>CM039692.1:25232680-35232680 GCA_022530915.1 Paspalum notatum
ATCACAATATATATGCCCGGCCCCAATTAATCTTGTATGTGCATGTAATAAGAAGTAAAAAGGATCTTACAATTATATAAATGCACATGAATCTTAAAAATAAATAAAACCAAACTACTAAATGTACATAGCCCTTGTAAAAAGTACTATCATTAATTAACAATACAATGTGCTAAGATTGCAATATTTTTAGTTAAATTTTACATGTTAGAATTGTATTTTCCTTTTCAGATGGAGATAGTATTTTGTTTGCATCTGTGTGGAATCTCAACTGGACCCACGCATGCATGCATCAACTACTCAACCAGTGGTCCAGTGCTCTGCCAGGGCGGAGCCGGAGGACAACAGGCAGCATGCGGCCAGTTGGGGGCGGTGTGTGGGGGCAAGCCGGCAAGGCGCCACGCCGCCACCAGAACACGAGCCGAGGCCATATGATTATTGGCTCCACTGCATTAACATGGCCATACATCTTGGCAGTCTTCGGTGGCTCCCAGATTAGGCTATTTCTGCGGATTGAGTAAATGAAACGTCTATAGTACTGTTTGACACTGTAGCGCTACCGTAAACAGAGAGAAATGTAGTTGGAATAGTAGATGAATAGGGATAGACAAGTGTTTTAGACATCCCCATTGGGCACTACAAGCCCAAACTATACCGAAATGGAGAACTAGTATGATTAGCTCGCATCTTGCCGTAGGAAAAAAAAAACAAATATTACCTCCGTTCCAATCTACAGATCGTTTGATTATTTTAGCATCCGGTAAAACTGGCTCATCTTATTTAAAAAATTTTATAATTATCATTTATTTTTATTGTGGTTTAGTTTAGCATATAATATACTTTAACTATGAATTGAATCTTGCTTCGTTTTAGCAAATATTTTTAATAACACGAACCGGTTTAACCAGATAAAAAAAAGTCAAACGACCTATAAATTGAAAAAGAGTGAGAAGCAATTATCTTTGGTATTGCCATCACCGTACCTTCATCCTGACCGGAGGACAGGCAGCACGCATCATACGGTGGAGTAGGGGGTGGTACCCATTCTTTGACTGTTTCTTGTGCTCCACCTGCCGGAGGTGCAAGCTTCAAGCGAGCAGGGGTCAAATAAAGGTCGGAATAAATCTGGTATGTCCAGTTAAGACTTTTTACACTTAACTTGCTTGAAATGTAAACATTCTAATTATTTTTAGCTCTCCGTAAAAAATGTGGATTTGATAAAAAAAAGGTAGGATTGTTTTCCAGTTGTGTTTTATTAGTTTTCTCCTCTTTTTACACAAGATATCTTTTTTACCCACACGTTGATGTGACCTAGTCTAGCTAAAATATGAAGGAAGCCCAATTCCTTATGATGTTTGAGGCTCGATCTAAGGAAAGTCAAATTTATTCGCGAGTTGGCATACAAACTTCATTTTGCTATTCCACATAAAGCTAAGGAAATAAGCTTTCTGATCCAACTGGCCCTATACCAAAAACAACGGAGTTGACGAGAATTGTCCAAACAAGATGTCGACCAAAATCTATATAGTTCTATGAAGTCTATTGGCGTATAAAAGGCCTTATAAACACTAAGGTTGCTTGGGTGTCCCTTTGGTCGCCATCTTAGCTGTCATTCATCTCTATATTCACATATTTAGTAGACTCTATTGGATTAGATGAGTTTGCTTACATTAGTGTCATCGAACAATTTCACAAAATTCTAAGTTTGTGATCTTCATGTTCTTGCTCTTATGTTCAAGACACTAATGCTTTATCTTATGTTCAAATTCATGCGGCATGAATTTGAGTGATACCTCAAAAAAATACTACATGCATCAAGACACAGCAAATCAATAGAAGATATAAATAGAGGTCTCAGTGGATAATGGCCTGGCATGGAACTTATTGGGCTACTTGTGGGGGATAGATATCCCCTGGGCCCTCACAGCCCGGATTCAGTACATGAGCCGTTGGAAGGCCCATAGAGACAGCCGGC
Organism: Paspalum notatum; assembly: GCA_022530915.1. Taxonomy (NCBI): domain Eukaryota; kingdom Viridiplantae; phylum Streptophyta; class Magnoliopsida; order Poales; family Poaceae; genus Paspalum; species Paspalum notatum. The sequence goes on from CM039692.1 coordinate 25,234,656, forward strand.
CCATTCCAGGGTGCCGACTGGTCTCATGGGCCCAAGAACGGATGACAAGCTTGAAGACCAGGTCAAAGGTGCTATAATTCGAGAAAGACACGGAAGAGTTGGTTCGGATTCTGCGTAACAGGAATAGCGGGACTCAAGGAAGGAAACATGTATTCTATGTATTCTTTAGGTTTCCAAACAGAGTAGGACTCGTAGAGAGAACTTGACTTGTAACCCAAGCCCGGCCGGGTTATATAAGGCGGGTGAGGGATCCCTACGTAGATCATCGAACATCTCATTGCATACCAGCCACCAAACCTTTAAGCCCTCATTGTAACCTCAAGAGCTCAGATCAATACAACTCGCCCCAAACAGGATGTAGGGTGTTACGCTCATTGCGGCCCGAACCTGCATAAACCCCTGTGTTTTGTTGCATCTCTACGCAAACCATCGAGCTATGCCGATCTCGCCACCCCAAAAGCATCACGTAACACGTCCCGTAGTGCATTGTCGGCATCAAACCCCGACACTACTGAGATGATATGACTTCATGCTTGTCTAGAGAAATAGGTAGTGGAGGCTAACTATTTAGATATAGAAGAAAGCGTAGATGTACGTGCGGTACGCCACTACCGAGGGACCCAAGTGTACCGAGTCCAGTCTTTCATCCTGGCTGTGATAAGCGATTGTCAACATTAAAGACTTGCTGAAGGACGAGCGAGAGTAGAAGCCCTCTCGAGTGGACTGAGAGGTGGCGCCATACTAGACTTGGCGTGACAAAATCCCTGCCGAGTGGACAGGCAGGTGGCTTGGGTTGCAGTCCAAGTTACGTTCGGCCCATAAGTGTGACCTTGGGTGCGGGACGGTGCAGTGAGCTGTAAAATCACCTCAAGAAGTGAAGCTCACAATCGTTTCCCGGTTCGAGCGTTAAAACTGGGGCCTAAGATTGTTTCTTGGTTCCATCATCAAAACCAGGGCAGGTTGCTGATATTGCAAAACCAGTAGTTATCCAAAGGGGTGAGCTACTGGACCCATGGAAACCGAAGATGCTTGGACTCCATCATGTTCATTCATCTGAGTTTCCTGGCATCTTTTCTATCCCATATGGGCCTTTTTTAAGCATATGTAATATAGGGGTTAAGTGAAAAACTGCTAGAGTAATGAGTCTAGTATAAAAAAAAGGTGGCTGCTCTAAATCATCTCTCTTGGCTGGTTAGACTTTGTTTTAGGGCTAGGATTTGAGTCCTAATTTCATCCTCCAAGCAAGAGCATGAAGAAAAGTGAGGTTTCAGTGATCTAGCCTCCACAAAAAGTGGGTAGGAAGTGGGTAGCTGCTTGAGGAACAAATTCCCCAACTTGTAATAAGATCTTGAGACCACTTTGTGGCAGCTATAGATGGATTTCGTGCAGCTCTACTTCCCTTCCTCCTTCTTGATTGGCTTTTGATCTTCGATTCTTGACCTTTTGGTATGTTTGGCTTTGGTCAAGTTCAAGATCTTTCTCTTGCCGGTGTTTTGGACTCATATGATGTGGTTGAATTGTGGTTTTCCTTTGCCAATCTTTAGATCCACGGGCATCCCCTCCTCTTTTGTTCTTGTCGTTTGAACTTCACTTCAGGAATGAGTCAAATCCATGAAGCAAATGTTAGGCTTAGGCCTTGATCTATTGGGAATAGCTTCTCCATGGCCTAAACAAAGTCCTTGTGAATTTTGGTGAAGTTTGAAGTCCATTTGGTCAAGATTTGGATCGGTTTTTGAGGATTCACCGGCTGTTTTCTCGGACTGTCTAGTGCGTTGAGCTGCATCAGGGCAGAGTTCACGTGGCCCAGCCTCTTTAGGTTCTTTCAGGCGTTGGACCATCCGGTGGTCCTACCACCGGACCGTCCGACGTGTGCTGCCGGCTGTTGTTGGCTCGTTTTGCGTCGTTTTTTATCAACGTTTGAGCGAGTGCTTCCGCTAGTCTTTCCTCTGAGATTCCTAGGGTTGGTAGCTTGCCTTTGCTATGCAACTTTGCTCGTTTGAGAAGAGCGGGGTTTGGGGGTTGTAGGTTTTAGGTGTCGATCTATTCACCCCCCTCTAGGTCGCTCTTTCGGTTCTCAATTGGTATCAGAGCCAAGTTAGAGTCTTCTATGTCTTAAACGGTTCTAGATCCATAGAGAGGCCACCATGGATCAGTCAGTTGGCAAGATTCCAGGGTTCAATGGCTCTGATTACTCATATTGGAAGATCTACAAGTTGTCGTTCCTCCATAGGCAACATTCATCAACTTGGGATATTTGCCAGAGTGCTGATTATCAAGTGCTGGATGAGCATATGACTCAACTGCAACAGTGGGAACATGAGGCAGACAACATTGCTAGGAATTTCCTCTTGTTAGGCCTTAGCCGCTCTGAGTTCAATAGAGTGACCCACTTACAGACAGCTCATGAGATCTGGAATACTGTTGCAAACTTTCATGAGGGGACAAGTCAGGTCAAGGCTAGGCTGTTTGACACATACAAGTGACAGTATGAGAATTTCTCCCAGCAACCTGGCGAGAGCATTGACGACTTGTTCAATCGGTTTCAATCGATTGCTAACAAGATTCGTGTGATTGCGAAAAATGGGGCACTGCCTTACGATGACCATGAGTAGGCTTGCAAGCTTCTCTATGCTCTGTGTAGGATCGAGATTACCGGCTAGAGGGGGTGAAAGAATGCAATCTCACACAATCAATCCCAAGCACCAGGATGCTCTCAATCTCACTAGAATTCAATATCAAGCAATGTGAGTGAGAGAGCTGGAAAAGGGCTCAAGTATGCTCAATAGGTGTTTCAAATGGCCAAGAGAGATAGCCAACCGCCGGCCACCTTCTATATATAGCCCCCAGCCCCCACTCCTCAACTAGCCGTTATGTGCAAAACTCGCGAAAACAGGGAGTTCGCGGACAATCCGCAGTACAAAGGCCGGACAGTCCGCACTTGAAAACCAACGACTAGTTTTGCATTAAATGCTGGGCAGAGCTACTCAAATTAGTACGGCGGACAGTCCGCCGTTCACTGGTTTTCAAAAACAGGGACTCTGCTGCTTTAGGGGCACCGAGACAAATGACCGGCGGACAGTCCGCACCATAGGCCCGGAGAGTCCGCCGTTCACAAGAAAAACACCCGGCAGAAACTCCAACTCTCTGACCCAAACTTTAGTTAGTACGGCGGACAGTCCGCCCTCCAAAGCCGAATAGTCCGCCGTTGGGACTCAAAAACTCAGTAGGGAGGAGACCAACTCAGGTGGAATTTTACTTCATAACTGCGGACAATCCGCCTCACAAGGCCGGACAGTCCGCCACTCTGAAAAAAGCTCATTCAAAACAGCTTTTGAATTGGAGTTTTATTTTGCGAATTCACACCTGTTAGCCCTCATCCACGTGCATCTACCATATGAGCAATAAGGCACTACACGGTCGTCAAGAAAATATCATTGACCCCTCTTGATAGTACGGCTATCTAGCCTATTAATCCGGTCAATTCTCTTCTCTAAGCACCTCTTGACCTGTTAAAATAAAAACCTATCCATATACCTTTGTCTTGAGCTTTCCATCGTCACGAATAAACTTTAATTTCCAAAGCTTCCACATAGCTCTTTCTTTGTATGGACCAACCAACATTCTCAATCATCTCAATGAAAATGTTAGTCCACACATGTTGTCATTGATTACCAAAACACCAACTAGGGGGCTAGATGCTTATAATCTCCCCCTTTTTGGTAATTGATGACAACTTGTCTCAAAAAGTTGAATATAAAGAATCAAATTTTTCATATACCAAAGGCATAAGAAGGATTTGAGGGTGAGTTTTGAACAACTTATCCATAGGAGTGAAGTCCCGATATGAAGGAATGAATAAGCCATAACAAAACATGAGAAAGTAGAGAGAGCTCTTCCTAGATATGTGCATCATTCAATAGGCTTTGATTTATACATGCACATTTTCAAGAATAGAATCCGGGGAGCTCCCCCTACACAGTGGTGATCGAGGGACAATGAAACCAATATCAAGATATATTCAGTAAGCAATGAAAAACCACCTCGATCAACCACACCTGGTAGAACAAATCACAAAGGTAGATAGATAGAACATCACAAGTTTGAGTTCTCACCTGTTATTACAGCCAAGGTCCATAGGCCACACAAGAGTACATAAGATAATACAAGCCACACTAAAAGTTCATGCAATGCAAGAAAAATAAATATGCAAGATGCTAGGTAGTCCATCCATGAGCTCCCCTTTGATCAAAGATTCCATGCTCTAGCTCTCCATCTTCAACTTCTTCACTCTTCACTTCTCCCCCTTTGGCATCACATTACCCAAAAAGAACAGTCACTAAGCATCATTACCATCCCCAGGAGGAGGTAGCGGAGGATAGAATGGCATATATGGGCGAAACTGCGGAGGTGGAAGTGGTGCAAGATACACTGAGTAGAAATGCTCTGAGAAGTCTGTGAAAGATGTATTGAGCGTATCAAAGCTGTTCTGAAGATTCTACTGCTGAGTGGACAAAGTAGTAAATCGATCATTCAGAGACATCATGCTTGCAGTCAAGGATGTCTGCATAGAATCCAGCCTATTCATGATGGGCCTATAGTATGTAGTGTTGATGTGCTGCCCTAGGTTCTGCTGTATGGCTGTGAAATAGGGATCAAAATATCCTGGTGGTGGCTGCCAGAACTATGGCTACTGCTGCTGGGGCGACACTAATTGACGAGCACTCGCGCGGGGAGAAACCAGTGAGCGATGGTCCCCACCTCCACATGCGCGCCAACAGCCCCCGCGTCCGCCCCTGCACACCGTTTTTTTCTCAGTCAGCTTTTCCTAGGGGCCCACATCCACGTCTCCGGCTGCCGTTGTTTCCTGGGAGCCGCACATCAAGATCTATTTTTTACCTTCTTCTTTTGTTTCTTTTTATATTTTCTGTTTTCTTTTACTTTGTATTTTCTGTTGTATCAGCATAATTTTCCGTGAATGAAAATTATCCGTGAATAAAATTATGTCAGCGTAATTTTCTATGTATAAAATCATAAAATTATTATTAAAAAAAGAAAAAAATGCCAGCATATTTTTCTGTGAATAAAATTATGTCAGCGTAATTTTCCGTGAATAAAATTATGTCAGCGTAATTTTCTATGTATAAAATCATAAAATTATTATTAAAAAAAGAAAAAAATTGTCAGCATATTTTTCTATGAATAAAATTATGTCAGCGTAATTTTCCGTGAATAAAATTATGTCAGCATAATTTTCCATGAATAAAATTACGTCAGCATGTGAATAAAATTAAATTATGACATAATTTTATGGCATACAGTTATGAATTTTATGACATATAGTTATGATAGATTTATGTTAGCATAAATTATGTCAGCATAATTTTATGTCATATAGTTATGATTATCATAAAATTATTATGAAAAGAAAGTAAAAAAATACCACTCCTTTTGCGCGATCAGCACCCAAGCCTCTCACTGGGAGCGGATCGCTCGGAGAGCGCTCGCCCATCGGACATTGCGCTGCTGCAGAGGCGGAGGTGGTGGTGGTGGTGGCATGTTCTGAGCACCCTGATTTGCATTGTCATCCTCTTCTGCCGCTGCTTCTTCCTCAACCTCAGGGAAAGGAGTGAGTGGTCTCTCAAGAAAAGCTTTTTCATTCTTGAAAGGTCAGAACAAGGAATGAACCACCTCACATTCACCTCTGAACCTTGTTTTCTCATGAATTAGTGCCATGATGTAAGGAGCATATGCAAGATTCAGTGTTTTATCTACCTTAAGATCACTCACATGATATCCATGACTTCACCGTTCATCACATGATGGATGATATTCCAAAACCTGTCACGGCCCATGCTTCTGTCACCACCCTTGGGCAAAATAGTCACACGGGCAATCTTGATTATCACAGCTGGATGATAACGAAGTCCAGTGGTTTGACCAACAACTATATGAATCCCTAATCCGGCAGGTTCATAGTACTGAGTAATGTTCTCAATGGCATCTTCATGTAGCAAATCAGCCCCATTAGATATCAACTCATAGTTAAGCTTGTTGGCAAGAGCAAAATCTTCAAAAGTGGCTTCATATTTTCTTTTGCCAGTCATCCATTCAATGGTTCTTTCTTGCATGTTGACCTCAGCAATGGCATAGAACTGACAAATGATCATCTCATTGTAATCAATTCTATTTGCAAAAAAGTCAAATAACCCACATTGATTGAACCTTGCAACTAAGTCACTTATCAATGGCTCTTTGATCCTATAGTTCCAGTCAATTGTTTTATGAGTGTGAATGCTGACTTTCTTTAGATGACTCCAGAAAGCATCGAACTGGACTTGTGTATGAAAGTAGAGTGCATTTGTGTCATGAGGCATACCATACTGGTAGGGGTTTCTTGTTGAAGAGTATTGATCAACTATCCACCTCTTTTCTTCATATGCCCAGCCAATAATATTAATGGGTTCATCCTCAGCTCCAAGGTTTTCTGCCTCCATGGATACTTTTTCCCCTTCATCTGAGTCCTGAGCCTCTGAGTCAAGGTCTGGGTTATAGTCATCATCCCCATCATCTCTCCTTTGCCTTTTGGTTATGTTGACGGTCGTAATCTCACGATTTCTACTGTCAATTACCAACCAAATGGAGCTATACAAGTGAATAATTATGGACTAACCCTTCTACTAATGAGTTCCACAAGTTTTGTATAAATATTTGGATGCAGGTACCAAAATGCACATAAAATAGATGAAAACAAGCCAAGGATCAAATATGAGGCACACCGGCTAAAGTGGCCAGGTCGGCCGACCACACTACCTAGTCGGCCGACCAAGGGTCAAGCCTACCTGGTGCAGCTAGGTCAGCCGACCTGGGGGCTAGCCGCCTGACCCAGTGACAGGGTCAGCTGACCCCTGGTCAGGCCACCCGACCTCCCAAGTCAGCCAATTGCCACATCATTGATCCACATCATGAAGAAAACACAAGTGCACTCAAATCCAACCGCAAGACCAAGCATCCAATGTATCCAAAGGCCGAAAATGCACCAAGTCACGGATCCTCAACATCATCAATCCGAGGGAGAAGCAAAATGGCCAATGCAAGCCAGACACGTGGTCACCTGGCCTCCTACAAGGTCTGCTGACCTACCCTCAGAGGCATTTTCCACATGCAACAACCGTTCTAACCGCCAACCGCCATAGGGACGCAAGATCAAGCCGTTGGAGTGCAAAGGCGGTGGATCGGGTGGTCGCCTGACCTCGGAGTAGGTCGGCCGACCTCCCCCTAGGTCGGCCAACCACCGACTTCGGCCTCCCACCGACCTAAGCCTCCTACAAATACTCCCCTCTCATATTGGACCATAAATAGGCCTGTAGAGCTCATTTGTAAAGGTGTGGAGATGTTGAGAGCCATATCCTACCTTAGGGAGTGTCACTTTTCACATCTTAGTAGCTAAGATAGTCCTGAGAGTTAGAGTGAGTCGGGCTTTGCCTCGGAGTTCTCGGAGATTCTTCTGAGTCTGCGGTAACAGCTCTTGTATCTTTTGTACTCAATCTTCAATATAATTCAGTTATATTTTACTTTATTTCTATCTCTTGCAAGTGTGGTGTACCCTTTATTTTGCATACTTGCTTGGCTTAGACTTGTGGTTATCTTAGTTAGTCAAGTCCCGTTATTCTTGCCGGTGCTATAATCCAACCTGTACGCCAGGCTCTGGTTAGGTCCTCTCCTCTGATCAAGGACGATCTATTGTTACTCAAACTTCGCTTGAGTACGTTTATAGAGTGCTAGGCTATCCACGCAGATTCGCTTGGTAGCCCCACTCGGTGACAGCGTGTGGTGTGCCTGTGTAGTCTAGGCCCGTTCGTTCGGTAGGCCCGTAGGCGTTAGCCGGGTCTCCTTCGGTTGTCTACTATCTACCCCTGATTCCTCGAGGCGCCGGAATTTCACTCGACGCAAGACCCTGACTTGCTACTTGAGTTTCTTAGTTAACCACAATAGAGTCTCTGCAGCTGAATAGAATAGAGTTTGGGACCTTTATCTCACTCGTTGTCCTCCGAGGCAACTATACCTTTCTACGTGTATCTTAGGTAGTTCAATTTATTTCTTTCCACCATACACCTATCCATTTACCAGACTTACCCCTGTCTAGTGACAAGCTGGTATATTTATTTAAGTACGGTTCATTCGATTTGAGTTTATTCAACTATACTCTCTCGCCTGCCGCTTCCCTGTGGATAAAAATACGATACTCGGAATACTCTGAGTGAAAAGCTACAGCGGTCTCCGTGCGCTTGCGGAGTAAAATCTTTTAAGGCTAAGAGACGCCAACAGGTTGCACCTTTCTTGAACTTAGCTGCAAGTTTCTTCATGGAGCTCCCAACACCTCTGTCACAGATTAGAGAATATAAAGGGAATGAATAACCCATTGCAGTGTAGCAGTGTAGATCAAACAATGACAGACTGATACTGCCTTTAATCCCAACGGCGGACTGTCCGCGGTACAGGGGCGGACCGTCACGGGCGACAACCAACAGTGCTGTTCTTCCAAATAGATTCTCAATCCAAGCAACATACTCAATATTTGCACTCCAAATTAAAACCACAATATCACTACCACATCCTCAACAATATCCGCAATTCAAATCAAGAAATCTATGGTTGACTCCATCTCAAATCATGAACAACAAGAGGGGGATTCAATTCAATACCGGGAGGACATGGTGGAGGATGTCAATGAGTGTCCGAGGATGTACGAGGACTGTCTAAATAAGCCTCCAACGATCTCCCCCTTGAGAGGGACCACTTCTTGCTTTGGGAAAGGGGAGAAAGAGAGAGTTGAGGTTGGGCATGAATGAAGGGGTATGAGAAAGACTTGGTCCTTTGCCCCTTATGTTCTATCGGCCTAGGCTGAAACCCGACAGTCGAACTGTCCGCGGTCCATGGGCGGACAGTCCGCCGTTATGATTCCTGGAACCCAACAAGTACAGGTAGCCCCTGAGTCGATTTTCAATCTCTATTGCGGACAGTCTGGGGTCATGGCGTGGACAGTCCGTAGTACACTTTTCAGACCTCACAGAAACCAAACTGATTCTGCCCAGTTTTTCATTCCCAACTGTGGACAGTCCGTCACTTATCCGCGGACAGTCCTCCCTTGCAAGACTGTACTGCCTAGAATTCAATTTCAAAAGACAATATCCGAACTTTGAAATGGGATCATTGCTAACTTATGGACTTTTATGGCTTCAACAAGAGTTAATATGCATGCACAGGTATGCAAAGAGTACCGCAAAACAAAAGTTAGTGAACAAAGTGCTAAAAATAGGATCAAAGCAAAAAATCAAGTGAAAGTGCCCATTTAAATGCACAAGGAGGATCCATGAAGGCCCACATAAGCTTGACATTGTGTGAACTCCCATCTTCAAGCCACATTTGAGAAATCAATTACATTTGAGCTCATTTTTTAATTTGCAAAACCTTTCTTCATCCAAAGGCTTTGTAAAGATGTCGGCCAATTGATCTTCTGTACCAATACCACAAATAGAGATATCCCCTTTACCAACATGATCCCTCAAGAAATGATGTTGAATATCAATATGCTTGGTTCTTGAGTGTTGAACAGGATTTGTGGCCAGTTTCACGACACTTTCATTATCACACATAAGAGGCATTTTGTTGAAGTTGACACCATAATCCAATAGAGTTTGCTTCATTCACAATAATTGAGCACAACAACTCGCTGCTGCAATATACTCGGCTTCGGTAGTTGAAAGAGAAACTAAATTTTGTTTCTTTGAAGACCAAGAAACAAGAGACCTTCCAAGAAATTGACAACTTCCCGAAGTACTCTTTCTATCAATTTTGCATCCAGCATAATCGGAATCCGAATAACCAATCAATTCAAATTGAGCACCCTTAGGATACCATAGCCCAATGTTAGGTGTATGCTTGAAATACCTCCAAATTCTTTTTATGGCCGTCAAATGAGCTTCATTTGGAGAGGCTTGAAATCAAGCACACAAGCAAACACTAAACATAACATCGGGCCTAGATGCAGTGATGTAGAGCAAACTACCAATCATGGACCGATATAACTTTTGGTCAACCAATTTACCTCCCTTATCAAGTTCAAGAAGACCATTTGTTCCCATCGGAGTCTTGATTGATTTTGCATCTTCCAAGCCAAACTTCTTCAACATATCCTTCAAATATTTAGATTGACTCACAAAAATCCCATCTTTCAAATGCTTGATTTGAAGACCAAGAAAGAAACTCAATTCACCAATCATTAACATTTCAAACTCTTTTGACATCATCTCACCAAATTCCACATAAAAAGAGGCATTAGTAGAACCAAAGATGATATCATCAACATAAATTTGACAAACAAAGAGATCTTTGCCAATTGACTTAGTGAACAAGGTAGTGTCGACCTTTCCAATCTTGAAACCCTTTGAAACAAGAAAATCCCTAAGCCTCTCATACCAAGTTTGAGGGCTTGCTTTAGTCCATAAAGAGACTTGGATAGCTTGTAAACATGATTCGGTTTCTTAGGGTCCTCAAAACCGGGAGGTTGCTCAATAAAAGAAGATTAATTTCTTTTAGGTACCCAAATTTGTTTGGGTCCTTGGATGTTAGTTACCAAGGCTTTAGGCACCCAAACGGCATTCTTCTTAGCACCAATTTTAGGTGTACCAACAAGCTTTGCACAAACACCTTTAGCATTTTTAGTAAGAATGTAGCGTGAATCATAAGAAACAAAGGATACATTCTTGTTGCTTGGGCAATCTTTCTTCACATGCCCCACTTTGTGATACTTGTGACAAGTCTTATCACATCCTTTGATGAAGGTGGTCATTTGTGGCACAAAAGCATTCTTACCCTTCTTGGGAATATACCCAAGGCCTTCATTATTAATTGATTTCTTGTGACTTCCCAAGATTAAATTCAAATTATCTGTGCCACCATAGGCTCTCTCCAAATCACGAGTGAGAGTTTCAACCTTCTTCTTTAACATCTCATTCTCAACAATAAGAGTAGCATCACAAGAGAAGCCATCCTTCATAGAAAACCCATTGCAAGTGCTACAAGAAGAGTTAGTGGGACTCGGTGCACTAGTTGGACTATCAAGTAAGTCACAAGTAACACTCATGTCCACCTTGACCATGGTGGCTTCATGTACAAGGGGAGAGTTTTGAGCTTCCTCAAGTTTCTCATGATCCACTTTAAGATTTTCATGAGAAATCTTTAGCACCTCAAAAGACACTTGAAGAGGTTTGTACAATTTCTTCAATGTCTTGAACTTTTCTTTCTCCTTGTACATGTAGCCATCGGCTTCACTAAGCATTTTAACAAGATCATCATCATATACCTTAGAGCCACCTTTTGCCTGATGGAAATGTGCCCGGCGCGGCAATTTCCTGGACCAACTCCGAGTCGTATCGGCTCTGCCAAAGAGCCGATGCTGAGTCCGGTCCGGACTCAACCTTGCGGGTTTGACTCGGACGTTCGCATATGGTATGTGCAGGTGGACCTCTATGTGGACTCGGATACTTGATCCGCAAGCAATAGAATTCTAATGGGCCTTTACGTAGCTAAAGCCCATTAGTGGAGACTATATATATATGCATCAGAGGGCATGGCTTCGATAGACCTAATTGGTGCATACGTGAGCTGCCACAGAAAAGGTTTCTGCGGAACCCTAGCCGTGCCCTAGTCCAACCTATCAAGATCTGCCGCCAAGTTCGTGATGCTAGCACGCCAGCACTTGGCGTCACCTTCCCGCACGTGTGGACACCGTAGAGGCGTTGCTGTGACTGCTACGCTCATCAACCGACTCATCTTGAAGGTGATTGAGTGGTTCCTGATCGAGATCGGCTGGGCGACCCGGCATCGGCTCTTATCTGCATCGACTCGGCGCACTTGACTCGGCACTCGGCTGCGTTAACTCGGCACCCGACTGCTTCGACTTGTCTTCCGCTGCACTGCATGTCTAGTGGTAACGATCTATGATCCCTTGCTTGTACGAGTTTCTGTGTTTTACGCGGTAGTAGAAAATCGTTTTCTTGCTATGGTAGCCTACCCCAAAACCCTTCAGTGGTATCAGAGCCGATCGTACGTGGCTTTTTGGTCTAGATCGATGTAATAGATTGGATCTATTACCGTAGTAGATTGGATCTACTGCGGCTCCATGATAACAGATTGGATCTGTTATAGGCCATATACATCGATTCATTGGATGGATTGGTGATAACAGATTGGATCTGTTACAGGCTATTCGCGTTCGTTCATTGGATTAACGGATGTGAAGTACATGGATGAAACTTGCATTCGGCTTGATTAGATCAGCCCAATGAGTTTACATAGATTGGATCTATGGTCCATATTTTTGTTATCACATGCCTATTCTTTTTGCATTAGATGTGTTAGAATAGATTCCCTTAGAAAAATTCAAGATGTTTTTGATGCACTTCCAATCGCTACACCTATAAGAATTTCGATCGTTATTCGGTGGGTCTGCCAAAGCAGGGTACCGTCAATCTTAATCAAATAGGGTGGATGCCGGACATCCGCGCGTACGGGATTGGTTTGCTTGACGAGGCTTTCTGGGCCTTGGGCATGACGTTGGATGTTTCGACATTGGATGTCGCCCAACAAACGAGAGTCACATAGGATGTGATTGACAATGGTTGTCTACCAGTTTCGCTAAGTTTGTAGCAGTGATGCAAAAGCTCACTAGGACTTAGATAAAAGCGGACCTTGTCCACTATGTGTCGTGAAAGGGAATACGGATTGAAAACATATAGTGGGAGTATCTTTTGTTAAATTGTTTAACAAAAGATCTACATAAAACATTTTGCTAAATCTTTGCATATTTACTTCCTGTTGTAGTCGATCGTGGCCGGTAATCCCGCTCAGAGTTCTGGCTTTAATTTGCGATCTATTCTTGATAAAGAGAAGTTGTCTGCAACCAACTTTACTAATTGGTATCGAAACTTGAGAATTGTTCTCAAGCAAGAGAAAAAGGAATATGTTCTGGAGCAGCCCTATCCTGAGGATCTTGCGAATGGTGCTACCGCTGCTGAACGCAGGGCTCATGAGAAGCACTGCAATGACTCACTCGATGTTATCTGTCTCATGCTTGCCACTATGTCCCCTGAGCTTCAGAAGCAATATGAGGACTCGGATGCCTTCAATATGATTGAAGGGCTCCGTGGCATGTTTGAGAGCCAAGCAAGGGTCGAGAGGCATAATAGCTCAAAGGCTTTGTTTGGTAGCAAGCTAGCCGAGGGAAGTCTGGTCAGCCCTCATGCGATCAAGATGAGTGGTCACATTGAGGCACTCGACAAACTTGGTATTGAGCTTGAGCCAGAGCTTGTGACAGATATGATCCTCCAATCTCTGCCTCCTAGTTTCGAGCCGTTCATCATGAATTATCATATGAATAGCTTGGATAAGACTCTGACCAAGTTGCATGGGATGCTTAAAATTGCCAAGGAAAGCATCAAGAAAACCGCAAGTCATGTGATGATGATCCAAAGGGATAGCAAGAAGAGGGAGCACAAGGGCAAAGGCAAAGGCAAGGCTGAGGATAGAATCCAAAAGCCTAAGTTTGATGCCAAGCCTAAGGTTGGTCCTTCTCCCTCGGACAAGTGTTTCCACTGTGGTGACAGTGGACATTGGTCGAGGAACTACCCAAAGTACTTGGAAGAGAAGAAGAAGAAGAAGGGAAGTGAGACTTCCGCTTCAGGTATTAATGTTATCGAAATTAATCTTGCAACTTCTTCTAGTGGATCATGGGTATTTGATACCAGATCAATGATTCACATCTGAAAATCGTTGCAGGGGCTAATCAGACTAGAAGTTTTGCGAGAGGCGAGTTGGATGTGCGCGTTGGCAATGGAGCAAAGGTTGCTATGTTGGCAGTCGGCACATATCGCTTGTCGCTTCCTTCAGGATTAGTTTTGGAATTAAATAATTGTTATTTTATTCTTGCATTGAGCAGAAACATTATCTCCTCTTCATGTCTGGAGGAGGATGGTGGTTATGAGATAATAATAAAGAACAAGTGTTGTTCTGTTTATTTGAATAACATGCTCTATGCACATTGTCCATTGGTGAATGCATTGTATGTTCTTAATCTTGAGGATGAGCTGATTCTTAACATTAATGCTAAATGACTCAAGCCGAGTGGTTTGAATCCTGCTTATATCTGGCATTATCGACTCAGCCATATTAACAAGAAACGTGTAGAGAAGCTCCATAAAGATGGACTGCTTGACTCATTTGATTATGAATCATTTGAGACATGTGAGTCTTGTTTACTTGGCAAGATGACAAAGGCACCCTTCATTGGTCAAGGTGAGAGGGCGTCCGAGTTATTGGCGCTTGTGCATACTGATGTATGCGGTCCAATGAGCACTGTTGCTAGAGGCGGTTTTCAGTATTTTATTACTTTTACTGATGACTTTAGTAGGTATGGCTATATCTACTTAATGCGACATAAATCCGAGTCGTTTAAAAGGTTCAAACAGTATCAGAATGAAGTACAGAATCACTTGGGCAAGACGATAAAATTCCTACAATCGGATCATGGTGGAGAATATCTGAGCCAAGAGTTCGATGACCATCTAAAGAGTTGTGGAATTGTTCCACAGCTGACTCCACCCGGGACGCCACAGTGGAACGGGGTGTCCGAGAGGAGGAACCGAACCTTGTTGGACATGGTTAGGTCGATGATGAGTCAAACTGATCTTCCATTGTCTGTTTGGGGTTATGCTTTAGAAGCTGCTGCGTTTACACTGAACCGCGTTCCATCAAAGTCTGTGGAGAAGACACCATATGAGATATGGACTGGGAAGAGTCCCAAATTATCGTTCATTAAGATTTGGGGTTGTGAAGCTTATGTCAAGCGTTTGACATCTGACAAGGTTCATCCTAAGTCGGACAAATGCTACTTTATGGGCTATCCTAGGGAAACCAAATGATATTATTTCTATAACCAGGAGGAAGCAAAAGTGTTTATTGCCCGGAATGGTGTCTTTCTGGAGAAAGAGTTTCTCTTGAAAGATGAAACCAGTCGAAACCAGGTGCAACTCGAAGAGGTATGAGAAACACTGGAGAATGGTTCTAATCCGACTGATTTCCAACAGGATGAGTCAAGTGTTGAGCACTCTGTTGAAACTCCATTAGCCCCGCATAGGTCACAAAGGGCACATCATGCACCCGACCGCTACATGTTCCTCACGATGGGTCGGCACGATGTATTATTGTTGGACAACGATAAGCCTAAGACTTACAAAGAAGCTTGATGGGACCCGACTCTGAGAAATGGCTGGAGGCCATGAGATCCGAGTTGAAATCCATGGCTGACAACCAAGTTTGGAACTTGGTGGAGCCACTTGATCAGGTGCGACCTATCGAGAGCAAGTGTGTTTTCAAGAAAAAGATAGACGCTGATGGAAATGTTCACATCTATAAGGCACGGCTTGTGGCAAAAGGGTTTCGTCAAATTCAAGGTGTTGATTATGATGAAACATTTTTGCCCGTAGGCATGCTAAAGTCTATCCGGATCCTCCTAGCGATTGCCGCATATCATTATGAGGTGTGGCAAATGGATGTCAAAACGGCTTTCCTTAATGGAAACCTAAGTGAGGATGTGTATATGACACAACTTGAAGGTTTTGTCGATCCACAGAATGCTGTGAAGGTATGCAAGCTTTTGAAGTCCATTTATGGACTCAAGCAAGCATCTCGGAGTTGGAATCTACATTTTGATGAAGTGGTCAAAGGGTTTGGTTTCATAAAAAACATAGAAAAACCTTGTGTTTACAAGAAGGTTAGTGGGAGCGCGCTCGTCTTTCTGGTCTTATATGTAGATGACATATTGTTGATCGGAAATGACATTCCTATGTTGGAAGCTGTGAAGGACTAATTGAGAAAGAGTTTCTCGATGAAGGACTTGGGAGAAGCAGCCTACATTTTGGGCATAAAGATCTATAGAGATAGGTTTAAGCGCTTAATTGGATTTAAGCCAAAGTACGTATACTGACAAGGTGTTGAAACGGTTCAACAGCATGATTCCAAGAAAGGTTTCTTGCCCATGTCACCTGGAACAATCTTGAGCAAGACTCAGTGTCCGTCGACTACTGATGAGCAAAAGAGGATGAGTGAGATCCCGTATGCCTCCGCAATTGGATCCATCATGTATGCCATGATATGTACTCGCCCAGATGTCTCCTTCGCTCTAAGTGTTACGAGCAGATACCAATCATGTTCAGGTGAAGGTCACTGGATTGCTGTAAAGAATATCCTTAAGTACTTGAGAAGGACTAAGGATGCGTTCCTAGTGTTTGGAGGTGAGGAAGAACTCGTTGTACCGATGCTGGTTTCCAAACAGACAAAGACGACAGTAGATCACAAGCCGGATTTGTATTCTGCCTGAATGGTGGAGCGGTTAGTTGGAAGAGTTCCAAGCAAGATACCGTGGCTGATTCTGCAACAGAAGCCGAGTATATTGCAGCTTCGGAAGCTGCAAAGGAGGCAGTTTGGATCAGAAAGTTTGTTTCTGAGTTGGGTGTTGTTCCGAGTGCTTTGAGCCCGTTGGACCTTTACTGTGATAATATCAGTGCCATTGCTCAAGCTAAGGAACCTAGATCACACAAAAAATCCAAACATATACTCCGATGATATCACCTGATCAGAGAGATTATCGATAGAGGTGATGTGAAGATATGTAAAGTGCACACGGGTCTAAATGTAGCTGATCCGTTAACGAAGCCTCTCCCACAATCCAAGTTTGAGGCACACACGAAAGCAATGGGTATTGGATACCTGAGTTGACTCTAGTGTATGTGGGATGAGAATTTGTTATGTTTTATTTAGAATAAATGTTATTCATTGTTGTTCCTTGAACATGTTGCTGTAAACAATGGATCAACGAGTGCGTGACTCATTTGTGAGGCTCTTGTTTAAATGCTGTGTTCTAAATGGTCCTAGCCTATAATCTTTATTGGGACAATAATGATTCTAGGGCTAGCACATGGATTGATTGATGATCATGTCTTACGGATCACGGATATTGGATATCAAATCAATGATGTGGACTGATGTTAGAGAACATGGTGTCGGATCTGACTCACTCCAAGATGTTGCTGGGATTCCTATGCTTAAATGTGCCATCAAGCGCTCTCGAGTGATATACCCGCTAAATCCTTTGACCTGAGATCACCATTGATTCTCACTATGCATAGTGGTGTACTCAGGGGTTACCAAACGCTACACCGTAACTGGGTAGTTATAAAAGTAACTTTCGGATACATTACGAAATATGGGTGGGATGTGAGTGGATCAAGATGGAATTTGCCCCTCTCACATAACGAGAGAGATTGCCTCTGGGCCCCTCGAGGTGGCTAGATTAGAAAATGCATGGCCGTGCTATGTGATTAATGGTTAATCACATTCGGACTAATAGTTAGTCCAGTAATCCACCATTGACGAGTGAAATTAGTCTGACTATTAAACAAGGGTGGCACAAATCTCTCCTTGGGTCGGACTGGCGTCGCGTGGCAAAAGGATATAGGGCGAGTTTTATATCAAGGTTCGGTTGATATGATCATTGTGCTTTCGAGGGTCAACATGTGCTGCTAGGCGCCGGTGTTGATCAATTGGCATGAGAAAAGGTTTTTCGCCATGGCTGACTGCATGAGAACCTATAGGGTCACACACTTAAGGGATTGGTGACACTAGGATATTGCCCCTTGGGCAAGTGGGAGATTGATGGAGATGTGCCCGGCGCGGCAATTTCCTGGACCAAATCCGAGTCGTATCAGCTCTGCCAAAGAGCCGATGCTGAGTCCGGTCCGGACTCAACCTTGCGGGTTTGACTCGGACATTCGCATATGATACGTGCAGTTGGACCTCTATGTGGACTTGGATACTTGATCCGCAAGCAATAGAATCCTAATGGGCCTTTACGTAGCTAAAGCCCATTAGTGGAGACTATATATATGCATCAGAGGGCATGGCTTCGATAGACCTAATTGGTGCATACGTGAGCTGCCACAGAAAAGGTTTCTGCGGAATCCTAGCCATGCCCTAGTCCAACCTCTCAAGATCTGCCGCCAAGTTTGTGGTGCTAGCACACCAGCACTTGGCGTCACCTTCCTACACGAGTGGATACCGTAGAGACGTTGCTGCGACTGCTACGCTCATCAACCAACTCATCTCGAAGGTGACTGAGTGGTTTCTGATCGAGATCGGCTGGGCGACCCGGCATCGGCTCTTCTCTGCATCAACTCGGTGCGCTTGACTCGGCACTTGGTTGCGTTAACTCGGCACCCGACTCCTTCGACTTGTCTTCCGCTGCACTGCGCGTCTAGTGGTAACGATCTATGATCCCTTGCTTGTACAAGTTCCTGTGTTTTACGCGGTAGTATGGTAGCCTACCCCATAACCCTTCATTGCCATGAGGCAATGTGGAGTGGAGAAGAGTGATGGAGCTTCCTTGATGGCAATGCCGGCAATGAGCTTGGAAGCTTCACCTTCATCATCCGAATCCGAGCTTGCATCGGAATCCCACTCAATAAGGTATGCTTGCCCATTTTTCTTCTTTATGAACTTGTTTGTTTTTCTTCTCTTCTACACTCTTGTCCTTCTTCTTGTTGTTTGGACAATACATGGCAATGCGACCCGGTTCACCACACTCAAAGCACTTTCTTTCATTGAATGGATTCTTCTTTGATTCTAGAAAAGCCTTTCTTCTTCTTCATGAATTTGTTGAATCTCCTCACAAAGAGAGCTATTTCTTCATCATCTTCACTTTCACAAGCTTCATCATCACTATCATCTTCTTCAATGACTTTGGAGGATTCAGTGCACGTTTTCTTCTCATCAACCACTTCACCATGAGCTTCTTCTTGTGACCTCTTGAATATGTCATGAGTGAGTACTTCACCCAACACTTCGGTTGGTGAGGTCTTCTTTAAGTCGGATCTCATGAGCAAAATGACAATTGTATCATATCGGCCCAGGAGGGACCTAAGAAACTTGTGAAAGAAATCTTCATCTGGCACATCAAAACCAAGACCCTTGAGTTCATTTACAATATCATTCAACCGGTTGAACATTTCGGACACACTTTCATCCTTCTTCATAGCAAATTGATCAAACTTGCCCATGTACACATAGAGTTTGGCATTTTTTACCATGGTCGTTCCCTCATGAATTTCCATGAGCTTGTTCCAAATCTCATGTGGTTTTGAGATTCTTGATTCGGTTGAACTCATTTACATCCAATGCATTATACAACACATTCATGGCTTGATCATTGACAAGAATATTTTCCTCATCCATGGGAGTGAGTTCATCTTTCTTGAGAATGACATATCCCTCATTAACCATTTTCCAAATTCTTCCACCCATGGATCTTAGGTAAACCGTCATTCTAGTTTTCCAATAGTCATAATTGTTCCCATCAAAATTTGGTGGTTTCCCAACATGAACATTGCTTCCACCACTTCCACTAGCCATAATTACACTCCGGGATGATTAAATCCGCAAATTAAGGAGTAACCCTCTCTGGTACCACTTGTAGGATCAAGATTACCGGTTAGAGGGGGGGTGAATAGACGGTTTTCACTAAAATCAAAGACACTAGGAAAATTTAATTAGAACCACAAGAAAATAAAATCTTCTAGCCTATGTTGAGCTAAGTGGGTTTGCAACATAGGGTGACAAGCACACAATTCAATCTCTAGTAATGTAAATGCTCAAGGCAAATGCAAGAAAGTAAATTGAGCAAGAAGATCACCACATAAGAGACTGAATTTTTTCCCATGGTGTCAGTGACTTGCCGGTCAACCCTAATCCACGTTGAGGTGGATTCAAAGCATCCAACCGCTCCTCTATTAAGACTCCGCTTGATCTTTGTGGCGGATTGGTCAATGAACCTCGCAAACCTCGATTCCACTAGGGTTACTTTTCACCACTCCGGTGAGGCAAGTACCACACCTCTCGCAATCACCACCACGGCTCCTTCACAATCTTCCTTGAAGAGCTCAATGGGAAATCACCACCAAGCCTTCTAGGAGGCGGCAACCTCCAAGAGTAACAAGCCATGTTTGATGATCTCCCTAGTGCCTCAAAGCTCACACAATCAATCCCAAGCACTAGGATGCTCTTAATCTCACTAGAATGCAATCTCAAGCAATGTGAGTGAGAGAGAGGTGGAAGAGGGCTCAAGTATGCTCAATAGGTGTTCCAAATGGTCAAGAGGGATAGCCAACCGCCAACCACCTTCTATATATAGCCCCCCCACTCCTCAACTAGCCGTTATGTGCAAAACTCGCGAAAATAGGGAGTTCGCGGACAGTCCGCAGCACAAAGCCCAGACAGTCCGCACTTGAAAACCAACGGCTAGTTTTGCATTAAATGTTGGGTAAAGCTAATCAAATTAGTACAGCGGACAGTCCACCTCACAAGGCCCGGACAGTCCGCCCTTCACTGGTTTTCAAAAACAGGGATTCTGTTGCTCTAGGGGCACCGGGACAAATGACCTGTGGACAGTCCGCACCATGGGCCCGGACAGTCCACCGTTCTCAAGAAAAACACCCAGCAGAAACTCCAACTCCCTGACCCAAACTTCAGTTAGTACGGCGGATAGTCCACCCTCCAAGGCCGGACAGTCCACCGTTGGGACTCAAAAACTCAGCAGGGAGGAGACCAACTCTGGTGGAATTTTACTTCATAACTGCGGACAGTCCGCCTCACAAGGCCGGACAGTCCGCCACTCTAAATATAGCTCATTCAAAATAGCTTTTGAATTGGAGTTTTATTTCGCAAATTTGCACCGCTGTTAGCCCTCATCCACGTGCATCTACCATATGAGCAATGAGGCACTACACGACCGTCAAGAAAAGATCGTTGATCCCTCTTGATAGTACGGTTATCTAGCCTATTAATCCGATCAATTCTCTTCTCTAAGCACCTCTTGACCGGTCAAAATAAAAATCTATCCATATACCTTTGTCTTGAGCTTTCCATCGTCATGAATAAAGTTTAATTTCCAAAGCTTCCACGTAGCTCTTTCTTTGTCTGGACCAACCTACATTCTCAATCATCTTAATGAAAATGTTAGTCCACACATGTTGTCATTGATTACCAAAACACCAACTAGGGTCCTAGATGCTTACACTCTGGATCAATGTATTTGGCAATTGAAGTAGTTTATAGTCGAGTCAGCTAGCTATGAGACTTTCACCACAGACGAGCTGTATAGCAAGTTGAAGGCTTCGGAGGTTGACTCTCAAGCTTTGGCCAAAATGAGTGGACCAACTCCCAAGAGCTAGCCTAGCTCTCTTGTTTGGCCCTAGTAGTGGCGGTACTGCTAACGCTAACCCTTCTGTTGGCTATGCTTAATCTTTGATTTCTACTAAGGAGGAGGAACTAGAGGCTATTGATGATGATCAGTTGTGCTTGCTCACCAACAAGTCCCAACACCTCTACTCCAACAGGATGAGCCATAGAAGAGGTTAAAAGCTCCGGTGCTATGAGTGCGAGAAGACGGACCACTTCATCGCCGACTACCCCCAGTGGAGAGATCAGGAGAAGTACTCCATTGGCAAGGACAACAAGCACAAGGACGAGTACACCTCCGACAAGAAGAAGGGCAAGTATAAAGAAGACAAGAAGAAACAGCCGTACTTCAACAAGTGGGAGTTCGTGAAGCAGTACCAAAAGCACACCCAGGAGCACGATCGTGCTTTCCTCGCCAGCTTGAGTGACTGCGATGGCACTTCCAGCAACTCTGACTCTGACAGTGATGATGATGGAGAAAAGAAGATCATGGGAAATGCTGGACTCTGCTTCTTCGGTGATGAGATTGGCTACTTCACCATGGAGTTCCAAGGAGAACAAGCCGGCTCCACCGACTTAGACATCTGCATCAAGTCCAACACCAAGCCTTAGGTGAGTGATGATGAAAATGATGAAGATGTGATGTTTGCTGCCTTGAAGAACCAGGATCGTTTGCTTAGAGTAGTTGCTAAGGATCTTAGGCTTGCAAATGCTAAGATTGCTACTCTAGAGGCTGAGCTTGAGACTGTTAAGTATAAACTTGCATGTGTTATGAATGATCTTGCTACTACTAAGGAAGCTTGTGTTGTTGCTAATGAGATAGAATACACTGACTGTCAGGTTCTAGGTACTAAATTGTCCGAATTATGCTCTAAGCATGCAAGTAATGTAGATTTACTATTCTCTACTACCGCAGCGTTAGAGAAGTTGAAGGCTAGGCCGACTTTGCTTGGTGCTTGTGCTATTTGCCCCATTCTTTGGAAGGAGTTGGATGAGACTAGGGCTGCTTTGAAGAAGTCTGAAAAGACTGCTAGCTCTATTAGTGCTGACTGTCTTATGTGTGATGCCTTAGGGATAGGCTAGATGAGTTGGCCATTGATAAGGTCTAGTTGGAATATGAGAACACCTATCTCAGGACCATTCTCAGCTATGTTTCTTCTAAGGAGCCACAACTTGGCATGATAATTGGTTCTTTCAAGTTGAGTGACAAGTTGCGGGTTGGTTACCACTACATCTTCACTGATTTTGATCAATTGTATGGGAAGATTGGTGACTTGAGTGAGATCTCTTCGAGTGAGAAGTTTCCTATGACCCATAGCAAGCCCAATTTCTAGCCTGGTAACCCCAAGGATAGTGTGTGGTCTCACAAGCCCAACTTTGTGAGGAACCCACTTGACACTCTACCCAAGAGGAACCCACGTGACTCACCTCCAGAGAGTTCTAAGCATGAGAATTGTCAACATCTCTGAAGATCAAATCTTAAACCTGAAGAAGTCATCACGTTTCTAGTCAACTTTAGAAGCCAAAAGCAAAATATTTTCTTATATTTGGAAGCCCCATCAAGTTAGTTTTCCAAAGGATTATACAGAGCCTCATCTGGAGTTTTATACAAGGATTTATGGCCAAAACATTGATGTGATATGAGCTGGAAACAATCGTGACAGCACAAAGTCTCTAGAGTAAAGATGCATAATTCCTTCGTTTGGAATCGTATTTTTGTGCATGAGTAATCGTTGGAAAGGTAATTTCGAGGGTTATCCAATAGAGTTATTGTTGGAGGCATATTCTGTTCAAGATCATTCAGAAAATCCATGAAGAAGAGAGGTTCAACTTCAAATGTGATGGCTAGAGGAGGAAGATGATGGCGATTACAAGGAAGAAAAGTTGGGCAATGCTTAAATAGAGGTCTCATGAGCCAATTCAGAGCATAATAGTCATTTCAAAAGTTCTTCATGAGTTGAACATTCAAGGAGGTGGTGCCATATTTGAGGATGTCATGAGAAAGGCAACATGAACAACATGAGCAGGCATCTGATCAGCAACACTTTCTATATAGGAGAAGCCACAAATGGGAAGTTTTGAAGATTGATGAATGATGAGTGTGAAGATTGCTTGTACATTAGCAAGTAACCAATAAAAAGACCAAAAGACCATCTAAATTTTCATCGTCCCATGGTGACAGGATTGGATTGGCTACGCTTCATCACACTGACGGTAACATTTTCTTAATCCTCCTCTCTACATCCATCTTTTACCTACTACTATGCTTTCATTTATCAATTCGATGATTACCTCTTATGTTATATTTCAATAACAATAGGGACATTGCTTTGTTTAAGTGTGGGGAGGTTTATCATCGAATGTGTTTTTAATTTGTGCTTTGCTTATAAAATAAAACAAAATTGCGTGAGTCTTAGTTTATGAGTTTTGAAATAAATTTCTCGCTTGATTTAAGTTTGTTATTTATGATTGCTTCGAAGATTGATCTGATTTGAAATTAAAATGTTTATGGTGGTGCTTAGAGGATCTGATTAGTAGTCCATAACCCATGATTTGATTAGAAAGATGATGTTTTATAGCTTTACCAAGGTTCTACTAAGGAAAGATTTGGAGGACGTTTAACAGATTTATTTAAAAAAACTCCTTTGATCATGTGTTCCATCCCTTTGTCAAGAAAGATAATAAATTCTATTAGAGCCTAGTTGAAAATGCAGTTTATAAGCTGGTTATCTCAAATGAGTTTGGTTGAAGTTGATTCCTTTAAAAATTTGATCTCTTGAAAATTTTGGTCAACTGTTTTATCTCTTGATTGCTAGCCTCCACATATTTATTCAGTACTAGTTATTACACACTTGAGGACTAGAATCACTGAATTCCATATGCTTTAAACCATTTGATCTTTCGACATTCATTACCAACATATTGAAGTTTTTGTACATTGCTAATCACGAACAAAAATTCTATAGTTATCTTGATATAGCGAATCAAATGGTACAATGAAGAAACAAGAAGAGGAAGAGATGTTGAAAAAAAAGAAAGAGGGGGCGAAAAAGAGAAAAAGAGAGAGAACAAAAAAAAGGGAGAGAAAGAGAAAGGATGAAAAGACAATTTAGAGGTGAATTTTAGAAAGAGAAGAATTGAGTTAATGTCTATCAGTGTATTGAGCAAAAACATTCACTATTTCCAACCATGTGCAACATTTTATTAGGAATCCAGTGCCCCCTATTTGTCATCCTACAAATTGCACACGACCACTTTCTATATCTTCTTTTCCACCCCTCTACTTTATTATTTATGTTTTATCTATTTTTGATGACCAAATAATTTCAAGGTGATCAAATAACCTGTAACATTCCGAATTTTTGAAAACACGAAAATCTGAAATTTTTAAAACTTTTTATTAAGCAATGCAAAAGTGTTTACAACTAATTAAAATATGTTGGTTTCAAACTTAAATAACTTATTTGAGTTAATAAATTTTTGACAAAATAAAATTAATTGTGTGTTTGTTTGATTGGCTGATTGTGTGTCGGTTTAATCTCGAACCCTAGTTCGAGAATTAAACCGTTATTCCTATAATCTTCTCAATCTAGCCTTTCTACCATCCTCTGCTTTATAACTACTCTTTATCTTCTATCGTCCACGACTCTCTGGAACCTGACAATCAATATGCTCTCAGAAACCCTCCTGACTTCATACCATTGTCAATCTACATCCATAGCGAGATTTGGATGAGGACTTTGCTCGTAATCCTAAATCATCGGATCAATTTCTAGCAATACGGAAATTCTCGTTTGGATAATGGCTTGATTCCCA
The DNA here is from genome assembly GCA_022530915.1 of Paspalum notatum. NCBI lineage: Eukaryota > Viridiplantae > Streptophyta > Magnoliopsida > Poales > Poaceae > Paspalum > Paspalum notatum. Next base: position 25,259,817 of record CM039692.1, read on the forward strand.
CCCTTGTCGAGTTAATCAACTTTAGTTAATTTGAAGGATTTTCACTCAACTTGGAAGTCATCAACTTTGGAGTATTCTTCCCCCAAGATACTCTGTCGGCAGAGCAAAAACCTAAACCAATCAGGGATAAATTATCTGGGCTATTTATCCTCTGTTCAAGAAATAAATATTTGAGGCAACATAATATTTTCAACCCGCCGAATTAAATTCTTTGAAATTTGCTTCGCGTTTGGAATTATTACTCGTCTCAAATAAATCAAAGCACCGAAATAATTATTTCGCGAGGTGCTAATTCTCTAACCAAGTATTCATTCTCGGACTGTGGCGTGATTTCTAGGCTAATTGAATTTAATTCTTCGCAATTAAATTCGTATCCGAAAATCATCGCTCAGCTGAAAACTTCGAAATAATTTCTCAGTGACTTTATCTCACAGCCAAATATCTCATCTCATCTGTGTGTCGGAATATTTAATTGCGACATCAAATCTTCGAATTAGTTCCTCTGTAAATTAATTCAGTTCCGAAAATCAATCTAATTCATTTGTACTTCGAACTCCGAAAGAAATTTAATCTAATTTATTTCGCAGTTTAATCTCAGTCCAATATTCATAGCCCAAACCTAAAGCCCGTTTACATGACTCTAATCCTAACTCTGTTCCATAAATATCTAAACCCTCTCAGTTTCTTTCTCCTTCTCCAATCCACCGCCGCCACCTGTTCCTGCCACCTTCTTTTCCACGCAAGGGGAGTGGAAGCAACAACTTTCCTCTCCCTCTGCTCTTCTTCTCTAGCACGCAAGAGAGCAGGCAGCAAGCACCCATGGCGCCTCACCTCTCTACCTCACTGAGATCCACCAACAGCTAGTTTCATCCCCTCTCCTCCATCTGCTTCTTCATCGAGGGGGAATCAGCAGGCAGCAAAGCCCACATGGCGTTGCCACCTCTTTCCACCATGGGGCCTCTTGCCTCTGCTCCCCTGCCTCCTAGCGCCCCAACTCCCTGCGTCCACCTCCAAGTCGACCCCCTGATCTCCCTACCTCCTGCGCGCCATGGCGCACCTCCACCATGGGCGCCCTCTCCTACCCCTCTCCACCTCGGCGGGCCACCTCCAGAACGCTGTCAGCTTCTACTCCTCCTTGGCGCCTGCAGGCAGCAGCTCTCTTCCCTCCATGGCGCCTCCTTCCCCAACAAGCAACAACAGCAGAGCGCTTCCTTCCTCCTCCCCTACAGATCGAAGGAGCAGACCAACGCCCATGGCCACCGTTCCCTACTTCTTCTGTGCAGCAGCAGCGCCACTGCATCTGATGGCGTCGCTCCTCCCATCGCAGCTCCGGCCATCAGCCTCCTCGTCCACCATGGTGAGCAGCTCCTACATCCGCACATCTCCGATCTTCTGTCCGCCCTCAATCCCTTTGCTCCTTCCTGCAGGCCATCCCCCCTCTCCCTGGTGCCCGGCAAGTGCTCGACGAAATGCTCCGATAGGGCAGCAGCAGGTAGACACCTCTCTGTCCATGCTCATGCAGCAACGTTGACACCGGCCAAGTGTTCAAGCGTATGCTCCAAAGGTGACTACGCGGCCTTATAGTCAACTCGATTCACGTCTCTGTCAAGCGCACAATCTTACTCACTTTGGCTACTGTGGTGACTATTGCCATGACGGTGACATGCTTGGCGAGATGACATCCACGGCCTTGAACTGAACCTTGAGCTCAAGGATGATGCTGACCAGTACGGCGTCACCTCTTCACGGCGTCAACTCGATCCGGCACCGAACCTCGATCCTCCTCAGGCCCTCGGTGAGAACCTCGATCCTACCGTCTTGTGATGTCGGCCTTCGAGCCGATGAACCTAGTGCTTGAGATGTTCGGCCTTTGTGGCATGACCTGTGAACGCCATTGCCTTCGAGCTGGCCTTGTTCTTCTGCAGGGCATGTATTCCTCGCGTTGTCACGATATGTCACTGGCACTCACGCCAACGGCATAATCGTGTAGCGCACACACACACCCAATTTACCTCTTACGGCATGCATGAGCCGTGAGTTATCGCCGGTTCAGCCGTTATGCTGCCGAAATTTCTAACTTTCCTAATGCACTGGATCTTATGCACGATCACGATTCTCTGGCTACTACGGGTTGCACTTGTAGTTTCGCCAATGTTTCGAATCTAGTTAACTCAGTTCATGCACGGCCACGAGCTTTCGCTCGTCACGACCGATGTCTGTCTTCCAATCGCTTAATCACTCGCTCTTTTGGTGGTGCATGGCCACGGGCTTTCGCTCGCTACGGCCAATGCTTGTCACACATTTAATCGGACGTTCGCGTTTGCGCACGTACATGACAATATGGCCTTGAGCGACTGCTCGATTCGGCCATAGCTCTCGTTCCTACCGTCATTTCTCTGAATCTCTAAACGCGACCAACGGTTTCCACGTATATCCTTCTGTGCTGTGGGTTTAAATGGAGTGGTTTCAATCGTTAGTTCATCATTATTAATTGGGTTCAGATCCGGATTCTATCCGACCCAATTTGAGTAATCTAAATTAACTTTACCCTCTCATACTCTAGTAATGATGAACATTACTAGGAGATCCTCACCGTTCTTACAACACACACCTTCCATTTTAATCGATGAATAATCTCTTGTGATATCTCACTGAAGGTTGATGTACGACTTCTCTCACATCACTTGTGGCTGGTATACCTTATTCCGACACGGCTCACGAAACCGTAACACCCACGTAATTCCGGCTTAATCATCAACGTCACCCTTGCTTTCAAGGACTTAGTCAACATCACGTTATTCCGCCTACAACTCTTATCTAATGATCCTATAATTCTAATCCGATCTTTCCTCCCATCGTCCTAATCTCTATTTTGTTATGTGTTGTATGCTTAGTTCTTATGTTATGTTCTTTTCTCTGTTTTGTTGTTTGCGCCGAGTGGTACCGTTGGAGACTCAGGACGCGCATCGGAGGATACGAGATCATGAATGACAAGGGAGACTACACCGGAGCTTGAGACCGATCAGCTCTACTCCAGGTCACCATTCAGACACTTCTCTGCTTCGAATCCTATAGACAGCATATATGCTGCTGCTGCTTTATTTATGATCATGCTTGCTATGTTAACCCAAAAATAGGGAGCCTACTTCCATTTAGCCACTATTACCCTGCTTGCTATATTGCCACCACCATATTGCTACTTCAACTAAATAAAATGAACATGATGTGAGATTGGGTGATATGATGGTGGGATGTGATAACTCTTGGCGTGTGTGAAGTGGGTGGGTTTTTGAGCGCGAGATGGTGTATGATATGGGTGGCGGGAGTCGGCACGGAAATTATGGGAGAGACTAGAACTCTACCCTGAGTGGAGTGAGGTGTGTGGTGGTGCGCGGCCCACCGCTGAGGGTGGCAACCGAGCCCTGGAAGGCTTGCTCTCGCCAATCTAAGGACCGAGTAGGGGTGATAGCACCTTGGACTATGACTCGTGCATACCACACGACCTCAGGCCCGATTCATGAACTTCCCCAAAGGGTATATACCTGCAGGCGTAAGGCGATAGTGTTAGGGGGCGATGGTGGGTCTGTGATGCAGCCACATGTTCCCGATAGACTCGACCCGCGGAGGCCCTGGATTACTCGAGCTCATAGTCCTGAGAGTGCGGTGGATAGTATATCCGCACAGTTTTCTAGCTCAGGAAAGCAGGGAAAGTGCTAGAAGGGAAGTTCATCCGTCGGTGTGGTGGGCCAAGGGCAGCGGACGCACTGCCCTTATCCCATCTCGTGTGGGTACAGATATACAAAATCCTCTGCAGAGTGTATGATCTATACGTATAGCCGCCGTTTTCGGTCAAAGGACGAACCAAGGGTGAAAACTCACCTCATCTAGCATGGGTTTTCTTCTCTTCTCCCTCGAGTGATAGAACACCGGCTGAGGTCGTTGAGGATGGGCGGGTAGGAGCTTCCCATGCCGCAGAAATAGTTGATGATGAGAGGGTGTATGGAAGAGGTGTATGGTGGTGAGATGTGTATGTGTTGGTATGAGTGATGAGCAGGGGAACCGGTCGTGTGATCGAATTCCCGAATGGAACTATGATATAATAATCTGGATCCTGCTACTTTATATACTGCGCTTGCATAGGAAGCCTAGAGCCTTCCACTTGTGCCAGTCCCTTTATTTTTATGCTGCCGCTTAGGGGAGTGTCTCAGGGTGGCCTGCGCTACTGGCGCGCAGGTTTTGGAAGACGAGACGGATGACGACCACCCCTACGACGGACGAAGATGAGCTAAATGACGACCACTCCTACGACGGATGGAGATGAGCTGGATGACGACCTTACCTATGACGGACGGAACGACGAGGGTTGTTGTGCTACGCTCAAGTATGCATGTGGAGATGGATGTGAAGACCTGCTTTCCGCAATCTATACTCTGATCTCTGTTGTAAGGATGCTTCAGTCCAGATGGACTTGTACCGGCTTTGGCCAATATTGTTTAAATGTAATAATAATCGAAGTCCTGGTTGCGATATCGACTGATATATATGATTCACAATAGCACTATGTATCCTAGGACTATCGTGAGAAGCAAAAGGTTTGGATTTCGGCATCGCGAAATCCGGGTCGTTCATAACCTTTAAAGAGATATCTTAGCTGAACAATAAGTTGATTTAACTTTGCTTGCCCTGACCAAGATTTGCATATATATCTGAGAGGGGTGAGAGGTGAGCAATGATGAATAGGATAGCCACATAATATGAGTGCCCACATGTGATCTTGACAAAGAAGGACCGATGTAATTTCTTGATCCATGGAGATTGTTTTTGATACAAAAACCCTTCCATTTTGATTCTGAAGCAAGTCTTAGTTTTGCTATGATTCATTTGATTTTGAAAATTTATGTGGGGATTGTTATGCATGAAAGTTAATTAAAATGCACATGTTGATATAAAATTGAATTCTGAACTTGATTTATTTGAGAAGTGATTGGATAGAACTTGCTCAAATTTAAGTTGTGTTTTTGATGGATCTTTTGCTCGAGAACTAGCAAGATCTGAGTGCGGAGATGTTGTTGGCGCAAGATAACGATAATATTTATGCTCTGTTTTGGAGGTGTTTCCATGTGTTTTGAGTGATAAATCATATGTTGGATTAGCATTTTGCTAACAATTGACCCCGTTTTGAAGTATGCCTTTGGTTTCTATGCTTTATTGAAAATCACAGTAAAAAGGGACAAAATGTAACATATATGGAGGCATGCTCACACGATGATCAAATGCTACAAGTCCAAAGAGGTAATTTAATTAATAAAAGAAGAACAATTGAATCCTAAGAGAAGTCCCAAGCCCATTATTGAGAAGGCTCTAGAAGCTAAGGATTGTTTGAGTATGATGATATTGAAGATAAGCAAGGTTTATCATAATACAAATCCAAGATCCAACTAAATCTCGAAATACTCTCAGAATTCAAGACAACAACACCTTGTGGTGACAATCCAGAGACCTTACGACGCTAAATGAAGAAAGTTTCAATAGCAAAGTTGTAGATCTATTCTAGCTCTACAATTTAGATTCAAAGTTTTCCTTATTTGGACTTAAGATGAGGAAGTTATGATTGAAATACTAAAGGCTACAGAATAAGGAAAGTTGGATTTCGGGAAGGACAAGGGCAATAGCTTCATCTTCAAGCAAGGAAGTTTACCGATAACTAAGAACCTTCAAGATACATGTATATACATGGAAATAGATCATAGAAGCCATCTCAAAGCGACATATTAGTTTTCCATGGATAGGGCACCCTCCGGGGTATAAATACGTGACCTACCAAGGGAGAGAGGCATCCAATTCATTGTAAACAGAGCTCCAAAGTGAGGGTTAGGTGTCCAACTTAATAAGACTCATTGAGAAGAAGTTCTTGGCAAAATGGCGAAGTGAAAGGAGGTAGGAAGGCCTCGAGTCAGCCATGCCTACCCCACTAGGCCGGTTGACCTGGGCCCTTCCCGAGGAATCTTGAGTTTATCTTTGGGGTGATGCTCCATGTCGATGATAAAACATCTAAGAGCTTCGAGTTCATGATGTTCTTATTTGCTATGATAATCCCTAAGTTTGATCAATGAAATTGTCTCTAAGCAATGGGTTCTTTGTTTATACATGATCTTTGATCCATGTCTTTGCAATGCTTCATCTCTACATGTGCCTGGCCAGGATGAATATTCCACATATCTTTTAGTAGATCTTTTGACTTTGATTGGTTGATTGAATTTTCTCATGCTTAGATATGGTTTAGGCTTGCTATTTCGTCGATTACCCTGAATTATGTGACATGTGGTTGGAGGGAAAGGTTCGAGCAAGTTTATCACATTATTGATCATGTTTATTCTATGTTTTACATTAGATTTATGCTCAGGGTGGTTCTTAGTTCATAAGAAGTTTGTCTCATATCTCTTGCTAAAGCTTTTGTCGTGTTAACTATCTTAATCTTATTTGTTCTTAACGGATCCCTTGTCTTTGATCTACCTTATTATTCTATAGTTTAGATATAGACTAGTTTGTGAATAAACTATCTCTTTTATGTTAAGGTTATTAGATCTATTAGAGGTAGCTAGTAATTAATTAATCTTTGATTAATAGTAGAGTTTAAACCTAGTTTTTCACGGATTAACATACCTTTGATACTCATCTTAGTGAAAGGCTACAACTGATGCTATCACTTGCAGTATAAGGTTTGACGTGCTCAAGTGCTAACAACACAGGGGCGGTGATGGCCGTGACCACCCATGGGGGCACAACCTGGGGATTCAGTGGGTGTATTTCAGACTTTGACTGTAAATGGGTTGGGGAAGATGTGATGCCCCTGGCATCTCAAAAGCCTTAACACACGATTAGATGAAGGCTAACGATGGATTAAGGCTTAATCATGCTTACTGATTAACAGGAAACACATGGAGGAGCCACTAAATCAAAATTTTCTACACAAGATACAAGACCACACATTTCGTGGTTGAATAAGTCAACACTCACATGCTTTTGAGCTCAACTCCGTTGCCAAACTTGTTGTACATGTTATGGACTATCCTATTGCTACACTGAGCAGGGATCAAAGCTATCATCTACTCACTCAAATTTTCACCCAAATATCTCATGGAAACAACTAGATCAACCCACACTTAGAATTTTCTCAAGTATGGATTTTCAGCTTTTCCCTAAGTTGATTCTGAAATTACTTTTGATTTCACTATACAACTTCAAAATCTTCCTTTCTATGAAGTGGAATTAAACTTATCACCTTTCAAATGCACCTATTGTGGAAGTGATTGGACTTCATTTGATACTCCAAAAGTTTGAAACAAGAAAGTCTCCACACAAAGTGAAATTTCTGTTTTTAATAAACCTTGGAACATATTTGTATCTATAGGTCAAAATCTGTTGGGTTTCAGACCAAAGTCATATTACCAAACTTTTAGGTCATCTACTGGAGAACAACTTTGGTAATTAGGGTTTGATCATATATTGAGTTTTAAATGGAGTTTGGGGTCATTTTCTACCAACACAGAAAACCAGTTCAAATCTGACCTGTTTAGTAATCTCAAAATTTATATGACCTACAGCCACTTTCATGCAAAGATCAAATTAGAGAAGTTGTAGATATTGAAACTCTAAACAAACTTTTCAATACACACCTTGGGTGGTAAAGACCAGAGATAGGACTTTTGATTCTCACAATCAGTAGAGGTCAACTGTCCAACTATGGGGCTGCAAGATAAATTCAAATTCAAATCATATTTCCACTAGGAATTTGGAGTTGAACCTTTTGACAATGTTGTAGAGGTTAAAGAGTAGAGCATTTCATTCAATTGGGGTTTCTCCAAAATCGGCTCCTAAATAGGTCAAAAATGCAAATTTCAGAGGGAGAGGAAACACACTTGGCACTGTGTTTGTCTGGAGTCTATGACACGTGGGGTCCACATGACAGGGACGCCACCCTGTTCAAGCCGGTGAACGCCGCGTGGGCGACGGCGGCCGGGCAGCGCGGCCATGCCGCGGATCAAGCCCCCTCACGCCGCGCCGCGCCTTCACCTGGACTAGAACGTGACTCGGTTCACTCCCCTCGGCCTCCGCTCTCACTCTCCCCACTCTCTCCCTCGCTCCCTGCTCTGCCCGCACAGAGGCACGGCCGCCATTAGAACCGCGGCAAGCTCGCGCCCCGGCCTCCTCCGGCCCTCTCCGTCCGAGCCGTCACCCCCACCGCGCTCGCCTCAAGCACCTCCACCCTTCCCGCTGCTCCTCGGCCCCGCCCCGCCACCTCCAGTCGCTCCGCATGCGTGCACGCCAAGGCCGCTCGCCACAGCCCGAACCGCGGCGAGCTCGTGACACGGCCACTACGGACTCCCTCTGCCCCATCCAACGCGCGCCCCAGCGTCGCCACACCTCCCTCCTCGCTTTCTCCATGATCTAGTCCTCCACCGTCTCCTCCTCGACCTCGCTCCGCGTGCGCCGCCGCTCGCCGAGCGCGTCCACCCCGCCTCGTCGCGGAGAGCCCCCTTCGGGCTGTCCCCGTGCCCGCAGATCACCACCGCCGAGCTCGCCTCGGCCGCGCGTAGCTCGAGCGCCCCTCGGCTCCGCCAATCAGCACCCCAATCGCCGAATCGAGCGGGAGCCGCCGCGCACCGCCGCGCCGTGGCCGCCTCCGGTTCACCGCCACGCGCCGCTCGTACGCGCCTCCCCGTGCGACTAGATCTGGGGGAATCAAATCCCCGTGGCCGGGAACGTCTTCCCCGACCACTTCGGCTCCAACTCTGTGCCTCCACGCGCGCCACCGCGCGCGGGGACGTCGGCCGCCGCCGCGTCGTCCTTCCCCTGCGAGAGGTAGAAGAAGAGGGCCGACCTTTTGCACAAATCCCCCTGAGGTTTCCGGTATTTGTTGCCTCGTTTCAGTCACTATGCACTGAGTCTTGTGTATCTTCTGTGCAGGCCCCTGTAAGTTAGGGTTAATTGCAATCTAGCCCCTGGATCTATGGATTTCTCATTTTTCCCTGATTTAAATCGGCTGAAACTTTGAAAAATCATATAAAATCAAATAAAAATCGTAAAAAGGTAAACTTAGTTGCATTAGACTCCTATTGAATAGATCTATCGAATGGGTATGGTGTGGATATGTGAAATGTCTGTTTTGCCCTTGGTTTGTTGCATGCATGAGTAAATAGGATAAATGACAAAAGTGACCTAAATGGACTCCGAATGCTATGAAACTTGAACATTAGCTCTCTTGCGGTATTATAACATTATGTGAATTTTTGTAGCCCTAGCACTTGCTGTTTAATTACCCTTTTGCCATTTACATGTGATATGTGCATTTATTTAACCCAGGAGATGGAGGCCACCTAAAATATGCTCAAATGGACGAACTATAATTTCTGGGCACTCCTTATAATAAATGTAACTCACTGTATAAGTTTGAGCTCTTGCATGTCAGGTTTGATTGCGGTTTTGAAAATGACAAGTGCTAAGGTGATTAAATCAATAAAATGTAAAAGTGCTATTTACTGTACCCTAAAAACTCCACCAAAATTCCTATAGCTATATTCCTGTGCAGGTATACTTATGTAGGTTGTACATGCTTTGGGGATGCTGTTTCATGAAAGAAGTATAAGTAGTCACTTAAAAAGGGCCAAAAGTGAAGGTAATAGGAATGGAAAGCAACGTACTCATATGCACCAGAGATTGCTCTTATAAACTTCCTTTAATAGAATTGAGTTTGCGGTGTCCAATGAACCTCGTAAGATATTTGATTCTATAATACTCCACATGCATGTTTGATCCTCCTATGACAAGGATTGTAGATCTTTAATTATAAAAAGTTTTGCACTATTGATATGTGGATTCAATAACTCGATTAAGTCAAGGTATATAACTTATTTACTTATATGCTCCATGTAGAGTGAATGGGAAAAAAATTTACTTGGAAGTAGAAGTCTATCATGTACTCCGGTCCGTATGATTAGCTTGTATGCTTAACTTGCTAAGATAGATTAAACAACAACATACTCCATTCATGTACCCTAGTAATCCACTACATATGTAATCTTATACTTGTGTGATGTTTTGCTCACACATGAAATGATAAAGAACCGGTTAAATTGATATCTTGCTCATGCATTAGTTCGAGTGTTGTATTGCGTGTCTCTAATTATAGGGGTTATGCTAGCTTTATGTCCACCAGAGTGATCTTGTTTAAATGATTGTCAATCACTTTTCTGTCTAAGCATGCAATGACCGTTTATCGTGTGTGTGTGATATTCATGCATCCTATTCCTTGCATCACCATGCATGTCATCCATATAGTGGCGCTTATTGCAGATACGTGATCCAGAAACGGGCGCGTGGAACTACTTCAACCAACGGTGATCCAAAAGACCAACTAAGCCCCACTCACGACCTGGAGGGCCCATCAGTCGTGTTTGGAAGGAGGAGTTGTCCAAGGGATCAAGGGGTTGCCTGGGGCAAAGCCTCACAACCCGGCAAACTAACAGTAGCTTAGTTTGTTGGTTTTATTAAAGTGAATCAAAGGTAGGCAGGACCATGCTTTACCTAGCAAATGATTTTGTTGAATGCTTACGCATCTGCATTAGGAGTTGTTTGGAAACCATTTGCATTAGACTTCTTGGCCGCCCTGGCCCTAGCACCTACAATAGAGTGCGTAGGACGAGTATGCCTAGTAATGCTAGGTACGAGTAGACACGAGTGAATGGAGTCACTCGTCGCGTAGGTGATTTTTCAAAAGTCACAGGAACTATTACTATGATGGAAGCTATGAGGATGCTCATGGTTTTAACTCGAGACCGGGCGGAGATATGGTTATATGAGAAAAATGATGATGATGATATGGATGGTATGGTGGACTCCGCCCGAGTCGCATAAGGCCGGTCGTTGTTCGCCTATTGGTCGGCATAACATTGCTAGGGTGCTTATCCGGAATCTATGGGCCGGTGAAAGTCTTACTTGTGACGTCTCAAGCAAGGGGCATGTTCCTACCCACTGGTTGAGAGGAAGGTGGCCGCGGAGGCGGGTGTCAAAGGAGGGCAGAACCCGACGTAACCGAAGTACCGCTCCTGCGACAACGTGCTCCGGGAGTCAGGCGGGAGTGGTCATCGAACTTGAGACGGGACAGGTGGAGATGGGAGAAGCATATGTCGAACGCTGGGAGTTAGTAAGCATATGCCATTCTGGTGCTTCTAGTTATTCCCGGGAATATAAAAATCGATTCGAATCGCTGATGCTCACCAGGTGTGAGAATGCCAATACCACTGACGGGCAAAGTAGTAATCCACTTGAATATGTTGTATTATGAATTCATGGTTTTGAATACTACATACTTGATTATACATGCTTTACTTTCATGCAGCTTTTTATTATACTCATGGTTAGTATTATTGATATGATAAACTAAGTAGCTGTCAAATCCTACTCTATATGATAAAGCAAGCAGCTGTAAATCCTGCTTCCACATGTTGACTTGATTCTGTTTAAAATCAACAGCTAAGGATCAAATTCTTAGTAAGCAAGCTTTGCGTCAGCCGTAAGCCAATTCCATTAAGTCCTACTGAGTAATTAGTACTCAGGGTTTGCCCCCACTTTTGGCTTACAGGTACTGAAGACAACTGGATAACTGTGTTGGAGGTGGTAGAACCGGTGGGCTCGGTGCTACTCGCCTTGTTTATCTGTTCATGAAGACTATTTAAGTATATTGTTTCCGCTGCGAGATTTTTGAAAATGCTTCCGCTATACATACTCTGAATTCGACTCCGCTATACATGTATATTTTTAAATCGCTTCCGCTATCTTTGAACATGTATTTGACTATTATCTTCGGTTTGTAAACTAAGTCTACTTATTCTCTACTTCAACTGCATGTGATGATGTAATCTGTTGTGGCTCTTTCGAGGGCTAAATGTGTGTGATGTCGGACTCCTCGGGCGATGGTTTCATCGAGTGCCCTTAGGGTAGCTCGACGGACTACTGGGTTTAGTCTGGCCTAAGTGCACTGCGAGCCAGAGGTGGCAGGTGTGCTTAGTCTGGATTAAGCAGGGCGGTTCCCCCACAGCTGGTATCAGAGCCGATCATACACAAACAACAGTTATATCATCAAGTTTTGGTTTACAAAACTATTTTCGAAAGCCTCTTTTCACGTAATTCAAAAATGAGAGTATGCGATATGCCCGTATAAGGATGTTAGTGTTATCCAGGTGACATCACTGACAATCTAACCTAGATAGAACTCATATGCATGTTCGGCGCTTTGAGAAACAACTTTTCGGCCATAGCTGTCCCCAGTACTGGTGGAAGCTATCGGGTTTTGCGAACGGTTGTGAACTCCGCATTCATGCTGTATAAGTAAAAGCTCTTTAAGGGTGGTGGGCATGTTTGAGATTTTCATACCCACCACACTTACATTCGGATTTGGGATCCATCTTTTCCTCGACAGTCCCCAGTACTGGTGGAAAGTCAAGCTTTGAGGAAAATGTGCATCGGCCCACCAACGTTGTCCACACAGCGGTCACGCGTGGATGCCACATTAGGTAGTAATGTATGAGCATGCATTCTTCTACAGGTACACTAACCACGTGCGAAATTAAGAACGAATAGACAACGGCTAGTTGCATTATGGAGAGACGTGCATATATGTCACCGAAGTATCGCTAGCTATATATAAAATACATAGGATGAGGGAAGTGAGACCGGATAGGACGAATCATGCATCATTCATCTCATCTCATGTGCTTTGCTATGTGTGGGATTGAAAATGACTAGATACATATGTTATCGTACGCATGGTTGTTAGTAATAACAAGTTAACATGAGAATTGCGTGCATGATGCTATTGTGGGTACGTGAGTAGAAATCTGAGACGAACTAGCTGAAACGTTGTATAAGGTGCTTATAAAACGTGAAATTGTGACCCTTGCCGAAGTCATACCTTCTGCATTAGTACAAACGCATTAACTGGAAACTTTCTACAACAAAGCTGAAGAGAACAATGAAACAAATAATTGTTCCTCTTAGGTTTGATTCAAAGGTGTTTGTAAAGGTAGCCAACAGTCACTTTAAGTCAGAACTCCACATCGGGACCATTACGCTAAAAATCTGGTAACTTGAAGTTTGAGGCTTTTGAATAGAGAATTGGCCAAAAGGGATTTGGTAAAAACTCTGAATACGAATGCTTGAGACCATTTTTGGGTTCCTTTCAAAAACTAACCGCAACCTGTTCACATCAGAAAGGGAGCGATAAAAAGTCGTGTTACATGTGATGATAGGGTCGTTTTCATTACACTTTCTCAAGCACGGAAGTACGATCGCACTATGACCGTCCCAAGATTTTCAGATTCTTGTATTGACACAGACCTTATTCTTCCTGCTACAGATGTCGCACCCTTCGACGCAGCCCTTCGACTTATGCCCTAATTACCAGGGGTCCACGAAAGCTAAAACAATAGTACCTCGAGATCCTAAGAAGAGAAAAACGGGAGAGTCTTCCACTGAGGGGGCCTCAGTTCAACATCTACGACCCGGGATGGTTCTATTAAAAGGAATTGTCAAGCCTGAAGATCAGATCGAGATGGTTCGTATGTGTCGACAACTGGGTAAGGGCCCAGGAGGATTTTACAGGCCAAGCCTCAAGAATGGTGCCAAGCTGAATTTGTGGATGATGTCCCTGGGAAAGAACTGGGATCCGACGGCACGTTCATATGGACCCACACGTCCATTTGATGGAGCACAAGCCCCAACAATACCAGACGCTTTCAAGATGATTGCTCAAACTGCGAACTCCACTACAGGCGAGTTTCCTCAGATTAACCTGGACATATGCATCGTCAACTACTACACCAACTCCGGGAAGCTCGGACTTCACCAAGACAGGGACGAGTCAGAGAGTAGCCTTAGCAAAGGTTTACCTTTCATATCCATCTCCATAGGAGACACCGCTGAGTTCTTGTTCGGCGACACGAGAGACAAAGACCAAGCGACCAAGATCAACCTCGAATCTGGTGACGTTCTCATACTCGGTGGAGAATCAAGACTATTGTTTCATGGCATTTCCCATGTGAAGACCAACACTGCACCAAGTTGGTTGAAAGAAGAAACGGGCATTCGTCCGGGACGCATCAATTTTACATTTAGGCAGTACTAGCTAGGTACCAATTCGTACGGGGGCGACCATCGTGAGCTGCTGTAATCCAAAGATTCTGATTCTCATAGCTGATAGGTGTCTCCTGTACCTAGCTCCTTAGAATCAATATGTACCCAATCCTCGTGACTAGCGTATCTTGTTTGTCCTGTAATGCATTCTGAATTCTTAAGTCATCATGTTCCGAGCTCTAGCATTCCGGAACTTTAGTCTTTGTAAACCATGATGCTCTACTTTGTCGTCATGATGTTTCAAATTCTAGTTATGGCGATGCCCCAAAACCCTGAGGACCCCATGCCTCGTTTCATGGATTTATATCATTCACATGTTAAGCTTTATAGGCCCACCCTTGGGCACATTTTCTTATGGCTTTGAAATCAAATCACCACTGCTCTAGGCCTGGCTGCCCTCACCAGAGGTATCACAACAAGGGAATGAGAAGATGAAGATGAAGAATACTCCATAGCTGTGGTTTCAGTTCAGCGTCTGTGACTCGAGAGGATCCTACTGGAGGGAATCGCCAAGACTGGAGATGAAGTCAGGATAGCTCATACATGATTACCTTTACATATTGGGTCCTTAGGATTCTATAGGCTTAGCTACCGGAATAATAAGCAAGCCTCCAAGAGGCCTCTGAGAAGAATGCCAAAGCTTTCGTCATCGGAGACTTTTCTCCAATCAAACCAATATACACAGCGTCAACATCTACATTGATACAATTTGAAACCCCACCTCGACTCCGGCAACGACCTCGGATTCGGTGCCTAATCCAGATTCCAACCCCGTGGTGTCACCCACGTGAAGCTCCGCGCTGCATCGACATGACTGGAAGAAGAAGCTAACTGCCGACAAAAATGTTTTTTAAATCCTACGATTAGGCAAACCGTACGGGTACCGATAGGTGTAGTAACAATGTTTAGCTTTGTCATATATTGGCTGCACATTGAATAAGTACGGTTCACTGCGCCATTTGATTCTAACTTCGTGGAATCAACTCTAGTGCATCATGCCTTTCCCAAAAATTGCAAGACCTGAGTTCCAAGCTCCCTTGTCCTGTGCATTTCAAGCTCTTGCCCTCCACGCATTTCAAACTTTTGTAGTCCACATGTTTTGGGTTCACGCCAAATTCATGTACTTCTGAGTCTATGTCACCACCCCAACTCAATAGTTGATGGGCCCTATTTCTCTCGTTCTCATGATTCTTGTGTTTCCAACCTTTGGAATCTATGAGCTTTCGACTCCTTGGTCTACGTCACCAATACATCAAGATTCATGGCATACATACTATTTGTTCAGGTCCTTATGTAACCTGATATTGTTCGCATCTCCTGAAATTGGATAGTTGTGCCACTCTTGATGTAATGTTTACCCGAGCAGTCTGTGGTGCCGCGACGGAACCTAGGGCCTCGTGTGTACGGCCGTCACTCGGTTGTGTCACTAGGTGCGCGCTGGTATCAAGGCATGCAAAGGCATGACACCGCTACAATTGTGGAACATTCCTACCCAACTTCTAACGCCTTGTTGACCTCTATCCCTCTAATTCGTGGAAATAATTCACTCTATTTCCACTGCCGCCTAGTATCGTTTCTTTGCTTTGTTTCACCTTGCCTTTCTTGATCTGTGGGAAAAATCCGTCTCAATCCCCGTATCGTTCACACCTTTGCCTCGCCTTGTTGAATCATGGTCTTCTCGATCAGTGGAGACGGATCGACTCTATGGTTCCACTCGTCCACATCTTTTCGTTGACTTTGTTTATCCTCGCTAATCGTGCTTCATGGAGATGATCAATTCTAATCTCCATGGTACGATTACAACCATTGTTCCTAGTCTCAGACTCCTCTATGCTTATCTTGATCAGCTTTAACGTCCGTATCTGTGGAAATGCTTGGTTCCATTTCCACTGTTTTGCTACATCATTCCATTGCCTTCTTCCAATTTGCCTCTCTTGATTTGTGGGAAGCAATCAACTCTGTTTCCACCACTCTATCTTATGATTTCTTCCTTCGTATATATTGAATCTTATCTCCTAAAGAAGAACTTCAGCATCATCCACTGCACTAAGCTTTTGTTCTCGGCTAGTGCTTTCATCGCATTGTCCTTTTCAAGAGTTGTTTCATTCTTCTTTTGAAATTATCCTCAAAGTTGGGCTCACTAACCTTGGTGTTCTGTTAGTAAGCATAAGCCCTCTGTCTGTACTTTTCTTGGTCAGTCTTGATCAATTATATGAAATCATACAAACTATCACCTTATCTAGGTGAATATGTCCTATCCTCTTTCCACGGCATCTTTCTCGAAACAATGAGTAGAATGTGCTATGTATCACCACATCTTACTCTTTGAAGAATGTTCGGAATTAATACCTTATATGTGTACACAGTCCCTATCAAATGAAATGAATGTGTCTCTCAAAAGCACATCCATTGATAACCCTTTGAATCCCAAGAGCCTTCATGGTTCGGTCCTCCGATTGTGTACCCCTTGCTTCTAATTGTCCTAAGACCTATATATTCATCACGTTTATAAATCTTGGTGTCAAAGTCAGGGAGTAACCCTGTTCCATTTTTCGAGTAAAGCACTGCCGTTTTCACATTGGCCACACCGTCTTTGCGGTTTGTTCATTCGCTCTCATATAAACCACGACTTGCCGAGCACCTGGGAAGGACCACCTTGGACGTATTCAAAAGCTTTGTAACTAACTTGTGTTAAAGAGGCACTAACCATTCACGAGCCAGTTAACAAAGCAAATTGATGAAGGAGTAAGTGTTACCATGTGTGACAGAAGCACACGAACAACGATGCCAAGACCATTTGCATTGCGCAGTAAGCCGTAGAACCCCGCTTCCCCTAAAATCTCGGGACAAGATTTCTTTAAGGGGGGTGGGTTGTGATGCCCCTGGCATCTCAAAAGCCTTAACACACGATTAGATGAAGGCTAACGATGGATTAAGGCTTAATCATGCTTAGTGATTAACAGGAAACACATGGAGGAGCCACTAAATCAAAATTTTCTACACAAGATACAAGACCACACATTTCGTGGTTGAATAAGTCAACACTCACATGCTTTTGAGCTCAACTTCGTTGCCAAACTTGTTGTACATGTTATGGACTATCCTATTGCTACACTGAGCAGGGATCAAAGCTATCATCTACTCACTCAAATTTTCACCCAAATATCTCATGGAAACAACTAGATCAACCCACACTTAGAATTTTCCCAAGTATGGATTTTCAGCTTTTCCCTAAGTTGATTCTGAAATTACTTTTGATTTCACTATACAACTTCAAAATCTTCCTTTCTATGAAGTGGAATTAAACTTATCACCTTTCAAATGCACCTATTGTGGAAGTGATTGGACTTCATTTGATACTCCAAAAGTTTGAAACAAGAAAGTCTCCACACAAAGTGAAATTTCTGTTTTTAATAAACCTTGGAACATATTTGTATCTATAGGTCAAAATCTGTTTGGTTTCAGACCAAAGTCATATTACCAAACTTTTAGGTCATCTTCTGGAGAACAACTTTGGTAATTAGGGTTTGATCATATATTGAGTTTTAAATGGAGTTTGGGGTCATTTTCTACCAACACAGAAAACCAGTTCAAATATGACCTGTTTAGTAATCTCAATATTTATATGACCTACAGCCACTTTCATGCAAAGATCAAATTAGAGAAGTTGTAGATATTGAAACTCTAAACAAACTTTTCAATACACACCTTGGGTGGTAAAGACCAGAGATAGGACTTTTGATTCTCACAATCAGTAGAGGTCAACTGTCCAACTATGGGGCTGCAAGATAAATTCAAATTCAAATCATATTTCCACTAGGAATTTGGAGTTGAACCTTTTGACAATGTTGTAGAGGTTAAAGAGTAGAGCATTTCATTCAATTGGGGTTTCTCCAAAATCGGCTCCTAAATAGGTCAAAAATGCAAATTTCAGAGGGAGAGGAAACACACTTGGCACTGTGTTTGTCTGGAGTCTATGACACGTGGGGTCCACATGACAGGGACGCCACCCTGTTCAAGCCGGTGAACGCCGCGTGGGCGACGGCAGCCGGGCAGCGCGGCCATGCCGCGGATCAAGCCCCCTCACGCCGCGCCGCGCCTTCACCTGGACTAGAACGCGACTCGGTTCACTCCCCTCGGCCTCCGCTCTCACTCTCCCCACTCTCTCCCTCGCTCCCTGCTCTGCCCGCACAGAGGCACGGCCGCCATTAGAACCGCGGCAAGCTCGCGCCCCGGCCTCCTCCGGCCCTCTCCGTCCGAGCCGTCACCCCCACCGCGCTCGCCTCAAGCACCTCCACCCTTCCCGCTGCTCCTCGGCCCCGCCCCGCCACCTCCAGTCGCTCCGCATGCGTGCACGCCAGGGCCGCTCGCCACAGCCCGAACCGCGGCGAGCTCGCGACACGGCCACTACGGACTCCCTCTGCCCCATCCGACGCGCGCCCCAGCGTCGCCACACCTCCCTCCTCGCTTTCTCCATGATCTAGTCCTCCACCGTCTCCTCCTCGACCTCGCTCCGCGTGCGCCGCCGCTCGCCGAGCGCGTCCACCCCGCCTCGTCGCGGAGAGCCCCCTTCGGGCTGTCCCCGTGCCCGCAGATCACCACCGCCGAGCTCGCCTCGGCCGCGCGTAGCTCGAGCGCCCCTCGGCTCCGCCAATCAGCACCCCAATCGCCGAATCGAGCGGGAGCCGCCGCGCACCGCCGCGCCGTGGCCGCCTCCGGTTCACCGCCACGCGCCGCTCGTACGCGCCTCCCCGTGCGACTAGATCTGGGGGAATCAAATCCCCGTGGCCGGGAACGTCTTCCCCGACCACTTCGGCTCCAACTCTGTGCCTCCACGCGCGCCACCGCGCGCGGGGACGTCGGCCGCCGCCGCGTCGTCCTTCCCCTGCGAGAGGTAGAAGAAGAGGGCCGACCTTTTGCACAAATCCCCCTGAGGGTTCCGGTATTTGTTGCCTCGTTTCAGTCACTATGCACTGAGTCTTGTGTATCTTCTGTGCAGGCCCCTGGAAGTTAGGGTTAATTGCAATCTAGCCCCTGGATCTATGGATTTCTCATTTTTCCCTGATTTAAATCGGCTGAAACTTTGAAAAATCATATAAAATCAAATAAAAATCGTAAAAAGGTAAACTCAGTTGCATTAGACTCCTATTGAATAGATCTATCGAATGGGTATGGTGTGGATATGTGAAATGTCTGTTTTGCCCTTGGTTTGTTGCATGCATGAGTAAATAGGATAAATGACAAAAGTGACCTAAATGGACTCCGAATGCTATGAAACTTGAACATTAGCTCTCTTGCGGTATTATAACATTATGTGAATTTTTGTAGCCCTAGCACTTGCTGTTTAATTACCCTTTTGCCATTTACATGTGATATGTGCATTTATTTAACCCAGGAGATGGAGGCCACCTAAAATATGCTCAAATGGACGAACTATAATTTCTGGGCACTACTTATAATAAATGTAACTCACTGTATAAGTTTGAGCTCTTGCATGTCAGGTTTGATTGCGGTTTTGAAAATGACAAGTGCTAAGGTGATTAAATCAATAAAATGTGAAAGTGCTATTTACTGTACCCTAAAAACTCCACCAAAATTCCTATAGCTATATTCCTGTGCAGGTATACTTATGTAGGTTGTACATGCTTTGGGGATGCTGTTTCATGAAAGAAGTATAAGTAGTCACTTAAAAAGGGCCAAAAGTGAAGGTAATAGGAATGGAAAGCAACGTACTCATATGCACCAGAGATTGCTCTTATAAACTTCCTTTAATAGAATTGAGTTTGCGGTGTCAAATGAACCTCGTAAGATATTTGATTCTATAATACTCCACATGCATGTTTGATCCTCCTATGACAAGGATTGTAGATCTTTAATTATAAAAAGTTTTGCACTATTGATATGTGGATTCAATAACTCGATTAAGTCAAGGTATATAACTTATTTACTTATATGCTCCATGTAGAGTGAATGGGAAAAAAAATTTACTTGGAAGTAGAAGTCTATCATGTACTCCGGTCCGTATGATTAGCTTGTATGCTTAACTTGCTAAGATAGATTAAACAACAACATACTCCATTCATGTACCCTAGTAATCCACTACATATGTAATCTTATACTTGTGTGATGTTTTGCTCACACATGAAATGATAAAGAACCGGTTAAATTGATATCTTGCTCATGCATTAGTTCGAGTGTTGTATTGCGTGTCTCTAATTATAGGGGTTATGCTAGCTTTATGTCCACCAGAGTGATCTTGTTTAAATGATTGTCAATCACTTTTCTGTCTAAGCATGCAATGACCGTTTATCGTGTGTGTGTGATATTCATGCATCCTATTCCTTGCATCACCATGCATGTCATCCATATAGTGGCGCTTATTGCAGATACGTGATCCAGAAACGGGCGCGTGGAACTACTTCAACCAACGGTGATCCAAAAGACCAACTAAGCCCCACTCACGACCTGGAGGGCCCATCAGTCGTGTTTGGAAGGAGGAGTTGTCCAAGGGATCAAGGGGTTGCCTGGGGCAAAGCCTCACAACCCGGCAAACTAACAGTAGCTTAGTTTGTTGGTTTTATTAAAGTGAATCAAAGGTAGGCAGGACCATGCTTTACCTAGCAAATGATTTTGTTGAATACTTACGCATCTGCATTAGGAGTTGTTTGGAAACCATTTGCATTAGACTTCTTGGCCGCCCTGGCCCTAGCACCTACAATAGAGTGCGTAGGACGAGTATGCCTAGTAATGCTAGGTACGAGTAGACACGAGTGAATGGAGTCACTCGTCGCGTAGGTGATTTTTCAAAAGTCACAGAAACTATTACTATGATGGAAGCTATGAGGATGCTCATGGTTTTAACTCGAGACCGGGCGGAGATATGGTTATATGAGAAAAATGATGATGATGATATGGATGGTATGGTGGACTCCGCCCGAGTCGCATAAGGCCGGTCGTTGTTCGCCTATTGGTCGGCATAACATTGCTAGGGTGCTTATCCGGAATCTATGGGCCGGTGAAAGTCTTACTTGTGACGTCTCAAGCAAGGGGCACGTTCCTACCCACTGGTTGAGAGGAAGGTGGCCGCGGAGGCGGGTGTCAAAGGAGGGCAGAACCCGACGTAACCGAAGTACCGCTCCTGCGACAACGTGCTCCGGGAGTCAGGCGGGAGTGGTCATCGAACTTGAGACGGGACAGGTGGAGATGGGAGAAGCATATGTCGAACGCTGGGAGTTAGTAAGCATATGCCATCCTGGTGCTTCTAGTTATTCCCGGGAATATAAAAATCGATTCGAATCGCTGATGCTCACCAGGTGTGAGAATGCCAATACCACTGACGGGCAAAGTAGTAATCCACTTGAATATGTTGTATTATGAATTCATGGTTTTGAATACTACATACTTGATTATACATGCTTTACTTTCATGCAGCTTTTTATTATACTCATGGTTAGTATTATTGATATGATAAACTAAGTAGCTGTCAAATCCTACTCTATATGATAAAGCAAGCAGCTGTAAATCCTGCTTCCACATGTTGACTTGATTCTGTTTAAAATCAACAGCTAAGGATCAAATTCTTAGTAAGCAAGCTTTGCGTCAGCCGTAAGCCAATTCCATTAAGTCCTACTGAGTAATTAGTACTCAGGGTTTGCCCCCACTTTTGGCTTACAGGTACTGAAGACAACTGGATAACTGTGTTGGAGGTGGTAGAACTGGTGGGCTCGGTGCTACTCGCCTTGTTTATCTGTTCATGAAGACTATTTAAGTATATTGTTTCCGCTGCGAGATTTTTGAAAATGCTTCCGCTATACATACTCTGAATTCGACTCCGCTATACATGTATATTTTTAAATCGCTTCCGCTATCTTTGAACATGTATTTGACTATTATCTTCGGTTTGTAAACTAAGTCTACTTATTCTCTACTTCAACTGCATGTGATGATGTAATCTGTTGTGGCTCTTTCGAGGGCTAAATGTGTGTGATGTCGGACTCCTCGGGCGATGGTTTCATCGAGTGCCCTTAGGGTAGCTCGACGGACTACCGGGTTTAGTCTGGCCTAAGTGCACTGCGAGCCAGAGGTGGCAGGTGTGCTTAGTCTGGATTAAGCAGGGCGGTTCCCCCACAGAAGATATATGTGGAAAAGCTATAGCAAGTAAGCAAATGTGTTGCGTTTGGAATAATTTTCAAAATTAAATTGATTCGAATCATTGTGGCTTGCCAAATGTCGAGCATGTTGTATCACTACCATTCAAAATAGTATATGATAAGCTTGATGAATGAAAATAATGCTCTATTATTCATGCTTTCATTTATTACATGTTCATATTTGACATGTTTCATTTTATCAAGCATTGTCTTTATTTTGGAATAATATGATCATGAGTAGGTGAACAAAGATGATGACTAATTACAATTAAATTTGAAAAGCTAAGGATCAAATGATAGTAAGCTTGCTTAGTGCAAGTGATGAGGACATGATCAATATGCATACGACCAAGGCCTAAGTGAATATGAAGTTACAAGCCCAATTGGTGTTGAGTCCAATTCAATCTCGAAGCTAGTTCGGACTGCTGGAGCAGGCCTCACAAAAACGGACGCTTAGGCGACATACGGGCTCCGTTTTGGGTGTTCTACGTATCGTTGGAAAGCTAATACGATAACCTTTCCAACCCAACAGGTTTCACGTCATTTGGACTTCGGAGGAGACAGAAAATCACGTCGCAAGGTGATGGACAGAATCTGCCACGGTGCTGCGACACCGGTCTTTGGGTCCACTGGCCTTGTATGCCCTAGGGTTGCTCGGCCACCCCCTTGGCCGCCCCTAGCTCTCTCTCTTCTATATACACAGCCGCCGTCATTAGATTAGATGGGTTTTGCTTAGATTATTCTATCGTTATGAACAGTTTCGCCGTGTGAGAATACTCCGGTTTGTGAAACCCCAACTTGTGAGCTTAATCCTTTCTATTCGCAATTTTAGTTTGCATCTACCGTGTTCTTGCTCGTGTTCTTCGATTCATAGGCAGGGATAAGCCTTCGTGGCGAGGTCAATCATGTGTGCACAGTTGATAACCAGAGGAGACATGGTGCTGCGATTGCAGGGTTCGAATTGTGTTGATTGGAAGCCGGATCATTTGTGTCGTGCCTCCACCAAATCGATAGTTATCTCCACCTGACGGAAGATCGGAAATCCCCATCCCCATCAGCAGGATTGTCAGTAGTCCAAAAAACCATGCATTCCCTTAAATGAGTCAGCTAGTTCTACCAATTACCCCGCGTATGCACCGTTGTTGCTTAAATTCTTTGTTTTCAGGTATCCCTAGAGACTATTTTGAAACCTGCTTTCAAAAAGCTTTTGACTATGTTTGTATAATTAATTGAACTACTTATATTGTAAATTAACCCTATTTATTTCATAAGCTTCTTGAGTTGTCGTAATTGTTGTTGTCATCGTACTGGGAACCAGGTACCCCAGTCCACAGGGCAACCTCGCACCTAGAGCTAGCTCGAAGACAAGGGTTTGGAGGTTCGCCCCCAGTGGTGGGCTCCAGAGCAGACACGTAGTGGGTCAGGCAAGTCCCACACAACATATGACAGGGTATGCCCCCAGTGGTGGGCTCCTGTGCCAATATGTGGCCGGTTGGGTCCGGATCCACCCAGCACAGACTAACCTGCAGCTGGGTCAATAGGCAGCCTAGATCCCGAAAGGTCAGGTCGGGTCTGGTGGGGCGAAGCGAGTGTCACTGTCCATCTTGAGCCCAGCCATGCATGGAAGGAAGCAGCTACATTTGATGCAGGGTTATGCAACAGGTGGGAGGGTCCCCTCCGTAGAGTCCAATGTCAAATGACCCAATGGATAGCCTAGGAGCATTTACTGCTGGCATGGTGGAATTGGACATGGCAGAAGGCGCAAGACAGGACAAGGCATAGTATGCAAAACCAGTCATAGAGAATCACTTGAGTATGATCAGAAGGAAATGTCACATCATATGTAGCAGCATAGGTAAAAACCTACTCTAATGTAAAGTCATAGGTACTATACAAGTATATACAAGTAGGTACTCAATTGTGTTGTCCTATCATGAACTATAAAAGAGAGAACCGACCCATTGTAGAGATAGGCTCACACAAGCCCCATGAGAAGCTCTCTCAAGCTTGCATAGCTCGCAAATACACAACACCTAGAGGATGTAGGGTAACACGCTCTGGCGGCCCAAGCCTCTCTAAATCCCTTGTCTCCTTGAGCTATGGTCGCGTAGATCACCATCATCACCGGTCATGCGCCAACCCCACAGACACACAAAGGGGCCACTTTGGGTGATCCGCTACTACAAAACATAGCCATTGTAACACACTTCTGTAACACATATAGCAATGTGTTACGAAAGCCTTTTATAGTAACACAAACTATGTGTTACAATGGAAGCCAGTAACACATATTATTTGTTCTGCAAAAATGTGTTACAAATAATGAATTTAGTAGCACAAAAAGGTTATGTTACTCCTAAAGTGTTACAAAGATTGTAGATATTGTAACACATAGATAGAGTATGTATAATATGATGCCAAAACATAACATATGGTAACACAAGGTAATGTTACCTACAAAGTGTTTTAAAAAAACATATATGATACAATTCAGTACTACAAAATTGGTTTTTGTGCACACATCCTCTTTTTATTTTTTTAGTGACAACTAAAAAAGGAGCCAAGTATGCTCTTATTAGCAAGGCCTCCACCTAAAATACCTTTCTTAGAATTAGATTTTGGAGGTCATTCATACTACAGGCCACCACTAGAAATAGCCCTTGTTTACAAACATGATCTATAACATACATTGTCACTCAAAATACTCATTTCTGTACGCTGAACATACTACGGAGCACATCTAAAAATGCTCTAGAGGTCATCTATAACGTAGACCTATGAAAATAGTTTTTAGAGGCAGACCGTATTATTGTCTGCATGTAGAAATAGTTATTTTATAGTGAAAAAATCATAAGTATTTATATAAAATGACATCAAGATACAATACCAATGTTATAGTATTTGATGACATCAACAATTTCATAATTGATAAATTTTCCATTTGAGATCATTTATTGCCTCTATAAATTCCAATGTATTTTCCATATAATTCATCGAATAACTTTGTATGGATATGTAGCTATACCAAAGATGTAGTATTTGACGAGATTTAAAACTTTATAGTTGAGAGATTTTTCATCTAATATTATTTAAGGATTCAAATATACAATATAAAATTCATCGTAATGTATAGAAAAAGAAAATATCCTTTCTTTATACACAAGTGCTTGTGTAGTGTGGTGGAGTGGAAGTCTTAGAACAAACATGAGGTTGTGAGTTCAATTCCTAGTAAAGGCATGTAATTTTTTCATTTTTAACAAAAATGTGTACGAAGTAGTAACACAATGTGGTAACACTTTTTTGGATATAAAGGAACACATGTCTTGTGTTTTAGAACATTAATTCAATAGTAACATAAGCAATGATAACACAAACAATATGTGTTACCAAAATAACTGGTAACACTTTAATTAAGGTACAGTATCACAAGTTGGTGTTACTGAAACCTTATTATGTAGTAGTGATCCCATTTATTTTTTCTACAACCATTGGCGCGCCAAGTAGGGCGAGCACTATAGAAAAAGGTTTTCTCGTAGGCCAATATAATTTCATCGGCTTGCTGGCGAAATTATATGGCACATGTTGGTCAGAAGTGCATGAGAATGTGTCTTTCTATAGATCCTTGGCTTTCCTTATATAGCCGATAAGCTATGGTTTACAAGTTGGTTACATAGAAGTCCTCATTGGCTTACAATCTTGGAAACAGGAAAACAAATCTATCGTCCATACATCATTATCCAAATAACCTAAGCCTTTTATATAGTCACCCGTGGATACATGACACCCACAATCGGATCCTAGGAAGAAAAATGTTTTCTTCTGTTGAAAGAACTATCACCGTGCTGGGAAGCAGGTACTATCAGTATCTGGGAAGAGCTCTGTTGACAGTTCACCTCAAGTTTCAAGGCCAAATGCGTGCGACTTCACACGTTCCATTCTGCGCTTCAAGCTGGTTTATCTACATCATTGTGCATTTATTTTTTTACGTATATTCTCTTTGCCTCTGTGGAAGAGCTGACTTCAGCATGGTGCATGCAAGGCCCGCCTTGGCTACTAATCACTAAACTTTCTATTTTCTTGGTAAGAAAGAGGTTACACGCTATTGCCAGGGCCCTCAGACGTGGTTCTGGGCCTGGCACCACGTCCGATAATGAAGCATTGAGCCTCCGTCTACATAATGCCCACGGGGGAACCACTGGACGAGATTCCGGGGCACCTGGCGGTGCACCCAATGATGGAGATTTCAGCCTCCATCTACATGCTACCCACCATGAGCCTCGAGACGTAGTTCTAGGCCCATAGCAGTGTGCCTAATGATGGAGCATTCAGCATATGTCTATGTGCTACCCATGGGAGGCTCCCGGATGAGATTCTAGGGTCCCTCGCGGTGCTTCCGATGATGGAGCACTCAGCCTCCATCTATACATGTGTAACATTCTGAATTTTTTAAGATGCGAAAATCTAAAATTTTTAAAACTTTTTCTTAAACAATGCAAATGTGTTTACAACCAATTAAAAATACGTTAATATCAAACCTAAATAACCTTTTTGTGTTAATAAATTTCTCATAAATAAAATTTTCTTAGTGTTTGTTTGATTGGTTGATTGTGTACTGGTTTAATTTCGAACACTAGTTTGAGAATTAAACTGTTATCCCTATAATCTCCTCCCAAATCTTCCTATCATCTTCAACTCTTTATCTTCTATCGACCACTCCTACAACGGACGAAGATGAGCTGGATGATGACCATTCCTACGACGGATGGAACGACCGAAGGTTGCTGTACTATGCTCAAGGATGCCTGTGGAGATGCATGTGAAGACCTGCCATCCGCAATCTATACTCTGATCTCTGGTGTAAGAATGCTTCAGTCCTAGTGGACTTGTACCAGCTTTAGCTAATAATGTATAAATGTAATAATAATCGAAGCTCTGGTTGTAATATCGACTGATATATGTGATTCACGATAGCACTATGTATCCTATGTATTCGGGTCATTTCAACATGCTTCCCGCTGTAGGACCGAGATGTGCGACTAGAGGGGGTGAATAGGAGCACTTTAAAACTCGAACTCACAACCCACTGGTGCAAACTGACACACTTCACACAACAAACGCTAGACACCGTCCACTCCACTGAAAGGAAACGTGTCTAGCAAGCACTTGGTGTCGCCCACTGAACGGGAACACACCAAGTGAGCGGAAGCACTAGCGTCTTGCCCGCCACTCAACACACCTAAATGCGCCTCACTGGTTCACAGCATGTTAAGAGTATGGAAAGCAGCAAGGAACACTAAAAGCGAGGTCGAAGCAAAGAACCAGACAACAAAAACTCCAACGAGAAAAGCTACACAGCCACCTTCCAAGCATTGCCGGACAGTCCGGTGCAGCTTACCGGACAGTCCGGTAGAGACCGGATAGTCCGGTGACCAGCACTGGATAGTCCGGTGAAAGCTGGGCGAGGGCTTGGAGCCGGATTGTCCGGTGCATGCCGTCGGATTATCCGGTGGAAGACCGGATAGTCCGGTGGTTGCACCGGATAGTCCGGTAAAACCCTGAAACTTGAGTTTCCAAACCTAAAACCTAACCCAACCTTATCCAATCTTCACGAAAATTGACACAACCTATCTAAGTACTGTTCCAAAGCTATTTCCAAAATAACCATAGAAAAAGATCAAGGGATTAGCGGGAATTTCAGATCTCGTAAAGAGGCAAGCTTTGGGCAAGAAAAGGGAAAAACTCAAATTCGACTTGCTCGTGGCAAACCTGCAGGTTTGAGATGATCTAAGTCATAATCTCCACGTCCTTGTAATTCCAAAACACCAAAAGAAGTGGAAAAAACTCATAGGCAAAGCAAAGCACCAAAAGCCTTTGAGAATTCACCCAAAAACCAAACTAGAAAGGAGGAAGGGAGAGGGCTGCACACAAACACTTCAATTTCAGAGGAATATTGCTGGATTAATCACGAAATTGAGTTCATACAAAATTCCTACAGCCTACCACCCTTCATCCTTCCCTCTTGAAGTGAAGAATCCTAGCTAGGAGACTCAAATCCTAGCCTAAAGCTCTCATTTCTCTCTTAAGCACTTGGCTGCATGCAAACTAAGCCTAGGGTTTTCTAATGGTCGAAGAGTCACCTAAATGACCAGCCACTTAGATATATATAGCCTAGGCCTAACGACACCATTTAACACTAAGACCCCTACTCTAGAAAGCCCGAAAGGGGCGAAAATGAAAATGATACAATCGGACGACTACGATGACGCTTTGATCTTCTTATTCTTCACGCCTCACTTGGATGTACGCCACGTAGCCAGTAGTCCAGAAGCTTCCCTCGGTTTTGAAGTCAGAAACCGAAAAACTTTGTTCTGCGGGCTTCCTGGGCCGGGTCTTGGCCCAATCTTCTATCTTGGCGAGTCGGAGCCCAACCCACCAAGTCATTTGAACTTGGGTGGCCGTTTTGAGCCGAAGCTGCCAATGCCTCCCTTACACGTCTTCGCGCCATGCACTCGGGTTGGAGCACCACGGTGGCACCCGGCTTCTCCAGTTCATCGGAGTCGCCTCACAGTCCATCAGAGGGCTTACACCACCGTTGCCGAACCGCCCCTCTGTGTACCGAGCTTCCATGGCCGACCGATGCTGAAACTTGCCTCCAGTCCATTGGAGGGCTTTTGCCTCAGTCCATCAAGGTCTTCATCATCTACCTACAGTCCGTCGGAGGGTTTGAGCTCGTTGACAATCACTCATCACACCTGGAGAGCAATGGGGCCGGTCCATTGGCTCTCACCTGCTGGGGGCCCCTTGGACATGGTTCTACACTACAAGAAAGGACTACCTTTTCGTGTGCCAAAACCCATCAAAATAGGCCAAAAACCATGAATTTAGCATATATTTGTCGGCATACCGATGAATTTCTTCAACAAAATTAAGTCGAACGAATTTGTGGAAGTAATTTCGTGGGCCCCGACGAATTTACATTATTTTCGTGGGTTTGCCGACGAATTTATACTGGCAGACGAAATGGCCACATGGGCAAGTAATTTTCACTACAGGAAATCATTTAAAATTCGTCGGCCAAAAACCCATGAATTTAGGCCATTACCCACGAACTTAGACTAATTTCGTCGAGCATTCGTCGAACTTATACATCAAACATAACGCGTCGAAATTATGCAAATAAGTTCGTCGGCCCCCACGAACTTTGCTTAAGTTCGTTGGATTACACTTGGCCAACGAACTTATCCACATGGCCTAGTTAAATTCGTCGGTCCCACCTGCCGACGAATTTAATGCCCACGTGGCAGTAAAATTCATCGGTTTTTAAGGACCCACGAATTTATTTATTTATTAAAAATAATGATGTACCCATAGAAAATCTGATGATACACAGAAAATTAAAGAACAATCATAGAAAAATTGTAGAGCATCATATAATCATATATAGAAACTCTAGGTATACTATATATTCACTACAAACATGTTGACAAGAAAATATGTAGTCATATACAATCCATCAAAAACAACATCAACTAAAGTAATACATCAATAGGAGTCCTATTGCACAAGTGTTCTATCATCATCTCTGCCACCATATTGGCCTCTTTTCTTGTTGATACAGTTGCTTGTAGTTAGTTAAGTTGTCAATTATTTGAGAAGTCCTAGTGCAAAGAATAAAAGAGATATTTTGTTCTCCTAGGCTCATCCGGGCGCTGGACCCTCCTAGGACAACCAGGGAGGCACATCCGCCTGGGGAGTCATGGCACCGTTCGTAGAACCCCATTGTACCTTCAGTGCATCCAACACAATCGGACCACTATAGCGGAGGTGAGCAGTCTTATGGTCAGAGTGTAGGTCCGTCCCATTTGGCCCGCTACACCATTGACGGACTCACGAGGAACCTGAGCGCCCTCTTTAGGGCACTGGACTCCAAGAGGACCGCACTTTGGGGATAATGGACACCCTCGCCTAGATACAGGAGACACAAGGAGTTGACCACAACATGCTCCTAGAGACAAGAGCGACTCTCGAACGCATGCAAGAGCATAACCTCATGTACTACAACTGGAAGGGGTTCTATCCCGACTGAGCTTCATTGAAGCTTGGGGGAAGGGGAAGACCCGACAAACAGAGGTACATATGCCATGCCGCTCCCTTGTACATCTCTATGTTTTTCCCTGAATTCTGCCATGTTTCATTAGACATCCGTCCTGCCCAACAAGGGAGTAGTGCCCGTGTATCTTAATCTTAGTACTTTAATTTTCAACTTGTTTGGTTTAATTTTTAATTTACTTTACTCTTAAAAAACTCCCATGCTTTAATGTTAAATTCACTTGCTAGCTTCATTTTGGAAATGGTTATACTTAGCCAAGTCCTATGTTGGTGAATAAAATGAAGTAAATCAAAGTTCTACCTTGTGGATGTCATTTGTGATAACTAGCCTAAGTTGTTGGAAGATGATGATATGACTTGAAAGCAAGATGATTCTTTCTTGATCGTAGTAGGATGGACATCTCAGGATTTTGTTTTGAAAATAATAAAATGAAGCGCCCCTTGATTATAAATTCCTACCAGAGCCAAAAAATTTTCGTATATCGTTAACCCACTGAAAAGAGCTACTTAGAAATGTTTTGAGCATTGTCAAATTTTGACTCTCATTGAGTAGAAATATCACCTTATGTTGACAGCTGGAGTACAAAAGTACAAATGAAAGTGATCCAGTCTGGACTTTGCATCCACCAAAAAGTCTCCAAACACTTCTCTAACTTCTCAAACTTCCTTAGCCTTCAAATCTCAAGGAGTAAGGATATGGAGCCAAAAGAAAAATGCATGCAAAAGCATGACAAAAAGAAACATGCATGCAAAATCACGGCAACATGAAAAGCATGCAAGTTCAAGCATGACAAAAATAAATAAAGCTCCATATCCCCTCCAAATTTATGAAAGGCTACAAGGAACGGAAATCAAGAGAAGGAGACATTCTGTGCCACCACTCATAATCCAATAATTTGCAGAAGTAATGATAAAGTATACTCTTCGGTCTAATCTTTGGCTTTGCAAAATAAACATTCTAGGTGAGCCACATTATTCCCCACCTAAAGCTCCACAAAGGCTTTAGTGTAGGAAAATGTTGGCCAAAATCATGGCCCCTGGGTGAGGAAACACTTCTGAGCGACCGAGAGCACCTTGGGGAAGCCTCCTTTTATTTTGAAATCCTAAAAAACACCTAAGAAAGATATCTGAAAAGAACAGGTTAGATTTATTCCTGCAATTAAGATGTTTGATCTCCCAACCGCCTGTTGACACAAGATTTTGACAAATATTTTGTATCATTTTATATGATTTCCACTGATTTTGAGCGTCAATTATATCTTTTACTAACAATTATCACCGCTTATTGTGGATTTTGCAATATTGTTTTGGAAAAATGCTATACTTGACTTTTGCAGGTTTTTAAGCTATTTTTCACAAAATTTACCATAATTTACGTCGAGTAAGGAAAAAGCTCTGAGATGGTATTCAAGAAGGTGATAAACAAGAAAAGATTGGTATATTCATGACCCCTCTGAGTAGATCAAGGCTTCCTATTCTAGAAACTTCTAGAAGATATGATATGCTACATTGGACTACAGGCTTCTGGAAGAATATAAAGAAAGACACTTCATATCTATCCAAAATCAGAAGATTTCGATGTACATCGGCCAATACCAAAGATTCCAGAGCTTTCCAAGACGAGTCCGAGACCAACACTTCATCCCTAAACAATAAGGAAGTCCCAGCGAAAGATGAAAAGCACAGGCTACGGGAAAGGCCAGGGTCGACTGACCCTAGGCCCTTTGGTCGGCCGACCACCCCTCTTCCCATGCCACCTTGTGTTCCCCTTTCTACCATGCCGTTTCTAGAAGATTACAAGGAGTTAAGGATTGCTTGAATACAAGAATAACGAAGATAAGGAAGGTATATCGTAAGATCAATTCGATTTCAAGAGATATTCTGGGATTCCAGGACAGTAGCACCTTGTGGGGATAATTCGAAGACATAAACGACGTCCGATGAAGGAAGTGTGAATACCACAGTTGTTGATCTCTTCGAGCTACACAATTTAGAGTCCAAGTTTGCCTTATTTAGAGTCATCTGATGACAGAGATATGGTTGAAATACGAAAGGTGCAGAAAACAGTAAAGTCTGGTTTCGGGGCAAACAAGAGTCCTCCTTCATCTCCAAGTAAGAATTCTCTAAACAAAAGGTGAGGGCGCCCCAAGGCACCTCCGGAGTATAAATTCAACCCCCCATAAGACCCCAAGGCCATCCAATTCATTATCAAGGCGACAGGATGCAGAGAAGAGGAACATCAACTAGAGGAGAGCTGAGGGTCGAGTTCTAGGTTAGGGATTAGAGGCTCTTCTAGTTCCTATAGGTAATTAGAGCCCTTGCATGGTGCTCTAATTACCTAGCTCCAGAGGTCTAATTGTATCATCAAGGGAAGGTATGGCCATGGTTGTAAGTATAATACAATTTATTAATGAAGCATTGATCTTGTGTAATTGTCATATTCTTGGTCTAATTATGCATGTTCTTCCTCTAATTAACTTTAGGTCTAGATGTGTGTTAATTTGATCTTAATTATCGATCTTGCTTACTTGTAATAGAGTTGTGTAGTTAGTTCTTGTGATCATGGTTATTAGAGGTTCTTGCTATGTTAATTATGTTATTAGACTATGCGAAGTGATTAGAAGCCGGTTCTCTAATCATGTATGCCTGTTCTGAGCTTCTCGTCGATTACCCTGACTTATGTGACAAGTTGGAGGGAAAGGTGAAGCTTGATATAGGAGGTTTGATCATTAATCTTAGTTTAATCATGCTATGAAGTACATGCTTGATCGTGATTATATTTACTTTGAGCTCTTAGTATCTTGTTGCTCTAAACT
This sequence comes from Paspalum notatum, assembly GCA_022530915.1. Lineage (NCBI taxonomy): Eukaryota > Viridiplantae > Streptophyta > Magnoliopsida > Poales > Poaceae > Paspalum > Paspalum notatum. The sequence goes on from CM039692.1 coordinate 25,293,082, forward strand.
CTTTGATGTGCCTAATCATGCTCGTCTTGGATCCAATTAGGACTAGATTAGACTCTAGTTAATACCCTTTTGATCATTCTTCTAGTTGAGTTCTAGTTGCTTATCATTTAACTTTGACTAGTTTAGATATAGATTAGACGTAGATTAGACATAGTTTAGATATCATCTAATTGCTTAGTTTATCTTAAGCTCTTGTTAGTTAATTCTCTATTAGTTGTTTTCACAGATTGACAAAACCCATGATACTCATCCTGGGGAAAAGCTACCACGATACTGTCGCTTGCAGTATAAGGTTTGGCGTGCTTAAGTGCCGTCAACAAGCTTTTGTGTGTAGTTTCTCTTTGATTTAATTCCTTGATTCTTTCTGATAGGTGTAAGCCCGATCTTCCGTAAGGTATGTCAATTTAGGGGTGGAGAACTCGACATTGATGAAGAAGGCTCCGAGCCAGGAGGTTCGTATCCTTGCAATCACTACACCACTGCTCCGATGGTTATCGACCGCGTGACGCGCGCAATCGACCTCGCCAAGAAGGCTATCGTTCCTACAATGCAACCGAAGAACACCAGCAAGAACGAGGAAGGAACGCAATCAAGAATTAACTTGTGCTCACAAAGTTGGGGTTTCACAAACCGATACACGAACGGCGAATTGTTCTCGAAAGAAAACTTCTAAGCAAAACCAAACCCAAACTCGTGCGGCGGCTACTATTTATATAGAGTTTAGGGTGACTATATGAAGCCTAGACGCGTCCGTGATGGACTCCAAGACGATACATGTGCTAAAAGCCCGAATAGGAAAAAAACTGCCCTTGGACAGATTCTGTCCGCTAAGTTCTGAAGTGAATTCCCGATGACTCCGTACTCCAAATGACCTCAAACCAGTGGCATTGGAAAGGTTATCTTCTTAGCTTTCCAGGCATATGTGGATCATCGAAATCGGAGTCCGTTTGCGGCCTGGGCGATGATTTTAGTGAAGACTGGTCCTGAAGGCCGAGAAAGTCGTCTCCGAGTAGAATTGGGCATCCATCTTGACTTGGACGCCCCATTGGTCCTCCTCCTGGTCCGTGCTGGTCTCCAAGGCCTTCATGGTCCTCTCTTAAATTACTAAGTACAATATAATCAATAATATCATTAGGTAGCATACCATCCTTATAAATAGAATTACGGGCACCAAGAAACGAGCTCACCTATTGATTCAATTGTTTTGCACGTGCTCTTGTAATTGGTCCTTGCATAACTATAGGAGTGATGTCCTCATCACTTTCTGTATATATTATATTTATACTCTCGGCTGTTCTGCTCTAGCATCTCAAGGATTTCGGCTTGCTCAGGAGTTACCTCATCATCAGAAGAAGAGTTATTGCCGTCATCCTTGTTCTCCTTGTCCTCAAGCGCCATGGAGCAGACTGAGCTCCTCTTGTCCTTGTTCTTGTGCCTAGACTTGGTGGAGACGAAGCACAAGCCAGCTGGACCTCCTTGATTGTTCCTCTTGTCCTTCCTGTACATGATCTCCTCATCACTTGAGCTCGACGAGGATGAAGAGGAAGAAGATCCGCTGCTGCAGAACCCGATCTCGGCGAAGAAATGCTTGTCCCGCTTCCGGTTGTCCTTCTGGAAGCTCTTGAAAGCCTTCCGAAAGATCTTCTTGCCGAAGGGACGCTTGCCAAAGCCGTGCTTGCTGGAGCGGTGCTTGTCAAAGCTCGGCTTGCCAGAGTGGTACTTGTCGGAGTCGCAGGAGTAGCTCTTGCCCTTCTTGTAGTAGTCGTTCTTGTTGGGGCATTCGGCGATGAAGTGGCCGACCTCTCCGCAATCAAAGCACTTGGGCCTCTCGCCCCTCTTCTTGCTCATCCGGTTGTCATAGGCGCGCTGAAAGCGACTAGACACCAAACATAACTCCTTATCCCCAAGCGACGCCAACTGCTCCTCTGTCACAGACATCAAAGCAGAAAATGAGAAGTTGTGCATAAGGGGGTCAGCAACAGACTCACTAGAGGGGGTAGCCAAGGCCAGACTCTTAGAACCTGTACAAGTAAGGGACTCCCTCAACTTGTAATCTACTTCTGTGGCCTTGAGCTTACTATAGAGTACCTCTACTCCTATACTATCATACCCTGCCGACTCAATGATTGAGTTCACCTTGATCTCCCATACTTTTCTATCCAAAGCATACAACAACTTGACAGCCTGGTGATGATCGGTGTATGGGAGCTCAGCGGGGGCAGAGTTGATACGCAACTTGTTGATGATCGACTGAAAGCGACCAAACAAGTCGTCTACTGACTGTCCCGGATTCTGGACAAAATTTTCATATTCGCGCCGGTAAGTCTCCACAAGCCTAGCCTTAATTATCGCTGTACCCTCATGGTGTGCACTAAGCAGTGACCATATCTCACGCGCAGTCTTAAGGTGACTCACTCTCTCATAATCCATGGGACCAAGCCCAGAAAAGAGAAGGTTAACAGCCTTGACATTCGCCTCATGCCGAGCCACGCTATCCTGCGTAGTACGCTCAGTGACTGAAAGCACTACAAAAGTCGTACTCTGAGTAGCATCCCATATGTCCTGACTCTAGCTATCAAGGAACGGCTCCATCCTACCCTTCCAGTAGGGATAGACATCGGAGCCAAGGACGGGAATCTTCCCGGAGGAGTAAGTCATCGTCGCTACGGTTTTGTCACCGGTTAAGGTATGAGGAAACCTAACCGGCTCTGATACCACTTGTAGGACCGAGACGTGCGACTAGAGAGGGTGAATAAGAGCACTTAAAAATACAAACTCACGAACCCCCGGTGCAAATTGACAGCTACAACACACAACAAACACTAGACACCGTCCACTGAAAGGAAACGTGTCTAGCAGCACTTGGTGTCGCCCACTGAATGGGTATACACCAGGCGAGCGGAAGCACAAGACTCAACGATCACAAGATCGCAAGTCAAGCGAAACAACGACTCACGCATTAGTGTCTTTTTCGCCACTCAACGCACCGAAATGCGCCCTACTGGTTCACTACAGGTTAAGAGTATGGGCAGCACCAAGTAACACCAACAGCGAGGTCGAAACAAAAGCAAGGCAATGAAAACCCAACGAAAAGCGCTCACAGCCACCTACAGGCGTGAATAGGATTAATTGAACTATCCAGCAAATTTGTGATTGATTATGATTGTTCATAAAGACCCATATGATTTAATTTTGCAAGGTGTAGGACCGAGACGTGCGACTAGAGAGGGGGTGAATAGGAGCACTTAAAAACTCAAACTCACGAACCCTGGGTGCAAACTGACATCTACAACACACAACAAACACTAGACACCGTCCACTGAAAGGAAACGTGTCTAGCTGCACTTGGTGTCGCCCACTGAACGGGTACACACCAGGCGAGTGGAAGCACAAGACTCAACGATCACAAGATCGCAAGTCAAGCGAAACAACAACTCACGCACAAGTGCCTTGTTCGCCACTCAACGCACCGAAATGCGCCCTACTGGTTCAGAACAGGTTAAGAGTATGGGCAGCAACAAGAAACACCAGTATGGGCAGCAACAAGGAACACCAACAGCGAGGTCGAAGCAAAAGTAGGGCAATGAAAACCCAACGAAAAGCGCTCACAGCCACCTATAGGCGTCTGCCGTACTGTCCGGGCTCCTTCACCGGACTGTTCGGTGGTGACAAGACCGGATGGTCCGGTAGCAGCTGGCTGGAAAACTCAACGCCGGACTGTCCGGTGACCTGCGCCGGACTGTCCGGTGACGCCGGACTGTCCGGTGGGAACAGAAAATTGAGCCTCCGAAACCCTAAACTTGATCAAACCTTGTCCAATCTTCACGAAATTAGACACAGGCTATCTGAGGCCTATTCCAAAGCTATTCCCAAAAGATAAACTCAAAATGATCATGGGATTAGCGGGAATTTTAGATCGCGTGAAGAGGCAAGCTTTGGGCAAGAAAAGAGAAAAACTCAAATCCGACTTGCTCGTGGCAAACCTGCAGGTTTGTGATGCACTAGGGCATAATCTCCACGTCGTTGCAAATCCAAAACACTGGCAAAAGAAAGGATTCACCCATGGCCAAAGCAAACACCCAACAGCCAAGACTCACACTCGAGATCTCCACTCAAAGTAGGCTCATCCAATTTGGACTGGAGTTTGCCTAACTCAGCTCTAAGCCCATCTATCTCCTCTACCCTCTTAGAATACGTATCTCTCTGGTCACCAAGCTTCGTCATGAAAGACTCACAGGTAGGGCACTCAATCTCACTGGGTTGGGGTCTCACACTCCTCAACCTCTCATTCTGCTCTAAAGCCTCAGCAAGTTGGGCTTTCAACTTCTGCAGCTTCTTAGCTGCCTTCTCAAGCATCTTGTCCTAGGCTTTCAACTCTCGGCTATTCTGCTCTAGCATCTCAAGGATTTTGGCTTGCTTAGCAGTTACCTCATCATCAGAAGAAGAGTTATTGCCGTCATCCTTGTTCTCCTTGTCCTCAAGCACCATGGAGCAGACCGAGCTCCTCTTGTCCTTGTTCTTGTGCCTGGACTTGGTGGAGACGAAGCACAAGCCAGCTGGACCTCCTTGATTGTTCCTCTTGTCCTTCCTGTACATGATCTCCTCATCTCTTGACCTCGACGAGGACGAAGAGGAGGAAGATCCGCTGCTGCAGAATCCGAACTCGGCGAAGAAAGGCTTGTCCCGCTTCTGGTTGTCTTTCTGGTAGCTCTTGAAAGCCTTCCGAAAGATCTTCTTGCCGAAAGGACGCTTGCCGAAGCCGTGCTTGCAGGAGCGGTGCTTGTCAAAGCTCGGCTTGCCAGAGTGGTACTTGTCGGAGTCGCAGGAGTAGCTCTTGCCCTTCTTGTAGTAGTCGTTCTTGTTGGGACATTCGGCGATGAAGTGGCCGACCTCTCCGCAATCAAAGCACTTGGGCCTCTCGCCCCTCTTCTTGCTCATCCGGTTGTCATAGGCGCGCTGAAAGCGACTGGACACCAAACATGGCTCCTTATCCCCAAGCGACGCCAACTGCTCCTCTGTCACAGACATCAAAGCAGAAAATGAGAAGTTGTGCATAAGGGGGTTAGCAACAGACTCACTAGAGGGGGTAGCCAAGGCCAGACTCTTAGATCCTGTACAAGTAAGGGAATCCCTCAACTTGTAATCTACTTCTGTGGCCTTGAGCTTACTATAGAGTGCCTCTACTCCTATACTATCATACCCTGCCGACTCAATGATTGAGTTCACCTTGATCTCCCATACTTTTCTGTCCAAAGCATACAACAACTTGACAGCCCGGTGATGATCGGTGTATGGGAGCTCAGCGGGGGCAGAGTTGGTACACAACTTGTTGATGATCGACTGAAAGCGACCAAACAAGTCGTCTACTGAATCTCCCGGCTTCTGGACAAAATTTTTATATTCGCGCCGGTAAGTCTCCACAAGCCTAGCCTTAATTGTCGCTGTACCCTCATGGTGTGCACTAAGCAGTGACCATATCTCACGCGCAGTCTTAAGGTGACTCACTCTCTCATAATCCATGGGACCAAGCCCGGAAAAGAGAAGGTTAACAGCCTTGACATTCGCCTCATGCCGAGCCACGCTATCCTGCGTAGTACGCTTAGTGACTGGAAGCACTACAAAAGTCGTACTCTGAGTAGCAACCCATATGTCCTGACTCTAGCTATCAAGGAACGGCTCCATCCTACCCTTCCAGTAGGGATAGACATCGGAGCCAAGGACGGGAATCTTCCCGGAGGAGTAAGTCATCGTCGCTACGGTTTTGTCACCGGTTAAGGTATGAGGAAACCTAACCGGCTCTGATACCACTTGTAGGACCGAGACGTGCGACTAGAGGGGGTGAATAAGAGCACTTAAAAATACAAACTCACGAACCCCGGTGCAAATTGACAGCTACAACACACAACAAACACTAGACACCGTCCACTGAAAGGAAACGTGTCTAGCAGCACTTGGTGTCGCCCACTAAATGGGTATACACCAGGCGAGCGGAAGCACAAGACTCAACGATCACAAGATCGCAAGTCAAGCGAAACAACGACTCACGCATTAGTGTCTTTTTCGCCACTCAACGCACCGGAATGCGCCCTACTGGTTCACTACAGGTTAAGAGTATGGGCAGCACCAAGTAACACCAACAGCGAGGTCGAAACAAAAGCTAGGCAATGAAAACCCAACGAAAAGCGCTCACAGCCACCTACAGGCGTGAATAGGATTAATTGAACTATCCAGCAAATTTGTGATTGATTATGATTGTTCATAAAGACCCATATGATTTAATTTTGCAAGGTGTAGGACCGAGACGTGCGACTAGAGAGGGGGTGAATAGGAGCACTTAAAAACTCAAACTCACGAACCCTGGGTGCAAACTGACATCTACAACACACAACAAACACTAGACACCGTCCACTGAAAGGAAACGTGTCTAGCTGCACTTGGTGTCGCCCACTGAACGGGTACACACCAGGCGAGCGGAAGCACAAGACTCAATGATCACAAGATCGCAAGTCAAGCAAAACAACAACTCACGCACAAGTGCCTTGTTCGCCACTCAACGCACCGAAATGCGCCCTACTGGTTCAGAACAGGTTAAGAGTATGGGCAGCAACAAGAAACACCAGTATGGGCAGCAACAAGGAACACCAACAGCGAGGTCGAAGCAAAAGCAGGGCAATGAAAACCCAACGAAAAGCGCTCACAGCCACCTATAGGCGTCTGCCGTACTGTCTGGGCTCCTTCACCGGACTGTCTGGTGGTGACAAGACCGGATGGTCCGGTAGCAGCCGGCAGGAAAACTCAACGCCGGACTGTCCGGTGACCTGCGCCGGACTGTCCGGTGACGCCGGACTGTCCGGTGGGAACAGAAAATTGAGCCTCCGAAACCCTAAACTTGATCAAACCTTGTCCAATCTTCACGAAATTTGACACAGGCTATCTGAGGCCTATTCCAAAGCTATTCCCAAAAGATAAACTCAAAATGATCATGGGATTAGCGGGAATTTTAGATCACGTGAAGAGGCAAGCTTTGGGCAAGAAAAGAGAAAAACTCAAATCCGACTTGCTCGTGGCAAACCTGCAGGTTTGTGATGCACTAGGGCATAATCTCCACATCGTTGCAAATCCAAAACACTGGCAAAAGAAAGGATTCACCCATGGCCAAAGCAAACACCCAACAGCCAAGACTCACACTCGAGATCTCCACTCAAAGTAGGCTCATCCAGTTTGGACTGGAGTTTGCCTAACTCAGCTCTAAGCCCATCTATCTCCTCTACCCGCTTAGAATACGTATCTCTCTGGTCACCAAGCTTCGTCATGAAAGACTCACAGGTAGGGCACTCAATCTCACTGGGTTGGGGTCTCACACTCCTCAACCTCTCATTCTGCTCTAAAGCCTCAGCAAGTTGGGCTTTCAACTTCTGCAGCTTCTTAGCTGCCTTCTCAAGCATCTTGTCCTAGGCTTTCAACTCTCGGCTATTCTGCTCTAGCATCTCAAGGATTTCGGCTTGCTCAGGAGTTACCTCATCATCAGAAAAAGAGTTATTGCCGTCATCCTTGTTCTCCTTGTCCTCAAGCGCCATGGAGCAGACCAAGCTCCTCTTGTCCTTGTTCTTTGGTGGAGACAAAGCACAAGCCAGGTGGACCTCCTTGATTGTTCCTCTTGTCCTTCCTGTACATGATCTCCTCATCACTTGAGCTCGACGAGGACGAAGAGGAAGAAGATCCGCTGCTGCAGAACCCGATCTCGGCGAAGAAAGGCTTGTCCCGCTTCCGGTTGTCCTTCTGGTAGCTCTTGAAAGCCTTCCGTAAGATCTTCTTGCCGAAGGGACGCTTGCCGAAGCCGTGCTTGCTGGAGCGGTGCTTGTCAAAGCTCGGCTTGCCAGAGTGGTACTTGTCGGAGTCGCCGGAGTAGCTCTAGCCCTTCTTGTAGTAGTCGTTCTTGTTGGGGCATTCGGCGATGAAGTGGCCGACCTCTCCGCAATCAAAGCACTTGGGCCTCTCGCCCCCTCTTCTTGCTCATCCGGTTGTCATAGGCGCGCCGAAAGCGACTAGACACCAAACATAGCTCCTTATCCCCAAGCGACGCCAACTGCTCCTCTGCCACAGACATCAAAGCAGAAAATGAGAAGTTGTGCATAAGGGGGTTAGCAAAAGACTCACTAGAGGGGGTAGCCAAGGCCAGACTCTTAGAACCTGTACAAGTAAGGGAATCCCTCAACTTGTAATCTACTTCTGTGGCCTTGAGCTTACTATAGAGTGCCTCTACTCCTATACTATCATACCCGGCCGACTCAATGATTGAGTTCACCTTGATCTCCCATACTTTTCTGTCCAAAGCATACAACAACTTGACAGCCTAGTGATGATTGGTGTATGGGAGCTCAACGGGGGCAGAGTTGGTAACAACTTGTTGATGATCGACAGAATGCGACCAAACAAGTCATCTACTGACTCTCCTGGCTTCTGGACAAAATTTTCAAATTCCCGCCGGTAAGTCTCCACAAGCCTAGCCTTAATTGTCGCTGTACCCTCATAGTGTGCACTAAGCAGTGACCATATCTCACGCGCAGTCTTAAGCTGACTCACTCTCTCATAATCCATGGGACCAAGCCTGGAAAAGAGAAGGTTAACAGCCTTGACATTCGCCTCATGCCGAGCCACGCTATCCTGCGTAGTACGCTCAGCGACTGGAAGCACTACAAAAGTCGTACTCTGAGTAGCATCCCATATGTCCTGACTCTAGCTAACAAGGAACGCCTCCATCCTACCCTTCCAGTAGGGATAGACATCGGAGCCAAGGACGGGAATATTCCCAGAGGAGTAAGTCATCGTCGCTACGGTTTCGTCACCGGTTAAGGTATGAGGAAACCTAACCGGCTCTGATACCACTTGTAGGACCGAGACGTGCGACTAGAGGGGGTGAATAAGAGCACTTAAAAATACAAACTCACGAACCCCCGGTGCAAATTGACAGCTACAACACACAACAAACACTAGACACCGTCCACTGCAAGGAAACGTGTCTGGCAGCACTTGGTGTCGCCCACTGAATGGGTAGACACCAGGCGAGCGGAAGCACAAGACTCAACGATCACTAGATCGCAAGTCACGCGGACTCACGCATAAGTGTCTTTTTCACCACTCAACGCACCGAAATGCGCCCTACTGGTTCACTACTGGTTAAGAGTATGGGCAGCAACAAGGAACACCAACAGCGAGGTCGAAGCAAAAGCAGGGCAATGAAAACCAAACGAAAAGCGCTCACAGCCACCTATAGGCGTCTGCCGTACTGTCCGGGCTCCTTCACCAGACTGTCCCGTGGAACCGGACAGTCCGATGACAAGACCGGATGGTCCGGTAGTAGCCGGCTGGAAAACTCAACGCCGGACTGTCCGGTGACCTGCGCCGGACTGTCCGGTGACGCCGGACTGTCCGGTGGGAGCAGAAAATTGAGCCTCCGAAACCCTAAACTTGATCAAACCTTGTCCAATCTTCACGAAATTTGACACAGGCTATCTGAGGCCTTTTCCAAACCTATTCCCAAAAGATAAACTCGAAATGATCATGGGATTAACGGGAATTTTAGATCGCGTGAAGAGGCAAGCTTTGGGCAAGAAAAGAGAAAAACTCAAATCCGACTTGCTCGTGGCAAACCTGCAGGTTTGTGATGCACTAGGGAATAATCTCCACGTCGTTGCAAATCCAAAACACCGGCAAAAGAAAGGATTCACCTATGGCCAAAGCAAACACCCAACAGCAAAGACTCACACTCTAGCTCTCCACTCAAAGTAGGCTCATCCAGTTTGGACTGGAGTTTGCCTAACTCAGCTCTAAGCCCATCTATCTCCTCTACCCACTTGGAATGCGTATCTCTCTGGTCACCAAGCTTCGTCATGAAAGACTCACAGGTAGGGCACTCAATCTCACTGGGTTGGGGTCTCACACTCCTCAACCTCTCATTCTGCTCTAAAGCCTCAACAAGTTGGGCTTTCAACTTCTGCAGCTTCTTAGCTGCCTTCTCAAGCATCTTGTCCTAGGCTTTCAACACTCAGCTGTTCTGCTCTAGCATCTCAAGGATTTCGGCTTGCTCAAGAGTTACCTCATCATCAGAAGAAGAGTTATTGCCGTCATCCTTGTTCTCCTTGTCCTCAAGCGCCATGGAGCAGACCGAGCTCCTCTTGTCCTTGTTCTTTGGTGGAGACGAAGCACAAGCCACGTGGACCTCCTTGATTGTTCCTCTTGTCCTTCCTATACATGATCTCCTCATCACTTGAGCTCGACGAGGACGAAGAGGAAGAAGATCCGCTGCTGCAGAACCCGATCTCGGCGAAGAAAGGCTTGTCCCGCTTCCGGTTGTCCTTCTGGTAGCTCTTGAAAGCCTTCCGTAAGATCTTCTTGCCGAAGGGACGCTTGCCGAAGCCGTGCTTGCTGGAGCGGTGCTTGTCAAAGCTCGGCTTGCCAAAGTGGTACTTGTCGGAGTCGCAGGAGTAGCTCTTGCCCTTCTTGTAGTAGTCATTCTTGTTGGGGCATTCGGCGATGAAGTGGCCGACCTCTCCGCAATCAAAGCACTTGGGCCTCTCGCCCCTCTTCTTGCTCATCTGGTTGTCATAGGCGCGCTGAAAGCGACTAGACACCAAACATAGCTCCTTATCCCCAAGCGACGCCAACTGCTCCTCTGTCACAGACATCAAAGCAGAAAATGAGAAGTTGTGCATAAGGGGGTTAGCAACAGATTCACTAGACGGGGTAGCCAAGGCCAGACTCTTAGAACCTGTACAAGTAAGGGAATCCCTCAACTTGTAATCTACTTATGTGGCCTTGAACTTACTATAGAGTGCCTCTACTCCTATACTATCATACCCTACCGACTCAATGATTGAGTTCACCTTGATCTCCCATACTTTTCTATCCAAAGCATACAACAACTTGACAGCCTGGTGATGATCGGTGTATGGGAGCTCAGCGGGGGCAGAGTTGGTACACAACTTGTTGATGATCGACTGAAAGCGACCAAACAAGTCGTCTACTGACTCTCCCGGCTTTTGGACAAAATTTTCATATTCGCGCCGGTAAGTATCCACAAGCCTAGCCTTAATTGTCGCTGTACCCTCATGGTGTGCACTAAGCAGTGACCATATCTCACGCGCAGTCTTAAGGTGACTCACTCTCTCATAATCCATGGGACCAAGCCCGGAAAAGAGAAGGTTAACAGCCTTGACATTCGCCTCATGCCGAGCCACGCTATCCTGCGTAGTACGCTCAGCGACTGGAAGCACTACAAAAGTCGTACTCTGAGTAGCATCCCATATGTCCTGACTCTAGCTAACAAGGAACGCCTCCATCCTACCCTTCCAGTAGGGATAGACATCGGAGCCAAGGACGGGAATCTTCCCGGAGGAGTAAGTCATCGTCGCTACGGTTTCGTCACCGGTTAAGGTATGAGGAAACCTAACCGGCTCTGATACCACTTGTAGGACCGAGACGTGCGACTAGAGGGGGTGAATAAGAGCACTTAAAAATACAAACTCACGAACTCCCGGTGCAAATTGACAGCTACAACACACAACAAACACTAGACACCGTCCACTGAAAGGAAACGTGTCTAGCAGCACTTGGTGTCGCCCACTGAATGGGTATACACCAGGCGAGCGGAAGCACAAGACTCAACGATCACAAGATCGCAAGTCAAGCGAAATAACGACTCACACATAACTGTCTTCTTCGCCACTCAACGCACCGAAATGCGCCGTACTGGTTCACTACAGGTTAAGAGTATTGGCAGCAACAAGGAACACCAACAGCGAGGTCGAAACAATAGCAAGGCAACGAAAACCCAACGAAAAGCGCTCACAGCCACCTACAGGCGTCTGCCGGACTATCCGGGCTCCTTCACCGAACTGTCCGGTGGAACCGGATAGTCCGGTGATAAGACCGGATGGTCCGGTAGCAGCCGGCTGGAAAACCCAACGCCGGACTGTACGGTGACCTGCGCCGGACTGTCCGGTGACGCCGGACTGTCCGGTAGCGGAGCCAGACTGTCCGGTGGGAGCAGAAAATTGAGCCTCTCAAATCCTAAACTTGACCAAACCTTGTCCAATGTTCACGAAATTTGGCACAGGCTATCTGAGGCCTATTCCAAAGCTATTCCCAAAAGATCAACTTAAAATGATCACAGGATTAGTGGGAATTTCATATCCCGTGAAGAGGCAAGCTTTGGGCAAGAAAGGAGGAAAACTCAAATCCGACTTGCTCGTGGCAACCCTGCAGGTTTGTGATGCACTAGGGCATAATCTCCATGTCCTTACAAATCCAAAACACCGGCAAAAGAAAGGATTCACCCATGGCCAAAGCAAACACCCAAAAGCCGAGGATTGAACCCAAAAACCAAACTAGAAGGGGGAGGAGAAGAGAGCTGCACACATGAGCTCGAATTTTAGAGGAATATTGCTGGATTAATCACGAAATTGAGTTTGTACAAAGTTCCTACAGCCTACCACCCTTCATCCTTCCCTCTTGTGTGAAGAACACTAGCTAGGGGACTCAAATCCTAGCCCTAATGCTTTCTCTTCTCTCTTAGGCACATAGCTGTATGGAAATGAAGCCTAGGGTTTTTCTAATAGTGGAAGAGTCACCTAAATGACCAGCCACTTAGGTATTTATAGCCCTAGGCCTGACGACATAATTAACACTAAGACCTTACTCTAGAATGCCCGGAAGGGGCTGAAACGTGAAAGATACAATCGGACGACTACGATGACGCTTTCATCTTATTCTTCTCCACGCCTAGCTTTGATGTATGCCACGTACCCAGTAGTCCGAAAGCTTCCCCCGGTTTTGAAGTCAGAAACCGGAAAACTTTATTCTGCGAGCTTCTTGGGCCGGGTCTTGGCCCAATCTTCTATCTTGGCGAGTCGGAGCCCAACCCACCAAGTCATGTGAACTTGGGTGGCGGTTTTGAGCCGAAGCCGCCAAAGCCTCCCTCGCACATCTTCGTGCCATGCACTCGGGTTGGAGTACCACGGTGGCACCCGGTTTTTCTCATCCATCGGAGTTGCCTCGCGGTCCATCGGAGGGCTTACACCACCGTTGCCGATCCGCCCCTCCGTGTACCGAGCTCCCATGACCGACCAACGACGAGCATTGCCTATGGTCCATTGGAGGGCTTTTGCCTCAGTCCATTGAGGTCTTCATCATCTACCTCCAGTCCATCGGAGGGCCTCTAGTCCATCGGAGGTCTTGAGCTCGTTGACAATCACTCATCAAACTAGGAGAGCAATGAGGCCGGTCCATTGGCTCTCAATCTCCCCCTTGATGAGTGTATTGTCAACACATTCAACCTGTAACCTGAATAGAACAAAGACAAAAGAAAAGCGTAAAACCGAAAAAGAAAGGAAAAGAAAAGAAATGCTCAAGCTGCCCAAAACCAAACAAAGGCAAAACACAAGGCAGCTTGAAGCAAAAAGGAAGCAAAGCATCGGCTCCTCAAGACAAAAGCAAAAGGCTCAATGCACTGATGAAAAGAGCATGCTAAAAGCTCAACTCCCCCTGAAATGCATCCTCACAAATGCAAAAAATGAATGCAAAGCTCTTCCCCTCAACTAAATCTCTCCCGAAGTCCTCCCCTTGTGTCCAATACTCTACAATTTCTCCCCCTTGTTGATAATGGACACATCAAGGGTTCCTAGGACTCCCCCTGAACTAGACAACTCCCCCTCAAAATATGCCATGAAATGCAAGGAGTGTAACTGAAAGAGCTCAGAAGGGATGAAAAGCTAGTAAACATAAGTTCTAGCATACAGAGCAAGTGAGGGCAAGAAAGCATGCAATAAGCTCAAATGAATCTATCTTACACATATCAAGAGCTAGCAAGTTTTTCAGGATAGTTTAAAAGAAAGCATCACCAACATAAATAGCATCTAGCAAGATAGGCATGAACAACAAGATGCTAGCAATGCATACAAGGTGTGCTACTCTCAACCAAAGCATATACAACTAGCCATAGCATTTTAGAGACTTGCAAAATTCAGATTTAAACAATGGTATTCATAAGCACGTTCTTTTTGTGCCAGGGGTTATTTACTTGTCTTTTGCCACTTCTTACCAACCAATGCCAAGCCTAGGCTCAAATAACCATCAGAAGCTTAAGACAAGGTTTTAGTCATACACAGTCTAGTCCAAGTTCATGTCAAAGTGCAATGACAAGCAATTTTAAACTAGATCAGTGTGATAAGCAAATCCACCTGGATCTTTTTCAATTCAGCACATGAGACACCACTTATAAGCATTTTGATTCAGATTTCAATTTAAGCAAGGTGTTATAAAAGCTTAGGCATGAACTGAGCAAAGGCATACAACTAGCATATCCAGATATGAAAAGATAGCATAGCATTCAATACTCCTACACATGCTAGATAGCCAATTCAAGTGGTGATTATGTTTTTGATTTTCAGGAAAGAAAAAGTCTTAGCTCATAATTAGTATTCAACAGACTCAAGAGAGCTTAGCCGACCATGATCAAGCAAGCACTGTACAATCTAGCATAAGCAAGTACTAACTCAGCATTCCAAAGAATCTCTAGTGCTAGTGAAGTGAAAATGCATATGATACAATGCAATGCATTATATGATACAATATGCAAAAGAAACAAAGAGAAATAAAAGCAAAATAAAATCAAAAACTAAACTACAGAAACTATTCCTTACTAAAAGGAATAGCACACTATCCCTAACTAAAAGGGATAGCACACTCCAAGCTCACCTCTTTGATGCGCAAAAGCGTCAAACTCTAGGGGCTTGGTAAAGATATCAGTCAACTAGTTTGTAGATACTACATGGATTAAGTCTATGTCTCCCTTCTCATAGTGATCTCTCAAAAAGTGAAACCTCACGCCTATGTGTTTGGTTCTAGAGTGCAAGACGGGGTTTTTAGCTACAGAAACAGTAGATGTAGAGTCAACTAGGAGAGGGATTTTTCCAAACCTAAGGACGAAATCACTAAGGGTGGCTTTCATCCACAACAGCGGGGAACAGCAGCTAGCAGCAGCTATGTACTCTGCTTCTGTGGTAGATAGGGATACACTAGCTTACTTGCGGGAGGACCAAGAGACAAGAGAGGTTCCTAAGAGTTGGCATGTGCCGGAAGTTGACTTGCGATCAATCCGGCAGCCAGCATGGTCAGCATCTGAGAACCCTCTAAGAGAAAGAGAAGAACCCGAGGAATACCAAAGACCAAGCTTAAGAGTGAATTTCAAATACCTGAAAATGTGCTTCACTGCTTGACGGTGAGAAGTCCTAGGAGAAGCCTGGTAGCACGCACAAAGGCAGACCGCGAACTGAATGTCCGGCCTGGTCGCCGTCAGGTACAGAAGTGAGCCGATCATCCCTCAAAATTCCTTCTGTTCCACTGCCTCCCCATCTTCATCAGCATCAAGCGCCGTGTTTGTACTCATAGGAGTCGTCATGGGCTTGGAGTCACCCATCTCAAACTTCTTGAGTATGTCTCTTGTATACTTGGCTTGATGGACGAAGGTTCCTTCAGAGCCTTGCTTGATCTGCAGCCCGAGGAAGAACTAGAGCTCACCCATACGACTCATCTCAAATTCTCTGCTCATCTGTTTAGCAAAACTAGACACCAAAGCGTGAGATGAACCACCAAAGATTATGTCATCAACATATATCTGAACTATCAGGGTGTCACCGCCACAACCCAACAAAAACAAGGTATTGTCTACTGAACCCATCACAAACCCAGACTTGAGCAGAAAACTCTTTAACCTAGCATACCAAGCTCTAGGAGCTTGCTTCAGACCATAAAGGGCTTTCCTTAACTTATACACCCGGTTTGGAAATCTAGCACTCTCAAAGCCAGGAGGTTGTCTCACATATACCTTCTTCTCTATGAACCCATTTAGAAAAGCAGACTTGACATCCATTTGCTGTAGTTTGAAGCCTTTAGAGGCCGCAAAGGCAAGCAAAATCCTAATGGCTTCCAAACGAGCTACAGGGGCAAAGGTCTCCTCATAGTCTATCCCCTCCTTCTGACAGAAACCCTGGGCTACCAATCTCGCTTTGCTCCTCACAACCATCCCATTCTCACCCTGTTTGTTCTTGAAGACCCACTTGGTACCTATAGGATGGCAGTTTGGTGGAGGTTTAACTAAATCCTAGACATGGTTTCTCTTAAAGTTCTCCAACTCCTCATGCATGGCGTTCACCCAGTTAGGATCAGATAATGCATGTGACACATCCCGAGGTTCAAAAGAAGCAACATATGCAGAGTGGGAGAAAAAGGCTAGAGAGTTAACCGAAGAACGTATAACACGCTGGTGAATGTATCCAATCATCCTGTGTGGAGGGTGATCCCGCTGGACCTGCCGAGATGGAACAATCTCGGAGGTCACCTCCCCTGCGTCCTCAGCGGGGCCAGCCTCTGCATGAGCTTGCTGTCAGGGGAGTGAGGAAGACATCGTAGGCAAGGGTCCTCCATCATCATCAGAGCTCGTAGCAGAGGGGGCAGGAGCTACAGCCGGTGCAGTGGCTCCTGCATCACCATCATCAACCGCACCTTCCTCATCCTCAAAGATGGGGGTGCCTTCTTCATCATCACCTGAAAGCTCGAAGACAGGGGTTGTGCAGGGCATAGTTTCATCAAAAGAAATCTCACAAGTCTCAACAACTTGCTTGGCCTCCAAAATCCACACACAAAACGCCCTAGAACTAGAAGCATACCCCAGAAAAATCCTATCCAAACAACGAGACTCAAACTTGTCCAAATGCCCCGCCTTCTTAAGCACAAAACACCTGCAGCCAAACGCTCGCAAGTGCTTGACGCTGGGCAGCCTGCCAAACCGAAGTTCATACGAGGTCTTCCCAGGGAATGCTCGCAAGAAGATCCGGTTCGTAATGTAACAGGCCGTATTCACTACCTCAACCCAGAAGCGCCTCGGAGTCCTATGCTCATCGAGCATCGTCTGTGCCATCTCAACAAGTGTGCGGTTCTTGCGTTCCACAACACCGTTCTGCGGTGGGGTATATGGAGAAGAAAATTGGTGCTCAAGACCTAGGTCACGACAGAAGTTTTCGAATCGAGAGTTTCTGAATTCTCCGCCATTGTCACTGCGGATAGCCCTCATGGCCTTATGACTCTCGTTTCTAAACCTCAGTACCAGATCCCGAACAAAACCAAATGCCTCATCCTTAAACTCCATGAAAAATACTCACGAGAACCGCGAAAAGTCGTCCACAACGATAAGCACATACCACTTCCTATTGACCGACGCTACCCGAGCGGGACCTACTGTATCCATATTGGAGTAGCTCACCCAGATAGGAGGTCATAACCTGAGACACAGGAATGTGAGAAGCGGCAACCATCTTGCCATGACGACAGGGGTGGCATACTAAGTCCTTCTCAGCTCTCAACTTGGGCAATCCTCGGATTAGGCCCATTGAACTCAACCTGACTAGCAGATCAAAGCTCAAGTGACCAAGTCTCCTATGCCACTTCCATATATCAGCAGAAGGACTAGCAACCAAACAGCGAGCAGGGCCAGAAATAGATGTGAGGTCGACCCTAAAAACCTGACCAAAAGGCAGCAAAGAGCAAAAAGGGTCCCCTCAGCATCAAGAACGCAGCACGCACCCTTCTTAAAACGAACCTCAAAACCTCCATCGAGAAGTTGTGAAAAAGAGACCAAATTGAACCCCAGATTACGAACAAAAGCAACTTCTCTCAGGAAAAGCTTAGCAGAGAGTAAAACAGAGCCAACACCCAACACTTTACCTTGACCATTATCCCCGAATGTGATGTACTCCTTGGTGCTCACGGGGTTGAGGCTGGAGAACCACTTACAATGCCCTGTCATGTGCCTAGAGCAACCGGAGTCCATGATCCACACGTCCTCCATGCCTCGATCCTGCAAAGTCAAGTAAAGCGATGGTGAGCAAACGGTCCGGCACTGGGGTTAGTACCAAAACTGTTGTACCAGTGCCGAGCCATCTGCTCAAAAGTGGGGTAAGCACAATCAAAGAAATCATTATGACGATTAGGGTAACCACGACCTCGAAAGCGTGAACCCTCGAAAGCTCTCTCAAAGCCTCTGTCACGAGGTCCATAGCTGCGCGAAAATGACTAGGAGCTCGGCCGGTAAGGCGTCTCTCACCACCTGGAGCATGGGCCTGAAAGCCGCCTCCTCTCTCACCACCAGCAAAACAGTCTCTCCTCTCACCGCGGTGGGGAGGATCTTGCCTACCACCCTGGTAGAACTGATCCTGGTTCCCCCAAGTTCTCTCTTGCCTCTCAACCTGCTTCCTCCTAAAGCAAAACTCCTCTAGGTGACCATTCCGCTGGCAAAACTCACAGTGGTAGATAGGCCTCCTAGGAATTGGGTTAGGCTGAGACTTGGGCTTAGGTGGTGTGGCCTTGGGTGGCTCAGGCTGCTGGACTGGCTTCTTGCCCTTGGGCTTAAGCTCTTCCTCAACAATCTTGTCCAGCTTAGCCTTGGATGGCTTGGGTGTCCAGTACTGCTTCTTTGGGGCAGTCTTGGGTGGCTCATGGTAAACCCCATCAATAGTCTCTCCTGGCTGGGTAGGTGCATTCTTGATCTTAACTGGGGCACTCTTCTCACCCGAGGTACTGCACTCCCCAAACCCACAACCTCTCATGTCACCCGCAGCTCTCTTGGTGCTCTCTATGATCATCTCTAGTTGGGGTTGCCTTGCATGTATCCAACTGAGCACCTCTCTCAACCTGTTGTTGTCATTTTGCAAAGACAACTCCTCCTCCCTCAGATCCTCCAGAACTACAGTCTGGATAGTACAAGTGTCACAGTCTAGGGAGGGAACCACAGCAGCTTTCTCCAACTTCCTAATGATGGCATCTCTATCCACCAGCTGCATCCTCAGGGTTAGGCAGTTTTCACAAGTGTCAGTAGGTGCTGAAAGCACCCCAAAGTCAGTTATCAACTGCTCTAACCCACCTATCAAGGTAGGACAGACCATACACGCACCCAAAAGCGTAGGTCTAGCCCAAAGCTCCTCAAGCTCCATGAGCTGCCCCTCAAACTTTTCCTTCAGGACAGCTAGCTCTCTAGCTAGACAGGAGCAAGACTCACACTCGAGCTCTCCATTCAAAGTAGGCTCATCCAGTTTGGATTGGAGTTTGCCTAACTCAGCTCTAAGCCCATTTATCTCCTCTACCCGCTTGGAATACCTATCTCTCTGGTCACCAAGCTCCGTCACGAAAGACTCGCAGGTAGGGCACTCAATCTTACTGGGTTGGGGTCTCACACTCCTCAAACCTCTCATTCTACTCTAAAGCCTCATCAAGTTGGGCTTTCAACTTCTGCAGCTTCTTAGCTGCCTTCTCAAGCATCTTGTCCTAGGCTTTCAACTCTCGGCTGTTCTGCTCTAGCATCTCAAGGATTTCGGCTTGCTCAGGAGTTACCTCATCATCAGAAGAAGAGTTACTGCCGTCATTCTTGTTCTCCTTGTCCTCAAGCGCCATGGAGCAGACCGAGCTCCTCTTGTCCTTGTTCTTGCGCCTGGACTTGGTAGAGACGAAGCACAAGCCAGCTGGACCTCCTTGATCTTTCCTCTTGTCCTTCCTATACGTGATCTCCTCATCACTTGAGCTCAACGAGGACGAAGACGAAGAAGATTTGCTGCTGCAGAACCCGATCTCGGCGAAGAAAGGCTTGTCCTGCTTCCGGTTGTCCTTCTGGTAGCTCTTGAAAGCCTTCCGGAAGTTCTTCTTGCTAAAGGGACGCTTGTCGAAGCCGTGCTTGCTGGAACGGTGCTTGTCAAAGCTCGGCTTGCCGGAGTGGTACTTATCGGAGTCGCGGGAGTAGCTCTTGCCCTTCTTGTAGTAGTCGTTCTTGTTGGGGCATTCGGCGATGAAGTGGCCGACCTCTCCGCACTCAAAGCACTTGGGCCTCTCGCCCCTCTTCTTGCTCATCCAATTGTCATAGGCGCGCTAAAAGCGACTAGACACCAAACATAGCTCCTCAGCCCCAAGCGACGCCAACTGCTCCTCTGTCACAGACATCAAAGCAGAAAACGAGAAGTTGTGCATAAAGGGGTTAGCAACAGACTCACTAGATGGGGTAGCCAAGGCCAAACTCTTAGAACCTGTACAAGCAAGGGAATCACTCAACTTGTAATCTACTTCTGTGGCCTTGAGCTTACTATAGGGTGCCTCTACTCCTATCGTATCATACCCTACCGACTCAATGATTGAGTTCACCTTGATCTCCGATACTTTTCTGTCCAAAGCATACAGCAACTTGGCAGCCTGGTGAAGATTGGTGTATGGGAGCTCAGCGGGGGCAGAGTTGACACGCAACTTGTTGATGATTGACTAAAAGCGACCAAACAAGTCGTCTACTGACTCTCCCGGCTTCTGAACGAAATTTTCATATTCGCGCCGGTAAGTCTCCACAAGCCTAGCCTTAATTGTCGCAGTACCCCCATGGTGTGCACTAAGCAGTGACCATATCTCATGCGCAGTCTTAAGGTGACTCACTCTCTCATAATCCAGGGGACCAAGCCCAGAAAAGAGAAAGTTAACAGCCTTGGCATTCGCCTCATGCCGAGCCACGCTATCCTGCGTAGTACGCTCAGCGACTGGAAGCACCACAAAAGTCGTACTCTGAGTAGCATCCCATATGTCCTGACTCTGGCTAACAAGGAACGCCTCCATCCTACCTTTCCAGTAGGGATAGCCATCGGAGCCAAGGACGGGAATCTTCCCGGAGGAGTAAGTCATCGTCGCTATGGTTTCATCACCGGTTAAGGTATGAGGAAACCTAACCGGCTCTAATACCACTTGTAAGACCGAGACGTGCGACTAGGGGGTGAATAGAAGGACTTAAAAACACAAACTCACGAATCCCAGTGCAAACTGACAGCTACAACACACAACAAACACTAGACACCGTCTACTGAAAGGAAACGTGTCTAGCAGCACTTGGTGTCACCCACTGAATGGGTACACACCAGGCGAGCAGAAGCACAAGACTCAACGATCACAAGATCGCAAGTCAAGCGAAACAACGACTCAAGCACAAGTGTCTTGTTCGCCACTCAACGCACCGAAATGTGCCCAACTTGTTCACTGCAGGTTAAGAGTATGGACAGAAACAAGGAACACCAACAGTGAGGTCGAAGCAAAATGAGGGCAACGAAAACCTAACGAAAAGCGCTCACAGCCACCTACAGGCATCTGCCGGACTGTCCGGGCTCCTTCACCGGACTGTCCGGTGGAACCGGATAGTTCGGTGACAAGACCGGATGGTCCAGTAGCAGTCGGCTGGAAAACCCAACGCCGGACTGTCCGGTGACCTGCGTCGGACTGTCCGGTGACACCGGATAGTCCGGTAGCAGAGCCGGAGTGTCCAGTGGGAGCAGAAAATTGAGCCTCCCAAACCCCAAACTTGACCAAACCTTGTCCAATCTTCACGAAATTTGACACAGGCTATCTGAGCCCTATTCCAAAGCTATTCCCAAAAGATCAACTCAAAATGATCATGGGATTAGCGGGAATTTCAGATCGCGTGAAGAGGCAAGCTTTGGGCAAGAAAAGAGGAAAACTCAAATCCAACTTGCTCGTGGCAAACCTGCAGGTTTGTGATGCACTAGGGCATAATCTCCACGTCCTTGCAAATCCAAAACACTGGCAAAAGAAAGGATTCACCCATGGCCAAAGCAAACACCCAAAAGTCAAGGATTGAACCCAAAAACCAAACTAGAAGGGGGAGGAGAAGAGGGATGCACACATGAGCTCGAATTTCAGAGGAATATTGCCGGATTAATCACGAAATTGAGTTCATACAAAGTTCCTACATCCTACCACCCTTCATCCTTCCCTCTTGTGTGAAGAACACTAGCTAGGGGACTCAAATCCTAGCCCTAATGCTCTCTCTTCTCTCTTAGGCACGTGGCTGTATGGAAGTGAAGCCGAGGGTTTTTCTAATAGTGGAAGAGTCGCCTAAATGACCAGCCACTTATGTATTTATAGCCCTAGGCCTGACGACATAATTAACACAAAGACCCTTACTCTAGAATGCCTGGAAGGGGCTGAAATGTAAAAGATACAATCGGACAACTATGATGACGCTTTGAACTTATTCTTCTCCATGCCTCGCTTGGATGTATGCCATGTAGCCAGTAGTCCGGAAGCTTCCCCCGATTTTGAAGTCAGAAACCGGAAAACTTTATTCTGCGGGCTTCCTGGGCTGGGTCTTGGCCCAATCTTCTATCTTGGCGAGTCGGAGCCTAACCCACCAAGTCATGTGAACTTGGGTGGCGGTTTTGAGCCGAAGCCGCCAAAGCCTCCCTCGCATGTCTTCGCGCCATGCACTCGGGTTGGAGCACCACGGTGGCACCCGGCTTCTCCAGTCCATCGGAGTCACCTCGTGGTCCATCGGAGGGCTTACACCACCGTTGCCGATCCGCCCCTCCGTGTACCGAGCTCCCATGACCGACTAACGCCGAGCATTGCCTCCGGTCTATTGGAGGGCTTTTACCTTAGTCCATCCAGGTCTTCATCATCTACCTCCAGTCCATCGGATGGCCTCCAGTCCATCGGAGGTCTTGAGCTCGTTGACAATCACTCATCACACCAGGAGAGCAATGAGGCTGATCCATTGGCTCTCACAAGGTTTATTGTTTGTCATGATCATCTCCTTGTTTATTTTTACTGCTTATAAATGTCATGATTAATTTATGAGATTATCTTACAATAGCCATTCCTATTAGAGCCATATATTTTTACTGGGTCTATGCCCGTGCGTTGCCACTGGAGCCACACTATTATCAACAAAATCATTAGGTTCCTAGCAACATGAAGCAAAGATAAATCAAAAACAAATCATCCTCCAAGCTTAGAATTTAATGTTGAGCCGATATGATAAGAAAAATCAAGTATATATACAATGCATTAGCAAATTATCTTAGTCATAGAACTGTTGTGCCCGAAACATAAGAATGTTCCAATGAACGATAGTATTTGTTGTTCAACGTCCCAGCACAATTAACAACCCACACACAACTATTCTAATTTGGTGGAATGGAAACAGGTTTAGACACACAACAGAAAGATGTCATGCTCCAGTAAGATGCCGATAAACTTTCATTTCAGTAAACAACAACATCACAAAGCATGAATGGATTCCTTCTAGTGAAAAAGAAACACAATTGCCCATTGTAGGATTTCATTTTGCCCCCAAAAGGGGAGGTGATTGTTAGACCGATTAGTAAGGTTTCTATACACATATAGACATCATGGTAGCGTGTTGTGTTTTCTAAAGCTAATTTCACCTGGAAAAAATTCTACTATCTAAAAGAATTCTAGCAAAATCAAAATGTTCCCTGAATAAATGATGTTAACTGATTCTTTTAACATTTAACTATAACATGTAAAATAACCCAAAGTAACCAGCCCTAGCATAAAGGAAACATCCTAAAAGTTCTTAGCATGTTGGCTATAGCTGGATTAATATGATCGCCTAAGTGAACATAAATGTTACTAAGCCAGTAAGACCTTTATCCATGTGTTCAGAGTTCATACACGAGATCAAAATACGTGGAAGGAAGCTTAGGCTATCCTCAATGGGGGAGTAAAATGGGCTGTCTATAACACTGTTTGACATTGTTTAACATTGTAGCGCTGTTTGACACTGTTTAACACTATAGCGCTACTGTAGACAGGGAGATGGGTAGTTGGAATAGTGAATGAATAGGAATAGGCAATGGATATGCACATCTTATTGGGGATGGTCTTACTTGAGATACATCACTGGAGAATCGGTAGGAGCCTGCCAGCCCGGTACTTATTTCTTCTTGATCCTAGGCAAACGAACAACCACTATCAGGCGAGATTGGAGGGGGCAGCAGATTACATCTACGACATTCTCCTTGACAGATGGCGAGACTATCAATAGTAACGGGAGGGAAGGAGAGGATCCAATCGTGTAGTGATAGGATCGATGGGCATACTGTTTAGCAGAGAACCATGGGGCGAGATGCCCTCCACAGCTCGCCTCCACTCCACTGCCCTCGGCCTGCCTGAGCCGCTCCCCACTCCTTTCCCGACAGTCACCGCCGCCATGCTCCCCTGCTACAGTTGCTCATCCTCTCAGTGAGTCAGTGGTGCTTGCCTCTGTGTCTCCACCGGGGTGCGCTACCAACAGCCGTGGCCCCTCCTCCACATCGCGGTCAGAGCACCGCCCGGCCGCTCCGCACCCTACTCTTATTCTGCTATGGACCAACGGCGACGCCGACGGAGGTGCCGAGCTCGGCGCCGGCCCGACCAAGCCTCCTGCCGATGTCAATGATCGAGGAGATGGCCACGGCGGGCAGGAGGAAGTCCCTGGGCAGGGACCTGGCGCTGGCACCGAAGTGGACGACGGGGAGGTCGATGTAGAAGGGCATCTGCTTGTGCGGCACCGGCGGTCACGGGAACTGCAGGAGCGTCTCGAGCAGGCCTCCGCGGGCGCGCGCGGGGGCGCAGTGATGGCGCCGGGGTGGATCCTTGGGGGGCGCGGTTGAGGGGAGAGTGTGGGAGCCTGGAGGCGCAGTCGAGTGGAGGCGAGCGGATCTGTTGTGGCCAGGCGGGATCGAGTGTCCACGCGAGGAGTTCGGAGGCGGGGTTCAGGGGGGGCACGGGGGCGCAAGGACGTGGTGGATGGTGCACTCCTCCCTTACGTGCTTAATAGGTAGTAGAGAAACCATAGATTTAGGGTATGAGACTTAGAAGTTGGTCATTCATTTGTGTATCTATTCTTTGCTAGCCTTTCTATCCATGCATTGTGTGTCTCTACATTGGAGAGAGTACAAACTTCACTGGATATCCATACTTAAACCAAGATTATCTTTTTGTGTATCCTCCTTGACCATAACCTATTTTTATTTCTGGAGTATAAAAGGGTGAAAAAAGTATTTTATTAGCCAGCTCTATGCTCTAATGATAATTGTTTTAGAGATATATACTCGAGGGCGAGGGCGAGTATTATTCAAGTGTGGGGATGGAGAGCTGTCATTTTATTATTTATATAAGGGATTTTTATATTGAGATTTTTGAGGAGGATAAAAAAAGAAAAAAAAAGACCAAGTGATCGTCTAAAAAAAATGCCCCTCAATAATCTTCTAAAGTATTTTTAAGAGTTTATATATAGGTTTTTTATTGTCTATATACTCCAGAAATTTTCCAACCATGTGCAATCCGATAGCAAGGACTTCATTTGTGCCTTGAGATCACCCATTGACACTTGCACATGTCCACTATTCTAAATGTGTGTGTTCCATCTTTTCTTTCTCAACATTATTTTATTCCATGATTTTTTTGACAAGTCTCAGTAAGACCAACAAATTTCTTTCTTAGTTTGACAATATTTTGAGAATAAATTTTGATTAGTCTTCATACCAAGCTCTAGATAAGCTTCTACTTATATTTATATTTATTGGATACCATTTAGATACTGAGAGAGTGGAGAGTTGAGTGTGTTTCTTTGGCTTTGCAAGAATTTATCTCTAAAGGTTTGATTATATTATTCAAAAACATATTGCTATAATAAGGAGATATGTCTTCGATAAATTTGAACTCTTGCTAATTTTTTTGTTGTGGGATGAATTTAATTGAATATCTCTTCTTTCATGATTTGCTGGTTCACACTAAAGTTTTGAGAGAGCTTGTTAGTTTGATTGATTAAGATTAGAGTATGAAAAATTTAATGTAGGGTAACGCTGATTCTTAACTTACTCGAGGACGAGCAACATTTAAGAGTGGGGATGTTGTTGACGCAAGATTTTGACTAATATTTTGTATCATTTTATATGATTTCCACTGATTTTGAGCGTCAATTATATCTTTTACAAATAATTATCACCGATTATCGTGGATTTTCCAATATTGTTTTGGAAAAAAATGCTATACTTGATTTTTGCAGGTTTTTGAGCTATTTTTCACAAAATTCACCATAATCTACGTCAAGGAAAAACCTCTGAGATTGTATTCTAGAAGGTGATAAACAAGGAAAGATTGGTTGATTCATGACCCCCTCGGAGTTCATCAAGATTCCTATTCTGGAAACTTCTAGAAGATATAATATGCTACACTGGACTACACGCTTCTGCAAGAATATACGAGAAAGACACTTCAAATCTATCCAAAACCACAAGATTTCGATGTATGTCAGCCAATACCGAAGATTCCAGAGCTTTCAAAGCCAAGTCCGAGACCAACACTTGATCCCCAATCAATAAGGAACGCCCCAGCGAAAGATGAAAGATAGAAGCTACGGGAAAGGCCATGGTCGACCGAACCTAGGCCCTTTGGTTAGCTGACCACCCCCCTTCCCACGCCGTCTCGTGTTCCCCTTTCTACCATGTCTCTTCTAGAAGATTACAAAGAGATAAGGATTGCTTGAGTACAAGAATAACGAAGATAAGTAAGGTATATTGTAAGATCAATTCGATTTCAAGAGATATTTTGGGATTCCAAGACAGCAGCACCTTGGGGGGACAATTCGAAGACCTAAATGACATCAAATGAAGGATGTTTGAATACCAAAGTTGTAGATCTCTTCGGGCGACACGATTTAGAATCTGAGTTTGCATTATTTGGAGTCCAGATGACAGATATATGGTTGAAATACGAAAGGTGTATAAAACAGTAAAGTCTGGTTTCGGGGCAAACAGAGTCCTCCTTCATCTCCAATAAGAATTCTCTAAAGGAAAGGTGAGGGCGCCCCAAGGAACCTCCAGAGTAGAAATTCAACCCCTCATGAGACCTCAAGGCCATCGAATTCATTATCAAGGCGATAGGATGTAGAGAAGAGTGACATCAACCAGAGGAGAGCTGAGGATCGAGTTCTAGGCTAGGGAGTAGAAGCTCTTCTAGTTCCTAGAGGTAATTAGAGCCCTTGCATGGTGCTCTAATTACCTAGCTACAGAAGTCTAATGGTATCATCAAGGAAAGGTATGGCCATGGTTGTAAGTATGATACAATTTATTAATGAAGCATTGATCTTGTCTAATTATAATTTTTTTGGTCTAATTATGCATGTTCTTGCTCTAATTAACTTTAGGTCTAGATATGTGTTAATTTGATCATGTTCTTAAGTGTTATGTTTTTCTAACGATCTTGATTATCGATCTTGATTACTAGTAATATAGTTGTGTAGCTGGTTTTTGTGATCATGGTGATGAGAGGTTCTTGCTATGTTAATTCTGTTATTAGACTATGTAAAGTTATTAGAAGTCGGTTCTCTAATCATGTATGTCTATTGAGAGCATCTAGTCGATTATCCTAACTTATGTGACAAGTGGTTGGAGAGAAAGGTTAAGCTTGATCTAGGAGGTTTGATCATTAATCTTGGTTTAATCATGTTACAAAGTACATGCTTGATCGTGCTTATATTTACTTTGAGCTCTTAGTTATCTCATTGCTCTAATCTCTTTGATGTACATAATCATGCTTGTCTTGGATTCAACTAGAGCTAGATTACAGTCTGGTTAATACCCTTTTGATCATTGTTCCAATTGAGTTCTAGTTGCTTATCATTTAACTTTGACTAGTTTAGATATAGATTAGACGTAGATTAGACATAGTTTAGATATCATCTAATTGCAATTAGTTTACCTTAAGCTCTTGTCAGTTAATTCTCTATTAGTTGTTTCCACATATTGACAAAACCCATGATACTTATCCTGGGGAAAAGCTACCACAATACTGTCGCTTCCAGTATAAAGTTTGGCGTGCTTAAGTGCCGTCAACACCGCCCAAGGCAAGGTAAACAAAAAGATGCACCACATGTATTATCTAGGTAAACTTCAAATATTTCACCGCTTGGGGCGAAAGTTTGAGTGCCGAGTTGCATATAAGAATTTTCCGTTACCTTTGATATTGCAGCAACTCCTGATCCACTTTCAATCTTAGCTTTGCTTGGGTAAAAGCAAAAGTTTAAGGCTTGGGGGGCGTTGACGGTCGTAATCCCATGATATCTACCGTCAATTATCCACCAAATGAAGCAAAACAAGTGAATAAAACTAGACTAACCTTTCTACTAATGAGCTACACAAGATGTACATGAATATTTGGTTGCAGGTATAAAATTACATGAAAAATGGATGAAACAAGGCCAAGAAGTGAAGATAGGCTAAAATGGGAAAATTCCCATGGCCGCTCGACCATGTCCCATGGTCGGCTGGCCACCTGGTGTGATGCCTCGGCATCTCAAGAGCCTTAACACGCAGTTAGAGACAAGTAATAATGAATTAGGACTTGATGATGCTTAGAGACTAACGAAGACTGGATCAAAAAGTCACTAAGTCAAAAAAAAAATTCTAAGAAAAACATGAGACTCTAAGTGGTTTGGTTGTTTAGGCCACCAACCACAAGCTTTTATGCAAAACACCAAATACAAAAGTCGTAGTTGGGATGTTATCTTCAACTTTGATATTGTAACCATCTTTAAAAATCATATATCATGAGGTTTAAAAGTCGAGACCAAGTCAAACCAGAAGTTCCTTGAAAGATGCCAGTTGTGATCATGACCGAATTTGGACCCTAATGGAACTTTCAAATTCATAAAGCTCTTGGGCTCACCTCCATTTTCAAGGTTGTTGTACATACTATGAACTACACTTTTGTTACATTGAGCACGGTTTAAATCTGTCATTAACCTATTATAAATGGCACCACATTTCTCTTGGAAATCAGCCCCAGAGAGTCTAGGATAATTCCCAACCCTAGGATTTTGGCTTATCCCAAAGTAGATTCTGAAATTACTTTTAATTTGACTATACAACTTCAAAACCTTACTTTCTATGAAATGAAATTAAACTTATCACCTTTCAAATGCACCTAGTATAGAAGTGTTTGGACTTTATTTGGTACTTCAAAAGTTGAAACTACGAAAGACTCTACACAAAGTGAGACTTCTGTTTTACCAAACCTAGGACAACATTTGTGTCTATAGTTCAAAATCTGTTGGGATTCAGACCAAAGTTATAGTACCAAATTTATAGGTAATTTACTAGTGAACAACTTTGGTAATTAGAGCTTGGTCACATACTGAGGTTTAAAAGGGGTTTATGGTCATTTTCTACCTGCACAGAAAACCAGTTCAAACCAGACCTGATTTCAAATTTCAAATTTTCTCTAACTACAGCCACTTTCATGCAAGACTCTATTTGGATGAGTTGTAGATGAAGAAATTCTAAGCAACTTTGTTAAGAAGCACTTTGGGTGAAAACACTTGGAAATAGGACTTTTGAAGTTTTCAAGCCTTAGAAGTCTACTATCCAAACTGGGAGCTGCAAGAAAGATTCAAATTTAAATCCTATTTGCAAACCGATTTTGATATGAGACCTTTTGACAAAGTTGTAGAGCTTGAATAGTCGAACATTTTACCTAATTGGGGTTTTGTCAATTTCGGGCTCTAAATCAGTCAAATGGGCGATTTTCAGAGGAGAGAAAACACAATTTTTCCTTTTCCCTTCCTCTCTCTCACTGACAGGCGGGCCCCAGCCGGCCGACGCGCGCCGTGCCCAGGCCATGGCCGCCGCGCGGCCGGTGACGTACGGGCAGCGCGTCGCGCCACGGATCGACCCCCGACCGCCCCTCCTCTTGAACCTAGACGCCATCGCGGCTCCGTTCGCTCCCTCACTCTCCATTTTCTCCCTGCCTCTCCCCCCTCCCCGAGCGCAGAGCGCTTGGGCGCGGCCACCATTGGAGCTCCCACGGCAAGCTCGCGTTGCCGCCTCCTCGGGCTCCCTCCGCCCCGTCCGACGCGCGGCCCACATTCGCCTCACCTTCCTCCGCCGATTCCTCCATACCCCTGACACCCTACGCCATCTCGAGCCCCGTTCCCTATGCATGCACGCCGGGGCCGCCATGAACGCCACTGCGGCGAGCTCCGTTCGCGCGTCACCTCTGGCCCTCCTACGCCCGTTCGACGAGCGAACCAGCTTCACCCAGCAACCTTCCCCACTTTCCCCATGATCCCGTCCTCCGCCATCGCCTCCTCGACCCCGCTCCGCGTGCATCACCGCTCACCGTGCGAGTTCACCGCGCCTCACCGTGGTGGACCACCTCCAGCGCATCCCCGCACCTCCAGTCCGCCTCCTCCGGGCTCTACCCGTCCCCGCGCAGCTCACGAGCTTGACCGCAGCCCCTACCGCCTCCTACACCGCCGAATCAAGCGGGAGCCGCCGCGCACCGCCGCACCGTGGCCGCCTCCGGTTCACCGCCACCGCGCCGCTCGTACACGCCACCCCGGGCGACGAGACCTAGGGGGAGGAGTTCCCCGTCGACCAGAACGTGTTCCCAGAGCTGCTCGGCTCCAAGTGCGCGGCTCCTCACGCGTCGCCGCGTGCGGGAACGCCGGCGCGCCGCTCGGGGTTTGCCCCGGCCAGAGGTAGATGAAGACCCAGCGATTTTTGCAATCTGGCCCCTGCCTTTTTGAAGATTTCACAAGGTCGTTTGATGTGCTGTGGTATGAGTCTGGTGATTCTTACACGCTGGCCCTTGAGAACTGTGGTTATTTTTGTTTAGATCCTGAGATCTAATGTTTTCCAATTAAAAGCATTTAATTCAGCTGTGAACTTAGAAAATTCATAACAAATCAAGGAAAAATCCTAAAAAGGCAAACTCAGTTGCATTAGACTCCTCTTAAGTAGATCTATTGAATGGTTATGATGTGGATGTGTAAAAAGACTGTTTTACCCCTGGTTTGTTGCATGCATTTGGAAACTAGATAAATGTCAAAAGTGGACTAAATGAACTCTAAAAATTATGAAACATGGATAATAGCTTTCTTGTGGCATTATAGCACTATGTGAGTTATTGTAGCCCTAGCACTTGCTGTTTAATTACCCTTTTACCATTATACATGTGTTATGTGCATTTATTTAACTTAGAAATGGGAGGCTACGTAGAATATGCTCAAAATGACTCTCTGGCATTTTTCATATACTTTGGGTAGTATAAGTAGCCCACTAGTGAAATATGAAGTTATGCATGGAAAGTTTGAATGGTGATTTGAAATTAACAAGAAATGGCTTGCTTATCTAAATAAATGGAAAAGATGGTTCTAAAATGCTAGGAAAATTCCATGATGAATCTCGTAGCATGCTAGTAATGTATAGGGTCCAGAAAGTAATTTTGTAGACTTTGTGGAGACTATTTTATTTTGCACCTATATTAGGCTAAGGTAAATATATGGAAAATAGATGTCCTATAAAACTGAGGGTACTTCACTTGCTGATTTTTGTGGAGGTAAATTTTACTATGCACTGCTCAATGGTTTAAGTTCATGGCCAGAAACTTATCCTATAAATTATGAAAAATCTGAGAAGCTATAGGGCTGATAACTTGCTAGAATTTTCAAGATTTATTTATAACTCCTTTGTGGCCGAAATTTTGACAGTAGCATAATGTAGTATAAATCTACATGTCATAAAAATCTGAACTCATTTAGAGTTGTCTAACTACATGAACACAAGTAATGCTTTTTATTCATAAAGTGGGCATGTGTTATTTAATTACAATAGTAGGTGTTTGTTTGCAATTGATATCATTATGCATGTGGGTTGATCTCTAGCTGCACGCTATCTACTATTGTCTATGCCACACTTGATTGAGGGATTTAATTCATTTGCCATGTAAAGTACTTAAAGTTAATATAAGGCCTTAATTCATTAGATAAACAAAATGTGTGATATCATTAGTAAATGTTTCCCTATGAATGCATGGAGTAGTCTTTTCATGTTAAATAACTCATTCCAAACAAAACACTTAATAATGTTCTAACTTTGCATCATCCTGGTGTGGCTTTCATCCACTTAGTACCCAACATGTTTTCTTTACAATAAATAACTTACTCGATTGGCATGTGATTGGATATGCTTGTTATCAGTTCATGAAGGTATTACTGTTATTAATGCTAGGAGAGTGGTGTAGTAATCCACTACATGTGTAATCATACACTTGTGTGATGTTTTGCTTACATATGAAATGATAAAGAACCAGTTAAACTGATAACTTGCTCACGTACTAATTTATGTGTTGCACTGTTTATATTTAATTGTATGAGCGTATGTTAGGTTTATACCCGCAAAAGTAATCTTGTTTAAATAGTCTATTGTTCACCTTTCTGCCTAACAACGAAACGATTTTCAAAGTGTGTGCTTGTCATTCATGCATCCCATTCACTGCATTGTGCATGGCATTCATATAGTGACGCTTATTTCAGATATGTCATCAAGAAGCAAGCGCGTGGAACTAATTCAACCAACAGTGATCAAAAAGACCAAGTAAGACCCATTCACGACCTGGAGGGCCCATCAGTCGTGTTTCGACGGAGGAGTTGTCCAAGGGATCAAGGGGTTGCCTGGGGCCAAGCCTCACAACCCGGCAAACGAACAATTAGCTTAGTTTGTTGGTTTTATTAAACTGAATCAAAGGTAGGCAGGACCATTGTTTCTCCTAGCTAATATAATGTTGTTTGATGATTACGCATCTGCATTAGGAGTTGATTGGAAACATCTGCATTAGACTTCCCGGCCGCCCTGGCCCTAGCACCTATACATAGAGTTCGTAGGACGAGTACCTAAAATTGCTAGGTTTGAGTAGACACGATCGAATGGAGTCACTCGTCGCGTAGGTGATTTTCAAAAGTCACAAGAAATATTACTATGATGGAAGCTACGAGGATGCTCATGGCTTAAATCGAGACCGGGCGGAGATATGGATATATAAGAAAAATGATAAAGATGATGTGGATGGTATGGTGGACTCCGCCCGAGTCGCATAAGGCCGGTCGTTGTTCGCCTATTGGTCGGCATATCATTGCTAGGGTGCTTATCCGGGATAATGGACCGGTGAAAGTGTTACTTGTGATGTCTCAAGCACAGAGACACGTTCCTACCCACTGGTTGAGAGGAAGGTGGCCGCGGAGGCGGGTGTCAAGGGAGGGCTCACCCATTGCGTGGTAACGCTCCTGCGACAACACGCTCCGGGAGTCAGGCGGGAGTGAATTCGAACTTGATACGGGACAAGTGGAGATGGGGGAAGCATATGTGGGAACGCCGTGGGTTAGTAAGTATATGCCATCGTGGTGCTTCTAGTTATTCCTGAGAATATAAAAATCAATTCGAATCGCTGATGCTCACCAGGTGTGAGAGTGCCAATACCATTTGCCGGACAAAGTTGTAATCCACTTGAATATGTTGTATTATGATTTCATGGTTTTGAATACTACATGCTTGGTTTTTCATGCTTTACTTTCTTGCAACTTATGATGGTACTCATGATTAGTATTTATCGACATGATGAACTAAGTAGCCGTCAAATCCTGCCCCTATATGATAAATCAAGCAGCTGTCAAATCCTGCTTCCACATGTTAACTTGATCCTGTTTAAAATCAACAGCTAAGGATCAAAATTCTTAGTAAGCAAGCTTTGCGTCAACCGTAAGCCATTTCCATTAAGTCCTACTGAGTAATTAGTACTCAGGGTTTGTGTGATGCTCCGGCATCTCAAGTGCATAATCATTCATCATACATCCAACATTCATCATAATGCATCATACAATGACATGCATTTGAGCCCTAATTCAAACTTGGTTGAAATGCCACTTGTTGAAACCTGTTTTCTGCTGATATGTCTCTGTAATTGTGCCTATAACTTTAAATCTATTTAGATTTGGGTAAAACTCATATTTACAAAATTGTATACAATTTCATGTTGAACAACTTTGGTAATTGGTGCTTTGACATACATGAAGGTTCGCATAGAGTTTTGGGGCTTTTTCTGTCAGCATGTGAATTCTGTCCAAACCTGACCTGTTTAGTAATTTTAAAATTTCTTGATCTTAAAGCCAAAATCTTGTAATGCTTGCATTGAGAAAGTTGTAGATCTTGAAATTCTGAACAACATTGGTATAAAACTCATTTTGTAAAAGTATACAGAAAATAGAATTTTAGAATTTCTAAACGGGAAGGTTCTGTTGGTCAAACCTTGGTCAGCAGATTTAATTCAAATTTAAACCATATTTTTGAATATAACATGGTATACAAGTTTATATGGGAAATGTAGAGGAAAAAATTTAGAACATTTCATCCAATTGGAGTTTTGCCAAATTCGGTCGCTAAGTTGTTCAAATAAGCAAAGTTTAGAAACACCTTCATTAGTCAAAGCTGGTTTTTCATTTTCGGGATTTTTCCCTCAATTTTTCTCTCACTGACCGGCGGGCACCACTGAACAGACCGGTCGGTTTCCCGCCTGCAAGAATTGGAACCCGGGGTCCGGTACGTCCCACCCTCCACTCGTTTCCATGCACCCGGTCCAGTGCACCGCTCCCTCCTCACCTCACCTCGGTCCCACCCGTCAGTCTCTCAGGGTCTATGGACCAAGACCACCGCCCGGCCACCGGCCTTCTTCCCCTACCCGTCGCCTCCACGCGGCGGCCGCCGCCGGCCGACGGCCGAGGCCGTGCCTCGCGCCGCACCTAGACAGAGTCCTGGCCTCCTTCACCCCGCGCCTCTCCTCCCTCCCTCGTTATCCCGCGGCTCTGCTCTCACCCTCCCCACACTCGCCCGAGCGCCTCCCTCCTCTACACTGCCTCCCACCGCCATCCGCCATTGACGCCTGCTCGGGCTCGAGCTGCGCCAGCCGCTCCGAGCGTCTCCGCGCCTCCAGATCACCGCCATTGCATCCGCCTC
Organism: Paspalum notatum; assembly: GCA_022530915.1. Classification (NCBI taxonomy): domain Eukaryota; kingdom Viridiplantae; phylum Streptophyta; class Magnoliopsida; order Poales; family Poaceae; genus Paspalum; species Paspalum notatum. The sequence goes on from CM039692.1 coordinate 25,327,800, forward strand.
CACCTCCCGCGCCCAACGCGCTAGGCCTAGTCGTCTCCCTCCGCCTACCCCTCCCCAGCGCAGTGTGGCCGCCGCCATCGTCGCCGCGGCGAGCTCACGGCACCCGCCGCCTCGAGATGCCTCCCACCCCGCCGACGCGCACCTCGCACGGCCCGCGCCTCCCTCCATCTTCCCCGCGCGGTCTCGCCCCTCGCCCTCGCCTCCAACCACCCACCCCGCGAGCGCACCCCACGGCCACCATCGCCGCCGACCCCTCGCCGCCGAAAGGCACCTTCGGGCCATCCCCGAACCTCCACTCCGCCCTCGCCGGACTCACCACCCCACCGCACACCTTTCGTGCTAGGCCTCGCCGTCGCTGCCTCGCTCCCTCGCCGGATCCGCGCCGCACTATCGCCGGTGTCCGCGCCGTGGCCCGCGGGTTCACCGCCGCCGCACCGCCTCTCCTGTCCACCCCGCGCGCCCAGATATTAGGGGAAACAATCCCCGAGGCCGAGCCGACCTCCAAAGCCCAATTCGGCTTCAAGTCCGGCCCTTACCTCACCGGCGCAGGCCGCCGTTTTCTCCTCTGCCGCGCGCCGTTCACCCTGCCTGAGGAAAAAGAAGGTCTTTTTGCAAGAATCCCCCTGCAGTATCTCCTTTTTACACGCTCAAAACAACTGCTATTCATTGAGACTTGTGTATCTTACGGTCTAGCCCCTGAAAACTATGGTTATTTGTGTTATAGTCCTCAGAACTAATGTTTTCCATTTAAATTCATTTATATTGAGATGTGAACTTTGAAAAATCATAACAATTCAAAGAAAAATCCAAAATGGACAAACTCAGTGGCTATGAACTCCTTCTGAGTAGATCTACATGATAGGTATGATATGGAAGTGTGAAAAGACTGTTTTGGCCCTGGTTTAGTGCATGCATTGTATAGGTTAATAAATGGTAAAAGTGGACCAAATGGACTCCAAAAATTATCAAACTTGGACAGTAGCTTTGTTATGACAACTAGGTACTGTGTGATTTTTGGTCGCCCTAGCATTGACTGATTAATTACTATTTTACCCTTATGCATGTGTTTTGTGTATTTAATTAACTTGGAAAATGTAGGTTATATAAAATATGCTCAAATATGACCCTGGTATTTTTCATATACTTCATATAGTATTAATAGCTTGCTGGTAAAGTTTGAGGCCTTGCATGTGAAGTTTGAGTGGTAATTTGAAAAAGACAAAGTGTCACATGCTTAACTAAATAAAAAGGAAAAGTGGTTCTAGGATGCAAAAATAATTCTATTAAAAATCTGGTATGCTACTAGTATGATAGAAAGTCCAAAAAATGGTTTTATAGAATTTATTAACACTGTTTATAAGTGCCTCTTAATTTGAATAAGATAAATATATGGAAAATAGGTGTCATATCAAACTATGGATTTTGTGCTTGCTGATTTTTGTATATGATGTTCATGCCATGAAATGCTTGCTGTAGAAATTTCAAGTCCAAAACTCATTCCTATAAATTATGAAAAATTTGAGAAGCTATAGGGTTGATAACTTATTGGAATATTAATAAATTAATTATAACTTGTGTGTAGTTGAAATTCTGCCAGTAGCACTAGCCCTGTTCATGGGCTGGTTTTTAGGTTTCTCGGGTTGTTTCCAACCCAACCCAAGAGCAAATAATTGGTCCGGTCCAGTCTGGTTTAACCGGGTTCCTTGCGGGTTGAGTTCTCCGTCGGCTTGGATTGGCTTGGGCTGGTTTGAGCAGTTGACCGTCTCGGCGATGCCATCCTTGGTCTTCTCGCATGCCAGCTTCATGGCGTAGGTGGACTGGTACTCGGCCACCTCGCCGTCCAGCGCGGCCTCGCGGGAGCTGAGGCGGCGGTGGAGAGCGCGTGGTGGGCGTGTGCGGGGAGGGACGGGAAAGGTGCGGGCAGCAGGGGCAGGAGCATGCAGGATGGGCGGAGGTCCCCGCCGAATCAGGAGATTGAAGCCGAGAAAGAGGGGAAGTTGTGGGGGCGGACGAGCAGGCCGGCAGCGAGGCGGGAGTAGCGGGCGCGGAGGCAGGCAAGGTCGGCGGTGATGTCCATGGCAGTCGTGTTGTCGCTGGAGTCCGTCAGTCCGACGACAGCATGGCGGCGGTGAGCAATCGAATCCACCGGAAAGAAAGTCACAAACAACACGAATGCGGCGGGATTGATTTGAGCCCAAGAATCCACTAGGGATTAAGAGGACAAAGAACGCGGAGATTGAAGCCTAGAAAGAGGGAGCAATTACCGCAGGGGATGAACAGGAGAGGCATGACCGTAGGAGAGGAAGCCCTTCTTCTCTCTCTTTCTCCTTGACGCTCTTGCCCGCGTCGCCGCTGCGGTGGTACCCGGCGTCGTAGCCGAAGTAGAAGTCACCGGCAGTGCAGCATCGTTGCCGTCGCCGTCGAAGGTCCGCGCGAGCCGCCGCAACTGGAGCACGAGCAGCCTCACGGTCATTTTTCTCTCTCCTCTTGACTGGGTACCATCGGTCTCTCCCGTACCCAACCCAAAGACCGGCCTGTGTGTTTGTTTCTTCCGGGTTGGACCCAAAAACCAGCCCAACGAAGGTGGCGTGCACTTGACGGTTCCATTCTGGTTTAGGGGTGGGCCGGTAGCCGAATTTAACCGGCCCATGAACAGGGCTAAGTAGCACTATGAAGTATGTGTCTGCATGTGGTAAAAGTTTGAGATGAATTTGAGTTATCCAACTACATAAACTCATGAGTGTATATTATTCATAATAATGTTTTCGAGAGACAAATTCCTTTCATTTTATAAGGACTGTGTACACATATAGAACAATAATTCCTAATAACTTCAAAGATAACTGTGGTGATGGTTTGTACGATTTTCTTAATGATGGGTTGTATGATTTCTTAGCAAAGTTGTTAAGTTTCCTAGTATGGGGTGTAATTGGACTAAGCATGTTGAATCATCTCGTCACTGACTACTTGACGTGCTTTGTGTTTCATTTGCACCGCATACCTACATTTGCATTCGTTGCACTCATGGTTTTACTATGTCATACATATAACTTGTAGCATATGCATTCTCTTGCACTCACTTGCATATTATATCATGCATATAGATTTCGCGAAGAAGGATCAACACCAGAGCCACTATCGATCGAGGAGCCGAACAACGAATTGCACCAAGAGCAACAAGACGACGTGTCGCTGATTAAATCCGTCTCTGCTTCAAGGGGTTGCCTGGGGCAAAGCCTCACAACCCGGCAAACTAACTTAGTTTAGTTTGTTGGTTTTCATAAGAATACTCAAAGGTAGCCAGGACCATACTATACCCAGCAAACATCTTATGTCTTGATGATTAGGCATATGCATCAGGAGTTGTTTGGAACCAACTGCATTAGACATCCCGACCACCCTGGCCCTAGCACCTATACATAGAGTTCGTAGGGCGAGTGCCTAGAATTGCTAGGTACGAGTAGACACGAGTGAATGGAGTCACTCATTGCGTAGGTGATTTTTACAAATCTCAGAAATCTTACTATGATGCAATTTATGATTATTATTACTGATGTTAAATGGAGACTGGGCGGACCGTAAGTTTACTTTTGGAGTGTGCGTTGTTGTTATCCGGCTCCGCCCGAGTCGCATAAGGCTCGTCCGCTGTTCGTCTGCTGATTGGCATAACATTGCTAGAGTGCTTATCCAGGATATGGGCCTGGTGAAAGTCTTACTTGTGCCATCCGAAGAACAGAGACTTGGTCCTACCGGACTCTAGGGGCGCTCACTCTCATGGAGGGCTGACCCGTCATGATATCGCTCTGTGAGGGCTAAACCTAGGGAATGGCGGGTTGGAATCAAACTTGGGATGGGACAAGTGGAGATGGGGACTATATGTGGGAACGCGATGGCTAGTAAGCATATACCCCTGGCATTTTTAGTTATTTTTGGGAATTAAAAATCGATTCGAATCGCTGATGCTCACCAGGTGTGAGAGTGCCAAATATCACTGTCGGGCAACGTAGTAATAACTGTAACATGTTGTTTATTAAATCATGCTTTTCAATACAACATGCTTGGATGTGTATGATCTGTCCCACTATTCATGGTGTCGCCCATCCACGGAATGGAGGTCGATGGACCTGGGAGGTGCTTGGAAGTCAATGGAGGGCTGACCCGACATACCGTGGTATCGCTCCTGAGATGGCTACTCCCAGGGGTTGGATGGAGACGCTGTGAACCTTGGGACGGGACATGTGTTTGATATACTATTATGCAAGTTACTGATGGTTCTCATGTTTTACTTTCCTACAAGTATTTACTTTATGATATAAATGATCTTCATGATGGATAGCAGCTGTTAAATCCTGCTATTTTATGTCCACATAACTTTGTTTAAGAATCAACAGCTAAGGATCCACATGATTAGTAAGCATGCTTAATTAGTACTCAGGGTTTGCCCCCACTTTTGGATTACAGGTACTGGCGACATCTGGATAGCTGTGTTGGAGGTGGTAGTACCAGTGGGCTCGGTGCTACTCGCCTTGTTCATCTCTTCGTGAAGGCTACTTAAGTATATTGTTTCCGCTGCGAGATTTTTGAACGTTTCCGCTATATATATATATATACACTCTGAATTCACTTCCGCTATATTTTGAACATGTATTTGGTTTCTTACATTTGGTTTGTAACTAAAGTCTATTATTCTCTATTTCAACTGCCTGTGATGATGTAATTGTTGTGGCTCCTTCGAGAGGCGGATGTGTTTGATGTCGGTTTCTCGGAAAATGGTGTTATCGAGAGCCCGAAGGACTCTCGACGGACTACCGGGTTTAGTTTGGCCTAAGTGCACTGCGAGCCAGAGGTGGCAGGTGTGCTTAGTCTGGATTAAGCAGGGCAGTTCCGCCACAGCTGGTATCAGAGCCGATCAAACACAGACAACAGTTATATCATCAAGTTTTGGTTTACAAAACTATTTTCAAAACCCACCTTCAAGTAATTCAAAAATGAGAGTATACGCTATGCCCGTATAAGGATGTTAGTGTTACCCAGGTGACATCATTGACATTCTGACCTAGATAGAACTCATATGCATATTCAGCGCTTTGGGAAGCAACCTTTCGGCCATAGCTGTCCCCAGTACTGGTGGAAGCTATCGGGATTTACGAACGGTTGTAAACCCTGCATTCATGCTGTATAAGTAAAAGCTCTTTAAGGGTGGTGGGCATGCTTCGGGCTTTCATGCCCAACACACTTACAATCGGTTTTGGGATCCACCTTTTTCTCGACAATCCCCAGTACCGGAGGAAAGTCAGGCTTTGAGGAAAAGGTGCAACGGCCCAACAACGTTGTCCATGCAGCGGTCACGCGTGGATGCCACACTAGGTGGTAATGTATGAGCATGCATTCGTCTGTAGGTACACTAACCCCATGCGAAACTAAGAACAACTAGAGAGCGACTAGTTGCATTAAAGAGAGACGTGCATATATGTCACCAAATTATCGCTAGCTATATATATATAATACATAGGATATGTGATGTGAGATCGAATAGGACGAATCATGCATCATGTATCTTTTGATTCATTTTGAGGGACATTATTAAAAGACAAATGAAATAAATCGTGACTTAAGCAAACATTCTGCACGTTTTGCTACATAATCTGTCCACTGCAAACAACTAATACAAATCGCTAAGTAGAGGCCTCTCCTATGGAGTTTCCCGGAAAAGTGTTTCGTTCGAGAGTTATAACGGAAAACCTTTGGGTTCAAAATCTAGACACCCATACCGACGAGACACAGTGCACAAGTTTTCCATTAGCAAACACTTTATGTGCCATCCAGTTTTTCTGTTCACTTACATGCTTTCATGTATCCAGCATGTATTTATGGTGCTACGGTCTTTTTGTCACCATATCAATCGCACACAAGTTCTTGGACTAAACTCGACTGGATTTATTTCTACAGATGGTCACCCCACCAGAGACATCTGCTCAGGAGGCCGCTCATGGAGCCCCATCTCCTTCTGAGTTGGCCACTCAGGTCGCTCAGTAACTCATCGACTTGATAGCTCAAGCGCAACAACGGTGCGACCCGCAAGAGGTCAGCTACACTGACTTTGCGGCGCTGCAACCGCCGATCTTCACCATTGCCACTGATCCACTAGATGCTAATGATTGGCTTCGGATCATCGAGTCCAAGTTCAGTCTACTGCCCCAACTCACTGAGCAACAAAAGGCTCGCTTCGCAGCATAGTGTCTACATGGTCCCTCGGGGGCCTGGTGTGCTTCATTACTGGCAATGCAACCAGCCGGGCACCAGGTCACGTGGGATGAGTTCCGTGCGGCTTTTCGGGCTCACTACCTCCCGCCTAGTCTCATCGAGCTCAAGCAACGAGAATTTCGTGCACTTCGACAAGGGGACATGTCGGTACTCGAATATGTGCAAGCTTTCATCCGCCTATCGCAATACTCCCCTGAAGACGTCAACACTGACCCACGTAGGGCTACCCGTCTGTTGGATGGATTTGATCCCACCCTACTGACTCACTTGGGGCGCAGCTACGACAGCTTCACCGAGTTGGTAGATGTCACCATCGACATGGAGCAATGCCTCCGTCAGGCCCATGAGGACAAGCAGAGGAAAAGACTTGCAAGTACACCCCCATCGAGTCCATCTCAGCGGCCACGGGTTGAGTATCAATCCCCACCGCGCATATACTACTTAGAAGAGCCTCCGCAACAAGAGCAACAGTTGGGTACACAACAGCACCCGTCATCCTGCAGTGCACCACCTCGCCCACCTTCTTCAGTGCCACCTTCTAAACCAAGCGCTAGCTCCCCTTGCTTAACCTGCGGGAGGGCTAGACATTCCAGTCGCACATGTCGCACGCGCCAGAAGACTCCGGGCTCAGTGCCTATGGACAAAGGGAAGAAATCAGCCCCAAAGATGGGCCAATTGCACTATAGTTAGCTTGAGCAAGTTTCGAAGGGTGAACCAGTCTTGGCAGGCACATTTCTTGTCAATGACCACCCTACGGTTGTTTTGTTTGATTTGGGAGCGACTTTTTCATTCATCAGCAAAGCATATGCACTAAAGCATGGGTATGAAATTACAGAGTTGAAACAGAAATACCACATCACAGCTGTAGGGTCATCTATCAGTACCAATCACATAGTAAGGGACTTGCGTTTACAAGTAAGAAGAGAAAGTTTGTTCATCAGTCCTATAGTACTTCCACAACTAGGGATTGATGTTATTCTTGGTATGGAATGGTTGAAACAACACAACGCTATGATAGATGTTGGGAGCAAAACCGTTCAGTTACACTCAAGCAGTGGGACTGATGTGGCTATTCATGTGCCACTTCATAAGCATGTGTCTCACACGGTTAATGTTGCCGAAGCTAAAACCGAGGCACAAGCACTTGCAAAGATCCCAGTAGCCTGTGACTATCCTGATGTGTTTCCAGAAGAACTTCTTGGACTACCGCCAGATAGGGATGTAGAGTTCAGAATAGACCTTGTTCCAGCACGGCACTTGTGTCCAAGAGGCCGTATAGAATGGCGCCTAATGAATTGAAAGAACTAAAACCACAGCTGCAAGAGCAATTAGACAAAGGGTTCATCCGATCTAGCTCATCACCTTGGGGTTGTCCCGCCCTCTTTGTTGAGAAGAAAGACCAAGGTGGTAAAAGGTTATGCGTCGATTATCGACTGTTGAATGCTGTTACTGTCAAGAACAAGTACCCACTGCCACACATCGATATCCTATTCGATCAGCTTGGGGGAGCCATAGTTTTCTCCAAGATTGATCTTAGGTCCGGGTACCATCAAATTAAGGTCCGAGAGGAAGACATACCAAAGACCGCTTTCTCCACGCGGTATGGGCTTTATGAGTATCTTGTCATGTCCTTCAATTTGACAAATGCACCGGCTTTCTTCATGTACCTGATGAACTCGGTATTCATGAATGAGCTTGACAATTCGTGGTAGTATTCATTGATGACATCTTGGTTTATTCCAAGAATGAGAAGGAGCACGAAGAGCATTTGCGAATAGTGCTATCTCGCCTTAGAGAACATAAACTCTATGCCAAGTTCAGCAAGTGTGCTTTTTGGCTAAAGGAAGTAGCATTCCTAGGCCATATCTTGTCAGCGAAGGGAGTGGCTGTTGATCCCAGCAAGGTGGAAGATGTGCTGAATTGGAAGCAGCCACAAACTGTGACAGAGATACGGAGTTTTCTTGGTTTAGCGGGCTACTCCCGCCGCTTCATCAAGGATTTATCAAGAATTTCAAAGCCTATGACAGCGTTAACCCAGAAAAATGCAAAGTTTGCGTGGAGTCAAAAGTGTGAAGAAGCATTTGGAATGCTGAAGAAGCTCCTAACTTCAGCACCTGTTCTTGCTCAACCAGACATCACCAAGCCATTTGACGTGTATTATGATGCCTCTGGTAGTGGCCTCGGTTGTGTTTTAATGCAAGAGGGCAGAGTTATTGCCTATGCATCCAGCCAGCTGAGGAAGCACGAGGTAAATTATCCGACTCATGATCTTGACCTGCTTGCAGTTGTTTACGCGCTGAAGAAATGGAGACATTACTTGTTGGGCGACACTTGCACATATACACCGATCACAAAAGTCTAAAATACATATTCACATAGCCAGAACTAAACATGAGGCAACGTCGTTGGTTGGAGTTAATCAAAGACTATGATTTGGAAGTCCACTATCACCCCGGTAAAGCAAATGTGGTAGCAGATGCATTGAGCCGTAAAGCTCATTGCAACTTCATTGAAGCTCGTCCAACAGTGAGAGTGCTATGTTGTGAGATTGGGGAAGTACAATTGCCAACGGTGTTGGAAGCTGAATTTTACCATCTTGTTCTTGAACCAACCATAAAAGATCAAATCATAGCAGCACAAAAGCAAGACAAGGGCATGGCACATATTCGTGAAGGATTAGATGAGAAGAAAAGAGCGTGCTTCACACTTGACGACCAGGGAGTCCTGTGGTTCAAAAATCGCTTAGTGGTACCAAAGGACATGGAGCTAAGGAAGAAAATTCTGGATGAAGCACACACCTCCATGTTCACCATGCACCCGGGCAGCAATAAGATGTACCAAGACTTAAAACAAAAATTTTGGTGGACCCGTATGAAACGGGAGATCACCAAGTATGTGTCTGAGTGCGACGTGTGTCAGCGAGTCAAAGCTGACCACCTAAAGCCTGCTGGTACGCTTCAGCCATTAGCAGTTCCAGCCTGGAAGTGGGAAGATGTACACATGGACTTCATAGTGGGTTTGCCTCGCACCCAGAAGGGCTATGACTCCATTTGGGTCATTATTGATCGTCTTACCAAATCCGCTCACTTCTTGCCTGTCAAAACTCATTACACTGCGGCCACTTATGCTGAGATCTACATATCACGGATTGTATCCTTGCATGGTGTGCCACAATCCATCACTTCCGATCGAGTATCGTTGTTCGTGTCTCGCTTCTGGGAGCATTTGCAAACTGCTGTGGGAACCAAATTGATTCAGAGTTCAGCATACCACCCTCAAACAAGCGGCCAAGTTGAAAGAGTAAACTAGATCCTAGAAGATATGTTGAGAGCATGTGCATTGATCTATTTCACCAAGTGGGATGAGTGTCTTCCCTTAGCAGAGTTCGCCTACAACAACAGCTATTAGAAGAGCTTAGAAATGGCTCCTTTCGAGGCCCTATACGGTAGACGGTGTAGAACACCACTCAACTGGTCTGAACCAGGTGAGCATGTCACCTTCGGCCCAGACTTGGTAACACAGGCAGAAGAGCAAGTTAAATTCATTCACGATAATCTAAAGAGAGCACAATCTAGGTAGAAAAGCTACTCAGAAAAGAGGAGAAGACCCTTAGCCTTTGAGAAGGATGATCATGTGTATCTCCGAGTGTCACCCATGAAAGTGGTGCATCGGTTCGGAGTGAAAGGCAAGTTAGCACCACGATATGTTGGTCCGTTCACGATCACAGAGCAATGTGGGCCAGTTGCTTATCGACTGGAGCTACTGCCACATCTAGCTGTGGTTCATGACGTGTTTCATGTCTCACAACTCAAAAAGTGCTTACGAGTACCAGAGGAAGTGATTGATATGTCTCAAATTCAGATTGAACCGGACGTCACTTATGAAGAGCACCCCATAAAGATCCTCGACCAAAAGCAAAGAGCAACGCGGCGAAGAGCTATTAACTTCTACAAAGTGCAGTGGAGTAACCACTCCGAAGAAGAGACAACTTAGGAGCAAAAAGAATTCTTGCGAACAAAATATCCTGGTTTTCTTCCCTCCACGTCAAATTGAGTACGTCACAACAGCTTAAATTTTCAGATTCATACTCAATGCACTTTCTTCTCGTTTAATTTATCCACCCACATCACATCAGAATCTCGGGATGAGATTTCTTTAAGGGGAGTGGGTTGTGATGCTCCGGCATCTCAAGTGCATAATCATTCATCATACATGCAACATTCATCATAATGCATCATGCAATGACATGCATTTGAGCCCTAATTCAAACTTGGTTGAAATGCCACTTGTTGAAACCTGTTTTCTGCTGATATGTCTCTGTAATTGTGCCTATAACTTTAATTCTATTTAGATTTGGGTGAAACTCATATTGACAAACTTGTATAAAATTTCATGGTGAACAACTTTGGTAATTGGAGCTTTGACATGCACGAAGGTTTGCATAGAGTTTTGGGGCTTTTTCTGTCAGCATGTGAATTCTGTCCAAACCTGACCTGTTTAGTAATTTTAAAATTTCTTGATCTTAAAGCCAAAATCTTGTAATGCTTGCATTGAGAAAGTTGTACATCTTGAAATTCTGAACAACATTGGTATAAAACTCATTTTGTAAAAGTATACAGAAAATAGAATTTTAGAATTTCTAAACGGGAAGGTTCTGTTGGTCAAACCTTGGTCAGCAGATTTAATTCAAATTTAAACCATATTTTTGAGTATAACACGGTATACAAGTTTATATGGAAAATGTAGAGGAACAAATTTAGAACATTTCATCCAATTGGAGTTTTGCCAAATTCGGTCGCTAAGTTGTTCAAATAAGCAAAGTTCAGAAACACCTTCATTAGTCAAAGCTGGTTTTTCATTTTTGGGATTTTTCCCTTTCTTTTTCTCTCACTGACCGGCGGGCCCCACCGAGTAGACCGGTCGGTTTCCCGCCTGCGAGAATTGGAACCCGGGGTCCGGTGGGTCCCACCCTCCACTCGTTTCCATGCACCCGGTCCAGTGCACCGCTCCCTCCTCACCTCACCTCGGTCCCACCCGTCAGTCTCTCAGGGTCTATGGACCAAGACCACCGCCCGACCACCGGCCTTCTTCCCCTACCCGTCGCCTCCACGCGGCGGCCGCCGCCGGCCGACGGCCGAGGCCGCGCCTCGCGCCGCACCTGGACGGAGTCCCGGCCTCCTTCACCCCGCGCCTCTCCTCGCTCCCTCATTATCCTGCGGCTCCGCTCTCACTCTCCCTACACTCGCCCGAACGCCTCCCTCCTCTCCACTGCCTCCCACCGCCACCCGCCATTGACACCCGCTCGGGCTCGAGCTGCGCCCGCCGCTCCGAGCGTCTCCGCGCCTCCAGATCACCGCCATTGCATCCGCCTCCACCTCCCGCGCAACGTGCTAGGCCCGGTCGTCTCCCTTCGCCTCCCCCTCCCAAGCGCAGTGTGGCCGCCGGCATCGCCGCCGCGGCGAGCTCACGGCACCCGCCGTCTCGAGCCGCCTCCCACCCTGCCGATGCGCGCCTCGCACGGCCGACGCCTCCCTCCATCTTCCCCGCGCGGTCTCGCCCCTCGACCTCACCTCCAACCACCCTCCCCGCAAGCGCACCCCACGGCCACCATCGCCGCCGACCCCTCGCCGTCGAGAGCCACCTTCGGGCCATCCCCGCACCTCGACTCCACCCTCACCGGACTCACCGCCCCACCGCGCACCTTCCGCGCTAGGCCTCGCCGTCGCTGCCACGCTCCCTCGCCGGATCCGCGCCCGCCGTGGCCCGCGGGTTCACCGCCGCCGCACCGCCTCTCCTGTCCACCCCGCACGCCCAAATCTTAGGGGAAACAATCCCCGAGGCCGAGCCAACCTCCAGAGCCCAATTCGGCTTCAAGTCCGGCCCTTACCTCGCCGGCGCAGGCCGCCGTTTTCTCCTCTGCCGCGCGCCGTTCGCCCTGCCTGAGGACGAAGAAGGTCTTTTTGCAAGAATCCCCCTGCAGTATCTCCTTTTTACACGCTCAAAACAACTGCTATTCATTGAGTCTTGTATATCTTACGGTCTAGCCCCTGAAAACTATGGTTATTTGTGTTATAGTTCTCAGAACTAATGTTTTCCATTTAAATTCATTTATATTGAGATGTGAACTTTGAAAAATCATAACAATTCAAAGAAAAATCCAAAATGGACAAAATATATTTGCGAGGGTTCTCGGACTCTTGGGGTTCTAAAATCTTCGGTATTGGCCGAGTGTTGATGAAATCTTCTTGTTTTGGATAGATATGAAGTGTCTTGGTACCTTCCATCACTACAGGAAACCAGACAAAGTTCGTGGGTCAAAAGCCCACGAACTTAGGTCAAAACCCACGAACTTACAGTAAGTTCGTCGGCCCCCACGAACTTACTGTAAGTTCTTCGGTTTTCTTCTGGCCGATGAACTTATCCGGGCGCGGGGGTTAAGTTCGTCGGCCACATGCAGGCCGACGAACTTAACTGGGTCCCGGGTGGCCGACGAACTTAAACCACGGCCCGGTTAAGTTCGTCGGCCACAACCCGGTTAAGTTCGTCGGCCCCGACCGACGAACTTAATTTTTTTTTATATACCTCCACCCTACGGTCTGCCTTGCAACAGAAATTCCAAAAAATTTCAAATAAATCCAGAACATCACAGGCAGCTATATTCCATCACAATCCGTCACAATCCATCTCTAGCCAAGGCCTATCACATATCTCAGCTAAGTCTTTTCTAGCCTTCACATTGTCTTTTGTTTTATCAGTGTCGAAGCACATACTTATGATGCTTTCAGCAACATTACGCTCCTGGTGCATCACATCTATGTTGTAAGGTAGCTGCAATGCTTTTGCATAAGGAAGCTCCCAAAGGCAAGACTTATGAGTCCAGTTGTGCTCTTCACCATAACCCAAGAACCCACCATCATCGTCATCTACGAGCTCATCAAGCCATTCCACTATTTGTTCTCCTTTCAATCGCTTTGAAGGTCGTCGTTTTGTAATGGCCTTGCCCTTTCGAAAAGAAACAGTATCATATCTGTACTCGTGCCGAGGTAGCAGCTCACGTCGATGGCAATCAAATAAAGATACTTTGCACCGTGTTTTAGATTGAACGCATCAGTGTCTGCCATACATATGGGACAACACATGCGGCCATGGACACACCATCCAACCCAAATTCCATATGCCAGCAAATCATGGAATGAAAACAGATATGCGGCACGTAACGTAAATTTTTCGTTAGCAACAACATCATATGCCTCCACCCCTATCCATAACTCTTGCAGTTCTTCGATCAACGGTTCCAGGAAGACATTGAGATTCTTTCCTAGATGTTTAGGACCTGGAATAACCATGGCAAGGAACAAAAACCTCTCTTTCATGCACAAATGAGGAGGCAGATTGTATGGCACGATGAAAACAAGCCAACACGAGTATGGAGCAGCACTGATACTAAAAGGAGTGAAACCGTCCGTCGCCAACCCAAAGCGAATACTACTAGGGTCACTAGCATGCCATGCCTCGCCATCTCTAGGGTGCACCATTATATCGTCATCATGCTCGCGTTTTCCCTCCATCGACCACCTCATAGGTTGTGCTGTCTCTTTAGACAGGTACAACCGTTTGAACCTTTCAGCCATGGGCATGCGACGGAGTTGTTTAACCGGAACTGTTGTAGTCACCGATTCTCCCTGAACAACATGCAGTTATTCTCACACGCGTTCAACGTTTCAAGTTCAACGTTTGCAATGACTCAACTTTTCATCACCATTCTTCCTGAACAACACGCAGTTATTCTCACACGCGTCGGTCCTCTCGTAGCTCATTCTGAGACCCTTCAACATTTTTTTTTGACTGATACATATCCTTTGGCATCTTATGGTTCGGTGGAAGAATATCATCTATCAGTTTGACTATGAAGTTATAGCATTCATTTGAAAAGTTGAACTTGGCCTTTCCAGACATAAGACGTGTCACCGCCTCCAAGATGGTAACTTTAGTCGATTCATACAGTACCTCATCAGCTGTGGCGAGCAGCCTATAGAATTCTTCCACCTCCTTCGGTAGGGTTCTCTCCTCAGTTTCAGGACCAACATCAAATTGCCTACCATCCTGTCATGATTGTTGTTGCTGTTGTTGTTATCTCTCTCAATGGGCCGATCTATGCCTTCTCCATGCTTGCTCCACACCATATAGTCAGGCATGAACCCATGCTTACAAAGGTGATTTTGTACTTGTTCCTTACGATGGTAATCAAGGTTTCCACAGAGACTACATGGACACAATACTACACGAGCTGGCCCCGCGAATGCATGATTCAGGAAAGCATTTGCTATCTGAGCCCATTCCTTTGAGTGTGCACCATCACTTCTCCATCCGTCATACATCGCCCTTCGATCGTCACCCATTATGCAAAGCTAAAAAATTAACCGATGTCAACGAACGCGGCTTAGGTGACTATTCAGACCCTAGTAGGAAAGGTGTGTCCTAAACCCACCCAATAATGTAAGTTGTTGCATACGACCTATAACGTGAGATATGGTTGGAGTGGAAATTTCAGCAGCATAACCCCGTTGTTCTCCAAACGCACGCTTGATCATGGTGCGTTGGAGAACAACTGAGGTTATGCAACCAAAATCTCCATTCCAACCATATCTCACGTCATATATAGGTCATATGCAACAACTTACATTATTGGACTGTCCCAAAATATACGCGGGGACAATTCCGGAACCGCGCATGTCACAACCAAATGTGACATGCGTTGTTCCGGAACGGGTAACACCTAGGCTCGCTACTGTTTGACGTAAGAATAAGACATAAAACAAATCACCGATATGATGATGAAACCGAAAAGACATCAAATATATTTATTCATACTCATTATATAAACAATTGGCAGTAGATAAATGCTTATAACCTTATTCATACTCATTATATAAACAATTGCTTAACAAAAGCTGCCAAACCAAATTAAAACTTAAATTACAACTATAAGCATAATTAAGACCTAAGCATTGGGTAATTTCATCATTAAGGCCTAAGCATGCAATAATTTCATCGGTTCTCCAAGTGACCCACGAACTTATCCCTAAATAACCCACGAAATTATTGAGTAACATGCATCAAACCGGCGAATTTAAGCCAATACTATATATATCACCTTCGCGCACTGGAGATGTCGAGGGGTGAGGCAGCAGTGTAGCCGGGGAGTAGGGTCGCGGGGCACTGGTGTATGGGGGCGATGCCGGCCTCCCGGGGAGTAGGGCGTGGAGCCGCGCGGGATTGTGGTGGCGCAGGGGACAGGGCACGGTGGCCGGCGGCGTCGGGGACGGGGCGCGGCGGCCGGCGGCGTTGGGGACAGGGCGCCCGGATGGCACCGAAGTGCGGACGGCGGTGCCTAGACGGCGGCGGACGGCGGTGGCGCCCGGACGGCGGATTGCGGCGGCTGGGGACGGGGGCGCAGGGACGGCGGCGCGGGGGACGGCGGCGGCCGACACAGCGGCGCGGGGGACGGGGGCGCAGGGGAAGGAGGCGCCCGGGACGGCGGCAGGAGCGGCGGGCGGTGGGCAGCAGCGCGCAGTGGGCAGTGGGCGGTGGGCGGCGGCGCAACGGGGGCGCACGGGACGGGGGGCAGCGACGCGCGGGGGGCGGCGGCGCGCGCCGGGCGGCAGCGGCCGGCACGGCAGCGCGGGGGACGGGGGCGCAGGGGAAGGAGGCGCCTGGGACGGCGGCGGGCGCGGCGGGCGGTAGGCGGCGGCGCGCGGTGGGCAGTGGGCGGGGGCGCACGGGGCTGGGGCGGCGGCGCGCGGCGGGGAGCGGGAGGCAGCGGCACGATGGGGAGCAGGAGGCAGCGGTGAGAAAGGAGAAAGGAGAGAGACGGATTGGGCCACCCGTGACCTAGTTAGGATTAAGTTCGTTGGCCACCAAGCTCGGCCGACGAACTTAACTAAGTTCGTCGGTTTAGTAGCTGGGACCGACGAACTTAAGTTGGTGGGCCCTGGGCAGGCTAGGGCCGGTTCGGTGCCAGGGGATAAGTTCGTCGGCCGCTAAGTTCAGCCGACGAACTTATTTAAGTTCGTCGGTTTGGTAACCGCGGCCGACGAACTTAAGTTGATGGTCCCGGGGCCAGGGAATAAGTTCGTCAGCCTAACCACCAAACCGACGAACTTAAATAAGTTCGTCGGTATATGAAGAACCGACGAACTTAAAGGGATTAAGTTCGTGGGCGTTTCTTAGGACGACGAATTTAGAAAGGCCCACGAACTTTATCCTGATTCTTGTAGTGCATGTAGATTTATTCTAGGAGCTTCCCTTTCCAGCGTAGCATATGATGTCTTCTAGAAGTTACTCGAATAAGAAACTGATTAACACAGAGGGGTCATGAATCAACCAAGCCTTCCTTAATTACCACCTTCTAGAATAACATCTCAGAGGTCTTTTCTCACTTGAGGTAGATTACGATGAATTTTGCGAAAAATAGTTCAAAAACTTGCAAAAATTAAGTATAGCAAAATTCAAAGACAATTTTGCAAAATCCATAATAATCGGTGATAATTGTTAGTAAAATATATAATTGACGCATAAAATTAGTGAAAACCATCTAAAATGATATAAAATATTTGTTCATAAATCGCGTCAATAGCCATCCTCTCCATGCAGATTTGCTTGGTAGCCCCACTCAGTGACAGCGTGTGGTAGTCTAGGCCTATTCGTTCGGGAGGTCCATAGGTGATAGTCAGGTTCTCTTTCGGTGGTCAACTATCAAACCCCCTGACCCCTCGAGGGCGCTAAAATTTCCCTCGACGCGAGACCCTGACAAATTGTTTACTTGAGATTCTTTAGTTAACCGCGATATAGTCTTTGCAGCCGAATAGAATAGAGTTCGAAAACTTTATCTCACTCGTTGTCTTTCCAGGCAACTATACCTTTCTACGTATATCTTAGGTAGTTTATTTACTTCTTCACCATACACCTATGCTTATCAGACTTACCCCTGTCTAGATACTAGTTCGTTTATTATTAAATTTATGGTATTTTTTATTAGAGTTTATTCAATTACTCTCATTTGCCTGCCGCTTTCCTGTGAAAATTTACGATACTCGGAATACTCTGGGTGAAAGCGGTCTCTGTGCGCTTGCAGAGTAAAATCTGTTTGGGCTAAGAGACGCCAACAGCCACCATATAGTAAAATAGAAACATAACCGTCAGTATTTTGACTTGGTAGAATTTCTAGAGCATCGCCAATTTTATAACTGATGGCCTAACGCGAGATATGCAGTTATATTCCCATTTATGAAGTACTCACTAAACATGTATCACCTAGCACTAGCATTTACTTCAGGTATTGAACCATATGCATGGCGGGAGCAGTATGCGAACATGACCATGACCATGATAACTCAATCAACTGGTAATTAATCAATAACAGTATGAGAATCCAGCAACAATCAACGTGACTTCATTAGATCAACAATCTAACAAAAGCATCATGCATGAGAGGGATGCTGGTAACCTCAAGTTATTCCTTGAATTAATATAGCAAGTCAGCTCCATTTTACTCAGTTCTCTAGGAAGCAAGATCAAAGGCATCATGTCAATGTAGTTAAGGTCCTGCAGTCCTGTTTTTTGTTATTCATAGTTCAAAATGGCGTACAACTAATAATACTACTATTCGCTGTTTAGTTAACTCAACAATTGACGAAGTGAACATTAAGCACTGGCGTAAGTGTATAAAAATCAAGCCTATAGCAAAGTGAAGCTTAAGCGCTATATATAAAAATCAAGCCTACAACAAAGCTATCTGATTCTGTTTTTTTTTTTTTTTTTTTGCATAATCACTAAACCATACAAATGCAGCAAGCATGCTCTATTGTGTATCATGATGGGAGGCAGTTGGACTATAAATGCTGTTTCTCTAATGTGAATCCTCTTAGGCAGAGGTTAGATAGCTATGGCTACACATGGTTGGTTCTCTTTACAATAGTCCTGCTTCTTCTGCATACAACTGTTGTATTCTATGTCTAATTGGAATGATAAATTGAACCAGAACTCAAGGATTCACCTTGGTGCGTGTTGGTGCTCCCCGCATATGTGTGCATGAGGGAACAACGGTGCGGCCACTAGATATTGCGCTCAAACCCTAGCAAAAGATGAAGAGAATGAGTAGGGGAAGGGGAAGGGGGAGAGGGGGGATCGCAGGCTAAGCACCCCTGCCACCTCTGACTCGTAGTGCACGGCTGAACTATACCCGGTAGTCCGTCGAAAGTCCTTCGACCCTCGATAACACCAAATCCAAAGGAACCGACATCACACACATCCGACACTCGATGAAGCTACAACAGTTACATCATCATAGGTAGTTGAAATAGAGGGTAGATAGACTTAGTTTACAACTAAAATATATGTAGTCAAATACAACATTCAAAATATAGCGGAAGCGATTTCAAAAACATCTCGCAGTGGAAACAAAGTACTTAAGTAGTCTTCATGCAGAGATGAACACAAGGCGAGTAGCACCAAGCCTACTAGTTCTACCCTCCTCCAAACAGCTGTCTAGATGCCATCAGTACCTGCGATCCAAAAGTGGGGGCAAACCCCGATTACTAATTACTCAGTAGGACTTAAAGAAATGGCTTACGGCCGACGCAAAGCTTGCTTACTAATAAGTGGATTCTTAGCCATTGATTGTTAAATAGTGATGAGTTAAACATAAAGTAACAAGTTCCATCATTTGCATATATCAACATAAACATAATAACATGCAGGAATGTAAATATATAATACAAGCATGTAGTATTTGAAAACATGAATAATAATCATAATGTATTCAAGTAGTTACGACGTTGCCCATGTGCGATATTTGGCATTCTCACATCTGGTGAGCATCAGCGATTCGAATCGATTTTTACTTCCCGAGAATAACTATCATGCCAGGGGTATATGCATACCAGCCATCGCGTTCCACATATATCCCCCATCTCCACTTGTTCCATCCCAAATTCAATTCCAACCCGTCATTCCCTAGGTTTAGGCCCCATGGAGCGATACCATGGCGTACTGGATTAGCCCTCCCATGAGTCAAGCGCCCCCAGGCCCCATGGTAGGACCAAGTCTCTGTTCTTCGGATGGTTCAAGTAAAATTTTCACCAGGCCCATGTCCTGGACAAGCACTCTAGCAATGTTATTCCGATCAGTAGGCGAACAGCGGAAGGGCCTTATGCCACTCGGGCGGAGTCCACCAAACCATCCACATAATCATCATCGTCGCTTCTTTTTCTTATATACCCATATCTCTGCCCGGTCTCCACTTAGTTCATAAACATAACAGTAACTTCCATAATAGTAAGATTTCTGTGATTTTAAAAAAATCACCTGCACAACGAGTGACTCCATTCACTCATGTCTACTCGTACCTAGCATTACTAGGCATACTCGTCCTACGTACTCTATTGTAGGTCCTAGGGCCAGGGCGGCCAAGGGTTTAATGCAATTGATTTCAAACAACTCCTAATGCAGATGCGTAATAATCTACCATAATATATTTGCTAGGAAAAGAATGGTCCTGCCTACCTTTGTTTTACTTTAAGAAAATCAACAAACTAAGCTAATGTTAGTTTGCCGGTTTGTGAGGATTTGCCCCAGGAAACCCCTTGATCCCTTGGACAACTCCTCCCTCCAAACATGACTGATGGGCTCTCTGGGTCGTGAGTGGTTCTTAGTTGGTCTTTTGGACCACCGTTGGTTGATGCAGCTCCATGCACTTGCTTCTTGATCACGTATCTTCAATAAGCGTTGCTACATGAATGATATGCATGATGCAGTGAATGGATTGCATGCATATTAAACACATACATGGACAATCAATTCATGGATGTACAGAAAGGTGATTGATAACCCATTTTAACAAGAAGTTTTGTACGCATCTAGGATGAGCATATGTCACACCCAGTTTTAGAAATAAAACCAAGTGCTAACCATGTATGTGCCAAGATCAGTTTAACCACATACACAGCTTAAACAAAAGTAATAGCACAACCAGTACTTTAACTTAAGAGAAATAACCAATATTACAGACCATAATGTCTTTATCGAAATCGAGTAACTTAACGAAAACGAAATAACTAAACGACAGCGAAAGACGACCATTGCTCCACACGCAACTGACGGGTGGCACACCAGCCTAGAACTCGTCGTAGTCTTGGAACTCCTGATTAGGATTCATCACGACTCCCTTCTGGATCCGAGCAGCGATTGCAATGGATGCAACGGGGTATAAAATAAGCAAGAATGAGTACATGATGCACTCAGCAAGTATTCTGTTTAGGATAAAAGTGGACTGGCTTTATAGTGGACAGGCGTAGCAATTGCTTTTAGTTGGTCAAGTTTTCATTACTAGCAATGATTAGTCATAACCCATCCCATTATTATAAAGATAGTAAAACATATAAGCATGAACCATAATCAGAATTGTCTTCATTACCACCATCATTACCATGATCACCATGAGCCACTTTCTTTGAAAACTCTAATCTGTGAGGGTTCAGGCCGCTCTTAACCGTGAGCACGGCTGATATATCAGTTGTACATCTTTACCCACAAGTCGTAATTCCCATTTGCCTCGGGCTGTACGGGCCCTCAAACACTGACCTTTGGTGAGTCGGCAGGGTTTCACTACGAGATCTTTACAAAGAATTCCTAGAGTTGTGGCCCACTCGTTACAGGTTACTCTAGTCAACTAAAGATATGAGAGTTCCGTTCTAACGGGTGACAAATAAATCAAACTGCACCACATTGGCAAAGGGCAAAGTCCCATATCCCCCAAACCCCTCATACGCCATGTTTTAGGAAAGTAAGCCAAAACTCTAGTTCATCTGATTAATCAGTCAAGCCCAGTGCCCATATGAGTCATGTGGTTGTACTGTTTTCCTGGGTGGTCGCTCGCGAACCGATCCTTAGGGTGAGGCCATCGAGCAAACCTACAAAACATGCTCAAATCCCCATGTTGCCAAAACCATACTTTTATCATCAAGTTCATAATTAATTAATTAATATTAATAACATAAATAAAGTGAGTTGAGCGGAAGCAATTAATTTATAACATCACAGCCCTCCCAGGTTAATAATCATGTGAAGGAATATCAACTTAGTCATCCTTAATAGGAGCATGCAAATTTAGACTCTAGATCATGTGATTAAAGTAAATAGGACATAGGTCAAAGAATACTTGCCTTCCTCAGCAAAAACTTGCTCAGGAACATCCCAAGATTGATTTTCGGCAAACACAACCGGTTCGTCTCCTACATGTTGCACACATACAAGCAATAAGCACAAAATAACTAAAACAGAACACCAAACATCATAAACAGAGATTAAAAGGGATTTAAAACTAATCTACGCATTATCACGATCCTGGAGGTTCAAGAATCGTTCAAATCGGAGTTAAAACGCAAAAGTTATGCATAAAATAAGGTAGAAGGCTTAAAATAAAGAAGATTTGAAACTAAATGGATCTAACTGTAAGGATCTGGACCTAACCGTAATAAATCTGGACTGCGGGTTGATTTGGGAAGAACACGGGGTCTCTTTTGCAAAACCGTGGCTGCTAACCAGTATTGACCCGGGTCGCGTGCGCTCGGGTCCATAGGATCTTGATCTGACGGTCCAGGTTAGATCCAGGGAAGAGAGGAAGGACTCCGGCGGCGGGTTGACCCGCGGCGTCCCAGTGCACGGCGGAGGATCGCCGGAGACCGGCGTATCCACGGCTCCGGTGGGCGTAGGGTGAGCGGAAAGGGCGCGCGAGTGAGTAGGGGCTACGGCGAAGCGGGTAGGGAGGTCTAGGCGCCGGCGCATCGGCCGGAGGCGGCGGGCGGCAGAGCGGAGCGGATGCAGAGCTCCGGCGAGCAATTCCCGCCGGTGTATAGCGCGGTTAGGGACTAGAGCTAGCTAGATAGAATCCTCACCTCAAGGCGAAGCTAGCGGTGTAGGTAGGAACGACGGAGGGGCAGCGATGGCGTACGACGACGTGCGGCGGCCACCGGCGGCATCCTGCGTGAACGGGCGGCAGCGCGGTGAGCTCAAAACGGTGAACCAAAGCACTAGAACGGTCAGGATTAGGCGTTTAGGTTCGTTACCTCACGGTGATCGTTGTGGGCTAGACATCATCGGCGATGAAGGCGTGTAGAGGTGAAACCCGATGGTGAACTCGCCGTGAACTCGCGGTGAGCGGCGCAAGCTAGGGTGCAAAGCGGTGGGTTAGTGCTTGGGTTGGGTAGCTACGGACATCAAGATTGGGGCGGTTTATATAGGGGCGGAGGCCGAGGTTTGCGGAGGGGGTAAGGAAAGCGCTGCGCGGCGGAATCCGGCTCGAATCGGACTCAAAGTCCCCGTCACCCACGGCGCGCGCGAGTTGGGGAAAGACCAGGCGCGATGCGGAAAGGAAAGGAGAGGTTCGCGTGCGGGCGCTGAGGAGATGGCGAAGCCGCGCGGCTTGGAAGGGAGGAGATGGAGTCCGGCTCGGCTGAGCAGCCTGCTCGCCACGGGCGCCGTCCATGCGTGCATAGAAGGAAAGGAGGGAGGGGAAGGAGATGATATGCGGATGCCGTGTGGCAGTGACGGAGAGGGGGAAGTGCGGCTGGGCCCTTGGTGGGCTGCTGCTGCTAGCTGGGCCGCGGTGAAGAGAGAGGAGAAGTGGGCTGCTTCATTGTGTGGGCCAAAAGTGAACAAGAGAAGAGAGTGAGGAAAAGATAACTTTTACAGAATTCTTTAGGAGTTTGAGAAATTTTGATGAGTTTAAATGGATTCAAATTCAAATCAAAGCAATGCAAATCAATCAAGAAAAATATGCAGCGGATCAAGTTGTTCTTATGATTTATTTTACTTGATTAATTACCAAAAGAAATAAAGCATTATGGTGTAGTACATAAATAAATCAAACTCTAAACAAAATTAAATTATTTTAGAAAAGATTTTCATATAGCAAAAATTAGGGTGTTACAGCATACAACCATGAAATC
Organism: Paspalum notatum; assembly: GCA_022530915.1. NCBI lineage: Eukaryota > Viridiplantae > Streptophyta > Magnoliopsida > Poales > Poaceae > Paspalum > Paspalum notatum. The sequence goes on from CM039692.1 coordinate 25,351,070, forward strand.
AAACATCCACAAGGCAACATAGAATTTGTCACATGCTCAAGTAGTGAGTTCACACCACATGCAAGCAAAGCACCAGTCAAGCGTATATTTACCCCTGCAAATGGATTACTAGTTCTGGACACCACTCTTAGCACTAATAATTGTAGTACTTTTATGATCCTAGGGCAAGCATACTTCGTACAACCGCACATACACCTAACAAGTGATTTATCATGAAGAACACATATCAAGTGCAACAATTATGAAGATGACAGCGTGCAACATACACTTTATGAACAACCACTTGTGGTTTGGGACCTAAGTAAACATGTATGCACATGCTTAATGTAAACATGCTTATTTTGTGAATTAACACATGCATCTGGGTTAAAGCAGTTAGACAATGAAAATCGAGATTACACTTTTATGTCACGATGTACAAAGCTACTATTAAAGTTTCAGGCACAAAGGTGTTATAATTAACTTATTAAAATTCGAGCAAGTTGTCAGCTCTACATATTTTTAGATTTTGCATAATTTATAGGAATAGGTTCTGGACTTGATATTTTTACGGTAAGCGTAACATTGTACGAACATCATATACAAAAATCAATAAGGCTAAAATCCACAATTTGATAGGCCATCTATTTTCCATATAATTATCTAAGTCTAATTTGAATGCACATTAAAACCGTGTTTCTAAATTTCACATAAATACTTTTTTGATTCTCTGTAACAATAACATGTTCCCAGATTTTCCATGGAATTTCCTTTGCACTCTAGAATCATCTTTTCCCAATTATCACGTTATGCAAGTAATATTTTGTCATTTTCAAAACAGTGACAAAACTAAATATGCACAGCTTCATCTTTCACCGGTGAATTATTTATGCTAAGGAGAATACATGAAAAATACTAGAGTGTCATTTTAAGCATATTTTATGTAGACTTCACTTTCCATGTAAATATATACACAAAATCTCATGCCAATGCTAAAACAATAAGCATACAGTCAAAGTTAGGGCTATCAAATTTCACACAGTGCCATACTACCATAAGAAAGCTACTGTCCAAGTTTCAGCATTTTAGGATTTCATTTAGGTCACTTTTGACATTTACAATGTTTTAATATGCATGCAACAAAACAAGGGTAAAATTGTCCATTCACAGATCCACATCATACCTAGCCTGTAGATCTATTCAAGAGGAACACAATGCAACAAAGTTTGCCTTTTTAGGATTTTTATCTGATTTGTTACGATTTTCCAAATTTTTCAGCCCAAAATGCACATTAACCCTAGATTTAGGACTCGATCGCGATTATTTGAAACTTTCAGGGGCTAGCATGGAAGATCTTCTAGACTGAGTCGACAATTCTCGCAATTAACATAAAACAGAGGGGGTTTCAGGGAAAACTCCCTCCTTCTACCTTCGGCCAAGGAGGATGGCGCGCGGTGGCCTGCGCTTGGCGGCCCTGCGCCGGTGCGTGGAGGCTCCATCTTGAGGCCGACAGGGTCTGGGAAGATGTTATGGTCCACGGGGCTTCATTTCCCCTTTATCTCGTCGCTCGGGGTGGAGAGGATAAGCGGGATGGCGGTGGTGAACTCGCGCGACGCGGCCATGGCAAACACGATGTTGGCGTTCCTTAGCCTATTAGATATAAATCCGCAAACGCACGGAAAACGCGTCGTAGCCTTTCACCCGAGAGTATTCCAGGGTATCGAATCCACGAGAAACGAGGAGTATAATAATCACACAACACAATGGATAAACTAGCGAAGCTAGCAAGCAGAGAATAAAAGATAGTAAAGCAGGTTCACAACAAATGTTAAAGCACCTTACTATACTAAGCATGCAAAGCATATACTTGTCATGTAAACATAGATACCAAAGCTGCAGAGCCACTGCCGGGCACCAGAGTGCTGATAACCCAGCCAAGAAAGGCAGGCGCTACAGGTTTTGGCTATATCGTGAGCGAATCTATCCGAACGAACGGGATTGGAATACTGAGAACACAAAAGCTGTGTGACACCCCGAAATTTAGCCCCGTGATTTTTTTTTCTCCTATTCTCTTCCTAATTCAAAATCGCTTTTCAAAAACCTCGATTGTTTGTTGTTGTTTGTTGTGTATTAATGTGAGCTCAACGTGAATAACCAAATAGTCCCCGCCAAAGTCCCCACAAAAGTTTCCTACAAAATTCCATCAAATCCCATCTCCAAAATCCTCTCCAAAATCCGGAAAAAGGAGAAAAACCCTATGGGCCAAAATCCCCCAACTGCGGCCCATCTTCCCCCTCCTCCCTTCGGCCCGGCCCACCTCCCCTCTCCCACCGCGCCTCTCTCTCACTGCCATACAGGCCCCGCCCGTCAGCCCCCTCTTCCTCCTCCCTCCTCCCCCTCTGTCCGGCCGCGCGTCCACGCGCCGCGCTCGGACCCCTCCGCCGCGGCCGTCCCCCACCTTCGCCAATACCCGGCCCTGGCTACGTCCAGCCCGGTCGCCGCCACTCGTCGCGCCCGGATCCCGCTGCGCCAACACCGATCCCCGCCACGCCGAGCCCCGTCCCCCCTCCTCCTGGCTATAAAAACACCTTGCCGCCGTCGCTCTCCGCCCCATCCTCACCACTCACACACCTCCCTGGAGAGAGCCTCATCGCGATGGGACGCGCTCTTCCCCCCTCCCCCACTCCCTCTGCCCCGATGCACCACCACCACCACAGGCACCGGCAGCTCACGCACCCCCTCCCTGGCGCGGTGCCGCGCGCCGCTCCACCGAGACGCACGCTGCACTGGCCTAACCCCCCTGCCGGAGCTCGATTAACCCCGTCCCGAGCTCCGCCTCGCCTCCCTCTACCCCTCTGGCCACTCATCGTCCCCTCTCCACCACCACCAGAGCCACCGCGCGCTCTGCCTCGCCGCCGGTGCGCACCCCCACGATGCCGCCGTCGAGACCCCACCTCCGACCGCCCAACCACCTCCACGATACCCCTATCAGGTTCGCCGGGCCGTGCCGGTCCTCTTAGGGGCACCCTCACCGACGGAACCGTCGCCGCCGGTGAGGAATGCCGGCGAACCGGCGGGGTCTGCCGCGTTGAGCCGCCCTGCTCAGCCAGACCAGCTACCGCCGTTGCCCCCGCCCAGACGCTGTCGCCTCCTCCCTTCGCTGACGCGTGGGCCCCACCCGACGACGTCTCCCGCGCCGTCACGCCCACCCCCATGGGCCGGCCTGCGCGCGCAGCGCGCGAGTGGGCCGCAGCGGGCCGAAAGCCAAACCAGGCCCAGGTTAAATTCCCCCGCGGCTAAAACTCAAGAAAAGTCCATTTTTCACCCTCCAACTTTGCAAAAAGTCTATATCTACCCCTTAGACACTATATACTCCATATCTCCCCCGTTTAAACTCCGATTTGGGTGATTCTTGCGCCTAAATTCATCTAAAATCAAGCTCTATCCGTTCATACACTCCACCAAAGATCTTCTCCCCTCTAACGCCACCATGCGACCGCCATGTCACCATTCCTGTCATCGCCCTAACCGCCCACACCCGCCACCTTGGCAATACCACCACGACCGCCACCATGCCAGTCAGCATGGTCGGCAGTTTGCAGCCCAACCCATTGCCCCTCACACTTTACCAGAACCACCACCGCTGGTAAGTGCCACCAACAGGCCCCTCCCCCAAATAATATTTACTCTCCTCAAAACATCCTTTCATCGTGTTGAGCTCACGATATGCCTCCATATATGTGTTTTCCCCTATTTGTGCGCGTTGGTTATACCGGGTATCATAGCCGGTACGTCTTTCGCGAGGATTTCCATGAGACTCGAGGCCTGCGCCCGGCGATTACGGCAGATGCTAGCTGAGCACGCGCAATGGATGGCGTGCCACCGCGCACAGCAACATGCTCGGCATGCTCAGTGGTTGAGGCACCATCGTGCCCAGCAGTTGGAATACCAAAGTATTCGGCAGATGGCGTACCTCTGCCACTAGCGGCTAGTGCGTCATTGGCATCTATAGCATGAGCACGAGGATGCCCACTATTGGGCATTATGCCGACGTGTTATCCAGCGAATGGGAGGACCACGGCAAGTCCACTGGAATCCGCATAATCTTGATGCTAAGTTGGGATTATGGTTGTGGAACTTGATGGGTTTGGGATGAGGATAGGTGTGTGTTTTAAAATAAAATGGGGAAGAACCCCGGCAAACAACCCATGGGTCGGGATACGCCATTTAAGGACAGGGTATGAACGGTAACTTAGCAACCCGCGGTTACCCAAGTCCCGGGAGTCGTGGAGACGATCGGGTAGGAGGATGCTCGCGATGTCGAGCAGTGGAAAGTTGTAACGGTTCTACCTGGGCTCTGTAAGGACCGCGTTGATTTTCATCTTGCCTAATTCTTTTAGTACAACCACTCGCTCTGTATGAGGCATTGGCTAGGCCCGAGCCAGAGTGGATAGCCTAGTTGCTTCTGTGCTGGCGCACAAGGGGCTAAGGAAGGGGTTGGGAGCCACGGGAGTACCGCGGGGTACTGGAGTGGCTAGGTGGCCCGAACCTCTAAAGTACTGCTAGGTGATGAAACAAAGGCAACGGTTTGGTTTGGAATTCGGACGCTTATTTAGCGATAAGTGTCGCTGAGTCCAACTTGTGGGAATCAGTACAACCTCTGATCAGAGTAAAACCTATTCGAATAGTCCAAGCCCACTGGTATGGATGAGTTACGGCTTGGTTCTTCAATTAGCACTTTTCATAAACTAAAACTGTGGAAAAGGTCTGGTTTTGGTCTGGATTGATCTTTTGGGTGGAAGTTAAACTACGGGGGTAGAACTCTGTAGCGGTGTGGAAAGTGTGATGGCTGGAAAGTTATTGGCCATGCGGACCGGCAAGTCTAGTGGCACCCCTTTTTGAGAAAAACCCTGTTTCTGAATGACTAAAACTTGTTAGACTATCTCGAACCCTGCATACAAAGTGTTTTTATGCAAAACCTCCCTAAGCTCCAGATATATATCCTGCATGTAGATGTAACTATACCCCCACTCCTTACGGAGGAAGGTGGGCTTGCGGAGTACGATTGTACTCATCCTTGCTTTGTTGATGCTTTTCCAATGGAGACGATGAGTGCACCACATACGACAGCGATTAAGGGCTACGACCTACTTCCCAACCGCGACGTGGGGAAGCTTGGGCCTACGTTTTATGTTCCGCTGCTTAGTCTTCAAGGGCTGCGCCCCTTTATTGTCTGACCCATTAGGGTGGATCTGTATCACCCTGATGTAAGAGTGTGATTACCAAACCCTGGGATAGTAATAAAGCACACTTTAATCCCATTATGAAAATTGGGGCGCTTCAAGTTGTCACCTAGAGTGTCTACCAACCAGAGCTGTGTGGGATAGCCGACCAACCAAGGCAAACTATAAGTATGAACACCGTCGTGCCACTCAGAGAGTTTACTTCTTACTGGTAAAGAGCCAGAGAAGCAAGCACTACTATATAGCCAGCACTATAAGCATGCACAAGGTTCCCGTAAACAGACAAGTATAAGACTAAGTATGAAAGTAAGGTAAGAATGAAATAACAAAGGTGAGAGACAAGGAACTTTACTCAATCCTGGAACTGAATATCCTTCCTCTGATAATACAAGCCTGGGAGAGAAGAGAAATCCCACTCCCGAACTCTGCACTCACTACTCTCCTTGATACAAGAGGAACTCTCTCTACAAGCTAAGGGAAAGCTTCACTTCTCCCCACTATACACTCTACCACTACATTAATCCACTAATCCACACCTCAAAAGTGAGGTCTAAGGGGGGTATTTATAGTGCTAAGTGATAGAGGAAGGCGGTTAGAGGCAGTTACAGGTCGGGCGGCTTGGTGTGGGGCCAGGCGACCTAGAAGTAGGGCCGGGCGGCTCGGGGTGGAGCCGGGCGGCCCGGGGAACCTTTGGATTCACCGACTTTCTTCATCTCACAGTCCATATTGATCCTCCAAGGCGGTTATAGGTCGGTTGGCGGTTATGCATGTGTGTTTTCTTCTCAACCTTTGGATCTTCTTGTGTTTCTTCCTTAGCCATTGGATGGATCTCCCCTGGATTGCTGACTTAGCCAATCCATGGGCTAGACTGGTGAGGTGGAAGCCTTTCGACGTGTATGCGCTTCTTCCTTCGGTTTCCACGTTGGCATTGTGTTTGACACGTCACTCCTTGCATGCAGGTCGAATATGGTGGCATTTGGAGCCAGAGGCAGGCCGTGTGGCTTGGCCCACAGGTCGGGCGGCCTGGGTCCTTAGCCTCTGATGGCTGAGTTTTCAGCCCTTCTCCTTCCATGCCTTTGGTACACCATAATCTACCATGTTTTTGTATGTTTTGCATCATGACATGTGTTCATGCAAGACCTTTGTACACAACTCATGGAACCGGTTAATATGTATGAAACTTGCATAAATTTACCCTTGAAACATGAAGTATTGGTGGTTGAAATAGATTATAACGACCGCCAACACCCCTCCCCACACACTTAGTCTTTTGCTCGTCCTCGAGCAAAACAAGAGTTAAGCATGGTGTAGAGGGCATATGACAACTGTAGCCTCAACAAGTACAAAGGTTACTCTCAAGTTGGTTCATCTTACCCAGGATTTCAATGGTGGCTACACTTAGATTTTGAGAAGATGGGCCAAGTCTGGCCCAGACGAAGACTTCCTAAAGTTTTTCGGTTTCTAACTTCAAAACAGGGGGTGCAAAGGTGGATTGGACTACTGACCACGTGGAGGACATCCGAAGATTGCGTGGAAGCTAAGAAGATCAAGTCTTCATCGTGGTTGTCCGTCCCCGATATTTCGGGTCCTTTTCTATTTTAGCCCCTCCAGGAGTTTCTAGTGTTAGGGGTCTATGTGTAAAAATGCCAAAATTGAACCGGTGTATAAATAGCCTAAGAGCTGGTCATTAGGACTCCCCTTGGCTGCTAGGTTTTCATTTCCTTAGGGTAATTTTCGTCCTCAAGCTTTGAGCACAATGTTTAAGAGGGTTAGGGTGAGATCTAGCCTCCACATCAAGAAAGAAGGAGAGAGTGGTTGCTTGGGATGAATTCCTTGGTTGTAATCTGATCTTGAGACCCATCTTGGGCCATTAATCCAAGTGATTTCATGCAACAACTTGTGTGCTTGTTCTTCCCCTTTTTCCCTTTCGTTCTTGGACTCAATTCTTGACTTTTCGGGTGTTTGCTTTAGCCGAGGTTGAATCCTTTCATTTGCTTGTGTTTTCAACTTTCTATGATGTGGTGAATCTCACAAGCTAAGTTCTAGTATCATTGAACCACGAGCAAGGGTCGTTCTTGTCGGATTTCGGTTTTTCGGTGTCAACTCACCTACCTCACGAGATTTGCAATTCCCATGCAACCCTTGATCTTTTCAAGTGGATCTTTTAGGATTTGCTAGGGAAGGTTCTTAGGATTGTCCATTCAAATTTTCGTGAAGTTTTGTTGAGATTTGACCCCGTTTTGATCGATTTTTCAATGGGGTGTCGGGCTGTTTTTCTGCGCAGTTTTTGGGTGAACTGACCGGACAAAGTTTTGTCCTAAGGTTTGTCCGAAGTATAGACTTTAGACTGTCCGGTGCTTGTACCTCGGACAGTCCGGTCTGTAGTGTTTTAGGGCTGTTTTAACCCCTTCTCTGGGTTTGTCCGGTTAGGCCTTGTTGAGGGGGTTAGGATTGTCCGGTCTGTGCATTTTGGGCTGTTTTCGCATGTTCCTTGCCCCGCTTCTTTCTTGGTCCTTTCTTCTTGTTTTCTTTGGTGTTTAGTGTGTCAGCTTTTGCCACGTCTTCGTGTTTGAGTGTTCTCACCTCTGGCCCATGCACATCGCTTGCTACTTTTCGGCAAGACGCACTTAGGTGTGGAGTGGCTACGTGGTTTCCTCATTGTGCGAGGCGTTGCTTGGTTTGTCTTGTTCTCCCTTTTTGTTTTGCCCGGTCTATGTTCCTTGTTGCTGTTTTGTTTGTGCCTTGTTGTTTTCGCTTGTTTTGTTGCGTGCCTTGGTGTTTTTCTGTTTAGGGTTTCTCAATGTGTCTTAGGGTTGGTTGCTTGTCTTTGATACGCAACTCTGCACATTAGAGAGGTGTAGTTTTAGGTGTAGTGTGTGCTCGTCTAAGTGTAGTGTGTTTGCTCGTTTAGGTGTAGTTTGTTACTCTTGTTACTCTTGTCGGTCCTACAATGATTACTCTGATTAGGTCTTCTCCTCTGATCAAGGACGATCTATTGTTACCCAAGTTTTGCTCGAGTACGTTTATAGCGTGACATCCTCTCCATGTAGATTTGCTTGGTAGCCTCACTCGGTGACAGCACCTGTGTAACCTAGACCCGTCGTTCGGTAGGCCCGTAAGCATTAGCTAGGCTCTCTTTCAGTGGGCAAATATCTACCTGTTGGCTCCTTGAGGGCACTAGAATTTTGCTTGACACAAGACCCTGATTTGTTTACTTGCATTTCCTTAGTTAGTCACAACATTGTCTTTACAGCCGAATAAAATAGAGTTTGGGAATATTATCTCGCTCGTTATCCTCCCAGGCAACTATTCCTTTATACAAATATCGTTGGTAGTTTATTTTACTTCTCCACCATACACTTATCTTTTATTAGCTTACCCCTGTCTAATTAGTCTGTATATTTATCTAAGTCTATGGAGATTTCGTCGTGAGTTTATTCAATTATATTCTCTCGCCTGACGTTTTCCTGTGGAAATTTACGATACCTTGGAATACTCCCGGATGAAAGGCTACAACGGTCTTCATGCGCTTGCGGAGTAAAATCTGTACGGCTAATAAGAGACGCTAACTGCAAGATCAATTCGACCACTTCATAGCAAGCCAAAGTATAAGCACAAAAGGGACTCGACTCATAGCAACAAGAACATCCAAAAGCGAAGAGTTTCATCCAAAAATCAGAATCAAGGGGGAAGGAACTGTATCATATAAGGTAATGTAGCAAGGTCCATCTATTGATTGACCCAATGGAGAGCAAGGGCTTTATGTAGGCAACTCCAACAAGGACAATGGATGAGTTGTAACTCCTCAATACCCTGGGAGAAAATCAACTTGAAAATATCTCTCCTTTACTTTGTGCAATTTAAATTCCATCTTTCAATTTTTAGAAATTGCATGCTAGTAAAGTATATAAGTAGTTCTAGGTTGGAAGTTATTTGATACCGAGTAGAAGCCGAGTCACACTCTTTAGGATCTAGATTTTGAAGTTTCAAAATTACATAGTTAATTCACCCCACTCTAGGATGTATTGATCCTATTAGATATCATAGGATTGCAAATGGATTATTGATCATAATGGAAATGAAATTTTATGAATTCCATCAAAATTAGGTTGCATGCATAAAATTTTCTTACCCCAATAGTCTTTTTCTAGTAAAGAGGTAATGCTGAGTGCATGAACCTATTTTTAGCTAAAGCCTTATGGAAACAAACCGCAGCACAAGCCAAAAATTTAGGAACACCAACGTAAAGTAAGAAAGGCAGCGGAAAACGCATACCAGCCATAGAAACCACCACACCAAAGGGAATGAGTGATGGGACAGAATGGTCGGCTCCCATGACCCCTCGGCGGAGGTTCTTACGCGAGGCACGGCCAAGCACACACTTGGTGCCCGTCCTGCGGCTGCTTGGCCTAGTCTCTCATGCACAACCAGCCTTTCCTCCCTTCCCCACATCCAGCACACTTCGAATGGCCTATGTGCTGCACACAAACAAAGAAACTCTGACTAGTTCTATACCTCATCTACTCATCCATATTGGAGTCTGATCCACCTATTTTCCCTAGTTGAACCCATCAAACGTGTTGGGAGCACAAGCACGTTGATAGCCCATGGACAATAAGGAGAAAGAGAACGAAAAGGAGAACCATCATGATGGGGACGTTGAGGAAGAAGAGGATGAAGATGGTAACAAGCGCGCCGTCGTGCTTGGACCACAAGTGCCCCTCAAGGAACAACTCGAGCTTGACAAGGTATTTGCAAGACCCTCGTTTCTATCACCATCATTATCATCATCTCTGTTTAAAAAAATTGTGGTATTTACTTGAGGAGGTGGAAGGAGCAACTCCTTGGGCAAGTCGACACAGAGCAGCTTGGAGGTGTTTGTAACCTTTTTCTTGGCCACATTGTGATATTTGCGTTAACACAGATCAGGCCATGGTGCATTTCTAAACACATGAACATTTGTTGGTCCAGAAACTGCGGAGCCAGAGGTGAAGGTGTTGGACCTGACCATCTTGTCACCGGGCCGGCCAGATCTTGTCCTACCAATCCCGTTCCATTCAGACGAGAAGGGCTATGCATTCGCGCTCAAGGATGGCAGCCCCTATAGCTTCCGTTTCTCTTTCATCGTCTCCAACAACATCGTGTCAGGCCTAAAGTACACTAACACAGTTTGGAAGACCGGAGTAAGAGGTGCAGACACCACATATGCCTGGTGCATGATTACTGCTTCTATTTTACTGCTACTGTTGGGCTCAATTTGATTAGATCTATTTGCTCTCCATCAACACGTTGTTCATCAAATATACTACTGAACAGATAAAAGGATCTGCAATATTAGTGACAATAATTGACGAAGAATTTTTACCTTTTTTCTTAATGATGGACCATACGTGGATAGGAGGCATTGGATGATTCACATTGTGCCATCAGTTTAAGATGTAACGATGAAATTATATGATGCATAACTGCTGAAAACCAAAGGAAATTGCAGCTGTTAATATATTCCCCTCTTTATTGTAGTGGAGAACCAAAAGATGATGCTGGGGACGTTCAGTCCTCAGCTAGAACCCTATGTCTATGAAGGTGAAGAAGAAACCACCCCATCTGGCATTTTTGCAAGAGGTTCCTATTCTGCTAAACTAAAGGTATCTCTATTTATTACCAACTTTATCTTTTAATGCTTCAAGATCGTACGTTGATCAATTGTTAGTGTAACATATTATTGTCTTACAGTTTTTTGATGACGATGGCAAATGCTACTTGGAGATGAGTTACTACTTTGAGATTAGGAAGGAGTGGCCTGCAACCCAATGATGTGGAGCAGGTCTGGCTTGTTGAAATATGTTAGAGATGATAGTTAATCCAGGCAGACGACGTGCTTTTGCTTCTAGAATGATTGGTCGCTTTTGTCATGGTTAACCACCTTCTAATTTGTTTTGAGTTCGTCATTTTTACACTATTTGTTACATTATAAGATCATTCCTGTGTGGGGAAGCACATACAGATATATTTATTTATGTCCTTATGAACTTTTTACACTAATTTATTTATGCCCCGCTATCATTCCTTCACTCATAATTTGCGTAGCATTTCGTATATCACTCATTTTCCAGAATTGTCGCTTCTAGACAATGCTTCAGAAATGAATTAGAAATTGTACCTTTGAAATTATAACCGAATCTTTTGGTAACAAAAAAGGAAAATAAGGGACGAATGCCCCATCTTGAATAGCAACAATATATTTAGTTTCTATAAGCGAAATAATGACATAGTAGTGTATTGACTTCGCTCCTATCTCCCAGTTTCATCTCCAACAAAAATTACCTCTGTTCTCCTTTTATATTAGACAGCGAGAATATGATTGACACTTGACAGTTGGTTTGCCATACTGTGAACTGATGGAGCGACAAAGAGCAACATTGAAGGATTCTGGTTGGATTCTTTTTTTCTTGGACACTCGATTCTGGTTGGACTCTGAAGGGTAAAAGGTTAGAGATTCCAACAGTTACATTTTGAATGCTAAAAATTAGAGAGGCTAAAAAAGCCCTATGACAGCATGAAGAGAATTTGTTCTTAGGGTAAGTGCAGGACAAAAATGAAATGTGTGGTAAGTTGGACCGCGGGAAGATCCGTTGCTAGGTTATTTGACATAGTCCACGTGAAAAATAACACTGGAATGGAGCAAAAACTTTATCGGTGAAATTGAAAAGCTAAGATCAAGACGATAGTTTCTTTAGATAAAGGAAGCTTTATTTCTGCACTTTAAAAGTGCACTCAGACACAAAAAGGAAAAAAAAAGAAATAAAGAAGATAGAAACCTAGAAACCTCCAAGCTATCTTGAATTTCAAATTCAACGTACAACTAACACCACCTATCAACACAAAATACCAAAATATGGTCAAAGTTTGATGCAACTGCACCTATTCTCATATACCACAAAGTGAGATGGTCAAAATCCATAAAGCCTCGGTCATCTCCTCAAAAGAAGTCGATGAATAGAGCATCTAAAGAATCTCACAAATATTGAAAGTCTACCTTCTATGCTGACCATCCACAAGACCAACAACCACAAACGATGATTGATATAAAAGACTAGATGGCTAGTAAACCATTGAATTCATTGAGTTGCATGATGTTGAGCTTCTTCATTCCAATTTGCTCTCACAAATAGGAGCCCTCTTCTCCTCCGAAGGACACAGCCAAACCACCGTATGAAAAAGTATGCCCTTGATATTTTTAGATAAAGGAACGAATCCGGCTTCCGCGCTCATAAATGAGGCTTTAGGCCAACTTATTACAGACCAAGATTTAAAAAAGTTCTCAAGACTATTTAAAGCTCAATCCGAAACGAAAAAAGCCATCCAAACGAGGCAGACTTCCATTGCTGATGACTCCATAATCTTGCAAGTCTGCACCACCTCATCTTTCTTGTCTTCAGTGCGCTGCAACGTAACTGAGCCCAGAGTCGAAGCCAATATGTCCCCTGAACAGAGCTTGCTAAACATATTTCAGTTTACACTTACTAAACACAAAATCATAGCCCAACATAGAGCTGCCGCTCTAGCTAGAAGCAAACCCACTTTGTTTTGCCCTCCTTGTTGTGACCTACTAAATAAATATGTGGTATTACAAGAAGGCATCAAACCCAACGTACTACAAGAACTTGGCATAATGACAATCAAAAAACAAATGTTGGATTGATTTGTGACAATAGAATGTGTCGCCATCGGTTCCCCAAGAAAGAAATGTTTTCACCCAGAAACTGGTGGTGGAGGTTAAGGAAACTCCATGATGATGCCTCCAAGTAGGGTAACGGCGCCCATAGGCATCGCCGTCATCAAACAAAGAAATGAGGCTTTCGCCATCCCATTATCAACCCACACGCCACACTGCAACGTGGAGCGAACATCAGCACACCAAAAGAGCCCGAGGCAAGACTGTGGCAAAGATCTGGGGCCATGCCATGGCCACTAGAACCGGTGGCGGCTAACGGCTTGTGGAGGCGTCTCCGGCGTGCAACAGCCCAGCCAGGGAGTGTAGCCTCCCAGCCTGCGGCATGCGGACAGTGGCGGATCTAGCTCCTGAAAGTAGCAGGGGCTCTCTTCTTCCTCCTCCTCCCTTTTCTCCTCTTCTTTCTTCTTCCTCTCCCTTTTTCTCTTTTCTTCTTCTTTCTTCTCCATAAACAATGTAGGAGGGGCTTGGGGGGGCTCCAGGGAGTTTGGGGCAGTAGGGGGGCTTGAGCCCACCTTGCACCCCCCCTAGATCCGCCACAGTGTGCGGAGGCACACCCAGCGGAATGCGGAATCCCAACCGGCAGAGCATGGTGCCCGACAGTGTGCGGATGCTACCGCGGCTTGCGTAACGACCATCACCAGCGAAGGGGACGGAGGAGTGCAGGCGGCAGCAAGGAAGAGGGAGCGGAGGCGGCTGCGAGGGTTGGGGGATAGAAGTCACGGATGGCCCCGCTATCGCCCTCCTTGGGGGCCCGCGCCAGCCACCGGCGGCCTCCTCCAGCGATGACGAGGGAGCAGAATGAGGGGTGGCGGCGGGCTACAGGTGTGGAGGGGTGTGTCAGATCTTGTTGTTAGGATGATAGTAATGACAACATTGGTTTTGTTGAAAATTTTGATTAAAGTTAATTAATGTTAATAGTATTAGTAATCAGTGGTGGGTACTTATGTTTAGTATAACAGCAATTTGCAACGTCATAGTTAAAAGGATTTAGTTGAGGCAATAAATCTTTAGTTGTTAGGATGATAGTAATGACCACATTGATTTATTTGCATAATAGACAATATATAGTACTTACTTCAAAAATATTAGAGGCAGAGATAAAACGATATGTCAAAAGTGAAGTACAAACCAAGCATTTCTGATCTACGACTCATTATATATTGTCGTACTTCCTAGATAGATTTAAGTCCCGATTCTAGTAGCTAAGGCATGAATAAATAATTGATATGAATCTTGTCGCAGACTACTATCTAACAAAATTTGTAATGTCAAAAGTTACCGGTGGAGAAAAATATATATATAAGAGAGGTCAGGGGAGTACGGTGGGAATCAGTGTTGTCTTCCAAATAAATAGCTTAAAGAAATTAGCAAACTACTCCACCAAAATTGGATGGATTACATTTGTGTGCATATATAGATGGAGAAAAAAAGCAGAAATTACTTAGATCCTAATGAGGATTCTTGGAAAGAAGAAATGATGAATCTCAGTTCTGAATCATTCTGCAGTCCACATCGATTCAACATCAATAGCGGGGGAAGGGATCATATGTATCTATTTGGAGACTCTAGGGTAGTAAGATGTATCATTGACGGGGCAGCATTAGCAATTAGCACATCTTGTCAATGTGTAAATTGCCAATGTGAGTACGGAGTAGTGGAGCACTTGGGGAAATATAGGTAAAGAAGTGAAGACGAAGACAATGCGCTAGGTGGAGAGAAAACCGAAGAGATTATCAAAACCATTGTGGACTCTTGATTACATAGTGGGGTGACTATTCATATGGGTTTAATTTAGCGGCAGTTTTGTGTTGTGCTGGTCACGTGGACATTGGCTACCGGATCCAATCACTGGGCTGGGGCTGTTGCTGTTCAACAACACCCAATTTGGGCTATGATGGAAATTGAGTGGCTAGCAATGACGGATCAAAAAGATCGGATGACTCAAAAATATAGATGACGTGGCTCATTGAGGTTTGAGAGAATTGGTGTTAATGATTTTGAGTGGGCTTCACTTATATAAAGTATATAGATATGCATTTGACAGTTCAAGTACAATAGTAGCTTATTGTGCTTGCACAATGACCCTTTGTGTCAGATCATTTTTTCGCTGGCAAGTTGTGTTGTTTTTGCTAAGTGTTGCTTGTTCTACTAAAGGACTTGCAACCAAAATTCCAACTCAAGAATCAAGCCTGTGAAGATAAGGTAGGAAAAATAAGCATACAATTACAAGAATACGTAAGTGTTGAATATAAAGAGAGTGGTAGAAATGTGAACTATTGATGATGCTGTCAACAAGTTAATTGTTATCGAGGCCGAGGTATCGAGAAGGTGTACAAGTCTTCCTATACTCCTTGTTGGATCCCCTCGTAACGGTCATGCTCTTCCTTATTAATCCACAGGATCAAGGACAAGGTTTCTTGCACAATGGCCAAGCTACTAGCCAAATAACTCTATGGATAGTCCTAGATCTCCCCACACACACAAGTGGGTTCCCAATGACTTCTTACGAATCCCACTCACAAGGGGACAGCTTCTCCACACTTCGAAGGGTGTGCCCAAGCAGCGGTAACAAGGGATGTGCAAACCTCGCTGTAAACCTTTGTCACAACCAAAGAGTGCTACGGCACTTGCTGCTACAGTACCACGAGTTGTGACTGATGCAGTGCTCGTGCTACAGTACAAAACGCTGCAGTAAAAAGCTGTTTGCAACTTCTGCAGCTGAAAGATTGCAACATGTGCATGTGCGCACCATGCATGGGCTGTGGGCACATGCACAGAAGGATGGAGGAACTACAACTCTAGTAATTTTCAACAGGAAGGTGGGATAGTGATGGAGACATTCTTACAATGTCAAGTGAAGATTCTTATGAACTGTGGTAAATGCCTAGAGGAAGAATGAATCAGATAGCGATGGTGAGATTCTCACTGTGTCAAATGTATAGTCTTGAATCCAATAGTGATGACAACATCCCAACAAGAGAATTATGACAGAAAACACCTATAGCACAGGCCTCTATCGGCTAAGGTTCAGTTCCAAAGCCACTATTATATGGTATATGCATCATCGAATGTATGGTGTCATTGCACGAAAGGCAATGTGAACCTTGTCATGGATGGTGCCGGCCCCCATGGCCTAGTGCAGCTCAATGACTATAGGATGATGCATGGCGTAAACTCGAGCTCCTGAGTGGGTGACGCAATGGCCACAACAGACGGAGTAGGAAACATGGGGGACATCCTGGGTAGGTGATACAGCAGATCCTACGCTGCTAGGTGTGGCAAATCCAGTCCTGCCTGATACCAAGGAGGTAGGAGGATGCACATAGGAGGATGCAGTAATAGGAAGAGTTGACAGATCCGTGCAGGTCAGTTGCTCTGGCCGGCACAGCCACCACCGAATCTTGCCTTCTCCTTTAGTAACCCACAAGGTGGGATGGATGTAGTAGTGACAAGGAGGCAGAACCAGTGGCAGCGGATCAACGTGGCAATTATAGGCTATGGCCTGCTCTCTAATGTTGGCAGCCACAGATGTAGAGGTGGTCTACAATGGTGTCATGGAGGGAAGGGGTGACACTTGGCAGTGGCGGACCTATTCTTAGAGCATAGGGTATGCAGCCTTAGAGCTCAGGGTATGCTATGACCAAAAATAGCCTTGAGTAGCTAGGATTCGGCCTTTACTCCTAAAGTTCAAAGGAACAACAACTAACCAGTAGAATGAGTAGTGTTTTGTGTTTTTAGGGCATGACGTGGCATATATGGACCACCCCTTGGGTCCACCAGTGGCACTTGGATGGAGGATCTTGTGTGGAGGAGCGAATTAGCATAGGCAGGGCAGCGTCCGCTGAAACTTGAGATGGAGGCAGGAGGCGGTGGTGGGGAAGTTGTGGAGAGGAAAAGGGTGGCTGGCGGTTGGTTGGGGGAGCCGGGGAGTGGGACCGGAAGTGGGGTGGTGAATATATATGTGGTCCGGAGAATATAAATTATTAAGATATTAATATTATGATAATTGTAGGATAATAGTAGAACATTTTACTATTACACATAATTATTTAGTGTATAGAATGATATTTGGTAGTGGAGGATAGATGGTAGTTGGAGGTGGTTGCATAAAACATTAGCTAGTTGAATATAGAGGAAACAATTGATAAATATGGGTTTGGACATATATTCCAATTAAAATCCTCACATAGGCTCTTGTATGCCAATTATCAGATATTCCAATTAAGATCTTAGGCTCTTGTTTTTCCCAGAAAAATTATCATCAAATGAACCAGCAAACTAGCTGAACATTGAATTGTATTCAATTTCAAAACGAGGTCTTCCATATAGAGGATCGACGTACAGTGCATATTTTAATTGGGGCCGGGATCCAAGCTGTCCAGTTTGCAAGAAACCTGCGGCCTAAATTGGTCACGCTTGAAAGGGCGTCCAGAAACACATCCGTAGTCTATTTGGTGTCCTGTTCGCTAGCTGATCCGGTGCCGCACCCACTGCAAAAAACGGACAAGGCTCCGCTGCCGTTGGGGTGTGCCACTGACAGGTGGGTCCGGCCAGTGACCCAACTTCAACGGAGCTTCTTCCGCAAAGACATGGCGTTAATCTAGGATGGGCGCCGCTGCGATGGGCGATGGATGTATTGATTCCGATAAGTGATGAAAGGACGCATGGAAGCAGGCTGGAGAGAGGTGGTGCCAGAAGATGAATGGGTGCGCACCAAAACGACGCGACGGAGATGCAAAAATTGGAGTGGTGAGCTATTGTTGGTGGAATGGTGAGAAGCCATAGGGCGCAACTCTAGTAGGACGACGATCGAAGGGTTTGGACCGTTTGATTGCACGGTTGCATTCAGCTGCGATGGAACCTCAATTTGTTGTCCAAATCCATAACTCTTTTCGTCTTAAATTAAATTGTAAGGAATTCTATCTCTATAATTTTAACTTCATAATCACTTCACATATGTTGACAAATCTAGATTTAGAGACATCTTGAACCCATATAAATGGAATGCTGAGTGAATCTACAAATAAGTTGGTATGACTTAGAATTAGAATAAAAACGAATTGAAGGACCCGAATGTCCTTGCACTACAGTAGTCAGTAGGTGGAAGACCGATACTCGTGCTCTTGTCCAATTCGAAAAGGTGACAATGCCGCGCGCGTGCGCCCACATACACTGCCATATATACAGTGATATTGT
Source organism: Paspalum notatum (assembly GCA_022530915.1). Taxonomy (NCBI): domain Eukaryota; kingdom Viridiplantae; phylum Streptophyta; class Magnoliopsida; order Poales; family Poaceae; genus Paspalum; species Paspalum notatum. The sequence continues at coordinate 25,369,223 of CM039692.1, forward strand.
CATCAGGGAAGAGCGATAATGGTGTAACTTGCTTTTACCATAAAAAGGCCGCGCGGTGGTGGTATACAACTATATATATCCACAGGACTACAGGAAGATCGACAGGGAGGCGAACAAACGTGCCACTACCATACATGTAAAAAGAACGAAAAAAATAATTGAAACCGATAATAGTCGTCTGCGCGTCTGTGAATGGTGTGCTCACGTGCTGCACCGTACGTCCTGCAGAACCAGAGCCATCGCAATGCAGGCAGCTGCTTTGCTGGCCAGCAATAGAGAGTGATGGGCCAACGATGGAGCCACCACCACGGCACCCACGAGTCACGAAGGCTTTGCCGTAGAGCGACCGAGCAACCGCAAGGAGAACGCGTGCGTCGTACGTGGTGGCGGCACAGACGTTTCACTGTGCGCAGAATAGGTGAGACAGAATGTTTTGCTGCGTTGTCTTCGATAAACTCACGCATCCTACACTTGCCCTTGCTATGTGCCTGCAGCTAGCGGATAAGTCGATTCGCAATCCCGACAGGATCGCCGAGGACATCCCGATCATAATTCGGAACTTTATTCTCTCCGTGGATTTTGTGGTGCTAAACATGAAAATTGATAGCAAAACGCGGCTCATCCTTGGGCTACCGTTCTTAAAAACCAATAAGGCCATTATTGACGTTGGAGCTGGACAAATCCACATCAACATCAATGGCAGAGGAAAATGTTTGCCTTCAAACCAAAGGTGGAACAGTGTCAACAGGTAAAAACGTTCAAATTGAAGTGTCAGGCACCCCCGGGAGACACCTAGAGAAAAGGTCGAGTTTTCGCCATCAAAAATGGATTCTCACTCCTCGTAGCCATGGAAAAGCTCCTATACGACGGAGAAACCCGCGAGCTCAAAACCGATCGCAGAGCCGAGTCACTAAGACATGCCTCAATGGCCAAGCAGCCGACAAAGGAAGCAGGAGGCAAAACCCCTGTCACTGAGGTCGCCACCACAACAACGAACACACCCAAAGAGTGGTGGAAAAAAAGAAGAAACGCCAAAAGCCAAGCCAGAAGAGAAGCAGAAGAAAACTCAGAAACAAAAGGTTATGGTAACCAAAAAGGTTTGGCGAGCAAAAGTTGTAGCACAGACGGTCGCTAAGTCTTCGTCGAGTGCTGACTCCCAACAAAATGTATGACTTGCCCTCGCCAGGAGGTAAACTAACATTATCCTCCATTGCATATTTAATTTTTCCCGCGCACTTACTTTCTTTATTGCATCTTGCCCTCTCTTTAAATTTATGTCACTGTATGTTTCAATTTCAAAATTTTGCATAAGTTTGTTTATCCTTATTCTCAAATTTCAAAAAAAAAAAATCTTGGGAGGCCGCTCGACCTCACTGGGGCCAGCTGACACCCTTCTACTCTCGGCGTACACCGGGTAAGTGCCAGCGGCATTGGGCATAGGGCGCCTGCCCCCTATGCCCCCTCTCGGCGTACACGCACACTAAGCAACTAAGTGCCAAGAGCACTCAGGCCACCAAGCCGCCCGGCTCCCTGCCAACCCGGCCGGCCCCTGTGCGCCGACGCTGCCCAAAGCACTCTCCACCGTTGCCACATGCACCCACCAGGCTAAGGGCCAAGCCCCTAGGCTGTTTGGCCCCTAGCGACGTCGTCTGGCCTGCCTCTGCCTTCAGCTGCATGCACCGCGCGCCTATAAATATGCATGCACACTCCCTTAGTTCCTTGCACCAATCGGCAGCGCGATCACTCTCTTTCTCCCCCTAATCACTCTTAGTCTAAGCACTTAGTTTAATTTTCAACACTTAGGAAAATTATGCCCAATAAAATAAGTGCTACACTTTCATTTGTTGGACGATTTGTGGAGGCTCTGCCCCACAAGAACGACTAACATTTAGACGACTGACTTTGGACCGCGAACCGCTAACGCTAATCCTTATAACTGTTGTTTTCCTTTGGGTATTCTTTTGTCTGTGAGTATTTTGCAGGATGTCGTCATTCTTTCGGAAGGCAAAGAGAGTCCTAAGCAACACAGGGAAGGGCCTGCATCTCAAGTTCCCATCCTCGTCAGAAGAGCGTCCACGCTCTCGTTCACAGAGCAGGAGTTCTAGGACTCCTGCTGCGTCTGACAGGATGTCCATCAGTGGCGCCCAAGGCCAGGACAATGATGAGGCGATGTCTTCACAGCCTCAACTGCAGCGCCAACTATTGAAGATCCACAACATCACCCCAAGAGACAATGCTAAAGAAAGAAGCTGGAGCTTCTTGCCTCCAAAACCTTTGGACGGACAAGATACTTCGACGCCTTCTTCCTCGTTTCCATAGGTATGCTGGATTCATTTACGCAGGCATTTGATTAAGCGGGATGGCAGGAGTTATCTAACATTACAGAAGAAGGATCCACCCTTCTCACAATGGTATTCCTAATGACTCTTTTCACGGAGAGACACACCTCAGGTACACCCACCATCCATTTCTGTCTGTTCAACACTGATTATTCTGTCACCCCGAGAAGGTTTAGCGATCTCCTAGGCTTCCATCCAAACTGCTCTTTAGCAAAGGAGCCAGCGGGGTATGACATGAAAACTTTTTGGATGGAAATCTGTGGAGAGAATGGGAGGGGAAAACATAGCACCACCAAAATCCACAACCCTACTCCGAGACTTCTAGGTCGCTAGGTCTCCCTCATTGTCACCTGTCCTCTATGCCATGTGCAAAAAGAAGCGCTATGCCCTGATCCTCGACATAGTCCGTCATCAGACGGAAATGTTGAAGACCAATACCCCCATCAATATCACATCACTAGTTACCAGGATTGCATCCAACCTGGGTGTTTTGGCCAGATCACATACATTCCTGATGACATGTCACACATCATTGGGGAGCAGCACTTCATCCAGGCACACTTCATGAAAAGGGATGAATACGGGAACTTAATCATGACTTGGTTTGGGCGTAATTTTGAACTACCACTTCCAGCACCACAGTACGGCCTATACATTGTTAGGAGCCTAACCATGCAGCTCGATATGGAAGCACCACGCCAAAGCATTGGAGGCGTCATGACTAGAGGCCAACGACGACAAGCAGAAGAACATCTACGAGAGGCACGAGAAGAAGGAGCAGGTCCATCCTAGGCACATCAAGCAGCCACTCCATCTGAGTACACTGACTTGGAGCCATCACAGCTCCGTCAGTACGCTCAACCTGAACTAGTACACTACCAGCAATGGTGGTCAAAGCTCATACCACCCATCGCATGACACTCAGTACCATGGGTGAGAGCCAATGGACCGGCCTCATTGCTCTCCTGGTGTGATGAGTGATTGTCAACGAGCTGAAGCCCTCCGATGGACTGGAGGCCCTCCAATGGACTGGAGGTAGATGATGAAGACCTCGATGGACTGAGGCAAAAGCCCTTCAATGGACCGGAGGCAATGCTCGGCGTCGGTCAGCCATGGAAGCTCGGCACACGGAAGGGCGGATCGGCAATGGTGGTGTAAGCCCTCCGATGGACCGCGAGGCAACTCCGATGGACTGGAGAAGCCGGGTGCCACCGTGGTGCTCCAACCCGAGTGCATGGTGCGAAGGCGTGTGAGGGAGGCTTTGGCGGCTACGGCTCAAAACCGCCACCCAAGCTACCGAAGGCTTGGTGAATTGGGCCACAACTCGCCAAGATAGAAAAGATGGGCCAAGTCCGGCCCAGACGGAGACTTCCTAAAGTTTCCCGGTTTCTGACTTCAAAACCGGGGGTGCAAAGGTGGATTGGACTACTGGCCACGTGGAGGACATCTGAAGATTGCGTGGAAGCTAAGAAGATCAAGTCTTCATCGTGGTCGTCCATCCCCGATATTTCGGGTTCTTTTCTGTTTTAGCCCCGCCGAGCGTTTCTAGTGTTAGGGGTCAATGTGTAAAAATGCCAAAACTGAACCGATGTATAAATAGCCTAAGGGCTGGTCATTAGAGGTAGTCTTGGCAGCTAGGTTTTCATTTCCTTAGGGTAATTTTCGTCCTCAAGCTTTGAGCTCCAAGTTTAGAAGGGTTAGGGTGAGATCTAGCCTCCAAATCAACAGGGAAGGTGAGGGTGGTTGCTTGGGATGAAATCATTCGTTGTAATCTGACCTAAGACCTCTTTTGAGGCTCATAATCGAAGTAGTTTCGTGTAGCAACTTTGTGTGCTTCTCCTCTCCTTGTTCTCTTTGGTTTTTGGCTTTAATCCTTGGCTTTTTGGGTGTTTGCTTTGGCCAATGTTTGATCCTTTGTTTTCCTTGTGATTTGGACTTACAAGGACGTGGAGATTATGTTTTAGAACATCTCAATCCCGAAGGATTGCCACGAGCAAGTTGCCCTTGAGCTTTCCCCTTTCTTGCCCAAATATTTACCTCTTCACGAGATCTGAAATTCCCGCTAATCCCTTGATCTTTTTTAATAGATCTTTTGAGAATAGCTTTGGAATGGAGATAAGTTAGTGTGTGCAAAATTTTGTGAAGTTTGGTGAAGATTTGGTCAAGTTTTGGCTTCGGAAGTTCAAGTTTCGTGTGGCTGTTTTTCTATCTGTCTATAACGTCCGGTGATTATCTATTTCGTCCGGTGTTTAGTTCAATGGCCAAACGTACTCCAAATGACTTGAAATTTTGTGGAGCGCTTGTCCTATTAATTATAAAGCTCCCATAATAATTTCAGAATTTTTGGAGGTGTTTTGACCTGGTTTTCGTATTTTTCTTTGGAGGTTGGTCTGTCTATTTCTGAGCACCGGACGGTCCGGTGTGCATATCACCCGACGGTCCGGTGAGTGTTGGAGTTTCATTTCTTGTCCAATTGAGCTAACAATTTGTGGAGTTGTTCCTTGGCCCCTTCTTAAAGTTCAGTAAAAATTTCATAATTTTTGGAGTTGATTTGGTTGGGTTTTGATTGAGATCTTTTCGGAGTATCAGTTTGTGAACACCGGACGGTCCGGTGCTCAATCACCGGACGGTCCTGTGATCACAACTTGCTCGAATTGGCCTAAAATTTTCTGGAGCTGTTCCCTATTGCCTTGTGAAGGTGTGGTAATTTTTTGAGGTGGTTTGGAGCTTTGCATCTAGGGTTTTGAGATTTTTCTTTGCACCCCTGTCTGTCTGAAATCTGCAGTTTTCCGGAGTTGGTTCCTTTTGCGCTCTTTTTCTTAGCCGTTTGAGCGTGTGCTTCCGCTTGGTGCTTGGTACGTATCAGTTCAGTGGACGGTACCAAGCACGTGTTGTGAGCTAGATACGTATCCTCTCAGTGGACGGTGTCTAGCTTTGTTGTGGGTGTTGTTTCCGTTTTGCACTGCGGTGAGGGTTTGAGTTTGAGTTTCCAAGTGCTCCTATTCACCTCTCTCTAGTCGCACGTTTCGGTCCTACAATGGGGATGGGGTGTATCACGACAGTTCGGTAGAGACCAAGATCCCTCTGGATCAACCTGATTCCACACTGACAACATGGCCGACATCAACTCCGCAATGGAGGGGATGAGTTTGGGCCAGAGGTTGTACCAGCGGGTGAACGACATCTACCGGCGTAACGAGACGATGGACCAACGGCTTCTGGACAATAGCCAAGCGCTCCAAATCCTGAACGAGATGGTTGAAGCTAGCTTCGTCAATGCTCAGGACTTATACAGCTACTACCACTAAAACTCCCAGCTTCATTGAAGCTTGGGGGGATGGTAGATCGACACGAGCATGCTTCTCGCGCCCCCCATCACAGATTAAGGCCCCTGATTCCCGTCTTTGTTTTTCCTATGCAGCAGCAGCAGTACTAGTCCGACGAGTCCAACATGTGTAAGGAATTTGCCAGGGTATCCAACCCAAGAGGGGGAGGGGGTGAATTGTGTCGCTAATCGCTCAACTAAAACTTAGGACTATCTATGCATAAAGATAAACCTATAGTGTCCTACACATACTAGTTAAGTCTAAGGTTTATCTATGCGCTTTCTAACTTACCAAAAATACTTGCAACCTAGAGCCAAACCTAATCAAACTAACTAGAAAAGCTAAAGGCGCACAAGCAAGATCATGCGGAAACGTAAATGTGGTAAGTAAAGAAGTAAAGTCAAAGGGATGCAAACTCTCGGGGAGACGCGGAGATTTTACGTGGTTCACAACAAAGGGCTATGTCCATGGGCTCGCCACCAAAGGCAATATCCGAGCCAAACACCAAGACTCTTCCGATCACCGTCTTGCACTCTCCACCAAATGGCTCATGGCATGTAAAGGCTAAGTGCCACCAAGGCTTAGCCACCGCCACCGTCTCTCTCAGTCACAAGGCGTCGGATTCTTCACTATGGAGTTTGTAGGGTCTCCTTGTCCCCGCACAAGTTGCCGCCGCCGCTCCATACCAAGGAAGGAGGGTCTAGCAACAAGTACAAGTGGGTTGACCATAGCCAAGGCTTCTCCAATTGCTCTCGCAGGAGCAACACACAAGAAGAGCTCGCAAGCTCACTCTCTCTAAGCTCTAACCAAGCTTGGATGTGCACTAGGCTCTCATATAGTGGTTGGAGTGATGGATATGCTTGGAATACACCTCTACACTTGCTCTCAACTTCAGTGGCTCCCACTCCCTTCAAATGGTCAGGTGGGGTGGCTTATATAGCCCCTAAACTCGAACTAGCCGTTGGCCAAAAGGCTACCATAAAATGCATAGACAGGATGGTATGGTCTATAGTACGGTCCATGTATGGTCTTAGTACGGTCCATGTCCTTGCCAACTAGCCATTGGAAATGGTACAGTCAATGGTACGGTTTGTAGGATAGTACTGTACAGTCCATGTATTCATGATTTTCCTTCCAAATGCATGCCCTAGAGTTATTTGGTATGGTCTTCTGAGAGAGTACTATATGGTCCATGTATTCTTGATTTTCCTTCCACATGCATGCCCTCGAGTTATTTCGTACGGTCTATAGTACGGTCTTCTGAAAGAGTACTATACGGTCCATGTATTCCTGATTTTCCTTCCACATGCATGCCCTCGAGTTATTTGCTACGGTCTTCTGAGAGAGTACTATACGGTCCATGTATTCCTGATTTTCCTTCCACATGCATGTCCTCGAGTTATTTGGTACGGTCTTCTGAGAGAGTACTATACGGTCCATGTATTCCTGATTTTCCTTCCACATGCTTGCCCTCGAGTTATTTGGTACGGTCTATAGTACGGTCTTCTGAAAGACTTCTAGTCCGAAGGTTTGGTACCCACGGGTTATTTTCTACGGTCTTCTGAGAGAGTACTATATGGTCCATGTATTCCTGATTTTCCTTCCTCTTGTTTAAGCATATAATCTTGTTGCTCTTTAATTAATCATCTCACAAACATCATTTGTCTCATCATCATCGGAGTAGGAGTCATCACTTACGTCGCTATTATCTTTGGCCGTGAGGCATATATGTGACGATCGGGTGGTGAAGGGCTTGCTTGATTCATCACTTGAACTCCCTTTGCCACCCTTGTTCTCCTTGATGATGGCGCAGCAAGCTTGATGTCTTATTGCTTGCTCTTGTTCTTCTTGCCCGCCATCTTGAACACTCCTACCGCATCTTCTCTTATGCGGGTTTCATAACCTAGAATGTAGAGTTTCCTCACATACTTGGCCATCTTTGTATGGTAGAAGCATACGGCCCTTGATCTTGTTTCATCCTCACTTGAGCTTGAGCTTGAGGCTTCATCATCACTCTCATCCTCCACTTTTTCTTCACTTGAGCTTTGCTTTTGCCGCCTTGGTTGATGCTTGCATGTGTGCTTAACGGCAAGGCTCTTTTGGTTTGAAGTGGAGGTGGACTCTTGCTTGATTATCCCCATGGAGTACTCATGGTCCACAATAGTGTTGATGACTTGGTTGGGTGTTTTGTTGTCCAAGTCTTCCTTGAGCAAGATGGTATTAATGATATCATAGTCAGGCTTGCGAAGGCAACGGATGATCTTGCGGTTCACCTTTCCGTTTGTCACTTGCTTGAGTCCAAAATTATTGATTTCATTCACAAGAGTGTTCAAGAGTGAGAACATACCATGCGCACTTTCATTATCAAGTTGCTTAAAGCTTGTAAGCTCATCGGCGAGAACATGATATTTTTGGTTGGCCACATCCGTCGAGCCCTCATGATTCTCGACAATTTGCTTCCATAGCTCATGAGCATTAGGTGAAGCAAATGCACGGTTGAACACATCATCACAAAGAGAGGACAAGAGAGTTGATTTTGCAATCGCATCAAATTGTCTCTCGCGAGCGGTGTTGCTATGCATGCCCTATTTCGTGACACGCCAAACATCAAGCCCCCGGGCTTGAAGATGTGCTTCCATGAGCACCTTCCACTGAGGGAAGCCCTTCCCATCGAAAAACGGAGCCCTATCGGTACTCATCCCTTCCCCGGACATAGAAACTCACTTGGCAGTGAAGCCAACGGCACTTCTACGAGCTATCTCACAAATTTGCCAATTGAATTGGCTATTTTCGCAAAAGATTGTGAGCCCTAGCTCTGATACCAATTGTAAATTTTGATGAGTTAGAATCAACTTAGCTTGCTTGGATGAATTTATCAATGCTCAACTTCATTTGCCACCGGCATATGATCCAATTGATGCATCCGGCTTTATATCCACATGAGGGATTAAAGCACAAATTGAGCACTGAGCTTGCTACTTTAGTTCTTGGGATCACGGATTTAACAATTCTCCCTCATATTTGAACTAGTACCTTCCCCTATCACCTTGCCTTTTTGTTTTCACCTCATCTTCCCTTTGCCAATTGTCTTCACATTTCTTCCCCTTGGTGCTTGACATTTTCTCCCCCTTAAGATATGCAATTTTTGCATGGGATTTCTCTTCCCCTTGTGATATGCAATGCTTGCTTGAGACTTCTTCCCCCCATATAATGTGTAATCTTGCTTGCATGGGATCTCTCTCCCCCTTTGTCATCGAGCACCTAAAAGACCTAAACACAACCACTAGCAAAGAAAAGCATTAGTAGCAAGGGAAAATTACTAGTGAGGCCATTTTACCCTTTTCTTGCTCTCCTCCTTAATTGATGATACCAATTGAAGCAATCACTTGTAGTGCCCATATCTCCCCCTTTGTCATGGACTTGTTGCCTTGAATCATCAAGATATCCAATGTGACTTGTGGCAATATTGTAGGGGATGGTCACCAAATGTAAATGAAACACATTGGAGGTAGAGCCTAGTGACTACAACAAATAGCACTTGAAAGCATGTTAGTCACACAAACACAAGTTATAGAGTTGCTCCCCCTAAATGTGTGCAATAGTGTTTGAATCACATAACCAAGTGTGTGCACTTGTAAATCACAACATGAGGATTAACATCTACAACTTGAAAACATGACACCAAATGAAGGGATACCAAGAATTGGAAAGTGTTACCACTTGTAGACCTTTTGCTTTGCGAACCATGTGTCATAGTCGAAATGGTATTTTCCATACACCACAAGTTAAGATCATATAAGTTGCTTGCTCTTGACCTTATATGTAGGGGAAAGAAATTTGGGCCTCTAATTTTTAATATCATACTTGGCTCCAATCCAATTGCATGATGCATCCCTACTTATTCACCCCAAAAATTGCCAAGTCTCCAAATTCCCCTTTGCCACTCTCTTCTTCTAAGTCTTTGGGACCCAAACCTTTTGGGAGCCTTACATGGTTTGAATTAATTCCTTTGGCACCCAAATAGGCCGGTTCCATCCTTGGTTCTTCCTCCACCCCATGGTATGAGCCACCACCTTACCATTCTCCTTCTTCTCAAGTATGTAGTGGTTGCTCTTTTGCTTTGCCTTGTAGGTGGGTTTGGTGTACACTAGTGAGGCCTTCAATTTTGGAGAGTTCTTGTTCTCCATTGCCTTCTTCTTGCCCTTAGTATTGCTCTTGCCCTTGTTCTTACTCTTGCTCTTTTGTTGAGCCTTTTCCTCCTTGCATTGATAGGACTTGTGGCCTTCTTTGTGACACTTGAAGCAAGTCACGATTTCTCCCTCTCTTCCATCCTTGGTTCCTCCACCCCATGGTATGAGCCACCACCTTACCATTCTCCTTCTTCTCAATTATGTAGTAGTTGCTCTTTTGCTTTGCCTTGTAGGTGGGCTTGGTGTACACTAGTGAGACCTTCAATTTTGGAGAGTTCTTGTTCTCCATTGCCTTCTTCTTGCCCTTAGTATTGCTCGTGCCCTTGTTCTTGTTCTTGCTCTTTTGTTGGGCCTTTTCCTCCTTGCATGGATAGGACTTGTGGCCTTCTTTGTGACACTTGAAGCAAGTCACGATTTCTCCCTTCTCAAGCTTCTTCACGCCCTTTGAGGGGTTATCTTGAGGAGGTTGGACTTGTTCTTGTGCCACTTTTCCTTTGAGTCACCTTAAGTCTGCTCTTAGCCTTTCCACCTCTTGTTTGAGCTCTTCATTTTCACTAGAAATGAGGTCATCTAATGTTTCTACAACCACATTCTCATTGCAAGGAGTTAGATCACAAAGAGGTAGACGCATCTACCTTGACAATTGGAATTGCACAAGGAATAACGCAAAGGATTGATGCATCCAATCAGTTTGTGAGAGACTCATGTTTTAATTCTAGGTCCTCAAATTGCTTCTTGAGCTCCCCATGCTCCTTGTCTAACAAATTGAATTTGTTAAGCAAGTTCTCATATCTTGAGACAAAGGAGGCATGGAGTTCTTCATTAGCTTTGAGGGCCTTGATTTCTTCCTTTTCTTAGCCTCCTCGGCCGTTGGGGCTTTTCTCTTGCTTTTCTTCTTCATCATCCCTTGAACCCAAACATCTAAGAATGTGCATCTAGAAAAGTTTATTAGTCCAAGTGTTGGTTGTCAATCAATCACCAAAACACAACCTTTGAAATATGGCAAATGAGGCCATTTTTCTTACAACACGTACCAGTCCTTCCAGCAACAGTCCACCAGCAACACCCGTCCTTCCCAAAAGTAAGCAATAAATAATCATGTTTAATTATTTGTATTATTTGTTTTTTATCTTGATCTAAAAAAGTGTCAATAAAATCAACTCCCAACTTTGTTATATTCTCTTGATATGGAAATGATGAATAGTTGCTCTATCATGTCTTGTTTAGTTGTTTATGCAGAAACCATGCTTAGCTTAATTTCGAGCTTGTGTGTATAACATGAGAACATAATCTTTTACTTATTGGATGCCATTTGCATAAACATTGCCTAAGATGTTGTGAGAAATGATATGACTAAATACTAGGCCAGCCCTACATTTTCTTAGTAAGATGGACATTTCAGGTTTATTCTTTTGAAAAATAAAAATGAAGTTTCCCCATTGGTTTGAAACAGCTACCAGAGCCAAATACACTGAATGTATCTGAGCCGCTTGTTTAAGTTACTTAGTGTTGTTTTGAGATTTGTCAAATTTTGAGTCTCATTAAATGGAATCATCACTATCTTGTGAATTGTTGGAGCAAAATACCACCACCACATATGCTTTTACCTACACTAGGTATGCATCCATCTCCAAATAACTTTGACCTTACTCCATCCAAGTCAAAAATGAGGGAGGGTATGGAGCCATCAAAAATATGGAAAAATAAAAACATGCTAGTCAAGCATGGCAAAAGTATGAAAAAAGAAAAGCATGCTTGTCAAGCCTAGCAAAAAGAAAGAAAAATATAAAAAGGCTCCATACCCATACCTATCAATCAAAAGGAGGAGAAGGAAAGAAAACAAGGAGATCCATCCATCCAGCCACCAAATAAGCTCCAATGATGAACAAGGCTAGTTGATGTAGTGCATTTCTTTGGTCCAATCTTTGCCTTTGCAAAACAAACAACCTAAGTAAGCTAAGTTCTTCCATCACCCTGAGCCCCACATAAGCCTTAGTATAAGGAGTTCTTGGCCATGCTCTTGGCCTTGATGGTGAGGATACACTTTTGAGCGATCGAGAGTACCTCTGGGGCTTTTGTTATGAAAATCTTTAAAAACACTTGAGATAGAAATCCCGAGTGAGATGTTCTGAGCTGGAGCCTGCAACTAAGTCGTTCTTTCTCTCAACCGCCCAAGACATGGTAAGTCAAAGAGATGCACCACAGGTATGAGAAATGGTATTCAATACTTACACTATGGTTTGAGACCAAAGCATGAGTGTTGGCTATTCATACCTTCTATTCTTAGGTATTGATATTTGCAGCAACTCCTGATCCATAACCCATCTTGGCTTTACTCGAGGACTAGCAAAGGTCTAAGCTTGGGGGATGTTGACGGTCATTATTGCACTACCTACGCCCATCAACTATCCATGAACATGAAGGAAAATACATCAAAATGGAGTTTAACCCTTGCTACTAAAATAGTTCCACGAGTTGTTTTGAATATTTGATTGCAGGTGCAAGATGAGCTGACAACAGGCAAAATATGGCTGCTAAGTCAGGAAGGTTACTGACCAGTAGGCCAGGCCGCCTAACTCCAACCCAAGCCGCCCGGTCTGGGAATGTGCCCATCTTTGAGTTGCATGCACATAAATGACGTGTCAACACAACTCCAAGGTGTAAGCCGTGAAAGCAACATGCAAAGGACCAGAAGGCTTGCCACCTCATCGATCCAGCACTTGGATTGGTGAAGTCAGCAATCTGAAGGACTCCAATCCTACGGCTAAGGAAGAAACACAAGTGGGATCCATTGACTCGAGAGAAAACACACGTTTTAACCGCCATGCAACCGACTTAGGGAGTGAAGATGGACCATCAGATGCAAAGAGGCGGTGCATCCGATGGTTCTCCAGGCCGCCCAGCCTGGGGTGGGGTCGCTCGGCTCCCCACTAGGTCGCCCGGCCTAGTAACCGCCTCCACAACCACCATACCGACCCCTCACTCCCTAGTAGCTATAAATACCCCCGAGTACTCACTTGTAAAGTGTGGAAGTTGAGTGGAACACATCATTGCTTAGTTTAGTAGCACTAGGTTAGTCTTGGGAGTTAGAGTTGAGTCTGAGTCTTTACCTCAGGGATTCCGAAGTTAGCTTCGAGTCTTGGTAAAGCTCTTGTATCTTTCAATCTATTGTACTCTTACTACTCCAGTATAATATACATTGTTGATCTATCCTTTGAGTTATACTTTACTTTATTTTTTACACTTGCCTAGTGTGGTGTACCTTCTTTGCATACTTGACCAAGGCTTAGGTCTGTGTTGTCCTTAAATTATCTGAATCTTGCTAGACTTGTCGGTGCTATAAGCTTGTCTTAAGCTCTGATCTAAGATTAAGTTAGTTGTTACCCTCTGATAAAGGAAGAACTTTAGAGTTTAAGTTCTCACTTGAACTCTAGTTTAGCGTGCCATCTCACCCACGCAGCTCTGGTTGGTAGCCTCTCTAGGTGACAGCTTTAGAGGTCTCAGTATTCTAATCCCATCGTTCGGTAAGCCCGTAGGCGTTAGCCAGTTGCCGTTTGGTTGGCCTCCTATCTACCCCCTGGCCTCCTCGGTGTAGTCTGGAATTTTGCTCGACGCAAGACCCTAGTTTATGTTTGGTTAACTTAGTTCAACCGCGAATACTCCTTCGCAGGAGTTAAGAAATAGAGTTGGATATCTTCCTCCCAGGCAACTACCTAGTTGTTTACTGCTTTGATCCCTGTTTACTCTTCCAACCATACACTATCTCGTTATCTCTTACCCCCGTTGTAAGAATAGTTGGGAGTTTATCCAAGTTATATTGTACTGTTGAAAGTTCGACATATCATTCCACCTATTTGTCCTTGCTTTCCTGTGGATTTTACGATACTCGGAATACTCCGTGTGAAAAAAGCTACAATGAATCTACGTGCGCTTGAGGAGTGAAATCTATTATGCTAAGAGACGTCAATAGTATCTAGTTTTTGTGTTTAGCCTAACCCCTAGCGACCTTGCTATTACCCATTTCTATTTTCTTAAATGTTTAAATTGTAGTTAGTGTCATTTGATGCCAGGGGTTGTAAGCTTGTCATGCCACTTCTTACCAACCAAGCCAAGCCTAAGCAAGAAAGACCACCAAAATCTTAAGACAACGGTTATAATTATTCACAACAATGTTCAAGTTCTCATCAAGGTGCAAAGATGAACAGTCTCAAATAGGATTAGTGTGACAAAGCAAATCCAACCAGATATTGTCAATTTCAACACAAAAGATACCAATTGAAGTTGTATGTTTAGCATTTGATTCACATTTCATACAAGGTATCAGCAATTGCTTAGGGCAACACTTTGCAAAGGTAGACAACTAGCATAACAAAGCGTGAAGAGGTAGCACATGCATGGAACATTCCTACACATGCTAGTCAGCTGGTTCAAATGGTGATTAGGTTTGATATTTTCATGCAATCAAAATAACTTATCTCATACATAGTATTCAACATATTCAAAAAAGCTTAAATTATCCATGAACAAGCAAGCATATGTACAACATTAGCACAAGCACATGCGAACAAAGCATACCAATGAAGCTCAAGTGCTAGCGTATACTACATATGAACATGATGCAATGCTTGAGTATGATACCAAAAGAACAAACAAGAAAAACCAAAACCTAAACTACCAAAGCTCATCTGCCTAAAAGTGTAAATAGACTCATAGCTCGCCTCTCAAACGGTTGAAGGTTTGCAGATCAAGGGGTTCGGTTAGGATATGTCGGCAACTTGGTGCTGTCCTTTCTCATAGTTGTCTCTTAGGAAGTGGAATCTAGTCTATTATTTGGTTCTAGAGTGGTTCACTAGATTCTTAGCAACACTAATAGTTCTCGTGTTATCACAAAAGAAGTAGAATCCTCCCATACAACAACTAGTAGCAACAACATACTTAGCCACATCAGTGGATTGGACTTTGCTAGACTATTAGGTACCGAAGAACTGACAAGTACCAAAAGTCGACTTGTGATCCAATCGGTACCTGCCAAAATCGACATAAAAAAAGCCGAGGAGATGAAACTGATCCATAGAGTACCAAAGCCAATACTCTAAGGTAAACTTGACATACCTCAGGATATACTTGACAGCGGTGTGGTGTGATTCCCGCGGTGACGTATGAGAAGGAGCACACAAACAAACGACGAATTGGATATCTAGCCTCTTGGTGTTCAGGTACATGAGCGACCTAATCATGCTGCAATACGTCTTCAGATCAACATCTTCACCTTTTCATCCTTGTACAGAATCGTAGATGAACTCATCGAAGTCATTTGTGAAGTTGCATCTGCCATGTCGAACTTCTAGAGTAAGTCTCTCGTATACTTCCTTGGGTAGACGAAGGTACGTTTCTGGCATCTACCGTTCACTACAAAAGGCATAGAAATGATCATGTTTGAATTTTGTGCCATTGTCACTATAAATAGCTCCCATGGCATTAGGTAGCCCGTTCTTCAACTTTAATATCAAGTCTCGAACAAATTTGATTGCTTCAGCTTTTGTTTCCAGAAAATGCACCCTATAATACCTTGAAAAGTTGTCGATGATCCCAAGAGTATATCACTTCCCACTGACAGAACACACATGAACTGGACCAACTATGCTCATATGTCTGAGATGCACCGTGTCTATATTTTATGGTGGTTGGAATGGTACCCAGCGGTACCGGACGGTACCACTATTTTTTAAAAAATTTAGTGGCCTTTATGCCCTTTGTAAAATTAAAAAATAAAAAATATGGGTACCGGTCACACTATATTTAGAACCGGACCCTCCTATTTGTTACCATTTGGTACCGGTACCGTGGTACCGTCTATTTTTAAACCGTTAGATATAATCTAATTGAGGGTTTCTATTTTTTCCAACCACCGTAAAATTTGTATTAGTAAAGTTATACACACTTATTGTCCATCGCTAAAGGGATTTTTGTCGACTGACCATTCTTTGTTGTTTTGGGGTTGTGGTATATTGCATTATTATTATTCCCTAAAGCGAGTAATATCAACGGACCGTCCATCGCTGTTCGGGGTTTAGAGGAAGTGTTAGAGGAAAGGAGCGTCTACTTTTTTTAATACATGCATTGGATTATTCCAACGGGTGAACGAACAACCACCTCAATACTTCTAACCTACATACATTGTGCCCAGAGATGTGTTTACCACTATTTTTAGTGTCGAACCTTCCTATTTTGTACCGCCTATTTTTAAACCGTTAGATATTATCTGATGGAAAGCTCCTTTTTTTTCCAATCACCGTAAAATTTGTATTATAATTAAATTCTAGAAGGTCTTTATCGGTCATTATCCTTAAGCTATCTCCAGCGGATAGAGTAAATGGAGTGCCTATAGTACTGTTTGATACTGTTTTTCACTGTAGACAGAGAGGAGTGTAGTTGGAATATAAAGGAATAGGGATAGACATTCTATTTACTCCACCGTTGGAGATAGTCTCAATAGGAATAGGAATTGGTGTCCCTGAACGCTTACGGCTCTGACCGTGAGAGCTAAGCTTTTATCATCTGCTATTCTGCTAGAGAAGAATACGATTCCAGACGTCAGGGAAAAAAAGAATGCTTCTCAAGTCTCATCAACCAAAAGATCTGGGGCAAGTTTCTTATAAAAAGGACCATGTGTGTGTGCTGTGGCCGTGTGGGCAGCCAACTCCACTGGTCACTATACTCGTCGTCACTCTCTCCTCCGTAGTTGGCTAGTTTCAAACCCATGCTCTTATAATCAGTCCAGGATCCACAAGGTGACGTTGTTAAATTAAACTTCCGCAGCATGGAAGCGAACCAGTCGCAAGAACCACTGCCTCGCCATAGCCTCCGCGTCGATCACGAGTCTCTACAGCAACCGCAGAACGATCCCAAGAGGAAGAAGGGTGGATGGATCACCTTCCCTTTCCTTGGAGGTGTCTCTCGATCCCCGAGACTGAATCGTTGGATCTGACAGGGTCTGGGTGTCATCTTCCAAGTAGTAAGTGATTGAGAGGCATGGCATGTGATACATATGTGTAAATATTGTGTGCAGCGGCGATGATGGGTCTGGGTGTGGCGACGAGCGGCGCGCTGAGCAACCTGGTGGTCTACTTGATCAAGGAGTACAACGTGCCTAGCGTCGACGCGGCTCAGATCTCCAACATCGTCTCCGGCTGCCTCAGCTTGGCCCCGGTGGCTGGAGCCATCGTCGCCGATGCCTTCTTCGGCTGCTACCCTGTCGTCGCCGTCTCCATGGCCTTCTCCGTCTTGGTCAGTAGAGAGTCTCGTACGTGTTCTTGACCAGGCTGCTTTATCGGACTTTCTGACAAACAGTAAATACGCGCATGCGCGCGCAGTCCATGGTTGTCTTCACCCTCACCGCAAGCCTGCGCGGCCTCCGCCCGACGGCGTGCCAGCCGGGCGCTGCCGGCCCCTGCGAGCCAGCATCGGCCGGGCAGATGGCGGCGTTGTACGCCGGCGTGTTCCTGACCTGCGTGAGCGCCGCCGGCTCGCGGTTCAACCAGGCGACCATGGGCGCCGACCAGTTCGACTCCGCGGCCGACCAGGACGTGCTCTTCAACTGGTTCTTCATCTTCTTCTACGCCTCCGCCGTGCTGGGATCCACCGTCATCGTCTACGTCCAGGACACGGTGTCGTGGACGCTGGGATTCGCCGTCTCCGCCGCCGCCAGCGTCGTGGGCCTCGCCGCGTTGCTCCTCGGCACGCGATACTACCGCCGGCCAGCCGTGCGGGGTAGCCCCTTCACGGGGCTCGCCAGGGTGGTCGTCGCGGCCGCCAGGAAGAGGAAGCTCAACGTGGCCACGTCCGCGGAGTCCAAGTTCTACCACGAGCGACGGGGCGACGATGACGGCGACGGCGACGACAAAGCTCGTAACAGTGACACTGACATTACTCCAAGCGACAGCTTTAGGTAAGAATTTTATGCTCTTCTGTTGACATAATATGTATTTCCAGTACCTATGGTGCACTGCATGGGGATTAAAATAGTCACAGAGACGATTAGGCAATGGGAAAGCTAAACAACACGATTGTTAGGCTGTAGTATGTACAAAGTGTTATGTTCAAAAAAAAATAATGTGTCTCCTCGGTGACTGAAATCATCGTTCACTTTTTTCAGCCTTACAATTTGCATCCAATAGCTAAGAAGATTGATAGAAACTCAATACAAACAAATACACACAGTTGAACACACTATCGAATCTCCATCATACGCCCAGACCAACAAATCCGGTGACGAGAAAAAAATCTTTCTAAAATTTGTACGCTGATTCATCATGTTGCATTTCCTGATAAAAGTTCTCACGTTATGACGTTGCATCAAATAGTAGGTCATGAATGGTCCAATCAAGGATAAGGTAACGTTATTTTCTAGTTTATCATGTACAGTGAATAACTTACATTGTCGCGCGGTAAATCTTGGACACGTTAATTTATACTGTCTCTGTATTTAAATATAAATGGTGGTTAATTTTTTTAAAAACTTCAATCACTCATCTTATTCAAAAAATTTGTATAAACATATAAGAAAATAAGTCATGCTAAAACTCTATAGTATGATAAAACAAATCATAACAAAATAGATGACAATTCATCAATTTTTTGAATAAGACGAACGATCGAAGTTTTAAAAAAAAGTCAACCACAACTTATATTTAAATACGGAGGGAGTATCTAGTCGCACATATGGCATGCATGTTGGTAAATCTAATCATAAGAGGTACAGTATATATCCTAACTGTTCTATTTTCTAAAATAAATAAATAAATGTCCCTTAGTACCTCTTAGACCGTGTGCAGTGGACTGGGTAAATGGATTGCCTATACACTGTAGCGACACTGTTCACAGAGAGGGAGGTAGTTAGAATAGTGAATACACAATATATTTACACATCCTGCTGCACATAGTCTTAGAGGTAATATATGTAAAACCCATACATCTAGATCGACAGCTAACATTTAATTCAGAGTACCATAGCAAATCTTAAGCTCGACCAGCCCTAAAAAGACATGAACATGCTAAGCTGGTAATATCAAGACCGTTGATTTGAGCGCTATTGAGCGCTATGGACGGTGAGATTTAAATGGAGGAGAGAGAAACTGGTGGAGGAAGGAGAAACTGTTGTAGTATGAGTGAATCTGATCCACCGGATGAGAAATGAATGGCTTAGATAAGCCATGCTTAATTAAAATGTACATGTGGAGAAAACGCTTTAAAGACCCATAATGTATTACCACTACTAACAAAAAGTTAATGAGAGAAGTTAAGAACAGTCTTGTGGCAATTCGATCGTCATATATCACGGGCACGCGAGTAGCTTGTTTATAGAACAAAAAGGAGGCAGCAAAATCAGTTGTGCTAAGAGGTTGGCGACACTCGCGCGACCTTTTCACGTGCCGCATGGCATATATTCTTGCTCTTTTTTTCTGAAAGCCACTCTGTGTCCTTGCGTTGACACACAATCATATGCTTTATTTGAAAAGCCGCAATTTCCCTGCACCAAAGCCACCATGTGTGCATGCTATAGTAATACGTGGCACCGTTTATTTTTTTGACATGCTCTGTATCATCCGTCTTATTCAAAACTTTAGCATGGTCGAATATTTATATAAAGTTATAAAAAATTAAATGATATTTATATAGTGTTTCTCAACATCATTAATTTCCAAAAGTAAATGGACGTAGTAGCACTTAAAAGCAACACCAAACAAGTTTCTAATGGACCGGAGTAAAAACAGGACTTTGCACAAGGATAGCGAGATTACAGTCATATGGCGATGGCAATTTTTTAAACTAGATGATACTCCGCGCGTTGCAGCGGGAATATTGTGGAGTTAAAAATGGTAAATAAAATCCTAAATCATGAAAGGGTCACATGCATGCATGAGGGTTGTAGTCATAAGAAATCAGCGGAAAACATAAATAGAGAGATTTAGTGGCTAATGATATGGCATCTCTCAAGCCATAGTGGATGATGACGTGGCTTCACGAGAGCGCAGAGAAATCGGTAGTGGGGACTAGCTATTTAGATATAGAAGATATGTCATGACAATGGTACTTTTGACTACAAAAATGACCATGAGTCCCATACCTTTCCGCGATGATATAAGAAGTGATTGGTCGACGTTTCCGTATGAATCTAGTCTAGCTCATATCTAGGAGCCAATAAGCTGGTGCAAGAATAAGGATATTCGAGTGCTGAAGATATGTTGTATGACACAAGAATGGCATTATATTATTACCATGATATATATTTTGTGTAACTACATTCTTTATCTATAGGCCTTATTTTATTATATTATATCTTAATATTCTTTGAAAAACGCTTGTATTGTCACATGATATATAGTAATCATGCATTGATATCTTTAGCTAGGTAAGTGTCTACATCCATTGAGCCTGGCTTTACAGAACAGTGCAAAATCTATGTATGTGCAGAGCGATGTTGAGAGGCGGCCTCTATGCCATCCCTGTGAGCTAGCCAAAAAGATAGTACAAACAACCAATCAGCATAAATTTACATTCCATGCATAGGCCTTGTTGATTGGACAAGTAGGCTGGAGACAGACTTGATGCTACCCAATATATTCAAACTATATACGTACTACCTTTATTTTTTAATATTTGTCGTCGGTTAGTTTATTTTTAAATTACGAAGCAACAAATATTAAAAAACAGAGGGAGTATATCCCAGTCATGACTCGACATGCATGTAGCCTTGTTGGGATTGGAAACTTTAAAGTGAAGCCACTCTCGTGCGTCGCCATTCCAGATAGCTGCTCTCATGCAGTACCCTCAAAGTAAGATAATCCCAAGGCGCAACTAGTAGTAATTGTTCACTTGTATTACCCAAATTATTATGTTTTTACAACACATGATAGTGGGCTCATATCGATTGCATGCCGACGTACGCCAAATGTCAAACTGCGTTAGCACGTTGCTGACTAGGTCTGGTTTACAGCTATATGACAGCAACTTAAAGAATAGAAAGTGATTGGTTAGCTAGTATCATATCAAAGATGGCGTACCTAAAGGATATCTTTGGCTGATAACACTATAAGAAAGAAAGCGAACAAAATAAATTGCGTCTTCTTCTTCCTTAATATCAGTGTTGAATTCTGCTTGGGTAATCTTTGGGACCTGTCAGCTAATTAAGCCAATCAAATCATCGTCGTAACAGAGTATAGCTGATTTCAGCCTGCAACCAACAGCATTAATTTCAGCCTAACTGAACAAGAATAATCACAAACAACGACACAGCAACAAAGACAAACATTAGCAACTATATTTTCAAGTTAAAATATAACAATGAATGCAAAAGTAGTAAAGTCGATTTAATTTGCGATTGCTACTGGTTTGCCTTATTACCCTATACACCTTCATCGTCACTTGTGTCACTGTACCCGTAATAAGTGTTAAGCCATGTGCATTACATCACCAACACAGTGGATATATAGACGTAACATCCTGATGAAACGCGTGCGCCACACTGACATCATGAGAGCGCATGGTGATCAAAAACTTAAAGGGAAAAGGCTTTGGATGAGATACACAGGTAAAATGGATGAATTATTGAAATGCTATTGTTGAGTTACATTTCCCTCACTAGTCTGGTAAGGTTGTTTCTGTTACAAGTTATTGTTCTCCATCCAAATTATAAGACGTGTAACACGCCGTTGGACTATTTGTGTTATTCAAAACATTAGTAAGCATAATTAAAATCTAAACCATGCTTAACATACTAATGATAATAAATCAAACTATTATAAAATAAAATTGTATTTACATAAATTTTGAAACAAGAGAAGTGGTTGCATACATATCCAAAAGTTAACGTGACATATAATTTAGAAGTAAGTATATAATTAAGAAGTCAGGTGACTCATGTGCAGCTAGTGATTCCTTTATAGATGCAAATACTTTTAACGTTTTCACTGTATGTTGCACAACTACAGAACGGCTCTAGACACCTCTATAGAAACGGTTTTGGCAAGTGTTCCCGCTCGTGGGTTCCTGTAGTGAAACATGCAGTAGGAGCAGGCCGGAACCGCTTCTACAGTTGTCACAACAGGAACGGGCCACGATTGCACCGCTCCTGCAGTAATCACAGCAGGAGCGGACCGTGATTGCACCGCTCCTGCTGTGACCACTGCAGGAGCGGCTACAGCCGTCCACCGCTCCTACTGAACTTTTTACTGGAGCGGCTAAAGCCATCAACCGCTCCTGCAGTGGATAAAAAAAATAAATAAAAAACACAGCTCCAGCTGCCCGGCTGCCCCCCACCCGCTGCAGCTGCCCCCGCTCCCCCGCCGCCGTGGCCTGGCCGACCGCACCCTGCCGCCACGCTCTGGCCGACCGCGCCTGGCCGCCGCCATGCTTCGCCGCCCCACGCCCGCGCCCCTCCGACGCCACTGCACGCCTGCCGCGACCCTGTTGCGCCTCCGCCGCACACCCGCGCCGCGCTGACATGATCCGGCCGGCTGCGTCTGGCCGCCACCATGCCTCACCGCCGCGCCCCGCCTGTCGCCGAGGGAGGCCAGCGCACGCCGTCGCCGTCGCCGCCACCGCGGCTCGGCCGGCCGCGTCCTGTCGACGCCGCACCCCCGCTGCGCCCCGGCTCCGCGACCCCACCGCATCGGGCCCCCACCGATGCCGCACGTCCGCCATGCCACCGTGCCGAGACGTTGCCGCCACGGGGAAGGGAAGGGATGGGGGCGCTGGCGCCGCTGCCGCCACGCCGTTGCGCCGCCCACCCTGGCCGCTGGTGCCGCTGCCGCCGCCCTGGCCTTGCCCCTGCGCACCGCCGCGCCTGGCTGCGCCGTCGAGCCTGACCCCTGGTCCCCGCGCGCCATCGCGCGTGGCCTGTGTGCTGCACGCTGCCGTGCCTGGCCCCTCGCGCCGGCATGCCTGGCTCGGCTGGAAGAGACAAGTGAAGGGCAGAGGAGAGAGGAAGAGAGAGGAGAGAGGAATGGAGGAAGGAGATGAAGACGAATGGATGAGGATGTGTCTCCTGCTCTAGACGAATGGATGAGGGTGGGGAGGGGAGTGATTGCGTGGATGGCTGGACGAGAGAAGAGGGAGCGACAAGACACAGCTTCTCTGCCGTTCGCGATAGGCAGCAGAAGGGGTGGAAGAGTCCACCGCTCCTGCTAGAGTATTTTACAAAGAGAACAACATTTTGATTTTGGCGCCAACAGCGAAAAGTTTCAGAAACGCGGCAGGAGCTAGCAGGAGGGGTGGAAGCCACCAACCGCTCGTGCTATTTTGTTTGCAGGAACGGCAGGAGCAGTTGGAAAGGGCAATCGCTCCTGCTCTGAAGGGAGTACAGCAGGAGCGGTTGATAAGGTGGGCCGCTCCTGCTGAATGACCTCTGCAGAAGCGGTGCACCTTACCAACCGCTCCTACAAATAGCAAGAGCAGTTGGTAATGTGCACCGCTCCTGCTAGTGTTGCAGCAGGAGCGGTGCACCAAGTGAGACCCACCCTGGACACAAAACGAACGGTTCTAAATTGGAACCGCTCTTAATGTTATTTGGGTGGTGTTCCTGTAGCGGACTTTTTGTAGTAGTGTTATTTAGCAATATGCAACTATGAGCACTATTTTTTACAATATACTTATAAAATCTAATAATTCCGTGTTGTTACGAATGTATTGTTGAAGACAAACTTATATATCTATATCTAATATTAAAGCAAATAATGTTTCGCGGTCCCTCGGTCCGTTCACAAGGGGGATCTCCTCGTCAATAATAAAGAGGGGAGGTTTTTTTTGCCTCACTTTCGTGGACTAGATTCGGACGGCAGGAAGAGACCACGCGAAAACGGATACCCATATCACATATGAATTCCGTTTTTAACGTTCTATATATCAATGGAAAGCAAAAATCATAACCTTTTCAACCCAATTGAAAGCACTTTAAAATTTCCAATCAGTCAACAGGAATCGTCGAAACAATTTGACATGAAATTCATTCACGAAATAAATTCGGACTGAACAATGAGTCCACGTGAAAACGGATGCACAGGTCACAGCGGACTCCGTTTTCAACGTTTATATCGATGGAAAGCTAAAATCATAACCTTTCCAACCCAATTGAAACAATGTTAAAATTCGCTCTCAGTCAACGGAAATCGACGAAACAATGTGACATAGAATTTATTCACGTACCAGATTTGGACTGCAAAAGGAGTCCACGCTAAAACGGACGCCTAGGTCACATACGGACTCCGTTTCCAACATTCTATATATCGATGAAAAGGTAAAATCATAAACTTTCCAATCCAATTGAGACCAATTTAAAATTCACTCTCAGTGAACAGAAATCGTCGAAACAATGTGACGTGGAATTTATTCGCGAGCCTGATTCAGAGTGCAGGAGCAACATACGCGAAAACGGATGCCTCGGTCACATACAGACTCCGTATTCGATATTCTATATAATGCCAGAAATAAAAAAAAAGCTTTATTTCTAACTCAATTGACGCCACCCTAAATTTCGCTCGTAGGCAACAGAAAAATTCGAATCAATAAGAAATGAAATTTATTCGTGAAGCATATTCTTATATGTATTAATCTAATGGTGTTTAAAGATTTTTTTCTTTCTCCTATTGCAACGCACGGGCATTTTGCTAGTAATTAATATATTCCTAGAATAATATTCTGAAAATTTTATTTAAGTTATAAACTTCCGATTGTTGGTATCTACATTGTCTCGGAAGAGGTACTCTGCCCTGGCCGGCATCCTCCATTGCAGTGTTTAATATCCCAAATTTGTTCACCTTACACAGAGACTCAAAATAACGATAATCTAATAATATAGATTGTGAATGAGGGATCAAGAATCTCTCCACCCCAGCTAGTAAAATATACTCTTAGCCGATTAATTGGAGAGGGTGCCTCAATCCTATCTTTTTTTCCATATCAATGTAAAATATACTAACTTCCTCATTACAAATGGAAACTCGGGTTTAGAAAGGAATCAGAACAATATATGCATATATAAATATGTAATCATGTACTGTACATCTCCCAAGTCTTGCCCAACTACTTTTCCACATGCACTGTGCATATATTCCTTCAATTGTTATTTGTACGGAGCGTGCATAATCCAGCACGCTTTATTCTAAAGTGTTGAAATTTCCCGACACTTTTTTTAGAGCAGGATAGAAATTTCTCAACAATACTAGTTACAAACGTAGTAGTAAATCAAATTCTAAGATATATATAGGACAAATCGCCATGTCAAATGGTTAATTTTTCCGTGATTGAATTTACACATGCACACTAGTAAATCTTGAGATAGAGGTAAAGCAGATATTAACCATCCGTGGTGAGTAGATTGCATTGCGAGGAGCAGTCGGTATGTGAGACAACTAGCGAAGACCCATATGCGCATGCATCAAAGAACACACTAGAAGAGTTGCCCCCTCCGCACTATCCAGTCCACGCTAGCTATGATTAGCAAATAATGTGAGAGGTCCTCACTGAACCAACTTGCATTATTATATATACAACCAGGCTGGCCGACCCAGTGGTCAGCAAGGGCACTAAGCTATAAACTAGAAAAATTAATGAAAAGTATATTAAAAAAGTGAGAGAGGGATACAGTTGGCGAGGGGCCAGAGTAGCACAAGAAGCAGGCCACAACACCTTGGGATACTCTACAGTGCTATGTTGGTCTAGACAAGCATGTCATGGTGACAAGACGGTCACGTAGTGGTAGTGGTAGTGGTCATGACAAGCATGCTCATGGTCATGGTCATGACAAGAATGTAATGGCCGTCAGATATGGCATTGTTCACCGGAGGAGCAAAAGTACAGAGGTAAAGACAGAATCTGCACTATAGCAAATTAGCAATATTGTACAAAAATAGTGGAGTTTGAATATCAATGTCGTGGGATCAAGAATCAGCCTAACTGGCATCACAGTAGCATGAGTTTGTGGGGAAAATAGCTGCAAAACCAGCAGAGCACAGCTGTAAAATTGGACTGACTACGTACTAGCAAGGATCACGTCGTCGCAGCTTATATGATTAGGGCGGACAAGTTGCTGCATGCTCTATGGACATGTGTAGTGCCACCAAGAGATCACCCTACCCAATACCACTTGCAGGTCCTAGAACTTGAGATCTCTAAGGCTGAGTCCGGCAGATCGTCTATTCTCATCGTTTATTTTAAACTTCACTCTATCTATAGTATAGTTAAAGTGTTAAAATTGTGCTATAGCTGACTTTTTACACGATCTGCTAGATCCGATCTAAGATCATTGTTATTAGCCCTCCGGTCATCGTTGATGAGCTTGTTCCTCGTACGTCGAGAGGTTGATGATGAGTTTCACCAATTTGTTTGGTTACAAACCATTTGAGATCTAACCTACTTGTATGGATACCGATTCTACCAAATTTTTTAAAGAAAACAATGAACCCATGTCCACATGTGCAAACTGAGTTGGTTTGCAGGTTGACCTAATTTCAAGCCAAAATGTGAACAGGCCTATTGGACGCTGTTGTTATGCTTTAGGCCTTAGGAAGAGATTTTTTTTCCAATGGGTTTGGTCCAATCTGGGTGTATAACAAATGGGCTCACCACTCATCCAAACATCAAATAAAGACCTAGGTTGAAAAAATATTCAGGCCTGTAATTACATTGATTTTGGGCAAAATACCGGCCATCCAAGCAGGTGGCAATGTTCTAAGATGCTTTGCTCCTTGTCACCGTTTCTTAACTTGGGGATCGGACTCCTCGACGTCTTGGTCATGCTTTGTGGGAGAGTTATTGCTTTTGCCTAGGTGGCCGTCGTCGTCACTGGTGTCCAGCCTATTCATCGTCATCATCAGTTGTTGGTGTTTAGCCGAAGTTGTATGGTGGTGCTGCCTTCGTTGCTCGTTTGAGTGGGGCTGCTTTGTGCCTTTAGTGGAAAATTCATGACAAACCACGTACGACGACGATACGACAGGCACAGCGACAAATGTTAGCGCACCAACTATTGAAAGTTGCTAGCATCAAGTATTTCAAAGACAACACGAGCAAACTTGCATTATCGATCAGTGATTAATTATTGCTCTAGTTCCTTTCTGAGACCATGACATCGCCAATAATAACTCACATTTGCAGCTTTTTGAACCGCGCCGCACTGATCACCGACGGCGACACCATCATACCGGACCACGGGCCGACGACGGTAGCCCGGCCGTGGCGCGTCTGCACGGTGCAGCAAGTGGAGGACTTCAAGACGGTGCTCCGCATCCTTCCGCTCTGGAGCGCGTCCATCTTGCTGAGCATCGCCATCGGCGTGCAGATCAACTTCACCGTCCTGCAGGCGCTGGCCATGGACCGCGCCGTGGGCCACTTCACCGTCCCCGCGGGCTCCATGATCGTCGGCAGCCTCATGGCCGTCGTCGTCTCCCTCGGCCTCCTCGACCGCGTCCTCCTCCCTCTCTGGCGGCGTATCACCAGGCACGACCCGACCCCGCTGCAGCGCATCGGCGCCGGCCACGCGATCACGATCGTCAGCATGGTCGCGTCAGCCGTCATCGAGCGCCGGCGCCTGGCCACCGTGCACGCGCACGGCGAGGAAGGCAACCCGGCGTGGGTGTCGCCGCTGTCCGCCATGTGGCTGCTCCTGCCCTTCGCCCTGTCCGGAGCCGGCGAGGCCCTGCACTTCCCCGGGCAGGTGACGCTGTACTACCAGGAGTTCCCCCCTTCGCTCAAGAACACCGCGACAGGCATGGTGGCCGTCATCGTCGCGCTCGGCTTCTACCTGAGCACCGCCCTCATCGGCATCGTCCGGAAAACGACGGCATGGCTCCCGGACAACATGAACGCGTCCAGGCTGGAGAACCTCTACTGGCTGCTCGCCGTGCTGGTGTCCGTCAACTTCGGGTACTACATGTTGTGCGCAAAGTTGTACAAGTACCAGAACATCGGCAAGTAACTCGAGATAGATATGCCACGGTCAGGGGCTCAGGGCCATCAGGGAGACACTCGATGCATACTATGCTGTCTGATGTGCGGCGTACTGAACTGATGTTTTGTTTGTGTGTTTGACTGAACCTGTGTGCTGTGAAGAATGGAGCTGTGTAATAAAGTCTGAAGAAAGGGATGAGAGAAGAACATGAATCAACCGTTGTTGGGCCAAGGATAACCAACCAGGCCAAGAAGCCCAATCTACTAGTGCGCCGCTCGCCGCCACCGTGCGGGCATCGATGCTGACCATCATGCGTTCGCCTCGGCTCGGCCTGCATGGATCCAGTCGGGGGAAGAGACCGGCAGGGTGCCGGGAACGATGTTACCGTCGGGAGGATGTCACCGCAGATCCATTCGGCATGGAGCGGCGTGGAGGAGATCGCTCAGATGTGGCTGGTGTGCAGAGCAGACCGGTGGTCGCGGAATGGCGCGCGGAGGAGGCCGGCGAGGTTGCGGTGCTGCTGCTCCTGTGCAAGAGCGTGATGGACAATCGTTGATCCGTCCACTCTGCCTCCGACGGAGCCTGCTCCTGCTCGTGGCGGCGGCAGCGAGGTCGAGCTCCGCCCTAGACCGCCTCGCCAGTGAAGCCTCGCTACATGCCGCCTATCGCCGGCAGCGGCGGCCACACTACGCACTGCGATAGCTTTACCCGCGGCTGCCCACTCTCCGAAATTCATCGGGTCTACCCAGGTGGATCAAAACCCACCGTCCACCCACCCCTCTTCTCATTTGTTTTACACTATTATTGGGCCTAATTTAGCCCAATAAACGTATGGGCTTGTTTTGTGCAGCTGTTTCTTCGGGTTTTCTCCTCCGGTTCGGTAGACTGCTGTCCGTTTTTTCGCGTTTGTCTCAAGTGCTGTCTCTTTTTTTTTTCACGTTCTCCTTTTTTTTTTGATAATTACGTTCTTCTCTTTTGTCTTTTCCCATGCGATTCTACAGCCATTAGTTGGACATTCTTTTTTGGCGATTTTCGGTTGGACATGACGTGCATGTGCACGTTTTCTTTCTTTTGTATTTAGTGCCGTTTTACTGGTCTTATGGTGTTGTTTCTTTCTCCTTTTTCTTTTTTTATTTGTGAAGCTATTTTTCTTCTAATCCATAAATCGACTTTATTCTATATTTGTTTTCCTAGCGTTGTGAAGATTGAACAACCCTGGGTCCATCCTATTTAATTTCTAATTGATCAAATTCTTCTTTTTTATCTTCTGCGTAGACACTATTTTTCTTTGCGGGCGGCGAGTATTTTCGTACGGTTGGCCATTTCCATTTACTTCGCCTTGAAGTTTTTATTGCCTCGAGTTCTATTTCTTTATTGCTCAGCGATCTCTATTTTCTTCCACATGTTTTTTTGTTATAATGTTGCCTTATATTGACATTCTTTGTTTTTTCGTCCTCGTAAATATGTTTCTTCCATTGTCTTTTCTTTTCACTTCGTACTCATGAGCACAATGTAGGTACGTACTCTTGTTCGTTAATCATTATTCATGAGCGTCTAGCCCGTTATTGAGGTTTTCTTTCTTTGTTACTCCATTTCTTATCTTTGCCTCGTCCATTCGCATGTAAATTTACCTTTATTCTTCTTGCATGTCGTTCTTTGCTCGTGTGTAGGGGTGTAAACGGTATGGATATTATCCGTCCGTATTCGAGTCCGGATCCGTTTAGAAGGGTTGAGATCCGACCGTATCCGAATCCGGACATTCAGTATCCGATCCATATTCGATTTATATCCGTATCCGAATAACGAAAGTTGGATATATGATGTCGATGTCCATCTAAATCTTATCCGACACCAACTATTAATATCCGTATCCGATCCGAATTCAAAGGAAAAATATGAAAACAAATATGGTATCGGCGGTATCCGTCCGTATCCGATCCGATTACACCCCTACTCGTGTGTGCAAATGTTTTTTACTTATGTGTACCTTCCTTTCGTTTCATTAATTTTTTTCATGATTGTGTGCCTTTATTTTTATTATTTTGCATTTTCTTTCCATTTTGATATTTTTAGCACATATTTTATCTATATCTTTATTACTATACATTTTATTTTATTTAGAAGATGAAATATTTTATTTAAATCTTAGAATATTTTCTAAGAAAATAGAATGTTCTTCTTTTGAAAGTGGAATATTGCGCCGATGAAGTTAGAATATTTCTTTCGTATATGTCGAACATCGTTTTTAACGTACAAGAATTTTGTCAAGGATTAATAATTTTTCTCTTTTTACTAAATATATTCAAGTGTGGTCTTGTTTTGAAGATCATTTTTGTTAAGAATGTGGTGGTGCAATTGGAATTTGATTTGGATTTACTGTTTCAATATGTTTTCTTCCTGCGTGTTTGTTCCTTTTCGTTTCATACCCATGAGCACAATGTAGGGGTGTATTCTTGTTCTTTATTCATGAGTGTGTTTCCCTGCTATTGAGGTTTTCTTTTTTTGTTACTCGATTTCTTATGTTTGTCTCATCCATCCGCATGTGTAAATGTTTATCTTTATTCTTCTTCCATGCCGTTGTGTGCTCGTGTGTGCATAGTTTCTTCCTTGTGTGTATCATCTTTTTATTTCACTATTTTTCCTATGATTGTGTACCTTTTTTACTTTTTTTCTTTTCTTTCCATTTTGATATTTTTAGCGTATGTTTTATATTTTAGTACTATATATTTTATTTTTATACAAAACATTTAAAAGCTACGAGTTTTATTGGCGAAGTTAGATAGTTTTATTTGTTGAACTAGATTATTTTCTTATAAAGATAGAATATATCATTCAAAATAGTGTAATATTTATTTAGAAGATGTAATATTTTATTTTAAATATCAGAATATTTTCCAAGAAAATAAAATATTCTTCTTTTGAATGCGGAATATTATGCTAGTAAAGTTAGAATATTTCTTTCGTACATGTCGGACATCGTTTTTAATGTACAGAAATTTTGTCAAAAAGTAATAAATACATTACGATAGAATACCGTGATCACGCGGGAACGGACGCGGACGTTACTGTAATGACGTGCATGATGTTCTTCACACTTAAAACATGAACATTTATGTATTCAGATGTACTTGGATGCAATGAATAAACTACGATAGAATATTGTGATCACGCGGAAAAGTACAAAACCACGTTTCGCGAAAGGAATTAAGCGCGGCAAATGATCGCGAAAGAAAAAAAACGTGTGAACGGAAAAAATCACGAACATGGGAAAGAATATAAGAAATTCGCGAACGGAAGAAACGAAGTGCCAACGAGATGGGGCGTGAAATAGTTTTGGTCCAAAAAAACGGAAGTGCTACGTTGAAATAATTTGTCCACCTAGGTGGAAGCGAAGATGCTCCGGAACCAATATTGAATAATCTGCAAATTTTATTTGCGAAGATAGATTATTTCATTTATGAAGCAAGATTTTTTCTTGTGAAGATAGAATATTTTATTCTAAATTCTAAAATATTTATTTGTAAAGATGGAATTTTTTATGTGAATATAGAATATTGTATTCAAAATATAGAATATTTTTCTCTCGAGATAGAATACTCTTATTTTGGAAGTAGAATATTAATTTATTTAATTTAGAATTTTTTGGTACATATCGAATATCAATTTTTATGTACAGATATATTATTATTATGATAAAATATATGTTTATTTTTTTTCTAAATATTCAAGTGCGATCTTGTTTTCAAGGTTTTGTTGGTAGGAACACGATGGTGCAATCGGAATTTGATTTGGACTTATTGTTCTGCGAATATAACAATTTTTATTTTTCAAACTCATGTGGGGTCCACATTATGGTAGCAGATTGTAGAAAATATGGTCTATTGGTTCACGAATGACTACAACATTGGAAACAAATTCGGGCGAAGCAATCAAATGGAATAACGAACCGATGAAACAAAGGACAAAAAATTGGGCCACGAAACAAATCCGGCCCAATAAACGGAAACCGCAAGCTGTGCGCTGAGATTAATAAATCGCGGCGGGGGTGGGTGGACGCGGACGCCGTCCGCCTAGGTGTGAGCGACGCGCGCCCCCTACTCTCCGTCCCAACCGGTGGACCTACACTGCACCTCGGCTTCCACGCTCTGGCGCCGCCTTGACCCGTCCCATGTGCTCAGCCAACCCCACTGTCGATACAACGATCCAGGGCCCTAGTACACGTAGACATGCTGACGTGGCGCGGTGTGTGTCCACATAGACAAAAACCACTGTTGGTTTTGCCAAAGGACTAAGCGTGACCGGTTTTACGAGTTCAGGAATCTATGATAACTGGTTTTCGACTTCGAGGATAAAACTCGGATTCTGCTACATGTCGAGGGACCCGGGATGGACTTTTTCCAAAAAAATAAAAGTTCTTGCATTGGTGGGCCGAGTCCTTGTAAGGAGTGTATCTAGTTTCCAAAAAGGGAGAGGACACCAACTTATGATAAGTATAGAATTCCATCCTGTATGACAAACCTCTGTTCTTCCTTTTTTTTCTCGAGGGAAACCTCTGTTCTTCCTCCCATCTCCAATTTAGAGCCCCTTTGACATGATTTCTTGTGTGGTTTCGGCTCTGACTTCTCATGGCTTTAGATGAAGCTCTACCAAACATTTTTTTTAAAAAACGACTCTAAGGAGAAGCCATAGAAAGAATAAGCCGTTTTTACACCAGAGAAGAGAAGCCACCACTAGTCTAACTATTTTAAATTTTGACCCAAATACTTCATGAAATCAGCCCCAAGCTAATCTACGCTGAAATTACTTTTGAATTTCAGCTCATCCCAAATTTTGAATCTAAAATTAGTTTTGATTTTACTATACAACTTCAAAATATTCCTTTCTATGAAGTGCAACTAAACTTATCACCTCTCAAATGCACCTAGAGTGGAAATGTTAATACTTCATTTGAGTATTCAAAATTTTGAAACAAGAAATGCTATACTTAAATTGAAGCTGCAGTTTTACCAAACCTTCAACAATGTTTATGCTTGTAATTCAAAATCTGTGGTGATCCAAGAAAGACTTTATATACCAAACTTATAGATAATTCTATTAGGAACAACTTTAGTAATTGGACTGTTGACATGCACTGTGATTTGAATAGTGTTCTGGGTCCTTTTCTGTCAATACATGAAATCTGTCCAAACCTGACCTGTGTATTAAATTCAAATTTTCTTGGTCTTACAGCCATAATCTTGAAATGGTTATATTGAGAAAGATGTAGCACATAAAATTCTGAACAATATTGATATAAAACTCTTTGTATGAAAGTGGTCACAAAAATAGACTTTTAGAATTCCTAAGCTGCAGGTTTCAGTTGGTCAAACCAGGGTCAGCAGAGCAAATTCAAATTTAGACCAACTTTGTATAGAAGTTTATAACAAAGTTGTAGATCTCAAAAAATACAACAATTCTTCCAATTGGTGTTTTCCCAAATTCGGGCTTTAAACTAATCAAAAATGAGAAATACAAACGAGGGTTTCAGCAGTCAAACTCATTTCTCCATTTTCGGGATTTTTTCTTTCTTTATGAGTCGATGACGCGCGGGTCCCACATGGCAGGGCCCTAGGATTCCCGCCCACACAGTTGGAACGCGCCGGGCCAGTGGGTCCCACCTTCTAGGGCTTCCATGAACTCAGTCCAACAAACCTCTTCTTGTTTCCCCTGTCGGGCCCCACCCGTCATTGTCTCACGGTCCAATGGACCACGACCACGCCCCAACACCGCCCCTTCCTCCTTCTCCTGCCCGCCCACGCGGCGGACGGGCTCTGCCCGCGCAGCGCTATGATCGGCCGGCTGAGGCTCACCTGACCTCGCCTCGGCTTCAAGACGACGCCGAAGACCGCGCCCTCTTGAACCTAGACGCCAACCCGGTTTCATTCACCTCACTCGCCTCCCTCTCCCGCTCTCCCCACGCGCAGAGCCACGGCCGCCATTGACGCCGTGGAGCTCGAGCTCGCTATCCCGGCCGCCTCAGGCTGCCTCCCCACCGCCCGTCGCGTCAGCCACCATCGCCTTGGTCCCCTCCACCGGTTCCCCAATGAAATAGGCGTCGATTCCTCCCTCAACCACCGCCTCCACTCGTGTCCGCCCTGAACGGCGCCATGGCCACGAGAGCGCAAGCTCGCGTCCCGGCCGCCTCTGGCCCTCTCCCTCCACGCCTTTCCTGTCACCACGCCCGCGCGCCCCTCCTCCACCGTTTCCGCGCACCCTCGGCCTCCACCTGTGCCTCACGCACCCCCTCCACGCGCGGCCGCCATGACCCCCGTGACCAAGCTCGGCCTCGCCGTGGACAGCTACCCTCCAGCGCCTCCCACGCCTCCACTTCAACACCTCCGGCTTCGCCACTTCACCGCGCGTCCCACGGGCTCCTCAGTCACGCCGTTCCTCCACTGCCCGCACCGGAATCGAGCCCACACCGCCGCAACCTCGCCGCCAGTGCACGCTCCGGTTCAATGCCGCCGCACCGCCTCTCCTCTCCCTCACCGGCGACGAGATGAGGGGGAAATGGAAGCCCATTGACGGAAACACCTCCCCAGACCACGTCGGCTCCAAGTAGGGCCTCCCAGCCGCCGGCGGAGCACCGCCTTTCCCTCCTCGCGCGTCGGCCAAACTCCCTATCCAGAGGTAGAATAAAGGAAGCACCGTTTCGCATTTTAGCCCCTCCAGTTTCTGCATATTATTTGACTATTCATTGCGTCTTGCAAAACTTGCAAGTCAAACCCTAGATCTACTGGCATTTCACGTTTTAATCCAAGCCTTTGGCCTTTTGCGGATATAACCTTGGATATATGCTAAATTGGTGCCCTGTTGGCTGAGTCTTGGGATAATTGCTTGCTAACCCCTGAAAGCTATGGTTATTCACAATCTAGTCCCAGGTCTAATGTTTTTCTATTTAAATGTATTTATTTCGGCTGGGAACTTCAGAAAATCATAACAAATCAAAGAAAAATCCTAAAAAGGCAAACTCAGTTGCAATAGACTCCTCTTGAATAAATCTAATGAATGGTTATGATGTGGATGTGTAAAAGGACTGTTTTGCCCTTGGTTTGTTGCATGCATGTTAAAACTAGATAAATGACAAAAGTGGGCTAAATGAACTGCAAATGGCATGAAACTTGGACAGTAGCTTTGCTAGAATATTTTGGCTCTGTATGAATTTTGGTAGCACTAGCTTTGCCTATTTAGTTACTGTTATGCATCTATCCCCATGATTTATGCATTTTAGTGTCATGGAAAATGTTTGCTACATAAAATATGGTCTAAATGCCTCACTAGAATTTTTATAGGCTCTTCTTAGTATGGTTAGCTCACTGGAAAAGTATGGAGCTGTGCATGTTAAGTTTTGTTGCTGTTTTGAAAATGACAAAATATTACTTGCTTAACCAAAAAATAGGAAAAAGTGGTTCTAAGATGCAAGATAAATTCCATGACCAATCTGGTAGCATGCTAGTAATGTATAGGTTCCAGAAAATAATTTTCTAGACTTTATGAGCACTGTTGTATTTTGCATCTATATTACGCTAAGGAAGATGTGAGGAAAATAGATGTCCTGTCAAACTAGGGATATTTCACTTGCTAATTTTTGTACGTGTTGTTTACGCTAAATAATGCTCATTGGGTGAATTTCATGGCCAGAAACCATTTCTATAATTTAGGAAAAATCTGGAAATATAAAGAGCTGATAATTTGCTAGAATTTTAATAAATTGATTATAACTCCAATGAAGCTGAAATTTTGCCAGTGACATTGTGTACTTAGTTTCTACATGTCATAAATATTTAAAGTCATTTGGTTCTATGCTCTTACCAGAAGTGAAGTGCCCCTTTTAATGTTAAATGACTCCTTTCAGTAAAACAGTTAATATTGTTTCTTTGATCTTTGCATTATCCTTGTGTGTCTTTTATCTGCATGTTGCTGCACTTGACAGGTTCTCTTTATGGTAAACAACTTGCTAGGTGTTTATGTGCTTGTTTAGATGTATGCTTAATATAGGCTAATAAAAATACTGCTAGGTCACTGGTACTAGAGTGACGTTACTAGATGTTCGATACATAAAAATTTATGTGTTATGTAATTGTTTGAGTGTATGCCTGCTCTAGTAAAGAAAAACACTACAAGTACCAAGGCCAAAAGTGATGTCTTGAACTAGTAATCCATTGCATGTGTAAATATATGATTGACTAGTACTTCGCTTGCATGTACTGTGAAACGAGGCCACTCAACTTAATACTTGATCATATAATAAATTATATCTTGCC
Organism: Paspalum notatum; assembly: GCA_022530915.1. Taxonomy (NCBI): domain Eukaryota; kingdom Viridiplantae; phylum Streptophyta; class Magnoliopsida; order Poales; family Poaceae; genus Paspalum; species Paspalum notatum. The sequence continues at coordinate 25,405,322 of CM039692.1, forward strand.
ATGTGAATGCTTGATTGCATAGCTGAATGATTGTCCTAAATGCATACGGTCACTTCTTGTTAAATAGTTATCAATCACCTTTCTATCCATGAAATGATTGTTCACACGTATGCTTGATATTCATGCATCTCATTCATTGCATCATGCATATCATTCATATAGTGACGCTTATTACAGATACGTGGTCAAGAACCAAGTGTGTGGAGCTACAACAATCAACGATGGTCCAGAAGACTAACTAAGCCCCAAGCACGATCTAGAGTGCCCATCAGTCGTGTTTGGAAGGAGGAGTTGTCCAAGTGATCAAGGGGTTGCCTGGGGCAAAGCCTCACAACCCGGCAAACTAACTTTAGATTAGTTTATTCAAGTTTCAACAACAAAGGTAGAGCCCTTAGGCATCTGAACCCATTTAGGGAGTTCCACCACCCTATATTCGTTTGTGCATTACGTTTAGGAGTTGTATGAAACCCCACGTGCATAAATCCCTGATATCCTATGAAGTATGAATAGAGCGAAGTCTGTGCTTAGCCATGCTTAGACGGTAGAAGTTGAGTGAAGATATTCACTCGTGAGATGGTAGGGCTCACAAAAATTTAATTCGAAAGCAATAATGATATGATGTGGATGGTTTGGTGGACTCCGCCTGAGTCGTTTAAGACCCCGTTCGTTGTTCGCCTACTGATCGGCATAACATTGCTAGAGTGCTTATCAAGGAAATGGGCCTGGTAAAAGTCTTACTTGTGCCATCCCAAGAACAGAGACTTGATCCTACCATGGGGCCCAGGGGCGCTTGGGTGTTGACTCGTGGAGGGCTAACCCGGTACGCCGTGGTAACGCTCCATGGGGGCTAAACCTGGAGAATGGCGGGTTGGAATTGAACTTGGGATAGGACAAGTGGAGATGGGGGCTATATGTGAGAACGCTGAGGGTTAGTAAGCATATACCCCTGGCATTTTAGTTATTCCCGAGAATTAAAAATCGATTCGAATCGCTGATACTCACCAGGTGTGAGAATGCCAATATCACTGACGGGCAACGTAGTGATAACTTTAATATGTTATTTACTTAATCATGCTTTTATATTACATGCTTGTACTTGTATGTTTACATTTCTGCAAGTTACTTTATGATGCTATATATGTTGAAATGATGAGATATATGAAGTATGGATCATGATGATAAAATGAATAAATTGAGGCTTATGGTTTAACATTGAATGAAACATGAAAGCAAGGACTCATTTTTAGTAAGCTTGTGCGGGTTAGAAGTCAAGTCCACAAAAAACCTTGCATACTCTCAAAAGTGTCGGGCTGATACCGCCCTCGGGTAAGTCCTACGAGTACCCCACGTACTCATCGTTTGTTGTTGATATTTTTTTTTAGGTACATGTCAGTTTGTGAGCAAGGATGACCACGGTGGGCTCAGTGTCATGCCTTGACGTTTCTATTCTTCCACTGCGATGTATCTATATATCATATGTGTTTTCCGCTGCAAGATTATTTTGAAGCTTTACTTCACTATAATTGTACATTATTTTGAGCAAAGTATTTGTAATCGATCAAACTATGTTTGTATGAAATGATGGGTTGTTGTAATTGTTGTGGCTCTTTCGAGAACTTAACGTGTGTGATGTCGGTATCCCTAGGTGATGGTTACATCAGGTGCCCTTTGGGGTAACTCGACGGACTACTGAGTTTGGTTCGGTCTAAGTGCACTGCGAGCCAGAGGCGGCAGGTGTACTTAGCTCGGATTAAATCGACGGTTCCGCCACACTCCTGTACTCAAATCTCCCAATCGTGCCACTACCGACTCACCAGCCGAAGATCTGCTCCTCTATATCTCCTGTACGACTCATGTGATCAGTACCGCATTGGTGGTTGAGCGGCCGGATGGACAACGCACAGTACCGAGGCAACACCCAGTCTACTTCATCAGCGAGGTTCTTAGCCCCTCAAAATCAGGTATCCTCAAGTTCAGAAGTTATTATATGCAGTTCTTATTACCGCACGCAAACTGCATCATTATTTTGAGGAGCATAAGATCTGAGTTCCCAATTGGAGAAGTCTTGCGCAATCGGGAGGCCACAGGGTGTATTGCCAAGTGGGCCTGCGAGCTGGGGGCTCATGACATCGAGTTTCGTCCTTATACTGCCATCAAGACCCAGGCGTTGGTCGACTTTGTCTCCGAGTGGACTGAACACCAAGTCCCTGGGAAGCCAGAGGTTATGGAGGTTTGGAAGATATATTTTGATGGCTCATTGAAATTGGAAGGAGCCGATGCTGGTGTTGTCTTCACCTCACCGGCAGGGAAAAACTCAAGTACGTGCTACAGTTTCTTTTCCCGGTATGTAATAATGCATCTGAGTATGAGGCTTTACTCCATGGTTTGCGCGTAGCCATATCACTCGGAATCCAGCGGTTGATGGCCTAAGGAGATTCTTTAGTGGTCATTAATCAGGTCAACAAGGAGTGGGACCGCTCTACAGAAAATATGGACAAATACTGTAAAGCAGTTCGCAAGCTAGAGGGCAGGTTCCAAGGGTTGGAGTACATTCATGTGGATCGGGACCGCAACACGGACGCCGATATTTTGTCCAAACTGGGCTCGTCATGAGCCAAAGTGCCTCCTGGTATCTTCGTTCAAGAGCTTCATTACCCCTCTATTCAGCTAGAAGAGCTGGATGTACCACCTGACCGACACATTCTAATTCTGGGCGATATTTTGACTGATTGGAGGGCCCCTATCATCAGGTACATCTTGAATGAAGAGACTCCAGATGATAAAACAGAGGCCGATCGACTAGCAAGACGATCGTCCAGCTATACTTTGATCAATAGCGAGTTATATAAGCGTAGCGCTTCAGGAGTACTATTAAAATGCCTAGATACCTCGTCAGAGCAGAGTTTGTTAAAAGAGATACATGCTGGAGTCTGTGGAATTCATGCCGCCTCACGGACATTGGTCAGGAAGGCGTCTAGGGCCGGATTCTATTGGCCAACAGTAAAGAAGCATGCCGCCGAATTAGTACAGCGCTGCGAGGCTTGCCAGTACCTCGCCAAGCAGCACCATCTTCTAGCACAGCAATTGTAGAATATGCCGATGTCATGGCCTTTTGTCTGCTGGGGGCTGAACATGATTAGGCCTTTCAAGAGGGCTCAGGGTGGATACACTCATGTGTTGGTTGCTATTGATAAGTTCACCAAGTGGATCGAGTATAAGCCCATTGCCTCCTTGACATCCGCCAAAGCCATGGAGTTTATTCAAGACATCACCTTTCGCTTTGGGATCATGAACTCTATTATTACAGATCTGGGGTCTAATTTTACGGGTTCAGAATTTTCTTATTTCTGTGAGCAAAGGTCCATTCACATCAAGTATGTTTCGGTGGCTCACCCTAGAGCCAACGGGCAGGTAGAGGGCATGATTCTGGGTGCGCTCAAGAACAAGATCTTTGACAAAAATGAGAAGTTCACTGGCAAGTGGATACGCGAGCTCCCATATGTGGTCTGGAGCCTTTGAACACAACCTAGCAAAGCTCTCGCAGGCAACACGCCCTTCTTCATGGTCTATGGGTCGGAGGCGGTATTACCCGCCGACGTACAGTTTGGAGCCCCACGACTGGCTTTCAAGAATATTGCTGAAGCCGAGGCAACACGCATCGTGGAGATCGAATTACTCGAGGAGGAGCGTCTGAACTCTGTTATTCAGTCAGCTCGCTACCAGCAGAATCTACGCCGTTATCATGATAGAAACATGAGGCCTCATTCCTTCTCAATAGGGGAATTGGTCCTACGCAGGGTGCTCAAGACTGCTGGACAATATAAGTTGTCTCCTCCCTGGGAAGGCCCATACATTGTCACAGAAGTCACTCATCCGGGATCGTACCGTCTATCTCAAATGGATGGGACACTAATTGGAAACTCATGGAACATAGAGCATTTGCGCAAATTCTACGCTTAAAGTCTTTCGGTACTCCCTAGAATTAGCGGCTAGCGTTGTTCTCTATATTCTGTCTTCGTTGTACTCCTTATACTCTATGAATAAAGTACTCTTGGGACAAGCATTCTGTGTTTTTTTTCTTTCGTTTCGTTTGCATTATTTACTCGCTGTATAAGGGCAATTGACATAGGTCAGATGACCGATATACGGTGTTACATGCCCACTCTTACTCTTGACGGGGATGACTCTGGCCCAACCACGAGAGCAATCGGCCTAGGTCAGACGACAGACAACACGGTGTTACATGCTCTCATTTGTACTCATGCTAGGGGAGCACTCAGGGCCCCAACAAAATAAAGGCAATCGGCCTAGGTCAGAAGACCGACAGCACGGTGCTACATGCCTTTGCAGGATCTCACATCGGGGAGCAATCAAGGCCCCAGTCAAGCAAAAACAACGGGCTTAGGTTCAATGACCTACAGCCTGATACTACATGTCTTTACTTCATAACAACTCGACGTTACTCTTTCTTACACCACACGTTCTCTTTATCATCATGTTTATTTTCGTTTCATCTTTACTGCTGTGTCACAAGTATTAACTCAAGTCGCGTTGCCGACTTAACATTGTCTTTTTTCTCTAGTAGACACGACCTCCAGGTAAGCATAGACTACTTGTTTAATTTATAAATGTACTAACTCTTTTTTGCAGGACAGTAGTCGGGGTACCGACCCAAGAGCATAATATATCCATACAGTACTCCGTTCAGTGCATTACATGAGAAACCATTGTCTATTCAACGTCATCTACAAGGACTTCAGCAACTACTCGGGCCTCACTCTCGTATTGAGGACTTTGGGTCTCGCTCGTCACCCCTGCTGACAAGCTCGTCAAGTTTATCTCGGGCTGTGACTTCTTGATCATTACCAGGACTCAAGCAAGGATGGTTTTCAGTCGCTCAGATGTTCTAGCCTTCACATCATCCACAAAGGTGGCTATTCGGTCACCCAAGGGACGTGGCGCGTCCTTCTCTGGCGCACATATGTCTAAAACCTTGGTTAGAGCTATATTCGCAGCTAGAGCAGCTTCTTTCGCCTTCTCATAGGCGTCCTTCAGCCTACTACAGTTCTTCTTGCTGGCATCATAATTTTTCTTGAAGGACTCCAATACTTGAGCATGTTGTGCGGCTTCATCACGGGATTCTTTCAGTGCAGACCTTGTGGAGGATAGCACCTTCTTCATGTCGTCATGAGCATTCTAAGATTCAGCTAATTCAGCCTCTTTGTTTTCAAGTGCTAGACGAATCAGGGAATGGCTGTTCCTCAAAGCTTCCAAAGAGCTGACGGTATCACGGAATGATTTCTCAAATCCGTCCCGAGATTCCTAAACAGTTTTGAGTTTCGCTTGCAGCTGCTGGTATTCATCAGTCTTTTGCTACATTTCCTCCTATGGAACGATACAGTTCATATGCTTCTGTGAGCAGAGAATATGCTAGCTGAGATTCTTGACGAGTTACCTCATGTTTTCTCTTCTGTCTTGTCGATATCTAGCTGCCTGCGAAGGTCGGCTGCCGTGTCGCGGGCTTGGTCTCTATCTGCAATGGCATTGCGGTAATCTGCTTCGCGAACAACAGCAGCTTGTTTCAGACACGTAATTTCAGCAGTGGCCGCTATCAAGGAACATTTATTAGCTCGGGGACTCAGTTATTGACTGGTGCAAAAAGGGTGGACACATACCTATTGTTTCAGCTTTGCGAGCGGCTTCAGAATCGGCTAGCTGTTGCCTCAGAGTGATGACCTCATAGCTGGACAACGCAGCCGCCTTCTCCCGAATCATGCTGGCTTGTTGTATTCCGCCTTGTAGCATCTTAAGCATATCCTGCGAAGAGCAATTTGAACTATTTAGATGATGACAAGGATAGAGTGTGATGTAGAATGTTGAAGATTGGCGCACCTCAACAGCTGACAGTAACCCTGAACTTGGGGTTGCTAGCACCAATTGACGGTTGGCACAATCTGATTCAATTTGAGGAGGCTAGGTGCTGCTCGGCTTAGCTATAGCTTGAGTATCAAGTTGCCCTCTTTCTGCATGTTGCAGTTCTACACTCGCTTCGGGGTAGTCAGGTTCTTCAATGCCTTTTTCTTGTACCGTGTCAAGCACCTTTGAAGTTGACCAAGGAACATCTTCCGCAATAACTTCATCTTGTTGCTTATGGTCGATGTCAGTCACGGGCAATGGCTCGGGTATAGTTTTGTGCTGAGGTTCTTCTGGGGTAGGCCCAGTCAGTACTTCTTGCCAGTTCTCAGTTGATATTTGTCCTGCATCAACAACTTCAGTCGATTCATCCATTGGAGTTTCGGTCTCGCCGCCAGGAGTATGTGTCAACATTGTATCTGCATGTCCCTCTGTCACCGAGTCTCTAGATGTCAGCACAGAGGTCGGATGATGCAACGCACCTTCAAGCTCTGGTGATGCTTGGGGGCTTGATTTCTCAGTCCCTTGGCCCTTGGAACATGATGACAATGGATTTATATCATCATCAGTGCGTAGTTGAATGGAAATCTGCAAGCATCCTTGATAATCTAATCTAGATCTAAGTCTTCTGCAGTCAGGTCTATTTCATCCTCATTTGGTGGTAGATTGGAGGAAGACTGGGCCATTGTGGCATCGTCGTGGTGTTTTTTGGATCGTCTTTCACGATGACAAAGCTGAGCCTGCTCCTTTTCTTCTTCATCCTCATTGATCAAGCAGCTCCAGTTAACCCCGACTGTCGAATCATCATCAGTCTTGGCCACTGTCTGTGAGGAATATCTGGATTTCTTGCTCATTTTTTCTGTTGACTCGGGGGATTCAGTGACATCTTTAATTGCTCTTTTTCTTGTTCTCTGTTTTCGTGGCACCGTGAGACTAGCAGCACTCGCCTTAGTACACCCCCCTGACTGGCTGTTGCCCGAGTTTTGACACCACTTGTGGCGGCTGCACGCCTGGGGGTTGCTTTGTTGACATTGCTAACTCCCGCTTCTCGGGCATTTTGAGTTTCATGCCGTATTATTATGAAGGAATGCTCTTCGTCATTACCTTCCCCATGTGCAGCAGCGACAACGGCCTCCATTTCTTCTGTAGATAGCTTGGATTGACACTTAGATAGCTCGTCAGCACCAGAAGACAATGAATCCGATAGAAACTTGGATATATTGCTCTGCATCAACTCTACATGTTAGGAATTGATTACAAGTAATTGTGGTCACAGAAATAAGAGTCACAACACTTACATTTGGAGTCGGATGCTAGGCAGAGTATGGCCTGGGAGTGCCCTCGTTATGGGCTTCGCCTCTCAGCATCAATTCAACTCTGGCTTTGACATTATCTTCAGTCATGACTTGGGTCACCTCTCGAGTAGGATCACTGGCTCCAACATATAGATATGCAGGGTATATCCTATCTTTCAGCGGTTGTATACAGCGATATACAAAATCTATGACCACTGCATGGGCAATTAGGCCGTTCTCTTTAAGATTGGCAATTTTCTCCAACAGCACATCTACCTCAGCTTGTTCTTCAGGAGTTGGTCCTTCCTCCCAACTTGTTAACTTGTTGTCAGGCTGTCTACCAGACCTCGCAGGAAGCGAATTCCCATGATTCTCTATGTAAAACCACTCGGGATGCCATCCTCTGTTATTGTCTGGAAGTAGGATATCCAAATAGACAGATTTGTGATTCTTGCAAAGCTCAAAGCTGGCTCCTCCAGTGACTTGCAAAACCCCATCTCTCAGACCCACTTTGCAGTGGTAAAGGTGTTTCCACAAATCAAAATGGGGAACAATCCCAAAAAATGCTTCGCAGAGATGGATAAATATCGAGAGTTGAAGAATAGAATTGGGATTCAGATGCGTCAAATTGAAGGAGTAAAATTATAATAGGCCTCGCACAAAGGAACACACAGGAAGACCTAACCCGCAGATGAAGAAAGGAGCAAACACAATTGACTCGTGAGTATTTTCAGTTGGTGCGGCATCATCTTGCTCCTCGCAGACCCTCCAGTTCGCCACTTCCTTCGGTGGCAAGACGCCCATGGCTACCAGCGATTCTAGAATAGGTTCAGTGATGGTGGAGGGACGGTATGCCAAATATGGAGAGGGTAGCTGTCGATTTTCGCTGTGTGGAAGTCCCTCGGTGGTGTTCCCGCGCTCGCTTAAGGTCCTCTTCTTGGGAGCCATCGACGAGGATGTTTCTATCGATTTGGGGATTCAAGAATGGAAGGATGCAGTAGTACTCTATGCTCAGCAATGGTGTCGACGGACTCAGTGGGGGAGAATGGTAGCACAATACTCAGATGGATGAGATCAGCTCATGGGGTAGATCTCGAATAACCCTGACGCCGTTAGCAACAGTCCTCGAACTGTTGACAGTCCTCGAACTGTTGACAGAAATAGTATCCACTGTTATCTCAACTCGGATTTCATGCTGCTTGTTTAGGTTTAGTCAAGTATTTTTGAGATTGGGTGTCGATTTCAGTCGGGTTTTTCTTAAGATTCATGGTTGTTCAGTCGGTTTCCTTGGCACAAGTAAACACCCTCTATTACTTGAAAGATGAAGATCTCTGAAACAGAATTTTACTTGACACAACAAATTGATATATTGCCTATCCTCTGGGCATGGCGAAAATATGATTTCTTCAGTCGTTTGTTGGTTTCTACTTTACTTTGAGTACTCAGAGGATGCATTTGACTCGGACGCTTGTTTTTCAAGATGAAGGCACACAGATATCTTGGCAAAGAAAATAATATGATGGATTCATTATATATATATGGTTCATGACATTGGAATACATATAGATGGATTATACTAATCTACTACTACTGTTACTATGGGGTAGTGGCGCGACTACTGGCCGGTGGATGGCCCGGTCGCAGGCCCCGTGATGCGGCGATGCTTGGATGCCGGGGCGCTAGCCTCGTCACCACCGTCGTAGCAGCCGTCGCCCCCGGCGGAGCTGCCCGCGCCGTCATGGTCGTCACCACCATGATCGTCGCCATCATCATTGTCATCATCATCGTTGTCGTCTTCATCCTCTTCTTCTTCCTCCTCGCTGTTCTCCTCCTCCTCGTCGGAGCCTTGGAGACTGGCGCGGTGGAGGCTGCGGAGCTTGGCACGCTCCTTGTAGTCGTAGCCCTAGGAGTCTTCGGAGTCCGGGGCTTCATCGTCCTCCTTCGGAGGCAGGTTGCCGTACAGCACCGTCTCCCTCCTCAGGGATCCGCTCTTTCTCGCTGGAGGAGTGCTCGAGAGGGGAGTCTTCCTCATCACACTCCCCGGCCCATACCACGTCCTCAGAGTCGGAGTACTCGTGCCGCGGAGGCGCGAAGGAACCCGCGCACTTCCTTCCCTTACCGCCGGCCATGATGAAAAGGAAGTGAAGAGTTCTTGGATTTTTTGGATGATAGTGTTTGCAGTAGAGGCGTAATGGATGGCCAGGCTATTGCTCTGATTTTATAGCACGATCACTTCACTTCGCTTTCCGTGAACGCGATACAAGAAGTTGCGTCGTTTCGACTTCTTCCACGCGTCAGTCGTTTCTTGGGAAACAGAGGCTGTTTCGTGTTTGGTGGTTTCCTGTTTTCTCGGAGGTCCACGGGTAACTCCTCGGTGTCTTCTGCTCGTTCCCTTTGGGTTAACCCCATGGGGTGCGGGATTTGTTGGGAAAAATATTCTTTTTTCTAAAAATCTGAAAAGAAGAAGTTTGGGTTGGCTTTCTATGACTCGGAAGGCTAGGTGAGAAATGGAAACTCGGATGCGGGGATCAGCTATTTCTCAAGTTGACTCGGAGCTTGGAGGATACGTCTGATGAGTCTAATGGAAGGGTTTAGAAGTATTTTTCTCTCTGATTTTTTGGATCTTCAACCTGATTGATACTCAAGTCAACTTGAAGTTCGGGGACTACCCCATGGGGTGCACCTGGTGGTGCACCATAAGAAAAATATGATGTTAACTCGGGCATAGAATTCATGAGCGGTATGTTATTCGTTTTAGAGTCTCGATTCAATTAATTTCTAAATTAACTCAAGCCTCGGGGACTTGTGGGGGATAGATATCCCCTGGGCCCTCATGGTATGGATTCAGTATGTGGGTCGTTGGAGGGCCCAATGGAGATAGCAGGCTCCCAAACAGGGCGCCGACTGATTTCGTGGGCCCGAAGACGGATGATGTGCTTGAAGATCTAGTCAAAGCGCTGTAATTCAGGAAAGACATAAAGAAGATGGCTTGGACTCCGGATTCCAGAAGCAGCAGGACTCAAGAAAGGAAGCGTGTAATCGTAGATTCTATGTATTCTTTAGGATTCCAAATCGAGTAGGACTCATAGATGGAAACTGACTTGTAACCCAAGCCTTGCCGGACTATATAAGGTGGGTAAGAGACCCCTACGTAGAACATCTAGCATCTCATCGCATACCGGCTACCAGACACCCTAGCTTTCATTGTAACCTCAAGAGAAAAGGCAGTACAGCTCGCGGTAAACAGGACGTAGGGTGTTACGCTCCAGCGGCCCGAACCTGTATAAACCTCCGTGTCTTATCGCATCTCCACGCGAACCATCGAGCTATGCCGATTTCGCCACCCCAAAAGCACTACGTAACACACCCCGTGGTGCATTGCCGGTATCAAACACCGACACTCATAGGGGTAGGATGCACGTATGTTGGTGTTCATAGGTGTCGAGGCACCTGTGGTGACATCGTTAATCTCAAGATCCGCCAACCCAGTCTTTCGGAGATGTTCGTAGGTGCTCATAGGGGTAGGGGTGGTAGGCGACGTTCCCGTCGACAACGAGGTGCATGTGGTTACTTCGTCAATCTCAAGATCTGCCAACCCAGTCTTTTGGAGCTGCTCACAGGAATCCCTCAAGATCTGCTGACCCAGTCTCTCGGAGGTGCTCATAGTGGTAGGGTGTGCGTACGTAGGTGTTCATAGGTGTCGAGGCGCCTGTGGTGACTTCGTTAATCTCAAGATCTGCCAATCCAATCTTTCGGAGATGTTCGTATGTGCTCATAGGGATAGGGGTGGTAGGCGACGTTCCCATCGATAGCAAGGTGTTCGTAGGGGTACGGTGTACGTACGTCGGTCATAGGGATTAGTAAAAGTGTACGTGTGTGAGCGTCTGCATTTATACTGTGTTTCTAAAAAAGAAATGTATGAGTATGACTATCTTTTGGAAGTTTGGAAGTTTGCTTATCTTCTAGCTTTAAATTTCGTACCGCGAGGTGAGAACCATCATGATAAGACTAGAGTCACCAGGAAGTGAAATGGGTGTGGAAAACACTGTCTGCACACTATATATAGAGCGAAAAAGTAATGGTTGTGCATTGTACACAGTACGGATGCACTTTCTTATGACCTTTGTCTCGTCCAGCTGCGCACACATATACAGGAGGTGATGGGAACGCAGGCATACAAAGTGGGATAGGTTGGACACATGTCCGCTCCCTTTGATTTGTTTCGACGTGTTGCATCTTTTTAGCTTTCAAGTGAATTTTCTGTTGAACCGTACATCAAATTGTGTCCTTTTTAGCCATATTGTTGTTTAGAATTAATGCAACAACATGAGGTCCAATACATATATTTTTTATATTGTTTATAAAATCAACATTTAGAATGTGCTGTTTCAACAATTTAGATATACCATCTAAACATTTATGGATACAAATGTTCAATTAGTTTATTCTAAACGTTGGGTTACATTCTCAAGATTGTTTAAACAAAACGTTGAAGCGTTCTGTACGTTCTTATTAAAAAACCATGCTAAAAAGTTTAAATAATACAGTTTTTTGCGAATACACAATGCAACGCAGACACTCACAAACACGCACGTACACTCACATGAACGTACGCACGCACACCCTACCTCTATGAGCACCTCTGAAACACCGTGTAAAGAACCGGCTATCTCGAGATTCATGAAGTCACCACAGGCGCCTCGCTGTTGACGGAGACGTCTCCTACCACAGAAAAAATAAAACAGTTAAATCCTAAAATAATTCACTTCTACCAGAAGTCGAATCCAGTACCTCATGTACCGCTCGAGGTGCTGTAACCGCTAGCCTTATATCTGAAAGAAAAATGCTAGTGGGCCTATTGGGCCTAAGATACTTAGCTTAACCATTTCCAACAATGTAGATAGGGAGTCAGGGCGCTAGCTTCGTACATTCTTTTGTGTCACGCTAGTGCCGTAGCAACAAAACATAGGCTAGGTGAATACCCCAAGTGTTGCTGCGGGAATATAAGAATATTTTAAATGAGCTCAGAATAATTAATGAAGGATATAACATGAGTGCAAATGAGGAAATAGAAGTTACATCCTTTGAAATAGAGACATATAGTACATTGGCGTCGATTGTTGTTGCTTCGTGATGTCGGCACCTTAAGAATTGCTTACACTTAAAAAATAAACTTTTGGGTTCGTACAAAATCATTGAGATTCGTTGGGTGCATGTATCTTTGAAGACCTGAGCAAAGAGCTATGAAGAGAATCCTAAAAAAATATATAGGTAGCATCCTGTAGGAAACTATTTGTGTATATTGTTAGCATATAAGATAAGACAAGCAAAATATCCGTGCGTTACAACGGGAGGAAAAAATCCATACATATAAGAATAGACTCGTAAATAAATTTTATATCTTATTGTTTCGAATTTTTCCTTGCATGTGACCGAAATTTAGGTGGTGTTAGTTTGGTAGGAAATATTATTTTTTGTTTTCGGCAATATATAGAATATCGAAAACAGGTCCATATACGACTTGGTATCCATTTTCACGTAGGCTGCTCCTTCCGTCTGAATTGGGTTTCTGAATAAATTGTAGGTCATATTCTTTTAATGATTTCCGTTAATTGCAAGAGAATTTTAAAGTGATATCAATTGGGTTGGAAAGGTTGTTATTTTAGCTTTTCATCGATATATAGAACGTCAAAAACGGAGTCCGTATATGATCTGAGTGTCCGTTTTCACGTGGGCTGCTCCTACGTTCCGGGCTCGTGAATAAATTCCATGTCACGTTGTTTCAAATATTTCCATTGACTGAGATCGAATAAGTGGTTTCAGTTGGGTTGGAAAATTTCCGTTGACTGAGATCGAATAAGTGGTTTCAGTTAGGTTGGAAAATATTATTATTTTAGTTTTCGATTGATATATAGAACATCGAAAATGGAGTCCGTATGTAACTTGGGTGTCCGTTTTTTGTGTGGAATGCTTCTGCAGTCCGAATTTAGTTCGTATTGTAGCTGTGATTTGGATTATCGGATACAGGACGAGAATGGCTGACCAACCGGATCCACCTGTCACGACGGACCACGAAACCTTATTTGCTTTAATATTAGGTATAGATACATAACGGAGAAAAAATAAAAAAATATCCATATAAATATAAACCGGACCTTCTCAGTTCTCACGTACACCCGATCCCGCTGCAGGGACACCTCGGTTTCTTTTTTTTTTTTTTTTGGCTCCCTCGTTCCTCCATGGTTCTGTCCTTCCTTTCCGTGTTTTGTTCTGACAGGTGTGGTTGCTGGCTTGATCTGTGCGAAGGAGGTCGATCTGCGTGAAGGAAGGCCGGATCCGTGTAGGGGAAGACTGGATCCCTGTGATGCCACTTATATCAGGATGGGTCCGGTGGCAATGACGTTCCCTTGCTTGCGAGAGATCTCCAAGCGTCGCACCGCTGCTCGTCTTGCTATGCACCTCCGCCTCCTGCAACATGGTGATGCCATTGAGGTCAGTTCCGGTGTTCAGGGAACCACTGGCTAGTAGTTGACAGTCGAGAGTATGGATCAATTTGATCTCGTCTCCGTGGATCCTAAGATGCTTCCTATATATACATGTTGGTAATCGGTGAACGTAAGCTTTAGTGGGAATTAGAGGCTCTGTGGGTGTCAGTTTCAGGATGTGAAAAATGAGAACCGACTTCATGTGGGGAGCGACATGTGCGCTGGGCTGGGCGGGCAGAGAGCCAGTGAAGTAGAGTAGACTGTCTGTTGGGCTGCTTAAGCTGACGTGAACATGTTGCATATTGAGAAAATTGTATTTAATAAATTAATTTTAGTCTACTTATACAGAATATATAGATTCGAAGCCAAGTCAGTGAGTAGTCCCTCTATGTTATCTTTCTCGATCTCACCCACTGCTATCTTTTTTGATCTCGCCCCCCTTGTTTTTGTCATGACGAAATCACGATGGGATGCTTGAATCCATAGAGACTAAACGTCTCCATAGGCTACGACAAGCAAAATTTATTTATATGTGGCAATCTGCACTTTGTAAATTTTATATCATTTTTGTTGATTACTAATGATTTTTGCCAACACCGCATGACTGGGTTAGCTAGGCCCATGGGTCGGTACAACATGATGAAATATTCGTGCAATGCAATACATGGCACTGCCCGTCTCCTCTCTTGGGCCATATTGGATGGGTATGTGTAATCGGGTTTTATGCTTAACTAGAACGGACTATAACTATATCGTAGATCTCATCATCTATTTTGGCCATTTATAGTTTTAGGTGGGCTTCCCTAACGTTTCCCCATGTCACTGATGATGGGATCAAGGTGATACGCCAGTGATGAAAGTTAGAGGGTAGCGTACATGGAATCCGTGCCCTGCAGATAGGCTCATGTATATAAGTGGCCATTTTCAGGATCCGTTTTCAATATTTGTTAGGCTATCCTGATCTCACCATCCGTATTTTAAATTTCTCATATGGTGTTTTGGGCATTCTCTTTGGGTTTTTTGTGAGCGTGCTCTTATATGGTCCTGTACTACTCCCGAGTTTGACTTCCGCGCGCCGGTGCTCATATATGAGTAATAATTGAACCATTAGCGCAATTAGCCTGCGGTGATTCTCGACTGAGCAGTTAGGGAGACAGAGCGCAGAATGGAGGCCAATAATGGGTCGCAAGAGCCTCTGCCTCGCCCTATTAACCTCAACGTCGATCACGAGTCGCTCCGGCAGCCAAGTGATGATGCCAAGAACACCGAGGGAGGATGGATGACCTTCCCTTTCCTCGCAGGTCTCTCTCTCTCTCTCTTGAATTTGTGCTCTGCTTGTTACATCTATGTGTGTGTCGTCTGAGATGGCGCAGTGGCGATGCTCGGGCTCGGGGTGGCTCGGGGCGGCGCTACGAGCAACTTCGTTGTCTACCTCGTGGAGAAGTACAACGTGCCGCGGGTTGACGCCGCACAAATCTCCAGTATCTCCCTCGGATGCCTCAGCTTGGCCCCAGTCGGTGGAGCCATCGTCGCCGACGCCTTCTTCGGCTGCTATCCAGTCGTCGCTGTCGCCATGGTCTTTTCTGTCCTGGTCGGTTCTAGGCTCACTAAACTGTTGCTCGGTCTCGATCATCAATATAATTCAACTGAATGCCCGCGGGCAGGCCTTGGTCATGTTCACCGTCACGGCGAGCCTGAGCGGCCTCCGGCCGGCTGCGTGCCAGCCGGGCGCCGGCGGCCCGTGCGAGCAGGCCTCGACGGGGCAGATGGCGGCGCTGTACGCGGCGGTGTTCATGCTGTGCGTCAGCGCGGGCGGCGCGCGGTTCAACCAGGCGACCCTGGGCGCGAGCCAGTTCGACGCCGCGGCCGACCGCGACGTGCTCTTCAACTGGTACTTCATCTTCTTCTACACGTCCTCCATCGTCGGCTCCACGGCCATCGTCTACGTCCAGGACAACGTGTCGTGGGCGCTCGGCTTCGCCGTCTCCGGCGCCGCCAGCTTCGCGGGGCTCGCCGCGCTGCTCGCCGGCACGCCCTACTACCGCCGCCCTGGCGCTCAAGGCAGCCCGTTCACGGGGCTCGCCAGGGTGGCTGTCGCTGCGGCCAGGAAATGGAAAGTCAACTTGGCCACGCCAGAGGAGTTGAGGTTCTACCGCGGGCGGCGCAGCAGTGCCGGTGACAGGGACGGCGACGTCAGCGACACTACTTGCAGCCTTGCGGCTCCAAGCGACAGCTTCAGGTAAGAAAACGATGCCTTTGAAATATTCTGTCGTATCGTCACAGTTGGTCAGATTATCACAAAAAACAAAGAGATACGTGCAGGTAATTTCTTTGTATTTGTATATGCTGGTCAGCTTTTGCGTCCTAGTAAGTGTTAAATGTTACAGGAAAAATATAACAATTCGCAATCCTTAATTAGTTGGTTATTAATTAGAACATTTCAGACTGAAGCATGCCGATAAGTGCCACAAAAACTTCAAAATGGTACTGTGGAATGTAGATATTTCAACGCAATGTAAGCCTGAAGTTTTCAGTACGCAACTGTGTACAAGCATGTTTTTGCTTAATCATAACAAGGAATATTGACCCCTACACATAGGAAAGTCTGATTGCGACAATTAATGACATTCGCTTCCACACATGCACCAGATCGCAGCTTCTTGAACCGCGCTGCACTGATCACCACCGGCGACGTCGTCGCAGAGGATGGGTCGGTGGTCGTCCGTCCATGGCGCATATGCACGGTGCAGCAGGTGGAGGACTTCAAGACGGTGCTCCGCATCCTGCCGCTCTGGGCCTCGTCCATCGTCCTCAGCGTCGCGTTTGGCACGCAGATCAACTTCACCGTCCTGCAGGCCCTCGCCATGGACCGCACCCTCGGAAGCTTCACCGTGCCGGCGGGCTCCATGAGTGTGGTCATCCTCATCTCCGTCGTCGTCTTCCTGATCCTCCTCGACCGTGCGCTCCTCCCCCTCTGGCGGCGCTTCACGGGGCACACCCCGACGCCGCTGCAGCGCATCGGCACAGGCCACGTCATTGCCATCCTCAGCCTGGTCGCATCTGCCGTCGTCGAGCGCCATCGCATGGCGACCGTGGTCGCGCACGGCGAGGAGGGCCACCCGGCGTGGGTCTCACCGCTCTCGGCGATGTGGCTTGTCCTGCCGCTCGCTCTGGCCGGCGCCGGCGAGGCGTTCTACTTCCCCGGAGGCGTGACGCTGTACTACGAAGAGTTCCCTCCGTCGCTCAAGAACACGTCCACGGGTATGGTCGCCGTGATCATCGCTCTCGGGTTCTACCTGAGCACCTCTCTCGTCGGCGTCGTCCGGCGCACCACGGCGTGGCTGCCTAACAACTTGAACGCATCCCGGCTGGAAAACCTCTACTGGTTGCTCACCGTGATGGCGGTCATCAACTTTGGGTACTACCTTTTATGTGCCAAATTATACAAATATCAAAACGTCAGTAAGTAGATCGAAAAGTGTGAATTGTAACGGCCTTCATTTATGTGGGAGGAACTCACTATAGGCAACGAACAGCCGTGTTGTCGCATGGCAATTACAACTGTGGATCACTGGTCAATCGGGTTAGAGTCTTAAATATATTATACGTAACCGTACAACGAATATAGATCTATTTTTATACTTAGGTTTTTATAATAGCATATCTTGCTACTTTATTTTATATGTATGCTTAATTAATTTAGATAATCTTTAATCGGTTGCAAAAATAGGTGTTTTTACTTCCATCATATTATCAGTTATAATAACTAAGGTGAACAATTCAAATATAAATTAAAAGAGATATTTGGTATTATCCTATCAAAATAGCAAATGTGAGCAATTAGATATAAATTTAGGGTGTTATTTCATATTTTCTTTTATATTGGCAGAGTGGGTAATTAATATGTAGTTTTATGGATTATTTAATATTATTTTGATAAGGGCAAAAGTGGATGGTTACCTAATTAGAAAACAGATCTAATAGCTATTAAAATTCCAACCTATCAATGATAGGGTATTTTTTTTATTATTGTGAGAATTTCTATGATTTTTTTTCTAGCGCATCTTGTGAGGATTGACATAAAAATTTCAAAAAGAGTCTACAAAATATCTGTTTCATGGAAAGATTTATAGCATCTTTAATGGAAAAAGGACAAAAACTGAAGGTAAATTTGAAAATGGAAAAAATCTAAAAAAAAGGATATTTGCTTTCGTTGAGAATTGAACTCAAGTTCGTAACGGCAGAGGTGGGTAATTACTTAGAAAATATATATAATAAAAAAAAATATTTGCTTTCGTTGAGAGTTGAACTCAAAACCTTTTATAATGGCAGAGGTGGGTAATTATTTAGAAAACAGATCTAATGGTTATTAATATTTCAATCTGCCAATTGATGGTCGGATGTTTCTGATTATTGTGAGAATTTCTAGGATTTATCTTTTTTTTCTAGTGCGCTTTGAAATTGATGCAACTTTTAGAACCTCCAATTAGTAATAGTAAGATGTTGACTTATATGCGGAATAGCCGTTTTGGTTCTTCAGTTTTCGTCTTTCAACTATTGAGATGACTATCTAAGTCCCTGATGAATTCGGCCCAATGTGATCCTTTGGATGATGTGGAGTGCCACATCAACAATGAAATGACCATTGTGTCCTTGTCTTTAATCCAGTCACACCTGCGTGACATTCCCCAAAGTCCATTATAATACTCTACCTTTGACTCATCGAGAAAAAAATCCCTATCGAAATGAAATGAACTTCCAGTACCACAAAATCAGACATTTTATTGCAGCCTTATAGTTCAACGTATGGTCAAATGATATCCAAAAATACAAAAAAAATCCAGTCCTTAGGGTTGGTGTTGGTCCAGTTGTTTTAGAGGCAAAATATTAGAAGTGCATTTTCAACCATAGCCTAAATCATAGTTTCATGAGTTGGACTACTGATATGGCACTCCACATCAGCCAAAGGACCACATTGAGCCTAAACGAAGTCATCAAGGACTTAAATAGTCGTTCAATAGTTGAAGGATGAAAACAAGCTTCACACGATAGTTCGGGGACCAAACTGGCTATTTCACCTATATACAACCAAATTATTTTTATACAGATAGCTACCGTCCGGAAGTCCAATACATCCAGATATGACATTAGATGGAGAATTCGTCACACGTTCTGTCTCAGAGAACTTGTTGTGGGAAGTAGATCCCGTGACGTCCATCCTCGGGCTGGATCACTGCCACACTGTCCCACCACATGTGAGCTCCATACCAAGTGACTCAACTACATGGAGATGAACGTTAGGTGAGCCTCGTCCCTTGCTGCTGCTTCCGGATGGATAAGGAGGCGAGGTAAACAAGGGGATATGTACCGCGGTAGTGCACGGATTGCCAAAAGAATAATATTGTATGATCGGATGCTCATAGCAACATTTATTTTCAATATTGAGATGGATATATTTTTTATGTAGATATGGATATATATGTTAAAAAATCCTCATTATACGTGTGGCATTTGCTAAAACATTAATATTGATATTTGTACACTTACACAATTTTACTATGGATATTAAAATAGAAACTATCGACCGATCTCAACACCATGTTACCAAGGGTACCAGAAGATCGGAAGAGAAAGAGGGCCTGGTGCTAACTGCTCCTAAGAGCTCCAAAGGGTCTCAAGGCTAGTTAACGAGGTCTGCAAACCTCTTGATCCTAGTGCTTGTATGCGTCATCTTTGTAAATGTGCGCTTATATGTCTTTGAGAGCCTTAGGAGAGTGTATATTGGCCACCACCTTACTTGCAAGAGAGAGGAAGGCCCTTAGAATTATGTTCAAAGCTCACCATAGTGAAGTGAACGGAAAGCATCTGAGAGAATGTCTTTGGAAGTCCCCACTTGCGCATGGAGTAGAAAAGGCAATATATATGGAGTTACCCGATCGGAAGGTTGGCCCTAATGCAAGAACACTTAGCTACCGTATCCTTCATCCTTGCCGAGGATTAAGGCCTTAATCCTTGTGTGTATTAAACGAGAGCAAAGCCCTAGCGAGGGGCTCCAACGAGGACTAAGGAAGGCTTACACGCTTTGTCGATACCTCAGTAAAAAATCTCTAAGTTTTTACCGTCGCCACCATCAACAGGCGCTTACTCTTCTATCGTCTTCTTTAATTATTTCCACACTTTACTTTCTTGCAATATTGTGTGCTTACTTTTTTGGTCTAGGTTAATAGGTTAGTTTCAAGGTGGGACCTAGGTTGCATGTCTCTTTCATGGTAGAAGTAGTTGCACTTAGGACAACCATAGTGGACACTGGTGTTTATCTTGCATGGGTTTTATTAATTGTTTTTTCAGAGCCTTAGTTTTTAGTAATTCTAATTCAACCCCCCTATTAGGATGGTAAGCCCAAGGTCCGTGTGATTTCCATGCATAACTCTTGGTTGCGGCCAAGGTTGGTGTTTAGGTTGGCATGCCTCTTGTTGCTGGTGCTTGCACACGCCATCTTCGTAAACGTGAGGCTTGTAATTTTTTTTGCAATACACTTTGGAGTGTGAGGTGGCAGCCATTTTACTTGTGAGAGGGAGGGACACTAGTGTTTTGCCCAAAGTTCGCCGAACGAAGAGCATCCAGGTAGTCATCAATCTACATCAAACAAACACGCTTCAAGGAAACACAATCATGCGCTACATCGATCGAAGGCTTGAAATTAGGTTAAAGCTTAGAGATTTGCAACTATGGTTTGAACTTTGAAGGCTCCTATAGGCTTATCTATGCTAGTGGATGCAGAGGGAGTGGCCGGAGGGGGCCACATGCAGGATATCAAGATGGTGGGGTCATGACCTCCCATGACGTTGGAGGAAGCTCTGATATTGATTGTGGCGGTTAGAGGCCGGTCGCCCACCATAGTGTTTTTCTTTATAAAGGCCCACAAAAGTGTTGAAGACGACATGTGATGTAGTGGGAGGCCTGATGACCGGTGAGGTATCGTTCTCCTAGTGGTTAATAGTGGCAACGGTATAGGAGCATGCAGGCTTCACCACTACAGCCATCTATGAGATGATGGTGCTTAGGCTAGAGTGAAAGAAAAAAAGTACAGGTTGGAGAGGAGAGGAGGCACATGGGAGGGAAGGTAGGAATCTGAGAGCTGGTCGGTGAAAACGCGAATCCGATCAAATCTCAATTATTTTAGTTCGATATTAATATTTTAGCTAGATAACACATCTACAGAAGTGGCTAGCAGGAGCGCTTTCTTTAGAAGGTTAGAGGCGGCTCAGAAAGAGGTCCGCTTCTGCTAGCCTCAAAGAGGACACCAGCTTGAGAACCGCCTCTAGTACAGATTAACCAGAGGTAGTTCATGGACAGAGGTGGTGCGTGCCATGAGCCGTCTCTACTAAGTCAGATAGCAGAGGCGGCTCACGTTATATACCACTCCTATTATTGCAAAGTTATAAAGTAGGAGCGGTCCATAATAAGAACCGCTTATGCTAAGTTAGATAGTAGGAGCGGCTCATGTTATGCACCGCTCCTGCTATGTATCTCCCTCACACAAGAAACACAAAATGCTCTACGTCACCGATTCATCTCTCCAAATGCT
The DNA here is from genome assembly GCA_022530915.1 of Paspalum notatum. NCBI lineage: Eukaryota > Viridiplantae > Streptophyta > Magnoliopsida > Poales > Poaceae > Paspalum > Paspalum notatum. The sequence continues at coordinate 25,426,603 of CM039692.1, forward strand.
CTCTCCCATTGGTGAGTGGATGGATGGTTGCACCACCGTCTCCCTCTCATTATTATTTCCTTTAGAGTAGTGATTTCGCTCTCTCCTCCTAACTTGAGCATCTTCTTCGCCAAGATGCAGCATCCGCGTGGGCATGGCCAGCAGCACGCACTGGCACTGCATGTTGGTGATGCGCGGGGCAGCAACCGGCATCACACGCTAGCGAGCACGGCGTACTGGCTTGGCACGAGTGGAGGCCTCATGGCTAAGCGTGGGCGGAGCGTCCAAGCGCAGCGGCGAGCCACGCCCTCACGCCCAGCCTCGCGGCCAGGTCTAGGCAGGCACATGACGGACTGTGGCCTCAACCGTCGGCACGACAGCAAGTAAGGCCAGGCACGCAGCGGCCGGTCAACAGCGCGCGGCGTGGCGTGGGGTGCGAGCACTGCACAAAGGTAGGATAGGACGTCACTTGTTCAACGGCGAGCGGTACGCGCGCAAACGCTACGCAGCACGCAGCCGGTGAAACAGCGAGCTAGGCAAGGCAGCCTGGCAGGGTGCCGCTGCCAGTGGTTTTTTAAATATATTTTTAATCTATTAGTAAAATCGGTCTACGTAATGCACCGTCTCTACTAAGTAATATGGTAAGTGCAGTTCATAGCACCAACCGCTCATGCTAGCACCATAACGGGAGTGGTTGGTACGGCTCAGCCAACCACTCCTCCTAGTTCGAGATAGCAGAAACACTCCATTAGCTGCACTTTTTTCTAACCGTTTCTAAAGGAGTTTTTTCCACCGCTCCTAGTTCTTATACTAGTGTATAAATATTAATTTATATCATTGAACACTACAGTTCAAATCTGAATCCGCGTTCGAACATCGACTCAATTCTGGTTGATAGCAAGTAGTATCAATTTTCTTAAATAGATGGTTATGCAAAAATGAAATCTTCATACAAGTAGATACAACAATATGAGTGTGCAAGTCATGGCATGTAGACAAAGATCGCTAATTGAAAAATAACATGGTTACCAATAAATATTTTAATTTTTTGTTATATCAATAAATAATTTATATAATAGATTAAAAGTATATAAACAATTTACATAAATAAACATACCAGGTTCAAATTCAATCAAAATGAGATGCTTGCCGGCATGTTGAGAGACATATTTTATTCTTTTCCAACAAGGATAGTGTCAGGTATCCATCAATATCCGTATTTATTGTACATATGGAGTTTTACTGAAAAATAAAAAATGATAAAAAAGGAATATGCGTCGTATATTACTGTTAAAGATTATGTTCGCGTTGGACAACCAGACAATGCTAGGATCATCACCGGACGGATCCAACGCTAAGACACATTGGTCAGCAAAAGATGATAGCACCCGCTGTACTACTTAAGAACTGTGCATATAGAACCAATCTTCTTGTATTACATAATTCTGGAAGAATAACCTTGCCATTCGAAATGTATGGGCAACAAATGGCTGATGCTTTCATATCTACCATGGTTTGGCATAAATTATTTATGGACATACCAGCAAGTTCCCCAGAAGTATCAATCAAATCATTCTAAGATGAAAAGCTCCCCAGAAGCATCAAACTAACATGATATTTTACATTTTATTTTCCTTAGACATCACTATGCCTTGTATGGACTGGAAGTGCCACCGCTAACTGCACTGCCTACTTTTAGGCTACCGTCCGAATTTCTCTCAAACAAGTCATCGAAGAACTTGTTTGAAGAAACATAAGATGGTCTGCGAGCCCCAGCAGACAATGGTTGCTTCAGGTTCTGATTTATTGGTGAGTCCAAACTTGCAGTTCGAAGTGGCACCACAAAGGAGTGTGATTGCTGTAGAGGCCTCAAGTTTGGTGGGACGTTGATAGGCGAGTTGGAAGTGGACTGAGGTTGAGATGATGATAACGATGCTTCAAAAGGGTTCAATTCGGGGTTGTCCTGTGAGGCCCATGGTGGCGGTGGGTAAGCAAATGAGTTGTAGGGCAACTGTGCTTGGGCTGGTGCTGGTTGATGAATCCCCGTGTTTTGAGATGGAGGCTGAGCCCATGGAGTGACATAATTTGCAGATTCATGTCCTTGGTTTACATTATAAGGCTGCGGATGCTCCGGGGTTGGTGAGCTGCCTTGATTCAAGCCTGGTTCAGGTGTTACTGGGGTATAGGGTGCTGATGTAGTTGATGATATGGTGAGTGCAAGAAGGTCACTCATAACCTGCTCTTCTGGAGTGGTCCTCACCGGTGCTGGAGGATCAGGAAGAGACAATGCATTGATTGCCATGGATGATGATATTGTAGACGAAGCAGAAGCTTCAGAACTTGTGATTCCATCATGTATGGTTGATGAAGATGTGCTTAAACAAGAAGAGGTGCTTGCTGCATTTGTGGACTGAAATTTTGACTTCCTGGTAAAAATGTATCAGTCAGCTCTAGATGATGAAACGAAAATAGAACTAAGCATAAAACATCAAATGAGAAGATTGGCATCACGACATTGTGACCTTCGAGCCAGAAGGGAAAACTCATCATCTTCATCTTCTTCCCCTTCATCATTCAAAACATTGGTTGATACTATGGTTGTAGAAACTGCAGCTTGTGGAGCGACTTTTGCACCTAGGTTCAGAGCTGTTCCTGATGGCAATTCACCTACCACATCTATTACTTCAGCAGGTAGAGGAGAACCTGATGCAATCGCATCATGTTTCTCAAGCAGAATTTGTAATTTATCATTTAAGTCAAGAGCTTGGCCCAAGAGTTCCTCATCCCTGTTATGAAGAAGAGGAACATTAGAAATTAGTTTTGTAGTCTATACTGATAGTTGATAGTGGTAATACATTTACTACTACCATCCTGTAAGATCATCCTATCTGAGTGTGTATTGGTTACCAGTCAACAATAGTGCTATTAGAGAAGCTGTCAAAAGCTGTGATTTTTTTTGGATTGTAACTAAAGCCCTGCCTGAACTTTCTATTAATAGGTGTGGCAAGACCACGGTTTGCTAGTAGTACAACTGGATGCAATAGGCACATCCTAAAAGACACCACTCAAGAAAATAGGAGGCAGCCCAAGACAAAAGCCCGAAACGATGACTACCGATTGACACTAGGCGCCACCACAAAACAGCATACTTGCCGGTGCGCTGGGCCATTGCACAACTATATATTGCTCCTCAAGGCTGTTTCTCTCCACTGCAGCCCTCCAAGTGAGGGACCACCCAACGGAATGGTGACTAAGGGCAATAGGAAGTAGGCACAAGGGGAGGAGCCCTTGAGGGGGAATGGCGAAGATAGGGATGAATATGAACACGATTTAGTTCAAACCCATTGAACCCGTGGACCCTGGCCAAACCAAATCGTATACACAGATTAACTATTTGCTTCTCTGGACTGTACACGGAACCGGTGAAAACCGCAGAATCAAGTAACGTAGGGCAGGGGCTCTTGTGCGTGGTAGTGGTTGGAGCAAACAACACAGTGCATGACTTGCCTTGCTGGTGAAGAACCATATACTGAGACCAGGAGCACGAGGCCATGGTTCTCAGCAGCACCTGCAAGGCTGCAACGAGGCAAAGGCTTCTATGAAGCTCAGTAATGGTGGAAGCAAATTTAAAGGGTTGAAGAACCTGCTTTATGGCCAAACAATATTTGGATTGGATATTATATGCAGCTCACATGCTAATGTTCCTCGCCTTATGAAATACTACTACCAGCGATGACTTACAAACCGTCAAACCAAACTGTTTAAACCGGTTCCCTCTGGGTTGGTTTGGTTTTCCGCCAAAAACAGTGCAAACCCGTGAAGGAACAGCCAGGTGGAAAGAAAGCACCACCTGGCAGAAGGTACTGTGGGAGATAGACCCACAGGCATACAATGTGCCTAGAACTGGTCGGCTGCTAAGTAGTACCGGTTGGGCAAGTAAAGAGACGGTTCAGCAAGGTGTGCTAGATTAGGACCTGTTGCATATAAGGAAGGCTCGGTCAGCTAGGTATAAGAGAGAGTCCCATGTAAAATAGCAAATGTATCAAACACTAGTCCAATTAGAATCCATTCTGTGTAACCCTGTCCCCAAGTATATAAGGCCGGATAGGGACCCCTCAAGAGATATGAAATACAATACACAAACTCTAGACTTACGTGAGCTCGGGAGATCATCTTCTCCACCTTGTAAGGTTAGTTCCAGCCACCAAAGGAATGCAAACGATCCCATATAGGCCATAGTGTTTTAGGCGGATTAGCAGGCCAAACCAGTCTAAATCGTGTTCCTCGCGTTTTATCTCCATCAATCTTCGTCACAGCCATCCTTGTATGGTAAACTTAACTGGTGAAGCATTCCCAGGCGGACTATCAGTGCAAAACACTGACAAATACACAGTCCTACCAATAGGGAGAGCACCAATAGAGCAGAGGTCCTAATGGAGATCACCCACCAGTCCATGGCAGTAGACGCCAATGCTAGCCTCAACAAAACATTAGAGAGAGGACAACCGGCATCAGGGAGGAACGAGCGAAGGTGGGTCACCTCCTGCACACCGGGCGCAGAGCTTTCATCGCACGGTGCTGCAATGACATCAAGACTGTGGCACCAAAAAGGATAGGCATCGAGGCAGGCCGTGGCAAGAAGAGGTCCCTATGAATCCACTGCCACATCCAAGATCTGCCATACTTGCCCTATGGCAAGGCCACGGGTGCAGCAAGCTACACCCACGGGGCATGACCTAACTGCCAGCCATGCCGGCTGCAATCGCACCACGGTGAGGACCAGATGCCACCACGATAGCCAGGCCGGCTGGGCAGTCCTATTTGCCACTTTTGCGTGGGACACAACGTTTTTGCCAACGTCTTTTGAATAAGTTCTAATATTTTGCCACTTTGTCCAATGTGGCGCGACACCTTAGCCCGCCGCAGTGGCCAGGGCACGGGGAAAGACAGCCCCTACCCCTGCATTCGTTATCCCCCGCGCCTCGGCGCGTGGGTGCGCGAGCCGCAGCATCGATGAACTGCAGCATGCCCCCGTAGATGCCACAGTATCTTGCCGGCGACGCTGCTGACGAGGCGCGAGGACGGGAAGAGGGGCGAGGTTGCCGATAATGGTGCGCATGGTGGAGTCAGCGACGTACGCCGAGGCGCCCTCGTTGAGGTTGACCGGCGCGGCCTCGGCCGCGGCGGTCGCGACGGAGCGCAGCAAGACCCAGGCGGCGATATCGACAGCGTGGACGGGGCGGATGGACTAGACACGGCGCGCCCCGCCGCACCCAATGCATCGGCCCATCGCGCCACCCACGCCAATGCCGACTTGACGACGAGCATCCACGCTGCCACAAAGATGCATGCAAGGATGCGCACGAGCACAAGGAGCGCGGTGATGGAGAGCGCGACACCCATTAAGACGAGAAAGGGCACGTAACCTGCCTGGCCCGCGCCCTAGACAGCGCGGCGGAGCACGAAGGTGATGCCGACACCACACACGGTGGGTTGGGCGGAGGGAGACAGAGTGGCCCGAACATGGCAGGGTCAGCAGAGGGAGACAGGTTCGGCGCAGGAGGCTGGACCAGCAGCGAAGGACAGGCTGGCCGCAGGGGGCCGTGCTGGCAGGAGTAGAGGCTCCTCTAGCCATGGGGGCTCCTGCCCCTCCCACCGCATTCCTGCTCCGGTGCCGGTGGCGGCGACGCCCACCATAGCCGTGGGAAGTAGAGCAGGCTGCTGCCCCCTGTGTCCCTCAGCCGAGCGGCGCGGGAATAACAAAGTGAAGTCAGGGGTAGGAGTCATTTGCCGTGGCCTAGGGCGGACTGAGGTGTCGTGCCCTGCCGCCATAGTGGCAAACTATTAGGATTTGTTCGAGAGGCGGTGGCAAAAATGTTGCGTCCCACACAAAAGTGGCAAATAGAGAGACGCCATCCGTAAAAGTGACAATAAGTTATATATCCCACCACGGCTGCCCGTATCACAGGACACATGGAGGCCACAGGAGCAGAGGTGTTTGAGCCCCACCGCTACCGAGCCGTCGTTGCAGAAACAGCCTTGCTGAACCAACCCCAACAGCGCCCCAAGCAGATTCGCGAACACGGCAATATGCCAGGGGTCACCAGATCCGAGTGGCCCGGTGCCAGATCTGGGCTCCGGCAGCCTATGGCAGCTGCCACAGGCGGTGGCAACATGACCCGCCATGGACCTTCCACCACTTAGCTTAGGGAAGGAGAGAGGATGGGGAAGCATCTGGAACAAGAGAGAATGCCATACCGCAGCCGTCCTGCACGGCGGCAGTGGTGAGGGACAACGGAGGCCTTACCATCCATCTTTGAAGCTCTTTTTACCTTTTACAAGAAAATAAGATAGTGGATAGCTCCAAGATAGGAAGTTAAAATGGACAATGCACCTTAGTATTCCAGTGAAGAACTGAAGATCCTACTTATAAAACCGCTATTGCAAGAACATCTTGCGCAGTTCTAATACATGAAAATTTTACATATCATAGATGATATGCCCACTGCTAAACTGTCCCTTAACTGAAACAACATAGATGAAGAACAAAAAAAATTCACAGTCACATACCTTACTAAGCTTACTGAACCCATGATCTTTTTCTGGTCTGACCGACATTGGTTCACAAGTTCCCTGATAATTTCATCACTGACAACCTAAGGGTTAAAAAAAAGTCAGAAATACTACTTTAAACAGGCACATTTATGCTATCTAGGGTTTAGATATGTACATGAACAATAGGCCATGCAGCGTAGTTTAGCTAGCTATATAGTATATACACAGACCACATATATACTACCAAGAAGCATGTTCTGCATTGACAAGATCATCATTTGAAAACTCAAGTGTAGGCTGCTTGAAAAATGCAAACTAGAGCACTCAAGGATACAGCAGTGATCAATTTAACAGCCTGCATAGGTTAATCAGGAATAATATGAAACTTTAGCATAAAAAAAATGTTACATACACCAAAATACACATTCTTACATCATTATCATTTGGATTGACAGCTCTCAACATCTCATTTAATAGCTCTGCAGCCCCCAGCATTCGTTCCAAGTCTGGCATGCTAAAAAAGCAAAAACATGTCATATAGAGCAGACACAAAAGAATCAAACATTCATTCAAAATAATGTTGTTGAAGCACCTCAGAGAAGCCCCATGAGATGACATTGCCTCATCAAGCCTTGACGAAGATTCAACTGGCATTCCATACCCTGGTTGAAAGTATGATGGCAGAGATGCTGGTCGCGTCACTGGAGGAGTAAATATTGGTGCAGCATCAGGTGATCGCTTAGGAAACTCTACACCAGAACGCTGCAAGTAAAAATATTCAATGCCTCAATAAAAATAAGCTCCCAACCTTTCTTGCAAAAAGAAAAAACAAAACCTGACAACTGTAGAGAATTAGATTGGAACACCACACACCCTTGATGGGGGGGGGAGGGGTGACTTTCATATATATAGGCCAAAGAGGCTTGGAGTACAAGTAAGCCGATGAGGCTTGGAGTACAAGACAAGACTAGCTATATACAGCCTATACAATCTAACATCCGCCCGCAGTTGCAGCGGGAGAGTCACGGACGCAAAGACTGGACCTAAAATCAGTAAACAACTATACAGGTAAGCCTTTGGTCATGATGTCCGCGAACTGGTGGGATGACGGAACGTGGAGAACACGAACATCGCCCAGAGCAACCTTCTCGCGGACGAAGTGAATGTCGATCTCGATATGCTTCGTGCGACGGTGATGAACCGGGTTTGCTGTCATATATACAGCACTAACATTGTCACAATAGACAATGGTCGCCGAAGGGATCGAGACGTGAAGCTCCTGAAGCAGCTGACGGAGCCAGCAACACTCGGCCACAGCATGAGCCACAACACGATACTCCGCTTCAGCACTAGAGTGGGATACCGTCGTCTGGCGTTTCGAAGACCAGGACACCAGATTGTCACCCAAAAAAACACAGTAGCCTGAAGTGGAGCGCCGGGAATCAGGGCAGCCGGCCCAGTCAGCGTCGGAGTAAGCAGTCAAGGACTGTACGGAGCCGGCGCCAAGATGGAGGCCAACTGAGAGAGTGCCCTTGACGTAGCGAAGAATGCGCTTGACCAGCGCGAGATGCGGCTCGCGAGGATCATGCATGAAGAGGCACACCTGCTGAACGGCATAAGCGAGGTCAGGCCGCGTCAGCGTGAGGTACTGCAGGGCTCCAGCAAGACTCCGGTACGTGGTCGGATCAGCGACAAGGGCACCATCGGTGGCGGAAAGCTTGGCACGAGTGTCAACAGAAGTTGATGTAGAGTGACACTCGGCCATGCCTGCCTGCCCGCTGAAGAAGGTCGACGGCGTACTGGCGCTGAGACAGGAACAAGCCGTCGCTAGAGCGCGTGACGGAGATGCCGAGGAAGTGATGAAGATTGCCGAGATCCGTCATGGCGAACTCAGCATGCAGACGCGATGTGCTGTAGCAGGGCCGGTGAGGATGCAGTCAAGACGATGTCGTCGAAGTAGAGCAGTAAGTACGCTACACTATCTCGATCTTTGTAGACAAAGAGAGATGTGTCAGAGGCCGAAGCAACGAAGCCGAGGAGGCGAAGGAACGTCGCGAAACGCTGGTACCACGCCCGAGGTGCCTGCTTCAGGCCATAGAGAGACTTCTGCAATAAACAGACGTGATCTGGTGCATACTGGTCGATGAAGCCGGAGGGCTGCTGACAGTAGTCCGTCTCCTCCAGATGGCCGTGGAGAAAAGTGTTCTTCACGTCTAGCTGGTGAATAGGCCTTGTACGGGAGGCGGCGATGCTGAGGACGACGCGAATCGTGGCCGGCTTGACCACCGGGCTGAAAGTTTCGTCGTAATCAACACTGGGCTGCTGTGAGAAGCCCCGGACCACCCAATAAACTTTGTGGCGGGCAAGCGTGCCGTCAGAGTGGAATTTGTGCTTGAAATCCACTTGCCGGTAACCACATTAGCTCCTGGCGGTCTGGGAACAAGACGCCACGTCGCATTGGCTATCAAGGCCCGGTACTCGTCGATCATCGCAGCATGCCAATTCGGATCAGCGAGCGCGCTGCGATAGTTCGACGGCACTGGGGAGACTGACGTAGCCGCAGCGCTGAGGTTCATCGGTTTTGAGGGAGCCGGTCTGAGAGCGAGTAACGATGCGCCAAAGAGGAGCGCCGGGGGGAACGCCCTGCATAGGGCGAGATGCTGGTGCCGGCGGCCGAAGAGCCGTCGTGGTCGGTGCCGCCGGCAAGCGACAAGCAGATGACGGCGCATGCATATGGACGGGGCGCGGCAGGTCACCGCGTGGCCGGCGCGTGTACATGACACCGAAGCGGCCGGCAGGCGGAGGAGCTGCACCAGCCAGCCCGCCCGGAGGTCCAGCCTGCGGACCGGCCAGAGGAGGAGGAACAGCCGCACAGCCGCCGGAGCTGCTGCTGGGGCCGGCGCCATGGCCGCAGGCGGCGCTGCGACCGGCGCTGGTACAGGGACGACCAGCTCGCCCGGGGATGTGGTGTCGACGTCAGGAGCCACAGATGGGACGACAGCAGGTGACACTGCGACCTGAGGAGGAGACCGCGGTCGCTCAATGTCCGAAGAGGACAAAGCTTCCGTGGGGGGCCACGGTCGCTCGACGTCCATGGAGGACGGAGCTGCCGCGAAGGGTCTGACACAGGGTGCCGAAGGGTCCTCAAACTCGACGAGGAAGTCAAGCGAGGAAGAATCTGCAGGAGAGGAGGCAAAGGGAAAAACAGACTCATCGAACACGACATGGCGAGAGACAAGGACACGTCGAGTGGTGAGGTTGAGACACCGATATCCCTTGTGTGCAGACGGGTACCCAAGAAAGACACAAGCGGCGGAGCAGGGGGGCAAGCTTGTGCAGACAAATTGGGATAGCACAGACAACCGAAGACACGAAGGTGATCAAGGTTGGGGTTGGTGCCGTAGAGGATTCTATAGGGCGTGCGGCCATGGATAGCAGAAGATGGCCGACGGTTGAGAAGGTAGGTGCTGGTGGCAAGCGCCTCAGCCCAATAGGGTGATGGCATGGACGCTTGCAGGAGAAGAGTTCGAACGGAGTTGTTGAGGGTGCGGATGATGCGCTCAGCTTTGCCGTTCTGGGAGGAGGTGTAGGGACAGGAGAGGCGAAGAAAAATGTCGTGGGAGTCCAGAAAGGTGTGCATGGCATTGTTGACGAACTCACCGCCATTATCGGCCTGAATACATCATACAGGAACCCGAACTTGCCACACATCGACTTGAAGAAGGAGGACCACTTGGTGTAGTTGGGTTTCTTCAGGTCGAGGGTGATCGGGATATGGGAGCGGGCAGTGACGGTGGCATACGGATTGATGAAGGCAGGCGCAGTAGAAGAAGAGTGCGCCTCGGAGGTGCCATTGGCAAGGACGGCTGAGGAGGTGGACGAGGCAGTGGAGGCCATGGCAGGGGGCTGCAACGGGGCGCAGTGAGGGAAGGAGCGGCGCGGCGTAGATGGGGGCAGCGCGGCTCGGGAGGTGGGGGCGGAGCGGCTCGGGGGAGAGGGAGCGGCGGCGCACAGGGAGGGCGGCGCGGCGCGAGAAGAGGCGGAGGCGCAGGGAGGGCGGCGCGACTCGGGGAAGAGGGAGCGGCGGCGCACAGGGAGGGCGGCGCGGCTCGGGAAGAGGCGGCGGCGCAGGGAGGGTGGTGCGGCTCGGGGGAGAAGGAGCGGCGGAGCGACTGGGAGAGGGCCTGTGGCTGGGGAGGCGCCGGACGGGTTCGGTGGTGGCCGGCGGCTAGGAGAGAGAGAGAACGCCAGAGGGCAGCGGAAGGTAAGACTAAAACCCTAGTCTTGTGATACCATGTAGAGAATTAGATTGGAACACCACACACCCTTGATGGGGGGTGACTTTCATATATATATAGGCCAAAGAGGCTTGGAGTACAAGTAAGCCGATGAGGCTTGGAGTACAAGACAAGACTAGCCGTATACCGCCTATACAATCTAACACCAACCTAAAGTAAAGAAAACTACACACATGTGTTGAAGATTTATGGAAGAGATGTACTTTTAACATTTCTCACTGTGTTCTACTGCTTTCAATTTCAAAACTCAAGTCATGAAAAATTCTCACCTAAACCACACATGGATTTTGCAATTCGGTGCTTGTTAAGTATCTGGAAATGTTTTTTTCTAGAAGAATTTTGAATAGAATGCAGCACAATAGGATCAGTTATACACTTATACTAAAACCCTGTCACATACAGATGTGACTCCAATAGGACTAAAAGTAAAGGGAAATTTGTGTTCTAACCCCTACTTTCAACGTAACTGATTTAGCCGCTGTTTCTTCGACTTTATGATTTTCCATTACATTTAGAGATTGACATAGCAGTTTGCCCCTGGTTTAGAGATCCAATAGTTGGAGCCAAATTTAAATAAATTAAAAAAATATAACTGTGGCAGTGGCTAACCTAGCATTTCACCATTTCAAACAACCCTCCCTACCATTTCACCACTGACTAAACTCACGCAAAACCCTCTCTGCTCACATGCTCATCAAAAAAGACCTAGCAGTGGCTAACCTAGCATGGCAGTGGCAGGCTGACCTAAGAGTAACAAGCCAACCAGGAAGCACACTGCTTGGGCAGCCAAAAAGACATGGCCAGGATGTGCCCAGGTGGGTGCGAAATTTGAAGAAACAGAAGTGGGGTAGCATGAGAAATCCATTTGGTGGCCCTTGGTAGCAAAATCATGCATTCAAGTGGCAAATTAAGGGTTTGAAGCATGTTTTATGTGAAAGAGAGAGAATGAAGAAAGCTTAAGGGCCTTGTAGTCAGGATGGAATGGGGAATTGGGGACACAGTAGTTTTCCATTTTATTTGGGTCCCTCTCTTACATGTGGTCGGGGTATGTCAGTACATACAATTATGGATTAAATTTGGTAGAAAGTAATCAATAATTACTCAAACATCTCTTGTAATAATACCATAACAAACTAAAAGATTTTTATTTGTAGAATCTGGTGGAACCTTAGATTTTACACCAATCTAAGACTTCAATCCTATCACCAAGTCTCCATTCCATGTAGATTTTCACAACCTTGGGCCAGTCATGGGGTGGGGCCAGAAGGTGGTGGGCACAACTAGAAGGAACAGAGCACTATACATGCAAATTTCTATCCAAGTTGTACTGTCAAAATACTGTTGAAATATGTCAAAGTAGGGTACAATCACAAAGTCCTCACAAAAGTAAGGGCCAAATCTTGGTGGGTGTGGGATAAAATCAAGCATCGTAATCGAGAGCCAAATCAGAGTTGAAAATAGGGGCAAGAATGCATTTGGCCCAAACATAATGTGTTTCTAATGTTAATGTAACCTTGCTATCTTATAGTATAAGATCACAAACACACCTTTAATTCAGCATATGCCCAGTAATAACGAGGGTGTTTTCCACCAGGCCCACCAAATGCTTCTTGCCAGGAATCCAGAAGCATCAAGATTTTATCCCTCACTTGCATATCTGCCTATGACAGCGGTCAAACTTAAATCAGAATGTCCAAAAAATTGAGAGATAAAGGTCTTGTATGTACACTGCATATGGTTGTTACTTATTAGAATAAGGTCAAAACTTCACGATGAGTATAGGCAGGAAGTCCTGCTTGGGCGAACATCGGAGAAATATATGACAGTGGAAAAAGGGGAAACGAGAATAAATCTTATTATGGAGTGAAAAATATATTTTCCTACAAACACAATTCCAAAATCATGTGGTTTTATTGAATTGTCAAACCTTAAATATTCACTGGTTCACCCTCTTTTGAGACTGCAATATCCGTTTCAAAGAAATAAGTATGCACTTATTTTTCAAAACATCATATGCATGTCTAAGGAAAATTTTCTACTAATCCTTTTAGCTCAAAATCAAAATAGATCATAGGAGGTGGGGGTGAGGGATGAGGCAAAAAATGAAAGTGTAACCTTTTTCTTCACAATTTTCATCATGTCCTCCAGTATATTGCGTTCTACCACTTGAAGATGTACATGATCTCCACAGTTTTTTATTAAAGTCTCCAATAGCTGTAAAGAAATTTCAGAGGATTCTCTCACATGAAGACAAATATCAAAAGATTAAAAGTACTTAAAATCTGAGAAGCATACCGTCAAAGCAAGAAATTGAACATTTGCATTCTTGTGCTGAATACGTTTTTTCAAAGCTTTAATCACCTCTTTTGCTTGCCTGAATGAATATAGTATTATTAACTTAGCCATTTGCTCTTGTAATAAACATATAAGAATAAACTATATGCACAACTCTTTAACGTCCTATGGACCTTACAAATCCTCACAGCAACCCATGTCTCAGTCCTGTACTCCTGTTTGGCTTTCAAGTGATTTTTAAAAGAGAAATGTTAGAATGATATACTTTTTGTTTTGATCCATTCCATATCTTTTTTAAAAGAGAAAGGGTATTAGATAGTTGACCTATGTCATTGTTTCACATAAAACTATTGACTAGTAAAATTTCTTTAACTTTTTGAATTAACATAAATATTAGCAGAAGTCGGTGCATGGTACTCTCTCCGTTTCACACTGTTTGTCATTCTAGCTTTAGGCACAAGGAGCACTAAAGAGAGAAGTTATTTCCTCCTTAAGTATATCTCAATCCTTGATGGCTTGCATTCTTATTAGCTGGTGTAAGGGTATGTGATTGCGGGTTGTAGATGCATTGAAGAAGGGTAGAGTCTAGAGAGTTAATTATGCTTTGGTATACATGACAACCATTTTGATTAAAAAATTAATCCTAGGAATGAAAATAATAAAAAAAAACAGGAGTATTCAGCATAGTGTCACAGCCTGTGTTCTTTCATCTAAAGCATGTTTAGTGCCTTTCTGTAAAGGGTAGTCGTGGTAATTTAGAATGTGCAAAAAGGAATAAATGGGCAGGATCATGGTTCAGTTCAACCTTTTACAGCAGTATTTTCGTAAATATAAGAAAAAGAGTGGTCTCATGCACCAATGCATGGTACTTGTGTACAATATTCTATCGAAGAAAATAGATTTGAACAAAATTTTGTTAGGCTGCAGTACAGGAAAATGCTAACCCGCTACTGCATATGATCCGGAGTACAAGAATAGTTTGGGCTGCAGAACAAGGAAAATCAAGTCCAGCTGGAATTGGAAAGAGGCAAGGATACTAGGAAGACGTGGTGCTGCCATTTCTTTATCAAGCAACTCTAGAAGGCAGGATACTGGAGGAAGAGGCAGCAATACTAGTATGGTGAAGGAATGCTCTCAAGAATCAACAGATCATGCAGCATACTTTACCCCTCAGTGGATATTGCTTGCTATCCAGTTTAGCCAGCAGTTGTAAGATCTGTTTAGTTGTTGATGTTGTGGGAAGAAGTAAAGTTTATGTTCCTTGCGGTTTGGGATCCCAATTACATTCAGATGTATATCACAAAGCCCTGGGTGTTGTTGTGGTCGTTTCAGCATTTTTGTGGGATTTGGAAATCTGGATGTATATCTATACTGTTCAAATGTTGTAATTTTGTTGCATTTCAAAGTATTAAAATTCAGGCTCACCTGTTATGGAAAATGTTAGTACAGACTACAGACAGAACAAACTAGTAATGAGATCAATTTCCAAGTAATCAGGCAATATTGTATACTTCCTCGGTTCCTAAAGTAATACAATTCTAGCATCCTACAAAAAATACAATCATAGCCGTGAGCTAACATTTCTAATGGGCATGTGCATTTCCTTGCTTGTTTTTTTTTCCATTTGAACGTGCATGCGCATTTAATATCTAGATCTTTTTTCTCCTTTCCAAGATGCATGTGAACGGTTAAATATGGGCATTAGATCATTTCTCATGACTTGGTCTGAAGCCCTCTTCCGAAGGCGGAAGCCGGACTTTTTTCCATTATCTAAAAATTAATGTCTTAAAAAATACTAGGATTACAGAACTAATAATTGATGGGGCCTAAAACACAGGCTATGTTGAACTCTCTCCATGTTTGGGCAACTAATATAATGCATTATCAGGTGGGGATGCTCTCCCCCCGTTGCCTTTTAAAAAAAACTAATAATTGATTGGAGAAAAGCAGCCTTCCTAGCTCGACTGGATACGTTCTTGGCACGAAAAAGGCCCCATACCATCACAGCGCTTGTTTCACGAGCAGCACAAAATAATCATGAAAGCAAAATGCTAAATTTCAGATCACGATGAGGACTGGGAAGTGATTGGAATTGGAATTGGATACTTTGTTAGCATAAAAAAGGGGTCTGTTATCCTTGAGAGTGCAAAGGCCATTCAGAGAAAAATGGAAGATTGTGACGTTACTTTATACGTCGTTGATACGAACGGAGAGAAGGTAGGGGAAATTCGGGGAAAAGAATCGATGTTTGCATCAATCGCGCAGTGATCAATCGATGGCACTAGGAGTAGGACAGACAGAGCAGAGAAAGAATAATTCTCCTTCTCCTGATCAAAGGAAAGGAACACACGTTTTTCATTAGGTCCGAAGGGTGGCGAAAAGACGAACCGTTCACAATTATTGCGGTGGCACAAGAACCAAGGATTCAAATTAAAAACAGGCATCCGAGAAGAAAAGAGACGCACCCGTGATCGGAGTTGACGGCGTCGCAGATGTCGATGTTGAGGGTCCAGTCGGGGCCCAGCAGCAGCTCGTTGGTGGCCTTGTCCACCCTCACCGCCGCCATGGCCTTCGATCGGTCTCTCCCGTGCCTCCTGCAAGGGGAGTGGAGAAATCCCCACGGCAACGGTGGGGGAGAGAGGAGGAGGAGGAGACGCGGAAAGGATCGGAGGCGGCGGTATTCGTGGGATGTTCACGTATGTGGGGAGTGGAGAGTCCGATGGATGGATCACTGCACTCTCGGCCCGGGCGGTGGCGCTGGCGCCTGGCGCGCGGTAAACAACAAAAACGGGCGGCCATTATTAGGGGCGCAACGCATATATGCTGCCCTCCCCACACCTGGCTGAAAGCGAAGCAAAAGTTGGCGGCGAGCACTTTAAAAATGTGGAGCATCCGCTACTCGATAGGTGTTTAAAAGAGGGAAGCTGATAATATTACAGTAAAGTCTATTTTTGAAAACACAGAAACATAAAACCAGACAAACTACATACGTGAACTATCTAAACCGTTTATAAACCATCTCACAGCGGTTTTGCCGACTACTACACAGAGAAGGCATTTATTAGCCGTTGAAAACCCCACTTTGTTGGAGCTTAAACACAAGACCATTCGGATTGTGTGCGAACCAACCAACCACCGCACCACACAGTCATATCTGGTAATATAGAGGATGTTCTTTTTATTGTAAGCATTTGAAAGGCTTTAGTATCAGTTGATGAGCCTTTAGTATGAGTTGGTGTTCAGAACTGGTACTAAAATGGTGTCTTTTAGTACCGGTCGGTAACAACAACCTACAATAAAAATCATCGCGAGCATTAATGTCTGTGTACATTTTCACTCGATACTAAAAGATACCTTTTAGTATGGATTTGTATTGCAAACCATTACTAATGTCTCTCCAGCGTCAACACCTTTCCAACCGGTACTAAAGACAACATATGTACCGGGTGCAAATGTTGGTCGATTTCTATGTCAAATTGGAACTCTTCCGAAAGCCCATTCTCCAGCAGTGATGGTTTTGATGTCTGGCATGTGGGCCCTACCAAGTTAGCACTGACAAGTGGGTCATCTCTCAACTTCTCTCTTTCTCCAATTCCATCATTTCTCTCTCCTCTCACACGTCGCCACCGCTAGCCACCCATTGCCGCCTACCACTCAACACCACACCACTGTAAGGATGAGATGCCCAAGAAGGGGTGAATTGGGCTAATTTCAAACTCTAATCGACAATCCTTAGGCTAACGATGCTACAAATTTGCCCACATCACCCTCTACACAAAATCTACTCTACGCAACAAGGAAACGATGCTACAAATTTGCCCACATCACCCTCTACACAAAATCTACTCTACGCAACAAGGAAAACAACCCTGCACATGCTTGTGGAAGGAAAACAACAATGGAAGCTGAACTAGCAACACTAATGACCAAACTAACAAGGGACATACTTGCCAAGAGGAAAGCTAAGCATGGGACTACAAGATGCAAACCTTGAAAATAACAAGAACCAAGAAAGCATCAAGTAGAGGGACAAGGGTGAGAGACAGTCGGATTTTTTCCCCGCGGTATCAAAGGTTTGGCACCCTCCCCTAGTCCACGTTGCGGCACATGCAAGGTGTGTTGCCACCTCCCATGCTTGTGGGCGTTCACTAAGAGTCTCTATTCGCCATCCCGGCAAGGTGGGTTTCAAGCCTTGTACACCATGATCTTCAGGCTTCCACAAACTCCTTGGAGCTCAAGCCTTGTACACCATGATCTTTGGGCTTCCACAAACTCCTTGGCAAGCTCTGAGATCGCACCTCATTCACCAAGTCCGCCTAGGTGCTGCCAATCACCAAGAGTAACAAGTCTTCAGTCTTCACTTGATCTTGATCCTCACCAAGTGGATGCACACAAGCCTCTAGACCTCTCTCTTGATCTCAAGGTGGAAATGAGTGTAGGGGTAGTAAAGGATGAAGCACAAGTGGCTCTCTGAGTGTATGAAGTAGCTAGAGTGTCAAAGAGCACCAAATGATCCCAAGTGACCAGTATATATAGCCCCCAAGCTAATAGAGCCATTGCAAAAGAGGTGGGCTGACGCAGAGGAGACCGGATGGTCCGATCTGGCCTTTTTGTGTGGACTGGACCATACGGTCCATACACTTTTCCAACGGTCACTGAGCACTTACGTCACTGTACTATAGTCCGTGGGATAGTATGCTCTAGTGAGACCAGACTATACGGTCCATTGTGCACTGCAATCTTTTCCAAATCGAAGTCACTGAGTTTCTTAGTACGGTCCAATTAGGGTATGTGCAGACCGTTCTATCTCAACTCCAGTCCGAGGGTTTGGTACCTGCGGGTTACTTGGTACGGTCCATGGACAGTTTTCCCAAACCATGCTATATTGCCATCAAGTACGAAGGTTTGGTGCCTGCAAGTTTCTTAGTACGGTCCGTGGACGGTCAGTGTATTTGCTTCCTAGCTTGCATTTCCATTCCCTTGAATTAATTGGTACGTGAGATAGTACGTACACACTAAAGTCGGACCATCTTGTTCAATTGATTTGCATGGAGTCTAAACCGTAGAGAAAACATCCTTGAAATTAAATGGTATGCTCAATTGGAATCCTTCAAACCAAATCATACGGTCCTTGCATTTATTTCTGACTTTGATTTCCTTCAACCCGAGATCTATCCTTGAATGCTTATACCTTTGCCTCTTGTACCTTTGATGTTTTTGAGTCTTTTGGCTTGTCTGTGCACTCAAAACTTGGAGTATCTCATGATCAAGCTTTGACTGTTGACCCCCCTTAATAGTGCAGACACTTGAAAGCTAGAAAACCCTATCTAAGCAAGGATCCTTCAACTCCTTTGACCCTTGGCTCTAGAAGAGTCCTTAGCCTTCGAAATACGGATGAAAACCAAGTCCACTTCCATGAGATAAAGCATCCAAATTAGGGGCCATTTCACATACACCAATGAGCAACAATTTTATATTCATTACACAACACCAATCCAGCCTTCTCCCGTCGGCCGTAATAAGTCCCGTCGGTTTTTAGGGTTGCCGACGGGAGTTAAGTAACTCCTGTCGGCCAAATCGTAGCCGACGGGAATTAACTTAACTCCCGTCGGTTCATGGGCTAGCCGACGGGATATAATTAACTCCCGTCGGGGGACCTGGCGGCCGACGGGAGTTACGGAATAAATCCCGTCGGCTGCACCCCCAGCCGACGGGAGTTAATCCAAAGCCCAGCGTACCCTTTCTTCCCCACGCGCCCACGCCCACTCGCTCCCACACCGCGCCCACGCCCACGCCGACGCCGACGCAGAGCCCACCGCCGCCTCGCGCCCCGTCGCGCCGCCGCCCGACGCGCCCAGTCACCCCGCCACCCACGCCGCGCCCCGCCGCGGCCTCCCCGCCCCGCCGCGCCCAGGCGCCCCCGCCGCCCCGACGCCCGCCTCGGCCCGCCGCCCCGCCGCGCCCCGGCGCCGCGTCCCCGCCCCGCCGCGCCGCCGCCCCGCGGCCCGCCTCGGCCTGCCGGCCCGCCGCGCCGCCGCCCGCCGCTCCGCGCGCCCAGCAGCCCCGCCCAGGCGCCCCGCCGCGGCCAGCCGCCCCGCCGCACCGCCTCCCCGCTGCAGGCCCCGCCCCCGCCGCCTGCACGCCCCCGGTCCGCTGCTCCTGCTCCCTCTGTTCCCCGCCGCGGCGCCGTCACCCGGCACCGCCTTCCCGTCACCTTCGGCCCGACAAGGCGACCAGGTGAGTTGGAGTGCTTTAGGCGCATATTGAATTAAAAATATTGTTTATTCCCGTCGGTTCATGGATCGAGCCGACGGGAGTTAACTAATCATGATTAGATTAGGTGTAGTCTTTAATATCATGATTAGAGTTAAGCTTATTGTTATGGTCCTTAATATCATGATTAGAGTTAAGCTTGTTGATGTAGTCACTATTATTATTGTTGATATGGCTCTGTTTATCATGAAAAATGTCTTTCGTCATTATTGTTGTTGTTTAATTATATAGACCGTTATTGTTGCATTTTTTATCATACAATGCACTCGGTTAGGGTTTCGAAACCTATGCGTCACCCGTTTCGGACCGGCACATCTCACATGCAACGCGCGTGCATGTGAGATGCGCCGGTCTGGAATTGTCCCTTTTTGGACAGCCTCGGGATGGCCGATAGAGTGTGCCGTTTATGATGGCCCTGGAGTGCTCAGGCAAAATTTCGGTGGCATAACCTTGTTGTTCTCCACTGCACCAACTCGGGCGTGCCGATGGAGAGCAGCGGGGTTATGCTGCCAAAATTTTGCTTGAGCGCTCTAGGGTCGTCATAAACACGCACTCTGTCGGGCATCCTTGGGTGGATTTAGGACACATCAATTACCTATAGATGTAGGGTCGTGATATGTAGAAACGGATGGTTCTCATGAAACATTTGCATCGCATATGTAGCCACAAACATGGAAGACGACCGTGAGTGGATGTATACTGGTTGGAAGAAGGGCGGGTGTCACACAAAGGAATGGTTTGAGAAGACAGAGAAGTTTGTGGAGAATGCTCGTGGAGAGTCAACGACCCACGCTGTGATTAGGTGCCCATGCAACAAATGTGGGAACATGTATTCACATGACAAGAGAACTGTGACACTACACCTTTGCAAGGATGGATTTGTTCAAGGTTATAAGGTTTGGGATAAGCATGGCGAGTCACGGAGTATAGTATCAGCACAGATGGAGGTGGATGACGGTGAAGACGTTGATCGGTTGGATCATATGCTTGAAGATCTGCAGGCCGAGTTTGTCAACAATCCTGAAGATCCGCCTACAAAAGAGGTTGAAGAGTTGTTCAAACTCCTCCAAGACTTAGAAATGCCTCTGCACGGACACACAATGGTTACCATCCTCCAGTCCGTGACCCGTCTAATGGGCATAAAGTCAAAGTTTGGTTTCTCAGCCAAATGTTATAAGGCAATCTTGGACTTGATTAGTGATGTCCTTCCTGCCGATCATAAGGTGCCTAAAGACATTTACCGATCAAAGAAGCTGTTAAAGGCTCTGGGAATGCCATATGAGAAGATCGATATATGCCCGTTGAAGTGCATGATATTTTGGCGAGATCGTGAGAAACTAGACAAATGCTTGAAATGTGGCCAGTCGAGGTACATAGAGGTGGTAAACGAAGACGGGGAGAAGGTGAAAACAAAGAGGGCACGTAAGCAGCTTCGCTGGATGCGTCTCACTCCAAGACTGAAACGTCTGTTCTTGGCTAGGAGAATTGCGAGGCGCATGAGGTGGCGCAAGAATCGTACGTCCCGGAAGGATGGGGTAATGCAGCATCCGTCGGATGGTGACGCATGGAAGGCCCTGGACAGCTTTGATCCAGAATTTGCTAGTGAAGAGAGGAATGTTCATATTGGGCTGGCGACAGATGGTTTCACGCCTTTCAGTATGACCGCAGCGTCTTACTCATGCTGGCCTGTCTTTGCCATACCGTACAACCTTCCACCTGAAGATTGCATGACAGATGAGTTTATGTTCTTAAGTCTCATCATACCTGGGAAGGAGCATCCTGGCACAAACCTCAATGTTATGCTTGAGCCATTGATTGAGGAGTTGAAAGAGCTTTGGGAAGGAGTGGAGGCGTATGACAGCTACATGAAGCAAAAATTCAAACTTCGGGCAGCATATTTGTGGTCCATACATGATTATCTAGCGTATGGGTTCTTCCTTTGGACCACCCCTTCAGGCTCTAGGCACAGGAGTTCAGGAAGGACACCATTGTCACGAAGGAACCCCCTAAGCGTCGCACCGGGTGGGAAATCGCTGAAGAACTGAGTAATCTAGAAAGAAATGGGGATGGGTTTGAAGGTTTTGGTGAGACCCATAACTGGACTCACAAATGTGGCCTTTGGGAGCTCCCTTACATAAGAGCATTGCAGCTCCCGCACAACATCGACGTAATGCACCAAGAGCGCAACATGTGTGAAGCACTCTTTAACACCGTCATGGATTTCCCAGATAAAACAAAAGACAATTTCAAGGCCCGAGTGGACTTAGGTAACATATGTAACCGCCCAACTCTCATGCTCAGAGAAAATGGAGGCAAGCCTCGTGCTGAATTTGCCTTGAGACCCAATGAACGAAAAGAAGTGATGAAGTGGATGAAAGATTTGAAATTTCCCGATGGCTATGGTGTAGGGTTCAGAAGATCTGTGAATTTGAAAACAATGAAGATCAATGGGTTGAAGAGTCATGATTACCACATAATGATGGAAAGGCTGATCCCAGTAATGTTTCGTGGTTACATTAACGATGAAGTGTGGAAAGCGATAGCTGAACTTAGCTATTTCTACAGGCAGCTTTGTGCTAAAGAAATTTCAAAGGAGATGATGCAGAAACTAGAGGAATCAGCACCTGTGCTTCTTTGCAAGCTGGAGAAAATATTCCCACCTGCGTTCTTCAATCCTATGCAGCATCTTCTTATCCATCTCCCATATGAAGCAAAGGTAGGTGGGACAGTGTATTATAGGTGGATGTATCCCATAGAAAGAATGTTGAAGAAACTGAAATCAATGGTGGGCAACAAGGCAAAGGTTGAAGGTTGTATAGCAGAAGAGTTCAAGTTTAAGGAGATAGCATTCCTCACAAGTGGTTACATGACTGAAGACCACAATGTTTTTGCCCATACGAAGAGGTACCATGAAGATGAAACGGAGCATCCGTGCAGTCATATTAGCATATTTCAATGGAACGGCAAGGGTGTTGGTCCACCAGTGCCATATGAATTTAGCGAGGAAGAACGGAAATCTGCTTTGCTCTACATGTGGTCAAATATAGACGAGGCTGAGAAATTCTTCAGGTAATAGTTTACTAGGCTTAAAGGATTTGTTTATGCAATGTTTTGTGTAAAAAATTGTTTTCTTACTCTCGTTCCTTTTTAGCGAGTTCGATAAAGAAAACTGGAGGTCTGCTCGTAACCGGCCACCAACGGTGAAACAGCTAGCCAACTTGCGTCTAAATGGATTGCAAGGGGGACCTAATTTTATCTCCTGGATCCGAGACCATGTAAGCCTTGTATACTTCGTCCTCGTACATCGTGTATTTGGATAACAATTGTAACACTTTTCCTTTCTTGATTGTCAGTTCGGGAATGTAGCGGATGACTCACAAAATTGTCCTGTGGGATCTCCGTCCCATGAGGGCATTGATTCTATTGGGAGTGTCCATTCTGACCTGCGTCAGCTTTCTATTGGGAGTGTGATAGTCAAGAGTTATAGCCGTTACGACGTAAACAGGTTTCGCTTCCGTACAACCAAATTTGAAGCTTCCCGTCCTTTAGCAGCTACGAAAAATAACGGAGTCGTAATCCGGGCTGCAAATATGGAAGGGCAAGAATCCGAGTATTACGGAATCATAAACAATATATTCGAGTGCCAATTTGTAGGGAACAAGGATCTGAGGGTGGTGTTTTTTGACTGTACATGGTTTGACCCGAAGCATTATAGAACCGAATTTGGAATGGCGCAGGTTAAGCACAAGCAACTACTTCAAGGGGCCGATAGATATATCCTTGCTCATCAGGTGGAGCAGGTGTATTACTCGTCATATCCATGCCCTAAGTTGAGTGCCTGGTGGGTCGTGTACAAAACCTACCCCCGTGATCGGTTGTCCACTCCTGTTCCCGATGATTACCATCGTGAGGGTCACCAGGTAGACGAGGTGTTCCAAGAAAAAGAGTTGCCATCCTCATTTGATATAGACCCTGCTCCTACATTGGATTCTCTAGGTGGAGACCTCAATGATATATCATTGCCACAGAAAAGGAAACGTGCTATTACATTGGATTCTCTAGGTGAAGACCTCAATGATACATTATTGCCACAGAAAAGGAAACGATAAGTAACAAGTTAAGTATAACAATCCTGGTTTAATTCCATATGCATGTTTATTTGTTTATGCATGTTTATTTGTTTACGCATGTTTACGTTAATGTTGGATAATTTTGTACCGTTTGTTTATTTATTTACATTACTCAGTTCTAATAAAAACTTCCAATTGCTGCAGGATGCCTAAGAAGATTAAGCAGGTGGTGAAGGGGTTCAGGGACAGCCTTTTCCGAGGGAGTTCCTTGAGCGCTAGCAGGAAGGAGCAGATCTACAGGTCCCTGCACCCAGAGTTAGACGGCCAGTCCTTGGGGTTTCAGAGAGGCGATGTAAGCAGCATTGTATTGTTGTCTTTAATTCGTGTAATACTTTAACGCTTGTATGTGACACTTGCCTTACTTGTTTGCAGGATGAACCGGAGTCAGATGCGGCTGAGGCTGAGAGTGGACACGAGGAGACTTCAGTTGAGGGTGAGGTGAGGAGGCTGAGGCTGAGGCAGGAGGTGGGCAGTCTGAGGGTGGACACGAGGCTGATGCTGAGGCAGGAGATGAGCAGGACGAGGGTGGACAGGAGACTGAGGCTGAGGCTAGAGGTGAGTAGGAGGCGGGTGGACATGCAGCTCCCAGGCATCCACGTAAGTTTAGAAGGCCCCACGCCGTACCACCTCCACCTGTTCCGACCACCGAGGCAGGGAAGACGGTGATCTCCCCCGTCGGAGATAGGTAGGTGCTATATCTTTTGATTTGAATCAGATGTATTCATCAAATGTAAGCATGTTTGAGGCTTGACCGTCTTTTGTAGGGAGTGGTTGGACTACTCATTCACCGGCCAGGGTCGTCAAAAGCAGGTGAACTCTGTGTTGAGTTCTGTCCTGAAGCTTCACTACCCTGGTCTGGTGAAGTCGTCCGACGATCCCGACGTCGAGCCAGTCCTCGTCACATGTTGGGAAGATTACAAGCTGAAGGTGGATGTCACTTATGGCGATGCCCAGGGACTCGTTCGCGCTGACTTCTGGGTACGTAATCTTATGCATGTTATATGCAAGCAATCATATAATAGTTAGATAACATTGCATTCTTCTTGTAGGCACGTTTTCGGTTGGCCGACGGGGCTGACGTGAACCACGCCGAAAGGGTGTTTCACGTAAATGCCTATCAGTTGGTGAAGGAGGCCCTGTACGAGGCAAGGATTCAGGCCACGTGCATGTATCATCAACAAATTTTAGGGCAAAAAATGAATAAGAAGACAGGGGCCTCGAGTATATACCTTAGCGAGGAACAGTACCGCCAGGTTATATTTGAATTCTATCTTTTGTGTTTGTTTCATTTGAATAGGTACTGATATATGTTTTTTTATGAAGGTGGTGGTTCCGTGGATGTCTAACCGCCCAGAGGCCTACGCAGCTTGGTGTACGAGGTGGGCTTCAGAAGGCTTCCAACAGAAGTCGAGAAGTCACAGGGGCAATCGAGGCACCATGCCGAACCACACCTTCGGTGGCGACAACTTCACGCGAAAGGCGAAACGCCTGGTAAGAAAACTAACAAATATGTTCAGATGTCATATATGCATTTATTGTACTAACTCTGTGCTGTAGGAAGTTCAATTAGGTCGTGAGCCGACGCCCATCGAGGTGTGGGAGGCTGGCCATAGGGGGAGTGACCCTTCCAACCCTTTGTGCAGCCAGACACAAAGCGAGCGTCTGGTGAGCAGTTGTCCTTAATATTCGCTTAATGTGCGCAACTTATGAACTAACTACGGTCATATAATCGATCACAGGCGGCATATGCGGAAGAGATGAAGGAGCGTCACGGAGAGGACTGTGATTGGAGGACCATGCCGATCGATGCCCAAGCCGTGCATGCTAGCGGTGGAGGAAAGGCACACGGACGGTGAGATGTTACATTACATGCCATTTATACAGTGAAAACGAGCATTTGCCTTAATTACTCTTTCTATGATAACAATTGTAGGTTCTCTCTCTTTGATGGAATGATCAACACGAGGGATGTTACATCGTCTCGGCGGTCGGCATCCGGGTCCGGGAGCTCTGCTGGTCCTAGCTCTCGTCGGCTCACTGAGCAAGAGCTTGAGATCGCTAGGCTTCGTGAGGAGAACCGTCAGCACGATGAGCAGTTGAGGGCTCAAAGTGAATACTATGCCTCAGTCCAAGCGCAGCAGCAGTAGATGATTCAAGTAAGTATATTGCATATTACTGTGCATTCATTGCTTTTAACATTCCATGCGCACTACTAACATGTTTGGTCAATAGTTACTAGCTCAGCAGCAGGGCATACCCTACGTGCCCCCTCCGCCTCCGCCGCAATGGACGTTCGTCCCTATGGGCCCTCCTCCACCTCCGCCGCAGCAGACTCAGTTTACCACACCGCCGGCACAGCTACCTGCCCCTGGATCACAGGTTTGTATTCTAACTCTCTAGCTATCGACGACAGTTCATTAGTTAATATGTATGACTGGTAACAAATTTCATTCTTGCTTCATAGGACAACAACCAGGAAGGAAGTGGGACGATGCATGGCTTCATCAACTCGCTATTTGCGTACCCTACTCCGGCGGAGGCAGCGGCCAGAGCTCCAACAATCCTCCCGACGACGACGGTTCGTGAATGTGATTGGACACTTTACTTTGTGATGATGTATGTGTTTGATTTAAGGACTTTATATATATCTGGTTGGATGAATGTGTTTGGATATTTCATATGTATGTGGTTGGATGCATGTGCTTGGATACTTTATATATATGTGGTGGTTGGATGAATGTCATTGGATGAATGTGTATGATCGATCCCACATATTGTGTGGGATGCTATGAATATGGGCTGGCTTTGGGGGGGACACAATAACTCCCGTCGGTATTACCAAGCCGACGGGAGTTATTCTGGAACTACTCTCGTCAGTAGCCCCAGGCCGACGGGAGTTAAGGATTAACTCCCGTCGGCCCGGCCGGCCGACGGGAGTTATCGGGCACCGGCCAGACCCCGTGGGCTGACGTGGCCGGCCATTAACTCCCGTCGGCCCTAATAACCGACGGGAGTTAAGCGCCGGCTACGTCAGCCTACGTGGGTCTGGCCGGCGCCCGATAACTCCCGTCGGCCGGCTTCTAGCCAACGGGAGTTATTTATCTCCCGTCAGGGCCGACGGGAGATAATGTAACCCCCATCGGATAACTCCCGTCCGCCAGATACCGACGGGAGTTAGCTAGAAACCGATGGGAATAGCTAATTCCCTTCAGTAATGGGCTAACTCCCGTCGGTTTCTGGCCGACGGGAGTAGCCTGGATTGGCGTTGTGTTATTAGACCAGCACTCATGAACTCATTAGACAACAAATACACTTGTCATTCAATCACCAAACTCACCTTAGGGCCTAGATGCTTACAGCCACCCCAACTGCTCGTCGTCATCTGTGCCGGGCTGCCGCTGTAGCCCGCCACTCCCTCGCCCATGTTATCGCCTCCTCCTCCTAAAGCTCTTCATCACGACTCCACATTGAGTTGATGTGGTGGCCCACGACGTTGAACAAGCTCCTAGGGTCGACTTGCGGCATGCAGTCCGTGAAGGTGGCACCGCCCTAGACTAAGGAGGTGGCTCGCATGGCAGAAAACAGGGGTAAAGGGCGTGGGGTTGTATTTTAGATGGTAATGCCAGTTAGCATGTGTAAGTTGTCTAGTTTCGTAGTGGTAGGTTATGGAGTAGATAACAATGATAAGTATAGGGTTGTCAAATGGACTTTACCTAACGAGTTTCGTATTAATATCATACCATGAATAGCCAATCTAATAACATAACAATATGGCTATATATACCCACATCACCTCCCATAACGTCGGTATCTATCCCTATTGATGGTATTGCTTTTCTTTGTCGCCGGTGGGTCCTCCTCAATCGCTGCTCCTAAATCCGTTACCCGTATTGATGTATTCATAACAAGGAAGGCTCAAATTTTCATCGGCCCGACACTAATGGAAATAAGCAACTTGCCAAGAGAAATAAGCAATTTATGTGTGCAAATTCACTTTGATATCGCTGTGACTGAGGCAAAATAACATAACAGATCTTTATAGTTAGAGCGAATATAGTAATAGGATAATAGCCTTTTTTACATGTTAGTTTTGTCTAGCTATGTGAAAGATAGAAGTGGCCTCTCATACCAGAGCCAACCCATACACTAACGTAAGTTCCAAGACTAAAGAGGAAAAAGAGAAAACATTTATTAAATAGCCTATCTTAGATTCTATCACATTATATGAACATTGTATGACATGTGTAAGGACCATGCCAGAGTGTTCAACCCAAAAGAGAATGGGGTGAATTTGGTCGTTAATTCGCTCTTCTAAAACCTAGACCTTTCTATTGCATAAGACAAACTTATCGTGTCCTACACATGCTAGTTAAGTCTAAGGTTTAACTATACGCTTTCTAATTTACTCAAAAGTCTTGCAACCAAAAGCCAAACCTAAACAAACTTAACTAGGAAAGCTAAAGACACACAAGAAAGTAAATGCGGAAACGTAAATACGGTAAGCAATTAAAGAGAGTAAGGAAGGAAGATGCAAACTCCTGAGGAGAAACGTAAATGCTACACTAATGTGAATTGGTGGCAGCCTTTACATTGAAGAATATCGTTGGGAATAAAAAAGGTGAAGAATATTACAATGGCTAAGAATACCATAGCTCCTTAGGATCGGACGACTGAAACAGATGGATGATGTGGCTCAACGCGGTGCGAGCTTTATAGTAATAATATACAGTGAAAGGATCAAGATGTCCAAGAGGGGGAGGGGTGAATTGGACTTCTAATTTCAAAACTAAAATTAAATCCTATCGATCAAGTCCCAATTCATCCTAGTGTCTAAAATGTATGACTAAAGTTCTACACGACACAAAAGTTTTGCAACATAGAGCCAAGCATGCAAGTCTAGGAATGTAAATTGCGAAATGCAAATGCGGAAAGTAAAGAGAGCAAGAAGTGACACGACCATCTTTTTTCCGAGGTATCGAGGAGTCGCAACTCTCCCTAGTCCTCGTTTGGTGCCCCTCGCAAGGCTTTGTTCTCGCGGGCTTCTCGCAAGGATCCCGGCCCCAAACCTCACAAGGAGAGGGGTTGGCAAAGTGATTCCCACAGAAATCAAGCTACCTCTTGACCTTCGCAAAGATCAAGCGCTCTCTTCTTGATGCTATTCTCCACTCCGGAACGATGAGCTCGAACCGCGTACAACGCCTTCGCAAATGCCTTCCTCCGCTTCTCCCACAATCTCCGGAGAGCTCGCGGAAGGTACGACCGTAGCCATCTAGATGATCGCGATCACCAAGAGTATCAAGCTTTGACTTTACTTGATTAAACCTCACTTAAGATGTTCTCTCCATTCAAGTCTCTTGCTCAAAGCTCAAAGATTTATGTGTATTGGTGGTGCTGGTGACCTTTGAGTGTATGGAAGTGTTCTCAGGTCGCAAAGGTGGTAAAATGAGGGAGGGGGAGCCCTTTATACAGAGGCCAGCCCAAAAATTAGCCGTTAATGTACGAAATCATTTTTCTGCGTACCCACCGGACAGTCTGGTGCATTATAATTTCAAATCTCCATTTTCGCGCCGTGGGTTGTAAAAGCCACCGGACAGTCTTGTGGTGAGCCACCGGACAGTCCGGCGGCGCATTTTCAGCATAGGCCCATGAACACGCCCTCAGTTTATAACGTCCGACGGAGGCACCAGACCGGATAGTCCGACGGCAAAACACCGGACAGTCCGACAGCTATTAATGCCCTGGACGCCAAGAAAACAGCCCTCAGTCGATACTGTGCGGCGGAGGCACCGGACTGCCACTGGACAGTCTGGCGGTGCAAGAAGCACTGGCCGAGACAGGAAAGACTTAGCGCAAAATGACACCATCGGACAGTTCGGTGGTATATAAAACCTTGTTTTTCAGCGTTGTTTTGAAACGAAGTTTGTGAGATTTTTCGAGGGTTTTTTCTTTAGATTTAAACGACATAAGTGAGTGGTTTTTAGCGTATTTTATGATGTTTGAGCTTTAGGACTTAGATGCATTTGAAATGAGATAAACTCTAGAGAGAAGTGCGTCAAGTTACTCACTCTCGGACCCCCTTAATAGTATGGCCCATCTAAAACTAGCAAATAAAACTCTAAGCGACTTTGTTTCGACTTTGCGACACTTAAAGATAATCGATCCTTAATCTTCTCACTAGGAATCCAGTACAAGGGCCATCCTTCATGAAATCTGAATGGAGGGGCCTCTTTTGGTCAACCAATAAGCACAATATAGAATATTATCCTTTCATGTCATGAACTCATTAGCAACAAAGTTAAGTTGTCATTAATCACCGAAACCTCTGCCTCTTAGAGTCATGTTTCTCGCATACAGTATACGATTTACCCAATCAGTCGTCCTTGGCAATAGCCTGCAAAAGTGGTCGTTGACACTTTTATTGTTTTTAATTTATTTTTTGTGAAACACATTCGTATTGTTGATTTCAGGAACATGGGATAAAATACATAATACTCTAATTTACAAGTAACAAAGATGTAAGATCATTCATTCCAACAATGCTGCAAATGAAATCTAGGGGTAAACCACCCCTAGCTACTCTACCGGCCTTCAGCAGGCTGCTCTCATCAAAGTGCCCATTTAGAGTGCCTAAAACACTGTTTTGCACTGTACGCGCACTTTAGACAGAAAAAAATACTTAGAACAGTGGATGGACTGGGCACTCTGGTAAGAGCAGCCTAAGAAAGAGCAGAGCATGTAGCACCACCGCACATTCCAATATACACGAAAAAAGAGTGCTGGCCTGTGTCAGCTTGGCACTAGCGAGCAAATTGGTGGATCCATGCAATATCTCAACTTCTCGATCAATGTTCCGGATGGATATCGACGACGCTGTCAATTAGAAAAACGGGTGCCTAGTTAGATTGGCACTAGCTACAGGCGCCCAGCGTGTTGCCGGCGCCCAAGTCGCCGTTGCCACATCAGCTAGCACAAGGAAAATGGGTAGCCTTGACAAGTGGGAGAGGAACGCTTTGATCCATACCAGCGGCTGCTTGTTGACCTGGAGCCAATTAATAATTGCCAGTTGATTCACTCCCCGTTGTCTAAAACTATAGATTATGTGACAGTGATATTACAATGTGGCCGAAATAGTTTTCTGATGCGCGCGCTTGTGATGGAGAAATGAGTGGCGGTTGGGGATGGAACCGGACCACAGGGGCTGCTGCTTTCCTGGATATAGAAGAGGTCCTAGAGGGAACAGGGGAGAAAGTAGCAACCCTGCATCGTGCCAGTGAACAGCGTTGGAGTGCTAATGAGGCTGTCCTTCTCTCGGTCACGCACAGTGCTTTTTCCAAATTATACCCACTACAAACAGGGCGCTACTAAACACATACACATACTCACCTCTGTAAATGTACACACATACACGCTGCACCTATGAGTATCCCTGAGAGACTAACCCAGTAAGTCTTGAGATTTATAAAATCGCTACAATACACTTGTGAGCACTTTTAAGAAACCGACTCGGCACCTGTGTAGTCTAAGACTTCTTGATAGGTTGGTTCCACCGTATGGATCCTAATCGACTGAGGTACTCAAAGTCATGCACTATGCTTTGTGGGATACCGATGTTGATCTTATGTATAAAATGACAAACCGTAAATTTTTTGAATAAAACAAATAATCGAAGTTGTGAAAAAAAATCAACTGCGTATATTTGTGAACAAAGGGAGTACTAGTTATGTTAGTTACTTTCTATGAGACTATTCTGATGTCATGTTACATATAGACAGTAAAAAATATGTGATCTATCTGTTAAGCTGTATTTATGATATTTAACTCAGGTGGATTACAAAACCATGGTGATCAAATATAAATTTGATCTTTACATTCAATTCTATTATTTATTTGGGGAGAATACATGGTGACGTAGTGGATTCAGGTAAGCACTCATATTATACAGCATGTTTGTAGTATTTCATTCCTAGATGTTAATGCATGCTCCATTTCTAAACAGAGCTATCAGTCATGCTCAAGCATACGGAAATTCAAATGAACCCAATACCTACAAGCTCATGCGCGAGCGCGAATTATCACTACACCACTCAGTCACATGTTACTAGGTAGGAATGTTATTCTTTTATCTTATTAAATACATAAAAGACATTAGTACCAGTTGATAATGTTTTAATACATATTGGTGTTATGAATATGTACCAACCATTTTTTTTTTAAAAAAAAGGTACTAGTACCTAAAGTCGTTTAAACGGCCACGATTATTCTAACAGCGTCAATATCAGATCTAACTTTGGTGAATACTAGCGTCTAGGATTGAATCCCCCTCCTCTAGTAGTGTGGTTGTTTACCTCCGACCAATTCCATCAAACAAACTATAGCAAGAAGATATGTAGGACCGATTTGTTAAAACGGTTGATTTATGTTTTTTTAAAGTGTTTTATGAAGTGTCCCGGACTCCCGGTGACATGGAATCACAAAGACATAAAAAGCGAAAATACAAGTCAACAACTAAAAATGTTTAATGTGTTTCATCCAATGAGCCATCTCGGATTATCTTTTATTCATCTAATGATACGTGTTTCTATCGAAATTTGAGGAAATGAATTGTTATATAAGCCACTCATTTCAACCGCTTGTAATTTCTAACAATACCAATGCCGTTTTTTGTTGGACTGATCTCATAGGAATCGTCCCATTTAGATACAAACAAACATCTTACAGAGATATTATTGATTTCATAATTGTTTTCTCAAATACCATTGTCGACAACGGAATTTGGCCGCCCTTGTTAATGGGCCAAAATCGGCTTCGGGCTAAAAAGAAACTGTCCAAGGAAGCGACGGTAAATGATAAAACATGCCTTGTATAGTAGAATAAATAAAGATTAGTTAAAAGAGTCCAGTATAAGTCGGTTAAAGTTTGTAGCTTAATTATGGAAGGGCAGGCTTGCCGTCCTAGTCTACGGACTATAAATATGTATCCTTATTATCGAAATAAAGTTGACGACATACGTTCATCGAGTAACGGCTGTCTCCACATCCCCTTAGTGCATCGCCACCTCTAGCGACTAGAGTTTCAGATAATCGTCGTGCTGCCTTAACGATTTAGTTTATTATAGGCATTACGACGTTAGTCGCCTGGCAAATCGTGTACTGAAGCGTTGTTTATGGCACGGTTTGCTAGTTACCTTGATGCGCGAGATCCATTAGTTGTCCTGATGAATCTCATGTCAAGCTTAGCTAGGCATGAGATCCATCACGTGAATGAGCCGATATGCTTGCACGTCGGCTCATGCATGACTTGCTGTTATTTTAATATCTCTTGCGGTGCACGCTATCACGTTGCCGATTTGTTATCAGATTAGCATATCGCAAGGTTGGAGGCTTAGATTAGATCTGTTCTCTTAGTTTTATCTACAGATCATGTGTTAGTAGGAAGATACGATGTGTACCCTGCCTTTTATCGTTTTATCAAAGATGCATCTGTTTTCATATCGTTCCTATAGAATCTTTGGTGTATTAGTAGATTCAAGGCATGTTTGACGTTTATGTAGATGTTTTAGCCAACTAGAATAAGTCTAGTCGTGTGTCCTCTTCCTTTATTTAAGTACTTTTATATGTTATATCTGGATATACTATTAGTAAGACAGCAGGGCCTTACCGACGAAGAAGATCCGATACAGGATGAGCCAATCCGAGCGATCCAGCTAGTATTTAATGTTTAATCTGTTTTGTCTACTTATACAGGGAAAACAGGAGGCAACCGACACCGTCACCATTACCACAACCTTCCTGGCTAGGTCACAAGCCAGGTGGCACGCCCAACCACCACCAAGCCAAGACGATCGGTTGATTCGTTCAGCTGATCGTGGGTCGCAGCAAGGAGGAGCGATCCCTACGGTCCACGTACACCTCCTGGCCCTATTGTGTGAAACTTTCCAGGGTGCTACCTGTCGGTTTCCTGGTGCAACACATTTTTGGCAACGCCCGGTAGGACAACATCTCAACCCATTTGCATGGCTGGCAAAGGACGTGGTGCCAGCACCGATGAAAGCGGTGAAGAGTTTACCCCCATCGACAAACCCGATGATCTTCCCGAGATTCATCAAAGGCGCTACTCTGAGATCATGGATGAACTCAAGGCCAAAGTTTTCGCCATGTACGGGAGGTCTCATCACGGTGGCTTCGTGTTACGTGGAGTCCCTTCGTCGCTTCTCGACGAAGTTGACCTCATGACTCCCTCACAGCGGCGTACTGAAGCGCTTCGCGAGGAGATACACAGGATTACCGCGCACGCTTTGATCAGACAGTCTGAGGCGGTTATAAACCGCATGGATAACATTGTGGTCAAGACGGTCAGAGCAGCGTTGGCCGGTGATCCTCTTCACATCAGCGGCCCCGAGCTAAACGGCCACGTAGGAGAAGCCATGTTCTACTCCAAGCCGCTCACGCCAATTCGCATCGAGGTACAGAGGGATAACATCGCAGACTTCATCATGCATCCTCCGCGTGATAGGCTCCCTCTAGAGACCAAGGTATACTCGACTCCACCTTTGGTCATACCTGACGGTTTTGTATGCCAGATGAGGTACCGATAGCTGGAGGAAGGAGAAGCACCTCCTCCCCCGTACCCTAACCCGGTCCTCGTTAACCCACCACGAGGACCAAAGCAAAATCCGCCAGAAGCCAGGCCTACGCACGAGGCAGTTCCACATCGACCAGCAAAGACGGTGGACCAGGAGGTGATCGAATGGCAAAACACCTATGGGACTGGGCCGATCCATAGCGATCAGTCCATGTATACTGCAGGGACGAGCCTCGACGTGTCTCGGAAAGACCTTTCTGAGATTTTGAAGAGTCAATACGGTATCACACCTCTGCGGGGTGCCGTCTCCTATGGGAAACCCTATCCGGAGGTGTATGACCATCTGGAGGCGCCCCCCAAGTTCAAGATCCCTGACTTCACCAAGTTCAGTAGCAATGACGGGGCTAGTACCATGGAACACGTCAGCCGGTACCTCGCACAGCTAGGGATCGCGTCAAGGGCCGAACATATGAAAATTCGGCTGTTTTCTCTATCACTAACCGGGCCAGCTTTCAGGTGGTACACTACGTTGGCCCCTGGGTCCATCACTACTTGGAAACAACTGGAAGAGAGTTTCCACGCATAGTTCTTTTCTGGATCTGATGAAGCTACGTTCACGGACCTAGATAGCATCCATCAGCTCCCAGGGGAACCAGTTCACAAGTACATCCAACGGTTCCGCGAGTTAAGGAACCGATGCTACTCTCTCCATCTTGATGAGAAGATCCTAGCCCAGATAGCATATAACGGGCTGAACAGGGTTGTCAAGGCAGTATACGGGCCGACCGATTTCGATTCCATCGGCCATTTAGTGTCAAAAGTTTCTGCTTATGAGCGAAGCCATCTAGAGGTTCTGCAGGAAAGGCAAAGACGGAGCATCGGCTGTATCCAGGCTGAGGAAGACGACGCCTTGGATGATGCCGATGCCTACCTCGTTCAGTGGGCAAGGACCAACAAGCCTCTGCAGTGCCAGTGGGTGAAACAGCCTGAACCCATCTCATGGTATGACTTCGACGTCTCAAAGACCGAAGCCATCTTTGACATGCTCGTCAAGGAGAAGCTATTGGTGCCACTCCCTGGGCATCAACCCTCTACGGCTGAGGAGATGCGCGGCCGCAAGTACTAGAAGTGGCATAACAAGATAGAAGGGCATAATACGGGTGACTGCAGGATTTTGCGGTCCGAAATCCAAAAGGCCATCGAGCAAGGGAGACTGATTTTTGCTTGCGCTCCAATGAAGATAGACACGACGCCTTTCCCAGTCAATGCCGTCTACGCTACAAGTTCATTGCCCGATGAGTGCTACGCAGAGTTCGTATCCGAGTCGATGTGACGAGCACGTTTGGGCAGGGCTATTTCTACAGGCAGGATCCTGCACCGGGTTAATCAACATCAGTATTCCCATCTCCTCAGAGGTTCTACCGCATCAATCAACATGGTTCACGCATCCAAGGACGAGAAGGGAAAGGCCAAGGCGGATCCTCTCGACGACATCCCTCTAGAGTTTAGGGCCGAAGAGCATACTTCGGTCAGAACGGTTCAGAGGAATCGGCGATGTCGCCCCAACTCAGGAGTGTTGATGGGCATGTACGCACGCCATCATCAGCAGAATGAGGAGCGGCGTCGGGATGAAGAGGAGGAAGCCTACCATCGCGAACTTCGCCGTCATCTTGAAGAACGACGTCACCAAGACCAATGGTGCGAGGAACGGCGCCGCGAGGAATAGCGGCGGTACAAAGCGCACCGCGACGAGCATTGGCGCTGCCCCTATTTTCACTTCTGCTGGACGCAAGGTACGGAGAGACTCCCCACCCTTGATGATTGTCCAGAATGTTCCGACCGCAGGAGTCGCCATGGCAAGGCGTCCGTGTTCGAACGCCTAGAACGTGCGCCATCACCGCGACGACATCGCACGGCCTCACCACACCGTCGCCGTGACCCTACTCCTCCGCCACGGCATCCTCCGTCTCCACCACCAAAGCGGCAGTCTGCGTCTCCACCGCCGGTGCACTCGCCTCCTCCAGCGAAGCAAGACGACCCAAAGGACCTTCAACATCGTCTAGAGTGCCACCTGGAGAGGTGGTGCCCTGAGGGTTTGACACTAGAACTGGCCGAAGAGGAGTATCTACGGCAACTCAAGAAGATTGAGGGCATCATGCAGATTCCAAGCCTACGTCCCAAACGTAATCTTATTTGGAAACGGAAGCCCCAACTTGACGTTGCTGAGACGTCAAAAAGCTGACACCAGCTGATCCGGCTAAACAAGACGCTCGAGAATGTTCATCGTGCATGGTCAGTAATGATTCCTCCAGCGACGACGATGATATTGAAGACGGAGTCAACAAGGTGATCAAGAAGGCCGCAGTAGGTATGAACATGGTCTTCTACCTCCCTGAAGATTTTCGTCCTCCCAGTAGCGAACAGATGGCCGAGTCAATGGCGCAGTTCAGCCTCGGCCCCGCTGCTACAATTTTTGAAAAGCCGATCGACAAGAAGTATCGGCACCTCAAGCCTCTCTACGTGAAGGGTTTCATCAACGGCAAGCCAGTTGGCGGGATGCTCGTCGATGCGGGTGCAACTGTCAACATCATGCCGTATTCCTTGTGCCGCAAGATTGGAAGGTCTGTCGAAGATCTTGTGAAAACCAATGTCACCCTCAACGACTTCAAGGGCACTTCGTCTCAGGTCAAAGGGGTCCTTAATGTCGAGCTAACAGTTGGCCACAAGACGCTGAACACTTCCTTTTTCGTGGTCGACGACCATGGTCCTCACTCGGCTCTCCTTGGTCGAGACTGGATTCATGCCAACTGCTGCGTGCCTTCCTCAATGCACCAATGATTGATTCAGTGGGATGGCAATAACATTGAGGTAGTGTTCGCGGACGATTCTCGCAGCATTGCATAATCGTCCATATCAGACGAAGCAGAGTGTCTGTCAGACAGGCAAGAGTTGAACTGGAGTTTCGTAGAAGAGGAAAAAAATGTGATCACGCCGGTTCTGGCAATCGGCACACACCTGTAGACAGTAGGCTGCTTCAGCCGATGGCATCGGCCGATCCTCATCGGCTAACAGATGCTAGTAGCGTATCTACGGGCGCACGGGCCGTAGTGGCCGATCTATGCGATCGGCCCCAAAAAATTTGTAATCATATTTTTTGTAACGATTCTGAATTGGCCAATCTAGGCGATTGGCCGCAAAACATCAATGTAATTTACACTTTTTCTAACAAAGATATTTTGACATGCGATGATCAATCGCCCGATGGTGAGGAGAAACCTGAGATCGCACCTCCCCATCCATCCCTGGCATCATCAAGCTCTACTCAGAAATTTGTCGAGGAAGGTAAACACGGTTTTGGTTTTACTCCTTTTGATGAGCTTGAAGCGGTTGACATCGGTCCAGGCGATCGCCCTAGGCTAACATGGGTCAGTAAGAAGCTTAACCCAGAATTTAAGACTAAATTGGTAGAACTGCTTAGGGAGTTTCCTGATTGTTTTGCCTAGGCGTACCATGAGATGCCTGGTCTTGATCGATCTATCGTCGAACATCGATTACCAACAAAGCTTGGGTTTTGTCCGTTTGCACAACACCCCAGAAAGATCGATGCGAAGATAGTAGATACGGTCAAAGAAGAGATGGAAAAGATGATTCGTGCTGGGTTTATTCGCCCTTGCCGATACACCACTTGGATATCGAGCATTGTTCTTGTGTGGAAGAAAAACGGGAAGCTTAGGATCTGTATTGATTTCAGAGATTTGAACAGAGCTACCCCAAAGGATGAATATCCCATGCCTATTGTCGAATCACTTGTTGATGCTGCAGCCGGTCACAAAAAGATGAGTTTTCTTGATGGTAATGCTGGGTATAACCAGATATTCATGGCCGAAAAGGACGTCTGCAAGACAGCTTTTCGTTGCCCTCAAGGTTTATTCGAGTTCGTGGTTATGACTTTTGGCTTGCGTAATGCTAGAGCAACTTACCAGCGGGCCATGAATTATATTTTTTACGACTTGATCGGCCGGCTTGTAGAAGTTTACATCGATGATGTGGTGGTGAAATCGGTCTTGCAAGAAAATCATTTAGCGGGTCTTCGCCAAGTTCTCGAGCGCACTCGAAAGCATGGGATGATGATGAACCCAGATAAGTGTGCGTTTGGTGTCACAGCTGGCCAATTTCTTGGTTTTATGATCCATGAAAGAGGAATCAAAATTGGCTCAAAAAGTAAGGACGCCATCGAGACGAAGATACCACCAAAGACCAAGAACGAGCTTCAGAAACTGATTGGCAAGATTAACTACATCAGAAGATTCATCCCTAATCTGTCTGCCAAGCTTGAAGCATTCATGCCGTTGATCAGGACGCAAAAGAGTGAAGAATTCGTATGGGGGCCTGATCAACAGCTTGCATTTGATAACTTGAAGAAGTACCTAACAACGCCACCAATGATGGCTCCACCCCGTCTTGATGTCCCGTTTATTGTTTACCTATCAACTGACGAGACAACCATCGGCTCTGTGCTGATCCAAGAAGTCGATGGAAAGAAGCGGGTTGTCTACTACCTAAGCCGACGCTTACTTGACGCTAAAACCAGGTACTCTGAGATGGAGCGTTTATGCTTATGTTTATACTTTACATGCACCAAACTGTGACATTACTTGCTTAATGTTGAAACTTGGGTAGTATGTAAAGCCGATGTTATTAAGCATATGCTGTCAGCCCCTATTCTTAAAGGGAGGCTCGGCAAATGGATGTTTGCTCTCTCGGAGTTTGATATCAGGTACAAACCAGCCAGGGCTGTAAAAGGCCAAGCATTAGCAGATCTTATTACTGAACGATCGGCTCCACAACAAAATTTCGTCGGCATATCATCTTGGGCTTTGTTCTTTGATGGTTCTGCGTACGACGCTGGCTATGGTGTTGGGCTTCTTATTATCTCACCTCGGGGGGCACAATATGAATTTGCTTTTCGTCTCAGTGAGCGACGCACTAACAACCAAACAGAGTATGAAGCTTTGTGCAAAGGCCTTGAGTTGTTGCTTGAGGCAGGAGCCGAAGTAGTGGAAGCTTTCGGCGATTCTAGAGTTGCCATCAATCAGACAATGGAGGATTTTAATTGTGCTAGTGATTTATTATATCCTTATCTCATGCGTTGTCAAGAATTGATGTCAAAATTCAGATTTGTTCGGCTAACATGGATACCAAGAGAAAACAACCTTGAAGCCAACAAGCTAGCATAAATAGGTTCTGGATACGTGGAACAAGACGATAGCGTTTGTGTCGACGTCATGCCGATTGATACAAACGACTGAAGAGTCGATCTCCTCAATTACTTGAGGGATTCGGCTCGGGGGCAGATAAGAAGACAAGACATCGTGCTTTGAAACGCATGCTTATTGGTGATGAACTATACTTCAGGACCATGGAAGGGCTATTGATAAAATGTTTGAGACCAACAGAAGCACTTAAAGTTATGCACGATGTCCATGAGGGAGTATGTGGTACCCACCAATCAGCTCATAAAATGAAGTGGCTGATTAGGAGGTTAGGGTATTATTGGCCAACCATGTTGGAAGATTGCTTCAAATACTATAAAGGTTGGCAAGAGTGTCAGAGGTTTAGAGCCGTCCAGATGGTGCCAGCTGGACCGTTGAATCCTATTGTTAAACCATGGCCATTCAGAGGCTGGGGTATGGATATGATCGGTCAAGGTAACCCTCCAACCAGCAAGGGACACAAATGGATCCTAGTTGCCACCGATTACTTTACTAAATGGGTGGAGGACGTGCCAATGAAGAACGTCACGGCCAAAGATGTGGTGAACTTTGTCAAGGAGCATATCATCTACCGGTTTGGCATTCCACAAACTATCACCACGGATCAAGGAACTGTCTTTTTGGCTGAATAGTTCAAAAATTTTGCCAAAGAGATGGGTATCACGCTGCTGCAGTCGTCCCCTTAATACGCTCAGGCCAATGTACAGGCTAAAGCGTCGAACAAGAGTCTCATCAAGCTGATCAAAAGAAAGATAGATGAAGATCCTAAGCAGTGGCACAATCGGCTTACAGAGGCATTATGGGCGTACAGGATGTCATGTGACGGGGCGATTAAGTGCACTCCATACCAGTTGGTGTACGGTCAGGAGGCCGTTATGCCATGGGAAGTTAACATCAGCTCTCGTAGGGTTTAATTTCAGAATGATCAGTCAGCCGATGATTAAGCATCTCTCATGAACATCAACATAGATGATTTAACAGAGCTTCGGTTATGGGCTTTCGAAAAAATTAGAGACAACAAAGCTAGGGTAGCAAAAGCCTACAACAAGAAAGTGAAGCCGAAGAATTTCAAAGTAGGCGATCTCGTCTGGAAGTTAGTCTTGTCAATTGGAACGAAAGATTTAACATTTGGAAAGTGGTCACCTAACTGGCACGGGCCCTATCGCATTGTGGAGACTGCCCCAGGAAATTCATATAGAATGGAGACGTTAGAAAGGGTCCGGTTTTTTAGAAACATCAATGGTAAATATCTGAAGAAATATTATCCCAGTCTATGAATCGAAGCCTAACTTAGGTAAGAGCCGATGTGGTAACATCCGGGCTAGAATAGCCAATGCCTTGACATCGCCTCTAGAGAAAAATGTGACCGATGCGTTGCCATCCGGTCTTAACAGGAGCCGATGTATTGAAGCATCGCCTTTAGAGAAAAAAATAATATAAACAAGCAACTATGAATAGCAGGACCAGCGTGTGTCATTGGCCATAGCCGATGCTAGGCATCGCCATTAGTACAAAAGTACAGAAAACCATAATGTTCTTGACCCCGAGCGTCATAATGTTCTTGACCGAGCTATACGCTTGGGGGCACAACTAACAATGTTCAGGTAATGGAATGAAATTATGCAGAGGAAGAGGCCGATACTTTGAAGGTATTGATGGATTGCAGTCAAGGCCTTTGTCCTGATCGCATCGGCGGAATCGATGATCTGGCGATCTGTTTCGTCAGAGCCGATTATCAGTCCCTTGTTGAGCTCTCGGATATGCGCGATGCTGGCTTTGAGTGATAGTGACAGTTTCTGCTTATTATCGACAAGCGTCTTCATGCTTGGATCATTGGCCAGAATGGCGACATCGATCTGAGATAGCTCTTCCTCAAGGTGCTTGATTTCATCAGCTATCTTCATCCTTTTCGCATCAAGCACTTGCCTGGATGTCTTCAATCTTGCTTCTCCACTGTGGTTATCCAGGTCTGCCTTGAATTGGTTTGCTGCTGCTCATGCCTTGGTAATCTCTTCTTTTAGGGCCGGCTGGTTGTTACGGGAAGCTAAGCGTGACGCAGCGGCCAGTACATCTTCACGGAGAAATCCAAGGTGAGTTGTGGGCCGGAGCACCTGCTTCAAGCTTGAGGGCAGCACATTGGCAATCGACTCGAGGGCCGTGCGAATCCCATCACATGCAACGACCAATGTTTCAATTGGAGCCTCCAGTTGCTTGGTGATTTCTTTGAGATTCAAGGTTACATCGGCCGGGGGATTTGTGGGAGGACTCTCAGTCACCAAAGATTCGCTGATGGTTGAAGGATCGAAGTTTAGCAAGGATGCAGCATCAAAGGTCTGGCAACAGCAAGGTTAGTTCATGGATTATAGACGAAAAGGGTATGCAGTTAAAGATGTACCTGTGAAGGGCTGACTTTCATGCTGCGAGCTTCGTCTGTCTGGCCGGATGTATCCTTAGGAGAAGAAATAGGAGGTTCAGGGGAATTCTCTTTCACGGCCCCTTCCTACTCCTGGCCGTGAAAGCTATGATCCTGCATATAGAGAATGATCAGTACAACTCCCATTATTGAATCCAAGACAAAGTGGAACTTACTGGTGATTCAGAAAAAAGGGTTTGAACCGAGACAACAGGTTTGGGCTTGATGGCGGTTTTCTTGAACCTCGGCTAGCGAAACCCTTTCCCCTCCCTCTCGCGCTTCATCCCAGGGGAAGAAAACATGGCCTTGTCAAGGGAAGGCATGTCGGCCTGGTACAAAGGCAGTGGTGCCTTTTGCAAATAGTTGAATGGGTGGCCTGCGTCGTCAGTATGGACAGGCCCTGCCTGCATCTGTGGTCAAGAAATTCGGTCGTATCATGAAGCAACAATGCACGAAGAAGGCCGAATCAAATGGGAGATTACCTCTTCCGGCGTGGTTTCATGCTCTGGGTCAATGGCTAGAAGAGCTGATGCCACGGCATTGTGAAAAAGGTGGGGCCTCCAGAAATTCCACCAGCGGTCGAAGCCATCGGCTGTGTACACGAATTTCATCGTGCTAGGTATATTAAGCTCCAAGTCAGAAAAGATGGAGTACGCTTTGGTGGCTACCAAGGAGTCAGCTATATCAGCTCGGCTTTGGATTTTCTCATGAATAATGAGGCGAGGAGAAGTCTGATTCAGGCCGAGCTGGCGAGCAGCTAGAACAGGTTGGTATGACTCATATCTTGGCTTATTAATTCTGTTACTAGTACTCATGCTGATTGGGAGGAGACAAGGGGTAGCCACAATGCCGAATATAGCACGGGTTTCTTCATCAGTACTAAAGATTTCTAGTCTGAATAAAGATGGGTTCTCAAATTGCTCAGATTCGGCATACGCATTGTATACAGGAGTGGTTTGTGAGCTATAGAAACATTTGTACCATTTGGCTGTTTCAGCTGCATCGGTTTGGGTTATAGCCAATTGATGCAAAGTCTGGCCCAATGAGGTACAACGGATGGATCTGCCTATGAGGTCTGGGAAGGACTAGGACTCGAGTGGTGGAAAGTCTGGGATTTCGTTGCGGAAGTACAGTTGACTCCAGAGCTGAACAAACCACCAAGGGCCGCCTATCTTGATACGTTGTCCAGCCAGTATGCGCTGGGTGTTCAAAGAAAGATGGCGGTACAATAAGCCTAGGAAAAGGTTTCCTAAGGCGATGGCCCGGCCTTGAGCCAATGCAGTGGCCAGGTTAAGATAATTCTTGGTCGGGGCTAGAGAAGGACCATTGAAGAGGAAATGGTCAAGCCACAGGTTCAGGAAGGCGATGTGTTCTTTCTCTGAAACTGAGCCAGATTGCTTGTTGTGCTGGGTGATATATTGGCTCTAGTTTCGAGTACTGCTCTTCTCCACTATTTTCTTATGAGGGCATTTAGCTAAATGAAAGGGAGAAGGACAGGTGGATTACACATCTAACCCTAAGATCATGCCAACATCCATAAGAGTAGGTGTCATGGGGCTAGAGCCGAATAGGAAGCAGTTCAGGCTATATGACCAAAAGTAGCCGATGGATCTGAGCAGAGTGTCATCCTTCTCCATGGGAGAAAGAGATAGAGTCAGAGCATCGGCTATGCAGATGGTTTGCCAAGTGGAGCTGTATGCGCGCTCAACGCGTTTATACCAATCAACCCACCGGTCATGGGGAATGGCTAGGCGCGGAGTTGGTCTGTCCATAGATCTAGGTCTGGGTCGACATGGACAAAAGGCAAGCGTTTGGTCTCTGTTCTAACAAGGTCATATGGGGGCTCATAGGATTTGGGTCCTAGACTAAAGGAATTAGAATTGGCCGAGGTTGGGATCAATATCTCGTCGGCCTGAATGATTAAAGAACAAGCGCAAGGTAAAGATAACAGTTTTTTGAGTCTTAATTGCAGAAAATAGTCGAGGTCTTTACCTTCAATCCGAACACGCGCCCGCAAAGAGTTTGTTCTTCTGTTGTGCTGCTCGACGCCGCCATTTCGCAAATTGCTCGAGAGGGTGGTGGAAAAGTGTTCGTCAGTGGCAAGAGGAAAGAAGACGCGCTTTGGTGTAGTACATGCGCCTTTATGAGGTGCTGACTTGCGCGGGATTTGGAAATTTTGGTCGGAGGAAGCGTGTTCTCTGGCTTATCGGCTTGTCGCGTTATGATTGACTAAGTCAATGAGACGGAGCCGATTCGATGTTGATCAATGAGCCGATTATTTTACTAGAAATCGGCTAAGTAGGCAGATCGGCTTGTCACGTTAAAGTAGAGCCGATTGTAAGACTTCTCGAGTCAGCGCGATGCTGCTGAGCCAATTTTTTTTTTGTATTAAAGGGAATCGGCAAAAGGGAAAACAGACAGAAACAGAGGTTTGGAAAAGGAAATTTCATTAATGTACATAGCAAAATATATTTACATCCCTAAGCCGACACCACGGCTGTTAACTTCCAAGACTTAGGGACTTTTTTCCAGAAGAGCCGATGCAACGGCTGACATTAAAACCTAAGCTAAATCCTACTGATACTAAGATAGGATGCTCTAAGCATCACTATCATCAGCTAATTCTTCATCGGCTTTCTCGTCCTTGTCGTCGACGACTCGCTCTCAGTGGGAGCAATACCAGACGAGCTCTCCTTGTACTGAGCCGCGAGGTCTTCATCCTCGTCCGGCTCCTCTGGCTCGGCTTCGTCGGAGGAGTACTCCGGCTCGTCGGCGTCGTCCTCCTCGTCGCTGGCCTCCTCGTCGCCCTCTTCTTTGTCATCGGAGGGTGGCATCCCTAGGCG
Source organism: Paspalum notatum (assembly GCA_022530915.1). Lineage (NCBI taxonomy): Eukaryota > Viridiplantae > Streptophyta > Magnoliopsida > Poales > Poaceae > Paspalum > Paspalum notatum. The sequence continues at coordinate 25,471,243 of CM039692.1, forward strand.
CCTTCTCTTGGTAGGGCGCTCAAGTGACTGATGGTCTGGAAGAGGGACCCATGGAGGGGAGGCGACCGCATCCTCCGGGTCCTCGGTGCAGCCGAGGTTGATCCTCACTCCGGATGGAGGGGAGGGGATGTCCTCGCCCCAGACCTTTAGCCAAGCTTTGGCAGCTTGGTCTGGGGACCGCCCCTCGTCGGCTACCGAAACGGCCGGAGGAGCTTGATCGGCTCCTGCTACCGGCAATGGAGCAAAGCCCGGTGGTACGACCGGGTAGGGCGGCAGCGGTGCTGGCACATTAGCCGCCGTGCCTGGAGCAGAAGCGATGGAGGGGGAAGAAGGTGGAGTAGGCGCTCGTGGCCCTGTCACAGAGGGGGGAGAAAGTGGCGATGGCCGGTTGTTGCTGTCGAGGGAAGACATGGCTGGAAGGAGGGTTTTCTCGGCTCTTTTCTGGCTAAAGGAAGGGAAAGAGTGGATGCCAATTTGAGAGGAATAGGGGAGACCTGCCTTTTATTAAGCGGGAGGCGATGAAAGGCGAAGGGACGATGTATGGGAAGTCTAAGAGTCACGCGGGTCATCATGGCGGTTGCCGTGGAAGACTGTGTTGCAGTTCAGAACGATGGGACATGCATGGCCAGGTTTCACACTCATCTGGTTTTGAAATAAATAAATCTTTATTTGCCAAAACCAGGGGGCATGTGTTGACAATGGAATTTGGCCGCCCTTGTTAATAGGCCAAAATCGGCTTCGGGCTAAAGAGAAGCTGTCCAAGGAAGCGACGGTGGATGGTAAAACATGCCTTTGGGCCTTGTATCGTAGAATAAAGATTAGTTAAAAGAGTCCAGTATAAGTCAGTTAGAGTTTGTAGCTTAATTATGGAAGGGCAGGCTTGCCGTCCTAGTCTACGGACTATAAATATGTACCCTTGTTATCGAAATAAAGTTGACGACATACGTTCATCGAGCAGTGACTGTCTCCACATCTTCTTGGCGCATCGCCACCTCTAGCGACTAGAGTTTTAGGTAATCGTCATGCTGTCTTAACGATTTAGTTCGTTATAGGCATTACGACGTTAGTCGCCTGGCAAATCGTGTATTGAAGCGTTTTTTATGGCACGGTTTGCTAGTTACCTTAATGGCGCGAGATCCATTAGTTATCCCGATGTCCTCTTGCGATATGCTTGCACGTCAACTCATGCACGACCTGCTGTTATGTTAATATCTCTTGCGGTGCACGCTATCACGCATTCACGCTACCGGTTTGTTATCAGATTAGCATATCGCAAGGTCTGAGGCTTAGATTAGATCTGTTCTCACAGTTTTATCTACAGATCATATGTTAGTAGGAAGATCCGATGTGTACCCTGTCTTGCCTTTTATCGTTTTATCAAAGATGCATCTGTTTTCATATCGTTCCTATAGAATCTTTGGTGTATTAGTAGATTCAAAGCATGTTTGACGTTCATCTGGATGTTTTAGCCGACTAGAATAAGTCTAGTCGTGTTTCTTCTTCCTTTATTTAAGTACTTTTATATGTTATATGTAGATATACTATTGGTAAGACAGCAGGGCCTTGCCGACGAAGAAGATCCGATATAGGATGAGCCGATCCGAGCGACCCGGCTAGTATTTAATATTTAATCTGTTTTGTCTGCTTATACAGGGGAAACAGGAGGCAACCGACACCATCACCATTACCACAACCTCCCTGGCTAGGTCACAAGCCAGGTGGCACGCCCGACCACCACCAAGCCAAGACGATCGGTTGATCCGTTCAGCTGATCGTAGGTCACAGCAAGAAGGAGCGATCCCTACGGTCCACATACACCTCCCAACCCTATTGTGTGAAGCTCTCCAGGGTGCTACCTGTCGGTTTCCTGGTGCAACAACCATACAGTGATAATTCGGAATCAAAACACATAGATATTGTCGTAGTCCGTGGCAGTGGCAAAGCTAGCGGCGCACATGAGAGAGATACAGTGCGGTGCCTAAAGTTATCTCTAGCGAATCACTCAAATAGATATTTCAAATATTGTTCTGATACTGTAGAATTAATAAAATTTAAAATCTCTACAACTCACTAAAGGACGCAAGGGCGACGTCCAACTCTTCTGTTGTCGGTCCGCCAATGATCTCCTGCGCGCCCCTCGCCTCGCAACCGCCTCGCTCCCTCTCCCTCGCCAACTGCACTGCGCCATCACCTACCTTCCTCACTGCCTCCCTCTCCTCCTGCCTCTATGCTCCAAGCCGCCGCGCCTGCGCACCACCGCCGTCCAGCCTCGCCTCCATCGTCCACCACTCGCCCCGGCCTCCGTCGCCGTCGCGGCTGCTCCGCCTCCATCGCCCTCGCCGCCAGCGCCGCCCCAATTGCTGTCGTGCCCGTGCCTCTCCGACTCCTTCCTCCCACGTCCCCGAGTGACGGTTCCGTCGCCGTCGCGCCCGCACCTCGCACCTCCGTCGTCCCGCGTCCCCGGCCAACGCCGCTCGGGCCTCCGTCGCCATCGCCCCCGCCACGCACCACTCCGTCTCCGTCGTCCCGCGTCCCCGGCAGACACCGCTCGGGCCTCCGTCGCCGTTGCACCCGCACCTATCGGCCTCTGTCGTCCCGCGTCCCTGGCCCGATGCTATCGAGCCGGCCGCCACCGCCAGCCATCCTCCCTGCTGCGGCGACCACACCGGCGCACCTGCCTTGCGCCGCTGCCGACGCCGGCCCCTCTCAACCATGCAACCCGCGCGCTGACGCCCGACCCCGGCCTGCCGGCGCGCCACCGCCGCGGAATTCCTATGCCCCACCCGACGGCCATTGCCTGTTGCCCGCGCTACGATCTCCCTCCGTTGCCGTCTCCCCGCACGCATCAACACCCACGTCCAGTGGCAGCGCGCCACCCTACGCCCATGGCGCCCACCGTCCGCTTGCCCCTGAAGACTTGTATTATTTGGAGTAATACATGCTTAGTTTACATTACACACAGTGGGTTACATTATATAGTCCAGTAGGAATACGAAGTGTAGGAGACTAGAAATTGAAGAGTAAAGGCTAGTTAACACTAGTTAACACCCCCTCACAGTAGGAACGACGGTGCAACGACATTCATACTGGAACGAAACTCAGAAAAAACTATTGAGGGAAGGCCCTTGGTGAAGAGGTCGGCGAACTGCGATGACGTCGGAACATGGAGAACGCGGACAGCTCTAGCGGCGACTCGTTCCCAGACGAAGTGAAGATCAATCTCAATATGTTTGGTACGTTGATGCTGCACCGGATTGGTGGAGAGGTAGACGGCACTCACATTGTCGCAGTAGACAAGAGTGGCATGCGAAGGAGGGTGATGAAGTTCACACAGTAGCTGGCGAAGCCAAGAGGCTTCAGGACGATATTCTGCTTCAGCACTGGAGCGAGAAACCGTCAGCTGTCGCTTGCTAGACCAAGAGATAAGAGTATCACCAAGGAACACAGCGTACCCTGAGGTAGAACGGCGAGTATCTGGACATCTAGCCCAATCATCATCAGTGTACACTGTGAGTGCGGAGGGAGAAGAACGACCAAGAAATAAGCCGAGGTCAATAGTGCCCTGAAGATAGCGGAGGATACGCTTCACTGCACTGAGGTGAGGCTCTCGCGGGTCATGCATGTGGAGGCATACTTGCTGCACTGCATAAGTAATGTCCGGGTGAGTGAAAGTCAGATACTGCAATGCACCAACTAAGCTGCGGTAGAGTGTTGGATCAGCCACTGGAGGCCCGGCAGAGGAGAGCTTGGCCTGAGTATCAACTGGGGTGTTGCAAGACTTGCAATCAGTCATACCAGCACGAGTAAGAATGTCGAGAGCGTACTGACGCTGGGACAGCAGCATGCAGGTTGAAGAGTGAGTCACAGCAATCCCCAAAAAATGATGAAGCAGGCCAAGATCCTTCATTGGAAATGCAGTCTGCAGAGAACTGAGCAACCGATGGAGGAGACCAGTGCTGGAGGCAGTCAACACAATATCATCCACATAGAGGAGCAAATAAGCCGTATCAGAACCATGCCGGTATATGAACAAGGAAGTATCTATCTTGGCTTCAATGAATCCCAAGGACTGGAGATGGGCAGCAAAGCAACTATACCATGCGCGGGGAGCCTGCTTGAGACCGTACAAAGATTTGTTGAGACGGCATACATGAACAGGCCGAGTGGAATCAACAAAGCCAGAAGACTGAGAACAGTACACAGTCTCGGTGAGAGTGCCATGGAGAAAAGCATTCTTGACGTCGAGTTGATGAACAGCCCAATCGTTGGAAAGAGCCAAACTGAGAAGGATGGTGGCAGGCTTCACAACTGGACTGAATGTCTCATCAAAGTCAACCCCAAGATGCTAAGTAAAACCACGGAGAACCCAACGTGCCTTGTAACGATCAAGTGTACCATCAGAGTGAAGCTTGTGACGAAAAATCCACTTGCTAGTAACAATGTTGGCATTTGAAGGCCGAGGCACAAGGGTCCAAGTGTTGTTAGCTATCAATGCCTGAAATTCCTCGTCCATAGCGCCACGCCAATTGGGATCGGCAAGGGCATGACGAAAGGAGGAAGGCACAGGAGATAGAGCGACTGCCTGAAGATTCATCTGTGGCTGCCGGAACCCACTCTTTGCACGGGTCCTCATATTATGATCATTGACAACAGGCAGCACAGGTATGTGTTGACGCGGCTTATGAACGAAAATTATACATCATTTTATATTGTTTTTATCTATTATTATGCGTTAACTTTGCCTTTTACTAACAAATAACATAGATTATTGTGGATTTTGCAATATTGTCTTGGAAATTGTCTACTTGTAATTTTTGCAGGTTTTGGGCCAATTTTAAGCAAAATTCATCAAAGTCTACCTCGAGTAAAAAGACCTCTGAATATTATTCAATAATGGAAGAAGAAGCCCAATTAAAGACCCATCAAATGAAGCCCAATTCTAGAAGACTCGACAAGATCTCGGGATACAGAAGAATCTGGAAGGTTTAGAGTCCGAAAAGGACTCCACGAAGATTTATAGAAGAATTATCTCGAAGCCCGCAAAAGATGGAAAGAAACGGTTGCAAGAAGAGTCCGGGTCGGCCGACCCTGGGCCCTTTGGTCGGCCGACCCCACCCCCTCCCGAAGGCGGTTGAAGTTTCCTTTTCGGCTACGGCATCCTCAGGGTATTTAAAGCAAAGCTGAGCCCCTGGTCGAGGCATCCAATTCATTATCAAGGCGACAAGACGACGACTTGAGGGACACAACTAGAGGAGAGCAGAGGGTCGAGTTTCTAGTCTAGGTTTAGATCTTCTTCTAATCTCTAGAGGTGATTAGAGGCCTTGCACGGCTCTCTAATTGTCTAGATCCGGAGGTCTAATTGTATCATCAAGGGAAGGTATGATCATGGTTGTAATTATGATACAGTTAATTAATGAAGTATTGTTCTTGTCTAATTATCATATTCTTGTTCTAATTATGGTTGTTCTAGCTGTAATTAAGTTTATGACTAGATGCATCTTGATTAGACCATGTCATTAAGGGTGATGTTTATCTAGCGTTCTTGATCTTTGATCTAGTTTACTAGTAATATAGTTTTGTGTCTAGTTCTTGTGATCATGGTGATTAGAAGTGCTAGTTGCTCTAATTATGTTATTAGACCAAATAAAAGTAATTGGAAGTGCATTCTCTAATTACGTGCCTGTTGAAAGTTCTTCGTCGATTACCTGGTTACCAGTGACAGTGGAGCCCGGGGAAAGGTTGAGCCGATCTAGGGGATTAGATTGATTGATCATGATTTAATTATGCTATGATAGATGTGCTTGAACATGCTTATTTGCCTTGATCTACTAGTTATCTCGCTGCTCTAATCTCGTTGTGAAACTTTATCTATCGTATGCTTTGGATCCGATTAGAGCTTGATTAGAACCTAGTTAATACCCTTTGATTAGAGTTCTAATTATGTTTCTAATTGTTTATCTTATATATATACATTAGTTTAGTTTATCTCTTTTACTAGATTAGGCTAAGGATTGGTTTAGTTTAAGGATTGGTTTAGAAATAGATTAGATATCCTTTTTACCCTAGTTTTCGCATAAACTCTTGTTAATTAGATCACGATTAGTTCGTTCCTTGGATTGACATAAACCTACGATACTCATCATAGGGAAAAGCTACACACGATACTGTCGCTTGCAGTATAAGGTTTGCCATGCTTAAGTGCTGTCAACAAGCTTTTCTGGCGCCGTTGCCGGGGAACTAATTATTAGGGTTCTAGTTGATTAGAGTTTATGTTTGTTGTATGTATTTAGCATTTAAATTCAGTTTTATTTCTTTTATGCATTTAGATTTATTTTCTTTTTATTTTAGGCGCAATAATTTTATTTTATTTTTTTTATTTATTTTTTATTTATTTTATTTATTACTGTTCTTGCGCCATTTTTATTTTTATTTTATTTTTCTTTTTATTTATTTATTTTCTGAATTTAAATTTTGTTTTTAAATTTTTGGATTCAGGACTAGTTTAGTGTAAATTTTGTAGAATTATTTTTGCTTTGTATATATTTTCTGCCACTAACCTGAGCAGGAATGGATGGACCACGATCCAATAAACCATCTAATTATGTGGATGATCCAGAAAAACTGCTGAGAAAGAGCCGAAACTCTGCCAAATTTTCTCGGAAACAAGAGGAAACTCTGCCGAAGATGGAAGACCAAGAGAAGAAGCTTATGGAGCTGTGTGTGCCAACATCAGCAGACTTGAAGATCAGAGACTTGGCACCACCACCCAGAGCATTTGAGATCAGGAGCTCAGTGATCAACATGGTGCAGAATCAACCATTCAGTGGAAAGGAGGACCCAAATCACCACTTGAAGACGTTCTTGCAGATTTGCAACACATTCAACGTTGAAGGAGTCACTGACGACCAGATCAGAGCAAGACTTTTCCCATTCTCTCTGATTGGGAAAGCACACCAGTGGTTGGCGACACTACCAGAGGAGACAGTGAGCAACTGGCAGAGTCTATTACAAGCATTCATCGCCAAGTATTTCTCACCAGGGAAGACTCAAGCTTTGCGCAACAGGATCTCAACATTTGTGCAGTACCCCACTGAGACATTCAGTGAAGCTCATGAGAGATTCAACGATTATGTGTCAGCATGCCCTCATCACAATTTTCAGAATTGGGACATAATTCAGAAATTCTATGGAGGACTCAACGCAGTGTGCAGAGGTCAAGTTGATGCATCATCCGGAGGATCAATTCTCAGTCTCACACCCACTGAGACCGAAGCCTTATTCAAGAAGATTGCAGAGAATGGAGCATGGGGAGCAGATAGAGTGACGCCTACCTCACTGGAGCAGCATACTTCCACTGGAACAGCGAAGAGTGTGCTGGAGGTAGACAAGATGGAGATCCTTGGTGGAAAAATCGACTCACTAATGAGGAGATTCGAGAAGATGGAAAGTGGCAGAGCAGAGGAAGTGAAGTCTACAGATTACATGATGACTTGTGAAGAGTGTGGAGAGTATGGTCACTCAAGTGAGAGGTGTCCGGAGGAAGCTAAGGCTTTGGACTATGCCAGGAAGGAAGGTTGGATTCCCCCGTCCAATTATAGACAAAATAGACAACAACAGTTCACTGCCGGATCAGCTATTCAGAATGTCATTCCTCTGCGGATTCAGCTCAAGGACTTTATGGAAGAGCAAGCTAAAATCAACAAGGACACACACTCAAAATTCAAGGCTGTAGACAAAGTGTTAGAAAGCATTGATGGCAAGATCACTACTGTGGGAAGTTCAAATCAACAGCTCATGGGGATGATGAAGATTTTAGAAAATCAACTATCTCAGTTAGCAGAGCATCTCCCAAACAAAAATGAAGGAAAGTTGCCAGGACAGCCACAGTCTAAAGAGTCACTCAAAGCAGTTACTACCAGATCCGGGAGAGAGACTAGAGACCCAGAGTTGACTACAAAAATTGCCAGTTCAGTGGAAGCAGAGAAAGAGAGTGAAGACGAACCAGAAGTGATAGTAGACGACACAAGAGTGTTACCAGAAAAGTGTAGAGTTCGAGCTAGCAAGACGGATGAGCATTTCAACAAGTTCATTGAAGTGATCAAGCAGCTATATATCCACATGCCACTATTGGATGCACTTCAAGTACCCACTTATGCCAAGTACTTCAAGGATATACTAGCTAACAAGAGGGAAATGCCATCTGAGTGTGTCAAGCTGACGACTGAGTGTAGTGCAGCCATAATGGATGTCCCTTTACAGAAGATGGCAGATCCGGGATGCCCCACCATCCCATGTTCTATTGGTGTACTCAACATTGATAAGGCTTTGTGCGATCTTGGAGCAAGTGTTAGTGTGATGCCGAAGTCAGTGTTCGATAGACTCAAGCTGCCTAAACCAGAGCCTACATCCATGTGTCTGGAGCTAGCAGATCGTTCAGTGAGATATCCAGAAGGAGTAGCTGAGGATGTGCCAGTGAAGATTGGAGATAATATTGTACCAGTTGACTTCGTTATTCTGGAGATGGGAGCAAGCTCGAGATCACCACTGATACTTGGAAGACCTTTCCTAAGGACTGCTCAAGCCACTATTAATGTGGGGAAGGGAGAAATCAAGTTCAACATCAATGGTGAATCAAGTTCATTCAAATTTCGTCCGAAGTTTGAAGTTTGCCAATCAATTGAAGAGGACGGAGCTTGAAGAAGAAGACTTGTCTGCAGTGTCTACACAAGACATTGGACAGTAAAGATTTGAAGTTGGGCTGAAGGACTCATCTCAAGCGCTATTGGGAGGCAACCCAGGTATTTAGAGTTTTTAGTTTAATTTGAGTTAGTTTAATTTGAGTCAAAACTTTATTGTTAAACATTAGTTAAATTAATAAAGTTTGAGTTAGTTTAATTTAAAGTTTTTAGATTTAAATAGGATAAGATAGCTACTCTCACTTACGTAGCTATCTAAATTTTGAAAACCACGAAGACTTTGCCGGTTTAAATTTGGTTCGATTTTATTCGGTTTTTAAATAAAAATTAGAGTAGATATGTTTTTCTAGATTTTATCTATATTGTTTGAATTTCAAAAATCATCTCTCTAATTTTATTCAAAAACTAGGCGTTTAACCTAAGCCACGCTAAAGAATTGAAGTTAGTTTATTCAATTCAATTAATGAATTGAGTGACTATCTTTATTCTGAAATTAAATCGGTTGATTAACCGAACATTTATTTTTAATAAAAACTTTAAACATAGGTTTAATTTTCAATATGCTAAATAGGGATAATCTTTAATATGAAAATTAATTCTATCTTTTTGTGTGCTGAAATTATTAGACCTACAGTAGTAGGGATATTTATATTGCTTATACGCATTAAGGACTAGAATTAGTGAAGATTAACATCAACCAAATAAAAATTAATTAATTAGGCAACATTGGATCCTCTTTTGATCTTGTAGCAACCAGCCAAGACATAGGAATAGGATAGGATTAAAACTTTTTAGGATAGCCATGATGAAGAAACATCCAAGGGGACAAACTTATAGTTGATTGAAGTTTCTGTCCAAAGCTGCATGCACGACGTTCAACTTGCAATAGAAGCTATCCAAAAGTATCAGGAATCCAATGGGCATCTTGCAGGAGAAGGAGGAGACCCAGCAGAGCCAGCACAAGGCCAGCTCGGCCGAGCCACCCCCCCCTGGTCGGCCGACCTCAGTAGACCCTTCACCAGATGCACCTCCCCTTTCAGCAGAAGCCTTGCCTATAAATTCCAGACCTTTGTTGATGATCTTCACCACCCAGAAACCATTCCAGAGCCAGTATTTCGAGAGAGAAGAGCAAGAGTAGTAGTTCTTAAGAGTTCTTGAGAGGAAGAGTTTAGAAGATGAAGAAGGCGGCAAGCTTCATCAAGAAGACTTTCAAGGGTTCTTCATCAAGGAGCAGCTCTCAACCCCAAGACGACGATTCATCAAGACTTTCATCAAGGAGACACTCTGTCTCTGAGATGGGGAGTTCCGGTTCTGAGCAGAGTCTCCGTCGGGATCAAGGATTGAGAGGATGTTCTTCTCGCTTCTCTGTTGAAGTAGAAGATGTCATGGAGCCGGTGAGGAGGCCACGCACTCGTTCTCAAAGTCAAGTCCCTCAACCGATGAACATTGATGATGATGATGATGATGAAGAGTGGAAGTATTCTTCAGAAGGATTTTCTCTCCGTTCAGCTATAGAAGAGCAAAGGTACAACAGTTGCAAAGAAAGGATTAGGTCCAATCTTGATTTAGATCATGATTTCATGAAAGTTCTAAACTTTGATTCAAGTATAGAGAAATCATTCCTTAATCTTGGCTGGGGTCCTTTCATTCATATTAGTGCTAGTTATCAGAGTGACTTAGCACTAGAGATTATGACTACTATGGATATAATTCAGTCTTCTGATGGAATCAGCACTTTAAGGTTTAGACTTAAGGAAAACTGGACTGATATTTCTTTTGGAACTGTTGGAGCTTTATTTGGATTCCACACTAATGCACCAGAAAGTATAGAAGTTGATAATACTACACTAGAGAATTTTTGGTTGCGTATTGCTAGTGGACATTCAAAGGAGAGAATGAAAATTATCAACCCCATCCTTCGCATCATTCATAGATTCATGACAGTAAGAGTTTTGGAAAGGATGGATGACACTAAGGTGCAGATTGCTGAATTGAAATGGCTATATATTGCACTGTGTCAACCTACTTGGACTAATCCCATTAATGCAATGATTAATCATTGGATAGTCCAGAGAAATAGAGCAACCGGATTATTGGGATATGGACATTATCTTACGGTGATTGCCTTCTCACTGATACCCAATTTGGTTTCTAGCCCCGCATACACTGTGCTACCAGCTAGTATAGATGAAAACTCCCTTAAGAAAGGGAAATACATTTTTGGGAATTCATCTACTGGATTTTATGTGGCTAAAACCAAGTTTAGAATCCCAGATAGAAGGTTGTCTCTGTTTATTCAGAATAAAACTGATTGGTTGGAGAAGTTTATGTTTGAGGAAGAACCAAGTCAGCAAACATCATCAGAATGGGACGCTTGGACTACTCCTAATCAACAGTTTCCTAGCAGTCAGTTTGGAGCAGGTTCATCACAAGGGTCAGTCTATCAAGTCAGACCCATTAGCTCTTATGATCCAACCTCTACTCCTGTATTTCAGCCATCAGGGAATATTCCTCCACCTGCAGTTTTTATTCCTAGAAATGCAAGATCCTACGATCCAGATTTCATTGCAGCTCAGCAGATGCCACACAGATCTTATTATGGCATTGAGACAATGACGGCAAGAAATTATGGTATTCTTGATCATGTTCGGGAAAATTTACAGCAGTACGAGCAAAACACTCAGAATATTGAGGAGCAATTATTCAACCTGAGGCTGTGGGACCAGAACAATCAAGGCAATCAAGAGTGAAGCTCTTAGTGGTTTGATTTTTTTTTATTTATTTATTTTAATTTCGAATTTATTTTATTTTTTTTATATATTTTGTATAATTATGAGTGTTTAATTCGAATTAATTTGAGTTTTATTTGAGTCATGTGAGTTAACCATGTATCATCTCCTTTTAATTGAATAAAACTTGTGTTAATTTGTGTTCTAAAAGTCTTTTGATTAGACTAAGTTTATGCTCTCAATTTAATGCACTTAAATTTGAATTTTGATTTGCATATATGAGATAGATTTGATATTTCATAAAGACCCATATGATATTAATATTTTGATTTCAGATTTATCATATTGAGTCTCCTTTTTTTTTAAAAAAAAAAATGATGATGATTTTATTTTATAAACTTTTATGATCAAAGTTTTTCTTGTGATTATTTTATATAAGCCCTTCCTATTTAGAGCCTTATATTATATAATACACTATAGTTTGATCAAATTTAATTCTTGATTGAATTGAATTAGGATTTGAATCTAGGGTTTGAGATTTCAAAGCTGGTCATTCATATTTGATTATCTTTTCATTTGCTAGCCTTTTATCCATGCATTGTATATCTCTACATTGGAGAAAATACAAATTTCGCTGGATATCCCTCCTGAAACCAAAATATCGTCAAAAATATATCTATCCTTACCACAACCTATTTGTTTTCTGGAGTATATCTTAAATTTATTTTTTTCAGCTGGACCCCTGTTCCAAAAAGTTAAAATACTCGAGGATGAGTATTATTCAAGAGTGGGGGAGGAAAGCTTATTTTAAAATTAAAATTTTTATAAAGTTTTTGAGGAGGCAAAGTAATTAAGTAATAAAAAAAAAAAAAAAAAAAAAAAAAAAAAAAGAAGACCAAGTGGTCGAAAATTGAAAAAAAGAGAGAGAAAAGAAAAAAGGCCAAGTGGCCGCAGTAGAATTAGGAATAAAAATATATATTATATTTATGCCCCTCAAAAATCTTTTATATGAGAGTTGGTGTTTATTCAATATATATACTCCAGAAAATTTTCCAACCATATGCAATCCGATATCAGGGACTTCATTTGTGCCTTGAAATCATTGATTTATTTGCATATGTCCACCATTCTATATAATTTTTCTTTATCTTTTTCATCAATTTATTTTCCATGACCTTTTTGAGAAATCTCAGTAAAACCAGCAGATCCTTTTCCTAGTTTGATAATATATTGAGATTAAATTTTGATTAGGATCCTTACCGAAAACTCCAGATATAAGCCTACACATATATAATATGATTATGAGATAGTTTTTAGCCACATATTGAGTGACTAGAAAGATGAGTGGAGTTTTGGGCTTTATATAATCTTGATCCTTGAAAACTTTATCGAAATAATAATTTTTGAAAAGAAGGAGATTCATTTGTGATAAAGTTTGATCTCATTTATCATACATTGTGGGATATGCTTACATGAATATCTATCTATTTTTATATTTGTAGATCCAAACACTGAAAAATATTGAGAGTATGAATTTAGTTTGATTATTTGATTTTAGTTCATAAGTTAACTATATTTTAAGTTTTTACTTACTCGAGGACGAGCAAGGTTTAAGAGTGGGGGTGTTGTTGACGCGGCTTATGAACGAAAATTATACATCATTTTATATTGTTTTTATCTATTATTATGCGTCAACTTTGCCTTTTACTAACAAATAACATAGATTATTGTGGATTTTGCAATATTGTCTTGGAAATTGTCTACTTGTAATTTTTGCAGGTTTTGGGCCAATTTTAAGCAAAATTCATCAAAGTCTACCTCGAGTAAAAAGACCTCTGAATATTATTCAATAATGGAAGAAGAAGCCCAATTAAAGACCCATCAAATGAAGCCCAATTCTAGAAGACTCGACAAGATCTCGGGATACAGAAGAATCTGGAAGGTTTAGAGTCCGAAAAGGACTCCACGAAGATTTATAGAAGAATTATCTCGAAGCCCGCAAAAGATGGAAAGAAACGGTTGCAAGAAGAGTCCGGGTCGGCCGACCCTGGGCCCTTTGGTCGGCCGACCCCACCCCCTCCCGAAGGCGGTTGAAGTTTCCTTTTCGGCTACGGCATCCTCAGGGTATTTAAAGCAAAGCTGAGCCCCTGGTCGAGGCATCCAATTCATTATCAAGGCGACAAGACGACGACTTGAGGGACACAACTAGAGGAGAGCAGAGGGTCGAGTTTCTAGTCTAGGTTTAGATCTTCTTCTAATCTCTAGAGGTGATTAGAGGCCTTGCACGGCTCTCTAATTGTCTAGATCCGGAGGTCTAATTGTATCATCAAGGGAAGGTATGATCATGGTTGTAATTATGATACAGTTAATTAATGAAGTATTGTTCTTGTCTAATTATCATATTCTTGTTCTAATTATGGTTGTTCTAGCTGTAATTAAGTTTATGACTAGATGCATCTTGATTAGACCATGTCATTAAGGGTGATGTTTATCTAGCGTTCTTGATCTTTGATCTAGTTTACTAGTAATATAGTTTTGTGTCTAGTTCTTGTGATCATGGTGATTAGAAGTGCTAGTTGCTCTAATTATGTTATTAGACCAAATAAAAGTAATTGGAAGTGCATTCTCTAATTACGTGCCTGTTGAAAGTTCTTCGTCGATTACCTGGTTACCAGTGACAGTGGAGCCCGGGGAAAGGTTGAGCCGATCTAGGGGATTAGATTGATTGATCATGATTTAATTATGCTATGATAGATGTGCTTGAACATGCTTATTTGCCTTGATCTACTAGTTATCTCGCTGCTCTAATCTCGTTGTGAAACTTTATCTATCGTATGCTTTGGATCCGATTAGAGCTTGATTAGAACCTAGTTAATACCCTTTGATTAGAGTTCTAATTATGTTTCTAATTGTTTATCTTATATATATACATTAGTTTAGTTTATCTCTTTTACTAGATTAGGCTAAGGATTGGTTTAGTTTAAGGATTGGTTTAGAAATAGATTAGATATCCTTTTTACCCTAGTTTTCGCATAAACTCTTGTTAATTAGATCACGATTAGTTCGTTCCTTGGATTGACATAAACCTACGATACTCATCATAGGGAAAACCTACACACGATACTGTCGCTTGCAGTATAAGGTTTGCCATGCTTAAGTGCTGTCAACAGTATGGCACCCGAAGGAACTGGAGCCATTGGAAATGGAAGCACCTGCCAGGGAACACGAGCAGAGCGAGCTTGTCCAGCACCAGCCCAGCGCCAGGCTGAAGAGCTGGCCAAAGGCGCCGTAGATGCAGCAGGAGCCGTCTCAGGCTCACCAGAGGCGAGGTGAGCCGGCAGGTCACCAACAGACCCACCGAGGGGCGAGGCAGGCCCATAGAGCGGTACAGCGGGCGCACTGGGCAGCCCACCAGGCAAGGGCCAACTGAGCGGCGTGATGGGGGGGCGCCAGCCGGCCCGACGAGCGGCGAGGCGGGTGGGGTCCCAGCCGGCCCACCAAGCGGCGAGGCGGGCGGGGTGCCAGCCGGCCCAACGAGTGGTGAAGCGGGCGGGGTGCCAGGCGAAGGAGGCCCTCCATTGAGCGGCGTGGCAGGCCGTCCCAGGGAGCCAGCCAGCCCACCAAGCGGTGCGGCGGGCGAGCCGCCAGCCAGAGGTGGCCCGCCACCGAGCGGCGCGGCAGGCCGTCCCAGGGAGCCAGGGTGGCGAGAACCAGGCCCAAAGTGCCCAGTTGGAGGAGCAGTAGCGATATCCTATGAAAAATTCTCATCCAAAAAAGCATGATTAGTGGGAAGGGGGCTGAGGAGGAAGAGGCCTCAGCAAAAGGAAAAGATGACTCATCGAACACAACATGGCACGAGATGATGACCTTGTTGGTGGCAAGGTCAAGACAACGGTAGCCTTTGTGGTCGGCCGAATAGCCAAGAAACACACACAAAGCGGAACGAGGGTCAAGTTTGTGTGGAATGGTGGCAGAGATGTTGGGATAACAGCGACACCCAAAGACTCAAAGGTGTTCATATGAGGGCGGACGCCCAAAGAGGGCATGGAAGGGTGTGGAGAACTGAAGAGTGGATGTTAGGTGGCGATTGAGAAGGTAAGTGGCGGTGTGAAGGGCCTCAACCCAATAGGCAGAGGGGAGGTGGGCCTGGAAAAGTAGAGAGCAAATAATGTTGTTGATGGTGCGGAGAATACGCTCGGCCTTGCAATTTTGTTGGGAAGTGTACGGGCAAGACATCCGAAGATGAACGCCACGGGAGAGGAAGAAGGCACGCGTGGACGAATTATCGAACTCATGACCGTTGTCACATTGCATGCTTTTAATGGTGGTGCCAAACTGTGTGGCAACAAAAGCAAAAAAGTTAGCAATGGTGGAAAACATGTCGGATTTAAAACGAAGAGGAAACGTCCATGCGTGGTGAGAGGAATCATCAAGAATGACAAGGTAGTACTTGAAGCTAGACACACTGGATACTGGAGATGTCCACAAATCACAGTGCACAAGATCAAAGGGGTGCTGAGCACGGGATTGTGAATTAGAGAAAGGAAGACGAACATGACGGCCGAGTTGACAAGCATGGTAAACATCGGTAGGACTAGTGTTTTTATTACATGAAATAAGGGAGGCACCCACAAGATGCGATAAAGCCTCATGACCTAGATGGCCAAGACGGCGGTGCCATAACTGAGGCGACACATGAGCAAGGAGAGCATATGGTGGAGGTGCCGAAGACGGAAGGCGCAATGGGCAGAGGGGCCCGGTACTATTGCACCTGGCGATCACGCTTCGGGTTTTGAGGTCCTTCACAGAAAAACCAAACGGGTCAAATTTAACGGAACATGAATTATCAGTGGTGAATTGACGGACGGAGACAAGATTCTGTATAATGTGGGGAGAAACAAGAACATTATCAAGGTGGAGGGAACCGACAGAAGCGGACCCAGTGGCGGTAACAGGAAGAGATGATCCATTACCAACAATAATAGAAGGGGGGTGGTGGAGCAGGGAGGTAGGGCGTGAGAGAGGATACCGGAGTCGGAGGCCATGTGAGAGGTGGCACCGGAATCCATGTACCACTCACCGGAGGGCGCGGGAGGAGTAAGTGTCATGGTTTGGAAAGCACTAGCAAGTGCTTGCTGGTCCCATGGGCTGAAACCACCACCAGCAGGGACCGGAGGGGGCCCAAGAAGGCCAGCACCAGGAGCTATCGCTGTGGGCTAGGAGGGAGCCAGGAAGGCCCACCAGCGCCGGACAGCCCACCAGCACCGGGCAAGGTCCTGGACGGGCCGGCCACATAGGCCTGTGGTGGCTGGGGCGTGCGAAAGAGCCCAGTCGGTGCCGGCGACCCGCGTGCCGCCTAGACCGGACCGGGCCACATTGGGATGGTCCCGGTCCAAGGATTGTAGAACGACGGCCATGGGGTGCCGCTAGTGGCGCTGCCACCAGAGCCCCCCGAGGTGCCGCCGCCGCCGCCTGAATAGTTGCTGCCGCCGAAGTTGCCGCCGCTACTGCGGGAGCTAGATCCACGGTGGCGGCATCGGGTGCCGCCCCGTCACCGCCTCCACCAGAGCCGCCACCACCTCCACCAGAGCTGTCGCCCCCACCGGAGCCAAGAGGCTGGGGCGACGAGGGGGGAGCAGCCGGCGCGGAGTGCGCGGCGGCGAGGGCAGTCGGCGAAGGCCCAGGCGGCGCCGTGGTGAGCTCTTCCAGAAGGAGCTCAGAGCGTATCTCGACGAAAGAATGAAAGGGGCGCCGCCGTTGAAGGAAGCGACGAATCGGATGGAAACGCTCAGAGAGACCACGTAGCGTGTTCATCCCGAGAGCACGGTCTGACGTCCTCGCCGAGTTCGATGAGAGAGTCGGCAAGCGTTTTCATGCACTGGCAGTAATCGACAACGGAGAGCGTGCCTTGGCAGAGAGTGCGGAATTTGGTGTCGACGAGAAGAACACGTGTCTCGCGATTGCCAACGAACTGCTGTTCAAGGGCGAGCCACGCGCCACGGGCGGATGGAGCGGATGTGGTGATGATTTCGAAGAGATCGGTGGTGATGGAGGCATAAATCCAAGAAAGAACGTGTAAGTCCATCCGCACCCAGTGGGAAACGGCGGGGAAAGTGGCGTCGGTGAGGACATGGTCAGCAAGCGCGTACTTGCCAAGGGCGAGAAGGAAGAGGCGGCGCCATTTGGAGAAGGAAGGGGCGTTGAGATCAAGCACCACAGGAACGAGGGCTTTGATGTTCAGGATGCCAAGGGCCTGCGCATGGAGGGCAGCAACAGCATTGGCGTCGGACGACTCATCGGAGATGGAGCTGTCGGAGTCGCCAGAGCCATGGGCGTCCATGGCCGCGACGGCGGCGTCAAGGCGGCTGCGAGCGTCGGCGAGGGCCTGCTCATGGCGAGCGACCTCGTCCTCGAGACGGCGACGCTCAGCCGCGGCGTGCGCGGTTCGCAGGACATGCGCGTCGTCGCCGGCCATGGAGGCAAGGATCAACAGCGGAAGATGAGGAGGATCAAGGAAGGAGGTAACTAATACCACGAAGACTTGTATTATTTGGAGTAATACATGCTTAGTTTACATTACACACAGTCGGTTACATTATATAGTCCGGTAGGAATATGAAGTGTAGGAGACTAGAAACCGAAGAGTAAAGGCTAGTTAACACTAGTTAACAGCCCCGTCGCCCCGCGACGCCCACGCAGAGACTCCCGTGCACTGCCTCGCTCCCTGGACGACTCGCTGGTATGGAAATTATGGATTGCTAATCAGTCAATTACCCACAAATGTTCATACCTTTGCTCTTTGTTTTGCTTTGATTGATGCCTGACGGTAGTTTGGTCTTCCAATCAGCTACATTTTTACCAGCATTTACATTTTACCCGCATTCTATTTTTACAATGTTGGATCATGGAGAATGTTTAGTCATCGGTGTAACTGCTGCAATTGCAATTAGTCATTGTTTGAAAAAGAATGGGGATTATCTGAACTTGTACTCTACTGAAGCCCGTATGGTTCAGTCTTATTGTTCCTAGGAAAGGCTTGTTCAGTTGTGGGTTCCCAAGTGCAGGCCGTATGGTTTAGTCTTATTGTTGCTAGGGAAAGGCTTGTTCTACCGGAAGCGATAGGCGAGAAATGAGACCCAACAAGTCAACAACTACTGAGCTCATGGTCTGAAAATCCAGGAATTTTTTAGCACCATGCAACAAAGAGAAAACACACCCCTTTAGCTTTAATGAAATGCTAATAAAGAATGTACATATAATACAACATATGCTTGTTGCTCTTCATCTTTACTCCGTGATTTAAACTTTTGTTATTAAACGCCATGCAGTACTGAATTATGATCCATGCACCATTGAATCCCCAACACGGCTGATTACGCCTAAATCATGATAAACAGCTTTTTTGTTCATCCAAAACATTGCTGCTGAATTCAAATGGGTACATGCTCAACAAACTTTTTTTCACTCTCAAAATCGTTTCAGAAACAATGGCCACAAATTCCATGTTTTGGATACGTTAGACCTTCACATTGTTTCAGTCAGTACATGTGAGTTTATTTCTGCAATGGTTCCTTATATGGAGGTTTATATATTTGTGATCTTAAACTGAATAGATGTTGTCACCTTCATTCTTAACGGTGTACATCTTGGACCATATAGTTGCTTCCCATTTCAGATCTATCAATGACCATCTCTTTTGCAGTGCGTTGGTAATGTTCAGTTGCAGGTACCTTTGTTGGTTGCTAACCTGTTACCTGCTCACAAGAGAATCTACTACATTAGCATTGGAAGATAGGTGAGGAGACTATCTGCTGCAAGGGAGAAGAACAAGAGAACTGATCCAAGAAAAAAATTACCAAGACTATATTTGAAATATAACTATTTATTGGTAACCATATACGGTGCTCTGTTGCTTCCATCTGTAGGTGGTGTTGGCCTGAGGTCATTAGCTCTTTGAACTGAGCACAGAAGGAAGGAGAGGGAGAAACAACCCCTTTTGCACGCCATCTGGGCTATCAACTTCTATATTGTAGGCAACAATATATCCAAACGTAGCATTCTTTTATGCCCTCAACGACTCAATACAACTTGTTTCAAACAATGTGTGACAAGTCTTTCTATCAGAGTAGTTTCTGCTCTTATACTTGTGATACAGCTTATTGTCTTTGCTTTTAAATTCTTTGGAAAAATTATATATAACACCCTAAAGTATGTAGGATGGAACACATCATCTACTGAACTACAAAACCGGATGTTTTACGCCCTAAAATATCAAAAACCGGTCAAATAACCCCCTAAGTGGTTTTAGTGCGTGGTTTTGATGACGTGGCATGCTGATGTATTCAAATCACCCCTCCAACTATTTTAATTGGTACATTCTACCCTTTGATAAATTTATATTTTTTATTTCTTTGTTTACAATTTAAATTTGAAGTTTAAATTTTACATGGTAATAGTTGAGGTGATAATTTGTATTAGAAAATAAATGGTGATTTTTTGTGATTATTTTTCTTTACAATTTTATTAGCAAAGTTAATTTATTATTAAATGTCTAACTAATAAAAAATTATGACAAAATCACCATAAATATTTCTAACGTGGATTATAATGTCTTCCATAACCTTACGAAACTTAAACTTAAAACTCAATTTGCACATGAAGAAACAAAAAATACAAATTTATAAAGGGGTAGAATATACCAACTGAAATAGTTGGAGGGGTGATTTGAACACATCAGCATGCCACATCATCAAAACCACCCGCCAAAACCACTCAAGGGGTTATTTGACCGGTTTTTAATACTTTGGGGTGTAAAACATCCGGTTTCGTAGTTCAGGGGGTGACGTGGGGTCATGTAGACTTTTTCCAAATTCCTTGATCTAAATCCTTAGTCTGCTACATGGTTACCTTGCACATGCTTGGAGACATTGATTTGTTACTGTCTGCTGTTAAAAAATGAAGTTGAAGTAGCTGTTTTTATTTGTGTGCAATTTCGTAGTGTACTGAACTAAATATTTCTCTTTTTCTTTGCTTAGGATATGTGAGATATGTAGCTCAACTGCAGCCAATATGGTACCTTTGGGTGATCCGGAGTTCAGTGACCAGTGGAGTGAAACAAACAACATATAGCTGCTATGCATCTATATGTTTGCTCGGACGTTGTGGCAAGGGCATCGGTTTCTGAACTTCCTGCTCGCTTTTGTGGTGTTTGCCTTTGTCATTTCTTGGCTCTTCGACTTCAATGTTCCCGGCTAAGTTCTTCATGCACGTGGCTAAAGTTTGCAGCTAAAACGAGGCTGATGGGTACATGACAATTAAGACGAGGACGTACAGTGGATGCTATGAAAAATATGAAACCTTAGAACTCTTGTCTGTAGCAGAAAAAACCAGAAATTAGCTGTGCGCTAGGAACCATATTTGGATAAATTTGATAGACTCTGCAGTATGTTCATGGGTCTATCAGCTTGTGCTCTCTCATGCATTTTTATCTTTCTTGTGGAATGAGACAACATTGTCTGTTTGTAGATCTTCTATTGTTTTTGCATAACTGTAGCCAATTTTTAACCCGCCATAACAACGCACGGACCCATTAACTGGTTTAAAAAATATACTGAGTATGCCACTGAAGATGGCTTTGAGCGGACCACGAAGAGGCCCGAGAGCCGAGAGTGAGCCAGATGCGTTTTCTCGCCGTGTAGTGGTGAGGACGAAATGTGACATGGATTGGGCTGGTTGGAGTCCAAACCTCGTGGCGGCCAAATGATCCTTGAGCCCAATCTGGCCGTTCCATGAGTTGCCAAATGCGGCTGAAACCAATCTCTCTCTTTGTAATCTCTCAAACATTGTGCGCATTTAATTTCTATACTGTAGATATTGAGGAAGGGATAGTTAAAACAGTGGATAAGGGACCTAAGACAGGGAGCTGGTTCGTCGCATCATGTTCCACCGGCTGGACGAAGAAGAATCAACGGTCGTTGTCCGCGTCAGCTGGTCGGCCGCCGGCCAGTCCAAGAAACGAAGAAACCCAAAAGCAACCACGCGATCGCCGGCCGCCACGGCCACACCGCACCGCACCGCACCGCGACCGCCAGATCAATCAAGCAACTCGTATCAGCCGCTTTTCGATCTCCCCTTCCTACCTCCACCTGCTCGCGCCTTTCCCCAAGCAAATCCTCTCTCTCCGATTCTTGCTGCTTCTCGTCTTCTTGATATGGAGACGGAACGGCCGACGACCGCTTGCGCCCCGCCGCCTGCGCCGTCGCCCGTGCCCGTGGCTTGGACCGTCGTCCCGGTGGACTTCACAGTCGTCAAGAAGGGACCCGAGATGGCGATGCACGACGCGACCGGCCGCCTCGCGTTCCGCGTCGCCGGCGGCGCCGGCGGCGGGGGCACGGCGCTCCTCGACGACGCCGGGGCTGTCCTCGTCACCGTCACGACCAGCGGCCAGGTGATTATCGGCTTCTTGGCTCCTGATTCTGTACTTAGTTTGCTCCACCGTTGAGGAGGCTGGTCACAACGCAGGATTATTAGGACCTATTCAACATTCAAGGCGATGCTTATTAGGATGCACAAGATTGGAACATACCGGAAGAAATCGTGGCAGCAGTAGTCAGTGCTGAAAATCAGTGCGGTGGTTTTCAATTTGTTTTGACCTAAATTGGACTGCAAAATGTTACTCTTGGTCGATTGTCCTAAATCAGTGATTCGTGGTATTGTGAAAAAAAAATTGAATATTGGCTTTTGCCAAATAACTGTAGCTTGAAGCCTTGGACATCGAGTGCCCTGCTGAATATGGGGGAAGAAGTCGCAACTCACAACCAAGTATGCAATGTGTATGAATACTGAATTTATCATGAATTCAGGAATTAGTAATGATCTAACAGACACAAATCAGACTATTATTTTAGCGTTAAGAAACTACAAAAACTAGTTTTCATCACAGACTATCAACCACCGCATCAAAATATATTGTGCAGGATTGAAAGATAAAAAGAATAACACGAGTACATCAAGCAGTCTACAACATATATGATGTTCTAGTCAGAGTGTTAACATGTGATGCATGGCAGATTTCTTAAAATTGTGACTCATCTTTTTCTAGTTTATTTCTTAGAGGGCATTACTTGTTTGGTCATATAGATCACCTTTTACCAGAATCCATTGGCAAGATTCTGATCATGGTTCCTCGTTGTAATGTACTTGTAAAGATAGTACAATGATACATCAGTTTTGAAGAAACATCTAGTGGCATTATTTTCATGTGGACAGTTCATACATTTGTCACTACAAATGTTCGAGTTTCAGGAACTTGAATACCCATGGCCAGTGATATAGTGCTAAGCATCTTTTTTTTTAGGGCGAGTGGCAAGCATTCAGTGGAAACAGTTTGGAACAGAGACACATCATTTTCACTGCAAAAGTTGTATCTGCTTCTTCAAGTCGAAAGGAGGTACATGTATTCATCCTACCAAGAACCAATTTTGAAGATCTGAAACCAACCTACAGGCTCATAGGAAGTACATTCCGAAGAGCCTGCACAATAATAAAGGGCGACTCCATCGTTGCGCAGGTACCATGGAAACTTTGATAGCAAGATTCAATAAATATTTTTTGTGCTAAATTCAATCTTTTATTTTAGCAGTATATTTAATTATTTAGTTTGAAAACTTCTGATTCTATATGCTTATCACAGCAATTGTAAATTGTCTCTTTGTGCAGACAAATCTCTTGTATAAACTCAAGAAGACTATCTATTCACGGCGTAAGTTCAGAGTGACTATTTATCCTGGAAATGATAACATCCTTGTCATGGCAATGATTGTAGCCTTCTTTGTGGAAAAATGACAGATGATATGGATGCCCAATTTGGTTTACAATATTGATGACTAACTCTACCACCAATAAATCTTCTTTTTTATGCTCATCCTGGATGAATTCTTTTATTTTTATGTCTCTCAACAGTTACTCTTATTGAACGCACTGCTTTGTAAATATTCTCAAATCTGAGTGCTTTTGTAACTCTGTTGGCTAGATCCTTACATATGGCCAATTGGCAGCGACACAGCACCACTTTATTTCACACAGCATCAACTAATAAACCTGAGGTTTATCTTCTGACAATTGTATTATCTCTGTTGTACGCCATCCCTTAGTCCATGGCTATAGCTATTTCCAGAGCATCACTGTGACAATGATAAAAACTAAGCCTTTACACCTTTATACCCAGAATCATATGAGGACTTCTGCATGATATTCAACGAAGTTCTGCAATTGGATTACAATAACTGCATCCTAGAAATACCCCAGCTTGTTTTTTTCCAGTTACGTATAACAATGTCTACATTCTACTAATCCAGAAATACCCCCAGCTTGTTTCGTCACCCCCCCCCCTCTCTCTCCCCCGCCCTCTCTCTATCTCTCCCTCTATCCACTCTCTCTCCCTCTCCCTCTCTCTCCTCTAGTACAATACCCATATAGATACATTGTAATCTTTTACAGATTGTGGTAAATTTTTATCGATTATGTTATAGTCACTCCATCTATATTCGTTATTTCTCCCTTTTGCATTGCACTTTCGTGCCCTTTAGTGTGTTCAGTTCAAATCATAGATTAAGTATGTCAAATTTTATTGCACCTCATGTATCTTGATATCATGAATCTAGTAAGATCTTGGCTTTCAAATTCTGATATTATCCATTGCAACAATTTGTGCTATACACATGTGAAGTTGAAACTTTAGTTCTTAGTGCATCTTTTATTCAAAACCCTCCTTTTGTATTTTATTGAAACTATGTATTCTAGGTTCTAGTTACTTCAATGATATAAGCTTCCATTTCCACTAGCGGACTAGCCCCATGTCACTTAAGAGTTAAGATGTTGATTTTTTTCTATTCTATGAAAGAATTGTGTGTACTACCATTTTCTTATAAAACTAGAGTGCTTATAATTAGACTATGAACGTAGACATGTTATATTGTTTAGTTAAAATATACTCTTATAAATTTATTTAAAGAGCTTATGTAAATTATTTTCATGGAGTATTAGTTTACTTTGAAATTAATTGTGTATGCAATTCATAAGTAAACAGTTTTCATAAATGCTAAATCATTTAATAGCTTATACATCCATGTATATTTGATTTGTATAGTCCACAAAACATGTATGTTTACCTTGAGTTAGTTTAGAAATATATGCAGGTGCACTTTATGGTTATTTCATTGTTCAATAGTAGCCGATGTTGGTAGTTTAGACAGATTTTAGGGGATAGTTTTACTTATTTTTAATATTGGCAATGGGGGAATATTTGAATGCAATGGGTTACTATAGTGATCTTTTGTAAAGTCAGGTAATTTAATTGTGAATTTAGGAGTTACTTTGTATGACTTTTCTAAAGGTTTACATGGGTAATTTTTATATATGAATTTAGGCTTTCTTTATATTACTTTTTAGTGGCTGCCGTGGGTATCTTATATATATAAATTTTGGGGTTACTTTGAATTATCATTGATAATATTGTATTTGGTTAATTTTTATATATCTTATAAAGGGATGAAAGTCACTGAATATTTTTCTTTGACCATGTTGAGCCACTAAGCAGATCCACTAAGGATCATTGATTAGGGCGCTAGCACACAACGTTGAGTCACGTCAGCACACTCACTAAGGATTGTTGATTACTATTTCTCTTGATCCACGTTAAGCCATGTCAACACAAAATTGTGTTGATTACATCTTAATTCTGCATCAAAGTTTTGTCATTTTTTAGTTTCTCTGTATCCATCTTATTTCACGCAACATTACGCGGGGATCAGTCATTTTTTAAGGTTGATCTGTCTCGTGAATGTGTGATTAAGTACATTTGTCTTCAACTTGCAAACAAATGTTGTCTTCTAATAATTATACCAATGTTTCTGCTTCCAAATATCACTTTAAAATTAGTTGAAGAAGTTTGTTGGCCTGTTTGGTAGCATAGCTTTTCAAGACTATGGTTTTAGAATACTGTAGTATTTTTTGGTCATGACATCAATACCATAGTTTTCCCATACTTCAGTAAGGCTTGTTTGGTAGTACTAGTCAATCAACCCGTGCGTCGCACGGGTTAGAGTTTTAAATATATTATATATTACAGTACAACATATATAGATATATTTTTATACTTAGTTTTTTATAATAGCAAATATTGCTACTTTATATGTATGCTTAATTGATTTAGATAATCTTTGATCGATTGCAAAAGTAGGTGATTTTAATATAATTTTGAGGGGTTATTTTCATTATACTATCAGTCATAATAATTAAGGTGAACAATTTAAATATAAATTAAAGGGGATATTTGGTATTATCCATCAAAATAGAAAATGTGAGCAATTATGTATAAATTTAGGGTGTTATTTCATATTTTCTTTTATATTGGCAGAGTGGGTAATTAATATGTAGTTTTAGGGGTAATATTATTTTGATAACGACAAAGGTGGGTGATTACTTAGAAAATAGATCTAATCGCTATTAAGATTTCAATCCGTCTATTGACTGAAAATTTCAAAAGGAATCAACAAAACATTTATTTCATTGATAGGTTTCTAGCATCTTTAATGAAAAAAAAAGATAAAAACTGAAGGTAGATTTGAAAATGGAAAAATCTAAAAAAAAAAGAAGAAGATATTTGTTTTCGTCGAGAGTTGAACTCAAGACCTTTTGTAACGGCAGAGGTGGATAATTACTTAAAAATAGATTTAATGGAAAAAAGAAGAAGATATTTGCTTTTATTGAGAGTTGAACTCAAGACTTTTGATAATGGCAGAGATGAGTAATTACTTAGAAAATAAATCTAATAGCTATTAATATTCCAATCTGTCAATTGATGGTAGGATGTTTCTGATTATTGTGAGAATTTCTAGGATTTATCTTTTTTTCTAGCGTGCTTTGAAATTAGTGCTTCTTTTAGAACCTTCAATTAGTAATAGTAAAATAGTTTTTTAAGACTACGGTTTTAGAATACCATAGTATTTTTTGGTCATGACATCAATACCATAGTTTTCACGTACTTCAGTAAAATTATAGTATTTTCTAAAACCAGCATATGTTTGATTCCATAGTATTTTTGACTACAAAATACATTGCAAATTAGAATCAGAGAGTGACAAATACTATCACAAGAATTGAAGACCCAAATCATAGTCCAGCTCGCAGCCACCTCCAGCAACGGGGAGGCCACGGCAGCAGTGACGACAGTTGGAGCGGGAGGACGCAACGATGAAGCGCGGTGGCGTGGATTGGCGCGGGAGGGCACCGTGACCATGGGTGGCGAAATGGGAGGACACCGTCATGCCATGTCGAGGGCCGGCGCGAGGAAGCAACAAGCGGAGGCCGAGGTCGGCCTCGTCAGCGCCGGTAGCAGGAGGCGGGGCCGGCGGAGCGACGCGGGCCGTCAAAGATGGGGCTGGCGCGGGGGAGCAAGAGGAGGAGGCCAGGGCAGCCTTGTCGGCGCCAGTCACGGGAGGCGGGGCCGGTGAGGAGGAGCAGGGCCAGCTGAGGGAGGCGGGCCAAGCGAGAGGGAGCAGAGCCGGTGGAGCGAGGTGGGAACGATGAGCGGGGACCGGCGGTGCGAGGGAGCATGGACCGGCGGCGCTCGACCGAGAGGCAAGGCCGGCGACCGGGAGCGGGATTCGGCGGCGCGGGGGAGCGGGGATCGACGCAGGGGCGGCTGCAGGAGAGGCAAGGACGGGACCGGGAGAGGCGCGCGAGACAGGCCATAAGTGTGCGTTGGAGAGAAAACTTTAGTCCAGACCTCAATATCCAATACTTAAAAATACTGTGGTTTTCACCATACCATGGTTTTCAAAAACGTGGTTTTTAATGTTGTACCAAACATTTTTTGGCTGAATACTATCATAGTATTCTTCGAAAACTGCAGATATACAACAATTCCAAACAGGCCCAGGATGTTTTTTCCTATCGGATGGAGCATCCAATTAATAATAATAAGATGCAACACAAAATACGAGTGTAATAATATCTAGAAATATTATTATGTGAGACATTTTACGGTAGTTGGAACGGAACCAGACGGAACGTGGCGGAACCAGGTATTTTTTTTATTTTTATTGCCGAATTATGTATTGAAAATTATAAAATTAAAATAATTATTAGTACTGGGTCTACTGTTTTTTATTTCGGACCTACCTATTTGGTTCCGTCTGGTTCCGGTTCCGTGGTTTCTTCTATTTATAAGTCGTTAGATCTTGCTTGGTGAACGATTTTTATTTTTTTTAATCACCATAAAAGTTGTATTATTATGTTCAATTTATGGCCAGGTCGATGTACTCATAGTGATTGCTTATTTTAAGTTGCACTATAAAGGCAAAGATGATTATGAGATGTACTGGAATTTCTCTACAGGGATTTTTTTTTCTCATAAGAGATGTTATTCAGACTACGATGTGAAGACAAATAAATGTCCTGATCTTCTTGGTATGAGTGGTTCGGAACGAAATGATCAGACCGGTCTGTTCATTTATGTTCTATTCTTGTTCTAGTGTCTCACTATTGCTGCCTGGATTGTGATGTGCATTGGCACGGGGAGAGTACGATACGGGCAATCATTTCAAAGCACAAATTACAGAAACTTCGATTATTTTTGGCCGTCGATGTCCTGTTTCATATCTGTCTTAATATTGTGATATGTGTATCATCACTTTTGATAACGAAGATTCCCTCATTCTAAGGTTGACTCTAGCAGGTGGTCTCTATATTCAAACTGTATTCTCTCTACAGTGTAGCTACAATATTATTTTCGTACTATAGACGATCATATAGACAATCTGTTAACTTGGTCTAAAAATCTTTGCTAGTGATTATTATCATAACCTTGAAATTTCATGTTTTCAGCAGACAATAGTAAAGGATGTCCTAAAGAACTGATTATACAATACTAGAGGGGGTAAAATGGAAACTAACTAAAATTCCTTCAACCAAGCGATAGAAACTTTGCCTATGTGTCCCGCTCCGACCCATAAGACCCTAAATGCTATTAAGACCAAGCGTAGCGAGGCCTACTAACAATCCTATGAAATATGAATATCACCAGCAAGGAAGCATATAAGCACAGAGAGGAAGACAACGGGAAGAAACGAGCTCGACAAGTAACTCAAAGAAACGTCGTCAGAAGCTATGCAGCAAAGAGGGATGCACCAGAACCTTATATCCTTAATAGCTCTCAGGAGACTAGGACCTAATAGCTCTCAACTTGAGGCCAACAAACTTTGATTAACGTAACCATGGGAACTCCCATATATATCTAGCATGAAGAGCTAGGAATGCTCACCCTCTCAGGCTCCTTTGAATGGAGAAAAAACAAAAAGAAAATTAGAAAATTCAATTCTTTGGCAAGTTTTTTTATAAGAGTTTTTGGAATAAAGGATTGGATCCTACCAATTCTTTAGAAATTTCTATAGAATGTCATCCTTTATAGCAAATTTGGAGGAAAATAAATATGAGGTCTAATGTTTCCTTTCCTTTATTTCTCGCATTGCTGTGTTTTTCTGCGCACGATGCGAACACATATTTTGTGACGTTTCCTATGTTATAAATTCTCGTAGGATTCCAATTGCATGCACATTCTAATTTTTTGTTTTTTTTCTATCTCTACGATTTAAGAATTATGTGTTCCAAAGGACATCTATAACTATTCCCTTTCCTAACCTTGACCTCTTGGCTAGCCTATTGCCAAAAAAAAAAAAAAAAAAAAAAAGACTTACAGTTCCAAGAGATGCCTCCTCTGCTAGCCACACTTACCCGTTCACAAGCTAACAGACATTTCTCCGGTCAGTCATAAGCAGTCATGCTCAATCGAAAGCTTTAATTTACTTTTGTGAATACCTCTTAATCTCTATAGTCAAAGTCGCATTTCCACTTTTGACTTATCACCGCATTCGTTACTTTTGCTGAACTGAACTGCTCTGTAACTACCATCTACTAGTACTCTGCTACTGATAGCATTGCTTCTGTTTCCAAGCAAGAGCTCAAAGTCTCTGGTCATTCATCGATCATCCGGCTGCAGGCCCTGCTGTGCTGGGGAAGTGGAAGCAGCAGGCGAAACTGCCCCGGCAACTTGGACAGGGATCCCGCAACAAGCTCACACACACCCAAATGTTGGTCTCTGGTTGGCAAGAAGGCCATGTATGTAAGCCGCTGCCGCAAGTCATGGCACGAGCACGACAGAGAAGGCGCGGAGACGGCCATTCTGTAGCTTTCAGGACAACCCGGCCCGAACAAGGACGTGCAAAAATTCATTCAGCACGTGATTGAGCTTTGAGCGTGCTCGGACGTAGTTGTCGCCGCCAAACTTTGACGACCACCATCACCATGGATATATACTGATTACTATGATATAGGAGTACTATCCAACTGGAGCTATCGGCATTGGCGCTGTACTGTACCGGTAGAGAAGCTAGCAGGACTACGCATGGCATGTGTCCAGGGCTCCAGGCAACCATGGACCTGATCCCTGAATTCCTGCCACATTGAGCCTGGTCAGGTCAGGCACCTGTTCCTTTCGGTTGAGCTGAGATGAGCTGAGCACCGGAGAGAAATAGCGCACGCGGATCATATCAGGAATCAGGATGCACTGAAAGTCTGAAGGTGTTTCAGTGGACGATTCTGTCACCCACCAGAAACCGGAAAGCGAGGCACGTACGTTTCAGTTCTTCTCCCATGTGGACTTCCACAACGCCAAGAATCTCCTTTGGTTTTTCTTTGGAGGCCAGGCATGCTCCACAAAACCAAAAAGGAAAAGAAATCTCAAAAGAGTTTCTATCGATCGCAATATATATTTATATTCACCCAAACCGGTGCTGCAGATCTCGCTGCGCCCAAAAGGGAGATTTGGTGATGAGGTCTGCCCACTGGCCACTTTGTGGCGCGCAACGCAAGCACCGCCGCTGTCCACCTCCGCCCCAGATCTGGAAGCAACTGACCCCAGCCTCAGCTTGCGTTGCTGCTGGAAAAATCTGAGCCCCGGGCAGTCCTCCTTCCTGCTGCACCTGGGTAGACATGCAATGCATGATCTGCCACTGCGAGAGGGTGCAGGAGGCAGCACACAGTGACACAGTCGAGTGGATCCAATCCAACAGACATGCTGCAGGAGGACCACTCGCTCTCCCTCTTTCTCTCTGGAATCTGAACGAGATGGCAATCCATTTCATGCGCATTATTATTTCACCAGGACCACACTGGGTTATTAGGTGTGTCTGTGTGTGTGATCCAGAGCAATTAGAGCGAGCATGGCCGTGGCCGCGGTGGTGCCACATATCCACTGTGTTCCTAGCAGCAGTCTACCCTGACATTCTGGTCCATGCTTCGTCGGTCAAGTCGTCAAGGCATGATGAAATTCAAAAGCCATGCGGCTCTGCCTTGCCTCTTCCTTCTCCTAGGTTCAGTTTCAAAATGTGATCGCGATTAGCTCAACATATTGAAGCCAAATTAGTAGTACTAGTTATTATTACACGGAGACAGAGATCTATGTGCAGAAAAGTGCCTTTTTACGCATGATTTATGGAAAGACTAACAAATGTACATACGCAGTACTGTATTAAGGTTCGGTTCCTCAGAATATAATAACCACGCATGTATACTGTGTCAGGATTTGTACAGTTGCCGTCATTTCAGATAGTAGAAATTAAAAGCCCTCCGAGTGGAGAATGGAGATATCCGGTGCTTCCAGAGGTACCTTCAGACTGAACTCTGCATAAATCATGACCTTTCATCTTCAGTATCTGAAATGCAGATAGGTCCAGTAAATTCTCGACAGCTTTGTTCCTCGATCTAGGCTTTGCCTTGCTGAAGACGAAGGCTAGCTGCATGCAGAAGATCAATGCAAAGAGTGACGAGACCAGTTGTGATCTCAAGATGAGCATTTCTCCTGCAAAGTTACTTTCATTGAAGGGAAGGACAGCAACAGCACCGTGCTTGTTGCTTTCACAGCTACTGTTGTTTGTACGGCAGAAACGCATAGGATACATGACGTGTTGTGTCAAGCTGGTAGCATGATGCCGACATGAATCGTCGATGAGATCAGGCCTCTCCTGATGGTTATACCTAAGACATGAGAACAGAAGAGGAAACGCGCGCGCCATGCCGATCACACAAGCTCATCTCCCTGGATAAACGAGGATAACTGAATTAATGCATGCTCCTGAGAGCCATCATGTGCCATGCCAACCGACAATATTACATCAATCAGACTGTGTAATTAGTGTGCTTACCAGCATGTTCTGGTGATAGCTGGGCATTTTTCGCCGCGATAACGACGCCATGACACTTTGGTTGGAGTTGCTAACTCGCTGTGTAGATCAAATCCAATCCAGAAGTAGTTATTTTGGAGAACAGTTCAATCTGAAGCAGCAAAGACCTTTGCTTTTGGATTTGAAATCGACTGCTTGGTCCCGAATCCTGCTGCTGCTCTGTTGAACTTGAACCTCCCTCTTGAAAGAACGCTGGCTGCATTCTTCAGGGAGCAAAAGATTAGAAAGGCGCTGAAACACCATAGATTGAGCCACCGATGAGTTGGAAAAAAAAGAGGAACAATTCAGAGATGCAAGGACAAATGATGCCATGGAAGGTGTGAGCATATGGGTCTTAGCCTGAAAAGCGAGAAGCAAATAATAATACTGATGAGCTAGAGATGTGACAGGGAAAACCGGCCGCAAAACAAGCAAGCAAAACCGGTTGATCGGGTCATGCTGAGACAGTTTGTGCTCGGTGGAGAAGATGGGCACATGAAGAACCATCCATCCATGACCTCCATGCATCATCCATGGTTGGCGAATCCAGAGGAGGAAGAGGATGGAGCACACGCATCGTGGCATTGGATGGTAATGCACGTGCCCTGCTTCTCCACCATGCACAGCCACCATCTAACTCTATTCATCCATCTATCTCGAGTGCCATGCCAGGAGGCCAGCAGGATCGAAGGACGGAGCTATATATGGATTAAGATAGAATGGAGATTGAAGGTTGATTCCGCCTCCTGGATGGTATTTATAGCTAGAGCAATGGTTTTAATCCCGTGGGTGCTACTTATATAGGGCTGCGGTCTCCGGACTCTCCATCTCCGTCTGTGTGGACAGTGTTGAAGAAATTATGATACAGGAGTATCCAGTAATATGCAAACACGTGGCCGGTTGGTGTAGCTAGCGAGGGTTGTTGTGCAGCCAGTAATTGCCAAGAACGCTGCGGCTGGCTGTATGTATATGTCGGACGGCTATTAATGTCAATCACTCGATTTACTAGTTGAATAACTGTAAATTTTTATTATTAAACAAAATAAGAAGAAGAAGAAGAAGAAGAAGAAGAAGAAGAAGAAGAAGAAGAAGAAGAAGAAGAAGAAGCAGCAGAATTGACAGTTTGTTACAAAGTTAAGAAAATAAACGAGCGAGAGCAAAGCATTGGTACTCTCCACCCTCAACCTCAGTGACCAAGAGCATGTTTATTTCCGATTAAAATCGGTTTCTGGGTGAAAGAACGTGAGATCCTGTCAAACAGTCAAACGCATTGCTTATCTCGCGACGATTCTCCCCACTGCCACTTATGACTTATGAAGAGACTCCCTTTTTGAACTAGATGGTGAGAATCTCAAAACGCGAGCCTCGCAGAGGTCCTTCGACGCACGGCCATCAATCGCATAACCAATTAGGACCCTAATAAGCCCCCGCATGGGGCACAAGAAAAGACCAATGAAAACATATTAATGCTATGTTTGCCATGTTTAGGACATGGAATTTTCTTTCCATTCCTATATTTTTTCTGTAAAATTTTTGCATTCCAAACCCTAAACCTTTGCTCGTTAGATTCTGAACAGGACCCGATGTAGTTGAAAATGTAACATGGACCGCTGCTTTCTGTTGTGAGCCTGGTGGTGATGAGGTCCAATAATAAATATTTCAAAGAACTAGTAGGAGTATATGTGTGAGGCCACTCTGGCATGCAACTAGCAGCCGTAGCTGGTTTAGCACGCAACTAGCTGCCCCAGCTGTATGGATCAGTGAAGTGAAGCTGCTTGCATTGACCGATCGAATAGAATAGCTTATCTACCATCAGTGTGCAGTGCAGTAGTAGTAGTTAACCTACAAGCGTCCGTACAGGCCTGCGCGCGCTGGGGGCACGTACTGGGTGTGGACATCGATCATCCCGGTCGGGGTCTGAAAATAATGTAATACTACGTACGACGACGTCTCGATCGAATTGAACCCTCAGCCGGTACGTCTGGTCATCAGTGATAGATGCCCTTCAGTCCTTGAGGAGGGCTTTCCAATCTTAATTTAATCTTTCAACTCCATCTCCCTCACGTCCGGTCTCTCCCCTCGCCGGCCGGCGATGGCCGTGGCGTGACGGGCCTTGGAATGATGGCTGCTCCGCTTGAGGGGCCTGCTGCCCGGTGGTGGTGCACTGGTGCCGTTGGTTCGGGGGACACCAGCTAGCTGGACGACTGATGACGACCTCGCGGCTGGGGTCCAGCCGGCCCCGCTGCCCAGTGATCAGATCCATCGATCAGATGAGATCCCTGCATAGTTGTAATGCGATTGCCAATTGGTGGCGCAGCTCATGCACCAGCAGTACCACTCACCGCTGCTGCTGCCTGCTGCCTTGATTCCTGCCGTGACAACCCTGCAATGTATAGTGTAGTATGGCCTTCTTTAATATAACTAATTTTCCAAAGTAAACTGCAAGCAGCGGCAGCGATGCACACGCAGCTCGAGCAAACAATACTCTGGAGGACTAGCTAGTGTGAATCGTCCAACGGGCTGCCTTGGCGCTTCCGGCGATTAAAAGTGGCTTTCGGCAAATACACACAGTCTGTCTCTGGCCCATACGCGCTTGACCGACAAAACTCAGCATCTTTGTATATACCGTATATATATATGGTGTACTATTATCTTCTTCAAAGCATTGCACTACAGAGAGGGCAGGCTCAATGGCTCATCCACAGCCACACCACGCGTGGGCGGCCATATTATAAACCATACCTTCAATTCCTCACTCACGGATTCCGATTCAGATTAATCCTTACACATCCATGCGTGCTACCTCTCCACTCTCCAAGCAGCCGTTGGCTGGTTCCTTCCTGAAAAGAAAATAGTGCATTGCTCATTATAGGTTTGCAAAAAAAAAAAAAAGAAAAAAAAGAAAAGAAAACACACGTATAGCATGACGATATAGCCCAATTGAGTGCGTTGATTCGGACAGTCATTCCCTAGATGGCTGAAGAAGTGAAGGACCGTGCATTCATATTCCCCCTTCAGATGAGTTCAAAAGTACAATGGACCAGACTGTGTGAGGTATGTAGAGATGACAAGGATTGGGCGTCCATTGAATACAAAAACTATTAGACTCACTCCAAACATTTATAGTCCATTGGTGCTTAGGAGCGTGTCTAAAGTGTTGAAACACATTCATGAGAGCTCTAGTCATCCAAAGTGCTTAAGTGTATATCTAGGCATATCTTGTGAGTGCTCGATTAGGCTACTTAGCACATTGTTCTTGGTTGCGACCAAGTTTAGTGTTGAGGTGCGTACCTCGTGCTGCTGGTACTTGTGCGCACCTTTTATAAGTGTGGAGATTCACAAGTGTTGCGAGACCCTACAAAATGTGGATCGCTTGCTAAATTAATTTTGAGATGCCATTTCATCCTAAGCTCACCATAGTGAAGACAATGGTTAGCATCTAGGAGAGGTTCGCAAGAGTCCCCACTTGCATATGGTGGATACCTAGGACTATGCATGGAGTTCTTTGCGTGGACAACCATGCCCTTGATCCTTGTGTGGATTGAGGTTTAGCAAGGCTCTTGCGACGGGATCCAGTAAGTACTATGGGAACACTTATGGATGTCCATGGCCCGTGGACCCCTGAAACCACAGAAACCCCACCCCACCTCCAAACCCCGCCCTAGGTTAAAACCCTTCTCCCTGAACCGGCCAATGGGTCCCATCGACACATAATTTCACACATCTTTCATATTTGCAGAGGTAAAGCATTTATATTACCATTGAATATTCATGACATGCCATTCAGAATTATCTATTTACCATATGCAAGCATATGTTCAGTTCCCCTGTGGGTGGGCATCAAAACCCTCGCCCCATGCAAGTTTGGATCCCAAAACCCACAACCCATGGGGGATTAGACCCGCCCCAGGCCTAGCGGGTGCAAAACCTGCAGGGCCTGACTAAAACAGCCCCATTGCCATCCCTAGGAAGGCTTGCATGACTTCTCGATACCTCAGCAAAAAAAAAAAAGATGACTTGTCATCTTCAATGGGAATTATGTGCTCACTTTGCGCTCTCATTACATTCTAGATTTACATTTTTGCAATTGTGTGCTTAGCTTGATAGGCTAGTTTCTAGTTCAAAACTCCACACCAAGAAGTGATAAGTATAGAGTGAAACTATCAATTGGATGATTAGATGTCGTTTCTTTAGATCATACCTTGTACTAATTTGGCAGTATTGGTTTTCAATCGACCTTGGTGAAACAATCAAATGGAAGGACTAATGTCCCCACTTGGCCAAAAGCCTTGAACCAATGAAAAGTATATAAGCTAGTTTCCAGTTGGAGGATATCTATATATACCAAGGATGATTTGAAGTATATGTAGTTGTTACCAAGGGGACTATCCAAAGTTCACTGTCCATTTTTAGTAGCTTTTGTCCAACAACTGGTTGAGTGGCTTGGACTATTTATAACCCATGAATTTAGTCATTCGAAATTGTTGGAGACACCTAAACTGTACAAGAGTTGTAGGACACTTGAATATCATCTCCAAGCTACATCGTGCTAAATCTTAGACGTTTGCACACTTGTAAGACAATGCTTAGTGCTTGTTTAGGCTTAGCCTTTTTGTTGATGGTCTAGGC
The DNA here is from genome assembly GCA_022530915.1 of Paspalum notatum. Classification (NCBI taxonomy): domain Eukaryota; kingdom Viridiplantae; phylum Streptophyta; class Magnoliopsida; order Poales; family Poaceae; genus Paspalum; species Paspalum notatum. Next base: position 25,507,576 of record CM039692.1, read on the forward strand.
TTGTGGCAGAGAGTCATGAGTTGAAGTTAGAAAGTTTGATGGTTTAGTCATCAAAACCATTGGAAAAGGATGTTGGATTGTGTGGGCCAAGTCATGGACGAGTGACGGCGGGAAGGGCGGACATGTGTCAACAAAGATACAGTTTGACGGTTTTGCCTCAAAAACACCACTCAAATCAATTTTGCAATTTCCCTAAAATTGTGTGCAGGTTTCCTAGTTTGCACCTCAAAACCACAAGTTGTTGAAGGTTGTACTATGGATGTGGTGTCATCTGGAATGTTGCATTGAAGTGAAGCAAAATCCATAGTGGCCCTTTTCTAGTTTTTCCTCTACGGGCCTTCTATGGAAGTGTCTATTGTAGGGGTGACTCAGTCTTTAGGGAAAGGGCTACAAAACAGAGGGTGGCAACTTCTCTAGCTATCTCTACCTACTTCAAATCTCTATGTTGAGAGAAAAATGACAATGAAGTGTCTCATGCATATGAGACACTAGATTTGAGAGGTGTTGATGCGGAAAACCGGCGGGGTGGTCATTGTAGCGGTCAACATAGAGGAGCCAGGAGATCTTGCTGCTGATGCGATCATCTCTCCTATGACGCGGCTCTCGATCTGCTCCGAGTGGTGGATCGACCGCACGGGCGTACCACCTAGTTTAACCTTCTAGCCTGGGAGGATGTGGTTGTCGACGGATCGCCCTGCACATATACAGATAGGGCGATAAAATAAAATCAAATTTCCCAAAACTGATCGCCTGTATCGACTCTTATGGTCACCGTGCTTGGCTTTCTCAAGCCAATTGCCTTCTTGTGGTTGAATAAATATAACAAAAATAAACAAGAAGAAATAAACCTATTTAAAATAGGTATTATGTGACCGGCTATCCTAAATTGATCTAAGCTACATGAACAAACAAGTGACATGGACGTGGGCCATAAAAAAATATTTTAACAACAAAAGCCAGATCCAAGGCCACACCAATAGTAGAAAACTGCTTATAGTAACAATCGTAGAACAAATATAAAGCATGCATCGTTAAAATAATCCATAGGAATCATCCAAATCTGTATGCTGAGCCTGCGCATGTGAACATCGATCTGATCCTCCAAGGAAGATAATCTAAAATAGACGATATGCCTAGAACATGTAGAATAGGATGCTAGGTGTATATCGATTTCTCACATTGTTGTATGCACGTGTTGCGGTGCACATTGTGGATTGTAGCAACCTAGCGAGCGATATACACGTAGCCGCATAATATCGATCTATAATGTGAAGCATAAACAAGATAGTAGATCGATAGCATGCGAGATAACTAGCAGATATTGCCAACAACAATGCATAGTACAAGATCTACCATGGTGAAGCAAGCCACCCTTCAACCCTAGTGGATCTATAAGATACAACATTAATGCGACATGCCACTTATTTGGCAAAACCCTAGGAAGGGGTGGCGATGCACCGAGGTTGAGTGTGACGACACACGCTGTGGAACATATGCCTTTGTGTTTTTTTGAACAAGGGTTACATATTCATAGACTAGAGTATTGTATGGCAAGTCCATTCAACTAAACTCAATCATCCTAAATTTGTTTCTAATTAAAGATACACAACCCACTGAACCACACGATACAATATTACAAATTGCCCCTAAATGGACGGCCCATTACAACACAATAGTTGATTCCCTTCTACAAACCCCTAGCCCTAATCCGGCTAGGATTTGGCAGCAACAAGAGGGTAAGCACCTTTTCTTTGTTATCCAACTTAAGGATGACGGGTGGTATATTGTATATAATATAAAGGAGTATTCCTCATGAATTCTTATAGGGTGACTGGTGGTATGTTGCATAATCCTATTTCTTAGCCTTATGTTGTGCCAAATGAAGATCTTCTTCCTTCTTATATTTGGATCTTAGTGTTGAATCCTTTGGTTTTTTGTGTTTCTCTTTTGCTAAGGATCAAACTATTATATTTTTTTTGGTTTTTTGATGTTAGCAAGAACATGGAGGATGGAACTTATCTAAACCATGGATTAACTCTTGAATTTCATGAGCACACATGAATTTCATTTTTTGTGGAGTTTAGCCAAGTTCTTGACATATTCTTAAGTGATATCTAATTCTAGGATATCCCAATTTTTTATAGATCTTTTATGGGAATACCCTCTAGATGCATTAAGTTTTGTAACCTTAAATTTCACATGATTTGGATCATGTGCAGAAGTCAGTAGCTTTATTAGTTGATTTCCTTATAAAGCATCGGACTATCCGATGCTAAAAGGCATGGCTCCGAGTGTTGTAGCTAACTGGTCACTTTAGTTTGGTGACTGTCCGTAGATTAACACTGGACCATCCAGTGAGTGACGTGTTATGCCAATTTGCCATGAGGGTTTATTTTGCTTATTTTCGGCATTTTTTGGCTTATTTTCGGCGGTTTCTGGCCGCCGAAAATCTTCTGGTTTCCTGTAGTGTCCACTCGCTCCATGACCTGTACTGGAATGTCTAGTTTAAACATTGGACTATCCGGTACTCATTAGGAAGTTCCAGCCAGCTTGTTTTTCATCTATTCTTTTGTGCGTTTGGGCAAGTGCTTCTGTAGTGTTTTTCTAGACATGTCTATGGTTAGTATCTTGTAGTGTGCTATGTAACCCTGCAAGATTCTGAAAGAGATTCTTGGTGCTGAATTTTTAAGGGCTTCTATTCACCCTCCCTCCAATTGCCATTCTCGGTCTTATTTACTTGTGTCGGATGCCCTACACCAGTCCTGTATTTAGCTAAATCTGATCCTATTAGTGGATTTTCTTCTAGGTTATCCGATCCACCAAGTCATCCAATCACCACTAGAGCATCCGGAGGAACTATGAAATCTTTCCCAAGGCTTGCCCATGGATCAACCACTATAACACTTGATGAACTGGATGACCTAGTCATGACTAAATGATCCAGATACTACAAAAAGTCTCAATTAAAAAGTTGAAGTGCACAGGACCCAGTTGAAGTCTTTTAGTGGTGTTAGTATGAGCATTTAGATACCAATATCCTCACAATTGAACCCTCCTTGATAGTATAGTGGTTGTATACTCGAATTCAAAAATGAAAAAAAAAATAAACTAGTTCTTGGTGCCATATTTTGCTTCCTTTATGGTGGTTAGGGTTCACTACCCATTTAGATGATTGTATTCAAGTTGATTCTGTATATTTCATGTTAAACACGTAATCCTCTAGTTGTGTTGTCATATAAACATTAAAACTCACATGCATAAAAAAGATTATCATTGGTGCACCGACTAAATCTTCATGTTAGGGCTGTTCTTAACCCCTCCTACTAGTCATTTGAGTGCTATTGAAATTACAAAAATGCATACACATATATTTTACAGCTTCTTCATCAAGAGGGTTATTGAATATTAAGAAAACTAGCACAAGGCTTAGGGCTTGTTGAGTGCTAGATTAAGCAACTCCGCATATTTTATTTAGGTGTGAACCTAGTGTCAAAACATATTTGCATACCTTGTCGCTGCTTGCACATATCTAGAATTATATGCCCGGGGCTTATAAGTCTTTTGAGACAATCAAATCACGTTTTTTGATTAGCCATGAGGGAAGAGAGAAGCTCTCAGTGTTTTAGTGAAAACTCTATATACTGAAATGTCATGGAACATTCTGGAAGAGGCAACTCACTTGTGCGTAGGCAGATCCAATGTCTAAAATCGACTAGGGAAAGCTCACTTTGTTGTGCATGAGTTTGTATTTTTTCTACTCTCATTGCTACAAAAACATGCAACAGGAGCGCCACCCAAAACACAACAGGAGTCAGGACAGGCCCCACCGGATACACCGCTCTTGGTGTAGACACAACAGGAGCGGGACACAACAACAACCGCCCCTACTCACAGCAGGAGCGGTGCAAGGAGCGGTTTGTGGCTTCCACCGCTCCCGCTATTTTTTTTGCAGGACACCGCTCCTGCAACTAAATAGCAGGAGCGGTTTTTGGGATCCACCGCTCCTGCTGTGGTTACCCCATATAAAACCACCTTCTTCCTCCTCGGGTTTCTGTGCACCCGAGGAGGAGGAAACTGTGTGTATATGCACATGACGTCCAAGAGTTAAAAAATAGGAGGGGAGCTTTTTTTTTCTATTTCTTGGGAGTTACAAGCTACATAAGGTAAGCCTCCATCCTCTATGTATTCATAATTATGCGTAATGAATTTCCATCTTGATTTATTTCGTTATTGTATACATTTAATGCATACCCTTATAAATGTACATTATTAATTGGCAAAGTTAATACCTTCGTTATTTAATATCCTCATAAATGCACTTCATTTAATAGCCTCATTAATAATATATGTAAATTTTTAATTTATAGATGACACGTGTTTAGATGTATGACTGGCCAAGGATAGAGCGGGCCTACCATGATCAAGTGGATAAATTTATTGAAGGTGCAAAGAAGGATGCGGAAACAAAAAAGGTTGCCGGCATATATTGTCCTTGGAAAAAATGTAAAAATCGGAAGGTTTGGATAGATCCATGCGACATTAGATCGCATTTGATCGTTCATGGATTTGTGAAAGGCTACTCTGTTTGGATCCATCATGGCGAGAATGAAGCACCTAGTGATAGAGACCTACAATGTATCGGATGAACTTATTGGGGGCGATGTGGATGATAATAACGACACATTCTTCGATGCGGATTACGATATGTTGGATTGTGGTGGCAATGCTGACGAAGACAGTGGTGGCGGAACAAATGATTTTGTACCTCAGAGAGTATTGAAGACTTAGGACTTGATGACGACTAAGATAAAAATAACCTTGAAGAAATGCTAAAACACTTCAAGGCGGATATCCTTATTGCGGGTGCAAAAGGAGCAGAGAATTTTAAGGCAGTAAAGAATGCTGCAAAGAAGACTGTGTATGAGAAGTCAAAGGGCTGTCCAACTCATTGGTCTTTGCTACGCTTTGTACTCGAACTGTTGATTCTAAAGGCCAAGTACGGGTGGTCTGACTCTAGCTTCAACGATCTATTGAAACTCTTATCTTGGCTGTTTTCGAAACCTATCTTTGTGCCTACCAACACATATCAAGCGAAGAAGGTTGTTAGCCTTTTGACAATGGGAGTTGAAAGAATACATGCATGTCCGAACCACTGCATCTTATACCGAGGGAAATATGAGGAGCTAAATAAATGCCCAACTTGTGGCGTTAGCCGTTACAAGCGGAATGACATATTCCACGGTGATGATGAAGGTTCCTCTAATGGAAAGAAGAGGAAGAAGAAGGGTGCACCCGAGCAATGTGAAGAAGATTCATGCTTAGGCATCAACGAGAACAGGAGAAGAATCCCCACTCTAGTCATGTGGTACCTCAATCTAATCGATCGCTTAAGGCGTATATTTCCAAACCCTGCATTTGCAATGCTGATGCGTTGGTGGTTTTGTGAGCGAACAAAAGATGATGAAAAGCTTTCACACCCAGCTGATGGCACGCAGTGGCAAAGGTTTAATGAATTGTATCCCGAGTTTGCGAAGGATCCAAGAAACGTGAGGTTTGCACTTAGTACAGATGGAATGAATCCTTTTGGAAAGAGGAATAGCATACACAGCACATGGCCGGTGATATTGACCATATACAATCTATCTACATGGCTTTGTCAAAAGAGAAAGTACACAATATTACGTGGGTTGATACAAGGGCCTAAACAACCGAGCATTGATATTGATGTCTTCCTTGAGCCCTTGATGGAAGATATGGCGAAGCTTTGAAATGAGGGGGTCAAAATGACCGATTCAGTAACAAAAGAGGACTTTACACTCAGTGGAACGATACTCACTACGATCAACGATTACCCTGCAAACTTCTCGTTGTCAGGACAGATAAAAGGGAAAAAAGGATGTCTAGTATATTTGGATGCAAGGACAGATAAAAGGTTGTATACACGAAGTACCGCCGCTATCTAGTTGTAGGGCATAGGATTACTTGGTTGATGATAACAATAGCAAAGGCATCGGTTTAGCTCCTTCTCGTCATACTGGAAGGTTAGCGGGGAAAGGCACGAGGGGGAGGAAAACATTCATTGACAGTGCATATGAAGAAGTGGCAAACGCTCATTTCAGTGTCCTGCATCAGTTAGAGATGATGACTCCTTTTATCGAGCAGCACATTGGTATTATCCGAGCGGAAAACCCCAACCGCTCAGATTCCTGGGTCATGAAAGAACACAAGCATCGCTTCACTAGCTGGCTCATTGATCTAAACATACCAGAAGGAACAACTGTCGTGGAAGTAGCGTTGAAAAGGCTTGCTTCTGGCCCATCTTCAAGGGTCACGACATGGCAGGCGTATGACATTAATGGTCAAACATTCTATACAGCCGCAAAGGACCAAAAAAGCGTGTGCAAAAATAGTGGAGTTCGGATTGACGCCATCGAGGGCACGTCGGGCCTCAAGGTCACATATTTTGGCTTCATAGAAGACATATGTGAGTTGAACTATGGATCGAACATACAAATTCCTGTCTTTCAGTGCCAATGGGTGAAACACCCACAAGGTATGCAGGTTGACAACTATGGCCTCACAATCGTTGACCTTGCAAAGGTTGGATACAAAGATGACCCCTGGGTGCTAGCCAAACGCATTGGACAGGTTCTATATATCCTCGACCCACGTCTTAAGAATCAGAAGTATATTGTTGTCTCGGAAAAACAGAGTATTGTCGGAATGGACGGTGTCGACGATGTCGAGGCCTTCAATGACTATGACAATATGGAGCTTTTTACAGACCTACCAACCAAGATCAAGCAAGTGGAAGCCACAATTAAGGGGGTAAAGCCTTGGGTACGCACCAATGGAGAGGCAAGAATTGTATCTGCCTAATAATATATGAATGTAATCGATTATCTCTATCTTTCGTAATGGTTTGTATGTAATTGACACTCACCCCACACTTTGCCTCATGTATACTTTTATCTACCCCACGCTTTCCCCACCTACAACAAATATATAAAACACGAAATATGTACAAAGAAAAACTATATTCTAGATATTTTACACTAAACTAGACTAAATTGTGGCCAAAAGAATATATAAAACAAGGAATATATAAAAAGTTAATAGGAAAATAATAAATGGAAAGAAAATATTAAACAAAAGAATATATAAAAATTAAATAGAAAAATAATAAATGAAAAGAAGAACTGAAAAGAAAATAAAGAAAAATGAAAATAAAAAAGAAGGGCGGTGGAAGGCCCAAATGCGGGCGGCTCATTAGGGTTCCCACACCGCTCCTACTGAGAACAGCAAGAGCGGTCTAGGAGCCGTGGAAGGTGTCCACTGCTCCTGCTATTCTCACTGCAAGAGCGGTGGGTGAAGTCCACCGCACCTACTGAGCACAGCAGGAGCGGTGGACAGACGGCTCCCTGTATACTCTGCCGCGCGGGAGACGAAATCTTTCTAAGTCCTGCGGTGGTTCTCCTCTTCGCGCGCCGTTAGGCTGCCAAAATTTGGCCCCGGCTAGCTCTCTCCGCCGCCGCCGACGCTCCACCTCCCGCCTCCGACGCCTCCGTCCCCGCGCCTGCGCCGCCGCCGCCGCCTCCGTCCCCATGCCCGCGGCGCCGCCGACGCCTCCGTCCCCGCGCCGCTGACGCCTCTGTCCCCGCGCCGCCTCCGACCTCCGTTCCCGCCACGCCGCCTCCGACTTCCGTCCCCACCGCGCCGCCGACGCTCCTCCTCTGCCGCGCCGCCTCCGTCCCCGCGCCTGTGCCGCCGGCGACGCCTCCGTCCCCGCGCCGCCTCCAACCTCCGTCCCTGCGCCGCCGCCGACGCTCCTCCTCTGCCGCGCCGCCTCCGTCCTCGCGCCGCCTCCGACCTCCGTCCGCACCGCCTCCGACCTCCGTCCTCCTGGTGACCCACCTCCGTGCCGCCTCCGATCCTCTCTACCTTAATTTTTGATGTGCATGAAAAAATTCGGTCTCTGCCGAGATGGCCAAAATTCAATTGTTCTGAGATTGAAACAATTCATTTTTTGATTAGATTAAAGTAGAATTTGATGAAAAATTAAAGATTGAACAAGATTGAACACTTCTAGAGCAAATTAGGGTAGATTAATGTAGAATTTGATGGATATGTGGACTTGTATAGATCTTTATATCTAGATGAGTATGTAGACTTGTATAGACATAAAATGAGTGTCAATTCTAGTTTTTGTATCTAGATGAGTATGTGGACTTGTATAGACCTTTGCAACACTAGAAAAATTCATGTTTGGATATACTATTCGACTATTTCGGTTTTGTTTGGGCCCCAACCGAAATGGGCGAATCCCACCGAAATTCGGTCATTTTCATGTATAATACATTTTCATGTATATCCATTTTTATGTATATCTACAATTTCATGTATATTCCTTTATCGTGTATATCCATTTTCATGTATATCTATAATTTTATGTATATTCCTTTATCGTGTATATCCATTTTCATGTATATCTACAATTTCATGTATATTCCTTTATCGTGTATATCCATTTTCATGTATATCAACAATTTTATATATATTCATTTATCGTGTATATCCATTTTCATGTATATCTACAATTTCATGTATAATCCTTTTTCGTGTATATTCATTTATCATGTAAATGTTAATGGAATATTCATTGATTTTCATGGATTTATATGTATTTGAATTTTACATTTGTTAGATTACGTGGTATTTTCTAGAAAAAATGGATCGTAGGCCACCAGAGCTATTTGCAGAAGACAATGCATGGCTCGAAGAGGTTTTTAATGATCAACCCGACGACGTCGATTTCAATTTGGGAAATGATGATCCCAACCTCGAGCCAGAAGACCCACATGCCGCCGACGTACTTGCCGCTAAACGTGCTCGAGAACTCGCGAGGGATCCAAACTACGTGCCCTCCGCCAAGGTGTGAGCCGAACCTAATGTCGTTTAGTTGTTGTAATGATGCGAATTATGCGTTTTGTTAACAATCTCGCACCAAGCAGGAACAACAAATGGCTGAAGAGCCAAACACACCTCAGGACACTCGGGCCGAACAAAACGCCATTGACGCAATTGGCTCGAGAAAAAGGAAAGGCGGCGGAAAGCGAGCGAAGAACAAATTACTAGAAACAATTTCCATAGTGCGTGAGGTTAACGCTGCTGGGCAACCAATGGAACCTTTTGAGGTACGAGCAAAGTTCCGCAACGCCGTGGGGGTGATTACGAGGGAGTGGATGGAACCTACGTGGCTTGATTGGAGGAAGGTGCCCGAAACAAGGAAGGAGTTACTATGGACACAATTACAGAAAGTGTTCCAGTTCCCACGTGAGAGCTTGCCGAAAGTCAAGGCATATGCACCGAAACAGATGGGAGAAGCCTACCGTCGATAGAAAGTGGAGCTCACGAGAAAATATGTGAAGACCAACCTAACTCCATTTCACGAGTATGGTAAGATCATCCAAGCACAATGGGATGTGTTTGTGAGGCAAAGGACAACTGAAGAAGCCATAGCGCTTAGCAAAGCAAACGCAGCTCTTGCAATGCGAAAGTAGAGAAATGGACTACAGAAAGGGAAGACATAATAGCTAAAGGGCTACCTGACACGTATAAAGGCTTAAATACACGGACGTTCCAATGGGTCAAGGGCCAAGAGATCAAGGTGCCTAGGGGACAAAAAGATTTTACAAAGCCTGAGACCAAACAGGTGGTGAGCAAAATCATGAAGCTTGCAGAGGACCAAAAGGTGGGCAATTTTGTCCCTGATAGGGAGTTCGACGTGTTGACCAAAGCAATTGGGACAAAAGAGCATGGAGGCCAAGTCAGAGGCATCTCGTCCAAGGTCAACTGGAAGGATGGCTTCTCCGAGGATTGGACCAAGTACAACAGGCATGATCACTACAAGGAACAAATCAAAGAAGTGTGCAAGGAGGTGTTCATGCAATAATTCAAACAATTCGCCATAAGCTCAATGAAAGAGCTTGAAGTTGTACTAGTTGGGCGCCGGCTTGTAATAAATCCACCCACCGATCCAGAGGGGTGCCGTGCACTTGATACCATCACATCTTCGACTCCTTGCGAGTTGCACATCCCTCTAGGAATACATGGAAGGACAGAGGAGGTAGCAAGGGCACTGGTGATTCCTGGGAGACTTTTCCATGGCAAGGAGATCCCGCCAAACTATGTAAGGGTACAGGTCCTTAGCGTTGAACCCAGGAATACAGAAGAAAGGATAGACATCCCCACGCCAGAGGGGATCAATTTCCTTGGTCAGTCGATAGATCAGTTCATCTTGTGGAACAAGCAATACATCTGGCTTCATGCTCCACCAAACCAACAAATGGAACAAAGACAGCTAGCACTCGAATATGGCCAAGTAGGAGATGCAATGGAGCAAGAGAGGATACAAAAACCTAAAGAATGCGTGTCAACTCCTCCCGATCTCCCGACTCCATCAGAACAACCTCCAGTGGCCGAGAAGCCAGCTTCACCTGAAAAAATCATCGAGAAGCCGGCTACACCTAAAGAAGTCGTCGATAACCCTACTCCATCAGAACAACCTCCAGTGGCCGAGGAGACAGCGGCAGCAGAAGACATGCGATGAAAGCGTGGTGCCAAAAATGGTACGCGCGTATGAAAAGGATGCGACACCTGAGGTGCAAGCATGGTTCAAGATAACTGCAGCAGGAAAGGAAAAGGAGAAACCAAAGAAAAAAGAGCCGGAAAAGAGAAAGAGGGCAACAATGGAAATTGATAGTATTCCAGACGTAAAATTCTACAAATCTGTGATTGGCCTTGATGCAATTCAAGATTTGCCGAATTGTCCCCTATGATACGAACACGGCAAACCATCCCTGCTAGACTGGGCTCTTCATGACGAACATTTTCCATGGGAGATGAGAAGATTTCACGATTGGTATCTTAGGGCATCTAAGCTTGGGGTCCAATTCATAAGCGCTCACATTCCGAGCCGATGTTTCACCACCCTAACCAAGATTACAATCGTAGATTTTTTGGAGTTCCAAAACATGTTCTGCCTAGGACAAATGGACATCACTGCGATGACCCTTTGGTGCCTGTAAGTCTCCCTGCCAATCACATTAATTAACAAAACAATACTCTTGTATGTAACATCTGATTGCTTTATAATATACCTTTCAGAATACAGTATCAAACAGCTAGCAGGCGTGGCGATACAAAAGTCGGGTTCTTTGACCCTTCACTAATTAACTAGTCTCAACACGACTATCCACTCAGGCTAAAAGACGATAGCAAAGAACTGCGGGAAGGAAAAACAAAAGAGGAGAGGGAAAAAATCCAGACAGAATTACACAGAAAATATAAGAGGAAAGTTGTCTCGTATATTGTCACTGCCGTGAAGTTCCTCCACGAAGATAACCGTGACCAAATCTTTGCTCCATACAACTTTGAGTATGTTGAAAACTTTGCCTTTAATACTCAGCGTAAATTTAACACAAAGGATCATACTAACTTCATTCGCTTTGTTGTGTGCAGCGGACACTGGATCTGTCTATACATCATGCCTAGGGAGAGCAAAGTATTGGTCTTGGACTCGTTGGATTTCGAAATCAAGAGATATTCGACCATTCTGAATATAATACGGTGGTAAGATATAGAACTGCCATATTGGTTCTTATATATATATATGTGAAGTAGTCTTACTTATCTGAGTTTCTAAATGTGTTCTAATTATAACAGGGCCTTCAAAATTGGCATCGAAAAGTATCAACTGCCGTTTCATCCTGAGCGCCAGCACAATATCCAAGTCAGAGCGAACTTACCGGTACGAAAGATAAGACACGTACATATGAATATATTGAAACAATGTATTATAACTCTAAATCTAATTAATTAACTTGTTTGTAAAACAAAGTGCCACAAGCAACCAAGGGGAACCAGATACTGTGGATGCTATATTTGTGAGTTCCTTAGGGTCGATGAGAGGTACAGAACTAATCCTCACGATGTAAGTACTCAAAAATATTATCTCATTTCATTGCATGTGTGAACATAATTAAAAACCCCTTGCCACTTTTGACACGTATAATCTTTTCTTCGTTCAGCTCCCCGAAATCCCACCTACGGATCGGCCTCTCACCGAGACTAATCTCATGGACGTCGTTGCCGATCTGTGCCGTTTCACATTGCACGAGGTGATCCACCCGCGAGGAGAATTCTTCGATCACGGTTCATTCTTAACAGAAGAAAAATACCGCCGATTGATCGAGTGGGAGTATCACCCGTTCTAGTAAACTTGTTGAGTTCGATGTTTTGTCCAACTATCTATGATCAAAAACATAGATGCACTGATCTGTGTGTGATGTCTTTTGTAACTAGCTAGCACGCACGGTAAAGTTGACACACGGTAATATTTATGTAAATGTGGCTCGAAAATGTATATATAGCACAAAATGGCCGAAGCAATGCATCGGCATCAATCCATATGATTTAGAAAACAGAAAACACATGGCGTCCTCTGATTATGGCGGGAAACAGAATGGCGGGAAACAGAATTGTAACAACCCTAATTTTTGTAAACCAAAAATCACTACTTAAAAATTTCTTTTCCAAATTTTGTTTGTTGCATTGTTTATAACCTAGAAAATAGGATAAATCATTAAAATGATTAACCAACCCTTAATAAAATTAGATAAATAACTATAATTGTCTTATACCTTGTGCCTAATTTTCGTGCATCATATTTGGGTCTTCCTTGGATATTTGTTTGAGTGCAAATGAATTCAAACCAAATCAAATCAATTCAAGTCACTCAAATTAAATAGAAAAGCAAATCGGAAAAGAGAATACAAAAGGAAAAGGGCCTTTCGGCCCATTCCCCGAGCCAGCCCATCCCAGCCGCCTCATCCCCTTCGCCCATGGGCCAAAGGCCAGCCGCCTCGGCCCAAGCGAGGCCAAACCCGCGCCATGCCCCTGCCAGGTGGACCACCGTTGCTCTGTCGCCGCCAGGTAGGCCCGTCTTGTCAGCTTTCCCCTTCCTCCTTCACCTACCCCTGCGTTCCGATCGGAACGGAACCGGCCGGCGCCTGCGCGCTCGCTCCCGCTTGCCGCCCTACCGCCTTGCGCGCCAAGAAGATGAGGGCAAGGCCGCCAGCTCACCTGCACCTCGCCCAACAGCCCGCGGCCAGTGGACCCCGGTTCACGCCTATCGCGTGACCTTGTCGGGTGCCAGGGCGGAGACGCCGAGACCACCAAGCCAAACCGCCTTTGATCGGAGCCCAATTCCGTCTTCCCCGTGCCGCGTCCCTAACCGCCACTATATAGACCCCAAGACACTCACCTTGGAACCCTAGCCAACCCGGGTTTTGCCCCTTCCCATCGCCGCCGCGGATGGACCAAGAGAGAGGGTCGAGGAGGCCGGAGCCGGAGAAAGAGGAGGAGGCCGCCGGAGCTGTTCGAGCCGCGGAGGAGCAACCGTTGGGGATCGACGCGGAGTACTTGAGGAGCCGACGCCAATCGAAGAAGAAGAGATCGCCGTCGCTGTTCGTGCCAAGGAGGAGGAGCTTCCGAGGTGGAGCCGTACCACGCCGCGCGAGGACGCCGCCGTACTCCGCCGACCTCTGCTTCCTCCTCACCGAGACGAGTTCGTCTACTCATCCGCAGCCCAACCACGGTAAGCCACCCGTTTTCCCCTTTGCCAACCTCGCCGCGGACCGGATTCCCTTGGAGTCCTTTCCGTTCGCGTGAGCGCCGCCGCCTCGGCATCCTGGAGCCGGCCTTCATGCCGTGACTCGCGCCGACGGTCGCTGTCCTAATCACCGTAGCACCGTAACCGTCTCGCGCCGTTGCCTTGGTCAATGTTGCCGGGAGGCCGGACATGAACCGAGCCATCCTATCCTCGTGCTATTCGCGCACCGTGCACGACGCGTCACGGGCAAGCCTCCGTTGCCGTCCGCGTGGTGCAGTCCGTCGCCGCGGCCGGGGTCACCCATGACCGCGCGACCCTGCACGCTGCGCCGCCCACATTCTACACCTGGATGCCAAACTGTAGAGAATCCTGAGCTAACGCCGCGCCCGGGGGTTGCCCGTGCTCGCGTGCGTTCGCGTCGCGGCGAGCGGACGCTAGTCTGCCGGACACCGCTGTGGTCGCCACCTCTTGAGCCATCTGTCGCCATGACCATGCCCTTGCTTCCGAGCCAAACCCTGCGCTAGACCGCCCCGCCGTCGCGGCCGGATTCGTCCGTGCCCGCGCACCCGTTTCGCGTCGTCGCCCGCCATGCCTTGTGCCCGCGTGCTCGACCCGCGCTTGGCGTCTGCCCTATCCTTTCGCCGCTGGTCGAGCGGCCATCCATGGTGAAACGGCCTTCGAGCCGCAGTTGTGCAGGGAGGGAGGAGTCGCGCCGCCGCGCGTTGCCGGCGCCGTGCCGAACGCCGCCGTGCGGGAACGCCTTGGAAGCCTTTCGTCGAACATCCGGTGCGCAGGGTAGGAAGCAGAGGAGAGAGAGAGGAGGCGAGGAGGAGCTCGGGCTCCTACCCGAGTGGGCCGCGCATTCGGCCCACGAAGCAAGCCGAGCGGGCCTCTGCGTGAAGGAAAGAGAGAGGGAGGTGATTGGGCTTTGTTCGGCCCATTCCCTGCAGTAGGCCGGGCCGAGTAGGGGAGAAAGGAGAGGCAGGCCGGGCCGAGTGGGAAAGAAAGGAGAGAGGAGGCGGGCCGCGTCCTGTGGGCCGCGCCCAGAAGAAGAAGCCAAGCAGGCCGAGTTTCAGCCCATTGACCATCCCTGCCCTTTTGAAAGCTTTCAGAAAATATTAAACCCTGAATTAAACTTAGGAAATTCATAACTAATTCATACGAAGTCCAAATAATATGAAACCAGTCCCTAAATTCATCTAAAATCAAGCTCTATGAGTTAATGCTATTGTTTGAGTGATGTTGGTTCTTTATGCAATTTATTTGGAGTTTGTGCCGCATGTGGTTTATTTGGATTTTCACGTATAGGTCCGAAGGATCACTCGAAGAAGACTGTTGAGTACGACTACTTCGACTGCGCCGGAGATTTAGAGCAAGCAGCTCTACCGAGGTCACCATTCAGACACTTCTCTCGCTTCATAACCTATAGACACGTAACTTGCTACTGCTACTTTTATTATTTATGCTTGCTGTTAACCCAAAGATAGAGAGCCTGTTTCCATGTAGCCACTATTACCTTGCTTACTATATCACCACCATTATACTACTATAACTAAGTAAAATGAACATGATGTGAGATTGGGTGATAAGATGGTGGGATGTGATAACTCTTGGCGTTGTGAAGTGGGTGGGTATTTGAGAGCGAGATGGTGTGTGAGATAGGTGGCGAGAGTCGGCACCGGTAATCATGAGAGAGACTAGAACTCTCTTCAGAGTGGAGAGAGGTGTGTGGTGGTGCGCGGCCCACCGCTGAGGGTGGCAACCGACCTTTGGAAGGCTTGCTCTCGCCGATTAAGGACCGAGTAGGGGTGACAGTATCTTGGACTATGACTCGTGTATACCACGCGACCTCAGGCCCGGTTCTTGACTTTCCCCAATGGCACTAGAACTGTTGGCGTAAGGCGATAGTGTTAGGGGACGATGACGGTTGCGGGGGTAATCTCTCGTCCCCGATATACTCGACCCGTGGGGCCCCGGATCAGTCGAGCTTACTGTTCTGAGAGTGCGGTGGGTTTGTATCCGCACAGTTTCTAGCTCAGTAAAGCAGGAAATGTGCCAGAAAGGGAGGGTTATCTATCGGTGTGGTGGGCCCGGAGCAGATCGCTACTGCCCCCGTCCCATCTCGTGTGGGTACAGATGTACAACATCCTCTCGAGAGTGTATGATCTATACATATAGCCGCCGTCCCCGGTCAAAGGACGACCCAAAAACGGAGTCACTTCATCTAGCATGGGATTTCTTCTCTTCTTCCTCAAGTATTTGGAATCCGGCTGCGGCCGTTGAGGCATGGACGGGTGGGAGTCTGTCATGCCGCAGATGTAGTATGATGAGTGTGGATGATATGGAAGAGGTGTATGGTGGTGAGGTATGTATGTGTTGGGTTGAGTGATGAGCAGGGGAACCGGTCGTGTGATCGAATTCCCGAATGGAACAATGATATGGTAAATTGGATAATATTATTTATATACTCCTAGAGCCTTCCATTTGTGCCAATCCCTTTTATTATTACGCTGTCGCTTAGGGGAGTGTCTCAGGGTGGCCTGCGCTACTGGCGCGCAGGTTTTGGAGATAAGTTGGATGACGACCTCTTCTTCGACGGAAGGCGATGAGAAGGACGACGATCATTCCCATGAAGGACGGATAACTGAGGATCACGGTGCTTCGCTCAAGGATGACTGTGGAGATGGACCCGAACACTTACTTTCCGCTGCTAGATTACGATTTCTGCTTGATTCAGTCCTATTGGACTTGTACCGGCTTAGGCCATTAATGTATAAATGTAATGTTATTCGAAGCTGTGGATGTGATACCGATTGAAACATATGAATTGCGATAGTTTATGTGTATGCTAGAACTATCGCAATGAATAAAGGCTTGGATTTCGGCATCGCGGAATCCGGGTCGTTTCAAGAATGGAATAGGGGGTTCAAATTTTAGCAGGAGCGGCTGAAAACAAAATCCGCTCTTGCTAGTGTACTCAGCACCGCTCATGCTAGGAACGTCAGCAGGAGCGGTTCTTCTTTTGCACCGCTCTTGCTGGCGTATTTAGTAGGAGCGGTGCAACAAATGAGCCACTCCTGCTGAGGCCACTACAAGAGCGGGTATGAAACCGTTCCTACAGTGGGTTCACTACAGGAGCCCACGAGTAGGAGCGCTTCCAAAATCCGCTCTTGTAAACGCTTATTTCACCAATCCTGTTGCGTGTTTCTGCAGCAGTGTCTCTTTACGGTTTGTATATAGCTGAATTTTTGCATTTTTCTTGTGTTCAATGTTTGCATTTCGTAGATTAGGTTCGTACGTAAATTGATAGGATTGGAACCTAGTTAGAATGTAAAACTTTTATACAATAGAGACTTAGAGAGAAACAGAGAAAACCTAATACACATCTTGACAGACCATGTAGGTTATTATTATGCGCAAAGTTTGCCAAAATTTTAAACTAGATTCACCTTTCTTGGGATGTCAACCTTTTCACAAGGAACAAGATTACAATTGATTTAAGGGCAATGAACATTTTCACTTGGACTACTCAGCGTCTCAGCCCGTTGGCTTGATACGACGATTACATAGGTTCTATTTAATTGTCTACTTGCATCCAAAGAACACTCTTTTTCATAAACTAGTACCCTTATTTATGTATGAAAAATACCTTTTTTTTAAAAAAAAAATGCTTTTGAGTATCAAATGGGAGACGAGAGACGGGAAAGGGAGAGAGACTTGTGCCTAACAGGAGGTCCATGCTTGGACCGCCTGGTCTGACCTGCCCACTCCTGTATGTTGCCCGGAATGCCAGGACCGAAGCAGGCCAATCATCAGATACCATTTACGACAACATCCCGGTCGTCGTTTCAACGTCAAATGGAGCGCCCATTGATGCCGTTCAATCAAGGTAGTAAACAATGCAAATTAGTACAACAGTGCAGCTAGCCAGCTACTACCTACTCCCTACATGTTTTAAAAAAAAACATATAGTATTTCCTGTATAATGGCATTTGCGACTTTGATACATTTTAAATTTACGGATCATGTCATATTCTTGCAATAATGTCAGTTTCAGGCACACTTAAATTGACATATTGATGTTACTCGGTGATCAAACTTTCGAAGGTTCGCTGGCACATATTCAAAGAATGTATGACCAAAAGGAGAACATTGAATATGGCCGGTTCCGTTTATGTTCCAAGCTTGCTTTCGTTGTTTGTCCCATCATGAAACACTAGGTTGGTTCAGAAGTGGTCATGAAAATCATCTTCCGTTTTTTTTTTCACTTTCACCTTGCGGCTCAAAACGAATGAACATAGGATTCGAACAAAACCGAACTAATATAAACAAAAATGCCTCAAAACAAGTAGAGATTGAAAAAACAAAATTGAAACACCACGGACGGATACAACAAACATTGCTTCAAGTTTTGATCCAACCGACCACCATAATAATACCATAAACATAGTGACAACAAAATTCTTGACTTGCAAGCAAGTCACTATCTATCATGTCCAACAAGAAGGTAACATGACGTAAATAGTTAAACAATCAAGGTACGTGTACATATGGCACTCTGCATGGGCATATGCAAGCAAAGCAAAATATTAAAGCAGAAACGCATAGCATCACAAACATAAACACACATTTATGTAGATTTAACACAAATGACAAAACTATATCATAAAAAATTATATCCCAACTAAAACAGAAGAAATACGAAGACAATTAGATTAACACCAAAAGTGTTTTCATCTCATTTTTATATTTAGTTTCCTATTTTTTTTCCTCATTTCACATTTTTCAAGAAATACGAACACAATTAGATTAACACTAAAAGTGTGTTCATACCTGCATATTTATGACTTCAAGGTCATCCAAGATCATTACAATAATGTGAAAGTCCTCCCTCCTTTCAAAAGTGCTTTGTGCCAAGGGACAGGAGTTGGTGGACGTGACGTACGTATATTGATATCATGGTGTCGCTTGGACATTAGATCTACATTAGATCTTCATGATTACAAGAAATCTCAAAGATTAGGCCGCCTTTTGGAGCTCTTATTAAACAAGGCCAGGGTGTTTATTAGTCGTGCGTGTTAGGGAGAGAGGAATCTCAATGGCGGGGCAGGGCAGAGAAAAAGCGGCGGCCCCGCCTCAAAGACTAGGCGTGCCAAAAGCTCGTACGCCTGTTGCTGCGTTTGCGCATGACGGCAACGTAATGAGAACGGCCGGGGTGGCTACCTATAACTGGCTACTCCATGTCCATGATCCATTCCGGCGGTGTGATGATGATAGCGCGCACAGGCACAGTGAGCGTTCGACCTGAACGGTGTCCCGTTTCCGATCCTGTGTGCTGGCATTTGATTGCCTTGGCCTTGACGCAAAGGATGGTGAGCAGGGTTGAGATGGGAGATCCGTAGCCACATCGAGACAAGCACACTAGCCCACATTCAGCTTTCTGGGAGTGATCGATCTGAGAACACATTTAATGGTTAAGACTGACTCTAACGGTTTTTCCATTTTCCATCCCCTATCATTGTTCTAAGGCTAACCCCAGCCATTGGCTATATGGACTGCCTATAACACTGTTTGACACTGTAGCGCTGCTGTAGACAGAGAGAATGGTAGTTGGAATAGTGGATAGGAAAGCTTTTTTAGGCAATGGTTGGGGATGATCTAACTACCTTTCTTTCTGTCTATAGTACCGAAACAGTACCGTACAGTGTGCTACAGTGAATAGGGGTGGCCGAAAAGGGGAGCCGCTGGCTCCAGCCTAATTGCTACTGCTCGGCTTGAGTAAAGGTCACGTCTCCCCAGCCCAGGAAGGACAATGATAATAACCCTTGCCTGTTGCCTCTAGCTCCGGCCCTCTACTCGCTGCCATTCTTCAGTAACCTTTCTTTCTTGTTAGTCCGTTGATGATCGATTTTCTTCCATGGCCTCATCTCCCGTATGTATATTCCGCTGGCAGTCCTTAAACTTATCCTGAGGTTTTATTTAGGTTCCGGTACTTTCAAAATGCACGTTTAAATCCTCAAACTTGTTCTAAGGTTTCATCTAAATCATTCAACTTGTCCCGAAGTTTCATGCATGTCCTGGTACTCACAAAATGCACTTTTAAATCCTCAAACTTGTTTCATCTAGGTCCCAATACATTCATGTTTAAGTCCTCAAACGAGTTCTGATGCTTCATCTAGGTCCTAGTACTCTCAAAATGTACACACAAATCCCTAAATTTGCTAATCTTATATATAAATATGTATATGATATAATTCGTGTTATACTATGGAAACTAACATTAATTATTTTAGTTGATTCAATTGAGTTTTATAGTATCATAATTTTTATAGTGTCTCCATCCGGCGATCTCACAAATTGTTCTACATGATCTCTCAATTTTCATAGTATCCCGATACTATGATTTTACGATCCTACAAAATAATTGATATAAATAATAAATTAAAGGTCTGATTGTGATAAAATATTGCTTAATCTTAAAATACAATAAAATAATGTCAATAGGTCTAGTTAAATTGAATCAATTTAGTAATGTTAGTTTATAAGAATAAGCAAATATTTTTAGTGTATTAAGCAATTAAAATAATTAAGATAAATTATATATATATAAGATTAGCAAATTTAGGGATTCGTATGTGCATTTTGGGAGAACTAGGACCTAGATGAAACATCAGAACAAGTTTGAGGACTTAATGATGCATTTTGAGAGTAAACAAGACTTTGATGAAACCTCGGGATAAGTTTAAGGACTTGGATGAAATCTCAGAATAAGTTTGAGGATTTGAACGTGCATTTTGAGAGTACTAAGACCTGGATGAAAACTTAGGACCAATTCAAGGACCGCCAGTGAAATATACTTTTTATTTGCTTTCTCTCTCCAACTACTATCATGACACCAAAAGAGTCCAAGGAGAGGTCACAATCACCCTAAATATGCAAGTGAGTATTCATCGATGTGTTTCTAGTTCAACTGTTATATTAATTACCACATGAGATGCCACTCTATTTCATTTCTCCTAAATTAATTGCGAGAAACACTATTATATTTTATTTTATCAACATCTTAACTGATCCAAAATCATTGCAACAACACGAGGGAAGCAGAAAGATGGATCTGAGGCACGAAGTTAACTTTTGGTTGAGCACTATGACCAAGTTAGCGGTCCTATGGCACTGAGACGAATCGGCACGGTTGTCGTGGAAAATCAGGGATGCCATTAGTCATCAACGTTTCTTCTTTAGGTAGCGTGGATTGCTGATAAAAAAGGGAGTGCAATCCAACAATATCCCCGCTATCAGGGAGAGCATCACATATGCACAACAGACAAAACATAAGGGCATATCCGCGATCTCATAGCACCAAGCATCATCAAAAAGGAGAACGAGCCGTAGCTCGGTTGGCAGAGCTGCCGGTGGGCAGCCTGTCCGCCAGCGTTTGATTCTCAGGATCGGCGGTGGTGTTTTTCACCGGGTTTCGGCCCAGCATAATTATCGTTGCCTTCCACGAATGCGCCACAAGTGTAATATCTCTTAGCCGTGTGTTGTGTGCTGTTCTTAGGGTATAAGTTGTAGATCTAGCTTACGCATAGGGTAGGTGTGCGTGTGGTGGTCGGTTTGCACGGTCTGCTTAGATGTTGCTTCTTTTTGCTGGCGCTGTTTCTAACGATCTTATCTTATTATTACTAATTAGAGGTTACAAAAAAGCACGAAGCGCACTAAAATAAAAAAATAAATTCTAAAATTTCTATAAAAATTAGAAACATCCGGCCTTCTGCGAGTAGTATCTAATAATACTGGTCATTGGATCTATTATATTTTCTATAAAATTACTCACCATAACATTATGAAAGATTGTTAAAATAAGCCTCCGATTTTTCATATAAATTACCCACCATGTCAATATAAATTATGAATTAAATCTATAATGTCATTACAAATGATGGTTTAAAATAATCACCTCTGATATATTACAGATAAAATAAAATCTAACTCTAAACAACAAAAATATACTTTTATGAAAATAATAAATAACAAAAATAGACATATATATGCTTTTAAATTAGCAATTGTTGCTAATATTAAAACTATCAACCTTTAATATATATATCGACTAAAATCTAACTCGTGCGATCTTCTGTTTCTAACGATCTTATCTTACTATTACTGATTAGAGGTTACAAAAAAGTACGAAGCGCACTAGAATAAAAAAAATAAATTTTAAAAATTTCCACAAAAATCAGAAACATCCGACCTTCTGCGAGTAGTATCTAATAATATTGGTCATTGGATCTATTATATTTTCTATAAAACTACCCACCATGCCATTATGAAAGACCGTTAAAATGAGCCTCCGATTTTTCATATAAATTACCCACCATATCAATATAAATTATGAATTAAATCCATAATGTCATTACAAATGATGGTTTAAAATAATCACCTCTAATATACCACAGATAAAATAAGATCTAACTCTAAACAACAAAAATATGCTTTTATGAAAATAATAAATAACAAAAATAGACATATATATGCTTTTAAATTAGCAGTTGCTAATATTAAAACTATCAACCTTTAAAATATATCTACTAAAATCTAACTCATGCGATCTTCTAATACAAATTTTACGGTGGTTGAAAAAAATAGGAGCTATCCATCAGATGATATATAATGGTTTAAAAATAGACGGTACCACGGTACCAGTACCAGACGGTATTAAATAGGAGGGTCCGGTACAAAAAATAGTGGAACCGGTACCCATATTTTTTACTCCCCCCATTTTTTGCCAGCTAGTTCACTTTTGACTTGGTGAGTGACAAATAAAAATGATCAGAGATAGTATTTTTTTAATTTCACAAAAGGCATAAAAAGCCTTTAAAAAGTAAAAAATAGTGGTACCGTCCGGTACCGCTTGGTACCGGTGAGTACCATTCCAATCACTGTAAAATATCTCATCTTCTAATTCGAAAGCAGATGTACCAGAGCACTTGATCTGCATTGTTACAACTTGCATACCTGCCACGAATCAACGATTGCATAACTGTTGCCTCATACATGTGCTCACAGGTCACACAGCTCATTTCAGTGCACGCCCAAACCTGAGTCGCCTAAGGTATTTGCTGATTCGTCTCAAACAAACAATTAGGCTATATTCACCAGTGGGCAGTGGTCCAAAATGGATGCTCAAACTACTGTACGCACCGTAGAGAGAAAGAGAAAGATAGTTGTAACAGTGGACGTGTAAGGTTGGTGGATTCATTGGTGAACGTAGCCTTATCATGTGGCTTGTAAGTAGGCCTGGATATTCGGTTTAATCGGTTTTTTCGGTTCAGTTTTATCGGTTTCATGAAAGTTCGGTTTCTAACTTCTAAGAACCGATCGGTTCCTAAAAACACTGAAAACCAACGGGTTCAGTTTTGGTTTTCTCGCTTCGGTTTTCGGTTTTTACCAAATAAACTGAACCTTTATGGATAGCGCTTTGCAACAGCTGCCAGAAGCCCAGAACCAATTTAAACAATACAATAATACATTCACGGACTCACTGTCCAGATCAACGAACGTGAGCGTGTTTTGTCAAAAAAAAAAAACGAACATGAGCGTGTCCAACAGAGTACATAAGTTCAAGTGTTCAACCTCAACAAGGACAGCAATAGTAGTAAATAAACAAATAAAAGATGATCTGGAAATAGGGAAATAGTCTTCGCACATGCAAGTTTCAAGATACAATCACACACAGAATGATAGAGGAAACAATAGAGGACCAGCAGCACAGCAAGTGATTAACAGCAGTACAGAACCAGTCATTGTATGCTTCATCGAATCATTCTTCACTCTTCAGGCAACGACAAGCCGTAGATGAAAATGAAGGTATAAATAAACATTGAACAGCAATGACATTGATTAAGAAAAATGCATTTATGCATACCAAGATGACCAGTTCATCACTCAGCTGAAGTGGGATCCTTATCCTTTGAAATATTCAGATCATTAAGTTCTGCAATAAGTGAATTAAATGATTAAAATTCAGCACTTAATAGCATTGTCTACTGTTATAGCAAAAACCTTGTCAATACCCCAATCTGCCAAACAATTCTCCAAGGACTTTCCAATGTCTTCCCCTCTATGGCCTTTCACCAAGAAAAATCCAATGACTTTTTTGTGGATCTTCCAATCATTGTCAATAAAATGGGCTATGACACACATGTAGTTTTGGTTGGTATTAGATGTCCATATGTCTGTGGTGAGACTAACTCTTTTACAATGCTGCGACAAAAATTTCTTAAGTTTCTTTTTTTGTGTATCATACACTTTGACACAAGCTCTAGTGATTGTTCTTCTAGATGGCAGAGTAAAACGTGGGCATGCTTTGGCCAAAAAATTCCTAAGTCCAAGACGCTCAGACAAGATAAAAGGCTGCTCATCTTCTATTATCATTTCAGCAAAACTATTTCTGAGGTCATCAGGATCAAATTTCCAGGTTGACACAGTACCAACCCTACTACTTCCTAGACAAGGTTGTAGTTGCAATGTTCCTTGCTTATCAACTACATTCTTGTTTGGATTCTTTTTGCAGATTTTCAAATGAGCTTTCATAGATGACGTACCATTTGTTTTTGTATTACAACAAAGGAGACTTCCACAATACTTGCATTGGCTCTATCTTCCCCATTTTCATTCTTGACCTTGCTGAAGTCATCCCATAGACCTGACCTGGGGGTAATGGCTTTCCTTTTCTTGGCCTCCTCCTTCCCCTCTTTCTTTGGTTCTTTCTCCTTGGTCTACTGTTCACCATCGTTGACTGTGTCTACCTCTATCACTTCTTGCACTTTGTTTGTAATGGTTTCATCAGTGTCCCCCATCTACAAATTGCAGAAAGTACTTATTACTCTATTTGTAGTGTAAGATCTAGCAAGCAAATAATCAGCAGAACACATAGTCCCTGTTTGGAACGGATTTTTACCAGCTTGTTAAATTTTAAGCCACGTTGAGTCCCAAACGCGAAGCTTCTTGGGGGCAGAAAAATCAAGCGCTTTTCCCCTGCAACGTGCCCAACCGAACAAGCTGGAAGTGGTCTGGGACCAGCTTCTCATGGCTTCTCAAACTTGGCGAATATTTACCTACCTGCCACTAAATATATACCAGAGGTTGAATAACCTCAGCCCCCTTCCAGCCCTCCCGCAGCGCGGCCTCCCTCTCCCGAAGGAAAAAAAAAAGATGGCGATGGGGGAGCGATTTGGCTAGGGTTTCGGTGCCCGCCGCCCCAAAGACTCCGGTCGCCACGCCTCTCCTCTAGGACGCCGGCCGGCGCGGATCCCTTCTCCGTCGGTCCCTCCCTCCCCTCCAGGACGCCGGCCGCCGCGGATCTCATCTCCTTCGCTCCCTCCCTCCCCTTCCAGGATGCGGGCCGCCGTGGTTTGGCGCCGGCCGTGCAACTGTCCTAGGGGTCGGTGGCCAACTGTTCCAGGTACCACGTCGCCGTCCGCTGCGGCTCCCCTCTGGCCCGTTCCTCCCCATCGCCGGCCGCCGCCCCACGTTGTACTGTCTCTGTCCGCTGCCCAGCCTCCCATCGACCGTCGCTTAGCAAGGTGATTCCTTCCTTCTTTCTCTGGTACCTGTGACTTGGATTGTTACCCATCTGAGGAATGGTACTTGCTTGAACCTGTCCACTGCATTATCTGCACCTATGTGAGTTCTGTTTTCATGAATGTGTTCTTAGATGGAACAAACGAGTAACAAGAAGAAAATCACTGCAAAATGGGACGTCTCTGCTAATAGGGCGTGGATAGATATAATTTTAGAAGAGATTAGTGCCCAAAACAGACCTCAAGGTGTCTTGAATAGCAAAGGATATGCTAACCTTGTGAGGAAGTTTGAAGAACGTACTGGAAGGCCATACACTCGTAGCCAGCATAAAAATAGGTGGGATACCCTCAAGGGGGATTACGCTGCATGGAAGACGCTAAAACTCAGTGCCACTGGGTTGGGAATTGATCCTAAAACGGGGACTATTGCTGCAACCCCACAGTGGTGGGAAGAAAAGATTAAGGTAAACGATGAATATATGTTTCCTTAATGAGATGTGCACAAACATTTCCAAGTTGATTGACATTTGGTTTTTAATTGCAGGCCATGCCAGCTTGTAAAAAGTTTAGGCATGTTCCTTTGGAAAATGAAGATGAGTTGGACATTATTTTTGATATGTCAACATGCACCAATGAAACAGCACGAGTGCCAGGTGTTGATGATGTGGTGCAGCCCATTTGTCTTGATCACGAGGACTCACCTACTCCAACACCCACAAGTGGTAGGAGGTCTAAGAAAAGACTTGCAGAAGGATCTCCAGCAAAGAAACCAATAAAAAATTTTAGAGATAAGCAATTCAAGCGATTGGTCGATGTTTTCGTTGAAAGAGCAAGTTCAAGCAAAGCTTCGACAAACTCACCTTGTAATGATGTAGTCAGGAATGAGATATCAGAGATGCTTGATCCTGTTATTCAGACAGGGGCAGATGCAGGGAGTGATGAGCATTTCTATGCAACCCAATTATTGATCTAGAAGGAGTTTCGAGATGTATTTTCCAATCTTAAGAAACCAGAAGTGAAGCTTGCATGGCTTAGGAGGACTTGGGAGGAGAGGAAGAAGCGTTAGGAATTTTAGTATTCTCATTTGCTTGCCAATTTATGCTATACTACCTATGCTTGTGTACTGAACAACTATTTGGACCTATGCTTTATTTTATTTCCTTTATTTGGACCTATGGCTGTACTATTTCTTTTATTTTATTCTGTATGGTTATTGAATGGTTCATTTATGTGGGCTTCGTTCAACTAAGTGCAGATGGCTTTGAGTTCTATGGACTCTGATTCTTCTATGGCCTCTATATCAGTGGCGGAGCCAGCTCTAAATTCTAGGCAGGGTATCAAACTTAACTAGTTGTCAAAATAGGCTTACATAAGCATAACACTTATACAAAGATAACATAAATAGAGTACGGCAATTTATATTTAAAAAACAAAGATGGTAACCAAAAAAGGTAAAAAAAGATTCAAGAGTGCTAAAAGAATAAAAAAAATGATAATTTGAAATAAATTAGTGTTAGTGTCCGGCTATGGCGCCAGATGTGATACTATTTCGATTGCAGCAGCATCAATCTTCTACAATTCACCGCAACTAGTGGCACGGCTAGCACATGACGACCGCAAACAATTGAGAATGCCGGGCAATGGTGCGTTGTGTGAGGCGAAGCTGCGAAGGTGAGCAGCAGAGGCACGGAGGATGATGGGCGATAGCGCATGAGACCGAGGCGAAGATGAATGGCGGAGCCACGGACCGCAGTCACGGATAGGACGATGGCGACGGTGCGAGGTGAACGAAAATCGTGGTGGCGGTAAACTGCAGCAGGGCAGGGGATTGCTGGCTGCCTCCAGCTGATCGTGTGGGCCAAGATGGGCTAAGTTGAAGCAGCACTGTTCTTCTTGGCATGCCTGCAGCCTGCAGGCTCCCGTCACGTTCAGCAGGCGACAGCTGCCTACCGGAGGAACTACGCAGGGGACTGCCTCGCCGCAGCTTTAGCTGGGGCAGTTGCCCCACCATGCCATATGGGTAGCTCCGCCTCTGCTCTATATCTTTGAGTGGTCATGCTGATGCGGAAGGGGATGACGATGAGGAATGGTTTGAGGCTGCTGCCATTGCAGGAGCATATGTATGCTTGATTATGGAGGTGCATCATCAAAGAAGCCTAGGAAAATTGCTGTGGAAACTGGAATTCAATGGGTTGAGAGGACACTTGGAGATTCAGATGCCTGCTACGACATGTTTAGAATGAGAAGGTCAGTTTTCCATAACTTGCATGAGCTATTGGTGAATAAATATGGGTTGAAATCATCGAATGAGATGTGCTCCAAAGAGGCATTAGGCATGTTTTTATGGATGTGTAGTGCACCATAGTCAGTTAGGCAAGCTAAGGACAAGTTTACACATTCTTTGGAAACTGTCAGTAGAAAGTTTAATGAAGTTCTTGAGAGTATCAACTGGTTAGCTGCTAATATTATCAAACCTAAAGATCCTACCTTTTCTGTGGTGCATGGTAAAGTTCGAGAGCCAAAATTTTGGCCTCATTTCAAAAATTGCATAGGTGCTATAGATGGGACTCACATTCCAGTGACAGTGCCATCGTCGAAGCAACTAGTGCATATTGGCCGCCATGTTATAGTCAAAATGTCATGGCCGTATGTGATTTTGACATGAGATTCATTTTTGTTGTGACCGGGTGGCCTGGATCAGCTCACGATACTCGTATCTTCTTGGATTTTTTGGTGAAGTACAAGGATTATTTCCCGCATCCACCTGAAGGTATTCACTTTGCTAGTGCAATATATCAAAATATATACTACTACAAATACCATGATCGTGGGTTCTACCCAACGAAACGCAAAAAAAGAACATTCAAACACATTTACAAAGGTATGACATTGTTTCAATTATTTCCTAGCAGGAAAATACTACCTTGTTGACTCCGGATATCCAAACAGAAAGGGATATCTAGCACCATACAAGGGACAAAGGTACCACATATCTGAGTTTCAAAATAGTGGCGAACCAGTTGGCTTGAAGGAGGTGTTCAATCATGCTCACTCTTGTCTTCGGAATGTGATTGAACGCTCATTTGGTGTTCTTAAGATGAAATGGCGCATTCTTCTAAATTTACCCAGCTATCCGATGGAGAAACAATGCAAAATCATAGTGGCTTGCATGGCACTGCACAATTTCATTAGAGATAGCCACCTGCGTGATGCTCATTTTGCGGTGCTTGAGTCCGATGAATCTTATGTTCATGACGATGTACACACTAATCAGCCTATTTTGCTAGGATGACGTGGACTCAAGTAGGGGATGTACGTAATTAAAGACAATATATAAATGTATATGCATATATAATATTATTACTTATTAATGGTTGTTTGCAATTTCATAGTTTACATATGGTAAAAAACACCACCAAAAGTTGTTTAGATGGATAAATATCTCACTCAAGGGGTATTGTGGACACTGTACCGTTTAGAATCAGACTATTAATCTATTCCAGCCCATCCAAAAGCTAGATAGCCAAACGCCTAGCTGCTACAGGCACTAGCTATTTTCAACGGCTGCTTTTTTTGGCCGCCGGCCATAAGCTAGCTTATGCAGAAGCTTCAGCTGTTCCAAACAGAGCCATATACATTGGAGGAGCACTCGGTTGATGCGGCCGTCGTGGCTGTTACGGACCTTGACGTGGGTGGTGCTGTTCACAGCCGCGGCGCTGCTGGCCTCTGTGGATGGTGGTGCCGACGTGCCGCTCCTTCCTGCTTGTGCCGTCGGTCTCGGCCAGCCGCGCCAGTCCCCCGCCTACCCCGGTCGCCGTGGCTAGTAGCAGCCCGCCTACCCCGGTCGCCGCGGCCAGTTGCAGCCCCGCCTACCCGGGTCGCTGCGGCCAGTCGCAGCCCCGCCGTCCGCCGATGTGCCTCGCCCTCGCGCTTGCACGAAGGGTCAGGGACCGAGGGAGACAGGGAGTCCGCGGATCTAGGTTTTGGAGGTTTTGGACTGTTGGGGATTGAGGAATGGAGATTGGGGAGGGTGTGCGGCAGCCGCCCCTGCGAGGATGTGAGAGGACGAGGGAGTCACGGGAGTGACCGAGTGAGTCGACCGCCTTCTAGGGTAGGGTTGGTTCGTGGGCTGAAAATGAGCCATGAATGATGACAGGCTGAACGGAGGCCGGCTAACCAAGGCGGTGCCAGCGTTCTCGGAGAAACAGCTCGGTAGTTCGGTTGTTCGGTTCGGTTCCACGTGAAAACCGAAACCGAAACCGAAGTTCCCAAAAACGAAAACCGATACCGTACCAAAAAACCGAAAAAACCGATACTTCGGTTCGGTGTTTGGTTCGGTTTTCGGCTTCAATGTGCCCAGGGCTACTTGTAAGAAAACGATAGATTATCCTAATCTCAAATACCTATCTCCTTTGGACCTAATAAATAAGTATAAGAGTATACTGAAGTTGTGAAACTTCAAGCATCCGTATCTTTCCAAAATACCGAAGACTACTTGTGGGAGGAGCTCCATTGAGCTGTAGTCTCTAGTGAAGCGTTTTCTGAGAGGACACAGCCACACAGGTATTTGAGCCAATCAGTCAAAGATAAGGCCCAGCATGACCCAACTTGCGATACAGAGACTTGAATAAAATGGGCCATTCTTGTTACGACTCACAAGAGTTTGGACATCGCTTCAACTTCAAATGACACTCGCTACAGCTAGCCCTTCACCATATAAACATTTGTCTCCAGCATAGTCAGGAAAACCTATAACCATATGTTCGTAGAAGCGCGCAGGAGGCATTGGCTTCATGTCAAGTTTACTATTCATGACTGAACTATTTCGTCAACAACAACAACCAATGCGCAGGATTTTCAACTTGGGTATTCAAAACTTTGAGGGGGTAAAAAATTTCAGCTAGTCTAGACTCTAGAGAACCTTCATTTTGGCTGGTAGCCTTGTATAATATCACATAGTGCTAATTATATAGTATATATTGGTAATTGTATCATATATATGTATATCACAAATCTAAATATGATTGAACAACTGGCCATATAAATTTAAATTGTTTAATAGCAGGACCATTCTTTCTCTTCTTGTTTGCAACTTACAACAAATTTCAAACAATCATTCAGTAAATCACAACCATTCAGTCATAGAACAACTTCAAAATTTGCAATGCACTGACTGACCGGACGCGGGACGCCGTGTGCCCCTTGCGGTTGCGGCTTGGGCGGCTGCCGCGGCAACACCGCCGCAGGCACGGCGCGCCGGGCGCGGCATGGCGGCTCTGGCAGCCGGCCGGCCTTGCGCGGCAGTTGGCAGGCGATCGGTCATCGGCAGCCGTCCGGCCTTCAGCTGCGGCGCGCCGGGCGGGCGGGCGGGCGTCGGCAGCTTGGCCTGGCGCTGTCCGCCGCCGCCTCGCCTGCTGGCTGCTACTCCTGCTTGCCGGTCTCTGCCTCGCGCCGCGCCCTCTCCAGGTGCCGGCCTCCACCAGCCGGCTGCCGGCCACCACTCCACTGCTAAGGTTTGGAGATTTGGGGGAAAAGTCGAAAAGAACGGCGGGCAAGCGGGTGAATCGGGGTCGGGGGCGCTCTCGGGGTCTGGGCGATACAGAGGGAACGGGGGGCGTGGGGTGGCCGGGTGGGCCTCTCAAGCATTGTGGGCTGTCCAGAGTCGGAGGGAGAAGGCCCAAAACGCAATAAGATGGGCTGAATGGCTGTTTGGAGATGAATAAAGCATTTTCCTTGCTATTGGCATATACATATGTATATTAGTTAGTATATATACAAAAAGTTTTGTCTAAAATCTTGGGTATTCAGTTGAATACCCATGAATCATGGTTGGCCCGCCCCTGATGGCAAGCAGGGAGCCACAATACCCACCGATGTATGATTTTGTCCATTTACAAATAGCATCAAGGTTTTTGTAAGTTGTAATGTCTCTAATGTTGGAGTACCTGAGAGATCTGATTCAAACATCACTATGAGCAACACTTCGGTGGGGGTTCTTTCGCAGGCTCGTCATCGACAATCAATCAGAATTCCCTTCTTTGGCTAAGGTGGTAATACGCCATTAGCACTGTTTTTTTCTCTTCTCTAATAATCCTGCATATCGATAACAGTCAAGTAAATAGCAGATCCACATTAAATAAAAAGAGATTCAGTGAATAAAATAGACATAATTAGTATAAACTAGAAACAAAGAAAGAAACAGACATATAACACATCAAAGACTGCAATGGCCTGGAGACGAATTGGGTCGATGGGTAACTAGTCTCATCGACCCAATCTATGTGCAGACCCACAGTGCTAAGAAACATGAAGCAATCCAAATCACTAGATACAAAATTACTGGTCATATAACCCAGTAGATAGTTTATTACAACTGACAACTGATGGTGGAACAGTAGTGCCTAAAACAGCAAAAATGTGACTCAAAACCAGAAATTACGTTTGGCTATATCACTGTAGACATAATCAATTCCAGTCCCTGTTTTGGCAGATGTAACAAAGAAATTTGTCCGGATACTTTCAGTGTAACTGTAGGCAGAAACAACAATCGATCAGATAGATACAATAGTTCTATGACAGTGAAACATCAGGACTATGAAAGGCCTGCTAATTGTAATATGTTGAAACTATGCTAATATAATATATAAGATTGTTAAACATCAGGACTATGAAAGGCCTGCTAATTGTAATATGTTGTATTCATTTCATCTACTGGACTGAAAAATTCTGTTCCAGACGACCTGTCCCTCTTCCTCTTTTTGACTTGCACACCTAGGACTAGCAATCATGTACATGTCTAAGTTAAAGAGGCAACACTCAAACTCCTTCAGAACATAGATCCCAAATTTCAAGACAAGGAAACAAATCATTCCTGAGCATTCTTTTTCTTTGCATTTGCTTCTTTTGGCTCAAGCATGAAGAACTAATATTCAGTACAAGCAAGTTAAAAAACATAATTATAAACTTGCCAACATCCGAAATTTCAATAGTAGGGACCTTGGCTGCACTGCACAGTTCCTTACGCAAGAAATGAAAACCACGGTTTTTAGGTTCTTCACATTACCTCTGATTCATACTGCATAGCTCTCTCATACATGGTTAGGATAAAAATTGTAATAGAAAATAAGCATGTGCTTGTCATAAACATACTAATGTAGTAGCATAACAAAGAGCAGTACCTTACTGCGTCTTGAGTGTCTATGTTCTTCAATCTGACCAAATCACTTTTATTCGCTGCAATGGCCATAACAATATCTTTACTTGCCATCTGTTTGAGCTCTTTCACCCATTTTGTAACACGGATAAAAGTATCACTATCTGTGATGTCACACACTAATAGAGCAGCTGCAAAATGGAACACAAATGGTGAGAAAGTGGGGATCTGTATGGATCACTTTACTGCTAAAATAAGTAGGCTGTACCATCGGCATTCCACTAGTTTCAGCAAAGGAAATACATACTGATAAAGCTTGAGGAAGAGACATAAGGTATAATTCTAGTGCTAACAAGCACCCAAAGCATGCAGGAAATAAAAGGGCAGTAGTAACTGGTAGCTACTGTTATGACCGGAATTCAGTATGAGAGGCGTAGGCGCAATACTGATGGTCATAGTGGCTAATTAAGCCCATGATAGGAGTTTTATTGCTATATTCAGATGAGGGTTTGCAAGTTGGGCCAAGGCCAGTTGTATGAACTATAAATAGGTACCCAAGTGGTGATTAAGAAATTAAGCGGGCAATTATCTTTCCTGTGCTTCCTTAACCCTAGCCGCCACCTCTCTCTAGCGTCTCAGATAGCCACGGCGACTAGAGGCCGCCGGGGATACCATCCCCGACCACCGATCTCCCATTCCTACAATCGCAGGAGCAGAAGTTCTAACAACAGGTGGTGTCTCCCAGGCGCCCTATCCCGATGATGGCGGTTGCTGGCTTAATTCCCCTTCCTCAGTCATGAACTTCTCCAACCAATCAGTTTTTTCTTGTGCAAATAAGGCAAGTCTAGGACTAGGAATTCTGAAATTGGTTTTGCTAACAAAGAAACCAGTATTCTTATTTCCATAAATATGTTTTCCTTTTCTCAAGGAATTCTCATCAACGCTGGGTGGTAACTTTGTGTAACTTGGACCAAACACTAAATTGGGGTTCAATGTAGAAGTAATGATAGTAAGATAGTGCCCAAATCCAAGTAATCCAGTGTTTCTATTTCTCTGGACAATCCAATGGTTGACCATGGAATAAATTGGATCAATCCCCATGGGCTGACGAAGTGCAATATAAAGCCATTTTAATTCAGCATTCTGCACCTTAGTATCATCTCGCCTCTCTATAACTCTGACAGTCATGAATCTATGGATGATTCTGATTATGAGATTAATTATTCTCATTCTCTCCTTGGAAGAATTTTCAGCAATTTGTAACCAAAAACTCTCTAGGACGTCTTGGTTAACCTCAATATTATCAGATGCATTCTCCCAAAATCCCAATAAAGAACCAATCATGCCAAAGGATATTTCCATCCAGTCCTCTTTTAATCTAAACCTCAAGGTGTTGTTCAAATCAGAGGAACTGACTATATCCATGGTAGTCATTATTTCTAGTGCTATATCCCTCTGGTATGTGGCATTAAGATGAATGAAATTACTCTAAGCCCAAATGTTTAAAAGCCTTCTCTATGCTTGGAGCAAAATCTAGTTGGCCTAGGAAATCAAAATCTAGATCGAAATTGGAGGTAATGCGATTCTGGCAACTGTTATACCTCTGCTCTTCAATAGATGTGCGGAGCGAAAATCATTCCGGCGAGTACTTCCACTGATCTTCATCAATGTTCATCGGTTGAGGGGCTTGATCTTGGGCTTGGGTAGAAGAACGGGTCCTCCTCCTTGTTGGCTCTAATACTTCATCGACGTTGATGGAGAAACGGGAAGAACACCCATGTAGGCCTTGATCACGACGAAGACTACGATCGGAGTTAGAACTCCCCATCTCAGAGATGGAGTATCTCCTTGATGTAGGCCTTGATGAATTCTCCTCCTCTTAGAAAGAGCTTCCCCTAGACGAGGTACTCTTGAAAGCCTTCTTGAAGAGCTTCTTCATCTATCTCTCAATTTTTTTTCTCAAAACTATTACTCTACTTCTTCTCCTGGTGGTTTCTGGACTGGTGATAGTGGCTCTGGTGATGAAACGTAACAACTTCATCTTTTAATTTATAGGCAAAGAGGTGGCTCAAAGGGGAGGTCGATCTGGTGGAGGACTGGCTAGGGTCGGCCAACCCAGGGGAGTCTGGTCGGCCGAGCGAGGCTCCTTCTGGCCTTACTCGCGTCCAATCTTCTCCTGCACGCTACCCATAGGATTCCTAGCAATAAAGGCTGGCTTATGCAGCAAGATTGTCGATATGCATGCAGGTTTTGATAGAAAACCAATCAAAGCTTTAAAGTTTTGTCTCCTTGGATACTAGTCCTTTGATTTTTTCCTATCAAACTTTTAAGTATTACCCATATCACAATGTTTGCTGGTTATATTATACTAAAAGAGGATCTTATGTTGCCTAGTTTAACCTTTCTTTATTAAGAAGTTGATTTTCTTCACTAATTCTATGTCCTTCATTTGCAATTATGCAATATAAATATATTTATTAATATGCCTACTATAGTAGGTTTTAAAAGCACACAATGTTTATAACACTCAACATAGATTTTAATTTTAAGATAGTTTTATTTGCTATTCTAAAACCTATGTTTTATTTTGCATAAAAACAAATGTTTGGTCATTTAATCGAATTAATTTCAGAATAAAGATAAGCAACTCAATTCATGAATTGAATTGAATGTACTCATCTTATTTCTTTAGCATGGCTTAGGTATACGCCTAGTTTTTGAATAAATTAGAGAGAAGATTTTGAAATCATATAATAATTTAGAGATTAAAACCTAAGAAAAATGTCTCTCTTTTTCCATTTTATAAATCGCTTCAAAAATCGAATCGAATTCAAAAACCGGCAAAGGCTTCGTAATTTTTCAAAATTAGACAGCTACGTCAGTGAGAGTAGCCATCTACTGTAAAAATTCAAAATCAAATCTTTAACTAATCTAAACTCTTCATTAACTTTGACCATGGTTCACTTTAACACTAAAGTTTTTAAACTAAAATCTATCTCTAAGAAAAGCTAATAAACTAAACTAAATAAAAAAAACTTTCTAAAAATACCTGGGTTGCCTCCCATAAGCACTTGAGATAAGTCTTTTAGCCTGACTTCTTCTGGGCGCCATCCAATGCCTGATGTAGACACTGCAGACGAGTCTTCTCCTTCAAGCTTCGTCCTCTTCAATTGCTTGACACACCTCGAATCTTGGATGAAATTTGAACGAGCTTGATTCTCCATTGATGTTGAACTTGATCATCCCTTCTCCCACATTGATGTTGGCTTGAGCTATTCTGAGAAAAGGCCTTCCAAATATCAATGGTGATCTTGCGCTTCCTCCCATCTCCAGAATAATGAAGTCAACTGGTACAAGATTTGCTCCGATCTTGACTGGCACGTTTTCAGCTACTCCTTCTAGATATCTGACTGAGTGATCTGCTAGCTCTAGACACATGGATATAGGCTCTGGCTTTGGCAGCTTCAGTTTGTCAAACACTGACTTAGGCATGACACTTACACTTGCTCCTAGATCACAAAGAGCCTTGTCAATGTTAAGTGCACCAATAGAGCACGGGATAGTGGGACATCCCAGATCTGCCTTCTTCTGCAAAGGAGTATCCATGATAGCTGCACTATACTCAGTTGTCAACTTCACACACTCAGATGGCATTTCCTTCTTGTTAGCTAGTATATCCTTGAAGTACTTGGAATAAGTGGGAACTTGAAGTGCATCTAGCAACGACATATGGATATATAGCTGCTTGATCACTTCAAGAAACTTATTGAAATGCTCATCTGTCTTGTTCACTCGAACCCTGCACTTTTCTGGTAGTATCCTCGTGTCTTCC
The DNA here is from genome assembly GCA_022530915.1 of Paspalum notatum. Lineage (NCBI taxonomy): Eukaryota > Viridiplantae > Streptophyta > Magnoliopsida > Poales > Poaceae > Paspalum > Paspalum notatum. The sequence goes on from CM039692.1 coordinate 25,543,815, forward strand.
ACTATCACTTCAGGTTCGTCTTCACTCTATGCTTCGGCTTCCACTGAACTGGCAAGTCTTGTAGGTATTTCTGGGTCTCTTGTCTCCCTTTCAGATCTGGTAGTGACTGCTTTAAGTGACTCTTTAGACTGTGGTTGTCCAGGCAACTTTCCTTCGTTCTTGTTCGGGAGATGCTCTGCAATTGAGGGTTGATTCCCCAAAATCTTCATCATCCCCATTAACTGTTGATTTGAACTTCCCACAGTGGTGATCTTGCCATCAATGTTCTCCGGCACCTTGTCCATAGCCTTGAACTTGGAGTGTGTATCCTTGTTAATCTTTGCTTGCTCTTCCATAAAGTCTTTAACTTGAATCCGTAGAGGAATGGCATTCTGAATAGCTGATCCGGCAGTGAACTGTTGTCGATTCTTGTCTATAGTTGGACGGAGGAATCCAACCTTCTTTTCTTACATAGTCCAAAGCCTTAGTTCCTCTGGGCAGCTTTCCTTTGAATGTCCATATTCTCTACACTCTTCACAAGTCATCATGGCTTCTATGGACTTTACTTCCTCTGCTCTGGCACTTTCCATCTTCTCGATCCTTCTCACGAGTGAGTCGATCTTTTCACCTAGGATCTCTACCTAGTCCACTTCCAGCACACTCTTCACTACTCCAGTGGATGGAGTAGGGGTAGGCGCCACCCTATCTGCTCTTGTTCCCAAGTTCCATTCTCGGCAATCTTCTTGAACAAAGCTTCAGTCTCTGTAGGAGTGAGACTGAGAATTGATCCTCTGAACGATGCGTCAATCTGAGCTCTACACACTGCGTTGAGTCCACTGTAGAACTTATGGATTAAGTCCCATTTCTGAAAGTTGTGATGAGGGCAAGCTGGCACATAGTCGTTGAATCTCTCGTATGCTTCATCGAATGTCTCCATGGGGTATTGCACAAATGTTGAGATCTTGTTGCGCAGAGCTTGAGTCTTCCTACGTGAAAAGTACTTGGCGATGAAAACTTGTAGCAACTGTTGCCAGTTGTTGACTGTAGCTTCTAGAAGTGTGGACAGCCACTGGTGAGCCTTCCCAATCAGTGAGAATGGGAACAGCCTTGCTCTGATCTGATCATTGGTGACTCCATCGATGTTGAACGTGTTGTAGATCTGCAAGAACGTCTTCAAGTGTTGATTCGGGTCTTCCTTCCCACTGAACGGTTGGTTCTGCACCATGCTGATCACTGAGCTTCTGATCTCGAATGCTCTCTGAGGTGGAGTGAAATCTCTGATCTTCAAATCTGCTGAAGTCGGCACACACAGGTCCACAAGCCTCCTTTCTTGGTTGTTGTCGTCTCCCATCTCCGGTAGAGTTTCGTCTTGCTTTCGGGAAAATTTGGCAGAGCTTCGGGACTTTCTTAGTAACTTCTCTGGATCATCCACATAATTAGTTGGTTTTTTGGATAGTGGTCCATCCATCCCTGCTGATGTTAGTGGCTAATGTTAGTGGCAGAGAATATATATGCAGAAAAACTAAAGTCTAGAAAATTTATACTAATGTTAGTGGCAGAGAATATATATGCAGAAAAACTAAAGTCTAGAAAATTTATATTAAACTTTAAAGCAATATCATAATTATACATAAAAAATCATTATTTACAAATATGATGCTCCGGCATCTCAAGTGCATAATCACTTATAATACATGAAGCATTCATTCTTGAGCATCATGGCATAACATGTGTTTGTGCATTGGAAATAAATTTGATTTAAACTACAAGTGCAAAACCTTGTTATTTCAGGTGTGACACTATGTTTATAGTCATATCTTTGATTCTGTTGAGATTTGGATAAACCTCATATTGACAAAACTGTAGATCTACATGAGATAAATAACTTTGATAATTGGAGTCTTGTCATATAATGAGATTTACAAGGTGATTAGGGTCATTCAATGTCAGTACAGAAAACCAGTTCAAATTAGTCCTGATTTGAAATCCCAAATTTACTCTAACCTACGGCCACTTTCATGCAAAGCTCAAATTGGAGAATTGTAGGTTTTGAAATTCTAAACAAACTTGTCAAAAGAAACTTTGGGAGGTAATGCCCAGAAATGGGAGTTTTGAATTTCTCAAGTATCAAAGGTCCCCTGTCCCCATTTATGGCTGCTACATAAATTCAAGTTTAAATCATATTTGCAAACTGATTTGGGGCTTGAACCTTTTGAAAAAGTTGTAGAGCTTGAAGGGTACAACATTTCATCAAATTACCATTTTTCCAAATTCGGGCTCTAAGTAGGTCAAAATGGCGATTTATAGAAGGGGAGAAAACACATTTTCCATTTTTTCTTTTTCTCCATTCCACTGAGTCGCTGACCGGTGGGGCCCGCGCGTCGGCGCGGCCACCCTGTCCGGGGCGATGGCCGCTGCGTGGCCGGCGACGTACGGCCGACGCCGCGCGCCCACGGATCGCGCCCGCACCCTCGGCTCTTCACCTGGCCGCGACCCCGTCCCCATTCACTCCCTTACTCGCACTCGTTCGCCCTCTCTCGCTCACTCGCGCACCGAGATCGCCATTGCCGCCGAGCTTGAGCTCGCTGCGCCGGCCACCTCGGTCCACCTCCGCGCCTCCAACCACTGCCATCGAGTTCGCCTCGCTCTTGCGCACCCACCGAACTAGCTCTCGTCGCCTCTCCCCTCCCCATTCCCCAAATCCCATCGCGACCCGACGCGACCGCCATTTCCGGGCCAAGCTCGAGTTCGAGCTCGCGCCGCCACTCTCCGTCCTCCCCGCACCCCTAGACCGCCACCACCGCAACCGCCTCGCTCTCACGCACCCGTACGGCTTGACGTCGTCGTCTCCCCGAGTCCCGGCCACCAGATCAACCTCGCCTCGACGTCGCGCGTCACGCCGGTTCACGCCGTCGTCACCTCGGTTCACCACGTCGTCCGCCTCGTCCACGCCACCTCAGCCGTCGACATCTACCCCAGGGTGAGCGCCGCACTCCGGGGCACCTCCCGCGTCCCGCATCGCGGCTCCGGCGAGCCCGAGCTCGCCGGCGCACGCGCGCGCCGCCGCGCCGTCACGCGCGGCGGGAGGAAGACGACGGGGGTGGGGGGTTGAATCTTCGGATCTACCCCCGGGTTTGGCTAAAATTACATTTTTCTCCGCGCGCTATTCACTGTGTCATGCGAATATTCCATGCTAGCCCCTGTAACTTAGGTTTAATTACGTATAAGTCCCTAGATCCGAGGTTATTCCATTTTATTTTGTGATTTTTGGCTGAAACTTTGGAAAATCATAATAAATCAAATAAAAATCGTAAAAAGGTAAACTTAGTGGTTATGAACTCGTCTTGAGTAGATCTACGTAGTGGGTATGATGCGGAGATATGTATGTACGGTTTTGCCCCTGTTATTGTGTATGTATGTTAAATCAAGAAAAAATGGAAAACATAGTCTAGATAAAATTCTAAAATGATGAAACTTGGTTAGTAGCTTTCTTAGAATGTTTGAACACTGTGAGAATTTTGGTGACCCCATATATTACTGTTCATTCCCTGTTTTATCATTTTGCATGTACTTTATGCATTATTTAATAGCTTGGAAATGAGGCCTATGCAAAGTATGATAAATATGACTCACTAATATTTTTTTTTGTGTTCTATATAGTTTGTGAACCTCACTGGTAAAATATGAGCCCCTGCATGTTAAGTTTTAATGGTGATTTAAAAATGATAAAATGCTACATGTTGGAAATGATAAATAGAAAAAGTGGTCATAGCTTGCTAGGAAAATTCTCTGGAAAATTTGGTAGGTTAATGTTGATGTATAGAGTTCAGAAAGTATATTCGAGAAGGCTATTAACACTGTTCATATGTGCATCTTAATTCTCACAAAATTAATATATGAAAAATAGATGTCCTGTCAAACTTGGGAGTTTTAGGTTGTAAATTTTTGGACATGCAGTCCATACTGAGTCTAGCTCACTGGTAAAATTTCATCTTCAGAAACCTTTCCCATAATTTATGAAAATGCTGACAATGTGTAGGGCTGAGAAATTGCTGGAATTTTAATAAAATAATTATAACTCGAATTGAGTTGAAATTTTGACAGTAGCTTTGGGTATGCAGAATCTATATGTCATAAAAATTTGGGCTCATTTGGTTATGTTTTACTGCTGCATCTTAGGTGTGTATATTAATTCACAAATGAGAATAAATCACCCTGTGTATAAGCATTTGCGATGTGTTAAATTACTATGCCATGTTATTTGTCCATGACATACCTGCTGCATTCCAACAGTTGCATTCCACCTACATCTAGTGCAAACGTATGCATTCTTGTGCACTCATTCGCATATGATGTCATGCATATATATCCCGCGAACGAGGAGCTGCCACAGGATCAACCGCTAATCGAGGAGCCCGAGGACGAGCATGAGGATCCGCAGCCGACCACTGATCACATCACCGAGTAAGCACCCTCTAATCCTAGCAGAAGAAGGTAGGCAGGACCATGCTATTCCTAGCTAATAAAATAATTGATGATTACGCATATGCATTAGGAATTGATTGAAACCAATTGCATTAGATTCCTTAATCGCCCTGGCCCTAGATCCTATGAATAGAGTTCGTAGAACGAGTATGCCTAGAAATGCTAGGTACGAGTAGACACGGGTGAGCACCGTCACTCATCGCGTAGGTGATATTTCAAAATCTCAGAAATCTCACTATGATGCAATTTATGATTATTTTATGTTGATGTTAAATCGAGACTGGGTGTGGCGTAAGTTTACTTTTGGGATGTGCGTTGTTGTTATCCGGCTCCGCCCGAGTCGTTTAAGACCTCGTTCGCTGTTCGCTTGGGATCGGCACAACATTGCTAAGAGTGCTTATCCAGGATATGGGACTGGTGAAAGTCTTACCGGCCCCGTCCCACTATTCATGGTGCTGCCCATCCACTGATAGGGGGCCGATGGACTTGGGGGTGCTTTGAGGTCGACGGAGGGCTGACCCGACGTACCGTGGTATCACTCCTGAGACGGCTACTCCCAAGGGTTAGGTGGGGGCCCTGTGAATCTTGGGACGGGACAGGTGGAGATGAGGGGTATATGTGAGGACCGCGATGGCTAGTAAGCATATATCCCTTGGCATTTTTAGTTATTCCTAGGAATTAGAAATCGATACGAATCGCTGATACTCACCAGGTGTGAGAGTGCCAAGTATCACTGCCGGAGCAACGTAGTAACAACCTCAATACTATGTTTATGTTCATGTTTTTAAATACAACATGTTTGGCGTATATGATGGGTTACTTATATGCAAGTTATGATGTATTACTCTCGTGCAAGATGTTATGGTTTACTTTTCTGCAAGGATATTATTATTACTACTGTCATGATCTGCTCTGAATAAGATTAAGGTAGCAGGTGTCAAATCCTGCTATCTTCTCTTAACACTTTGTTGGTTAAAATCAATGGCTAAGGACATACATTGATTAGTAAGCTATGCTTTGCGTCAACCGTAAGTCATGTCTATTAAGTCTTATTGAGTAATTAGTACTCAGGGTTTGCCCCCATTTTTGGCTCACAGGTATGGAGTTTCTCCGCTTACGTCCGTTTAGGTGTAGTTTGGTTGTTCGTCTTACGTCCGTTTCGTTGGGCGTTAATTCAAGTGCTTCCGCTTTCCACTCGATATGTATCTGTTCTGTGGACGGTATCGGGTGTGCGTGTGTTTTCGTGAGAGCGCACTTTGGGGGCTTGAGTTTAAGTTTTTCAAAGTGCTCCTATTCACCCCTCCCTCTAGTCGCACGTCTCGGTCGTACACCGACGGTGGCCTGCGCCGCCTCGTAGCTCCTCGCCGGTGAGCGCGCTCCCACGTGGGTGAGCACACCGCCGTTGAGCGGTCGCGAGGTAGAGCCTCTTGGCCCCGTGCACGCTCGCTCCCCCGGACTTCAGGGTTCATGGCGGCTGGCGGCGGGGTCGCCGCCTTCTCCCTGACCGTCGGCAACGGCCAGGTAAGCCCACGAGGCCTTCATCTTTCTCAATCTTTGAAACGAGGGTTTGGGATTTCTCTAGGGTTAGGGTTTGGAGTCCTTCCCCTTTCTTCTCGGGTCCGAGCCCAAGAGTTCAAGGTCCAGTCGATATCATTAGAAATCTTTTGAATCCCCATTCTGTTCTCAATTTCTTGACCCGAGGGTCGATCTAGGGTTAGGGATCGGGCACAACCTAGCTCTAATACCATTGATGGAATCGATGTAGCGATCTAGTGCCCGAAACCCCTTCCACTAGGTGTTCTTGAGTGAGTTCGAGTAAATTCATGGGTGGATCTTGTGATCCAGAGAGGGGAAGAGAAAGGAAAACAGAGGGAGTACCTTCCGTGGTGAAAGACGGCTTGACCGGTGCGCGTAGGCAACAGGGTTTTCCTTGGGCGTCCATGGGGCCAGCGACGGCGTGAACAGCGGCGGCGGCAGTGGCGTTTCCCTCTACTCCCGCGCTTGAGGAGATCGGTCGTCTCAGGGTTTCTATGTGTGTGAGGAGGGGGGCCGACGAACATTGGTTTGCGTGCCCCCTTTAAGTCCTCTGTTTATCGGTGGCACGGTGTGGAAGGGGGCCACAACGGGTTTGGGTCTCTGATCAAGGCCCCTAGCTCTGGATCTGGACCCGGTCGGGATGTCTCCCTTCTAGGCGGCCCGAGATCAATCCAACAGATACTACAATCTCTCTCGCATTCTTCCATGGTCGACTCTTCTTGACTAGTTCCATTATCTCCGCGTGTGGTTTCATCAGTCTAGATATTTGTTAAATTTGCTCCAAGTCCATCTTTTCTACTAGTTTCTACTGCCGGCGCCGGGTATGACACCCGTCGATCCACGCAAAGATCAAGATCACTATGCTGCCGCAGCAGTCAATTTTGAGCTGGAGGTGCAGCTTGTCGTCGGAGAGCGCGGCAATGGCGCAGCCTCCACCCCTACCGCAGGCCCGCGGCCACCTACTGATGGTGGTCGCACGCGCCGCCTCACCCGGAGGCTCCACCCGGCGACCCTGGCGCACGCGTGCTGGCGCTGGTTGAAGCACCCAGTGCACCTCGCCCTGGTCTCGTGGGCGCTCTGCGTGGCGGCGTCCAGCACAATGTGGGTCTCCTCCTCCTCGGCTCCCTGGACCGCACCTTCCCCCGGCGACCGCTTCGCAACCAGTGGGTGGAGATCAACAACCAGGTGCTCAACGCGCTGTTCACGCTGATGAGCATCTACCAGCACCCCGCGCTCTTCCACCACGCCGTCCTGCTCCTCTGGTGGTGCCCCGACGACGCCAAGGCTCTCAGGGAGGCCTACTGCCGGAAGGGCCCCGGCGCGGCGCGTCCCTGACACGGCGATCGGGCGCACATATCCGTGGCGGTCGCGCTCCTGCACGTCACATGCCTAGCGCAGTACGCCATGTGCGGGCTCTACTGGGGGTACTCACGCAAGGTACGCCAGACGACGCCCTGACCGCGCTCACCGTGGTCGGCACCGTGGCGCCGGTGATCGCCGGCCTATACATGCACTTCAGCCCTCTTGGGAGGAGACGCGGGGTGCGGGGCGTGCACCAAGAACCGGACGGAAGCCCAGCCGCCTCCGGTGGCGATGTGTCACATTCCTTGACTACCAAACCACAATTACAAGAGTGCTTGATACAATCCTTGAAGAATTGGAGAGAAAATAGTAGGGAATCAGGTAGCAGCAAGAACAGGAAGGAAGTTTGGAGACGGGAGACAGAGGTTGAAGACAGGTGCTATTCAGTTCTGTTATTCTCCTCGATGCCTCGTTCTCTGCTCTTTTCCTTCCTTTGTATACTGATCACCGTCTCCTAGCCCATTAGGCCCACACAACAGCCCAATACATGACATTCCCCACTGCTTGACATGCGGCTTGCCCCCAAGCCCCTCTTGAAGCCACTCGAATATCATGGATGATCAACCAACTTGTCTTTGTCACAGATTGCATCTTTAAGATCCCAGAAAACATGTTAGTTGATAATGTTGCAAGTGAACTGCTTACCAAGGTTGCACTGGACAAGATTGTCTTCGCTCCACCATTTGATAATGTAAGCTATCACCATCAACAATTCCCAAATGTGTATGTGACCACCTGGACCAAGCTGTGTGCGTAACATGGAGACCACCAGTCTTGAAATAGATACATGCCCACATATCTGCTCTGCTAAATGCATGCCACTTTTAGAATTCCACATTTGTCCAGGAGTTAGCACGGCCACTTGATAGCACAGAAAGCACAGCCAATAGAACATCCAAAATGCTTCAGAATCCCATATGACATGTGTTGAATATATGGGCCAAGCCCATCTATTTAATCCTAGAAAATCTCAAAGGCCCATGTGTATATATGCAAGGAGAGTGCGGAACCTTTAGTCCCACCTTAATAGTGGAAGAAAAAGTTCCACCTATTTAAATATGGAGACTCTTCCCCTTCTACTAAGTCATGGTGTGGAGTGAGAAAGGAAGACTACACGCTCGGGAGATGGGCGCGGGCGCGCGGCACCTGCGTGAATGGTCCGCCGAAATCCGGATCCTGACCTTACTGGTGACTTAGCCTGCAAGTTTTGGTTTCCTTATCTGATTTGATTTGGTCGTCAAGCTAAGGAAACTGTATCCGATCGAGATCGTGATCGCGACACGAGTTTGGGTCATCGGATCCTATATAAGCAGCCTACCGGCGCCACCAAAAGACACACCAGAAAAACCTAAGGTTTTGCCAACGCTTGTTACTGCGCCGCCTTCGTAGTTCTCTCAATCCCGCCGCCGACGTGCATCTGCGACCGGGAGAGCAGGTCTCCGGAACCCTTCGCTTTTCGAGCTTCTGCACCGGGAGAAGGCGAATAAGGTTTTTGGGAAGCGCTTTGCGCGACTGCTCGCTGTCTTCACCACGGGTCGGCCGTCTTCTTCCACTGCCGGAGGCTATCGCCGCCGACTTCTTCACGGGCTTTTGCATCGTGCTGCGTACAGTACCTGCGACGTCCGCGACACGGTCATCGTCAACGTCATCCCCAGTACGGAATCGGCTCTAGCTGCCGACAGGTATAAACAGATCTATCCAATCTATCTGTTAATTATGATCTGTGAGATCTTTGCTGTGACTGTTCTATCTAGTATGTTAGATGAGTACATGCAAGTTTGTACTATGCTTTGCATGATTTACTTTCGGAAATTAATTCGGATACTGTCTAATTTCTCAACAACATGGAAAAGGAATCGTTTGGACACTGGCTGCATTTTTAGAATGATATAGCCAAATATTCCCAGCCCTTGAGAACAGACATCAGACCAAGAGAAATGAAAATGAACTTCACACAGCGTGTCTCGGTGTCGCCTCTTGGGAGCAGCAACCATGATCTTGAATGTCTGAAAATCTGTACCGAGCTTGCATGAACTTGCTCGATCATCACACTTAGACTGTTGGACCAAATATTCGATCACTTGTGTCATAGTCTTTTGAAATAAGATAACCTTGCAGCTCATGTGGGTTGTATTATAGTGCTTACTGCACTTCTGCCCCTGTCCAGGAACCCCAACTAAATTTTCTCTCACCCAAGTTTTTGCAACACTAGACCATAGCAGAATAAAATCAGCTCTCACAATACTGTAACCAATAGACTTCGTAACAACTTGTATCAGTGTGGTCTCTAAAAACTCTATTGCACAGCTGATGAACAGCCCTGGTGTAAGCTGCAGGCAAAGCGGTGGCCAAGGTGATAACAAAGGCACATATCTGATAACATGTGTGAAAGTCACATATTGATCTATCACTCTCTGCCAAACTTTTCCGTACGGCCACCTTGTATCAGACAATATAGCACTTAGACATAGTTGAACAGAATGTGGCCAAGCCACTTTGAATTGTATGGCACTCAGTACTTCACATGCCACTAATAGAAAATTCTTCAAGTGCACAATAGCTTCATAATCATTGAAAGACGGCCATAGAATCAGTAGCACCTCAATACCAAGCTGAAGCAAGAAGCTGGCCAATCGCCAAGGTGATGTATGAAGAAGAAACCCAGCTAGCAGCTGTGATTGCTCAAACCATGACTTATGCACCTTATGACACGGCAGCTAGGGAGGCTTTTGTGCAGCACAGATACTCTCAACCATTTCAGCTGGGTTCAATACTTGATGCAATACTGTTATGCTCACAGGGTACAGCATATGGTGCACATGGACAGGTAGAACACGATCACTGTTCAGTAAGTTACCTCCATGACAAACAAGGATTGTGTGGAACACCGTTTGAGCACTTGCTAAGGAAGTTTCAGGCACACTTGAAGTGGCTTGCAAAGGTTGCACGGGTGTGGAAACACACATGAGCATATCAGCCTCGTCCCCGGCGAACTCTACCCCAACTGCTACACGGACAACATGACCCATGAGCACCGCTTGGGCATTCTGCAGTCCACCTCCGGGTCTGGCTGCCGCCACCGCAGCGTCAGTTGGCACAGTTGGCACCATCGCAGGATCACCCTCTGCTATTGGAGTAGCCCCAGTGGTTGCACATGTCTTCACAGAGGAAGATAACTCAACGGGCAGTGTGGTGGCCATGCTAGGCGACGAATGTGCTGAGGAAATCGCAGTTGGCTGCACCAGAGAGATGCTCATCACACAACAGCCATCCCAAATACAGCGGCCATTGCAAGCTTCTTGAGCCTGTGCCACGTCTTGGTGCGATTGGGACACCACCATAGCTTCAACACATGTTGTTTCTTCAATCAAGGACACTGTCTCTGCTCCAAATGGATCAAATACTTGATGGAGCACCTCCACGGTTACAGGATATAGCACATGGCTCACTGTGATGCTAAGAACTTGATGGAGATGTGCCTGTGCGGCAATTTTCTAGACCAACTCCGAGTCGTATCGGCTCTGCCAAGAGTCGATGCTGAGTTCGATCCGGACTCAACCTTGCGGGTTTGACTCGGACGTTCGCGTATGGTACGCGCAGTTGGACCTCTATGTGGACTCGGATACTTGATCCGCAAGCAATAAAATCCTAATAGGCCTTTACGTGGCTAAAGTACATTAGTGGAGACTATATATATGCATCAGGGGGCGCGGCTTCGAAAGACCTAATTGGTGCATACGTGAGCTGCCACAGAAAAGGTTTCTGCGGAACGCTAGTCGTGCCCTAGTCCAATCTCTCAAGATCCGCCACCAAGTTCGTGGTGCTAGCACGCCAGCACTCGGCGTCACCTTCCTGCACGTGTGGATACCGTAGAGGCGTTGCTGCGACTGCTATGCTCATCAACCGACTCAGATGAAGGTGACCGAGTGGTTCCTGATCGAGGTCGGCTGGGTGACTCGGCATCGGCTCTTCTCTGCATCGGCTCGGCGCGCTTGACTCGGCACTCGGCTGCGTTAACTCTGCACCCGACTGCTTCGACTTGGCTTCCGTTGCACTGCGCGTCTAGTAGTAATAACCAATGATCTCTTGCTTGTACGAGTTCCTGTGTCATACGCGGTAGAAGAAAATCGTTTTCATGCTATGGTAGCCTACCCCGTAACCCTACGGAACGCCACTCATGGGCACCTAATGTTGGATCGGCGTTTCACCAAACACCTTCTGGGCACCAATGAAGTACTCGATGCTATCAACCTTGGTGACAAGGTCGTCCCCTATACTTAAGGCAGCAAAAGAGGCCCTCGAGAACTCATCTTGGGGTGAAGTGGACCTCAGCGAAATCATAGTCGACGCATGGCTGGTGGCGACCGGCATCGGTTTCTGACCAGAGAACAGCAATGCCATGCTTGTGGACGTATTGGTCGGCGTACTGGTTGGGAAGGTGTACATTGGAGAAGTGTTTGATTCCGCAGGTGCCGATGACGAAGTTGGTGAGCACACATCAGTGCGCGTGGAAGTCCTCCCCGTCGACTCGGAAGTGCACGTCGACACCCTGCCCCATGCGCAGGAGGTCGCCGAAGTGGCGCTGCAGAGGTCCGGCGGCGGCACGACGACGACGCCACTTCGACGAATGCGGGGGCGACGGCTGCGGCTGCGGCGGACGTGGCGTCCTCGGCTCGGATCGCAGTGACGTCGTAGCGGACGGCAAGACTAGCTCCAACTGTGGACCGGTGGATGTCAACACCGTGCTCATGGACGAAGTGGCCGGTGCGGTAGGTAGTCGAGGTGGAGTGCACCGGCGACGTGCTTGATGCCGCAAACACCGCCGACGATGTCTTGGTCGCAGCCTGTTGTGGGGAGCGATTCATACGCGCCAGCCCCTCCTCCATCATCCGCATCAACCGATCCATCGCCTGGGAGAGAGCATCAAAGGGATTCAGGTAGCAGCAAGAACAGGAAGGAGGTTTGGAGACGGGAGACAGAGGTTGAAGACAGGTGCTATTCAGTTCTGTTATTCTCCTCGATGCCTCGTTCTCTGTTCTTTTTCTTCCTTTGTATACTGATCACTATCTCCTAGCCCATTAGGCCCACACAACAGCCCAATACATGACACGATGACACCGCGGTTGAGGCGGCGGCGGCCGGCGCGGAGTGGGGCGGCGGTCTGCTCGACGTCGGCGATGACCTGACGGCGTGTTGGCTGTCGTGCCTCTGCACGTTCTGTGTGTTCGGGTGGAACATGGAGCGGCTAGGGTTGGGGAACGCGCGCCTGCACGCCGTCATGTTCGCGCTGCTCTGCTTCGCGCCGCTGTGGGTGCTCAGCGCGGCGGCCGTGATGTCGGGTACGTGGTGGGCGTGGCGGGGGTGGTGCTCTGCAAACCTCCTCCTTGACGTTGAGGCCGGCGGCGCCGTCCACCGGAGGGTTGACGCTGGGGCCCTCGCTCTGCAGCCACTGCCGAGGGAGAACGGGGTCAAGTCGTCTTGTCAGAGAGGGTCTTCTCATCATCTGGCGACCATTGACACCGAGGTCCGGCAGGCGAATTATTCGACGTATCGAGGCGACGAGTCGCCATTGCTGCGGGCTGCGGCTAGAGCAGGAGAGTAGTTCTTGTTGGGGAGAAATGACGCCGCCTGTGCCGCCATCGATACCGGAAGGAGAACGTCGATGAGTCCAGTGACAATGCTCTCTGGTCATGAGTCGTGGCTCGTGAGTTGCTTTCCTTTACGTAGCTTAAGCCGAACGCCATTGTTGGTTATCGTGCCGGGCTGCCGGCATGTCCGGTGTGACCAACCTTTTTTTTTTCATGTTTAAGCTCGCCAAATATTTTAACCCAACGACGGACCACCACGGTCCAAAGATAACAAGTTGTTTACAAAGGAAGGGAATGGAGGCACCCAAACATGCGGATGCTCCCTGTCTCCCCTCAGGCTAAGGTGACCAACCTTTTGAAGTCTTGAGAAAGGGGAGCTTGCGCTTGGCTTGCGCCTGCCTTGTACTCCTACTTTGCAATGTGTTTACAGTTTTCATTACAAAATTATTAGTGGGCTTGCGCTTTAGGACACGATGAGGTGGTTAACACATGAAAAATTGAAATATAATGCACATTAAGCTTCAAATAATTTGCTAGTACTCTCTTCATTTAAAATTATTATTCATTTTAGCGTTGTGGTAAGTCTAACTTCTGTAACTTTGATTAGATTTGACAAAAAATTTCACCAACACGTACAAGATCAAATTGACTTCAAAATTCTATGAAGGAATACATCTTAGTAGTTCATTTATTTGGTAGTACATGATAATGCTAATATATTTTTTTAATAACAACTTGATTTGAGCCCCAAAATTTAGCTTAGGACAAAACCAAAATGAAGTGTATCTTGAGATCAGTGTTAGCCTAAACGGTAAACAGTCGGTCACCCGCTGTTTAGCCATTATTCAGTGCTAAATGGCCGTTTAAACGGGTTTAAACGCTGTAAATGGCCAATTAAATGGAAACGGTGAGCCACTGTTTAGCGTTTAAACGGTGTTTAAACGGGCTAAATGACCGTTTAGGTGAACTGTGCTTGAGATAGACTATACTCCTATGTTACCTCAATAGTTTAGCCTCAGCCAGGAATTTGGCAAACTCTAATATAGGTAAAAACCCAATGATCGAGCTTGTTGTGTTGTGGGTTGAATTAGTTCGTGCATGCAACTTTTGTATCATGGCCTGAGGTCTCGAGTTCAAATTCTATAATAATAAGCACAATTAAATAAAAATAATTAAGCCTACTCCTATAACCCATGTTTAAGGAATAGAAGAGCCACCATGTGAGGTTTAGTTTGAGTATTCTTGAATTAGAGTGATTTGTAGGGATTGGGTGTTTAAATCCACAATAGCTCAACCCCTTAATACCTACCAATCTACTCAAATCTTCCTCAATCGTGTACCCAAACTATCCACTCAATGTATTCAAATACACTTCAATCCCCAAACCATCCGAAACCATTCCAATGTGAGAGTATCCAAACTAGGCCTTATTTTGAGGAGTCTTGGATCAAAATGGATTGGAGGATTATTGGAGGGTGTTTAAATATATGATAGATCAAAATCCCTCTCAATTCTTTTCGATCCACTTTAATCTTTCTCAAAACCCTCTCAAAACTAGAGTTCCCAAGCTAGGCCTTAGTCTAAGAGTACCCAAACTGAGCTTGAATATTTCCTGTCTGTTTATAAGTTTTTGGGTTAAACTAGTTGACAACTCGTTCGAGATATGCTGAATCACTTTTCGCATTTGATTCGTTTTATATTCTTGTAACCACATTGGAAACATGCAGCGGCAGAGCCTGTCTATACAAAGCATCCGAAGCATGATTCGCATCTGATTCTAAAAGTCTGATGGGATCAGAATCAGATGGCAAGCACGAGGCCAGGGAGGTTCCTGCGAGCCCGGTCGGGCAGCCGGCTCTGCCACACCTGCTCGGACGGCGAGTGCGAGCACGCCGCGGCGGCGGCGTCGGCGCCACCGCCTCCGCCTCCGCCGCCGAGCCTCGTGACGACGAGCGCGGTGTTGCAGTACTCGCGCACCTCGGTGACGCGGCCGCCGGGCCCCACGGTCCATGCGTGCACCCAGTAGAGCGCGCCCGTGGCGTCGGTGCCCTCGGCCAGCACGGTGGTGCCGAAGGCGTCCAGGGTGCGGATCTTGAACGGGAGTCCACCGCCGCCGGCGCCGGTGAGCAGGCGCATGAGCACCAGGTGCTGGTGCGCGCGCGGACCGTGGAACCACCAGTCCACATCCGGGTTCAGCAGCCGGCGCACGGCGTCCGCGTCGCCGCGCTCCAGCGCGCCGTACAGCGCCTCCACCACCGCCTTGCTGCTCACGGCCGCCGCCTCGCCGTCGCCTGGGCACTGGCCGGCATCGCCGCAGTCCTCGTCGTCGTTTGCCAGCTCGGAGTCGGTGGAGCGAGGAACGGCTAGCTCGGGAGAGGAGGGGCGAGGGAGGTGCAGGTTTGCAATGGAGTGCACTGGAGCAGAGGTCGGCACGGCAGGTGCTTATATAGAGAGGGGGGGATGTCGTCGCCCTCGTTCCTGGGTTGTGATGTGAGTAGGATTCCAAAAGTATAGGATTTTTTTTTGTGGCACAAGTTAGTGCCTAGTGGTAATAGTGCGGTTCCGTTGCAGCAGGTATAAATCATCATATCATGTTGCTGCAAGTTAAGTATTGGATCAGCTACTTCTCTTTTGACAATTGGATTTAGCAACCTACGTGGTCTCAACACTGAAAAAAAGGCATAGATACCGGAGCATATGCTACAGTATCCTGGTATGATATATGTAATGTGTTGGCTCATATGTTAGTGGTAAGACACTTTGGTAATTTCAATTCACCGAGAATTTTCTGATCTACCAGACACCTAATAAAAACGACAGTCATATGCTAGCTGGAAACAGGAGTATACTACTAATTTAGATTTTTAAAACATGTATATTGGTCTATTGTGGCAGAAAAGCGACTGATTAGGAGTAACAAGCTTCCAACTGGAAGCTCTGGCTATATATAAACTGCTTAGGTCACAGAAATTGGACTGTGCGGCGGCGATCACAATTCACAAGTTTAAAAAATGCAGCAACGTAGCAACCATTATTGTTTTATTCCCTTCAGGTCCGAAATTTATGTTGTTTTGCACAATGATTGAGTCAAATATTTTAAACTTTGACTACGAATAACTTTTGAATTATTTGGTTTTGAAATTTTAACGTCATGTCATTTGATTTGTCTTAAAAAGTGGTTTCACAAAAGTATAAATTTGGTAGGATATTCATTTATATTGTAATAGAAAACATTGATCAAAACTATATTTTGAAAACCGTATTATTGTCCAAAACGATATGAATTTCGGACCTGGATAGAGTAATTTCCATCATTATTTTTTTTTGAAAGCACACGCGACTTCGCCAACGCCAAAAACCTCTGGCATTACCGAAGTGTGGATCCTCGAATTTGGACAACTGGCTGCGGATCCACTGGTGTCCGGGGAGAAGAAAATGGGGGGCTACATACCCTGCCGTGAGTTTCCGTTTTTGTTACCGCTGTCCTGTCGTTCGCATGGAGGTAATCCGATCTGACTCCATCGCAAGCCTGCCAAAGAATAAGACATTACTACACCCCAAATGGACTGGAGCAAAGAAAAACCTGGTCATCTTGCTTTTGGCAAAAGTTAAGGAATGCAACGTTTCAAAAAAATAATAAAGGGTTAAGAAATGGATCACCTGGAGGAAGATTAATTGGTGGAGGCTCTGATCTGCTAATAAAGTTGTTGATGAAGACCCACACGGTATCCTGCAGCACTAGTGTCAGTCAGCCTGTAGCGCACTGCTGCTCCCTTGCACGGACGGCGCCATGTCCCATCCGTGTGGATATCACTCGGCTCATCATCAGCTCGTCGGTTTCTACAACTGCGTTATACGCGTCAGTGCGTTTCAGGGAGTGCGGCTACTAGGGGAGGAGAGGAGCTAGGGCTAGTGTTTGGTGCACGTTTGTCCGTCGATCTGCTTGGGCTAAACAAAAGGTTGATTATCATGTTATTAGTGGTTGGTGCATCTTCCATGGATTACGAAAGATGCATGGGACAGAATATGCTCGGATTGGGCATGTTTGGTTAACACCTTCCCAGGCAGATGCTGCACCAGGCATCGATCTCCACTCCATATGGCCCCTCGAAATCGATTTTGGTTGGTTATTATCGCATCAGGCAACCAAGAAGGAAAACCACATAGCCAGTGATGATGATTGATTAACTAATGACTCAGGTTACCAACCAATTTGGTAACAATTTATTCGAGATGCCCTTATCATGTATACATCTTGATCATCATGGAACAATATAAGCAACCCTGCATGCAGTACTTATTCGATGTATATATAAGGGAACCTGCTTAGAGAACACTTGGCAATAATGGAATGTCTGTAAAAAGTGATTCACGGGACCATACGTGGGACAAAGCATATCCCGAGAGAAGACTGGTGGATTATATATCAGCAGCCTAAACAGGGCTATAAACTTAAGGCAACCAAGCAACTATATGTTGAATCAATTGAGAGGAATATTTCTTCTACTCTGCTGAAGATTGTTGCATATATTATTCTCTCGAGAGAAGACTGGTGGATTATATATCAGCAGCCTAAACAGGCTATAAACTAAAGGTAACCAAGCAACTATATGTTGAATCAATTGAGAGGAATATTTCTTCTACTCTACTCAAGATTGTTGCATGCATGATCTTCTGCACGTGGTTAAGTATCCAGCAGTATGTTGCTCTCTGACGATTGCTTTCTGGTTACAAATCTTTAAATTATTAGTATTGCAATATGGAAATATTTATGAGATTCTGTGTAACCTACCTAAATAGTCTATTACTTCTTACTAACTTTATTTTCGAATATTTTTCGCCGGCTAATTCATCTTTAAACTAAAAAAACATCAAATAAAAAAGGCAACATATGCAGTGCAATCCAAGTTTTGGTGCAACTACACTATGCAACCCTACAGAAAAGTGTCAAAAAATTTTAAAACAAATTATGAATGTACATCTCAGACTACCCATCTATATATAAAATTTCAGAGTCAAATTCATCCTACTTTAACAGTTACAAAAAAGACAATTTTTCTCGCAATCAGTAATAGTTCAAATGCACCCTAAATTTGTCTTTTTTGTAACTGCTAGAATAGGACGAATTTTATCATAAAATTTTATATATATATGAGGTAAGCTGAGATGTACATTTCGTGATTTTTTCAGAAATTGTTGTCATTTTTTTAGTAGGGTTGTACGGCGGTTGCACCAAAACTTGTATTCCACTGGATATGTTACCAATAAAAAACAGACAGAGTACTTTTTTTGTGTGCCTCCGCTAATAAGAATGTTCGACTCAACTATTGCATAACTGTAAAGAGCAAGCAACTGGTGATGATAAATTTGCAGATGTATTCCAACTATGCGACGCCTCCTGTAGAAACAAAAAGAATAGGTATATATATACACTAATGCCAAGTTCAGCATACCATCTATATTCAAACTTCACTTTATATTTACAATGTAGTACAATATCTATTTTGTACTATGCATATACATATACATATGTACATAGAAACAACTTAAAATGAATCAAATAAATCATCACTTGGGAAGCCAGGTGCAGTGATAGGAATTCCCTGGCTTCTTTATTGATGGTGTCATGGTGAGGTGTGCCGTTGCTTTCCTCGTTCGCAGTCACGAACTCAACAAAGTTTCTTTACACCAACTTATCGTAGCATAGATTTTGGCTTCTCATATAGTAATATACTCTTATATATGGTCAAAGCGAAGATTCATCAATATACCAAGGTGTTCCAGTTGTCTATTATCGATAGGTTCAATGGTCATAATGATAGGGAGCTATTAATAAGATACTCTCTATTAGGATCCAAAACGCTCCCTAGTGCTATTAGTTGTTCCCGTGCGCTAATATTCGTATCGGCGTGTGTTAAGTAAACACTTGGAAAGTAGTAGAGGTCCTTGTGTTATTTTGAAACATTTGGGAAGAAGCATAGTATCTTCCTGGCTATTCGCTCTCGAATGAAACATCCCAAGTTTGGGCACATGGGAAAGATGTTCCCATATGTTTTTGTATCTATCTCCATGTGTTTTTTGGCACTAGGGAGTGTTCTTGATCCTAGCAGTGACCCCCGACCAATTATCCCCTAAATATATATAGAAGGACCACAAATAAATAATGGCATGTTTGGTTTGATGCCAAATTTTTGGCATGCTAAAATTTTGGCAATTTTGACCATATTTGAATCTAAACTAAAATTTGACCAAACAACAAAATTTCCATTCAAATGAGTTATTCGGGGTCCACAACCCATCAAAATAAAAAGTTTATTATTTGACTAAAATTTTACCTAAATTCAAATACAGTCAAATTTGCCAAAATTTTAGCATGTCAAAGGTTTAGCATGAACCAAGCAAGGCCAAGATCATATTTGGATCAGTTAGTCATAAAAATCCCAAAAAATGCTCTAAATGATTGAGACATACTAGCATATATAGTCTAACTTTTAACCATTCCATCTCTATCCGGCCATCTAGTTTATAAAATGATGAAGTCCCTTTTGACCATTAAATATTGCCCAAGTCCGAATTTAAGCATCAAACACCAAAACCAGATGTCTCTAACCATCCAAGTATTAAGAATAGATATATTTGGTCCCAGGTTGTTTCGAGAGTGGTTTTTCATTTCTAAAAATAATAAAATTAACTTAATCACTAAAAATTCATAACTAATTTATTCTAAGTAACAGAAATGTGAAACTAGTACAAAACTAGTTTTAAAATGTGACAAATCAGTTAGTACTCAGCAAGCTATATGTATATATCATTTATTACAGCTTCTGTTCATAGCTATTTCCATTATTTATCTCAGTTCTTGTTTTGTACTTTGGTTTTTATGTTGATTGTATGATTTACCTCTAGCTTATTTAAAACATGTTACGGAATCATGCAACGAACATAAAACAAAGTTCTAGCTATGATATGCCTAATTATGAACTATATATATAGTGGTTGAGATTTGTGTTGTTTTCCTTGTGAGACGAAATATATCTAGTTTTAGTGGTTGGATGGTAAAAGATTTCTTGTTTTGAAGTTCGATGGTCAAATTTGGGCTAAGGTGATAGTTCGATGGTCAAAAAATAGACAATAGCTCCTCTTAGCTATTGCAGGTTACTGGAAGTTGAAGTGACTCAAATAACAGTTTAATTTTATAAAAAATAAAATAATAACAATTAAGAAAATATGAAGGGATAAAAGTCCGCCTTTTAGTTGTGACCCGATGGTGTCGAGTGGAAGGGCTACCGCTAAAAGTTATTTTTTCCGAGAATCTACATCAACAAGAAGGTTTGGCATCTGGATGTTGCCTCTTAGCCACCTACAGCTGTAGGTAGTTCCAAGGATCTTTTACAATGATACAAGCTTTTTTAAAATACTTTCTATTGGGGTTTGTTCTTGACCGCTGATTTAGAAATTATCCTTTGCAGAAATAAAAAATAGTGGTTCCATTAATTTAGTATTTTTCCGTTTGGTGCTTCTTATTTTTCAGCTATTAGAATTTTGCCAATGAACAGTTCACATTAAACTCAACTAGTGTAAAAGTCGTACAATTTAGAAAATAAAAGGAAAATAGACTGCCTACCTCTCATGCGTCACCCTGGGTCTTCTTTTTCTGCATACTTAGGCAATGGCGTGATTCGCACACCCTATGTGAATCAGGGGTCTTGTTCTTCATTGTCGACAACCCAAAAGTGACCATATGAGTCTCCGGCTAAGGCCCTATTTAACAGAGCTTTTTTTCATCTTATGATCAAAATAAACCGGAACTAGCGGCCAAACATGATGTTTTTAGCTTCCCGTGGCTGCGCTTTTCTCAACAGCACCCATTTGTACTAAAAATCAAAAGGCAACCCAAACGAGTTTATAATTTTAACTATGCTATTCGCTTATTTATACACCTTGTCAGGAAAACGCTTCTCTGCCAAGCTGTACCAAAAGTAACCACCTCCCGACTCACAACCATGTTCGTGTTCTGCCCCAACCCATTCGTTGTCACTGGGCACGTATTATTCATATGTGGTGGCCACAACCTGTTGCGAGAAAATCACCTTGCTCTCGGCCTTCATGTGTCATGGTAAAATGATATGCTATAAATGCATACAAAACCCTGGTATACATGCCATTTGTCTAATTAACATGCCATTGGGGTTTTGTGATCCCATGGGTGGTCGGCAAGTTGTAGCAACTCGCTAGAGTTCTTTTAACTAATTGATGATATTGAAGAATAGACAACAAGATAATTAGTGCTTTAGGTAATTTCAACGGAGAGAGAAGGGAAACAAAAAAAAGAGAAACACCCTGCAGCCTGTACTGATGATACTGACTTGAATTATTAGGAAGTCTGAAATGGTCGTGCGTGCTCCAAGTTGAGGCCTAGAATTGAAGAGCCTCTGAGCTGGAGCACAACCTGCCGGCAGATTTCAACATGGCGTCTGTGCACTGTCCCTCATGACTCATGGGCAGCAGTTTGTTCCCATGATGAAGGACCGTCCTGCCTGGATCAATCGCCATCAGATAGCTGGCGTGGCCGAGCGAGGAGGCATGCTCCATCCATACAAATCATTCCCACTCATCAATATTCCGAGTTCAGGGCTTCAGGCTTACCTGCTGTTCTTGAACAAGTTAAGATTCACGAGGCACAAGCAATAATGCATATTATAGGTGGCCGGGCGGCGCGGCACGGCACGGCACGGCGGGCCTATTGCGGAATAGAGGGAAAATAACCAAAAAAAATAAGGGCCGGTGAAGAATCAAACCGCATAACTTCTGCATGAGAGCGTTCACCCACCTCAACTGATCAGCCAAACTCTTCTTCATTTGTGATTGTAGGATAATTGTAAGTAAATATATAGATATATCTATACAATAAAAATAAAAAGGATAATCGTGCCGTGCCGGCACGGCATGCCTAAGTGGCGGTCCAAGCACGCCGTGCCGCACTATTTAACCATGCCGTGCCTAGTGCCGCCCATTTGGTCCGGTCCATGTGGCCATCTATAATGCATATATAACCACAAATACCGGTGTTTGGTATCAAAGTAGGCCCTTTTCAACATGCATGTGAAAGGTCTTTATAAAAAAAAACATGCATGGCAATTTTTTTCCCTTGAATCTTATGCTTTCTTGTGAAATTAAACTATTTTATGTAAAACTATACGTGCTACTATGGCAAAACTCAATTCGATCGAAATTAGATAGGATTGGAGGGAAATGGACTAATTGTATTCTCAATTTTCTCCAATTCCGATCGAAAATAGCTGATTCAAAAGAGTCCGTACATGATTTATGAAATACTGACATATAGGTTGTAAAGAGCGTCCTATATAGGAGTAAAAAATTTAAGATGAAGAGGGGACCCGTCAGACGCGGTGACGCGGCTCCAATGATTCCAGGGCCCCTCTCACCGCCCCGCACTGCCCCAGTTGACGAACCAAGCAGGCGTTGGCGAGACGGGCGCGCATCTCCTGATTCTGATTGAGAGGAGGGATCATATGATCTGCGTGCGCTCGCTACGACCATGCAACGACGGTGCCGGAGACGCCAGAGATTAGATATGATTCATGATTTCCCAGCTAGCGCCACTGACCTGCCGACACGAAACGCACAGGCCGACCTGCTCACTGTCAGCCTCACCTCACACGAGCGCATGCACGCACCGGAATGACGAAGCAGCTAGCACTCTGATATTCCATCGACCATTCGATCCCATCGTAGTTATGATTGATGGGGATCTTTCCAATGCAAACAACCGATGTATGCCAGCTACCTCAAATCCTTAATCATCATGTTCCGAGCGAGCACCGGCACGGCAAATCACCACCATGGGGCCATGCATGGGGGGTGCATGTGGTTCGTGCACCAAACGGAACAGATTAGTGCGTGTATATAGAGATGAGTGATCGATCGGTAATGTAGCGCTGGAAATGATTGATGATACGATAGGCTGGTCCCATCGACAAGGATAGATGGTTGATTGATTGTTCAAACTAAATGGGGCACGTATTCTTTCGCAAATATGCTGTGTGTTCAGGATCAAATAAAACCCAGGAGATGGGCCTTATCGATCGCACTTCCTTTGGTTAGCGATATTATCGCTGGTAAATCACACGATTATCATTAAAGCAGGTGGTTTTTTCATCTAATCTTGGCAGTTTTTTTTTTACATGCTGGCCCCTAGCGGTAGGCTCAGTAATCATCACCGATTATCGTCGATTCTCATCAATATTTAGAACCTTGAGTGTGCTTAATAGAAAAAAAAACTGAAGCATTCGACTAAATCTCGTACAATACCAGACCCACTATTTGATCTTGTAGATTATTGATTAGGAATGTAAATATTATTGAACTTAATTAGCACATATTTATAAACTTATAATGCATGCACTAGCCAGTAGAATACAGAAAATGTGGATTTTTTTAGTGATCTCTAAATGAGGTTCAAAGTATATATATTAAACACGCAAGCACGTACGGATGCGGATTTTTTCAAAACAAGGATTAAACAAACACTGTAGGTGGTCATCTCCCACATCCCATCATCTGCCAAATGTAGCCAAACATAAATTTTTAATTTCTGATTACAAAATGAATGTAATGATCTCATAACATTGCCCACAAATAACACAAGGGTGATTTCCTCAAAAGATAATTCCTAAACCTAGTATATATTTCATCACTTGTGAAAATTTCTAGAAATGAAAGCTCATGTTCAAAGATGAAGACATTAAACATACTACTGGTAGACATTGTTATAACATACTCCCTCTGTCTTAATTTATAGGTCGTTTGACCGACTCGTCTTATTAAAAAAATTTACTAAAATATAAAAAATAAATTCATAGTTAAAGTATATTATATGCTAAACTAAATTACAATAAAATTAAATAATAATTCTGGCTTTTTTAATAAGATGAGAAAGTCAAATTTGCTATTAAAAAGATCAAGCAACCTATATATTGGGGACGGAGTGAGTAACAAACAACAGATATTGACATAGAAATGGGAGACACTTTTATGCACATGGAATGATTCCATTTTGAACATATTTGAAGCCTTTTATTAAACAACTGCAATGTAATTATGTTCCGAGGTTGTGATGCACACATTTTTTGTCATGGATCTCATTCTAAAAGTAATCTATCTTTTATTCACTTTCGAGGTAAAAGGAATAATGAACTATGTTTTTATTTGATGACTGTTTGGATAACTGAAAGACATAAACAAGTGCATTTTTATCACTGCATTCTCACTACCAGTTTTATTCGCAAGCTGCTGGGCAGTGATATGTAATTGCAGCTGCAGCCCCAACTAGAACTGCCGGTTTTACGTTAAAAAAAAACACTAGAACTGCCGGTTTCAGGTTACAACAGGCATGTCTACAATCGGCAGCGCTGCAGCTGGACCAATTCAATATAAACACAAAAAACAAACTGTAGTTCTTGATTATTTCCGCAATAAAAATTATTTGAGGATTAATCTCGATTTGATCAATTGTTTTATTTTGAAGCTCTTGGTTTCATTCGTATATCTGTAACAGCACTGGACCCATCTTGCCAAATTGCCAAGGCAGTAGTATTCTATATGGCTTAATTAGTGCAGAACCGGATATGTTTTAGATTCTACTGTCTTTAAAACAAAGCTCTGTAAACCACAAGGCCAGTTTGCCTCAGGAGTTACATCAGATGGCAAGCACGAGGCCAGGAAGGTTTCTCCGAGCAAGTTCCGGCAGCCGGCTCTGCCACACCTGCTGAGACTGCGAGCACACATCCTTGGTGGTCGCCGACGCCGCAGAAACCTCTGTGTTCCCACCGCCACCGCTGCCGCCGCCGCCGCCTAGCCTTCTGACGACGAGAGCGGTGTTACAGTACTCGCGCACCTCGGTGACGCGGCCGCAGGGCCCCACGGTCCACGCGTGCACCCAGTACAGCGCGCCGGTGGCGTCGGTGCCCTCGGCCAGCACGGTGGACCCGAACGCGTCCAGCGACCGGATCTTGAACGGGATGCCGCCGCCGGCGCCGGTGAGCAGGCGCATGAGCACCAGGTGCTGGTGCGCGCGCGGGCCGTGAAACCACCAGTCCACATCCGGGTTCAGCAGCTGGCGCACGGCGTCGCCGTCCCCGCGCTCCAGCGCGCCATACAGCTCCTCCACCACCTCTATGCTACTAGGCACCGCCTTGCCGCCGTCGACACAGAAGCCGGCATCGCCGGCGAAGATGTCGCACATGTTGGTATCCAGCTCGCCGGAGTGAACAAAGCTTCCGAAGTGGAGCTAGGTGGGATTGGGAGGCGCTGGCAGTTTGGAATTAGAGTGTGGTACGGCTTGGCGCGCGCTTGAGGGAGAAGTAGTTGGCACCTTCTTAAATAGCTAGAACCTCTGGGCAGTGTCTGGCTTGTCGCGTGAGCTGGATTTCAAAAACATGCAATTTTGTAATTTTGTAATTCTTCGCACAAGCAAGTAGCATATTGCGATTCAGTTGCAGGTTGCAGACTTGCAGGTAATATATCTTTTATTGCGCAAGTTAATTATTCAGCTACCCATTTTGGCTTTTGACAAACGGATTGGGCAAGTTATGTGGTCTCAAGGCCATATACATCTGTTTTTTTTAAACGTAATGGCAGGAGCTCTGCCTTTCAATTAAGAAGAAGAGTTGATTCAGTTTTTCAGAAAAACTGGACAGAAAACCTTTACACAACGGGCGGTTGGATTGGATCATCAACGCGCGCCGCACAATACACGACACTGGCCAGTTGGATTTGGGCATCAACACATGCCGCATAACACTAACCCCCACACAAAATAGATCGGCAGGCCCTACAGTCCAAGCACAAGTCATCGTTGCCGAGCTCAGCCACAAGGCAAGCAGCGCCGACTTCCTCCACCGGACCTCCACCAACAGCCACCCTGACGAAAGAGCACGAAGAGCGTCATCATTGCCGAGCTAGGTTGCCCAAAACTTAGCAGCTCCGACTTCACCGCAGCACCTTCCTCCGAGCAAGGCAGACACCGCAATCAGCAGAACTGACGCCACTGCGGGCTCCGGCCAAACCCTCCAAGGCAACCACACCAACACACACGAGCACCAACCCACCTAACCGAAGGGCCGCAGCACGGCATCGTTGCCAATCATCGCCGACCCCTACAGCAAGCAGCTCAGACTTCGACCACGGAACTCCAGCCAAGAGGGAGTGGCTCGCGCGAGGTAGGCGGTAGCTTCGAAAAGGCACGAACACGAGAGCCCAAGCAACGGGAGACGGTCACCACCAAAGCACCATGGGGCTCCAAGGCGACGCCTCCAAGGAGGAAAACGACGACGTACGCCGTCATCGCCAAGGCAGGCTAAACTACGCAGGGTTTCCCCCAGAGAATCCCCATGGCGAGGGGGAGGTGCAAACGACAACGCTTCCAAGAAAGAATGCGACACCTCAGGCCCCGCCGTTGTCGGCTCTGGCCTTGGCCAGCCTCAGCTTTCGAACCATGAACTGCAGCAGGGAAGGTCGACGAACAGCCCCGGCCAGGAACACGAGCTCCTCAGGCGGAGAGGAAGAAGGAGAGCTGGGGCCAGCGGATCCGGTGCTGCACCATTGGAACCGGCCGCCAGCAGCCACCCCGCAACCGCCGCCAGCGAGGAGCTGTCACGAGGAGGCAGAGGCCGGGCGGAGCCCTAGCCTGAGCCGCCGCCGCCACCACACCCGGGGCGGAGCCTAGCCCGAACCGCCGCCGCCAACCGGAGACCCACAACGCGCGCACAGTCCGGAGAAGAAGGATCCGGAGCCCCACCGCGACGCCACCCCCGCCGCCGCCGACGCGACGGCCGCACCAACACACCAATGGGCACCACGGCTGCCACAACCTCCACCCGCCTAGATGCATTGTGCGCAGCCGGATCTGGGGAAAGAGCCCCGCCGCCGCCATCCTAGGGTCCCGAACCGGTCTCCGGTGGACCCTCCGGCGACGGCGAGGTGGAGGGAGAGGGGAGGAGGGGCGGCGGCGCTAGGGTTTGAATCGCCTCCCGAGTCGCCCGAACGGGAGGGGCGACGCGGGGGCCTCGCCAGACACACTATATGACTTAAGGCCATATACATCTGTTACTCAGACATATAGTTTTTTTGTTCTTTTGGATAAGGGGACATATAAAGGTTGGAATAATGTGAGTATATTAGTGGAGACATATTTGCTAATTTAATTACTACTACTATCATTTTTGAATGTTTGTCGCCTGCTAGTTCATTTTTATATTAAGAAGCATCAAATAAAAAATAACAGAGGGAATACGGGAATTGATTTATGTTGGCGCATTTTTTTATAAAAATGAGCTATTTTTTTGTGAAATTTCTAAAAATTCTACGTTTACAATGAGCTCCTTAGTGGTTAGATACTGATGTGGTGACTAATAAATTTCAGTGTTGAAAATCTGCCCCCGCTCCAGTTATGCATTCCTTTGGACTTTCTTCTCTATTAATAGAAATGGAGCACAGCCTCGTATACTGTTCGTTCAAAAAAGAAAAACTCCGAGTGGACGTAGCTATTACTATCACAAGTAAACGCAGTAATAGATCTCCAATTTCTAGTTTAACAAATAATATATGGTCTGACTGAGTATGACAAATAAAAAACTGTGGAGCCAATCTTTGACAATTTGATTTAACATTAACAAATAGGTCCTCAATATGATCCATTATTTTACAACCTTCAGCTAGGCACAGAAAAAAAAACTAAGAAAAACATGTGTGCGATTAGACTTCCCGTGTGATTATACAATCATTGAATCTCAACACTTTATTTTGCAACCAACAACAACAATCAACAAACCTTTATAGAGAGAAATGTTGCTATGCCAGGCACTAACACAATGTGATCGATCCGACGGCTAACAATGACAGGTATAACTTCGTTATTCAAAACACTGTGTCCCCATGCCTTCAAACACAAACACCTTATGTCGAATCCGGCATGCATTTCATATGGCTTCACGGCTTACCAAAGCGGGATTGTCAAATTTGGACTCTGGCTGAAATTTTAAATGAAACAGATTCCTCAAGGAGTCGGCCGCCTGAAAAAAGAAACTGGAAGACAGTAGAAAAAAATGGTTTAATGTGGATAGATGTATAAATGTATTGCATGACCCCCTATAACGGTTTATATAGGAAACACTGCATTGGGATAATGAACAAAGTTATCGCTGGATTATTACAGCTAATAATATCTTAAACTTACTATATCCGGAGATGTATTGGAGTATACGTTAAATCCTTCTGCATTAACGGTAAGACCGGACAACAAGGCGACGAGTTCAAAAAAATGAACACGTCCGAGAAGTGAAGTTTTTAGTTTCAATCGTGTAGTCGTATGTAGTCATTTTCAGAATTTCAAGTTGCCGAAGAATAACATTGCAGTCCAAAGTATATACCATGGACAAATTTATCCATGGTGCTTTTGGCAAATTATGCAAATGCATCACCCGGGCCTGGAGCAACTGGTGAAGGCTCTGTTTTTGGCGTGATCAAGACCGATACGCAAAATTAAATAAAGCTAGTCCACATTTTGAGTGTCAGTTAGCCGCCTGTAGCGCACTAGTGTTCCATGCACACTCGGACCATTGGTCAGTTTCTGCAATGCACTATACGCCTCCATCGATCCGTGCGTTTCAGGGGCTGCGGCAACTAGGGGAGGAAAGGAGACGAAAGAAAAAGCGCAAATTACTAGGGGGTTGGTGTTTGGTTTATCTGCTTGGACTAAACAAAGTGTTTGCTTTTTATCTAGATGCTGCTCTTACACGAAAAGAGTCGACAGATACTTCACTTCATGATGCATTGTATACTGGATCAAAAGGGCATTTTGATGTGGCTATGGAAACGTAAGCTTCCTTTATTTCGGTGCAAGTTTCTGTCCGGAAATGTGTGGAGTTTTGTTTGGACCTCAGGGATTTTGTGTATTGGTATCTTTGTTACTTAGGCATGATTATATAAGCTGGAGTGTGGTCGGAGGTTCATTAATGTGAACGCATACAATACTTGCGCCATGGAGCTAAGAAAAGCATATATTGACCTAATAATAACTAATGATTGTTAAATCAATTTGCCCCATTTGATAACTTATTCTAGATGTGTTCACTATGAAAGTGAGACCGTGACGTTCTAACTAAGGGGTGAATTAGGTGTGTTCAAATGTGAAATATGCAAGTTCTTGAATGCTTTATAACTTTTTGTATATGCCATGATTAGAATTAGCACACATTTAAGCATTGGTTAGCGTTTTTGTTGTTCATGTTTCGCTTGCCAAGAAGCTATTCACGTGGTGATGCCTTTCTTTTAACCTGCAAATGAGAATCATACTTTGCTCTTGAGGTGCATACGATATGTTCACTTGAGCTTTGTTCATGCCCCATTGTGCTCTCATTTGCACTGTATGCTTAGAACTTGTAAATGCTCATCCATAGGAAGCTTTCACGTACAGCATGTTGCATTTGCAAAGCATTTTTCCATGGGGAGTCCTTGATGTGTGGATTGTCAACAAGGGGAAGAGATAATATGAAAAGGGGAGAGTGTGAAAGGGGGAGAATCAGTAAAGGGGGAGTTTTGTGCCAGCATGATATCTTAGAACACAAAATTGCTGGTACTTTGGGATGTGAGCACATCATTTGGGAGAGATGCCTTGTGAGGGGGGGGTTTGCATTTTTAGGGGGAGTTGGAGCTTTTACATGCTCTTTTGCCTATCTGTGAAGTATTTGCCTCTCTTCGAGGGGCTGGTCCCTTCCTTTAGCATGATTGTGTTGAGCTTTGCTTCTTTCTTTAGAGGTCATGCTTTATTGATTAGCTGTGTTGAGCAGTTTCCCTTGTCTTAGGGGGTGATCTTTTGTTTTGCTCTTGTTCACTTTGAGTGTCCCTGTTTATGCCTTTACTTGGCCTTTGAGCATTCAAGGGGATTTCTTGTTTTTCTTTTTTTGTATTGTTCTTTTTACATGTGTTTCTTTGTCTTTGATTTCAGGTGGTCGATGAGGGTGTTGACAAGGGACTCATCAAGGGAGAGATTGAGGGATTGAGTCTGTTTTTTCATCATGGCTATGATGAGTACCTAAAAACACTAAAGTCCTGCCAAGTGGATAGACGTGCACCTCCAGAGTGGACATGGAGGAAAGCCCTCTCAAGTGTACTTAGAGGTGGCACTAGAGTAGACTTGGTGTATTAAAAAACTATCGAGTGGACTCATAGGTGGCCCAGGTGGTACATGGGTCCTAGGCCTAGCTTTAGAAGGGCTTGGAGTCGAGCAAGGTTTGGTGGACCTTAAAACCATTGGAGGAAGCTCGTGATCATTTCCTAGTTCCATCATATGGGCCCAAGAACATTTCCTAGTTCGAGCATCAAAACCAGGGGTCAAGGATTGTTTGTCAGTTCCACTACCAAAATCGGAGCTACCCCAAAGGATTGGACTACTAGACACGTGGAGGACATCGGGAGGTAGCTCACAGGTTAAGCGTTTAATGACTTCATCGTGTTCGTCTGATTGAGTTACAAGACAGTTTTATTTCCCCTACATGCATTATAGTCTAAGAGTATGTATCTTAGGGTGGTTAAGTGTAAAACAACCACATAGGGTTTAGGGCTGAGGTCTTGTAGTTTAAATAAGACCCTAAGGGCTCTTTAGGGTTTGCTCCTCTCTTTGCAACATTCTATGGTTAGCATGCAGCTAAGAGCTTCATGAGATAGCCCTCAAATTTGATCTAAGCTCAGGAATACAGGGTAGTAGATGGTGGCAAGCTGAGGCTTGATCCGATGTGAAATCTTGTACTCTGGAGACCCTATGGGCCGATAAACAAATGGATCTTGCAGCTAGCTTTGTGTGCTCTAGTTTGTTCTCCTTATAGTTTTAGACACTACTACAAAAGTTCGCTATAGGAACACCACCTAAATAACATTAGGAGCAGCTCAAATTTAGAACCGTTTCTGTTGTGTCCAAGGTGAGTTCCGCCTGGGGCACCGCTCCTGCTGCAACCACTGCAGGAGCGGACCACCATACCAACCGCTCCTGCTATCTTTCCTTCAGCAAGAGCGGTTCTCCTTTCTAACCGCTCCTGCGAATGCAACAGTAGGAGCAGATCAAAAGACGAGCCGCTCTTGCTCTTTTCTTTACAAGATCGGTGCGTTAATTCACCCGTTCCTGCTGAAAAAAACGCGCGGAGTTCAAAATTTGACATCCTCTCTCTCCCCAACCTTATCTTCTCCCCGTGCATGCATCTCCACTAGCTTTTCTCTCTCCCTCATCTTCTCTCTGGGAAATCCTCCTCTCTCTCATGTAGGCGCTGCGACGGCGCAGCGGCGGGCGGCGGCAGCGCGCGGCGAGGAGCGGCGGACGGCAGCGCGCGGCGAGGGCGGGCAGCGGCAGCGTACCTCATGGCAACGCACGGCGAGGGCGGGCGCTGGCGCCCCTCCTCCTCGCCGCGCCAAGGTCTGAGCCGGCGGACCTCCTCCTCGCCGCGCTGGGTCCGAGTCGGCGCCCCTCCGTGGGCGCAGCGGTGGCTTGGCGCGACGGCGACCGCGGGCACAGCGGCGCGGCCAGCGGCAGCGGGCGCAGCGGCGACCAAGCACGACGGCGGCCGCGGGCACGGCGGCGCGGCCAGCGGCAGCGGGCGCAGCGGCGACCAAGCGCAACGGCGACCAAGCGCAACGGCGGCCGCGGGCACAGCGGCGGCCCGACGCGACGGCGGCGCTGCCAGCGGCAGCGGGCGTAGCGGCGGCCAGGCGCGACGGCGGCCATGGGCAAGGTGGCAGCCAGGCTTTTTTTTTGTTTTTTTAATCACGCTGTAGGAGCGGGGGATGGTTTGAACCGTTCCTGGCCATGTTTTGGAGCGGTTCTAGGCCCGCTCCTACTGCAAGTTCCACTACAGGAACCCACGAGTAGGAACACTTGCCAAAACCGTTTCTGTAGGGGTGTCTAGAGCCGTTCCTGTTGCAACTCATTGTAGTAGTGAGATCTTCGTGAAAAATTCTTGGCTTTCGGGTGTTTTGTTTTTTCAGGAGTTAGATCCTTTCTTTTGCTGTAGTTTTGGGTTGCCAAGATGTGGTAGATTTAAGATTTTCAAGTGCTAAATCCTTTAGTGCCATGAGCAGCCCGGTGGCTTGTTTTTGCTTGTGAGCTTCACTTATTGGGTAGTTGAATTCTTGAAGAATCCAAAATCTTTTGAGTTGATCTTGTGGGAATTGTTTCTCCGTGGCTTAAACAAGGGCCTTGCAAAGTTTCATGATTTTTGGAGCTCACTTGTGCAAGATTTGATCAAGTTTAGTGGATTCGCGGTCTGATTTGCTCCATCTTGGACTCACGCTAAGATTTTGTACACACTAGACCGACCGGTGGTGTGCACAACACACAGACCATCCAGTGCTCGGTTTTGCCATTGTCAGAGATCACGAGGCCTAGCTACTTTTCCAGGCTTGAGTGCACACGAGACCGTCCGGTGTGAGTGTCGGACCGTTCGGTGCGTGTTAATGCATCATGGGGGTTCTCTTCCTACTATGTTCGGTGTGTGCATTGGACTATCCAGTGATTAACACAGGACTGTTCGGTTCGTTCACGTCAGACTATGTGTTATAGGGAGATGTTTGGCTCGTTTTGCGTCTATTTTTTTGGCCGTTGAATCGAGTGCTTTTGCATGCTTTCCTGGGTGTGTTAGTAGAATCAGCACTACGTGATCTCGCACGGTTCAAGAAAAGAGGTTTTTTTGGGTCAATTTTTTTGCTAGACATATTCATCCCCCTATGTCGTCTTTAGGATCCTTCAGTGGTGTAGATCCCACCCAGGTGTCCTCCTTTGTGAGCCATCTCTTATAAGAAAGGATCCACATTCCAGAAAGTCACCCCTAACCTATAAGAGCCCTTTCGGAAAAATATGAGTCCTTTGGTTTAAAATGCACTTGGGACAAAGATTTGGAATTAATGTATTATTTATAAGTAGGGTCTACCAAGTCCCGCCTTCATTCAACATTTTAAATAACCATTTGATTTATTTCTTATCTTAAAGTATGTAATATGTACCTAGGCCTTCTTGATCTTTAGGACGGCATAGGATATCCCATTTGGCAAGGTGATATTTCTTTTTGTCATTATTGCTTTGCCAAAAAACTAAGAGTGATAGAAATCCAGTCTTGTAATATTTTGAGGAGCCATTACCAATCCATTTGGGTTGTGGAGATCGTGTGATCAAGCTATTGTTTGGGCGAATTCCTTGGAGTTCTCTATCTTCAGATCGTGGTTCATCTTGACCGAGGGTTAAAGAACTCATGTAGGGTTTGGTTTGCATCGTTGTAAGCTACTAATATGTCATTACTTGTGCTTCACAAAACGGAATTTGTCTCGTCTATTTGAATTGCTGGTCTATATTTTATTTTGGTCTGGTGTCATTGCTGTGCGAATGTGGTTTGAATTTTCTGTGTACTATTGCTGGTGGATTTAATTAATCTCAGGTATATTTGATCCGACGTCAGACATCTATTGACCAATTAATTTCCCAAATAAACTGGTCCACCTGCTAAATTGGCTTGTCTTCAGTTTGAACCGTGAGTGCTTTTGGTCCTTTTTCCCAGCAATAAAATTTTCCATCTCTATTCATTATCTAACGACGAGATATTAGCAAAGATGTGAGAGTACTTTGAATCTTTGATCAACAAAAGATATGGCCATTGGTGAAATATTTTTGTACCATGAAAGGTGGGAAAATATTTGGGCAGCGTAGGTGTGTCCTTATCAAGAGAGGTGGTGATGAAACTAAATATATTATACTCTATACTAATGGGTCCCACGTATCAAAGATGAGGTGAAAAGAAAGAGAGATGGACCTTAAATGTGGGTCCCGCATGTACTATAACCCCTAAACCAACTTTGAAGAGAGGGAACGATGGTTTTGGTACCTACATGATACACTTACTAAGTTTAGGGATCTTGACTTCTGGTTTCATGAGTTCAGAGGCCTATGTGATACGTTGTGCCAACTGTAAGGACCTTGTGTGCATTTTGTTATGATGCGGGGTCCTGAAGATAAAAATAAGGACAACTTTGGCACAAAATGGCCTGATCCTTTTTAATATGATTAAAATGCACATGGGGTCCTTAAAGTTGGCAACATTGCCATATATGTAATTGAACTTACAAAACAAGAAATTCAGGTCCTAAACATGGTTGGTGTGTCATTTGGGTCCTAAAACCGATATCCACTCCCTCAAAGATGGTGTAAGGGTTAAGGTACACGTGAGACCCACATGTAAGCCCAATCTCTCTTCTTTCTTCCTCAGCTATGAGCCTATGACATGTGGGACCAATTTGTATATGAAAATTCTTTATTATTTTTTCATCACCCCTCTCTCGTCGTTGTCGCCTACCCACTGCCCAAGGAGATATGGGCTAGCGGCAAAGGTGGAGGGTTGTTGCCTATGCCTGGAGTTATTACTCGCCTCACCATAGCTGCACACACTCGCCCTCCGTGCCCTGCCCCGCCTTATCACTTCCACCTGATTCACCAAGACACCAACAATGGAGGATAAGGACGATAATAAAGAGGAGGTGGTGGCAGGGACGGTTAACGCTAGAGGTGGTCAGAAGGGGTTAGTAGCGAGAAGAGAGATGGGAGAGCGGTGGAGGTGGGGAGTTATCAATGACGAGGTTATATATAGAAGTTGGTAAGCAGCGATGGGCAGACATCAATGGCTTAGAGAGACGTGGATGCAAGAGGGAGGTGTTGACGTCTCTTAGCGTAATAGATTTTACTCTGCAAGCGCACGGAGTTTCGATGTAGCTTTTTCACTCAGAGTATTCCAAGTACTGTAAAAATACCAGCTATTCTTAGATAAATACTATATAACTTCGATAAATAACAGCTATTCTTACACCAGGGGTAAGATAAACAAGATAGTGTATGGTGGAAAGAGTAAACAGGGACCAAAGAAGTCAGCAACTAGGTAGCTATCTAGGAGGACAACGAGTGAGATTAAGGTATCCAAACTCTATTTCTTAACTACTGCAAAGGGTATTAGCAGTTGAGCTAAGGTAGCTTAAACACAAACTAGGATCTTGCGTCAAGCAAAATTACAGACTACACCGAGGAGGCACGGGGGTAGATAGTTGGCCAACCGAACGATAATTGGCTAATACCTATGGGTTTACCGAACGACGGGGTGGAATACACAGGCTCCATAATGCTATCACCAAGAGGGGCTACTAACTAGATCTGTGTGGGTAAGATGGCATGCTAAACTAGTGTTCAAGTAAAAACTTGACCACTAAAATTCTTCCTTAATCAGAGGGTGAGAACTAACATAATTTTAGATCGGAGCCTAAGACAAACTTATAGAACCAGCAAGTCTAGTAAGATTTAGATAACTTAAGAACAACACAAATCTAAGCCTTGATCTAGTATGCAAGAAGGTACACCACACTATGCAAATGTAAGAAATAAAGTAAAGTATAACTCAAAAGATAAATCAATACTTGTATATTATACTGGAGTAGTAAGAGTACAAAAGATATAAAGTTACAAGAGCTTTACCAAAACTCAAAGCTAACTCCGGAATCCCTAAGGCAAAGACTCAGACTCAACCCTAACTCCCAGAACTATCCTAGTGCTACTAGACTAAGACGATGGTGTGTTCTACTCAACTTCGACACTTGACAAGTGAGGCCTAGGGACCTATTTATACTGACTCAAGCAAGAGGGGTATTTATACATGGTGTAGGTCGGTGGAGGGGGGACGCTTGGTAGGTCAGGCGGCCTGGTAGGGAGCCGGGCGGCCCCACCCTAGGTTGGGTGGCCTGGTGTACCCTTGGATCCACCGCCTCTTTCCATCTAATGGTCTATGTCACCTCCCAAAGTCGATTAGAAGTCGGTTGGTGGTTAAAACATGTGCTTTCTCCTTGACCATTGGATCTTCACTTGTGTTTCTTCTTTAGCCGTATGATTGAAGTCCCTAGGATTGCTGACTTCACCAATCAAGTGCTGGATCGATGAGGTAGCAAGTCTTCTAGTACTTAACACGTTGGCTTCTCGGTTTGGACCTTGGAATTGTGTTGACACGTCTCTAATGTGCATACATATTGAAGATGAGGTGATTTGGCACAAATGTCAAGTTAGGCGGCCTGGCCCACTGGTCAGGGTGCTTCTTGACTTAGCCAAATTTGACATGTTTTTAGCTAACC
The DNA here is from genome assembly GCA_022530915.1 of Paspalum notatum. Taxonomy (NCBI): domain Eukaryota; kingdom Viridiplantae; phylum Streptophyta; class Magnoliopsida; order Poales; family Poaceae; genus Paspalum; species Paspalum notatum. Next base: position 25,579,982 of record CM039692.1, read on the forward strand.
TTGCACCTGTAATTAAATATTCAACACAATTCGTGGAACTATGTTAGTAGCAAAAGTCACTCTACACTTTGATGTATTTTCCTCTATATTCATGGATAGTTGATAGTCGTTGGTAGTGCAATAACAACCGTCAAAAGAGGAAAAGGGTGAAAAAAACAAAATGCCCCTTTTCACTTACAAGTGGGGTCTGACATGTTGTAGATGAAGGAGATGAGAGATGAATCTTACATGTGGGTCCCAATACCCTACCTCTAAAACTTCCTTCGGAAAGAGAGGATAATGATTTTGGGACTGGATAACACAACAACTAAGTTTAGAGACATGAATTTCTAGTTATTGAGTTCTAGGATCTATGTGACACACCTTGCTAACTTTAAGGACCACATATATTTTACTCTTAAAAAATATATAATTATCGTAAATGATCGAAATAACTACACACTAGGCCCTACTAGATATAGCATGATTTTATATAATACTAGCTAATGGCCCGTGCGTTGCCACGGACATACAAAATTTAGCAAAAGTTCCACCTGCAATCGGCATTGCATAATAACAGAGTTGTTCAAAGGCATAGGCCAAATATCATTAGCTTAAACTCACGAATAAGATAGATGGATTTACTTATCCAAAGTTCATATACACTCCAAGAAAAAACACAAATAGTTTTCAATTCAAGGTATACTAAACTTGCTCCTGGCAATTCATGGCTACAAGCTTGCAGCAACAATAGACTTGTAGAATTGTCCAGCTATCTTATCCAGTACCAATTAATCAGAGAACAAATCCAAATAGCTTGAGTACTTTCTTCACTGGTCACAAGATGCTGAACTGAGGTGAGTATCCATGGATCAGGAAAAAAATGTTATACTATGAACCAAACAAGATACTCACTGCATAAAGATCATGCTAGGTTTGCTTCAGTTCTATGGTTAACACACAAGAATGTTCAGATAACTAAAATCATTATAGTAACCACACACCAGAGTTTCTTTTGAGGATAAATCATTCATGCATGTTATATTTGAGACTAATTAAAAAAAGAACTTCAAATATTGAATGATAAAGTCAGTTTAGAGAATTTTCTTGTGGGCGCAACACATAAATTCATTTACTATAGAATAGATTTGATGCAGTTAAGCGGTATCTGTTGGCTACACGAAAAGTAGCAAACATACAATGGCTAGTTAGAAAAAAGAACTGTTTTTCAGGCAGATCATTCTCAGGTGACCTACACCACACCCCTTTCAATAAAAGTAGTCATCAGAACTGAATTTTTAAAAGAAAAGGTAACCATTTTACAGGCTTCCTCAAGTTGAGATAATAGAGCAATTCAAAAGGATGGTATTCTATGTCCAATAGACTATAAAAAGAGGGTCATTTTAGGTTGAGGAGAACCAAAGATGGAAGATAAAACTATTTACCTCAGTTCCTGTAATGCCCATAGCTACACCAATGTCAGCCAATTTCAGAGCAGAGGCACCAAAAGGCTGGTATTCTATGTCCAATAGGTAGTCATCCAAATGTAAGTGGAACTGCATTGGTTATCACATGTCTGAATGATCATCCTAGGCAGAACCACAAACAATAAGAGATGATTGAATATGCTTCAAGAGAGGAGAGACTCATCTCAAATTCACCCACAGCTGCCTCGTTCGTTTGTAAGTGATTCGGTTAAGGCTGAATCAGCACTCAGTTCATAGGTTCAGGTCCATTTCCAAGCCCAATATGGGTTGCTGATTACTTGCACTGGGCACTTTCACCCAAGTCAGCAAACCACCTCTTCATATCTCAGTGCACATCTCCCTCAAGTGCCACCATGGTGGCGTGGATGAGGAGCAGAAGAGGTAGGAACATTCAGAGGCTGAGCTCGAAAGAGCAGATCGCACAGAGGCATCAGCTGGGGAAGGAGATCAGCAGATCACCACTGTCCACTGCTGCTGCAACGTCTGTATTGAAGATGGAAGAATCATAAAGGCGCCAAGACCAATCTATCAATCCATGATAGATCAATACGTACATTCATCTATCGAGTAGTGAATCAGGACACTGTGTCTATCGAAGCCGCGTCAGGCGCCACCGCAGAGGACTCTATGGAACTTGAAAATCTGAAAAAACCCATAGAGTCATCACATAATGCCTTCTTGCCATCTGCACCCCACCCAAAAAAAAAGTAACACATTAAGAATATCAAAACATGTACTTAGAAGAATAGAAATTTTTCGCAAGTGCAAATTATAAGACATATGCACTGTCTATCTAATGTTCATTGACAAAAGGAGAAGAAAACTGAGCCAATCAGTTGTCACAGAGTTTCAGTTCAGAAAACTCTTTCTGAATACAGAAAAATGCAGTTATGATTTGGAAACAAGATGGGCCAGATGGGCCTTTGACAGTATGGGCCTTAACAGACTGAAACTAAGGTACGGTCATTCACAGGAGGGGGCTGCTAACTGCTGAGATGGAAAACATGACACTATTTAAACAAACAATCCTTTTGTTCCTTGAATTATGTACAACCCATATCTAGGGGGAGTGAACCAGAGCTGATTGGAGCCTCCAAACATTGGGTATTTTCATCAGTTACCAATGAAATGCAAGATTCGGACTACAGTTTAATTGATGGCTGGTATCGTGTTTCTATTTCATTTCTTAAGGCAGGTATGCATAAAACCAAGTAAGATAAGAATGCCAAGTATTGTCAGACCCAACAAAAAAAAAAAAAAACCCTTTTTAGCTAATTTCATGCCATGAGTTCGTTGAACCCACTATTCCCAATAGCCAATTTTAGACAGTTGATTAGGTAATACATGAAAAGTCAAAATGCGTGGATGAATGCTTACCCCTGATACTTAACTGAAGAATGGGTAGGAACTGGGTACGTATTCTGTCTTGATCCAAGGTGGACAAACAAAAACTATTAGCCAACTAATACCTTTACTCAGTCAGCTAATGTGATTAGTAGGCTGTTGCGTTTACATAAACATTAGCTGCATGGAAATACAAGATTTTAGAAGCTACAGTCTTGCACAGTTATCTCAGTTGGTAATTTCATCAAGCCCTTGTCAAGTATCGGTGAGATGTAGCAAGGGACGTACCTGATTGCTCAGAAGGAGCATAGATGGATGGCGACAGGACCAAAGCAAATGGAGGCGGGGATCATCGAAGCCACCAAACATGCCATGGCCGCTGCTCCTCTGCAGCCTGTGCCGGAGCTTGCCTACCCTTGCGCTATCCGATGGGGAGGACAAGGAGCAGGGGTGCATCAGGGTGGTGCGGGAAGAATATGGGCGGGTTGCAGGCATCGAGGCCCTAGGATCTCGACACCCGAGAGGTCAATGATGCGGCAACGGCTATCCAAGGACTGTTGTTCCTATGAATATTGCTTGTGTAGAGGGAAAATACGATTGTCTTGTACAGAGATTATGGCATCTTCATTCCTCAAAACATATATCAAAATATTTTGAAAACAAATGCCAAAGACAGGATCGATCGAATTGCTTAAGATATTTAGCATACGTGTTTGCTTACAGAATTAAAGTATTGGGCCTTCTAAAAAACTCACAGTTAAAATTTCAATATTTTCCAGGGGACAGTAGATGAGCAAGAATTGAGGTATTCTTTAAGGATTAGAAAATCTGTTGTAAACTTTAAAGAGAAGCATGAAAGCAGTATAATTTCTTTTGCATTGGAATGAGAAAAAGGCCTCTAATCCATCACTAACCTCCTTGGTGAAGCTGACAGTTTGCGCATCGGCCTTGTAGGACTCGATGGGGACGTCACGGAAGGCGTCGGTTAGCCCGCCGCGGGACGCGTCCACTCGGATGCCACCGCCGAAGAGCACGCACGGGCCGCCGGCGTCGGAGCTGCCGGCCAGGACGCGGTCTACGACGCTGCGGCAGAAGTAGGCGAACCCCTTTGGTGCGGTGGGGCGACGGGGGCCTCCGAGACGGGGCGACACGGCGGAGCTGCGATGGGGCAATGGTGGCATCCGCAAAGGGGCCACATGGTGGGGGATTGTGACGTCCGCAGACCGCAGCGACAGGGTGGCGCGAAAGTCGCAGGCGAGGGGGCCGGGGGCGCGGCGGCGGCGGGCTGACGGGGCACAGGCGAGGGGATGCACGGGTGTGCCTTTTTTTTTGGATTGGCGGCGGTGGCGGCGACGGAATCGCGGCGGCACGGTGGCTGCCGGCTGCGGAGGTGGCAGGGGCAGCTGTAGGCCTGTAGCGGCGGTGTGGCAGAATGAGAGGCAGTGCGCGGTGCGGGGAGGCGACGGACGAAATGGAAGGCGGGGATTGGGCCGTGTGTGAGGCGGCGGTGCAGGAGGCGACAGCGGGGGCGGACGACGGACCACCGGAATGCACCATGTGGGGGTGAAGTGGGAGACTGGCAGGATGGGGGAGAGAGCCCACCTGGAGACGCGGCCGAGAGGCGAGCGTCGGCACACGGTGGGCCCGGAGCGAGGAGGTGGTGCGGGCGGGGTGAACGGACCGCGGGCGGGGCGACGGACGCTGGGAGGGAACGGTGGGAAGTGAAGTGGGAAGTAGTATAGATTTTTAAAGGGGTGGTAGAGATAAAACTGGTTTTATTTTTTTCCCAATCTTATATGGTTCTTTATATATTTTTTAAGATTTAACCAAAATTTTAGAATTTTTAAAGGTGTATCTTAAAAAATCAGATAAATTCTTTTTTGAGAAAGTCTAATTGAACCCCAAAATTTACCCCCTCGATCTCACATGTAATCTAGTTTACCTCTCATTGCTACGTGGCACTACATCAACCGCTATATATGGTGGCTAAACTGCCATCAAAACCACTAGCAAGAAATTTGGATTGTTTCTAAAAGTTGAGGGAGCACGAACACTCGGTTTTCAGTTGGAGGACCAAATTCACACCAATGCAGTACTTCGAGGAGGAGAAAAGACTTCTTCCTTATAAAGGTCATGGAAGACTAAGGCCCCGTTTAGACGCACTAAGATAATGGCATAGGATAACGTGCACATTATCTGGGAGTATCCGGCCAAAGGTTAATAGACCGGGATAGTGTCTTGCTTCCCATTACCCGAGTCAAAAAATCTGGTACGTTTAGGAATGAGCCGGATACTAGCAGCAAGAATCCAACAGCTTTATCCGAGCCAAACGCCCCCTAAAGGTGGTCTGCGGCCCGTCAACCAGCCCATATGCCCACAGCTCTGGTGATACGGAGCCTATCCGGTCCGGAGTCCACGTCATAGGCAGCGCATCGGCTTCGAAAACCGCGTGCGCCGTGCGGGTACGGCGCCGGCTATATATTTCTTTCTGCCAACTCATCGCATCGCACCACCGCTTCCTGCCTGCAGGCAATTTACACAAACGCCCCTCGGCCGCCGCCTATTTGTACTAACTATTTTCCTCGCCTCGCGCCCGCCTCATCTCCTGTTTTTTTTTTTTTTTTTTCTTTTCCTTTTTCACCTGCCCAGCGGCGGCTGCGCTGCGGCTCTCCCGAAGGTCGGAGGAAGCCCTGCAACCCTCGCCGCCGCCGCCGACGACGACGTCCAATCCTCATAGGGAGGGAGGGCGATGGAGAGCGCCAGCGGGGTCGGCGGGTCGGAGTGCGAGCGGAAGCCTCTGTCGGAGGTGGTGGGCGACTGCGTGCAGCGCTGGTTCCAGGACGCGTTCAAGGAGGCGCGCAAGGGGGACGTCGCCAACCAGGTCCTCGTCGCGCAGATGTTCTTCTCCGGCTACGGGGTCCCCAAGAACGAGCAAAAGGTATAGGGACCGCGCCCCCGTGCTACGAGAGGTTTTCTTTCGATTCAGCTTCATTGTTAGTCTCTGCTAGTCAGATGGTGATTCGATTCAGCTTCCATGTTTAGTTTAGCTTGTCCTTGTCATAGTGGGGAGCTTCCTGTTTCAAAGATTCAAAGGTACTCTTAGGTTGTGGTGTGGTATCGTATCGTGCTGGGTTTGCTGGATTAAGTCAAGATTCAGATTTGTAGTGCTTTTAATCAGTATGGACTTTTGGTTGGTGGGAGAGCTGTGAGTCGTTTCTAGAGAAAATATAAGCAGCACCTGTTTCCTCAACATTAGCTACACTGAGTAGCGGGGAGCTTTGCCTTTCCTTTTATATCTGATGGCGGAATTTGAGAACTTAGTTTACTTGTCGACTGCCATATGCAACATTAAAATTTGGTATTCATGGTGATATCATAATCTATCGTAGTTGTTCAGATCCAGCGTTAAGTCGTATTGCTTGCAGTTATGATGCTACCATGGGAATTTGCAAGCTTTTGTAGTTTTAGACTAGTCAATTGCTGTTTTTCTGTGCCTTGTACGCAATCTGCTGACTAGATCACTAGAACAATTGTTTCTCAGTTTTATGCACAAGCCAGTGGTGCCTGTTGCTTGGTGAGAAGATTATATGTTTCTTATGGATACCTTCATTTTTGTGCTTGAATCTTGTGTGCAATTTCCTGAAGCTTAAGATTGATTGACATAAAAGGTCATTGGCCGTTTTTAACTTTTTATTTTTGTGTTCCCAAGGAAAAGAACTGGCTTACATGCTTGACCTCACTCTGAATCTGCAGTCTTTCCTCATACTGGATATGTGACTTTAGGTTTACTGTAGGAAAAATCTTTCCTTTATTACTTACTGGCAAAATGCCCGTGCGTTGCAACGGGAGAAAAAGATCTTTTAGCACCTCTATATCAATACATATAAGAATAGCTTCACAAATAATTTCCATATTATATTATTTTGAATTTTTCTTTGCACGTGACCGAAATTTAGGTGGTGTCAGTTTGGTAAGAAATATTATTTTTTGCTTTTCCGCAATATATAGAACATCGAAAACGGAGTCCATATACGATATGGGTATCCGTTTTCATATAGGCTGTTCTTGCCATCTGAATCGGGTTTCCGAATAAATTGTAGGCCATATTGCCTTGACGATTTTCGTTAATTGCAAGTGAATTTTAGAGTGGTGTCAATTGGGTTGGAAGGGTTATTATTTTATCTTTCCATTGATATATATAGAACGTAAAGAATGGAGTCTGTATGCGATTTGGGCATCCGTTTTTGCGTGGGCGGCTCTTGCACTCCGGGCTTGCGAATAAATTTCACGTCATATTGTTTCAAAGAATTCCGAATTCCGTTAAATGAGACCGAATTTTAAATTGGTTTCAGTTTGGTTGGAAAGGTTACTATTTTAGCTTTCCATCGATATATAGAATATTGAAAACGGAATCCGTATGCGACTTGGGCGTCCGTTTTCGTGTGGGCTCCTTTTGCAGTCTGAATCTGGTATGTATTGTAGCTGTGATTGTGATTTGGATTATCGGATATAGTACGGGGAGAGGCTGACCAGCTGGGTCCACATGTTATGACGGACCAGGAAACCGAGGGACCAGGAAACCTTATTTGCTTTAATATTAGGTTAGGTATAGATTAGGTATAGATAATATGAAAATTCCATATGACACTGTCTTAAGTTTGATCTGAAACAAAATATTGTTGGGATCTAGCTTTTTGGAATCATTCTTTTTGGTAGCTCTACTAAATAAAGGAATATACATTTTCTAGAGTAAGATGATTTTTATCTGGTGACATTATGTTTCATAACTTGTGTGTCGATTTGGTGAGTAAATTGAAAAGCAGCGTGCTACGGTCGTAGGTGAGAGTGGGGGTGCTCGGCGCAGGGAGCAATTGAGGGAGGGTGAGGGATAGGTTAGTTTCTTTATTCCATCGCAAAGACTGCATACCCTTAAGTCTAGAAGAAGACTTTGCCCCCCCACCCCCCAAGGCAACTAGGATTGAATTCCTTACGGACTTGCTTGGATATACAACAAAATAAAACCCCTTGAATCCTTATCCTTACGTTTTGGAGGGGACTGAGGGGAAAGTTAGTTCACCCCCCCTCCCCCCATCCCTCCTTCAATACATATGGATTGGTTTTATCCAAACAAGCCCTATAGGTTGGATTCATCCTTCCAACACAGTCCCTCAATCATCTCAAACAACTAGGACTCTTGACTGATTATTAGGACTCTGGCTAACACTAATGGGCCTGAAAGGAAGTGGTTCCCCTCCCCCTAGGGTTCACCCACCTGTAGCTCGGCTAAGATGGTGGCTGCCCTGGCACGCCTCTAGTCCACGGCTGGGCAGCCTACCGCCTCCCCCAGTCCCATAACATGTTGAAAGATTTTTTTTTTGTCTACCCGTCTTGACTCGGCCAAGATGGAAGCTGCCCTGGCGCGCCTCTAGGCCTGCCCTAATCACATAGCATCCTGAAAGAATGCTTCTTTTTTTCACTTTGTATATATGGGGTATGCTTTTACTTCTGTAAAATAGATATATCTAATTAAATAGATTTAAAGCATATATGGACTTTCCAGTTGGTGGCCATAGTGGTTCTTTAAGAATGGTGCAGTATGTAAGTAAGCAGATTGTTACTGAGGTCTTGAGTAGTGAACCAGGCGTTCTATCCACCTAGCAGTTTGGATATCTCAGAAATAAAAGTAGCACACTAGGTATACCATATACATTAAAAAGCCAGGATGCCAAGTATCCATCTCAGCCTGGCATGATAATTGTTGAAAGTGGGTGTGCTGGCTGAGCTCATCACTCTTAATTCATTAGAGGACACCACACTTTTATCTATGTTTTAGGTGTACGATTTTATATGATAATAATTGGAGGCTGAGTACTTGTTACAATTCATTAAGATATTTAGCACTAGGTTTGCTTATCAGATTGTTAATATGTAGAGCTCTATGCTCCTAGTATTCGATGAGGTCTAGTAAGTTCGAATGTACCAAGTGGAACTCCTAGGAACTGAGTTCAGTTGGTGGGGGTAGGAGTTGTAGTTGACTAGTTGTGCATTCTCACTGCCTAGGTTCGAGTTCAACTGTTTGAGTCCACTTCAACATAAATTTGGGTTCTTATTTCTTAATGAGAAACCGCCTAGTCCTTATGTTGGTCTCTTTTCAAGTTGAACTCCTGTTGAAACAGGGGAGTGAAAACTTGCTCACGAGTCTATTATCATGTGGTAAAAGTGTATTAAAATGCACTAGGAGCTAGTTGGGCGGTGGAGTTGTATGCAGTCCCTAGTTGCTGATTTGGTCATCCAGGACTAGAGTACAAAGGTGTTCTTACTACACTGCTTTTTGATGATCCAGTTAGTTTTATATTTTTACTGATTTATATGATCTAATGTTATTTGATTACTGTTTTCTCATACTTAATGGTAGATCTAGTTCATAGTCTAGCATACATTATGTATATCATTATTCACAAATGAAAAAGCATTTCACTGTTGAATTTGATGATGGTTGAATTATTGATATGCTTGATGGTTTTGCATCCAAACCTACAGTTCAATACTGTTTAAATTTCTCCTTTTGTCTGCCTGCATATGGTGGTGTAAGTTCATGTTGTAAAGTGTCCCATCAGCTATACTAATCTGATTGTATTTTCTACTCTTGTATTGTTATATTGTCTTTTATATATAGGGAAAACAATGGATGGATAGGGCATCAAGGTTCAGGAGTTCAGCTTTGAGGGTTGGCATGAAACGTCCAGGTATTCTTCATAAAGTTTGTTTGAGTTAATCTCGGTGTTCACATCTTTGGCAGTGTTAATCATTTCCCCCCCTGCCATCTCTTACATTTTAGGATACAATGCAAGTGATTCTGACTCTGATGAGGCAAATGATACTGCCAACCAATAACACTCAATTCTTAATTGAGTTAGATAGGAGAACTACAAGGTAAGAAAGTTTGATGAGCTGTTGCTCGTTTTTTTTCCACGATTTATGATGTTTTCCTAAATCCTCCTTGGTGTTGGGACTTCAGTGTTGAATTACTTGGTGCTCTAGATATTTATCACTATGCCTGAATTGCCACTGAGCTTGTGGTGATTATACATTCTGACCTTTCTCTTTCTGTGCACCACAGATTGAATTGCATGTTCTTAATGCAATAGTGTTCCATAGGTGTTTAATGACTGGTTTTTTTTATTTTTTCAGGTAATTACCAAAGTTATGGTTAGTGACTGCCCCAGCAACAGGCCTGGGCTGGGGCTGCTTTTGATTGGGATTCAACTGTACGTGAAAGCAATCAAGTTAAATCTTGTAAACCCTTTTGGATGCTTCACAGTGCAGTGTACTCAGTGTCTGCTTGAAAAACAAAGGAACTATCGATTTGGCAATGTTTCATTCAGTATGTGGATTCATTCATTTAGCCCCCTTATTTATTTCCCATCAAAGCAAAGCATGTATAATGTTGGATATCTTGTGGGCTCCTAAGTCGAGTAAGCCATTAGATGCTTCTGATTCGCTTTAGAGCCCTTCTGTAGAATTGTTTGCAGCTAGACTCTTATGCTTTTTGTTATTTTTATGTTTAATGAAAAATTGAGCTAGAGACTTGGAATGGATTGGTTACGATTTTAGACGCTTGAGCCAAGGACTTGGCATGTTGATGAAGTGGTTGTCAATTGTGACGTCGATTGGTAGTGAAGCAGTTATGTTTGGTTTTCGGGTTTGATTGGTTTGAGGCCAAAGTTGGCCGGGCTAAAATTTGGCTATATCTGATGATGTTTGAATTAGAGAAATATTTGGCTAAATAACAAATTTCTTGTTTGTAGGTCTTGTTTGGTGCTAAGGGCTACTGGGCAAATATTTTTTTAAATTTAAACATAGTTAAATATGGCTAAATTTTGGTTCGGCCAACTTTAGCCTCAAACCAATCACGCCCTTCAAGCCAAACCTGGCCCTTTTGGGTCCCTTGGAACCCATTCTTCTAAAAATATAGAAAATTAAAAAAATAGCAATAGAGTTACATGATGCTTGTAATTCTAGGGAAATTGAAAACACATGAAAGTTTCTAATGGATTGGAATAAGAAATAGACGAAAGTTTCTAATAGAGCGTTTGGATGCGGTATAGGAAGAACTTATAAATCAGAAGAGATACAAAGGAAAGTTCCAAAAAAATTGGACCTCATATTAGAATTCCTTTAAAATTTCAACTCAACGAGCCCGAGACCACAGATAGCAGCTGTCCTAGCTTCATAAAAAACACACAGTTGCCCTTGAAGGCACCCTGCATGTCCAGATCCACTGAAAAAACGAAGTCATTAAATCAATAAATTCTGAAATAAATCTAAAAAATACAAGCACTCTTGCAAATCGAGGATTTGAACCACAAGGCAGTCATGCAGGCCCTTGACAAGAACCAAACCTTTAATTATAGAAGTATCTTTGACATTTGTTGACGAAACAGAAGCAGAACAATTCATGGAGCAAGCCGTAAATATATATCATGAACCGAAAAACATCCATCAGCGTTTTATCTATTATAGTTACTAGCAAACGTGTCTATGCGTTGCAACGGAAAAATGCTAATCTATACATACACCAAGCACAACAAATATAGCCAAAACTCATATGATATCTTGATTTATGGTCCATCAGTTATTTCCAAAATAGGGAGCAGCTTGATGTGATGTAGTACGAGTTCAAGCTGGAGAGCATGTTTTTAATATCTGTAATGGCGGAAGTTAGTGCAGAGTAAATGTATCCATCCTCTCGGGACTAGTTAGGCTCTATTTGGATAATCCATTTAGTACGGATTGAGAAAGATTTTAACTAAAAGTGGATTTAAACCCATCTTAATTATTCTTAGGAATAATCCTCTCCAATCTGCTCTCTCTATCCAATAAAGAATAAAATTCTATATTTCTTTAAAGTTAAACCATCATAAATTTAACCGAATTTATAGAAAAATAACAACATTTTTTATAATATCGAATGAGTATAACATAAAAATATATTTCATATAAAATCCAATGATCGCGGACCTCGTGGGAACTCGGGAAATGTGACTCCAATGTGGTTGTGAAAATTTTTATGTCCACGACCCAGGGTCCACTACAAGAAACGTACATTTTCGGGGGCACAAATTATTTTCGGCGGCTACTCTTAGCCACCAAAAATAACACTACTATTTTCAGCGGCAAAGATGAACCGCTAAAAATAAAGCATCTATTTTCGGTGGCCAAGGGAACCGCCGAAAATAGACCTCTATTTTTGGCGGCCAGAGCGTGCCGCCGAAAATTTGGTATAGCTATTTTTGGCGGCTGGCTGTTGAAAATAAGGGCAACCCTATCGTCCACCGGCCCGGCCCCGAACCCCATCGTCCCCAACCTTGCACACACGCACGCACGCAACACACCGCGCCGCCGCCCCATGCTGCCGCCGTCGCCGCCTGCCGCGCCGCCCCACCGCGCCGCCCCCTGCCGCTGCCGCCACGTCGCCCCCTGCCCCCTGCCCCCTGCCCTACCGCCGCGCGCCATCCCCTGCGCGGTGCCCCTCTCGGCCGGCGCCCCACGCCCCGGTGCGGTGCCCCTCCCGTCGGCGCCCCTCCCCGGCGGGGAATCCCTGCCACGTGGCAGCAGCGGCCAGCGCCCCTCCCCGGCGCGGCGTCCCTCCCGGCCGGCGCCCCTCCTCGGCGCGGCGTCCGAGCCCGGCCAGCCGGCCTCACCCGACGCCTCTCCCCGTCCGGCTGACCTCGCCCGGCCTTCCCCCTCCACACGGCCTCCCCACCACACAGTGACATCCCATTCTTTGAAGTAAGAAACCGATGGCTTTCGATTTTTTTATAGTGATTGTAGTTAATTTTCGGCGGTTAGCTGCCGAATGTTGTGATTGAAGTGCCATATGTTTTGATTTCGATGATGAAGTTACCATGCTTATGATTAGAAGTGCAATATCTTGTCAACATGCTTATGATTTGTTATGGTTCAATATGCTTAGTTCAATATATATGTTTGATATATACTATGTCTTATCATTTTCATATGCTATGTTTACCATTTATCTTGCTTTAATAAACGTAAGTCGCGGAACCTATGCGTCACCCGTTTCGGACCAGCAACGTCTCACGTGAGATGCGGCTGGTCTGGAATTGTCCTTTTTTTTTGACAGTCTCGGAGTGATCGATAGAGCGTGGTATTTATGATGAGTCACGGGGTCTGAGCGAAGTTTCGGCGTCATAACCCTGTTGTTCTCCGCTGCACCACATTTGGGCGTGCAGTAGGAGAACAGCGGGGTTATACTGCCAAAATTTCGTTCGAACCCCGCGGACTCATCATAAATCCGCACTCTGTCAGCCACTCTTGGGTGGGTTTAGGACATATCATTACCTATAGATATAGGGCCGCAATACGTTGAAAAAAATCAGCTTACCGTCTACCTGCTTGCTTTAATCTATAGCCTCAAGTATGGCCGACGATCGCCGGTGGATGTATGGAAGTTTTTGGATGAGTTTGACCCAGAGTTTGCTAAGGACGCGAGGAACATTCGCTTCGGTTTGGCAACTGATGGCTTCACACCTTTCGGTCAATCGGCCGCTTCCTACTCTTGGTTGCCTGTGTTTGTTATTCCATACAACCTTCCACCTCATATGTGCATGAAATATGAATTTATGTTCCTTTGTCTCATCATACCTGGTCCAGAACATCCTGAACCAAAAATCAACGTGATGTTACAACCCTTGATCAAAGAGTTGAAACAGCTGTGGTATGGTGTCGAAGCATATGACATTTCTTTGAAGCAGAAATTCACCCTTAGGGCAGCGTACCTGTGGTCAATTCATGATTTCATGGCATATGGTATCTTTGCAGGATGGAGCGTTCATGGGACTTTGACATGTCCGATATGTGGTGCTGACGCTAGATGTTTTCGTCTTGAGTTTGGTGGGAAGATCTGCTACTTTGATTGCCACAGATGTTGGTTGCCTTTGGATCATATATTTAGAGGCGAAAAGGATAGTTTCAGAAAAGACACCGTCTACTACGAGGGACCACCAAAAAGGCTAAGCGCGCAGGAAATTCTTGACCAGCTCGCAAGCCTAAAGCTGAACGAGAAAAAGACTGCGTATGAAGGGTTTGGAAAGGAGCACAACTGGACTCACATCAGTGGAATATGAGACCTTCCATATGCCAAGGCGTTGAAGCTCCCACACAACATTGATGTTATGCATCAAGAACGTAATGTTGCTGAAAGCATCATAAGCACTTGCATGGATTTCAGTGACAAAACAAAAGAAAATGTAAAGGCCCGAAAGGACTTAGCAAAGATTTGCAACCGGCCAACCCTTGAGCTCACCCCTACTGGCGGTAAACCTTGTGCCCCATTTTGTCTTAAACCACAAGAGAGGAAAAGAGTGTTGAGATGGATGAAAAAATTGAAATTCCCAGATGATTACGCAGCAGGGTTGAAACGAGCCGTGAACCTGAAGACCGAGAAACATAATGGTTTGAAGGCCCATGATTATCACATTATCATGGAAAGACTCGTGCCTGTGATGTTTCGCGGCTATCTACCCGATGGAGTTTGGTTGGTGCTAGCTGAACTAAGCTATTTCTATAGACAGCTCTGTGCTAAAGAGATCAAGAAAGAGATGATGGAGAAGCTAAAGAAAGATGTACCTGTGCTAATATGCAAAATGGAAAAATTTTCCCTCCTGGGTTTTTTAATCCAATGCAACATCTCCTTGTTCATGTTGCGTATGAAGCTAAGGTTGGTGGGCTTGTGCAATTTAGGTGGATGTTCCACATTGAAAGAGCCCTCAAATATCTTAGAGTAATGGTTGGCAATAAGGCTAGAGTTGAAGGGTGCATCGCTGAAGCATTTATTCTTAAGGATATATCATACTTTACTAGTGTATATTTTCCCGAGGAACACAATGTCAATGCTCCTACGATGAGATACAATGAGGACGAAGAACCTTCTGCCAGTGACCTTCCAATATTCCAATCTACTGAAGCAAGTGCAAGTGCCATCTCACCCTACTATTTTAAGCCGGGAGAATGAGTATCGGCTTACCTCTACATGTATGCTAACATGAAAGAGATGGATCCATATTTCAAGTAAGTATTCATTCATTGAGTACTTTGCTTCTTAATAACCACTGATATCTTGGTCCATTTCTTATACATTTATTTTCTTCGTATAGAGAGTTCCAAAGGCAGAACTGGATATCTAAGAAGCAACCTGCAAGCAAGCAACTTGATAAGATGCGACGAGATGGCATAGATGGAAAAGCTAATTTCCCCAACTGGTTCAAGATTTATGTAAAAAATCCTTCCGATCCGTACCATATTTATCTCTCGTATTACATGTCAATAGCATACGTCCCTTAACCTGACTTTGTATGTTCTGTAGTGCAAAAAAATTGACGGTGAAGTCCATAAAGACTTAGTTCAGCTATCATAGGGAAGGGTGTTCGTTAGAAGCTACGGTCGGTACGATGTCAATGGATTCCGGTTTCGTTCTGCCCCATTTGAAGCCGCTTGCCCTCTAGCAGCAACATGTAACTCTGGGGTTATGGTTAGGGCAAGCGATGATCAAGGAAAAGAATCTAATTATTATGGAATCATTCAAAAAATTCTCGAGTTTAAGTTCATCGGCGATAAGGAACTAAAGTTATTCTTCTTTGTTTGCGATTGGTTTGAACCCAATAGAGGGGCTAGAGAGAACCAGTATGGCATGGTCGATGTCAAGTATAACGAAAAGGTCAAGGGAAACGACAACTGGGTCCTTGCACACCAATGTGACCAAGTTTACTATCTGCCATATCCAAACCAAAGGCTCCATGCTTGGTGGGTAGTTCACAAAATGAATCCCTGTGAACGTTTATATACCCCTACGCATGTTGGTTACTATAGTCAGTTCGATGATGAAGTTGATGAAATTTTTTAAAAAGAAGAATTGCCAACATCTTTCGTTATAGAGCCCAGTGTAGAACTGAATTCCTTGGTCGGAGATAGTGAGGACATCAGTTTTCCATACAAATGGAAACAACAACCACCTAAAAAAAAGTTCGGTGGTCGGGTTTAGCATGGAGGGGACAACTTAATCGTGACGTTGATGAGTTTTGACAAGTAAATCATTAATTCTGTACTTTATGTATTTATGTACTTTATATGCGTTGTTAATCATTTATTTATGTATTTTATGAATACTGAACTAACTCTTTTTATTTCATCAACAGGATGAGCCGTAGATTCAAGCAAGTAGCAAAGGGGTTCATGGCAAAAATGATCCCAAGCAAAAAGAGGCTTTTTCAGGGGAGTACGTCGACTGGCTCTAGGCGTGAGGCTTTGTTGAGGCGTGTGGACCCAAACTTGTAGGGAGTTCCTATCGCCCTTCAAAGAAATGAGGTAAATATGTGCATAGAGTTTTATATGTACAATTTTCATATATGTTTTCAATAGCTTATCTCATGTTTACTTTTGTAGGGCGAGGAGCATCAGGAGGATGATGGTGAGGATGCTGGAGATAGGCAGGAGGATGAGAAGGCTGAAGATGGGCAGGAGGATGCTCAAGCTGATGAGGACCTCATGGGTGGGGATGGTTCAGAAGAGGTGGTTCAAAGGAGGGGGACTAGGAGGAGCCACTACGTCAACCCGCCTCCAATTCCTGTCGCCGCGGACAAGAAACTGATCAAACCAATCAGTGATAGGTATGGTCATTATGGGTTGTTTACTTTAATTGTTTGTATACATGACATGACTTCACTGTTATTTTGTTTTGTAGCCAATGGGAGGACGTGTGATGCTCCAGCATCTCAAGTACCTAAATTAAGTAAATTGTACACTATCATGCATCATAAGCACCATGGCATAATCATGGTTAGAGGGATTTGGTCATAATGTGGGATTTTTTTTTCAGTAAGCATGGACAATGCCAGGCTTGTAGTTTGAATTCTGTTGGGTTGTGGGGGAAGCTCATATTACCAAAGTTGTAGATAAGGATCTAATGAACAACTTTGTCAAATTGAGTTTGGGCAAAAGATAAATTCAAATTAGTGTTTTGAACCTTTTTCTGTCAGCCCCAATAACCAACCCAAACCAGCCTGGTTTTGAAAACCCAAGTTTGTACAAACCTACAGCCACTTTCATGAAATACTCCCATTGAACCAAATGTAGACCATAAAATTCTACACAACTTTCCCAAAAGGCACATGAGGCGTAAATGGCTAGAAAAGGGATTTTTAGAATTTCTAAGATGGGGCATCCTGCGGGTCAAACCTGAGGCAGCAACTCAAATTCAAATTTAGACCAAACTCGACCATAGAACTGGGGGTCAAAGTTTATAACAAAGTTGTAGCTTACAAAATTTTGAACACTCCTTGTATTTTGAGTTTCATCTAAATCGGCCTCTAAGATGCTCAAAAACGCAAATAGAAAAGAGGTGTCTCAGCAGTCAAAGGAGATTTTTCCATTTTTGGATTTTCCTTTTTTCCTTCTCTCTATGACAGGTGGGCCCCACCTGTCGGGTTCCCGCCCGCGGCGTCCAAACTGGGCCGGCCCGCGCCGTTTCGGCCTCGCCCCGTAGACCCGGTCCACTGCGCCCGTCTCTCCGTCTCGCGTCCTGGCCCCACCCGTCAGCGGCTCGCGGCTCATGGACGCGGTCCGCGCCGCGCGGCGCGTCGTCCTCCCGCGTACGACGGCGACCACGCGGCCGACGGTCACCGCCGCGGCCGTCCGGCCACCGCCCGCGCCCTCTCCGCCCTGCCCGCGCTGCCCGACCCCCGGCCTCTAAAAAGGGAGGAGCCCCGCGCCCCAAAACCCTAACGCCCCGCTCCTCTGCCTCTCTCCGCCCGCCCCGAGCCCTTTTTCGCCGCGGCCGCCATAGCCGGCGGCGAGCTCGAACCCGACCTCGCGCCGCCGCCATCCGGCCTCCCCGAGCCAAACCGACCCCACCACCGCACTCCCCGCTCCGCGCCGCCCTCACTCCACTAGATCTAGTCGTCGGACTCCTCTCCCCCGAGGAGATCGAGCTCGGCTCGACGTCGCGTCGCGCCGGGAGCTTCAAGTCACCGCCGCCGTTCGTCGCCGTTCCCCGCCGACCCGAGCCGCCTCCGCCGTCCACTTCACGCCCACGGTGAGCGCCGCCCAGCCCCGCGTCCCCTCGACCCCGCGTCGCGGCTCCGGCGAGCCCGAGCTCGCCGGCGCGCGCGAGCGCGCCGCGCGCGCGCGTCGCGCGACCGCGCCTGGCGCGGGGAGGGAGACGACCGGGGGCGCTTTTGCGAGCTAGCCCCCGGGTTTTCCCCTATTTCCAAGCCGGTCCTCCCGCCTGTTTACCGAGTCTTGTAGATCTTACGTCTAGGCCCTCGGATCTATAGGTTAATTATGCAATAGCCCCTGGATCTGAGTAAATTTCGTTTAAAATGGATTTATTTCGGCTGAAACTTTGATAAATCATATAAAATCGAATAAAAATCCTAAAAAGGAAAATCTTGTTGTTCTGGAACCACAGTAAAATGATCTATGCAATGGATATGATATGGGTCTGTGCATGTCAACTTTTGTTCACAATTTTTGGCACATGCATGTTCTATGTTGTAAATAGGAAAAAGTATATCTAATGAACTCTAATGAACTTCAAATGGGGTGGAACTTGGGCAGTGGCCTATGTAGGGTATTTAGACAGTGTATGAAATTTTGTGGCCCTAGCTTTTCTCATTTACACACTGTTTTCCTTTTTTCATGATAAAATAGATAATTATGGTAATAGAAGTAAGTGCTAAATGGAAGATGGCTAATATGAACCCCTGATATTTTTCTTAGCTTGGTAATAGCTGATTTAGCCCACTAATCCAAAATGAGGCCAGGCATGTGGGTTTTGCGAGGTGGTTTGAAAAATAACAAAAGTTGCTAGTTGAGAAAAGGGAAATAGGAAAAAGTGTATTTCAATTACTAGGAAAATTTTAAGAAAAGTGTGGTGGCTAGTACATGGTGTCGAAAGTCCATAAAGCATATAGGTGCAAGTCTTAGGTACTGCGTTGTCATGCATGTCCATTTTTTCCCCTCTAATAGAAATGTTTACTTACTTTGCCCTATTTTCCGCTGCGGGTTATATATTCACTGCGCTCTGTCCGACACTGCATTTATCGCACTCTTTTGCATATGATGGCATGCATATAGACCCCGCGCCCGAGGAGCAGGAGATTCCGGTGATCGAGGAGCCAGAAGACCCGGAACCCGAGCTGCAGCAAGAAGAGTACCCGCAGGCCGCACCTGACTTCACCGCCGAGGAAGCTAACCCTAGCGAGGAAGGTAGGCAGGCCCTACATTCTCCTAGCAAATTATGATTTATGATTACGCATATGCATTAGGAGTTGATTGATACCTTACTGCATTAGATTCCTTGGCCGCCCTGGCCCTAGCACCAATAATAGGTCCGTAGGACGAGTTGCATAGAAATAATAGGGCCGAGTAGACACGAGTGAATGGTCACTCGTCACGTAGGTTGACCTTGAAAAGAAAATGATACACTGGAAACTGCCTTGATGGCTTTACTGTTGATGATTAAAAGGAGACCGGGCGGAGATTAAGCTTTACTTTTCGAGGTGTGTGTTGTTGCGGTGTAATGGCTCCGCCCGAGTCGTTTAAGGCCCGTTCGCTGTTCGCCTGCTGATCGGCATAACATTGCTAGAATGCTTATCCGGGAAATGGGACCGGTGAAATCTTACTTGTGCCATCCAAGGACAGAAACACGTTCCTACCCACTGGTTGAGAGGAAGGTGGCCCGGGGGAGCTTGGTGCTCATGACGGGGAGACCGAGATGTCGGCAGGCTCGTCATGGGGGCACAACCCGGGAGTCAGGCGGGAGTGAATCGAACTTGGGATGGGACAAGTGGAGAAGGGGGACTATATGTGGGAAAGCCGTCGTGTTAGTAAGCATATGGGCCCCTGGCATTTTCTAGTTATTCCCGGGAATTAAAATCGATTCGAATCGCTGATGCTCACCAGGTGTGAGAATGCCAAATATCACTGACGGGCAATGTAGTAATAACCTTAATATTCTGCAATATGATTTCATGGTTTTGGATATCAAGTGGTTGATTATTATTTGAGACTCTGATATTTCATAATGATGACAGCTATGTACTTGCAAAGGATTATCTCTTTCTTTCACAAGGGTAGTGGCTGTTAAATCCCACTATCCGTAAATAAACTTTTGAGCTAAGAATCAAAGGCTAAGGATCCAATGATAGTAAGCAAGCTTTGCGTCAGCCGTAAGCCTTGCCATTAAGTCCTCTGAGTAATTAGTACTCAGGGTTTGCCCCCAACATTTGGATTTCAGGTATGGAGTTCCTCTTCTGCGCCTGTGTTGGCGGGGGAGCCTGTTATCATCAGGAGTGACAGGAGTCATGTCATGGCATGGGGGTGACATCAGTGGGCGTGATGTCACTCATCTACTGCATTTCTTTTGGTTTAAGCATGACCTATGGTCTTAGACTTCCGCTGTGAGACATTATTTCGAAATTCGGCCGATGTTGGCCCTATGTTGAACTTATTTTATTCAGAACCTGGTTTGTAACTTAAAGTCTTATTACTATCTATTCAAATGCCTGTGATGATGTAACTGTTGTGGCTCCATCGTGAGTCGGATGTGTGTGATGTCGGTTCATCTGGGATTTGGTGCAAATCGAGAGCCGAGGGCTTCTCGACGGACGACCGGGTTTAGTACGGTCTAAGTACACTGTAAGCTATTGGTGACAGGTGTACTTAGCCCGTATTAAATCGGCGGTTCCGCCACAGCTGGTATCAGAGCCGATCATACACAGACAGCAGTTATATCATCGAGATTTAGTTTACAAAACTATTTTGGAAAGCCCTTTTCAAATAATTTGTAAAAGAGAGTATACGATATGCCCGTATTAAGGATGTTAGAGTTATCCAGGTGACATCACTGACATTTTGACCTAGGTAGAATTCATATGCATATTTGGTGCTTTGAGAAACAACTTTTCGGCCATTAGCCCTCCCCAGTACTGGTGGAAGCTACTCGAAGTGTTGCGATTAGTTGTGAACTCTGCATTCATGCTGGGAGGATAGAAATTTTTAAGGGGGGTGGTCACCTTTGCGGTGTTTGTGACCACTCTTCTGTTGTGACGCAGCAAGAATTCAATTTGCTTGCGTGGGTGCCAGCCCGGTCTAGCAGAGGACCGTATAGATGCGTTGTCCACGCAGCGCAAATTGCGTGGATGCCACTTCTAGGTTTAGAGTGGTAATGTTGAAAGCATGCATTTTTCTGCAGGTACACTGACTACGTGCGATATTAAGAACGATAGTGAACGCCTAGTTGCATTAGAGAGAGCCGTGCATATATGTCACCGAATTATCGCTAGTAATACTAAATAGGGTGTGCGATGTGAGATCGATAAGGACGACTCATGCATCATGATTTTCTTTTCTGTCAAAGGGGATTTGCTGCTAAAAAAAAAATTGAGTATTGCATAAACTCGAAATTTTAAGACACCACTCTACACGTTCCCTCCGATCCGTCTTGATCATGATTTTTAAAAATCCACTCCCTTATAAAACTAAGACATCTCCTTTTTATGCCAAACAGATGGTGAGGACGAAGCAGACCGCGCGCAAGGCCACCGGAGGGCGCCCTTTGCCCCCTATGACCCACACCCCGCCGGTTGCCGAGGGTGGATGGGTCCATGAGCGTTGCCGGGAGGACTGTCCCATGTCCCTGATCCTGTGCAGGGCCATGCGTGAGTTGGGACGTCGCCCCTGCCCGTTCATCTCCACGCAGCTGATCCACGAGCCGGGAGTCTGTGAGGCCAAGGTGGTCCTCACCACGGCAAACGGTAGCTTCCGCACGATCGTTTCCCGCGGAGTCAGTGGGGAGGACGCTCGCAAGGGTGCTCTCATGACAGCCCTTGCAGTACTGAGCTCTGAGGAGGAGGCGGGTGACACGGTGCTGCGTTTCCTCCCTACCCTCGGACAGGACGACGACCCGTGGCAGGACCGTCGCGACGACCTTCGGGCACGGGGCGCCTCGCGCCCCCAAATCGCGTGCGTGGACTACGCCCGCGAGGTGTACGGGCTGTACATTCAGGAGAAGGACCGCAGCCAGTTCTTCGCCGCCAGGCACAGGGACGCTCAGGCTCGCCGTGAGGAGTTGGAGGCGCAGGTGTCGGTGCTCCAGCAGCGCCTCGCGCAGTACGAGGGATCCCAGGACGGGGAGTCCTCCGAGCCTCAGGAGATGGAGCAGGACGAGGACGCCGCGACTACCGGTCACTCTGAGGCTTAGAGGATGTCTTAGTGGAGTAGTAGTATGTGGCGCGTAGCTAGCACGTTGATAGCGATATTTTGTTTCACCACGCTCCGTGCTTACTTATGGTTGTACCTAAACATTTGTGAGGTGAGAGCTCATACGGGTACCCCATTTATGTAATATGGGACGCCACTTGATGTGTGATTGATGGTTGGTCGATGTAACCACCATCCTATGATGTAATGGCTAAACCTTGAGCCTTAGTTTGGATCGTTTCAATTAAATTCGGAATTCGGTTTTCTGCACTACCTGGTTGCATTGCACACAAGATATGTACATGTCATGATTTCTGAGCCTATACCTACGATGCACGAAAATCTCATGTAAACCACGTTGGCATCCTCCTTGCAGATGGTGAACACTTGCAATGGGTAGCACTCGGGTTCGGAGCCACAGGCGAATGGCGCCCCACCCCCACCGGAGTTGGCCACCCTGGTCGTGCAGCAGGCCGAGCTGATCCGCCTGCTCGCTGAGGAACGCCAGGGCCGTGGCCAGCTGCAGCCGCGGGA
This sequence comes from Paspalum notatum, assembly GCA_022530915.1. NCBI lineage: Eukaryota > Viridiplantae > Streptophyta > Magnoliopsida > Poales > Poaceae > Paspalum > Paspalum notatum. Next base: position 25,602,607 of record CM039692.1, read on the forward strand.
ACCCAGGAACCGAGGCATCTCCTACAGGGACTTCGAGGAGCTGCGACCCCCCGTCTTCACGAAGTGTCCTGAACCTCTGGACGCGGACGATTGGCTCCGCACAATTAGGTCCAAGTTCACACTCCTCCCGGAATTGACCGAGCAACAGAAGGCGCGGTTTGCCGGGCAGTTGCTGCAAGGACCAGCAGCGCGTGGCATGTCACGTTCCTCGAAATGCAGCGGGCTGGGCATGAGCCCACCTGGGAGGAGTTTACCCAAGCTTTTCGGGCTCACTATATCCCGGATAGCTTGATGGAGCAGAAGAAGCGAGAATTTCGGGAGCTTAAGCAAGGCAATAAGACTGTGATGCAATATGTGCAGTCTTTCATTCACCTTTCACAGTATGCACCAGAAGACGTGGCAGATGACCCCCGCCGAGCAGCTAGGCTCTTGAACGGCCTTGACCCCACTCTCCAGACACACTTGGGGCGTCGCTACCAGAGCTTCACCGACTTGGTGGACCCGCATGAAGCGGGAAATCGCCAAATATGTATCAGAATGTCACGTGTGCAAGAGAGTAAAAGCAGATCACCTAAAGCCAGCCGGTATGCTTCACCCCTTAAACATCCCGGCTTGGAAGTGGGAAGACATACACATGGATTTTGTGGTAGGGTTGCCACGCACTCAGAAAGGGTACGACTCCATATGGGTGATCATTGACCGTTTCACTAAGTCAGCGCACTTCATACCGGTCAAGACCTCCTACACTGCAGCCACCTATGCTGAGTTATACATTGCACGAATAGTATCCCTACACGGTGTTCCTGTGACCATTACCTCGGATCGAGGCTCAGTCTTTGTGTCTCGTTTCTGGGAGCAGCTACAGAAGTCTCTAGGCACAAAGTTGATCCACATCTCAGCGTACCACCCTCAGACTAGTGGACAAGTAGAAAGAGTAAATCAGATCCTAGAAGACATGCTTCGGGCCTGTGTCTTAACCTATTCCACCAAGTGGGATGAGTGTTTGCCCCTCGCAGAGTTTGCATATAACAACAGCTACCAAAAGAGCTTGGAGATGGCTCCTTTCGAGGCTCTGTATGGGAGGAGGTGCAGAACACCTCTGAACTGGTCAGAACCTGGAGAGCGAGTTACCTTCGGGCCCGATTTGGTAACACAAGCCGAAGAGCAAGTGAGGTTTATACAGGAGAACCTAAAAAGGGCACAGTCAAGGCAAAAAAGTTACTCAGATAGAAGGAGGAGACCGCTAGTGTTTAAAGAGGGTGATCACGTGTATCTTCGGGTATCGCCGATGAAAGGTGTGCACCGGTTTGGGGTAAAAGGGAAGCTAGCACCGCGGTACGTTGGGCCATTCAAGATTTCCGAGAAATGTGGACCCGTGGCTTACCGGTTAGAGCTACCACCACGCCTCGCGGCAGTCCATGATATCTTTCACGTGTCACAACTTAAGAAGTGCCTGCGAGTGCCAGAGGAAGAGATCGACACATCCCAAGTTCAGATTGAACCGGACCTCACTTATGAGGCCAGACCGGTGAAAGTCCTGGACCAAAAGCAACGATCGACTCGACGTAGCACGGTCACCATGTATAAGGTGAAATGGAGTGAGCACACCGAAGAAGAGGCCACGTGGGAGACGGAGGAGTACCTGCGAACCAAGTATCCGGGTTTCCTTCCGTCCACCTCGAACGAGTATGTTTCGACTTGCTCAAAACCTTTAAATACCAGTCGCACTGCACTTTCTCATCTCTATAAACTCTCCACCCACAACACATCAAAATCTCGGGACGAGATTTCCTTAAGGAGGGTGGGTTGTGATGCTCCAGCATCTCAAGTACCTAAATTAAGTAAATTGTACACTATCATGCATCATAAGCACCATGGCATAATCATGGTTAGAGGGATTTGGTCATAATGTGGGATTTTTTTTTCAGTAAGCATGGACAATGCCAGGCTTGTAGTTTGAATTCTGTTGGGTTGTGGGGGAAGCTCATATTACCAAAGTTGTAGATAAGGATCTAATGAACAACTTTGTCAAATTGAGTTTGGGCAAAAGATAAATTCAAATTAGTGTTTTGAACCTTTTTCTGTCAGCCCCAATAACCAACCCAAACCAGCCTGGTTTTGAAAACCCAAGTTTGTACAAACCTACAGCCACTTTCATGAAATACTCCCATTGAACCAAATGTAGACCATAAAATTCTACACAACTTTCCCAAAAGGCACATGAGGCGTAAATGGCTAGAAAAGGGATTTTTAGAATTTCTAAGATGGGGCATCCTGCGGGTCAAACCTGAGGCAGCAACTCAAATTCAAATTTAGACCAAACTCGACCATAGAACTGGGGGTCAAAGTTTATAACAAAGTTGTAGCTTACAAAATTTTGAACACTCCTTGTATTTTGAGTTTCATCTAAATCGGCCTCTAAGATGCTCAAAAACGCAAATAGAAAAGAGGTGTCTCAGCAGTCAAAGGAGATTTTTCCATTTTTGGATTTTCCTTTTTTCCTTCTCTCTATGACAGGTGGGCCCCACCTGTCGGGTTCCCGCCCGCGGCGTCCAAACTGGGCCGGCCCGCGCCGTTTCGGCCTCGCCCCGTAGACCCGGTCCACTGCGCCCGTCTCTCCGTCTCGCGTCCTGGCCCCACCCGTCAGCGGCTCGCGGCTCATGGACGCGGTCCGCGCCGCGCGGCGCGTCGTCCTCCCGCGTACGACGGCGACCACGCGGCCGACGTTCACCGCCGCGGCCGTCCGGCCACCGCCCGCGCCCTCTCCGCCCTGCCCGCGCTGCCCGACCCCCGGCCTCTAAAAAGGGAGGAGCCCCGCGCCCCAAAACCCTAACGCCCCGCTCCTCTGCCTCTCTCCGCCCGCCCCGAGCCCTTTTTCGCCGCGGCCGCCATAGCCGGCGGCGAGCTCGAACCCGACCTCGCGCCGCCGCCATCCGGCCTCCCCGAGCCAAACCGACCCCACCACCGCACTCCCCGCTCCGCGCCGCCCTCACTCCACTAGATCTAGTCGTCGGACTCCTCTCCCCCGAGGAGATCGAGCTCGGCTCGACGTCGCGTCGCGCCGGGAGCTTCAAGTCGCCGCCGCCGTTCGTCGCCGTTCCCCGCCGACCCGAGCCGCCTCCGCCGTCCACTTCACGCCCACGGTGAGCGCCGCCCAGCCCCGCGTCCCCTCGACCCCGCGTCGCGGCTCCGGCGAGCCCGAGCTCGCCGGCGCGCGCGAGCGCGCCGCGCGCGCGTCGCGCGATCGCGCCTGGCGCGGGGAGGGAGACGACCGAGGGCGCTTTTGCGAGCTAGCCCCCGGGTTTTCCCCTATTTCCAAGCCGGTCCTCCCGCCTGTTTACCGAGTCTTGTAGATCTTACGTCTAGGCCCTCGGATCTATAGGTTAATTATGCAATAGCCCCTGGATCTGAGTAAATTTCGTTTAAAATGGATTTATTTCGGCTGAAACTTTGATAAATCATATAAAATCGAATAAAAATCCTAAAAAGGAAAATCTTGTTGTTCTGGAACCACAGTAAAATGATCTATGCAATGGATATGATATGGGTCTGTGCATGTCAACTTTTGTTCACAATTTTTGGCACATGCATGTTCTATGTTGTAAATAGGAAAAAGTATATCTAATGAACTCTAATGAACTTCAAATGGGGTGGAACTTGGGCAGTGGCCTATGTAGGGTATTTAGACAGTGTATGAAATTTTGTGGCCCTAGCTTTCCTCATTTACACACTGTTTTCCTTTTTTCATGATAAAATAGATAATTATGGTAATAGAAGTAAGTGCTAAATGGAAGATGGCTAATATGAACCCCTGATATTTTTCTTAGCTTGGTAATAGCTGATTTAGCCCACTAATCCAAAATGAGGCCAGGCATGTGGGTTTTGCGAGGTGGTTTGAAAAATAACAAAAGTTGCTAGTTGAGAAAAGGGAAATAGGAAAAAGTGTATTTCAATTACTAGGAAAATTTTAAGAAAAGTGTGGTGGCTAGTACATGGTGTCGAAAGTCCATAAAGCATATAGGTGCAAGTCTTAGGTACTGCGTTGTCATGCATGTCCATTTTTTCCCCTCTAATAGAAATGTTTACTTACTTTGCCCTATTTTCCGCTGCGGGTTATATATTCACTGCGCTCTGTCCGACACTGCATTTATCGCACTCTTTTGCATATGATGGCATGCATATAGACCCCGCGCCCGAGGAGCAGGAGATTCCGGTGATCGAGGAGCCAGAAGACCCGGAACCCGAGCTGCAGCAAGAAGAGTACCCGCAGGCCGCACCTGACTTCACCGCCGAGGAAGCTAACCCTAGCGAGGAAGGTAGGCAGGCCCTACATTCTCCTAGCAAATTATGATTTATGATTACGCATATGCATTAGGAGTTGATTGATACCTTACTGCATTAGATTCCTTGGCCGCCCTGGCCCTAGCACCAATAATAGGTCCGTAGGACGAGTTGCATAGAAATGATAGGGCCGAGTAGACACGAGTGAATGGTCACTCGTCACGTAGGTTGACCTTGAAAAGAAAATGATACACTGGAAACTGCCTTGATGGCTTTACTGTTGATGATTAAAAGGAGACCGGGCGGAGATTAAGCTTTACTTTTCGAGGTGTGTGTTGTTGCGGTGTAATGGCTCCGCCCGAGTCGTTTAAGGCCCGTTCGCTGTTCGCCTGCTGATCGGCATAACATTGCTAGAATGCTTATCCGGGAAATGGGACCGGTGAAATCTTACTTGTGCCATCCAAGGACAGAAACACGTTCCTACCCACTGGTTGAGAGGAAGGTGGCCCGGGGGAGCTTGGTGCTCATGACGGGGAGACCGAGATGTCGGCAGGCTCGTCATGGGGGCACAACCCGGGAGTCAAGCGGGAGTGAATCGAACTTGGGATGGGACAAGTGGAGAAGGGGGACTATATGTGGGAAAGCCGTCGTGTTAGTAAGCATATGGGCCCCTGGCATTTTCTAGTTATTCCCGGGAATTAAAATCGATTCGAATCGCTGATGCTCACCAGGTGTGAGAATGCCAAATATCACTGACGGGCAATGTAGTAATAACCTTAATATTCTGCAATATGATTTCATGGTTTTGGATATCAAGTGGTTGATTATTATTTGAGACTCTGATATTTCATAATGATGACAGCTATGTACTTGCAAAGGATTATCTCTTTCTTTCACAAGGGTAGTGGCTGTTAAATCCCACTATCCGTAAATAAACTTTTGAGCTAAGAATCAAAGGCTAAGGATCCAATGATAGTAAGCAAGCTTTGCGTCAGCCGTAAGCCTTGCCATTAAGTCCTCTGAGTAATTAGTACTCAGGGTTTGCCCCCAACATTTGGATTTCAGGTATGGAGTTCCTCTTCTGCGCCTGTGTTGGCGGGGGAGCTTGTTATCATCAGGAGTGACAGGAGTCATGTCATGGCATGGGGGTGACATCAGTGGGCGTGATGTCACTCATCTACTGCATTTCTTTTGGTTTAAGCATGACCTATGGTCTTAGACTTCCGCTGTGAGACATTATTTCGAAATTCGGCCGATGTTGGCCCTATGTTGAACTTATTTTATTCAGAACCTGGTTTGTAACTTAAAGTCTTATTACTATCTATTCAAATGCCTGTGATGATGTAACTGTTGTGGCTCCATCGTGAGTCGGATGTGTGTGATGTCGGTTCATCTGGGATTTGGTGCAAATCGAGAGCCGAGGGCTTCTCGACGGACGACCGGGTTTAGTACGGTCTAAGTACACTGTAAGCTAATGGTGATAGGTGTACTTAGCCCGTATTAAATCGGCGGTTCCGCCACAGGACGTGACTTGGGATGGGACAGGTCACCGTAGGACTCCTAGCGGCTTGCTGGGTAACCTTATTCGTGTGCACAACCCAGGAGTTGTGGAAAAGAATGGTGACACAATACCCGTGACAACTTGGAAGCATTTTGCACTTGCTCCACATGTTACGTATGGAAGTGTTCAGGGGTTGGTGAGATACAAATTCTGGGTAAAGTCCTTTCCTCTAACTGTTTGATTTATATTGTGCTGATTGTTTCTATTGACCGTTGATTCGAATTATACTGATTCTTTGTATTAACTGTTTAATGTTGCAGAAATATTACTACGTGGATCCTTCAGAGCAGGATCATGCAAATAAAGTTTTTGAGAATGCTGCGAACAAAATATGCAAAGATTTATTCTCCAACCTTCAGGTCCAGGTAACAAACTCTTGGCTTAAGAGTCAAGGGCAGCCATTGGGCCGTTTTCATGATGCTTCAGAAATGTATCTGACTGCTGAGGAGTATGGATTGTAATGGCCTTGTTTGAGAATTTTGTTGTTACTTCACGTATTATTATTGTTATTATGATATACTAACTCGTGTACATGCAGATCTCACATTCTCTGTGTGAAGATCAGCCAGGCCCTTACAAGGCACTTTGTGACCTGTGGACATCTGAAGAATTTCAGGAGCAATCAAGGAAGCATAGAAATGCTGGGACTAAGAACGCAACGCATAAGCTTAGAGGTGACGGATACCGCCGAAAGGCTCAACGCTCGGTGAGAAACCGCCTTATGTTTCGTCTCTGAACTATTTGAAAATATATGGTTCTAACATCTACATTTAGGTTGCGGCGACCAGAGAGTCACTGAGTGGTGTAGACATGTATATTATGGCACATAGGGGACTAGACCCTTTCCAGCCTGAGCTATTGTGTACTCCGTTGGCCACAGAGCGACTAGTTAGTTTGCCGCCGTTTTAAATTAGTTCTCACAATATTTTACATAGTTAACTTGTAAAGCTGGTTTCTAATTGCAGGCCGAATATGGGAAGGAGATGGAAAGACGTCATGGTGAAGGATTTGACTGGCGGACTGCACCCGTTGACCCTCAAGCTGTGTATGAGAGCGGTGGCGGCAAGTCACATAGACGGTAAGATTTCAACATGGACGGTGTTGTCTAGTTGTGTTCAATAACAGTACCAATGTCAACACAATATTTGAATTTTGAAGGTACCCCATGTTCAACGGCATGATCGACTCGAGACAAGTTCAGAGGAGGTCTTCCTCGCAAAGTTCGGGCAGTAGCAGCAGCCGCCAGCGCCGCACCACGTCTGAGATGGAGATTGACAGCCTGAGGCAAGAGATTCAGAAGCGTGATGCATTGCTTAAAACCCAAGAGGAGTACCAGAAGAAGCAGCAAGCTCATGCTGAACGCCTTCACGCACAGCAGATGGCGGCTATTCAAGTAAGTATGAAATTCCACAATTATCATTCCTATCATTATCAAAACATGCCACTAACGTGTTGCATTGTGCAGGCAATGTACCAGGCGCAGGGGATGACGTTTGTCATGCCAGAGGTTGCACTGGCACTAGTACTGCCACAGTGGAGAATGTTTGCTCAGATGAGTTTTTCTCCAGCACCTCAGGTGAAAGTTGCTCAACTGTAGCTTAACTTGTTCAACTTGACCAATGTAGCTAGCTTAACTTGTTCAACTTTTAGATGTGCAATTTGATCTCTATGTTCAACACATTGTACAAATGTAGCTTAACTTAGTTTATTATATAGGGATCGGGAGTGCAGGGGTCCAATCCTTACCAAACTCCTCAACCATCCTCAGAACAACATGGAGATCAGGTTCGTTTCATCAGTTGTGCCTCTATGTTCAACACATTGTACAAATGTAGCTTAACTTAGGTTATTATATAGGGATCGGGAGTGCAGGGGTCTAATCCTTACCAAACTCCTCAACCAGCCTCAGAACAATATGGAGATCAGGTTCGTTTCATCACTTGTGCCATCAAAGCATACTCATTGTCTCTGTGTTGCCACACATCTAAAATTATTGGCTAATTGTGTTATTTGTTCTCTTTATTTGCCAGCAATCTGGACAGACATCGATCCAGCACTCGGCAACTTTGTCAACAATCTCTTCGCCTCCGGAGGTACTGGCCACAACTCCAACAAGCTAGGTGCCATGTGAGTTCAGTGAGCGAGAGGTGAAATTGTGTGTATGGATTTCACTTGGCATAGACTTGTGTTATGGACAAACTTGTGTATATATGGACTTGTATGGAGTTGAGACTTATCTGAAGTATGGATTTGTGACTTGTATGTGGTTGTTATGAATTTGACACTTGTGTATCTATGGATTTGTTGAGATGTTAATTGTGAATGATTGAGAATGTGGATGTGTTGTGAATCTATGTGATATTTGTATTAAAATCTAGGAAATAAAAGAATTTTAGGGCTGTTTTGGGCCCTGGAAAGACTAATTTTCGACGGCCAGAAGGCAGGCCGCCGAAAATAAGCCCACATTATTTTCGGCGGCCCACTTCAGCCGCCGAAAATAATCTTATTTTTGACGGTAAAAGCTTATTTTCGACAAAACATTTTTGGCAGTCCGAAACCGCCGAAAATAGTTATTTTTTTTTGGGCTGGAAAAGCCATATTTTCGGTGAGAATTGGCTGCCGAAAATTGTCTGGATTCCTGTAGTGTGTCGAGGGCTGCAAAGGTAGCCACACAAATCACCTGAATGTCCAAGTACTTCCGGTCCCCCTACATGCTCCTGCTCGGTGCTCGCTCTGCAGTTTTGACACAGTGTGACGGAGGGTGCGATACATGGAAGTGGGAGAGCAGCCGGAGCTAGTGCGACGAGCTGCGTTGCGGTAGAGGTGGGCACCCACTAACATGAACATGAGGCAAGGAGACCGGCAAGTGCCGGCGGCCGGCCCCATAGAGCTCGCGCGCACCACCTCGTTCTCCTGTGATCGACATTGAAGAGGTCTTGAATTCCTAATCCGTTTCTTGCCTATCCGTTTCCGTGGGAGCTGATGCGGGAGGAGACGCTGTACATGCATGCCGATGTCATGGCTACGTGCAAGCGGAGGTTGTACAGAAGCATGGCCCGATTGGGGCTGGCTCGATGTCGATGTAGGTGACGGGCAACTAGCACGATGCACGCCGGTTGCTCCTGTACCATGCGGCGACTCGCGAGTCCTCGTCATAGATGCGAACGACAACACGTCCTTGCCATGGAGCTCGACGTACGGATGTGCATTCTTGTCGTCTAGCTTGGCACCTATGCATCGCTGGCTCATCCGCATCAACGGGTACCACGGTCTCGATTGGATACTTCGCCGTATTTGGGTTTGATGATGCCGAGATTTGATGATTAATTTGTGCTTTTCGATTGCTTTTCTTGACGCATGTCAAATATACCTTGCTATATATACATTGTGTTGATTTTAATCTCATGTCATCGGATTCTTCTTCGTCTCTGATATGATTTTTGTTTTGTTTCGTTTTAGAATTTTGCAGATGTTTCGTGATTCTTGTTTGTCTCGGATTAGGATTAGGATTTTGTTTTTCTGTTTTATGCACTCTGCGGTCCTAGCCCCTGCCCAGTTCAAAAATGAACGATGTAGATGGGAGGATGCGGACAAACAGAAGGGGACGCGGAGGGATTAAGCAGCTGACATATGGAGCCCACATGTCATGACGGATCAGAAAACCTTAGACTGGAAAATTTTATTTGCTTTAATATTATTATTAGGTATAGATTCATGTTGGAGGTCATGCAACATTCTAGGAGATAGGGAAACCTTAGACCGGAAAATCTCATTTGCTTTAATATTACTAGCAAAATGCCCGTGCGTTGCAATAGGAGGAAAAGATCCTTAAACATCTCTAGATCAATATATATAAGAATAGACTCGCAAATAAATTCTATATCATATTATTTTGAATTTTTTCTTGCATGTGACCGAAATTTGGGTGGTGTCAGTTTGGTAAGAAATATTATTTTTTGCTTTTTCGCAATATATAGAACATCGAAAACGAAATCCATATATGACATGGGTATCCGTTTTCACGTAGGCTGCTCTTGCCATCTGAAACGAGTTTCCGAATAAATTGTAGGCTATATTGTCTTGACGATTTTCATTAATTGCAAACAAATTTTAGAGTGGTGTCAATTGGGTTGGAAATGTTTTTATTTTAGCTTCCATTGATATATAGAACGTCAAAAACGGAGTCCGTATGCGATTTGGGTATCCGTTTTTGCGTGGACGGCTCCTATACTCCGGGCTCGCGAATAAATTTTACGTCATATTTTTTCAAAAATTTTAGTTGATTGATACTGAATTTTAAAATGGTTTCAGTTTGGTTGAAAATGTTATCATTTTAGCTTTCCATCGATATATAGAACATTGAAAACGGAATCTGTATGCGATTTGGACGTCCATTTTCGCGTGGTCTGTTTCTGTAGTCCGAATCTGGTTTGTATTGTAACAGTGATTTGGATTATCAGATACAGGACGGGGAGGGGCTGACCAGTCAGATCCACATATCATGACGGACCGAAAAACCGAGAGACCAAAAAACCTTATTTGTTTTGTTAGATATATATTATTAGGTATAGATTCATGTCGGAGGTCATGCAACATTCCAGGAGATAAATATCCCCTGACTTCGAGTAGCGGATAAACTTTGTTGAATTCACTTTCTTCGCTGCGTTGGTGTCCGATCCATTTTGTAGAATTGTTTGAACAGTTTGATAACAGCGGATCACGGAGCACAGTGTTTTTCTCAAATCTCCTTGACATGACATGTGGCCACGAAGTTACGTATTGTTTGATGGATGTCTAAACTAAACAATCCGTTTCACCACATCATTAATTTATTGTCACATCCATGAGACCATGACCTTGCTTGTTTGATTGACCAACTGAACAACTATGTAATCTTTTATCAAAAAAGAAAAAAAACTATGTAATCTGCATCTTTTTTGGAGTATGCAAGATTACATTTTGAATTCCTGATTGTACACGTGCATTGATGGCAAGTCACCTGTCTGCTGATGACAAACTAAGAAATGTGACCTAGAGAAGAAGGAATCTGGAAACTTGGGAAGTAAGACTACATGATCTTCAGTTGGACTTGTGGTACCAGGACAGAAAAATGTTCATAGAAAGGCACAGGCGCACAGCTCAAAGAAATTCTACCAATTCTCTCACCTTTTCCCTCCCATATCCACCTTTTTCTACTATAATTTATTTTACTGCCACAAAAAAGAGTAATTATTCTTTTTCGTATGACTGACAGGATTGGCAGATGCTTGAGTTTGAGTGGTTAGTCAGCAAGAATCAGTAACTCAGTATGTCAGCATGTGTATACAGGCCAAATTATAACAAACCCATAGTACCGAGAGCTTTAAATCCCTTTTTAAGCTCTGAAATAAGTGAGATCTTTGTAGTGTAATTATACATATGATCCTGTTATAGTTATCATCTTCATTTTGTCAATCGCTCCACTTATCGATTTAGGATGTCACCGAATAGAGTTTAGACCGAAATACAAGCGAGCCAATCGTTTGCAATGACATCATCCACGAGCCTGTCTGTATGTTTGGTTGGCAACTTTGTTTCAGGCGAACACTTGCAGATGCAGTTCGTAGAGAAATGCTACCAGCAACAACACCTAGCTAATCAATTATTTGCATGCGCCCATGGATTTTAGTCAAGTGCATCACTTATTCACATAGGTCATGTAGTCAATACTTGCGCGTCTACTTCACCCACAAACAAACGCAGGAGACAATTGTATGCAGAATTTTCATCCATTATGAGTTTTATTTCGATCATGATATGACTGCAAGATTTTAGCTTCACACAGAGATATCAAGGTAGCCTTTTCTGACATGACATTCGGAAACTAGTAAATCATTAATGTTACGTACTATCTCCGTTCTCAAATATTTATCACCAGCTATTTATTTTTTAACTAAAATACGACAAATAAAGAAACGGGGTAATATCATCAGCTGCAGTGATGAACTCCGTCATATTATCATCTGAGGGTCGATTTGGCCTCCACAGTTTCAGAAAGTTCATTCATTGCAAGGCCCATAAAGTTTTATGTTTGTCTCATTTATCTCACTAGACCATCATGCCACGTGAGGGTGCCCACAAGTCAGCGTTGCATCATCTTGGTTGAGTCAACAAAGACAAAAACACTACCGGAGAACAGGTCTTCGGATGAGGTCAATACATTAGTACAGTTAGAAAGGTGTTAGTCCCTGGAGAGACATTAGTACCAGTTAGAAGGATATTGGTCCATGTAGAGGCATTAATGATGTCGGTTGTTGTTACCAACCGGTACTAAAACTTTCTAGATACATACAATAAAAGAAGAGCATCTCCTGTGTAGTTAGATATGATTGCGTGTTGTAACATTTGTTGGTTGGTTTGCGCACAATGCTGTATATTGGTTTTGAATTCGAACCCCAACGGAAACGTATTTTCCAGTTTTTTACGAATCTTTGGTACCGGTAGTGCTGGTTAGGAATTCGGTAAGGTTTCTGACCGGTATGAATTGGCCACGGGGTGGGTGTAATGAATAAAAAATATCTTAGATTGCATTGTATCTCCTGTTAATTTTCCTAAAAATATATGTAATGGCGATGATGCTTATGACAATCTTATCAAATGGCTCTTAGCATGAGCGTAAAGAGCCACAAAGAAACACATTGCTGATGTGCACTCTATACTAGACTCATGCATGGGCGTGGCACTCTAAAGTCTAAACCACTCCAACTTCCAGGGGTCAAAGTTAACCAAGTATGGAACTTTAACGATTTAGATAGACTTCCCAAAACTTAGAGGACCAAATGACCATCATATCCGTAGGATAAACTAGGCTCTTTTGCCTTTTGATCTTCCTTAAGAACTAATTACCAAGTCATATGTCTCTTGCCTCACATTGCTTAATAGTTTACTTGCAATGCAGGCAAAAACAGGAAAAGTCGACCAAGTTCCCATAAGCAAAAAGTTTAGCTATACCTTGTTCTAGACTAGAAAAAATGGATGTGTCCCACACATGACAATAAAAAAGATGCCGTGTTATAAATTATGTTTTTTTTTTTCTGACTTGTATAATAAATATTTTAATATCAATTTTTGCATAGAAAAGATATGTGTTGTAAATTATATTTTCATGTTTCTGTAAGGTGGACAAAGTAAATTTGAGACTCCTAGTTTTGTACCATTATTTTTTAAAAAGAGTGCATAAAAAGTAGTAAAAAAAGAAATATGAGAGTCTAAACAAACATTATACGTGTAACTATGCGTTCCATGGACCGACCATATGGACCACAGAGTAAGGGGGTATTTGGATCCATGTACTAAACTTTAGCCCGTGTCACATCGAATATCCGGACATTGATTAGAAGTATTAAATACGATTTAATTAAAAAACTAATTACATAGACGAAGACTAAACGACGAGACGAAATTATTAAGCCTAATTAATCCATGATTAACGAAAGGTTACTGTAGCATCACATTTGCTAATCATAGATTAATTATGCTTAATAAATTCGTCTCGCCGATTAGTCCTCATCTGTGTAATTAGTTTTATAATTAGACTATATTTAATACTTTTAACTAGCGTCCGAACATCCGATGTGACAGGAGCTAAAATTTAGGTGGAGGATCCAAACACCCCCTAAGTTTTGAGACTCCTTTGTACAATAAAAAAAAAAGAGGCCATAAAAAAATAAGAGAAAACATGAGAGTCTGTTAGCACCAGAAAGTAGCCGGTGTACAAGATGGGCCGGATCAGCTAAATGGGCTAGATTAGCACCAGAAAACATGAAAGTCTGTTAGAACCATTGATTAGCTTTCTCGCAGAGCCGATCGGAGCCGCACAACAGGGAGGCGAAGTGCAGTAGCAGCGCGATCCCCGGCTCCTGTGTGCCTTGCGCCCAAACCGCACCGCCCGCCGATATCCGGGTGCAACACACTTTTTGCACACCCGGTGAGACCTCACTTTGTCAACATCATCTTTGAACAATGGCCCCAGGGGATAATTCCAAGAAGGGTGCAATGAAATTCTCGGCCAGACATGATCCAAGAACATGGCCGAGTGATAAAACGGCACCATCCAAGCTTGATGATCTTACGCCCAAACATAAAAATCACTACGATAATCTACTGGCTGATCTGGCACATGAAGTCCTTGATCACTTTACCTAGACTCGGAATGATAAAGTCAAGTGCACTGGCCATCTAGATAAGTTACTTGACAGCATAGATATCTCTATACCTTCGGAGGAACACATCAGAGCTCTCCGAGATGAGATGAATGAGATGATTGGCACAGCTATGCTGCGACAATCTGCATCTCTGCTGAACAACATGGACAGCATGGTAGCGCACATAATCAGAGAGATTATGGCCAGAGAATATCAAGAAACAGGTCCGCAGATGGGTACTTGCTTTGGAGAGACCAAGTTTTACTCTCGGCCGTTATATATTCCTCCTATCAAGGCAACAGACAGTACCAAGGCCGAGTTCATCATGTGGGCATCACCAAATACAGGAGAACAACCTATATGCTATGATGAACCTCCAACATTCATTCCAGAGGGTTTCCTGTTCCAACTTAGGTATAGACCACTACGTGAAGGAAAAGAACCTCCTCGCAAGCCCTCGTCAATGAAGTACCCTTAGTATACGGGCCACACGGGTGGTGGCAAAGAAAAGTCCAATGATAATGAAGTTGCTACTTGACGAGCACAGTTTGGGACAGGGCCAGTTTTTAACAACCAGGCCAAATTTTCTTTTAATGGTGGATCGGCTCCTCAAGCCAATTTGGATGATTATATTAAGAATCAGTTTGGCCCAACGCCAGTGAAAGGCTCAGTTTCTTACTCCAAGCCGTATCCAGAGATGTATGATCAGTTTCCTCCACCACCTAAGTTCAAGGTGCCAGAATTTTCTAAGTTCAGCGGCAATGACAACACCAGCAGTGTGGAACATGTTAGCCGATATTTGGCACAGTTGGGTATTGCAGCATCTGCCGAATACATGAGAACTCGGCTCTTTTCTTTGTCTTTGATACGCCCAACATTTGGATGGTATACATCATTGGCACCTGGATCTATTACTACATGGAAATAGTTAGAGGAACTGCTTCATGCACAATTCTTCTCAGGATCGAAAGAAGCTACTTTTTCAGATTTGAGGGCAATTAAGAAACGGCCTGGTGAGTCTGTTAATCAGTACATTTAGCGTTTTAGGGAATCCGGAAACAAATGTTATTCTCTTCATTTGTCTGAGAAGAATCTGGCCGAGATGGCATTTAATGGGCTGCATCAGCCTACTAAATCCGTATACGGGCCGATGGATTTTAATTTCATCGGCCATTTATTATCTAAAGTGGCGGTCTATGAGCGAACTCACACGGAGCAATACTTGGAAAGACCACGTAGGGCTATCAATTTCTTCCAAGGAGAAGAGACTGAGGTGTCTTTGTGCAGTGGACTAAGACAAAGCAGTCGTTGCCTTGTCAATGGCTTAAGCGCCCAGAGGCTCCTGTGGGTTACGATTTCGATGTGGCCAAAATAGAATAAATTTTTGATCTCTTGCTCAAGGAGAAGTATCTCGAGCTTACACCAGGATAGAAGATTATTCCAGCAGAAGAATTGAAGGGTCGCAAATATTGCAAGTAGCACAACACCCTCAATTCTCACAGCACCAATGATTGCAAGGTATTACGTCAGCAGATCCAAACTGCTATCGAATAAGGAAAGTTGACAAATGTCAAGAGTCCAATGAAGGTAGACAATAACCCTTTCCCTCAGGTCAATATAATTTAATGACTAATTCTGGGGAGCAAGGTAAGCCGATCGGTACATATTGGCAGCAAATTAAGCCGCTATCTTCAAAGGAATCTGCTGAGTTTCTAAGTCGAGTACAGAGTGCAGTTGAAGATGGCCGAATCATTCGCAAGAGTCAGCCAGGTCCTTTCCACCTAAGCATTAATATGGTGGACACTGCATCTAGTTCGAGGGACAAAGGCAAAGCTAAAGCCGGTCCTGCTAACGATCTGCCATCGGAATTCTGACCAAAGGAACATCTGACTGAAGAACAAATAAGAAGGAACCCTCATTCACGCCCTGAGTCAGGAGCTTTGGTTGGCATTTATGCACAACACCATGAGCGATGTGAACAACGTCAGAGGGAGGAACAAGAAGAAGCTTATCTTTGTGAGCGGCAATTTTGGCGACAGGAACGTTAGAATCAATCAAGCTACGGTCCGTGTGGATATCGATACGAGCAAGAAGTGCGTCATTGTCTCAACCGATTGCAGTATGGGGGAAGCCATTACCAAGAATATCACCATGATAGAAAAACATACTACCCTAGATGCCAGTATAATAAGAGACGCGATCATTACAGAGACCGTAAGTTCGAAGGACATTGGGATTGCCCATTTTTTTAGTATTGTTGGAGTCAGGGCATGGAGCAATTGCCGACCATTGAGGATTGTCCTGAGTGCTCGGCTCCTCATCGTTCTAGTAGACATGCATCTGTCTTCTAGCGAATGGCTCATCCACGTTCCTCGCCACGACGTTGCCTACAGTTGTCACCAGACAGATCTATACACAAGCAGGAGAATGAGGCAGGACAAGTACGACACTATCTGGGGGAGTCAAGTTCAAAGCGTGAAGAATGTCACCAACCCAGGTGGTGCCCTGATGGACTCTCTCATTCACAAAAGCGCAGAGTGCAGCATCTGCATAGTCTCAAAGAAGTTGAAGCACATTATCTTCGGCTATTAAGGCAAATGAACTCAGACATATAAGCGTCAACCTTCACCAGAGCTGCCTAGACGCCTGGCAGTTTGGAAAAGAAAGCTACAAGAACCCAAGCAACCAAAAGACCTGATGGAGGATGATGCAGAAGATGACTTGTTGGTTGAAGAAGCAGCCGATGCATGGGCTGATGTCAATATGGTATTTTTCTTGCCCGATGAATTTCGTCATCCTTCTGCAATTCAGGAATCAGTAGCTCAACACAGTTTGGGGTCGGTGGCTTTTATATTTGAAAAGCTGGCCGATAAAAAATATCATCACTTGAAGTCACTATACCTCAAAGGTTATATCAATGGCAAGCCAGTTAGTAAGTTGATGGTTGATACTGGTGCAGCAATAAATTTAAGGCCATATGCAGTGTTCAAAAAGTTCGACAGGGATGATAATGATCTTATCAAGACAAATGTCGTTATTAATGATTACAAAAGGTGACCCGATAGGATCCAAAGGTGTTTTAAATGCGGAGTTAACAATTGGGCAGAAATCTGTCAACACTTCTTTCTTCGTTGTGCATACAAAAGGGTATTACTCGGCTCTGCTTGACCGTGACTGGATTCATGCAAATTGCTGTGTACCATCAACAATGCACCAATGCCTTATACAGTGGGATGGCGATGAATTTGAAGTAGTGCAAGCAGATGATTCTAATGATGTTACTATGGCAGAATCTTCATTCTGGGGGGCAGAAGGAGTAGAATGCCTCACTGGAAGGGAATACTTGGATCGGGACTTCGTTGAAGGGTTGAGCAAAGGATGGACACGTTCCGGCGGCTGGTATATTGATGTTTAGTCAAGCTTTTGCTTGTAACGGGCCGATCTGGATGATCGGCTGATATGTAAATTTTTCTTGGATGTGGTATAAAAGTATGGCCGATCCAGGCAATCGGCCCCAAAATATTGTGTTTCCAGTTAGTTTGATGGATTTGAGTAATGTTTGTTAAAAATCGGCTTGGGGGCAGTGAGAGGATATTAGTTCCTGGAAAATTTTGCACATTGTTCTATAATGGCCAATGTTTTACGTTGGGCCCGAAAATATAAAGGCCGATGCATTGCCATTGACTTTAGGTACCCCTTACAAAAAGTTTTTAGGATAGCTGATGCGTTGCCATCAATTTTAGAGATATTCACACAAAACAAATAAGATACAACTATAGATATATTGTCATCAAACCAAATTACGGTTGGTTTACAAAAAAATGTGCTTCATCACCAAAAACTTGGCTGAGTGGAAAAGCGACCTTTGCCAGCATTATTTTCACCTCAGCATTTGTAGAAGTTCCTTTGTGAGGATGATGGTGCACATTGGGTTCAGGATTGGTTCCATGACAAGAAGCTTCATCACCATTGGAAGAAAGGTTAATTGTAGTCAGCTGTGATGCTTGTTTTTCTTGAAAAGATGAAGCATTACTATTGATGGCCGAGTTTCCTGACTACAAAGAATATAGACATTTAAAAGTACAGGATACATTGGCAAAGAAGAAGAATTGACGAAGAATACTTACAGTAGATTCAGAATGTTCAGAAATAGGGGGAGTGGGTGGCCGTGTCACTTCTAGTCTTCTTATAATTACCTTTCTTGGCCGGTGATGGTTTTATGTTATCAAGTCGGCATATCGAATGAGTACAAGCAAATAATATCTTATCCAGAGAAGGCGTTGTTTTCCTGTACAATGGTACAGGAGCTGTTGACAAATAACAAAAAGGCTCTCCTTAATCATTGGTTGGCAATGGCCTTTCTTCACACTGCATATAAAAGTCGATGTGGTGCAACAGTTACGATAGTAAGACTAAAATAGCTGCAATAAAAGGTGGATTACCTCTGCTGGTGAAGGGTTATGAGAAGAGTCGATGCAACGAAGTATGGTGCCGAGAGGACCTCGGAATAAATGCGACTTTCAAGTCTCCCACTAGGTATTAAAACCATCCATGGTGAATACGAACTCCATGTCACATGGAATTGGTACAGAAAATTCAGAAAAAAGATTGTAGGCCTTGGAAGATATTAGCCATTCAGGAAGATGGGCTCGGCTCTGAAATTTCTCATGGATGACAAAGCAGTGTGAGGTTTGGTTCAAAGCAAGTTGTCTGGCAAATATCACCGGCTGGTAGGATTCATAGCCGGGTTTGGTAATTCTATTACTAGTACTCATGATCACAGGTAGCAAGCAAGGACAAATCATGATAGCATATTTTCAATGGGTGTCATCATCATCAGTAAAGTTGTCAAGTCTAAAAAAGGAAGGATTTTCAAGATTCTTTGATTCAGAATAGGTATTGAAAATGGCCACAGTATATTAACAATAGAATAGTTTAAACCATTTGGCCATTTCCATTTCATTGAGCTTGCTACCAGAAAGCCGATACAGTGCATGACCAAAAGAGGTACATCGGATGAGTTTGCCTAAAGGAGTGAGGAAAGATGTGTCAGGCAAATGAGGGAACTGTGGGATGTATCGTTGGAAGTACAGTTGACACCACAATTGCAGGAATTCACCGGGGGTCACCTGATTTGATGCGCTCATTGTTCAGAAGTCTGCTGGTGTTTAAAGAAAGGTGACGATACAGTATACCCAGAAATAAATTCCCTAATGCAAATTGTTTGTCATTGGCTAAAGCATCGGCTAAATCCAAATAGTACTTGATTGGGGCAAGAAAAGGACCACAGAAGAGAAAGTGATCCAGCCAAAGGTTCAGAAAAGTTGTATGCTCTCTGTGGTCAATTGTGCCTGAACGTTTGTTTTGATAGTCGATATATTGGCTCCAGTTTTTGGACGCAGTTTTGTCTACGATTTTGTGCCTATGGCTTTCCAAGGAAAAAGGTGAAGGGCAGGTTGAATGAATGTCCAACCCCAAGATCATAGTGACATCCATCAGGGTAAGAGTCATTGGGCCAAGACCAAACAGGAAGCAATTCAGAGAATTACACCAGAAATAACCAATTATTTGAAGAAGATTCTCATGCTTCTCTATTGGAGACGGAGTAAGGGAAAGAGCGTCAGCTATTCCTATCTCATGCTAGATGGATGACTCGTAGTGCTTGGCCACTCATTTATACCAATTGATCCATCCCTCCGTGGGGAATGGCCAAGCTCTGAGCTCATCCGTCCAGCGATCCAGATCTGGGTTTTGAGCTACAAAAGGAATTCGCTTGGTTTCAGCAGAAATTAAATCCAATGGTGACTCGAAGGATTCAAGACCTAGGCTAAAAGATTTTGCATCTGAAGATGGAGGAATCAGAATATCATTGGGCCGCACAGTCACAAGAAGAAAACAAAATGAGAATAACACAGTTGTCTTGTTTAAACAAAAAGGGAGGCCGAAGTAATTACCTTCGGGCCAAAGATTGTTTGAGGTAGCGATTCCGCCATTGACGAGCTCGTTGTGCCCGCCATGACTAAGTGGTATGAGAAAACGAGTTGTCTAAATGGAAATTATTGACGGAAGGGGAGTGGGTAAGGCATATATTTTATTTGGTGAACCTGAAGTTAAAGATTTGGTTATAATGTCGATTCCCCAAAATGAGCCGATGTAGAATCAAGCTAAAAATTCAGACATATGGGGCTGAGCCTGCAGATGTTGAAGGCGCAACAACATCGACCAAATCTAGTGCGATGCTACTAGATCGGCTTATCTAAATACAACAAAAGATGATAGTGATGAAGAAAAAGGCGAGGATTAATTAATATAGAATTTCATTAATTCATTACTGAGTACTTTTTTACAAGAGGACAACAAAAGATGATCAAGGGGCTAATCCCCTTGAAAGCTGACTTAGCAACTATTAGGCCCTAATGGCTATCTACTGATAGCCGATGGTGTCCATCGGCTGGCGGAGTCCTTGTAAGGGTATTGACCTCCTTGGTGACCTACACGAGGGCGCTGCACCATTGCCGAGCACGGGGACGGTGGATCCTTGCGCTTCTTCCCTGAGTCGTCGAACCAGAGACAGTTGACGCTAGAGGTGGGGAGTCGAGGATGGCCCCAACATCGGCGTAGCCGATGGTGACCGAGGATTCGGAGTCAGTGTTGACTCCGAACTCCCAAGACTCGTCACCATCTTCATGATTAGAGGGGAGCTCCAGAAGTGACGGTGGCGACGGCGCATACTCCGGGGAGGGCAGTGGAGATGGAGATGGAGGAGGAGTTTGCTCCTCACCCTAGGCGGCCAACCAAGCTTGGTCGGCAGCATTGAGAGGCGCCTCCTCCTCCTCCTCCTCCTCTTCGGCACCAGCAACTGCAGCCGATGGCGCTTGGATTGCTCCTAGAGGAGCAAAGGCCAGCGGCACGTCGGTGAACAGAGGTGGTGACGGTGGGGCGAGCAACGATGGCGGTGGAGTAACATTGCTTCCTACGGACTCCATTGGCTAAGGGTGCTTGATGGAAGATTGGGGTTTTCTTGCTGATGGAAGAGAAAATGGGGAAAATGACGTTAGCTGAGGCGATTAAATAATACACAAGGTGAAGACAAAGAGGCGCTAGAGCGATTTCCAAGGAAGGTGCATTGTGGACGCGACGGTAATCTTGGAACCGTGTAGTTCTCCGGTTTCGTACCTTGTTTTTTAGTTTTGGAATAGTTATTATTGCCAAACTAGGGGGGCATGTGTTAGCACCAGAAATTAGCCGATATACAAGATGGGCCGGATCAACTAAATGGGCTAGAAGAGCCGACCCAAGAACAGTTCAATCGACTAATGGACCAGATGAAGTCGTCCAAGGAAGAGATGATGCCAAGGCCAGTGGGCCATGTATTTTAGTTAATACGAGTCGAGTTGGGACTAGCTCGTCTAAAATAGAATTGTTTAGATATTGAAAGAGTTTTAGAAAGAGTCAGTCTTATTGTCCAAGTCTCCGGACTATAAATATGTACCCTAAACAAGTGACATTACGCTCCAAGCAGCTACGTGTCTCCAACTTCTCTTTGTGCATCGCTACTCCTTGCAACTAGGGTTTTTCAAGGTAATCGTCATGCTGCTGTAATGATTTACTTCGTTAGGGCGTGAGCCATATGGTGAACATTGTACTGAAGCATTTTTGATGGCATGGTTTGCTAGTTATCTCGATGAATCTCATGTCGAGTCTAGCTTAGCACGAGAGCCATTAGTTATCTCGATGAATCTCATGGCAAGAAGTCTTTACCATTGCACGTTTATCGATCTACTTATACATCTATGTTCCACACTATAGATCGGTTCTCATGTAGCTCGTTCTATGTTACCTAATCGTTGTTACAATCCACTACATGCCGCTGCAGCATATGCATGCAACCTGCTGATAGATCAGCGTAGTCCGAGCACCCTATCTATACATGTCTTAAGTTGTATTTGTTTAGTTAGATGGACTTTCTTGGAGATCCTGGTTAGAAGCCGATTTAGCTTTGCAGATCTGTTATATCATGCTTTTTAGATAGGGTTTTTACATCCTCTATATGCTGGATGCTTTTCTTGGCTATTTTCTACGCTAATCTATACACATCATGCTGATTCTCCGATGCCCACGCATCGGCTGATTGGAGTACACGATTCGTCGTGTTTGCCGATCCAAGCGATCAGCAGGAATTTAACGTTTGGATTTGTTGTATATGCTTTTCAGGGAGAATAGGAGCCAACCGCAGCATCCACACAGCCTTCGTGGCTGCAAGGTAAAACCAGGTGGCACGCCCATACCACCGCAGAACCATTGATTGGTTTTCCCGCAGAGCCGATCGGAGTCGCACAAAAGGGAAACGAGTGCAGGAGCAGCACGATCCCCAGCTCCCATGTGCCCTGCGCCTGGACCGTACCACCCGCTGGTATCTGAGTGCAACCGAGTGTGAATAAATGCTGCATATGATTAACCATGAGCAACATATTGCCTCACATTGCTTAATAGCTTAATTGCACTGCAGGCAAAAATAGAAAAGCAGTTGATCAAGTTCTCATGAGCAAAAGGTTTATCTCTACCTTTTCTAAATTAAGCACATATTATTTGAGATGTACAGCTATGTGAATAGCCGAAATCTTTTATCTCTGAATAGATGCACCCCACTATGAGATTTCTCTAGATATGTATGAAACCGCATCATTAAAGGAGCCCATTTAGTGGGATGTCACGTCACCATTGTTGACGTCGTAATCTCACGATATCTACCATCAATTATCAACCAAACGGGGCAATGCAAGTGAATAAACATGGACTAACCCTTCTCCTAATGAGTTCCATAAGTTTTGTATGAATATTTGGATGCAGGTGCCAAAATGCACATAAAACAGTTGAAAACATGCCAAGGATCAAAGATGGAGACCATTGGCCAAAGTGGCCAGGTCGGCCGACCCACCCCTAGGTCGGCCGACCAGGGCCAGGCCGAGCCTGACTCAGCTAGGTCGGCCGACCAGGGGGCTGGCCGCCCGACCCACTGACAGGGTCGGCCGACCCCTGGCCAGGCCGCCCAACCTCCCAAGTCAGCCACTTGCCACTTCATCGATCCACATCACGAAGGAAACACAAGTGCGCACTCAAATCCAACCGCAAGACCAAGCATCCAATGTATCCAAAGGCCGAAAATACACCAAATCACGGATCCACAACGTCAACAATCCGAGGAAAGAGTAAAATGGCCAATGCAAGGCTGACACGTGGTCGCCCGACCTCCTACAAGGTCGGCCGACCTACCCTCGGAGGCATTTTACACGTGCAACAACCGTCCTAACCGCCAACCGCTATGGGGAGGCAAGATCAAGCCATTGGAGTGCAAAGGTGGTGGATCGGGTGGTCGCCCGACCTCGGGGTAGGTCGGCCGACCTCCCCCTAGGTCGGCCGACCACCGACTTCGGCCTCCCACTGACCTAAGCCTCCTACAAATACCCCCTCTCATATGGGACCATAAATAGGCCTGTAGAGCTCATTTGTAAAGGTGTGGAGAAGTTGAGAGCCATATTCTATCTTAGAGAGTGTCATTTT
This sequence comes from Paspalum notatum, assembly GCA_022530915.1. Classification (NCBI taxonomy): domain Eukaryota; kingdom Viridiplantae; phylum Streptophyta; class Magnoliopsida; order Poales; family Poaceae; genus Paspalum; species Paspalum notatum. Next base: position 25,626,193 of record CM039692.1, read on the forward strand.
CCACACCTTAGGATAGTTCTGGGAGTTAGATTGAGTCGAGCTTTGCCTCGGAGTTCTCGGAGATTCTTCTGAGTCTGCGGTAACAGCTCTTGTATCTTTTGTACTCGCATCTTCAATATAATTCAGATATATTTTACTTTATTTCTATCTTTTGCAAGTGCAGTGTACCCTTTATTTTATACACTTGCTAGGCTTAGACTTGTGGTTATCTTAGTTAGTCAGGTCTCGTTATTCTTGCCGGTGTTATAATCGAACCTGTACACCAGGCTCTGGTTAGGTCCTCTCCTCTGATCAAGGACGATCTATTGTTACTCAAGTTTCGCTTGAGTACGTTTATAGCGTGCCATAATACCCACGCAGATTTGCTTGGTAGCCTCACTCGGTGACAGCGTGTGGTGTGCCTGTATAGTCTAGGCCCGTTCGTTTGGTAGGCCTGTAGGCGTTAGCCGGGTCTCCTTCGGTGGTCTACTATCTACCCCCTGACCCCTCGAGGCACCGGAATTTCACTCGACGCGAGACCCTAACTTACTACTTGAGTTTCTTAGTTAACCACGACATAGTCTTTGCAGCCGAATATAATAGAGTTTGGGAACTTTTATCTCACTCGTTGTCCTCCCAGGCAACTATACCTTTCTACGTGTATCTTAGGTAGTTTCATTTACTTCTTTCCACCATACACCTATCCGTTTACCAGACTTACCCCTGTCTAGCGACTAGCTGGTATATTTATTTAAGTACGGATCATTCGATTTGAGTTTATTCAATTATACTCTCTCGTCTGTCGCTTTCCCGTGGATAAAAATACGATACTCAAAATACTCTGAGTGAGAAGCTATAGCGGTCTCCGTGCGCTTGCGAAGTAAAATCTTTTAAGGTTAAGAGACGCCAACAACCATCTACTAAGACATCTGTTTATAACTTCCATCAATTTTCTATGGTTACATATATACAATACTATTACATGACATATGCATAGGGTACCACTCAAATCCCCGTAGAAAACACATAAAATTGATCTAGTTCCAAATGGGTGAATGTCCATTCAGCGCTGGCCCTGAGGGGGTCCAGCAGTACGGCCGAACTGGCCCCTGATCCGTAGGGTCCCATCCTATATGTGTATATATTAGGTACATCGTACAGTAAAAAATGTCATATATACACAGTAATAACAAATGCTGGTACATGAGAGATCTCCGCCTACTACAGTACTAAGTGAGTTATGTCAGCACCTCAATTGCCAACGCAGATGGTGGATTCGCGCTACATTCCTCGCCTGTTTGTTGACGTGCCAATTCCTGCTTTGTGATTTAGATGTGTACGTAGACCATGTGCAGTGGAATAGGTAAAAGGATTGTCTATACACCGTAGCGATAAATGCAGAGGGGGAAGTAGTTGGAACATTAGATAAACAATGCATGTATACATTCTAGTGCACATAGCCTTATGGCCTTGCCAATATTTCTGTGCCCGCTGAGGTTTAGTATAGTATAATTTTTTGTCATGACCAAACATAATTAGATTGTTGATTAGAATTAAGATTTTAATCTTTTTTATTTTCACTTATTGGCATAGAGAAGAAGAAACGACTAGAAGAGTTAATAAAATCATGTATCATTAATTCGAGAATTTCAAAAATACCGTTATTAGAAACTTTAAAGGTAATATTGCAATATGTTTACTTCGAGTTTTGCTTGTTTGATACGAATACTTTTTTTTATGCAATTTCAGTGTTTAGTAGCTATATCACGGTATTAATAGGGGCCAATGTCTTAAGTCTCATCGTGGGCCCCTGAAACGTCAGGACCGTCACTGCGTCCATTAGAAGCCTTCCTAATGAATGATCCACAACCACACAATCTTTTCTTTCATTTCTCCTCCGTTTCTTGCAAAACATTGTCACCAAATTTTTTATGTATAAGATGTATTCAAAAAAGTTATATGGACAAGTTTGTAACGTCCTAAATGGAAATTTTTTGATACATTTCTAGATAAAAAGTAAAATTAATAGTTGTGTTCACAAGTTATCTGTATCTAAATTAAAGGCCCCCACCGTAAAATTTCAGGCTCCCTTAGACCTGAACATGGAATATAGGAGTCAACTGTAATGGTTTTTATTCAATAGTGCCTATTAGGATTCTAGGTGCAACCCCTTTATAAAATTTCTCTAGACATGCATGAAGCCACATTATCAAAGAATCACATTTAGTGAGATGCCACATCATCCGTTTGGATGGGGAGCGAGGTAGGATAGGATGGCTCCATCCTAGGTTCAAGGAATGGAGTGGCTCTATGTTAGGTGTTTGGTTCGAGAATGGAATGGTTCCATTCTTTGTTTGATTGGTGGGATAAGATAACGTGGAACAACAAATTCCATCAGTATTGTTGTTGTGGGCCCCCTCGTCAGTCAAATGTTCACATCCATCCTCTCCCTTTCGACTGCCGGTCACCGCTCGCCATCGCCGCCTCAATCACTGCTCGCCGACGCCAGGTCGCCACGCACCGATGCTCGCCTCTACACGCTGAGCTCACCGGGCCGCCGATCCCCGACGTCGTGCCACCACCACCCTCTGCCGCTTGGAAACAAAGCTAGGGTCGGGAGGTGACACAACCGGCCGGGGAGGAGTAGCGCCGGGACGGGGCCGAGAGGCAGGGCGCAGCCGTCTAGGGAGGGGTAGCGCCACTGGGGTGTGTCCGGGAGGGCGGCGTAGCTGACCTAGAAGAACAACGCTGCCAGGGCGAGGCGGGCACGCTCCACAGCCAGTCGGGAGGAGGAGCGCCGTGCGGGCGGGGTGGTAGCCAACACGGCTGGCTGGGAGGGGCCGGGAGGCGGCGCGGCGAGAAGGACGGAAGGAGGCATGAGACGGAAGCTCACGCTGCTCGCTTGGGATAAGCTCGTCTGCTTATTTTTTTGAGATGCGTTCCTCCCAGAATCTGACTGAATATTCCCTTTCAGGAGGTGCTCCATCCCACGGTTCTTCAACCAAACAACAGCTAGGACGGAGCTGCTCCATCCCATTCCTATCCACCCACCAATTACAACACAAACACCCCTACAGCAACGCATACATAGCAACGGAATGGTTTATGCGTTGTTAGAAATTAGATAGCAACGGATCCTAGCAACGCATGTATTTATATGTTGCAAGGAAATATTCTAGCAACGTTTATCATGCGTTGCAAGTGCCATCCGTAAAATATATAAATTATCCGGCAACGTTTTCCTTGCGTTGCAAGTGTCATCCATAGTGTTTGTGTCACCCGCTAACATTTGTTATGCGTTGCAAGCGTCATCGTAGTATTTATGTATTGCCGTATACGAAAGTCGATATATGACTTCCTGCCATCCCACCTCTTAGTGTAATTAACCAACGGGTAAGAATGAATTTGAGTGCATGGCATTTTTTTTGATGTATTCGATTTTTTTTGAGAAAAAGTACGTGTATTAAACCATGGTAAAACCATACACAGACCAGTACACGTACAAGAACCTACTAGAGGTATACAGTAGGGACAGCTGTCCACCATCTTTTACAGAGAAGACCCTACAGAAACTGAAAATTGCAATGAAGTCCAAAGGATCTTCTGCCATCTCCATCCGCACGATCCGGCACCGTCGCTGTCGTCCGTCGCCGTCGAGAGCAGAGCAGTGGAAGACGGTAAGGACCGCCATGGCCAGGAGAAACTTCACCCATTGGTTTTGAAATGAGCCACAAGAGAGAAACATCACTTGAGTACATCGGCCGGGGACTCGCCCCCAACATCCATGGCCGTTGAACTGCTGCTTCCGCCAGCGACATCCGAAGCTTGGGAACCAAATCAACCACCACACAACCACGACCCAAAACGCCATCCCACTGCCAAACTCCACCGACGCGGAAGCCATACCTGACTGGAGCGTCGGGGAACGGACTCCTACATAGGAGCCAGCAGGGACGGACGACGACCTCGCACCGGCGACGCTGCCGCCCGACGCCGTGGACTCCTCCCTCACAGCCCCTTCAACGACGCCGGAGCGAGCGCCATCGAGACGTGGACAGGGACGGAGGGACTTATTCCTTGTCGACGGCGCCGCCGCCGTCTCACCGCCGCCGACCGGACACCAAACCCTAGACAAGCTAGTACCTAATCTACACCGCCAACCAAGGATCCACCAAATCCCCCTCGAGCCGGGGCCCAGAGGGCCACCGGCGGCGAAGGAGACCGGCGAACCCGGCGGCGGGAGCACGATTCGCCTCCCTTTCGCCCCTCTCAACTGTAGCGACGAGAGAGATCGAGGGGGCGAGTTTGATATTTCTGTTAGGAGCAGATAAAGTACCTTAGTACCTATATGACAGTCGTATCCTACTGGGCAACCCGTGAGCGAGTGGCCTTTTGGCCCATTGGAAAAATCCCCTGAGCCGCTGCCTTCTTTCCTGACGGAAAAAAAAAAAAAAAAAAAAAAACCGCCGCTCCGGATGTACTTCTCTGTTCTACCTCGGTTGCCCTGACAAGAACGCCGCCGCCTCCTTCCTGCCATCGCCCCCTCCCTCTCCTCCATCATCGGTGGTTCCAGGTGTGTGCCAATAGCTCCTCCCTTTGCTGTCTCCATCACCCCCTTCCCTTACCGCTTCTTTTTTTTTCCTCACCCCTGAATCCTTGCTAGGGTTCGTCCACAGAACAGCGTCGCCGTCGACGCCGCTCCCGCATCGCCTACTCCAACGGCGATGTTTCCAGGTGTGTTTTCTTTGGTTTCTTCCCTTTGCCGTCTTCATGATCAGCTACCCTTTCCTCTTCTCTAATTCTCATCCCTCTCCTCTTCTTGCTAGGGTTCGACCGATCTTCGACCCATTGCATTGCGTTATTCCACTTCTCCATTGGCGGCGACAGTAGGTGAGTAGGAGAATTGAACGCAAGTACGGGCCTTGAATAATCAACGGCATGTTTATTCCTCTTCAGAAGGAGAGTCGATCTTTGCTTACAGGTGAGGTGATGAGCATTCCCTTTGTAGTTCTAAGCCCTAGCATTAACAATTTAATATGGCACTTTCTTTGGCACTAACATGACAATTTGTTCACAAAGACTAACCGCAAACATGTTAAGGAACTTCTACAGGCCATACAAACTTGTTTACTACACTGCCAATTACCAAGAATTTTTATTTTCTCAGCACTAACATGTGTTATGCTCCCTGAATTTAATTCCTTTCTCTGATTTGATTTTTTTTTTCTTTGTTCCAGAGACATCAATTTGTAGATTTCCTCAATACTGATTACACGTTACCAGAGCTGGTCAGAAAGGACACAATCGCTTCAGATTGGAAATCAGCAAAGCAGTTTACTAATTCTTCTCCAGGTAATTTTTCCTTTATTCTGTTGGTTATTATTTTGTTTAGTTCGTTGTTTAACTTAGGACGTCTAGCCATTAAATGTTCTCTAGAAATGATTAGCTGATTACTAAATTAACATATACATACTGGAGGAAATAATTTCTGTAAGTTATTACTGCTGGTTGAAAACTATGACCTTTACTCTATGAAATTTATATTTCTAAAATGTTATACTGTCGTGTGGCATTCATGTTTAATTAGTAAGTTAGGTTTGTCTATGAACTAATTATATTCTGTTGTAGTGATTGAGGAATATAGCATATTTATAAATCTGTTCACCTCTGTCAGCCCTTCAATTTTGTTAAGGTCTCTGCTTGTGCTTGCTTTTTTGATCTGAAACCAATTATTTTGTTCTCTTCGTCGGTTAAAAAATTACTCCAATGGAAGTATATGACTGTTCACCAAGCCATATATCATTTCTATTTCTCACTGTAGAGATGTTAACTTCGATATATGCAACTTAATTTCCCACCTCTTATTTTGTTCAGGGTATGTAACTTCATTTATATCACAATAAAACTACTAGGATAGAACTAATGTCCATTGAGAAGTCTTAAATTGTTATTTATCATAATATTCTTCACTAATGTAACTCCAATACGCAAGCACTGTCATGATATATCTGCGAAAGCTGCATATATGTTGGGCCAACTGATGGTATGCCATCTTATACTACTTTCTTTTATACACCTATATATTATTTTGATGATGCTGGTATGCCTGGTTGGATGTACCATCTAAATGTACCTTACTTTGCTAATGATCCTAGTACAGTACCTAAAATAGATGAGTTGTATTCCCAACGTTGATTTTTTTTTTGTGCTAGCTTGATTGTCTGGTAGCTTGGTCAATTCTAGGATTAATATATTATTACCTCTCTAATTATATTTTTAAGAGCAATGTATTATCTTACATTATTCATTTCTGTAAACAATATGTAGTGTTAGCAGCCTTAGTGTATTTGAAAAAGGACAGGTATACAGTCTATCCAACTGTAGTAGCTTAATGATCCCCACCTTGTTGATATGCAATTTTTAAAAAGTGCTACAGGTGGCATCAACTAAGAAAGTGGCTTAATTGTGAGGGAACCATTGCTACACTAACAGAAACATGCAGTCAATGTTTTTAATATGGTCTCTTGCACCATATTCTTGTGTTAACATGCATGCCGAGCTTTGTCTGGTATATCTGAATATGTCTGAAATCTGTAGAAATAAAATGACACTGTATTGTTCTACATATCGCATGACCTTCTACTTTTGTACATTGAATCTTCTATTACTTAAAAAGATTATATCTATTCTAAATATGGCATTCTGTTAAAGTAATGTGATTTTTATTTGTAGACGAAGAAGACAAATGGATAATCAGATGATTGGACTAAAGATGGAGAATAGAGGCTGGTAGCATTACAAGAGGATTCCTTTGTTTTTTTTTTAATTTCCATATAAAGGGAGTTGTGTTCTAAATAAATATCATGATTGTACTTCTGTGGATGATTGTAATGTAACGATTTATATACAATACATAATAATGTTTTCTTATTTATGAGCGCGGTTCTATTATGATATTCAGATTTACATTTGTAAGTGTTTTAACAAAAACCAGAGTCAAATTATATTATTTAATAATATTTTTAATATTTGGTTTATTTCTTACAACGCATATAAGCGTTGCACAATTCAAATCTACACATTGCAATAGGCTGCAGAAGTTATTCTTCCATGGGTAGTACCAACATATGTAAGTGTTGCCAAAACCACTCGATATCCGTTGTATGTTAGCAACGCTTAATTCTAGGTCTTACCAACGCATAAATAAGTGTTGTAATAGACCTTAGCAACGGCAGTATAGGCAATGCATAGTTATGCGTTGGTATAGACCTTAGCAACATATATATAGACTTTTTGCAACGCATATATGCATTGCAAAAGGGGGCGTTGTTTTGTAGCAAACATGCTCTAAGATATCTATTTATAATTTCGATCGATTTTCTATGGTTACATGCATGCAATACTATTGTATGATATATGCAGTGGGTAGCACCCAAATCCCCATAGCAGTGCGCAGAAAATGGATCTATTTCCAAATGGGTGAACGTCCATTAGAAGCCTTCCTAATGAATGATGCACAGCCACACAATCTTTTCTTTCTTCTCTCCCCCTTTTGTTCAAAGAAATTGTCACCAAAATTTTTGTGTATAAGATGTATTCGAAAAAGTTATATGGATAAGTTTGTAACGTCCTAAATAGAAATTTTTGGATACATATTATAAATAAAAAAATAAAATTAATAGTTGTGTTCGCAAGTTATCTGTATCTAAATTGGAGCCCTCAACTATAAAATTGCAGGCTCCCTTAGACCTCACCATGGAATATAGGAGTCAACCATAAATATTTTTATTCAATAGTGCCTATTAGGATTCGAACTCGAGACACTTCCCTCATGTTTAGTCTCCATCAGGCCTAGTTTAGACGTGGAAATGTGGGATAGAATTGAACAACAATAATTTTATTGAATGGTGCTAACCATGATAATGATCATGATGTTATGCAACGTGCAAACTACCAATTCGAACCAAAATCTAAGCCCGTAGCAGAGAAGGATTCTTGTACTTCAATAGTTTCGATGGAAAAGAAGCCCGTGAGAGGAAGATACGGGTGTACTAGACCTATAGAGAGAATTGGTGGAGCTATTTACTGAAGAAACTACAGTCGACTACTGAATAGCACCTCTCTAAAAAGATAGAATGGCTAATGCCTCGTCAAATTGTAACGCCACGTCAAATCGGAAGGATATGTTTATATAGGACACTACTGGAGAAATGACTTTCCGTTCCAACGATCAATCTCCAAACAAGTTGAAACCGATACATACGAGAGATTTAGGACCGGTTAGAAATGTCCTAACCCTGGGAGACCCTTAGCATGAGTTGGTGTTAGATACCCTTTAGTATAACAGCAACCCGTACTAAAGTATGTCCAGGCTTACACCAACCGTTACTAAAACCTTCCAGGCACTTACAATAAAATAAGCATCCTCTATTTATTCTAATATAATGTGACATTGAGTTATAGTGATTGGATGGTTCTTGCGTGAAGTTGGTCTTGAGTTTTGAGTCCTAATAGAGACGTTACTTTTTCATTTTTTTCTCTCAACCATTAGTATCGGCTCCTACAACCAGTACTAAAGTCTCTCTAGTAGTGGGAGAGATGAATGCTCAAACACCACCAAGTTGAAATCCTACTTGCTGCCTACATTCTTTTGCTGGAATCGAGAGATCCAAACACACTTGTGCCACTGGACAAGAGAGCATTGTTTCATCTTCAATAATAAATAGGAAAATAAATAGGAAAGTGCCGTCTGAAAAGGATTATTCGATGCATGGTCCATCTATCACAATCTCAAACGAAGGAGAGAAAGATTTACGCTTATCCCACTTGTTGTAAGCCAGCTAATGGCACAGGCCACTTGTTTGACAAATAGCATACGGCTCAAAATATCGTTATCTTCGTGAAGCAAGATTCTAGAGGCTGTTCTAGGTCAAACGATTGTCTAACCCACCACTACATGTCAAAAAGTTCACCGTTGATATTTGTGAATCACAAAGAAAGCTTTCCTGGTACTTTAGTTGATAAGGATGTATATTCAACACGCTATTTCACCCCTAACCAAAGTGTTCCCAAGCATAGGCTTTGAAAAATAAAGTTGCCAAAGCGTATATATATCTGACATCCCCACTACTATAGAATTTATACGCCTCTTTTTTGTTTTTTAGAAGCGGTCGAAAAATTGAGCTATTTCTACGTATCAGTGTTGGGCTAGTATTACCAACCGCGTGCCTCTAAAATGATTTCCAAGAATGGTGCACCTTACAAACTGTCCCTAAAAACACTAGTACATAAAACATTTTTAGGGACAGTTGGGGGACTATTTTTAGGAGCGGGTATGCGAACCGTTCCTGCGCAAACGTCGCTGAAATAGATGTTATGGAGGACGCACAACCCGACCGCCTCTGAAAATTGATTTTTAGGGATGGTTGGTAAGGTCCACCAGCCCTGAAAATCGATTTTTAGGGGCGGTTAGTAAGGTGAACCGCCCCTAAAAATATTTTATTTAAAAAAATAATAATGTAATAAAATTTTTAGGGATGGTTGGTGAGGTCCACCGCCCCAGAGGCGGTTGGTAACGTGAACCGCCTCTAAAAATATTTTTTTAAAAAAATAATAACAATGTAAAAAAAATTTGGGGATGGTTGGTAAGGCCCACCGCCTCTGAAAATCGATTTTTAGGGGTGGTTGGTAAGGTGAACCGCCTCTAAAAATATTTTTTTAAAAAAATTATTTTGTTTTTTACATTATTATTTTTTTTAAAAAAAATTATTTTGTTTTTTACATTATTATTTTTTTTTAAAAAAATATTTTTAGGAATGGTTGGTGGGACGGTTGGCAAGGTGAATCACTCCTAAAAATATTTTTTTAAAAAACTAATAATAATGTAAAAAATTTTTAGGGATGGTTAGTAAGACCCACCGCCCTTGAAAATCGATTTTAGGGGGCGGTCGGTAAGATGAACCGCCCCTAAAAATATTTTTTTAAAAAATAATAATGTAAAAAACAAAAAATATTACTAATTAGGTAGGAACACCCACACACAGCCAAGTGTGCGCCCGTTTTTTATATATATGATATAATAACAACACCATTAGCGCTCTCCAAGAATCAAACTCACAGCCTCATGCCTTGCGCAGCGCCCTTCCACAACTAGACCAGACCAACGCATGTGTCTAAGAAGGCGACACATTCTTTTTATACATACAGTTGAATCGATTTTCTAGAAGCGGTTGGTAAGGTGCACCGTCTCTGAAAATCGATCTTTAGGGGCGGTTGGAAAGGTGCACATACCCTAAAAATCAACCCTTTTCAGGGAACGGTTGGTAAAGCGCACCATTTCTGAAAACCAATTTTTTGAAGCGGTTGGTAAACTACACCGCCCCTGAAAATCGATTTTTAGGGGCGGTTAGTAAGGTGCACCATCCCTAAAAATGAACAATATTTAGAGACGGTTGGTAAAGTGCACTGCCCTAGAAAATCGATTTATAGGGACGGTTAGAGAGACGCACCGCCTCTAAAAATGATTTTTAGAGACGGTTGGTAATACTAGCCTAGCACTAATTTCGAGAAACGACTCAAATTTCCAACCGCTTCTAACCTTTCGTGAGGGGCGTCTGGAAAGATCGTTTCTGCAGTAGTGAAATAGTCCATTTTTAGGAGCGGTGCATCTTACCAACCATTCCTAAATTTGATTTTCAGGGGCTTTACCAACCATCCATAAATATTGAATTTCTGAGGCGGTGCGCTTTACCAACCGTCCCCTAAAAATGGTCTATTTTTAAGAGCGGTGCACCCTACCAACCGTTTTTAAAAAATGATTTTTAGGAATGATGCACCTTACAACGATTTCTCGTGCACATGTGATGTTGTGGCCTGATGGTTGGAGGGTGCTACGCGAAGCATGAGATTGTGGGTTTGATTAATTGCTTGTGTGTGAGTGTTCCTTTCTGATTAGCAATATTTTTTAGTTTTTATTTACATCATTATTTTTTAAAAATATTTTTTTGGGCGGTGCACCTTACCAATCTTCCATAAAAATCGATTTTCAAGAGTGGTGGACCATATCTACCGCCCTTAAAAATCGATTTTCAGGAGCGATCGGATGCTGCGTCCCCGTTAACACCAATTTTGAGCGACGTCCGTATAAGGGCGGTTCGTGCACCCGCACCTAAAATACTCTATGTACATGTCCACTAAGATAGAACAGACTAGCATTGCCAACACATCACTACGGCCTCGTTTGGCGATTTGTGGATTGAATACACGTGGAAATAAACCCACGCGTGCAAACGGTGATACCAGTCCGGCCACCCGATCCTTGTCCGCGATCCCCACCAAGCCGTCCCCCGTCGTCCCGTCCTGCTCCCATACACAGGCTCTCTTCTGATCCAAGCAGGCTCCCATGCGGCGGACGATGTGGCCCCGTGGAAAACAATCCACAAACCACGTGGATTTAGCCCAATCCACACCAACACACGTCGACCCAAACGAAGCCAGAATATGCAAAATCCGACAGTGATACTATCACCGACAGTAAAACTCCACGTCACTACCGATTATTATATTCATTTTTTAGGTAATGGATTAAAATATGGTCTCAACAAGTGCACACGACCTAGTTTTTACAAAGAACACAATGTTAAGCTGTAAGCTGTAATGAACTAAGGGGAAAAGAGAACTTGAAATCAAAAGCACATTCTATTATCGTTTCTTTATCCATTCTTCGCAAAGAGGCCTAACGTGACGACCTCCAATTATTATATTCATGACACTACCGATTTATGACATAAACCAACAGTGATATGACGCTCATCACTGTTAGTTCGTGTGGTTAGAACGCACCGTATGTAAAATTAGTTACAGCTCATCACAGTGATTGACACATACTTGTAATAAAACTGTTGAGCTCAATGAGATCTATTGCCTTTGTAAGGATAAATGGACCCTAAGCCTTGTGATTAGTTTCCATATATGATTTTGGTGGTTAAAGTGACAACACGTGCTATGGAACTAATATTTGTGTGCAAGTGTTTTTGGTTAAGTCTCAGGATGCAAAAGGTGGACTTGGGGAATAAACGCTTCAAAGGAGGATTTAAAAGACACAAGAGAAGACCCAAACCACCATCAAGTTGCAAGCGAGTGTCCTGACTCAGTGGTAACGCTGCCAAGTCAGCGGACCGATTTTTTGGAACATCAAGATGTCCGGAGAAGCCCCATCAAGAGGTCCGGCGAGAAGAAGCCAAAAGTTGAACTTTCAAAACCCGGTGCGAATTACACGCATCGGACGGTGCGATGGTCCCATCGTCAAATGGTTCGATGGTGCATCGGACTATCTGGGCAGAAAAGAAGGAAAAGACCAAGTCCCGACGCTTCAACGCATTGGACGATCTGATGGTCCCACCATCTGACGATCTGATGGTCCATCGGATGAGCTGGATAGAACGATCAACAAACTCAAGACCACAGGCGTTACATGCATCGGACGGGCCGATGGTGCCACCATCGGACGGTCTGATAACGGTCGACTCCAATGGGTAGTTGGGTGCACGCAATGGACGGTCCGATGGTCACGACAAAGCAGATCAAGTTGCTCCCAACGGCTAGTTTTGAGGCTTGGCCTATATATACCTCCAAGGCCCGCCTCCACAATGTGTTTGGAGACTCCTGAGCTAACACAAGTGTTGAGGCACCACCTTGATCCATCCAAAGAGCCAAATACACACATTTGAGAGCCCAACCACCACAAGAGCTTATAGACACATCCCGGCATAGGGAGAGCTTGCATAGCATCTTGGCTTAGGCCTAATTGTCTAGTATCCGTGCCTGCATGCACCTTTATCCTTTGGATGTGTGGGGCTTGTAGTATTGCGAGACCCTTCGGAATGTAGAGTGGCCCTTCGCATAGTGAAGACGGCGGGGGAGCTCCACGAGGACTCGGAAGACCCCAACAACCCCGACAATCCTCAACCCTTGTGTGGGCGAGACCGCAGTCCAAGACTACGCAAGAGAAAGGCTCGTGTGGGTGTGTACTGAGGATATCCGGAGACCCGACCGAGTTGCTTGACTTCCGAGGAAGTCACTTTGCCATCCTTTATGATTGCGTGGGCGAGGCCAGACTCCTTTGAGGATTGTGTGAGAGCAAAGCCTGCGGGGGCACCTAACGAGGAGTGGGGGTAGAGCCACGTTGGCTTTCCCGAACCTCGGGAAAAAATGTCGCCGTGTCTTCATCGTGTGGCATTGCCGATATCGTCAATGGGAGTTTGCATTCTCTACCTATCCTTTACCTTCCGCGTTTATATTCTTGCAATTGTGTGCATACTTCCCTAGACTAACTTGGTAAGTTAGTTTTTAGGTGGAACTAGGTTGGAAGACTTGGCCATGGTAGAAATAGCAACACTCAGCGAAACCTTAGTGCACATAAGTTAGATTTATACTGCATAGGTTTTGCTTAGTAGTTGTAGTTTTTAGAGCGCCTTAGTTTTTAGATATCCTAATTCACCACCCTCTTAGGCGTCGGTTCAACCTTCAATTGGTATCAGAGCCGGGCCACTCAATCATGTCTATTTTATTGTCTTTAGAGCTGCCAACTTATTTTTGGATTTTTAGCTTCACCGCCGGATTGAGTATTTGAGACGTCTTAGAGTGGGAGGTTGAGTACCGGTAGCGCTCCTCACTTTGACGGCACGAACTATCCCTATTGGCATGTTAGAATGGCTAGTTATCTAAAGGCCATAGGGTTAGATATTTGGAGAGTGACGAATGAAGGAACGAAACCCCTCTCTCGGCTGGAAAACCGACAAAAGCCGATAAAAAAGAAATTCAGCTCAATGCCATGTCTCGCAACATTTTGTTCGAGTCTTTGAGCATTGATGTCTTTAATAGAGTACATAGCCTTTTGAGCGCTCATGGGATTTGGCAATCGCTTCAAGCACTCCATGACGGCACAAGTGACGTCAAGTAGCAAAAGTTTGGCTTGGTTAATCGTGCTTTAAATTCTTTTACTATGCTCCCTAATGAATTGGCTAATGACATGTACTCACGCCTAAATGTTATTGTCAATGAGTTCAATTCAATAGGTGAAACCAAGTTTGAGCAGGAAAGAAGCAAGCTCAAGCTCAACTAAAGAAGAAGATAGTGATGAGATGATTAACCTCAAGGCTACTCCTCCTCCGAGGATGATGAAGAAGAAATTGCAATGTTGATCAACAGGATGGAGAAGGCATTGAAGAAGCTCAACTCTAAGAGCGACCCTACCACCATTGAGGATATTTAGCACAGCCACTAAAGGAAGAAGGAATGAAAAGGTGGTTGCTTTGGATGTGGTGAGAAAGGGCACTTCATGGATTCATGTCCTATCATTACCAAGGAGAAAAAGAAAAAGAGGCACAAGCTCAAGAAGAAGGAGAAAGAACAAAGAGAGAGGCACAAGGTGCTCATGAGCATCGGCAAGTGGATAGATGTGTCAAGCGATGAAGATCATTATAATAAGCATTCCCACAAGCTTACTTCGCGCAAATCATCCTCTACATCGCACAAGTGCCTTATGGCCAAAGGTAAAAATGAAAGCGATGTAAGTGATGACTGTGCCCTCTCCCATAATGAGCTTGAACAACATGCAGCTAAATTAATTTGCGAAAATAAGAGTCTTAAAGCTCAATTGGCTAGCTCATCAACCAATTAGAAGAATTGGTGCTTAAGTTTGATATGGTTTTAGACCAAAATGATGAACTAACAAAGAAAATTGAGGCTCTTGAACTAAAAGCTACTTCAAGTGATGCATCCACACTCTCTTTTGAAAAATCTAAAAAGGATGCTTCTACCTCTTGCCTTGATTTAGTTGTATGAAGAAACTTGCAGGGGGAAGGTTGCAATTGAAAATGAGGTACTTAAGCAAAAGGTGGATCGGCTCATGAAGGATGTGGCAAGACAACAAGGTCAAAGGGAGCAAGCCCAACCTTCTTAAGATAACCACCCCAAGGTGGTGAAAAAGCTTGAGGAGAGTCAAACCACGGTGCACGATAGAGTAGATCAAGTTGCTCCCAAAGGCTAGTTTCGAGGCTTGGCCTATATATACCCCCATGACCAGCCTCCACAATGTGGTTGGAGACTCCTGAGCTAACACAAGTGTTGAGGCACCACCTTGATCCATCCAAAGAGCCAAATACACACATTTTGAGAGCCCAACGACCACAAGAGATTATAGACACATCTCGGCATAGCGAGAGCTTGCATAGCATCTTGGCTTAGGCCTAATTGTCTAGTATCTGTGCCTGTGTGCATGTTTATCCTTTGTAAGTGTGGGGCTTGTAGTCTTGCGAGACCCTCCGGAGTGTGGAGTGGCCGCCATCTTACTTGCATGAGGAAGGAAGGCCCTCGGCGGTTTGGCCAAAAGCTTCCCATAGTGAAGACGGTGGGGGAACTTCGTGAGAAGGACTCGAAAGACCCCAACATCCTCGACAATCCTCTACACTTGCGTGGGTGAGGCCGTAGCCCAAGACTACGCAAGAGAAGGGCTCGTGTGGGTGTGTACCGAGGACATTCAAAGACCTGACCAGGGTTGCTTGACTTCCGAGGATGTCACTTTGCCATCCTCCACCCTTGCATGGGCGAGGCCATACTCTTTTGAGGATTGCGCGAGAGCAAAGCCTGCGGGGGCACCTAACGAAGAGTAGGGGGTAGAAGCACGTTGGCCACCCTGAACCTCAGGAAAAAAATATCGTCGTGTCTTCATCGTGTTCCATCGCCAACATCGTGAATGGGAGTTTCCATTCTCTACTTATCCTTTAGCTTCCGAATTTATATTCTTGCAATTGTGTGCTTACTTTCCTAGACAAGCCTGATAGGTTAGTTTCTAGGTAGAACTAGGTTGCAAGAGTTGGCTATGGTAGAAATAGCAACACTTAGCAAAACCTTTGTGCACATAAGTTAGATTTATATTGCATAGGTTTAGCTTAACAGTTGTAGTTTTTAGAGTGCCTTAGTTAAATCCTAATTCACCCCCCTTCTTAGACGTCGGACCAACTTTCAGCCTTGTAGTTGGGCTCAGTGCTAGGCCAGTCCTTTACTAGATAGTATAGGGGTATATTTATACTTTGGTCTGGTTACCTGAATGTTAGAATTTGTGTTGAATGTGTGTACATTTTGGTTATGACGAGACTTGATTTGTAATAGGGGGTCTAGGTAGAGTTCTAGTCCAACTCTATTTCTAGGGGGGCCATAAATATGAGGCCGACTCGGTGCAACCGTAGGACGACTAGATGGCTTGGTTTGGGGGTACGGCGTTGCCACGGTGTACCAGGATGCCGGCATAGCTATCTGATAATGGGGAGGAGAGCCCATAGTCATGCCCTAGGGATGTAGACTTTGGCTGAACCTCGTTAACAAACATCGTGCCTCCGGAGTCGTCTGCAATCGTGCATGGATATCTCGATTGATCCATAGGAGTTTCCACATGCTTGTTTTCTAATAAATGGTACCAAAGCCATGGTTGGATTGGATCTCGAGGTGTCTGCGGTAGATCACGTGGATGCACGAGGAGAACATGCTTGGCTGGCGCTAGGAAGACACCTCGATTTGGTGCAAGGTGGACTATGGGGCGATTGACGATCGATCGGTGGTGTCCAACCCTTCAGGCGGGTGGCCTTGATCAGACGTGATAATCGAGTCAACATGGTGGCCAGCGAGATCATTATAGGCGATGACCTCAACGCTCGGGATGAGACCAGGCGGTCTAGATGTGGAAAAGCATGGAGAGATTGGAGCGGACCGAAGCAGCGATGGACTGAGAAGTTACACGGAGGTTAACATCATGACACGTCAAGCTTGCTGTGCCATGGATGCGAGGCTAACATCATGTTCCAAGGGTGATTTTTATGTAAAGTTCAAACATATTAACCGGTTCCACAAGCTATATATAAAGTTCTTGCAGGAATGGACTTCACAGTGCAAAAACATACAAAACATGGAGAAATATGGTGCAACAATGAAAGATGGGACAAGTGGTGAGCAAACCTTGGCCACCCGGCCAGTGGGATAGGTCGCCCGGCTCCTCTTTCTCGCCCAGCATCAAGGACTGACACTAGGGCCCAAGTGCCAAGCTGCCCGACCCAAGGGTCAGGCCGCCCGGCCTGCTCTTGTCACCAAAGGCCACCATCTTCGACCTACATGCAAAGTGTAACGTGTAAAACACAAGTCCAAAGGGGAAACTAAGAGAAGAAACCCAAAAACCCTCGAAGGCTTCTACCTCATCAATCCAGCCCACGGATTGGCCAAGTCAGCAATCTAGGAGAACACCTTCCAAGGGCTAATGAAGAAACACAAGGCCAATCTAATGTTTGAGGCAAAAGCACGCGAGGATAACTGTCAACTGCCTCAACGAAGTGCTATGGGGCATTGGATCACCAGAGTTGGTGCATGAAAGGGCCGCTCGGCCTAGGAGCCAGGCCACCCAACCAAGTGGAGGCCGCTCGGCCTGCCACGTGTCCCTTCAGCACCGACTTAACCACCACAACCGACATTTGGATAGCTATAAATACCTATGAGGTCATGGTGAGTAAGTGTGTAGTGGTAGAGTAGCACTTGAGAGAGTGAAGTGTATAGTGTTGGAGAAGTGAAACTTTCCCTTAGCTTGTAGAGACAGTGCCTTTTGTATCAAGGAGAGTAGTGAGGTGAAGAGTGCGGGAGTGGAATTTTCTTCCCTCCCAGACTTGTATTCTCAGAGGAAGAATATTCGATTCCAAGATTGAGTAAAGTTCCTTGTCCTCTACCTTTGTTATTTCATACTTACTTTACTTTCATACTCAGTCTTATACTTGTTTGTTTATGGGAACCTTGTGCATGCTTATATTGTTGGCTATATAGTAATGCTTGATTTTTTGGCTCATTACCTTTTAAGTAGTAAACTTCCTGAGTGGCATGACGATATTCATATTTAGATTTTACCACAGTTGGTCGGCTATCCCAAGCAGCTCTGGTTGGTAGACACACTAGGCGACAAGTTTTGTGTTCTCAGTATTCCAATCCTGTTCATTCGGAATGACTCACCGACGACATATTTGAAACCATTAGCGTCTGTCTTTCTTGGCTGGGTATTCAGCACTCTGGTGCCTAGCAGTAGCTCTGCAACTTTGGTGTCTATGTTTACATGACAAGTATAGTGCTTTGCATGATTAATATAGTAAGGTGACTTAATATCTATTGAGAACATGCTTCTATGTCCTTATCCTCTACATTGCTAGCTTCACTAGTTCAGTCAGTTGTGTTGTGCGTTATTATACTCCTCATTCCTCATAGATTCGATACCCTCGAATAGTCTTGGGTGAAAGGCTACAATGCATTTTCCGTGCGCTTGTGGAGTTATATCTGATGGCCTAAGGAACGCCAACAAGCTTTTTTGGCGCCGTTGCCAGGGAACGGTAACTATTTTAACATAGAACGAAGGCCATCCTATCTCCCACTATACCACCACTATCACCACCATCCTACCATACCACTCCATGGATCACATTTCTATCTACGAGTTATCCGCTCCGAAGGGCGATTTTCTAGAGCCTCCACCATCATCCACCCCCATCATCATAGATGGTTATCAGCTATGTCCCGGCTTGATAGCCATGATTCAGGATCAATCCTTCATAGGATTAGAATCAAAGAGTCTACACACACCCCTAGGAATTCGAGCAGCTTTGCAGCTGCATCATAATCTCGGACATGCTTGGAGAGACCCTTCGATGGTTGCTCTTCCCGTTCTCACTCATGGGAGGAGCAAAATCTTGGTACAACAGAGCAGTTGGTGCAGTAGAACGGAGTTGGGAGAGACTCAAAGTTAAGTTCTGTCTACACTTCTTTCCACAAAAGCTAGTCGTTGACCTCCAATGCGAAGTTCTCAACTTCCGACAAGGAAGCGACGAGACACTGGCATGTAGCCTGGTCACGTTTCACAAGCCTGGTCACATCTGGCCCAGACTTGGTGATACAAGAGTCCATGTTCATGCAGCACTTTGTCTGAGGCCTCTCACCAGGCGCAGGACTCAATCTGGACTTAGCCTCAGGAGGATCGTTTTCTCACTTGACTGCCCCTCAAGGACGAAAAGTCCTTGATAAAATCCTTGAAAAATCCTCTGATGACAGTAAGATCGAGAAACCACGCTCACATCCACAAGATCCACCTAAAACCAGCTACCACAAAGAAGACCAGAACTTCTATACACCATCTCGCCAAACTCTCATGATCAAAAATATACCTGAACCCAGCACATCACAGGACACTAAGAGGGTCAGTGCATCCATGATGAATCCTCTATCTGTTCCACCATTCTCGTTTGATGACGAGCTATTTATGGGCTTTGGTAAAACATCTTGGTTGCTCAAAGAAAGTCGATGCTTCCAAAGGACCTCTCAACCAACAAACATCCTCCCACAACATATGCATCAGATGAGAGAGGACCTTCTTTGGCTTACAGCTGTGATAAATCGGGCATGGCTAGAAAAGAGACGACTTGATACAAAAATCTTTCAGTTCTACCTAGGACCATCTCTCGTCCCTAACCATGTGTCCGACATGCTCCCACAAGATATTCTCTATGACCCACGAGTCAAGGTGAACATCATTCATAAATATGTTGTAGACACCCACTCAACCACAATCAGAATCCGACATTCGCTTGAAGTGGAACAAGAACGAATCATTGGAAAATCATGGAATCATTAGGGTCATACCAGTTACTTGCGGGACAAACAGATCTTCTTAGATTTCCACATGTTCGACATACCCAAAGGACCCGTGCCACTTGTTGGGCTCCCTACTGCTTCCCTCATCAACAAGACAAATCCAGGGCAGCTATAGCTCCAATTTGGTAAAGAGGTGTTTGAAATTGGCAAGAGTCGAGCACTGAATGCCAAGACCGAATGTAAGCCAGAGGTTGACCCCTTAGAAGAAGTGATGGGTGTTTCACATGAGTTAGAGGAGGATCAACACAGCCTAGAGAAAAAGGCTAGCAACTTTAGTGTGGTAGATGAGCCGCTCGAGTTCAAAGAACTGGGTGAATCTCTATGGCCTGACCCCCTCCCCAAACATAGAGCTTAAACAGCTACCGTCTGGCCTGAAGTATGCCTTCCTCAATGGGAATCTGGACACATCGGTGATCATCAGCGACAAGCTGACCAACAATGAAAGCCGACGGATCTCAGTCTTGGAAAAGCATAGATCCGTGCTTGGGTACTCACTTCAAGATCTGAAGGGAATCAGTCCGAACATGTGCACACATTGCATCCCCATGGAGACCAAGCATCGGCCTTCAAGGGAACCACAACGAAGACTTAACAATGGGATGAGACAGGTAGTCAAGAAGGAGGTACTCAAACTACTACACACGGGGTATCATTTACCCCGTACAAGATAATGAATGGGTCAGTCCAGTCCAAGTTGTACCCAAGAAGGAAGGAATGACAGTTGTGAAGAATTAGAATAATGAGCTAATCCCGCAGCGCACTATCACCGGATGGTGTATGTATATCGATTGCAAAAACTCGATGCAGCCACCCGGAAGGATCACTTCCTACTTCCCTTCATTGATGAGATGCTCGAAAGACTGGCCAATCACTCATTCTTCTGCTATCTCGATGGCTACTCCGGTTATCACCAGATCCCCATTCAACCGAATGACCAAAGTAAGACCACATTCACCTGTCCTTACGGCACTTTTGCCTATCGGCAGATGTCATTTGGATTATGCAATGCTCCAGCATTGCATGATGGCCATATTCTCCGACTTGATAAAAAATATAATGGAAGTCTTCATGGACGACTTCTCAGTCTACGTCAAGACCTTTGATGGATGTCTAGAGAACTTGGAAGAGGTTCTTCAAAGGTGCAAAGAAGTCGACCTTGTCCTAAACTAGGAATAGTGTCACTGTACGGTTAGAAAAAGGATTGTGCTAGGACATAGAGTATCAGAAAGAGGCATAGGGGTGGACCATGCAAAAATTGAAGTCATTGAGCAGCTACCACCTACAGCAAACATCAAAGCACTCCGCAACTTCCTTGGTCATGCAGGGGTTTATAGGAGATTTATCAAAAATTTCTCCTTTATTGCCTAGCCATTGACCAACCGGTTAGCCAAGGACACACTCTCTGTGTTTGATGAAGCCTGACTCGAAGCTACACACTCAAAAAGCTCTTGTCATAGCACCCATCATCCAACCACCAGACTAGAATGCTCCTTTTGAAATAATGTGTGATGCCAGTGATTATGCTGTAGGAGCAGTCCTAGGTCAAAGCAAGGATAGAAAACATCATGCCATATCCTATGCTAGCAAGATGCTGACTGGCCCGCAACTGAACTACTCTACCACCGAAAAAGTGCTTTTAGCCGTTGTCTTTGCCATTGACAAATTCAGATCATATTTGGTGGGAGCGAAAGTCATCATATACACAACCATGCAGCTCTCAAATATCTCATCCCCAAGAAAGATGCGAAGCCACGACTAATACGGTGGGTCCTGTTACTCCAAGAATTTGACGTAGAGATCAGAGACAAGAAGGAAGTTGAGAATTCAGTTGCAGATCACCTCTCACAAATGCAATTGAAGAAACATCATCATTGCCAACTGATGACTACATGAGAGATGATACCCTTCTAAAGGTTACAACATCCCAACCATGGTATGCAGATCTGGTCAACTACCTGGTAACAGTATATGTACCCGAAGAAGTTGATAAGAGAAAACTGGTCCACGATAGCCAGTTCTATCTCTGGGATGATCCCTACCTATACAAGCTCTGCTGAAGCGCCCCCACTTTTCATGGGAACTCAAATGTGATACAAATGCCAGTCCTAGGAGGCTAGCAACACATTTATTCAAGTAGTACAAAGTCTGACTTAGCGATTACAAACTAGATTACATAAATAGAGATAAAACGAGATACAACGGAAGCGTCTTTATTGCCCAAAGCCACAGGCTAGTTGGGGATAGGACCTTGACCTAACTGAAGAGAGCTTCAATCAGGGTTTCTTCATCATCTGAAAAACATAAATATAGCAAGGGTGAGTACACAACTGTACTCCGCAAGCCCACCTTCCTCCATCTGAAGGGGTAAAGGCCTATCTCTATATGCAGGGATTTATCTGGAGCTGAGGTCGTTTTGCGGAAAACATTAGCAGATGCAAGGTTAAGTAGTCCATCATTTCTTTTATTTTAAGAAAACACTTTTCCCAAAAGGGGTGCCACTGGACTTACCGGTCCAACGTGGCTCATGGCTCGTAGGCCAACATTTTTCTCCAAAGCTCCCGGGCCAAGCCCGTAGCTTCCGAAACACCATTTTTACCCAACCAAGCTCACACCCAAATTTTGTAAATTACTAGTGGTAGAAACCAAGCCATAACTCGTCCATACCAGTGGACGTCGGACTATCCGGATAGTTTTATACTCTGGCCAGAGGTGCACACTTTACCCACAAGTTTGGTTTGGACGCTCATTGCCATGAGGCCCTTCCCGCTCAAGGCTCTACCCCCGCAAGTATTTTCCCGACCTCAACCGAGAGAAAGACATGGGGTCCCTGTCGCTTCAGTGCCAGCGGACACGCGACGCCTCTTCAGTGCTAGCAGACACACGGCTTCCACCATTCCCAGTCCTCCGGTGCTCCCAGCCTACGGGTATCGGCTGGTTATTCCTTGCGGGTTCCAGCCAAGTGTTGCCGTATACAACATCGAGTGGTTGCACTATAAAGAGTTAGGCGAGATGAGACTTCCAACTCGGTCCTTTAGGGAAGAAACTTCCTCATACACCGTCCAAACCTCTCCACGAGGCCGGACCCTAGGTAAGTCGTGATAACGGTACCCAGGCATTCCACCCTTTAACACCTGGCATAGTCGACCGAAGTCGGCGGCCGGGGTCTTCCCCCATGTTTTCGAAAACGCACCCACCAACCAGATTCCAACTCAAGTTCCAACAAGATTATTGCATATAGTATGAAGTGAGCGGTCCCTCCTACGCGCGCTAAGTCTAAGATTGGTTCAGTGGCTATCCTACCATGTTTGACCTTAGCTGGCAAAAACAATGCAAGTTTTTATGTTTATCAGGGCAAGGGTGGTTTTTTGCAAAAACTAGGAAGTTTATGCGTCAAAGGATTTCAGTGGACTTGCCATCGTCGACGTTCTCGTTACAGCAGAGGCCAAAGTTCAGTTCCTCGAGCTCCTGGTCCAGCGCGGTCACATCAGGTTCGCGGGTTTCCTCTGGGACGGTGTCTACGCGTACACAACAAACAAAACACACATAAAATAACAATAAAATATGCTCAAAAGGCTATGCAAAAGGTATGGTTAGATAGAGGATAGTTTTAGAAGAATTTTGGTGGAAGAATCGCCGGATTCCGAGTTTGTATGGCTGAGATATGAATATCCTAAGAAAAGAAACTCATA
Organism: Paspalum notatum; assembly: GCA_022530915.1. NCBI lineage: Eukaryota > Viridiplantae > Streptophyta > Magnoliopsida > Poales > Poaceae > Paspalum > Paspalum notatum. The sequence continues at coordinate 25,649,589 of CM039692.1, forward strand.
AATCGAAATGGAAAAGGGAAAAAAGGCTTCGCGGGCCAAAACCTCACGCGCAGCCCATCCTCTTCCACACCCGGCTCGGCCCGCTTGCCCGCTATCGCGCCGTGGGCCTTGTTGGGCCGGCCCACTGGTCGTGACGGCGCGGCGGCGGCGCAGTGATGGTGGGACGTGGACCCCACACGTCAGCCACACAGAAAGGGGACGGCGGAAGGGGACGGCATCTCGGCCGGCTCAGCCGGACCGAACGGCATGCGCACCCGCGGCTCGCCGGCGGTTGTTCGCCGGTGGCCCGGTTTTGGCGACGAGGGCAGGCCGGCGAGGTAGAGGGTGTCAAGGCGGATGAGTGGGTGGTGGTGTGGAGGTGAGTGGTGTAGCGGGTGGCTCTGGCGGCGCGCGGCCAGAGAGCCGGCGAGGGGGTTCGCAGTGGCGCGGTAGCGCTCCGGCTTGGGCGGCGTGGCTTCGGCCGTAGAAGTGAGGGAGGAGGTGCGCGCAGGGGCAAGGTAGCCCGTGCCTACCTCAATTCGGGGATGGATCGACTGGAGGGGGGTAGATTTTGGGCGGCGGCGAGGGAGGTCGCGGCGGCGTCTTCCCGGTGGGTTGTCCCACCGCGAGAGCACCGGCGAGGAGGGGGGTGTGTGTGTCGCGGCGAGTGAGTCCGAGTGGAGTGGCGCGAGAGCGTCGGTGTGGATGCCCTTTTTATAGGGAGCGGCGCGAGTCGGCCGGCGCGCCGCGGCTTGGCCGGGTGCGCATGGCATGGCGTCGAGGACGGGGTGGTGGGTCAGCAGTGGCCGGCACAGGGTGCCCGTGCTGGCGTCGGTGTAGACCTAGGGGGGAATGAATGCGGCGGTGACGTGGCGGCCTTCTTCGCCGTGCGCGACGGGGCGAGGTGCTCGCCGTGGCGTCAGGCGCGGCACAGGGGAGGCGAGGTGGCGGGATTTGCGGCGGCGGTACCCCGGGAGCGCGACGCGCGGAAGGGTGTGGTGCACGGCGTCAACGCCGGCCTGGTTCGGCGTGGGCAGCACGACGGCTCGCCGTCCTGCTGGTGAGGGGAGGAAGGGGCTGGCGAGTGGGGCTGGCGCGGGAGGAAGGAGATGGCGCCGGCACGCGAGCCCTGGCTGGCAGGGGAGAAGGGAGGAGTGCTGCTGCTGCTTGGGCCGGCCTGGCTACTGGGCCGAGCGAGGGAGGAGGGAAGGGAAGGCCATGTGGGCCGAGGAAAAGAGGAGGGGAGAAGGAGGCGGCCCAACTGGCTGCTGCCCTTTTCTTTTTTCTGGTTTTGAAGATTGGGCTTTTGAATTTGGAATTTTGGAAGGAAAATGGGAGGGGCAAAACCGGAAAAGGACGTAGGGTGGAGCGGTGGATGGGATGATGATGCAATTTTTGAAATTGTTTTGAAAACCGCGAGACTTAGCTGGTGATTTTTGATTAGTGATTTTTGGGGCGTTACATTTGCGCAGACAGACTCTTACGTCGCTGCATTCCTGCTTGTGAAGTCCCTCATGTCCTTGATAGATGTCACGCATCTTCCTACGGAGGTCACTATGGAGCCTACTGGACTCGTGCAAAAATTTGGCAAAGTGGATTCTACTGGCCAAATATGTACGATGATGCCAAAGAGTTCGTGCGAAGGTGTCCAAGGTGCCAACGCCAAGGAAACATTAATCAAAGGGATGCTATGCCACTCACCAGCAATCTTCAACTTGATGTATTTGATGTGTGGGCATAGACTTCATGGGACCATTTTGCAAGTGTGGAGACAAAGAATACATCCTGATCACAGTGGATTATGTGTCAAAATGGGTAGAGGCACTGCCGTGTTCTGCTACAGATTGAAGGAATTCAATCAGAATGTTCTATGATACCATATTTCCTCGATTTGGTATGCCAAGGGTCATTATCATTGATGGAGGACCACACTTCATAGACAAAAGATTGAAGAGGTGCCTCGCAGAACTCAGTGTGGATGACCGTGTTGCTACTCCTTATCACCCGCAGACAAGTGGTCAAGCTGAGACATCAAACAAGCAAATAAAGGACATCCTGCAGAAAATTGTCAAAGCTATGGGAAAAGACTGGGTATCCAAACTACCCGATGCTCTCTAGGCATATCTCACAGCATATAAAACTCCCATTGGTATGACACCATATCAAATGGTGTACGACAAGACTTGTCACCTACTAGTAGAACTTGAGGTCAAGCCTTACTGGACGAAAAGGAAGTGGAACATAGATCTCCAATCAGCATGAGTTCGATGTCAGATCCAACTCGCTGAATTGAAGGAATGGTGGGAGAAGTCCTACCTCAGTGCCAAACTGTACAAGGAGTGAACTAAAAGATAGCATGACAAGTGCATCAAGATCAAGACATTCAAACTGGGAGATAAGGTACTACTCTTTATTTCGCGTTCGTTTTTTTGGTCATGGTAAGCTTAGAAGTAAGTGGGAAGTCCCTTTGTGGTCCTTGATGCCACCGATCACGGTGCCATCACCCTCCAGGACGATGATGGGAAGATCTTTAAAGTAAACGGGCAATGCTTGAAAGTCTTCCAGAGCCCAAAATGCCACCTAGAAGAAGTGAACGTCTACGAGCTGGAAGAAACGGCATGATCACACGGCCACGGTCTAGCTCCGACCTAAAACAAGCCATGTACACTACCATGCTCCTCACATTTCCGTCTTATCTCACCTTGTGCTTCCACATCACCAAAATCTTAACAAAGTGCCGACACAGCACGATGGAGAAGGGTTTCATGCTCCTAGAAGGGAAAAACCAATTCTAGGTCTGCAAAATCAGAGTCGGCGAGGCAGGTCCAAGCCGCCTGGCCCCTTCGTGAAGCTGCCCGACCCAAGTGCCTGGCTGCCGGGTCCCACACAGGTCGCCCGACCTCCCACCTTGGCGCCCCGCCGCCTTCCTTCAAAAATTTTCGAAGTAGAGTTGATCCCTAAGCCGCCTGACATGTTGAGTGGATGAGATCGTGCCGCCACCAACTTAAACACGAGAGTCTCCTTTCTTTCGGTCACTCTCTTCATTCTCATCTCATTCTCCTTCGAAAACCCAAGTCATGGCCTCCAACAACACCTCTCCCAAGAGCCTAGCCCTCACCTCAGGCACCACGGCAACCTACTCGCCACTATCCGACCACGAGATTGATCCAATAAAGGTGCTCGGCGTCACACCACTGGCCACCCGGCCTCCTCCTCAGGCTACCCGGCCTGGTGCCAGGCCGCTCGGCTAGAAGCGAGGCTGCTCGGCCTTTTCGGTGCACTCATGCAGTGCGGGAAGGCCAGCACGTGGGTTATCTCCTGCACGAACCATCGCAAAGAAGGTGTTCAGGGTAGATTCACCTCAGCCTAAGGTCGGACGATCAGCCCTAAAGTGCCCATACGGAGTATCTTCTTGGATGACTCCGTGAAGGACAAGGGCAATGGAGTGCCCAAAAGCCTGGGATCACTAGCCTACACCATCCTGGGAGAACCTACTCCCATCGGAGGGTGGGGCAAGGTGTTGGTCCCAAAGCACATGGAGAACGTTCTCCAGGGGGATGCATCTATTAATGAGTCCATTGATTCTACTCCCCTCAAGAGGATTGTTCACTATGTCGCCCAACCCCCTCCGATTCATGCTCCACCAGGACAATATGAATATTCATCGGAGGAGGGCGAGAAAGAGTATAGAGTGTCTCAAGGCGGAGCTCGCAGCTATGAAGAAGAAATTCATTAGACTTGAAGAGCGCTGCACAGAAGGGGAACTTTGGAAGTGGAAGATCAATGAAAAATTAGAAATCTTTAGGAAGGGCTTCCCTTCCAAGTTCCACCACCTTGCATAAGCTACTGGGCATCCGGATATCTATAATCCACCTATGCCATAGATTGCCCATGGCTTCATTATAAATTTTAGTATATGTGCCCTTTATTTTCTTAGTACTCAGTGTTTGTTTTATTTCTTTCTTTCTTTGTATGAACAGCGCCTATCTTTGCTTTGATTCATTTAATTCCATCATTAGTGCTTAGTTAAATAAAGTTTCATTTATCCCTACTTTGAGTTCAAGTGTGGGGGGATGCACTCGGCCTCCCCCATCTCCCGCCACTAACCCTGCAGAAACGAATCAGAAAACATGATGAACAGGGTTGCACCTCACTACACACAGAAACTTGGGACGAACCAAGCCAAAGGCAGGCCGCCTGGCCTGCACCCTGGCCGCCCAGCTCCTGACCAGGCTGCCCGGCCTGTCACGTAGGCAAAAAAACGTACCACGCGCAGAAAGAAACATCCCAGAGCACTTCTCCACGTAATATGATCGGTGCAAAGGTTGAAACCCCCAACCTCGAGGCCGCCTGGCCCCTGACCTAGCTGCTCGGTCTGGTTTTGGGCTGAGTTAGCCCATATTCACTTCGACCGTACACAAGGATTAGGTATTATCGTACATATTTCAGATATGGTCCTCATATTCCACTCTATACATGAAACTTGGATAAAAATCTGCTCTACATGATCATATTGTCAGCTTGTGTCTATGCTTATATGAACTTTACTCCCTATGTTGAAGTAAAATTAGTCATGGATACCTCTTGATTAGGGACCCACTTTGATTTAAGATGTTGATCCTTAAGATATGAGTAACATGGATACATAGCAGTAATCTCCCGCTAAGGCAAAGAGTTTCTATTTTGCTAAAATATTAAAAATGTGTTCTACTCCATTTGTTCTCAAGTCACATATCCTACCAGTGCCACAAATTAAAATTCTTATGCATCAAAGGCATCTTTGAATGTTCTGAACCTTGTCAAACCTTGTGCCATCCAATGAGTTAGAGTCAATTAAGATTTTTGGCTATCACATGCACGTTTATACCACAAAGTTCCAACAAGTTGTGTCATGCAAACATTCCAGTCACCCTTCATCAATCATTCAAAAAGAGAGGAAAAGAGACATGGAATTGAAAAAAGAGAGAGAAGTGAGAAAAAAGAGAAATAGAAAAAAAAAGGAAAAATACCATGCCATCTCTCGCATAAAAAAGGGGAATGTCAAAGCATACTTACCAATAACTTTCTGCCACACTTGCACATAGCCAAAATTTCTTGATTTAATTCATATTGTTTGCCTTGACACTTGATGTGACTTGGTGATACAAACATGATGAGATAGCCTCTCTCTTTCAGCTCCACCAAAACTTAGATTAGAAGGAGAGGAAATTTAAGGATTCTCATCCTTTGAGTGACTGAGAGGTGATCTTGAGAACAAAGGAGTGGGGCACCATGCTTTTTGAAAAGTAAAAACCTCTTTTGCTCATAGTCGAGAGAAACTGTTGCGATACCTGGAACTTGTTCTTAGTCTCAACATCCTAAAATCAAGGTGTAGCCACCATTGAAATCCTGGGTAAGATGAACCAACTTGGGAGCAACTTTTGTGCTTGTTAAGACTTCAGTTGACATATACTCTCTGCACCATGCTTAACTCTATCCTTTGCTTGAGGACGAGCAAAGATCTAAGTGTAGGGGGTGTTGGCGATCGTTATAACCTATTCTGACCACCAACATTTCATGTTCCAAGGTAATTTTTATGCAAAGTTCATACATATTAACCGGTTCCACAAGTTGTGTATAAAGGTCTTGCAGGAATGGACTTCACAGTGCAAAAACATGCAAAACATGGTGAAATAAGGTGCAACAATGAAAGATGGGACAGGGGTGACCAAACCCTAGCCGCCCGACCAAGTCTCTTGGCTGCCCGACCAGTGGGACAGGTCGCCCGGCTCCTCTTTCTCCCCCAGCATCAAGGAATGACACCAGGTCCCAAGTGCCAGGCCGCCCGGCCCAAGGGTCAGGCCGCCCGACCTGCTCTTGTCACTAAAGGCCACCATCTTCGACCTACATGCAAACTGTAATGTGTCAAACACAAGTCCAAAGTGGAAACCGAGAGAAGAAACACAAAAACCTCGAAAGACTTCCACCTCATCAATCTAGCCCATGGATTGGCTAAGTCAACAATCCAGGAGAACACCATCCAAGGGCTAAGGAAGAAACACAAGGCCAATCCAATGGTTGAGGCAAAAGCACACGAGGATAACAGTCAACTGCCTCAACCAAGTGCTATGGAGCATTGGATCACCAGAGTCGGCACATCCAAAGGCCGCCCGGCCTTGGACCAAGCCGCTTAGCCTGTCACATGTCCCCTCAACACCGACTTTACCACCACAACGAACATTTGGACAGCTATAAATACCTATGAGGTCATGGTGAGTAAGTGTGTAGTGGTAGAGTAGCACGTGAGAGTGTGAAGTGTATAGTGTTGGGAAGTGAAGCTTTCCCTTAGCTTGTAGAGAGAATTCCTCTTGTATCAAGGAGAGTAGTGAGGTGAAGAGTGTGGGAGTGGGATTTCTCTTCTCTCCCAGACTTGTATACTCAAACGAAGAATTTTGATTCCAGGATTGAGTAAAGTTCCTTGTCTTCTACCTTTGTTATTTCATACTTACTTTACTTTCATACTCAATCTTATACTTGTCTATTTACGGGAAGCCTTGTGCATACTCGGTCTCATTACCAGTAAGTAGTAAACTCCCTGAGTGGCACGACAATGTTCATACTTAGAGTTTATCTTGGTTGGTTGGCTATCCTACGCAGCTCTGGTTGGTAGACACACTAGGTGACAGCTTTTGTGTTCTCAATATTCCAATCCTGTTCATTCGGATAGACTCGCTGATGACATAGCTGAAACCTGTAGCTCCCATCTTTCTCGGCTGGGTATTCAGCACTCTGGTGCCTGACAGTTGCTCTGCAGTTCTGGTGTCTATGTTTACATGACAAGTATACTGCTTTGCATGATTAGTATTGTAAGGTAACTTAATATCTGTCGAGAACCTGCTTCTTTGTCTTTTATCTTCTACATTGCTAGCTTCACCAGTTCAGTCAGTTGTGTTGTGTGTTATTATACTCCTCGTTCCTCGTGGATTTGATACCCTGGAATACTCTTGGGTGAAAGGCTACAACGCATTTTTTTGTGCGCTTGTGGAGTTATATCTGATAGGCTAAGGAACGCCAACAGAGTGCACGGAGGCCGACGGTCGCCACACAAGGTTGAGGCTGGAATCTAGCATTGGCTCGGCTTGCGCGACGCACAGGGCGGCAGGAGTCAAACCATTCCTAATAGGATGACTATTCCAACCATCCCTCTCTCTGTCTACAGTAGCGCTACAGTGTATATAGGCATCCACTTTACATCCGATTGGGGATGGTCTCAGCTCGTGGTTCCTAGGGTGGCTTGGTCTCGGCGGATTGCAGAGTCCCGGGGGTCGCGTCCAGGAGCGGAGTCCAAGGTAGTCAGGCAGATGTGCGCAAGTCTCTCCATGGGCGACCGCGTGCGGGAGTCAGACTCCAAGTGGGACCCACATGAGGGGGCCTGCAGTGGCGTGACGCAAGTGGCAGCGGCCACAGACGATAGGCGCATGGGGCCCTGTGGGGCCAGGAGGTGCGGGAGGGTGTTTGGTTCTCATGGGCTAAAAATTAGCCCAGTCACATCGGATGTTTCAACGCTAATTACAAGTATTAAATATAGTTTATAAAACTAATTACACGCATAAGGACTAAACGGCGAGATGAATTTATTAAGTCTAATTAATATATGATTAGCAAATGTGAAGATACGGTAACCATTCGTTAATCATGTATTAATTAGGCTTAATAAATTCGTCTCGCCGTTTAGTTCTCGTTTATATAATTAATTTTTCAATTAAACCACATTTAATATTTTTAATTAGCGTCCGAACATCCGATGTGATACGGACTAAAGTTTAGCCACTGGATCCAAACACCCGTTCAAGCCTCGCAAAGCCAGGAGCGAGCGGCTCACGGAGTCACGGTGGAGGACAAGCCGTTTTCGTCTTTAGGGCACGGGAGGAGCAGCAGGCGTATGGCTCCAGGCGGGCGTTCGTAGCGGCAGACACTAGGGCGCCGTGATCTGCAGGGTTAGTTAACGCACGGGTCTAGGAGGTAGGAGGATCTTGACCGTGGTCTTCTTGCATGGTAGCATGATACTGCATTCAATGAGTATCGTGAAGCTAGGAGTGCAGAAGTTCAGTCATTGTTGTCTTCTAGCAAGTTGATTTGGACTTAGAGGCCACATACAGATACAAAGACGGGTGCAGCGGTATTAAACCAAAGAGCAATCAAAACCAAAGAAAAAAGATCAACTCAAAGCAGAAGACAGGACCCTGGTGCCAAGGAAAAATCAGATCTGCGATTTAAAGGAACACGACGTTCGAGATAGGCGGTCACGCAGAGTCCTGAAGGAAGGCGGGCGTCCGAATCGTGATTTCCAGTAATCATCTATTTAGGGATGCAATTTGACAGCTGTGGTGAACGATGGGCGACGATCAAGCGGGTTGACTAATCGTGTGCGAGCAATGGGATGGTCAACAAGGCTTGCGAGGGATGCGATGGTGCGGCGACGTACACAGGACATAGTACCGGTGTGTGCTATGGTGATGTGTGCGTTGTGGGAGGCATCCAGGCTAGGTCGCAGGTGTGCTGGAGACACGTGTTTTTCTGTTAGTTGAGCTGTGGCAACAGACAGTTTGACGGGTACGGGGTCGACAGTTGAAGTCGACGATTGCGGCAATTTCTAAAGGTTGACTCGGGCAGCAGTGGCGGTGTTCTCTCAGTAAAACAGTCGATTCAAGCAGGAATATTGGTTTCAGCAGTTTTTCACGTGACACGGAGAAAGCGGTTGTTCACTTTGGACAGGGCTGGTGATTTTGCTTTGGACTAGTCAAAGGTAACATGGTTTATCGTGTTATTTGAGTTGGAGTTGAGCGGATACTTTAGGGTGTGAAGCATGAGGTGAAGTTTGGGAGAAATCTAATTTTGCTTGGTGCGCTAGATGATGATGGTTAGTGATCCGATGTGAGTCGGATGGAGTAACCATGAAGATCATGAAGGACGGCAAGACTTTGTTGATAGGAGAAGAGAAGTTTACGGCAAGAAAAGCTGCAAGATACACCGTTGAAGGTGGAGTTATGAGGGATGAAATTGTGAAAGCAGTGTGTGTTCTGAAGGGGGCAGGTCTCGCATAGGCTCATGGCTGTTGAAGATGAGCAGCCGAAGATAAAGACTCAAGTCCGGTACACGGAGGTTCGCGCAAGGAGACGACTTTAAGATGACGAGCATATTCGCGAAGGTGAGTTTGTTATAGTTTGTGTCGAATATGTGTATGTTTTGGTTACGACGGGACTTGAGTTGTAATAGGGGGTCTACGTAGAGTTTTAGTTCAACTCTATTTCTAGGAGACCATAAATATGAGGCCGACCCGGTGTAACCGTAGGACGACTAGATGGCTTGGTTTGGGAATGCGGCATTGCCACGGTGTACGATGCCGGCATAGCTATCTGATAATGGGGAGGAGCGCCTATAGTCATGCCCCAGAGATGTAGGCTTCAGCTGAATCTCGTTAACAAATATCGTGCCTGCAGAGTCGTCTGCGATCGTGCATGAATATCTCTATTGATCCATAGGTGATTCCGCATGATTGTTTTCTAATACCAGACCTAAAGAACGGATTAACAGTAGTATTTTTTGTTACATGAGATCTAAGATCAAACAGTGACATAATATCAATCTTTTCGGTTCAGTGTTCAGTAATCCGTTAATTATGCCCACCCTACTCCTAGGTGGGTTTTCCTTGTGCGTCTTTTACACATTAGCAACCGACGACAGTGATAGCCATACTGCTGGCTCCGTAAAAGTGGCAGTGAAGGGTTTCCAACAAAGGGTACCATATGGATTTATAGTAAATGTTCCTGATAAAACTATCATGACTCACTAGTTGGAACAAAAAGAAAAAAGTTAAAAAAATGCATTACCTCAGTTAGTTATCTCTCCCTCTCTGATGAGAGTTTAAGTTGACACACTTTTTACAGTTATATGGACAATATTCCTTAGGCATATATGAAACTTAAATCTGTATGAAAAATCGCATATTTTAGAGTGGTTAGCTAGCATAGATGTATGATGCAGTTATTTCTGTTTTTTTACAAGTATAATCTTTGCTACTATAAGTGTTGTGCTTCTCCAGGAATCTTCTCCTCCAACTAGGTGGAGGGAAAACCTCCTCCGACTAGCCCCTTTAGCAAGACTTTGTTCCCTTCTTGTCTTCCTCCATGGACTAGCAGGTAAGGCCTTTTTTTTCCTTTTTTATTCTTTTCTTTCTTACCTTTTTTTCTATTCTTTACTTTTTTATCTTTTTTATCTCGTATTTATGTCTATTTTCTCATTTTTCCTTTTTATTTTGTAACTATTGTCTTTCATTAATCTTCATTTCAATATATTTTCCCTTTTTCTGTTTACTCTGTCTAGTTTTTGTTATCTAAATTTGTAATATTTTGTTGTAAACCTAGAATATATTGTGTTTTTCAAGTTAGAATATTTTTTTGAAACCAGTACATTTTTATTTTTCAAGGTTAATACTTTTATTTTTAAAATAGAATATCGTATTCTAAACTAGAATAGAATACTTTTCTGATATATGTTCTGGTTTACAAATTTCTTACCTTAAATAATAGTTCTTTAAAAAAAACTAAATGAAATATATTCAATCCTGATCCAATTTTGAAGATTTTGTTATAAATAACACGATAGTGTAGTCATATTTTGATTTAACTTTATTGTTTAGATAATATTATATTTATAATTTTTGTGGGATATACATCAACACAAGATAGCAAATTGTGCGATAAGCCCCATGTGTTGGTTGGAGGGGCTTCTCCCTCGCACTAGTCAAAAGCTAAGCTCCCTTGTACCTTCGTCACTTCCTAGTCTTTTTAACATAGTTTTTACACCTCCCTTGATTTGTTTTACGAAAATAAATCGGTTCCAGACCAAATACACTCATCCGTGAGTGTTGAGCTGGATATTATTTTCCTTCATCTAAAAATAAAAAAATGTTGAAAATATGGTCGAAAGAGGGAACCTTACCAACCATTACACTACAATATTTTTTATAGGGAGCAAACCTTTATCTATTTATACCGTTTCAAACTGGTGGTCTACCAAGACAGACTAAGGGCATCTCCAGTGTAGGTGAAAATCGAACCGTGGGCTGCATCTACTGAACCAAGAACACTGGAGACTTCGAACCGTGTGTGTCAAACAGGAAAATCGACCTCTGTGCAAGCGTCGAACCGAGAGAAGAAAAGAGCGTGTTGCTGCCTTGCATGCATGCAGCGGAGTATGCTTCTCGCCGTAAGGCTGAGTTGAATGGGATTCTCTATTTCTATTTTTTAAATATTATTTTAACTATCTTTCTGTGTACAGTGCAGCATTTATGTCAAATAGTGCAAAATAGTGTTTAGAAAATCCATATAAAGAGTTTCATTAGACTCAGCCTAAACAATGTTTATTTTATTTGAGATGGGGTCCACAAAATGATGCCACACACTGAAGCCACTGAACTCAACTAGCGTGTGAACTTTAGCACAGTTTCAAATCGATTTCACACCGGAGATGCCCTAAGAGCGTCTCCAGTGACCAGTGTTGGTCTATATCGAACCGAGGGAAGGTGATGGTTCGGTGCATGCGATTTACACATTGGAGCAAACGAACTTTGGAAAAAGATTTCTACGTTCAAACCGTTCTTCTGGTTCGGCGCAAGAGGAATAAACAACTCAAATAGTACAGCTGCTCTCTTTTCCCAGGACGAGGCATCGAACAGATGGCCGGGTGAAAAACAATATTTTATTTCAACAGGTCCGGCGTAACACTGCAGCAACCGAACTTTGCCATTGTTCGATTTTAGATATGCTAGACGTCGAACCAAACACTAGAGATGCCCTAATTAAACCATGAACCCATGATTTCACTGGTTCGATGTCCAGCCTGGTCTCTAAAATGCCCAAAATCCATTGATCGTTGTCATTGCACCATGACTCGCCTCAATCCACCACATCTAGTCGCATTCAAACTGCCAACCGCCGTGTGGCCAAGCCATCACTTCCCGTATCCCAACCACCCCGCAATCGAAGTGAGGCTGGAGCCAGCGGCTCCCTCATCCGGCCTCCCCTGTACGCTGTAGCGCACTGCGCGGTACTGATTCGATTGTAGACAGAGAGAAAAGTAATTGGAATAGTGATAGGAGATGAGAAATGAGTGAATGGTTGGGTTCAGCCTCGGAGGCAGGGAGACGGGTGCTTGCTGCTAGGAAGGAGAAGAGGGTACCCACACCCACACCGAAGAGGGAGGCTAAGTGAGACAGAGTCTGGTCCTTTCAAATTCTGTGTCTATATTCCCGCAGCCACGAACCATCGCTCGCCGTTCGATACAGCATTGTGTGGACCATACTCACCCCACACACGATGTCCGCAAACGCAATCCGACGAAACAAGCACTCTTTGAGGGCAGGCTACAGCGCTGCGCAGCTTCCTCCTTGAGAGATGAGACTAAACCAGCGGTGCCTGCATCCGTCGCCCGCATCGCATTATGGGGGTGGGTCTAGTGTAGCCGACTCCAACGGTCGCCCCCATCCATGTGCCCTCAAAATAAAATACATAGGGTTCCTCTGTCGTTCCCCTTCCTCCCCAACCGCCCCCGGCCCCTAGTGCAGCAGCCGCGCGAGGTGCCGCATCCGGATCCCAGCAACGGCGAACTGGCAGCCGGCGAGAAGAAGAGGGCGAGAGCCACATCGGATGCACCAGGCGTCGAGGCACCGGAAAAGTCTTGGGGAGCTTGGAAGCCGGCGACAACGCGTCCTCCGCCGCGCCTTCAGCAACCTAGATCCACCGCGACCCCCATCGCCCAACTCCTCACCGTCTTCCTGTCATCCACCCAGGTACCGAAGCTCTATGCCTCCATATGCACTTAGACTGTGGTTGATGATTTCGAACCCTAGGCTGTTTGTAGTTTGCCTGATTGAATAGCTAGATCCGGCCATCCCAGCTGCCATGGTGCCCAATGCGCAATGCTGCGCCACATCCACCTGAACGTGTGCACGTGGAACTAGCAGATTTTTCCCCGAATATGTTCATCTGTTCCACATCTTTGCCTCCATTTCAACAGATGGCTTCCTCGCTCTCCATTGCCCTGGGATTGGCCATGGATGAGATGCAGGACCATGCTCTGCAACTGCGCAACATGGTCGATGTCATCCTTGAAGATAACGACGATGACGACCTCACCAAGCGCGTTTTAAGGTTGAAGGACCTAGCTGATGCCCTTGGCCTGATTTCAGTGCAATGCAGCGATGTTCTGCAGCAGCACATCAACACCCCTGATTAGGCAGCATAGGCTCCCTCAAAAGAAGAAGAGGCCTTTGCTGTTGATTGGTTTGAGGACCATCCAAGCCCTGAGTACATTCCCATGTGGTTCATTTGTGAGAAGTGTGGCATTGACTATAATAGCGACGAATCTTGGGCCTAATAAATCGCTGTCATTCTGATGTTGTCAAAATATCTAGTGCCGAATGTGTTATGTGTTGTGTCAGTACACAAGTGTAGGAATCATGGAACCATGTCATTTGTTTCAACAAATCTAGTCGTGTCAGTTATGTTGTTGGGTTCCTAGATGTTGTATGTGCGGCATCTGAGCCAATTGTCTTATGTTCAAACTATTAGCACTGTGTATGTTAGTTGGTTCGTGGCGCAGACAAGATGTGGCGTTATGCTTAAGTTCATGTAATCACCTCAATGTTCTGTCTTTTATGACCGATGTCATGTGCACTGAACATTGTTGTGGTGATATCAAACTGTTTTTCCTAGTATAAATGCTATTTGTCAATTAAATAAGTTAATCTAGTACCTGTGTATAACATGTATGTCTGATTTTAATACCTCTTTCATTATTCAACCAGAGAAGCCAGCCAAGACATGGACAACTTCTGGGAGAACAACACCAGAGGCTTAGATATGAATGAGGACTCTCAGTCTCAAGAATTCAGTGGATTCGGCCTCAACAATGACTCTGTGCCACTAGGTTTGCTACTTAACATCAACTACTCGGTGCCAAATCCAACTTACCTCCACACCACGTCCTATTCTTCACATATTGACCTAGATGCCCAATTCAGCCCTTCTCCTTGCCCTGCTCATACATCCGATACAGTCACACCATCCTCATTTGATACCGAGTACCGCATGCCTCCATCCATGGTTCCCAGCCAGTCACGCCCCTCCTCCCCGCCCCCCGCTCATCTAAGGCAAAGGGAAAGAAGAAGACCTAAGGTACCAGCCAAGGTTGCTCCCATAGGACCAGTAATTACAGTGTCGATGAGGACCTTTGCCTCATCTTTGCCTTTTTGAATGTCAGTCGTGATCCAATAGTGGGTGCAAACCAATCGCATGATGCATATTGGGATCGCATCATACAGTACTACGAAGAACACAAGCCAGCCAGTTCTCAAAGGAACAACAACTCCTTAAACCAGCGTTGGCTCACAATGTCCGCAGCCGTGTCTCGGTTTTGTGGTATCAAGGCACAACAAGATCGCCTTAAGGAGAGTGGAAAAACTGAAGCCGACCGGGTAAGGCAATTTCAGAATACGTTGCCGCATTTATGTTTTCTGTAGATCCTAACATATCTTAGTGTTTTAGATTGTACAGATGGCCAAAAGCATTGAGATATTTGATTCAGAAAACAAAGGCAAATGGGCTTTCACACACTGTTGGGAGGCTCTACGCAATACAAAGAAGTGGGAGGATTTCAAGAGTGAGAAAGACACAAAGGCGTTAAAAGGCCTCAAGTTGAAGAATGCAGAAGAAGGTGAAGCAGAACCCTCAGACATTCCAAGGCCCATGGGTCGTGATGCAACCAAGAAACAAAGGAGTACAACGCCTTCTAATTCTGAATCATAGTGCCTAGAAGTTCTACAACATATTATGAGTGACATAGCGATGAGAAACACCAATAACAATGCAGCCAAGGAGGAAGGTGTTGACATCGGAATTTGGCCGACCCAGTTAATGGGCCTAAATCGGCTTTGGGCTGAGAGAAGCTGTCCAAGGGAGCGATGGCGCGCACCATGTCGAGTAGGCCTTGTATCGTATTTTAATGGTTTATGTTAAAAGAGTCCAGTTAGAGGTCAAGTCGGTTAGGGTTTTAGCTTAATTAAGGAAAGGGCAGGCTTGCCGCCCAAGTCCACAGGACTATAAATATGTATCCGTACTATTGAATAAAATTGACGACACACGTCCACCAAGCAGCGGTTGTCTCCACATCCCTTTGGCGCATCGCTGCCCCTGAGCAATTAGGGTTTTCAAGGTATATCGTCGTGCTGCTCTATTGATCTCTCTAGTAGATGTTGATAGGGCATCACGGCGTTTTGCCGATGGTAGTTCTTGTACTAAGCGTTGTTGTTGTCAAGATCTACTAGTTACCTCGTGCATCGAGTTGGCATGCTTGCATATCGACTCATGCACAACTTGCTTCATGTTAATAATCTCTGTGATGCATGTCTTTGCGCTGCATGGTTAATGTTGTAAGGTTAGCATGATGCAAGCTTCATATCTAGGTTTGATCTGTCCTTAGAAGACATATCTACAGATCACATCCTGCTAGAAAAGATCCGATGTTCTCTTTACCGTTTTATCTTTTGCTGATCTCAACAAAGATCCATTCTTTTATGTTTGTTTCTTTGTTTAATCTTTGGCATAAGTTTAATCTCAAAGCATAATGGGTACTCGGATAGATCTCGACTGTCTAGAATAGATCTAGATAGGTTTCTCTTTCCCTTTATTGCATATTTGTACACACTATTTGGATGTATCATCGGCAAGACAACAGGGTCATACCGATGTTGAAGATCCGATGCGGGAAGAGCCGATCCGAGCGATCTGGCTAGTATTTAATGTTTGCCCTGTTTTATTCGTCCTTGCAGGGGAAATAGGAGCTAACCGCAATCACCACAACCTTCCTGGCTAGGTTGTCAGCCAGGTGGAAGGCCCAAGCACCATCGCCAACGATCGGTTAACTGATTAGCCGATCGGGAGCCGCAGCAAGGAGGAGCGACCCTTACTTCCACATACACCTCCCGGCTCGCATTGTGTTGACTCATCAAGGATACTACCCGTTGGTTTCCTGGTGCAACACATTTCTGGCATGCCTGGTGGGACCTCGAAATCTCAACTCATCATCATGGCTGGAGACGCTCACAAGAACACCAACGAGGATGAGGAAATTACAACCGTCGACAAAGTCGAGGACCTCCCTGAAGCGCACCAAAAGCAGTACGCCACGATCGTGGAAGACCTGAAGAAGAAGCTGCTCGCCATGTATGGGCGATCTTGTCATGGCCACGTCAGTATCCAGGGAGTCCCCGACACGCTTCTTGATAAGTTGACCTAATGACTCCCTCACGCAAGCGCACTGAGGTGCTCCACAAAGAAATTCAGAGGATCACGGCGCACGCCCTCATCCGGCAGTCAGAGGCGACCATCAACCGCATGGACAACATCGTGGTCAAGACTGTCCGAGCTGCTTTGGCCGGTGAACACCTCCACATCACCGGCCCCGTGCTGAACGGCCATGTTGGGGAAGCTATGTTCTACTCCAGGCTGCTCACCCCCACCCAAATCGAGGTTCAAAGAGACAATGTAGCTGAGTTCGTTATGCATTTCCCACGCAATGGCATTCCCTTGCAACCCCAGGTATATTCCACACCGCCATTGGTCATACCTGATGGGTACTTCTGCCAACTGAGATATCGACAGTTGTAAGATGGAGAAGAGCGTCCTCCTCCGTACCCCAATGTGGTTATTGTCAATCAACGACGAGGCCAACAACAGGATCCACCAGGAGCTCGGCCCTACAAGGGGTAGGGAAGACACCCGATTAGGAGATGCTCGAGTGGCAGCGCACGTACGGGGCTAGGCCGACCCAACACGATCAGGCCATGCATGCTACAGGAGCCGATCCAGACGCGGTTCGGGACCAAATTTCTGAAATTTTGAGGAGTCAATACGGGATTACGCCTAAGCGAGGAGTCACCTACTCAAAACCCTACCCAGAGGTATATGACCACCTCGAAGCGCCTCCCAAGTTCAAGATTCCAGATTTCTCCAAATTCAGTGGGAACGACGGCACCAAAACCGTCGAGCATGTTAGCCGATACTTAGCGCAGCTGGGACCTGCATCTCGAGCCGAACATATGAAGATTCGGCTATTCTCTTTGTCACTGATCAGGCCAGCCTTTGGATGGCACGCTACGTTGGCCCCTGGATCGATTACTACCTAGAAGCAGTTAGAGGAGAAGTTCCACGCGCAATTCTTCTCTGGATCTGATGAAGCAATAATTTTATACCTCACCAGCATCTACCAATACCCAGGAGAGTCGGTACAGAAGTATATTCAGCGGTTCTGCAAATTGAGGAACAGGTGCTATTCCCTCCACCTTGAGGAGAGGTTCTTGGTTGAACTAGCGTATAAAGGCCTAAACAAAGCCGTCAAGGCAGCATACGGGCCGACTGATTTTGAATCTCTCGACCACTTGGTGTCCAAGGTCTCCGCCTACGAGCGAAGCCATCTAAAGGCCTTCCAAGAAAAGCAAAGGAGGAACATCGGACACATCCAAGCTGAAGAAGATGATTTGCTAGACGACGCTGATGTCTGCCTTGTCCAGTGGGCAAGAACGAACCAGCCATTGCAGTGCTAGTGGATGAAGTAGCCTGAACCAACCCCCGGCTTCGACTTCGATGTATCCAAGACTGAGGCCATCTTTGACTTGTTGCTCAAGGAAAAGCACTTGGTGCCAATAGCCGGGCATCAGACGCCCATAGCCGAAGAAATACGTGGCCGCAAGTACTGCAAATGGCATAACAAGCTCGATGGGCATAATACAGTTGACTGCAGGATTCTGCGGCCTGAGATTCAGAGGGCTATCGAGCAAGGAAGGTTGGTCGTTGCCCACACTCCAATGAAGATCGATACAACGCCTTTCTCAGTCAACGCAGTCTACATGACTAGTCCGCTGCCCATGGAGAGTTACTCGGCGTTGGCCCCCGCCGAGTCAACATTCCGAGCACGCCTGGGTGAAGCTATTACTACAGGCAAGGTCTTATGCCGTGCTACTCAAGAGCTGTACCCTTGCCTGCTCCAGAATGCCGCATTCACGATTAACATGGTTAATACACCCACAGATGATAAGGGAAAGGCCAAAGGTGATCCACAGGACGATCTGCCTTTGGAGTTTAGGGCTGAAGAACACACTTCGGCCAGAACAATTGAAAGAAATCGACGATTCTGACCTAACTCAGGAGCGTTGATTGGCATACACGCGCGCCACCATCGACGCAATGAGGAGCGATGTCGCGTCGAAGAAGAGGAAGTCTACTACCGCGAATGATGTCGTCATCACGAGGAGCATCGCCGCTAGTACTCTCATTCGCCTAGGCCTGAAGAGAGGCACTGGGAGGACCATCGGCGGTACGAGGAGCACCACGACACCGTCAATCGCGAGGAACATTGGCGCTGCCCCTACTTCCACTTCTGCTGGGGCCAAGGTATGGACAGGCTTCCAACCATTGATGACTGCCTAGAAAATTCCAACCGCAGGGCTTAGCACGGTAAGGCGACTGTGTTCGAACGCTTGCGACGCGCGCTGTCGCCACACCGTCATCGCGCGCCCTCACCGTGCCGTGCACGTGATCCTACACCCCCGCCACGATGGCCTGCATCGCCCCCGCCAAGGCGTCGACCTACATCTCCACCACCAAGGCGCTCGCCGCCCCCCATGGAGCGGCACGAGCCCGAGGATGATCGGCGTCGCACGGAGTGCCACCTACCAAGGTGGTGCTCCGAGGGTTTGACCAAATCACAGAAGCGTAGGGTTCAATGTCTGCGTAGTCTGGAATAAGCCGAAGAAGGAAGGTTGGCGGTGCTATGGAAATCCCAAGTCTACGGTTAGAACGCAATCTCGTTTGGAAGCACAAGCTGCAGTCCGACATGGCTGAAACATCTATGAGGCCGACATCGGCTGTATCGGCCAAGGAGGAAACGACACCTTTGGTCACTGAGGACCCGTCCAGCGATTAGGAGGATATGGAGGAAGAAGTCACCGCAGTGATTAAGAAGGCTACAGCAGGCATTAACAGGGGATTCTACCTTCCTGGAGATTTCTGTCCTCCCAGCGAAAACTAGATGGCTGAGTCCATGGCGCAACTCAGTCTCGGCCCAGCTGCTGCCATCTTTGAGAAGCCAGCCGATAAAAAGTATCGGCATCTCAAGCCTATGTATGTGAAAGGCTTTATCAATGGCAAACTAGTCGGTGGAATGCTCGTTGATGCAGGCACGACTGTTAACATCATGCCATATTCCCTGTGCCGCAAGATCGGCAGGTCTGCCGATGATCTTGTGAAGACCAACGTCACACTCAATGATTTCAAAGGAAGCTCCTCACAAGTGAAAGGGGTCCTCAATGTCGAATTAACCGTCGGCCACAAAACATTGAACACCTTTTTTTTGTCATCGATGATCACGGGCCTTACGCGGCTCTCCTTCGCCAAGACTAGATTCATGCCAACTGTTGCGTGCCTTCCTCAATGCACCAATGTCTGATCCAATGGGATGGTGACAACATCGAGGTGATCCCTGCAGATGATTCCCGCAGCGTCGCACAGTCGTCTACATCAGATGAAGCGGAGTGTCTCTCAGGAAGGCAGGAGTTGGACTGGAGTTTTGTCGACGAGGCAAAAAACGGAATCACGCCGATTCTGGCAATTGGCATTGCTCTTTAGGTGATAAGCCAGTATCATCGAGTGCGTCGGCCGATCATCATTGGCTCATTGATGCTTTTAGCCTTTCTACAGGCATATAGTCCGTAGTGGCCGATCTGTGCGATCGGCCCCAAAAAAATTGTAACCACGTCTTATATGAAGATCTTGTATTAGCCGATCCGTGCAATCAGCCTCGAAACATCAATTTAATTTATGTTACTTCCAACAAAGATGTTTTGTCATGGGATGGTCAATTGCTTGATGATGAGAAGAAACCTTAGATGGTGCCTCCTCATCCATCCCCAACATCGTTAGGATCTACACAAGAATTTGCCGAGGAAGGCAAGCTCGGCTTTGGTTTTACTCTCTCAGATGAGCTTGAGGCAGTTGACATCGGTCCAGGCGATCGCCCTAGGCTCACATGGGTTAGTAAAAAGCTCGACCCAGAATTCAAAGCCAAGTCGGTAGAGTTACTGTTGACGGTCGTTATTGCACCATTCCTACCGTCAACTATCCATGTATATGAAGGAAAATATGCCAAAGTGTAGACTAACCCTTGTTACTAACATAGTTCCACAAGTTGTGTTGAATATTTGATTGCAGGCACAAGATTAACAGAAAACAGGCCAAATTTGGCTAAGTCACAGAACACTGGCAAGTGGGCCAGGCCGCCCGGCCTGACAAAGTGGCCAAACCGACCCATCTTCGACCTGCATGCACAAGAATGAAGTGTCAACACAGCTCCAAGGTGTAAGCCACGAATGCAACATGCAAAGTACCGGAAGGCCTTGCCACATCATCAATCCAGTACTTGGATTGGTGAAGTCAGCAATTCTCGGCACTTCAATCTTGCGGCTAAGGAAGAAACACAAGTGAAGATCAACGGTTGAGAAAGAAACACATGCATAACCGCCACAACCGCCATGCAACCGACCTAGGGAGTGAAGGTGAACCACAAGATCAAGAGAGGCGGTGGATCCAACGGTTGTCCAGGCCGCCCGGCCTGGTGGGACGTCACCCGACCCCACCTCAGGTCGCCCGGCTTGTAACCGCCATCCTAACCACCTCACCGACCTTGGAAGCTATAAATAGGTCCCTCGGCTTCACTTGTAGAGTGTGGAAGTTGAGTAGAATATACTTTTGCTTAGTCTAGTAGCACAAGGTTAGTCCTGGGAGTTAGAGTTGAGTCTGAGTCTTTGCCTCAGGGATTCCGGAGTGTCTTCGAGTCTCGGTAAAGCTCTTGTATCTTTCTATCTTTGTACTCTTGTTACTCCAGTATAATATACATCATTGCTCTATCTTTTGTTATACTTTACTTTATTTCTTAACACTTGCCTAGTGTGGTGTACCTTTATTGCATACTAGACCAAGGCTTAGGTTTCTGTTGTTCTTAAGTTATCTAAATCTTGCTAGACTTGCCGGTGCTATAAGCTTGTCTTAGGCTTTTGATCTAAGATTAAGTTAGTTCTCACCCTCTGATCAAGGAAGAACTTTAGAGTTCAAGTTCTCACTTGAACACTAGTATAGCGTGCCATCTTACCCACGCAGCTCTAGTTGTTAGCCTCTCTAGGTGACAGCTTTAGAGGTCTTAGTATTCCAATCCCATCGTTCGGTAAGCCCATAGGCGTTAGCCAGGTGTCCTTCGGTGGTCTACTAACTACCCCCTAACCCCTTGAGGCGTCGGAATTTCGCTCGACACAAGATCCTAGTTCGTGTTTGGTTAACTTAGTTCAACCGCGAATACTCCTCTACAGCGGTTAAGGAATAGAGTTTGGAAATCTAAATCTCACTCGTTGTCCTCCCAGATAGCTACCTAGGTGTTGGCTTCTTTAGTCCCTATTTTACTCTTCCCACCATACACTACCTTGTTATCTTACCCCCATTGTAAGATTAGCTGGTGTTTTATCTAAGTTATAGTACCGCTTGAAAGTTTGATATTTCATTCCACCTATTCGCCCTTGCTTCCCTGTGGATTTTTACGATACTCGGAATACTCTGAGTGAAAAAGCTACAGCGAATCTCCGTGCGCTTGCGGAGTAAAATCTGTTACGCTAAGAGACGTCAACAGTTACTTAGAGAATTCCTTGATTGCTTTGCCTGAGAATATCATGAGATACCTGGCCTTGATCGATCCATTGTCGAACATCGGTTGCCGACTAAGCCTAAGTTTCGTCCGTTCGCTCAACATCCCAAGAAAATCGATGTGAAGATCATAGATACAGTCAAAGAAGAAATAGAGAAGATGGTTCGTGCTGGGTTTATTCGTCCTTGCCGATATGCCACCTGGATATCGAGCGTTGTCCCTGTGTGGAAGAAAAATAGGAAGCTTAGAATATGCATTGACCTCAAAGACTTAAACAGGGCCACGCCAAAAGACGAATATCCAATGCCCATTGCTGAATCGCTTGTCGACGCTGCAGTCGGTCACAAAATAATGAGCTTTCTTGATGGTAATGCTAGGTATAATCAGATTTTTATGGCCGAAGAAGACGTCTACAAGATGGCTTTTCGTTGCCCACAAGGCTTGTTTGAGTTTGTTGTTATGACCTTTGTCTTGCGCAATGCTGGAGCTACTTATCAGCGGGCCATGAATTACATCTTCCATGACTTAATCGGTCGGCTTGTGGAGGTATACATTATGATGTAGTGGTAAAATCAGTTTTGCAGGAGAATCATTTAGCCGATCTTCGTCAAGTCCACGAACGTACTCGAAAGCATGGCATGCGGATGGACCCTGATAAATGCGCATTTGGTGTCACAGCTGGCCAATTCTTGGGGTTTATGATACACAAAAGAGGAATAGAGATTAGCTCAAAGAGTAAGCATGCCATCGAGACAATGGTACCCCCGACGACCAAGAAAGAACTTCAAGAATTAATTGGCAAGAATATTATATTAGAAGGTTTATCATTAATCTATCAGCCAAGCTTGAAGCATTTATGCCATTAATCAGGATGCAAAAGAGCAATGAGTTCAAATGGAGGCCTGACCAGCAATTGGCATTTGATAATTTGAAGAAATATCTGACAGCACCACCAATGATGGCTCCACCTCGTCTCGACATTCCATTCATTGTCTATTTATCGGTTGATGAGACGTCCATCGGCTCTGTTCTAATTCAAAAAGTCGATGGGAAGGAGCGTGTTGTCTACTACCTCAGCCGACGGTTGCTCGATGCAGAGACCAAGTATTCTGAGATGGAGCGTCTTTGTTTATGTTTATACTTTATATGCACCAAATTACGGCATTACTTGCTCAACGCTGAAACATTGGTGGTATGTAAAGCCGACGTTATTAAGCATATGCTGTCAGCCCCAATTCTCAAAGGGAGGCTCGGCAAATGGATGTTTGCTTGTCAGAATTTGATATCAGATACAAGCCTACCAACGCTGTCAAGGGTCAAGCATTAGCCGATCTCATCACTGAGCGATCGGCTCCACAATACTGTTTCATCGGCATATCGTCTTGGGCTTTATTTTTTGATGGGTCTATGTGTGATGCTAGCTGCGGCATTGGGCTTCTTATTGTTTCCCCTCGGGGGGCACAGTACGAATTTGCTTTTCGCCTTAGCGAGCGGCACACCAACAACCAGACAAAATATGAAGCTTTGTGCAAAGGCCTTGAGTTGTTACTAGAAGCTAGTGCTGAAGCAGTAGATGCCTTTGGTGACTCCAGGGTTGCCATCAACCAGTCAACAGAGGATTTCAACTGTGCAAGTGATTTGTTAAATCCCTACCTCCTACGTTGTCAAGAGTTGATGGCAAAATTCAGATACGTTCAGTTAAAATGGATACCAAGGGAAGACAATATATAGGCCAATAAATTAGCACAAATAGCTTATGACTACACAGAACAAGACGATGATGTTTGTGTCGAGGTCATGTAGACAAATACAGTCGATTGGAGAGCCGATCTCCTCAATTACTTGAGGGATCTGGCCATGGTTTGTTTTGCTCTATCCATGTGAGTAAATCTTGACCATGTTTTCATGCAACTTCAATCTGCTGGGGTAGGCATAGTTTGGGCCAGAATCCAATGTGTGCCCATAGGCCTCTTAAATTAAGTATGGTGCTTAGGTTAAGAGCCTACTTTGGTCAATTCGACAACGTTGATCAATGAACTATGAGTAGATTTTGATTGTGAAATATCCGCCGTCGCTAACGATAGAATCGGGTGCCGGTTGATTTTCTCAAGTTTCCATGGAGACAAAAATCAAGGTCCTAGATAATCTTTTTTTTCCATATGTCATGACCTTAAATTTGAGTAAATTCTTGAAGATGGTAATGATCATAGCAACAACATGGTTTTGTGCTTCTGAGCTTTTAAAATGCCAAATTTTTTTAGCACATTGTGTACAACGGGCCCAGTGTTAATACTCTTTACACATAGACCCTTGTATATGTTGTCCACTAACCTGTTGTAGGAGGCATTCATCCTCTTGCAACCTATCATGGTTGATCTCTGCGACACTTCGACCATGCTCTGCATCACTTGGGAAGCGAATGTCAGTGGCATGACACTGAAAAGAACACGCAGACATCCCTCATCCCGAGAGGTTGTCTTCACAAGACCAGGTGTCAGAAGTCATGCGTTGGAACACATGAGGAAGAGATATCACCCAGGTATGGAGGAAAGCGAATAGAGAGCCTTTCTTAATTCCTTTCTGCCTGGCCAGTTGAGCACAAGCCAACTAGATGTCAAAGCCTGAGCTACTCTACCCGTCGGATGCGAACACCCATCAACTAGAGGTTGGTGGCAGATGCAAATGACAATGGAGTCAAATCCAATAATATCCGTCTCCGTTCGTCCCCACTCAATCTGTTTGGGAAAGAAAACAAGTGGTCTATGCGAGCCATAGTGACCACTTGGAAGTTTCCTCAATGTCAGAACCGGATTTAGATCAACCCTTACTTCAACTATATGGACCAAGTGAGACGTCACCGCTGGCCATGGAATAGAAGAAAGGCGAAAATGCAACCTACCATGAGATGACCGTTCTTGACACTCTTCTTGAGAAGAGAAGGACCCTTGGTATTCTTCCATTTCATGGGAAAAGGATGATGAACCACTGCATGTGTCACTTTGGAAAAGAATGTCAGCTAAAGGTAAATATGATGTTGGAGCTGGGAGACCTGACATCAACTGCAAGAAGACATTCACCCAAAGGGAGTAGAATACCAGGACTAAGTTGCCTACAAATCAAAAACTCCTGACACCATGTAGAAGGTCCAAGTAGCAGCATCGAAGATATGACGGATTGCCCCTAACATTTAAATGAAAGAGATGAGGAGGCAAAACAAGAGTAGAGAAGGGAATTCGTCTAACATAGACGAGCATAACAGAAAGTAAGCAGCATCGCGTCACCCCGGGGAGCAAGCTAAAGAGTAACGTACAACAGTACAAGCTTGGGGGAGGATTTGTCAGGCACCCCCACAAGATGCAATGGACACATGGGGAGATACGCCAAGCACAAGCTTTAAGTTTGCATTAAGTTGCAATAACTAAGCTTGGGGGGAACGCCGCAGCAGATATGTAGCCCGCACCGAATATCGTATATTTCACGGTCATATATTTTATCCTATCTGCCATGACACCAAAAACATGTTGCTTTATTCCTTTTTCTAATCCCAATAAAGGAAAACCCCATAAAATTTTGCATAATTGAAAATACCAAAAAGATTTGCTTAAAACCATGAATAAACTAACTCCTACTCATAATGCTAGAGTTTTGTTTATACCCTCTGCTTAAAGGAAATGATGAATAGTTGCCCTGTTAATTCCTTGTAAGTATTTCGTATACAACTTTACACTCTCCAACAAAATTTCAACTTATTGGCATAAGTTGTGATCCTATCTCTAGTGCTCAACCTTGTGGGAGCAAGTACTTTCAAACCAAGTCTAAATTGTCGTGAGAATGTGATATAACCAAAAATTGAGTTGCACCCGTCATAATCTTAGTAAGGTGAATTCTCAGAGTTTTCCTTTTGAAAACAAAAATGAAACAAGTTCTTTAGTGGTTTGAAATACCTATCCAGAGCTAAATGCTTACATGATCAAACCTCTACTTATGCTACTTATTGTTGTGTTGAGTTTTGTCAAACGTTGAGTCCTTATGAAGTAGTGACACCTCAAATCCCGATCAATTTCCCTTTCATGACCACCTTCATTTGCTAGCCTTCCCTTATCTGGTTATGCTTAAATTCACATTGAATTCAAGCATTCACACTCACCAAATATTCTACCATCATACAACCACCATCCACATACCCCTCCACAAATATGGTCTTGCAAATAAATACTCCAGTCATATTCCACAAGATATCCCCAAGTTCCCTTACAAAATGAGACATGGAGCTAAAAAAAAGAGAAGTACAAAAAATAGAGATATGAAAAAAATAGAAAAAAATAGAGTGATAGCTCCATGTGCTCAAAGGTTTCAAAGTTTCAAACAAGGGGATCAATCAAGTAAGAAGTTCTTACCCAAGACCATATTCCACTATAAACACAATGTTTGGTATGTTGGAATCATTTCGATATACTCTTCACCTTGTGTTCATCTTCTCCACCACCATAAACACCATCCATTCTCTATTGATCAGGATGAGGGGTATCACAATCTTCGCTAGGACCAATTTTTGACTCAACAACATACATGAAATAGGTAAGACTTCTTTTATCCCCACCTTGAGCTCCACATAAGCCTATAGTTTGTAGGGAAAAAGAATGGCCTTAGGCCATGGTGAGGAATTTCATAACCACTTGAGCGATTCAAGAGGAGCATTTATGGAACTTGATGCTTTAATTGCAAAATTTTCAATAACCTCCGAGTATGAAACCCGAAAAGAGATTGCATTGGGTAAGATTCTACCTTGTTTATTCCATCTCTCAACCGCCAAAGACAAGGTGAGAAGTCAAGAAGCCCCACAGGTATACATAAAGAGGTTGGGATACGCTTGTGCCAGTTTGTTCAATTCATAAATGGCGGAGTGTTTGGTTGTGCAATTAATACTTGCAGGATTATTGACGTTGATGCAACTCCTGATGCGCCGAGCCTAAGTCTTAGCTTTGCTCGAGGACAAGCAAAGGTTCAAGCTTGGGGGCGTGTCGGCGGTCGTTATTTCCTGAATTCGTCCGCCAATTCCTCAGTGAATAAATGGGGTATAAACGAAGTTCTACGCATTATTTACCTTGAAATAACGAATTCCACGAGTTTTGGTGGTTTTCGGTGTTACACAGGGAGATGCTCAAATTTCATGCAAAGTTATATCATTTGGAGCAAGCATAGTGGGCACAAAAGGGCTTGAGAATGGATTACAAATAACATCACTATGAAGTATCTCAAATGCCCTCTATGACTAAACCATTGTGAAGAGCTTGTCGAAATAATCAAAATGGAGTTTTGGTTCACTCAATTTGGAGTCTGGATGTGAAAGTTACGGCCGTTGTAAGTTCAACAACTCCAGCTACGAGGACAGTGGCCGGCCGGCCTAAACTCCCTCCAAATGCCTCAATCTTCATTGGAATCAACTAAGTAACTCACCAAGGACCCATATACATGTAAGGGATCAAGCCCAAGTCAAGACAAAGGTCGGAAGGCCAACATATGGTCCAAGAAATGACTAAGTGCTGAAGGGCTAGTAGCTCGGCCAAGTACATAGGCCGCCCGGCCTAGTACTCAGGTCTCCCGGCCTAGTACTCAAGCCGCGCAGCCTGTTACTTTGGCCTTCCGGCCTCCCAATTGGTCACCCGACCTTCCTACAACACATGCATGCAAAGAAGCACAACTTGGACTCAAATCAACCGTCGATCAAAGGACCAAAGGCATGCATGATGGATGGATCCTTGAGACACACTCTCCAACCAATGAAGAACATCCAAGTGGCAGCCAAAGACTAAGTCCTAGGCCGCCTGGCCAAGGAGTTAGGCCTTCAGGCACGTGCTCTAACCGAAACAACTGCCACCGCCTCAAAGATTGAAGATCAAGCCGTCCAAAATAACGTCGGTGCATCGAAGGGCGAAAATGCCACACTTGACAGGTCGCGCGGCCTGCAGACTTAGCCATTTCATCGACCTACAGCCTCCTATAAATAGAGAGCAGCCCCCTCACTTCCAATTGGCACCATTGTACTCTCTCTACTCTCTCCCTTGGGGAGGTGACCCCTTTTGGGTGGCGCTACCCCTTCTAGTTCAATGTTTAGTAGGAGTTAGAGTTGGGCTCTGCCTGTTCCGGAGCAGTCTTCAAGAGTCTGGTGCGAGTCCTTTGTATCTTTCTTTTCCTGTAAGACTTTGAGTTTATTTAATATATTTCTCTTTATTTAAGTTCAAGCGTTTACATTCCTGTCTATGGTTATGATCGTAGTGTAGGAATGTCATTAGACTATAGTTAGCATTGCTCTATGAGGTTATGATAATCTAGTCTATTTACTTGCGGGTTCCTTGTTCATGCTGCTAGTTAAGTTGTAGCACTAGTGATGCTTCCACTTGTTTCTAGCCAAGTGCAGGAAGTGAATAACCAGAGTTTACTCTGGGAAGTTCACCTTGGTTTGCAACCAGCCCCATGCAGCTCAGGGTGCCTCGTGCACACGCACGGGCTTTAGGTAGCCCCTATTGGTGACAGCATTAGGGCGTCTCAGTATTCCACCCCGTCGTTCGGGCTGGCATGTAGACGCATAGTCAGGATCCCTGGAACCCGCCTTTCTCGGCTAGGTAATCAGCACTCTGGTGCCTGGCAGTGGTTCTATAGCCGCGATGTCCGATGCAGTGTAGATGACTAGACCAAACCATAACCTCAGTTATGTCACGACCTTAGTAGAGTGACAATTGGAGCTAGCTTTGTCTTTTGGCTTGCGCTTAGTAAAAGAAGGTCTCATTAAGAACCAGATCCGTCTCGTTGTCCTCATAGCTTCTCGTTGAGCTATGTATCTGTGTGGAGTGTGTCAGTGTGCCGTTATCCTTTCTTTTATCGTTTAGAATGAAAGAGTTAAATAACAAGATGTTTGATAAGTTAATATCTCTAACTCAATGCTTCCCTGTGGATAAATACGATACCTTGGAATACTCCCGGGTGAAAGCTACAGCGGTCTCCATACACTTGCGGAGTAAAATCTATTAGGCTAAGAACCGCCAACAGATATCATGGGTGAAATTACGGAGAGCTTCAAGGACTGTCGGAGCCGACATCTTCAACTCTGCATCTAAGGAATCAGCTGACTTCTTGTAGCATAACATGCGGAGAGCTGCAGTCATTTTTTGCTTAGTTGTGTGGCCAGGTTTGCCGGTGCAATCGTGCCCTTGCTCCTAGTACTTGGGGTTGGAGCGTAGCAATGCTTTCTCGCTCTTATGGAACAGTGGCTTTGTCATCCGATAACTGCAACATCGAAAATTAATGACCAGGAGCGATGAGTTTTGGAGATGGGCAACAGCGAAGAACAAAATTGGATCACAAGAATAGGGAACAATTGCACGTACCGGCGACGAAATGTTCGGCCATTGTACACTGGGTCATCACGAAAGTACTCATTGTCCAAATGCGTTGCCCCTTCTCCCCCATCGCGCTTATTGGGTGCACGGCCCATGATTGAACCTCGATAGCCTCGTTTTGTCTTTCATTTCTTTTTCAAGTATAGGAAACAGAGTACGGCAGCGGCAATGTCTTGGTCATCGTCGTTGTACTCACTGTCAGATTCAAGCGCCATTGTGCTGCTCACATGCATGCCGGCGTTGAGAAGACCATAGCATGACAAGAAATCGAGACAATACGGTACGGAAATAGAGTGAGTGGGGCATGCTCACCAGCCCTATCAATGCGGCCATCAAGATCCAAGGCTACTCACCAAGCGAGTGCTCATCCTCCTGTCCACAGACATGGAATCAGTCGGCGTCCAACGTCCACGACGAGCATATGGGGATGGAAACACGGACGCATAGTAGAAGGTCAAAAGAGGAGCAGCGAACGGAGGCTCGCCGCCCAATGGAACGTCGGCCGTTGGAACTAGGGTGCATTGCACTGAGACGAACATGAGCAGGGCGGTCAGCGGCAATCTAGTCGGCAGTGTGCACGACGACACGGAGGATTGGACCCGTCGGCTAACAAGATCCCCTTTGAACAGTGACCCTACTCGAAATACTCGATGCTCACCTAGTATTGGCATGGCGCTTGAGTCGGAGCAGCGGGACCGTAGCCTGAGATGAAGGTCGCAGATGGGAAGAGGAGCGCCGGACACCAGCGGCACCTCCAATCCCCCGGTGCTCATTCGATGAACGGTGGGCGGTTGGGGAACCAATGGAAGACCGGCTTGGCCTGTTCACGCGCTCGCCGTATCAACCGGGGAGAGAAGACGGCGTTGCTCCGCTGTCAGCGCAGCTCGGGCGTGGGCGATCGGTGGCCGGAGATGGCGCCCAGCAGGGTGGCGAGCAAAGCTCGAGGCATTGTGTGGATTTGAAACACGGGGAGGGCGAGCGGGGCTAGGGCCAAATGAAATTTCCATCCGCGCGCGGGAGCCAACAGGGCCAAAAAGGAGTATGGGCTTCATCTACAGTGTAGAGCCTGCAACATTTATTGGATGGAGGCGTCGGATGCAGTCGCCCTTGGATTTAGTCCGAGAGGAGTGTGAGTAAGGAGGGTTAAGGTTGAGCTATTGCAAAGAGCACCGCATTTTAGCAGTGTACTCCCTCCTTTCCATAATAAGGACTGTTTTATCATTCAAAATTTGTCTCACAACAAGTGCTGCTGTAGAAGATTAGTTACTCTTAAAAGAAAATTAATCTACATGCATTCAGCCACCTTAAAAGAAAAAGATTAGTCTGTTAATTAGGAGTACATGCGTCATAGTGTACTCTTCTTAATTTGTCCTAAAGTTCTAAAACTACACTCATCGTGGGACGTAAGGAGTAGATCTTAATATAACTATCCAAGATCATTAGAAACTTCTATTATTGAAATAATCTATGGTTGTGATTCGCAAAGTTGCTTCAACTAAGTACTTTGTGATGTTTTAGAAGAGATAAGACGACCCATTATTCATTATTCCTAGCTAACCAATTGTTAACCACCATGTGCCCATGGATTGGTACAATCATATCTGATGAATTTAGTCAGACAAGTGACTCATCACTTCGGTTCAAGAGGCCAAGCCTTGCACGTTTACTTCACATAAAAGGAGAATTTTGAGAAGATCTTTATGCTGAATAATTTATTGACTAAAAGAAATAAATGTGGCTTTCATTCACCGATAAATTAAGTCTTGATTGATTCAACTGAGTGAAGTAAAAGTTTGCAAGTACTTATAATATCTTTGTTGTCCATATCATGGATTCATGGTACTCTTTTCTGACTAACATTGAAATGTAATAAATCAATGCTAATCATCTTCGGACGGGAAAAACTAAGGCATTGCTTAATTAGTTGAGAGTAACTTTCTTTATGTAACTAACAACACTGCATCGGTGATGTTTGTAGAATAAGATGTTAGCCTATACAACATTGCTCAGCTTCCATTATACTTTTGTCCAATAACATTCAGTTTTACTTTCCAAATCATTTAGATATATAAGTGAACTTGTGGTTTTGTTAGAATGAATATCCTGAACTGTTATTCAATTGACAAATTATTTCCTATCTCCATATATAAAAGTTTACAACATATCCTAATAATACTAATGGATCTGTATGAAGTCCTGATATCCCTAGCCTGTGGTTTTGATTTTGACGCTACTGTTTGGATGGATCAAATACTGCAGAGACTACTTACTTTAAACAGAAGCTAAGCTTTCATGCAGGACTTTGAATTCAAGCACACATTAAGGACGAGTCTTATTGTAAGCATAGATTCCATTGTATTCTGAATCCACTGTCAACTCCAAGACCGCCCTTTTGAGACATGCGGTCAGTAGTAGAGAACGATAGACAGTAGCCGTGGTGTGCTGATGCATGCATGTAGTGAGCTTTGATTTTGTCACATGGACTTGAACTGTGTTTGAGATAAGTATTGAATTCAAGAGAATGCAAGAATCAGAAAGACTTTCGGTCTTGTGTGTTGTCAACGACGACATATATATGGACTACTAATATTCCAAGATGACTGAACAGGTCTGTATCAAGCATGTGTTGGAACTTGGAACAGGTTTTTCACATTCGTTCTTTTACCAGAAAAAAAACGACTTCAGCGAAAAATGGATATGCTACATGGGCCCAGCAGTGATCGATTGAAATGGGTGTATACTCGTCGAGGTGCAGAAACAGAGTTGTCGTAAAAAATAAAACATACTAGTGGGAGTTTACTGAAGCTTGCAATTATTTGCTTTTCTTTTGTTTATCTTGATTCGATTGTTATGTCAAAGTAGCACATATGAACTTAAAGCCTCCATGAATCAGACTGTTCCGCATGCATCAAGTGGTGAGGCAGGAATGGATCTTAGACTGCCTCTAGCGGATCGTATATATGTTTATAGTACAAAACGGCACTGTAGCACTACTGTAAGCAGATGGATGAGTGGTTGAAACAGTGATAGACAAACGTGAATATACCATTCGCTGGAGATAGTCTTATAACCTCTTCCTAGGGCGGCAACACATATATATAACATTATTGATGTAAATTAGCTAGGGCATTTTGTTTTGTTTCGGTTAATTCAGAAGTACGGTGACTCAAATCCGTGCGTGCCATGAGTAATTCAATATAGAACTTCGATGAAATTAGAGCGGCTTTATTATTAATTATTTCTTTAGTGTGTTTTTTAAAATCAAAGGATCTAATGAAAAAGAAAGAAACCGAGAGGGGGCTGCACGTACGCTTTATCCCTCCCCGACCCGGACGGCTTTCTTCTGCCGACCAGCTGAAGCGACAGTAGGCGTCCACTTGTTTGACAACAATAATGCACAGCTAAAATTAAATTTAAATTAGAGCGTCACGTCACGTGGTAGCAATGTTTCTGGTGGACGGAAGCTTCTCTCAGTGACAGCAGCAGGGAGACAAACGACGACAGCAGTACGCCCGGCGGCCTAATTGGCAATTGGGGGTTCCCTTTGAGAAAAACTAAACATCATCCGGTTGCTTGGAACGCTCCCGTCACTCGTCTCGCCGGCCTTTTTCTTCCGCGGCAGCGCGCCCTTCTCCTCCCACGGCGCGCAGCCCCGCCGCCTCCTCCTCCACCGGCGATGCGGGCCCGCACTCCACCACCTGCTTCCTCGGCGGCGCGCCCCACGCGGCGCCTCCTTCCGCGGCGGTGTGGCCCCGTACGGCCGTCTCCTCCTTCCCCGGCGGGAGGCACAGCCGGCGGGGACGACGACGGCGACTGGGAGGAGGCGTGGCCAGCGGGGGAGGGCGACGGCGGCCGGGAGGAGGCGAGGAGGCGCGGCGACGGCGAGCGGGGGAGGCAACGGGGGTGCGGCGACGGCGGGCCGCGCGCGCCGGCACGGCGAAGGCGGGAGAAGCGTGCGCCGGTGGGGGGAGGCGGAGCCGCGGAGGAGGCGGGCGATGGGTAGCCGGTGGGCCGGCGACGGGCGCTGGATCTGGCGGAGGTGGGAATTGGGGTAAGGATAGGGGTTACACTGTAATTATCATCTATCTAAGATTCAATGCCAAAAATTTAGATATTGAAAAGCATTTCAACACCTGGTTGATAGATAGAAAGAGTCCACGCAACTTCCTTTGGATGGGCAGGGGCCGTTGCCTTCTTCACGCCGTCGTCTGGCGGGTGCGCTGCGACTGCGACTGCGACTGCGATGCCGATCGATGGGATGCCGTGGGGTTGAAGGCGCGCGCGCGGGGGTCAAACGTCACCTGTGACGCACGCCGTCTCCTCCGATCCTTTTGCTGCTTTTGGTTGGAGAGGGCAGTTAACTGCATTTGCTGTCCCCATCCAGTTCTGATAATTTTACGACCAACTCCTCCTACACTCCTGTGCAGCAGCCAGCAGGTCTGTATGCATGCATCCACATGGTATTGGGAGGCCAAGCCTCGCAGCCAGGGATCGATCAAAATCCTTATCCACTCCGTCGATCGGCCGCCAAAAAGCGAATCAACTCACCACGTCGATCGTTCAATGCCTACACCCAAAGATTTCTCTTTCAGACCGCCAGGGCCATGACTCATCCGGATCAGCATCAGCATACTTTCATAACTAACGACCGCTTGTTAACGGTTTGCGACCAGAGATCGCCCCCCCCCCCCCCCCCCCCCCCCACCCAAAAAAAAAACGTTTATTTTGGGCAGGCAAAGTAAAGAAAAAAGAACAGCTACCTGACTCTACCTGAACATCAGATGTAAACGACCGCTGACAGGATAGTCTAAATCTTTAGGCTGTCTCCAGTAGAAAAGTAAAATGGTTGTCTATAACATTGTTTGATACTGTAGTATTGCTGTAGAAAGAAAAAAGAATGATTAAAATAATAAAAAAATAGTATTATAAGCAAACTTTATACACTGTCCATAGTTTCTCTAGCTAGCTCACAAACTTGCGAACGAATAAATCATCCATCAATGTCAGAGTTTTTCTTTTCCTGTTGTACTCATCGGAGTGCGCAGGCATGCATGTGTACGCAACTCCAGATTTCCAGATGCATTGTCCCTAACGAGCTGGGCGATGTGCCCTACCTAGCAGCCTAGCGACTGTACGCGTACAATTTTTTATTAAGTCAGTGTTAGATCTAAATTTTCCCCTAAATTCTACTATGAAAAAGAAAATTCCTCGTCACATAAAAATGTCGGCACATGCATGGAGTACTAAACGTAGATAAAATCAAAAAATAATTATACAGTTTAGATGTACTTTGCGAGATGAATCTTTTGAGCCTAGTTAGGTCATGGTAGGACAATATTTATCACAAACAAACGAAAAGTGCTACAGTGCGCTACAGTGTTGGATGTGATGTTTTTGGCCAAATTTTGGCAAATTTCGCCTGCTTTTCGCCTCCACTTTTTGGATCTAAACACAGCCTAAGTACGTCAATCTGATGGCCCTGTCCAGATACATTGTCCCAGAAAAGCTGTGCCACTGCGTAATACTACGTGGTGTACTAAAATCATGCATGTTAGTTGTGCAATACATTGCAATCACAGCATTGTTTAAGGATTAATGCGGTGACATCTCACATGGAAATGAAGACGGACGAACGAACAAGACAAAACACATGGTTTGCGCTGCAGCATTGCATTGTGCAGGGAGAACGTACTGAATCAGTAGATTATTTGTCTTATTCATATATAGGAGTAGTATATATATACACGCGCGCCACTGCCAATGTGCATTAATTAGATCGGAAAATATTACTAACCTATGAACGGTGACTCTAATTTAACTGTTCGCTTTGTTTAAGAAAACTACACAAATGTAGTACAAAAGTATAAGATATGATTAAGGTATTGTTAACGGTATAAAAACAAGTCACAACAATATACTCCAAGTGATAATTATACAGTGTTTTTTAAATAAAGATGAATAGTCAACACACTATCAGCCATATAACTAACTTATCCAACAATATATGCACTATTTTCTCTCTTTCAACCTATACGCCCGGCCCAGAACTACTCTGGGGATATATGCCATTAATTTTATACTATTTGATCAGAGCGTATACCCAATTCAAAATGATCAACAGCGGGGGTAAGATAATAACTAGGCCGGTAAAGAAGGACGACCTTCACAAATTGCGTTGGCAATATCTTTATTTCTCATGTCCTTTTACCTTTACAACTCCACAACTTATAAAGAGATGAATTGTCCATTACAAAAAATCACCGTTACTTGATGCAGTTTAACCGCTACCATCGCTGAATGTTCTAGGGCAGTATGATAATCTCACATGGACGCCCGTGCCACTGTATGATCCCCAAGGTTTTCGTCGTCCTCTTTGTCGAGTACAATCAGAAAACCAAATAGCGTGCTTCCCAAGTTCCAACAACAATGCCAAAACCACTTCACAAACAAGACAATGACGCATGAAGAAACCGTAAATATCTATCTTAGACCTGCAACCGAAATTCTTTCGTTCAATAGAAATTCTTTCCTATTGTCTTATTATATGTGTTCAAACAGTCCTTTTTTTAGCGACTGTTCAAACAGTCCTGATTTGCAAATGGTTTAAGATCACATTTCGAACCAAAAGGAAAATTCATGGATTCTCAAACGTGTCACATAGGGACAATTCAGTTATGCCATTTTTCAAAAGAGGTTTTCTCCTCCGTATTTTCAAACAGGCATGAAATGTATCCCTTTCTTTCTTGCACTTTAATCAAGAGTAAAATAACACCGGGTGGCCCTCAAACTTCCTAAAATCCTAAAAATACAAAAAGGTCCAGCATGCTTCGTATTTCAACCTTTGACTTGTGCTTGTGCAATTAATAAGCTTATGGATCTGTAGCTACATTTTCATATTTTTAATATCTAAATGAAACCAAAATAAAAATTGCAAATTAAGGATCACTAGTGAACATTGCTCGGTAGTAAACATGAAACCGAGGACAAGGCTACTCTCTTTTTCCTTTTTTGTGAAATATAGTACATATATATAGAGCCGCTAACACGATCATGTTCAGATAAGACACACATATGTACCCATGTAACACACAGGCATGTCGTCTTTTAAGGCGTGCGGTAGCAAATGTAACACACAACACATATGCTTCTACGGAGCAAAGTACAATTGTCGTTATATTGCACCTTCGAAACGAATGTAACCTAACTACCCTATAAGCATTGGACAACACAACCTACAACTGACGAAAGCATTGGATAGCTTCGTTGTACCATTTAAAGATATATTCCTTAAGTTCTCAAATACTTTTGCACGGTTAGCTTATTTTTTTGAACTAAAAGGCATCAAACAGAAAGACCAGATGGAGTAGTAATGATTAGTAAATCATGAACACCGGTAATGTTGAGTTAGATATCAAAGACGGATGCTAAGCTTTACCATTGGAAAAGTAAGGGTTTGTTTGGTTCTTGACATCAACAAGCCATGCCAAGCTGCCGGCAATGCCACACTTCTGGCGAACGAAAACGGTGCCAAACTTGAAATGGTGAGAAAATGCACTGAACAGTCACCTGGGTGAGTATGGCACGCCGCAATTCGGCCAGGAACCAAACATAGGCTAAGGTTAGGCATTCTTTGGCGTGGCAAGCTTTGGAAAGTAGTGGACCCAAACTAAACAGACCCTAAGCAATTCACAATGTTGCTCGCAATGCTAAAGCACCAACTTAGAAATACATCCCATGACGTCGAAATATTTGTATTTCCTTTTATGGACCGATACAAAGGCAGTATCTAGGGGTCAGACTATGTGTAATACAACCTAGGTCCAGTCCATAAGCACAAGCTATAAAACTTAGGGTATATTTAGAACCCATGTATTTTTCATGTTTCCAATGCAATACTATAGTATTCTAACTCAAATGGTGTTTGGTTGTTCTTTAGAATACTTTGATTCCAATATCATAGTATTTGTTAGTACCAATGATATTTTTGGAGTATTGTAAACTCCACTTGATACTAAAGTTGTCTCATCCAAGTGGGTAAGAGACTAGTAAAACTAAAGTATGCTTTGAGAGACTACGAGACCAAACAAGTGTTACAATACTATGGTTTTGTAGGAAAGGAAATGCTACGGTTATGTCATAACAAATATAGACCAGGTATTTAAAGGTGGGCGTGGTCAACCCGTGGAGCGAACCGGACTCGACCCTCCAATCCACATAACATACTAAGAAGCATTTGGTTTGCTCCATATACTCCAAGGGATAACATGGATCGAACCAGTTCACCTGCTCTGCCCCATCCCCATCACTGTCGTGCTTCTTGCCTTAGTTTTTGTTTTCTTCAGTGGCAAAATAAGTGAATTATAGAGGAATCAAACTCACATGTAATTTTATTGTTACACAGATTGGTAAATTCTAGATATTCATTGTTTGAGCCAATAAAAACCATTAGCATCCATTACTAGCCCCACTTCCTATATATAGATTGGTAATCGGATATTTTAACAGTATCTCTACCTATAATATTGAAGCAAATAAGGTTTCACGGTCCGTCGTGACACATGTGGAGCCTGGTGACATTGTAGGCGGGCCCACATCAATGAGATTTGCACACGCAATTAATCACCCCATGTCCTATCTCGTTATGGGCTGGGACACGAGACCCCCAAGGCCCAAAATCAACCTGCCGCCTCCCTTTCTTTTGTAATTGAAGTCCATCATCGCAACAAACAAATATAGCACATCCTTCATCCGATGTTGTATATTCAAATCAAATTGTATGCTATAATACCAAATTGCCAGATTCCATGACCAAAAATCATGCCAAAGGAGAAGGAGGCCGAGTCGATCCAGTCAGAGACTCAGAGACAGAGGAGACAATGAGTAACAAAAAGTGCAATAGTCGAAACCGACATTATTCAAGAAATTCTAGACCTATGCCGGCACAACCTGAGGAGCCATGGCAAATAAAAAAAGAGAAAGCATCCGGATCTTTGCCCAAATCCGCCGGTTTGCAGCGTCCGCATGCGGTCTAGGAGTGGCCATGGAGCTTTGACGTGGGAAAAAGGATACAGGCTACCAGACGTATCCGCTTTCTTGAGCCAAGGAAGCGTGCCGCCGCCCAGCAGCCGGTGCCAGCAGAAGGGCGGCCATGCGACGATGTGGCTGCCGGTGACAGCACTTCGTAGGCGGGTATAAAATAGAGGGTACCAGGCTGCAGCGTCCGCATGCGGTCTAGGAGTGGCCTGGAGCTTTGACGTGGGAAAAAGGATACAGGATACCAGCGTATCCATTCTCTTGAGCCAAGGAAGCGTACGGCTGCATGGTAAAATAGAGGGTACCGCTGCAGCTAAATTTAATTTAAGGGACCAATTTTTTTAAAGGAGTCTCTAAATATCCATTTAGAGGATGAAATATAGAGGATCCATTACGGATAGTCTTATTTCTCTAATGTGGTCCATGCAATGTACTCTAACTACAAGCTTACAACCATTGTATAGATATTTTTTTTCATTTGAAAATATATATGAATGAAATTGCCCATGTTTTAGCTGCTCGATTGCACGCATATCGTAGGCGACGATAAGATTTATTATTCCACTCTTTACAGACCTGACAGATGAACCATCTCACACAATAAAATTAATTGAGGCCATATGAAAACTAGCGCCCAGATCGTATATGCTTTACTTTTTACATACTATGTATTGATATAAAGCTACAGAGATATGATAAGCTCTCTAATCTAATTGACATCACGCCAAAAATTGATCGGAATCGACGAAAATAAGACAATATCATTAATAACATGTCGTGATACTACATCACTGTCCACACCAAAACAAGAGCCCAAATTGCATACACCCTCAATTTTGGGCGTTCATATATCAAGATAAACTTTTCAACTTAACTCGCAAAATTCACTCATAGCGTTATTGTACATTAAAAAACATATTGAACCAACACTCTAAGAAAGCCATCAATACGTCGCTCAAAGCAAGGCATACACGATGCACATTAGAGTTAGGTTATACCCGCAGCATCGCACGGACATTTTTGCTAGTTGTTATATAGTAAAGGACAAAACGGTTTACTGTTTGCGGTCTTACTCCAAAATAAATATTTATTATACTAGAATAAAAAGTACTCCCTCCGTTCAAAAAAAAATGAAATACTGATTTTGTCTTAAGTCAAACTTTCGTAACTTTGACCAAGTTTATATCAAAATATATTAAAAGTTATGCTACCAAATTAATATCATTAGATTCGTGTTGAAATGTATTTTCATATCATACATAATTGATATCATAAATGTTATTACATTTTTATATAAATTTAGTCAAACTTACGATAGTTTGATTTAGGACAAAGTCAGAATTCTATTCTTCTGTGTACGGAGGGAGTAGGAAAAGAAAAGCACGGTTTTGTCCCATCTCCACCAGAGCCATGGGGTCCCACTCCCACCCGTCCATCGCCCGTCCAGTCCATCCACTCTTGCCAGAAAACCCAAAACCGTTCCCTGCCCGTGGGGACGCGCCGCGCGACTCTCAAGTCTCAACCCCGCGGACGGGCCCCACACGGCCTCTCCTTCCCGGAACCCACGACGTCGCCGCCTCGGCTGACCGGTCAAACCGCACGAGCTTTGACCCACGAGCCTCAGCGTCAAACGCCTGCCTTCCAAGAAGCGTCCCAATTCCACCACGTTCACATTGGGCCTCCACAATCCACTGACGTCTCGGTCCCACGTACTTTCGTCCCCGCCTGTCAGCCAGACGGGAACACAATAAGGGCCCCACCCTCGCCGCTTGCCGCCGATTTACCGCGCACACTACCGGCCGCTACTTAAACGGCAGACCAGCCACCGAGCAACCACTCCCGTCCGCCTCTCCTCTCCCTCTCTTCTCCTTTCCCGGACGCTGTGACGCGGCACGCCTCTCTCTCTCTCTCTCCCGTGTCGTCTCGTCCTCTCTGCTATTGCTAGTAGCTCTTGGTCGCTCGCCATGGCGTCCTCGACGGGGAGCTTGGAGCACGGTGGGGGGTTCACGTTCACTCCGCCGCCCTTCATCACCTCGTTCACCGAGCTGCTCTCAGGCGCCGGGGACTTGCTCGGAGGCGGCGCCGGCGCCGACCAGGAGCGGTCGCCGAGGGGCCTGTTCCACCGCGGGGCCAGCAGGGGCGGCGTGCCCAAGTTCAAGTCCGCGCAGCCGCCCAGCCTGCCCCTCTCGCCGCCGCCGATGTCGCCCTCGTCCTACTTCGCCATCCCCGCCGGGCTTAGCCCCGCCGAGCTGCTCGACTCGCCCGTCCTGCTCCACTCCTCCGCCAACATCCTGGCGTCGCCCACCACCGGCGCCATCCCGGCCGCGCAGAGGTACGACTGGAAGCAGGCCGCCGACATGATCATCGCCTCGCAGTCGCAGTCGCAGTCGCAGCCTCAGATGGAGGAGAGAGCCGGAGCGGGCGGCTTCAGCGACTTCTCCTTCCACACGGCCAGCGGCGGCTCCAACTCCATGCCCACCACGCAGACGGCGGCGTTCCCTTCATTCAAGGTTAGTTAATTGAAGTCACGTACTACTCCTGTATTTCAGAGAGTTCATATATAAGATGGTGTGAAAAAAAAGTCTCCGGCCGTAGCTCATCTCATGTGTCGTGTGCGCAGGAGCAGCAATTTGAAGCCGCAACAACCAACACCAGCAAGCCGAGCCAGAGCAACAACAAGGCGATGAGCAGCAGCAGCAACACGAAGCTGGAGGACGGGTACAACTGGCGCAAGTACGGGCAGAAGCAGGTGAAGGGCAGCGAGAACCCGCGCAGCTACTACAAGTGCACGTACCAAAGCTGCTCCATGAAGAAGAAGGTGGAGCGGTCGCTGGCGGACGGGCGCATCACGCAGATCGTGTACAAGGGCGCGCACAACCACCCGAAGCCGCTCTCCACGCGGCGCAACTCCTCGTCGGGCGGCGCCGGCGCGGCGGCGTCGGAGCAGGAGCAGCTGCAGCATCAGGCCGGCGGCCCCGAGAACTCCGTCGCGACCCCCGAGAACTCGTCGGTGACGTTCGGCGACGACGAGGCGGAGAACGCGTCGCAGCGGAGCGGCGGCGACGCGGACGAGCCGGACACGAAGCGGTGGAAGGCGGAGCAGCAGGAGCAGGACGACGGCGGGAACGACGAGGGCATGTCCGGCGGCGCGATGGGCGGCGGCAACAAGCCCGTGCGCGAGCCCCGGCTGGTGGTGCAGACGCTGAGCGACATCGACATCCTGGACGACGGCTTCCGGTGGCGCAAGTATGGGCAGAAGGTGGTGAAGGGGAACCCCAACCCGCGGAGCTACTACAAGTGCACCACGCCGGGGTGCCCCGTGCGGAAGCACGTGGAGCGCGCGTCGCACGACACCCGCGCCGTCATCACCACGTACGAGGGCAAGCACAACCACGACGTGCCCGTGGGCCGCGGCGCCGCCAGCCGCGCTGCCGCGGCGGCGGCGCCACCGGCCGCCGCCGTGATGGGCGGCGCCGCGGGCAGCCTGCAGGGCCAGCTGCAACAGCACCAGCCCTACACCCTGGAGATGCTCGGCGGCGGCGGGGCCTACGGCGGCAGCTACGGCGCGGCCAAGGACGAGCCCCGGGACGACCTGTTCGTCGACTCGCTGCTCTGCTAGGCTGCTGGCTGCTAGGGACGCGACGGGACGGGGACACGGCCGTAGCGTGCACGTTCCTTCACTGGCATCGAATTGTCAGATACGTATACGGTGGGGCCGGACGCTGTTGAATACGCTACTGTACAACGACAACACGCTGCTGTATCTATCTGTATACATACACACACCCCATCAACCGTAGGTGTTTAGCTTAGCTAGGGATCGATGCAAGTTATTTGTTGATTCGTTGGAGGCCTTTTGTTTTTTTTTTTTTTTCGCCAGCCACACCCGGCCGGTCAGTCGGTCAGTGATGCATGTATGTACGTACGTACGCGCACGCGTACACATATACGGTTCTCTGTGTCTTTTGTGGCTGTGTGGGTGGGAACTAAAGGGCCATATACTATATATTTATACTACTATACTGCTAGTGAGACAAAGTCAATAATGCTGCTGCTGCTGAAGTAGATGAAGAAATATTATTTGTTGGGATTTCAGTGACATGTGGCCTGCATTCCTGTGACGTGAGGGGTGACGTGTGCAATTAGGCAGCTCCTTTTCATCGTTATCGCAAGGAGCAGTGTAGTGCAGCAAATGCGTTGCACCCGGTGGCACGTGCCTCAACTATTGTATACTGCTCGCACCTTTTTCCAGACGCTGATTGTTTGATCACGCTGTACTGTAACCGGAGTAGAGTAGTAATCAATTTGGTGGTTGCAGTTCAGTAGAATACACAATAACAAATAGCAGGCCGATTGATTGATTGCCGCCTAACTGAACGCTTCAATTTTTATTTTTATTTTTCATGTAAGGTGATATGTATGCTAGCTGGTTCAAGTGGGAACACGTGATGATGCCACGCTCTGGAGTGATAGCCATGTAAATACAAATACTGGCCTTGAATTAAAAGAAATTAATTAATTGGGGCACAATATGATATGATATCCTGCCGTGCCGTGCGTACGATGATTGGGCCGGCCTTAACTGAATTTTGCCGACCTCCCATCCCATTCCCAGGCCCCAGCACCACCGGCTGGAAAAATGATAGGGGAAAGGGGAGTAGCATCTTGTTAGCTGGACGATGTGAAACAGACAAATCATCGCGTTCTCACACTAGATTTTTGCTGAAAAGAGCATCGGTTGGCCTTTACGGCTACTTGCCTACCAAGCAGCCTCTGAGATATTGCGTCCCGAACAGTTTCTCAGTACAAATAGGAAAAGTCCCTGCCAAACGGAAAACCTGCTTAATTTGAAAGAGAAACTGAAGAATCCCGATCAAATGATTCTGAGATTTTAAAATGTTTTCTAAAATAAGCATAGTCCGTTCTCCGTTGTCCTCGTAAATAAAAGCTAGAAATACATGTTCCTCAAAAAAAATTACAATAATCAATCTCTCTCCGGCGACATTGCTTCCAAGGAATTGAATCCCAATTAAGCAAAGAGAAAAATCTATTTGACACCTTTAACTATCGCGGTTGTTCGATTTTCAATCTCAAACTAGAGGTGGATATCGAGCTAGCTCGGCTCTTTACAGCTCATTAGTATGACGAGCCATCTTGACCCGGCTCATTATACTAAAGAGCTAAAAGTCAGTCTCATCTCATTAGCCAACTTGAGCCAGCTCGTTAGGCTCACGAGTCAGTGCAACAATGCACATATTTAAATATGTAAAATATACAATATCAAAAACATTGCCACTATAACCATATATACATTAATAACATCATTGGATTCACTCTTCCATTAGTAGTTTTAACTTCAAATATTCAATCAAACAAGTAAATATGTCTCGTTTGGCTCGCAAGAGCTGGCTCATTAAGAAAATGAGCTAAAATGATGGCTCGGTTCATTACAAAATACAAACGAGGTGAGGTACTAACAAGCTGTCGAGCGAATTATCGAGCTGAGTTTTTTTGTCCAGCCCTAGCTCCAACTATATACGAAACTGGTAACTTAAATCTTTGAACCAACCAAAACCGCAAATTGGGCTAAGTTTCTTATTGTATTTTTCCCGATGACAAGATGGCGGCAATGAACACGGCATTCGTTAGTTCAGCAGCCTCGAACACATTCAGTCGTCTTTCACATATATGACAACTCGAAGCTTCTGTGTGAATCGTGCATCTAGTAGGAAAAAAACTGCACGCAGGGAGGGTTTCATTGAGCTCGGCTTGAAGAAACTAAAGGAAGACCTAAAGGCTCCATTTCCATTATTTCGCAATCACGTCCACTTTGATTCGGGGTCTGCTAATCAATGATTAACCAGGGGGCTTCTGACGTCACGGGTGAACACCGAACCGGCCGACCCACTAGTTTAGTTATAGTTAGTCCAATGCTGGTTGCGCATATGTTTGGTTCTATGTTTGGTTCTTGGCTCCATGGAGTAAAAAAAAAAAATTAAAAACCAAATTTTGATCGGAGTTTGTGCTCTATGTTGGGCAATTTGGCTATGTCGAAATGACATAATTTTTGATAACCATAAGGAACAATTTTATATGCAGATTTTATTCAAGACGACACAATGGACAAGATTTTGGGTGCTGTTACAAAAGTAGGAGGAGCGAGATTTTGTGCAAAAGGCATGTTGTACTTTGGAGACCACCACAATGGAGATTTTTCCAAACATGGATGGATGTTCAGCAATAGACTTCGTTAAGGCTATTTTGGTCTATTTTTTTAAGCATTCGTTCTTCAAGAACTGTATGTTTGCTTTTTGCGGTGGATGCAGTTAATGTAATAATTTTAAGCTAAAACATCTTGCGATGCAGTGGGCAGGATGTTTCTATTCCATTAGTGACCGGGATGTTTTTATTCCATCATTTACCACTACACCACAGTCCATAACAAGGCTTTAGCGACTGATGGTTAGCTGATAATAAATTACTTTTACCGTCGCAAGTCCAACGGTATATTAAGGTTGTGGTGTAGTGTACGTTTGCGTCGGAGTGAGCGAGAGGGTGAGGTACGAGTCCCTCGTCTACCGGCCATTGCTTAACTCTCTAGAGGTCATTGACTCGAGTGCATGCATGGCTGGCGCAATGGAATCGAAGCTTCTTTTCTTACACCGGACCTGACCCGACGCACGGGGACGAGCAAGCGAGCGGGTCAAAGAAGGCAGTTTGCCGTTCTAGAGAAGATGGAGCCGGAGGAGAGCACGGTATCA
Source organism: Paspalum notatum (assembly GCA_022530915.1). Taxonomy (NCBI): domain Eukaryota; kingdom Viridiplantae; phylum Streptophyta; class Magnoliopsida; order Poales; family Poaceae; genus Paspalum; species Paspalum notatum. The sequence goes on from CM039692.1 coordinate 25,694,542, forward strand.
CGAGAGTCAATTTTTCACACGCGACGCGACGGCAACTTTTTTTCTGCCTCAGGTACCGTTGACCGGTGGTGCATACGTGCAGCATGGTTCGGTGACACTGTTCCAAATTTTATTTTTTTATCAAGTTTGATTTTTATAATTTTCAATTTGAAACCAAATATATAACTTTCCAGACCGAAATTTCTGTTTCGAACCGCGCCGAAAACGAAAAATATTGCCGAAATTTCAACAATTTCGGTTGGAAAGTTGAATGCTGGCGTGCAGTGAGTCTTCACCATGGACAACCAAACCTCGACCCACATCTTCAAAATAAGGGTTTGTTTGGCAGGGCTTCAGCTCCTTTAAAAACGGTTTCGGCTTCGGCTTCTCTAAGTTTTTGGCTTCTTTGGATGAGCTAAAGCCATTATAGTAAACATTGGGTAAAACAACTTCTCTTGTTTTTTTTAAAAAATGGTAGAACATGTACATGTCCATAGTGCCCTTATTCTTTTGATACACAAGCCTGTATGCAATGTGGACGCATGTAGCATGACGTGTGCGCGGTAAAACCTTGCCGAGTTGGCATGTAGCAGCTATAGCTCACGGCCAGCAAACATGCATGTTCACGCTTGGCTTGCGAGGCCCAGTCGATCGCCCAGGTGCGGCATGGGGAGCATCGGGCATGTCCACGCTTGGCTTTGCGAGGCCCAGGTGCATGGCACTAGCCCTGTTCATGGGCCGGCTAAAAACGATTGCTAGCCCGTATCTAACCCATAGCAAACCGTTCTCTTCGTCTTACATGGGCTGGGCTGGTTTTCGGGTTCTAACCCACGAATAGATGACATGTGAGCCGGTCTATGGTTTGAATCCCTAGAACCCGTCCTACCTGGAAGAAGAAACGAGTCTCCGAGACCAAGAGAGAGGGGCAAAGAGCTGCAGTCCATCTGCCGCCGCCGCCGTTGGCCATGACTGTGGACGAGGCCTCCCCCCACCTCCTCCCTCCCTCTCCCTTCTCTTTCTTTGGTCACCGGCACCCAGATCCGGCGGTGGCGGCTCGCCATCGGCCGCCTTGCCCTGGCGCCCGCGTCGCGAGCGCGGTGGAGCCCCTGGGTCCCAAGGTTGCCTCGCCCCTGCGGCAGCGGCGTGGGCGGCACGGCGGCGCCCTAACCGGCAGCAGCGGCGTGGACGGGACGAGGTGGATGCGGCGGCACCTCTACGTCTGAAGGCCGCGCTGGTGGCCGCTGGCATCGACGGGACAGGACTGCCGGAAGCGGCGGCGTGTGGCTCCTCCCCGGGTCGTGCGGTGGCGGAATCGTCGCACCGGGCGCGGGTCGCGGACTCACCTCCTCCCAGGTTGTGTTTCGGGTGATGTGTGCAGCCGTGGCCGTGGCCGCGGCGGCGCTCGGGGCGGCTGACCCATTCCCCTCTCCGTCGGCCAGGCATCACCCCCGGCGGCTCCTTCACCGAGTCGACGCTGACGGTGCCTCGGGGCCGGTCCCCATGGGTCACAAAGCAGACCAAGTTAAACCATGGAGTACTCAACCCGCCTGCAACCTAGATAAGACCAATCATTTACCGGACCAGTTTGCATCTTTTGGGTTGGTTTGGAAACAAACCAAAAACCGTAAAACCAACCCATGAACTGGGCTACATGGCACGGAGGGCACCAGGTAGGGGTTATCGCGTAATTAGGTTGCAGGAGCCGGTAGAAGCTAGAAAAATGTGGCTTCCGGCCTGTAGCACAAAAATGGCTTTGGCTTCCCAAGGCTCAGGGACATGAGCCGTTTCCGCACCCAATCATTAATTGGCGCGCGCGCGTTCGCAACGCACGCGAGCCCCCACTCTCATGCGCCCCGGCATGGACGCTGCGGCCGCGACACTCCCGGCGCGCTCATCCAGAAAGAGCCTCGGTTTTCGCATCTGCCCTTTGGTACGGCTTCACCAAAAGCTGGCGCTGGAGCGGAGCCGTGTCAAAGGGGCTCTAATAAGTGATACTGATCTAGACATGATCAACAATGGTGGGCCGATTGTTGCCTTCCTTTTTCATTTGTGTACAGGATTCAATCCAATTGAGCATGCCAAAGGAAAAAAAAAAAAACAAAAGAACTGTTGAACGTCCATTCATCTGTCTGGCATATCTGTTTTTTCTTGGCTCAGTTGTTTTCGTTTTATTTCTTGCTTGCCCCCTCTGTCATGGTTACTGGGCCTTTAAATTTTTTTTTTGAAGCAACAGGAGGGGTCGCCCCCTACTGATTTATATATATGTAAAAATGTGAAAAAAACAAACAGATATGCCAGGTCGTGTCATGCTATTTTCTTCTTTATTTTTTCATTCCTTTGGAGTTTACATTTCCTTCTTTTTAAAATCTTTTTAGAAATTTCTTTCTGGTTTCATTAATTTCATTCACACAAACGAGATCTGTTTCCCAATTGCACAATTGCTGACTTGTTTTTTTACTCTACGATTGCTGGAGAACATACATTCAGGGCAGGAGAAACTATACAAGTAAACTAAAAAAATCTCACCCATCGTAGTGCTAACTGTTTTCAGGGGCGCAAACTGTACATGTTCACATAAACTAAAAAAAATCTCACCCCTCAGACAAACTCCAACAGTCAAGGTAAAAGAGCGGATATAGTAGAAAACAATACTGTAACGACATTGTTTATAGAGAGAGATAGTTGGAATAGTTGATAGATGGAAAATATGCGCCAGCTGCTCGAGTCAGTCTCACAGTGCTAACCGTTTCCAGGAGCGCAAACTGTACAAGTTCACAGAAACTAAAAAAAATCTCACCACCCATTGTGCTAACCGTTTCCAGGGGCGCAATAGTGCAAAAGCCCAAAATAGGCGAGAAGAGGACGGAGGATCTGCTATCTCCACATGGGCCTCCTGAATCCTGGGCCGCCTTTGGTTTGCCTACATTCCAAAATAGGCGAGAAGAGGACGGAGGATCTGCTATCTCCACATGGGCCTCCTGAATCCTGGGCCGCCTTTGTTTTGCCTACATTTTATGAATCTTACGCATCACCCAAGAAAATGCAGCTTGAAGCTGATTGTGAGATAATGGCATGAAATCCATTGGGTGTGTCATCTGAATTTTGAGGAGAGAGATTCAGAATCTACTGGAACCACCAAACATGGCCGATCCAGCACTTCACGAGGTGCAGTGTCTTGTAATCGGCTGCTTTCCGATTCCTCAGAATTTAGGCACCCTACCCTACCCAACAAATGTTTTGTGCCGGTGAGAGCGGTGGCTACTGGCAAGGTGCGCATCTCGCAAACAAACGTATCGCTGTTGCTAAATCCTGCGGTGCCGGTGGTCTCGTCGGTTGCAACAAAAGTAATCACTCTGCTCAAATCTTCAAAAGATAAAGAGGGGAATCACAACGCCGGGGAGACTGTCTAAAACTGAAAGCTAAAGTCTCACTGCAAGTTATTGTTATTACCAGTACATCATATTCACAGTACAAGGACTAGGAGGACAGGGCAGTGGATCTTGAACCAGAAACAACGCAAGACTAACACCAAAGCAAGATTGAAAACGGAACACCAAACCAAGACCTGGCACTGATCAGCCAGCTGAACAGGTTCGTTGGTGGATATCCAGATCGGTCCTTCAGCGGGGCTGCTGGATGGGCCGGGGGCTGACCCTGGCGCCGCCGGCCACCCTCCGCGGCGCCTTCTCCGCGTACCTCGGGGCTTCCGGCGGCCCGGCGTGCGCCCTCCACCACTTGTCGATGCCCCACGCCGCCACCTCGAGCCCTGCGCCGCCCTTCTTGCCGCCGGCCCCGGCCTCCCTCTCGCTCTCTGCTCCTCCGCGCCGACGACACCAAGGAACACCAGGTCAGTGCCACAGAGCCCAAGATAGGCAAGCAGGCAGGCAGGCAGGCGGAGATGTCGGACAGCTTATTACCTTGGCGCGGGGGCGCCGGGGCGAAGAAGAAGAGCTCCTCGTCGGGGACGGGGAGGAAGCTGTCCTCCTCGTCGGCGTCGAGCAGGCCGAGCGCGCCGTACTCGCGGAGCCAGCGGTCGCGGAAGGCCGGGGAGGCCGAGACCAGGCGCCACCACTCGGGGGAGAAGTCCTCCACCTCCTGCTCCGCCGCCGCCGTCTGCAGGCCGCGGTACCGCACGCCGGAAGGCACGAACGGCTCCGCCCAGGGGTTCAGCCTCCCGCCGTTGCCGCTCACAGCTGCCATCTTGCTGTTCTTGGTGGACGGTGGTGTGGTCTGCTCTGCTTCCTCCCAGTTCCTACGGGCTTCGCACTCGCACCTCTCTCACTCCCGCTGTGTGTGGAATGGAGATTGGAGACCAAAGATGGATAGGGACGGCTCCACCTCCACCCGGGACGGATGGATTAGTTGCAGACGGGATCTTTCCGCCGATCTTATCCGTTGGGACGAGGTGGCCCACAGTATGGTCGTTTCGTAAACTATCCGCGGTATTGTTTGCTTGTTTTCCCAGTGATGATGGGCTGGGCTTCGGCCGCTGGTGGCCCTGCTGGAGCTGCGGATCAATAGGCGACAGGCGACAGCCGGTCATGGTCCACATTTGCCGTCCGGCCGCTCTCATCGGCCCGCGTGGCACGTTGGGATGTAGTACCAGTGTACCACCGCTGTCTTCGAATTTTCTATTTATCTTCCAGTAACACCAAAATTTATCTTTGAGATTCGTAAAGACAACCATAGTCATTGGACTCACATCAAACACATCTCTCTCCCACCTCCCTTCCATGCCCACACTGACACCGCTGTGGGCTGCCTTCGCCGCGGCGCCGCGTGCCCCCTCTCCTGCCCCCGCCGCCGCGCTGCCGCGGGCTGCCGCCTCTGCGCGCGCCTCCGCCGCTTCGTTAGAGTCCGGTCTCTTCTCCTGCGTGCTCGTGTTGTTCTTTAGGTTGAGCCGGTCATGTGCGCACGCGCGGCAAACGACACTTCTCCCATCCTCGTTGCCGCCGGGATCGACCGGCCAGACGTTCGCTAGCTGCTGCTTGTTCCTTCTTTTCTCTAGTGCATTGCCAACGATCCCGTATCGATCGTCCCGCATCTCTGCCTCGGCGGGCGCAGGGATGGAGATCGAGCGGTCGGTGCGGGGCAGCAGCGCCGCGCGCCGCCGCCGCTGCGTCGCCAGTGCGCTGCCGCTCCGTGCCGCCGCCGCCGCCAGGGTTGCCGCTGCCAGAGCACCGCCGCGTGATTCAACAATTTCAACATTTTATCTATCCCGATTCAACATTCTACTTACACTGATTCAATATTCTATTAACACAGATCTAACATTTTTACGTATAAATTGTTGAATTAGAATTTGTAAAATATTGGAATGAATCAAAATAAAACGTTGAATTAGATATCTGCAATTATTAAATACGTGGCCGAGGTAAAAATAGAGAGAAAATTTTTATTGGACCTTCACGAGCTTTTTATTCCGCTAGTTTAACTCTCTACCCCTACAAAAGTTCCTACGGTTCCAACGCTCCGTGTGTCCGCTCCAAGGTGTTTCCGCTCCCCCGCCCGTACCCACCCCTCCACCGACTCACGCAGTCTCCAAATACACGTCCTCCCGCCTCCCGGGCTCAAATCAGACTCCAAATCCAGTTCGCCCGCTCCCTTGGCCCCGGACCCCCCGCCGCCGACCGTTGTCCCCGCCGACCTCTCTCCGCGCCGCACCCGCTGCAACTCGCAGGAGTGCTGGACCCGACGCCGCCGCCGGCTGCTCCCCGAGCCAAGCTCCTCCTCTCCGTTCCTCCACTTACCCTGCCGCCTTTGTGACGCACCAGGGCCGGGAGAAAGGGTAGCAGGCGAGCGCGGCAGCGCCCCGGGAAGTACGCGCGGCGGCGGGCGCCCGCGACGAGGGTGGCAGAGCCCCGGTGGCAGGAGGGAGGTCTACAGGCTCCAGGTCCCGATCCGCCGCCGCCGGGCGGATCCACCACAGTTGGAGCCTCCGCCGAGCTTCTCCACCGTCGCCAGTCGGATCTGCGGCGGCCATCTCTTCCTCGCCGGGCAGAGCGGAGGAGACGGCACGTCCTCCTCCCGCAAGTCCTCCTCGTCCGTCGCATCAGCGCGTAGGCGGCCGGCCGGAGCAGCGACCGGCTCCCGTCTTTCTCCCCCCAGTCCTGCAGGGTCAGTTCCTCCGCTGATTTGAGATGCTGATTTTGTTTTCCCCATCTGATTGGGCAGCGTTACTGCTTACTTTCAACATGCTATAAATTCTCCTAAACAGTTTTTCAATTTCTAATGATTGAGAGTCAATCTGTGTCTGTCCAACTTAGTAAAAATGTCACTATTTATGAGAGTTGCATAATTCAAAAGAAAGTAAGACAGCATCAAGCACCTTCATTAGCAGCTTTTGTCTACTTCCCTCTACCATTTCAACCATCAAAGCCATTTCATTAGACTGCTGTTACGTGCAATCCACGTTCGCGAAAAAAATTAGACTGCTGTTCAAGTTTTTCCATACCTAGCTAGGTACTGTTTGCATGAATAGCTACGAGCAACCGTTCTAATCACTCAGTTTTAACAAAGTGATCATTACTGCACATGTTCAACCATCCAGTTAGCAAACTCACAAGCGTCCTCTGCATGGAAGGAAAATATTTAGTTCAAGTCTAGACTCCATGCAAATATTATATCCAAAGGATGATCAGCAATCATTCTATTATATCCAAAGGATGATCAGCAATCATTCTATTATATCCAAAGGATGATCAGCAATCATTCTTAATTTTGGATGTCACGAGATAAGAACGGCCTTAGCACGTACCTGTGATATCACTAAAATATGGACAATGTGAAGTACTCAAAGACAGTGAAGAATGATAAATATGGAACATAACACTATGTCAGTAGGTAGAATGAAGTCTGAGACTAATAAACAGAGTTCAGTAATGCTGAGTATATAAGATGCAAGGGACAGCAGTAACAGCCGGAGCCGAGGTCTGAGTAGTATATGCTTATTAGAGCTGAATGCAAAGGCATGCTTCCTGAAGGCCCTCAATTTTTACTGTAGTCAGTTTCCATACGGTTATTAGCCAGGTAGGATTAACCTGAAAATCACTGTCAGTTTCCATAAGTTTTCATCTCTTGCCTGTTATCAATAAGTTGCAAAAATATCACAAGCTGCGGATTCAAGTGTCATTGAGAAATTCAGTTTGAACCTTCTCAAAAAGATTGATCTATGCTATTGTTCCCATTGTTCATGTATATATTTAGGGTTCTTGCATGTTATCCGGCCTGAATCCCCATGGTGATTGTCCTTTTACTACTAAAATTATTATATCATTAGAGTTGTTTATGTTATCTGGACTAGGTATTATTGCTGATGACCAGCTTAATTTAATGTGACTAATAGTACACACTGCATGATACTGGAGAGGAGAAACAATGCATCATTATTAGCAAAGAAAATACGATTACAACTGTGCATCATTATTAGCAAAGAAAACATGATTATCTAGGCAGTAATAAACTAACCAAGGTGCAAGCTAACTTTAAGAAAAAAAAGGCAGAATTAGATCACCCAAAATGAAATGTTAGTGACCCTCTAGGTCTGAAGAACTAATACTGAAATGCTTAGAAGACTCAGTCGTAATGGGAAAAGCTTAGCTATAACAATGCCAACATCCATGCATGTGGTTCAAGAATTCAACTACAGATCTCCCAGGAATAAAGTAAGCTTAAGACAACTCAAAATGTTAATCATGTTGCTGCTATCGGACATAGAAAAAATCAAGCTCATGTTACTCTACTGTATGCATGTGCATCAAGCTCCTGCTATAAGCCACACAACACTATAAGTATTTATCATCGTGAATACTTATACTCAGTGCATGACTTCATTCTGTAGGATGTTAACAAGCAATGCTTTAGAACAATGTGCTAAAAAGAATACATCGGAGAGGAATTAAAACCAGGAATAATACTACTTGTTAGATTCATATTCATATATTTCGATGGAGCTTTATAGTTTGCATGATTCATTGTTTCTTATGTTGTTCAGCTAATGCAGGGCCAGGAGGAAGTGAGAAGGTCCCAGATACAGAAAGGTGCTATTTTGACATGAATATCTATCAAAGAACTGTGACTATATATATTTCGATCATTTAGCATGATCTTTCTTCAGTTGTTAGGACAGATCATGCTTCATAGGATAGCATTTTTTCCTGATCATGATCTATGTTTTATTTCTTCATCTTAGCATTTCAGATAGCATTATATTCCTTCAGTTCAGCATTTGGATTTGTTCAAATTATATAGACACATGAAGAGTCTTGTGATAAGTGATGAAAGTACATAAGCTATTTGGATTTGTTCTTTAAAAATTGTAACTGGATAAGATAGCTGGACAATTATGTAACTGTACTATTGCTGCAACCATGTAGCCATGAAGTGCTAGAAGCAAGTTATATGTAATTCTACCATTGTTGCAACCATGAAACTAGATAAGATAGCTGAACAATTATGTAATTTTTCAGTGCATTCCAGTCCTAATCACGTTATGAGTTGGCCAGTGGAAATGAGTATTGTTTTCATGCTCATTATGTGGAAAGTTAACTGAGTATCACTCCTTATTGTTTTTTACTAATGTGATGCTGATAGCCTGCATGTAATGTAACATGATTCGCTTGAGTTCCTTCTTGTGGATTAAATCGCTGATGCCGACATATCTATCGGTGTGTAATATAGATGCCACCAGGGAAAAGTAACACGATTCACTCATCGTTCAAAGACCTAACCGATTCTGCTGACATTGGTAATATAGAAATTAAACTTTTACTTTGGATGATCACCTTGTTCATAGTTAATCTATAGATATACAATTTTTAGAAGCTTCTAATATTGCAAATGATGGTGGGATTGTGCTGTCAAACCTGCAACCACTGGTAGTAGTAGATTCCAAAGAACACAAAAGGAGACGGGATAGAGAATTGTATGCACGGATGGATCCGGATAAGAAAGCCGAACGGGTGAAAAGAATACAAGAAAATAGAAAGAAGAAAGCAGCTACAACTTCTTTGTCGTCCACTCAAGAGCAACAAGTAGGGGAAGGTGCAAATTCACACCATAAAACCTTGTATTTATAATAATTTCCATGTTCTGATTTCACGAACTTTGCAATTGATGGCGGGATTGCGCTGTCGAACTTGCAACCATCAATAGCGTTAGATTCCAAAGTACGTAAAAGGCAGCGGGATAGAGAACGGTATGCACGGATGGATCCTAATAAGAAAGCTGAATGAGCGAAAAGATTACGAGAAACACGAAAGAAGAAAGCAGTTGCAGCTTCTCTTGTTACTCCAGAGCAACGAGTAACCGCATTGACCATGGAAGCTGCACAACGATTGAAAGGTACTCTACTGTAACAATCACCTTACTGCCCTTTGTTTGTTTAACTTAATTAGCACACCTTGGATCTTTTTATCATGTATTCGATCAGATCAAACTGAAAATAGCCGTTCAAGTGCGAAGTCATATTATTCAAATATGACGCCTCAGCAAAAGGAGGCAAAAAAGATTTCTCGCCGTTTGCGACGAAACAGTCTAGGAAAACACTCAATAGCCAAGGAAAACCCTATGTATAACACACCAGACATGATATTTCCTTCCAGCTCATCTATCCCGATTGGGTCTGCGATCACAGTTGATTTTTCAGCTTCTACTAATAATGACAGAGGTTAGTGCCATAACTAACAGGTGTATTCATCTCAAATTATGCTTAGCACTAATCAAATATTGAAAAAAAATATTTTTAATACTTAACAGATTTTGATATTGGCGTTGGGAAAACTCTTAAAAGGAAGCGAATAAATAATATACCAGCGGGGCAAAGGGCTACGCTTATAGCTCACCGCAACGAGACATTTGCCAAGACGATTGCTCAGAGATGTAAAAGTGCATCAGGGGATCCTACATCAATCTCACAGGACACAAGTGCATCAGAGGAACATATAATACAACTCAGTAATTCTACTCTAGATGTACAAGTTGATAATGATACGATGTCTCCAACGCAGTCACATGTTCATGATGAGTGTGGCGATGGAATCATACTTGAAGAAGACCAAAGTGAGGAGTGCTACTTGTTTGCAGGCCAAGGTACATTAACCATGCCATTGTCTCGCTTACCTCTACCCTTTCATATATGGCTTGATAGTCTAAACCTAAATTTACCAGATGACGAGAATGATGAGGAAATTGCAATTAATGTATATGATGATGCCTCTACCATGAGCTCTAGCGTCGAAGACCCACATGACCATGTATATAGTAACGTACCTGAAGACACACATGTGTTAGAAGATGTGCCAAATTGTAGGCATTGTGGTGCAAAGAGGTTCCACAAAGAGCCTAAGGGTTTCTGTTGTCGAGATGGCAAAATTACACTTTCAAACATTGAAACACCACCTGAGCTCATGCGGCTATGGACAAGCACAGATTCTGACGCTCGGCACTTTCGTGACAATATTAGGTTTTTCAATGGCCATTTCGCATTCACATCTCTCCACTGCATGCTTGATGGGGACACCATAGATGTTAGGAAAAGTGGAGTGTACACATTTCGAGCGCATGGACAAATGTACCATACCATAGCTGATCTTGCTGCGAGTCGCAAGAACGGAAATCCTCTAGAGATGTACTTTTACGATGATGATCCCAACCTAGAACGTCGGTATCGCCACTGCCGCCAAAACAAGAACCAAAAGGATCAACAAGTCATTCGGCAACTCGTTGATATACTAAAAGACAACCCATACTCTCAGCAGCTCAAACGGATGGGACAGATTGAGGACCTAGCGGACTATCGTATCACGTTCAACCTTGATCATCACATGGACCAGAGGACGCATAATCTACCTCTCACTTCAGAGGTGGCTGCAATGTGGATTGAGGGGACAGAGCAACGTAGGAGATTTGACTGTGGCGTCGTACTGTATGGGAATAACAAGCAAGAGTATGGAATTCGGTCCTACCATGCATCCTATGATCCATTGGCATACCCTCTATTTTTCCCGAGAGGTGAAAGCGGCTGGCATACTGGTATACCTAGACATGATGTGTCCATCAATGTGGTCAATGCTGCTCGTGCTGCACGTGCCGATAGTCAAGGAAACCCAGGTAATATCCTTGAATAATTGTCGAAGTCTATATGGAAGTATGATTTTCAATGCTTCTCTTACTTAGAGTGTGCCCTGACTTTGATGTCATATACTACTCAGATAGTACTAACCGTCTATGTGTATCTGTGAGGGACTACTACTGCTACAAGTTCCAAATGCGACCAGGGATATTCAACCCAATCCTATTTGGCAAGCGTCTTTTTCAACAATTCGTGGTCGATACATACATAAAGATTGAGAGCTCACGATTAGACTACATATGGTTTCATCAAAAAGAGATACGAGCGGATTTATACCAAGGCTTAATGGATTGCCTTCATATGGGGGAAACATGAGCTGATGCAGTTGGTAGGCGGACCGTTCTACCAGGGTCATTCATTGGGGGGCCTCGAGACATGAGACGGAGGTACCTCGATGCCATGGCTTTAGTGAGAAAATATGGAAAGCCTGATATTTTCCTGACAATGACATGTAATCCTAACTGGGAGGAGATCAAACGTGAGCTTGAGGTTGGTCAGATACCCCAAGATCGTCCGGACCTTGCCGTGCGTGTTTTCAGAGCAAAGCTAGAGGAAATGAAGAGATTACTGCTAGAGGAAGGAATTCTTGGCAAGGTTCAGGCATATGTTTATGTGGTGGAGTTCCAAAAAAGGGGCCTACCACATGCCCACTTCCTATTGATCATGCAGGGAAAGTACAAACTCACGTGCCCGGAGCAGTACGACTCTATAATCTCTGCCGAACTCCCAAACAAATGCAAGTACCCAGAGCTATACAAAATGGTTGTCAAGCATATGATGCATGGCCCTTGCGGTACGTTGAATCCTTAGTGCCCTTGCACAAAGGCATCTGGCAAATGCAGGAACCATTATCCACGTCCTTTCAACATGGCCACTTTACAAGGAAAGGACTCTTATCCGGTGTATAGGAGACGTGAAGATGGCCATAAACAAAAGGTTCGAGGGCATGAATTAGACAATAGATGGGTTGTTCCTTACAACCCTTTTCTTTTGAGGTATTTCAATTGCCACATTAACGTCGAGGTTTGCTCAAGCATCAAGGCTGTTAAATACCTCTACAAATACCTATACAAGGGCCACGACCGTGCGTCTGTATCGGTGAATGGGGCGGATGGTCAGGGGAACGTGGATGAGATCAAGATGTATAGGGAAGCCAGGTGGGTGACTCCTTCGGAAGCATTGTGGAGGATATACGGCTTTGACCTAAGCAAGAACAGTCCATCCGTGATGCAACTGCAACTGCATCTCCCTGGTATGCACATGGTTACATATGAAGAGGGTAAAGATATCCAGGAAATACTTGATCGGGAAGGAGCAGAAAAGTCAATGCTAACAGAGTACTTCGAGGCAAACAAGAAATATCCTGAAACGCGAAGTATCCTCTACCGTGATTTTCCAGAGTTCTTCACTTGGCAGAAGTGCAAGAAGGCAAAATTTTGGCAAAAGAGGAAACGGGAGGGTGTGAAACAAATTGGTAGAATCATATCTGCACATCCAGCCGAGGGGGAATGCTACTTCCTCAGGGTTCTTCTAAACCATGTGGCGGGCGCTACCTCGTACGAGGACCTTAGGACTGTTGATGGTGAGATCATGCCGTCCTTCCGTGAAGCCGCAGAAAGAAGGGGTCTAATTGAGGCGGACACCACTCTGGATGACTGCCTCACCGAGGCTGAGACATTCCAAATGCCATCGGCACTCAGAAGGTTGTTTGCGACAATACTTGTGTATTGTGAGGCTTCCGATGTGCAAGGCCTCTGGAACAAACATCGAGAGGCAATGTCGGAGGATTACTGCCGCACAAGGTTGTCCATGCAAGTGGTCCAGAATATGGTGTTGACAGATATAAGGAACATGCTACAATCAATGGGCAAGGACATTAAATCTTACCCTCTTCCTGAGATCGATGAGGAACATGACTCATCTCACGGTGTGGACAGAGAAATATATGAAGAATCGATCATTGAGGTGGACCCTGACCATGAAACACTAGTGACCTCGCTCAATGCTGAGCAGAGGTCTGCCTACAATGAGATTCTAGCTGCTGTGGATAGTGGCGAAGGAGGCGTGTTCTTCGTTGATGGCCCCAGAGGCACAGGCAAGACTTTCCTATACAAGGCGTTATTGGCCACGGTCCGAGGCTTAGGTAACATTGCCGTGGAGACAGCTACATCCGGTGTTGCTGCTTCCATACTGCCTGGAGGAAGGACCTGGAGGAAGGACCGCACACTCACGGTTCAAGATACCTTTGACTATCTATGATGGGTTGTCATGTAGTTTCACAAAACAGAGCGGGACAGCTAAGCTTCTAAAGGAAGCATCCTTGATCATATGGGATGAAGCCACTATGACAAGGAGACAGGCGGTGGAGGCACTGGACAATAGTATGAGGGACATAATGAACGCGCCAGATCGGCCCTTCGGCGGGAAGACAGTTGTGTTTGGAGGAGATTTTAGGCAAGTCCTCCCAGTTATCAGAAAGGGGTCGAGGGCTCAGATAGTCGACGCATCCCTACGTAGGTCATACCTTTGGGGGTGCATGCGTCACCTAAAGTTGGTACGCAACATGAGGGCGCAGAGTGACCCATGGTTCGCAGAATACCTATTGCGAGTTGGTAATGGGACCGAGGAGAGCGATGGTGATGGGTGCATACATTTGCCTGATGAAATATGTGTGCCTTACACAGGAGAGGATACAGACCTACACAGACTAATAGAGAATGTGTTTCCAATGTTTGATGATAACATGACGGATCCAGACTATATTACATCAAGAGCCATCTTGTCCACGCGGAATGACTGTGTGGACAGAATCAATATGTGGATGATCCATCATTTCCGAGGGGAGGAGATGGTGTACCATAGCTTTGATCGGGCGGATGATGACCCCCACAACTACTATCCGCCAGAGTTCCTCAACTCTTTGACTCCTAACGGGTTGCCTCCCCATGTTCTAAGGCTCAAGATAAATTGTCCGGTCATACTGCTAAGAAACATTGATCCTGCTAATGGGCTCTGCAACGGGACAAGGCTCATCGTCCGGGGTTTCCAGAAAAATGCTATCGATGCAGAGATCGTGTTAGGGCAGCACGCTCGGAAGAGGGTGTTCTTGCCCCGAATCCCGTTGTGCCCCTCAGACGATGAGATGTTCCCTTTTAGGTTTAAGAGGAAGCAGTTTTCTATCAGACTCAGCTTTGCTATGACTATAAATAAGGCACAAGGACAGACAATTCCACATGCCAGTGTGTATTTGCCTGAGCCTGTGTTCTCCCATGGCCAGCTTTATGTGGCATTGTCTAGAGCCACCGCTAGGAGTAACATCAAGGTTTTAGCTGCACCTAATGGTAATGATAAGAAAAACAAAAAATCAAAGCAAGACAAGGCAAAAAAGAACCATAAGCAGAGTGGGACGTATACTAAGAACATCGTTTATAAGGAGGTTCTAACACTATAACTAAGGTATCAAATCAATATACCAGATGTTATCTTTTTTTTATGTTATTTGCGCATATACCATTAGATGATAATATTATTTTATTTGTGCAGATAGTATTGCATCGATCGGCAATTGGGCTCGACATTGTGTTTATTTGTGGCATTCAAATTTGTGATTTTTTGGGATTTGTAATGAATTTAATATATTCAACGTGCACCTTCAAACACATGTTTATGGTTATGCAAGAGAATTGCTATTTCAAATGTTGTTACATGGCAATGCATATATCATTTGGAAATTTTGTTATCTCCCGTTGCAACGCACGGGCCAATTACTAGTATCTTGCAGTAGGTAGATAGGAAGTCTCCGTTGTCGTTAGCCGCTGCATGTAGGGTAAATTCCTAATACGCCATCGAAATCTATACCGATCCTTTGTATGCTATCGAAAAATACGCGATCCCTTTAATGCCATCGTTTTAGATTTCCAGTCCCCTCTGTGCCATCGCCGTCCAAAGATTTGTTGACGCCGTTACTTTTGTGTGCTGGACCCACGTGACATACACTCATTCCCTCCTATATCCTCCCTGTTGGTCACCTGAGGCAGAGCAGCACGGGCAGCGGCACCGCCGCCGGCCTAGAGTGCACGCGGCGGCCTCGTGTGCTCCGAGCCCGCTCTCGGCCCCCGCTGCCGCGTTGCCTACCTCGCCCCCGTCCAGTCCATTCCATCCCGCTGCCCTCGGTCGCCGCGTTGCCTCCCGGCACCATCGGCCGGCTCGCCACTCCCGGCCGCTGCAACCAGGAAGAAGAAGGCAGTGCAAAGACAGGCGACGAGGCGCCGTCGTGCGCGACTCGGTGGCAGGGGGGCCGACGTGGTGCGAGCGGCGTGCGAGAAGACAGTGTGCCGCAGCGCCGACGCTGCAGGACTGCATCCAATGAGCATGCGGCGGGCGCTCGACGGCGCCGCCTGCTCGTTGCGGGCGCTCAACAGCGCCGCCTTCTCGCCGCGGAGGCGGACACCGTCGGCCGCCCTCGTGATGCGCGCACGCGGCGCTGCCTGCCTCTTGTCGCCCTCGTGGTGCGCCGTCTGCCTCCGTCCGCCCTCGCGACAGCGCGTGCTTGGCGCCTCTTGCCTCCGGCCGCCCTCGTGGCATGCCCTGGATGGTCGCACCATGGCTGCACGTGAGGGAGCCGGCCGCTCCGGGGCAGAAAGCCAGTGAGGTCGAGGGGGACGCTAGGCGGGACTGGGGCGTCGGCATCGGTGGTCGTGCGTCCCCCTCGCCGCCGTGGAGGTCCTCGTGGCTCGTGGCAAAGCGGATGCAGGAGTAGCGCGGCGCCGACGCAGCAGCCTCTGGGACGCAGCGCCTCGCCGCTGCCCCCCTATTCCTCCCCATCACCTCCCGCTTCGGCACGAGGTCACGACGTGGCGGCGCGGGAGGGCACGATGGCCACAGTGGCGCGGAAGGCTCGCCGGCCCGGGAGGGAGCAGGAGCGTGGAACGGTGGCGCAGCGTGGGAGGGTGGGCGGAGCGTCGGCTTGAGGATGAACAGGGAGAAAGAGATAGAAGGGGAACAGAGACGGTGAATGACAAGTGGGCCTAGCTGCATCAACTGACGGCGTATATCTGGTGGGGGACGGCGATGGCACACAGGGGACTGGAGATCTAAAACGATGGCATATAAGGGATCGTGTATTTTTTGATGGTATACAAAGGATCGGTATAAATTCTGATGGCATATAAGGAATTGACTCATCATGTATGTACGTACAAAGGACTAGTACGACTATTTAAATTAACGATCGCAAATAAAATTGAAGAAATTTATATATAGTAAAAAAAGAATGATTAGTTTTATTTGCACCTAACGTACCAAAGTCCGTTCAATAGACAAGTAGTGTCTTCATCTACACAATAAATATATTTGGAGTGATGGATATTTGAACGGTTACTAGAACTCAAGGCTTCATACGAACACATATAAAATATATAGTGTAAATGTAATATGTTTTTTTATAACAAAACGTAATATGTTTTGAGTGATGGAGACGGATACTTGAAATCAAAACCTCATGCAAATACATATATGTATATACATTCTCAATCTACTGGCCAACTCAACCTCACATAACTTCTCGATTATATAGTTTGTACTAAATGTCTTAAACATCAAAATATTGTCCCTATTGTACTAAAAGGATTGACTTAAATTTTGTCGTTGTGATGGATAGTCAAAGTAAAAGTGACTTAAATGAATGCCTCTACCATTCAAAATGTCTCAAGAAGTGTCTTAATACTTGAGATATTTTCTAAATGGCCACAAGCAAGAAGTGCCTCTACAGTATATATATTTCATATTTATTAAGACAAACAAGAAAGTGTTCATACAAAAGTGTCTCTATATGAGGTTTTTTTATGGTTCCAGTTGAGTGATAAGTTCTAGTGCGGTCCAATACAAAGTAGAAAACTAATAGAAAAGAGGAAGGAATATTTAGTTCCATGAGAGTGCTTCAACTCTATAATCCGACTAGAACTTAGAATCCTAACCCAACATGTAACCAAGGGTATATAAGGCAATGCAGAGATCCCTCCAAAACATCTCAACTCATAAGCGATACAAACCACTGAACACATGATGTAGGGTTTTACACGCATCGTGGTCTGGACCACTATAAATTGTGTGTTCCATTGCTTTCTTGTGTTACTAGCGTGCTTCTATTCCTGGATGGTCTGCTGGTACAAAACACCAACGATTAGCACATTGGGTGTGGGCCTTAGTTGATTTAACAATCTAATTCTTCAGTTAGTTAAGAAGCTTGAATACCAATATCCTTATCAGTTATATTGAACGGGTAATAATCCAATCCCCCACAAAATGAATATATTGAACAATTGTTATGGATGTAGATAAAGTCAGCCAAAATTTATACTAATTGAACAGTGTGATGTACCCCTCGTACAACTAACTGAACATAGGCCTTGATCGGATGGCGTTTTTTTTTTGCTGCCCATCGGCGCCCCAAAAAAGCCCAGCCGATCGGTATTAAGCGCTGAAGTCCAACGGAGTACTTCCTGTCCACCAATCTCCCGTCCCCAATCCCTCGTGACTTCCGAACACGCGCGTCCTTCCATATTCCCATCTACCTCCCGTGTTCCCATCCATCGCCGCTCCATGGATTGACGCCGCCCATCCGAGCAAGCCATCGTCGCGCACGGTCCACAGCCTCTGGATCTGCCGTTTTGCCGCCAGCACCGGTCTCGGCCGTGGCCACGGCGCCCGACGCCGCGAATGCCGACCAGGGCTCACCCAGTCGTCGCTGTTGAAGCTGTGGATACGGTGCCCAAGTCCCAATGCCCGCAACCTGAGATCCCTGCATCGTATGCCCTGATCCGGAGATTCCCGTGCGTGTTAGGCCTCCACCTTCTTCTGCGACAGACCCACCAATCTGGTACGCCCACATTCCCTCCTCTTTGTCTATGACTGCCTGCGAGTGCACGTATGGGCAGTGCTTGTCTGATTTGAGCTCTAGTGTCCTTTCAGGCATTCCTTTAAATAAATGAGTTAGGTTTTCTTAGGGTTCGTATGGCTACTGTCAAATCCAGTGGCGTGAGCCGCTACGTTTGCGCTTAAGAGAACATAGCCCCACTGATGCAACGATTTACTAATTTTAGTTTACACTAATAAGTAGTAGCATTACACCTTTAATGATCATTGTGCCCAAAAATGTTTTGCAATGCAATGCACAACTATTTAATTTAGTTTAGATAAATATAATGTCTTGCTCAACGCTTATATGTATTCTTCTCAATTGCCTAGGCTGGTCGCACTACCATCCACCTCACATGGTCATCTTGTCCAACTAAATCCCCTCGTTACGGTCTGCGTCTAACTCCTTCACGCCAGAACCAAACCAAGGTAGGCTTTGATTTCTTAGAACTATTGCATATCATCACAAGTGGTTTCTTTCTACATAGACCTTGCTGCTAGGTAGACATAATGCAATAGTCACACAGATGGATGGAGGCCGTGCCGGTTGGGATGACAAAACCACAAAAATATTCTTGGACCTCTGCATTGATGAGAAGAACAAGTTTAACTGCACCAACAAAGGCTTGACCAGGCAAGGTTGGCACAACGTCTATCGCCTTTTCCGGCAGCAAACGGGCAGGACTTATGACAAGAAGCAGCTGCAGAACAAATTCAATTCTCTTAAGAAGACGTATAGGTTATGGCGAACACTAAAAGGCAAGAGAGGCCCAGGGTGGGACAACACCACCGGCACCATTACTGAGACTCCCGAGTGGTGGGCAAAACGGATTGCGGTATGCTGCAGTATTCTTTCAAATGTTTTTAATAATCCTTCCTAGTATTCTTACTTATGTTTGTACTGCTTGTATTTCCATATTTTTTGATAGCCTCTGCATTGTGGTGTTTGCTAGTCCTAAAGGCTACTGATTGGACATTCTTTCATTGCAGGAGAATAGCGAGTACAAACAATTTCTCAATCGAGGGCTTCAACATGAGGATGACCTGGACACTCTTTTTGGCTCCATGATTTCCAAAGAGGGGACCATGTTGTGTGTTGGAGGTGTTGGGGACAGAACACCTTTTAGCTCTGTGCATCCTAGACTGCAGCGGTACTCACCATTTTTTGATGGGTGCATAGGAGCAATAGATGGAACCCACATTCCAGTGTCAGTCATGGAGCATGTTCATGATGATTTCATCAATAGGAAAGGGTTCACCAGCTAGAATGTATTGGCCGTATGTGACATAGACATGTGGTTCACATTTGTCGCTACGGGTAAGACGGGTGCAGCCCATGATATGTCTGTTTTTAGGGCAGTGATCAGCAACTCACATCGTTTCCCTCATCCGCCCCAAGGTAATTTTTGTAGGTATAGGACATGTTGCAAAAAAAATACTTCACTTCACTGTTCTTAATTACTCAATGCGATTATATCCTCTAGGTAAGTACTACCTAGTAGATTCTGATTACCCACTGCGTGAGGGTTATATGGCCCCATATCGCTGAACAAGGTACCATTTGAAGGAGTTTGAAGCGAAAGGTTCTGAAAATCTACATGAGATATTTAACTACCACCATTCAAGTTTAAGAAATGTTGTGGAACGCTTATTTGGGGTCTTAAATAGTAAATGGCAGATTCTACAAGGGGTACCGTTCTTTCCTATGGAGAAGCAATCAAAGATTATTGTGGCATGTTTTGCGCTGCACAATTTTGCATTGGAGAACAACAAACCGGCAATGCACATTGGTACTGTGTGTGGTCACAACACATTCCTTCACAGGACAGGAGAAGCAAATGAGTTGGCAGCAGATTGGTTACGGGCTATTGCTACCGATGAGATTGGGACTGTACGTAATTGGATTGCTTTTGGTCTATATGGTGTAGCATGACAAGGTACAATACTTCCATCTAATTATTATCATGTGCCATATGAACACAATTTTTTTCCTGACTTCCACTCTTCTCACTGAAATCTGTCATGGCTGTGTAGCGATTTGAGTCTAGGCTTGCAGAAACTGATGGGTGCAGTCATTTTGAGAGGTAAATAAAAGCTACTGATTTTCGTTACCATCCTTTTATGAATATTCTTTTATCCTTCTTATTGCAGGAGATAGAAATAAAGTAAAATATAACTGAATTATATTGAAGATAATCTGAATCCAAAAGATACAAGAGTTTTACCACAGACTCGAAGATAACTCCGGAGACTCCGAGGCAAAACTCGACTCAACTCTAACTCCCAGAACTATCCTAACTACTAAGAAAAGAGTGAAGCACTCTTAGATAGACTCTCAACTCAACTCTCCTTCACTCCACACCTTGCAAATGAGCTCCCGGGGTCTATTTATAGCCTAGGAAGTGAGGGGGGTATTTATATGTGCACTAGGTCGGTAAAGGGGCCGAGGCGGTTGCCGGGCGGCCAAAGTCGGTGGCCGGCCGACCATAGGGGGTGGTCGGGCGGCCACCCGATTCATCGACCTTGAGTATCCGACGGTTGATCTCACTTCCTCATGTCGGTTGGCGGTTGAATCAGTTGGTGCACGTGAAAAATGCCGCCGAGGGGTGGTCGGCCAACCACCCTTAAGTGGTCGGGCAGCCACGTGTTTTGCTCCGATTCGTTGCATGTTGTTGCCCTCGGATCCTTGACATCACCAATCCTTGTCCCGGCACATTGTGACCCTTGGATATATTGGATGCTCTTTTGTATGGTTGGATCTTCACCATTTTGTGTTTGTTTGACACCGGATCGATGACATGGCACATGAAGTGGTCTAGGGACCGTTCCATGTGGTCGTGGACCCAAAACCTCGTTGGAGGGTGGTCGGGCGGCCACCACCCATGGCCGAGCGACCATGGCAAGTGGTCGGGCGGCCACCCCAGTTTTGTCATTTCTGCTCATCTTCAATATGTGACATGTTTGCAACCATTTTATGTGTATTTTGGTACCTGCATCCAAATATTCATGTACATCTTGTGGAACTCATTAATAGTAAGGGTTAGTCCATATATTTCACTTGTTTAGCTTCCTTTGGTGGATAATTGACGGTTGAAATCGTGAAATAACGACCGTCAACATCCTCTGCTTAGAGTTATATGGATCTTATTATTACCGTTTCTAGTGTTTTATTGCTCATATCCATGTTTAATATTTATATGTATTATTGTTTTGCACTATATTAAATGAGGAGATCACCCAAATTATTAATTTTTTTAGATAAATGTTTGTACTAGTATCATATTTTTCTAATGTAAAATTAATTAGTTACGTTTTTTTGAATATTAAATATATTTTTTATTTTCAATAATTCATAATTTGTTCATTTTTAAATCTAAAAGAAATGAAACTAGTACCAAATGTTTTCTAAACATTTAATCTTTTAGAATATAGTGCAAAACGATAATACATATAAATATTAGACATAGATATAAACAATAAAACACTACTATGGGTAATTAATATGGTCCATATAACTTTTGTAGAGCACTACTTGATAGATTACATTTTTAGAAAAATGTTGCTACTAGTTTCATATTTTCTGACTTAAAATGAATTACTTATGAATTTTTAAAGATTAAATAGATTTTTTATTATTTTAAAAAATGGAAATCACCCTTGAAACCACCTTTGGAACCAAATATGTCCGTTTTCATTTGTTGGATGGTTGGATATACCTGGTTTTAGAGTTCGATGGCCGGACTCTTCTATGGTCAAAAATGGACTTTTTTCTAAAAAAAATAGGAGGAGCAAAACCCCTACTAGGAATTTATTTAAAGGCGAAGATTACAAAATGTTATCTAACCATGTAGCAATACGAGGGAAATACTTACATTTTGACCTAAGGAAAACCTTGGCAAAATCCTTTCTCAATGAATGAACACATGAATTTATGGAAGAATTGACACCCTATTATCGCTATAATTTAGCTGATTGGTATTTGGGCTGGATCGACTGAAATGTAATGACTTAGCCGAACACCTAAAAGACAGATCGACTGATGGGCTGAACAACCGCTCAAAATTTCCTTCCCTATCCGCCACTACTGCTCGCACGCCGCCCATCAGGAGCAGCACCGCGCGCTGGCCGCCCACCCAAAGCCGCACCGCGCGCGCCACCCGCCTGGAGTAGAGCCGAGCACCGCTGGCCGCCCGCCTGGAGTAGAGCCAAGCACCGCTGGCTGGAGCCTGGAGCCGCGTCGTGCGCGCGCCACCCGAAGCGCCGCTGGCCGGAGCCCTGTTGTGCGCCAGCCTCCCGCCCAGCCAGAGCAGCCCCGCGCTGGCCGCCCGCGCCGCCCAAAGCCGTGCCAAGCGCCGCTGGCGGCTGGCCGGAGCAGCGTCGTGCGTGCGCCACCCGCCAGTCGCTGGAGCCGCGCCACGTGATGGAGCGGGTTTGGCCTGAGACGAGGGTGCGGGGCCGACGACGACTGTCCCTAGCCAACCCATCACCACCGCCGGTGCCTAGTAGCATGCCACCACTGCCGTCTCGGCCAGCCTGTCACCACCGCTGGCGTGCCTAGAAGCATACCGTTGTCTCCACCCAGCAGCACGCCGTCAACGTCCCTGCCCAGCAGCACACTGCCGTCCTCGCTCAACCTGCATGCTGGGGGCCTCTAGGCTGCCAGCCATCCCAATTAAGTATGGGGTAAAATCGTCCAAGATAACAACAACTCACGGTAAAACTAACGGCAGTAGCGGATAGGGAAAGAAAATTTAAGTGGATGGCGGATCCAATGGCATAAAAGGCACGCTGATTTCTTTCGATGGCGGATAAGGAATTTTCCCTTAAATATGTACCTATGTTCTACGTGAAAAGGAGATGACATTACTCTTCCCACAACTTGTGTCTCCAACTTCTCTGGCCCATCGTTACACCTAGCAATTAGGGTTTTTTAAAGTAATCATCATGCTGCTCTGATGATTCTTAGACTCGTTAGGGCATTAGGGCATGAGCCATATGATGAATCGTGTACTGAAGCATTTTTGATGGCACGGTTTGCTGGTTATCTCGATGAATCTCGTGTCAAATCTAGGTTGGCACGAGATCCATTATATATCCCGACGAATCTCGTGCTAAGCTTAGCTCGGCATAGGATACATAGCAAGCTTTGGTGCGAGATACATCGTTTACTTTGCACTTCTATCGATCTATTTATGTTTATGTGTTTCATGTTATTAGATTGGTCCTTGTGTAGCTTGTTATACATTACCTACTCGTTTGTTACAATCCACGACATGTCCGTTGTAGCACGTGCACGCGACATACCGATAGATTAACGTGTTTCGAGCACCCTATCTTTCTATGTCTTAATATGTATCCGTTTATTTGGATGGATGCCTTTGGAGATCCTGGTTAGAAGTTGATCTGGCTACGCAGATCTGTTGTATCATGCGTTTAGATAGGTGTTTATTTTTTTCGCCACGAATGTGGTTCATTATTCTTCATTGTTATTATCATATGTATGCACCTCATGAACCATGGAGCATCAGCTCTTCAGCCGATGGGAAGTCTGTTCAGCCGATGGGAAGTCACGAGCTGTCGTGTTGCCGATCCTAGCGATTATGCAAGAATTTAACATTTAGAATTGTTATGTATACTTTTTAGGGAGAACAGGAGACAACCACCACATCCAGCGCACAACCTTCCTAGCTGCAAGGTAAGCCAGGTGGCACGCCCACACCACCGAAACCTTGATCGGCTCCCCAGCGAGAGGCCGATCGGAGCTGCACCCAGGGAGACGAGCGTAGCAACGATCTCCGGCTCCTCATGTCCCTGCGCCCGGACCACACCCCTGCCGGTATCCGGACGCAACACACCCTTGAAAATCAAACCATTTCTTGTCATCCATATACCCCAGCAGACGAGGAGAACGACTTCCATAAAGAAGGGGACTGAAACCTGACTTTAATATCTTACATGGTATTAGTATGGTTCAAATCCGGTGGAATATCGACATTGAACCTGTTCCAGATTGCTTTAGCAAAATGGAAGAAAATTTATTAAAGCTAAGTTCAGCGGCGGACCTACTGCCCAGCCACCTCGGGTAAAGCTGATTCATTTTGACTATGATTCATGTAGTTAGCCGTTTTAGATTTTGCCCAGGCTTCATACTATCTCTATAGGTCCAACACTGGTTAAGTTCAATAAATATATAGTCTCTCCGTATAAAGGATTTTAACTATGTATCATTATTCATTACAATTGTCAGAATATACTACATTATATTTCAGGAGAGGGAGTATAGTAGATGCTTTTGCTCTGTGTGCAATATGATACTCTTGAACCTTAGACGTCAAGTTATCATAATAATTCCATCACCTGTAAATTTACAGGTGCATTGTCCGATCCGTAGGAAAACTAGACGCTCATTTGTTGGCTTGTTTTAGTCAGCGTACAAAAAAGGGTATGTGATGTTCATGTCCGAGAGTGCACGGCACGTCACTAATCTCATCACCTTCCAAGTAATCATCATTATCTATACTATAAAGCCCGAGTTAAGAAATAATAATTTTCACCGATTTTTCTACCCTGACGGCCCAACCATCGTTCTTGATTCTAAGATGATCTCAAAAATCAAAAGTATGCCAGAGCCCATCTATCCCCACAGTCAAAATCCACAAATGAAATAGATATTAAATACATCACAGCCCAACTTATGAAGAACAAATCATAGGAATATCATGTCATGATCCCACATTGCCCACATAACCCAAAATCTGCGTATTCATAATACATTAACATGCTCTGCAAAACAAGCAGGGGTTGACTGAGGAATCAAGAGAAGAAATTATCAATATTCATGCCGGCGGCGAGGGGAAGGAAGAGGTTGGCCGCGGAGCCGGCAGATTCGGCCGCGACGGCGAGGAGTAGGCCGACCGTGGGTTTGGAGGCGCCAGATCTGGCACCGGGATGGGAGGAGGGCCGGGAGGCTGCCGCGCGCCTGCGCCGATGCCCTGCGGCAGCCTCGGGCTGGGAGGCGACCGCGCGACGACGCCAGTGGAGGCGGCCTGCTCGCTCGCCGCGGGCAGGGAGGTGGAGCCAGGGGAAGAGGAGGCCGCCGGATC
Organism: Paspalum notatum; assembly: GCA_022530915.1. NCBI lineage: Eukaryota > Viridiplantae > Streptophyta > Magnoliopsida > Poales > Poaceae > Paspalum > Paspalum notatum. Next base: position 25,719,670 of record CM039692.1, read on the forward strand.
TGACGTCGACGTCGATGGGGGGTGGGGGGAGGCTGCCCGCGCGATGACGCCAGTGGAGGCGGCCCGCTCACCTGCCGTGGGGAGGGAGGTGGAGCCAGGGGAAGAGGAGGCCGCTGGATCTGACGTCGACGTCGATGGGGGGGCGGGGGTGGCGTGATGGGTAGAGGGAGGAGGGGCCGGCGCTGTGCTCGGCCGTGAACGAGGACACCGATGGCGTAGGTGCGGGGCGGGGGAAGAGGAGAGGGGAATGGATAATAGGGTTAGGGTTTCGGCTCGTTTATATACCACAAGATGAACGCTTGTCGATCGTCGGATCGGATCCGAATGAACGGTTTAGATGGAGGCGGAGCGCCAGTGGGCTGGGCTGGGCTGGGCCTACGGCCATTGGGGGCCTGAGTGGGCTGATTTCATGGGTTTATTTAGTTCTTGCACATGGCAAATTTAATTATAATTATAATCACAAATTAATAATTATAATCGCATGACATGATGAAAATTAATAGTTGTATGTATAGGACAATACTTATTTTGTATGGCCATTTATTAGTTTAGATACATATCATGCAAATTCAGATTTTGTTGACTACATCAGACTGCGCTGGATCCACGTGGTTTATTGATGAGTAATATAAGTTTTAATTAATAGCTATTTATCACGATGATAAAATGAAAAATATACCACAACTTATATTTTTACTTAAATAGGTATTTCAATTTAAAAAAGTTTAATAATATTTTTATTAGTCACGTGCGGGACGCACGTGCATTTTGATTAGTATATATATATATGGATGAGATTGGGAGACCCTCCCGTGTTGGTAACTTACCATTGCTTTTTTATATGTGTTTATTTCAAGCAGCCGATGGCTCGTTTCTATTTGGAACGTAGGAGTACAATCGTAAAGTATTCACAGGAAAAAAAGCCAACGTAGTTACCTAAAATTAATGCCCCGTTTGGAATGCGGGATTTTTTCCTCGTTTCTGCGTTTTTTCTATAAAATTGAATTATTTTTTATAAAATTTCTGCATAATTTCAGTAAAATATTTGCGTTCAAAATAGGCCTTAAGTGTAAGATTCACTTTTCCCAGGCTTAGCCCCGCATATAGACTACTGGTGTGTTTGGATGCCTGCACTGGCCTAGGCTGGCTAGGATTCTTATACTGGCTAGGTTTGGGCTGCCTAAGATGGTACAGGAAGGTGTTGTTTGGTTGTTTGGTCTAGTTTATCCTGTTTAACGTGAATTGTGTTTGGTTGCATCCAGCCAAGTCCTTGTACTAGATAGTTTATATGTCAGTTGCATAACTCGGGCCAAGCTGGCTAGCCACCCTGCATAGCCAGGGCCTTGCCAAGTTAAGAAGGCCATTCCCATTGTATAAGTCTATGCAGCTCACCAACCCTCTTTTGCATAAGTCTAGGCTGCATAAGTAGACAAACCAAACAACCAAACACTGTTTTTTGCATAAATCTATGCTGGATAAGGCCTTATGCAGGCATCCAAACACACCCTACATGTACAATGCTCAATATCTTGCTATTTTTCCCGCAATATATGCAGTAGATGTTTGGGAACAAATATTTCGCATATTGTTTTTAAAATGAACACGCTCTCATGAGTTTCTTGTAGAGCTCTGCTCCTCATCAATCAATTGAAAATTTGCCCATCCATTAGTCACCAAATGAACAAGAGGACCTGGAGGTTTGAGATTTGTGAGGTTATCTATGGCACCAGCATTAGCGTGAGTTGTTGGGGAGGTCGCCAGCCAGTGGTAGTGACGGGTGGGACAACGACGGTGTGGGGACGCTGCCTGTAGCGATGGTTTAGTAAGGCGCTCTCTAATCATCACTCTAAATTGAGGAATCTGGCATTGTTATGCCCTAGGCATAGTGGAGAGTTTGGATTTGAGGAATGTGAATAGAAAAACTGTTGAGATAGTTTAAGGCCGGTGGCCGGTGGAGTGGGTTGGGTTGGCAAGGGCCACGAGAGGCAGGCGGTTGGTGAGGGGCTTGTCGGCTCTCTTGGTAGGATTAATCGGGACTATGTTGATCTTAGATCAAGGGCTACAATTGATGACTTAGAGAAAAACAAAATATAAAACCACTGTAGAGAAGATATACCCTTTCTTGCAAGCAAATTAATCTCAGCTACAGTGTATAGCCTTCTTCACAATCATCTAAGCACACAGACCAATACGTATCTACATCCCAATTGGGTGGTGGGTAACTTGGTAAGTACTCACAATGAACCAAACCTATATACACAACAAATGGTGAATGACGCAAGCGATTCAGACTGTACACAATGACCAAATTGAAGTGTATATGCAAGGTAGTCCGTTTATGGACCGGAGCCTCATCAGATGTATGTCTGCTTAGCGAGCTTGAAGCCGGAGATGAGGGCGGAGAGCGCGAGGCAGACGAAGGCGAGGAACGCCATGCTGATGGACGCCGCCGACGAGTCGGTGAACACGTTGTCCGCGCCTTCACGCATGCGGTTGGTGATCGGGATGGCAGCTGACAGCGCCGACATCATCAGGTAGGCCGTCACCTGGAGAAAGGAACAGCAACGGCAAAAATCTGTGTCAGGTAATGCATAATCATCGAACTGCTCGTCTAGGAAGATACACGTACGCAAAAATAAAGAAAAGGGATGGATTATAACACCATAATAACCATCGTTTTCAGATTCTGTATGCATGGAATGCAAGTCAGCGACCCTCATGACGCCAACATCTGACAAAGAGTATTTTCTCAGCCCATAAGTGGCTTCATGTTCAGGTTAAAATTCAATGCAGTACTATACTATTTCGTCTGCACAATGGACTAGTACAAGTTCATGTTTCATCACATCATATATGTCTCTGTCAGCCCGTCTGATCTAGATCGTTCCCATTGCCGAACATTGCTAAACAAAGAAAAGAAAAGAATGTGAATTTAGCCTGTCAGAATGGATGATGGGTTCCTATGTGAACTTGTGAGCTGGATGTTCGGTGTGAACTTGTGAAAGCGTGCATGTCATACTAAACACCTAGTTGACTACCAGAATTAAGTGCTGTATTTGTCAGGGCGCAACAAGTATAGTTCCCATAATCGCATCCCATGTTCGTTGTCTAGGAGAACTTACGTGTCAAGTTTGCGCTCCAATGATATATATTTCGCTATGGTCCATCTGATTTAGGACACAACCGGATCGCTATCTACCAGATAGAATAGGACTTTGGCATTCTTCAAACGCTCACGATATTGCTGGCTATGAATGTTTCACATCAAAACTTGCAGTGAAAGGAACTCTGGTCCTGTTTAGATCAAAAAAACTTCTCCCAAATTCTACTATGCAAAAAGAAAATTCCCCGTCACATCAAAATGCATGCACATGCATGGAGTACTAAATGTAGATGAAATAAAAAAATAATTGCACAGTTTAGATGTACTTTGCGAGACGAATCTTTTAAGCCTAGTTAGACCATGGTAGGACAATATTTACCACAAACAAACGAAAAGTGCTACAATGTTTTTCAGTTCAGAACAGTGCCAGTTTTCAGGGATCTAAACACACCCTCTGTTTCTTCGTATCCACCGCAAGGTTTTTCTAAACAAAAGGTTCCTCTGTTTCTGAAGTCAGGGATATGGACTTCTGAAACGCTGTCTCAACTACTTGGGCAATTATTAGTTATATAAGTACTGAAATGCAGTACTCGCCTAAATGCATTAAAATTCCAGCGCATGACACCTTTGCAACAACAGTGGTCCGCCCCTTGGCACGTTGGCAACCCAGTGCGTTGCATCATCACAGAGCAGAGTTCAAGGAGCAAAGTCCGCTGCTGACGCAAAAATAAAAAAGTTTCGCCGCAGCATGAAAGTATCTTTGGCTTTGTGTCTCGTGCAGGCCAAGAAACCCGTGATTCTGATTAAATCCACATCGAGGCAAGAGGCATGGCAATGCGATCCAAGATTGATGCGAACGCAGAAACGAAGGGAGGGCCGTCGCAGACGAATGCCATGCGATGGGAAACAGGAACGAATCGCCCAAGCAGAATTCAGAGCAGAGTGAATATGCAGTTTTATGTAGAGGCAGAATTCAGCGTAGAAATTCAGGGTGACCTGGTCTCCGGCGAAGTCGACGAGGAGCCCGGTCTTGGGCTGCAGGTCCTGGCCGCCGGAGAGGCGGACGCCTTGCCGGAGCAGCTGCAGCGTCGTGTAGACGAAGGCCAGCAGCCCGACGGCCACGATGTACCTGACACATGACACACAAAACAATCCGTCGGACTCAGTCGGTCGGCGGGACGACGAATCGGGGGAGCCCGCGTTGCGTTGCGACGGAGACGCGGACGGGAACGCACCTGTACTCCTCGTAGCGGTCGAACTGCTTCCAGTCGCCGTGCTCGTTGCAGGCCATGACGAGGAACGCGAGCAGGGAGAGCGCCCACGCGCCGGCGCGCAGCGCGGACCCGGACCGGTCCAGGAGGTCCTGCGTCCGCCACTGCCGCAGCACGGCGCCCACCACGCCGGCCCTCCCGGCGGCCGCGCCCTCGGCCGGGCCGGCCACGGGGACGGCCTTCTCGACGTCGGCCATGGTGTCGGCCTAGCGGGCGGCTGCTCGGCTCGGGTGACTCGCGGGACCTGGAACCGGAAGGGAACGGGATTGGTTCGGCTCGCTGGATCGGTGGTTGGATCGGTTGCTTCGGTTGCCACCTCGCGGGCCGCGCAAGTCACCCGGTCGTCTGGCTAGTGGCACAGGCCGGCCCGCCGGCCAAGGATCTTATGCGGCGCCATCGGTGCGGCACGTGTCCGGCGGCCAGGTCATCCTCAGGCCTGCGCCAAATAGCGTTAGACGATCTCCAACGATATATAGACATATTTTGTAGCCGTAAGTAGATATGTGCGTACGATACGTATGAAGTGAAAAATATAAATGTTTGTTGAAAGACATGTCTTACCGTGATTTAAAATATACTCGCTCCGTCTACAAACGACGTATTTGTGAGGGGCAGTGTGCCACCAAAACCAAGGTAAAATGAACACTTGCTTATATCTTTATTAAATATGCATCGTATGAAGTGCTATTCAATGTATGGAGTGACGTGCAATGCATAGAGACATACATATCGTGGATAAATACAAGGTGCATTGACAAGTTGTTGTATAAATACGTAGATTATTTCTTCTCTCAGCCCAAATATAGAGATCATTTGTGGACGGAGAAAATATAATTTAACATTAAACGATAATATTAATGAATAATCATACAAGCTGAATGTGAATTTAAATACATAATTGAAATTTGTTGAAAAACACAAAGCCATAGTTTACAATAAAAATGTTGATTCTAATGGTGGCATAATAATTTTTATGAGTACATGAGAAAATAAAATAATATTATAGAGAAACTACCAAATAAACATATGATCATTAAGACTAGGGCCGGATCTCGGCTCGTTTTAGCTTGTTAGTTTAACGAGCTGTCTCGCTTCCGCTCGTTAAATAAATGAGCAAAAATGCTAGCTCGGCTCGCTTTGTTAGGCTCATGAGCAAGCTCATTAAGCTCGTGGGATAGGGACAAAATATACAAATATTATTTGTATATATTTTTTATCAATACACATACTCCCTTCATCCCATAAATCTTTGACTAAAAATTTAATCAAAACATATATTTATACGTATGCATGTTATATATTTAGATTTGTATTCAAAAGTATTTTAAGATTATGATGTTTGGGTATTTGTTAATGCTATATTTTAGAAAAAAATAAATGGTCAAACTTCTGCTTTAAAGACCATTCTAAATACATGCACGTCTTATTTTATGGGATGACGGGAGTATCATATTAGCTTGAAAAACACAAATAATTTAAAAAATTTAAGTATAGTAGACACATTCACAAAATACTACTCAAAAAACCATATGAAATGGTCACTATCTTATGAAATATATATTATGCGCTCATAATTCTACTTGTGCACTAGCTCGTATGGCTCGCGACCTAACTCGAGCTAGGTCGTGAACTAAACGAGCTAAAAATTATGCTTGACTCATTTAAAGTCTGACCGAGCCGAGGTGAGGCGAGGCGAGCTACAAACAACCTGAACCGACTCGTGAGTTTTGAGCTTTTGGTCCAACCCTAGTTGGGACGCATCTTCTTATGTAAACTCTCATAGCCATTTGGAAGAAGATGAAGTTGATCACGGCGGTAATCGAACATGTGGGGCTACTCTCAAACCACGTCGCAATGCACAACTTGTGGAAAACAAGGGAGCAGTCTGGCATGACGATGAGCTTCGATTCCCCCCATCTTGTCGAAGCTGATAGGGTATGGAGGTGCAGCCCTCACACATTCCCACATCAATGCCCTTACCTCGTTATATTGTAGATGCAACTTAATGCTAATAAACACCTCACACCTTCCATGGACACCCGACAATAAGGTCCTCTATGTGAGTTGCGATGACTCCCTGAAGTTCGCTCGACACCAAATCATCACAGCGCATCTTGGACACTATGGTCGGCTCAACTAACTCGCTGAATTCATCCATTAACAATGCACAGATTACATGAGTGATTGCAGGGTCGCCTCCCTATAGAAACTTGATGCCATCGTCAAGTAGCTAGTACCACGATCCAATCTTTCCTGCTGACCTCAATTTGCTGCAGCTCGCGATGTTTATGATCGACGCCGATCCATTCGTGACACTTCTGAACGTCGTCATGAATGATGAGCTCGTTTCTTAGGAACCCTAGAGGACATGACATGAGCTGCAATAGGTCAGGGTCGGCTCCAATCACCCACTCATTCGCTTTAGTGCCTCCATGTTCATTGTTTTTCCCTTGAAGGTAACATTATATCAAACGAATGGAACAACCAATAGCAGATGTAAATAAACCAAAGAAAATGTTAGCGTACCGCAGACGGCCTGGACTCTCGTCGAAGATGGATGGCCGTTCGTTTCCTTGCAAAGTGGGTTGGCAGCGTACACACGTTGTAGTATTGGTTGGATATGAAATGCGACTTCAAGTAGTTGATGGTCTGGTGTGAGCTTGTTCCAAGACTGGCCATGCCAGTTCCGCATCAATAGGTACAACTACATGCCGGAGATGGTTGGTTCCTCCAGTCTGCACATCCACATAGACTCATGCTTCTTCACCGTGCTTTAAGTTTATGAGGGCATCGACGGCCTTGAGATGCTTGATGGTATAATCACCGCGATTGGCTAGGTATCTAGAAGATCCTGTTACATAAAAATAATATATCAAGCAAGCCTAACGAAATGCAGAATGATGCAAAATAGTGCCACCTTATATTGATCTGCCCGAATGATTGCTTGGTTGGTAGGGTTTAAATACCAATCCAAATGCATTGACTCAACCTTGACATACATATCAACCACCCACTATTAGAACAAACGACCTCCCAAATGGATAACATTAAATTCCCTTGGACGTATCTGTAAGTCATAACAGTAAAACTCCCTTGAGCTGACATGTATTAGTGATCCATCAACCTCTAGTAAAATAAAGTGTAACAAAATATGCTTACGGTATGTTACCTCTCTCATTGAAAACCCTGGCATCGGCATCCTCATACATGTCAGCATCACCATCACCTAGATCTTGATTATCCAAATCATTTTTTGTAAAAAAAACATGCAACAATATGACAAAAACTATAAAGCCATATGGAGCATATGCCAAACAATGGTAATATCTGTAATTACCCTCAACCCCGTGTATCGGTTCATCTGGCTCCCATAGGCTGGAGTCAAACGGGTTCTCAACTCCACGAAGGCCATCCATGTAGATGGCCCTGTGGCGTGTTGAGTCAGTGCACTTTGCGGAGTAGCATTGTGGCCGGTTTCTAGTAAACAACCTTCTTAACGTGTAAAATGTAGACATCAAAAGAATGAGCATATACTTTCTATGATTACTGCATTACCACACACATTTTTCAGAAATGAGCAATGGTATTATAAACAACATGCATTTTTTTATGATTAGTGCATTACCTTGCTTGGTGGAGTTTTTGCATGCACGCATCTCCATTGATCTAGTAACCTTCTCATTCTTTGCATCAGCCAATAACCGAAAACAACATTCCCTATTTTTCTCTCTTGCTTGCACTATATAATATAGTGTGGTTTCGATGGCACCATTCATAAGGAAACATTGATAAACATTGGCATGGAGTTCTTACTATACAAGGGCATATGCATTCTATAATATTTATGTGGTGCATTTTTATAATTACCTGCACTTGATATCATAGGAAATACACCATATGTACCATGCCCCTTATTTTTTGACCTAGCCGTTGAAGGCCTCACATACAAATTATTTCTGCATAGCCTATCATCGTGACCAAGCCCATCACCTGGTTGATTGTTATATAAACAACTATCATATTAGAGTGAAAACTCATGCCGTCATGCTATAAAAATGATCAATTAAAATTGATTGTATCAGCAGCTATGCTGTTGGACAGGTCCAACGTGAACCTAATCATCTCTTCTCAATGGTTCCAGCAAGGAATAAATTTGGTTAGGCAACTTTGAACGGTCTTTCATAGCTTTTCTAGTAGCTGGCTCTTGCCTTAGCCTATTTTTTCTTCTTTCTTCTCCTCAGGTAAGCTTGCATATTTTTCCCTTGCTCTTTTCTTCTTACACTCTGCAACTCATCGCAGTATCCTCTATATTAAATTCCAAAAAAATGTATACAAGTTATGAGTACTTTTTACATGACAAGTCAGTGTTAGTGTATACCCACCTGACTCCGACAAATCTTCATTGGAATTTAGTTATTGTCCCAGTTTGCAGTCATTAGTTGATTCATCATTAACTATTTTGGTGATATCTCCAAGTGGTCTACGTAAAGACTGCGATCGAACAACAAGCCGAAGAATCTTCATCTTCTGAAAAACACAAAAAGATTAAGTTAAAAATGGAAGAATAAGTTGAACTCATTGAGTCAATATGTACAAATTAGGCCGCCGAAGAGCTCAATGTCAACATGTGTTTGGCAGATCCGGACGCCGAGTCAAGCTGATCGATGGCGGGCGCTGGCCGGCAATCTCCTGGAATACGTCCGGTTCCGCGCCGCCTGCAGCACATAATAGCCTAAAACCATGATATCTCGAAGTTATAAATTGCTGCCTAATCTCGGCCAGACTGCAAATAGTATTGACACATTAAGTAGGAACAAGACACAGTAACTAAGAACAAGACATAAAATTCAGTAGTTGCAGCTTTCCCCATTATGAAACTAACACTAAGCATACATCATAAAAACAATTATCAATTGATACACATATATGACATCCTGCCATCTCATTCTCAGTTGCAAAATTGACACAAGGAATGTTATTGGCCAAAAAATGCATTTTCTTTCATTAATTCCATCCATGTAACAACAATAGAGTTCCAAGAAATGAGTTACCTTTTTGAGTAATCACCTCCATGCCAGCAGCACTTAAAGCCTCCCCACCATCCAAATGGACTAGACCTTTGCTCCATCCCTTCCACTTCCTCCTGCTAGGAGGCTTAGCCTGTGCCTCTGCCGAAGTAGCAACAACACAAGATGGAGAATGTCCATCCGCTGGATCTTCCCCACTGCCGAAGTAACAACAACACAAGATGGAGAATGTCCATCCGCTGGATCTTCCCTACCCGTCAACGCCATCACAATTCATGAGCACAACACAGTGCGCTGTTGAGAAGGTGTGGGAACAGAGTGGAGGCAAGGAGGGAGCTGCTAGAGGATGAGGACCGAAAGAGCGACCTAGAGGGGAAGGGGGTGAATAGGTCGACCCTTAAAAACCTATGACCCCAAAACCCCTCTCTTCTCACCCGTGTAGGATCATGTAGCTAGAACAAGCTACCAATCCTAAGACACGTCGAGGAAAGCACTACGGAATCACTACACAGCACTCGCTCAAACGCCGAGAGAAAACGGCGCAAAACGAGCCTAGAACCGGCCTGGCAACAAGCAACCGGACAGTCCGGTGCACCCACCGAACAATCCAACGCTGACCCACCAGACAGTCCGACATAGAGCCATCGGACAGTCCAGTGCCACCCACCGGACGGAAAAGGCTGAGGGCTTGACCCTCAAGCAGACACCGCCGGACAGTCCGGTGGCTCATCGCCGGACAGTCCGGTGGCTGCTAAAAGCCTGAGAGGCCGAGCCTCGTGAACTCTGCCCGGACTAACCCTAGGCCACCAGACAGTCCGGTGCCTACCCACCGAACAATCCGATGGTATAGAATAGGGCAGCCCAAGGGGAGAAAACAGCCCGAGAATCCTCAAAATTGATCCAAAACTTGGTCAAATGGACTCCAAACTTCACCAAACTTTGCAAGGACTTTGTCCAGGCCATGGAGATGCTTTTCCCAACAGATCAAACCCTAGGCTTAAGTTTTTCTCCACGGATTTGAGTTGTCCCTGAAGTGAAGTCCACTTGCCAAGAACGAAAGAGGAGGGGCTGCTCGTGGATTCAAAGATTGGGCAACACAACCACAATCAAAACCACATCCTAGCAGTCCAAAATACCGGCAATAGAAAGATTTTGCTCTTGCCCAAAACCAAACACACCGAAAGGCAAGAAAACGAAGATGAAAAGCCAATCAAGAGAGGGGCAAAGAAGAGCACACAAGGGGCTGCACAAAATCCATCAATTGATAGCCTCAAAGAGGTCTTAGATCCATATTACGAGAAGAATCACGTTCACCAAACAGCTACCCTCATCCTACCCACTTTTTCTGGAGGCTAGATCACTCAAACCTCACTAATCCTTGATGCTCTTGCTTGGGAACCTAAAACCTAGGGTTTTCCAAGCCCTAAGCACAATTCAACCAGCCAAGAGAGGGGGCTTGGAGCAGCCCACCCCTTATTTATAGTACAGACTCTTTTCTAAAGCTGTTTTGCAAATAGCCCCCTAGGATACAGACACAATTACATTAAAACGCCTATAGAGGCCAGAAAAGACGCTGGAAACTTAGATGAACGGCCACGATGGAGTCATTGATCTTCTTCGGCTCGAAGTAATCTCCCGATGTCCTCCACGTGGTTAGTAGCTCATCCCTTTGGATAACTACCGGTTTGGGGATATCGACAACCAGCCCCTGCTTTTGACGGTCGAACCAGGAAACGATCTTGGGCCCCGGTTTTGACGCTCGAACCGGGAAACGATTGTTGGGCCTCCACTTGAGTGATTTTACGGATCACGACACCATCCCGCACCCACGATCACACTTGTGGGCCGAGTCTAACTTGGGCCTCCACTCAAGCCACCTACCAGTCCACTCGGCAGGGCTTTTGTCATGCCAAGTCCACTCTGGCGCCGCCTCTCAGTCCACTCGAGAGAACTTCTCCTCCAGGTCACACTTAGGATGTGCTTGCTAGTCCATCAGCAAGTCTTCGGTGTTGACAAGCTCGTATCACAGCTAGGACGAAAGACCAGACTTGGTACACTTAAGTCCCTCAATCTCCCCCTTGATGAGTGCCAACACCCCTACCAACCACCTGAAATCATAGACAAAGAAAAGAAAAGCGTAACAAAGAACAACAAAAGAAATAATAACAAAGAAAATCCACTCAAGTGCCCAAAAGCCAAAGGAAGGCAGAAACGGGAGCACAAGAAGTGAACAAAAGCAAAGCCAAAAGATCGCCCCCCTAAGACAAGGGTAACTGCTCAACGCAGCCGATCAACAAAGCATGACTCCTCAAGAAAGAGGCAGGGCTCAACACAATCATGCTAGAAGCAAAGGACCAGCTCCTCTAGAAAGAGGCAAAGGTTCAACACAGCTGGCCAAAAGAGCATGCTAAAACTCCAACTCCCCCTGCATTACAGCCCATCTCACAATGCATCTTTCCCCTGGGGTTGTGCTCCCCCTGGAACAATGCATCTCTCCCCCTGAACCAACCCCCTTTGTCCAAGGTTGGTGAAATCTCTCCCTCTTGTTGACAATGCACACATCAAGGTATCTCTCATCCAAAACATGAAGTGCAAATTCCACAAGTGAACAAAATGAGCTCATCAGGGATGAAAAACTAGTAATCACAAGTTCTAGCATACAGAGCATGTGAGGGCTATGGGGCATGCAACAAGCTCGAATGAACCTATCTTACACAGTTCAGGAGCAAAGCATGATTTCAGATTTGGTTTTAAAAGAAAGCATCACCAACAAGAATAGCATCTAGCAAGGTAGACATGAACAACAAAATGCTAACAATGCATACAAGGTGTGCTAATCCTTACCAGAGCATATATACACCAAGCCATAAGCAGTTTGAGACTTGCAATTTCAGATTTAAGCAATTTTCTAAATCAAGCAAGCTTCACTTAATTGCTAGGGGTTATTTGCATGTCTAACCACTTCTTACCAACCAATGCCAAGTCTAGGCCAACAAAGACCATCAGAAGCTTAAGACAAGGTTTTAGCCATTCACAGCCTGGGCCAAGTTCTCACCAAAGTGCAATAGTGAGCAGTCTCGTGCCAAGTCAGTGTGACATTGCAAACCCACCTGGATCTTTTCATTTTAACTCAAAAGATACCAACTCATTTGACATTTTTCATTCAAATTTCAGATTTAAGCAAGGTATCATAAATGCTTAGGCATCAACGTAGCAAAGGTAGACAACTAGCATAACCAAGCATGGAAAGATAGCATAATAATTCACACTCGTACACATGCTCGGTAGCCAAGTCAAGTGGTGATCATGTTTGAGATTTTCAGGAAAACAAAATAACTTAGTTCTCAAATTAGCATATTATAGATCCAAAAGAGCTTAAGCCAACCATGATCAAGCAAGCAAATGTACAAACTAGCACAAGCAAATACTACTAATTCATACCAAAAGAGCTCAAGTGCTAGTGTACACTAAAAATGTACATAATGCAATGCATGAATATGATACAAAAGCATAAAGAAGCAAAAGAAAACCAAAACTAGGAAAACTAAAACAAACCTAAAAGCTAACAAAACTCCCCCTGACTAAAAGGGAAAGCAAACTCCTAACTCCTCTCTCGACCGGTTAAAGGTTTCTTAATCTAGGGGTTTGGTTAGGATATCAGCCACTTGGTTTTCACTCGCCACTTTCACTATATCTGTCATGCCCTTTTCATAGTTATCTCTCAAGAAGTGATATCTCACATCTATGCGCTTAGTCCTAGAATGAAGCATTGGGTTCTTGGCAACACTAATAGCACTGGAACTATCACACAAGATGGGAACCCTTCCATAGGTAAGGCCATAATCTCTCAAAGTAGCAAGCATCCAAAGGATCTGGGAGCAACAGCTAGCAGTGGCAACGTACTCTTCCTCACAAGTGGATGTGGCTACACTAGACTGCTTATGAGAAGACCAGGAGACTAGAGAGGTACCCAAAAACTGACAAGTACCAGAAGTAGACTTGCGGTCTATCCGGCACCCAGTGTGATCAGAATCCGAAAAGCCATGGAGGGAAAGAGAAGAATCCACAGAGTACCAAAGACCGAACTCTGGGGTGAACTTGATGTACCTCAGGATCCGCTTGACAGCGGTGCGGTGTGACTCCCTCGGAGACACCTGAAAATGAGCGCACAGACCTACAGCGAACTGTATATCCGGCCTTGTAGCAGTCAAGTATAACAGCGACCTGATCATCCCTCGGTACACCTTCTGATCAACCTCCTTGCCATCTTCATCAGTGTCCAAAGCGGTAGATGTACTCATCGGAGTCATCTGAGGCGAAGCATCTGCCATCTCGAACTTCCGGAGTAGATCCCTCGTGTACTTGCTCTGGTGGACGAAGGTACCCTGTGGGGTCTGTCTGATCTGGAGCCCAAGGAAGAACTGAAGTTCTCCCATCATGCTCATCTCGAACTCCCTGCTCATCTGCTCAGAAAACTTGCTACACAAAGCATGAGAAGAGCCACAAAAAAATGATATCATCCACGTAAATATGAACAATCAAAAAGTCTTTGCCATGCTTAAGGAGAAAAAGAGTCTTGTCTACACTCCCCATCTGGAAACCCTGGTCAACTAGGAATTTCCTAATTCTCTCATACCAAGCCCGGGGAGCTTGCTTCCGGCCATACAAAGCCTTCTGCAACTTGAACACTCGGTTAGGAAATTTGGGATGCTCAAAGCCTGGGGGTTGCCTCACATAGACCTCTTCCTTTATAAACCCATTTAGGAAAGCACTCTTCACATCCATCTGAAACAGCTTGAACCCTTTCGAAGCTGCAAAGGCTAATAGAATGCGAATGGCTTCTAATCTGGGTACAGGGGCAAAGGTCTCTTCATAGTCTATCCCCTCTTTTTGGCAAAAACCTAGAGCAACAAGTCTTGCCTTGTTTCTCACCACAACTCCATCCTCTCCTTGTTTGTTTTTGAAAACCCATTTGGTTCCTATAGGATTGCAGTGTGGTGGAGGCTCAACTAAAACCCAAACTTGGTTCCTCTCAAAATTTTCTAACTCCTCATGCATGGCATTGACCCAGTTTGGATCAGACAAAGCGTGTCCAACATCATGGGGCTTAAAAGAAGCAACAAATGCAGAATGTGCAAAGTGAGCAAGAGAAGTGGACCTGGATCTTATAACTCGCTCATTCACCTCCCCTACGTCCTCAGCGGGCCCTGCTGCATGTACAGGTGGATCGAGTGGAGGTTGCTCCTTAAGGGACTCAAGTGTACCGAGTCTGGTCTTTCGTCCTGGCTGTGATGAGAGCTTGTCAACACCGAAGACTTGCTGGTGGATGAGCAAGCACCTCCTAAGTGTGACCTGGAGGAGAAGCCCTCTCGAGTGGACTGAGAGGTGGCGCCAGAGTGGACTTGCTTTACAAAAGCCTTGCCGAGTGGACTGGCAGGTGGCTTGGGTGGAGGCCCAAGTTAGGCTCAGCCCACAAGTGCGACCGTGGGTGCGGGATGGTGTCGTGAGCCATAAAATCACTCAAGTGGAGGCCCAACAATCGTTTCCTGGTTCCACCGTCAAAACCAGGGGCTGGTTGCCGGTATCCCAAAACCGGTAGTTATCCAAAGGGATGAGCTGCTGACCACGTGGAGGACATTGGGAGATTACTTCGAGCGGAAGAAGATCAAGGACTCCATCGTGGCCGTTCATCTGAGTTTCCTGCGTCTTTCCTGGCCTCTACAGGCATTTTAGTGTAATTGCGTCTGTATCTTAGGGGGCTGTTTGCAAAACAGCCTAGAATGAGTCTTGTAGTATAAATAAGGGAGATGGCTGTCTAATCTCTCTCGCTGGGCTGGTTGAATTGTGCTTAGGGCTTAGAAAACCCTAGGTTTTGGGTCTCCAAGAAAGAGCATCAAGGATTAGTGAGGTTTGAGTGATCTAGCCTCCACAAAAAGTGGGTAGGATGAGGGTGGCTGCTTGGTGAACGTGATTCATCTTGTAATCTGGATCTAAGACCTCTTTGAGGCTATCAATTGATGGATTTCGTGCAGCCCCTTGAGTGTTCTTCCTTCCCCCTCTCTTGATTGGCTTTTGATCTTCGTTTTCTTGCCTTTTTGTTTGTTTGGCTTTGGACAAGAGCAAGATCTTTCTATTGCCGGTGTTTTGGGCTGCTAGGATGTGGTTTTGATTGTGGTTGTGTTGCCCAATCTTTGAATCCACGAGCAGCCCCTCCTCTTTCATTTTTAGCAAGTGGACTTCACTTCGGGGATAAGTCAAATCCGTGGAGAAAAACTTAAGCCTAGGGCTTGATCTGTTGGGAAGAGCACCTCCATGGCCTAGACAAAGCCCTTGCAAAGTTTCGTGAAGTTTGGAGTCCATTTGATCAAGATTTGGATCGATTTTGAGGATTCTCGGGCTGCCCTGTTTCATACCACCGGACTGTCCAGTGGGTAGGCACCGGACTGTCTGGTGGCCTAGGGTTTAGCCTGGGTGGAGTCTACGAGGCTCGGCCTCTCAGGCTTTTAGTAGCCACCAGATTGTCCGGTGGTGAGCCACTGGACTGTCTAGCGGTGCTGCTTGAGGGTCAAGTCCTCAGCTTATTTCGTCCGGTGGGGGCACCGGACTGTCCGACGCTTAGGAACCGCATTGTCCAGTGGTGCCATCGGACTGTCCGGTGGCTCCTGCTCCCGGCGGTTCTAGGCTCGTTTTGCGTCGTTTTCTCTCGATGTTTGCGCGAGTGCTGTGTAGTGCTTCCGTCTTTACTCGACGTTTCTTAGGGTTGGTAGCTTGTCCTAGCTACGTGATCCTACACGGGTGAGAAGAGAGGGTTTTTGGGGTCAGGTTTTTAGGTGTCGACCTATTCACCCCCCTCTAGGTCGCTCTTTCGGTCCTCACTCCCAAGCGGTCGAAGGAGAATGTACTGGAGCTCCCTCATCGTCCTCTGAAAGTGAAGCAGCAGGTTCTGGAGCTGCAGCCGGCGCAGTATCACTAGAAACACCAACATCTTCCTCATCATCCTCAAAGATGGTAGTACCTATCTCATCATCACCTGCAAACTCAAAGCTAGGGGTTGTGCAAGGCATAGTTTCATCAAAAGTAACTTCACAAGTCTCTACAATCCTGCCGGAGTCCAAGAGCCAAACGCGGTATGCACGCGAGCGCGTGGCATAACCAAGAAAAACTCCATCAGAACTGCGAGGTTCGAACTTGTCCAAGTTCCCCTGCTTGAGCACAAAGCACCTGCAGCCGAACACCTGCAGGTGGCTCATTTTGGGCTGCCGCCCAAATCGTAGCTCATACGATGTCTTGTTAAGGACAGCTCGCAGGAAAATACGATTTGACATGTAGCACACGGTGTTGATTGCCTCGGCCCAAAACTTCCTAGGAGTCCTATGCTCATCGAGCATCGTCCTAGCCATTTCAACTAGGGTCCGATTCTTGCGCTCAACTATCCCGTTCTGCTGGGGAACATATGGAGATGAAAACTGGTGTTGAAGACCTTGGCTATGGCAAAAGGTTTTGAAACGATCATTCTTGAATTCTGAGCCATTGTCACTGCGTAAAGCTCTCATGGCATGTCCTGATTCGTTTCTCAACCTCAAAACCAAGTCATGAACAAACTCATAAGCCTCATCCTTACTCTCCATAAAATGCACCCAAGACCAACGAGAAAAGTCGTCCATGATCACAAGAACGTCCCACTTCCCACCAACAGACCGCACCCGAGAAGGTCCCACAGTATCCATGTGAAGCAACTCTCCAGACGAGCTGTCATCACCTGATTGACAGGTGTATGAGAAGCAGCAACCATCTTCCCATGACGACAAGGATGGCACACAAGATCACGCTCACTCTTCAACTTGGGCAATCCTCGGATTAGATCAAGTGAGCTAAGCTTTGCAAGCAAATCAAAGCTCAAGTGATCTAGCATCCTATGCCACTTCCACAAAACAGAGGAGGGACCGGCCATCAAACAACGAGAAGGACCAGAGGAGCTCAAGAAGTCAACACGAAAAACCTTCCCAAAAGGAACAACAGAACAAACTAAAGACTCTTGAGCATCCAAAACACGAAGCGCACCTCATATCCTTCCTCGAGAAGTTGCGAAACAGACAGAAGGTTGTAACCAAGGTTACCAACCAAAGCAACATCCCTCAGGATAAAAATCTTAGAAACTGGAACATCATCAATACCCTTTACCTTACCTGTGCCCTTATCCCCGAAAATGATATGCTCGCTGGAACTCACTGGGGTGAGACTAGAGAACCATCTGTGATTACCGGTCATGTGGCACGAACAACCGGAATCCATGAGCCATATGTTTTCTAGGCCTCTGTCCTGCATCAATAGCGGTTCATGGGGTGAGCATATGGTCCGACACTAGGGTTAGTCTGAAAAGAAGCAAACCAGTTGTGGCGGAACCGCCCTGTTTAATCCAGACTAAGCATACCTGCCATCTTTGGCTCGCAGTGTACCTAGGCTAGACTAAACCCGGTAGTCCGTCGAGCTACCCAAAAGGGCACTCGATGTAACCATCGCGCGAGGATACCGACATCACACACATTCAGCCCTCGAAAGAGCCACAACAGTTATACCATCACAGGCAGTTTAATAGTGGAAATAAGATAAAGTTCTTACAAACCAATATATGTAATCAAATACATGTTCAAAATACAGCGGAAACGATTGCAAAGTATATATATATATATAGTGGAAGCGTTCAAAACATCTCACAGCGGAAATAAAACTCAACTAGTCTTCAAGTAGAGATAAACAAGGCGAGTAGCACCGAGCCCACCGGTTCTACCCTCCTTCAATGATTTGTCCAAAAGTCTTCAGTACCTGTAAGCCAAAAGTGGAGGCAAACCCTGAGTATTAATTACTCAGTAGGACTTAATGGAAATGGCTTACGGCTGACGCAAAGCTTGCTTACTAAGAATTTGATCCTTAGCTGTTGATTTTAAACAGGATCAAGTTAACATGTGGAAGCAGGGTTTGACAGCTGGTTGATTTATCATATACAGTAGGATTTGACAGCTACTTAGTTCATCATGTCAATAAATGCTATCCATGAGTACCATAATAAGTTGCATGAAAGCAAAGCATGTATATTCAAGCATGTAGTATTCAAAACCATAGATTCATAATACAACATATTCAAGTGGGTTACTACTTTGCCCGTCAGTGGTATTGGCATTCTCACACCTGGTGAGCATCAGCGATTCGAATCGATTTTTATATTCCCGGAAATAACTAGAAGCACCAGGATGGCATATGCTTACTAACTCCTAGCGTTCTCACATATGCTTCCCCCATCTCCACTTGTCCCGTCTCAAGTTCGATGACCACTTCCGCCTGACTCCTGGAGCTCGTTGTCGCAGGAGCGTTACCACGGTCACGTCGGGTCAGCCCTCCCTTGACACCCGCCTCCACGGCCACCTTCCTCTCAACCAGTGGGTAGGAACGTGCCCCTGTGCTTGAGACGTCACAAGTAAGACTTTCACCGGTCCATTGATCCCGGATAAGCACCCTAGCAATGTTATGCCGACCAATAGGCGAACAACGATCGGCCTTATGTGACTCGGCCGGAGTCCACCACACCATCCACATCATCATCATCATTTTTCTTATATATATCTATATCTCCGCCCGGTCTCGAATTAAAACCATGAACATCCTCATAGCTTTCATCATAGTAATATTTCTTGTGACTTTTGAAAATCACCTACGCGACGAGTGACTCCATTCACTCGTGTCTACTCGTATCTAGCATTACTAGGCATACTCATCCTACGTACTCTATTTTAGGTGCTAGGGCCAGGGCAGCCAAGGAGTCAAATGCAAAATGGGTTCCAAACAACTCCTAATGCAGATGCGTAAGCATTCATAAAATACATTTGCTAGGTAAAGCATGGTCCTGCCTACCTTTGATTTAGTTTAACAAAACCAACAAACTAAGCTACTGTTAGTTTGCCGGGTTGTGAGGCTTTGCCCCAGGCAACCCCTTGATCCCTTGGACAACTCCTCCGTCCAAACACGACTGATGGGCCCTCCAGGTCGTGAATGGGTCTTAGTTGGTCTTTTGGATCACCGTTGGTTGAAGTAGTTCCACGCGCTCGTTTCTTGATCATGTATTTGTAATGAGCGCCACTATATGATTGACATGTGGGATGATGTAAGGAATGAGATGCATGAATACGAAGCACCCGTACGAATAACCATTTCATGAACAGGCAAAAAGGTGATTGATAAACTACTTAAACAAGGAGTACCTTTATGAACTGACAATAAGCATATCCAATCTCATGCCTAACTAGTGAGTCATTTATCGTAAAGAGAGCATGTTGGGTACTAAGGGGATAAAACCACAAAATGATGATGCAAAGCCAAAACATTATTAAGTGTTTTGTTTGGGATGAGTTATTTATCATGAAAAGACTATGCACACATAGGGGAACATTCACTAATGAAATCACACATTTTGTTTATCTAATGGATTAAGGCCCTATATTAACTTTAAGTATTTTACACAGCAAATGAGTTCATCTCTCAATCAAGTATGGCATAGACAACGGTAGATAGCGTGCAGCTAGAAATCAACCCACATGCTTAATGATATCAATAGCAATCATTACCTACTCTTATAATTACATGACACATGCCTACTTTATGAATAAAAAGCATTACTTGTGTTCATGTAGTTAGACAACTCCAATTGAGCTCAGATTTTTGGAGCATCTAGATTTACACTACATTATGCTACTGTCAAAATTTCAGCCATAAAGGAGTTATAAATTAATTATGAAAATTCTAGCAAGTTATTAGCCCTATAGCTTCTCAGATTTTTCATAAAGTATAGGAATGGTTTCCGAAGGTGAAATTTTACCAGTGAGCTATACTTAGCAGTGATTGCATGTATAAAAATTTACAAGTTAAAACTTCCAAGTTTGACAGGACATCTATTTTCCATATCTTAATCTAGTGCAAATTAAGATATACATATGAACAGTGTGAATAGTCCTCTAGAATGTACTTTCTGGACTCTATGCATCAATATTAAGCTATCAAATTTTCCAGAGAATTTTCCTAGTCTTTTATGACCACTTTTTCTAATTATTATTTCAAACATGCACCATTTTATCATTTTCGATTCACCATTAAAACTTAACATGCAGGGGCTCATATTTTACCAGTGAGATACTTATACTATCCAAAGTATATAAAAAATGCTAGAGAGTCAATTTGAGCACATTCCATGTAGCCTCCAATTCCTAGGTTAAATAAATGCACATAACACATGTATAATGGTAAAAGGGTAATTAAACAGCAAGTGCTAGGGCTACAAAAATTCACATAGTGCTATAATGCCACAGGAAAGCTACTGCCCAAGTTTCATAGCACTTGGAGTTCACTTAGCCCATTTGTCATTTATCCTAATTAATCATACATGCAACAAACCGAGGGCAAAACAGACATTCCACACTTCCACATCATACCAATCATGTAGATCTACTCAAGATTCCAAATTTCACAGCTCAATTAAACTCATTTAAATGGAAAACATCAGATCTCAGGACCTAAACATAAATAACCGTAGTTTCTAGGGGGTAGCAGGGAAGATTTCATAGACTCAGTGCATAGTGTTTAAAACAGAGCGCGCAAAAACAGAAAAGGTCAGGGGGCTTTGGGTAAAACGAACACCTCTTCTTCTACCTTGGGCCGGGGAGGGAGACGGCGTGCGGCTCGGCGTTCCGGCGCTTGTGCCGGCGCGTGTAGGCCTTGGCTTGAAGCTGACGGGGCCTGAGGGTGTGTTCCCGGCGATGGGCTACCTCTAGGGGTAGATCTCGTCGCCGGCGATGGAGAGGAGAGGCGG
Source organism: Paspalum notatum (assembly GCA_022530915.1). NCBI lineage: Eukaryota > Viridiplantae > Streptophyta > Magnoliopsida > Poales > Poaceae > Paspalum > Paspalum notatum. Next base: position 25,740,925 of record CM039692.1, read on the forward strand.
CGCGGGTTGATGAACCGGGGGTGGCGGTGACGTGCACGGGCGCCGCGGCGGCGGCGCAAATCCGGCGGTCTAGGCGAAGGGGGAGGCCATGGTAGGGCCCTTGAGCAGCGCGAGGACAAGGGGAATCTAGCGGTGTCAGAGTAGAGGCGCGGGGGAGGCCGGAAGGGGCCTCTCCACGACGAGCCTATCAGTGGTGCGGGTGCACGCGAGCGGCGCTCGTGGGGAGAGGTGGAGGAGGCGATGGCGGGGGACTAGAGCTTGGGGGTTCGGTGGAGGGAGGTGTGGCGATGACAGGGCGCGCGTTAGGCGAAGGGGAGGCGGCCCGAGGTGACCAGCGTAGTGAGCTCGCCGCGGGCTAGGCCATGGCGTGGCCACGGCGTGCGCGCACGCGGAACGGCTAGAGGTGGCGGGGCGAGGCCGAGGAGTAGCGGGGACGGTGGAAGAGCTCGAGGCGATTGCGGTAGGGATGGTGACTGGGCTAGCGGAGGTCTACCGGGGTGGTGGCGCGAGCTCAACCGAGCTTGGCCATGACGGCTCGGGAGCGTCCCGCGAGAGAGCGAGTGCGGGAAGAGAGCGAGAGTGAGGCGGGGAGCGGATGGGGACGGAAGACCGTGCAGGTGAAGAGGTCTTGGCGTTGTTTTGAGCTGAGGCGCGGCGTCGGCCGGTGCTCGATCTGTGGCGCGGCGCGCTGCCCGGTGGCCGGCGTCCTCGCGGCGTCCGTCGGCTGGGGAGCTGCGGCGGTGCTGACGGGTGGGGCCCACCCGGCAGTGGCTCAGGGAAAGAAAAGGAAAAATTGTGTTTTCTCCCTTACTGTAAACCGCATTTTTGACCTAATTAAATCTGAATTTGACCAAACCCCAATTGGATGAAATGTTCTACTCTTCAAGATCTACATGTTTGTCAAAAGTTTCAACACCAAATTCTAAGTGGAAATATGATTTATACATGAATTTATATAGCAGCCTTCAATTAGAACAGGGAACCTCTATTATTTGGGAAATTCAAAACTCATATTTCTGGGCTTTGTCTCCCAAAGTGCCTCTTGACAACATTGTTTAGAATTTCATAGCCTACAACTAATTCAATTTGACCTTTGCATGAAAATGGATGTAGGTTAGAGAGAACTTGAGATTTCTAAACAAGGCTGATTTGGACTGGTTTTCTGTGTTGGTGGAAAATGGCACTAAACCCCAGTGAAACTTCAATATATGATCAGATCCCAACTGACAAAGTTGTTCTTTAGTGAATTACCTACAAGTTTGGTAATATAGATCTGGTCTGAATCCCAACATATTTTGAACTATAGATGCAATTGTGCTCCAAGGTTCTGAAAAACAGAAATTCCAGTTTGTGTAGAGGCTTTCTTGGTTCCCACTTTTGAAGTATCAAATGAAGTCCAATCACTTCCACAATGGGTGCATTTGAAAGGTGATAAGTTTAATTTCACTTCATAGAAATGATGATTTTGAAGTTGTATAGTGAAATCAAAAGTAATTTCAGATTCAAGTTTGGGAAGGGCTGGAATTCAGACCTGGGAAAATATTCTAAGGCTGACCTAGTTGTTTCCATGAGATATTTGGGTGCAATTTTGAGTGAGTAGATGATAGTTTTGATCCATGCCCAGTGTAACAAAAGCGTAGTCCATAACATATACAGCAACTTTGACAATGGAGTTGAGCTCAGGTACTTAATGAATTTCAAAGTTTTATTAGGACTCAAGTTTGGCCTCGATCACACTTGCTATCCTCGGAAGAAACACTAGTTGGATTTGGTTTGAACTTTTAAACCTCTTGTCTTTAGATTTTTGAACATGGTCAAACAGAAAGGCCTAGGGTTTCTTTCTTATCTGAGGTCTTGCCTTTGGTGTTGAGCTCAAAAGCATGTGAGTGTTGACTTATCCAACCACGAAATGTATGGTCTTGTATCTTGTATAGAAAATTTTTGACTTAGTGATTTCTACACCTATTTCTTGTTACTCTCTAAGCACGATTAAGTCTTAATCCCTCATTAGACTTCATCTAACTGTGTGTTAAGGCTTTTGTGATGCCAGAGGCATCACACCAGTGCCGAGCCATCTGCTCAAAAGAAGGGTTAGAAAAATCACAATCAAACATCCCTTGTCCCCAACCCCGCAGAAACTGTGTCTTCCTATCATCACCACGTCTATCAAAACGTGGTCGCTCAAAACCTCAGTCAGGTGAACCGTAGCCGTACTGCTCACGACCCGGTGCCCTGTCGGCAAAGCGTCCACCACCACCTGGAGCACCACGAGGAAAGTGGTCTCCTCTACCTCCACCTACACGACGTGGCCAGCGGTCTCGCCTATCCCCACGCCGAGCCTCAACAGCAGGTCTACCACCCTGGTAGAACCTATCCTCGTTCCTTATCTCAACCTCACGCCTTTTAGCCCTCAACCTGCGGTAGCAAAACTCCACAAGGTGACCTTCCCTATGACAGTAGTCACACATGTACCTCTTTGGTGGAACACCCTTAGGTTGGTTTTGGTTCTTGGGCTGGCTTTTTGGCTCTAGAGTGGGCTTAGGAGGAGCATTCCTCTTAGTACCTTGCTTGGAACTCTTAGGAGGTGTATCTCGCACGGGTAGAGTGTCAATTGGGTTTCTCACAAAGTTAGGCTTGGGAGTCCACACTTGTTTCTTAGGTGGCTCCCTAGGCTTGTCAGTCCACACACCATCCTTAGGGTTGTTGGGCTAGAAATTGGGCTTGTTGTGGGTCACAGGAAACTTCTCACTCACAGGTACCCCACTCAAGTCACCCATCTTCCCATACAACTGATCAAAATCAGCCTGGGTGTAGTGATAACCAACCCCAACTTGTCACTCAACTTGAAAGAGGAAACAATCATGCCAAGCTATGGTTCCCTAGCAGAAATCCAACTGAGAATGGTTCTAACATAGGTGTTCTCATCCTCCAACTGAACCTTCTCATTGGCTAACGCATCAAGCAAATCTCCAAGATCCTTACACTTAGAGCAAGCAACACTAGTAGGGCTAGCAGTCTTCTCAGACTTCCTCAAAGCAGCCCTAGTTTCTTCCAACTCTTTTCTAAAAGTAGGGCAAGCATCACACTTGGCAAGCAAAGTCGGCCTACCTTCAACTCCTCTAACGCTGCAATAGTAGAATGAAGCAAATCTACATTACTAGCATGCTTAGCACGGAGATTAGCAATTTCAATAGCTAGAACCTGACAATCAGTGCACTCTATCTCATTGGCTACAGCACAAGCTTCCTTAGCAACAGACAGATCATTCAAGGCACAATCAAGTTTAGACTTCAAAGTCTCAAGCTCAGCCTCTAGAGTAGCAACCCTAGCATTTGCAGCTCTAAGATCCTTAGCTGCTACTCTAAGCAAACGATCCTGGTTCTTCAAAGCAACAAACATAGCATCCTCTTCATTTTCATCATCGCTCACCTTGGGCTCGGCGGAGGAACTGTTGTAGACACCAGAGTCGGTGGAGCCGGCTTGATCACCCTTGATCGCCATGGTACAGTAGCCGATCTCGCCACCAAAGAAGCAGTCCAGCATGCCCGATGATCTTCTTCTCACCATCATCGTCGTTGTCGGAGCCAGAGTCGCTGGAGCTGCCGTCGCAGTCAGTCAAGCTGGTGAGGAAGCATGATCTCGCTCTTGGGCATGCTTCTGGTACTGCTTCACGAACTCTCTCTTACTCAAGTACGGCCGCTTCTTCTTGTCGCCCTTGTACTTGCCCTTTTTCTTATCGGAGGTGTACTCGCCCTTGTACATGTGATCACTCTTGGCGGTGGAGTACTTCTCTTGAGCTCTTCCCTAGGGGCAGTCGGCGATGAAGTGGTCCGTCTTCCCGCACTCGTAGCACTGGAGCTTGTCACCTCTTCTGCGGCTCATCCTGTGGGAGCAGAGGCACTGGAACTTGTTGGAGAGTAAGCACAGCTGATCATCATCAAGAGCCTCTAGTTCCTCCTCCTTAGTTGAAATCAAAGACAAAGCATAGCCAATAGAAGGGTTAGCATTAGCAGCACCTCCACTACTAGGGCCAGACATAAGAGCTAAGGACTTAGGAGTTGGTCCGCTCATTCTGGACTGTGCCTGAGCATCAACCTCCGAAGCCTTCAACTTGCTATACAGCTCATCTGTGGTGAGAGTCTCATAGCCACTTGACTCGACTATAGACTCCTTCATTTGCCAAATACTTAGATCCAAGGCAAAGAGCAGCTTGCAAGCCTGCTCATGGTCGTCGTACGGCAAAGCCCCATTTCTTGCATTAGCACAAATCTTGTTGGCAATCGATTGAAATCAACTGAACAAGTCGTCAATGCTCTCGCCAGGTTGCTGGGAGAAATTCTCGTACTCTCGCTTGTACGTCTCGTACAGCCTAGCCTTGACCTGACTGGCCCCTCATGGAAGTTTGCGAGGGTAGTCCAGATCTCATGAGCCATCTTAAGATGGCTCACTATATTGAACTCAGAGCGGCTCAGGGCTGTCAAGAGGAAATTCCTAGCTTTGTTGTTCACTTCGTGTTCCCATTGCTGCAGCCGTGTAACACGCTCCTCAAGCATCTCAAAATCAGCACGCTGACAAATGTCCCAGACGGACGAATGTTGGCTCTCGAGGAATGCCGACATGCGGATTTTTCAATATGAGTAATCGGAGCCATCGAACCCTGGAATCTTGCCAACGGACTGATCCATGGTCACCCTTGAAGGATCTAGAACCGGCTAAGGTATAGAAGACCCTAACTTGGCTCTGATACCAATAGAGGACCGAAAGAGCGACCTAGAGGGGGTGAATAGGTCGACCCCTAAAAACCTATGACCCCAAAACCCTCTCTTCTCACCCGTGTAGGATCACGTAGCTACAACAAGCTACCAACCCTAAGACACGTCAAGGAAATCACTACGGAAGCACTACATAGCACTCGCTCAAACGCCGAGAGAAAACGACGCAAAACGAGCCTAGAACCGGCCTGGCAACAAGCCACTGGACAGTCCGGTGCACCCACCGGACAGTCCGACGCTGACCCACCGGACAGTCCGACACAGAGCCGTCGGACAGTCCGGTGCCACCCACTGGATGGTAAAGACTTGAGAGCTAATGGACCGGCCTCAATGCTCTCCTGGTGTGATGAGTGATTGTCAACGAGCTCAAGACCTCCGATGGACTGGGGGCCCTCCGATGGACTGGAGGTAGATGATGAAGACCTCGATGGACTGAGGCAAAAGCCCTCCAATGGACATGAGCCAATGCTCCGCGTCAGTCGGCCATAGGAGCTCGGTACACGGAGGGGCGGTTCGGCAACGGTGGTGTAAGCCCTCCGATGGACCACGAGGTGACTCCGATGGACTGGAGAAGCCGGGTGCCACTGTGGTGCTCCAACCCGAGTGCAGGGCGCGAAGGCGTGCGAGGGAGGCTTTGGCGGCTTCGGCTCAAAACTGCCACCCAAGTTCCGATGTGGGTTGGGCTCCGACTCGCCAAGAAAGAAGATTGGACCAAGACCCGGCCTAGGAAGCCCGCAGAATAAAGTTTCCCGGTTTCTGACTTCAAAACCGGGGGAAGCTACCGGACTACTAGCTACGTGGCGTACATCCAAGCGAGGTGTCGAGAAGAAGAAGACAAAGCATCATCGTAGTCGTCCGATTGTATCTTTTACATTTCAGCCCCTTTCGGGCATTCTAGAGTAAGGGTCTTAGTGTTAATTGTGTCGTCAGGCCTAGGGCTATAAATACCTAAGTGGCTGGTCATTTAGGTGACTCTCCAACCATTAGAAAACCCCAGGCTTCATTTCCATACAGCCATGTTCCAAATAGAGAAGAGAGAGCACTAGACGAGGATTTGATTCCCCTAGCAAGTGTTCTTCTCACAAGTGGGAAGGATGAAGGGTGGTAGGCTGTAGGAACTTTTTATGAACTCAATTTCGTGATTAATCCATCAAGATTCAGCAGAAATTCAAGCTCATGTGTGCAGTCCTCTCCTCTTCCCCCTTCTAGTTTGGTTTTTGGGTTCAATCCTTGGCTTTTTGGATGTTTGCTTTGGCCATGGGTGAATTCTTTCTTTTGCCGGTGTTTTGGACTTGCAAGGACGTGGAGATTACACCCTAGGTTTGCCACGAGCAAGTCGAATTTGAGTTTTCCCCTTTTGTTGCCCAAGGCTTGCCTCTCTACGAGATCTGAAATTCCCGCTAATCCCATGATCATTTTGAGTTGATCTTTTGGGAATAGCTTTGGAATAGTGCTCAGATAGCCTGTGTCAAATTTCGTGAAGATTGGACAAGGTTTGGTCAGATTTAGGGTTTGAGAGGCTCAAGTTCCAAGTTCCACCGGACAGTCCGGCGCTGTCACCGGACTATCCAGCTCCACCGGACAGTCCGGCGTAGGCCACCAGGACAGTCCGGCGTAGGCCCTTGTCCCAGGCTCTACCGGACTATCCTATAGAGGCTATCGGACAGTCCAATGTTACTGGACTTGTCTACCGGACTCTGCTACCGGACTATCCTATAGCCGCTACCGCACAGTCCTATAGTTCTGGGCAGCATGCTTTTCGTTGGAGTTTTCGTTGTCCGGCTTTTGCTTCGACCTCGCTTTTTGTGTTCCTTGTTGCTGCCCATACTCTTAACTTGCTGTGAACCAGTAAGGCGCATTTTGATGCGTTGAGTGGCGGACAAGACACTAGTGCGTGAGTTGTTGTTTCGCTTGACTTGTGATCTCGTGATCGTTGAGTCTTGTGCTTCCGCTCGCTTGGTGTGTACCCGTTCCGTGGGCGACACCAAGTGCTGCTAGACACGTTTCCTTTCAGTGGACTGTGTTTAGCGTTTGTTGTGTGAAGTGTCTATCAATCTGTACCGGGGGTTCGTGAGTTTGAGTTTTTAAGTGCTCCTATTCACCCCCCCTCTAGTCGCACGTCTCGGTCCTACAAGTGGTATCAGAGCCGGTTAGGTTTCCCATACCTTAACCGGTGAAGAAACCGTAGCGACGATGACTTACTCCATGAAGATTCCCGTCCTTGGCTCCGATGGCTATCCCTACTGGAAGGGTAGGATGGAGGCGTTTCTTATTAGCTAGAGTCAGGATATATGGGATGCTACTCAGAGTAGGACTTTTGTGGTGCTTCCAGTCGCTGAGCGTACTACACAGGATATCGTGGCTCAGCATGAGGCTAATGCCAAGGCTGTTAACTTTCTCTTTTTCGGGCTTCGTCCCATGGATTATGAGAGAGTGAGTCACCTTAAAACTGCGCGTGAGATACGGTCACTGCTTAGTGCACACCATGAGGGTACTGCGACGATTAAGGCTAGGCTTGTGGAGACTTACCGGCGCGAATATGAGAATTTCGTTCAGAAGCCGGGAGAGTCAGTAGACGACTTGTTTGGTTGCTTTCAGTCGATCATCAACAAGTTGCGTGTCAACTCTGCCCCCGCTGCCCTCCTATATACCGATCATCAGCAGGCTGTCAAGCTGTTGTATGCTTTGGACAGAAAAATATGGGAGATCAAGGTGAACTCAATCATTGAGTCGGCAGGGTATGATACTGTTGACGGCACTTAAGCACGCCAAATCCTTATACTGCAAGCGCACAGTATCGCGGTAGCTTTTCCCCAGGATGAGTATCTTGGGTTTGTCAATCCGAGATTAATTATGCTTAAGATGCTATCAACCTAATATTAACTAAATTACTATCTAATTCTAATAGATCTAAATAAGCTTAAATGAAAGATAAAGGCTATCTAATTGCAATCTAATAACGGTTCTAATTATACTCTAAATATACTCTAATCAAGCTCTAATCTATTGCATAAAAGGAATAATCAACGATTAAACTAAACTCGGGATAGATAGGATTTAAACAGGCAAAAGGATCCACAAGAGATATGAGACAAACAACTTAAGAACTAAGAACCACCTTGATAAAGATCTAATCAACAAGCATAGAATAAACATGAATATGAATGTCAAAGATCTACTCGAACCTTTCCCCGGGCTCCACTGTCACTGGTAACCAGGTAATCGACGAACTAGTAAACCCTAACCATCTCTAAGCATGAGCAGATTCAATCTACTGATCAGGTAAAATAGATCTACTAAAAGACATGTGAGACATCTAGATTGTGGCCACAATAACACATGTAGACATGAAGCATTGCAAAGACATGGATCATAAACATGCATAAACAAGAAGCTAAATCTAAAAGACAAACTTTATTGATCAATCATCAAGGTTTTATCAAAGTATATAAGAAGTTCGAGGGATTTACTCAAGATACATCGAAATCCGTGACCCAAAGTCGTCGAGTTGAACTAGACGAAGAAGTCGGCGGAAGATGAGCTCGAGCAGCCCTCGGGAGGATCTGGGTCGGCCGACCAGACCCCCTAGGGGTCGGCCGACCCCCAGGCCTCCTGCCTCCTCTTGCTTGCTCCTTTCGCCGAGATGTCCCTCTCGCCGAGTTGAACGCTTTTGGCCCCCGAACTCTGCCCTAAACTCTCGGTGTACAATGGATTTGTGTCGAACAATGATGCCTCTCCCCTTGGGAGGCCATATATTTATACTCCGGAGAGTCCCCTATACAAGGAATCTAATAGGTCGGTTCTAAAAGTCCTAGTAGGACTTAAACACCTATTTCCATGTGTATACAAGCCTCTAGAAGAGTCCCGGTCGTCCTCCATCTTCCCTTGCTTGGATATGAAGCCATTGTCCTAGTCCTTCCAGAAATAGGATTTCCATATTCTGCAGCCTTTAGTATTTTGACCATAACTCTGTCTTCCGAAGTCCAATAAATGCAAACTCAGACTCTAAATTGTAGAGCTCGAAGAGATCTACAACTTTGGTATTCAAACTTTCTTCATTTGACATCGTTAAGGTCACCGAATTGGGCCCACAAGGTGCTGCTGTCCTGGAATCCGAGAATATCTCGAGTTTTAATTGGAAGTTTGATTGGATTTGTAATAAACCTTCCTTATCTTCATATTATTCATCCTTTATCCTCCGGAACATTCTCCATAATGGGCTTGGGTCTTCTTTTGGACTTTTAGCATAAATCCTTTCTTCGAGAAATCCTCAAATTTATATCAATTATACCTATTTTCCTGCAAAAATCAATAATGCACAAAAACAAAGAGCATTCTCGAAAACGGGGTTAATTGTTAGCAAAATAATAATAAATCATATAATTAATTTATGAAACGGCATAAAAACATATGAAATTATAACATAAATTTAGTACTTAAGCCGCGTCAACAATGTCCCCACACTTAGATCATGCTAGTCCTCGAGCATAAGATCGATAAATCTTAAAATAAACTCTCAACTAAATTTATGTTAATTCTAAACAAATACTTCTTAAAATAACTTTACTTTAGAAATCACTCAAATCATAACATGGGAATATTTATTTAACTTTCATGCATATAGATCCCCACAAGATTTAACGAAATCAAATGAATCATAACTATGCCAAAGTCTCCTTTCAGAATATAAAAAGAGGTTTTTCAATATAATTTTAGAAAAAACAAAATCTCTTCAAATGATCAAGAAATCACTAATCCCTTTAAATCAAGCTCTCAACAAGGCACTCATTATAAATGGCTATCCTATAAAAGATTTACTCTCTCTTCCTCACAGGAAAATATATGGAGCTTGGTAAAGGCTTAGCAAAGTTAAACATTTTATTGTTCAAATAAGTTATCTTTCTAAAGCTCAATCAATCAACTTTAAACAATTTTGGTCATCGAGAATAAAGAAAATAATATATATATATATAGACAAAGAAAAAGAAGATATAGATAGTGGACATGTGCATGTATATAATGAAAATTGGAATAAATTCCAGAACTTTTGCACATGGTTGGAAAAAGCGAAAGTCTTTGCTCATTAATTTTATAACAATAACTCAAGGCTTTCAAAGAGACTAATTTAAATGTATATATAAATTTCTCCCCCTTTCTCCTTTTTCCTAATTCTACCTCTCTTTTCCTTTCTTTCTTTTATTTATTTCGGCCACTTGGCCATTATTTTCTCCCTCTTTTTTTTTCTTTTTTTTTCTTTTTTTTTTTAATTTGACCACTTGGTCTATTATTTTTTTTTACTATAACCTCTACTCCTTTTTCATCTCAAAAGTCCCCTTTTTAATTTAATTTTAATTAATGAGCAAAAACCTCACTTAAATAGGTAAAGGTAAACAAAATGAGATGATAAAAAGGTTTATAGGATAAAGATATTGCTTATTATTTCTAAGCAATTGGAATATAGTAAGGCTAGCAAAGATGAAAAATCGATGACCAAAAATTATTTAAAGTGATCAAAATTACTAAAGAAATCAAACTTAATCAAACTCACATGAAATAACTTGCTTATAAACTGGCTTTCATAAACTAAGCTCTAATAGGTATTAAAAACTCTCTCTTGATTTAAGGGATGTAAAACTTGATCAAATAAAGATAAATTTAATAAAAATTTTTTTTTTTATAAGTCCTCTAATCTTTTTCTTAATTGAAAACTTTGGCAAAGCTATAAAACACAATCTTCCAACAAAACATGGGTTATGCATTATTAATTATTTTAGTAATTCCCACATTACTCAAATCATGACAACTTAAGCAAAATTAATTATCAAAGTAAATGCATAGAATAAACTTAAATAAAACGAGACAAAATTAATAATAATAATAATAACGCCATCCTGTCAACTCACACCTTAGTAAGTAATAAAATATAAAAGACAATAATAATAATAATAATGATAATAATAATAAAAGGGCATTATTATTTCAAACGCTTTATTAATCTAACGGGGAAGACACATCCCCACACTTAGCTAATGCTAAGTGTCCTAGTCATCTCTGGAGTTCGACCCTAAATTCAATCCAAACTGACTCAGAACTCCGTGTAACTACGCATACCAAAACTTGAAACAAAACCGACTTGAAAACCACCCAGGTCGGCCGAGCCTGACCTCTCTGGTCGGCCGACCTGGGCCCCTCCTCTGGCTTCTGGGCCCCAGGTTTGGTCGGTAAGTTTATTTATTAAATAAAAATATTTATGTACAGAAAAATTTGAAAAATATTTAAATTACGTAACTAAATTATTTACAAAGGATAGGTTACCTATGGAAATCTAAGGGTCATATATATGGTAGTCAACTCTAACCTCTTTGAAGTTGTATGTATCAATATAATTGATTTCAATCTTGTCCTCTTCAATGTAGACCTTCAATCTTTGTCCATTTACCATATATTTGTTTCCTTCAAAATCCATAATGGTAACTGCTCCGGCAGGTGATACGTCATGAACAATATAAGGTTCATCCCATTTACTTTGTAATTTTCCTTTTCCAAATAATTTAACCTTGAATTATAGAGAAGAACCTTATCACCTGGCTTAAACTCCTTCTTAAGAAGTTTCTTGTCAAACCATCTCTTAACCCTTTCCTTATAAATGGTAGCATTATGATAAGCTTGTAACCGTGCTTCATCAAGGGTACTTAATTGAATCCTTCTTTTGACTAAGGCGGCATCTAGATCTAAATTTAATTCCTTAATTGCCCAATAAGCTTTATGCTCCAATTCTACTGGTAAATGACAAGTTTTTCCATAAACTAACTGATAGGGTGTCATTCCAATAGGTGCTTTAAATGCAGTCCTATAAGCCCAAAGAGCATCATTAAGCTTTTTTGACCAATTTTTGCCTCCTTTAATCACCGTCTTTTTAAGAATTTCTTTTAATTGTTTATTTGATGTCTCGGCTTGGCCATTGGTCTGTGGGTGATAGGCTGTAGAAACTCTATGTTCAATTCCCATCTTTGCCAAATAATCAGTAAAGTCTTTTCCAATAAAATGCGATCCTCCATCAGAGATAATAACTCTAGGTACTCCATATCTTGGAAAGATATTATTCTTAATCATCTCTATGGACTCTTGCGTAGATGCCTTCTTACATGGCAAAGCTTCCACCCACTTTGAGACGTAATCCACAGTCACTAAAATATACTCATATCCATGTGAATTTTCAAATGGTCCCATAAAATCCATTCCCCAAACATCAAATAAATCAATTTGTAGATTGTATGTCAAAGGCATTGAATTTCTAGCTGTTATATTTCCAGTTCTCTGACACTCAGGACAAGAAGCGACAAATTTCCTTGCATCTTCATGCATTCCTGGCCAATAGAATCCACTCGCCCATATCTTAGCCTGGGTTCTGAAATGTCCATGATGCCCCCCATATTCTGCAGCGTGGCACTTTCTCAAAATCTCACTTCTCTCATCTGCAGGTACGCATCTTCTGAGGACTCCATCAGATCCAAATCTATATAGGTAGGGTGAATTCCAATAAAATTTCTTGGCTTCGGCAAGGACTTTCCTTTTTGAATTATAGTTGAGATGAGTCAGTGGCTCTCCTCTAATGGCTCTAATTACGTCTAGCATCCAAGAATCCTTATCTATAACCGCATAAAGGGTATCGTCTCTTAACGCATCTTCAATTGGTGGACCTCCTTTACTATGGCTCATTCTAGACAAGTGATCTGCCACTACATTCTCAACTCCCTTCTTGTCTCTGATTTCTACATCGAATTCTTGTAGCATTAGAATCCATCTAATTAAACGAGGTTTAGCATCCTTTTTAGTGAGGAGGTATTTAATAGCAGCATGGTCAGTGTAGACTATAACCTTTGAATTAACAATATAAGACCTAAACTTTTCAAAGGCAAAAACTACTGCTAACAACTCCTTTTCAGTAGTTGCATAATTAACTTGGGCCTCGTTAAGAGTTTTGCTGGTATAATAAATGGCATGTACTTTTCCGTCTTTTCTCTGCCCCAGCACAGCTCCTACTGCATAGTCACTGGCATCACACATGATCTCAAAAGGTAAATTCCAGTCAGGTGGTTGAATGATAGGCGCTCTAACTAGTAATTCCTTAATTTTCCTAAAGGCTACCTCACACTCATCAGTGAACTCAAAAGGAACATCCTTCTGGAGTAGGTAATTCAGTGGCTTAGCTATTTTAGAAAAATCCTTAATAAATCTCCTATAAAAGCCAGCATGTCCGAGAAAGCTTCTGAGAGATCTAATATCTGTAGGTGGTGGCAACCTTTCTACAGTCTCTATCTTGGCTTTATCTACTTCAATTCCTTTCTCAGAAATGACGTGTCCCAACACAAGTCCTTTTCTCACCATAAAATGACACTTCTCCCAATTCAACACTAAGTCTACTTCTCCACATCTCTTCAGAACTTTTTCTAGATTCCGTAGACAGTGGTCAAAACTAGTGCCGTGAACTGAGAAATCGTCCATGAAAACCTCCATGATATCTTCAATGAAGTCTGAGAAAATGGCCATCATACACCGTTGAAATGAAGCTGGTGCATTGCATAAACCAAATGGCATTCTCCTATAGGCAAAGGTTCCATAAGGACAAGTGAAAGTTGTCTTGTGTTGATCGTCTGGATGGATAGGGATTTGAAAGAATCCAGAATAACCATCTAAATAGCAAAAATGGGTATTCTTAGCAAGTCTCTCTAGCATCTCATCTATAAAGGGTAAAGGGAAGTGATCTTTTTTAGTGGCTTTATTAAGCTTCCGGTAATCTATACACATTCTCCAACCAGTGACAGTTCGTTGTGGAATTAATTCATTTTTCTCATTTTTAACTACGGTTAAACCTCCCTTTTTAGGCACACAATGAACAGGGCTAACCCACTCACTAGTTGGTACTGGGTAGATAATTCCGGCGTTTAGCAGCTTGATTACTTCCTTCTTCACTACGGATCTCATTTCGTTACTCAGTCTCCTTTGATTGTCTACCACTGGCTTGTGGCCTTCTTCCATCGGAATCCTATGAGTACAAAATGCTGGGCTAATTCCTTTAAGATCTGCTAGAGAATAACCAATTGCCTTCTTATGTTTCCTTAACACTCCTAGCAATCTTTCCACTTCTTCTGGACTCAGCTGATCACTAACAATTACAGGATAAGTTTTATCTTCTCCTAAAAATTCATACTTAAGTCCTTCGGGCAGTGGTTTGAGCTCCACGTCGGGCGCCTCCTGTGGGTTAGGGTCACCTAGTGGCTCTACAGGAATGTCTTGGGTCTCTTCTTGATTAAGTTCAAGTTGATTAGTGGCAATGGTTGTTTCCTCAGAGAAGAATCCTTTTTCTCCTCCTTCTAATACTAATTTTAACGGCTCTCTAAAAGCGTTAATATAGTTAATACTCTCTATCTCCTCTGTATCGGGAGTGAGATTAATAGGCACTTTAGATGCCGGTAGGAAATCAAAGTCATATTTTAATCCATCAATATTAATATTGACCTTTCCTTTATCATTATTAACTACAGCATTAACCAACTTAAGAAAAGGTCTACCAAAAATTATGTTAATATCATTATCGTAGACATTAATTATATAAAAATCAGTTGGTATAATGTTATTAGCAAAGTTAACTTCAACATTTTTAATTAAGCCTACAGGTCTAATTACTTCATTATTAGAAAGTTTAATTTTAATATTAGTAGAAACTAAGTGTGGTTTATCACTCAATTTAGAATAAACTTCATAGCTCATAGTACTTACCTGGGCTTCCATAGAGCAGTGAATATTGTTGAAGTCTTCTTTGTTGATGGAGCAAGAAATACCAGTTGAAGATTCTTCTGGCTCCAGGTAGACGATAATCTCCTCAGTAAGTGATGACTCCGGCTTGACACCAATCACCCGCTTCACTTCAGAGACAAAGTCACTGTCCAGCTCTTCTTCTTGGAATAATTTCTGCAGCACTTCCCTTGTACTTAGATCATCAGAGCTCCTCCTTAGTGGAATTTCTGGTGGAAACAATTCTTCCTCTTCCTCTAAGTCTTCTGGTGGGAGTGGTCCTGCACACTTCAGTGTATCTCCAAAATCCACTGGCATCCAGCTTGTCTTGTCGAATTCTGTCAGTGGTTTTGCACTAGCAAGGCTTCTGTAATTTGAACACTCAGTCTTCACTTGTGGTGCAAAACTCTCGTACTCCTCTTCCTCAGCTGCATAAGACACTGTAGTTCTTTTGACAGGTTGTTGCTCCTTGTAGATAGCATATGTAGGCGCCACAACCACTGGCTCCTGCATAACACTCTCCTTCCTGTCTCTTTCAGCTTTTGAGGTTAAGCAGACATCTGACAAAATCTTCATAGCTTCACTCCACTTCCGAGTCAGCAGTGATCCTCCAGCACAAGTGTTCAGTCGCTCAAAGTCTCTAGTGGTAAGACTATAGTAGAAAATGGACATCATCATCTCTGGAGTGAATCCAATTGGTGGTCCTTGTGTCCTCATTTCTTCCAGTCTGTCCCAAGCTTCATCAATGTCTTCATTTTCTCGTTGCTCGAAGTTCATGATTGCTTTTCTCAATTTGTGCACTCTCAGTGGAGAAAAGAATCTTGTAGTGAACTTCACTTCGAGAATCTTCCAATCACCTTCAGCTTCTATTGATGCAACATGGTACCACTTTCTGGCTCTGTCTTCCAGTGTAAATGGAAAGAGGTTCCACAAGACCCACTCTTCTGGAACTCCGTCTTGATGGAATGTGCGACACACTTGCTTGAGCCTCTCCAGGTGCTTGTACGGGTTCTCATCATCTTCACCACTGAACTGATGTTCGGCAGCAATTCGGATGATTCCTGACTTCAACTCGTAGGATCCTGACTCCGGCATCAGATTTGACTTTTGAAACTTCAAATCTTCCACTCTTGGAGTTAAGTACTCCGCGAGTGTCAGACCCTCACTCATCATAGTCATACCTGAAATATAGACAAAAATACAAAACAAAAGATCTATGACAGCAAAAATTTGCTGTACTTAGACCAAATTAAATCCAAACAAAATAACTAAATTTAAAACTAAATTTAAAATTTCAAAATTTAAAAACTACTCCTTATTTCGATAATAGCAAAATAAATAAATAAAATAGCACACTAATTAAAAAGCAAAATAAGCAAAACTAATTAATCACACAATAAATAAAACTAACTATTAAAACTAGTAGTAACAAAGCTAATAAAAGATTAATAATAACGTAAACGATAATTATCCCCGGCAACGGCGCCAGAAAAGCTTGTTGACGGCACTTAAGCACGCCAAATCCTTATACTGCAAGCGCACAGTATCGCGGTAGCTTTTCCCCAGGATGAGTATCTTGGGTTTGTCAATCCGAGATTAATTATGCTTAAGATGCTATCAACCTAATATTAACTAAATTACTATCTAATTCTAATAGATCTAAATAAGCTTAAATGAAAGATAAAGGCTATCTAATTGCAATCTAATAACGGTTCTAATTATACTCTAAATATACTCTAATCAAGCTCTAATCTATTGCATAAAAGGAATAATCAACGATTAAACTAAACTCGGGATAGATAGGATTTAAACAGGCAAAAGGATCCACAAGAGATATGAGACAAACAACTTAAGAACTAAGAACCACCTTGATAAAGATCTAATCAACAAGCATAGAATAAACATGAATATGAATGTCAAAGATCTACTCGAACCTTTCCCCGGGCTCCACTGTCACTGGTAACCAGGTAATCGACGAACTAGTAAACCCTAACCATCTCTAAGCATGAGCAGATTCAATCTACTGATCAGGTAAAATAGATCTACTAAAAGACATGTGAGACATCTAGATTGTGGCCACAATAACACATGTAGACATGAAGCATTGCAAAGACATGGATCATAAACATGCATAAACAAGAAGCTAAATCTAAAAGACAAACTTTATTGATCAATCATCAAGGTTTTATCAAAGTATATAAGAAGTTCGAGGGATTTACTCAAGATACATCGAAATCCGTGACCCAAAGTCGTCGAGTTGAACTAGACGAAGAAGTCGGCGGAAGATGAGCTCGAGCAGCCCTCGGGAGGATCTGGGTCGGCCGACCAGACCCCCTAGGGGTCGGCCGACCCCCAGGCCTCCTGCCTCCTCTTGCTTGCTCCTTTCGCCGAGATGTCCCTCTCGCCGAGTTGAACGCTTTTGGCCCCCGAACTCTGCCCTAAACTCTCGGTGTACAATGGATTTGTGTCGAACAATGATGCCTCTCCCCTTGGGAGGCCATATATTTATACTCCGGAGAGTCCCCTATACAAGGAATCTAATAGGTCGGTTCTAAAAGTCCTAGTAGGACTTAAACACCTATTTCCATGTGTATACAAGCCTCTAGAAGAGTCCCGGTCGTCCTCCATCTTCCCTTGCTTGGATATGAAGCCATTGTCCTAGTCCTTCCAGAAATAGGATTTCCATATTCTGCAGCCTTTAGTATTTTGACCATAACTCTGTCTTCCGAAGTCCAATAAATGCAAACTCAGACTCTAAATTGTAGAGCTCGAAGAGATCTACAACTTTGGTATTCAAACTTTCTTCATTTGACATCGTTAAGGTCACCGAATTGGGCCCACAAGGTGCTGCTGTCCTGGAATCCGAGAATATCTCGAGTTTTAATTGGAAGTTTGATTGGATTTGTAATAAACCTTCCTTATCTTCATATTATTCATCCTTTATCCTCCGGAACATTCTCCATAATGGGCTTGGGTCTTCTTTTGGACTTTTAGCATAAATCCTTTCTTCGAGAAATCCTCAAATTTATATCAATTATACCTATTTTCCTGCAAAAATCAATAATGCACAAAAACAAAGAGCATTCTCGAAAACGGGGTTAATTGTTAGCAAAATAATAATAAATCATATAATTAATTTATGAAACGGCATAAAAACATATGAAATTATAACATAAATTTAGTACTTAAGCCGCGTCAACAGATACGATTGGAGTAGAGGCGCTCTATAGTAAGCTTAAGGCCACCGAGGTAGATTACAAGATGAGGGATTCCCTCGCTTGTACAGATTCTAAGAGTCTGGCCTTGGCTACCCCCTCTAGTGAGTCTGTCAATAACCCCCTGTTACACAACTTCTCGTTTTCAGCTTTGATGTCTGTTACAGAGGAGCAGTTGGCGACACTTGGGGATGATGAGCTATGCCTGGTGTCTAGTCGCTTTCAGCGTGCCTATGACTACCAGATGAGCAAGAAGAGGGGTGAGCGGCCCAAATGCTTCGAGTGCGGAGAGGTCGGCCACTTCATCGCCGAGTGCCCCAACAAGAACGACTACTACAAGAAGGGCAAGAGCTACTCCCGCGATTCCGACAAGTACCACTCCGGCAAGCCCAGCTTTGACAAGCACCGCTCCAGCAAGCACGGCTTCGGCAAGCGTCCCTTCGGCAAGAAGAACTTCCGGAAGGCTTTCAAGAGCTACCAGAAGGACAACCGGAAGCAGGACAAGTCCTTCTTTGCCGAGATCGGGTTCTGCAGTAGTGGATCTTCTTCCTCTCCGTCCTCGTCGAGCTCAAGCGATGAGGAGATCACGCACAGAAAGGACAAGAGGAACGATCAAGGAGGTCCAGCTGGCTTGTGCTTCGTCTCCACCAAGTCCAGGCGCAAGAACAAGGACAAGAGGAGCTCGGTCTGCTCCATGGCGCTTGAGGACAAGGAGAACAAGGATGACGATAGCAACTCTTCTTCAGATGATGAGGTAACTCCTGAGCAAGCCGAAATCCTTGAGATGCTAGAGCAGAACAGCCGTGAGTTGAAAGCCCAGGATAAGATGCTGGAGAAGGCAGCTAAGAAGCTGCAGAAGTTGAAAGTCCAACTTGCTGAGGCTTTGAAGGAGAATGAGAGGTTGAGGAGTGTGAGACCCCAACCAGTGAGGTTGAGTGCCCTACTTGCGAATCTTTCATGATGGAGCTTGGTGACAAGAGAGATAGGTATGCCAAGAGGGTAGAGGAGATAGATGAGCTTAGGGCTGAGCAAGGCAAACTCCAGTCTAAACTGGATGAGCCTACCTTGAGTGGAGAGCTCGAGTGTGAGTCTTGCCCCGGTTTAGCTAGAGAGCTAGCTGTGCTGAAGGAGAAGTTTGAGGGGCAGCTCATGGAGCTTGAGAAGCTTAGGGCTAGACCTACGCTTTTGGGTGCATGTATGGTCTGTCCTACTTTGAGAGGTGAGTTAGAGCAGTTTAGAGCTTACTTTGAGGTGCTTTCAGCACCTACTGATACTTGTGAGAACTGCCTAACCCTTAGGATGCAGCTGGTGGATAGGGATGCCACCATTAGGAAGTTGGAGAAAGCTGCTGTGGTTCCCTCCCTAGACTGTGATACCTGTGTTGCCCAGACTATGATTCTAGAGGATCTGAGGGAGGAGATGTTGTCTTTGCAAAATGACAACAATTGGTTGAGAGAGGTGCTCAGTTGGATATATGCGAGGCAACCCTAACTAGAGATGATTATAAAGAGCACCAAGAGAGCTGAGGATGAGACAAGTGGTGTTGGGTTTGGAGAGTGCAGCACTTCGGGTGAGAAGAGTGCCCCGGTTAAAACCAAGACTGCACCAACCCAGCCAGGTGAGATTGTTGATGGGGTTTACCATGAGCCACCCAAGGCTGCCCCAAAGAAGCAGTACTAGACACCCAAGCCTTCCAAGGCTAAGCTGGACAAGATTGTTGAGGAAGAGCTTAAGCCCAAGGGCAGGAAGCCAGTCCAGCAGCCTGAGCCACCCAAGGCTACCCCACCTAAGCCCAAGTTCCAGCCTAACCCTGTTCCTAGGAGGCCTGTCTACCACTGTGAGTTTTGCCAGCGGAATGGCCACCTAGAGGAGTTTTGCCTCAGGAGGAGCGTGTTGAGAGGCAGGAGAGAGCTTGGGGGAACCAGGATCAGTTCTACCAGGGTGGTAGGCAAGATCCTCCCCACCGCGGTGACATGAGAGACCGTTTTGTTGGTGGTGAGAGAGGAGGCGGCTTTCAGGCCCGTGCACCTGGTGGTAAGAGACACTTTGTCGGTCGAGCTCCTAGTCGTTTTCAGCGCGGCTATGGATCTCGTAACCGAGGCTTTGAGAGAGCTTTCGATGGTTCACGCTTTGGAGGTTGTGGTTACCCTAATCGACGTGATGGTTTTGTTGATTGTGCTTACCCCACTTTTGAGCAAATGGCTCAGCACTGGTACAACAGTTTTGGTACTAACCCCAGTGTCGGACCGTTTGCTCACCATCGCTTTACTTGACTTTGTAGGATCGAGGCATGGAGGACGTGTGGATCATGGACTCCGGTTGCTCTAGGCACATGACAGGGCACCGCAAGTGGTTCTCTAGCCTCAACCCCGTGAGCACCAAGGAGTACATCACATTCGGGGACAACGGTCAAGGTAAAGTGCTGGGTGTTGTTTCTGTTTTGCTTTCTGCTAAGCTTTCCCTGAGAGAAGTTTCTTTTGTCCGGAATCTGGGGTTCAATTTGGTCTCTGTTTTGCAACTTCTCGATGAAGGATTTGAGGTTCGTTTTAAGAAAGGTGCATGCGTGCTGCGTTGTTGATGCTGAGGAGACCCTTGTTTGCTCTTTGCTGCCTTTTGGTCAGGTTTTTATGGTCGACCTCACATATGCTTCTGGCCCTGCTCGCTGTTTGGTTGCTAGTCCTTCTGCTGATATTTGGAAGTGGCATAGGAGGCTTGGTCATTTGAGCTTTGATCTGCTAGTCAGGTTGAGTTCAATGGGCCTAATCCGAGAATTGCCCAAGTTGAGAGCTGAGAAGGATTTAGTATGCCACCCCTGTCGTCATGGCAAGATGGTTACCGCTTCTCACATTCCTGTGTCTCAGGTTATGACCTCCTATCCGGGTGAGCTACTCCATATGGATTTAGTAGGTCCCGCTCGGGTAGCGTCGGTCAGTGGGAAGTGGTACGTGCTTGTCGTTGTGGATGACTTTTTGCGGTTCTCGTGGGTATTTTTCATGGAGTTTAAAGATGAGGCGTTTGGTTTTGTTCGGGATCTGGTACTGAGGTTGAGAAATGAGAGTCATAAGGCCATGAGGGCTATCCGTAGTGACAATGGCGGAGAATTCAGAAACTCTCGTTTCGAAAACTTCTGTCGTGACCTAGGTCTTGAGCACCAGTTTTTTTCTCCATATACCCCACCGCAGAACAGTGTTGTGGAACGCAAGAACTGCACACTTGTTGAGATGGCACAGACGATGCTCGATGAGCATAGGACTCCGAGGCGCTTTTGGGCTGAGGCAGTGAATACGGCCTGTTACATTGCGAACTGGATCTTCTTGCGTGCTTTCCTTGGGAAGACCTCATATGAACTTCGGTTTGGTAGTAACAGCCCAGCGTCAAGCATTTGCGAGCGTTTGGCTGCAGGTGCTTTGTGCTTAAGAAGGCGGGGCATCTGGACAAGTTTGAGTCTCGTTGTCTGGATGGGATTTTTCTAGGGTATGCTTCTAGTTCTAGGGCTTTTCATGTGTGGATTTTGGAGGCCAAGCAAGCTGTTGAGACTTGTGAGGTTTCTTTTGATGAAACTGTGCCCTGCACAACCCCTGCCTTTGAGCTTTCAGGTAATGATGAAGAAGGCATCCCCATCTTTGAGGATGAGGAAGGTGCGATTGATGATGGTGATGCAGGAGCCACCGCACCTGCTGTAGCTCCTGCCCCCTCTGCTACGAGCTCTGATGATGATGGAGGACCCTTGCCTACGGCTTCCTCCTCACTCCCCTGACGACAAGCTCATGCAGAGGCTGGACCCGCTGAGGACGCAGGGGAGGTGACCTCCGAGATTGTTCCATCTTGGCAGGTCTAGCGGGATCACCCTCCACACAGGATGATTGGAGACATTCACCAGCGTGTCACACGCTCTTCGGTTATTTCTCTAGCCTTTTTCTCTCGATCTGCATATGTTGCTTCTTTTGAGCCCCGGGATGTGTCACATGCATTATCTGATCCTAACTGGGTGAACGCCATGCATGAGGAGTTGGAGAACTTTGAGAGAAACCATATCTGGGATTTAGTTGAACCTCCACCAAACTATCGCCCTATAGGTACCAAGTGGGTTTTCAAGTACAAATAGGGTGAGGATGGGATGGTTGTGAGAGACAAAGCGAGATTGGTAGCCTAGGGTTTCTGTCAGAAGGAGGGGATAGATTATCAGGAGACCTTTGCCCCTGTAGCTCGTTTGGAAGCCATTAGGATTTTGCTTGCCTTTGCGGCCTCTAAAGGCTTCAAACTGCAGCAAATGGATGTCATGTCTGCTTTCCTGAACTGGTTCATAGAGGAGGAGGTATATGTGAGACAACCTCCTAACTTTGAGAGTGCTAGATTTCCAGACCGGGTGTATAAGTTGAGGAAAGCCCTTTATTGTCTGAAGCAAGCTCCTAGAACTTGGTATGCTAGGTTGAAGAGTTTCCTACTCAAGTCTGGGTTTGTGATTGGTTCAGTAGACAAGACCTTGTTTTTGTTGAGTCGTTGCGGTGACACCCTGATAGTTCAGATATATGTTGATGACATAATCTTTAGTGGTTCATCTCACGCTTTGGTGTCTAGTTTTGTTGAATAGATGAGCAGGGAATTTGAGATGAGTCTTATAGGTGAGCTCCAGTTCTTCCTCGGGCTGCAGATCAAGGAAGGTCCTGAAGGAACCTTTGTCCATCAAGCCAAGTACACAAGGGACATACTCAAGAAGTTTGAGATGGGGGATTCTAAACCCATGACGACTCCTATGAGTACAAACACGGCACTTGATGCTGATGAAGATGGGGAGGCGGTGGACCAGAAAGAATTTCGAGGGATGATCGGCTCACTTCTGTACCTGACGGGGACCAGGCCGGACATTCAGTTCGTGGTTAGCCTTTGTGCGCGCTACCTGGCTTCTCCTAGGACTTCTCACCGTCAAGCGGTGAAGCGCATTTTTAGGTATCTGAAATTCACTCCTGAGCTTGGTCTTTGGTATTTCTCGGATTCTTCTCTTTCTCTTAGAAGGTTCTCAGATGCTGACCATGTTGGCTGCCGGATTGATCGCAAGTCAACCTTCGGCACATGCCAACTCTTAGGAACCTCTCTTGTCTCTTGGTCCTCGCGCAAGCAAGCTAGCGTATCCTTGTCTACCACAGAAGCAGAGTACATAGCTGCTGCTAGCTGCTGCTCCCAGCTTTTATGGATGAAAGCCACCCTTAGTGATTTCGGCCTTAAGTATGGAAGGATCCCTCTTCTAGTTGACTCTACTTCTGCTATCTCTGTAGCTAAGAACCCTGTCTTGCACTCTAGAACCAAACACATAGACGTGTGGTTTCACTTTCTGAGAGATCACTATGAGAAGGGAGACATAGACCTAATCCACGTAGTATCTGCAAACCAGTTGGCCGATATCTTTACCAAGCCCCTAGAGTTTGATGCTTTTACACGTCTGAGAGGTGAACTTGGAGTGTGCTATCCCTTTTAGTCAGGGATAGTATGTATTCCTTTTAGTAAGGAATAGCTTCTATAGTTTAATTTTGTTTTTATCTTGCTTTTATTTCTCTTTGCAAATCAAAAATCATGATCACCACTTGACTTGGCTACCTAGCATGTGTAGGATTGTTGAATGCTATGCTATCATTTCATACCTAGATATGCTAGTTGAATGCCTTTGCAAAGTTGATGCCTAAGCTTTTATGACACCTTGCTAAATTGAAATCTGAATCAAAATGCTTACAAGTGGTGTTTTATGTGCTAAATTGAGAAAGATCCAGGTGGGTTTGCTTGTCACACTGATCTAGTTTGAGACTGCTTGTCATTGCACTTTGACATGAACTTAGACTAGGCTGTGTATGACCAAAACCTTGTCTTAAGCTTATGATGGTTTTTTGAGTCTAGGCTTAGCATTGGTTGGTAAGAAGTGGCAAAAGACAAGTAAATAATCCCTGGCACAAAAAAAATTGCTTATGAATACAAATGTTTAAATCTGAAATTTGCAAGTCTCTAAAATGCTTATGGCTAGTTGTATATGCTTTGGTTGAGAGTAGCACACCTTGTATGCATTGCTAGCATCTTGCTGTTCATGCCTATCTTGCTAGGTGCTATTCATGTTGGTGGTGCTTTCTTTTCGATAAACCTGAAAAACAAGCTTGCTCTTGATGTGTGTAAGATAGATTCATTTGAGCTCGTTATATGCTTCCTTGCCCTCACTTGCTCTGTATGCTAGAACTTGTGATTACTAGCTTTCCATCCCTTCTGAGCTCCTTCAGTTACACTCCTTGCATTTCATGGCATATTTTGAGGGGGAGTTGTCTGGTTTAGGGGAGATGAGTTCAACGAACCCTTGATGTGTCCATTGTCAACAAGGGGAAAAAATTTGGGTAGAGATTAGTGTAGATTAGTGTACCTCTCTGAGGGGAAGAAATTTAAAAATATGGACAAGGGGGAGAACTCAGGAGAGATTTAGTTGAGGGGGAGCTTTGCACTCATTTTGCATTTGTGAGGATGCATTTCAGGGAGAGTTGAGCTTTTAGCATGCTCTTTGCATCGTTGCGTTGAGCCTTTTTCCTCTGTCTTGAGGAGCCGATGCTTTGTTTTCTTTTGTTGTCTCATTGTGTCCTATTTCTTTGCTTGTATTTGATTCTTGGGCATTTTGAGAAACTTTCTTTTTTCTTTCTTTCTTTTTCGGTTTTACGCTTTTCTCTTGTCTTTGTTCTATTTCAGGTTACAGGTTGAAGGTATTGACAATGCACTCATCAAGGGGGAGATTGAGTGCTAATGGACCGGCCTCATTGCTCTCCTGGTGTGATGAGTGATTGTCAACGAGCTCAAGACCTCCGATGAACTGGAGGCCCTCCGATGGACTGGAGGTAGATGATGAAGACCTCGATGGACTGAGGCAAAAGCCCTCCAATGGACATGAGCCAATGCTCCGCGTTAGTCGGCCATGGGAGCTCGATACACGGAGGGGCGATTCGGCAACGGTGGTGTAAGCCCTCCGATGGACCACGAGACGACTCCGATGGACTAGAGAAGCCGGGTGCCACCGTGGTGCTCCAACCCGAGTGCATGGCGCGAAGGCGTGCGAGGGAGGCTTTGGCGGCTTCGGCTCAAAACCGCCACCCAAGTTCAGATGACTTGGTGGGTTGGGCTCCGACTCTCCAAGATAGAAGATTGGGCCAAGACCCGGCCCAGGAAGCCCGCAGAATAAAGTTTTCCGGTTTCTGACTTCAAAACCGGGGGAAGCTACCGGACTACTGGCTACGTGGCGTACATCCAAGCGAGGTGTGGAGAAGAAGAAGACAAAGCATCATCGTAGTCGTCCAATTGTATCTTTTACTTTTTAGCCCCTTTCGGGCATTCTAGAGTAAGGGTCTTAGTGTTAATTGTGTCGTCAGGCCTAGGGCTATAAATAGCTAAGTGGCTGGTCATTTAGGTGACTCTCCAACCATTAGAAAACCCCAGGCTTCATTTCCATACAGCCATGTTCCAAAGAGAGAAGAGAGAGCACTAGACTAGGATTTGAGTCCCCTAGCAAGTGTTCTTCTCACAAGTGGGAAGGATAAAGGGTGGTAGGCTGTAGGAACTTTGTATGAACTCAATTTCGTGATTAATCCATCAAGATTCAGCAGAAATTCGAGCTCACGTGTGCAGTCCTCTCCTCCTCCCCCTTCTAGTTTGGTTTTTAGGTTCAATCCTTGGCTTTTTGGGTGTTTGCTTTAGCCATGGGTGAATCCTTTCTTTTGCTAGTGTTTTGGACTTGCAAGGACGTGGAGATTACACCCTAGTGCATCACAAACCAGCAGGTTTGCCACGAGCAAGTTGAATTTGAGTTTTCCCCTTTTCTTGCCCAAGGCTTGCCTCTCCACGAGATCTGAAATTCTCGCTAATCCCGTGATCATTTTGAGTTGATCTTTTGGGAATAGCTTTGGAATAGTGCTCAGATAGCCTGTGTCAAATTTCTTGAAGATTGGACAAGGTTTGGTTAGATTTAGGGTTTGAGAGGCTCAAGTTCTAGGTTCCACCGGACAGTCCGGCGCTGTCACCGGACTATCCAGCTCCACAGGACAGTCCGGCGTAGGCCCTTGTCCCAGGCTCTACCGGACTATCCTATAGAGGCTATTGGACAGTCCGATATCACCGGACTTTGTTACCGGATAGTCCGGTGTCTACCGGACTCTGCTACCGGACTATCCTATAGCCACTACCGGGCAGTCCTATAGTTCTGGGCAGCCTGCTTTTCGTTGGAGTTTTCGTTGTCCGGCTTTTGCTTCGACCTCGCTTTTTGTGTTCCTTGTTGCTGCCCATACTCTTAACTTGCTGTGAACCAGTAAGGCGCATTTTGGTGCGTTGAGTGGAGGACAAGACACTAGTGCGTGAGTTGTTGTTTCGCTTGACTTGCGATCTCGTGATCATTGAGTCTTGTGCTTCCGCTCGCTTGGTGTGTACCCGTTCAGTGGGTGACACCAAGTGCTGCTAGACACGTTTACTTTCAGTGGATGGTGTTTAGCGTTTGTTGTGTGAAGTGTCTGTTAGTCTGCACCGGGGGTTCGTGAGTTTGAGTTTTTAAGTGCTCCTATTCACCTCCCTCTAGTCACACGTCTCGGTCATACAAGACTGAGGGTTGACCCTCAAGTCCCACCCACCGGACAATCCGGTGCACCACCGGACAGCCCGACGCTAAGTCGTCGGACAATCTGGTGCAACCCACCGGACGGAAAAGGCTAAGGGCTTGACCCTCAAGCAGACACCGCCGGATAGTCCGGTGGCTCACCACCGGATAGTTCGGTGACCGCTAAAAGCCCGATAGGCCGAGCTTCGTGAACCCCGCCCGGGCTAACCCTAGGCCACCGGACAGTCCGGTGCCTACCCACCGGATAGTCCGGTGGTATAGAATAGGGCAGCCTAAGGAGAGAAAACAGCCCGAAAATCCTCAGTATCGATCCAAAACTTGGTCAAATGGACTCCAAACTTCACCAAACTTTGCAAGGACTTTGTCTAGGCCATGGAGATGCTTTTCCAAACAGATCATGCCCTAGGCTTAAGTTTTTCTCGATGGATTTGACTTGTCCCCGAAGTGAAGTCCACTTGCCAAGAACGAAAGCGGAGGGGCTGCTCGTGGATTCAAAGATTGGGCAACACAACCACAATCAAAACCACATCCTAGCAGTCTAAAACACTGGCAGTAGAAAGATCTTGCTCTTGTCCAAAACCAAACACACCAAAAGGCAAGAAAACGAAGATCAAAAGCCAATCAAGAGAGGAGCAAAGAAGAGGACACAAGGGGCTGCACGAAATCCATCAATTGATAGCCTCAAAGAGGTCTTAGATCCAGATTACAAGATGAATCACGTTCACCAAGCAGCCACCCTCATCCTACCCACTTTTTGTGGAGGCTAGATCACTCAAACCTCACTAATCCTTGATGCTCTTGCTTGGGAACCTAAAACCTGGGGTTTTCTAAGCCCTAAGCACAATTCAACCAGCCAAGAGAGGGGGCTTGGAGTAGCCCACCCCTTATTTATAGTACAGACTCTTTTCTAAGGCTGTTTTGCAAACAGCCCCCTAGGATACAGACTCAATTACACTAAAACAGCTGTAGAGGCCAGAAAAGACGCTAGAAACTTAGATGAACGGCCGCGATGGAGTCCTTGATCTTCTTCGGCTCGAAGTAATCTCCCGATGTCCTCCACGTGGTCAGTAGCTCATCTCTTTGGATAACTACCGGTTTTGGGATACCGGCAGCGAACCCCTGGTTTTGACGGTGGAACTAGCAAACGATCTTGGGCCCCGGTTTTGACGCTCGAACAGGGAAACGATTGTTGGGCCTCCACTTGAGTGATTTTACGGCTCACGACACCGTCCCGCACGCACGATCACACTTGTGGGCTGAGCCTAACTGGGGCCTCCACCCAAGCCACCTGCCAGTCCACTCGGTAGGGCTTTTGTCACGCCAAGTCCACTCTGGCGCCGCCTCTTTGTCCAGTCGAGAGAGCTTCTCCTTTAGGTCACACTTAGGAGGTGCTTGCTCGTCCATCAGCAAGTCTTCGATGTTGACAAACTCTCATCATAGTCAGGACGAAACACCAGACTCGATACACTTGAGTCCCTTAGAGGAGAAGAGCAGGTTGACAAGCAGAGCAGGTGGGCGCTGTAGGACCGAGACGTGCGACTAGAGGTGGGTGAATAGGAGCACTTGAAAACTCAATCTCAAACCCCCAAGGTGTGCTCTCTTGAAAAACACACACACCCAATACCATACACTGAACATATACGTATTGGGCGGCTAACGGAAGCACTCAAATCAACGCCCAAAGAAACGGACGCAAAACGAGCCAAAATTGCTATACAGACACAGACCCGACGATCAGGTTGTATAGACCGTACCTAAGACCAGAAGGTATGGTCTATACAAAACTGCCTCCCAAAAACAGCCGAGGGGAGAAAGCGATGTTGCAGCAGCCTAAACGGACTGTACCATCCGGTTGTACAAACGTACAAGAGACCGGAAGGTACGGTCTATACAAACACCCTTCTCAAGCGGTGGTCGGGTCTCGAAATCCCTGTCAACAGACCGTAAGGTCCGGTCTTAAAGACGGGACAACAAACCATATGGTACGGTCTTGATAGGAGCAAGCTCGGGGGTGCCCGATCTTCACGGCAGTAGGTTTTCCACCAAGATAACTAGCAGCGAATTGCAAGGATAAGTTGTTGTGTACAGTAAGGATAACTAGATTTAACCTGCAAAGATTTGGATGCGACCAAGTGACGGGGAGATGGATTCTCCGAACGACCACAGAACCACAATCTGGGGTACCTTTGACCTACCAAGTTTGGATGCGACCAAGCGACGGGGAGAAGGAAGCCGAAACCTTTTGGACTTCAACTCGATCTCCGAATGATCGCAGAACCACAAACCGGGACTAATCCACACAAAAGGCCCGGAAGCCTAGACCACGAACTAGGGGAACTCAAAGAGATCTCTCACAAGTCCAAAGAACTCGCAAGAACAAAGGTGTAAGACTCTCAAGTCTCAAGCAGCTCGGCTGCAATATAGGGTCTGTTTGGTTGTTCGGCTTAGCCTAGCCAGGCTGCTGGACATAGCCAGCCTAGAATTGCCCGGCTCCTATAGTACACCCTGTTGTGTTTGGTTGCATTTCCCACCTGGCTCGGCCCACATTAGCTCGTGTTTGGCTTGTTGATTTTGCCATGTGCACTCGTCTCCCTCCGGCGAAGGGGCGCGAGCCTTCCCTCCCTCCGACAAGGCGTTCCCCTCCCTCCGGCAGCCTCCTACTGCCAGTGGTCTGCCGCTCGCCTTTTTGCCTCGCTGGACCCCTCATCCATGGCGGAGAAGGACGCGGTGAAGGTCGACAGAGCCATGGCGGCGAGGAACTGGGCATCCGGGCGACGATGGAGGGCCTGCGCGGCGGTCGAAGACGAAGGAGGAGGAGGCGAGGCGAGGCAGATCCATGGTGGGGAGGAGTGTGGCGGCCGAGTGGCAGAGGAGGGGCCGCGCGGTGCCCGGAGATGGAGGAGGAGGAGGCAAGGCGGCAGCCCCTCTGTGGCTCCACTGGTGGTCTCCTCTATGCGCCGAAGGAGAAGCGGCGGGGATGGCCGCGAGGAGCCGGATCTGCGCTACCACTAGCCGCTCCGCCGGATCTACGCGTGGCCACCGGAGACAAGGATGGTAGCAACGCGGCAAGCGGCAGTGATGGCGACGAGGATGGCGGCGGTGCTGTTGACAGCCGTAATCTCACGATATCAACAGTCAATTATCCACCAAATAAAGCTAAACATGTGAAATATATGGACTAACCCTTGCTACTAATGAGTTCCACAAGATGTATATGAATATTTGGATGCAGGTACCAAAATACACATAAAATGGTTGCAAACATGTCACATATCGAAGATGAGCAGAAATGGCAAAAGTAGGGTGGCCGCTCGACCACATGCCAGGTCATCAGTGGCCGCCCGGCCATGGGTGGTGGCTGCCCGGCCACCCTCCAATGGGGATTTGGACTCCCAACCACGCGGAATGGTCCCTTGACCACTTCACTTGCCACGTCTTCGATCCGGTGCGCAAACAAACACAAAAAGGTGAAGATCCAACCATACAAGAGAGCATCCAATATATCCAAGGGTTACAATGTACCGGGACAAGGATCGGTGATGTCAAGGATCCGAGGGGAACAACATGCAATGAATTGGAGCAAAACAAGTGGCCGCCCGACCACTTAGGGTGGTCGGCCGACCACCCCTCCGCGGCATTTTTCACGTTCACCAACTGATTCAACTGACCATCCCTCGGCGGCATTTTTCACGTGCACCAACTGATTCAACTACCAACCAACATGAGGGAGTAAGATCAACCATCGGATGTTCAAGGTCGGTGAATCCGGTGGCCGCCTCACCACCCCCTATGGTCGGCTGGCCACCGACCTTGGCTGCCCGGCCACCGACTCGGCCCCTTTACCGACCTAGTGCACATATAAATACCCACCTCACTTCCTAGCCGAGAGCTCATTTGTAAAGCGTGGAGAAGTTGAGAGCTACATTCCACCTTAGAGAATCCCTTTATCCACATCTTAGTAGTTAGGATAGTCCTAGGAGTTAGAGTGAGTCGAACTTTGCCTCGGAGTTCTCGAGATCCCTCTGAGTCTGTTGTAAAGTTCTTGTATCTTTGTACTCTTTTTATCTTTAGTATAATTCAGTTATACTTTACTTTATTTCTATCTCTTGCAAGTGTGGTGTACCTTTCTTTGCAAACTTGCTAGGCTTAGACTGTGGTTACCTTAGTTAATCAATTCTTTTTATACTTGCCGGTGCTATAAGCCTCTCTTAGACTTAGATCTAGGAGTCAGGTTAGCTTTCACCCTCTAATTAACGGCGAGCTTTAGTGTTCAATCACTTTCATGGTGAAAGCGCTTGAGCACTAGTATAGAGTGCCATCCTACCCACGCAGATTAGCTTGGTAGCCCCACTCGGTGACAGCGTGCGGTGTGCCTGTGTATCCCAAGCCCGTTCGTTCGGTAGGCCCATAGGTGATAGCCGGGTTCTCTTTCGGTGGTCTACTATCTACCCCCTGACCCCTCGATGGCGCCGGAATTTCGCTCAACGCAAGCCCCTGACTTGTTTACTTGAGTTAACCATGACATAGTCTTTGCAGCCGAATAGAATAGAGTTTGAAAACTTTATCTCACTCGTTGTCCTCCCAGGCAACTATACCTTTCTACGTGTATCTTAGGTAGTTTGTTTTACTTTTCCACCATACACCTATCTTTATTTGACTTACCTCTGTCTAACTTCTAGTTCGTATATTTATCTAAGTTTACAGATCTTTCGACTTGAGTTTATTTAATTATACTCTCTCGCCTGCCGCCTCCCTATGGACAAATACGATACTCGGAATACTCTAGGTGAAAGGCTACATCAGTCTCCGTACGCTTGCGGAGTAAAACCTGTTAAGGCTAAGAGACGCCAACAAGCTTTTTTGGTGCCGTTGCCGGGGAAGCAATTGGCAGAGATATAATTGATAATCTCATTTCGAACCCCGTATGCTTTATAAATTTGCCACTATTTTTTAGCAGGCTTACTTTGCTCTGTTGTTTTTGTTGTGGATGCAACAGAGAGGTGTATGACCGGTATCGACCTACTGATAAACTTCCACAATAATCCAGAGTCTCTGCTTAGGAGAGTCTGTTCAAAGACTGTCCACGGGTAGATACCTGTACCAACGGAACTTGAACTACCTGCATCAACAAGTCGCATTCCGTTTATCAACGTCATGGCTGAAAAGACCATCCGTGAGTTCTCCGTCCCATCTAGCAACAATGTCCCAATAGGACCTGAGGTGCAAGTAGGAGAGAACTTTGAGCTCAAACCCAGAGTCATTCATATGGTTAAAGCTATCCCTTTCTGCGGACTAGCAACGGAGGATGCCAACAGTCACCTGCAGCAATTCCTGGAAATCTGCAGCACATTCACAATAAAAGGTGCGTCTGCCGATGCCGTCAAACTACGCCTCTTTCCATTTTCACTTGTCGGAAAGGCGAAGCAATGGTTCTACCTCAACCGTGCAACACTCACTACATGGGATGCGTGCTCCAACGCATTCCTTGCCAAGTACTTCCCTCTGGGAAAGACCAATGCATTGAGGAACAAGATCTCGTGCTTCCAACAGCTCATAGATGAAACAGTGGTGGAGGCCTGGGAAAGACTACAAGAGTATATCGCGGCCTGCCCCCACCATGGAATGGAACAATGGCTCATCATCCAGAATTTCTTTCATGGCTTAAATCGTGCTGCACAAGAGCACCTGGATGCAGCCGCCGGAGGATCCTTCTTATCCTTGAGTGTGAGAGCTGCCAAGGAACTCATTGAGAAGATGACCACTAATCAAGGATGGAAAGAAGAGAGGTCTAGCACCCGATCCGTGGCGTCCATTACATCGACAGCACCGACATACTTGCCGCCAAGATGGACCTTATATTGAAAAGGTTAGGAGATACTCCAGAGACCGCATCGGTTCAGTCTCTCGACGCTCGCATGACTTGCGCAGTCTCTGGGAACACATGTCATTTGGGGAACAGCTGCTCCGAAACTCAACCGAAGGACGTGAACTTCATCGGCAATAATCCTAACTTTAGCAACGGGAATCGTCCTCAACCAGGGTGCAATTCAAGGCCATACATCCCCTCTCCCGGACAAGGTAACTCTTCGAGTAGTTCATAGCAATTTGATAAATTTAATCAATTTGACCAAAGAGTTGTGAATGATAGCATTAGTAAAAAGGTCCATGCGAAGGATAAGTTTTTTGAAACTATTTTTGTTCAAATGGAAACTTTTAATAGTGCTATGAAAAACCAAGTGAGTTTTAACAAAATGCTTGAAACTCAAACAGCTCAGTTGGCTGCTTCTTCACCTAATGTTAATGCGGGTAAGCTGCCGAGACAACCTGAAACTCCTCCCAAGGAGCACATAAATGCAGTCACTACTAGGGGTGGGAAATCCACATAGGACCCTCCACATCCTCGTAGTACCCCTAACAATGCAGGAAAAGAGCAGAAGAAGAAGACTACCGACCCCGAAGAGAAGGATGACACTGAGAGTAGACCTGGAGCAGAGGAGAAAACAGCATCGGAGACGCTTCCGCATGAATTCTATGACACTACGGTGCTGCCTTTTCCTCCTCGTAACAGGAAGGCTGCCGCCGATGAACAATACAAAGAGTGAAGCGCAGCTATACTCAATCAGCCCCCACAAAAGAAAAAGGACCCTGAAAGTCCTACCATTCCATGTTCAATTGGGAACCAAGTCTTCAGTCAAGCCTTATGTGATCTCGGAGCAAGCATCAGTGTTATGCCCAAAGTGGTCTTTGACAAACTCAATCACGCTGCACTCACTCCCACCACCATGTGCCTGCAGCTCGCGGATCAATCCATACGACACCCTGCAGGGATCGCTGAGGATGTCCCGGTGAAAATCCGAAATTTCCTCATCCCGGTGGACTTCGTGGTGTTGGATATGGAGATAGATGCAAAGCTACCGCTCATCCTTGGGCGGCCATTCCTGAGTACTGCAGATGCAAGTATTGATGTCGGGGCTGGAGAAGTCCACCTCAACATCAACGGCATGAGGGAGACATTCAATTTCAAGCCGAAAGTGGAGAAGTGCAACCAAGTGAACACATATAGATGCCAACAACAGAGATATATGCCAAAGACACACATACATGAAGATGTTTCTGAGAAAAAGATGGACAGTCTCGTCGCACACTTGAAATCAGACCAGGAGAGTGCCATCCAACAACAAGAAGAATCTGAACGGCGAGAGGCGAATCTCAGAAAGGCTAGTTCCAGACCCTAGGAATTAGGAGGCAAAGCTCCTGGAAAGATGGTCGACGCCGGTATGCAAGTCCTGACAACAGAAGAACGGCGTGCAAAATATTACGAAAGAAATCCCTTCTACCTACATCCTCTTGATATCCCAAAGGGTAGGATGTGGAAGACCTTTGCCAACAGGTAAATTGGCATTATCTTTCGATGGCATATTTATTTTTCGCCAAATTTAAATTTTCTCACTCCACTGCAAGTTTAATTTTTGCCTTGCATAAGCTTTATGATTGTGCGTATAATTTTATCTTTTCTGCAATTCTCAAAAAAAAAAAAAAAGAAAAAAAAAGGGCTGGACGGCCGACCGCACCTCCTCCCCTTTTCTTTCTCCCTTGTTTCTTTTCTTCCCTCTTCTTTTCCGTTCTCCTTTTCCTTTTTGTTCCTTCCTCTTTTTCTTTTCTTCTTTACCTAAGCTTCGGGGGAAAGGACTCGACAACTCAAGGTATGTGTGTTCCACCATCTCTCTGTTCATCTCCGTACTTTTCCCTGATTTCTGCCTTGTCTCCTTGAATAACCTCTCTGCCTTATCATGAGAGTAGTGTCCGTTGTATCTTAAATTTCACTTTACTTAAAAAAAAACAACTCCCATGCTTAATTGTCAAATTCACTTGCTAGCTTCATTTTGGAGATGATGAATAGTTGCTCTATCAAGTGAATGGTTTAATTCTTGCATGTCAACTTATGCTTAGCTTAGACCCATATTGCTGAATAAAAAGAAGTGAACCAAAGTTTTACCTTGTGGATGCCAATTGCGATAACAAGCCTAAATTGTTGAGAGATAATGATATGACTTAAATGTAGGATGATTCTTTTATGTTCCTAGTAGGATGAATGTCTTAGGTTTTTATCTTTGAAAATAACAAAATAAAGCTCCTCATGGTTAAAAAGTCCTACCAGAGCCATATATGCTTCAAATGTTCTAAATCAGCTACATAGAGCTGCTTAGATAGGCTTTCAGCTTTGTCAAATTTTGAGTCTCTTTGAGTAGAAATATCGTCTTCTGTTGATAGCTGGAGTACAGAAGAAATAAATGCAAGCGATCCATTCTGGAATTTGCATCCACCAAAAGTCTCCAAAAATTCTCATAATCCCCTAACCTTCAAATCTCAAGGAGTAAGAGTATGGAGCTAAACAAAAAAAATGCGTGCAAAAGCACGGCAAAATGAAAAGTATGCAAGTTCAAACATTGCAAAAATAAATAAAAAGCTCCATGTCCACTCCAAATCTATAAAAGGCTATAGGGATGAAAATTTAGAGAAGGAGACAACTTGTTCCACCACTCATATTCCAATGATCAAGCAGAAGAAATGATAGAGTACACTCTTTGGTCCAATCTGTGGCTTAGCAAAATAAACATTCTAAGTGTGCCACATTCTCCCCCACCTAAAGCTCCACAAAAGACTTAGTGCAGGAAAATGTTGGCCAAAATCATGGCCTTTGGTGAGGAAACACTTCTGAGCGATCGGGAGTACCAAGGGAAAGCTTATGTTTGTTTTGAAAATCTTGAATACACATGAGAAGGACATCCAAAAAGAATGAGTTAGAAACACTCCTACAATAAAGACGTTCTGTTTCTCAACTGCCCAAGGCAAGGTAAGCAAAAAGATGCACCACAGGTATGACGCAAGGTGAGCTTTGATTATTTCACTACTTGGGGCAAAAGTTTGAGTGTTGAGTTGCATATAAGAATTTTCCTTCGCTTTTGATATTGTAGCAACTCCTGATCCACTTTAAGTCTTAGCTTTGCTCGAGGACGAGCAAAGGTCTAAGCTTGGGAAGGTGTTGACGGTCGTAATCTCACGATATCAACCGTCAATTATCCACCAAATGAAGCTAAACATGTGAAATATATGGACTAACCCTTGCTACTAATGAGTTCCACAAGTATATGAATATTTGGATGCAGGTACCAAAATACACATAAAATGGTTGCAAACATGTCACATATCGAAGATGAGCAGAAATGGCAAAAGTAGGGTGGCCGCCCGACCACTTGTGGTGGCCGCCTGACCACCTGCCAGGTCATCAGTGGCCGCCCGGCCATGGGTGGTGGCCGCCCGGCCACCCTCCAACGGGGATTTGGACTCCCGACCACGTGGAATGGTCCCTTGACCACTTCACTTGCCACTTCTTCGATCCGGTGCGCAAACAAACACAAAAAGGTGAAGATCCAACCATACAAGAGAGCATCCAATATATCCAAGGATCACAATGTACCGGGACAAGGATCGGTGATGTCAAGGATCCGAGGGGAACAACATGCAATGAATTGGAGCAAAACACATGGCCGCCTGACCACTTAGGGTGGTAGACTGACCACCCCTCGGCGGCATTTTTCACGTGCACCAACTGATTCAACTACCAACCGACATGAGGGAGTAAGATCAACCGTCGGATGCTCAAGGTCGGTGAATCGGGTGGCCGCCCCACCACCCCCTATGGTCGGCCGGCCACCGACCTTGGCCACCCGGCCACCGACTCGGCCCCTTTACCGACCTAGTGCACATATAAATAGCCACCTCACTTCCTAGGCTATAAATAGGCCCCGAGAGCTCATTTGTAAAGCGTGGAGAAGTTGAGAGCTACATTCTAACTTAGAGAATCCCTTTATCCACATCTTAGTAGTTAGGATAGTCCTGGGAGTTAGAGTGAGTCAAGCTTTGCCTCGGAGTTCTCGGATCCCTCTGAGTCTGTGGTAAAGTTCTTGTATCTTTGTACTCTTTTTATCTTTAGTATAATTCAGTTATACTTTACTTTATTTCTATCTCTTGCAAGTGCGGTGTACCTTTCTTTTCAAACTTGCTAGGCTTAGACTATGGTTACCTTAGTTATTCAAGTCTTGTTATACTTGCCGGTGCTATAAGCCTCTCTTAGACTTAGATCTAGGAGTCAGGTTAGCTCTCACCCTCTAATTAAGGGCGAGCTTTAGTGCTCAATCACTTTCATGGTGAAAGCGCTTGAGCACTAGTATAGTGTGCCATCCTACCCATGCAGATTAGCTTGGTAGCCCCACTCCGTGACAGCATGTGGTGTGCCTGTGTATCCCAGGCCCATTCGTTCGGTAGGCCCGTAGGTGATAGCCGGGTTCTCTTTCGGTGATCTACTATCTACCCCTGACCCCTCGAGGGTGCCGGAATTTCGCTGAACGCAAGACCCTGACTTGTTTACTTGAGTTTCCTTAGTTAACCACGACATAGTCTTTGCAGCCGAATAGAATAGAGTTTGGGAACTTTATCTCACTCGTTGTCCTCCCAGGCAACTATACCTTTCTACGTGTATCTTAGGTAGTTTGTTTTACTTTTCCACCATACACCTATCTTTATTTGACTTACACCTGTCTAACTACTAGTTGGTATATTTATCTAAATTTACGGATGTTTCGACTTGAGTTTATTCAATTATACTCTCTCACCTGCCGCCTCCCTGTGGACAAATACGATACTCGGAATACTCTGGGTGAAAGGCTACAGCGGCCTCCGTGCGCTTGCGGAGTAAAACCTTTTAAGGCTAAGAGATGCCAACAGGCGCGACAAGCGGCGTGGAGACGGGAGACGGAGGAGGAGCGGACGAAGGTGGCCATTCGAGGGCCAGCTGGAGCACAGCGAGGCCTGGCTAGGAAAGAATGGCCAATTTGGCCGTTCTCCAAGAGCCACCCTATGGGGCCTTTTTTGTATTACCGGGGCCTGGTTAGGAGATTGAACGGACAACCAAACAAGCCCATGTGCACTGCCGGGGCTTGGCTAAGAGGTTGGCTAGGCAACCAAACCGGCCTAGTGTATTGGTTTATCAAATCATCAAATGGTTCCTTAACGCAGAGATACAATAGGTATTTATACTAGGAATAACCCTCCCAGCTCGGTGTGAACAGATCCTTTCAAAGTGTGAACTGACCCCTTCGAGCTGCTGAAGTTATTGGCTTAGGAAACTCCACGAATTTAATGCTCATTGGAAACTCGCGCAGACCTTTCACCTCCTGTGCAGTTTCCACCAAAATGGTCATATGTCTAATTACGAAGTCCAAAAGATGTATCATTTCTTGCGTTGGAAAGAGGACTGAAAGAGCTTTCCATCAAGTACTCATGGACCCTTAGAGGCTTCCGGAATAAGGAGTTATGGTGTCATCTTTAGGCGCTCCAAACAGGCACTCCGAACTAGCACGTGCTTTCGTTTTGAGCGAGACGTGCTATTCCGATAGCACGTCCTCCTTCTTCTTCTTCAATTCCAAGGCATGTGCTTCTGCCTTTAGCGATGCGTGCTATTCCAGTAGCACATGTTTCTTCTTCTCCTTTTTCAACTCCTATGGATGTGCTTCTACCTTTAGCGATACGTGCTATTCCAATAGCACGCACTCCGTCTTCTCCTTCTCTAAATCCAATGCACCTAAGTTCAATTAGAGAAAAGGAAGTGGAAAGCACATTCAAATCATAATGTGATAAATATCTTAGGTTAGCTTCACCTGATCATGTATTTGCTTAGCTCTATTCCTTGTGATTGGCCCTCGATATGTATTGTTTAGTTGGTCACTTGAGTGAATGGTGGTGTTGCTTGGGATGTCCTCATCATCCTCCCCGTCTTGAAAAGGAGTCGTCCTCAACTCTACTGGACCCATGAATGGAGAGAGATCGGAAACATTGAAGCTCTTACTAACACCATAAGCACTAGGCAGATCAATCTCATAAGCATTATCATTGATCTTCTGAAGCACTTTGAAAGGACCATCAACTCGTGGTTGGAGCTTGCATTTGCGTTATTCTAGAAAACGATCCTTCCGTAGATGCACCCAAACCAAATCTCTAGGTTCAAACAAAACCTTCTTGCAACCTTTATTTGATGCTTCTCATACATCTTGGTCATCTTGTTTATGTTGGCTCTAGCTTGTTCATAAATTTTCTTGACATATTGAGCACGCTTGCTTGCATCAAAGTTCACTTGTTCCTGCATAGGAAATGGCAAAAGATTGATAGGAGCAGTGGGTTTGTACCCATATACAATTTCAAATGGACAAAATTTAGTGGTAGAATGTACTGCCCTGTTGTATCCAAATTCCACATGAGGAAGACTTTCTTCCCACAATTTAAGATTCTTCTTTAGGACAGCTAACAACAATGTGGAAAGTGTTCGATTGACAACTTCAGTTTGCCCATCGGTTTGTGTATGGCAAGTTGTAGAAAACAACAATCTGGTCCCAAGCTTGCCCCATAAAGTCTTCCAAAAATAGCTTAAGAACTTAGTGTTACGATCTGATACAATTGTCTGTGGTACACCATGCAGCCACACAACTTCCATGAAAAATAATTCAGCAATGTGTGAAGCATCGTCGGTCTTATGGCAGGGAATAAAATGAGCCATCTTGCTGAACCTATCAACCACAACAAAAATTGAATCCCTCCCCCTCTTTGTTCGAGGTAAACCAAGAGCAAAGTCCATAGAAATGTCCTCCCACAGTACACTAGGAATTGGTAAAGGGGTGTATAAACCATAGGGGTTTAAGCGAGACTTGGCTTTGTGACATGTGACGCAGCGGAGTACATATCTCTCAACATCCCTTCGCAGCTTAGGCCAAAAGAAATGATCAACAAGGACTTGTTCGGTCTTTTTGGCACCAAAATGACCCATCAGTCCACCGGTATGAGCTTCCTTCACAAGCATAAGATGAACAGAACAATCTGGGATGCATAGTTTGTTAGCTTGAAATAAGAATCCATCGTGCAAATGGAATTTTTCCTAGCCCTTTCCAACAACACACTTGGCATATAGTTCAGAAAAATAGGAATCAGTGGCATAAAGATTCTTTATACTTTCAAGGCCAAGAATTTTAGCATCAAGTTGTGAAAGCAAAACATGACGTCTAGATAAAGCATCAGCGACAACATTATCCTTCCCTTTCTTGTACTTGACAATGTAAGGAAAAGATTCAATAAATTCACTCCACTTGGCATGACGTTGGTTCAAATTTAATTGACCCTTAAGGTGTTTCAAAGATTCATGATCATAGTGTATCACAAATTCTTTAGGCAAGAGAAAGTGTTGCCAAGTTTCCAAACTCCTCACAAGAGCATATAATTCTTTATCATAAACAAAGTAGTTTAGAGTTGGACCACTTAGCTTTTCACTGAAATATGCAATGGGTCATCCTTCTTGCATCAACACTCCTCCAATCCCTACACCACTTGCATCACATTCAATTTCAAAAGTCCTACCAAAATCTGGTAGTGCAAGAAGTGACGCTGTTGTCAACTTCATTTTTTATTTCTTCAAATGCCTTCTCTTGTGCCTCTCCCCAATTGAAAGGCATTTCCTTCTTTGTCAACTCATTGATTGGAGCAATAATGGTGCTGAAATTTGGAACAAACCATCGATAGAAACCTGCAAGTCCAAGGAAGCTACGCGCTTGGCTCACATTTTGTGGAGGCAACCACTCAAGAATGGCTTTGAGCTTTTTCTCATCCACCTCCACACTTGCAGCTGAAACAACAAAGCCAAGAAAAACTACCTTGTCAGTGTAAAACGTGCACTAGGCAAGGTTAGCATACAAGCATTCCTTTCTCAAAATAGAAAGCACACATTTAATATGTTCAACATTTTCATCAAGAGTCTTGCTATAAATTAGAATATCATCAAAGTAAACCAATTTGTCAATAAAAGTTCAAAGCACATGATTCATCAACCGCATGAACGTGCTAGGTGCATTAGTCAAACCAAAAGGCATTAGCAACAATTCATACAGCCTAAATTTGGTTTTGAATGCAGTTTTCCACTCATCACCCTCTCGCATTCAAATTTGGTGATAGCCACTTCTCAAATCAATTTTTAGTAAAAATAGTGGCACCACTAAGTTCATCAAGCATATCATCAAGTCTCGGTATGGTGTGTCTATACCTGTTGGTTATGTTGTTAATGGCTCGACAATTGACACACATTCTCCATGAAACATCTTTTTTAGGGGAACTAAAAGAACAGGGATAACACAAGGTGAAAGACTTTCCCTTACATAGCCCTTGTTAACAAGTTCCTGAACTTGTTGCTAAATTTCCTTTGTTTCCTCCGGGTTGGTATGGTATGGTGGTCGATTTGGAAGAGAGGCACCAGGAACAAGGTCAATTTGGTGCTCAATACCTCTCTTTAGTGGCAGCCCTGGTGGTACCTCATCTGGAAATACATCTTCATAGCCCTGTAAAACATCAAAAACAACACTTGGCAAAGTAGAGGGTAAGTCATTAGTTGAAAGCAAAGTGTCCGTGTACATGAGGACAAAGAACATGGCATTAGGTTCCCTCAGATCTTTCAAATCCCCCTTCCTAGCCATCTTCACTAAACCCGCTTTTCCCTTTGTCTTGGTTATTTGTGGTTGTGGGGTTTTATTTGGCTTTGGAATCACTCCCTCACTTTTTTGTGGATCTCGCTCAAGTGTTTCTCACTCTCTTGCTCTTTTCCTTTTTGATCATCAAGCAAAATTTCTTCTGGCATCAAAGGAAGCAAAGTGATACGCTCCCCTTGATAGATGAACACTTGTTTGTTTGCTCGACCCCAACTCTGCACATCGCGATCATACAACCAAGATTTTCCCAACAATAACTAACAAGCTTGCATTGGAACAACATCACACTCAACCTGATCTTTGTACCTTCCAATGGAGAAAGGTAATGTCGCAATATTGCTTACATGAAGTGCACCGCAATCATTCAGCCATTGCATTTTACATGAGTCCGGATGACGCCGCTGTTTAAGCCCCATTCTTTCAACTAATTCTAGACTTGCAATATTATTGCAGCTGCCATTATCAACAATGATCCGACACAACTTGTCCTTGATCATGCCTCTGGTATGAAAGAGATTGTCCCACTGTCCATTCTCTTCTTTCACAACACTAACATTAAGCACCCGTCGAGAAATGAAGCAATTATTACTACCATCATCAGGAAGTATCTCATTCTCTTCGTTGCTTGATTCTTCCACCAGAAAACCATCTTCTTTGGGTTCATTTTCAGATTCCCATTCATCTTGCTCATTCACAATCATGGTCCTTCTACTAGGACACTCAACAGCAATATGTCCACGACCCTTGCACTTGTGACACATAATTTCTCGGCTATGGGATGAAGATGCAGTAGC
Source organism: Paspalum notatum (assembly GCA_022530915.1). Classification (NCBI taxonomy): domain Eukaryota; kingdom Viridiplantae; phylum Streptophyta; class Magnoliopsida; order Poales; family Poaceae; genus Paspalum; species Paspalum notatum. The sequence goes on from CM039692.1 coordinate 25,782,700, forward strand.
CGATGCAGCAGAGGGTGCTGCTGTACTTGCAACAGGTTGTTGACGAGCTTGAGGAGCTAAAGGTGAAGTAGCAGCAGACGCCAATGTTCTTGCAGGGGTGGTGGATGGAGAAGACCAAGTAGCTGCCCCCCTAAGAACGTCCTCCAACATGTGAGGTACTAGGCTGCTGCCCTCACCATGGAGCTGAAATTGAACGACTCCTATAAGACCTTCCACGTTCCTCTTGCTGAATCTTCCTTTCAATGCGCATTGCTTGATCAACAACATCTTGCAAATTATTATATGGAAATATCTTAACAAAACCTGAAATTTCAGCATTATGACCATGCAAAAATCTTGCCATCTTGGACTCATCATCCTCTCTAATTCTAAAACACACCAAAAGTAACTCCATCTCCTTGTAATAATCATCCACTGACTTGGATCCTTGCCTCAAATTTTGCAACCTATTATGAAGGTAGCGCTGTAGCTTGATGAACAAAGCGCCTTCTCATGACTCTCTTCATTTCATCCCATGTATCAATGTGATTACGACCCAACACAAGCTGATTTTCTTGTATTTGATTCCACCAAGTGAGTGCATATCCAAAGAATTCAACAGAAGAAAGATTAACACACCTTTGGTCAAAGAGATTATGCACTCTAAAAATCTGGTCACATTGTTCCACCCAATCAAGATATGCATCTGCATCTTCTCTTCCGATGAACTTGAAAATACTCAACTTGACACGAGCAATGCTATCTTGATCTTCCCTATGACCACAACCACGATGATTATCATAATCATGACCAGCACCTCGATGACGACCATGCTGCTGCGCAAACCGCCCATGGTTTGCAAAAGGATTCTCATCATCGTCATATTCATCATCATGGTCGCTGGGATGAACATTATCTTCATCAAAGCGCACACGTCGGCCAAAACCATGGCCCTGAGCTCCTCCTCCACGCTGGCCATCACGACCAGCACGTCTTCCACCTCTCTCAACATCATGTTGATGTCGCGGAGCCCTTCCTCCTGCTGCAGGAAGGCGATCATTGAGCAGCCTCTCCATGGCCTCCAAAAGTGAGGTTTCTCGACGACGTATTTCAGCTCGAGTAATAGGAGGTTCTTCTTCTCAACGATGACCACCATGAACGCTCGAATCTAGATCTGCCATATTAGAACAATGCAAGGAAGTGGAATAGGAATAATTTGTGGAATCTCACAACCTCACCTTTTACTTACCAATGATCTTACTCGTTCTCATGGACTGCAAGTGTGCTCAAGTGGCAGTACCCAACTGTGATTAAGCGATCGAAAGGATTACGAAAAGAGAGTCCGGTTACGAATTTTGTGAGCTATAGGTGGCTGTCAATGGAGGGCTTTGGTACTGCAACCAAGTGACTTAACCCGTTCAAAGAAATTTAAACGTTGCTATCAAGCACCCCATAAACTTGGCTGTACCAAATTGAAACTTGCAACAAAAACACAGCCCCTTTCAACTTCTATGTTCTTTCTCTTTTCTTTTTTTTTCTCTCTTTTTTTGACTTTCTTTCGTACTCTCTTTTTTTGTCTGATTTTTTTGACACGAATAGGGGAGGGGATGACTTCCACAAACTAGCACGATGCAAGAAAAAAATTGATGGTGGCAGCAACTTAACTGAACGAAAAGACACAAAGTAGCAGTACCAATGGAATGGCTATGGAATTTTTTTGTGTTGCGTTTTCAGTGGACTATAGGATGAACAAATATATGGTGGATAGAACAAGAAGTGATGGTAAACAAGGTAGATAAGTGGATGGTGAAAGCTACCATGACAACGATGGCTCTGATTACCACATGATAGGAGCAAGCTTGGGGGTGCCCGATCTTCACAGCAGTAGGTTTTCCACCAAGATAACTAGCAGCGAACTGCAAGGATAAGTAGCTGCGAACAGCAAGGCTAACTAGCTTTAACCTGCAAAGGTTTGGATGCGACCAAGTGATGGGGAGATGGAATCTCCGAACGACCATAGAACCACAATCCGGGGTAGCTTTAACCTGCCAAGGTTGGATGCAACCAAGCGATGGGGAGAAGGAAGCCGAAACCTTTTGGACTTCCACTCGATCTCTGAACGATCGTAGAACCACAAAAGGCCCGCAAGCCTAGAGCACGAACTAGGGAATCTCAGAGAGATCTCTCACTAGTCCAAAGAACTCCGAAGAACAAAGGTGTAAAACTCTCAAGTCTCAAGCAGCTCGGTTGCAGTATAGTGTATTGGTTTATCAAATCATTAAAAGGTTCCTTAACACAGAGATACAATAGGTATTTATACTAGGAACAACCCTCCCAGCTGGGTGTGAACGGACCCTTTCAAAGTGTGAACTAACCCCTTTGAGCTGCTGAAGTTATTGGCTTAGAAAAGTCCACGAAATTAATGTTCATTGGAAACTCGCGCAGACCTTTCACCTCCTCTGCAGTCTCCACCAAAACAGTCATTAATCTTGATTACGAAGTCCAAAAGATGCAACGTTTGTTGCATTGGAAAGAGGACTTAAAGAGCTTTCCATCAAGTACTCGTGGACCCACAGAGGCTTCAGGAATAAGGAGTTATGATGTCATCTTTAGGCGCTCCAAACAGGCTCTCTGAACTGGCACGTGCTTTCGTTTTGAGCGAGACGTGCTATTCCGGTAGCGCGCACTCCGTCTTCTCCTTCTCCAAATCCAATGCACCTAAGTTCAATTAGAGAAAAGGAAGTGGGAAGCACATTCAAAACATAATGTGATAAATAGCTTAGATTAGCGTTCACCTGATCATGTATTTGCTTAGCTCTATTCCTTGTGATTGGCCCTCGATATGTATTGTTTAGTTGGTCACTTGAGTGAACGGTGGTGTTGCTTGTGATGTCCTCATCAGGTCTACACAGACTGACCAGCCTGTGCCTGCAACCGGGAATCAACCCGCGAATCCACCAAAAACTTGATCGAAACTGGGTCAAACCTTAACCAAACTCCACGAAATTTTGCATAGGCTATCCTGGAGCCATCCCAAGCAAATCCCAAAAGATCTACTCCAAAAGATCCAGGGTTGCACGGGAATCGCAGATCTCGTGAAGATGGGAAGGAGAGACCGAAAAACCGAGAAACGTCAAGAACGGCCCTTGCTCATGGTTCAAGGATTCTAGCACTTGGCTAGAGAAATTCACCACGTCCTAGCAAGGCAAAACTCCCGCAAAAGAAAGATCCCAACCTTGGACAAACCAAAACACCTCAAAATCCAAGGATTGGAACCAGAATGAACAAGAACTGGGAAGAGAAAGGGAGAGGACGAAATTTGTTGCACACACCATGGAATTCGCAAGAAGGAAAGCTTGGATTAGATCACGAAATCTGGTCTTACAAGATCCCTTAGAGCCTACCTCCCTTCATCCTCCCACTAAGACAAGATTTGACTAAACTAGGCACTCATCTCCTAGCTAATCTCCTCTCTTTTCTCTCCTTGGCTCTTGGCTGCTAGGGTTAGGAAAATCTAGGGCATATGGCTGGCTAAGAGAGTCTCCAAGGAGCCTTCTCAAGTCTATTTATACCCTAGGCTCTAATAGACGCAGTTTACACTAAGACCCCCCTATATTACAAATGTCCGGAGGGGCTGAAATGTAAACGATACAAGATATTTCGGGATGGACGACCACGATGAAGTCTTGAGTTCCACGCAATCCACGGATGTTCTCCACGTGGCCAGTAGTCCAGTCCGCGATCCGCCCCCGATTTTGAAGTCAACCTCCGAGAAACTTTAGGAAGTCTCCATTCGAGCCGGATTGGGCCCTTCTCTTCTATCTTGCCAAGTTGTGGCCCAACTCACCAAGGCTTGGTGGTGGCGGTTTTGAGCTGAAGCCGCCAAAGCCTCCCTCGCACGGCTTCGCACCACGCACTCGGATAGGAGCACCACGTTGGTACCTGACTTCTCTAGTCCATCGGAGTCGCCTCGCAGTCCATCGGAGGGGACTTACACTGCCGTTGCCGAACCGCCCCTCCGTGTATCGAGGTCCCATGGCTGACCGACGCCGAACATTGCCTCTGGTCCATTGGAGGACTTTTGCCTCAGTCCATCGAGGTCTTTACCTCCTACCTCCAGTCCATCGGAGGGCCTCCAGTCTATCGGATGGCTTGAGCTCAATGACAATCACTCATCACACCAGGAGAGCAATGAGGCCGGTTGGCTCTCAAGGCACGATGTTAGCCGCCACAGCTGCCGCTGCTTTCTCACCGGAGAGTGAAGGGGAAATGACTAGTGGTACAGAGCTGGGGTGAATTTAGGGTTTGGAACGTTTTATATTAGTTGGGCCGGGTCACAGGAAAACGGTTTCGGCTTCGCAGGCTGTTTTTGGAAAGAAAATTCTAAAATACCTGAAAAGTTTGAGCAGCAAGCTATTTTACCGAATCCCACTGCTAAAACTGAAAAAACTGAAATTTCAGAAAGGTATCACTGAAAAATGAAACGTTGATCTTGATGGCAAGCATCAAGGTCTTTAGGCAGTACAACTTGGGTACTGGCATGTGGGCTCCAGCCAGCAATGCAGGAGGCATTGCAGATATGCCGCAAACTAATAATGCTGTATTTTCTATATGTTTGTATGTAGGAATAAAGGACATATGTATTTCTTATAAAATATGTGCCTTGTTCGTTGGTACGCTATGGGTAAGTTCGTGTTTTTCCATTTAAATCTAGGCGTTTTCTTTGCTTTTGCTTGGTATTCACATATAGTTTGATTCAATTTGCTTTGTATAAAATCATGGCAATTGTTAGTTGGAGGGTTAGACATCATTTGATTTGGATAAACTGCGATCTGATTCCAGCCCAATCCAACCAGGAGGCCATTGCCCCCCAAACAGAAAACAAATCTTGGCAGAAGGTGTCATGCAAGTGTAAAAGTAGAAAGGCTGTACTTTTAGCTATTATGTGATACGTAGGATTTATAACTGGTGCGCACTCTATAACCTTGTACATCTCAAGTAGTATTTGCTGCAAGCTAGTTACTACCATGCAAATGTTTTGTAAACTATCATGATCACATATACTTTTTAACTTTTACTACCAGACCAGCATCTGTATGCATTGTCACATTTGCTCAATATTCGATATACATAAGGCTAGCCAGATCATTTTTGCCGATATTTTAGGTTATAAATATAATTATTTGAACTTCCATTTAGTTACAAACTGCAGATCTAACCTGGATCTCCGATCTACCAACAGGGACATACATTAGAACATTATATAGACACAAGCTTTAGTTTGGAATTTCGTAGAAACAAAATAGGATTACAAATATCATCTGCAAGTTTTGTTTGCTACGTTCCAGGATGCACACCATGCCATCAGAACTCAGAGATACGACATCATGCTCTGTTTGTGCGTGCATGTGGCACAGAGTGACCATCTAGTTGAATATATATTCCATCAAGGCCAACTAGTGGGGTCATGCCCTAGTTTTTTTAATTATACTATAACATTAACTGCTTCATAAGACGTTGAATATATGTTACCTTGGTTGTGTAAATACATTTATTTTGTTTAAACATTTGCATTTTTTCTATTTTTTTGAACATATCGGTTTATAGGTATGTTGGGTGTTTGCTGACTTGTTTGAACTCTGTTTCCAGGCTTGATGGGTGAGCAGGCCCAGCCGAGAGGTATTTTGCTCTTCATCTAGAGGAGCAAGTAGTTATTGTTGCTGTCGAGGTTGTTTGCGGCCCAATGGTTACTGTAACTCTTCTTTTTCTCCTGTTAGTGGGCCACATTTGTACTTATGATATTTCTGAGTTATACCATACTATGCGTTTAAGTCATGCTATAACAATCATAATCAGCATAAAATTCGCTGCTGCGGCGCATGATGTATGTATTAACTACCTAAGTAGGTATATTTTGTTTCAAAATATTTGTATTGTTCATTCATTTCTAAGTATATTGATTTGGTTGGCATATTGGTAGATACCATTATTTCGACAGTTTTATTTTAACTAGTAGACATGCACACCGGGCACGAGCCTATATATCTATAGAAAAGTATTGTGTTAAAACATGACATAAGTTATTATATTATTCTTGAAAATAAACACAATAGTATCCTATCTTGGTCCCATATGCAAGGTAAATATAACCGACAACCTTAAAGCTAGAGTTTCACTATTTCACCCCATGTACCAATATACCTTTGACAGTAATCCTTTTGCCATTTGTGTTTTCAAAAATGGAGCAAATAGTGATAAATGTCCTCTTCCATCACCTCAACGCTTAGACAAGCAGGGCAATGACGTGCTGTTAAGGAGTTCAATCAGTTTTCAATTCTGATAGCATGCTAGAAGCAAAGAATATGATTCAGTCCAGTTGTACAGTATCCATGAATCACATGTGTCAGAATATGCTTCCCTGTATACTTCTTATCACTAAAATGGAGTATTCCGTTTTTTTTTTTTGATGATTGTGTCTGATTTAGTCTTTTCAATCATTTTGTTATTCAACAATTTAGCCATTCAGCAATTGCAGAGATACAGCCCCTAGCAAACCTTCAGTGGCTGAACCTTGTTGATCTAACTAATGTACGGAAATAAAAATATTCAGAATATGCATTTGGATCTGCAAAGCTTGAGGTTTATGTTCTAGATCGAGTACTAATGCTAAATTGGTTTCTTGGAGTAGTACAATCTGGTGTATGAAATAGCACCAGATTGTAAGCTCCAGTGTTTGAAGAATCAAACTTGGGATGTTGTCAAACTCTCTAAGACAGCCTGCTATGAGCCCATTATTCAGTTGTTATTTTTTTTTTTATCTTCTTTGCGCGACAAGGCCCTTGGTCATATATATCATATCTTGTCGTGCATAAACCTTACCTGCTTCTAAAACTGAGTCAAGTAGGTCAGGCTGAGTCAAGTCAGACAAAATAAAAAAAAATGAGAAATCTAAAAAAGCACGGATCACAGGTTTAGATTGAGTATAGTTTTCAGGGTTTTTTTTGCTTTTGTACTATCAAGGCCCAGCGTAGTTGACTAGTTGTTAGGATCTAACAGGCCATTGGAATGGTGGATTTCTTAGTTCACATTTAATTGGTCCAGCTGGTCAAACCACTGGTCTAAGTTACATTTAAGATTTTATTCCCTCCGTATTTAAATATAAGTCGTTGTGATTGTTTTTTTTTCACAACCTCAGTCCGTCTTTCGTCTTATTCAAAAATTTTGTGTGAATATATTATAAAGTCATGCTCAAACTCTATACAATGACAAAATAAATCAAAACAAAATAAATAAGACATTTTTTAATAACACGATCGATCAAAGTTTTAGAAAAAAGTCAAACACGACGTATATTTAAAACCGAAGGGTGTACATAACAAATGAATAGCCATGAGGTTTGGGGGTTTGAACATCATGCCTGCACAACCTTGTTTTTTTTGCCCTTTTTTATCATGCCTGTAGAGCGGTTGCCATTTTATGTGCACCTGCATCCCATTGCACACATAAAAATGAGTCAACTCCATACAAACCATTATAAAAGTTCGGAACCCCCTATCTGTCATTGAAAAGATTATGGCTCCTTCCATTCCCTAAAGATTATGGCTCCTTCCATATCCTTGGTCCATTTTTGCCTGGACCTGAACGCCACTGTCGTCAGGTGGGAGATAACGGACGTCAGCGGGCCCACCTGTCATCCTAACGTCTACTCCCTCCCAATGGCCTCTCGCATCCTCTGCCTTCTCACCAGAGCAGAGCCATGGAGCTCCTCCTAGTGTTGCCGGTCACCTGCCCCTCCCCTAGCGCCTCCCCCTCTCTCTGCTCTTCTTCCCTAGAAGCGTCCCCGCCTTGGGCTGCACCGCCAGGACACCGACCTCTTCCTTCTTGGCTGTGCTGCGCCCCGAACCGCCTTTGCTCTCACCGTGTCTCTGCACCGCGCCTTGCTCTGCACACGGCACCGCCTCGCGTCCCCGTCGCCCTCGCCTTAGCCTCATCCTGACCCATCCCCGTCGCAGCCACGCCGTGCCATGTCCTGCTCTACTCTAGCCATGACTCCCCGAGTGGCGGCAATCAGGTTGTGCACGGCGATGCAGATGGTGACGTGGGTGGGTGTTGACATCTCTTAGTATAACAGACTTTACTCCGCAATTGTACAGAGATTCAATGTAGCTTTTTCACTCAGAATATTTTGAGTATCCTAAAATCCACAGGGAAGCAAGGGCTAAAAGGTGGAATGATATGTCGAAATTTAAACAATACTGTAAACTAGATAACTAGCAAGTATTCTTACACAGGGGGTAAGTTAAACAAGATAGTGTATGTTGGGATGTGAGAACAGGTACCAAAGTAGTCAACAAACCAGGTATAGCTATCTAGGAGGACAACGAGTGAGATTTAGATTTCCAAACTCTATTCCTTAGCTACTGCATAGGAGTACTCGTGATTGAACTAAGTTAACTGAACACGAACTAGGGTCTTGCTGTCGGGCGAAATTCCAGACTACACCAAGGTGGCATGGGGGTAGATAGTTTGCCAACCGAACAACAACTGGCTAACGCCTACGGGCTTACCGAACAACGGAATCAGAATACAGAGGCTCCCTAATTCTGACACCAATAGGGGCTACCGACCAGAGCTGTGTGGGTAAAATGGCATGCTACTTGATCACTAAAGTTCTTCCTATATCAATGGGTGAGAACTAACTTAACGTTAGATCAAGCCTAAGGAAAGTTTATAGCCCTGGCAAGTCTAGCAAGGTTCAAATAACTTAAAGACAACACAAACCTAAGCCTTGGTCTAGTATGCAAGAAGGTACACCACACTAGGCAAGTGTAAGAAATAAAGTAAAGTATAACCGAAGTATAAAACAATGAATTATATTATACTAGAGTAGCAAAGGTACAAAAGATACAAGAGTTTTACCAAAACTCATAGCTAACTCCGGAGTCCTTGAGTCAAAGATTCAGACTCGACTCTAACTCTCAGGACTATCATATTGCTACAGGACTAAGACAGTGGTGTGTTTCACTCAACTTCCACACATTGCAAATGGGCTACCGGGGGTATTTATAGCTGCCAAGTGAGTGGGGGTATTTATAGGGTCGGTATGGCAGTTACAAGGGTAGGTGGCAGGCCAGCCGTCCTGGTAGGAGGCCGGGCGGCCCACCCCTTGGCTGGGCAGCCAGGATGTCTCTCGAATTCACCGCCTTACTCCATTGGACGGTCCATCTTGACTCCCCAAATCGGTTTGAGGTTGGTTTGGCAGTAATGTTTGCGCTTCTCCCTGGATCATTGGATCTTGATTGTGTTTCTTCCTTAGACATAGGATTGAAGTGCTCAAGATCGTTGACTTCACTAATTCAAGTTTTGGATTGATGAAGTTGGAAGCCTTCCGATGGTTTGCTTGCGGCTTATGTGGCATACACCTTGGAGTTATGTTGACACGTCTCTTGTGTACATGTAGGTTGAAGTAGGAGCCAGGTGGGCACATTCATAGGCCAGACGACCAGAGGGAGGCTGGGCGGCCTGCTTGTGGGGCTGGTCGGCTAGGGGGGTTAGCCATCTGGCTAGCCTCCTCCATGGTTTTTGTACATTTCACATGTTTCAATGTGTTTGATTCCTGCATTCAAAGAATTTCAACAAAACTCGTGGAACTTGTCAGTAGCATAAGTTTAGTCTACACTTTGATATAATTTCCTTCATGATCATGGATAGTTGGCGGTCAAGAGTAGTGCAATAACGACCGTCAACCCCCCCCCCCCCCCACAAGCTTAGACCTTTGCTCGTCCTTGAGTAAAACCAAGATGAGTTACGGATTAGGAGTTGCTGCAATATCAATGTTCAAGAGCGGCTACAGATAACCGACATTTATGCTTTTGTCCCCAATCATAGTGTATGCAAAGATCACCTTGTCTTATACATGTGGTGCATATTTTTGACTTACCATTTATTGGGCGGTTGAGAGAAAGAATGGCTTAGTTGTAGGCTTTAGCTCATAACATTTCCTTTTAGATTTCTATCTCAGGTGTTTTTGAAGATTTTTCAAAATAAAATCAAGTTTCCCCAGAGGTATTATGCTTTTCTCCCAAACCATAGTGTATGCAAAGATCACCTTGTATCGTACATGTGGTGCATCTTTTTGACTTACCATTTCTTGGGCAGTTGAGAGAAAGAATGGCTTGGTTAACATTTCTCTTTAGATTCCTATCTTAGGTGTTTTTGAAGATTTTCAAAATAAAATCAAGTTTCCCAGAGGTACATTCAATCGCTCTAAAGTGTATCCTCACCATTTAAGCCAAGAGCATGACCAAGAACTTCCTATACTGAGGCTTTTATGGAGCTCAGGGTGATGGAAGAATTTAGCTTACTTAGGTTGTGTATTTTGCAAAGTCAAAGATTGGACCAAAGAAATATACTACATCAACTAGCCTTGTTCATCATTGGAGCTTATTTGGTGGCTGGATGGATCTCCTTGTTTCCTTTCCTTCTCTTTATTTAGTGGGATAGGTATGAATATGGATCCTTTTTGCATTTTCTCTTTTTTTGCCATGCTTGACTAGCATGCTTTTCCTTTCCTAACTTTTGCATGCTCTGACTAGCATGCTTTTATTTTTATCTTTGACTACCTCATTTTGATTTGGAAGGAGTAAGGTCACAGGTAATGTTTTGGAGATTATGCATACCTAGAATAGGTAAATGCATATGGGATGGTGGATTTTTGCTCCAATGACTAGCAAGATAGTGATGTTTCCATTCAATGGGACTCAAAATTTGATAAAGCTTAAAACAACACTAAGCAGCTTGAATAAGCGACTCAAATATTTTCTATGTATTCGGCTTTGGTAGGTGTTCAAAAACCAACGGGGGAACTTTATTATCATTTTTCAAAACAATAAACCTGAGATGTTCATCTTACTAAGAAAATATGAGAGCTACCCTTTTACTTAGTCATATCATTTTTCACAACAACTTAGACAAAGCTTATGCAAATGGCATCCATAAGGTAAAAAGATTAGGTTCTCATTTTTATATAGACATGCTCGAAATTAAGCAAAGTATGGTTTTTGTGAAATGACCTGGATTCCGCGATGCCGAAATCCAAATCTTTTGCTTTTCACGATAGTCACAGGATACATAGTGCTATCGTGAATCACGTATATCAGTCGATATCACAACCAGAACTTCGATTATCATTACATTTATACAATATTGGCTAAAGTCGGTACAAGTCCAATAGGACTGAAGCGTTCTTACACCAGAGATCAGAGTATAGATTGTGAAAAACAGGTCTTCACGTCCATCTCCACAGGCATCCTTGAGCGTAGAACGTCAACCTTCAGTCATCCCGTCCATTGTAGGAATGGTCGTCATCTAGCTCATCTCCATCCGTCGTAGGAGTGGTCGTCATCCAGCTCATCTCTAAAACCTATGTTGCTAGGAATGCAGGCCACCCTAAGACACTTCCCTAAGCAGCAGCATAAATAATAAAATCTAAAGGGCTAGCTCAAGTGGAATACTCCACGCAGATCTTCACGTGATAGGCGTCCTGCAGCACCACAGCCTACGACAGTGACCCCACAGAGCACCATTCGAGTACGCACTGTAGGACCGAGACGTGCGACTAGAGGGGGAGTGAATAGGAGCACTTGAAAACTCAAACTCAATCCCCCGTAGTGCAAACTGAAACAACACCCACAACAAAGCTAGGCATCGTCCACTGAGAGGATACGTATCAAGCTCACAACACGTGCTTAGTACCGTCCACTGAACAGATACGTACCAAGCACAAAGCGGAAGTACACGCTCAAACGGCTAAGACAAACGGCGCAAAAGGAACCAACTTTGGAAAACTGCAGATTTCAGACAGACATGGCTGCAAAGAAAAATCTCAAAACCCTAGAAGCAAAGCTCCAAACTACCCCACAAAATTACCACACCTTCACAAGACAATAGGGAACAACTCTAGAAAAATTCAGGCCAATTGGAGCAAGTTGTGACCACCGGACTGTCCGGTGGTTAAGCATCAGACTGTCCGGTGCTCACAGCCAGACACTCCAAAAAGATTCGGACCAAAATCCAATCAAACCAACTCCAAAAAATATGAAATTTCTACTGAAGGTTAAGAAGGGGCCAGACAACAACTCCGCAAATTTGCAGCTCAATTGGATAAGAAATAAAAATCGACCAAACCCAAAAGAAAAATACCAAAACCAGGTCAAAATACCTCCAAAAAATCTGATATTTTTGTGGGAGCTTTATGATTCACAGGATAAGAGCTTCACAAAATTTCAGGTCATTTGGAGCATGTTTGACCACTGAACCAATCACCGGACGTTATAGGAACCCACCGGACGATATAGATAGACAGAAAAACAGCCACATGAAACTTGAACTTCTAAAGCCAAAACTTACCAAACCTTCACCAATCTTCACGAAATTTTGCACACACTAACTTAGCTCCATTCCAAAGCTATTCCCAAAAGATATATTGAAAAAGATCAAGGGATTAGCGGAAATTTCAGATCTCGTGAAGAGGTGAATATTTGGGCACGAAAGGGGAAAGCTCAAGAACAATTTGCTCGTGGCAATCCTTCGGGATGAAGATGTTCTAAGACATAATCTCCACGTCCTTGCAAGTCCAAAACACAAGAAAAACACAGGATTCAACCTTGGCCAAAGCAAACACCTAAAAAGCCAAGGATTGAAGCCAAAAACCAAAGAGAACTAGGGGAGGAGAAGCACACAAAATTGCTGTACGAAACCACTTCGATTATGAGCCTCAAAAGAGGTCCTAGTTCAGATTACAATGAAGGATTTCATCGCAAGCAACCACCCTCACCTTCCCTCTTGATTTGGAGGCTAGATCTCACCCTAACCCTCCTAAACTTAGAGCTCAAAGCTTGAGGGCGAAAATTACCCTAAGGAAATGAAAACCTAGCTGCCAAGACTACCTCTAATGACCAGCTATTAGGCTATTTATACACCGGTTCAGTTTAGGCATTTTTACACATAGACCCCTAACACTAGAAACGCCCGGAGGGGCTAAAACAGAAAAGAACCTGAAATATCGATGACGGACGACCACGATGAAGACTTTATCTTCTTAGCTTCCACACAATCTTCGAATATCCTCCACGTGGCCAGTAGTCCAATCCACCTTTGCACCCCCAGTTTTGAAGTCAGAAACCAGAAAACTTTAGGAAGTCTTCGTCTGGGCTGGACTTGGCCCATCTTCTCTATCTTGGCGAGTCATGGCCCAACTCACCAAGCCTTGGGTAGCTTGGATGGCGGTTTTGAGCCGAAGCCGCCAAAGCCTCCCTCGCACGCCTTCGCGCCATGCACTCGGGTTGGAGCACCACGGTAGCACCCGGCTTCTCCAGTCCATCGGAGTCGCCTCGCGGTCCACCGAAGGGCTTACACAACGTTGCCGAACCGCCCCTCCGTGTACCGAGCTTCCATGGCCGACCGACGCCGAGCATTGCCTCCGGTCCATTGGAGGGCTTTTGCCTCAGTCCATCAAGGTCTTCATCATCTACCTCCAGTCCATCGGAGGACTTGGGCTCGTTGACAATCACTCATCACGCTAGGAGAGCAATGAGGCCGGTCCATTGGCTCTCATGCACTCGCGGAGGTGCTACTCCACAGGGCCAAGGTGGTCGCCCTAGAGCACCACAGAGTGCCACTCCCTCCGCCGGAGAGTTCGGTAGAGAGGCTGAGTCTGAGCAGGAGGGAGAGCAGTAGGACACTCCTCACATAGGGCCTCGTCGTGTCACAGGAGAGGCTAGAGTTCAGCTGATCGATCTGAGGGCCAAGACTACCAAGCAGATCAAGGCCATCAGATACGAGATGACTGCCTATGAGTTTTACTCACAGCCTAGAGACACGAGGATAGACCGCAGGTTCTGGACTCTTGCTCAGCCCAGTTTGTACGAAAGTGCACTGATAGGAGGACACAGGCTGATGCCACATGCGGCACTTGACTTCAATAGACTGCAGGCAGTCAGTGGCAGAGACTTTAGGCCCTACTTCTCTCAGTACCAGGGCCTCGACTTGCTTGTGTCTGGTGTATGCAGGTACGTCAAGGACTGGGTCAGGGTGTTCTATGCCACTCTGTACATCGGGTACCAGTGCAGTTTCATTAAGTTTATGTTTGACGGGACCCAGTACAGATTAGTACCAGCCATGATTGCACAGCTGCTGGGATTGAGTGTCATGGGATCTCAGTACACTCCTGCGTGTACGAGGCTACCACACCACCCTATAGGGGACACCTAGGACAGGCTCTAGAGATTGAGCACTTACGTCACTTGTTCAGGGGCACACTGTCTGCTGATACACCGAGGACACCAAGTAGGCTACGCCCTGAGTTCTACTAGCTTTTGCAGTGCCTGAGGAGGACCTTGATCCTGAAGGCGGGATACAAGGAGGGACTGACAGCTTTACAGCAGGCAGTGATGCCATGTATATCTCTCGAGCACGATTTCGATATCATTGATCTGATGATTCCCGAGATAGAGGACGTGATCGTTGACGGCATGCCTACCAAGAGGCAAATGCCATATGGTCACTGGATCTATTGGATCTTGAGCCAGTTGGGAGAGGCAGATGCCCAGACACGTGACCTATACCATGACATACGGACTCTCTTTCCGTTGTATAGGCCAGCGTTGAGGAGCGACAACCACCGAGGAGGCAGAGTAGCCAGGGCAGTGTGCGAGCATTTCACAGCTGAGGAGAGGGCAGAGCAGGAGACGAAGGACGAGGAGCTTGACTGGGTTGAGGTGGCTGTTTGGGATTTTTTTTCTCGTCTAGTTCAGATTCAGACTTCGAGGATGAGGAGGAGGAGACTCAGTATTTTCCGGCAGCTGCACACGACCACGAGGCCGAAGGGTCAGGAGTACCACGTTCACCTTCACCACCTCCGGCACCTCAGGTCACTCAGGCTCAAGTCGCTCAGCTTGATGCGCTAGCGAGCATTCTACAGGCTATAGTGCAGTAGCAAGAAGAGTAGGCCAGAGCTCAGAGAGAGCAGAATGCTCAGCTGCTACTTCTTCAAGACCGCTAGACGACGATACTCAAGGAGATCCGGACGTCGCTCCAAAACCAAGGGCATGAGTACAGGGAGGAGATAGCTGCTCTGAGGTCTGAGGTTCACAGTCGCCTTGGTTTGCCACAGTCACAGCCTCCACAGACTTTGCCAGCTCCACATCAGCTTACTCCTTCACCGGCAGCAGGTGTTACCACTGTGGGGACTTTCCCTCTTTCACCACTGCTCCGGACAGATCTGAGACCGGTGCTCTCACCACTGCCTTCTTTGGCTCTCACTTTTGAGTCACCGGTCTAGACTACAGTTGTTACCACAGCTGCATCTACCTCTTTCAGCCAGCTCGAGATAGGCAGCCTCTCTAGGCGTGAGTTACTTGAGCAGGCAGTGTTGTTGGCGTCACTTAGCCTTATAAGATTTTACTCCGCAAGTGCACGGAGACTGTTGTAGCTTTTCACTCAGAGTATTCCGAGTATTGTATTTTTATCCACAGGGAGCAGCAGGCGAGAGAGTATAATTGAATAAACTCAAATCGAATGAACCGTACTTGTATAAATATACCAGCTAGTCACTAGACAGGGGTAAGTCTGGTAAACGGATAGGTGTATGGTGGAAAGAAGTAAATGAAATTACCTAAGATACACGTAGAAAGGTATAGTTGCTTGGGAGGACAATGAGAGAAATAAAGTTTCCAAATTCTATTCTATTTGGCTACAAAGACTATGCCGTGGTTAACTAAGAAATTCAAGTAGCGAGTTAGGGTCTCGTGTCGAGCGAAATTCCGACGCCTCGAGGGGTCAGGGGGTAGATAGTAGACCACCGAAGAAGACCCGGCTAACGCCTACGGGCCTACCGAACGAACAGGCCTGGACTACACAGGCACACCACACGCTGTCACCGAGTGGGGCTACCAAGCAAATCTGCGTGGATAGGCTGGCACGCTATAAACGTACTCAAGCAAAGCTTGAGTAACAATAGATCGTCCTTGATCAGAGGGGAGGACCTAACCAGAGCCTGGCGTACAGGTTGGATTATATCACCGGCAAGAATAACGGGACTTGACTAACTAAGATAACCACAAGTCTATGCCTAGCAAGTGTGCAAAATAAAGGGTACACCACACTTGCAAGAGATAGAAATAAAGTAAAATATAATTGAATTATATTGAAGATTGAGTACAAAAGATACAAGAGTTGTTACCGCAGACTCAGAAGAATCTCCGAGAACTCCGAGGCAAAGCTCGACTCACTCTGACTCCCAGGACTATCCTAACTACTAAGATGTGGAAAATGACACTCTCTAAGGCAGGATATGGCTCTCAACTTCTCCACACCTTTACAAATGAGCTCTACAGGCCTATTTATATTCCCATATGAGAGGTATTTGTAGGAGGCTTAGGTCGGTGGGAGGCCTAGGTCGGTGGTCGGCCGACCTAGACCGAGGTTGGCCGACCACCCGATCCACCGACGTTGCTTTCCCTGGCGGTTGGTGGTTAGGACAGTTGTTGTACGTGGAAAATGCCTCCGAGGGTAGGTCGGCCGACCTTTTAGGAGGTCGGGCAACCATGTGTCAGCCCTGCATTGGCCATTTTGCTCCCCCCTCGGATTGATGACATTGTGGATCCGTGACTTGGTGCATTTTCGGCCTTTGGATACATTGGATGCTTGGTCTTGCGGTTGGATTTGAGTGCACTTGTGTTTTCTTCATGATGTGGATCAATGATGTGGCAAGTGGCTGACTTGGGAGGTCGGGCGGCCTGACTAGGGGTCGGCCGATCCTGTCAGTGGGTCAGGCGGCCAGCCGCCTGGGTGGCCGACCTGGCTGCATCAGGCAGGCCTGACCCTTGGTCGGCCGACCTGGTGATGGGGTTGGCCGACCTGGTCACTTTGGCCAGTGTGCCTCATATTTGATTCTTGGCATGTTTTCATCTGTTTTATGTGCATTTTGGTACCTACATCCAAATATTCATACAAAACTTGTGGAACTCATTAGTAGATGGGTTAGTCCATAATTATTCACTTGCATAGCTCCATTCGATAGGTAATTGATGGTACATATCGTGAGATTACGACCGTCAACACCCCCAAGCTTAAACTTTTGCTCGTCCTCGAGCAAATCTAAGACTGAAAGTGGATCTGGAGTTGCTACAATATCGAAGATGAAGGAAAATTCTTATACATGACTCAATACTCATGCTTTTGTTTCGAGAAGTGAAATAATTGAAGCTCACCTTGGATACTACCTGTGGTGCATCTTTTTGCTTACCTTGCCTTGGGGCACAAAATTTGCACTCTAACCCCTGCCCTATTTTATTTTCACAAATGACTCCTTCCGGAAAGTAATTGCAAATCTGACCCTTTTTGCGGCGCCACACACCGTGGGGCCGCAGTATAACATTGCGGCGCCATGATCAGTGGCGCCGTAGGCTCTGACCCTGTCCAGCATGGCCTATGGTGGGGCCCGACTGCGGCGCCAAAGGACCTGGCGCCGCAGCGCCTAGGCCCGTATGGGCCGAGCCCAGCGGCCCTGCAGTGGCCTGGCCCGGGCGGCGTAGGATACTTGGCACCGCAAGGCTCTTTTGCGGCGCCACGCTCTATGACGCCGCAAAGGCCCCTTTTTCCCATTTTTCCATCTTTCCCTCTTCTCTCTCGATTTTTCCATCTTTCCTCTCCCATAAATTTTTTTTCCATCGTTTCTATTCCATACTGACCAAATGAGACATGTAGTTTTTCATATTTTTCCATCTTTCTCTCAATTTTTTTAAACTTTTGTCTTCCATAATTTTTTTCCATATTTTCTCTTCCATAGTAACCAAATAGGACATACAATTTTTTGTATTCTTGTTTTTTATGTAAGACTAGTTAGGATTCATAGAAAATCAACCCCAATTTTATTAGATATCTACACGATGTCAAACCATATGAATAACATCCAGATTCACAATCATCCACATGATTACAAATCAAAAGTCACATCGATGCTTAGGATAATAACTACATCCTACGACCCTCCAGGCGTGTAACGGCCACGCGGACGCCTTTGTCTGGCAGGGCGAGTGTTGAGGCGGTTGCCGTTGTCCACGTCCGAAGGGTCACGAGCACGGCTACGCCGCCTAGTAGCCGGAGGTTGACTCGACGGACCCTGTCAATTGTAGATGTTAGTTTAGTAGAGCAATCTTGACAACTAGTAGGGTACGAACAATAGCGAAAAACTTACCGCCTCGGCGTCGTGCTGTGTCTGCATGAAGAGTGGCGCGAGGTGCAGCTGGCTACCAGAGAGAACGTCCGGACCACGGTCCCCATCGTCGTTGAGCTCGTCGTCGTCCTCGTCCTCATCCTCCAAGGACCTAGACCTCCGCGACGACCGACTACGGTTGGAAGAAGGGCCGCCAGGAACGCCGCGTGGCTGGGGACGGAGCGCAGCTGCGTTGTAGCAGCCAATCTTCCTGCTCAATCTACGGCAGTGCCTGCTAACAGTCTGGACGAAGGACTTTAGTGCTCCGCTGGGTCGTGGGCCGGCTCGAGCAAGGACCGAACCCGCTTCATTGGTCAGCTAGGCCAACTGCTGCTCCTGTAATTAAGATTTAGTGAGGAGAGAAGAAAATATTACACGTAGCGAAACGTAATAGGATAAAAAAGTATGGTCTTACCACGTAGTCCTGTATGGTCGCTCTCTCAGGCTGTACTCCTTGGCGAGTCCTGGTGTCGTACTCGTCGATCTCGTTCGAGTCGACCTCGCTTATCAGACGGTGGTCCGCGGTAGGCCGTAGCCTAACCCGTGCATGTGCCTGCAACTAGCGTAGGTAGTCCACGAAGTAGGCTTCGTTGTGGGCCTCACCTGCCTCGACCGGCACTCGCTGCCTCGCGTCCCACCTGCTGGTGTGGGCAACGTGGGTGATGCGCCAATTGGTCTCGCTGTAGCGGCCCTGCCTGTCTTCCTGCACCAATCAAAAACAAACGGTGGAAGTACGGGCACATGCACAAATCGCTTGTACACTATGATTAGAAACCATACCTGTGGAGCGACAGGTCCGTAGGGACCGTGTGTGGAGGAACGACCTCCCTCTGTCCAAACTGGCGTAGCACACGTGTAGGATGTGGTACTCCACCACGACAAAGAAGATGAGTGGCACGACAGCCCTCCAGAGGTCCTCGTCCCTCCTGCACAGCGGGCTTAACTCCGCCTCTTCTATCTCCTCCCGGTCGTACGGCGTCCACTCAACCTAACAAATAAATTACAACATCAGAGCCACAGGTATTGCACGGGAGGCAGTTTCATCCAATGAGTTTGAAATTGAGCTCAAGTACCTGGCGGTGGGTGACGCAGTCGAGCTCGTTCGTGTAGTGGTTGTACCTCCCATCAATCCGACCGGTAACAACCTCAACGTCCCTCCAGAACCAAAGCACGGTGGGTCTGCTATCCTCAAATGTCCACTCCTGTCATTTCAACAAATGCCATATGTTAAGAACCAAAAGAAACAATTTGCAACTTTAACATGCAATGCAAAACAAGTGGGGAAATTTAGCCAAATTCTTGCTATACCTCGCGTTCTCGCCTGATCGGTCTACCGATCGGTAGGCGCTCCCAGCTCCAGACCAGAAGCAGGTAGAGCACCCACCGATGCTCGAAGAGTACTCCTTGCGCTGACAGCCATCGCACAACTGCGGTACATGTGGGCCAAGGTACAAGAGGCCCATGGCCGATCCAAAATTGGGAGTAGTGCCGAGTCCACCGTGTCCCCTGACGAGTCTGGGAGCAGGAAACACGCCAACAGGTACCAAAGCCAGGCCCTGGCGTGCCGCTCCACCTATACCGGCTCTGCGTCGGGCGGGCACACCCCAAAGTGCTGTCGGAGCCACCCCGTGGTGACCCCGGACGTCCTCCTGCAGTGTATCATACAATTAATGTTTGTTGCCATGGTAGAACACAGTTTTATGATCAGAATTAAACACAGTTTAATATTACTTACGTGGAACGGTCCCCGGGCACACGCTGCGGAGGTGTTGTACCGAACAAAGCCTGAACTTGACCAGGCCACGCCACGGGGTCTAACCTATGTATCACAAGCGAACCGTCCACGGGGAGACCCAAGATCATCGCCGTGTCTTCTAGGGTGATGGTCATCTCCCCGCACGGCTGGTGGAAAGTGTGGGTCTTCGGCCTCCAACGGTCCACCAAGGCTGTCAACAGCGTAGGATCCAACGGTGGGAGACCAGAGGTAACCACCCTAGCAAGGTCCAACATGCCGGCTTCCTGGATGTACGGGGCGTACCGCTCGTCCCAACTGAGGTGGTGCGTGTGAGTACGGCCCCGCAGAGGCGGCAGCTCTTGAAAAATGTATGTAACATTAGTCATATGTACACATCTATTAATGGGAGTACGACGTATAAAATACGTGTGGTTTTACCTCGCTAGCCGCGATACGTGCTGTGCGGTGCTTAACGTCAACGGTCGGGTCTAGAAGGAGGTACTGGGGTCCGCCATCCTGCAAAGACATTAAACAAAATGTTAAAAACGAATTTAAAATAAGCCTGCAATGTATTCGAAATTTCAGACAATGGTGAAGTATTTTCTTAGGGCAGAGGTACACATGGCCAGCTTGGCCATGGGAACTTGGAAAACATCCCTCGGCCGAAGCTGGTTAAGTTCCTTGAAAATCATACTATAACCTATGTGTCTGCTGGATGGAACCATTCTGGATTCTCTACAGGTCCCCCATTTCTAAAACTATTCATTTCTAATCGTGTTCATTTGTATCTAGGATGTTTTCAATGTTTGAAATATTCTATATGACATTTATGTATCATGTGTTCACGTGTCCATTTTTTTAATAAAAGAATTCAATCTTTCTTGGTATTAGTACTGTTTATTTGGGAAAAAATGAACAATTGCTGATGAGCTTTACTGTGATGTTTCTAGTTCTTCTTTGCAGATTCTGATCAACTCTTCATGTGCGGAGATGGCTCATTTGGTATCGTATGGTTTATTTTCTTGCCATCTTGAGTTTTTTTACTTCCTATACATTAATAGCACACAATGCATCCCTTATACGCAAAGAAATGTATTGAGCCATTTTATAAAAAGTCATAGAATCGAATCCTATCCTCCAAAATTCTACACAAAAAACCCTATACATTTAAATCTTCCAAAATAAACAACTAAACACATTGTAACAACAATGCTTAAATTCAAACCTAGAGAGGTCAAGGAGGAGGCTGCGGCGCGGATGGGGGAGGCGGCCGCCGGCGATGGTGGGGGCGGAGCCGTCGGCCGCTGCCGCAGCTCCGTCGGCGGCGCAGTGGGGACGTGCACGCAGCCGGTGCAGGTGGGGAGGAAGAGGAGAAGGGCGGAGCGGGTGGGGAGGAAGAGGAGGGCATCGGCGCGGGTGTGGAGGAAGAGGAGGAGGGCGGCGCGGGTGTGGAGGCGGCGGTGTGGTGAGGGAGGACGCGACGGAGGAGGACGGCACGGCGCGGTGGGGAGGCGGCGTGTGGGTCACGGCTCGGTTCGCGGCCCATATAGGCCTGGCATTGCGGCGCCACGGCTTGTGGCGCGGCGGACTTGCGGCGCCACCGCATGTGGCGCCGCAGCGGGGGCCCCACGCCTAGACACGCTGGAGGGGTCAGGGTTTGCGGTGCCACTGACCGTGGCGCCGCAATATGCTACTGCGGCGCCGCGGTTTGTGGCGCCGCAAGAGGGGTCATATTTGCAATTTCTTTTTAGAGGGGGTCATTTGTGAAATTAAATTGAGGCAGGGGTCATAGTGCAAAATTTGTGCGCCATGGGCGGTTGAGAGATAGAACGACCATTGTACAGGAGTTCTTCTAACTTGCTCTTTTTGGATGTTTTTCTCAGGAGTTTTCAAGATTTTCAAAACAAAAGCAGCTTCTACAAGGTGCTCTCAGGCTCTCGGATGTGTTTCCTCACCAAGTGCCAAGATTCGGCCAACACTTTCCTACATTAAGGCCTTTGTGGAGCTTTGGGTGGGGAAAGTGTGGCACACTTAAGATATTTATTTTGCTAAGCCAAAGATTGGACCAAAGAGTGTACTCTATCACTTCTTCTAATTGATCACTGGAGTATGAGTGGTGGTGGCCTCCTTCTCTTGGTGTTCATCCCTTGTAGCCTTTTGTAGATTTGGAGTGGATATGGAGCTTTTATTTATTTTTGCCATGCTTGAACTTGCATACTTTTTATTTTGCCGTGTTTTTTCACGTATTTTTTTTGCCATGCTTTTGCATGCTTTTCTTTTTGGCTCCATACCCTTACTCCTTGGGATTTGAAGGCTAGGGATTATGAGAAGTATTTAGAAACGTTTTGGTGGATGCAAAGTCCGGAATGGATCACTTGCATTTTTGCTTTTGTACTCCAGCTATCAACAGAAGGTGATATTTTTACTCAAAGAGACTCAATTTGACAAAGCTCAAAATATCACTAAGCAGCTCTTTGTAGCAGTTTCAACTAATTGAAGCATTTTTGGCTCTGTTAAGTATTTTTGACCAATGAGAGCTATATTTCGTTATTTTCAAAATAAAAACCTGAGATATTCATCTTACTAAGAGCATAAAAGAATTATCCCATATTCAAGTCATATCATTCATCTCACAACAACTTAGGCTAGTTATCACAAATGGCATCCACAAGGTAAAACCTTGGTTTACTTCTTTTATTCACAAACTCAAGACTAAGCTAAGCATAAGTCACATGCAAGAATTAAATCATTCACTTGATAGAGCAACTATTCACCATTTCCAAAATGAAACTAGCATGTGAACTTATCATTAAAGTATGAGAGTTTTATATATATATACTGAAATAAATAAAATAAATTAAGCAAACTAAATAAAACAAACTAGATTGAGCAAACAAACTAATAAATTCTCAAAGCAAAGATACATGAGTGAGGCAGAAATCGGGGGACTGTCATACATACCCAGCTGTCGAGTCGGGTCCCCCCGAAGCTTCAACGAAGCTACTCGGGGTAGTACCCATAATACTAGAAGAATCGCTGGGACTCATCAAAGGTGCGCTGAGCCGTCGCTTCTATTTTGAGAAGGCGGTTGTACTGTTCGTCCTGGGTCTGCTGGATGACCTGAGTGCGCTCATCTATTTGGTTAAGCTGCTGGGCCATCCCAGCTGTGCACTGGTACTGAATGGTCAGGGACCCAAAGATGGCACTCAACGAGTCTCCTGCAAAGCGTGCAGAGGCAGATAGTCCGGCCTCGTATGGTGCTGACCCATACCCATAGAAAGTTCCTCCTCCTTGCTGCTGTGGGAATGCAGCGCTCGGCTCGTGTCCCCATTGTGTTCTAGATCCTCCGTGGGGATGCCACATCGGGTCTGTTCCCTAGGTGTGCCAGGACGTACCAGTCGCGGTATGGAACCAGGTAGGTCCCGTCCCGGCGGTTTGCGCGTCCTGTGCTTGCTTCTAAAGACGCTCTTGGGCTACCCTCTTCTGTGCCTTGGTCATGACTCCCGCTACACTATGTCTAGGCTCCTCTAAAGGCTCCTCCTCTGGGACGCTCTCTAATGCCATAGAGAGTGTGTCCACATGGTAGATTTTGAACTGAGGCGCTGGTAGAGGCACTTCAAAGTTGTACCCCTTATAGATCATGACATACGTGTCCGTGCTGGGGTTCTTGCGCAGAAAGTGTGCCCGGATGAAATGGCTCTCGATGACTAGGTTGGGTGTGTCAAGGGGTAAGAATGCCACCTAGGCATTAGCTAAGACCCCTAGCTCGGATGCAATCCTCGTCACGAATGACGTAATTGAAATGGAATTTTCATCCCAAACTAGTTTCATCCAGTGATAGAGCATGGTGGTGACAGGTGCATATTTCTGCTTACGCCATATGGCATAGAGGATTTTTAAGTCCTCTATGGTCACGCAACGTGTGTCATTGCGGGGCAGGACTACGATGTTAATCCAGCGGGCCATGAACCACATGGTGGGGTGCTTAATGTTTGTGATGCTCTTTTTCCCCTTGTAGTCCGGCCCGGCTAGTTCCTTCCAGAACTCTGTTGCATTGAAGCCTACGGGTTCGGCTGCTATGGAGCAGCGGGGTGAGAACCCGAGAGCATTGCTGAACTGACGGAGTGTCAGCTCATGCTCAGAGTTAAAGAGTCGGAAGTGAACAGTTGTGTCGGACTCTAGCGAGACTACTCGGAGGGTCATCAGAAACTCCTTTGTGAGGAGGACTATGCCTCCCTCGCTAACATTTGCAAAATTCTCCCAGCCTACCATACTGAAAATTTCATCGAATTCGTCATCCATACCTGTGCTTATCATAAGTACCTCATTGAAGCACTTAGTGAGGGTGATAGGCTTGGTGTGGAGTCGCCTCAGCAGGTCGGCCTCGTCTTGATTGTGCGTTTGGATTTGAGAATCCAGTAACAGAATGGGCCCGGTGACGGAGGACGAAGCTTTTTCTCCTCCTAGTCCAGCACTTGATGAGCCTCTGTCGGACACCGTCCGCGAGTTCTGCGAGCCAGAGGACGTCGGGAACCGTATGTGCTGCCCTGCCTTGCTGATGGCATTTCTTGCCCTCTTCAATGCGCGCTTCATCCTGCACAAAAAGTGACCACAAAACTACGAGACGACAAAATAAAATTCGCGTTAGCGGTTAGTCGTCCTTGCGGGGCGTGACACCACCACAACTCGTTCGTGGCCTTGCCGAAGAGAAGAGCTAGTAGCTAAATTATTTTTGCTCAACTAGATTTTTATTCGTACATTACTTAGCTAAGCAAAGAGCTAAACCAACTACTAAACACAGGATTTTAAGAGGGAGAGAAGGGAGCTTGTGTGGTGCATTGAGCAAAGGGCACAAGGATGGTATTTATAGCTGAATGGGGCAGCAAGGGGGTCGGGCGGCCAGTGTTGGGGGTCGGCCGGCTTGCTTGGGCGTGCAGCAAAGGGAAAGGGCAGGGGAAGGCTGGTCGGGCGACCGAAGAGCCTGGTTGGGTGACCTTGGCCGTGGTCGGCCGGTGTGGAGACGCGGTCGTCCGGCCATAATTGCATGTCTGCTCCACTTTGCTTGAGTTGGAAGCAAGAGAAAAAGAAGGAAAAGAAGAGGCATGGGGAGGCTGGTCGGGTGGCCACGGTGCTTGGGTCAGGTGACCACTTGAGTGGTCAGGCGACCAGTGGGTGGGTCGGCCGTCCTGACCTCATGATGCTGCTCTGAGTGCTTTGGAGGGAAGGTGCAGGGGGTCGGGCGACCTCATCACTGGTCGGCCAGCCCTGACCGGTGCCCCTTGCCCCCCTTTTTCTAGGTGGTGGTCGGCCGGCCTCATGATGGGGTCGGCCGGCCCCTAAAAATTTTTTTTCGAAAAATGAGGGATATAGACTAAATGCAAGAACAAGTTAACATTATGCATTGCTAAAATTTAAATATGCAGTGGAAGATGAGAATTTAAACTGGCGGGAAATAAATATGACGTTGGAAGATAATGCCAGATTTACCTCTTGGCGGGAGCGAACCATTTACCGCCCTTCGGGATGTCGCGTGAGCGTATGTACGGGGAGGTAAGCGGTACCTTTGCGAGCCACTTGGAATTTGTCGTGGATGGGTCCTGGGCGCGCTCGTCGTCAACATGCCCCCATAGTATTTATCCTAGGGCCTCCATGGGTATGTTGATTTTTGTTGCACCCTCAGTTGATGGGTCTTGTAAAATCATGGTTGCCGACCTTCTTAGCAGGAGCTTTGCCTCCTGTTTTCTAGTTCTTGTGGTTAGCCTTCATGGCTCTCGCCTTCTTCCATTCGTCTTCTTCTCGTTGTCGGATGGCAGCCTCGGTCTTCGGCACATACTTTTGGCACTTAAAAATCTTCACTTGGCTACATTGTTCCACTTTTGGTTTGAAGGAGAATGTCTCCCTCATCCTGTTGATGTTGAGGTGGACTTCTCCGGCTCCAACATCTATGCTTGCTTTCGCGGTGCTCAGAAATGGCCGCCCAAGGATGAGCGGTGTCTTTGCATCAACCTCCATATCCAATACCACAAAATCCATGGGAATGAGGAAGTTCCGGATCTTCACCGGAACATCCTCGGCGATTCCCGCGGGGTGTCGTATAGATTGGTCCGCAAGTTGCAGGCATATACTTGTGGGGGCGAGTGCTGCGTGATTGAGTTTGTCGAAGACAATTTTAGGCATAACACTGACGCTTGCTCCGAGATCACATAAGGCTTGATTGAAGACTTGGTTCCCAATTGAGCATGGAATGGTAGGACTGCCAGGGTCCTTCTTCTTCTTCTGTGGAGGTTGGTTGAGTATAGTTGCGCTACACTCCTCGGTCATATGCACAATTTCCGCTGATGGCAGTGGTTTCTTATTGTTGAGTATATCTTTCAAGTACTTTGCATATGTCGGTACCTGCATAGCATCTAGCAGGGGTATGTTGACATATAATTTCTTAATGACCTCAAAAAACTTACTATATTGTTCATCGGCGGCAGCCTTCTTATTGCGCTGAGGGAAAGGCAACACCGTTGTGTCATAAAACTCATGTGGAAGAGTTTTCGATGGTGCTTTCTCCTTTGCGGTACCAGTGCTGGTCTCTGGATCATCATTCTCCTCCGTTTCGGTGTTCTTCTCCTGTTCCTTGCATATATGGTTAGTGCGTGACGCACCACTAGGATGTGGAGGGTCCTGAGTGGACTTACCACCCCTAGTGGTGACGGCATTGATGTGCCCTTTGGGAGGAGGTTCCGGTTGTTCCGAAAGCTTTCCCGCATTAGCGTTAGGCAAAAAGGCAGCCAACTGAGCTCTTTGTGTTTCTAACATTTTATTGAAACTCAGTTGATTTTTCATAGCATTGTTAAAAGTTTCCATTTGTAAAGAAATAGACTCAAAAAGTCTATCATTTGCATTAAACTTTTTACTGATGCTATCATACACAGCTTTAGGATCAAAAGAGCTAGGCTTATTGAACTGCTGTGAGTTACCTGAGGAGTTACCTTGTCCGAAGAATGGCATATATGGGCGCGAATTCCAGCCTGGTTGGGGATGATTCCCGTTGTTGAAGTTGCTAGAATTACCGATGAAGTTGGCGTTTTCCGGTCGCGTTTCAGGGCAGCTGCGCCCTGAATGTCCCGTATTCCCGCAGACTTCACAAGTCATGCGAGTGTCGAGGGCCTGGACTGGTGCGGTCTCAGGATTGTCTTCTAGCTTCTTTAAAAGCAAGTCCATCTTGGCGGCCAGCATATCCGTGCTGTCCATGTAATGGACTCCACGGGGTCGTGTGTGTGACCTTTCTTCCTTCCATCCCTGGTTAGTGGCGATCTTCTCAATCAGATTTTTGGCCGCTCTCACACTTTGGGATAGGAAAGATCCTCCAGCGGCTGCATCTAGGTGCTCTTGAGCGGTACGGTTTAACCCGTGAAAGAAACTCTGAATGATCAGCCACTCTTCCATGCCATGGTGGGGGCAGGCTGCTATATATTCCTGTAATCTTTCCCAGGCCTCCGCCACCGTTTCATCCGCGAGCTGTTGAAAGCTCGAGATCTTGTTCCTCAACGCGTTGGTCTTTCCCAAAGGGAAGTACTTGGCGAGGAATGCATTTGAGCACGCATCCCATGTCGTCAGTGTTGCGCGGTTGAGGTAGAACCATTGCTTCGCCTTTTCGACAAGTGAAAATGGGAAGAGGCGTAACTTGACAGGCGGATGCACCTTTCATGGTAAATGTGTTGCAGATTTCCAGGAATTGCTGCAGGTGGTTGTTGGCGTCCTCTGTTGCTAAACCGCAAAAGGGAATGGCTTGAACCATGTGAATGACTCCTGACTTGAGTTCGAAGTTCTCCCCTGTGTTGACGGCTGGCCCCGTAGGGACATTACTGTTGGATGGGATGGAGAACTCACGGATGGTCTTCTCAGGAGCTGCGGCCATGTCGTCGGTGTTCGAAGAACTACTTGACGTGTCGGTGTTCGAGGAACTACTTGACGTGGCCGTTTCAAGGTTCAATTCCCTTGGAACAGGTCTCTGCCCATGAATGGTCTTGGGACGGACCCTCCTAAGCAGAGCCTCTGGGTTATTGTGAAAATTTTCCGGCAGGTCGAAACCGGTCATACACCTCTCTGTTGCAACCACAACATAAACAACAGAGACAAGTGAGCCTGCTAACGACTACTTGGTATTTTTTATAAAAGACACGGGGTTCAAAAAGAGATTATCAACTATATCTCTGCCTATTGCTTCCCCGGCAATGGCGCCAGAAAAGCTTGTTGGCGTCTCTTAGCCTTATAAGATTTTACTCCGCAAGCGCACGGAGACCGCTGTAGCTTTTCACTCAGAGTATTCCGAGTATCATATTTTTATCCACAGGGAAGCGGCATGCGAAAGAGTATAATTGAATAAACTCAAATCGAATGAACTGTACTTATATAAATATACCAGCTAGTCACTAGACAGGGGTAAGTCTGGTAAACGGATAGGTGTATGGTGGAAAGAAGTAAATGAAACTACCTAAGATACACGTAGAAAGGTATAGTTGCCTGGGAGAACAACGAGAGAGGTAAAGTTCCCAAACTCTATTCTATTCGACTGCAAAGACTATGTTGTGGTTAACTAAAAAACTCAAGTAGCGAGTCAGGGTCTCACGTCGAGCGAAATTCCGGCGCCTCGAGGGGTCAGGGGGTAGATAGTAGACCACCGAAGGAGACCCGGCTAATGCCTACGGGCCTACCGAACGAACGGGCCTGGACTACACAGGCACACCGCACGCTGTCACCGAGTGGGGCTACCAAGCAAATCTGCGTGGATAGGCTGACACGCTATAAACGTACTCAAGCAAAGCTTTGCTTGAGTAACAATAGATCGTCCTTGATCAGAGGAGAGGACCTAACTAGAGCCTGGCGTATAGGTTGGATTATAGCACCTGCAAGAATAACGGAACTTGACTAACTAAGATAACCACAAGTCTAAGCCTAGCAAGTATGCAAAATAAAGGGTACACCGCACTTGCAAGAGATAGAAATAAAGTAAAATATAACTGAATTATATTGAAGATTGAGTACAAAAGATACAAGAGCTGTTACCGCAGACCCAGAAGAATCCCTGAGAACTCCGAGGCAAAGCTCGACTCACTCTAACTCCCAGGACTATACTAACTACTAAGATGTGGAAAATGACACTCTCTAAGGTGGGATATGGCTCTCAACTTCTCCACACCTTTACAAATGAGCTCTATAGGCCTATTTATAGTCCCATATGAGAGGGGGTATTTGTAGGAGGCTTAGGTCGGTGGGAGGCCTAGGTCGGTGGTCGGCCGACCTAGGGGTGAGGTCGGCCGACCTAGACCGAGGTTGGCCGACCACCCGATCCACCGACGTTGCATTCGAACGGCTTGATCTTGCTTCTCCATGGCGGTTGGCGGTTAGGATAGTTGTTGCATGTGGAAAATGCCTCCGAGGGTAGGTCGGCCGACCTTGTAGGAGCTCGGGCGACCACCTGTCAACCCTACATTGGCCATTTTGCTCTCCCCTCAGATTGATGACTTTGTGGATCCGTGACTTGGTGCATTTTCAACCTTTGGATACATTGGATGCTTGGTCTTGCGGTTGGATTTGAGTGCACTTGTGTTTTCTTCATGATGTGGATCAATGATGTGGCAAGTGGCTGACTTGGGAGGTCGGGCGACCTGACCAGGGGTCGGCCGACCCTGTCAGTGGGTCGGGCGGCTAGCCACCTGGTTGGCCGACCTGGCTGCACCAGGCAGGCCTGACCCTTGGTCGGCCGACCTGGTGATGGGGTCGGCCGACCTGGTCACTTTGGCCAGTGTGCCTCATATTTGATCCTTGGCATGTTTTCATCTATTTTATGTTCATTTTGGTACCTGCATCCAAATATTCATACAAAACTTGTGGAACTCATTAGTAGATGGGTTAGTCTATAACTATTCACTTGCATAGCTCGATTCGGTTGGTAATTGACGGTAGATATCGTGAGATTACGACCGTCAACAGCAGTACAGCCAGTCCTCGAGCAGGTCACTCAGCCCGACAACACTGCGGCACAGAGCTTACAAGCAGACTCGACTTAGCCAGATATAGTGCCTGAGACAGCAGAGGATGCACAGATAGATACACAGCAGACCGTCGAGGCAAAGCAGCAGGCAGAGCCCGAGATAGTTGCACAGTAGTCAGTGCCTGCGACTCCTGCTACAGAGCCTGCTTCCACTCCTCCTGATCCGGTAGACGAGGCTGTTGAGCAGCTGACGAGCTCCGACGATGAGGACCCTTCTCGGTTTTACATTGAGCCGTCACGACCTTCCTCTCCTCTGAGTGCGTAGTTCCCTTCTTTGGTCATTGATGACAAAGGGGGAGATAGGATGGGAGTGAGATGGTAGAGGGGCAGGTCCTTCTTTTGCTTTGTGGACTTTTGGAGAGACATGCTATTAGACTTGGTTTGTACGATATTTGTATTTTTTGGCTTTTGTGGATGGACATGACATTTGGTACTTGTGTATGCACTTTGTTATCATGTCTATATCACTCTGGGTGAGCCTTTGAGCTCCGTGTGCTTAATTTCCTTGTATAAGGTTAGAGTAGTTGACGTTGTTCTTAATTTATTTACCATCTCTACTCTTGCTATCTTTTACTTGTCATCAATCACCAAAAAGGGGGGAGATTGTAAGCATCTAGGCCCTATGGTGAGTTTCGGTGATTGATTGACAAGATTATTTGTTATCTAATGAGCTCATGAGTGCAGGTTTAATAAAATTAAGAATGGTTGCTCATTGGATATTGTACATGGCCCCTATGTAATTGGTCTTATCACTTGTAAGCAGACATGGTTTTCATCTGTATCTCGAAGGCTAAGGACTCTTCTAGAGTCAAGGATCAAAGGAGATGAGGGATTCTTGCTTAGATAGGGTTTTCTAGCTTTTTAGCGTTCGCACTATTAAGGGGAGTCAATGGCTACTAGCTTGATCGAGTGAATCACCAAGTTAATGATACACACTCAAGCCTAAGTCTCAAATACATCAAAGATGCAAGCTACAAAGGTACATGGTCCAAAAGAACTCAAGAAAACACCAAAGCACTTGAAGATAATCAAATTCAGTAGAAAATGAATGGACCGGATGGTCCGGTCTGAACAAAATGGGCAGAGCGTACCAAGTTATTGCAAGAGGTTTTCATACACGGTTTGAATTCCATGCAAATCAGTTCAGCAGGTTGGTCCGGTCTAGTGATTACGTACCATTCCACGGACAAAGAAAGTCAGCACAAGCAATTGGAAAAAAGAAATGAAAATACTGGACCAGATAGTACGGTTTGACTAAACCGTCCAAGGACAGTACTAAATAACCCGAGGGGTGCAAACCTTCGGATGGAGCAAAGATAGGACGGTCTGTGAGACCGTACCAGGACTGTACCAAGAAACCTAGTGGAATTTGGATCTACAATGGACCGTATAGTTCGGTCTTCAAAGAGCGGACTATAGACCGGACTATAGTACAGTGACGCAATGCATAAGTGACCATTGGTAAAGTGCATGGACCGTATGGTCCGGTCCTTACTTTTTGGGCAGACCGGACCTTCCGGTCTTCACTGCGTCAGCTCCTCTTTCTCCAACGGCTCTATTAACTTGGGGAGGCTATAAGTATGGGTTCCTTCGGTTCATTTGGTGCTCTTTGACATTCCAGCTACTACTTACACTCAGAGAGCCATTGTGCTTCAACTCTTTGCATCAACCACTCACAAATTCACTTTGAGAGCAAGATCAAGGTCAAAGGCTTGTGTGCATCCATCTTGGTGAGGATCAAGATCAAGTGAAGACCGGTGGCTTGTTAGTTGTTACTCTTGGTGATTGGCAGCACCTAGGCGGACTTGGTGACCAGGGTGCGTTCTCGGAGCTTGCCAAGGAGACTGTGGAAGCCCGACGAATAAAGGTGTACAAGGCTTGAGCTCCACCTTGCTAGGATGGCGAATGGAGACTCTTAGTGAGCGCCCACAAGCATGGGAGGCAGCAATACACTCTAGGGTGTGTTGCAACGTGGACTAGGGGAGGGTGTCAAACCTCCAACACCACGGGAAAAAATCCGGTTGTCTCTTCCCCTTGTTCTTCTACTTGATGCTCTCGCTTCTTTGCCTATTTTCATGGATTGCATCTTGTAGTCACCATGCTTAGTCTTCTTCTTGGCTAGTATCTCCCTTGTTCTTATGGTCATTGGTGTTGCTAGTGGTAGAGTTTGTTGCCGTTTTTCTTTCAACTAGCATGTGTGGGTTTTCCTTTCGTTGTTGAGTAGTCTAGCTCGTGTAGAGGGTGAAGTGGGCTAATTTGTAGTGTCACTAGGTTAAGGACTTTCGATTAAAGTTTGAAATTAGCCCAATTCACCCCCCCTCTTGGGCATCCGATCCTTACATTGGAGCGTAGCAGGTCATCCATCGCAGTGGTATGTCGGTCGATAGCGTCGACCTGCTGGTACAGCCGAGGGTCGTAATGGCCTTGCAGGTTTATCCCCTCCATTGCGGAGTTGATACCCGCCATGTTGTCAGTGTGGAATCTGGCTGATGCACAATGTCCTTGATTCCTGTCAAATTCACAAGACGTACCTGCCGCATAGTACTCAGGAGCGTATGGCAGTTGATGGTATGAACTTTCACCATCTCCACCACTACTGTACCATGGTTCTAGGTTGCCGTACTGTCGGAAGAATGAATGTTCTGGGTTCATGCTCGTCCCATATGGTGTTGCTGTGTGGGGTGCCCAGGATAGATCGACTACTGGTTCGTTCTCAGCTTCTCATTGACGTTAATCGGCTCTGCGTCTCTGGGGTCTTGTCATGACACCTGCAAGGCTTTGGCGTGGTTCCCCTATGTCTAGCTGCATAGTTAGGCTTTTTACTTTGTACATGTCGAACTGTGGCGCTGGAAGCAGCACTCGAAGTTGTGACCAAAGTAAGTCATGATAAGATTTCCCATCTTGTCTTTCCACATGGAATGTCCTTGGGTAAAGTGCTGCTCACCCACTATGTGTGATAAATCATCAGGAATGTAAGCGAGCTAGGCATTTTCTAAAACGTCCAGTCTGGATGCAATCCTTGTGATAAGGGAAGTGATATTGATAAGGGTGTATTTTCTCCATAGTTCCATGCGATGATGAACCATGTCGATGACAGGGGCAAAGTGTTTGTTCTTGCACATTGTATAGAGGCATTTTAAATCCTTGTTAGCAGTGCAATGTGCTTCACTACATCGAAAAACGACAAGAGAGACCCAACGAGCCAGGAGTCTTAGTGTAGGATTCTGAATTTTCATGATATTGTGCTTCACCGAGACATTCTCACCACAAATTTCCCTCCAAAAAGCTTTTGTCTCATACCAAGATTGCTCGTCTGCTAAGAAGCAGCACGAGAAGAAGCCCAAAAGATCACTAAGCTTTCTCGCGGAGATGGCAAACTCAGAATTAAAGAGGCAGAAATGAATAGTCGTACCTGTGGTGAGTTGCTGCATGCGAAGGGTCATCAAGAATTTTTTGGTGAGGACGCATCCTTCTTCATCAATATTCGAGATTTTCATCCACCTCGCGTACTCAAACACTTGCGCGAGTTGGTCTAGCATGTCGATGTTGACGAGGAAGAGAACATCGACATATCTTGTCCGCCCAAATTGGTCCGGCATTCCGGACTTTGCATCCACCAGAAACTCTCTAAATATCTCTAATAATCCCTAAGCATTCAAAATTCCAAGGAGGAAGGGTATGGAGCCAAGAAAAATACGTGCAAAAGCATGACAAAAAGAAATAAAAATGCGTGCAAAAGCACAGCAAAATTAAAAGCATGCAAGTTCAAGCATTGCAAAAACAAAATAAAACTCTGTATCCCCTCCAAATTCATAAAATGCTACAAGGGATGAAAATCAAGAGAAGCAGACACTTTGTTCCACCACTCATACTTCTCTGTTCAAATAGGAGAAGTGGTAGAGTATATTCTTTGGTCCAACCTTTGGCTTAGCAAAATAAACATTCTATGTGTGCCACATTATTCCCTGCCTAAGGCTCCACAATGACCTCAGTGTAGGAAAATGTTGGCCAAGATCATGGCCTTTGGCAAGGAAACACTTCTGAGCAACTAAGAGTACTTGGGGGTAGCTTCTTTCATTTTGAAAATCTTAAAAACACCTGAGAATGACATCTAAATAGAATGGGTTAGACCTATTCCTACAATAAAGTCATTCCATCTCCCAACGACCCAAGGCGAGGTAAGCAAAAAGATGAACCACGGGTATTATCTAAAAGTGAACTTTGATTATTTCACTACTAGTTTGAGTATCGAGTTGCATATAAGAATTTTCCTTCATCTTCAATATTGCAGCAACTCCTGATCCGCTTTTAGTTTGACGACAAGCAAAAGCTTAAGCTTGGGGGTGTTGATGGTCATAATCTTACGATTCAACCATCAATTATCCACCAAATAAAGCAAAACAAACATACGAATTATTTGGACTAACCCTCTTTAGTAATGAATTCCACAAGTTGTGCACTAATATTTGATTGCATGTATGAAAATACATGTGCAAACGATGAAAATAGGCCAAAGATCAAAGATAGGCAATATTGGCAAAAACACCATGGCCGCCAGCCATGTTCAGGGCAGCCCAATGGTCGCCCGGCCATGTGGCATGGCCACTCGACCACCCATCGGAGCCAAATTGCCACGTCTTCGATCCTACACACAAAGAAACACAAAGCCAAGTCAATCCAACCATGAAATCGAGCATCCAAAGAATCTAAGGGCCAGAAGACCACTAACACAAGGATATGTGACGTCATCAATCCGAGGGAAGGACCATGTAACAAATCCAGGGAGAACACGTGGCCACCCAGGCCATCCTTTGGAAGCGTTTTGCATGTGCATCAACAGTTTCAACCGCTAACCAACATGGGGAAGCAAGATCAGCCATAGGATTGCCTAAGTTGGTGAATCCTATGGCCGCCCGAGCATAGGGGGTGACCTACCTCCCACACCGACCTAGACTACCTACAAATACCCCTTACCTATTAGGACTATAAATAGGCCCCATAGCTCATTTGTAAAAGTGTGAAGAAGTTGAGAAGAGCTACCTTAGAGTGTTTTCATTCCTTTCTTAGTAGTTAGGATACTCTTGGGAGTTAGAGTCAAGTCAGGCTTTGCCTCAGAGTTCTTAGAGATATCTTCGATTTTGTGGTGAAGTCACTTGTATCTTTGTACCTTTGTCTCTATCTCTTGCGAGTGTGGTGTACCTTTCTTTGCATACTTGTTAGGCTTAGACAGTGATTACTTTGGTTATTAAAGTCTTGTTATTCTTGTCAGTGCTATAATTCAACCAATACACTATGCTCTGGTTAGATCCTCTCCTCTGATAAAGTATGATCTATTGCTACTTAAGCTTTGCTTAAGTATGTTTATAGCATGTCATCCTCTCCTTGCAGATTTCTTTGTAGTCCCACTCGATGACAGCGTGTGGTGTACTTGTGTATTCCAGGCCCATCGTTCAGGAGGCTCGTAGGCGTTAGCTACCTTCTTTTTTGGTGGTCAACTATATACCCCGTGACTCCTCGAGGGCACTAGAATTTTGCTCGACACAAGACCCAGACCTGTTTAGTTGAATTTCCTTAGTTAGTCTTGACATAGTCTTCACAGCCGAATAGAATAGAGTTTGAGAATTTTATCTCGTTCGTTGTCCGCTATAAATATGCATGCACCCTAATTTTATCTCGGTGCCATGTCCACTTGCTGCTAAATTCATACAGAGGGGTGATTAGGGGTGCTTGGTGTCGGTGAGACCGGGCGGCCAGCACGGGGGGTGGGTCCGGCAGCCTCCAAATTGTTTTTTTGAAATATAGGAGTAAATGTAAATGGGCTTATGAAAAAAATTAAATTTAAACATGCAGTGGTATAATTCAAGGATTCGAATGTAAAAAGGGAAATGAAGAATGAGCCGGAAATTAAATATGTAGTGGAGGATAACGCTAGTTTACCTCTTGGAGAGGGAAAATCATACCTTTCACTTGGAGTTAGCACGTGATGGAGACTTTGCGGCCGTCCGTACTGCAACTTTTGCACGCCAGAATTTCTTCATTGCCTTGGCCTTTTGGTTTGGAGTTTTACCCACAACAAGAAACGCCAACATTTTCGTCGGTCAAAATAATTTTCTTCGGCTGAAAGCCTAACCATCGAAAAAAGAATTATTTTCGTCGGCCAATTCCACCCCACGAGTCCGGCCGACGAAAATAAAAATACCTTTCGTTGGCCGCTGGCAAGCCCACGTAAACAGCCCACCGCGACCCTCTAACAACTAGGGTTCCCAACATACGGAGCCTGTGTCCCTCTCTCCAATCACAGTCCTGTCTCTCTCTCCCCGCTGCGCCACCAAGGGTCTGATTGGTTAGGTGGGCGCGGCTATGCTAGCCCACGTGAGCCTGGCCCTCCAGAAACGGATCCACGCATGCAGGCAGAAGGCGTGGAAATGACTAGCAATGCGCAACCGAACAAACACACAGCCATGGTCAATGCATGCCGTGAGCCAAGCTGCAGAAACCCAACCAACCGATCACGCCCCAAGCCGCCGCCCGCCCCACGACTCGCCGCAGCTTCCTTCCACGCGGCCAGCTCCCCCGAGCATAGGCGGTGGCCACCCCGCAAGTCCCTGTTGCCGCCCCACCTCCCGGCCAGGTCTCCTGCCGGCGCCGCATCCCGTCCACCGCGCCGCTCCCGCCGGCGCCGCGCCTGCGCCAGGTCCGCCGCCCAGCGTCCCGGCCGGGCCTCCCGCCTGCGCCCTTGCCCACCCTAGGGCCGCCGCCGGGCCCGGAGGCCTCGGTTCCAGGGTTTCTGCCGCCGCCCTCCACGGGCGCCCCCGCTCGGATCCGGTGCCACCGCCACCGGGACGGCGACGAGTATCTGCCAGGTATGCCAGCCCTTCTCTTACCTTCTCTTATAAAAAATCAAACAATCCAAACCCTAATCCCCTAATGTACGTATGCTATTTGTATTTGGATCTGGCCGCTCCCAGATGCGTGTTGCAGCATGGTACAGCAAGCCTGGCTGCCCTCTCTGCTTTCTCATAGTAGCAGCCCTAGGTCATTCCCTCGTTTTATCTCAAAGTCTTAAATGTTGGGCAATCATGTCATCTTTATTATCTAACTTGATCATGGTTGAACTTATTTGTAGCTACATGTCTTTTTTCAACTATAGTTGAGATCTATCTAAGCTTGCATTGGGCTGTTTGGTGCCTTATTTGAAAACAGTATTAAACAACTATGGAATGGAAACAGTATTAAACAACTATGAAAACTGTATTAAACTACAGTTTGGTGCCTTTTTCGCGTGTTGTTTTCGCAGGTTTCGTATGGAGCTGAATGATTAAATGCAGCTAGTCTGTCCTACTAGAGTTAAATTCATTTAGCTATTTACTCACTACTACCATTATTTCCTGCATATATTTGGAATAGAGGAGATTAGTTAGCAAGGAAAGTGGCTGATCACTACAACATGCAAGTGCAACCACTAAGTTCAAGAGGTGTCTGACTCCTTCGCGGATCCTAGACGGTGCCCACCTCGATGTGGCACGGCCGCACGTCCTCCTCTTCCTCGACACCTAGGTCAGCCCCTTTCCATTCCCCCTCCCCTCCCCCTCCAGTTCATTCTAATTCAGTTATTGCAAAATCTATGTCAATGGTTACTACTGATTCTCGATCCAACTGTAGTTTGTTGTGTTCTGTACATGTCGATACACACTATGGCCAAATTAATTCAACTGTTCAGTCTATTTTTCTTTTCAATATTGCCACAGGTTAATTTGGAGGCAAAGTCAATCTGGGAAGAGCAGCAAATATATAAGGAGTGAGTTACCACGCTGTCCTTATTCAAAATACCTATTGTATGACTGTATCCACTGAGAATAAAAGGCCAGACTGAACTGTACATCTTACAACTTTTGATTGCCAAGTTTGGAATACAGACCTTCTCATACTGCCCGTTGCAGCTTACTTTATCTGAGACCTAAATCAGTGAAACATAGGGCCTGTTTGGTTCTTTTGACAGACATTGAGGGGCCTTGCCTGTCGATGACAGAGTGGCACCATGTGTTTGCTTTTTGGGCGAGATCTTCTTGGGGCTTGTGTGAGCAAGGATTTGCTTGCTCGTGTAGGAGAGTTGGAACAGCTCTCCTCTGTGGGCAAGCTCCTCGTAGACAGCGCCAGACAGGCTAGGCAAGCGGGTGATCGAAACCAAACGAACCTATAGTGACCAGTGTCATATGGTGTCTTGCAGGCACCACTACAGGAAAAATGTATTTTTTCGTGGGCCAAACTAATTTCGTGGGCTGGTCCACGAAAATAAGGTGTATAAATTCATCGGCCACTTAATCCTACAAAATTCAAAAAATTTTGTAATTTCATGGGCTCACTGACTGACAAAAACGCCTTAATTTCGTGTGCTCTGGGTGCTGGCCGATGAAACTACAGGAGATCCAAATCCGGCCCGTGACCCTATCCGGCTTCTCCCCACGCATAGACACATCTCCGCATCACGCACGCACACTTGCCGCCGGCCGCCACCTCTCCGTCCCGCGCCGATACCGGCCGCCTCTACGTCCCGCGCCGCCACCGGCCTTGACGCTGCGGTTCTCTGTCCCACGCCGCCACCCGCCTCCCTGGCCCCAAGCCAGCCTAGGGCCGCAGCCTGGCTACAGGCCTCCCCGCCGGCCGCCTTCTTGGCCTCGTGCTCGTCGCTCGCAGCTCCGAGGACCGGTGCCGCCGCCTGCCTGCACGCGTCCACGCTGGGCGCTTCCCCGGGTCAACGCTGTCCGCCACCTCCCCGCCGGTCGCCTCCCTAGGCAGGTGCTGCTCGCCGCCTCCCCGATTCCAGGCGTCACCCGTGACCCTGTGCCGGCAGCTGCCTCCCCGGCCTCGGCCAGCGCCAACAGGGCCCGCGACCGGCACCCCTGTCCGCCTCAACTGTGCTCCCTCGACCTTGCACTGCTATTTGTGTCGACGCCGCAAACGACGAGGTTAATTCGTCTTCTCCTATCTGTAACTTTGTCGGCTTTGCATGTGTAGAGTACTTCAAATTTAACTTCGTCGGCCCGTTGAGAACTAACGAAACTTGTTAATCATTGACTATAACATGCTTGTCCTTTTTGTGTTGATTATCGGTTAATTGTCATTTTTGAGTAAAGTAATGGTTAATTGCAATTAGTGATTAATGACTAGGGCCGTCTCATTAGTTAGTATTAATTATTGTTTAACTATGTTTTCATGATACATATAATGAGTGTTGTTTATGTTTATGTTGATATTTTAATGAGTATTCTATAATGAGATGTTTAACTAATGTTTATGTTTTCATGCTTTATCATCTTCATTATGTGTTAACATCTTTGTTGTTTATGTTTTCATGCTTTATTATCTTCCTTATGTGTTAACATGTTTGCACTTTATTTCCAAGCCATTTTGTTTTTTGATTTTCAAGTTTAGAGTGTATGTTTTCTCGCCAAACAGTAGTGAACCATAGGCGTCACCCGTTCAAGAACGACGAACCTCACATTGACCTGTGAGGTTCGCCGTTCCGAAATTGTCCACGTATTTTGGACAGCCTGAGAGTGGAGGGAGATGCATGTGATTTGTCACTCATGGCTTATGATTAGAGCAAAAATTTCGGTTGTATAACCCCTTTGTTCTCCAACACATCATGATCAGGCGTGTGTTTGGAGAACAACGGGGTTATGCTGCCGAAATTTTGCTTCAATCGCAGGCCAAGTCACAAATCACATGCATCGGGCTCCACTCTTGGGTGGGTTTAGGACCTTTTTCAAATAGGGAGTTAATTGTCACCTAAGCCACGGTCGTTGATATACTATCTTCTTTGTTTAGCCAATTGAAATGGATGGTGATCGGAAGGCGATGTATAATGGATGGAGGAAGGATGGGGCACACTCAAAAGAATGGCAAGCTGTAACAAAGGCTTTCCTTGACCACGCATTCGCAGTACAACCTGGTCTCGTAGTCCCGTGTCGTTGCAGTAAGTGTGAGAACATGTGGTTATGGGCAAAGGAAGACATCGAGGAACACCTGTGCATAAGGGGTTTATGCCCAACTACCTTGTGTGGCGAGTGCACGGAGAGCGTGGTGAACGCGTTGATCAGAGGGTGGACCTTCATGAGGATCATGATAGAATGGATGAAATGATGAATGATCTTGGTACGGGGGTTAATAGGACCTCGGAGGGCCCGGGCCAGCTTCTACCCGAGGTCGAGGAATTCTATCGGCTTCTTGATGCATCAGATGAGAGGCTGTATGCCTATAGACAGTCGACGCTACTTTAGACTTTGACAAGACTTATGTCGATAAAGTCGAAGCACAACATTTCAAATACTACTTACGATGACATTGTCAAACTGATTGACGATATTCTCCCAGAAAATCACAAGTTGCCAAAGAATTTGTATTTTGCAAAGAAGATTCTGGCTGGTCTTGGATGAAATATGAGAAGATTGATGTCTGTCCCAACAATTGCATTATGTTCTGGGAGGAGGATGGGACCGACAAGATAGATTGTTGTCTAGGAGATCGGGTTCATCATCTGGGAGTTCTCGCTCCTCAAGGATAGCTCGAGATACCCAGACAGAGGAGGAGGCTCATGCAGCACGAGAAGAGGCTCGTCAGGCAACACAAACGGTCGAGCGGCTGACAAACATGATAGCCTACATGGTTTCTTACCTTCAGGTAGTTTGTTTATCAAAACACGCTTCAATTTGGATTGTTATGTTGCGAATCTTACATTGATCCATTTGTAGGATATCACAGCTCGATTGGGATCCGACGTGAACTTGCCACCCTTTTGCCCTCCTCAAATGTCTCCGCAGCAGGTAAAGCTGCCTAATATCTTCACCAATTCCATATTAAGCAACTCTTATGAAATTATTCCGAATGATTTTTTTTGTCTCATAATTAACTTATGCAGGGGTCAACCTGGTGGGTGCCACCACCCCAGGGCTCGCAACCACCTCCGGGGTGGACGATGGTACCCCAGGCCTCTCAGTCACCTCCGGGGTGGACGATGGTACCCTAGGGCTCCCAGACACCTATGAGGTGGATGGCACCGCAGGGCTCGGTGCCATCTCCTGGGTGGATGGCACCACAGGGCTCTCAGCCAGCTCTGGGTTGGATGGCACCGCCAGGCTCCCAGCCACCTTCGGGGTGGATGCCACCCTAGGGCTCAATGCCACCTTCGGGGTGGATGCCAGCTGCTACACCACACTTCAACCCGTGGATGTAATCACCTCTTCAGCACTATGAATCACAGGTATATATACAACAGTAGGCAAACTTAGCAGAAATTAGTGAAACTTAGCAAATTTAGATGAACTTAGCATAATTTAGCGAAACCTAGCAAAATCTAGCTAAACTAACTAAACTTAGCAAAATCTAACTAAACCTAGCAAAACTAGCTAAACTTAGCAAAATCTACCCTAAACCTAGCAAAACTAGCTAAACTTAACAAACTCTGGCTATACTTAACAAAATCTAGCTAAAGTAGCCAAACTTAACAAAACCTCGCAAAATCTAGCTACCCTAGGCCAACTTACCAAAATCTAGCAAATTCCAGCTAAACCTAGCCAAAATCTATCTACACTAAGCAGTTTGAGTTTATTTTGTAGGGTTTTGCCTCACGCCCTCGTGGCCCAACTCTAGATGTGGAAGGGAATGATGACTTAGCGGGTTCCGGAGGAGCGAGCGGCCACAGCTCTCAAAGTCCGCAGAAGTAAGCTGTGTGGCGCTGCATGGGTATGCATGGATCGATGGACTTTGTATTTTGCACCGCATGGGTATTCATGGATAGATGGACTTTGTATTTTGCATGGATGAACTTGCTTTTGTCGAACCAATATGGACTATGTGGTTGATGATCGCACCAATATGGACTATGCGGTTGATGATCGATGGACTTTGTATGAACCTATGTCTTTGTATTGTTTGTGAATGTTGACATATATGATGTGGATGTGTGATGATCTGGACATATTGTATTCTATAAATGGATGTGATTTTCTGTGATTTAAATGGCGTTGGTTTTTTTTTGGAGGGGGGGCGCTGGGCTTAATTTCATCGGCCTAGGTCAGTGGGCCGACAAAATTGGACTAATTTCGTGGGCCATGAGAGGCCGACGAAATTACATGCCGGGGGCAGTTATTCGTCGGCCTACCTAGGTAGACGAAATCATGTGGCTTAATTTCATCGGCCACGTGGCCGACGAAATTAAGCCACATGATTTCGTCGGGCCGACGAAATTAACTGCCCCTGTGGATGTCATTTCATCGGCCGGCCCACGAATTTATGTTATTTTCGTGGGGGCCCTCGAATTTACTTCTGCAATTTCGTACGTTTTTGTTTCAGGTAATATTTTCGTCGGCGGACCAACGAAAAAAAATTAATTTCATGGGTTTTAGCTTATTTTCGTGGGTTTTTGGTCCACGAAAAAATAGTTGTTCCTGTAGTGCACAACAATTTTTTTCCAAAGGAATAAAACAAAATAAAATCACTCATAAGGCAGGGCCACTTTTAAGGTCTGTATTCCTTATATACTACAGCAAGTATTATATTCTTCCAAGGCTTGTATCCAATGAAGTTTCTTGCACTAACATACATTGTATGTGGTTAGAAAAAAAAACCTGGTCTAATGCAGAGTTAATTCATAGCTTGACTAATTGTTTTTATTTAATACATCAATTTTTTCTCATTGTTTCTGGTTTCATATGCTCTATCGATTTATAGTTGAGTAATAAATGAACAACACATGGTGTTGTATCTAGTTTGATCTGAACTAGTACCTTGCAAGGAGAATGTTCTAAATTTTGCGTTAACGAATATGATAATTCAATGCCAACATGGTGTTCATCTTAGCATTGCTTTGCGAAGGTATGTCTCCATGATTAATGTTATAGTCTAAATCTGAACTTGTTATAGTATGCCCTAGGAAATCTAAATCTGAACTTGTTATAGTGTCCATGAGTGATGTCGAGCCATCCCAAAATGTTGTTGATTCAAATGTGACGTCGAGTCCAAGTGCTTTCAAATTGTAAAGTGCTCGTGTGTGTTTGATGCTAGATTTTAATAGTATATTCCTTCCTGCAGATTTATCCATCAAGGTATACAGTTACCAAGAGAAAACAGGAAACAACTCCACTTGAACCAACTGGTTTGGATCTGTATGATGGGAGGTGGCTTCCAGCTAGTGGCTGTAGGCTTGATTAATTGCTTTTATTATATAGACTTCTACTAATCTGTAAGAATGAGAACTGTTGCAGCATTATGTCACATTTATGGTATAGGCTTGGATATGTAACAATGGGAGGTGGCTTCCTGGTGGTGTCTGTTGTATCTGTAAGAATGAATATTATGTGACATTTTTTTTTGACAATTTTTTTTCGTTGGCCTCCTAAAAGCTGACGAAAATTGGCATGTAATTTTCATCGGTTTGGTACTGACCCGATGAAAATTAAAGTTTGTTTTCGTCAGGCTGTTGGCCGACGAAAAAACCCCAACAGTACCAACAATTTTCATCGGCTAGCTCTAGCCGACGAAAACCAGTTTTTGTCGTCGTCGGCCGACAAAAAAAGTTTATTTTTCGTCAAATACATTTCGTCGACTGAAAACCAACGAAAAATAGGAAAAACCGATGAAAATAGCTGTTTTCGTTGGTTTTTGGCTTGTTTTCGTCGGTTTTTGGCTGACGAAAATTGTCTTCTTTCCTGTAGTGACCTCCCTTATTTTTTTACAACTTGGCTTTTGGCGTTTCTTCTTTCTTTCGCCATTCTTTGTGTGTTCATTGTTTTGGTGGTGACCTTTGTGACATAAGCTTTGCCTCTTGCTTCCTTTGTCGGCGGTCTAGCCATCGAGGCATGTTTCTGTGACTCAGCTCTGCGAGCTTTGAGGTTACGGGCCTCTCCATCTAGGAGGATTCTTTCCATTGCTAGAATGAAATGATCCGCTTTTGGCTTGCTTGGCATGAGCTTAACCTTCTTCTTTGATGTTTCCCTGTGCTTGGCATTTGAATTTGAATGTCTTCACTTGCTAGCATTGTTTGACCATTAGTTTGAAGGCAAACGTCTTCCTTCGGGCATTGATGTTGAGGTGAACTTGTCCAGCTCCAACATCAATGTTGGCCTTGGTGGTGCTTAGGAACGGTTGCCCAAGGATGGATGGCGTTTTGGTATCTATCTAGCACCACGATATCCACTGGGATGAGGAAGTTCTGAATTTTCATCGAAATATCCTCGGCGATCCCAATTGGGTAACGAATCGATTGATCCGCAGCTATTGGCATATAGCAATAGAAGCAAGCGTAACATATGTTAAATAATTTACCTTGGACATGACTCTCACGCATGCTT
This sequence comes from Paspalum notatum, assembly GCA_022530915.1. Taxonomy (NCBI): domain Eukaryota; kingdom Viridiplantae; phylum Streptophyta; class Magnoliopsida; order Poales; family Poaceae; genus Paspalum; species Paspalum notatum. The sequence goes on from CM039692.1 coordinate 25,827,081, forward strand.
CTAGGTCACAGAGAGCTTGATCGAAGTGCTGGGTTCTGATTGGGCACACGATGGTTGGGTTCCCTGGATCCTTTTTCTTTAATGGCAGCTGATTGAGTATAGCGGCGCTACACTCTTCCGTGAGGTGCACGACTTCTGTGGATGGCAGCGACTTCTTGTTGTTGAGGATGTCCTTCAGGTACTTAGCATACGTGGGCACCTACATTGCATTAAGCAATACAACATTGACATATAATTTCTTTATTACCTCAATGAACTCGCCGAATTGCTCGTCGATGGGAGTCTTTTTCTGCCGCTAAGGAAAAGGGAGGGTCAATGGTTAGTAGCTTGATCAAGTGTATTGCCAAGTTCTTGGATGCACACACAAGCCAAAAGACTCAAAAGCATCAAAGGTATAAGGTGCAAAGGTATAAGGTCTGAGATCACTCAAGGAGAAATCAAAATGGTTGAAGAAAATCAAAGTCAGAAAAATCTGTATGGACTGTATGGTCCGGTTTGAAGAAATTTAGCAGAGCGTACCATCTTACTACAAGGGTTTTCTTTCTACAGTTTGGACATCATGCAATCAGACAGGAAGGTCGTGTCTAGTGGTTACCTACCATCTCACGTACCAAGAAATTGCAAGATGGACTTTAAAAAGATCAAGTGGAAATGTACACACTGTATAGTACGGTATGTGAAGACCGTCATTGGACTGTCCTAAATAACCCGCTGGTACCAAAACCCCGGACGTAAGCAAACATAGTACGGTCTGGGTAGACCATCCCTGAACCATCCTAAGTAACCCGAAGGTACCAAAACCTCGGGCATAAGCAAACATAGAACGGTCTGTGAAGACCGTCCTTAGACCGTCCTAAGAAACTCATGATTTGGACTTTGCAGGATTTCTTGGTATTCAATGGACCGTATAGTCTGGTTTCTATGGACCGTACCAACCACCGGATGATAGTACAGTGACGTAAGGAATCTTTGGAAAAGTACATGGACCGTATGGTCCGGTCCTCACAAAAATCATGGACTGTACCATTCAGTCTTCACTGCGTCTGCCCACCTATTTTGCAATGGCTCTATCAGATTGGGGGGCTATATATACTAGTCACTTGGGATCATTTCATGCTCTTTGACACTCCAGCAACTCAACACATTTAGAGAGCCACTTGAGCTTCATTCTTTGCTACTCATACAATCATTTGCACCTTGAGATCAAGAAAGAGGTCTAGAGGCTTGTGTGCATCCATGCAACACCCTAATTTTACAGTAAGCAATTTTTATAACAAATTCAACATCTTTTACTTAATTTCTAGGATTTTATATGCTTAACCTTGCATTTAATGATTTGTTTTATCTCCAATAATTAAAATTAATCATAGGGTCAACATGTTTGTGCATTCATGCTGGTGCATATTTTAATCTGTTGTATGCCTTAAGGTCTGGAATTCAAATTCATTTGAATTCATAGTTTGTTTTTTTTTAAATAGAGAAGAAAGGAGGAATAGAAGTAGGAAAAAAAAAAGGAAAGAGGGGCAGCAGCCGAGCCGGCCTGCCAGCCCAGCCCAACCTCCCTTCCTCCTTCCCTCTTGGGCCCAGGGCTCACCCCATCTCACGGCCCAGCCGGCCCACCGCCCGCGCCCTTCCCTTCCCTCTCTCTCTGACCCATGGACCCCCGCGCTCCCAAGTCACTGACCAGCCGGCCCCGGTTGTCATGCTCTTCCCCTACCTCCCGCTGCCAGTGGACCTCGCCCTCCCCCCCCACCCCCCCGCTGAGCTCTCCCTGGCCATGGCCCTGCTCCGCGACCCCACTCCCCAGGCCCGCTCGCCAGTGTCCCTCTCCTCCCCGACACGGAGTCGCCGCGGGTCCGAGCCGACGCAGACTGCAACTCGGATAAACTCACGCCGCCTTCCCCCGCTGCAAGAATCGGAGTCGGCTCCGCGCCATCGCCCTAGCCCCGGCCTTATAAAAGGCACCCCGACCTTTGCCGCCACCACGCCAACTCCTCCAAGCTCTCGGCCCCAACCCTAGTGCCCTGTGCCGCCTCAATTCCGCCACCGAACACCGCCAAGGTAAGATGGGTCTCCGCTTCAATTCGTCGCCGTCGGTGCCCCTCCAACCTCCCAGACCCCATAACCGCGCTCGCAGGGTCTTTCCGAAGCTCCGCCGCCCGCTCTCGACGCTCGGAGCCGCTCGGTCCCGTCGTCCCGCGAAGCGCTGACCACCTCCGTCTGCTCCCGCTCATCGCCGACCTACTTCCGTCCATCCTCCGCCGTCCACAACCCCACGGTGAGGTTCGCCGTACTCCTTTCTTTCTTCCTGGCTAATTCTCGTCCCGGGCCGTGCCCTCATTCGCGGGGTAGCGTGTGCGCCGGCGATGCTCCGCCGCCGCCAGTGGTCACCGCCGGTGAGCCCCTGCCTCGTCCAACCGTGGCCGCCAGATCCAATCTGGACGGGCTAGATCAAACCCAAACCCCACCTAATCAGAGCCGCCCGATCTTGATCCAACCGCCCAGCGACCGGTCAACGCCAGCGACCGGTCAGCGCCAGTCAACCGTGCCTCTTTTGCTAAAGAGCCCTTGCCTTTCTCAGTAATCAACCCGCAGTCCACCGTAGTTCAAAAGTAATTAGATCTAGGTCCCTTTCTTTATGTTTTAGCCCCTAAACTTTTGTAGATTAGAACCCATCATCCATGTAGGACCGAGACGTGCGACTAGAGGTGGGTGAATAGGAGCACTTAAAAACTCAAACTCACGAACCCCCGGTGCAAACTGACAGCTACTACACACAACAAACGCTAGATACCATCCACTGAAAGGAAACGTGTCTAGCAGCACTTGAGGTCGCCCACTGAATGGGTACACACCAAGCGAGCGGAAGCACGAGACTCAACGATCACAAGATCGCAAGTCAAGCAAAACAACGACTCACGTACTAGCGTCTTGTTCGCCACTCAACGCACCGAAATGCGCCCTACTGGTTCACAGCAGGTTAAGAGTATGGGCAGCAACAAGCAACACTAACAACGAGGTTGAAGCAAAAACCAGGCGGCAAAAACCCAACGAAAAGAACTCACTGCCACCTACAGGCGTCTGCCGACTGTCCAGTAGCGGTCACCGGACTATCCGGTGGAACCGGATGGTCCGGTGACGGGACCGGATGGTTCGGTAGCAGGCGGCTGGAAACCCCAACGCCGGACTGTCCGGTGGCCTTTGTCCAATCTTCACGAAATTTGACACAAGCTATCTAAGGCCTATTCCAAAGCTTTTCCCAAAAGATCAACTCAAAATGATCACGGGATTAGCGGAAATTTCAGATCGCGTGAAGAGGCAAGCTTTGGGCAAGAAAAGTGGAAAACTCAAATTCGACTTGCTCGTGGCAAAACTGTTGGTTTGTGATGCACTAGGGCATAATCTCCATGTCCTTGCAAGTCCAAAACACCGGCAAAAGAAAGGATTCCATGGCCAAAGCAAACACCCAAAAGCCAAGGATTGAATCCAAAAACCAAACTAGAAGTGGGAGAAGGAGTGGGCTGCACACATGAGCTCGAATTTCAGAGGAATATTGATGGATTAATCATGAAATTGAGTTCATACAAAGTTTCTACAGCCTATCACCCTTCATTCTTCCCTCTTGTGAGAAGAACACTAGCTAGAGGACTCAAATCCTAGCCCTAATGCTCTCTCTTCTCTCTTAGGCACATGGCTATATGGAAATGAAGCCTAGGATTTTCCAATAGTGGAAGAGTCACCTAAATGACCGGCCACTTAGGTATTTATAGCCCTTGGCCTGACGACACAATTAACACTAAGACCCTTACTCTAGAATGCCCGAAAGGGGCTGAAATGTAAAAGATACAATCAGACGACTACGATGACATTTCGATCTTCTTCTTCTCCACTCCTCGCTTGGATGTACGCCACGTAGCCAGTAGTTCGAAAGCTTCCCCCGGTTTTGAAGTTAGAAACTAGAAAACTTTATTCTGCGGGCTTTCTGGGCTGGGTCTTGGCCCAATCTTCTATCTTGGCGAGTCGGAGCCCAACCCACGAAGTCATGTGAACTTGGGTGGCGGTTTTGAGTCGAAGCCGCCAAAGCCTCCCTCGCACGCCTTTGCGCCATGCACTCAGGTTGAAGCACCACGGTGGCACCCGGCTTCTCCAGTCCATCGGAGTCGCCTCCAGTCCATCGGAGGGCTTACACCACCGTTGCCGAACCGCCCCTTCGTGTCCTGAGCTCCCATGGCCGACCGACGACGAGAATTGCCTCCGGTCCATTGGAGGGCTTTTGCCTCAGTCTATTGAGGTCTTCATCATCTACCTCCAGTCCATCGGAGGGCCTCCAGTCCATCGGAGGGCTTGAGCTCGTTGACAATCACTCATCACGCCAGGAGAGAAATGAGGCCGATCCATTGGCTCTCAATCTCCCCCTTGATGAGTGCATTGTCAACACCTTCAACCTGTGACCTGAAATAGAACCAAGACAAAAGAAAAGCGTAAAACCGAAAAAAAAGAAAGAAAGAAGAAGGTTGCTCAAAATGCCCAAAAACCAAATACAAGCAAAGAAACAGGGCACAATGAGACAACAAAAGAAAACAAAACATCGGCTCCTCAAGACAGAGGCAAAAGGCTCAACGCACCGATGAAAAGAGCATGCTAAAAGCTCAACTCCCCCTGAAATGCATCATCAGAAGTACAAAATGAGTAAAAAGCTCCAACTCAACTAAATCTCTCCTGAGTTCTCCCCTTTTGTCCATATTTTTTAAATTTCTCCCTCTTTGAGGTACATTAACTTCTCCCCCTTGTTGACAATGGACACATCAAGGGTCCTTGAACTGAACTCCCCCTGAACTAGACAACTCCCCCTCAAAATATGCCATGAAATGCAAGGAGTGTAACTGAAAGAACTCAGAAGGAATGAAAAACTAGTAATCACAAGTTCTGGCAAATAGAGCAAGTGAGGGAAAGGAAGCATACAACAAGCTCAAATGAATCTATCTTACACAGATCAGGAGCATGTTTTTCAGGGTTATTGAAAAGAAAGCATCACTAACATGAATAGCACCTAGCAAGAGAGGTATGAACAACAAGATGCTAGCAAGACATACAAGGTGTGCTACTGTCAACCAAAGCATACATAACCAGCCATAAGCATTTTAGAGACTTGTATATTTCAGATTTAAACATTTGTATTGATAAGCAAGTATTTTTTTGTGCCAGAGGTTATTTACTTATCTTTTGCCACTTCTTACTAACCAATGCCAAGCCTAGGTTATAAAACCATCAGAAGCTTAGGCTATCCGCAGAGAGGGAATGTAAAGTCCCCCTAAAGGCTTTAGGGTGAACCCGACGCCTACAGCGGGCGACTGCAAAGAGCTCCCTACAGTAAGGTTGAACCCTCTCTCACCTCACATGCAGCGCTGTACGGTGGTGACTCTATCTTCTCTCTCATCCACACGCACAACTGCCGAATCGTAGCTCCTGCCATGGAGCGACGACGGCCATGCTCGAGGGCGCCGCCGAGCAGAGGAAGACGAGGCCGCCAGCACCTCCTCCATGGGCGACGGAGGCGAGGAGAGGCGCCGGCCGGCCTCGCTCGCCGACGCCACCCAGCCGCCGTGGGAGCTGCTGCGACACTGGCCTCCCTTGCCAGCGCCGCCGGCCGGGAGCTAGATCTGGCCGGGCGGACTTCCATGGTGGTGCGGCCGGAGGTGGTGGAAGGGGAGGTGCGTTGGGGTGGCGGGCCAGTGTCATCGAGCGCGTGGCCTTGGCCCTCCATGGATGCGGCGCGACACAGGAGGCGGTGGTGGCCCGGGCGATGGCGGCGTGCGATGAGACGGCGGCGACGCGTGAGCAGAAGGCTCGATGGCAGGAGGCGGCGGTTGCCCAGACGAGATGGCGCGCGAGGAGGCGGCAGCCCGGGCGAGATGGCGTGGATCTAGGACGAGAGTGAAATTTGTGGAAGCGTTGAACCCCTTTTGGGGGCCGCACCTTTGTTATATAGAGCCGGGAACAGCCCACCGGCGTGGCTTACAAGTCATCAACTACCACGAGATAACAATGGGCATAATCTTCTCTAGTTTGTTACAACAGAAGCCTATCTATCTATATCTGAACATTGTTATCTCGTGTAGCGATAAGTAAAGGAATACATATATATCTTAACACTCCCCCTCGATCTTAGCCGCCTAGGTTGAGATTGTTTCTAAACATTTCTAGCTGTCGAACTGGAAGAGCCTTTGTAAATCCATCTGCTACTTGATCACTGGTTGATATCAGTCTTATTGTTAATAATTTTTGAGCTACACGCTCTCGAACAAAATGATAATCAACCTCTATGTGCTTCGTCCGTGCATGAAAGACTGGATTAGCTGAGAGATATGTTGCTCCAATATTGTCACACCATAGTTGTGCTGCCTTTGGAGACTGAATACCGAGTTCTTCAAGTAGCTTTTGTACCCACATTACCTCAGCTGTAGCATTTGCCAATGCCTTATATTCAGCCTCAGTAGAAGATCTGGATACAGTAGCCTGTTTTCTTGCGCTCCATGAAACGAGATTGGAACCCAGAAACACAGCAAAACCACCTGTGGATCGTCTATCATCTAGACTACCTGCCCAGTCTGCATCGGAGAACACACTAACCAATGTTGACTGTGACCTGGTTATCTTCAACCCAGTTTTGTGTGTATATCTCAAGTATCTCAGAATTCTTTTTACGGCTGTTAAATGATTAGTAGTAGGTGAATGCAGATATTGACACACCTTGTTGACCGAAAAAGCAATGTCTGGACGTGTTAATGTAGCATACTGCAGTGCTCCAACTAAACTTCTGTATTTTGTAGAATCTTCAGGACCTAGCAAGTCCCCTTCATGTGCAGATAATTTTTCTGTAACCGACAATGGTGTGTTCACAGCCTTACACTTTGTCATTCCTGCCCTCTTCAAAATGTCAGAGATATACTTTTCTTGTGACACCAGGATCCCATCTTTTATTTTTTTAACTTCCAATCCCAGGAAATAATGCAACTCGCCAAGATCTTTTAATGCAAACTCAGCCTGTAAATCCATTAGCAGAGCTTGTGTGGCTTCTTCAGAAGAACTTGCCACTATGATGTCGTCAACATAAACTAGAAGGAACATAGAGATTTTCCCTTTATTATAATAGAACAACGAGATATCTGCTTTAGAGGAATGAAAACCGAGTGACTGCAGCTTCATACTCAGCCTTGAGAACCAAGCACGAGGTGCTTGTTTAAGACCATAGAGGGCCTTATCTAGTTTGCATATAAAATGTGGCTTTGACTTGTCTTCATACCCAGGCGGTTGCTTCATATATACATCTTCCTCAAGAACACCATGAAGGAACGCGTTCTGCACATCTAATTGACGTAGATTCCATCCTCTAGATACTGCCAATGACAGTATTATTCTGATGGTGGCAGCTTTGACCACAGGGCTGAATGTATCCTCATAGTCTATCCCATATCGCTGCTTAAAACCTTTTGCAACTAGGCGTGCCTTGTATCGATCTATAGATCCATCTGTTCTTCTCTTGATTTTGTATACCCATTTGCAGTCTATGACATTTCTGCTGCACTCAGGTGACACCAAATGCCATGTTTTATTTTTCAGTAACGCTGCATATTCACAGTCCATAGCTTGTTTCCAATTCCTGTCATGCATCGCTTCTTCTAAATTCTGAGGTTCTCCAGTTGCTGTCATTAGACTGTATCTGACCGTGCCATCAGTATATACTTTTGGCTTGTGAATTCCACTCTGTGCTCTTGTTGTTGGACGAGATACAACAGGCTGATCAGAACCAACAGATTGGTCAGCAATTCCAGCTTCAGAAGGTGGTGGTGCACTAGAAGAGGTACGTGGATTTCCTGCCGCTGTAGACGTTTCTGCTCCTGCTGCAGTGGTAGTGGATATTTCTGCTGGTTCCTCATGTCTCCCCCTTGCTTCAGGGGTCGGCACTGAATGACCAGCATTAGTAAAAACGGGTGCTGTAGGACTGACAGGATTAAGAGAAACAGCTGCAGAGCCTGCATTGTCAATATGGTCATTGGAAATTTCTGCAAAACTTGGCGATGGATTAGTAGCATCTGTATGATTATCAATCACAGGGTAAGATACTGTTATATCCCCAGCCGAATTTAAGAGATGAGATGGAAGAAGGGAGATTTCAGTTCTGAGACGTGCTCCAGCATTAGAATGCAGATTAGCAAAGGGAAACACTGTTTCATCGAAAACAACATCTCGTGAGATGTAAATACGGCCTGTATCAATGTCAAGGCACTTGAACCCTTTGTGCATGTTACTGTATCCTAAGAAGACACATTGTTTGGAGCGAAATTCTAACTTCCGTGTATTATATGGACGCAGATGAGGCCAGCAAGCACATCCAAACACCCTGAGAGCACAATAGTCTGGAGTGGTTTTAAATAAGACTTCAAGAGGTGTTTTGTATTGGAGGATCCGAGAGGGAGTTCTATTTATAAGATAGGTTGCAGCAAGAAAGGCCTCATCCCAGTATTTCAGAGGCATACCGGCATGTGAAAGAAGAGCTAAGCCTACTTCCACAATGTGGCGATGCTTGCGTTCGGCTGCCCCATTTTGCTGATGAGCATGTGGGCAGGAAACAAAATGCGTGATTCCTACTTGGCGAAAGAAGGAGTTGAGTTTTTCATATTCTCCACCCCAATCAGATTGTACGGATATAATTTTTCGATCAAACATTCGCTCAACTAGCTGCTGAAATTCATGAAAGCGTTGGAACACTTCAGATTTATGTTTGAGAAGATAGATCCACGTGAATTTACTGAAATCATCGATAAAGCTCACATAGTAGTTTTTCCTTCCAAAGGAATCAGGGGCAGGACCCCAAACATCAGAGAAAATTAATTCAAGGGGTGCACTGGATTTACTAGTGGACACAGGATATGGTAACTGATGGCTTTTAGCATTTTGACAAGCATCACAAACTGTTTCAACATTATTCTGACTGGAAACAGGTAACTTATTTTGACTAATGAGTCGATGAACAATAGAAAAAGAAGGGTGTCCTAATCTCTTATGCCATCTGTCTGTAGATGGCTTTATTGCTCCTAACACTTGACGCCTGAAGGAACCATGTTGATTGGAAGGAAGCGGGTAGAGACCACCTCTACACCTGCCTCGAAGGAGCGTTCTCTTCGTTGCCTGATCCTTAATCAAGAAAAAATCAGGATGAAATTCTAGATAGGCATTATTGTCAGTAGCAAGACGATGTACGGAAATAAGATTTTTTGATGCATCGGGTACATGGAGAACATTATTTAGATGTAAATTGCGACTGGGGGTATGAACAATAGCTTGACCAATGTGGTTGATAATCATACCTGCTCCATTAGCAGTCTTGATCTGATCGTTGCCGTGGTAGACATCACGTATGGCCAGCTTGTTCAACTCTCCAGTGATGTGGTCAGTAGCACCCGAGTCAGTGTACCAATTTGAATCTACTCCATAGTTGTTTGTTGCGACTGCTGCACTTCTGCTGGCTGCGACATAATCAGGATCATAACGGTGCCAGCAGTCCACCGCAGTATGTCCTGTCTTGTCGCATACCTGGCATATAGGCTTGGCCGGGCGACCGGCGGCGTTGTTAGAGTTACCACTTGGCCCAGCCGCTCCGCGACCACGTCCTGGATTGCGACCACCAATGGTGCCGCCACGATTTCCTCCACGACCTCGGAAGTTGCCCCGCCCTCCACCGCGACCACCGCGGGAGGCAGAGTTAGCCGAGGATTGTGAGCCACCTTGACGAAGGTCGATGCGCCCGTCGAAGGAGGTGAGTTGCATGTAGAGCTCGCTGACGGTGATTGGCTCAACTCGTGCAAGCACAGCAGAGACCACCGAGTCGTACTCATAGTCAAGACCAGTAAGGATGTAGCTCACAAGTTCTTCTTCTTCGATTGGCTTGCCGGAGGCGGCCATGTCATCAGCGAGGGACTTCATCTTGCTGAAGTATTCAGACATGGTCATGTTGCCCTTGGTAGTTGTGGCCAGGGCGATGCGTGTGTTGACAGTACGCGCTCGAGTCTGGGAGACCAACATCTCTTGGATGCCCTTCCAGATTTCAGCCGCTGTGGTCTTGTCGGCGACTTGGGTGAGAATCTCCTTGGAGATGGATGCGAGCAGATAGCTCACAACTTGCTGGTCCTTGACGATCCAGCGACTATACTCCTCATTGGGCTTCTTGACAATTTTGCCGTCTACCTCGACGTTGATAGTCTTGGGCGGCGCAGGATCAGATCCGTCGAGCAGCCCTTCTAGTTGGGCTCCGCGGATTGCCGGCATAACTTGAGCTTTCCATAGGTTGAAGTTGGTCCTGGTCAGCTTCTCCGTTACTGGGAGCGCCAGGGGTGCAGCAAGCACCGGGGTTGAGGATGAACTCGCCATAGATGTGTTTGAGGATTGGCTCTGGTACCAAGTGAAATTTGTGGAAGCGTTGAACCCCTTTTGGGGGCCGCACCTTTGTTATATAGAGCCGGGAACAGCCCACCGGCGTGGCTTACAAGTCATCAACTACCACGAGATAACAATGGGCATAATCTTCTCTAGTTTGTTACAACAGAAGCCTATCTATCTATATCTGAACATTGTTATCTCGTGTAGCGATAAGTAAAGGAATACATATATATCTTAACAGCGGGGAGCTCGGTGGGCGGCAGGATCTCAAGCTCGTCCGGAGAGAGGCAGCAGTGCCGGGGAGGAAGAGAAGAGGTGGAAAAGAGGCGGCAGCGGCGCTTCTTTGACGAGGGTGACGAGGAAGGCCGGCGAGTCGCTGCTCCAATGGTGCGTGAGGTGGTGGCAATGTGGCGGCGTGCGAGGACGAAGAGAGAGGGAGGGAGGAGGAAGCCGATGGTGGAGTGTAGACGGTGTGTAGAAGGCGAAGGAGGGAGAAGTGCGGGGGAAAAGAGGTAGGTGGTGTGATGCTCTGGCATCCCGAGTGCATTTTCATCCCACATACATACAACACTCATCATGATGCATCATACAATGACATGAATTTAACCCCTAGTTCAAACTTGGTTGGAATGCAACTTGTCCAAACCTGTTTTCTGCATATATGTCTCTGTGATTGTGCCCATAACTTTAGTTCTGTAGTGATATAGGTGAAACTCATATTGACAAACTTGTAGATAATTTTATGATAAACAACTTTGGTAATTGGTGCTTTGACATGCATGAAGGTTTGCATAGAGTTTTGGGGCTTTTTCTGTCAGCATCTAAATTCTGTCCAAACATGACCTGTTTAGTAATTTCAAATTTTCTTGATGTTAAAGCCAAAACCTTGCAATGCTGGTATTTAGAAAGTTGTAGGTCATGAAATTCTGAACAACATTGGTATAAAACTCCTTTTGTGAAAGTATATAGAAAATAGACTTTTAGAATTTCTAAATTGGAAGGTTCTGCTGGCCAAACCATGGTCGGCAGTTTAAATTCAAATTTAAACCATGTTTTTGAATATAACATGGTAAAAAAGTTTATAAGAAAGTTGTAGAGCTCGAAGTTTAGAACATTTCATCCAATTGGGTCCTTTTCGGATTCGGCCTCTAAACTGTTCAAAAACTGAAAATGCAAACGGAGCTTCCTGCGGTCAAAGTTGGATTTTCCAATTTTCAGGATTTTCCTTTTGTTTGTCTCACTGACACGCGGGCCCCATCGGCAGACCGCTTTCGGAATCCCGCCTGCGGGATTCGAAAAAACCCGGCCGTGGGCCCCCCCTCACCTCTCAGTTCGTGAACTTGGTCCATGGACCGTCTCTCTCTTTCCCCACAACGACCCCACTGCGCAGTGTCACGCGGTCTATGGACTTGGTCCATCACACGGCCACCGCTCCACCTCCTCTCTCCGGCTCGTACACGCGGCGGCAGCCGCCTGCTGCCGGCCAGGCGACGCCGCGTCTCTGCCCCGTCCCCGACTCCCTTCAAAGCGGAGGAAGAAACCTCACCTGGACGCTCTCCCGGCCTCATTCCACTCGCTCTCGCCCGCCGAGCGCCTCCCTCGCTCCCTCTGTTTTCTCCACCGTCGCCACCATTGCCGCACGCTCGGGCCACCCTCACGCCCGTCGCTCCGGCCGCTTCCACGCCCCCACGTCACCGCGCCGCTCTTCCCCGGCCTCCCCTCCACCGATTCACCTAGGTCTAGGCCACCGCGACCGCTCCACCGCCGTGCATTTTGCCGCCGAACCGCCAAAGTCGCGAAGCTCGGGCTCAAGCCGCGCCCGCCGTCAAGCTCGTCCCCGCTCCTCCACACCCCCACGCCGGCACTCTCCATCCTCCCCTCCACCGAAACACCGAACCCTAGGCCGGCGAGACCCTACCGCCAAGCCCCACCACCACGCCGGATTTCCGCCCCTCTGCGCTACGTCGCCGGCTCTTCTCGACGCGTTTCCGCTGAATCAAGGTAGTTGGTGAGACTCCCCACTTCCCTCTCTCTCTCCCCGACCACCGCCGGCGAGCCCGCGGGCCCGGTTGGCCGGAATCCCGCGCGCGCCGCCGCGCCAGTCACCCCCCGGCGGGAGGTTGAAGAAAGCCGTGGGGTCTTGCATTTAAGCCCCCGGCGATCTGAGTTTTTACGTCTAGATCCGAGTCGCTGTACATAGTGTCTTATAAAACTTACGGTCTAGCCCCTAAGGTCTACGGTTAATTGCGTACAAGTCCGTGGTCTAATGTTTTTTCATTTATTTCATTAATAAATCGGCTGAAATTTTAGAAAATCATAACAATTCAAATAAAAATCCAAAATGGACAAACTCAGTGGCTATGGACTCCTCTTGAGTAGATCTACAGGATAGGTATGATGTGGAAGTGTGAAAAGACTGTTTTGCCCCTGGTTTAGTGCATGCATGGTGTAGGTAAATAAATGGTAAAAGCAGACCAAATGAACTCCAAAAATTATGAAACTTGGACAGTAGCTTTGTTATGGCATCTAGGTACTGTGTGATTTTTGATAGCCCTAGCATTGTCTGTTTAATTACTGTTTTGCCCTTATGCATGTGTTTTGTGTATTTAATTAACTTGGGAAATGAAGGCTACATAAAATATGCTCAAATATCACCTCTGGTATTTTTCATGTACTCTATATAGTATGGGTAGCTCACTAGTAGAGTATGAGATTGTGCATGTTTGTTTTAGCTGTTATTTTGAAATTGACAAAATGCTACTAGTTGAAAAAAAATAGGAAAAAGTGTATTTAAACTGCTAGGAAAATTTTGGGAAAAATCTAGTAGCCTACTAGTGATGTCTTGATATCAGAAAGTAATTTTGTGCATTTTAATACCACTGTTTTGATTTATATGATTTTCATGGTGAAATAAAATATGAAAATTAGATGTCCTATCGAGCTATGGATTTTGTGCTTGCTAATTTTTGTACATGATGTTCATGCAATGTAATGGTTGCTGTAGAAATTTCAAGTCCAGAACTCATTCCTATAAATTATGAAAAATCTGAGAAGCTATAGGGCTGAGAAATTGTTGTAATTTCAATAAATTAATTATAACTTGGTTGTAGCTGAAATTTTGGTAGTAGCGCTATGAAGTATGTTTCTGCATGTGGTAAAAATTTGAGATCAATTTGAGTCGTCTAACTACATGAACTCGTGAGTGCATTATATTTATAAAGGTGTGTTCAAGAGACAACTTCATTTCATTTGATAGGGACTGTGTACACATATAAGACAGTAACTCATGATAACTTCAAAGATAAAATATGGTGATGGTTTGTACGATTTCTTAGTGATGGGCTGTATGATTTCTTAGCAATGTCGTTAAGTTTTTCTTGTTATGGGGTGTGTTTAAACTAAGAGTACCCGAACCCATTCTTCACGAGCTGCTTGATCATGCCTTATATTTCATTGACACCTCACGCATACATCTGCCATTCATTGTACTCATGTTTGCATTATTCCATGCATATAACACTGTATCGTATACATGCATTTGCATTCTCTTGCACTCACTTGCATTTTATCATGCATATAGACCCCGTGTGCAAGGAGCTATCAACACAGGAGAAACCAGTGATCAAGAAACCGGACGACAGGCTATATTCGGAGCAAGAAGACGAAGGGTCGCTGATTAAATCCGTCCCTGCTTCAAGGGGTTGCCTGGGGCAAAGCCTCACAACCCGGCAAACTAACGTAGTTTAGTTTGTTAGTTTTCTTAATAACAATCAAAGGTAGGTAGGACCATGAATTCTCCCAGCTAATACAATCTTGATTGATGATTACGCATATGCATTAGGAGTTGTTTGGAACCAACTGCATTAGATTTTCTGGCCGCCCTGGCCCTAGAACCTACACCTAGAGTTCGTAGGACGAGTGCCTAGTAATGCTAGGTACGAGTAGACACGGGTAAATGGAGTCACTCGTCACGTAGGTGATTTCAAAAATTTAGAAGAAATCTCACTGAGGTAAGTTATTATATATGCTTCTGATTTAAATGGAGACTGGGCGGAGATTTTATGAGTTATTCATGGTTTATGGTATTGTGCACTGGACTCCGCCCGAGTCGCATAAGGCCCGTTCGCTGTTCGCCTGCTGATCGGCATAACATTGCTAAGGTGCTTATCCGGGATAATGGACCGGTGAAAGTCTTACTTGTGCCATCCGAAGAACAGAGACTTGGTCCTACCATCGGGCCTAGGGGCGCTTGGGGTGTAGACTCATGGAGGGCTGGACCCGGTGCGGCCGAGGTAACGCTCCACGGGGGCTAAACCTGGGGAATGGCAGGTTGGAATCGAACTTGGGATGGGACAAGTGGAGATGGGGGCTATATGTGGAAACGCGAGGGCTAGTAAGCATTACCCCTGGCATTTTTAGTTGTTCTCGGAAATTAACAAATCGATTCGAATCGCTGATGCTCACCAGGTGTGAGAATGCCAGATATCGCACACGGGCAACGTAGTAATAACTGTAACATGCTGTTTATTAAGTCACGCCTTTTTATACAACATGCTTGGATGTGTATGTCCCTTCCCACTATTCATGGTGTTGCCCATCCACTGCTAGGAGGTCGATGGACTTGGGAAATGCTTTGAGGTCGAGGGAGGGCTGACCCGACGTACCGTGGTATCCCTCCTGAGACGGCTACTCCCAAGGGGTTGGATGGAGGCGCTGTGAATCTTGGGACAAGACATGTGTTCATGTTTTACTTTCCTGCAAGTATTTACTTTATGATATAAATGATCTTCATGATTAATGGATAGCAGCTGTCAAATCCTGCTATCTTATGCCAACATGACTTGGTTTAAAAATCAACAGCTAAGGATACATATGATTAGTAAGCATGCTTTGCGTCAGCCGTAAGCCATGTCCATTAAGTCCTACTGAGTAATTAGTACTCAGGGTTTGCCCCCACCTTTGGATTACAGGTACCGGTGACATCTGGATAGCTGTGTTGGAGGTGGTAGTACCGGTGGGCTCGGTGCTATTCGCCTTGTTCGTCTCTTCATGAAGACTGCTTGAGTTTGTTTTCGCTGCGAGATTTTGAAAACGCTTCCGCTATACATATATACTCTGAATTCGCTTCCGCTATATTTAAACATATATTTGATTTCATACATTTGGCTTGTAAAATAAAGTCTATTATTCTCTATTTTAACTGCCTGTGATGATGTAATTGTTGTGTCTCCATTGAGAGTCGGATGTGTTTGATGTCGGTTTCTCTGTGATTTGGTGTTATCGAGAGCTGCAGTACTCTCGACGGACTACCGGGTTTAATCTGGCCTAAGTGCACTGCGAGCCAGAGCTGGCAGGTGTGCTTAATCTGGATTAAGTAGGGCGGTTCCGCCACAGCTGGTATCAGAGCCGATCATACACAGACAACAGTTATATCATCAAGTTTTGTTTTACAAACATATTTTTGAAAACCCATCTTCAAGTAATTCAAAAATGATAGTATACGCTATGCCCGTATAAGGATGTTAGTGTTATACAGGTGACATCACTGACATTTTGACCTAGATAGAACTCATATGCATATTCGACGCTTTGGGAAGCAACTTTTCGGCCATAGCTGTCCCCAGTACTGAAGGAAGCTATTGGGTTTTGCGAACGGTTGTAAACCCTGCATTCATGCTGCATAAGTAAAAACTCTTTAAGGGTGGTGGACATGTTTGAGGCTTTCATACCCACCACACTTACATTCGGTTTTGGGATCCACCTTTTTCTCGACAATCCCCAGTACTAGTGGAACATCAGGCTTTGAGGAAAAGGTGCATCGGCCCACCTACGTTGTCCACGCAGCGGTCACGCGTGGATGCCACATTAGGTGGTAATGTATGAGCATGCATTCTTCTATAGGTACACTGACCACGTGCGAAACTAAGAACGACTCGAGAACGGCTAGTTGCATTAAAGAGAGACGTGCATGTATGTCACCGAATTATCGCTAGCTATATATATAATATATAGGATGTGTGATGTGAGACCGAACAGGACGGAACATGCATCATGTATCTTTTGTTATCATTCTGGGGGATATTAATAAAAGACAAATGGAATAAATCGTGACTTAAACCTACCTTCTGCACGTTTCACTATATAATCTGTCAATTGTAAGCAACTAATACAACTCGCTAAGTAAAAGCCTCTCCTATGGAGTTTCCTGGAAAAGTGTTCATTCGAGAGCTATAACTGAAAACCTTTGGGTTCAAAAATCAGGACACCCATACCGACGAGACACAGCGCACAAGTTTTCCGTTAACTAATACGATTGCCCAAGCTTACCGGATGACAGCTAACACTCTATGTGCCATACGGTTATTCTATTCACTTACATGCTTTCATGTATCCAGCATATATTAATGGTGCTACAGTCTTTTATTCACCGCATCGATCGCACGAAAGTTCTTGGACTAAACTCGACTGGCTTTATTTCTGCAGATGGTCACCCCACCAGAGACATCTGCTCAGGGGGCTGCTCATGGAGCACCATCTCCTTCTGAGTTGGCCACTCAGGTCGCTCAGCAACTCATCAACTTGATAGCTCAAGAGTAACAACGGCGCGACCCGCAAGAGATCAGCTACACTGACTTTGCGGCGCTACAACCGCCCATCTTCACCACTGCCCCAGATCCATTGGATGCTGATGACTGGCTTCGGATCATCGAGTCCAAGTTTAGTCTACTGCCTCACCTCAGTGAGCAACAGAAGGCTTGCTTTGCAGCACAGTGTCTACATGGTCCCTCGGGGGCCTGGTGTGCTTCATTCCTAGCAATGCAACCAACCGGGCACCAGGTCACGTGGGATGAGTTCCGTGCGGCTTTTCGGGCTCACTATCTCCCGCCTAGCCTCATCGAGCTCAAGCAACGGGAATTTCGTGCACTTCGACAAGGGGATATGTCGGTACTCGAGTACGTGCAGGCTTTCATCCGCTTGTCCCAGTACTCCCCTGAAGACGTCAACACTGACCCACATAGAGCTACCCGTCTGTTGGATGGATTCGATCCCACTCTGCTAACTCACTTGGGGCGCAGCTACGATAGCTTCACCGAGTTGGTAGATGTCGCCATCGACATGGAGCAACGCCTCCGTCAGGCCCATGAGGACCAGCAGAGGAAAAGACTTGCAAGTACACCTCCATCGAGTCCATCTTAGCGGCCACGGGTTGAGCATCAATTCACACCGCAAATATATTACCTAGAAGAGCCTCCGCTACAAGAACAATGCAGTGGAGCACAACAACCCATGTCATTCTGCAATGCACCACCTCCTCCACCTGTTCCAGTGTCAACCGCCAAATCAAGCACCGGCTATACCTGCTTCAAATGCGGGAAGGCCGGACATTTTAGTCGCGCATGTCACTCGCACCGAAAGACTTCTGGATCAGTGCGTACGGGCGAAGGGAAGAGATCAGCCCCAAAGATGGGCCAATTGCACTATAGTCAGCTTGAGCAAGTTCCGAAGGGTGAACCCGTCTTGGTAGGCACCTTTCTTGTCAATAACCACCCTACGGTTGTTTTTATTGATTCTGGAGCAACTTTTTCATTCATCAGCAAAGCATATGCACTGAAGTATCGGTATGAAATTATAGAGTTGAAATAGAAATTCCACATCACAGCTGCAAGGTCATCTATCAATACCAATCACATAGTGAGGGACTTGCGTTTGCATGCAGGAAAAGAAAGTTTGTTCATCAGTCCTATAGTACTTACACAACTAGGGATTGATGTTATTCTTGGTATGGAATGGTTGAAACAACACAACGCCATGATAGATGTTGGGAGCAGAACTGTTCAGTTGCGCTCAAGCAGTGGGACCGATGTGATTATTCATGTGCCACTTCATAAGCATGCGCCTCACACGGTTAATGTTGCCGAAACTCAGACTGAAGCACAAGCACTTGCAAAGATCCCTGTAGCTTGCGAGTATCCGGATGTGTTTCCAGAAGAACTTCCCGGACTACCGCCAGATAGGGATGTAGAGTTCAGAATAGACCTTGTTCCAGGCACGGCACCTGTCTCCAAGAGGCCGTATAGAATGGCACCTGATGAACTGAAAGAGCTGAAAACACAACTGCAGGAGCAGTTAGACAAAGGGTTTATCCGACCTAGCTCATCACCTTGGGGTTGTCCCGCCCTCTTTGTTGAGAAGAAAGACCAAGGTGCTAAAAGGTTATGCGTCGACTATCGACCATTGAATGCTGTCACTGTCAAGAACAAATACCCTTTGCCACACATTGATATCTTGTTTGATTAGCTTGGGGGAGCCACAGTTTTCTCCAAGATTGACCTTAGGTCCGGGTACCATCAAATCAAGGTTCGAGAGGAAGACATACCAAAGACCGCTTTCTCCACGCGTTATAGGCTTTATGAGTATCTTGTCATGTCCTTCGGGTTGACTAATGCACCGGCTTTCTTCATGTACCTGATGAACTCGGTGTTCATGAATGAGCTTGACAAATTCGTGGTAGTATTCATTGATGACATCCTGGTGTATTCCAAGAATGAGAAGGAGCACGAAGAGCATTTGCAAATAGTGCTATCTCGCCTTAGGGAACATAAACTTTATGCCAAGTTCAGCAAGTGTGCGTTTTGGCTAAAGGAAGTAGCATTCCTAGGCCATATCTTATCAGCGAAGGGAGTGGCTGTCAATCCCAGCAAGGTGGAAGATGTGCTGAATTGGAAGCAGCCACAAACCGTGACCGAGATACGGAGTTTTCTTGGTTTAGCGGGGTACTACCGCCGCTTCCTCAAGGATTTCTCAAAGATTGCAAAGCCTATGACAGCGTTGACCCAAAAAAAATGCAAAGTTTGCATGGAGCCCAAAATGCGAAGAAGCCTTTGGGACGTTGAAGAAACTCCTAACTTCAGCACCTGTTCTTGCTCAACCAGACATCACCAAGTCATTTGACGTGTATTGTGATGCCTCTGGTAGTGGCCTCGGTTGTGTTCTGATGCAAGAAGGGAGTGTGATTGCATATGCATCCTGCCAACTGAGGAAACATGAGGTGAATTATCCAACTCACGATCTTGAGCTACTTGCGGTTGTCTATGCACTGAAGAAATGGAGGTATTACTTGCTAGGCAATACATGTCACATCTACACTAACCACAAGAGTCTCAAATACATCTTTACCCAACCTGAATTAAATATGAGACAAAGACGGTGGTTAGAGTTGATAAAAGATTATGACTTAGAGGTTCATTACCACCCCGGCAAGGCTAATGTAGTAGCTGATGCATTGAGCCGTAAAGCTCATTGTAACTTCATTGAAGCTCATCCAACGGTGAGAGTGCTATGTTGTGAGATTGGAGAAATAGAAATGCCAACGGTGCTGGAAGCCAAACTTTATAACCTTGTCCTTGAACCAACCATCAAGGACCAAATCATAGCAGCACAAAAACAAGATAAGGGCATGTCACATATTCGAGATGAGATCAATGACAAGAAGAAGGCCTGTTTCAAGCTTGACGAAGAGGGAGTCTTGTGGTTCAAAAACCGCTTAGTGGTACCAAAGGATATGGAGCTGAGAAAGAAAATCCTAGATGAAGCTCACACCTCCATGTTCACCTTGCACCCGGGTAGCAATAAAATGTACCAAGACTTAAAGCAAAAATTTTGGTGGACCCGTATGAAACGGGAGATCGCCAAGTATGTGTCTGAGTGCGATGTGTGTCAAAGAGTGAAAGCTGACCACCTAAAGCTTGCGGGTATGCTTCAGCCCCTAGCAGTTCTCGCCTGCAAGTGGGAGGATATACACATGGACTTCATTGTGGGATTGCCTCGCACACAGAAGGGGTACGATTCCATTTGGGTAATTATTGACCGGTTCACAAAATCTACACATTTCATCCCTGTCAAGACCACCTATCGATCGAAACAATATGCTGAGATATATATTTCCCGGATCGTATCCTTGCACGGTGTCCCTCTAACCATCACTTCGGACAGAGGCTCACTATTTGTGTCACGCTTCTAGGAGCAACTGCAAATTGCTCTTGGAACCAACTTAATTCACAGTTCGGCATACCATCCTCAAACAAGCGGTCAAGTTGAAAGAGTGAATCAGATCCTTGAAGATATGTTGAGGGCATGCGCTTTGACTTATTCCAACAAGTGGGATGAATGTCTCCCCTTGGCGGAGTTCGCTTACAACAACAGCTATCAGAAGAGTTTAGATATGGCACCTTTTGAGGCCCTATATGGTAGACGGTGTATAACGCCACTCAACTGGTCTGAACCAGGTGAGCGTGTCACATTCGGCCCAGACTTGGTAACACAAGCAAAAGAACAAGTTAAATTCATTCACGACAATCTAAAGAGGGCACAATCTAGGCAGAAAAGCTACTCAGATAAGAGGAGAAGACCCTTAGTCTTTGAGAAGGATGATCATGTGTATCTCCGTGTGTCACCCATGAAAGGGGTGCATCGGTTTGGAGTGAAAGGCAAGGTAGCGCCACGATATGTTGGTCCGTTCAAGATCACAGAGCAATGTGGGCCAGTTGCTTATCGACTGGAGCTACCACCACATCTAGTGGCGGTTCATGACGTGTTTCATGTCTCGCAACTCAAGAAGTGTTTAAGAGTGCCAGAGGAAGTGATTGATACATCTCAAATCCAGATTCAACCTGACCTCACTTATGAAGAGAAGCCCATAAAGATCCTTGACCAAAAGCAGAGATCAACACGAAGAAGAACTATTAACTTCTACAAGGTGCAATGGAGTAATCACTCCGAGGAAGAGGCAACATGGGAACAAGAGGAATTTCTGCAAACCAAATACCCCGGTTTTCTTCCATCCACTTCAAATTGAGTACGTCACAGCAATTTAAAGTTTCAAATTCATACACAATGCACTTTCTTCTCGTTTAACTTATCCACCCACATCACATCAGAATCTCGGGACGAGATTTCTTTAAGGGGGTGGGTGGTGATGCTCCGGCATCTCGGGTGCATTTTCATCCCACATACATGCAACACTCATCATGATGCATCATACAATGACATGCATTTAAGCCCTAGTTCAAACTTGGTTGAAATGCAACTTGTCGAAACCTGTTTTTTGCATATATGTCTCTGTGATTGTGCCCATAACTTTAGTTCTGTAGTGATATAGGTGAAACTCATATTGACAAACTTGTAGAAACTTTTATGATAAACAACTTTGGTAATTGGTTCTTTGACATGCATGAAGGTTGCATAGAGTTTTGGGGCTTTTTCTGTCAGCATGTAAATTCTGTCCAAACATGACCTGTTTAGTAATTTTAAATTTTCTTGATGTTAAAGCCAAAACCTTGCAATGCTGGAATGGAGAAAGTTGTAGGTCATGAAATTTTGAACAACATTGGTATAAAACTCCTTTTGTGAAAGTGTCTAGAAAATAAACTTTTAGAATTTCTAAACTGGAAGGTTCTGCTGGTCAAACCTTGGTCGGCAGATTAAATTCAAATTTAAACCATGTTTTTGAATATAACATGGTAAGAAAGTTTATAAGAAAGTTGTAGAGCTCAAAGTTTAGAACATTTCATCCAATTGGGTCCTTTTCGGATTCGGCCTCTAAACTGTTCAAAAACTAAAAATGCAAACGGAGCTTCCTGCGGTCAAAGTTGGATTTTCCAATTTTTGGGATTTTCCTTTTGTTTGTCTCACTGACACGCGGGCCCCACCGGCAGACCGCTTTCGGAATCCCGCCCGCGGGATTGGAAAAAACCCGGCCGTGGGCCCCACCTCACCGCTCCGTTCGCGAACTTGGTCCATGGACCGTCTCTCTCTTTCCCCACCCCGGCCCCACTGCACAGTGTCACGCGGTCTATGGACTTGGTCCACCACACGGCCACCACTCCACCTCCCCTCTTCGGCTCGTACACGCGGCGGCAGCCGCCTGCTGCCGGCCGGGCGACGCCGCGTCTCTGCCCCCTCCCCGACTCCCTTCAAAGCGGAGGAAGCAGCCTCACCTGGACGCTCTCCCGGCCTCATTCCACTCGCTCTCCCCGCCGAGCGCCTCCCTCGCTCCCTCTGTTTTCTCCACCGTCGCCGCCATTGCCGCACGCTCGGGCCACCCTCACGCCCGTCGCTCCGGCCGCTTCCACGCCCCCACGTCACCGCGCCGCTCTTCCCCGGCCTCCCCTCCACCGATTCACCTAGGTCTAGGCCACCGCGACCGCTCCACCGCCGCGCATTTTGCCGCCGAACCACCAAAGCCGCGAAGCTCGGGCTCAAGCTGCGCCCGCCGCCAAGCTCGTCCCCACTCCTCCACACCCCCACGCCTTCACTCTCCATCCTCCCCTCCACCGAAACCCCGAACCCTAGGCCGGCGAGACCCTACCGCCAAGCCCCACCACCACGCCGGATTTTCGCCCCTCTGCGCTACGTCGCCGGCTCTTCTCGACGCGTTTCCGCCGAATCAAGGTAGTTGGTGAGACTCCCCACTTCCCCCTCTCTCTCCCCGACCACCGCCGACGAGCCCGCGGGCCCGGATGGCCGGAATCCCGCGCGCGCCGCCACGCTAGTCAGCCCTCGGTGGGAGGTTGAAGAAAGCCGTGGGGTTTTGCATTTAAGCCCCCGACGATCTGAGTTTTTACGTCTAGATCCGAGTCGCTGTACATAGTGTCTTATAAAACTTACGGTCTAGCCCCTGAGGTCTACAGTTAATTGCGTACAAGTCCTTGGTCTAATGTTTTTTCATTTATTCCATTAATAAATCGGCTGAAACTTTAGAAAATCATATCAATTCAAATAAAAAT
The DNA here is from genome assembly GCA_022530915.1 of Paspalum notatum. Taxonomy (NCBI): domain Eukaryota; kingdom Viridiplantae; phylum Streptophyta; class Magnoliopsida; order Poales; family Poaceae; genus Paspalum; species Paspalum notatum. Next base: position 25,850,303 of record CM039692.1, read on the forward strand.
CCAAAATGGACAAACTCAGTGGCTCTGGACTCCACTTGAGTAGATCTACAGGATAGGTATGATGTGGAAGTGTGAAAAGACTGTTTTGCCCCTAGTTTAGTGCATGCATGGTGTAGGTAAATAAATGGTAAAAGCAGACCAAATGAACTCTAAAAATTATGAAACTTGGACAGTAGCTTTGTTATGGCATCTAGGTACTGTGTGATTTTTGGAGCCCTAGCATTAGCTGTTTAATTACTGTTTTGCCCTTATGCATGTGTTTTGTGTATTTAATTAACTTGGGAAATGAAGGCTACATAAAATATGCTCAAATATCACCTCTGGTATTTTTTATGTACTCTATATAGTATGGGTAGCTCACTAGTAGAGTATGAGATTGTGCATGTTTGTTTTAGCTGCTGTTTTGAAATTGACAAAATGCTACTAGTTGGAAAAGAAAATAGGAAAAAGTGTATTTAAACTGCTAGGAAAATTTTGGGAAAAATCTAGTAGCCTACTAGTGATGTCTTGATACCAAAAAGTAATTTTGTGCACTTTAATACCGCTGTTTTGATTTATATGATTTTCATGGTGAAATAAAATATGGAAATTAGATGTCCTATCAAGCTATGGATTTTGTGCTTACTAATTTTTGTACATGATTTTCATGCAATGTAATGGTTGCTGTAGAAATTTCAAGTCCAGAACTTATTCCTATAAATTATGAAAAATCCGAGAAACTATAGGGCTGAGAAATTGTTGTGATTTTAATAAATTAATTATAACTTGGTTGTAGCTGAAATTTTGGCAGCAGTACTATGAAGTATGTTTCTACATGTGGTAAAAATTTGAGATCAATTTGAGTCGTCTAACTACATGAACTCATGAGTGCATTATATTCATAAAGGTGTGTTCAAGAGACAAATTGATAGACACTGTGTACACATATAAGACAGTAACTCATGATAACTTTAAAGATAAAATATGGTGATGGTTTGTACGATTTCTTAGTGATGGGCTGTATGATTTCATAGCAACGTCATTAAGTTTTTCTTGTTACGGGGTGTGTTTAAACTAAAAGTACCCGAACCCATTCTTCACAAGCTGGTTGATCATGCCTTATATTTCATTGACACCTCATGCATACATCTGCCATTCGTTGTACTCGTGCATATAGACCCCGCGTGCAAGGAGCTATCAACATAGGAGAAATCAGTGACCAAGGAACCGGACGACAGGCTATATTCGGAGCAAGAAGACGAAGGGTCGCTGATTAAATCCGTCTCTGGTTCAAGGGGTTGCCTGGGGCAAAGCCTCACAACCCGGCAAACTAACGTAGTTTAGTTTGTTTGTTTTCTTAAGAACAATCAAAGGTAGGCAGGACCATGAATTCTCTCAGCTAATACAATCTTGTTTGATGATTAAGCATATGGATTAGGAGTTGTTTGGAACCAACTGCATTAGACTTCCTAGCCGCCCTAGCCCTAGAACCTACACCTAGAGTTCGTAGGACGAGTGCCTAGTAATGCTAGGTACGAGTAGACATGGGTGAATGGAGTCACTCGTCGCGTAGGTGATTTCAAAAATTTACAAGAAATCTCACTGAGGTAAGTTATTATATATGCTTCTTATTTAAATGGAGACCGGGCGGAGATTTTATGAGTTATTCATGGTTTATGGTATTGTGCACTGGACTCCGCCCGAGTCGCATAAGACCCGTTCGCTGTTCGCCTGCTGATCGGCATAACATTGCTAAGGTGCTTATCCGGGATAATGGACCGGTGAAAGTCTTACTTGTGCCATCCGAAGAACAGAGACTTGGTCCTACCATCGGGCCCAGGGGCGCTTGGGGTGTAGACTCGTGGAGAGCTGGACCCGGTGCGGCCGAGGTAACGCTCCACGGGGGCTAAACCTGGGGAATGGCAGGTTGGAATCGAACTTGGGATGGGACAAGTGGAGATGGAGGCTATATGTGGAAACGCGAGGGCTAATAAGCATATACCCCTGGCATTTTTAGTTGTTCTCGGAAATTAACAAATCGATTCGAATCGCTGATGCTCACCAGGTGTGAGAATGCCAGATATCACACACGGCCAACGTAGTAATAACTGTAACATGCTGTTTATTAAGTCACGCCTTTTTATACAACATGTTTGGATGTGTATGTCCCTTCCCACTATTCATGGTGTTGCCCATCCACTGCTAGGAGGTCGATGGACTTGGGAAATTCTTTGAGGTCGAGGGAGGGCTGACCCGACGTACGTGGTATCCCTCCTGAGACGGCTACTCCCAAGGGGTTGGATGGAGGCGCTGTGAATCTTGGGACAGGACATGTGTTCATGTTTTACTTTCCTGCAAGTATTTACTTTATGATATAAATGATCTTCATGATTAATGGATAGCAGCTGTCAAATCCTGCTATCTTATGTCAACATGACTTGGTTTAAGAATCAACAGCTAAGGATACACATGATTAGTAAGCATGCTTTGCGTCAGCCGTAAGCCCTGTCCATTAAGTCCTACTGAGTAATTAGTACTCAGGGTTTGCCCCCACCTTTGGATTACAGGTACCGGCGACATCTGGATAGCTGTGTTGGAGGTGGTAGTACCGGTGGGCTCGGTGCTATTCGCCTTGTTCGTCTCTTCATGAAGACTGCTTGAGTTTGTTTCCGCTGCGAGATTTTGAAAACGCTTCCGCTATACATATATACTCTGAACTCGCTTCCGCTATATTTAAACATGTATTTTATTTCATACATTTGGCTTATAAAATAAAGTCTATTATTCTCTATTTAACTGCCTGTGATGATGTAATTGTTGTGGCTCCATTGAGAGTCGGATGTGTTTGATGTCGGTTCCTCTGGGATTTGGTGTTATCGAGAGCTGAAGTACTCTCGACGAACTACCGGGTTTAGTCTGGCCTAAGTGCACTGCGAGCCAGAGGTGGCAGGTGTGCTTAGTTTGGATTAAGCAAGGCGGTTCCGCCACAGGTAGTGGGGCCCACAGTGGGTTAAATTGATAAAAAAATATGGTAGTTGATATAGGGTAGAGATATAGGGTTGAGATGACTGCGGGAGATTGTTGGATAGGGTAGAGAATCTCGCTGACCAGGATAGAATATTCCTTTTAGGGTAGAGAAATAGGGTAATATGAGTGCGGATAGCCTTAAGACAAAGTTTTCGTCATACACAGCCTAGTCCAAGTTCGTGCCAAAGTGCAAAGGCAAGCTGTCTCGAACTAGATCAGTGTGACAAACAAACCCTCCTAGATCTTTCTCAATTCAGCACATAAGACACCACTTATGAGCATTTTGATTCAGATTTCAAATTACTCAAGGTGTCATAAAAGATTAGGCATAAACTGAGCAAAGGCATACAACTAGCATATCCAAGCATGAAAAGATAGCATGGCATTCAACACTCCTACACATGCTAGGTAGCCAAATCAAGTGGTGATCATGGTTTTTGATTTCAAAGAATAAAATGATTTAGCTCACAACTAGTATTTAACAGACTCAAGAGAGCTTAGAGCTTAGCCAACCATGATCAAGCAAGCACTGTACAGTCTAGCACAAGCAAGTACTAATTCATCATCCCAAAAGGCTCTAGTGCTAGTGTAGTGAAAATGCAAATGATACAGTGCAATGCATGATATGATACAATATGCAAAATAAATAAAGAAAAATAAAAGCAAGGTAAAAGCAAAAACTAAACTACAGAAGCTATTCCTTACTAAAAGGAGTAGCACACTCCATGCTCACCTCTCAGACGCGTAAAAGCATCAAACTCTAGGGGTTTGGTAAAGATATCGGCCAACTGGTTTGCAGATACTACATGGATTAGGTCTATGTCCCCCTTCTCATAGTGATCTCTCAGAAAGTGAAACCTCACGTCTATGTGTTTGGTTCAAGAGTGCAAGACGGGGTTCTTAGCTACAGAAATAGCAGAAGTAGAGTCAACTAGAAGAGGGATTTTTCCAAACTTAAGGGTGGCTTTCGTCCATAAGAGCTGGGAGCAGCAGCTATGTACTCTACTTCTGTGTTAGACAAGGATACGCTAGCTTGCTTGCGGGAGGACCAAGAGACAAGAGAGGTTCCTAAGAGTTGGCATGTGCCGGAGGTTGACTTGCAATCAATCCAGTAGCCAGCATGGTCAGCATCTTGGAACCCTCTAAGAGAAAGAGAAAAACCCGAGGAATACCAAAGACCAAGCTCAGGAGTGAATTTCAAAGACCTGAAAATGCGCTTCATCGCTTGATGGTGAGAAGTCCTAGGAGAAGCCTGGTAGCGCGCACAAAGGCAGACCGCGAACAGAATGTCCGGCCTAGTCACCGTCAGGTGCAGAAGTGAGCTGATCATCCCTCGAAATTCCTTCTGGTCCACCGCCTCTCTATCTTCACCAGCATCAAGTGCCGTGTTTGTACTCATAGGAGTCGTCATGGGCTTGGAGTCACCCATTTCAAACTTCTTGAGTATGTCTCTTGTATACTTGGCTTGATGGACGAAGGTTCATTCAGGGCCTTGCTTGATCTGCAGCCCGAGGAAGAACTGGAGCTCACCCATAAGACTCATCTCAAATTCCCTACTCATATGTTCAGCAAAACTAGACACCAAAGCGTGAGATGAACCACCAAAGATTATGTCATCAACATATATCTGAACTATCAGGGTGTCACCGCCACGACTCAATAAAAACAAGTTCTTGTCTACTGAACCCATCACAAACCCAGACTTGAGCAGGAAGCTCTTCAACCTAGCATACCAAGCTCTAAGAGTTTGCTTTAGACCATAAAGGGCTTTCCTCAATTTATACACCCGGTCTGTAAATCTAGCACTCTCAAAGCCAGGACGTTGTCTCACATATACCTCCTCCTCTATGAACCCGTTAAGGAAAGCAGACTTGACATCCATTTGCTGCAGTTTGAAGCCTTTAGAGGCCGCAAAGGAAAGCAAAATCCTAATGGCTTCCAAATGAGCTACAGGGGTAAAAGTCTCCTCATAATCTATCCCCTCCTTCTAACAGAAACCCTAGGCTACCAATCTCGCTTTGTTCCTCACAACCATTCCATTCTCACCCCGTTTGTTCTTGAAAACCCACTTGGTACCTGTAGGGCGACAGTTTGGTGGAGGTTCAACTAAATCCCAGACATGGTTTCTCTCAAAATTCTCCAACTCCTCATGTATGGCGTTCACCCAGTTAGAATCAGATAATGCATGTGACACATCTCGGGGCTCAAAAGTAGCAACATATGCAGAGTGGGAGAAAAAGGCTAGAGAGTTAACCGAAGAGCGTGTAACACGCTGGTGAATGTCTCCAATCATCCTGTGTGGAGGGTGATCCCGCTGGACCTGCCAAGATGGAACAATCTCGGAAGTCACCTCCCCTACGTCCTCAGGGGGCCAACCTCTGCTTGAGCTTGCTATCGGGGGAGAGAGGAGGAAGCCGTAGGCAAGGGACCTCCATCATCATCAGAGCTCGTAGCAGAGGGGGCAGGAGCTACAGCCGGTGTAGTGGCTCCTGCATCAACAACATCATCCGCACCTTTCTCATCCTCAAAGATGGGAGTGCCCTCTTCATCATCACCTAAAAGCTCAAAGGCAGGGGTTGTGCAGGGCATAGTTTCATCAAAAGAAACCTCACATGTCTCAACAACTTGCTTGGCCTCCAAAATCCACACACGAAAAGCCCTAGAACTAGAAGCATACCACAGAAAAATCTCATCCAAACAATGAGACTCAAACTTGTCCAAATGCCCCGCCTTCTTAAGCACAAAGCACCTGCAGCAAAACGCTCGCAAATGCTTGACGCTGGGCTGCGCACCAAACCGAAATTCATACGAGGTCTTCCCAAGGAAAGCTCGCAAGAAGATCCGGTTCACAATGTAACAGGCCGTATTCACTGCGTCAACCCAAAAGCGCTTAGGAGTCCTATGTTCATCGAGCATCATCCGTGCCATCTCAACAAGTGTGCGGCTCTTGCGTTCCACAACACCGTTCTGCAGTGGGGTATATGGAATAGAAAACTGGTGCTCAAGACCTAGGTCACGACAGAAGTTTTCAAAACGAGAGTTTCTGAATTCTCCGCCATTTTCACTGTGGATAGCCCTTATGGCCTTATGACTCTCGTTTCTCAACCTCAGTACCAGATCCCGAACAAAACTAAATGCCTCATCCTTAAACTCCATGAAAAATACCCACAAGAACCGCGAAAAATTGTCCACAACGACAAGCACGTATGACTTCCCACTGACCGATGCTACCCGAGCGGGACCTACTGTATCCATATGGAGTAGCTCGCCCGGATAGGAGGTCATACCTGAGACACAGGAATGTGAGAAGCGGCAACCATCTTGCCATGACGACAGGGGTGGCATACTAAGTCCTTCTCAGCTCTTAACTTGGGCAATCCTCGAATTAGGCCCATTGAACTCAACCTGACTAGCAGATCAAAGCTCAAGTGACCAAGCCTCCTATGCCACTTCCAAATATCAGCAGAAGGAGTAGCAACCAAACAGCAAGTAGGGCCAGAAACAGATGTGAGGTCAATGCTAAAAACCTGACCAAAAGCCAGCAAAGAGCAAACAAGGGTCTCCTCAGCATCAAGAACGCAGCACGCACCCTTCTTAAAACGAACCTCAAACCCTTCATCGAGAAGTTGCGAAACAGAGACCAAATTGAACCCCAGATTCCAGACAAAAGCAACTTCTCTCAGGGAAAGCTTAGCAGAGAGCGAAACAGAACCAACACCCATCACTTTACCTTGACCATTGTCCCCGAACGTGATGTACTCCTTGGTGCTCACGGGGTTGAGGCTGGAGAACCACTTGCGGTGCCCTGTCATGTGCCTAGAGCAACCGGAGTCCATGATCCACACGTCCTCCATGCCTCGATCCTACAAATTCAAGTAAAGTGACGGTGAGCAAACGGTCCGGCACTGGGGTTAGTACCAAAACTGCTGTACCAGTGCCGAGCTATCTGCTCAAAAGTAGGGTAAGCACAGTCAAAGAAATCACCATGACTGGAGTAAACACGACCCTCAAAGCGTGGCCTCTCAAGCTCCCTCGCAAACCCTCGGTCACGAGGTCCATAGCCGAGCTGAAAACGACTAGAAGCTCAACCGACAAAGTGTCTCTCACCACCAGGAGTGCGAGCCTGAAAGCCGCATCCTCTCTCACCACCAGCAAAGCTGTCCCTCATCTCACCGCGGTGGGGAGGATCTTGCCTACCACCCTGGTAGAACTGATCCTGGTTCCCCCAAGCTCTCTCCTGCCTCTCAACCCGCTTCCTCCTGAAGCAAAACTCCTCTAGGTGGCCATTCCGCTGGCAAAACTCAAAGTGGTAGACAGGCCTTCTAGGAACTGGGTTAGCCAGGGACTTAGGCTTAGATGGTGTGGCCTGGGGTGCCTCAGGCTGCTGGACTGGCTTCTTGCCCTTGGGCTTAAGCTTTTCCTCAACAATCTTGTCAAGCTTCGCCTTAGAAGGCTTGGGTGTCCAGTACTGCTTCTTTGGGGCAGCCTTGGGTGGCTCATGGTAAACCCCATCAATAGTCTCACTTGGCTGGGTAGGCGCAGTCTTGATCTTAATTGGGGCACTCTTCTCACCTGAAGTGCTGCACTCTCCAAACCCAACACCACTCGTTTCACCCTCGGCTCTCTTGGTGCTCTAAATATGATCATCTCCAGTTGGGGTTGCCTAGCATATACCCAACTCAGCACCTCTCTCAACCTGCTGTTGTCATGTTGCAAAGATAACACTTCCTCTCTCAGATCCTCCAGAACTACAGTCTGGGCAACACATGTATCACAAACTAGAGAGGGAAAAACAGGAGCAGCTTTCTCCAACTTCCTAATGGTGGCATCTGTATCGACCAGCTGCATCCTAAGGGTCAGGCAGTTCTCACAAGTGTGTCAACAGGTGCTAAAAGCAGCTCAAAGTCAGCTCTCAACTACTCTAACTCACTCCTCAAAGTAGGGTAGACCATACACGCACCCAAAAGCGCAGGTCTAGCCCTAAGCTCCTCAAGTTCCATGAGCTGCCCCTCAAACTTCTCCTTCAGCACAGCTAGCTCTCTAGCTAGACAGAGGAAAGACTCATACACGAGCTCTCCACTCAAAGTAGGCTCATCCAGTTTGGACTGGAGTTTGCCTAGCTCAGGCTTCAGCTCATCTATCTCCTCTACCCGCTTGGCATACCTATCTCTCTGGTCACCAAGCTCCGTCATGAAAGACTCATAGGTAGGGCACTCAAGCTCACTGGGTTGGGGTCTCACACTCCTCAACCTCTCATTCTCTTCTAAAGCCTCAGCAAGTTGGGTTTTCAACTTCTGCAGCTTTTTTGCTGCCTTCTCCAGCATCTTATCTTGGACTTTCAACTCTCGGCTATTCTGCTCTAGCATCTCAAGGATTTCGGCTTGCTCAGGAGTTACCTCATCATCGGAAGAAGAGTTGCTGCCATCATCCTTGTTCTCCTTGTCCTCAAGCGCCATGGAGCAAACCGAGCTCCTCTTGTCCTTGTTCTTGCGCCTGGACTTGGTGGAGATGAAGCACAAGCCAGCTGGACCTCCTTGATCGTTCCTCCTGTCCTTCCTGTACGTGATCTCCTCATCACTTGAGCTTGACGAGGATGAAGAGGAAGAAGATCCGCTGCTGCAGAACCCGATCTCGGCGAAGAAGGCCTTGTTCCGCTTCCGGTTGTCCTTCTGGTAGCTCTTGAAAGCCTTCCGGAAGTTCTTTTTGCTGAAGGGACGCTTGCCGAAGCCGTGCTTGCTGGAGCGGTGCTTGTCAAAGCTGGGCTTGCTGGAGTGGTACATGTCGGAGTCGCGGAAGTAGCTCTTGCCCTTCTTATAGTAGTCGTTCTTGTTGGGGCACTCGGCGATTAAGTGGCCGACCTCTCCGCACTCAAAGCATTTGGGCCTCTCACCCTTCTTCTTGCTCATTCGGTTGTCATAGGCACGCTGAAAGAGACTAGACACCAGACATAGCTCCTCATCCCCAAGCGACGCCAACTGCTCCTCTATCACAGATATCAAAGCAGAAAACGAGAAGTTGTGCATAAGGAGGTTAGCAACAGACTCACTAGAGAGGGTAGCCAAGGCCAGACTCTTAGAACCTATGCAAGCAAGGGAATCCCTCAACTTGTAATCTACTTCTGTGGCCTTGAGCTTACTATAGACCGCATCTACTCCTATCATATCATACCTTGCCGACTCAATGATTGAGTTCACCTTGATCTCCCATACTTTTCTGTCCAAAGCATACAGCAACTTGACAGCGTGCTGATGATTGGTGTATGGGAGCTTAGCGGGGGAAGAGTTGACACGCAACTTGTTAATGATCGACTGAAAGCGACCAAACAAGTCGTCTACAGACTCTCTCGGCTTCCGGATGAAATTTTCATATTCGCACCGGTAAGTCTCCACAAGCCTAGCCTTAATCGTCGCAGTACCCTCATTGTGTACACTAAGCAGTGACCATATCTCACGCGCAGTCTTAAGGTGACTCACTCTCTCATAATCCACAGGACCAAGCCCGGAAAAGAGAAAGTTAACAGCGTTGGCATTCACCTCATGCCAAGCCACGATATCTTGCGTAGTACGCTCAGCGACTGGAAGCACCACAATAGTCGTACTCTGAGTAGCATCACATATGTTCTGACTCTGGCTAACAAGGAATGCCTCCATCCTACCTTTCCAGTAGGGATAGCCATCGGAGCCAAGGACAAGAATCTTCCAGGAGTATGTCATCGTCGCTACAGTTTCGTCACCGGTTAAGGTATGAGAAAACCTAACCGGCTCTGATACCACTTGTAGGATCGAGATGTGCGACTAGAGGGGGATGAATAGGTGCACTTAAAAACTCAAACTCATGGAACCCCGGTGCAAACTGACAGCTACTACACACAACAAACGCTAGACACCGTCCACTGAAAGGAAACGTGTTTAGCAGCACTTGATGTCGCCCACTGAACGGGTACACACCAAGCGAGCGGAAGCACGAGACTCAACGATCACAAGATCGTAAGTCAAGCGAAACAACGACTCACGTACTAGCGTCTTGTTCGCCACTCAATGCACCGAAATGCGCCTTACTGGTTCACAACAGGTTAAGAGTAAGGGCAGCAACAAGCAACACAAACAGCGAGGTCGAAGCAAAAACCAAGCGGCAAAAACCCAACGAAAAGAACTCACAGCGAACTACAGGCGTCTACCGGACTGTCCGGTAGCGGTCATCGGACTATCCGGTGGCACCGGATGGTCCAGGGACTGGACCGGATGGTTCGGTAGCAGCCGGCTGGAAACCCCAACACCGGACTGTCCGGTGATGCCGGATAGTCCGGTAGCAAAGCCGGACTGTCCGGCGGGAGCAGAAAAATGAGCCTCCCAAACCCTAAACTTGACCAAACCTTGTCCAATCTTCATGAAATTTGACACAGGCTATCTGAGGCCTATTCCAAATCTTTTCCCAAATGATCAACTCAAAATGATCACGGGATTGGCGGGAATTTCAGATCTCGTGAAGAGGCAAGCTTTGGGCAAGAAAAGTGGAAAACTCAAATTCGACTTGCTCGTGGCAAAACTGCAGGTTTGTGATGCACTAGGGCATAATCTCCACGGCCTTGCAAGTCCAAAACACCGGCAAAAGAAAGGATTCACCCATGGCCAAAGCAAACACCCAAAAGCCAAGGATTGAATCCAAAAACCAAACTATAAGTGGGAGGAGGAGAGGGCTGCACACATGAGCTCGAATTTCAGAGGAATATTGCTGGATTAATCACGAAATTGAGTTCATACAAAGTTCCTACAGCCTACCACCCTTCATCCTTCCCTCTTGTGAGAAGAACACTTGCTAGAGGACTCAAATCCTAGCCCTAATGCTCTCTCTTCTTTCTTAGGCACATGGCTATATTGAAATGAAGCCTAGGGTTTTCCAATAGTGGAAGAGTCACCTAAATGACTGGCCACTTAGGTATTTATAGCCCTAGGCCCGATGACACAATTAACACTAAGGCTATCCCCAGCCATTGGGTATATGGACTGCCTATAACACTGTTTGACACTGTAGCGCTACTGTAGACAGAGAGGAGGGTAGTTGGAATAGTGGATAGGAAAGGTTTTTTAGGCAATGGTTGGGGATGGTCTAAGACCCTTACCATAGAATGCCCGAAAGGGGCTGAAATGTAAAAGACACAATCAGACGACTACGATGACGCTTCGATCTTCTTCTTCTCCACTCCTCGCTTGGATGTACGCCACGTAGCCAGTATTCCGAAAGCTTCCCTCGGTTTTGAAGTCAGAAACCGAAAAACTTTATTCTGCGGGCTTCCTGGGCCGGGTCTTGGTCCAATCTTCTATCTTGGCGAGTCAGAGCCCAACCCACGAAGTCATCTGAACTTGGGTGGCGGTTTTGAGCCGAAGCCGCCAAAGCCTCCCTCGCACGCCTTTGCGCCATGCACTCGGGTTGGAGCACCACGGTGACACCCGGCTTCTCCAGTCCATCGGAGTCGCCTCGCAGTCCATCGGAGGGCTTACACCACCGTTGCCAAACCGCCCCTCCGTGTACCGAGCTCCCATGGCCAACCGACGCCAAGCATTGCCTCCGGTCCATTGGAGGGCTTTTGCCTCAGTCCAGGTCTTCATCATCTACCTACAGTCCATCGGAGGGCTTAAGCTCGTTGACAATCACTCATCACACCAGGAGAGCAATGAGGCCGGTCCATTGGCTCTCAATCCACGCCTCAGGTTTTTGGCTGAAAAGCCCTCAGGATTTTTTATTTTACGTACAGGCCCTCGGTTTTGTCAGATAAACCCTAGATCTAAGTTTTTAATCACAGTTATGCCCCTCGAACCTTGTTTTATGCATAACTTTCACGTTTTAGATCCGATTAGAGTGATTCTTGCACTCTTGTGTTCGTAGCAGTACGTAGATTAGTTTTATATGAGTTTTATGTTCTGTTATTATGTAATGGTGTACTGTTTCTTATCGTTTTGCCTTTGCTTGCATGTATGTATGTACGTGGATGGTTGTATGGTGCTATGTTCGTGAATAGACATTGATCAGTCCATGGAGTTTGCAGAGCCACCTCCTATGTTCTTTGAGCAGCAGCAGGATAACCCCGAGGAAGGCAAGTATAACTTAAACAACACCTAATAACCATTAACTATTGCATGTGTATTAATTTTGTGTACCTTTAAGGTTTATCTAGCTACCTTGTTCCTTTATATCTACCTTTTGGGATGCATTTGGGTTAAGTTATGCTATATCTACCTTTTGGGATGCATTTGGGTTAAGTTATGCTAGGTGCAGCGCAAACTCTTATACCCTTGTTAATTAACGTTGATTAATGGTTCTATGCAATTTATATCTGTTAAAACTTCTTTTTTTTAGCAACATGGTTTAGGGACCCTGAGCAATGTGCTCGTGTGCTTTTGCGGTTCTCTCCGTAAGGACCTTTTCATAGAGCGACAACCTGGGACAACCGCGCTACCACAAGACTGGGATGGGGCAGTCTTAGCTCAGCAATTAGGTCATTTTGGTTTGGAGTAACTTACCTGCGGGGCAAGAGGGGGAGTAAGCTTCGGTGCTCGCTGCGCTCCTCATGGTTGAGTGTGCTTTACGTGATGTATGTGCTTCTCCCTTTGTGAGGCGGACACCACCGTTGCGGCGCTTGATTCCTTGCGGTTACTTTTTACCAACGTGGTCTTTGGAAAGGCTTCGTAGTGTGCTTGCTAGTCATCTCATCTCTGGTAATGTGATGAACACCTAGTGTAGCTCATGACTTGTGGGTAAAGATGTGCAACCTCTCGAGAGTGTAAAACTTACATGTCAGCCGTGCTCACGGTTATGAGCAGCCCGGATCCTCCTTTTGATTAGTGGTTCCCTGGTTATGGTTATGTTTCATTAATATGGTTAATTTTCTCTATGCAATAACTTTGGGCTAACAATTTCTTCTACTCAACTTTAGTAACTAGGTTGAAATAAAAACTTAATTAATTAAAAGCTCATGCAATTATAGCAGCTAACCTTAGAGCCTCATAATTTATGTTATACTTGTTGAGTACCTTGTACTCACGCTTGTTTTATCTTTATTCCTTGTTGGGGGGACAAATCAGTTGATGGAGATGCCGAAGAGTACACGCAGAGCTACGAAGAGTTCTAGGCGTTCGTTCACCAGTTGACGTCCCTGTGGCGCTCTAGTTATCTTTTACGCTTCCACAATTGTTTTGTTATAACTCTGAGATTTAGACATGGTCTTTATTATGTAATAATGATGTTAACGTTATGTACACTTTTATCTTTGGCATGTGTCTGTGATACCTTTGTAATTTGTCAAACATATGCTAGACTTGATCCTGGAGCATATGTATTGTGCAAGGTTTTGTTCATTGGAAACCGGGTGTGACAATCCACTTGCTGAGGATCAAGATCAAGTGAAGACTAAAGACTTGTTACTCTTGGTGATTGGCACCACCTAGGCAGACTTGGTGACTGGGGTGCGTTCTCGGAGCTTGCCAAAGTGATTGTGGAAGCCTGAAGAACAATTGTGTCCAAGGCTTGAGCTCCACCTTGCCGGGATGGCAAATGGAGACTTTTAGTGAGCGCCCACAAGCATGGCAGACGGCAAAACACCTTGCGTGTGCCACAACGTGGACTAGGGACGGGTGCCAAACCTCCGATACCACTGGGAAAAAATCTGTGGAGCATAATAGAACTGATCTTGAACCCTTTCTTTCGTAATAGAACTGATCTTGAACCCTTTCTTTTGTTTCTGTAGATGATGGCTCGCACCAGGTTGACTGCACAGAAGAGCATCGGTGGACAAGGCATGCCCCCTCACTACGTACCTCCAGTGGAGCAGGAGGACAATTATGATGAAGAGGAGATCTACAATACTGACGACGCCAGCTCCGGTGGCGAGTCTGAGTGAGAGGACGCCCCCGCACCAGCAGCTACCGTTCCGGTGGTGCCGCCTGCACCCCAGCAGGAAGAGGAGGAGCCCCCTGCGCCCCAGCTTGTTGTGCCCAGGTGGCCATACCACGCCGTCCTTCCTCAGGCAGACCAGCTCGTCGGCCCCGACTTCGCACAATAGGGTGTGGTGACCATCCCCACCTAGGATGCCGCGAAGGTCTACCCCATCGGCAACGGACAGTACAACGAGCTCCTGCAGGACTGCCTCTACTCCGCCGGACTGACTAGGCATGACGTCGCGTATGAAGTCATGCACTTGGAGCACCCCAATGCCGTCTACGGAGGTACACTGTGGAGACCGAGCACGAAGCCCCGACGCCCCATGAGACTATAGGAGCTGCCATGGAAGATACTGCACGCCAGGCCTTGGGAGCAGTCCGTCACAAGCACCACACCGCTCTCAACTAGACTGCGTGGTGCTACTTTCCACGGCGTGAGCAGGGGAAGGCAGACCACGTGATATCTTCAGTAGCAGGAGAAGATGATGATCGCTTGAAGATGATGGTTCGACTCGTGGTGGCCCTGAACTCCCAGTACGACATCTTGGTGGATGAGCTTCATCAAGCACATGACGAGATTGTTGATCTACGAGCACGAGCTGCAGGAGTGACAGGACCAGACCCAGTGGTGCCTTACGTGGAGCACGCTGAGTCACCAGATCGCAAGAGAACCTGCTATGGAGAGCCGGAAAGCGTCACTAGGATCCTTCCTCATGAGGATTAGGTTTACCATTATGAGTCTTCGTTAGTGCGTTCTTTTGAGTCAGTTATGTCATGTCCGTGGGTTGAAACTTTGAGTTAATTTTTTTAGTGTTTGGATGCTTCTCATTTTGGTTCATGTTTGAGTTGGCTCTTTGTTTGATTGATAGTCTAGCTGTGGGGATTGTCCACAGTAAGCAACTATGAAGACCAAGTTAATTAATATTAAAGAGTTAGATCGTTTTGGGTTATAAATAGCCATCCACTCTATTGCTCTCTCTACTTTATCTCTCACTTTTTGTTTATCTCCTGAGATCGGTTTACTGTCACTTATGCTATTCATCATGGATATGTGTAACAACTGTTTACTTATGATATCTCAATTACTGCAAGCAGATGGTGAACACTAGGAGTGGCAATGCACCAGGGGACAACAACTCAGCTAATGGGCCTCAGATGCCCAACCCTCCGCAGCTGACTAGGGAGCAGTTTTACAACTTACAAATGCAACTGATGGCTACTCTCAATAACACCGCTCAAGCTTTACAATATGTGCATGCCAATCAACCTCAGCAGCAGAGGGACAGACGTGGAGATTTCCTGAAGGGGCATCCACCTACCTTTTCTCACTCAGCGGATCCAATACAGGCAAACGACTGGCTCCGGGCAGTGAAGCAGCAGTTTGATATTGCTCAGTGTAATGATCAAGAAAGGGTTCGATATGCTTCAGGAAAGCTTAGAGGAGCTGCTCTAGACTGGTGGGAGTATTGCAGGCCACAGGACAGGGAGCGTTTCACTTGGGCTCAGTTCCATGAGAGATTCAGGAGCCATCATGTGCCTGCGGGCATAATGAAAATGAAGAAGAAGGAATTTCTTTCTCTGAAGCAGGGGAGTATGACTGTGACAGAGTACCGTGACAAGTTCCTTCAGCTGGCTTGCTATGCTCCTACAAAGGTTGCTGAAGATAGTGACAAGCAAGAACACTTTATGGAAGGACTTCGAGACACTCTTCACTTGCAGTTGATGAATGGCCACTACAACAACTTCAATCACCTAGTGGACCGTGCCCTACTCACTGAGCAGAAGAGTCGGGAGATAGAGGACAGGAAGAGAAAGCTTGCTCCTACTCTCGCTAGTAGCAATACTCGCCCCCGACCACCTCAACAGCAGTACTCCCAACAGCAGGGATATCAGCAGTGCCAGCCACAGCAGCAGAGTCAGGGCCAGCGCTATCAAGGTCAGAACCAGCAGTCCCGCCCCTCTTACCAGCTCAGCGCCAGGGGCCTGTAGGATTGAGACATGCCACTAGAAGGGGGGTGAATAGGAGCACTTGAAAACTCAAACTCAAACCCCCACCGCAGTGCAAAACGGAAACAACGCCCACAACGAAACTAGATACCGTCCACTGAGAGGATACGTATCAAGCTCACAACGCGTGCTTGCTACCGTCCACTGAACAGATATGTACCAAGCACCAAGCGGAAGCACACGCTCAAACGGCTAAGAAAAGAGCGCAAAAGGAACCAACTTCGGAGAACTGCAGATTTTCAGACTGACAGGGTTGCAAAGATAAATCTCAAAACCCCTCAAGAGAAGCTCCAAAAAATCCCCTAAAATTACCACACCTCCACAAGGCAATAGGGAACAACTCCAGAAAATTTCAGGCCAATTGGAGCAAGTTTTGACCACCGGACTGTCCGGTGGTTAACCACCGGACTATCCGGTGCTTACAGCCTGACACTCCAAAAAGATTCGAATCAAAACCCTATCAAACCAACTCCAAAAATTATGAAATTTTTACTAGAGTTAATAAGGGGCCAAGGAACAACTCCACAAATTTTCAGCTCAATTGGTAAAGAAATAAAATTCCTAGAGCCACCGGACTGTCCGATGGTTAAAAACTGACAGACTAACCCTAAAAGAAAAATACCAAAACCAGGTCAAAACACCTCAAAATGATCTGAAATTTTTATGGGAGCTTTATGATTCACTGATAAAGGGCTCCACAAAATTTCAGCCCAAAATTCGAAGGTTTGACCCCTAAACCAAATAAGACTTGAAAGTGGACAGAACCAGCAGGAAAACTGGACAGCAAGAAACCTCACACAAAAGCAATCCGAAACTTGACCAAACCTTCTCCAAACATCACGAAAATTGGCACAGGCTATCCTAGCCCCATTCCAAAGCTATTCCCAAAAGATCTATGGAAAAAGAACACAGGATTAGCGGGAATTTCAGATCTCGTGAAGAGGTGAATATTTGGGCAAGAAGGGAAAAGCTCAAGAACAACTTGCTTGTGGCAACCCTTTGGGATTGAGATGTTCTAAGACATAATCTCCACGTCCTTGTAAGTTCAAAATACAAGGAAAACAAAGAATTCAACCTTGCCCAAAACAAACATCCAAAAGGCCAAGGATTGAAGCCAAAAACCAAAGAGAACAAAGGGAGGAGAAGCACACAAAGTTGCTGCACGAAACCACTTCGATTATGAGCTTCAAAAGAGGTCTTAGGTCAGATTACAATGAAGGATTTCGTCCCAAGCAACCATCCTCACCTTCCCTCTTGATTTGGAGGCTAGATCTCACCCTAACCCTCCTATACTTGGAGCTCAAAGCTTGAGGACAAAACTTACACAAAGCAAATGAAAACCTAGCTGCCAAGAATCCCTCTAATGACCAGCTCTTAGGCTATTTATACACCGGTTCAGTTTTGGCATTTTTACACATAGACCCCTAACACTAGAAACGCCCGGAAAGGCTAAAACAAAAAAGAACCCGAAATATCGGGGACGGACGACCACGATGAAGACTTGATCTTTTTAGTTTCCACGCAATCTTTAGATGTCCTCCACGTGGCCAGTAGTCCAATCCGCCTTTGCACCCCCGGTTTTGAAGTCAGAAACCAGGAAACTTTAGGAAATCTCCGTCTAGGCCGGAGCCCATCTTCTCTATCTTGGCGAGTCGTGGCCCAACTCACCAAGCCTTGGGTAGTTTGGGTGGGGGTTTTGAGCCGAAGCCGCCAAAGCCTCCCTCGCACGCCTTCGCGCCATGCACTCGGGTTGGAGCACCACGGTGGCACCCGGCTTCTCCAGTCCATCCGAGTTGCCTCGCGGTCCATCGGAGGGCTTACACCACCGTTGCCGATCCGCCCCTCCGTGTACCGAGCTTCCATGGCCGACCGACGCCGAGCATTGCCTCCGGTCCATTAGAGGGCTTTTGCCTCAGTCCATCGAGGTCTTCATCATCTACCTCCAGTCCATCGGAGGGCCTCCAGTCCATCGGAGGGCTTGAGCTTGTTGACAATCACTCATCACACCAGGAGAGCAATGAGGCCGGTCCATTGGCTCTCAATCTCCCCCTTGATGAGTGCATTGTCAACACCTTCAACCTGTAACCTGAAATAGAACAAAGACAAGAGAAAAACGTAAAACCGAAAAAGTAAGAAAGAAAGAAGGAAGTTGCTCAAAATGCCCAAGAACCAAATACAAGCAAAGAAACAGAGCACAATGAGACAACAAAAGAAAGCAAAGCATCGGCTCCTCAAGACAAAGGCAAAAGGCGCAACGCACCGATGCAAAGAGGATGCTAAAAGCTCAAACTCCCCCTGAAATGCATCCTCACAAATGCAAAATGAGTTCAAAGCTCTCCCTCAACAAAATCTCTCCTGAGTTCTCCCCCTTGTCCATATTTTTAAATTTTTTCCCCTTGGAGAAGTACACTAATCTCTCCCCAAATTTCTCCCCCTTGTTGACAATGGACACATCAAGGGTTCCGTGAACTCAACTCCCCTGAACTAGATAACTCCCCCTCAAAATATGCCATGAAATGCAAGGAGTGCAACTGAAAGAGCTCAGAGGGGATGGAAAGCTAGTAATCACAAGTTCTAGCATACAGAGTAAGTGAGGGCAAGGAAGCATACAACAAGCTCAAATGAATCTATCTTACACATATCAAGAGTAAGCTTGTTTTTCAGGGTTAATGAAAAGAAAGCATCACCAACATGAATAGCACCTAGCAAGATAGGCATGAACAACAAAATGCTAGCAATGCATACAAGGTGTGCTACTCTCAACCAAAGCATATACAACTAGGCATAAGCATTTTAGAGACTTGCAAATTTCAGATTTAAACATTTGTATCCATAAGCAAGTTCTTTTTGTGCCAGGGGTTAGTTACTTGTCTTTTGCCACTTCTTACCAACCAATGCCAAGCCTAGGTTATATAACCATCAGAAGCTTAAGACAAGGTTTTGGTTATACACAGCCTAGTCCAAGTTCATGGCAAAGTGCAAAGGCAAGCTGTCTCGAACTAGATCAGTGTGACAAGCAAATCCACCTGGATCTTTCTCAATTCATCACATAAGACACACTTGTAACCATTTTGATTCAGATTTCAATTTAAGCAATGTGTCAGAAAAGCTTAGGCATTAACTTAGCAAAGCCATACAACTAGCATATCCAGGTATGAAAAGATAGCATAGCATTCAACAATCCTACACATGCTAGGTAGCCAAATCAAGTGGTGATCATGGTTTTTGATTTACAAAGAATAAAATGACTTAGCTCACAGTTAGTATTCAACAGACTCAAGAGAGCTTAGCCAACCATGATCAAGCAAGCACTGTACCATCTAGCACAAGCAAGTACTAACTCTGCATTCCAAAAGAGCTCTAGTGCTAGTGAAGTGAAAATGCATATGATACAATGCAATGCATGATATGATACAATATGCAAAAGAGACAAAGAGAAATAAAAGCAAGATAAAAGCAAAATTTAAACTACAGAAGCTATTCCTTACTAAAAGAAATAGCACTCTATCCCGGACTAAAAGGGATAGCACACTCCAAGCTCACCTCTTAGACGCGTAAAAGCGTCAAACTCTAGGGGCTTGGTAAAGATATCGGCCAACTGGTTTGCTGATACTACATGGATCAAGTCTATATCTCCCTTCTCATAGTGATCTCTCAGAAAGTGAAACCTCACGTCTATGTGTTTGGTTCTAGAGTGCAAAACAGGGTTCTTAGCTACAGAAATTGCAGAAGTAGAATCAACTAGGAAAGGGATTCTACCAAACCTAAGGCCGAAATCACTAAGGGTGGCTTTCATCCGTAAAAGCTGGGAGCAGCAACTAGCAGCAGCAACATATTCTGCTTCAGTGGTGGAAAGAGCTACTCTAGCTTTCTTGCGGGAGGACCAAGAGACAAGAGAGGTTCCTAAGAGTTGGCATGTGCCGGAGGTTGACTTGCGATCAATCCGGCAGCCAGCATGGTCAGCATCTGAGAACCCTCTAAGAGAAAGAGAAGAACCTGAGGAATACCAAAGACCAAGCTCAGGAGTGAATTTCAGATACCTGAAAATGCGCTTCACCGCTTGAAGGTGAGAAGTCCTAGGAGAAGCCTGGTAGCACGCACAAAGACAGACCGCGAACTGAATGTCCGGCCTGGTCGCCGTCAGGTACAGAAGTGAGTCGATCATCCCTCGAAATTCCTTCTGGTCCACCGCCTCCCCATCTTCATCAGCATCAAGCGCCGTGTTTGTACTCATAGGAGTTGTCATGGGTTTAGAGTCACCCATGTTAAACTTCTTGAGTATGTCCCTTGTGTACTTGGCTTGATGGACAAAGGTACCCTCAGCGCCTTCCTTGATCTGCAGCCCGAGGAAGAACTGGAGCTCACCCATAAGACTCATCTCAAATTCCCTGCTCATCTGTTCAGCAAAACTAGACACCAAACCGTGAGATGAATCACCAAAGATTATGTCATCAACATATATCTGAACTATCAGGGTGTCACCGCCACGACTCAACAAAAACAAGGTCTTGTCTACTGAACCCATCACAAACCTAGACTTGAGCAGGAAACTCTTCAACCTAGCATACCAAGCTCTAGGAGCTTGCTTCAGACCATAAAGGGCTTTCCTCAACTTATACACCCGGTCCGGAAATCTAGCACTCTCAAAGCCAGGAGGTTGTCTCACATATACCTCCTTCTCTATGAACCCGTTCAGGAAAGCAGACTTGACATCCATTTGCTGCGGTTTGAAGCCTTTAGAGGCCCACAAAGGCAAGCAAAATCCTAATGGCTTCCAAACGAGCTATAGGGGCAAAGGTCTCCTCATAATCTATCCCCTCCTTCTGGCAGAAACCCTGAGCTACCAATCTCGCTTTGTTCCTCACAACCATCCCATCCTCACCCTGTTTGTTCTTGAAAACCCACTTGGTACCTATAGGGCGACAGTTTGATGAAGGTTCAACTAAATCCCAAACATGGTTTCTCTCAAAGTTCTCCAACTCCTCATGCATGGCGTTCACCCAGTTAGGATCAGATAATGCATGTGACACATCCCGAGGCTCAAAAGAAGCAACATATGCAGAGTGGGAGAAAAAGGCCAGAGAGTTAACCGAAGAGCGTGTGACACGCTAGTGAATATCTCCAATCATCCTGTGTGGAGGGTGATCCCGCTGGACCTGCCGAGATGGTACAATCTCGGAGGTCACCTCCCCTGCGTCCTCAGCGGGTCCAGCCTCTGCATGAGCTTGCTGTCGGGGGAGTGAGGAGGAAGCCGTGGACAAGGGTCCTCCTTCATCATCTGAGCTCGTAGCAGAGGAGGCAGGAGCTGCAGCCGGTGCAGTGGCTCCTGCATCACCATCAGTAACTGCACCTTCCTCATCCTCAAAGATGGGGGTGCCTTCTTCATCATCACCTGAAAGCTCAAAGGCAGGGGTTGTGCAGGGCATAGTTTCATCAAAAGAAACCTCACAAGTCTCAACAACTTGCTTGGCCTCTAAAATCCACACACGAAAAGCCCTAGAACTAGAAGCATACCCCAAAAAAATCCCATCCAAACAACGAGACTCAAACTTGTCCAAATGCCCCGCCTTCTTCAGCACAAAGCACCTGCAGCCAAACGCTCGCAAATGCTTGACGCTGGGCTGCCTATCAAACCGAAGTTCATACGAGGTCTTCCCAAGGAAAGCTCGCAAGAAAATCCGGTTCGCAATGTAACAGGCCGTATTCACTGCCTCAGCCCAAAAGCGCCTCGGAGTCCTATGCTCATCGAGCATCGTCCGTGCCATCTCAACAAGTGTGCGGTTCTTGCGTTCCACAACACCGTTCTGCGGAGGGGTATATGGAGAAGAAAACTGGTGTTCAAGACCTAGGTCATGACAGAAGTTTTCGAAACGAGAGTTTCTGAATTCTCCGCCATTGTCACTGCTGATAGCCCTCATGGCCTTATGACTCTCGTTTCACAACCTCAGTACCAGATCCCGAACAAAACCAAACGCCTCATCCTTAAACTCCATGAAAAATACCCACGAGAACCGCGAAAAATCGTCCACAACGACAAGCACGTACCACTTCCCACTGACCGACGCTACCCGAGTGGGACCTACTGTATCCATATGGAGCAGCTCACCAGGATAGGAGGTCATAACCTGAGACACAGGAATGTGAGAGGCGGCAACCATCTTGCCATGACGACAGGGGTGGCAAACTAAGTCCTTCTCAGCTCTCAATTTGGGCAATCCTCGGATTAGGCCGATTGAACTTAACCTGACTAGCAAATCAAAGTTCAAGTGACCAAGTCTCCTATGCCACTTCCATATATCAGCAGAAGGACTAGCAACCAAACAGCGCGCAGGGCCAGAAACAGATGTGAGGTCGACCCTAAAAACCTGACCAAAAGGCAGCAAAGAGCAAAGAAGGGTCTCCTCAGCATCAAGAACGCAGCACGCACCTTTCTTAAAATGAACCTCAAATCCTTCATCGAGAAGTTGCAAAACAGAAACCAAATTGAACCCCAAATTCCGGACAAAGGCAACTTCTCTTAGGGAAAGCTTAGCAGAGAGTGAAACAGAACCAACACCCATCACTTTACCTTGACCATTGTCCCCGAATGTGATGTACTCCTTGGTGCTTACGGGATTGAGGCTGGACAACCACTTGTGGTGCCCTGTCATGTGCCTAGAGCAACCGGAGTCCATGATCCACACATCCTCCATGCCTCGATCCTGCAAAGTCAAGTAAAGCGACGGTGAGCAAACGGTCCAGCACTGGGGTTAGTCCCAAAACTGCTGTACCAGTGCCGAGCCATCTGCTCAAAAGTGGGGTAAGCACAATCAAAGAAATCATCACGACGATCAGGGTAACCACGACCTCCAAAGCGTGAACCCTCGAAAGCTCTCTCAAAGCCTCGGTCACGAGGTCCATAGCCGCGCTGAAAACGACTAGGAGCTCGGCCGGTAAAGCGTCTCTCACCACCAGGAGCACGAGCCTGAAAGCCGCCTCCTCTCTCACCACCAGCAAAGCGGTCTCTCATCTCACCGCGGTGGGGAGGATCTTGCCTACCACCCTGGTAGAACTGATCATGGTTCCCCCAAGCTCTCTCCTGCTTCTCAACCCGCTTTCTCTTGAAGCAAAACTCCTCTAGGTGGCCATTCCGCTGGCAAAACTCACAGTGGTAGACAGGCCTCCTAGGAACTGGGTTAGGCTGGGACTTGGGCTTAGGTGGTGTGGCCTTGGGTGGCTCAAGCTGCTGGACTGGCTTCTTGCCCTTGGGCTTAAGCTCTTCCTCAACAATCTTGTCCAGCTTAGCCTTAGAAGGCTTGGGTGTCCAGTACTGCTTCTTTGGGGCAGCCTTGGGTGCCTCATGGTAAACCCCATCAACAGTCTCTCCTGGCTGGGTAGGTGCAGTCTTGACCTTAATTGGGGCACTCATCTCACCCGAAGTGCTGCACTCTCCAAACCCAACACCACTCGTCTCACCCTCAGCTCTCTTGGTGCTCTCTATGATCATCTCTAGTTGGGGTTGCCTCGCATATACCCAACTGAGCACCTCTCTCAACCTGTTGTTGTTATTCTGCAAAGACAACACCTCCTCCCTTAGATCATCCAAAACTACAGTCTGGATAGCACAAGTGTCACCGTCTAGGGAGGGAACCACAACAGCTTTCTCCAACTTCCTAATGGTGGCATCCCTATCCATCAGCTGCATCCTAAGGGTTAGACAGTTCTCACAAGTGTCAGTAGGTGCTGAAAGCACCTCAAAGTCAGCTCTCAACTGCTCTAACTCACTTCTCAAGGTAGGACAGACCATACACGCACCCAAAAGCATAGGTCTGGCCCTAAGCTCCTCAAGCTCCATGAGCTGCCCCTCAAACTTCTCCTTCAGAACAGCTAGCTCTCTAGCTAGACAGGGGCAAGACTCACACTCAAGCTCTCCACTCAAAGTAGGCTCATCCAGTTTGGACCGGAGTTTGCCTAGCTCAGCCTTCAGCTCATCTATCTCCTCTACCCGCTTGGCATACCTATCTCTCTGGTCACCGAGCTCCATCATGAAAGACTCGCAGGTAGGGCACTCAATCTCACTGGGTTGGGGTCTCACACTCCTCAACCTCTCATTCTCCTCTAAAGCCTTAGCAAGTTGGGCTTTCAACTTCTGCAGCTTCTTGGCTGCCTTCTCCAGCATCTTATCCTGGGCCTTAAGCTCTCGGCTGTTCTGCTTTAGCATCTCATGGATTTCGGCTTGCTCAGGAGTTACCTCATCATCGGAAGAAGAGTTGCTGCCGTCATCCTTGTCCTCCTTGTCCTCAAGTGCCATGGAGCAAACCAAGCTCCTCTTCTCCTTGTTCCTGCGCCT
Source organism: Paspalum notatum (assembly GCA_022530915.1). Classification (NCBI taxonomy): domain Eukaryota; kingdom Viridiplantae; phylum Streptophyta; class Magnoliopsida; order Poales; family Poaceae; genus Paspalum; species Paspalum notatum. The sequence goes on from CM039692.1 coordinate 25,874,579, forward strand.
GGACTTGGTGGAGACGAAGCACAAGCCAGTTGGACCTCCTTGATCGTTTCTCTTGTCTTTCCTATACGTGATCTCCTCATCGCTTGAGCTAGACGAGGACGAAGAGGAAGAAGATCCGCTGCTGCAAAACTCGATCTCGGCGAAGAAGGCCTTGTTCCGCTTTCGGTTGTCCTTCTGGTAGCTCTTGAAAGCCTTCCGGAAGTTCTTCTTGCCGAAGGGACGCTTGCCGGAGCCGTGCTTGCTGGAGCGGTGCTTGTCAAAGCTTGCCTTGCCGGGGTGGTACTTGTCGGAGTCGCGGGAGTAGCTCTTGCCCTTCTTGTAGTAGTCGTTCTTGTTGGGGCACTCGGCGATGAAGTGGCCAACCTCTCCGCACTCGAAGCACTTGGGCCGCTCTCCCCTCTTCTTGCTCATCCGGTTGTCATAGGCGCGCTGAAAGCGACTAGACACCAGACACAACTCATCATCCCCAAGCGTCGCTAGCTGCTCCTCTGTAACAGACATCAAAGCAGAAAACGAGAAGTTGTGCATAAGGGGGTTAGCAACAGACTCACTAGAGGGGGTAGCCAAGGCCAGACTCTTAGAACCTATACAAGCGAGGGAATCCCTCATCTTGTAATCTACCTCGGTGGCCTTGAGCTTACTATAGAGCGCCTCTACTCCAATCGTATCATACCCTGCCGACACAATGATTGAGTTCACCTTGATCTCCCATATTTTTCTGTCCAAAGTATACAGCAACTTGACAGCCTGCTGATGATCGGTATATGGGAGGGCAGCAGGGGCAGAGTTGACACGCAACTTGTTGATGATCGACCGAAAGCGACCAAACAAGTCGTCTACTGACTCTCCTAGCTTCTTGACGAAATTCTCATATTCGCGCCGGTAAGTCTCCACAAACCTAGCCTTAATCGTTGCAGTACCCGCATGGTGTGCACTAAGCAGTGACCATATCTCACGGGCAGTCTTAAGGTGACTCACTCTCTCATAATCCATGGGACCAAGCCCGGAAAAGAGAAAGTTAACAGCCTTGGCATTAGCCTCATGCTGAGCCACGATATCCTGCGTAGTACGCTCAGCAACTGGAAGCACCACAAAAGTCATACTATGAGTAGCATCCCATATATCCTGACTCTGGCTAACAAGGAACGCCTCCATCCTACCTTTTCAGTAGGGATAGCCATCAGAGCCAAGGACGGGAATTTTCCCGGAGTAAGTCATCGTCGCTACGGTTTCGTCACCGGCTAAGGTATAGGAAACCTAACCGGCTCTGATACCACTTGTAGGACCGAGACGTGCGACTAGAGAGGGGTGAATAGGAGCACTTGAAAACTCAAATTCAAACCCCCACCGCAGTGCAAAACGGAAACAACGCCCACAACGAAACTAGATACCGTCCACTGAGAGGATACGTATCTAGCTCACAACGCGTGCTTGCTACCGTCCACTGAACAGATACGTACCAAGCACCAAGCGGAAGCACACGCTCAAACGGCTAAGAAAAGAGCACAAAAGGAACCAACTCCGGAGAACTGCAGATTTTCAGACTGACAGGGCTGCAAAGATAAATCTCAATACCCCTTAAGAGAAGCTCCAAAAAATCCCCCAAAATTACCACACCTTCACAAAGCAATAGGGAACAACTCCAGAAAATTTGAGGCCAATTGGAGCAAGTTTTGACCACCGGACTGTCCGGTGGTTAACCACCGGACTGTCCGGTGCTTACAGCCTGACACTCCAAAAAGATTTGAATCAAAACCCTATCAAACCAACTCCAAAAATTATGAAATTTTTACTGGTGGTTAATAAGTGGCCAAGGAACAACTCCACAAATTTTCAGCTCAATTGGAAAAGAAATAAAATTCCTAGAGCCACCGGACTGTCAGGTGGTTAACCACCGGACTGTCCGGTGGTTAAAAACTGACAGACTAACCCTAAAAGAAAAATACCAAAACCAGGTCAAAACACCTCCAAATGATCTGAAATTTTTATGGAAGCTTTTTGATTCACTGGTAAAGAGCTCCACAAAATTTCAGCCCAAAATTCGAAGGTTTGACCTCTAAACCAAATAAGACTTGAAAGTGGACAGAACTAGCAGGAAAACTGGACAGCAGGAAACCTCACACAAAAGCAATCCGAAACTTGACCAAACCTTCTCCAAACATCACGAAAATTGGCACAGGGTATCCTAGCCCCATTCCAAAGCTATTCCCAAAAGATCTATGGAAAAAGATCACGGGATTAGCGGGAATTTCAGATCTCGTGAAGAGGTGAATATTTGGGCAAGAAGGGAAAAGCTCAAGAACAACTTGCTCGTGGAAATTCTTTGGGATTGAGATGTTCTAAGACATAATCTCCACGTCCTTGTAAGTTCAAAACACAAGAAAAACAAAGGATTCAACCTTGCCCAAAACAAACACCCAAAAGGCCAAGGATTGAAGCCAAAAACCAAAGAGAACAAAGGGAGGAGAAGCACACAAAGTTGCTGCACGAAACCACTTCGATTATGAGCCTCAAAAGAGGTCTTAGGTCAGATTACAACGAAGGATTTCGTCCCAAGCAACCACCCTCACCTTCCCTCTTGATTTGGAGGCTAGATCTCACCCTAACCCTCCTAAACTTGGAGCTCAAAGCTTGAGGACGAAAATTACCCAAAGCAAATGAAAACCTAGCTGCCAAAACTCCCTCTAATGACCAGCTCTTAGGCGATTTATACATCGGTTCAGTTTTGGCATTTTTACACATAGACCCCTAACACTAGAAACGCCCGGAAGGGCTAAAACAGAAAAGAACCCGAAATATCGGGGACGGACGGCCACGATGAAGACTTGATCTTCTTAGCTTCCACGCAATCTTCAGATGTCCTCCACGTGGCCAGTAGTCCAATCCGCCTTTGCACCCCCGGTTTTGAAGTCAGAAACCAGGAAACTTTAGGAAATCTCCGTCTGGGCCGGACTTGGCCCATCTTCTCTATCTTGGCGAGTCGTGGCCCAACTCACCAAGCCTTGGGTAGCTTGGGTAGCGGTTTTGAGCCGAAGCTGCCAAAGCCTCCCCCGCACGCCTTCGCGCGATGCACTCGGGTTGGAGCACCACGGTGGCACCCGACTTCTCCAGTCCATCGGAGTTACCTCGCGGTCCATCGGAGGGCTTACACAACCATTGCCGATCCGCCCCTCCGTGTACCGAGCTTCCATGGTCGACATACGCCGAGCATTGCCTCCGGTCCATTGGAGGGCTTTTGCCTCAGTCCATCGAGGTCTTCATCATCTACCTCCAGTCCATCGGAAGGCCTCCAGTCCATCGGAGGACTTGAGCTCATTGACAATCACTCATCACACCAGGAGAGCAATGAGGCCGGTCCATTGGCTCTCAGGGCCATCCAATTCCCCTGCACCTAATCAAGCAACAGTTCCTGTGGTTCGCAACTGCTACAAGTGTGGAGAGTATGGGCATTTTGCCAATAATTGCCCCCAGAAGGTGCTGCCCAACCAGTAGGGTCAGAAGCAGAACCCCCAGCCACAGCAGCAACAGGGGTGCCCTAATCAGCAGAACAAGGCACCATGGCAAGGCAAGGTGAATCGCGTGACGGCCGAGACTGCAGCTGAAGCTCCCAATGTCATCCTCGGTACGTTCCTAGTCAATTCCAAGCCTGCTACAGTACTATTTGATACGGGTGCTACCTATTCCTTTATTACCAAGTCATATGCTGAACAACACAACATAGACATACATATCATGAAAAGACCCATGATAGTTTCTTCACCGGGTGGGAAGATAAACACCAACTCTATCTATTCCAAGGTTAGTATAAAGATAAGGGGGGTAGAGTCCAAGACCAAGTTGATAGTCATAGATTCTGTGGGCATTGATAGTAATCTAGGTATGGAAACTCTTAAAAAGTGGGGTGTCAAGATAGATTGTGCCCGTCGAACAGTTCACTTGACATCACCAGATGGTCAGGGAGTAAAGATCAATGCATCAAGTCCTACTGGGTATTTGCATCAAATGGAAGCCAAGCCTACGGATATTATTCGAGTAGTTTGTGACTTCCCAGATGTCTTTCCTGATGAGTTGCTAGGTATGCCACCTGACCGAGAAATTGAGTTTATAATAGAGCTTTTACCTGGTACGACACCCATTGCAAAGAGGACATATAGGATGGCACCCATAGAGCAAGAAGAAGTTATAAAGAACATAGATGAGTTGCTAGCCAAAGGGTATATTAGACCTAGTTCTTCTCCTTGGGCTTTCCCCGTCCTGCTTGCTGAAAAGAAAGATACCAATGAGAAGCGAATGTATGTGGATTACCGGGCTCTAAATGAAGTCACAATTAAGAACAAGTGCCCTCTCCCCCACATCGATAACTTGTTTGATCAACTCCAAGGTGCTTGTGTCTTCTCTAAGATTGATCTGAGGTTGGGTTACCATCAATTGAAGATCCGTCCCTCAGATATTCCAAAGACTGCTTTCACCACTAAATATGGCTTATATGAGTATCTCGTAATGTCTTTTGGTTTTACCAACGCTCCTGCCTACTTCATGCATCTGATGAATAGAGTATTCATGGATTCCCTGGATAAGTTCATAGTAGTTTTTATTGATGATATCCTAATTTACTCCAAGTCAGAGGAGAAACATGAGGTACACTTGAGGTTGGTACTACAGAGGTTGAGGGAGCATAAGTTGTATGCTAAACTGAAGAAGTGCGAGTTCTGGATTGATGAAGTGCCTTTCCTTGGTCACATTATTTGCAAGGGAGGAATCGCAGTGGATCCACGCAAGGTTAGTGCTGTAACAAACTGGGAGATACCGCAGCCGAAGGAGGTCCGAGAATTTTTGGGTTTAGCAGGATATTATCGGAGGTTTATTGAGAACTTCTACAAGACAGCGAAGCCCATGACTTCTCTGCTCGAGAAGGACGCAGAATTCAAGTGGACAGCAGATAGACAAGCCGCCTTTGATGAGTTGAAGAAGAGGTTGACGACCGCACCTGTGTTGACGCTACCGGACCTGCAGAAGAAGTTCATAGTATATTGCGATGCTTCCAAGGATGGTTTGGGATGTGTCCTAATGCAAGAGGGTAAAGTGGTCCCTTATGGATCACGGCAATTGCGCAAACGTGAAGTGAACTATCTGACTCATGACCTAGAACTGGCAGCAGTGGTATATGCTTTGAAGATCTGGCGACACTGCCTGTTTGGAGAACGTTGTGAGATATACACTGATCACAAGAGTCTCAAGTACATCTTCACACAGAATGAGTTGAACATGCGTCAGCGAAGGTGTAACACCCTAGTTTAAATTCCAGCATTTTACAATAAAATTCAAGCAATTTATTTAATTTCCTAAGGCTCATATGTTTAGTTTGCATTTAACAGGTTTTATTCAAAATAAATGATTGTATAAAATTAATCATAGGCCTAACTTTCTTGTGCATATATGCTGGTGCATTGTTTCTTGATTGTTTGAATTAAGGATTCAAATTCAAATTTCATTTGAATTTTAGAACCATTTCTATCTCCATTCAAAAGAATTCAAAAACAGAAAAGAAAAAGAAAAAAAAGAAAGGGGGTCCAAGCCAAGCGGCCGGCCCAAGCCGACCGGCACGGCCCGGCCAACCCCGCGCCCCGCTCTCCCCGCTAGGGCCCTGACCCGGCCAACCCCCGCTCTCTTCCTCCTGGGCCGAAGGCCGGCCCAGCTCGCCCGCGTGCCTCTCCCCGCGACGCGTCGCTCGGCCCACAGCGCCCCGCGCCCCGCCCCCACTGACAGGACGGCCCCACCTGTCAGGCCTGTCTCCCTCCTCTCGCCGCAAACCCCGCGCGTCCTTCGTTCTCTGCGCGGCCTCAACGGCCACATGGGGGAGGAAGCTTCCTCCGAATCCTCACCCGCACCCTACCTTAAACCCTCGCCTTCAATCCCGCACCCGCCGCGCCGGTTTCCCCTTTTTCCCCCACCTTCCTCCGCTGCGCCTTCAAGCACCTTCAAACCCGGGCGGCATCACCGCGCTCGCGTCGCTCTGTCCGCCTAGCCTCCTATATATCCCACCCCGAGGGCCGCCTCCGTACCCTTTACCACTCCTCCACTCCAATTGCACTCCCGTGCCTCGACGTGCCCACATTTTTGCCGCCGGAGTGCCGCCTCGGTAAGCCGCTCCGCCGCCAAATTCACCGCCGGCGTAGTCTCTCCGACCTTCTAATCACCCCCATCGTGTTCGTAGGGCCTTCGCGGTGCCGTTCCAGGAACTCTCGACGCAAGGACGAGCCTCTAACACCCGTGTCCGCGAGCGCCGACCTCTCCCGTCCTCCGGCCTACGTCGCGAGCTCTCACCGTCGCCTCTCCGTCTCCCTCGATCCCTCGGTGAGCTCCGCCTCGGCCCCCTCTCCCTTTTCCGCTAGCTCTAGTCCAGCCAGACCCACCCTAGGCCCCGGCGTGCGCCACGCCGGCGAGCCGCCGCCGCGCAGGCCGAACCCCGCCGTGGGTTTTGGTCGCCGCCGGCACCTCACCGTCCCCATGCACCCTGGCCGTCCGATCTATCGCCAACGGCTACGATTAGAACGTGGCGTACCCCTTCGCGGGCCAGTCAGAACGCGCCACGTCGCCCTCACTTAAACCCGACAACGCGGACCCACCCGTCAGGCCGACGTGTCGCGCCACGTGCGTGCCGCATCAGTGCCGCGTCAGCGTAGACCCGGTCAGTGCGGGACTTTCGCAGAAAAGTCCCCGCGTTTCTCTGGAATCAACCCGCAGTCCAGCCCTGTGGAAAAATAATTAGAGTTAGGTCCTGTTTTCTTCGGTTTGGCCCCTGGACTTTCCGGTTTTTGAACCCGCGGTCCAAGTCTTCGGTTTTTGCCCTGAAACCCTCGGCGGCTACGGTTATTTACGTATAGGTCCTCGGTTTTTCAAATCTAGCCCTTGGTTTCCATGTTTCTATCACAGTTATGCCCCTAGGAGCCCGTTTTCTGCATAACTTTCGCGTTTTAACTCCGATTTGAGTGATTCTTGCGCTCACGCGATCGTGATAATGCGTAGAATGTTTTTAATACAGTTTTATCTTCTGTTTTTATGATATGATGTACTGTTCTCATCTTTTGTTAATTGTTTGCATGTATGTGTGCGTGGAAATGCTTGTATGTTGCCGTGTACGTGTTTAGACGGTGAGCAGTTTGTTGGTGAAGAAGAGCAGCAGTTTGAGGGTGTTGAGCAAGCAGCCTCAAGACCAGTTTGAGCAAGGCAAGTATAACCTGGACAACCTAATAACCATTTAATCAGTTCATATGCATGTGTCTAAACTTATATGCCAATAAGGACTGTACCTAGCCTCTTTTATTGGAATGTTCACCTATGGGATGCATGTTGGTTAAGTTTGCTAGTTGCTGCGCGAACACATGTTACTTTTGTTAATAATCTTATTAATGGATCTATGCAATTTATTCTCAGAGCGTGACCCTCTGTGCTATGTGCTTGAGTGGTTCATGTTTCTTTAAAAATGGCTTTTTAGCAACTTTGTTTAGGGGGCATGAGCATGTTCTTAGTGGTTTGCTCATAGCCGCTCTCCATAAGGACCGGTTCGCAAAGCGACAACCTGGGACAACCGTGCTACCATGAGACTGGAATGGGACGGTCTTAGCTGATTAATTAGATCGTTTTGGTTTGGACTAACTTACCTGCGGGGCAAGAGGGGAAGTAAGTTTTTGTGGTCGCTGCACTACCTTAGGTTGAGTGTGCTGTGTGCTTCTCCCTTTGTGAGGCGGACACCACAATTGCGGCGCTTGATTCCTTGCGGTTACTTTTTACCAACCTGATCTTTGTAAAGGCTTCGTAGTGTGCTTGCTAGTCATCTCATCTCAGGCAATGTGATGAATTCCTAGCGTAGCTCACGACTTGTGGGTAAAGATGTACAACCTCTCGAGAGTGTAAAACTGACATGTCAGCTGTGCTCACGGTTATGAGCGGCCTAGATCCTTTATGCAGATTAGTGGTTCCTGGTTGGGTTTGGAAGTTGGTTCTAATGTTAATGTTGTTGTTTAAATCTTTTATGCTATACCTTGGGTTAATGGTTTATCAACTCACTTGTAGTACTAGTCGCTTAATAAAACTTGACCAACTAAAAGCTCATGCTAAGTGTCAGCTAACCTTAGATGCCTCATAGTTCATGTTATGCTTGTTGAGTATGAAATACTCACGCTTGCTTTACTTTAAACCTATTGTTGGCTGGAACCCAACCGCTGCTCAGCTCCAGAAGACTTCGAAGAGTATGTTTAGGACTTCAACGAGTTCTAGGCGTACCCGTCCACCAGTCGACGTCTCTGTGGCGGCTCGTTTATCTTCGTTTACGCTTCCGCTATGACTCTGGTTTAAAGACATGTTGTCTTATTGTAATAAAGTGATGATATACTCTATGTAAATGTTTTATTTATCGTTTATGCACGTTCTGTGATGTCACTTTTGTCATAATATATGTGAGACACGTTCCTGGCACATATATGTTGTTCCGGTTCCGTTAGTTGAGAACTGGGCGTGACAAAGTGGTATCAGAGCCGTGTTGACTGTAGGACAGAAGCCTAGCTAGAAACGGACGTAAATAAGGACCTCATTCCCCTTTTGCCCTCTTGCTGTTTTATGAAAATTTTATTTTTGCTATCAAATTATATGTTCACTCTATGTTAAATTATTACTTTTTGCTTTATTCATTCAATCATATAGAACTGATCTCCATCTTACTCCATCCTCCTTATAGGTCATGGCACGCAGCAAGCAAACCGCCCGCAAGAGTACCGGGGGCCGCCTTCGCCGTGTTGCACCACCGACCCCATGGCGCACCCCAGTACCTCGTCCACCACAGCAGATCGAGCCTCCGTCACCGGAGCTGCCCGAGCCGTTGCCACCACCACCCTTCGAGTACGCTCCCATGGACCAGGCGCCACACCCCTTTGAGGGGAATGGTCTGCTTCCGGCGGACACTGACCCTGAGGAGGAGGAGAAGGAGGACGAAGACCCAGTGGAGGTAGTTTACTACCTCGACTCCGACGACGACGGTGATGCGCGAGAGGAGGCCCCACCGCCACGCCTGCCGACACCGACACCTCCTTCCCCGCGTGCGCCGACACCACCACCTTCTCCTGCGGCACCTGCAGCTTCACCGGTACCTCCGCCGCCACCACCTGCCGCACCCGAGTGGTCGTTCCGCATGGCTGTCCCTTCCGACGAGGGTGGTCAGTGGGAGGTCTATGCCTGGGTCGACCTGACGCACCCACACCACGGTGCCGACCTAGAGTTCCCAAGGCTACTCCACGACTGCCTCTACGACCTGGGTTACACTACCCATGAGGTCGTCTACCAGGTCCGGTAGCGAGCGCGCCCAGACCACATCACCCTCTGGCCCGCCGGTGTGCAGGTCCTGGAGCCCAACCCCAACCATAGGGGACACACCGTGCTGCGCCGGCACTACAGCATCGCGGAGCACGAGACCATGGAGATGGCCAAGGAGGATGCTGCTCAGCAGGCTCTTGGGGTCCTCTGCCAGCACTACCACACTCCGCTCTGCCAGACTCAGTACCGCTACTTCCCCCGCCGGCAGTTCGGGGATACTGAGCACGAGATAGCGTCCATCCGGGGTGAGGACAACCGGCAGCTGCTGAAGCTGGTCCGGTATGTGTCAGTCCTGATCACTGCCTACGTCAGGGTGTCCGAGGAGCTCCATCACCGGAACGGTGAGGTGTTCCACCTTCAGGCGCAGCTGGACCGAGTGGCAGGTCCACCACCCCAGGTGCCAGTGGTGGACCCAGCTCAGACTCCCCCTCGCAGGAGGCCTGGCACGGGAGAGTTAGGTGGTGCCACCAGGATACTCCCTCGGGATGACTAGTCGTTCTCATGTATCGCGTTAGCACGTTTCTTTAAGTCATCGTGTTGAGTTGGTCATGTGGAACTTGAGTTAAGTTGTGATGCCTGGATGTTTGTTATTTTGAACCATATTTGATTTGGATCTTTGGTTGTGTGTTATCCAGCTGTGGGGATTTGTCCCAGCATGAACAAGTTAATGTTATAAGTTAGTTCGTGGGGTTAAACACTATATCCACTCTATCGCTCTTACTACTTTATCTTTAGTCGCTACTGCTTGTGCACCCATATGATGGCTATGAGCTTACGGTGTCTCTGTTACAAACAGATGGTTAACACAAGGCGCAACGCTGCTGGTGGAAATGCTAACCAGGGCAACCAGGGGGGTGGCAACCCGCTGCCCAACCCTCCACCACTGACACCGGAGCAGTTCTACAATCTCCAGATGCAGATGATGGCAACAATGACCAACGCTGTCCAAGTTCTCCAGTAGGCTCAAGCTCAACCACCACCCCTGCCACCTAGAGATAGCAAGGAGACTTCTTGAAGGGCCATCCTCCAACTTTCTCTTATGCTACAGAGCCACTACAGGCGGATGACTGGCTTCGTGCTGTGGAACGCCAGTTAGATATAGCACAGTGCAACGACAGGGAAAGGGTTTTGTATGGATCTGGGCAGCTGAGGGGTGCAGCACTGGACTGGTGGGAGTCTTACAGAGTCCAGGATAGGGAAGCTTTCACCTGGGCACAGTTCAGGGAGAACTTCTGCAACCACCATGTGCCTGCAGGGCTGATGAAGATGAAGAAAAAGGAGTTTTTTCCCTGAAGCAGGGCAGCATGTCTGTGACCGAGTATAGGGACAAGTTCCTTCAGTTGGCCAGATATGCCACTGCAGAAGTGGCAGAGGACAGGGAGAAACAAGAATACTTCCTGGAGGGCTTAAATGATGAGCTCCAATATCAACTGATGAATCACACCTTCCCGAGCTTTCATCAATTGGTGGATAGGGCACTTTTTACTGAGAGGAAGGGCCAAGACATCGAGGAAAGGAAGAGAAAGTTCAATAACCCCTCATCAGGCAGCAACACCCGCCCTCGCTTTCCCCAGGGTCAAGGCTCTCAACAGCAGGGTTACCAGCAGCAGCGCAGCCAGGGTCAATAGGTTGGCCAGGGGCAGCGTTATCAGACTCAGCCTAATCGTCCTGCTTATCAAGCTCAGCGCCAGGTGCAGTCCAACCCTACCCCAACGAACCAGGCACAGGTTCCCTCAGGCAGGAACTGCTACAAGTGTGGAGGTACAGGGCATTATGCCAATGTCTGCCCCCAGAAGACACCAGTGAACCAACCGGGTCAGCAGGGCCAGAGGCAGAATCCTCCGCAGCAGCAGCAAGGGCGCCCCAATCAACAAGCTAAGGCACCATGGCAAGGGAGGGTGAACCACGTGACTGCTGAGACTGCATCGGAATCTCCTAATGGTACGTTCCTCGTTAAAAACCATCCTGCATCCATACTTTTTGATACCGGCACAACTCACTCTTTCATTTCAAAGGCATATGCTGAGAAACACAATATAGATATAAGCCCCATGAAAAGGCCTATGGTAATCTCATCACCTGGGGGAAAGATAAATACTGACTTGATATGCTCCAGGGTTAGCATCGTCATAAGGGGGTAGAGTTTTACACTAAGCTAATAGCAATGGACTTAGTGGACATTGATGTCATTCTGGGTATGGAAACTCTTAAAAAGTGGGGTGTCAAAATAGATTGCGCCAGACGAACTGTTCACCTTACAGCTTCAGATGGTCAGGGGGTAGAAATCAGTGCAACAAGTCCTTCTGGTTACCTGCATCAAATGGAGGTTAAACCCACAGATGGGATTAGAGTGGTTCATGAGTTTCCAGATGTCTTTCCAGATGAGCTTCCAGGTATGCCACCTGACCGAGATGTTGAATTTTTAATAGAACTTTTACCTGGTACAACACTAATAGCCAAAAGGCAATATAGAGTGACCCCCAAAGAACAAGAGTTAATAAAGAAAAATATAGATGAGTTGTTAGGAAAGGGGTTTATTCGGCCTAGTTCTTCACCTTGGGCCTTTCCGGTTCTGTTTGTTGATAAGAAGGATGGGTCAAGAAGGATGTGTGTAGATTATAGGGCTTTGAATGATGTCACCATCAAAAATAAATACCCCTTACCTCGAATAGATGATTTGTTTGATCAGTTGCAAGGTGCATGTGTGTTCTCAAAAATTGATTTGAGGTCGGGTTATCATCAAATGAAGATTCGTCCTTCCGATATTCCAAAGACTGCTTTCATTACCAGATTTGGGTTATATGAATATACAGTGATGTCTTTTGGGTTGACAAATGCTCCTGCTTATTTCATGAATCTTATGAACAAGGTGTTTATGGAGTATCTTGATAAGTTTGTCGTGGTGTTCATTGATGATATACTGATCTATTCCAAGACGGAAGAAGAACATGAAGAACACTTGAGATTAGTTTTGCAGAAACTGAGAGAACATAAGTTGTATGCAAAGTTGAGCAAGTGTGAGTTTTGGCTGGATCAAGTGCCTTTCTTGGGACATATAGTCTCAAAAGGTGGAATCATGGTGGATCCTAGCAAGATCAGCAGTGTCATGGAATGGAAGGTGCTAGAAGTTGTGAAAGAAGTTTGTGGATTTTTGGGTCTAGCAGGATATTACAGAAGGTTTATTGAAAGTTTCTCCAAGATTGCAAAACCAATGACATCATTGCTCGAGAAGGGTGTTCCATTTATTTGGACTAAGGAGAGGCAAGCTGCATTTGATGAATTAAATAAGAGACTCACCACAGCCCCAGTGCTTACTCTACCAGACTTAACCAAGAGTTTCACCGTGTATTGTGATGCCTCTAAGGAAGGTTTGGGTTGTGTGCTGATGCAGGAGGGTAAGGTGATTGCTTATGCTTCACGCTAGTTAAGAAAGCATGAGGTCAATTATCCCACTCATGATCTGGAGTTAGCAGCTGTTGTGCATGCTCTGAAAATCTGGAGGCATTATTTATTTGGAAATCGGTGTGAGATATACACCGATTATAAGAGTCTTAAATATATCTTCACACAGAATGAGCTGAATATGAGGCAGAGAAGATGGCTAGAGTTGATTAAAGATTATGACCTGGAGATACATTACCATCCAGGGAAAGCTAATGTGGTAGCAGATGCTTTAAGCAGGAAAAGTTATGTTAACATGGCAGTTGCTTTTTAGATGCCTCTTGAGCTGTGTGCAGAATTTGAGAGTCTGAATTTGGGATTCGTGCACCACACCACAGTAGCAACTTTTGAGGCAGAGCCTACCCTTGAACAAGAGATAAGGAAACATCAGAAGACGGACGAGAAAATTCAGGAAATCCGGGAACAGATCAAGGTGGGCAAGGCGCCACACTTCTGTGAAGATGAACAGGGTACTGTATGGTACAAGAACCGGATCTGCGTGCCAGATGTGGACAGTATAAAGAAGTTAATACTCAGTGAGGCTCATGACACCGCTTACTCCATTCACCCGGGCAGTACCAAGATGTATCATGACTTGAAGGAAAGGTTCTGGTGGTATGGAATGAACAGAGCAGTGGCAGAGTATGTTGCAGTATGCGACACTTGTCAGCGTGTGAAGGCTGAACATCAGAGGCCTGCAGGTTTGTTGCAACCCTTGAAGATTCCAGAGTGGAAATGGGAGGAAATAAGTATGGATTTCATTGTGGGGTTACCCAGGACTCAGAAAGGTTACAACTCGATCTGGGTAGTTGTTGATCGGTTGACCAAGGTTGCTCATTTCATTCCGGTGAACACTACTTATTCGGGTGCCAGACTAGCAGAGCTATACATCTCCAGAATCGTTTGCTTGCATGGTGTGCCTAAGCGGATCATATCTGATAGAGGTTCACAGTTCACATCTCGTTTTTGGGAGCAGTTGCATGACTCATTGGATTCCAAGCTTCGGTTCAGTACAGCATATCACCCACAGACAGATGGTCAGACTGAAAGAACAAATCAGATTCTAGAGGACATGTTGAGGGCCTGTGCTATACAGTACGGAACCAGTTGGGATAAGAGTCTGCCTTACGCCGAGTTCTCTTATAATAACAGCTACCAAGCCAGTTTGAAAAAGTCGCCGTTTGAGGCACTGTATGGCGGAAGGTGCAGGACACCGCTATTTTGGAACCAAACAGGAGAGAAGCAAGTGTTCGGACCCGACCTTATCAGGGATGCTGAACAGCAGATCAAAATGGTACGTGAGAACTTGAGAGTTGCTCAGTCCAGACAGAAGAGCTATGCAGATGTGCGACGCAGGGACTTGACCTACTGTGTGTATTTGAAGGTGTCACCAATGAGAGGTATCCGGAGGTTTAATATGAAAGGAAAGCTGGCACCAAGATACATCGGTCCATTCAAGATAGTGGAAAGGAAAGGCGAAGTGGCTTATAAGTTGCAGTTGCCATCAAACCTATCTGGCATACACAATGTGTTCCATGTGTCCCAACTAAAGAAGTGTTTGAGGGTGCCAGAAGAACAAGCACCACTGGAAGGTCTGGATGTGCAGGAGGATCTGACATATATCAAACACCCAGTGAAGATTCTTGAAACATCTGAAAGGGTTACCAGAAACAGGAGGGTCAAAATGTGCAGAGTGCAGTGGAAACATCACACGGAGGATGAGGCAACTTGGGAAAGAGAGAAGGAGTTGAGAGCAACTTATCCTGGTCTCTTTGCTAACCACCTATGAGAATCTCGGGGGCGAGATTCCTGTTAAGGGGGGTAGGTTTGTAACACCCTAGTTTAAATTCCAGCATTTTACAATAAAATTCAAGCAATTTATTTAATTTCCTAAGGCTCATATGTTTAGTTTGCATTTAACAGGTTTTATTCAAAATAAATGCTTGTATAAAATTAATCATAGGCCTAACTTTCTTGTGCATACATTTTGGTGCATTGTTTCTTGATTGTTTGAATTAAGGATTCAAATTCAAATTTCATTTGAATTTAGAACCATTTCTATCTCCATTCAAAAGAATTAAAAAACAGAAAAGAAAAAGAAAAAAAAAGAAAGGGGGGCCAAGCCAAGCGGCCGGCCCAAGCCGACCGGCCCGGCCCGGCCAACCCCACGCCCTGCTCTCCCCGCCAGGGCCCCGACCCGGCCAACCCCCGCTCCCTCCCGCCTGGGCCGAAGGCAGGCCCAGCTCGCCCGCGCGCCTCTCCCCGCGACACGTCGCTCAGCCCACAGCGCCCCGCGCCCCGCCCCCACTGACAGGACGGCCCCACCTGTCAGGCCCGTCTCCCTCCTCTCGCCGCAAACCCCGCGCACCTTTCCTTCTCTGCGCGGCCTCAAAGGCCACCTGGGGAAGGAAGCTTCCTCCGAATCCTCGCCCGCACCCTACCTTAAACCCTCGCCTTCAATCCCGCACCCGCCGCGCCGGTTTCCCCTTTTTTCCCCACCTTCCTCCGCTGTGCCTTCAAGCACCTTCAAACCCGGGCGGCATCACCGCGCTCGCGTCGCTCCGTCCGCCTAGCCTCCTATATATCCCACCCCGAGGGCCGCCTCCGTACCCTTTACCACTCCTCCACTCCAATTGCACTCCCGTGCCTCGACGCGCCCACATTTTTGCCGTCGGAGTGCCGCCTCGGTAAGCCGCTCCGCCGCCAAATTCGCCGCCGGCGTAGTCTCTCCGACCTTCTAATCACCCCCATCGTGTTCGCAGGGCCTTCGCGGTGCCGTTCCAGGAACTCTCGACGCAAGGACGAGCCTCTAACACCCGTGTCCGCGAGCGCCGACCTCTCCCGTCCACCGGCCTACGTCGCGAGCTCTCACCGTCGCCTCTCCGTCTCCCTCGATCCCTCAGTGAGCTCCGCCTCGGCCCCCTCTCCCTTTTCCGCTAGCTCTAGTCCAGCCAGACCCACCCTAGGCCCCGGCGTGCGCCACACCGGCGAGCCACCGCCACGCGGGCCGAACCCCGCCGTGGGTTTTGGTCGCCGCCGGCACCTCACCGTCCCCATGCACCCTGGCCGTCCGATCTATCGCCAACGGCTGCGATTAGAACCTGGCGTACCCCTTCGCGGGCCAGTCAGAACGCGCAACGTGGCCCTCACTTAAACCCGACAGCGCGGACCCACCCGTCAGGCCGACATGTCGCGCCACGCGCGCGCCGCGTCAGCGTAGACCCGGTCAGCGTGGGACTTTCGCAGAAAAGTCCCCGCGTTTCTCTGGAATCAACCCGCAGTCCAGCCCTGTGGAAAAATAATTAGAGTTAGGTCCTGTTTTCTTCGGTTTGGCCCTTGGACTTTCCGGTTTTTGAACCCGCGGTCCAAGTCTTCGGTTTTTGCCCTGAAACCCTCGGCGGCTACGGTTATTTATGTATAGGTCCTCGGTTTTTCAAATCTAGCCCCTGGTTTCCATGTTTCTATCACAGTTATGCCCCTAGGAGCCCGTTTTATGCATAACTTTCGCGTTTTAACTCCGATTTGAGTGATTCTTGCGCTCACACGATCGTGATAATGCGTAGAATGTTTTTAATACAGTTTTATCTTCTGTTTTTATGATATGATGTACTGTTCTCACCTTTTGTTAATTGTTTGCATGTATGTATGCGTGGAAATGCTTGTATGTTGCCGTGTACGTGTTTAGACAGTGAGCAGTTTGTTGGTGAAGAAGGGCAGCAGTTTGAGGGTGTTGAGCAGCAGCCTCAAGACCAGTTTGAGCAAGGCAAGTATAACCTGGACAACCTAATAACCATTTAATCAGTTCATATGCATGTGTCTAAACTTGTATGCCAATAAGGACTGTACCTAGCCTCTTTTATTGCAATGTTCACCTATGGGATGAATGTTGGTTAAGTTTGCTAGTTGCTGCGCGAACACATGTTACTTTTGTTAATAATCTTGTTAATGGATCTATGCAATTTATTCTCGGAGCGTGACCCTTTGTGCTATGTGCTTGAGTGGTTCATGTCTCTTTAAAAATGGCTTTTTAGCAACTTGGTTTAGGGGGCATGAGCATGTGCTTAGTGGTTTGCTCATAGCCGCTCTCCATAAGGACCGGTTCGCAAAGCGACAACCTGGGACAACCGTGCTACCATGAGACTGGAATGGGACGGTCTTAGCTGATTAATTAGATCGTTTTGGTTTGGAGTAACTTACCTGCGGGGCAAGAGGGGAAGTAAGCTTTTGTGGTCGCTGCACTACCTTAGGTTGAGTGTGCTGTGTGCTTCTCCCTTTGTGAGGCGGACACCACAATTGCGGCGCTTGATTCCTTGCGGTTACTTTTTACCAACGTGATCTTTGTAAAGGCTTCGTAGTGTGCTTGCTAGTCATCTCATCTCAGGCAATGTGATGAATTCCTAGCGTAGCTCACGACTTGTGGGTAAAGATGTACAACCTCTTGAGAGTGTAAAACTGACACGTCAGCCGTGCTCACGGTTCTGAGCGGCCCAGATCCTTTATGCAGATTAGTGGTTCCTGGTTGGGTTTGGAAGTTTGTTCTAATGTTAATGTTGTTGTTTAAATCTTTTATGCTATACCTTGGGTTAATGGTTTATCAACTCACTTGTAGTAACTAGTCGCTTAATAAAACTTGACCAACTAAAAGCTCATGCTAAGTGTCAGCCAACCTTAGATGCCTCATAGTTCATGTTATGCTTGTTGAGTATGAAATACTCACGCTTGCTTTACTTTAAACCTACTGTTGGCTGGAACCCAACCACTGCTCAGCTCCAGAAGACTTCGAAGAGTATGTTCAGGACTTCAACGAGTTCTAGGCGTACCCGTCCACCAGTCGACGTCCCTGTGGCGGCTCGTTTGTCTTCGTTTACGCTTCCGCTATGACTCTGGTTTAAAGACATGTTGTCTTATTGTAATAAAGTGATGATATACTCTATGTAAACGTTTTATTTATCGTTTATGCACGTTCTGTGATGTCACTTTTGTCATAATATATGTGAGACACGTTCCTGGCACATATATGTTGTTCCGGTTCCGTTAGTTGAGAACTGGGCGTGACAGAAGGTGGTTAGAGTTGATCAAAGATTATGATCTGGTGATACACTATCATCCTGGCAATGCTAATGTGGTGGCAGATGCCCTGAGTCAGAAGAGTTATGCCAATATGGCTTTGAGTTTCCAGATGCCACAAGAATTATGTGAGGAATTTGAAAGTTTGAACTTGGGATTCCTAAATCATACCACAGTAGCAGCATTTGAAGCAGAACCAACATTAGAACAAGAGTTAATATCAGAAAGAGGATGAGAAGCTCCAGGAGATCCGTGAGTCACTCAAGAAGAGAGAAGCACCAAATTTCAAAGAGGATGAGCGAGGTACCTTGTGGTATAAGAATCGGATCTG
Organism: Paspalum notatum; assembly: GCA_022530915.1. Classification (NCBI taxonomy): domain Eukaryota; kingdom Viridiplantae; phylum Streptophyta; class Magnoliopsida; order Poales; family Poaceae; genus Paspalum; species Paspalum notatum. Next base: position 25,892,784 of record CM039692.1, read on the forward strand.
TGTGCCCAATGTCGATAGTATTCGGAAGTTGATATTGAGTGAGGCCCATGATACAGCTTACTCCATTCACCCTGGGAGTACTAAGATGTATTATGACCTCAAAGAGAGGTTCTGGTGGCCTGGAATGAAGAGAGCAGCAGCTGAGTATGTGGCAATGTGTGATACTTGACAAAGGGTGAAAGCAGAATACCAGAGACCAGCAGGGTTGTTGCAGCCATTGAAGGTTCCTAAGTGGAAATGGGAGGAGATCACTATGGATTTTATAGTGGGGTTACCCCACACCCAAAAGGGTTATAACTCAATATGGGTAGTAGTGGATTGCTTAACCAAGGTAGCTCACTTTATACCAGTGAATACCACCTACTCAGGTGCAAGATTGGCAGAACTATACATATCTAGAATTGTGTGTCTGCATGGGGTACCCAAGAATATTATATCTGACAGAGGGTCACAGTTCACTTCTCGCTTTTGGGAACAGTTGCACGACTCATTGGACACAAAGCTCATGTTCAGTACAGCATACTATCCACAGACTGACGGGCAGACAAAAAGAACCAATCAAGTACTTGAGGATATGTTGAGAGCATGAGCTATACAATATGGGACCAGTTGGGACAAGTGCCTACCTTATGCGGAGTTCTCATATAACAATAGCTATCAGGCTAGTCTCAAAAAGTCGCCGTTCGAGGCTCTATATGGCAGGAGGTGTAGAACTCCCTTGTTCTGGGATTAGATTGGCGAAAAGCAAGTATTTGGCCCTGGAATTATAGAAGATGCAGAACAACAGTTGCGAGTTATAAAGGAGAACCTAAAGATTGCTCAGTCAAGACAAAAGAGTTATGCTGATAATCGAGGAGAGAGTTGAACTTCAAGGTGGACGACTTTGTGTATTTAAAGGTGTCACCAATGAGGGGAGTTCGTAGATTCAACATGAAAGGGAAGTTAGGCCCCAGATATATTGGACCGTTCAGAGTGTTGGAGAAGAAGGGTGAGGTAGCCTATCGTCTGGAATTACCTCTAAATCTATCGGGAGTGCATGATGTGTTCCACGTATCTCAGTTAAAGAAATGTTTGAGGGTACTAGAGGAGCAAGCCTTACTGGAAGGTTTGAATATACAGGAGGACCTGACTTACACCGAACATCAGGTTAAGATTTTGGAGACATCTGAAAGGATCACTAGAAACAAGCGAACCAAAATGTGCAGGGTGCAGTGGAGTCACCATACAGAAAAGGAGGCAACTTGGGAACGAGAGGATGAAATGAGAGAAGCATACCCTAATCTCTTTGCTAGCCAACCTTTGTGAATCTCGGGGTGAGATTCCTGTTAAGGGGGGTAGGTTTGTAACACCCTAATTTTACAGTAAGCAATTTTTATAACAAATTCAACATGTTTTACTTAATTTCTAGGATTTTATATACTTAGCCTTGCATTTAATGATTTGTTTTGTCTCCAATAATTAAAATTAATCATAGGGTCAACATGTTTGTGCATTCATGCTGGTGCATATTTTAATCTGTTGTATGCCTTAAGGTCTTCATTTGAATTCATAGTTTGTTTTTTTTTTAAATAGAGAAGAAAGGAGGAATAGAAGTAGGAAAAAAAAAGGAAAGAGGGGCAGCAGCCGAGCCGGCCTGCCAGCCCAGCCCAACCTCCCTTCCTCCTTCCCTCTTGGGCCCAGGGCTCAGCCCATCTCGCGGCCAAGCCGGCCCGGCCGCCCGCGCCCTTCCCTTCCCTCTCTCTCTCTGACCCATGGAACCCGCACTCCCAAGTCACTGGCCAGCCGACCCCGGTTGTCAGGCTCTTCCCCTGCCTCCCATTGCCGGTGGACCTCGCTGTGGCAGAACCGCCGATTTAATACGGGCTAAGTACACCTGCCACCATTAGCTGGCAGTGTACTTAGACCGTACTAAACCCGGTCGTCCGTCGAGAGGCCTTCGGCTCTCGATAACACCATTTCCCAGAGGAACCGACATCATACACATCCGATTCTCGATGGAGCCACAACAGTTACATCATCACAAGCAGTTGAAATATAGAATAGATAGACTTAGTTTACAAACCAAGAATGTATATAGTCAAATACATGTCCAAAATATATATAATGCAGAAGCGTTTTCAAAACATCTCGCAGCGGAAACCAAATACTTAATAGTCTTCATACAGACGAACGAGGCGAGGAGCACCGAGCCCACCGGTTCTACCCTTCTCCAAGCAGCTATCTGAATGCTGCCAGTACCTGTGAGCCAAAAGTGGGGGCAATCCCTGAGTACTAATTACTCAGTAGGACTTAATGGACGGGGTTTACGGCTGACGCAAAGCTCAGCTTACTAGCAAGTAGGTCCTTAGCCATTGATTTTAAACTGTAAACTATTGCCATAAGATAGCGGGATTTGACAGTCGCTATCCTTTAATCATGATTATCCACTATGTTTTAGCATCATGCTATAGCGGGATTTGACAGCCGCTAGTCCTTATCCTGAATATCAATGATACTATAAAGTGAATAGTTTGCATGAAGTAAAGCATGTATATCCATTGTGTAGTATCAAATTATCGATTCCATAAAACATCATGCCTCAAATAGTTCTACATTGCCCGTCAGTGATATTTGGCATTCTCACACCTGGTGAGCATCAGCGATTCGAATAGATTCTTATATTCCCGGGAATAACTAGAAAATACCCGGGGCCCATATGCTTACTAACACGACGGCTTTCCCACATATAGTCCCCCTTCTCCATTTGTCCCATCCCAAGTTCGATTCACTCCCACCTGACTCCCGGGTTGTGCCCCCATGACGAGCCTGCCGACATCTCGGTCTCCCCGTCATGAGTACCAAGCTCCCCCGGGCCACCTTCCTCTCAACTAGTGGGTAGAAACGTGTTTCTGTTCTTCGGACGGCACAGGTAAGGTTTCACCGATCCCATTTCCCGGATAAGCATTCTAGCAATGTTATGCCGATCAGCAGGCGAACAGCGAACGGGCCTTATGCGACTCGGGCGGAATCCACCATACCATCACATCATTTTTCAACATAGTAATCCCATATCTCCGCCCGGTCTCAATTGAAAGCATAACGTAGCAATAATAAATTCATAGTAATGAGAATTCATCATTTGAAAGTAAACCCTACGAGATGAGTGATAGTGCTCACTCGTGTCTACTCGCGCCTAACCATTCTAGGCACTCGTCCTACGAACCCTAAGTATAGGTGCTAGGGCTAGGGGGGTCGGGGAGTCTAATGCAATTGGTTTCAATCAACCCTAAGGCATATGCGTAACTCAAAATAATTTGTTTGCTGGGATTCGCATGGTCCTGCCTACCTTTGATTGTTCTTAAGAAACCAACAAACTAAACTAAGTTAGTTTGCTGGGTTGTGGGGCTTTGCCCCAGGCAACCCCTTGAAACAGGGACGGTTTACTCAGCGACACGCCGTCTTCTAGCACCGGGTACACGGGCTCGTCTTTCGGCTCCTGGATTAGCGACTGCTTCTGCGTTGGTCCATCGTTCGCGGGATCTATATGCATGACATAGTGCAACATGAGCGCAACGAATGCAAATGCGTGCATGAGATGCATAAGAGATGTAATTCACGGGAATTATTATCTAGGCAATTTACTTAAACATTTCTTATGTGAAACTTACTCCACACGAAAGAGACTCAGATCATTACTAGGAAGTCTTACAAACAGTGCCAAGAAGTTCCATAAAAATACTTTCTGTACTCCTTATCATGCTAGTAACACCCTAAATTTTTACCAGGGAGCCTCTCATATCATGCATGGCATAGGAAAAATATAGACATGTCATTTTGAGCATACATTGTATGGGCATCATTTTCCTAATTGCATAAATGAGCAATTCATACATGAAATGATGGAACAAGATGCAAACCACTCATGCTACAGTCCAAAATCATTCACACAGTGCCATGTCCTGCTATAAAAGCCTAAACCAAGATCCCATCATTTTAGGAGGTCATTTGTGCCACATTTCCTATTTATTTCCCTTCAACATGCATGCAAAGATCTAGGGGCAAAATAGTCTTTTCATGGATCCACATCATGTCCATCTTATGGATCTATTTACAAGGAGTTCATAGCCACTGAGTTTGCCTTTTTACGATTTTTATTTGATTTATTATGATTTTCCAAAGTTTAAATCGAGAAAAAGCAAAAAAAAAAGAAAAACCCTAGATCTAAGGACCTCTACGCAATTAACCCATAGATCCGGGGGCTAGCTTGCAAGATCTGCAAGACTCAGCCCCAAAGCGCGGGGACCGGGATGCGAAATCGAAGAACCCGAGGGGCTGGATCTAAAAAGATCCCGACCCCTTCGTCTTCCTCGCGCCGGGCGTGGCCACGCGGCGCGGCGCACGCGCGCCGGCGAGCTCCGGCGAGGCGCGGGAGATGCGGGAGGTGAAGAGGGTCAACCTTGGACAACTCTCGTCGGCGGTGGAGGCGCGGTCGCGGCGAAATCGGGGGTGAACCGAACGTGGGCGACGGCGACGGTGGCGCGGTGAGGACGTCGCGACGAGCTCGATCTCCTCGGGGAAGGGGAGATCAACGACGAGGTCTAGTGGGGGAGGGGCGGCGTGGAGCGGGGAGTGCGGTGGTGGGGTTGGTTTGGCTCGGGGAGGCCGGGAGGCGGCGGCGCGAGCTCGAACCCGAGCTCGGCCGGCGTCAATGGCGGCTCGGTTCGGAGCGCTTGGCGCGGTGTGGAAACGGGACGGGGGAGGCCGAAAGACTAGGGTTTCGGATGGGGGCTGAGTGCACGCCGTTTTGACGTGCTCGGACGGCCGCCGTGGGAAAAAGAAAAGAAAAATGTGTTTTCCCTACCACTGTAAACTGCTGTTTTGACCAATTTAGATGCCGAATTTGGAAAAGCTCTAATTGAAAGAATTGTTCCCCTCTTCCAGATCTACAACTTTGTCGAAAGGAACAAACCCAAAATCTAAGTGTAAATATGATTTAAATTCAAATTTGTGAATCGGACTTCACCTTGGACAGGGGACCTATATTTTAGAAATACAAAAACTCCTATTTCCTAGCCTTTTCACCCAAAGTGCCTTTTGAAGAAGTTTCTTAGAATTTAAATATCTACAACTTATTCTATGGGAGCATTGCATGAAAATGACTGTAACCTAGAGAAAATTTGAAATCCGTAAACAAGTCAGATTTGAGTTGGTTTTCCTCATTGACAAAGAATGACTCCAAACACCATGTAGCCTTCATTATCTGGCCAAAAGCCAATTATCAAAGTTGTTCAAATCTTCTTTGTCTACAAATTTGGTAATATGAGTTTGGTATGAATCCCAACATATTTTGAACTACAACTGCAAATGTGCTCAACTGTTTGGTCAAACAGCAATTCTACCCTTGGCAGAGTCCTTCTTGTTTTCAATTTTTGAAGTGTCAAATGAAGTCCAAATACATCCACAATAGATGCATTTGAAAAGTGATAAGTTCAATTTCATTTCATAGAAAGGAAGATTTTTGACTTGTATAGGAAGATTTAATGTAATTTCAGAGTGAAGCTTGGGGAAAAGCTGAAATTCCAGTTTTTGGCAATATTCTAAGTGTGGTTGGTATGGCTGATTCCAAGAGATTTATGGAGAGATTTGCAATGGGTTAATGACAGTTTTAGCCCCCACTTAGTGTAGCAAAAGTGTAGTGTATGCCATGTACTCTAACTTTTATACTGAAGTTGAGCTCAGGTGCTTAAGAAATTCAAGGGTTCTTCTAAGGCCAATTTGATCAAGGGCACAATTTCACCCTTCTAGAATTGCTAGTTAGCTTAGTTTGCACTTTTGGGCCTCATAGCACTTGATTTTAAAGATGGTAAATTTAGAAAAGTTGAGGTCAACATCTTGAGTTAAACATTTGTATTTTGAATGGAAAATTTTGACTTTAGTGATTCATCTACCTAATCCTCTTTACCACTAAGCACGATTAAACTGTAATTTCATTGTTACTTTTCATCTAATCGTGTGTTAAGGCTTTTGAGATGCCAGGGGCATCACAACGCCCTCCTCCCCTCCCCCGCCGAGCTCTCCCTGGCCGTGGCCCCGCTCCGCAACCCCATGCCCACGCCCTAGGCCCGCTCGCCAGTGTCCCTCTCCTCCCCTGACACGGAGTTGCCGCAGGTCCGAGCCAACGCGGACTCCAACTCGGATAAACTCGGGCCGCCTTCCCCCGCCGCAAGAATCGGAGTCACTCCGCGCCGTCGCCCTAGCCCCAGCCCTATAAAAGGCACCCCGATCTTCGCCGCCGCCATGCCAACGCCTCCAAGCTCTTGGCCCCAACCCTAGCGCCCTGTGCCGCCGAACACCGCCAAGGTGAGATCGGTCTCCGCTTCAATTCGTCGCCGTCGGTGGCCCTCCAACCTCCCTGACCCCATAACCACGCTCGCAGGGTCTTTCCAAAGCTCCGCCGCCCGCTCTAGACGCCCGGAGCCGCTAGGTGCCGTCGTCCCGCGAAGCGCCGACCACCTCCATCCGCTCCCGCTCGTCGCCGACAACCCCACGTTGAGGTTCGCCGTACTCCTCTCTTTTTCCCTATCTAATTCTCGTCCCGAGCCGTGCCCTCGTTCACGGGGTAGCGTGCGCGCCGGTGATGCTCCGCCGCCCCCAATGGTCGCCGCCGGCGAGCCCCTGCCTCGTCCAACCGTGGCCGCCAGATCCGATCTGGACGGGCCAGATCAAACCCAAACCCCATCTAATCAGAGCCGCCCGATCTAGATCCAACCGCCTAGACGCGCCGGCGACCGGTCAATACCAGTCAGCGCCGGTCAACCATGCCTCTTTTGATAAAGAGCCCCTGCCTTTCTCAGTAATCAACCCGCAGTCCACCGTAGTTCAAAAGTAATTAGATCTAGGTCCTTTTCTTTATGTTTTAGCCCCTGAACTTTTGTAGATTAGAACCCATCGTCCACGCCCCAGGTTTTTGGCTGAAAAGCCCTCAGGAATTTATTTATTTTACGTACAGGCCCTCGGTTTTGTCAGATAAACCCTAGATCTAAGTTTTTAATCACAGTTATGCCCCTCGAACCTTGTTTTATGCATAACTTTCACGTTTTAGATCCGATTAGAGTGATTCTTGCGCTCTTGTGTTCATAGCAGCACGTAGATTAGTTTTATATGAGTTTTATGTTCTGTTTTTATGTAATGGTGTACAGTTTCTTATCGTTTTGCCTTTGCTTGCATGTATGTATGTACGTGGATGGTTGTATGGTGCTATGTTCGTGAGTAGACGTTGATCAGTCCGTGGAGTTTGCAGAGCCACCTCCTGAGTTCTTTGAGCAGCAGCAAGATAACCCCGAGGAAGGCAAGTATAACTTCAACAACACCTAATAACCGTTAACTATTGTATGTGCGTTTAATTTTGTGTACCTTTAAGGTTTACCTAGCTACCTTGTTCCTTTATATCTACCTTTTGGGATGCATTTGGGTTAAGTTATGCTACATCTACCTTTTGGGATGCATTTGGGTTAAGTTATGCTAGGTGCAGTGCGAACTCTTATACCCTGGTTAATTAACTTTGATTAATGGCTCTATGCAATTTATATCTGTTAAAACTTCTTTTTTTAGCAACATGGTTTAGAGAACCTGAGCAATATGCTCGTGTGCTTTTGCGGTTCTCTCCATAAGGACCTGTTCATAGAGTGACAACCTGGGACAACCGCGCTACCACAAGACTGGGATGGGGCAGTCTTAGCTCAGTAATTAGGTCATTTTGGTTTGGAGTAACTTACCTGCGGGGCAAGAGGGGGAGTAAGCTTCGGTGGTACGCTGTGCTCCTCATGGTTGAGTGTGCTTTACGTGATGTATGTGCTTCTCCCTTTGTGAGACGGACACCACCGTTGCGGCGCTTGATTCCTTGCGGTTACTTTTTACCAACGTGGTCTTTGGAAAGGCTTCGTAGTGTGCTTGCTAGTCATCTCATCTTCGGTAATGTGATGAACACCTAGCGTAGCTCATGACTTGTGGGTAAAGATGTGCAACCTCTCGAGAGTGTAAAACTGACATGTCAACCGTGCTCACGGTATGAGCGGCCCAGATCCTACTTTTGATTAGTGGTTCCCTGGTTATGGTTCTGGTTATGGTTATGTTTCTTTAATATGGTTAATTTTCTCTATGCAATAACTTTGGGCTAAAGGTTTCTTCTACTCAACTTTAGTAACTAGGTTGAAATAAAAACTTAATTAATTAAAAGCTCATGCAGTTATAGCAGCTAACCTTAGAGCCTCATAGTTTATGTTATACTTGTTGTTTGTTTTATCTTTATTCCTTGTTGAGGGGACAAATCCAACCGCTGCTTAGTTGATAGAGATGCCGAAGAGTACACGCAGAGCTATGAAGAGTTCTAGGCGTTCGTTCACCAGTTGACGTCCCTATGGCGCTCTAGTTATCTTTTACGCTTCCGCAATTGTTTTGTTATAACTCTGAGATTAAGACATGGTCTTTATTATGTAATAATGATGTTAACGTTATGTACACTTTTATCTTTGGCATGTGTCTGTGATACCTTTGTAATTTGTCAAACATATGCTAGACTTGATCCTGGAGCATATGTATTGTGCACGGTTTTGTTCATTGGAAACCGGGTGTGACAATCCACTTGCTGAGGATCAAGATCAAGTGAAGACCAAAGACTTGTTACTCTTGGTGATTGGCACCACCTAGGCAGACTTGGTGACTGGGGTGCGTTCTCGGAGCTTGCCAAAGTGATTGTGGAAGCCTGAAGAACAATTGTGTACAAGGCTTGAGCTCCACCTTGCCGGGATGGTGAATGGAGACTCTTAGTGAGCACCCACAAGCATGGAAGGCGGCAAAACACCTTGCGTGTGCCACAATGTGGACTAGGGGAGGGTGCCAAACCTCCGATACCACTGGGAAAAAATCCGGTTGTCTCTCACCCTTGCTCCTTCTCTTGATGCTCTTTTAGTTCTTGCCATTTTAATGGTTTTCATCTTCTAGTCACCATGCTTAGCTTTTCTCTTGGCTAGTATGTCCCTTGCTAGTTGGGTCATTGGTGTTGCTAGTCTAGCTTCCGTTGTTGTTTTTCTTCCCACTAGCATGTGTAGGGCTACTTTCCTTGTTGCATGGAGTAGATTTCGTGTAGAGGGTGACGTGGGCTAATTTGTAGCATCGTTAGGCTAAGGATTGTCGATTAGAGTTTGAAATTAGCCCAATTCACTCCCACCCCTCTTGGGTATCCGATCCTTACATTTTTGGTGGTTTTCGGTGTATCACAGGGAGATGCTTAAATTCCATTCAAAAGAAGATCATTTAGAATAAGAGAGAATTCGCACACAAAAGGGCTTGAGAATGAATTAAAAATAACATCACTATGAAGTATCTCAAATGCCCTCATGGACCAAACCATTGTAAAAGCTCATCGAGATATTCAAAATGGAGTTTTGTTTCACTCAATTTTGAGTCTAGATGCTAAAGTTATGGCCATCGCAAGATTGATAACATGCATGGGCTATGAGAGATGGCCATGCTACAATGACTTTGGCCGGGCGGCCCAAGGCATGGCCGGCCGGCCATGCACACTCCCAAAATGCCTTGTTCTTCATCTTATTCATCCAAGGAAGTTATCAAGAGCCAAAATACATGTGGGGGAACAAGCCCAGGTCGAATCCGACGTCAAAAAGCCATCACACACTGCAAGGAAGTGGCTAAGGCTGAAAAACATGGCTGCCCGGCCATCCACTATGGCCACCCAGCCAAGTCTAGGCACTAGGAGGACCAGGCAGCTTTTCAGTCCAACATTGATGGCCGCCCGACCATGTTATATGGACGCCCGACCATGCCATGGTGGCAATCCGACACTCCTTCGACCTGCATGCAAAAAAACACAAAGTGAGCTAAATCCCACCGTGCAACCAAGTATCCAATGAAACCAAGGGTCGGAAGGCCATCACACAAAGATTCCAACCCAAGGGAGACAACATGCATCCAATTGGGGAGAAACACATACCTTGGGGAAGCATTTTCAGCTGATGGATCGACAAAGGTGGTTGATCGGCCATCCACGTGGCCGCCTAGCCAACCGACATAGCTCTCTCTCCCTCACTAGGAGGCACCCTTTGGGTGGTGCCTCCACTCTAAATATAGTGTTTGGTTAGGAGTTAGAGAAAGGTATGTTGTATCGAAGTCGGTCGAAAGTATTCGGTAATATTTGATATCTTTTGCATTACTTTCTGATATATGACTTATGAGCATTTAAAGTCTTATTTATTTTATTATGTTCGTCTCTGTTAGTAACCTGAGTGGTGTAGTTGCATTTTCCTTTTGGTCCACCATTTTGAGGCATGAGTTGTGCTAAACTAGAATTGATTGATCGTTGTTATGCTTGTTGGTGCTGCAATCCAACCTATACGCTAGGCTCTGGTTAGTTCCTCTCCTTTGGCCAAGGATGAACTATTGTTGTTCAAGCATCACTTGAACACGTTTGTAGCATGCCATTCTTTCCACGCAGTTATGCTTGGTAGTCCAACTCGGTGACAGCGTGTGGTGTACTTATGTATCGTCCCAAGACCATCGTTCGGGAGGCCTAGAGGCATTAGCTAAGTTCTCTTTCAGTGGCCAACTATATACCCCCTGGCTCCTCTAGAGTGCTAGAATTTTGCTCTATGCAAGTTCATAACTCTATTGTGATCCTTTTGACCCTTAGCACAGATAGCTCTTGCATGCTGGTAAAGATAGAAGACCATAGCATAGTCCTTGACTCGTTGTCCTCCTAGCTTTACCTATTTTCCTACCAACAGTGCTTGGCTTGTATCCCATGGTGTTTGGTGTCAATCGTTCCTACCTATCAGTTGACATGAACGAGTGGCAAGAGCTAGATGAATAATGGTTTGATATCTCTATCTCAATGCTTCCCGGTGGAAATAAATATGATACCTGGAATACTCCCGGGTGAAAGGCTACAGCGGTTTCCGTGCGCTTGCGGAGTACAATCCGGTTGGCTAAGAGTCGCCAACATGTCTCAACACCAGAATGAAGTTTGAAGCCACCAACCATGTTGTGGAGGCTAGGCAAGGGGGTATAAATATTTGAAGCCTCCAAACTAGCATTGGGTGTGAGGTGCTCTGCGCAAACTGCACCACTCAACCGTTCGGTGCATACAACCCAACTAGTCGTTGTAGTCGACTGTTGAAATCTTTATTTGACCGTTGTGAGCATTGAACCATTCGATGTGAGCAACGGACCGTCTAGTGCGTACAAAACGCTTGCGGTATTGAATTGATGCAACTTGTGTCTAGACGTCCAGTGGATATACCAGATCGTTGTAAGGAAAATGGCCTCATGTGCCATATTTCCATGGTTATGTTTTGGTGATTGATTGACAACCAACACTTGGACTAATGAACTTATCTAGATGCACATTTCTAGGTATTTAGGTCCAAGGGATGAAGAAGAAGAAGAAGAGCCGAAGAAAAGGCCCGAAGGGCCACCCCAACGTGGGCTCCGCTGGTACGGTCTATGAAGACCGGACCATGTTTCTCGAGGAGGCTGAGAAGTGAAGGCTTTGTAAGATACACAGACTGGAAGGTACGGTCTTGAAGACCATCCAAGAAGCGTACTAATTAACCCGTGGGTACCAAATCCTCGGATAGGCAGTAAGATAGTACGGTCTGGGAAGACCGTCCATGGATAGTCCTAAATAACTCGAGGGCGTGCACCTGGAAAGGAAATTAGGATTCAATGGACTAGATGGTACAGTCTCTACAGAGTGTACCATGTCACGGACTAAAATACAGTGACGTGGGATTTCAGTGACCATTGGAAAGTACACGGATTGGATGGTCCAATATATGGAAAAAGGGCAGACCGGATAGTACGGTCTACACTGCGTCAACAACCCGTTGGAGCAACGACTCGTTCGTGTTTGGGGACTATATAAGCCACCTCACCCGGCCATTTCAAGAGGGTTGGAGCCACTGAAGATCAGAGCAAGTGTGAGAGAGCATTCCAAGCATATCCATCACTCCAACCACCATATGAGAGCTTAGTGCACAGAGAGTGAGCTTGTGAGCTCTTCTTGTGTGTTGCTCCTACAAGAGCAATTGGAGAAGCCTTGACTGTGGTCAAGCCACTTGTACTCATTGCTAGACCCTCCTTCCTTGTTGTGGAGCGGTGGCAAAAACTTGTGCGGGGACGAGGAGACCCTACAAACTCCATAGTGAAGAATCTGGCGCCTTGTGATCGACAGAGACGGTGGCGGTGGCTAAGCCTTGGTGTCTTGGTGGCATTTAGCCTTTGCTTGTCATGAGCCTTGAGTAGCGAACACAAGACGGTGATCGGAAGAGTCTTGGTGCTTGGCTCGGATATTGCCTTTGGTGGCGAGCCCATGGACGTAGCCCTTTGTGTGAACCACGTTAAATCTCCGCGTCTCCCGGGAGTTTGCATCCCCTTGCCCTACCTCTTTACTTACCACATTTAAGTTTCCGCATTTACTTGATTTGTGCCTTTAGCTTTCCTAGTTAGTTTGATTAGGTTTGGCTTTAGGTTGCAAGTTTAGACTTAACTAGCATGTGTAGGGTGAAATAGGTTTATCTTATACACTAGATAGCCCTATGTTTTAGTTGAGCGATTAGCGATCCAATTCACCCCTTCCCCCTCTTGGGTCGGATATCCCGGCACATTCCTTTCAACCGTCCGGTGTGACCACCTGAGGTGCGTTCATTTCTTGGAGCCGGTCGATCCTTCTTCTTTCTGCCTAGCAGGTACGGTGGTAAGACCACGGGACCGTCCAGTGCATGTAAATTGCACTAGGTCTTGAATCTTCAACTTGAGACTTCTTCTACTCACCGGACCATCCGGTGTGCACCGCTAGACCCCTGTGTGATGCTTCACACTTTTGATCGTTGATGTCTTGGGTCTTATTTTGTGCTCTTTAAGCCCTCCATTGAGGTATTTGTACCACAAGTTCACCTCTTACACCCTGGAACATCAACAAATATATTTGCACACACATTAGTCCCAAATGTTACATGTTGTCACTTTCAACACTAAAATCACATTAGGGAACTAATAACAAGGATTAGGGCTCATTGTCCTTACAATTCCAAAACCTCATATGCCGCCACTTCAAATATCTGAGGACAAAAGATCCTTGTCATAAATTGGCAAGGTAGTCAATCTAAAGGCTGAGAAGGAAATACAAAGGTCGGGTGACCTATTTGTAAGTGCTGAAGGTAGGACCAACGCCTAAGAGGGGGGTGAATTAGGATTTCTAAAAACTAAGGCTCACTAAAAGATACAACTACTAAGCAAAACCTATGCAAAGTAAATCTAGCTATGTGTACTAAGGTTTTGCTAAGTGTTGCTACTTCTACCATGGCCAAGTCTTGCAACCTAGTTCCACCTAGAAACTAGCCTATAAAGCTAATCTAGGAATCTAAGCACACAAATGCAAGAATGTAAATGCGGAAACTAAAGAGATGGGATAGAGAATGCAAACTCCCGATGATGATGAAGGTAGCACACGGTGAAGACACGGAGATTTTTTCTCGAGGTTTGGGGAGACTCACGGTCTCTACCCCCTACTCCTTGTTGGTGCTCCACGAAGGGCTTTGCACTCGCGTAGTCCTCAAAGGAATACGGCCTCGCCCTTTGCAAGGGTGGAGGATGGCAAAGTGACTTCCGCGGAAGTCAAACAACCACAGTTGGGTCTCCGGATATCCTCGGTACAAACCCACCCGAGCCTATCTCTCGCGTAGTCCTCCACGGGCTACGGCCTCGCCCACGCAAGGGTAGAGGATGGATATGGCCGTTGAGGTCTTCCGAGTCCTTCTCGCGGAGCTACCCCGCCATCCCTACTAGGGGAAGCTTCGGCCAAAACGCCAAGGGCCTTCCTCCCTCTTACAAGGTGGTAGCGGCCACTCCACACTTCAGAGGGTCTCGCAAGACTTACAACCGCACACACACAAGGGCAAACGTGCACGTAGGCACGGGGAATAGACAAGGTGGCCTAATCAAGGATGCACTAAGCACTAGCTATTCCGGATGTGTCTAGTTTTGCTTTTGTAGTGGTTGGGCTCTCAAATGGTGTTGCTACACTTCAAATAAGCATGGAGAATGTGTATCAACACTTGTGCTAGCTCAGGATATTCCAACCACAAAGTAGAGGCCGGCCAAGGGGGTATATATAGGCCTCACCTCCAAAACTAGCCGTTAGAGGCATCTTTCCACTTTTCTGTGAACCCACCAGACAGTCCGGTAGTGCCAACGGATTGTCCGGTGCGTGTAATTTGCTGCCTCTGACAATTCGACCGTTAGGCTCGGAGTCGACCGTTGGAGCCACCGGACATTCTGACGGTGAGCCGCCGGACTGTCCGACGGGTGTTGGCGCTGGGTCTTCGACTTGAATAGCACTCAGTTTATATCATCCGACGGTGCCACCGGACTGCCAACGGTGAGCCATCGGACTGTCCGACAGTGCTTTTAGCTCTGGGACTTGGTCGCTCCTTCTTCTCAGCCTATATCGTCCGGTGGTGGACCACCGAACTGTCCGGTGGTGAGCCACTGGACTGTCCGGTGCATGTAATTTTGCACCGATTCTTCAGCTCTTGGCTCGGCTCCTTGTAGGCACCGGACTGTCCGGTGCATGCATTTTCTTCTGTTTTTGAGCCAAAAAATCGGCCCGCTGACCGAGTCAGGACCCTCGCTTGCAACTTGATGGCGGCTTGGGTCTTTTCTTGTGTCTTTTAGATCCTCCTTTGAGGTCTTTGTACCCCAAGTCCACCTTTTGCACCCTGAGACTTTAGACAAAACACTTGTACAAAAATATTAGTCCCATGGCATGTATTGTCAATTCAACCACCAAAACCACACTTGTACATATGGGCCCATTTTCCTTACAAGTGCATCGTGGCCCCTAAGTGGGTTTGGTGTATTGAGTGACAACACAATTAAAGGACTAACTTCTTTGTGAGGTGTTTTGGATAGGTAATCTTGGCTAAATTAACTGTATTCCAAGCAGAAAGAATGGACACTGATATATACATCTAATGTTCAAGCATAAATACTATCATGTGTTGGGTTTCTCTTGATTATGGTTCATATGTTAAGAACAAATGGATTCTAAATGTATATCTATTTTGTTGGAGGATATTTGGCTAGGGATCAACTTAGTATTGGATCTCATGGATATCACATTGGTAATCTAGTAAGAATCAAGTGGACTAAAGGACAATGTTCGATCCTCAGCCTTTCATCAAATCTCTTCAAGTGCTTCAGCTTTCACCGGCTTGTCCAGCATGCCTTATTGGACTATTCAATACTACCATATTATTCGGAAGGGGGTAACGCACTGTCCGGTAAATGTGGTTTTAAGTGCAGTCTGGGGCCAGGGAATTTTTCACTATGGGCTTTTACCCTATTGGAACTTACCTGTGCCTTCCTTCTTGCACTCTTCTTCATGGCGATTCTAGGGTGACCTCCACTTCCACTTTCCTTCATGGACTCGCGGAGTTCTTGGTGGATCTTGGATGTTGCATCACCAGAGAAGATGATCTACAGGCCTCTCCATCTATCTTGTCCTTGTGCATTTTTGACCCGATCTATCTCCTCGGTTGAATGCTCATTGATTCCTTTGGTAGAAACACTCCTAATACATCTATGAACCTAACACTAGGAGATCAAATCATTCCCATGTATAGTGTGGGTGTCATATATCCATGGGTACGTTATGGACTCAGTTTATCCACATCCTGACGTGTGGGCCTTGTGGGGCATGAAGCAAGATGGCATGAGGTGCAAGGAATCTTAAACTAGTCAGATAGGGATGTATCCCCAATAGATTTGTTGCCATAGTCTTAGGATTGTAATCCAGTTAGGATCTCATGCACACTAGATGATCTAGTAAGAAGAACATCGCCATAAAATGAAGATCAAGACCTAGAACAAATTACATGCACCAGATGGTCTAGTGATCACCACCAAATATAAGCGATAGAAGAAGTAACCACACGCAAAATGCATGCACCAGACGGTCTTGTGATCACACGTAACATTATACGCCGAGACATCCAACAATCCAAGACCTCAGACATCAGACAGTTTGATGATCATCAATGGTGAAGAGAAGGTCGAACGGTTGACTCTGATGGCTAGTTCAGGTGTATGCTTTGAATCATCCAGTAAGATCTATCTGCGAGCTGTAGCCTTCTCCCAACTGCTAGTTTTGATGTTTGGGCTATTTATACTCCATTACCTAGCCTCCATTGTATGATTGGTTACTCTTGAGTTCCTTATAGTGTTGAGATACATTCTCGAGATCTCCACACTTATAAGTCTTCGTGCCCGCAAGCACGAATGCTATGAGATCTACAAATCTCACTTGAGCAAGATCTACGCGCTAAACAAGGCCTAAGAAAGAGCTTGCAAATACTAGCTATTCCAAAGTATGAACTATGTGCTCACTTGATGAATGATGCTCTCAAGAATGAGTATCAACACTAGAATAAACTCAATAGTCACCAACCATACAATGGAGGTGAGAAAGGGGGTATAAATAGGCCAAACCTCAAAACTAGCCATATTGGGAGAAAGCTATAGCTCACAAATACCTCTCACCGAGTGGAGCACCGAGCCGTCTGGTGCGTACACAACTGGATTGTTCAGTGTGTACACCTAGACTAGCCATTGTACTCGACCTTTGCACTTTCACTTGAGTGTTGCTGATTACTTGTCCGTCTAGTGTGTGTAATCACCCATGGTTTTGATTTAAGCATGTCTCGGTCTATAACATCTGGTGCCTAACTGCACCGAATATCTAGTCTTTAGTTTTGACGCCATCATCATCTCATCAGACCATTTGGTATAGTGTCACTGGACAGTTTGGTGCTCGAAAAGTTTCAGGCCACTGACCGATCAGCAAGACCGCTCAGTCAGGGCATTATGGCTTCATTCTTTGATGTCATTGGTCTTCTCTTCTGCTCTTTAATCACTGCTTTGAGGTGTTTGTTCCTCTAGTCTATCTCTTGCATCCCTGTACATCTTGCCACAGCACATAGCTCCAAACCATACCAACAACTAAACAAGCTAATTAAGAAAAAGTTGATTCAATATAGGAAACTTAGTGTATCAAAAAGAACATTGTGCATTAGCCATAGCAATGATCTAGACTCCCTTGACAGGATAAAAAGTACATGATAAACTAGATATATACTACTTCTATGCTGCATGATCAAGATCATACTAATGATATTACAATCAAAGCACATAACCATAACAATGATATCAAACTAGATCACATCGATAACTAGTAAAACCTAACATCATACAAGCATAATAGATAGCAATCATCAAGATAACTAAGAATCAGGGAACTTTAATAGGTCAAACAATATAATACTAAGGAAATATGACCTTACTTGAGGAAAAAGTACTAAAACAAGTTGGCAATGCATCGAAGGTTGATTGGCGTCTTTATAGATGCGCATAGTAAGGAAAATGGGCCCAAAGTTAGAAGCCAATGCCCTAACTCGGTGATCCAGCTGGCCAGTCAGTGGACCGATTTTTTGCCTCCCCTAGACTTCCTGAGAAGGCCCGTCAAGAGATCCGAAAAGAAGAGGAAAAGCAAGAATGAAGTTTCAAGACCAGGTGCGCATTACACGCATCAGATAGTTCGATTGTTCCACCATCGGATGGTCCAATGGTGCATCGGACCATCTGGATAGCAAGGAAAGAGAAGACAAAGTCCCGACACTTCCTCACATCAGACGGTCCGATGGTTGCACCATCGAACGGTCCGATAGTTCATCGGACAAGTTGGACAGAACGATCAACAAACTCAAGACCACGGCCGCTCCACACATCGGACGGTTCGATGGTGCTACCATCGGATGGTATTATGGTCTCAATGGTCGGCTGAAACTCCAACGGTCGACTCCAACGACTAGTTAGGAGTACGCATCGGAAGGTCCGATGGTAGTAGGAAACACAGATCAAGTGCTCCCAACGTTTAGTTTTGAGACATGAGATATAAATACTCCCAAGGCTGGCCTGCACATTGTGGTTGGCGACTTCTGAGCTAACACAAGTGTAGAGGCACCATCTAAAGAGCCGTATACACACATTTGAGAGCCCAACCTCCACAAGAGCTAATAGACACATCCCAGTATAGCTAGAGCTTCAATATCATCATTGCTTAGGCTTATTTGCCTTACCCATGCCTGTGTGCACATCGTCTTTGTAAGTGTGGGGCTTGTAAGTCTTGCGAGACCCTTCGAAATATGGAGTGGCCACCACCTTCCTTGTGAGAGGGAGGAAGACCCTCGGCACATTGGCCAAAAGCTTCCCATAATGGAGAAAGTGGGGTAGCTCTGCGAGGAGGAATCAGAAGACCCCCAATAGACCTGACAATCCTCTACCCTTGCGTGGACGAGGCCATAGTCCAAGACTACGCGAGAAATGGGCTCGTGTGGGTGTGTACCGGGATATCTGGAGACCTGATCGGGGTTGCTCGACCTTCGCGGAGGTCACTTTGCCATTCTCCACTATGGTGCGTGCGCGTCTCGCGTGGCCTCGGCGAGCAGCGCGGTGGGGGATGGGGATGGGGAGTGGCACAGCGGGAGATGGGGGACGCCGGCTTGGCCAGGAAGGAAGCGAGGAGAACGACGGGAAAGAGATAAGAGGTGACGTGTTGAGTTCTAATTGGTTAGAAATGTGTATGATGTTTAGACACAAAATCACTGTTATTAGGGAGTCACTCCCTTTTTTTTCTTGAGGGGAGGTTGCTTGCTGCTGCTGACCGCTTGGAGAAGAAAAGCTGGATATGTTGGGCCGTGGGCCATTTAATTCCTACGTCAACCAAAAAGGCAAAGGCCTCCCTCAAAAAAAAAAAAAAAAAAACACAAAGGCCTACAGCAGCGGTTCGGCTGGACTCGTCTAGAAAAAGCAGTTCGGCTGGCCGGTCCTAGCCAAAATTGCTGCCTCCGTCACCCGCGCCGCAGCTCTCTGTTCGGCGAATCATGGTCGGCAGTCGGGCATCGGCCGTCGCAGGAGTAGAGCAGCGGATGGTGGGAGAGGAGCTGGAGTAGAGATGGCAATGGGTACCCGATACTCGAGTATCCGATGGGTTTTACCCGATATAAAGACGGGTATAGGATGATTTCTCCACCCGCGGGTACGTTAATGGGCACAATCTTATACCCGTCGGGTACACGGGTGCGGGTACGGGTGCATACTACCCCCGCGTATCCATGGGTAATTTATACCCGCCTCAACCATACATTTAGTCTATATAATTAAGCACATATAAGTGTATATTAGGCAAAAAAATATAGTTAACTTGGTTGTTTCAATATCATTTATTATTGTCTTCAATTTATTTACTTATATTTAGTGTTCTACATTTTTAATTATGCCATTATTAATCATATTTGTGCTATTTAAATATGTGCATAGTGGATATTTAATCGGGTATGGGTTACCCGACGGGTTTTTTTACCCACACGGGTACGGGTATGGGTAAAATTTCATACCTGGTATTGTAGCGGGTAAATTTTTTTCTCACGGGTACGGGTATGGAACGGCAGTACCCGACGGGTACGTACCCGTTGCCATCCCTAAGCTGGAGACGCCAGCGCTGGAGCTCCTCCGATTTGGTAGAGAGGAGTAAACGAACTGCCTATAACAATGTTTGACAATGTAGCGTTAATATAGATAGAGAGATAAATAGTCAGAAAAGATTATGAATAGAGATAGACGATGCATTTATTGATTGTCGTTGGAGATGGTCTTAGTGGCGCTGTAGGCCAAAGCCACGGCCACAGCCTGGGCCAGGAGAAGGCCGGCACAGGTCGCAGTCGACCACGGCAATGGTATATTTTTTTTATTATTGCTGACGTGTATACTCTACTGATATTCACCAATGTTTAAGGCAATGGTATACTTTATTATTGCGTTCACTGATTGTATCTCATTATTTTTTAAGGCGGATCCATTCTAATGTGATGTTTTTTTATCTAATGCAAAGTATTATTTATTTATGAAATTAGAGGTATAATATTAAACATTCCTTTAAGTCATTCATCTACGGCTTTGCTAATTGCTATGGTTTGTTCGGACTCCATATTTGAAAGTGGTATGAGTTCATTTTCTTTCTATTTTTGATTTGTGTTCAAGTTTTCCTCACCTAAAATTTTGAGCTGGGTCCGCCATTTGAAAATGCACACATGGGAGACGAGGAAGCATATTACGTTAATTTTGGTTAAACCAAACTATCGCACCGAAACACCAAAAAACGAATATTGTAGTTTATCTAAAAGTTTGGTTCTCATTTTCTGACCACCGAATATTTTAACACCAAATGTAGCTCACCGAATAAACCAAAAACACTGAGGCCTTCTTTGGAACGTAGGATTTTCATAGGATTTGCATAGAAAATTTCACAGAAAATAATTTAAAAGCACAAGAAAAACATAGAAATAGGATTTGATCCTCCATTCCAAAAGAGGCCCGAATGCCTAGCCTTGGTTGGCTTTGATATATTACAAATCAGCGTGCCTATGCCCTTATAGAGTACAGATTAATAGGAAGAGATGCAGAGCATCGTTTGTCCCTTATACGCGTCGGACTATACTTACCAATAAGTCTAAAAGAAATGTCCAAACACTGTACGCGGAATGTAGACAGAAAAGGAGTTAGTGGATGGGCGGGTTGGTGAGCATAATCTCAGGATACTATATATTCTGAAAGAAACCGACAACGAAAAGGTGACAGAAAATTGAGGACGAGTATATATTACTAGCCGTGTGTGGAAGACAAGCCGTTTGAGGTTTTGTTTGAGTACATGTGGATTGAAATAGAATATAACTTATAAGTGAATTGAAGGGACGTGAGTGTGTTTAAATTCACGGTAGTTTAAAATTTTTTTCAATTCCTTCGATCCACAGGTACTCAAACAACGTGGAAGACCGTTTGCGAGGACGACGAACGACCGCAGCTTTTAATTAACTTCAACATCAACTGACGATCGATGAAAGAGACACACTAGCCTGTTGCGGAGGCAAGCAACCAGTGGGAGATTGACTGGTTGGTGGCTCTATCAGTAGAGTCAAGGGGATAAGGGAAGAATAATAATACTACATCAGATCTTCTACGTTTGTCGCACGTCAAGTTGATAATGAACTGTACGACGTTGTTTAAAAAAATCGGAGAAAGTGGTATTTTTGTGGACTTCCAATTTCACTCGCCAAGAGTTAAATCCAACGTTGTACGTTGATTGTTATTTTTTACCATATCTAACGATCAGACTATATATTATATATATTACGATTTAAGAAGGGCCAGCCCGAGATCGAATACAGGGTCATCTCGTCGGATCTGGCTTATATTAAGATCTATATCACTAAAAAAAATAAAGTTTTTTGATCCGTCGTGACAGGTGGACACTATCAATCAGGCGCCCCTCTCCACATACAGCCTGTCCACAACCATGTACGAGTCGGTCGTCCTGCCGACGTGGCCATCAAAATCGAATAAACTCATCGCCAACCAAACAACCAGCTAACATAAATCAGGACTACAAATCGACAAAGACCGAATACTATTATAAATTAGGCTCGTACACGAATCAGCCTCAAATCAAAAGAACGAGCAAATAGGAAGAAGCCCCCTGCATGAGCAATTGCTGCACAATTTAGAGCATGGCGCGAATACTAGCCGTTCGTTGTGCAAGGCTGACAGCCGAGCAGCCACGGGGTTATGCAGTCGACCGATCTTGCTGAACCCAAGTCAGTCTAGGCTGAAGTCGATGCCTACACCTATGATGGTTCAGATGCCGCGTGCCGCCTCCCACACATGGCTCTTCTGTCGTCTCGCCCCGCGCTGGTGTAGCCCGTGTTGGTGTCACCGCACCAGCCGTGCGCCCATGGTGCATTGCAAGCTGCAGCCGCCGGGCTTGGTCGCCAAAGCTCAACCCGTCGTACTGCCCCACCAAGCTAGCTCGCAGGAACCACCAACCTACTCTTCCGCTGAATCTGAATCGATGGGGAACGACGCAAGATAAGCATATGGAAGAGATCTTGGAGAACAGGTCTATCCTTGTTCTGTCGAAGTGGACCCTACACCCAAGCGTAGCAAATCCAAAGTGTCTAAAAAATATGTCCAAAAAACTTGTTTTAGGATCTTCTTCAAAACTACTGAGACACCCCCAGCTACAACAATCCCAAAATCGGCAAGGGAAAACTTGCTAATGTCCAATAACATTATTGCACCCATCAAATTTAACAATGTTGAATGATTAATTGAAAAAAATATGTATCCAAAATATAAAAAAATGGCATATAGTTATATAGTTTGTATTAAATTTAACATTTTTTACCTCATTTGAGCATGAATCAGAAATTTATTTTTCGTCCTTCATTTATACGACATCCCATATTGCATGACTAACAAAAATACACAGTATTAATTGAGACATTTTTTCATAATTTGTGTGGTAAACATCTTGAGTAATTAAAATATTTAAATTACATCCGTTTCAACTCACGGACATTTATTCTAGTAAGAGAAAACATACATATATACGTGTAGGAATTTGTAATTTCGATGTACACTTACTTTCTAAAAGTTCATACAACTTCCACATTAAAATATGGATGCACACAAACTATATAAAATTATTGGTTTAAACAAGATCTAGTACTATTATGTAGTTGAAATTTTTATTTTATATATGCAATTTACGGTTTGTTTGGATGGTGCTCCTATCTAGGCGTCCATCCAGTCCCGGGCGCTTAAAATCGAACACCTGAGAGCGATATCCGACTAGACAGCTTTCTGAAACTGCTAACCAATGCAATAGGCCCCTAGTTTCTGAAATAATGAACTAAACTTTTAGGCCGAATGAATGAAAAAAATAATAAAACTCCCTTTTATTTTCTAGTACTAGTAGGAACGTAGTATACTGGAAAAGTGAGTATGAATTTTACTGCGGAGTACTACTTTATTAAACCCTGTGCCGGCGGGTGCTAAAAGGCCTGTATTTGCTTTTTTTTTAACGGATCGGACGCTACAAAAGTCTGAATAGTCTTATAAAAAAAGTCAGAGTAGAGTGCCATCATTTACTCAGGACCAACGGTTGGAGTGCATATGTACCAACCGCTGGAAGAGCTAAATGAATGTACAGAACATATATAATATATTTACCGTCGTGCTAAGACATCAACAATAGGTATAAATGCACTTTTCGTCTAGACGGTTGTTTAGCGTGTTTAAACACTGTTTAAATGCTATATAGTGGTTGGCTGACTGTTTCGTTTAATTAGCCATTTACACCGTTTAAACTTTAAACGGTCGTTTAGTACCGTGACCGACTGTTTACCGTTTAGACTAACACTGTATAAATGATATTTGCATAAATGACATTTGTAGCTCAGCTCTAAGAATTCAAATGTAGGTTTAACAACATTTGCAGCAGTAGACCTAAAGCCCATCTAAGTGGAAGTTTCATTCTCATTAAATAATTGTGCCTCATCAGCAAAAATGATGGCATGATAAACTATTTATGAGGAGAGAGAAAAAATGAGCACACACTGTTTCTAAGACTATGAAACTAATTGAAACTACCATTGAGAGTACGAGAGTTTCATTTCATCTAATTATACATTTCAATTAAATATTATGGCATATGAAACCATGGAATGAAACTATGTATTGAGAGAACCGGTTTCATTTCTAAATGACATGGTACTTTGGAAACCACGAAGTGCAACTTACCGTTGGCCTACTGATGGGAATTTATTTCACTAATGCGGAAGGGGCCTTTAACATCGGTCGGTAATCCCTCTATAGTACCGAAAACCATACCGACACTACCGTAACGACACTAAAGACCGAGAGCATTAGCATCGGTGTTTGCGAAACGAAGGCAAGAACCGGTACTACGGGTTGCCCAGCCCAAGGCGGTTAGGACACGAGCGTGGGCCCCAGTGTAACACCGTTATTGTTCTCACCCGGTACTAAAGGTGATGAGATTCACGTGCGCCGCGCGCATTGTTAGCACCGGAAGGTATTACCACCGAATACTAAATATATGGCATCCACGTGCGCGCGCGTAGCCTTTTAGTACCGGTGTTAACTTTATCCGATACTAAAGTGGTGGTTTCCACGTGTCCGCCTACACCCTTTTAGAACCGGTATTGTATCCTTGCCCGGCACTAAAGATAGCGGTGGCATTCACGTTTTTATAATTATTTATATGCGTTGTTATATATATAATCCTAGAATATACTGTACATAAACATTGTTATTGTAACATAAACATAGCACTGTGCGTATATTATTACATAATAATAGCACTGTATAGGTACATGACATAAAATATTTTGTCTATTATATTGTTTCCAAAACTCCTACATCAATTCTATTTTGCTGCAAAATTTGGTGGGCAGTAAAACTCTCCATTCTTGCTGCCAATCTCATTCAAAATAAATGCCATCAGAGTTCTTGGACTGCCGTTAGTCTCGAGTCTGGGAGGCACTGATCCTTCGTATTGAGTACCTGTAGTCTTAAAAATATAAATGAATTATACTAAAACAAAGCTTGTATTAATGAGAAAGTATTTACTGCATATGTTCTTAACGTACATTGATGTCTCTTATAATGGACCTTGCCTACGAAAATATGTATGGCCTCACAGACATAGTAACCACAATGATTGTTGCCAATTAGTTGTTTATAACACTACAAGAATAGGAATATAATAGGTAAAGTCCAGGTGCATAATAAACAGTTAACCGATGTAATCAATTGGAACATACCGGAAAGTTTGGTTGTACTCGTAGAGTTTTTGGTCTTTGTTTAGGGTGTGCCAGGAGTATGCATTCACTGTATATCCTACGCATGAAAATATCAATGGTTGATTGGATGGAAGAAATAAATTGATATTAATCAGGTAATCAGTTGAAGGCTTTCTCAAAGAGTCCATTATAGTGAGGACCCCATTTTTGACTGAGAATATAATTAGTATCCAATGGAACCTGCACAAGAACATTAATTAATTAAGTGCGGCACTAATTTAGAAAAAAAGAGGGTATGTGATAAACAGTAAGCAATCACCCAATGCGATATGGTAAAAGAAAGAATTCTTTAGAACGTTGGTTCTTGATCATTCCTTTGAAGGATTGATAAATTCTTCCTTCTTTATCTCGGTCTATACACTCCTTGTTCACGATCTCAGGGTCGATAAAGCCCGAATTTATAATTTTTTTCTCTATGGCACCTTTGCATTTCCTACCTGCATAAATCGATATATAATGAGGACACACATCAGATCAACAAGACCCATATATGAAGGAGTTGTTAAAAAAGTTACACAGTCCAGACGCTCATCAACGTTATGTCCACCGCGTCTTTTCGATAGACCTCAAATATATCCTCGAAGGCCAACCAAATCCTGTGATCGCCGTGGTAGTAGTAGTCGTCTTTGACACTGGCGGCAAAACTATAGTACCTTGGATGACACGGCCATGTACTAGTCATGGAATTGACGCATTTGAGTCACTAGGGCTTCCAACTCACTGGGCCGAACTAGAGGTTTTCCAAGTTCATATGGCCATTGCGGCACAAATTCTTGATCTCGTACTAAATTTTCGTTGTTCAACTGCTCCTGTGTAATGCTTGCGTCTTTCAAGAATTCTACTCTATAGTAGTTTTCTGATGGCATCTTATACTCACGTTGTGGCTGCTCTCTGTGCTGTGGCACAGGCTTTGACGCTGCCTTCCGCAACTGACGCTCGTAGTCTGATACCACAGGTTTCATACAAGGCCTCATGCTCTAAAAATGATCCTTTACCTTCGGATCTATTTTCAGCTACTCTTCAGGGGCTTTTCACGCCAACTGCTCCCTCACATGGGCTTTCACGGCCTTTGCTGTTTCCTCCTGGGTTTCATCATAAGCGAGCTTTTTTCTTGCAAATTTGGAGGACTTCTTTTGGCTTGATTAGGAGCTTTTGTGTGGTGGAGGGCTCCTATGTGTTGGAGGTTTGGTGGGGTTCTTCGGTGATGGTGGACTCCTATGTGTTGGAGGTTTGGTGGGGCTCTTGGGTGATTGAGGGCTAGGGTCGTTGTTGGGGCTCCTGCACTCTGTTTGTGACCCACCCCCAGTTGCTGTTAATGCAATAGTGGTTGTTCCCCATCGCGGTTCTCTGCCACTAATTTAATGTAGGCCTTCTTCCATAGAATCATTCTGTGGACAACCTCTTTAAGTAACCTTTCCCCGTCGCCTCCTTTGTGTTCAAGCTCCAGGTCCTCATAAATAGAGCATAAGGCCTAGGTGGAATATCAAAGCAGTGGTACTTTTGTTCTAGTAGCACCGGTAAAGCCACACCATGTGCTACGGGTGTGGTTAGGTTCCTCATGGGTATATGTAGCTCACATGGGCAATAGTGCTTGAGGTCGTCGACTGGGTAACATATTTCATTCTCTACCAGTGGTTCAGCCTCCTCCATCGGTCGTTCATCCTGCACCGATGGGTGAGCCTCCTTTCCCGGTTGTTGATCTTGTATCGTTTGTTGAGCCTCCTCTTAGTTATCATTCTAATCATGGATCAACTGTGTGGATGCGACACTACTCTTTTTGTAGGAGGCATTCGTGTCGCAATGAGGCCCTATCTGCGGTGTAAGGCTAATACCATTTTCTGCCAATATTTGGCAAAAAAAATGCTATATCCTCTCTCAAGTCATCTACATTTGCCTCTAAGCTACGGATCTTCGCATCCGCCTCGCTCAAGGTTCTCCGCTTTCTATATGATCCCCTGTCATCTGGAAACCAAACCTTCCATGACACATTGCTGAGCCCTCTTGTTCTACTAGGGTGCTCACTATTCTCTAGGGCCCATGTTAGCTCATCTTTTTCTCTTCCAGGGACGAATTCTCCCTTGGAGGACTTATCGATGGCCTCGACAAGTCTTTCTGATGCCCGCTTTATTTTGTCATTAAAGATAAGGGTCCCATCACTTGACAAACTTCCCTCGAATCCATAATACCAACATTTGGAGCATCGGGGCCAATTGGTTGTAGGTAGGTTGACCCCTCATTGTTCGAGCTCTGCTTCCATCTTCTCCCATTTCGGAATAGATCTTCTATAACCACCGAGACCCTTTTTATGAATGTAATTTCTTTTCCTTGAAATTTCTGTATTTTGTTCGGAACATGCGATGGCCGCCTCCGATTCCTTGTACTTTACAAACAATTCCCAATCCCCTCTTAACTCTGGGTATTTTCCAAAGTCTTGTGTTTGGCCATGTTTCACATAGTTGCCCCACAATTTTGTTTTGAAGGTTCGGAGAAGAATTGCCATCTTCTTTAGGGCCCATTGCTTCACCTTCTCTTCAGTTCCTTGAGGTAATGGGAACTTATTTGACATTTCTCTCCATAGTAATTCTTTGTGAGCTTTGGGCACCACTTGAGGGACCACAGATTCTTCATGATCAGCTTCAGATTGAACAGGAACATCTTCAGATTGAGCTTATTTTTTGTCTGCTTTTTTCCAAGCCGGATGCTTATGGGGACATTCTCCTTCGCTATAATGCTGCAGTAGTTCACAAATTTGGTGGCAGCTTTAACGGGCTCTAAAGGTTGTCCATCATCTCCCACATGTGTGATTGTGTATCTCTTCTCAAAGTTTTCCTTCTTTGCGGGGCCTCGAGGCTTCCTATTTTTCTTTAGTGGGGGTGGGCTATCAAAAAAAAAGGATAGTGTTACTCAAAATCACATCATCAATGGGGAGATGGATGGCTATAAGAAGGTTGTATAATGTCTATATACCTGGCTACTGTCCAATGGATTTTCATTGGATTCGGCATTATCCTCCCGATCAGAATCAACCTCGGCATTTCATAGTTGACTCAAGAATCAGCCTCCTCGTGCTGCTGCGCACTGATCTCTTGCGTTCTCTTTCTAATAATTGATTCCATAAACTCGTCCTCTTGCTCATCACGCATCTTAGCTAATATGTGCACAAACAAATGTTTCTAATTGGTCGTTTTCTCTAATAGCTAAATTGATTGGCTCCAAAATGAAAACATATTATAAGTCACTAAGGAAGGAGAGAATATCACTGACGACAGAGAGGACAGGGGGCAGTGGCAAGGTCGTCGTGACGGATAAGGACCGGGGTCGGGGAAGAGCCGCAATATTTGGGGCCTTGAGTCGTCGGTGGAGTCGATGATGGCAGCAGGGAGAGGGGCAGCGGCGGCGTCGATGACGGTAGCAGGGAGAGGGGCGGTGTCGTCGAGGTGGCGACAGCGTCAATGATGGCAGTAGGGAGAGGGGTAGGGTCGTCATGGCGGTCGTGGCGGCGCAGTGGCGACCAGCGACGGGTAGACGGCGATGGATGGGGATGAGGAGCGATGGTGGAGGATGCGCAATGCTGGTGCCGGAGACTGCTATGGGGACGGCGGGGACCGTGTCGAGGAACTACAAACTGCGAAAGGATGACGGGGTCATACATACGGGTAGGCCTTTTTGCGCTGGTCCTTGCAAAACCCCGGTACTAAAAATTTTTCAGTACAGGGAAATACAAATCCCTAGTACTAAAGATCCCCATAGGACATAAAAAAATGGCGCAAATGTATCTATTAATACTGGATCTAGAGTGTCACCGATACTATTTTTTTTCCGCGCCAAGTTTTACGACCCATTTGGACAGAGATGTGTTTCATGCCTTCATAGAGGTTAAGTACTGTGAGAACTATTAGAACCGGGTATAAACAACCACCGTTACTAAGATAGAATGATTAGCATCAGTTCTGCTAAACCATCGTTACCACGATGAATGTAGAACCAGTGCTCTTAAACAACCGAAACCAATGAGACAAAACTCAAGTCTTTGTGTCATCATGTCAGACCATCGTTGGTATCGGTTTTGCTAAACCACCGGTACCAACGTAAAAACCCCAGTTTCTAGGATGATCGTAGCACCGGTTGTCTTAAACAAGCGATACCAATGAGACAAAACCCTAATTCTTTGCACCATCAATTATGACAGCCATTGGTATCGGTTCTGCTAAACCATCGGTACCAACCTGTGAAAACCCCAATACCAATGAGACAAAAACCCCAATTCTTGTTTCTATATAATTCATCACAGCTCATAATTTCATCCCAAACAGAAGCACATTCATAGATATATATTACATATAATTGGATAATTAGATACTATATAATTAAATACTAAGTTCTAACAACAATACAAAGCACTTAATACAAATTAGATACTAAGCTATCTTAATCCTCGGATGATGCGAGCAATGCCCCCGGCCAGTCATCGATGCCGTCGCCGCCGTCATGGTCATGAGGAAAAAGCGATGCCTCCCAGTCATCATCGTTCCACTGCAATGCCTCCAAGTCGAAGCCGTCGAGGCCACCACTCTCAAAGGCTGCATCCGAGGAGGTCGCCGAGGTTGAAGCAGTGGCCTCACGGCGCCCCATCTTGGTGAACGCGAGGCTCTGGTGGTGCACACGGAAGAAGGCGCAGTGCACGAGGAGGAGCTCCGCTCCGCGAGGCTGTCGGCGGGGAACCCTCGCGGTGGCCGCCACGATGGAGGAGGTCAATGACGCTGCTGGCATTGAGGAGGTCCCTGGGGCTGAAGCGGCCGCCGCATGGCGGGCTGTGTCGGTGAGGAGGCAGCGGCGAAGGCGGGGGTTGAGGAAGAGCTCGACACCGCGAGAGGCCTCCCGGAGCACGCCAATCCTCCATCGCCGCCGCCTCTCGAGGTGGCGTGGATGCATGACCTTCGCAGCGGCGAGGCGCTTCTCTAAGGTTTTAGCGTCGACGTCGCGCTTCTGTAGGGCTGCAAGAGCGAGGTCCATTGTGGCCGGACGTGGGGAAGAAAGTGGTTAGGAGAGATGGCAGAGGAGACCCACGCCCACCGGAGGTACTAATTGGCGCAGGCGTCCTCATTAGTACCGGGCATTCCCAAGAACCGGTACTAATGGTCATATTTATAATTTATATATATCACAAAGTACACAACTGCTGATCGACATTAGTACTGGGTGCTAATAGAAACTAGACTTTTTAACTATGTGCTGCATAGATTTCATATTAAATAGTTTACATATAACTAAAAGATTTTACATATAACTAAAATAATTTAGACATAACTAAACTATCTTACATATAACTAAACTAATCTATAATTAAGGATGGCGACGGTGATCAATGGCGACGAGGCAAGCTGCAGCCTCCGCCACCGCCATGCAGTTTCAAAATCGCCGCCATCCTCCTCCTCCTCATCGCTGTCGTCGCCATCGCTGTCGCGCCGTCACCCTCCTCCTCGTCCTCATCCTCCTCCCCCTCCTCCTCCTCCTCCTCCGGATCGGACTCCTCTGGATTGGACCACTGGTGGCTGGTTCACTGTGTCGCTATCCTCGGAAGAGGAGGAGTCGGTGGTGTACTTGCCGTCGCTCGACCAGCGACCCATGGCGAGAGAATGGGGGCTGCAGAAGGTGTGGATCGCTCTCACTCTTTTCACAACGCTCTTCTCTTTGTTTCTTGCTCTCGAGCAGACTAGTACTTGTACTTAGGGCTAGGGGTGTAGTAACATATATTTATACAGAAAATTTACACCTTTTTTGTTTTTCAAATGGAAAATTTACACATTATTTTAGCGACGATTGGTATTCCCAACAATTCATGAATGGACGGAAGACGAACAGGCACGCGCGAGCTTCCACACGGCAATAACATCGGGTCTCCTAGATACCGGTGCCATTTGGTGTACATTGGTACCGGGTACATAGAAAACCTGATGTTAAAGAATAGGTCAATTGCATCGGGTTGTCTAGATACCGGTTCCAATAAGTATACATTGGTACCGGTTTTGTAGAATTACCGATACTAAAGATTTGAGTCCAGAACTGACTGTTGCCCCTCTCGACAGCCCTAATTTACATCTGTGGATTAATTTCACGCTAAACTAAATTTGATTCATTCAAAAACTAAAAACTCCATCATGTTCCCACATCTTGAATTTATTTAACCATTCCTCCATGCACGCATGCTTTTTAATTTACTCCAGAGAAGAACTAAAAACTCTCTAAAAAATCTTTTCCTTTGCCAACGGCGAGTAGCTTGTCTTCTTCCTCCTCCGATCCCCCTACTTCTCCCCCGCACACGCCTCCTGTCTTCAATCCACCGCCCTTTCTTCCCGACTGGTGGGCCGAGGGGCTCTAGGATTTTACCTAGAGCGACTTCGATGAAGACACTGCAGCTAACGGTGTGGCGGTTGGCGATGAGGAAGCGGAGATGGACCTCACCTTCCTCCTAGACGAGAAGCGGATCCAGTCGAGTGACGATGACCTCTTCTCTTGGGTCAGCACAGACAAGGAGGAAGAGGAGGAGCTGATCAGCTCCTCTAACGAGGAAGAGGAGCCTCATCCTCCTCATTGGGGATATACCAACGACGACGACAGCGACGACGGTGAAGACGACGACAAGCCTCCGGCGACACGCAGGCGGGTGTAGGCAGAGCCTCCCTAGCTCTCCTTTTATTTTGTAATAGAGCAGGCGACCAAACAAACCTGCTTATTTTGATGGAAATAATCGTATAAACTTTTCAATTGCAACAACCACTAGTGTTTTTAATTCCTGATATAAATAATCATCCAAACTTTTTAATTGTGAGAACCTCTACTGTTTAATTCCTACGATCAATGATCATCATTAATGGAATGTCTTCCATTGAAGAGCAGAGAATTGGCGGGAAGGCGAACGGGCACGTGAGCTTCCGGTAGAAGCCTTGGCATCAATTTAGTACCGGGTTGACAAAAGTGACGATGCTATTGTTTAGTACATTAGTATGGGGTTGTTGTACCACCCGGTTCCAATGGTATTAGCACTGGGTGGTGTAACGACCCCTTCTAATGCGAAAACATAAGCACAGTCTCTTTGGGTGACCCGATACTAAAGGACTCCTAGGGCTCCCGACCATGGCACCCGGGGGCTCCCTAACGTTGCACTCGGTGCTGATGCTAGCTTTAGTACTGGGTGTAATTTTGGCCGCTTTCTTTGTAAAATGACAACTCCATCCGAAGGTCTGTTCTCTAGTAATGTTTCTGTTTCTGTCTCATTCAATAATATATTACATAAGTGACATGAAAATGAGATCAATGAGGAGAGATTTGAGATAGTTTTATATGGCAAGAGAGTTTAGGATACACAAACGTTTAGACCAGGTTGAGATGGCACTATTGGTAACTGTGTAATGAAACTCCACTGAGGATGGCATAAGCATCACAAAAAGTATAAATATATAATCAGTATTTGTAGACACAGACCTAATAATAGCATCAGCTAATAAACCTAGTTCATTTTTGCACTATCGATTTGATCCACCAACCGGCAGTACAACAAATTCAAATTCAACTGAAATTCAAATTTATTTTAATTTTGTATACATACTTGAGTTTAAATTTTATTTTTGATTAGATTATCTAATCCTGAATAAATTTTGAATCGCTTTTGAAATTTGCCAGTATCACGTAGTGTTCACCGATTCACGCAGAGCATCATCAATGCAAATTACATTCAATTGTAAAAGTCATCTACAGTTACTCCTCAATAACAAAAGAAATGCCGCAAGGCCTGCTTGATATTATTGATGAGATACTCATCTTTTTTTAACCCAAAAAAGTCTACATGACCCCTAAGTCGTACGGGCAATATACTTAACGCCACACAACCTCTAAAACCACATGTGACACACTAAACTTAACCTTAGAGCGAAGTAGAAGCACAATAAACTTAAACTTTATAAAACTAGACAAATCACCGCTTAGAGCATTTGTTTCGAGTGGTTTTGCCAATGTAGTGTGTTTAGGGTCCACATGTAAGCGTCGTGTCATATTTCTTTTCATTTTTATTTTTTTTTCTTCTCGTGCACTCACTAGTTAACCACACAGCCATAGCCATATCCACCACCCAAGTGCACACCATCGCCGCGCCCCACTTCCATTCCTCCCTTTCCATCGCCAACACCATTGCTGCCACTCCAACTCTTATGTCTCCTGCCGCCGCGGCTGTCAACTACTTATGCCCTGCTTCCAGCGATATGGACCACCACCACTCCCCATGATCCAAATGCCCCTGTCCCCCTATGTTTCCTCCCTCAACCTTGCCCACATCTCTGCCTCGTGCACCTCAATTTCGGCATCAAACTCGATGACACTTTCCTGACTCCATGCTATGAGGCTTCAAGCACCACTGATACGAGGCATAGTTCGGCGGGGTGCTACGCCAACTGTGAGCTCTCACACATGACCATGTGAAGTTGGTGCCCGCATCACCTCTAAGCCTTGCTCCAATCCGGTCTATGTGTTTGGATCCAAGACCATCTGACAGTCGCTACGCATGCGGCAATGAGCAGTGCATGTGGTGACAAGCACATTGGCACCAAGGTGGCAGCGAACATCACATGAAGCGATAAGTAGCATAGGAATCGACATCATTGCATGCACGGTACCAGCAACATGTTTGGCGAGCTCGTCGGGGTGCAGGTGGCAGCGAGCCACACATCCGTGAAGGCTAGTCATGGCAAAGGGGAACAGGGGCAATGAAGGTTTGATCTCATGACTAGGACTATTTTAGTCACTTGCCAATTGGGTTGTGTTTATGTTCATATATATGTGAGAATGGAGAACTATCAATGATGTTAGTCTCTTGTAAATTTTTATCATGCCATTGAAAAAAAATATTAGTTTGTAATTTATGAAATGTCACTATGTTATTGCAACCCA
This sequence comes from Paspalum notatum, assembly GCA_022530915.1. Classification (NCBI taxonomy): domain Eukaryota; kingdom Viridiplantae; phylum Streptophyta; class Magnoliopsida; order Poales; family Poaceae; genus Paspalum; species Paspalum notatum. The sequence continues at coordinate 25,926,551 of CM039692.1, forward strand.
TTGTATACTTAAGTTATTAAGTTAATGTCACTAATATCTAATCTACGAAATTTAATATTGATTGTGTTGCATTTTTCTTTAAATAATTGCATCTATGGTAAAAATATCATTCATCTAGCCCCATCTTATCACCATCTAGTAGACCACCTAGTCACTAGTTGGGACTTGGGAGTGACCAATTATGTAGCGTATGGCACGGCACCTAGGACGCATACATGAACGGAATACCATGGCTTGGGCCGGTGTTCTTGGAGGAAAAGGGCGCTACGTTTGGAATGCACGAGAAGCGTTCATGAAATGCCCCAAGGACATGAGCGTGTGCAGCCAGGGACAAGCATTGGCATGCCATATGGGTGAAGGCACGACATGGATGGTCGTGTGTGTGTGCGAGCGCGCGCGTGTGGTGGCCAAGGTTGTCCATGCACAGGAGTAAGTGATAGGCCATGTGCACTTCGAACGGTGTGGCCTCTCCTGGTGGAGCCATTCGGTGTGGTGCCAGTGGCTGCTCGGTGTCATGTGCACGTGTGAGTGTGCGCACATAACAAGCAAGAGCGTGTGTCATCTATAGAAAAGGAGACATGGCCCAATCGCGGGTGACACAGGCAAGCAAAGGAAAGAGGTTGGCTGGTGGAAATGGGTAGTTCATGTAGGTCGCCATGGTGGCTTGATGGCCATGCTCGAATGTGGAAAAGAGGATCCTTTGTTCATGATACACGACTTGGTGGGCTAAGATGGAGGATGGTGTGGCTCACTTTGTTTGTAGAAGCAATATGAATTTGTGATGTTTCCAAACTGAAGTTGAGCATGGAATAAATGGAGGCCTCATGGTACTTAGTGGCTAGAGGTGCAGTGGAGGTAGATCCTCTTCTTGGTGGCAGTGAAGCACCACTACTACAGAAACGTGCTACAGGAGCGGTGGAAAAATCCCCTAAAGGAGCGATTTTCGGAAGGGCTCCTACTCGTGGGCTCCTACAGTGAAACCCGCTGTAGGAGCGGTTACGGAACCGCTCCTGTACACAGCGGAAGCGGCTCATGTTTTGAACCGCTCCCGCTGAAGCCCTTACAGGAGCAGTGCAAAACATGGACCGCTCCTACTAAGGTTACTAGCAGGAGCGGCTCAAAGCATAAGCCGCTCCTGCTGAGGACCCTAGTAGGAGCGGTTTATAGCCTGCACCGCTCCTGTCAACGGATCAAGAAAACAAAAAAAAAACTATCCACGCCTACTGCTTTCTCCGCAGCCGCCGCTCACTTGTCTGCCGTCGCCGAGCGCCGCCACGCGCAGGGATGCCGTCATGCGTCGCCTAGCCGCGCTAGCGCCATTGCCGTTGTCCGCAGCTGTGTTGCGGGCGGCACCCATATGCACTGCCGTCGCCAATGGCCGCCGTCCCCCACAGCTGTATCACCATTGCCAGTGCTTGCGTGTCGCGGCCTCGTCGCTCCTTTACGGTAGAAGTTCGGCCAGTGGCCACCACCGCTAGTCTCTGTGGTTATGCAGGAACTTGCCGGTAGTGATCTGTTACATCAGCGTTGTACGCAACATGGACTAGTATTGTGTTTTTTTTTTTTGCGAATCACAGTACGCAGGCGTTCACAGCCGTGTAGACTCACAACGCCGGCATCTCACGAAGTCACCATAGGTGCTCAGTCGACAGGGATATCATCTATCACTGGAAGAACAAAGACGTTAAATTATGTGAACACTCATGTTAAGTCGAGAATTTGAGCCCGGCTAGGCTGGTTCCACCACAAAGAACAACTCAGTTTGCAACATGAACTAGTATTGTTGACAAACATAAATCTTATAGAAATATATATACAAATATGAGACACAATTAATAAAATTAATATTATTCAATATCTCTCATAGGTTCATACTCTAATACCTTTATATGTCTACAATAGACTAATGTTTATCTTTTATAATGTCATATGGATAACTTTATATGCAAATTAAATTAGGGGTGATTTTTAGATTATTTTTAGCAATGGAAAAATAGGTAAATCATATAAACATTTAGGGGTTACGTTAATTTACCTCTCATAACGTTATAATACCTAATTTGCATATGCAAATTTAGAGAGTTATTTTAATTTATTTTTCACAATAGCATAGTGGATAATTTTTAAAAAATAAAACAGATCCAATAACTCTATTATTAGAATTTACCTAATGGATAGCTGGATGTTTCTGATTTTATTTTGAATTTTTAGTACTTATTTTTTATCTAGTCCAGAAATAGTAACAGTTCAAACTAGGGCCACGCATCACAAAATGAGACATTGTATTAAGATATCCCAGATTTTTTTTGTTTTGCAAAAACCAGTCATATTTCTAAGCCTAATAAAGACTCTGTTCCACCACGTGGATTCTGTTTGTCGACGTATTTGGCGGACGGTCCGTTCAAATAAACTAGTCAATCAACCCGTGCTTTCGCACGCGTTAGAGTCTTAAATGTGTTATGCTTAACCGTACAACATATATAGATCTATTTTTATACTTAGATTTTTATAATAATATATCTTGCTACTTTATATGTATGCTTATTAATTGATTTAGATAATCTTCGATCCATTGCAAAAATAGGTGATTTTAATATAATTTTGAGGGGTTACTTTCATCCTATTATCAATCATAATAACTAAGGTGAACAATTCAAATATAAATTAAAGAGGATATTTGGTATTATCCTATCAAAATAGCAAATGTGAGCAATTAGATATAAATTTAGGGTGTTATTTCATATTTTCCTTTATATTGGCAGAGTGGGTAATTAATATGTAGTTTTAGGAATTATTTAATATTATTTTGATAATGGCAAAGGTGGGTGATTACTTAATTAGAAAACAGATCTAATAGCTATTAAGATTCCAACATGTTAATTGATGATAGAATATTTTTTTATTATTGTGAGGATTTCTATAATTTTATTTTTTTCTAGCGTATCTTGTGAAGATTGACATGGAAATTTTAAAAAGTATACAAAATATCTGTTTTATGAAAAAGTTTTTAGCATCTTTAATGGGAAAAAGACAAAAACTGAAAATAAATTTAAAAATGGAAAAAATCTAAAAAAATAAAAAGATATTTGCTTTCGTTGAGAATTGAACTCAAGATCTTTCGTAATGGCAGAGGTGGGTAATTACTTAGAAAATATATATATAATGAAAAAAAGAGGATATTTGCTTTCATTGAAAGTTGAACTCAAGACCTTTCATAATGGAAGAGGTGGGTAATTACTTAGAAAACAGATCTAATGGCTATTAATATTCCAATCTGCCAATTGATAGTCGGATGTTTCTGATTATTGTGAGAAGTTTTTGGATTTTTTTTTCTAGCGCGCTTTGAAATTGGTACAACTTTTGGAATCTCCAAATAGTAATAGTAAGATGTCAGTAAACGAAGCTGCGCCCTCGATCCCGCTGCAGTGCCACTGCTGCTCTAAAAATATATATATACAGAGGAATGTCCAACAAACCAAAGCTAGCTAAGCCAATCCCACAATACAATGGAGGACAAGGTGGCCATCGCCGTGGTCGTGGCAGTGCTTCTCGTCGTCGTCCTCAGAAAGGTAGTCAGTGCTTTGCTCACCGCGAAGCCGAAGCTGAACCTGCCACCGGGGCCATGGACGCTGCCGTTGATCGGTAGCATCCACCACCTTGTGCGCTACCCGGTGGTGTACCGGGGCATGCGCGATCTGGCGCACAAGTACGGGCCTGATCTGATGATGCTCTGGGTTGGTGAGGTGCCCACGCTGGTGGTGTCCTCGCCGGAGGCCGCGCAGGCGATCACGAAGACGCACGACATATCGTTCGCCGACCGTTTCTCGAGCGTCACCATGAACGTACTCACCTTTGACAGTACGGACCTGGTGTTCGGGAAGTACGACGAGCGGTGGCGGCAGCTTCGCAAGATCTGCGTGCTAGAGCTGCTCAGCGTGGCACGCGTGCAGTCCTTCCAGCGCATCCGCGAGGAGGAGGTGGCGCGGTTCGTGCAAAGCGTCGCCGCCTCCGCCGGCGCCGGCGCCACCGTCAACCTGTCCAAGATGTTATCCGCCTTCATGGGTGACCTCTTCGTGAGGGAGTCCATCGGCAGCCTGTGCAGGTACCGGGATGACTACCTGGACGCCATCGACACGGCGATCCTGCAGACATCCGGGGTGACCTTGGCCGACCTCTTCCCGTCGTGTAGACTCATGCGGGCTCTTGGCACGGCGCCACGGAAGGTGCTCGCCTGCCGCAAAAGGATCGAGCGCATCATTGAGGCCATCATCAGCGAGAAGAAGGAAGCCATGGAACGCGGTGACGAGACGGCGCACGACGGCTTCATCGGTGTCCTGCTCAGGCTCCAGAAAGAGGCCAGCCTACCCATCCAGATCACCAACGACACCATCGTCAGGCTCCTGTTTGTAAGTGTCGACTATTCACTTTATTATACCCACCTATATATATATATATTCTGTCGACCCCCCCACATATATACTACTGCACGTATTTGGTTCTCATGCATGTACACATCGATCAGGACATGTTCGGCGCCGGCAGCGAGACCTCGTCGACCTCGCTCAACTGGTGCATGACAGAGCTAGCTCGGAACCCGGCGGTGATGGCCAAAGTGCAGGCCGAGGTCCGGGAGGCCTTCAAGGGCAAGACCGCAATCACCGAGGAGGACCTCACCAGGGCCAAGCCTGCCTACCTCAAGCTTGTCATCAAGGAAACTCTGAGGCTGCACGCGCCGCTGCCGCTGCTGCTCCCACGCCAGTGCCGCGAGACATGCCAGGTCCTAGGCTACGACATCCCCAAGGGCACCGCCGTGCTCATCAACGCCTGGGCGATTTGCAGGAACCCCAAGTACTGGGACGACGCCGAGGAGTTCAAGCCTGAGCGGTTCGAGAAATCTAGCCTGGACTACAAGGGGACGGACTACGAGTTCATCCCATTCGGATCTGGGCGCCGCATGTGCGCCGGCATGAATCTTGGAGTAGCCAACATGGAGCTCGCTCTAGCAAGCCTTCTATACCACTTTGACTGGAAGCTCCCTGATGGAGTAGCGGAGCCAAGGGATATTGACGCTAGTGAGAACATAGGAGTGGTTGCGAAGAAGAAAACAAAACTCGTTTTGCGCCCGGTTACCTGCATTGCTCCAGCTAGCTAGTGGGTTATTAAGAATGAAGGCTTCGTTCAGTCATAGCATCCATCGTATGGTCGTTGGGAAATACTAAGCGCGATGCAAGGATTATTAATTATGTATAGCATGTACTCTCAACCCAACTGCTTGGTCCACTCGGTTATAAATAAATATATATGCAATAACTTCTCTTCTGTTTTTGTCTTGAAGATTTATTTTTCGTTTACCAAGTTGAGTCATCTGTTTGATGTAACAAACATAAGAAGCAAAAAAAAAAACGAAGAGATAGATCACCATTATTCCTCAATATACAAATTCCCTTACACACAAATTGCTATTAATAATTAAGATTCTATTCCACATTTACACATAGGAACTTGAACTAGTAATTAAAGTCTATCCGAATCGCAAATCCCCATACCTAGGAGCAAAATCTTGTTAGCAATTAAGCATAAACATCAGATGTACATGAAGAAGTTTATGTCGAGAGACTCCAGGTGGAGAGAAGGATAGACCAGAAAATACCAAGTAAGCATACACATCAGAAGTGCATGAGGAACTCCAGGTGGAGAGGAGAGAAGAGGTCTGGGAAGATGAATAGAAATGGAGAAGCTGATTTGGTTCTTCTGAATATTCGATGTCCCTCTCAGCTATTGCTCCTTTGTATCATTGCCTTCAAAATCTTGGGACAGACTTGGGTGTCACTGGCTAAAACATCACCCTATTCTCTCTTCATTATTTATATCCATACTAGGTGTGTGCTCGTACGTTGCCACGGAAGCCAATACTTATATGCACACACATTACCATAAAACATCATTTCCTCTAGAGAGATTTCGATATTTGACACCAAATTCGTAAGCCTCACTGTATTTGACACCCAATTTGCATACCTTTCGAAATTTGATACCGAAACTGCAAACTTCTTTGTTTCGGGGACTCTACCTATTTTCTCTCTTTCTTTCCCACCTTTAACCGTGTTGCTGGTCACCCCCCCCCCCCCCCCTACACGCTGGCCGTCCACCAGCGCCGCCGTTGCTCCCCTCGCTCCGCGCCGGCGCCGCCGCTAGTGCCTCTTCTCGTCTCCTCCTCTGCCTGCTGGCGGCTGCCGAGCCGGTGGCGCGTGGAGGACAAGGAGGAGCCAACGATGCAGACGGCCAATGACGCGAAGGAGGAGCTGGCCGGCCGCGGCGAGGTGGCCAGATCCAGAGTCACCAGCGCACCTGCCGCGCGGAGGAGCCCTCAGCACACCTGCGACACCGGCGGCCCGCGTGGCGGCGGGGATGAGCGCGGGGGAGCGCAGAAGAGGGAGAGGCGCGGATGACAGCGGTGGTGGCGAGGAGGGCACCGCGGAGGATGACGCACGCCGGTGCCGAAGATAGGCCGCGCGCTGGCGGTGGCCAGAGGGAGGCGGCGGGCCGACCGAGGCTGGAGGGAGGTCGCGCGCCGGCAGGGCCGGTTGTGAGCAGGGGTAAAATGGGGAAGGAAAGAGAGAAAATAGGTAGTCCCCCGAAACGAAGAAGTTCGCAGTTTCGGTGTCAAATATCGAAAGGTATGCGAATTGGGTGTCAAATACAGTGAGACTTGCGAACTTGGTGTCAAATATCGAAATCTTTCTTCAATACAGTATGATATGATTTGTGGAGGTTGAGCCTAATAGATATGAAGAAAATTCTCTCATTCAAGAACTCATTTAATTCTTTTACATAATTTACCAGAGACATACATGCGTCGGGATTTTCTATACTTCTTTTGACTCAAAAGATAAGCTTCTAGTAATATAGTTAATTAATAATTAAATATTGAATCAATCATTCATGTAAAGCAACAATTGATATGAAAAAGTTAGCTTATTGTTCATGCTAATAAACAAGTAACAAGCTGCTTGCTTCCTACTACTTTTCTGAGAAAAACAAAACTGGAAATTGCTGACAGCAACCCAACAATTGGTAGCTCACAAAACTGTAACACTTCGGATAATTCTAAAAGCATTGGGCATAATTAGTGACAAGCACAATACATAACACTTCGGATAATTCTAAAAGCATTGAGCATAATTAGTGACAAGCACAGTACATGTACTACACAATGGCCTGTCTAAAGATAGATGGAGCTCACTGCAAGATCCGGAGCTGAACAAGGCTTCATATGGGAGATTTTGGCAGTATAATAAATAATTGGTAGTAATTGGTAGTTAGTATGTATCAATGATGATGAATAATCCAACTTTTATAGTATAAACCAAATAAATCGTGACATGTTGGGTGCCGGATTGTCTAGCTGGTAATGTAGCTTCTAAGGAAATATTTCATAACTATTGTCAGGATATGCAAACAAACCTTCAAAATATTACACATCAATGGAAACATTAAGTGGAACTCGAGACTGAAGTGTCCTCGGAATAAAATAAATCTAAGACATTTCATTTTTATCATCTAATTTCAGCGCCAACTCAAGGAAAAGGGCACGGTGGCTACTCACCAGACTTTTTGATACTGCACATTTAAGAGTTTGCAGGTATTTTACTGAAATCATGGGTGAAAATTTGTTATGCAATTCTAACAGCAAAGGTATGAAAAAAACAAAGGTTCTATACAGAAACCATTGACCTTCCAGTCCGACTGATCTCACAGGACAACCTAAAAAACAGAAACAGAAGTGATGTTTACTCAATCAATATTTTTATAGCCAGTTAACCACTTGAATTAAGCTGGGAGATGATACTGTGCAGTGAATTAATTCACTGAGACCTTTCTAATTCTTTTATAATTCAATGCATTAACCAGTTAACTAAAAACCAAAGTTCTTCTGCTGCTGTCTTCAGCGAGACTTAGGTGACATAATAAGCAAGCATTTAGGTACACACGTGCGATGCTTCTTTTGCTGCATCCTAACAAGTTCAAGTGAGATACAAAATGATAGCTTAGTTACTCCCCTCCACCACTTCACGACTAATAACAACCTCCTGATCATATATATATGCAACAATTTATGCATTTTTAGTCACCGAACCAGCGCAGAATCCAAATATTCACTTACTGTTTCCAGGCATGAGATCACTCCCCTTTCCATATAGAGTTGGCTTCCGTGCTGAAGGTAGGACCGACGCCTAAAAGGGAGGGGTAAATTAGGATTTTTAAAAACAAGGCTCACTAAAAACTACAACTGCTAAGCAAAACCTATGCAAGTTAAACTAGCTATGTGCACTAAGATTTTGCTAAGTGTTGCTACTTCTACCGTGGTCAAGTCTTGCAAACTAGTTCCACCTAGAAACTAACCTATCAAGCTAGTCTAGGAATGTAAGCACACAATTGAAAGAAAGTAAATGCGGAAGCTAAAGAGATGGGATAGAGAATGCAAACTCCCAATGACGATGATGGTAGCACACGGTGAGGACACGGCGATTTTTTCCCGAGGTTCGGGGAGACTCACGGTCTCTGCCCCCTACTCCTCGTTGGCGCTCCACTAAGAGCTTTGCACTCACATAGTCCTCAAAGGAATACGGCATCGCCCTTTGCAAGGGTGGATGTTGGCAAAGTGACTTCCACGGAAGTCAAGCAACCCCGGTCGGGTCTCCGGATATCTCGGTACACACCCACCCGAACCTATCTCTCGCGTGGTCCTCCCGTACCACGGCCTCGCCCACGCAAGGGTAGAGGATGGATAGGTCGCTGGGGTCTTCCGAGTCCTTCTCGTGGAGCTACCCCGCCGTCTCCACTAAGGGAAGCTTTGGCCAAAACGCCAAGGGCCTTCCTCCCTCTCACAAGGTGGTGGCGGCCACTCCACACTCCGGAGGGTCTCGCAAGACTTACAACCGCACACACACAAAGATAAGCGTGCACGCAGGTACGGAGAATAGACAAGGTGGCCTAAGCAAGGATGCACTAAGCACTAGCTATGCCGGATGTGTCTAGTTTTGTTCTTGTGGTGGTTGGGCTCTCAAAAGGTATTGCTACACTTCAAATGGGCATGGAGGATGTGTATCAACACTTGTGCTAGCTTAGGATACTCCAACCGCAATGGGGAGGCCGGCCAAGGGGGTATATATAGACCTCACCTCCAAAACTAGCCGTTGGGGGCTTTTTCAGCTTTTCTGCATACCCGTACCACCGGACTGTCCGGTGCGTGTAAATTGCCCCTTCTTTGAGTCAACCGTTGCTCTGACAATATAGCCGTTGGAGCCACCGGACTGTCCGGTGGCACCACCGGACTGTCCGGTGCGTTGTAGCGCCGGGTCTTCGTCTTGGAATGCTCTCGGTCTATATCGTCCGGTGGCACCACCGGACTGTCCGACGGTAGGTTTTGCGCCGGACTTCGCCCCTTTTCTTCTCAGCCTATATCGTCCGGTGGTAAGCCACTGGACTGTCCGGTGTATGGAAATTTGTACCGGTTCTTCAGCTTTTGACTTGGCTCCTTGTAAGCACCGGACTGTCCGGTGTTGCACCACCGGACTGTCCGGTGCATGCTTTTTCTTCTGTTCTTGAGTCAAAAAATTGGTCCGCTGACCGGCCAGCGGGACCGCCAAGTCAGGACCTTCGCTTGCACCTTGATGGGGACTTGGATCTTTTCTTGTGTCTTTTAGATCCTCCTTTGAGGTGTTTGTACCCCATGTCCACCAATTACACCCTGGGACATTAGACAAAAACACTTGCACACAAATATTAGTCCTATGACACGTGTTGTCAATTCAACCACCAAAACCACATATGGGGACTAAGCACAAGGCTTAGGGCCCATTTTTCTTACACGTGCCACGCACGGGCACACACCTAGAATGTGTAGGTACTAAAGGGTACTTTTAGTACCTACAATCCTCAGCAAAAGAACGATATAAATAAAGGAAATAAACTTTGAGGTGGTAAACCGATGCTTGATCATATTCTGATGGGGCAAAAGTAGAAACTAGGCGGATCACAGTGCGCCATCTGGTTAGCAGAACCACTTAGTGAAAGACTATAGCACAAAAGTATAACATAAGCAGAATTTGACCATACATCTCAATCAAGCAATTGACAAGCCAAACCGGGGCATTATCCGAACTGTCACTTGCAAACTCTGAATCTTAAAATTCAGATTGGAATGCATATGTCTAACTGTTGTTTGAATGTGTGAGTGGGTTGGTTACCTTGGGCTGCGACGTGACGTGACGGTGGCGGCAGGGGGGCGCGGGTTGGTGAGGCGACGTCGGTGGGCGGAGGAAGCGTCGCAGGGCCAGCTAGAATGGGCGGCATTTGCGTCTGCGCGCGGAGGCCGCGGCGCGTCGGCGGCGGCGCGGTGGAGTCGGGGGCGCGTCGGTGCCCGGAGACGGCGAAGACGGCGGCGGCGCGCGTCGGCCGCGGAGGCGCCCTGGGCGCGCGGAGACGGCGGCGACGCGCGTCGGCCGCTGAGGGGCGCGTCGGTCGCGGAGACGGCGAAGATGCCGGCGGCGCGCGTCGGCCGCGGAGACGCCCTGGGCGCGCGGAGACGGGGCGGCCCGCGTCGGCCGCGGAGACGGCGGCGGCGCGCATCGGTCACGTCTGCCGCGGAGACGGCGAACACGGCGGCGGCGCGCGTCTGCTGCGGAGGCGCGTGTGAGTTGGGGGAGCCTGGGCGTGCGGAGTCGCGGAGGCTCGGGCGGGTCGGCACGTCGGCCGCGGAGGCGCGTCGGGCGCGGCGGCGCTGGCGAGTCGGGGGCTCGCGCAGAGACGGCGTCCGCGCGTGGAGACGGCGGCAGTGGATGTGGCGGCAGAGTCCGCGGCTGGGGTGAGCATCGGCCGCGAAGGTGCGCGCTGGCGAGGAGGCGCGGGGAGCCTGCAGCGGCGCGCGTCGGCAAGCGGAGGAGCGGGCGCGTCGGGCGCGGCGGCGCGCGCGCGGGCGAGGGGCGGCTGTGGCGGCGTAGGCCGCGGCTGGGGCGTGTGGAGACTGCAGGGAGCCGGCGGCGGCGCTTGCAGGCGAGGAATGCGCTTGGCGTCGAGATGGCTGGGTTCTGGTACAGATTCGCGGGGCAGGGCGCAAGTGATGGCTAGGATGCAGCGGGAATGGCGGACGACGTGCGTCCCGCTGATGGCGGCAGGGATCGAGCAGCGTGTTGCATCGCGGGGCGCGCGGGGGGAGCGAGGGCGCCCTCGCCTGTTGACGCTTACGTTAGGCTCTTAATAAGTAGTCGAGAAGTGTGAAAGCTTGGAAAAGACTCTACTGTCTGTGCCGGGGTAGCCGGGGCTAGAGCCCTGGCCGCCCGGTGCTGGATGCGCCCCTATTGCCGCGCGACGCCCAGGCTACCGCTCGTGCCGCGCGCCGCTGAAGGATCCTGCTCCGCTCCTGCTGCCCGACGGCGCCGGCCTTCCGCTCCTACTCCTTCCGCGCGCCGACGCCATGCTCCCGCTCGTGACGCGCACTGCGCCAGGATCCTGCTCCCACTCGTGGATTGGCTGATCAACAAAATGATGAGCTGATTAACACATTTGTTGGTGTCTCACGAAACAGGATAGATGGACAAGTCCGGCGGCCGCGCGGCGCGGAATAATGAAAAGGACATAGAGCCACACAAAAGATGGGCTACATAGACTGTTTTTGGGACTAATTAAGGAGCTGTCGGAGTTAGACCATCCCTAACCATTGCCTAAAAAACCTTTGTTATCTACTATTCCAACTACTCTTCTCTCTGTCTACAGTAGCGCTACAGTGTTAAACAGTGTTATAGGCAGCCCATATACCCAATGGCTGGGGATAGCCTTAGATGTGTTTTTTGGGCCTTTTGGGAAGAGCCCAAAGGATGCTCCTAGGCTAGATTAGGTGTCATAGGTTACTGGATCGGTAGTCCATAACAAACCCGATTCCCACAACAGTTAAGAAAAGGATCCGTACCTTGGCTTTTTATCATGTACGTGATGATGGACGGCCTAAGGCTATCCACACTCGTCGAACTCTAAATTCTAACTCTAAAAAAAATATTTCGTTCTGATCATCACGTTTTTGAAATACAGTTTGGCAAGCTTCTACGCTCATTTATACCATATATCTCAACGCTATACCAACTACCACATTTTTCCTATTTTTTACTCTCCAACCCCTCTCTCCCCTCCCCCACCACCGACGCCAAGCCTCTCCTTGCTCCTCTGCTTCTCCGTCTCTCCTTCGCTAGGCCACCCTCCTCTACTTCTCCTCCAAGACCATCGCCCCCCACGCCGCAGGACACCGCGGGCCTCCGCGCCTCCAAGACCGGCCGCAGCGACGCGACGTGAGTCCTCGCTGCCTCGCCCGGATCCGCGCCGGACGTCTTCCTCCCCATTGGCCATGGATCCTTCTGCTCTTCTTCCCCACCTTCTCCTCTTCCTCCCTACCGGTCACCTCTTGGGGCCGTTTCCGCAGCGCCGGCCGCCGTGCCCCGCCATGGCCACCTCCAGCATCCTCTCCACCGGCCGGATCTAGTTCTGTGAAGCTCCGGCGCCGTCCTACTCCGTCCATGGAGCTCTGGCGCCACCCCACCCGCTATCACCCGTCGTCCACCTCACAATGTCCACAAGTCACGGCGATGGCACGAGGTGCAGCCGTTGCTCACATCGAAGAGAGAGAGAGAGCAAAGCTGTAGGGGGGGGGGGGGACGGGAAGCACCCCATGTTTGAGTTGAGAGAGAGGCGACTCGACCATCAGATGTGGCATCCAGTCACCCGGTACACTTGTTTTTGACTGGAAAGACGACTGTATATTTTTAGGGGAAAGCATCTGCAGATAGGCTAAGCGTGGATCTCCATGCAGCAGTTCAACCATGCAGGACTTGACAGTGACCACGGCATATGGCGGCCATGCATCATAGCTTCACTTGATTACAGCGGTGCTCTGTCCCAAATTGCCAACACGCCTCTGCCTCCTGCTTTAGAATAGTGCTTCTCGCAGCTGCCAAGCCTAGCATGCTAGAGAAGAAAAGGAAAAGGCATAGGCTGTCTTTAGATCAATTGGGACTGAAATGCACTGTAGCGCTGAAAAATACACTGTAGCACTTTTCGTTTGTTTGTGGTAAATATTGTCCTCCTATGGTTTAATTAGGCTTAAAAGATTCGTCTTGTAAAGTACATCTAAACTGTGCAATTAATTTTTTATTTCATCTACATTTAATACTCTATGCATGTGCCGGTATTTTGATGTGATAGAGAATTTTTTTTTTTTTGCATAGTGGAATTTGAGAAAAAAATTTGGATCTAAACAGGACCATAGACTAGAGCGGGGAGTAGGCAGCCTACTAGCATTGGACCAGAGAGCGTGCAACTGGTGACACTCGAAGCCCAATCCTTAGACCAAACGCACGCCGCGTCCCCCGGTTACTGCCACCGCGTGGGCCCTGCGGCCACGACGCGTGAGCGCCACGGGCACGCGCAGTGGGCAGTGTCCCTGTACTCGAAGTCCAATGCGTTGTTGCTGACAATTTTGGGCAATTTGGGTAGCGGAAGTAATTTTCCTGAAGTGAATTCCGCTTTCCGATTTTGGTATCTGATCTACCACCTCAACTTTCGAGTGTGGTTTCAATGTTTTGGGTTTAGCATTTGGGTAACGGGTTCTGCCCACCCCAGGAGCATCGTGTTTTACTCCTGGGCATGGAGAGATGTAACTATGTACTTTGCAATATATATTTTAGTATGTTGGGTAATTTTAGTAAATATTCTCCTTTTGATTCCATATTGTAACTATTGATTTTGGATGTTGCAATATATATTTTTCCAGTGGTGCACTAGGTGATTTATAAGTTTCATCATTGTTTTGATGTTCCGGTCTTGGTAATGCTACATTCATTGCTGCAGATAGTGTTTAGTCGCGTTGCAGCCTCGATTGTTGTTATTATGTTTTGTCTAACTCTGGAATTCATGATGGTAGATCACAACAACATATAAGAGCAAGTATTATAAGGTGATGTAAGCGGACTGTAAGGTATGCCACGTCAGATTTGTGGTGAAATGGAAGAAAAAAAATGAAAATAGAAAGAAAGCGGGCTGCTCACTTGTAGCCCCAGCTCAAAGGTGGGCTGCTCCTACACTCTAAGACACTTTGTGAGAGGAAGAGATAGGCTAGGTATTAAATGTATAGCTTACACCAAGAGAAAGCTATTGCATGAGTGGACTTTTAGTTGGCTACATATAACATGGCACCATCCTACAGCCTATAGTGGGTTCTATTATTAACCTTGTTCTAAGTCAGCCAAAGTCTACCAAACTTATCTTTTGGGTTGAGTTACGTGATGTTTTGTGTGTTCTGGTCTCTAGTGAACCGATACCTATACATCTCAATTAATAAAAAAATTATAAAATATTAATCGATCAAACTTTGCAACGCTAGCAATGTTGTAGATGAATCAAATCAACTCTAAAGTTGAAACAATAAACCAATCTAAGAGAACAAATTGGGCATGCAAGAGCAAAGCAGAGAGAGATGAGATTACCACATCTTAATATTTTGCAAAAATATGAAAGAGCTAGTTTTATAAGAGTTTCTTTGCCATGTATGCACATCTAAGTTACGTACCCGTAGGTACTCTCACATTTTCTTTTATTTTTTATAGACTCTTTTTTTAACCAAATCATATGGAACTAGGAGTCTCAAACTTGTTTATTCTTCGCAATGATGAACATAGAATACTAAACAATAGTGGTGACTCAAACACTTGCCTCATGTGAACTAAAACAAAATTTTAACATATACTAACAAAGAAAATATATAATAAATAATAATGTTAGCCATATCAGATGTTCTCATAAAAATATAAGGTATTTGGAATGCTACAATCAAAGGCTGCAGCTATATTCAAAACTAGTGAATACCCGTGCGTTGCTGCGGTAATTTGAGAATGATTTTAGATAAACGTTGAATGATGAATGATAATAAGGATACAACATGAATGGAAATGAGGAAATATAGATCACGCCTTCAAAATAAAGGCTTACCTCTACCAAGGGAAATAATGTTGTTTTTTTATTGCCGCTGCAGTTATGACTAAAATGGCATGGTGTATGACTTTTCTCTTTTCATGTACAAAATATTAGTAACCATGTTGGCATATTGTTGTTGTTTGGTGATGTTTGAACTCTGAGAATACCCGGTGAGAATTAAAAAAAAAAAAACTATACTGGGAGAATTGACCAAAGAGCTAAATAGGAACTTACGGAAAACATCCTGTAGGCAAATGTTATGTATATTGTTGGGATATATACTCCTATAAGATAAGAAAATAATGGAAAGAACAAAAAATAAAGATATAATGGATGTATAATGGAAAAAAAAGAGAACCGGATAGCTACATTCTAGTGCCATGCAGTACCTTCTCAACCTACCGCATCTCTCGTGTCCTCCCTGAGACCACTGCAGGACCTTCTCGGTTCTTACCCTTCTGCATCTCCTGTGTCTCTCTTCTTCTGTGTTCTTGCTCTGGCAACGACCGGATTGCTGGCCAGATCCACGTGAAGGAGACTGATCTGCACGGGGAAAGGGCGGATCCGTGCAGGGGCGCACGGCTCTCCAACGCAAGGGCGGCAGCGTCGTCAGAGCCGCTGGCATCCGGGCTGGCGCCTTCTTGAGCCGCTCCGCCTGCTTCATGAACACCCAAATGTAGCAGCCCACGGAATCGAGCTGCTGCTCCTGGCCTTCGAGGATGTCGCCCAGGCCGCGGCCGTGCGGCGCATCTGCTGGATATGCCGTGGGCCATCTGATCCGTCGAGGTCCTCTCTATCAGAATATTCTTTCCCTTCCTTCTCGAGGCGGGAGAGGTAGGGATCGATGACGGCCCCCAGCCCGCCCTGGACGCGTGCCGTGAAGGAACTCTTGGTGACCGGTCCGCCGTCGACAGGCGCTGAAGCACATCGTCCATATCCATGGAGGACACTGCCTCCTGCGCCATAGCATCGCCGATGGGTAAGGCGATGTTACTATGATCATAGCGTGCTTCTTATATACAGAACGGTGTACATGCCAGTATTTAGTAATTTAGTAATGGATGAACATAGGCGTTTTAAGAGATTAGTGTGTATCGGTTTTAGGATGTGCGGAATGAGAAACGGTGGACGGGTGGAGGGAGATAGACAGATGTGACGTTTGGATACGCCTCGGTGTGCAGGGAGTGGCAGTTGCCTTGGCCTGGGTGGCCATAGAAGGTAGGCATGGCTGACTGTTGGGATGGTAAGGTGACGTGGAGACGCTGCATGTCGAGAGAATTAGAGATAATGGTTGTAAATGGGCTTCACTTATATAGGTTTTATAGATGAAATATTTCCGTAGACACGTGCGTCCGCATGTACAATATCACTAAACAATCAATCTTATATAATAAAAGTAATGTTACACTAAACCCATTTACTATATATTAGAAAATGAAAACATAATTTATACCTATGTAATAAAAATAACAATATAGTTAGAAACATTTATTATACATTAAAAATATTAAAATATAATTTATAACATATATATCGATATATAAAAGCAATAATATAGTTATATTAAATATAAAAACATAATTTATAGCACATATATTATTTCAATTAAAACATTAAAAATAACGTGCAAAATTTAATATTCATATAATTTAAAAAATAATTACACGCTGCATTTCTATTGTTATGTGTAGGACACACTTGTATTTTTACTGGGATTGTGAAATCGTTAACCATTGTTATCAAGATTGCCTCTGCATGATTTAAACACAAGAGTAAATAATTAGTCTCAGCTCTATGTAATCTAATATCTCAAAATTCATAAGAGGTTGTTTGGGTCTCTTGAATTGGAATTTCATTACAACAACTACTTGTTTATGGAAAGAAAAGAGATAATTTGAGAACTTTGGGGAAGGAGAGCAGGTAGGAATCCACAATTTTACGAAACAATTCCAAACAGTTCACCCGTGGACGAAAAAATTCACTTTTTCTATTAGATTAATACATATGTGAAATGATGAATTTCAATCCAGATGCATCATTAGCTCAACTATTGTCACGCCCGGTTTCACGAACAAAACCGTGCAACATATATATGTGTCAGGAAACGTCTGTCATATACATGACAAATTACAAAGTACCACCGACACATGCCATAAATAAAAACGCACATAACATTAAATATATCATCATACACTGTGACACAGATGTTTAACTCAGAATATAACGCAGCATTGCGGAAGCATCAAAAATAAAGATAACGAGGGCGCCACAGGGACATCGACTGGTGAATGAATAGCCTAGAACTCATCGTCGTAGTCTTGTACATAGTCTTCATTACCTCCATCAACTGAGCAGCGGTTGGATTTTTTCCCTCAACAAAAAATAGATATAAAGAAACAAGTGTGAGTACAGAATACCCAACAAATATAACATAAACTATGAGGCTCTAGGTTTAGCTGCAGACTGCATTAGCTTTTAATTAATTACCTTTATTAAAACCTAATTACTATACATTAGTACCAACTCTATTAGCCCAAAAGATATTACATAAGAATTAAATAAAATTAAACAAATATAACCATTATCATAACCATAACCAAAACCAAGAAACCCCAGCCAAGGATCCTGCTAATCACTGGGAAGGGTCTGGACCGCTTATAACCGTAAGCACGGCTGATGAAATGGCGCTCTCGAGAGGTGGCACATCTTTACCCACAAGTCGTGAGCTACATTAAGAGTTCAACACATTACCGGAGATGAGATGATTAGCAAGCGCACTACGAAACATTTACAAATGTCACGTTGATAAGGTGTAACCGTAAGGTTTCAAGGTCGCAACGGTGAGGTTCGCCTCCAAAGCGAGAAGCACATACATATAACGTAAAGCACACTCAACCATGAGGTAGCGCAGCGACCATTGAAGCTAACCTCCCCTCTTGCCCCGCAGGTAAGTTACTCCCAGACCAAAACAACATAATTAGTCACCTAAGATCATCCCATTCCAATCTTGTGGTAGCACTATTGTCCTAGGTGGTCGCTTTGTGATACGGTCCTTACGGAGAGAACTAGCAAAAATACACTGGCACATTCCTCAAGCTTCCTAAACCATGTTACTAAAAAACCAATTTTACAAAAGACATGAACCACTCAAGCACACAGCACACATTAATTGTATAGAACTATTAGTCAACATTAATTAACATAAAGATATGAGTTCGCGCAACATCTAGCACAACTTAAGACGTGTTTGGATGGGCAGAGATAACGTGAATCTAGCCAAAATTATCCCTACAATAGCCAAACGTGACCAGATAATATACCAGATAACCCGTTGCTCGGCATTATCCTAGTATCCCACCCAAAGCTGATAATACGGGATACTGGAGGGAGCCTGGCGATGGCAGTGTACGGTGAACAGGAATTGTAGACGGTAAAATATATTAAAATAACAAAAGACAAAGGGCAAGGGGAAACATCATACACCAGCTACACACTACCCGATGTTATTATCCAGGCAAACAAACGCAACACGCTTTTTTATATCCCACCGCTTACCGTATCCAGATAATGCACTCCATCGCGTCCAAAGGCAGCCTTATGGTAACCATATGCATCCCAAAAAAAAATAGATATATAAGGATAAAAATAGCTAGGCATACAAATTTAAATGCACATACAGTAAGTAAAAAGATTATTAGCTGTTGTTTATGTTATACTTGCCTTCTTCAAATATTCTTTGCTACTGTTCAGAGGCTTTTGGAGGTTTCTTTTCGAACTCAACAGCTGGATCAACGTCTACGCACGATCGTAAAGCGCCACACAAACATTCATATGATCACACATGTAAGCAAACAGATGCAAAAGATAAGAAACAATACATCATTACATAAAAACAAAAGGTAAAACATATTTAAAATTATTCTACACATTTCTACGATTGCATGGGCGCAAGAATTGCCGAAAACGGATTAAAAACGGAGAAGTTATAAGCTTTTGAATACTGATAGGACTTATATATAAATACATTTCAAAAACCAGAGCTAAAAACATTAAAATCAGGTCTGATCATAACTGAAATGGACTGCAGGTTAAAGTGGAGAAAACAGAGGGTCTCTTTAGTAAAAACTCCACGGCTGACCGGCGGTTGATAGATATTGACCAGGTCTCCGGTGGCTGTGGGGCGTTAGATGAGGATCCTACAGTTGGGAATGAGGGGGACAGGCTTGGTCGGCGACGACCAAAGACCGCGGCGGCGGTCACCCTCCGCGCGGCGGAGCTTCGCTGGAAGGAGGTGTTCCGGCCTTGGGAAGGGCTAGGCACGAATAGGATTGGCTTCGGAGAGAGAGAGCGACGTGATGAAGCTCACCAAGGGCTTGAACGCGGCGCGCGGGCGACGCAGAGGGCCGGCGACGATGCGAGGCGACCGGCGACGTCGAGCTCCATGGGACGGTGTTGAGAGGCGGTTGTCGTCCAAGAAACAGAGGCGCGACTTCGGCAAGGACCTACAACGGTAGGACGGGGGTCAATTTGGCCCAAGGGTCCACTGCGGGGGAGAATTGAACGGCGGCGGCGACGCTCACCTTGAGCTCCGATAGTGAAATTCAACGGCAGTGGCGGCGCTAGGGCTCGGGCGCTGTTGGTAGCGAAAAGAGGTGCAGCGGCGAATCTTGGGACGCCCTTTATAGGGGAAGGAGCTAGGGCTTCGGTGGAGTCCGACTCGAGCTAGGTGCGGCGCGAGATGGGAGTCCGGCTCGGACCAGACTCGAGTCCGCAGCGGGCAGCGTCAGGCGCGAGCCACAGGGGAAGGAGAGCGGGGTGACAGGCGGGCCTTGCCTGTCAGCGAACTTGGGGGCATGGGCCACCGGCCAGAGAGATGAGAGATGGCGTAGGCAGTCCACCGGCCAGAGGTGGAAGAAGCTGCTGAGGGTAGGGGCCCGCTGGTCAGTGGCTCAGATGGCGCGGGGCCACTGGCAGCGAGACAGCAGGAGAGGGGGCGCGGCTTGGCTGCTCGTTTTGGGCCTGGCAAGCGCGCTGAGGGAAGCCCAGTGGGGGCGCGCGGGCAGGCCGAGGAGAGGGGAGAGGCTGGCTGGGCCTGCTGGTTCGGCTGGCCTCTTCGCCCCTTTTTTTTTTGAAATTTCCTTTTTGAAATGAACAAGAAAGGTTCTACAAATTCAAATCAACTCGAATTTAAACATTTAAATCATAACAACCAGAAACCATGTACCAGCATGAAATGCACAAATAATGTTGACTTATGCGGAAATTTAAATTACTTGTTTAATAAAATAAATCATGAAAATGCCATGCTAGCATAAAAATACCTTAGAAAATTAAATAAATCATATTAAATTTATTATAAAAATTTGGAATTAAAATTAGGGTGTTACAACTATTTAATCCCATTTCAATTCTCCTAAATTCTTAGGAGCCAAAAAGGTTCTAAAAGAAAAGAAACGAATTCTGGGCATGATTGGTTGGTTGCCAAACCTTTGGCAGGCCAAAATTTGGGCAAATTTGACCACGTTTGAATTTAAATAAAAAATTAATCATACAATTAACTTTTTATAGGTTGTTTAGGCCAATAAGAAATTTGTCTTCAGAGAAATTTTAGTTTAGATTCAAACAATGTCAAATTTGCCAAAATGTTGGCCTGCCAAAGATTTGACAACTAACCAAACAGACCCACATCTTCTGGAAGATGGTAACTCTATCAATCTTTGGCCCAGTAAGCCCATTTAAAAACTATCTTTCCTTTTTCTTTTATTTTTGTGTTTGTCTTTATTCTAATAAGTACAACGAACTATATTTAGTAGATTATGATTATGTATGCCTATATATTTATGATTCAACATTATCCTTATCATGATTCAACAATCTATATAACCCAACTCAACATTTCACATAAATTAATTCAACATATGATGTGCAAAAGTTGAACTAGTATATAAAAATGGTGAATGTCTATATTTAAAATATTGAAATATTATACGGATGGATGTCAGCTCGAGACATTTGATTGAACATGAGCCATGACTCACGAGCTTCTTAGATAGCGTTTGGTTTGGGGGCGAAGTAGGATGGGATGGACCTGTCCCTGGTTTCTGGGATGGGACGGTCCCATATATATGTTTGGTTAGAGGGGTAGAGTCATCCTAGTTTTTTTGTTTGGTTAGAGGGATGGTAGAGGATGAGGATGGATGTCTGATTAACACCGTTTGCAGCAGTGTTAGTGGACCCCACTTGTCATTGATACATGGATGCTTCTTCTTCCTCGTACGTAAGGCGGCAGCAGCAGCTCCTCTCCATGGCGCCCCTCTTTGACGGAGCCGGCGGCGCCCCCTGCTCCCCGCCAGTCCCCACCTCGCGGGGCCCCGCTCCTCCTCTCCGCTGCCGCGACCCTGCTCCTCCTCTCCACGCCGTGCGGCCCCGCTCTTCTTCCTCTTCGCCACCGCGCGGCCCCACTCCTTCTCCTCTCCGCCGCTGCACGGCCCCGTCCTCTTCGCCGCCGCGACCCCACTCCTCCTCTCCGCCGCGGCGCAAGGCGAGCTCACCGGCTGGTGGAAGAGCGCGAGGGCAAGAGTACAGGCCGCGGGGCGGGGAGAGCTTGCTGGCGGGCGGGCGAGAGCGAGAGCAGGCGGCGGGGCGACCTCGCCGGCGGCCTGGAGAGCGGGAGGGCGGGCGGAGAGGCAGGGTCGAGGTCGCAGCGGCCGAGGCAAGGCGACGACGGCAAGGGCGGTCGGGCGGAGAAGAGCGAGCGAGAGCCATCCTACCGCGTCCCACCTTCTGCGGGGGACGGGGCTGCCCCGAATCTCACGGGAATATTCCCTGGGAAGGATGGTCCCGTCCCCATCGCCTCGGAACCAAACATCCACGAAACTGGATTCGTCCTATCCCGTCCCACTTCATCCCTGTAACCAAACACTATCTTATTCTTGCTTCGCATAACTCTGCTACTGTTTGGAACTCTCTTCCATGCAGAACGGATGACAAACTGCACAGGAGAAATAGCATGGAGGATTTATGCTGCACAATACAGGCAAATAGTGGGAGAAGGCCCAACAGAGAAAGCTTTACCACGAATCTAAGCCGGAGCAGAGGACATCGGGGGCATGGGAGTGGGCCGCCAGCCAGCCGTGAGAGGTGAAGAACGGCACAGAAGGCAAATTGATCGGTGGCTAAGATATATCGAACGCATCACGAACATTGGAATTTGGAAGATACTTACCACCTACCGGAACATGCATAGGATTTCTGAGACCTACAACCGCAATTGGACTCGGCTCAGCCCATCCTGGACCGAACCCATAAACGGACAGGACCTCCTCCACTCTTGGGCCGCTCCACTGCGCAGGCCACCAGCCCGCCTGGGCTATCTAGGCCGCTGGCCCGCGCGTCTGGCTCCCGGCCTCCCGCAATCTACTGCAACTCCGAGGTCCAGCTGATCCCCGTCCGTCTCCGTCACCTCCGTTCGCACGCCAGCTTTGAGGCTCCAACTCCAAGCCACGCACGACGACACGAGCACGACCTGATGCATCATGCATAATGCATTTGCATGAGGGCATGTCCACGCAAGCT
Organism: Paspalum notatum; assembly: GCA_022530915.1. Classification (NCBI taxonomy): domain Eukaryota; kingdom Viridiplantae; phylum Streptophyta; class Magnoliopsida; order Poales; family Poaceae; genus Paspalum; species Paspalum notatum. Next base: position 25,949,144 of record CM039692.1, read on the forward strand.
TCTTAGGACGTTTTTGGCAGTGACCGAACTAGAAATTAATATAGGGAATTAAAATTTTTAACATAGTGTATGCTACACCAGTTTTTCTGTAATAGCAAAATGCCCGTGCGTTCCAATGAAAGAAAAAATCTTTAAGCACATCTACGTCAATACATATAAGAATAGCCTCACAGATAAATTTCATATCATATTGTTTCGAATTTTTCGTTATATGTGATCGAAATTTAGGTAGTCTCAGTTTGGTAAGAAATATTATTTTTTGCTTTTCCGCAATATAAAGAACATAAAAAACGGAGTCCATATACAACATGGGTATCTGTTTTCATGTAGATTGTTCCTGCCGGCTGAATCGGGTTTCCGAATAAATTGTAGACCACATTGTCTTGAAGATTTTCGTTAATTGCAAGCGAATTTTAGAGTAGCGTCAATTGATTTGGAAAGGTTGTTATTTTAGCTTTCAATTGATATATAGAACATAAAAAACGGAGTCCGTGTGCAATTTGGGCATTTGTTTTCGCGTGGGCTGCTCCTGCACTCCGGACTCGCGAATAAATTTTACGTCATATTGTTTCAAAGATTTCCGTTGACTGAGACCGAATTTTAAAATGAAATGGTTTCAGTTGGGTTGGAAAGGTTATTATTTTAACTTTCCATCGATATACAGAACATTGAAAACAGAGTCCGTATGCGACTTGAGCGTCCGTTTTCGCGTGGGCTCCTTCTATAGTCCGAATCTAGTTCGTATTGTTCCTGTTATTCAGATTATCGGATACGGGATGTGGAGGGGTTGACCAAACGGGTCCACCTGCTATGATGGACTAGGAAACCGAAGGACCAAAAAATCTTATTTACTTTAATATTAGATATATTGATACAAGTTCGTATAATTTATTCACCCATTCGGTAAGCATTTCAAAAACTAATTCGGTAAAAATAAAACAAAATACACTCCCACTGTTTTAGGTAGCATTTGGCAGCGCTCTCAAGCGACTGCGCTCCGCTCTGCTTCTCACTCCGGCTGCTCCCTCTGCTCCGGTTCTCCCTTTGGCAGAAGATTCCTTTTGCTTCAGCTTTGTACCAGCAGCAGACGAGGCAGTAGGTGAGAGGGAGCAGGAGCGGGGAGAGCGGGGTTTTTTCCACTTCATTGGCGTAGTGCAAAACGAGAGCAAAGGGAGTGATTTTATAGTGAGAGTTGTCGTTGTTTTTCTGAGAACGATTCTCACGTGGAGCGGAGTGGAGGGAGCACTGCCAAATTCCCCTTTAGAAAATAAGTCATACTAGTTTTGTCCTATATCAAAATTTTTAAAATTTAATCAAATTTATAGAGAAAAATATTAATATTCATAATACTAAATAGAATAGGTATATCATGACAATATATGTGATAGTGAATCTGACCATACTCATTTGGTATTATAAATATGTACACTTTTTATATTAATTAAGTCAAACTTTAGAAAGTTTGGTTTAGGAAAAATCAAAATGATTTGTTTGCTAGGACGGATGGATAGTATATTTAAAGATCTTAAATTTAATCAATAGATCCTTGATATTGCATGTTTCTGAATCATAAACCCATCAAATAAATGCTTTGTTTTTTTTGTGGTGAACGACGGCATGCAAGTATGCGACGACCATTCTTCATGGAAAAAAGAATGAAAGGGGGATACCCTGGGGGTTCACCCCTGTCGTACGTCTGTTTGAATTAGCTACACCGGGGTGGCTAGTTACTTAGTTAGGAAGAACCTAACCTGGGTCACTAGAGGCAATATCTGTGTCTCTATCTCTTCTCTACTATTATTATTTACTAAGGCAGCAGTGTGGACAACACCGCTCTTTCGTCTCGTGGCTCCGCCCCCGCCCCTGCCAGCGCTCTCGCCCCAGCCCCACTCGCATTCTCCTGGCGGTGCGGGCGGACCCGCTGGACCTAGCGCTGGCGGAGCAGGAGCCCAAGGCGCACCTCCTGGTGTCGGGCGCCAGCCGGCACGTGGTGGCGCTCCACACCGCCTTCGAGGACGCTGACGCCGTCCACCTCATGCTGGACCTCTGCGCCGGCGGGGACCTCTTCTCCGAGCTCGCGGCCCGCGGCCCGCTCCCGGAGCCCGAGACGGCGCGTCTCGCGGCACAGCTCACCGACGTGCTCGCCGGGTGCCACCACCGTGGGGTCGCGCACCGCGACGTCAAGCCCGACAACCTCTTCTTCTCCTCCTCCTCCACGGGCGGCGCCGACGGCGGCGAAGGCGACCTCAGGCTCGGGGACTTCGGGTCCGCGGGGTGGTTCGGGGACGGGCGGCCCATGACGGGGCTCGTCGGCACGCCCTACTACGTGGCGCCGAGGTGGTGGCCGGCCGGGAGTACACCGAGAAGGGGGGCGTGTGGAGCGCCGGCGTCGTGCTCTACCTCATGCTCTCGGGGACCGTGCCCTTCTACGGCACCACCGCCGCTGAGACCTTCGAGGCCGTGCTCTGCGACAACCTGCGATTCCCGCCGCGCGCCTTCGCCGCCATCTCGCCCGAGGCCAAGGACCTCCTGCGCCGCATGCTCTGCAGGGACCCCTCGCGCAAGTTCTCCGCCGACCAAGTCCTCAGTAAGCACCGTCGCAAGCGCGCAGATCTATTCGAAATGCCGGAGAAAAATAAGAGGGGGAATGTGTGCTGCTGATGCTTGGACTGATTCGGCGTTGCTTTGTTTCTTCCTGCTTCAGGGCACCCATGGATTGTCTCCCGCGGGGGATCTGCGGCGGCGGCGGGCTGATTCATCACATGGACATGGCGCCTCCCATTCATCCGATCCGTCTGCGCTGTACATAGTCTCGCGATCGTCCAGCAAGAGGAGTAGAGTTAGAGGGCCATTTTGCAGCTAATCTTTTCGCTTCCGTTCTGGCAATCGTAGATAGTTTTAGTACTAGCAGCAGTAATCAATAGACGTCGTACTGTCTTAGGCGAGCCCTAGGCCTTATGGAGCGATTCTTGTTTGCTCTTTTGGCCGTTTGGTTCCAACGGGCTAAAGTTTAGTCCCGTCACGTCGGATGTTTCGAAGCTAGTTAGAAATATTAAATATAATCTAATTACAAAAGTAATTACACAGATGAGAACTAAACGGCGAGACGAATTTATTAAACCTAATTAATCTATGATCAGTAAATGTGATGCTACAGTAACTATTCGCTAATTACACATTAATTAGGCTTAATAAATTCGTCTCGTCATTTGGTCCTCTTCTATGTAATTAGTTTTTTAATTAAACCATATTTAATATTTCTAACTAGCGTCCGGATCTCCGATATGACACGTGCTAAAGTTTAGCCACGGGATCCAAACACCCCCTTCTTTGTTTGTACAGCCTCCTCCTGGGCGTTCTGCCTGAAGAAGAGCGGACTAGCTCTGTTCAGGAGAAAAATGTTGGGGAAAAAATCGAAAAATTTATGTACAGATCATCTGACGCGTGATTCTCCCTTTGTCTTTCTACCGAATATGAATATCTGTGCTTTTGGATGAATATCTTGCTGTGCTGTTCTGTGCTGTGCGGTGCCGTCTCCGAAGGTGGTCGTGTGTTGATGTCAGGGTTTAGGATTTTGGAAATGCTTTCCCTGCTAATTCGATTGAAGAAGAACGTTATGCAGCGAAATAATGTCTCCTTGCTCCAACTTTCTTCAGTGCATGAACTGTTGATCGCTGCTTCTAGCGCTGCAGTTTCCTGAGCGCAGCAGCCTGTGCATTGCATTGCTGGCAAGTTCAGTCGCGAAAGAATCATGCATCGTTTCACGTTCGTATTTGCCTTTACCCTACAACAGCAACGTGATCCTGAATCTTTAAACAAGGTAGTCAGCTTTAAATGGATCCTTGGAATGGTGTGCAAAATTGGCTTAAAGGCTCATGATTTATCTAATAAGTATATTCTAAATTTAGTTTTCGACTTTGATTGTGGATGTTCATCGTGATGCTATCTTGGTGTTATGTCACATTTATTTTTATTACTATAAAAAACTTGGGGTTTCAAGAAAAATAGAATGTCGCATGTTTTCCTGTTCTTTACTGTATGTGGTGCTGGAGGATAATTGACAGCGGTTCAACATTGGTCGTTTTGTTGTCACACTCGCCCGATGCAGGTAGTTGCTTCTATCCCATTCTGCTAATAAATCTATGCACCATATAATTCAATTCACATCTCACATGGCACTATACATCGTCCATTTTCTGTTTTTCTTTTGGAACGAAGCACCCCCATTAGTCCTGGAGTGAATAAAATGTTTTACCTTTCCAACCAGTGATTCATGGATGTATTGGTGGGTGATGTAGATTTGTTTTTTTTTGCATGTTTTACATCACATTAGCCTACCCCAATTTGCTTGGGATTAAAAGGCTTGTTGTTGTTGTTGCTGTATGTTTTACATCACATTACTGTGAGAAAGATGCCGGAATGACGTGGAATGTATTTTAGATAGAATTTCTTCGGATCAAGCCTGATATGGAGAAATTGTTTGCTTATACTACCTCAAGCTATGAATGATTTGTTTCGATCTTATTTCAGTTATCAAAGTTTTCTTAATTCTATAGATGTGAGCTTATGATGACAAAAGGCACTCACCGCAAAGTTGAGCCATCCATTTATCTTACTTCACTGAGTCATCTATATGCCTTACCTTACTTGAATACCTTACTCGAATACATGCATGTATATTCACATGTATGATGCTATACTACAGAATGATTGCAAAGTACTTTGTCAAAAAAAAAGAATGATTTGAAAGTTGAATATAGTTTTTGTTTTGGTATGTTGTCATTGATAACATCACATGAATATACAACCATCTATACATGAGTGTTTTTCCGTGGCAACGCACGGGCACACACCTAGTATGGGTGAATCCGTGAATGCAGCTGTGTTTGGCTGACGTGCGCTGCTCCATGCAGGGCATTTGAGCATTCGTGCCTTAACACAACAGTCCTGTAGACCGGTCACTAGGCTGGCTTGTTTCGAGCATTGGACAGTTCTGGTGATAACATGATAATCCCAGGAAGGTGTTGAAGACCTTGGTGTAAATTACAGCGTAATGGATTGTCCGGCGATTAACAATGGATGACCCGTAATTAACATAGGACCAAAGTAGCAGGAGAATGAGCAACCACGTGCAACTGACTAGATGGTCATGGTCTGGTGATACATCGGACATAAGTGATCGAAGATTTGACCAGTGGCGGATCTAGGATTTTTGCTAAGGGTATGTCATAATAAAATTTTTTGCACTGTTCGGTATAATTCATGTATAAATTGGTATAGCCCATATATAATTCGGTAAATATTTTAAAATGCATCAAGAAATTTTCCATATAAAGATAAGCATAAGATAATGCATCATAAACTTAATAACTCATAGGAAAAGTTGAACTAGATTACACTATATAGATTGCAAAAATATTAAATATGAAATTTGCAACAAACAATGATTCAAAATAATTACCATACTATTTGTCCGATTTGTTCGGTCGACGCTTTCTGAAGGCCATAAAAGTCTCAATTATATCATCTTCATCCACTTCGAAGAAAATATCCCGCTCGATGAATGTGACTAGACAATCGTCAAAAAGACTATCACCCATCTTATTTCTTAACTTAGTTTTGACTAAAGTCATTGCGGAAAATACCCTCTCAACACTTGCTGTTGCCACCGGCAGAAGCAATACCAATTTGAGAAGCAAGAAAACCATATCAAACACAGTATGCCTCTTTTTTTCAACAAGCTTAACTGACAGGTCAACAAGACTATGAAGGCCTTTAAAGTTATCATCTTGCCTCATTGCATCAATATAATTATTAAGTTGCAATTCAAGTTTCAGCAAATCATTCCCAAATATGTCATTAGGGTAAAATTCAGCAAGTCTTCGTATCTTCTGTGCATCAAAGGAAGCAAATGAATCAGAAGGATTAAAGGCTGTCATACAAGAAAGCAATGGACCTTTAAGAATATATGCTCTACGAATTGCATCTTGATCATTAATAGGATAACTTTGGGTGGGCATTCTTTCACCTAGATCATGTGGAAGACGATTGATATCATAAACTGGCTGTGGCTGCGGTGAGACATCATCAATTGGAATTGACGGCGGAGACGATGGCATAGGGTTTGCAATTTCTTCAATCACTCTCTCTTGCACTTCTGGTTCATCTTCCACCACGGTTGTAGCAGGAACAACAGCCTTCTTTGCTGAATATTTCTGAAAAAGAGATGCAATGTCTCCGTTCCTCTTCATGTATAATTCAACAATTCTATAAAACAAAATTGGCGATGAGTCAACACTAAACGAGATAGTCTATATGCTACAATAATTTAGGAATTATATTTGTTTCTAAAGTATGGCTGCACTGAATTTGTAAATTATCAAATAGCTGCTACCTGGTGTCCTGATCAGTGTGGTTGTTGTTGATCAGTGGATATCTTGATGAATTGGTGTTAGCTTCTGTCAGCCTACAAGGGGAATCCATATTAATTTGCATCTCGATGAATCATTAATCTATCAAATCTATCCACTATGCAGATCCAATTTCCTGTATCCATCGTATTTAATAAGGAGAGAAACACTAGCTAATCAACTTATACCATATTAGATTATTAGTATACTACTGCTTACCAGGAGATCGCCAGATCGGACCTTGGACAGTGCAAGCATGCAGGCCAACGGATGTGGGATCAGCACTAGAAATCCATAGTGCCTCACTGTCGGCAGCCGGGAGAGGGAGACGGGAGTTCGACGGAACGCTTCACGGATGGTGTTGGTCTTGTGGATTGACGATCGGCCGAGACGCTGACTTGCCGGCGTCGCCCTGGTCGCCGTGCCAATCAAAAACTCGCAGTCGCCAGACGCGGGGCGGAGGCGGCGGAAGGATCGCACAACTCCTCGTATACCACTATTCTACTGGTTGGAGTTTTCGCAAATGGGCCAACATGTGTACATGGGCTGGAATTTACAGGGTATGCCATGGCCCACCCGGCATACCCTGTAGATCCGCCCCTGGATTTGACAACTAAAGACCTAATGTGATTTACACGCATTAGATGGTCCAGTGAATATACAACACCAGACATGCATGGTCAAATGGAGAAATGGTCAACTCCAATGGAGAGCTCCGTGGGTGGACGCGTGGCGGGGCCTCACTCGCAGCGCCTGGAACGCACGGAAGCGCATCCTCTGCCCGAGCCCTAAGCTTCCACATACGGGGGAGACGAAGATGCGAGCGCGCATGACCGGCGGGGCCAGCTTTTCGTCGGGTCCACAAGCAGCGACGTTGGGCTGCTAGACGCGGTCGCGGATGAGGCCGTGGTCTTTTCGCACCTGGTGCTGCGCGCGGGCTCGTGCGACGGAAGGTGCGGGCAGCTAACAGACGGGATCAGCATATGTTAGACTATGTGGTATGTGCAGCAGGATGTGTAAATGCATTGTGTATCTACTATTCTAACTAACTCTTTCTCTGTAAACAGTGTCGCTATAGTGTATAGACAATCCATTTACCAAATTCACTACACGTAGTCTTATGCCCTACATGCAGCGGCAGTGGGTGGATAGGAGCTGTGTGCACCTTAGCCGCGGGAGAGCCCCACGCGAGGCTACGAATTCTCGCGGTCACGGTGCTACTTCGGAGTCATGCGAAGAACGACGTTGTGTGGGGTGACAGGCAGGACCGGTCTCTTCTTGGCCCCACGCGCCACTACAAGAGACTTGGGCTTCTATGACGAATGTCACGTGACAATGGAACAGATCGTCACAAAATTGCTATGTTTATGACGTTTTCTGGAGGGTAAGCTTGCTTTATGACAAAAATAAAGTGCGCGTCACAATAATCGTCATAAATTAAACGTGGATGACCTTTGTGACTATCTTTCTAGTTGTTTTGTGACAAACTACTTTGCCACGAACCGGATTGGTAGGCTGATGACAAACAAAATTGTCACCGGTGATTGTTTGTTCTTTTAATCCATATTGCATCATGACAAGTGGGTCCCACCTATGTGGATTAATAAAAAGAAAAAAATGTTGTGAGGAACTTAAAAAATATTGCGTCATGACAAGTGGGTCCCACCTGCATGGATTAATAAAAGGAAAAATGCGGTGACTAATAAAAAAAAAGTTGAAAAACTGCAGCCATCAAAAATCGAACTGAAGACACCTTAAACAGTCTCTCAGCCATCGAACCAGTTGACCAATCGAGCAGGTTTAATCAATTTGCGTGTATTTATTTCTTTGTTTTATTTTTTACTAGTTATTAAGCCAATTTAGCCCAAAACATCCCCGCCAGCCTTACTTCTCCGTCCTAGCGCGGCCCAGTGTCCAAAGTAAGGGACCAAGAAGCAGAGCCCTTTAGGTCGGTCCTTCTCATCGAGGTTCGCCGCCAGCCATCCCCTATTCAGCGATTCCCCGCGTCGGCTCTTCCCAACCCGCCTTCTCCCTCAGCTCTTCGCCTCTTCTCACGGTAGATCGACGGAACTACGGAAGGAGGAGGCGGCGCCACGGGACTAGCCGATTGGGGCACCACCGCAGGGAGACAGGGAGTTGGGGGGCTTGGGGCGCAGCGGCGTCGCGATGCCGTTCCCGTGGCGCCTTGCGTGACCTACACGGGCAGCGTAGGGCCGCAGGTGCCACTGGCCCCCGGCCGGCTACAGCCAGGCAGGCCGCCTTCTATGCCGCCGAGTCTGACCGCCACCGCCGCGATAGGCTGCCAGTGCAGGGAGGCACCGAGGCAGGAGGCTGCAATGTGCCCTCTCGGCTTCTCTACTGAAGTCTGAACTTGAACTCCTGAAGTCTAAGAGAAGCTGCGAAGCAGGCAAAGCCCAAGTAGGCCTCTCCAATCTCCAATCTCCAATCTCCATTTTTGCAGAGCCTAATTGAGCTTTATACGAATACGGTTGTGTCATATTTTTTTTGAATTAGTTATTAGTAGTGTAGAACATGAGTTGGGTGATTTAATTTTGCAGGCTTGACCTTGAAACATGAAGAGAAAGAATAATGGTACTACCGATTTGAGGGCTTTCTTAGCGAAAGCTGCAATGTTGAATAGTGTAGAACTTAATGTCGAATCAATTATGACTTATCTGGCTTGTTGTGTATGCTGAATTATGTTTTATATCTTCTAAATATTATAAAGCTAGTGCTATGTTATACTATAGTTAATTATATATGCCAAAAGGCAAGGCTTTAGGCCTAATTAATCTCAGTTTTGATTAATGCTTTTGAGTTCTGACGACCTCACAAGCCACTCATCTCCTGGTATATTTTTCTAATCTGCTTGCATATCTGCAAACTGAATTTTTTGATTTGCTTATGAGTTCTACTAGATATGCCTACAGGTTTAATGAACTTGACCATTCATTTTAAACGTTTAGTTATAACATCTTTTTGCTAATATTGCAGGAGCTCCAACGACATTTGAAACATCAGCAACCAATGGCCAAGTCGCCAAGAGGGGCTTGAAAAAACTGAAGGTCCTCATATCATAGATAGAGGCTACTATTGCGGGCTACCAGGTTGCCTGAAGAGGAAAAAAAAAAAATTAACTCGACATATGGAGCATGAACCTGAATCTTTCAGGTCACCTACTGATCATTTCTCAGTTATGCTTCACTTTACTGGAATTTTCTTTTTCTTAATCTTACTATGTAGTATACAGCTCGTCAGTGATGATGTCACTTTACTGGAATTTTCTTTTTCTTAAACAAATCTTTTTCTTAAGCAAATCCAAGCTGCTGTCAACCTTGCTTCGTCAGTGATTCGGTTTTAAAAACCAACATAATTATGAAAATTTAGCGGTGCATTATTCCGATGCTGAACTGTAGCGTATGGTTGTAATTTGTGGCGCAGGTAATGAACAATGGGGTGTTTAAGAGCCCAGTGCACATGATGGTGACGAATGTGGAGAATGAGAGGATCTCACTGGCCATGTGTGCCCTGAAACAGCGATCCAACCAGCAGCTGGTTTACGGACGAGAAGCGGACAGCAAGCTACAGGAAAGTTGACGCCATGGACATCTTTGTTGGCTACAAGAACGCATTGCTCGTGGAAAGAGGTTTGTTGAGTCTCAGAAGATCTAATCTCCATCAGTTCGTGAGCACTGAGTGCTCATATAGGAGAGGAGATCATCAGCATAGCTGAGTTATATGGTAGCCATTAGGAGGGGTTGGATGTACTGTTCCCTAGGGTGGATTTGATATCTTTTGTGCTTGGTTTCTCACTGTAATTTAATTTTGTGTATAATAAAATTACCGGATATAATCCTGTGTATTATTGATTTTTTTCTGCAATAAATTATAAGAATGGAATTTAAATTTATAAAATATTCTGGTGCTGACTGAAAATTGCAAATAATTTACCGGGACAATAAATGTGCTATACGAAAGCTAACTTTGAGTCTCCACATGAAAATTTTAAAATGAACTATTGATCGTGTTGAATTTGAATGGCGAGAGTAACTTCACGTGTAACCTTTATTACGAGTGGAAGCCATATGAAAGAGACATAGGCATAATGTGGAGTTTCTTGTCCAAATTTTTTTGAGGATGCCATGTGGAGATATGTTGCCACTCCGCCAAGTATCGTGAATTTCTAAGGGTATTTGTGTATTATTGATTTTTTAACAATAAATTATAAGAATGCAATTAAATTCATAAAATATTCTAGTGTTGACGGAAAATTGTAAATAGGTTATCTAGGGAAATAAACATGCTATACAAAGCTATCCTCAGGTCCCCATATGGAAATTTTAGAGTGAACTATTGATCATGTTGAAACTTGAATGGTGAGAGTAACTTCACGTGTAACCCTTACTACGAGTGGAAGCCATATGAAAAAGACATCGACATAATGTGGAGTTTCTTGTCCAAATTTTTTGGAGTACGCTACGTGGACATATGTTGCCACTCCGCCAAGTATTGTGAATTTCTGAGGCTATTTGTGTATTATTGATTTTTTTCGCAATAATCACAAGAATGCAATTAAATTCATAAAATACTCTAGTGTTGACCGAAAATTATAAATAGGTTACCTCATTGGCTTACATTATTGCCACAACAGTATGCTGCTTTAGATAATGATGTGAAAACTAGCAATATGTTGTACTTTAATCTTACATTGGATTGCTATCTAAAGCAACAGCTATGCATGGACAATGATAGCTGATCATACTATTTGATGCAGGGTAGCAATATGTTGTACTTTAATCTTACATTGGATTGCTATCTAAGTAGTATATTATTATTCCATTATTTTTTGATAAGAAACGTCAGCTTTATTGGATTAACAACATATTACAAGCTGAAGGACAGTTTGTCCCCAAACAGGACTGGAGAGCTTCAATAACAGGGCATCTCCCATGCAAAATGTTTGTGCATCTGAAAGCAGGCTGGAAGGGTATCGATTTTCTTGCTTTTCTTGCCTGATTGTGTGCTATTGTGTTGTGTAACCTGCCTATCTTTTTGAAGGTACATAGAGAGTACTTGTCACTAGCAACAATTGGGGCCATCAGCGGTCTAAGGCTCTAGCTTGGAGCTTTGAAGACTGGGTCTGCATCGTTAAGCAATGTGTTGAGCTCTTGATTGTCGGAGTAGATCGTTGTCGATTGAATTTGCAGCATCCCATTGATTCTCATTGCCAGCAGGACGGCCTCGGCTTCGGCTTGAATTGGAGTTGTGACCTGTCCTGCTTGCGCCTGGATTTTCACCCTAAAGTTCCCCCCTGCATCTTCCCTTTTAGGAACATTCCGAGGCCTGCAAGACAAGGACCTATGTGTACATGTTGCTGCATGAAGGAGGCATCTACCATGGAAACATAATATGCATCAGATATTTCAATCACCTCATTTAGTGTAGGAGTAAGAAGATCTGTGTGAGCATCATTTAGTTGATTATAAAGATTTAACATCATGGAATATCATTCCTGACTTTCCAAATGTACCAAAGAGTAGAGATAGTCTGATGAAGATATCTAGTGGTCACTATAAGACATGATGGAGCAAACTGCATCCTGTAAGTTTGGATGAATTTGAATTAAAGTGTCTGTTCTAATAGAGGGGTTGGTGGAGAACCATGTAGCCCTAGGGAGGGAGCAAGAGAAGAATAAATGAAGATCATCCTCTTCTTGGTTGCAAGCTGTGCATTTATCATCCTTGTCTTGAGAGAATCTAGAGACTCTATTAGTTGTGGCTAGAGCATACCTTAGCATTCTCCAAAGGAAGGTTTTTAGTTTGGGTTGTAAATTCGCATCCTTCCAGGCCCTGTTCATAAGATTCATGGCTTTTGCTATAAACCCTCTTGATCCCTGCATATAAGCTGTAGTAGGTTGGGGACTGTAAATAAATTTGTAAGCTTCTTTAGTGGTACACAGACCCTTTTTAGCAGGCTTCTAGATTAAAATGTCCTTAGAGGATTAACCCACTACTGAAACAACAGAGATAATTTGGGCAGCATGGTGGTCAAAAATTTGATTTACTGACCCGTGTTCCAGGTTTTAGTATTTTGATGCCAAAGATCTTGGATGAGATTAGGAATCGGTCTAATATTAGAATCTGTCTTGAGGTGAGAATGGATATTGTCCCAGATGGGGCATCAAGGTTCAGACCAAATGTTGATTTTACCCTCATGAATCTGATAGATGCTATTATCCGAAATGTAGTGCCTTACAGCCTGGACTGAAGACCAGAACACAGATCTTGAGCCAGAAGAGGGGGCTTTCCAGAAAGAGGTGTGAGGTGGTATTTTGATTTGAGTACCTTAGAGAGGAAGGGGTCTTTTTGCGATGCCACCATCCAAGCTGAATGGGTGACCAAGCTTTTGTTGACCTAGCCCCCTAGATGCTTTGGTTGACAGATGTCGTCCCAGGCCCTAAAGCAAATAGATTTTGTGGAGCCTTCATTCTGGTGGCCTTTCCACCAAAAGGTCCTGATAATAGCTGTGATTTTATCCAAAAGATCTTCCGGTAAAAGAATGTTAGTCATGTAATAAATAGGAATGGAAGCAAGAACCGAATTGATTTAAATAAGACGGCCTGCATGACTATCAGCCTTGAGACCTGTATGCTTGGATCTGGATTTATTTATTAAAAAGTTGTAAGCAGTAGTCCTATTTCTATAAGATAGATGAAGGGGATGTCCTAAATGTATAGTGTCATTGTGCAATGTGGGAACTTGGAAGACATCAAGGACCATGTTCCTTTGCTGGTTTGTTACCTTTCTGCTGAAGATGATTGAAGATTTGCTCCAATTTGGCGTTTGACCCAAGGCTTGACAGAAGGATTGTAGAATATTGTTTATATTTTGTGATTTCTTCTTGTGTGGTCTGGCCACAAATAATAAGATCATCTGCAAGCATAAGTGAGTGGATAGAAGGGTAGTTGTAACCCAAAGTGATGCCTTTTATTTTCTCATTCTGCATAGCTTCCTGTAGGGAGATAGATAGTTCATTGATGGCCAAGACAAATAAATTAGGAGATAAGGGGCAACCTTGCCTTATAGCCCTTTGAGATGAGAAGTCACAATAAGGTTGTTCATTAATAATAACATAGAAAGAGGGGGTAGAGATACACTGATGCACAAGCCTACAAAAGTGATCTGAGAAACCCCTCCTAGTGGGAGCACGAGAAATAAAAGACCACTTTATACGATCAAAGGCCTTAGCTAGATCAATCTTAAGCATGAAGGTTTGCTGGTTCCAATTTTTCAGGGAGAAAGAGTAGGAGATTTCCTAGGCAAGAATAATATTTGTTGTGATATGCCTTCCAATTTCTGGGATAAAAGCAGCTTGAGATTGGTGAATGTAGGAGGGAAGGTGATTTTTAATTCTTTTGGCAAGGGTAGAAGTTATTATTTTATAAATGACATTGCAAGGGCTGATAGGTCTAAAGCTTTGGGAGGGGGGGTGTTTGCATTCGTACCTTTTGGAATGAGCGTTATGAAAGTACGATTTAGGCTTGGAGGGATGTCACCTGTTTGGTAGAAGTATGTGACGAGCTGTACAACATCCTGCGCAATCCATAGCTAAGCCGTCTTATAGAACGAAGCATTGAGTCCGTCTGGACCTAGTACCGCATCGTTTCTCATGCTCTTTACAGTACTCCAGATTTCTTGACCTGTAGGAGTTGAGTCTGTGAAGGCATCATTGACATTGTTAATGTCTTGGCTGCTTTGGTTGGGTGGTTCCTGCACAGGCAAACCATTGAGCTGGGAAGTAAACAGGTTAGTGAAATACTCTTTGAAATAGTCAGCCATATGTTCATTGGTTGTTAGAGTGTGGCCATCATGTGTAATAATGAAAGGGATTCTATTCTTCCTAGCTCTTTTGATGATGCAATTGTGAAAAAAGGTAGTATTCCTATCACCCATCATAACCCATTGCTTCTTTACTCTCTGTTTGTGGTAGTCTTCTGCATAATGTTGTGGTGCTGTTGGATTAGCAATTGCTGACTTCTGTGGTTGTGGAGGGTCGGAGGTTGCGCCTGCAAAACAAATAGCTGATTTTCAATAGTGGTTGGTTGTTCTGAGATACTGGGCTTCTTTCTTCTCCATGTCTTGAGATCTGCTGCCAGGTAGGTGACACATTGTGTACACTAAATGAAATTTGTTAGGTGCAATAACTGATATGATACAAGTGCCAAGGGGATTAAGTGTAGCCAAAGAACTGGATTTGATGACTAGAGGGTTGGGGGCGAAGATATCAATCCACATTGCTGAAGGGAAAACAAGGCCAGAGCCACCCATGCAAGCTGCAAAATTTGCATGTGAGGGTGGGATCATAATCAAGCAACATGTTCCAATCTTTACACAATGGAAGCATTACAAGGACAAGAAAAATAAGGAACATGTACAGAACTACCTCGACAAACTTTCCGTAAGTCTTTCTATCTTGACTTGTTCTAGCGAACTTCAGCTTGTCCTTACAAGCAAGTCTATTTCTATTTGTACTATTCAAACAAATCCTAATGATCACCCTTACAGAATTCAACATTGACACCAGTAATCCGGCGGTAGAAAATGCATGCCTTGATCTACACTATAAAAGAGCGAGTTTTCTCAAAATCTTTTTTACCTGAGATGGTCCCATTGTACCCCTCACGTTGTCCCCACTGCGTAGGTTGGAAAGTGTTAGGAAGGGGTGGAAAGGGATGAAAAACGATAGAAGAAAAATGTTTTCACCCGTTTCTCCATTGTTTTCTCACCTGTTTTCTACCCTGTACCCACCATGTTGAGCACGATTCAATCAGCGTTGATTTCTCTCTTTCAACCAGCCCTTAATTATCTTTCCTCAGTTTGCAACTTCGTAATTTGTGGTGCCTGTCCATATACGAGACTACCGTCCCTTCATTTGGGGCAACAAACGATCTCCTACGCAGCTACGCCGTCCTTGTCTGCGACCATCGCTCCCCTGCATCGAACTCGCACTCCATGACCCGTCTCCTCTGCATCGCCCCAGCTCTATGGTGATGGTCATTCCGCTTCGCTGTACCGGCCGCGATCCTTCCTCCAATGTGGCGCCCCGGCTCTCCAGGGACGGCCGCTCCGCTTCACGGCCCAGGCTCGCCGGCGACCGTTGCTATCCCGCGATCGAGCTGCCCTACCCTACCCCGGCTGTCCGGCGACCAGTCACTCGCAGCAACCCTCACGCCGGCGCCTTCGGACAGTTGTCCCTCTCATGTACCTCAGCTCCGGCGACACTACCTCTCCTGCGCCTACTCCGACCAACACGCACTGAAGCCCCAAACCGGCTTACTGACATGGTGAATTCCTCTCTTGCGTTTCAGCAGTCCAAAATTCAGAAAATGTGCAGCAACTTAGGTGGTACACATATTTCGTCAGGAAATGAAAGCTTATTAGGAGGTACTATTCAAATTTGATTGGCCAAAATTATCACTTTTGATTGTTGTGTGAACTAATTTTACACTACTGCACCATCCAATTGTATGTTCTTTGCGCACTAAATAAACATTAGCAATTTACGTACTTTTCTGTTGTTAGCACCGTAGATGCTTCCTTTCCGCTGCAAATCATACAGCTTACCATTCAAAGCTGTTTTTTTTTTTGTTGCAAATCAAAGCTGCTCTTTTTCTACAGAGCCTACGCCTGATCTGGACCAGCACGCGCCAGAGCCCTTTGTCGGCTTACCATGGTGATTCCTCTCATCTTCTCTGTTTCTATTCAGACGATAGTAGTAACAAATAATGTTGCTCTTTATTTATTGTTTAGATGCGTCTGGTGGAGTTTCTTAGAGAAAATGTAGATGTCCGTTGTGTTGCTGCTGGAATTACAGGAGAGTGCTGCTTCGACAAATAAGTTGTGTATGTCTTTTTCCACTTATATTTTAATGTACCTATGTTTTTTCAGAAACTGAATATGCCTCATCGACTAATCAACTAGATATTGGCTCACAACTCATACGCAAAACTAAACACTTGGGACAGGTCACCAATACAATTAATGGTGAATCAACAATGAGCATAAGAAGCCAAGAAGACCGATCTCAGTATAGTTGGAGCACAAGGTTACACTCATTAGTATTATTATTGCTCTTTTCTTATGTGTCATATCAATAACTTTTCTTATTTAGCAGGTGCATTTATCCTACATATTACATTCATGATGAATCGGACATGGCCACCATTCGATCAGGAGCAAATTCTACCGATCCAAGAATTGTTGTACTGGTTGGCACATAGCCAATTAGTTTCTCTAGCTTCAAATGCTTATTGGACCCAGAAGCATATATACATGGGGAGGTTAGTAATATCCATATTTATTTATTTTGAATCCAAAATTTTCATTTAGACATGGGATATATATGTATGTGTATCCTATAGATATTATTCATTTCAATGCATATTTTGCCCCATGTATCGTCTAGGTCTGCACCAATTGAGTTTGTTTCACTTCAAATTAAAGAGTGAACATACTGTTAGCCCTTTGGATTAGACATAACCAGCCGTTCAAATTGGTTTTTTATGTCTCCATGTGTAGGATTTTTTTACGCGTGTGTCGCGCGTGCATGTTGACTAGTATTCTTAAGAGGGGACAGCGTCAGATGAGGTATAGGCTAAAAAAATAGTACTTCAATGGGGTTTCGGCTAGTGCGGTGAGGTTTACGTCTTCTGTGAAGTGTATGACTAATGATCAATGGAGGGAATTGGTTGAGAGCTGGAGTACCTCAAAGCACAAAGTATGGAATGCATGGACAACCTTGTTTTAATAAATGTTGTTTGTTGTCTTCTAAATAAGAACATCATACCTTAAATATCTAGCAGGTTGTACTCTGAAACAAAATCTATATAGTTTACCTTTCAAGCAATAATATGTGTCCTATGACTGAATTAGGTGCATTGTATTACTCTATCTTACACAATTGTACAATCTACAGGGTTAGTGTATCAAAAATAAAGGTAACCGTGGAGAAGTCCAATTTCAGCAGTGGACTGGGTCAAGGTGCTACATTTCACATGCCTATGTTGTGGTACGGAAAGTTTCAGATTTACTGTACTGAGCTTTAAGTAATGTGACATCTTGCTTATCTGCTACATACGTGGACCGTTGTATACTGACCCAAACCTTATCTACATACATGAATTCATCTAATAAATTTCATTAGACCTGGTCAAGTTTATATTTGATCTACTGAACTTTAAAACTAGATTATAATGGGCATGGTTTGTAGGGCTTCAAAATCAAGGACCACTTTTTGCTTGTAATCTATTCTCTTCCTCTCAGTGGTTGAACTGATTTTAGTTTGAACCCCATATGATGTGCACTATGGTGCTTTAACAAATTACCATGCATGATTGCAATCCTTTTCACTTAAATAGAAATTACTCAAGTGGTTGTTATCTAATCATTGCAAAATTTTTCTACACCATTTTAGAAGCAAGAAAAATATAAAGATACAAAGCCCACTGCAATTGATTTGTTCAAAGACACACATTGGAGCAGGAAAAATGGCTACAGTGAACCTGTGAAGAAAGTTATTATATGTTTTTCTTTCTTTTTGTCTTTTCGACATGAAGTATTCCTATATAAATATGCAAGCTTGACTTTTAATCTTTTACCCAAATGATCCTAGGCTGCTATGGAGGCTACTGTGTCTGAATCTAGACAAGAAGGGCAGCAACCCAAGTCTCCTACTGAAGTGGCCTCTCAAATTCTACCAGTCTAGCACATTTCTTCAAAATGTGGGTCTGAAGTCTGGAAACAAGTCAAGAATTGGAGGTGTCTCTGCTTTGCAACTACAACAACTCTAGGCTCAACTTGATGCAGAGAACAAGAATCTGCAAGATTAAAGGATCAATTGGATACGTTAATGATACAAGCACAAGAATATGAGGCAAAACTGTCTAAACAAACACTTGAGATTGATAGTCTGAAGAAGAAATAGGAAGACACTAATGCTCTCCTTTGTCAACTCTTAAGCTTCAGCCATGGTCAGTCTAATCCTCCCTCCCCCCCCCCCCCAAATTTTTGAGTAGCATGATGTAGGCAGCTACAACTTTTGTGTTGAACTTCGGCTTGTGGACTGGACAATAATGTTGTTGAGGCTTTTTGGATTAATTGCTGTCATTCGTCAAGTCTGGCTGGAAGTCAATTACTAGAACTTGCTTTAGTGTAGCATGGAGTTGGACTTCTTGCTGTTAACTTATTTTGCATTGTTGTTAACCTGGGAAGTAGCATGAAGCTCCTGATGTATGGGTGTTTGTTAAACATTATGCCAAATCTGTGACTGTTTATGAAAATCATGTCTGGATGAATAATGTAATATATATGGCTGTGATGAATGTTGCTGTTGCATAGGCTTGTATGACGGAATCACTGAAAATGTCAAATTTCTGGTATTTTATTTGTAACGTTAGTAGAATGGATTGTGTTTATCGATTGGGCCTATTTTCTGTACTAAATGGGCTAGCCCATAATAAATGAGAAAAATTGTTGCATTCTAATGGGCCAAAATCCCACATATTTTCAAACATTAAGCCCAAAAAGTATCATTTCGGCCTATAGCAAAAAAAGACCACAATAAGTTATTGACGACGAATTTTGTCACAATATTTGTGACGTGTAAGCTGCCATGTCAGCAAGCCACGTCACCAGCCACATGGCAGTATCCCTGCAGATGGTTAGTGACATTTTTTATGATGAATTGAAACGTCATAGATGCCTGTGATGATAATTTATCTGTCATATGATCAGTGACGTTTTCCATTGCAACGTCACTAAAAGTCCTTAGAGACGCACCTTCTGTGAGCATTAGTTTTTGTCATTAAGGCGTCACAAAATAACTTTTGTGACATAAAGACATTGTTTGTGATATTTTGTAAACGTCATAGAAGGGCAAGTCTCTTGCAGTGCGCATTGGTCGTGGGTGGCAGTGCCTACAGTGTGGCTTGTCCGCCCTCGCTCCGAGGGGAGCACGCAAGCGGGACCCGAGACGGTCACGTGCGGAGGCCAGCAGATGCTGCGCTTGGTGGCCATCGATCTGGCGCTGATCCTCTGAGAAGGTATGTGTCTGCGCAGTGGGCCATGGAATCAGATGGTCCCACATGCAGCGGACGAGAATTGGCGACGCTGGGTCCTTCTCCGTCTACGGACGCTGGACGCGGGTCCTTTCTTCGTCTTTTCAAAACCTTGCATCCCTGTTCATCTTCTCGCCGTATCGGTGTCAAGCGATGCCACTCCTCACCGAAGGGGGCACAGGCGTGGTTGCCCTCCGGTGAATCCGCGCAATGGCCTGATTACCGGTAGGGCCCTCTTCCACCCGGACCCGCATACAACGATCGTGGGCAGCGGGATGGGAGCGTGCACGTCCGGCTCAGGTTGCCCTCATCCTCGCGCGTCGTGCGGGGAAGCCCGTGCTTCGGTTACACGGCGTAGAGGCCGAGCAGCCGCTGCTCAGATGGGGCTGCTTCTGCACGAGGCCACCGGCAGACGCAGTGACATAGGAGGTGAGGCACTATCGATTGCTCTGTTGTAGACGCTCATCCTCCCCAAGGCCACTGTCGTGTCGCAACAGTGTCGGCCACTTCCTCGCTCGCCGTAGGGGAGAGCACGATGCCCCTCTCTACCAGCCTCAGGTTAGTAGCCTACTCTCCCTTTATTATTCTCTTCTCCGATGGATGTGTCTCTCACTCCACATTGCAAACCCTAAATCTGAAATTCACTGCTCTGTCTCCATCCTATTCCACTCTCCACACCCTCATCGTTTGTATTTTGCTTCCCTCACCAGCCACATGTCGACGTCATGGGAGGCTGTGTTGTGCAACCAATGGCGAGGGTGACCTGATCCTTTCGGGTCTTTCAGGTTTTAGGTTGTGCATTTCTATCCAAAAAATATACTTATGTACTACTTCTTTGCTTTTCAAAGTAATTATAGCGCCCTCATAAGACATTTGTTGAACTGTAGGGATGGTGGGAGAGATCTTGCTTGGTTTCTTTGAAGGGTCAGTTCCTTTTAGACCTCCCCTTCTCGAATCAATTGTCCTTCTACTCTGTTGCTCTATGTGGTGCAACGTAACATTATCATGTATTAAATAGCCTGGCTGCAAACTGCTTTATGGGCTTGCTTTGATGATTTGAATGTAAATTTGGACCAGTATTCTAAGGTACCAGATACGCCGTTTGGTAGTAGAATTTTGGACTGGACATTTAAGCTATGGATAGACAGAACTTGTGGGATGTGAAACAATGTACTGATATCAGTAATGCTGATACAATGTTAGCTACTTTCTAATTCGTGTTACATGCTGTTTCGATCTGACACCAAGGTTGGCATATGTTATTATGGGGTCTCTTTTGCTTTTCTTTTATTTTGTTTTGCAGCATATCTTTGTGAAATATTTAGCAATTGATGCTTGGCTTCCATCTTTCATATGTCTACAATTTTTGCTTAGTATACTTGCCAGAACGCCTGGCGCCTGCCTTTTTCTAGTTAGGAAAAGCACCCAAGATTTGATGCAAAAAAGCATTACATTGTCAAAAACACAAAGAAATATGGTGCAACCCAGAAAAGACTAGGGATAGGCTGACTGCCCGGCCAGTAACCTAGGCCAGACGACCAGGGAGCTAGGCCGCCAGTGATGGAGATGTGCCCGGCGCGGCAATTTTCTGGACCAACTCCGAGTCATATCGGCTCTGCCAAAGAGCCGATGCTGAGTCCGGTCTGGACTCAACCTTGCGGGTTTGACTCGGATGTTCGCGTATGGTACGTGCAGTTGGACCTCTATGTGGACTCGGATACTTGATCCGCAAGCAATAGAATCCTAATGGGCCTTTACGTGGCTAAAACCCATTAGTGGAGACTATATATATGCATCAGAGGGCATGGCTTCTTGAGACCTAATTGGTGCATACGTGAGCCACCGCAGAAAAGGTTTCTGCATAACCCTAACTGTGTCCTAGTCCAATCTCTCAAGATCTGCCGCCAAGTTCGTGGTGCTAGCACGCCAGCACTCGGCGTCACCTTCCCGCACGTGTGGATACCGTATAGGCGTTGCTGCGACTGCTACGCTCATCAACCGACTCATCTCGACGGTGACCGAGTGGTTCCTGATCGAGATCGGCTGGGTGACTAGCACCCGACTGCTTCGACTTGTCTTCCGCTGCACTACGCGTCTAGTGGTAATGACCTATGATCTCTTGCTTGTACGAGTTCCTGTGTTGTATGCGGTAGAAGAAAACCGTTTTCATGCTATGGTAGCCTACCCCATTGTTGATGGTTGTAATCTCACGATATCAACCGTCAATTATTCACCAAATGAAGCTAAACATGTGAAATATATGGACTAACCCTTGCTACTAATGAGTTCCACAAGATGTATATGAATATTTGGATGCAGGTACCAAAATGTATACAAAATGGTTGAAAACAGACCATATACCAGAAATGGGCTGAAATGGTGACAGGGCCCTGGCCACCTGGCCATGTGCCATGGCCACCCGGCCACCCCCTAGTGCTCATCTGGAACCATAGCCACGTGGAATGGTCCCTTGACCACTCCAATGTATCCAAGGGCCATAACGTGTTGGGACAAGGATTGGTGATGTCAAGAATCCGAGGGGAACAACATGCATCCAATTGGAGCCAGACACGTGGCCGCCCGACCACTTAGGGTGGTCGGCCGACAACCCCTCGGCGACGTTTTCCACGTGCACCATGTAGGACTGAGACGTGCGACTAGAGGGGGTGAATAGGAGCGCTTGAAAACTCAAACTCAATACCCCATAGTGCAAACTGAAACAACACCCACAACAAAGCTAGACACCGTCCACTGAGAGGATACGTATCTATCTCACAACACGTGCTTGGTACCCTCCACTGAACAGATACGTACCAAGCACAAAGCGGAAGCACATGCTCAAACGGCTAAGACAAAGAGCGCAAAAGGAACTTCGGGAAACTACAGATTTCAGATAGACAGAACTGCAAAGAAAAATGTCAAAACCCTAGAAGCAAAGCTCCAAACCACCCAAAAAATTACCACACCTTCATAAGACAATAAGGAACAGCTCTAGAAAAATTCAGACCAATTGGACCAAGTTGTGATCACCGGACTGTCCGGTGATTGAGCACCGGACCGTCCGGTGTTCATAGACTGACACTCTGAAAAGATTTCAATCAAAATCTAATCAAACCAACTCCAAAAATTATGAAATTTTTACTGAAGGTTAAGAAGGGATCAGAGAACAACTCCACAAAATTTCAGCTCAATTGGATAAGAAATAAAAATCCAACACTCACCGGACCGTCCGGTGATATGCACACCGGACCGTTCGGACCGTCTGGTGCTCAGAAACAGACAGACCTACCTCCAAAGAAAAATACGAAAACCAGGTCAAAACACTCCAAATATTTTGAATTTTTTATGGGAGCTTTATGATTCATAGGAAAAGAGCTCCACAAAAGTTCAAGTCATTTGGAGCACGTTTGACCACTGAACTAAACACCGGACGAAATAGAAAACCACCGGACGTTATAGACAGACTGAAAAACAGCCACACGAAACTTGAACTTCCGAAGCCAAAACGTGACCAAACCTTCACCAATCCTCACGAAATTTTGCACACACTAACCTAGCTCCATTCCAAAGCTATTCCCAAAAGACCTATTGAAAGAGATCAAGGGATTAGCGAGAATTTCAGATCTCGTGAAGAGGTGAATATTTGGGCAAGAAAGGGGAAAGATCAACAACAACTTGCTCATGGCAATCCTTTGGGATTGAGATGTTCTAAGACATAATCTCCACGTCCTTGCAAGTCCAAAACACAAGGAAAACAAAGGATTCAACCTTGGCCAAAGCAAACACCCAAAAAGCCAAGTATTGAAGCCAAAAACCAAAGAGAACAAGTGTTGGAGAAGCACACAAAGTTGCTACACGAAACCACTTCGATTATTAGCATCAAAAGAGGTCTTAGGTCAGATTACAACGAAGGATTTCGTCCTAAGCACCCACCCTCACCTTCTCTCTTGATTTGGAGGCTAGATCTCAACCTAACCCTCCTAAACTTGGAGCTCAAAGCTTGAGGACGAAAATTACCCTAAGGAAATGAAAACCTAGCTGCCAAGACTAGTCCTAATGACCAGCTCTTAGGCTATTTATACACCGGTTCAGTTTTGGTATTTTTACACAAAGATCCCTAACACTAGAAACGCCCAGAGGGACTAAAACAGAAAAGAACCAGAAATATCGGGGACGGACGACCACGATGAAGACTTCGTCTTCTTAGCTTCCACACAATCTTCGGATGTCCTCCACGTGGCACCCCTAGTTTTGAAGTCAGAAACCGAAAAACTTTAGGAAGTCTCTGTCTTTGCTGGACTTGGCCCATCTTCTCTATCTTGACGAGTCGTGGCCCAACTCAACAAGCCTTGAATAGCTTGGGTGGCGGTTTTGAGACGATGCCGCCAAAACTTCCCTCGCACGCCTTCGCGCCATGCACTCAGGTTGGAGCACAACGGTGGTACCCGGCTTCTCCAGTCCATCGGAGTCGCCTCATAGTCCATCGGAGGGCTTACACCACCGTTGCCAAACCGTTCCTCCGTGTACCGAGCTCCCATGGCCGACGGACGCCGAGCATTGCCTCCGGTCCATTGGAGGGATTTTGCCTCAGTCCATCGAGGTCTTCACATCTACCTCTAGTCCATCGGAGGGCTTGAGCTCGTTGACAATCACTCATCACACCAGGAGAGAATGAGGCCGGTCCATTGGCTCTCACACCAACTCCTTTAACTGCCAACCGACATGGGGAGGCCTTCCAAGACGTTGGATGTGCTAAGTCGGTGAATCAAGTGGTCGGCCGACCACTTGACTTAACCGTTTTGCACGTGCATCGACTTAGCACATCCAACGGCTGGGAAGGCAAAATACAAGGCAGCTTGAAGCAAAAAAGGAAACAAAGCATCGGCTCCTCAAGACAGAGGCAAAAGGCTCAACACACCGATGCAAAAAGCATGCTAAAAGCTCAACTTCCCCTAAAATGCATCCTCACAAATGCAATATGAGTGCAAAACTCCAACTCAACTAAATCTCTCCCGAAGTCCTCCTCCTGTGTCCAAAATTCAAAATTCTCCCCCTTGTTGACAATGGACACATCAAGGGTTCCTAGGAATCCCCCTGAACTAAGCAACTTCCCCTCAAAATATGCCATGAAATGCAAGAAGTGTAACTGAAAGAGCTCAGAAGGGATGGAGAGATAGTAATCACAAGTTCTAGCATACAAAGCAAGTGAGGGCAAGAAAGCATGCAACAAGCTCAAATGAATCTATCTTACACATATCAGGAGCTAGCATGTTTTTCAGGATAGTTTTTAAGAGAAAGCATCACCAATATGAATAGCACCTAGCGAGATAGGCATGAACAACAAAATGCTAGCAATGCATACAAGGTGTGCTATTCTCAACCAAAGCATATACAACTAGCCATAATCATTTTAGAGTCTTGCAAATTTCAGAATTAAACATTTGTATTCAAGCAAGTTATTTGTATCCAATGCCAAGCCTAGGCTCAAAGAACCATCAGAAGCTTAAGACAAGGTTTTAGTCATACATAGCCTAGTCCAAGTTTATGTCAAAGTGCAATGACAAGCAATCTCAAACTAGATCAGTGTGACCAGCAAACCCATCTAGATCTTTCTCAATGCAGCACATAATACACCACTTATAAGAATTTTGATTCAGATTTCAATTTAAGTAAGGTGTCATAAAAGCTTAGGCATTAACATAGCAAAGGCATACAACTAGCATATCCAGGTATGAAAAGATAGCATAGTGTTCAACAATCCTACACATGCTAGGTAGCCAAGTTAAGTGGTGATCATATTTTTTATTTTCAAGAAAGCAAAAGACGTAGCTCACAATTAGTATTCAACAGACTCAAGAGAGCTTAGCCAACCAAGATCAAGCAAGCATCTGTACAATCTAGCACAAGCAAGTACTAACTCATCATTCCAAAAGAGCTCTAGTGCTACTGAAGTGAAAATGCATATGATACAATGTAATGCATGCTATGATACAATATAAAAAAAAAACAAAGAGAAATAAAAGCAAGATAAAAGCAAAAACTAAACTACAGAAGCTATTTCTTACTAAAAGGAATAGCACACTATCCCTGACTAAAAGGGATAGCACACTCCAAGCTCACCACAAACGCGTAAAAGCGTCAAACTCTATGGGCTTGGTAAAGATATCAGCCAACTGGTTTGCTGAAACTACATGAACTAAGTCTATGTCCCCCTTCTCATAATGATCTCTCAGAAAATGAAACCTCACATCTATATGTTTGGTTCTAGAGTG
This sequence comes from Paspalum notatum, assembly GCA_022530915.1. Classification (NCBI taxonomy): domain Eukaryota; kingdom Viridiplantae; phylum Streptophyta; class Magnoliopsida; order Poales; family Poaceae; genus Paspalum; species Paspalum notatum. Next base: position 25,974,940 of record CM039692.1, read on the forward strand.
CAAGACGGGGTTCTTTGCTATAGAAATAGCAGAAGTAGAGTCAAATAGAAGAGGAATTTTTCCAAACCTAAGGCCGAAATCACTAAGGGTGGCATTCATCCATAAAAGCTGGAAGTAGCAACTAGCAGCAGCAACATATTATGCTTTTGTGGTGAAAAGAGCTACACTAGCTTGCTTGCGGGGGACCAAGAGACAAGAGAGGTTCCTAAGAGTTGGCATGTGCCAGAGGTTGACTTGTGATCAATCCGGCAGCCAGCATGGTCAGCATCTGTGAACCCTCTAAGAGAAAGAGAAGAACCCGAGGAGTACCAAAGACCAAGCTTAGGAGTGAATTTCAGATACCTAAAAATGCGCTTCACCGCTTGACGGTGAGAAGTCCTAGGAGACACCTGGTAACGCGCACAAAGGCAGACCGCGAACTGAATGTCCGGTCTGGTCGCCGTCAGGTACAAAAGTGAGCCGATCATCCGTCGAAGTTCCTTCTGGTCCACCGCCTCCCCATCTTCATCCGCATTAAGCGCCGTGTTTGTACTCATAGGAGTTGTCATGGGTTTAGAGTCACCCATGTTAAACTTCTTGAGTATGTCCCTTGTGTACTTGGCTTGATGGACGAAGGTACCCTCAAGGCCTTGCTTGATCTGCAGCCCGAGGAAGAACTGAAGCTCACCCATAAGACTCATCTTAAATTTCCTGCTCATCTGTTCAGCAAAACTAGACACCAAAGCGTGAGATGAACCACCAAAAATTATGTCATCAACATATATCTAAACTATCAGGGTGTCACTGCCACGACTCAACAAAAACAAGGTCTTGTCTACTAAACCCATCACAAACCCAGACTTGAGCAGGAAACTCTTCAACCTAGCATACTAAGCTCTAGGAACTTGCTTCAGACCATAAAGGGCTTTTCTCAACTTATACACCCGGTCTAGAAATCTAGCACTCTCAAAACCATGAAGTTGTCTCACATATACCTCCTCCTCTATGAACCAGTTCAGAAAAGTAGACTTGACATCCATTTGCTGCAGTTTGAAGCCTTTAGAGGCCGCAAAGGCAAGCAAAATCCTAATGGTTTCCAAACGAGCTACAGGGGCAAAAGTCTTCTCATAATCTATCCCCTCCTTCTGACAGAAACCCTGGGCTATCAATCTCGCTTTGTTCCTCACAACCATCCCATTCTCACCCTGTTTGTTCTTAAAGACCCACTGGTACCTATAGGGCGATAGTTTGGTGGAGGTTCAACTAAATCCCAAACATGATTTTTCTCAAAATTTTCCAACTCCTCATGCATGGCGTTCACCCAGTTAGGATCAGATAATGCATGTGACACATCCCGGGGCTCAAAAGTAGCAACATATGCAGAGTGGGAGAAAAAGGCTAGAGAACAACCGACGAGCGTATGACACGCTGGTGAATGTCTCCAATCATCCTGTGTGGAGGGTGATCCCGCTGGACCTGCCGAGATAGAACAATCTTGGAAGTCACCTCCCCTGCATCGTCAGCGGGGCCAGCCTCTGCTTGAGCTTGCTGTCGGGGGAGTGAGGAAGAAGCCATAGGCAAGGGTCCTCCATCATCATCAGAGCTCGTAGCAGAGGGGACAGGAGCTGCAGCCGGTGCAGTGGCTCCTGCATCACTAACATCAACCGCACCTTCCTCATCCTCAAAGATGGGGGGTGCCTTCTTCATCATCACCTGAAAGCTCAAAGGCAGGGGTTGTGCAGGGCATAGTTTCAGCAAAAGAAACCTCATAAGTCTCAACAACTTGCTTGGCCTCCAAAATCCACACACGAAAAGCCCTAGAACTAGAAGCATACCCCAGAAAAATCCTATCCAAACAACGAGACTCAAACTTATCCAAATGCCCCGCCTTCTTAAGCACAAAGCACCTGCAGCCAAACGCTCGCAAATGCTTGACGCTGGGCTGCCTACCAAACCAAAGTTCATATGAGGTCTTCCCAAGGAAAGCTCGCAAGAAGATCCAATTCGCAATGTAACAGGCCGTATTCACTGCCTCAGCCCAAAAGTGTCTCGGAGTCCTATGCTCATCAAGCATCGTCCGTGCCATCTCAACAAGTGTGCGGTTCTTGCATTCCACAACACCGTTCTGCGGTGGGGTATAAGGAGAAGAAAACTGGTGATCAAGACCTAGGTCACGACAGAAGTTTTCGAACCATTGTCACTGTGGATAGCCCACATGGCCTTATGACTCTCGTTTCTCAACCTCAGTACCAGATCCCAAACAAAACCAAACGCCGCATCCTTAAACTCCATGAAAAATACCCACGACAACTGCGAAAAATCGTCCACAACGACAAGCACGTACCACTTCCCACTGACCGACTCCACCTGAGCGAGACCTACTGTATCCATATGGAGTAGCTCACCCGGATAGGAGGTCATAACCTGAGACACAGGTGTGTGAGAAGCGGCAACCATCTTGCCATGACGACAGGGGTGGCATACTAAGTCCTTCTCGCCTTTCAATTTGGGCAATCTTCGGATTAGGCCCATTGAACTCAATCTGACTAGCAATCAAAGCTCAAGTGACCAAGTCTCCTACGCCACTTCCATATATTAGGAGAAAGACTAGCAATCAAACAGTGCGCAGGCTAGAAACAGATGTGAGGTCGACCCTAAAAACTTGGCCAAACGACAGCAAAGAGCAAACAAGGGTCTCCTCAGCATCAAGAACGAGGCACACACCCTTCTTAAAACGAACCTCAAATCCTTCATCGAGAAGTTGCGAAACAGACACCAAATTGAACCCCAGATTCCGAACAAAAGCAACTTCTCTCAGGGAAAGCTTAGCAAAGAGCGAAACAGAACCAACACCCAACACTTTACCTTGACCATTGTCCCCGAATGTGATGTAGTCCTTGGTGCTTACGGGGTTAAGGCTGGAGAACCACTTGCGGTGCCCTGTCATGTGCCTAGAGCAACCGGAGTCCATGATCCACACGTCCTCCATGCCTCGATCTTGCAAAGTCAAGTAAAACGACGGTGAGCAAACGGTCCGGCACTGGGGTTAGTATCGAAACTGCTGTACCAGTGCCGAGCCATCTGCTCAAAAGTGGGGTAAGCACAGTCAAAGAAATCACCACGATTGGAGTAACCATGACCCTCAAAACGTGGCCTCTCAAGCTCTCTCACAAACCCTCGGTCACGAGGTCCATAGCCGCGCTGAAAACGACTAGGAGCTCGACCAACGAAGCGTCTCTCCCCACCAGGAGCGCGGGCTTGAAAGCCGCCTCCACGCTCACCTCCAGCAAAGCGGTCTCTCATCTCACCTCGGTGGGGAGGATCTTGCCTACCACCCTGGTAGAACTGATCCTAGTTCCCCCAAGCTCTCTCCTGCCTCTCAACCCGCTTCCTCATGAAGCAAAACTCGTCTAGGTGGCCATTCCGCTGGCAGAACTCACAGTGGTAGACAGGCCTACTAGGAACTGGGTTAGGCTGAGACTTGGGCTTAGGTGGTGTGGCCTTGGGTGGCTCAGGCTGCTGGACTGGCTTCTTGCCCTTGGGCTTAAGCTCTTCCTCTATTATCTTGTCCAGCTTAGCCTTAGAAGGCTTGGGTGTCCAGTACTCCTTCTTTGGGGAAACCTTGGGTGGCTCATGGTAAACCCCATCAACAGTCTCACCTGGCTGGGTAGAAGCAGTTCTAATCTTAACTTCTGCACACTTCCCACTTGAGGTACTGCACTCTCCAAACCCAAAACCACTCATGTCACCCTCGGCTCTCTTGGTGCTCTCTATAATCATCTCTAGTTGGGGTTGCTTTGCATACACCCAACTCAGCACCTCTCTCAACCTATTGTTGTCATCTTGCAAAGACAACACCTCCTCCCTCAGATTTTCCAGAACTACAGTCTGGACAGCACAAGTGTCACAGTCTAAGGAGGATGTCACAGGAGTACCTTTCTCCAACTTCTTAATGGTGGCATCCCTATCCACCAACTGCATCCTAAGGGTCAGACAGTTCTCACACATGCGAGTAGGTGCTGAAAGCACCTCAAAGTCAGCTCTCAACTACTCCAACTTGCCTCTCAAAGTAGGACAGACCATACACGCGCCCAAAAGCACAGGCCTAGCCCTAAGCTCCTCAAGCTCCTTGAGCTGCCCCTCAAACTTATCCTTCAGCACAGCTAGCTCTCTAGCTAAACAGGGGCAAGACTCACACTCAAACTCTCCACTCAAAGTAGGCTGATCCAGCTTGGACTAGAGTTTGCCTAACTCAACTTTCAGCCCATCTATCTCCTCTACCCGCTTGGCATACCTATCTCTCTAGTCACCAAGCTCCGTCATGAAAGACTCGCAGGTAGGGCACTCAAACTCACTGGGTTGGGGTCTCACACTCCTCAACCTCTGATTCTCCTCTAATGCCTCAGCATGTTGGGCTTTCAACTTCTGCAGCTGCTTAGCTGCGTTCTCCAGCATCTTATCCTGAGCTTTTAGCTCTTGGCTGTTCTGCTCTAACATCTCAAGGATTTTGGCTTGCTTAGGTGTTACCTCATCATCGGAGGAAGAGTTGCTGCCGTCATCCTTGTTCTCCTTGTCCTCAAGCGCCATGGAGCAAACCGGGCTCCTCTTGAACTTGTGCTTGCACTTGGACTTGGTGGAGACAAAGCATAAGCCAGCTGGACCTCCTTGATCGTTTCACTTGTCCTTCTTGTACATGATCTTCTCATCACTTGAGCTCGACGAGGACGAAGAGGAAGAAGATCCGCTGCTGCAGAACCCGATCTCGGCAAAGAACGCCTTGTCCCGCTTCTGGTTGTCCTTCTGGTAGCTCTTGAAAGCCTTCCGGAAGTTCTTGTCGAAGGGACGCTTGCCGAAGCTGTGCTTGCCGCAGCGGTGCTGGTCAAAGCTTGGCTTGCTGGAGTAAGTCATAGTCGCTACGGTTTCTTCACCGGTTAAGGTATGGGAAACCTAACCGGCTCTGATACCACTTGTTGTACCGAGACGTGCGACTAGAGGGGGTGAATAGGAGCATTTGAAAACTCAAACTCAATCCCCCGTAGTGCAAACTGAAACAACACCCACAACAAAGCTAGACACCGTCCACTGAGAGGATACATATCTTGCTCACAACACGTGCTTGATACCATCCACTAAACAGATACATACCAAGCACAAAGCGGAAGCACACGCTCAAACGGCTAAGACAAAGAGCGCAAAAGAAACTTTGAAAAATTATAGATTTCAGACAGACAAGGCTGCAAAGAAAAATCTTAAATCCCAAGAATCAAAGCTCCAAACCACCCCAAAAAATTACCACACCTTCACAAGACAATAAGGAATAGCTCCAGAAAAATTCAGACCAATTGGAGCAAGTTGTGATCACTGGACCGTCCGGTGATTGAGCAACGGACCGTCCGGTGTTTACAAACTGACACTCCGAAAATAGTTCAATCAAAACCCAATCAAACCAACTCTAAAAATTATAAAATTGTTACTTAAGGTTAAGAAGGGGTCAGAGAACAACTCCACAAAATTTCAGTTCAATTGGACAAGAAATAAAAATCCAACACTCACCGGACCGTCCGATGATATGCACACCGGACCGTCCGGTGCTTAGAAACAGACAGACATACCTCCAAGGAAAAATACGAAAACCAGGTCAAAACACCTCCAAATACTCTGAAATTTTTATGGGAGCTTTATGATTCACAGGAAAAGAGCTCCACAAAAGTTCAAGTCATTTGGAGTACGTTTGACCACTAAACAAAACACCGGACAAAATAGAAAACCACCGGACGTTATAGACAGACAGAAAAACAGCCACACAAAAGTTGAACTTCCGAAGCCAAAACTTGACCAAACCTTCACCAATCTTCTCGAAATTTTGCACACAAACCTTGCTCCATTCTAAAGCTATTCCCAAAAGATCTATTAAAAAAGATCAAGAGATTAGCGGGAATTTCAAATCTCGTGAAGAGGTGAATATTTGGGCAAGAAAGGGGAAAGCTCAAGAACAACTTGCTCATGGCAATCCTTCGGGATTGAGATGTTCTAAGACATAATCTCCACATCCTTGCAAGTCCAAAACACAAGGAAAACAAAGGATTCAACCTTGGCCAAAGCAAATACCCAAAATCCAAGGATTGAAGCCAAAAAACCAAAGAGAACAAGGGTTGGAGAAGCACACAAAGATGCTGCACAAAACCACTTTGATTATGAGCCTCAAAAGAGGTCTTAGGTCAGATTACAACGAAGGATTTTGTCCCAAGCAATCACCCTCACCTTCCCTCTTGATTTGCAGGCTAGATCTCACCCTAACCCTCCTAAACTTGGAGCTCAAAGCTTGAGGACGAAAATTACCATAAGGAAATGAAAACCTAGCTGGCAAGACTAGTCCTAATGATCAGCTCTTAGGCTATTTAAACACTGGTTCAGTTTTGGCATTTTTACACAAAGATCCCTAACACTAGAAACGCCCGGAGGGGCTAAAACAGAAAAGAACCCGAAATATCAGGGACGGACGACCACGATGAAGACTTCATCTTCTTAACTTTCACGCAATCTTCGGATGTCCTCCACGTGGCCAGTAGTCCAATCCACCTTTGCACCCCCGGTTTTAAAGTCAGAAATCGGGAAACTTTAGGAAGTCTCCGTCTTTGCCGGACTTGGCTCATCTTCTCTATCTTGGCGAGTCGTGGCCCAACTCACCAAGCCTTGAATAGCTTGGGTGGCGATTTTGAGCCAAAGTCGCCAAAGCCTCCCTCGCACGCCTTCGCGCGATGCACTCGGGTTGGAGCACCACGGTGGCACCCGACTTCTCCATTCCATCGGAGTCGCCTCGCAGTCCATCGGAGGGTTTACACCACCGTTGCCGAACCACCCCTTCGTGTACCGAGCTCCCATGGCCAACCGACGCCGAGCATTGCCTCCAGTCCATTTGAGGGCTTTTGCCTCAGTCCATCGAGGTCTTCATCATCTACCTCTAGTCCATCAAAAGGTTTGAGCTCGTTGACAATCACTCATCACACCAGGAGAGCAATGAGGCCGGTCCATTGGCTCTCACACCAACTCCTTTAACTGCCAACCGACATGGGGAGGCCTTCCCAGCCATTGGATGTGCTAAGTCGGTGAATCAAGTGGTCAGCCGACCACTTGACTTGATCGTTTTGCACGTGCACCGACTTGAGAAGCTTCTAACCGACTTCCAGGAGGGAGATCAACCGTTGGATGTGCAAGGACGGCACATCGGGTGGCCGCCCGGCCACCAACCCTGCACCAAACCGACCTTCCCTGCCTACAAATGCCCCCCTTACTTGTACAAGCTATAAATAGACCCATGGAGCTCATTTGTAAGGTGTGGAGTTGAGTTGAGAGAGTTCTATCTTAGAGTGCTTCATTGCTTCACAGTAATTAGGATAGTCCTGGGAGTTAGAGTTGAGTCGAGCTTTGCCTCGGAGTCTCCGGAGTTATCTTCGAGTCTGTGGTAAAACTCTTGTATCTTTTGGATTCAGATTATCTTCAATATAATTCAGTTATATTTTACTTTGTTTCTATCTCCTGCAAGTGTGGTGTACCTTTATTTTGCATACTTGCTAGGCTTAGATTGTGTTTCACTTGGTTATTCAAGTCTTATTATTCTTGCGGGTTCTATAACTCAACCCTAGACTTAGACGCTAGGCTCTGGCTAGATCCACTCCTCTGATCTAGGAAGATCTATCATTGTTCAATATAGCTTGCCATCCTCTCCACGAAGCTTTGTTTGGTAGCCCCACTCAGTGACAGCGTGTGGTGTGCCTATGTATTCCAGGCCCGTCATTCGGGAGGCCCGTAGATGTTAGCTAGACTCTCTTTCGGGACCTACTATCTATCCCCTGTTACCCTCAAGACTCTGGAATTTCGCTCGATGCAAGACCCTGGCTTGTTTATTTGAATAGCTTAGTTAGACACGGATAATCTTTGCAGCCGATTAGAATAGAGTTTTGTGACTTTATCTCACTCGTTGTCCTCCCAGGCAACTATACCTTTCTACAGATAGCTTAGATAGATATCCTCCTCCACCATACACCTATCTTTATCACGTTTACCCCTGTTCAGCTACTAGTTGGTATAATTTATCCAAGTTTACAGTTCATTCGATTTGAGTTTATTCAATTACACTCTTGAGCCTACCGCTTCCCTGTGGAAATTTACGATACTCGGAATACTCTAAGTGAAAGGCTACAGCGGTCTCCGTGCGCTTGTGGAGTAAAACCTGTAAAGGCTAAGAAACATCAACAAGCTTTTCTGGTGCCGTTGTCGGGAAAACAATTGGCCAAGAGATAATTGATACCTCATTTCGAACCTGTATACTTGATAGATTTTACCGCTAGTTGTTAACCGGCTCACTTTGCTTTGTTGTTTTGTTGTGGATGTAATAGAGAGGTGTATGACTGCTTTTGACATGCCGAAAACTTCCACAATGATCCAGAGTCGCTGCTCAGGAGAGTCCGCCCAAAGACTATCCACAGGAAGAGACCTGTACCTAGGGAGCTAGAACCAAGTACTTCTACCAGCACTCCACGTTTCACCACCATGGCCGAAAAGACTATCCGTGAGTTGTCCATCCCCTCGAGCAGCAACATCCCTACAGGGCCCAATGTTACCGTGGGGGAGGATTTTGAGCTCAAACCGGGGGTTATTCACATGGTTCAAGCCATCCCTTTCTGCGGACTGGCTACGGAAGACGCCAATAATCATCTGCAGCAATTTTTGGAGATCTGCAGCACCTTCAACATGAAAGGAGCGTCACCGGATGCCATCAAACTTCGTCTCTTTCCGTTCTCTCTTGTTGGGAAGGCAAAACAGTGGTTCTACCTCAACAGAGCAACGCTCACAACTTGGAACGCATGTTCCGATGCTTTTCTGGCGGAGTATTTCCCGCCAGGGAAAACTAACGCGTTAAGGAACAAGACCTCGAGCTTCCAACAGCTCACTTATGAAACTGTGGCAGAAGCTTGGGAACATCTGCAAGAGTACATTGCAGCGTGCCCACACCATGGGATGCAAGAGTGGCTGATCATTCAGAGCTTCTTTCATGGACTTTACCGCTCAGCTCAAGAACACCTAGATGCAGCTGCTGGAGGATCCTTCCTCTCCTTGAGCATCACGGCATCCAAGAACCTCATAGAGAAGATGGCCACCAATTAAGGATGGAGAGAAGAGAGTTCAAGTACCCGTTCCTGTGGCGTCCATCAAGTGGAGAGCACTGACATGCTCGCCGCAAAGATGAATTTGCTACTTAAGAAGCTGAATGAAATCCCAAAAGCCGCTCCGGTGCAAGCCCTCGATTCCCGCATGACTTGTGAAGTCTGTGGAAATATGGGGCACTCGGGGAACAGCTGCCCTGAGACGCAGCCTGAAGACACGAACTGCATTGGTAATAGTACCAACAGCTTCAATGGGAATCGTCCTTTGCTAGGATGGAATTCACGACCACATCTCCCTTTCTCTAGGCAAGGTAACTCTTCAAATTCGCAGCAATTTCCTAAGAGTAATTACACTTTTGATCAGAAAGCTGTGAATGATAGCATTAGTAAAAAGTTCCATGCTAATGATAGGATGTTTGAGTCTATATCTTTACAAATGAAAACTTTGAATAGTGCTATGAAAAACCAACTTAGCTTCGACAAAATGCTTAAAACTCAAATAGCTCAGTTGGCTGCTGCTTTACCTAACACAAATCCGGGTAAACTGCCTGGGCAACCTGAAGCTCCTCACAAGGAGCACATAAATGCAGTAACCATTAGGGGTGGAAAGTCCACATAGGACCCCCCATCTCCTAGCCGTGCAGGTAAAGAGCAGGAGAAGATGCCTGAGCCTGAAGAAAAGGTTGCAGATGAAGATGCACCTGGCAAGGAGGAAAAGTCAGCATCGAAACATCTATCTCATGAGTTCTATGATACAACGGTGCTTCCATTTCCTCCAAGAAACAAGAAGGCTGCCGCTGACGAACAATACAGTAAGTTCATTGAGGTCATTAAGAAGCTTTATATCAACATACCCCTACTAGATGCTATGCAGGTACCGACATACGCAAAGTACTTAAAACATATCCACAACAACAAGAAACCCCCTACCGTCAACAGAAATTGTGCACTTAACAGAGGAGTGTAGCGCAGGTATACTCAAGAAGAAGGATCCTGGAAGCCCTACCATCTCATGCTCAATTGGAAAGCAACAATTTGACCAAGCGTTATGTGATCTTGGAGCCAGTGTGAGTGTAATGCCGAAGGTCATCTTTGACAAGCTCGACCACACCGCACTTGCTCCCACAGCTATGTGCTTATAGCTTGCGGATCAGTCCATCTGTTACCCCAAAGGAGTGGCAGAAAACATTCCGGTGAGAATCCGAAATTTTCTTATCCCAGTGGACTTCATGGTACTGGATATGGAAATCAACTCAAAAACCCCGCTCATCCTTGGACGGCCGTTTTTGAGCACCGTCGATGCAACTATTGACGTCGGAGCAGGAAAGGTCCACCTGAACAGAAACGGCAAGAAGGAAGCCTTCAAGCCAAAAGTGGAACAATGCAACAAGGTGCATACTTTCAAGTGCTAGGCTCCAAAGAACACGCCCAAGGTCAAGGTTGTGATCAATAACTCCACGCCAAAGGAAGACGGCCTCATCACATTCATGAAGAAGAAGTTGAAAATGGAGGCCGAATTCCAACAAAAGAAGTATGAGAGGGCAATGCAAAGCAAGATCGAGATGGCAAGAGACAAGACGCGATAGGCCCAGCACCGCACCAGGAGGCAAAGCTCCTGAAAAAAAAGATGGTGTCAACTTAACTAGGCCAATGTGGCAAGTAAGAGAGGCACCATCAAACGAGGTCGGCGCCGACAACGAGTTAACTACTCCGAGCCGGCGCAGAGGAAAGAGGTCACACAGAAAGGCAGCCCCCAGCTTTGGTGGTGACAGAACAAGGCAAAACATGGGCTACCCTCGCCAACAGGTAAATTGGCACTACCTTTTCGATGGCATATTTAATTTTTCGCCTAAATTTAAGTTTTACACTCCACTGCATATTTAATTTTCGCGCATCCAATTTTAATTTTTGCATTAGTTTAGTTTCAAAACCTTGCATTTTCGAAAAAAATTTGGGTGGCCGGCCGGCCACTCCACTTGGCCGGGCGACCAGCCCCTGCTTCCCTTTCTCTTCTTTCTTGGCGCAGGGCAGCAGCAGCCCTTGCTGCTCTCCCTCTTTCTCTTCCCCTTCCTTTCCTTTCACCCTTTCTTTCTCTTGTGCTTTCCATCTTTACCATCCTATGATGAAAGAGCAAGACAAGCACTTAGGGGGAGGCAGCAGGCACTCAAGTGGTGGCTGGCTGACCACCCTATGTGGCTGCCCAGACCCTCCCTCTCTCTCTCTTGCTTTCGGCACGCACTAGCTCTCTCTCACCTTCTGCTTTCTGCTGCACGAGCTAGCACCTTGGTTACCCAACTTACTCAAGTGGCCAGCCAACCATGCCAAGGAGGCCAACCAGCGCACCACCCACTGCTTGCCTCTCATTTCTTCACCTTTCATCATCATGCAGGAGAGCACGACCAGCAAGGATGAAGCCCTGGCCGCTCGGCCCCTCCTTGCCTCTCATCTTCAGTCCACGCCTGCTGCGCTCATGCTACCCGCCTTTCTAGTGCTCACCCACGCAGAGAAAGTGCAACACCACCTCGGGCACCGGCCGCCCGGCCACCTCCACTGGCCGCTCGGCCCCCTGCATGCACCCCTGCTGCTCGCATCGCCTATAAATACGACCCTTTGCCTCCTAGCTCGATGCACCAAGCAGCAAACACACTTCTCCCTCTCAAATTCTCTCTTTAGTGCTTAATTAAGCTCACTAGCTTAGTTAAAATAATGTTCGAATAAAATTTGGTTAGCCAAATAAACTTTCAACACTCTCTCTCTGTTGAGCAGAAACGAGAATGTTTTGTGGAGGCTCTGCCCCCACAAGGACGCTTTCATAGACGACTAACCCGCTAACGCTAAACTTTTTTGTCGTCTATCCTTCGGGTATTTGTGTTGTCTTTGCTCTGTCTTGTAGGATGAAAAGCGTACTCAAGAAGGCGAAGAAGGCCGTTAGCAAGGCAGGACAGCACATCCGCTGGAAGTCCTCCGATGGCTCCGGCCTGGCAAGCCGGCATGCTGCCTCCGAGAGGATGTCCATCAGTACGTTGCAGCCGGAGGAAGTTCCGACGTCCTCCACCCACCGACCAATATTACTCCTCAATTCACAGCTCGTTCCGCGTGGTCAAGATGAGGCCAAGGCATTAAGTCTTTACACCAAAACACTTATGCCTTGACCAAATGCTTCGACGAGGACCTCCTCGTCGACACCGGCATGCGGGAGGAGTTCAACGAGGTGTTCCAGGCCATGGGCTGGAGTCACTTTGTAGAAATCTCAGAGGGAGGAATTGTCCTCCTCACCAAGGAATTCCTCTTGACGCTCTGCACCGACACCCGAAGAGAAGGTATATATGTCTGGTTTCGTCTTTTCAAGACTGATTATGAGCTTACTCTACGCCAATTTAGGAACTTGCTTGATTTCTCGCCACAATGCACTTTGAGTGAGGATTTAGTAGGATTTAATTCAGTAGAGTTTTGGAAAGAATTGGTTGGACCAGATGCTCCCAAGCAAACGAGCATCGCTCACATTAGGCACCCCACTTTGTGGTTTTTAGCCCGCTGGCTCACCATGGTTGTTTTCCCGCGGGATGATACCTGTTGTGCCACAGTAGAGGATGTTAGATGTCTCTATACCATGTGGAAGAAAATAAAATTTGCTCCTACACTTAGCATGATCCGCCACTGGCAAGGACTAGCTCAGAGTGGTCATATCATCTCGATCACGTCATTCGTGATAAGGATCGCCAATGGGTTGGGAGTACTAGCAAATGCTACCGTCTCCTTCATGCCAAATGACCCTACACGAGTAGTCAAAGAATCACACTTCATGCATGCACACTTTTTGAGGAAGGACACAAACGGGAAATACATCATGACGTTCAAGGACTGCGATTTTGAGCTGCTGCTTCCGGCGCCACAGCTCAAGTTATACTCTATGCGATCACTAAACTTTCAGCTAGAACCTCCTGAGCCACCAAGAAATAGTGTCGCTGGAGTCATGACTCGCGCCCAACGACATCGAGCTGAGGAGCAAATCCGCAAGGCCTATGAGGATGCACAGCAGCCAGGTGCTGAACCTGCATAGGCTCATCCTAGCGCTGGACCCACCTAGGAAGAACAGGGTGGCACACCCGCTTGGGAAGCCAACCCATAGGGTTCATGGCACAGCTCGTGGAACTCCATTGTGCCCTCCATCAACCCGACACCATCACATCATAGCGGAGGTGAGTACTCTTATGGTTATGGTGCAGGTCCATCCCATTCTACCCGCTACACCGATGGCGAACTCGATGGGAACTTCACCACCGCCCTCTTCGGGGCATTAGATCTCCAAGAGCATCGCACCTTGGAGATGATGGACAACATCGCCGACATTCAGCAGCAACAAGGAGTCGACCACAACTTGATCCTAGAGACAAGAGCGACTGTCGACCGCATCCAACAGCAGAACCTTCAGTACTACCACCAGCAAGGGTATTATCCCAACTAAGCTTCGTTGAAGCTTGGGGGGAGAACCCAACAGCTAAGGTATGTGTGTTCCATCGTCGCCTTGTTCACCCATGTACCTTTTCCTCGAACATGTCTAGTTCTATCTGCCTTACCATGAGAGAAGTAGTGTATCCTTAGTTTAGTTTTAATTCAGTTTAAAAAAATGTGTCATAACTCCCATGCTTAATGTTAAATTCACTTGCTAGCTTTGTTTTGAAAATGACGAATAGTTGCTCTACCAAGTGAATGGTTTAATTCTTGCATGACAACTTATGCTTACCTTAGTCCTATGTTGGTGAATAAAGATAAGTAAACCAAAAGTTTTCCCTTATGGATGCCATTTGTGATAACAAGTCTAAGTTGTTGAGAGATAATGATATGACTTAAATGTGGGATGATCTTTTATATTTCTAGTAAGATGAATGTCTTAGGTTTTAAATTTTTGAAAATAACAAAATAAAGCTCCACATGGTTAAAAAGTCCTACCAGAGCCATATATGGTTCAAATATTCTAAACCAGCTACAAAGAGCTGCTTAGATATGCTTTGAGCTTTGTCAAATTTTGAGTCTCATCGAGTAGAAATATCATTTTCTGTTGATAGCTAGAGTACACAAGAAATAACTGCAAGTGATCCATTTCGGACTTTGCATCCACCAAAAGTCCCCAACCACTTCTCATAATCCCCTAGCGGGAGCTTAAAGAAAAATGCATGGCTAAAAAATGCATGCAAAAGCACGGCAAAATAAAAAGCATGCAAGTTCAAGCATGGCAAAAATAAAAAGCTCCATATCCACTCCAAATCTATAAAAGGCTATAGGGATGAAAATTTAGAGAAGGAGACACTTTGTTCCACCACTCATACTCCAGTGATCAAACAGAAGAAATGATAGAGCACACTCTTTGGTCCAATCTTTGGCTTAGCAAAATAAACATTCTAAGTGTGCCACATTCTCCCCCACCTAAAGCTCCACAAAAGCCTTAGTGTAGGAAAATATTGGCCAAAATCATGGCCTTTGGTGAGGAAACACTTCTGGGCGATCGAGAGTACCAAGGGGAAGCTTATGTTTGTTTTGAAAATCTTGAAAACACATGAGAAGGACATCCAAAAAGAATGAGTTAGAAACACTCCTATAATAAAGTCGTTCTGTCTCTCAACCGCCCAAGGCAAGGTAAGCAAAAAGATGCACCATAGGTATTACATAAGGTGAGCTTTGATTATTTCACTACTTGGGGCAAAAGTTTGAGCGATGAGTTGCATATAAGAATTTTCTTTCATCTTCGATTTTGTAGCAACTCCTGACCTACTTTCAGTCTTAGCTTTGCTCGATGATGAGCAAAAGTCTAAGCTTGGAGTGGTGTTGACAGTCGTAATCTCACGATATCAACCGTCAATTATCCACCAAATGAAGCTAAACATGTGAAATATATGGACTAACCCTTGCTACTAATGAGTTCCACAAGATGTACATGAATATTTGGATGCAGGTACCAAAATGTATACAAAATGGTTGAAAACACACCATATACCAGAGATGGGCTGAAATGGTGACAGGGCCCTGGCCGTCCGGCCATGTGCCATGGCCGCCCGGCCACCCCCCAGTGCCCATTTTGAACCACGACCACGTGGAATGGTCCCTTGACCACTTCACTTGCCACGTCTTAGATCCTGTGCAAACAACACAAAATGATGAAGATCCAACCATACAAGAGAGCATCCAATGTATCCAAGGGTCACAACG
The DNA here is from genome assembly GCA_022530915.1 of Paspalum notatum. Classification (NCBI taxonomy): domain Eukaryota; kingdom Viridiplantae; phylum Streptophyta; class Magnoliopsida; order Poales; family Poaceae; genus Paspalum; species Paspalum notatum. Next base: position 25,990,287 of record CM039692.1, read on the forward strand.
TGTTGGGACAAGTATTGGTGATGTCAAGGATCTGAGGGGAACAACATGCATCCAATTGGAGCCAGACACGTGGCTGCCCGACCACTTAGGGTGGTCGGCCGACCACCCCTCGGCGACGTTTTCCACGTGCACCAATGTTGACACCATTTAAGAACGTCAAACCTTATACTGCAAGTGCACAGTATCGTTGTAGCTTTTTCCCAGGATGAGTATCTTGGGTTTGTCAATCCAGGGATAATTATGTTTAAGATACTATCTATCTAATATCAACTGAATTACGAACTAATTCTAATAGATCTAAACAAGCTTAAACAAGGGATAAAACTATTCTAAATAAACTATAATCTATACTCTAATAAGGTTCTAAAAAGAGATAAATCTATTGCATAAAATGATAGAACAAGGTTTAGGCTATAAATGCGAGAACGATAGGTTTAACATGGCAAAAAGATCTACAAGAGATATGAGACAAACAACCATCATACTAAGAACCACCTTGAAACTAGATCTAAACATTAAGCAAAGAATAAACATGATCATGAATGTCAAGGATCTACTCGAACCTTTCCCCGGGCTCTACTGTCACTAGTAACCAGGTAATCGACGAACTAGCAAACCCCAACCATCTCTAAGCATGAGCAGATTCAATCAACTAGCTAAGAAGAAAGATCTACTACAAAAACATGAAGAACTTCTATACGTCAGTCGACTAGATATGCTGGAATTAAAGCAATGCAAAGACATGGATCATAAACCATGTATAAACAACAAACTAGGTCTACAAGACAAACTTTATTGATCGAATATCAAGGTTTCATCAAAGTATCGAAGGAAGTACAAGGAATTACTCGAGATACATCATAAACTCTGAAGCATAGTCGTCGGGATGAACTCGACGAAGAACATGTCGAAAGATGAACTCGGGACCTCCTCGGAAGGGCCTGGGTCGGCCGACCAGACCCCTATGGCTCGGCCGACCGGCCTCCCTTCTGCCTCCTCTTGCTTCCTCCTTTCGCCGAGTTGAACGCTTCTAGCCCCTGACCTTTGCCCTAGACTCTCGACTTACAATGAATAATGCGATGGTCTAACTCTCTCTCTCCTTGGGAGGCTCTGTATTTATACCCCGGAGAGAACCCTATACATGGAATCTATTAGGTCGGTTCTAAGAGTCCTAAAACACCTAAAACACCTATTTCCAAGTATATACAAGTTTTTAAAAGAGTCCCGGACATTCATGCCTTTCCTTGCTTGTAGATGAAATTTTCATCCTTGTCCTTCTCGAATTGAACTCTTTCATATTCTGCAGCTTTTAGTATTTCGACCATAACTTTCTCATTTGATGTCCAAATCAGGCAAACTCGAACTCTAAATTGTAGAGCTCTAAGAGATCTACAACTTTGGTATTCAAACTTTCTTCATTCGACGTCGTTAAGGTCTTCGAATTGGGCCCACAAGCTGCTGCTGCCATGAATTTCGAGAAGATTTCAGGATTTAGTCCTTCAAGCAAACTTTTATCTTCCAAGACTTCTTTTTTTGAAGAGCTTCTTCCTCAAATGGGCTTCAATTAGTCTTTATTTCAGAGCCCGCTTCATAGTATAAATCCTTTCTTCGAGAAATTCTCAAATATCTTCAATTATTCTTTATTTTCCTGCAAAAAATGAATATTGCACCAAAACAAAGAGCATTCTCGAAAACGGGATTATTTGTTAGTAAAACAAGACTAAATGATAAGATTAACTCTCGAAAAGATATAAAATCAAATAAAAATAGAGTACTTAACGAGCATAAACAATATTCCCACACTTAGATCTTGCTAGTCCTCGAGCAAAACATCGAAAAAGAACTTAACTATATTTAAGCAAATTCTAAATAATTACTTTTCAGAAATAACCATGCCTTTAGAATTTATTCAAATCATAACATGGATCCTTCTAGATTAATTTTTATGCATATAGATTCCACAAAGTTTATCTAAGTCAAACGAATTATAGCAATGCCAAAATCTCTTTCAGAATCATCAAAAGAGGGTTTTTAAAACAAAAACTTTCAAGGACCAAAAAATTACTATATCCCAAAAAATCACTCTTATAAGTGGCTACCCTATAGAAATCATTTTTTTCTCTTATCTCACCAAAGTTTAAGTGGAGCTCGGTAAAGGCTAAGCAGAGCTGCTTATTCTATTGTCTAAAACTATATTGGTCATCGAAATATAGAAAAGAGATTATAGTAAAGGTCAAGGAAAAAGAAGATATAGATGGTGGACATGTGCAAGAACAAATGAAGTGGAATAAATTACGAAATTGTGTACATGGTTGGAAAAAGTCTTTGCTCATTGTATTTAACAGGATTATAAAACTCTCTTTATTTTACTTCTCCAAACTTTTTTTTCTTACTTCTCCTTTTCCTAATTCTACTTTTTCAATATTCTCTTTTCCTAATTCTACTTTTTCAATATTCGATCACTTGACCATTTTTTCTCCCTCTTCTTTTTCTTTATTTTCAGGCGCCACAAAATTCCTCACTCTCTCTCTCTTTTTAATGGGCGACTCTTTCCTCCTTTTACCACCTTTTTGGATAAATTGCTTTCATGAAGTACTATTTGAGCAAAAACTTTATATAGGTATAGATAAAATAATGAGATAAAAAAGGTTTAAAAGGATTGCTCTATTGATGTAAGCAATTGGAATATAAAAGGCTAACAAAAGATAAAAATAGATGACCAAGATAATTTTAAGTGATCAAAAATATCCAAAGGGATCAAAATTAACCAAACTCATATAAAACAACTTGCTTTTTAAACTGGGTTTCATAAATCTAGGCTCTACTATGGAATTTTAAGGCCTCTCTTAACATAGCGGTGTAAAACTTGATCCAAGAAAAAGAAATTTTAATAAAAAGACAATTCTTCCCTAATCTTTTTCTTAATTAAAACTTTGGCAAAGCTATAAAACATAGTCCTTTAATAAAGATATGGGTTATGCAAATTTAATCAATCTAGCAATCACAATACTAATCAAATCATAAAACTTTAAGCAAGATTAATCATCAAAGTAAAAATTAAGAACAAACTTAAATAAAGCAAAGTAATTTATTCAATCACACACTTTATTAATCTAATAGACTGATTACACAAAAGATAACTGACTCTTAGACTAACTTTATAAAAAACTCTATATAAAGACTCTATTTAATTATTTTATCTAAACTCTCTATCTAATTGGGGAAATTCTACTAATATCCCCACACTTAAACTAAGCAAAGCTCCAAATCGTCACCACTGAAGCAGTGTGTATCATCCACTGGACCGTCAAGAGGATCTTCACCAGGCAGGTAGTTGGGTGGAGGCGAATATGTCTCTTCTGGTTCTTCCCAAGTGTCATCTGGCTGATAACCTCCTCCTTCCAGTCTTGTAACGTGGCGCCAAATGGAATCAATCACTCGCTTCTGACTCTCACAAACATTTTGGAGGTAGTTCACTTGCCCCTTTAAGTTTCTGACAAAATTGTCAACTCTCTTCCTAGTGTCTTCTATCTTCTCATGAAGCCTCTCCTCTACGTCAATGACTATATCAAGAATATCCTCACTCTTCTGCTTGTTGAAGTAGATAGCTTCTCTACACTTTGGGCAACAATCAACTCCATCCTCTGCTCCAATATGATAAGTATCAAAGCAAGGAACAATATTGATTGAGTTTACCTCTTCAGTCTCTGATCCTCGATAATCACTGAAGCTCATTGATTGATCCTCACTTGAATGGATAGTTCCTCCAGAACGGATAAGGCTTTTTTGATAGTCTATCCTGGGCATCCCTCCAATCCTCAGGTATCTTCTAACCTTCATCTTCCTTGGTTGAATTGAAAGCTTGGCCATGTGCTTCGAGATGTCATGCTTTCCGCCTGATCCACACACCTTTGCCTCTTCATTTTCATCATCAAAGATCACCTGTGAAAAGTTGCGGCGAGTACCCCAGGAAACAGGACATGACCTTTCTTGGTCGGCCGACCAGGCCCCCCTCCTGCGGCGCCTCGGCTTCCCTCTTCACGAGTTGCATCTCCATCACTTCGGAACTTGTCGTGGCTAGCTTTGGATGTGTTTTGACTTAGATGTCTCAGCTCCATGGCTTGCCTATGGTTTTATACTCAGGAGTTTGGCGAGATTTGGAAACAAAACAGTGATTCCGATCCGAACTCTACCTAAACTTATTTGGAATACAACGCGGATCTTGCTAGCAAAATTTGGAAGTGAACCTCCTCGAAAAGTCCCTGGGTCGGCCGACTTACCCCCTCTTGGTCGGCCAACCTGGGCCTTTTCTTGCGCGAAAAGTTCTCAAGTTTTGTCGGTATCCCTACTTCCTAATTAAAAAAAACATGAAACTAAATTTTTAGAAAAAAACTAAACTAAACGTGACTATTTACATACAAAGATACGAAACCTAAGGAAAACTAGAGATTATGGCCATGGTAATGAATCCTTACCTCCTTGAATTCATAGTATCAATATAATTAACTTCAAATTTATCTCCTTCAAGGAAAACCTTAAGTCTTCGACCATTTACCATAAACTTGTTTCCCTCTAGATCCATAATAGTAACTGCTCCAGTAGGTGATACATCATGTACTATATAAGGTCCATCCCATTTACTTTGTAATTTTCCTTTTCCAAATAATTTAAATCTTGAATTAAAAAGAAGAATCTTATCACCTACCTTAAACTCCTTTAGAATTCTCTTATCAAACCATCTCTTAACCATTTCTTTATAGACAGTAGCATTATGATAGGCTTGCAATCTTGCCTCATCAAGGGTACTAAGTTGAATATTTTTTTTGCCTAAAGCAGCGTCTAAATCCAAATTTAATTCCTTAATTGCCCAATAAACTTTATGCTCTATCTCCACTAGCAAATGACAAGTTTTTCCATAAACTAACTAATAAGTCATCATCCCAATAGGTGCCTTAAACGCAGTCCTATATGCCCAAAGAGCGTCGCTAAGCTTATTCGACCAATTTTTACCTGCTTTAATTACTGTCTTTTTAAGAATTTCTTTTAATTGTTTATTTGAAGTCTCTGCTTGGCCATTTGTTTGCGGGTGATAGGCTGTAGAAACTCTATGCTCAATTTCCATTTTCTCTAAATAATTAGTAAACTCTTTACTAACAAAATGCGATCCTCCATCTGAAATGATTATTCGAGGGACTCCATATCTTGAAATGAAATGATTATTCGAGGGACTCCATATCTTGAAAAGCTATTATTTCTAATCATCTCTATGGACTCCTGTGTAGTTGCCTTTTTACATGGTAAACCTTCTACCCACTTTGAGACATAATCCACAGTCACCAGAATGTATTCATATCCATGTGAATTTTCAAATGGACCCATGAAATCCATTCCCCAAACATCAAACAAATCAATTTGTAGGTCATAAGTGAGAGGCATTGAATTTCTAGATGTAACATTTCCAGTCTTCTGACACTCGGGACAAGAAGCAACAAATTTTCTTGCATCCTCGTGCATTCCTGGCCAATAAAATCCACTCCCCCATATCTTAGCTTGGGTTTTGAAATGCCCATAATGCCCTCCATATTCTGCAGCGTGGCACTTCCTAAGAATTTCTTCTCTCTCTTCTGCAGGCACACATCTTCAAAGGACTCCATCAGATCCAAACCTATATAGGTAAGGAGCGTTCCAGCCGAATTTCTTAGCTTCGGTTAGGACTTTTCTTTTGGAATTATAGTGAAGATGAGTTAACGGCTCCTTTTTTATGGCTCTTATAACATCTATCATCCAAGAATATTTATCTAAAATGGCATAAAGGGTATCGTCTCTCAACGCATCTTCTATAGGTGGTCCACACTTAGCATGGTTCATTCTAAATAAATGATCCGCCACTAGATTCTCAACTCCCTTCTTGTCTCTAATCTCTACATCGAATTCTTCTAACATTAAAATCCATCAAATTAAACGAGGTTTAGCGTCTTTCGAAGTAAGAAGGTATTTGATAGCAGCATGTTCAGTATAAACTATAACCTTTGAATTAACTATATAAGATCTAAATTTCTCAAAGGCAAAAACTACGGCTAACAGCTCCTTCTTCGTAGCAGTGTAATTTACTTGAGCTTCATTAAGAGTCTTGCTGGCATAATAAATGGCATGTACTTTCCCGTCCTTTCTTTGACCCAGCACAGCTCCTACTGCATAATCGCTTGTATCACACATGATCTCAAAAGGCAGATTCCAGTCAGGTGGTTGAATGATAGGTGCACTTATAAGCAACTCTTTGATTTTTCTAAAAGCGACCTAACACTCTTCAGTAAACTCGAAAGGAACGTCCTTTTAAAGCAAGTAAGTAAGCGGTTTAGCTATTTTAGAAAAATCTTTAATAAATCTTCTATAGAATCCAGCATGACTAAGAAAGCTTCTTAGAGACTTAATATTAGTAGGTGGTGGCAATTTTCTATTTTAGCTTTGTCTATTTCAATTCCTTTTTCGGAAATGATGTGTCTCAACACAAGCCCTCTTCTAACCACGAAATGGCATTTCTCCCAGTTTAGCACTAAGTCGACCTCTTCACATCTTTTTAGCACCTTGTCTAGATTCCTTAAACAGTAGTCAAAACTTGTACCGTGAAATAAGAAATCGTCCATAAAAACTTCCATGATATCTTCAATAAAATCCGAGAAAATAGCCATCATACACCTTTGGAAAGAAGCAGGCGCATTACAAAGTCCAAAGGGCATTCTTCTATAGGTGAAAGTTCCATAAGGACATGTGAAGGTAGTTTTATGCTGATCTTCTGGGTGAATAGGGATTTGAAAGAATCCAGAATATCCATCTAAATAGCAAAAATGGGTATTCTTAGCAAGTCTCTCTAACATCTCATCTATAAAGGGTAAAGGAAAGTGATCTTTTTTAGTGACTTTATTAAGCTTCCGGTAATCTATACACATTCTCCAGCCAGTCACTGTTTGTTGTGGGATTAATTCATTTTTATCATTTTTAACTACGGTTAAACCTCCCTTTTTAGGTACACAATGAACTGGGCTTACCCACTCACTAGTTGGCACTAGATAGATAATTCCGGCATTTAAAAGTTTGATAACTTCCTTTTTAACTACAGACCTCATTTCGTTACTCAATCTCCTTTGGTTGTCAACTGCTGGCTTGTGGTCTTCTTCCATCGGAATTCGATGAGTACAAAACGCAGGGCTGATTCCTTTTAGATCTGTTGGAGAATAACCAATAGCCTTCTTATGTTTCCTTAACACTTCCAGCAGCCTCTCTACTTCCTCTGGACTTACCTCATTACTGATGATTACTGGTTAGGTTTTATCTTTTTCTAAAAATTCGTATCTAAGTCCATCAGGTAGCAGTTTTAACTCTACATCTGGCGCCTCCTATTGATTAAGGTCACCTAGCGGCTCTACTGGGAAGTCTAGGGTTTCTTCTATATTTTGTTCTAATTCGTTAGTGGGATTGGTTGCTTCTTCAGAGAAAAACCCTTCGTCTTCTCCCTCTAAGACTAGATTTAAAGGTTCTCTAAAAGCATTAATATTGTTAATACTCTCTATCTCCTCTATATCGGTTAGTTATAAAACTAACTTTCGGGTACATTACGAAACATGGATGGGATGTGAATGGATCAAGATGGAATTTGCCTCTCTCACATAACGAGAGAGATTGCCTCTGGGCCCCTCGAGGTGGCTGGATTAGAAAATGCATGGCCGTGCTATGTGATTAATGGTAAATCACATTCGGACTAATGGTTAGTCCAGTAATCCATCATTGACGAGTGAAATTAGTCTGACTATTAAACAAAGGTGGCACAAATCTCGCCTTGAGTCGGACTGGCCACGCGTGGCAAAAGGATATAGGATGAGTTGTATATCAAGGTTCGGTTGATATGATCATTGTGCTTTCGGGGGTCAATATGTGCTGCTAGGTGCCACTGTTGATCGATTGGCTTGAGAAAAAGTTTTTCACACGGCCGACTGCATGAGAACTTACAGGGTCACACACTTAAGGGATTTGTGATACTAGGATATTGCCCCTTGGGTAAATGGGAGATTGATGGAGATGTGCCCAGCGCGGCAATTTTCTGGACCAACTCCGAGTCGTATCGGCTCTGCCAAAGAGCTAATGCTGAGTCCGGTCTGGACTCAACCTTGCGGGTTTGACTCGGACGTTCGCATATGGTACGTGCAGTTGGACCTCTATGTGGACTCGGATACTTGATCCGCAAGCAATAGAATCCCTAATGGGCCTTTACGTGGCTAAAGCCTATTAGTGGAGACTTTATATATGCATCGGAGGGCATGGCTTCTTGAGACCTAATTGGTGCATACGTGAGCCACCGCAAAAAAGGTTTCTGTGGAACCCTAGCTGTGCCCTAGTCCAATCTCTCAAGATCCACCGCCAAGTTCGTGGTGCTAGCACGCCAACACTCAGCGTCACCTTCCCGCACGTGTGGATACCGTAGAGGCATTGCTGCGACTGCTACGCTCATCAACCGACTCATCTCGAAGGTGACCGAGTGGTTCCTAATCGATATCGGCTAGGCGACTCGGCATCGGCTCTTCTCTGCATCGACTCGACGCGCTTGACTCTGCACTCGGCTGCGTTAACTCGGCACACGACTGCTTCGACTTGTCTTCCGCTGCACTGCGCGTCTAGTGGTAACGACCTATGATCTCTTGATTGTACGAGTTCCTGTGTTGTACGCAGTAGAAGAAAATCGTTTTCATGCTATGGTAGCCTACCCCGTAACCCTACAGCCAAGCCTACCCTCTATCATCTCTCTTGAACCTAGGGTCAAAAGGCTGACCGCCTGGCCCACCTATCTGGTCGCTCGGTCCCTCATTTGCCATGATGGAAGCAACACAATATGCACATAATAAGATAAGGTACCAGAAGGTTGACACTTCGATCTAAGCCTCAGATTTTTGAAGTCAGCGATCTAGGGGAGCACAATTCAGAGGCTAAGGAAGAAACACATGTTTAATCCAATGGCCTAGGAAAAACACAATGGAAATAACTGCCACACCCGGTCTAAAGTGAGAGCCAATGGACCGGTCCATTGCACCTGGTGATGAGTGATTGTCAATGGAGTGAAGCCTTCTGATGGACTAAAGGCCCTTCGATGCATTGAAGGTAGAAGATGAAGACATAGATGGACCTGGGCAAAACACCTGGATTGAAGGCAATGCTCGGTGTCGGCTGATATACGTAAGTTTAGTACACGGAGGGGATGGAAGATCGACAGCGGTGTAAGTCCTCCGATGGACCGAAAGGCAACTCCGATGGACTAGAGAAGCTGGTGCGACCGTCGTGCTCCAACTTGGACACATGGCGTAGGAGCGTGCGATGGAGGCTTTAGCGGCTTTGGCTCAAAACCGCCACCCAACCGGATTCGAGTCATTTCTCTGAATTGGGTCTCAAACTCACCAAATTAGAGGAGATGGGCCAATCCGGCCTAAGAAGACGAAAGCCTAAAATTTCCCGTTTTCTGACTTTAAAACTACGAACAGAGACTACTTGCCATGCGGGGATTACCCAAAGAAGACATGGAAGCGAAGATTGGTGCTCCATCGTGGTTGTCCGATTGTATCTTTTTTTCGTTCAGCCCACTGAGGCCATTTTAGCTTAAGGCTATAAATATGTTTTATAAATATGTTTTAGGACACTACTCTTGCCAGCCACGGACCCTAGGTTTAGGGCCTGTTTGGAATGCGGGAATTTTTCCCCATTCCTGCATTTTTCCTGTGAAATTGAACTGTTTCCTGTGAAATTCCTGTACAATTCCTGTGAAATTCCTGCGTTCCAAACGGGCCCTTAGTATTTACTAGGAGCCAAAGTGCTTAAGCGAAGAAAGTGAAATTTAGACCGGGATTTGAGTGCCCTGGCTCTAGGTTTTTGAATCACGGAGGATGAAGGGTAGGAATGCATTGCGGGTCATGCTTTTCTTGGTCCGGGGTTAAAATCGCGGGCGCGGGAGGGCAGACAGTGAGCCAGCAAGGCAGCAATCCAGGAGGAGGCAGAAGCAGAGCTCCTGGCCTGCAGCTCCTCTCCTCCGGCCGCGGCGGCCCCCCAACCCCACGCGAGGCGCGCCCATCATAACGCTCCGTTCACGCTCCCCCTCCCCACGGCCGACATAGTCCCATTTCAAAAACCTCGCCGCCGCAGGCAGCTCCCCACCACTCCATTCCCCGCACACGCCTTGGCCTTGTCACCTCCTCTATCTCCCCCTCCCCACCCCGGCAGGAGCCCACGCCGCCGCCGCCATGTCTCCCACCACCACCCCTTCCCCCGCGCCCGCCGCCGCGCCGTCCTCCAAGGGCGGCAAGCGCAGCCTCATGTCGTCGCTCATGGACGCCACGGCGCTGCTCCGCTCGTCCTCCTTCAAGGAGGACTCGTACGTGGCCGCCGCGCTCCCGGCCTCGGAGCTCCGCGCGCTCGCCGACCTCAAGGCGCTGCTCACCACCAACCCGGACCCCATCTCCATCTGGGGCGTCCCTCTGAACCCCCCGCACCACTCCACCGCTGCTGCTCCTGCTCCCGCGGCGGCGGCGACCGACCTGGACGCCGCCCCAGTGCCGGTGGACGAGCGCGTGGACGTGGTGCTCCTCAAGTTCCTCCGCGCGCGGGACTTCCGCGTCCGCGACGCGCACGCGATGCTGCTCCGGTGCGCGGCGTGGCGCGCCGAGTTCGGCGCGGACGCGGTGGTGGACGAGGACCTGGGCTTCAAGTACCTGGAGGGCGTGGTGGCCTACATGCACGGCTGGGACCGCGACGGCCACCCCGTCTGCTACAACGCCTACGGCGTCTTCAAGGACAGGGCCATGTACGAGCGCGTCTTCGGCGACGGCGACCGCCTCGCGCGCTTCCTCCGCTGGCGCGTCCAGGTCATGGAGCGCGGCGTGCGCGCGCTCAGCCTCACCCCGGGGGGCGTCAACGCCATCATACAGGTCACCGACCTCAAGGACATGCCCAAGAGGGAGCTCAGGGCGGCCAGCAACCAGATCCTCTCCCTCTTCCAGGACAACTACCCGGAGATGGTGGCGCGCAAGGTAATAATAAATCGATCCTAGTATATTCCTATTTATTCATGGGCTGGGCACGCTGGCTATGAGCCTGTGATGAATCATGACCTCCCTCCCCGCCGTGCGCAGGTGTTCATCAACGTGCCCTGGTACTTCTCCGTTCTCTTCTCCATGATCTCGCCCTTCCTCACGGAGCGCACCAAGAGCAAGTTCGTCATCGCGCGGGAGGGCAACGTGGCCGAGACGCTCTACAAGTAAGCAGAGCACCTTGACACTCCCTTATTATTATGTCTTTTCCCCCCATTTCCATTTGCGCTTCCACCGGCAAGGTTGCATTGCTCGAGTCGCAGCTCATGCACATTATTCACTCGCAGATTCATCCGGCCGGAGCTGGTGCCGGTGCAGTACGGCGGCCTGAGCCGCGCCGGCGACCTCGAGAACGGCCCACCAAAGCCAGCGTCCGAGTTCACCATCAAGGGCGGCGAGAAGGTCTTCCTGGAGATCGACGGCATCGAGGTATATATATATATTCTCCCAAAATTTCTGCGCTCCTTGCTGCTGCTCTCCATTTTCTTTATCGCGTTCGGGGCTCAAGATGGCACTTTCGGATTGCTGGCATTATTTGTGAATTTCGAGTTCAAATCTGCGTGTGGTAGCTAGGTCCAAACAAACTCACTCAGATTCCCGTGGGCGCACAAAGAAACCACATGTTTAATCTACCTAGCAGTGTTCTCGGATCACTTTCTAATTTGGCTTATGCGTCGCTTTAATCTGCCTGTCTCGCCCCCGCGGGGGTGCTAAACAATTGCACCCAAGGCCCCGTTTAGATCCAAACTTTTCTATCAAATTTCACTATGAAAAAGAAGATTTCCCATCACATCAAAATGCCGGCACATGCATGGAGTATTAAATGTAGATGAAATAAAAAATTAATTGCACAGTTTAGATGTACTTTGCGAGACGAATCTTTTGAGTCTAGTTAGACCATAGTAGGACAATATTTACCACAAACAAACGAAAAGTGTTACAGTGTATTTTTCAGCGCTAGTGCATTTCAGTCCCAATTTCAGCGGATCTAAACACAGCCCAAGCCAAGAACAAGGCTCACAATGACCTTGGTTTTCGGCTTTCGCTGTGTCCTAGGTTGCTTGCTTCCAGCTACTCCGGCTCTTTGTGCTGACCATTTTCCCCCTTTGAAATCTTTTCTGTGACGTGACACGCAGTACTAGAGTGTGGTATTCGCAACCTACAGCATCGGTAGAGGTGGCAGCGGCGCAGACAGCGCACCGTGCATGTGAGAGCCCTTTTTGATTTTGACGTCTGTGGTATGGGAAGGAGCTGTCCATCCATCAGCAGCTCGTCGTCGCCGGGCACGCTGCAAAAGCAGAGGAGAGAGGACTTGTGGAGCCTGCCTGCCTGCCTGCCCTTGTGTAGGTTGCAGTTGCACCACAGCCTGCCTGCTCTCTAGAGCAGAGCTGCCCGCCGCTGCAACCCCCTGTTCTCCTGCCGTCCTGCGAAACTGGCATGGACCACGGCAGGCTGGGACGCCCGTCTTCCGGCCCGGTTCACATGAAGAGCGAGAGAGAGAGAGAGAGAGAGAGAGAGGGAGTGGTTTCCTTGAAGAGGTTCACATGACAAGAGATGGGGTGATTCTTCACAGCCACAGCGCATTCTTTCCGTTTCACACAGCAGCTCATGCACATCCAACCATAGCAGCGGGGATGTGTGTGAGAATTTCGTGAGGGCGCTACAGTATGCACAGTCCTCACACCAGGCAGTGCGCCTTTTTGTAGCTTTACTTTAGTTTGCAGCTCACGCCATGGCGCGAGTTTCCACGTGCTGTCACCTCGCCTGCGCTTGGGTGCATGCGGCCCTGTCAAAGCTTAAAAAAAAAGGCCCCTCGCTGTTTTCACCCCTAGTAGCAGCCCTACTGTACCACACAACGGTAAAATGAACCCTTTGGTAAATTTTTTCCATCTACTAGAAGCTCTTCTTCTTTTTTATTTTTTTGCCTGATTGGGGGGTCTTTGCTTAAAGGTTGCCTTGATATTAAACTTGCTATATTGCTAAAACAGTGCCAGTTCACTTTAGCCACCGTAAAAAGTTGGGCACTGTATTGGATTCTCGTTCTGGTATGTATGTACTCCAGGCCAATGTTCATGTGAGTCCTGCACTGCACATGGTAGGGGCCCGTCACCGTGCGAAGAAAGAAACTACTACCCTAATCACTGGCCATGACAAGATCAACTGAAATTGTCTGATGCGCGGCAGAAACAAACAATCAAACATTGTATTTTGCTTTGCGGGGATAAGCAAAATGTAACCTTTTGGTGTCATCTAGTATACTTGAATGAGACGTGTCCATGCATGCAGATTATTTTTTTTGTTTTTATGCATTAGGTGTGATCACGGTGCTGTGCGGGATGCGGCTTCTCTAAACCTAAACCTCTTGCTCTGCAATTCTTCCAGGCCGGTGCAACAATAACGTGGGATCTGGTCGTCGGCGGCTGGGACCTGGAGTACGGCGCCGAGTACGTGCCGGCGGCCGAGGGCAGCTACACGCTGTGCGTGGAGAAGACGAGGATGGTCCCGGCCACCGCCGACGAGCCCGTGCACAACGCCTTCACGGCAAGGGAGGCCGGCAAGATGGTGCTGTCCATCGACAACTCCGGTTCCCGGAAGCGGAAGGTCGCCGCGTACCGGTACTTCGTGCGCAAGCCGTCGGTGTAGGCCGCGGTGGCCGGCAGCTTGCCGTCCGGTGGTCGGCCCTGTAAACGGACCGTGAGGTGCTTGCTTGCTCGGGCTCGTCGTGGGACCTGGAGAGTGGAGAGCTTTAAGTTAGGGCTATTTAATTACTACTAGTGCTATAATGACAAGCATGTATTATGCCATATGTAGAGTATAATGTAAGCGCGGCTGAACGTTTGTCATCCCTACCATTATAAAGCTAATCAGTTAAGTTTTTCGGAGAGTAATTCACAAGTCTTGGGATTCCGAAGGCTAGGCATTTTGGAGTGCACTATGATTGTTCTCGAGTACCGGTTTGTCGGGTGTGCACCGATTAAAATACTTTTATTTTGTCTTTTGCACTGTTTTGAATTCTTATTCTACAGTTTTACTGGTATCGTCATACTACAGCTTACGCTATCCGCACTTAAAAGAATATTCCATCCTCGTAGCAATACCATAAACTATAATAATCTGCGCTCATATCTACTTATATTACTATCCTATACCAACTATGACATTTTATTATATATCCTACCCAACCCCACCGCCTAGCGCCCACAACCTTCCATCCCTCCCCTGCCCGCTCCGCCAGTGCCTGCTTCGCCGACCGCTCCTCATCCGCTCTCCCACCGTTGGACTCATCCCTCGCCGCCGCACCGGACCTACTCCGCGCGCCGCCGCTACCCCTACTCTCCCCTTCTTTCAGCACCTTCCTGCTCCTCCCGGGTATGGAGGACAGCGTCGGCGCGCATGGAGGCCGCCACCGCCTCCACTTCGGTCGGCCGCACATGGATCGAGCCCACCGCCGGCCGGATCCAGTCCGCCGCCACCTCCTTCTCCCGGATCTGCCACCGGCGCGGCGGTGAGAGTGGCGCGCGGTTCCGGCCCCCCTACCTCAGGCATGCATCGAGCCGGCACCGCGCCTCGCTCGCCGCCGTCGATCTGCTCGGGGCCAGCTCCCCCGAGCGTGCGATGAGCGGCGAGCGGCGATCACGAAGGCCCGGTTCTGTCTTCCTCCGGCGGGACGCGGCGACCGGCGTCCTCCTCCAAGCAGCGCTTCATCTCTCCCTCGCCGCCGCGCCTTGTCCTCGTCGCGTGTACCGCCGCCAGCCTCCTCTCCACATCGCGAGCACATGCCGCCATGTCTGGCTGAAGGCGCGATGAGCGGCGGGTGGAGAAGATGGACGAGCCGGCCGTCCCTTCCCGTCCACGCGGAGGAGAGAGAGTCCATATGGGAGCGACTCGACGCACTGCAAATATGGGGTGAGAGAGTGTCCACCTTACCGTAGGGTGATGTTTAGAGTCGTCCGCTGCAAGGCTTTTCACCCTAAATGGCTACCCTATATGTTTAGGGTAAGGTTCCCAGTCGACGACTGCGGATAGCCTTAGAGCAAATTTAATAAGTTTACCTAACCCACTGACACATCAGATTAATGATGACGTGAAGAGAGAGGAGAAAAGCGAAGTGAAGCGCGCTGCAAGCTTGCAGCCAGCTGAGACACAAACTCCAAAAGACTTTGTGAGAGCGAGGTGGACCATGTATTAATTATATGGTACAAACCAACAACCTACTATTGTATGAATGGGCTATTAGATAAGATATATGTGACATGACTTTGGGCCTGTTTGAATCCCACCTACTAAACTTTAGCACCCCACTTTTAGCCACCTTTAGCTACTTGGTGATCCAAACAGAAGTACTAAAAGTGCAAAGCTAAAGTTTAGCACTCATTATCCCATTAGTTGGCCAAGGGGTGCCAAAACTAGATAAAAGTGGTCCAAGGTGACCACTTTCCACACCTCGCCCTCTTCACCCCACACACTCTCTCTTCTCCCCATCTTGTCCGTCTCCTTCCCATCTACGCCGCCGCCACCACCGCCCCCTTCCCATCAGCCGCCATCCCTCCTACCACTCCGTCTCACGTCCCTCCCACCGCATCGGCCTCGTGCTGCCCCGCGCTCCTCCTGCCGCTCCACCCTGCGCGCTGCCGGTCGTGCTCACCTTCCACCGCCCCACCAGGATTGGACTGGAGGACAGCTAGACGGGGAGGACGGCATCGCGCCGGATAGGAGGGGCGCTAGCCGCGGCGGTGGAGGGTCGCGGCGGGATCCAGTCGGCCGGGGAGGAGGGGTGGCAGGGGAATCTGGCCGGAGGACGATGTGGAATGGGGGGTGCCACCGGCCCATGCCGAATCTTGAGGTGGAGGGCCGCTGTCGAGCCGAATGGCAGTTGCGGAATCCAGCCGGAGGACGACGGGGAGGGGGTGTCGCCAGCCCACGTTAGATCTTGGGGAGGAGGGTCACCGTCGCTGTAAGGAAAATGGGCCCTAAGCCTTGTGCTTAGTTCCCTAATGTGATTATGATGGTTGAAGTGATAACACGTGCCATGTGACTAATATTTGTGTACAAGTGTTTTTGGTTAAGTCCCAGGATGCAAAAGGTGGACTTGGGGAATAAACACCTCAAAGTAGGACTTAAGAGACACAAGAGAAGTCCCAAGCCGCCATCAAGTTGCAAGCGAGTGCCCTAACTTGGCGGTCTCATTGGCCAGTGAAGCCCCATCGAAAGGTCCGGCGAGAAGAAGAAGCCCGAAGTTGAAGATTCAAGACCCTGTGCGAATTGCACGCATCGGATGGCCTGATGGTCCCACCATTGGACGGTCCGATGGTGCATCGGACCATCCAGGAAGAAAGGAAGGAGAAGACCAAGTCCTAGTGCTTCAACGCATCGGACGGTCCGATGGTCGAACCATCGAACGGTCCAATGGTCCATCAGATGAGTTGGAAAGAACGATCAACAAACTTAACCGTGGGCGTTACACACATCGGACGGTCCGATGGTGCCACCATCGGATGGTCTGATGGTCTTAACGGTCGGCTAAAGCTCCAACGGTCGACTCCAACGACTACTTGGGTGCACGCATTGGGTGGTCAGATGGTCCCACCATCGGATGGTCCGATGGTCGGGACAGAGCAGAGCAAGTTGTTGTCAGCGGCTAGTTTTGAGGCTTGGCCTATATATACATCCTTAGCCGGTCTCCACATTGTGGTTGGAGTATCTTGAGTTAACACAAGTGTTGAGGAACATATTTGATCCATCCATAGATCCTCATACAAACATTTGAGAGTCCAGCCACTACGAGAGCTAATAGACACATCTCAACATATGGAGAGCTTGCTTAGCATCTTTGCTTAGGCCTATTTGTCTAGTATCCGTGCCTACGTGCATGTCTATCCCTTATGAGTGTGTAGTTGTAATTCTTGCGAGACCCTCCGGAGTGTGGAGTGGCCGCCACCACCTTGTGAGAGGGAGGAAGGCCATTGGCGTTTTGGCCAAATGCTTCCCATAGTGGAGACGGCAGGGGAGCTCCACGAGAAGGACTCAGGAGACCCTAACAAACCCGACAATCCTCTATCCTTGCGTGGGCGAGGCCGTAGTCCAAGACAACATGAGAGAAGGGCTTGTGTGGGTGTGTACCGAGGATATCCGGAGACCCGACCGGGGTTGCTTGACTTCCGCAGAAGTTACTTTGCCATCCTCCACCCTTGCGTGGGTGAGGCCGCACTCCTTTGAGTATTGTGCAAGAGCAAAACCAACGGGGGCATCTAATGAGGAATAGGGGGTGAGACGGCACGTTGGCCTCCCCGAACCTTAGGAAATGAATCTCCGTGTCTCCATCATGTGCCATTGCCGATATCGTCATCAGGAGTTTGCATTCTCTACCTATCTTTTAGTTTCCGCATTTACTTTCTTGCAATTATGTGCTTACATTCCTAGACTAGCTTCTTAGGTTAGTTTTTAGGTGGAACTAGGTTGCAAGACTTGGCCACGATAGAATTAGCAACGCTTAGCAAAACCTTAGTGCATATAGCTAGTTTTATCTTGCATAGGTTTTTTCTTAGTAGTTATAGTTTTTAGAGAGCATTAGTTTTTAGAAATCCTAATTCAACCCTTCTCTTAGGCATCGGTCCAACCTTCAGCCGCTCTCCTCGCTAGAGCAGTCAGGACTGCTCTCTGAGGCTGATGACTACGTACAGGAGAGAAGGAAGGGCAGGGAGAACCAATAATTAGGGGTATAGATGTCTTTCTATACTCATATGCTAAACTTTAGCAGAGTGATTCAAACACCCCCATGTGCTAAACTTTAGCACTCCAATTGAGAGAGCTATACTTTAGCAATTTTAGCAGGGTCTTTCTATGTAGCCAACAATGGGCTATATTTATTAGCCTTGCTCTTATATTGCGAGGTGGAGGGAGAAAAATGAATTTTGCTCTGTAGAGACTTGCATTACTCAATCACCTTTTATTGTTACATAATGCCGATTTAATTTCTGTTGTCTTGGGTACAGTATACATGTATGTACCGACACAAACGCCATGCACACCTTAAACGCAAGCATATTGAGTTCAATACTCCAAAGGTCTGTTTGGTAGAGCTTTTCTTTAGTTTATGGCCAAAATAAGTCAGAACTTGCAGCCAAACATAATGTTTTCTCAAATTTTTTTGGCCGTGCTTTTTTCCACCGCACCAATCTACACTACAAAATAGAGCGAGTTTTTTAAAAATACTTTTGACATAAGATGGTCCCATCGTACCCTTCATGTCGGCCCCACTGTGCAGGTTGGAAGGGGTGAAAAGGGTCAAGAAATTAATAGAAGAAAAATGTTTCCGCCCTTTGGCTTTTTATTTTCTCACCTCATTTTATATCCGTACCCACTCGTTATTTTCTTTGTTTTGAAATTAATGAGAAAGAAAAACGTTAATCAATACGTCTTCTTCTTTTAATTTCTTCTTATTGCCTGATCGATCATCTCACAACACGTGTGTGTTGAATGTACGTCTATGCTAATTTTTACTAAAAAACTTATTTCGATAATGCTATTCACTTATTTGTATAGCTCGTCGGGAACTTTCTTTACGAGCTGTACCAAACAGGGCCAAAAGAAGAAAAGGTTCCCACTAAAAGAACCTAACCTCACTGCCCTTTAGGCTTTCTCCAACGGAGTAGCCAAATTTTGGAGACCTATTTGTCTATTTGGGTATCATGGGTAAAAGAAATGGAGACCTAAAAATTTTGTTCTCCAACGAAAGACCCAAATAATGCAAAAAGGTAGCCTTTTGTCATCAATGTGAATGGAATCTGCGTCAGGGCTCTCTCTGCATGCAGAAATGGGTAGCGGTAAGAGAGCACCTATATTTGAGTCTCCTCTCTCCTCATTCTGCGTATCTCTGTTTAAAATGTGTATGAACTAAATATTCATTTTAAATAGTTCATATGTGTTGGAGAGCACTGTTTGTCCAAAAAGTGAAATCGAAGACCTATTCTGAGTTTGGGTCTCTGTCTGCGTCTTCGCTTGGAGACAGCCTTACAATCGCTTATACTCACTACCCTTTGTAAGTGCCTGATATTTACTACCACGCCATGTAATTTTGTAGCACAACTGAAGCCAATTTCATAGCATAATAATATTAATGTTAGCACAGTGTATATAATTTATTAGAGAAAAATGATTTTTTTTTCTTCTAGGACCCCAATTTTAGAACTTCTTTAATTACCAAGGTTTTTTCGAAGATTCGAAATGGGGTTGATTGGCTGTCTTTTTGGGCGAGCCAGGCCCGCGAGTGAGGGCCTTCGGAGCTAGGCTCCCAAGAAACGAAAATATAACTCTTAACGTGTGCCTGGCTCGCAGCTTCATTTTGCATGCAGCAGTGCAATTTAATGCAAAGAAAACAGGGAAACAAAATCAGTCACGGATGAATAGATGCATGTAGAGGACCCTTATAACTAAAAGTAAAATTAAAATTAAAGTTTCATATTGGGCCTCCTTTGGAATAAGGTAAAAATGGAAGGATTTTGAATGATTGAAATTATATAGGAAATTTTTCTATGTGCTATTTAAAATGAATATTTAGTTCATACAAAATCTTAACACATATGAACTTTGGAGAAAATATAGCATAAAGTCTAACCTCTTGGAAATATTCATCCGTGTTTATCTCTCTTATAATCCTCTTGAACACAAAGGAATATTGTATAAATCTAGCGTAAAGTCTAACTTCTACATTAAATCTAGCACCGCAGACATGCAACTCCAATTCTATGTTTGTTTCTATTCCCATCCACTCCGAATCAAATCATGTGTAAATAAACGATGCTTTAGACATTATCATTAGTTTTCAAACATAACTTTAATTAATGTATTTTTGATAAAAGAAATTTAAGAATAGCACTAGAAGTATATTTCCATAAAACAAGATTTCAAGGCAAATCTACTCATATGTTTTTTAAATTTGAAGATTCGAAACACAAAAGTAAGGCGCAACAAAGATTTGAAATGACGTACTTAAGGTAAACGTCACTTTTTAATGACCTTTTGGAATACTATTTAAATTAGATATGCTAAAGGCCTTGCAAGTTTGTATGAAGAACGGCTGAACAGGACAATTCAGAGCATGAATAATCATTTTTGCCCCCTACTAAACTTTAAACATGTGCCATGTCATATGTAGTTTAATTAAAAGTATACTCATGTAATAGTTTGCTCTTAGTACATGCTATATAATTAATATATGACCTATATTTGTTTCTCACAAAAGTGTCCTGGAGTGCATGTTTTGACCTATATACGGTCTGATCGGATAAGCTGGCTGCTGCTGTGCTGCACAGTAGGAACAGTAACAGGAACAATCAGTAGCTTACAATGATTGATTGGACGGCAGAGGAATAGTCTAGATACTGCTACGGCTGTGCAGTCCAGCCACAGCAAGTTCATCCGATCGGAGCCATAATTAAAAGTATACTCATATAATAGTTTGCTCTTAGTACATGCATAAGCAGTTCGCTTTCCTTCTCTTTCCTCTTCTCTCTTCTACCTCATCACAAATATGGCTTGAAAGTTCTTGCATTCCGCTTGCGTAGGTTTAGGCTAACTCCAACGCCTCCCTCATTCAGCTCCCTCTCATTAAATGCTAGATGGCCCAATAGCCCATCCCTCATTTGGCCCGTGTCTTTCCCGCGCAAAGGCTGAGTTTTCACATTTCCCTCTGCCGGCTCTGTTCCCTTCTCTCGCTTCGAACAAGCAGAACCCCAAACACAACACCAGCGCCGACGCTGACGCGCGGGTCGACCGCGGCGACGGTGCTGCCCACCCGCATTGCCTTCCCTTCATCTGCCGGTGGCCGTCCATATCTACGAGGCCTCCTGCTAGGCCCCGCTTTCCCCAAGGCCGACGTAGGGCTTTTGGCATGGCGTCTCCGTCGTCCCCGCCGGCGGTGGCCGGGGAGGGGTCTGTGCGGTGCAGGTTCATCATCCACCATCCCCGAGCCTTGACCGCACCTCGGCATTGCAAGGTACGCTCCATCCCCTACCCCGAATCGAGCGGGGTACTGTTCAAAAGGGGATCTAGATTAATGCATTCGGTCGTGCTACTCTGGAGCTCCTCCGCGGGCACGGACACGTCCCATGCCACTCGCATCGTTTCTCTTCCCTCGGCTGCGGATGCATGGCGGCTCCGCCTAGCTCCATTGGTCCGGCGCGGCGCGGCTACTGTGCTCGCCATTGGAGCGGCACAGTGCATTCTTATAGAACTTGCTAACCCCATCTTGTCTCCTTCTCTGTGAGCAGCTCAATGTCGCTTGAAGAAGAACTTGAGTACACTGACGGCAACACAGCGCGGTGTATGGCTGCCGCTTGATGCCTAGCATTCTCAAACAAACACAAGAGAAAAGGATCCAGAGGTTCAGTCCCGGGCAGAAGACCAAATAAGCGTAACATTCCAGAAGGTACCTGGCGTTTGAACAGGGACTACTTTGATGCAGACGCCGTGTTTCCAGAGACCGTATTTCGTCGGCGTATGTTCTGCCCATCTATACTGTGATGAACTGTGTTGTGTTGATTAAATGTGAGTTTTACATGTGGATGTGAGAACCTATTCTATTTTTCATGGCAAATACTGAATGCGGAGGTCGGTGTTCGACATGATCAAACAACGGTTGCTTGCCCACAACCCCGACTACTGGAAGCAAGGCATTGATGCAACTGGATTGCCGAGACACTCAACTAGACAAAAAATTACAGCAGATCTTCGGATGTTATGCTATGGCAAGCCAGCAGACTCCTTTGATGTTGAGTTGTGTATGTCAGAAACCGCCATACTAGTTGCCCTGGAGAACTTCACTCGTGACATAGCACAAGTCTTTGCATTAGAGTACATGCGGAAGCTGAATGAGGAGATCTCACCCGGCTACTAAATATTGCAGAGCAACGTGGCTTCCTAGGTATGCTTGGATCACTTGATTGCATGTATTGGGTCTGGGAAAGTTGCCCTAGTGGCTGGCGAGGGCAATACATCGGCCATCAAGATGAACCCACTATGATCCTCGAGGCTATTGCTGGACCTGACAAAAGGATATGGAATTGCAACTTTGGTTTCCCTGGCTCACTGAATGACATCAACGTTTTGCATCGTTCACCTTTATTTGATGATCTAATCAATGGCAGCGCACCTAATGTCGAGTTTACAGTCAATGGTAATAGCTACAACATGGCTACTACTTAACAGATGGGATTTATCCGGAGTGGGCAATTCTTGTGAAGGGCATCCCACTTGCTCGCAACTGGAAGCATAGACTTTTCTCACAAAAAGTTGCACAGTATAGGAAAGATGTTGAGTGCGCTTTCGACATATTGCAAAAAAGTTTGCCATTGTTAAAGGTCCTTCACGCAATTGGTATGCAGATCAAATGAGAAACATCATGGAAACCTATGTCATCTTGCACAACATGACTGTGCAAGATGACTTGGCCTATGACATGACTGTGATGAAGGATCATCTGTTCAGGTTTTGCCCAGGAATGAACCCACAATTGATGCATTCATTGCACAGCGCAACAAAGTCATAAACAAGCCGGCACACCAGCAACTTCAAGCTGACTTGATTGAACACATTTGTGCCAAGTTTGGGTCTCACTTCCACGGATAGTTGGCATGAAGGTTCATTTTAACAATCTGTTCATCAGATTATAGCATGTGAACTTGTACAATGTTGAACCTCACCAGATTTATGCTCATCTGCAGAATTGATACACTATTGGGGATGCTGTTCAATTTGCTAGGTGGTGAGGTATGCCATGGTGGTGTGCATTTTGCTACATGCTTCATCAGTCCCACGGTGGTTGTGATTTGTAGACAACCATGTCCTTTTAGAAATATTGTGTTAATGGCAAACATATTGCATGATGTATGTTCAAACAGCGGCTATATGCCCCTCTATGTAATTCCATGTTGCTCCTGGTGCAAGCCGTGGAGATGTTCTAGATGCTAAATGGCAGAAACAATTGATGTTGCCAATATGTGTGTTTTCCCTTGTTTGTTCCCGGCTAGTCAGATGATTTTAAATATGTGGGGTGAACGAAGATAAATGTGGAAACCAAAATCTTGAACAACAATCAAATATATATATGAAACAATCACAGCAAAGAACTTAAATTATCTCAAACCATATATATAAAACAATCACCGCAAAGAACTTAAATTATCTCAAACCACACATATAAGTTCATCTAACCTTGTCCACTACTACTGCAAGGCAGGTGATTGTGGCGGAACCGCCGATTTAATACGGGCTAAGTACACCTGTCACCATTAGCTTACAGTGTACTTAGACCGTACTAAACCCGGTCGTCCGTCGAGAAGCCCTCGGCTCTCGATTTGCACCAAATCCCAGAGGAACCGACATCACACACATCCGACTCGCGATGGAGCCACAACAGTTACATCATCACAGGCAGTTGAAATATAGAATAGATAGATTTAGTTTACAAACCAAGAATGTATATAGTCAAATACATGTCCAAAATATATTTAATGCGGAAGCGTTTTCAAAACATCTCGCAGCGGAAACCAAGTACCTAAGAAGTCTTCATACAGACGAACGAGGCGAGTAGCACCGAGCCCACCGGTTCTACCCTTCTCCAAGCAGCTATCCAAAAGCCGCCAGTACCTGTGAGCCAAAAGTGGGGGCAAACCCTGAGTACTAATTACTCAGTAGGACTTAATGGACGGGGTTTACGGCTGACGCAAAGCTCAGCTTACTAGCAAGTAGGTCCTTAGCCATTGATTTTAAACTGTACAATGTTGTTGTAGGATAGCGGGGTTTGACAGTCGCTATCCTTTAATCATGATCTTCCACTATGGTTTAGTGTCATACTATAGCGGGATTTGACAGCCGCTAGTCCTTATCCTGAAACTTATTGGTAATATAAGGTAAGTAATTTGCATGAAGTAAAACAGGTATATCCAATGTGTAGTAGCAAATCATCAATTTCATAAAACATCTTGCCTCAAACAGTTCTACGTTGCCCGTGTGCGATATTGGCATTCTCACACCTGGTGAGCATCAGCGATTCGAATCGATTTTTATATTCCCGGGAATAACTAGAAAATGCCAGGGGCCCATATGCTTACTCACACGACGGCTTTCCCACATATAGTCCCCCTTCTCCACTTGTCCCATCCCAAGTCCGATTCACTCCCGCCTGACTCCCGGGTTGTGCCCCCATGACGAGCCTGCCGACATCTCGGTCTCCCCGTCATGAGTACCAAGCTCCCCCGGGCCACCTTCCTCTCAACCAGTGGGTAGGAACGTGTTTCTGTTCTTCGGATGGCACAAGTAAGGTTTCACCGGTCCCATTTCCCGGATAAGCATTCTAGCAATGTTATGCCGATCGGCAGGCGAACAGCGAACGGACCTTATGCGACTCGGGCGGAGTCCACCATACCATCACATCATTTTTCAACATAGTAATCCCATATCTCCGCCCGGTCTCAATTGAAAGCATAACATAGCAATAATAAATTCATAGTAATGAAGATTCATCATTCGAAAGTAAACCCTACGAGACGAGTGACAGTGCTCACTCGTGTCTACTCGCGCCTAACCATTCTAGGCACCCGTCCTACGAACCCTAAGTATAGGTGCTAAGGCCAGGGCGGCCGGGAAGTCTAATGCAATTGGTTTCAATCAATCCTAATGCATATGCGTAACTCAAAATAATTTGTTTGCTGGGATTTGCATGGTCCTGCCTACCTTTGACTGTCTTTAAGAAACCAACAAACTAAACTAAGTTAGTTTGCCGGGTTGTGGGGCTTTGCCCCAGGCAACCCCTTGATCTCTTGGGCAACTCCTCCGTCCAAACACGACTGATGGGCACTCCAGGTCGTGCTTGGGGCTTAGTTGATCTTCTGGACCACCGTTACTTGAAGTAGTTCTACACACTTGGTTCTTGATCACGTATCTGCAGTAAGCGTCACTATATGAATGACATGCATGATGCAATGCAAGGTATGCATGAAGGTTAAGCACATGCGTAAGCAAGCACTTCACGAGTAGATTGGAGGGTGAGTGATAAACTATTCAAATAGAGAGTATTCTTATGGACACCAAGCAAGTGCACAGTCACTCAATCACATGTAGACCAGTTACTGATCATACTCATATTGATAACAGGTTAATGTTATTACTCAACAACAACATGCAATCTCAGCTTGGATCATTAAGATACGAGCATGGAGTATGGTGATGTTTAACCCTTCTCAACAAATCAGACATGTCATCCAAAGTACATGGAAGACATATATGATGAAATCCCAATTCCAACATGCTCTTATCATACCAAATGTACTCAAGCATATAAGTGAACAAGTTATATGTTTTGTCCTATTTCGGGTTATTGTTATCTACAATCCAGCACACATTACTTTTATGGTTAGGGATTTGCAACCTAGGCATATGAGAAGGGAACATGCATGTGGAGTATATATAGAGCCATTCCATCTTACCAGATTTCATTTTTAACATAGCAAAACTAAATATATCAAGTGGGGTTCATAATAGCAACCACGAGCGCATACGAGTTGTATCCCCTTTTTATTTATTTAAGCAACCCACCTTTTTTTTATTTTAAATCACCAATCAAACTTTACATGCGCAGCTTCATATTTCGTCAGTGGGCTACTTACACTACCCAAGGTATATGAAAAATGCCAGGGAGTCATTTGAGTATATTTTAAGTAGCCTCCCATTTCTAAGTTAATTAAATGCACATGACACATGTATAATGGCAAAAGGGTAACTAAACAGCCAGTGCTAGAGCTATGAAAATTCACATAGTGTCATAATGCCACAAGAAAGTTACTGTCCAAATTTCATCATTTTTGGAGTTCATTAAGGTCACATTTAGTATTTATCTTGTTTTAACACACATGCACAAGTCTGAGGGCAAAACAGTCTTTTCATGGATCCACATCATACCAAGCCTGTAGATCTACTTGTAAGGATCACTATGCAACAAAGTTTTCCATTTTAGGATTTTTATTTGATTTTCTACGATTTTCCAAAGTTTCAGCCGAAATAAGCAAAATAAATAGGAAAAACTCACAGATCCGGGACTAGACCGTAATTTTTGAAAACCCCAGGGGCTAGATCGTGAGATCTACAAGACACAGAGCATAGTATTCTGGATCTAACCGTGAAACACCAAAACCCTGAGGACGTTTTCGCAAAAACACCATCTTCTTCCTCCCTCCCTTCTTCTACCTCCCGACGGGGAAGAGGGAGGGCGGCGGCGCGCGGCGGACCCGCCGGTTGGGGCCTCGGCGGCTCGCCGGCGGTGGTCGGGGAGAGAGAGGGGGAGATGGGGAACTCACCCCACTACCTTGGTCCGACGGAGGACGACGGTGGCGGGCCGGCGACGGAGAGGTGCCCGGCGGCGACCGGCGCGACGTGGACCGGGCGATGGGGAGGCGGAGCGGCACCTAGACCTTGCCCCTCGGGTCCGCGGGGTCGTGGCGGAGGTGGCGGTGGTGTCCTAGCGGCGTGAGGAGCTTGGGAGGCGGGGCGCGGCGGTGGTGAACCGGCGGCGCGGCGCGGCGAGCTTGGTGGCGCGGCGGACTCGTTCTGGCGAAAGGAGGGCGGAGCGGGGGCGAGAGCTTTTCCCTCGGGTGCGCGACGAGGTGGCGAGTGCAATGGAGGGGTCCTAGGGGCGCGAGAGGCAGCGGAGGCGGCTCGGGAGCTCGAGCTCCGAGCTCGCTCCAATGGCGGACGGCGCACGGCGCTCTGTGCGGGCGGAGGCGGAGAGAGGGCCGGGAGTGGGGCGAGAGTAAGCGAGAGGCGAGCGGGGTCGCGTCCGCGCCCGGGTGAAGGCGCTCGGGCGTGGGGCCGGCGATCCGCGGCGCGGAGGAGCCGCCGGTGCTTGCCGGCCGCGTGGAGGCCGCCGGCCCGGACACGGTGGCGTGTCGGGTCGGTGGACCCCACCGGTCGGTGACAGTAGGAAAAGGAAAATAGAAGAAAAATAAAAATGTGTTTTCTCCCCTGCTGAAAACCGCCATTTTGACCAATTTAGAAGCCGAATTTGGAAAAACTCCAATTGAATGAAATGTTCTAATCTTTGAACTCTACAACTTTGCCAATAGGAATGATTTCAAATTCGGCATGGAAATATGAAATTTGTTTGAATTTATGCAGCAGCCTTAGGTAGGGACAGGGTAGGTCATCTGCTTGGGAGGGGAAAATACCCTAGTTACAAGCCTCAACTCCACTTGCTCCTTTTGACAAATTTGTTGGGTACTTTCTAAACTATATTTCATTTCATTAGGGCAGGTCATGAAAATGGCTCTATGGGTAAGAAAATCTCAAATTACCAAACTGGACAGAGTAGGGGTGTGTTTCTGGGCTGACAAAATTTGGTTGAAAAGACCAATTTGAATTTATATTATGACCAGACTCATATTGACAAAGTTGTTTCCTGGATCATTACCTATAACTTTGTTAATATGATCCTCCTCTAAATCACAACATGTTTTAAAATACAACCCTAATCTTGTTTAGGATTTTGGTAAAACAGCAGATTTACTCTAAGTAAAGCTTTTCTTGTTTTCAACTTTTGAAGTATCAAATGAAGGCCAATCACTTCCACAATAGGTGCATTTGAAAGGTAAAAAGTTCAATTTCATTTCATAGAAAGGGAGAATGTAAAGTTGTATAGTGAATTCAAAAGTAATTTCAGAATCAACTTTGGGGATGAGCTAAAATTTCAGATTTGAGAAATTTTGACTTAGTGGTTTATCTACCAATCCCTCATTACTCTCTTAAGCATGATTTAGTATTAATTCATCATTAGTTTACGTATAATTGTGTGTACGGCTTCTGAGATGCCAGGGGCATCACAACCCACCCCCCTTAAAGAAATCTCGTCCCGAGATTTTGAAAGAGGTCGGGTTCTATGTCGTAAGGTGAAAAGATACTACCCGCATCTTGGGGCTCGGGACTCTTTTAATAGTTGCAAACGCACTTTAACTCTTCCTTTGTCCTTTGTTGGCTTTGTTAACGACCGAGTGAGTGGTTAATACCTTCCTGACACAAGTTAGTTACAAAGCATCATTTGGTTGACTAGGATGGTCCCTTTAAGGTACTTGATAATTCACGTCTCATATGAGAGGGAATGAACAAACCACGAAGAGAACGTGGTGGCAGCGAGCGAATGACATGGTTGGTTCAAGCACGACGAGAGAGTTACTTCCTGGCTTTGACACCGGGTTTAGGAGCGTAATAAGCATCTGATTTATTTGAACAATGAGAAGTAAAGCATACGCAGTAGGGAGTTTGAATGAAGCAAAATCTCGCGAGTTATAGAAAACAACAATGGATGTGTTGTCGGGAGGCACGTTCATTTCATTTGATGGGGACTGCGTACACATATAAGATATAGCACACACTACTCATTGTCTCAAGAAAGATAACACGGGAAGAAAGTAGGATATATTCACCTAGACAAAGTGATGGTTTGTACGATTCCATAAGATTGGTCAAGTCTGACCAAGAGAAGTATAGACATATGATGTGCGCTTACTAACGAAACAATAGTCAGTGTTAGTAAGCTTAACTGAGGATGATTTTCAAGGAAGAACGAAGCAACTTCTTGAAAAGGACGATATGGCAAAAGCACTAGCTGAGAACAAAAGCGTAGCGCGGCGGATGGTGCTGAAGTTTACCTTCAGAAGATAGAGTTCAATATATTCCAGAATGGAACGTAGGAGAAAGCAGTGGAAACAGAGTTTGGCTGTCTCCACCATTCAGAGAGGGGCAAGTTGGAAGAAGAAATGGAATGACGTAGTAAGACAGTGGGAATGGAATCAAGCATTTCTACATATACAAGATGTTAATGAAAATCAGGGCAAGCGCAGAGAAGTCCGAGATTTAGACAAATGGTTGTAAATGTATCGTGGAGAATAGAATTGCTTATCCCCGTGAAGCACGACCAGCAAAGACAAACAAAGTCAACGCAAAAGTGTGGATGAGTGGAACCATAGATTTGACTCGTCTCACGGATTGAGAAGACATAGTTCAACAAGGCCAGGGAAGGGTGTGATCGACAGTGGGATTAAGGTAGATCTTTCCCCACAGACCAAGGAAGGCAAGGTGAAACAAAGCATGGAATGATAAAATGTGGCAGTGGAAATAGAGCAAACCATTTCCACGAATTTAATGTATAAAGTCAACAAAGCGTTTGAAGATAGATAGGAACGTTCCACAATTGAAGCGGTGTCATGCCTTTGCATGTCTTGATACCAGTGCGCCCCTAGTGGACCCGTGTGACGGCCGTGCACATAGGACCCTAGGTTCCGTCGCGGCACCATAGACTACTCAGGCAAACACCCCGTCAAGAGCGGTATTTCCATCCGACCTCAGAGGATATGCGAATAACACAAGGTTATAGAGAGGCATGAACAAGGAGTTTTACACGCCATAGCCCAATGTTTTCGGAGGTATAATTCATCAGACTTATTTGAATCAGAAACGAGGTAACTACAACAAAAGTGTCATGGGTTGCAAGGACTGAAGTGCCTGAATGACAGAAGCATGAAACGTGAGAACTACAAGAGTTCCGAATACTCCATTGAAAATAGGGTTACATTAATCATGAGGGTGGGACACATGCCGACTGCAAAGAGCTGGATACATGGGAAACTCAAGAGTTATGAGAGTCAACCTCCTCTTATTACAACAGTTTGCGATGACTGCTAGCACACCAACTAGTATCTAGCTAATACTGCCTAAACGTAAGATTGATACGTCCAGGACGAATGCCCGTTTCTTCTTTCAACCAACTTGGTGCAGTGTCGGTCTTCACGTGGGAAACGCCATGAAATAACAATCTTGATTCTCCACCGAGTATGAGAACATCACCAGATTCGAGGTTGATCTTGGTCGCTTGGTCTTTGTCTCTTGTGTTGCCGAACAAGAACTCGGCGGTGTCTCCTATGGAGATGGATATGAAAGGTAAACCTTTGGTAAGGCTACTCTCTGACTCGTCCTTGTCTTGGTGAAGTCCGAGCTTCCCGGAGTTGGTGTAGTAGTTGACGATGCATACGTCCGGGTTAATCTGAGGAAACTCGTTTGCAGTGGAGTTCGCAGTTTGAGCAATCATCTTGAAAGCATCTGGTATTGTCGGGGCTTGTGCTCCATCGAAGGGACGTGTTGGTCCATACGAGCGAGTAGTCAGACCCCAGTTCTTTCCTAGAGACATCATCCATAAATTCAGCTTGGCACCGTTTTTGTAGCTAGGTCTATAAAATCCTCCTGGGCCCTTACCCAGTTGTCGACACATACGAACCATCCCGATTTGATCTTCAGGCTTGACAAATCCTTTTAACAGAACCATCCCAGGTCGCAGGTGTTGAACCGAAGCTGCATCGGTGGAAGATTCTTCCGCTTTTCTCTTCTTCTGTTCTCGAGGTATCGTTGTTTTAGCTTTTGTGGACTCTTGGTAATTAGGGCATAAGTCGAAGGGCTGCGTCGAGGGTTGCGACATCTGTAGCAGGAAGAATAAGGCTCCCGTCAATTCAATAGTTCCAAAGGCCAAATGTGGTCATATGGCAGTTTGTATTCATGTGCCAATTAAGTTAGGTCTCGAACTTCATCTTCTAAACTTCGTACTTGCTAACTGGATTTAAGCTTCGACTTAAATGATTGTAATTTAAGGCCCAGAGTATTTTGCCGAAGGGTCATTATAGATAAGTTTGTTGGTTGAATATTTCGCACTACAACTTTTATATATAATACTTGTTTTAAAATGGACATAAGACACCCCCTAAACTGGTACCTCGCTCGTGTTTACTTTCAGAGCAAGTAATCTATACATAAGTTGTTTAGAAATTTCTTGTACTACTAGGTTCTTATAATAAGTTTCTGTTGATTTTATTCGTAGTTTGAAATGCATCTTAAAACCGCAGACAGGACTCATATGTAAAATGCTACTACCCAACGAGTATACTTATAGATGCAGTAAGAAATCTAGTTATTTTTCAAGCAAAAACAAGTAAAGCACATGAGATGAGATGGAATGATGTATGCCCGTCCTATCCGGTCTCACATCACACTTTCTAAGTATACAACTTAGCGATATTCGGTGACATATATGCACGTCTCTCCTTAATGCAACTAGTCGAGTCCTAGTCGTTCTTAGTTTCGCACGTGGTTAGTGTACCTGCAGAAAAATGCATGCTCATACATTACCACATAATGTGGCATCCACGCGTGACCGCTGCGTGGACAACGTTGGTGGGCCGCTGCACCTTTTCCTCAAAGCCTGACTTTCCACCAGTACTGGGGATTGTCGAGAAAAAGGTGGATCCCAAAACCGAATGTAAGTGTGGTGGGTATGAAAGCCTCAAACATGCCCACCACCCTTAAAAGAGCTTTTACTTATACAGCATGAATGCAGAGATTACAACTGTCCACAAAACCCAATAGCTTCCACCAGTACTGGGGACAACTATGGCCGAAAAGTTGCTTCTCAGAGCGCCGAATATGCATATGAGTTCTATCTAGATCAGAATGTTAGTGATGTCACCTGGATAACACCAACATCCTTACTATGGGCTTATCGTATACTCTCGTTTTTCAAGTACTTGAAAAGGGCTTTCGAAAATAGTTTTGTAAATCAAAACTCGATGATATAACTGTTGTCTCTGTATGATCGGCTCTGATACCAGCTGTGGCGGAACCGCCGATTTAATACGGGCTAAGTACACCTGTCACCATTAGCTTACAGTGTACTTAGACCGTACTAAACCCGGTCGTCCGTCGAGAAGCCCTCGGCTCTCGATTTGCACCAAATCCCAGAGGAACCGACATCACACACATCCGACTCGCGATGGAGCCACAACAGTTACATCATCACAGGCAGTTGAAATATAGAATAGATAGATTTAGTTTACAAACCAAGAATGTATATAGTCAAATACATGTCCAAAATATATTTAATGCGGAAGCGTTTTCAAAACATCTCGCAGCGGAAACCAAGTACCTAAGAAGTCTTCATACAGACGAACGAGGCGAGTAGCACCGAGCCCACCGGTTCTACCCTTCTCCAAGCAGCTATCCAAAAGCCGCCAGTACCTGTGAGCCAAAAGTGGGGGCAAACCCTGAGTACTAATTACTCAGTAGGACTTAATGGACGGGGTTTACGGCTGACGCAAAGCTCAGCTTACTAGCAAGTAGGTCCTTAGCCATTGATTTTA
Source organism: Paspalum notatum (assembly GCA_022530915.1). Taxonomy (NCBI): domain Eukaryota; kingdom Viridiplantae; phylum Streptophyta; class Magnoliopsida; order Poales; family Poaceae; genus Paspalum; species Paspalum notatum. The sequence continues at coordinate 26,022,634 of CM039692.1, forward strand.
AACTGTACAATGTTGTTGTAGGATAGCGGGGTTTGACAGTCGCTATCCTTTAATCATGATCTTCCACTATGGTTTAGTGTCATACTATAGCGGGATTTGACAGCCGCTAGTCCTTATCCTGAAACTTATTGGTAATATAAGGTAAGTAATTTGCATGAAGTAAAACAGGTATATCCAATGTGTAGTAGCAAATCATCAATTTCATAAAACATCTTGCCTCAAACAGTTCTACGTTGCCCGTGTGCGATATTGGCATTCTCACACCTGGTGAGCATCAGCGATTCGAATCGATTTTTATATTCCCGGGAATAACTAGAAAATGCCAGGGGCCCATATGCTTACTCACACGACGGCTTTCCCACATATAGTGCCCCTTCTCCACTTGTCCCATCCCAAGTCCGATTCACTCCCGCCTGACTCCCGGGTTGTGCCCCCATGACGAGCCTGCCGACATCTCGGTCTCCCCATCATGAGTACCAAGCTCCCCCGGGCCACCTTCCTCTCAACCAGTGGGTAGGAACGTGTTTCTGTTCTTCGGATGGCACAAGTAAGGTTTCACCGGTCCCATTTCCCGGATAAGCATTCTAGCAATGTTATGCCGATCAGCAGGCGAACAGCGAACGGACCTTATGCGACTCGGGCGGAGTCCACCATACCATCACATCATTTTTCAACATAGTAATCCCATATCTCCGCCCGGTCTCAATTGAAAGCATAACATAGCAATAATAAATTCATAGTAATGAAGATTCATCATTCGAAAGTAAACCCTACGAGACGAGTGACAGTGCTCACTCGTGTCTACTCGCGCCTAACCATTCTAGGCACCCATCCTACGAACCCTAAGTATAGGTGCTAAGGCCAGGGCGGCCGGGAAGTCTAATGCAATTGGTTTCAATCAATCCTAATGCATATGCGTAACTCAAAATAATTTGTTTGCTGGGATTTGCATGGTCCTGCCTACCTTTGACTGTCTTTAAGAAACCAACAAACTAAACTAAGTTAGTTTGCCGGGTTGTGGGGCTTTGCCCCAGGCAACCCCTTGATCTCTTGGGCAACTCCTCCGTCCAAACACGACTGATGGGCACTCCAGGTCGTGCTTGGGGCTTAGTTGATCTTCTGGACCACCGTTGCTTGAAGTAGTTCTACACACTTGGTTCTTGATCACGTATCTGCAGTAAGCGTCACTATATGAATGACATGCATGATGCAATGCAAGGTATGCATGAAGGTTAAGCACATGCGTAAGCAAGCACTTCACGAGTAGATTGGAGGGTGAGTGATAAACTATTCAAATAGAGAGTATTCTTATGGACACCAAGCAAGTGCACAGTCACTCAATCACATGTAGACCAGTTACTGATCATACTCATATTGATAACAGGTTAATGTTATTACTCAACAACAACATGCAATCTCAGCTTGGATCATTAAGATACGAGCATGGAGTATGGTGATGTTTAACCCTTCTCAACAAATCAGACATGTCATCCAAAGTACATGGAAGACATATATGATGAAATCCCAATTCCAACATGCTCTTATCATACCAAATGTACTCAAGCATATAAGTGAACAAGTTATATGTTTTGTCCTATTTCGGGTTATTGTTATCTACAATCCAGCACACATTACTTTTATGGTTAGGGATTTGCAACCTAGGCATATGAGAAGGGAACATGCATGTGGAGTATATATAGAGCCATTCCATCTTACCAGGTTTCATTTTTAACATAGCAAAACTAAATATATCAAGTGGGGTTCATAATAGCAACCACGAGCGCATACGAGTTGTATCCCCTTTTTATTTATTTAAGCAACCCACCTTTTTTTTTATTTTAAATCACCAATCAAACTTTACATGCGCAGCTTCATATTTCGTCAGTGGGCTCCTTACACTACCCAAGGTATATGAAAAATGCCAGGGAGTCATTTGAGTATATTTTAAGTAGCCTCCCATTTCTAAGTTAATTAAATGCACATGACACATGTATAATGGCAAAAGGGTAACTAAACAGCCAGTGCTAGAGCTATGAAAATTCACATAGTGTCATAATGCCACAAGAAAGTTACTGTCCAAATTTCATCATTTTTGGAGTTCATTAAGGTCACATTTAGTATTTATCTTGTTTTAACACACATGCACAAGTCTGAGGGCAAAACAGTCTTTTCATGGATCCACATCATACCAAGCCTGTAGATCTACTTGTAAGGATCACTATGCAACAAAGTTTTCCATTTTAGGATTTTTATTTGATTTTCTACGATTTTCCAAAGTTTCAGCCGAAATAAGCAAAATAAATAGGAAAAACTCATAGATCCGGGACTAGACCGTAATTTTTGAAAACCCCAGGGGCTAGATCGTGAGATCTACAAGACACAGAGCATAGTATTCTGGATCTAACCGTGAAACACCAAAACCCTGAGGACGTTTTCGCAAAAACACCATCTTCTTCCTCCCTCCCTTCTTCTACCTCCCGACGGGGAAGAGGGAGGGCGGCGGCGCGCGGCGGACCCGCCGGTTGGGGCCTCGGCGGCTCGCCGGCGGTGGTCGGGGAGAGAGAGGGGGAGATGGGGAACTCACCCCACTACCTTGGTCCGACGGAGGACGACGGTGGCGGGCCGGCGACGGAGAGTTGCCCGGCGGCGACCGGCGCGACGTGGACCGGGCGATGGGGAGGCGGAGCGGCACCTAGACCTTGCCCCTCGGGTCCGCGGGGTCGTGGCGGAGGTGGCGGTGGTGTCCTAGCGGCGTGAGGAGCTCGGGAGGCGGGGCGCGGCGGTGGTGAACCGGCGGCGCGGCGCGGCGAGCTTGGTGGCGCGGCGGACTCGTTCTGGCGAAAGGAGGGCGGAGCGGGGGCGAGAGCTTTTCCCTCGGGTGCGCGACGAGGTGGCGAGTGCAATGGAGGGGTCCTAGGGGCGCGAGAGGCAGCGGAGGCGGCTCGGGAGCTCGAGCTCCGAGCTCGCTCCAATGGCGGACGGCGCACGGCGCTCTGTGCGGGCGGAGGCGGAGAGAGGGCCGGGAGTGGGGCGAGAGTGAGCGAGAGGCGAGCGGGGTCGCGTCCGCGCCCGGGTGAAGGCGCTCGGGCGTGGGGCCGGTGATCCGCGGCGCGGAGGAGCCGCCGGTGCTTGCCGGCCGCGTGGTGGCCGCCGGCCCGGACACGGTGGCGTGTCGGGTCGGTGGGCCCCACCGGTCGGTGACAGTAGGAAAAGGAAAATAGAAGAAAAATAAAAATGTGTTTTCTCCCCTGCTGAAAACCGCCATTTTGACCAATTTAGAAGCCGAATTTGGAAAAACTCCAATTGAATGAAATGTTCTACTCTTTGAACTATACAACTTTGTCAATAGGCATGATTTCAAATTCGGCATGGAAATATGAAATTTGTTTGAATTTATGCAGCAGCCTTAGGTAGGGACAGGGTAGGTCATCTGCTTGGGAGGGGAAAATACCCTAGTTACAGGCCTCAACTCCACTTGCTCCTTTTGACAAATTTGTTGGGTACTTTCTAAACTATATTTCATTTCATTAGGGCAGGTCATGAAAATGGCTCTATGGGTAAGAAAATCTCAAATTACCAAACTGGACAGAGTAGGGGTGTGTTTCTAGGCTGACAAAATTTGGTTGAAAAGACCAATTTGAATTTATATTATGACCAGACTCATATTGACAAAGTTGTTTCCTGGATCATTACCTATAACTTTGTTAATATGATCCTCCTCTAAATCACAACATATTTTAAAATACAACCCTAATCTTGTTTAGGATTTTGGTAAAACAGCAGATTTACTCTAAGTAAAGCTTTTCTTGTTTTCAACTTTTGAAGTATCAAATGAAGGCCAATCACTTCCACAATAGGTGCATTTGAAAGGTAAAAAGTTCAATTTCATTTCATAGAAAGGGAGAATGTAAAGTTGTATAGTGAATTCAAAAGTAATTTCAGAATCAACTTTGGGGATGAGCTAAAATTTCAGATTTGAGAAATTTTGACTTAGTGGTTTATCTACCAATCCCTCATTACTCTCTTAAGCATGATTTAGTCTTAATTCATCATTAGTTTACGTATAATTGTGTGTACGGCTTCTGAGATGCCAGGGGCATCACAGTGATACACCATACAAACTCAGACAAATTTACTTGTGTCCAATACATAGCCACACAAGCACACGACGACTGAACCACGAACGGATAATGGAGGGAAAACAACAGTTCTCATAACAATATATGAGGGTTTCGGCAGGGTGCACACGATAGGTATCTCAAGTAGAAGGACCACCGTTGTTATTGATGCCATACTCGGACAGGATGCGTTGCTGCATCGCTTCGTAGAAGTTTCGCTGTGTTGCAGACATACCACTGAGGTCCTTGTCCGTGATGGCAAGGTTGTGCTCAAACTGTTTCCTCTTCTCTTTGGTGACTACAGCTGCAGCTTGTGCATTCTGGGAATTAGCCTGTTGTTGGAGAATCCGCATCTTCACCTTCTGATTAGCACTCCGTTCCGCTTGTGCCGCAGCCATGGCTGCGTGGTTCCGTTCCCCAATGGTAGCCAATTGCTGCAGCACTTCAAGGCACTGTGATCCCGAATTTTCAGCCGTCCCGCTCTTTCTTTTCTTCACTGCATCTCGACCCATTGGCCTTTTGTTGTCGGAGGGTTCAGCTGAACCACCGGCTACGTTGTTTAGGTTCAGGGCTTCGAAGTCTTCAGCTTGGCCTTCTTTCTTCAACCTGTGATCCTCCCACTTCTCTAAATGGCGTAGAACCTCCCAACAATAGTGGAAAACCCATTTCGGGTGCCCTTTCTGACTTGAGAAAATAGCCTTGCTTTTCTCAAGCTGTGAACCAATAAAGTATGAAGATGAACGGATGTGTTAAAAAAGGGTGAGAATACAGTAATACGAGCAGTATAACAATCATGTGCACATACCCGATCCTTTGATACCCACAAATTTGGAGACTGATGCGTTAATGGTATCCCACCTATGCTGTAATGATTTTTTTGGTTCGGGACGAATAAGAGGGCTTGTTCTCTTCATAGTAGTTGTTGATACGGTCCCAGTACGCTTCATATGATTGGTTTGTGCCTACGATAGGATCCCTGCTGACATTCAACCAGGCCAAGATAAGGCAAAGGTCCTCTTCTACTGTGAAATTGGAGCTCCTGTGTGGTCCTCCCTCGCTGCCCTCCGGAGCAACGGATTTCTTCTTTCCCTTTCCCATTGCAGGCCTTGGTTGCGGTTGCTGGCTGGCTGCGAGCAGTGGAGGATGGTGTTGCATACTCGGTTTCTGATGGATGGGTCGGTTCAGCAAATTGTGGTGGAGGGTAAAATTGGCCATCTAGGTTAATAATTGGCACAGATTCATTGTTGTGGGCATACGATGGATAAGGCATATAGGAGGGTGCTCTGGGGAAACAATGGGTTGTTGAGGAACAAACCTAGTGGGACATCGTCCTTGTTCGGGAAGCCGCCTGTGGACTGGGAGTCGTCGTTGAGGTCGAATTGCGCAAGGTAGTTGTTCCACATATTGTCCATGTCGTTGCTTGATTCTATCCTGTGGAACAGCATACATGACATTAGTTAGGTGGCCAAAACCGTTATAACCACGAACAATGGAACAATGCATGAGCGGTGACATCAACCATAACATGACAGCAGTAGTGGGTTCATATTACATAACATGAAATTGTTCATAAGGACATACATAATATAGCCGAATTCACAGTACTAAACATAGCAGGAGTACAATGGACAGCACACACAACAGTACTGACAACGGGGGAATATAGGAAGTGGTACAACACTACTAACACAACACTAAGCTATTGTGCCCATGATTCATCGCTGTCGTAGTCGAAACCACATTGCTTAGCAATGAACCACATGGGGATGTACTCGGGGCTCGGGTGGTCATCAAACCATTGAGCAACACAGGCTTCTTCGTCTTCAGAAGGAGCTAGGGCTGCCCACGTAGGTACATCGGAGGGTGGTTGCAGGAGCTGGCTGCATTGGTCAGAGATCTCCTGCAGCCGATCAGCAAGGTCCTTCAACTATAGGATACGGTTCGTTAGGTCGTCATCCTCGATGTCTTGCAGGATGACGTCCACGCTATGCCGGAGCGCAACAGCATGGGCCTGCATCTCACCCACGGCCAAACCTAGGGCACTCGAAAGGGAGGATTCCATCTGTGGAAATGGGGAGGAATATGTCGAATCGGTGAACATATTCAGGGAAAAATCTATTGGTTCTACTAGATCCAGGTGACGTGGGTGTGCGGCAGTAGTACTAGGCAGAGGACACCCAAGGGGGCCGACGGCGAGATCTAGGGTTTTGTCCGACGCAGTAGCCGGCGGCCTAGGGTCCACACCTTCCAACAAGCTCATGCATATGGAGGCGGAGGGTCGGTGTACCTGGGCGGATGAAAGGAAGACGAGGATGACTTGGGCGACGCCGAGCGCCGTGGATCTTGCAAGCTTGCGGCGGCGCGGGCGATGTCTCGGCGGCGGCGCCTTGGCGGCTTGTCCCCGAGGCTTCTCCGGTGGCGTTTGGATGGACCCGTTGTGAGCGATGGCCCTGGCGGGCTCTTCTTCACGCCGCCCGCCAGGTCGCCGGCGTTAGGATCCGGGATGGACACCTCGCGCAGGATGCGGTGGCGGTTGGGGAGGGCGTACCCAGACGGGTGGAAACCCTATCTATTTTATTCGCGTGGGGGTCGATTGGGGAACCGTTGGTTTCCGCTACAGTACTCCGCCCGTCCCCCAAACCAGGATGCGGGACGCGGACGAGGGAGGCGTGGGAGTTAGCCTTATTAGGCTATTCCCCGTGCAATGTATTTTGTCACATTATCCAAAGCTGACGTATCATATGAAAAGATACAATTACGTGGATGTATGGCACATAACGTAGACCGTTTCTTAGTTTCGACAAAAATAATTTAATGCTACATGTTTATGTGAGTATGAATTATTGTGTGCCATTTAGATGGTTCTAGTTTTATTGTACATAATTCCATGATTAAGTAGTACTTTCTCCATCTAAATTTATAGGTCGTTTAACTTTTGTGACACTATGTTTCAGCGGTTCGTCTTATTCAAAATATTTGAAAAAATGTAGAAAATTTCAATTCATAGTTAGAGATATATGCTAAACTATAATCACAATGAAAATAAAAATTGTGGAATTTTTTGAGTAACACAAGCAAATAAATTTAGTGTAAAAAATGTCAAACAGCCTATAAATTGCAACAGAGGGAGTATCTCTTTTAAAATATAGATTTCTTTTTCACTCTTCTTAGCTCTCTTACCGTACCACATCATAAAAATGATTACGTGGTGCATATTAAATGAGTATATGTTATTGTATACTAGGAACTACACTTATACTTGCTCTAATATATATTGACCATTTTTTTTTTGTACGCGCTACATAAATAGCTGCGATCCGCAAACCTAGGGTTTTAGATTAATGGGTGCTTAGTTCACACTCATTATCTAGTGTCCCCATACATTTCGAGATAATGGAATATTAATAAGTGAACTAAACCTGTGTGATTTTCTTTTTTTTTACGTTGGCCGAAGAGCCTAGCGGATGCTGTGTGATTACTGTGATGGGGTGGTCCTTTCCTAAACTTGTGCTGGTGCTGGTGTTGTGTGAAGAAGGAAAACTGGTGATCGCAGGCAGGCAGATGTGCATCTTTGTCGCTGGTCTGATCAGATGGTCAAGGCCTCAACCTGCTTTATTTGTCTTTTTTCCTTCTTTTCCGGGACACTGCCAGAGCCTCAAAATAAAGCTGCCCCCTGGCCCAGGCCCATCTGTCGGATCTGGGAGACAATGCTAAATAACAGCGGTAGATTATTGCAAATGTTTGGGATCGTGGGGTATTATTGTTTTTGAATAATGATGTGACTAGCTAACATTATGACAAATGAAATCTGCATTACGAGGATACAAAACCAAACACTCCCTAAGCTGAGATAAGTAGGTTTGCACCAATGCCCAAATCTCGGATTTGGATCCAAATAAAATCGCCAGGGCACTTATTATCAGGTGCTCATGTTGGTTAGAACACAAAGATCAAAATGTGAGGGGAAAACGTTGGCACACGTGAGTATTTGATTAATCATATGTCCTAAAGTAACCAAAAGGATTAGCACGACAATTCAGAGGCATGCGAGCAAGCACATGGGATCAATGATGCCACCAGGTAATTAAAGTGGAATGATGCCTACTCATGGCATGTTTTGCATCATTATTGCAATTGCTAGGTTGATTGGCTACATCAAAGTTGGGAAAGTAGCCAGGCTTGATCATATCCACCTCTTTCCAGAGAGAGGGTTCAAACGCCAGTTAGCTGCAGGTTGTACGCAGTGGCGGCCATGGGCCATTGACAACCCAAAATATCGCTTCATTTTCCGTGCAAAATCTCAAAGCATTTTGATGCCACCATCTTTTGCTTTAAAAGATGTGTCCGCTCGGATACTATGTACTTACTACAACCGAGCATACTTTTGGCAGTGGCATGGGAAGAGGAGGTGACCACTCAGAATTAGACCGTAACCTCCTAACAGAGAAGTGAATTAGGAGTTCAAAAACCTAAGTCTCGCCAAAACAACTTATCAACACATATGCACAATGTAAGCTACATGTCACCAAGGTTTAAACAAGTATTGCTACTTATACTGTAAAAAGATTTGCAACTTAATTTCTAAACCTAGAATCAAACATATCAAGCTATACTAGGAAAGTAAGGACATAATTACAAACAAATAACTGCGGAATGTGAAGAGGATGGTAGAAATATAAATTCCCGGTGATGACGATGACAAATTGGTGATTTTTACCGAGGTATCAAGAAGGCGCCCTAACCTTTCGTAGTATTAGTTGTACAAAGGCCTTACTATTCGTCAATCCACGCAATGAATAAAGGAAAGGTTTCCCGTGCAAGAGCCAAGCCTCTAATAAGGTAACTCCCTATATAGTCCCGGCTCTCCCCACATGCGAGTGGGAATTGCAGTGGCTCTCTCCCGGATGCACTTCACCATCTTCATTATGGTGTGCTTCGAATAGGGCCTTCATCTCTCACTTGCGAGGTGGCAGATGTAAGGAAAAATGGACCCTGAGTTTAATGGTTAGTTGCCTAATGTGATTTTGGTGGTTGAAGTGACAACATGTCCCATTTGAGACTAATGTGTGTGCAAGTAAATTTATTTTAAGTTTGGGAATACAAGTGATGGACTTAGGGTACAAACACCTTAAAGGAGGGATCAAAGAGCATGAAATAAGACTCAAGACATCAACGATCAAAGCCAAGAAGTCTTGATACGGCAATCCCGGATTTTTGAACGCATCAGACGGTCCGTTGATGCACGTCGGATGATCTGGTGAGAAGAAAATCTCCGCTAAATGAAGATTCAGACCCGATGCAAATTACACGCACCAGATGTCCGGTGGTACACACCAGACGATCCATTTGTCACTCACTGGACGGAAGCAGCAGAAGAGGAACTGACCGCATGCAAAAATGCATGCACCGGATGGCCCGGTGTTGCACACACCGGATGGTTCAGTCGAGACATGTAACAAATCAAGATATCAAACGATTACATGTACCGGACGGTACGATGATCATCAACAGTCAAATAAAGGTCCAACTATCGACTCCAACTGCTAGTTTGGTGTGTACGCACCAGACGGTCTGGTGGTATATACACACTATATGGTCTGGTCCGCACACCGGACCATCCAGCGAGAACAGTTTGCGAGCTACAGCTTTCACCCAATGACTACTTTGGAGGTTTGGGATATTTATACCCCTTGCCCGGCCTCCACCTAATGGTTGGTGACTCCTGAGATCATTGTAGTGTTGAGACACATATCTGAGAGCCCAATTCATCAAGAGAGCTAATTGTGCATACTTAGGCATAGCTAGTGCTTGCGAGCTCTTGCTTAGGCCTTGCTTAGCGCATAGCCCTTGCTTGTGACCAAATGTTGTAGTGAGATATGAATCTCTTAGCATCCATGCTTTCTCTCACGAAGCTTTGTAAGTGTGGGGCTTGTAGTCTCGTGAGACCCTTCGGATTGTGGAGTGGCCGCCACCTTGCTTGTGAGAGAGATGCCTTGGCGTTTTGGCCAAAGCTCACCTTAGTGGAGATGGCGATGAGTGTCTGAGAGAGATGGCGGTGAGAGTGTGTACTGAGGATATACGGAGTAACCCAATTAGGAAACTTGACCCTTGCGCTAGTCACCTTGCCAACCTTGATCCTTTTGTGGATCAATGCCTTAGTTTTTGTGCGGACGAAGCGAGAGACAAGACCTTGCGAGGGGCTCCAAACAAGAACCAGGGAAAACACTGGCGCGCCATCTCAATACCTTGGGAAAAATCTCTGCGTCTCCAACTTATGTCGTCGTCGCCATTGTCATCGGGAGTTTTCATCACTGTACCTATCTCTTTTGCTTCCGCATTTACATTCTTGCAATTGTGTGCTTAAATTCCTAGATTAGCTTGATAAGTTAGTTTTATAGGTGGAACTAGGTTGCAAGACTTATCCTCAATCGAGTTAGCAACACTTAGCAAAACCTTAGTGCACTGTTTTGATAACTCGTTTTTAGAGAGCCTTAGTTTTTAGAACCCGAATTCACTCCTTTTCTTAGGATATCAGCTCAAGATCCTCGCATCGTGTGACTTTCAGTGGCCACTCCACACTCTGAATTGCCTCACAAGATTTACAAGCCTGATACTTGTAAAGATGGTGCGCACAAGCACTGGTAGCAAGACGTGCACAAACCTAGCTATAAATATTGCTCGTAACCAAGAGCAATGCACTAAGTGGCCTAAGCAAATACTCGTAAACACTAAGATATACCAAAATATACACTTAAATACTACATGACGTTAGAGCTCTCAACAATATGTATCAGCACTAAAATGAAGTTCTGCAGGTGAAGCAACCTTCAAATAACCAAGTGGGATGGATTCGGTATCCCCCACGAGACAACTAGCCATTTGGACCTAGGCTGATAGATTTTTTTAATAACTACACAATTTGGTCATTGCACCATGGTTGAAGGATTCATTTATAATGAGCATGCTCATTGGTTCATGACATGAAGGATTTATTTATAATGATGTGCTCCTGGTTGACGAATGGATACCCCTCACCTTTATTTAATCGACATCAGCTTTTTGGATTGATGATTCTAGCAAGAAGGTCAAGGATAGTTAGCTTTAAGTGTCATAAAAGATGAAAGAAGGACACTTGTGGATTCATTTGCTAGTTTGTGGAGCCTGGAAGGATCAAGAAGTCTGAGAGGGGGGGTTGAATTGGACCCTGAATTTTGAAACTTGAAATTAAACCTATCGATCAAGTTCCTGTTCACCCTTGTGCTTAAATACTTTGACTTGAGAGCTATATGATAATAGCATGCAATTCTAGGAATGCAAATGTGGAAAGTAAATTGCATGAAAATAAAGAGCAAGATGACAAGGTTATATTTCCTAGGGTATCTAGGAGTTGCAACTCCCCTTAGTCCTCGTTGGAGCACCTGCGCAAGGGCTAAGCTCCCGTTGATCCGCACAAGGATCAAGTGCTCTCTTCATGAATGTCCTTCTTATCTCCAGAGTGGTGGGATCCGAACCACACACCATGCACTTGTAATGGCCTTCTCTTGCTTCTTCCACAACTTCTCAAAAGCTCACCAAGTTGAACGACTCGCAAGCCATCTAGGTGATCTCAATCACTAAGTGTAACAACAATTGGTCTTCATTTGATCAACTTCATGCAAGAGACCAACTCTCAGTCAAGTCTCTTGGCCCAAAGCTCAAAGATTTGTCTGCCAAAGGTAGCAAATGAGGGTAGGGGGAGCTTTTAAATAGGGTGAGTTCAAAAAAAGAGCCCTTCTAAAAAGACTCTCTAGAAAATTTACGTAGACAATGGACGACCGGACTGAGAGCCAATGGACCGGCCTCATTGCTCTCCGGGTGTGATGAGTGATTGTCAACGAGCTCAAGCCCTCCGATGGACTAGAGGTAGAGGATGACGAAGACCTCGATGGACTGAGGCAAAAGCCCTCCAATGGACCGGAGGCAATGCTCGGCGTCGGTCGGCCATGGGAGCTCGGTACACGGAGGGGCGGTTCGACAACGGCTGTGTAAGCCCTCCGATGGACCACGAGGCAACTCCGATGGACTGGAGAAGCCGGGTGCCACCGTGGTGCTCCAATCCGAGTGCATGGCGCGAAGGCGTGCGAGGGAGGCTTTGGCGGCTTTGGCTCAAAACAGCCATCCAAGTTCAAGTGACTTGGTGGGTTGGGCTCCGACTCGCCAAGATAGAAGATTGGGCCAAGACCCGGCCCAGGAAGCCCGCAGAATAAAGTTTCCCGGTTTCTGACTTCAAAACCGGGGGAAGTTTCTGGACTACTGGCTACGTGGTGCACATCCAAGCGAGGCGTGGAGAAGAAGAAGATCAAATCGTCATCGTAGTCGTCCGATTGTATCTTTTCGGTTTGGCCCCCTCCGGGTATTTTTAGAGTAGGGGTCTTAATGTAATTGTGTCGTTTAGGGCCTAGGGTATAAATAGACTTGAGAGGCTCCCTTGGAGCTCATCTTGGTAGCCACAAACCCTAGGATTTCCTAACCCTAGCAGCCATGGTCCAAAGAGAAGAAATAGAGAGGATTAGCTAGGAGATGAGTGCCTAGTTTAGTCTAATCTTGTCATTAGTGGGAGGATGAAGGGAGGTAGGCTCTAGGGAACTCTTGTAACCTGAATTTCGTGGTTAATTCAAGGTTCTTTGTTGTGAAATTCCAAGTCTTGTGCAGCAATCTCGTCCCTCCCTCTTTGCCCCTTTTCTAGTTTCGTTTTTGGTCCCTTTTCTTGGATTTTGGCTCGTTTTGTGTTGGCCAAGGATGAGACCTTTCTTTTGCCAGTATTTTGCCTTGCTAGGATGTGGTGTATCTCACTAGCCAAGTGCTAGAATCTTCCAACCACGAGCAAGGGCCGTTCTTGACGTTTCTAGGTTTTTCGGGTTCAACTCACCTACCTCACGAGATTTGCAATTCCCGTACATCCCTTGATCTTTTGGAGCTGATCTTTTGGGATTTGCTAGGGAAGGTCCTTAGGATTATCCATGCAAATTTTCGTGAAGTTTCGTTGAGATTTGACCCTGTTTCGATCGTTTTTCGTTGAGGTGTCGGGCTGTTTTCTGCGCGCAGTTTTTCGGAGAACTGACAGTACTAATCGTTTGTCCTTAGGTTTGTCCGAACCCTATACTTCGGATTGTCCGATCTCCTTCCCTCGGATTGTCCGGTCTATAGGTTTTTAGGGCTGTTTCAGCCTCTTTCTTTGGGTTTGTCCGGTCAGTTCTTTTGGTTGTGATAGTATTGTCCGGTCTAGTGTGTTTGGGGCTGTTTTTGCGTGTTTCTTACTCCGCTTGCTTTGGGGTTTATTTTTCTTGGTTTCTTTAGTTTTTTGGAGTGTTGTGGTTTGCTTCAAGCTTGTTTTGTGTCAACCACTGCATGTCCATACTCTTCACTCACTGTTCTTAAGTGAGGCACGCTTCGGTGTGTTGAGTGGCTAGTGTGCGATGCTTGCAAGCTTTGTAGCTTGTCTTGTTTTGTTTGTGCCTTGTTGTTCTTGCTTGCTTTGATGCTGCTTTAGTGTTTTCAGTTTAGGGTTTCTCAATGTGTCCTAGGGTTAGTAGCTTGTCTATGCTACGTAACTCTACACATTAGAGAGGTGTAGTTTTAGGTGTTGTGTGTGTTTGTCTGGGTGTAGTGTGTTTGCTCATTTAGGTGTAGTTTGGTTGCTCGTCTTACGTCCTTTTCTTTGGACGTTAATTCAAGTGCTTCCGCTTTCCACCCGATACGTATCTGTTCAGTGGACGGTATCGTGTGTGTTTTCGTGAGAGCGCACTTTGGGGGTTTGAGTTTGAGTTTTTCAAGTGCTCCTATTCACCCCCCCCTCTCGTCGCACGTCTCGGTCCTACAAGTGGTATCAAAGCCGGTTAGGTTTCCTATACCTTAACCGGTGACGAAACCGTAGCGACGATGACTTACTCCGGGAAAATTCCTATCCTTGGCTCCGATGGCTATCCCTACTGGAAAGGTAGGATGGAGGCGTTCCTTGTTAGCCAGAGTCAGGACATATGGGATGCTACTCAGAGTACGACTTTCGTGGTGCTTTCAGTTGCTGAGCGTACTACGCAGGATATCGTGGCTCAGCATGAGGCGAATGCCAAAGCTGTTAACTTTCTCTTCTCTGGGCTTGGTCCCATAGATTATGAGAGAGTGAGTCACCTTAAGACTGCGCGTGAGATATGGTCACTGCTTAGTGCACACCATGAGGGTACTGCAAGATTAAGGCTAGGCTTGTGGAGACTTACCGGCGCGAATATGAGAATTTCGTCCAGAAGCCGGGAGAGTCAGTAGACGACTTGTTTGGTCGCTTTCAATCGATCATCAACAAGTTGCGTATCAACTCTGCCCCCGCTGCCCTCCCATATACCGATCATTAGCAGGCTATCAAGTTGCTGTATGCTTTGGACAGAAAAATATGGGAGATCAAGGTGAACTCAATCATTGAGTCGGCAGGGTATGATACGATTGGAGTAGAGGTACTCTATAGTAAGCTCAAGGCCACCGAGGTAGATTACAAGATGAGGGATTCCCTTGCTTGTACAGGTTCTAAGAGTCTAGCCTTGGCTACCCCCTCTAGTGAGTCTGTCACTAACCCCATGTTACACAACTTCTTGTTTTCTGCTTTGATGTCTGTTACAGAGGAGCAGCTAGCGACACTTGGGGATGATGAGTTGTGTCTGGTGTCTAGTCGCTTTCAGTGCGCCTATGACAACCGGATGAGCAAGAAGAGGGGAGAGCGGCCCAAGTGCTTCGAGTGCGGAGAGGTCGGCCACTTTATCGCCGAGTGCCCCAACAAGAACGACTACTACAAGAAGGGCAAGAGCTACTCCCGCGACTCCGACAAGTACCACCCCGGCAAGGCAAGTTTTGACAAGCACCGCTCCAGCAAGCACGGCTCCGGCAAGCGCCCCTTCGGCAAAAAGAACTTCCGTAAGGCTTTCAAGAGCTACCAGAAGGACAACTGGAAGCGGGACAAGGCCTTCTTCACCGAGATCGGGTTCTGCAGCAGCGGATCTTCTTCCTCTTCGTCCTCATCGAGCTCAAGCGATGAGGAGATCACGTACAGGAAGGACAAGAGAAACGATCAAGGCGGTCCAGCTGGCTTGTGCTTCGTCTCCACTAAGTCCAGGCGCAAGAATAAGGACAACAGGAGCTCGGTTTGCTCCATGGCGCTTGAGGACAAGGAGAACAAGGATGATGGCAACAACTCTTCTTCCGATGATGAGGTAACTCCTGAGCAAGCCGAAATCCTTGAGATGCTAGAGCAGAACAGCCGGGAGCTTAAGGCCCAAGATAAGATGCTGGAGAAGGCAGCTAAGAAGCTACAGAAGTTGAAAGCCCAACTTGCTGAGGCTTTAGAGGAGAACGAGAGGTTGAGGAGTGTGAGACCCCAACCCAGTGAGATTGAGTGCCCTACCTGCGAGTCTTTCATGACGGAGCTTGGTGACCAGAGAGATAGGTATGCTAAGCGGGTAGAGGAGATAGATGAGCTGAAGGTTGAGCTAGGCAAACTCCAGTCCAAACTGGATGAGCCTACTTTGAGTGGAGAGCTTGAGTGTGAGTCTTGCCCCTGTCTAGCTAGAGAGCTAGCTGTTCTGAAGGAGAAGTTTGAGGGGCAGCTCATGGAGCTTGAGGAGCTTAGGGCTAGACTTATGCTTTTGGGTGCGTGTATGGTCTGTCCTACCTTGAGAGGTGAGTTAGAGCAGTTGAGAGCTGACTTTGAGGTGCTTTCAGCACCTACTGAGACTTGTGAGAACTGCCTAACCCTTAGGATGCAGCTGATGGATAGGGATGCCACCATTAGGAAGTTGGAGAAAGCTGTTGTGGTTCCCTCCCTAGACGGTGACACTTGTGCTATCCAGACTGTAGTTCCGGAGGATCTAAGGAAGGAGGTGTTTTCTTTGTAGAATGACAACAACAGGTTGAGAGAGGTGCTCAGTTGGGTATATGCGAGGCAATCCCAACTAGAGATGATCATAGAGAGCACCAAGAGAGCTGAGGGTGAGACGAGTGGTGTTGGGTTTGGAGAGTGCAGCACTTCGGGTGAGAAGAGTGCCCCAATTAAGGTCAAGACTGCACCTACTCAGCCAGGAGAGACTGTTGATGGGGTTTACCATGAGCCACCCAAGGCTGCCCCAAAGAAGCAGTACTAGACACCCAAGCCTTCTAAGGCTAAGCTGGACAAGATTGTTGAGGAAGAGCTTAAGCCCAAGGGCAAGAAGCTAGTCCAGCAGCCTGTTCCACCCAAGGCCACGCCACCTAAGCCTAAGTCCCAGCCTAACCCAGTTCTTAGGAGGCCTGTCTATCACTATGAGTTTTGCCAGCGGAATGGCCACCTAGAGGAGTTTTGCTTCAGGAGGAAGAGGGTTGAGAGGCAGGAGAGAGCTTGGGGGAATCAGGATCAGTTCTACCAGGGTGGTAGGCAAGATCCTCCCCACCGCGGTGAGATGAGAGACCGCTTTGCTGGTGGTGAGAGAGGAGGCGGCTTTCAAGCCTATACTCCTAGTGGTGAGAGACGCTTTGTCGGCTGAGCTCCTAGTCGTTTTCAGCGCGACTATGGACCTCGTGACCGAGTCTTTGTGAGAGAGTTTGAGAGGCCATGCTTTGGAGGTCGTGGTTGGACAGATCATCGTGATGATTTCTTTGACTGTGCTTATCCCACTTTTGAGCAAATGGCTCGGCACTAGTACAGCAGTTTGGTACTAACCCCAGTGTCGGACCGTTTGCTCACCGTCGCTTTACTTGACTTTGCAGGATCGAGGCATGGAGGACGTGTGGATCATGGACTCAGGGTGCTCTAGACACATGATAGGGCACCGCAAGTGGTTCTCCAGCCTCAACCCCGTAAGCACCAAGGAGTACATCACATTCGGGGATAATGGTCAAGGTAAAGTGATAGGTGTTGGTTCTGTTTCGCTTTCTGCTAAGCTTTCCCTGAGAGAAGTTGCCTTTGTCCGGAATTTGGGGTTCAATTTGGTTTCTGTTTCGCAACTTCTCGATGAAGGATTTGAGGTTCGTTTTAAGAAAGGTGCGTGCTGCGTTCTTGATGCTGAGGAGACCCTTATTTGCTCTTTGCTGCCTTTTGGTCAGGTTTTTAGGGTCGACCTCACATCTGTTTCTGGCCCTGCGCGTTGTTTGGTTGCTAGTCCTTCTGCTGATATATGGAAGTGGCATAGGAGACTTGGTCACTTGAGCTTTGATCTGCTAGTCAGGTTGAGTTCAATGGGCCTGATCCGAGGATTGCCCAAATTGAGAGCTGAGAAGAACTTAGTTTGCCACCCTTGTCGTCATGGCAAGATGGTTGCTGCTTCTCACATTCCTGTGTCTCAGGTTATGACCTCCTATCCGGGTAAGTTACTCCATATGGATACAGTAGGTCCCGCTCGGGTAGCGTCGGTCAGTGGGAAGTGGTACGTGCTTGTCGTTGTGGATGATTTTTCGCGGTTCTCGTGGGTATTTTTCATGGAGTTTAAGGATGAGGCGTTTGGTTTTGTTCGGGATCTGGTACTGAGGTTGAGAAACGAGAGTCATAAGGCCATGAGGGCTATCCGCAGTGACAATGGCGGAGAATTCAGAAACTCTCAGTTCGAAAACTTCTGTCGTGACCTAGGTCTTGAGCACCAGTTTTCTTCTCCATATACCCCACCACAGAACGGTGTTGTGGAACGCAAGAACCGCACACTTGTTGAGATGGCACGGACGATGCTCGATGAGCATAGGACTCCAAGGCGCTTTTGGGCTGAGGCAGTGAATACGGCCTGTTACATTGCGAACCGGATCTTCTTGCGAGCTTTCCTTGGGAAGACCTCGTATGAACTTCGGTTTGGTAGGCAGCCCAGCGTCAAGCATTTGTGAGCGTTTGGCTGCAGGTGCTTTGTGCTTAAGAAGGCGGGGCATTTGGATAAGTTTGAGTCTCGTTGTTTGGATGGGATTTTTCTGGGGTATGCTTCTAATTCTAGGGCTTTTCGTGTGTGGATTTTAGAGGCCACGCAAGTTGTTGAGACTTGTGAGGTTTCTTTTGATGAAACTATGCCCTGCACAACCCCTGCCTTTGAGCTTTCAGGTGATGATGAAGAAGGCACCCCCATTTTTGAGGATGAGGAAGGTGCAGTTAATGATGGTGATGCAGGAGCCACTGCACCGGCTGTAGCTCCTGCCCCCTCTGCTACGAGCTCAGATGATGAAGGAGGACCCTTGCCCATGGCTTCCTCCTCACTCCCCCGACAGCAAGCTCATGCAGAGGCTGGACCCACTGAGGACGCGGGGGAGGTGACCTCCGAGATTGTACCATCTCGGCAGGTCCAGCGTGATCACCCTCCACACAGGATGATTGGAGATATTCACCAGCGTGTCACACGCTCTTCGGTTAACTCTCTAGCCTTTTTCTCCCACTCTGTATATGTTGCTTCTTTTCAGCCTCGGGATGTGTCACATGCATTATCTGATCCTAACTGGGTGAACGCCATGCATGAGGAGTTGGAGAACATTGAGAGAAACCATGTTTGGGATTTAATTGAACCTCTACCAAACTGTCGCCCTATAGGTACCAAGTGGGTTTTCAAGAACAAACAGGGTGAGGATGGGATGGTTGTGAGGAACAAAGCGAGATTGGTAGCCCAGAGTTTCTGTTAGAAGGAGGGTATAGATTATGAGGAGACCTTCGCCCCTGCAGCTCGTTTGGAAGCCATTAGGATTTTGCTTGCCTTTGCGGCCTCTAAAGGCTTCAAACTGCAGCAAATGGATATCAAGTCTGCTTTCCTGAACGGATTCATAGAGGAGGAGGTATATGTGAGACAACCTCCTGGCTTTGAGAGTGCTAGATTTCCAGACCGGGTATATAAGTTGAGGAAAGCCCTGTATGGTCTGAAGCAAGCTCCTAGAGCTTGGTATGCTAGGTTGAAGAGTTTCCTGCTCAAGTCTGGGTTTGTGATGGGTTCAGTAGACAAGACCTTATTTTTGTTGAGTCGTGGCGGTGACACCCTGATAGTTCAGATATATGTTGATGACATAATCTTTGGTGGTTCATCTCATACTTTGGTGTCTAGTTTTGCTGAACAGATGAGCAGGAAATTTGAGATGAGTCTCATGGGTGAGCTCCAGTTCTTCCTCGGGCTGCAGATCAAGCAAGGCCTTGAAGGAACCTTCATCCATCAAGCCAAGTATACAAGAGACATACTCAAAAAGTTTGAGATGGGTGACTCCAAGCCCATGACGACTTCTATGAGTACAAACACGGCGCTTGATGCGGATGAAGATGGGGAGGCGGTGCACCAGAAGGAATTTCGAGGGATGATCGGCTCACTTCTGTACCTGACGGCGACCAGGCCGGACATTCAGTTCGCGGTCTGCCTTTGTGCGCGTTACCAGGCGTCTCCTAGGACTTCTCACCGTCAAGCGGTGAAGTGCATTTTCAGGTATCTGAAATTCACTCCTGAGCTTGGTCTTTGGTACTCCTCGGGTTCTTCTCTTTTTCTTAGAGGGTTTTCAGATGCTGACCATGCTGGCTGCCGGATTGACCGCAAGTCAACCTCCGGCACATGCCAACTCTTAAGAACCTCTCTTATCTCTTGGTCCTCCCGCAAGAAAGCTAGTGTATCCTTGTCTACCATAGAAGCAGAGTACATAGCTGCTGGTAGCTGCTGCTCCCAGCTTTTATGGATGAAAGCCACCCTTAGTGATTTCGGCCTTAGGTTTGGAAAAATCCCTCTTCTAGTGGACTCTACTTCTGCTATTTCTGTAGCTAAGAACCCCGTCTTGCACTCCAGGACCAAACACATAGACGTGAGGTTTCACTTTCTGAGAGATCACTATGAGAAGAGGGACATAGACTTAGTGCATGTAGCTTCTGAAAACCAGTTGGCCGATATCTTTACCAAGCCCCCAGAGTTTGGCGCTTTTGTGCGCTTGAGAGGTGAGCTTGGAGTGTGCTATCCCTTTTAGTAAGGGATAGCTTCTGTAGTCTAGTTTCTGCTTTTATCTAGTTTTTATTTCTCTTTGCTTCTTTTGCATATTGTATCATATCATGTATCGCATTATATCATTTGCATTTTTACTTCACTAGCACTAGAGCTCTTTTGGAATGATAAGTTAGTACTTGCTTGTGCTAGATTGTACAGATGCATGCTTGATCATGGTTGGCTAAGCTCTCTTGAGTCTGTTAAATACTAGTTGTGAGCTAAGTCATTTTATTCTTTGCAAATAAAAAACCATGATCACCACTTGATTTGGCTACCTAGCATGTGTAGGAATGTTGAATGCTATGCTATCTTTTCATACCTGGATATGCTAATTGTATGCCTTTGCTATGTTAATGCCTAATCTTTTATGACTCCTTGCTTAAATTGAAATCTGAATCAAAATGCTTACAAGTGGTGTCTTATGTGTTGAATTGAGAAAGATCCAGGTGGGTTTGCTTGTCACACTGATCTAGTTCGAGACAGCTTGCCTGTGCACTTTGGCATGAACCTAGACTAGGCTGTGTATGACCAAAACCTTGTCTTAAGCTTCTGATGGTTATATAACCTAGGCTTGGTATTGGTTGGTAAGAAGTGGCAAAAGACAAGTAAATAACCCCTAGCACAAAAAGAACTTGCTTATGAATACAAATGTATAAATCTGAAATTTGCAAGTCTCTAAAATGCTTATGGCTGGTTGTATATGCTTTGGTTGAGAATAGCACACCTTGTATGCATTACTAGCATCTTGCTGTTCATGCCTATCTTGCTAAGTGCTATTCATGTCGGTGATGCTTTCTTTTCGATAACCTTGAAAAACAAACTTGCTCTTGACATGTGTAAGATAGATTCATTTGAGCTTGTTATATGCTTCCTTGCCCTTACTTGTTCTGTATGCTAGAACTTGTGATTACTAGCTTTACATCCCTTCTGAGCTCTTTCAGTTATAATCCTTGCATTTCATGGCATATTTTGAGGGGGAGTTATCTAATTCAGGGGGAGTTGAGTTCAAGGAACCCTTGATGTGTCCATTGTCAACAAGGGGGAGAAATTTGGGGAGAGATTATTGTACTTCTCCAAGGGGAAGAAATTTAAAAATATGGACAAGGGGGAGAACTCAGGAGAGATTTAGTTGAGGGAGAGCTTTGCATTCATATTGCATTTGTGAGGATGCATTTCAGGGGGAGTTTGAGCTTTTAGCATGCTCTTTGCATCGGTACGTTGAGCCTTTTGCCTCTGTCTTGAGGAGCCGATGCTTTGCTTCTTTTTGCTTCAAGTTGCCTTGTGTTTTGCCTTTGTTGGGTTTTGGGCAGCTTGAGCATTTCTTTTATTTTCTTTCTTTTTCGGTTTTACGCTTTTTTCTTGTCTTTGATCCATTTCAGGTTACAGATTGAAGGTGTTGACAATGCACTCATCAAGGGGGAGATTGAGAGCCAATGGACCGGCCTCATTGCTCTCCGGGTGTGATGAGTGATTGTCAACGAGCTCAAGCCCTCCGATGGACTGAAGGCCCTTCGATGGACTGAAGGCCCTTCGATGACGAAGACCTCGATGGACTGAGGCAAAAGCCCTCCAATGGACCGGAGGCAATGCTCGGCGTCGGTCGGCCATGGGAGCTCGGTACACGGAGGGGCGGTTCGGCAACAGCTGCGTAAGGCCTCCGATGGACCGCGAGGCAACTCCGATGGACTGGAGAAGCCGGGTGCCACCGTGGTGCTCCAATCCGAGTGCATGGCGCGTAGGCGTGCGAGGGAGGCTTTGGTGGTTTCGGCTCAAAACCGCCACCCAAGTTCAAGTGACTTGGTGGGTTGGGCTCCGACTCGCCAAGATAGAAGATTGGGCCATGACCCGGCCCAGGAAGCCCGCAGAATAAAATTTCCCGGTTTATGACTTCAAAACCGGGGGAAGCTTCTAGACTACTGGCTACGTGGCGCACATCCAAGCGAGGCGTGGAGAAGAAGAAGATCAAGTCGTCATCGTAGTCGTCCGATTGTATCTTTTCGGTTTGGCCCCCTCCGGGCATTTTTAGAGTAGGGGTCTTCATGTAATTATGTCGTTTAGGGCCTAGGGTATAAATAGACTTGAGAGGCTCCCTTGGAGCTCATCTTGGCAGCCACAAATCCTAAGATTTCCTAACCCTAGCAGCCAAGGTCCAAAGAGAAGAAATAGAGAGGATTAGCTAGGAGATGAGTGCCTAGTTTAGTCTAATCTTGTCATTAGTGGGAGGATGAAGGGAGGTAGGCTCTAGGGAACTCTTGTAACCTGAATTTCGTGGTTAATTCAAGGTTCCTTGTTGTGAAATTCCAAGTCTTGTGCAGCAATCTCGTCCCTCCCTCTTTGCCCCTTTTCTAGTTTCGTTTTTGGTCCCGTTTCTTAGATTTTGGCTCGTTTTGTGTTGGCCAAGGATGAGACCTTTCTTTTGCCGGTATTTTGCCTTGCTAGGACGTGGTGTATCTCACTAGCCAAGTGCTAGAATCTTCCAACCACGAGCAAGGGCCGTTCTTGACGTTTCTAGGTTTTTCGGGTTCAACTCACCTACCTCACGAGATTTGCAATTCCCTTGCATCCCTTGATCTTTTGGAGCTGATCTTTTGGGATTTGCTAGGGAAGGTCCTTAGGATTATCCATGCAAATTTTCGTGAAGTTTCGTTGAGATTTGACCCCGTTTCGATCATTTTTCGTTGAGGTGTCGGGCTGTTTTCTGCGCGCAGTTTTTCGGAGAACTGACAGTACTAATCGTTTGTCCTTAGGTTTGTCCGAACCCTATACTTCGGATTGTCCGATCTCCTTCCCTCGGATTGTCCGGTCTATAGGTTTTTAGGGCTGTTTCAGCCTCTTTCTTTGGGTTTGTCCGGTCAGTTCTTTTGGTTGTGACAGTATTGTCCGGTCTAGTGTGTTTGGGGCTGTTTTTGCGTGCTTCTTGCTCCGCTTGCTTTGGGGTTTGTTTTTCTTGGTTTTTTTGGTTTTTTGGAGTGTTGTGGTTTGCTTCAAGCTTGTTTTGTGTCAACCACTGCATGCCCATACTCTTCACTCACTGTTCTTAAGTGAGGCACGCTTCGGTGTGTTGAGTGGCTAGTGTGCGACGCTTGCAAGCTTTGAAGCTTGTCTTGTTTTGTTTGTGCCTTGTTGTTCTTGCTTGCTTTGATGCTGCTTTAGTGTTTTCAGTTTAGGGTTTCTCAATGTGTCCTAGGGTTAGTAGCTTGTCTATGCTACGTAACTCTACACATTAGAGAGGTGTAGTTTTAGGTGTTGTGTGTGTTTGTCTGGGTGTAGTGTGTTTGCTCGTTTAGGTGTAGTTTGGTTGCTCGTCTTACGTCCTTTTCTTTGGACGTTAATTCAAGTGCTTCCGCTTTCCACCCGATACGTATCTGTTCAGTGGACGGTATCGTGTGTGTGTTTTCGTGAGAGCGCACTTTGGGGGTTTGAGTTTGAGTTTTTCAAGTGCTCCTATTCACCCCCCTCCCCCTCTAGTCACACGTCTCGGTCCTACACGGACAATCCGATGCATAGAATTACACACAACAGTTCCATAGACACAAGCTCGGCCTACTTTGTCCAATGTGCGCACTGGATGGTTTGGTGCGTGCATTTTGTATGGCACTGGGACTAAGTAGGCTGACAATGCATTTGTACACATCGGGCGGTCCTGTGTGTGTACAACAGACGCTCCACTGTGTATAAAAACTTTGGTTTTTTGTTGTTTTCAAAATGGATCGTGATAGTTTTTTTTTTTTTTGAGGGAGTTTCGTTAGCTTTAATAAGTGTTTGTGAGTTTATTTTAGCACCTTTTAAATTGATGAGCTTTAGGACCAAGTATGACTCAACAATGAGTACGACAAAGAACTAGAGGTCTTTAAATCTACTCACCTCGACCCCTTCGATAGTATGGTTGTCTATAAACTAGCAAAGAAACTCTAAATATCCTTTTTACTTCTTTTGCGAAACTTGGAGCTAGCGATCCTTGACCTTCTTGCTAGATGATCCAACCAAAGTTGTTGACAATCAAATCGAACTTGAAGGGTCTCCTTTTGTCAACAAATGAGCACGATCATAATATATGTATCCTTCATGTCATGAACCCATTAGTAACACAATAAACATTATCATTAATCACCAGAACCATACCTTTAGGGGATATGTTTACTATCAAGAGGGGTCATGGTCAGTAGTTTGAAAGACTCTAGTTCATTTCTATACTCAATTTTGAGTCATAGTTGATCCTAATTGAAACGACCCCAATTCTGCAGTGCCAGAATTGGAGCCTTTTACATTATGCGGTAGTCCCAGAACACATAATTGCTACCACAAAACATGTATCAACATAGTACCAGATCCATACAACTCGAGTTTAACTTAATACATGCCATAGATTGGCGATACTTCGACTCGTAGGCCGGTAATTAAGCAAGCAAACAAGCAAAGCGTCCTCAGAGTTGCAGCTTCGCGATCAGGCTTCTCCACAGGCATCCTTGAGCATAGCCCACCCTCAGTCCTCGTACCAGTCATCCCTCGTGATGAGGTTGTCCGACTCGTCGTCACCTGAGTTTGCACGATAAGCGTGCAGGTCACTAAATCGAACACCCCAAGCAATCTTACTAGTATTCAAAAATGGAGTCTGGCTTCCTAGCAAAGCATAAAGAGAAAAGCATACGATAGATCATAATATCCATTCCGGAAAGACGATCACATGACCGGTCCCCGCTCTCATCACTTATCCCAACACATCTCACCACCTTGCACCTCTTCCATTCCACCACTCATAAACAGCTACCATCTGCGGCAAGGAAAGCTCCCACCCGCCCAAGCCTCATCGGCCACAGCTGGCATCTATCCACTCGAGGGAGAAGAGAAGAAAATCCATGCAAGATGAGGTGAATGTTCGCCCTTGGTTCGTCCTTGTCTGGGGACGACGGCTATACGTATAGATCATACACTCTATAGAGGATTTTGTACATCTGTACCCACATGAGATGGGACGGAGGTAGTACATTCTCTACTCTAGGCCCACCACACTGATAGATAAACTTCCCTTCTGGCACTTTCTTGCTTTCTTGAGCTAGAAAACCCTGCGGATATACTATCCACCATACTCTCAGGACTCTGAGCTCGAGTAGTCTGTGGCCCCATGGGTCAAGTCTATCGAGGGTGTGACTGCATCGCAGACCCACCATCGCCCCCTAACATTATCACGTTATGCCTACAATCATATGCCCTTCGGGGAAGTTCAAGAACCGGGCCTGAGGTCGCATGGTATGCACGAGTCATAGTCCAAGATGCTATCACCCCTACTCGGTCCTTAATTGGTGAGAGCAAGCCTTCCAGGGGTCGGTTGCCAGCCTCCGTGGTGGGCCGCACACCACACTCCACTCTGAAGAGAGTTATAGTCTCTCCCATATTTCCGGTGCCGACTCCCGCCACCCATCTCACACATCAACTCACGCTCATATCCACCCACTTCACACACGCCAAGAGTAATCTAATCCCACAACATATCATATCACCCAATTCACATCATGTTCATTTTAAGTAGCTGGGTATTAATCATAGCAAAGCATTGGCTCAAATTAAAACAAAGTCCATTTGGGGTAGGCTTAGTGCGTTAGCAAATTCATTTACCCTATGCACTACTTGTTGCGTGTGTCTATGGGAAACAGAAGTGGGGTGTTCGCTGACCTTGTTCATCAGCGTTCTCTTCAGGCAGGTACTCAGGATCCTCCGGGCCGTCCTCCTGGTTCTTCGGCTCTGGATTTGAATAAACTACGAGTGAGTTTCTGGCAGAAAGAACCAAATAAGCAATTAAGATGTGACACCAAACAACGAGACTTGGTCTCAGGTGGTAGAGAATGATTTTAGATGAGAGTAGATATTGATTTCATAATTTTCGGAGTTAATATGAATTTATTATGATTTTTCTTAGTTTAAATAATTAGAAAAGGGCAAAGGAAAGGGGCTGGCCATCGGACCGAATTTGGCCTGCTTTCTCTTTCTCCCTGGCACAGCCCACAGGTGAGGCCCACCTCTGGTTTCTCTCTCCCGCGTGTGATTCGGTCTGTTAGGCCCGCGCAAAAACCATCCTATCGGCCCGCGTCGAGGACCCTGGCCCGGTCTGTCTCCTTCCTCTCTCTCGCTCGGTTGGACCAGTTGCAGCCCACTACTGCGGCCTGCTCCTTTCCTTCTCTCCTCGAGAAACCTAGGCGGCCTCCTAGCCCACTCGATTAGGAGCCCACCTCCCTCTCTTGTTCACCACCCCGCACGCCACCTATTCAACGGTATGCCTCCAAGGCCTCCCTCGTCGGCGGCGCTCGCCACAGCGGCGGTAACGCGCAACAGCACGGCTTCCTTCTCCTGCACACACATGCGGCTTGAAGGTTCGCTCTCCATGGGTTCGATGGACTTCATGACGGGTCGCTCGTATCCGTGCTGGACTGCGCGCGCGACGGCAGCTTCCCGTCCTGGCACAAAGCCAGCTCGGTGGTGAACAAGGCTCAAGGTCACGGGTCGGGGGAAAGTCCTGGCCGCGACGAAGCTACTACCAGCACGGTAGCTTGTGCGGTTGTGGGTTCACCCGGCCGCGGAGATGGGGATAGAGGCAACGGGTAGGGCGGCTAGGCGACGCTTCAACTGCTGCGATGAAGGCACAGGCACGACTGCCTCAAACAGCAAGGCGCGACGCGGACTCGGGTACTCCCGGCCGCGATGGCACTGCCCACATCGTCCGCAGCACGCGGACGACTCGAGAACAGGGGCGACTCGGCTCAAGACCGGTGTTGACGGTCGTAATCTCACGATATCTACTGTCAATTATCAACCAAATGAAGCAACGCATGTGAATAAAAATGGACTAACCTATACTACTGATGAGTTCCACAAGATGTACATGAATATTTGGTTGCAGGTGCGAATTTACATGTAAAATGGATGAAACAAGGCTAAAAAGTGAAAATGGGCAAAACAGGCAAAAAGCCCGTGGCCGCCCGACTAGGTCCAGGGTCGGCCGGCCACCTAGCTGGTCGCCCGACCTTTTGCTAGGTTGGCCGACCACCTGCCAGGTCGGCTGACCACGTGGCTAGCCGCCCGACCACTTCACTAAGTTGGTTTGCCCCCTCTTCGCTCCTGCATGCAAAGAAACACAAAGCAATGTCAATCCAACAGTTGTATCGAGCATCCAAAGAATCCAAGGGCCGAAACCATGGATCAATGATGTCACCAATCCAAGGGAAGGTCCATGCAACGAATCCAGAGCTAACATGTTGTCGCCCGACCTTTACTAGAGTCGCCCAACCTTCCCTCGAAGGCATTTTACACGTGCAACTGTCGTTCCAACCGCCAGCCGACGTGGGGAAGCGAGATTGTTGACGGTCGTAATCTCACGATATCTACCGTCAATTATCCACTAAATGGAGCAAAGCATGTGAATTAAAATGGACTAACCCTTACTACTGATGAGCTCCACTAGTTGTGTATGAATATTTGGTTGCAGGTACGAAATTTCACACAAAATGGATCAAGCAAGGCCAAGAAGTGAAGATGGGCTGAAATGGGAAAAACACCCTGGCTGCCCGACCATAGCCATGATCGGCCGACCACCTGGCAAGGTCGGCCAACCACCTACCTAGTCGGCTGACCAGGTAGCAGGGTCGGCCGACCACCCTTCCGAGTTAGTTTGCCTTCCCTCACTCTTGCATGCAAAGAAACACAAAGCCAAGTGAATCCAACCATTGTATCAAGCATCCAAAGTATACAAGCGCCGAAAGATCACCAAAACATGGATCCATGATGTCACCAATCCAAGGGAAGGGCCATGCAAGCAATCAAGGGCTGACACATGGTCGGCCGACCTCCACCAAGGTCGGCCGACCTCCATTCGGAGGCAATTTCCACGTGCACCAATTACCTCAACCGTCAACCGCCTTGGGGGAGTGAAATCAAGCCGTTGGAGGGTCAAGTCGATAGATCGGAGGTACCCCCTTCACTAGTACAAGCTATAAATAGGCCCTAAGAGCTCATTTGTAAAGGTGTGGAGAAGTTGAGATTACATTCTACCTTAGAGAGTCTTATTTCCACATCTTAGTAGTTAGGATAGTCCTGGGAGTTAGAGTGAGTTGAGCTTTGCTTCGGAGTTCTCAGAGATCCTTCTGAGTCTGTGGTAAAGTTCCTGTATCTTTGTACTCTTTTTATCTCCAGTAATTTATTTACTTTACTTTATCTCTATCTCTTGCAAGTGTGGTGTACCTTTCTTTGCATACTTGCTAGGCTAAGACTGTGGTTACCTGAGTTAGTCAAGTCTTGTTATTCTTGCCGGTGCTATAAGCCTTTCCTAGACTTAGATCTAGGAGTCTGGTTAGCTCTAACCCTTGGAATCAAGGACGAGTTTTAGTGTTCAATCACTATCGTGGTGATAGCGCTTGAGAACTAGTATAGCGTGCCAGCCTATCCACGCATATTTGCTTGGTAGCCCCACTCGGTGACGGCGTGTGGTGTGCCTGTGTATCACAGGTCCGTTCGTTCGGTAGGCCCATAGGTGTTAGTCGGGTCTCCTTCAGTGGTCTACTCTCTACCTCCTGACCCCTCGAGGCGCCAGAATTTCGCTCGACGCGAGACCCTTACTTGTTTACTTGAGTTTCTTAATTAACCACGACATAGCCTTTGCAGCCGAATAGAATAAAGTTTGGGAATTTTATCTCACTCATTGTCTTCCTAGGCAACTATACCTTTCTACATGTATCTTAGGTAGTTTATTTTACTTCCTCACCATACACCTATCTTTATTTGACTTACCCCTATTTAGATACTAGTTGGTACATTTATTTAAGTTTACGGAACATTTGACTTGAGTTTATCTAATTATACTCTCTTGCCTGCCGCTTCCCTATGGAAATTACGATACTCGGAATACTCTTGGTGAAAGGCTTTAGTGGTCTCCGTGCGCTTGCGGAGTAAAACCTGTTAAGGCTAAGAGACGCCAACAGAGATCAAGCAATCGGAGGGCTGAGGCGGTGGATCGGGTGGTCGCCCGACCATAGGCTAGGTCGGCCTCCCTACATGGTCGGCCGACCACCGACTTTGGCCTCCCACCGACCTCAGCCACCTACAAGTAGTACCCCCTCGCTTGTTGGACTATAAATAGGCCTGAGAGCTCATTTGTAAATGTGTGGAGAAGTTGAGAGCTACATTCTACCTTAGAGAGTCCCTTTTCCATATCTTAGTTGTTAGGATAGTCTTGGGAGTTAGAGTGAGTCGAGCTTTGCCTCGGAGTTCTCGGAGATATCTCTGAGTCTGCAGTAAAGTTCTTGTATCTTTGTACTCTTATCTTCAATATAATATATTTATGCTTTACTTTATCTCTGTCTCTTGTAAGTGTGGTGTACCGTTTATTTTGCATACTTGCTTGGCTTACGTTGTGGTTATCTTAGATAGTCAAGTTCTGTTATTCTTGTCGGTGCTATAATCCAACATGTACGCCAAGCTCTGGTTAGATCCTCTCCTCTGATCAAGGACTATCCATTGTTGGTCAAGCTTTGTTTGAGTACGTTTATAGCGTGCCAACCTATCCACGCAGATTTGCTTGGTAGCCCCACTCGGTGACAGCATGTGGTGTGCATGTATATCCCAAGCCCTTTCATTCGGCAGGCCTGTAGGTGTTAGCCGGCTTCTATTCGATGGTCTACTATCTACCCCCTGACCCCTCGAGGGCACCGGAATTTCGCTCGGTGCGAGACCCTGACTTGTTACTTGAGTTTCTTAGTTAACCACAACATAGTCTTTGCAGATGAATAGAATAGAGTTTGAAAACTTTATCTCACTCGTTGTCCCCCAGGCAACTATACCTTGCTACGTGTATCTTAGGTAGCTTATTTACTTCTACACCATACACTTATCGATTTACCAGACTTACCCCTGTCTAGATACTAGCTGGTATATTTATTGAAGTTGCGGATCATTCGATTTGAGTTTATTCAATTACACTGTCTCGCCTGCCGCTTCCCTGTGGATAAAAATATGATACTCAGAATACTCTGGGTGAAAGGCTGTAGCGGTTTCCGTGCGCTTGCGGGATAAAATCTGTTTAGGCTAAGAGACGCCAACAGCCGGCTCCCCGACGGCGTCCACTAACGCGACGGTGGCTACGATCCAACGCGGCACGAATGCCTGCATGCGGTAACGAGATAGACTCGGCCACGGCGAAGACGACGCACGCATGTGGCACGGCGTGCACGTCATGCACGATACTAGATCGGCTCAAGGCTCGGGCGAGACAGTACAAGACCGATCTCTGGCTGCGACTCTAGCGCATCGGCGCTCCTACAAGGCCACTATGACGGCGAGCACAGCCTTGAGCCACCACGCGAAGGTGATGCTCTAGGATGGCTGTGGCGCAGCTCACGAGCAGAGGGGTTCATCGAACCTGGCTCGGGGCAGGGGTTTCTCACCATGAGTTGCTCAATGTTGAGTAGGCGTACACGACTCGGGGACGAGGTAGCAGGGCGGCGAACGGAGATGGCGGCTTAGCTTTGGTGGACGACGACTCCGACGGACGGCCTTGGCTCAGGGACGGCGGTGTCCTGGCGCAGATGGGGTGCTGCTCCCCTCCGGGCTTGCGGCCTCCCCTGTCCTCAGCTGGTACTACTCCGGCGACAGCGCGTCCTCCTTGGCTCCGATCCGGTCTCGCAGCCCTCTCTAACTCGGTCCCTCACGGCGGCGGTGGAAAGGGAAAGAACCCCAGAGGCGTCTAGGGTTCCAGGGTGTGGCAGCCTCGGCTTTATAGGGTAGCCCCTAGGGTTGGGGTGGGAGGCATCTCCGCTCGGCGAAAGCGGAGAATCCTGGCGGCACCATCTCTCTACTTCGCTCTTTCTCGGTCTTCCTCTTGTGCAGCTGACAAGGTCATGCCGGGTGCGTGACCAGGGGCCCGCACAGCCGAGGGCAGTTGGGATCGGCGTCCCTATCCTCTCCTCTTCCTTGGCGTGCAAGCAGGTGGAGCTGGCGCGCACCTGGCGCAGCGCGAGCTTGGCTTCGGCCAGTTGGATCGGGATGGCGAAGGGGTGAGGGAAGGGGAAAGCTGACTGGTGGGTCCACCGGTCAATAGCTCAGCGGCGGCGTGGTTGGGGCTGGGCCAGCTTGCTTGGTTAGCCCAGGTGGGAGTGATGATCGGTTGGGCTCGGCCTGGCTGGCTTGGTTCAGCCACTTGGCCTTTTCCATTTAGTTCCAAATTTTTTGTTTGCTTTCCATTTAATTTGATTTGCATTTGATCCAAGATTTGATTTGATTTAATCACTCAAGCAAAGATCAAATAAAAACCAAAAATATGATGCATAATTTAGCACATGAAAGAACATGAGGTAGGATAGAGTATACTTAATTTTACTAGCATCTACCATGGTTAAACACACATGGTTAATTGTTTATCCAAGTTTTTAGTGGGTTATATGCGATGCACAATCAATAATTCAAAAGAAATTTTTCAGTAGTGATTTTTGGTTACAAAAATTAGGGTTATTACACTAATGCTCTCCCAAATTAAAGATGCTAAAATCTATCAAAAAAACACTTAGAACCTCTATAGCAACTAACATGAACAAAACTTGTTTTGATTGATTTAAAAACAACGCAAAATCAAGATAATGCACTGAACCATTTGGTGTACATGCACTGGACTTCTGATGTGCACAAATGCACTGTAGTCTGTGACATCCAGGCCATATGCAAAATGCAAGCACCGTACCATCAGGTGCATTTCCACCGGATCATTTAGTGTTTTCACTGAATAATATGGACCGAGAGTTATTACTTTGGTGTCCTTGCGCTCTTTATGTGCAATAGACCGTTAGGTGCGTTGAATGTCCAGTGCATACACCGAATGTTATAGACAAAGAGTTCAACCTGCACCATTTTTATCAAAATGTATGCATCGGACCGCTTCAGAGATAAAGCGGGCAGTTGACGCAGTTGCTAACGAGACGGACACCGACTCGTCGTCCGACTTCATCTTGGCTTCTGCTAAGGTCGGCTCCAGTGTTCCCAATCCTCCGAGCTCATAGTCCTCCCTTCTTGGTATTTGATGCCAAAGGGGGGAGTTATCTTTAGGGGGAGTATTAGGGGAGAGTGAGTAGAGCTAGAGGGGTTTAGCAGTTAGGGGGGGCTATGAGAGTTGTTCTTTTGATGTATATCTAGGATCCCTATTGGATATTTATTTTGGATGTTGACTCATCCACATGGTATTTGGCTTTTGTGTATGACTCTCATTCACCATGTCTATGGATATTTTGGTTGTGGATGATTAAGTGTTTATTTTCATGTCATTTAGTTTGAGCTTTGTACTTACCTTCATTTACTTTTAAGCTCTACTCTTGTGACCCTAAGAGGTAGAGGTTTCGGTGATTAATGACAACTTAATTATGTTACTAATAAGTTCATAACATGAAAGGATTATATTCATTAACGTGCTCATTGGTTGACCAAAAGGGACCACTCATTCCAATTTTCATGAAGAATGGCTTTGGATTGATCAAGCTAGCGAGAAGATCAAGGATTGATAGCTATAAGTGCCATAAAGTCGAAAGAAGGGCACTTAGAGGTTTATTTGCTAGTTTCTAGATAAGTCGTACTATCAAGGGGGTCGAGGTGAGTAGTTTGATGCACTTTACTCTAAGTTATTCTCAATTTCAAGTGCATCTTTGTCCTAAAGCTCAGACATACTAAAATATGCTAAAATACACTCACCTCTGTCGTTTGAATTTAACGACAAACCCTTGAAAATTTTCCATAAGTCTTCAAACCAAAACAGCGCTGAAAATTATATTTTATTGTCCACCAAACCGTCTGGTGGCTCACCATCAAACCGTCCAGTGGGTTGCACAAAACGTTTTGGGCCGAGGATTATTCTAGGGCATCCTCAGGCTTTTAATGCCCACTAGACCGTGTGGTGCCTCTGCCGGACGTTCTAGACCGAGGGCGTGTTCGCAAGCTTGTGCCGAAAAACACATCGCCGGACCGTCCGGTGCCCGTGGCGCGAAAAAGGAGGATTTGAAAATACAACGCACCGGACCGTCCGGTGGGTATGCAGAAAAATGTATTTCTTACAGTAACGGCTAGTTTTTGAACTAGCCTCTGTATAAAGGAACCCCCTCCCTCATTTTATCAGGCATCACTCACTCACACACAAAGGTCACCCAAGCACTATTTCCACACAAATTCTTGAACTTTGGGGCAAGATACTTGAAAGAGAGATAACTCCATAGAGTGGGGTTGAATCAAGTGAAGACCAAGCCTTCACTCTTGGTGATCACGATCACCTAGACGGCTTGCGAATCGTGCCTTCCGCGAGCTTCTTGGAAATTGTGGAAGAAGCGGGATAAGGCCTTTGTGAAGGTATTGCGAGCGGTTTGGAGCCCACCGTTTCGGAGTGAAGAAGAGCATCCCGAAGAGAGCGCTTGATCTTTGTGAACGTTAAGAGGTAGCTTGTTTTTTGCGAGAACCACTTTGCCAACCCCTCTCCTTGCGAGGTTTGGGACTGGGATATTTGCGAAGAGCCCGTGAGAGCAAAGCCTTGCAAGGGGCACCAAACGAGGATTATAGGGGAATCACGACTCTTTGATAAGTTAGGAAAAAGTTTGACTTGTCATCTCTTCACTCCTTAATTTCGGCTTTACTTTCTTGCAATTTACATTCTGCACTTTACGTTCTTAGACTTGCATGCTTGGCTCTAGGTTGAAAACTATTTTTGTTATCGTGTAGAACTCTAGACACACTTAGTTAGGCACTAGGGTGAATTGGGACTTGATCGGTAGGATTTAATTTCAAGTTTCGAAATTAGAAGTCCAATGCACGCTCCCTCTTGGAAATATTGATCTTTTCAACATCCACAAAGAGAGCACTTGATCCTTGTGCGGATCAAGGAGAGCTTTTACCTTGCGTGGGTGCTCCACGAGGATTAGGGTGTCGTCGTGATTTCTCAATACCTCAGAAAAATAGCTTTGCCGTATTTATTTTCTTAGAATTTACTTTCGACTATTTCCATTCCTGCTATAGATTGCAAGTCTTTTGAAATCATGTATCTTTCCGAACACACTATTTAGGCACTAAGGTGAATTGAGACTTAGACAATATGATTTAATTTCAAGTATCGAAATTAGAAGTCCAATTCACTCCCCCTCTTGTACATCTTGATCCTTTCACCATTGATTGATGGATACTTTTGGACAATGAGGTAGGTGAGCTTCTATGAGAGCTATCATCATGTGCGTCACTAGATCTGCTAAGCTTCAGTGAGAACTATTGTCATGTGGGCAAATAGACCTTACTACGCATAGTGATTGAATGGGATATGATGAGGCATCGTTTCATTGAGTTATGGGGCCGAGTAGAAAAGATTCATTGAGGATTGAGTCCATGTCTTGTACTATACATTGTACATTGGTGAGGGCTAGAGGAGCATCCACTACACATTCTGAGGAATACATAGGATCACATAGATCCTTGGACTTCGGCTCAAAGAGAGGTCCTTGCACAACGAGGTATGCACCGATATCTAGACACCTTGTAGAGCTTTTGTAGGAGTTGCATCCACACAGAATGGGATCAAGGTGCTTTTTAGGTAGCCATTCCCCTCATGGTACCCCCGGGGATCCTAACCTACTGACTCTAGAAGCCCATGCAATTCACATGACCTTGATAAGATGTTGTTGCCCAGAAGTGGCTACCTAGAGGGATTCACTAGACTATAGAGAGACTGATTTTGTCAATAGTCACACATTATCTATTTGATATCACTAACTTTATTGTTGTTGAGATGGAGGAGATGATCACCAATGTGGATGGCTACACAACTTTATTATGCACACTAGGTGATCCCTTCCATGCCAACATGGTTAAAAGGGACTACTAGAAAGTGCCCTTGTTTTGGTGACTTGGAAGGTGGCAATGCACTTTGGTACGTGCCACATTGTGGAATATGGGTGGGTGCCAAAAGAATAATACCATAGGAAAAAAATCTGGTTGTCTTACCCCACCCACCCACTATATTTATTTTGAACATTTTAGCCTTGCAAGGTTCATGTCTTAGCATCTAGTTGGCCATCTCATGGCTTGGTTTTCTACTTAAGACTACATTAGTGTTTTAATTACCCAAATTCACCCTGTGAGAATTTGATCCTTTCAAGGGAGCTATGCCCTTTGTTGGATGCTCCAACATGGATTATGGGAGATTGCCAAACATCCGATACCACAAAAAAAATCTATCGTCTCTTTTCCACTCTTTCATTTCTAGCATTTAAGTTTATTGCAATGTCTTGATTCAACATAGTAAACTTATCCTCTTGTTATCGCAAAAAAAAAACTCATCCCTTTGAGATTGCTAGTGGCCATAGCGTAGCATTTGTATTTCTTAACATAGTTCTTCAAATTCCACTTGCATGATCATGATGTGAAGAATTTAGTATGTGTAGGTGCAACTCGGTGCCTATAGTATATTAGGCTAAGGTTTTTTTTAATTCTGCATTAGTTTAAAGTTTTAAAAGGCACAATTCACTCCCCTCAATTCACTCCACTCTTGGATCATCGATCCCCTACATTAATATATGCTATCTTAGAGCATCTTTAGCAATATATGCTATTGAGTTTCGAGGGTTGTTTATTCCTACTTTATAGGGATTTAAATCTTGGCTTCAATTCTAACAACAACATCCATTTCATAGCACCTATTGTATCTTATGAATCAACTGATAAATAAGACATCTTTCGCCGACTTATTGTTTTATTTTGCTTATTTTGTTACCTTCATCTTCTCCTAGCACACAAGCTGACCCAATCATGTCGACAACCACCATTGTGTAGTGGTAGGGCAAAGGGAAGAGGCAGGGTGGTAGTGAACTTCGCACCTAGGGAGCATCTCGAGAGCGAAGGAGGTCTGAAGCCGGGGTGTGCACAAGTGGAGCACACAGGGGTGGGAGCGGGGAAGGTGTGTGGGTTTGAAAACAATCACAAAAGAAAGATTGGAATAGTTTATATTTGGGGACCCCCACTATTCTTGAGGCTTTGGATGCCTTGTTTACTAACCTTTGCTTTTAGGGGTCTCCCCATATAATAGTTTATATATTTTTAGTCTATCGTTCTCCTTCATATTTAAGTGCCATTTTGGAAAGCAGGATTCCTAGAACATTGGAATAGGAAAAAAACAAAAATTGAGTTCCATAACATATACAATTCTACAAGAATTGAAAGCACTGAAAAGTTTTCTTTAAAACATTTCGATGTAGCATTGGAACAAC
The DNA here is from genome assembly GCA_022530915.1 of Paspalum notatum. Classification (NCBI taxonomy): domain Eukaryota; kingdom Viridiplantae; phylum Streptophyta; class Magnoliopsida; order Poales; family Poaceae; genus Paspalum; species Paspalum notatum. Next base: position 26,058,976 of record CM039692.1, read on the forward strand.
GCATGAATTAGAAGAGAGATGACACAAAAGAAAGATTTCAAGAGGTTGAAGCTTATGTTAAAATTGCTCCAAACTCTCAATGCAATGCACCATTCCATAGCAATTTAGTGGGATTTGTAGAAATTCAACACTTTGTTCCAAGGGATCACATAGAAAAAAAAAATTATAGGATTTGAATTCTTCAAATTTCTCCATTTTTCCTTTGTTCTAAAGAGGGTCTTAAGTAACAATACGTACTTCTATTCTACAAGTGGGCTTGACATGCTTATAGCCCATTAGCACAGAATAGTAAAACTTATATCCTAGGAGAGAACCGTGATATGTTGAGCATACATGAGCCGAGGGAAGGGAATGGACGCCCGTGAAGCAGTGGAATGGAGTCGAGTGGCAAGCGAGTCAACAAAAGGGGCGGATCCGTGTCCCGGGGTGTCGTTTGCCACTGCTGTTTTACCGAGCAAAGGCTCCCGACGCCGCCGGCAGCATTATCATGGAGCATGGCAAAGATGGCACGGCGCGTCGCTGCGGCGTGCAGGGCCTGATGGAATTGATGGCATGGCTCCCTCTCATCTCACCCCTTTTTCCATTTCCCCCTTTTGTCACTTGTGAAAGAGACGTAGGATGCTGCGTGCTCTCATTAATCATGCGTGAGTCAGAGACGAGACGACCTCGCCAGGTAAAAACGCCAAAAACAGTAGCAAGGCTCTACTGAGCTCTAAAAGAACTAGACCTGGGCAAACGTCGGGTCGGGTCGGGTTCGGGTCGGGTTAAGGTCGGGTCGCGGGTCGCATAGGACGGCCCGTGCCCGACCCGTGCCTATCACCGGGTCGGGTCGGGTTGGCCCGTGCGCCTTCTGCGGACGCGTCGGGTCGGGTTTTTTCGGGTTGGGTCGGGTTTTTTGGTCTTTGGGTCGGGTTTTTTCGGGTTGGGCGGGTTTTGGGTCAAAAATCACGGCCCGTGCCCGGCCCGTCGATTGTTGCGGGTCAAAGAAAACGGCCCGCGCCCACCCGTCACGTTGCTCGGGTCGGGTCGGGCCGGGTTTTTTTCGGGCGGGTTGGGTCGGGTTGGTCGGGTCGGATGACCCATGCCTAGGTCTAAAAAGAACTTTTAACCGATGGTTTCCGTTCAGTGGCTTCTGGGCACTGGCCACACAAAACTAGAGAAGTACGTCTAGAAAGACTTTTCGGTTGAAAGGGCATTTGAGAGAATTATGAAAATAACGGATCTAATCTCCTTCAATCCTTTCCTATGCTCCTGCAACGGCAAGCCGAAAGAAAATTTCTTACCACGCCGATCAGATCGGGATGTCATTATCTTCTCCGTGGCAATACACCATACATAGGATGACGCATAGAAATGAGTACACACCAATTCCCATTCCATGCAGGACGCCGTACACAAACGTAACGGAGACAGAAAAAAAAAAAGCCACACAGCAAATCACGCCTTAGACCCCACACAGAAACATAAAAAACAAAAGGGTAAAGAAAGAAAAAAACATTGAGGAATGATCATGCGGGCCAAGAACCGTAGTATCATATTCTGGTATGTGCTACAGCAGCAGCCGCTTGTGTGCACGCAGACGCATACGCTGATAGGATCAGAGTAGCGGCGCAATGCACAGTAATACTGTAACAGGTTTTATATTAAAAAAAAGCACTGTAACAGGCAGTGGGGTCCACAGTAAACAATGCCTGCACAAGCAATGGTAAACAACGACAAGCATCCCCCTCTACAATCTACCCTGCCTCCCTGCTGCTACGCAACCTACACCGCTGACAGAGTGACAGCGAAAGCGACCACCCGAGCCCATCCGAAAACGGGCGAGTCACGTCAATCTCAACCCTTTTTCCCTGTTTCTCTGCCGAGGCCCTTTCACAATTCTGGTCACCGCCTCGTACCTCACCGCTTGGCTCTTGTTCAAATCGGGCCGGACGCAACCCACGAGGCCACGACGAGGGCCCTTCCTTTCCTTTCTTCGTACAAACAGTACCATGCCGACGGATGTATTCTTCAAGCAACAAGCTTCACCACCTCAGAGATACAGGAGTGTAAATAGCATGGAAACCGGGATGTCACTCGAACCAAAATTGCATAGAAACAAATAATGGAAGTGCATTTTAATGTTACAACATCATGGGGGATGAGGAAGACAACTGCAGTCATGGGGAGGGGAGAAATCAATCTCACGACCAAAATTTCCAACTCTAGTGCAACACCACAGAAGACAAAGAAGCCGACGCCAACGCGAGGAGCTTCAGCTTCAAGCCGCATATCTTCTTCAACTCGGCTATCGTATCCATCTCAGCCCCAACTATCCTTCTCACCACGCCAGCACAGCTCCATGGCTCTAGAGACTGAGCGATCCGGCCACCAATTTCAGAGCTGGCCGCTGCTGCGCTCTCTTCCAAGGTGCGAGAGATCTGACCAGGCCATTCAGCACCAGTCCCGTGCAAATGTGACAGCAGCTTGTCCAGAGCTTGCTCTTCCGGCCTCATCTGGTCTGATAGCCATGTTTGGACACTCTCGAGGATGTCAGCCATGCACCGGACGGATCTCTGGATTGCCTCCAGGTGAGGTGTGTTTGGCCGCTCCAACAGACCACCTTTCTTCTTCTTCTTCCCTTGTGGAGCCATACCTCTCATAAATGATTGGATTACCAGAAGGTGCCACGAAATAGGCTCTGTAACCATCTGCGCTAGAAGCGGAACATTGTTTCCTGGACATGTCAGCATTTCATTGGCATTAGTCAGCTGCTCCTCTATGCAGGTTTTGACCAGGTGATCCACTAGCTGCCAAGAACTTGGGCTGCTCTGGTCAGTCCCAGGGATCGCTGACTCGTTACAACACAAGTTCCAAGCATTGATAAATACAGCAAAACTCATCCAGCTCACTATATCAGGAGCAAAATCCTGCAAACGCACCAAAATCAATCATTTTACTCACTATGAACAATAATATATAACACTCCAGTTCCAAATGTACAGAAATCTAATGCCCAGAAATTGTAATGCATGCTGCTAATAAGAAAATCTCTCAAAAGATAGAAAAAAGATATTCTGCAAGGATATAGAAGAAACACATTACATTCCACAAGGATATGACACATGATTTCTAGAGCATGATGTTATTTCAAATAAAAGAACTATAAATTCTTTAAATAATGAATTTAATAACATAGATTATTTATACTATATTCTAAGAAAACAAAATTGGAAAAACACCTAGAATTATTGGATACGTGTTCTCTACAGAGTACGATCATACTGCAGAGTTCATACTACAAAGAAATGCAGATAATATTCTTCAGACACAATAAAATCACAACTATATAAACAGAAAACACAGGCAAGGATAAAGTTACGATAGTCAGAGAAGTGTTACCTTGATAGCCTTCTTGCCAGATGACATACCCAGAACTATACTTAGAGCATCATCAAAAGAATAACCAGTGCTCCTAGCATATTTCTCAAGCAAGGTTTTCATCTCCCCAGCAGCACTTACATCAGAGGAAGCACCGTTTGATTCACTCTGCCTAAAAGATGTGCAGCCATGTGTGGAAAGATAAACAAGCCGAGGGATAAGAGATTTTCTCTGCGCATCTTTCAGCTTAGGACCATCCTTCTCATTAGATTTGTGCTTGCACTGCAGAGGTACAATTTTTTAGGACATGATTTGTTAATATTGGGAAACAAAGAATGCATGACAAGATATGTCAGAGTAAGAAAGAGCGTTGATGTCTACTCCCTCCGTCCCAATTTATAGGTCATTTAACTTTTTTGACACCAAATTTGACCAACTCGTCTTATTTAAAAAATTTGCAAAAATATAGAAAAAGTGTAATCATAGCTAAAGTGTATTATTATTAAACTAAATCATAATGAAAATAAATGATAATTATGAGATTTTTTGAATAAGACGAGGAAATCAAACTTGGTGTAAAAAAAATCAAACGACCTATAAATCAGGGCGGCGGAGGGAGTATTACAGAGCGAAATTCACAATATCTTCTGATATCAAAGTCAACTTAATAACAAAGGACAAAACCTAATCCTTTAGTAACACAAGAGGACTGAACTAAATATTGTTTGACTTAGCTTATGCATGGTTCGAATAAAAATCGCATACCATTTTAACCCTATAGCTTGCAGGGGTTGAGCCTTCATCAAACGGTTCTGTAAGATCACAACAATAATAGTAAAAACTTTTGTACCTGAGAGAATATGGTTCGACTCAAAAAAGAGCCCCAAAAATGGAGAAAACAAGTGACTAAATCACATCACAAGAATCAAATACCAGAAAGAAAATTAACACTGCTCGTTGGTGTCCACCAAGGTCGCGCCTCAAGATCTTCATTGAAGGTTAAGTGTTTCATGCTATCCTCATTAGATAGCTCAACCAACTTTGATCCATGGCTCACATTTTCAAGAACAGACTGCAATTAGGGATAGTGAAATAGGTCAGTGTCAGATGTACAAATTGCAAAGCTTCATCATATCCTTGTATAATGAAGCGAATAAACAACTGACAGCAGAACCAGATCCCATTAATACATAGTTCAATGTTCCAAAATTATATGTTAAAATTATATGTCAAAACAGGTTAGAAGCAGAGAAAAAATGGATACATTTGCTTATACATCAAAACATGCACCCATATTTTGGCAAAAATATGGAACATGTGCCTCTGTTATCATTTACAATTGACAAGGGAGACCTCACCTCCACTTCTTCAAGAGACTCAGCCTTCTGCTTCAGATGTAGCATCACAGAATCGGATTTTACAGAAAGATACTGCATGGAGCGTTGCAAGCGATCTTTAAACTGAACAAACTCAATTACCTGAACAGAAAATTCAATGTGTTAGGTCAAAGATGCATTGACCCGATGCATTTCCATCTTAAATAGATCATCATATCAGTTCTTGGCCACAGCATTTCCTTCTTAAATAGATCATGTAAAATTAGTCTGTTCTTGGCCCGATGCATTGACATTTTATGGGAATGATAGAGAGAGCATCATATCAGTTCTACTATTTGTTTTCTACATGGATTCCAAGCAGGCACTACTGGTGATCATTACAAAGGAATCCTGCTTACCTTTGAGTAAGTACGGTGTCTATATGCAAGACAGGTAAGATCTGCAGATTCTTTCAAATGATCATCCATGAATTTCAAATAGTCCTTAACAAGATCAGCAGCATGTTGCAAGAAGGGAGAATTTAACATTTGCGGCAAGATGTGGTGCGAGACAGACTCCAGAAGAATGTTTTTCACTTCCAAGGTTGTGTACCTGTATATAAGAATATTTCAGTGTAGAGAAAAATGGTATAAATGAATAATCTCAAGAGGGAAAAAACACAAGCATAAGTCCAAAAGAAAATAGAAGTGCAAATGTGCTACACAAAAAAAACATTATATAAGAGGGTTTAGACAATGAAGGCTGTTCTTTGTAGAAGAATCATGACTGCAATATGGAGGATTTGTAGGGGAAAATCCACTGTGGAACACGAATGCGAGAACATAATCGAAAATAAATATATTAAATGGGGGAAAATACCATTTATGTGCTAGTGGAAGAGCCCCCAGGTAAGAGTACAGGTGCACCAGAATAATCTTGTACTGCCAGATATACCTGAGCACACAACCAAATTAGAAACGTAGAACATCCAATGAGAGAGATACATTAGGTTGTCATGCGCATGGTACTGCACATTGAGCACACAACTAAATTAGAGATTTACGTAGAACATCCAATCAGAGAAATACATTAGCTTGTCATGTGCATGGTACTGCACATTGGGATGCTAAGGAGCATTTATATACCCACACAAAATATGCTCACTCTCATACAGATCACATCGGTGGTGCATAGCTAAGTCAACAACAGACATACACAACATGGCATTTATAGCATTCCAAGACAGCTCTATATTCATGAGCAATATTAGCATATGAAGTATAGGTTGCTGAAAATGTACCAAAGATGTGCACGTAAAAGAGCAGGGCGAGGCGTGTGAAGGTGACCACAATACAAATACACACCCACATCCAGTAGAACCAGAATTGACATCTTATACTTGATTATATGGCAAACAATGAAACAAACAGATGCTTATTTTGGCCAATAATATAGATCAGCCATTGATGACCCATAGTTTTAACTTTTGAAAGTTCATGGCAATATCATTTACCACTATCACTATTCTTTTACAACTATTTTATCTTTTGAGGCATATGGAAGCTTCATCAGTAGGATTTGCGAACTGAAAATATATATCCAGTAACATAACTTACATCACAAGAAATTAATAAAATAGCAAAGCTTCTCTAGGATGCTCATATTGGTATAAGGAGTTAAGGACCACATCTAATTCCTAAAAGAGATTACATTAAGTCCCTCAAACTTATCCACCTTTCAAGTCAATGGCATTGAGTACTTTGATAAGACGATACCACTTCATGTTACTAGATATTCATTGACACTTAATACACTGATAATAAGAACTGTAGAATAAAAGATAATGAGAAGACATGATTATATGATTATGAACTTACTTGCGAACAGTCAATCCAAATTCCAGTACCAAAATTGCTTCCAGCAAGTATCCTAGGTTCCTTGTGCGCCAGTATAACTGTTTCAAAATATTACCAGTGCAAATATTACAAGTATTAAATGAAGAAGTCCAAGAAAATATGTCAACATAAAAGGTACAAAAAACAGGAAGTTTTCTATCAGTCCTGTGACAGCAAAAAGAAGAGAAGATAATATATCAGAAGAACCTGGAGCCATCTTCTCTGAAGCAGGTAAGAAATAATAGATATAGCACTGGTAACCTGACTCAAAAGAGCCAAAGTACAGAAGCAACTAACTATTTCCTCCAGTCACAAATATAATATCCATACATAACATTAAATGAAGAAGTCCATCTAGGTTTGTCATAAGTCAAAAATTTAATAATCTTTGACCATACATAAATAACATTTTATAGATTGACAGAACAGGATTAACATCAATTGATTTATTATCAAAACTACGTTTATAATACAATTCATTTCATTACAGATATTGCTAGTCAAAAGATAGAGAATCACAAAAACCTAGCAAGACTTATATGTGTGATTGGAGGAAGTACTAAATTGCAAGGGGGCAGATGAATAATCAATTATGTCATCATTTGTTTCCATTTTTCTGAAAAAGCAAAGGGAAAAATCAAGATATATCTTAAGAGTATCGGGCAACTCATTGGAATTGACAAATCGTGTCTCAGACTATACAAATTCACAAAAATAAGTACCAAAACAAACCTCTACAGAGCTTAAATGTATTGTATTTTAGGAGACATGGAAAGCTTATTATGCACCAATTTCTCTCATGGTAGTTATAACCAAATAGAGATACAAACCTGCACAAGAATACTGCTGGACATAGACAGAAGTTCTTCACCATACATGCTTTCTTGAGGATCCAAGTCATTTGAGAGAGGCAAGTTCTTATAAAATGTATCAACCATTCTTTTCGCAATGCCCTGAAGTTCTGTTTTGCACATGAAATTCATTAACATGAATGAATAAAAGATTATTGGGATCCCAAATAACAGTTTAAAACAACACATAAAAGAAATTGAGATATGTGAAACATTGACAAAGGTGAACCTGCACACCTGCAGTTGATTTTGTGAATAAAGTTCCCAAAAGTTCTTGAACCTTGAAAAGAGTAATTGTCAAACCCAGTGTGTTAACAGAAATTGATGATGCATCAAAAGATCCAGAAATTTCATCTAGCAGCTCAGATATCTCATTACTGGACAGCATGTGAAGGTAGATTTCAACATCAGATGCTGAGCAGGACAAATGGCCAAATCTGCAAGTGGCAAAAAAAAATTTAGCTATAGACAGGCATTGAAAATGAAAAAGTGAAGCATCATTGTTTGTGAAAATACAATCACAAGAGCATTCTAGCTAGTACAATCACAGAGAGCAAAAGGTACAGAAAATGATACACATCAACATCTTGTGCGATGAGAGCAGTGAATTATGCCACCCTCTTCATTCTTGCTGTATTTATCACTCTTTCATTCTCTCAACCAACAAGAATACAGCAGCTGCCATAGATACCCTCGCCAAGCTAAACTCTATATAGCGCATGCCGATGAAGTTATGTTCCATTTCCAGACACCCTCCACCCAAGTCCTACACCCTATCACTTAAAATTAGAGTGATCTTTGGCAGCAGATGTCATCCAGTCTCACTCAGCATAACACTATTGCGCTTCTGCTGGATTTATGTTGCCATTCCAGCTTTCCTCCCCCTAGTCCAGTGGTACGACTTTTGACCTCAAATCTGAGCATTGTTTTGCCACAGCTGCCCTCGCCGAATAATTAGGCGAATGCCAGAGGGCACCAAGATCACAGTAAATAAGAGAAATTTGAGAATATCTCACCCAAAGTTGACTTGTCAAGGATTTCCCACCCATATAGTGGCTCACCTTAAGAGTGGAAAATCCTGAAAAATCCCTAAAAACACCAGCTGCAAGTATCCAATGCAGTGAGTTTGCAATGATATTTTCATGAATAACTACTGTTCCTACAGTAGAGTCTTTACCCCTTTAAAAGTTTGTAGCGTTCCCAACGACCGTAGTCCGTCGTCCGGATGGTGGTCCGTCGCCCCGTCCCACCCTGCACGGCCCCACTTCGCCCCGCGCACCGCCTCCATGCCGCTTCCATCCCGCACCGCCTCCATCCTATGGCGGTAGTGGGACGTCCAGTCTCCCACCTCCGCATCCGGCACCGCCTCTCCCGCACCTGCCCGCCGCGCCGGCCACTGCCGCACAGCTGCTGCCACCCCCACGGCCAGCAGCCACCGCGCCGTCGTGGACCCCTCGCACCTCCGCCGGCGCTGAGGTCGGCGGGCCGGCTGGCCGGGGGGGGGAGGCGGGGCGAGCGGGAGTCAGGGTAGCAATGGGCCGGAGGGGGCAGATCTCGGAGGACGGAGTCCATTCGCCATTCCGCTCCAGCCGCCGCACCCAGCCACCAACACACCCTCTCGCCTTCTCCTACCGGATCCAGATCCAGGTAACGCTCGGCGGCCGGCACCGGCAGGCGCACGCTCCTACTGCTCCACCGGCCTGCAGCAGTCCGCCGGCGTCCGGCGCCAGCCTGAGGTTGTGAGCCCATGTTCTCCCGACTCCTGCTCCCGCTGCGCCCGTGAGTCCGTGACCCCTCCCCGTCACGCGGTGGCTGTCGTCAAAATTCAGATTTCGTTTCGCTGGCTTCTCTATCGCGCAGGCGGCAGGCGCGGCGAGCAGCGACCTGGCTACCGGCGCCTGACGAAGTGGCGAGCGATGGAGCGAGAGTCCCCAGATCCTCCTCTCCCTCCGTAGTACGCACGGGCACCAGCAGCCGAGAAGGCGAGCTGCAAGCAAGCAGGTCCAGCCGTCCGGGACTGGAGTTCCTACTTCCTAATTACGCAGGTGAGCCAATGGCGAGATTAAACCTGTAGCGTTTAAATATTTAATCGAGCAAGTTATGCAGTGCATGCAAGTCTTTTCCACATATTTCTTCTGTAAGGCGTTGCTGGATTTAGTGAAAAAACATCATTGGAGTACTAGCATTAATAGTCTAACTAACTCTAAGTGCCGTTCGAGTCTCGGGCTACAAATTAACCTTTTCTATCTATATTGTTCCTATTATTTTTCTCCTTATCGTGGACAAGCTATTGCCGGACTCTTTTTATTGTTTTCCTTTTCCATTGATTCTTGGCTTCTTGCATCTTCGTTTTGGTACTCAATGCAATCCAAGTGAAAATTCACCTCTTCACATTCATGCAATTAACTTATGTAGTGCTCTTCTGATATGTTATATATACGTGACTAATGGAATTCTGCAGAGCAGCAAGTGAAGTTCTCCGAGCACATAGAGACTTGACGATGAATAATCCTCATGAAAGGATTGAGGTGGCAGTGGCATGAAGTCATGCATTTTGCTACAAGTCTACCATTATCTTGATGTATATTAGTAGACTAAATGAAAGCTGGGTGAGATCAAATTCTCCAAGCTACCGGTCAGAGGTCACTCATAGAGTTTGTTGAATTATTTGTGCCATTGTGTACAAGACATTAATGAATGAGTTAATATTAAAAAATGCTGTTATTGAACACCCAAATGAGAGTACTCGAGAAAGATTCCTTGCTAGAAATTATACTAGATTAATAAATAGATATTGTGATATTTGTCTATTGTGGTCATAGCTTATTGCTGTGGTGAGACGTGTTTCACTCGTGCATTTTTTTTCTCCATACCTATGAGATGGATACCTGAATGTATCAGGTTATTTGTATTTTGTTCTTTAAAAAAATAGTTTTTATCCATGGCAACGCACGGGCCAACTACTAGTGAATATTAAAATATGCATGCAGCATTATTATATTGCTAGAATGGTTTGTCCTGGGAACGTGGAAACAATCTCGTCCCTCCAATGTTAGAACCTTTCTTTAGTAGGGTACCACATCCCACATTCCTGTTCCTGTACCCCGTCAACTCAGGAACCTTGCTACTAAGATCACGATGGTGCGTGCTGCCCCAGCATTATACATCAACTAAAAGCCATTCTTCCAAAAAGAACTAGTACTCTATAATGGTGTGGACAGATCAAAACAGACAACAGCACAAAGAGGAAACAAAAGAGGTTCACCCAGACAAACCTGTGGAAGTACTTCATCAAAACTTCCATAAGCTTAATATTATTCGGGTTTCCATTGAGGCAGCGTTGCCGTTCAATTTCAATAGTAGCTAAATGAGGTCCTCTGACACAATCGCTTGAGTTATTTTCTTGTAGCCTTTGCACAAATGACAATGCACTTGTAAGGCGAGATTCAACCTACAAGCATGTACTTTCAGTAAACTATATTGACTTTCACAGACACAGAAAAATACTAGAGTTGCTCTAGGTTTAGGAAGTACCAACTGCTCACTAAGAGAAGCCTTGTTGGGCAGTGGCGAATCAACAGAGCAAGAAGGACAGGTGTGTTCGCCAGTGCATGGTTTAGGCAAATTCACATCATGTTCCAGCAAACATCCTATATAATGGAGAAAGGACTCCCAGTCATCAGGACTGCCCAGTGAAAAGGAGATGGCAAACATCAAAAACTAAACAAAAGTTCAAAGAAAATTTACAAAGTATGAATATAAAAACAAAATATGGTGAACAAATCAAGATGATTCATGAGGATAAATCAACGCAAAGTATTCCAGCACATATTGAGGTGATATCTAAAACAGATATATATTGTAGATAAAATAGCTTTATATGACAAAAATAGGATAAATCGAAACATGATTTCTAATAAATGCATGGAGTACAACATTTCTTGAAAACAAGTCATGAAGCATGCTTAAAAATGTGCATGGTTAAGGATTAAGATTAACTCCACAGAATCAATGAAATTAATATAAATTTAAGATTGGAAGCATTACCAAGACTCGAGGACTTTCTGATATATCTCCGAAGCAGCAGTATAGTTACTTGCTTGAGCAAGAAGACGCCCCTGTCAACTTGAAGTCAGACAACCAAGTGAACGAAACTTAGAAGGTAAATGTAAACGAAAGGTAGGAGAAAACAGAGCATCATAGGTCAAAGAGGCCTTCTGTAAGCACGTAAAGGGTACATGTGCTGGAAGCGCAACATACTCTGCCAAAATAGTACTCCCTATGTACATGGATTTAACTTGTTTTGGACATGGCACACAGCCAACAATAGGTAACTTTGCCTTCTGTAAGCACGTAAAGGGTACATGTGCTGGAAGCGCAACATACTCTGCCAAAATAGTACTCCCTATGTACATGGATTTAACTTGTTTTGGACATGGCACACAGCCAACAATAGGTAACTTTGCCTAATATAGTATCTATCATAGTATGTAGGTAGCAACTAGAAAAATATAGCAAAGGCATAGCAGAAAAAGTTTTGCATGGCGAGTTATACTTTCACTCGGTCAATCTAGATTCACTAGTAGTCACTTATAAAATGACTAACTTACCCAAAACATCACGGCATATGGAGGGAGTACTCAAACAAATTGTATCGATGCATTAATATAGTTTATAGAAATTTTCTAAACACTTAACAGATAGTACAGTAATGATATTAAAGTCATCAATTTTGTAAACTAAGTTGACACATGCAACAATAAACAGATGTTGCCAAATCTTGTTTGTTATGGTGAAATGCAATGTGGAAAGGTAAATGAAACTGAAACTTGTAGCCTGGATCAACAAATTGTAAAGACAAGATCGCAAGAAGTTGCCCAACAAAACTGATTCAAAATTTTACATTACCTGCAAACGAAGCTTGTCCTCCTCCCTTCCCAGAAGAGACCCCAAATCTCCAGAAAGAACTTCCAAAGCAGCATCATACTTTTCCTGTTGTTCCAAAATTGAAACATAGAGAGCAAGTGCTGCCACATAGTCCAAAGTCCAAACATGTCAGGAGAGAATATCGCATGGGTTAGAAAAAAGAAAAGGACGATTAACGTTGCAATGGGGCATTTAAAAAATACCTTCTGGCTCATGTAAACTATGAGAACTTATGTGCTTCTTAAGCAATGCTTCAGCTAGCGCCAATAATTTCACACCACTGCTGCTAAAATGTGCCTGCAGTGGACAAATATCATGTATTGTGCAACAGAAAATAGTGTACAATGCACTAAACACATATTGACATATCATAATGAAAAACTTCCATACTTCCATTAATTAAGTATTGCCCTGCATAATATTTCCAAAGAATAATTTCAAAAAAATGGTCTAGATAATATTTCTAGGTTTCTATGGATGTCAGCAGCTCAGCACCTTCGCAACTGATAGATCAGCCTTAAGTCAAACATACAGTCCCATGGGACCAACAACATTTTCATGTTTTTATCTGTTTCTCTTTTCATTCCTGCATGATGGTCTTTCTCACTCTATTACAGTTTTCCTCTCCACACTCACCCCATCTCCTGCATTCCTTCACACCCCTAATACAACATCTTCTCGATCTCGATGTGTTCAGCTTAAAGTTGTAGCACTATTATCCTGCCCATTGGACCATGGCAAATGCGTCATTGACCATAATTGTGCCCACTGGTCCATGATAAAACACATTGTCTCAACATACAACTATGAACTTAGTTCATTAGTGAAAGAATATCGCTTCTCCAGTAAAAATTGAAATGGAAAATGCAAATATGGAAAGTATGCCTCACCTGCAGCTGAATGCTGCAAACTGCCCAAAGCAAAAACCTTTCTTCCCCTACAGTTTTGTACATTTTGAGAGCTGTCTGCAAAAGATAACAGGCAGCAAGAGCGAGCATAGAAATAAGAGATCAAAAGGAATGAGAATTAAATAACAGTGGAAATACAATAATACCTGTTGTTGCTTCACATATGAGTACTCTCTAACATGGCAATTAAAAAGCCCCATCATTAATTCCAAGTTACTTGGATACTTTGTACAGACATACTCATAGCATGAAGTAGCAAGATCCACTGCATTAGCATTGCCATGAGAAAAATTAGAGATATATAATACAACAAGTGTTATAGATAAAATATATGAAAAAGTCCAAACGCACATCGGTCAAGCCTTTGAAATACAATTTGTAGAGTGCTAAGTGTAAGATCATCAAAATGAAAAATGTTATCAGAATACAACAGCTCCTTGGCATTCAGGGACACGCTCAACGCCTCATCAGGCTTTCCCATCCTTTCCAAAATAAGAGCCTTCAGGGCCTGGCATCAGATAATTTAATGTAAGGCTCGAATGCATCAATAGACAACATAAAAACAACCAAGAGGAGTTTCACTAGAAGGGCTAGTTTGGCAACCCCATTTTCCCAAGGGATTTGAGGGAATGGAGGGGAAAATGGGGTTGCCAAACTAGCCCTAAGTATTTAATATATATGGAAGGAAAGGGCGGATGATATCAGAAATTAAGCTTCAGAATTCAAGGAACATATCAATCATTTATTTAGGTGTTCAGCAGTGCTACTGGGACTGGGGTCAGAGCCAGACTCAGGTGCAAGTGTCTGACTCAGCGAGCTTTGCCGATTTGGAGAGTCATTTAATACAATTTTTAAATTTCAGGAGTCAAAATGTAACTTTGTAGGCATAAAAAGGCTGCTAATGAGCACAGAACAAGTGAAGAACTAACCTATTCAAATACTAATGCTGAATATAGATCCAATAGAATACAAAAACGGGGGAAAGGAAGATAAGAGCAGCCTTGTGTTGGCCTGCTGGCCCATCCAGCTCAACTAGAGACTTAATGCACCCTAACCCCTCCTGCACCAGCTCAAGCACACCGCAACAGCAGCCACCAGTGCTCTTTCTATTCGTGGCTTTAGCCCCCCACCCCCCGCGCGCGCCCAACCCAAATATTGCTGTAATTTCTGCTTCCCGATGTAGCATGCATGTTGCCTCAGATCATAATCACAGGAAACGGAGTCAATGTTAGTGACCCTCGACCCAGAAATGCCATCCTCAACCTGGGTATGCGGGGTCATTTTCGTCCCTGCCTTGTTAAAACCTCTTAAAAGTAGTGTACCAAGTCCCTCGATCCCATTCACCCAGGAACTTTGTGATTATGCCTCATATTGCTACCACCAGTCACCATCGACCTCTAAACATCAAAACAGGTGGTCCGTTTCCCTGAAGACAGCACCTCTCCATTTCCCTGAACACAGGAGTTGAGTCTGGTGGGTGTCACTGGTGTAAAGCTCATAAATTATTCCAACACTTGTTGCTTTCAGGCAATGACAAAGCAGATATAAGATACTTAGGATGCTATCCCCTTTTCTTCACTGAAGAAGGGAATCAGATAGATCCTAAGCCAACTCCAATAAATGCAAGTGCAATAACTATTGGTGCACACTGTTGATTTTTTTCCTATGGCCATAGGAAGAATCTCAATTTCTTCCACGTTTTGCAGTTCTCGATTCGCAGTGAAAATCTCGTGGAGCCTACGAAGCCACGATGTGGAGAAGCGTTCTCGCCATAGGCTGTTTGGCGGGATTAATTCTGCTTCTCGCGTTTCTCCACCAGAACGGGGCTTTTCAATTCAAAACAAACAGGGGCTATGTTGTTCTACTTCTAACCAGGCGTGCGAGTTGAGTTTTACGCTGTGGTCCCAAGTCCTCATCACCCACAAAAGCTCAAAGCAATCTCGTATACGATACAAGTAGCCAAAATGATTTAAAATTCAAAGCTAGTCAGCTCATTAGCTATCACTGCACTTGATACCCATCCATTTGATCAAACATTTCGCTGGGAATAGAAAAAAATACCAAAATCGCGCGGAATAGGGCGGCTGATAAACCCAACAAGCCATTTCCGCGCCAGATTGGCCAAACGGCCACCACACCGAAAGAGTGAAAAACGAAAACGAAGTTCAGGCGAGAGAAAGATAGGGTGCTCACGAGCGCGTAGGGGGATTTGGGGTGCTTGGCAAGGAGCGCGGTGCAGAGCTTGAGCGCGGGCTTGTACTGACGCGAGTCCACAGCGTCCCAGATCGGCCGCACGCGGCGTTCCGGGATGCCGCCGGCGAGCCCGAACTTGCTGGCCATGCCCTCCGGCGATCTAGGGTTAGGGTTTTGGGGGTGCGGCGCGCCGCGTGTGCGGAGGACGAAGGGGAAGCGAGGGAGGCGCGAGGCGGACGAGAGAAGGGTTTATCGTATCGGGGGTGTGACGGCGCGCCGCGCGCGTGGGGATGCGGAGGATGTGGCACGGTCCGAGGATGGGACGTGATGATGGCATCGCGGCCGTCCGTCTAACTACAGACGGCCCGGAGGAAATTGGAGGTGCCTGCTGCCGTAACCCTATGGTCGGGGGCGTCACAGAGATCCAGACCCTCGAGTATGGAACGAATGGCTTGGATTGACGAGAGTCTGAACGGGACGACCGGACGAGGTGGTGGTTGGACTTTCGTGGCCTGGTGGCCCATCTGGCAGTGAAACCGCCCCGTCGAAGCAATGGAAAAAAAAAAATGAAACACGGTCGTGCTGGGATTTGGCGTGGGGCCCGCTTGACTTCAGCTCGCCCACGCCGCGCTGCTCGTAGCTCCCGCAAATGAGCCCTTTTTTCGCTTTGACCTCTTAGAGATTTAAGGGATGAGCGCTTTCCGAAACTATTTGCACTCTTAAGATCTTTTTTATGGTGCCATAAGCTATGGCGTCGCTGCATGTGCCGTGGTGAGTCTCGGTTGGGGCGCCACATGCAGTGGCGCCGCACCACCGAGGCTCATATGGGCCACGACCCATCCAGACTCCTCCCTCTCCTCTCGTGCAATCTTTGTGAACCCTCCTTCACCCGTTCAGTTGGCCGCCACCTCCACCGTCTCCATCCACCACCGGTCGCTGCCGCCTCCACCCGTGCCACCTACTTTTCCAGCCGTGCCTCTATCCGGGCCGCCTACTCCCCATCGACGCCAACTATTTGTGCATGCACCGCAATCCTTGTTTTTATCTGGCTTTCACCATTTTGTTATTCTATTATATTTGTGGTACGAATAGTTGTTCTATGAAATTGTTTCTCTAGTTTTCAACATGCTATTATTCTATTATATTTGTGGTAAGTATAGTTATTCTATGAAATTAGGGGTGGATATTGAGCCACTTTGGCTCAACTCGGTCCAGCTCGAGAAGGCTCGTTAAGCCAACGAGCCAGTTCGGCTCGACTCATTAATATGAGAATTACTTTCTTGGCTCAAAAACTTAGTGCTTTTTTTTCTCCTAAAAATTTTGAAACTTTCTTATATGGCCAACAATTTTGTTCTAATCTCTTATTTGGCCCTTTCGTCCAAACCATTGGTGTTTTCGTTAAACTGCTCTACTTCCTGGTTGTCGAAGTGTCGCAAATGGCCAGAAGGGGCGGCGACTCCCATCGCGCGCGGGCAGACAGCAAGGGCAGCGGTTCCCCTCCCATGCGGATAGCTCACCATGGCGGCGGCTCCCTTCCTGTGCGGATGGATGGCTTAGGCGGCGCCTCCCTCGCACGTGGACGGCTGGCCTGGGCAACGGCTCCCATTGTGCATCGATGACCGACAGGGGCGGCGGCTCCCCTTTCACATGGATAGGTGCACTGTTAGCACCGGATTTTGACTAAGACTAGTAGGCCAAAATGTCAGAGGAAGCCCATGTTCAAGGAGTCTACTTGGTTAGGCTTACATCATAAGTTTGGCCAAATATGTTGATAATTGTGCGCTCAAGGCCCAAGCCGAGATGGAGTCACAGGCCTAATCTATGTTGAAGCCAGTTTATTCGCGAGACTGGTTCAGACTGTAGGAGTAGGCTGCACGAAAACGGACGCCCAGAACACGTACGGACTCTGTTTTGGACGTTCTACGTATGGATGAAAAGCTAAGGAGATAAGCTTTCCAACGCCGTAGTAATCACGTCAAGATACAATCGGAGTCGACAGGAATTGCTGAAACAACAGGACGACCAGAATCTGCCAAAATTTATACTGTATGTTTCGGCTGATATTTGGAAACCTCATGAGAATCTGGACCGATAGAGGGAAGAGTCCAGACCATGTTATCGAGTCATAAAGTCCTAATTGAGTTGTAATTTATTAGTTATGAAAGAGTTTGAGTCTATTTTGGAAAGGGTTTGCCTTGAGGGCTAAGTCTTCGGACTATAAATATGTAACCCTTGTTCATAATAAACCAGCTACGATATCGTTATCAGGCAGCGGTGTCTCGCTCATCAACTCTCTGCACATCGCCACCCTGGATCCTAGATTTATTCTCTCTATGTAAGCATCATGTTGCTCTAGCGGGTTCATCGAGGTCGAGTAGGGCAGTGAAGCTTTTGCTGGATCAATGGCGAATCTTGTACTGAAGCGTTTTTGATGGCAAGGTTTGCTAGTTATCTCAGTGAGTCTCGTACTAAGCTTCATAGATTACGAGATTCGCTAGTTATCTCGATGAATCTCACGGCAAGCTCTGCTTGGCGTGAGATTCAACTTTACCACTACATGTTTATCGATCTGTTTATGTATCTGTGCTTGATGTAGTAGGTCGATATCCGTGTAGCTCGTTGTACGTTATCTAATCGCTTGTTACAATCCACGACATGTCGCCGTAGCATGTGCACATGACATGACGATAGATCAACGTACATTGAGCACCCTATCTATACAT
Source organism: Paspalum notatum (assembly GCA_022530915.1). Lineage (NCBI taxonomy): Eukaryota > Viridiplantae > Streptophyta > Magnoliopsida > Poales > Poaceae > Paspalum > Paspalum notatum. The sequence goes on from CM039692.1 coordinate 26,077,148, forward strand.
GTCGTAATTTGTATCTGTGTAGCTAGATGGACTTCTTTTGAGGTCCTGGTTAAAAGCCGATCTAGCTGCTCAGATATGTTATATCATGCTTTTAGATAGTTTTTCCGTACATCTTTTGTCTCCTTGTTTGTGCTTTGCCGATAAATTAATCCAACAGGAAGCAAGGTGGTGATCGGTTCGTATGAGCCGATCAATTCAGAGGAATTAGGCTGATCCAAGCGATTGGCTGGAATTGTACCCTCGTTTGCTTGTCTGTGTATCTGCAGGGCGATCCTTCGACCACTGCAAACCTCACCGGCTGGATGGTCAAGCCGAGTGGCTGTTGGCGTTTCTGAGCCTACTGATATATATCCGCAAGCGCACGGAAACACGTTGTAGCTTTTCAACCAAGAGTATTCTAGGGTATCGAAATCCACAAGGAACGAGGAGTAACTCAATGCAGAACAGGTAGAACCGAACAGTAAAACCAGCAAGGTAGAGGTAAAAGCAGAGTAGAGCAGGTTAACTACTTTAAATAAAACAACTTAACTTTACTAAACAAACTAGTGTTCAACTCGGCAGGTTTACTTGGACACTAAGCCTGAACCACTTCCGGACACCAGAGTGCTGATAACCCAGACGAGAAAGGCGGGCACTACAGAACTCAGCTATGCGTCGATGACTACTTATCCGACGACGGGGTGGAGTACACAGGGTACACGCTCGTTGTCACCAAGCAGACCTACCACCAAAGTTGCGTAGGACAAGACACCTTCCAAGGCAAACTCTAGTCTAGACACCACGTCCACACAACCGAGTTTACTATTACACAGGTTCGAAGCCTGAGAGCAAGCACAAGTGTACAGCTAAACTACACAGAGCACACTTGGCACCCGTAAACTACTGAGCAGAGTATTGAGTATGTAAATAAAGTAAGTATAAAATAAATAAAGAAGGAAGCAAAGAACTTTACTGTATCTTGGAAATAGAGTAATGATTCCTCTGAGAATAAGAGCTCGGGAATAGAAGACCAACAGAGAATTCCGACTCCTTCACTCTACAACTCACTACTCACTCCTGATACAACTTGGCTCTCTCTACAATGCCAAGGGTGGCTTCACTACTATACTCAACTACACAACCACACTAGTGTTATCTTGATCCACCACACCTTGCAAATGACATCCCGGGGGGTATTTATAGCTTGGATGGTTGAGGGGGTATTTGTAGGTGTGCAAGGTCGGTTTGGGCATAGGTCGGTGGTCGGCCGACCTAGGGGTAGGTCGGTCGACCTCCCTAGAGGTCGGGCGACCATCCGATGCACCGCCTTCCTTGATCCATCGGCTGTGATGTGCTCCGAATGTCGGTTGGCGGTTGTGCAGTTGAGGCACATGCAAAACGAGGATGGTGCTAGGTCAGCCGACCTTGGGATAAAGTCGGGTGGCCTCCGATTGGCTGCATGTTCTTTCCCTCGGATTGCTGACGTCATCGATCCTTTGTACGATGTCCTTTCGGCCCTTGGATGCATTGGATTCTTGATCCGACGGTTGCATTAAACATCTTTTTTGTTTCTTTGCATGCAGGTCAAAATTGGCGTTGTGGCAAGGTTGGGCGACCTGGGCCTAGGTCGGCCGACCTGGGCCCTGAGCTGCCTGGTGGGCTGCTAGGGTCAGGCGACCTGGGGGAGGTCGGCCGACCTGGGTCTGTGGTCGGCTGACCTAGCTCCTGTGGCTACTGGTGGCCTCTGGTCGGCCGACCAGGTAGGGCGACCACACCCTAGTCGGTCGACCTGGGATGGTGGTCGGGCGGCCAGGGTCTCTGGCCCATTGCTCCCCTTCTTGCCACATTGTCTCCGTTTGTCCATTTCCATGTGATTTTGAATGTGTAAAGCTCCTGCATACAACCTTTATGCACAACTCGTGGAACTAGTTAGAGATTAGTGAAAATTTGGTAATGTATACTCTAAAACACGAAATGCTGGTGGTCGAAATGGGTTTTATCAACCGCCAACACCCCCCCACACACACTTAAATCTTCGCTCGTCCTCGAGCAAAGAAGAGAGTTAAGCGCAAGTGGAAAGAGCATAACATCAACAACCACCATAGCAAACACAAGGCTACTCCTGACTATTTCATCTTGCCTAGGATTTCAATGGTGTCTACACTTAAGTTTTCGACTATTGAGATATGGAACAAGAATATATCATAGTTGACTTCAGGTTCCCACACCACATGAGTAGAGAGGTTTTCAAGATTTTCAAAACAGGGCATGCCAACTTTTCTGATCTCAAGTCCAGCTCTGAGTCACTCATAGGATAAGGTGTCCTTACAAGAGTTTTACATTCCTCACATTCTATACTACTAAGGCTTTTGTGGAGCTTTTGGTAGTTGGACGAACGATGCTATCCTGTCATGCTTATGTTGTTCAATCAAATCAAGTGTCATGAAAGAATCCATAATCAAGTGAGATTTGGCCAAGTGCAAGTGTGATGCAGGGATTTGTCTCTTGTAGGTGCTTGTTTTGAATCCCATGTTTGAGTAGAGGGCATGGAGTCTTTTTTTTCTTTTTCTCATCATTTTTTCTTTTCTCATATTTTTTTCTCTTCTCTCTTTTTTTTCCGATTTCCATGCCTCTCTTTCTTTCAAACATAACTTGGATGGGATCATTGATATTTTGATGCACACCTTTTTGAGAGACTTTATTTTATGGAATATGCATGTGAAAGCCAAAATTCTCAAATGGTTCGAATTCTTTTAATGGCACAAGACTTGATAGGACTCAAAGCAATCAAGGAAGCATGAATGTACAAATTCTCTTTTTCATATGTGGCACTGGTGAGATGGGATCGAAACTTGAGATCGTCCAAGATGGAACCCTCTTTTTATTTTGCAAATAAAACTCTTAACTCAAGTGGAATGTTCCTTTAGTTGTCTCCAATTATCTCATCTCTCATGAATCAACAAACTAAATATAAGTGGTTCCCTATTCATAAAGGTATCCAAAGGCAAGATTACTCTAGCATAAGAAATAACATGGTGCAAGCACAAGTGAGATGTGACATCATGATCATGTAGAGCATCATTTACCAAGGTTTCATGTAAAACAAACGCAAAATTTGAGAGGTACAAATAGTAAAATGTGCAAACCTGACCTCCAAATGCGGATTTGAGATGGGAGTGGGCCGGCCAGCCCATGGCCAGGGTCAGCTGACCCTGTCACAGGTCGGGCGACCAGGGGCTAGGTCGGGCGGCCACCCCTCTTCGTGGTATGACCCGTGCGCTTGTTTGTTTTGGTTGAGAGAGCCTTGGGGAGATGTGACAACGCAGTGTACATATTTTTGTGCAAGTCGCGTGGTTGGCCGACCCGGACCGAGGTCGGGCGACCTGACCAGTAGGTCGGGCCGCCTGAACCCTAGGTCGGCCGATCTGCGTGTTGCCGTTTTTCCCCTGAATTTTTCTGAGTAGCGTTGTTGATCCTGCATATGGTGTTTTCTTGCATGGTTTCTGTAGGATTAGTGACAGGAGGTCGAATGGCCTTGGCCATTCCACTCAAACTTTATTGGAACAAAGGAAACTATCCTACCTTTATTGAATCATATAAAAATTGGAGGCGCTTATTACAAAAGGGAAATTTGAACAAACAAAATCTTATTCAACCTAAAAACTAAAAACTAATGTGCCTAAGATAACTAGAAGCAAGGGCATCTATGGTTGTGGTGGGTCATAAAATTTTGGATGCCCCATTGCTTCCGCAAGGCGGCAGACCTTGGCGGACAGTCTCTTCCTAAGGACATCAAATTTATCATTAATCTCCATCCACCAAAGTTCACCTTCAGCACAGCACTCCTCTAGATTCTGCAGTTTGGCTCTGAGCGCTATGTTTTCCTCCTTAAGAGAGGCCACCGTGACTTCATCACTAGATGAGTCTTCAAACTTTCCAGACGGCCCTCGGATGGGAGGTGGTACAGCCACCCTATTCACCCTTCTCCACGGTGGAGTGGAATCACGGGACTCATCTATGGATGAATCCGGGATGGCTACCCTTGGCACAAACACCTTCGCATACCCACCCGTGGGAGTTTTCATCCCACGGAGGGTATGGGTGGAGTGACTAAGGAAGACCGGTTCCCTAGATGGTCCAGCGGCCTCCTCTTAGAAGAGACTCTTGATGCACTTCACATGGGCGATGGCCCCCGAGGTAGGACGTGGAGATGGGCGCGCCACCTTTTTGGCAATGCCTTTGTGGGGGACAGACCGCGAGGGGGCCTATCCACACTGTGAGAGCGTCGGGGAGAGTCCGGGCGACCTTCGCAGGCGCCTGGTCGGCCACGGGGGCTATGACCCATTGTCGGGCGACCTGCATCAAGGGTCGGGCGACCCTGACACGAGGTCGGCCAACCTTGGGGACCTAGTCCCGTCGGCTAGGGCGACCTCCGGATGGGTCTCTCAGGACTCTCCTCCCTCGGGATGGACTGGAGAGGTCGTGGTGAGTCCTCGGACGCCGGGGTGTAAGTGGCGGTGGTGTCCGAGGTTAGGGAAATGATGGCGTTTCCATTGTTGCATGGAGAAGGTAGTGCCATGGCTGAGTTCTAGATGGAATGAGATGGGAGTGTGATGTGGGAGGAAAAAGATGGCCTTCTTCACCTTAAAACGTCGGAATCCCAATCTCATCCACTCAACAGAACTGGAAGAGCTGGGGAAAGCGCTCCAAAATCTGAAAATCAAATTTTGGCAGTTGGGCGGCCTGGTTTGGAGGTCGGGCGACCCGACCCTCAGGTCGAGCGACCTGACATTGAGGTCGGGCGACCCATGTCTAGGTCGGCCGACCCGGCCTCGCGCCTGGTGGCCTGGCTGCTGCACCAGGGGGTCGGGCAACCTGACCTTGAGGTCGGCTGGCCATGCCAACCCTTGGCTGTACGTGCCAATAGTTGGGATTACCCCCTTTATGTGGCCTTTACCCAAAAACATGTGTTGAACATTGGTTCTATTGAGGTTTTGTAGCAAAAGGTGAGATTAGAGAAGTTTTAAGGGAGAAAAAGCAAGTAGTGTACATGGCTTATTTTATGGTCTGAGCTCGACCATGGACGTGTGATCATACTACCTCGTGCAGCTCGAAGACGTCCACTTCTTCGAGCTGAGGCATTTCGGGCTCAAGAAATATTCTAAGGCGTTGCCCATTCGCCTTGAAAACATTTCCGTCATCGTCTTGGAGGGTGATGGCGCCGTGATCGGCGGCTTCAAGGACCGTGAAAGGTCCTTCCCACTTACTCCTAAGCTTACCATGACCAAATAAACATATGCGAGAGTTAAAGAGTAGTACCATATCTCCCGATTTGAATGATTTGATCTTGATCCGCTTATCATGCAATCTTTTGGTGCGCTCCTTGTATAGCTTGGCACTGTGGTATGCCTTCTCCCTTCATTCCTCCAGCTCGACCAGTTGCATTTGGCTTCTTACGCCTGCCGACTGGAGATCCATGTTTCACCTCTTCACCGTCCAGTGAGATTTGAATTCGAGTTCCACTGGAAGATGACAAGTCTTGCCGTACACCAATTGGTATGGTGTCATGCCAATGGGAGTCTTGAATGCAATGCGGTATGCCCAGAGAGCATCGGGTAGCTTGGATACCCATTCTTTTTCCATAGCCTTGACCGTCTTTTGTAATATGTTCTTGATTTGTTTGTTTGACGTCTCGGCTTGGGCACTTGTCTGCTGATGGTAAGGGGTGGCAACACGGTGGTCCACACCAAGTTCAGCGAGACACTTCCTGAAGCGCTTGTCAATGAAGTGGCTGCCCTAATCGCTGATCATAACCCGCAGTACTCCAAAACGAGGAAAGATTGTTTCCCAGAACATCTTAATGGAGTGTCTTGAGTCCGCTGCAAGACACGGCATTGCCTCTACCCATTTTGATACATAATCAACTGCGACCAGAATATACTCCTTGTCTCCATTCTTGGGAAAAGGTCCCATGAAATCTATGCCCCACATGTCGAATATATCAAGATGGAGATTGCTTGTGAGTGGCATATCATCTCTTGGATTTATATTCCCTTGGCGCTGGCACCTTGGACATCGTCGCACGAACTCTTTTGCATCCTCGTACATAGTAGGCCAGTAGAACCAACTTTGCTAGATTTTTTCATGAGTCCGATAAGCCCCATAGTGACCTCCATAGGAGGATGCATGACATCTATCGAGGACTTGCGGTGCTTCACAAGCTAGAATGCAGTGACGTAAGAGTCTGTCTGCACAGAGTTTGTATAGGTAGGGGTCATCCCAGAGATAGAATCGGCTGTCGTGGGCCAATTTCCTCTTGTCTGCTCCTTCAGGGACATAGCCGGCAACGATGTAATTCACCAGATACCAAGGTTGGGCTATTGTCACCTTTAGGAGCTGATCATCTCTCATATAGTCATCGATCGGCAAGGGCGATGTTTCTTCAAATTTCATTCGTGAGAGATGATCTGCAACTGAATTCTCTACTCCCTTTTTGTCTCGGATTTCGATATCAAATTCTTGGAGTAGCAGCACCCACCGGATCAATCGTGGTTTTGCATCATTCTTGGTTAGGAGGTATTTGAGAGCTGCTTGATCTGTGTAGATGATGACTTTCGATCCTACCAAGTATGATCTAAACTTGTCGATTGCAAAGACCACTGCCAAGAGTTTTTTTTCGGTGGTTGAGTAATTCAGTTGTGGGCCAGTGAGCGTTTTGCTTGCATAAGAGATAGCATGATGCTTTTTATCCTTGCTCTGACCCAATACTGCTCCAACAGCGAAGTCGCTTGCATCACACATGATTTCGAAAGGTAAGTTCCAGTCGGGTGGCTGAATGATTGTGGCTGAGACCAGAGCCTTCTTGAGCGTGTGAAAGGCCTCGAGACATTCTTCGTCGAACACAAAGGGAACATCCTTAGCTAACAAGTTGGTCAGAGGCTAGGCTATATGGGAGAAATTTTTGATGAATCTCCTATAAAACCCTGCATGGCCTAGAAAGCTTTGGATGGCTTTTATGTTGGTGGGTGGAGGTAGTTGTTTAATGACCTCGATCTTTGCGCGATCTACCTCTATGCCTCTTTCCGAAATTCTGTGTCCCAGAGCGATTCCTTCTCTGACCATAAAGTGGCATTTCTGCCAGTTTAGGACAAGATCAACTTCTTGGCATCTTTTGAGAACTTTTTTAAGGTTCTCTAAACATCCGTCAAAGCTCTTGCCGTATACTGAGAAGTCATCCATAAATACTTCCATGATATCTTCGATGAAATCAGAGAATATTGCCATCATACATCGCTGGAATGATGCTGGAGCATTGCACAACCCGAACGACATTCGCCTAAGCGAAAGTTCCATAAGGGCATGTGAAAGTCGTCTTACTCTGGTCCTCCGGGTGAATCGGAATCTGGTGGTATCCAGAGTAGCTGTCGAGGTAGCAGAAGAAGGAGTGTTTTGCCAGTCTATCTAACATTTCATCAATGAAAGGAAGAGGAAAGTGATCTTTTCTGGTGGCGGCATTAAGCTTTCTGTAGTCAATGCACATCCGCCATCTCGTGACAGTCCTCTGTGGTATGAGCTCATTGTTCTGATTCTTGACAACTGTCATCCCTCCTTTCTTCGGCACAACTTGTACTGGACTGACCCATTTGCTGTCACTCATGGGGTATATAATTCCCGCGTGAAGTAGTTTTAGTACTTCCTTCTTGACTACCTCTCTCATCGCATTGTTAAGTCGACGCTGTGGCTCCCTAGTTGGCTTGTGATCAGCCTCCATAGGGATACGATGAGTGCATAGGTTGGGAATGATTCCTTTCAGGTCTTGAAGAGAGTATCCAAGCACAAATTTATACTTTTCCAAAACTGAAAGTAATCGCCGGCTCTCACTCTCCATCAGCTTGTCGCTGATGATCACCGGTGTGTCCTCATTCCCGTTGAGGAAGGTGTACTTCAGGCCAGGCGGTAGTTGCTTTAGTTCTATCTTTCGGAGCTTCGGGCCGTAAGGATTCACCAAGTTCTTCGAACTTCCATGGCTCTTCTACCATACTGAAGTCGCTAACAGCCTCTTCCTCTAAGCTATCTTGACCCATTTCCTCAAGTGCTGTGATGCTCCGGCATCTCAAGTGCATAATCATTCATCATACATGCAACATTCATCATGATGCATCATACAATGACATGCATTTGAGCCCTAGTTCAAATTTGGTTGAACTGCCACTTGTTAAAACCTGTTTTCTGCATATATGTCTCTGTAATTGAGCCCATAACTTTGATTCTAGTTAGAATTGGGTGAAACTCATATTAACAAACTTGTAGATAATTTGATGATGATCAACTTTGGTAATTGGTGCTTTGACATGCATGAAGGTTTGCATAGAGATTTGGGTCTTTTTCTGTCTGTATGTGTTTTCTGCCCAAACTTAATTTGTTTAGTAATTTCAAATTTAAACAGGTCTACAGCCATAATCTTGCAAAACTCCAATTTAATAAGTTGTAGATAATTAAATTGTGAACAACATTGGTATGAAACTTCTTTTGTGAAAGTGTCTAGAAAATAGACTTTTAGAATTTCTAAGCTGGAAGGTTCTACTTGTCAAACCTTGGTCAGCAGATAAATTTCAAATTTACACCGAATTTTTGAATATAACATGGTATACAAGTTTATAAGGGAAATGTAGAGGAACAAATTTAGAACACTTCATCCAATTGGGGTTTTGTCAAATTCGGCTCCTAGGTTGGTCAAATAGGCGAAGTTCAGAAACCTATTCCCTGGTCAAACTAGGTTTTTTTTTCCATTTTCGGGATTTTCCCTCTCTTCTCCTCTCACTGACTCGCGGGCCCCACTGGCAGACCGCGTCCGGTTCCCGCCCGCGGGATTGGAAATCCGGTCCGGTGGGCCCCACCGTTTCCGCGTCTCCGCGCACCCAGTCCACGCACCCGAAGGTCATTTCCCCACACCGGTCCCACTGGTCAGTGTCACGCGGTCTATGAACCGAGTCCACTGAAACGCCACCGTCCTCCTCCTCCTCGCCCTCGCGCGCACGCGGCGCTCGCGTCCTGCCCGCGCCGCGCGTGGCCGACGCCGAGGCCGCGCCCCTGCTCCACGCACCTGGACGCCCTTCCGGCCGAATGGAGAGGCCAAGACCCACCCCGGCCCCCTCTCGCCTCGCTCTTGCCATTCCCACCCGTCCCGAACGCCTCGCTCCCGGCCTCGCCTTCCACCGCAGTGCGCCGCCCGCCATTGACGGAGCTCGGAGTCGAGCTCACGCTAGCCGCTCCGCCGCTCCCCAAACCTCCAGACCACCGCCATTACATCCGTCTCTACCTTCCGCGTCCACCTAGCTAGGCCTCGTCGCCTCCCTCCGCCTCTCCCTCCCGAGCGCAGTGTGCCCGCCGCCGTTGCCGCCGCGGCGAGCTCACGGCACCCGCCGCCTCGAGCCGCCTCTCGCCCCGCCGAGGAGCGCCTCGCGCTCGCCTCGCCGTCCGCCACCTTTCCCCCAAACTCTCGTCCGCCGCCGGTGCCTCTAGCCCTCTTCCCCGCGAGCGCACCTCACGGCCTCCATCGCCGCCGGCCCCTCGCCGTGGACAGCCACCTTTCGGCTCTCCCCCCGCCTCCACTTCACCACCGACGCACTCCCCGCATCCTCGCGCAGCCGAAGCGCCACCACGTGGCCCTTCCCCTCACCGGAGCCGCCGGATCCGCACCCGCGCCGCCGTCGGTGCACGCCACCGCGGCCGCAAGTTCACCACCGCCGCCTGCCTCCCCTCTGCACCGCCGGCGACGAGACCTAGAGGGTCAAGTTCGCCGTCGCGGGAGGCACGACCCCGGCCTACCTCGGCTCCAAGACCCCGTCCCGACGCGCCGCCCCGTACGCGGGAACGCGGGACGCGCCGCGCCGTTCGCCCCGGCCGGAGGTGGAAGACGAAGGCGCGGCTTTTGCAGAAAGGACCCTCCACTTGTCGGTTATTTTCCCACTGTTGCATGAGTCTTGGATATCTTGTGAATACACCCCTAGATATATTAATGTTTCGCGTTTTTAACCGAGCCGTTGCATTTTGCAGATCTAACCCCGAGCTTAGGAGTATTCTCACGCACTATTCACTGAGTCTAAGCAGTTTTCCTCGCAGGCCCCTGGAATCTATGGTTAATTACGTTCTAGCCCCCAGATCTAATGTTTTCCATTTAAATGCATTTAATTCGGCTGGGAAATTTGAAAAATCATAACAATTCAAATAAAAATCCAAAATAGACAAATTCAGTGGCTATGGACTCCTCTTGAGTAGCTCTACAGAATAGGTATGATGTGGATGTGTAAAAAGACTGTTTTGCCCCTGGTTTAGTGCGTGCATGGTGTAGGTAAATAAATGGTAAAAGTGGACCAAATGAACTCCAAAAATCATGAAACTTAGACAGTAGCTTTGTTATGGCATCTAGGTACTGTGTGATTTTTGGTAGCCCTAGCATTGACTGGTTAATTACTGTTTTGCCCTTATGCATGTGATTTGTGTGTTTAATTAACTTGGAAAATGAAGGCTATATAAAAGATGCTCAAATATGATCTCTAGTATTTTTCATGTACTTTATATAGTATGGGTAGCTTGCGGGTAAAGTTTGAGACATTGCATGTAAAGTTTGAATGGTGTTTTGAAAATAATAAAGTGTCACATGTTTAACTAAATAATAGGAAAAGGTGAATTTAAACTGCTAGGAAAATTTTGGGAAAAATCTAGTAGCGTTATGGAGTATGTTGCTGCATGTGGTAAAGATTTGAGATCGATTGGAGTTTTCTAACTACATGAACTTATGAGTGCATTTTATTCATAAAGGTAGCGTGTCCATTAAATTGCATGTATATGTTTAACTTTAAGGGACAACTTCATTTCATTTGATAGGGACTGTGTACACATATAGAACAATTATTCCTAATAACTTCAAAGATAAAAATGTGGCGATGGTTTGCACGATTTCTTAGCAATGGGCTGTATGATTTCTTAGGAAAGTTGTTAAGTTTTCTTATTATGGAATGTGTTCAAATTGAGAGTAACCGAATAAATTCGTCACAAGCTACTTGGCATGCATTATGTATCATTGCACCTCGTATATACAATTGCATTCGTAGCACTCGTTATCGCACCATATCATACATATAACTTGTACCTATTGCATGTATTTGCATTCTCTTGCACTCACTTGCATATTATACCATGCATATAGATTCCGCGAAACAAGGATCAACACAAGAGCCACTCTTGATCGAGAAGCCGTACAACGGATTTCACCAGGAGTTGGTCTTTCCCCAACCTGAAGACGAAGGGTCGCTGATTTCATCCGTACCTGTTTCAAGGGGTTGCCTGGGGCAAAGCCTCACAACCCGGCAAACTAACTTGGTTTAGTTTGTTGGTTTTCTTAAGATCAAGCAAAGGTAGGCAGGACCATGCTTTGCCCAGCAAATATATTTGATGAATGCTTACGCATCTGCATTAGGAGTTGTTTGGAACCAACTGCATTAGGCTTCCTGGCCGCCCTGGCCCTAGCACCTAAAATAGAGTACGTAGGACGAGTATGCCTAGTAATGCTAGGTACGAGTAGACACGAGTGAATGGAGTCACTCGTCCCGTAGGGATTGCTTTTCATAAAAGAAATCTCACTATTATGAATCTTACTTTGATTATGACATGTTTTAAATGGAGACCGGGCGGAGATATGGGTATATAAGAAAAATGATGATGATGAGATGGATGGTTTGGTGGGCTCCGCCCGAGTCGTATAAGGCCCGTCCGTTGTTCGCCTGTTGGTCGGCATAACATTGCTAAGGTGCTTATCCGGGATAATGGACCGGTGAAAGTCTTACTTGTGCCATCCGAAGAACAGAGACTTGTTCCTACCATGGAACTGAGGGCGCTTATCTCATGGGAGGGCTGGACCTGACGAACCGAGGTAACGCTCCATGGGGGCTAAACTCAGGGAAGTGGCGGGTTGGAATCGAACTTGGGATGGGACAAGTGGAGATGGGGGCTATATGTGGGAACGCGATGGCTAGTAAGCATATACCCCTGGCATTTTTAGTTGTTCCCGGGAATTAACAAATCGATTCGAATCGCTGATGCTCACCAGGTGTGAGAATGCCAATGCCTTTGACGTCCGAACGTAGTAATAATTCAAATACTTTATGTTTATAATCATGTTTCTTTATTACAACATGCTTGGATGTATATGATCCGTTCCCTTGTTCCTGGTGCTGCCCGTCCACTAGTAGGAGGTCGATGGACTTGGGAGATGCTTTGGAGTCGAGGGAGGGCTGACCCGACGTACCGTGGTATCGCTCCTGAGACGGCTACTCCCAGGGGTGTGATGGAAGTGCTATGAATCTTGGAACGGGACATGTGTTTGTGTTTTACTTTCTGCAAGTATTTACTTTAGGATATAAATGATCTTCATGATTAATGAATAGCAGCTGTCAAATCCTGCTATCTTATGTCAACATGACTTGGTTTAAGAATCAACAGCTAAGGATCCACATGATTAGTAAGCATGCTTTGCGTCAGCCGTAAGCCCCGTCCATTAAGTCCTACTGAGTAATTAGTACTCAGGGTTTGCCCCCACTTTTGAATTACAGGTACTGATGACAGCTGGATAACTATGTTGGAGGTGGTAGAACCGGTGGGCTCGGTGCTACTCGCCTTGTTTATCTCTACTTGAAGACTAGTTGAGTTTTATTTCCGCTGTGAGATGTTTGAACGCTCCCGCTATATGTATCTATACATGTATATTTTGACATCGCTTCCGCTATATTTGAACATGTATTTGACTATTTATCTTCGGTTTGTAAACTAAGTCTACTTATTCTCTACTTCAACTGTTTGTGATGATGTAATCTGTTGTGGCTCTTTCGAGAGCTGAATGTGTGTGATGTCGGTATCCTCGGGCGATGGTTACATCGAGTGCCCTTTGGGTAGCTCGACGGACTACCGGGTTTAGTCCGGCCTAAGTGCACTGTGAGCCAGAGGTGGCAGGTGTGCTTAGACTGGATTAAGCAGGGCGGTTCCGCCACAGCTGGTATCAGAGCCGATCATACACAGACAACAGTTATATCATCAAGTTTTGGTTTACAAAACTATTTTCGAAATCCCTTTTCAAGTAATTCAAAAATGAGAGTATGCGATATGCCCATATTAAGAATGTTAGTGCTATCCAGGTGACATCACTGACATTCTGACCTAGATAGAACTCATATGCATTTTCGACACTTTGGGAAGCAACTTTTTGGCCATAGCTGTCCCCAGTACTGGTGGAAGCTATTGGGATTTGCGAATAGTTGTAAGCCCTGCATTCATGCCCCGTAGTAAAAGCTCTTTAAGGGTGGTGGGCATGCTTTGGATGCTTTCATACCCACCACACTTACATTTGGTTTTGGGATCCACCTTTTTCTCGACAATCCCCAGTACTGGTGGAAAAGTCAGGCTTTGAGGAAAAGGTGCATCGGCCCACCAACGTTGTCCACGCAGCGGTCACGCGTGGATTCCACACTAGGTGGTAATGTATGAGCATGCATTCTTCTGCAGGTACACTAACCACGTGCGAAACTAGGAACGACTAGAGAACGGCTGGTTGCATTAAGGAGAGACGTGCATATATGTCACCGAATTATCGCTAGCTATATATATAATATATAGGATGTGTGATGTGAGACCGAACAGGACGGAACATGCATCATGTATCTTTTGTTATCATTCTGGGGATATCAATAAAAGACAAATGGAATAAATCGTGAGTTAAGCCAACTTTTGCACGTTTCACTAATGGGAAACATCAAATTCTAGGAACCTATTTCACCCTGATAAATTAAAAGCCTTAAGGAGAGACCCTTAGGGTTGAATTGAAGCTTTGGTTCCGGCTTGCAACCTGAAGTCATGTATACCTGCAGCTAGTAAATAGACCTTGCACCGTTGTCCTAGTCAAATGGATAGGAGTGTCGTCCCGTATCCAAAACAACGCACAAGCTTTCCATTAGTATAAACGATTGTCCAGACCTATAAGATAATGGCTAACACTTTATGTGCAATCAAGTTATTCTGATTCACTTACATGCTTTCATGTATTCAGAACGTAATTATGGTGCTATAGTCTTTTTATCACCGCATTGGTTGCATTAAAAGTTGTTGAACTAATCACTTTTGGCCTCATTCATGTAGATGGTTACTCCACCGGAGACGTCTACACAAGGGGCTGCCCATGGGGCACAATTCCCTCCTGAGTTGGCTGCTCTGGTCGCTCAGCAAGGTCAAATCATCAACCTGCTCGTTCAAGAGCAACAACGGCGCAACCCGCAAGAGATCAGTTACACTGAATTTGCGGCGCTCCAACCGCCAATCTTCACCACTGCCACGGATCCCTTGGATGCTGATGACTGGCTTCGGATCACTGAGTCCAAGTTGAGTCTACTGCCCCAACTCACTGAGCAACAGAAAGCTCGCTTCGCGGCACAGTGTCTACATGGTCCCTCGGGGGCCTGGTGTGCTTCATTCCTGGCAATGCAACCAGCCGGGCACCAGGTCACGTGGGATGAGTTCCGTGTGGCTTTTCGGGCTCACTATCTCCCGCCTAGCCTCATCGAGCTCAAGCAACGGGAGTTCCGTGCACTCCGTCAAGGTGACATGTCGGTACTCGAATACGTGGAAGCTTTCATCCGCCTGTCGCAGTACTCCCCTGGAGACGTCAACACTGACCCACGTAGGGCTACCCGTCTGCTGGATGGATTCGACCCCACTCTGCTGACTCATTTGGGGCGCAGCTACGACAGCTTCACCCAGCTGGTAGATGCCGCCATCGATATGGAGGATCGCCTTAGGCGGGCCCACGAGGATCAGCAGAAGAAGAGAATTGCAAGCACACCTCCATCGGGTTCATCTCAGCGGCAGCGGGTCATACATCGCCCACCGCCGCACATATACTATATTGACATGCCCCAGCAGCAAGAGCAACCCAGTGGGACTCAACAGCAACCGTCACCCTACGATGTACCACCGCATCCACCTATTTCAGTGCCGCCTACAACTCGAGGCATCGGCCACCCATGCACCAAGTGTGGGAAAGCCGGGCATACTAGTCGAACTTGCCGCACACCACAAAAGACTCAGGGAGCAGTACCACTGAGCGAAGGGAAGAAACCAACCCCGAAGATGGGCCAATTGCAGTACAGCCAGCTGGAGCAAGTTCCAGAAAGTGAGCCTGTCCTGGCAGGCACCTTTCTGGTCAACACTAACCCTACGGTTGTGTTGTTTGATTCGGGAGCATCCTTCACTTTTATCAGCGAAGCATATGCACTGAAACAGGGGTATGACATTATTGAGTTGAAGCAGGACTACCACATTACAGCTGCAGGGTCAGCTATAATTACCAATCACATGGTAAGAGACTTATGTTTGCAAGTAGGAAGGGAGAAGTTGTTCATCAATTCTCTGGTACTCCCACAGCTAGGGATTGATATTATTCTTGGGATGAATTGGCTGAAACAACACAATGCGAAAATAGATGTGGGAAGTAGAACAGTTCAGTTATGCTCAAGCAGCGGCACAGACGTAGTCATTCACATGCCACTTCATAAAGATATGCTTCACACGGTAAATGTCGTAGATGCTCAAGGGGACGCACAAGCACTTGCAAAGATCCCGGTAGTCTGCGACTATCCAGATGTGTTTCCGGAGGAACTTCCAGGACTTCCCCCAGATAGGGATGTTGAGTTCAGGATAGACCTAGTTCCAGGCACAGCACCTGTCTCTAGGAGACCATACAGAATGGCGCCTGATGAATTAAGAGAACTGAAAGTACAATTGCAAGAACAGTTGGACAAAGGGTTTATTCGCCCGAGCTCTTCACCTTGGGGTTGCCCAGCCCTCTTTGTTGAAAAGAAGGACCAAGGTGGTAAAAGGCTATGTGTTGATTACCGGCCCTTGAATGCTGTCACCATCAAGAACAAATACCCTTTGCCACACATTGACATTTTGTTTGATCAGTTAGCTGGAGCTAAAGTCTTTTCAAAAATTGATCTAAGGTCCGGCTACTATCAAATAAAGATCAGAGAAGAGGACATACCCAAAACAGCTTTCTCGACCAGATATGGCTTATACGAGTATTTGGTCATGTCTTTTGGGTTAACCAATGCACCGGTTTTCTTCATGTACATGATGAATTCGGTATTCATGAATGAACTTGACAAGTTTGTGGTAGTATTCATCGATGACATACTAATTTATTCCAAGAGTGAAAAAGAACACGAAGAGCACTTGAAGATTGTACTCACGCGGCTTAGCGAGCACAAGCTCTATGCCAAATTCAGCAAGTGTGCTTTTTGGCTGAAAGAAGTGAGTTTCTTGGGTCACATTCTGTCTGAGAAGGGGGTAGCAGTTGATCCTAGCAAGGTAAAAGATGTTCTAAATTGGAAGCAACCCGAGACGGTGACTGAGATTCGGAGTTTCCTTGGTTTAGCGGGCTACTACCGCCGCTTCATTAAGGACTTCTCCAAAACTGCAAAGCCAATGACCTCGCTAACGAAGAAAAATGCCAAATACCTATGGAGCTCAAATTGTGAAGAAGCCTTTCAAACTTTGAAGAAACTGTTAACATCAGCACCAGTACTAGCACAACCGGACGTTACTAAACCATTTGATGTGTACTGTGATGCCTTCGGCAATGGGCTGGGCTGTGTGTTGATGCAGGAAGGTAGAGTAATTGCCTACGCCTCACGCCAACTAAGAAAACATGAAGCCAACTACCCAACACATGATCTTGAGCTAGCAGCAGTTGTGCACGCATTGAAGATCTGGAGACACTATCTGCTAGGCAACACTTGCCACATATACACTGACCACAAGAGCCTCAAATATATCCTCACGCAACCAGAATTGAATATGAGGCAACGACGGTGGTTGGAGTTAATAAAGGACTACGACTTAGAGATTCATTACCATCCCGGCAAAGCAAATGTAGTAGCAGACGCGTTAAGTCGCAAGGCTCATTGCAACTTCATTGAGGCACGTCCAACAGTGAGAGTACTATACTGTGAAATAGACGAGATTGAAATGCCTACAAAGCAGCATGCTGAGCTCTATAGCCTCATCATTGAACCAACAATAAAAGATCTAGTCATTGCAGCACAAAAGCAAGACAAGGGCATGGCACATATCCGTGAGGGCATAAGTGATAAGCAGAAAGCCTGTTTCACACTTGATGAGCAGGGTGTCCTTTGGTTTAAGAATCGCTTAGTGGTACCTAAGGACATGGAATTAAGAAAGAAGATACTCGATGAAGCCCACACATCCCTGTTCACTATGCACCCAGGCAGTAATAAGATGTACCAAGACCTGAAACAGAAGTTTTGGTGGACTCGCATGAAACGGGAGATCACCAAATATGTGTCCGAGTGCGACATATGTCAGAGAGTTAAAGCCGATCACCTAAAGCCTGCTGGTTTGCTCCAGCCACTGGCAGTCCCAGCATGGAAGTGGGAAGATGTACATATGGATTTCATTGTAGGTCTACCCCGCACACAGAAGGGGTATGATTCCATATGGGTGATTATTGACCGATTCACAAAGTCAGCTCACTTCATTCCGGTAAAAACAATTTATCATGCCAAGACCTATGCTGAACTTTACATAGCAAGAATTGTCTCCTTACACGGTGTTCCACTGACCATCACCTCGGACAGAGGCTCGTTGTTTGTATCTCGCTTCTGGGAGCAACTACAACATGCTCTTGGAACCAAATTGATTCGTAGTTCGGCATACCACCCTCAAACCAGTGGCCAAGTAGAAAGGGTGAATCAGATACTAGAGGATATGCTGAGAGCTTGCGCTATGACCTATTCCACCAAGTGGGACGAGTGCCTTCCCTTGGCGGAATTTGCTTACAACAACAGCTATCAAAAGAGCTTAGATATGGCTCCTTTCGAAGCCTTATATGGTAAAAGATGTAGAACTCCACTCAATTGGTCTGAACCTGGAGAGCGTGTCACTTTTGGCCCGGATTTGGTAACACGAGCTGAAGCACAAGTAAAGATGATACACAACAATTTGAAGAGAGCCCAGTCACGGCAGAAAAGTTACTCTGATAAGAGGAGAAGACCCTTAGTTTTTGAAGAGGGCGATCACGTGTACCTTCGGGTGTCACCGATGAAAGGCGTACATCGGTTTGGGGTAAAAGGAAAGTTAGCGCCAAGGTACGTTGGACCATTCAAGATCACCGAACGATGTGGATCAGTTGCTTATCGGTTAGAGCTACCTCCACACCTTGCTGCGGTCCATGATGTGTTCCATGTCTCGCAACTAAAAAAGTGCTTACGAGTTCCAGAAGATGAAATTGATACATCTCAAATTCAGATTGAACCGGACCTCACTTATGAAGAGCACCCCATAAAGATCCTCGACCAAAAGCAAAGAGCAACGCGGCGAAGAGCTATTAACTTCTACAAAGTGCAATGGAGTAATCACTCCGAAGAAGAGGCAACGTGGGAACAAGAAGAATTTTTGCAAACAAAGTATCCTGGTTTTCTTCCATCCACTTCAAATTGAGTATGTCACCGCAGTTTAAAAGTTTCAAATTCATACACGATGCACTTTCTTCTCGTATAACTTATTCACCCACAGCACATCAAAAATCTCGGGACGAGATTTCTTTAAGGGAGGTGGGTTGTGATGCTCCGGCATCTCAAGTGCATAATCATTCATCATACATGCAACATTCATCATGATGCATCATACAATGACATGCATTTGAGCCCTAGTTCAAATTTGGTTGAACTGCCACTTGTTAAAACCTGTTTTCTGCATATATGTCTCTGTAATTGAGCCCATAACTTTGATTCTAGTTAGAATTGGGTGAAACTCATATTAACAAACTTGTAGATAATTTGATGATGATCAACTTTGGTAATTGGTTCTTTGACATGCATGAAGGTTTGCATAGAGATTTGGGTCTTTTTCTGTCTGTATGTGTTTTCTGCCCAAACTTAATTTGTTTAGTAATTTCAAATTTAAACAGGTCTACAGCCATAATCTTGCAAAACTCCAATTTAATAAGTTGTAGATAATTAAATTGTGAACAACATTGGTATGAAACTTCTTTTGTTAAAGTGTCTAGAAAATAGACTTTTAGAATTTCTAAGCTGGAAGGTTCTACCGGTCAAACCTTGGTCAGCAGATAAATTTCAAATTTACACCGAATTTTTGAATATAATATGGTATACAAGTTTATAAGGGAAATGTAGAGGAACAAATTTAGAACACTTCATCCAATTGGGGTTTTGTCAAATTCGGCTCCTAGGTTGGTCAAATAGGCGAAGTTCAGAAACCTATTCCCTGGTCAAACTAGGTTTTTTTTTCCATTTTCGGGATTTTCCCTCTCTTCTCCTCTCACTGACTCGCGGGCCCCACTGGCAGACCGCGTCCGGTTCCGGCCCGCGGGATTGGAAATCCGGTCCGGTGGGCCCCACCGTTTCCGCGTCTCCGCGCACCCAGTCCACGCACCCGAAGGTCATTTCCCCACACCGGTCCCACTGGTCAGTGTCACGCGGTCTATGAACCGAGTCCACTGAAACGCCACCGTCCTCCTCCTCCTCGCCCTCGCGCGCACGCGGCGCTCGTGTCCTGCCCGCGCCGCGCGTGGCCGACGCCGAGGCCGCGCCCCTGCTCCACGCACCTGGACGCCCTTCCGGCCGAATGGAGAGGCCAAGACCCACCCCGGCCCCCTCTCGCCTCGCTCTTGCCATTCCCACCCGTCCCGAACGCCTCGCTCCCGGCCTCGCCTTCCACCGCAGTGCGCCGCCCGCCATTGACGGAGCTCGGAGTCGAGCTCACGCTAGCCGCTCCGCCGCTCCCCAAACCTCCAGACCACCGCCATTACATCCGTCTCTACCTTCCGCGTCCACCTAGCTAGGCCTCGTCGCCTCCCTCCGCCTCTCCCTCCCGAGCGCAGTGTGCCCGCCGCCGTTGCCGCCGCGGCGAGCTCACGGCACCCGCCGCCTCGAGCCGCCTCTCGCCCCGCCGAGGAGCGCCTCGCGCTCGCCTCGCCGTCCGCCACCTTTCCCCCAAACTCTCGTCCGCCGCCGGTGCCTCTAGCCCTCTTCCCCGCGAGCGCACCTCACGGCCTCCATCGCCGCCGGCCCCTCGCCGTGGACAGCCACCTTTCGGCTCTCCCCCCGCCTCCACTTCACCACCGACGCGCTCCCCGCATCCTCGCGCAGCCGAAGCGCCACCACGTGGCCCTTCCCCTCACCGGAGCCGCCGGATCCGCACCCGCGCCGCCGTCGGTGCACGCCACCGCGGCCGCAAGTTCACCACCGCCGCCTGCCTCCCCTCTGCACCGCCGGCGACGAGACCTAGAGGGTCAAGTTCGCCGTCGCGGGAGGCACGACCCCGGCCTACCTCGGCTCCAAGACCCCGTCCCGACGCGCCGCCCCGTACGCGGGAACGCGGGACGCGCCGCGCCGTTCGCCCCGGCCGGAGGTGGAAGACGAAGGCGCGGCTTTTGCAGAAAGGACCCTCCACTTGTCGGTTATTTTCCCACTGTTGCATGAGTCTTGGATATCTTGTGAATACACCCCTAGATATATTAATGTTTCGCGTTTTAAACCGAGCCGTTGCATTTTGCAGATCTAACCCCGAGCTTAGGAGTATTCTCACGCACTATTCACTGAGTCTAAGCAGTTTTCCTCGCAGGCCCTGGAATCTATGGTTAATTACGTTCTAGCCCCCAGATCTAATGTTTTCCATTTAAATGCATTTAATTCGGCTGGGAAATTTGAAAAATCATAACAATTCAAATAAAAATCCAAAATAGACAAATTCAGTGGCTATGGACTCCTCTTGAGTAGCTCTACAGAATAGGTATGATGTGGATGTGTAAAAAGACTGTTTTGCCCCTGGTTTAGTGCGTGCATGGTGTAGGTAAATAAATGGTAAAAGTGGACCAAATGAACTCAAAAAATCATGAAACTTAGACAGTAGCTTTGTTATGGCATCTAGGTACTGTGTGATTTTTGGTAGCCCTAGCATTGACTGGTTAATTACTGTTTTGCCCTTATGCATATGATTTGTGTGTTTAATTAACTTGGAAAATGAAGGCTATATAAAAGATGCTCAAATATGACCTCTAGTATTTTTCATGTACTTTATATAGTATGGGTAGCTTGCGGGTAAAGTTTGAGACGTTGCATGTAAAGTTTGAATGGTGTTTTGAAAATAATAAAGTGTCACATGTTTAACTAAATAATAGGAAAAGGTGAATTTAAACTGCTAGGAAAATTTTGGGAAAAATCTAGTAGCGTTATGGAGTATGTTGCTGCATGTGGTAAAGATTTGAGATCGATTGGAGTTTTCTAACTACATGAACTTATGAGTGCATTTTATTCATAAAGGTAGCGTGTCCATTAAATTGCATGTATATGTTTAACTTTAAGGGACAACTTCATTTCATTTGATAGGGACTGTGTACACATATAGAACAATTATTCCTAATAACTTTAAAGATAAAATGTGGCGATGGTTTGCACGATTTCTTAGCAATGGGCTGTATGATTTCTTAGGAAAGTTGTTAAGTTTTCTTATTATGGAATGTGTTTAAATTGAGAGTAACCGAATAAATTCGTCACAAGCTACTTGGCATGCATTATGTATCATTGCACCTCGTATATACAATTGCATTCGTAGCACTCGTTATCGCACCATATCATACATATAACTTGTACCTATTGCATGTATTTGCATTCTCTTGCACTCACTTGCATATTATACCATGCATATAGATTCCGCGAAACAAGGATCAACACAAGAGCCACTCTTGATCGAGAAGCCGTACAACGGATTTCACCAGGAGTTGGTCTTTCCCCAACCTGAAGACGAAGGGTCGCTGATTTCATCCGTACCTGTTTCAAGGGGTTGCCTGGGGCAAAGCCTCACAACCCGGCAAACTAACTTGGTTTAGTTTGTTGGTTTTCTTAAGATCAAGCAAAGGTAGGCAGGACCATGCTTTGCCCAGCAAATATATTTGATGAATGCTTACGCATCTGCATTAGGAGTTGTTTGGAACCAACTGCATTAGGCTTCCTGGCCGCCCTGGCCCTAGCACCTAAAATAGAGTACGTAGGACGGGTATGCCTAGTAATGCTAGGTACGAGTAGACACGAGTGAATGGAGTCACTCGTCCCGTAGGGATTGCTTTTCATAAAAGAAATCTCACTATTATGAATCTTACTTTGATTATGACATGTTTTAAATGGAGACCGGGCGGAGATATGGGTATATAAGAAAAATGATGACGATGAGATGGATGGTTTGGTGGGCTCCGCCCGAGTCGTATAAGGCCCGTCCGTTGTTCGCCTATTGGTCGGCATAACATTGCTAAGGTGCTTATCCGGGATAATGGACCGGTGAAAGTCTTACTTGTGCCATCCGAAGAACAGAGACTTGTTCCTACCATGGAACTGAGGGCGCTTATCTCATGGGAGGGCTGGACCCGACGAACCGAGGTAACGCTCCATGGGGGCTAAACTCAGGGAAGTGGCGGGTTGGAATCGAACTTGGGATGGGACAAGTGGAGATGGGGGCTATATGTGGGAACGCGATGGCTAGTAAGCATATACCCCTGGCATTTTTAGTTGTTCCCGGGAATTAACAAATCGATTCGAATCGCTGATGCTCACCAGGTGTGAGAATGCCAATGCCTTTGACGTCCGAACGTAGTAATAATTCAAATACTTTATGTTTATAATCATGTTTCTTTATTATAACATGCTTGGATGTATATGATCCGTTCCCTTGTTCCTGGTGCTGCCCGTCCACTAGTAGGAGGTCGATGGACTTGGGAGATGCTTTGGAGTCAAGGGAGGGCTGACCCGACGTACCGTGGTATCGCTCCTGAGACGGCTACTCCCAGGGGTGTGATGGAAGTGCTATGAATCTTGGAACGGGACATGTGTTTGTGTTTTACTTTCTGCAAGTATTTACTTTAGGATATAAATGATCTTCATGATTAATGAATAGCAGCTGTCAAATCCTGCTATCTTATGTCAACATGACTTGGTTTAAGAATCAACAGCTAAGGATCCACATGATTAGTAAGCATGCTTTGCGTCAGCCGTAAGCCCCGTCCATTAAGTCCTACTGAGTAATTAGTACTCAGGGTTTGCCCCCACTTTTGAATTATAGGTACTGATGACAGCTGGATAACTATGTTGGAGGTGGTAGAACCGGTGGGCTAGGTGCTACTCGCCTTGTTTATCTCTACTTGAAGACTAGTTGAGTTTTATTTCCACTGTGAGATGTTTGAACGCTCCCGCTATATGTATCTATACATGTATATTTTGACATCGCTTCCGCTATATTTGAACATGTATTTGACTATTTATCTTCGGTTTGTAAACTAAGTCTACTTATTCTCTACTTCAACTGTTTGTGATGATGTAATCTGTTGTGGCTCTTTCGAGAGCTGAATGTGTGTGATGTCGGTATCCTCGGGCGATGGTTACATCGAGTGCCCTTTGGGTAGCTCGACGGACTACCGGGTTTAGTCCGGCCTAAGTGCACTGTGAGCCAGAGGTGGCAGGTGTGCTTAGACTGGATTAAGCAGGGCGGTTCCGCCACAAGTGCAAGGCTCATCACTTCTTCCATAGGGTCAATCTCTGGCTCTGCTTCAATCTTGGCATTGAGTGACCTATTGATATTGACATTGATTTCTTCATTGCCGAGCTGAAGCTGCAATCTCCCTCTGTATATATCTGAGCTGGTGAGGGCGGCGATTGGGATCCCAACCACAATTAGTGGTGGAGACCCCTCGGGGATGTCAAAGACGTGAAAGTCTAAGAACACTGAGTATCCCGCAAGGTTGTTTGAATTACCCTCAGAACACCCTCGCATCTCAAATAGCTGCCCTTTGTCCATCGTAGACGCATGGCAGATCTTGATAGCGGCTGTGTCGGGTAGTACTCGTCCATTACGTGCTTAGGGATTATGTTGATTCTACCCTTGGGTCATATGTAATATCTAGCGGTTGAAGCCTTGATACTTGGCCTGGGATGACGCTGGGGTCTGGATAAAATTTGACTGTGTTCGTGTCCAGTCGTCTCTCCTCTAGCCAATCCCGATTGATTGCTGCTAAAAGCCAGAGTAGGTCCTCCTTCATATGCACTTTATGATCTGGCAGCACGTATGTTGGTCTGGAGGTCCTAGTGAAGCGTCGGTCTTGTTTTGGTAATCGAGATGTGTCACCAAAATCCATGAAGAGTTCGTCCTCAAAAGAGAACGGAGGTGACGACGGAGGAACCGTCAAGGCTAAACTGACCCTCTCAGTTTGCCTGGACGATGGTTCTGGGATTTCCTCGATTCAGAGGGGTAATGGTGGAGATGGGGTATATGGTGTTTGTCTCTCTTTGGTTTTGAGTGTCTTGGGTGGCTTCTGTGGAGGTGGCTCTTCTAATGTACCAAGGTCGGAAGCTTTCTCAAGGATTTTGTCGAGAATTTTTCTTCTCTCGGATGGTGTTACGTGGTAGAACGACCCTCCTGAGGCTAGGTCGAGACAAAGATCCGCTCCGGGTGTAAGGCCCCGAATGAAGTGTTGTAGCAACCATGCCTCAGAAGTACCCAAATCCGGCCCTGATGAGGCCAGATGGTTGAAGCGTTCCCAAGCTGCCCCCAAGGATTCTCTCTCGCGCTGTCGGAAGTTGAATACTTCGCAGCGGAGGTCGATAACCTTATTTGGCGAAAAGAAACAGAGACAAAAACTAGTTTTTAAGTCCTCCCAACTCCCTTCTACTTTACCAACTGCCTGCTTGCACCAGATTTTTGCCTCCCCTGTTAGCGAGAACGGAAAAAGCAACCATCGAAGTGTGTCACCAGACATTCCCGGGATGACCAGGCAGCTGCATAGCTGCTCGAACTCCCGGAGGTGTGCGTAGGGACATTCTGATTCGTGTCCTCTAAATGATTTGTCCTGAACCATGGCTATCAAGCCGCGACATAGCTGATAGCCTTCTACGGTGATAGGTGCGGATGATGGTGGATGCCCCAAATAATCGCCCTTTGGAGCGGCGAGTTGAAAGATAGGCGTGGAATTCGTGTGGTAGATGGTATGTGGTATTTGGTGGGGATATATGTGGTGGTTGTGTATAGTGAGAGTATGGACGATCCTAAGTTCTAGTTGAGTTAGCTACCGTTCCCCGGCAACGACGCCAGAAAAGCTTGTTGGCATTTCTTAGCCTACTGATATATATCCGCAAGCGCACGGAAACACGTTGTAGCTTTTCACCTAAGAGTATTCCAGGGTATCGAATTCCATGAGGAACGAGGAGTAACTCAACATAGAACAGGTAGAACCGAACAGTAAAACCAGCAAGGTAGAGGTAAAGGGCAGAGTAGAGCAAATTCACTACTTTAAATAAAACAACTTAACTTTACTAAACAAACTAGTGTTTTACTCAGCAGGTTTATTTGGACACTAAGCCTATAGAACCACTTCCAGGCACCAGAGTGCTGATAACCCAGACGAGAAAGGCGGGCACTACAGAACTCAGCTATGCGTCGATGACTACTTATCCGAACGATGGGGTGGAGTACACAGCGTACACGCTCGCTGTCACCAAGCGGACCTACCACCAAAGCTGCGTAGGACAAGACACCTTCCAAGGCAAACTCTAGTCTAGACACCACGTCTACACATCCGAGTTTACTACTACACAGGTTCGAAGCCTAAGAGCAAGCACAAGTGTACAGCTAAACTACACAGAGCACACTTGGCACCCGTAAACTACTGAGCAGAGTATTGAGTATGTAAATAAAGTAAGTATGAAATAAATAAAGAAGGAAGCAAGGAACTTTACTGTATCCTGGAAATAGAGTAATGATTCCTCTGAGAATAAGAGCTCGGGAATAGAAGACCAATAGAGAATTCTGACTCCTTCACTCTACAACTCACTACTCACTCTTGATACAACTTGGCTCTCTCTACAATGCCAAGGGTGGCTTCACTACTATACTCAACACTCAACTACACAACCACACTAGTGTTATCTTGATCCACCACACCTTGCAAATGACCTCCTGGGGGGTATTTATAGCATGGATGAATGAGGGGGTATTTGTAGGTGTGCAAGGTCGGTTTGGGCATAGGTCGATGGTCGGCCGACCTCCCTGGAGGTCGGGCGACCATTTGATGCACCGCCTTCCTTGATCCATCGGCTGTGATGTGCTTCAAATGTCGGTTGGCGGTTGTGGCAGTTGAGGCATGTGCAAAACGAGGTCGGTGCTAGGTCGGCCGACCTTGGGATAAGGTCGGGCGGCCTCCGATTGGCTGCATGTTCTTTCCCTCAGATTGCTGACGTTATCGATCCTTTGTATGATGTCCTTTCGGCCCTTGGATGCATTGGATTCTTGATCTAACGGTTGCATTAAACATCTTTTGTGTTTCTTTGCATGCAGGTCAAAATTGGCATTGTGGCAAGGTCAGGCGACCTGGGCCTAGGTCGGCCGACCTGGGCCCTGAGCTGCCTGGTGGGCTGCCAGGGTTGGGCAACCTGGGGGAGGTCGGCCGACCTGGGTCTGTGGTCGGCCGACCTGGCTCCTGTGGCTGCTGGTGGCCTCTGGTCGGCCGACCAGGTCGGGCGACCTGGGATGGTGGTCGGCCGGCCAGGGTCTTTGGCCCATTGCTCCCCTTCTTGCTACATTGTCTCAGTTTGTCCATTTCTATGTGGTTTTGAATGTGTAAAGCTCCTGCATACAACCTTTATGCACAACTCGTGGAACTAGTTAGAGATTAGTGAAAACTTGGTAATGTATACTCTAAAACACGAAATGTTGGTGGTCGAAATGGGTTTTATCGACCGCCAACAGTGGCACACCTAGAACAACCTTGAGTCCCGCTTGGAGGGTCGACCGCAGCGGCAGCGTACTTCCCGGATTCCATGTGTGTCGAACCCGAGCGGATTTAGGTGACAACATGGACACATCGGTTGCTCCCCTTTTGCACCGATGTCCGGTAGGGGCAGCGCGTCCTCACGCACGCAGACGACTGGTGGTGGCCTCCGGCTCAATCACACACGCAGAATTGGCTGTCTACGACGCCTAACTCAAGCTAAACCATACCTTCCATCAATTCTCCCACGATGTACTGGCTTAGTGCAACGGCGTGTCCAGTGGCCCATGACCGAACACCTCGACCTAGGAGCATGGCAGCAACCAACAGTTGCTCGATCCCGCCCGCGCTCCTGCCTGCCGCCGGCGCGAGGGCTCCACTGCTACTGCTGGCACGCGCGAAGGCGCGGCCCCCGTGGATGCGCCTCCGACGCATGTGTGTGATGGCTCCGCCACGCGGATGCGAACGTGTGCTCCGCCATCGCTGCGAGCCTGCGTAAGGGGGAGGCCGTCATGGCTGCGGGCGAGGTCAAGTCCACCACGGACGAGGGCGTGCTGATGGATCCCACGCCCTGCGCTCCCTCCCACAGCGGTGCCGACGGATCCTGCTCGTGCGCCCGCAGCGGCACCCGCGCTCCCTACCAAGTCCGCACCGACGATGCTCGGCTACACCGACACCCATGGCCACAGCGGCCGCACTTCTGCCCCTATGTCACACCTCAAAATTTCTAATTTTGGGATGTGAATAGATAACAATGAATAAAATGAAGGATTTCTAAATTTTCTAAAATTTTCGAACTTGTAAGTTTTGCTGGATTGAAAGAAGCGTATGCTTTTGAAAAGTTTTTCCAATGAGAACTCATTTGTTTGTTGCATTCATGCCGAATTGCATAGTGTTTATGTGTGTAAAATGAGGTTTCAAAATATTTCAAAACCGGCTAGGTTTCAAGTCCATCTCAATTCATATCTCTAAAATCCTAGTCCTTTGCTTCCTTGCCAACTCGAGTTGTATCTCTAAAGTTTCACCGACTCAAAACTATAAACCAATCTTTTCGACCATCCAGCCAAGTCACTTATTTCTATTGATCCATGTCAATTTTGAAACGACACATCTTGGATGTCTCATCTTCACACTTACCATTTTATCGTTTCTTTTCATTGACACCATTCTCTCTTTATGTAATAATTCTATTGTTCTCATTCTCAAGATCAATATCAGGTCCAACTAATGCTCTCTTCTCTCTCTATCCATTGACCCGAGAAAACTCTAATTCGGGTTAAGCTCATGTCATCGACATTTCATTATTATCCTCCCGAATGCATTGATGGATCAAGGCCTCAAGGTTCTTATCCTTTTGGCGTGGACATAAGCCTGATATTCCTCTCACTTTGACCTTGGACAAAGGCCCAAATATCCTTTATACTTTTCTCCACATCTCTCCACAGCTTGGGCCAGCCATAAACCCCCACAAAATAGCCCAAAACAGCCCCTGTTCTCCCCTCCTCCTCTCTCGTCTTCACCCAGGTCGCCCTAGCCCCTTACCTGGTCGATTTCCCCTCCTCCTGCGCCCCTTTCTCGAAGATACAGCAGGGGATGTTGCCCCTACACCCTGCTGGACGCCCCCTCCCCTGTCCCTTCACTTTTCCCTTCTAATTGCTCTTTATTCCCTGCATTCACCCCTCCTTAATCACCCATTCACATTCCCCCTCTCTCCCACATTCAATTCTTCATCAATTGTCTCCTTTATTCCCTAAAATCCCTCCCTCTTCCCTTTCCTTTACCCCTGGACGCCCCTCTCCCTCTCCTCATGAACAGATCAGAAGGGAGGGAGCATCCATGGCTGCACTTCCCTGCCCCATGGCGCCCCTCACCTCCCTCAACTTTCCTCCACCACGAATGTAAGAAATGGGGTGCTGTCATCACAAGGAACAAGATCTACCGCTGTGTTCTTTGATCCGTGCCCTCATGTGCACCATGGAGGACGTACCCACTGCTGCCCCTGCTGTCCATAATGTGAAGGACACCATGGAGGATGCCCCCATCAACACCGACATGAGCAGGTTGCCGTTCTGCCCTCCGTCGTCACCCATCGACGTTGTCCCCATCGTCGCCGTTGAATTCTTCATGGCTGCCCCAAACTCCCAATGTGAGCATTCCTCTCATCTTTCTCTACCATTTATTTATGTCCCCTGCTGTGAATCATCGCTCACATATCAAGTTGCTCGAATTCCGGTAATATTTTCCCATGTAAGGTATCTTCCTGGTTGTAGACAGTCCCACTGCTGTCAATGGCAATTGTGTTCCCCACCAAGTCACTCACCTAATCATCGAATCCTTTCACTACAGCGTGTATCTTATCCTTGAACATACACCTGCAAAATTGTTTGGCCATTGGTGCAGCAATGAGAAAAATATGTCCATCGCCATGCCTGCTGTTCCTGCTGCATAACAGCTGCGGTGCCACTGAACTCATTCTGCATTCCCCGCTGACCTGGCAATCTATGGGCGATGCTCTTTCACCAGACCGTGCCTTGCATCCCTGAACATGTCCTGGTATAGTGGGTTGTCCATAGGTTTAGTGGTGCAAGAGTAATGGCCGTCGTCATGCTCACTGTCGCTGCAGTCCAGACAGCAGCACTGCAGCCACATTGGCACGTGTTTTCTCAGTGATCCGGACATCCAATCAGTGAGCCCTTCGACCGAGATGTGTATTATATCCTCAATCATGCCCCTATAAATTGGTTCTGCCACAGGAGGCACAGGTCCGGAAATTTTAGCGTTACCGTGAACACATATCTGCAGCCTGGACAGCCGAGCTTCTACCAAATGCAGGGGTCTTTTCTTTTAATCATCTTCTCCAATCATCAAATCCTTTTGCCATATCATGTATATCGTAGTACCACATATTTCTGTAAATTTTGGCAGCCTTTGGATCAGTTTAGGCCAGGTATTGGATGGTCTTTCCGATTGGTGCACTTGCTGTCCCTCGTGTAGAAAAGAGGCTACATAACTCTACGTCGCGCCTTCTTTTGTCATTGACCCGTTGGTCGAATCTCAGCACCCTTTGATCAGAATTTAGTCCACATATCCTTTATCAATTCCTCAAATAGGGTCCTTAAATGGTGTGTCATGGGAAGAGTTCCGGTGCCCACATTACCATTGTCCTATCATGTGCAGTTTCAGCACAAACACCACTGCAAGATCAACCGTATTCCTCTCTCAATTGCACCCTGGTTCCTTCTCAACCCCTCATATTCTCCACCACAATAATATCTCTATGCAAACCATGGCCTGGCAACATCTTTCACTTTTTCATGTTTATATCTCTTAACACCTAGTCCTACCAAATCATTTTGTTCCTACCTTCATATCCTTCCTCATGTATTATTAGTAACGACTAGTGTTCTTTTTATGTTCTTTATAAAATCATTTATTTGTATGGTGTATTGTTCTTAGTTCCCCTTTGTTTGTTGTTACAGTTGTTTGCGCTGAGGCTCGATGTGTGTGAGGAGCAGCAAGAGTACCTTTGAGGAAGGCAAGTATAGCATGAGCACAACCTAATAACCATTTAATCAGTTCATATGCATGTGTCTAAACTTGTATGCCAATAAGGACTGTACCTAGCCTCTTTTATTGCTATGTTCACCTATGGGATGCATGTTGGTTAAGTTTTACTAGTTGCTGCGCGAAAACATGTTACTTTGGTTAATAATCTTGTTAATTGATCTATGCAATATAATTGTTGAGCTTGACCCTCTGTGCTGTGTGCTTGAGTGGTTCATGTCTCGTTAAAACTTGTTTTTTAGCAACTTGGTTTAGGGGGCGTGAGCATGTGTTTTGCTCATAGCCACTCTCCTTAAGGACCGGTTCGCAAAGCGACAACCTGGGACAACAGTGCTACCATGAGACTGGAATGGGACGGTCTTGGCTAATTAATTAGGTTGCATTGGTTTGGGAGTAACTTACCGACGGGGCAAGAGGGGAGGTGAGCTTCTGTGGCCCTCGCGCTACTTGGGTTGAGTGCGTTTATCTCCCCTTGAGGCTTGCTCCACAGCTGCGGACCCTGAAACCTTAGCGGTTACACCTTACCAACGTGATCTTTGTAAAGGCCTCATAGTGTGCTTGCTAGCCATCTCATCTAAGGTAATGTGGTGGACCACTAGCGTAGCCCACGACTCATGGGTAAAGATGTACGACCTCTCGAGAGTGTAAAACTGACATGTCAGCCGTGCTCACGGTTATGAGCGGCCCAGATCCTTTATGCAGATTAGTGGTTCTGGGTTGGGTTTGGAAGTTGGTTCTTATGTTAATAATGTGGTTTAATCTTTTATGCAATATCTTGGGTTTAATGGTTTATCTACTCTCTTGCAGTAGTTAGTTGTTTAATAAAACTTGACCAACTAAAAGCTCATGCTTTGTGTCAGCCAACCTTAGAGCCTCATGGTTCATGTTATGCTTGTTGAGTACGAGTTGAAGTACTCACGCTTGTTCCTTTACTTTTATCCTTGTTGGGGGGAAAATTCCAACCGCTGCTCAGAAGATGAAGGCCTAAAGGAGTACAATTGAAGGTTCATGGAGTTCTAGGCGAGCGACCCCCAGTTGGCTTCCCTGTGGACGGCTTGGAGTTTTAGTTATGCTTCCGCTACTCTGTGTATGTCTTATGTATATGTTGTTTAACGTTATATAATAAAGCATGTTCTGTTATATCACTGTATATTGTCTCTATATGTGTGAGATTAGATCCTGGCACACATATAGTTTACTCTGGTTTGTCTTTTTAAACCAGGGTGTGACACCCTAGCAACTCGATGATGAGGGAAGGGATGTTTATGCCGCTGAATTTGTGTGGACCTGTACGGGTAAATCCACTACGTGTGATTTTCTCAAGCCGATTTTTAAAATCCAGCAAGAGGAGCATAAATTAAGTTTTGGTCCGTCCAAGTGCGATAAAATATTTGATGAGTTGTTGAAAGTCGGAAAGATTAAATTGTCGCATGTTATGCCACTGCTTGATGAGTTGAAGAAGAAGGCATATTGTAAATGGCATAACAAATTTTCTCATGTGATGAATGACTTCAATGTTTTTTTTCGGCAGATAAAAACGACTATTGATGAGGGACATTTGACTTTTAAGGGCATGCAAATTGATCAACAGCCGTTTCCGATTAATGCCATTGATTTGCAGGGCACGAAGGTTTTAATTCGTCCTCATCAAGCCGAATCTACTAAAGGGAAGAACATGGTCATCTGAGAGGAGAAGCTGGAACCCCTGAAAAGAAGTAATGCAAAGCTGATGTTGAAGGCATCAAGGCTCGGGGGCAACACAAGGTCAAAGCAGAGGGTCCTGCGAGGGCGGGACTATCCGGTGGCTATCACCGGAGTGTTCGGTGCACCTTGCCGAACTGTCCAGTTTTTGTCATTGGACTATCCAGTGACTCCAGAAGCACCAAGGGTGGCTCCAAGTTTGAGAAGAAGTTGGGTTTTGTGGGGCTGCCAGGAGAAAGGGCTAATCGAGCATCTGTGCAACTTCGGAGTTTTCGCGTACGGGTAATGTGCTTTCAACTAACATGGGTAATTCTTCAGTTGCAGCGTGTTATCCTTTAGGGCTGACTTCATCGTGGTTTTGTTAGCATCTCTTAGCCTTTACAGGTTTTACTCCGCAAGCGCACGGAGACTGCTGTAGCCTTTCACCCAGAGTATTCCGAGTATCGTAAATTTCCACAGGGAAGCGGTAAGCTCAAGAGTGTAATTAAATAAACTCAAATCGAATAAACTGTAAACTTAGATAAATTATACCAACTAGTAGTCACACAGGGGTAAGAGTGATAAAGATAGGTGTATGTTGGAGGAGGAAATCTATCTAAGCTATCCGTAGAAAGGTGTAGTTGCCTGGGAGGACAACGAGTGAGATAAAGTCACCAAACTCTATTTCTAATCAGCTGCAAAGATTATCCGTGTCTAACTAAGCTATTCAAATAAACCAGTCAGGGTCTTGCGTCGAGCGAAATTCTGGAGTCTTGGGGTACCAGGGGTAGATAGTAGGTCCCGAAAGAGAGTCTGGCTAACACCTACGAGCCTCCCGAAGGACAGGCCTGGACTACACAGGCACACCACATGCTGTCACCGAGTGGGGCTACCAAGCAAAGCTGTGTGGAGAGGATGGCACGCTATAAATGTGTTCAAGCGAAGCTTGAACAATGATAGATCTTCCTGCATCAGAGGAGAGGATCTAGCCAGAGCCTAGCGTCTAAGTCTTGGGTTGAGTTATAGCACCGGCAAGAATAACAAGACTTGAATAACGGAGTGAAACACAATATAAGCCTAGCAAGTATGCAAAATAGAGGTACACCACACTTGCAGGAGATAGAACTTTAGAGTAAAATATAACTGAAATTATATTGAAGATAATCTGAATCCAAAAGATACAAGAGTTGTACCACAGACTCGAAGATAACTCCGGAGACTCCAAGGCAAAGCTCAACTCAACTCTAACTCCCAGGATTATCCTAACTACTAAGAGAATAGTGTAGCACTCTAAGATAGAACTCTCAACTCTACTCCACACTTTACAAATGAG
This sequence comes from Paspalum notatum, assembly GCA_022530915.1. Lineage (NCBI taxonomy): Eukaryota > Viridiplantae > Streptophyta > Magnoliopsida > Poales > Poaceae > Paspalum > Paspalum notatum. The sequence continues at coordinate 26,110,597 of CM039692.1, forward strand.
CTCTAGGGGTATATTTATAGCCTAGGAAGTGAGGGGGGTACTTGTAGGGGCTCTAGGTCGGTAAGGGGGAGGAGTCGGTGGCCGGGTGGCCACCCCCATGCCCGGGCGGCCATGGGATCCACCGGCTTTGGTGATCCGACGCTTGATATCGCTTCCTTGTGTCGGTTGATGGTTGGGACGGTTGTTGCACGTGAAAAACACCGCCGAGGGGTGGCCGGGCGGCCACATGTTTTTCTCCGATTGGTTGTATGTTGTTCCCCTCGGATCCTTGACATCACCAATCCTTGTCCCAAAACATTGTGACCCTTTGGATATATTGGATTCTCTCTAGCATGGTTGGATCTTCACCATTTTGTGCTTGTTTGCATGTAGGATCGAAGACGTGGCAAGTGAAGTGGTCAGGGGACCATTCCACGTGGTCAGGTGTCCAACCCCCCACTGGAGGGTGGCCGAGCGGCCATGGCCCTGTCACCAATGTTGCCTATCTTTGGTATTTGATATATTTTCAACCACTTTGTGTGCATTTTGATACCTGCATCCAAATATTCATGTACATCTTGTGGAACTCATTAGTAGTAAGGGTTAGTCCATATAATTCACATGTTTTGCTTCATTTGGTGGACAATTGACGGTTGATATCGTGAGATTACAACCGTCAACACCGTCTTGGCCATATGTTTACTATTGCCCACCTTCTCCTTTTGCTAATATGTGGTTGTATCCATATTTTCAATATCCTGCTTCATATCCCTATCGTGGAGCATTGCAACAACCGATTCATGGTAATTTGGTCAAGGATGCACCTCTTGTTTTAATGTGCAGATTACATGCAGTTACTTTGAACACTTGTGCAATGACCTTATGTTGGACTTGTTATATGGACACTTGTGTTGAACATTTGGTATTAATTTGAGTGTGCTTTGATTATGATGCATGGATGATGAGAAATGTGATCCTGAGTTAGAATTGCTGATGGCTGGAAATGTAAATTTGGATGGAAAAACAGCTCATTTTTTATGGCTGTAAATTTTCGTCAGTTTCGCACACACCGATGAAAATTAACCGAAATAGCTTCCGTCGGCTCCCTTATAACCGACAAAAGTTGGTCTGTTTTCATCAGCCTAGGTCAGCCGACGAAAACTACCAAGGAGGCCGAAGTCCGCAACGGCCTACCACGTGGCTCTTAATTTTCGTCGGTCGAAGTCAGTTATTTTTTGTCAAGTACATTTCGTCGGCAACGGACCGACGAAAAAACGAAAAAACCAACGAAAACTGACAATGGGTAATGAAATTTTGAAAACATTACTTACAGATGGAGTAGGGTGCTAGGCAGAGTATGGCTGTGGTGCTCCTTCATTGTATACAACACCCTTTAGCATTAATTCGACTCGAGCCTTGACATCTTCTTCAGCTATTTCACGGGAAGACTCTCGAGTTGGATCATTGGCTCCAACATAAAGGTAGGCAGGATACACTCTGTCCTTCAAGGGTTGAATGTTGCGATACACAAAATCAATCACCACAACATGAGCTGTTAAGCCTCTTTCTTTTAGATCAGCAATTTCCTTCAGCAAGATCTGAACTTCAGCATATTCTTCAGAAGTTGGTGCTTCTTCCCAAATGTGTAGCTTGGTGTTAGGCTTCCTTCGTGTGCGGGTAGGCAGTGAGTGGTCATGATTCTCTATGTAGAACCACTCGGAATGCCATCCCCTGTTGCTATCTGGGAGCGGAATACCCAGGTAGACTGATTTGCGATTCCGGCGAAGCTCTAGACTAGCCCCACCAGTTACTTGAAGAACTCCATTACTTAAACCAGGCTTGTAGTGGTACAGATACTTCTATAGGCCAAAATGCGGAACAATTCCAAGAAATGCTTCGCAAAGATGGATAAAGATTGCAATCTGTAGAATCGAGTTTGGATTCAGATGAGTCAGATTGATGGAATAAAATTGCAACCGACCTCGCATGAATGAGCAGATTGGAAGACCTAGGCCACGGACAAAGAAAGAGGTAAATACCATTGCTTCATCGGTATCCTCAGTTGGAACATCCTCATCTTTACAGCCCCTCCAGTTAGCCATTTCCTTGGGGGAGGGGGAGGACGCCCATAGCCACAAGAGATTCAAGAGCGGCCTCTGACACAGTTGATGGGCGATATGCTAGATAGAGAGAGGGCAACTGGCGATTCTCATCGAACGGGAGGCCCTCGGTGGTGTTCCCTCGCTCGCTAGCGGTTTTCTTCTTGGGAGCCATTAATTCTGGGGAAGGACTTTGATTTTTCGGAGTAGTGAGCAACAACGAGACAAGGCGAAGTACAACAAGAGTAGTGATAGATTCAATGAAGAAGAAGGGGGTTAGATCTCTTATAACCCCATCGGCGTCTATATCAGGAGTTCATGACATATGATGCTTTATAACGACGTTATAACGTCGTGGCTTTTTACACGGAATGATGTTGATTCAGACTATGGTATAAGTCGGAGCTATTTTAGTCGTACCAGTTCAGTGGGTGCTATCTCAGTCGCGCCAGTTCAGTCGGTGTTATCTCAGTCGTGCCAGTTTAGTCGGTGTTATTCCAGTCACCATAGTTCAGTCGGTAAAATTTCAATCACGCCATTTCAGTCGGCGTTATTTCAGTCAGTATCGTGTCAGTTAACTAAGTTCAGTTGCTGGCACTTTAGTCGATTGTTAGTATGTCGGATCTGTGTTGGTTAGAGGTACTTTGATTAAACTCACTCAGAAGATTCAGTATTCCATTGGACAGTTCGCAATTGAATGATGCAAGATTTCCAGAGTAGTAGGATTTTGCAAACTCTGGTACACAAGTTTACGAGGGACGAGAACTCAGCCACTAGCAGAATGCATAACACACAAATGCAGGAAGACGAATATATTCATTATATAATATATTTCATTACATGTGGAGTACATATAGATGGATTATTCTAATAATTTAATTACTACAACTACTGCTACGACGGTGGGGGCATGTCTACTGGCCGGAGGATGGCCCGGCGGTGCGGCGGCGCTTTGCTGCTGGAGCCGCACCCTCATCACCGCCGTTGTAGCTGTCGTCGTTGCCAGGGTTGGCCTCGCCACCCTAGTCGCCGCCATCGCCGTCGCCGTCCCGCCGTCGTCGCCATCTTCATCATCGTCGTCATTGTCGTCGTCGTCGTCCTCCTCCTCGTCGTTGGAGCCGTCGAGGCCGACGCGGTGGAGGCTGCGGAGCTTGGCTTGCTCCTTGTAGTTGTACCCCTGGGAGTCCTCCAAGTTGGGGTCATCGTTCTTCTCCTCTGGAGGTGGGTCGCCGTGCAGCAACGCCTCCTCGGGGATCTCCTCCTCGGAGCTAGAGGAAAGAGGGGAGTCCGACTCGTCGTCGGACTCGCCGGTGAAGTACGCGGCCTCCTCGTCGGAGTACACGTACTTCCGCGAGCCTTGCTGCCTCTTTCCTTTGGCCAGGGCGGGGGATGCAGATGGAACTCTAGATGCTTCTCGGCGAAGAATGGAGAAGGAAGATGTGGGAAAGAACAGTTCTCGTGATCTCTATATAGAGGGAATAGCGTCGTTTCGGCTTCTCAATATTTGACATGAGACGCAGCGTCGTTTCGTATTCTGAGGGATACGTGTCAGTTAATTGCGTGAAAACTCGGAAGGAATGGCTGTTCGGTTCTCTATGCCCTCTTTTACCCCTAAAATTACTCGTGGTGGTTCCTATTCACACCCATTGGGTTCACCCCATGGGGTGCAGGATGTGTTGGAAAAGTTTCTTTTTCTTAAAATTAGAATTTGAGGATTTCAGCCAGCTCTTTATAACTCGGGAGATTAAATAAAGAAAATAACTCAGGTGGAACCTTTTTGATTACTAGATCTTTGAGCCAAATGCTACTCAAGTTCATTCAAAGCTCGGGGGCTACACCCATTGGGTGCACCTGATAGGTGCAACCAATGTCAGATTAGATTCATTAGTTTCTCTTTTGGACCTTCAAGTTGATTGTTACTTAAGTCAACTTGAAGCTCGAGGGCTACCCCATGGGGTGCACCTAGCGGTGCACCTGATGAAAGAAATAACGTTGACTCGGATGTAAGGTTTATGGATGGTGTTTCCTTTTTTGAGTTTCGAGTTAATTGATTTCTAAATTAACTCGAACCTCGGGGGCTTGTGGGAGATAGATATCCCCTGGGTCCTCATAACACGGATTCAGTACGTGGGCTATTGCATGGCCCAGAAGAAGTAACAAGCTCAACTTGGGCATTGGTTGCTCTTATGGGCCCGAAAGGCGGTTGATTATGTTTGGAAATTAGGACAAGAAGATACGGCCCGAGCTAGGATATGTAATAAGATAGATCGGATTTGAACTTCTGGATTGGTGCGAGTTAAAAAAGGAAGGAGAGAATTGTAGATTCTTTATATGTTATCATAGATTCCATGTATTCATAAGTATTCCTAACTTAGCAGAGCTCATAGATAGGAACCGACTTGTAACCCAAGCCATACCGGACTATATAAGGCTGGTGAGGGACCCCTACGTAGACCATCGATTATCTCATCGCACACCAGCCACCAAAAGCCCTAGCTTTCATTGCAACCTCGAGAGCAAAGACAATACATCTCGCCACAAACAGGACGTAGGGTGTTACACTCCCAGCGGCCCGAACCTGTATAAACCCTGTGTTTTGTCGCTTCTCCACGCAAACCATCGAGCTACGCCGATTTCGCCACCCAAAAAGCACTTCGTGAAACATCCCGTAGGGCATTGTCGGATTAAAACCCCGACAGTGGACGCTACCGCTGTTCCAACAACTGCAAGGCAGACAAGAGATTTAGAGAGGTTTGGGCCACCTAGAAGGTGTAACACCCTACATCCTCTTTTGTTTATCACTTTATGTACCAATGGCAAGGTTACAACCCGAGACCAAAGACTTGGGCTCCCAGGAGAGAAAGCTAGTGTGGATGTGAGTGGTTGTGAGGGTCGAATCCCCTCTTCTAGGAACACCACTCCTCCCTTTTATAGACCAAGGGCTAGAACAGTCAGTACAAAGTTGGTAGCATAGTGCTACAGTAGTGGTTTCAATAAACACTTAACTACGATATAGTCTATGGATAGCCTTGCACAGTACCTGTTGGCGTTTCTTAGCCTATTAGATATAAATCCGCAAGCACACGGAAAATGCGTTGTAGCCTTTTACCCGAGAGTATTCTAGGGTATCGAATCCACAAGGAACGAGGACTATAATAATCACACAACATAATGGCCAAACTAGCGAAGCTAGCAAGTAGAGGATATAAGACAGGAAAGCAGGTTCTCAACAAATATTAAAGCACCTTACTATACTAAGCATGCAAAGCACTATATTTGTCATGTAAACATAGACACCAAAGCTGCAGAGCCACCGCCAGGCACCAGAGTGCTGATAGCCCAGCCGAGAAAGGCGGGCGCTACAGGTTTCGGCTATATCGTTAGCGAGTCTATCCGAACGAATGGGATTGGAATACTGAGAACACAAAAGCTGTCACCTAGTGTGTCTACCAACCAGAGTTGCGTGGGATAGCCGACCAACCAAGGCAAACTCTAAGTATGAACACCGTCGTACCACTCAGAGAGTTTACTACTTACTGGTAATGAGCTAGAAAAGCAAGCACTACTATATAGCCAACACTATAAGCATGCACAAGGTTCCCGTAAACAGACAAGTATAAAACTAAGTATGAAAGTAAAGTAAGAATGAAATAACAAAGGTGAGAGACAAGGAACTTTACTCAATCCTGGAACTGAATATCCTTCCTTTGATGATACAAGCCTGGGAGAGAAGAGAAATCCCACTCCCGCACTCTGCACTCACTACTCTCCTTGATACAAGAGGAACTCTCTCTACAAGCTAAGGGAAAGCTTCACTTCTCCACACTATACACTATACCACTACATTGATCCACTAATCCACACCTTACAAGGGAGGTCTAAGGGGGTATTTATAGTGCTAAGTGATGGAGAAAGGCGGTTGTGGCAGTTGGATACGGTTAGGGGCCGGGCGGCTTGGGTGCCAAGTCGGGCGGCTCGGGGTGGAGCCCGGCAACCTGGTCCCATGCCGGGCGGCCTAGACGACCCTTGGATCCGCCGCCTCACTTCATCCCATGATCCATATTGCTCTTCCAAGGCAGTTATAGGTCGGTTGGTGGTTATTCTTATGTGCTTTTGCCTCAACCATTGGATTCTTTTGTGTTTCTTCCTTAGCCATTGGATGGAACTCCCCTGGATTGCTGACTTAGCCAATCCGTGGGCTGGATTCATGAAGTGGCAAGGCCTTCCGTGACATGGTGATTGGTTCTCTCGGATTCCACCGTGGAATTGTATTTGACATGTTGTCTCTTGAATGCAGGTGGAAGATGGCTGCATTTGGAGAGTTTCACAGGCCGGGCGGCTTGGTGGCAAGCCGGGCGACCTGGTCCTGAGCCGGGCGGCCTGAGCCCTTAGCCCATATCCAGCTCTTCTTTCTGGTTCACATGTTTTCTCCATGTTTTCTATATTTTTGCACCGTGACATGTGTTCCTGCAAGACCTTTGTACACAACTCGTGGAACCGGTTAATATGTATGAAACTTGCATAAGCTTACCCTTGGAACATGAAATATTGGTGGTCGAAATAGGTTATAACGATCGCCAACACCCCCTCCCCCCACACTTAGACTTTTCCTCGTCCTCGAGCAAAACAAGAGTTAAGCATGGTGTAGAGGGCATATGACAACCGTAGCCTCAGCAAGTACAAAGGTTACTTTCAAGTTGGTTCATCTTACCCAGGATTTCAATGGTGGCTACACTTAGATTTTGAGATGTTGAAACTGAGAACAAGTTTCAGGTGTCATAACAGTTTTCTCCCAGCTAAGAGCAACAGAGGTTTTTCTCTTTTCAAAAAATATAGTGTCTACTCTTTTGTTCTCAAGGTCACCTCTCAATCACTCAAAGGATGAGAATCCTTGTATTTCCTCTTGTCCTAATCTACGTTTTGGGTGGAGTTGAACGAGAGTGAGACTACCTCATCATGTTTGTATTACCAAGTCAAAGCAAGTGTCAAATCAAAGAGTATGAATCAAATCAAGAACTTTGGCTATGTGCAAGTGTGGCGGAAAGTTATCAGTAAGTATGCTTTGGAATTTCCCTTTTTGATGCGAGAGAGGGCATGGTATTTTCCTTCTTTTTCTTTCTTTCTTTCTCACTTTTTTCTCTTTTTTTTCTTTTTTTTAATTCCATGCCTCTTTTATTCTATTTTTGCATAATTGATAACAGGGGGATCGGAACATTGGCATAGCACAACTTATTGGAACTTTGTGGTATGTGTAGGACCGAAACGTGCGACTAGAGGGGGGTGAATAGGAGCACTTGAAAACTCAAACTCAAACTCTCACCGTAGTGCAAAACGGAAACAACGCCCACAACGAAACTAGACACCGTCTACTGAGAGGATACGTATCTAGCTCACAACACCTGCTTGGTAACGTCCACTGAATAGATACGTACCAAGCACCAAGCGGAAGCACACGCTCAAACGGCTAAGAAAAAGAGTGCAAAAAGAACCAACTCCGGAGAACTGCAGATTTCAGACAGACAGGGCTGCAAAGAAAAATCTCAAAACCCCTCAAGAAAAGCTCCAAAAAATCCCCAAAAATTACCACACCTTCACAAGGCAATAGGGAACAACGTTGTGACCACCGGACTATCTGGTGGTTAACCACCGGACTGTCCGGTGCTTACAGCCTGACACTCCAAAAAGATTCAAATCAAAGCCCTATCAAACCAACTCCAAAAATTATGAAATTTTTACTGAAAGTTAACAAAGGGCAAAGGAACAACTCCACAAATTTTCAGCTCAATTGGATAAGGAATAAAATTTTTAGAGCCACAGGACCGTCCGATGGTTTACCACCGGACTGTACGGTGGTTAAACACTAACAGACTAACCCGAAAGGAAAAATACCAAAACCAGATCAAAACACCTCCAAATGATCTGAAATTTTTATGGGAGCTTTATGATTCACTGATAAAGAGCTCCACAAAATTTCAGCCCAAAATTCGAAGGTTTAACCCCTAAACCAAATAAGGCTTGAAGACGGACAGAACCAGCAGGAAAACTGGACAGCAGGAAACCTCACACAAAAGCAATCCGAAACTTGACCAAACCTTCTCCAAACATCACAAAAATTGGTACAGGCTATCGTAGCCCCATTCCAAAACTATTCCCAAAAGATCTATGGAAAAAGATCATGGGATTAGTGGGAATTTCAGATCTCGTGAAGAGGTGAATATTTGGGCAAGAAAGGAAAAAGCTCAAGAATAACTTGCTCGTGGCAATCCTTTGGGATTGAGATGTTATAAGACATAATCTCCACGTCCTTGCAAGTCCAAAACAAAAGAAAAACAAAGGATTCAATCTTGACCAAAACAAACACCCAAAAGACCAAAGAGAACAAAAGGAGGAGAAGCACACAAAGTTGCTGCACGAAACCACTTCGATTATGAGCCTCAAAAGAGGTCTTAGGTCAGATTACAACGAAGGATTTCGTCCCAAGCAACCACCCTCACCTTCCCTCTTGATTTGGAGGCTAGATCTCACCTAACCCTCCTAAACTTGGAGCTTAAAGCTTGAGGACAAAAATTACCCTAAGGAAATGAAAACCTAGCTGCCAAGACTCCCTCTAATGACCAGCTCTTAGGCTATTTATACACCGATTTAGTTTTGGCATTTTTACACATAGACCCCTAACACTAGAAACGCCCGGAAGGGCTAAAACAGAAAAGAACCCGAAATATCGGGGACGGACGACCACGATGAAGACTTGATCTTCTTAGCTTCCACGCAATTTTCAGATGTACTCCACGTGGCCAGTAGTCCAATCCGCCTTTGCACCCCCGGTTTTGAAGTCAGAAATCGGGAAACTTTAGGAAATCTCCGTCTGGGCCGGACTTGGCCCATCTTCTCTATCTTGGCGAGTCGTGGCCCAACTCATTAAGCCTTGGGTAGCTTGGGTGGCAGTTTTGAGCTGAAGCCGCCAAAGCCTCCCTCGCACGCCTTCGCGCTATGCACTCGGGTTGGAGCACTACGGTAGCACCCGGCTTCTCCAGTCCATCGGAGTTGCCTCGCGGTCCATCGGAGGGCTTACACCACCGTTGCCGATTCGCCTCTCCGTGTACCGAGCTTCCATGGCCGACTGACGCCGAGCATTGCCTCCGGTCCATTGGAGGGCTTTTGCCTCAGTCCATCGAGGTCTTCATCATCTACCTCCAGTCCATCGGAGGGCCTCCAGTCCATCGGAGGGCTTGAGCTCGTTGACAATCACTCATCACACCAGGAGAGCAATGAGGCCGGTCCATTGGCTCTCAATCCCCCCTTGATGAGTGCATTGTCAACACCTTCAACCTATAACCTGAAATAGAACAAAGACAAGAGAAAAGCGTAAAACCGAAAAAGAAAGAAAGAAAGAAAAAAGTTGCTCAAAATTCCCAAGAACCAAATACAAGCAAAGAAACAGGGCACAATGAGACAACAAAAGAAAGTAAAGCATTGGCTCCTCAAGACAGAGGCAAAAGGCTCAACGCACCGATGCAAAGAGCATGCTAAAAGCTCAACTCCCCTGAAATGCATCCTCACAAATGCAAAATGAGTGCAAAGCTCTCCCTCAACAAAATCTCTCCTAAGTTCTCCTCCTTGTCCATATTTTTAAATTTCTTCCCCTTGGAGAAGTACACTAATCTCTTCCCAAATTTCTCCCCCTTGTTGACAATGGACACATCAAGGGTTCCGTGAACTCAACTCCCCTGAACTAGACAACTCCCCCTCAAAATATGCTATGAAATGCAAGGAGTGTAACTGAAAGAGCTCAGAAGGGATGGAAAGCTAGTGATCATAAGTTCTAGCATACAGAGCAAGTGAGGGCAATGAAGCATACAACAAGCTCAAATGAATCTATCTTACACATATTAAGAGTAAGCTTGTTTTTCAGGGTTAATGAAAAGAAAGCATCACCAACATGAATAGCACCTAACAAGATAGACATGAACAACAAAATGCTAGCAATGCATACAAGGTGTGCTACTCTCAACCAAAGCATATACAACTAGCCATAAGCATTTTAGAGACTTGCAAATTTCAGATTTAGACATTTGTAGTCAAAAGCAAATTCTTTTTATGCCATGGGTTATTTACTTTCTTTTGTCACTTCTTACCAACCAATGCCAAGCCTAGATTATATAACCATCAGAAGCTTAAGACAAGGTTTTGGTCATACACAGCCTAGTCCAAGTTCATGCCAAAGTGCAAACGCAAGCTGTCTCGAACTAGATCAGTGTGACAAGCAAACCCACCTAGATCTTTCTCAATCCATCACATAAGACACACTTGTAACCAATTTGATTCTGATTTCAATTTAAGCAAGGTGTCAGAAAAGCTTTGGCATTTACTTAGCAAAGGCATACAACTAGCATATCCAGGTATGAAAAGATAGCATAGCATTCAACAATCCTACACATGCGAGGTAGCCAAATCAAGTGGTGATCATGGTTTTTGATTTATAAAGAATAAAATGACTTAGCTCACAATTAGTATTCAATAGACTCAAGGGAGCTTAGCCAACCATGATCAAGCAAGCACTGTACCATCTAGCACAAGCAAGGACTAACTCTGCATTCCAAAAGAGCTCTAGTGCTAGTGAAGTGAAAATGCATATGATACAATGCAATGCATGATATGATACAATATGCAAAAGAGACAAAGAGAAATAAAAGCAAGATAAAAGCAAAATTTAAACTACAAAGGAATAGCACTCTATCCCTGACTAAAAGGGATAGCACACTCCAAGCTCACCTCTTAGACGCGTAAAAGCGTCAAACTCTAGGGGCTTGGTAAAGATATCGGCCAACTGGTTTGCTGATACTACATGGATCAAATCTATATCTCCCTTCTCATAGTGATCTCTCAGAAAGTGAAACCTCACGTCTATGTGTTTGGTTCTAGAGTGCAAAACGGGGTTCTTAGCTACAGAAATAGCAGAAGTAGAGTCAACTAGGAGAGGGATTCTACCAAACCTAAGGTCGAAATCACTAAGAGTGGCTTTCATTCATAAAAACTGGGAGCAGCAACTAGCAGCAGCAATATATTCTGCTTCAGTGGTGGAAAGAGCTACACTACCTTGCTTGCGGGAGGACTAAGAGACAAGAGAGGTTCCTAAGAGTTGACATGTGCCGGAGGTTGACTTGCGATCAATCCGGCAGCCAGCATGGTTAGCATCTGAGAATCCTCTAAGAGAAAGAGAAGAACCCGAGGAATACCAAAGACCAAGCTCAAGAGTGAATTTCAGATACCTAAAAATGCGCTTCACCGCTTGACGGTGAGAAGTCCTAGGAGAAGCCTGGTAGCGCGCACAAAGACAGACTGCGAACTGAATGTTTGGCCTGATCATTGTCAGGTACAGAAGTGAGCCGATTATCCCTCAAAATTCCTTCTGGTCCACCGCCTCCCCATCTTCATCAGCATCAAGCGCCGTTTTTGTACTCATAGGAGTTGTCATGGGTTTAGAGTCACCCATGTTAAACTTCTTGAGTATGTCCCTTGTGTACTTGGCTTGATGGACGAAGGTACCCTTAAGGCCTTGCTTGATCTGCAGCCCGAGGAAGAACTGGAGCTCACCCATAAGACTCATCTCAAATTCCTTGCTCATCTGTTCAGTAAACTAGACACCAAAGCGTGAGATGAACCACCAAAGATTATGTCATCAACATATATCTGAACTATCAGGGTGTCACCGCCACGACTCAACAAAAACTAGGTCTTGTCTGCTGAACCCATCACAAACCCAGACTTGAGCAGGAAACTCTTCAACCTAGCATACCAAGCTCTAGGAGCTTGCTTCAGACCACAAAGGGCTTTCCTCAACTTATACACCTGATCTGGAAATTTGGCACTCTCAAAGCCAGGAGGTTGTCTCACATATACCTCCTCCTCTATGAACCCGTTTAGGAAAGCAGACTTGACATCCATTTGCCGCAGTTTGAAGCCTTTAGAGGCCGCAAAGGCAAGCAAAATCTTAATGGCTTCCAAACGAGCTACAGGGGCAAAGGTCTCCTCATAATGTATCCCCTCCTTCTGACAGAAACCCTGGGCTACCAATCTCGCTTTGTTCCCCACAACCATCCCATCCTCACCCTGTTTGTTCTTGAAAACCCACTTGGTACCTATAGGGCGACAGTTTGGTGGAGGTTCAACTAAATCCCAGACATGGTTTCTCTCAAAGTTCTCCAACTCCTCATGCATGGCGTTCACCCAGTTAGGATCAGATAATGCATGTGACACATCCCGGGGCTCAAAAGAAGCAACATATGCAGAGTGGAAGAAAAAGGCTAGAGAGTTCACCGAAGAGCGTGTGACAAGCTGGTGAATATCTCCAATCATCCTGTGTGGAGGGTGATCCCGCTGGACCTACCGAGATGGTACAATCTCGGAGGTCACCTCCCCTGCATCCTCAGTGGGTCCAGCCTCTGCATGAGCTTGCTGTCGGGGGAGTGAGGAGGAAGCCGTGGGCAAGGGTCCTCCTTCATCATCTGATCTCGTAGCAGAGGGGGCAGGAGCTACAGCCGGTGCAGTGGCTCCTGCATCACCATCATTAACTGCACCTTCCTCATCCTCAAAGATGGGGGCGCCTTCTTCATCATCACCTGAAAGCTCAAAGGCAGGGGTTGTGCAGGGCATAGTTTCATCAAAAGAAACCTCACAAGTCTCAACAACTTGCTTGGCCTCTAAAATCCACACACGAAAAGCCCTAGAACTAGAAGCATACCCCAGAAAAATCCCATCCAAACAACGAGACTCAAACTTGTCCAAATGCCCCGCCTTCTTCAGCACAAAGCACCTGCAGCCAAATGCTCGCAAATTCTTGACGCTGGGCTGCCTACCAAACCGAAGTTCATACGAGGTCTTCCCAAGGAAAGCTCGCAAGAAAATCCAGTTCGCAATGTAACAGGCCGTATTCACTACCTCAGCCCAAAAGCGCCTTGGAGTCCTATGCTCATCGAGCTTCGTCCGTGCCATCTCAACAAGTGTGCAGTTCTTGCGTTCCACAACACCGCTCTGCGGAGGGGTATATGGAGAAGAAAACTGGTGTTCAAGACCTAGGTCACGACAGAAGTTTTCGAAATGAGAATTTTCGAATTCTCCGCCATTGCATTGCGGATAGCCCTCATGGCCTTATGACTCTCGTTTCTCAACCTCACTACCAGATCCCGAACAAAACCAAACACCTCATCCTTAAACTCCATGAAAAATACCCACGAGAACTGCGAAAAATCGTCCACAACGACAAGCACGTACCACTTCCCACTGACCGACGCTACCCGAGCGGGACCGACGCTACCCGAGTGGAGTAGCTCACCCGGATAGGAGGTCATAACGTGAGACACAGGAATGTGAGAGGCGGCAACCATCTTGCCATGACGACAGGGGTGGCAAACTAAGTCCTTCTCAGCTCTCAATTTGGGCAATCCTCGGATTAGGCCCATTGAACTTAACCTGACTAGCAGATCAAAGCTCAAGTGACCAAGTCTCCTATGCCACTTCCATATTTTAGCAGAAGGACTAGCAACCAAACAGCGCGCAGGGCCAGAAACAGATGTGAGGTCAACCCTAAAAACCTGACCAAAAGGCATCAAAGAGCAAACAAGGGTCTCCTCAGTATCAAGAACGCAGCACGCACCTTTCTTAAAACGAACCTCAAATCCTTCATCGAGAAGTTGCGAAACAGAAACCAAATTGAACCCCAAACTCCGGACAAAGGCAACTTCTCTCAAGGAAAGCTTAGCAAAGAGCGAAACAGAACCAACACCCATCACTTTACCTTGACCATTGTCCCCGAATGTGATGTACTCCTTGGTGCTTATGGGGTTGAGGCTGGAGAACCACTTGCGGTGCCCTGTCATGTGCCTAGAGTAACCGGAGTCCATGATCCATACGTCCTCCATGCCTCGATCCTGCAAAGTCAAGTAAAGCGACGGTGAGCAAACGGTCCAGCACTGGGGTTAGTCCCAAAACTGCTGTACCAGTGCCGAGCCATCTGCTCAAAAGTGGGGTAAGCACAATCAAAGAAATCATCACGACGATCAGGGTAACCACGACCTCCAAAGCGTGAACCCTCGAAAGCTCTCTCAAAGCCTCAGTCACGAGGTCCATAGCCGTGCTGAAAACGACTAGGAGCTCGGCCGGTAAAGCGTCTCTCACCACCAGGAGCACGAGCCTGAAAGCCGCCTACTCTCTCACCACCGGCAAAGCGGTCTCTCATCTCACCGCGGTGGGGAGGATCTTGCCTACCACCCTGGTAGAACTGATCCTGGTTCCCCCAAGCTCTCTCCTGCCTCTCAACCCGCTTCCTCCTGAAGCAAAACTCCTCTAGGTGGCCATTCCGCTGGCAAAACTCACAGTGGTAGACAGGCCTCCTAGGAACTAAGTTAGGCTAGGACTTGGGCTTAGGTGGTGTAGCCTTGGGTGGCTCAAGCTGCTGGACTGGCTTCTTGCCCTTGGGCTTAAGCTCTTCCTAAACAATCTTGTCTCCAATACTGCTTCTTTGGGGCAGCCTTGGGTGGCTCATGGTAAACCCCATCAACAGTCTCTCCTGGTTGGGTAGGTGCAGTCTTAACCATAATTGGGGCACTCTTCTCACCCGAAGTGCTGCACTCTCCAAACCCAACACCACTCGTCTCACCCTCAGCTCTCTTGGTGCTCTCTATGATCATCTCTAGTTAGGGTTGCCTCGCATATACCCAACTGAGCACCTCTCTCAACCTGTTGTTGTCATTCTGCAAAGACAACACCTCCTCCCTTAGATCCTCCAGAACTACAGTCTGGATAGCACAAGTGTCACCGTCTAGGGAGGGAACCACAACAGCTTTCTCCAACTTCCTAATGGTGGCATCCCTATCCATCAGCTGCATCCTAAAGGTTAGGCAGTTCTCACAAGTGTCAGTTTCAGCACCTCAAAGTCAGCTCTCAACTGCTCTAACTCACTTCTCAAGGTACGACAGACCATACACGCACCCAAAAGCGTAGGTCTAGCCCTAAGCTCCTCAAGCTCCACGAGCTGTCCCTTAAACTTCTCCTTCAGAACAGCTAACTCTCTAGCTAGACAGGGGCAAGACTCACACTCAAGCTCTCCACTCAAAGTAGGCTCATTCAGTTTGGACTGGAGTTTGCCTCGCTCAGCCTTCAGCTCATCTATCTCCTCTACCCGCTTGGCATACCTATCTCTCTGGTCACCAAGCTCCGTCATGAAAGACTCACAGGTAGGGCACTCAATCTTACTGGGTTGGGGTCTCACACTTCTCAACCTCTCATTCTCCTCTAAAGCCTCAGCAAGTTGGGCTTTCAACTTCTGCAACTTCTTAGCTGCCTTCTCCAGCATCTTATCCTGGGCCTTAAGCTCCCAGCTATTCTGCTCTAGCATCTCAAGGATTTCAGCTTGCTTAGGAGTTACCTCATCATCGGAAGAAGAGTTGCTGCCGTCATCCTTGTTCTCCTTGTCCTCAAGCGCCATGGAGCAAATCGAGCTGGACTTGGTGGAGACGAAGCACAAGCCAGCTGGACCGTCTTGATCGTTCCTCTTGTCCTTCCTGTACGTGATCTCCTCATCGCTTGAGCTCGACGAGGATGAAAAGGAAGAAGATCTGCTGCTGCAGAACCCGATCTTGCCGAAGAAGGCCTTGTCCCGCTTCCGGTTGTCCTTCTGGTAGCTCTTGAAAGCCTTCCAGAAGTTCTTCTTGCCGAAGGGGCGCTTGCCGGAGCCGTGCTTGCTGGAGCGGTGCTTGTCAAAGCTTGCCTTGCCGGGGTGGTACTTGTTGGAGTCGCGGGAGTAGCTCTTGCCCTTCTTGTTGTAGTCGTTCTTGTTGGGGCACTCGGCGATAAAGTGGCCGACCTCTCCGCACTCGAAGCACTTGGGCCGCTCTCCCCTCTTCTTGCTCATCTGGTTGTCATAGGCGCGCTGAAAGCAACTAGACACCAGACACAACTCATCATCCCCAAACGTCGCTAGCTGCTCCTCTGTAACAGACATCAAAGCAGAAAACGAGGAGTTGTGTAACATGGGGTTAGTGACAGACTCACTAGAGGGGGTAGCCAAGGCCAGACTCTTAGAACGTGTACAAGCGAGGGAATCCCTCGTCTTGTAATCTACCTCGGTGGCCTTGAGCTTACTATAGAGCGCCTCTACTCCAATCGTATCATACCCTGCCGACTCAATGATTGAGTTCACCTTGATCTCCCATATTTTTTTGTCCAAAGCATACAGAAACTTGACAGCCTGCTGATGTTCGGTATATGGGAGGGCAGCGGGGGCAGAGTTGACACGCAACTTGTTGATGATCGACTGAAAGCGACCAAACAAGTCGTCTACTGACTCTCCCGGCTTCTGGACGAAATTCTCATATTCGCGCCGGTAAGTCTACACAAGCCTAGCCTTAATCGTCGCAGTACCCTCATGGTGTGCACTAAGTAGTGACCATATCTCACGCGCAGTCTTAAGGTGACTCACTCTCTCATAATCCATGGGACCAAGCCCGGAGAAGAGAAAGTTAACAGCCTATATCCTGCGTAGTACGCTCAGCGACTCGAAGCACCACAAAAGTCGTACTCTGAGTAGCATCCCATATGTCCTGACTCTGGCTAACAAGGAATGCCTCCATCCTACCCTTCCAGTGGGGATAGCCATTAGAGCCAAGGACGGGAATTTTCCCAGAGTAAGTCATAGTCGCTACGGTTTCTTCACCGGTTAAGGTATGGAAAACCTAAGCGGCTTTGATACCACTTGTAGGACCGAGATGTGCGACTAGAGAGGGTTGAATAGGAGCACTTGAAAAATCAAACTCAAACTCCCACCGTAGTGCAAAACGGAAACAACGCCCACAACGAAACTAGACACCGTCCACTGAGAGGATACGTATCTAACTCACAACACGTGCTTGGTACCGTCCACTGAACAAATACGTACCAAGCACCAAGCGGAAGCACACGCTCAAACGGCTAAGAAAAAGAGTGCAAAAGGAACTAACTTCGGAGAACTGTAGATTTCAGACAGAAAGGGCTGCAAAGAAAAATCTCAAAACCCCTCAAGAAAAGCTCCAAAAAATCCCCCCAAAAATACCACACCTTCACAAGGCAATAGGTAATAACTCCAGAAAATTTCAGGCCAATTGGAGCAAGTTGTGACCACCGGACTGTCCGGTGGTTAACCACCGGACTGTTCGGTGCTTACAGCCTGACACTCCAAAAAGATTCAAATCAAAACCCTATCAAACCAACTCTAAAAATTATGAAAGTTTTACTGGAAGTTAACAAGGGCCAAAGGAACAACTCCACAAATTTTCAGCTCAATTGGACAAGGAATAAAATTTCCAGAACCACCGGACCGTCCGGTGGTTAAAAACTGACAGACTAACTCGAAAAGAAAAATACCAAAACCAGGTCAAAACACCTCCAAATGATCTGAAATTTTTATGGGAGTTTTATGATTCACTGATAAAGAGCTCGACAAAATTTCAGCCCAAAATTTGAAGGTTTGACCCCTAAACCAAACAAGGCTTGAAGACGGACAGAACCAGCAGGAAAACTGGACAGCAGGAAACCTCACACAAAAGCAATCCGAAACTTGACCAAACCTTCTCCAAACATCACGAAAATTGGTACAGCCTATCCTAGCCCCATTCCAAAACTATTCCCAAAAGATCTATGGAAAAAGATCACGGGATTAGCGGGAATTTCAGATCTCGTGAAGAGGTGAATATTTGGGCAAGAAAGGGAAAGCTCAAGAACAACTTGCTCGTGGCAATCCTTTGCGATTGAGATGTTCTAAGACATAATCTCCACATCTTTGCAAGTCCAAAACACAAAGAAAATAAAGGATTCAACCTTGACCAAAACAAACACCCAAAAGGCCAAGGATTGAAGCCAAAAACCAAAGAGAACAAAGGGAGTAGAAGCACACAAAGTTGCTGCATGAAACCACTTCGATTATGAGCCTCAAAAGAGGTCTTAGGTCAGATTACAACGAAGGATTTCGTCCCAAGCAACCACCCTCACCTTCCCTCTTGATTTAGAGGCTAAATCTCACCTAACCCTCCTAAACTTGGAGCTCAAAGCTTGAGGACGAAAATTACCCTAAGGAAATAAAAACCTAGCTGCCAAGACTCCCTCTAATGACCAGCTCTTAGGCTATTTATACACCGGTTCAGTTTTGGCATTTTTACACATAGACCCCTAACACTAGAAACGCCCGGAAAGGCTAAAACAGAAAAGAACCCGAAATATCGGGGACGGACGACCACGATGAAGACTTGATCTTCTTAGCTTCCACGCAATCTTCAGATGTCCTCCACGTGGCCAGTAGTCCAATCCGCCTTTGCACCCCCGGTTTTGAAGTCAGAAACCGGAAAACTTTAGGAAATCTCTGTCTGGGCCGGACTTGGCCCATCTTCTCTATCTTGGCGAGTCGTGGCCCAACTCACCAAGCCTTGGGTAGCTTGGGTGGCGGTTTTGAGCCGAAGCCGCCAAAGCCTCCCTCGCACGCCTTCGCGCCATGCACTCGGGTTGGAGCACCACGGTAGCACCCGGCTTCTCCAGTCCATCGGAGTTGCCTCGCGGTCCATCGGAGGGCTTACACCACCATTGCCGATCCGCCTCTCCGTGTACCGAGCTTCCATGGCCGACCGACGCCGAGCATTGCCTCCGGTCCATTGGAGGGCTTTTGCCTCAGTCCATCGAGGTCTTCATAATCTACCTCCAGTCCATCGGAGGGCTTGAGCTCATTGACAATCACTCATCACACCAGGAGAGCAATGAGGCCGGTCCATTGGCTGTCAGTATGAACATGTACATCATAGCCAAAAGTCATGAATGATTCTAACTCATTTGATGGAACAAGGTTTGACAAAGTTCAAAACACTCAAAGATGTCTATGATACATATTGTATTTGTGGCACTGGTAGGACATGTGACTTGAGAACATTGGAGTAGATCACATTTTAAAATTTTAGCAAAACAAAAGCTCTTTGCCTTAGCGGGGGATCACTGCTATGTATCCATGTTACTTATATCTCATGAATCAACAACTTAAATCAAAGCAGGTCCCTAAACAAGAGGTATCCATCGGCAAATTTACTTCAACATAGGGAGTAAAATTTGTACGAGTATAGACATAAGCTATCAATATGATCACGTAGAGTAAAAATTATCCAAGTTTCATGTATAGAATGGAATATATGGACCAAAATTGAAATTTTCTCGATAATACCTGGTCCTTGTGCAGGGTCGACATGAAGATAGGCCAACTCAGCCCAAGACTGAGCCGGGCGGCCTGGTGACAGGCCGGGCGACTTGGTTAGGAGTCGGGCGGCCTGACATGTGG
Source organism: Paspalum notatum (assembly GCA_022530915.1). NCBI lineage: Eukaryota > Viridiplantae > Streptophyta > Magnoliopsida > Poales > Poaceae > Paspalum > Paspalum notatum. Next base: position 26,130,019 of record CM039692.1, read on the forward strand.
GTCTTTCGACCCTTGCACCGATCATCCGTGGAGAAGTGTTTTGGGACACCGTTTTTGCGTGTGGTACGTGTTTCACTGCTGCTGCAGAACCCGATCTTGCCGAAGAAGGCCTTGTCCCGCTTCCGGTTGTCCTTCTGGTAGCTCTTGAAAGCCTTCCAGAAGTTCTTCTTGCCGAAGGGGCGCTTGCCGGAGCCGTGCTTGCTGGAGCGGTGCTTGTCAAAGCTTGCCTTGCCGGGGTGGTGTGGCGGAACCGCCCTGCTTAATCCAGACTAAGCACACCTGCCACCTCTGGCTCACAGTGCACTTAGGCCGGACTAAACCCGGTAGTCCGTCGAGCTACCCAAAGGGCACTCGATGTAACCATCGCCCGAGGATACCGACATCACACACATTCAGCTCTCGAAAGAGCCACAACAGATTACATCATCACAAACAGTTGAAGTAGAGAATAAGTAGACTTAGTTTACAAACCGAAGATAAATAGTCAAATACATGTTCAAATATAGCGGAAGCGAAGTCAAAATATACATGTATAGATACATATAGCGGAAGCGTTCAAAACATCTCACAGCGGAAATAAAACTCAACTAGTCTTCAAGTAGAGATAAACAAGGCGAGTAGCACCGAGCCCACCGGTTCTACCACCTCCAACATAGTTATCCAGCTGTCATCAGTACCTGTAATCCAAAAGTGGGGGCAAACCCTGAGTACTAATTACTCAGTAGGACTTAATGGACGGGGCTTACGGCTGACGCAAAGCATGCTTACTAATCATGTGGATCCTTAGCTGTTGATTTTTAAACCAAGTCATGTTGACATAAGATAGCAGGATTTGACAGCTGCTATTCATAAATCAAGAAGATCATTTATATCATAAAGTAAATACTTGCAGTAAGTAAAACACAAACACATGTCCCGTTCCAAGATTCATAGCACTTCCATCACACCCCTGGGAGTAGCCGTCTCAGGAGCGATACCACGGTACGTCGGGTCAGCCCTCCCTCGACTCCAAAGCATCTCCCAAGTCCATCGACCTCCTACTAGTGGACGGGCAGCACCAGGAATAAGGGAACGGATCATATACATCCAAGCATGTTGTAATAAAGAAACATGATTATAAACATAAAGTATTTGAATTATTACTACGTTCGGACGTCAAAGGCATTGGCATTCTCACACCTGGTGAGCATCAGCGATTCGAATCGATTTGTCAATTCCCGGGAACAACTAAAGATGCCAGGGGTATATGCTTACTAGCCATCGCGTTCCCACATATAGCCCCCATCTCCACTTGACCCATCCCAAGTTCGATTCCAACCCGCCACTTCCCTGAGTTTAGCCCCCATGGAGCGTTACCTCGGTTCGTCGGGTCCAGCCCTCCCATGAGATAAGCGCCCTCAGTTCCATGGTAGGAACAAGTCTCTGTTCTTCGGATGGCACAAGTAAGACTTTCACCGGTCCATTATCCCGGATAAGCACCTTAGCAATGTTATGCCGACCAATAGGCGAACAACGGACGGGCCTTATACGACTCGGGCGGAGCCCACCAAACCATCCATCTCATCGTCATCATTTTTCTTATATACCCATATCTCCGCCCGGTCTCCATTTAAAACATGTCATAATCAAAGTAAGATTCATAATAGTGAGATTTCTTTTATGAAAAGCAATCCCTACGGGACGAGTGACTCCATTCACTCGTGTCTACTCGTACCTAGCATTACTAGGCATACTCGTCCTACGTACTCTATTTTAGGTGCTAGGGCCAGGGCGGCCAGGAAGTCTAATGCAGTTGGTTCCAAACAACTCCTAATGCAGATGCGTAAGCATTCATCAAATATATTTGCTGGGCAAAGCATGGTCCTGCCTACCTTTGATTACTCTCAAGAAAACCAACAAACTAAACTAAGTTAGTTTGCCGGGTTGTGGGGCTTTGCCCCAGGCAACCCCTTGAAGCAGGGACGGATTTAATCAGCGACCCTTCGTCTTCTGGCTCCAGATATAGCCTGTTGTCCGTCTTCTTGATCACTGGTTTCTCCTGTGTTGGTAGCTCCTTGCACGCGGGGTCTATATGCATGATAAAATGCAAGTGAGTGCAAGAGAATGCAAATACATGCATAGGATACAGGTTATAAGCATGACATAGTGCGATAACGAGTGCTACGAATGCAATTGTATATACGAGGTGCAATGATACATAATGCATGCCAAGTAGCTTGTGACGAATTTATTCGGTTACTCTCAATTTGAACATATTCCATAATAAGAAAACTTAACAACTTTCCTAAGAAATCATACAGCCCATTGCTAAGAAATCGTGCAAACCATCGCCACATTTTATCTTTGAAGTTATTAGGAATAATTGTTCTATATGTGTACACAGTCCCTATCAAATGAAATGAAGTTGTCCCTTAAAGTTAAACATATACATGCAATTTAATGGACACGCTACCTTTATGAATAAAATGTACTCATAAGTTCATGTAGTTAGAAAACTCCAATCGATCTCAAATCTTTACCACATGCAGCAACATACTCCATAACGCTACTAGATTTTTCCCAAAATTTTCCTAGCAGTTTAAATTCACCTTTTCCTATTATTTAGTTAAACATGTGACACTTTATTATTTTCAAAACACCATTCAAACTTTACATGCAACGTCTCAAACTTTACCCGCAAGCTACCCATACTATATAAAGTACATGAAAAATACTAGAGGTCATATTTGAGCATCTTTTATATAGCCTTCATTTTCCAAGTTAATTAAACACACAAATCACATGCATAAGGGCAAAACAGTAATTAACCAGTCAATGCTAGGGCTACCAAAAATCACACAGTACCTAGATGCCATAACAAAGCTACTGTCTAAGTTTCATGATTTTTGGAGTTCATTTGGTCCACTTTTTCCATTTATTTACCTACACCATGCACGCACTAAACCAGGGGCAAAACAGTCTTTTTACACATCCACATCATACCTATCCTGTAGAGCTACTCAAGAGGAGTCCATAGCCACTGAGTTTGTCCATTTTGGATTTTTATTTGAATTACTATGATTTTTCAAAGTTCATATGCCAAATCCGGAAGTTAGTCAAATATAACCCTGTAAATGGACCTATACGGGATTAACCATAACTTCGAGGGGCTAAAAGGCAAGACTCTCAAGACTCATTGAACAGAGCTCGGACGAAACCGCAAAATCATAAAAGCGCAGGGGCCTAAACGCAAATATGGCGTCTTCTTCCTCCGGTCATCGTCCTCCTCGCGACCGAGGGGGAGACGGCGGCGGCGCTCGGCCCATCCGGCCGTGCGGGGCGCGGCGGCTCACCGGAGGCGGCCGGGGAGAGGGAGTAGGGGACGGGGAACTCACCCCACTGCCTGGATGCGGCGTAGGAGGCGCGGAGAGGGCCGGCGACGGCGAGGTACGGGCGCGGGACTCCGGCGAGGCAATGCGGGGCGGAGGTGCTCTCTCGGCGGCCTAGAACGGGGCGGACCGGTGGAGCCGAGGGGCAAGAGGGGCGGCGCGGCTGCGGGGTGGCGTGGGAGCGGCCGGAGGCGGCGGGGGAGCTCCGCTCCGAGCTTGCCGGCGATGGCGGCCGCGCGAGCGAGCGCGAGGCGAGGAACGGCTTGGGCAAAGTGGGGGCGAGGGGAAACGAAAGAGGGGAGCCGAAGCTTCGGCCTCCACTTAAGCGCGCGGCCGGAGGGGGTCGATCCGCGGCGCGCGGCGCTGGCCGTACGCCGGCGGCCCGGACACCGCGTCGCGCGGCGCGGGTGGGGCCCGCCTGTCGGTGGGTCCGGAAAATGGAGAAAAAAAGGAAAAATGGAAAATGTGTTTTCTCTTCCACTGGAAATCGCGATTTTGACCCATTTAGAGTCCGATTTTGAAAAAGTGCCAATTGGAGAAAATGTTCTACTCTTTGAGCTCTACAACTTTGTCAATTGGCTTGATTTCAAATTCGGTACGGAAATATGAAATTCATTTGAATTTAGCTCTCAAGTTGAATTTGGCCCACAAACCCATTTTATTGGAAAATTCCAAAACTCCTATTTATGGACATTATCTCCCAAGGTGCCTTTTGAAAAGTTTGTTTAGAATTTTAAAACCTACAACTTCTCCAATTTGAGATTTGCATGAAAGTGGCTGTAGGTTAGTCCAAATTTGAGATTTTTAAACAGGTCAGGTTTGAGCTGGTTTTCTAGGTTGGCAGTAAATGGTACAAAACTCTAGGTAAACATTCTTATATGGCTAAGCCCCAATTATAAAAGTTGTGCACCTCTTGTTTATCTACAGCTTTCCTAATATGAGCTTCACCCAACCCTCGACAGAATCAAAGTTATGACTATAAACATAGTATCGCACATGCAACAAACAAGGTTTTGAACTTGTAGTTTAAGCCAAATTTGATTCAGATGCACAAACACATGTTATGCCATGATGCTTAAGGATGATGCTTTATGTATGATGTGTGATTATGCAATTGAGATGCCGGAGCATCACAACCCACCCCCCTTAAAGAAATCTCGTCCCGAGATTTTGATGTGCTGTGGGTGGATAAGTTATACGAGAAGAAAGTGCATCGTGTATGAATTTGAAATTTTTAAACTGCGGTGACGTACTCAATTCGTAGTAGATGGAAGAAATCCGGGGTATCTAGTTTGCAAAAATTCTTCTTGTTCCCACGTTGCCTCTTCTTCGGAGTGATTACTCCATTGCACTTTGTAGAAGTTAATAGCTCTTCGCCGCGTTGCTCTTTGCTTTTGGTCGAGGATCTTTATGGGGTGCTCTTCATAAGTGAGGTCCGGTTCAATCTGAATTTGAGATGTGTCAATTTCATCTTCTGGAACTCGTAAGCACTTCTTTAGTTGCGAGACATGGAACACATCATGGACCGCAGCAAGGTGTGGAGGTAGCTCTAACCGATAAGCGACAGATCCACATCGTTCGGTGATCTTGAATGGTCCAACGTACCTTGGCGCTAACTTTCCTTTTACCCCAAACCGGTGTACGCCTTTCATCGGTGACACCCGAAGGTACACGTGATCGCCCTCTTCAAAAACTAAGGGTCTTCTCCTCTTATCAGAGTAACTTTTCTGCCGTGACTGGGCTCTCTTCAAATTGTTGTGTATCATCTTTACTTGTGCTTCAGCTCGTGTTACCAAATCCGGGCCAAAAGTGACACGCTCTCCAGGTTCAGACCAATTGAGTGGAGTTCTACATCTTTTACCATATAAGGCTTCGAAAGGAGCCATATCTAAGCTCTTTTGATAGCTGTTGTTGTAAGCAAATTCCGCCAAGGGAAGGCACTCGTCCCACTTGGTGGAATAGGTCATAGCGCAAGCTCTCAGCATATCCTCTAGTATCTGATTCACCCTTTCTACTTGGCCACTGGTTTGAGGGTGGTATGCCGAACTACGAATCAATTTGGTTCCAAGAGCATGTTGTAGTTGCTCCCAGAAGCGAGATACAAACAACGAGCCTCTGTCCGAGGTGATGGTCAGTGGAACACCGTGTAAGGAGACAATTCTTGCTATGTAAAGTTCAGCATAGGTCTTGGCATGATAAATTGTTTTTACCGGAATGAAGTGAGCTGACTTTGTGAATCGGTCAATAATCACCCATATGGAATCATACCCCTTCTGTGTGCGAGGTAGACCTACAATGAAATCCATATGTATATCTTCCCACTTCCATGCTGGGACTGCGAGTGGCTGGAGCATACCAGCAGTCTTTAGGTGATCGGCTTTAACTCTCTGACATATGTCGCACTCGGACACATATTTGGCGATCTCCCGTTTCATGCGAGTCTACCAAAACTTCTGTTTCAGGTCTTGGTACATCTTATTACTGCCTGGGTGCATAGTGAACAGGGATGTGTGGGCTTCATCGAGTATCTTCTTTCTTAATTCCATGTCCTTAGGTACAACTAAGCGATTCTTAAACCAAAGGACACCCTGCTCATCAAGTGTGAAACAGGCTTTCTGCTTATCACTTATGCCCTCACGGATATGTGCCATGCCCTTGTCTTGCTTTTGTGCTGCAATGACTAGATCTTTTATTGTTGGTTCAATGATGAGGCTATAGAGCTCAGCATGCTGCTCTGTAGGCATTTCAATCTCGTCTATTTCACAGCATAGTACTCTCACTGTTGGACGTGCCTCAATGAAGTTGCAATGAGCCTTGCGGCTTAACGCGTCTGCTACTACATTTGCTTTGCCGGGATGGTAATGAATCTCTAAGTCGTAGTCCTTTATTAACTCCAACCACCGTCGTTGCCTCATATTCAATTCTGGTTGCGTCAGGATATATTTGAGGCTCTTGTGGTCAGTGTATATGTGGCAAGTGTTGCCTAGCAGGTAGTGTCTCCAGATCTTCAATGCGTGCACAACTGCTGCTAGCTCAAGATCATGTGTTGGGTAGTTGGCTTCATGTTTTCTTAGTTGGCGTGAGGCGTAGGCAATTACTCTACCTTCCTGCATCAACACACAGCCCAGCCCATTGCCGGAGGCATCACAATACACATCAAATGTTTTAGTAACGTCCGGTTGTGCTAGTACTGGTGCTGATGTTAACAGTTTCTTCAAAGTTTGAAAGGCTTCTTCACAATTTGAGCTCCATAGGTATTTGGCATTTTTCTTCGTTAGCGAGGTCATTGGCTTTGCAGTTTTGGAGAAGTCCTTAATGAAGCGGCGGTAGTAGCCCGCTAAACCAAGGAAACTCCGAATCTCAGTCACCGTCTCGGGTTGCTTCCAATTTAGAACATCTTTTACCTTGCTAGGATCAACTGCTACCCCCTTCTCAGACAGAATGTGACCCAAGAAACTCACTTCTTTCAGCCAAAAAGCACACTTGCTGAATTTGGCATAGAGCTTGTGCTCTCTAAGCCGCGTGAGTACAATCTTCAAGTGCTCTTCGTGTTCTTTTTCACTCTTGGAATAAATTAGTATGTCATCGATGAATACTACCACAAACTTGTCAAGTTCATTCATGAACACTGAATTCATCATGTACATGAAGAAAGCCGGTGCATTGGTTAACCCAAAAGACATGACCAAATACTCGTATAAACCATATCTGGTCGAGAAAGCTGTCTTGGGTATGTCTTCTTCTCTGATCTTTATTTGATAGTAGCCAGACCTTAGATCAATTTTTGAAAAGACTTTAGCTCCAGCTAACTAATCAAACAAAATGTCAATGTGTGGCAAAGGGTATTTGTTCTTGATGGTGACAGCATTCAAGGGCCGGTAATCAACACATAGCCTTTTACCACCTTGGTCCTTCTTTTCAACAAAGAGGGCTGGGCAACCCCAAGGTGAAGAGCTCGGGCGAATAAACCCTTTGTCCAACTGTTCTTGCAATTGTACTTTCAGTTCTCTTAATTCATCAGGCGCCATTCTGTATGGTCTCCTAGAGACAGGTGCTGTGCCTGGAACTAGGTCTATCCTGAACTCAACATCTCTATCTGGGGGAAGTCCTGGAAGTTCCTCCGGAAACACATCTGGATAGTCGCAGACTACTGGGATCTTTGCAAGTGCTTGTGCGTCTCCTTGAGCATCTACGACATTTACCGTGTGAAGCATATTTTTATGAAGTGGCACGTGAATGACTACGTCTGTGCCGCTGCTTGAGCATAACTGAACTGATCTACTTCCCACATCTATTTTCGCATTGTGTTGTTTCAGCCAATTCATCCCAAGAATAATATCAATCCCTAGCTGTGGGAGTACCAGAGAATTGATGAACAACTTCTCCCTTCCTACTTGCAAACATAAGTCTCTTACCATGTGATTGGTGATTATAGCTGACCCTGCAGCTGTAATGTGGTAGTCCTGCTTCAACTCAATAATGTCATACCCCTGTTTCAGTGCATATGCTTCGCTGATAAAAGTGAAGGATGCTCCCGAATCAAACAACACAACCGTAGGGTTAGTGTTGACCAGAAAGGTGCCTGCCAGGACAGGCTCACTTTCTGGAACTTGCTCCAGCTGGCTGTACTGCAATTGGCCCATCTTCGGGGTTGGTTTCTTCCCTTCGCTCAGAGGTACTGCTCCCCGAGTCTTTTGTGGTGTGCGGCAAGTTCGACTAGTATGCCCGGCTTTCCCACACTTGGTGCATGGGTGGCCGATGCCTCGAGTTGTAGGCGGCACTGAAGTAGGTGGATGCGGTGGTACATCGTAGGGTGACGGTTGCTGTTGAGTCCCACTGGGTTGCTCTTGCTGCTGGGGCATGTCAATATAGTATATGTGCGGCGGTGGGCGATGTACGACCCGCTGCCGCTGAGATGAACCCGATGGAGGTGTGCTTGCAATTCTCTTCTTCCGCTGATCCTCGTGGGCCCGCCTAAGGCGATCCTCCATATCGATGGCGGCATCTACCAGCTGGGTGAAGCTGTCGTAGCTGCGCCCCAAATGAGTCAGCAGAGTGGGGTCGAATCCATCCAGCAGACGGGTAGCCCTACGTGGGTCAGTGTCGACGTCTCCAGGGGAGTACTGCGACAGGCGGATGAAAGCTTCCACGTATTCGAGTACCGACATGTCACCTTGACGGAGTGCACGGAACTCCCGTTGCTTGAGCTCGATGAGGCTAGGCGGGAGATAGTGAGCCCGAAAAGCCACACGGAACTCATCCCACGTGACCTGGTGCCCGGCTGGTTGCATTGCCAGGAATGAAGCACACCAGGCCCCCGAGGGACCATGTAGACACTGTGCCGCGAAACGAGCCTTCTGTTGCTCAGTGAGTTGAGGCAGTAGACTGAACTTGGACTCAATGATCCGAAGCCAGTCATCAGCATCCAAGGGATCCGTGGCAGTGGTGAAGATTGGCGGTTGGAGCGCCGCAAATTCAGTGTAACTGATCTCTTGCGGGGTGCGCCGTTGTTGCTCTTGAACGAGCAGGTTGATGATTTGACCTTGCTGAGCGACCAGAGCAGCCAACTCAGGAGGGAATTGTGCCCCATGGGCAGCCCCTTGTGTAGACGTCTCCGGTGGAGTAACCATCTACATGAATGAGGCCAAAAGTGATTAGTTCAACAACTTTTAATGCAACCAATGCGGTGATAAAAAGACTATAGCACCATAATTACGTTCTGAATACATGAAAGCATGTAAGTGAATCAGAACAACTTGATTGCACATAAAGTGTTAGCCATTATCTTATAGGTCTGGACAATCGTTTATGCTAATGGAAAGCTTGTGCGTTGTTTTGGATACGGGACGACACTCCTATCCATTTGACTGGGACAACGGTGCAAGGTCTATCTACTTGCTGCAGGTATACATGACTTCAGGTTGCAAGCCGGAACCAAAGCTTCAATTCAACCCTAAGGGTCTCTCCTTAAGGCTTTTAATTTATCAAGGTGAAATAGGTTCCTAGAATTCGATGTTTCCCATTAGTGAAACGTGCCAAAGTTGGCTTAACTCACGATTTATTCCATTTGTCTTTTATTGATATCCCCAGAATGATAACAAAAGATACATGATGCATGTTCCGTCCTGTTCGGTCTCACATCACACATCCTATATATTATATATATAGCTAGCGATAATTCGGTGACATATATGCACGTCTCTCCTTAATGCAACTAGCCGTTCTCTAGTCGTTCCTAGTTTCGCACGTGGTTAGTGTACCTGCAGAAGAATGCATGCTCATACATTACCACCTAGTGTGGCATCCACGCGTGACCGCTGCGCGGACAACGTTGGTGGGCCGATGCACCTTTTCCTCAAAGCCTGACTTTTCCACCAGTACTGGGGATTGTCGAGAAAAAGGTGGATCCCAAAACCAAATGTAAGTGTGGTGGGTATGAAAGCATCCAAAGCATGCCCACCACCCTTAAAGAGCTTTTACTACGGGGCATGAATGCAGGGCTTACAACTATTCGCAAATCCCAATAGCTTCCACCAGTACTGGGGACAGCTATGGCCAAAAAGTTGCTTCCCAAAGTGTCGAAAATGCATATGAGTTCTATCTAGGTCAGAATGTCAGTGATGTCACCTGGATAGCACTAACATCCTTAATATGGGCATATCACATACTCTCATTTTTGAATTACTTGAAAAGGGCTTTCGAAAATAGTTTTGTAAACCAAAACTTGATGATACAACTGTTGTCTGTGTATGATCGGCTCTGATACCAGCTGTGGCGGAACCGCCCTGCTTAATCCAGACTAAGCACACCTGCCACCTCTGGCTCACAGTGCACTTAGGCCGGACTAAACCCGGTAGTCCGTCGAGCTACCCAAAGGGCACTCGATGTAACCATCGCCCGAGGATACCGACATCACACACATTCAGCTCTCGAAAGAGCCACAACAGATTACATCATCACAAACAGTTGAAGTAGAGAATAAGTAGACTTAGTTTACAAACCGAAGATAAATAGTCAAATACATGTTCAAATATAGCGGAAGCGAAGTCAAAATATACATGTATAGATACATATAGCGGAAGCGTTCAAAACATCTCACAGCGGAAATAAAACTCAACTAGTCTTCAAGTAGAGATAAACAAGGCGAGTAGCACCGAGCCCACCGGTTCTACCACCTCCAACATAGTTATCCAGCTGTCATCAGTACCTGTAATCCAAAAGTGGGGGCAAACCCTGAGTACTAATTACTCAGTAGGACTTAATGGACGGGGCTTACGGCTGACGCAAAGCATGCTTACTAATCATGTGGATCCTTAGCTGTTGATTTTTAAACCAAGTCATGTTGACATAAGATAGCAGGATTTGACAGCTGCTATTCATAAATCAAGAAGATCATTTATATCATAAAGTAAATACTTGCAGTAAGTAAAACACAAACACATGTCCCGTTCCAAGATTCATAGCACTTCCATCACACCCCTGGGAGTAGCCGTCTCAGGAGCGATACCACGGTACGTCGGGTCAGCCCTCCCTCGACTCCAAAGCATCTCCCAAGTCCATCGACCTCCTACTAGTGGACGGGCAGCACCAGGAACAAGGGAACGGATCATATACATCCAAGCATGTTGTAATAAAGAAACATGATTATAAACATAAAGTATTTGAATTATTACTACGTTCGGACGTCAAAGGCATTGGCATTCTCACACCTGGTGAGCATCAGCGATTCGAATCGATTTGTCAATTCCCGGGAACAACTAAAGATGCCAGGGGTATATGCTTACTAGCCATCGCGTTCCCACATATAGCCCCCATCTCCACTTGACCCATCCCAAGTTCGATTCCAACCCGCCACTTCCCTGAGTTTAGCCCCCATGGAGCGTTACCTCGGTTCGTCGGGTCCAGCCCTCCCATGAGATAAGCGCCCTCAGTTCCATGGTAGGAACAAGTCTCTGTTCTTCGGATGGCACAAGTAAGACTTTCACCGGTCCATTATCCCGGATAAGCACCTTAGCAATGTTATGCCGACCAATAGGCGAACAACGGACGGGCCTTATACGATCAGGCGGAGCCCACCAAACCATCCATCTCATCGTCATCATTTTTCTTATATACCCATATCTCCGCCCGGTCTCCATTTAAAACATGTCATAATCAAAGTAAGATTCATAATAGTGAGATTTCTTTTATGAAAAGCAATCCCTACGGGACGAGTGACTCCATTCACTCGTGTCTACTCGTACCTAGCATTACTAGGCATACTCGTCCTACGTACTCTATTTTAGGTGCTAGGGCCAGGGCGGCCAGGAAGTCTAATGCAGTTGGTTCCAAACAACTCCTAATGCAGATGCGTAAGCATTCATCAAATATATTTGCTGGGCAAAGCATGGTCCTGCCTACCTTTGATTACTCTCAAGAAAACCAACAAACTAAACTAAGTTAGTTTGCCGGGTTGTGGGGCTTTGCCCCAGGCAACCCCTTGAAGCAGGGACGGATTTAATCAGCGACCCTTCGTCTTCTGGCTCCAGATATAGCCTGTTGTCCGTCTTCTTGATCACTGGTTTCTCCTGTGTTGGTAGCTCCTTGCACGCGGGGTCTATATGCATGATAAAATGCAAGTGAGTGCAAGAGAATGCAAATACATGCATAGGATACAGGTTATAAGCATGACATAGTGCGATAACGAGTGCTACGAATGCAATTGTATATACGAGGTGCAATGATACATAATGCATGCCAAGTAGCTTGTGACGAATTTATTCGGTTACTCTCAATTTGAACATATTCCATAATAAGAAAACTTAACAACTTTCCTAAGAAATCATACAGCCCATTGCTAAGAAATCGTGCAAACCATCGCCACATTTTATCTTTGAAGTTATTAGGAATAATTGTTCTATATGTGTACACAGTCCCTATCAAATGAAATGAAGTTGTCCCTTAAAGTTAAACATATACATGCAATTTAATGGACACGCTACCTTTATGAATAAAATGTACTCATAAGTTCATGTAGTTAGAAAACTCCAATCGATCTCAAATCTTTACCACATGCAGCAACATACTCCATAACGCTACTAGATTTTTCCCAAAATTTTCCTAGCAGTTTAAATTCACCTTTTCCTATTATTTAGTTAAACATGTGACACTTTATTATTTTCAAAACACCATTCAAACTTTACATGCAACGTCTCAAACTTTACCCGCAAGCTACCCATACTATATAAAGTACATGAAAAATACTAGAGGTCATATTTGAGCATCTTTTATATAGCCTTCATTTTCCAAGTTAATTAAACACACAAATCACATGCATAAGGGCAAAACAGTAATTAACCAGTCAATGCTAGGGCTACCAAAAATCACACAGTACCTAGATGCCATAACAAAGCTACTGTCTAAGTTTCATGATTTTTGGAGTTCATTTGGTCCACTTTTTCCATTTATTTACCTACACCATGCACGCACTAAACCAGGGGCAAAACAGTCTTTTTACACATCCACATCATACCTATCCTGTAGAGCTACTCAAGAGGAGTCCATAGCCACTGAGTTTGTCCATTTTGGATTTTTATTTGAATTACTATGATTTTTCAAAGTTCATATGCCAAATCCGGAAGTTAGTCAAATATAACCCTGTAAATGGACCTATACGGGATTAACCATAACTTCGAGGGGCTAAAAGGCAAGACTCTCAAGACTCATTGAACAGAGCTCGGACGAAACCGCAAAATCATAAAAGCGCAGGGGCCTAAACGCAAATATGGCGTCTTCTTCCTCCGGTCATCGTCCTCCTCGCGACCGAGGGGGAGACGGCGGCGGCGCTCGGCCCATCCGGCCGTGCGGGGCGCGGCGGCTCACCGGAGGCGGCCGGGGAGAGGGAGTAGGGGACGGGGAACTCACCCCACTGCCTGGATGCGGCGTAGGAGGCGCGGAGAGGGCCGGCGACGGCGAGGTACGGGCGCGGGACTCCGGCGAGGCAATGCGGGGCGGAGGTGCTCTCTCGGCGGCCTAGAACGGGGCGGACCGGTGGAGCCGAGGGGCAAGAGGGGCGGCGCGGCTGCGGGGTGGCGTGGGAGCGGCCGGAGGCGGCGGGGGAGCTCCGCTCCGAGCTTGCCGGCGATGGCGGCCGCGCGAGCGAGCGCGAGGCGAGGAACGGCTTGGGCAAAGTGGGGGCGAGGGGAAACGAAAGAGGGGAGCCGAAGCTTCGGCCTCCACTTAAGCGCGCGGCCGGAGGGGGTCGATCCGCGGCGCGCGGCGCTGGCCGTACGCCGGCGGCCCGGACACCGCGTCGCGCGGCGCGGGTGGGGCCCGCCTGTCGGTGGGTCCGGAAAATGGAGAAAAAAAGGAAAAATGGAAAATGTGTTTTCTCTTCCACTGGAAATCGCGATTTTGACCCATTTAGAGTCCGATTTTGAAAAAGTGCCAATTGGAGAAAATGTTCTACTCTTCGAGCTCTACAACTTTGTCAATTGGCTTGATTTCAAATTCGGTACGGAAATATGAAATTCATTTGAATTTAGCTCTCAAGTTGAATTTGGCCCACAAACCCATTTTATTGGAAAATTCCAAAACTCCTATTTATGGACATTATCTCCCAAGGTGCCTTTTGAAAAGTTTGTTTAGAATTTTAAAACCTACAACTTCTCCAATTTTAGATTTGCATGAAAGTGGCTGTAGGTTAGTCCAAATTTGAGATTTTTAAACAGGTCAGGTTTGAGCTGGTTTTCTAGGTTGGCAGTAAATGGTACAAAACTCTAGGTAAACATTCTTATATGGCTAAGCCCTAATTATAAAAGTTGTGCACCTCTTGTTTATCTACAGCTTTCCTAATATGAGCTTCACCCAACCCTCGACAGAATCAAAGTTATGACTATAAACATAGTATCGCACATGCAACAAACAAGGTTTTGAACTTGTAGTTTAAGCCAAATTTGATTCAGATGCACAAACACATGTTATGCCATGATGCTTAAGGATGATGCTTTATGTATGATGTGTGATTATGCAATTGAGATGCCGGAGCATCACAGGTGGTACTTGTTGGAGTCGCGGGAGTAGCTCTTGCCCTTCTTGTTGTAGTCGTTCTTGTTGGGGCACTCGGCGATGAAGTGGCCGACCTCTCCGCACTCGAAGCACTTGGGCCGCTCTCCCCTCTTCTTGCTCATCTGGTTGTCATAGGCGCGCTGAAAGCAACTAGACACCAGACACAACTCATCATCCCCAAACGTCGCTAGCTGCTCCTCTGTAACAGACATCAAAGCAGAAAACGAGGAGTTGTGTAACATGGGGTTAGTGACAGACTCACTAGAGGGGGTAGCCAAGGCCAGACTCTTAGAACGTGTACAAGCGAGGGAATCCCTCGTCTTGTAATCTACCTCGGTGGCCTTGAGCTTACTATAGAGCGCCTCTACTCCAATCGTATCATACCCTGCCGACTCAATGATTGAGTTCACCTTGATCTCCCATATTTTTTTGTCCAAAGCATACAGAAACTTGACAGCCTGCTGATGTTCGGTATATGGGAGGGCAGCGGGGGCAGAGTTGACACGCAACTTGTTGATGATCGACTGAAAGCGACCAAACAAGTCGTCTACTGACTCTCCCGGCTTCTGGACGAAATTCTCATATTCGCGCCGGTAAGTCTCCACAAGCCTAGCCTTAATCGTCGCAGTACCCTCATGGTGTGCACTAAGTAGTGACCATATCTCACGCGCAGTCTTAAGGTGACTCACTCTCTCATAATCCATGGGACCAAGCCCGGAGAAGAGAAAGTTAACAGCCTATATCCTGCGTAGTACGCTCAGCGACTCGAAGCACCACAAAAGTCGTACTCTGAGTAGCATCCCATATGTCCTGACTCTGGCTAACAAGGAATGCCTCCATCCTACCCTTCCAGTAGGGATAGCCATTAGAGCCAAGGACGGGAATTTTCCCAGAGTAAGTCATAGTCGCTACGGTTTCTTCACCGGTTAAGGTATGGAAAACCTAAGCGGCTTTGATACCACTTGTAGGACCGAGATGTGCGACTAGAGAGGGTTGAATAGGAGCACTTGAAAAATCAAACTCAAACTCCCACCGTAGTGCAAAACGGAAACAACGCCCACAACGAAACTAGACACCGTCCACTGAGAGGATACGTATCTAACTCACAACACGTGCTTGGTACCGTCCACTGAACAAATACGTACCAAGCACCAAGCGGAAGCACACGCTCAAACGGCTAAGAAAAAGAGTGCAAAAGGAACTAACTTCGGAGAACTGTAGATTTCAGACAGAAAGGGCTGCAAAGAAAAATCTCAAAACCCCTCAAGAAAAGCTCCAAAAAATCCCCCCAAAAATACCACACCTTCACAAGGCAATAGGTAACAACTCCAGAAAATTTCAGGCCAATTGGAGCAAGTTGTGACCACCGGACTGTCCGGTGGTTAACCACCGGACTGTTCGGTGCTTACAGCCTGACACTCCAAAAAGATTCAAATCAAAACCCTATCAAACCAACTCTAAAAATTATGAAAGTTTTACTGGAAGTTAACAAGGGCCAAAGGAACAACTCCACAAATTTTCAGCTCAATTGGACAAGGAATAAAATTTCCAGAACCACCGGACCGTCCGGTGGTTAAAAACTGACAGACTAACTCGAAAAGAAAAATACCAAAACCAGGTCAAAACACCTCCAAATGATCTGAAATTTTTATGGGAGTTTTATGATTCACTGATAAAGAGCTCGACAAAATTTCAGCCCAAAATTTGAAGGTTTGACCCCTAAACCAAACAAGGCTTGAAGACGGACAGAACCAGCAGGAAAACTGGACAGCAGGAAACCTCACACAAAAGCAATCCGAAACTTGACCAAACCTTCTCCAAACATCACGAAAATTGGTACAGCCTATCCTAGCCCCATTCCAAAACTATTCCCAAAAGATCTATGGAAAAAGATCACGGGATTAGCGGGAATTTCAGATCTCGTGAAGAGGTGAATATTTGGGCAAGAAAGGGAAAGCTCAAGAACAACTTGCTCGTGGCAATCCTTTGCGATTGAGATGTTCTAAGACATAATCTCCACATCTTTGCAAGTCCAAAACACAAAGAAAATAAAGGATTCAACCTTGACCAAAACAAACACCCAAAAGGCCAAGGATTGAAGCCAAAAACCAAAGAGAACAAAGGGAGTAGAAGCACACAAAGTTGCTGCATGAAACCACTTCGATTATGAGCCTCAAAAGAGGTCTTAGGTCAGATTACAACGAAGGATTTCGTCCCAAGCAACCACCCTCACCTTCCCTCTTGATTTAGAGGCTAAATCTCACCTAACCCTCCTAAACTTGGAGCTCAAAGCTTGAGGACGAAAATTACCCTAAGGAAATAAAAACCTAGCTGCCAAGACTCCCTCTAATGACCAGCTCTTAGGCTATTTATACACCGGTTCAGTTTTGGCATTTTTACACATAGACCCCTAACACTAGAAACGCCCGGAAAGGCTAAAACAGAAAAGAACCCGAAATATCGGGGACGGACGACCACGATGAAGACTTGATCTTCTTAGCTTCCACGCAATCTTCAGATGTCCTCCACGTGGCCAGTAGTCCAATCCGCCTTTGCACCCCCGGTTTTGAAGTCAGAAACCGGAAAACTTTAGGAAATCTCCGTCTGGGCCGGACTTGGCCCATCTTCTCTATCTTGGCGAGTCGTGGCCCAACTCACCAAGCCTTGGGTAGCTTGGGTGGCGGTTTTGAGCCGAAGCCGCCAAAGCCTCCCTCGCACGCCTTCGCGCCATGCACTCGGGTTGGAGCACCACGGTAGCACCCGGCTTCTCCAGTCCATCGGAGTTGCCTCGCGGTCCATCGGAGGGCTTACACCACCATTGCCGATCCGCCTCTCCGTGTACCGAGCTTCCATGGCCGACCGACGCCGAGCATTGCCTCCGGTCCATTGGAGGGCTTTTGCCTCAGTCCATCGAGGTCTTCATAATCTACCTCCAGTCCATCGGAGGGCTTGAGCTCATTGACAATCACTCATCACACCAGGAGAGCAATGAGGCCGGTCCATTGGCTGTCAGTATGAACATGTACATCATAGCCAAAAGTCATGAATGATTCTAACTCATTTGATGGAACAAGGTTTGACAAAGTTTAAAACACTCAAAGATGTCTATGATACATATTGTATTTGTGGCACTGGTAGGACATGTGACTTGAGAACATTGGAGTAGATCACATTTTAAAATTTTAGCAAAACAAAAGCTCTTTGCCTTAGCGGGGGATCACTGCTATGTATCCATGTTACTTATATCTCATGAATCAACAACTTAAATCAAAGCAGGTCCCTAAACAAGAGGTATCCATCGGCAAATTTACTTCAACATAGGGAGTAAAATTTGTACGAGTACAGACATAAGCTATCAATATGATCACGTAGAGTAAAAATTATCCAAGTTTCATGTATAGAATGGAATATATGGACCAAAATTGAAATTTTCTCGATAATACCTGGTCCTTGTGCAGGGTCGACATGAAGATAGGCCAACTCAGCCCAAGACTGAGCCGGGCGGCCTGGTGACAGGCCGGGCGACTTGGTTAGGAGTCGGGCGGCCTGACATGTGGGTCTTTCGACCCTTGCACCGATCATCCGTGGAGAAGTGTTTTGGGACACCGTTTTTGCGTGTGGTACGTGTTTCACCGTCGTGATAGGCCGGGCGACCTGGGTGCCAAGCCGGATGGCTCGGGGTGGAGCCGGGCAGCTTGGGTTCGGCTCGGTTTGTCCCAAATTTTTGCGTGCAGCGCGATCTAACCCTGTACATCGTGTTTCTTTGTTTGTTTCTGCAGGGTTAGTGACGAGAGAAGGGGGAGGCTAAGTGCAATCCTCCCCCCCACACTTGAACTCAAAGTAGGATAAAAAGAAACTTTATTGAACTATCATTGGAAATAAATGAAACAAAGAACATAGGCGCAAATCATACAAAGAAAGAAATAAAATAAACTAAGCACTAAGAAAACAAAAAGGGCGCCTATACTAAAATTTTATTATAATGCCATGGGCATCTATGGCATAGGTGGATCATAGATGTCAGGATGCCCAGTGGCGTTGGCAAGGCGGTGGAACTTGGAAGAGAAGCCCTTCCTAAGGATTTCTATTCTATCATTGATCTCCCACTTCCAAAGTTCTTCTTCTGCGCATCGTTCTTCAAGCATGATGAACCTTTTGTTCATGGCTACGATCTCCGCCATGAGAGACTCAATGGTCTCTTCCTTCCCCTCCTCCTCCTTATCTGATTCTTCAAAATGTCCAGGAGGAGCCCGGATCGGAGAAGGCTTGATGGTTTTCACCACGGTCCTCCTTGGGGGAATAGAGTCAATGGACTCATCAATTGATGCACCCCCCTAAGGACGTTCTCCCTGTGCTTCGGGATCAAAACCTTCCCCCACCCTCCATTGGGAGTAGGTCCTTCCTGGATGGTGTAGGATGGTGACCCTGGACTTTTGGGCTCTCCATTGCCCTCATCCTTCCCGGAATCTTCCGAGAAGAGTTTCCAGATGGGCACCACCTTGGGAGTGATCTTCCCGACGTTGGGCCGAGGTGAATCACCCCGAAACGTCTTCTTCGCGATGGTACGCGCAGGAGATAACCCCGTGCCGGCCTTCCCTCACTGCGTGATCGCACAGGGGAAACCGGGCGGCCCCTCTCTGAGCCGGGCGGCCTGACATCAAGCCGGGCGGCTTGGGGTAGAGGTTGGGCGGCCAGAGGGGTGATGTCGAGCACCATGGAAGAGTCGATCTCGTGGTTGGATTGCGGCGTGTAGGTCGCCATGGTGCCGGAGGTGATGGCAAGGCTCTTGGGAGAGGTGTTGTTAGAGGCCATGACTTAGGTTTTTCGAGGTGGAGATGAGATGGGAGTGATAAGAGTGGTGGAAGGGAAGAACTCTCGTCCTTAAGTCATGAAAGCTCGATCTCATCCACTCAACAGAGTCCGGCGGCTAAGGGATCAGTTGAACTCAAAACTTTTTGAAACAAGGTGGCCGGGCGGCAAAATTCGAGGTCGGGCGGCCTCATCCTAGGTCGGGCGGCTCGACACTAGGTCGGGCGGCTTGACCAGGAGCCGGGCGGCTCCACCAGGGGGTCGGGCGGCTTGCACCTGCCTCGCCGACTCTGGTTTGGAAGACCAGAAGTCTGTTTTACCCTTCTAGGTGGACTGAAACCCTTTTTCATCGTGATGTGTCGGCTCTTTGTTGAGATTTTTGGTGGTATGGAAGCACAAGGTGAGAAAAGACAGAAAAGTGAGGAGCATGGTAGTGTACATGGCTCGTTTTAGGTCGTCGCTAGACCGTGGACGTGTGATCATGCCGTTCCTTGCAGCTCGTAGGCGTCCACTTCTTCGAGCTGAGGCATTTCGGGCTCTAGAAAGACTTTTAAGCGTTGCCCATTCGCTTTAAAGACCTTCTCGTATTTGTCCTGGAGGGTGATGGCACCGTGATTGTCGGCATCAAGGACCAAAAAGGGCCCTTCCCACTTACTTCTAAGCTTACCATGACCAAACAAACGAACGCGAGAATTAAATAGTAATACCTTATCGCCTTGTTTAAATGTCTTGATCATGATACGCTTATCGTGCCATGTTTTGGTTCGCTCCTTGTACAGCTTGGCACTCTGGTAGGCCTTTTCCCTCCATTCCTCCAATTCAGCGAGTTGGATCTGACGTCGAACTCCTGCCGATTGGAGATCCATGTTCCACTTCCTTATCGCCCAATGCGACTTGAACTCAAGTTCTACCGGCAGGTGACAAGTCTTGCTGTACACCATCTGATATGGTGTCATGCTAATGGGAGTTTTATATGCTATGCGGTATGCCCATAGAGCATCGGGTAGCTTGGATACCCAGTCTTTTCCCATAGCTTCGATAGTTTTCTGCAAGATATCCTTGATCTACTTATTTGATGTCTCAGCTTGGCCACTTATCTGCAGGTGGTAAGGAGTAGCAACACGGTGGTCCACACCGAGTTCTGCGAGGCACCTCTTGAATCTTTTGTCAATGAAGTGTGGGCCTCCATCACTGATAATGACCCTTGGCGTACCAAATCGAGGAAATATGGTGTCATAGAACATTCTGATAGAATGTCTTGAATCTGCCGCGGAACACGGCGGCGCCTCTATCCACTTTGACACATAATTCACCGCGCATGATTCCGGTAGGCTCCATAGTGACCTCCGTAGGAAGATGAATGGCATCTGTCAAGGATCTGGGGGGCTTCACAAGCGGAAATGCAGCGATGCAAGAGACCGTCTGCGCAGAGCTTGTACAGGTAGGGGTCATCCCAGAGATAGAACCGGCTGTCATGGACCAGTTTCCTCTTGTCAGCTTCTTTAGGTACGTATCCCGTGACCATGTAGTTGACCAGATCTGCATACCATGGTTGGAATGCCGTAACCTTCAGAAGTGTGTCATCTCTCATATAGTCATCAATCAGCAAGCATGATGTTTCTTCAAATTGCATCCTCGAGAGATGATCAACAACTGAATTTTCTACTCCTTTCTTGTCCTTGATTTCAATGTCAAACTCTTGAAGTAGCAGGACCCACCGTATTAGTTGTGGCTTTGCATCTTTCTTGGTGAGGAGGTACTTGAGAGCTGCATGGTCTGTGTATATTATGACCTTGGCTCCTACCAAGTATGATCTGAATTTGTCAATGGCAAAGACAACGGCAAATAACTCTTTTTCGGTGGTGGAGTAGTTCAGCTGCGGGCCAGTCAGCGTCTTGCTAGCATAGGATATGGCATGATGTTTTCTATCCTTGCTCTGGCCTAGGACTGCTCCTACAGCATAGTCGCTGGCATCGCACATGATCTCGAATGGAGCATTCCAGTCTGGTGGTTGGATGATGGGTGCTGTAACAAGAGCTTTCTTGAGTGTATGTAGGCTTCTAGGCATGAGTCATCAAACACAAAGGGTATATCCTTAGCCAACAAGTTGGACAGTGGTCTGGCAATAAAGAAGAAGTTTTTAATAAATCTCCTATAAAACCCAGCATGACCAAGAAAGCTTTGGAGTGCCTTGAGGTTTGTTGGAGATGGAAGTTGCTCAATAACTTCGATTTTTGCACGGTCCACCTCTATGCCTCTCTCTGAAACCTTGTGTCCTAGCACAATCCCTTCTCTTACCATAAAGTGATATTTCTCCCAATTTAGAACCAAGTCTACTTCTTTGCATCTATGGAGAACCTTTTCTAAGTTCTCAAGGCATCCATCAAAGGTCTTGCCATAGACTGAGAAATCGTCCATGAATACTTCCATTATGTTCTCTATAAGGTCAGAGAATATGGCCATCATGCAACGCTGGAACGATGCTGGAGCGTTGCATAGCCCAAATAACATTCGCCGATAGGCAAAAGTGCCATAGGGACAGGTGAATGTGGTCTTACTCTGGTCATCCGGGTTAGTGGGGATATGGTGATAACCAAAGTAACCCTCGAGATAGCAGAAGAAGGAGTGATTGGCCAGTCTCTCGAGCATTTCATCAATGAAAGGAAGGGGGAAGTGATCTTTCCGGGTGGCTGCATTGAGTTTTCTGTAGTCGATACACATACGCCATTCGGTGACAGTGTGCTGAGGAATTAGCTCATTGTTCTGGTTCTTCACAACTGTCATTCCTTCCTTCTTTGGTACAACTTGGACTGGACTGACCCATTCACTATCTTGCACCGGGTAGATGATGCCCGCGTGTAGGAGTTTAAGCACCTCCTTCTTGACTACCTCTCTCATCGCTTGATTGAGTCTTTGTTGAGGTGTGGCGGAACCTCCCGATCTAATCTGAGCTAAGCACACCTGCCACCTCTGACTCGCAGTGCACTTAGGCCGAACTAAACCCGGTCGTCCGTCGAGAGTCCTTCGGGTTCTCGATAACACCATTTCCCAGAGGAACCGACATCATACATATTCGACTCTCGATGGAGCCACAACAGTTACATCATCACATGCAGTTGAATAGATATTACATAGACTTTAGTTACAAACCAGTTCGAAATTAAATAGAGTTCAACATAGTCTCATACAACAACAGAGTTCAAATAGTTCTCTCGCAGCGGAAATTTCAAAGTTCATGTTTCACGGTAACCAAAATACTTGCATAAATAGAACAAGCATCGAGCCCACTGATGCTGCTCCTTGCCAGATCATGACTTATCTCACTCCTGATGATAACACGGCCCACCACCAACACAGGCACAAAAGAGGAACTCCATACCTGTAAGCCAAAAGTGGGGGCAAACCCTGAGTACTAATTACTCAGTAGGACTTAATGGAATGGGCTTACGGCTGACGCAAAGCTTGCTTACTAATAACTGGATCCTTAGTTGTTTCTTTTAAACAGGATCAGGTTAATGAGTGGAAGCAGGATTTGACAGCTGCTTAGTTAGTTGTCTACAAGCAGGATTTGACAGCTGCTTGATCTATTGCACAGAGCAGGAATTAACAGCTGTTTGTGCCATCATATTAATATCACCAACATGAGTGTGACAAGTATTGCATGAAAGTAAATCAGGTATATCCAAGCATGTAGTATTCAAAACCATGAATTCATAATACAAGATGTTCAAGTATTTACTACTTTGTCCGTCAGTGGTATTGGCATTCTCACACCTGGTGAGCATCAGCGATTCGAATCGATTTTTATATTCTAGGAAATAACTAGAAGTACCAGGATAGCATATGCTTACTAACCAATGGCATTCCCACATATGCTTCCCCCATCTCCACTCGTCCTGTCTTAAGTTCGATTCACTCCCGCCTGACTCCCAGAGCGCATTGTCGCAGGAGCGTTAACACGCAATGGGTCAGCCCTCCCTTGACACCCGCCTCCGCGGCCACCTTCCTCTCAACCAGTGGGTAGGAACGTGTCTCTGTGCTTAAGACGTCACAAGTAAGACTTTCACCAGTCCATTATCCCGGATAAGCACCCTAGCAATGTTATGCCGACCAATAGGCGAACAACGACCGGCCTTATGCGACTCGGGCGGAGTCCACCACACATTATTCCGGTTCTCCTCATACAAACCAATATCTCCGCCCAGTCTCCATTTAAAACATAACATAACCATAGCATAGTAACAATAACTTGCATTGTGAGATTTCTTTTTTTTGAAAAGTAACCCCCTACGAGACAAGTGACATTTATTCACTCGTGTCTACTCGCACCTAGCCATTCTAGGCACTCGTCCTACGAACTCTAGGTATAGGTGCTAGGGCCAGGGCGGCCAGGAATTCTAATGCAGTTGGTCTCAATCGATACCTAATGCATATACGTAATCAACAATTATTTTATTTGCCAGAAAATAGCATGGTCCTGCCTACCTTCTTCGCTAGAGTTAGCCTCCTCGGTGACACACTCAGAGCTCTGCTGCGGTTTCTACTACTGCTGGGATTCCTGCTCCTGGTCGTCCGGCTCCTCGATCAAAGGCTACTCCTGCGTCGGCAATTCGCTTGCGGGATATATATTGTATGACAATGTATGCGAATGAGTGCAAGGAAATGCAATGCCGTTGCAGGATGTATGAAGAATGTAAAGCATGATGAATGGTATGGTAATGAAAGACTTAAATGACTCCAATTAGGTTTATTCATCAAGGAATGAATACCTCGTGAAGTTTTATTAAGAAATCCTACAACCCATCACCTAAACTTAATATAGTCTATCATACACAATATAGCAAGAACTGTTAACAGAGTCATGGTTTAGTGAGAAATCATTGCACACATAAAATAATTAGGGATAGGTTTATTGGCAGTTTTTTTTCTATTTATGCAATTAAAATTCTCAGGTCAAGTTCATACTGCTACCTGGTCCCAAATAAGTTCAAATAATTATGACAAGTAGATCATTACTGTGCCAGGTCATTGCCCAAATTTCAGCTCCAGAAAAGTTATATTTATTTTATTAAAATTCTAGCAAGATATCAGCCCATAAAATTTCCAGATTTTTCATAAATTGCAGGAATGGTATTTTGACATGAAATTTGACCAGTGAGCTTTATATGGCATGATATGCATGTACAAAAATTGACAAGTGAAATATCATCAGTTTAGTTGGGCATCTAATTTCCATATACTTACACTAAGCAAATTAAGATGTACATCCAAACAGTGCTATTAAATTCCAAAAATTTATTTCTGAACTTTCTATCATACTAATAGCATACCGGATTTTTCCTAGAATTTCCCTTACATGCTATCATCACTTTTTCTAATTATTAAACTTAGCAAGTAGTATTTTGTCATTTTCAAAACAGCAACTAAAATTTACATGCACGGGTCTATACTCTTCCAGTGAGATTCACAAGCTATGTAGGACGTAAGATAAATATTAGTGGATCATATTTACCATAGTTTGTATAGTCCACACTTCCAAGTTATTTAATAATGCATAATATACAAGCAAAATGGTAAAACAGTGAATGAACAACAAGATCTAGGGTCACCAAATTTCTCACAGTATGCAAATGTCCTAAGAAAGCTACTAACCAAGTTTCATCATTTTTCGATTTCATTAAAACCATGTTTTCCATTTTTCATGATTTAACATGCACTCACAATAATAGGGGCAAAACCATACATGCACATCCCCACATCATACCCACTGTGTAGATCTATTAACAAGGAGTACCATACAACTGAGTTTACCTTTTTACGATTTTTATTTGATTTATTATGATTTTCCAAAGTTTCAGCCGAAAATCACAAGATAAAATGGAAAAGCATCGAATCCAGGGGCTAGACTGCAATTATGCCGAACCTACAGGGGCTAGAACGTAAGATTCCCAAGACACGGTGAATAGCACGTGGATTAAACCGTAAATACCGCAAAACCTTGGGGCTAAATCTAAAAAAATCCGCCGCCTTCGTCAACCTCCCGCCGCGCGCGGCGGCGCGCGCGTGCGCCGGCGGCTCGCCAGAGCCGCGACGCGGGGCGCGAGAGGTGCGCGCGAGCGCGGCGCTCATCCTGAGGGCGGAGGTGGTGTGGACGAGGCGTGGACGGCGGTGAACTGCGGCGGTGTCGGCGTGAACCGTCGCGACGGGGACGGCGCGGGCGAGGACGAGGACGATCTCGGCGGTGAGGAAGGGAAAGGCGACGAGGGCTGGCGCGTCGGGTGCGCGAGCTCTCGGCGAGTGTAGCGGTGTAGGTCTCGGGGCGCGGGAGGCGACGGGGAGGGCGGCGCGAGCTCGAGCTCGAGCTCGGCCGGCAATGGCTGGGGTGGACGGCGCGGCTTGGGAGAGAGGCAGGAGCACTCGGAAGATGCAGGCAGCGGGTGGAGGCGAAAGGGGGAAGAGAGGCGCGTCGGCCTTGGGTTAAAGGCGCGGCCGGGGGGTCGATCTATGGGCGCACGGCGTTGGCCATACGCCGGCGTCCACGCAGCGCGCGTCGCCCCGGACAGAGTGGCTGTCCGACCGGTGGGACCCACCTGTCGCAGACCCAAAACAAAACCAACCCCATTTGTGTTTTTTCTCCCTCTGTAAATCGTGTTTTTGGGCTATTTAGGGTCCAATTTTGGAAAAGCAGTAATTGGATGAAATGTTCTACTCTTGGAGCTCTACAAGTTTGTCAAAAGGTTCAGCACATAATTCCAAGTGGAAATATGATTTGAATTTGAATTTATCTAGCAGCTCCCAGTTTGGACAGTGGACTTTTATTGCTTGTGGATATCAATCTCCTATTTCTGGTCATTATCACTCAAAGTGCCTCTTGACAAGTTTGTTTAGAATTTCTAAACCTACAATTTATACAATTTGAGTATTGCATGACAGTGGCCGTAGGTTAGAGTAAATTTGGGATTTCAAATCAGGACTGATTTGAACTGGTTTTCTGTACTGACATTGAATGACCTTAATCACCTTGTAAACCTCATTATATGACAAGACTCCAATTAGTAAAGTTGCTTATATCCTGTCTACCTACAATTTAGTAAATATGAGTTTCACCCAGATCTCAATGGAATCAAAGTTATGAGCATAAACATAGCATCACACATGCAGAAAACAGATTTCTAGGAATTTGCATAACAACCTAGATAGATGATAGCTCAATTATATGCAAACATATGATGCTTCATGATGCTTATTGATGAATATTGCATGTGAGAACAAAGATTATGCACTTTAGATGCTAGAGCATTACATGAGGTTCCTGTGAGGGCCGGTGCTCGGTCTCCATCGGGATGCGATGAGTGCACAGGTTCAAACTGATTCCCTTCAGATCTTGGAGTGAGTACCCAAGCACTGATCTGTACTTCTCCAAGACAGTGATTAATCGCCGGCTCTCATTCTCGGTCAGCTTGTCGCTAATGATTACTGGTATGTCCGGATTCTTGTTGAGGAAGGCATACTTCAGGCCAGGCGGTAGCTGTTTGAGCTCAATTTTCGGGGGGTCGGACCGCAAGGATTCACCCAGGTTCTCAAACTCAAGCGGCTCTTCTACCGCACTGAAGTTGCTAGCCTCTTCCTCTAGGCTTTGTTGATCTTCCTCTTCCTCAAGTGAAATACCCATCACTTCTTCTAGGAGATCAACATCTGGCTTAGCCTCCGTTTTGGTGTTCAGTGCTCGACTCATGCCAACTTCGAACACTTCTTTGCCAAACTGGAGTTGTAGTTGCCCTGGAGTTGCTATAGTTTTGATCAGGAAAGCAATAGGGATCCCAACCAGTATGAGTGGCATGGGTTCCTCGGGTATGTCGAAGATGTGGAAATCTAAGAACATCCGCTTGTCCCGCAAGGTTACTGGTATGACCCTGATAACTCCATGATTTTCCAATGATTCATTCTTGTTCCATGTCAAGCGAATGTTGGATTTTGATGGTGGGAGAGTGGGGAAATGTGTGTCTACTACATGTTTAGGAATGATGTTCACCCCAACTCGAGGGTCGTACAAGATATTTTGTGGGAACATGTCGGATACATGGTTAGAGACAAGAGATGGTCCTGGGTAGAACCTAACAATTTTCGTGTCGAGTCGTCTCTCTTCTAGCCATTCTCGATTCAGCACAGCTGTAAGCCAGAGAAGGTCCTCTCTCATTTGATGTGTTTGTTCTGGGAGTAGATATGCTGGTTGAGAGGTCCTTTTGAAGCGTTGGCTTTCTTTGGGCAACCAAGATGTTTTGCCAAAGCCCGTTAGTAGCTCGTCATCAAACGAGAACGGGGGAACCGACGGAGGATTCATCATGGATTCACTGACCCTTTCAGTGTCCTGTGACGTGCTAGGTTTAGGGACATCTGTGATCATGAGAGTTTGTGGAGATGGGGTATGGGTGTTCTGGCTCTCTTCTTGGTAGCTGGGTTTAGGTGGATCTTGTGGATATGAGCGTGGTTTCTCGATTGTACTGCCATCAGAAGCTATTTCGAGGATTTTATCAAGGACTCTTCGTCCTTCTGGGGTAGATAGGTGAGAAAACGATCCTCCTGAAGCTAAGTCCAAACATAGTCTTGTGCCTGGTGAAAGGCCTCGGACAAAGTGCTGCAAGAGCATGGACTCTTGGATCGCCAGATCTGGGCCGGATGTGACCAGACCGGTGAAACGTGACCAGGCTATTGCCAAAGTCTCGTTGCTTCCTTGACGAATGTTGAGAACTTCACATCGGAGGTCAACGACTCGATTTGGTGGGAAGAAGTGTAGACAGAATTTGACTTGGAGTCTCTCCTAACTCCCTTCTACTGCACCGACTGCTCGGTTATACCACGATTTTGTTGCTCCCGTCAGTGAGAACGGAAATAGCAACCATCAGAGGGTTTCTCCAGGCATATTTGAGATGGGGATACAACTGCAGAGCTGCTCGAACTCTCGGAGGTGTGTGTAGGGACTCTCTTATTCTAATCCTGTGAAAGATTTGTCCCGAACCATGGCTATCAAGCCGGGACGTAGCTGATAGCCATCTGTGATGATCGGGGCGGATGATGGCGGAGGCTCTAGAAAATTGCCCTTCAGAGCTGATAACTCGCAGATAGGCGTGTGATCAATGGGGTGGTGTGGTGATATAGTGGGATAGTGGTATAGTGGTTGTATAATGGGAGATAGGATGACCTTGGTTCTGTGTTAAGATAGCTACTATTCCCCGGCAACAGCGCCAGAAAAGCTTGTTGGCGTTCCTTAGCCTATTAGATATAAATCCGCAAGCACACGGAAAACACGTTGTAGCCTTTCACCCGAGAGTATTCTAGGGTATCGAATCCACGAGGAACGAGGAGTATAATAATCACACAACACAATGGCCAAACTAGCGAAGCTAGCAAGTTGAGGATAAAAGATAGAAAAGCAGGTTCTCAACAAATATTAAAGCACCTTACTATACTAAGCATGCAAAGCACTATACTTGTCATGTAAACATAGACACCAAAGCTGCAGAGCCACTGCCAGGCACCAGAGTGCTGATAACCCAGCCGAGAAAGGCGGGCGCTACAAGTTACGGCTATATCGTCAGCGAGTCCTATCCGAACGAACAGGATTGGAATACTGAGAACACAAAAGCTGTCACCTAGTGTGTCTACCAACCAAAGCTGCGTGGGATAGCCGACTGGTCAGGCCACACCTCTGGCCCACACAGGAAGGTCTCTTTTGGATCGACGAGGAGCGATGTACGCGTTCCTAGGGTATAGGACCCCCGGGACGGTAACAATACTCGACTGGTGGAAATATCACATCACCAACCGAGTTGATGAAGAAGTCGGAGAGGCGGCAAAGTGGCTTGCTAGTGGAAATACATCACTACGAGCGGTGCAGCCCTCGAGTCGACGGAGTAGTTGGTGAGGCAGTGAAGTGGCCAACTAGTGGAAATACGTCAAGCGGTGTAGCGTTCGAGTCGATAGAGTAGTCGGCGAGGCGGTGAAGCGGTTGGCTAATGGAATACGTCACTTGCCGGTGTAGCCCACGAGACGACGGAGTAGTCGGCAAGGCGTTGAAGTGGCCAGCTAGTAGGTTATTTATTTTCTTGATCTAGATGCAGTGTTCCTGATCTTATTCTTAAGGGTTATGTTCTTCTAACTATCTTGGTCTTTGATCTTGCATACTAATGATATAGTTGCGTAGCTGTAAGCAAAATGGCCTCATGTGCTGTGATGCCCCAAGCATCTTAGATGCATTTCATTTGCATCATTGACATGTTTGCATCATCGCATGAACATTTCATGTTGAGTGCATAAGTAGACAAAGTTATGTGAATCACTTAAATCCAGTTTTTCCTGAGTAGGCCTCCAAACTTGTCACTATAACTTTGAATGTGCTGGGATATAAGTAAAACTTTTTATACCAAACTTGTACACAATTTCATGATGAACAACTTTGGTAATTGGTGCTATGACATGCAGTAAGGTTTGCATAGAGTTTTAGGGTATTTTATGTCAATATGTGAAATCTGTCCAAACCTGACCAGTAAAGTAAATTCAAATTTTCTTGATCTTAAAGCCCAAATATTGCAATGCATTTAGTGAGAAAGTTGTAGATCATGAAATTATGAACAACATTGGTATAAAACTTTTTGTATGAAAGTGGCCATAAAATGGACTTTTGGAATTACTAATCTGGTGGGTGTTTTGGTCAAACGTTGGTTAGTTCATCAAATTCAAATTTAAACCATGTTTTTGAGTAGAACATGGTATGGAAGTTATAAGAGAATTGTAGAGCTCAAAATTTAGAACACTTTTTGTATTTCAAGTTTGATCTAAATCGGCCTAGAAACTGTTCAAAAACAGAGAATTAGAACGAGTGTTACAGCAGTCAACGGGGATTTTGCCATTTTCGCCTTTTTCTTTTTCCCTCTGTCTCGCTGACCAGTGGGACCCACTGGGCAGCCGGCCAACCGACGCCAGGCCGTGGGCGACACGCGTATGCCGGCGTACGGAGCCGCACCGCGGTGCCTCGGCACCCTGCCCCGATAGGTCGACCGCCTCACCTTTAAGGTGGACGCGCCCTCCCCCTCTCCGCTCCCCTCTCCCACTCGCCATCCCGAGCGCCCTCACCTCTCTCTCCATTCTTCACCGCCGCCGCCATTGATTGAGCTCGGGTGGAGCTCACGCCCACCGTTCCGCAGCTCCCCGCGCCTCCCCATCGTCGTGCCACTCTCCACCACCCTCGACTCCACCACCTCGCCAAGTCTAGGCCGCCGATTTTGCTCGACCGCCGCGCATTCCGCCTCCGGACCTCCACCTCTCCGGGCCACAGTCGCCGGCCTCCTTCGCCGCTTCGCCGCCGAAACAGGTAGTTGGGTGAGGCTCCCCATCCTCCTTTCTTCCTCCTCAGCCTCCTCCGGTGGGCTCCCGCGCCCTGGATGGCCGGGATGGCGCGCGCCGCCGCCATGCTCACCTCCCCGTCGGGAGGTAGAAGAAAGAGGGGAGGAAGACGAGCGAGTTTTGCGTTTAGGCCCCTGCACTTTTGACTATTCGCGTTTCCATCCTGAGCGCTGTTGATAGTGTCTTGAGAACCTTACGATCTAGCCCCTGTACTTTTGAAATAATCGCGGATTAGTCCCGGATCTATAGTTTTCCTTTATATTTTGTTTATTTTAGGATGAAACGTTTGGAAAATCGTATAAAATTGTAGAAAAATCCAAAATGGGTAAACTCAGTTGCGTTGGACTCCTCTTGAGCAGATCTACAGAATGAATATGATGTGGATGTGTGAAAAGACTGTTTTGCCCTCAGTCTAGTGCATGCATGATTAGGGTAAATAAATGGCAAAAGTGGACTAAATGAACTCCTAAAATGTTGAAACTTGGACAGTGGCTTTAATATAACATTTAGGAACTGAGTGAATTTTTGTTGCAGTACCACTTGCTGTTAAATGACTAATCTACCCCTAGGCTTGAGTTTTTGTAATAAAAATGCATGGGAAGTACTTACCATATGAAACTTGCTCCAAAGGTTGTACTAGATTTTTGGGACACACCTTGTGCTATGTTTAGCCTGCTGGTAAATTTTGAGGCCTTGCATGTTGGGTTTGAATAGTGATTTGAAATGACAAAGTGTCACATGCTTAAGTAAATAAAAGGAAAAAGTGGTCTTAGGATGCATAATTAATTCCATGGAAAATGTGGTAACTTGCTAATGATGCATAGGTTCCAAAAAGTATTTTTGTGAAGCTTATGAGTACTGTCTTGATGTGCATTTAAAATAGACCTAAATAATTATATGGAAAATAGATGTCCTATCAAACTAAGGATTTTGTACTTGCTAATTTTTGTATATCATGCTCATGTAACAAGGTGCTTGCTGTAGAAATTTGAGGTCCAGAACCTATTCCTATAAATTATGAAAAATCTGAGAAGCTATAGGGCTGGTAACTTGCTGGAATTTCAATAAATTAATTATAAACTATTTCTGGCTGAAATTTGGACTGTAGCCTCTTGCACTACTGGTTATCATGTCATAATTATTTGGGATCAATTGGAGTTATCTAATAGCATAAACTTGACATGAACACTGTAATTCCATAAATAGATAAGCTTACTTAATGAATCTAAATGCATTTCATGTAAGAGTAATATTGCATGCTGCTTGTCACGCCATACTTGCTGAAAGTTCTTTGTGATATCCGGAATGATAGGTCGAACTAGCTTTTAGTGATGGTTTGTACGATTTTTTAGTGATGGGTTGTATGATTTTTTAGGAAAGTTGTTAAGTTTTCTCATTATGGAATGTGTTTGAACAAAGTATAATTGACTCTTTTTTGTCACAAACTACTTGATCATGCATTACACTTTTTTTGCACCTCATGCATACAATTGCATTCGTTGCATTCATGATTGCACTATGACATACATATAACTCGTAGCATGTGCATGTATTTACATTCTCTTGCACTCACTTGCATATTATATCATGCATATAGATTCTGCGAAGGAAGAATCAACACAGGAGCTGCTATTGATTGATAAGCCGAACAACGAATTGCACTAAGAGCAAGAAGACGACGTGTTGCTGATTATCCGTCCCTGTTTCAAGGGTTTGCCTGGGGCAAAGCCTCACAACCCGGCAAACTAACTGTTTGTTGGTTTTTATAAGAACAATCAAAGGTAGGCAGAACCATACTATACCCAGCAAACCTTTATGTTTTTATGATTAGGCATATGCATCAAGAGTTGTTTGGAACCAACTGCATTAGACATCCTGACCGCCCTGGCCCTAAATCCTATGAATAGAGTTCGTAGGACGAGCATGCCTAGAAATGCTAGGTACGAGTAGACATGAGTGGGCACTGTCACTCGTCGCGTAGGCGATATTTCAAAATCTTAGAAATCTTACTACGATGCAATTTATGACTATTTATGTTGATGTTAAATCGAGACCGGACGGAGCGTAAGTTTACTTTTGGGGTGTGCGTTGTTGTTCTCCGGCTCCGCCCGAATCGTTTAAGGCCCGTCCGCTGTTCATCTGCTGATTGGCATAACATTGCTAGAGTGCTTATCCAGAACATGGACCTGGTGAAAGTCTTACTTGTGCCATCCGAAGAATAGAGACAGACTCCTACTATGACACCTTAGGGAACTTGTAGTCGAGGGAGGGCTGACCCGGTGTGACCGTGGTATCGCTCCTAAGGCGGCACAACCTGGGAACAACGGAAGGATTGAATCGAATTTGGGATGGAACAAGTGGAGATGGGGGAAGCATATGTGGGAACGCCGGGGATTAGTAAGCATCTGCCATCCTGGTGCTTCTAGTTATTCCCGGGAATTAATCGCTGATGCTCACGAGGTGTGAGAGTGCCAAATATCATTGTTGGGCAACGTAGTAACAATTTAAATATCTTATGCTTATATTCATATTTTTTAATACAACATGCTTGGATGGGTATGATATACTATTATATGTTGACGGCACTTAAGCACGCCAAATCTTTATACTGCAAGCGCACAGTATCGCGGTAGCTTTTCCCCAGGATGAGTATCTTGGGTTTGTCAATCCGAGATTAATTATGCTTAAGATGCTATCAACCTAATATTAACTAAATTACTATCTAATTCTAATAGATCTAAATAAGCTTAAATGAAAGATAAAGGCTATCTAATTGCAATCTAATAACGGTTCTAATTATACTCTAAATATACTCTAATCAAGCTCTAATCTATTGCATAAAAGGAATAATCAACGATTAAACTAAACTCGGGATAGATAGGATTTAAACAGGCAAAAGGATCCACAAGAGATATGAGACAAACAACTTAAGAACTAAGAACCACCTTGATAAAGATCTAATCAACAAGCATAGAATAAACATGAATATGAATGTCAAAGATCTACTCGAACCTTTCCCCGGGCTCCACTGTCACTGGTAACCAGGTAATCGACGAACTAGTAAACCCTAACCATCTCTAAGCATGAGCAGATTCAATCTACTGATCAGGTAAAATAGATCTACTAAAAGACATGTGAGACATCTAGATTGTGGCCACAATAACACATGTAGACATGAAGCATTGCAAAGACATGGATCATAAACATGCATAAACAAGAAGCTAAATCTAAAAGACAAACTTTATTGATCAATCATCAAGGTTTTATCAAAGTATATAAGAAGTTCGAGGGATTTACTCAAGATACATCGAAATCCGTGACCCAAAGTCGTCGAGTTGAACTAGACGAAGAAGTCGGCGGAAGATGAGCTCGAGCAGCCCTCGGGAGGACCTGGGTCGGCCGACCAGACCCCCTAGGGGTCGGCCGACCCCCAGGCCTCCTGCCTCCTCTTGCTTGCTCCTTTCGCCGAGATGTCCCTCTCGCCGAGTTGAACGCTTTTGGCCCCCGAACTCTGCCCTAAACTCTCGGTGTACAATGGATTTGTGTCGAACAATGATGCCTCTCCCCTTGGGAGGCCATATATTTATACTCCGGAGAGTCCCCTATACAAGGAATCTAATAGGTCGGTTCTAAAAGTCCTAGTAGGACTTAAACACCTATTTCCATGTGTATACAAGCCTCTAGAAGAGTCCCGGTCGTCCTCCATCTTCCCTTGCTTGGATATGAAGCCATTGTCCTAGTCCTTCCAGAAATAGGATTTCCATATTCTGCAGCCTTTAGTATTTTGACCATAACTCTGTCTTCCGAAGTCCAATAAACGCAAACTCAGACTCTAAATTGTAGAGCTCGAAGAGATCTACAACTTTGGTATTCAAACTTTCTTCATTTGACATCGTTAAGGTCACCGAATTGGGCCCACAAGGTGCTGCTGTCCTGGAATCCGAGAATATCTCGAGTTTTAATTGGAAGTTTGATTGGATTTGTAATAAACCTTCCTTATCTTCATATTATTCATCCTTTATCCTCCGGAACATTCTCCATAATGGGCTTGGGTCTTCTTTTGGACTTTTAGCATAAATCCTTTCTTCGAGAAATCCTCAAATTTATATCAATTATACCTATTTTCCTGCAAAAATCAATAATGCACAAAAACAAAGAGCATTCTCGAAAACGGGGTTAATTGTTAGCAAAATAATAATAAATCATATAATTAATTTATGAAACGGCATAAAAACATATGAAATTATAACATAAATTTAGTACTTAAGCCGCGTCAACAATATCCCCACACTTAGATCATGCTAGTCCTCGAGCATAAGATCGATAAATTTTAAAATAAACTCTCAACTAAATTTATGTTAATTCTAAACAAATACTTCTTAAAATAACTTTACTTTAGAAATCACTCAAATCATAACATGGGAATATTTATTTAACTTTCATGCATATAGATCCCCACAAGATTTAACGAAATCAAATGAATCATAACTATGCCAAAGTCTCCTTTCAGAATATAAAAAGAGGTTTTTTTCAATATAATTTTAGAAAAAACAAAATCTCTTCAAATGATCAAGAAATCACTAATCCCTTTAAATCAAGCTCTCAACAAGGCACTCATTATAAATGGCTATCCTATAAAAGATTTACTCTCTCTTCCTCACAGGAAAATATATGGAGCTTGGTAAAGGCTTAGCAAAGTTAAACATTTTATTGTTCAAATAAGTTATCTTTCTAAAGCTCAATCAATCATCTTTAAACAATTTTGGTCATCGAGAATAAAGAAAATAATATATATATATATATAGACAAAGAAAAAGAAGATATAGATAGTGGACATGTGCATGTATATAATGAAAATTGGAATAAATTCCAGAACTTTTGCACATGGTTGGAAAAAGCGAAAGTCTTTGCTCATTAATTTTATAACAATAACTCAAGGCTTTCAAAGAGACTAATTTAAATGTATATATAAATTTCTCCCCCTTTCTCCTTTTTCCTAATTCTACCTCTCTTTTCCTTTCTTTCTTTTATTTATTTCGGCCACTTGGCCATTATTTTCTCCCTCTTTTTTTTCTTTTTTTTCTTTTTTTTTTTTAAATTTGACCACTTGGTCTATTATATTTTTTTTTTACTATAACCTCTACTCCTTTTTCATCTCAAAAGTCCCCTTTTTAATTTAATTTTAATTAATGAGCAAAAACCTCACTTAAATAGGTAAAGGTAAACAAAATGAGATGATAAAAAGGTTTATAGGATAAAGATATTGCTTATTATTTCTAAGCAATTGGAATATAGTAAGGCTAGCAAAGATGAAAAATCGATGACCAAAAATTATTTAAAGTGATCAAAATTACTAAAGAAATCAAACTTAATCAAACTCACATGAAATAACTTGCTTATAAACTGGCTTTCATAAACTAAGCTCTAATAGGTATTAAAAACTCTCTCTTGATTTAAGGGATGTAAAACTTGATCAAATAAAGATAAATTTAATAAAAAGATTTTTTTTTATAAGTCCTCTAATCTTTTTCTTAATTGAAAACTTTGGCAAAGCTATAAAACACAATCTTCCAACAAAACATGGGTTATGCATTATTAATTATTTTAGTAATTCCCACATTACTCAAATCATGACAACTTAAGCAAAATTAATTATCAAAGTAAATGCATAGAATAAACTTAAATAAAACGAGACAAAATTAATAATAATAATAATAATAATAATAACGCCATCCTGTCAACTCACACCTTAGTAAGTAATAAAATATAAAAGACAATAATAATAATAATAATGATAATAATAATAAAAGGGCGTTATTATTTCAAACGCTTTATTAATCTAACGGGGAAGACACATCCCCACACTTAGCTAATGCTAAGTGTCCTAGTCATCTCTGGAGTTCGACCCTAAATTCAATCTAAACTGACTCAGAACTCCGTGTAACTACGCATACCAAAACTTGAAACAAAACCGACTTGAAAACCACCCAGGTCGGCCGAGCCTGACCTCTCTGGTCGGCCGACCTGGGCCCCTCCTCTGGCTTCTGGGCCCCAGGTTTGGTCGGTAAGTTTATTTATTAAATAAAAATATTTATGTACAGAAAAATTTGAAAAAAATTTAAATTACGTAACTAAATTATTTACAAAGGATAGGTTACCTATGGAAATCTAAGGGTCATATATATGGTAGTCAACTCTAACCTCTTTGAAGTTGTATGTATCAATATAATTGATTTCAATCTTGTCCTCTTCAATGTAGACCTTCAATCTTTGTCCATTTACCATATATTTGTTCCCTTCAAAATCCATAATGGTAACTGCTCCGGCAGGTGATACGTCATGAACAATATAAGGTCCATCCCATTTACTTTGTAATTTTCCTTTTCCAAATAATTTAAACCTTGAATTATAGAGAAGAACCTTATCACCTGGCTTAAACTCCTTCTTAAGAAGTTTCTTGTCAAACCATCTCTTAACCCTTTCCTTATAAATGGTAGCATTATGATAAGCTTGTAACCGTGCTTCATCAAGGGTACTTAATTGAATCCTTCTTTTGACTAAGGCGGCATCTAGATCTAAATTTAATTCCTTAATTGCCCAATAAGCTTTATGCTCCAATTCTACTGGTAAATGACAAGTTTTTCCATAAACTAACTGATAGGGTGTCATTCCAATAGGTGCTTTAAATGCAGTCCTATAAGCCCAAAGAGCATCATTAAGCTTTTTTGACCAATTTTTGCCTCCTTTAATCACCGTCTTTTTAAGAATTTCTTTTAATTGTTTATTTGATGTCTCGGCTTGGCCATTGGTCTGTGGGTGATAGGCTGTAGAAACTCTATGTTCAATTCCCATCTTTGCCAAATAATCAGTAAAGTCTTTTCCAATAAAATGCGATCCTCCATCAGAGATAATAACTCTAGGTACTCCATATCTTGGAAAGATATTATTCTTAATCATCTCTATAGACTCTTGCGTAGACGCCTTCTTACATGGCAAAGCTTCCACCCACTTTGAGACGTAATCCACAGTCACTAAAATATACTCATATCCATGTGAATTTTCAAATGGTCCCATAAAATCCATTCCCCAAACATCAAATAAATCAATTTGTAGATTGTATGTCAAAGGCATTGAATTTCTAGCTGTTATATTTCCAGTTCTCTGACACTCAGGACAAGAAGCGACAAATTTCCTTGCATCTTCATGCATTCCTGGCCAATAGAATCCACTCGCCCATATCTTAGCCTGGGTTCTGAAATGTCCATGATGCCCCCCATATTCTGCAGCGTGGCACTTTCTCAAAATCTCACTTCTCTCATCTGCAGGTACGCATCTTCTGAGGACTCCATCAGATCCAAATCTATATAGGTAGGGTGAATTCCAATAAAATTTCTTGGCTTCGGCAAGGACTTTCCTTTTTGAATTATAGTTGAGATGAGTCAGTGGCTCTCCTCTAATGGCTCTAATTACGTCTAGCATCCAAGAATCCTTATCTATAACCGCATAAAGGGTATCGTCTCTTAACGCATCTTCAATTGGTGGACCTCCTTTACTATGGCTCATTCTAGACAAGTGATCTGCCACTACATTCTCAACTCCCTTCTTGTCTCTGATTTCTACATCGAATTCTTGTAGCATTAGAATCCATCTAATTAAACGAGGTTTAGCATCCTTTTTAGTGAGGAGGTATTTAATAGCAGCATGGTCAGTGTAGACTATAACCTTTGAATTAACAATATAAGATCTAAACTTTTCAAAGGCAAAAACTACTGCTAACAACTCCTTTTCAGTAGTTGCATAATTAACTTGGGCCTCGTTAAGAGTTTTGCTGGTATAATAAATGGCATGTACTTTTCCGTCTTTTCTCTGCCCCAGCACAGCTCCTACTGCATAGTCACTGGCATCACACATGATCTCAAAAGGTAAATTCCAGTCAGGTGGTTGAATGATAGGCGCTCTAACTAGTAATTCCTTAATTTTCCTAAAGGCTACCTCACACTCATCAGTGAACTCAAAAGGAACATCCTTCTGGAGTAGGTAATTCAGTGGCTTAGCTATTTTAGAAAAATCCTTAATAAATCTCCTATAAAAGCCAGCATGTCCGAGAAAGCTTCTGAGAGATCTAATATCTGTAGGTGGTGGCAACCTTTCTACAGTCTCTATCTTGGCTTTATCTACTTCAATTCCTTTCTCAGAAATGACGTGTCCCAACACAAGTCCTTTTCTCACCATAAAATGACACTTCTCCCAATTCAACACTAAGTCTACTTCTCCACATCTCTTCAGAACTTTTTCTAGATTCCGTAGACAGTGGTCAAAACTAGTGCCGTGAACTGAGAAATCGTCCATGAAAACCTCCATGATATCTTCAATGAAGTCTGAGAAAATGGCCATCATACACCGTTGAAATGAAGCTGGTGCATTGCATAAACCAAAGGGCATTCTCCTATAGGCAAAGGTTCCATAAGGACAAGTGAAAGTTGTCTTGTGTTGATCGTCTGGATGGATAGGGATTTGAAAGAATCCAGAATAACCATCTAAATAGCAAAAATGGGTATTCTTAGCAAGTCTCTCTAGCATCTCATCTATAAAGGGTAAAGGGAAGTGATCTTTTTTAGTGGCTTTATTAAGCTTCCGGTAATCTATACACATTCTCCAACCAGTGACAGTTCGTTGTGGAATTAATTCATTTTTCTCATTTTTAACTACGGTTAAACCTCCCTTTTTAGGCACACAATGAACAGGGCTAACCCACTCACTAGTTGGTACTGGGTAGATAATTCCGGCGTTTAGCAGCTTGATTACTTCCTTCTTCACTACGGATCTCATTTCGTTACTCAGTCTCCTTTGATTGTCTACCACTGGCTTGTGGCCTTCTTCCATCGGAATCCTATGAGTACAAAATGCTGGGCTAATTCCTTTAAGATCTGCTAGAGAATAACCAATTGCCTTCTTATGTTTCCTTAACACTCCTAGCAATCTTTCCACTTCTTCTGGACTCAGCTGATCACTAACAATTACAGGATAAGTTTTATCTTCTCCTAAAAATTCATACTTAAGTCCTTCGGGCAGTGGTTTGAGCTCCACGTCGGGCGCCTCCTGTGGGTTAGGGTCACCTAGTGGCTCTACAGGAATGTCTTGGGTCTCTTCTTGATTAAGTTCAAGTTGATTAGTGGCAATGGTTGTTTCCTCAGAGAAGAATCCTTTTTCTCCTCCTTCTAATACTAATTTTAACGGCTCTCTAAAAGCGTTAATATAGTTAATACTCTCTATCTCCTCTATATCGGGAGTGAGATTAATAGGCACTTTAGATGCCGGTAGGAAATCAAAGTCATATTTTAATCCATCAATATTAATATTGACCTTTCCTTTATCATTATTAACTACAGCATTAACCAACTTAAGAAAAGGTCTACCAAAAATTATGTTAATATCATTATCGTAGACATTAATTATATAAAAATCAGTTGGTATAATGTTATTAGCAAAGTTAACTTCAACATTTTTAATTAAGCCTACAGGTCTAATTACTTCATTATTAGAAAGTTTAATTTTAATATTAGTAGAAACTAAGTGTGGTTTATCACTCAATTTAGAATAAACTTCATAGCTCATAGTACTTACCTGGGCTTCCATAGAGCAGTGAATATTGTTGAAGTCTTCTTTGTTGATGGAGCAAGAAATACCAGTTGAAGATTCTTCTGGCTCCAGGTAGACGATAATCTCCTCAGTAAGTGATGACTCCGGCTTGACACCAATCACCCGCTTCACTTCAGAGACAAAGTCACTGTCCAGCTCTTCTTCTTGGAATAATTTCTGCAGCACTTCCCTTGTACTTAGATCATCAGAGCTCCTCCTTAGTGGAATTTCTGGTGGAAACAATTCTTCCTCTTCCTCTAAGTCTTCTGGTGGGAGTGGTCCTGCACACTTCAGTGTATCTCCAAAATCCACTGGCATCCAGCTTGTCTTGTCGAATTCTGTCAGTGGTTTTGCACTAGCAAGGCTTCTGTAATTTGAACACTCAGTCTTCACTTGTGGTGCAAAACTCTCGTACTCCTCTTCCTCAGCTGCATAAGACACTGTAGTTCTTTTGACAGGTTGTTGCTCCTTGTAGATAGCATATGTAGGCGCCACAACCACTGGTTCCTGCATAACACTCTCCTTCCTGTCTCTTTCAGCTTTTGAGGTTAAGCAGACATCTGACAAAATCTTCATAGCTTCACTCCACTTCCGAGTCAGCAGTGATCCTCCAGCACAAGTGTTCAGTCGCTCAAAGTCTCTAGTGGTAAGACTATAGTAGAAAATGGACATCATCATCTCTGGAGTGAATCCAATTGGTGGTCCTTGTGTCCTCATTTCTTCCAGTCTGTCCCAAGCTTCATCAATGTCTTCATTTTCTCGTTGCTCGAAGTTCATGATTGCTTTTCTCAATTTGTGCACTCTCAGTGGAGAAAAGAATCTTGTAGTGAACTTCACTTCGAGAATCTTCCAATCACCTTCAGCTTCTATTGATGCAACATGGTACCACTTTCTGGCTCTGTCTTCCAGTGTAAATGGAAAGAGGTTCCACAAGACCCACTCTTCTGGAACTCCGTCTTGATGGAATGTGCGACACACTTGCTTGAGCCTCTCCAGGTGCTTGTACGGGTTCTCATCATCTTCACCACTGAACTGATGTTCGGCAGCAATTCGGATGATTCCTGACTTCAACTCGTAGGATCCTGACTCCGGCATCAGATTTGACTTTTGAAACTTCAAATCTTCCACTCTTGGAGTTAAGTACTCCGCGAGTGTCAGACCCTCACTCATCATAGTCATACCTGAAATATAGACAAAAATACAAAACAAAAGATCTATGACAGCAAAAATTTGCTGTACTTAGACCAAATTAAATCCAAACAAAATAACTAAATTTAAAACTAAATTTAAAATTTCAAAATTTAAAAACTACTCCTAATTTCGATAATAGCAAAATAAATAAATAAAATAGCACACTAATTAAAAAGCAAAATAAGCAAAACTAATTAATCACACAATAAATAAAACTAACTATTAAAACTAGTAGTAACAAAGCTAATAAAAGATTAATAATAACGTAAACGATAATTATCCCCGGCAACGGCGCCAGAAAAGCTTGTTGACGGCACTTAAGCACGCCAAATCCTTATACTGCAAGCGCACAGTATCGCGGTAGCTTTTCCCCAGGATGAGTATCTTGGGTTTGTCAATCCGAGATTAATTATGCTTAAGATGCTATCAACCTAATATTAACTAAATTACTATCTAATTCTAATAGATCTAAATAAGCTTAAATGAAAGATAAAGGCTATCTAATTGCAATCTAATAACGGTTCTAATTATACTCTAAATATACTCTAATCAAGCTCTAATCTATTGCATAAAAGGAATAATCAACGATTAAACTAAACTCGGGATAGATAGGATTTAAACAGGCAAAAGGATCCACAAGAGATATGAGACAAACAACTTAAGAACTAAGAACCACCTTGATAAAGATCTAATCAACAAGCATAGAATAAACATGAATATGAATGTCAAAGATCTACTCGAACCTTTCCCCGGGCTCCACTGTCACTGGTAACCAGGTAATCGACGAACTAGTAAACCCTAACCATCTCTAAGCATGAGCAGATTCAATCTACTGATCAGGTAAAATAGATCTACTAAAAGACATGTGAGACATCTAGATTGTGGCCACAATAACACATGTAGACATGAAGCATTGCAAAGACATGGATCATAAACATGCATAAACAAGAAGCTAAATCTAAAAGACAAACTTTATTGATCAATCATCAAGGTTTTATCAAAGTATATAAGAAGTTCGAGGGATTTACTCAAGATACATCGAAATCCGTGACCCAAAGTCGTCGAGTTGAACTAGACGAAGAAGTCGGCGGAAGATGAGCTCGAGCAGCCCTCGGGAGGACCTGGGTCGGCCGACCAGACCCCCTAGGGGTCGGCCGACCCCCAGGCCTCCTGCCTCCTCTTGCTTGCTCCTTTCGCCGAGATGTCCCTCTCGCCGAGTTGAACGCTTTTGGCCCCCGAACTCTGCCCTAAACTCTCGGTGTACAATGGATTTGTGTCGAACAATGATGCCTCTCCCCTTGGGAGGCCATATATTTATACTCCGGAGAGTCCCCTATACAAGGAATCTAATAGGTCGGTTCTAAAAGTCCTAGTAGGACTTAAACACCTATTTCCATGTGTATACAAGCCTCTAGAAGAGTCCCGGTCGTCCTCCATCTTCCCTTGCTTGGATATGAAGCCATTGTCCTAGTCCTTCCAGAAATAGGATTTCCATATTCTGCAGCCTTTAGTATTTTGACCATAACTCTGTCTTCCGAAGTCCAATAAATGCAAACTCAGACTCTAAATTGTAGAGCTCGAA
The DNA here is from genome assembly GCA_022530915.1 of Paspalum notatum. NCBI lineage: Eukaryota > Viridiplantae > Streptophyta > Magnoliopsida > Poales > Poaceae > Paspalum > Paspalum notatum. The sequence goes on from CM039692.1 coordinate 26,173,054, forward strand.
GAGATCTACAACTTTGGTATTCAAACTTTCTTCATTTGACATCGTTAAGGTCACCGAATTGGGCCCACAAGGTGCTGCTGTCCTGGAATCCGAGAATATCTCGAGTTTTAATTGGAAGTTTGATTGGATTTGTAATAAACCTTCCTTATCTTCATATTATTCATCCTTTATCCTCCGGAACATTCTCCATAATGGGCTTGGGTCTTCTTTTGGACTTTTAGCATAAATCCTTTCTTCGAGAAATCCTCAAATTTATATCAATTATACCTATTTTCCTGCAAAAATCAATAATGCACAAAAACAAAGAGCATTCTCGAAAACGGGGTTAATTGTTAGCAAAATAATAATAAATCATATAATTAATTTATGAAACGGCATAAAAACATATGAAATTATAACATAAATTTAGTACTTAAGCCGCGTCAACATTATACAAGTTACTGATAGTACTCATGTTTACTTTCATGCAAGTATCTATATTATGATGTAAAGGATCTTTATGGTTAAGGGATAGCAGCTGTCAAATCCTGCTATTTTATGTCAACATGACCTTGTCTAAAAAAAATCAATGGCTAAGGACCCACATGATTAGTAAACAAGTTTCGCGTCAGCCGTAAGCCCCGTCCATTAAGTCCTACTGAGTAATTAGTACTCAGGGTTTGCCTCCACTTTGGATTACAAGTACGGATGACATCTGGACAACTGTATTGAAGGTGGTAGTACCGGTGGACTCGGTGCTACACGCCTCGTTCATCTCTATGTGAAGACTGCTTGAGTATCGTGATTCCGTTGCGAGACGTTCTGAAAATGCTTCCGCTATATATGTAATTTTGCAACGTTTCCGCTATATATTTGAACATGTATTTGATTTCCTATATCTTCGGTTTATAAAGTAAGCCTATTACTCTCTATTTCAACTGCCTGTGATGATGTAATTGTTGTGGCTCTTTCGAGGGCTGAATGTGTGTGGTGTCGGTATCCTCGGGCGATGGTTACATTGAGTGCCCTTTCGGATAGCTCGACGGACTACCGGGTTTAGTCTGGCTTTTGGATTAAGGGCGGTTCCGCCACATGTGCCATATTTTCATGGTTGTGTTTTCGTGATTGATTGACAACCAACACTTGGACTAATGAACTTGTCTGGATGCACATTCTCAGGTGTTTAGGTTCAAGGGATGATGAAGAAGAAGAGTCAAATAAAATGTCCGAAGGGCCGCCCCACGGGGGTTGTGAGGACCCTATGGTACGGTCTGTGAAGACCGGACTAAGACCAGACCATGTTATCCCGAGGGGACAGAGAAGCTGAAGCGACCAAGTATAATGGACCGTATGGTACAGTCTAGAAGACCGTCCTAACCATCGGACCATTCAGGCCTAGGAAGTGAAGATATGAAGGCTTTGGAAGATACACAGACCTAAAGGTACGGTCTAGAAGACCATCCAAGGAGCGTACCAAATATCTAGCAGGCACTAAACCCTTGGACAGGCAATAAGATAATACAGTCTAGGAAGTCCGTCCATGGACCGTCCTAAGTAATTCGAGGGCGTGCACTTGGAAAGGAAATCAGGATTCAATGGACCGGATGGTACGGTCTCTATAGGGCGTACATGTCACATACTAAAGGACACTTACATGGGATTTCGGTGACATTGGGAAAGTGAACGGACCGGATGGTCCGGTCTATGAAAAATGACTAGACCGGATAGTACGATCTACACTGCGTCAGCAGCCCATTGTAGCAACGGCTAGTTTGAGCTTAGGGGCTATATAAGCCACCCTAACCCGGTCATTTGAGTGCAATTGGAGCCACTAAAGTTGAGAGCAAGTGTAGAGGTGTATTCCAAGCATATCCATCACTCCAACCACCATAGGAAAGCTCAGTGCACATCCAAGCTAGGTTAGAGCTTAGAGAGAGTGAGTTTGCGAGCTCATCTTAAGTTTAGCTCCTGCATGAGCTAGAGAGAAGCCTTGGCCGCAGTCAAGCCACATTGTATTAATTGCTAGACCCTCCTTGTTGGTGTGGAGCGGCGACGATACTTTGTGCGGAGACGGGGAGACCCTACAAACTCCGTAGTGAAGCATCCGACGCCTTGTGACTGGGAGAGAAGGTGGCGGTGGCTAAACCTAGGTGGCTTGGTGGCACTTAGCCTTTGCTTGCCGTAAGCCTTGGTGTGGCGAGCGCAAGATGTGACCGGAAGAGTCTTGGTGCCCGGTTCGGATTTTGCCTTCGGTGGCGAGCCCGTGGACGTAGCCTTTAGTGGTGAACCACGTTAATTCCTCATGTTTTCTTAGGAGTTTGCATCTCCTTGCCCTTACCTCTTAACTTACCGCATTTACATTTCCATGCTTGTGTGCCTTTAGCTTTCCTAGTTAGTTTGATTAGGTTTGGCTCTAGGTTGCAAGTCTTTTGGGTAAGGTAGAGGGTGCATAGATAAACCGTAGACTTAACTAGCATGTGTAGGGCGTGATAGGTTTATTCTATGCACTAGAAAGCCCTAGGTTTTAGAAGAGCGATTAGCGACTCAATTCACACCCTCCCCCTCATGGATCGGATACCCCGGCAATTTCCTTATAGTGATCGTAGTGATTAGAAGTCTAGTTATGTTGATTATGTTATTAGACCATGTGAAGTGATTAGAAGCATGTTCTCTAATCATGTATGCTTATGAGAGCTTCTCGTTTGTTACCCCGTTCTACGTGACATATGGGCGGGAGAAAGGTTAAGCTCAATTGAGGGGGTTTGGTTATTGACCTTGATTTAATCATGCTATGAGGAGCAGGCTTGATCATGCTTATATTTGCCTTGAACTGCTAGTTATCTCGAGAGCTCTAATCTCTTGATTGTTCCTATCATGCTTGTTTTGGATCCAATTAGAGCTTAATTAGACTTTGTTTAGTTCCTCCTAATCGAATGTTCTAATTAAGTTCTAGTTGTTTATCATCTAACTCTGACTTAGATTAAAGATAGATTAGATGTAGATTAGAGGTAGATTAGATAATCCTAAACCTAATAATGTTTACATTAACATTGAGATAGTTAATTCTCTATTAGTCTTTTCCACGGATTGACAAACCCATGGTACTCATTCTGGCGAAAAGCTACACCAATATTGTCGCTTACAGTATAAGGTTTGACATGCTTAAGTGCCGTCAACAAGCTTTTCTGACACCGTTGCCGCGGAAATGACTAATTGAGTTTAAACTACCTTGAGCTTATGTAAATAAAAAATATTTTTGTAAATAATGACTTGTTCATATCTGTTCTTGTCTATAGTCTCTTTTTGGTTCAATTCTTTGATTCTTTGTTAATACATCTTGTTTATACTCTTATCCTTCTGATCATCATTTGTAACTATGTTTCTCTTCATCTAAGTTCATATGAATTTGTTCATATGAATTCTTTCTTGATTTCTTGTGATATCTCTCTCTTAATGTATAGTTCTTTCGTCTCTCTTGTGTATATATATTTCTTTCACTAACATTAGCAAGAAAAATGTGCCTCGGTCCAATAAAACCAATATTTTCCAAACCTAGACCTCTAATGGTAGGTGCTGACGTTGTTAGTGGCCCATCATCCATTATTGAGTTTTCCTACAGTTGTCTCGTAGAAGTAATCACGGTGATAAAAGTACGTCTGCTATGTCAATTCAGATTTAAGACTAAAGATCTTTGGAGTTTGTTTGTTATAAGCTACAGATAATGGAGGCAAGAAGAAGAAGACGAAGAGGAGGAAGAAGAAGAAGAGAAGCATTCCTCTCCAACATTAGTGCATGCCCTCGTGGTATTACAAGGAAGAAGATGAAGCCGCCATGGATTCAATGATGAGGTTTGAACTCCACTTTTTCAGAATTAAGGTAATTCTCGTTTGAATTATAAGTATAATTAAAGATTGGCTGAGTTTGATTAGAGATGTTTCATAAATAACGTTAAGGTGTTGTTTGGTTTATTGTGATCCTTCTATCCTTTTTCTTGATTTGTTTTTCATTTTTTGTGAAATTTTTGTTCCCCCAATCCATATTCACGTAATAACTTTATATTTATAAACAAAATTGTGAGCCAAGATTTTGTGCAAAAGTAGAGGGAGTTGACCACTTCTCCCTCCAAAGTGGTTCAGCTCAGGTTTATTTTATGTGCAAATTGCTTTTTAAATTTTAAACAAGAATATGTGCATGTTTGTCTTGATATATTATATGTGCACAACATTATGTTTGAAAAGTTAGAATTTCAAAACATTTGGCTCTCTCCAAAAAATCCCTTAGAATTATATCTAAATCCGCTTTTATTTTATTTCTTTCAAAATAATCTCTCTAATTTGGCCAAAATGGTTTGGAATCCCATTAGGTTTATCCTTTGTTTTGTTTTATGAATCAAATTCTTCTGTGAGTTAAATGTGCCTTAGTGCTTTGGTAAGTCATTTCATTTGAATTATGGTTGTCTTTGTTCATGAATCAAATATTTGTTTAAACTCCAATCAATTATGTGACTCTATATTTATCTCTAATCCATGCCATGATGTTATTATCCTATATATATATATATATATATATATACATACACACAGTAGTGCTATTTAGCTCCCAACGTCCTGAATAACTATTCAACGCGGTCGTAAAATCTCCGCCTACCAGAGTTTGTACAGAAGCCCCACTCCCACAGTCATAAATGTACAGCTTCAAACCATAAATTCATTTTTCAAATCGTAAAATTTAGACACCTGATATATATAATGGAGCCCCATCGATGTGTTTCTAATTTTTCTCTCGCCTCTCACCTTTCATCCTGACGAGATCCAGATCGGCTGTGGAGGTGACGCCGGCGCCGGCGCCGGCGCCGTCGACGGGCTACATCAACTCCATGTAGCCGTGCCACCTCTCCTAGGTAACGATCTCTATGGTTTATTCCCTACCCTGTGGCACTTGGATCCTACAAAAGCACATGCCTAGCCTCTCTCGATGCACCCAGATCCCGATCGGTGGTGAGTCTGAGGTGGTGCTTGACTGCTTGCGCCCTCCCTTCATCTGCAGTCAGGCATGGTGACCGTGTGGCATCACAACGCAGTAACCTGCCCCATGGCAGCAACTACGGTGATGCGTTCTTTTGTTTGGAAGATCTGGAGCCTTTGGATCTTGCACGTCAGGTTCAAGTAGCTGGGTCATTGACTACTGGTGTGTTTGGATCTCGCACTTGCACATCAGCCTCAAATTGCACTTTTTGATTCCCCACTGGAGGTTTCCCCATTCCTACAGATTATGTTTTTATGTTTTTTAATCTCTTGAAGATCTACATATCCGCCTCTCCTTTCTAAATCTCTGATACAGAGGAGATAATAGGCTTGAAGTTCAGGCTCTGGCCACATACAGTGAATCCATGGAATAAAAAATATTTATTCTATTGCCTATATTTCCTCAATGTTAATCTCGTGATTTCTAGGCATTTCTATCCATCAAAACTGTAAAATCTATCAATCTTGATTTATTTTTGCCTTTTTTGCAGGGAATAGATGATCATGAAGTGGCGGTAGACCTATTTTGTGGCCACCTGGGATCAAGATCAAGAGTGGTGTGATCGTGGCTATCAGGATTTAGAGCATTGCTTGTTCTTGGAATATGTCGAACAGTGGGATTTGATTCTCGTAGAGGACTTAAAAACTTGTATACAGTGCATGGAGATTTAGATTTTACATAATTTTTCTGTACGGGATCTAGATTTTGTAAAATGAATACTACTTCATTGCGTGTTTTGTTTTCACTTTATACTTGTGTGCATTGTGTCGAAATTCATATTTTTTTTCTAATTTTATATATGAATTAACACAATTATAGCCAAAAAGAAGTATTTACGATTTAGATGACATGGTGTTCAATAGACGTTAGTGATGAAACAAGATTTTACGAGTGCAGATGAGCACCTAAGGTTACAAGGATCATCAAACAATCCCTGCTTAGAAGATTTACGGTTACACACAAATAATGTTGCTATTACAGTTGCGGATCATTCGTACTGCACACAAATAATGTTGCTACTACAGTTGCGGATCATTCGTACTGCTATGAGCCAAGTCTGTGGACACAATATTACGGTTACGAGCAAAGGGACCGGCTAACGTGTTGAATTGGCTATTCCAAGAGGAATTTACGGTTAGAGCAAACATGATATTACGGTTGCAGGCACGGGACCGGCTAACGTGTTGAATTGGCTATTCCAAGTGGGAATTTACGGTGAGAGCAAACATGATATTACGGTTGCAGGCGCTAAGTTTTACGGTTGTAGCCTAAAAAGTAATGTTTAACGATCTGCGCAGAATTTTACAATTGTGAGTTGCGCTTTTTAGTACTACGGAAAGGCGATAGCTGGGGTTTTGTTGATTTTACGATTGCGGCTGATAATTTTACGACTGCGGAAGAAGTTTTTACTGTTGCGGGTTAGAACGCGTTGAATAGGCTATTCAACGCGCTGCGCGATGAATAGCGCTATATATTAGAAGCCCTGAGCTTCCAATAATTAGAAGAAGCCCCGGTCCAACGTTGCCTTGCGGTCCAGCCACACCACACCAGATCCTCCTGACCAAACCGCACCCGGTCGCCCCTCTTCCGGTCCAGTCAATCAACGTAGCCCACCATCCCCCCAGTCAGACCACATCGCCCCCCACCCCCAACCCTAGCCCGCACCAGTTGCCGTGCGACGTTCGCAAATCTAGCCGCCGCATCGCAAATCCCGCCGCCGTACCCAAGCCCCGTCGCTCCGCTCGCACTAGTGCCTGCATCCGGAGGCGCGACGCAGTGGATCGGCTTGACGAGGAGGTGGCGGACGGATCCGAAGAGGAGGCGTCCTGCGGCGACCGGATCAGGCAATGTGGCTCACGGTTCGGGCGAAGAGGCGGCCGGGGCAGCCGGGCCAATCCCGCCGCTGCATTGCAAATCCCGCTGCCGTATCCAACCCCCGTGGCTCCGTCCTCACCAGCGCCCTTCCAGTCGCGCTTCCGATCTGCTCCTCATCCAAACACGAGCAGCTGCTGACAGCCCGTAAGCCTGGACCTTCCCTCCGCCGCCACATGACCGCGATCTCGCTTCCTCTTCCAGTCCGCGATCCTTCGCTCCTCTCTCCCCCTTCTATATCACACGCGGCATCTGTGGAACCGCTGGTTGTGGAGCTCATGGCACCATGGATCTGCTGCTGGATTTGTTCATTGGGTCAGAGACAGGTGCTCGTTGCTTTGCCGGCGTTGATTGACCAACTTCCCTCCTCATCACTCTTTTTACAGTGCAGGGGGTTATTTCTTCGAGTCAGCGGCTGCAGCCTCATCGGCATTGGACGCAATCATGGAGCAGCTCATCCTTGCTTCGCTGCAGGTGTCCAATTCAATGATGGCATTTAGTTACCCAGGTGTGCCTCTTCAGTCTCCATCCATTCTTGTCAGAAATCAACTCTTAGTTGATATAACCGTTGGATCTTAAATACTCAGTACCATGAATAATGAATAATATATCTGATTGACTGTGCTTCGATGCGATCTCGCATATCCCTCTATCTAATCATAATTAGCACAATAAACTACCCGCTATTCTATAATCAGCTTTATGTTTAGACGATAATTCAATGATCACTAGGAATTTATCTGTTCTGTAATGTATTCCCCCGATCGAGAAATCAGATGGGTATTTTATCTAAATAGATGCCAAAAGGAACAACTTTGGATTAGCCTGCATGGTGTTAATTCTTGTAATTTATTTGTTGGAAAATCTGGGATGTATTACCGATGTCACATGATGATTCTATGCATGCCTAGAATTTGATTTAATTATGCACATCATTGAAACATTTATGCAAATCTCTTCGCCATTTGTGCACACAGTTTCAATGTTTACGCCTTCATATGCCACTAATTATATCCAGCAGGCCAATATTTATGCCTTTTTATATTCAAGCTGGTGTTATTTATTATTAGAGCAGCATGAAAGCTTTATAATCAAAAACTAATGTATAAGATCAATGTTATGTGAAGAAGCATGGATTTAAATAGCGCGCTATAGTGCCGCTATAGCGCCGCTATAGCGTTTTGAGGGACATCACGCTACGCTATCGTTATTTTTACCGCTATTTGCGCTACAGCTCGTTTAGCGCGCTTTAGCGGCGCTAAATGGCTTAGCATAACGGTGCAAATAGCGGCGCTATTTCCATTTTTCTCGATGGGATAAAATCTGAGCCATTCAGCCCACGTAGCCCACTAAAAACCCTAGGATGCTTCCTTATGCATCGATCTAGTGGCACTGTGCCACATCTCCCAGTGTGTCCCTCGACCTCGACGCAACAGAAGATGATGATCACGATGTTGACATGGATGAGACCCTACGTGACCATTCTTCTGATTCAGATCACTCCATGTCTGAAGAGTAGATTGATCTTGCAGCCTTCAGCTTTTGTGTTGCAGTATTACAATGATATATATTTTTTTTATGGACTTACCACTTAGGCATTTAGTATTCAATGTGATGCACTTATGTTCTATATTTTGTGCTTGTGGTATTGTCAACTTGTGATGGAACTTAAGTTGTCATCTGTTCCATTTAATTTTGCTTATGTTTATTGCTGATTTTTCTTTTTTTATTGTTAAAAACGCTATTGGGTATAGCGCCGCTATAGCGACGCTATAGCGCCGTAGCGTCTGGAAAAACGATGCCGCTATTTGCCATAGCGCGCTATTTTAAACCATGTGAGGAAGCACAATGTTTTACCTCCTGAATTTGATGTGGAAGGGCAGCCTCTGCCATCCTATATTCGTCAAACGATTTCTTTTAGATTTATGCTTGCCCTTCTGTTTTGTCCAGTGCAGTGTGTGAGCATCTAATCACTGGTCCATGGCGGATTTCTGTTTCTAATTGAAAAATATCACAACCAATGAAGTTTTTAATTTTTATCATTTGTGATACGATGTTGATGTCTTTATTACTTGTCCCTAATGTTCTCTATGATTTGCGCGTGCAAGGCGCCGTGGGATGCGACTCTACGCTAAGCTTGTGGTAACGTGGTGCTTGCAGTCTAGACGAATTTGTTGCATCTCGGCGTTGCAGTTCCCTCTTTCTCCTGTGATGTAGAGCTTCTCCCATCTCTACGGGTATTGGATTTATGTTTTTCCCTTGGTTTTGGCATAAATCAAAGCATTTATTTTTTTATTTCCTTTGTTTTTCTTTGTTTTTTACAGACCTGTAGGTGTTTGAGTCCAGTAATATACTGATATCGCTGTGGAGATGAATATGTTCTGCAGCTCTTGGATCTAGTTATCCATGGATTTTGTTTTATTTTACTTCTCGTGCTTTTGGAGTTTTTTCCGTTTCAACTATGCTTGCCGGATTCCATGTGAATAAAAGTATATACCTTCATCTATGCCACTATTGCAGGAACTTTTACATGGTCATCGTGCTGGTCCTGGCTTGCAGGTATTATTGTTATCTGACGTTTAGACAAGTGCAGGTATCCTCTCTTTGCTTTCCGTGCTCTGTGTTTCATTTTATGACTGTCACAACTGCTTCTTATGCAGCTTTTATGCTGATGATGTTATAAAAGTTTGATTAATTAGTTCTTATGTGCAAGCATGGAAATGACTATGTACATACTTGCAATGTTGTCGTATTTTCATTTTTTGAAGAATTATATTTTTTTCTCCTTGTTTTATTTACATGCTAGGTACTTTAACAATCCTACAGAATACTTTTATGCCTACCATTGCACTATTTATGATTACTGTTACACTGTTTATGCATATCAATGCCTTTTTTATGCCTATCATTGTATTATTTTTATGCTTTTCTAATTCAAGGTGACGATGAAAGAGCCATGGCCATGGAGGCAACACAGCGATGGAGCAGAGGCCGGTGTGATGGTGGAAATATATGCACTTTGTCTAATTAGTTGCTTTCTTGTTATATCATTCTTAGTATTGTTCGAAATTGCAGATTTTTCTTTTTGATTTCTCCTCTCTGCTCCGGCTCTACATTAACTTCTGAAATTTTGATTTTTTTTTTACCATCCAAAAAACTATTTCACAAGGGAACTAAACTGTGAATAAAAACTCAGCATTCTATTGGTGATAATCCCGCGGTTGCATGTTTCTATGACCGACTCATTATGCTTATGACATGATGAGGAGAGGGAGGGGAGTCACGCATACGTTCAGATAGAACTCTTAGTAATTAAAGCATGGATTAGGGACAGCATATATTTTGGATTACAACTTTTTTGGCTGTCTTCTTCCATCTTTTTTTGCTGGTGTTCACTGCTTCGTTGGTGACTCAGGTTCTGCCGCGTCCGCGGGTACGGGAACTTTCCCGCATCGTCCTAAGGACCGTTGATTTAATGCATCTGACGACTGACAGGCTTTGCGGTGTTTTTTCCGCAGACGCGGAAACGAGCAATCTCTCAGTGTCGGTGGCTGAGTGGTCGACACATTCAGTTTTTCTATCATCGGTAGTTACTGTTTCTACACCATCTTTATTTGCTATGTGGAGTTTCCAAAATTGGTTTCTGATGCAAATGGAGATTAATGTTGATAAGCCTGACCCAAATTTTATTATTTGTATAGTCCTATTGTACAATGCAATAATTAAGTGTATAAACTTGTGAGGATGATCAGAAGCCATGTGTTTGTATAGTCCTATTGTACATAATTAAGTGTATAATTAGTTGCTCAATGAAAACTTTATGTAAAGAAATATATGATCTGTTCTTCAAAACCTATGAGCATTACAATGAAAAATTTATGGCTGCGAGCATATGTTTTTATGCAATGCCAATAGAAGGAGTTTGCCTCTAGCGGTGTAAAATCATTGTAGAATGAATAAATCTTTCTAGTTTTAAGCGTAAAATCTTTTTCTATTATTTTCACAAAATATGAGTTTATGTGGAAAATGTTTGGGATCTAATGCTAAACTTCTGCGTCGCTGAATACTTTTTACGCTGCCGTTGTTAGGGTTTTATGATTTTTTCAATCGCCGCATACGCTCGCGGACCATGCCATACATTATAAACCAACAAGATCATTGTGATTTATGTTTTTATTCAGAAATCTACGATACATTTTACTACGCTTTATGCATTCCATTGCGTTTTACGATTATCCAGCTGGACCCTACGGGCTGGTTCAAGCGTAAATTTACAAATTCAAAAAAATTCAAAAAATATAGTCACAATGGATGTCAAAACGTGCAAAAAAATATCAGCATTTTATTGGTGAAAACAATTTGTGAATTGGATGTTCGAATAAAAAATTATCGTAGAAAAACTAGTATGATGGAATGAACTGCATGCATGCATGTGTGTGTCAGTTTGGTAGAATGTGTCAGAGTGGTCGGTTCATTCTGCTACAACAAACGAAGTTTACGCTAAGTTATACACAATTTTACGCTATTTTTGCTTATATTTTACGCCAAACGGGCCTCTGACCCAGCCCGCGCCCCCTGACCAAGCGCGCTCGTTGACCGCACCCCTGGGCCGGTTCCCTGGCAAGGTTAGGGCTTCTTGTAACTCATAGAAGCCCTGGGCTTCCATTAGCTTGTCCCTATATATATACACACACTATGAGCTAACCATACAAAGAAATTCATACTTTATTTGAAACAATGATATTAACGTGGTGAAAGAGTACAAGATAAATTTCTGATGATTGATAGAAGGATTTGACACGATTTTGAAAAAATCATCAGAATTTGCAAATGTTTGATTGAGTTTCAAATTGAAGAAGATTGGAACGAAGGAAGAAGGAATTAGAGGTAAGTATAGAGATAAGTATAAAGCATATGAAGCATTATGAGAAGATCAAATCAGATATTCAATTGAAAAGAAGATGCAAATCAATCATCAAGACAACTTTTCAGGTTTACATCACATTCAAGAAGGCCATGGAAATCAAGACTTTATTCTCACATGTCGGATAAGCACATTAATCGCTAACACTAGCAGCCATGATGAACATTCAGGTTGAAGAGTAAGGAAAAAGACAATCCATTTGGGATGGTTGAGAAAGATTGATTGAAGAACCTACGAAGAACAACCATTTGAGAGAGAAGTCGAATTAGTTGAGGCCAAGATCCCAAAGATAGAAACTTAAGGGTCAAAGCTATTTGATTAGAGATGGAGATGAATGAAGCCAAGCGAATCAAGATAGAAGAAGAAGCTAGTGGTGCCAGGGCCGGCTCTATGTTTTTTAAGGCCCCAGAGCGACATGAAACTATAGGCCCATTATGTTTATAATATATGGATATTCCTCAAACAATATTATATTACTAGTATAGCATATATTTAAAACCTATGTGTAAAGCATTCAACGAATTGATTATCGTGCTTTCCTTTTCTCTCTTTTGAGCACCAAACAAATACTTCGTAGAAAACAAATCAACACCTAAGATATGAAACGAATTTAATATGCAAAGTCTAGAAATCAAGAAAAAAATTTAAACCCTATTTTCGGTGCTACCCTAAGGCCTAAACATAATGATTTTTATGTGATGTAACATTGATTAGTATTCCATCCGTTCACAAATGTATGATGCGGTTAGCTTTTTTTCTAAAAATTCTATCATTTGTTTTATTCAAAAAATTTATTCAAAAATATAAAAACACAATTCATACTCAAACTATGTTTAATAATAAAAACAAATCATAAGAAAATAAATGATAAACTGTGAAATTTTTTGAATAAGACGAGTGATCGAAGTTTTAGAAAAAGATCAACCATGTCGTACGTTTGCGAACGGAGAGAGTACCTGTGTCTAGACTCTAGATGAGCATGAGAGTTGCGTCACCCGTCTAGATCCGGTTCGATTTCTTTCTTACGGTGCCTCGTTGAACATTTAATGAGCCATGACATGACTGATGCTCGCCTATACATATAGGATTATACGCCATATGGTATTTTATTCTGGGCCCCTCTCCAGCGTTGGCCCCCGGCGGTCGCTCCTCTCGCCCCGCCCCAAAACCAGGCCTGAGTGGTGCTAATTGATTCCATAAAGATTGAAAGAAGATTTGAAGCCATCATTAAGACATTAACATTATGTTGTGGAGAGCTCAACAATAGTGCTTCATATGAAAGAACTTGGATCGAGAATTAAGAAAAAAATTGAAGTTTGAAGATCAACAATGGTGGACTCAGAGTTTCAGCCATGACATAAAAGCAAAGATGGAGATAATTTGCATCAAATGGTGGCATTCTTGCTCTCGCATCGATTTTCGCGGCCGGAGCAGGTGGAGGTAGGATTAGGAGCTGGTTTCGATGCCACCACTGCTCGACACCACGGGAGTGCCCTGCCGCACTGGCCGGAGCATGTGGATGCATGGTTCAAAGGTGGAGCGTAGGGGAGGAGCCAGCGGGGCACCGTACCGTCGGCAGGGAGCGCTAGCTAGATGGGTGCGCAACGAGGAACAAGAGGCGGCCCAGTAGTTAACGCCGCCGCGAGAGAAGCGACTCCCCTCCAATCTGACATCAGTAGAAGGCGGAGGCGATGGTGCTAGGAGGAGCGTACTCACTGCAGCCGTCGTTGCCTCATGAGCCCGACGCGCTGGCGCTGCAGCTGTGTCGTCCCGCGAGTCGGCGCTCCACTCGTCCGCAGAGGAACAAGAAGAGGCAGAGTGCGCTGTTGCTGCTGTGTCGTCGTCTTGCGCATCGGCGCTCCACGCGCCCGTAATGGAAGAGGGACAGAGCGCGCCGGCTGTGAGGGACAGCTACGTCCTCCAAGACTCACCCACGGCGGTCACCGTGGCCGACAGTCTGTGGCTCGGCTCCAGCGATGCAGCGACGTGCACTCATGTGCTGTCCCTTCCTTCCCCGATGCGCGCGACACATGGCGGCTCGAGCAGCCGTGGCGGGCGTGTGGCAGGCGACGGCTCGAGTAGACACGGTGGGCGCGCGGCAGACAACTGCTCCACAGCGGGTGCGTGACAAGCGGCGGCTCAGCGAGCAGACACTCGGGGAGATCACGCTGGAGATGGATGGTGACATGTGGACCCCACGCGTAAGTGAGACAATAAAGGAGGAGGGAGGCAAACACAAAGGGCAAATTTGCTGGCATGCCACGTCAGCAAAAATGACAAATATGTAAGAATTTTTCTTTCTCCAATAACAAAAATGTAGGAACAGACCTGGCAATTGAAGAGTGGCTATCCATAATAATGGCAAAAAATTAAATAACCCTCCTCCCCCTCTCTTTCAGGCACGGAGGAGATGACCGCGAGTTGGCGCTAGTCATCAGGCCGCAGGGCACGAGGAGCAGACCACACGCGGAGGCATTTGTGCGCGGGCAAGAGACATTGCAGGACAGGCCGTGCGCGGCGCAAGGGGTGGAGGGCAAGGGAGGGGTCGTGTGGGAAGGGGCACCGCGCAGCAGAGGCTGGAGGGAGGCGCGTGGGGAGCCAGGCCGCTTCTCCGCCCGCGCGCTAGGCCGCAGCTCTTGAGGGTGCCGGCCATAGGGACGGCTGCGCCAATGCGCGGGGCTGCCGGGCGCTCCCCTACTGGGCACGGCGGCGGGCAGCCGAGGCGGCGGATCACGAGAGGTGGAGGCTGAGGGGTATGGCGTCTGGCGGCCGAGGCGGAAGCGCGTTGGGCTCGCGAGGGTGCGCGGCCAATCGCGGACGCGGCTAATCGGGCGAGAGGCCCGACTCAGCCTGCTTCGGACGGTCGAGATCGTTGGTTGTGAGGATCCAACGGTTAATGGGTTTCGGATGACGTGGATATTCTCTTTGAGCCCATTTAGAGGTGTCAACGGGGACCCAATACCCGCTAACTCATGGGGAATTCTTCTATTAGGGCTAGGGTACGGGGAGATTTTAATCCCCATGGGTAAAGATTTGGGGAGAATTCTTCCCCCATTGGGTAAGGCGGGTATGGGTACGGAGAAGCATAATCTGAATCCGATAACCTATGGGTAATATTCACCCAGTAAAATCAGGCGTGCAACCCAATAACCATGCCGAAGTCCAACCTCACCCGGCCCTTTAAGCTCCTAGGAACCGCTAGTCCGGTGCCAGAAGCTTCTTTTCTACTTTGGTTGAGTTCAAAAATCTATGTTGAATTAATTAAATTATTATTTATGTCTCTAAGTTACTTGTTGCACCATATTTTTTTTAATGTTAGTGATGTAAGTTGTGAGCATGCTACCTTTTATTTTTATAACATGTCACTTTGTTTTTTGATGCGTTGATGTTGGGGTGTGGCGTAGCTGTTAATGTCATGCAAAACATAATATGCCCATGCTTGTTTTGTGATAGATGGAGCTCCAATAGGGACCCGATATTCTAATGGGGATAAGTATGGGATAAATCATGTATCCATGGTGGGTGTGGGTATGGAAATGGAGACGAGTAAAAAATCATTGGGATGGGTATGGGATGCTGAAACTCAGTGGAAAATTTCCCATTGGCACCTCTAAACCTATTTGTATTCTGATTTCGTTTCAAAAAGATTCGCAACCTTATTTTTGCATGATTTTCGCTCTTCTCTTTGTGGGCCCATCACGACGTATCGGCCGTGCCGTGGCCATGGGTGCGTATTTTGTAGAAAGCCCTTCCACGCTAGCAGATCAAGTCACGGTCAAACTTCTTGCGCCGTCTTATCGTGGGCAAAGAATCAAAGATGTCCCCACGGACTTCCGTTGTTCGTGGGCTGCGTCCTACACCGCCGTTTGTCATAGAGCAACATGCGTTCTCACCTCTCGGTTGATCAACCCTCTGGCCGAACCTCAAGCGCGGTCGCGCGGAGGACTTGTGCACCTAGGCAACGGACAACAGTGGTCCTCGTCGCGTAGGGTCGCAAGTCAGCAACCCTTTGTAGTATCCCCCCATCCGGTTGATGATGCAATTGAGGAACCATCTACTGTGTTGTTCATCACCACCGACCACTGATGGCAGGTGAGAAGATTGACAAGAAACGTACATGAGTTCAATCTTCCATGATTGTTTAAACTCTTGCATGGATAGGTAGTCGTACAATGGAGATGGAGTATGTGCGGGCTCGGAGGGTTGCGTTGCCGCGCTGAAATTCCCCATAGAATCGTTGCAGCTAGCACCCGGCGGGGTACACACCGACTGGAGATTGCAGATAGCCATGCGCGGAGGATCTGGAGGCCAGCAACACGCCGAAATCTCCATGGTGTTAGTGGGGTCGGTTGAGAAGAGAGGGTGGAGGTCCCGGAGGTTGGAGAAACCAAACGACACGCCATGCATTATTCTTTCCGGAGCTTAGAGCATTTCCATCAGCTCTCAAAATATCTTCTCAAAATTTAATTTTAGGTATGATAAAAAAAAACAGTGGTCCAACAGTTCCCAAACTTAGCTCCCAATCTTTACGCACACCCAAAACGCTTTTTCTTTTCTGCGAGGCATGGTTTTCTTTTTCTGCGAGGCATGGCGGCGGTGGCACTCGTAGCTCTGGCGGAGACGGCGTTGCTTGTGGCCATCTCATCTTGTTCAGCCTTCTCCTGGTGCAAGCCTGCAGCTTCCAGATGCCGAGCTACGGGCTCACGATGACAGTGCACAGGTCGACTCTCCGCTCATCGTCAACGATGAGCTCCTCCTACGGCAAGAAGATCTGAAAGGTTGTCGCTCCCGTCCAGACGTCCCCACGAATCGTTCATCTCTCAGCCTATTTTCAAGAATTTAATTTGTAGTATAAATTCAGAAAAATGTTTTCCATTTGTGAACGGGTGTACAATATTTCCAACTTTTAGCCTAGCACGTGACATTGACATGTGAGGCTTAACGATTTTTAAACGCTTGGAAATATTGTTCATTCTAACCTTTGACTCAGTCGAGCAACTGGGCACCACTCGATCTACTTGCTTCTCTCCGGCATCACCGCTGACGTTAGGCTGAGTCCAATGAGGTTTTTTAAATGGGTTTTCCAAAACACTATTTTGCACTGTTTGACATAAATACTGCACTGTAGATAGAGAGAAAGGTAGTTGGAATAGTGATAGGAAATGGGATTTGAAAAATCCCATTGGATTCAACCTTAACGCCCTTGTGTACTATTCTACTCTGGTGCCATCCCGGAGCCTGGAGGCAGGCAGGGTCACTGTAAAGCATTCCAACTCTGAATTCCATAAGTAACCAAACAACACAATTCAGAAAACCAGATTCCAGACTCCAGTATCTATGTCCAAACAGGGTGTTATATATAGTTGATCACCTCTTTCTCGGCAGCAACAGCAACGAGGCATCACCCGACGCAGCCTCGTGCAGACGCACGCTAGCTATACACAGGACAGGATACTTCGGCGCGGCTAGCAGGCACGGCGCCAGCACGGCAGACAGACACAGCTGAGCGCCCTTGGCAATTTGGCACCTCCGCTGAGCAAAGCGAACGAAAACAATGGCGACGGTGAAGGTGTTCGGGCTGCCGCTGACGAACACGGCGCGGGTGATGGTGTGCCTCGAGGAGGTGGGCGCCGAGTACGAGGTCGTCAACATGGACTTCCTGGCCATGGAGCACAAGAGCCCCGAGCACCTTGCCAGAAACGTAAGTACTATAGCCGATCTCGTTAATTCCTCGATCGATCTGCATTAGCACGTGTAGAAGCAACTGACTCGGTGAGTGGTTCCCCTTGCAGCCGTTTGGCCAAATCCCGGCGTTCCAGGACGGTGACGTCGTGCTCTTCGGTACATGATATGTGCTTCCATTATTCTTGTTTGCAGCAGGGAAAGGGAGGGGAGGGAGGCATGATCGATCTGTGCCTTTCTTAATTATATTCTATCTTCCACTCTTGTTGACTGCCTGCACCGCACCAAATTTTCAGAGTCCCGAGCAATCTGCAAGTACGTTCTCCGCAAGTACAAGTCAGCGGAGGCCGACCTCCTGCGAGAAGGCGATCTCAAGGACGCCGCCATGGTGGACGTGTGGACGGAGGTGGAGGCGCACACATACCACCCCGCGATCTCGCCCATCGTGTACGAGTGCCTCCTCAAGCCGACCATGCTCAGCATCCCCACCAACGACAAGGTGGTGGAGGAGAGCCTGGAGAAGCTGAAGAAGGTGCTCGACGTCTACGAGGCGCGCCTGGCCAACCACAAGCACCTCGCCGGAGATTTTGTCAGCTTCGCGGACCTCAACCACTTCCCTTACACCTTCGCCTTCATGGCGACCCCGCACGCGTCGCTCTTCGACTCATACCCCAACGTCAAGGCCTGGTGGGAGAGGCTCATGGCCAGGCCGTCCATGAGCAAGCTCGGCGCCGACATGGCTGCCGCTGTCAAGGCTGCTTGATTATATTCTTGGTTTGTTGCCAATATTACTTCGTATTTATTTATATTGGCGATTTCTGTGTATTGCGCTCTTCGTTTGTTCCAATAAAGTTGTAGCTGGATTATGGCACGCCTGTCAATAATCTTGGTGAGTCGTCCCTTGTCTGTATTTTAATTGGTGGCCTACGCTCTCAGTGTAAGTTTCACATTATGTCAACCACTAGTCCACTACTGGTTTTCCTCTCTTTTTTTCCTCATAGAGGAACTGAAACAAAAAAATGTCATCCTGCGACCAGATGTGCGGAAGCCCAAGCCTCATTACTGTATTCTATTCTATTATATTTTTTATTTCCTTAATTAGCTCAAAGATGTTATAAGTCTTTCACATTAGTGTTAGGGTTTAGTTACCGTTAAAAGAACGTCCCAACTCCCATGAAAGCTTAAGGTGTTTGCCAAGCGTGGCCTAGTTTTTTTTTTCGAATTACGCATCACAGACACATGTACAAACATCCCGTACGAACGAACGCACGTATACCTTACCCCTATGAACACCTCCGAAAAATTGAGTCAGCGTATCTCGAGATTGACAAAATATAATCACAACTGACGCCTCACTGTCAACGGAAACGCTGCCTGCCACTAAATGAACATGCCGTTAAATCCTGCAATAAATACAGTAAATACGAGCACACGTGTCGAAGTTGAGGACTTGAATCTTGATGGGGAGTTTCCATCACAAGGACCTCAACTAGCTAAGCTCAGTTCACTTAATTTCTATACTCCAACCAAACTGAAATTAGTCTATATTTTGTATTTCAAGCACTATATGCCACGGTTACGATACCAAATTGAAAATTTAAGGCTAAAACTCGGTGACTATTGTGAGCAGAATCAAGATGCTTGTTTCTAAATGATTAAAATAAGTGCACCATCATTATTCCAATCCGTCATACAACAGCATGTAACGACCATGCTACTGCTTTGTGTGTGAGAGCGTGTGGACAAATAAGAAAACAAACACCAAATGAACAAAATAACATCTAGTGCTTTGCAACTATCAGGTGTACATGTATATACACTTCTGCATGGGGGGAAAAAAGCAAGAGGCCAGCGTGGCGAAAAAATATGACATATTGCTAGCCTCCACGGACCTTGGTTTTAAACTTAGGGCATGCCACACCTATGATATATTGACAATTCGGCAAACTAATAAAAATATGTGGAGTGATTCGGTAACTGGATATAAAAAACCTAAAAGTACTATGGTATATTTAAAAGAGCTCACAATCAACATGTTAATCTTTAATTTCTACATGTTATATCAATTAATATAATATTGCGACTTATTGTGAGCATAATCAAGATGCTTGTTTCTAAATGATCAAAATAAGTAAATGCACCAATATTCCAATCCGTCGTGCAAATGCATGCAACGACCTTGCTACCATTTTGTGTGTGAGAGCGCATGGAGAAATAAGAAAAAAAATACCAAATGAACAAAACAACATCTAGTGCTTTGCAATTGTAAGGTGTGCATTGTATCTGCACTTCTGCATGAGAAAAAAGCCAGAGGCGACATGGCAAAAAAATATGAGCAAACGTCCATAGGTCACGAGCCAAGGACCTAGAGCTGGTGGCAATACGACTTCAAAGCCGAGCTCACACCAACTGGACTAGAATCGTTACGAAATAGGATCATGGGATAAAGGTATTGGGGCAGCTCCAATGTTTTATTCCTTTATAGGAGGTGCAAAAAATTGATATATAAGTAAAACAGGGTACAAAGCACATGTTATACTAGTAGGGTCCATATTTAATAAAGAAGCCATATGCTCTTGCAAGAAGTAGAAGAGGGAGGGAGAAGGAGAGCAATAGATGGAAAGTATGATTATTTCATTCTTGCACTAGGAGCTCTAAGAGGCAGCAGGTGCTAGTAATTCCTAGCTTAGCACTACCGTTACAATGTATAGGACCACTTTTGCTAGTTTCTCTATGCATAGGTCTGTTTGGAATACAAGAATACAAAATAGAAGAATGAAAAAAAATGCAAGAATAGAATAGAGAGAAAGAGAAAAAAAACCTATGGGATTCCAAAACAAAGAAATGGTAAATTTTAGGATGTTTGGATTGCAGGAACCTATAACATGTGAATTATGAAGTGTTAGTCTAATAGAAATGCTGATCTTATCTATCTAGATAAAAAAATTCACTCATAAAAAAATTAAAGGAGATTTTACCACTCGGAAGAATTAAGAAAATAGTATTGTGCTGATGGGTCCATGGAACAAAGACTCAACTCATCCACTGCTTTTTATCCAATCATCGTTCTCAGCCAGGCCGTTCGTAACAGCTCAGACCAAGCTCCTTTGCTCGTTCGTGTCACCCCACACGCCCATGCCCCATGGAGTTCTTGACGCTTATTGCCGCATGAGCTTGAGGTGGCCTGCCGCGCACGGCAAGGACATGGAGCTACGCCGCTAAGTACCCACTCAGTAACACAGAAGCACTTCATTCGTTTTTCTGCATCGTCCTGCCCTTGTTTTTATCGTTCTTGTTTTTATTTTTTTCCTTCTATTTCTTGTCCTTTTTATTTCTTTCCCCTTCTCGTATGAGATAGAGTGTGTCTCGTTATCAGGTGACTGAAATTTAATTTTTCATCAATTATTTTTTTACAACCATCCTATTTTCATCAACCGTCTCTCTATGATGACCGATAAAATTCAATATATCAGTCACATTTTATACCACCAACCATATATGTGATTGATAAAATGCAATCCGATCCATCAGTCACGTAACAAAATTACATAACACAATAAAAAAATTACAGTGCAACAATATATAGTATTTTTTTTATAAATATGCAGTAACTTAACAAAACAGACACAAAATACACGCAAAACAACTTGACTGATGATTAGACAAATATCAGGCGACTGAAAAGGATTAAATCTGTAAGATAAATCAGGAGCACGACAAGTTTGATTAGCCACGTGCGTTACAGAAAAAGTTTTCACGGAGGTTGGATCGGAGCAGATTTTTTTTTTTTTTTTTTGCTCCAAAAGGACGCACGTCCTCGCATTTCATCCGCAATGGTTTTTGCAACTTCCTGCATTCCAAATGCATGAGCGCAGTTCCTTTCCTCTGGAACCAAAACTTCCACTTTTTCTACGATTTTTCTCCGTACCAAAAGACCCTTTAGTCTCTAAACTAGAGCTGCTCATAGGCTGATGTCAACCGATGGTGTATATAGATGTGCAAAACACCGACGCATTGTAGATAAAGTGGAATTTGAAATATAGACTATGGGCTAGACGGGCTAGCGGCATCAGCTTTATAGGGTACTAGTGTAAGGCTGCGCACATTGCGCGCGCGTGCGACCCAAAACTATTTTCATTACTGTATCATTTAGAGCCGAATTGGTAACTCTATAATATAGATACTACTTTTCAATGGACTGAGATACTTTTCTCAAAAAAAAAGAAAAACTAAACATATTTTATGGATGCAACAGAAAGCAAGCAGAATTTGTGCACGCCTAAGCCCACCGGAGCATACCTGAATATTTTCGACGCATGCAGAGTTCTAGCCATGAGACAAGATAGCATCAGATAGGCTAAATGTCTTAACTTACATCAAACAGGATAATCACCAGGTCCAAACAATTACAATAAAGACTGGTTTGTCAACTCCATTTTTCTAGGGGATTTTCATTTTTCTAAAAAAAAATAAACTATTTTGTTTTTAATTTTCCAAAATCCCTTAGAAAAATGGGGTTGCCAAACTAGCACTAACCTAATAAATTTACATGGAAGAATAAATAATATCTAAGTTTATGGCATCACTGCCAACAAAAGAACATTACTTGCCATAAGCTAAACAGCTATCATGGATCATGATTTCGTAAATTTAAATGCAAGACTAAAGAACATCTAATTGCGTAACGTCACTCACAATAAAAACATCGAGTAACGTCCTAGGTAACGCAGTCCAATAGGATTGTGGCTTTAGTCGCTTTGTATTCTTGATCTCTGTACCTAGCCCAACAGGGGTTGATTGGTTGGGTGGCTCACCCCGCGGCCAGGCCCCAAGCATGCAGGTGGGCAGTGTTTGGATGGCTGGACAACACATGCAACCAGGCTCCCGCGATGCAGGCGAGGCCCCGCAGCCAGGCTGGGCGGAAACGCAGGGGATGAGGTTCGCTGTGCGGCCAGGCTCTGTTGGTATGAGTACTGTTTATGTACGGAAACCAATGTTTGTTTTTTATTCTAAATTTCGCTTATAACTTTCAATTGAAATGCCTAGTGATCAAACGGAGTTCACAATAATGTTCTATACATTTTTATCTACAAAACTAGACCACTCTTGTTATATATTATTTTTTAAAAAAAATATTTTTATAATTTGAATTGACGTCCACCTCTAAACTGATGCAGACAACCAAACAACGTCGTAGCCTAGCCTGCGTACAAATGAAACAACTGACCAAACATCCATACCTGCATGCTGGCACCCTGGCTCTGTTCGGCCTGGATCTAAACCGCAGCCTGGCTGGAGGCCGGTGAGCGAACCAAACATGGCCTAAAGCCCTAAGCACGCCTCCAATTACCCTGAAGATAAATTAAGAAGAGGATTAAAAATTAGCCTCTCCTTTTTTTCCCATGCATAATAGCAACCGATCCATGATTCACGAGAGTGTGGACAGCATACTGAGCTGCTTTTTAAATGTAATGCAATTTCTAGCATTTAAAGACTGTTTGTCGATGTTAAAACTGGTTGCAGAATGGAATCACAGATAAGTTTTTATCTAGATGACACGTCAAGCACATAAACAAATAGGCATAATTTGAGCACAAGCACAAGCTTTAAAGCATGCATTTGCCCATCAATTAAAACAGGAAAACATTGTTAGAATCTTGTGGGAGTTTATGCCCAGCAACCTACCACGGGATGATCCACGTGGAGGTTTAGAGATCGGTAGAGGGTTGGCAAGGAGATCGCGATGGTATACAGAACACAGGAGACAACGATTTAGACAGATTTGGGCAACCAAATCGCTGAATCCTATGTCCTGTATGGGGTGTATGTTGATTGTATTGCTTGATCGTATGAGCCAAGCCTAGGTCATTGTGACCTAGGGTCTGGCGGCTATGGTTGACATCTGATGGTTGTATGATTGTGTCGAACTAGGGTTCCCAGCTCCACTTATATAGGCCGAGGAGTTTGTGGTACAAGTAAAAGAGTCCTAGTTAGATTACAATTAGCAGCCCATATCATCTTGCACCGTGGGCTTCAAGGCAGACCACTCGGCCCACCTGGCGGAGTGGTTACAATCTGTCGTCATAGGGTACCCGTGGGTATATGACTCCCACAAGCCCCCGAGCTTCATGAGGATTTACCAGAAATTGTCCAAGCCCTCGAGCTTCATGAGGATTTAGCAGAAGAAGGTCTTCATGGAGTCTGTTGTCTTCAAAAAATCTTCACATCGCAGTATGGAGGCCATCGCAAGATGGACTCCATATGGAGTAGGCCCCAAGCTTCAGGTTAACTTGAGCAGCAATCAACTGAAGGTTTGAACCAATCTGTAGTGACCGAATCATCTGAACATCTTATCTTGCTTGTCAAAGTCTTCAAAAATTTTACTGGCATCCACCCTATAGCCCTTGAGCCTCAAACTGTTTAGCATAAACAGGTCGAGGGTCAAGTAGTCGGGTGGTCTTCAGAAATACCGAGTGCTTAGTTGGCCATGATGAAGTCGTCCAAGTGCTCGGCTAGTGGAAATATGTCACTAGCTGAGCTGAGTCGCTGAAGCAATCTGCGGGGCGCGCGGCAACGTAGCCCTTGAGTCGATGAAGTAGCGAGTCGGCAAGCCACACGGCGGCGCAGCCCCCGAGCTGATGAAGTGGCAAGTCGGCGAGGCGCGCGACGACGCAGCCCCCGAGCTGACGAAGTCACGAGTCGGCGAGGCACGCGGTGGCACAGCTCCCGAGCTGACGAAGTCACGAGTCGGCGAGGCGCGCGGTGGCACAGCTCCCGAGCTGACGAAGTCACGAGTCGGCGAGGCGCGCGGCGATACAGCCCCCGAGCTGACGAAGTGGTCAGTGAGGCGCGCGGCGGCGCAGCCCCCGAGCCGACGAAGTCGCGAGTTGGCAAGGCGTGCCGCGGCGCAGTCCCCGAGTCAATGAAGTAGTCGGCGGGCGACGAAGAGGCCGGCTAGCGGGAACACATCGCTAGCCGGGTGGCGGAGCCCCCAAGTCGACGAGTCAGTCAGCGGGGCGACAAAGAGGCTGGCTAGCGGGAACACTTCGCTAGTCGGGCGGCGGAGCCCCCGAGTCGACGAGGCGGTCAGCGGGGCGACGAAGAGGCCGGCTAGCGGAAGCATGTAGCTAGCCGGGTGGCGGAGCCCCCGAGTCGAAGCGGTCGACGGGGCGACGAAGAGGCCGGCTAGCGGAAACATGTCGCTAGCCGGGCAGTGGAGCCCCTGAGTCTACGAGGCGGTCGTCGAGGCGACGAATAGGCCAACTAGCAGAAGCACGTCGCTAGCCGAGCGGCGGAGCCCCCGAGTCGAAGTAGTCGGCGGGGCGACGAAGAGGCCGGCTAGTGGAAGCACGTCGCTAGCCGAGCGGCGGAGTGTGGCGGAACCGCCCTGCTTAATCTAGACTAAGCACACCTGCCACCTCTGGCTCGCAGTGCATTTAGGCCAGACTAAACCCGGTAGTCCGTTGAGAGTCCTTCGGGCTCTCGATAACACCATTTCCTGAAGAACCGACATCAAACACATCCGACTCCCGAAAGAGCCACAACAATTACATCATCACAGGCAGTTGAAATAGAGAATAATAGACTTAATTTACAAACCAAATGTATGAGGTCAAATACATGTACAAATATAGCGGAAGCGAATTCAGAGTATATATATATATAGCGGAAGCGTTTTTAAAAATCTCGCAGCGGAAACAATATACTTAAGTAGTCTTCATGAAGAGATGAACAAGGCAAATAGCACCGAGCCCACCGGTACTTCTACCTCCAACACAGTTGTCTGGATGTCGTCAATATCTGTAATCCAAAAGTGGGGGCAAACCCTGAATACTAATTACTCAGTAGGACTTAATGGACGGGGCTTACGGCTGACGCAAAACCTGCTTACTAATCATGTGGATCCTTAGCTGTTGATTATTAAACAAGGTTATGTTGACGTAAGATAGTAAAATTTGACAGCTTCTATCCATTTACCATGAAGATCATTTATATCATAAAGTAAATATTTGCATGAAAGTAAAACATGAGAACCCATCAGTAAGTTGCATAATTTCCAAGATATACCCCTATTTTACACATGTCCCGTTCCAAGATTCATAGCGCCCCCATCTAACCCCTAGGAGTAACCGTCTCAGAAGCGATACCACGGTACGTCGGGTCAACCCTCCCTTGACTTCAAAGCACCTCCCAAGTCCATCGACCGGCAGCACCATGAATAGTAGGACGGATCATACACATCCAAGCATATTGATATACGAAATCATGAATTAATAATACAACATATTCAAGTGGATTACTACTTTGCCCATCAGTGGTATTGGCATTCTCACACCTGGTGAGCATCAGCGAATCGAATCGATTTCTAATTTTCGGGAATAAATAGAAATGCCAGGGGTATATGCTTACTAGCCATCGCGTTCCCACATATAGCCCCCATCTCCACTTGTCCCATCCTAAGTTCGATTCAATCCTTCCGTTGTTCCCATCTTGTGCCCCCTTAGGAGCGATACCACGGTCACGTCGGGTCAGCCCTCCCTCGACTACAAGCTCCCCAAGGTGTCACAGCAGGAGTCTCTCTCTATTCTTCGGATGGCACAAGTAAGACTTTCACCGGTCCATTACCCCGGATAAGCACCTTAGCAATGTTATGCCGACCAATAGGCGAACAACGACCGGCCTTATGCGACTCGGGCGGAGTCCACCAAACCATCCATCTCATCATCATCACTTTTCTTATATACCCATATCTCCGCCCGGTCTCCATTTAAAACATATAATAGTGAGATTTCTTTTCTGAAAAGCAATCCCTACGGGACGAATGACTCCATTTACTCGTGTCTACTCGTACCTAGCATTACTAGGCATACTCGTCCTACGTACTCTATTTTAGGTGCTAGGGCCAGAGCGGCCAGGGAGTCTAATGCAATTGGTTTCAAACAACTCCTAATGCAGATGCGTAGGCAATTCATCAAATATATTTGCTGGGTAAAGCATAGTCCTGCTTACCTTTGCTTTACTTTAAGAGAACCAATAAACTATGCTAATGTTAGTTTGCCGGGTTGTGAGGCTTTGCCCCAGGCAACGCCTTGATCCCTTGAATAACTCCTCCTTCCAAACACGACTGATGGGCACTTCAGGTCGTGCTTGGGGCTTAGTTTGTCTTCTGGACCACCATTGATTGGTGTAGCTCCACGCACTTGGTTCTCGATCACGTATCTGCAATAAGCGCCACTATATGGATGACATGCGTGATGATGCAAGGAATGAGATGTATAATCATCAAGCACATATATGGGCAATCATTCCATGGGTAGACGGAAAAAGTGATTAATAAACTAATTAAACAACGAGTACCTTTATGAACCTAAAGTAAGTATGCACACAGACAATTAGATATGCACAATGGAACACATGGATTTAATACTTACTCAGGTATTAATTTAAATTGTCCTTTATCTTACCCTATGCCAACAAGAATCAATCAAGTATATGTGTACACTGGATGTAGGTGAAATGCAAAAGTTGGAATGCAGCAGGTATGTCATGGATAAATATCATGGTATGGTAGTTTAACACATTGCAAATGCTTATACTTAGGGTAATTTATCCTCGTTTGTGAATTAATTTATGCACCTAGGTTGTAGTAGTAAAACATAACCAAATGAGACCAAACTTTTATGACATACCGATCTTACATACCCGAAACTACTGTCAAAATTTCAACTCAATTGGAGTTATAGTTATTTTATTAAAATTACAACAAATTCTCAGCCCTACACATTGTCAGAATTTTCGTAAATTATAGGAATGGTATCTGAAGGTGAAATTTTACCAGTTAGCTACA
The DNA here is from genome assembly GCA_022530915.1 of Paspalum notatum. Classification (NCBI taxonomy): domain Eukaryota; kingdom Viridiplantae; phylum Streptophyta; class Magnoliopsida; order Poales; family Poaceae; genus Paspalum; species Paspalum notatum. The sequence goes on from CM039692.1 coordinate 26,200,383, forward strand.
CTTAGCATGAACTGCCCGTACAAAAATTTACAAGTTAAAACTTTCAAGTTTGATAGGACACCTATTTTCCATATACTAATCTGGTGCGAATTTAAGACGTACATATGAACAGTGTAAACAGCCTTCTTGAATATACTTTCTAGACTCTATGCATCAACATTAAGCTACCAAATTTTCCAGAGAATTTTTCTAGCAAGTTTTGACTACTTTTTCTAATTATCTATTCCAACATGTATCATTTAGTCATTTTCAAATCACCATTTAAACTTTACATGCTCAACTTCATATTTCACCAGTTGGCTATTTATACTACCCAAAGTGTATAAAAAATGCTAGAGAGTCAATTTGAGCATATTCTATGTAGCCTCCAATTTCTAAGTTAAATAAATGCACATAACACATGTATAATGATAAAAGGGTAAATAAACAGTAAGTGCTAGGGCTACAAAAATTCATATAGTGCTACAATGCCACAAGAAAGCTACTGTCCAAGTTTCATGCCATTTGGAGTTCATTTAGCCCATTTTTGTCATTTATTCTAATTAATCATGCATGCAACAAACCAAGGGCAAAACAGACATTTCACACTTCCACATCATACCTATCATGTAGATCTACTCAAGAGGAGTCTAATACAACTGAGTTTGTCCATTTTGGATTTTTCTTTGATTTGTTATGATTTTCCAAAACTCACAGCCGATTTAAACACATTTAAACGGAAAACATTAGATCTAAGGGCTATAACACAATTAACCATAGACTACAGGGGCTAGCGGGTAAGAATCACCGGACTCATATCACAGTACATGAAACGAATCTGCGAAACTTCAAAAGGCTGGGGGCAATATTGCAAAACCTTCTTCTTTCTTCTTCCTCGGTCCGACAGAGGGAGACGGCGCGCGACGGGGGGCAAAGGTGCGGCTGCGCTGGCGGCGGTGAGCCCGCACTTGGAGCCGAGCGAGGCCGGGGAGGTGTTCCTGGCCACGGCGAACCTGTCCCCCTTGGTCTAGTCGTGCGGTGTGGACCGTAGGGGCGGGACAGCGGCGGTGCACCGGAGCGGCGATGGCGCGGCGGCTGGGGTCGATCCGGCGGCCGAGGCGGCGAATGGCGGGGCCAAAGGGCGCTCGAGCTGCGCGGGGACGAGGAGAACCCGGCGGAGGCGAAGTGGTGGTGTGGGAATGGCTTGAGGGTGGTGCTCCGCGGTGAGGCGCGGGTGAGCCGGGGCGGCGCTCGGCGTCGTGCGTGGGGAGAGGGCTAGGGACGATAGCGGCGGCCTAGGGTTTGGGTTTCGGTGAAGGAAGGTGCGGCGACGACGGGGCGCGCGTTGGGCGAAGGGGAGGCGGCCCGAGGTGACCGGCGTAGTGAGCTCGCCGCGGTCTAGACCATGACGTGACCATGGCGTGCACGCATGCGGGACGGCTAGGGGTGGTGGGGCGAGGCCGAGGAGTAGCGGGGACGGTGGAGGAGCTCGAGGCGACTGCGGTAGGGATGGTGGCTGGGCTAGCAGAGGTCTACCGGGGCGGCGGCGTGAGCTCGACCGAGCTCGGCCATGGCGGCTCGGGCGCGTCCCGCGAGAGAGTGAGTGCGGGGAGAGAGCGAGAGTGGGGCGGGGAGTGAACTCGGACGGGAGAGCGTCCAGATGAAGAGGGTGCGGACGCGGTTCGGCCGGGGTGGGGCGTCGATCCGCGGCGTGGCGTGATGCCCGGTCGCCGGCGTCCGTCGGCTGGGGAGCCGCAGCGGGCGCTGACGGTGGGACCCACCGGTCAGTGAAACAGAGGCCAAGAAAAAGGAAATGTGTTTTCTATGTCTCTGTAAATCGCATATTTGATCTACTTAAAGGCCGAATTTGGAGAAACTCCAATTGAATGAAATGTTCTACTCTTCAAGCTCTACAAGTTTGTCAAAAGGACAATTGCCAGATTCTAAGTGGAAATATGATTTATACATGAATTTATATAGCAGTTTTTAATTAGGACAGGGAAACTTTATTACTTGGGAAATTCAAAACTCATATTTCTGGGCTTTATCTCCCAAGGTGCCTCTTGACATCATCATTTATAATTTCATAACCTACAACTTCTCCAATTTGATCTTTGCACGAAAATGGCTGTAGGTTATAGAAACATTGAGATTACTAAACTGGTCAGATTTGGACTGGTTTTCTGTGTTGGTACAAAATGACCCTAAACTCCATTTAAACCTCAATACGTGACCAAGATCTAATTACCAAAGTTGTTCCCCAGCACTTTATCTCCAAGTTTGATAATATAAAGTTGGCCTGAATCCCAACAGATTTTGAATTATAGACACAATTATGTTCCAAGGTTTGATAAAACAGAAATTTCACTTTGTGTAGAGGCTTTCTTGTTTCCCACTTTTGAAGTATCAAATAAAATCCAATCACTTCCACAGTAGGTGCATTTGAAAGGTGATAAGTTCAATTCCATTTCATAGAAAGGAAGATTTTGAAGTTGTATAGTGAATTCAATAGTAATTTCAGAATCAACTTGGGGAAAAGCTGAAAATCCATACTTGGGAAATTTCTGTGGGCTGATTTTGGTTATTTTCAAGAGAATTGTGGTGAAGTTTAAAACAGGTTAAAGACATTTTTAAACCATGTTCAGTGTAACAAAAGGGTAGTCCATAACATGTACAACAACTTTGACAATGTAGTTGAGCTCAGGTACTAAATGAAGTTCAAAGTTTTATTAGGGCTCAAGTTTGGTCTCGATCACACTTGCTATCCTCGGAAGAAACGTTAGTTGGATTTGGTTTGATCTTTTAAACCTCTTGTCATTAGATTTTTGAACATAGTCAAACAGAAAGGTCTAGGGTTACTTTCTTACCCGAGGTTTTGCATTTGGTGTTGAGCTCAAAAGCATGAGAGCGTTGACTTATCCAACCACGGAAGGTGTGGTCTTGTATCTTGTATAGAAAATTTTTGACTTAGTGATTTCTCCATCCAATCTTCGTTACTCTCTCTAAGCATCATCAGGTCCTAATTCCTTATTAGCTAGTCTCCAACTGCGTGTTATGGCTCTTGAGATGCCAGGGGCATCACATGGAGCCCCGAGTGGAAGTAGTTGGCGGGGCGACGAAGAGGTCGGCTAGCGGAAACACGTCGCTAGCCGGGCAGCGGAGCCCTGAGTCGACGAGGCAGTCGGCTGGGCTACAAAGAGGCCGGCTAGCGGAAGCACGTCGCTAGCCGAGCGGCGGAGCCCCCGAGTTGAAGCAGTCGGTGGAGCGACGAAGAGGCCGGCTAGCAGAAACACGTCGCTAGCCGAGCGGCGGAGCCCCCGAGTCGACGAGGCAGTCGGCAGGGCGACGAAGAGGCCGGCTAGCGGAAGCACGTCGCTAGCCGAGCGGCGGAGCTCCCAAGTCGACAAGGCAGTCGGCTGGGTGACGAAGAGGCCGGCTAGCGGAAGCACGTCGGTAGCCGGGCGGCGGAGCCCCCGAGTCAAAGCGGTTGGTGTGGTGACGAAGAGGCCGGCCAGCGGAAACACGTCGCTAGCGGGCAGCAGTGCCCTCGAGTCGACGAGGCGATCGGCGGGGCGACGAAGAGGCCGGCTAGCGGAAGCACGTCGCTAGCCGAGCGGCGGAGCCCCCGAGTCGAAGTAGTCGGCGGAGCGACGAAAAGGCCGGCTAGCGGGAACACGTCGCTAGCCAAGCGACGAAGCCCCCGAGTCGACGAGGCGGTCGGCAGGGCATTGTTCCAGCAAATTCTATTGGAAACTCTTTTTTTTTTCGGCCCAGCTCAACACAACAAGCAGTTAAACCCAGAGGCATAGAAAATTCTAATGTGGGATGAGAAGATTTGCAGGATTCACTTGTTAAACCCAAAGGCCATGAAATTATCAGGGGAAAAAGGAAGATCTAGACATCAATGAGATGATAGGTTAAATAAGTAGCATATGTATTAAAAAGCTATAAGTAAAAGTTTGTGGTGAGCGCTTGATGATGGAAACAGGGCATATCAGCCACCAATATAAATGTGGAAACCCTGAACCCTATAACCTTTTGTATTATATCAAAGCTATCCAGTTTCTCACCATTGAATTTGCATCCCATGCTTTTTGGTGGCCCTCACGTGGCAGACAGAGAATTTAAATATTTGACAAAGGATTAACATGCTTCCCTGAAGATTACTGAAGTTTATAAGTATTTATAAGTTAGAATACTTAGCTACTAACACTACACATGCGCTGAAGGCGTACTCACCATTTTTTCCAAAACCAGACTTGGTTAGCTTCCAAGGTCCTTATTGGCATCTATTAGGTCCACCAAGCAAATGTTTCATACCAGGAAGCATCGGCAGGTACTAAGTAAATTATCCTCTAAATGAAGAAGTTTTATGAATGCTTCAAATTGTAGAAAATAAATTATAAGGAAGAGAATAGAGGATATCGCAGCTTTACTAAAGAACTGTGGCACTGAAGAATGTCCCAAGAGCATAGTACCTTCAGATCATCCGTACGAGACTGAACTGAAAACCCAAGGTCCCCAGTAGCATTGCCACATGAGCGTCATCTGTCAGTGGAGCACAAGATGGCAAACATGCAGTTACTAAGTCAGTAAGCCAAATACTTGAATATCTCAGCGAGATAGCGATGACATGCATTTATAGATAGTAATGTACCGTCCAGCAAATACATACTATGTTTTGCTGAGTGCCATCATCATGGTCCATTGTGCTACCACCTTCCATCTTCTGTTGAGAATTGAGATGTCAAAAGACAGAACAGCAAATGCTATATAGGCTGAATTCCTACAACACCTACAGAAAAATAGGAATGCAAAGCCCAGAAAGGTTTCAAGAAAACAACAGATAAAGTTAGCATCGGTAGAGAACAATACTACTTTTACTTACACATGGCGATTACATCATTTTAACTGTGTTAGCCAAAGGCGTCAATGTGCACGAACCAGCCCTTCTACATCCAAAATTTCTGTAGAAGACCTTAATAAATCAACAAAGTGCAAAGAGGCTGATCGTAAGCTATGAAGCTCTGTTCACGGACATATGCTAAGGGCAAGCCAAAAGGACAGGAAAAATAAAAATAACTAAGCAAAGTCTGAAGCTCTGCTCACTTGCAGATACTTGTTTCCAAAATTCTGTCCTTTTTATTGTGGATTGATGATCACTATTAGTATCATACACCCAGGAGAGGGTTGTGCTCATCATGCTCAGTATTTACTATCATATCATTTTTTTTTGGAAATTGTATGTAACACCATTACTTTGCTCTTCCGGTGGGCGAGGACAAATGGAAAATTAGGTGCGGTGGTAGCAGATAATGTATTATCCAAAGAAAAGTTTTAAAGCAAGAAGATTGCCAAACAACGCCTTAAATGGAGACTAATTTGCACATAACACAACCACCAAAAATAATAATCCAATTGTCCTTTCAGAGACCACCACCAAGAACGAATTATATGCCACCTACTTTATAATGCTAAATCCAGATTTCGATATAGATATATTAACACACTACGGGAGCTACATCTCAGGCAAGGGCAATCATAGAATCGCTCCCACTAAAATGAGCAAGATATAAGGAATGCACATAGCAAAGCTGTCACCTTTTGTATAACAATGGAAATGCCATGCTAAATGTTTTTTTGTCAATCAGCTGTTGTTTGTCACTCCGAGCCTTAGATTAGCAAAACAGGTGATAAGGTAGGTACCACTTGGTTGATAATCCGAAAACAACAATAGAAGAAGCTACTATGTAATTACGTTCAAAAAAAAATTTTGTTGCGTTCAAAAAACTATGTAAGATTTTCCTCTACGATCAGCGAGCAATCAGGAACTGAGATTACTTTTAAAAACAAAAGTAGCATTCAGATAGAGGATATCTTGGTCCACGATCAGCAAGCATCGATCTAGGAATTGGAACTACTTCAAAAAGGAGCATTAAAACAGAGGATAAATTAAGAACTCAACATAGTAAAAAAGAAAACAGAAGGCACCATTCTAGGGTGAGTAGGGAGTACCTGTTTGCAGAACATGCACAAGAATTGTTCTCCTCTTTTTCAAATGCCACCAGCAGAAAGTTGTGGTGTTTTTTTTTTCATGTTGGCCCTTTGTAAAAACTTTTTTCATAAGTAGACCCCTAACGAAACTTATTTTAAAAATGGACCCAAAGCTTGGCGCTATAGGATGGAACGCTGAGGTACAACGGGTCGGCGCTAGGGGAGTTAGCGCCGAACTCGCCACGTCAGCGCTGACGTGGCTGTAGGGCCGAACCTCGGCGCTCTATGAATTCACGCCGAGGTTAGCTATCTCGATGTCATACTAATTCACGCCGAACTACAATACCGGAATTTATAATTTTTATTAAAAAATACCTCGGCGCTGGGTGAGTTGATGCCGAGCTCTGGTACATCGGCGCTGCTTACTCCAACGCCGAGCTCCTGCTACAGTACAAGCTAACAAGAAATTGCACATTTGTATCATCCATTCAAGATCCTGTGAAATTTGTACAAAAATAAATATAGATACGATTTATGTAAGATAAGTTTTGTTATATTCAAAATGTTATCCTCTACATGATAAAAATATATGGACTCATAAAACATTTTTCTACAATTTTTAGAAATAACTAGATGTATATGCATCGTTTAACTCATATTTTTTTGTATTGTTTACCAGAATATTTTACGCCTTATTTCTCTAATGTCGCTTAATCTTATAAAATTCATAGGAAATCGTATTTGCTATTAAAATTATAAAATCAACATTGTTACACGATCTAGTTTACAAAATGGAGACGCTCTCCCCAACTCGTAGGCCTAGGGTTGCTGTGTATGGATTCGATGATTCTAGAGGATTATTGCTCGACCTTATATAGTTCGGAGGGCAGGATTACACAATACGATCTAATCCCGTGATCCGGGTCGGTTCCATTTCCTATATTATTGGTATCGCCTTCCTTCCTTTTGCGAATCGCTTATTTTTGTATCCTCCAAAACTTGCTCAGCATGCCCTACCAAACAATGGTCCTGTCTAGAAACTGGTCATATACGTCAACCGACCGGCTTCCTCCTTTTTTTGTCGTACCTTACTATTAGCACATGCATAGTAAATCGCATTTGCTCTTACAATCATAAATTTAATATTAGCTTGACGTGGCTATATACAATATTTTATAAATACTTTAATTCATTGAATATAATGGAACAAATTAAGCATTCTATTTGATGAGCACAAGTTGTCTTCGATTTGGAACTAGTTCATGTTTTTATATAACCATTTGATTTGTTAGACTATATGCTACTTAAAATGACTATAAGTTGGATTTACTATCTGAACTATATTTTAATTTATGTGAAATAAAATATAGAATCACCCCAAAATGCTCCTATCCCTTTTACGTTATTATGTTCTACCTTTTAAAGTTGGACTCATATGTCTTTGTTGTCTATTTCATGATTTTATGTGAATTGAAATTTGCAATCTTATTGATTACATGAGAATTATTCACGAGATGAAATCAATTTCTTAAAAAGTTTCAAAGCGAGCAATTGGATTTTGTTTGTAGAATGATTTCATGATTTTATGTGAAATTAGAAGATATGGACAAGCATGGCAAATTCTACTCAAAAGTTAGTCCAAAACACCAACACTGCTACTACCAGTGTATTCAATCACAATATGTACTATCCTAAGCATATCAATATAGCATAAATGTTAATAAGCTTAAACACTTTGCAATGTCAATTTCAATTCAAACTAATTTTCATCGCGTATTATTTTCTCAAAGGGCTCATAAGAATCTAGCGTCAATTTAATAAGATTTATTAGCATTAGAAACAAGTCTAAAATTATACCAATAAACAATAGCATATGGCAGTTCGTTGTACAATACCAAGGGGACCCAGACAGGTTGATTTCATGATTATTGGATTAAATATGAGTTAAACGATGCACAAACAAAGAGTAATTTTTAGAAATTCTAGAAAAAAATTATGAGTCCATATATTTCAGTCATGTGGACGATAACATTTTGAATCTAACAAAACTTATCTTACATAAATCGCATATATATTTATTTTTATACAATTTTCATAAGATCTTGAATGGATGGTACAAATATGCAAGTTCATGTTAGCTTGTACTGTAGTAGTAGGAGCTCGGCGTTGGAGCAAGCAGCGCCGATGTTCCAGAGCTCGGCGTCAACTCACCCTGCACCGAGGTATTTTTCTAATAAAAATTATAAATTTCGGTACTGTAGCTCGGCGTGAATTAGTGTGACGCTGAGATAGCTAACCTTGGCGTGATTTCATAGAGCGCCGAGGTTCAGCCCTACAGCCAGGTCGGCGCTGACGTGGTGAGTTCGGCGCTAACTCTCCTGACGCAGACCCGTTGTATCTCGGCATTTCATCCTATAGCGCAGAGTTTTGGGTCCATTTTTGGAATAAGTTTCGTCAGGGGTCTACTTATAAAAAAAGTTTTTACAAAGGGCCAATTTGAAAAAAAACCATAAAATTGTGCACCTTTGCTCAAAAGGTAAGCCGCTCAAATTAGTCCATCAAATTGATCCTGAAAAGAGCACACGCCAGACCAGTGAGACATAGACCTGAGCAAGCAGGGCATGAGGATGAGAGTGTCAGGACCATGGCAGAAAATCCTTTGGTCCAATCCATCCCATGTGGTGTATTGTGGCCTAAGATACCTTTGTGCAGCTCACCTGTAGATCATTGGAGGACCAAAATAAATCATTTAGATTGCTTGAACACACATTTTCTAAATGTAAATGGAAACCGTAAGTCTGACTTCGAGTGAACTGAGGTATACACGTTATCATGGTTTCATTGTCAGGACTGTTGACATCATCAAGAGTGGACCGAGAATAGATACAGGACTGGGTTGTTCTTGCTTTCCGTGGTTTTCATTAGGAGAAAGCTGTGACATCAGGGAGCTGTCGGCTCTTGGCATTTTAGTTTATCAGCATCATTCTCACAGAATCTTAGAAACATCCCGGCATGCTCTTGCCCTGGTTCTTCTTCCAAGATATCCTTCAATATAAAGTACAGGAACCCAACAAAATAAGAAAAGCTAGGGAAACAATATCGCACAGGACAGCATATTGGCTGGAACGTTGGAGCATACCTGTGGTGGTTTATTTCTGCATTGATATAGGTTGCACCATGCATTGCCATTTTTTCCCAAACAATGTAGCTCGTCAATGCCTTCTACGCACAGAGTGACAAATTAAGCACCTGCAAAATATTTGCCCTGTTTGGAAAAAAGGAGTTGCTGTAATTTTAGTGGCCATGGAAGCTTCCACTTACCATCTTGTCTTGTTTGTTGAGTTTCTTCTTTGATGCAATGCCTTTCCAGAGCAATCTGCTCACGCAGCTCCTCACTCCACCAGGACCATGGCAGTATGGCACCACGATGGGACCACCAGGACCTCATATAATCAAGATACACTGCTTTTCAATAAAACACGGTCATTGAGGATTGAAACACCATTTTTTTAGAACACTGCAGGGACTACCATGTTACCTGTTCGCGCTGCTTTGATGACAGTGCGGTGATAACTCCAACAACAAATGGTAATCGCCTACACATTATGCAAACACCTATCATTACTGTGTGGTCTTAATAGCATCACTAACAATAAAGACCTGACAGTAAATCAGTAGCCCATGAAAGAAAGAGGAGAATTTGGCAAGCAGTTTCCCTATAAAGAATAGGGCTGAATTCTTGGGACTAAAACAATTTTGGAGGAAATGAATACCTAGCCTATCGCACCTGCAAACGACCCTGCAATTTTGAGGATAGGTGCAAAAATATCATCGAACATTCTTTTCACCATTCTTCTTAGCAAGCAGCAGGCTGGAAACTGAAAGTAAAGCAAGGATCATCATACTGTACCTGTGAGAATGCTTAACCACTAGCAGCGCCAACAGCTACTTGCACCACCATCGACCTGCTGTCATATTGCTGCTCCTCCTTGTGTCACTTGCTGTACAAGAGGAAGCCGATGGCAACGCACCTGCGCGAGGACCGGGAGCGAGAGAGGGGCTCGCAGCAGGAGGGGGGCGGCCAGCCTTATCCACGCCGGCCAACCACTGCGCTGTTCCGGCACAAGGCGCGAGGACGAAGCCATTGGCGCAAACAGGAGTGAAAGCATGACCAGCGGGTCGGCAACCAACGCACGCGTGCCACCTCCACCCCGCACTGCAGCGCCGGGGCCCGCGTGGGTACGCGTCGGGCGGCGGCGGCGGGGGACGGCGCGACCGCGGCCGGTGCCGGCAATGGGGCCCCACGCAAAGCGGCGCTGGGACGGAGAGCGGCGCCCCCGGTCCCGCGCGGAGTGGCTCCCCGCGCGGAGGGCGGCCGCACATCGCCTCATCCGATGGCCATCGGCGGGGAGCGGGTGGAGCGGCATCGAGCGCCAAGAAGCTCCCGATGTTTTCTTGGTTCAAAATATGCAGGGGCATACCTAGACCACTCGCTGGGTCCGCCTTGATTGCTAGCTCAAATGTCACAGAAAATACGTAATTGATCAGTAAACTTGTTGAAGTGAATACTGTTCCACATAATTACTGTTCCAATTCGCAAATTGCAAATCATAGTCCCAAGGCCATCATGGGATCAGTAAGAGCAAGAGTGTTGTGTTTATACATTAGCAGATTGAAGACTCTTGCTTAAGGCGTTACACGTGACCACCACCAAATATATGACCTGATGTCTAGCTATAAATGTGTACGTGTTTCGCAATTGAGTGAATTGCATCGTAGGTCTTTGAACTTTTCCCGCGGTACCAGATAGGTCCATAAACTTTTAAAGTGCACATTTGGGTCCATGAACTAATCAGGATGATTACCTGCCATCCAAATGAGGCCAGTCGGGCTAAATCCGCCAGCTGTGGCCCTGCCCGGCGTGCCATTGTGGCTATATTTTGCAATAGAGCCCTTAATTTAGCCCGTTATTCGCATGGAACACATTGCCTGTCCAGTGTCCACTCTATCGGCTTCCCGCTCCCGCTCTCTAGGTTACGGAACGCCGCCATCACCTCCCCTACAGCCGCCGCTAGCTCTCCTGCTGTCGCGCCGCAATGTCGCATGGAGCTCATCATCCGCCTACTGGAGAGGCACCGTGCAGGGCAGGGGTCAGTCCGCTGCACGCGCGTAGCTAGGGATGCGCACCGGTCTGCCCCTTGTACCTTGTCCCCAATGCGGTGATGAGATCCTAGAACTGAGGGCAACCAATGCATCTATGATCCCTAATGAGATCTTCTTCAAGTTTCGCCAGCATGATAAGAATGTAAGGCACAAAGCTTTGTCTTGGGTTAATTTGATTTGAGTGAACTGAATCACATCATCCTGGTGTTTGAACTTGTTGGTAGGTGCCTAGATCTTGCCCCTTTTACATGCTTGCCGACAAGTATGAGAATTGGGTTAGGAATAATTGTGATCTTGTTGGGAGTGCGGTGAAGATGGATGAATTGATTCCACAATTGATAGAGAGGGTTGGAAGGATGCAGAATGAATTGGACCATGTGCAGGGAGAAGTTGAGGTGTTGCAAGGTGGCTTGACAGTCGTTAACGCTGATGTCTAGGAATTAAAAAGTGTCATAGGCAGTGTGGATGTGAAATGCTCGAATATGTTGAACATTGGCTAGCTTGGACTGGTTTGTCAATTAGTGGTTGCTTTCCTTGTAGTTGTGTGTGTGATAGTGCAGTTGGTCAAGTAATTGTATTGGTGGATGTAATATTTGTGGCTCCTTTTGTATCTTGATGGAATGAAATGAACTCTGTAGCTTGATCTAAGCTAGGTGAATGCTATGTATTGCTGCCTTTAATCAATGGGATGAATGAATTGTGTGGCATGTGTTCCTCCTTGTATCTTGACAGAATAGAAATAACTGCAAAGCATGTGCATTGTACACACAACAGAACATGGGCATCCGGATCCAACATGATGCTGACATATTAATTAGAGCAAAGCATCCTAAGATGTCTTAGTTTTCCATCCTGAGATGTTTGAGCCTAGACTACTAAGCATACAACAAAAGACAAGTACTTGTTACTAGTTCTCACACTAACATCATGCAAATAAGAGCAAACCATCCTGGATGTGTTTCAGTCCGTCATCCTAAGATCCTTGCAGTCACACCTATTGCATGCTAACTGTTCAAAAGACAAGTACATCACAGCACATAACTAGAGATCTAGTTTAGTTGGTGCTTTCTTGAGCTACCTCCCTTCTGATTTTTTTTTGAACGAACCTCCCTTCTGATTTGGTTGGTGGCTGCTATCTCTTCAGGATTCTTGGATGTTGTTGCCTTCCTCCTAGGTGCAGCTCAGGCCTGGTGCAGCTACCTTGCGTTTTTTGGTCTGCAGTGTCTGGTTGCTCCAGACTTGGCTGCTAGTGCCCTAGGTGGAAGATTGGCTGTGACAAAAGAGCAGCCAAACAACGGGTCCTCATGGACTGTGAAGCTTGCAAATGAATGGAACAATTAACAAATTAATGGAAAAGGTAAAAATCAATGACGGATGCTTTAGTAAGCTATGTGACCACCGATCGGTGTGGTGGATGATCTACGCATGCAGAGTCGAGCTGGGATGCTCAGAGGTGCAAGCTGAATTTATCCAAGTCTCTACTCTTTCAAAGAGACAGTTGTCCGGCAAAAATTCAATCAAATAACACAAACTGGGATTCAAACCCCTGCCCTTGCGCATGCACAAGCACGCCTACAGCCAACGGAGCCTCGTTCCATTTGTGTTTTGTCTAATATAGCATACAATTATATAATGCTAATATTCCATAGCGAAGCACATACACTCGGCTAGTTGCGTATTGATAGGCCACTTTCCTTTTCCTTTTTATCATTCTTTCTTTTAACATAGTACAAATATAACATGACAATAAATGCAGTCCATTTCTATAATCTTATTATATTTGTTCTAAATGAAAATGCTACAAGATAATCCGGCTTGGTTTATTGCAGGATATACTGGGACCTGAGAGTAAAAGATATAATGCTTTGCTTGAACTTAAATATCACTCCTACACGGTATCCTTTTTTTTTTTACACTCTCAAATGATGCATTTTATTCATCAGTGCGATCATTGAGATCACCAAGGACAAGACGGTTTACAGGTTCCGGGAGGGGATCACTCCACACAAGCAAATGATCCGAGTCCCAACTCAACCGAGCTTAGCAAGCCCCACGGTGCATTACATGACCTTGGAATATAAGCTACTTCGACTGAAACGAAATGCAGGCGAATAATCTCTCTAATCTCACAAATCAGGCCTTCTCCTTGTGATCGATCATAGTCTCCTGATTTCAAGCCTCTCACCAACAGCAGAGAATCTATTTCCAGTTGTATGGAGGCGATCCCATACTCCCGTGCAGCATTCAGACCAACCAAACATGCATAACCCTCTGTACAAAGAACATCTGAAACATTGTGAATACGACCCACTCCTGCTAGAACTCCATGGCTTTCAAAGTCACGAACCACAAAGCCCCAGCTTCCTGATTTTTCATTTAGGAGGAACCCCGCATCACAATTCAACTTGAAAATGCCATCAGGGGGACAGGACCAATTTTCTCTGCAGTTTGGGATTTGCACTTGACTGCTTCTGCATATTTCCTTCCTGTCAGCTAACACCATGTGCGCCCGATGGACAATGTCTTCAGTGAAATCCTTCTGCTCTCCTGCATTTGCCTTATTTCGTGCAGCCCACCAAGCATATAGCAAGCTAATCGTCTTCATCTTTATTTCCTCATCAAAATTCAGTGTGAGCTGCACCATCTGTGCAGCATTCCCAGCTTCCAGCAGGCGCAATCTCACTCCTTCTAGACCCATTTCTCTCCAGCATTGCTTAATCCATTTGCATTTCAGGAAACAGTGTCCGCCATCTTCATCAAGCCGCCAACACATTGGGCATCGAGTATCGATCTGCATCCCTCTTCTGAAAATGCTTCTTCTCCGTGGCAAGCTATTCTTTGCAAGTCTTCAAACAAACTGTTTAATCTTCGGTTGACAGTTTAGCGACCAAATTTTCTTCCATTCAGGGCAGCTGCCACTCCCTCTCCACTCGCTTCACCTCTTTGCCTTTCTTGATTTCGTCTTTCCTTATCATATAGCACATGATACGCGGATTTGACTGGAAAAAAGGCCCTTCTCATCAAAGTGCCAAGCTAAAAAGTCTTCTGTATTATGTCTTAAGGGAATGGACAGGATATGTGTTTAGCGTCCACCTCCCAAAAGATATCTTGCACAAGATGATGATCCCAATTTCCTGTCCCTGGGTCAATCAGGTCCGATACTCTCGATATAACTGTATGACCTCTAGGTGTGACTGGTCTCCTTGTAATATTGTTGGGAATCCAAGGATCCGCCCAATAAATTTGAACTTGTGAGCCATCCCCAATCCACCAAATAAGCCCATCTTTCAGTGCTTGTACTCCTCGCAATATACTGCGCCATGAATAAGAGATGCCTGGTTTCTCAGCTGCTCTCATCAAGTCTCCATCCGGGAAGTACTTAGCCCTCAACACTCACAGAGTGAATCCGAGTTAACCAAAAGACACCACCCTTGTCGGGATAGCATAGCCAGGTTAAACAAGTGAAGGTCTATGTAACCCAATCCACCCTCTTTTTTGAGCTGACAGTGTTAGAATTTTATGCGTGGCTTTAATATTATTTATATTGTGTTTTCAACTTAATATGAAATTATACGTGACATGAAATTACTGATGCGGAATTTCACTTGAGGAATTTGTTCTAAAAGAATTTCATTCGAGAAATTTGTACTCGAAGTGCTGAGGACGTGTGTGCTAGAATACAGTAGAGGAATAAATGAAATTGATTCTACTGGAATATTTATTATATACATACATGTTATACCTAGGTACAGCACGACGGAATAGCTAGGTTTGTTTTTGTAGGATCAGCTCTGCAGATTGTTGACCCACGTAATTAGATTGGAATTAAATCTTAAATATACAATCTAATTATGACATATGACTTACACATGTATGGTTGGGATTATTATATTTTAGACTCATATAACTGGCCTGTCTGATCGTGGTTGGTAACATGGTTCAGGAGTTATATAGTTTTTCCAGAACACAGGTGGAATATTTTACACCTGGAAGTGAAATCTATAAATAGGTCCCTACCCTCTGGCCTCAGAATGCATTGTGAGCGGCACCATGGAAAAGGCAGAGGAATAGAGGGTAGACCGTATGGGCGCTGCTAATTGACGAGCGCTCGCTGGATTCGTGGCCAGCGAGCGATTCCCCCACAGCCCCCACGTGGGGCCAGGTAAGATTTTTATTTTTTTATTATGATAAGTTATGGTTGCATAAAAATATTCGTGATAAAATTATGCTCGCATAAAATTATCGTCATAAATTATGGTTGCATAAAATATCTGTGATAAATTTATGCTTATATAAAATTATCATGATAAGTTATGGTTACATAAAATATTTGTGATAAAATTATGCTTACATAAAGTTATCGTGGTAAGTTATGGTTGCATAAAAATATTCGTAATAAAATTATGTTTATATAAAATTATCTAAACTAAAAAATTAACAAAAAAATAAAAGAAAAAAAACTCACCTAGACCCTACCAAAGACCGGCACGCGGAAGGGGCGATAGCCCATCGGACATTGAACGGCTATTCCGCGAGTACTCGTCACGCTCCAATCGCGCGAGCGATCAGACCGCTCTACCCCACGTGTCTGCGGTCCCCAGGCTCAGGTCGCTATCACGGCGCCTCCCTCACCCTTGCGTGTGCCCGTGCATGCAGCAGCGGTGCAGTGTGAGGTTGTTGTCGCGTGCCCCACAGCGGTGTCATGTGAGGTCATTGTCGCGGGCCATAGCTCCTCCGTTGATTCAGCTGGTACATTGCATGCATGTAAAAAACAGAACGTTTTTTAACTTTGTTTTGAAAGGTTATGATCATAAATTTAAATTTAGGATCATAAATTTTAGATATGTGAGGAACGAAAAGTTATGATAATAAATTTAGGATTAATTTTATTTACGAAAAATTATGCTATCATAATTTTATTCACATGTTGATATAATTTTATTCAAAAAAATTATGATGACATAATTTTATTTTAAAGAAAAATATGCTGATATAATTTTATTCACAAAAAATTATGATGACATAATTTTATTTACATATTGGCATAATTCTATTCATAGAAATTTATGCTGACATAATTTTATTCACGAAAAATTATGCTGACGTAATTTATTCCACTATAAAATGAGGATCATAATAAACTTATATATCATATGTTTATTACAGTATAGCTGTATTATTAACATAATTTTCTGCTAATTAATTAAAATTATATTATAAAAAAATAAAAGAAAAGAAAAAGGAAAAGAAAAAAAGAATAAGGAAGGCTTACCGTATGAAGGAAGGCACGGGGCGGGAGAGTGACATCTCGTGTGGGGCCCCCTTACCCCCTCGTGCGCAGGAGAATGGAGCGCTCGCCCAATTTGGCCCGGGCAAGCGCTCGCAGATCGGACATTTCGCAAACCGTATACCCCACAAACCCTGCATTGGTAGAGCATGGTTGGTTGCGTGGGGACACGGTCGGAACCCAAAACAAACTCTGCTTCCCTAGGCCGCCGCCGTCCGTGGAACAGATACGTTTTCCGCTACGAATTAACCCTTGTCGCCGCCGTCGCCTCTCGGTCCTTCATCGCCGATTCAACACCTTCCTGCAGCGCGCAGAAGTGCCCCCCTTGCCCTCCGTTCTCTCGACTTCGGGCAAGTGCGTGCACGACGAGACGACAAGCAGTAGCTGCAAGGTCACATCACGTGGGGGCTGTGGCTTCCGCCGTCCGGAGAAGCTAGCAAAGGCAGGCAGGCACCTTGCTCCTCTCACGAAGGTCAAGAAAGCAGTACCTTACATACACCCCACAAGCTAATCGATCACAGATCAAGAAGTTTCTCTTCACATCTTTTTTTCTGGTGATTGATTAATCACGCGTCGATCTATCCACGCGGAACGGAGTGACAACTGCAGCTCAGATATAAATCTCCTTCGACCGGTTGCTTCTCCCTCGGCAATTAAATTACTCGCAATGGCATCCAACAGCGTTTTTTTGATTTGGTCAGAACCTGCAAATTAGATGGATCGAATTTCACGGTGTGAAAAAGAAAAATTATGTATCTGCTCACTGCTGAAAATATTGATTATATTATTGATGTGTCTACACCGAAAAAGCTCGATAAAAATACCACCGCCGAAGAAAAAGAAGATATAGGCAGAATATGAATCTTGGTTTAAGGATAATAAGAGGGCTCACATATTTATGTTGGGATCCATGACTGATTCTTTAGCTGCTGAGTATGATGGTGAATAGAATACCAAAAAATTAATGGGTAGATTGGAAAAAGATTTTGGTGACGTATCTCTTGTAAAAGTACTCAGTCTTGTTAATCGTTTTCTCTGGACAAGATGAATGATGGTAATTCTGTCAATGAGCATATTAACAAACTCTGCGTTCTTGCAGAGGAATTAAAAATTGCTGGTTATCCTTTCCAAAAAGAAGCGTAGGTCATGGTGGTTCTGAGCTCTCTACCAGATTTATGGGAGCAATTTAAAATGTCCTTTTGTCATTCTGAGCATGCATTAAATATGCGGAATTTAAGGCATCATTTGCTTTTGGAGTAAGATAGAAAACTCTCCCAGGAAAGAATAAAAGCTCAAATAATTCTGAGTTGCACCTTGGAGAGTAAAAATATAATGGAAATAAAAAAGGTTGGCAAAAGTGGAAGGCTAAAGGTGATATGAGAGACAAGCTAAACCGGAAACGCGATAGATGATCGTGGAAATTATAACACATCTCAAAGGAATGAAAACAATAAAAAGAATTTTGCTTGCTTGGGTATTTCAGAGCTGATCGTAGGAAGAAGAAAAAATACAATGAGAAAAAGAAGCCGGGCAACTAGGATAATTCTAACAGCGACCCTTCAAAATAAGGTACACATTTTATTTATGTATGCACTGAATCTTTATTTACTACTAATTTTCCAAATAGTTGGGTTGTCGATTCTGCGTCAACTTCACATATTGCTAGAGATCATAAATCTTTTACTTCCATGCAAACAATTTCAAAGGGAAATAGATATGTTTATCTAGGCACTAATGCTAAAGCTGATATATTTGGAATTGGAAATTATGTCCTCAAACTTCCTGGTGGAGGAAAATTATTATTGAAGGATACTTTATATTCACCTAGCATGCGAAGGAATTTAATCTCTGTATCGCAATTGGAATCTATTGGTTATGATATATTATTTGGGAAAGGAAAAATCAAACTATTACTTCACGGTAAATTAGTGCATACTGGTGTTCGGCCTGATGGCCTTTATTTTCTTAATGATTTGCTGGAAGATGGTAATTCTAATTGTTTAGTTGGTGAAGATAACTCCATAGCGAGGAATAATAAAGATAAGAATACATGCTCAGAATCTTATTTATGGTATTTACGACTTGGGCACGTATCTAAAAACAGAATTAAAAGGCTTATTAATTCTGGAATTCCAAACTTTAAGTGGGAGAATTTTGGTACTTCTTAGGCATGCATAATGGGTAAGATGACCCGTGCGCCTTTTCCAAAGGCGGAAAGATTTAAGGAGCCTCTTGCTATTGTTTATTCTGATATTTGTGGTGAAATGCCAATTCTCACTAAAGGTCAAAAGGTTTATTTTATTACATTCATTGATGATTATTCTCGATTTGGTTATGTTTATCTTTTTAAACACAAGTCGGAAGGTTTTGATATTTTCAACAGATTTAAAACTGAAGTGGAAAATCAGTTGAATAAAACTATTAAAGTTTTAAGAACTGATCGCGGGGGAGAGTACACTTCAGGAATATTAAATGATTTCTGTAAAGAGCATAGAATTATTCATCCATACACTCCGCAATAAAACGGTGTTGCCGAGCGGGGGAATAAAACTCTTATGGATATGACTAGATCCATGATGGTTTATTCTGATTTGCCAATGTCTTTTTAGGGTGAGGCTTTACATATTGCTGTCTATTTATTGAATCACTCACCATCTAATGCTGTAACAGTCACACCATATGAGTTGTGGACTTGAAAGAAAGCCTCACTTCATCATTTAGCTGTTTGGGGTTGTAATGCTCATACTAAGATACCAAACCAAAATCGTACTAAGTTGCAACCTAAAAGTACATCAGAAATTTTTATTGCCTATTCTATGAAATCAAAGGGGTATCGATTTTATGATCCTCAAAATGACAAACTGGTGGAAAGTAGGGATGCTGTATTTTTGGATGAACATACTCCTCGCCGTGCTAAACGGGTATGGGTGAAATTATTGGCAACACCAAATGAATGACAGATGGATACATCTGGAACTAACTCTTTTAACGAGGAAAATATTACTCTGAAAGGAAACACAAATCCAACTTCCACTACTAACATGGTCAGGAGAAGTGGGAGGAATACTCAGGCACCATCAAATCTTGATGATTATTATGTATTTTTTGGGGGAAGTACATTCTAAAGTTTCTGATTTAGAGAAAGATCCAAAGACTTACAAAAAGGCAATTAATTACCCTCAGTCAAAATTATGGGTGAAAGCAATGCGGGAAGAACTAAACTCAATGAGGAAGAATAAAGTTTGGAAACTTGTCTCTTTACCAAACAACCGCAAACCCATATGATGTAAATGGATTTTTAAAACAAAACTTAATGCATAAGGTCAATTGAAAAAATACAAAGCTAGACTTGTTGCTAAGGAGTTCACACAAAGAAAAGGTATTGACTTTGTGGAAACTTTTTCTTCGGTTGCAAAGTTTACTTCTATACGTATTATAAGTGTATTAACGGCTTATTATGATCTTGAACTCTACCAAATGGATGTTAAAACTGCTTTTCTTAATGATCATTTGGAGAAGGAAATATACATGTTACAGCCGGAAGGATTTGAAGAAAAAAGGAAAGAAAATATGGTTTGCAAATTAAATAGATCAATTTACGGTCTTAAACAAGCTTCACGTCAATGGTATATTCTTTTTGATAATGCTATCACGTCATATGGGTTTTCAATGACTGAAGGTGATCATTGTATATATAATAAAACTATTGGTGGCAATTTTGTGCTATTATCCTTATATATTGATGATATTCTTATTGCTTCTAATGATAAAGCAACATTGACGGAAGTTAAAGCTTAGTTCTCCTCTAAATTTGATACGAAAGATATGGGAGAAGCCTCTTATGTTTTGGAGGTGGAAATACATAGAGATCGGAACAGAAGGCTTCTTGGTTTATGCCAAAAGTCGTATCTTCGAAGTGTTTTAAAACGATTTTCTATGGAAAACTTCAAACCGGTTGATGTACCTTTGATAACGGAAACTAAACTCAGTAAGGAATTGTGTCCAAACACTACTGAGGAAAAACAAAGAATGAAGGGCATTCCTTATTTTTCAGCTTTGGATTGTCTTATGTATGCCATGTTATTTACGCGACCTGACCTTAGCCATGCCATTGAAATTCTGAGTAGATATAAAAAAATCCTAGAGAAGAGCATTGGAAAGAAATTAAAAATGTATTGCGCTATGTCAAAGAAACATTGGATTATTCATTATGTTTTAACGGTCATAATCTTCAGCTGCAGGGTTATACTCATGCTGATTGGCAAGGGGATCTGGATAACTGGAAATCTACGTCTGGTTATATATTTCCTTTGGCAGGAGGTGCTATTTCTTGGTATAGCAGGAATCAAAGTTCAGTTGCTCTTTCATCCATAGAAGCTGAATATATTGCTGCGTCTAAAGTAGCGAAGAAAGGTGTATGGCTAAGGGAATTTCTTGCATCACTAAAGGTCGTGGAAAGTGTATCATTAACTATCACTATTTTTTGTGATAACATAGCGGCGATTAAGGTCTCCAAAGATCCTAAATTTCATAGTAAAAGTAAACATACTGAGGAAAGGTATCATTATATTCGTGACGTTATAAACAGACATAACGCTATTCGTTTGATTTATTTGCCTAGTTCTAATATGGTTGCAGATCCATTGACTAAGCCAATTTGCCAGGAATCATTTTCTAAGCATGTTAGGGATATGAGGCTTTATATTATTAATTGAGATGTTTCAGCCAAGTGGGACATGTTGGAATTTTATGTGTGGTTTTAACATTATTTATATTGTGTTTTCAACTCAATATAGAATTATATGTGACAGGAAATTATTGATGCGGAATTTTACTTGAGGGGTTTGTACTCAAGGAATTTCACTCGAGGAATTTATACTTGAGGTGCTGAGGACGTCTGTGCTGGAATACAGTAGAGAAATAAATGAGGTTGACTCTACTGTAATATTTATTATGTACGTACACGTTATACTCGGATACAGCACGACGGAATAGCTGGGTTTGGTTTGCAGGATCAGCTCTGCAGGTTGTTAACCCACATAATTAGATTGGAATTGAATCTCAAATATACAATCTAATTATTGCACATGACTCACACATGTGTGCTTGGGCCTATTATATTTTAGACTCATATAACTACCTGTCTGATCGTGGTTGGTAACATGGTTCAGGAGTCATACGGTTTTTTTGGAACACAGGTGGAATATTTTATACCTGGAAGTGGAGTCTATAAATAGGTCCCTACCTTCTCGCCTCAGAATGCATTGTGAGCGGCACCACGGAAAAGGCGGAGGAATAGAGGGTAGACCGTATAGCCCACAAACCCTACACACAGCTCCTCCCAACGCACCCAATGTATCTTGTTTTCCTTATCCTATGCCGCCCACCAAAATCTGCAGATCATTGCACTTATTTCATCACATAGGCCCTTTGTGAGATCAAAATAGGACATTGCATAAGCTGAGATTGCTTGGGCAACTGATTTGATGAGAACCTCCTTTCCTACTTTTGAAAACATCTTTTCTTTTCACCCTTGAATTCTTTGCCACACTCTATCCTTCAGATAAGTAAAGGTTTTCTTTCTTGATCGGCCCATATACACCGGAAGGCCTAAATATTTTTCATTCCTTGCCTTGTGCATATGGATGGCAGTGGGGCGGGTTTGGTTTTGGACCCGGCAGGAGCGGGTCTGTATTTTCCCCCACGGGGCTATGGGTTCGGGGACCTGAACCAGAGCGGGTTCAGGGCGGGTTTCAGTCTCCACCCGCGGGTTCCCTGCGGGGACCCAAAGTGAAGAGATCTGGCCCAAGTTGTCATGAGAAAAAGGCCCAATAGCAGCCCACTAACCGAGAAGCGAGATCCACTCCTGTTCTGTCTCCCTCGAGCCTCGACCCCGATTCCGCGGCTTCCACCCACTCTCGGTGTGGGGGATAAATATCCCCTGGGCCCTCACGGAGTGTATTTTTTACACGGGCCGTCGGAGGGCCCAATACAAAGGACGACCGACTGACTTGACGCACAAGACAAGGACTCAACGTGTACAAGGAAGATCTAAGAAGAATTCTAGTAGGAGATGTAACCAATCCTAGTAGGACTAGAACTCCTTATAACCCAAGCCATACCGAACTATATAAGGCGGGCTACGGATCCCTCGTAGACGACTCAACTCAACCCCTACATAGATCATCCCAGACAATCTAGCATCTCATTGCACACTAACCACTCCCTAGCGCACCAAAACCCTTATTTTAAACTCGACATCAATACAACTCGCCGACCCGAACCTGTATAAACCCTTGTGTTTTGTCGCATCTCAACGCGACCCATCGAGCTACGCTGATTTCGCCACCCCAAAAGCACTACATGAGACATCTCGTAGGGCATTGCCGGATTAAAATCCCGACAGTTGGCGCGTCAGGCAGGGGACGGCGACATCGACATCAAGTTAGCTCCATGGCCAATCTCTTCGTCAACAAATCCCTCTACAGCGACATCGTTTTTCTGGCAGCGTCATTGTTCCTTGCGGCGTCAAGCTTTGGACATTGTATTGCTCGAGTAGTCAAGTTGGAGCGATATAGATCACCTGCATCCTCACAGATCCAATCAGCTATCACCGGCGAATTTCCATCCTACGCATACATCCTCCCGCAGCGACGCGCCACCACCTACTGTTGCCGCCGCCCTCTCCTCCAGCAGGGCCGTTGAGAGCCAATGGACCGGCCTCATTGCTCTCCTGGTGTGATGAGTGATTGTCAACGAGCTCAAGCCCTCCGATGGACTGGAGGCCCTCCGATGGACTGGAGGCAATGCTCGGCGTCGGTCGGCCATGAAAGCTCGGTACACGGAGGGGTGGTTCGGCAACGGTTATGTAAGCCCTCCGATGGACCGTGAGACAACTCCGATGGACTGGAGAAGCCGGGTGCCACTGTCGTGCTCCAATCCGAGTGCATGGCGCGAAGGCGTGCGAGGGAGGCTTTGGCAGCTTCGGCTCAAAACCGCCACCCAAGTTCAAATGACTTGGTGGGTTGGGCTCCGACTCGCCAAGATAGAAGATTGGGCCAAGACCCGGCCTAGGAAGCCCGCAGAATAAAGTTTCTCGGTTTCTGACTTCAAAACCGGGGGAAGCTTCCGGACTACTGGCTACGTGGCGCACATCCAAGCGAGGCGGAGAAACCGAAGATGATCAAGACGTCATCGTAGTCGTCCGATTGTATCTTTTCGGTTTGGCCCCCTCCGGGCATTTTTAGACTAGGGGTCTTAATGTAATTGTGTCGTGTAGGGCCTAGGGTATAAATAGACTTGAGAGGCTCCCTTGGAGCTGATCTTGGCAGCCACAAACCCTAGGATTTCCAAACCCTAGCAGCCAAGGTCCAAAGAGAGAAAGAGAGAGGATTAGCTAGGGGATGAGTGCCTAGTTTGGTATAATCTTGACTTTAGTGGGAGGATGAAGGGAGGTAGGCTCTAGGGAACTTGTGTAACCTGAATTTTGTGTTTAATCCAAGTTTCTTTCCTTGAGAATCCCATGTCTTGAGCAGCAATTTCGTTCATCCCTCTTGGCCCTCTTTCTAATCTCATTTTTGGTCCCGTTTCTTGGATTTTGGCCCGTTTTGTGCTGTCCAAGGATAAGACCTTTCTTTTGCCGGTGTTTTAACTTGCTAGGACGTGGAGCATCTCTCTAGACTTGTGCTAGAACAATCCATCCACGAGCAAGTTCTAATTGGGGCAATTTCCAGTTTTTTCGTTCTTCTTTTCCCTCCCTCACGAGATTTGCAATTCTCGTGCAACCCTTGATCTTTTCACATGGATCTTTTGGGGTTTGCTTTGGGATTGATCTAGGATCATCTGTACAAATTTTCATGAGTGTTGGTGAAGGTTTGAACCATTTTTGGTTTGTGTTTAGAAAGGGTCGCGTACAGTTTTCAGGTTCGGTCTCGGGCTTTTGGAAATACCTGACCGGACAGTTCGGTCTCGCAAAACTGACAGTCAGGTCTAGGCCCTGTTTTTGCTGTTGTGTGGTTCCTTTCTTAGGTTGTTTTGTCCGCTCTGTTGTCCGAAGGTGCTGGTTCAGATTGTCTTGTCTCCTTCCCTCGAACTCGCTTTGTTCTGCCCCTTGTTTTGCTTTCTCCGATCATGCTTTCAGGGAAAGAACTGACTGTCCGGTCAGTTCTTTAGTTTTCTGATTCTGTGTTTTTGAGTGTTGTTGCCTGCGTCGAACTTGTGTGTCAACCACTGCATGCCCATACTCTTCACTCACTTTTCTAAGTGAGGCACGCTTCGGTGTGTTGAGTGGCTAGTGTGCTACACTTACAAGCTTCGTCGCTTGACTTGTTGTGTTGGTGCTTTGTTGTGTTCGGCTTGGTTAGTGTAGCTTGTGCTTCCGCTTTGCACCCGATACGTATCTGTTCAGTGGACGGTATCGGTTGTGCGTGTGTTTTTGTGAGAGCGCACTTTGGGGGTTTGAGTTTGAGTTTTCCAAGTGCTCCTATTCACCCCCTTCTAGTCGCACGTCTCGGTCCTACAAGTGGTATCAGAGCCGGTTAGGTTTTCTATACCTTAACCGGTGACGAAACCGTAGCGACGATGACTTACTCTGGGAAAATTCCCGTCCTTGGCTCCGATGGCTATCCCTACTGGAAAGGTAGGATGGAGGTGTTCCATGTTAGCCAGAGTCAGGACATATGGGATGCTACTCAGAGTACGACTTTTGTGGTGCTTCCAGTCGCTGAGCGTACTACGCAGGATATCGTGGCTCAGCATGAGGCTAATGCCAAGGCTGTTAACTTTCTCTTTTTCGGGCTTGATCCCAAGGATTATGAGAGAGTGAGTCACCTTAAGACTGCGCGTGAGATATGGTGCTTAGTGCACACCATGAGGGTACTGCAACGATTAAGGCTAGGCTTGTGGAGACTTACCGGCGCGAATATGAGAATTTCGTCCAGAAGCCGGGAGAGTTAGTAGACGACTTGTTTGGTCGCTTTCAGTCGATCATCAACAAGTTGCGTGTCAACTCTGCCCCCGCTGCCCTCCCATATACCGATCATCAGCAGGCTGTCAAGTTGCTGTTTGCTTTGGACAGAAAAATATGGGAGATCAAGGTGAACTCAATTATTGAGTCGGCAGGGTATGATACGATTAGAGTAGAGGCGCTCTATAGTAAGCTCAAGGCCACAGAGGTAGATTACAAGATGAGGGATTCCCTCGCTTGTACAGGTTCTAAGAGTCTGGCCTTGGCTACCCCCTCTAGTGAGTCTGTCACTAACTCCATGTTACACAACTTCTCGTTTTCTGCTTTGATGTCTGTTACAGAGGAGCAGTTCGTGACACTTGGGGATGATGAGTTGTGTCTGGTGTCTAATTGCTTTCAGCGCGCCTATGACAACCGGATGAGCAAGAAGAGGGGAGAGCGGCCCAAGTGCTTCGAGTGCGGAGAGGTTGGCCACTTCATCGCCGAGTGCCCCAACAAGAACGACTACTACAAGAAGGGCAAGAGCTACTCCCGCGACTCCGACAAGTACCACTCCGGCAAGCCAAGTTTTGACAAGCATCGCTCCAGCAAGCACGGCTTCGGCAAGCGTCCCTTTGGCAAGAAGAACTTTCGGAAGGCTTTCAAGAGCTACCAGAAGGACAACCAGAAGCGGGACAAGGCCTTCTTCACCGAGATCGGGTTCTGCAGCAGCGGATCTTCTTCCTCTTCATCCTTGTCGAGCTCAAGTGATGAGGAGATCACGTATAGGAAGGACAAGAGGAACAATCAAGGAGGTCCAGCTGGCTTGTGCTTCGTCTCCACCAAGTCCAGGTGCAAGAACAAGGAGAAGAGGAGCTCGGTTTGCTCCATGGCGCTTCAGGACAAGGAGAACAAGGATGACGGCAACAACTCTTCTTCCGATGATGAGATAACTCCTGAGCAAGCCGAAATCCATGAGATGTTAGAGCAGAACAGTCGAGAGCTGAAAGCCCAGGATAAGATGCTGGAGAAGGCAGCTAAGAAGCTGCAGATGTTGAAAGCCTAACTTGCTGAGGCTTTAGAGGAGAATGAGAGGTTTAGGAGTGTGAGACCCCAACCCAGTGAGATTGAGTGCCCTACCTGCGAGTCTTTCATGACGGAGCTTGGTGACCAGAGAGATAGGTATGCCAAGCAGGTAGAGGAGATAGATGGGCTTAGAGCTGAGCTAGGCAAACTCCAGTCCAAGCTGGATCTGAAGGATAAGTTTGAGGGGCAGCTCATGGAGCTTGAGGAGCTTAGGGCTAGACCTGCGCTTTTGGGTGCGTGTATGGTCTGTCCTACCTTAAGAGGTGAGTTAGAGCAGTTGAGAGCTGACTTTGAGGTGCTTTCAGCACCTACTAACACGTGTGATAACTGCCTAACCCTTAGGATGCAGCTGGTGGATGGGGATGCCACCATTAGGAAGTTGGAGAAAGCTGTTGTGTGTCCCTCTCTAGATTGTGATGTCTGTGCTGCTCAGACTGTAGTTTTGGAGGATCTGAGAGAGGATGTGTTGTCTTTGAAAGATGACAACAACAGGTTGAGAGAGGTGCTCAGTTGGGTATATGCGAGGCAACCCCAATTAGAGATGATCATAGAGAGCACCAAGAGAGCCGAGGGTGACATGAGTGGTTTTGGGTTTGGAACCTCAGGTGAGAGGAGTGCTCCAGTTAAGATCAAGATTACACCTACCCAGCCAGGTGAGACTGTTGATGGGGTTTACCATGAGCCACCCAAGGCTGCCCCAAAGAAGCAGTACTGGACACCCAAGCCCTCTTAGGCTAAGCTGGACAAGATCATAGAGAAAGAGCTTAGGCCCAAGGGCAAGAAGCCAGTCCAGTAGCCTGAGTGACCCAAGGCCATACCACCCAAGCCCAAGTCCCAGCCTAACCCAGTTCCTAGGAAGCCTGTCTACCACTGTGAGTTCTGCTAGCGGAATGGCCACCTAGAGGAGTTTTGCTTCAGGAGGAAGCGAGTTGAGAGGCAGGAGAGAGTTTGGGGGAACCAGGATCAGTTCTACCGGTAGGTAGGCAAGATCCTCCCCACTGCGGTGAGATGAGAGACCGCTTTGCTGGTGGTAAGAGAGGAGGCAGCTTTTAGGCCATGCTCCTGGTGGTGAGAGGTGCTTTACCGGCCGAGCTCCTAGTCATTTTCAGCGCGGCTACGGACCTCGTGACCGAGGGTTTGTGAGAGAGCTTGAGAGCCACGCTTTGAGGGTCGTGGTTACTCCAATCGTGGTGATTTCTTTTATTGTGCTTACCCCACTTTTGAGCAGATGGCTCGGCACTGGTACAGCAGTTTTGGTACTAACCCCAGTGCCAGACCGTTTGCTCACCGTCGCTTTACTTGACTTTGCAGGATCGAGGCATGGAGGACGTGTGGATCATGGACTCCGGTTGCTCTAGGCACATGACAGGGCACCGCAAGTGGTTCTCCAGCCTCAACCCCGTGAGCACCAAGGAGTACATCACATTCGGGGACAAGGGTCAAGGTAAAGTGCTGGGTGTTGATTCTGTTTCGCTCTCTGCTAAGCTTTTCCTGAGAGAAGTTGCTTTTGTTCAGAATCTGGGGTTCAATTTGATTTCTGTTTCGCAACTTCTCGATGAAGGATTTGAGGTTCGTTTTAAGAAGGGTGCGTGCTGCGTTTTTGATGCTGAGGAGACCCTTGTTTGTTCTTTGCTGCCTTTTGGTCAAGTTTTTAGGGTTGACCTCACATCTGTTTCTGGATCTGCTCGCTGTTTGGTTGCTAGTCCTTCTGCTGATATTTGGAAGTGGCATAGGAGGCTTGGCCACTTGAGCTTTGATCTGCTAGTCAGGTTGAGTTTAATGGGCCTAATCCGAGGATTGCCCAAGTTGAGAGCTGAGAAGGACTTAGTATGCCACCCCTGTCGTCATGGCAAGATGGTTGCTGCTTCTCACATTCCTGTGTCTCAGGTTATGACCTCCTATCCTGGTGAGCTACTCCATATGATACAGTAGGTCCCGCTCGGGTAGCGTCGGTCAGTGGGAGGTGGTACGTGATTGTCGTTGTCGATGATTTTTCGCGGTTCTCGTGGGTATTTTTCATGGAGTTCAAGGATGAGGCATTTGGTTTTGTTCGGGATCTGGTACTGAGGTTGAGAAACGAGAGTCATAAGGCCATGAGGGCTATCCACAGTGACAATGGCGGAGAATTTAGAAACTCTCGTTTCGAAAACTTCTGTCATGACCTAGATCTTGAGCATCAATTTTCTTCTCCATATACCCCACCGCAGAACGTTTGTGGAACGCAAGAACCGCACACTTGTAGAGATGGCACGGACGATGCTCGATGAGCATAGGACTCCGAGGCGCTTTTGGGCTGAGGCAGTGAATACGGCTTGTTACATTGCGAACCGGATCTTCTTGCGAGCTTTCCTTGGGAAGACCTCGTATGAACTTCGGTTTGGTAGGCAGCCCAGCGTCAAGCATTTGCGAGCGTTTGGCTGCAGGTGCTTTGTGCTTAAGAAGGCGGGGCATCTGGACAAGTTTGAGTCTCGTTGTCTGGATGGGATTTTTCTGGGGTATGCTTCTAGTTCTAGGGCTTTTCGTGTGTGGATTTTAGAGGCCAAACAAGTTGTTTAGAGTTGTGAGGTTTCTTTTGATGAAACTATGCCCTGCACAACCCCTGCCTTTGAGCTTTCAGGTGATGATGAAGAAGGCACCCCCATCTTTGAGGATGAGGAAGGTGCGGTTGATGCTGGTGATGCAGGAGCCACTGCACCGGCTGCAGCTCCCGCCCCCTCTGCTACGAGCTCTGATGATGAAGGAGGACCATTGCCCACGGCCTCCTCTTCACTCCCAAGATAGCAAGCTCAAGCAGAGGCTGGACCCGCTGAGGATGCAGGGGAGGTGACCTCTGAGATTGTTCCATCTCGGCAGGTACAGCGGGATCACCCTCCATGCAGGATGATTGGAGATATTCACCAGCGTGTTACACGCTCTTCGGTTACTTCTCTAGCCTTTTTCTTCTACTCTGCATATGTTGCTTCTTTTGAGCCCCGGGATGTGTCACATGCATTATCTGATCCTAACTGGGTGAACGCCATGCATGAAGAGTTGGAGAATTTTGAGAGAAACCATGTCTGGGACTTAGTTGAATCTCCACCAAACTGTCGCCCTATAGGTACCAAGTGGGTCTTCAAGAACAAACAGGGTGAGAATGGGATGGTTGTGAGGAACAAAGCAAGATTGGTAGCCCAGGGTTTCTGTCAGAAGGAAGGGATACATTATGAGGAGACCTTTGCCCCTGTAGCTCGTTTGGAAGCCATTAGGATTTTGCTTGCCTTTGCGGCCTCTAAAGGCTTCAAACTGCAGCAAATGGATGTCAAGACTGCTTTCCTGAACGGGTTCATAGAGGAGAAGGTATATGTGAGACAACCTCCTGGCTTTGAGAGTGCTAGATTTCCAGACCGGGTGTATAAGCTGAGGAAAGCCCTTTATGGTCTGAAGCAAGCTCCTAGAGGTTGGTATGCTAGGTTGAAGAGTTTCCTGCTCAAATATGGGTTTGTGATGGGTTTAGTAGACAGGACCTTGTTTTTGTTGAGTCGTAGCGGTGACACCCTGATAGTTCAGATATATGTTGATGACATAATCTTTGGTGGTTCATCTCATACTTTGGTGTCTAGTTTTGCTGAACAAATGAACAGGAAATTTGAGATGAGTCTTATGGGTGAGCTCCAGTTCTTCCTCAGGCTGCAGATCAAGCAAGGCCTTGAGGGTGCCTTCGTCCATCAAGCCAAGTACACAAGGGACATACTCAAGAAGTTTGACATGGTGGACTCTAAACCCATGACGACTCCTATGAGTACAAACACGACGTTTGATGCTGATGAAGATGGGGAGGCGGTGGACCAGAAGGAATTTCGAGGGATGATCGACTCACTTCTGTACCTGACGGTGACCAGGCCGGACATTCAGTTCGCGGTCTGCCTTTGTAAGCGCTACCAAGCTTCTCCTAGGACTTCTCACCGTCAAGCGGTGAAGCGTATTTTCAGGTATCTGAAATTCACTCCTGAGCTTGGTCTTTGGTATTCCTCAGGTTCTTCTCTTTCTCTTAGAGGGTTCTCAGATGCTGACCATGCTGGCTGCCGGATTGATCGCAAGTCAACCTCCGGCACATGCCAACTATTAGGAATCTTTCTTGTCTCTTGGTCCTCCCTCAAGCAAGCTACTGTATCCTTGTCTACCACAGAAGCAGAGTACATTGCTGCTGCTAGCTGCTGCTCCCAGCTCTTGTGGATGAAAGCCACCCTTAGTGATTTCGGCCTTAAGTATGGAAGGATCTCTCTTCTAGTTGACTCTACTTCTGCTATTTCTGTAGCTAAGAACCCTGTCTTGCACTCTAGAACCAAACACATAGACGTGAGGTTTTACTTTCTGAGAGATCACTATGAGAAGGGAGATATAGATCTAATCCACGTAGTATCTGCAAACCAGTTGGCTGATATCTTTACCAAGCTCCTAGAGTTTGACGCTTTTACGCGTCTAAGAGGTGAGCTTGGAGTGTGCTATCCCTTTTAGTCAGGGATAGTGTGCTATTCCTTTTTTCTGTGGTTTAGTTTTGCTTTTATCTTGCTTCTATTTCTCTTCGGTTCTTTTGCATATTTTATCATATCATGCATTGCATTGTGTCATATGCATTTTCACTTCACTAGCACTAGAGCTCTTTTGGAATGTTAAGTTAGTACTTGCTTATACTAGTTTGTACAGATGCATGCTTGATCATGGTTGGTTAAGCTCTCTTGGGTCTGTTGAATACTAGTTGTGAGCTAAGTCATTTTTATTCTTTGCAAATCAAAAACCATGATCACCACTTGATTTGGCTACCTAGCATGTGTAGGAGTGTTGAATACTGTGCTATCTTTTCATGCCTGGATATGCTAGTTGTATGCCGTTGCTATGTTAATGCCTAAGCTTTTATGACACCTTGCTTAAATTGAAATCTGAATCAAATTGCTTACAAGTGATGTCTTATGTGCTAATTTGAGAAAGATCCAAGTGGATTTGCTTGTCACACTGATCTAGTTTGAGACTGCTTGTCGTTGCACTTTGACATGAACTCGGACTAGACTGTGTATGATCAAAACCTTGTCTTAAGCTTCTGATGGTTCTTTGAGCCTAGGCTTGGCATTGGTTGGTAAGAAGTGGCAATAGACAAGTAAATAACCCCTGGCACAAAAAGAACTTGCTCATGAATTTACATGCTCAATTCTGAAATTTGCAAGTCTCTAAAATGCTTATGGCTAGTTGTATATGCTTTGGTTGAAGAATAGCACACCTTGTATGCGCTGCTAGCATCTGGTTGTTCATGCCTATCTTGCTAGGTGCTATTCACGTTGGTGATGCTTTCTTTTAAACTACCCTGAAAAACAAGCTTGCTCTTGATATGTGTAAGATAGATTCATTTGAACTTGTTATATGCTTCCTTGCCCTCACTTGCTCTGTATGCTAGAACTTGTGATTATTAGCTTTCCATCCCTTTTGAGCTCTTTCAGTTACACTCCTTGCATTTCATAGCATATTTTGAGGGGGAGTTGCTTAGTTCAGGGGGAGTCCTAGGAACCCTTGATGTGTCCATTGTCAACAAGGGGGAGAGATTTTGGAGTACTGGACACAGGGGGAGGACTTCGGGAGAGATTTAGTTGAGGAGGAGCCTTGCACTCATATTGCATTTGTGAGAATGCATTTCAGGGGTGATCTTTAGCATGCTCTTTGCATCGGTGCGTTGAGCCTTTTGCCTCTGTCTTGAGGAGCCGATGCTTTGTTTTCTTTTTGCTTCAAGCAGCCTTGTGTTTTGCCTTTGTTTGGTTTTGGGCAGTTTGAGCATTTCTTTTCTTTTTCCTTTCTTTTTCGGTTTTTCGCTTTTCTTTTGTCTTTGTTCTATTTCAGGTTACAGGTTGGAGAGGTATTGACAATGCACTCATCAAGGAGGAGATTGAGAGCCAATGGACCGACCTCATTGCTCTCCTGGTGTGATGAGTGATTGTCAACGAGCTCAAGCCCTCCGATGGACTGGAGGCCCTCCGATGGACTGGAGGTAGATGATGAAGACCTCGATGGACTGAAGCAAAAGCTCTCCAATGGACTGGAGGCAATGCTCGGCGTCGGTCGGCCATGAAAGCTCGGTACGCGGAGGGGCGGTTCGGCAATGGTTGTGTAAGCCCTCCGATGAACCATGAGGCAACTCCGATGGACTGGAGAAACCGGGTGCCACCGTGGTGCTCCAATCCGAGTGCATGGCGCAAAGGCGTGCGAGGGAGGCTTTGGCGGCTTCGGCTCAAAACCGCCACCCAAGTTCAAATGACTTGGTGGGTTGGGCTCCGACTCGCCAAGATAGAAGATTGGGCCAAGACCCGGCCCAGGAAGCCCGCAGAATAAAGTTTTCCGGTTTCTGACTTCGAAACCGGGGGAAGCTTCCGGACTACTGGCTACGTGGCGCACATCCAAGCGAGGCGGAGAAACCGAAGATGATCAAGACGTCATCGTAGTCGTCCGATTGTATCTTTTCAGTTTGGCCCCCTCTGAGCATTTTTAGACTAGGGGTCTTAGTGTAATTGTGTCGTGTAGGGCCTAGGGTATAAATAGATTTGAGAGGCTCCCTTGGAGCTGATCTTGGCAGCCACAAACTCTAGGATTTCCTAACCCTAGCAGCCAAGGTCCAAAGAGAGAAAGAGAGAGGATTAGCTAGGGGATGAGTGCCTATTTGGTCTAATCTTTACTTTAGTGGGAGGATGAAGGGAGGTAGGCTCTAGGGAACTTGTGTAACCTAAATTTCATGTTTAATCCAAGTTTTCTTCCTTGAGAATCCCATGTCTTGAGCAGCAATTTCGTTCCTCCCTCTTGGCCCTCTTTCTAATCTCATTTTTGGTCCCGTTTCTTGGATTTTGGCTCGTTTTGTGTTGTCCAAAGATAAGATCTTTCTTTTGCCGGTGTTTTAACTTACTAGGACGTGGAGCATCTATCTAGACTTGTGCTAGAACAATCCATCCACGAGCAAGTTCTAATTGGGGTGATTTCCAGTTTTTTGTTCTTCTTTTCCCTCTCTCACGAGATTTGCAATTCTCGTGCAACCCTTGATCTTTTCACATGGATCTTTTGGGGTTTGCTTTGGGATTGATCTAGGATCATCTGTACAAATTTTCATGAGTGTTGGTGAAGGTTTGAACCGTTTTTGGTTTGTGTTTAGAAAGGGTCGCGTACAGTTTTCAGGTTCGGTCTCGGGCTTTTGGAAAGACCTGACCGGACAGTCCAGTCTATTGTCCGGTCTCGCAAAACTGACAGTCCGGTCTAGGCCCTGTTTTTGCTGTTGTGTGGTTCCTTTCTCAGGTTGTTTTGTCCGCTCTGTTGTCCGAAGGTGCTGGTTCGGATTGTTCGGTCTCCTTTCCTCGAACTCGCTTTGTTCTGCCCCTTGTTCTGCTTTGTCCGATCAGGCTTTCAGGGAAAGAACTGACTGTCCGGTCAGTTCTTCAGTTTTCTGATTCTGTGTTTTTGAGTGTTGTTGTCTGCCTCGAACTTGTTGTGTGTCAACCACTGCATGCCCATACTCTTCACTCACTTTTCTAAGTGAGGCACGCTTCGGTGTGTTGAGTGGCTAGTGTGCTACACTTACAAGATTCGTCGCTTGACTTGTTGTGTTGGTGCTTTGTTGTGTTCGGCTTGGTTAGTGTAGCTTGTGCTTCCGCTTTGCACCCAATATGTATCTGTTCAGTGGACGGTATCGGTTGTGCGTGTGTTTTTGTGAGAGCGCACTTTGGGGGGTTTGAGTTTGAATTTTTCAAGTGCTCCTATTAACCCTCCCTCTGGTCACACGTCTCGGTCCTACAACCGCAGCGCCACCGCCCTCTGCTACCGCGTCGGCGGTGCCCTCTCCTCCCGCAACGCTGTCCTCTGCTACGTAGTGGCAATGCCTTCTCCACTTCCAGCGCCGTCTCCTCCCACGTCGGTGCCGTCCTCTACTCAAATTCGGTCATTCTCTACCGATGTCCAAGACGCGCCTCCCCTGCTTTCTCGTTCTTGGATCTCACCCAGTCCGTCCGCCGCAAGCCTCCTACACCCTTTCTTTCGTTCTCTTCTAGATGGGGATGTGTTGACAACGGGATTTGGCTGTCCCTGTTAATGGGCCAGAATCGGCTTTGAGCTAAAGGGAAGCTGTCCAAGGAAGAGACGGCGGATGGTAAAGCAGGCCATTGGGCCTTGTACCGTAGATTAAAGATTAGCTAGAAGAGTCCAGTTTAAGTTGGTTAGGGTTTGTAGCTTAATTATAGAAGGGCAGGCTTGCCGCCAGAGTCTCCGGATTATAAATATGTACCCTTATTATCGAAATAAAGTTGACGACATACGTTCACCAAGCAGCAGTTGTCTCCACATCTCCTCGGCGCATCGCCATCTCTAGCGACTAGAGTTTCAGGTAATCGTCATGCTGCCTTAACGATTTATTTCGTTATAGGCATTACGATGTTAGTCGCCTAGCAAATCGTGTACTGAAGCGTTTTTGATGGCACGGTTTGCTAGTTACCATGATGAATTTCGCGGTAAGCTCAGCTTAGCGCGAGATTCATTAGTTATCCTGATGAATCTTATGTCAAGCCCAGCTTAGCATGAGATCTATCATGTGTATGAGCCGATAAGTTTGCACGTTGGCTCATGCACAACTTGTTGTTATGCTAATATCTTCTGTGATGCATGCTATCACGATATTGGTTCGTTATTAGATTAGCATATCGCAAGGTTTGAGTCATAGATTAGATCTGTTATTATAGTTTTATCTACAGACCACGCGTTGCTAGAAAGATCCGATGCATACCCTGCCTTGCCTTTTGTCGTTTTATCAAAGATGCATCTGCTTTTATAGCTTTCCTATATGATCTTTGTTGTAATAGTAGATTTAAGGCATGTTTGACGTTCATCTGGATGTTTTAGCCGATTAGAATAGATCTAGTCGTGTTTCCTCTTCCTTTATTCAAGTGCTTTTATATATTATGTCTGGATATACTATTGGTAAGACAGCAGGGCCTTGCCGACGAAGAAGATCCGATCCAGGATGAGCTAATCCGAGCGATCCAGCTAGTATTTAACGTTTAATCTGTTTTGTCTGCTTGTACATGGGAAACAGGAGTCAACCAACACCATCACCACCACCATAACCTCCCTAGCTAGGTCATAAGCCAGGTGGCACGCCCGACTAGCACCGAGGCAAAGACGATCGGCTGATCCGTTCAGCTGATCAAGGGTCGCAGCAAGGAGGAGCGATCCCTATGATCCACATTTTTGGCATGCCCAGTGATGACACGAAGATCTCAACACAGGCATGGCTGCCAAAGGACGCAACACCGGCGGTGATGAGAGCAGCGAGGAATACGTCCCCATCGACAAACCCGAGAATCTTCCTGAAGTTCACCAAAGGCGCTACGCTAAGATCATGGATGAACTCAAGGCTAAAGTACTTGCCATGTAGGGAGGTCTCGCCACGGCGGCATCATGACACGTGGGGTCCCTGCGTCGCTTCTCAACGAAGTTGACCTCATGACTCCCTCCTAGCGGTGCACTGAAGTGCTTCTAGAGGAGATACACAGGATTACCGCGCATGCTTTGATCAGACAGTCCGAGGCAGTTATAATCCGCATGGATAATATCGTGGTTAAGACGGTCAGAGTAGCGTTGGCCGGTGAGCCTCTTCACATCACCAGCCCTGAGTTGAACGGCCACGTCGGAGAAGCCATGTTCTACTCCAGGCCGCTCGTTCCAATCCGCATCGAGGTACAGGGGGATAACATCGCAGAATTTGTCATGCATCCTCCGCGTGACAAGCTCCCTCTAGAGACCAAGGTATACTCCACTCCGCCCTTGGTCATACCTGACGGTTTCGTATGCCAGATGAGGTACCATCAGCTGGAAGAAGGAGAAGCACCTCTTCCCCCATACCCTAACCCAGTCCTCGTCAACCCATCACGAGGGCCAAAGCAAAGTCCATCAGAAGCCAGGCCTATGCACGGAGCGGTTCCACACGGAGCAGCAAAGACGGCGGACCAGGAGGTGATTAATTGGCAAAATGCCTATGGGACCGGGTCGATTCATAGCGATCAGGCCATGTATACTACAGGAGCGGGCCTCGACATGTCTCGGAAAGACCTTTCTAAGATTCTGAAGAACCAGTACGGCATTACACCTCTGCGGGGTGTCGTTTCCTACGCAAAGCCGTATCCGGAGGTGTATGATCATCTTGAGGCGCCCCCCAAGTTCAAGATCCCTGACTTCACCAAGTTCAGTGGCAATGACGGGGCTAGTACTATGGAGCACGTCAGCCGGTACCTCACACAACTGGGGATTGCATCAAGGGCCGAACATATGAAAATTCAGCTATTTTCTCTATCACTAACCGGGCCAGCTTTCGGTTGGTACACTACGTTGGCCCCTGGATCCATTACTACTTGGAAGCAACTGAAGGAGAGTTTCCACGCACAGTTCTTTTCTGGGTCTGATGAAGCTACGTTCACGGACCTGAATAGCATCCACCAGCACCTAAGGGAACCAGTTCACAAGTACATCCAACGGTTCCGCGAGTTAAGGAACCGATGCTATTCTCTCTATCTTGATGAGAGGATCCTGGCCCAGATAGCATACAACGGGCTGAACAAGGCCATCAAGACAGTATATGGGTCGACCAATTTCGATTCCATAGGCCATTTAGTATCAAAAGTCTCTGCTTATGAGCGGAGCCACCCAGAGGTTTTGCAGGAAAGGTAAAGACGGAGTATCGGCTGTATCCAGACCGAGGAAGACGACGCCTTGGATGATGCCGATGCCTACCTTGTTCCATGGGCAAGGAACAATAAGCCTCTGCAGTGCCAGTGGGTGAAACAGCCTGAACCCATCCCAGGCTATGACTTCGACGTCTCAAAGACTGAAGCCATCTTTGACATGCTCGTCAAGGAAAATTTGTTGGTGCCACTCCCTGGGCATCAAACCCCTACGAGGAGATGCGTGGACGCAAATACTGCAAGTGGCATAACAAGCTAGACGCGCACAGCACGGGTGACTGCAGGATTCTGCGGTCTGAAATCCAGAAGGCCATCGAGCAAGGAAGACTGGTTTTTGCTCGCACTCCGATGAAAATAGACACGACGCCTTTCCCGGTCAACGTCATCTACACTGCGAGTCCGTTGCCTGACGAGTGCTACTCGGAATTCGTACCAAGTCGATGTGCCGGGCGCACCTGGGCAAGGCTATTTCTGCTGGCAGGGTCCTCCACTGGGGCAATCAAAATCATTATTCCCATCTCCTCTGAGGTTCTACCACGTCGATCAACATGGTTCACGCATCCAAGGACGAGAAGGGAAAGGCCAAGGTGGATCCTCTTGGTGACATCCCTCTAGAATTTAGGGCCGAAGAGCATACTTCGGTCAGAACGGTTCAGAGGAATTAGCGATGCCGCCCCAACTCGGGAGTGTTGATTGGCATGTAAGCACGCCATCATCAACAGAACGAAGAGCGGCGTCGAGCTGAAGAGGAGGAGGCCTACCATCGCGAACGTCACCGTCATCTTGAAGAACGACGTCGCCAAGATCGATGGAGCGAGGAGTGGCGCCGCGAGGAACAACGGCGGTACAAAGAGCGCCGTGACGCCATAAACCGCAAGGAGCATTGGTGTTGCCCCTACTTTCACTTCTACTGGACGCAAGGTATGGAGAGACTCCCCACCCTTGATGATTGTCCAGAATGTTCTGACCACAGGAGTCGACATGGCAAGGCGTCCGTGTTCGAACGCCTGGAACACACGCCATCACCACGACGGTATCGCACGACCTCGCCACGCCATCACCGGGATCCTACTCCTCCGCCACGACGTCCTCCATCTCCGCCACCAAAGTGGCAATCCTCGTCTCCACCGCTGGCGCGCTCGCCCTCTCCAGCAAAGCAGGACGACCCAAAGGACGTTCGACGTCGCCTAGAGTGCCACTTGGAGAGGTGGTGCCCTGAGGGTTTGACAAAGACGCAAAAGCGCAGGGTTCAGCGCTTACGCAGCCTAGAACAAGCCGAAGAGGAGTATCTTCGGCTGCTCAAGAAGATTGGGGGCATCATGCAGATTCCAAGCTTACGCCCCGAACGTAATCTCATTTGGAAACGGAAGCCCCAACCCGATGTTGCTGAGACATCAACAAAGCTGGCATCAGCTGAGCCAGCTAAACAAGATGCACGAGAAGGTTCGTCGCGCATGGTCAGTGATGACTCATCCAGCGACGACAACGATATTGAAGATGAAGTCAATGAGGTGATTAAGAAGGCCGCAGTAGGGATGAATATGCTTTCTATCTCCCTGAAGATTTTCGTCCTCCCAGCAGCGAACAGATGGCCGAGTCACCCAGCCTCAACCCCGCTGCTGCGATTTTTGAAAAGCCGATCGACAAGAAGTATCGGCACCTTAAGCTTCTCTACGTGAAGGGTTTCATCAACGGCAAGCCAGTCGGTGGATGCTCGTTGATGCAGGTGTGACTGTCAACATCATGCCGTACTCTTTGTGCCGCAAGATTGGAAGGTCTGTTGAAGATCTTGTGAAGACCAACGTCACCCTCAACGACTTCAAGGGAACTTCATCCCAGGTCAAAGGGGTCCTTAATATCGAGCTAACAGTTGGCAACAAGACGCTGAATACTTCCTTTTTCGTGGTCGATGATCATGGTCCTTACTCGGCTCTCCTTGGCGAGACTGGATTCATGCCAACTGTTGTGTGCCTTCCTCAATGCACCAATGTTTGATCCAGTGGGATGGCGACAACATTGAGGTGGTGCCCACGGAACATTCTCGTAGCGTTGCACAATCATCTACATCAGACAAAGCAGAGTTTCTGTTAGACAGGCAGGAGTTGAACTGGAGTTTCGTAGAAGAGGCAAAAAATGTGATCACTCCAGTTCTGGCAATCGGCATTCACTTGTAGACAGTAGGTTGCTTCAGCCGACTGCATCGGCTAATCTTCATCGGCTAATAGATGCTAGTGGTGTATCAACGGACGCACGGGCCGTAGTGGTCGATCTGCGCGATCGGCCCCAAAAAATTTGTAATCATATTTTTTGTAACAATTCTGAATTGGCCAATCTGGGCGATTGGTCGCAAAACATCAATTTAATTTATACTTCTTCTAACAAAGATGTTTTGTCATGCGATGATCAACTGCCCGAGGAGGGTAAACTCGGTTTTGGTTTCACTCCTTCTGATGAGCTTGAAGCGGTTGACATCGGTCCAGGCGATCATCCCAGGCTAACTTGGGTAAGTAAGAAGCTTGACCTAGAATTTAAAACTAAACTGGTAGAACTGCTTAGGGAGTTTCCTGACTGTTTTGCCTGGGAGTACCATGAGATGCCTGGTCTTGATCGATCTATCGTCGAATATCGGTTACCAACAAAACCTGGGTTTCGTCCGTTTGCACAACACCCCAGAAAGATCGATGCAAAGATTGTGGATACGGTCAAGAGGAAATAGAGAAAGTGATTCAGGCCGGGTTTATTCGTCCTTGCCGATACGCCACCTGGATATCGAGCATTTTTCCTGTGTGGAAGGAAAACGGGAAGCTTAGGATCTGTATTGATTTGAGAGATTTGAACAGAGCTACCCCAAAGGATGAGTATCCCATGCCTATTGCCGAATCACTTGTTGATGCTGTAGCCGGCCATAAAATGATGAGCTTCCTTGATGGTAATGCTGGGTATAACTAGATATTTATGGCCGAAGAGAATGACTACAAGACAGCTTTTCATTGCCTTCAGGGGTTGTTCGAGTTTATGGTTAGGACTTTTGGCTTGCGTAATGCTAGAGCTACTTATCAACGAGCCACGAATTATATTTTCCATGACTTGATCGACCGACTTGTGGAGGGTTATATCGATGACGTGGTGGTAAAATCGGTTTTACAAGAAAATCATTTAGCCGATCTTCGCCAAGTTCTTGAGAGCACTCGGAAGCACGGGATGAGGATGAATCCTGATAAGTGCACATTTGGTGTCACAGCTGGCCAATTTCTTAGTTTCATGATCCATGAAAGAGGGATTGAAATTGACTCAAAGAGTAAGGACGCCATTGAGACAATGATGCCACCAAAGACCAAGAATGAGCTTCAGAAGCTGATTGGCAAGATCAACTATATTAGAAGATTTATCCCTAATTTGTCTGCCAAAGGTTGAAGCATTCATGCCATTGATCAGGACGCAAAAGAGCGAAGAATTCATATGGGGGCCTGATCAACAGCTGGCGTTTGACAGTCTGAAGAAGTATCTAACAACGCCACCAATGATGGCTCCACCTCGTCTTGATGTCCCGTTTATTGTTTATCTCTCAACTGACGAGATAACCATCAACTCTGTGCTGATTCAAGAAGTTGATGGGAAGGAGCGGGTTGTCTACTACCTGAGCCGACGTTTGCTTGACGCGAAAACTAGGTACTCTGAGATGGAGCGTTTATGCTTATGTTTATACTTTACATGCACCAAATTACAACATTACTTGCTTAATGTTGAAACTTGGGTAGTATGTAAAGCCAATGTTATTAAGCATATGCTGTCAGCCCCTATTCTTAAAGGGAGGCTCGGCAAATGGATGCTTGCTCTCTCGGAGTTTGATATCATGTATAGACCAGCTAGGGCTGTGAAACGCCAGGCATTAGCCGATCTTATTACCGAATGATCGGCTCCACAACAAATTTCATCGGCATATCATCTTGGGCTCTGTTCTTTGAAGGTTCTGCATGTGACGCTGGCTGCGGTGTTGGGCTTCTTATTATCTCCCCTCGGGGGGCACAATATGAGTTCGCTTTTCGCCTCAGCGAGCGGTGCACTAACAACTAGATAGAATATGAAGCTTTGTGCAAGAGCCTTGAGTTGTTGCTAAAAGCAGGAGCCGAAGTAGTGGAAGCTTTCGGCGATTCCAGGGTTGCCATCAATCAGTCGACGGAGGATTTTAATTGTGCCAGTGATTTATTATATCCTTATCTCCTGCGTTGTCAAGAATTGATGGTGAAGTTCAGATTTGTTCGGCTAACATGGATACTAAGGAAAAAAAAACCTTGAAGCCAACAAGCTAGCACAAATAGCTTCTGGATACGCGGAACAAGACGATAGCGTTTGTCTTGACGTCATGCCCATTGATACAAACGACTGGAGAGCCGATCTCCTCAATTACTTGAGGGATCCGGCTCGGGGGGCAGATAAGAAGACAAGACATCGTGCTTTGAAACACGTGCTTATTAGTGATGAATTATACTTCAGGACTATGGAAGGGCTATTGCTAAAATGTTTGAGGTCGACAGAAGCACTTAAGGTTATGCACGATGTCCATGAAGGGGTATGCGGTACCCACCAATCGGCTCACAAAATGAAATGGCTGATTAGGAGGTCAGGGTATTATTGGCCAACCATGTTGGAGGATTGCTTTAAATACTATAAAGGTTGCCAAGAGTGTCAGAGATTCGGAGCCGTCCAGATGGCACCGGTTGGGCCGTTGAATCCTATTGTCAAGCCATGGCCATTCAGAGACTGGGGCATGGATATGATCGGGCAAGTTAATCCTCCGACCAGCAAGGGACATAAGTGGATCCTGATTGCCACTGGTTACTTTACCAAATGGGTAGAGGTTGTGCCAATGAAGAACGTCACGGCCAAAGACGTGGTGAACTTTGTCTAGTAACATATCATTTACCGGTTTAGCATCCCACAAACTGAAACGCCCCAGTTACCATAATGGGACTAAAATGTGCTTTATTACCATCCCAGAGTTTGGTAATCACATTCTTACATCAGAGTGATACAGATCCGCCCTAGCGGGTGGGATAGCAAAGGGGCGCAGCCCTGAATCTAAGCAGTAGAATATAAAACGTAGGCCTAAACTTCCACACGTCACGGTTGGAAAGTAGGTCGTAGCCCTAAACGCTTCCATACATGGTGACTTCATCGTCTCCACTATTAAAACATCAACAAAGCAAGGGTAAGTACATACGTACTCAACAAACCCACCTTCCCCCATAAGGAGTAGGGGTATAGCTATATCTACATGCAAGTCATATCTGGAGCTCAGGAAGTTTTGCATAAAAACATTTTGTATGAAGGGTTTGAGCTAGCCTAACAAATTTTAATCATTCAGAAAACAGAGTTTTTCTCAAAAGGGGTGCCACTGGACTTGCCGGTCCACATGGCCAATGACTTTCCAGCCATCACACTTTCCACAGGGTTCTACCCCCCGTAGATTAGCATCCACCCAAAAACCACTTTTTTCCCGACCCAAAACCAAACCAATTCCCACCATTTTTAGTTTATGAAAAGTGCTAATTGAAGAACTAAGCCGTAACCCATCCATACCAGTGGACTCGGACTATTCAAATAGGTTACTCAGACTATTCGAATAGGTTACTCAGACTATTCGAATAGGTTTTACTCTGATCAGAGATTGTACTAATTCCCACAAGTTGGACTCAGCGGCACTTACGCCCAAATAAGCGTCCGAATTCCAAACTAAGCCGTTGCCTTTGTTTCATCACCTAGCAGTACTTTAGAGGTTCGGACCACCGAGCTGCACCTTGGTGTCCCTCGACACCCCCTCGGCACACAACCCTTTCCCTTGCCCCTTGTGCGCCAACACAGAAGCTACTAGGCTATCCACTCCGACTCGGGCCTTGCCAATGCTTCATACAGAGCGAGTGGTTGTACTAAAAGAGTCAGGCAAGATGAAAATCAATGCGCTCCTTACAGAGCTCAGGTAGAACCATTCCCAACACCTTTCATTGCTCGACACTGTGAGCATCCACCTATCCGTTCGTCTCCACGACTCCTGGGACATAGGTAACTGCGGGTTGCTAAGTTACCGTTCATACCCTGCCCTTTAAATGGCGTATCCCGACCCGTGGGTCGTTTGCCAGGGTTCTTCTCCATTTTATTTCAAAAGCACACACATCTATCCTCATTCCCAAACCCATCAAGTTCCACAACCATAATCCCAACTTAACATCAAGATTATGATAGATATAATTAGGTGAGCGATCCTACCTATGCGCACTACATCTAAAATAGGCTTAGGTGGCTGTGTATTTGTGGGGTTACCTTAGCAAGCAAAACATGCAAGTTTTTATGTGATTATCAGGCCAAGGTGTGAAACCCCATGCATCTCAAGTGCATAATCATTTACCATACATGAAGCATGCATCATAAAGCACATAGTCATAGTCTATGTTTGAGCATCATGAGCAAACTTGATATAAATGCAAGTTCCCAAACCCTGTTTTTGTATGTGTTGTCTCTATGTTTGTAGCCATAACTTCAATTCCAATGAGATCTGGGTGAATCTTATATTACCAAAAGTGTAGGTTGGGAAGGGGTGAACAACTTTACTAATTGGAGCTTGAGCATATATTGAGGTTTACATGGTGACTAGAGTCATTTTCTACCAGCACAGAAAACCAGTTCAAAACTGGCCTGTTTAGTAATCTCCAATTTTCTCTAGCCTACAGCCATTTTCATACAAAGCTCAAATTGGATAAGTTGTAGGTCTTGAAATTCTAAGAAACATTTCCAGAAGGCACTTTGGGTGATAATGCTCTGAAATAGGATGTTTGAATTTCGCAAGCAATAAAGGTACACTATCCAAATTAGGGGCTGCAGGGTAAATTCAAATTTAAATCATATTTCCATGAAGATTTTGATACTATGCCTTTTGACAAAGTTATAGAACTCAAAGAGCACAACATTTCTTCCAATGTATACTTTCTCAAAATCGGGATCTAAATAGGTCAAAAACGCGATTTACAGTGGGAGAGAAAACACATTTTTCCTGGTTTTTCCCCTGATCCGCTGACGGGTGGGCCCGGGCCGTCAGCGCC
Organism: Paspalum notatum; assembly: GCA_022530915.1. Taxonomy (NCBI): domain Eukaryota; kingdom Viridiplantae; phylum Streptophyta; class Magnoliopsida; order Poales; family Poaceae; genus Paspalum; species Paspalum notatum. The sequence goes on from CM039692.1 coordinate 26,244,660, forward strand.
GCTCTACTTCCCTAGCCCGTGGACGCCGCGTGGCCGCCGGCGTACGGTCACGCCGTGGCGCCCGCGGATCGCGCCCTCGGCCGCGGCGTTAAGTGGAGGCCGACCCCCGCGGTCTCCTCTTTCCTTTCCCTTCGCCTCTCAGCTCACCGCCGCTCTGCCCTCGTCCTCAAGAGCCGAGCCGCCATTGACGAGCTCACGCTCGAAGTCGAGCCCACGCTGCCGCCTTCGCCCACCGCTAAGCCTCTAGGCCACCATCACCGTAACTGCCACCCTCGCGCGCAGCTCCTCCGCCAATCCTCGTCGCCTATCCGCCCTCCTACGCCAAGGTCCGAGCCCGCCGCGCCGCCAGTTCACGCCATCGCCGCGCGAGTTCACGCTCAGTTCGCCGCCTCTGCCGCCTCATCCACACCTCCTCCGACGTCCAGACCTAGCCAAGGTAGTAGCCTCTGGTGAGGGCCACCGCCCGCGCCCCGTGTCGGGCTCGCCAGCGCACGCGCGCCTCGCTGCGCGGCCCTCGGCCGGCACGAGGTTGAAGAAGGGAGCTAGTCTTTTTCAGATCTAACCCCTGCGTTTTGTTGATTTTACGATTTAATCCATGCGTTGCTAAATGAGTCTTGTAGATCTTGCATGCTAGCCCCTGAGGATTCAAAATAATCACGATCTAGCCCCTGGATCTAATGTTTTCCATTTTCTTTTGTTATTTTTGGCTGAAACTTTAAAAAATCATATAAAATCAAATAAAAATCCAAAATGGACAAAGTCAGTGGCTATGAACTCCTTGTGACTAGATCTACAGAGTGGGTATGATGTGGAGGCTTGCATATACAGTTTTGGTCCTGGTTTTGCATAATCATGTTAAATCAACATAAATGGAAAAGGCGGTCCAAATGAAGTCCTAAAATGGTGAAACTTGGTCAGTAGCTATCACAGGGTAGTATGGCAATGTGTGAATTTTATGGCTCTAACTCAAAGAGGGAAACCACAGTTTGGCTTTTATATGTGATATATATGCATTTTAGCAACTTGGAAATGGGGACTATACAATTTATGCTTAATATAACTCACTGGTATTTTTTGTGTGTCTTACATAGCATGTGAAACTCACTGATGAAATCTAAGCCTCTGCATGTTAGGTTTAACAGGTGATTTGAAAATGACAAACCTTGCCTTGGAGAGCTAATTAAATGGAAAAATGGGTCCTATAGTGCAAGATAAATTCTAGTAAAATTCTGGTAGCTAGTTAGTGAAGTCTAGACCCTAGAAAGTATTTTTGTGAATTTTTCTTCCTACTGTTTTGTTAGGCATGAATATTGTGATGAATTAAAATATGGAGAATAGACGTCCTATGAATACTTGGCTTCTGAGCTTGCTGATTTTTGTGCTTTATACTCATGCTGAGTTGTACCATTTGTGAAAAATTCACACCTAAATACCCTTCCTACAAATTATGAAAAATCTGAAAATTTAAAAGGCTGATAACTTGCTGGAATTTTAGAAAAATAAATATAACGCTGCTATGGCTGAAACTTTGGCAGTGGCTTATCACAACATTGACCTGCATGTCATAAATAATTGAGCTCATTTGGGATTATGTAGCAGTATGAATTAGACCCGAGAAATTTGGTGTAATAAAAAGTAAAACTTGGACACTAGGCCTATGTATAGTCATGTGTGTGAAAGATACTATTGGTTCCACCATGATGCTTGTTAAAAGTTCCTATGATGATATGCATGATGGATTTAACTAATTGTAAGTAATGGGTTGTACGATTTCTTAAAAATGGTTGTGCAATTTCTTAAAGTAAGGCTTGCAAGTCTCCTGGATATAATATGAGTTGAAAATGTGGTCACTTGGGTTTTGCACCAAACGTTGTGCACCATATTTATTCTTATTGCAACATATATTTGCATTTCATGCCTTTGCACTCACATGCACTATGTCATCACATATAGATTCTGCGAACGAGGTACCGACCCAGGAGCTGCCCCTGATCGAAGGACCCGACGACCAAGACACGGAGGAGCAGCAACCGGAGGGCCAACCTCAAACCACTGACTCTGCATCCGAGGAAACTAACCCCAACGAAGAAGGTAGGCAGGACCATACTTCAACCCAGCAAATGTTATATGATTTAAATTACGCATATGCATTAGGAGTTGCTTGAAACCCTTTTACATTAGACTTTCCGGCCCCCTTGGCCTTAGCACCTATACACAGACTTCGTAGGACGAGTATGCCTAGTAATGCTAGGTACGAGTAGATACAAGTAAAAGAAGTCACTCGTCGCGAAGGTGATATTTCAAAAATCAGAAAAATCTCACTATGGTGGAAAATTATCATTATGCTCAAGTTTTAAGTGGAGACTGGGCGGAGATTTTATTCAGTTTTTACTTTTCATGATGTCGCACTTTGGACTCCACCCGAGTCGTATAAGGCCCGTCCGCTGTTCACCTGCTGATCAGCATAACATTGTTAGAGTGCTTATCCAGGCCATGGGACTGGTGAAATCTTACTTGTGCCATCCTGAGAACAGAGACACATTCCTACCCACTGGTTGAGAGAAAGGTGGCCCGGGGAGCTTTGTACTCATGGTGGGGAGACCGAGATGTCGGCAGGCTCACCATGGGGCACAACCCGGGGGTCAGGTGGTAGTGAATCGAACTTGGGATGGGACAAGTGGAGATGGGGGCTATATGTGGAAACGTGATGGCTAGTAAGCATATATCCCTGGCATGATAGTTATTCCTGGGAATATAAAAATCGATTCGAATCGCTGATGCTCACCAGGTGTGAGAATGCTAAATATCGCACACGGACAATGTAGTAACTACTTGAATAACTTATGTTCATACTCAGGTTTTCAAATATCACATGCTTGATTTTATATCCTGATGATTTACTTTCATGCAATTTCTAATATTAACAATATGGACCAATCAATATGAAAGAGGACAGCTGTCAAATCCTGCCTTCTTATGCAATCATAATATTGTTTAAAACCAATGGCTAAGGACTTACATGACTAGTAAGCAAGCATCGCGTCAGCCATAAGCCATTTCTATTAAGTCTTTCTGAGTAATTAGTACTTAAGGTTTGCCCCCACTCTTGGATTACATGTATGGAGTTCATCGTTTGTGCCTGCGTAGGTGGAGGTGTCTGTTCCCACCAGGACTGATGGTTTCCTTGCGTGGCTGTGAGACAGCATCGGTGGGTTCGATGTTGTTTCGAAGTTTCCAGGCTTTTGTTTACCATGAACCATGAACTTTGATTTCCGCTGCGAGATACTTCGGAAAACTTATTCTATCGTATGACTTTATGTTGAGACTTGTACTTTAAATTCGAACCCAGTTTGTAATATCCTAAATTCTATTATTACCTGTATATTCAACTACCTGTGATGATGTAATTGCTGTGACTCCTTCGAGGGTTTGATGTGTATGATGTCGGTTCCTCTGGATTGGTGATTATCGAGAGCCCGAAGGACTCTCGACGGACTACCGAGTTTGGTGTAGCCTAAGTACACTGCGAGCCAATGGTGGCAGGTGTGCCTAGTCTAGTAGTCTGGATTAAGCAGGGCGGTTCCACCACACAAGGGTTGTGGTTGTAAAACATAGGAATTTTATGCATCAAGTGGGGATTCCAGTGGGCTTGCCGTATGCTTTGTTGAAGCAGTTGATTCATCAAGTGCTGGGCGTAGAGAGCGCTGACCATCGCGTAGTGCATCGCGAGGGGCAGACCAAACGGACTTTCCGGTAAGGCCTACTTGCACAAACAAGAAAACACACAATACATCGAGGCATAATATGAGCTCAACATTATTTGGGTGTAATGGGATGTTTGGAGAGGATATGAGCTATTTATTGGTAGTGCTTACCAATGGTATTGGTTTTGATAGGATGCGAGATGCAGCGAGTTGGGCCGCAAGCTGCCGACCACGCTGGCGTGTACGGTAGCGGAAATTTCGGAAACGCCAGGGTAGTGGCAGGCCTCGAGGGCTTGGTTGGAAATGAAACCGTTGGGATGGCGGTCTCATGATGATGGTGGAGTGATTTTGGCAGAAAGATAGGAATAAGGCTTGAATATGCAAGTGACGAGAATTTTTAGATGATGGGTGATCCAACAAACTTTGCACTAACACCACTAGAAGTCTTAGTAAGAACATAGCAAGGATCAAGTTTGACAAAGAATACAATCTTCTTGCTAGGGCAATTCTTCTTCACATGACCCATTTTTTGACATTTGTGACATGTTTTGCCATTCTCCCTCACGAAAGTAGTTTTTTATGGAACAAACGCCAACTTTCCTTTCTTGGGTTCATACCCAAGGCCCTCATTGTTGATGGAGCATTTTTTAGTACACAAGATCATATCCAAACAAGCTTTACCACCATATGCTCTTTCCAAGTCACGTGTCAACTCATCAACTTTCTTCTTCAATATCTCATTCTCAACGATAAGAGTGGCATCACATGAAAAACCATCACTAGTGGAGACACTAGTAGAGGGTCCATTGCTTGCGGAAGCTTCATTGCTCATGCAGAAAAAAGATGTTGAGGAGCTAGGTGCATCTTGTGAACCATCCATAGAACATGTTTTAACCATTTTTTATTTAGTCTTGGTGACTTCATGAACAAATTGAGTATTGACTTCATCTAGCTTGTCATGTGCTTCTTTGAGATTCTCATGAGAAGATTTTAGCTCTCCAAGGAATTCTTCAAGATCCTTGTTTTGCTTTTTCAATGGCTTGTTCTTCACCGTTTCTTTGTGCATGTACTCATCGGCCTCTTTGAGCATGCGCACAAGATCATCATAAGTGTACTCCTCATCCTCATCTTCATCACTATCATCAATAGTATCATTTCTTGCCATGAGATATTGTCGAGTGGAGAAGAGTGAAGGTGCTTCTTTTATAGCAATGCCGACCACACTCTTGCGAGGCTTGCCATCATCATCGGAGTCCGAACTTGCATCGGAATCCCACTCAACAAGATAGGTTTGACCATTCTTCATCTTCTTGTTATAGTACTTTTTTGTTTTTCTTCTCATCATCATTGTCCTTTTTCTTCTTGCTTGGGCAATATATGGCAATGTGGCCTGGTTCACCACACTTGTAGCACTCTATCTCACCAAATGGGTTCTTCTTTGATGATCGGTTCTTTCTTGAGAAACTCTTCTTTTTTTCCAAGAACTTGTTGAATTTTCTAACAAATTTAGCCATTTCTTCATCATCACTTTCATTGCTTTCATCTTCACTATCATCTTTCATCACCTTCTTTGATGCTTGTGCCTTGAATGCAATACACTTTTTCTTTTCATCAACCACTTCACCATGGGCTTCTTCTTGTGACCTCTTGAATATGTCATGTGTGAGTATTTCACCCAAGACTTCGGTTGGAGAAGTGGTCTTCAAGTTGGATCTCACAAGCAAAGTGACAATTGTATCATATCGGCTTGGAAGTGATCTAAAGAACTTGTGAGAGAAGTCCTCATTCGGCACATCAAAACCAAGACCTTTGAGCTCATTCACAATCTCATTCAACCGGTTGAACATGTCGGACACACTTTCTTCTTTCATCATCACAAATTTATCAAAGTTGCCTTTGTACACATAAAGTTTAGTACTCTTGACTATGGCAGTGCCCTCATGAATTTCCATGAGCTTGGTCCAAATCTCATGTGCGGTTTTGAGATTCTTGATGCGGTTAAACTCACCCATATCTAAAGCATCATACAACACATTCACAGCTTGATCATTGACAAGAATATTTTCTTCATCGGTGGGAGTGAGTGCATCATTCTTAAGAATAACATAACCATTATTCACAATTTTCCAAATTCTTCCACCCATTGCTCTAAGATGAACCGTCATTCCCGTTTTCCGATAATCATAATTATTCCCATCAAAACGAGGCGATTTCCCCAAATGAATATTATTTCCACTTCCACTGGCCATTACTATACTCCGGGATGATTAAATCCGCAGATTAAGGAGTAACCCGCTCTGGTACCACTTGTAGGATCGAGATTACCGGCTAGAGGGAGGTGAATAGACGGTAACAACTAAAATCAAAGACACTAGGCAAATTTAATTAGAACCACAAAGAAAGTTAAAACTTCTAGCCTATGTTGAGCTAAGTGGGTTTGCAACTTAGGATGACAAGATAACAATTCAAACTCTAGTAATGTAAAGCACAAATAAATGCTTGAATGTAAATGAGTAAGAGAAACCTCACAACACAATGCTCAAGATTTTATCACGTGGTCTCGGTGACATGCCGGTCACCCATAATCCACGTTGAGGTGGATTCAATGAAATCCTATCGCTCCCAACCAAAAATCCACTTGGCCAACCAAGAATCCACTTGGCATACGAGACGGCTCAGACCAAAGAACCTCTCCAAACCTCGATATCCACTAGAGTTGCTTTTCACCGCTCCGGTGAGGCAAGCACAACGCCTCTCACAATCTCCACCAGGGCTCCTCCACAATCTCCCTTGGAGAGCTCCACGGCAGCCACCACCAAGCCGTCTAGGAGGCGGCAACATCCAAGAGTAACAAGCCAAAGACCTTGCTTGATGATCTCCTTAGCGCCCCAAAGATCAAAAACTTGATGCAATGCACTAGGTGCCTCTCAATCTCACTAGAATGCAGTCCTAAGCAATATGAGTGAGAGAGAGGAGAGGGAAGGCTCAAGAATGTTCAATAAGTGATCCAAATGCCCAAGAGAGGTAGCCAAGCGTCGGCCACCCTCTGTATATAGCCCCCCACTCTCCAACTAGCCGTTATGACTCAGTCTCGCGAAAACAGTCAGTTCGCGGACTGTCTGCAGTACAAACCTCGGATAGTCCGCCATTCAACCCAATAGCTATATTTCAAAAAGATGCTTGTCAGAGTCACTCAAAAATGAACTGTGGACAGTCCGCCACATAGTACCCGGACAGTCCGCCGTTCACACACTAGAAACACCAGGGACTCTGCTGCTCTGGGGGCGTCGGGACAAATGACCAGTGGACAGTCTGCCCAAAGGCCCCGGACAGTCCGCCGTTCAACTAAAAAACACCCGGCAGAAAACTCCAACTCCTTGACCCAAACTCCAGTTAGCACTGCGGACAGTATGCCCTTCAAGGCCGGACTATCCGCCGTTGGGGCTCAAAAACCACACAGGAAGCAGACCAAATCTGGGCAAATTTTACTTTTAAATGCGGACAGTCCGCCTCACAAGGCTGGAGAGTCCGCCACTCTGAATTTCAGCCCAGCCAACACTCAGTAAAACGGCCATAACTTTTAGCTCCGATGCCCAAATTAGGTGATCTCGGATTCTATGGAAAGCTTACTCAGAGGGCTACACAACCAAGCTCAAATGCAGTTATCCCTCATGCAAAGTCATCAACTATAAGATCAATGAGGCACTAGAGACCCAGTCAAGTAAAGACAATTGACCCCTCTTGATAGTACGGCTATCTAGCCGATTAATCCGGTCAATTTCCATCCTCTAAGCACCGCTTGACCGGTAAAACTCAAAACCTATCTTTATACCTTTGCCTTGAGCTATCCATCCATGAAGCAATCACCATGCTTAATGTATACGAACCGAGCTCATTTGTCAGTGGACTCAATTCCCTTCAATATACTCAATTGAAACATTAGTCCACACAACATTGTCACAATTATCAAAATACCAAATAGGGCCTAGATCCCTTCAAGCGGCGAGAGGAAAGAAGACGTGTTTTGGTTTGGTACATATGCCTTTATGAGGTGCTGATTTGCATGTGATTTGGAAATTTTGGTCGGAGGAAGCGTGCCCTCTGGCTAATCGGCTTGTCGCGTTATATTTGACTAAGTCAATGAGACAGAGCCGATTCGATATTGGCCAACAAGTCATGTTGTTATTTAAATCCGATTGTGGGACTTCTCGAGTCAGCGCGATGCTGCTGAGCCAATTTTCGCATTGCTGAAACATAAAGGTAAAAGGGGGAACCCTGCCTTTTATTAAGCGTGAGGCTATGGAAGGCGAAGGGACGCTGTACGGGAAGCCACGGGGTCACGCGGGTCATCATGGCGGTTGCCATGGAAGACCGTGTTGCAGTGCATAATGATGAGACGTGCATGGCCAGGTTTCACACTTCTTTGGTTTTGAAATAAATAAATCTTTATTTGCCAAAACCAGGGAGGCATGTGTTGACAACGGGATTTGGCTGTCCCTGTCAATGGGCCAGAATCGGCTTTGGGCTAAAGAAAAGCTGTCCAAGGAAGAGACTGATAGAGGCGGAGTGCCCGATCTTTCGGTGAGTGGGAATAAATTTGACTTGGTGGAAGTAGACCCTCACGATCCGACTACGACGAGCGAACCCGAAGCGCCAATGCAATCGCTGAACCAACTCCCAATGGTTACCAACCTTGCGGCCGCAAGATCAGCCTGATCATGAGGATCAATTCCTGTACGCAATCGAAGAACGAACAAGAATATGTAACGAGCAATCTTAATATCACTCGAGGTGGAGTTCTGAATCACAGAGGACAGCACGTATTTGTGCGTGTTCTGAGGTAGCTAAAGCTAGATGTAAAACAAAACTCGAGTCTGAAAATAAGAACGGAGTCTATCTAAATAGGGGACGCAGCCCCTGGCGGCCAAGGAGGGGCGGCGTGCTACAGTACCCGCGAGTACTGTTCACGCCTAGGGTTGCGAAGGTTGGGCCAACTGCTATTCTTCTGGGCCTTCGTTCTTCAATAGCATGATGTAGTTCAATTCCCTCGCACGGGCCCGAGTAATTGGCGCAAGTGTAGGGGATGACGCCTGAGCCTGGGGTGTAGATGTGCTGGTGTTGTAGTTGATGTCCTCATCATCCTCCCCTTCTGAAATGGAAGTCGTCCTCGACGGCAACTCCTCATCCTCGCCCACATATGGTGTCAAATCTGCAACATTAAAACTAGTGGAAACACCAAACTCCGCAGGCAGGTCAAGGATATAAGCATTATCATTAATCTTGGTTAGCACCTTAAAAGGACCTGCAGCACGAGGCATCAATTTAGAACGGCGTAAAGTAGGAAAGCGATCCTTTCTCAAATGCAACCAAACCATATCACCAGGTTCAAAAGTAACATGTTTTCTACCTTTACTACCAGCAACCTGATATTTGGCATTAGCAGCAGCAATGTTCTGTTGAGTTTGTTCATGCAAAGTAATCATGTGGTCAACATGGGCAGCAGCATCTATGTGTGGGGCGTCCGCAGCATCAAGCGCAAACAAATCAATAGGCGCCCGAGGAATATAACCATAAACAATCTGAAAAGGGCACATCTTTGTAGAAGAATGTGTTGCATGATTATAAGCAAACTCAACATGAGGCAGGCAATCTTCCCAATGTTTCAAATTTTTGTCTAAAACAGCCCGAAGCATGGTTGACAAAGTTCTATTAACCACCTCAGTTTGTCCATCAGTCTGAGGGTGACAAGTTGTACTAAACAGCAATTTAGTTCCTAATTTATTCCAAAGTGATCTCCAAGAATGACTGAGAAACTTAGCATCACGATCAGAGACTATCGTATTCGGAATACCATGCAAACGAATAATCTCTCGAAAGAACAATTCAGCAACAATGCTAGCATCATCGGTCTTATGACATGGTATAAAATGAGCCATTTTGGAAAATCTATCAACAACCACAAAAATACTATCCCTCCCCTTCTTAGTTCTAGGCAACCCCAAAACAAAGTCCATAGAAATATCAAGCCAAGGGAAAGTAGGGGTAGGCAAAGGCATATACAAACCATGGTTGTTCAGACGTGACTTAGCTTTCTGACAAGTAGTGCAGCGGGCAACAAGGCGCTCAACATCACGGCGCATCCGGGGCCAAAAGAAGTGGGCGGTCAGCACCTCATGTGTCTTGTAGACACCAAAGTGTCCCATGAGACCGCCTCCATGTGCTTCCTGTAACAACAAAAGACGAACCGAGCTTGCTGGAACACACAGCTTGTTAGCGCGAAACAGGAACCCATCCTGCATGTGGAATTTGCCCCATGGTTTGCCATTCATACAATGAGCTAAGATATCTTTAAAATCAGCATCATCGACATATTGATCTTTCACAGTTTGCAAGCCAAAGATTTTAAAATCTAACTGGGACAGCATTGTATATCGACGAGACAAAGCATCAGCAATGACATTTTCCTTTCCATTCTTGTGTTTAATAATGTAAGGAAAAGACTCAATGAATTCTACCCAAGTAGCATGACGACGGTTCAGATTTGTTTGGGTACGAATATGTTTCAACGCCTCATGATCAGAATGGATTATAAACTCGCGAGGCCATAGATAGTGCTGCCATGTTTGCAAAGTACGAACTAAAGCATAAAGCTCCTTATCATAAGTAGAATATCTCAGGCTGGCACCGCTTAATTTCTCACTAAAATAAGCAACCGGTTTTCCTTCTTGTAACAAAACAGCACCTATTCCAATACCGCTAGCGTCACATTCAAGCTCGAACACTTTATTAAAATCAAGCAATTGTAAGAGAGGAGCATGTGTTAACTTATCTTTCAAGGTGGTGAACGCTACCTCCTGCGAGTCACCCCAAGAAAATGGCGCGTCTTTCTTTGTAAGCTCGTGCAAAGGGGCTGCAATGGAGCTGAAATTAGGGACGAACCGACGGTAGAATCCTGCAAGACCAAGGAAGCTCCGAATCTGTGTGATCGTCGTCGGTGTTGGCCATTCCCGAATGGCATCGATCTTGCTGCTGTCCACCTCAATGCCCTGTGGAGTAACGACATAGCCAAGAAACGCGACACGTTGTGTGCAAAAGATGCATTTTTCTATGTTACCAAACAAGCGAGCAGCACGCAACGCATCAAAAACAGCACGCAAATGTTCTAAATGTTCGTGCATAGACTTGTTGTAAATCAGGATATCATCAAAATAGACAACAACGAACAAACCTATGAAAGGCCTTAGAACTTCATTCATTAAGCGCATAAAGGTGCTGGGGGCATTAGTCAAACCAAACGGCATAACCAACCATTCATATAACCCGAATTTCGTTTTAAAAACCGTTTTCCATTCATCACCCAGTTTCATTCTGATCTGGTGGTAACCACTTCGCAAATCTATCTTAGTGAAAATAATGGCACCACTAAGCTCATCAAGCATATCATCAAGGCGTGGTATAGGATATCTATAACGAATGGTGATATTATTAATAGCACGACAGTCTACACACATACGCCATGATCCATCTTTCTTTGGAACAAGTAACACAGGAACTGAGCAAGGGCTAAGAGACTCACGGATGTACCCCTTGTCAAGCAACGCCTGCACTTGGCGTTGGATCTCCTTCGTCTCATCCGGATTTGTACGGTATGGGGCGCGGTTGGGAAGCTGGGCGCCGGGAATGAGATCGATCTGATGCTCAATGCCACGGAGCGGTGGAAGACCCGGTGGTAAGTCTTTGGGAAAAACATCAGTGTACTCCTGCAAAAGGTTAGCAACCGCAGGGGGAATATCCAAAGACGGTGCATCATCAAGTGTAACGAGCATACGAGAGCATACAAGGGCATAGCAGGGCAAAGGAGCATCACGGAGATCATCAAAATCAGCACGTGTAGCAAGTAAAACAGGAGCATTCAACTCGATTTCAGATTTAGACGGCGATGGTGATGGTTCAAGTTGTTTAGCATGTCTAACAGCTCGAGCAATATCATCTTTAACAATTTGTTCCGGTGTCATTGGATGTATAATTATTTTCTGACCCTTAAACATGAAAGAATAATGATTCGAACGACCATGATGCAAGCTATCAGTATCGTATTGCCAAGGTCTACCAAGTAACAAAGAGCATGCTTCCATGGGAACAACATCACAATCGACAAAATCAGAATAAGCACCCATTGAGAAAGAGACACGCACCGACCGTGTTACTTTAATCTTTCCACCATCATTAAGCCACTGAATGTGATAGGGGTTCGGATGCTTACGAGTAGGTAATGATAACTTCTCTATCAGCATGGTGCTCGCCAAGTTGTTGCAGCTGCCGCTGTCGATGATGATGCGAATCGACCGCTCCTGCACAACGCCCTTAGTGTGGAACAGAGTGTGTCGCTGATTCTTCTCGGGCGGGGTGACCTGTGTACTAAGAACACGCTGCGCAACAAGACTTTCATACCTATCTGCGTCACCCGGGTTGACATGTACCTCCGCCTGAGCTGCATGGTCAGTGGCAAGCATAGCATATTGAGTTGCCTCAGAATCACTAGCGGAAGAGTACTCACCATCGTCACGAATGAGCAAGGTACGCTTGCTGGGGCAGTCCCGAATCACGTGCCCAAATCCTTTGCAACGATGGCACTGAATATCCCGTGTACGTCCTGTGGAAGGGGCAGCGCCTGTGGCTGGTGGCGCTGCAGGTTTGGCCGTCCTCTCGCGCGGTGTAGTGCCAATGGTGGATGGCGCAGGAAGAGCAGGAGTTGAGCTAGATGTCGGGCTCCGTCCTGCAAAAGAGTTAGCATATGTCTTGGATCGGCGCCTCTGCACTTCACGTTCAGCTTTGCAAGCATATTCAAACAATGTGGTTATATCAAAATATTCCTTATAATCAAGTATATCCTGAATTTCTCGGTTTAAACCACCGCGAAAACGTGCCATAGCAGCGTCATCCTGTTCAACCAAACCACAACGAAGCATACCCTTTTGTAGTTCCTGGTAATATTCCTCAACAGATTGTTGACCTTGCTGAAAACGCTGCATTTTATTAAGCAAATCTCGGGCATAATAGGAAGGAACAAATCTGTGTCGCATAGCAGCTTTTAATTGAGTCCAAGTGGTGGGAGTGGCATTAGGATGTTTTTGTGTATATTCATGCCACCAAATTAAAGCAAAATCAGTAAATTCACAAATAGCAGCTTTAACTTGAGAAGTAGCAGGAATATCATGGCATGAAAATTTCTGTTCGACCTCTAATTCCCAATCAAGGTATGCAGCAGGATCATATTTGCCATTAAAAGATGGAATTTTAAATTTAATCTTAGCAAATGAGTCATTAGGTGGGCGCAGAACTTAGGGTTTGGCGAGAGAAAACCCTAACACAAAGCGACAGTGAGGAACCCTAATATGACGAGGCCACACAAGGCGGGGGAAAAAAAGAACAGATCAAGAGGGTGATGCGGAGAAAGGTGAGTGGCGCGGCGCGTGGTGGATTGGCGAGCAGCAAGGGTTGATGCGGAAGGAAAAAAGGATGTGGAGGCACGCTAGGGTTTGGGAAAAAAATGGCAATAGAACACAAAGTAACCAGCAACAATTCAACGCACAGGCACACAAATTCAACAATGCAAATTATTGAAAGACAGTGCAAGGCTCAAAAGGGTTCTGGGACAAGGATCTAACCTGAATATATTTTAATTTTGGTTTTGTGGACTGTAGGAATTGTAAAACACTCGATAAACTCACCGATCAACCTGGAAATCTGATACCACTTAATAGAGGCGGAGTGCCCGATCTTTTGGTGAGTGGGAATAAATTTGACTTGGTGGAAGTAGACCCTCACGATCCGACTACGACGAGCGAACCCGAAGCGCCAATGCAATCGCTGAACCAACTCCCAATGGTTACCAACCTTGCGGCCGCAAGATCAGCCTGATCACGAGGATCAATTCCTGTATGCAATCGAAGAACGAACAAGAATATGTAACGAGCAATCTTAATATCACTCGAGGTGGAGTTCTGAATCACAGAGGACAGCACGTATTTGTGCGTGTTCTGAGGTAGCTAAAGCTAGATGTAAAACAAATCTCGAGTCTGAAAATAAGAACGGAGTCTATCTAAATAGGGGACGCAGCCCCTGGCGGCCAAGGAGGGGCGGCGTGCTACAGTACCCGCGAGTACTGTTCACGCCTAGGGTTGCGAAGGTTGGGCCTCTGGTTGGGCCAACTGCTATTCTTCGGGGCCTTCGTTCTTCAATAGCATGATGTAGTTCAATTCCCTCGCACGGGCCCGAGTAATTGGCCCAAGTGTAGGGGATGACGCCTGAGCCTGGGGTGTAGATGTGCTGGTGTTGTAGTTGATGTCCTCATCAGAGACGGCGGATGGTAAAGCAAGCGATTGGGCCTTATACCATAGATTAAAGATTAGCCAGAAGAATCCAGTTTAAGTCACTTAGGGTTTGTAGCTTAATTATAGAAGGGCAGGTTTGCCGGCCGAATCTCCGGACTATAAATATGTACCCTTATTATCGAAATAAAGTTGACAACATACGTTCACCAAGCAGCGGTTGTCTCCACATCTCCTCGTCGCATCGCCACCTCTAGCGACTAGAGTTTCAGGTAATCGTCATGCTGCCTTAACGATTTATTTCGTTATAGGCATTACGACATTAGTCGCCTAGCAAATCGTGTACAGAAGCGTTTTTGATGGCACGGTTTGCTAGTTATCAAGATGAATCTCGCGGTGAGCTCAGCTTAGCGCGAGATCCATTAGTTATCCTGATGAATCTTATGTCAAGCCCAGCTTTGCATGAGATCTATCATGTGTACGAGACGATATGTTTGCACGTTGGCTCATGCACAACTTGTTGTTATGCTAATATTTTCTGTGATGCATGCTATTACGCCGCTGGTTCGTTATTAGATTAGCATATCCCAAGGTTTGAGTCATAGATTAGATCTGTTCTTATAGTTTTATCTACAGATCACGCGTTGCTAGGAAGACCCGATGCATACCCTGTCTTGTCTTTTGTCATTTTATCAAAGATGCATATGCTTTTATAGCTTTCCTATATGATCTTTTGATGTAATAGTAGATTTAAGGTATGTTTGACGTTCATCTGAATGTTTTAGCCGATTAGATTAGATCTAGCCGTGTTTCCTCTTCCTTTATTCAAATGATTTTATATATTATGTCGGGATATACTATTGGTAAGACAGTAAGACAGCAGGGCTTTGCCAACGAAAAAGATCCGATCCAGGATGAGTCGATCCGAGCGATCCGGCTAGTATATATTTAACGTTTAATCTGTTTTGTCTGCTTGTACAGGGAAACAGAAGTCAACCAACACCATCACCATCACCATAACCTCCCTGGCTAGGTCATAAGCCAGGTGGCACGCCCGACTAGCACCGAGGCAAAGACGATCGGCTGATCCGTTCAGCGATCGTGGGTCGCAGTAAAGAGGAGCGATCCCTATAATCCACATACACCTCTCGGCTTTAGTGTGTGAAGCTCTTCAGGGTGCTATCTGTCGGTTTCTTGGTGCAATAGGATGCCTCTCCTGTGCTTCGCAGGTCGACAGCAGCAGCAGGCATCAGCGGAGCACCGGAGCGGCCGGAAGATCTGGATCGAGGCCTAGACTTCGTGTTTCGAGTCCCCGTCGGGTTTCGGTGGGTTCGCGGGCAGGTGGGGATTTGCATCTGCAGCAGAGTTCGGGGCGGGTGAAACCCGACGGGTTCGGGAGAGGGTGGGGATGTGCATCTGCAGCAGAGTTCGGAGCGAATGCAGATTTGAGCTTCGGGTCTCGGATGCGGGTCCGCGGATGTTTCACCAGCCGCGTTGCCATCCCTACTTGTGGGAAAAAAAAGTTACTAACTAGTACATGGAACGTTTCCGCGAGGTGCCACGATGCCACGCGGTGAGCGCGTGCTTATCCCAACCGTGCGGTGACCGCAGTCCCACAAACTGCCGGTGCCGGAGCCTTCCGGCTTCTGCCGTCGCCTCCTCCGCTCACCTCCAATCTGCTTCCCTCCCTTCCTCTCCGCGCCATGATGTCCTCGGAGCCGGCCGCCGGCGCCGGCGACGACGACATGGAGTCCCTGCCCCTCGCTGCCGCCTCTGACTACGCCTCCGTCGCCTCCACCTTCGACCCCCTCCTGTCCTCCTCCGCCGCCGCCCCCGCCTCTCCCCACTCCCCTCCCTCGCGCTCCGCCGCCTTCACCCTCTCCCCGACGTCCTCCTCCTCCTTCGTCGATCCGCCCTCCTACGCCGACGCCACCGGTGCCGGCGCCGGCTCCTCCTCCCCGCGCTCCGCCTCCTCGCCCTCCTCCGCGTCCCCGAGATCCGCGCGCTCGGCGGCCTCCGAGTACGCCCTCCTCGCCGTCTCCGACCCGGAGACCGAGGCCGAGCCGGCCGCCACCTCGCTCGTCCCCGGATCCGGGCCCACCTACGTCTCATATCTAGTTACCAGCGTCCGCCGCGGGGACCCCGCCCAACGCCGCCACGCCGTGCGCCGCCGCTTCCGCGACTTCGTCACGCTCGCCGACCGTCTCGCCGAGGCCTTCCGGGGCTACTTCGTGCCACCGCGCCCGGACAAGAACACCGTCGAGAGCCAGGTCATGCAGCGGGACGAGTTCGTGGCCCAGCGCCGCGCCGCGCTCGAGCGCTACCTCTGGCGGCTCGCCGAGCACCCGGCAATCGGCCCCAGCGACGAGCTGCGTGTCTTCCTGCAGTCTGAGGGCAAGATGCCGCTGCCTGGCAGCACTGACGTGGCGTCGCGGATGCTGGATGGCGCCGCAAGGCTGCCGCGGCAGCTCATTGCCGGGGAGGACGCGGTCGCTGCGCCGCAGGATGTCGTGCAGCCTGCCAAGGGTGGCAGGGATCTGCTGAGAATATTCAAGGAGCTCAAGCAGTCGGTGGTCACTGACTGGGCCGGCGTCAAGCCACCACTTGTGGAGGAGGATAAGGAGTTCCTGGAGAAGAAGGAGAAGCTGCAGGAGTGGGAGCAGCAGCTCACCACTGCGTCGCAACAGGTGATCTTGTCTCCTTCGATTCCAAAACTTCCATGCAATATATCTAATAGAAGACCAGTGAGACATTGAATTTCTTCTCTTCCCCCAATTAATAACGACGATCCTTTTGAAGATTGAACTTAACCCCCAAACCCCAATCTCCCAGTTAAAAAATGAAAAAGAAAATTGAAACTTTCAAACAAACGAGTATCATAGCTTATGTTTCCTTTTTTTTCTACACTGCAAGAGGGTTTATGAGGCACAATTTCCCCTACCAAATAACTTCCATCTAATTGCAACACTGGATGTATTAATGATGTTTTTATGCCAAACATCATGTAATGTTTGATTACTTTACCATTCAGTTTGATTTCTTCTGTCCTGAATTATAATACTAGCTTGCAATTTACTACCTCCATTTGTAGATGTTGGGCGCATAAGGATTTGCGGAAGTCAAATATCGGTAGTCGACCATCATTTAGTCAAAATACATGTATATTTAGCGTACAAATATGCATCAATCAATTTGTATCTCACGTCTTTTGGGAGATATTGGTTTTGCAGTAATTGATAATAAATTGTGGGAGAAATTAATTGTCAAAGTATACCTTACAGGACTTTGAAGTTCCTCAAAATCCTAATACACTTTAAAAGAGAGATGGAGTAAAACAGAGGGTGTCTGGGTCCTTAGACTATGCTCACCAGCCCGCCCATCCACTATTCCAACTACCTCCCTCTGTCTACAGTGCACGCACAGTGTTTGGGCACCTCTTTTGGGTGTATTGGTGAGCATAGTCTTTAGGCCTTAATATATCATTAACCGTGAGGTCATGTTGTAGTATTATCTTTAGTAGATTGGCATTTAAATATTTAACTAGCAAAATGCCCATGCGTTGCAACAGGAGAAAAAAAATCCTTAAGCACCTCTAGATCAATACATATAAGAATAGTCTCGCAAATAAATTCCATATCTTATTGTTTGAATTTTTCTTTGAATGTGACCGAAATTTAGGTGGTGTCAGATTGGTAAGAAATATTATTTTTTGCTTTCTGGCAATATATAGAATATCGAAAACGAAATCCATATATGATATGGGTATCTGTTTTCACGTAGGCTGCTCCTGTCGTCTGAATCGGGTTTCAGAATATTTGACGATTTCCTTTAACTGCAAGCAAATTTTAGAGTGATGTCCATTGGGTTGGAAAGATTGTTATTTTAGCTTTCATCGATACATAGAACGTCAAAAATGGAGTCCGTATGCGATCTGGGTGCCCGTTTTCGCGTAGCCTGCTGTTGCATTCCAAGCTCGTGAATAAATTCCACGTTATATTTTTTCAAATATTTCCGTTGACTGAGACCGAATTTTCAAGTGGTTTCAGTTGAGTTGGAAAGGTTGTTATTCTAACTTTCCATAGATATGTAGAACATCGAAAACGGAGTCCGTATGCGACTTGGACGTCTGTTTTCGTGTGGGTTCTTTGTGCAGTCCGAATCTAATTCGTATTATAGTGTGATTCGGATTATCGGATATAGGACGGGGAAAGGCTGACCAGCCGGGTCCACCTGTCATGAGGGACCGTGAAACCTTATTTGCTTTAATATTAGGTAATTATTAGTAGATCTTGGTTACAAGGAAGAATGGAAGATCTTAAAAAGGAAAAAAAGCCTCATATGGCATGAAGAGCTGGTCAAATAGCAAATTGGAAAAAAAAGGCGTCTTGAACTAAGTAGTTAAGACAATTGGTTTGATAGCTTCTCTTTGTGGTTAAAGGGTGATATAGAGAGTTTTTTTGAGTGAGAGACTGAAAGTGCCTGTTTGGAGCATGTGGAGTAGAGGGTTCAAAGGGCTTATTATATTAGTAGAATGATGATTGTTCCACGATTCTGATGTCCCTCTTCACTCGCTGAGCTAATATTTTGTTTTTTATTTTGGTAGTCTCGACAGGAATCATGGATTGTCTGTTTGTCTTGCACATGCTTTGTTTGGCCTGCATAATTACACAGTGGTTTAATTGAAATGGGAAAAATAGAGAAAACTATATGTTGATGGCTTGTTTTAGTGCGTTAATCTGTAAGGAGTTGTAGATAAGAATTGTTAATAACTTTGCACTTTCGTTTCTCTAGCATCCACATCAGTTATAAACTAGATTATGCACATAATTAAAGCATAACCCACATGCATTGTGCAAAATGGCATGTTGTACAACAATGATATGGTGATCTAGTCACATGGCAACATATTCAACAAAAGTGGAAAAAAGAGAATGTTCTCAAAAGGTCAATAGGGCAATGCATCAATATTTTGTAACAGGGAAAACATTCTTGAACTAATAACATGGGAGGATTTACCGATGGCCATGTTAGTTCTGTACATAATCATATTATAGGATGAGGGTGGTGCTGTCATGTTATATATCTGATAACATGAAACAACATCAGTTTATGTGAGCTTTTTGTAGAGAGAACTAGATTAGATCTACGCTGAAAGTTACTAAAGCTGTCTTGAAGGAAGCTATTGCTTAAGTTTTCCGTCGTCTTCACAGGCAGAAGCACTTGTCAAGGCTCAACAAGATATGGGTGAAACAATGGGAGCGCTTGGATTGGCATTCGTTAGGCTAACAAAGTTTGAGACTGAGGAGGCAATGTATGACTCGCAGAGGATAAGAGCAGCTGACAGCCGGCGTGTAGCCACCGCAGCTGTTAAAGCTAGCAGGGCATGTCGAGATTTGAATGCTCAAACTGTTAAATACCTGGTAGAATTTTCTGACATGTGGACTACATTATCGAAATCTGTACTGCTTATGAACTGATCATTCTCATGGATCTTACTTTGTCTCGTTTTGGCAGGATACACTGCACGAACATCTGAGCATAATGTTGTCTGTCCACACCGCTTTTTCTGATCGGGCAAGTGCATTATTGACTGTGCAAACGCTCATGTCAGATTTGGCTTCATTACAGTCGAGGATTGAGAAACTTGAGGCTGCATCCTCGAAAATATTTGGTGGAGATAGAACTAGGACTCGCAGAGTTGAAGAGCTAAGGGAAACGATTAGGGCCACTGAAGGTGCTAAGTTCTGTGCTTTAAGGGAGTACGAGAGAATTAAGGTAATGAATGCTCATCTTGTCCAAAATTATTCTTGGTTAACAATGACCTGAGCAATAGCTGACGGAGCATTGACTGCATACTCCATTAATCCTGTGTAACCTTCAATACCATCATGTCATTTTTCTAATGCATAACCAGAGGGAAGCATATATCTTTGAAATGCCTGTGTATTTTCTTAATTTCCTCTGTTGTTTCACAATATCATTGAACATTTGTGGATATCTAATATTCACGAAGGAATAATCTCCAGCACACTTTTTGTTCATTTATTTTCATAATATATTACACGTGTAACTGTGGCCAATTGCAGCAATAAAATTATGGAGTACAAACATGTTCATTCATGTTCTGAGGGATGCTTATAAATTATGAGCAAAAAAGAATTTACTTTTAACAGGTCTGCTTTCACATACCATATTTCCTTGATGTTGTTGGGTACCTGGCTGAGAAGTATTAATAATAACTAAATAAATAAACAAATAGAAACAGCAAGAGATATGCTTCATTCTGGTTTGTCTTGTTGGAGGGGTGCTTCCGTATATGGTTTGAACGTTGCTTCTGATTGAAATCACAGTTTGCTGGGCTATGGACTATGACATGCAGGAACATAACCGCAGCGAACTCCAGCGATTAGATCGAGAAAGAAAAGAAGATTTCCTGGCGATGCTGAAAGGATTTGTTGCAAGCCAGGTATAACACTCGTTTGTTTCATTTTGTTTATTACTTTTCCTTGTGTGGTGATGCTAGAATACGTCCTGGGTCTCCGTTGCATACAAAAATTGGTTTCTTATATCTTCTTACCAACCCAAAAGTTGTTCTGCTGGGTATTCATTGCTCTGACTTTACTGGTTTCTGATGGTTCGAAATAGTACAAAACGTCTTGTTTCCTTGACCTCTGCAAATAAGCTCATCATTTTATGTACACATGCAGGCAGCCTATGCGGAGAAGATAGTGGATGGTTGGGAAACGGTGGCAGAGGAGACGAGCGGATATGCGCAAGCATCTGATAGCATGATATCTTAGCTTGCTCACATTTGATTGGACGATAAGGAGTTTGTACAATGTAATCTATCTAGGACATGATCCCGGATGGAAATAGAAAGGTGCACCAGATTCGATTTGTTTTAATTATTTGATTAATGGCTTGGCGCCACAGCTGTACGTCCTAACTCCTGGTTGCAACTTGCAACTGCTAAAATTGTTACTACTATATTGGGATCATTGCTTTGGTCACCCTGTAAGATGAACGGGCGTCGCAGAGATCGTAGGTTAAAGTTCTGGTCGTGTCCACGCGCTGCGGTTCACTAGCAAATTGCAATGTCGTATAATCGTGTGGCCAATTGAAACTCTGAATGCAATCGCATGCGAAAGAAACGAACGCTGGAAACAAATCCACCGATCTCGATAAGAGGCGAATAAATTGTCCCAAAAACAAAGCAAATTCCTTTCAACTTCCCTTCCACAAAGTGGGGGTCTATTTACATCAACATTTGTGGTCTTTACAAAACAAAGGTTGCTCCAAACAGAGTTCCCATGCCTACAGAACCACAAAGCCTCGTTTTTTTTTTTTTTTTTTTTTTGCTAGAGGCATTTTTTTATCAATTCTGCCAATCTACTCAACCTCTCAGCCGCTTGCCTCCACAAGCTTCAGCCATTCAGTTATGCCGTTCCAGACCCTCAAAGAAACCAGGGCTTCCAAAGCCAGCAAGAAACATGTCGGGTTCTTCAGACATCAACAATGGCTCTGGCTCTGGCTCTGACTGGAGCAGCATGTTCTCCAAGACACTCGGATCCACTCCGTCCAGGTAGAAGGGCTGCCCTACCCCTATGACAGTGTCAGCTCCACCTTCATTCTGCGGATCAGCTTCCATCATACTCAGCATCTCCTCAATATCAAAGCCATCATCACCATCTGGAAGATTGGTGATAGGTTCCAGTACTTCAAAACATTCCTTGTCAGGTACACTAGGTGTGCCAGCTTGGGTCCTGAGATGGCTGTCTTCACTCTGATTCAAATTACCAGATACCATCTCATACTTGTGCGAACCAGACTCCAGACCTGAGCATGGTGCCTTCAGAGAGCTTGAAATGTCGGTGACTTCTGGCTTAAAAGAGGTAGATGCAATATCGGAGTGATTTGATGTTGTAGTTGACTCGCATGATGTGCTAGGCAGAACACCTTCAACAGCTGCTGGAGCAACCATTGCAGAGGTCGGCGCTGCTAGAGTAGCCTGGGAAGAGCTCTCAGCATGCTGTCTAGGGAAGTTGGTACGAGCCACATCTCCGTACATTGCAATGGCAGCCTCGTCATAGGCCCTGGCTGCCACCTCTGCAGTAGGGAAGGTTCCCAGCCAGAGTCTGTTAATTCGATTTGGCTCCCGTATTTCAGCAACCCACTTCCCCCAGGTACGCTGCCTCACACCGCGGTATCCACATTGAGTATTGTCCGGCCCACCTTTTCCCTTCATGCAGCCCTTCTTCGAGCCCTTTGCAGGTGCTTTCCTTGGTCGTTTCGTACCCTCAGTACTGTCCTCCAACATCCTGTTGTGCTCAGCCCACCGCTGGATGACAGCTGCCACTGACGTAGGCCCATTACGCGATCTGCGAGGTCGCTTCTTCCTGCTAAAATGAGAAGCTGAACTTTAGTATCTCTAATTCTCTATCATGTAAAATGCAGCTCGAACAAGCAAGTAATGAACAGCACAAAAATAATAAAAATAACAGAAGATGCCAACAGGCACAAGATCTCAAAATTAAAAAAACAAGCTAACAAAAAACATCAATGCAAGTGTATCAACCAAGTAGAAGACAAGCGAAATAACAAATCATTCAAACAGGCATATCATTTCCACAGAAACAAATTACTGTTTCACTCACTACATCTACTAACGGTCACAAGACCAAATATTCCTACATACCAATCATCTCCACAGAAACATATACCATTCTGCTCCCTACTCGCTGTTAGTTGCCTTGTAATCAAAACCACAAAGATATATATCAATCATTAAAAAGCTGCTAATAATTTAGTCTAGTTTTGAAAGCATTACAGAGTAGAAGAAAAATTATCATGTTAACAGAAATAGGTATCACTTAAGCAATTGGCGCAACAGCTGTTAGCAACTCACTCGTCAATCGCACAACACTATCAGTCAAAGACTGCCAGCGATAGCTCAGATGCTCTAGCAGAGAGAGCGGCCAAATATAAATCAATTACACACACCACAGATTAGAGGCCAGTGGTGGCACATCTCCCTGGGGTTTCTGCTGTACCAAAAGAGCGTACTCATTCGAAGGAAGAGCACGGCCTCCTGCTAAAACACAAAATGTTATTCGTGCGCTTTGAATTTTTGATTTGGATTGTGGACTCCTGTCAGTCAATAGTTCCTGTGTTACAAGAGGTGATCAAAGCAGTCATACCTATTGTTCTGACGGAACCATGCACCACAGTACTGCCCTCTGCTCCATATGTTCTATATTAC
Source organism: Paspalum notatum (assembly GCA_022530915.1). Taxonomy (NCBI): domain Eukaryota; kingdom Viridiplantae; phylum Streptophyta; class Magnoliopsida; order Poales; family Poaceae; genus Paspalum; species Paspalum notatum. Next base: position 26,267,954 of record CM039692.1, read on the forward strand.
CGAGAAGACAACACAAATAGACACAATACGTATCAGAGACAGAATTAACAAGGAAAAACTAACAATATAACTTAACAAAAATGCAGAAACAGAGTCAACACCACAAGTTAGACAGTATCTAAATGCTGGATAGTATAGACGTTTCTGTGGAGATGACACACACTATGCTACACCACTAAGCACAACACAAACAATGATCCTAAGCCCACAAGATTGAACTTGACATTTATGATTCCCAGATGTCGAAACTATGGGCAATCCACAGCAGCCCCCAGAGTTAACTACATCTACGCTCTCAAATATCCTAAATAAGCTCCCGAGATCCCATCTTACAAATATCCAGCAAGCAAAAGCATGAAATTTCTCGTGTCTACAGGTTGCCCATTACAATCCACAATATAATCATCACTGTACGGCGAATTAGAATCACCAAGAGATACAGAGGATCCGAGTTCAACCCACTTTTCCCCAATTCTACACCCATGGCGAATCCTCGATTAACCCCACCCACCCACCCAATCCACAACCAGGACTGCCAATCCCAATGACGGGAGCCGCCACTCGAGACCCCAGTTCCGAAATCGCAACTAATTTCGAAATTGGAAGGGCACAATCCGACCAAGAAACCCCAACCGGGCACCAAACCAGCCCGCCCCCCGGTCAAATTAGAACCCTAACCAGAAACATCCCAGGCCCAACAGCGAATCGACCAAACGCCCACGAATTGACCATCCTACTACCCCCAATCTACACCAGATCGAACACCCCCGAAACCCTAACCCACCCAGCAAACGGGTAAATCGAAAGAGATCGCGGGAGTTCGGAAGGAGGATCTCACCTTCCAGGCTGCAGGACCGGGGCCTGCATCGGCATGGCCTGATTCTGATCCACCGTCATGGCCGCCGCTCGAATGGTTCGCAGTGTGGTTGGCTAGTGTGCTTCGCCTTGGTCGAGTCGGGAAGACTCGCGAGAGGTCGAGAAGGAAAAGTCGCAGGTGCGAGAAAAAAGAGAGGAAACGGAACCCCAACGAGAAGCGGTGCGCCGGGTATTTATAGGCCCTCCTCGGCGCTCTCCGTGGTCCCACTCCGTGGGAAAATATCTCGGATTCTAGGCGACGCGCGGCTGGTCTACGGGGTTCTCCCGTGTGGGGCTGGCGTGTCAGAGGGAGAGGTCCACGTGGGCGTGGTGCAGCGTGGTGAGAAGAGAGGGGCACGCGGAACCCGCGCATGCGGCTTTGCGACGAAGGATCGGGAGACTTGGCGCTTAAGCAAACTACTGTAGGCCACTACTGGGCCTCCACGCCCGGTCGCTGCACTTTCCTTCGCCAGTGACATTTCCTTCTCTGAATGGAATATTATTCTATTTTATTTAAATGTGGCATGTAGATGGATGCCACGTATGCATATGGTCGTGTGGCTGTAGGTTGATTGCTCGGACGTAAGGCAGGATTGGAAGGGATTGTTCTACCTGCTCCAAGGATTACATTTTCGTTTACTATAGTTCGGATTTCGTTTTTGATAAAAAAATTTGACTTTTATAATTTTGATCTTGAATCGGAATCTTTCAGTTTCCGAACCGGAAAATGTATTCCGTAAGGCACCGGAAACGGAAAAAAACATCAGAATTTCGAAAATTCCGTTCTGAATTGCGATCCCTACTTTATGGGGCTAATCGCTACAGTTTCTTGCAGCTGATAATTGAAGTGTTCGTAGACTGTTCGCAAATGATCGTCTCTATATTTTCTTTTTCTGAGAAACACTGTATAACACGGTTTAAAAATATGTAGATTTTCTAAATATAGATTATATTTTGAATTTGGATACTATGTTAACCTAATATAGATCACGTTTAGTTTCTACTATTTGAAGGAATGTAGATCGTGCATCGTATCTAAATGTAAGTATGAGTTATGAACATTCGATAAGCAATTTAGTCATTAAGATGAGGTTGTATATAAATTTGTGATCAATGTGAATTTTTGCCATCAGAGGATGCAACAATCAGTGAGGATTTTACAAATTCAATATTATTGAATATCAATAATTGGTGAAGATTTCACAAATTTATCATCGAATATCAAATAATTCGTGAAGTTTCCATCTAACAACGATTGTAGTTTGTCATAAATGTATATCTATCTTTTTACTAAAATATCTTCAAGTTTTAACATTATGTGATGTGAATATATTAGCAGAGTTATAGGAGGATATTTAAAGATCGTATGCATATCTAGAGTAAAAAATCAAGTGATTGTATGCATTAAAGTCTACTTTAGTTACTTAATAACATTTGCTTTTAATTAATAATGGATAAATATGTCCAAAAAATCGTGAACTTTGGTTGGCGACTGAACTACATCTATGTAACAACACAGACATTCGTTCGCTGAAAATTTAAAAGCAAGAAATATTCGCTTCATTCAGCCTTCATTTCAAAGCACACCTTCCTAGATCCTAGTATTCTGTCGTGTCACTACACTAAAAACTGTAACTATCGATGATAAAAATAGACCTCCAATACAAACTAGATATGGATATGTGATTGTGTAGAGTAGAGTACCCATACAATGTAGGTATGGGATAGTGAAAGGGGTGTGATTTGGAGAGATGCATGTGTTGTTATTAGTAACATGGTATTCTTGCAGAAATGTGATACGATTAATGCCTTCCAGATAGAAACATGTATGCTCGTGAGTTGAAATCCATGATTTATAATATGACCAACCAAGCTACAGTTGCCCTCAGTTTTCTTCAATTTTTATGAATTCCTAAGTGCCTTTTGAATTAACTATAGCTAATAGTCGTTACCTGCTAAAATTAGCTCTGGGTTATTTAAATAACCCAGACCTATGTAATAGTTGTCTTATTACCTTATTTAACTAAGCTCATTTGAGCTAATACATTGCATAAAGATATTTTTATCCTTCCACATGCCTAATCCTATGCTCTAGGTTCACGCCTTCCACAGCTCTGATGCTTCTCTCTGGACTCCCACCACGAGCCTTGCTCCTCGATTCACCTCCCCTTCACGCTTGTTTCTCAGATCCACCGCCTTAGGCATAAAGATGTGTAAACCTATGGTTGAAAGCCTCAAACGAGCAACAAACCCGCTCCACCTCTGGCGGTGGCACCTTTTTGTCTCATGATGCAAGGCAACATGAAATAGTGATGTAGGGGCCTTGGGCACTCTACACATAGTTGGTGTGGCATGCCAGCCCACCCCCTCTAGCAGCACCTTGACGCATCCCACTCTTTGACCTCAAACTCTTAACTATTGTCCATCCTTTGTGCATCTGCGTGTACTGAGTTAGGCGTTGCCGCGTGGACATATGTGAGCTCTACGTGAACTCATACCTCCCTCCTCCTCTGCTTTCATATGCATGAGGTGGCATGTGTCGTGACTTGTGATGCCATGTGTCGTGAATTGATGAAACCATGACACAAGCAGTAGTTCTAACTCATCTAAACGGACCCTAAAGAAACTAAGCATTTTGTGAATTCCCTACCTATAGGAATCAGAATTTTGTGATCGATGGAGGTGCATGGTCTATCAAAAGAACTCGAAACTAATGCGCTAGTTCACCATGTCGCCCTTAGTTTCTGTTCAAGCTAGGCTTGAGCTCCAAAAGCACCAATAATGACCTCAACCCTGAACTCTAGAGTTTATAACAATGCAGGTGTGCTTAATCCTTAACCTATTCACTGCGCACAACATTGTGCAAAAATATGTAGTATTATCTTCGTTCCAAATTGTAGGTTGTTTTACTTTTTAAACACCAATTTAGCCACTTATGTTATTAAAAATTATAATTAGTATTTATTTTTATTGTGATTTAGTTTATCATATATTATACTTTAATCATGATTTTTTTACTGGGGTTTTATCATACCTGTTTAAGTATTTTGAATAACCTGAAATAGCAAAACTAGTGTTGAAAAAAAATCAAACGACCTACAATTTGAATAGAATAAAGAATGTACCATGGGGATATTTGGATTTTGTGGCAAAAATGGCCTTCTCACCTTAGGCAGATTGCAGTGGCAAAAATGAACTAAATGACATTAGAAAGTTGTGGTATGCCTCACTTTAGACGCTAAACCAAATGATCACCCATAAATCTGTGGCATGCCTCATTTGAGGTGAGGCGCTTGAGACATCAATCCAAACAGCCCCTATATTAAGGATATAATTTTTACTAAGGTTTGGGCAAGCCAATCTACGTTTCTTCTCAAATCTACCATAGGCTCTCCCCGCATAAATCGTAATGAAACCAAAACTAGGAATGAACCCGGGACAGATATGTGTGGATACAAATACAGATAATTATTTTTCGAGAAAATTTCATAGGCATTCCTTGAACTTGTCCAAAGACTTCATTTAGGCCCTGATACTCTCAAAATGCAAATTTAAGTCCTTACACTTGTTCTAAGGTTTCATCTAGGTCTTGGTACTCTCGAGATACACGCCCAAGTTCCTAAATTTGCTAATCTGTTTCATATAGGTCCAAATCCTCACTCATGTTAAACTAACTCTCCATCCAACTACCACTACCCTCCCTCACTGCGGTGCCCCTGTGGCGGAACCGCCCAACTTAACCTAGTTTAAGTACATAACAAGAGTTTTGCACCTAAACTGGATTAAGCTCGGTGGTCCGTCAGGTCCCCAAATGGGCCTTGACTAAGCCAGGCATGATCGCATATACACCAGGTGACCCATAAAGAGTCATTGGATTAGTCCAATACAAGAATTTAAGAAATACTTTAATGGATACAAAATAGGTGAGAATAAAAACATAAATATTTTTATGATTTATACAATAAAAATAGGAAGCTTACAGCGGAGGCGAGAACCAACTAATGGAACTCTACCATATAAGCAGTAGCATTATGTGAAATCAACATCGAGCCCACTGATGTTGTCTCATATCAACAACTTTGAAAAATTGACTTTAAGTTAGATTTGAAGAAGTTTAAATATTAACCACAAAGTTTTGAAAGTATGCATATGATGACATGATTAATGCACTTAAATGGGGTTTAAAATATGGGGTATCACAGCCCCCTCGCATGCTCATCATTGCCTGTCTCCGTGCCCATTCACTGCTCTGCTCATCATGAATGTGTCCCGCTCGCTACTACTGCCTCCTCGACATGCTGCCACACCCGCCCCCACCGCGATGCGACGAGTGTAGGGACGGTGATGAGGGTGGCTGTAAGTGCAGTCACTTTTTGAGGGTTTTGGTTATTAATGACAATACAATTAACGGTACTAATGAAAATGTATGAGCACTTTGCAAGTAATGAAGATCATACAATAAGTGCATGAGAAAGAAAAAGCGACAAGCATTTGTGCAAGTAAAGAAAAAGAGACCCCCTCATTCCATTCAAATTTTGAGGTGCAAGGAGTCTCCATTGGAAGATCAAAAGCATAGCATTTCACATTTATCCTTGAGTTAGGAAACGTCGTACTATTAAGACGGATCAACAAAGATATGCTCTTGGTGATACTAAAGCTCAAAGTGTCAAAAAATCCATCCAATATTCACCTCCAAATCTTACTCATATTCAGCTCTCATGTCGGTTGATGCCTCGGTTGAACCAGTCTCCATACTCCCTTAACCGATTTTGTTTCTGGTATGCTTTTCGGTTGATGCCCCGGTTGAACCAGGCTGAGAACCTCTTCAACCGATTTCGGTTCTGAGTGCATTTTCAGTTGAACCAACCTCGCCCGGTTCAACCGATTTTGTACAGACTAGCACTGTAACGGTTATTTCGAGAGAGCCCATATAAATACCCCTTAACCCCTCTCTCTAAAGTGCTTCTTCCACCTCCAGACACCTCAGGACATATTTTGAAAGAGCACTCTCTCCTCCACACCTCTCTCCACTCTTGAGCTTCCAAATCCTCAAATCTTCGAGTGGATCTTGCAAGAACTTGAGATCTAAATCGCTGCACTTCTTCTCCTCTCTCTCCCTCTCTTGTTCTTGAGCTTTGAGCTTGGTGACACCTTGAGCAGCCTTTGTTGGTTTGTTACTCTTGGAACCTGAGTTCCTAGACGGCTAGGCGTCGCCTTGGGCTTCATCCCCTCTTGTGTGGTGGTGCCAAAGGAAGTTTGTATTACCCCAACTTGTGAGAGCTTCTAGTAAGTGACCTCATCGTATCTTTGTGGTTGGTGAGGGGAGGATTAGGGTTGAAAGAGACCCGGCTCTTTGTGGGCGCCTCAACGGGGAAGTAGGGCACCCTTGGGTGTGACCGAACCTCAGATTAAATCCTTGTCCCCATGTGCTTGCTTGTTGTTCTTGTTGTTCCTCGTGTTCTTACTCTTGTGTTGCAAGATTTGTCCCGATCTATCTTGTGTGCAGGTTTGGTGGTGAGCCACTTTCAGATCTACAACCTTAGGCCAAAAGGAAGGTTTTGATTCAAACGAAATCATCTTTGGTTGCACGGTTTGAGAGATCAATTCAGTTCTTTATTTCCGCATCGGTTGAACCAGTCTACTGCGGTTGAACCAGCTTTGAGCAGGTTGACCCACATTGGACTAGTTCAACTTTTAGTACTGATTTTAGTTGGATTATTTGTTTAAGAAATTTCAGATTAGCCTATTCACCCCCCTCTAGGCTACTTTCAGTGGCGACACGACAAGGGCAACTATGACAACGTGGAGTGGGCGGACAATGTCGTGGGTGCAGCAAGGGAGGAGTAACACATTGGCCAAACTTGCCAGGCACACATAATCACACAAGTCATGAAGATTTGGACCTATGTGAAATGGATTAGCAAGTTTATTTAAGGACTTGTGTGTGCATTTTGAGAGTACCGTGGCCTAGATGAAACAATAGAACAAGTTTAGGGACTTAAGCATGTTTGGAAGCAATGTAATTGTTTCAATGTAATACCATGATATTTGAAAATACTATGTGTCGTGATTCCGGGAACCGGGGTGACACAAACAGTAGTTTTATAGTTCGGTGGGGATTCAGCACGGACTCGCTCCGAATGGTGAGCCGAGAGACTCGAGGGATTTATACTGGTTCGGGATCGAACTCCCTACGTCCAGTGAGGTGGTGCTCTCGCTTGTATTGCTCTTGGGCTTGGAGTTTGGTGTTACACGGTGTGAATGTGTGAAGCTTGTTGCCTTCTCCTCTTTGGCAAGCACGTCCCTCCTTTTCTAGATGTAAGGGGGAGCTTAAAGCGCCTGAGGAGGCAAGGAGCCGGTAGCAGGAGGAGAAGCAAAAAGAGGAAAAAAATAAACTTACATGTGGGACCCTATTGCACAAAGTCTCCTCCTGGACTGTCCTGACACGCCTTACGTGCGGCCCCTGCACGCGTAACTCCTCCTAAGCTCCCTCGGCACGCCTCCCGCACGCGCAGTAGGGTTGCGTCCCTGGCCCTGTAGCAGTGCCGTATCGGCTCCTGTAGCGACCCCGTCCCGGTTTTGGTGGTATGTGGCGCAGGGCCTCCTCCTCCTCTTGTAGTCAACTGTGCGGTACAAAAGGGGGCGTCCTGTTCCGTCGCTCCCTACGGTCTGACATCTCCTTACGCGTCATTCCTGAGGTGAGTCACAGGGTTAATTTAGGTGTCGTCCTGTCACGCCCCTAGGAAACCCCTCCTAGTTTTTCTGTGCCGCGAGTACAGGCGTGCGCCCCGTCAGAGGCGTGCACCCGCCCTGTCGCGCCGTGGAGTCCCATCAGTCGGGCCCTCGGCCCAACCTACTCTCCTTAAGGAGGGGATCGGCCGCTCCACCTCACTCGAGCGAGACTTGGCGTCCTCGGTGGATAAGATCCGATCGGTCCCGTGGGACCGTTCCGGGCGAGGCTCGGGCGCTTCGTCCCGTACGATCTTCGTTGGCTTGGCTCCAGGCCTGGCCCGACCGTACCGGGCGATGCTCGGTTGCCTCTGTCCCGCCCGACCGTATAGGCCAAAGCTTGAGCGGGCCGACCGTCCTGGGCGAAGCTCGGTCGCCTCCGTCCCACCCGACCGTACAAGCCGAAGCTCGGGTGGGCCGCCTCGCGTTTGTGTCTGGCCCGTGCTCTGTTGGGTCCTTCCTGGGCCTTTTAGTGAGAGCCATCTTTTGGGCTTCGCGACGGGCTATGAGCCTCTTCATGTCGTGGGGGCCTCTAGTCATCCACCCGTCAGTAGCCCCCGAGCCTTCGGCTAGCTCGTGAACTAGTCGGAGGCTTCTATGTGGGATCGCGCAAGCGCCTAGCTCGTGAGCTAGTCGGAGCCTCCTATGTAGGATCTTGCAAGCGCATCCATAGGATGTAGCCCCCGGGCGATCGGTTCGTGGATCGCCCCAGGGGCTGTCTTTTAAGTAGGTCTTTCTGAAGTTTTTATCGTGATCCTTATAGTTTTGTTGCGGTCAAAGCCTTTTGCGCACCTTTTTCCTCCTCGGAAAGATTCTCACGCCCTTTTTGAGGGTCAGGCCTTTCATCGTGAAGACCATCGAGCTAATAGCGTGTCATTTCCAAGTGAGATCCAACGGTTCCTTCCGGTTTGTGAACGGTCGTGGCGAGTGATCCCGCTGGGGGTCTCGACCCTCTGGGGGCATCTCATGTGAGCCTTTCCTTACTCGACCTTGTCTCAGCCCTTTGTTCGGATGTCCGTCCAAAGGGGGGCCATGTGGCCACCCCATCCGCTGGGTTATCGCAAGGGAGTTCGAGGCGTGGCCTTAGACACGATTGGGGCGAATAGGTCATGTGCCACCCACTCGGCTTGCAACTCGCTGGGAGCTCGCCCATCGACTGTCCCTCGCTTTGTTCGGTGGTTTGTTGGTCCTTTGGGCGGTTTCTTGAGTCGGCGACTCTTCCCCTTCGGCTCTTTAATGAGCGTTCCGTTCGAGGGACGTGCTCCGTCACGTCCACCGCCCCGGCGCACTGCCCGAGGGATGTTCAGGCGGATTCCTCGCGTGCGCCCGCCCCTCTGACGGGAAACTCGGGGGACGTGCATCGTGGTGGGGCCTATTGATTCCGCCCCGCGTCCCCTCTTCTACCCTGTTTCTCTCCTGTATAAATAAAAGTGACAAAGGAGGGGGATTTTTTCATGCCTACCGGGAGTTCTTTCGCTTCTTCTTCCTTCTGCCGCCGGTGTCTTGTGCGCCTCATGCCCTTTGCTCACCCAGGCTGTGTCGCTCGTTCTTCTCAAGCCACTCTGATGGCTCCCGCCTCCTTCCCTAGGTGCACAACCCCGCAGACCCGTATGTCCATTCTGGAGAAGAAGGGCTTTCTTCCTCGCTAGTCGGAGTCTGGGTGGAGACTGGAGGACATTGGCGGCGTGCCAAATCCTTAGAGGGACGAGGTGGTTGTCCTCACGCCTTCCTATGAGCGCGGGTTTGGTCTTCCCCTGCACCTGTTCGTGCGGGGGCTCCTCTTCTTCTACGGGTTGGAGATTCAGCATCTGAATCCCAACGCCGTCCTCCACATAGCGTGCTTCATTACGCTGTGCGAGGCCTTCCTCGGAATCGTGCCGCACTTCAAGCTGTGGTGCTACCTGTTCCGGCCCCAACTATCGCTGGGGCAAGGCGGGCAGTTTCTTGTCGGCGGCATGATGATCCAGTTGCGCAACGGCCGTCGGCAAGACTACTTCCAGATCCCGCTTCCCTCGTCCACTCATGCGTACACGGGGGAGTAGTTCTACGTCTGGAACGTCGGCGACCCTCCTCTGGCGGACGGGGTCATGCAGCCGCCTAACTACGTCGGGAGGGCCCCTGTCTTCACCGGCGTTGCTCTCTTGAAGCAGAAGCAGTGGGAGTGGGGACGGGACAATAAGTATGCCAACCAGGTGGATTTCCTTCTGGAGAAGATCAACGTCCTCCGCCGTCGTGACTTGACCGGCGCCAAGTTGGTTGCGACCTTCCTCCGTAGGAGGGTCCAGCCGCTTCGGCTCCGGCGTTTCCCCATGTGGGAGTACGTCAGCTTGGCCGACCCGGACCGATGTTCGAGCGAGGATCTCGCTCCAGAGGAGCTTCGGCTCCGCCTGACCGCTATCACCGAGGGTGCTTCGTCGGCGAGCCTTTCCGGTGGCCCTTCGGCCCTCAATCATTCGATCAAGAGTGATCTGGTAAGGCTTTCCTTGGACGCTTGGAAGTAAATTCATTAGATTCACCCGTGTCGTGCCACGCGTCATTTTAGGGTCTTGACAGCATGAAGCAGTCCCTCGCCCCCTCCCGGAGGATGCCGCCATGAGGGCAGACCGAAAACGGAAGAGGGAGGCGAGCGCGCGTGGAGGAGGAGCGTAAGAAATGCCGCCAAGTCGTGCGTGATCAGAAGAAGGCGGAGCGCACCCGGCGGGCCCGGGAGCGCGGCGACTCGCCGACCCCTCCTACTGACCTATCCGACGAGAAGTGGTCCTCGGACGCGGCGTCTGAGGCGGTCCCGCTAGCCGAGGAGAGCTCTCACTCAGAGGCTCTTCCTGAGGCTCTCGTGATTATGGACCCTCCGGGGGTCCACCTGGCGCCGTCGCCGGCGCCGTCACCCCCTCCGGCTGACGTTCGGGAGGTGGAGCCGCGTGGTCCTGAAGTCGCGGCGGCGGTCGTATCGACTTCGCGTTCTGCTGTCACGGCGTCCGCGACGGTCCCGCCTCCCGCTGTGGCGGCGTCCGCGCCGGCTCCGACCTCTACTGCCGTGGCGCTTGCGGCGTCTCCGCCTGTGGGCGCGGCCGACGTCGCGGCTCAGTCGGGAGGGAGTCCTGCGACGGCTTTGCCCGTGGGCACGGCGGACCCTGCGGCTCAGCCGGCGGGTGACGTCCCCCGTCCGTCTCCGAGCCCAGGGGCTGCGGGGGCCTCATCGTCTCACACCGCGGGCTCTGGTTTGCCTGCGCCCGTGACTTCTCCGGGCGGCAGTGGCGGTGCGTGGGTGTCGCTAGGGGGCGTTCCGTCGTCACAGAGGGGCGGTGAGCGCGTGCCTGCCCCACCTATGCCATGGCGCCCTTTCTCCACGCCGTGATCTTCCCGGTAAGTAATTCTGGAAGTTTTGTTCTTGCTCAAGGTCTTATTTTATTGATTTGCTCTTCTTTTAGGCTTCACATGCCGCACAAGTCGCTGTCGGAGGCTGCGCGGATCGCCCGTCAGTAGGGTTTGTCCGCGGCGCCCGTGTCTACCGCGGGGGCTCAAGCGCCGCCTTCGCTGGGCGATGCTGGGGGCTCCTGGAGGTGCCGCTGAGGCGCAGCCGTTGGGAGGGGCTGCACTGGTCAGCCTGCCGCTTTCCCCTCCAGGGCCTCCTCCTTCTGGGGCCATCCAGCTGTTCGTCCCCCCTCTGTTGTCCCGCTTCGAGCAGGGAGGGTCTTCTAATTTTTCTTCCGGGCAGGAGGCCGCGGAGTGGAAGGTTGTAGAGGAGGCCTCTATGGAGGTCGTATCCGAGGTTGATAGACTCCTGTCCTCCCTTGACGCGACCATAGGTGCGGCTGGCCGCATCCGAGGGGCTGTCAAGGAGATCATCCTTCCTCATGGGGCGGTGCGGACCCTCCCTTCTTTTGATGGGACTTTCTTTGGTGATTTTTCGTTTTATTTTTTATCTCTCGCCGTCCCTTGGTTTCAGGTCCTCATGTCGCGTGCAACCGAGCATGGCTCTATGCTGGCGGCCACGCAGAGCGAGGTGGAGAAGGCTCGGGCGAAGTCCTTGCGCTTGGAGGGGCTGAGGGCCGCGGAGGTGCGACGGTCGAGCGCACTGTCCATGCGCTTGGATAGCGCGAATACTGAGTCATTACTTCTCCGTTCGAAGGCGGGGGACCTCCGTCGAGCGGTCAAGAAGCTCCGTGCGGAGCGCAACGCTAACGAGGAGAACGCGCGGGCTCTGTGTCGGGAGCTTGATGTCGCGACACAGCGTGCTGCCGACGCGGAGATGACCCTTCCCGTGACGACGGACTCCCTCACCCACGCAACCGAGAAGCTCGCTGCTTTGGACGGTGAGTCTTTTCGTTGGTCTCGAGTCTTATTTTGCGCCGGAGTTTTGGTTGTGACATTCGGTTTTTCAGAGCTGCGGACGGAGCATCAACTCCTTCGGGACGCCGCTGTCTCGGCATGCGCCTATCTGTCGCCTCCATCGCTCCCGGAGCATTTGGCCGAGCTCCTAGATCACGTCGACCGTGTTGTGCAGGAGGCCACCTTCTACGGGAGCAATATGTCGCTTGCGCAGGCGACCTCCTACTTCGACGAGCTTCATCTAGTGCTGCGGCCGATAGCGGAAGGGTTCGCCGGCGGCCTAGGCGACGAAGTCATAGAGCGCCTTGAGGAGGAGGCCCGCCCTTATGCTGTGCTGATTTGCAGCCGTGTTGATCCCGCTTCTCTCTTGCGGAGGCCACCAGCACAATAGGTCCGTTTGGGTACGACGTCTTTTGTAATGGTTGGACCAGACTTTTGGTTGTGGCGGCCTGTTTTGTAATAAAATAGTTTTCTGTGATTTGTTCTGTGGGTATTCTCCCTTCAGCCCCCGAGTTAGGTGAAGCGACCGGTAGGTCGGTTTAGCTAACTTAGCCGTGGGAGAACTGAGGGTGCTTTAGGGATAAAACTTCCTCAGTTTTTCAATGTTCCATGCGTTGGTGAGGACATTGCCGTCAGAATCTTTGAGCTTGTACATCCCTGGACGCAAGACTTGGGTGATGATGTATGGTCCTTCCCATGGCGGAGAAAGCTTGTGCTTGTCTTTAGCGGCCACGACTCTTCGTAGCACTAGTCTCCTACGTTGAAGGACCTGCTGCGGACCTGACGGTCGTGGTAGCGTCATAGGTCCTGCTGGTATTTAGCTGATGTGGCGACGATCACGTCCCAAGCTTTGTCAAGGAGGTCGTTGGCGAGTTAAGCGTCCGTTGCGATCTGTTCGTCGTCGTAGGCTTGGATCCTTGGGGTCCGTACTTTAGGTCGGAGGGGAGCACTATGTGATGCCCCTGGCATCTCAGAAGCCGTACACACAATTATCGTAAACTAATGATGAATTAAGACTAAATCATGCTTAAGAGAGTAATGGGGGATTGGAAGATAAACCACTAAGTCAAAATTTCTCAAATCTGAAATTTTAGCCCATCCCCAAATTGATTCTGAAATTTCTTTTGATTTGACTATACCACTTAAGAATATTCCTTTCTATGAAATGAAATTGGACTCATCACCTTTCAAATGCATCTATTGTGGAGGTGTTTGGACTTCATTTGATACTTCAAAAGATGAAAACAAGAAAAACTTTACTTAGGATAAATCTGTTATTTTACCAAAACCCTAAACAAGGGTATGTTGTATTTCAAAATATGTTGTGATTTAGAGAAGACTCATATGATCAAAGTTGTAGGAAATGATCTAGGAAACAACTTTGTCAAAATGAGTCTGGTCATAAAATGAATTATAAAAGGTGTTTGAACCAATTCTTGTCAGCCTGGAAACACACTTTAAATCTGTCCAGTTTGGAAAATGGAGTTTTACTCTAACCTACATCCATTTTCATGCAATGCCCTAATTGAATAAATTGTAGGTTTTGAAATTTCAAGCAATATTGTCAATAGGCTCCTTGGGTGATAAGGCCTAGAATTAAGAGTTTTGAATTTTCCAAGCAACCCTGGTCTGTATGCCAAATTAAACTTGAGAGCTAAATTCAAATGAATTTCGTATTTCCATACCAAATTTGAAATCATGCCTATTGACAAAGTTGTAGAGTTCAAAGAGTAGAACATTTCATTCAATTGGAGTTTTTCCAAATTCGGCCTCTAAATTGGTCAAAATGGCGGTTTTCAGCAGGGGAGAAAACACATTTTTATTTTTCTTCTATTTTCCTTTCCCTACTGCCGCCGACAGGTGGGGCCCACCCGTCAGGGTCGCCTCCCACCTCGGTACGACGCCCGCCGCGTGGGCGGCCGGCGTACCGGGAGCGCGCCGCGCCGCGGATCGACGGCCCCACCCCGCGCCCTCAGCCCCGGCCTCACCTGGACGCGCCCCGGCCCTCTCCACTCCACTCGCCGCTCGCTCTCTGCCTCTCCCCACGCGCAGCAGAGCCGCAGCCCGCCGTGAACGCCGCCATGGCCGCCGGGCGTCGACCTCGCGCCACTGCCTCCTCGGGCCCCTTCCCGTGACGACGCCGCGCGCCCCACACTCGCGCATTGCTCCTCCACCGACCCCGCCGATCCTCGGCCTCGCCCCGCCACCTCTAGCTCACTCCGAGTGCGCGCACGCCGCGGCCGCGCCGTGGCCTAGCCCGCGGCGAGCGAGCTACGCCGAACGCCTCGGGCCGCCTCCCCTTCGTCCAACGCGCGCCCCGTCGCCGCCTCACCTCCCTCCACCCTTCCCCCACACCCTCGGCCTCCAACCGCGCCTCCTACGCCCCCTCTACGCGCCGCCGCCGCTTGCCACCGCACGCCGACGCGGCCCGCCGTGGGGAGCCACCCTCCGGCGCCTACCAAGCCTTCACTCCACCTCCGCCGAGTTCCCCACCTCGCCGCGCAGCTGTGGAGCCGACCGAAGCCCCTACGACCTCCTCCCTCGCCGTATCGGGTCACCACGCCGCCGTCACACCGCCGTCGCGCCGCGCCGGTTCACCGCCTCCGCGCCGCCATTCCTCTTCACCCCCGGCGACGAGAGCTGGGGGAAACGGAAGCCCGGGGACGGGAACGCCTCCCCGGCCCCGCTCGGCTTCAAGGCCGGCCCCGCCGCCGCCGGCGCAGCCGCGCCTCTCCCCGCGCCGCGCGCCGTCGCCCGTCGGCCCGAGGAGGAAGAAGAGGAAGGTAGAATTGCGGTTTAGCCCTTGATGTTTTGCGTTTTTACAGATCCAACCCGAGCGCTGTGTACTGTGTCTTGCGGATCTCACGAGCTAGCCCCTGGAAGTTATAGATAATTGCGTATAGGTCCTAGATCTATATTTATTTTGAGCTGAAACTTTGAAAAATCATAACAAATCAAATAAAAATCCAAAATGGACAAACTCAGTTGCGTTGGACTCCTCTGGAGTAGATCTACATGATTGGTATGATGTGGTTGTGTGAAAAGACATTTATATCCTTGGTTTTGTTGTATGCATGTTAAAGCAAAATAATTACCAAAAGAGATGCAAATGGACTCCAAATGTTGTGAAACTTGGATAGTGGCCTTAGTGTGATATTTAGGCACTGTCTGAATTCTTGTAGCCCTAGGACTTGCTGTTATTTACTCTTTTGCCCTTATACCGGTGTTATGAGCAATTATTCCACCTAGAAATTGGAGGCTATACAAAATGTGCATAGAATGGATCTTTGGTATTTTCATACACTTCGGATAGTATAAGTAACCCAACTATGAACTATGAGCCCCTGCATGTATAATTTTGATGGTGATCTGAAAATGACAAATCTTGACTTAGGAAAATGCCATCCACTATGCTAGGAGAAATTCCACCAAAATTCCTATAGCTATGCTGCCCTACGAGTATGTTTATCGATCACTTTTCTGCATATCCATGGAATGACTAGTTATGCGTGTATGAACTCCAGGCGTCTCGTGTATTGCACCATGCATATTATTCATATAGCGACGCTTATTGCAGATACGTGATAAAGAAACAAGTGCACGGGTCGACATCAACCAACGGTGATCCAAAAGACCAACTAAGACCCATTCACGACCTGGAGGGCCCATCAGTCGTGTTTGGAAGGAGGAGTTGTCTAAGGGATCAAGGGGTTGCCTGGGGCAAAGCCTCACAACCCGGCAAACTAACAGTAGTTTAGTTTGTTCAAGTTGTCAACAACAAAGGTAGGCCCCTTAGGCATTTTCACCTATCTAGGGAATCTCACCATCCTATACTTGTTTGTGCATTATGTTTAGGGATTGTATGAAACCCCACATGCATAAATCTTGATGCCCATAGTAGAAAGGATAAAACGGAGTCTATGCTTAGTCATGCTTAGACGGTAGAAGACGGGTGAAGGTATTCACTCGCGAGATGATAGGGCCTACAAATGTTTTTACAAACCCTTGGATCGAAAGGCAATCTGGTCTGACCTGATGATTAAGTGGAGACCGGGCGGAGATTAAGCTTTACTTTTCGTGGTGTGTGTTGTTGCGGTGTGATGGCTCCGCCCGAGTCGATTAAGGCCCGTCCGCTGTTCGCCTGCTGATTGGCATAACATTGCTAGAGTGCTTATCCGGGAAATGGGACCGGTGAAACCTTACTTGTGCCATCCGAAGAACAGAAACACGTTCCTACCCACTGGTTGAGAGGAAGGTGGCCCGGGGGAGCTTGGTACTCATGACGGGGAGACCGAGATGTCGGCAGGTTCGTCATGGGGGCACAACCCGGGGGTCAGGCGGGAGTGAATCGAACTTGGGATGGGACAAGTGGAGGCGGGGGACCGTATGTGGGAAAGCCGTCGTGTCAGTAAGCATATGGGCCCCTGGCATTTTTAGTTATTCCCGGGAATTAAAAATCGATTCGAATCGCTGATGCTCACCAGGTGTGAGAATGCCAGATATCGCATACGGGCAACGTAGTAACAACTTAAATACTTTATGCTTATATTCATGTTTTATATACAACATGCTTGGATAAGTATGATCCGTCCGACTATTCATGGTGCTACCCATCCACTGAGAGGAGGTTGATGGATTTGGGGGATGCTTCGAGGTCGAGGGAGAGATGACCCGACGTACAGGGGCATCGCTCCTGAGACGGCTACTCCCAAAAGTTCGATGGGGGCTCTATGAATTTTGGGACGGGGCATGCGTTCATGTTTTATTTTTTCTGCAAGTTTTCCCCTATGATACCGTTGATAATCATAACTAAGGAGAAGCAGCTGTCAAATCCTGCTATCCTAGGATAGCATGTTTTAAATAAACAATCAATGGCTAAGGACCCACTTCTAGTAAGCTTATGCGGGTTAGAAGTCAGTCCACCAAAAAGCCTTGCATAATCTCAAATGTGTCGGGCTGAAACCGCCCACGGGTAAGTCCTACGAGTTCCCCACGAACTCACCGTTTGTTGTTGATATTTTTCTTTTAGGTGCTTATCAGATTACGATCAAGGATGACTACGATGGGCTCGAGGTCATACTTGACGTTTACCTTCCGCTGCCCGTTACATCTTTGTAACGATATGTATTCCGCTGCGAGGTTTATTTCAAAGTTCTTTTTCACTACCTTGTACTCCTTTTGAGCAAAAGTATTTGTAATCAATCAAATTATGTTTGTATGAGATGGTGGGTTGTTGTAACTGTTGCGGCTCTTCCGAGAGCTTAACGTATGTGATGTCGGCATCCCTGGGAGATGGTTTCATCGAGTACCCTTCTGGGTAGCTCGACGGACTACCGAGTTTAGTTCGGTCTAAGTGCACTATGGGCCAGTGGTGGCAGGTGTACTTAGCCCGTACTAAATCGGCGGTTCCGCCACAGCTGGTATCAGAGCCGATCATGCACGAGCAACAATTATAACAACTTCGTTTTGATTTCAAAAGCCTATTTTCCAAATCTTTTCAGAGTATTTGCGAAAATGAGAGATATCGCGTATATGCCCATTATAAGGATGTTAGGAGATATCAGGTGACATCACTAACATTCTGACCTAGATAGAATTCATAATGCATTTTGGGCGCTTTGAGAAGCAACTATTCGGCCATAGCTATCCCCAGTACTGGTGGAAGCTATTGGGTTTTGCGAATAGTTGTAATCTCTGCATTCATGCTGTATAAGTAAAAGCTCTTTAAGGGTGGTGGGCATGTTTGAGGCTTTCATACCCACCACACTTACATTCGGTTTTGGGATCCACCTTTTCTCGACAATCCCCAGTACTGGTGGAAAGTCAGGCTTTGAGGAAAAGGTGCAGCGGCCCACCAACGTTGTCCACGCAGCGGTCACGCGTGGATGCCACATTATGTGGTAATGTATGAGCATGCATTCTTCTGCAGGTACACTAACCACGTGCGAAAATTAAGAACGACTAGAGAACGACTAGTTGCACTAGAGAGACGTGCATATATGTCACCGAATATCGCTGGTTGTATACTTAGAAAGTGTGATGTGAGACCGGATAGGACGGGCATACATCATTCCATCTCATCTCTTATGCCTTACTTGTTTTGCTTGAAAATAACTAGATTTCTTACTGCATCTATAAGTATAATTGTTGGGTAGTAGCATTTTACATATGAATCCTGTCTGCGGTTTTAAGATGCATTTCAAACTACGAATAAAATCAACAGAAACTTATTATAAGAACCTAATAGTACAAGAAATTTCTAAACAACTTATGTATAGATTACTTGCTCTGAAAGTAAATACGAGCGAGGTACCAGTTTAGGGCGTGTCTTATGTCCATTTTAAAACAAGTATTATATATAAAAGTTGTAGTGCGAAAAATTCAACCAACAATTTGATCTATAACGACCCTTCGTCAAAATACTCTGGACATTAACTTGCAACCATTTTAAGTCCAAGCTTACATCTAGGTAGCAAGTACGAAGTTTAGAAGATGAAGTTCGGGACGTAACTTAATTGGCACATGAATACAAATTGCCTTATGACCACATTTGGCCTTCGAAACTATCAAATTGACGGGAGCCTTATTCTTCCTGCTACAGATGTCGCAACCCTCGACGCAGCCCTTCGACTTATGCCCTAATTACCAAGAGTCCGCAAAAGCCAAAACAACGATTCCTCGGGAACAAAAGAAGAGAAAAGCGGGAGAATCTTCCACCGAAGCAGCCTCAGTTCAACACCTGCGACCTGGGATGGTTCTATTAAAAGGATTTGTCAAGCCTGAAGATCAGATCGGGATGGTTCGTATGTGTCGACAACTGGGTAAGGGCCCAGGAGGATTTTACAGGCCAAGTTTCAAGAATGGTGCCAAGCTGAACTTATGGATGATGTCCCTAGGAAAGAGCTGGGATCCGACGTTACGCTCATATGGACCCACGCGTCCATTCGACGGAGCACCAGCCCCGACAATACCAGATGCTTTCAAGATGATTGCTCAAACTGCGAACTCCACTGCAAGCGAGTTTCCTCAAATTAACCCGGACATATGCATCGTCAACTACTACACCAACTCCGGGAAGCTCGGACTTCACCAAGACAAGGACGAGTCAGAGAGTAGCCTTACCAAAGGTTTACCTTTCATATCCATCTCCATAGGAGACACCGCCGAGTTCTTGTTCGGCGACGCGAGAGACCAGGACCAAGCGGCCAAGATCAACCTCGGATCTGGTGACGTTCTCATACTCGGTGGAGAATCAAGACTGTTATTTCATGGCGTTTCCCACGTGAAGACCGACACTGCACCAAGTTGGTTGAAAAAAGAAACGGGCATTCGTCCTGGGCGTATCAATCTTACGTTTAGACAGTACTAGCTAGATACTAGTTGGTATGCTAAAAGTCATCGCAAAACTTTTGTAATGAGAGGGGGTCGACTCTCATAACTTTCGAGTTTCCCATGTATCCAACTCTTTGCAGTCGGCATGTGTCCCACCCTCATGGGTAATGTAACCCTATTTTCAATGGAGTATTCGGAACTCTTGTAGTTCTCACGTTTCATGCTTTTGTCATTCAGGCACTTCAGTCCCAATAATCCATGACACTTTTGTTTTGGTTACCTCGTTCCTGGTTGAAAAAGGTCTGATGAATTATACCTCCGAAAACATTGTGCTATGGCGTGTAAAACTCCCTGATTATGTCTTTCTATAACCCTGTGTTATTCGCATACCCCCTGAAGTTGGAAAGAAATACCGCACTTGATGGGGTGTCTACCCGAGTAGTCTATGGTGCCGCGACGGAACCTAGGGTCCTGTGTGCACGGCCGTCACACGGTCCCACTAGGGGCGCGCAGGTATCAAGACATGCAAAGGCATGACACCGCTGCATTTGTGGAACATTCCTATCCAACTCCTAACCCTTGTGGACCTCTATACATCTCAGTCGTGGAGATAATTTACTCTAATTCCACTGCCACCTTGTATCATTTCATTGCTTTGTTTCACCTTGCCCTTCGTGGTCTGTAGGGAAAGATCCACCTTCACCCCACTATCGTTCACACCTTCCCTTTGCCTTGTTGAACCATGTTCTTCTCGATCCGTGAGACGAGTCAAATCTAGGGTTCCACTCGTCCACATCTTTTCGTTGACTTTGTTTATCTTTGCGGGTCGTGCTTCACGGGGATGAGCAATTCTATTCTCCACGATACATTTATACCCATTGGTCCAAACCCCGGACTTCTCTGCGCTTACCCCGATTCTCGTTAACATCCTGTATATGTGGAAATGCTTGATTCCATTCCCACTGTCTTACTACGTCGTTCCATTTCTTTTTCTAACTTGCCCCTCTCTAAATTGTGGAGACAGTCAAACTCTGTTTCCGCTGCTTCCTATTACGTTCCTTTCTAGAATATATTGAACCTTATCTTCTGAAGGTGAACTTCGGCACCATCCGCCGCGCTAAGCTTTTTGTTCTCGGCTAATGCTTTGATCATATCATCCTTTGCAAGAAGTTGCCTCGTTCTTCTTTGAAAATCATCTTCAGTTAAGCTTACTAACACTGGCTATTGTTTCGTTAGTAAGCGCACATCATATGCCTATACTTCTCTTGGTCAGTCTTGATCAATGCTATGAAATCATACAAACCATCGCCTTGTCTAGGTGAATATGTCCTATTCTCTTTCCGCGGCATCTTTCCCGAAACAATGAGTAGAATGTGCTATGTATCCCCACGTCTTACTCTTTGATGAATGTTCGGATTTAATATCTTATATGTGTACACAGTCCCTATCGAATGAAGTGAATGTGTCTCTCAAAAGCACATCCAATGATTATCCATTGAATCCCAAGAGTCATCGTGGTTCGGTCTTCCGATTGTGTACACCTTGCTTCCGATTGTTCTAAGACCTATATATTCATCACGTTTCTAAATCTTTGTGTCAAAGTCAGGGAGTAACTCTGTCCCATTATTCAAGTAAATCACTGTCGTTTTCGCGTCGGCCACACCGTCTTTGTGGTTTGTCCATTCGCTCTCATATAAACAACGACTTGCCGGGCACCTGTGAAAGACCACCGTAGAAGTATTCAAAGCTTTGTAACTAACTTGTGTTAAGGAGGCACTAACCATTCGCGAGCCAGTTAACAAAGCAAGTTGGTGAAGGATTAAGGTCACCATGGGTGACAGAAGCACACAAATCACGACGCCGAAACCATTTACCCTTCGCGGTAAGCCGTAGAACCCCGCTTCCTCCAAATCTCGGGACGAGATTTCTTTAAGGGGGGTGGGTTGTGATGCCCCTGGCATCTCAGAAGCCGTACACACAATTATCGTAAACTAATGATGAATTAAGACTAAATCATGCTTAAGAGAGTAATGGGGGATTGGAAGATAAACCACTAAGTCAAAATTTCTCAAATCTGAAATTTTAGCCCATCCCCAAATTGATTCTGAAATTTCTTTTGATTTGACTATACCACTTAAGAATATTCCTTTCTATGAAATGAAATTGGACTCATCACCTTTCAAATGCATCTATTGTGGAGGTGTTTGGACTTCATTTGATACTTCAAAAGATGAAAACAAGAAAAACTTTACTTAGGATAAATCTGTTATTTTACCAAAACCCTAAACAAGGGTATGTTGTATTTCAAAATATGTTGTGATTTAGAGAAGACTCATATGATCAAAGTTGTAGGAAATGATCTAGGAAACAACTTTGTCAAAATGAGTCTGGTCATAAAATGAATTATAAAAGGTGTTTGAACCAATTCTTGTCAGCCTGGAAACACACTTTAAATCTGTCCAGTTTGGAAAATGGAGTTTTACTCTAACCTACATCCATTTTCATGCAATGCCCTAATTGAATAAATTGTAGGTTTTGAAATTTCAAGCAATATTGTCAATAGGCTCCTTGGGTGATAAGGCCTAGAATTAAGAGTTTTGAATTTTCCAAGCAACCCTGGTCTGTATGCCAAATTAAACTTGAGAGCTAAATTCAAATGAATTTCGTATTTCCATACCAAATTTGAAATCATTCCTATTGACAAAGTTGTAGAGTTCAAAGAGTAGAACATTTCATTCAATTGGAGTTTTTCCAAATTCGGCCTCTAAATTGGTCAAAATGGCGGTTTTCAGCAGGGGAGAAAACACATTTTTATTTTTCTTCTATTTTCCTTTCCCTACTGCCGCCGACAGGTGGGGCCCACCCGTCAGGGTCGCCTCCCACCTCGGTACGACGCCCGCCGCGTGGGCGGCCGGCGTACCGGGAGCGCGCCGCGCCGCGGATCGACGGCCCCACCCCGCGCCCTCAGCCCCGGCCTCACCTGGACGCGCCCCGGCCCTCTCCACTCCACTCGCCGCTCGCTCTCTGCCTCTCCCCACGCGCAGCAGAGCCGCAGCCCGCCGTGAACGCCGCCATGGCCGCCGGGCGTCGACCTCGCGCCACTGCCTCCTCGGGCCCCTTCCCGTGACGACGCCGCGCGCCCCACACTCGCGCATTGCTCCTCCACCGACCCCGCCGATCCTCGGCCTCGCCCCGCCACCTCTAGCTCACTCCGAGTGCGCGCACGCCGCGGCCGCGCCGTGGCCTAGCCCGCGGCGAGCGAGCTACGCCGAACGCCTCGGGCCGCCTCACCTTCGTCCAACGCGCGCCCCGTCGCCGCCTCACCTCCCTCCACCCTTCCCCCACACCCTCGGCCTCCAACCGCGCCTCCTACGCCCCCTCTACGCGCCGCCGCCGCTTGCCACCGCACGCCGACGCGGCCCGCCGTGGGGAGCCACCCTCCGGCGCCTACCAAGCCTTCACTCCACCTCCGCCGAGTTCCCCACCTCGCCGCGCAGCTGTGGAGCCGACCGAAGCCCCTACGACCTCCTCCCTCGCCGTATCGGGTCACCACGCCGCCGTCACACCGCCGTCGCGCCGCGCCGGTTCACCGCCTCCGCGCCGCCATTCCTCTTCACCCCCGGCGACGAGAGCTGGGGGAAACGGAAGCCCGGGGACGGGAACGCCTCCCCGGCCCCGCTCGGCTTCAAGGCCGGCCCCGCCGCCGCCGGCGCAGCCGCGCCTCTCCCCGCGCCGCGCGCCGTCGCCCGTCGGCCCGAGGAGGAAGAAGAGGAAGGTAGAATTGCGGTTTAGCCCTTGATGTTTTGCGTTTTTACAGATCCAACCCGAGCGCTGTGTACTGTGTCTTGCGGATCTCACGAGCTAGCCCCTGGAAGTTATAGATAATTGCGTATAGGTCCTAGATCTATATTTATTTTGAGCTGAAACTTTGAAAAATCATAACAAATCAAATAAAAATCCAAAATGGACAAACTCAGTTGCGTTGGACTCCTCTGGAGTAGAT
This sequence comes from Paspalum notatum, assembly GCA_022530915.1. Lineage (NCBI taxonomy): Eukaryota > Viridiplantae > Streptophyta > Magnoliopsida > Poales > Poaceae > Paspalum > Paspalum notatum. The sequence continues at coordinate 26,291,202 of CM039692.1, forward strand.
CTACATGATTGGTATGATGTGGTTGTGTGAAAAGACATTTATATCCTTGGTTTTGTTGTATGCATGTTAAAGCAAAATAATTACCAAAAGAGATGCAAATGGACTCCAAATGTTGTGAAACTTGGATAGTGGCCTTAGTGTGATATTTAGGCACTGTCTGAATTCTTGTAGCCCTAGGACTTGCTGTTATTTACTCTTTTGCCCTTATACCGGTGTTATGAGCAATTATTCCACCTAGAAATTGGAGGCTATACAAAATGTGCATAGAATGGATCTTTGGTATTTTCATACACTTCGGATAGTATAAGTAACCCAACTATGAACTATGAGCCCCTGCATGTATAATTTTGATGGTGATCTGAAAATGACAAATCTTGACTTAGGAAAATGCCATCCACTATGCTAGGAGAAATTCCACCAAAATTCCTATAGCTATGCTGCCCTACGAGTATGTTTATCGATCACTTTTCTGCATATCCATGGAATGACTAGTTATGCGTGTATGAACTCCAGGCGTCTCGTGTATTGCACCATGCATATTATTCATATAGCGACGCTTATTGCAGATACGTGATAAAGAAACAAGTGCACGGGTCGACATCAACCAACGGTGATCCAAAAGACCAACTAAGACCCATTCACGACCTGGAGGGCCCATCAGTCGTGTTTGGAAGGAGGAGTTGTCTAAGGGATCAAGGGGTTGCCTGGGGCAAAGCCTCACAACCCGGCAAACTAACAGTAGTTTAGTTTGTTCAAGTTGTCAACAACAAAGGTAGGCCCCTTAGGCATTTTCACCTATCTAGGGAATCTCACCATCCTATACTTGTTTGTGCATTACGTTTAGGGATTGTATGAAACCCCACATGCATAAATCTTGATGCCCATAGTAGAAAGGATAAAACGGAGTCTATGCTTAGTCATGCTTAGACGGTAGAAGACGGGTGAAGGTATTCACTCGCGAGATGATAGGGCCTACAAATGTTTTTACAAACCCTTGGATCGAAAGGCAATCTGGTCTGACCTGATGATTAAGTGGAGACCGGGCGGAGATTAAGCTTTACTTTTCGTGGTGTGTGTTGTTGCGGTGTGATGGCTCCGCCCGAGTCGATTAAGGCCCGTCCGCTGTTCGCCTGCTGATTGGCATAACATTGCTAGAGTGCTTATCCGGGAAATGGGACCGGTGAAACCTTACTTGTGCCATCCGAAGAACAGAAACACGTTCCTACCCACTGGTTGAGAGGAAGGTGGCCCGGGGGAGCTTGGTACTCATGACGGGGAGACCGAGATGTCGGCAGGTTCGTCATGGGGGCACAACCCGGGGGTCAGGCGGGAGTGAATCGAACTTGGGATGGGACAAGTGGAGGCGGGGGACCGTATGTGGGAAAGCCGTCGTGTCAGTAAGCATATGGGCCCCTGGCATTTTTAGTTATTCCCGGGAATTAAAAATCGATTCGAATCGCTGATGCTCACCAGGTGTGAGAATGCCAGATATCGCATACGGGCAACGTAGTAACAACTTAAATACTTTATGCTTATATTCATGTTTTATATACAACATGCTTGGATAAGTATGATCCGTCCGACTATTCATGGTGCTACCCATCCACTGAGAGGAGGTTGATGGATTTGGGGGATGCTTCGAGGTCGAGGGAGAGATGACCCGACGTACAGGGGCATCGCTCCTGAGACGGCTACTCCCAAAAGTTCGATGGGGGCTCTATGAATTTTGGGACGGGGCATGCGTTCATGTTTTATTTTTTCTGCAAGTTTTCCCCTATGATACCGTTGATAATCATAACTAAGGAGAAGCAGCTGTCAAATCCTGCTATCCTAGGATAGCATGTTTTAAATAAACAATCAATGGCTAAGGACCCACTTCTAGTAAGCTTATGCGGGTTAGAAGTCAGTCCACCAAAAAGCCTTGCATAATCTCAAATGTGTCGGGCTGAAACCGCCCACGGGTAAGTCCTACGAGTTCCCCACGAACTCACCGTTTGTTGTTGATATTTTTCTTTTAGGTGCTTATCAGATTACGATCAAGGATGACTACGATGGGCTCGAGGTCATACTTGACGTTTACCTTCCGCTGCCCGTTACATCTTTGTAACGATATGTATTCCGCTGCGAGGTTTATTTCAAAGTTCTTTTTCACTACCTTGTACTCCTTTTGAGCAAAAGTATTTGTAATCAATCAAATTATGTTTGTATGAGATGGTGGGTTGTTGTAACTGTTGCGGCTCTTCCGAGAGCTTAACGTATGTGATGTCGGCATCCCTGGGAGATGGTTTCATCGAGTACCCTTCTGGGTAGCTCGACGGACTACCGAGTTTAGTTCGGTCTAAGTGCACTATGGGCCAGTGGTGGCAGGTGTACTTAGCCCGTACTAAATCGGCGGTTCCGCCACACACTACTTCGACGCCATATGCGAGAAAAAATGGCGTACAACCAGTTGCTCTGGACGTCGTCGTCCGTAAACTCCATAGGACCGCTGGTAGCTCGGCGGCCCATCGGGATCCGAATTTCTTAAGCCTGTCGAAGATTCGAGGCTTGAGGCCTTGTAGGATCATGCCGTTGGCGTGCTCGACCTGACCGTTGGTTCGTGGATGCGCCACTACGGCCCAGTCGACCTTGATGTTGAACTCATCGCAAAACTCAAGGAAACTTTGTCTGGTGAATTGCACGCCGTTGTCGGTTATGATGGAGTTCGGTTCTCCGAACCGATAGACGATGTCACGGAAGAAAGAAGCCGCGTCTACGGTTCTGAGTGCCGCGATGGGTTTTGCTTCAATCCACTTGGTGAACTTATCGACGGCGATGGGCAAATGGGTGAAGCCCCCGGGCGTCCTTCTGAGAGGACCGACCATGTCCAGGCCCCATACCGTGAAGGGCCGGGCTTGCGCCGGCAAGTGCGTCTACCTGGCTAAAAATTGGCAGCCTTCACAGGTTCGTACGACCTGCTCGGCGTCCGCCATAGCGGTTGGCCAGTAAAAGCCTTGTCTGAAGGCTTTGCCGACCAAGGATCTGGGAGCAGCGTGATGGCCGCACGTGCCACTATGGATATCGTCGAGAAGTTTTCTTCCTTCATTGATCGGGATGCATCTCTGCTTTATCCCGGAGGCACTTTTCCTGTATAGCTCGTCATTGATGAGGACGAAGGACTTCGCTTTGCGGGCTAGGCGCCTTGCCTCGGTCGTGTCTCTTGGTAGGCCGCCGGTGCTGAGTCTTGTGATGATGGGAGAGCGCTAGTCGGAGTTGCTGGTTGAGGCGACCAGCCCCCGGGCATGTACCTCTAGGTCAGTGTGCGCCTCTGGGCCGGCGGCAGGTGCCCTCTCTTCCGGATGCTCGACCATGATTGACGGTTTGTAGAGGTCAGAGGAAAAGACTCCCTCCGGGATGGGTTCTTGTCCGGAGGAGATGGTTGACAGTCGGTCCGCCTCCTCGTTAAAGCGCCTGTAATTGTGTTCGAGCTCGAAGCCTTTGAATCTCTCTTCGAGCCTGCGCACCTCCTTATAATAGGCGCACATCCTTGGATCGCGAGGTTCTGCCGCCTTCATGACTTGGTCCACCACGAGCTTCGAATCGCCTTGCACGAGGAGGCGTTTTGCCCCTACCTCCGCAGCTATTCGAAGCCCATTGACGAGTACTTCGTATTCGACCACGTTGTTTGTGGACGGAAAGTGGAGGCGTATCGAGTAGCGCAGATGGTGCCCTTGTGGGGAGGCGAGGACGATCCCGGCTCCGCTGCCCGTTTTGAGGTATGACCCATCGAAATACATGGTCCAGTATTTCGGGTCCTCAACGGGCGGAGGGGCCTGTGCCTCCGTCCATTTAGCGACAAAGTCGGCCAGCGCTTGCGACTTGATGGCGGTCCTTGGTACGTATGTTATGTCGAGCCCGTTGAGTTCGAGCGACCCAGCCTGTGGCATCGCGGTTATGGACAATCTCCCAGAGGGGAGCCGTGGAAACGACCGTCAAAGGGTGTCGGTCGAAGTAGTGTATGACCTTCCATTTGGCGATGAGCACAGCGTAGAGGAGTTTCTGTATCTGTGGGTACCGAGCCTTGGATTTGGACAGTACTTCGCTGACGAAATATACCGGTCTTTGCACCTTGAGTGCACGACCTTCCTCTGCTCATTCTACAATGAGGGCTGTGCTGACCACCTCCTCGGTGGCCGCGATGTACAGAAGCAAATCTTCGCCCAGCTAGGGAGCTACCAGTACCGGGGGCGTTGTTAGAAATGCCTTGATCCGATCTAGCGCTTCATGTGCCTCTGGGGTCCAGGAGAAGCGATCCCTCTTATTGAGGAGCTTGTAAAGAGGCATGCTCCGCTCGCCGAGCCTGGACACGAAACGACTTAGAGCGGCCAGGCAACCGACCAGTCGCTGGACCCCTTTTAGGTTTTTGATGGGCCCCATCTTCTGGATGGCGTCGACCTTCTCCTTGTTTGCTTCAATGCCCCGCTCGGAGACCATAAATCCCAGGAGCTTCCCCTTTGGGACTCCAAATACACACTTCTCGGGATTAAGTTTGATGTTGAACTTGCGTAGGTTCGTGAAAGTTTCTTCTAGGTCGGCTATGAGGTTGCCGACCTTTTGGTTTCGACGACTATGTCATCCACGTATACCTCGACGTTGCGCCCTATTTGATCAACAAAACAGAGGAGCATACATCGTTGGTACGTGGCTCCCGCGTTTTTTAAGCCGAAGGGCATGGACACATAGCAAAAAGAGCCGAAAGGGGTGATGAAAGATGTAGCGAGCTGGTCGCTTTCCTTCATCGCGATCTGGTGATAGCCGGAGTACGCATCTAAGAAGGAGAGTAGCTCGCATCCCGCGGTGGAATCAACCACTTAGTCGATGCGTGGAAGAGGGAAAGGGTCTTTTGGACACGCCTTATTCAGGCTCATATAGTCGACACACATCCTCCATTATCCATTCTTCTTCTTAACAAGTACAGGGTTGGCGATCCACTCTGGGTGGTGCACTTCTTTTATGAACCCTGCGGCTAAAAGCTTGGCGATCTTCTCCCCTATTGCTCTTCGCTTTTCCTTGTCAAAGCGGCGAAGGCGTTGGACGACCGGTCTTGCGGACGGTCGAATATTCAAGGAGTGCTCAGTGACCTCCCGGGGGATGCCTGGCATGTCTGATGGCTTCCATACGAAGACGTCCCGGTTGGCTTGGAGGAAGTCGACGAGCGCGCTTTCCTATTCCTTGGAAAGCGATGCCCCAATCCGAACCTTCTTGGTCTGGTCGGCGGGGTCCAAACTTATCTCCTTCGTGTCCTCTGTGGCTTTGAAGTTGCTCCCCCCGGGCCCCGAGCCTTCCGAGGCGCCCTGGTGACCGCCCTTGGGTGCTTCCTTGGGGCCCTAAGGCATGCCCTTCTTGAGGCGGCCAGTTCCTTAGACGCCACGAGCGATGCCGCGAGCTCGCAGTCGGCCCGCTCGCATTGGTAGGCCGCTTTGAAGGAAGCTCCCACCGTGATGACTCCACGCAGTCCAGGCATCTTCTGCTTGAGGTAGATGTAATTGGGGACGGCCATGAACTTGGCGTAGCAAGGTCACCCCAGGATCGCGTGATAGGATCCAGCGAAGTCGACTACTTCGAACTGCAACCATTCGGTACGGAAGTTCGATGTGATGCTCCGGCATCTCAAGTGCATAATCATTCATCATCCATGTAGAATTCATCATGAAGCATCTTACAATGACGTGCATTTGAGCCCTAGTTCAAACTTGGTTGAAATGAAACTTGTCGAAACCTGTTTTCTGCATATATGTCTCTGTGATTGTGCCCATAACTTTTATTCTATTTAGATTTGGGTAAAACTCATATTGATAAACTTGTAGACAATTTCATGGTGAACAACTTTAGTAATTGGTGCTTTGACATGCATGAAGGTTTGCATAGAGATTTGGGGCTTTTTCTGTTAGCATGTGAATTCTGTTCAAACATGACCTGTTTAGTAATTTTAAATTTCATTGATCTTAAATCCAAAATCTTGCAATACTTTTATTGAGAAAGTTGTAGGTCCTAAAATTCTAAACAATATTGGTATAAAACTCCTTTTGTGAAAGTGTCTAGAAAATGGACTTCTAGAATTTTCAAGCTGAAGGGTTTTGTTGGTCAAACCTTGGTCAGCAGCTTAAATTCAAATTTACACCACATTTTTTAATACAACATGGTATATAAGTTTATAAGAAAAATGTAGAGGAACAAATTTAGAACATTTCATCCAATTAGAGTTTTGTCAAATTCGGCATCTAACCAATTCAAAAACATGAAATACAAACGGAGCTTCCTGCAGTCAAAGCTGGTTTTTCATTTTCGGGATTTTCCCTCTCTTTCTCTCTCACTGACTGGCAGGCCCCACCGAGCAGACCGCGCCGGAATCCCGCCCGCGGAATTGGAAAACCCGGCCGGTGGGTCCCACTGTCCCCACGCGTCCGCGCACTCGGTCCACTGGACCATCCTCTCATTACCCGTCCCCGGTCCCATCTGCCAGTCTCACGCAGTCCATGGACCAAGTTCGCCATCGCGCCACCCCTCCTCCTTCCCTACCCGTCGCCTCCACGCGGCGGCAGCTGCCTGCCGCCGGCCAGCCAACGCCGCGCCTCGCTCGCACCTGGATGGATTCCCGGCCAGGGCTAGTTCCTTCGGCCTTTAAGCCGTGGAGGGCACCCCTCTCCGCTCTCTGCCCCTCACTCCCTCTCTCACTCGCTCTCCACCCGCACCGAACGCCGCCGCCATTGGCGCCGAGCTCGAGCTCGTCACGCCGGTCGCCACGACCAGTCCCCGCGTCTCCGAACCTCATCACCACGTGCGCCTCGTCCTTGCGCACCTTCCCCACCAACTCTCGTCACCCCTACCCTCCCCATTCGCCAGGTCGGGTCGCGCCCCGACGCGAACCGCCATGGCCGCGCTCCGAGCTTGAAGCAAATCACAACCTCGCTTCTGTCCACCTCCGCTCCCCAAGACCCCCACCATCGCCTTCGTCGTTCCACCGCGAGTCCGACGCCCTAGACCTCGTCGCCATTTGCCTCTCCGACGCTGAGATCGACTTGCCACGCGACGTCACAACACGCCGGTTCACGGCGGGTTCATCGTCAGGTCACCGCCGTCGCGCCGCCCTCCACTGGCCCTCCGAGCCCTAGACCGCCACCACTACCCGCACCGCTCCACCGCGCACCCGAGGGGTCCGACCTCGCCGTCGTTCCGCCTCCTCGCCACCGAGTTCGACCATTGCGCACCGCTGAAGGTCGCCGCCTCACCCCCTCCATCGCCGCGTCGTTCCGGCCAACCTCCGCCGAATCAAGGTAGTGGGTAAGCTTCGCCGCCTTCTCCTCTCTCTCCCCGACCACGAGTCCACCGCGCCGCCGCCGGTCAAACACCCCCCTCCCTGGCGGGAGGTTGAAGAACGCCGGGGTTTTGCACTTTAACCCTCGGAGTTTTGGCGTTTCGCGATTAGATCCGAAGCAGCGTACACTGAGTCTCATAAATCTTACGGTCTAGCCCCTGATGTCTACGGTTAATTGCATACAAGTCCTTGATCTATATGTTTTTCCATTTATTTCATTAATAAATCGGCTGGAAATTTAAAAAATCATTATAAATCAAAGAAAAATCCAAAATAGACAAACTCAGTGGCTATGGACTCCTCTTGAGTAGATCTACAGGATAGGTATGAAGTGGATCTGTGAAAAGTCTGTTTTGCCCCTGGTTTAGTGCATGCATGTTGATGGTAAATAAATGGTAAAAATAGGCTAAATGAGCTCCAAAAATTATGAAACTTGGACAGTAGGTTTGTTATAGCATCTAGGTACTGTGTGATTTTTGGTAGCCCTGGCATGGCTTGGTAAATTACTGTTTTGCCCTTATGCATGTGTTTTGTGTATTAAATTAACTTGAGAAATGAAGGCTACATAAAATATACTCAAATGTGACATCTGGTATTTTTCATGTACTCTATATAGTATGGGTAGCTCACTCATAAAGTATGAGGTTGTGCATGTTTGTTTTAGCTACTGATTTGAAAATGATAAAATGCTACTAGTTGAAAAAGAAAATAGGAAAAAATGTATTTAAACTGGTAGGAAAATTATGGGAAAAATCTAGTGGCCTACCAGTGATGTCTTGATTCCAGAAAGTAATTTTGTGCACTTTATGACTGCTGTTTTGATTTATATGATTTTCATGGTGAAGTAAATATAGGAAATTAGATGTCCTATCAAACTATGGATTTTGTGCTTACTAATTTTGTATATGATGTTCATGCCATGAAATGCATGTTGTAGAAATTTCAAATCCAGAAACCATTCCTATAAATTATGAAAAATCCGAGAAGCTACAGGGCTGATAACTTGTTGAAATTTTAATAATATAATTATAACTTGGATGAAACTGAAATTTTGGCAGTAGCATCATGAAGTATGTTTTTGCATGTGGTAAAAGTTTGAAATCAAATTGAGTTACCTAACTACATAAACTCATGAGTGCATTATATTCATAAAGGTGTTTTCAAGAGACAACTTCATTTCATTCGATAGAGACTGTGTACACATATAAGACACTAACTCAAGATAACTTCAAAGATAAAATAAGGTGATGGTTTGTATGATTTCTTAGTGATGGGTTGTATGATTTCTTAGGAAATTGTTAAGTTTTCTTCTTATGGGATGAGATTGAACTAAATACAATTGAGTCTTTTTGTCATAAACCACTTGATCATGCATTATGCTTTAATTGCACCTCATTCATACACTCATGATTACACTATGACATACATATAACATGTAGCATATGCATATATTTGCATTCTCTTGCACTCAATTGCATATTATATCATGCATATAGATTTCGCGGAAGAAGGATCAACACAAGAGCTGCTATTGATCGATAAGCCGAGCAACGAATTGCACCAAGAGCCAGAAGACGATGTGTCGCTGATTACATCCGTCCCTGCTTTAAGGGGTTGCCTGGGGGCAAAGCCTCACAACCCGGCAAACTAACTTAGTTTAGTTTGTTAGTTTTCTTAAGAACAATCAAAGGTAGGCAGGACATGATTTCTCCCAGCTAATACAAGTCTTGTTTGATGATTACGCATATGCATTAGGAGTTGTTTGAAACCATCTGCATTAGACTTTCCGGCTGCCCTGGCCCTAGCACCTATACGTAGAGTTCGTAAGACAAGTGCCTAGAACTGCTAGGTGCGAGTAGACACGAGTGATTGTACTCGTCTCGTAGGTGCGACTTTAAAATGTGACAGAAATCTCACTTATGGAAGTTATTATACATGCTTATGTTTTAAATGGAGACCGGGCGGAGATTTTATGAGTTAATTATTGTTTATGGTATTGTGCACTGGACTCCGCCCGAGTCGCATAAGGCCAGTCGTTGTTCGGCTATTGGTCGGCATAACATTGCTAGGGTGCTTATCCGGGATAATGGACCGGTGAAAGTCTCACTTGTGCCATCCGAAGAACAGAGACAGACTCATACCGTGACACCTTGGGGAGCTTGTAGTCGAGGAAGGGCTGACCCGACGTGACCGTGGTATCGCTCCTAAGGCGGCACAACCTGGGAACAACGGAAGGATTGAATCGAACTTGGGATGGGACAAGTGGAGATGGGGGCTACATGTGGCAACGCGATGACTAGTAAGCATATACCCCTGGCATTTCTAGTTATTCCCGGGAATTAACAAATTGATTCGAATCGCTGATGCTTACCAGGTGTGAAAATGCCAATACCACTGACGGGCAAAGTAGTAATCCACTTGAATATGTTGTAGTATGAATTCATGATTTTGTATATCAACATGCTTGGATGTGTATGTTTCGTCCCACTATTCATGGTGCTGCCCATCTACTGAATGGAGGTCGATGGACTTGGGAGGTGCTTTGAAGTTAAGGGAGGGCTGACCCGACATACCGTGGTATCGCTCCTGAGACGGCTACTCCTAGGGGTTAGATGGGGCGCTGTGAATCTTGGTACGGGACATGTGTTAATGTTTTACTTTCCTGCAAGTATTTACTTTATGATATAAATGACCTTCATGGCTAATGGATAGCAGCTGTCAAATCCTGCTATCATATGTCAACATGAGCTGTTTAAAACTCAACAGCTAAGGATCCACATGATTAGTAAGCATGCTTTGCGTCAGCCGTAAGCCCCGTCCATTAAGTCCTACTAAGTAATTAGTACTCAGGGTTTGCCTCCACTTTTGGATTACAGGTACTGGAGACATCTGGGTAGCTGTGTTGGAGGTGGTAGTACCGGTGGGCTCGGTGCTACTCGCCTTGTTCATCTCTTCGTGAAGACTACTTAAGTATATTGTTTCCGCTGCGAGATTTTGAAACGCTTCATATATATATATATATATATATATATATATATATATATATATATATATATATATATATATATATATATATATATATATATATATATATACACTCTGAATTCGCTTTCGCTATGTGAACATGTATTTGATTCCATACCTTTGGTTTGTAAATTAAGTCTATTATTCTCTATTTCAACTGCCTGTGATGATGTAATTGTTGTGGCTCCTTCGAGAGTCGGATGTGTTTGATGTCGGTTCCTCTGGGAATGGTGTTATCGAGAGCCCAAAGGACTCTCGACGAACTACCGGCTTTAGTCTGGCCTAAGTGCACTGCGAGCCAAAGGTAGCAGGTGTGCTTAGTCTGGATTAAGCAGGGCGGTTCCGCCACATTCGAGGGGTCGCCGAAGGTGATGGGCAGAATGATCTGCCCGAGTGGGTAGGTCTGCTGTCCCGGGATGATGACGTGGAAGGAAGCGCTGCTTGGGCGCAGGTCTGTCCTGGGGATTCCCAGCACGTCGAAGGTCTCGATGTACATGATGTTGAGGCCGCTGCCGCCATCCATGAGCACCCTAGTGAGGCGCTTGGAGCTGACGATGGGCTCCACGACCAGCGGGTACGTTCCGGATGTGGGATTTTGTCCGGGTGGTTGCGTCGGTCGAAGGTGATTGGAGCCTCCGACCATCGGAGATAGGTTGGGATGGCAGGATCCGCGGCGTTCACCTCGCGGCTTGCTAGCTTGAGGCGCCGCTTGTCGCCGTATGCCTCCGGACCGCCAAAGATCATGAGGCATCCGGACGGCTCGGGGAAGGCGTCTACCGTGCCGTCCTTGGTCTCTGCCATCTGGGCGGCCTCTTCCGTCCTTGCTTTCTTCTGCGACGGTCCCCCGACGAACCGTTTGAGGAGCTCGCATTCTTTGAGCTTGTGGCGCACCGGGAACCCGTGGTTCGGGCACGGTCCATCCATGAGTTTCTGGAAGTGCTCGTTGTTACCTTTTGAAGGCTGTTTGGGCGGTCGCTCGGCGGCAGCGACTTCGTTCTTGCCGTGCCGGGGGTGGTCGTCCCAGCGGCGCTTGTCGCGACGGTCACGCCGGTCTTTTTTGGCGCCGCTCGTGCCCTCGCCATCCTCGCGGGAGGGCCTTCCCTTTCGAAAGATGGCCCCGACAGCGTCCTCGCCGTCGGCAAACTTGGTCGCGATGTCGAGGAGATCCGCGGTGGTTCCTGGCCGTCCACGGCCGAGCTCGTGGACGAGCGCCTCGTTGGAGGTGCCATACGTGAAGGCACTCACGACGTCGGCATCGGTGACGTCGGGCAGCTCGTTCCTTTTCTGGGAAAACCTCCGGATGTAGTCTCGGAGTTTTTCCCCGGGCTTCTGTGTGCAGCCTTTGAGGTCCCATGAGCTCCCGAGGCGCTTGTACGTCCCCTGGAAGTTGCCCACGAAAACCTTCTTGAGGCCTTCCCAGTCGTGGATGGTGTCCTTAGGCAGGTGTTTAAGCCAAGCCTGAGGCATGTCTCCGAGGTGGATGGGGAGGTACTGTATTATCAAGGAGTCATCCTTGATTTCCGCTAGTCTGCAGGCGAGGCGGTAGTCCTCGAGCCAGACGGCCGGGTTCGTCGTCCCGTTATACTTGGTGAGGTTTGTAGGCGCACGGACTCGGTCGGGGAACTGCGCCTCGCGAATCGCGCGACCGAACGCTTGTGGGCCCGGGCCAGACGCGCCTCATCCCCATTCGTGCCTTGCATCGGGGGTGCGCGATTGGTCGGCGTTGCCTTTGTCCCTTCGACGACCGTCGAGGGTATGCCGGGCGTCGCGCACATTGCCCGGGCGTCGCGCACATGCTGTCGGTTGTCTCGATCGACGTCTGGGAGGACAGCTCGGCCTGCTGTACCGCCGCCCTTTGCACAAGGTTGCGGAGATTTTGAAGCGTAACTCGAGCCGCGGGCTCGGTAGGCTCCGAGATGGCCTGGAGCATCATTGCGGCGGCCGCGATGTTCTGGTCGGGGCGGGGAAAGTAGGGCGTCCCGTCGCTCCGCTGGAGGAGCTTGTTGTAGACCTCGCGGCCGCAAGGCCCGTCGCCCTTGTGCTGGCGGTGGCCTACTTCTTGATGGAGTTCATCGAGCCTTCGCTCCAGGTCGCCGATCTCCTTCTCCTTCTGGCGGAGTTCTTCTTCTCGCGCCGTCGCGCGCGCGAGCCGTTCGCGTTGATACTCCAGCTCCTGGCTGGGCGTCTCCCCATCCCCCGCGTTGGCTGGCGGAGTTGCCACGAGGCATGCTCTCCCGAGGGTCACGGGAGCTTTTGCGCTTGGGTCGGAGGTTGACCCGCTGCTGGAGACGTCTCCCAGCAAGTCATAAACCGAGGTCGGGAGGTGTCCCGCCATGGCTACTAGTGCCGGAGGGCGAGGTGCTTCCCCCTGAGGGGTTGTGTCGAGCCTATTACGGCATCGCCTCGACACGGCGTCGCTCCTCTTGAGGCGGCGTCTCTCCGCCTCTGCTTCGACGGTTGCTGGGGCGCCCGCCGGCTCGCGCGGGGCGTTGTCTTGGAGTTCCGCCATGGACGGCAGCGGTGGATTCCCATGCAGTTGGGTCACCACGTTCGCGAGTGCGTAGAGCACTTGATCGCGTTCCTCGCTGGTGGAGGATGGGTGCAGGAGCGCGCTGGCACAGTCGATGAGCAACCTGATGTCGGGGCAAGCGGGCGCAAGGGGCTCCGCTTCCGCCATCACAACGTCACGGGGAGGTTGCGTGAGCCGGATGCTGCTCATGCCCTGAGCGAGGGCGTCGATAGACGGGGCGGAGCCGGCGAGGCGCAGCTCGCCCGAGGTGGTGGCGACGAAGTCGAAGGAGCCGAAGGTGATGCGGCTCCCGGGCTCCAGGGCCTTGCCATTGGTGAAGGTGTGTGACAGAGCCATCGGAGCGGTAAGGTCGCTTGATGCGCTGAGAAACCCCTACCTGGCGCGCCAACTGTCGTGATTCCGGGAACCGGGGTGACACAAACAGTAGTTTTATAGTTCGGTGGGGATTCAGCACGGACTCGCTCCGAATGGTGAGCCGAAGGACTCAAGGGATTTATACTGGTTCGGGATCGAACTCCCTACATCCAGTGAGGTGGTGCTCTCGCTTGTATTGCTCTGGGGCTTGGAGTTTAGTGTTACACGGTGTGAATGTGTTAAGCTTGTTGCCTTCTCCTCTTTGGCGAGTGCGTCCCTCCTTTTATAGATGCAAGAGGGAGCTTACAGCGCCTGAGGAGGCAAGAAGCCAGTAGCAGGAGGAGAAGCAAAACGAGGAAAAAGATAAACTAACATGTGGGACCCAATTGCAGAAAGTCTCCTCCTGGGCCGTCCTGACACGCCTTACGTGCGGCCCCTGCACGCGTGACTCCTCCTGAGCTCCCTCGGCACGCCTCCCGCACGCGTAGTAGGGTTGCGTCCCTAGCCCTGTAGCAGCGCCGTGTCGGCTCCTGTAGCGACCCCGTCCCGGTTCCGGTGGTACGTGGCGCAGGGCCTCCTCCTCTTGTAGTCAACGGTGCGGTACAAAAGGGGGCGTCCCGTTCCATCGCTCCCTACGGTCTGACATCTCCTTACGCGTCATTCCTGAGGTGAGTCACAGGGTTAAATTAGGTGTCGTCCTGTCACGCCCCTGGGAAACCCCTCCTAGTTTTTCTGTGCCGCGAGTATAGGCGTGCGCCCGGTCAGAGGCGTGCACCCGCCCTGTCGCGCCGTGGAGTCCCATCAGTCGGGCCCGCGGCCGAACCTGCTCTCCTTAAGGAGGGGATCGGCCGCTCCGCCTCGTCCGAGCGAGACTTGGCGTCCTCGGTGGATAAGATCCGATCGGTCCCGTGGGACCGTTCCGGGCAAGGCTCGCGCGCTTCGTCCCATACGATCTTCGTTGGCTTGGCTCCAGGCCTGGTCCGACCGTACCGGGCAATGCTCAGTCACCTCCGTCCCGCCCGACCATATAGGCCGAAGCTCGGGCGGGCCGACCGTCCAGGGTGATGCTCGGTCGCCTTCGTCCCGCCCGACCGTACAAGCCGAAGCTCGGGTGGGCCGCCTCGCGTTTGTGTCTGGCCCGTGCTCCGCTGGGTCTTTCCTAGGCCTTTTAGTGAGAGCCATCTTTTGGGCTTCGCGACGGGCCATGGGCCGCTTCATGTCATGGGGGCCTCTAGTCATCCCCCGTCACTATGGTATTTTGCTGAAAAGATGTTTGGTTGATCTTTAGAAAACTTTGTTTTCAATACTATGGTATTTTTGGAGTAATGTAGACTCTACTCCATACCAAAAATTTTTCATCGAGTGACTAAGAAACCAATAAAACCATAGTATGGCTATGGAACCAAAAAGTTCTAGTTTTAAAATACTATGGTTTTAAAACCATAATATGGCTATGGAACCAAAAAGTTCTAGTTTTAAAATACTATGGTTTTAATAGGGTGGAGAAATACTATGGTTATGTCTGGACTAATATAGAGCATGGCATTTAAAACTATGGTATTAAAGATCTTTGGTCCCAAACAAGCCTTTAAATATCCATTTTGAAAGTACCAGGATCTGAACGAAACCTTACCTGAACGAAACCTTAGAAGTTAAGAGCGGCCAGTGAAATTCTGCTTAGAAGTTCAAGGGCCGCTAGTGAAATTCTCTCTGATCAGATTCTGGTACGGATAGTCTAGGTGCTACATATCTCATCGTTATATACAGATCGAATATTACTATTTAGTTCAGATATGAGGTCTCAGTTTTATCCCTAACCGGAACCACTTGACTTCGGCCTCCATTCGATGTACACAATCAGTGCCATAGCTAGCTTAGAGAGGCAGACTTGCTCTAGACAGCATGGACGTGTGCACAGATTTGTCAACAAATAAAAATAAAACTTTCCACATTACGTAGAAAAAAAAGAATTTATTTATGAGCTGATTGTTTAAGCCCACGCGCGAATCCTTTTAACTTCTCTTTATTGGCCGATGTCGGAGATGAGCTTCCCTATGCTCCTTAAAATCAATTTTCCCAATTTGAAGAAACTTTAATAAGGCAGAAATGCATTGCCACACCAAAGCTGAATGCTGATCATAAAATAGCAATAAACTAATAGCTGCAGTGCAAAGCATTCGCACAACTTAAGACAGGTTTAGGAAGAAAGCAGATCGGCGCATTCCAGAATTGCCAAAGCTCTTTAGGACCTTAGCACATGAAACATACGGTAGTAACTGTTTCGGATGGAAGAAACTAGGGTCCCAATTCTAATGACAAAACACTCGGTTGATAGCCGGCAAGGGTCCTCACGCGCCCTCAACCACAGGGTAGTCAAACACAACCTCCTTCCCACAAAGCCTACGGTAGACAGAGCTGAAAGTGTTGAGCTTGTACTCCGTGTTGGTTCGCTCTTTTGGATCCAGGAAGACCTGTTACGCAAGGATGTTATTATCAGTGCCGTTAGTTCAGCAAGAAAGGATATAAGAAAACACCAAAGCGGAGTTCTTTGAGATACGACAAATGTAACATCCTTGCATTGTGTATGCAGATTCACAGGTTGATCGAAAATCATAAGAAGAAACAAGGATAAATGATTTTATGAATTATTATAGGCAAGTAATAGAAGTGGAGTACTAATTCCAAAGAGAAGAAAAAATACACAAATCAATGGACCATTAGTGACTGCAAAGCTGTAGGATGCTTTCAGACACCTCCACATTTTCTTTTCATTCAGGGGATGGAACGGTTATTATGAATTGGATCACCAACTAGAAAACGGGAAATATAAGAGCATGACAAACTAAGACAAAATTGCACATCTAACTAGAAAACATGATGAGCGCTCAAAGCTTTCATATTTATGAAGATACAATGATTGCAAATCTATGGCTCTATGGTTCATATCAAGAAAAAGAGTAGAAATATCATGGCAACAAACCTTCATGACTTTTGCACCATCTAAGTGGTACCTAGCACGTTTCCCAACAATCTCAGCTGGATACACAATATCTTCCAAAATGCCATCATGCACAGCAGTAAGAGTGCGGCTGCGAGGGCGAACAATAGCTGAGCCTTTCTTGGGGGGCCTCACTATTCTTCGAGTAGCAACCAGAACAACATCCTACGTTAAATTAGCAGAGTTAACATGAAGGCATGTCAGCTGATCAAGCATTGACAGGAAACAGAACAAACTATTCGCAATCAATTATAATGTCATACACCAAATCTAAGTCTGATGATTAACAGAAAGTCAAGACTACATAAAAAAGCATCCCTTGAAAACTAATAAGGGGCTAACAAAAATTAGAAACCTTTCAGGTCCAGTTCTTGCAATTTGCAAAGGCCCATAATACAGTTAATCCAGGTGTTAAGCAAATAGGCACGGCTAATCACTGAACAATGGGAAATACTGCACATATTAATTAATACAGATAGAAAATTGCTTCCTATGCCCAAATATCATTTAACTGCGTAAGAGCTGTAGATGATCCCTTTATCAGGATTATGTGAAGCGATTACCCTTTCTCCATCTTCAACAAGGCGTACAACCAATAACTAAACGGTACCCTCCAATTTATACCAAGTTTTAAAACGCGATTAGGCATACGATTAAGCGCGCTTAGGCACTAAGTGGAGGGTCCGTGTCTCTCTTAATCAGCTGCCAAATCGTGTACAAGCGCTGAAGCTTGCATCTTTTCCATGTTGGCAAGCAGGTGGGAAAGGAAAGGGGTGCGCAGCCGGCCAAAATCCAGCGCCGCCATCCTCTCCGACGCAGGCCTGGAAGGCCCTTCACTCCATTGTGCTCGCCTCTCCACTGCAGACCACCACTCTGACGTGTTGCCCCTTCCAGCACACCAGCCTGCGCGCCTGTGTGGAGGGTGGGTGAAGGCACGCATGCCTGGCGCCTGGAGAAGAGAACCGCGAGGAGGCAGCGACTGGAGATGAGAATCAACTGGAGGCGGCGGCCAGGAGTGTACGAGGGAGGGGCAAAGGGAATATGGAGTCTATGGGGTGAGGGTAGGGTTAAGACTTAAGAGTGGGCCTTGTTGGGCTTGTTTCCTTGGGCTGTTCTCTTGGGCTGCTCACCTGCTAACGCATTTGACCTTTGAAACCTCACTATTTTAGCTATATAATAGGATTTTTTACAATATTAGCAAAAACACTTAAGCATGCTTAATCACATTTAAAAATTTTCACCACTCGAACGCTCGCTTAACACTTTCTTGAACCTTGATTATATTTTATACCATGATATATATATATCATGGTAGTCATAAAGTTTCTAGAGTCTAGACACATTTTCTCCTTTTCACACCTTATACCTTGCTGAATCAATGCTATCTGCCTATCTCTCACAAAAAAGATGAGTTATCTTTTTCTACAAGGAAATAACTTAAGGGAAAATTTTCATCTATGTCCTCAATTCACAGGTCCATGTCTAGTTGTCTACAACTCGTCTTTTCAATTCAAGGATTAATAGCTCTTCTTATAGGAATATTCGCATATGTTACAGAAACGAGTTTGATGTTAAAGCTGCCACAACCAAACTCAGTACAAACAAGCAACTTGCCACTTTTAGATTTATTTCAAATAATTTGAGAAATTCAACTATCAGGAGAAGAGGTTTTAAATATGGAATCTATGGGGCATAGTACGAATAATGCGACGTTTCAGACAACAAAAGCTAGCCAGATGCAAGTTATAATTCTTGTCCGAAATGTCACGAATAATTGACTGGAGGTATAACTATGTAATTTCAAAAATATGGATTGTTTTCTCACCTTACCACTGAACTTCTTCTCAAGCTCCCGAACAAGCCTCACATGAATCTTCTTGTAAGACTTTTGTAGCCTGTATGGAACATGGATTATAACAGCCTTCCTGTTGCCAGCCACATCCATCTGCCTGCATGGAATAATAAAACAAATTTATTAGATTAGATTAGATTACACCAAATACACGCAAGGTTCAGGCGAACAAGCAAGATAGAGGATACACACATTGCTCCGCTGATGTAAAGGTCCTTGAGGTCACTCTTAAGGTCTTGATGCACATTCTCAAGGTCAAAGAATGCCTGCACCACGGATAGTTAGAGTCCAGGAAGTTTCAAAGAGTAAACAAACAACTAAGAAATTAAAAGAGACTAACCTGTGCAACAGCATCCTCAAACTCAGTTGGCTCCACACCCTTGTCCTTCTGGATCTTCCTCCTTGCCGTAAACATCTTCTCTAGCTTGAGCTGACATTAGCGTTCAATGAAGTTGTTTTAGGACATGTCCAACGAAAGTTAGCCTCTGAACCAAAAGAGCATCAAATGTGTCTAGCAAACTGGTACTCCTAATCAAATGATCCCATCAAACGGGTTGATAGATTCAACATAGCAATTGCTGAGAACGCATATTTTCTGCAGCTGGTCACCAACAATTGCTGATGATCTGAATGTAAGGACAACTACTTTGAGAGTTGAGCCACTATCAACCTAAGATTTTTATAGGTATAGGTGGCAAAATAAACACCTATATAAGAAATTAAAAACAGTATAACCATTACTCCATTAATTAATGTAGCGTCCATAGCAACAAAACGGTACCACCATGCAGAAATATTTTTTCCCCAAAAACTGAGCCACCTGGTTTACCCCAATTACCAAAATCTGAAGACTGAGCAATGGAGAACGGCAACTAATTTCCCCATGCCAACAGTTTTCCATTTTCTTTCTTAGGCAAACTACAGGCGCCTAGGGAGCAGTCAGTCCACATAGTCAATAAGATTCAGGAATATTTATAAATCTATTCCTTAAGGCGATTCGGCTCAATCAGAGTCCAGGGCAAAAAATAAATACGCGCAGGAAACATCCAACACTACACTGCAACTGACCTGATACCCCACCGCCACGCTACAATCACGAGCTACCAACAATGGGGAAAAGAAACACGAGAAAGTCGATCTAGATGGTGACATTCAAAGACGGAAAATCTGGATTGGCACCTCGGCGGCTTCGGGCGAGACGGCGGTGTGAGCACCTGCAGAGCATGCAGGCGCAGCGAGCGTAGAATGACGGCGGTACGCGGGCAAGAAAGGAGACGAGAGGGGGGCACAGGGCAAGATAGGGTTCTCCCGGACTTGACAACGGACCAGGGTCATGGCCTCATGGGCCGAGTATGAGAGAATCCTTGGGCGCCCAGCCCATTCAGTAATGAACTGATTATTCAGAAAATCTCCATTTGAACCCTCAATTTGAAACTTTTATCTATCTATCTATCTATCTATCTATCTATCTATCTGTATACACTGTTAAAGAATGAGTTTTCGTAATAACTTTTTTCAAAAACATCTGTATCCCTCACATTGGCCCCACTGTACAGGTTGGAAAGATTGGAAAGGGCCTAAAATTGATAAAAGGGAAATGTTTCCGACCTTTGGTCATTTATTTTCTCACCTCATTTTGTACACATACCTACCAGTTATTTTTCTTGTCTTTAAATTAATAAAAAGGAAAAACAACATCAATCAAGCAGGTCTCTTTTATTTTAATTCTTTATTTCTTGTTCATTCCTTTTTTTCGACGTTTTGGGATTTGCTACGTGCATGTAGCACATACTTCTATGCTAGTATCTATAAAATCATTAGAAAAACTTCTATGCAATCATGCAAT
This sequence comes from Paspalum notatum, assembly GCA_022530915.1. Taxonomy (NCBI): domain Eukaryota; kingdom Viridiplantae; phylum Streptophyta; class Magnoliopsida; order Poales; family Poaceae; genus Paspalum; species Paspalum notatum. Next base: position 26,311,160 of record CM039692.1, read on the forward strand.
CTCAACTTCTTAATTTCATACTTTGTATCCAATCAAATTCTTCTTTTACAAATAACCCCCTTATCCATTCCTACTCCGATCCCTACCTCATTAGCTTCGAATAAAAGGGGTTATGTTTGGCCCTGCTAGTTGGATGCAACATAAGAGATTGAGATCTATTCATTTACATGGAAAAGCCTCATTGCACACAAGTTCCCCTTTTATTGTAAGGATCATGATGGCATAATAATAGAAGGTTAATTTGGACTATGAATTAATTTCTTCACTTCACACTTTACAAAAACGGTGCTATTTCCTCCTTCCATAAATATAATGACTTCTAGAATTTTCAGAACAAATTAACTTGGATAAGAGGAAAAAGTATACTTCACCCCTGACCTATTATAAGTTTGCCTACTTAACTCCCTTACCTATAAAACAACCCGATATTCTATCTCCTAAACCATAAAACCATCTTAATAACCCCCATAGGGTGGTTTTATAGATGGTTTTTTTCCCATGTCGCATTAATGTGGACAATGATATGGCAGTCATGTTCCAATGTCCACTGCACCCTTTTTAAGATATTGATGCTCAGCTATATAACCCGCTCACCTACATAAATAGAGATTTAGCCCCCTATGATGTTACGATATTTTGTGAACATGGGAGGTAACATGTCCCTAGTCATCTATGCATTATTTCATCTCATTGCTAGAGTATGACGAAAATATTTATCATAAAACAAAAATTAGATTAGGGTAAATAATTATCTTAAAATTTAGGAAAAAAGATTAACTTCCCGGCTTTCTGTAGAGAGATGCAAAAGGTCAAGGTGTGAGCTACGTATTAGTGAAACAATATAAAAGTCATAATAAGACTGTGATGAATTAGTTGGTATTGAATACTTAAAGGGGCTAAATATCCATTTTTATAATGAGGGGCTATGTAAATGATCACAAATAGTTTAGGGAGCGAAGCGGACTTTAATATACATTATATGGAGCACAAGAAAAATTGGACAAGAGCTAGGGCACATGGCCTATGCCAGTGAGCCTCCACCAAAGCCGCCCCCCAAAGGTATGTTTCGATGGAAGGATAAAAAAAAATATAATCTTTCTAATTCAGTTCAAATCATTTTAAAATGCTTTTGAAGTCTACGGGAATCTATATAATAAGATGGTAACAATAATCTATCACGCTATTGTGATTGAGGATAAAAAACGGTTTTGCAGATTCACATTAAAGGAACACATTGAAAATTATAGCCGTCATAATGCATAGTGCATTTCCCTAGTAGATCTAAATGGTACCGTGACTAATAGAGTCTACCGAATTGATATCTTGATGTTTCTACTTTTCAAGGAAATTTCTATTATTTATTTTTTTCTAGCATGTATTTTTATCTTAAATTCTTAGCGGTAAGAGAAAAATGAAACTTTAAAAATAGGTCTTATCTAATAAATGATCGAAGCATCTAAGGCCAGTGTCACCAAGCATTTGTATGTCTGCAGTGCGCAATCATTCAGTGTTTTCACGCCCTAGCGACACGAGCCTAAACAGATGCGACGTCACTTTCACCACATCAGCATATCTGGATCCGGTGCACGCACGAACCATGGGCTCGTGAACCCTGAACCGCAGGAGCGCGTGCTCCGGCATTCATCTGACGCCCGCGATCTACCGCGGCGCGTACGCCGAGCGCACGCGGGAAGGGGAGAGAGACGAGCTGGGGACGCGAGTGCGTGACCCCGCCGCAACGAAATAGAGTCCACGCTCCGAAGAAGAAACAGCAGGTAACTATCATCGTCCTCGTCAGTTCCGTCTCCTCCAATCTCTCCCCGATTCGAGCGACCCGTCCGCTCCGAATCGGATTGAACCAGGAGCTTTGGATTTGTCGGAGGGAGGGAGAGAGGAGAGGACATGGATCAGGTGCTGAACAAGGTGGGGAGCTACTGGTTCAGCAAGAGGGCTAGCAAGGAGATCGACTCCATCGGCGACGACATCAGCGTGAGTGCCCGGCCACTTGCTCCCGCCTCCCTCCCTCCACCTGCCGTGCTCGCCTCTTGGCAACTCGGTTATTCACCTGCATTGCCTTGTCCTCCCTGAGGAACCGAGGTTCTGGATCTGGCCTCTGGGTGTTGGAGATTCCTCGTTCTTCGCTCGGTGACTTGCGGCGCGGCGGTTAGGATTGTAGACTTTGGGTTATAAGCACTTAATCAGTAGCGAGCTGCGGGAACCAACTTATTTTTGGGGTTGTTCTTGGAGCAGCTCCGACCCAATTCTTCTTGTTTTCCCTTTTTAAGGGCGCGATTGCTGGCATGGATCATGGCCATGGGCATGGTGTTGTTCGGTTCGGTTCAGTTGATGCAGCTCGATTGGCCGTCTTCAAAAAAAAAAAAAAAAAAGAAAAAAGAAAAATTGGGCGCACGTTTGGTCGTCGAATAATCTTTCCATGTTCGGCGGCCTCGGACTGGGCTGTTCCTAAGAAAAGCCACTGTGGCCCCATTGTTGCGCTGAGAATTGAAAGCTTAGCTTCCTTGGAAGGGTAGGAGAGCCGGTCGATGAAGATTGTCATCACTGGTTGGGCCAATGGCTAATCATTTTCCATTTTCTCAGTTTCACTTGCTGAGTTGTGCCATGATGCCATGCAGTGGGCATATCATCTGACTCATCCTCTGCAGTGCCCAAATCACAATGCTTGCTCTGCTTTCCATATTTTTGAAATTGTGGTGATGAGGACCTCCATGAGTGAAGGGTAGGAGGAATGCGTTGCACTCGCATATTAGGAAGTTGGGTTGGTCATCATGTCATCATGTGTGAGGGTGCTTTGGCTGCAGATTAGCTCTACCATATTCCATTGCAAAGTACCAGATTTTCTAGCTAATTCGCATCACCTTTCACTGCTTACTCTGCATGATGTATGTTACACCTGACCTGTGTGCTGTCCATAGCTTGAGTTGCTTATGCATCTCTCTTCTGTTTGATGGATAGGTTAGCCGCCAAGGTTGTATGTTCTAGTTCTGACTTCTGACATTGAAATATTTATCATGAATCCAGTCAATCTCGAGCAGCATTGGAGGGTCAGCCAAATGGATGGTGAACAAGATCAAAGGTATTTGCATATTAGAGTGCCCAGACTTTATCTTCTTATAGCAAAATCTATGTGTAGCAATTAGCAAATAGCTGTACCACTTGGTAATTGGTATACTGTATGTGTGTATGGTGTGCTATTGTTACATGTCAGTCATTTTAAACTCCAGTTTCAGTGTACTGGCAGTATATGAGTCTCAGTGTTTTAAAGGCACCATCTTGTGTCTTGTCACCTTACCTAGCCTAGGTTCTGCCTAGTCGACTGGAAGTGACCGCTCACCGTGCCTTGCCTTACTGCCTTAATAACTATGATGAATCTTCTCAATAACTAATTGTAGCTTCTCATATCTGTGTTTTATCATGTAAATTCAGGAAAGATAAATCGATAGTCTACTGTGATAGTTAGAACCATTTATTTTTAAAAGAATTAAGTTGATGAACTACAAAAAGGACCATGATATTTGGATATGTGATATTTCTAAGTAATGCATTGGTAATAGTCACTTAGATCATCTCCAGCAAGAGCACGCATACTCATATTTTTGAGTAGGCACGCACATTTTCTGCTCCCAGCAGAGCACACATCAGGACACACATTCTTTAGAACCTAGCCTCCAGAATACTCATTCCTACACACACATACTCTCAGTCTCCATCTCTCTCATGCTCATTCTGTCGGAGCTATGCAGATATGCAAATGTGGGCTTGTCCTACGTGGAAAATCTCCACCTATCCTCCTACATGTGCCCTGTACCTTGTTCATGCCTATTCACTTTTGTTATAACCTGAAATTTGAGTTATTTATCAATAATAACCTAAAAGAGCTTAGTTGGATTGATAAAACAAAGAAGCAGTACCACGATACATATTATTCTCAACCTATGGGAAGAATGCATGTTAATGTGCTCTTATTGGCATTGTTTGCATTATTTTCTTGGTTGAATGGCCATTGCACCTGTTCAATTGTGGTGAGTTTTTTGTTTGTTCAAGTTTCAGCTACACATGTTTAAACCGAAATTACATATGCATCAGTGGGCTTGAGGCAAAATTTTATAATATCTACTGAGTTAAACATGTCCTGGTCTCAGGGAAGATGCAAAAGGCACTGCCAGACCTCCTCAAGGAATATGATATGCCAGCAGGCCTCTTCCCACGAGACGCCACTAACTATGAATTCAACGAAGAGACAAAGAAACTGACAGTGTACATCCCATCAGCCTGTGACGTTGGTTACAAGGACTCATCAGTTCTACGGTTCTTCACCTGTGTGACTGGCTACCTTGAGAAGGGGAAATTTTCCGACATTGAGGGCTTGAAGACCAAAATTCTTGTCTGGACGAAGGTGACTGCCATCAAGACTGAGGGCCCAAAGGTCCATTTCACAGCCGGCGTGAAGAAGACTAGGAACCGCGATGCCTATGAGGTCCTAAGAGATGGTATCACCATAGACAAGTTCTAGAGCATGCCTAGCATGAAAATGCTATGTAATTATTCAGATGGTGCTTCTGCCTCCTCTGTTGGCATACCCGAAGACTTGGTCTTCCGTGCTGTGGCTCTGCTTATTCAATTTATGTTACTGTCTGCAAGTTTAGCGTGTCATGGTGCTTCTCTCCAAAATGCGGAGCTTAATTTCATTCTGACGATTATATTAAACTGTCAGAGGATGAGATGAACTATAGCCTATTCGTCATTGAGATTTAAGATGCACTCCCTACTTGAAAATTTGACATTTTGTTTCTTGTACTATAGGGAAAGAAATGCATGAAATCGGTGCATCTTTAGTTGCAAACTCTGGCCTCCTTCCATAACAAAGATGCATTTTGCTTCTCTTGGTGCATCTCTTAATTTTGCAAGATTTATGAAATTGCAGTGCCAATCGAGTTTTTTTTAGCAAGAATCGACCCCTCTACAAAATCATCATCCTAATCAAGAGGTTTGCAGTGCGGATCGGTGTCGTGGAGTTGCTGTATGGATCAAACTTTTATCCCATGGATCCAGTTCTCGCATAGGCTTTATACCCTATTTCTCTGTACTTAAAAAAATATTCGTCTTACGGATTATCTATTCCATTCTACAATCCTCTACGCTTATGTTTGCTCTATAACTTTATTTATCCTATACCAACTACTATAATTTTTATTATTTTATTTATTACTTTCCCACCACAGGCCCCTCACAGCCCACACCACTCGCTGGCCATCGCATCCTTTTCCTCTCCCTCCCGCCGCCGCATCCTCCTCCCCCGCCTCCCCCTCTCCTACCGGTGTCCTCCTCTGGCTCACGCGCCGCCTCCACCTCTGCCAGATCCGGCGAAGCAAGCGGATTCGGACCGTCGGCACGCCAGCCTCCTCCCTCGATCCTAGACCGGGTCATCCTCCTCGCAAGGTCCACGCCTCCTCCTCCGACCCCGCCTCCATCACCTTGTCCTCCATGGACCGGGGGCCCCGCTCCTCCTCTGCCCGCTCCTTGGCTCCGCCGACGGCTCCTCGGCCTAGATACGGGCCTCCAGAGGCCGGATCGGCACCATGATGTTCGGATCTTGGCCATGCCGCCGTTTGGTGAAGGCTAGCGCCTGCCATCATCCACCTCCACCCCGCCGCCTCGAGGAGCCACGGCGGCCTCTCCTCGCGCGACGGCCGCTAGCCTCCATACAACGCCAGATCCGCATCACTGCCGCCCTCACCTCCTCCTCCCCCCTTCTCTCCTCTATGCGGGAAGAACGAGGTCGTTGGCCACATGGAGGATAGAGAGGCGATACACCATCCACCCCATGTTTGGTGTCGGAGGTTGCCTACTCAATGGTAGGATGGATGATAGAATACCCACGTTGTAGCTCATTTTACCCTAAACCTGGTTTAGGGTGAGTGGCCGAGTTGCCCACTGCAGACAGCCTAACCTCCTTTCCTGTCGTCGCATCACACCTGCGGCTTGGCTGGGTGTCCTCCTAGCCATCGCATAATTATGTCCACCTAGCTCCGACAACGGTCACATGAGCATAAAAAGGATATAGGGTACCTAAAATTTTAATTAAGTTTTATAAGAATTCCAAAGAAAACAGTTCAACTTTATTAAAAATGCAGGATTTATAGAAGGAAAAAAATCCCATTCTAAATATGCCGATTGTGTCAAATAAATGAACTCTGCAATCTTATGCATGCAGGTACAATCTACCGCTCGACTCGACAAGTGGATAAACACTGTATCAATAAATTCGCAAGTTCTTGGCTAGTCATCCCACGACCTCAACCAAACTTATTCACATGATGCTCAAATTCGGTATCAAAATTGTGCCTATAAAATTGCAGTCTTTCTAATTCCATATGCGCTCATTTTCTTAGGTAGTACCCTAGTATATAGGCAGACTAGGTGAATACCCCGCGCGTTGCCGCGGGAATTTGAGATTGATTTTATATGGGTATCAGATGAAGGAAATGGTGAAGTCTGTAACGTGAATGCCGAAGACAAAATAGATAATATATATATTGAATATTGAAGTAGAGGTCTCGTCCTTTGATAGTAGAGGTTTAGTACGTTAAGTATAAATATACACGTGTACTAAGGACTAATGTGTGTACCGACTTTTGCTCTTTGTCCCCTAGTTTCCTCTTTGCTAAAATTTACCTATAGGTGTTCTCCATTTTGGTGTGGCCACCATTAAGAATATGATTGTCACTTGGCAGTTGGTTTGTCATACTCTGAATTTCCTAGGAAAACTAACTGAGTGATGAAGGACAACATAGAAGGATTCTGGCCACATTCTGAATGATAAGAAATTAGAGTATTAACTTTTTCAAGCATAGGATTCGTATGAAAGCATGAAAGAGAATGCATTGTTAGGGTAAGTGCAGAGACAAAAATGTATCATGTGTTAAATCGGACTTGGGAGTTTGAGGTTCAAGGGGATGGTAAATGGTGCCTTTGATTCAACAATGTAATCAAAAATTTTTTAATAACCATGATTTGAAATGGTGGTTAATTTTTAAGTAACATTAAAAGGCAAGGCTATTATTATATATATTGAGGAAATATTAACCTTGAACTGAGACGAATTTTTTCATGAAAGAGGAGATATAGTACTACCAATAATAGATACGGAGGTAAAAACGATATTAAACAGTAAAACATAGAGCTATCATCTTTGTTATGCGACTCAGATTTTTTGGTCGTACTTGATGTAAGTAACGGTTCAGGAGTTCAGGCAATGCATAATAAATAAAAAAACTAATATGTAGATCTCCTCGTACACTGCGTGATCAAAAAAGTGAAAGGTCAAAAATTACCAAGAAGAAATATATTTTGAGGGAGGACAACCAAGTACATGTACATAATTTGATTTTGCAGATGGAGAGAAAGAGGTAAAAATGAATTAGATGTTAATGAGGACTCGAGGTGAGAAGAAAGGACAAATACCCAATCTAAATTCATTTGCACAGTCCACAACCATTATTCAGTATCAACCGAGGAGAAGAGAATCCACACCTGACTGGAAACTGGAGATGTATGAATGATTGACGGGGCAGTAGTGATGAGTTGATTACTGATCATGTGGGAAGGCTTGCCTCTTGCCGGGGTGCCATCGTCCTCTCCGTCACGCTGGCATCTCTCCGTGGCGTGAAATCTGTGATGTTGTCGCTCTCCCGTTGCCTCCCCATGGCGCGTGCAGGACTGCCAGAGCTCCATGCCTTCAGCAGCGCATCATATGTGCGGTCTTCGCTCTCCTCGCTCGATCTCTGCCCTCGCCGCACAGATAACGGGCGTAGAGAGGACCGCGGCAGATGAAGCGTCCCACGTGGGCACTTTCTTCTGCCGGTGTCGTAGGACTGCCAGGAGCTCCAAGTCGTCGTCGCTCCGCCTCACTACTTTAATAGAAACAAGTTTCAGGGACGGAAGGGGAAACGGTGGGAGAAGAGAAGCGCGTTCTACCCGTTGAGGTTCCTTTGCGAGCGTGCCATGGAGAAGACCAGAACAGAAATGGTAGGAGAAAGCTACGATGATTGGACGGTTGCAATTATGTGGTGATGTGGCTTAATCTGGTTGCAGAGAATTAGAGTTAATGATACTTAGTGGATCACACTTATATAGGTTATATATAGATATAGATTTGGACGAAACAAAAGGAAGCATTTTTATCCCAGCCTTTCATTGCAATTGCAAGCACTGATGTTGCGTCGTCGGCTGCGGTTGCGAATCAGGGGCCAGCTGCTGCAGATTCTCGGCGCGGCGTCGCACATTGTTCCTGAGGCGGCGGAGCGCCCTGGCGAACACCCGCAGCTCGTCCTCGCCGAGCGTCTCCACGTCCGCCTCCCACCAGAAGCGGCCTCCGCCCGCGGCGGCGGCCAGGAGAACATTCTTCCCGGCGGCGTCCATCCGCGCCTTCTCCTCGGCCGAGCGAGACCCTCGCCTCACTCGCTCGCCGCGCCGCGGCCTCCACAGCCTCGCGGTCGTCGTCGTCGATGGCGCCGCCGTCGAGGAGCGGGGCGCCAAACGCGAACGTATTGCCGGCGGGGGAGAAGACGACGGCGGCGACGCGCGCGCCGTATTCGCGGGAGAGCTCCAAGGCCATCTTGAACAGGGCCTTCTTGTACTTGGAGAAGGTCACCTGACGTCGGTCGCGGTTCTCGATGAACCTTATGTCCCCGCGCCTCCGCGGCACCTGTCTCATCGTCCCGGTACTGTCCCGCGGCGCCACCATCGACGCCGCTGCGCGTTCTTGGTTTCCTTCTCCTTCTCCTCTGTTTCGCCCTCTCGATCAATACAAGAAGGCGGCTGCGATGGAGGATTGCCATTGAGCGAGGGAGGGAGGCGGAAAGTTTATAAAGACTTGCCAAGAACGGAGGAGGCTCGGGGAAGATGCGTGGTAAAAAAAAAAAAGATCTTGAGGTGGTGAGATAATATTGGTCCAAATTTGGCAAGTCTAGACTGTCTAGTCCCGGGCGGGCGATGATTGTACTTCGAATCTTCGATACCGGAAGGAAATCAAGGCTTAGATTGTTTCTTGTTTTCCAATTGCCAAGGAAACATGAAACCAGATTTCAATCCACGGTAGCGGTATTGTGCCTCGGGGTGTGTTTAGTACCCCAATTTTTTCCCAAAATTCACTATACAAAAAGAAGATTCCCCATCACATCAAAATGCCGGGACATGCATGGAATACTAAATGTAGATAAAATAAAAAAATAATTGCACAGTTTAGATGTACTTTGCGAGACGAATCTTTTGAGCCTAGTTAAGCCATAGTAGGACAATATTTACCACAAACAAACGAAAAGTGCTACAGTGATTCTACAGTGCTTTTTAGTTCGGAACAGTGTTTTTTTCAACCATCTAAACACACCCTCGATGTTTCCTTCAGAAAATAACTGGAAATCAATTCAGTATCCGAGCCGTACGTCGTGATTTCTGCTGTACTATGCGTCAATGCGTCATGATCTATGTCTTACGATGACACGCCTCCGTCTGTCTAAATGCTGAGACCGTGTCATCTAGTACGTCAAACGTTCCTCGCTAGTGTCATCATGGGCACGTCCTGGATCCGCGTTGGATCCTCTCCATCGCTTGTATACCTGCATGAATGTAAGCCGTTTCGGCGTTTCCGACTTAGTTTAGCAACTTTTAGATTACAGCGAACTTGAACGTGGGGGATTGAGTCAAAATCTCACTCAATTCAAAAGTTGTCAAACTGAACCTAATGTATCTATACGTCAGCGTAATCTTCGAGTAGACTAATACGAATCTAATATGAATTCAAATTAAATCTAAATTTATTCCCGAGCTCGTTTTGTATTGGACGAACATGTTAAACGAAAATGGACATACAGATTGCATATGGACTTTATTTTTTATGTTCTATATCTTGATAGAAAGCTAATAATAGATAAACTTCCAACTCACCGGTTACTACAAAAAAAAAAAAAAAAACTCGAAGTCAACAGGAATCGAAGAAACAAGATGACATAAACACCAATCTATCAGAGTGCGGTAGCAGGGACTACACAAAAACGAACACCCAAGTCGCGTGCTATCTCTATTTTAGGCCTTCTATGTGTCTTCAGAAAGGAAAGGAGATAAACTTTCCATCCTAAATCAAACCACCACAAAATCCACTCTGAGTCAAGAGAGGAATGATTTCCTTTTTGCAAAGGCCTGGCATGTCACTGCACACCATGTATGTCCTGCATCTATCCTTGCCCACTAAGACTTCTATTTTGGATATGATATGACCAAGTCACAGTTCTCATTGTACATCAAAATTGGAAAACACATTGAACTAATACATTGAGAAAACAAGTTGATACACAGTTTAATGTGAGACATGCACACCACACACCGTAGATAGATTATACACGCAATGGCATTTTGGCTAGTTTCTAAAATACAGATTGAAATCCCTAAACTTACGGATTGTTTCACATGAGGTCTAAATCCTCATCAGATGCATCAAAAACCCTCCATATGGCAATGTTGATTATATGCCACACAAGCGGTTTAGCTCGCTAAATGAGGATTGTAACCTCATGCGATACAACTAGCAAGTTTAGGTACTCACATAATATGCATAGGTTTTTCTAAGTGTACCTACTTCTACCACAAAATAGACTCGCAATTGCAACCTAAGTCCCAACCTAGAAACTAAGCTATCAAGTTAGACTAGGAAAGTAAGTACACAATTGCACAAATGTCAGTGCAGATGCAAAAGGTGAGGTAGAAGACCAACCTCCCAAAGCGACTCAATGATTTTTTGCTAATGTATTGAGAATGTGTGCAAGCCTTCCGGTTCTCGTTGGATCCCCTTGCAATGGCCAGGCTCTCGGTTGGGTAACTTTGTATATGGATCTGATTCTCCACCGCATCATAATGGCTGCGAGTGTTTTCGAATGCTCTCCAATGTCTTCACTATGATAATCTTCAGAAAAAACGCAAGGGACTCCCTACTCCTCCATCTTATAAGTAAGGTGGCAGCCACTCCACACTCTAAGAGGGTTTTGCAAGACTAATAAGCCGTGCACAAATATTGACAACAAAAGGTCCGCATCCTTCGCTACAAACTTGGTCACAAGTCGCAACGAAAAGCAATGCCAAGATATGCAATCACCACTCACAAGAATGTTCCTCACCTATAGCCTACTGAGGGCAAGAGGTATTTGTGGTCCAAACCATCAAACTAGTCGTTGTGAAAAAACTTCTGCTCATAGCGATTACCAAACTATGTATGGTGCTCATCACTGGACCATCGAGTAAGTGATTTTTCCTAACTATCCATTGGAGTCTACCATTGCCGTTAAACTATTCGGTGATGATCATCGTACCATTTGATGCAAGTAAATCACACCAAGTCTTGAATAATCATCTTTGGCCACTTTTGTATGGTGTGTATCTTGCTATTACTGAACCATCTGGTATGTACTTTGCACATTGTTGCTTCTTCTCCTCCTTCGACCACTTTTGTGCGATGTTAATCAATGGACTGTTTAATGATCATCACTAGGCGGTTCGGTGTATGTAATTTGCGAAAAGATTCTTGAGTCTCTTCTTTGACTGTTTCCTTATCATCGGGCCGTTCGAAGCTCTAAAACATCTGCGCACTGACCAGGTAATGGGACCGCCATGTCAGGGCGCCAAGGTTTTTCCATGGATGTCTTGGGTCTTCATGGTGATCGCTAGGTCTTCTCGTGTGCTCTTTGACGATTTATAAGTATTTGTACCATAAGTCCATCATTTGCATCTCTAGAATACACTAGGTAACACATTTGTCATCAATGGTTTTTGTTGTTGTTCAACCATCAAAATCTGACTAAGCACCAGGTTTAAGGTTCATTTTCCTTACACCTATGTCTTAGTGAGACTGCAGTGTCCTAAGAGGGGTTGAATTAGAATGTCTAAAAACTAAAAATTTTGGCTCACAAAAACAACTTAACAAAGCCTATGTAAGATATGAAACAAAGTGCAGTATGGTTTTGCTAAGTAAAAGCAATTTAAAAAGACTTGCAACCTTAGTTCTAGCCTAGGAACTAGCTTACTAATCTAGACCATGCAAGTAAGTACATGAGTGTAAATGTAGGTGCAGAAGTATTGGGGCGATAGGAGTGCAAACTCATGTTAACGACTGTGATGATGAAGTCTCAAATATTTAATACAGAGCTGTTGAAAAAACGCACAAGGTTTCCCTTTGGAGGGACGTTTTCGGGACGAGGAAATGTGCGTTCCAGGTGACTAAGCGCCAAAGATGTATTTTATTATCGATTTTCTAGAACACGAGATTGACAATTAAACTTGTGTTGACAAAACACATCTTCTCATCTGAGTAATCCCGGTCAATTTGGTTTGAGGCTAAATCCATGGCCAGCTATGATCTTCACCTCCAACCAAACATGTGCTTCCTTTCCTTCCTATGCATGGATGGAAAGCTGAGTTATTCTCGGTTCTGAAAAAGAAAAGAACACGTGGATTGAAGTACAGATGAAACAAGCTAATTTCTCCTTTAATCCTTCTCGACATATATGAATTGGGGGATTATTCTGCTGCCAAACAAGGCCAAAGCTAAATCTTGATACTACAATTCTCAACACATACTACAATTCTTAATCTTTTATGAAACCATGATACTATGAAGTGGCACTCTCAACACATACTACAATTCTCAATCTTGCCCGGTGGAAGGCTCGGTACCGGCGTCGGAAGGCCGGGTCGGAAACGACGCGGCGCCACGGCTTGCACACGAGGGAGGCACGGGCAAGGCAAGCAGGCGCTGCCGGCGGGACGCGGAGGAGGATCTTGCCGACGAGGTCCTCGACCAGCTCCGGTGGCGCTGAGCGGACACGGCTGCTTCTAACGAAAGCACCGTCACCGGCGTCGCCGTCGTCCGTCGGCTCCATATCTCGCACGCGGTGGCAAGAGGAACGGCCGCGTTGGGTTTAATGGAGGCGCCCACGTAATTGCTCAACTGACCCGGCATTGACGTGGTCATCTATACCTAATATCAAAGTAAATAAGGTTTTCTGGTCCCTCGGTTTCTCGGTCCGTCATGACAGGTGGACCCCCTACGCATATGTAGGTCCTGCTATCTATCTGTCTTTCCGCTTCTGACTAGGTTAGTTCTCCGTCTGTGTTAATCGCGTCAAGTCAACGGAGATGATACCGTAGTCGCACAGGACTCGGTTCCATCCCATCGTGAGAAAACAAAGACGGCATGGGCCCTAGGATCATCGTACTCTGTCTTGGCCCAATCATCAATAAACTCATCATGATATATAAAACGTAAGGATGTATATTAAAATCGCAAATATGGAGTTGTATAGTTCCAAATCCTCTATGGTACTCAAGTTATACTTGCTAATTGATGTGTGACATGCTCGTCAGATCATCGTGGTGCAGTCTTGGTGTAACTCAAGCAAAGGAAATTATATACCTAATATTAAAGCAAATAAGGTTTCCTGGTGTCTCGGTTTTCTGGTCCGTCATGACAGGTGGACCCCCTACGCATATGTAGGTCCTGCTATCTATCTGTCTTTCCGCTTCTGACTAGGTTAGTTCTCCGTCTGTGTTAATCACGTCAAGTCAACGGAGATGATAACGTAGTTGCACAGGACTCAGTTCCATCCCATCATGAGAAAACAAAGGCGCCATGGACCCTAGGATCATCGTACTCTGTCTTGGCCCAATCATCAATAAACTCATCATGATATATAAAATGTAAGGATGTATATTAAAATTGCAAATATGGAGTTGTATAGCTCCAAATCCTCTATGGAACTCAAGTTATACTTGCTAATTGATGTGTGACATGCTCGTCAGATCATCATGGTGCAATCTTGGTGTAACTCAAGCAAAGGAAATTATACAATACAAGGCACAAGGGCAAAAGACCCATAATTTGGTGCCTTGGTGGAGGAAAAGAACGGTGAGAATGGACTCGGACGATGCGGAAGCAGAGGCTCTCTGTCTCCAGAAATAAAAGAAGAGAAGTTATCACAATTCAAAACCGATATGTGCTAGGTGGTTGTTTGAGTGCTGAGTGGTGGGAGAATGGGCCACATTGGAATGCCGAACCATAGGGAAAAGAGATGTCACCGGTTGGATAGGACTGGGGAGAAGACCTGATCACCTTGCCAACGAATTCAAGACCTTATTAGGAAAAATCATTCTATGGTACATTGCGTCAACTATAGCTTCGAGTTGCAAACGAATTCAAGGCCTTAGAAAAATCATCCTACAATAGGCCATAGGAAAAGAAGTCATCAAAATCATGTTATGTCGTCTGAAACTTTTTTATTTTTTTTATATGGATGGATCACCCGTAGGTTTGAGTTTTGCCAAGATAACGTAGCTAAGACCTGAGAGAGAAAGCGGAGTCTCCACCCGAATGGATAAGACCCTCACAGCCGCATTAAATTTGGTGATCGATAATGCAAAGCCCCTGCAGACTATGCTGAGTCGAGCATTAGCAACGACACTTGTACAACATTGGTTTAAAATAACAAAATAAAACAGAAAATATTGTAATCGACGTAGTTTTACAAACAACAAATTATTTCCACGTGTTATTTCCAATTCCATTATTTATTAAAATTACTCGAGAACATATTATATTTTAAGATATAGAGTTTTTTCAGTAAGGTCTATTCCTTCCGTCTAGAATATAGCAATTTTAGGTTTCTGCTAAAGCAGTCTTTTTAAACTTTAATGATGAATCGCAAAAAAAATTTATAAAAATTGACAAAATAAAAAAATCAATATATTGATAGTTAAAGTAACATCGAAGCATATAATTTCATTATTGAAAATAAATTAGTTTTAGTGATATTGTTGTCTAATATGAAAAATGTTTGTCTTTGGACAATCTAATAACAACCACATTGTTGACGATGGATTAAATAGAAAATATATTTGTATGACTCGCGCCCGTAGCAGCGCACAGGCATTTTTTCTAGTAAAGTATACAAGGGCTAAACGTTGCTACAAAGTTTCTCATGTTTCCGCAAAAAAAAAAAAAAAAAAAAGTTTCTCATGTGTTGTTTCGTGGAATTAGGAACAATGTGGTCTGATATTCCATATTGGGAACAATGTGCTCAAAGCACGGAAGCACCTCACCAGAAGACCCAAAGGAAGACTGCAAGCTCTGACCAAATTCAGCCGTTTCTCTGAAGTCTCTTTGCTTGAACATCAATATTCACTGGCTATGGGACCACAGCGGCACTATGAAACCTGTTGGAGCATGTGTGTTAGGCCCATGAGGCCTATGTACTCTATCTATACCACCCTTCTAGGGTTGGGGAATAATCAACCATCATTATAGCTTGGTATCACTAGCTTAGGTTAGGGTTTTCTATCTCCTTCTCTCTCCCTACAGGCAGCCGCCGGGCTGCCGCCGCCGGCCACCGGCCCCCTCGTGCGCGCGCAGCCGGGCCGCGCGCCGCCGCCCGCCGCGCCCCCTCGCGTGCCCGCCACCGCGCGCGGCGCCCCCTCGCGCGAGCGCCCCGTCGCCAGGCCCTTCCGCTGCCGGCCACCGCCGCCGCATGCGCCTGCCCTGCGCGCTGCCCCTGCCCGCCGCACGCGTCGCCGTCCGCTGTGCGCCGCCGCGCTCCCGCTCGCGCGCTGCCTGCGCCGCGTGCAGACGCGCCCCTGCCTGCGCCGCGTACAGCCGCCGGGCGCCACGCCGCCGCCGGCAGCCAGCCGCCGTGCGCCCCTGCCTGCACCGTCGCCGGTTGCTGCCGCTCTCCTGTGCGCGCCGCCGCGCCCCTGCCCGCGGCTCGCCACCGCCGGCCGCCTGCCGCTGCCCGCCCCCAGCCTTCCTCCACCCTCCCTGGCACCTTCCTACTCTGCAGAACGGCATCAGCAGCCGAACAATCTTGCTCCCTGTCCACTGCAGCAGAGATAACAGCACCTAGCTCTTGCTTCCCCATGGTGCCTCCTCCTTTCTCCACCCCATCGACCTCCGACGCCACCCTTCCCGTCGCCGGGGGCTCCACTTCCTCCACCTTCTCCTCCGGCACCGCTGCTCCACCCCATGGCGCCACTCTCTTGCTCCCTATGGCCGCCGGTCCTTACTTCCCCATGGTGACTCCTCCTTCCTCCACCCCATCGACCTCTGGCCCCATCGGCGCGAGAACTCACATCGCCGAAACCCTCGCCGCGGATCTCCTCGCCGCCAGGACTGCTGCCGCGGAGGCTCCGGGGCACGTCCAGGCCGCGATGGCTAGGGCGCGTGAGCGCGCCGTGGTTGCGGCCCTCGCGCGTGAGTGCGCCACTCCTCCGTCCCTCGCTCCGGCCCTCTTCGCCGTGGAGTCCACCTGGCTCCCTTCCTAGGACACTACCACCCCACCAGCCGCCCCGCAGCTCGGCACTCCTCCCACTGGGCCGAGCAATGATGGAGGGTGCCGCGGCGGGACCGGTAGTGAGCGCCCTCACCAAGGGGGGCACCACACTGTCGGTCGCGGGGGCACGCCGACATCACCTCCCGCTGCCGCCCGAGCTATGGGTGCGCTTGGGTCATCCTTCCACGACCCATGGTCCGGGTGCACCTCGATGTGGCCTTTCCAGGTCCCGGGAAGACCTCAGCCACAGCCAACGGCCATGCTCGCTTATGCTGCCCCTCCTCTGTCCCAGCCATCGGCCTGGGCTCTCCCCGTGCAGCACCGTCCTCCTCTGCCCCCTGTCAGTACCGACTGGATTGCTGACTCGGGTGCCTTGTACCACACCACGCCAAACACCAGTCTCCTTTCCTCCATTCGACCTCCTCATCCTTCTTGCCCTTCTTCCATCATGGTCGGCAATGGTTCTTGCCTTCCTGTTACTTCTGTGGGTACTGCGGGCATCCATGGTCCTTTCCACCTTCCCAACGTTCTTGTTGCCCCTCACATGGTTCATAATCTCCTTTTTATTCGCCAATTAACAACTGACAACTCATGTTCTGTCGAGTTTGACTCCTCCGGTCTTACCGTGAAGGATTTGGCTTCCCGGCGTCCACTTCTCCGTTGTGACAGCTCGGGACCCCTTTACACCCTTCGATTTCCTCCTTCCGCTGCTCCTCCGTCGCACTCTTCCTCAGCTGCCTTCGCCACCACCACTTCTTCCACCACTTGGCACATCATTTGAGCAGACAATGCTGAACAAACAAGCTTTATTTATTAGTATAATGTCCCCTCTTATTTCTGTTAAGGGCACCGAAGATTATTCTGTGGGGAATCAGTTGTCAATACACATGTGTGTAAGTATAACTGAAGCTCACCAGAGTTAAATGAATGTTACTCAGAACGGACAGGGAATAAAAAGAACTTTGGACACTCCTCAAATTTTTGACAGCTTCCATCACGTGCAAATGCTTGAATGGTGAATTTCAGACCGGTGACTTCGTTGGGGACCTCCAGGTTCGATACATAGAAGGCATCGATACTAGCAACTCCAAGATAGCTTCTGGGACCTTTTGTGTTTGAATCCGCCGTTAACTTCTCCACATAGACATTGTACTTGCTGAATGATGGTTGATCGGGGGTCTGCAACTTCCAGCTGATTTTCAGACTTACGAGTTCAGAGGCGTTAGAACTTTTTGACCATGAAATGTAATTGCCTTCAGTTACCCATGACTCTGCTGGAGGAAACTTTGTCTCTGCATCAGTCTTCCGAATACTTATGTGGCCTAGTGACGCTTGATACGAAGATAATACATCGGCACTTGTTTCCGAAATGCTATCATCTTCTGGATCTGGACTGATTTTGCCAGCTATTTTCAATGTGCAAACAATGCTGATACTAGTTAATGTGTAGCCGGCACTGGACTGAACAGTTGCTTCGTAAAGGACCCAATTTTGGTTATCTGGAGCATGTGGCACCACCTTATCAGCTTTAACATATGATCCATACCTGTGATTTTGTTTCTTTCGGGTGAATGTTACTATGTCCTCTGCGACAAGAATTGAAGTACCCTGCTTGTTTCTAGAAGACAGATTCAGGGACAACCCCACAGCTGAGTTTGCATCGGCTCTTATCTGAAATAAATAACCAAGAAAAATGACGAATCACAAGGGTGCAAAGAGCAAGGGTCCATTGAGAACAAGAACACAATGTTAAAAGGACTATGGGAGCAAATGCAGTTCCAGTATGAAATATTTTTTATTTCTCCATTCACATTCAAGGGACTGTGACAATGTCAGGTAACAATATATAATTGATATAATTCGTTTGATTCAGAAAGAAGTGAACGTTTCATAGGACCAATCTTCTTTAATCATTGTTGTATTTCCAAGTAAATACATTTTTCTCACCGAATAAAATAGATGAACAGATCCATTTTCCATGGCCAGTCCTCCATTAAAAAGCTGCTCTGAGAAAACAATGTTCTGCTGAAGAGTTCCTTTGACTGTCAAACAGTTCCCTCCACTGTAAGGTCCATCCTTGAAACTGTTAAGCAACCAGCAGAAATTATGCTATAAAATGGTAAGTAATGTAGGATTATAAATCTGGTAAATAATGTAAGTAGACATTATTAAATGTACAAGGAAGACAGACAATGCATTCACAGCTGGAATCATCGACCAGTTCACTTGTCCGGAAAATCAGAAGTCTACAGTCAGCATAATTGGCACAGACAATAAAACCAAGGTTGTGAGCTGTAGACCTGTAGAGTATAGTGCTTCTTTGAGGTTAATTTTGCTTCTGATGATAACTTAAGTGGAACAGAATACCCTACATGGCTTGGACATGTGGCAGTAAACACTTAGAATATAAATGTATTCCAAAGTTTTTGGGGGTTCCGATCTCCCTTATTCAGTGAGATGTTTTACTGACATGCTAACTTGCATCATACTATCAAACAAGACAGTATTTGATTTACACAGTGAAATACATCAGCAGTTAACAGATGATAATGAAAGCGGCTGATAAGTCACATATTTCAGGGGTCTTGAGTTCTAACCTACATTTCTTGCTTTGAATGAAATACCACAAATCAGTCATTTTAAATATCAAAGTAAATACGAGCTTACTCTGTATAGGTTTGCAGTTGAACTTGATCTATGGTGTTTTTAAGCATTGGCTGAAAAAAAAAAGGGAAGGACATCATCACAGTGAAGTTCAGCATGGCTTTGATACATGCCAGCATTCATGAATAACAAGCAAATTTAAGAAATGTGTCAATGACCCAGTGCAATTCAGAAGAAATGTAAAAGACATTTTCTGGAACCATCAAACTAAAGTCAGTGTGGAAGGCATAACTCAACAGAACATACTGACAGCATGCTACCTGAAAACTTTGGCAAGAAATGTTGTTCCATGGATAACTGGAGACTTGCAACCCTTCAATAGATACCTGATAACCATGACCCTAATGGAAACTAAGAGTTTAGAATGCATCAATATTACAAAAGGGAGAAACACAAGGATAGACAGTTCTTGACAATTAACAGATAAACTGCAGAATGTAGAGAGATGACATGCAGAAAATAAAAATATAGGCAATCAATTCAGATGCTATTGAGTAGATGTGATCAGTGTCACATAACATATGATGTTTCCAATCAACAGATCTATTCATAAACCTTCAATGCATTTTTTGAGCTTTATAGTCTATAAAGAAATCTGACAGTACAAAATTTACATGATGACAGGCTTTAAAAGGTAGTACACTTACATACATGTCGGATACATGCTATAGAACATAACTAGTGGGTATAAGCACCTGAGTGCTCCAAGAGTCCAAGTTGAATATGAGAAGCATTAAAATAGTTATTCATAGTTCTGAGCATCAGCATTAAAGATTCAGATGTTTGCAAACAACTGCTACATCACATATAATCCCAATTCCCAAAGGTACTACATGGGTCTGTTTGTTTTCCTGCATAACTTTAAAGCCGGATAAAATCCTATACAAGCTAACCTAAGCCAGTATAGTGGATACACTGAAGCGGTGTTTGGTTCCGCTGTCCAAGTTAGCCAGTATTGTTAAGTTCGTGTTTGGTTCACTGCATTAGGATAGCGGAGAACAATAAATAAAAATTAAAAATTAAAAAATATCACAAGTGTGATTTAGTTTTGTTCATAAAAAATGTTATGAATTCAAATATGAAATTGGTTTGGTGATTAGATTTTTTAATCAAGAGATATAATAAAAAACGATATGAAAAAGGTGTTTTGGTTGGCTGCGCTGTTGCTGGCTTGCTTAGCTAGTACGCAGGATTTCTACATTTCCAGCAATGCAGCATAACAGACCACTTTTGCATTGCGTAAGCCTGCTTTAGATCTTATGCAGGGAAACAAACATTCACTGACTGCATAGCTGGAGCCTGGATAAGGCCTTATGCAGGAAACGAACAGACCTATATTGCCAGATTCTGATTAGTACATATATGCACCAGACTGCTACACCCCGTGTGATAAGGAATTTTGATAAATAGTACCAGTACGGCAGTACCTGATCAAAATCTGAGTAGAATGGTAACTGTTTTGGATAGCTCCGAAGAATGCCCCATGATTTTTCAACAAGGCCCCACCAACTGCAAAGGTGCTTGATAAATACTAGTATATTGCAGAAAGTGCAATAATAAAGGAAGTGAACAGCACATTACCGATTTTGTGCAGTCTGAAAGTCAGGTGGTTGCTTAGTTTCATATACCCATCCAGGAGCAAATATGGCAGTTGAGATATCAACTTTCTTAAGTAGATCAAGGGCAACATTTGTCTAACAAAATGGAGATTAGCAGACAGTCATATATTGGAAGGTGAGAAACTTGATTGCATAAATTTACATAGAATCAAAGTAGTGAAACTAGGGCTTAAAATGTTGCATTTACTCAATTGTATATACGATTTCTTCTGAGAGCAAAAAAAAAAAAAAAAAAAAAAAAAGGCATCTGCAATACAGTAGTTGTATTTTTGTCCAATCAGCTTGTTATCGTCTAAAACACTTTTGCATTCACGGATGCATCTAGGTTTCTGTGAGAAAATTGTAGTCTCAGTAATTAATTAGTGCTATAAGATTTCTATTATTAAGAATGGACCATCTGAATTGAATAAAAGCAAAGATCGTTACACATACATTCCATTGACCACCACCAAAAGTATTTCGTCCAAAAACATCAATACCCATGTATACATCATATTTTCTGTTCCCAGCAACTGCAGCTGAATCTTTTGGGTAGTTTTCCTGTGATTGTCATGCCATTTCCATCATACCATCACTTAAAAACTTTAAGAAGCCTCCCAGAGTTTCAGGGAGGTAAAAAAGCAAGAGAGCATTACCTTCCATGTATAGTTGGCAAATAACCCATCACATACATCAAAGAATGGCTTATTGTACTTGTTGAGCTTATCCTGCCAATCAAGGTCACCATTCACAGTGATTGCATCATACCTGCAGAGCCAAGAAAATGGCCACCCACGTCATCAAAAGAGCTTGGCATCTACAATTTGTCATGTTCACAACTAGAACACAATCAGAAAGTAAACACCACCATATGACTAAAGAGCCTGGAACTGTATCGTGCATTGTCTTGGTTAGATGTTTGACGAACTCTTTCAGGTTATCGATGAACTGACCGTCAAGATTGACCTCAATATTAATCTGAAATACGATTCATTATCAGCATTCAGCAGCAGGCATATGTCCAGAGATGACAACAGGGACCATTTTGTTTTGTTTTTTTTAAATGCAATCTAGTACGTTTCCAATTTATCCACAGAATGACATGTCACACCCTATCTAACTAGCCCAATTTTATCGGAAGAATCGTATCATCATGTGATTGAAAAAAAAAAAATACCACGGCATAACAGAAATTACCAGCCAGCCATCAAATCCCAAGGCAGCAGCCAGCTCTGTGAGCCTGTCTGCATGCATCTGGGCGGAATCCTTCGTGGCCAGCATCTCCTTGCAAACCTCCGTGCCTTCATCCCACTCGGCGATGAACGTCCCTAGAACCTTGGCACGCAAAACAACAGAGCAAAAAAATCTGCAAGCTAAGCTGAGCTGACCAGAATCCGAGAGCCAAAGCAGGAGGGAGTAGAAACAAGGGTGCAACGAGAGTAAACCAAACCTTGACGCCGTGGAGGTGGGCGGCGTTAGTCCAGCAGGGCGGCGGGAGGGTGACGAGGTAGTGCGAGAAGTAGACGAAGACGTCGACGAGGTGCCAGTGCCAGAGCGCGTAGGCGTCCGGGTTGCCCCCGCCCTGCGGGGCCGCGTCGTCGCGGTAGCCGCCCTCCATGTCGTGGCACACCAGGACCCGGCGGCGCGGCGGGAGCGGCGATGCGGGCCCGGCCACGGAGGCCCTGTTGAAGGGGAGGTGGAAGTTGGCGTCGGCGGAGAGGTAGGAACGCGAGGCGAGCGCGGCGAGGTCCGTGATCGGGTAGGAGATGGGCGGCGCCGGCGCGGAGGCGTCGAAGGGCGGCTCCCACGCACGGCGGTCGTC
Source organism: Paspalum notatum (assembly GCA_022530915.1). Lineage (NCBI taxonomy): Eukaryota > Viridiplantae > Streptophyta > Magnoliopsida > Poales > Poaceae > Paspalum > Paspalum notatum. The sequence continues at coordinate 26,333,626 of CM039692.1, forward strand.
GTCCCTCTGGGCGGAATCGCCTTCCGGCGCCTCCGCGGCGGAGGGGAGCATGGCTCGGATACGGCGGGCGAGGCGGCGGAGGCGGCGCCGCGGGGAGCAGGGCATGCGCTCCGCCAGCGGAAGATGGAAGAGTGGCGGCACCTGATGCGTTGCGTGTGGGCTGCCCGTGGGCCGTGGTCGTGGGGGACGAACTTTTTTTTTGGGCCGGACCGAGTACGGTGGGCTAACTCGTCCGTTTTTCTTTCCCCGTGTCTTTTTTGGGTGACGCTTAACTTTTGGGTTTGACCTAATAAATGACAGCTCTGTATTGATTCTAATTTCCCTCTCAAACAATATAAATGAGAAGAAAGGAAGTGGAGCTCGGATATATTCTTTTCTGGGACACTTTTCTAATCCAGAGACACAAGCAGATTCAGATGGAAGAAACAACAAACAGGTCACGTACAGGTGCAGTGCAATGCAATGCCTTATAGAGAGCCAAGTCGTCGATGAGGCGGCTATATATACACACAGACACAGAGAGGCAAGGGGGCAGCAGCCAGCAGGCGCAAAAACGCTCAGGTGCTGGCAGTACAGGTAGAGAGTGCGTTTCAACTTTGGAGTGAAGAAGGGAGGACCGCTGCCCCGCACGCCTTTGTTGCTTGCGAGATTACGTACTAGTAGCCTCCAAGGCCCGTTGACTGGCGCAAGGTGATGTCCACGGACCACGGCAAGGGCAAAGCCATTTTGGTTTTGAATCAGGGGCGGATCTACAGGTGGATCGGCCGCCATTTTGGTTTTGAAATTTAAATATACTAACAACTTAACAAGTACTCTCTCTAACCCAAACTATAGGGTATTAAGGTGGCGTTTAGGTAGTAATACTTAAAAATAGGGATAAGAATATGAATAAAACAGGGATAAGAATAAGATAGAAGATGAGGTACGGGATATGGATGTATGATCATATTTATTTCCCAGACTCTTCATAGGAATAAGACAATGATTTATAACACCTCTCATTTCCTAATCTTGCGTCTCTCATATCCCACTATCCAAACACCACCTAAAGTGTTTTAATTTTTTGATACAATGCCTGACTATTTATTTATTTGTTACCGTTTGAATATCATTCTCTAGTATTTCGAACACAACTTAATAGTTTTACTATTTGCACTATTTTTTTTATAAACAAGTGGTCAAACGCCGTATCTAAAAGTCAATGGCCTCTTATAATTTAGGATTGGGGTACTACCTAAAAGGCTGTATATATTGATAGTATGAGGTTGGTTGTACAAGAAAATTACTTGGCCAACGAAATTACTTGGACACTATGGCAATAATTTCGTCGGCCTGAATAAAACCGACGAAATTACTTCATTTTCGTCGGTCCCGACGAAAATAACTGCAAGATTTCGTCGAACTTTTTTTTCATCAAGTTTTTCGTCGGCATGCCAACGAAAATAACGTATTTTCGTCGGTTTTTGTCTTTCTTCGGTTTCAGCCCACGAAAAAATATGTTATTCCTGTAGTGATTGGGAAATATGCTGTGGGGCGTCATATGATACTGAAGTCAGCCATAACTTTTTTTTTACTCGAACATGTATACTTTCCTATTACTATAGGAGTATTGAGTAATGACAATGTGATGACCAACATACACGAGAGAAGATCTGGTTTATTAGCAGATCGCGCGTGAGGAAACACCGCACCATTTTTGGATTTTTTAGATTCGGGCTTCGATTTGTATATATGGAACAGTTGTTTGTCCCAGAAGGAAGCTGGGCCCTGCTGGTTTCTCTCCCGTGTTTTGAGTAATTTAATCACTCATGCATGCATGTGATCTCTTGGTCGCATGCACATGCATGCTAGCTACTCTGCCCTAAAATCTGCATCTAATCTTGATTTGATTATAGTCACCATTTGAATATATGTATTGGTACTCCTTTTGTTTTCTTAGTTATCACATTAGTAGCGTACCCATTGGCCTCACTAAGTTTTCATTTACACCAACACACATAGAGAGATTAATTTGGTTGGTTAAAAGTTACTCATTAATGTCTGAATTCGATTTTTTTAATTCTCCCTGCTGTCACAAGTGCTGAGTAGTATTGAACATCAAAATAATCTCCTTCGTAGAAGAATACATATAACGGTAAAAGTACACATAAAACACAGAGTGCATATATACGCATAGCGATGAACCGCCGATCCCCAACTAGCTAGTAGTTTTCAGAGATTGATCACAAGTACAGCACAAAAACACGAAGCAAATTAGAGAGATCGATCAGGATTAACAGCTAAGGGTGGGGAATTAAGGAAAGAAGTTACTAATTGATTAACATTAACTACCCTAACCTAAGCTGATCTATAGCCCTACAACTACAAGCAAGTGAAGCGCTAGAGCAACAAGCAAATTAATTAAAGCTACTACACTAGCTAGCTGGCTGTGCTCCTAGCACGTACACACATGCAATGCAACGTGTAGTTGACTTGATAATAATCGGCTTCGGCTACGTCCACAGTGTCTCCCTCTTGAGATGCGGCTCTCCCATGGCGCCCGCCGACGCGGCGCCGTAGCCCATCAGCTGCGGTGGGATGGCTCCGGCGGCGCTGGCGTTCTGCATGAGGAAGGCGTCCACGTCGTCGGGTGCCGCCGCCGCCATCGCCTGATGCTGCTGCTCCATCGCGGCCGTCATGTGGTGGTGGTGGTGGTGGTCGGCGACCAGCGACGAGGGCGGGAGCGGGACGACGTCGTCGGGGCCGCCGCCGCCGCCGCCGTCCCGGCGCTGCATCTGGATGCAGAGGATCTCGGCCTGCGCGACGGCGAGCTGCATCTGCAGCTGCGACACCTGGTTCTGCAGGAAGGAGATGGCCCCCACGCAGCCGTAGACGGGGTCCCGCATCCGCGCGTTCGCCTCGTACACGAGGCTGCTCACCGCGTCGCCGCGCTGCTGCACCGGGAGCTCCTGCATTGCATTTGCATGCATGGTCATTTGCCCATTTGGCCATTTCCAACGTCAGGCTGGCTATATACGCATGCTCTTCCAACCGAAACACTCCTAATAGTTCATTCACTCACCTGGAGCATCTTGGAGACGTTGCTGGCGCCGAAGACCTTGTGGACGATGGCGAACTTGTGGGGGTCGTCGGCGGGGAAGAAGGGCGCGAAGATGCAGTCCTTGGTGCACCGCCGCCGGAGCAGCTTGCACGACGCGCACGGCGACCCACCGCCCATGTAGTATGGTAGATGATGATATCCTCCCCACCAGCTATACCTATATATAGTCCTTTTCTGTGATCGATCGGCCACTCACACTAACTGGAGCACGTACTACAGGGCTGTGGACTGTGGCTGCTGGGCTTTGATGATGAGCTCACTAAGCTAATAACAAGCAAGCCTGATGAGGGGAGAGCGCATACAGCAAAGCAATGGCGACCGGAGAGGGTGAAGATGAGCGATATTTATAAACAGCGCCATGGGCGCACACACCACGGACCACACGCAGACGTACGTCGCTACCTAGGGAGATTATTACTGGAGGCGTAGACAGTGCAACGACGACGACCAAGCATGTGTCGTTGCAGTGGTATCACTGTTCAGACAGACAAGGGTAATTACTCGCTGTATGTTGGTTAGCCTCTCAAGAGATGCCTTTCACCTGGCCGTGCCGCAGGGTAGCTGATAACAAAAACAAATTGTAAAAATTAAGGTAACATTAGCTGATTAAAGTAGCGTGTGTAGCTAGATCGATGAGCTTAGCTAGTTTTATGTATGATGCGGCATGATTTGTCAGCAGCCGTGTGTATATGTATTGATGACTTCCCCTAAAAAAAAATGTATTGATGACCGCTGCACGACAAGGGCTTAATTATTAACGCGGTGACACAGGTGACACGCCTCCATTGGACAGAGAAGCAGCAAAGTCACCGTTAATCAGACAGACACTACTACAGGAATCTCACTTGCAGACCCAAAGCATGCATGCAGCAGCCAATTAATTCCTGTCAGATGTGGTTTGCATGCATGTGATGCATGGCTGCATTGACTCGTGCTATGTGGCAGCGTGGCACACGGACGGATACGTACGTTTGTACATACCGCAAGATCAAAATGAAATCATAATCAGAAGTGCGTGTGAGTATATATATACACGCATGTGAATATTGGTTTCTAATCACCAATTGATGATTAGGTTAAGAGCCATCATGCAACGTGTGCATGAGTGAGAGATTTATTAGAGCTTCGGCGGCGGCCTGCAGAGTGCATAGATGCGATCGTGGACTTGAAGCAAAGAATCAATCGAGCAGTGTGGAGTTTACTCTTCCTTCGCGTAAAACCAAGGTATAGGAGCAACGTAGTGCTGGGTGTAGAAATACTACTCATTGCCACCATGTCACAATACCTTGCTGCTGTGTTAAGAATCCTCCAGACTTCCCTCTCCCGAGGCCATGTTTTTCCTCATCTTCTATGGCTCAACTTTATGACATTCGTGCGGCATGCATAACAACCCATCCTCACCATTTGTGATGCTTTATCTAGTTTCAGTTATATATTACTCCTGCTTATTTAAATATAAGTCGCGGTTGATTTTTTTTTCAAAACACCCACTTTTCATCTTATTCAAAAATCATAAATTATTATTTATTTTGTTTTGATTTGTTTTATCAATATAGAGAGTTTGACTCTAGTTTTTTTATGTTTACATAATTTTTTTGATTAAGGCGAATGATCAATATTTTTTTAAAAAATCAACCGCGACGTATATTTAATACAGTGGGAGTATCTAGAAAGATGAAATGGGCATACATGAGACCCCAAATCAGATCGAGTGCCCAATATAAAATGGTGCCCAAATCAGATATGCTATTATATCATCTTTATTGTCTCTCCAACTCTAGTTTGAATACACATGTCGCCTCCATCCTCCTTCTCTTACTCTGGCTCAAATCCTGCCACCCCTATCCTCCCTCTCTCTAAATCCATATCCAAACTACTAGTTTTGAAGAGATGGGCAGCACATGGCCCTCCCATTCTCTCTCTGGCTCAGGGGAGTGCCCTCAAGAAAGCACATCGTGGAGAGGGCTCGGACTTCAAATGTCTAGCGGCCAACACTTTGGCCACTGTCTGGAGGTCGTGCCTACATGGGAAGTACGGAGAGGCACAAGGCGGGGAGAAGGGATCAGAGGGGAAGTTCATGAATCTATCAGGTAGCTCACTAGTGGTCATGCATGGGGTGGAGAATTGATGGAGGGAGGAGCCACCCTCCTAGGGGGCTGAGGGGGTAATTTGGGGGGACCAACCCAAAATGAGGGCTACATTAGGGGCTTGTTTTTTTTTTTTTTTGCTTTGGCTTCAACATTTGTAGTAGTACGGATTGATGAAAGAGGAGAACAGGAAACCACTATGGAGCCAATGTGTGATGCTCCAGCATCTCAAGTGCATAATCACTCAGCATACATGAAGCATTCATCCTTGAGCATCATGGCATAACATGTGTTATACATTGGAAACAAATTTGGTTTAAATTACAAGTTCAAAACCTTGTTCATTGCTTGTGTGATGCTATGTTTATAGTCATAACTTAGATTCTGTTGAGATTTGGGTGAAGCTCATGTTGACAAAACTGTAGATCTACATGAGATGAACAACTTTACTAATTGGGGCCTAGTCATATAAAGAAGTTTACATGGTGATTTGGGTCATTTTCCATCAGCCTAGAAAACCAGCTCAAATCAACCCTGTTTAGAAATCCTAAATTTGCTCTAACCTACAGCCACTTTCATGCAAAGCTCCAATTGGAGAAGTTGTAGGTTTTAAAATTCTAAACAAACTTATCAAAAGGAACCTTGGGAGGTAATTCCCAGAAATAGGAGTTTTGGATTTCCCAAGTAATAAAGGTCCCCTGTCCCCATCTAAGGCTGCTACATAAATTCAAGTTTAAATCATATTTGCAAACTGATTTTAGGGTTGAACCTTTTGACAGAATTGTAGAGCTTGAAGATTACAACATTTTATCCAATTATCACTTTTCCAAATTCGGGCGTTAAATAGGTCAAAATGGCGATTTACAGAGGGAGAGAAAACACACTTGAAAATTTAAAAGGACTGAGTCACTGACACGCGGGCCCGCATGCCAGCGCGGCCACTCTGTCCGGGGCAACGGCCGCCGCGTGGCCGCCGGCGTATGGCCCACCGGCCGCGCCCACGGATCGCGCCCGCGCCGCCTCGGCCTTCACCTGGCCGCGTTCTCGTCCCCGTTCATTCACTCGCCCTTACTCGCTTTCTCTCTCATTTCGGACGCGCACCGAGCCGCCATAGCCAACGAGCTTGAGCTCGCTGCGCCGGCCATCTCCGTCCGTCCCCGCGCCTCAAAACACTGTCACTGAGTTCGCCTCGCTCTTGCGCACCCCCTGCCCTAGTTTTCGTTGCCTCTCCCCTCCCTATTCCCCAGATCACATCGCGACCCGCACACGCCGCCATTGCCGGTCAAGCTCGGAGCTCGAGCTTGCGCCGCCCACTCCACCGCCTCCTGCACCACTAGATCACCACCGCCGCAACCGCCTCGCTCTCGCGCACCCGTACGGCTTGACGTTGTCGCCTCCCGAGCCCCGGTCGCCGGATCAACCTCGCCTCGACGTCGCACGCCGCGCCGGTTCACGCTGTCGCCGCCACCGTTCACCGCCTTCCCCGCCTCGACCGCGCCTCCGCCGCCGACGAGATCTACCTCAGGTTGATGCCCGCACCCGCGCGCACCCGACACACCCCATGTCGCGGCTCCGGCGAGCCCGAGCTGACGAAGGGGGCGGATCTTTTTAGATCTAGCCCCCGGATTTTGCGGTATTTACAGTTTAATCCACACGCTATTCACCGTGTCTTGGAAATCTTACGTGCTAGCCCCTGTAGGTTTGGCATAGTTGCAGTCTAGCCCCTGGATTCGATGTTTTTCTATTTTATTTTGTGATTTTCGGCTGAAACTTTGAAAAATCATAATAAATCAAATAAAAATCATAAAAAAAATCATGCTAAGTATAGCTCACCGGTAAAATTTCACTTTCAAAAACCATTCGTATAATTTATGAAAATTCTGACAATGTGTAGGGTTGAGAACTTGTTATAATTTTAATAAAATAATTATAACTTCAATTGAGGTGAAATTTTGACAGTAGCTTCGGGTATGTAGGATCTGTATGTCATAAAAGTTTGGTCTCATTTGGTTATGTTTTACTGCTACAAGTCAGGTGCATAAATTAATTCACAAATGAGAATAAATTACCCTAAGTATAAGCGTATGCAATGTGTTAAACTACTATACCATGTTTCTTGCTAGAAAATTCTGGTTCTTATTAGGCATGATATGTTATACTAGGTTTTAGCGATTGTATGAGTTCTTATATGGGTTTGTATGATTTCTTAAGAGAGCACGTAGGGTCTTCCTTTTTGGGAAAATGACGCTTTATAAAGTAAATTAAATACTTTATTGTCCTTTTGCATCCTAATTCCGGCATTGAATTTTCTTGCACTCATTTGTATATATTGTCATGATATAGATCCAGCAAGCGAGTTGCTGGCGCAGGAACAGCCACTAATCGAGGAGCCGGACGACCAGGAGCAGGAGTCCCAGCAGCAGGAGGAGAGCTCTTTGCCAAACCCTGACTTTACCGTTGAGACCGCTGACCCGACCGAAGAAGGTAGGCAGGACCATGCTATTTTCCGGCAAATAAAATAATTGTTGATTACGCATATGCATTAGGAATCGATTGAAACCAACTACATTAGAATTCCTGGCCGCGTTGGCCCTAGCACCTATACCTAGAGTTCGTAGAACGAGTGTCTAGAATGGCTAGGTGCGAGTAGACACGAGTGAATAAAGGTCACTCGTCTCGTAGGGGTTACTCTTCAAAAAGAAGAAATCTCACTATGAAAGTTATTGTTATTATGCTATGATTTTGTTATGTTTTAAATAGAAACCGGGTGGAGATATGGCTTTGTATGAGGAGAATCGGAATAATGTGTGGTGGACTCCGCCCGAGTCGCATAAGGCCGGTCGTTGTTCGCCTATTGGTCGGCGTAACATTGTTAAGGTGTTTATCCGGGATAATGGATCGGTGAAAATCTTGCTTGTGACGTCTTAAGCACAGAGACACGTTCCTACCCACTGGTTGAGAGGAAGGTGGCCGCGGAGGCGGGTGTCAAGGGAGGACTGACCCATTGCGTGGTAACGCTCCTGCGACGACGCGCTCCGGGAGTCAGGCGGGAGTGAATCGAACTTAAGACGGGACGAGTGGAGATGGGGGAAGCATATGTGGAAACGCTGTGGGTTAGTAAGCATATGCCATCCTGATACTTCTAGTTATTCCCGAAAATATAAAAATCGATTCAAATGGTTGATGCTCACCAAGTGTGAGAATGCCAATACCACTGACGGGCAAAGTAGTAAACTACTTGATTATGCTGTATTATGAATTCATGGTTTTGAATACTACGTGCTTGGATATACATGATTTATTTTCATGCAATACTTTGTCACACTCATGATGTTTCCACAAATATGATGACTTGAGCAGCTGTTAAATCTTGCTCGGGTGCAATAGATCAAGTAGCTGTCAAACCCTGCTTATAGACAACTAATCTAAGCAACTGTCAGATCCTGTTTAAAAGCAATAGCTAAGGATCCACATATTAGTAAGCAAGCTTTGCGTCAGCCGTAAGCCCCGTCTATTAAGTCCACTGAGTAATTAGTACTCAGTGTTTTTGCCTCCCACTTTTGGCTTACAGGTATGGAGTTCCTCTTCTATGCCTGTGTTGGTGGAGGGCCGTGTTATCATCAGGAATGAGAAAGGTCATGATCTGGCAAGGAGCAGTATCAGTGGGCTCGATGCTCGTTCTATTTGTAGAAGTCTTTTGGTTACCGTGAAACATGAACTTTAAAATTTCCGCTCCGAGAGACTATTTGAACTATGTTGTTGTATAAAACTACGTTGAACTCTATTCGATTTCAAACTGGTTTGTAACTTAAGGTCTAAGTATTATCTATATTCAATTGCCTGTGATGATATAATTGTTGTGGCTCCATCGAAAGTCAAATGTGTGCGATGTCGGTTCCTCTGAAAATTGGTGTTATCGAGGGCCGAAGGCCACTCGACGGACTACCGGATTTAGTCCAATTTAAGTACACTGCGAGCCAAAGGAATCAGGTGTGCTTAATCTGGGTTAAGCAGACCGGTTGCGCCACACAATGATCCCTACCACTAGGTTAGGGTTGGAAGGCTTGAGACCTCGGTAGACATCCAGCCGATGGGCTCATGTTGTGTCGCTAGTCATGTTGAGTGATGCGCGTACTCTAGATGGGGTAGTTCCTTTGGAGGTTCTATGAGAGGGTGGTCTATGAGAGGGTGGGGCCTTGTCGGCTTGTGAAAGTGATGCGATATGATGTCGCCTGCAGGAGGTGGAGGTGGGAGGTGACTACTGGTAGTATAGCAGGCAGTAGCAACACCAAAATGGGGTGCCAAATGCAGCAGGGGAGGTGGTCCATAGCACAATGGTCGAGATCTAAGTATCAGGCAAATCTTTTGGAGAAATTCAATGGGATTGCAATCATATAATTGTGCTCTCTGTACCCATGCACGAGAAGAGAGTCTAGATCATCAGAAAATGTTGCTCCCCTGTAGGACTCTCAACCTCTCAACATCTGAACCCATTTCAAATGATGATAGAATACTTCAAATCAAGCCTTGCAGTACCTTGCTTCATGGAAATTATATATACTATAGAAGAGTAAGTTTTCTAAAATTCTTTTCTACCTAGGATGGCCAATGTATACCTCTCACGCTGATCCCACTGTGCAATTTGAAGAAGGTTGGAAAGGGGTGAAAAGACCCAAAAACCATAGATGCAAAATGTTTTCACCCTTTCATCTCTTTTTTTTTCTCATATTATTTTGTACCCATACCCACATGGTACTTTCCTATTCTTGAATTCAACGAGAAAGGAAAGACGTCAACCATGCAGATTTCATTCCTATTGCCTGATCGATCATCTCACAACACGTGCGTGTTGCACGTACGTCTATGCTAGTAATTCTAATGAGCATCTGGAGATCAAAAAACAACCTCATTTTCCGAGGGATGCCATCCACTACCGACAAATGTAAACTTACTCTCCTTCTACAAGGAATTTGCCTTGGTTATCCTAAGAGCAAAGCCAATTACTTTCCTTCAATGGAACAATGCCTAGACAACATCTTGTAATTTTCCCTATAACCCCTCCGCCTTACCTTATTGTACCTTGGTTGTACTCCTTTTACTTTGGGTGATTTCTTACGGTGCTTGAGAGGAACCAATTCCAGGCCTATATGTTTTTTTTTGCTCCGGTTCATAAGTTTAGTGGGACAACAGGAAAAAACTTTGATTCCGGGCCCATAAGATTTAAGTTCCGGTTCATAATATTTAAGTTTCGATCCACAATTTTGGTTCTTTTGAATAGGTTTCTCTTAAGGCTTGCTGGTCTTTTTTAATGAATTTTCTGTAGGGGCAAACCCCTCTGGTTCCTTCTGGAAACAATTATGGCCCAACCTTTCCCTTACTCTCCAATACGAGCAGCTCGCCAATCAGAAGATTCACTTGTGTCTCCACCTCTCTGATCTCCCCCATCGATTGCCAATTGCTCAATATTTCAGCCGGTGTCACGACTGGCCACTCGTGTGATGGAAATCATCCTAGACCAACGTGGAAATGACGATCGGCAGCACTAGTCACCAATATAATTAAGGAGCGGATAGGTGACAACGGCCACGACTAGGTCACTAGCACACTCACTCTGTCTGTGTGTGCATCATTTGGTAAAATTCTGAGCCCGTACCATTATATATAGTTTATAATTCAATATATTAAAATATAATTACTAATTTTTACAAATTTTACGGTAGTTGGAAAAAAATAGGAGCCGCCCGTTAGAGGAAGATCCAACGGTTTAGAAATAAACGGTACCACGGTACCATTTCTAGACAGTACCAAATATGAGGATCTGGTAACAGAGGTGGGACCGGTACCCATAATTTTTATTTTTTAATTTTAAAAAAGTCATAAAGGCTTTTAAAATTTAAAAAGAGGCTTGTTAGGATGATTTGGTACTTTCCTTAAAATAAAAAAGTATTGTCAGTATTTTTGGATTATTATGATTTGAAATTTATATTATTAAATAAAAAAGCATCAAGATAATATTTTTTAGTACTGGTCCCACCTCCACTTAGTACTGGTCCCACCTCATTTTAGTATTTTTCCACTAATTAATATTTTTTGATTAGTACTTTCTATTTTTAAAACATTAGATCTTAATGAATGGAGGGCTCATATTAATGCCAATCATTGTAAAACTTGTATTTAAAAAATAGTGGGTAAAATCTCTCTTTTTTAGTTTGATGCTTCAGTTTAAACCTCATAATCTCGTACATGGTTTACTCTCTTGTGGGGTTTGACCCCCTTTTGTGTGTGTTACCTGGTTCTATGGCATCTTTTAAATTCCTATCAGATATAGTCAGTTCATCAACGCAGAAGTACGGATTACAATGCGGTTTAGTTTGCAAGCAGAGCATCAACCAGTACAACTTATCTCAGAACTGCATTAATGGGTCAAATAATTTTGCAGAAATTGTAAGTCGAAGCAACACCTGCACCTAGATTCTTTTGCTCCACTACTAGTTTAATTACAGAGCCCATCATCTGCACTGCACGAGATGAAGCATCGATGCATAGAAAGTCTAGTCGATTTGGGACCTAACCGAAACAAATATATATATATTATGAAGTCATTACCTTGTAGCCATACGCGCACTAGCCTTGTCTCTAGTGTCATTAATTACAATTTGGAAGGCTCTAACACAGAGGCCTGTGTGTAGGATTGAGTTGATTAAGACTAATTTAGGGAATAGAGTAAATACAATACGTCCGTGCCAACTTACAGCTAGTTGCTATTTTCCGAATTGGAGTTTTATTTTGCCTAGCTTAATTATGATATTTTTCGTGAGTGATTATAGTATAATATTTGTTACTACTCTCTGCATTTTAACTATGGCTTTTATGATGAGAGATCAAATGGAGATATGTCTTGAAATCATGATTCATAATGATCAATATGATGACATGATTTTAGGTTAGCGGTTTAGCTTGCGTTTTAGTATGATTATGTAAGCTAATAGCTAATAAGATGCAAGTTATATATGATGGTGATGGAAAAACATGTTTCTTTTGGGTTGTAGGTCTTGAGGCATGCCAACAAAATATTTGGACTGCACAAATTCATCGGCTAGGCCATGTGGCCAACAAATTTGTCTCAATTCGTCATTTAGCGCCTTTTATATAGGCCGATGAACTTCCGTAAGTTTGCCAATTTAGATAGGAGGAGACAAATTTGCATTTCCTATTTTTGTTGGTTTTTTTGGCTAACGAACTTTGTTTTGCACATTCTGTCTAGGGATATTTGGATTGTGTGCTTCGTCCAATTATTTTGATATATATAAGTTCATCTAGATTTTCAATATCAATCCCGGCCTAATGGCCTCATTAAGTGCTAATGTATATAAACATATATAAATGAAAAGGACAGTGTATTGACAAATTAGTTTTTCGTAATGGCCATAATGGCCAAATTTAGAAGTGTTTAACTTAGAATAAACCTACTAGAAGATAGAATCTTACAGTTTTTCATTATCAAGTTCATCACAATCTATATGGAAAAGCTATACATGTTGGAGACCGTGTGTTCATGCTCCATTGCTCCATATCCAAAATGTCACAACCTTTGCCGGAGGTTGGTGTGCTGCTCACGCCGCCGTCCATGCAATTTGACCAAGGCCTGACACGATTCCTTGGTGCCATTTGTTTACGCACATTTCGAGCAGACAGTGAGAGGAAGAGTCCAAACATAATAATTGCATTGTGGAGCATGCATGAGAGGATCGGAGTGTCGTTGGAAATCAACGGTGCCGATCGAGAAGCCCTAGATAGCTACCCTAACCCTAGAAATCGAACAACAGGCCGGGAGATCGAGATTTATAGATCGAGGAAGGCTCGACGTGAATGTTTGTTTGGGAGACATTCACGTGGGCACTACGTTTCCCTCATCTCTCCCCCCGATTATAAATCTCAGTTTCCGATTAATATAATATAACTATAGGCCACGTATAGGTCCACCCTGAGTGGAGATACATAATTCACTTATTCTATGGACAGAAAAAGAAATGGCTGAAAAGTTAACCACAACAGATTTAGAGTTTTACTGCATCATATCCCTAAACAATCTGCTATTAGAGATGCAAGACAAATTGTCCCCGAGTCTATAAGGGCTAATTTGGAAACCTCCGTTTCCATGGGATTTGGTAAAAAAATGATGAGAATTGTAAAAAAAGCTTAACTCTCTCTCCATTCCAACCATTTTTCCAATAAATCCTATGGAAATGTAAGTTGCCAAACTAGCGCTAAATAGGCAATTTTTTCATAGGATGATTGGCGAATTACCTGTGGGTCCGCGAAATAGACCATTATACCTAAGGATGCAAAACCAGTTATCCACAAGCCTATATTGGTTTGGGTGGGCTACCCGCGGGTACACAAATAGGTTATTTTCGTAGGTTTGAAAACTCATGAAAAATGGTTTATTTGTTGGCTCATAGACAACTCGCCTTGCACTATAGTAAATATAATGGCAGTTATTGTATATAACATAGATACATCAAAACGATTTCTCAACTTTTAGCCTCGCCTTACTATTTCCTGTCGAAGATATACACTTCCTCCTTTCCAAGCTACTAATTCTGACCAAAATAGAAAAAATATTAACATCTATAATATTGAATAAATACACAACTAAATGTATATTACATGGTACATCTAATATTAAATGGTTTGATGTTGTAAATATTTGTGTGCTTTTCTATAAATTTGATTAAATAGAAGATATTTTATTTAGATAAAGACTTTATTTATAATTTGGAAGCGAGGATTCACTATCTTGCGATCATGATATTATATATAGGTATTTTCTTTTGTTTTCTACCGCAATAGTACACTGAAGTTGACTAACCTGCACTAACTTAAATGTGAGATGACATTTCTACTAAATTAAGCAGGTATAGGGCAGTACGTAGAACTGAATTGTACCACCATATATTTATTTATTTATTTCTACCTTATGAAAGCTAAGCTTTTGCGTTACACATGCATGTATTGGTACACAAAGTCTTTTAGTGTTTGTTTTCTGATGCTTTCCACAGGGGCAAAGAGCGCAATAATGATATGAGAAGTACTAATAAATTTATTAAACAGGGATCCCCCCTCTTATGGGCTGCTGCTATCTTAAGCAAGTTATGATAGGTACTTACTCCGCCCCTCCGGTTACTAATAAGCAGCATTCTAAGGTTAGTTTGAAGTCAACAGTGTTTCAAATTTTGCATATTACATTTTGTTTGTGTTGACTTTTGATTATATGTGATGGTATGAGTATATTTGTCTCCAACTTGTTTTATTGAACTGCATTTTCTTGCTATGTCTAAAAAATATTTTGTATAATAGATAAATAAAGTATTAGCTAGTCAAACTTTGTTTCAGAGACCATGTCGACATCATATATTTGTGTGACCTATGGGAGTAGATTTTTTTATTTTTAAATCACTATTCAAATCTATGTATTTTATTTAATGAATATTGTCCCACACCTCCTTCGCTCTTGGAGTTTTCCCCCTCTCGGATTCATTTTTCACTCCTATAAAAAAAGGTTCCTTATTACCAATTCCTTTCTTGTTAATTTGTTGCAAATATTTTTTTTACTACTTACAACGTACAAGGGTTGATTGGCTATGACCTATAGTGCGGCTGAACAAGTGAACATCAACTCTACCTAAAATATTGGCAACATATGTAGGAGTAAATTATTGTTTGGACAGAATGCAAGCTAGCTAAGCTGTCGCGCATAGGGTTCGATGAACAACTCATCCATCGAAGAAGAACAGACAGAATCAAATGGTCGGAGCCTCTTAATTGCACTCTGACACCGGACCCCAGACACTGTCATGGATTCCGTAGAAAACAAAACATGTTTTGACTCTTCTATATACTGCAAGTCACAATAGCTAGAGGTACATATGTGGACACACCCCAGCACGGCCTCGCTTGCGCTGCTCTACATAGTACATACAATTTCTGAATTCTATTTAGACAAGTATGTAGAATTCAATCAAGTAGTCACGAACATATAGCGCAATAATTGGTTAATAATGTTAATTGTGGTAGAATCAGCGAAACTGGGAGTTGAAGTTGTATGCTTGGCACAGAGCTCACTTTATTTTCGAATTTAAGGCTGATTTAGAACACATGATTTTAAAAATATAAAAATAAAAATATAAAAATTAGAAACTGTGAGGCTGGCGGGATTATGACTTATGACCCCCTTTGAAAAGTAGACGGGGGCTGGTGAGCATGAAAATTACTCGAAGACCTTGAGCCAAAGTAAATTACGATTCTAAAAACTTAGACTCTTTAAAAATAATTTATCAAAATCTATACAAAATAAACAAGTATATGCATTAATGTTTTGCTAAGTGTTACCAACTCTATGGATGATAAGTCTTGCAATCTAGTCCACCTAGAAACTAACTATCAAACCAGTTTAGAAAAATAAGTACACAATTGTAAAAATGTAAAATGATGTAAATGCGGAAACTAAAGAGTTGGGTAGAGATATGCAAATTTCTGATGACGTTGACTGGATATTTTTCCTAAGGCATCGAGAAGGCACGCAAGACTTCCCCAAAGATCTCGTTTGGCGCCCCTCACAAGACCTTGCTTTCACTTAGTCTATGCAAAGACTAAGACCTTGATCTACGCAACGATCAAGGCTTGCAGGGTCACCTGGACAAGGGTCAAGATTCCCGATCGAGTAATTCTGGGGCCGTTTGGTACCGCAGCAAGGTCTGGCCTTGCCTTGCTCTACATAGAAAAAGAAAAGGACCAAGCGTTTGGATACACGGCAAGGCTACCTCGAGGCTCGCGCTGGCAAGTTTTGCCTTGCTTTTGACGGAGAGCAATTTCAGCTCGCCTGGCAAAGCAAACCTTGCCTTGCTAGGCAAGACCAGCGGGCAAGATTGGGCAAACAATCCAAACACGCCCTCCGTATATCCCTAGTGCACATTCGGCTCGGATATCCCTACTGCGCACCCGTTCTCAAGTAGGGTCTTCTGTGGGCCTCTCTTGACACTCACTGCCGTCTCCACTAAGGTAAGCTTTGGCCAAAACTCCAAGGGTCTCCCTCCCTTTCAAAAGTCAGGTGGTGCCCACTCCACACCTTGGAGGGTCTCACAAGACTACAAGCCCTACACACTACAAATCTTCGTGCGCACAATCTCGGATGCTAAGAGATTCACAAATCTCACTACAACACTTGATCACAACCAAGGGTTATGCGCTAAGTAAGGCATAAGCAAGAGCTCGTAAGCATTAGCTATGCCATATCTCTTGATGAATTAGGTATTTAAAAATATAATATATCTCAACAATAAAATGAATTCAAGAGTCACCAAGCATACCATGGAAATTGGGCAAGGAAATATAAATAGGCTAAACCTCAAAACTAGCAATTAGGAGAAAACTTCACTTCGCGGACTGATTCTGAAGCGCCGCAGTTTCCATAATGGGACTAAAATGTGCTTTATTACCATCCCAGGGTTTGATAATCACATTATTACATCAGAGTGATACAGATCCGCCCTAACGGGTCGGACAACAAAGGGGGCGCAGCTCTTGAAGACTAAGCAGCGGAATATAAAACGTAGGCCCAAGTTTCCCCACGTCGCGGTTGGAAAGTAGGTCGTAGCCCTTAATCGCTGTCGTACGTGGTGCACTCATTGCTTCCACTGGAAAAACATCAACAAGCAAGGGTGAGTACAATCGTACTCCGCAAGCCCACCTTCCTCCATAAGGAGTGGGGGTGTAGCTACATCTATATGCATGATATATCTGGAGCTTAGGGAGGTTTTGCATAAAAACACTTTATATGCCGGGTTCGAGATAGTCTAACAAGTTTTAATTATTCCGAAACAGGGTTTTTCTGAAAAAGGGGTGCCACCGGACTTGCCGGTCCGCATGGCCAATGACCTTCCAGCCATCACACTTTCCACGCCGCTACAGGGTTCTACCCCCGTAGCTTAACTTCCACCCAAAAACCATTCCACAACCAAAACCAAACCTTTCCCCACAGTTTTAGTTTATGAAAAGTGCTAATTGAAGAACCAAGCCGTAACTCATCCATACCAGTGGACTCGGACTATTCGAATAGGTTTTACTCTGATCAGAGGTTGTACTAATTCTCACAAGTTGGACTCAGCGACACTTACGGCCAAATAAGCATCCGAATTCTAAACCAAACCGTTGCCTTTGTTTCATCGCCTAGCAGTACTTTAGAGGTTCGGGCCACCGAGCCGCACCTTGGTGTCCCCCGACACCCCCTCGGCACACCACCTCTTCCCTAGCCCCTTGTGCGCCAGCACAGAAGCTACTAGGCTATCCACTCCGACTCGGGCCTAGTCAATGCCTCATACAAAGCAAGTGGTTGTACTAAAAGAGTTAGGCAAGATAAAAATCAACGCGGTCCTTACAGAGCGCAGGTAGAACCATTCCAGCCTTCCACTGCTCGACTCCGCGAGCATCCACCTACCCGGTTATCTCCACGACTCCCGGGACTTAGGGTAACCGCGGGTAACTAAGTTACCGTTCATACCCTGCTCTTGAATGGCTAGTTCGGCGTGTAGCCGGATTCCGACGAGGTCGGCTGCCGGGGTTCTTCCCCATTTTATTTAAAAACACACACACCTATCCTTATCCCAGACCCATCAAGTTCCACAACCATAATCCCAACTTACCATCAAGATTATGATAGATATAGTATTAAGTGAGCGATCCCACCTATGCGCACTATCTAAGACAGGCTTAGGTGGCTGTATAATCAGTGTGGTTTTCCTTAGCAAGCAAAACATGCAAGTTTTATAGTGATTATCAGGCCAAGGGTTGTGTTTGCAAAACATAGGAATTTTATGCATCAAGTGGGGATTCCAGTGGACTTGCCGTGGTCCTCCTTGCTGCTGTATAACATGTCGGCGTAATGCCCAATATTGGGCATTCTCATGCTCCTGCTGTCGGTGCTGATGATGCACTAGCCACTGGTGGCGGAGGTACGCCATCTGCCGAATGCGTTGGTATTCCAACTATTGGGCACGATGGTACCTCAACCACTGTGCATGCCGAGCATGTTGCTGTGCGCGGTGGCGCGCCATCCATATCGCGTGCTCAGCTAGCATCTGCTGTAATCGCTAGGCGCAGGCCTCGAGTCTCATGGAAATCCTTGCGAGAGACGTCCCTACTATGATACCCGGTATAACCAGAGGGGTTGGCTCTGGAAAGTGGTGGAGGGAAGCTCGTGGTGGTGCGGGGTGTTGGCTTTGCTGACGGGCATGGTGGCGGTTATGGGGATATTGCCATGGTAGTGGGTCGGGGCGGTTAGGGCGATGGCGGAAATGGCAGGAGGGTGGTCGCATGGCGATGTTGGGGGGAGATACTTTGTAGAGTGTATGGATAGGTAGAGCTTGATTTTAGATGAATTTAGGCGCAAGAATCACCCAAATCGGAGTTCAAACGGAGGAGATATGGAGTATTTAGTGTCAAGGGGTAGATTTAGACTTTTTTGGGAAGTTCGGGGGGTAGATATGGACTTTCTTGGCTTTTGGCCCGCGGAGAAACAATCCTGGGCTGGGGGGATTCGGCCCGCGCGGCCCGCTAGCGCGGCGCGCGCGTGGTGGCCCACCTGGCCGGGGGTGGCTTTCGGCCCGCGCGGCCTGCGGGCGGCGCGCGCCACTGGGCTGGCTCGCTCGGGCCGGGGGGGAGGGGGCGGTGCGGCGACGCTGTCCGTGTGGGGCCCGCGTGGCAGCGACTGCAGGGGGGCAACGGCGTCGGTCAGGGAAAACAGCGGCGGCTCGGTTCGGGCGAACCGGTGCGCGGTGGTCCGAGGAGACCTCGCCGGCGGTCCTCACCGCCGATGGCGGTTCCGGCGACAAGACCTAGATTGCGAGCACCAGGATGAGGTGGGGGACGGCCGCGGCGGAGGAGTTCGGGCGCGGCGCGGCGCAGCACGAGGCGGGGGAGCGGGCGGAGTCCGGGCGCGGCGGGCTTCTACCGCTGCCGTGCACCGCGGGCTCTGCCCGGCAGTCCAAAGGGAGGGGCCCGTGCGAGCGCGACGGGGACCGTCGTGGGGACGCGACGCATGGGCGCGGCGGCGGCGGGGTCCGGGCAGCGCGCGGCGAGGCGGTGCGGGGGCGGGCCGTGCGTGTCCGGGGCCGGAGCACGGCGAGGCGGCGGACGACGGCGGGTCCTGGCAGCGTGCGGCGAGGCGCGACTCGTGGGCGCGGTACGCCGGGGCCTGGCGCGGAGGGACGCGACGGCGCGCGGCGCGTGGCGCGCGCCGTGCCGACGGAAGCCGGAGGAGGGGGGAGGATGCCCAGCGGGGTCCGCTGGGCAGGGAGGTGGTGTGCTGCTGGGCTGGGTTGGGCCGAGTTGAAGGGAGGGGGAGCAGGCCGGGCTATAAGGAGGAAGGAGTCTCTCCTTTCTATTTTTCTGATTTGGTATTTGAATGGGAATTTGAAGGGGAACTTTGAGTGGATTTTGGGAGTACTTCTGCTGAGAATTTTCGGTGGATATGATCTCGGAATATTTGGAGATGAACTATTTTGGAATCTGTGGAGATTTTCGTTGAGCTCATTTTATGCACACAATCAAATCAAACAAACAATCAACAATTGGGTTTTCGAAAATTGAATTTGAGTTAGGGAGGGGAATTAGGAGAAAATTTCCGGGGCTAAATTTCGGGGTGTCACAGATCTACCCCACTTAAAATGAATCTCGTCCTGGAGATTCGGTTTAGAAGGTTTACAGGGATAGCTTTACTTCAACCGAACTAGCTTTACAATGGAAGCTCAGATTTTACACGAAATGGCAGGTGGAACTTCAACAACAACTGACTCAGCTTTTATTTGGCTACTTGTTTCTTCGTTGGTGCCATTGTGCAAGCCTTCTGCATACAAAGTGGTATTTCTATCTCTTTGGTCTCATGAACTTGGAAGGTTGAACCATTTCCTGGCAGCTACAGGCGGGACTTTCTAGAGAGTGCCAGAAATTCAGCAAGGCACTTTCTCCACTCTAGATGGTGATATAATCTGGGCAGCCTGTCCATAATTCGAGGAGTTGCTTGCCTTAGGGAGCCAGATTATCCTGCTTTCGAATCCACAGAAGGGTGACTACCCCACTTAAGTAGGGCGGAAGCCCCTACTTGAGTAGGCTAGGTACCTCTCTGGGAGTGGGGAGCTGCTGCTGCTTCCGGCTTCTTGTTTGCTTCTTGCCCGGTCTTGGGGTTCATCATCTTGGCACTGTTTTGCTAGCAGGAAGCATCTTCTAGCTTCTGCTCTGCCTGTGGGAGAGTTATCAACCGGAGGAGGATTAGGAGGCATAGGACTAGGATTATGGCGAAGAGTATGTAGTGGAGCGGAATGCAGACTTGGGGCTCTGGGTTCATGCCTCGGATGAATCTGGGGGGTAGTAGGCGAGGACCTGGCTTATGCGGTCTTGGAATCTGACTGTGCTGTGCGCAAGATGGAGAAGAACTTTGGAGATCTTGTAGAGGAAGGCGTACTGAATAAGAAGGAGTGTGATGATGGCTGGGTCCATCATCTGGTGGTAGAGCGGGCGGGTGGTTTGGGATGATTTAGTTCCGAGGGAAGGGGGCGATGGATTATCCAGAGGAAGAGGAAACAGAATGGGAGGGCGAAGGCGGCGAAAGTGTAGAAGCCTAGGAGAATATGTCCTAACCAGGAGTCTCCGAACATGGGGGAAGCTGCTTGGTGGTTCCAACGGGGGAGAAGGGATGGTGGTGGGTTTGCTCTGCGAGGCGAGTGCGGAGCTGAGCTCGGGGAGGGGGGTTTTAATGGTGCTAGGGAGCGGTAGGCGCGGTGCGGTGGCTCGTGTACCGAGGTGGTGGAGCTAGAGCACGCGACGGTCGGTGGTGAGTGGCTGCGGGGCCGGGCATCCACTGACGATGGATATGGACACGCGGCGGCGTGCGATTTATCGGGTGTAGGGGCCGGGCACTGGCTGCCGATGGGGTGAGGATACGCGGTGGGGGCGGGGTGCAGGGGTCAGTTATGGCTGACAGGGGGCGGTGGGCACGCTGCCAAAGGCGGTAGGCGGGGCAGGCGGCATGCGCTGATAGAAAAGGTGAGTGGGAGGTGGGGGCTGGTTCATTGGATGCGGCTGACGCGGCAGACAAGCAACAGGGGCGGTGGAAAGGACGTGAGTAGTGGGGATACTGTTTGTAGGGTTACTGTTTGCGGTACAGAAAGTTTTCTCTCCGGTCTTATCCAATTTTCCCAGGGCTACTGTTTCCTTGTGCTGTCCCTTGGGCAGAGTTTCTGTCAGACGTTGTCGGTACTTTCTTTGACCGAGATTCCTTCATGGGTGGCTTTTCTCGGAAGGCACACCTTCTTTGGGCGGATGAGTTTAAGGTGGGAAAAAGACAGCAGGGGTGGGGGGCTGGCTCTAATAGGTGATTTTATTAGCACCCATATGAGACAAAAACACTTCAAAATAAGCATAACAAGTAAAGTGCTACAAGCACAGAGACGGACATTCTAACGTGACTACTCGAGCCAAAACGGCCTCGTCTTCTGGCTGCTGGTGGCTTCATCTGATGGTGGCTGCTGGTTGTTGGGTCCTCCTCTGGGGGATGAGAGCGTTAGGAATCCTCCCATGCTTGCTCTGTCTTCTGGGTGAACGGGGTTATGTGGGACCCGTTCCTGGGTTTGTAGCTGACGAAGGAAGGATTGCTAGAGACTTGCTGGGGGAGCTGGTACTGATAAGTCCGGAGGGTTTGATGTTCCTCCAATGTGAGGGAAACCGGACAAACTTCTTTTCCCTCTTCCCTGGTGGCTCAGGGAATTGTGGTATTGGCTGATCCGGAGGTGGATTAGTTCCGCTTCCACTTCATGGTTCCGAGTTATCAACTTATTGTGTAGGTTCCGCAGCTTATCATACTCGTCATCCAGGGCGTCCACATATAGGGCGAGGTAGGCTATGGTGGGATCCTTGGATCCACTGATCTCTGTTAGAACTGCAGTTCTCTTGCGCCAGACGGGAGCCATCTTGTTCATGGGTGGGTAGAATCTCATGGGTGAGTGCTGCACCATGCCCCGGTACGTGGAGTATATCTTCTTCATGGCGTCGCGCGCGGTGATGCAGCATGCGTCCAAAAACTCTTTCCTGACGACTGTGGTAAACCATCCAGTGAGTGCAGGGCTATCCCGGATGTATAACGTGACCGTCCATTCAGGCCCTTCTCTTCCAGGAAGTGCTAGCCCGCAGTATGCTAGGTATCCTTGGACCTCAAGGCATCGCATAGTGTCCCTTAGAAGCTTTGGGAACCCTTCCACACCTTCGCAGTAGCTGACCTGGCAGTCACTTTCCATCGGATCGAGATACGTAAGATTCGTCCTACGCTAACTAACTTAACACACAACCAAAAGTACAAGGCAACGAATACAACGCACGTAAATCTACACGACTCACTCTTACAAGGGTACTAACCAAAGTGAAGGAAAATCTTCACTACCCAAATGTAAGAGAGACGCTGGGTACTACTACTTCGGACCATGCTGCTTCATCCCTTGCCGAACGCAGCGGCTTTTTCTAAAGAGGGGTTGGTGGTTTCTTCAGAGGTCTCTTCACTGGAGAAGTCTCCGCCGGAAGATTCCTCGCTGGAACTGATGATGTCGACTCCTGACGATGACTGAGCCAAGACCGGGGGGTCGTCTTCTTCAGTCAATCCCCAGGGCGAAGCGAGACCCGATGCTTCAGGCCTCAGGGATGTTGGTGGAACTCTTGGTTGGCTGGGAGAGGCAGGGCTTGGGGGTGGCCCTTTAGGTAGTTCTTCCTTCTCTAGGCACTCTAGCTCGGGAGCTGGGGTTTCCTAGGTGAGGGTTTCTGCTAGCTCTTGTGGAGGATTGGGAAGGGGTTGTGGTGGAACTGGTTGGCAACCTGGCTGGGGTGAGAGAACTGGTATACCTTCATACCATGGGATATCTATGGTGAGGTCGATGCACCTCCTCTTTTTAAGGGGCATGGGGCGACCGTCAAGAATAGTCTTTTCTTCTGCCATTGTTGTTTGCAATAGAGCGGTCCCGGGTCTCTTTTGCTTCCTGACGGGCCTTTAAATATCTTGGTTGGCGCGTCCTTTAGCGCCAATATTATATTGTCTGCCCGAGAGGTCACTTGTCAACTGTGGCATTGATAGTAATGTACTATGTAGGGGCCATATCCTAGACTCCTGAGGTATAGGCCCTAGCCATCCATAGGGCCAAATGCTTTGACCAGGGTAGTCCATACCTTGGGGTCATGCCATGTGTCTCTGTGATGGTGATATTTCCGTTCTGTGAGCACTGGCTCCTTTAATATCGACCCATCATGTCCATCTGGTCCAGGCACTGTACTTATGTCCATTATTTCCTGGCTTGCATGGGAAGTGGTGTTTCCTTCTGGTAGAAGCTTTGACTGGCCTTGGTGGCGACCGTTGGGGTAAAAAAATGGCCAAAACATTTTTAAAATGGAGTAGGTTGAGGAGCAGAGGTGTTTTTCAAACGGATTTGGACTCAAAACGTTTTCCAACCTTAGGGTTACGTCCTACGGCCAATTACGGCTCTGATACCACCTGAAGCGCCTCAGTTTCCATAATGGGACTAAAATATGCTTTATTACTATCTCAGGGTTTGGTAATCACATTATTACATCAAAGTGATACAAATCCGCCCTAACGGGTCGGACAACAAAGGGGGCGCAGCCCTTGAAGACTAAGTAGCGGAATATAAAACGTAGGCCCAAGTTTTCCCACGTCGCGGTTGGGAAGTAGGTCGTAGCCCTTAATCGCTGTCGTACGTGGTGCACTCATTGCTTCCACTGGAAAAACATCAACAAGCAAGGGTGAGTACAATCGTACTCCGCAAGCCCACCTTCCTCCATAAGGAGTGGGGGTGTAGCTACATCTATATGCAGGATATATCTGGAGCTTAGGGAGGTTTTGCATAAAAACACTTTGTATGCCGGATTCGAGATAGTCTAACAAGTTTTAAGTATTCAGAAATAGGGTTTTTCTGAAAAAGGGGTGCCACCGGACTTGCCGGTCCGCATGGCCAATGACCTTCCAGCCATCACACTTTCCACGCCGCTACAGGGTTCTACCCCCGTAGCTTAACTTCCACCCAAAAACCATTCCACAACCAAAACCAAACCTTTCCCCACAGTTTTAGTTTATGAAAAGTGCTAATTGAAGAACCAAGCCGTAACTCATCCATACCAGTGGACTCGGACTATTCGAATAGGTTTTACTCTGATCAGAGGTTGTACTAATTCCCACAAGTTGGACTCAGCGATACTTACGGCCAAATAAGCATCCGAATTCCAAACCAAACCGTTGCCTTTGTTTCATCGCCTAGCAGTACTTTAGAGGTTCAGGCCACCGAGCCGCACCTTGGTGTCCCCGACACCCCCTCGGCACACCACCCCTTCCCTAGCCCCTTGTGCGCCAGCATAGAAGCTACTAGGCTATCCACTCCGGCTCGGGCCTAGTCAATGCCTCATACAAAGCAAGTGGTTGTACTAAAAGAGTTAGGCAAGATGAAAATCAACGCGGTCCTTACAGAGCGCAGGTAGAACAATTCCAGCCTTCCACTGCTCGACTCCGCGAGCATCCACCTACCCGGTCATCTCCACGACTCCCGGGGATTAGGGTAACCGCGGGTTGCTAAGTTACCGTTCATACCCTGCTCTTGAATGGCTAGTTCGGCGCGTAGCCGGATTCCGACGAGGTCGGCTGCCGGGGTTCTTCCCCATTTTATTTAAAAACACACACACACACACCTATCCTTATCCTAGACCCATCAAGTTCCACAACCATAATCCCAACTTACCATCAAGATTATGATAGATATAGTATTAAGTGAACGATCCCACCTATGCGCACTACATCTAAGACAGGCTTAGGTGGCTGTATAATCAGTGTGGTTTTCCTTAGCAAGCAAAACATGCAAGTTTTATAGTGATTATCAGGCCAAGGGTTGTGTTTGCAAAACATAGGAATTTTATGCGTCAAGTGGGGATTCCAGTGGACTTGCCGTGGTCCTCCTTGCTGCTGTATAACATGTCGGCGTAATGCCCAATATTGGGCATTCTCATGCTCCTGCTGTCGGTGCTGATGATGCACTAGCCACTGGTGGCGGAGGTACGCCATCTGCCGAATGCGTTGGTATTCCAACTGTTGGGCACGATGGTACCTCAACCACTGTGCATGCCGAGCATGTTGCTGTGCGCGGTGGCGCGCCATCCATATCGCGTGCTCAGCTAGCATCTGCTGTAATCGCTAGGCGCAGGCCTCGAGTCTCATGGAAATCCTTGCGAGAGACGTCCCTACTATGATACCCGGTATAACCAGAGGGGTTGGCTCTGGAAAGTGGTGGAGGGAAGCTCGTGGTGGTGCGGGGTGTTGGCTTTGCTGACGGGCATGGTGGCGGTTATGGGGATATTGCCACGGTAGTGGGTCGGGGCGGTTAGGGCGATGGCGGAAATGGCGGGAGGGTGGTCGCATGGCGATGTTGAGGGGGGGAGATACTTTGTAGAGTGTATGGATAGGTAGAGCTTGATTTTAGATGAATTTAGGCGCAAGAATCACCCAAATCGGAGTTCAAACGGAGGAGATATGGAGTATTTAGTTTCAAGGGGTAGATTTAGACTTTTCTAGGAAGTTCGGGGGTAGATATGGACTTTCTTGGCTTTTGGCCCGCGGAGAAACAATCTTGGGCTGGGGGGATTAGGCCCGCGTGGCCCGCGAGCGCGGTGCGCGCGCGTGGTGTCCCACCTGGCCAGGGGTGGCTTTCGGCCCGCGCGACCCGCGGGCGGCGCGCGCCACTGGGCCGGCTCGCTCGGGCAGGGAGGGAGGGGGGCGGCGCGGCGACGCCGTCTGTGTGGGGCCCGCATGGCAGCGACTGCAGGGGGGGCAACGGCGTCGGTCAGGGAAAACGGCGGCGGCTCGGTTCGGGCGAACCGGTGCGCGGCGGTCCGAGGAGACCTCGCCGGCGGTCCTCACCGCCGGTGGCGGTTCCGGCGACAAGACCTAGATTGCGAGCACCAGGATGAGGGGGCGAATCTTGTTGGGGTATCGTGGGCGTGGATCGGGGGTTCGGGGTGGGGTGTCCACGGCGTGGCGGCGCGGGGTGTGCCCTGCGGCAGAGGGTATTTGTGTCGCGGTGGCTCTGGTTGGGGTAGGTAGGTGACGGCGATGGCCGGAGATGGTGGAGCGAGGTGAGGCAGAGCTAGGGTTGAGTGGAATCGAGCTCTGGTGGTTGGGGGAGGGCGAATTTGGCAGCGGTGAGCTTGCATGCGTGGCTATTTATAGCCAGAGGGAGAGCCGGGGCCGGGCTCGGCGAGACGGTGCGGAGGCGGGGCCGGGTAAAGGCGGAGGTGGAGGACGGCCGCGGCGGAGGAGTTCGGGCGCGGCGCGTGGCGGGGGAGCGGGCGGGGTCCTGGCGCGGTGGGCTTCTGCCGCTGCCGTGCGCCGTGGGCTCTGCCCGGCGGTCCGAGGAGGGGGGCGTGCGAGCGCGACGGGGACCGGCGTGGGGACGCGACGCGTGGGCGCGGCGGCGGCGGGGTCCGGGCAGCGCACGGTGAGGCGGTGCGGGGGTGGGCCGTGCGTGTCTGGGGCCAGAGCACGGCGAGGCGACGGACGACGGCGGGTCCTGGCAGCGTGCGGCGAGGCGCGACTCGTGGGCGCGGTACGCCGGGGCCAGGCGCGGCGGGACGCGACGGCGCGCGGCGCGTGGCGCGCGCCGTGCCGACGGAAGCAGGAGGAGGGGGGTGGATGCCTGGCGGGGCCCGCTGGGCAGAGGCAGCCAGGGGAGGTGGCGTGCTGCTGGGCTGGGTTGGGCCGAGTTGAAGGGAGAGGGAGCAGGCCGGCAGTGGGCCGGGCTACAAGAAGGAAGGAGTTTTTCCTTTCTATTTTTCTGATTTGGTATTTGAATGTGAATTTGAAGGGGAACTTTGAGTGGATTTTGGGAGTACTTCTGCTGAGAATTTTCGGTGGGAGATGAACTATTTTGGAATCTGTGGAGATTTTCGTTGAGCTCATTTTATGCACACAATCAAATCAAATAAACAAACAACAATCAGGTTTTCGAAAATTGATTTTGAGTTAGGGAGGGGAATTAGGAGAAAATTTCCGGGGCTAAATTTCGGGGTGTCACAGATTCTCACCCAACGTTCTGATGTACGCATCGAACCGTCCGGTGTGTAAACCTTTGTAACAATAGATGCGTAAACCTAAATTAGCCGTTGGATTCGACCGTTAGATCTGTATTTGACCGTTGTTAATTACAGTGTATGCACGGACCATCTGATACGTGTAATTGCCTGATGTGTTCAATTTATACATCTTTCGGCTTATAACTTTCGGTGTGATTATCAGACCGTTCGGTATGTGCAATTTGCACGTGGTCCCTTTTTCTTCTCTTCCTTCCGTTATTACTTAGCTGTGGTGGCATGGTTTAAGGCAGTTACATGACTTCTTTTTATGTCCCACAACGGAGAGAGCATAGTTTACTGTGAGAAAAAACGGGGACGAGGTCTAGAATAGCAAAGGGTATGAGGCTTTTGGCAAGATTGAGGTGAAACTATACAGAAAAACAAGATAGCCCGGTCTCCGGTGCGTCCGTGGAATTATTAGATAGGAGCAGCCCAGAAGCCCGTAAACAAGGGCCTCTCTTTTCTCCCTTTTGCAAGGTTTTTTCTTTTGTTTTTTGTTTTTTGGAGAAGGCTGCAACGGAAATGACTACTGGGCTCAGTTTCATCGAGGCCATCATTCTGCTGGGCTAAGTTTCATCGAGACCATTATTCTGCCAAAATTTGTTCTGCAACAGCCCCATCTTACGAAAACAATCCTGCTTCGGGATACATAGAAATGAGCACTGGAATAACAAAAACCATTCTGCCAAAAATTTGTTCTGCAACATTGTCAAAAACCAAAAAAATTGTTCTGCAACAGGCCATCTTACGAGCTACGAAAACAATTCTGGATACATAGACATGAGCACTGGAAAATAAGAAAAATTGCAAAAATGAAAACACCCATCGTGGGGCTCAACATTGTCAAAAATAAAATTGTTCTGCAACAGGCCATCTTATGAGCTACGAAAACAATTCTGGATACATAGAAATGAAAACTGGAAAATAAGAAAAATTGCAAAAATAAAACGCCCACCGTGGTTGTTCTGCAACATTGTCAAAAACAAAAAAATTGTTCTGCAACAGGCCATCTTATGAGCTACGAAAACAATTCTGGATACATAGAAATGTGCACTGGAAAATAAGAAAAATTGCAAAAATGAAAACGCCCGTGGGGCTCAACATTGTCAAAAATAAAATTGTTCTGCAACAGGCCATCTTACGAGCTACGAAAACAATTCTGGATGCATAGAAATGAAAACTGGAAAATAAGAAAAATTGCAAAAATAAAACGCCCACCGTGGTTGTTCTGCAACATTGTCAAAAACAAAAAAATTGTTCTGCAACAGGCCATCTTATGAGCTACGAAAACAATTCTGGATACATAGAAATGAGCACTGGAAAATAAGAAAAATTGCAAAAATGAAAACGCCCGTGGGGCTCAACATTGTCAAAAATAAAATTGTTCTGCAACAGGCCATCTTACGAGCTACGAAAACAATTCTGGATGCATAGAAATGAAAACTGGAAAATAAGAAAAATTGCAAAAATAAAACGCCCACCGTGGGGCTCGAACCCACGACCACAAGGTTAAGAGCCTTGCGCTCTACCGACTGAGCTAGACGGGCTTTGCATTTTTATCCCTGCTATGCCCTATAAGCCAATATAGAGTACAGACAGCAGAGCATGAATGCCATTGTTCATGCACAAAGAATGGCAGGGTCATGGACTCATGGGTGTGACTACTCTGTACTCTCTGCTCAAGACATGGTACCCGTTTGTGCGCCGTGGGAAGGATTTTGTCCAACTGTCGTCGCAATAAGGTCTTAACAAGCTTGGAGGGTAATGTCTGGAGTTGTTACTCTGCGGAGCTGTTAATTTCATTTTGCCTTTTGTCATACTAGTTACTGTTTCTTGTACACGGGAAAGAGTAGTGCTGCAGGAATTTCTCTCGATGCCTTGTTAGTGGAATTCCCATCGATATTCCAATGGCTGGAGAAATACTTATGTTGGGTGTTATGGAGGCGGCAAAACGCCTTCTATGTATGATCTTCGAGGCCTCAATTTCCAGGTAATCAACTCTACAACCATGATCCTTATAATCCTAAGAAGGACGGGGCAGAGGCTGTGTGAGTGATTTCAGGGCTGATTAGTTTGATCCACTCCTTCACGAAGATCATCACCGCTTCTGCTTGAAGTTATAAGATCTCATAAGCTGGTAGCTCAATGATAGTTCCATCTCTTTTGAGATTGGAGGTCCTGTGTTTGACTCCCCATCGGAACGAATTTAAACAGTGTTGTTCACAAAAATCCACGTCGCCAGCAAAGTCGGGGTTTAGGGGTGGGGGTCTTCTCGACCGGTTAAGGTTGGGTTCGGAGGGTTTGCTCAACCGGTTAAGGTTGGGGTTCGAAGCAACCAGTTAAGGTTGGTTGTCTTCTATTTAACACAAAGTTGTGGGACGATTCTTCCCAAATTTAAGTAGGGTCATTGAAAAAAAAGTACCCCTTGTCGGCAAAACTGAGATTTGGGAGATTTTTTCGACCGGTTAAGATTGGTTATCTTCTATCTTAACACAAAGCTATGGGGTTGGTTCTTCCCCCACCGGTTGAGTTTTTTTATATAACCTATCAGCACCATGGGAATGGCATAACCTAGTTTGGCTAACTAAGGCGACGCTAGATGTGTCACTGGTTGAAGAAGCAACAACAGGCCCCATCATGTGGCGCCGCAGACCCACAACCACGGGACTGACCGCTAGCGGCCCCAGCGGGGGTACATGGCACGCTCCCACGGGGACCCCTCTCGGGCAGTCGTGGGTGGCCCCAGCGGGGGTACGTGGCATTCTCCTTAATGAGTCCCTAGGCTGGACACAATACTCGCTTCAAGGCACCCTGGCTACCATACAGACCCAACAGTCAGCGCTTGGGAAGGACAACAATTGGACTGGGAAGCTCGATAAGAGCGCCCACACCTTTGCATTTAAGGCGGAAGGTGCATGAGACGAGTCCTCGTCGCAGCCGCACGTTCCAGGAGGTCGTATTGTCCCACCAAATAGCGTTGAGTGTGGCTACAACAGGCACAACAACCCCATTCCTGCTAGTGCTCTGCCTACTGCGGTCATTCGAGGCGTGACAGCAGTGGCAGGACTGCAAGAGTTGTGCTCCCTTTCCTCCAAAGGCAGGAGATTCATCGGGTAGAAGCTATCGCGCGTCTTTGACAGCTGGGCCCAAAGCGGAGGAAGGCGACGGGAGGGTCCACACGACAGAGGCAGAAGAGAGCGGTAGGGAGGTATTCTGTACAAGAGCGGCCTTCCCTTCGAGCATAAAAGGGTATGCTCAGCTTATGAGAAGGGGTTCCTGAAGCGCCCCAGCCCGTAAGCGGGACTAAAATGTGCTTTATTATCATTCTCAGGGATATGATAACCACATTCTTACATCAGAGTAGTACAGATCCGCCCAAACGGGATAGACCAAACAGGGCGCAGCCCGAAACATACAACTGCAGCGGAACTTAAACGGTAGACCCAAGCTTTCCCACTTCACACCGTTGGGATAGGCCGCAACCCTTACACGTACAAGCCCTCCTTAAAAAGGCGACTTCGTCTTCTCTGAAAAACAACAACAAAGGGGAGGTGAGTACGAAAACGTACTCTGCAAGCCCACCTTCCTCCATACGGAATTTGGGGTCAAAGCTATTAGTACATGCAAGATATATCTGGAGCTCAGGATAGTTTTGCCAGAAAATATGCAAGGCTCATTAATTCTCAGTTTTATTTTCCAAAAAAAATACTTTTTCCAAAAGGGGTGCTACTGGACTTGCCGGTCCATTGTGGCTCATGGTTCGCAGGCCAACATTTTTCTCCGCAGCTTTCGGGCCACGCCCGTAGCTTCCAAAAACATCATTTTCACCCAGCCAAACCCCAATTTTATAAATCACTACTGGTAGAAACCAAGCCATAACTCATCCAT
Source organism: Paspalum notatum (assembly GCA_022530915.1). NCBI lineage: Eukaryota > Viridiplantae > Streptophyta > Magnoliopsida > Poales > Poaceae > Paspalum > Paspalum notatum. The sequence goes on from CM039692.1 coordinate 26,364,922, forward strand.
ACCAGTGGACAACGGACTATCCGGATAGGTTTATACTCTGGCCAGAGGTGCACACTTTACCCACAAGTTTGGTCTGGGCGCTCATAGCCAGTGAGGCCCTTTCCGCTCAAGGCTCTACCCCCGCAAGTATTCCCCGGCCTCAACCAAGGAGAGACATGGGCCCTGTCGCATCAGTGCCAGCAGACACGCGACGTCGCTTCAGTGCCAGCAGACACACGACTTCCACCATTCCTAGTCCCTCGGTGCTCCCAGCCTACGGGTATCGGGAGGTTGTTCCTTGCGGATTCCGGCCAAGTGTTGCCGTATACAATATCAAGTGGTTGCACGATAAAGAGTTAGGCGAGATGAGACTCCAAATCGGTCCTTAAAAGAGCAGAGCTTCCTCAAACACCACTCGGTCCTCTCCATGAGGCTGGGCCCCAGTGTAACCATGAGAACGGTACCCAGGCTCTCCACCCGTCTGATCACATGGCATAGTCGATCGAGATCGGCTGCCGGGGTCTTTCCCCATGTTTTCGAAAACGCACGCCAACCCATTTCCATCCCAAGTTCCACAACAAGATTAATGTACATAGTATTGAGTGAGCGATCCACCTGCGCGCGCTACGTCTAAAAGGTTCGGGTGGCTATCCTACTAGGTTTTCCTTAGCAAGCAAAACATGCAGGTTTTATCATTAACCAGAGCAATGGGTTGTTTATCAAAAACTGGGTAATTTATGCATCAAGTGAGATTCCAGTGGACTTGCTGTTCACTCCGTTGGGTTTAACGGGACAACGACGGCTCCGGACGGGGTTTACCATCCTCCGGATGCGTTGGTGCACCAACCAAGATTTCCGGTATACCCTACGTGCAACAACAGAGAACAAACAAACAAGGCATATTATAAGCTCAACAAGGGTCTGTTTGTGTTGAGAGAAGGATCCAAGGATTTCTTCGAAGGACTGCACCGGCGGTTCTGGCTCTCGTGGCTATGTTGCTCCATGGTTCGGCGCTGAGCCGAGGGCCGGACACCTCGTCGGCTTCGATCTTGGTCGAGGGAGGGGTACCATGGCAGCAGGTACGGACGGCCACAGCGAGAGCGAAGGTGTAGGGAGCGAGGAGTCTGCATGACGATGGGATGGTGCCTGCGGTCAACAAGGGTGAAGAACGAGACGGATTATCGTGGTTAGCACAAACGAAGCAGATATAGGATAAGCGGTCTGATTTCCAGGTTAAGAGATTAGACCATTCCGCCTATCGTGATTATGGTGCCTGACGGCTAACTACTGGCACGACCGAGGAAAAGTTCCCGGCTTGACCGGAAGTGGTTCCTTGTTCGGTTTGTTAACGGGTCAAGTGTAGTCCCATTAAATGAACCGATGTGGAAGCGGTGAAGGGTGGTGGAAAGTATACGGATGTGTAGGGCTTGATTTATGGAGAATTTAGGCGCAAGAATCGTCTAGATCGGAGTCTGAATGATCGGGATATGAAATTCTTTAAAAAAAGAAAATCATAAATCGAAAAGAAAAAGAAAAAAGCCACGCGGGCCTAATCTCAGCGCGCGGCCCACTTTTCCATCCTGCCCGGCTTGGCCCGCTTCGCCCCCTCCGCGCCTGTGGGCCTTAGCAGGCCGGCCCACTCGGCGGGAGGCGGGACGGACGGCGTCGCGACGGCGGGAATGGGCCCCGCACGTCAGCCACACAGGGGAGGGTGACGGTGCGGGGACGGCGTCCTAGTTCGGTCGAACCGGTCGCCGTCGGGGTCCCGCGGCTCGTCGGCGGTTCACCGCCGGCAGCCCGGTTCCGGCGACGAGAGTAGGCCGGGGAGGGGTAGAGGAAGGTGGCGAAGCGGATAGGGGTGGTGTGGTGGTGGGAGGTGCAGCGGGCAGCACTAGCGGCGTGAGACTAGAGGGCCGGCGAGGTGGAAGGTCGTGGCGCGGCGGCGCTCCGGCTCTGCCGGGGCGGTTCCGGCCAGGGAGAGGCGTGGAGGAGGTGCGCGTGAGGGCGGCGGAGCTCAGGCTCACCTCAATTTGACGACGGGGAGGCTGCAGAGGGGTGGATTGGAGCGGCGGCGGGGATGGGGTGGTTCGCTGCGGTGTCTTCCTGGTGGGTTCTCCCACCGCGAGAGCACCGGCGAGGAAGATGAGGAGGTGTGTGCGTGAGAGCGCGCGAGTGTGCTTGGGTGTGTGCGTGCGCGTGCGTGGCACGGGCGGCCGAGGGGGAGGCGGGCGGCTCGCTGGGCTTCCTTTTATAGGCGTGGCGAGGGCGGCTGGCGTGGCGCGGCTCGGTCCAGCCGGGCTCGCGCGCGGCGTTCACGGCGGTGTAGGCAGGGGTAGGCGGCAGTGAGGGGGCGTTGAGGTGGAGCCGCAGCGGGGCTGAGCGGAGCGGAGGCGGCACGGCAGCGGCGTGCGGTCGGCGCGACCCGACGTGAGGGAAGGTGGAGGAGGACGACGGGCGAGCGGGGCCGTGGGAGAGGCGTCGAGGTAGGGTCGGAGAGGGGCCGGGGTGGTGCACCGTCGCCGGGCAGGAGCGAGGCCGAGCGTCGCGGCCACGGCGAGCGCATCGTGCTCGTCGGGCAGAGGAGTACGACGAGGCTGACAGGCGGGGTCGGGGTGGCAGAGGGAGAGTGAGGCGCTAGCCTGCTCGGCTGGGACCGAGGGGAGGGGGAAGAGGGAGGCGGGCTGGCTTGGGCCGCAGGGGAGGAGGAGGGAAGGAGAGGAGAGGTGGGCTTCGGCCCAAGAGAGAGGAGAGAAATTTATCTTTTCTGATTTAGATTTTAGAATTGAATTTGGATATTTGGAGAAGCGATTTGAGGGAATTTTTGGTGGAAGATTTTGCCGAGATTTTTGAGAAGTAATCGAAGGGAGCGAGATAGAATTTTTTGGAGATTTTATTGAGCTCATAACATACACTCAAACAACCAAGATTTGAAAATCTAATTTTAAATTAGAAGGAGATTTAGAAAAAATTCTTAGGGTCACATTTTGGGGCGTTACAGTTTCACTTTTTCACACGCACTCACCTTCCGGTGGAGGAGAGCACTTCCCAGAGCAAGGACTCTAGGGCGCCAAAGGAGTGTTCTCCTACCTCGGGTCCTTGTTGTACTCAAGTGGATAAACTAGCAATGCATACAACAGGGGCGAAATTGTCACCGGGGTCAGTACAAACCAAGATTTACAATTTCAAAAATTAAAATTTTTTTGCCCCTACTGAAAAACCCGAAATTTCGAAAATTTCAGACTTTTTTAAATAGTTAAGTATTTTTAATATTTTTCTATAATATTAATAGAAAATCCTAATATTGGAAATATTTTTTCGGCACCACCGAAAAACATGAAATTTCGGAAATGTCAATCCTTGGTACAAACTCACGCTATTAACCCTTGCGATAATATAAAATAATGCATAACACTATATAAATAGCAAACAACATAATTTGAATAGCTAATATGATAAACGATTTGCTGGAGTAAGCCTTGTTGATTATTGATGGCCGCCAGCACCAGGAGTCCAGGATACACAACGCAACAACGCAAATGGTTAAAAGACAATTTTTTGATAGTTTGAGTTGGAGCGTCCAATAACGATAGGAGGCAAGGAGGTGACTTCTAGCCTATTGGGCTGCTAGCCTCCACGTAATGGGCTTGCAAAAGATAGACTGCAGACTGCTGTATGATCTTTTGAATTGTTTATTAAGATTATTGGCCAGCGATTAAGATTAATCATTATCTTTTCACTGGATGGGCTGGACCACGTAGCTTCGCCCCTGGCATACAACTTACTAGAGGACGCAGAGTATTACGCTCTAGCGGTCGGAACCTCTATAACTCGCGTATCTCTTTCAATTTTGGCACCCTTTCCCAACTCATGTTATCTCGCAATTGCGGTCACCCTACTGCCCTAAAAAGATCCTCTTAGGACCGGAGTCCTGGGACCCTATCTATTGAAACATCAACAATACCACTATTGCTATGTACTCACATATGCACGACGCTTTTAACATTTTCCCCCCAGCTTCGATCAGTCTTATTAAAAATTTCATAAATTTCATTATTTTATTGTAATTTGTTTTATCACTAAACATAATTTTAGTATGTGGTGTGTTTTTATATGTTTACATATATGTTCTGAATAAAATGAATAATCAAAGTTGTAAAAAGAAAGTTAACTACGTCGTACATTTATAAACTGAGGTGGCAGATACCATAACTCTTTATTGAAAAAGATACTAGATATCATCACATATGCACAGACGCACGGTGTAATAACCATGCATGTTGACTTGTAGCGCCACCTCAGTTTCGGGTGGAGTCTAGTGTGAATTGGCTTTTGCTTCTGTTCAGATTAGACTCGACAAATACAAGAATCAATCAAATTTTGGTATGGACACCCTAGAAACATTAAAGCCGATGTGACGTCGTTTTCCTCGGTCATATCTGGGAGCTTTATTTCCTGCTATCACCAAAGTATCCCAGGTGCCCATTCATTCCTTCGTAACCATGACAGCACCTGCATAAAAGAAGAGGCTAACGATCGATCGCGTTTTACACCAAGCAGAACCTCTAGCTACATACGTCATCTAGATTCGGTACCATCCATTCATAGTTGATGGTATAGTCCAATGTATATAATTTTGTGATCACTAGGAAAAATGCACGTGCGACGCATGTTTTAAAGACAAAGTTAGCTTTTTTTTACAAAAGTTTTGTGTTGATTTTTATTATTTTTACTTTTAGGTAATGTTAAGACCTAATGATTTTTTGTTTTTATTTGTCCATTATTTAAAGTGTTTTTTAGTTTTTAAAAAGTATAAAGTCGATTGAGTAGTGTTTTGTCGTGATTTCAATGATAGTTTAGAATATAGTCTTTCCTATGCATGGTTGTTTTTAAATTTTTATTGTTGGTGAGATTTTTAATACAAATTTTAAAATACGCACGTGGAAAAGTGCACCACGCACGTGTTTGAAAAAAAATTATATGCAACGTGAAAGCGGTATGTAATATTGTATAATATTTGGAACGGACAAATGCACTGTACATTTGGAGGATATTAGTTTTATTAAAACTTGTATTGAAATATAATCAATAATTATTAAAACTTATATTGAAATAATAGCCTAACTTCGTCCTCAGCTGGGCCAAACATCCGGCCCAGTCCGTCTCGAGCCCTCAAGGCCAAAATGGGGGCAGGGGCGGAACCCTAGCCCACACCCCCTCGATCTCTCTCTCCGTACCCACACCCTCCCGCCGCTTGTCCCACCACCGCTCCCTCTTGCCCCGTTCCCTGCCGCGTGCTCCTCGTCCTCCCACCGGCGCCGGGCACCTCCTACTCCTCCTCCGGCCCTTGCGGCGGCCAGCGCCCGCGCGCCACCTCACCTCCTCCTCCGTGGCCCTCGTGATGGCCAGGGCGCACGCATCGTCTCTTCCTCCTCCGCGGCTCTCGCGGCGGCCGGATCCGCTTCGCCCCCATCCTCGCTACAACTAACCAGGTATGAGCTTTTCCTGCCTCTTCTTTTCTTCGATTGGAACACAGGGTGGTGGTTATGAGTAAGCATATCTTTTGCTTCTATGGGTGATGTGGGATTAAAAAACAAGTTTTGGCTGGGCGAATCAGGCTGCGTGAGATATCGGACGTGGGTAGATAGATTTGGTGAAAAATTTTTTAGGAAACCCCCTCCCGCCAGCGATTCTTACTGCAGGAATGTGCGTTCAGCCCACGTTCCGCTCCTGTAATTCGGTTTTTACCCAGATTTGTGGGCCTTATCCCTTGGTTGTGGGGACAATCTAAGATCTTGGAATCTATATGGGTATAGATTGTTTACGTTAAAATTGTTTTTCGTTAACTCGCGTTTTATAGTATTGATATAGTTTTGTTTCGTACATCTACACTATAAAAGAGTGAGTTTTTTAAAAATCTTTTTTACTTTTACCTAGAAAGATATAGGTATACTCCTCACGCCAATCCACCGTGCAGTTTGGAAAAAGGTTGGAAAGGGGTGGAAAGACCCAAAATCCATAAATGCAAAATGTTTCGTCCACTTTCTCTCTTTATTTCTTACCTCATTTTATACCCACACCTACGTATTACTTTCCTTCTCTTAGTTTTTGAGAAAGGAACGAGCCAATCAATCTCTCCTTCCTTTTAATTTTATATTTTTCTCCTTTCTGTTGCCTGTTCGATCATTTCACAACACGTGCAACACGCACGTACACCTATACTAGTGCTGAAAAAATCTCTAGGTTCATGATGCAATGGATATATATAATTTATTACAAATTTAGCCATTTGTCCCAAGGAACATGTAGCCAAGACGTCGATACATTGGTGTACACTAGAAATAAAGAAGGAAAAAGAATTCAAAATTTTCAAATTACAGCTTTAGCAGTCATTCTTTTACGGCTTCTTTGTGGACTTCAAGCTATGCGCACTGAGGTATGCTATCTGCTCTAGTATTGCAACACAGTGTAGAAACTAGAGCATAAAACACGCTATAACGGCGTACTCAATGGATCACGATAAAATAGTGATGAGCATGGTAAGAAATACAGAAAATTATCTTCTTGGCCAAAAAAAAAAATTGCTGGTTCTTTCTTTGGCCCTAAAAAAAATTTTGGTTTCTTACTTGACCCGAACATTTCGTTCCATGCCTTACTTGGCCTTTCCATCCATTCTTGATCTGAACATTTCGTTCCATGCCTTGCTTGACCTTTTCGTCCATTCCGTCATGTTTTCCATACCAGGTAAGTGAGAAAAGACATTTTTGCTCTTGGTCTCACCTATCAGCCGCACCTCTTTCCTTTCTCTGTCTCTTCTTCCTCTGCTCCCCCCTTCCTTCGCTAGGCGCCGCAAGGGCAGGGGCGCACGGTCGCCAGCGCGGCCCTCCTGCGCGCCCAGCGCCGCCGGCCGGCTACACCACTCCACGCCCCGCCGGTCATCCGCGCCTAGCCTCCTCCCGCGCGGCTGTCGGTTCTTTCCTGCTCTGCCCCACGCCCCCGGCTCCCTCACGCGCCGCCGTCTACCTCTGGCTCCGGCGTCTTCCCACGTCATGCTGCCGGCCCCGGCGTCCTCCCGCCCCGCACTGCCGACTCCCTCTCTCACTCTGCCCCACGTTGCCGACTCCCTCCCACACGACCCACTCCTCTAGCGTCTGCTCGCGGTGGCCTGCTCCCATGCGGCTGCCCACTCTGCACTGTGTTGGCCGGATAGCCGCGCGCCACAGCCGTGGCAGTGGCAGCGCCTGTGCTCCCAGCGGGAGGGTGGCCTGTGGAGGGAAGGAGAAGGGTGGCAGCCGGTGCGCTTGGAGAAAGAGAGACAGAGAGAGGAAAGAGGTGTGGTCTTTTCTTTCTTGCCTGGGATGAAAAATGTGACAGAATGGACAGAAAGGCCAAGCAAGGCATGGAACAAAATTTTCAGGTCAAGTAAGGAACCAACACTTTTTTTGGGCTAAGGAGGTAATCTTCTCTAAGAAATATCCACGTCCTCCAAGATCCATGCTCACGCCATAGGTCGAAGAAGGGTGGCTAGCGGTGCCCAGCAATACCAAGGGGCGATGTCGGATGGCTGGAGGTAGGTAGGTGGTGGAGGGCTTTTGGTGATAGAGCCAGTGTTGCTCCTCTGAATGAGACACAAGTGGTGATCCAACTATGGCTGTGAGCCACTCTAGGGCCGAAACGGCAGATTTGGCGTTGGGGGTGGTGTAAGGGAGAGGTGGTGCGAAGGTGGCGGATTGAGGTGGTGGCTTGCTTCACACCGGCAAAGGAGGCATTGGTAGAACCTTGCCGAAGGAATACAACATTAGCATGTTACCTGAAGGAAGATAGCCCAACTTGCTGTTGGCGGTTCTTAGCCTAACAGATTTTACTCCGCAAACGAACGGAGACCGCTGTAGCTTTCACCCGGGAGTGTTCCAAGGTATCGTATTTATTCACAGGGAAGCATTGAGAAAGAGATATTAACTTATTAAACATCTTGTTGTTTTACTCTTTCATTGTAAACAATAAAAAAAAGGATAATGGCACGCTGACACACTCCACAAGGATACATAGCTCAACGAGAAGCTAAGAGGACAATGAGAGGGAGTCTGGTTCCTGATGAGATCTTCCTTTACTAAAGTCAAGCCAAAAGACAAAGCTAGTTCCAATTGTCACTCTACTAAGGTCGTGACACGACTGAGGTTATGGTTTGGTCTAGTCATCTACACTGCATCGGACATCGCGGCTGTAAAACCACTGCCAGGCACCAGAGTGCTGATTACCCAGCTGAGAAAGGCGGGTTCTAGGGAGCTTGACTATGCGTCTACATGCTAGCCCGAACGACGGGGTGGAATACTGAGACGCCATAATGCTGTCACCAATAGGGGCTACCTAAAGCCTGTGCGTATGCACGAGGCACCCAGAGCTGCGTGGGGCTGGTTGCAAACCAAGGTGAACTTCCCAGTGTAAACTCTGGTTATTCACTTCCTTCACTTGGCTAGAAACAAGTGGAAGCATCACAACTGCTACGACTTAACTAGCAGCATGAACAAGGGACCCACAAGTAAATAGACTAGATTACCATAACCTCATAGAGCAACGCTAACTATAGTCTAATGACATTCCTACACTACGATCATAACCATAGATAGGAATGTAAATGCTTGAACTTAAATAAAGAGAAATATATTAAATGAATTCAAAGTCTTACAGGAAAAGAAAGATACAAAGGACTCATACCAGACTCCTGAAGACTGCTCCGGAAGTAGAGCCCGACTCTAACTCCTACTAAACATTGAACTAGAGAGGGTAGCGCCACCCAAAAGGGGGAACCTCCCCAAGGGAGAGAGTGAAGAGAGTGGTGCAAGTGAGAGTGAGGGGGTGCCTCTCTATTTATAGTGGAGGAGGTGCATTGGAGAGATGGAGATGCTTTCTTGATCCTAGGGAATATTCCCTTGCATGCATGGCTGCTTAGGAGTGAAGGAACTTGCATGCGGATGACATGTGGGGCCAGGTGACTACTCTCCAAGCCGGGCGACCTGCATGTAGGTTCGGGTGGCTTGCATGTGGGGCCGGGCGGCCTCCCCCTTGGTCGGCCGGCCCATGGATCCACCGCCTTCACCTCATCAACGGTCAAGGTTGCCTCCCCAAGGTCGGTAACAGTTATTCATGTTTTGCACGTGCCGGGCGGCCAAGGTAGTTGGTCGGGCGGCCATTGTGCTTCCTCCTCAGCTGTCCGATTAACCGTCTTAGTGTTGGACGTTGAGGATTGAACGGTGTCGGATTGATGGCATCACTCATCCATTGTATTCTTGAATGCAAGTGATGTGGCATGGCTTAAGGCAGGACAAAGGGGTCGGGCGACCTGGTGGAGGTCGTCCGGCCTGCATGTGGGGCCAGGCGACCTGAGGTGGCGTCGGCCGGCCTGCATGTGGGGCCGGGCGACCTTGGCCCCTTGTCCAATTTACCCCCTGCTCCATATGATGTATATTTCTGTGGAATTTGAGCGTGTCCCTACAAAATAGCCTCAACCACCAAAACTCGTGGAAGATATTAGTTGAAAGTAAATAATGCATAGAACTTTGCTTATTCCCCATTTATTAACCGAGAAATTGGCGGTCGAAATTAGGAAATAAGGACCGCCAACACGCCCCCAAGCTTGAACTTTTGCTCGTCCTCGAGCTCAGGCTCGGCGGATCAAGAGTTGCATCAATGTCAATAACCCTGCAAGTATTAAGTGCACAACCGAACACTCCACCATTTATGGATTGAACAAACTGGGACAAGTGTATCCCAACCTTTTTATGCATACCTGTGGGGCTTCTCACCTTCTCACCTGCCTGATGTTTCCTCCAGAGCGTCACAATTAGCTAGATGTAAAACGTCACGAATTAGCAATAGTACATGAAATTATGGCTACAAATAAATTGGTGTTAGGTGGGTCCAACTCGCATCATGCTTAGTGGTCCCACATGTCATTTGACGTATACATTTGAGTTTGACCTAATTAACCAATATATCAATATACAATAATAGAAAATGATTTTTCATATTTTATCTCTATCATGCTCATGCATATAATATTTTTATATGTTATAACAAGCAATATACTAAAACGGAGAACAAAAAATTCGTCATGTAAGCTTGTTGCGCACAATTATATTTTTTTATGATTTTTCTTGATTTATCATATCATGTTTGAATAATTTCAAAATGTATTTTTAATTCTAAAAAATAGAGTAAATCCATTTTTCTAAACTACATTGACTTGGGCCACAATATCACCTAGCCATTATATAATTTATTTTTATTTGTAAATTATATTTGTTTTGGTTCATTTTAAAACAGTAAATAAATGTGAATAAATATGTGAAATAATGGAAAATTTAATTCGGCCCGCGAACCGGCCCACGTGGCTTGCAGAAATGGTGCTCCGGCCCGGCTCGGCCGCTCCCCTGGGGGGCGCCCTCAGCCGTCCACCGTGATGGACGTCTGTGGTTTGCTGCCACCCTCACCTGTATATAAGTCTGAGCGCCGGAAAAACCCTAAGCCCGACTGCGTTTCGTTCTCCTTTTCTTCCCATCACTCCTCTCTCTCTACTGCCTTCTGCCCTTCTCCCGTCGCCGCCTCCTCTACTACCTAACCATAGCTCGGCGCCTCCTCCTCCCGCCCGTGGCGGCCTTCTCTCCGCCTGGCCGCCTCCTCTACTCCCTCGCGGGCCGCCGCTTCGGCCCTCGCGCGCCTCCTCCTGGCCAGCGCCGGCCGCCACATCCTCCCCCGCCCGTTGCAGCTTTTCTCGCCCCGCCGCGCCGGCCGGATCCGCGGCCGGTCCGCCTTCTCCTGCCCTAGCGGCGGCTGAATCCGTGGCAGCCTGGCCGCCTCTCCCCGCCCCTGCACGCTCCTCCCGGCCAGCGGTGGCCGCCACGTCCTCCCCGCCCTGCGGAGGTCGGTACGCCTTCTCCCGCCCCGGCGGGCCTGGCTCCGCGCGCCATACCCTCGGCAGCCGCCTCGCGGGCCTCCGACCGGCGTTGACAGAGGAGGTGAGCGATTTCTACTAATTGCTCTATGTTCTTGTGCCTGTGCATGTGTAATTGTGGATTATACTCGCTCTTCCCTATTTTGCTATGATTTTTTTGGATTGTGACACACACCTCTCCGTTAGGAAGAGAGCCATCTAGGATTTAGCTAAGTCCACGATTTTCCATTGATTTGGAATAATACATGTACTGGATGCTTGAGAATTTGGCTAAGTTCTTGATTTTGTTTGGATTAGGATGCCAAGGATGCCTGTGGCAGGACACATACTAACAGAAGGACACCTCTCCTGCAGCAGGGATCCTTTCCTCTAGGATGTGAAGGTAAGACCTCTCCTATAACTGTCTCGAGGAATTCTTTTCCTTGAACTCTAGTAAAATATTACAATCTTTATACTTCATGGAGTGGTTAACAATACATTGCTTGGTTTAACTAGGCATGCTGCATATATATCTATAAAAATACATGTCTTTGTTAACTTTTATACCTCGATGGAAATGTTCATTCAGAGTACAAAATTTCTACTTATTTCATTGAAAGATTGCTCACTTGCTCTTTAGTAAGGAAATGAGCTTAATGTTATTAGGTCAGTGACCTAAATGAAACAAAAACTGAGCATCAATTGTCCTTGCTTTGTTATCTGGATTTTTTTAAACTAAGATGAGTAGAGACTATAGATGATATCTTTTTTGCAATAGTTAAGATAACTATGCAATACTGAGGCGTATAGTGGACTAACCATATATTGCTTCTGATATGTTACAGGCCATGGAGGACAAAATGGTGTCTTTTCTTTTGTAGGAAGTTTGCACATGAGGATATTGGATAGTTTAACTAGTCTTTTTTTATTGCTAGAAATACAGAATATGTACACACGATTACTTTGATTAGTGATGATGTGAAGTGCATGCCTACATAGAATTGTATCGGTTATTAATTTGTATTTTGTCGAATTAGACTTCAACCAGTATATATATGTATTTCAAAGCTGTTTACATGTCCTTTATAGCGTCTCTTGGACTAGAATATTTAGTCTCTAAAATGAGTGAAAAAAATTGGGCGAAAATGGCAACAAAAGCTATAGCGACGAACCCAATATAATCTTTTGAAATGGGCTACGATGACCAAATTAGCAGCCATGCTAGCAGCAACACCACGTGGCTATCCAATCTGTGACGGATATTCATCCCACCTGACAACAATATATGACGTTTATGATCGTCACCAAATCTGGGCTTGGGTTGGATTAAGAGAACCTATTTTATGACGGCCAAGGAACGCCGTGACGTTTTTATCTAAACGTCACGTTTTTATCTAAACGTCACGCAAATTAATCTATGACTCTCAATACATGACGAAGTTTGAAAACGTCATGGATGTTGTTTTGTGACATTTTTTTCAGTGATCCATGATGAATTTGGAACGTCATGTATTAAAAGGTTTGTTGTATCTTACCCAATGCAATCTCTTTTCGGGTTTAATGCTCGGAGATTTTGAAAATTTTGCAATTAAAGCATCAAATTCCTTAAATGGTACTCTCGAATCGCTCAAGTGGTTATGGAATTCCTCCCCAGGGCCTGAGGTCATTCTTTTCCCCTACAAACTATAGGCTTACGTGGAGTTCAAGGTGGGGATAAAAGAAGGCTTACCTATGCCATGTATGTTGTTGAGTCAAAATTGGTTCCAGTGAAGTTAGTGATACCCCTCTTTCTGATCAATAGAAAATGGATGGTGTCTTTGTGGTGGTGGAGAAGATGAACACAAGTGGAAAGTATATGGAGATGAGTCCAATATACTCAACATTGTGTTAGATGGGGAATATGGTCTTGAGTGGAAACTCCATATTTTGATGGATCCCCTTGTTTGAAAATTTGAAATATTTGAGCACATGGAGCTATCACTTTTTTTTTCCTTTTTTTTCATATCTCATTCTCACCTTTTTTTTTCTTTTTTTTCTTCACAGCCCCATGTCTCATTTTGCAAGGGAACTTGGGGATATCTTGTGGAATATGACTGGAGTATTTATTTGAAAGACCATATTTGTGGATGGGTAAATGGATGATGGATGTAGTTTTGGTATGGTGGTGGAATATCCGGTGACTGTGGATGTTTGAATTCAATGTGAATTTAAGCATAACTAGATATAGGAGGGCTAGCAAATGAAAGTGGACATGAAGGGGTAATTGATCTGAATTTGAGGTGTCACTGCTTCATAAGGACTCAACGTTTGACAAAACTCAACACAACAATAAGTAGCATATGTAGAGGTTTGATCTTCAAACCACTAAGGAATCTGTTTCAGTTTTATTTTCAAAAAGAAAACTCCAAAAATTCATCTTAGTAGGATCAAGACGGGTGCAACTCAAACTTTGGTTATATCACATTCTCAGAACAATCCATTAAAAAGTGAATATAATTGAAAATTTCTGTGGTTTGGGTTAAAATTCAAGAGCAAATCTGTTCTATGCCAGCAGAAATTATATCGATTCCTTATGTACTATTCAAAATTTAAAATGATAGGTTCCTTCAGTTCCATTGGATTCTTATTTTCTATCCCCTCTACGCCATTCCATCTGCACGGTTGTTATTTTCGTTCCCCTACGTGCCACTGTCATTACATTCTACCATTAAGAATTGTGGGGCCTACCTGTGATGCCCCATCTTAACTCAACTATCCCCAGGCCTGTGGCCGCCACGCTGCGTCGCGCCAGGGACCCGGACGCCTCCATGCGCGTTCGTCAACATCACCTGCACTCACCAATGCCGCTTGTGCTGCCTCGTCCACTGCGCTGGGTGCGCTCATCGATGTCGCCCGTGTCGCCCCGTCCGCCGCGCTAGGTCCGCTCGCTAATGCCGCTAGCATCGCACACCCTGTCCCTGTTCCCATCTGCCATGCTGGGCCCGCTCGCCGACGTGCTGCTCCATGAGCAGGACCAGTGTGCACAGCTGGCCGACACACTCGTTGTTGTCAAGGCCTCCGACCCCCACTAATGACCTTACCGCCTACCTCCAGGCGCACCTCCCGCACCTGTTCAAGCTCCTTTGCAGCGCCGTGTTCAATGCCTAGCCGGTGCATCACCTCCACTGCCATGCCCGACCTCCTTGACACACCCACTGACGCCATACCCTATGCGGCTTCTTCGATTCCGGGCGGCGCGGTGAGAAGGCTGCAATGCAACTCCGGCGAAGCGCTGCGTGGGCTCCAGCGGCTGGTAGGGATTGGCCCGAGGCACTCTGAGCCCCACCTTTTCTTCCCTGTGCATGTGACGGGTAGGCCCAGCTAAACCACTAATCGCTGCAATGACGGCAACGACATGTAAGGGTGCTGAATTCTAGACCAATGTCATTGGAAGGGAATGCATAATTTTCCATGGCACATAATGGATGAGTATAATTTTTTATGGCATATATGGAATTTACTAAAAAAAAATCTACCGAAAAAACAAAAGGGTCACGCAAACTAGCCTCTGAAAGGATCAAGATGTCCAAGAGGGGGTGAATTGAACTTCTAATTTCGAAACTTGAAATTAAATCTTATTGATCAAGTTACAATTCACCCTAGTGCCTAAATAGTGTGTCTAGAGTTCTATGCGATACAAAAGTTTTGCAACCTATAGCCAAACATGCAAGACTAGGAATGTAAATTGCGAAAAGTAAATGCGGAAAGTAAAGAGAGCCAGAAGTGACATAACGATCTTTTTTCCGAGGTATCGACTGATCCTCATTTGGTGCCCCTCGCAAGGCTTTGCTCTCGTGAACTCCTCGCAAGGATCCCGGTCCTAAACCTCGCAAAGAGAGAGGTTGACAATGTGGTTCCTGCAGGAATCAAGCTACCTCTTGACTTTCGCAAAGATCAATGGCTCTCTTCTTGATGCTCTTCTCCACTCCGGAACGGTGAGCTCGAACCGTGCACAATGCCTTCGCAAAGGCCTTCCTCCGTTTCTCCTACAATCTCTGGGGAGCTCGCGAAGGGTACGACCGCAGCCTTCTATGTGATTGCGATCACCAAGAGTAACAAACCTTGGCTTCACTTGATTCAACCTCACTCAAGAAGTTCTCTCTTTCAAGTCTCTTGCCCAAAGCTCTTATAATTTGTGTATTTTGATGGTGGAATGACCTTTGAGTGTGTGTGAGTGTTTCTTGGTCGCAAAGGTGTGAAATGGAGGGAGGGAGTTTGCTTTTAGAGAGCAAGGCTCAAAAACTAGCCGTTACTGTACGAAACAGTTTTCTGTGCCACCATCGGTCGGTCCGATGGTTGGACCATCGGACGGTCCGATGCACGTAATTTTCAAATACCTCATTTTTCCTGCCACTGCTTAGAGATCATCAGACGGTCCGATGCATGTTAAAGCCCAAGACACATAGTGGGAAACCTCCCTGTCTAGTTGGTCCGATGGTCACCGATGGTGGAATTCGCCCAGAAACCTCCTAGAATAGCCTCCCTCTCTACTTGGTCCAATGGATCATCGGACGGTCCGATGGTCACTAAAATGCTGCAATTAGACCGTTAGAGATAGGAAGAAGATTGAGGGAGTTTGTTTTGACTTCTGGATAAAGGTGAGTGTGTTAAAGCACTTTTTATGTATTTGAGCTTTAGGACAAGAGACACTCGAGTTAGAGAGAAACTTTTGAGCGTAAGTCTTTCAAGCTACTCACCTTGACCCCCTTGATAGTACGACCCATCTAAAAACTAGCAAATAAATCGCTAAGTGCGCTTTTTTCGGCTTTACGACACTTAGAGTAGTTGAAGCTTAATCTTCTCGCTAGAAATCCAAACCAAGGGCAAATCCTTCGTGAAATTTGAATGGAGGGGTCCCTTTTGGTCAACCAATGGGCATAGTATGCATTATAGTCCCTTCATGTCATGAACTTGTTAGAAACAAAGTTAAGTTGTCATTAATCACCAAAACTTCTACCTCTTAGGGTCATGTTTCTCACAGCCTCACCCCGATCTATCTTAAAGGGCGACAAGAACATACAAAGCATTGCTAGTTGTTGAAGACCACTACACAAAATGTCTTTCCAAGGTAGTGCCTCAAAGGAGAATATGTTATAGGACACCATTTGTCAATTGCCTGAAATTGTTGAAGCAAAGTTTTCATCTTGGAGAATCAGGAAAAGAAGGAGGGTGACTATGACATCACATCAGTGAAAGGGAACAACACAAAAGGGTATGTTATCGAAATCTAAACCAACAAGATTTGCTCAGGCATTCCAATGACAGCCTCACCTCATGAAACCTACACCATGACTAGATTGTACGAGCAATGCACCCAAGGGGTACCAAGACAACCCCACAAGGTGGTCAACATAGGGTGATGCAATGTACCAAATGATCGCTATGATTGTGGATAGATCGAATAAGGAATTTGCTAATTAACTGCCAAAGGATGACTGCAAGGGACTATTTGTTGTCCAAGGATCGGAATATGCTATCGTAAGAGATATAGTAAGGGAACCCCATCAAGTCATCATAGAGAAGCCACATAATAGGCTACCATGCCACATTAGCACTACTGAATGGATTTCTAAGAAGATGTAGTACCTTCCATGGTGTCATACACTAGGGAACCAACTATTACCCATGGCAAATATATAGGCCCCATGTCTAGAAACAAAGGATAGATTTGTGGCCAACCAAAGGATGGAAGAGCACATGACCCACTAATCTATCGTAGTATGTCGTCAACTTGTCCATTGCAAAAGATTTAGGGAAGAGATGTGAAAGGAAAGGACCACTGCAACCTTCATCGACAATGTATAGATTGGTTTATAGGCAAGCAAATCTATTGAGGGTAAGGAGGAGGGATGAGATGGCATCTTAGTAAATGGGAGTTGACTAGACCTTAGGCTTGGCGTCCTAAGAGGGGGTAATGTGTGATGATTTGTAAATTTAAACCAAAGTTCTTTATAGAAACTATGTGTGCCATGGTTTTGTTAAGTGTAGCTACTTCTACCGCAAAACAAACTTCCAACCTAAGCTCCACCTAGAAACCAATCTACCAAGTTAGACTAGAAAAGTAAGTGCTCAATTACAAAAATGCAAAGCACAAACGTAAATGTGTGATAAAAGTGCAAACTCCTGTTAATGGTGGTGATGATGAAAACGCAGAGATTTTTTATCGAGGTATCAAGAAGGTGCTCAAGCCTTTTCCCCTGGTCCTTATTAGAGCCTCATGCAAGGGTTTGCTCCCACTTAATCCAGTGGCGGAACCAGGATTCACCCAAGCCCCGGGCCAAATCGTGACAACAATGGCATGCAAATAAACATAATTGCATTTTTGCTAACACTATATTCTAACCAAACATGTTTTTTGAACCATGATTCAACAAAGCTTCTTTTTCGACCACTCTGTGTCTTTTTTGGATATACATGATCAATCGGTTGACATGGACCCCTTATCAAATATTCTCTTCTAACAATATCTCTAAAGTTTATGACTCCTCAATTGGTTTTCGAAGTCCAAAATCAGCAACTATTTCTCAGCAATTAAACACTATTCATTGCTAGCAGGAATTTCAATAGGAACATTGTTTTCAATAGGGGCATCAATAACTGAAACAGAAGCATCTACAATAGGGGCATCAATATGAGTAACAAATGCTAGCACCTATTTCTACCGATTGTTAAAGATTTATGTTCACATTTTCTTGTGCATGTGCTGAAATAACAGGTTTTATCGCTGGAGAAAAAAGGATCTCATTGTCCTATGTCTTTTCATTGTCTATCTTCAATCTACATAAATCAATAAAATTTGCTGTTAAGAATTCATCATACAATTCATATTAGACAACATAGGAAACAAATTGTGACCACTGACCACGGACTTAGGGAGAGAGGCAGGGAGCCGCAGGCCGCAGCCGCCTATCTGGGCCGAAGCCACGCCGCCGCTGCACCGGATCTGGAGACCGGAGGAGGGGCAGGTGAGGAGGACGAGCCGAGCACCAAGGGCTCCTTGCCTAATGGCGGTTGCGGACGGTGGACGGACCACCGGCCACGGGCGGGGAGCCGTCGGGCCATGGAGGCGCCGAGCGTAGACGGCGGGAGGCAGGGAGCCGCAGAGGTGGACGGCGGGGCGCGGGGGGCGTGGCGGCCAGGCAGGCGAGGGCAATGGGCTGTGAGGCGGCGTGCAGTGCGGGAAAGGGCGGCTAGGGCAGGGACGGCGGACGCAGCCACCCTGGGTGTTTTGGTCACTGGGATGGGCCACCGGAGGTTTGGTGGGCCAACATTTTAGGGGGATTCGAAAATTTTTTAGGCCAGGCCCCGGGCCACGGCCCGGGTGGCCAGGGGCCTGTTTCCGCCCCTGACTTAATCCACGCAAGGATTGAGGCCTTGATTAGCGCAAGGATAAAGGACGGCAAAGTGTGCCCCCATAAGGACCAAACTACTAGTTGGGTAACTTTGTGGATATCTACGGTTCTCCTCCAAGCGCAAGTAGGACTTCCGCTGCATTTTCCTAGGTGCTCTCCGCCATCTTCATTATGGTAAGCTTCAAACAAAACACTGAGGGCCTCGCTCGGTCACTCTACCCTGCGGAGGGTGTCACAAGACCTAGAAGTCTCACACTTACAAAGATACTGTGCAAGCACCGGAATCATGAGGTTCACAAACCTCTCTAACTAGGCTTGATCGCAATCAAGAGCAAGGTGCTAAACAGCCTGAGCACTCATAAGCACTAATCTATGCCTTGATATGCACTAATACCACCTTGGATAACAAGAGCTCTAAAGAATGTCTCAATACTTCACAATGTTCCGTATCTCCAACAAACTTCAAATGACCGGTGGGGTGGCTTATATATACATATCCTCCAAGAGCAAGAGGCTGATATATTTTTTTACGAGCTGAATTTTCTGATCCATACGAACATTAGACAAATGATTGTTTGGTTTATACACTTTCCACACTAGTAGTACTCGTAGCCATAGCCGTTGATTATCTACACCGTCCAATGGGGGATCGGAATGTCCATGCCAGTTCATCTGTCCATGCCATAGTTTGTCTGTTCAGCCATCTTTGGTAAGCTGTCCGATCAATACATCAGACTATCTAGTCAGGACACATTGATATGGGTTGCGTTTCTCAGCCTTCTCTAGAATATTGTCTGGTGATTATCCAATACATATAATTGACTAAGCTTCACATTGTCTGATCAGTTCATCTTTTAGCTGATTTGAACATCCGCTACGATGACTATTCCAGTCTATTCAACTGGAGGAGGAGCGGACGGTCCGGTCAGTACAACAAACGTGATCTTTTGAACTTCAAACTTCCTCCGAACATGATGGTTGTCCAGTCCATGCAATCTTCATGAGATCGGACTATCCAGTCGTCACAAATCCTACAAGCCTTACTTGGCTTGATGACTTGAGTCTTCTAGGTGATCTTCGTGGTCTTCTCTTCTGCTCTTCATGACTCATTTGAGGTGCTTGTTTTCTAATTCCATCACCTGCATCTATAGGACATAAACAAATGCACTAACATGCATATTAGTCTCAAAATAGTTCTCGTTGACATTCAACCACCAAAATCACACGAAGCACATTAAGCACTAGGCTTAGGATCAATTTCCCTCGCAGGTGTGATGTCTAGGTGCCTTGTGAACATAGATAATGGTGTGAGCTTCTCTATAAACTTTTAAATAGCTCCATTTAAATAATAGTTTTGGGAAAAAGTTTTTTCTAAGTAATCCGTTCCACAATATACAAAACCATACACTTTTTTTTGGGTTTGGAGTAAATTCTCTGTCTTCACAATTTCATCATATCCCCCGCCCCACGTCTTCACCCACGCAAAAAAATAGTTATATACTTGTAAATTATTTTCCTACTTTAAGCCTTGTCGACCCAAGGGCTTTATTCTACTAGTGCATAAAAAAGATTTTACAAGTGATTCGATATTCGGATGGATTTGTTAACCTGAGTGTGGCGGATGGTGTTTAAAGAGATTATTATTTATGCTGAGCTAGACAATGTGGTGGAGGTGTCATTTTCAATGAGATTACTACAACGTAACACGCCATCTAAAAATAGGTATAAACACTTCGAATCTATCTATACAACAAAGAGCGAGTTTAGAAGAAATCTGTTTTACCTTGAGAAATCCATACCCACCTATATCCATAGCTTCAATGTGTCCCCACCGTGAAGCAAAAGGGCCCGCAAAAACGACCGAAAATAAGTTACACGAATAGAACTCTCGTTTCTGCCCATATTAATCATCTATCGTAACCTTTTTCATTAGTTTTTTTCCCACCAAGGTACTACCCATACCCATGACCAAGGCCCAATGCAAGATAGAGTCCCAAACACAATCCGAGTTAAAGTCCAATCTATTCTCGTCGCCGGTTCGGACTAGGTAATAGGCCTTAGTAAAACGGACGCCCAGGCCACATACGGATTCCGTTTTGACTGTTCTACGTATGGACGAAAAGATAAGGAGACAAGCTTTCCAACCCATCTGTTCCCACGTCCAAATAATTTTCGAGTCGACGGGAATCTTTGAAACAAAATGACGTCCATAATCTATCTTCTCGTCGCCGGTTCGGACCACGGTAGTAGGCCTCAATAACACGGAAGCCCCGATTCCGTCATGGCCGTTCTACATATGGACAGAAAACTAATGAGATAAGTTTTCCAACCCATCTGTTTTCACAACCAAATAATCTCCGAATCGACGAGAACCGTCGAAACAAAATGACGTCTATAATCTATCACGATGCGGCGACACCGGTTTTTAGGCCCCAAGGCCTTCTACGCCCTAGGGTTACTTTGGCCACCCCTTGGCTGTTATCTAGACATCTCTTTTGTGTATATTCAGTAGCAGTCATTAGGTTAGGTTTAGGGGTTTTGCTTAGATTATTCTTTCACTGAACTGTTTTGCCGTGTATCAATTTGTGGGACCTCAACTTTGTGAGCTTCATCCTTATTTGAAATTTGAGTTTGCATCTACCATGTTTCTTTTTGTGTTTTTCAATTCGCACACAGGGATAAGCCTTTCCTGGTGGGGTCAATCGTGCCTGCACGACAGAAGAGATACGGTGTTATGATTGTAGGATTCGAATCATGTTAATTGTAAGTTGAATTGTGTGTCGTGCCTCAGCCAAATTGACAGTTATCTCCACCTGACAGAAGATAGTGCACCCTTGATCTCCATCACACGCTTCCCCAAGCCAATTGTCCGCCCCCCGCTCCAATCAGATTTCCAAAACATCTCCGACACCATGTTTTGATCATATTTATTTGGCGGCGCCGCACACAGTAGGGATATAGATCATATCAGCATCGGGCAAGCATGAAGGGTCAAACCCGGCTATCTCCATTGTTGCCGATGTGGGTACCTTCGGTCGGTAAGCGATTAGTTTTGAAGACATCCGGTGGCTTGGATCGTGTAGATGCCCCTCTTCATCTGAGCTTCTGCGGCCAAAGCAGCTGTGGAGAAGAAGGCCTACAGGGCTAGGAAGAAGAAGTTCGGTTGTTCCCGCTGGTTGTTGCCTGTTGGTACTAAAGAATTCAGTGCGTTATGAACAAGCCGATGGAGATAAGCTGGAAAGTGCAGCCACCAAAGTTCAAGGAGGTGATCCAGGTTTCTAAGAAGGTTGTCTCTACTTCCAATTTGATTTGACTTTGTCATATCGCTGTGATCAATTTTACTTTTATTTAAATAGAGGATATATATTCAATGTTCTGCTGGTTGGACCTAATAACTCATTGAATCCCTATCTCTCTTTACACTTATGCATAAATAGCAGACATAGCAGTGCCTGTTCTATTTGTGACATATTGGATTTTAAGCCCATCTTCAATTGGGCTATCCTTGCTACGGTTCCTTAAATTTAAATCAAAACTTTGCACGCAATCCCAATACACTATTATCATCATCGTCGTCGTTATTTGTACTGCCACTGCCAATACTTTAACAAGATATTATTTGCCATAACTATCAACACATATAGAAAATTACAAATTCTTTTTAAAAAAATTATTTTAGTCATATATTGTTGCACATCGACAAGCGTTTGAAATTAAACATTAATTGGCCAAATAATGGTTAGACATGTGAGGGACGCATGTGCATTTTTATTAGTTCTTTAAAACTCTTACTATGGCTTCGGCATGTTTGCTTTGAATTCACACAAATGACAATTAGCCAACCGTGCTTGTCTACTCAAGTTACAAATACGCATGGTTATCAGTAAGGATGAAAACGGAAATAGAAAAATCTGTTACCTGAACTTGTTTTTCGACCTTTCCACATATTTTGGCAAAAAATATAACAGAAACTGAAATATAAAAAGGGAAAAAAATGTGATAATCTCCTATAGTTTGTCCCTAGGAAATCCCTATCCTTTGCTACAATTATTCATACATCTCAGAAAAACATATTGGAAAAAATCTATATAACCCCCTGAAGTTTATAGATGGAATACATCACCACATGAACTACGAAACTGGATGCTTTGCACCCTGAAGTATTAAGAACTGGACAAATAATCCCCTGAGTGGTTATGGTGGGTGGTTTTGGTGACGTGGCATGCTGATGTGTTCAAATCACCCCACCAACCATTTCAGTTGGTACATTCTACCCATAGATGAATTTGTATTTTTTGTTTTTTCGTATACAAATTGAATTATAAGTTTAAATTTTATAGAGTGATAATTGGGGTCATAATAACTTGTATTAGATAAATAAATGGTAATTTTTTTATTATTTTTCTTTACAATTGTGTATTAGCAAAGTTAATTTATTATTAGATGTTTAGCTAATAAAATATTATGATAAAGTTACCATGAATATTCCTAGCATAAGTTATATTGTCTTTCATAACCATACAAAATTTAAACTTCAAATTCAATTTGCTGACAAAATTTAAACTTCAAACTCAATTTGCTGACAAAGAAACAAAAAATACAAATTTTTGAAGGGATACAATGTACCAACTGAAATAGTTGGAGGGAGATTTGAATACACCAACACGCCAGTCATCAAAACCACCCACCAAAACCACTCAAGGGGGTTATTTGTCCGGATTTTTACATTTTAGAGTGCTAAACATCCGGTTTCGTAGTTCAGGAGTGATGTATTCAACCTTATATACTTCAAGGGGTTATATAGATTTTTCCTAAACATAAGGATCATTGTGTGTAATGCCATATGTCGCGTTCCTAGTGTGGCAAAGACCTTTTTGTGCTTAAGGCCCTCTCCAACAAAGCGTGTAAATAACCATGTATTTATAAAATTAGCACTATAGTATGAATAGAGTTTGAAATAAAAATGGGATGAGTTGGCTGCTAAGGAGAGCCTAAGCGACCACATACTAAGATATTGTTAAGGCTGACGTCCGTTTGGCGTTTGGTATTAAAGAATTAAAGTACTTTTTTGTGATTTGGCGTTTGGTATTAAAGAATTAAAGTACTTTTTTGTGATTTCTATTGCAGTGTCATAATGCTAGAGGTGTTTAGGTGCTTATTACAAAATTTGATTTTGAAAATTATAGTCTTGCTTGATACCATGGTTTATTCGGAGTATATACCAAGGTTTTGGCTAGTTTCTCGCTATTCTAACTCAAATATACTAGATGTTGTGATGTTATATTTAAATAAATATTTCTAAAAAACGCCATGGTTTCAGTAGAGCGAGGTAAAACCATAATATTTGTAAAACAGTTCTAAATTATAGTATTTTGAAATTATGGTTTTGAATGACTATATTTCTAAAGATACGAGAACATGATGTTTCGTGTATCATGGATTCATGGGACGATGCATATGCTTGACGTGACGTAGAGGATTTTGACGCACGGAAGAGGGAGTAGAAACAAGAATGCACGACAGAATTTTTCTTTGGAGAAGACCGGCCTCACATATCAAGTCAGCAAACATTCATGTACGATAAGAGTGCGGCGACTCGAAACTGAGCCAGTAACGGAGTCTCTTCCAATATACTGTTCTACATTGACCACTAAGTCACTACGACAAGCAAAGGCTAATTAAGTGCCATTAACTCATAAAGACAAGGCCACTACTAGTAGTGTTTCTCTCGGTCACTCGAGACTGTGTCCACTATGGTGTTTTGTCTCATGGAAGGGGTTACTCCTCATCCACGAACCACTCTAGACCAAGCCGAAGGGTCTAATGATGAGTACAAGTGCTTGCGACATTAAGACTTTCTCTCTTGGGCTTGCTCTTCTAAAAACTAAACCTATTACTAGCTTTAACGCTTGAAAAAGCTCTCACAAGATTGGATATGGCACCAAGCTAACCTATGATGGTTGGAGTGGATATAAAACTTGGGCAATACCCTGGTGATCTTCGACACCCTTAGGCTGAATTCAGTAGATCGTTTATCCTCGACGTCTATTTCAAACTTCACTATGTCTATAGTGTAGCTACAATGTCATTTTTGTACTATAGACAACCATTTACATGATCTGTTGGACATAGTCTTACGCCTTTCCAATATATTGAGTAGGGGAAGCTTAGGCTATTTACACTCGTAGTACTCTAAATCCATACTCTAAAAAGAATATTTTATCCGAGTCATCAATATTCTATACTCTACACCATTTTATCCCACACCCATGTTAGTCTATATCACATACTCCATATAAACTACCTTCTTTTTTAATATTTTTCTCCTTTATCCCCTACCACACAACCATCCTCACTACAGTACTACACCCTTCCCTGTTCCCCAACAACCCCAATCCTACCTTCGCATCATCTGCTTGATCCGCCACAACGACCTTGGTTTCGCTCATGACTGCCTCCTTCTCCTTCTCCAACTCCTCCTCATCTCAACTGCCGCCTCCCCCCCATCATTGTTGTCCTCTTCCACTTTGGTCGTCTGTAACACCCCAAACTCTGAGAATTTTCTCTAAATCTCCCTCTGATTCAAAATTAGACTTAGAAAACATTGTTTGTTTGAGTGTATGTTATGAGCACAATAAAATCCTAGTTCCTTTTCCCTCCAAGTGTCCCTCAAAATCTTGGCAAAATCTTCCACCAAAGTTCCTCTCCAATCCCTTGCTCCAAATATTCAGAGGCAAAATCCAAAATTCAAATCAGAACAAGGGAAAACCTCTCCCCCTCTTCCCTCGGGCCGCAGCCCACCTCCCCCTCTCCCTTCCCTTCCCCGTGCAAGCCCAAACCAGCCTGCTCCCCTTCCCTCTCCCCGGCCCAAGAGAGAAAGCCCACCAGCCTCCCCTCTCCTTCTCTCTGATCGACGGGCCCCGCCTGTCAGGCCGCCCTCTCCCTCTGCTAGTGGCCCCGCCCGACGCTGTTGTGGGGATAGATATCCACTGGGTCCTCATAGAACGTATTTTCTACCTAGACCCGTCGGAAGGCCCAACCCAGAAGACGACTGACTGACTCGGCGCACAAGACAAGGATTTGACGTGCACAAAGAAGATCTAAGAAAAATCCTCATAGAAGAGGTAACCAATCCTAGTAGGACTAGAACTCCTTGTAACCCAAGCTTTGCCGGACTATATAAGACAGGCCAGAGGTCCCTCTCAATGACGACAACTCCTCAACCCCATAGGAATTCAACCCCCAACTCTCCAATGCCCTCAACTTCATACGCCCTCATTGTACTCTCGAGAGCTCAAATCAATACAATCAGCCCCAAACAGGACGTATGGTATTACGCATCTCGCAGCCCGAACCAGTATAAATCGTGTCTCCTTTATGTTTTATTATGTTCTTTGTCGCACCTCTATGCGAACCATCGAGCTACGGTTGACGCAGATGCCTACAAAAATATCCCGTGGTACATCCCGTGGTACATCCCGTGGTGCATTGCCAGATTAAAACTCCGACAGTTGACGCGTCAGGTAGAGGTGTTTGCTTTGGCAATATCGCTGGCTCCATAGCCATCGTCTTCAACAAGTCAATCTGCAACGTCGTCGTTCTCTGCGGCGTCATCTTTGAGGGTTTCACACGTTGCCACCATCGTCGAGTTCGTCAAGCGAAACAACCTCTGCGATCCGATCTACAGAAGAAAAATATTTTTACGCACCAAGGATTTTACAAGCGATCAAGTCAGGCTGTGCATCTTACTTCTACATCAAGCCAAGGAAACGCATCTACTACTTGCGCAATAGACCGTACAAAGTCTGTCAGGCTCGAGGGAATTCTTCGTCACCAACTCCGTTTGGATGCTCCAGTTGTCCAGCAGGACAGAAAAACCAGGCTCTCCAGTTGTCCAGCAGGACAGAAAAACCAGGTCACGGCGTCTCCTCTGCAACACGAGTCCGATCAGAATTAGCAGTCAGAAGTCGAATAGAAAGAAAGCTTATGTGCCGGCGGTCTGAATCTAGGGATTCTCCTGAAATAGATTCTCTGTACACTGTAGCAGCACTATTTTGCACTGTAGACAGAGAGAGAGGTCGTTGAAATAGTGTAATATGGAATGGGTTTTAGGGGAACGGCTGGATTCAGCCTCAGCGCTGCATGCAGATACGCAAAGAAAAAAGGGAATCAATTTCCAAAACTCATTACTGGACTCCGATCGATTCTCCAAAATCAAGATCAGTTGGCTGCTACTTACACGTAAAAAATATATATTATCTTGATCACCGATCAGAGGCCACCGAGTTCTCTCTCTCAGAAATTACCGTGGCAGACAAATACTCCATGGTTCTAGACGTCCGGACCAAGAGCTATATAATCACTTGGGTTTTGGTCAAGACAAGCTGACACGCAGGAGTATACTTTAAGCAGCTAAGTTATTTTTTAGTTATGCAATTAATTATGCTATTTACTTTTGTTCATCCGACTGGTTTATCCAGATCGCTTGATATTATTTTCGAGTATTCTCTCTGCAAACTATACTATTCGCATTTGTTCTCTGATTATTATTTTTAAAAAATATTTCATGTCACCATAAATATCTACAATACGCTCAAGCAGTCAACTAGCACTGTTATTGACTATCTTTGATTTCCGCCAGAAAGGCGAGGAGCTATCAACTAACCGCACAGTGAGTCATTCAGTCCAAGTGATCTGAGTATTGCTCATATTATTTCTTAATCATCCGGGTTATGGATCTATTGAATTATCTCTTAATCATCTGGCTATTTGGATCATTGAATTATTTCTAAAAATATCCGAGTTATTGGATCAATTGGATTTTCTATGGATCACTCGGATTATTTATATTATTGCTGGATCACTCGGATCATCTTTGGATCATTCGGATCATCTCTGGATTATTCATAATGGTTCTGGTCACTCGTCTCGGATCACTTGGCTTTACTCAGATCAACTCTGGATTACTCACATTGTTTCGGATCATTCATATTAATTTCAGCATTATTTCTCGGCCATTCATATTATTTCAGGATCATTATTTTTGAAACATTCGTATTATTCCAGGATCACTCGACTACTCATATTATTATTTCAGTATTATTTCTGAAATTTTACTTCAGATTACTCATATTGCTTCTGTATCACTCGGGGTTCAATATTACTCATATTATTTCTAGTCATTCAAACCATACATTACGCACCTCGGTAAGCTGAAACATTTTCTATTTCGCAGGCTTTCTCGAATTATTTCCTGGCATGTTGGGTGCCTCGACAAGCTTTTCTGTCGCATCTCGTGTTTCGCCGAGTCGAACCTTTCCTGTTCTATCTCGTGTTTCGCCGAGTCGAATCTTTCCTGTTCTATCTCGTGTTTCGTCGAGTCGAATCTTTTATGTTGCATCTCATGCTTCGACAAGTCTCAGTGTTTTCTGGTAAGAACTGTGCATACAACGATGGGCGTCATGAGCTCTATATGACCACCGTAACAACGGGGCAGTCGGTCTGGCCAACCGGCGCTACGTGCTTTCGCTCATTCAATAACGGGGTACCCTCCGTCCCTTCGCACTTTTCGTATAGGGCAATCGACCTAGGTCAGACGACTGACAGTACGGTGTTATATGCTCACTTTTACTCATGACGGGGATGTCTCTGGCCCCACCCACGAAAGCAATCGACCTAGGTCAGACAACCGACAGTACGGTGTTACATGCTTTCGTTCGTACTCATATCGGAGAGCACTCAGGGCTCCACCAAAACAAAGGCAATCGGCGTAGGTCATATGACCGACAACTCGGTGTTACATGCATTTGCAGTACTCATATCGGGGAGCACTCAGGGCCCTAACAAAATAAAGACAATCGGCTTAGGTCAGATGACCGACAGCACGGTGCTACATGTCTTTGCAAAACTCATGTCATGGTGCATTCTGGCCCTCTACTTAGGTCGTTACCTGACCTACAGCTAGTGTTACATGCTCTTGCCTGCTTATGTGGGGCAGTCGGTCTGGCCCACCGACGGTCAATGCCCTCGCTATACACGGAATTCAAACGGGGAGTTCACTCTATCTCACTCTATCTCCGTCAGCTAAGTTATTTCTATGTTTGCACATAAACCATTTATCCAATTGGTTTGCTCTGTCGTTTTAATATTATTTGAGTATATTTTCTCTCTGATCAATAATGCTCGGGTTGTCTCTTGATTACCATTTCAGGAAAATATTACTCACTGCTTCGTCGGCGCGGGAGTCTGGGCTGTTGTCCGCCTTGCCGACTCACTACTTCGTCGACTCGGTAGTTGCGCCGTCGCGCACTTCGCCGACTCGCTACTTCGTCGATTCGGTAGTTGCATCGTCGCGCACCTCGCCGACTCACTGCTTCATTGACTCGGGAGCTGCGCTCCCGTGCATTTCGCCGACTCACTACTTCGTTAGCTCGGGAGGCTATGCCACCGAATCGCCAACTCAGGGAGGCTATGCCACCGACTCGCCAACTCAGGAAGGCTTCGCCACCGACTCGCCGACTCAGGGAGGCTATGCTGCCCGCCTCGTCGACTACTTCGTCAGCTCAGGAGCTGTGTCGCCGCGCACCTCGCCGACTCACTGCTTTGTCAGCTAGGGGGCTACGCCGCCGTGCGCCTCGCCGACTCGCTACTTCGTCGACTCTGGGCTGTTGTCCGCCTCACCGACTCACTTTGTCAGCTCGGGTGCTGTGTCGCCGCACACCTCACCAACTCGCTACTTCGTCAGCTCGGGGGCTGCGCCGCCATGCACCTTGCCGACTCACCGCTTCGTCGACTCGCTACTTCGTCGACTCAGGGGGCTGGGCTGTTGTCCGCCTCGCCGACTCACTTCGTCAGCTCAGGTGCTGTGCCGCTGCGCGCCTCGCCGACTACTTTGTCAGCTCGGGGGCTGCGCCGCCCTGTGCCTCGCTGACTCACTTCTTCGCCGACTTACTACTTTGTTGACTCCAGGGTTGCGCCGCCGCGCACCTCGCCGATTCACTCCAAATTTCTGAAGACCACTCAACCACTTGATCCTCAATCTGATTATGCTAATCAGCTTGAGGCTTGGGGACTGCATGGAGGATACTATCAGAAATTTTTCGAAGACTACAAGACAAGACAATTCAGAAAGCAGAATTTGGATCTTCAAGCTGATTGTTTCTCAAGTCAACTTGAAGCTCGGGGGCTTGTGGGGGATAGATATCTCCTGGGTCCTCATGGAGCGTATTTTCTACCTGGACCATCGGAAGGCCCAACCCAGAAGACGACTGACTGACTCGGCGCACAAGACAAGGACTTGACGTGCACAAGGAAGGTCTAAGAAGAATCCTCGTAGAAGAGGTAACCAATCCTAGTAGGACTAGAACTCCTTGTAACCCAAGCCATGCCGGACTATATAAGGCGGGCTAGGGGCCCCTCTCAATGACGACAACTTCTCAACCCCATAGGAACTCGACCCCCAACTCTCCAACGCTCTCAACTTCATACGCCCTCATTGTACCCTCGAGAGCTCAAATCAATACAATCAGCCCCAAACAGGACGTAGGGTATTACGCATCTCGCGGCCCAAACCTGTATAAACCGTGTCTCCTTTATGTTTTATTATGTTCTTTGTCGCACCTCTATGCGAACCATCGAGCTACGGTTGACGCAGACGCCCACAAAAGCATCCCGTGGTACATCCCGTGGTACATTGCCGGATTAAAACCCCGACAGCTGTCATCTTCCTCCTCTCTCCTCTTTTCCTGTGTCGGCTTGCGTTAACCGCACGCGTCGTGACGTGCCGCCTTCACCTCGGCCTGCCGTGGCGACCTTGCACTCACCTCTTCTCTGCCCGTGAGCCCCACCGGTAGGGAACTCCGGCGTCATCTTCCTCCCCCCCAGCCGCCACGCCTATAAAAAGGCACCACCAATGAGCCTCACCGCCTCGCCCACACCTCGCACCTGAGCACACCACGCGCACGCAAATGCGCGCGCGCGCACACACACACATCCACTTACTCCCTACGCAGGGGCACTCGAGTTTGATTGACCCACCGAGGAGGCTCCAGCATGAACTGCGGCTTGCTCCACGGCCGCTCGCTCCAAAATCCACCCCCTCAGGTCACTCCATCCCCAAAATCAAGGTAGGCATAGGCTCCGTGGCCCATGCGTGCACCTCTTCAACTTCTTTCCTTGGCCGGGACCGCCTCGCCGCGACGCCCTTGCCTCGCCGGCGTTTGGGTCACTGCAGCCAGGCATGCAAACACACGCTTTCACCACCACAAAACCACCGACGGGTTCGCCTCCCTGACCTCGTCCTTGCAGGGCAGGCTTCGTCACTGGAACCGGGTCACCGGCGGAGAACCGCCGGCGAGCCGTGAGACCGCGACGGCGACCGATTCAGTCAAACCGAACCGAGACGCCATCCCCCTCCCTGGTGTCATTGACGCGTGGGTCCCACAACCCCACTGTCAGGCCATGCCGTCGTGTGCCCTTCCGTCCCATGGGCTGGCCTATGAAGACCCATGGATGAGAAGACAGGCGCGGGCTGGTTTGGCCGGCTTGGAGATGGGCCGCGCGCGCTGATTTTCAGCCTGCAGTGCATTTTTCTTTTTCCTTTTCGATTTATGATTTTTTTCTAAAGAATTTCATATCTCGATCATTTGTACTTCCGAATTAGGCGACTCTTGCGCCTATATTCTCCATAAATCAAGTTCTACAAACCCGTGCACTTTCCACCACCCATTAAACAAACAGTATGTACAATGTTAACAGGTAGTACCCTTGATGAGTCAACACAATGAGAGCCGGGAGGTGTATGTGGACGTAGTAGTCGCTCCTCCTTGCTGCGGCTCATGACCGGCTATACAGTTAACCGATCGTCTAACAATGGTGGTCGGGCGTGCCACCTGGCTGATGACCTAGCTAGGAAGGTTGTGATGGAAGTGGTGGTGGTGGTGGTTAGCTCCTGTTTCCCCTGCGCATACAGACAAAACAAAGCAAACGTTAAATACTAGCCGGATCGCTCGGATTGGCTCTTCCCTCGTCGGATCTTCAACATCGGCATAACTCTGTTGTCTTGCCGATGATACATCCAAAACAATATATATAAACATGTAAATAAAAGGGGAAAAACAAATCTATCTAGATCTGTTCTAGATAGATGAGGTCTATCCGAATACTCATGATGCTTTAAGATGAAACTCACGCCAATCAATTGATAGAGATGCAACATGAAAGGACGGATCTTTATCGAGATCGGCAAAGATGAAACTAGGCATAGAGAACATCGGATCTTTTCTAGCAGGAGACGATCTGTAGATATATCTTCTAAGGACAGATCAAACCTAGATATAAAGCTTGAATCATGCTAAACTTACAAAGAAAACCATGCAGCGCAAAGACATGCGTCATAACGATTGTGAACATAAAATAAGTTGTGCACGAGCCGATATGCAAGTACATCAGCTCAATGCATGGGATAACTAATGGATCTCACGCCGAGTTAAGCTCGACACGAGATTCATCGTGGTAACTAGCAAACCGTGCCATAAAAAATGCTTTAGTACACTATTCGCCAGGCGACTAACACTCTAATGCCCTAATGAAGTAAATCATTAGAGCAGCATGACGATTACCTGAAACTCTAGTCGCTAGAGGTGGCGATGCACCAAAGGGATGTGGAGACAACCGCTGCTTGATGAACGTATGTCGTCAAATCTTATTCCATGGTATGTGTACATATTTATAGTCCTGTGGACTTGGGCGGCAAGCCTGCCCTTCCTTAATTAAGCTAAAACCCTAATCGACTCGACCTGGACTCTTTAACTAAAGATTAAGCTACGATACAAGGCCCGCAGGCCTGCTCACCATGATACGCGCCATCGCTTCCTTGGATAGCTTCTCCTCAGCCCAAAGCCGATTTTAGCCCATTATCATGGTCGGCCAAATTCCGATGTCAACACATGGCCCCCTGGTTTTGTCAAATAAAGATTTTTATTTCAAAACCAGATAGGTGTCAAACCTGCCAAGCACGTCCCATCATCCTATACCGCCACGGTCTTCCATGGCAACTGCAATGATGGCCCGCATGACCTTTCAGTTTCCCCGTACAGTGCCTCTTCGCCTTCCATCGCCTTGCGCTTAATAAAAGGCAGGGATCCCCTGTTTCTTCACCATCGGCATCTGCTCTTCTTCTTTCCTGCGCTAGAAGAGAGCCTAGCAAAAACCCCGTTCTAGCCATGTCTTCCATCGGCATCAACGTCCCTTTAGAGCCCTCTTCTTCCCTCCCCGTGATGGGACCCCGAGGGCCTACTCCACCAACCTCGCCCTCCTTCGTCTCCGTTGAGGGCACGATGGCTCCGGCAGCCGCCATTGTGCAAGCCCCACCGTCGCCTCGTCCTGCTGTGCCGTCGGGCTCAGCTCCCCTGCCAGTGGCGGGAGCCGATCAAGCTCCTCCGGCTGCACCGGCGGACGACGAGGAAGAACTGCCGGACCAGGCCACCAAGGCCTGGTTGAAGTTCTTTGGCCCAGACATCCTGGACCCTCCGTTCGGGGTGTGGGTGAACCTTGGCTGTGCCGAGGACCCGGAGGACGTGGTGGCGTCTCCTCCGTGGAACCCTTCTCCGCCGCAGCGGTCACCATCGCTAGTGCGCCCGGCCAAGAGGAGGCGGGTGGAGGTGCCGCCAGCCGACGGCAACGATGATGATGATGATGAGGACGACGGCGACATCGAGCTAGCGGAGTCAGACGATGACGCTGAGCCGGAGGATCTAGACGAGGACGCAGACCTCCTTTTACAGTATGAAGAGGGTCCGTCCGATTTTCCTCTGCCTTAGTGTTTTTACCATACCAAACATCGGCGCAGTGGCAACGCACTGACTCGAGAACTTTCAGGATCAGCTTTAAGTAGTGACACAACAAGCCAATCTATTTAGCCGATCCTCCATGGAATCGACTCGTTGGTAAATTTTAGACCGGCTTTGGCCAAACATTGACTTAGTCAAAATAAAGCAGACAGTCGATCCGGCCAAAGGCGCACTTCCTCTAGCCAAAAACTTCCAATCCCGCGCGGGTCAGTGCCTTATAAAAGCACACGTGCCGAACCTAAAGCACTCCTCTAGTCTTTTCCAACTGAAATCATCCTTCTACCATAACCCTGCTCCAAGCAACTTGCAAAATGGCGGCGTCCAGCAGCACGATAGAAGAATTGACCCTTTGTGAGCGCGTTTTGGTTTGAAGGTAAAGAACTTGCCTCTTTCTGAAATCCCATGATACTTGCATGACTGCCCTCTTTACCTTGAATTCATTTTAATTATTTAGGCCGATGAGATGTTGATCCCAACGTCGGCCAACTCTAAATCTTTTAGCCTAGGACCCAAATCCTATGAGCCCCCATATGAACTGGCTAGAACAGAGACCAAATGCCTACGTTTTGTTCATGCTGACCCAGACCTGGATATGTGGACGGACCAGCTCCGTGCCTGGCCATATCCCATGAATGGGTGGGTCGAATGGTACAAATGCATTGAGCGTGTACACAGTTCCATTTGGCAAACCAATTGCATAGCCGATGCCTTAACCTTATCCGTTTCTCCCATGGAGAAAGATGACAACCTTCTTAGATCCATCGGCTATTTCTGGTCAGATAGCCTAAACTGTTTTCTGTTCGGCTCTGGACCCATGACGCCCACTCTAATGGACGTTGTCATGATCTTGGGTCTAGATGTACAGTCTGCCTGCCCTTCTCCCTTCTTCTTGGCTGAATGCTCCCATAAGAAAATTGTAGAGAAGAGTAGCACCCGAACTGGAGCCAATACATCAACCAACACAACAAACAAACTGGCCCAGCCACAGAGAAAGAGCACATTGCCTTTCTAAACCTTTGGCTTGACCATTTTCTCTTCAATGGCCCTTCCCTAGCTCCAAAGAAGAATTACCTCAACTTGGCCACTGATTTGGCCAGACCCTTGCCCTAGGAAAGCTCTTCCTAGGCGTACTGTATCGTCACCTTTCTCTGAACACCCAGCGCATCCTGGCTGGGCAGTGCATTAAGACAGGAGGATCTTGGTTGTTTGTTCACCTCTGGAGTCAGTTGGAGTCCCAGTCTTTTCCAGACCTTTCGGGCAAATCTATCCGCTGTACCTCATTTAACCAAGCCTTGCATCAGCTGCCCATAACCCAGACTGTTGCGGCTGAAACAGCCAAATGGTACCGGTGCTTTTACAGCTGCTAAACCACCCCTGTATATGATGCATATGCTGAATCTGAGCACTTTGAGAACCCATCTTTCTTTAGACCAGATAGTTTTGGGCTTGATGAAGAAACTCGCATCATATTCGGCACCATGGCCACTCCTTGCCTTCTCCCAGTCAGTTTGAGCACCAGCAATAGGATCAATAAACCAAGATATGAATCTTGGCAACCTGGTTTTGCTGCTCGTCAGCTCGGCTTTAACCAGACCTCCCCTCGCCTGATCATCCACGAGAAAATTCAAAGCCGCGCTGACCTAACCGACTCCCTTGTGGCCACCAAAGCCTATTCCATCTTCTCCGATCTGAAGCTACACATATCCGACGAAATGGAGTTTGTGTACACAGCCGATGGCTTCAACTCTTGGTGGACTTCTAGAGGCCTCACCTTTTCCAGCATGCAATAGCATAAACTCTTGTTGCCATCAACCCGGAGTATCAGGCTACACCAGAAGAGGTAATTCTTCGCTCAGCTCAAACCTTCCTTCATTTTGCTTTGTCTTTTAACCGAGCTTTCTTGTTATAGCTACAGGAAGGCCCTGTCTCAACTGATGAGTCAGGCCAGCCATTTAAATACTTACAAATGGCCCCACTGCCTGTGTATCAAGCCAAAATGCCTTCCTTGGACAAGGCCATCATTGCAACTCCTGGAATAAAGCGCAAGCTAGAAGGGAAAGGACTCCGTCAGCTGAGGTTCAAGAAGACTGCGATCAAACCCACATCCACTGCCTCGGCTCAACTCCTCCTTTTGAATCACCGGTAAATTCCTTTCTGTCATTCTAACAACTTTCACCGATAAGCCTTGCAGTAGACACGTTTCACTTGTTGTGCAGGACAACAGCTCTCATAGCTAGGAGCAGGAAGCTGTTGAAGAAGAAAGCTCCCGTGACCAATCGAGTCCTTCTCCCAAAGGCACATCTGGTCATGCAGACGAAGGACTCAGCACGAAAGTCAACCCTCCTCAGGTTCGTTTTGCTTGTATAATTTTTCCTTCGTCTGGAACTTTCCCAACCTTATTATCTTGTTGTCAGCCCTTCGACGTCACAGCATTGTTGGATTTTGATCCTTCATCCATCGGCAAATCCCTGGCAACTGAAAGTCCTCCCACATCACTCACGAGTACAGCCGATGTGATCGGCAAGCTCAAGGACATTACCAAGCAGCTAGAAGCCCCAATTGAGCAGCTTGTCGTTGATTGTGATGGAATTTGCAGGTCCCTTGAGTCAATAGATGATGTGCTGCCCCCAAGCCTGAAGTAGGTGCTTCAGCCTTCAGCTCATCTCAGCTTTTTTCGTGAGGATGTATTGGCAGCCGCGTCGCGCATTGCTTCCCAGAACAACTAGCCGGCTTTGAAGGAAGATATTGCCAAGGAATGCACTGCAGCCAACCAGCTCAAGGCGGCCCTGGATGATCGAAGTGAAGAAACGCGGCTGAAGGCAGCTAGGTAGAAACTCGACGCGAGGAAGATCAAAATCAATGAAGAAATCAAGCGCCTTCAACAAGAGCTGATTGAAGTCGATGCGGCGATTTTGGCCAACGACAAGGGCATAACCAAGGTTGCCGATAAAAAGCGAGAACTATCAACATTGCTCAAGACCAGCATAGCCCGCATCCGTGAACTGAACAAAGGGTTGGTCATCGGTTCTGATGAGCCTGATCGTCAAGTCCTCAATTCTGCTGACCAGGTACGGTTGAAAGCTCTCACTGCAACGCGCCAACATCTTCAGAAGTTATCAGCCTCTACATAGCTGTGTCTTTTCGGTGTTGAACTCATTCCTTTGAACGTGCCCCCCGAGCATATAGCTTGGCGAAGAACATTGAATTCTTTTTTGGTTTGTCTGTACTAAAGGTGATACCTAACTTGCATCGGCTATAATTAAGGCTGGTGGAGCACATCGGCCCTGACATTCTTTACTCATTTGTGTTGCTTCAATCAAAATATTTTTTTCCTCAATGCGATGTTCTTATGCATCGGTTCTTATCAAGACAAGATGGCAATGCATCGGTCTAATTTTCTTCTTAAGGCGATGCTTGGTACAACGGCTTTAATCACGACCAGATGGCAAAACATTGGTCTTTGTGTAAATCATGATCCGACCCACAGGCTAGGATAATAATTTTTTTAAGTATTTGCCATCGATGTTCCTGCTAAACCGGACTCCTTCCAATGTTTCCATCCTACATGAATTCCCTGGAGCAGTCTCTGCTATACGATAAGGTCCATGCCAATTAGGCGACCACTTTCCAAATGTCGGATCTTTTGTGCCAACTGGCAAGACTAGCTTCTGTACAAGATCACCCACCTGAAAACTTTTCAGCTTTACCTTCTTATTGTGAGCTTTTGCTACCCTAGCTTTATTATCCTTGATTTTTTTCAAAAGCCCAAAGCCGAAGTTCTGTTAAATCGTCTGTGTTGATGTTCATTAGAGATGCGTATTCATCGGCCGATAAGTCGTTCTGGAACCGTACCCTCCATGAGACGATGTTAACTTCCCATGGCATGACGGCCTCCTGGCCGTATACCAGCTGATATGGAGTACATTTAGTAGCTCCGTGACATGACATCCTGTATGCCCATAGTGCCTCAGCTAGCCGATCGTGCCATTGTTTAGGATATTCATCCATTTTCCGCTTGATCGACTTGATAAGACTCTTGTTCGATGCCTCGGCTTGTCCATTGGCTTGGGCATAATATGGTGAAGACTGTATCAGAGTGATACCCATTTTTTTGGCAAATTTTTTGAATTCCTCAGCCAAAAAGACGATACCCTGATCCGTAGTAATAGTCTGTTGTATACCAAACTGATAGATGATGTGTTCCTTAACAAAGTGTACCACATCCTTGGCCGTGACGTTTCTCAACAGCACAGCCTCTACCCATTTGGTGAAGTAATCAGTGGCGACCAAAATCCACTTATGCCCCTTACTGGTCGGAGGATTTACCTATCCAATCATGTCCATACCCCAGCCTCTGAATGACCATGGTTTGACGATAGGATTCAATGGCCTAGCCGACGCCATCTGGACAGCTCCAAATCTTTGGCACTCTTGACAACCTTTGTAATAAGCAATCCTCTAACATGGTTGGCCAATAATACTGCGACCTTCTGATCAGCCACTTCATTTTATGGTTTCCGCACACCCCTTCATGAACATCGTGCATAACTCCAAGCGCTTCTGATGGTCCCAGGCACCTTAGCAACAGCCCTTCTATGTCCGGAACTAAAGTTCATCGCCAATAAGAACGTGTTTCAAAGAACGATGCCTTGTCTTCTTATCTGCCCTCCGAGCCGGATCCCTCAAATAATTGAGGAGATCGGCTCTCCAATCGGCTGTCGTTATCTGCATGACGTCGATATGGACGTCATTGTCTTGGTCTGTGTAGCCCGAAGCCATTTGTGCCAATTTATTGGCCTCGACATTGTCTTCTCTTGGTATCCACTTTAGCTAGACGTACCTAAACTTTGCCATCAACTCTTGACAACGCGTAGCCCGAAGCCATTTGTGCCAATTTATTGGCCTCCGTTGACTGGTTAATGGCCACTCTGGAATCGCCAAAGGCTTCTACCGCTTCGGCACCAGCTTCTAGTAGTAACTCAAGACCCTTGCACAAAGCTTCGTATTCTGTCTGGTTGTTAGTGCGCCGCTCGCTGAGGCGAAAAGCAAATTCAAACTGTGCCCCCCGAGGGGAGACAATATGAAGCCCAATGCCACAGCCAGCATCACACGTAGACCCATCAAAGAATAAAGCCCAAGACGATATGCCGACGAAACAGAACTGTGGAGCCGATCATTCAGTAATAAGATCGGCTAACGCTTGGCTCTTGACGGCCCTGGCTGGCTTGTACCTGATATCAAATTCTGACAGAGCAAACATCCATTTGACGAGCCTCCCTTTGAGGATTGGGGCTGACAGCATATGCTTAATAATGTCGGCTTTACACACCACCCATATTTCAGTGTTGAGCAGATAATGCAGTAATTTGGTGCATATAAAGTATAAACATAAGCATAAACGCTCCATCTCGGAATACCTGGTTTCTGCGTCAAGCAGACGTCGGCTGAGGTAGTAGACAACATGCTCCTTCCCATCGACTTCCTAGATCAGAACTGAGCCGATGGGCATCTCATCAGCCGATAAATAGATGATGAACGGGATGTCGAGGCGAGGCGGAGCCATGATTGGAGGTGCTGTCAGATATTTTGTCCAACGCTAATTGCTGGTCAGGCCCCCATATAAATTCATTGCTCTTCTGCGTCTTGATCAATGGCAT
Organism: Paspalum notatum; assembly: GCA_022530915.1. Taxonomy (NCBI): domain Eukaryota; kingdom Viridiplantae; phylum Streptophyta; class Magnoliopsida; order Poales; family Poaceae; genus Paspalum; species Paspalum notatum. The sequence goes on from CM039692.1 coordinate 26,403,725, forward strand.
AAATGCCTCCAGTTTGGCCGATAGATTAGGGATGAACCTCCTAATATTAGTTAATCTTGCCAATCAGCTCTTGAAGTTCCCTCTTGGTCATCGGGGGCACCACTGTCTCGATAGCGCACTTACTCTTTGAGCCAATTTCTATTCCCCTCTCGTGTATCATAAACCCCAAGAATTGGCCAGTCGTAACCCCGAATGCGCATTTATCAGGGTTCATACGCATGCTGTGCTTTCGAGTACGCTTCAAAACTTGACAAAGATCTGCTAAATGATTCTCCTGCAAAACCGATTTCACTACTACATCGTCAATGTATACCTCGACAAGCCGGCCGATCAAGTCATAGAAAATGTAATTCATGGCCCGTCGGTAGGTAGTTTTGGCATTACGTAAGCCGAAGGTCATAACAACGAATTCGAACAAGCCTTATGGGCAATGAAAAGATGTCTTATAGACATCCTCTTCGGCCATAAATATCTGATTATATCCAGCATTACCATCGAGAAAGCTCACCATTTTGCGACCGGCCGCAGCATCAACAAGTGACTCAGCAATGGGCATCGGATACTCGTCTTTCAGTGTGGCTCTGTTTAAGTCTCTGAAGTCAATACATATTCTAAGCTTCCCATTCTTCTTCCACACATGGGCAATGCTCGATATCCAGGTGGGATATCGGCAAGGACGAATAAACCCAGCATGAATCATCTTCTCTATCTCTTCTTTGACCGTATCCACGATCTTCACATCGATCTTCCTAGGATGTTGAGCAAATGGACGGAACCCAGGCTTGGTCGGCCACCGATGTTCAACAATGGATCGGTCAAGGCCAGACATCTCATGATACTCCCAGGCAAAGCAATCAAGGAACTCTCTAAGCAATTCTACTAACTTAGTTTTAAATTCTGGATCAAGCTTTTTACTAACCCATGTTAATTAGCCTAGGACGATCGCCTGGACCAATGTCGACTGCTTCAAGCTCTTCTGAGGGAGTAAAAACAAAGCCGAGTTTACCTTCCTCGGCAAACTCTGAGTGGATCCCGACGATGTTGGGGACGGGTGAGGAGGCGCTATCTCCGGTCTACCCTCATAATGAGGCAATTGACTGTCGCATGACAAAACATCTTTGTTAGAATTAACATAAATTACACTGATGTTTTGAGACCGATCATGCATATTGGTCAGAAAAGAAGTTTCACATAAAATATGATTATAAATTTTTTGGGGCTGATCGCACAGCTCGGCCACTACGGACCGTGCCTCCATAGATAAGCTGCCATCATCTACAAGCCGATGTGGATCGGCCGACACATTGGCGACATTGTCTCGTTGTTTAGAAAGGAATGCCGATTGCCAGAACCGGCGTGATCCCATTTTTTGCCTCGTCAACGAAGCTCCAGTCCAACTCCTGTCTCCCCGAGAGACACTCTGCTTCATCGGATGTCGACGACTGCGCGATGCTGCAAGAATCATCTGCAGGGACCACCTCGATGCTGTCACCATCTGTTGATGCTCGTTATGTACTAAAATATGCTCTATTTTTATATGATTTTATATCTTTTCGAGAGTCAATCTTATCATTTAGTCTTGTTTTACTAACAGATAACCCCCTTTTTGAGAATGCTCTTTGTTTTTGTGCAATATTCATTTTTTCAGGAAAATAGGGAATAATTGAGGATATTTGAGAATTTCTCGACGAAAGGATTTATGCTATGAAGCTGGCTCTGAAATAAAGACTAATTAAAGCCCACTTGAGGAAAAAGCCCAACAAAAAAAGAAGTCTTGGAAGATAAAGCTTGCTTGAAGGAGTAAATCCTGTAATCTTTTCGAAATTCATGACAGCAGCAGCTTGCGAGCCCAATTCGAAGACCTTAACAACATCAAAGGAAGAAAGTTTGAATACCAAAGTTGTAGATCTCTTCGAGCTCTACAATTTAGAGTTTGCGTTTGCCTGATTTAGATTTCGGATGAGAAAGTTATGGTTGAAATACTAAAAGCTGTAGAACATGGAAGAGTTCAATTCGGGAAGGACAAGGATGAAATCTTGAAGCAAGGAAAGGCATGGACGTCTGGGACTCTTTTGAAAACTTGTATATACTTGAAAATAAGTGTTTTAGGTGTTCTAGGACTCTTAGAACCGACCTAATAGATTCCATGTATAGGGTTCCCTCCGGGTTATAAATATAGAACCTTCCAAGGGGAGAAGGGAGTTGTCCACCACATTATTCATTGTAAGTCGAGAGTCTAGGGCAATGGTCGGAGGCTAGAAGCGTTCAACTCGGCAAGAAGCTTACTCGGCGAAAGGAGGAAGCAAGAGGAGGCAGGCCGGTCGGCCGACCCCTAGGGGGTCTGGTCGGCCGACCCAGGCCTCCCGAGGAGACCTCGAGTTCATCTTTCGACATGTTCTTCGTCGAGTTTATCCCGACGACTATGCTTCAGAGATTACGATGTATCTCGAGTAGTTCCTTGTACTTCCTTCGATACTTTGATGAAACCTTGATATTCGATCAATAAAGTTTGCCTTTTAGACCTAGATTGTTGTTTATGCATGATCTATGATCCATATCTTTGCAATGCTTATTTCTAACATGTCTTGCCAGCCGACATTTAGATATCTTCATGTTCTTTTAGTAGATCTTTTTACTTTAACTAGTTGATTGAATCTACTCATGCTTAGATATGGTTGGGGTTTGCTAGTTCGTCGATTACCTGATTACTAGTGACAGTAGAGCTCGGGGAAAGGTTCGAGTAGGTCCTTGACATTCATGATCATGTTTATTCTGTGCTTTATGATTAGATCTAGTTTCAAGGTGGTTTTTAGTATGATGATTGTTTGTCTCATATCTCTTGTGGATCCTTTTGCCATGTTAAACCTATCGTTCTCGCGTTTATAGCCTAAACCTTGTTCTATCTTTTTATGCAATAGTTTAAACCATTATTAGAACCTTATTAGGGTATAGATTAGAGTATATTTAGAATAGTTTTAATCTTCTTTTAAGCTTGTTTAGATATATTAAAATTAGTTAGTAATTCAGTTAATATTAGATTGATAGTAGCTTAAACATAACTATCCCTAGATTGACAAAACCCAAAATACTCATCCTAAGGAAAAGCTATCACGATACTTTACGCTCGCAGTATAAGGTTTGACGTTCTTAAGTGGCGTCAACAAGCTTTTCTGGTGCCATTGCCGGGGAAATCATAATTATCGTTTAAGTTATTATAAATCTTTTATTATCTGTGTTGCTACTAGTTTTGATAGTTAGTTTATTTGGTATTTGTGTGTTTAATTTCGTTTTATTAATTTGTTTATAATTTTTACTTTTGATAGTATAATAATCGTTATTTTACTTTTACTTTAGTTTCATAAATTTTAGCTACATAGAATTGTTTAAATTCATTCTTGTTCTTAGTTTATTTAAACTAACCCAGCAACTTTGCTGTCATAGATTTTTCGTTACGTGTTTTTGTTTTTGTAATTAGTTTCAGATACGACTTCAAAGCTTGAAGACTGGGAGTTTTTGACACTTAGGGAGCGCTTAACTCCAAAAGCTGTAGACCTCAAGTTTCAGGAATCCAACAAAAAGCTGAAGTTAGGATCATACGAGCTGAAGCCAGGAATCATTAGGATTGCTGCTGCAGATCCATTCAGTGGAGAAGACGACGAGAATCCGTACAAGCACTGGAGAAGCTCAAGCAAGTATGCTACTATTTCTATCAAGAAGGAGTTCCAGTAGAGTGAGTCAAGTGGAATCTCTTTCCATTTACCCTTGTGGATAAAGCCAACAAATGGTACCAAGCTGCCTCAATTGAAGCTAAAGGAGATTGGAAGATTCTTGAACAGAAATTCCTCGCAAGATTCTTCTCACCACTAAAAGTGTACAAATTGAGGAAGCAGATTTTCAACTTCGGGCAAAGAAGGAATGAAGACATCGACGAAGCCTGGGAGAGACTCGATGACATGCTCACACAAGGACCACTACTTGGAGTAACGTCAGATGTGCATATTCATACCTTCTACTATGGTCTGACGCCAGAAGCCTATGAGAAAGTGAATATTATAGTTGGAGGATCATTGTTGAGCAGGACATGGAGTGAAGCTAATAAGATCCTGTTAGATATCTGCATGGCTTGCAAGAGCAACAGAGAAAGAAAGGGCGATGGAGTGAAGGAACTAGAAGACCACATAGCGCCCACACCTGCCACCTTTAAAGACCAACCACCTGTCAAAAAGACTACAGTGTCTTATGCCTCTGATGAGGAGGATTATGGAAGTTTTGCACCTCAAGAGGAGACCAAGAGTGATTATAGAAGTCTTGCCAGTGCAAAGCCTTTGATAGAGTTCGAGAAGATGGGCTGGATGCTAGTGGAGTTTGGAGATACACTCAAGTGTGCAGGACCACTTCCGACAGAAGACTTAGTGGAAGAAGAAGAGCTATTCCCACCAGAAGTACCACTAAGGAAGAGTGATGTTAGTCAAGATACAGGGGAAGTGCCGCAGAAATTATTCCAAGAGTAGAAGCTGGATAGTGACTTTGTCTCTGAAGTGAAGCAAGATCGGGGTCAAGCCGGAGTCATCACTTACTGAGGAAGTTATCGTTCAACTACCAGCCGAGTAATCACCAATTGAAATTTCGTGCTCCATCAACAAAGAAGTCTTCAACAACATACACTGCGCTATGGAAGCCCAGGTAAGTACAATGAGCTATGAAGTTTATTCTAAGTTATGTGATAAACCATGCTTAATTTTCACCAATATTAGAATTAAACTTGCTAGTAATGAAGTGATTAAACCTGTAGGCTTAATTAAAAATGTTGAAGTTGACATTGCTAGAAAAATTATACCAACTGATTTCTATGTCATTAATGTCTATGATAATAATATTAAATTAATTTTTGGTAGACCTTTTCTTAAGTTGGTCAATGCCGTAGTTAATAATGAAAAAGGAAAAGTCGCACTAAATATTAATGGATTAAAATATGACTTTGATTTCTTACCGGCATCTAAAGTGCCCATTAATCTCGCTCCAGATATAGAGGAGATAGAGAGTGTTAATTATATTAATGCTTTTAGAGAACCTTTAAATATAATCTTAAAGGGAGAAGACGAAAGATTTTTCTCTGAAGAAGCAACCAATGCCACTAACGAACTAGAACAAAATATAGAGGAAACCCGAGACATTCCAGTAGAGCCACTAGGTGACCTTAATCAACAGGAGGCGCCAGATGTAGAGTTGAAGCCACTACCTGATGGACTTAGATACTGGTTTTTAGGAAAAGACAAAACCTACCCAGTAGTCATCAATGATGAGCTTGGTCCAGAGGAAGTAGAGAGGCCGCTGGAAATGTTAAGGAAGCACAAGAAGGCAATTGGTTATTCTCTAGCAGATCTAAAAGGAATCAGCCCAGCGTTTTGTACTCATCGCATCCCAATGTAAGAAGACCACAAACCATTAGTTGACAATCAAAGGAGGTTGAGTAAGTAAATGAGGTCTGTAGTTAAAAAGGAAGTCATCAAACTTTTAAATGCCACAATTATCTATCCAGTACTAACTAGTGAGTGGGTAAACCCAGTTCATTGTGTACCTAAGAAAGGAGGTTTAACCGTAGTTAAAAATGATAAAAATGAATTAATCCCACAAAGAACAGTGAGTGGTAGGAGCATGTGCATTGATTACCGGAAGCTTAATAAAGCCTATAAAAAGGATCACTTTTCTTTACCCTTTATAGATGAGATGTTAGAGAGACTTGCTACGAATACCCATTTTTGCTATTTAGATGGATATTCTGGATTCTTTCAAATCCCTATTCACCTAGATGATCAGCGTAAAACTACCTTTACATGTTCCTACAGAACTTTCGCCTATAGGAGAATGCCTTTTGGACTTTTAATGCACCTGTTTCTTTCCAAAGGTGTATGATGGCTATATTCTCAGATTTTATTGAAGATATCATGGAAGTTTTTATGGACAATTTCTCAGTTCATGGTACGAGTTTTGACCACTGTTTAAAAAATCTAGAGAAGGTGCTGAAGAGGTGTGAAGAGGTCGACTTAGTGCTAAATTGAGAGAAATGCCATTTCATGATTAGAAGAGGACTTGTGTAGGGACACATCATTTCTGAGAAAGGAACTGAAGTAGATAAAGCCAAAATAGAGACGGTAGAAAAATTGTCACCACCTACTGATGTTAAATCTCTAAGAAACTTTCTCGGTCATACTGGATTCTATAGGAGATTTATTAAACACTTTTCTAAAATAGCTAAACCACTTACTTACTTGCTTCAAAAAGACATTCCTTTCGAGTTCACTGAAGAATGTGAGGTCGCTTTCAGAAGAATTAAGGAGTTACTTATTAGTGCACTTATCATTCAACCACCTGACTGGAATCGACCTTTTGAGATCATGTGCGATGCAAGCGATTATGAAGTAGGAGCTGTACTGGGGCAAAGAAAGGACGGAAAAGTATATGCCATTTATTATGCCAGCAAGACTCTTAATGAAGCTCAAGTAAATTACGCTACTACAAAGAAGGAGTTCTTAGCAGTAGTTTTTGCCTTTGAGAAATTTATATCTTATATAGTTAATTCAAAGGTTATAGTTTACACTGATCACGCTGCTATCAAATACCTACTTACTAAAAGAGATGCTAAACCTCGTTTAATTAGATGGATTTTAATGTTACAAGAATTAGATGTAGAGATTAGAGACAAGAAGGGAGTTGAGAATGTAGAGGCGGATCATTTATCTAGAATGAACCATGCTAAGGGTGGACGACCACCTATAGAAGATGCGTTAAGGGACGATACCTTTTATGCAGTTTTAGATAAAGATTCATGAATGATAGACGTTATAAGAGCCATAAAGAAAGAGCCACTAACTCATCTCAACTATAATTCCAAAAGAAAAGTCCTAACCGAAGCTAAAAAGTTCTATTGGAGCGCCCCTTACCTATATAGGTTTGGATCTGACGGAGTCCTTAGAAGATGTGTGGCTGCAGAAAAGAGAGAAGAAATTCTTAGAAAATGCCATGCTGCAGAATATGGAGGGCATCATGGACATTTCAGAACCCAAGCTAAGATATGAGGGAGTGGATTTTATTGGCCAGGAATGCACGAAGATGCAAGAAAATTTGTTGCTTCTTGTCCTGAGTGTCAGAGGACCGGAAATGTTACATCTAGAAATTCAATGCCTCTCACTTATAACCTACAAATTGATTTGTTTGATGTTTGGGGAATAAATTTTATGGGTCCATTTGAAGATTCACATGATTATGAATACATTTTGGTGACTGTGGATTATGTCTCAAAATGGGTAGAAGCTTTACCATGTAAAAAGATGACTACACTGGAGTCCTTAGAAATGATTAGAAATAATATCTTTCCATGATATGGAGTCCCTAGAGTCATCATCTCGGATGTAGGATCGCATTTTATTGGTAAAGAGTTTACTAATTATTTAGAGAAAATGGGAATTGAACATAGAGTTTCCACAGCCTATCACCTGCAAACAAATGGCCAAGCCGAGACATCAAATAAACAATTAAAAGAGATTCATAAAAAGTCAGTAATTAAAAGAGGTTGTGATCCGTTCGTAGACTTAGGATCTCTATAGCACCGCCAACCTTTTTGAGCAGCCGAAGGTACTCTTCTTCGGCCTGTTCCAGATTACGTAGTCGTTGAACCCTGCGCTTCTGGAATTTTGTCAAGCCCTCGGGGCACCATCTTGGTAGGTGGCACTCCGCACGTCGGCGCTCGTCCTCGGGCTCGCGTTGCTCGGTCGGGGACGGCGAGCGTTGGTGGTGGCGATGCAGGCCGGCGCCTCGGTGGAGGAGATGCAGGTCGCCGTGGCGGGGGAGTAGGATCATGTCCACGGCGTGGTGAGGGCGCACGATGACGGCATGGCGACGGCGCTCATTGCAAGCGCTCGAACATGGACGCCTTGCTATGCCGAGCCCTGCGGTTGGAACATTCTGGGCAATCGTCAATGGTCGGGAGCCTGTCCATACCTTGGCTCCAGCAGAAGTGGAAGTAGGGGCAGCGCCAATGTTCCTCGCGGTTGACAGCGTCGCAGTGTTGCTCATACCGTCGGCGATCCTCCCAGTGCCTCTCCTCGTGCTTGGGTGGATGAGAATATTGGCGATGACGCTCCTCTTGATAGCAACGTCGCTTGCGATAGTAGTATTCTTCCTCATCGGCATGACGGCGCTCTTGGTTGCGCCTGTGGCGGCGTGCGTATATGCCCATCAACGCTCCCGAATTAGGACGGAAATGCCGATTTCTTTCAATTGCTCTGGCCGAAGTGTTTTCTTTAGCCCTAAACTCCAACGGCAGATCATCGCATCGGCTTTGGCCTTTCCTTTTGCATCCGCAGGTGTACCAACCATGTTGATCGAAAAAGTGGCATCCTGGAGCAAATGAGGATACAGCTCCTGATTCGCGCGACGCGGAACCCTGCCTGCAATAATTGCTTCTCCCAGGCGTGCTCGAAACATCGGATCGGCAGAGGGAGGCAGCAAGTAGTCTTCCGGGAGCGGACACTCAGTCGTGTAAACCATGTTGACCGGGAATGGCGTCGTGTCGATCTTCATTGGGGCCCAGGCAAAAACCAGTCTCCCTTGCTCGATAGCTCTCTGAATTTCAGACCGCAGGATCCTGCAGTCACCTGTATTGTGTCCATCGAGCTTGTTGTGCCACTTGCAGTACTTACGGCCACGTATCTCTTCGGCCGTGGGTGTCTGATGCCCTGCTATTGGCACAAAATGTTTCTCCTTGAGCAACAGGTCAAAAATGGCCTCGGTCTTGGACACGTCGAAGTCAAAGCCAGGAGTAGGCTGAGGTTGTTTGACCCATTGGCACTGCAGCGGCTGGTTTATCCTTGCCCATTGAACAAGGTATGTATCGGCATCGTCAAGCGGATCGTCTTCTTCCATCTGGACAAGGCTGATATTTCTCCTTTGTTTCTCCTGGAACACTTTTGGGTGGCTCTGTTTGTAGGCAGAGACTTTGGATACTAGGTGGCCGACAGGTTCGAAGTCAGTCGGCCCATACACTGCTTTAACGACTTTGTTTAAGCCTTTGTATGCCAATTCTGCCAAGGGCCTCTCTTGTAGGTGGAGTGAGTAGCACCTGTTCCTCAACTCGCGAAAACGGTGGATGTACTTTTGCACCGGTTCTCCTGGGTATTGATAGATGCTTGTGAGATATGTGAGTGTTGCTTCGTCGGATCTAGAGAAAAAGTGTGCATGGAACTTTTCTTCCAACTATTTCTAGGTAGTGATTGACCCAGGGGCCAACGTGGTGTACAACCCAAAGGCTGGCCCGATCAGCGACAGAGAGAAAAGCCGAATCTTCATATGCTCGGCATGAGAAGAAGGTCCGAGTTGTGCCAAGTATCGGCTGACATGTTCCACAGTACTGGCGCCATCGTTCCCACTAAATTTTGAGAAATCCGGGATCTTGAACTTGGGAGGTGCCTCCAAGTGATCGTATACCTCTGGGTATGGCTTAGAAAGGTAACCCTCTGCTTAGGCGTCATCCCAAATTGACTCCTCAGGATTTCAGAAATATGATCCCGCACCACATCGGAATCGGCTACTGCATGATGTATGGCCTGATCGTTTTGGATCGGCCCAGACCCATACGTGTGTTGCCACACAAGCTTCTCCTGGTCCGCAGTTTTACCTACTCCCTGTGGGGGTCGACCTTTAGGTGGGTCCTGCTGCGGGCTTCGTCGTGGATTGACAAGGACCAGATTGGGGTACGAGGTAGGGCGTGCTTCCCTTTCTTGTAGTTGTCGATACCTCAACTGACAGAAGTATCCATCCGGTATAACCAATGGTGGAGTAGAATATGCCCGGGGTTGTAAGGGGATGCCGTCACGTGGAGGATGCATGACAAACTCTGTGATGTTGTCTTCCTATACCTCGATGTGGATGGGGGTGATCGGCCTAGAGTAGAACATGGCCTCTTCAACATGGCCGTTCAATTCGGGGCCGGTGATGTGTAGGGGTTCACCTGCCAATGCAGCTCGGACAGTCTTGACCACGATGTTATCCATGCGGTAAATGGTCGCCTCTGACTGTCAGATGAGGGCGTGCGCCGTGATCCTCTGGATTTCTTCACGGAGTGCTTCAGTACGCTCGTGCGAGGGAGTCATTAAGTCGACCCTATCGAGGAGTGTGTTTAGGACTCTGTGGATCTTGACATGTCCATGGCGAGACCGCCCGTACATGCCGAGCAGCTTCTTCTTGAGATCTTCCACGATCGTAGCATACTGCCTCTAGTGATTCTCCGGCAGGTCCTCGACCCCCTCGATGGGCGTGACCTCTTGGTCATCGTTAGTCTTCTTCGGATTGTCACCGGCCATGGCGATCGTCCGGCAATCTTGCTTCGTTGTCCCACCGAGGGTGCCAAAAATGTGTTGCACCAGGAAACTAACAGGTAGCACCCTTGATGAGTCAACACAATGAGAGCCGGGTGGTGTATGTGGACGTAGTAGTCGCTCCTCCTTGCTGCGGCTCACGACCGGCTAAACAGTTAACCGATCGTCTGACAGTGGTGGTCGGCGTGCCACCTGGCTGATGACCTAGCCAGGAAGGTTGTGATGGAAATGGTGGTGGTGGTTAGCTCCTGTTTTCCTTGCACATACAGACAAAACAAAGCAAACATTAAATACTAGCCGGATCGCTTGGATCGGCTCTTCCCGCGTCGGATCTTCAACATTGGCATAACTCTGGTGTCTTGCCGATGATACATCCAAAGCAATATATATAAACATGTAAATAAAAGGGGAAAAAGAAATCTATCTAGATCTGTTCTAGATAGATGAGGTCTATTCGAATGCTCATCATGCTTTAAGATGAAACTCTCACCAATCAATAGATAGTGATGCAACATGAAAGGACGGATCTTTACCAAGATCGGCAAAGATGAAACTAGGCATAGAGAACATCTGATCTTTTCTAGCAGGAGACAATATGTAGATATATCTTCTAAGGACAGATCAAACCTAGATATAAAGCTTGCATCATGCTAAACTTACAAAGAAAACCATGCAGCGCAAAGACATGCATCATAACGATTGTTAACATAAAGCAAGTTGTGCACGAGCCGATATGCAAGCACATCAGCTCAATGCATGCGATAACTAATGGATCTCGCGCCGAGTTAAGCTCGACACGAGATTCATTATGGTAACTAGCAAACCGTGCCATAAAAAATGCTTCAGTACACGATTCGCCAGGCGACTAATGCCCTAATGCTCTAATGAAGTAATCATTAGAGTAGCATGACGATTACCAGAAACTCTAGTCACTAGAGGTAGCGATGCGCCAAAGAGATGTGGAGACAACCGCTGCTTGATGAACGTATGTCATCAAATCTTATTCCATGGTATGGGTACATATTTATAGTCCTGTGGACTTGGGCGGCAAGCCTGCCCTTCCTTAATTAAGCTAAAACCCTAACTAAACATTAAGCTACAATACAAGGCCCGCTGGCCTGCTCACCACGATACACACCATCGCTTCCTTGGATAGCTTCTCCTCAGCCCAAAGCCGATTTTGGCCCATCATCATGGTCAGCCAAATTCCAATGTCAACAGTCCGATAGGGCTAACCTTCCCTCCTGCCGATCACAACAACGGGTGACTATCGGGCCCCATAGTTGTGATGAGAAGACAGAGCCAGAAACTTTCCCTTAGTCGTACTAGTGATTAGCCGTCAGGCACCATAATCGCGATGGGCGAAATGGTCTAAGCTCTTGACCAGGAATCGGACCACATATCATATCTCTGCCTTGTTTCCGCTATGCCTGTAATAATCCATCTCGTTCTTCATCGTTGTGTTTTTAGAAGCCCTTCTCGCCACCATGCAACCTGCACGCTCCTAGCGCCATCCCTCTTGCTATGGCTGCCCGTGCCTGCAGTCGTGGCACACCTTCCTCAATCCCTGTCAAGTCCAGTGATGCGATGGGCCGTCGGCTCAACATCTTGCGGCACAATGCCGAACCATTGAGCAAATTAGCTCATAGGAGCAAGAACCGCTGGTACGATTTACCAAACAACCAGATCCTTCTGTCGTCACAACCAAACTCTTGTTGAGCTCATAATATGCCTTGTTTGCTTTGTTCTATGTTGTTGCGCGTAGGTTATACCGGAAATTTTGGTTGGTACACCTCTCGTGAGGATGTTCGTGATGCTCGAAGAAAGCAACCAACGCTTGCTACAGATGCTATACGAACACGCTAGATGGATGGCACACCATCACGCCCTACAGTGGGAGCTAGAACGAGCTCGGCAGGCGATGGTGCGCCAACGTATCCCGGGAATGATGTACCCTTGTCCTTAGCCGTCGATGTCCCGTTAAGCCCGTGAATGGCAAGTCCACTAGAATCCCCACTTGATGCATAAATTACTCAGTTTTTACATGCACAACCCATTGCCTTGTTTAAATGATAAAACCTGCATGTTCTGCTTGCTAAGGAAACTTGGTAGGATTGCCGCCTAAACCCCTCTAGAAGTAGCGCGCTTAGGAGGGATCGCTCACTCAATATTATATACATTAATCTTGTTGGAATTTGGGTTGTTGATGGATTAGTGTTTGCGTTTGCGAAAACATGGGGAAAGACCCCAGTGGTAGGTCTCGATCAGCTATGCCATGTGTTAAAGGGTGGAATGCCCAGATACCGCTCATACGGTTTATTTGGGGTCCGACCTTGCAGAGAGGACTGGATAAGTGGCTTGTATGATCACTATGGAGTTTCTGCCCTGAAGAAACAAACTGGAAGTCTCATCTTGCCTAACTCTTTTATCGTACAACCACTCGATGTTGTATGTGGCAACACTAGGCCGGAACCTGCAAAGAACAACCAGCCGATACCCGTAGGCTGGGAGCACCGGGGGACTGGGAATGGTGGAAGTCGTGTGTCTGCTAGCACTGAAGCGACATCGTGTGTCTGCTGGCTCTAATGCGACAGGGATCCCATGTCTCTCCTTTGGTTGAGGTTGGGGAATACTTGCGGGGGTAGAGCCTTGAGAGGATTCACGTGATGTGGTCGCTCCTATCACGTATCCGAACTTGTGGGTAAAGTGTGCACCTATGGCTAGAGTATAAACCTATCTAGACAGTATGTTGTCCACCGGTATGGACGGGTTACGGCTTGGTTTCTACCACTAGTGTTTTAAAAAAGTGTGTGAGTTTTGGTTGGGTGAAAACCCATGTGTTTTGGATGCTGCGGGGCGTGGCCCCATAGCGGTGGATAAAAATTTGTGGCCTGCGTGCCATAAGCCACGTTGGACCGGCAAGTCCAATGGCACCCTTTTGGAAAATGTGTTTTCTTGAAGTAAAACTGGGATCTAATAAGCCTTGCATATGAAAATGCTTTTCTGCAAATTTACCCTGAGCTCCAGATATATCTTGCATGTACAAATAGGGTTAACCCAATTCCTCATGTAGACAAATTAGGAAATGTAAGGACCAAAAAACCCAATCCTTTCACTGATGTACATCGTAGAGTCCAATCTATGTAATTTACACTAGCCGTTAAACTAGCCATTGTATAACTAACTAGGCCTCCTTCTATGCTTCTGCGCCCTCTATGGTATAACTATGTAGTTATTACATTGCTCTTGTCTTCACTTCTTAGCCCTCTCCTTAATAGTGTCCTATGATTGTTCGGTCCTAGCTACTACAGATTATCTAGTTGGTACAAACGTGGGCTATCTTGATCTCCAACTTGCGCTGATGTCCAATATGTACAATTGTAGGGACATCGGACAATCTAGTCAATACAACTCACTTGGACCTTGAAAACCTCTTGCACTATCTGGACAATGTGATTGTAAAGTCCATACAAAATGACCATCTTCGGATTTTCCGGTTGATACAAATTTGCCTGGACTTGCTCTTCTAGCTTCTTCTTCTCGAGGGCTTTTGTTCTTCTCTTCATCCGTTGGACCTATGTATCTAATAATATGCATTTATACAAGTTTATTAGTCAAAATGTTGTTTTTATTGCCAATTAATCACCAAAACAAATATACTAAAATATGGAAAAAGAGACAATTTTGGCTACGTTAGTGCTCAACATGAACATGAGCCAAACCTAAATGCACAAAAGCACCTATATAGAGTGTGCACTATCGGTGCTACTCGATGACAAGCCAAAGGCACTGATAGATTAACTCCACTACCAGCAATGAACATGAGTAGGGGCTGATGGTGAACCGATCTCCGATAGTGTGAAAAGCTCTTAGGGCTCATCTTCTATGGTGTGTTCAAGCATTATTCTATGAACAATGGAGAAGGGGGGACAGGGAGGCAACGATATATATATATATATAGAGAGAGAGAGAGCAAGAGACTAAAGCATGAGAAAAATGAAGTGTATGACAAGTGGGCCCGTGTTGAAAAAAATTCAAAACCAGGCTCATAAGTCAACTTTGAACAAAGACAAACAAATCCAAGAGCTTTGGGATCGCAACATAGACTTGTTCTATTTGAAAATCTAACTTATATGCACATGCATTTGAATCAAGTTTATGACTTTAAGATCATGGAATGCAAGCTTGCAGGGCTATATCCTGTGCAATCATCGTGCAAACAAGTGATTTAAACACCCAACCTAGTAGATCACACGTTGGTTACCATTTTGCGCTTTAACCCTCCCACAATCCATCCACTCTCTCTTGGCCCCTTGAAATTTTCTAAGCAGCCCTGATGTTCCATTTCGTAGCGCCTAGCAATATTGTCTGTTTGGTTGTGTGAAACCCTAGATGGAACCCAACAAGGCCAGACGGCTTCACGCTCGGATGGATCGGCGTCATCGCTGAGACCATAAATGCCAAGGCCATAGTCACCGGTGCCTATGTTTTACTACACTTGATCCCTTCGTTTTGCTGCTTATCCCTTCCACTCATTACTCCCCAGCACATTAACTGTCAATTGCGTTTCAATCCTGTATGCGTGTACCTAGCTAGGTATAACACAAGTTGAGTGATGTGAAAAACAATGAATATGCAACACATTTCTTTGTAGCCAGCCCGTCGTCCATCCCACAGCGGTGGCGTGCCCGGAGTTGCATCGTGTGAGCAGCCTGGAGGAGGCGATGAGAGTCCTGGCCTCTTGGGGCTGCAGGATAAAACATTAGGGAAAGCATGTAGTGATTAGCAAATTTCTAAAAGGTTGGGAGTGAGATAACTGAGGGTGAGGTGGGAGGTTTAAAACACAAAATGGTAGCTAGCGTTGGATCTAGGCTGAATGTTTAAGATCGCTTGATTGCACGATTGCACTAGCATAAAGTGATTGTATAGGATAGAACTCCAAGGTTATGAGAGTACTATATTTATACAGAGCCACACATGGGGATGCTTCATGCTTGTATTTTAGTAAGTAATGTGTTATGTGGTTGAGTTTGGCTAGCTGCTAGCTGGTTTTGTGTGGTAATGCTTGCATATATTACATCCAACAAGCTAATAAAGGCTAATAGATTACACATGTATTAGCTGATTTATTAGCCACATCTATTTTTACATCTAAACTAGATAATGTTTAATAGGTAATAATTAGTTTGGTGTATCAAATATATCCATAGTATAAGATACACATGGGAGACGGATTTCCTGCAGCCATAGCTCAGCCCTTGATCAGCGCCGATGATCCACAGTTAGACTTTGTGCAGTGGAACGTGTAAAAAGATTGCCTATACACTGTAGCGCTACTGTACACAGAGAGAAAAGTGGTTGGAACAGTGAATAAGCAAGCCATATAGGCAACCTACTGCGCATAGTCTTAGCTGGAGTAGAGGATCCACAGTACCGGAGTTGGATCGCCGCTGACACCGTGGGAATGGGATCGCCATGGCGCCATGGCCGAGCTAGGGCGTGAGTGTGACGTCAGTTCAAAAGCAAATACAAAACACTGGTGCAGAGCGTGCGGAGGGGAGGCGAGCAGACGAATAAAAGCATGGACGGGGCCACCGACAAAACAAAGCATACGTCAAGAACGAAAGAAGCTTATAAATTCATTACCCCTTTGCCTGGTGCTCCCACTAATTTTTAGGGTTCCAAAGCTTTATCAAACCACGCCTTATCTCTCCTCAACAAATCCTAGAAAGATCCCAATCTTCAACCAAAGCTCAAAACATTCCTCTAGAGGCTATTAAGGGTATGCACTGGCTACTGCTGACAGTATTCCAGATTTTCCCAACACAAAGATAACAGGTGTGCAGCTTACAACCAGGTAGAGGATGACCTCCACCTTTTCTTCACTTGTTCTTTGCCTAGGGCCACTTGGTTTTCAACCAGTCCCTCGGTAAGAACTGATCACCTGGTTCAAATCCACAACAATTTACAAGATGATGTCTGTAGTCTAATGTCCATCGGTGACTCCTCTTCCTACTTACACCAAACTGTTTCCACTCTTTGGTACATTTGGAGAGCTAGAAATGACAAAAGGTTCAACAATAAGTCCTGGACGGCTCAAATATTCACCATAATGTTAAAGCTGATATTCAAACCCATGCTATGTTGCTTGATCTCCAAAACAAAACTCACACAATTAATATTTCTGATAATGAACAGGAAGCTATTGGTTCTATACAGGACGCTGATTTACAATGTCTCTACGGTGGATGCCTCCTTTTTGTTGCAACAAGTACCTTCAGCAAACTCTCAGGCGGGACTAGGAATGTACTTCAAAGGAAGCTTGCAAGGAGCAACATGCAAGGTTAAGATTCAGGCTCAGGCGGACCAGGTGCACACTCCAGTTCAGGCTGAAGTGATGGCAGTTCTCTTGGCGATTTGGGTACACTCAGATTGTCAAGAGATGGTCACAGCTCTCAGCTAGGAAGACCCAACTCTGAATGCGCCTGACTGGCCATTACTGGCCCTCGTTGCAACCAGAAGCAACTTCCACAGTTGCAGGTTCAAGAAGATTGCAAGAGCGCGAAATATGGCAGCTCACATCCTAGCCAAAAAAGCTAGACAGTCTGTCCCTTCTCAGACTACCTTTAGATGCACGAATAGCTGTCATGGTGTATGCCCTGTTTTACAGGCCCTCCAATCCCCATCCTTTGAAATCTGGGGATCTTGTACCCTGCAGTAGGTTTTTTGCTGCTAATTAATAAAGGGAACGTGCATTGTCAAAAAAAAAAAAAAAAAAAAAAAAAAAAAAAAAAAAAAACTACCAGAAGAGGGTAGAGAGAGACGCCATGGATTCAAAGGGTCAAGAACCAGTACTATACGACGATCCGTCTCTCTCTAACACAATGAATCAGCACGTGTACGGACTAGTGGGACTACTACTACTATTCCCTCCGAGTACTGCAGCACAATAGAGCTGGCAGGCAGAGGTGACCCTGATTATTCTGTGGGTGTCTTTTGAGATGTCAACAGCACTGTTCATCTGACTGACCCTGCGTGCGCAGTACAGGGAGAATTTACAATTTTTCAAACTGCTCTACTAGCTCGTTGCTCAAGGAGCTCGTACCGGTACTAGATTTCATTCTGACTGACTGTCGGCAAAAAATCCCACCCGCCTCCCCCACCGAAAGAGAAAAAACAAAGCTTTTCTAGGATCACCTCAGTTACTTTATTTGCAGTATTCTTTATGTAAGAATATCTAATATGCATTTCAGTGAGTAGAGTACTTATTAGGTTATATATACATAGTTTTGTTCAAACATACTTATTCCTTTTGATTTTGTATTCCTTTTCCACTCCGAACGCGCATGGGTATAAGTTGATTCGTCATTTTCGTAGCCGTATTGCTTTAGTATAGGCAACTGATATAAATTTATAAACTCATACAATTTATACTTATAATATAACTTTACGAGGGAATAACACATGTAACAAATCTGGATTTCATGCTGACCCAAAAATCAACTTCTATAAAGAAGGTAATCGTTTGCAGCTAGAGAGTTACGTTAATATATGAGACTTAATACTCCACTTTATTGTTTGGTCGCAAGTTAGGAGCACACTTTTTCCACCTTTGGGCATTCCCATGTAGTGGTACTTTAGCAAATTATAGAACAAGAAACGGAAAGGGTTAGAAGAAATTCTAGAGAAAGGTCTAAGCCGCGGGGAAGGGAAGAATTGCTCTCAGTTGATGATGGGAGATTACTGAAAAAAATTCAGTTCTATCTAGTTTAGCTATGTTAATTCTTTCTCCTTTTATTCCTTACCTAAGGGTGTGTTGAAAAAGCTACAATTTTTTACACCTATTTTTCTAGTATAGAATGATAAACATAAGAAAGAGTATAAATTGGTGAAGTAGAAAATATAAGGCTAACCTAAGGAGAAATAAGGATTTGAAATAATAAAACCTAGAAGCATAGAACAAAAATAAAAATGAGACTTGTTAGGATGATTGTACTTTCCATAAAATCGAAAAGTATTGTTAGTACTTTTGGAGAATTATGACCTGGAATTTATATTATTACATAAAAACATCAAGGATAAAATAATATGGTACTGGTCCCACCTCCACTTAGTACTTGGTACCATCTCCACTTGATACTGGTCCCACCTCTTTTTAGTACTTTCTCACTAATTAATATTTTTTATTAATACTTCATATTTTTAAGCCATTAGATCTTAATGAATAGAGGGTTCACATTAATGCCAATCATTGTATAACTTGTAAAAATTCAATTAAGCAAATGGCTATTTCAAATTGTATATAACGGAGAAGGAATATTGAAAGAGCTGCTACTCAGAAATAAATACTTAAAGAATTAAACCTTGAGCCAAGCCAAAAAAAACTTGGTGACTCAAACTTCTAGATGTGGTCAAGTGTAATTAGTTAAGGAACAACTATTACACTTGGTAAATTTCTAGGTCAAGGATGAGTCATAAAATAGGTTTTGAGATGATAATAACTGGGTTGACGACTGCTTAAGCAAGCATATCATCAATAGTTTTATTCCTATCTTAATGTAGCATTTAGATGGGAACTGGCAAAAATTGATAGAATGGTGCCACTTACAAAAATATGTATACATATGCATCACAAAGAAAATATTTGGTTTTTGAGGATACCCATGAGAATTAAAATTTTCATGTGGTACTTAAAGGAGTGATACTTGCCAAATGCAACTTTTTTGTGGCATGACGAAACCATTCAAGTCCTATTTTTCTTATTTTCAATATGACAAGTTTTTGTGGTGTGCTTTCGAGTGTACATTTTGGTTCAAACCTCCTATAAAAACATTAATAGTTTGTTTTATCATTGGGCTAGGCAGTGGTAGCAACGACTGTTTCTTGGGCAATATGCTTCACTTGAAAAACAAAGACGTTTTTTATATGTATCAATCCTAATATTTTTTTCTAGGTTATTTTTAGGGAAACATATTGGCTAACTCTGGGTATAGTAGTGAGGTCTACTTTATTTAGTAATCTCGGATTAATGTTGCTTCTGTGAAAAAGATGCATCCACATAAGAGCTCCCAAGAATCAGTAACAATTTCATTTAACAAAAAAAATCCCATTAGTTACACCCCATTGATAGATGTGCATTATCCAAAGACAACCAGCTTTCATTTTTTTTTTAGTTTTTTATGAAAACTTTTGTAGTCACAGAAGTAGTGTCTTTATTCATACTACTTTTATTAAGCATAAAAACGACAGTAACTAATACTATATTCGTCAAGACGAGTCTATTATTCACCGCTTGTCCTTGACCATTAAAAACATTAACATATGGAGATAGTTACTGTTAAAGAGATAAATATATTTTTTTTGCGCATATATTTGCATTAGTGAACAGCCCATATAATATACTTTTGCTTGCAAGAAGTATATCTTATGTAGGCAGGCCGCAGGCACCTAATTTCAGTATTGTTATATAGCAGAAATTATTCATCAGGACATAGTTTTTTTTCGTTTATGTATCAGAAACATTATTCATGAAAAACTAGCATTTGTAACACGCAGAAAATCCCGGGAGAATCAACATTTTTGTCTCAGGAAGCTTGAATACCAGGCCTGAATAGCAAGGCACCGGTGGCGAGTCATTATGACAGAAACTCCAAATACAGGTACAAAAATGATCAAGACAACATGACATATCATATCATGATGCTGGCAGCCAGAACAAAACGATGATGATGAGATCACCAGAAAACAAAAATAGAACGAAACCGAAAGAAAAGGACGAGAGAGACGGCATTGCACTTGGAAAAGAAGTAAGATGACAAGAGAGAAGCGATTATATGGATTCGAGAAGCTTATGTTATATCTGCAGACATTTAATTCAGATATATCGTATCGATGCCGACATGTGATGTGCAACTTTTTGTTGTACGCTTACACATCTTTTCTTTTTCACATATATACACAAGGCAACCACGAACGAAATTGATAAACAAACGAACAATAAAATACATACTACTAATTAATAAGGTGCTGATCATTATTCTGTCTGAAGTCAAAACAAAAACTCTATTTTTTCCCCTTTTTGCAAGGACATCGCAACTAATCTTGTAGTATAAAACTAGAATACTGAAGGTTCAACAACTACTGTTTTCAAACATTATGTATGTGTACTGTGGACCCTATGTTCTCCGCTTCAGCGATAGTGCTATCGGAGACTGAAATAAATGTGAATACATGCTGAATGGGACCTAGAAAATGGAGGGGAAACTAGGAGAATATAATAATTGATAAGAGTCACCATAGGCTGCACAGCGCCAATCATGCATGATTAGTTGTTAATTAAGCAGGAACACACATCATACCAGAAGTTCATACACCAATGTGACCCCATAGCACACTCAAATCAGTAAACAGTAAAAGCTGGAGCATGCATCCTGAATATATATATATATATATATATATATATATATATATATATATATATATATATATATATATATATATATATATATATATATATATATATATATATATATATATGAAAGAAGGATATCATATCGGGATCAGAGATGGAGCAGAGAACTTATTATCTTTCTCTACTGCTTGCAAATTAAATTTTTCTCCAAGTTAACTGATATGTTTTTTTCTTTATATATGTACTCCTAACATGATCCTACAAGCCCCTTAGACCTGTTTCTTATACCAACAAACAATAACAGTGATAGAAATAAGCAACTAAAAATTGAAGATCGATGGAGAGGTGGGATTAGAGTTGTTGGGTGGTGATTGAATCAAAAGGGTAGATGATCATGATCTACACTTATCGCGAACTCGGCGCGGATCTTTCTGGTTCCTTCCTTGTCGTCGTCGTCGTCGTCGTCGCAGCGGCGGCACTGGTACTAGTTGCACTAGCGCTGGAAGTACTCGTAGGAGGAGGAGCCGAGAATGAGGGCGTGGTCGTCTGTTGTGGCTCACCGGATGGCGACGGCTCGTCGTCGTCCTCCTCCTCACCGCCGCGTCCTGACGTCCCTGCGGCCTCTGCCGTTACAACAGGCGGCGGCGCCTGCACGGGGGCGGCGGCCGCGCTCCCGCGCTTGCGCTTCTTCTTCTCGTACGGGATGCCGCGCGCCTTGGCCTGAGCCTCCCGCACCTCGCGGAGGTAGATGCGCACGGCGCGGGCCGCGAACGGGTTGGACTCGGGGCGGCCGCCGGACTCCTCGTAGGCGGCGCGAAGCCGGCCGATGAGCGCATCGAGGCTGCCCCAGGCCTGGCGCAGCGGGCACGCGCAGGGCGCCGGCGGGTTGGGCTGGCCGAAGTAGGCGCAGCCCTCGGCGTGCACCTTGGTCTTGCCGAACTGATCGAGGTAGCGGAGGAACTCGATGACGTGCGCGCCGCTGCACCGCGCCAGCGTCAGCGGCGGCTTGTGGTTGCGCAGGTACTGCAGGAACGTGTTCCAGTCCCGGCGCTTCTGCGACTCGTACCGGCTGAGCCCAGCGGGCGGCGGCGCCGGCGGCTGCTGCGCCAGTGGCTGCGGCTGAGCCTGGGCCTGCGCGGGCGCTTCCTGGGATGATCCGGCTCCTCCTGCTGCTGCCGGCTGTTGCCTCTGTGCTCCTTCTTGCTGCGGCGCTTCCTGCTCAGCTCGCTTGCTCGACAACGGGGCTGCAGCAGCCGAAGAGGAGGAGGACGACGGCCCGGCCTCCGCCGGCGCGCTCGTGCCCCCTCCACCTGGCGCGTCGGCACCAGGCTCCATGGCAGCTTCTTCGTCCTCCTCTTCTCTCTCTCTAGCTCTACCTGCCTGCCGGCTTGTAAGTGTAGGTAGAAGAGGGAGGAGAGAGGCTAGGCAAGAGAGAGAGAGAAAGAAAGGGAGAGAATCAAAGGATGGGAGGTAGAAGAAAGGAGGAAAGAAGCGGCTGGTTGGGAGTGTGGCATCCTTTGCGGCTTTTGTCGCTGGTTGGGTTAATAGCGTCTCCACTACACGCTGTCGACTGCTTAATCGTAATCATTTCTTTATTTCTTCACGGATTTCCTCTTATTTACCGTTATGTACTACTAATGGGCATAAAGAACCTGCTGTTTCAATTCCTACGAACGCCCCAGTTCTTGAGGGTCTATTGGGGGCAGACCCACCGCTGCCACCACACCACCGTCCTTGATCTGCCTTAGCTGCCGCCGCCACCGCAACCCTAGGCCTCGGGCCTTCGGCGGTGGCGGCAGCCCGCCACTACGGCTCAAAAAGGTCACCTCGCGCCTATCACACCTCTCCCTCCTTTTCTTCCGTCCCACTATCACCTCGATGGTGGCCGATATCTACACCACTGGCAGAGCTTATTTAGTCAATGTCGACGGATCCGGCTCCCTCGGGCCTTGGTCTACGCGTTCTCGAGCTCATCTCTATGGCAACCAAGATTTATGCCCCAGCAGGCGCTTTTCCGGTTGACGTCGACGGACCCGTCTCCCTCGGGCCATGATCTACGCGTCGCTGAGCTCGGGACGCCCGGGCCCTTCTCGTCTCCACGTCACCGAGACTGCGCCGCCAACGGTGCCCGCCATTGTCGGCACCGGTTCCTTGAGTGGAGCACGACCCTGGCCTCCTTCACATCACTAGGAGAACGGGGCGCGTGCAAGGTTGCATTGTGTGGTGCTACCAACCTTAGGACACTTGTTGACATCGGAATTTGGCCGACCCTGATAATGGGCCTAAATCGGCTTTGGGCTGAGAGAAGCTGTCCAAGGAAGCGATGGCGCGCATCATGTTGAGTAGGCCAGCAGGCCTTGTATCGTAGCTTAATGTTAGAGTCCAGATAGAGATCGAGTCTGTTAGGGTTTTAGCTTAATTAAGGAAAGGGCAGGCTTGCCGCCCAAGTCCACAGGACTATAAATATGTACCCATACTATTGGAACAAGATTGACGACACACGTTCATCAAGCAGCGGTTGTCTCCGCATCCCTTTG
Organism: Paspalum notatum; assembly: GCA_022530915.1. Taxonomy (NCBI): domain Eukaryota; kingdom Viridiplantae; phylum Streptophyta; class Magnoliopsida; order Poales; family Poaceae; genus Paspalum; species Paspalum notatum. The sequence continues at coordinate 26,427,046 of CM039692.1, forward strand.
GCGCATCGCCGCCCCTAAGCAATTAGAGTTTTCCAAGGTATATCGTCATGCTGCTCTGTCAATCTCTCTAGTAGATATTGATAGGGCATCGCAGCGTTCTGCAGATAGTAGTTCTTGTACCGAAGTGTTTTTGATGGCAAGATCTACTAGTTATCCCGTGCATTAAGTTGATGTGCTCGCATATCGGCTCATGTACAATTTGCTTCATGTTAACAATCGTTGTGATGCATGTCTTTGCGATGCATGATGTTCTTTGTAAGTTTAGCATGATGCAAGCTTCATATCTAGGTTTGATCTGTCCTTAGAAAATATATCTACAGATCATTTCCTGCTAGAAAAGATCCGATGTTCTTCATGCCATGTTTTATCTTTGCCAATCTTAACAAAGATTCGTTCTTTTATGATTCTTTTCTTTATTTAATCTTTAGCATGAGTTTACTTTCAAAGCATCGGATAGATCTTGACTTTCTAGAATAGATCTAGATAGGTTTTACTTTCCCTTTACTGCATATTTGTATATTCTACTTGGACGTATCATCGGCAGGATAGCAGGGTCATGCCGATGTTGAAGATCAGACACAGGAAGAGCCGATCCAAGCGATCTGGCTAGCATTTAATGTTTGCCTTGTTTTTGTACAGGAGCTAACCGTCATCACCACCATCACCACAACTTTCCTGGCTAGGTCACCCGACCACCATTATCAGACGATCGGCTAACTGCTTAGCCGATCGTGAGCCGCAGCAAGGAGGAGCGACCCTTACGTCCACATACACCTCCCGGCTCTCATTGTGTTGGCTCACCAAGGGTACTACCCATCGGTTTCCTGGTGCAAAAACACTACAACCAGAGGAAAGCTTGGCGGAAGCACTCGCTCACATGCCGATGAAACAAAAAGGTCAAACGAGCCAACACTACCCAGCAACGACACATACCGTACGGTCCACATTGTGCGAGACCATCCTATACTTCAGATGGTACGATCCACACACACACTCCGAAAGGTGGTCGAGCCTCTTTATCTCCAACCATGAATTGCAACTAGGCCGGAAGGTGCGAACAGTGTAGACTGCACTAACCTTTGGAAGGTATGGTCTATACACCAAAATCATTCTGAGACGGCGAAAGAAAAACAACTCGTGAATCCACCAAAACTCGATAGAATCTGGCTCAAAACTAAACCAACTTTCACGAAAACCTACATGGACTATCCTGGAGCCATCCCAAAGCAAAACCCAAAAGATCCACTTGAAAAGATCTGGGGTTGCATGGGAATTTTAGATCTCGTGAAAGTAGCAAGAAGAAACCGATTTTGGGAAAAACAAGAACGGCCCTTGCCCGTGGTTCATAGAATCTAGCACTTAGCTAGTGAGATCAACAATGTCCTAGCAAGGAAAAGCACCAGCAAAAGAAAGGTTTCAACCTTGGCTAAACCAAAATGCACCAAAAGCTAAGGATTGAAGCCAAAAAACAAACTAGAAGGGGAAGGGAAGAGCACACAAGGAGCTGCATGAAATTTCATCTATTGATTGCCCAAATAGGGTCACAAGGTTGCAAGATTACAATGGATCGATTCCAAGCAGCCACCCAACTCCTACCCACAAACTATGGAGATTAAAACTCTCTAATGTCACTAAACTTGATGCACTTTGCTTGGAGAATGAAAACCTAGAGTTTGAAAAACCTAATTAAGAAAACCCCGAACCAACTCTAAGAGGAAAAGAGTGAGGCTAAATATGGCAGTCATCCCCTTATTTATACCAGACTCTCCACTTTGCAATTTTACAAACTGCCCCTAAGATACAGACACTATTACACTAAAACGCCCATTGGGACCGGAAAAAGACGCCACGTAACTCGGATGGGACGAACGCGATGAGGATTCTGATCTTCTTCGTCTCGAAGCAATCTCCCATTGTCCTCCACTTGTCCAGTAGTCTACACCTTGGATAGCCTTCAGTTTTGGCAACACTGACAACCATCCTTGGTTTTGATGATGGAACTAGGAAACGGTCTTGGGTAATTTTGTTGATGGAATCGGGAAACGATAATGAGCTTCATCAGTAGGCGGTGGTTTTAAGGCCCACCAAGCATTCGCCTCAATTTCATATCCATCTGAAGCCGGGCACGAACCCAAGTGCCACGTGTCAGTACACTCTAAAGGGTTTTGGCAAGTCAAGTTCACTCTAGCGCCGCCTCTCAGTAAACGCGAGAGGGCTTTCCTCCATATAACAATTAGGAGGTGGCTGCTAGTCCATCAGGGGGTCTTTGGAGATTGACAAGCACTCATCACAGTCAGGACAAAAAAACAGACTCGATTGGTACACTTGAGTCCCTCACTTAATAGAGTTTCTAGAACATTTTGTTTCGTGGAAATAATATGAATGCGGTCACGTGTCGAATCTACTAATGGAAAGTCCTAAGGTGGAACTACTAGCTAGTAGGATATATTTGACCTCTAACATCTCTCCTTTTAAGTTTTAAATGAGATAGCGTGAGAAGCTGACTTAGTTAATTTTGTACTCACCGCATATATATAGAACCGACCTTCATTTACTACATAGAGTGGTTATTAATTAAGGTACTAGCTAACAAGGTTAAATTAGGAGACAGAGTTCGCTTTTCTTTCTTCCCAGAATGAAAAAGGGGTTTGAAAAGATTCTTGTGAAGAAGACTTCCGATGGAACACTCTTTTGCTAGATGACGACACGTTACAGGAGATAGAACCCTCTAGCAGTATAATTCCTCCAGATTTGTCTACTCAAGCTCGTCTCTCTCTCTCTCTCTCTCTTTTTTTTTTTTTTTTTGCATGTTCAAGAAATTACACTACATAACAATTAATAATTAAATTCTAGTACTACATATAACCTGTTAAACGATGGTCGGTGGCTGCTTTGGCACGTAATTAATGACTTCTTTCCTTTTTGTGTGTGTGTGTGTGTGTGTTTTGCCAGGCACACTCTCTATGATTTTTTTTTTTGGTTCTTGGCGTTATAAGACTTATTCTTTTTTCTTTTTTTTGCAAAGCAAATGGGCATTGGCCCATAAACTCAAATAACGTAATTATCAAATTATTTTCCTTTGAAGGTATCAAATCATTTATTGTCTACGCAAATTAAAAACTGTTACACGAATGCAATCGCACACAACAGTGACAAATTACTCCTAAAATATATTAAACGGTGGCTATTACGTTAACATCTTTCATATTATTCATTCACGCGGTATATATAGATAAACGCGTGTATATGGTAGATATATAGTAAACAATGTTTTTGCGCGGTGCTATCGAATTATTCATATACATAGACAAATTAATCCAGTTCTGTTGTGACTGCATTTTTAGAAGTAGTAAACGCACCAGTTTCTTTATGTTCAAAAAATTGTAAATATATTTCAATACTACTGTACAATTGTGTGCACTAATTGTGTATATGTCCAGTCTAAAGCAACCACGTATGATTGCCCTGTCATTCTTTATAAAATAACTATTAAGAACGCATCGTTCCCAAAACTAGAGGGATTGTACTATACATCATACTCGTTCTTTTGCTCTCCTGTTTGATCTTGTTAACATTATTAGCCATATAGACAAAAAAGAAAAATTTAACTCAACTTGGATTATCCCCACTCTACATGTATTGTACCCAAGCTATTGTAAGCTACTTGTATAGCTTTCACCACACGGAATAGACTCGTATTAAAAAAAAAAGTCACCAGTGGTTGAGGGCCAAAGCATAAAAAACAAAGTCAGTTATAGTTTGGTGCATGCACTGTACACACACTGATGGAGCCACAGATGGGACAAATCCTAATCATGATCATACACACTAAGCATAGATTATAATTCAAGAGGACAAAGGGATTAATTGAAATAGTGCTTGACAATCAGGGGCACTACTCATAATACTCTTTTCTTTTGCTTTGTTTTAGCGAGTAGGGCACGATACTCATATCGACCGGACCTTAGTCATCACGAGCAATATGTGTTCAAAAAAACACAGATAATGCGACCTTAGAGAGGCAATACTGAAAGATTAATCCACCACTAATCAAAGATTTGCTTGCTTAAAGTTAGTCCAAATGATAGCTACGTCGTACGGATCCATGCATCGTCACCTGGTTTATTTTGTGCAGTGCAGTTAAATAAATAAAAAGTGCCCTTTGCTTAAGAAAAAAAAAGGTAGAGCTAGATAGTGAGATTTGGAGCAGAGAGATGCTGAGAGCTGCGAGAGACCAACATAGCTAGTCTTGGTGTCAGTTTCTCTCTCTTTTAATTTGGGTACTCTTTGTACAGATCACGGCCGGTTTTGTCTATTTTAAATTTACTACACATAGTATTGTAAACTGACAAGAAAAGGTACGTTCGTGTGTATCTTTAGGTGAACTAGTTGGTGAATGAAACACATGAGGAAAATATATTGCAGGTAGCCTGTCTTAAGTCTAACTTGCTAATTGATGCACAATCTTCTTATATTAGGACCGTATTTTTTTCACCTCACAAAGATACTCCCTCTGTCCCAGATAACAAGGTGTTCTAAGGTTTAAAATTTGTCCCAAGAAAACAAAGCGTCGAACGGACCTTTGGGAAAAAGGCACAGAAATCTGCATGTGGCTGGATGTTGCCATCCTCAACCGAAACAACCAATAAATAGGGAATACCAAGGTATTTTTGTTACTACTCTAATATGTCTGAAAATCTAAAATTCCATGTTTTTTGGGACGAAGGAAATATACATGTAGCAAGATTGGAAAGAATCCAATGCTACATCATCAAAGAGGTCGTACTCAGTCCCACCATAGGCCTTAATTTTACCTCTTCATTACTCATTAGTAGCCGCTAGCTAGTACCTAGAGAAGGAAAAGAAAAGATTCTACTTATTACTCATCTCCTCTAGATGTCAACGGTGCTAGTAAGCCTTATATTGATTTTGCTTGTTCTTGATAAGTTCTTGATCTTGATCAAGATGATACTCTAGTTTATAGTTGTAGACTTAGTTTGTGATTAGATCCTTTAATTAAATAATCTTTAGCTTATTATATCTATTATAGTTAGTATCTAATTAATCTTTGATTAATAGTAGTTTAAATGTAGTTTTCCAAGGATTAACAAACCCTTGATACTTATTTTGGAGAAAAAAATACCATGATACCATGCGTTTAAAGTTTGATATGCTTAAGTGCCTTCAACACGGGCATCAGATGATCCAATTGTAGGAGCACTGGACGGTTAGAAAGCACCAAACGGAAAGATCCACAACCGACTGCAACTGGGTACATGCACTAGACAGTCCAGTGATGTGAGAGATAAGGGTGCAGTTTTCCTATTGTGATAAGTGATCATCAACGTGTGAAGTGTGTCAGGGTGAGTCATGAACTAACTATGTGCTCTTCAGAGACACAAGATCTCTTGGATCGTGATGTGCAGGTACGTGGATTACATAGTGGTTGACGGCAAGTGGCCTATGACTAGTGAGGGCATGTTCTGAGGAACCGTGCAGTAGTGTTTGGACAACAAGAGGCTCAAGCACTATGTGGTGGTGTTTAAGGAGGGTGAGGCTAGGGCCCAATGATGTTGGGCGAGGCTATATATGGATGTCCAGTCCAGTAATCCAAGGAGTTGCAAGTGCACACTAGATGATTTCGACCTCATAATCATCAAGAAAACTTGAGGCGGACTAGCCTCGGTGAAGCTAAGGCTTGAAGGCTTTGGAGATGCTGTGGTCATTAGGTAGTTTAGTGATTTTCCACAAAACCTCAACCTACGCCAAGTGTTCAATACCCTGTCCCACAAAACTCTGGGTGATTTTCCCGATTGTAGCTTCAAAACTATGGGTGCTGAGGATTGAATTACTGGAGTTGGAGCCATCACCTAGATTGTGTGAGGACGAAATGGAACTTTGGTGGCATCATGTTTGTCCGATTGAGTTATTTGTATCTTTTCGGTTTAGCTCCTATGAGCTTTCTAGTGTAAAGTCTAGTTAGAGAGGTATTTTAGGCATTAGGTCTAGGGTTATAAATAGAAGTAGTGTTAGCAACCATTTTAACCCCACTTAGTGACCCTAGTTTTGTGAGTAAAATTACAAGAAATTGCAATGTTGTTAGGTGAAGCCTAAATCTAGGGAATTGTCAGCGTTCAAAATTTGTCACGGTGCTGCATCACTGTCTTTTGGGGCTTTGGGCCATGTATCATGTTGGAGTCCATTAGGGATGCATCTAAGGTTCCTTGACCAACCCTAGACCTTTATCATCGTAGACATCACCCAAGTTATGGCTTGGGTTTTGATTAGTTTCATTCTATCATTGAACAGTGTAGTAGTTCATCAGTTTTAGCATATCCTTTTACCTTAGTTGGTTGATTCAATCTTCTCATGCTTAGATGTGGTTCAGGTTTGATAGCTCATCAATTACCCTGCTCTATGTGACATGTGGGATGGAGGGAAATGTTTGAATAAGTTCGTCAGATCTATGCTTAGGGAAATTTAAGTTTGTAAGAAGTTTGTCTCATATATCTTGCTTATCCCTTCTCCGTGTAAACCCTATATCGATCTTCTTTATTCTTGTTAGTTCTTTGATCTTGATCTATCTGATGCTTTAATCTAGTATTAGATCTAGTTGTCTTAGTTCATACAATCACCTTTAGCTTTATACATATATTAGAACTATATAGTAGCTGATTAATCCTTGATTAATAGTATATTAAACGTAGTTTTTCACTAATTGACAAACATGTGAGAAACAAGCCCTAAAAGGTAGAGGTTTCGATGATTAATGACAACCTAATGTCGTTTACTAATGAGTTCATGCTTTGAAGGTTTTATATTAGTACTTGAGTTGATTAAAAGAGACCCCTAACTTCAATTTCTAAAGGTCGGCTTGTGGTTTGATCGAGCTAGCGAGAAGATCGGGTGTTTCCCCAGCTCTAAGTGCCAAAAGGTGAAGAAGGGCACTTAGTTTCCTCTTTGCTAATTTTAGTCGAGCCGTACTATCAAGAGGGGTTGAGGTGAGTAGCTTGAGTCACTCCATTTCGAGAATTCTCTAACTTTCGAGTGCATCTATGTCCTAAAGCTCAAGCACCTTAAAACATGCCAAAACACACTCTTCTTTGTCGAATAAGTCAAGAGAAAGCCCTCCGAAAAACTTTACAAAACTCTGTTTGAAAACAGCGCTGAAAACCAGATTTTTATGTACCACCGGACTGTCCGGTGGCGCAAAAACTTAGCGCTGAGGTTGTGTCGTTTGGTTGTGCTTCAATAGCCATCGGACTGTCCGGTGGCTTACCACAGGACGATATAAACTGAGGACTTTATTCCCCTTCGTCCCAGGCAAAATAGCCCACCGGACTGTCCGGTGGCTCACCACCGGACTGTTCGGTGCCTCCATCGGACGCTATAGACTGAAGGGGATCTTGCCGTGGGGTTGTGCTAAAACACACCGTCGGACTGTCCGATGGGTCACCATCGGACTGTCCGACGGTTCCTGTAGCCCATGGCGCGAACGGGGATTTTCAAACGCTAGAAGCCGTCGGACTATCCGTTGGCAACGCACCGGACTTTCCGACGGGTACGCAGAAAAACGGTTGAAGCTCCCCAACAGCTAGTTTTGGAGCTCCACCCTATTTAAAGGCTCCCTCTCCCCTCATTTACCACCTTTGCAACCCAGGAACACTCACATACACTCAAAGGTCACCTACACCACCATTCCACACCAAATCTTGAGCTTTGGGCAAGAGACTTGAAGGGAAGAGAACTCCTTGATTGGGGTTGAATCAAGTGAAGCCAAGACTTGTTACTCTTGATGATTGCGATCACCTAGACGGCTGCGGTCGTGCCTTCCGCGAGCTCCCGGAGCTTGTGGGAGAAGCGGAGGAAGCCCTTTGCGAAGGGATTGTATCCGGTTCAAGCTCGCCGGCCCGGAGCGGAGAAGAGCTACATAAAGAAGAGAGTACTTGGTCTGCGGATCAAGGGGGTGGCTTGACCTTTGCGAAGGTCATTTTGCCAACCTCAATCCTTGCGAGGGTTGAGGCCGGGATCCTCACGAGGAGCCCGCGAGTGCAAAGCCTTGCGAGGGGCGCCAAACGAGGAGTAGGGGGTAGAGACCGTGTGTCTCCTCGAACCTCGGGAAAAAATCGTCTTGTCACCTCTTGCTCATTTACTTTCCGCATTTAATTTCCTCACTTTACTTTCCTAGAACTTTCATGCTTGGCTATAGGTTGCAAATCTTTTGAGCGTGTAGTTTGCTAGGAGCACAATCTTAGGCACTAGGGTGAATTGGGGCTTTATCGATAGGATTTAATTTCAAGTTTCAAAATTAGAAGTCCAATTCACCCCCCTTCTTGGACATATTAATCCTTTCAATTGGTATCAGAGCCGAGTGCTCATTGGTTGAGGCTTTACCGCCTTGAGCAAGATGTCTAGTGGGGAAGGCTCTCCGCCCGTGTTCAATGGCGACGACTTTCCATATTGGAAGGTCCGTATGGAGTCGTACATGGAAGCCATTGACATACTTCTCTATACCGCGGCCATCACCGGCTTTCCCGTCGTGGTCGATAAGGATAAGCCCACAATGTCGGAGCAAAATTACAAGAAGTGGAATGCTAAGGCTCGTAATGTTCTCTTCCGTTGCTTGCGCAAAGAGGTTTTCAATTGCATGAGAACTATCAAGGACGCGCACAAGCTATGGGAAGAGATTTGTGCGCTCCATGAGGGAACCTTAAGCGAGAGAGAGCAACGCCATTGCACCATTAGCAAGAAGCTAAGTGATTTCCGCATGCTTTCTCATGAAAATGCTAATCAAATGTATTCTCGCTTGAATGTGCTTGTAGAGGAGATCAACGGTCTTGGTTTGACTCAAATCAAGGAAGATGATGTGGCAAGGAAGATATTGGATCTCCTTCCGGATGACAAATATGGCCACATTGTCACGGTTCTTTACCAAACCGACCTCTCCAAGGTTACTCCATCCGGTGTGTGGCAAGATCAATGCTCATGAAATGTACATGCACATTACACCGGATGCGGAGTCTCCAAGCAAGAAGAAAGACATTGCTCTCAAAGCAAGCTCATCAAAAGAAAATAAGTCCACCCCCAAGAGAATCATTGTGGTGGACACCCAAGAAGAAGATGAGCAAGAAGAGGAGGATAGCGATGATGAAGTGGCCCAACTTGTGCGCAAAGTCACTTGCGCCTTGGGTCGCCTCGACAAGAAGGGCATCAAGTACTCCTCAAGTAAGAAGAAATTCTTTCCATCTAAGAAGAAGCTTGAAGAAACGGAGTGCTACAAGTGTAGCAAGCTTGGCCATCTCTCATATCAATACCGAGTTGCCACCAAGAAGAAGCAAGAAAAGAAGAAGTACAAGAATGATTCAAGTGATGAGTCAAGTGATGATGAGAAGAAGAACAAGAAGAAGGCCCCCAAGCAATTCAAGAAGAAATTTTTCAAGAAGAAGGGCAAAGCTTATATTGGTGAGTGGATGACCGATGAGGATACTTCAAGCAACTCATAGGATTCAAGTGATGATGAAAGTGAAGTTGTTGCCGGACTTGCCATAGCTATTATCACTACACCAACACCGGCTTCACCAACTTCTTCATTCACACCTCACCTATGCCTTATGGCCAAGGGTGACAAGGTAAAAACCTTTGACGACTCTTCCGATGATGATGATGACTTGCCTTCCTATGATGAACTTGCTAGCCTAGTCCAAGAACAAAACAAAGCTCTTAGCAAGTTGAGTGCTAAGCTTGACAAGGCAAAGATTGAGAACAAGGGTCTCAAGGTCAAGTGCAATGAAATTGTCACAAACTATGACCATGGCAAGATTGATGAAATGGAGAAGAAAATTGCTTGTCTTGAAGAAGCCAACAAGAAGCTTGCATCAAGCAACAAAGAGCTAGAGATGATCAAAGAAACACAAGACAACGGTTACAATATAATAAAGAAGTCTCAAATTGAGCAAGCTCAAGAAATCAAAGAGCTCAATGAGACACTAAATGAAGTGAACAAGTGCTATAAGGAGTTGGCAACCAATCATGAGGAACTTTGTGAAAGAAACCACATATTACAACTCCATAGCATTGAGCTTGATGAGGCTAGAAAAGAGCTAGAAGCAACTCTCCAAGAGATCAACTCAATTCACAAGGATAATGAATCTTCCAATGACATCAACTTTTGTGAGAAAACTTGCGTGCCCAAGAGTGAGCATGAGAAACTTATGATTGAATTTAAGAAGCTCAAGAGTAAGAAGAGTGAATCTCCCAATGCACTCAATGAAGCTAAGAGTTGTGCTAAGTGCAAGAACAAGACTACAAGTGAGAAAGATGCAAGTATTCTCATTAAACTCAAGGATGAGAATGACAAGCTTAAGCAAGAAGTGAAAAGTGTGCAATTTGGCTTTGGTACCTTGCTTAGGGGCAATGCCAAGTATCATGAAATGATGTCTCACAAAGCCGTGAACTTTGAGAAGAATGGTCTTGGCTATCCACCGTTCAAGGACACTTGCAAGCCACCACTTTCCATCAAGATTGAGAAGCCCAAGTGGTGCACCGAGTGCTTGACCGAGGGACATTTCATGTTTGAGTGCCAAGCACCGCCCAAGAAACTCAACAAGCAATTGAGGGCGTTTGCTTTTGATGCTCACTAATTGGACAAGAGATTGTCAAATGGACAAGTGAAGGTCCAATTCCTAGGCAAGAAGGATGAGACAAGACCCAATAAACTATGGGTGCCCAAGACACTTATTCCCAAGATTGTTGATCCAAATGAGAAATGGACACCTAAGCCTAAGTCAAAGGTTGCACCTATTCTCAGATGGGTGCCCAAGTCTCAAGCTTGATTTGCTTGTGTGTAGGTGAACTACAAGACCGGAGGATCACATTGGGTAATGGATAGTGGATGCACTCAACATATGACCGGTGATTCCCAGATGTTCACCTCACTTAGTGGTAATGTGGAGGACTATGACAAGATCACATTTGGTGACAACTCCAAGGGCAAGGTTGAAGGATTGGGCAAGATTGAGATATCAAGTGAATATTCAATCTCTAATGTGTTGCTAATTGACTCCTTGAATTTCAATCTCTTGCCGGTTGGACAATTGTGTGATTTGGGTTTCCAATGCCTATTCAAGCCAAATGAAGTGATTGTGAGCAAAATTGATGGTGGTGAAGAAGTCTTCATGGGATTCCGACACAATAATCTTTATCTTGTTGATTTCAACTCAAAGAAGGCCAATTTGCAAGCATGTTTGTTCTCCAAGAATTCAATGGGTTGGTTGTGGCATAGAAGACTAGCTCATGTTGGAATAAGTACACTCAAGAAAGTGATGAAGAAGGATTTGGTCCGAGGCTTAAAGGATATCACATTTGAAAAGGACAAATTGTGTAGTGCTTGTCAAACCAGCAAACAAGTTGCAAACACTTATCCAAGCAAGACATTCATGTCAACTTCAAGGCCACTAGAGCTACTTCACATGGATCTCTTTGGTCCTACCACTTACACAAGTATTGGTGGCAATAACTATGGTTGTCATTGTTGATGACTTCTCAAGATACACATGGGTATACTTTCTTGAGGACAAGACCGAAGTGGCACATGTCTTTAGCAAGTTTGCCAAGAGAGCTCAAAATGAAATCAACACTACGATTGTGAAGATTAGAAGTGACAATGGAAGAGAGTTTGACAACACCAACATTGAAGAGTATTGTGATGAAGTTGGGATCAAGCATGAGTTCTCCGCTACATACACTCCCCAACAAAATGGTGCAGTGGAGAGGAAGAATAGAACACTCATCACTCTTGCAAGATCAATGCTTGATGAATATGGCACTAGTGAGAAGTTTTGGGCCGAAGCTATAAATACCGCTTGCTATGCCTCCAACCGGTTGTACCCTCACCGCCTCCTCGATAAAACTCCATATGAATTGCTAAATGAGAGAAAACACAATATCTCATATTTCCGGGTGTTTGGATGCAAATGCTATATCTACAAGAAGCGCCAACACTTGGGTAAGTTCCAAAGGCGTTGTGATATTGGTTCTTTACTTGGTTACTCATCAAAGTCCAAAGCATACCACATATTCAACAATGCCACCGGCATGGTTGAAGAAATATATGATGTGAAATTTGATGAATCTAATGGCTCCCAAGGAGCACATGTTGATGTTGTGGATATAGATGAGGAACCACTTGTAGACGCAATGAAAAACATGCCAATTGGTGATATCAAGCCTAAAGAGGATGATGATGAAATGCAAATTGTTGATCAACCATCCTCTTCCATGGCACCTCAAGATGGTAGTGAACAAGATAAAATACTTCCAAATGAAGACGTTCATGTACCTCAAGAACAAATCGATGAGCAAGCTCAAGATGTTGGTACACCGGTTCAAGCACCTCAAGTGGCACCTCAACGAAGAAGTCAACTTACAAGTGGACACTCCAAAGAACTCATCATTGGTAGTCCTACAAGAGGAGTGACAACAAGATCTCGCAATATGGCCGCATTTGTTCAAGCCTACTCTTTTGTCTCTAGCATCGAGCCAACAACTATTGATCAAGCCTTAAGTGATCCGGATTGGGTGAATGCCATGCATGAAGAGCTCAACAATTTCACAAGAAATGAAGTTTGGACACTTGAAGCTAGACCCAAGGGTGCTAGAGTGATTGGAACTAAGTGGGTCTTTAGGAACAAGCAAGATGATGAAGGCAATATTGTGAGAAACAAGGCAAGGCTAGTGGCAAAGGGCTACTCTCAAGTTGAAGGAATTGATTTTGGAGAGACATTTGCACCGGTTGCAAGATTAGGGGCTATTCGGTTCCTTCTAGCTTATGCATCTCACCATGACATGAAGCTCTATCAAATGGATGTGAAGAGTGCATTTTTCAATTGCTACATCAATGAGCTAGTGTATGTTGAGCAACTACTCGGCTTTGAAGATCCAAGCAATCCCAATCATGTCTATAGATTGTCCAAAGCTCTCTATGGATTAAAGCAAGCACTTCGAGCTTGGTATGAGAGGCTTAGGGACTTCCTCATTGAGAAAGTTTTTACTATTGGCCGAGTTGACACCACCCTATTCACCAAGAAGACGGACAATGATCTCTTTGTTTGCCAAGTGTATGTTGATGATATTATCTTTAGCTCGACAAATGAAGAGTATTGCAAGGAATTTGGCAAGATGATGGCAAAAGAGTTTGAAATGTCAATGATCGGGGAGCTCGATTTCTTCCTTGGGTTTCAAATCAAGCAACTAAAAGAAGTGACTTTCACCTATCAAGAAAAGTACACAAGAGACTTACTCAAGAGATTCAAGATGAATGATTGCAAGCCGATTGAAACTCCAATGGCAACTAACACAAAGCTCGACCCCGACGAAAGTGGTATCAAGGTGGACCAAACTCTCTATCAATCCATGATAGGTTTGCTTCTCTACCTATGTGCCTCTAGGCCGGATATTATGTTTAGTGTGTGCTTGTGTGCCTGGTTTCAAGCCGATCCCAAGGAGTCTCACCTCAACACAGTGAAGAAAATCCTTAGGTATCTCAAGCACACCCCTAGCATAGGCTTGTGGTACCCCAAGGGCGCTAGTTTTGAACTCTTGGGCTACACGGATTCAGACTTTGCTGGATGCCATGTTGAGCGTAAGAGTACCTCCGGGGGTTGCTACTTGCTAGGGCGCTCTCTCGTTTCGTGGTCGTCTTAGAAGCAAAACTGCGTATCCTTGTCCACCGCGGAAGCGGAATATATAGCGGTCGGGTCCTCTTGTGCCCAACTTCTATATACGTAGCAAACGCTCAAGGATTATGGAGTGGAGCTTACTAGGATCCCTCTCCTTTGTGACAACGAGAGCGCGGTTAAGCTCGCCAACAACCCGATCCAACACTCTCGAACCAAGCACATAGATATTCGCCATCACTTCATTAGGGACCACGTCGCAAAGGGAGACATCCTCTTGCGAAATGTGGGAACTAAGGAGCAATTGGCGGACATCTTCACTAAGCCACTAGATGAGTGTAACTTTTGTAGACTTCGAAGTGAGCTCAACGTGCTAGATGCTAGAACAATCATGTAAGTTGCCATGCCATATAATTTGCATCATATAAAAGTAAGTGCTTGCCTAACCGCTGCAAGATAGAGAGGAGCAAGGGTCTAGCATGAGCCGGTGGAACTTGGTTTCGCTCATGGCTTGTTGAAAGGCTCCTCTTGAAGAAGCTTGCGGGGGGAGTAAATGTGGCAAGTGTAGATTTAAAACTCCGCGTGCATTGCATTCCTTGTCATATAGATGTGCACGCATGTTTCAATTCCTATCTATGCTTGTTGTAGCTTGCACGTGCATTGCATTCGGTAGCGTCACAAAGGAGCACTCTTGATGATGTGGAGACTTGTTTCATGTACAAGCATCTCAAGTCATGAAAAGAGAATAGAGCAAAGGTCTAGCATTGTTCTTCATGCTTATTGGGTCAAATCTCTCCGTGACAGGAGTTAATCATCTCTAGTTCTCCTATGGAAAGACCCATACATCTCTTGGATCTTAATTGCCAATTTTCTTGGATTTGGAGTTTATGCTTGAAAAATCAAAACTATATATATAGCATGAGAAAATGCACCTATTTCAAAGGGTTTGAGGGGTAAGGGTTTCACCTTGGATTGTCCATACTTGTGTTCTTTTGAATCTTCAAAAAGTTGGACAAGAAAAGGAGCTTTTCAGCGAAATTCAGTGTCTGTGCATTGCCACTGGACTGTCCGGTGGGTGCACTCTCTTTCTTCCAAAACTCTCCCTCAGCTTATATCATCCGACGGCTCACTCTCTTCTATGCGACGGTACCGCCAGACCTTCCGGTGGGTAACCACCGGACCGTCCGGTGGCAGTACTGTCCCCTCCTCAGTAAGTTTCATCTCTCAGTCTTTACCGTCCGACGGTCTGCCGTCGGACGGTCCGACAGATGCCCGTCGGACCGTCCGACGGGTGTGTTCACCAGTTTTTCAAATCCATCTGCTCGGTCTATATCGTCCGGTGACCTCTCTTTTCCGTCCGATGGCCCACACCTTACCGTCCGGTGGCTCCTCGGGAGTTAGGGTGAATCCTCTTATAAGCCTTTAATACGTGGGCCCCCTCCTCATTCCTCTCCGTTCTCGAGCCCGCGCCTCCCGTGCCCTAGCTCCACGCCGAGCCGTCCCACGCCGCGCCGTCTCGCACCGCCGCCTCGTGCCCACGCAGTCAGCCACCGCCGTCCCGCGCCGCACCGTCCCACACCGCTGCCTCGTGCCCGCGCCACCGAGGCCGGGCCCTCATCTCCGGGCACCTCCACCTCGTCCTCGGTCTCGTCGCCTTCCGATCTCGGTGAGCTTTCACTCTTTCCTTCCCTTTTGCTATCTAGGCTCACATCTTATGGCTAGGGTTTCAAATTTCCTTGGACTTGTGGCATGTGGTTGCAATTTGATTCAAAGTAATGTCAATGCTCCTATGGAATAGAGTAATTTAGCCCTAATGTGAGATGGTCACGCATTTTGGTGAAAATTACTCCAAGTTTGACGCTTGACATGCATGCCACGAGTCCGAAATTCCATCTCTTGCTCTAGGTCCTATCTTATTTAGATTATTTCAACTTCTCTCACTCTTCACATCTATCTATTCCTAATTTTATGACAGATGGGTCGTGAGAAGGGAGATAAGGGCAACGGCAAGGCTCGTGATCCTTCTCGGAAGAAGAGGAAGACTCTCGAGGAGCAAGAGCGTGAGGCAGCCGAGCGTGCCGCAGCCGTGTTCGATGCGATGGAGAGTCGCCTCGCGGGAAGGATACACATCGGAGAGCCTCGTCAGAACCCTCCCCGCAGCGGTCATCCAGCACCTCTATCTCCTCTCCGGGCTCGCACGAAAAACCCCACTCCCGCTCGTCAGCCTCAGGAAAGACAGAGACGTGGATCATCGCAACGCAGGAGGCCCAGGAGGCCCAGGAGGCCCGGATCCGCAGAGCAGCTGCCATAGTTCAGTCACAGCGACAGAGACAGGGTGAGCAGCAGGGACAGGGTGAGGAGGAGGCACCTCTACTTGCCTCAGTGTGGGAGGAGTACGCGTTCTCCTCAGTTCCAGCACCTCCCACACTTCTTGTAGATGCACAGCTGCCTGACTACATGGCCTATGAGGGTAGGAAGCTCAAGAAGCTCCGCTACTATATCACACCAGAGCAGTGGCAGCCAGAGGAGCAGGATGTGAGAGTGGATCTCCGCTTCCAGACCCTTGTCCAGGCTTCACTTTACGAGAGCTCTAGAGCAGCTGGGATGGGTCTTTTTCAGGATGGGAAATGTGATTCAGCGGGATCTCTTTCAGTACTTCAATACATTCCTGGACTACCAGATTTTTTTGAGCACATCCACACATATGTGGAGGATTGGGTCCGAGTGTTCTAGGCCACTTTGTACATCGTCCCAGAGAGAGACTACATACAGTTCATGTTTCAGGGTCAGCCAGTGAGACTATACAAGGGGAACGTGGCGCTTCTACTTGGGCTTGAGTTGTCAGACCGTCACCTCCACACTGACGTCTACAGTGATTTAGAGCCACCTCGTCGCTCGAAGAATGAGTGGACAGTACTGACAGACGACGAGGTGCACAGTCTTTTCAGAGAGGGGGCTCCGGAGCGCACACCGCCCAATCTCACTCCTGAGGCAGGGATAGTTCACAAGGCCATGCGACGTACATTGATGCCCAGGAGTGGATATAGAGAGGGCATCACCATCTTCAACAGCACCTGCTCAGGGCCCTTATGCAGAGGATCAGATTTTGTGTTGCGGATTTCCTAATAGCAGAGATGGAGGACGTGATCACCGACGGGATGAGTGCTCACAGGAGCTTCCCATTCGCTCACTACATTTCCCACATGCTAAGTCGGATTGATCATGATCCAGAGGCACTGCCACTTCCTCAGATTGTATTGTTAGTGCGGTCCACACGAGCTTCCCAACACACAAGGCTCATGTACCGCCCGCTCCTAGAATGCCGGTGCAGGGGCCTGTGCCGCCACAGGGACCGCAGGAAGAGTCTCCCCCTAGAGACACAGAGACAGTACCAAAGACAGGGGGAGCGAGTGCTGCAGACACGGACAGTGGGGTGATAGCTCTGACGATGAGCGCGCGCCACCATTGCCCATACTTCCTCATGATCGTGAGACAGGTGGCTCACGTACTCCACCACCACCCCCACCGTAGCCTGTCGTCACTGCCGCTCAGGTCGCCACAGCTTTTGACATAGCCTTTGATGGGGACCAGGGGGTTCCCGATCTTCCGTCAGGTGGATGATAAATCGATTGGTCGGCACGAGACACTCACGATCCGGCTCCCGATCAACACGATCAAGCCCCTGCAATCGCAGCACCACGCGTCCTCTGGTTATCAACCGTGCGCTGCCCGGTTGACCTCGCCACGAAGGCTAATCCCTGCTGTGAATCGAGAACACAAACAAGAACAAGGAAGGATTGCAACTGAATTTGCACGATGTATGATTAAGAACACGAGTTGGGGTCTCACAAACCGTAGAAACGGCGACTGTTCAATGACAGATTGTATCTAAGCAAAACCCAAACCCTAACTTGGGCGGCGGCTAAGGTTTTATAGACCTGAGGGACGCCCAAGGACTCCTAGACGTGAACGCAAAAGACTTCTCACACGATACATGGCCCAAAGGCCCACGTGAGGGCGCGCAGCACCCTGGACAGATTCTGTCCGTCACCTTCCAAAGCGATTTCCCGTCGACTCCGAACTCCAATAGGCCTGAAACCAGTGGCATTGGAAAGCTTATGTTTTTATCTTTCCAGGCATATGTGGATCGTCGAAAACGGAGCCCGTATGCGTCCTGGGTCTCCGTTTTAGTGTCGAAAGGTCCTGCAGGCCGAGGTAGACTCGAACTCGACTTGGACTGGGCCTCCAACTTGACTTGGACGTCCTCCTTGTTCCTCTCTGACTCCTTGCTGGTGTCCAAGCCCTTCCTGATCCTCTCCAAGGTTCCTAAGTATAATATAATCAAGAATATAATTAGATAGCATACCATCCTTATCAGTATATGTACTAGAACTTAGGAACGAGTTCACCTGTTGATTTAGTTGTCGTGCTCGTGCTCTTGTGATAGGACCTTGCAGCACACTTGGAGGAGACTCGGTTGTATACATAGGAGAGATGTCCTCATCATCCTCCCCCTCTTGAAGTGAAGTCGTCCTCGACTCAAGCTCATCTTCTTCTCCCAAATACGGCGTCAAATCTGCAATGTTAAATGTGGGACTAACCCCAAACTCGGGAGGCAACTCAAGTTTATATGCGTTATCATTTATTTTCTCAATTATCTTGAAAGGACCATCAGCTCTAGGCATTAATTTAGACTTTCTCAAATCTGGAAAACGATCCTTTCTTAAGTGTAACCACACTAAGTCACCCGGTTCTAGTTTTAATTCCTTTCTACCTTTACTACCTGCATCCCTATACTTTGCAGTCATCTTTTCAATATTTTCTTTAGTGGTTGCATGCAGTTTTAAAATAAATTCAGCACGTTCCCTAGCATCATGGTGAACCCTCTCACTAGTAGGTAAAGGTAAAAGATCAATAGGAGCACGAGGGTTAAAACCATATACTACCTGAAAAGGACTTACCTTGGTGGTTGAGTGCACCGCTCGATTATATGCAAACTCAACATGCGGCAAACACTCTTCCCACATCTTCAAATTTTTCTTCAAAACAGCCCTCAACATGGTAGATAAAGTTCGATTTACTACCTCAGTTTGTCCATCGGTTTGTGGATGACAAGTTGTTGAAAACAGCAGCTTCGTTCCCAACTTATTCCATAGCGTTCTCCAGAAGTGGCTCAAAAATTTAGCATCACGATCTGAAACAATAGTAGAAGGCATACCATGCAAGCGAACAATTTCTTGAAAGAATAGGTTAGCAATATTAACAGCATCGTCGCTCTTGTGACAAGGAATAAAATGAGCCATCTTTGAGAATCTATCAACCACCACAAAAATACTATCCCTCCCCCTCTTTGTCCTAGGCAATCCTAAAACAAAGTCCATCGAAATATCCTCCCATGGAGTGCTAGGAACAGGAAGAGGCATATATAAACCATGTGGATTCAATCGTGACTTGGCCTTGTGACATGTAGTGCAGCGAGCTACAAACCTCTCAACGTCGCGCTTCATCCTTGGCCAAAAGAAGTGAGTGGACAGCACATCCTGCGTCTTCTTGACACCAAAATGGCCCATCAATCCGCCTCCATGAGCCTCCTGCATCAACAAAAGACGAACGGATCCAACTGGAATGCATAGGCGGTTAGCTCTAAACACGAACCCCTCATTTATCACATATTTGTCCCATGTTCTTCCTTGTTTGCAATGCAATATGACATCTTTAAAATCATCATCATTAGCATATTGTTCTTTAATTGATTCCAAGCCAAAAATACGACAATCAAGTTGGGACAACATAGCATATCTCCTAGACAAGGCATCAGCAATCACATTATCTTTCCCCTTCTTGTGTTTAATGACATATGGAAAAGATTCAATAAATTCAACCCATTTAGCATGCCTACGATTCAGCTTTAATTGACTTCTAATATGTTTTAGCGATTCATGATCAGAATGAATGACAAATTCTTTAGGCCATAAATAATGTTGCCACGTTTCCAAAGATCGAACAAGAGCATATAATTCTTTATCATACGTGGAATAATTCAGAACAGGCCCACTCAATTTTTCGCTAAAGTAAGCAACTGGTTTATTTTCTTGCATCAACACACCACCAATGCCTACACCACTAGCATCACATTCGAGCTCAAAAGTCTTACCAAAATCAGGAAGTTGCAGCAATGGGGCATGAGTAAGTCTATCTTTCAGAAGATTAAAAGCATCGTCCTGTGTCTTACCCCAATGAAACGGTACTCCCTTCTTTGTCAACTCATTTAATGGGGCAGCAATGGTGCTGAAATTTGGCACAAAGCGGCGGTAAAATCCAGCAAGTCCATGGAAACTCCGCACTTGCGAAACCGTTGTGGGCGTAGGCCAACTTCGAATAGCTTGCACCTTGGCCTCATCTACCTCAATTCCCTGCGGTGTCACAACATAGCCAAGAAAAGAGACTCGATCGGTGCAAAAGGTGCACTTCTCGATGTTACCAAATAAACGCGCAGCCCGCAAGGCATCAAAAACGGCACGTAGATGATCCATATGTTCATGCAAAGACTTGCTGTAAATCAGTATGTCATCAAAGTATACCACCACAAATTGCCCAATAAAAACTCTCAAAACCTCATTCATTAATCGCATAAAGGTGCTAGGTGCATTAGTTAACCCGAAAGGCATGACTAACCACTCATATAACCCGAACTTGGTTTTAAAAGCTGTTTTCCATTCATCCCCTAGTTTCATTCTGATTTGGTGGTACCCACTACGCAAGTCAACCTTAGAAAAAATTATAGAACCACTTAACTCATCAAGCATGTCGTCCAACCTAGGAATAGGATGACGGTACCGTATCGTAATGTTGTTGATGGCTCTACAATCTACGCACATTCGCCAACTACCATCTTTTTTTGGAACCAAAATAACAGGAACGGCACATGGACTAAGGCTCTCACGTACATACCCGCGGTCCAGAAGGTCTTGGACTTGGCGCTGAATTTCCTTAGTCTCCTCGGGGTTGGTCCTATAAGCAGCTCGGTTTGGCAAACTCGCGCCAGGTATCAAATCAATTTGGTGCTCAATCCCTCGAATAGGTGGCAGCCCTGGAGGTATTTCAGCGGGAAAAACATCCGCATACTCCTGCAAAAGGTTAGTGACCGCAGGAGGCAAAATATGGTGCATATCTTCCCAAGAAAACAAAGCATCTTTGCATATGAAAGCATAGCACACCACAGCATTAATTTCAGCAAGATCAGTTTTTGTAGCAAGCAAGACAGGATTCTTTAATCTTATTTGGTTTGTGACATGCTGAATTTCAGATTTAGCCTCAACAGTTTTCTTATCGTTAGCAAGCCTCTCTCTATCAAACTCAACAATTTCAGAAGGGGTCAAAGGTAGAAGTGTAATTTTCTTTCCCTTATGCATGAAGGTATATTTATTACTCCTACCATGGTGAAGAGCATCAGTATCATATTCCCATGGACGACCCAACAAAAGAGAGCATGCTTGCATAGGTACCACATCACAATCGGCAAAATCAGAATATGATCCAATGGAAAAATAAACCCGAACAGTTTGTGTTACCTTAGCTTTGCCGGAATCATTCAACCACTGAATATGATATGGGTGTGGATGCGGACGTGTGATCAATCCAAGTTTTTTGACCAAATCTGAACTCACCAAATTATTGCAGCTACCGGAGTCAATAATCACGCGCGCTCGTCGGTTGTTGATGACGAAGAAAATCTGAAACAAGTTGTGGCGCTGTTGCTGCTCGGCTTGCTCCATCTGGGCACTAAGAATGCGCTGGACAATGATGGATCTATATGCAGCAGTGTCTTCAGAACCCAAAGTGTCACCATCATTGCCGTCGTCTTCGTTGGTTTCTTCCATATCGTCAATGTCTTCTTCGACGTCAGAGGTGCTGATATAACCTCCATCTTCAGTAGCAATGTATGCCCGTTTGCTGGGGCATTCCTTTTGAACATGACCGATACCTTGGCACTTGTGGCAGCGAATGCCTGTCGTCGTACGGCCTGTGGAAGCGATGGAGGAAGAACTCGTGGTAGGTGCTGGTGGCTTCAATTTGTTGCTGCCCGGAACACGTGAGGACGGTGCGGTTACTGCTGGACGTGGTGCCGTCGAAGATGGTGATGGTGGTGCAGGTTGCCGGAAAGAGGAAGAAGGCGCTGTCCTCGCTTGCCGGGGTGTGAAGGTGCTGCTGCCGCCGACACTGCCCCTGCTGCTCCTAGATTGGCGTCCCTGCAACTCCTTCTCTGCTAACATGGCAAGATGAAACAAACCATTGACAGTA
This sequence comes from Paspalum notatum, assembly GCA_022530915.1. Lineage (NCBI taxonomy): Eukaryota > Viridiplantae > Streptophyta > Magnoliopsida > Poales > Poaceae > Paspalum > Paspalum notatum. The sequence continues at coordinate 26,449,020 of CM039692.1, forward strand.
GTAAAATCTTTATAGTCAACAATGTCCTGAATTTCTGGCCGTAACCCACCATAAAAACGACAAATTTTGTCCTCCGTTTCCTCTTTAACCCCACAGCGAATCATACCCTTTTGCAATTCAGCATAATATTCCTGGACGGTCATGTCTCCCTGTTCTAAGCGTTGTAATTTTTTACGCAAGTCACGTTTATATGATGAAGGGACAAACCGCTCACGCATAGCATCTTTTAACCTATCCCATGTATCAGGTTGTAAGTGAAGTGTGCCTAATTCAGTCCACCAAATAATAGCAAAATCTTTAAACTCACTAGTGGCTTGCCTAACCCGATGTTGTTCAGGAACTAGGTGGGAATTAAATTTTTGCTCAACGGTCATCTCCCAATCCAAATAAGCCTCAGCATCATAAGCTCCAGAAAAAGAAGGGATGGTGAATTTTACCTTAGCAAAAGGATCATCATCACGAAAGTTGTTTCCTTTATTACCACCCTTCTTACCTCCCATACCAAACCTGTTGTGTTGAAGTCGAAGGCGTAATCGTCGTTGCTGTTCAGTTTCTCCTTCCTCTTCCTCTTCGTCCAAATCCTCTTCCTCATCATTGTCATCTTTGGCGGTGCTCTTTTTGTGGCTGGCTGCGGAGACATCTCCCTCTTCAGTAGGTGCGGGGTGGCGCTTCTCAATTGCATCCATTCGGTCGGTGAGGGAGACCAAGGTTTGGGTAATGGTGCTGAGGGTCTTGTTTGTTTTCTTAGCGCCCTCAGTGATCCATGACTTAACATTCTCTTGGAACGCATTCATATCTGAAAGAAGGACACAATCCTCAATTGTCGGCGCCCCATCATCCTTCTTGTCTCCTGTCATGGTTAGCTCAGGAAAAGAAAGAACCAAAGCAAACACAAGTTTTTGAAACCCTACGAACTACTAGGTGGGATCTCACACTCTCAAGCAAACTTACCAAGTTCTTACCCGGTTCTTACCAACACAGCAAGGGACGGCGCAACCGGTGGCTGGTTCGTGACACCCAATGGAGCGTGATGACGCGATTGCAAGGGACAAAAACCGGTGCTGATCAAGAGATAATATATGTGGAGCTGTAGGAAGGCTGTATATATGTCAGTGGTACACAATGCAGTAACAGATAGTAATGCTGAATAAATGTCCGAGAAAAAAAAATCTTGCCCTAGTTGCTGGTCTAAATGTATCCCTGTTTTCGTTGCAAAGCACACAAGTAGGAAAAAGGTGGAGACGGCAACAAGGGTCAGAAAGAAGAACAAGGATCAAGGGTACCACACAGTATATGAAAAACACCAATTGAATGGTCTTCCTGAATGTCTCTGTTTTGTTTTTCTATTATTTTTTTTTGCACTCTTTTTTTTGTCACTTATTTTTGACTCAGAGACACACCAGGAAGAACCACACAAAAGTTCACCTTGAACAGAGGTCAGGTGTGGTTTACAGAAAAAAGACAAAGTGTGCAAAACCTCTGATCAATTTTTTTTTTATTTTCCTGATTTTTTTTGGCAATTTTCCCGATGGCAACCCGACCTTTGGTCGGTTGGATGGCGCAGTTTGGAGTCACCAAGCTACCGTATTTTTTTCGGATTTTTCTGATAAACGAGCGAAAAGTTATGGCTGTTTTATTGAAAGACTCCGACTTAGGGTTTCCTCGGCGGTACGTATTCGGATTCCGAGATGTATGGATGGAAAGTGTCGATGGTGTATGACAGTATGGATGGTGGGAAGAGACGAAATTAGGGTTTTATGATGGAAACCCTAACACAACGGCGGCGGCAACAAACAAAACCTAATTCGACTAGAACTCAAGCGATGATATGGATCGGTGTATAGAAACAGATATGCAGCGGAGGTGAAAACAACTAAAACAAAGACACGATCTAAACCAGCAACACGACTCGACCACGGACAAGAACTCAGAACTACGGACTCTGAAACCGAAGTTGTGCAAAGGCTAAAAGCGTGGCTGTAGGTATGGATTTTTTTTTTTTGGCTTTTTCGTGGACTGTGGGATGAAACGAAACTAATCTAACCTAATCTAAGGATAGTGTGAAGGCAAACCTGACGGTAAACCTTGCTCTGATTACCACTTGATGGGGACCAGGGGGTTCCCGATCTTCCGTCAGGTGGATGATAAATCGATTGGTCGGCACGAGACACTCACGATCCGGCTCCCGATCAACACGATCAAGCCCCTGCAATCGCAGCACCACGCGTCCTCTGGTTATCAACCGTGCGCTGCCCGGTTGACCTCGCCACGAAGGCTAATCCCTGCTGTGAATCGAGAACACAAACAAGAACAAGGAAGGATTGCAACTGAATTTGCACGATGTATGATTAAGAACACGAGTTGGGGTCTCACAAACCGTAGAAACGGCGACTGTTCAATGACAGATTGTATCTAAGCAAAACCCAAACCCTAACTTGGGCGGCGGCTAAGGTTTTATAGACCTGAGGGACGCCCAAGGACTCCTAGACGTGAACGCAAAAGACTTCTCACACGATACATGGCCCAAAGGCCCACGTGAGGGCGCGCAGCACCCTGGACAGATTCTGTCCGTCACCTTCCAAAGCGATTTCCCGTCGACTCCGAACTCCAATAGGCCTGAAACCAGTGGCATTGGAAAGCTTATGTTTTTATCTTTCCAGGCATATGTGGATCGTCGAAAACGGAGCCCGTATGCGTCCTGGGTCTCCGTTTTAGTGTCGAAAGGTCCTGCAGGCCGAGGTAGACTCGAACTCGACTTGGACTGGGCCTCCAACTTGACTTGGACGTCCTCCTTGTTCCTCTCTGACTCCTTGCTGGTGTCCAAGCCCTTCCTGATCCTCTCCAAGGTTCCTAAGTATAATATAATCAAGAATATAATTAGATAGCATACCATCCTTATCAGTATATGTACTAGAACTTAGGAACGAGTTCACCTGTTGATTTAGTTGTCGTGCTCGTGCTCTTGTGATAGGACCTTGCAGCACACTTGGAGGAGACTCGGTTGTATACATAGGAGAGATGTCCTCATCATCCCTTAGTGCTACAGATGATGATGGAGCAGCAGAGGCGGGCAGACGAGCTCTATGCTCAGCAGCAGTAGGAGAGTGATCGGCGCTTTCAGCTTCTTTTATAGCAGCAGCAGAAGATGCAGCAGCGGGGTGATGAGAGGTTTCAGCAGTCCGCAGAGCAGCAGACACGCCTTCTCTCGATAGTCACCTCGCTTGTCGCTAGGCTCCGGGCCGAGACTCACCAGCAGATTGAGTCCCTGCGACAGCAGTTTCAGCTGGCCCCGCCACCTGCAGCCTCTCTACCTATCACCTCCTCAGACACCAGCCTTCAGAGCCCGTTTGCCACGCAGGCCACACTGAGCACCTCACCGCTCGACTTCTCTTACTCAGAGTTGCCTGCAAGTCAGCCACAGATGGAGATGACTCAGCTTCAGGCTCGCACCCTGCACTTCGACACTCCTCCGGCGACACTCCCTGACTTGCCTCTGACCATGGAGTCTGTGCCTCCACCTCCAGTTAGCCAGCTACAGACGTCTGGGCAGCCTCCGGTCAACAGCGCACCGCAGCTCTCTCCTGTGCCTGAGTTGTCCGAGCAGTCAGCCTCCGAGCCTACTCCTGAGTTTCAGTCTGCCACTTAGTCGACCGAGTCCAGCTTTCAAACTGCTTCTACCACGTGCTCGACAACTGGTGTCACAGCTCCCGTGACGACGACGACCCCGGCACTCACCGTCTCTGCTCCGCTCGACGCTCTAGGCACCACCTCACTCTCCGACATTGAGCGAGCAGTTGACGACGCAGCTGCGGAGAGCGACTCCGACTCCCCATCGCGCTTCATCTTGTCCTCTAAAAACGATGGCTCTCGGCTTCCCGACTCTCCGACATCTTAAGTCTCCCTTCTTGGTGCTTGACACCAAATGGGGAGAATAGACTTAGGGGGAGCTTAGGGGAGAGTGATTACAGCTAGATAAGTCAGGGGAGCTAGAGAGTGACTTCTTTTGATGTATGATGGATCTTTTGGATGTAGACCCATATCATGACATTTGGCTCTTGAGCATGATGTATGTTCTCATGACTATGGTTCCTTGTTTGTGGTTGTGACTCTATGTGTTTATATTCATGTTTTACTTTGAGCTTTGCGTTTACTATCTTCACTTTTCTAGCTCTACTCTTTTTGTTGTCATCAATCACCAAAAAGGGGGAGATTGTGAGAAACAAGCCCTAAAAGGTAGAGGTTTCGGTGATTAATGACAACCTAATGTCATTTACTAATGAGTTCATGCTTTGAAGGTTTTATATTAGTACTTGAGCTCATTGGTTGATTAAAAGAGACCCCCAACTTCAATTTCTAAAGGTCGGCTTATGGTTTGATCGAGCTAGCGAGAAGATCGGGTGTTTCCCTAGCTCTAAGTGCCAAAAGGTGAAGAAGGGCACTTAGTTTCCTCTTTGCTAATTTTAGTCGAGCCGTACTATCAAGAGGGGTTGAGGTGAGTAGCTTGAGTCACTCCATTTCGAGAATTCTAACTTTTGAGTGCATCTATGTCCTAAAGCTCAAGCACCTTAAAACATGCCAAAACACACTCTCCTTTGTCGAATAAGTCAAGAGAAAGCCCTCCAAAAAACTTTACAAAACTCCGTTTGAAAACAGCGTTAAAAACCAGATTTTTATGTACCACCGGACTGTCCGGTGGCGCAAAAACTTAGCGCTGAGGTTGTGTCATTTGGCTGTGCTTCAATAGCCACCGAACTGTCCGGTGGGTCACCACCGGACTGTCCGGTGCCACCAACGGACGATATAAACTGAGGGCTTTATTCCCCTTCGTCCCAGGCAAAATAGCCCACCGGACTGTCCGGTGCCTCCATCGGACTTTATAGACTGAAGGGGGATCTTGCTGTGCGGTTGTGCTAAAACACACCGTCGGACTGTCCGACGGTTCACGGTCGGACTGTCCGATGGTTCCTGTAGCCCATGGGGCAAACGGGGATTTTCAAACGCTAGAAGCCGTCGGACTGTCCGGTGGCAACGCACCGGATTGTCCGACGGGTACGCAGAAAAACGGTTGGAGCTCCCTAACGGCTAGTTTTGGACCTCCACCCTATTTAAAGGCTCCCCCTCCCCTCATTTACCACCTTTGCAACCCAGGAACACTCACATACACTCAAAAGTCACCTACACCACCATTCCACACCAAATCTTGAGCTTTGGGCAAGAGACTTGAAGGGAAGAGAACTCCTTGATTGGGGTTGAATCAAGTGAAGCCAAGACTTGTTACTCTTGGTGATTGCGATCACCTAGACGGCTGCGATCGTGTGTTCCGCGAGCTCCCGGAGCTTGTGGGAGAAGCGGAGGAAGCCCTTTGCGAAGGGATTGTACCCGGTTCAAGCTCGCCGGTCCGGAGTGGAGAAGAGCTACATCAAGAAGAGAGCACTTGGTCCGCGGATCAAGGGGGTGGCTTGACCTTTGCGAAGGTCACTTTGACAACCTCAATCCTTGCGAGGGTTGAGGCCGAGATCCTCACGAGGAGCCCGCAAGTGCAAAGCCTTGCGAGGGGCACCAAACGAGGAGTAGGGGTTAGAGACCGTGTGTCTCCTCGAACCTCGGAAAAAAATCGTCTTGTCGCCTCTTGCTCATTTACTTTCCGCATTTAATTTCCGCACATTACTTTCCTAGAACTTGCATGCTTGGCTATAGGTTGCAAAACTTTTGAGCGTGTAGTTTGCTAGGAGCACAATCTTAGGCACTAGGGTGAATTGGGGCTTTATCGATAGGATTTAATTTCAAGTTTCGAAATTAGAAGTCCAATTCACCCCCTCCCCCTCTTGGACATCTTGATCCTTTCCATTGATACTCATCTTGGGAAAAAGCAAGGTTCCAATAAACGTAATTAAACACCGTTTAATCACGCTTAATCGTGAAACATTGACCTAGCTTTATGTTTATAGGGTAAACGTTCAATCAAACGCTACGAGCGTCTCAACCAAGTGAAGACAGAATGTCTCAATCTACAGAGCAGGGCCTTGGAAGGCAGAAGATCCACGGAAGACACGACGGGGGTGTGGTAGATCTTGCCGCAGCGGTGCGTCCGGCGTGTCCGGAGCGGAGGAGGCAAGGGCGGCGCTTCCGGTGCAGAAGAGGCATTGGCCAGCGGCGGAGGCAGATCTTGCTGCGGCGGCGTGTCCAGCGCCGGGATGGGGCAGAGGTGAGGGAGGTGGCTTGTGCGGAGATGGAGATGATGAGGCCCGGTCGAGAGATCGGAGGAAGGAGGAGAGGTGGCCGGTCCACCGTGGGAGAGAGCGAGCGAGTGAGCCTGCGGGAGAAACGGGATAGAGTGCATCGGGAGGGGACTGGGAAGTAGTTGGGATCGATGGGGTGAGCTAGGTCAAGTAGTGGGCTGGGACTAAAAGAGCTGGATGATGGGCTCTTTCTCTTCCTTTTCCTTTTTATTTTTCTTTTATATGTTAATCACGTTTAATCTACGTTTACTCCATTTAAACATTGGGCGAAGGTCCAGCATTATGTCTACGTTTACTGTTTTTTAACCTTGGAAAAAAGCTACACTAATATTGTGCATTTGCAGTATAAGGTTTGGCGTGATTAAGTGTCGTCAAGGCCTACTTGTTTAACCACCTCTCCAAACTATAAATAGGCCTAGTGCACACTTTTTTTGCGGAATATAGTACAATGCAGACGCTCACACGTGCGTTGTTGACGGCCCTTAAGCATGTCAAACCTTATACTGCAGGCGACAATATCAGTGTAACTTTTCCCCAGAATGAGTACCATGGGTTTGTCAATCTATAGAAATAACTAATAAAGAATGAACTAACTGAAGCTTAAGGTAAACTCTAGATTTAGGGGTTATCTAATCCACATCTAATCGACCTCTAATTCTATATCAAATCTATCTCTAATCTATGTTATATGATAAGCAACTAGAATATAATTAGAACATCCGAATAGAAGGAACTAAACAGAGTCTAATGAAGCTATAATTAGATCCAAAACAAACATGATAGGTACAACCAAGAGATTACAGCATTCGAGATAACTAGCAGTTCAAGACAGATATAAATATGATCAAGCATGTTCCTCATAGCATGATTAAACCAAGGTCAATAACCAAACCCCCTCAATCGAACTTAAACTTTCTCCCGCCCATATGACACATACAACAGGGTAATCGATGAGAAGCTCTCATAAGGCATACATGATTAGAGAATGCACTTTTAATCACTTCACATAGCACTACAGGAACAAACTATTTTTCATGCGCCAAAAACCCACGAAAATAGCCAAAATCCCACAAAAATAAGCTATTTTCGTGGGCATGCCGACGAAATTACAGAAGTAATTTCATGGGTCCCAATGAATTTACAATATTTTTTGGGTTCCATGATGAATTTAAAGTTGCCGACGAAATTACAAGCCACGTGGCCTTTAATTTCGTGGGCCAAGTGTCCGACGAAATTACAGCATGTACTTTCGTCGGCCCACGTGGCCGAAGAAATAACTTGCCATCATGGCACCCACCCTGAAACCAAAACCACACCCATATCCAAATTCGCATATTGATTCCACAGGCACATAATCACAAAAATTCAGCAGAGGCATATATGTTTAGATTCACAGATCATTCCACAACACAAGTTCATCCGTCAATTTGTCTCAAACATAAGTTCATCCATCAAAATTCACCATACAATCCAAGAGAGAAACAAATTATATCCATTCATAATACACAAGTTCATAAGAGAAACAAATTCATTCATGCATAAACCTTCATTGCAGTCACGCAACTTACTCCAAATTATTGGAGTTGTGGTTGCTCGCTCCTCTAGAGCCCGCCAGGTTCTCATTAACGTTCATTTCTGTATTTGGAGTTTGGCCTCGAGCACGTGGGGCCGAACCCTACAAAATAAATTCAGTATAAACTTAGCTAGATTTTCTGGGCCTTATAAGCTAAAGTCCATGAATGTCCAATTCAAAAAGAATAAACAGAACATAATAAATGCAAAGTATGTTAGCCTAATTAGGTAGTCTTTTACTTTCACTCAATCAACTAAGTGTCCTTTTCACACAAACAAATGCTTTTTTCACTACACTAGAATTTGATGGGTACTGGCGGTAATGTTGTGGTAGAGAGCTAAGTGAGTTTGCAACATGAGGGAAGGTTATGGAGCAAGAATGGCAGAAAACATTGCATCAATATTGAAGGGAATAGTAAAGGAATAGTAAGGGAATAGTAAGTGAATATAGGGAAACACAACTCATTACTAATGCAAAACATGGTGAGTTCATAGACTGAATGAAAACATGGTGAGTTCATGGACTAAATGAAAACATGGTGAGTTCTTTGCCCAAGCACTCTTGACCAAAAAAAAAAAGATAGCACTATAGCACTATTGTTGTACCACATGGCATCACAATGTGATCACTAGATTGCAATGTAACGGTCTAAACACAAAGAAGAAATGAGAACAAGTTTGTGGGAGAACGAGCAAAGCTTGTTAGTTGTTCATGTCATGTGCAGAAGAACACACTACACAACCACATCACTAGTAAGCAAGATCAAAGACAAAGATTGCTAGAAGAACATAACCCTTAAGAACATGATTCAATAACTCATGCATCTAGATCGAAAACATGAAGAACTAGAACTAGAAAATGAAGAATTAGAACCAAGAATATGATAATGTACCTCCCACGATGATATGATTATCCTCTATGAACAAGGTAATTAGAGAACCATGCAAGGCCTCTAATTACCTCTAGGAACTAGAAGAACATCTAATCCCTAGCCTAGAATTCAACCCTCCGCTCTCCTCTGGTGTATGTTCCTCTCTTCTACATCTTCGCTCCTTGATAATAAATTGGATGGTCGACCTCAGGGCCTATCCTCGCTATTTATACCCTAGAGGAGGTGCTGTAAAAAGAAAACCGCGAACCGACATAGGAATAGGTGGGGTTGGCTGACTTGAGGGGCGACCCCCCCCCCTTTCCTTTGCCAATTGCTTCCATCTTTGAATATGTCAGTTGTTGCTTGATTAGATTAATAAATGGTCACTGCATGTGGGCCCTAGAGCTTTGGAATCTTTACGATTTCCCAAGATCCTTTGGCAAAACCCTTCCACAATTATGTTGATAAGGTCGAATCAAAGCAAATACCCGTAGATCTCCTCCTGAAGCTTTAGGAAGGGGATGACTCGACCGACTATAGGGGTAAGATCGGCCAAGCTAAGCTAATTTTGGGGCTTCTAGGCTTCATCTTCCTCTGGGCTCTTCTTCTCTCAATATGAATCATAAATGGAGTCTCATATGTGGCCTTGAAATCTGCAAATTTGGGGTATAACACAAGACCAAAGTAATGTTGCAAAATCTCCATTTATCGGAGGTATTTGAGGTATTTGTTAGTAAACAATGACATCGACACTCATATTCATTGGAAAACTATGTAAAATGGTGCATTTATTTCATCTATATAGAGTGCCAACATGCCTACACTCACCCCCTCTAAATGCACACACGCACCCCTATGAGCACCTTTACGGAACTAGGGCTAGATTGACATCTTGAGATTTATGAAGTCACCACAGGAGCCTTGCTGTCGACGAGAACATCGTCTACCACTGAAATATCAAATTCGTTAAATCATGCGAACACCCATGTTAAGTCGAGGACTTGAACCCAGGTGGGCAGGTTCCACCATAAGGAACCTAACTAGCTAAGCTACACTCAGTTCGCTCCTAGTGCGCTCTTTGGAGATGAGAAAATAAGAAGTTAGTCATACCTTAGAAGCTCTGCTCGGCTTTGGTGGTAGGTCCTCTTGGTGACAGCGGGAGTGTACCCTAAGTCCTCCACCCCATTGTTTGGGAAGTCTATATACGATGATCGAGTTCTTTGTAGGTGGATACGTCTTACCCCTCTTCCATCACAGATCTTGGCCGAACCTCGAAGAAAGAACCTAGCATGGATCATAGATATCTTTAGTTCACCAGTATAGTCACATGGGGTATATAGCAAGAGTGGCTCTAAATCCTTGCAACTTATTATCATGTCAAGCACCGATCTATAGCTACCGATCCCTTTGGTGACTGAAACTGACTATTCTCTCTCTATACATGTCATCTTTATCGACTTACCCATAGGCATGGTCTACTTATTAATGCTGTAATTATTCAAGTATAGCAATTCAGTTTACCTTTGCCTATGGTTTCCCATGGACATTTACGATACACCGGATACTCCAAAGTAAAGTGCTACAACGGTGATTCTATGCACTTGCGTAATATATTTATTCTTGGTGCATAAGAATTCAAGAATTATTCCTCCATAAATTAAATTCCATTCTTTCTTGTATTCTTCGATTCGCAAGCAAGGATTTGCATTCGTGGTGAGGTCAACTTGGGAGTAATTGCAGGGTTTGTGTCTAGTTGATTCACAGTGGGATTGTGTGTCTCTAGGCACTACCAAATCGAGTGTTACCTCCACCTAATGGAAGATCGGGAACCCCATCCCCATCAAAAAGTTTATATTGCCCTCACAAGTAAAACAAAATCTTGAAGACACCACAAGCAGTTGCCAGCTAACTATCATGTTATTATTGTTGGCTACATAAAAAAGGGAGAACCACATGTTCACACACTTTTCAATAAAGATGATTCTAACAAAAACAAAGAATCATGAAAATATCTCCTTTACTTATTAATGACTCTATTAGACTATTTACTTTTTTTTCCTTCTCTTTATAACCACAATTTTTATGAATTCTTCCATTAGATAACATATATCATGTTAAAATTTACACTTTACAGTTTGCATCATGCATCCCGTAATAGCCACAGCAACATGTAGAGACTTCTTCTAGTTCTCATACAAGTTTTACGGTGTTTGGAATTTGGAAAAAATGAGAGCCATTGATCGAGTGAGATCCAATGGTTTATAAATAGGCGGTACCAAGGAACTGCTACAAGATGGTACCAAATAGTAGGACCGGTACAAAAACGGTGGAGCCATTACCCATATAAATTTCTGTTTTTTTAAGTTATTAAAGTCTTTATTTTTATAATACCTAGCCGGTAAAATTTTAATAGGAGAGGTACCAGTGGGTACATTTCCACCACATTAAAACACCTAAAAAACTAATGCACAAATTCCTTCACCAATACCAAAGATAAAAACAAATCCAAAGATTTTTTTCCCTAGCCCAGAAATATAATTATAATAAAACAAATCAATTTTGCACTCATTTCATGCACACAACCAACCAAACTCTCTAAGCAAAAAAAACAACAAAAATAAAAGGAAAATTTAGAGAAGAACTCAAGATAATAATGATTACATCCATGAAATATGTTTAAATCCATATTTGAAATGTAAACTTTAGATCCTGAAGCAGGAAATAGAGAAAATAGGGAGCAGGTGTAGATAAAATTGAGAAAAAGAAAGCAAGTGCTCTTGCTCTACTTGGTGAAATCACTAAACAAATCATAGTCTTAAAATGGGTTCAACAGAAAGAAGCATAGCACAAATCTCAAATGCAATCCAATATATATTAATCGGATAGATTTCTTCTCGTAAATCATGCAATAAACAAATAGTATAACTGGTAATCTAATTAGACTTCGTGATGCACTCAATTTCAACAAAATGGTAAAATATACTCCCTTTGTTCCAAACAGAATGCTTCTAAGATTTTAGGCAGATTAGCAGTCATGAGAACTCACCCTTAGGGGGCTCTGTTTAATCATGCAAATGTGTTTTGAAAAGTAAAATAGAACGGATAAAATACATATGCACCATAAAAAATAAAAATATACAATTAAATATGCATGTACCTTGAGAAAGGTGGTCCACAAGTTACAATTGCTTTTTTTTTTTTGCACCATTTGAATGCAAGAATTGTATTTGTTTTTATTGGGACGTAGAGAATATTTACATTGGTTTCAGATCCCTTGTGCATATAGCATAATTTCAGTATGATTGCAACCACCTTTCGAAAAATCAGTTTGATATCTTTCCTTTCTTTTGTGAGATGACATGTTTAGTTATTTTTTTCTTTCCTATGAATTTTCAAAGGTGCCGAGATGGCATGTACATGTACACCTCTGATTATTTATTGTATGGCAATGCATGTTTGATTAGGTGTAAACGAGCCCAAGAAAGGGCGCCTGCTAAAAAGGAAAAAAAGAAAAGAAGATGTGCATTTCTATTTGCTAATAAGTATTTTATGCAACAGTTCTCACTGGGCAAGATATTCTTGGCTACTATATTTCTAGAATAAAACTTTGGAGATATGGGTAGTGGCACATCACAATCCACCCCCTGGTTAATTAAGCTGCTACTGTGGTATATATAGCAGCCTCTAAAGTATAACAGTGACACACTGCCACTCTCAGGAAACATTTTTTTGACTCCTTTTTACCAAGACTTTTGAATTCCTTTCCGGCTTGATCTTTCAAATGCGACTGTCCCTACCATGCACCAATCGATGGATTCCTTTCAATCATTCAGGGACAGCAAAAGTACTTGTGCAGGTGGGGAAAAGATAGGGAATTCTCCCATTCCCATTAAATAAATTAGGAGGTTTGTTACGGTATTTGAAAATAATTGTAGTGATTCATTGGCTTCAATCTAATGGCTAAAACTTAAGATGAACCAAATCAAAGAAACCGAAATTGTGGATCTGACCTTAAATCTTATGGATCGAAACTTAAATCTTATGGATTGGAGCCAATGGTTCCTCCAGTTGTCTCGTTAAACTTATGGATACGAACCAAAGACATATAGGACCGGAACCGGGTTCCTCTCAAGCACCGTAAGTTAGGCCATTTCTAGGGGTGCACCCTCTCCCTAGATTTTATATTATCAACTTGGTACGATTTCAAGTGTATGCACAGTGGCAGACGACGACGTGGCAGCTAATTAGGCTGACGTAGCGAATCTAGTTGAGTGATTCACTAACCTAATTAACTCGCCGGCTTCTAGCGCAGGAGTTTGAGATCTGACTCCCACTTACAATTAATTGGAATAATTTGTTTGGTGCCTCTAGCTTGTCTATTTTTCTGTTCTATACTTCTTTCTAGCTTATATTGTGTGACGATATGCCAGCAGACCATGTCCCGACACGTGGATATCAGAAAAATGCTAGAGGAAAACTAGCATCATTTCGGTTCTCCTCACAAGCTGCGTAAGATGATCCTGGCTGCATTACATTACAATTATTATTATGAGGACGCGAATTTCAGGACGTCAAAGTTTTACTATAAGATAATTCTGGATTATTATTATCAGTATGTAAGCAAAGGGAACATGTATAACAAATCCATATACTGTATCGTATCCTTCGATTAAAAACTTCCCACTTGCTAATAAATTATTCATGGACTCTACTTTTGGTACTTGTACTATCTTTACTGTTAATATTGCTTATTGATACCAACAACAACGCCACACGATTTCAAAAGCACTAATGGAAAATCTCCGTTTGTTCTGCTGTAATGCACCTACACTGGAAAAAAGGAAACTCTCCTGTACAAATTCTCATTTTTGTATCCAATAAAATTTCTGTTGGGGGAAACCCCTCCAGGTTCCTTCAAAAAAAAGCAAGAGAATCTCTTTAGAGCATCAATGATTTGTTGATTTCCAGGCGACTATCATGCAGAATATATACTTAAAAGCCAGTCAGATAATACTTCACTTTCAACGCAATATTATCATATCAATTAAACGTACGAGATTGGAGCAAACTTTGTCTAGTATATATTAAAGGTACAAACTTAGAACGTAGTGGTTGGAACTACATTCTGGTACCGTCCACCTAGCAGCCTAAAAACAAGAAAGTCTGATGCATCAGCAAACGGCAATATATACTGGTTATGCCCTATAGCAGTATATAGCCATTGATCATGCATGTGTATATTGGCTTTGCTATTAAAATCTGTTGAAGAATAAAAGATGGCGGTGATCTCATCTAGATAACACAAGAACAATCTAGAAGATTAGCAGTTACTAATCTTCCCCTAATCCTAATCCACATGTTGTAAACATGATTAATGCGAACGGACGCGTAGCCGTCCGTTCACCGTGTATATATTTGTTCAACAATCAATGGAATACACAGTGGATTCATTCAATCCATTCATTCTCTCAATCTCTCGATTCTCCAAATCTAAAAACGTTATCAGCACTTGACTCTACCCTGAGTTTCGCCGAGAAGAACTCCGGCGAGAAGAAAAAGAACTCCGGCGAGGAGAAACAGAGAAGAACAGCAGGAGAAGAAGGAGAACTTCGGCGATAGGGCAAGATGCCGATTCTTACCACTCAGAGACTGTTGCCGTGATCCTTGTCGCCATCCTCAACAAGATCCACCGCGTCGGCTTCGGCGCACCCCGACCTCGCCGCCAGGACCGTGTCGCCCTCGCGTCCCGCCCCGCACCCGGCCCTGAACCACACCGTCTTCAACCCATGGACCCCGGCCAGGACGGAGTTCACCACCAGCCCGCACCCCACCAGATATGCAAGGATCAGTGCGCGGCCCTTCTACACCGACAACAGTGTCACCGATCCCGCCCCGAACGACGTACCCTTCCCGGCCCCTCACCACTTAGCGTCGTAGCACCGCTAGGCCGGTGAGGCCGAGGCGCGCCGCTTCGGCCCCCAGATTTTGAGCCAGCCTTCCCAACGGCTATGGCCATGGAGGGAACTCCTCGACCGAAGTGGACGAGATCCTCGTCTAGGCGCCGTAGGATGAGGGGGAGCGTGGAAGCCGGCCATGAGACGACGGATTTGGCAGTCGGCGGCGCTACGGAGTGGCGGCAGAGCGGAGTGATGGGGCAGCGGCGGACTGGGAGAGATGGGAGTTAACCCTAACCGCTGCCCTGTTCCCGTCGGTTGGGCAGGGCGTGGGCATGGGCTGCCTCCCCGAGCCCGCCGTAGGCCACCAAGCCGCCTCGCCCCCCTTCGTGGGCCACCAGGGCGGCTCGGGCCTTGTTGTTACGCAGGCAGGCCGCCCCCAAGCAGGCCGAGCAGGCCGCATCCGCCCAGGCTGCCCAACGCCCCGCACCCCTTCATGGGCCCGAGCGGGCTAAATTACTCTGCAGGCCACTTTTGACCTTTACAATTACTGTACGGTATTTATCTACTCCCTCCGTCCACGAAAGAATGAAATGCTGAGTTTGTCCTAAGTCAAACTATCGTAAGTTTGACCAAGTTTATATAAAAATGTAATAACATTTATGATATCAATTATGTATGATATGAAAATACAGTTCAACACGAATCTAATGATACTAATTTAGTAGCATAACTTTTAATATATTTTGATATAAACTTGGTCAAAGTTACGAAAGTTTGACTTAGGACAAAGCCAGGATTTCATTCTTTTGTGGACGGAGGGAGTACAATTTATGCAGTTTAGTTTCTGTATTTTAAATATTTACAATCATTTCAGTATAGTGTCTTTTTATTTAAGACCCCTGGTGTATTATGTACTATACATATCATGTGTGCATTTTATGTACGTGCCTTAATTTTACATACTTGCTATTTTGTTCTTGCAATTTTATACTTGCAATTGAATATTTTATACCCTTACAATTACAAACCTTAGTTGTCTTAGAGTTATATTTGGATTAAAACTCGCATAATTAAGTTAAAGGGTAGAAAATGCACATATAACATATGAATTAATGACTAAAAGTATGTCATTTCACATATAGATACGAGTATGTTATATTTATATACTATACCTCTTTTAAATTTGCAATTTGACCACTTGCAATTTAATCATGTGAAAACCCTCAAAATTTAATTGTCTTAAGGGTTATTAGCTACAACTCTCACAAATAGAAATGAGACTTAATTATCAAAAGGGTTTACAACAAAACTCTCCCAATTAAGTTAACATTTGTCAATGGATTTTATGACAAATTTCCCACGTATAAAATAGTACTTAATTGTCAATAAGAAAAATTTGTGAGAAAACCTAGAATTTTTGCAAAATATGGCTCTCTTGCGGTGAATATAAATAGATTTCGCAAAACTATAGCCCTATCCAACTATTGTACTATGTAATTAGTGCAATTTTGTTTCAGTCTATGATTTGAATAACATATCGACCTGGTCAATTTTTGCAATTCCTTCAGAAATTGCATTTTTGACAAAAACAAATCCTCTCAATTAAGTGCTCATTAATTGACCTAAGATTGGATGCAGAATTTTTCAATAAAATCTTGTATCATTTTGAAAAAAAAACACAAGGTGATAGAGTCATAGGCATTGGCTGCGTTTTATTCTCATGAATAATTCTGCCCAGAGACCATGCCTAATGCAACGAATTATTCGTATGTCACTGAGAGGTCTACATCATGTTTTTCCAAATTTGATGATTACCTACGTCGTGTTTCCACGGAATTAATATTTTGGATCTATGGTTTACATCTATATGGTAATAACCATTTTTCTAATAATTTTGGTAGAACACAGGGTAGTAGAGCCTTAGACATTGGCTGCGGTGTATTCTTATGTGAATATATCAGCCCAGAGACCATGTCTATAGCAGCAGTTTAAGTGCCTACTACTGAGGGATCTACTCTATGATTCGGACATGGAGATTATCTACAAACTGTATACCATTATTGATTTGTAAAGTCGACATCTTATGTAAGGCTTCTAATGATCCAATTACATTGACAAGATACGAAGACTTGATGAATTTTGCATTTAGATTATTACAGCATTATCATTAAACAAATGGATTGTATACCGTGTTAGGGATAATTGATACGAAGTTCTATAAACTCGCCCTATGGGTATCTTTAGTCCCCATAGATAATGGACATTAACACAAGTTTCATCCTATGAACTAGTGGAAGCATGTACTGAAACCCCATCAGGGGGAGATTTCATAATAGATCAAATTAATTAGTATCTTTGCTACTGCTAAGAAACCATATGATGCCATAGAGATAATCAATAAGAGTATTTCATAAAACAAACTTTATGCATTTAGACTTATTATTCAAATTTGATGAATACAAATCATTGCATAAAGAGAAATAATGGCAACAGAATCTGAAATGACCAGTAATTGTTGTGATTGTAGTTGTGATTTAAAATTTTGCTTAATATGCTTTATTCATAAAGTTTCAATTTGATCTTTACCAAAAAGTTTAAGGATGACATACGAGAACACTTCAAATACTTGAAGTTGGAGGTTGATTGTTTATCACTGATCATATGTATCATGTGGCAATATTTTTTTAAATAAGAGAACCTCACCCAAATGGACATAACACCGATCGAATATATTTCAGATGATTCAGTTTTGAGATTTCTAATAATCTTAATGTCCATTCACATTTAAAAAAATGTCCAATTAAAATGTGTTGTAATAATTAACGTTGTCGAGGCATTTTTGTTGTATATATCATATTTATATATTTGATACTCAACAATATGTCATAAATTATTGTATATTTGATATAGATGTATATTGGCATCATTATTACAGTAGATGAATGCCACAAACTCTATAATTAGGGCTACACAAAACTTTAAAGTTCTTCTGAATCGAAAATGTCAAGTTTTGGCAATCCTACATGTGATATGATAATGGATTAGTCATACCACTATCATACCCCCTTGAATAATGAGTTATGCTCGTATCTTATTGAATTATAGAGATATCCGTAAATTTTATTTCATATAGGAGCACAAGATGACAACAACGGATATGGCATATGCATCAAGCCCATAAAACATGTTATATATAAGGTAATTTTTCAGAATGTCGATGCATTTCAAACTTGGCATGATCGATTTGGACACCCCAGAATCGAAATGATGAGAAAAATTATCACCAATTCTATTGGTCGTGATTTGACGCTGCAAAATTTTCCAACAATAAAGATTACGTATGCATTGTATGTGCTACAGGGAAATTGATTTTAATACCTACACATCTTAAAATTCGAGTAGAACCACTAAAATCCCTTGAAATAATTCAAGGTGATATTTGTGATCCAATTAAACCATCCTATGGACCGTTTAAATATTTTATGATTTTAATTGACACATCTGCGAGATGGTCACATGTGTGCTTATAGTCCACTAGAAACCATGCCTTTGACAAAATAATGTCTCAAATTATAAAGTTAAAGGCACATCATCCAGAATATCGGATTCAATTAATCCGAATGGACAATGCTACTGAATTTTTCCTCCCATACTTTTAATGAGTATTGCATGGCTTTAGAAATCCAGGTTCAGTACTCAGTTCCATATATCCACACTCAAAATGGTTTGGCTAAATTTTGAATCAAGAGGATTAAACTTGTTGCAAGTCCATTACTAATGAATTGCTCTTTGCCTATGTCGTGTTGGGGTCATGCGGTATTTCACTCTGCTGATCTAATTTAACTACGACAAACTGCATATCATGACTCCTCTCCCTTACAATTAGTACAAGGGGACCCTTCTAGAATTTCACATTGCGTAAATTCGAAGGACTTTCCATTGCGTAAATTCGGATGCGACGTTTACATACCGATATCACCACCACAGCGTACCTCTATGGGCCTCACAGAAAGTTAGGGATTTATGTGGGTTACCAATTTCCATCGATAATAAAGTATTTAGAACCTCTAACAGGTGATCTATTTACGGCCTAGTTCGCTGACTATATTTTAAATTGAGGAACATTTCCCGGCATTAGGGGGAGATTTCAAGTACCACAAAGGAGAATGCCGAGAAATTGATTGGGATGCGAAGAGTATCTCCTCCTCAGATCCCCATACTAAAGAAACTGAACTTCAATTTCAAAAAAAAAATTATTATGCAAAATATTGCAAACAATCTGCCTCATGCATTCACTAATTACAAAGATATAATAAAGTGTTTCATTCCTGTTAGGATTGAGCTCAAAACCCTATTATAAATAAGAAGGGAAGAAGTAAGCATCCAAGAAGGATTAATCTTATTTGAAGAAGAGAAAGACGGTAAATACACATCAACAAGAAGTTAATGAAACTCGAAGTAGGGAAATCCAGATGAGTCTCTAAGGGTGAATGAACTTGCTACCAATTATATTGAGACTGGCGAAACATTTGACCGCAAGGCTACTATTGTCGACACTGAGAAAAAGATTGTAACACCCCGAAATTTGACCCTAAGAAATTATCTCTAATCTCTCTCATCTCTAATTCAAAATAAATTTCTAAAGTTGTTTGAGTACAAGTGTACAGTTCTAAGCTCACCTAAAATCACCTCAATCTCCTCTGAATATTTTCCAAAAATATTCCCAAGTCTTCTCTTCCAAAATCTTCTCAAATTTCTTGTCTAAATTCATTTCAGAAAAAGATAAACCTATTCCTATTTCTACTCGGGCCGCAGCCCAACTCCCTTCCTCCTCTCTCTCTCGGCCCGCCTCCCCCGCGGCCCAGATCTTTCTCCCTTCTCCCTTCCCACGTGGGCCAAGCCACCCCGGCCCATTCGCCCTTCTCCTCTCCCCAGCCCAAGACGAGCAGCAGCCCAACAGGCCACCCTCCTCCTTCTCCCTTTCCCTGCTCGCCGCGCCGCGCACGCGCGCCGTGCGTCACGCGCCAAGCCACCGTGTCCCGACGCCGTGCCGGACCCCGGACAGCGCCGCGCCTCGCGTCGCCACGCGCCTCCGCGACGACGCCTCCTGCCCGGGCCATCCCGTGACGCACCGCGCCGCGCCAAGCCCACCAGTGCGGCGCCGTTGCTCCGCGCTTGCCGCGCCTATAAGAGGCGAACCCCGGCGAACCACCTCCCTCCTCCTTCCCCCTTCCTGCTTCCACTCGCACCGCCCGCGCCGCTCGCCCGTGTGACGAGCCGCGCCGACGCCGCGCTCGTCCTCTCCGCTCCTCCCTCTTTCTCCCCGCTCCCACTCGTGTCGTCCGCGCCGCTCACATCCACTGCGAGCCGCGCCGGCGCTGCGAGCTCCTCCCCCTTGCTCCACCCCGCCGAGTCACCACCACACCACCACGCCGCGGACAGCTTCCGGCCCCGCTCGGACGCCGCCCGCCGCGAACGCCATCACCTCCTCGCTCTGCTCTGTTTCCTCACCAACGAGCAAGGCGCAACCCGGAATACTCCCTCCACATACCACCACAATCCAATTCCTTCGGCGTAGAGCACCACCACCTCACCCTCCACCCTCGCCCAGCCTCGATTGATCCTTCCGTCGCTCGAACGGAGCCGCCCGCGGAGCTCCCGAGCGGCAACCATGGCCGCCCGTGGGCGTTCCCGCTCCACGCCTCTCCTCGTGCTCGGAGCGCCACGGACGGATTCACGCCGTCCCCCTCGTCGCGCAGGTGCCCTTGGCTCCGCGAACGGAGGCCGGGAGCGCCCTCCCCGGCGGAGCTCCGGTGAGCGCGCCGTCGGCGACCCGGCGGGCGTTCTGGCCGAGCCGAGCCGTTCGACCCTGAGCGCCTCTGCTCGCTCCCTTCCCCTAGGCCGTATGGGCCAAGCCCATGATGGCTTAAGGAACGGGCCGAAGTGGAGAAAAGAAGGAAGGGCCCCGTGGGCCGAATCTCCCTCTCGGCCCAAGTTTCCTCTAGTGTCGGACCAGAGCCAAAGTCTGCCACAGAAAAGTCTGTTCCTGCCCCCTCAACTATCCAGAAAGTCCCATACACCCCCCTGTCACAAAATACTCCGTATCTCCTCCGTTCTATCTCCGATTTATGTATTTCTTGTACCTAAATACTCTGTACAACAAGCTCTATCTATTCATGAAATTCTTGTAATATTCTCACACCCTCCGCCGACCACGACACATGAAGATCCACGGTCCGCGTCGTTTTGGGTCGATCCGCGACGACGGAACTAAGACACCTGTGGCAAGCCACTTGTGCACTAGTTCCGCCCTCGCCGATCGGTTCACTGAAGACCCGGTTTGGTTGAACCGAACCGGACGGTTGTCAAACTCTACCCCTGTCTCCGTAATGCGGACGACAGGTGGGGATGGTTGGCACCGCCCGAGTTTGTCGTTCTCCCCCTCACCGCGATGTAAGCCCATCGCGCTGCGAGAGTAGACTGAGCCCAACCGGAAGGAAGAGTTGGACCGCACGCGCCAAAGTTGGCCCGTGTCGTCTTTCTCTTTTTCCAAATTAATCTTTATTGCCGACATGCTATCCTCATGCTGCCGGAAAATCCGCCTCATGGGCCCGGCATGGATGGCACTAAAGATCAAACTCTTGATATCTAAAAGGGGGCCAAACGCGCCATTTATCCGTTTGACTCCCGTTCTATTCACATGCAAAACCCTAAGGACATCTTTAGCCCCACCAAACCCATCTCATGATGAGCTCAGATTGTACCTTGATCTGGTGTGTTTTGCTTGTCTGTACGTGTAGGCTTTATCGGAGAACCGTTCGGTTCCGTCTCTGAAATGTTGACTCAGAGACCGGGACAGGAGTTTAATGGTGATGCAACGACCGTCGTACCGGCTACCTCGACGAAATGAATGCAAGTCCACTGGAATCTTCACTTGATGCATAAATTACCCAGTTTTTATATACACATCCTATTGCCTCGTACAACGATAAAAACTTGCATGTTTTGCTGGCTAAGGTAAACATAGTAGGATACAACCTCCCGAGCCACTTTAGATGTAGTGCGCTTAGGTGGATCGCCCACTCAATTATATACATTAATATTGATGAAAATAATGGGAATGTAGTGATGGTTATGGATGGGTGTGAACGGTTGTTTTATGGAAAACATGGGGAAAGACCCTGGGAGACGACTTCGGTTGTTGAAGCCACTACGGGGTAGAAACCCCGGGGATACGTTACCACGGATGCCCCGGTGTCCGGTCCTTGTTGCGAGGGCCGGGCTGGTGTTGGCTCAGATGATGAGCAGTTGTGGGAGCTCTACCCTGAAGGACCGAGTTGACGTTTCATCTCGCCTAACTCATTTAGTGCAACCACTCGAGGTTGTATGTGGCAACCCTCGTTTAGAACCCGCTTTGGACAAACCAGGCGTAAGCCGGTGTGCTGGGATGCGTGAGAGATTGGGAAATGGGCGCGGTTGCATGGCTGCGGTCAGGGGTCAACAGTCGCGTGGCTGCGGGTCTGAGCGACAGGTGGTCCCGTTTCTCTCATGGCTGACGTCTGGGGGCGCCTTGCGGGGGAAAAAAAACCGGTGAGCGGAAAGGGGCTCACTGATCATGAGTACCTGGACCAAACTTGTGGGTAAAGTGCGCACCTCTGGCCAGAGTATAATCAAATCTATCATGATAGTCCGCTGTCCACTGGTATGGACAAACGAGTTACGGCTTGGTTTCTGAAACTAGCATCTTATAAAAAGTGGGTTGGGATGGGGTCAAAATGATGGTTTTGAGGCAGCTGCGGTTGCCGAGGAGGTGTGTGTGTGTGGAAAATGTGATGGCCAGTGAGCCATGAGCCGCGATGGACCGGCGAGTCCAGTGGCAACCTTTTTATGGGATAAAGATGTTTTCTCAATCAAAATTTAGAACTAATGAACCCTGCATATACAAATGTTTTACTGCAAATTTATCCTTCAGCTCCAGATATATCTTGCATATAGTGATAGCTTTTACCCCCCCCCCCCTCTTCCTATGGAAGAAGGTGGGCTTGCGGAGTACGTTTGTACTCACCCTTGCTTTGTTGTTGGTTTACAGAGCAACGAAGATCGTGGACGTGTGAGGGTTACGGCCTGCTTCCCAACTGTGTGCTGTGGGAAAGAATGGGTCGCGCTTCAAAGTTTCCGCTGCTGTGTTTTCGGGCTGCGCCCCGTTTGGTCTGTCCCGTTAGGGCGGATCTGTACTCAACTGATGAACAAATGTGGTTACCATAACTCCTAGGAATGGTAACAATACACATTTTAGTCCTGCTTAAGGGCTGGGACGCTTCAGGTGGTATCAGAGCCGTTAGTTGGCCGTAGGACGTAACCCTAGGTTGGAAAAATGGTTTTTGAGTCCAAAATCAGTTGAAAATCACCTCTGCTCCTTACCTTACTCCGTTTCAAAACGAGTTTATCTGCTCTTTTCCCCTTCCTCAGTCAAGCGTTCCGCCTTGAAGACCGTGCTCAACTTGACTGTAAGAAAAGATGTGCACACCCTATGGAAATCAACAGCGGTACCATACCCTATGGATGACCGTGACATGTGCACCGGGTAACAAGGAAGTGACCCTCCTTGTGTTTCCCGCCTCCCTTGCCTTGAATGGCCTTGCAGTGCGGCACAGTGGATAAGAGACCGCTCATGCAGAGCCCCTTTGAATCAGTGCAACACAGTGAGCGGTGCCTAACGCCGTGTCTGCTGTCTAGAAAAGGACACAAGGATTCAGCCCCAGACGCGCCGGCAAAGTGTTTAAAAGCCCACCAGAAGGCCAGAAGAACTCAAGAACCGCTCAAGTGCAAGCAGCCATGGCCAAGCAACCTCCAACGCTCATAGGCATCCCCACGCCTATAAAGAAGAGAAAGGTTGGAGACCTCATCGATGTAGTTCCCATCCTAGAAGGCCTACCAGTTGAGGAGAGTGAGGCAGATCACCCAGAACTCTCCCCAGTTCCTTCACCAGAGCTAGCAGAAACCCCAGAAGCAGTACCAACCTCCCCGCTGTCAGTAGAGAGCCCAAGAGCTCCACCACCCAGTCCTGTTCCGCTCAGTGAGCTGCCATGGGAAGAACTGTTGAGGACGCGAGCTGCGTCTCCTCTTGTGGAAGCTACCCCAAAACCATCAAGCTCAGCCTCATCCTGTGAGGTAAAAGAAGCGGAAGACTCTGTCATCTGGCCCCCGTCGTTGCAAGAGGTCAACGGTAGGTCTAGGGAGTCGTCCCCGGATGAAGTCACCAGTGCCCTCCGGGAGTGAAGCAGTGTGGTCCGTAGTTAGTTGTACCCAGTACCCCTCTTACACGTGGGTAGTGGAGTTTTTATTCCACTTAGATTAGCGCCCCCTGTAAGAGTAAATCGTGTAGACTGTGTGTGTTGTAGCCTTTTGTTTTCTGTTGCGCTAGTGTTAAGCCGAGTCCGGCCTGTTTTGCTCAGATGGAATCTGCCGAGTATGTCAGCTCCTGTGAAAATGAGGATGGTTTCATCAGGCTTTTGAGAGAATCCCTAAAGTGGTTCAACCTCTCCGGTTGCCCAGAGTACCATGGCAAAGCTTTCCTCACTGGAGGAGAACATAAATGGATTGTCGCAGTACGACTCAAGTGGATTAGAGCCCCCGAAGTATGGTGGAACACTGCAACAGCAACCAAGTTCATGGATGCATGTCAGCTTGCCGCCCGCGACACGTTGAGAATGTTGTGCTCAACCCACCAAGGAGCCAGCCACATATCTCCAGTTAGGTTCTTCCCACCCGCAGACAAGACCTCCCTCACATGGAACCAGCACCTCTCAGTCCTGCAGCAAATAAAGAAGGCTGACGACCCTACTGTGGCCTACCTTGCTCTCTATCTTCATGCTCTTGATGCAGAGTATGACAAGCTCAGTTTCCAGCACAGCAAGCTAGAAGCCCGCAACAAAGTATTAGAGGACCTTCTGGTCAAGACTCAACGAGCATTAGAAATGCTGAAGCACAGAAAGGGCGTTAAACACGCCGAAAAGAAAGAAGAGAACAGCTTCGACCCACATTGTCCAAGGTGCATAAAAGAAGTGCGAGCCGCACGAACATCAACGATGGATTCCCCTGTCCAGGCAGATCAAGGTCACCAAATGGACGTCCCTTGCTTGAAAGATAAAGCAAGCATGGGCGCCTTCTTGTCGCTCTCGCTTCCAAGAGAAGGATCCAGTGATCAGCCTCCGGTGCAGAACCAAGCCTTCAACCGGCAGAAGTTGAAAGGAGTCCTGCGTGAGTAGTCGCGGTAGCGTGTTTGTCCTTGTGTTTGTAGTTTCTGTTTGTGGAGTTTTGCTAATAAAGAACACATCAATTGTAGACCTAATTCTCATCCCTGCTTCTCCTTCTTACCTTAAAAACCGTCTGTTGAAAGGAAGCAAAGCGTCTACAAGAAGCCTTGTTCAAACCAGTCGGCCAGCATGCAACGACAGTGTGTCCAAGAAAGCACAGTACCAGCAGCAGAAAACGAGGAGATAAAGTGTACACAGTGAAAGGAAATAGTGCCCTGGGAAAAAGGAAAAGACCGGATGAGACACTGCATACTACAGTCCCTAAGCGAATTGTGTACGCCACAGTTCCCCGCCGCTCTCGTCTTCCCACCGCCCTCGCCTCCCCGCCTTATCAGCTGCCGCTCCTGTCTTTTCGCCGCACCCACTGCGCCTGCCCCCGCCACCCACTTGCCTTTGCCGCCGTGCAGGCACGCATGTGCCACCGCCCACCGCTTTAGCAGTGCACCCCTGCGCTGCCGTCTGCCGAAACCGGCCCCTACCCCCTCGCGTGCACGCCGCCACGTGTACCAGCACCCCCTCCCTCCACCGTTCATGTCACCTCGGTACACAGTCACCGCACCGCAACCACCGCTCTCCCACGCGTCTATAAAAGCCCATCCCCGGGCATCACTCTTCATCCACCTCCACAGAACAAGCTCAGCACACTCCCCCTCCAACAACAGATGATCGATGATTCTTGGATAGGGCAAATTCTATTTGGTTTTTATGCCACTGCCCTACTCATCTTCATCACTTACCTCTTATTTTTGTGGGAAGATTCATCAAACCCTCCCTTGAGAGCAAAACAAGAGAGATAAGCCCACACCACCCAGAATCGATGAGTTTGGGAGCCCTCTTTGCCCTTCTCGTCCGATTGATCATCCTCATCAACAAAATAAGTCTCCGTCCGGATAGCCATCCTTTTGTTCTCCACCCCCCAAAGAGACAATCGTCTGTGAGATTGTCTACTTAGACTAAGCCTTGCTACCCACACCCTCCACCGAATCCACTCGGGTTATGAACCCAGAAACCAGAGCTTGCCTTCCACTTCGCTACATAGTCTCTGCTGAGATCTTCGTTCTATGCCTCCTAATCCTCCTCCGGTTAGTCACTCTCCCACGGGCAGAGAAGAAGCAAGAAGAAGCTCCCTGCTAATAAAGCGGCCCTAGATGAAGAAGCTCCAAGAAGCAAGCAAAAAAAAAATCAAGACAACAAGCAGGCAACAAGTTATGCTTGGGATAAAAAGAAAAGTAACTAGAAGCGCTTGGGATAAAAAGAAAAGTAACAGGAAGAAGTTTATCCCAAATGACCGCTTCTTCCCCGGCAACTCCCCGCTTCCAGAAGGGATATTAATCCACTTAGAGGATACTCTAATCCTTTTAAGTGGGGTAGTCTCCCCTCTGCTAGCCCTGTTGAAGGAAGATCCAGAAAGCTGAGGCATGCAAATTTCTGGATGATGCCCGAGTTGCCAGTACATGCCACCAAGGAAATCGGCCAATAAAGGAAGAGAAAGTGCCTTGCTGATTTTCTACCGCCACCGCCCAGAGCAACCTTCCAAGTGCATGAAGTTAAAGAGATTGAAAGGTATCTCTGTTGTGTGTGGAAGATTTGCACGGCAAATTTTCCCAGAAGGAAGTTGGTGCAAGCACAAGAGCTCCTTGTTGTTAAAGTTCCATCTCCCGTTCGTGCAAGCTTAAGTTCCAGTTGCAAGCAGAAGCTGTTTAGCTGAAGTAAAGCTATCTCTGTAAACCCTTCTAGCCTAATCTCGGGGACGAGATTTCTTTTAAGTGGGGTAGGTTTGTAACACCCCGAAATTTGACCCTATGAAATTATCTCTAATCTCTCTCATCTCTAATTCAAAATAAATTTCGAAAGTTGTTTGAGTACAAGTGTACAGTTCTGAGCTCACCTAAAATCACCTCAATCTCCTCTAAATATTTTCCAAAAATATTCCCAAGTCTTCTCTACCAAAATCTTCTCAAATTTCTTGTCTAAATTCATTTCAGAAAAAGATAAACCTATTCCTATTTCTACTCGGGCCGCAGCCCAACTCCCTTCCTCCTCTCTCTCTCTCTCGGCCCGCCTCCCCCGCGGCCCAGATCTTTCTCCCTTCTCCCTTCCCACGTGGGCCAAGCCACCCCGGCCCATTCGCCCTTCTCCTCTCCCCAGCCCAAGACGAGCAGCAGCCCAACAGGCCACCCTCCTCCTTCTCCCTTTCCCTGCTCGCCGCGCCGCGCACGCGCGCCGTGCGTCCCGCGCCAAGCCACCGCGTCCCGACGCCGTGCCGGACCCCGGACAGCGCCGCGCCTCGCGTCGCCACGCGCCTCCGCGATGACGCCTCCTGCCCGGGCCATCCCGTGACGCACCGCGCCGCGCCAAGCCCACCAGTGCGGCGCCGTTGCTCCGCGCTTGCCGCGCCTATAAGAGGCGAACCCCGGCGAACCACCTCCCTCCTCCTTCCCCCTTCCTGCTTCCACTCGCGCCGCCCGCGCCGCTCGCCCGTGTGACGAGCCGCGCCGACGCCGCGCTCGTCCTCTCCGCTCCTCCCTCTTTCTCCCCGCTCCCGCTCGTGTCGTCCGCGCCGCTCACATCCACTGCGAGCCGCGCCGGCGCTGCGAGCTCCTCCCCCTTGCTCCACCCCGCCGAGTCACCACCACACCACCACGCCGCGGACAGCTTCCGGCCCCGCTCGGACGCCGCCCGCCGCGAACGCCATCACCTCCTCGCTCTGCTCTGTTTCCTCACCAACGAGCAAGGCGCAACCCGGAATACTCCCTCCACATACCACCACAATCCAATTCCTTCGGCGTAGAGCACCACCACCTCACCCTCCACCCTCGCCCAGCCTCGATTGATCCTTCCGTCGCTCGGACAGAGCCGCCCGCGGAGCTCCCGATCGGCAACCATGGCCGCCCGTGGGCGTTCCCGCTCCACGCCTCTCCTCGTGCTCGGAGCGCCACGGACGGATTCACGCCGTCCCCCTCGTCGCGCAGGTGCCCTTGGCTCCGCGAACGGAGGCCGGGAGCGCCCTCCCCGGTGGAGCTCCGGTGAGCGCGCCGACGGCGACCCGGCGGGCGTTCTGGCCGAGCCGAGCCGTTCGACCCCGAGCGCCTCTGCTCGCTCCCTTCCCCTAGGCCGTATGGGCCAAGCCCATGATGGCTTAAGGAACGGGCCGAAGTGGAGAAAAGAAGGAAGGGCCCCGTGGGCCGAATCTCCCTCTCGGCCCAAGTTTCCTCTGGTGTCGGACCAGAGCCAAAGTCTGCCACAGAAAAGTCTGTTCCTGCCCCCTCAACTATCCAGAAAGTCCCATACACCCCCCTGTCACAAAATACTCCGTATCTCCTCCGTTCTATCTCCGATTTATGTATTTCTTGTACCTAAATACTCTGTACAACAAGCTCTATCTATTCATGAAATTCTTGTAATATTCTCACACCCTCCGCCGACCACGACACATGAAGATCCACGGTCCGCGTCGTTTTGGGTCGATCCGCGACGACGGAACTAAGACACCTGTGGCAAGCCACTTGTGCACTAGTTCCGCCCTCGCCGATCGGTTCACTGAAGACCCGGTTTGGTTGAACCGAACCGGACGGTTGTCAAACTCTACCCCTGTCCCCGTAATGCGGACGACAGGTGGGGATGGTTGGCACCGCCCGAGTTTGTCGTTCTCTCCCTCACCGCGATGTAAGCCCATCGAGCTGCGAGAGTAGACTGAGCCCAACCGGAAGGAAGAGTTGGACCGCACGCGCCAAAGTTGGCCCGTGTCGTCTTTCTCTTTTTCCAAATTAATCTTTATTGCCGACATGCTATCCTCATGCTGCCGGAAAATCCGCCTCATGGGCCCGGCATGGATGGCACTAAAGATCAAACTCTTGATATCTAAAAGGGGGCCAAACGCGCCATTTATCCGTTTGACTCCCGTTCTATTCACATGCAAAACCCTAAGGACATCTTTAGCCCCACCAAACCCATCTCATGATGAGCTCAGATTGTACCTTGATCTGGTGTGTTTTGCTTGTCTGTACGTGTAGGCTTTATCGGAGAACCGTTCGGTTCCGTCTCTGAAATGTTGACTCAGAGACCGGGACAGGAGTTTAATGGTGATGCAACGACCGTCGTACCGGCTACCTCGACGAAATGAATGCAAGTCCACTGGAATCTTCACTTGATGCATAAATTACCCAGTTTTTATATACACATCCTATTGCCTCGTACAACGATAAAAACTTGCATGTTTTGCTGGCTAAGGTAAACATAGTAGGATACAACCTCCCGAGCCACTTTAGATGTAGTGCGCTTAGGTGGATCGCCCACTCAATTATATACATTAATATTGATGAAAATAATGGGAATGTAGTGATGGTTATGGATGGGTGTGAACGGTTGTTTTATGGAAAACATGGGGAAAGACCCTGGGAGACGACTTCGGTTGTTGAAGCCACTACGGGGTAGAAACCCCGGGGATACGTTACCACGGATGCCCCGGTGTCCGGTCCTTGTTGCGAGGGCCGGGCTGGTGTTGGCTCAGATGATGAGCAGTTGTGGGAGCTCTACCCTGAAGGACCGAGTTGACGTTTCATCTCGCCTAACTCATTTAGTGCAACCACTAGAGGTTGTATGTGGCAACCCTCGTTTAGAACCCGCTTTGGACAAACCAGGCGTAAGCCGGTGTGCTGGGATGCGTGAGAGATTGGGAAATGGGCGCGGTTGCATGGCTGCGGTCAGGGGTCAACAATCGCGTGGCTGCGGGTCTGAGCGACAGGTGGTCCCGTTTCTCTCATGGCTGACGTCTGGGGGCGCCTTGCGGGGGAAAAAAACCGGTGAGCGGAAAGGGGCTCACTGATCATGAGTACCTGGACCAAACTTGTGGGTAAAGTGCGCACCTCTGGCCAGAGTATAATCAAATCTATCATGATAGTCCGCTGTCCACTGGTATGGACAAACGAGTTACGGCTTGGTTTCGGAAACTAGCATCTTATAAAAAGTGGGTTGGGATGGGGTCAAAATGATGGTTTTGAGGCAGCTGCGGTTGCCGAGGAGGTGTGTGTGTGTGAAAAATGTGATGGCCAGTGAGCCATGAGCCGCAATGGACCGGCGAGTCCAGTGGCAACCTTTTTATGGGATAAAGATGTTTTCTCAATCAAAATTTAGAACTAATGAACCCTGCATATACAAATGTTTTACTGCAAATTTATCCTTCAGCTCCAGATATATCTTGCATATAGTGATAGCTTTTACCCCCCCTCTTCCTATGGAAGAAGGTGGGCTTGCGGAGTACGTTTGTACTCACCCTTGCTTTGTTGTTGGTTTACAGAGCAACGAAGATCGTGGACGTGTGAGGGTTACGGCCTGCTTCCCAACTGTGTGCTGTGGGAAAGAATGGGTCGCGCTTCAAAGTTTCCGCTGCTGTGTTTTCGGGCTGCGCCCCGTTTGGTCTGTCCCGTTAGGGCGGATCTGTACTCAACTGATGAACAAATGTGGTTACCATAACTCCTAGGAATGGTAACAATACACATTTTAGTCCTGCTTAAGGGCTGGGACACTTCAAAGATATTGTCTCGCTTTATAAAATAAAGTATTCTCGGAAGTGATGTTAACACCTCGAGGCTCCTTCCCTGTAGGATACAAGTGGGTTTTCGTTCGTGAGCGAAACAAAAATATCAAAGTGGTGATATATAAAGCAAGGCTAGTAGTACAAGGCTTCACGCAAAAGCCCGACATTGATTATAATGAAATATATTCCCCAGTAATGAGTGGCATAACCTTTCGATACATAATATCACTGGCAGTACAAAATCGTCTATCTTTGCAGTTAATGGACGTAGTAACCCACACATTTATATGGCTCACTTGATTCAGAAATTTACGTGAAGATTCTAGATAGAATCAATGTTCCGAATTCAAAGTCAAATCATAACATGTATTGTGTAAAATTGTAGAAGTCATTATATGGCTTAAAACAATCAGAGCGTATGTTATAGAAAAGCTTGGGTGAATTCCTTTCATTTAAGGGATACACTAATAACGATGACTGTTTATGCGTTTTCATAAAGAAATCCTCGGATTTTGCATTATCTCGATATGCGTTGATGATCTTAATATAACTAGAAATGAAACCGATATCAATGGAGCACATCATCATTTAAAGACGGAATTGGAAACAAATGATTTGGATTAAACCAAATTTTGCTTAGGTTTGCAACTTGAGCATTTACCTTCAATAATATTTGTATACCAAGAGATTTATATCCAAAAAGTTTAGAGAAATTGAATATGGATAAATCATATCCATCTAGAACCCCTATGGTAGTCAAATTGCTAGACATAGAAAAGGACGTTCTTCGACCTAAGGATGATGAAGAAAGAGATTTTGGGATGAGAGTACCCATATCTCAGTGCCATTGATGCACTAATGTATCTAGCAAATAGTCTCCGGCCGGGCATTGCATTTGCAGTGAATCTACTTGCCAGATACAATACAGCTCCTACTGAACATCATTGGTCTGGAGTAAATCTCAATGGTACAAGAAATCTTGGTATTTTCTATGGAAGAAACCGAGATCAAACTTTGATTGGATATACAGATGCTGGCTATTTATTAGATCCCTACCATGCCACATCTCAAACCGAATTCGTATACTTGAAGGGTAGAACTACCATCTCTTGGAATCATCAAACAAATTTCGATGGCTACTCCCACTAACCATTCTGAAAATTGTTGCATTACATGAAGCCTCCAAAGAATATGTTTAGCTTCACAGAATGATAAACCACGTAACTCAGTCATGTGGTATTGATTGTATTCAATCACCAACTATTATCTATGAAGATAATGCCACCTGTGTTGTTCAGATGGATACTGGTTATATAAAGAGTAATATCACAAAGCATATTGCTTCAAAATTGTTTTGCCCTCATTAGTTACAAAATAATAGGGAGATAAACATTTTGCAAACTAAGTCGTGTGATAATCTAGGTGATTTATTTACGAAGTCATTACTATATTCTACATTTTCAAAATATATTAAAGGAATAGGTATGAGACGACTTAAAGATTTGCAGGAATCATGGGGAGTATCGCTCTCCAAAATATAACCAAGTCAACATTATATTATACTCTTTTCTTTCTATGAATTTTTTCCTCAGTGAGGTTTTTCCATATAAAGTTTTTAATGAGGTAATATCAACATAGGAGACGTGTCTTGTCATCTAGTTTTCCCACAGAGTTTTTATAAGATGATAATACACTTAATAGGATAGATATATAGAATAGTTTTCTGTATTTCTAGATATTGTAATAGGATATAGATGGATTCAATCAAGCGGGAGTGTTGAAGAATAAAAGATGGCGGTGATCTCATCTAGATAACACAGGAACAATCCAGAAGATTAGCAATTACTAATCTTTCCCTAATCCTAATCCACATGTCGTAAACGTGATTAAAGCGAACGGACGCGTAGCCGTCCATTCACCGTATATATATTTGTTCAACAATCAATGGAATACACAGTGGATTCATTCGATCCATTCGTTCTCTCAATCTCTCGATTCTCCAAATCTAAACAAAATCTTCAACATCCCACGCTATATATATATAGTTGACGAAAATTAACAAAATATAGAAACGTACATTGAAAGACTTAATTATTAACTCCACAAAAATGATTTATTTCTACACCATATGTACTCGTGCGAGTGTCGTCAGACTTTTTTTTTATGAACAATATATTCAATGACTTCCTCAGGTTCGTCTGTACTTGAATGAATTCCTTCCCGTAAGGACAGTTCTCACAGACAAAAGAAATGATATCGAACGATGATTATATTAATAATATATAAAAGAGCGAGTTTTTTTAAAAAAAAATTATCTAGAAAGGCATGGGTATACCCCTCACGCTGGCCCCACTGCGCAGTTTGAAAATGGTTGGAAAGAGGTGGAAAGACCCAAAATCCATAGATGCAAAATGTTTCATCCACTTTCTTTTTTTATTTCTCACTTCATTTTATACCCATACCCACACGTTACATTCCTTCTCTTAGTTTTAATGAGAAAGGAATGACGTCAATCAATCAGGTCTTCTTCCTTTAATTTTATTTTATTTTTTTCTTTCCTATTGTCTCCTTTGTCATCTCACAATTCGTGCGTGTTGCACATACATCTATGCTAGTATTAATTAAAAAGAAGTGTCGTACAACTCAACAATAATCACGGTTCAAATTGAATCTTAGTAGTACTAATTAGAGACTCTAATTGATACTCCACGACAATTCTCACTAGACATGCATTGTAAAAGATAAATCCTCAAATTTTCACAAAAATCAAAGAGACTTGTTAGCATGATTGCAAAGTACTAATAGTACAGTACTTTCCATAAAATCGAAAAGTATTGTTAGTAATTTTAGATAATTATGATCTAGAATTTAGATTATTAAATAAAAAACATTAAGTATAAAATATTTTGGTATTGGTCCCACCTCTACTTAGTACCGGTCCCACCTTTTTTTAATACTTTTCCACTAATTAGTAATTCTTGATTAATACTTAATATTTTCAAGCCATTAGATCTTAATGAATGGAAGACTCACATTAATGTCAATCATTGTAAAACTCCATTTAATAGCCTCTAACAATAATGGTTATTAGATATATTTCATTGTGTACAATTATTAACATGCCATTATAAAACATAACTTAAAATTATTACCAAATTTGAATATAAATTACCCACCATATCATGACAAGAGATAATAATAGCATCCTGATTTTATCTTATTATTATTTATTACTGACCAGAGACTCCAATAAAATCTCTGCATTAATCATCACAAGACGCACAATAGAAAGATCAATCATAGGCATTCTCACAAACTTTAGTGATAACGTGTGTCTTGTATAAATTACACACCATGTCCGGCCTCCCAAGGATGTCATTGTAGCAAGATAGTATACCTATGTATATTCCTAAATCACATACCTTGGCCATCGATAACATATAAAAAAACAAACTCAAATTAGTAATTATTTACTATATTTCATAAGAGCCGAATAAAAAAAGTGTTTATATTATTATCCTAATGGGGTATGAATAAAAATTGAGGATAAATTAGAAATTTTGTTATGTGTATATCCTAAATTTATAAAAAAAGAAACACTTATGTCCATTAACATTATTAGCACATGGAAAAGCACGAGGTTTATTGGGGACTCATTTTAGAATATCTTCATTAATCCCCAAGAGAAGCATTAGAAAAAAATAAGAGGAAACCTACAAATTTTCATAATAATTAGAAATGTTGAGCTATTGATTTGGTAGACTAAAATTTTAATATCCTTCTACTATTATTTCCTAAATAGTTACCCACTTTTGTAATTATGAAAACAACAAAATGTAATTTTCTTCTATGTCTAAGTTATTCACTTCTACCATTCTATAAGATAATTTGAAATAACCCTATAAATTTGTATTTAAATTACTATTATAATAGATAATCTCAAATAACCCCTTCAATTTATATCTAATTTACCAGCCTTAGTATGATTAGTAATTTAAACTAGCATCTTAAATATTAATATTACTAAGTGTAGACTCCTTTTATAGCCTCCATGTTAATCTTCACCGCACCACAGGCCCTAGAGAAAAATAAATCCAAGAATGTTTCAAAATCAATCAGAAAAATCTGGTCGTCCATCGTGTAGATCTATTAATAGTAGCTATTAGATTTATTATATTTTCTAAAAAATTATCTACCATGATATTATGAAAATTAATTAAAATAACCTCTAAAATTATATATAAATTATCTATCATATGCCATTATGAAGTATGAATTAAAACAACTCCTAAGTTTTCATATAAATTACCCATGATGTTATTGTGAAAAATAAATTAAATAAACCCCTAAATTTGTGTATAACATGCCCGTGTTATGCCATTATAAAAGATGAATTAAAATAACACCCTGAATTTGGGTATAAATTGCCGAGCATGCCATTACGCAAGAATAATATATAGCTGCGCCATGTTTCTTTACTACGAACGTTTTACATATGTGTATTCTAAGATTATTACCAGGTGTGGTGTACTATTAGTTTTGATAATATATATAGAAAAACTGAAAAAGCCATAGAGATCACATCCAGAACGTAGAATGAATTAATGAATGTATGAAAGCGAGAACGCAATGCATCCACGCTTGACTGCATGCCTTGAGATATGATATGATGATGACAGACCAAACACATACGCATACAGACGTAGGGTAGCCTGTGATGACGAATTGACGATTGACGCAGCCGATCAAGGGAAAGATATCGAGCGATGAACAGCACGTAACAACCGGGGAGTTCACTGTGTGCAAATAGTAATAAACTAACTAATCCCTCCAAATCAGAGAAAGCGTGGCGGTGAAGTACTTTTCAGCAAAGAAGATATGTAGCGCCAAAAAGAAAATATGCGCAGTTGATTGTGCCTGCCCATTTACAATTAAATAATAATAGCAACGCTATCTTATGTAGGACCTACGCATGCATGCACAGTATATAGGTGGCCATCACCTCAAGCAGAGATCGATGGAGCAGGGGAGCCACGTACAGTAGCCCAGACCCAGACGCAAAGAAAATCTGAAGACTGCCAATCAGGATTAGGACTACTGGTTCTAAAACAATAGTGCACTTGTGTACCGTCGTCTATCTCTCCCAATCATTCTCGCTCCCTGGTGACACTGCGCTGACGCAACCGGCCTGTGTGCCCGTGGGAACACAAGAAATCAAGAAATCAAAGTGCATCATATCCGTTCTCAAATATTCGTCGCCAGTTAGTTTATTTTTAAACTAAAAAACATCAAACAAAAAAAGAACGGACGGGAGAGAGTAGTTATCTTAGAAAAGAATGATCCATGTGTATCCATCCATATATCCTGAAAATGATGGATGATTCATTTCATTTCTGACGCGAATACGTGTATCAAAAGCGCGTCGTCTGAGATCGTCCTTCACATACATGACCACAACATGGCGGAAATATTGGGTGACGAGCTGGTAGTGCGACAAGGATCACGTACGATTTCCTCTCCGCCCTCTTCACTTTTTGTTCTCATCTCCCTCTCTCCTCTTTCGTGGTAGTGTTCATACACACCCAACCACAGCCCGTCTAATATGCATGCATGTACAGTGGCCGGGGAATAAACAATGGAAGAATGAGTGGTATATCGGTAGATGAGCAATTAAGCAGGAGGATGCTTGCACGCAACAGCGCACAAACAAAGCTAGTACTAGTACCAATGCAAGCAGCTAGCGCAATTGGGCGCTAAACGGAATCCGCTGTGATTGGAGACCCACCACTAATTAAAGGTGATTATTAATCGATCACCTGTTACTACTAATAAGATGGTATAGGATAGGTAGGCGATATCTAGGGCTAGCTAGGCCCTAATGACGCGACCACCGCGAATATGCGCGCCCAGCTTTGCTTTGCCTGCTTAGCTTGCTAGCTTTTCTGCCTAGGCACCGGGCATCCATCGTGCTAATCCTAATCATGTCATGTCTGCCGCGATTAGCAGGAGCTAGCTGCGTGCTCATGCTCATGGACCCACGCCCTCCTCTATGATGCTTCGCGCAGTCTCGTACATTTTTCTTGGATCAGAGGAAATTAAAAAGGTTGTGTCCGATTCTAATTGTACTAATTTCTGAAAAAGGTAATGGCCTAAATTTGTGGGTTTTTGGCCCACGAATTTTAACTGGTTTCCTGTAGAGTATCACCGTGTGTCTGAAAATTGCTTAGTTTGCTAGATGTGCGCTGCCATTGGTATTGTAATATTAGGTATGAATCCGAATTTCATCTTACTATTACAAATTAGACATAAAATATGGCATACAAAAATCATAGAAATTCTTATGAGACATTAAAAAACATCCGGCCATCAATTCAATATGCTCTCATCGTAATAGCCATTCGGTTTGTTATGTATACTAAGAAAATTGCATACTTTTGTAATGATGAAAAAATAATACCTTGAAGCTTTATACAAGTATCCACCTCTACAACAATGAGAGAGAACCTGAAATGACCTCTATATTTTCATTAAAACTACCCACCTCTCTACTATAACAATATGTAAATCTGAACATCCATATAAATTTGAATCTCAACTACTCATCCTTGTCATTATTATTCATAAACTAAATAAATATCCCTCAAAATTAAGAAACATAAAGTATGCTTATATGTGCTTCAAATTACCAACTTTAACCGTTTTTAACATATATATAAATAACTCAGAGCAAATATTCATTATATGCAGCACTATATACAGACCTAATATACATAGATGCATTAGAGATAACTATGTATGTTTCTATGAAAAATGTTTTGTTCATGCGTGACTCTGTTAGCGTCCCAGGGGTCCAATACCCCAGGAACGCGTATATAGCTCCTCATCGACTTAAAAAAGACCTCCCTGTATGGATCCGGCGCATGACCTGACAAGCCGAGCCCCGCAGATAGGCCTCATGGGGCCTATAGACAAGACGGCCACGCCGGGCCGTGTGTGCAGCATGAAGCCCGGGGTTGGCCAGCGCACCCTATGCCGAGGTGGCAAACCCCGGGAAGCCTCGTGGGCTCGGCGCGTGGGCCTTAGAGAGGGCTCCTTCCGAACGAAGGAACTTCCACCTGCCCCATTAAATGCAGCAGGATAGCTGAGTCAAAAGAGCTTCCGCACGTCGCGCAGGGCGTGCAGGTCCAATCGCCATCTCACAAAATGGGACGGGACGTGCCTGCACGGCACATCTTCCGCCAAAGCCGGAGGCGTGGGGAGGTAACAGTACCCCATGTCATGTTTGAGCACTAAAAAAATTATTTTTAAAAAATAATATACTAATAAATTGTATAAATCCTTATTTTATAGATATTTATATATTTTCATATAGGTACATATCTAATTAGATAGTTTTATCTCATTTCTATAAAATAATAAACTATTACTCCTCAAATGATTATTAATAAAAGAAAAATAATGGGTGCCATGATGCACGCTAAAGAAACAGTTTATACAGTTGTAGTGATTAAGAGCATAATATAAAATCTAGGTCTATACTTTTCAATAAAATGCAACTATAGAGAATTTTGAATAAAATATACAACAAGCACTAAATTTAACTTAATGTGCAACTTATGGGATCCAATTTTGAAAGCCAAGATGTAGATCCTCCATGGCACATAAGCTGCAACAAGACCTAAAATAACTCAAAGCTAAAATATCAATCGAGCAAAATTTTAAAGACATGCAGATGTCTGATGAAGGGGGCATGAATGAAAAACATATCTACACTATAATTGAGCGAGTTTTTAAAAATCTTTTTTACCTACAAAGACATAGGTATACCCCTCACGCTGGCCCCACTAAATAGTTTGAAAAAGGTTTGAAAGGGTGGAAAGGTCTAAAACCCATAGATGCAAAATATTCCATCTACTTTCTCTTTTTATTTCTCACCTCATTTTATATCCTTACCCACATATTACTTTACTTCTCTTGGTTTTAACGAGAAAGGAATGACGTCAATCAATTAGGTCTCCTTTCTTTTAATTCTATTTTCTTTTTCGCCTTCCTATTGACTCGATCATCTCACAACACGTGCATGTTGCAAATACATCTATGCTAGCAGATTAAACGAGAAACCAATAAATTTTTGTCAGAGCCAAATAGAGAATATTGTTTGTATATTTATTGGTATCGTGTTAGACAATAAACAGAGTGAACGAATAAGCAACTATGATGTGTTATAAATACAAAATTTAGGCCCCTTTTGGCAGGGCTCTGGCTCTTCCGAAAATGGCCCTGGCTCCTCTATTTTTTGGCTCTTTTGAAAAAGCCGGAGCATTTTTCAGAAATCGTTTGGCAAAACGACTCCTGTAATTATTTGTTAGGTCAAATGTCGATAGTACCCTTTGATATATAACCCAAATGGAAAGAAAAAAGAAAATCTATTCACTCTGTCCGTCTTTTTCCTTGGCCCGCCAGCTTGCCCCTAGACCCTGGCCTCTGCCGCCCCGCCTCGGAGCCCCGGCTGCCACCTGCATACCTCTGCCCCCGCCTCGGCTCCTGGCCCCGACCACCGGCCGCCACCTCCGGCCCTCCGTCCTATAGATCTCCACCACAGAGGGCGGGTCGGGAAGCCGCGGATGCGGGCGCGGCGGCCTCCTCCGGCATGGATCTTCGCCTCCTACTCCTCGTCCTCTCCTCCTCCAGGAATCTCCACCGTCTCATCCTTGTCCTCCCCTTCTCTTCCTCTCCCGACCTAGTTTGGTGACGGCGCCCTAGAACCTCGCGCCGGCGGAATCCGCTGCCTCCACATCGTCCTCCCCTCCTCCTCTGTTCAGTCTTGGCGTGGCAACGGCAACGACGCGTGCAGCGGCCTGCCGTGGCGACGGCGACGGGCATGCAGCGGCCTGGCCGTGGAGCGTGCGAGGGGAGGGAGGGACGGAGAGAAGAGGGACAGCGAGGGGAGGAAGAGGAGCTGGGAAGCCATGTTTTTAGGTTCCGGCTCCGAGTTACAAAATGGCTCCGGCTCAGCTGTTTTTTCGTTCCCGTTTGGCAGGGTGCGGGTAGGAGACACCCAAGAAGACCTACCAAACGGCCCCTTATCTGTAAACTCCACGAGTTTATGAGGTTTTGAACACACTAATAATGGACTAGTTTGACAAATTGCAGACAATTGACGTTGCACCAATTAAGGAACTTTTGTCATTTTGTCTCATCTACTAGTATTAAATTAAGGTCCCACGGAGTTTTCCTGTGACATCCATGTGGTTCTTCTGAGGAGGCACCCTGAAACATCTCAGCAATAAGTGCATGCTGTTGTGGTGTGGAGCTTTTGGATCATAGCATTCTGCCTGCAGCAACAGCATCAGGCACACAATTCTTCTGATGTGCAACCTTGCAAGTTACGCAGACACCGACCACCGCACTTGCACTCTCGAGATGCCTTTGCCTTCTGCCATATAGCACAAAACCTTGTCTCGTGGATGGAGAGCATTGCAGATTTTGCAGCTTATGATGCATTCTTTCTGCTATAGTTGTTACAGATCATGCAGTGTTCAGTGGAAGGGTCCGCTACAGTTTCCAGATCCTTTATCTTTAGCACCTGGCGCTCAACAAAAGCAGGGACGGTTTTGTTGTAAGGAATTCTTCAAAGGGCTGTCTCTTCTTGGCGAAGGTAGTAGATGGTCAAAGGCCCTTTCCAGTCGTTTTGTTATACTAGCTTTCAGATGTAGGAGTACGTAGTGTCACACAATTCTCAAAAGAGAAGACAGTGCGATGGTTCACGGGCACCAAACCGTTTGCGGATCTTGGCAGAATCCAAGGAAGATGAACAGAAAGGAGAAGGGCAAGATCCTGTAAACGAAATTGATGGCTTGATGCCTCCCCTTCCCCTCCGCACACGACGAACACACACTATTCAAGTTACAAGTTGGCTAAAACTAATCTTATATGCAATAACGCGTTAAACCCACTAGGCCACTAGAAAAGACATTAGCCCGCTATCAGTTTTGGCATAAGCATCCAACTTCATTCATACTGGAAAAATTAAACAACATTATAGACAACACCTTCTGAATCAGCATAGACCATCTGGTGGAGAGATCAATACTTCAACTTTCAGTACAGTTGGCCCATATTATTGCATTGGGGCGCCAAGGAACCACAACTTTATTTGTTTCCATTTTTTTATTCTAAGAAATTAAACATCCTCTGGTTCATATCTTAATTGAGGCTCATTTTGAAGCCTCCACGTTAATCCTCACCAGCGCGCTAGCAAAAAGATAAATTCTAGAATTCTCACAAAAATCAGAAATATTCGGTCGTCTATCATTTAGATTTAAAAATAGTAGCCAATAGATTTATCATATTTTTTAAAAAAAATTACCCATCGTACCATTATGAAAGATAAAATAAAATAACCCCCTAAATTTATATAAAAATTACGCACCATGCCATTATGAAATACGAATTAAAATAAATCCCTAAATTTGCATAAAATTACCCACCTTGCCATTATGAAATATGAATTAAATAACCCCTTAATTTGCATATGAATTACTCACCATGCCACTATAAAAGATGAATTAAATAAGCCCACCCAATATGTCATTATGAAACATAAATTAAAATAATTCTTATTAAATTTGCATATGAATTCTCTAAATTGCCATTATGAAAGATAAATTAAAATAATCACCTCTAATATTACTATGAATTAACTATATAACTTTTAAAACTCTAACACGTTACTAAAGATTTAGATCTATAACTTTTAAAACTCTAACATTTTAAAAACTTTAACTCGTGCTCTGGACTAGTTAATAGTAATTAGTAATGCAGGTTTGAAGTACATAGAAAAAAAATCTCATTTCTTACGTTAGATGGTCGAACGATCGATTTGCTAAAGTCATTGATATTTCTAGCCAAAAGCCGAGGTCTTGTAGTGAAAATAATTATGGATGCTCACGGGAGCAGAAAAGGATTTTCAGTTCTCTATAAAGGGTGAGAACTGAGAAGGACCTGCTCATGGAAGAAAACCAAAGAATTGTTCACCATCACAACTCCGTGGGCTAGCACCAATCACGACAAGGATAAACAAAATGAGACAACAGAAAAACAATTGCTAGCTCTAGAAAGAACAAAAAACGACGACATATGCTTATAATTTAAAAAACACACCTTTCAACAAGAGCGAAAACATTGGAGAAGAGATCGAGTGGATTGGTGAAGAAACGTCAGATCTGGTGATCTGGTGATAGATGGACACCACTCCAGCGGTGACGACTAGGTTCTTTTGGCCTCAAAAATATTATACAGAATTCGTTGCAAACCCAACTCTATGCAGCAGCTCTAGTGCCGGTTTTTTTTTTATAATATGCGTAGCATTACCTTAAGGATTGTCATGTGTCCAATCTTTGATCCCACACCACCCATCAACCACTTCTTTAGGGAGGTGTTGCTTGTGAGAAACTCGTATGGATTTGCATCAATGAGGCGGCTTGGTTTATGTCTATATTTACTACAACATTTTAAAATACATGTTCAACATCCTACCTTTACTGTTTCAACATTTCACCATAAAAATGTTCCACTAGTTCTTTTTTAAAATGATGAATTAGGTATATGCAAAGTTTTGAAGGTCAATATGGGCCTTCTCCTGGGCTGTTGATGGATATATAGTACTGTACATTACTAGGTAGTTTTTATTTCTAGACTAACAAGATTTCATTTGTTCAGTTCAGCTCATATGCTAAGCCAGGGATGAGCCCATGGGAATGGTAGGCCCAAACTTCTCTTTGTCACTAAGCCCAACCAGCTTGCTTCCTTTGTTTTTCTTCACATTATTTTTCTTCTCAAAGAAAAATGAGAGAGACCGAGAGAGAGAGAGAAAGCTAATGCAAGTAAACCCCACGTTGTTCTCTCTCACTCTCTAGAATGGAACTGCTCTTTCTAGAAGGAAAGATCTATTGAAAAAAGTTAAATTCAACGCACAGTGATATAGAAAGCCAAGGCAGTGTTTGGTTGTTGGGACGGAGTGGAATGAAACTAT
This sequence comes from Paspalum notatum, assembly GCA_022530915.1. Taxonomy (NCBI): domain Eukaryota; kingdom Viridiplantae; phylum Streptophyta; class Magnoliopsida; order Poales; family Poaceae; genus Paspalum; species Paspalum notatum. Next base: position 26,491,486 of record CM039692.1, read on the forward strand.
TCCATCCCACCAATTCTAGCGTTTGTTTGAAAGGCTGAGAAATGGATCCATTCCAGAAAAAAAAAATATTCTCTTCAGATTCAGGACGGACACATTCCGAAAAAATTCTGGAACGCAACCATTCCACCAGGAATGTGAGACTGACAGTGGGTCCGAGCTCGGAATCTAGGACGGAGCCATTCCATCTTTGGAATCTGAGACAGAACTATTCTATTCCTAGAATCTGGGACGGAACCATTCCATTCCATTCCGCTCTCCAAACAAACGCTACCTAAAAAGAACAGAGAGGGAAAGTACGCTCTAGGCAACGCTTATAGAATCCCAAAGTCAAACTCAAAAGGCAACTCTCAAAATTATCATTCCAAATATTAAAGAGGTATTCCGTGTGTTCTAGATTATAAAAGGTTTTTTGTTTGTCATATATCAAACAATCTTAACTCTAATTATGTTTATAAAGAATAAAAATAATATTTATGATGTCGAAATAAGTATAATTAGATCCATTATTTTTATTACTCCATCCAATCATTAATATATGACGTTTTTAGTGTAAAATGGAGGAGATAATATATTTATATAGTTTACTTTTTATGTTATATAGACATTAATATGTTTATTATAAACTTGATCAAAGTTAAAATTGTTTGATTTAGGATAAATTTGAAAAAAAAAAGTTCCAGGGCAGAGAGCAGTTTAATAATGTCAACATGATACTCCTACTTCCGCTTGGAGTCAAAATGCAATTCAATTCCTGAAAACTAGCATTGAAATAGCAGAAAATTTTTGCACAATAATAGGGTCCACCAGTCATTCTCCACTTCAACATCCTAATTAGGAGAGGGCATGTCGAAGAAAAAAAAAAGAGAAAGAAACGGATCAAAGCAAATTAACACGGAGCGAATGGAGGAAGACACCACAAGAATTGGGAGACAGTTAAAGCATGGTTAAAATTAGCATGCCAAATGCGATGTGGTCAACCAGACAACTAGCCACCAACGCCATCACGCGCGCGCGCATGCATGCACACGAGCTCACGACGCCCCTCTGCCTCCTCTTTGAACCCGAACCGAAGCCAAGAAGCAGCTGCCGGCGATGTGGTCGCCGTGGGCCCGCCGGAGCAAAGGCTCTGGGCGGCTCACCCACTCGCCGTCCTTCTCGTCGCCCACGTCGTCGTCTCCCACCGGCAAGGACCACCCGGGCATCGGCGCCGTCCTCGACGACGCGGCGACCGACGCTGCTGGCGCCGGCGCCGGCTCAGGCGGCGGCAAGAGCGTCCTGCACCGCGCGCGCTCGGCGTCCAGGCTGCGGACGTGCAAGTCGTTCGCGGCGGCCGCGGAGGCCGCGGCGGCGGCCGTGGCGGGCGAGCGCCGCGTCGTGCTCTACTTCACCTCGCTCCGCGCCGTGCGAGCCACGTTCGAGGACTGCCGCACCGTGCGCACCATCCTGCGGGGGCTCCGCGTCGCCGTCGACGAGCGGGACGTGTCCATGGACGCCGCCTACCTCGCGGAGCTCCGCGCGCTGATGCGGCGGGACCGCCCGCCGCTGCCGCAGCTCTTCGTCGGCGGCAGGCTCGTCGGGGACGCCGAGGAGGTGCGCCTCCTGCACGAGAGCGGGGAGCTCCGGCGCGTCCTGGCCGGCGCGGCGCAGGCCGCGCCCACGCCGTGCGCGTCCTGCGGCGGCTCGCGCTTCGTCCCGTGCGGCGCCTGCTGTGGCAGCCACCGCCGGTTCAGCGAGAAGACCGGCGGCTTCCGCGTCTGCGCGTCCTGCAACGAGAATGGACTTGTCCGGTGCGCCGCCTGCGGCTCCAGCAGCTGACGTGCACGTACCTACGGCAGCGCTGCCTGGGCCCCGCCGGCCTATCGAGTCGAGGATCCAAGCAATGCAAGAGGTGGAAGAGAAAATGCTCAACTCATGCCGACGGATTCCGAGATCAAGTGTGCACTGGATTCAAATCTAAAGAGTGGTTCGTCAAACCAGAAATTGTGTTCGAATTTGACGACATTGTACGATCCGATTAACTGTGTGCTTTCAAATTAAACGTAGCCAATGTTCATGAATAGAAAGATTAATTAACTGGAAATTGGGAATAAGTCTATTTTTGGCTCCTCAAGATATGTGTTCCCATTTCCACCTCGAACTAAGTTCTACGGCCCTCTTTGGTTTCGCTTTTCTGGGTTTCGATTATTTGAAGAGCAAAATTACCTCACAAGCTACTCACTGAAAAATCTATTATCCAAAAAAGTTGAGTGTTTAGCAATCCTTGATTTTTTTTCCACCGCTCACCTCCCCTCTCCACCGCGTCCCCGGCCCTCCTCCTCCTCCTCCTCCTCCTCCTCCTCCCTCGCTGGCGCTCTTCGTCGTACTCCTCCTCCACTCCCTCCCCCATCGGGCCACGCCTCCTCTCCCCACGCCGGCCGACGGGGATGAGCGTTGCGCCTCCTCCCTGATCGGCGCTTCTCCTCCTCCTCATCCCCCACCGTGCCACACCTCCTCTCCCCACGCCAGCCGGCGAGGAGGAGCGTCGCGCCTCCTCCCTAGCCGGGCCTCGCCACCTCTCTCCGCTCCGGTAGGCGTGGCAGCCACTGCCTCCTCCACCGTTGAAAGGAGTCGTCGGGTATGGAGGTGCCGTCGGGAGGCGTTGACGGGTAGGAAGACCGACGTGGCCAGAGGCGTCGGCGGCGGAGGCCGAGGGCTGGGCGGAGGCCAAAGGCGGAGGGTTGGGCGAAGCAGAATCAAACTGCATTTTGTAAATCGTGAGGAAGGAGCCACGATACGGGAAAAGCGAAGTTGTGTGTAATGTGGCTCATGGGAGAATCGGCGTTCGGGAGAATCACACGAGAACCGCAGTGTTTGGGTAGGGAATCGGCGGTGGTTGACCCAAAATCGGCTTTTAATCATAACCAAACATACGGTATAACAAACAAACATAATTTTGCCCTCAACTATCAAGACGAGCTCAATTCAAATGCACATCATGAACCAATTACAGATGGCATTGAGTTGACATGGTAATCATCTTTTCTCTAAATTGATGTTTTATTCGATCATATCCACTCCTTAAAGCTCAGCATTTCTGTTGCCATAGGAAATCGGCAGGCAAGGATTCTGGCGATAACAATTTCTAGTGCATGAACATAATTGTCATTTCCATTGGTAATCAGAGCGTACTGTCTATCTGGACCGCAGCACCACTTCAATTGCTTGCTGGTTCTCTCTCTCTCTCTCTCTCTCTCTCTCTGCATAAACTTTGTTCAATACAAGATTTTTTGTGGACATGCATGTTAACATCATCTATATACATATCTATGTTTTTGGTTGATTTTTTTCCTGTATTTTTTAGTGGAAGCATGGGAATGAGCTAGAGCATAGAGCCACTGGGTACATCCTGGTCATGATGAGCAACGGAGCAAGGTGCTCCTCATATAGCCCACCGTAACTTTATAAAAGCATAGAAGGCCGTCCTTGAAGCAAAGGATGTAGCACCGAATTGCTGGCCCAGCAGGCCCAGTAACGACTTGAGCTAGCACAAGAAGCAGCCCAGCAGGGCCCCTAGAGACCGGGAACTTGAAAGTATAGTCTGAAACCGTTGGTAATTAATTATTATTATTAATTCATTCATCGAAAAGGCTACCATGAGTTGCACTCGATCAAGACCCAATTAGGTGTACCATGAATTGCAGGTACGAACCATTAATCACCTTTTTTTTATGATGCCGTGGCTTGCACGCTTAGGAAGGACGTAACAGAGAAGTAGGACGATATATATAATGCTGTTCAATACATGATTGATCGATGCATGGCGAGCTTATCTGGAATGCATGGTATGTAAGGAGTGCTTGAGGTTTTAGACGTACGTATATGGTCCCGGTTTGTTGATGTTGGTGCTGGCGGCTACCATTACTGAATTTGACAAAAGGAAAAAATATTTAAAATATACCAGATAGAAAAAAAATACTTTACTAGTTTAGCAGTATGATGATAACTTTATTATGAAATTATAAATATATTCAGTTCAAAAACATAGTCAAAGTTATATCCATTGTCTATTAGAAACTGTGGCCTGAAATAAATTTTTGTGTTCAGATCAGCTAAAACTTAGATGTAGATAATCAACATGGATGCTAACAAGCTAGCAGCTAATAATTAGTCACGTGCATCTAAATAGGGGCTTAGTAGGTAACAAAATAAGTAGGAGATGGAGTTAAGGTTGGAGATGGAGGCTTCTTCTCTGTTTTCTCAGACGGAACTATTCTTGAATAGATAGCTAGACGCATAATGTGCTGAGGTATGCATGCAAATGTGCATCACCCATCCGTGATCGTAAAGTAGAGATCTCTAGTTAGCTGGATAATATCGACAACTACATCGTCAATTTGATTTCTTTTATGGGTCCTCTGATAGACGAGTTTTGCCAAACATTCAATGGTTTCATGTCGGAGAGGGGGCATCCGGCAAACATGCCTTAATTGTGAAGTCTGTGCCAGCACAGGAATCCGAAAAACAAATTTACACGATATTGATGAAGCCTCTGTCTGAGGAAAAGTTACTGTTTTCATCTCTCTGCACGGTTTGGTTTTAAGTCTAAAATACTTGAACTTTATTTCAAGGTGTTAGGAAAAAATATACATACAGTACATGACAAACTGTCTCGTCTTATCTTTTTTCGACGAAATAGTAACCCATGAAAGTTATCTATTTGCATAGGCTCAAATCAACTGAGATCAATTTAACCTTCAAATAGTAAAATGCATGCAAGTAGTTAGGAAATTAAATATTAAATTATTTAGTTGGTACAAAAAATACTTAACTAGGAAATGATTCGGTGAAGTGAAAAAGAAAAGAATTCCAAGAAAAAACATTTGTCCCTTTCTAATCCGGTATTTTAATAATAGCACGTCAAGTAAATTTTCACTCATGGAGCAAGTCATGCCAAGAGGATTGGCGTGACTTTATCACGCCAAGTAGTCTTGACTGGTCTCTTGAGTCACAACAGCAAGTAGTAGCTTGGCGTAACCAAGGTGAGGATGACCAAATTAGACTATTCGTTAAACATTAAGTTATGTACCTGAAAAAATGTCTAAAATGGAAAAATTGCCAAAATGGCAATGGTGGGTGAACAAACTCGGCTAATTAGTTGTTCGAGGGGTGAGATGAAAAATTGTGGAAGTAAGTGGACATACAAAATAGTCAAGGGAGTAACAAACTACATGAATTTCCTAGCATCTACATGTATTTGAGTCCATACAAATTAAAAGTTAACAGGTCAAGTTCAACATACGTCGTAGCTCTTTATGGTTGTACATCAAACCAGCAGGAGTTCATCTCAATTCTCAAACCGCTCCACGCGTACGTTTTCGGAACGGTCAAGGGCTCAAGGCTTTGAAACCCCCTCTGCATGTCGATCCGATCCAAAGCAGAGCTGACCAAAATGAGAATAGAACACACAGCAGCTTTATTAGGTAGTCTGCACCTGTCCATCCATCAATGTGCTTCTTCAAGACATCACTGGTAGGCGACTAGCTAGGAGAGGTCCACAGTGCCGCTGTCCATTGCAAAGACAATGTCTGCACCTGCGCTGAAAGAATCTGCTAGACTGACGGATGGATGATTGTATGGCCATCCAAGATGATGAATGTCTGAATGTCACTGTCAGAGTTTCAGAGAATTGGCTAGGCGAGGCCGTCCTCCAAACCAGCCTCTCGGAAACATTCGTAATTTATGCTGATAGAAACAACGGCTGAGAGAAAACAGTCAGGCAATGTTTGTTCAGAAGTGATGTTAGAACACATAATGTCATGGGGTAGGCTACAGGTTTCAGGCAAGTGTTAAGAAACAATAATGGTTTGGGGCACCCAAACGTACCTTGCAGAGAAGCTTCAGTTAGGCTGGCAAAATTTGATTTAAGTGTGTCAACTTCACTAACAAAGATTTGTTGACAAAGAGGTTAATTACATTTTTTTACTTTTAACTTGAAATTTAGAGTGTGACCAATATACCAGAAACTATATCCTCCGTTTATTATTACTAGGAAAATAAATTTTAGGTTTATGTGCTAATCAAAATAAAAATAACCTGCAATTAAAATCTCATCAAAATAATGTTTTTGTTACTCACAAGAGAAAATGGAGCTTTTCATCTCAAGAGAAAAAAAAATGATGGTTTGTAAGAAAAACAAGAAAAGAATGCTAGAAGCATGATCCTAGTTATTATAAACAGTAGATGGAAACAAAAAAATAGTTTCCCTCCTGCCTCCTTTTTGGACTAGAGAGTGTTTGGTGGCAGAGAAAACGCAGCCGCAACAGCGTCAGGTAGCCTCCACGCTATACGAAACATCGTGCGGTATCGGTTTAACTTTTATTTACGTCGCGGTACAGTTAACGCAACAACGAACGCTCTCAAAGGGCCGCTTCGTGCTGAATAAATGGTTAGGCAATAGGTCATTGCCTATACATTATTATTCTCTTGTTTTGCCTTCAATTCATGTCCTGTGTTGTACACCTATGAAGTTGGCAGCCAACCAAACTATGAAACTATGCATGTATGCATACATCAACATGCATGCATGGGTCCGACCACTATTAAAGGTCCGTTGGCACAAATTGGTTGCTAATCGTGTCGTGACATTGCACTTTACTCAGGGTAAAACTTCACGCACAGCCCATTTATTTGTAACATTGCTACAATTAGAAGATTTAAATCTCCATCATTAATAAGTGGCATTTTCTCTCCTAATTGTAAACAAATGAGTGGTATAAATAGGTTATTGTACTATTTTACAGTGGAACTCTACTCCTCATTGCCTCTTTTCTTCATATAAGCATCCTGGTTGTTAGGATTAGCCCTCCTCGTCATCTATCCTAACTAGTGTACTTAATTAATTAATTTCAGCAGTACTTTATTTTAAGCATATGCTTGGAACAAAAGAAGTTGCAGCCGCAGCCAATCTGGCTGCCAAAAAGGGCAGCCGATCATACCGTCTTCCGCGTTCAAACAACTAGAAAAAATGTATAGTCCTGGAAAACCATCATATCTCTCTCGAAAGTTGTGGTAAAAGTGTACAACAATTTCATGAGGTATGGGAGAAACTGCAATATTTTATTAATACCAAATGACCAAATTAAAGTTAAACCATATATGATGCCTCAATACAATCCAGATTTGACATTCATAAAAAAAAAAATCCTGATTTCACCAGTAGGAGAGACAGAGGGCCACCAGGGGTGGATCCAGAGTGGGGGACAACCCCCTACCCCGGACGGAAAATGAGAGCCCTCTAAGCTCCAACAATATGTATGTATGAAAAAATAGAAAGAAGAAAATATGAAGAATTAGAAGAGAAAGAGGGGGAAAAGGAGGAAAAAGACGAAAAACACTAGTTCTAAATCCTAGATCGGACACAATATCATCTTTTAGCCTTTTGAGACCATGGTCACCATAAAGTGCATATGTACTGTGTACAGTGTGCAATCATTACTATTTCACTCTGTGTACAATGCGCAAACAGTGTTTTGCACGTCCATTTTCACTCTCCAGTGACCCCAATCTGAATGTTAGTGTCCATGCACTGAAGATATAGTAACAACATCGTCCATGTCTGGATGCCATATGTCACTTTCATTTTGTAAGCCTATTGGCAAGAGGATACCTTGCTACCTCCTACTATGCCTGAGATTGAGAAACGCTCGTTAAGATTGCGGTTTTCACTGACAAATGTCTTTGAAAAAGATGTCCATCTATGGTTACGTTGTGCATAACGGTTGCGCGATTATTTCTTTGTCGGTTGAACTTTTCTACTTTGACCATGTGTATAGAAAAAAATCATTACATGTACAGCTAGCCTATCTCAAATTACTTCTATTAAATCCACAGTGAAATAAATCCTCTACTACATTTATCTGCTATTGTTCTTTTTTTTTCTAAAAACTTAGTTGGTTAAAAACTAGAGTTCATTCAGCTTAAAATAAAACTAATGTAAAGTGTGGGATATAGTTTGGACCAAATGGAGTAGCAACTAACCACCAGGATTCATTCTGACTATACGTATCTGATGCTGTACAAAGAAACCATTCTCACCAGATGGCAACGGCACGCAGTCGCAAATGATCTTGATCTAAAAAAAATGCAGTCGCAAAGGGTGCAAGGACACGATCCAGTTGGTTCCGCTTAGGTTTTCCGTTAGGTGAGCAACACACTCGACACAGTCAATTCATGGAGACGGCAGCCCCATATGTAGCCTGGCCCCATCCATCCTAAAACCTACTAATAAGCAAAAGTTAAGAAGTAAAGTCGATACTTAATTATGGGCTAATCAGGCAGTTAACAACAAATGGCGGGCCGTCAGTAATAATCTCTTATGAGGCACCGTACAGAACTAAAGCAGCGCAAGATGACTGAAAATGTCATACGGTAATTAAATGCGCTCTGATTTGATCCCCGTGATTATGTATCCGCTGTGAAAAAAAAAAAAAACTCGACGAAATCGACTTAAATTGCGCCAGAGGAAGGGCCTATGGATGATGATGGATGCACCTAATTAACTGTCAGTGCGTTCGTCGTCTCCAAGTCCAAGTACAAGTAGTACAACCCCTACTTAGCTTTCTCGTGTAGACGGAATCAGCAAACGGCGGGTAGGGCAGGCGGGGCATGGCCATGTTCGTTCTAATCAGCGGCACCAGAAAGGGGGCGGCTCGCAACGCAATGCGCACCCCAGTACCCCACCCCACCCTACCGTCCCTTCCATCCGTCGATTGATATCTCCGCTCCGCCGCGAGGGAGACCAATCACCCGTCCACCTATCCCTCGGTCTCTCCATTGGCCCTGTCTCTCGGCGAGTTATCAGTCACACATGATCCATATTTGTAGTGCTTCTGTGCACTGTCGGCAACAGAATTATAAATCCTCCATTCCCATCCGTGTTTACATGAGCATATAGTATGTACAAACATACTATAAATCAATTAACTGTCTTGAGTGCTATATGTCTCTCTATTTAAGGTTATTTGGCATGGCAACATCAGGTATAGCACAGACGCTATGATCAAATCGCTTTGCGGTGAATTTCAGCACGAACTTTTACATGGAGCACTCGTTTGAGGCATGATAAGTCTCACACTTGTGGTGATGGACGGTTAGGTTTACAAGCAAATTAAACCGTTCGGGAATTGAACTTGAATAATTTGCATCTTTGGTTATCAATATTTTTAACCTGTTCAAACACTTTAGTGTTTCCTTTTGAGAAACATGAGAATACTCATCAACTCTAAACAGCAATATCCAATATCTCTGTAATCAACCGCCACAAGCCATGGGTGGAGGTGTGGGCAGACGGCAACGTGTCAAGTCCAAAGGAAGGAGAAGTCCGTAGTACATTATTTGGGCAAGTAGCGCATATGTGACCCGATCCACCAGGGACAAATTTACTCTGCTGCCTTTGACCTCTAGATGGAGCCGTTGCTTTGGGCGTGCCATACGTAAAATAAAAATCGCCATCGCGGCATCGGGCCATGCGGGAATTTATTGCAGCGTGCTGTGTGCTGGCGGGTGTGGTGTGGTGTGGTGTGGCTGCTCGCCTGCTCTGCTCAGCTCTCGCACTGCGTTTGCCATGGTGGTCACACCACCCCCTCCCCCTCATATCTGCTGCTGCCCTTCTTCCCCGGCCGCCTCCGCTCTCCATTGCAACGCTTGCAGCTAGCTGTGGAGGAGAAGATCGTCAGGTCTTCTCACGATAATCTCTCTCCCCTGCCATTGCTACCTCCACCACCTCCACGACTGCCACACTACCCAAGTCCAAGTCGCCTCTTCCCCCTCTTGCACATGCGTGATGCGTCCCACCATGCTGCTCCGTAGAATCTCGTCGGTGTCCTTGCAGAAGATGCCCCACCGTCGCCGGGTGCTGGTTGTGCTGCTGCTGCCACTGGTGGTGGTCTCTCTGCTCCCTGATCTCGGCAGCTGCAACGACGCCGAACAAGGTAGTATGCCATAATCAGTGCGTCTCTGTTTTCCCTGGAGAAAGCTTTGTTACTCAGTTCAGGCCTTGAGAATTTCAATATGAGATTTGCTGTTTCTAACTGGCTGTAGGAGGAACTATGAACCCGGAGGAGGGCATCCTCTCCAGCTCTGGCACTCGGTGAGATCTCTGTCTCAGCTGATCCTCTGCCTGAATAATTGCTGGTTTCTTGGGCCATTCCATTTTCGTGACTGTTTGCCTTAAAAAAAGGTGTTCATGGCTCTTCTGAACACATCTAGTACCATTAGGCAGATTCTCATAGGTCATGGCTCTTTTTTTGACAATAGAATTTGAAAAGCACGTACCGAATCAGTCAATCAGGTTCTGTTTGGAAACAAAGTATTTTTGTAGTATTATAAAAAATACTGTGGTATTGGAGAAAACCATGGTATTGGAGTAAAAAGATGTTTAGCAAACCTCTGTATCCAAAACCATGGTATTGTCAAAACTATAGTATTTTTGGAGTATTGAAAATTTTGGTCTAGACCAAAGTTTTTGTTGAAGTGATGGGGAAAGAGAAGGTGAAGTCAAATACTACAGAATCATACTGTATTTCCAAACACCTATGTGTTAGACTGCTGTAAAAAATACTATGGTTATGTCATTGCAATTGGTAGACCATGGTATTGAAATACTGTGGTTTTGAATAATTTGCTTCCAAACAGGCCCTCAGATTGACTTCCCTCCAAAAAGAAAATTCCACTTTCCACCTGAAAACAGCAGGCAAAAATCCATGCAGATCACCTAGATTTCGACCCACAAATATTTGTTACACCTATCTATCTATCTCCTAGTGTCCTGAACAAGGTGGGCTTGGAATCACCCGTTGGCTGTCAGAAATCGACAGCCGAACCACCAGGCAGACCCAGATGAGGATGGTACACCGTCGGTCTCTTGTCCGATTGTTCTTCGCCTCATCTGCTCACACTCCTTTCTTTACCTCCACTCAATTATTGCCAGGGTAATAATCCATGGCGATCACCGTGCCCGGAAATCTCTACGAGAGCAGCAGAACCAGTACTGGTCGGGACAATTCGGCAACAAGGCGGCGTCACTGCCGGAGCTCACCGACTCGCCTCAAGCCGGTGGCGGAGGCAGTTTTCCGCAATGGCCACCGTGGCCGTGGACACCCAAGGCTACGCCGCCGGCGATGAGCTTTCCTCCAACGCAAGCTCCGGCACCTTCTCCGGCGGTGGTCTCCAAGCCTTTGACGCAGCAGCCCGGGCACGCTGCTAGAGATCCTCCACACAGCATTGCACTGCCCCCGCAGCCGGCGGTTCGGTCGACGGTTGCTGGCGTTGCGCCTGGAGCGAGGCACTCTGGTGGTGTCGGCAGGCCGGTGTACGTGGTCGCCGCGGCGGTGGCGTCCCTTGTCGCGGCCGTGTCGGTGGCGCTGTTCGTGCTGTGCTACCGGTCCAGCAATGTGGTCACCGTCAGGCCCTGGGCGACCGGCCTCAGCGGACAGCTGCAGAGAGCATTTGTTACAGGTATATATAGTAGATTGGTAGTAGTAACAAAAAATGCATCTGCTGCAGTGCGCACACACACACACAGGGCCACAGCCTACTGGAATTGATTGAATGGTGGTGGCTGCTCTTGCATTGCAGGTGTGCCGTCGCTGAAGAGATCAGAGCTTGAGCTCGCCTGCGAGGATTTCAGCAACGTCATCGGCATCCTGTCGGATTACATGGTGTACAAGGGAACGCTGTCAAGCGGCGTCGAGATCGCGGTGGTGTCGACCACCAAGAGCTCTGCCAAAGAATGGTCCAAGCACTGCGAAGCACAGTTCAGGAAGAAGGTAGAAATGCTTCTTTATTTGCTCTGGAGATTCGTCGTAAAGCTAAAATTAGTAAAACTGATCGTTGATCGACATGGATGGCCGCTGTTTTGTTTTGCTTCAGATAACAAGCCTGTCCAGAGTTAACCACAAGAACTTCGTGAACCTGCTGGGCTACTGCCAGGAAGAGCAGCCCTTCACAAGGATGATGGTGTTCGAGTACGCTCCAAACGGCACGCTCTTCGAGCATCTACACGGTATGTATGTAAATTCTAATGGAGTCGAAGAACCAATGCATTAGAATCTCATGGATAATGGTGGTGTCTGCAATGCACGGCAGTCACAGAAGACGGCCACCTGGATTGGCCGACGCGCCTGCGCGTGGCGGTCGGCGTCGCCTACTGTCTGGAGCACATGCACCAGCTGAGCCCGCCGGAGATCCTGCGGACGCTGGACACGTCCACCATCTGCCTCACCGACGACTTCGCCGCCAAGATCTCCGACGTCTTCTTCTGCGACGACGAGCGACGGCGGGAGGAGGCAGCGGCGGCGTCCGACAGGGAGAGCGTGGTGTATAGCTACGGGATGGTGCTGCTGGAGACCATGGCCGGCCGGTTCACGGCGTCGCAGGGCGGCCTGCTGGAGGGCTGGGCGGCGAGCTACCTGAGAGGGGAGCGGCAGCTCAGGGACGTCATGGACCCCGCCCTGCGGCGGTCCTCCCACGTCACCACCGTCGACCGGCTCGACGGTGTCATCAGGGGGTGCACCGACCGGGATCCCAGGAGGCGGCCGACCATGCCCGAGGTCGCCAGGCAGCTGAGGGAGATCACCGCCATGCCGCCCGACGCGGCTACCCCCAAGGTGTCGCCGCTGTGGTGGGCAGAGCTGGAGATCATCTCCACAGAGGTCAACTGAACTGAAAAAGGCATATGGCGAAATCCCAGAACAAACTCCCGTTCAAATGCACCCAGAACAGCCCCTCGTTCAAATGTTGATACGTACAGCAAATAGTAGATTTTTTTTTGTTTGTATTCTATCTTGGTTGTTTTAGGGTTTCAGTGAAGTTTGTGCCCATTTGTACATACTATATGCAAAGAGGAACTGCAGTGTGCCAGAGCAGGGGTTGGATAAAGTCCAGATGCCGCAAGTCAGGTTGTTTACAGGTTTCACATTGTTACAAGGGGCAAATTTGAAAGCATTCACAAGAAGAAATATCTTGCTTATGGCCTGATATTAATTCCAGAAAAATTCGAAAAAAAAATGGTGTAAATTATGCACATCCTATCGTTAGGAAAAACAATAAGTGCAAAACCTAAAAGTTATGATGACAAGGAATAACCTGCAAGGCTTGTTTGGATGAAACCTTGGAAAAAGTTTTTGCCTCACCTGCATCGTTCCTGGAATCTACCACGTTTGATTGCAAGTTTGCAACCCTGGCTCCTTTGCCTGGTCCAGGCAACGGGCTCCTCACCCAGGCCGGGCGACCAAAAACAATCGCCTGGTGAAGAACCCTCCTTAATTACTGCAGGTCCTCAACCAAACAGCAAATGCCTGAGCAGTCAAAATGCAGCACATTTGCCAGGCAACGGACCCAAGGTTCTATCCAATCAAAAATGTTGTAGGAATGTATCTGCCAATGTGTTTGCCGTTCAAGTTTGTCGCCAGCAGATACATTTTTATTAAAGTTTGTTCTTCTGGACGAGACAAACAGTAGTAAGCAAAAACATCAGCAGCATTGATCTTCAAGACATCCACAAACAGAATCCACCAGGTCTAATATGACGCACAATGACTTGACAGACCAACGACACAAATGCCTACTGAGAGGGGTCCTAAGACTGACACTACATATATATTGGTATCCTTTCGTTCACCTGTGGCAAATGAACTTGGCACAGCCACAAAAGAAACCTCCCATAACCAACAAAACAAAATCATCTCACATTAAGAGACCACCGCTTGGTTTATCATCCCCTGGGCCCATGACGCAGTGTCCCGAACTTCATCATCTGACTCAAGGCACTCCCTCAAGAACTCAACATGGAAGAGGTGAGTCTTGAACAGATCCCTTGAGCTCGGGCCAAGTGTGTCCGCAAGATCCCCAAGGACAGCAACTGCAGCCTTGGTCACACTATCATCCCTGATGCCATAGAGAAATACATATAAATGTAAGAAACAGGAAAATATAAACAATAACGAAAAATTGCAATATAAATGAAGTGTGCACCTGCTCCTGTCTTTGAATACAGCTTCAGTGAACTGCAGTAGATGGGTTGCATATGGGATCATCAGCTGAGCTTTTGGGCCCTTGATACCCTGGAGTATACCAGAGTATGCTTCAAAAATGCCGCGTCTGAGCTGATTACCATAATCAACCATATCATCATCACTCTGATCAAGATTACCAAGGAGTTCCGCAGCTCCCTGAAGCATAGGCATGGCATATGACAGGTACTTCTCAAAGTTCTCACCAATAGCAAGAGCAATATCTCCAAAGCATGAGAAAATTGGAGGCTTCACAGACCGGTTGAGCATAGAGTTTGAGAGGTCCTTAAGAAGAACAGTCATAATTCGATCACAGAAGGGCAAAATTTTATCTTCCAATGCACGGGAAATATCACCCACCACCCCTACAGAGATGGAGCAAACTTGGTACTCTTCATAATTCTGCAAGCCAGCCTCCAGGTATGTGAAGAAGCCAGGCATGTATTTCACAAAATCTGGACCGGTAGCATAAGCAAGAGCACCAATTGCAAGCATTGCTTCTTCATGCACAGTAGAACTGTGGCAAGCAAAGACACGCAGAAACAGAAACATCAGCTGATCAGCAGTCTGGGCAATTATGGACTTTGCATCTGTGCTGCTCAGTTTCTGGATGATGACCTGCAGTACACCACACAGCAAAGCCTGCAGATCGCTTTGCTTCTCTTTGTCACCAGAAGAAATTATTTGAAGCTCAAATGTAAGGTTTAATCTTCTCATGATCTCCTGCAACAACTGGCCTATGATGACTGAAGTTTCAGGTATGTTGCTGACTCTGACAATCTCATTCAGTGCTTCATAAGCAGAAGCACGAAGCCTGAAATGTGTGGTATCAGCACGATCTGCCGCAGAAAGAAGGGCAGCAATGATATTAGGCAGATAGGGTGTGAGCACAGAAGACAAGGACTCTGCATCTTCATAACCTTGGGCAAGAAAATAAATAGCTCCACAGACCTTCTCAGCCACGTTTGGGGCATCTTTGCTACTCTCAAGCAGCACAGTCATGATACGAGGAAGGTTTGAATTGTTTATGATTGGATTTGCACCAGTAGGCGAGTGCAAGAGCTCAAACACTCTCCCAAGAGTCCAAGCAGTAGTGTCTTTTACCTGACTATTTGAATCACTCATAGTGTTGAGCAAGAAATCAAGACCAGCCTGGACAAGTGGAGCAAGTTTTTCAACAGAGGGGCCTTCAAGGATAGAACCAAATGCAAAGGTAGCTGCCTCACGACAATGCCAATCAGGCTTTGTGATGTTGGTCTCAATAAACAGCATCACAAGAGGGACGATTGCATCCCCAACAGTTCTAGCAATGAGACCAAGGCATGTCCCACCACTCATAGAAATGTTCCATACATTATCATCTTGATCTTGATCTTCCTCTTGCTTCAATAGAGTTTCTAGCAGCATTGGAACAAGTGAAGGGAGGGCCTTTTCAATAAAACGAAAATGTACAGTAGAATTGCCATCATCAGATCCCTCATATTCATCTTGGAGGGCAATCTCTTCATCACAAATAGCGCTCCAGAACTCAACAGCTTGTAGTGCAACTGGTTCCTCATCTCCTTTCACTGCATTAGCTGTCAGGTTGAATATGGCTTGCATATAAGGCTCTAAGTGTGAATAATATGTGGATGCAATTGCAACAAGGCATTCAAATGCGGCCTGTCTGATCTCCACTTCTTTAGAAACAGCAGTATCACAAACTACCTTCATTATATAATTCCTCTCCATTTCATTTGCAAAGTTACTCTCAGCAAAGTCAAGAGCATTGTAAAGGGCTTTAACTGCTGCAAGACGTACTTCAGGGCTGAGCTCTGTCTGATTCATTCCTTGGACCACAGCAGTCAGAACAGCATTCACTTGATCCTGCTCCAAGTGCTGCGGAGAAGTCTCCTCACATACATACCCCAGTGCCTCTAATGTTGCTTGTTTCAAAGGTGCAGATGCACCCGGCAATGTCATGTTCCCCAGTAATTTGGCAATGAGGTCTTGCCATTCTCGACGTGGTATCTCAATTGATGCAACCTTGGCAATGACTTGTGATGAGGTATGCCTTGCATCATGCACTGAAGATCCTAGTGTTACGAGCAATGACTCCTTGATTTTCAATTTGATAGATGGATCCACGCTGACCCATTGCTGAGTCAGTAGCTCCTTTTTTGCAGAATCCTTTGCATCCAAAGAATTCTTAAGGATAATACCAGCAAGCCTTCTAGACTCAGGAGGTTTTTCATCATTCGAGAGCTCTACTGATAAGGAAAGGAGGAAGTTAGGAAGATTCTGTTCCTGGAACTGTGTGAGGTTACCTTCCGCTGCTGTTCGAACGTTAGCATCAGGAGATTGAGCAGCTAGCAGAATCTGAGTGATATCCATGGCCTTAACAAATGCCCTGCCCTACATCAAAAGGAACAGACTATTAACAAGCAGACAAGGAATCACAGAAAATCAACAAACAACAGAATACATCTACATTCCAGATTACTAAGGTCCCAGTGGGTCATTCAGCCAGATCAGCCGAGGTGACAGTTTTTGCATTCAAAATAACATTCTGAGACATCAAAATTTTCAACGTTATTAAAGCTTATAATCACAAGATAATCAACACATCCTTGTGTACTCCCTCCGTTCCAATTTACAGGTCTTTGACTTTTTTTAGCACCAACTTTGACGGTTCGTCTTATTCAAAATATTTGCGAAAATGTAGAAAAATCAATTCATATTTAAAATATAATATATTATATGCTAAACTAAATCACAATGAAAATAAATGATAATTGTGAAATTTTTTCAATAAGATGAGCCGGTCAAATTTGACGTCAAAAAAGTCAAACGACCTATAAACTGGGACGGAGGGAGTACAAATTACTTAGCCTCATCAGCGATGTATCTGAGATCTATGCAGCATGGATACATGTATCGGTATGGGAAGGATATGGATACGCGGATACGACATTTTTCTAAAAAATCCGATACAAGGATACGTTTCAATATTTCTAGAAAATAAATAAATATGCATATTAAATGAAAAATAAACGACGCCAAGTACTGGAGTGTGGAGTATTGGACACACAAGAGACTAAAGAAATTGGGGATCGGGGTTTGGGGAGGGCCGAAGGCTAGAATGGATTCCATTAGCAGGAAAGCATGAAAGAAAAGAAAAAAAATAGCCTATACTATACACCCAAATACATATTAAAAAAAAAAGTGGAACACTGGGACAGAGCAATCTTCGGATGGTGAAGAAACTACAAAACAAATTGATTAGAGTGAGCAGGTCACTACCCTAACAGTATCTCATCCAATGTACATTAGTTTAGATCACTCAACAGAGAACAAATATATATCGATTAAAATATAACAAAGACGCATATCTACCCAACACTGTATGGATACCTTGATCCACCTAACTTAGACATCACAAGATCATGAGAGCAACATAAAAAAATATGACCTAGTTATGACTAGTGTGTTTGGTGGGAGTTGATGGGGTGATAAGATGTGAAATTGATTTTTAGTCTCAATTCCTTTCTTTGGTTTGTGAAGGGAATTCATATCCCACATTTGGTTAATGGGTTTTGAAGTGGGAAATTGCATTATAGATGAGGATGACCGGTGGAGATGTACTCATCTTTCACATAAACACGATACCCATCCAATTCCCCCCCCCCCCCCCTCCCCACGGGAAGTAATTGGTGGCAGTTAACCCTCTAAACTCCCATCCCCCCACCCCCACCCCCACCCCCACCAAAACTCGCACTCCCACCGAACAAACCAGAGATTTCGAAACTACCGTCTCTAAACTCTCATTCCCTCCCCCAACCAAACACGTCATAATGAGACCAAATCCTTTGATAAGCACATATAACCTGTGTCCCAGTTTAAATCCACAGAATACGAGGCAGATCTAACTAGGATAATGTCAACAGGATCTGGCTAAGGTAATGTTCAGTTGTTCACATATAATCTGTGTCCCAGTTTAAATCCACAGAATAAACGAGGCAGATCTAACTAGGATAATGTCACAGGATCTGGCTAAGGTAATGTTCAGTTGTTCACATATAATCTGTGTCCCAGTTTAAATCCACAGAATAAACGAGGCAGATCTAACTAGGATAATGTCACAGGATCTGGCTAAGGTAAGGTTCAGTTGTTCACATATAATCTGTGTCCCAGTTTAAATCCACAGAATAAACGAGGCAGATCTAACTAGGATAATGTCACAGGATCTGGCTAAGGTAATGTTCAGTTGTTCACATATAATCTGTGTCCCAGTTTAAATCCACAGAATAAACGAGGCAGACCTGACATGATCTAACTAGGATAATATCACAGGATCTGGCTAAAGTAATGTTCAGTTGTTCACATATCTGTGTCCCAGTTTATATCCACATAATAAACCAGGCAGACCGCAGACCTGACATGATCTAACTAGGATAATGCCTCAGGATCTGGCTAAGGTAATGTTCAGCGGTTCACACTAAATTACTTTAGAGCCAAAACAGATTGATGTATGGACTGCATTAAGAACAGTGAACACTGCCAAAAAGGGAGTAGGGGACTATTACAACACCAAAAGCATTTGAATGGAAACGTTTGGATCGGTTCCTCGAAGGACTCAAAAAAGAAAAAATGATGAAGAGGCTCTAAATCGTTCTCCATCGCCTTCCCAATAGTTGGTGAACAAGTATTCATCTACCAAGTTTGTACCTCGCTAAAAAGTACAGGCAAACCCAGTACTTGCATGCAAGGAGAAAAAGAATACCGCAAAAATCAAACCCTAGATGAATGGGGGGCGGGCCTAAACGGGTGCTGTGGGGATTCAGTTAAATCGCCAAACAAAAAAAAATCAGAGAGCAGAAAACCGCTCTGAGTACGGCAGGACTTGCTAAGCAAGCAAGTAAATCCGCGACGAAATGGACGGATTCGAGAGAAACAAACAGCAGGATTCAAGCGGCCCCATCGAAGCGACGATGGGCTGCAACGAGCGATTCATCGGAGTAACAAAAAAAAAGAGGGTTAGGGTTCCTTACCACCCCGAGTAGAAATCAATCCAGGAACGGATGGATCCCGCTGCGCGCGAGCCCACGAGATCCGGGCGGCGGCGCGGGAAGTAGGGAGGGGGGAGGCTACGGTTCGGAGCAGGTCGGGGGAGCGGGGGGCGGTTTTTATGAGATGATTCCCCGCTTGCCTATTCAAATGAAACGCAAGTCCGGCGGGGGAAGGGGCAGTGAAAAAGAGAGGCGAAGACGCGGAGTGGAGACAAACAGAGGCGGCTAGGGGTTTAGGAGGTGGCGGTGGGCTGCGGGCGGGCGGGCGGCCTGCTTGGTGTGGGGCGTGGGGGGGGGGTTGGGTTTTGGGAAAGCGCCATGTGAAGACTGCCGGTTGACTGGTTTTAAAAAAATGGAATGAATTTTTTAAAAAAATCTTTCGCGGTCCATTACTTATTTTTTAAAAAAAATGGGAACGGAGTGAAATTATTTTTTTAAACTAATACATTTTTTTACTGATTTAATAACTCGCTTAAACTACTTAAAATCTTAAATTGGTCTAGTTGCTCCTAATAAAATTTGTCTTATTTTTTCTACCATACACGACGTATTTTAAGTTCAAACTCTGCGAGGTGATATTCAGCATACACAAACCTTTTGTATTTATTTTCATACAATAGATTGGAAGCATCTTACACTAGTTTAGTCCATCAGGATATGAACAATTATTACTCCATCCTCTTTTTTATTTGTCATATTTTAGTACAAAAATAAACTAACAAGTGATAAATATTCAAAAACGGAGGTGGTATAAAGCATTTGTATGTTTTTTTTAACAGAAAATGATGCGTTCAGGACAACACAAAATTTGAATTTATCGTCTTGTGTGGGGAGGGAAAATGTGAGATTAAGTTTCATTAGAATCAAATCGAACGATAAGCGGTTTGGGGGAGTTAAACAAGCCAAAACTTGATATTGGGAAAGTGGAGATGTGAGTTACATGGTGTGGTGAAGATATTTTTTCTAAATTTCTTTGAATTCCAAATAGCGGTCCTTGAGTACTAATATGTTGGACAAAAAATAACGAAATGTGATATTTGTATGCAAATAATTTTGAAAGCCTTACATTTCTACCATTGCTAATATGTTATAGAATAAAATATATGATCCAAAAACAAATTTCTCATCGTTTGTTGATGTATTGATATCATGAGCTTTTCTTTTCAACGTGCCTAAGTTGATCGTGTGCTCATAATCAAAATTGAAAGAATATGGAAATGAAATGGGAAAGTGCAACTCCATCTTTTTGTTTGTGTCATACTTTAGCTACTCCTAAATCATTAATTGTTCCCAAAAAAAACATAGTAATTCAAACATCTAGTTACTTATTGGAAAAGAAGCGTTAGGCTAAGTTAGCAGATCGTCTATATTCAAACTCTACTCTATCTACAGTATAGTTACAGTGTCATTTTCATACTATAGACGGCCATATACACGATTTGCTAGACTTGATCTTATGACTGATTCAACTCCCCTAGACTACTTAAATTGGTCTAGTTTGCCTAATAAAATACATGTCATGTTTTACAGCCTCCATTCTAAAATGTAATTAACGACAAATGGGGTGACCCTAAGTGGCCCCTTAGGAGGGGTCGGCGTGTGTTCGGCGATGATAGATCAACATGGCTGGAATCGATGAAGACAAGAATTTAGAGAGGTTCGGACCACCAGACCGTAATACCATACGCCCGTGTATATGCGAGCTATTGTAAACTTGAGGTTTACATAGGATAGTTCTCCCTTTTATATTTCAAGAGAGAATGTCTCTAATGCGTGCCCTAGCTAGAGCAACATATTGCTCAAAAAGTCCTATCTACCCATATATGGGGTGGAGTTATGATGTCCCACATGTAACGTGTTTACGGAGCTACACATGAATATGTTTTGCCTGCTGCAATAAATGGTATGGCATTACCTTCTGACTGCCTGTTCGCTGCAGCTATAAAAGTAACTGTAGTGTAACTGTAGCGGCTGCTGGAACAGGAGAAACAAGTATTTCAACAGTGAAAATTGACAGCAGTAGCTGCAGCCGCAGCGATAAACAGCCAAGCGAACAGGCTGTGAATATAAGTGTTTCCCTACTACTGGTCCTGCAGCCTATGTCTTGTTGTGTCTTGTGCCTTGTGCCACGTCCCGTTGCACACTTGCAGCATTAAATGCTCCCAAGCTTACCATTGGGCATTTGGCCTGTTTGGTTCCGTTTATTCCTCGATTCTAGCCAATAGAATCAAAAATTCCACCCAAACGCCTCGATTATTTTTCGATTTTCTCCATCGCCGATTCTTTCCCGAGCGGCATTTACACGGTGGCCTCGCTTCTCCCGTACGCGGCTCGCCCCTCGCCTTTCACAGAATGCCGCCTCGATTCTCCTCTACCCGCCCCCTCCGCCTCCAGCCTAGCCGTCGACGGCGCCCCACCCGCCCTCCCGCCAGCGCCCCTGCTCGCCCCGCGCTCCGCCGCCGGCTTTGCCCGACCTCCGCCGCCGGCTCCCCTCCGCCTCCCCTCTCTCCCTTCGCGAGCGCCCGCCTCCACCTCTACCTCCGGCGGCCGACGAAGAATCCAGCCCTGCCGGCGCTAGGGAGTCTCCACCGGCCCGCATCCGCACGGCCCTTTGCGCCGTCAGACCGCCTGCTCCGTGCCGGGTCTCTTCGCGGGGGAGGGGCGACTGCGGGCCCAAGCGCCGCCTCCAATCTTCGGGCCCAAGCTCGGTCCTAGCGCACGGGGAGGAGAGGAGGCAGGGCTCGCATGGAAGGTGGGGGAGACTGCGGTCCGAGCAGGGAGAAGGTGGGGGAGGCATCTCGGCGTGGAAGAGGATGGCACAGGGAGCACCGGAATAAGCGAGATGGCCAAACGCTTCGATTTTATTGGCAGTTGATTCTCCACCAAGAGACTTATGTGTGAATCCTGCTTTTCAGATGAGCGAGATCTAGAAAAGCAAAAACAAACAGGGCCATTGACTATGACTTGAATTTTTTTTCCATATTTTCATAAAATTTTTTAATAAGACGAGTTGGTCAAATTTGGTGTCAAAAAAGTCAAATGATCTATAGATTGGAACAGAGAGAGCGGCAAATATTGTTACTTCTTTTAGGCTCCTTTTGGAACAAGGGAATGTTTCTAATTCTGTGTTTCCCCTGCATTTTTAGCTATTTTTGGTGAAATTCTCATACATTTTATACTAAATTTAGTACTCAACTTTTTTTTAAAAAAAAGAAAAACTATACAACAACCGAGTGTTTTGAGGAGATCTAACACTCGAATTTTTTTCAATCAATCCGTTATGCTTTTTTGTATCTTGATTATTTCATGAGCACGATTACCTAAGAATCTCCTTTGTGTAGAATATGGGCGAGTGTTTGGCAATCTTGATTTGGGGAGAATATCCTCTCCCCATAGCCCGTAGGCCATCGTTGCGGTCCCTGCCTCCACTCTTCGCTCAGGGAGACGCCGTGGCTGCGGGCCTCCCTTGCCGGGCCCCCTCCCCTCTCCCTTCTCGGGGAGGTGTTGCGGCTGTGGCCTCCCTTGCCAGGGCAGGCGGGTGTAAGGAAATGGCCTCATATGCCATATTTTCATAGTTGTGTGTTGGTGATTAATTGGCAACCAATACTTGGACTAATGAACTTGTTAAGATGCACATTCTAAAGTATTTAGGTCCAAGGGACGAAGAAGAAGTAAAGTGAAGGCAAGACCCGAAGGGCCGCCCAATGGGTGAGGAATGGACAATACGGTCTGCATCACCGGACATACCTCCGGAGAAGTTTTCCCGAGGGGAAGAAGATTTGGAAGCCTGGAGAAATGTGAAGACCGGACAATCTAAAGTTGATGAAAAACAAAAGACCGGACAATGCAGGGAAGACAGAGTTAAAGCGACCAAGTTACATGGACCAGACAGTATGGTCTTGAAGACCGAACAAAGATGGTCGA
This sequence comes from Paspalum notatum, assembly GCA_022530915.1. Taxonomy (NCBI): domain Eukaryota; kingdom Viridiplantae; phylum Streptophyta; class Magnoliopsida; order Poales; family Poaceae; genus Paspalum; species Paspalum notatum. The sequence continues at coordinate 26,514,506 of CM039692.1, forward strand.
GGGTATGAAGATTGAAGCCAAGGGACATTTCAATGGACCGGATGGTACGGTATAGGAGATCGAACGAAACATTGATCAAAAATCCCCAAGGGTGTGCAGTTTGAATAGCCGAGGAGTCACAATGGACCGGACAGTCCGTCTGTAAGACCGAACAAAGCTTCGGACATTATAACGGCTAGTTCAAAGGCTAGTGCAACGGCTAATTGGCAAGTACAACAGACGGACAGTCTGAAGTATGCCAAAGTGAATAGACCGGACTATCCAGTCTATGTGCTTTTTGGCAACCTTTTGGCCAATGGCTAGTTCATGTTTAGAGGGCTATATAAGCCACTCTACCCAGCCATTTCGAGTGTGTTGGAGCTACTGAAGACCATAGTAAGTGTATAGGGGTATTCCAAGTACATCATCAATTCCAACCACCAAAAGTGAGCTTAGTGCTTAATCCAAACAAGTTAGAGCTTAGAGAGAGTGAGCTTGAGAGCTCTTCTTGAGTGTAGCTACTACGTGAGCTATTGGAGAAGTCTTAACTGCGGTCAAGCCGCTTGTACTCGTTGCTAGATCCTCCTTCTTGGTGTGGAGTAGCAGCGACAACTTGTGCGGGGACGAGGAGACCCTACAAACGTTGTAGTGAAGAATCTGGCACCTTGTGACCGAGAAAGACGGTGGCAGTGGCCATACCTTTGTGGTTTGGTGGCACTTAGCCTTTGGTTGCAGAGAGGCACTTGGTGGTGGGCACAAGATGGTGATCAGAAGAGGCTTGGTGCTTGGCTTGAATATTGCCTTCGGTGGCGAACCTATGGATGTAGCCCTTAGTGGTGAACCACGTTAAATCCTCGTGTCTCTCCGAGAGTTTGCACCCCTTTGCCCTTACCTCTTTACTACCGCATTTATGTTTCCATATTTACTTTCTTGTGTGCCTCCTCCCATCCCCGTCCTCTCCACCTCGTGGAGGCCACCTGGCGGGAGGAGTAGCTGACGGGAAAAGGCGTTGGGCGGGCTGGAGGAGTAGCCGACGGGAAGAGGCGTTGGGCGGGCTGAGGAGCCACCGGCGGGTGGAGGGGCGAGCGGTCAGAGGCGCCGGTCGGGCGGTCGCACACGCGTGGGGGAGAGGGGGTCAACTCGCGTTGGCTGGCAGGCGAGGGGAGGGTTGTGTTACGAGAATCGTGAGTTTCTACTGCGAGGCGATTCTGGGGTAAATTTGGCACACGAGGTAAGCAAACTGTTTGGGTGGGATTCTGGCGGTGGGTCATCTAGAATCCGTTTATAAACAGAAACAAAGAGGCCCTAGAAATGCCACCTTAGCCTTCTTTCCCAACTGCGACGAGGTTAGGGTTTGGGGTTAAGGGGCAAAGTTTTATGGTGGGGTAACCTGTGATCTCCGGACTTTGAAGGGGTGGCCGGGGAGGCGGTTGGCTCAGCAGTGGTGGCGGACGGCAGGCGAGACGGTGAGGCTACACAGGATAGCAGTTAGGCGGTGGAGGTGGGGGCATCGATCTCCACCTTGATTAGAGTCGAGCGTTGGGGCCGCCAAGGCCAGGGAAGGCGATGGCGGTGACGGAACCAAGGCGAGTCACAGGTGGGCGAAACGACAACAAATCCGATAATGGGAGCTGCCGGTGACAGAGTGAGCGACAGAGGCGGCGCCGCACTGTGGAGGCGGGGTCGCTGTGGGCAGGGGAGTGAGGAAAAGATCCTAGGCCTGGCTGTCTATTTTAATATTATAGGGTCCAAAAATCATGTGTTGAAGAGCTTAAAACACTTAAATATCCAGTAGGCAGACTCTAGAAAGTTGTAAAAAATAAAATTGTCGCAGTCATCTTTAAAGTATAGTATATGATGTACGATATATAAAACCACATGAAAATAAATAATTATTATTTTTTGAAATAAGATGAGCTGCCAATATCAGTATTATTGCGGGTAAAGAAAAAAAAGGGTAAACAACCTATAATTTTAAAATAGAGGGAGTATAAACGAAGTTGCTGTCCTGTCAATATGTTTATGGTTCAAATCAATTCACTTTCAGTTATTGTTTTTTTTTTTTTTCATTTCTCATTCCAATGGCAGCCACAGCACAACGAGGCAAAAGAAAAATGTACAGCAGTACAAGTACAGTACAACTTTACAGGCCCCACTAGATGATCAACTGTAGTTTCCATCTCGCAGATCCCCTACAAGCTGCAGGGGCTCTCATGCCCAGCTTTTAACAACCGCATATGGCGACAGTATACAGAAAATTTACATGTACCATATGTAATCTGTTTAGCGGTAATACAAAGTCCTAATTACATCGAAACAGCAAGTCAATAGCTCCGATCTGGTCAAAAATATACAAGGAACCGTAATATGTACCAACTGGTTCACCATAGTTGGAACTAGTGTCTTGTTCATCAGGGACTTGGAAAACATTTTGAGCCATCCACATTTTGTACTCGCTATGAGGACATACGAGAGCCCTAAAGCATATGCATCATCCACAATTTGAATTTGCGGACGTATAGATACACAATACAAGGTCCGATCAGATCTGTCTCAGATAATCGTTTGCAAAGTTTCATGTATGATTCCAGGCTGCCGGCTTCCTGTATGTTTCTACGCAGTGCGCTCAGCACAGCAGCTCTATCCAGGTAATCAGGAAACAAGCCCATGTCTAGCATCTGCATGAGTGTTTCTGAGGCATCTACAATGAAGCCACCTTTGACATAGCCTCGCAGGAGCCATGACATGGACTTCTTCCTTCTTCCAGCACTGGTTGACTCGACTCCTGCAAGCAGTCGACGGACAGCAGCAGCTTCCCCTTGAGATGCACAAATGGCCAATACAACATCATAAAGCTGTGTATCAGGTTCTCTGCCGAGAAGCTTCATTTCCCAAAGTTGGTGCTCAGCTTCCAAGCCACAACCAGCGCATGTATATAAGGACAGGAGCCTCTCATGCACAAGTCCTAGAACTTCATTACCGCCTTCCTGTACTGCCCAGTTCGATAAAAGAACACCATCTTTTAACAACTCAGACTGATATTTCTCAATACTGCGCATGCTCTCAGCATCCACTTTAGAAATCGAGCCATCCTTTACTAATGAATTTAATTTACGCAGCGCCTTTGAGAACTCCTTTTGTTCTTTAACCAAAGCAGTCAACCCAATGAGATAACTATACACCTCAGGTTTCAGCCCACTCTCCTTAAATTCAATAACCAATTTGACAGCATCCCGATAGTCCCCATCCATCTGCCAGGACCCAAAAAAAAAAAACTGCAATAAGAAAGTGACATATGATAGCATGGGATGGCTTTTACAAGCCGACATAAAAATCATCCTTTTAACTTTAAGCAGCGTCAATGGCATGAAGTTTGATCGCCATATTATGAATGCCATCAATCCACACTATGGTATATTGTGAATTACTTAGATAGATCATATTGGCTGTCCTATAACTAATGTCATCAATTTATGCTATAGAAAGTCCAGGCTGTCAATGGAATTCATACTCTGATATCAACTGTTTCAATCATTGCAATTTATGCTCCTGTCTTCTTTGATGTAAGTTAAGAAAAAACTAGGACTGCGAGAAAAAAATGTTGATTAGAAAATTTGTCTTGCAAGTGCAGAACACATACAACTTTCCTTTGGAACCAGATACCGTTGGTTTTCTTTGTATGGGTAACTATAGTTGATTTCTTTCATATTTGTTGGCAACAGATACATAAGGAGGATATGCACTAGATGCTGCAGCTACAAAGAGAGAATCTAGGCTTGCTAATTCAGAGTTGACATCTACTAGTATCCATTACTAGAAGCAGCAGAAACCATCAGCAATAGCATAAGCAAAATCAGTGGAATCCCTAAATGGTTCAAAAGGAACAGTGTTAATAAGAGAAAAAAAGGTCTAAAAGATCTGTAGTCTCATAAAGTAAGAATCCATTTTATTTTACCTAAAACTTTCACCCACAATTTATCTTGTGCCCTGAGTATTTTGCTGTTGCTTGGCTTGATTCTGTCTCTTGTACCATGGAATACGGGTTTCAGCTATTCACACCCAAAGAACCATGAAAAATTGAACTTGGACAGATTTTTTTGCTAAATATTCCCTAATATGTACAAACACGTAAGTGCATGATAACTCATGTACAAACACGTTAGTTAAGATATCACTATGGAGTAATCAGAATCAAGTTGTACCTTATAACTAGTTTGTTAGCTTATTAGCATAGTCTGTATGAACCAGCTTTTCACGAGTTTTAATGGTTGCAACAAGTGAACTCAGGGTGACATCACTTCTTAAGGCGGGGGGGGGGGGGGGGGGGGGGTCTCCATGGTTGAGTTTTTCTTCTTCTTTTTCCCTTTTATTTTCTTTTTCCATGTTAGGATACTGTTATATAAGGCAACAAAACTCATCACACTGGAATTAAGCAAGAAACTATCAGGGAGAGATCCGCATCTCCACAGGCCTTAAGTTTGCGCATCACTTTCCCTGATGTACCCGATCTCAAGTGTTCGGTTTAGCATCTGACCGTCTGTTCACCTCATACTCTCAACCCCCCCAGTTCTGCATGACTCCGTAATCCAGACCATAACAGCAAGGGTGTTTATAGTCCAGGCCATTGTGTCAAGATAAACACTAAAAGTATTCAGTCATGCACAAGTTTAATAACCTAATAACTACCCTAATATTGGCCAAATATGAAAAACAGTGTGTGCCCTGCATGTCATAGAGAAAGGGAGAAGGATTTAGCAACGAGTATCCAGAAAAGATTTGCAGGAAGCCTAGCTAATGATCAGAGCCATGGGGCAAACACAACAATAGTCAATAGCTAAATGCTTGGAGCATGAGTGTGTGATTAAAATTTGGTATAGACCCTTATGCCACAAACCAAACCAACCCAAATTTCTGAGGGTTAGATGCAAAGCATGCTCCAGATAATTAATATTTGTTTATACTTGAGAGGATGATACACGTGTTGGTTGATAAATCTAATACAGCCGACAGAAAAAACTAAGTTAGGTGTAAAAAAAATATCAACGTGACAGACGCTGGCTACTTTATAGCAGCACCCATGTGCTAGCAACTACAATGAAATGATTATATTTTAAAAAGATTTAATAAGGTCTGGCCACGATATGATTTGATTCTGCTGCAAACAAAGATCATTTTAAACTTCGAAGTGGCATATGCATACAAATTAATTTACAAAGGGTCAAAGACAAAAGCTGGTCTTGTACAAACAACCCCAATACAACAGTTACGACTTATGATGTTATCCCGGCAGCCTATCCAAAGGTACCATCACATACAGACATTTTAGAAATCAGCACTAAAGGTTGCAACAAGCACATATCACTTTAGGACATCAGAAACACATGTTAGTTTCGGCACACGGTTAGGAGGGAATCATCCAATAGTTGATCATTTTGCACTAGCACGCAGTAGCCCAAGACCAACAACAACAATTGCAGGCACAAAAGCAGAATGTTCGAGACAAAAACAAGAGAAACCAGAACGGGTAAAAACTGCAAGAAATCATTAGTTACTTACCATCATCTTCCAGGCAAGATAGCCGACGGGCCCTCCGCGCTCGCCATCACCGGAGTCGCCATTGCCTTGCTCTCCTCCCGCACTGAGGCCTCCTCTCCTGAGCACGTCCCTGACGAAGTCGACCGCTTGGTCCCTCTCGCCGCGATCCCAGTAGAGCGCGACGGCCTTCTCGACAAGGCTGAAGCCCGGCCTGAGGCCGACGCAGTCCATCTCCCCGAGCAGCGCGGCGACGTCGGCGACGTCCCCGCCGGCGCCGACGAGGCGCTCTATCCAGCCGCAGGCGATGGCGGCCATGAGCTCCATGGTCTCGCCGTCGACGCGGTTGGCGCGGCGGAGCCAGTCGAAGACCTCGAGCGCGCAGTAGGCGTCGCGGCCCTCCTGCGCGAAGTAGACGAGCACGAGCTGCAGCTCCCGCGGGGACAGCGCGGCGAGCGGGGCCTCGTCGGCGGCGGCGGAGGCCGGCTCGCGCTCCAGGTGCTCGATGGCGGCGGCGAGGAGGCCGTCGGGCGCGGGGGAGAGGGAGGGCGCCGCGGCGCGGTCGAGGCGCAGGGAGCGCGGCGGCGGCGGGGGGCGCGGGGAGACGGACGACGCGGGGAGTCGCCGGGAGGACGAGGAGCGGGTGGATTGAGGGAAGGCGCCGACGGCTGCAGCCGCGGCGGCGGCCGTGGCGTGGGAAGAGAGTGCCATGGAATTGGGGCTAGGGTTGGGTGGAGGTGGAGGGCATGGGAGTGAGGCGGAGGATTTGGTGGCTTGGTTGTTGATGTGTGGGGAGGAAAAGGGGAGACGTGGCCCAAGCCAAGGAAAGGATGGTGGATCGGCGACGGACGGCGACCGAGGGCGGAAGAGAATGTTTTGGGGGCGTGGTGGGCGGAGTGGATCACGCACCGCCGAACGGTTGTCGCGTCTCACTGCGTGGAGACGGAGGGGCCGAGGAGAGGGGAGAGTTCGGTGCGTGTGATATTTTCAGGGCAGTTTGATAACTCCATTTTTCAAAAGAATTTTAAAAAATTGAGGAGAAAATAGTTTATTTTTTTTTGAAAAAATAGAGATCCATTGAAAAAATGTGCTTGCCAAACTAGTCCTAAAAAACGTGTGTAAAGCGTGTAGATTTTTTATTTCGAGTGTTTATCCTCCGTTTGTCTCATTTCTATTTTCTTTTATCACGTGTGGGACCAATGTACCCTTGCCCCTCTAAGCCTCGGCGAGTTCGACATTTGCCTCAACTAGGAGCGCACACCTGCCCCGTGTGCCATGTTGTCCTCGCCCCCGGCCTCGCCGCTGCCGCCGCCATGGCACCCTCAACGGTGTCTCCCGCCACTTCTAGTCCACACAGTTCTTACGTCCGCGCCACGGCCGCCACTGAGGCCTCCGAGCGGTACATGTTGAAGCTGCCAAAGCCCACGCCGGTCGACAAGCGCCTAGACGGATCGCGGCTTCGGCGGCGCCCACGCCGGCCGGGGACAGCGGCAATGATAGCCGGAGACGGTGTGATGGTGGGGATGAAGCCGGAGAAGTGGTTGTGCGACAGGTCGACGGTCCCCTAGAGGCTAGAGATGTTGCCGATGTCCTCTGGGATGGCGACGGAGAAAGCATTGAAGGACAAATCGAGGCACTCGAGCGCAGCAAGCTTCGCGCTGAAGCCGTTGGGAGCGGGCCTGTGAGGTTGTCGCGCACGAGTGCGAGCATGGAGCCTGTAGCATTTGAGGATTGAGGCCGGGAGGGAGTCATTGATGGCGTTGGAGGAGAGATTGAGGATCTGGAGGAAAGGCAGGCCCCCGAGCTCGTTGGGGAGCGGGCCGCTGAGCGCATTCACATAGAGGACGAGGCTCTGGAGCGTGGGTGTGCCTGCAAGAAGCTCTGGTGGGACGGGGCAAAAGAGGCCATTGCTGCGGAGATTGATGTGGAGAAGCGAGGACTCGACAACAGTCTGCCTCTCTAGTGCAGCACATCGTCTATATAGGTTCATTCCTGCTCAGCCATTATAAAATCCCATTAAAAAACTTCTTGCTCCTACTACCCTCAACCAATTTTTTTCTAGACCTGATGCCACTGCCGTCAGTCAAGTGCCACTTCCTGTTCATCCGTTGCCTCGAGTGCAACCGGCACAACAGTATCACCATCGTTGTCGCCATCATCGAACCATGTGCGTCTTTGCCCATGCGCGACGGCTTGCTCCTCCTCCTTCCCGCCCACGCTCGCGACCCCGTTCCCGCCGGCACTACGTGTACCGCCATCTAGGCCTTTCCACCACTAGCACCAAACCTGCTGCCGACGTGCTAGTGGAAGTAGCTCGCGAGCCGTTGCAGGAGGCTTAAGGGGATTCTCGGGTAGGCGAGGAGCTCAGGTTGAAGAGGGAGAGAAAGGTTGGGGGACGAGGTCCAATGGACCAAGGACATGGACAGAGAGACCAACGTCCATTAGGCACTTGACTAACAGCAGTGGCATTAGGGTCTAGAGAAAAGTTGGTCGAGGGCTGAGTAGGAGTAAGAAGTTTTCTAGTGGAATTAGATCTTTAAGCTGAGCAGGAACGCATACTCTATTATAATAGTCTATACTTGATAGTAAAAAATAACACTATTGTAAGGAAAATGGGCCTAAGAGGTCCGGAGAAGTTTCATCGAGAGGTTCGGCGAGAAGAAGAAGTTCAAAGTCGAAGACTGAAGACCCGGTGCAAATTCATGCACCAAACAGTCCGGTGGTCCTCCACCGGACGATATAGGATGAGAAGGAAGAGGCGAAGTCCAATGTTAAATTCACTGCCGGACAGTCGCCATCGGACGGTCCGGTGGTGCCACCGGACGATATAAACTAAGGGCTATACAAGTCGAAGACCCTGCGCCAAGAGCCACCGGACAGTCCGGTGGTGTGCCACCGGACAGTCCGGTGGCTCCAACGGTCGACTCCGAGCCTAACAGTCAAATTGTCAGAGGCAGCAGTTTACACGGACCGGACAGTCCCGTGGTGTACCACCGGACTGTCCGGTGGGTACGCAGAAAAGTGGCAGTTTGCCTCTAACGGCTAGTTTTGTAGGTGAGGCCTGTATATACCCCTTTAGCCGGCCTCCACTTTATGGTTGGAGTATCCTGAGCTAACACAAGTATTGAGGCACCCATTTGATCCATCCCAAGAGCCTTATACACACATTTGAGAGCCCAACCACCACAAGAGCAAAACTAGACATATCCGGCATAGCTAGTGCTTAGTGCATCCTTGCTTAGACCACCTTGTCTATTCTCCGTGCCTGCGTGCACAATCTTGGTGTATCAAGTGCGGCTGTAAGTCTTGCGAGACCCTCCGGAGTGTGGAGTGACCGCCACCATCTTGTGAGAGGGAGGAAGGCCCTCAGCGGTTTAGCCAAAAGCTTCCCATAGTGGAGATGGCGGGGTAGCTCCACGAGAAGGATTCGGAAGACCCCAACAGCCCCGACAATCCTCTACCCTTGCGTGGGCGAGGCCGTAGTCCAAGACTACGCGAGAGAAGGGCTTGTATGGGTGTGTATGAGGATATCCGGAGACCCGACCAGAATTGCTTGACTTCCGCGGAAGTCACTTTGCCATCCTCTACCCTTGCGGGGTGAGGCCGCACTCCTTTGAGGATTGCACAAGAGCAAAGCCTACGGGGGCACCTAACGAGAAGTAGGAGATGAGACGGTACGTTGGCCTCCCCGAACCTCGGGAAAAAAATCTCCTTGTCTTCACCGTGTACCTTCGCCGACATCGTCATTAGGAGTTTGCATTCTCTCTTATCCTTCAGCTTCCGCATTTACTTTCTTGCAATTGTGTGCTTACATTCCTAGACTAGTTTGATAGGTTAGTTTCTAGGGGGAACTAGGTTGCAAGTCTTGGTCACAGTAGAAGTAGCGACACTTAGCCAAACCTTAGTGCACATAGCTAGATTTACTTTGCATAGATTTTGCTTAGTAGTTGTATTTTTTAGTGAGCCTTAGTTTTTAGAAATCCTAATTCACACCCCCTTAGGTGTTGGTGCTTACCTTCAACTATACCTACAAACAAAGTAAAGTTTGCCAGATCTACCTATTTTGTACCGCCTAGTATCGATACCGTAGTACTGCCTATATATAAATTGTTGAATTTCGCTTGAAGAACCGCTCTCGTTTTTTCAACCATCGTGAAAGTTGTATATGGTTAAATATACCCATAACAATGCATGGGTTTTTTCTATTAATAGAAAGGCTAGGTCAAATGCCAATAAACAATAGGAAAAGTCTCTTTTTATCATCAAACTGTCATTCGAATCTTTTGGCCATTGAACTCTAAAGTTGGATATGCCTGATCATCCAATTATTTAAATCGGACATATTTGGTTCCATAGGTGGTTTCAAGGGCAGTTGTTAGCGGTCGTTATTTACCTATTTTGGCTGCCAATTCCTCGTTAAGTAAATAAGGTATAAGCCAACTTTTATGCATTACACATGTTGAACTAATGAATTTTATGAGTTTTGGTGGTTTCCAATACTTTGCAGAGAGACACTTATAATATATATCATTTGGAGAATGAGCGGAAGCAATCAAGTGCCTGGGCACTAGGTTCTGGCCGGCCGAAAGCAATCAAGTGCCTGGGCACTGGGTTCTGGCCGGCCGGCCGGCCACCACCTAGGCTGAACCTAGGCTGCTTGGCCAGGGCATCAAAGCTCCAATGCAACACCAACGTATCTGCATGCAAAAAAATACATCTCAAACAACATGCAACAATGGGATCACAACTTGAGATAGATGAAGCATTGGAAGGCTACCACACTTGGACCAACACTCGAATTAGTAACATCAACAATCCATGCACACATCGTAGCAACCAACCAATGAGTGCCTAAGTGTCAAGATGGTTATTTGGACAGCATGCAAAGAAGCACATCGTCACTCGGACATGTTGGAGGCCGTCCGGCCAACTACCTTGGTCGTCGGGCACGTGCAGCACATGTACAATAGTTACTGACTTTGCGAATTACATCCAGACCGTTGGAGAAGTGAAGGCGATGGATCCAAGGCTCGGCCGACCAAGGGGATGCCGCTCAGCCCCACTACAGGCCGCCCGACCTAAAGAAGGGTCACTTGGCCCCACTTGTCATCCGCATGCAACATTCCTTCACTCCTAAGCAGCCGTGCACGCAAACTTCCTTCACATGCAAGCAAGAAGGGAATATTCCCTGCGGGTTGATGTGGACCTTCTTAAATTATTCTTAGAGTGAAATTTGAAACTTATAACATATTCATCATTGTTAAGAAATATCGGTTCTTAAATGATTGAATATACTCAGCTTAGCTTGCATGCATGGGTTCTATGAGCCACAAAAAATCAACTAACGACTTTAACGGAGGGCAGTAGACGATGACGTGGATAGCTCACATGTTAAAAAAAATACATTAAATGAGACAGTGGATTTTGTTTACGTAGTATATATAGATAGATAGGCATTTCCCTCATTTTCACACCTCACCATGCTAGGAGGCGCCCCTCGGGTGGTGCTTCCACTCTTAGAATTCTTTGTTTAGCTAGAAGTTAGAGCAGACTTTACTATTTCAGAGTCATTCGGAATTTTCGGTAATATATTTACCTCGTGTCTCCTCGGTGAAATCTAGAATTTCGCTCGACACAATACCATAGCTCTGTTCAATTTTTTCTACCTTAGTACAAATAGCTCTCGTATGCTAGCAGAGATGAAAGACTGAACCTTAGCTCTTGACTCTTTATCCTCCTAGCTTAAACTTAAGTCCGTACCAACGGTGTTTGGTTTGTATCCTATAGTGTTTGGTGTTTAACTTTTCTAGGTACCTTTTGGATGAACAAGTTGGTAGTAGCTAGCTAATCGATGAATTTGTATTCTTTCTCGATGTTTCCATGTAGATAAATACGATATTCGAGTAAAAGGTACAACGGTCTCCGTACGGTTGCGGAATAAAATCTGTTAGGCTAAAAGACGCTAACAATAATTTTCATTTTTAAAAATATAAAAAAATATATTTAATATTTAAAAATTCATAACTAATTCATTTTAAATCAGAAAAATATGAGACTAGTACCACAATTTTTCTAAAAATTAATCTATCCATTAGTTCTACGATTAGAGTTATATGGATCTCATTTATCACCACTTCTAGCATTTTATTGTTTATATCCACATCTAATATTTATATGTATTATTGTTTTGTACCGTAGTAAATAAGGAGATCACCCACAAATTTACATTTTAAAAAATATATTTGGTACTAGTTGTATTTAATTTTCAAAAATTCATAACTAATTTATTTTGAAACAAAAAATATGAAACTTTTGTAAAAATGTAATATTTTGGTTACCTCTTAATTTAATATGGTACAAAACAATAATACATATAAACATTAGATGTGGATATGTCGTACTCTAAGTAGAGCATTAGTAGATATTGTCGTACCGATTTCATATTTTTCTAATTTAAAATTAATTAATTATGAATTTTTAAATATTAAATAGATTTTTTATATTTTAAAAATGAAGAACCCTCCTTAGAACCACTAGGACTAAATATGTCTGGTTTTATTAGTTAGATAGATAGTTAGATATAGACTTAGGCATGGACTGCCCGACCCGGCAGACCCGATCCGATCCGTCTGTAAATAGCCCGACCTGATCCGACCCGAAGAGTTTGACGGGCGGGCTCGGACCAAGATTTTCAACCCGGTTTGCCTGACGGGTCGGGTCTGGGCTAAGAATTTTGAACCGAAACCCGAAAAAACCCAAAGAGTTAATATAAAAGAGGGTCGAGTCGGTTGCGGGATCAATTTTTTGACCCGACCGCCGCATCGGGTCGAGTTCGGGCCGTCTCAAAAAACATCGGATTTTTTTCAGCCCGATTCAAACCCGAACTTAACTCAAAAAATGCCCAGGTCTAGTTAGATATACCCGATTTTATAGTTCCACGGCTAAATCTAGATAACAATTTGAGGGGGCGTCCCGTATAGAGTGGTCTCGGGTTGCGAGAGAAGTCAATTCCATACAAACCATTATAAAAGTTTGTAATCCCTTATCTGCCATCGAAAAGATTGTACTCCCTTCCATACCCTTAGGATAAAACCAGCGGTGACTGCATATGATGACTGTAATTCTGTAAACTTAAATACGATACTATTACAGCACTATAGATAGAGAGAAGGGTAGTTGGAATAGTAATGGAATATATGAGGATGGAGGTGCTGCTAGATTTAGCCTCAGTCCATTTTTGTTTGGACCTCAGCACTACCGCCGTCAGCTAAGAGGTAACGGACGTTAGTGGTTCTTCCTCCTCGCGTTCCTCTGTTTGGCTGGGCGACGACGGTGGCGGGCGCGATGGCCCGGCCGCGCCACAGGGGCGTGCAGAGCTCTTCTCGCCGGGGTAGGTGCGTCACTGCGAGCTCCCCGCAAAGGCAGAGCCTCTCGAGGTGATCCCTTCCGGAGAGAGGCAAGGTAGGCTGAGGAACCGCGGCGTCCGCTACCCCGCGCACGAGCTCTGCTCGCCGGGTAGGTGCGGCGCTACCCCGCGCACGAGCTTTGCCGCGACCTGCTGCTGCTCTCCACGAACGCCGTGGTTTTCTTCCCGTGCGACACCCCCGAGCACGCCGCGGCCGTCGAAGCCTGTGCGCTTGTAATGGGGCACGCCTCGGCCCAGCTCCGCGAGCCGAAGCAGGAGCGCATGGCTGCTTTGGCGGCCAAGGACAGAGCATTTGGGCCGAGGACGAAGAAGAGCCGTCGCCGCGGCGGTGCCAAGAATTCCCGGGGTGTGGCCTGGAATCCGGCAAAGGCGGCGGGTGCATCCGAGATGAAGAGAGGCGCCTGATGGCTACGGAAACGACGGTGTTCGACGGGATTCTTCCGCTCCCGCTGCACCGACGGCGCTGCTCGCACCATCACCGCTGCCGAGGCCGGTGGTGGAGCAGGTGCTGGCGTGGTTGCGCCTCGATGTGTCAGCTGATGAGGCCGAGTCCGCGCACCAGATCGAGATCGAGCTACAGGGGAGCCTGGTACGGTGGAGGTGCCGGAGTTGGAGCAGCTGTGCCACTGCTGTTGGACGAGAGTCAATAACACGCGCGTCAGTGGCCATGGCCTCCCCTCCACCACACCCACCATGCCGGAGTATGCGCAGGCCACCGCCCGTCCAAGATGAGAAAATTGCTGAGAAGGGATCCTCAAACGTGGGTTTCGCCAGTTTGCTATCGTCACGATGGGTTTCGCCCAATTGCCATTATGAAAGGATACCACCACGCTAAATTGCCATCGGGGAGGATCCAGGACGAACAAATGACAAACTTACCCCTGCCTCTTCCTCTTCCCCATGAGCGACGGCGACGAGGCAAATGGCCGGGTGCGGTTGCGCCACGACGACGAGGCAGAAGGGAGTGCCGGCCGCGCCGTGGCGGCGAGGCGGAGGAGGAGCTGCGGCCCGTTGACGCTGATGGCGACGGCGCAGCTACAGCCCTGCGAGCGCTCGTCCGGGTGGGGCCTCGTCCGGCGGCGGCGGCTACCCTCGCTGGCCACGCCACGGCGACGAGGCGGGAAGCGCTCATTGTCGCGGGCTCCGGCGGCCACCTTTGCCGCTACCCCTGTCCGCGGCGGGCGGGCGAGGCCGTGGCGTGGTGTGGCGTGGAGGCGAGGAGGAGCCGGCGGCCGGCACGCGTGGAGGATGAGGAGGAGGAACCGGCGGCCAGCGCGTGCGGTGCAGGTGAGGAGGAACAGGCGCGGCCGATGGGCGAGGTCGCGGCAGAGATGGGAGGCGAGGAGGAGCCGGCGGCGCGGGCGGTCGCACGGAAGACGAGCCGCCGCAGCGCGTGGAGGCGGAGGAGCTGCCGCGGCGCGCGCACATCTCCCTGGTACGGCGAGAGGCGCCGCCAGGGGAGGGGGCAAGCCACCGGGGCAGGGGCGGGGCGGCTAGGTGCCGCTGGCGGTGGGCGGCCGGGTGCATCCGGTGGGCGGCGATGAGGCAGAGCATGAAGAAAGGAGATAAGGCAGAGGTAAGTTTGTCATTTGATCGTCCCAAATCCCTTCAGATGGCATTTTGGCGTGTGGTCTCACTTCGTAGTGGCGAACGGGCGAAACCCCGCGCGACGATGACAAAGTGGCGAAGCCCACGTTTGAGGATCCCTTCTGAGCAATTTTCTCATCCAAGATGGCGCAGCTCATCGTCAAGCTGCATGAGGACCACCGCATGCGCACACAGCTTGAACTCTCAGCTGCCCTCAAGGTACGACAGAAGAGGACCGGTGGGAAGAAGAAGAAAGTGAGGAGATGATGTCAGGATGACAGGTGGGTCCCATTGACGTCCGTTATTTTCCAACTGACGGGAGTGGCAGTGAGGTCCATACAAAAATGGATCAAGTATATGGAAAGAGTGACAATCTTTTGGATGGGATTGTAAATTTTTTTTTGATCGGTGGGATTGTGAATTTTTGGCTTGTATGGAATTGACCTTACCAGAGACTTTTCCTAAACAGTACAGAAGGCAAAACGGAGGTCGTCTTCCTCTTTTGCTCGATCCTCTCACGTGGTACCGCCGTACCTTCGGCCCCGGCCGCCCGCCTCCGTGCGCCCCTTCCCCGTCCGTCCGTCCATCCTCGGCCCCGCCCCTGGCCGCCCGCCTCCCTGCGCCCCCTCCCCGCCCGGCCGGCCCCGGCCCCGGCCGCACGCCTCCCTCTGTCCCCTCCCGGCTCTCCTGGCATCTACGTGACTCCGCGGCCGGCGGCCGCCCTCCTGGTGCCCTGTCCCCTGGTGCTGACTCGACAGGGAGCCAAGGACATCGGTGAGCAATGCAGACCTCTTTGCATCTCTGTTCTCTCATCTGACCTTGGCTTCTGACGAAGGCGACTGCAAAGCGATTACAGGATACAAAATTTGGTGGATCTGTTGTGTTCTTGGCTCAAATTGTTGGGTATTCCTGGGAATACCCAGGAATCACTATAGCTCCGCCCCTGATTTTTGCAAAAAAAAAGTGGTCCGTCCCTTCTTTACAGAGTAAGAAGATAAATAATGGCCGCGCGTAGCGCCGAGGATGATTATGAGGTACCAAAGAAATGTTTTCCAGTTCTTTGTTCTCTTCCTGGCAGTTGCTCTGTTTACCCACTTTCTATCGTGATTCGGGATCATTTGTACTAGTTTAAACTTAGTGAAGGGTAAAATTACGTCCTTATTGGCCAATTGCTAGATAATGGATGAGCATATGGCATCTTTGATATTTAACTATCATGTAGGTTAAGTTACTTAGGTGGTGAGGTAGAATTGGGGATCTTTTGTGTTCTGTTGTTGTATGAGTTAACCTTGAGTTTTTGCTTCAATCTGGGTTGATGTACCGAGTGATTGCTTCATGTATTCCTTCAATTCCAGTTGTATAATCGTTCTGAAAAGTTTTAATAGCTTTGTATTTTTCTCGGGCTATTAGATTGCATAGAACTATATCAATTCTCAACATATTTTTGGGTGATAGTGCTAACTTCAAGCAGACTAGAGCTGGATATATAGAGTTATGCTCCACAAAAAAAAAAGAAAAAAAAAAGAAAAAGAATGCATTGAATTATAAACATATATTTGTTTGTAGAGTGTGAATATATCATGGTGTAGAATCATGTGGCAACAGAATAATGGGGTTGGTATAGAGAGATAGAATTTTACCCTCAGATAAGCGTACCATATTTTTTTGTTGCATCCATATAGATCTAATTCTAATTTTCTTGAACTGTGATAGTATGCGCTCTTATAATGAGTGATGTGATGCAGACTGAGCAAAAGAAGCAAGCTGCTGCAGATGTTCTTTTTCACTACTCACAGTTTGTTATGGTCTGCATTGGCGAGGACATTCGCCCTACTGATCTCAGGTTGCATCTTATGAAGGTATATTTATTATAATCACATTTAACCTCAGGTTTTCTCCATCTTGTGCATTTCCATTGATTTTTTTTTGGGAAAAGTGCTCCCCTAGCAGATAAATGCTTTGTTCCTGTTAATTTGCACACCAATGTTAGCCTAAACGGTAAATGCTAAACAGTCGGGCATCCACTGTTTAGCAATTAGTCAGACTACACAGCCATTTAAACAGGTTAAAAAACGGACTATACGCGATTAAACGGGCTACACGGCCAACACGGTTGACTACTCAGTAGCGTTTAAATGGCGTGTAAATGGTCTACACGGCTGCGTAGGCGAACAGTAGTTCACATGAATATTTGCTGGTGCCAATGTACTTTTTTTTTTTAGATACTAAAGTTGAGGGCCCTGTGTTTCTATCCATATAGTAAGGAAGGGTAAGTGATAACAGTGCTTCGTGGGTCCGAGCGAAGGGTGAAGATTTCCCCAAAATTTGGCATCTACGTTTTAACAAATCTGCTTTGTTTTCTTGCAAAGTGTGCTGTTCCATTCTACTTTTTGGTTGCTCAGTGACACATCTCATAATCTGTACTCCCTCCATCCCAAATTGTAAGAGGTTTTAGATCTCAACTAGATTAATTTGTTTCTTCATATACGTGTACTCATATGTGTCTAGATTCATCAACATACCTATGAATGTGGACAAAAAAAGGTGGGCCAGAACCCCTTACAATTTGGGACAGAGGGAGTACATATCTATACAAGCTGGCAACTCTTGAATATATCCATGGGTTTACTATTCCTGTCACAACCAGTAGTAACTTCACAAAACCAGCTGGCTTTTTAAAGCTGAGACTTGATAGGTCAAAATATATATGTAGATAACACCCACTTAATAATGTTTAACGAGCTAAGAGGGGTTTGAGGAGTTCAATTACTTGATCCTTTGCAATAAGTTCAATGACCCTTGGTACAATATATTCTGTTTTTCTATCAAATTGTTTCTTGCTTGATTCAGTTTTTCTCCATGGAGCATCTCTTGCTTTGAATTGTCAGGATAATTTCAGTTGCATTTATATTGTTTCACTATCAGGAAATGCCCTTTTCTCTTGTTAGATCACTTGCACTATTGTAAGTCGGTTGTGTTTCTTCTTGTTTGCTGACCTGAGAGACTGAGACAGAATTAGCTAATATATCTGCTGATCTATGTTTCTCAAACTTCACATTTGTTCTTTGGGCTATAATTGTGAGCAGTACCTCAAAATGTACATGATTGCTTCTAGAAACAGAACAGAAAAAGAGACTTGATTGTGATAGGATCCCCCCCCCCCCCCTCCTCCTCCTCCTCCTCCTCACACACACACACACAACACCCCACCACCGGCAAAGCCTTTTTATTCTCAAGTAAGTTGGGGCAGGATACAGACATACAGTTGAAACTCAATACGAACTGCCATCGAAGGGAGAAAGAGAAGAGGAAGGGGAACAAGACCTAAAAAGATAATAATACGTGGCATAAAGCCTAATCAAGGTTCTATTCAGGCACATGGATAGCTGCTTTCCAAACACTTCTATCTAAGGCCACTTTTCTCATTATATTCCAACATTCCAAAAAAAAGTCCCTTTTGATTGCCTCCTCCCATGTCAAGTTTGGCTGGACCCTCCTGTCTTCACATTATTGTCGTGTTTTATGATGTGGCTATGCACCGGCTCCTCTTCGTTGTACATATTCAAACCATCTCAGCCGGTATTCTACAAGCTTTTCTTCAATTGGAGCTACCCCTAGCCGATCATGTATCTCGTAGTTTAGAATCCAGTCATTCTTGCATGACCACAAATCCAACGCAACATACACATAACTGTGACACATAATTGTTGAGCTGTCTTATAGTAGGCTTCTGCACAGTATAACATCGCAGGTCTAATAACCACAATATAGAACTTTCCTTTTAGCTTCTGTGATACCCTCTTGTTCACAGAAACTTGGGCACTACTTGACCTTCTAAACTCACATCTCTCACCTCATGTATAGTAGTACTAAAGTCACATATCATATATTTGGTTTTAGTCCTGCTAAGTCTAAAACCTTTCGAGTCTAGAGTTTGCCGCCACAACTCTAGATTCCCAATTACTCCCGCTTGGGTTTCATCCACAACATCGTCAGCAAAAATCATACACCACGTTATATCTCCTTGAATATCCTTCATAACCTCATCCATCACTAGGGCAAAGAGATAAGGGCTCAAAGCAATGTTTCCAAGTCGAGAAGTCGAGTCGATTCATACAGGTACTAACTGGTAGACTAGTTGAACGTAAGTCGATGGTTTATGGTTATATATTTTTCTATATATTCTAGACTAAAAAAGTCATGTCGCCCGGTCTAGTAATTTAAGGTTGAGTCCATTTGCCTTAAACTTAACATGTAGTCTGTGGTGGATCCAGGATTTGGTAAAGCCTTGGGCTGACTCCAGTGTGATAGGTATAGAGATAAGTGCAACAACAACGTATGGAAAAGTGTGACAACGTATAATTGTAAAAACAAAAAAGTAATGTAGTGTAAAAATAACAACAAAATGTAACCTAAAGAGAGATAACATATGTATCGCTGAGACTGTAGAGGCAGAACTAAGAAATATTGCATATTAAAGACATAAAATTGGCACCTAAGGCTTGTTTGGTAAGGATCAAGATTCTCCGAAAAACGTTTCAGATTCAGTTTCTTGCTAGAAATGTTTTGCTGGTGAATTGGAATCACTTTTTAGAACTTTTTGGTTCGTATGATCGTAAGTGCATTTAGTAAATTATATATATTCGATGAACGTTTTTGCCATTGAAAAACTGACTATATTGTCCTGTGGGACCTAGCTGTGTGCATCTAGTAGTTTATATGAGTACCTGATTTTATCGATCCTTGGTACCATGTTGTACATCGCTTCTTCTTCCCCTTCGACGCACACAGGAACAAAATAAAAGCAAACAGCCACCATTGTTTGGTGGAACTTGGCTCCATTAACAGGAGCAGCTGCAGGCTATACAAAACCACAAAATAGGATAAGGAGTGAGAGAGGCGTTGAGATTTGCTGCTGGATCTGGGCATAACTGTGTGGTACTATAGTACTATTGTCAATTTTGTATCTGGTCTTTCAAGTGATGTGATACAGAAGTTCCCAAGGTGCAGTGCATGCCATTGGGGTCAGCACATGTGACTAAGTTTGTCTCTGCATGATTGGTTTGGGTGTTCCAAATTGCGCAGGTCTTGGTTGGTGCAATGGTTGTATAGGGTGCAATGTTTGCTCTATTTATGCACAATCTTTTTGGGTTAATAATAAGACTTGACTCTGGTGCTGTTTTTTGTTTCTTTAACACAGTTTTGTTCTCGATGCTTTCTATGTGTCCACAAGGCCAATATGATGCTTACGTACATCATCATTTTCTCTATTTTTCAGGAAGTTTCGGGAATGGCCACTTCTTTAAAGGAGCCACAACAATCTGCAGCCTCACCGGATTCTAGTGGTGCACCATCATCCTCAGGAACAATGAAAGGCGACTAGAACGGAATCTCCTAAGTTTCATAAATTATCTAGCTCAGGTCTTCTGTTCCTTGTGCACTAAGAAGAAAGTAACGTTCAGATATGAGGCCTGCTTGTATTATAGAGACGTAAATATGCTAGCAACGTTACCTATAATTTGTTTTCGTGACATTGCAAAAGAAACATTGTTCATCCCAATTCGCCATGCCTGCTGTTTGTTCTACTGGTTTTGCTTTATCTTCTTTCGTGCCAGTCTGGTTGATGATGCTTGCGATAAACATTCCGTCTTCATGATTGAATTCATTTTTATTTAGGAAACAGTTTAGGGGATGCTGCTGGAATTTTCTGGGAAAAATACAAGTCGTTACGTAACGATGGCAGATGAATCCTGGGCGTTATAAATAATCATATTTGGCTCGGCTGATGGTGCTAGTACGTAATACTGCGTTCGAATAAAAAACAATTTTAGCTTTGAACTTCAAACTATCTTACATTCAACTAAATTTATATGAAAGTACCAATATTATAAACCAGATAAGATCTATTATAAAATTCAATCTGTAGTGTATCTACTTAGTATTGTAGAGATCTATATTTTTTTCTATAAATTTGATCAAACTTATATAATTTAACTTCAGAAAAAATTTAATTGCAATAGGGGAGAACATATTTGATGGCTAAGGTCCACATTGTCGTCTTCTAAGGTTCACGTCACCAGAACATTTTTTTAGGAACACAGTACAAACGCAGAGCACCTCCGAAAGACGCTCACACACACGCATACCCTACCCCTATTATAGGGATGGCAGTGGGGCGGGTTCAGGGCGGGTCCTTGTGGGTTTTGGACCTGGCCACACACACGCATACCCTACCCCTATTATAGGGATGGCAGTGGGGCGGGTTCAGGGCGGGTCCCTGCGGGTTTTGGACCCGGCGGGGACAGGGGCGGATCTAAATTTCCCCCCACGGGTCTCGGGTTCGGGGACCTGGAGTTTGTCGGGTGCGGGGGTAGGTTCATGTTTCCACCCGCGGGTTCCCCCCGGGGCCCCGAATTACGTAAAAAGCCTAGTACGAGGGGAGCCCAACAAGACCCAACCATATCAACCCTAGGTATATAATCAATCTCTCCCACCTGGCCACCCCACTCCCCATCGCCTAGCCGCCGCAGGTGCAGCCGCTCGGCCGCTGTGCCCGATCCCCTCGCCCGTCGGCGCGGTTGCTCTAGCCCCTCGCGGTCTCGCACGGCCGGCCGCGCGCGGGCTACTGCACCACCGCGCGTCTCCCCAGGGAGCAGGGGCCAACCCCCATCCGCGTCGCCTGGGCTCGTTTCGACAGTAGCCGCCGCCTGCCCCTCCAAGGTTGCCGTCGCCGCGAGTTCTCCATGGTGGCCGTCTCTGCCAGAAGCAGAAGGCAGGCCTGCCATCCACGCCGCCGAGCTGCTTGCAGGCTGCACGCTGCAGGCACCCCAACCCCTGCATAAAGAATTCTAGATCCACGCCGGCTCCTGACCTCGTGTCTCCCATCCCCTACTGTTTGGTGCTTGCTTTGGAACTTTGGACATGTAATCCCGTTGCTTGCTTGCTTTAGAACTTGGATTTGTAATTCGCTTATGCTTGCTTGGTGAACATCAAGTAATAATGTTGCTTATTCTTGCAATTTGCATGTTCGGATTGTGTATGTTGTTTCTCTAGGATGGCATGTTTACACCGGGTCCCCGCCGGGTTCGGGGGTGGGTCTAGCATTTCACCCGCAGCACTGTTCGGGGGTGGGGCGGGTGCGCGGAAGCTCCACCCGCCCCAAACCCGCCCTGTTGCCATCCCTACCCCTATAAGCACCTCCGAAAGATTGAGTCGGCATATCTTGAGATTGACGAAATCACCATGACCGCATACCCTACCCCTATAAGCACCTCCGAAAGATTGAGTTGGCATATTTTGAGATTGACGAAGTCACTATGAGCGCCTTGCTGTCGACAGAAACATCTCCTACCACTTAATATACAAAGTGGTTAAATCCCAAATTAATTCGCTCCAAAGTGGTTAAATCCCGAATTAATTCGCTCTCAACAGGAGTTGAACCCAAGACCTCTCTGGTGCCGCTTGAGCTACTGTAACCACTAGGCTACAGGTCCTTTGGCGTCACCAAAACATTCATATGAATGTGTGTAATACTAGTTTAAAATGTAACCGGTATGATTGGTAGACTCAACACTAGAATGCTTGAAGGGCTGAAATTAAATCACCTTGTAAGTGGTAACTCGATTGAATATGGAGTCATTGAACAGTTAGCCTCGAAGCAGCCTCCCATGTCATCCACATATTCAGTAATCCAACCCTTTGGGGTAGCTTTAATTTTAATGGCAGAACCGATAAACGATCTTTGGCTCATGGTTTTGACGTTCAAGCTAGAAAACGATCTTGACACTGATTTTAATGATCGAATCTGTAACAATCACGAGCTTCCTCCAAGGTGGTGGTTTCAAGGCCCACTAACTCGGTTCCAAGTCATTCTGAAATCAGGCACTCCATTCAGTACGGTTTTGACATGCCAAAGTCCACTATGGCACCGCTTTTCGATACACTCTTGAGAGGTTTCCTCCAAGTTCACTCTTGAGATGTTTGCCAGTACAGTCAGTAGAATATCAGTGTTGAAGAATGCTTTCACAGTCAGAACGAAAGAACGGACTCAATCTACTCTAGTCCCTCGAAGAGAAATAAGATTTTACAATTAAATGTACATGCAACTTACAAACCAACTTTGGCGGCATCATATTTATCACTTTATTATTTCTTTGCCGATTTGGCAGCCGGGGGTGGCATGACGACACGGTAGTCGAGGTGGGCTGATGATGGCATGGAACCCGCTCGGGGACGGGGAGTGCGGCGGACGGTGGTCAGGAGGTGGCACCGTCAGGCGGTGAGAGTGAAGAGAGAAACGGGGATCGATCGGGCCGCTGGCCTCGTTTTGGTGCGGCAACATTAATTTCGTGGGCTGGGTCAAAAACCGATAAAACAAGTAAATTTTTATAGGTTTCATCGGGCTGGCAAAAATTAAATGAGTATAAAATCCAAGCCACACTTGAATAACTTTCGTCGGCATGCATGCCACATACCAATGAAGATAAGTTTATCTTTGTGGGTTTTTTTGGGCCGACGAAAATTAAGTTGGTATAAGACGCTAGCCCACAAATAACTTTTATAATTAGACAATCACTGAATGGCGAAGTTAAATTTGTTGTTGTTGGCTTTCACCGAACTAGCTTGATTTTTATCGGTTTTCATAGAAACCGATGAAAATTATTTCAACATCCAGTTTTTGCCTTCTCGTCAGTCGTCACAGTAATAACAGTGACAGCAGCTCTTTTTCCAATTTCCTCTGCACCCGCCATCGATGAGTTTAGAATGAAACATCGATGCCCCCATCTTGCATGTGGCCTTGCACAAGAAACCAACGCAGATCGGACACCCGGACTCAGTTGAGAAGCAGTTTCCTCCATCTATCATTTGTCACATGAAAATAAAATCCATAAAGCTGATCACAGAAAAATCTGATTCTGAGTGTGTAAAGATAAGAAAAAAGGACTTCTCGAGTACAAGGTCCATTTTAGGGACGCAAGAGTGTATAATTAATGTGTTTCTTTTTGGCATGTTTTTTTCATCTCTATCGACTTTTTACGCCAGTTTGGATACTCCAGCTCCCACGAGAATTGAAAGGGAATTAAAGAGATTGAGAAAAAAATTAGTTTGTTTTCCTCAATTCCTTTTAATCCCTACCATCCTTGACTTTATCGGTTATAGCCTGGGAATTGAGGGGATTAGATAGAATTAAGGGAGAATTTGACTCGCTAGAGATTTAATCTCTCTTGATTCTCTCCAATTATTCCTCCCAAACCAAACGAAGTATAAGGGAACTGAGTGTTCTCAAATATGCCCGATTTTCCATCATGTACCTAGGTAGTATGCTACTACGAAAGAAGGCGACATATCTGGTTCAACTGTGCAACCGGACAACGCGGAACGAGCCCCCCGCACAAGCAGTGTCTTTTGCATTTAGCTCTACTCCAGTCTCCAACTCATCGTCTCTCAACTCTAATAAATCGCTTTTTCAAAAAAAAAAAACTCTAATAAATCGCCGCCAATGCAGCGGCGGTGTTGACAGCTCCCAGGTGAGTGGCAAGGGGCGGAGCGTCGTCAACCTGGCGCCGCACAGGCCACTCTCCTGTAGTGGAAGCCCAGCCTACAGATTGGCTGCTTGCTGGTCTTTTGATCGATGAAGATGGGAGCTAGTAAGCAGGAAACTAGCAACCAGCGTCGTTGGTACCAAGAACTGACTGACGTACGCATGATTAAACGATTGGCAACTAAGCTCGTGGAAATAGATTAATGGATGTTGAAATTAGTGGCAAGCACGCTGCCTGTAGGGAGTTATTTCTGACATCGAGGTCGAGACACACCGCAGTGTGCGGTCGTCCGCCGCTCGATCGACACACGCACGCCGCACAACCGGTCAATGATGGAGACGATGGATGCCAGCGCTCCACCCCCTAGGCATGCAGATATGAAAGAAACATGCGAGGAAGGAAGAAGCGAGGGTGACAGAAATAACCTGCAGAAGAAGGATTAAACTGAAGGTTGACAAGTAGCAGAACGAAGCAAAGGGCTCCAGCTTTGACGTCCATTGCGAAGTGCCAAGAGAGAACAGATGTCCATGCTTGTTCTGCCCTATTTGTACTTCAATTCTTGTCTCTTGGTCAACTTATTATGTCATATAAAGATGGTATCTGTCTGCACAGGTGCTGCGTGTCACGACAGCAGGTGCCGCGTGCCCGCTTGAGGTGCCATGTTGCAATCAAATCTCTTTGTGAGATTTATCAAAAAAAAAAAAAAAATCTCTTTGTGAGATAATATTCTGACTACACACATTTAAGATTTGCAAGTTTGGAAGCTCGTTTTTAACTAAATATTCCGTAAAATACGGGCGCCACATTTTACAGGCCTGACTAGGAAATGCTGTTTGGAGGACTGCTGACCTCACGAAAATTACACCGCTTTGGGCTTTTATACAACTAGAAAAAAGAGAAACGTTTGTGAGCATAGTTTTTTTCTCCAACCAATATCGGGCTCAAGTGGTCGGCCTTTTGCTCCTAGCGATGCTAATTTTTTTTGGAGCTAGGTATGGATGATCCACATTATCCGATTTCTCGTACATTAAACCAACATTTATATTCAAAACACAAATGTTGATTCTCAAATGGACATTAATGCATCCGATTTTTTTTTCAAATACAGGTATGGAAATGGACGTGGAAAGTGAAATCCTCATGGGGTATATAGATAAGTGTTTATATCTAAAAATAAAAAAAGACATCTAATAGTTACACCTCTACTCATGGCTTCTCATTCATAATGGTATTTTTGAAACCATAAAAGAATTAACAAATATAGTTAAATACTTCATCTAACATGATATATTATCAAATATTAGACTAATATTTAGCAAAAAAAAACTATTCCCTCTATCCTAAACTATAAGTTTCTGTTGGCCTTTAAATTCAACTTTTGGCCATTCATATTAGTTCAAAAATTTATATAAGTATTGTTTATTTTGCTATGATTTGATTCATCATTGTTAGTATTTGAAGCATGATGTAGATTTTTCGCGTATATGCACAATTTTTTGAATAAGCCAAATTGTCTAACATTGTGTCTAAAAATCAGCAACGATTTATAATTTGTGACCGAGGGAGTATATCGTGTTTGGTTAATCATAATATGATTGTTGAACGTCATACAGACTTTGAGCCAACATTCGAAGAGGGGTGAATTAGGATTCTAAAAGCAAGGCTCACTAAAAGCAACTTATCGAAACATATGCAAGATAATGCAGTGCACTAAAATTTTGCTAAATGTTACTAACCCTAGTGTGAAAGGATTTGCATCCTAGTTCTACCTAGGGAACAACCTAACAAGCTAGTCTAAAAATTATTAATGTAAACAATAATATAGATGTGGAAGCTAAAGAGTTGGGTACATATATGTAAACTCCTAATGATGATGACACAAGGTGGAGACATGAAGTTTTTTTCCAAGATATCGAGAAGGCGCGCAAGCCTTCCTCTTGTCCTCATTGAAGCCCTATGTAAGCCTTTGCCCTCACATAGTCCGTGCAAGGACTATGGCCTTGATCTGCCTAAGGTTTTCTGACTCTGCTGAGTAAGGTAGCACCGGAGAAGATTTCGGCAATGGTGCAAAGAACAGTAACCCCCTGAAAAATGACTAAACATCCCGAAGCTAAGACTGACACCCAGTCCATGATAGGCATGCGGTAGCCTAGCACGCGAGAGTGGTCCAAGGACTCTGGGATGCCTCCCCGGAGGCCCCGTCGCGTCGAGGGTCGTGTGTGCTGAAGTGGGCCGGGAGCCCTAGGACACCTTCCCGAAGTCCGCGCATTGCACATCGGGCGCGTGGCGCTGGGCGAGGAGCCCTGGGATGCCTTCCCCAAGGGCCTAGCGTGTCACAAGCTAGGCACGCGGACCTAAGCCAGGAGCCTCGGGACGCCTTCTTGGAGGCCCCTGGCGCGTCGAGCATTGGGTGCGCAGAAGTGAGCCAGGAGCCCCGGGACGCCTTCCTGGAGGGCCCAGCGTGTCGCATGTCGGGCACATGGAGCTGGACTAGGAACCCTAGGATGCCTTCCTAGAGGCCCCTGTCACGTCATGCGTCTGCGCAAGACGTACGGAAGTGGTCGCATAGGGGACGAGGAACTCGCGGTCTCATACTCGCAAAGATCCACCATCGCTGGCCATGGCGGCACGCCTACCCCTGCCTGGCACGGCAACTGTCATATGAACGATAGATGGGGTCACCTTGAGTGGCCTCTTTGTGAGTAGGAGGGGTCGACGTGCGGCCTACGACGATGTAGATCTAGCTAAGAGACAATGAACACAAGGGTCTAGAGAGGTTCGGACCGCCGGAGCGTAACACTCTACGTCCTCTCTGTGATGTATATGCAAGCTATTTGGTAAGCTAGAAAAGATTGAGGTGTTTATATTGGGGTCTTGAGCGCCTGGGTGCGCTCTTGTGTTGCTATGAACGTCCCCTCTCTTTTATAGTACATAGGAGGGTACACGAGATGTGTGCCTAGCTAAGGCATTGTTGAGAGAAAAAGTCCTCATAGTAATGATGGTCTACTTGTACATAATCTAAGAGCTATACAAGAGTAGTTTTTTTGACTTAGGGAACACATGACGCGACTCTTCCTTCTGGATATACTCAAGTGACTCTCGCAGGGGCTGCAGCTCATGTCTTGTCCTACCTGGACTTAGGGAATGCTTGATGTGACACTTCCTTTTGGATATACTCGAGTGACTCCTACCGCAGGGGCTGCGGCTCACGTCTTGTCATGCCTGGCACTTGTGCCCCGTCCCGTTGCCTCTGGGAGCACTAAATGCATCCAGAGCCTCTCATTGGACCGCCGAGCGGTGGCGCAGTCGGGCCGGATACGACGGCATTGTGGCGTATCTCCGCATTGAATGCCAGAGCTTCCTTCTGCTGCACGTTTAGGCCCGCACAGGGTAGTGATGTGGCTTATCTGTGACCGCTCCGCCACGCTGGACCCAACCTCTCGGATCCGAGAGAGGGTCTGGGCAGTTCCACATGGTGCACCGGACCTGACCTCCTGGGTCCGAAAAAGGTCTCGGACACCCCCTCCCACCGGACCCGATCTCCTAGGTCTGAGAGGGGTCCTGGAGGACTCAAGGCCGATGCCCACGATGTCCGGCTCCGAGCCTTGACTTGGTGGTTTATGTGGAGCACCATGCCATCGTTCTAGGGATCATGGTTCTCAGTACGCTGACACTAGTCACCTTGGAATTCTACTACTTAACAAGCATGTTTTTACACATGATACACTATCATTTTCTTGGCTGTTAAGCCTCCAGGAAATGTGAAATTTTCTTGACGGTTCAGGGAAACAGCCAAGGAAATTGAACATTTGCTTGGCGGTTTTCATCACCCGCCAAGGAAAATACATTTCCTTGACTGTTACTACCACCGTCAAGAAAATAATTTATTCCTTGACTGTTTCATTTTGGCCCTCAAGAAAATGTCTAGCAGCCAAGGAAACTCCAGATTCTGGTAGTGATTGGAGTGGATCGAGAGAGGTGATTTTGATTAATTGTGGATTTAAACACACTCCAATTAAGAGTACCCAAACAAGGTTTCTCAAAAAAGAAAAAACCCTAAGAAGGCCTTCAAGGATATGACTTGCTCTACAGTTGGAACGGTATGTGTTTCTGGAGGGAGTTGGAGTTTTAGAGGATATGACTTAGCAGGATGCCATGATGAGAAGTCCTGCTGTCTTATCGAAAACAAAGCTCATCTGTGCTGTGTGAGCTGAACGATATTTCAGAACAAAAAAGGTAACAGGCACAAATTGCTGATCTTGATGTAAGCTAGAAGTAGTAGCTGGGCAGTTGACCATCATGTCGTTCTGCTCATACAACACTACCCGTGAGATAGAAGGAATAAAGCAGAAGCATTTTGCTGCTTTTTTCGTCACGCCATAAACTTGGCACGCCACTGAATGCTAGACATTGCTTTGCTTCCAGACTTTGGCACGCCACCACATATTAGTCATCTTCCTATGTTCACAGTTCATTTTGACGCCATACTTGCCACAGTTGCGGCGCGGCCGAATTGCCGGTGTGGCAACCTCGGGCCAAGCAAACAGACTCCGACTGCTCCAATTCTAGTTTCTTCTCAGCCAATGCAAATAAGATTGCAAAAGCCACAAGTGCATGCATATCATACGTATGTACGTCACTTACGTCCAACATTATGCTTTGTACAAAAAAATATTCTAGAAATGAACATCTACAGAACAGCATTGTCATACATCTCCATTATAGAAACACAGATTATACAGCCCAAAAGCATAAAGCATGATATATTTGCCCTAGGGAAAAAACTCGAACCAAGCATTTCCAAAGCAACCATCACCCAATATACTCCATTGCCTGCCGTGGAAAATCTTTTTCTTTTCTATCCTTTATTATTCTATCTTACTACACAGTTTAACTTTCTGAAGCATAACCAAGGACCCCGAGAAAACAAAACCGAGATAAACTCTACAGAAAGTTGTTGCATCTATCTGTAACTCCAGAGAAAAATCCATGCTATTTCTTCTGTGCTTTGTATGTACTTCCGACAGTTGGATGATAGCTCAACCTGCAAAGGAAACAAGGAATTCTAATCAGAAACTCAGAAGACACGATATCAAACGCAAGAAGATGATAATACTACCTAACTAAATGCACACATCGGTTGCAAATGAAGAATGCAGGTCAGCACAATGTTTGTTGACATCCACACTGGTGTGCTATTATAATTTACTTGCCTGAGCTTCTTGGCAACCATCTGGTATAGTCATACACTGATGGCCTCTCAGGTGGCGGCACAGCAGCCTCAAGATCCCGTGAGTCACCTCTGTTGTGGCCACTTGACGCCAGGGTCTCGGCTACATGCCTTGAAGTCACTGGCAGCACCATTTCAGCAGAACGGCTGATGGAGGGCCAACTCCACCTGCTAGGGAGCGCGGGCAAAGATATCAGCCACTCGACAGAGCCCCTGACAGCCTGTAGCACCTCCTTACTGCGCGGAACTGGCAGTGGATTCTGTGCCGCATCGCAATCTGAGTCATTGCCAAGGTGGCCACTCGAGCCGTGGTTCCAGCTTCCACTGGTGCACCGTGAGGATACAGGCGTCACTGCAGCAGTGGCACCGTTGCTGGAGCATCCTCCCCAGCTGACAGAAAGTCTATCCAGCGAAGAGCGCAGCCACCCATGAGATTCTCCCACATCCTTGGCCACCCCCTCACCAGGCGGCTTCGGCACTAGCATTTGTGATTCAATGTCATACTCATCTGGGCAGAAGGTTGGAGCAATTTCAGTCTTGTCAGGGCCGGGAATGATGATAGAGGCATGGCAGGACGGGCAGCACGGTGGTGTGGTGGAGCAGAACCGGAGCCAGTTGGCAATGCACGATTGATGGAACAAGTGCGAGCACACTGGGAGTACAACGAGCACATCAGTGGGTATAAATTCTCTGCACATGTTGCAGACCCGGCTCCCAGGCATCATCGGCACTGCAGGTAGCGAGATCAACTCCAGTATCAAACGCTCCACCTCTGGAAGAGACGGTGCCGATGGTAGCATCATGTTCACCACATGTGTGGAAGCTACCAATCTTGCCCCGTTCACTGGCCCTTCTGCAGAATGTGCCACAGACGATGCCGATGAGGCTGCATCAGAATCCCTCGGAACATCAGAAACCACGGCTATTTCAAGCAAGGACATGTCAGCCCTGTCCCTAGGCGAAGCACCACCAGCTGCTGGTGCAGCAGACCGTGTTTCAGAGTCAGCAAACGAAGAGGAGACGGAAGGCATTGGGGAGAAGATGCGGTGAGACGAGAACGAAGAGGACAATCGGCGACGAAGGTGACAACTTCGGCGGAGGAAAACGATGCAAGTAGTAATGGTGACAGTGGTGATGATGATTACGGCAGTAATGGCGAGGCTGGAACTGATGGACGAAGAGTCTCGGTCTGATGGCGACGGACTTGGCACAAAGGGTGATCCTCCTATAAGCACCAATGGTGGGGGAGGTGGTGAGAGAATGGGACCTGGAAGCATAACTGCAGAAGTGCAACAGCAGAGCTTCATTAGACCAATATGTTCATCTAATTCCGCAAGACTAAGCAAATGGATATCGTAGCAAACATAATAGTAATTCAACAAGCGCCGAGAATTGAAGGTAAAATGTGGCCAAGCATGTTGCGGGAGCATGAGCATGGCCGAAAATCCGAAATTCAGCCGCCTAAATTCCCAACAAAATTCCCCGTACAAATGAGAAACTATCGTTCTGCAAACATGCCTCCAAAAATAAATTCCGCCTTGGCTGCGACAACTGATCGCAACTGGCGCAACAGGGTTCGATCGCGTCCTGTTTCCAGACCCCACACACCCGACCAAAACGAACCAATTCAAATTTCTCGCGCGTCCTGCAAGCAGGAGGGAGGAACCGTAGGCACTACGACTGCTAGACCGGGAAGACGAGGATACACCGACGGGTACGCACCTCGTACATCAGCGGCGTAGGGGTTGGCGTCACGAGGCGGAGGCGGCGGGCGTCGATCGCAGCGGTGGTGTAGCGGATTCCTTTCCGATTTTTGCGAGGAACCTGTAGGAGGAGGAGCAGGAGCAAGGTTGGTGTCCAGCGCTAGGGTTCGCAGCGGAGGGAAAGCGGGGGAAGGGGAGCCAACCATCAGCGCGAGCGCGCGGCGCGCGGAGGCGGAGCGTACCTCTCAAGCGATGGACCTTGGAGGGGGACGGAGAGCCGCGCGCGCGGGTCTCCGAGGTCCGAGGTTCCTCCGGCGAGGTGGAAACGGAGGCGGAGGTGAAGGCGGTGGTGGTGGGGATCGGAGGCGGAGACGAGGAGGGGGTTTGTTTTGGTGTGGGGTTTCGAAATGGCGCGGTGGCCGGTGGCAACGAAAATGCGGAGGGATTTTCAGGGAGTCTTTGCCTGCGGGTGCTGCTGGCGGGTCGTGGAGTTGTTATGGGCCTTCGCCTTTCGGTCCTTCCGTGGTATGCTATGAAAGCATTCGGCCCACGAATACTTAAGAGGGAACCAGGGATTTTGTCATTCGGATAGATTCATCGACATGTCACAATACCAGAAGATGAAAAACCAAAGTGAACATGTGAAAGAAATCAACCATATTACAAAGCATAAAAAAAGGAAAACCTGTTTGAAAATGTAAGCATAAATCAACATGGCTTCCAAAACCAATGCCCTCTTTGGAACAAAAAAATGTTCCATGTTTCTATATTTTTTTTTCAATAAAATTGGGTTGGTTCCTTTAAAATTTCTACGTGGTTACTATGAAACTACTGTGTTACAAACGGACTCTAACCATGCAACACGAGCATGTCACATGACAAAATAAAAACCACGCGCAATCTGTTGCCTCGCCCCACTCCTCAGGAAAAGGTGGTATAGGGATGTGGATAATAAAAATATGATAAAGGTTATGCTTGGTTCATAGCTAGAATTTTAGCATGCTCATGTTTTGGTAAGATAGTTTTTTAGCCATGGCTTGGTTTAATGCCA
This sequence comes from Paspalum notatum, assembly GCA_022530915.1. Lineage (NCBI taxonomy): Eukaryota > Viridiplantae > Streptophyta > Magnoliopsida > Poales > Poaceae > Paspalum > Paspalum notatum. The sequence continues at coordinate 26,546,556 of CM039692.1, forward strand.
AAAGCTGCCAACATTTCGTTACAAAATTTTTACAACTATTCTTACCTAAGTTTTGGCCTGTGAGAATATTGGCATGCTAAAATTTTAGCATTGAAATAAGCCGGCCCAAAAGGAGAATTTGCAAGGCAAGATATAAAGTAGAATAACAAAGGAGAATATGTATCTCATAGCATTTCCTCACTATAGAGTTGACTTATGGGTAATCTAAAAACTTTGTATCATTGAGCAATGTTACAAGTGACCTTATCTTGATCTTTGTGGTCCATGAGGGATTGCAAGTAGGATATTATGGTTGAAGGAAACCTAATCTAAATCTTCATTGAGCAATATTAAAAGGGATTGCAAGTAGGACCAGTGTTGAAAGAGATCTAGCTCTTTATGGGTGCTTCAACAATGTGACTAAGTGTCAAATCTAAATCATTATCTCCATGTACTTGTTTTTTGTTCTTGTGTATTCTTGAACTTCATATTTGGTCTCACCCTTGTTGTTGGAAAGTTTTGTCTTGATCTCTTTGTTGTGAAGGTTTGGACCTTAGCCCTATCGGATCTGCAAACTTTAGCTCTTAGGCGGCCAAAAAAACTGATTGATTGAAGTTTGGTACTAGATGAAAATGTTCATGCATAGCAGTTGAATCGATCTAGTCTGACTTTCATTTCAAGTTTGTGTTAAATTTCCAGGACTGCATGCCTATTCACTGACCTCTAGAAAACTTTAATGGTGCCAACACCATATTTGTTTCATCTTACATGTTAATGTCTATGTTTTTAATGTCTATGTTTATGTAATATTGTATATGACTCTAGATTGAACATCATGACCTAACCATTGAAGGTTCCTGCTAGTTTTCCTGTAAAACCCTTAGGCTATCATCACCAGAGAACCCATCCAACCGTCCATATTTTAAACTTTTCTCTGTTTACAGTGTGTGTACATTGTTTTAGGCACCCCTTTGGGCTCTCTGGTGAGCATGGTATTACCCCTTTACTCCCACTCCTATGACTCCATAACTCTTAGACAAACATGCACTGGAATACCAAGTCGATACATTAGTCAGATGGTGAAGGAATTTCTATTCACAAAAGTGAACCATATGGACCGTCGAGAACCTTGTAGGTTCATATTCACAAAATACATATCACATAAACAAAATATTAGCAACTGTTGCAAAAACAATCATGGTTATGAACATAATACTAACAAAATGACAAACCTAATACATGGGATCAATAAAAAGCTAAGTACAACTAGGAGAGGCTAGTATATTTTCTCAAATTGATGAAGCTAAGGGTAGCGAAAATGGCTTCTCATGCCATATTTTGTTATATTTATTTTGCTGATTTAGGTAAACAACACTTTACTAATTAATGAAATTCTCTCTAAGGACCAGACCTTTCTTAGCCTAAGGTTTGGAGCTCAAATATGTTCGAGGACTGTATGGTCTACCCCATGAGGACGAACTTCTTTTGGTCTTGGTCTGTCAACAACTAAAACTATCACACGTTTCTCACACTTGTACTAAAACCCTCTCAAGCTTAGATGGAACACTAAGCTCACATATTATGATTAGATAGCCACTTCGGTAGCACCTCCACACTCATAGATACCTACGTATAAATAGCATCTACCACCCAATAGAGCCATTGAGAAAAGTTTCTCAAACTACATTAGATGAACCGATGCCCAGTATTTGGCCTATCATCAGTTAATTAGATGACATACAGCTCTCACTAGTCGTTATGCTCCAATGTATGTGTCTAATGTACTGTCGTATCGACTAATGCTTACATCAGTTGATCCGATGACCGCATCGATTCATCTAACGAGTGTAATTCTCCTCTGGATTGAGTTGTTGGCTCTCTGCTGCATTACACCAACACACACAACTCATGAAAGCATCCATCGGTTGAACCAGTGTTCAGAATCCCCATTCTTTAGTTTGCTAACTTGAATGGACCGATATTTATAATTTCTCCATCATCAATTGATCCAGTGAGTGTAATCTTCTTAGTCTCCGTCCTTCATCATCTTCCAATGCACCGGCATTTACACCTATATATGCATCAGCATCGTCGGTTCGTACGTAGAAAACCGCGTCAGGCCTGGAAGTCTCCACGGCCGGCGCCGCGTTGGTGTCATCCAAGGAAGCATCTCTCTTATACTCGATTTTAGTATGCGTTGCCGTTTCCATATATACAATCTGTACCCAGGGTACGGGAACTAGCTGCGGTTTCAGAGCCGAGAAAACCTTATCCAGACCCGTCGATCGGATTGTATTTTTGGCACACCGAAATTTTGGAAAGCCCAGTCAACACATTTTGATGCCGAGCATTCTTTCCTTTTATTTTTGTTTCCAGTTGGAATACATTGCCGTGACGGAAAAAAAAAAGGATTTCCTTCGCGGTGTTTGATTTTTCTGTATGTACGCGCATTGGGTCTCTCCGTGTCTTGCCTAATAGCTGCAATCGGTCACCTCCTTCCAATTTTAGTGGACTCCGGCTGCTATTTGAGGCAGCTGATCTCGAGGGTTGAAGCAAAGCAATGCTCGACGACAGAAGCAGGGGTCCTGGTTCTGGCAGATGGATGCGCCGCCGCCCCGTGCAGGGGTCATCCGCCCCCAGGCGATCAGGCTTCCCTTCGCTGTGGAAACCGTGAACGGAGGCAGCCCCAGGACGAACGGGTTAGTTCTTTGACTGTCTCTGTCTTGGCTTGTTTCGTAGGAGTATAAGAAAGAGGTCCAATTGGCAGTACAGTGTGCCAGAACGAAAATGCCTTGCTCCAGATATCCTGGTGTAGGATCCGATTAGTTGTCACCCATTTGTCGTACAAATAAAATGAAAGGGCACCGGTAGGAATACGACGACATTATTTCTGGTTTGCTTTGCCTGCCCTGGTTTATTTACACGAAAGAATATCCACTACTGCATGTCTAACTGCAGTAATCCGTCCTGCTGGATGGATGTGTTCAAGTGATATAATGGTTATTAGGGTGATACTGACATTAAGTCCTTTGCTTAACCTTTACTCTCGATGACTGCAGTGCATTCCCGCCGTACACATCTGATTCCACTTGTGATATACTTGATCTTATCCTCAGTGAGGTAACTATTCAAATGTTCATTCTTTGATTGAACGAAATAGTAAAGCGCCATGCATGATTCAATTTTGAAAGCCAACTCTCTGTTTTTTCAGAATGACCCGGATAGTGGAGATTCGAGCAGCCAAGTGGGCTTTTTATGTGGCTCGCCTCCAGTACGCCCAAAGAACCCTGTTATCCGTGATCCAATGTTTGGTAGAATAGTGCCATACTTTTCTCCTCTTATGACGCTACCAGCAGCACAAAAGCAAGAATAGAAGGTTAAGCTTGGGATGATGGATGTTCTTTAATTTTTTTTATTTATTGCCTCACCCGTGATGGATGATAGTTTGTGTCATGTAACTTGGTTTCACTACTATAATATTGGAGGTCTTACAAATATAGATTTATTCGTTGTCAGGCGACTAAAGACTCAGTTTGTGTGTCACCACGTGATCACATCAAAACGGTTGTGATCAGCTGCATGTAATTGGACCCATTTGTGATACATGTTGTGCTCATCAGGTCCACGTATGTGTTACCTACTGGGTTTGGGCTGAAATTAGCCAGCTCCGCAACCGCTTCCATCTCCTCTCCCTCTCCTATTTGGGTGTTTCTTTGGCATGTTTCCTTCTTTTACGATCCTTACGGATCTACTATACTTTTTTTGCCATTATTCTCAATCCAACCCATTCTTCTTTTTCCTCGAATGCACACGAGAATTGGTATATCTTTTTATATATTAAAAAGAAGAGAAATAAAATTTCTACACGATAAATTCCTTGCCCAGCAAAGATCCCATACGACTCTCTGATACCTAGTCTCTGGAGCTAGCTCCAACCGACTCCTAGGCCTTCAACTCCTCCAAGATGGAACGTAAGGCGACGAAGAGAGGAGAAGAGACCTCAAAACCACAATTGTTCCTTTGAATCCACAAGGTCCGCGCATGGGAAACGAAACAATTTGACTCTAAGCCACATAGGTAATGGTTGGTAAGCGATAATTCAAGTTAACACAACAGTGGTGGGCAAGCTGCGAAGGACGGCAACTGAGAGGAAAGACGGCACGCATTAGCGCGGAGCGGTGGTGGGCATGAGGAGCAGCAACGCGCATTAGTTTGGAGCAGCAGCGGGGACGAGGAGCGGTGAAGACATAGAGTATGGAGCACCGGGGACAGGTGCGGAGCTAAGGAAGTGAAGGGTGGCATTGCAGAGAGAAGGAAGAAATGAAGGGTAGAGAGTTGAGCGAGGATATGGGAATGGATGAGCATGTTTGCCACATCAGCGAACGGGTTGGGCTTGGCACCCATTTGGATCTAATAATTGGCACATAGGACGAGTTTAACTACCAAAAATGCAATTTTGAAGTTGTGGGACATGCATGAGATACCCGAACAAGTATGAGACTGCTAGTGAATTTTATTTAAATAATAAATACACAGTATTACCTAAATAACTCTTTTAACCATGTCAATTAATTTCCGAATTTGAGATGAAACAGATAGCCCAAACAAAGGGAGCTCAATGACGAAAATATTGATGATAATAAACAGAACAAAGGCCGAAAGCTACATTGATGTATGAAAAAAAAGTTGTATCGATAATCTAGCTCAATACTTATTGTCATTAATCTCTCTTTTAGAATATCTACTGTTTCAGCCAAATAGAAAAAAAAGAAAAGAAAAGGAACAACAACCTCCATTGTCCCTGTTTTCCTGTGCATATATCCTCTAAAGTTAGGTAGATTACCAAGGGCTTTATGATAAGCCGAATGTATCTATAACTTGGCCAGCAACTAGTATAATTGGTACTTCAGTGGTAGTGTTAAGTCGATAATCAGTCAGAGACATGTGTTTTGCAATAAAAAAACTAGCATAACTATTGTAGGGATGAGTGTTTGGTTTCTTGTACAAGCATTCTAGACAGGCCAAAGTCATGCAAGACAATGGACTTAGCTAGGCTCCAGTAGTGTGGCCAATTTGGTTTTTTATCTAGAACCAGCTTAGTTGTGCAGCACAGAAATCGAAACAACCTTTTCTACTCATTTATTTGATATAATTCTTTATTAAAAGATTTTATCAACAAACCAATTTTAGATTTATATTTTCTATTTTTTTTTACAACAAAAATAGACCACACTTTATTTAGACAAAGGCGATTGCCCAGCTTTATTAGAAAGCTTAACAATTGCTGGTTATATATTAGCTTACACTGTAGCACAAGATTTGTAAATTACAAACACTCCTTTGCTGGCACAACTTACTTACAAAGTATTTAACGAATGCCTCGTGTACTAAACACACAACTCAGGCCTCCTTTGGAAAAGAAAAGGAAAAATAAAAGAATTTTGGAAGATTAAAATCCTACGGGAAATTTTCATGTGTCGCGCTTTGGAACAAATGAGTAGAATGGCTCAATGTATTGAAATTTTGGAGGATTTTTAACATGAGGTCTAACCTCTAGAAACTTTTCTATGTGTCTATCTCATGTGTTCTTCCTATATTGCATCCAAATGCTCCATTTAAAATTTTCCTATGTTTCTAATTCCCCTAGAATTGCAATTCATATACGTCTCAATTCTCGTTGTTTTTTCTATTCATGTATTTTACAAATCCTACATTCTAAAGGAACCTCACTTTATATTTTTCTCTTTCTTCTTCGGGCAAAGGCCCAATCCGCCTTTAAATCCACCCAGCATATTTTCACTTCTTTTTTGAGCAGCCACCAGGCTCTCTCTTTCTTTTCCGCTGTCATGGGTACTCGAACCAGGGTCTCCTACTCGTAACTCCTCTTCTCCACCTCTTCTAAGTTCTAACCATCGTGTCAGCTTCCACCTCTTCCAACTAGATCACACTTACATATAAAATTTCAAAAAAAACATTTTATTTATGTTATATTTCTCATCCGTATGCATGCAAACAGACATATGCAACTAGACGATACCCCACACGTTGGTGCGGAGAATTTGTACTATTGCATGAGACTAAAATAAAAAAGAACACATATATGCATGAATGATATGCCCATAAAAAACATTGAAAAAATAAATAGGTAATATGTCCATAAAAAATCATTGAAAAAATAAATAGGTTGTTTAAGTGGTTGATGATGTGGATTCTTCCAAGTCATAGTGGATGGTACTATGGTTTCACCGAATCACAGAGAAATATAAAATAAGGGACACCAATTTATATATTGAAGACTTCCCGCACATTACTGCATGAATTTGAGTGACATGCAATTTAGTGGATTATGTGATGATGTGGCTCCCATGCGTACGACGCCACACAAAAATAATGCATGCATGAAGGCATAGCAAATCGGTGAAAGATATAAATATAGGTCTAAGTGGGTGGTGACGTGGCATGCAATTTAGTGGACTTATGTGATGACATGGCTATGATGTGGCTCCTATGCATACGACATCACACAAAAACAATGCATGCATGAAGCCACAACAAATCGGTGAAAGATATAAATATAGGTCTAAATGGGTGGTGACGTGACATGCAATTTAGTGGCTCTGTGTGATGAAATGGCTTCACGCATGTCTAGAGAAATAGGAGTAGTGGGGGTTTTTAATTTAGATATGAAAGATATGCAATCCCAATCCTTTACACCGACAACCAAAGAACCTCTATTTGCATATTCACAAACCGAACACACCCTAAGCCTCCTTTGGAATGTAAAATTCTTAAAATGTAGTTATGCAATTGAAATCCTACATGAATTTATAGCATAGGAAAGTCTCAAAGCTTATTTTTGTTTTTAGATTATGTGCACGAAGAACACGAAAATGCAAAGACACAAAGGAAAAAAAACATAAGGTTGGACCTCATGCTTATTTTCCTCCAAAATTGCAACGAAGGTAGCCATTTCATAGGAATTTTAATGGAATTAGTAGAGTTCAATCTTTTGTTTTAAAGGCTCCAATAAAAAAACTTTTCCATACAAATTGAATTCTTTAAAATTTCTTTGTTTTCCCTCCATTCGGCCTCTTGTAACCGTTTGTAGTCAAATATATACCTTTTATTACACATCTAGCAAGACTCAAATATATACCTTTTATTACACATCTAGCAAGACCTCAACAAATGGCTGTTGTTATAGGAGATCTCACATGGTCTACTAACCATTAATACTCATGATTTCATATATCACTACAGGAAACATGGGAAAATTTGTTAGCCAAAAACCAACAAAATTAGGCACATACCGACGAAAATTTAAGTTAATTTTGTAGGCAAACCGACGAACTTATGCGATGATGCTTCATGGATGAAATTAGCCACATAAGTTCGTCGGCTATGATAAAATTAGATTAATTAGCTTTGTCGGTTTAGCCTCGGCCAATGAAATTGCTCAGTGGCGCAGATAAGTTCGTTAGTCTACGTAGACCCACGAATTTAAGATGACGTGGCGTTTTAAATTCATCGGTCACGGTAGGTCCAGGAAATTAAAGTATTTTCTATAAAAATTTAGATGCTCATAAAAATTCCAAAATTCACATAAAATTAAAAAACTAGAAAAATCATACATGGTCATACAGTCCCATGTGGTTCATCAAAGTCAACATAAACCTGATCTGTGCATACAATCCTTCATAATATTAATGCCGTTCTATACATCAATCGTGTCTACAAGTACACTAATCAAGATCCATAGCCATGAACTGACAATTACATGAATCTCCAAACATGAAGAATTTACATGAAGATTTCAAATAGCCTTGCCAAACCCTAATTTTGCCAGAAGCCAAATCAGGGCACACCTACTGGATGCTCATCGCCGGCAAAGGGCTCGATGAATACCATATGGGCACCCGTAATTTTGTCGGCCCAACTGACCCGACGAAATTATATCAGCCATTGGCCTGTTGCCACATGTCCTCACGAACTAATTTCGTCAGCCACACGTAGACCAAGGAAATTACGGTGATTCAAATTTTCAGTAGCCTACGAATTTCATCGGACTTGTCCAACGACGCGACAGACTTGCGTAATTTCGTTGGTTGGGGTGCACGAACCGACGAAAATGTACTAAATTCGTCGGTATCATTGGGGCCGATGAAATTAATGCATTATAAATTCGTCGGTTGAGTTCTGGCCGATGAAATTAAATAAACCTACGAATTTTCTTGCATTTCATATAGTGTTTTCTAGTCTTTATTAGTATTAATTTTTAAGCACTTGGAAAAGGTTTTTATCGGGACCTGAAAATTAGGACTCTTCTATATATACCTGCTGTAGGTCTGAGTCTGACCTATGGCATTGGCCATTATTGCATTATTGGTTTTCAACAACCGAATTCGATAAGGACCCAAATCCAGTGCAGGCACACAACGTTAATTTTTCTCCCCTTTATATCATTACAGCTGACTGGATGGCATAAACAAGCTAATTAAAGCAGAATTTCAGTGGCCTCTGTTTCGTCTCTTACTACTAGTCGTGTTTCAAATAAACGACGTAATTAGAAATACCCAGACTATTTAATGATCGTTTAGTCACTTAATCATTACAGGTTTTCCTTTCTCAAAGGATGGCAGGATGCTATGAACCTGTCTTCCTGGGTTGCTTTTCTGATCTCTAAATGAATGCAGCCCTTGTAGGTCAGTCAGTCACTCGCACCGGAGGAAGGGTCTCCAAACTTCACTGCACGCCACAATACAGGTGTGAAGTAACATTGGGTCACTCAAGCAAGGGGGTAGCAACGCTGCACCGTGGATCCTAGTGATATATGAGACTAGCAAAGGCCTGTCTAACCAACTGTGGTCGTATAAGAAATTAGGATTCAACATGTGAAGGGTGAAGCAGAAATGCATAATACGGTTCTGGTATGTAGCATCCATATGTACATAAAATTAGCAAACGTCAGAAGAACCATCATCAACGGTACTGAACAAAAGTTTACAGTATTCTACACGTATATTTATTCAGTCTTTCTTCCGATATGGCAATGGTAACTGCTAAGATCATCCGAAAATTGAGAAACACAGGAATTTCGTGTTTTTTTAGAACGTGTTGAGCATATTTTTTAATAATATATATATATATCTAATATTAAAGCAAATAAAGTTTTCTGGTCCGGTTTCCTGGTCCGTCGCCCAAACCTTTGGTGCTGACAGGTGGACCCCTCCCGTGCACACGTTCTCTCTGGCACAGATCCTGATTCGAGCAAACAATCTGTATCCTCCACGTGAGTCATGACTCGACTCCGAATCGAATCAAAATCAAAACCAAAAAACGATACAATATGTCAATAGCAATGCCTAAAAATCAAAGCCCAATACCAAATATGCTGCCTTATAATATTCTGGCCCAATCATAATAAACACATGACAAACAATATACAAGTTCAATACCACATTGTCTAAAAAAATACAAATATGCTTGTTCATAACTGGAAGAGGCTTCGAAGCACCTCGTGGCAAGCAATGGAAAAAGGACAAAAAACGAAATAGGAGAGGGACGGAGAAAGCCAGATGAGAAAAGTTAGGGTTACCAGATGGGGGGATAAATGGGCTGGGCCTGCAAGTTGTGTAGAGTACAGGGCGGGTAATGCGGCTCGATTCACACCCTAGGCTATGTGTCTGGTGGTGTTGCGGCGCCTGGTGAATGGTGATTGGAGGAGGGGAGGCGAGCGGATCACCAAAATGGAGAATTTACGTGAGAGGAATAGAGCAGAGCCTCGCGTGAGGATAGGATAACATGGGCTGCATGTGGACTGGGCTGAATGTATTCATGGGTAGGGCCTGCATGCATGGGTAGGGTTAGGCCCTACGATACCCACTCAAAATGATTAAATTAAATTTTCAACCTGCTTTAAGATGCGTGCAAACTTGACAAGAATAACATCGGAACATTTATCTTTTTATATTTTTTATTATTTGAGAAGTTAAATGCTATTTTACAACCGAAAAAATGGAGCAAGAAATGAGTGGCCCACCTTTATAATTTTATATTATTGCCTTCTAATTTAGATGAGCTTTTCAGTAGAAAAATTATGTATATTTTATGTATATTGTTAAATTATAATTTTAAACCGTAGCAACGCACGAGCATTTTGCCTAGCAACTAATAATAAGAAGAGTAGCTAGTCTTGCAACGACCAAAAGAAAAAAGTCAAAAATAGAGACGAAAGTCTCCGACGCCTACCACGAACACAAGAGAAGAAAGAGGGGAACACCACCACAGACAAAGAACTTCCACCCAGCTACACAACACTTACTCCCTCCAGGTCCAAAATTCTTGTCGTTTTAGACAATGATACGGTCTCCAAAACATAGTTTTGACCAATGTTTCTATTAGAATATAAATGAATGTCCATCTTAATTTATACTTTTGTGATATCACTTTTTAAGACAAATCTAATGATATGACGTTAAAGTTTCAAAACCAAATAATTTAAAAGTTATTTATAGTCAAAGTTTAAAATGTTTGGCTCAATCATTATTCAAAACGACAAGAATTTCGGACCAAGAGGGAGTAACCAATAACAAAAAGACATCAATGCCTTAACACCTGCAAGCCAAGTGAGGGATGAGACCATCCTATAATTTTCCAAGCAAACGCTATCAAAACTAGGATGGAATAGCTCCACCCCAACCAAACGTCTCACTGGGACGGAGGGAGTAGCTATTATTAAATGGAGAGGGTATATGCTAAATCACATTAAGACTAAATTGTTGGAATTGATCTCGGGCTTGGAAGGGAGATGTCCCAACCGGGCCCAGACCTAGAACTAAGGCCTTGATCGGAGGCCCAAAATCTCCCTGAAGTTGTGGCCCCCTTCCACCCCGCACCGCTATAAAAAGAAATGACACAAGTGGCACGTGAACCAACGTCCGCTGCATCGGACCACAGAGAAACAGAGGGACCCGATCTCCTAGGTGCGGGAAGTGGAGGGAAGAGCCTTAGCGCCGGCGCTGCCCCCGCTGCTACTCCTCACCGCCACCATGGCCGATGACCAACGATTTGCAGGAACACTCGTTGCCCAAGCGCACCGGTCAAGCCATCCCGTTCATCCCGAAGGTACTACTCTCCCCGTCTCCTTTCTGAATCACGAGATCCGATCATGAACACTCACTTGAACACTAAGAACTCATAGTAGTTGGGCTCTCGGGCACTCGATCCATGCACAAAAATTTCCATCAATTGGTATCAGAGCTGAATCGTGCTCGATTCCTAACCCTAGATGGCCCTCGGGTCCAGAATAGAGAAGATAGGTAAGAGCTCTCAGGCTCGGATTGACCCTCGGGTCAAGAAATTGAGATGAAAATTCGAGATTTTGGGGAAGAACCACGGTTTTCTCATGCCCTTGTGCTTGAATCCGAAGATAAAAGAAACGAATCGAACTCGGTTTCGACGAAATCCCTAAATCCGATCGGACACCCTAACCCTAATTACGATTATTCAAATTGATTCGCTCGGATTGAAGAAAGAGAAGAGGATCCTAACCCTAACCTTAAAAAACCACCCACCTACCCAAGAATCAACACGTAGAGGGTTTGACACCTCACCTGGACACCGTCATCGTCGGCGGACAAGAAACAAGGGCCGCCACCGACGCCGCCAGCCACGGACGCGAGTGTCTGCGCGGCTCCAGAGGCACTACCGGCTGAGCTACTCGTCGGTGGACCAGCCATGGGTGGTCGCGCACACCGGCGAGTGGGCCGGCGGGTGGCGCCGCCGCTGCTCTATCCTCTTTCGCCATCCCTGTGGAAGCACATGCGAGGCCGGGAGGGAGGAGAAATGCCCTTCGGTTTTTAGGGGGCTCCAGATTTTTCGCTTTTTGTACCAAGTGCAAAACGATGCCGACCGTGGATCATGAGATGGACGATGGACAGTGACAAGTGTAGGCGCCTTCCCGGCCCAGGCCAGATTGCGGCTTTGTGCGCGGGTGGGGTCGTCGAAGCAGGCTGTTGGGCCGTGTTGGGCCGTTTTGGCCGAAAACAATAGTGCACTGGTTTTTCTCCCTTGATTTTTAGTATATATGTACATGTGTATTTTATGCATGTATTTAAGAAAGTTTATATAAATTATTCTTGGAGCTGAGAATTAAGATACAAAATTTAGATGACGTTCCCTCTGCAAAGATGAATATGCCTTTTCTCCAGAAAATTTGAAACCAACGTGGATAATTAATAGAGAAATGCATGATGACAACAGATTTATGGTGTTGTCATTAATTTTAGCCAATGTCGATTTTGATGATGAACCATGATTATGATTTTATTTAGATCTATTTTCGTCCAATGATGAATTTAAAATATTGAATTGACTCAAGAATTGATTTGAGCATGTTTTATTTTTAACCAACGTTGAATTTAATTTATGCAAGAGATACTTGATTCAGAAATGAAAAGACACTTGTCTTTGAAGATTGAAATGATAGTTTGTTAGCGTGTTTTAAACTTGACCAACGTTAAGTTTGACTTATGCAAGATACACTTTTTTTTTCTCAGAGAGAACGACTTTTGAGCGTGTTTTAATCTTGACCAACATTGAGTTTAATTCATGCAGGACACTTGTCTCAGAGACAATATTTTTGCGCCTATCATGATCTCATTTTTTAATGGCTCGAATGACATTATGACCCTCAAAGAGGTGAGAATCATAGAACCGCTAAACAGGAGTGAGAACTTCGGTTGGCACGATAAAGAAGACATGGTGAGTGCTCTAAGTAAACTAGAGCTAACATCACAAACAACCGCTCCAAGATAGATAAGAAGAGAAAGATGGTATATTTTTCAATTCATGTATGCACTTGTTTATGCTGCAAGAAAAAATGATTCTACGAGAAGAAGATGCTGCTACGAGTAGAAACAAAAATTATATTTTTGCTTATGCAAACGAATGTCATATCAAAGCCACAGAGAATTTCTTCTAGAAATTGATTAGAATTAGATGACGGTTTTGTATGTAAGAGAGATTTTATATGTGAAGAAACATGATTTCAAACACTATGATATAAAATGAGTACATTCATTGCAATGTTTTGGGAATCATGAATGCATTATTCAGTGTAATAATGAGAATAAGAATCTCGCCTTTCGACAAGATATGATTTATTTGCTTTCCCTATGCGATGTTTTTTGTGAATGAGATGAATTCGAAAGAATGTGAGTCTCACCAACTGATGAGACATTCTTCTTTTGCCTTCCTGTGCAAAGTTGAAAAGAAAAGATACATCCATTGCTATAAGCAAGAAACGATACGGTGGAGAAACAATCATCGAAATTGTGTCTATTGCTTAGGCCACTTTTCGAGGGGGAGAATAAAAAAGTTTCTTGATTGAAACCTGAAACTCCCCATTCACCAGACTTCATAGACTTAGAGTGATGCATTGATTGAATGGAAGAATTAATGAGAGCACGTTTTAAAGATATATTAACAAGTTTTAGGAACCTTTTGCAAGATGACTGCAATAGAATGACCAAGATTCCTACTATATTACACTAGGTAAACCTGTGGATGGAGGGTATTCAAAACCACCATTCATACAAATTCCGAGTACATGAGTACTTAAGATGCCGACTAAGATAAAGAAAAATCCCACGATAAACTATTTGCAGTTTGGGGTTGTCCATCTGAGACTAAGACTATTTACTCTACCCAAGGGAGATAAGATGAAAAGACAGTGATAGTGAGTTGCCATTCTATTGGCTTGACCCTGCTCAAGGGAGATTATATGTGAAGACATTAAGGTGCCATCCCATTGGCTAACTTGAAAAATGAAGTGTTTCAATTTTCACTGTCAAGATAGACATATGAACAGCATAGAAACAAGACACTTAGTGTTTCTAGACAATGACAAGATCTGGGGGAGCACGGTATTCTAAGAAATAAACCTTGAGGAATAATGGATGCACATCCCAATTCCGATGGTACAAGAATCCTATTTCTCGATACCTACTGAGGTTGCACCACCGTTCTGAACAGCTATCGTTGCGACCCCTGTTGTGGGTGCTGGTTCATTAAGCATGACAATGAATGAATAAGAATGATGTTTGATTCACACAGTGTCAGAGCCTCTGGCTCCTACTGTGGATGAGACTATAGCTGATGACCCACCACCAGAAAAGCCAAACAGAAACAATATAAGACGTGCTTATAAGAAAGTTAGTGGTCTGTGATCCTAACAACTATGAGACATATCTCAATAAAAGTATACCTTAGAGGGAGATCCCTCTTGGTATGAGAAAGACATAAGAAGTCTCAACTCTTATAAATGGCTTGACGCCATAGAAAATGAATTACATATATGAGTTCGAATTTTAGTATAGGACATAGAATAAATTCCTAAAGGAGCCTAAGACAGTAGGTCATCTCTGTTGGTCTACAAGACTAAGAGAGACTCCAAAAGGAATACAGAAACAAAGGGCTGGTGACAATTGGCTCTACACAAGAAGAACTCGATAATAGTGAAACCTTCTCGTTGTTTCATCGAAAAGACTTTTATGGAATCATTATAGCACTAGTTGCTTATTTTGATCCAGAATTAGATCAGACGGATGTCAAGACAGCACCCTAAATGGAAAGTTGAAAGAAAACATTTATATGGCTCGATCTAAGGGTTTTGTCATGAAAGAAAAGGAAAAGATGGGTTGCCACAAAAAAAAATCCAATTTATGGGTTTGAAGCAAGCTTCTAGGTGTTAGTACCTGATGTTTGGATAAGATTATTAGAAAATTTGATGTTTGAAAGAGGTGGACCATTGCATTGCATTTATGCAAGGATTAAAGAATTGGAGGTATAACTTCCTAATGCTGTACAAGGATGATATTCTAATAGCCAGCAATGTAAGCATTTACTGGTAAACACAAAGAAATTTCTTGTCCTCGAATCATGATATGAAAGATGTTGGATAAGCACCATGTGTCTTGAGGATTCAAATCCACAGAGACAGAAATAAGAGCATACCAAAAAATGTCTTGAATAAGACATAGTATGCAACTATAATGCAGCGTCTGCTCCAATAGTCAAGGGCGACAGATCACATGAAAGTGTCACAAGAACATGAGATAGATCAGATGAAAGTGACACAAGAAAATGAGATTGATTAGGTGGAATTAATTTCACATGCTTCAACGATCAGAGGCAAAATGTATGCTCAAATATGCACTCGCCTTGACTTGACTTTTATGATCGGGATACTCGACTGAATAACTGAAAAACCTTGTAATTGTTACAAGGGACAAAAGACCTCGTGATGATTTATAGAAAGACAGATGCCCTAGAGATATTTGTTGACAGCACTTAAGCATGGCAAACCTTATACTGCAAGCGACAGTATCGTACGTAGCTTTTCCCCAAAATGAGTATCATGGGTTTTGTCAATCTAAGAAACGAACTAGTATTCTCTAATTAACAAGAGTTTAAGATAAATTAAAGGTAAAAAGATAGCCTAATCTATATCTAAATCAATCCTTAGCCTAATCTAATGGAAACTATACTATAAACATAAGATAAACATTTAGAACATAACTAGAGCACTAATTAAAGGGTAACTAGCTCTCTAATCAAGCTCTAATTGGATCCAAAGCATACGCGATATATGGGCACCACTTCAAGGATAGAGTAGCGAGATAATTAGTAGCTCAAGATAAATAAGTATGTTCAAGCAATCCATCGTAGCATGATTAAATCAAGATCAATCAATCTAATCCCTAGATCGAGCTTAACCTTTCCCCGGGCTCTACTGTCACTAGTAACCAGGTAATCGACGAGAAACTCTCAACAGGTATACATAATTAGAGAATGCGCTTCTAATTACTTCACATAATCTAATAACATAATTAGAGCAACTAGAACTTCTAATCACCATGATTACAAAAACTAGAAACACAACCATATCATTAGTAAACTAGATTAGAGATCAAGATCGCTAGATGAATAACACCCTTAATAACATGATCTAATCAACAAGCATCTAGATCTAAAGCTAATTAGAACTAGAACATGCATAATTAGAACAAGAACATGATAATTAGACAAGAACATGATAATTAGATTAATAAACTATATCAAGATTACATCCGTGATCATACATTCCCTTAATGATACAATTGAACCTCTGGAGCTAGGTAATTAGAGCACCGTGTAAGGCCTCTAATCACCTCCGGGAACTAGAAGAATTCTAATCCTAGACTAGAAGTTGTGGTTCCTCTTGTCGCCGTCTTCACGCCTTGATAATGAATTGGATGCATTGCCCCAACTCCTAGGCTCACTATTTATACCCTGGAGATGTCGTGGTAGAAAAGACAACTCGAACCGACGTCGGGGGGTGGGGTCGACCGACCTGGATGGTCAGGGTTGGCCGATCCGGACTCTCCCTGCGTCCTCTTCTTTCCATCTTTCGCGGGATAGTTCCTCGATGCTTAAGTAATGTTTGTGTGGGACTTTTGTGGACTCTTGGGATTCTGGAATCTTCTTTATGGGCCGAGTTTGACGAAATCTTCAGTCTTTGACATATTTGATAATTTTATTGAATAATCGTCTTCAATTCCTAATAGCTCTTGACACCTTCTCGAAACTTCTGATTAGCAAGCCTTGATTAATACAGAAGGGACCATGAATCAACCAAGCCTTCCTTGATCATCATCTTCAATGAACGTCAATTTAGAGATCCTTTCTTACTCATCGTTGATCATTGTGAATTTTGCGAAAAATAGGTGAAATACTTGCAAAAATCATATATAGCATATTTCCAAGACAATGTTGCAAAATCCACAATAATTGGTGATAATTGTAAGTAAAAGAAATAGTTGACGCTTAAAATCAATAAAAAACTATGCAACAAGATAGAAAATATTCGTTCATAAGCCGCGTCAACAACATCCCCGGCCCACTCTTAAACCCTGCTCGTCCTCGAGTAAGTCAAATTTTATAAATAAGTTAACTTATAATCTAACATCAAGTAATCAAACTTAATTTAAACTCTCAAATTTCTCATGTTTTCGACTAACAAATCATATAGATAAATAGAAATTCATGTAAGCACACTCCACAACATATATGAAGAAATCAAAATCATCAATAACAAATCTCCTTGGTTTTCAAATAAAATTTTAAAAAGGATCAAGTATCAAAGATTAAAATATATAAGACCCAAGAATTACTCTCATATTTCCAAACTCTCAATATATGTGTGGAAAACAAAACTAAACTAAAAGAATATATAAATATAGGCATATCTGGAGCTTGGTAAGAATCCTAATCAAAATTTAAACTCAATATATTATCAAACTAAGAAAAGAATCTGCTGGAATTACTGAGACTTCTCAAAAAGGTCATGAAAATCATAATGATTAAAGGATAAGAAGAAATATATATAGAAAATTGGACATATACAAATAAATTATTGATCCCAAGGCACAAATGAAGTCCTTGGTATCAGATTGCATATGGTTGGAAATGAGAGCCAATGGACCGGCCTCATTGCTCTTCTGGTGTGATGAGTGATTGTCAACGAGCTCAAGCCCTCCGATGGACTGGAGACCCTCCGATGGATTGGAGGTAGATGATGAAGATCTCGATGGACTGAGACAAAAGCCCTCCAATGGAATGGAGGCAATGCTCGGCGTCGGTCGGCCATGGAAGCTCGGTACACGGAGGGCGGATTGGCAACGGTGGTGTAAGCTCTTCGATGGACTGCGAGGCAACTCCAATGGACTGGAGAAGCTGGGTGCCACCGTGGTGCTCCAACCCGAGTGCATGGCGCGAAGGCGTGCGAGGGAGGCTTCGGCGGCTTCAGCTCAAAACCGCCACCCAAGCTACCTAGGCCTTGGTGAGTTTGGCCACAACTCGCCAAGATAGAGAAGATGGACTAAGTTCGGCCCAAACGGAGACTTTCTAAAATTTCTCGGTTTCTGACTTCAAAACCGGGGGAAGCTAAGAAGATGAAATCTTCATCGTGGTCGTCCGTCCCCGATATTTTGGGTTCTTTTATGTTTTAGTCCCTCCGAGCGTTTCTAGTGCTAGGGGTCTATGTGTAAAAATGCCAAAACTGAACCGGTGTATAAATAGCCTAAGAGCTGGTCATTAGAGTGTGTCTTGGCAGCTAGGTTTTCATTTCCTTAGGGTAATTTTCGTCCTCAAGCTTTGAGCTCCAAGTTTAGAAGGGTTAGGGTGAGATCTAGCCTCCAAATCAAGAGGGAAGGTGAGGGTGGTTGCTTGGAACGAAATCCTTCATTGTAATCTGACCTAAGACCTCTTTTGAGGCTCATAATCGAAGTGGTTTCATGCAGCAACTTTGTGTGCTTCTCCTCCCTTGATCTCTTTGGTTTTTGGCTTCAATCTTTGGCTTTTTGGGTGTTTGCTTTGGCCAAGGTTGGATCATTTGTTTTCCTTGTGTTTTGGACTTGCAAGGACGTGGATATTATGTCTTAGAATTTTTCAATTCCGAAGAATTGCCATGAGCAAGTTGTTCTTGAGCTTTCCCCTTTCTTACCCAAATATTCACCTCTTCACGAGATTTGAAATTTCCACTAAACCCTTGATCTTTTTCAATAGATCTTTTCGGAATAGCTTTGGAATGAAGCTTGGTTAGTGTGTGCAAAATTTCGTAAAGATTGGTGATGGTTTGGTCAAGTTTTGGTTTCGGAAGTTCAAGCTTCGTGTGGCTATTTTTCTGTCTGTCTATAACGTCCGGTGGATCCTATAAAGTCTAGTGGTTGGTTCTGTGGTCAAACATCCTCTAAATGACCTAAAATTTTGTGGAGTTCTTATCCTGTGAATCATAAATCTCCAATAAAAATTTGAGAATTTTTGAAGGTGTTTTGACCTGATTTTGGTATTTTGATTTTGGGGTTGGTCTGACAGTTTTTGTGTGCATCGGACGGTCCGGTGGGTCTGCACCGGACGGTCCGGTGGCTCTAGGATTTTTTTTTCTTGTAGCATTGAGTTGAAAATTTGTGGAGTTGTTCCCTGGCCCCTTCTTAACCTTCAGTAAAAATTTCATAGTTTTTGGAGTTGGTTTGATTAGATTTTGGTCCGAATCTTTTTAGAGTGTCTGGCTGTGAGCACAGGAGAGTCCGGTGCTTAACCACCGGACAGTCCAGTGGTCACTACTTGCTCTAATTAGCCTGAATTTTTCTGGAGCTATTTCCTATTGCTTTGTGAAGGTGTGGTAATTTTTTGGGGTGGTTTGGAGCTTTGCTTCTAGAGTTTTGAGATTTTTCTTTGCAGCCCTGTGTGTCTGAAATCTGCAGTTTACTCAAGTTGGTTCCTTTTCCGCTCTTTGTGTTAGCCGTTTGAGCGTGTGCTTCCACTTTGTGCTTGGTACGTATCTGTTCAGTGGACGGTACCAAGCACGTGTTGTGAGCTAGATACGTATCCTCTCAGTGAACGGTGTCTAGCTTTGTTGTGGGTGTTGTTTCAATTTGCACTACGGGGGATTGAGTTTGAGTTTTCACGTGCTTCTATTCACCCCCCCTCTAGTCGCACGTCTCGGTCCTACAAGGGGTATCAGAGCCGGTTAGGTTTCCTCATACCTTAACCGGTGACGAAACCGTAGCGACGATGACTTACTCCGGGAAGATTCCGTTCCTTGGCTCCGATGGCTATCCCTACTGGAAGGGTAGGATGGAGGCGTTTCTTGTTAGCCAAAGTCAGGACATATGGGATGCTACTCAGAGTACGACTTTTGTGGTGCGTCAAGTTGCTGAGCGTACCACGCCTGAGATCGTGGCTCAGCATGAGGCGAATGCCAATGCTGTTAACTTTCTCTTTTCTGGGCTTGGTCACTGCTTAGTGCACACCATGAGGGTACCGCGACCATTAAGGCTAGGCTTGTGGAGACTTACCGGCGTGAATATGAAAATTTCGTCCAGAAGCCGGTAGAGTCAGGACGACTTGTTTGGTCACTTTTAGTCGATCATTAACAAGTTGCGTGTCAACTCTGCCTCCGCTGAGCTCCCATACACCGATCATCAGCAGGCTGTCAAATTGTTGTATGCTTTGGATAGAAAAGTGTGGGAGATCAAGGTGAACTCAATTATTGAGTCGGCAGGGTATGATACAATAGGAGTAGAGGCGCTATATAGTAAGCTTAAGGCCACAGAAGTAGATTACAAGATAAGAGATTCCCTCGCTTGTCCAGGTTCTAAGAGTTTGGCCTTGGCTACCCCCGCTAGTGGGTCTGCTACTAACCCCCTGTTACACAACTTCTCGTTGAGGAGTGTGAGATCCCAACCCAGTGAGCTTGAGTGCCCTACCTGCGAGTCTTTCATGACGGAGCTTGGTGACCAGAGAGATAGGCATGCCAAGCGGATAGAGGAGATAGATGGGCTTAGATCTGAGCTAGGCAAACTACAGTCCAAACTGGATGAGCCTACCTTGAGTGGAGAGCTTGAGTGTGAGTCTTGCCCCTGTCTAGCTAGAGAGCTAGCTGTACTGAAGGATAAGTTTGAGGGGCAGCTCAAGGAGTTTGAGGCGCTTAGGGCTAGGTCTGCACTTTTGGGTGCGTGTATGGTCTGTCCTACTTTGAGAGGTGAGTTAGAGCAGTTGAGAGCTGACTTTGAGGTGCTGAAATTGACACTTGCGAGAACTGCCTGACCCTTAGGATGCAGCTGGTGGATAGGGATGCCGAGGTTGGACAAAGGAACTCCTGTGATACCCTCCCTAGAGTGTGACACTTGTGCTGCCCAGACTGTAGTTCTAGAGGATCTAAGGGAGGAGGTGTTGTCTTTGCAAAATGACAACAATAGGTTGAGAGAGGTGCTGAGTTGGGTATATGCGAGGCAACCCCAACTAGAGATGATTATAGAGAGCATCAAGAGAGCCGAGGGTGACATGAGAGGTTGTGGGTTAGGGGAGTGCAGCACCTCGGGCGAGAAGAGGGCCCCAATTATGATCAAGACTGCACCTACCCAGCCAGGTGAGACTGTCGATAGGGTTTACCATGAGCCACCCAAGGCTGCCCCAAAGAAGCAGTACTGGACACCCAAGCCTTCTAACGCTAAGCTGGACAGAATAATAGAGGAAGAGCTTAAGTCCAAGGGCAAGAAGCCAGTCCAGTAGCCTGAGCCACCCAAGGCCACATCACCTAAGCCCAAGTCCCAGCCTAACCCAGTTCATAGGAGGCCTGTCTACCACTGTGAGTTTTGCAAGCGGAATGGCCACCTAGAGGAGTTTTGCTTCAGGAGGAAGCGAGTTGAGAGGCAGGAGAGAGCTTGGGGGAACCAGGATCAGTTCTACCAGGGTGGTAGGCAAGATCCTCCCCACCGCGGTGAGATGAGAGACCGCTTTGCTGATGGTGAGAGAGGAGGCGGCTTTCAGGCCCGTGCTCTTGGTGGTGAGAGACGCTTTACTGGCCGAGCTCCTAGTCGTTTTCAGCGCGGCTATGGATCTCGTGACCGAGGCTTTGTGAGAGATCTTGAGAGGCCACGCTTTGAGGGTTGTGGTTACTCTAGTTGTGGTGATTTTTTTGACTGTGCTTACCCCACTTTTGAGCAGATGGCTCGGCACTGGTACAACAGTTTTGGTACTAACCCCAGTGCTGGACCGTTTGCTCACCGTCGCTTTACTTGACTTTGCAGGATCGAGGCATGGAGGACTTGTGGATCATGGACTCCAGTTGCTCTAGGCACATGACAGGGTTGGGTGTTGGCTCTGTTTCGCTCTCCGCTAAGCTTTCCCTGCGAGAAGTTGCAATTTGGTCTCTGTTTCGCAACTTCTCGATGAAGGATTTGAGGTTCGTTTTAAGAAGGGTGCGTGCCTCGTTCTTGATGCTGAGGAGACCCTTATTTGTTCTTTGCTGCCTTTTGGTCAGGTTTTTAGGGTCGACCTCACATCTGTATCTGGCCCTGCGCACTGTTTGGTTGCTAGTCCTTCTGCTGATATATGGAAATGGCATATGAGACTTGGTCACTTGAGCTTTGATCTGCTAGTTAGGTTGAGTTCAATGGGCCTAATCCGAGGATTGCCCAAATTGAAAGCTGAGAAGGACTTAGTGTGCCACCCCTATCGTCGTGGCAAGAGGGTTGCTGCTTCTCACACTTTTGTGTCTCAGGTTATGACCTCCTATCCGGGTGAGCTACTCCATATGGATACAGTAGGTCCCGCTCGGGTAGCGTCGGTCAGTAGGTCCCGCTCGGGTAGCGTCGGCCAGGCACATTGACACTGAGATTTATGTTGTGAAGAGAAAATCCAGAATCAGATAATCGAGAATGAGCACATGATATATAGCTGAGAGGATGCTCGTGAATCCGCTCACTAAGGTATTCCACCCAGCGTGTTAGAAGAACACGCATCCGGCATTTGGGGTTGTTGGAAAACCTACGATTTTTGGATTTAGGGCTATTTGAACAACCGTCTTAAGAAAGAAAGAAATGCCTCATTCTAAGATAGAAATGTGTATTGTAGTCAATGAGTTCAATGGCACGTAAGTGGCCATCTGCAACGCATTGGTCTCGATATATTGATCTATCAAGGGATGGAGCACAGAAGTTGAAGAAACAAGATAGACCGAGATCAAGGGGAGAATGTTGGAATTGATCTCGGGCTTAGAAGGGAAACGTCCCAACCGGGCCCAGATCCAGAACTAAGGCCTTGATCGGAGGTCCAAAATCTCCCTGAAGTTGTGGCCCCCTTCCACCCCGCACCGCTATAAAAAGAAATGACACGAGTGGCACGCGAACCAACATCCGCTGCCTCGAACCACAGAGAAACAAAGGGACCCGATCTCCCAGGCGCGGGAAGTGGAGGGAAGAGCCTCAACCGCCGGCGCCGCCCCTGCTGCTACTCCTCACCGCCACCATGGCCGACGACCAACGACTTGCAGGAACACCTGTTGCCCAAGCGCACCGGTCAAGCCATCCCGTTCATCCCGAAGGTACTACTCTCCCCGTCTCCTCTCTGGATCACGAGATCCGACCATGAATACGCACTTGAACACTAAAAATTCCTAGCGGTTGGACTCTCGGGCACTCGATCCATGCACAAGAATTTCCATCATAAATAACTCATCGCTATTGGAATGGGATGATCCAAATTTATCGATGATTGGTATGAGTTGGAGTGCTTTACACTTCATAGGTACCGTTCCTTGTTATAGCATGCCAGAAGGCTAATAGAGATTTTTCATGGTAAGTTGTTATCATATGTTTTTTGTTGACGCCAGACGGAAACTAACCTAACTGCTCTAGCATGCTTCAGCTATAACAGTGAGGTCTTCAAAAAAAGGAACCACAACGCTACACGTTGAGATAAATTGATGACCGATGCCACAACGAGATAATCGAAAAATTAGATCACATTCATCGATCAATTACAGTATCGGGGTTACCAGTCTAGGTTATATTAGGTGCCTGCGTTCCTGTCTGATGAGGACAGTACAAAACGCAGCACACACTTCGCCTGTTCTGCTGATTCCCAACAAAATCTTTCTGGCTGGGGATTCACCAACACCAATCAGAGCTATATTAATATACTAGCTATAGTACATATTTATATCTTGAATCCTTAAAAAAAGAACACATACACACGTACGTACGGTTGCTTAGCATGAGGCAAGAGAAGAGGAGCATGCATGTGCTTCTCAGCTTCTCAGTTTGCATACTGCAGCTAGAGTATCTTTCTGCTTTGAATACGATGATGCGGCGTACGCATCCAAAGTGGAATTTGCCGTAAAGGTAGCCACGTGTACTGGTATCTGAACTAACCCGTTCGTTCACGTGACGGTTGCGGGGAGCAAGTCAGGGCCATGCTTGCTTGCCTTGCCGTTGTCATGGAGTGCTCTTTTTTAGGAGTGTTGTTTTTTTCTCCCCTCTTTGCGATACATGGATGGTCCACGCACAGAACGGGCCAGTGGATCCATAAAGGCATGTAGAACCACAAAAGTGATTATATACTATGTATCCTCAATTTTTCTTTCAGATTTTTACCTAGACTAAGGATATATAGATCATCCGGATGATTCACTCCAGTTGCGGAAGACAACCAAAAAAAAAAGGAAAGGGAGAAAAATGCTACATAAGGTATGAATGATTCATAATTGAAACTCACAATCTACACTGATTGGAACCTTGGAAGGCTGACTTAAAACCACTACATCACATGTCTTATATCATCCATCACATAGGAAGATTTAAAGGTTTAAAAAAATCTGAGGCAAAATGGCTGCCATAGTAAACCATAACAGGTCCTCACCCACTCATTCACTCACTCTATGTAATAAAAATCTCTATCGATGTTTCGACTTGGAGAGTGAACAATTTGGATCCATGCCACTCCAATATTCAAAGTTCGATTTCATGCCGTGAATTAATTATGTCACTCTATAGCATTTCAAACAACAACAAAAAATCTAATTGTGTAATGAATTAGAGTCGCATGGTACAAATTTACTTTGCCCCCCTGATTCCTTGCTCTCTAAGGAAGAAGAAAAAAAAGAGGTCTTACATATGGCGCTAGCTACATATAATAGCCATGATATGTACCTCCTCGCCGGAGTACAGACTGCCGTAAAGCGACAAGCTGATCGGTTTTGATGCTCTTAGTACCCCCAGTGTGCAGTGCCTACCGAGCTAGCGTACAATGCTCCATGCGTATCAGCGTATGCTCCCTTGGACTGTTTGCAGTGCCGTTGCTTCCGACGTCGGCACCACAACAACGAGCCATAGATGAGCTTTTGTTCGTTTTCTTGGAGGAGCAATAATTTCCTCCATGGGGATTCCAACCGTTGGATTCTGGTTTGCAGTTAGCCCCATACTACATGCCACTGCTGGAAGGATGTAAGCAAGCAACATTTTTAGATCGTAGAAAAATATTATGGTCTCCGGGCTGCACGAAGAGGTAAACTATTACAATTTTTTTAAGCTAAGCAGCTGAACGAAAATAAAGAAAACTTGAACACAAGTAAAAGAAAAATCAAAAACTACTTTTACTAATATTTCTCCATCCATTTTTGGCAAAAGTTTCTAAAGCAATGTGTGTTCTTGCATGTTTTTTTCCTTTCAAGGTGTGACTATACTTAATTATTATTTTCTTTTCAAGATGTTAGAGAAAGTTTAATAATCGAGCCCATAGTTGATTCTAGATATATATTGTTGCTATGTCATATATATACGTAATATAAAGTTGGCTTATATAATAGGGTGGGCTCTAAGATTGGCTCTTAGATTAACCCCTTCTTACTTTCTCTTTTCTGTTTTGTCTTGATGTTTGTGTAGGGGCTGACTCTTGCATGAGAGCGCACTTTTCACCTTTTCACACGTCTATCTCCTCCACGTAGGCAAAAATACCATGTAAATAGGCTATTAGTCCATTATATACTTGCTCTTGTACACGAGTCTTTTTAGTTAGAATTATTAATATGACTAAATAGAGACTTGTGTCATTTTTCATAACTACTAGTAACACATTTAATATATATACATATTAGAATTATAGTAGGAACATTTTTTAGAGCGTAATAGTTAAAATTACTGCTATTTTTACGACGGTGGGCCTTCGTACGTGTACTAAAAAACTCTTTGCTCATCCCGATACGGCATCTGTCCATTTGTCTCTATAACTTTTTTTTTATTAAAAAATATCTCTTTACTGTGTCCACAACATGAGCTTCTGTCAAGGTAGTCTCATACCTATTTTTTAAAATTTACAAACGAACATTCACCTTATTCCAATGAGCACCTCCGTAACACTGAACTGGAGGAACTTAATTGACGAAGTCACCATAGACATCTCATAGCCGACGGGAACATAGCCTACCATTGAAAGAACAACCCATTAACTTCTGAAATAAATTCAGAAACATACGAGCATCCGTGCTAAGTTGAGGACTTGAAGCTAAATTAGAATTATTCTAAATCGAATTATGTTGTCTTAAATTTGACAATACTAATAAAAAATAAACATATATTTTTCGAAAACAATTAGTAAATATATTTCATGATATATTTCACGATGGATCCATATATGCTATTTTCTTCTTTCAAGTTGCATCATTAGAAAATGTTGATATACCTTTGGCACCATATATATTAATATTTAGTAGAAATAAAGTTTGCTAGACTAAATATTTGACTTGTGATAGCTCTAGAAGTAGATTTTTTCTAAACACAATACAGATTCTCACGGAAACACGTACCGTCCGTCACCCCCTATGAACGCATGCCCGTACACCCTACTTTTATGAACACCTTCGTAAAGCTGGGCTGGACATTAGTATGATTGGAATTGTCAAGTTCAAGTTTTCAAAGTTCAAATTGCCAAGAAATACAACTAATTTGCCTTAGGAAATAATTTTAGCAAAAGTTAAGTTTGTCTCACTCCGCTTTTGTAATATCTTTTAATTTTCCTATATTGATGTCTCTATTTTTTTTTACTTAGAGTGACTTAGTGTGGAGAACTTTCCACATCTTTCCCAATCAAAGATAATCAATATCATCCAATGGCAGCATATAATGTGATTTTACTCTCAAATGCACTAACGCTGATACTGCAACAACAAATCAGTAACGTCTAGGATCATATCATACACCCAATAGTATTGCCCTCCATCCAAGAATGAAATCCTAGGTTTCTAGACATAATAGTGATGGAAGAAAATATTGCATGTGCCCCTACTGTCATTACCTTGACCATGCCTAATGCCTAAGGTCATTTTCAGTGGGTTTTTATTCCTATTAAACAATGTGCCACCTTAGCAAAAATGATTACACAAAGGTAAGCGGAGATGAAATAAGTTTTCATAAACTATGTATACATTATTTTCAAGACTATGAAACTTGTATTTAGAGTGTGAGAGTTTTTATTTCACAACTTTGTTCAGTCACATGTATTCAAATAGAATACTATGGTTAACCTATGAAACCTTGTGGTACTTTGGAAAAACATGAAATAAAACTAACCACTGAGAATGACCTAATTAATGTCATACTCGGTCAACAAAGAAAATAAAACGCAATGTACATCCTTTTTATGGTGGCTAAATAGGCATGTCCCATTGTCCAATTTTAGGATTTCATGGACCGAGATATCCTAAGAGGCTAAAAATTAAAGCTCTCTAAAAACAACTTAACAACCTATGCAAGATAAACAATACATGTGCACTAAGGTTTTGCTAAGTGTTGCTAACTCTATCGAGGTTAAGTCTTGCAGTCTAGTTCCACCTAGAAAACTAACCTAACAAGCTAGTCTAGGAATGGAAGCACACAATTGCAAGAATTTAAATGTGGAAGATAAAGAGTTGAGTAGAGTGACGCGGATATGTTTTCCTGAGGTTTTTGGGAAGGCACGCAAGCCTTCACCTAGTACTCGTTTGGAGCCCTCGCAAGGCCTTGCTCTCGCTTAGTCGCAACGGTCAGCTTCTTGATCGGGTAACTCTAGATATCCCCGATGCACATCCATGTGCAAGTGGGGTCTTCCATGGGCCTCTCATGGACGCTCACCACCATCTCCACTAATTTGAGCTTTAGTCAAAATGTCTTGGGCCTCCCTCCCTATCACAAGCAAGGTGGCGACCACTCCACAACCAAGATGGTCTCACAAGACTACAAGCTCTACACTCAAGTCTTCGTGCGCATAAGCACGAATGGCAAGAGATTCACAAATTTCACTACAACACTTGGTCGCAACGAAAGGCTATGCGCTATGCAAGGCCTAAGCAAGAGCTCGCAAGCACTATTTATTCCTAAGTATGCACGATTAGCTCTCTTGATGAATGAGTTCTCAAATATGTCTCTCAACACTAGAAAGAACTTAGGAGTCGCCAACCATGTAGTGGAGGTTGTAAGGAAAACTGCCTCATGTGCCATATTTCTGTAGTTGTGTTTTTGTGGTTGATTGACAACCAACAGTTGGACTAATAAATTTGTCTAGATGCACATTCTCAGGTGCTTAGGTCCAAAGGATGCTGCAGAAGAAAAACAAAGTCAATGCCTAAAGGGATGCCCCAACGGGGGGTTCGCTACCCAGTTAAAGGACAAGGGTCGAGGGGGAGCTGCCCCTCGCGGGTCTCAGGGCAGCACCCTAAAACTCATATGGTTTGTGAGTACGGGACGGTCCGGTCTGCATGACCTTCCTATTGGTTGGACCTATTTTGCCGAAAGGGTGAAGATTTGGAAGCCTGGCAAGTTGTGAAGACCGGACGTCCGAACCCCCAAGAAATGAACAATGTGGACAATTTTAGAGAAGACAACAAGTGAAGCGACTAAGATTAATGGACCGGACAATATGGTCTTGAAGATCATCCTAAGGGTCAAACAAATTTGGGCGAAGGTGTGAAGTTTAAAGAAGCGGGTGAGTTCAACGGACCGTAAGCCACCCTACCTGACCATTTGAAGGGTGTTGGATATACCAAAGACCACAACAAGTGTAGAGTTGTATTCGAAGCATATCATCCACTCCAGCTACCAAATGAGAGCTTAGTGCATGATCCAATCTAGTTAGAGCATAGAGAGAGTGAGCTTGTGAGCTCTTCTTGAGTGTAGCTCTTGTGTGAGCTATTGGAGAAGCCTTGGCTACGGTCAAGCCACATTGTACTCGTTACTAGACCCTCCTTCTTGGTGTGGAGCAGCAATGGCACCTTGTGCGGGGATGACAAGACCCTACAAACTCCATAGTGAAGAATCCAGTGCCTTGCGACCGAGAGAGATGGTGGCGATGTCTAGGCCTTGGTAGCTTGGCGGCACTTAACCTTTGCTTGCTGAGAGCCACTTAGTGGTGAGTGCAAGACGGTGATCGGAAGAGTCTTGGTGCCTGGCTCAGATATTTTCTTTAGTGACAAGCCAATGGATGTAGCCCTTAGTGGTGAACCATATTAAATTGTTATGTTTCATTGGGAGTTTTCATCCCTTGCTCTACTCTTTTTACTTACTGCATTTACATCATCTAACTAATAAGTAGCCGACTAGTATACCAAAGTATATCCATGCTATTAGGCGTCTCCAAAAAAGGCCTCCTAGCTAGTAGTTGAGGTGGATATTTTGTCTATGTGGGAGGGAGAGAAATCTAAACAATTTTCTCACTAGCGACGAGTTAATAGCTAGTCTAGTCTATTTGTGACAATCCAGGTGGCTCATGGCTCATTTAAACAAATCTCTCCCTCTACTCAATTCAAGGGTGTTTGGTTCCACGGATTCTATAGAATCCCAGGATGTATGTAGACGCCAGAGATTCTATACAATCCTGTGAAGCAAACACCCCACGCGGTGCATGTGGTCCCATAGAGAGACAATATTCAAAAATTATATTCCTAACCAGTGGACCCCACTAATTGAGGTTGAATTAAATAACCAGCTGGTATCTAGCATCGTGACTCCCTTAAGCTGTTTCCAGCAACCCGTCCATTCCATTACACATATTCAAATTCCGTTCTGGTATACAATGACTATTTTGTATTATAGTCTATTGGTCCCCATACAGGTGGCCCGCTGGAACCATCCTTAAGGTGCCCACAGCTATAGCTGATTTGAAGGTGAGAACAGAATGAAAATGATTATTCATCTTTCTACTAAAATTTTAAACCTATGCATTCATAATACTTTCATTGTTTTAATACGATAAAATCTCCAATTTATCAGTGGTCGGTAGTTATTTTTTATTTTTTTCTCCACCTTTTCTGTCCACGGATGAGACTAATGGGAGAGAGAGAGAGCGAACCTATTTTAGAACCCAACAGGGCTTTATGCCTACTAATTGATTCATTGTTCCGGTTATCGCGCGAGGGAGGCACAAGGATATGAATGCCGACATGTTAAGTCAAGCAGGGGGGTCTTTACTCCTGTGCGCTGATAGCACTGGGAAATGGAGTTGACCGGTGCGCGCAGTCATTTCCAAGAAAATTTCAACCAAACTGTTGACGGAGGCACCAAGGGTTGGAGACACCGTATGCAATCTAACGCATTCTACTGGAACATGATCTGATCCAAGTGAAGTGATGGCTGATAGTATCCTGAACCGAGACGTAGGCATGCACATCGAACTGTAGCGTTACTGTAGATAGAGAAAAAAATAATTAAAATAGTGATAAAAAAGATGGATAGAAGTCCCGCTGGGATAGCCTCGTCATCAGCGAGCACACGCAAGACACGACGACACAGACCACATCGGTCGATCCCGCATGCATGCACTGATATGCAACACTGCACTGCACACGAGCCAGGAGCAGGAGTACAGCAAGCAAAGAACCCATCACCTCTGCCGCTGCTCTGCTCTGCTCTGTAGCCTTTACATGCAGGCTCCGTTCCCGTAATTACTCCAGCCAGCGATTTTTTACCGCATGGTGGCTTGGCTGCTTGCTGGGCACAGCGAAAGCAGCCATTTCATTTCAGTATTTCACACTGGATGCTCGCTGTACTGCACTGTGCTCTCTCACCTCCCCGCTTTATATTTGACCACCGCCCCTCTCCGCCAAGCACATCCACCTCGGCATCCATCCCTAGCGCCCTCGCCCCAAAGCACGCCACAGTCCGCCGCCCCCCGGCGGCCATCCCCTCCCTCTCTCTCTCCTCTTTCTTATACCGGCGCCACTCCCTGCTCCCATGGAACCCAGCAACAACAACCAGCCCCCGGCAGCCGAGGCAGCGGCAGCCGGCGGCGGCGGCGAAGGCAGCCGGAAGGGCAAGGCGCCCAAGGGCGGGCCGGAGAACGGCAAGTTCCGGTACCGCGGCGTGCGGCAGCGGAGCTGGGGCAAGTGGGTGGCGGAGATCCGCGAGCCACGGAAGCGCTCCCGCAAGTGGCTCGGCACCTTCGCCACCGCCGAGGACGCCGCGCGCGCCTACGACCGTGCCGCGCTCCTCCTCTACGGCCCGCGCGCGCACCTCAACCTCACCGCCCCGCCGCCGCTGCCGCCTTCTTCTTCTTCCCTCGCCGCGCCGTCGTCGTCCCACCACCCGCACTCGTCCGCGCCGCCACCGCTCCGCCCGCTCCTGCCGCGCCCGCCGCCGGGCGCGGCCGGTGCCCCGACGCCGGCCTTTCACCACCACCAGTTCCAGTACCACCTGCCGCCGCCGCCGCTGCAGCCGGCCCCGCCGATGTACTACGCCAGCACGGCCACGGCGTCCACGGTGACCACAACGGTGCCGCCGCCACGGGTGGTTTCGCAGGAGCCAGCCGTCCCGCCCGCGGTGGGATCCTCAACGCCGTTACCACCTGAGCCGCCGCTGCAGGAGGGTACGCCGCCGGAGGAGGCGCCCGGGGACGCTGGCTGGGACTACCAGGGCGGCGACGAGGAGGAGGACTACGCGGCGGCGCTGCTGTGGGACGAGCCGGAGCCCTTCTTCTGGTTTGATGTCTTTCTCAAGTGATGACCAGCAGGTCCAGCTCATACCACCGTACCAGCTTTTGCTTCGCCGGATTGAAGCTTCGGAGAGGGTAGCCATGGATTTGCTGCTCATGCTGTCAACTGTCATGCATGCATGTGTTTGAGAGAAGGTAGATAGGCTTACTAGCTAGGGTTTCTGATTCCTTTGTACTAAATTATTATCTGATTTTTTTTCTCATTCTTCTTTTTTTCAATTCTTTGCCGGGTTTTGATTGAGGTATAGTGATATGAGGGAGGGATTTAGGGTTCACTGCAGATATCAGATTCGATTCGAATCATGTCTGTTCCTTGCATGCATGGTCCATCGATCATGCAATGGATCAGCAAACAATTTAATGATGGCAAATATAAATATATAATGTCTTAGGATGCACCATTTTTCTCTCTTCAATCCTTGTTTTCTCCTTTCAAATGGCGAATTTCAATTACAAATAAATCCAGGTACATGCTAGTCCTGATTTTGTTGCTGTTCTGGTTTCGATTGTTGTGAACTTTTCATGCATAGCTATGAATGCAAGTCATGGTCTCATATGGGTCGATACTTCTTTAATTACCCAAAATTGACTCTGTTAGTATAATTTGGTTCTTGTACTGACGGTATTTAACAACCTTTTGTTTAACAAGAGTGGAATATGTCAATTATATTTCAATTGATATTTCGATGCATGCAACAGTTTTAGGTGTCTGGATCCTTATTTCCTTTTTAATGGTGGATTTTATGAACTTTGCTTTCTTATTCCCTAACTCCGTCCCATTTGGCTCCAAAGCTGTTGCATATGTGGATAAATATACAGCTTGTGTTGTCCCTAAGATATTTCTGTTGGATTTGATGGTCAACATGGGGAATCAATCGCGATCCCCAAATAATGGTAGGTCTTTGTGGATTTCCTTTTAAACGAGATATGAACGTTGGACCTTGACAACACGTTTCAACTTGTGAAATATAGTATCTGTGTCTGCATGCATGCCCTGACGAATTTTTCCTTTTGATGCTGAAAAAAAATTTCTATTCCAGAAATTTAATTTAGTTTTATTCGTGTCATTTTGCTTGAGGACAAAAGCATCCATTCTATATGTGCATGAAAACATTATTCTTTGTTTGATCCTTTGTTTGGGTAGCAATTGTCCCGTTCTACGCATGATGAAAAAGATAGCAGCGCCAAGATCACGATCATTCTCCTGGATCACAATCCCAATCTCGACATGGTAGAAGCACCACAGCAAATATACAATTTATTGCCGTTACAATGTTTCTTTATTGATCGAATCTAGTTTGTCGCATCGCATAGTATATCTTACCAAGCCAAGTAGTAAGATTGCACTTTTTTTTTTTTCTTTTGCCTTTTCCCCCGGCCTTCCCCTTAAATAATGTTTGGTTACCAAGCCAAGTAGTACGATTTTCACTTATGGGGTTCCTTACCAACGCTAACATACGGCGTGTATTAGTATACTAGTTGATAACATTTTTCGCTTTAAGTGCATGCAGCAACTCTGAGCCACATTTACTCAGAAATTGTTCCATAATTTGCTATTGTTTTGATACAATAATAGCGAAGGTGTGCGTATGCATTAATAATGGTCATTGGTCAATGCTGCTTGTTGGTCGTTGGAAAAAAAATACCATTAGCTATCCAAAGACCAACCGAAGCAGAGGGTCTGTGTGTTAGACTGTAAGCACAACGATCACGTTTGGAATAAATGACTTTTTGTGAATTGCTGTTTGATTTCTGCAAAACTAATATGTTCTTCCAAATGTGCCCTAAAAACATGCGAGTTCTAAGCTGGATTTTGTGGCCAATATATAAAACCAAGGCTCGCATACGCTGGTCTTTGTGTATAAATTAACTAGACTTAAGAAAATTCAAAGAATGCGTTCGCGTTTATTGCTTGTTTAAGTGTGTTCCACGCTATGATTTTTGTGGATGTTGAAGGTAGACCATAACATATGAGAAGAGGGTTAACTAGGAGTTCTAAAAAAATTAAGCTCACATAAATAAGTTATCACAATGTATGCAAGATATAATGTAAATGTGCACTGAGATTTTGTTAAGTGTTGTTACTGTTAAAAAATTGTAATTAAGATCTAATCATAGAATTGAGCTAAGCTAGGAAGCTAAGCACACAATCATAAGAATGTAAGTGTGCAATGTAAAGAGAGCGGTAGAAATGCTAACTCCGATTGATGATATGACTGATTTTTTTACCAAGACATTGAGATAGCGTGCAAGCCTTTCCCATGTCCTCGTTAGAGCCCCTACAAGGGTTTTACTCTTCCTTAATCTGCACAAGGATTAAGAGCAAGGTTGCCCACGCATAGGCCAAGCTCCTAGTCAGGTAACTCCACGGATAGTCCCGGCTCTCCCCAGGTGGAGTGGGAATTCGCATGGACCTCTATCGGATTGCCAAAACAGTGAGGGTGTTCCTCCCTTTCACAAGTAAGGTGCCAGTCACTCCAAACTCTAGAACATCTCACAAGATTTATAAGCCCCACACAAAGATGATGCGTGCAAACACCAATAACAAAAAAAATGTTCAAACTTAAACTACAAACCTTGGTCGCAACCAAGAGCAACTTGCTAAGCGGACTACACAAGTGCTCACAAGCACTAAGCTATGCCAAGATTTGGACTTAAGCACTATATGAAGCTAGAGCTCTTAAAAATATGTCATAATACTAACATGAAGTCATGGGCCTCTAAGCATGTTCAGGTGGTCGGACAAGGGGGTATTTATCGCCCAAACAATTAATCTAGCTATTGGAAGAAAGTCCATGCTTTTGTAGTAAACATCGGACCGTCCAGTGATTGCCCCCTCCCAAACTAGCCATTTGAATCAACCGTTGCTCCATTTGATTGCTGAATTGTCCAGTGTACATTCATCAGACCGTCTGGTGTATGTAAAATGTGTCAGAGTCTTCAATCCTCATGTTTTGCACACGATTGCTCCTCTATATTCAGCCATTTTTGTCTGGTTATAATTGTAGGAACACGGACATGCATGAATCTAGAACATCATACGCATGGTAGTTGCCACTAAGGTTTATTTATACGATCTTCCACTTTACCACTAATAAGCAGTGCTAGCCTAAACGGTAAACAGTCGGTCACCTACCGTTTAGCTATTATTCGGTGCTAAACGACCGTTTAAACGGGTTTAAACGGTGTAAATGGCCAATTAAAAGGAAATGGTGAGCCACTATTTAGCGTTTAAACGGTGTTTAAACGGGCTAAATGACCGTTTAGGCGAACAATGCTAATAAGTAGGAGTGAAATTTGATTTGTTTCATGTTGAACCTTTCTCTAAGTTTGTGATGGTTCTTTGTTCTTATTAGTGATGTATTGATATCTATTTCTTTCTTGGAGTGTATATCATGTCATATGCATCATGTTTTATTCATGACGCTTTGCTTTTGCACCATACCCCTTGACTATATGTATGTTGTGTGGCACTTTCACTACTCTATGTTTATGCATTATTAGCATCTAAAGCCAAATCTTGAAAATTGTGAATATGCACATATTTAGGGGGTTTCATATACATATTCATGTATTCAAAAGGCTTATTTATATAATTCTTCAATCATTTTTATTTGTGTTGTCAATAGTCACCAAAAGGGAGGAGATTGAAAGCATAATCATCTCTCTGAGGGTTTTAGTGACTGTTTATGAGCAATTAAAAGATCTAACATATTTATTTGAGCATAGGAATAGATTGAATATCAAACAAAGTACTAAACATGCTCATGATATGCTATGAAGAACAAAAGAAAGCTTTCAAGCATGAAAGGAGACCCTCATTCTTGTGAGAAGCTTTGATCAGCATTTTGGCTCACGATCAAAGCTTAACCCCCACAAAGTGTAAATCCTTGTCTTTGACATTTAAACCAGTTTTCTTCCATTGCTAGTTCACTCACATAGGACTATATATTCTACTTCAAATAAATATGCCCAACATTAAATCATATCATTGGAGAGGAAGAACCCTACCCTTAGTGGCAAATGTGTGTGATTCTGGGTAAGCCAAGTGATCCAAGCAAAAATATCCCTCCATTGCCACAACCACATGTACAGTAGCTAAAACTTTAGTTGAACACCTTATAGGATCACTGAAGTGTCGAACGTAAGAAGCGGAGAGGTGAATTGGGTTTATAATCGTTTTCTAACTTTAGGGTTCAATTTTAGTCATAACATAAACCTAGATCATCGTACTTACCAAAGAACCTAAAATCTTATCATAGGATCAACCTTTTGAACTATAAATCAACATGAATGATGTACCAATATCCACTAGAGGATTGACTATAATATATAGCTAGTAGAAGTACCATGAATTTCAACCATGATAGGGCATTTGGGATCAATGCTCACCATTGAGAAGGGCTAACTGATGAACCCACAAGAGTTTGATAAAATGAGGCAGTAACATATATCTACAAGGATTCCATAGAATCCAATGGTGTGATGCCTTAGCTTCATGGCAGTGGTGAGTTCTAGCAGAGAAAGCTAGTGTAATAAGGATCGAATGCTCAAGAGAGGGTGAATTGGGCAAACTCAATTTTTTAATGGAAGTCGTTAACCTAACAAAACTACTAATTAGCCCACTTCAACCCTCTACACGCATAAAGCAAGAAACCTACACAAGCTAGGAGGCTACTCTAGTGACCAACTTATATAAAATGACTATCCATGAAGCAAACTAACTAGAGGAGCAACAAGATGCATCATATATGAAACCTGCATAATTGAAGTGCGCAAGGTAGAAAGATGGACAAAAGACAAGCAGATTATCTCTCATGGTATCGGAGATTTGGCACCCTTACCTAGTCCACATTGTGGCGCACACCAAGTGCAAAGCCACCTCCCATGTCACCAAGACGATGTACGCTCTCTCGGAGTCTCCGTTCACTATCTCAGCAAGGTGGAGCTCAAGCCTTGCACAATCCCTTGTTCTTTGAGCTTCACTTGCACTTAAAGTGTTAAAGTGTGAAGTGGTTGATGGAAAGATTGAGGCTCAAATGACTCTTGAAGTGGATGGAGTTGCCGGAGTGTCAAGAGTACTAAATTGAGCCTAGGAACCCATACCTTATATATAGCCCTCAAAATCTTGGAGCCATTGGAAAAAAAAGTGACGTAGTGTACTTTGAATGGTTAGACCAATACATTTTTGTAGGGTTGGAACTTTCCGTCCATGTGACTTTTCAATTGTAAAGTCAACTACCCTTTACTATGGAGGTCCGACCTATGGATTGGACCTTCCAGTCCATTGATTTTGATTTGAGTTCCAAACTAGCCATTAGTACTATACGAATGGTTTGACTGATTGTATGACTTAGTAGGATTGGACCTTCCAGTGCATGTAAACCTCTAGCAGTTCTCAGATTCACCATCTTCTATAGAAATGGTTCGCCCTTTTAGAGTTGGACCTTCCGGTTCATTGTGGCTCCGATTTCCACAAGTTCCATGGCTTCTTTAGAAATGGTCTGACCTGCCTAGGTTGAAAGGTTCGGTCCATGCATTTTGCACTGAGTTCAACTGAGTTCCACTTTAGGCTATAAAAAGGTCCAACCAGTTATTTTTCCTGAGGTCAGACCGTCTAGTCCTTAGAATATTTTTCTGAACTTATTTTTTCTTCAAGTGTTTGGAGTTGAATTTGAAATCTCTTGGACCCTAAATCTTTACTACTTGCAAATATGTTCATCTTGAGTCTTTTGGCTTGTGGGTGCATCCAAACTCAGGATATCTCAAGATCAAGCTACTAAATTTGGACCCCCCTAATATAGTGCGGACACTAGAAAACTATAAAATCTTATCTAAGCAAGGATCCTTCATTTTTTTTCATGATCCATGACCGTAAAAGAGTCCCTAGTGTTCAATATTTAAATGAAAACAAATCCACATCAGATGAAATCCAATAAACTTGAAGTGGGGGGGGGGGAGGGGGGGGCTTCATTCATGTCCAATGAGTTAACACATTATGTAGTTTTTAATTCATGCACCATGAGCTCATGAAACAACAATTAAGCCCACCATTCAATCACCACAACTTAAGGGGCTAGATGCTTGCAACCAACCTGTGGATGGTGAGTCTAGGTGAGAGAAGAAAGCAAGCCGAGAAGGGATGGCTAATTTGGTTGTTTTCTTTAAACTATGATTATCTAGGTACACAAGGTTTTAACCCTCATACATGCCTACATGGCCTTGGGCCGAAATAGCAAAACGGCTAACCTAATGCATCGTATGTGGCCCATCTTCCTCTGGTCTTCACTTAGCCTCGCAATGGTTGCGAGCCTACTTGACACACACTCACCCTGTTTACAAGTTAATTACTACACTGTGAAACGGTGTTGCAATGCACATAGGTCCTATTTGGTACAACTTATAAACAACTCATGGTCAAAATAAGTTAAAACTAACGTCAAATAGTGTGCTATTTTTTAAAAATCTTTTTTTAACATTTTTCCACCACATGCATTTATACTAACTAGCGTAGACGTACGTGCAACACGCATGCGTGGCACGAGATGATCGGCTCGACAACGAGGAAAAAAAGAATTAATTAAAAAGGAAGTAACCCAATGTGAAGACAAAGTATTTGATGGCTAAAGGTAATATTTTCCTTTTATCCGTTTTAGACCATTTCCAACTCTTTACGACCTGTGCAATGGGACCAACGTAAGACGTACGCAGAGGTCATCTCATAGTTAAAAAGAAAAAGAGTTTTTCTAAAACTCACTCATGTATAGCGTAGGAAAACAGAAGCAGTACAAAACGATCTTATTTTTGTCCACTTTTTTTCCTTATCTAGTTATTTGTAGTTTTGTAGTACAGATTCTTTCTCACTCTAACTTTACCAAACACGGGCTATAGAACAAATTGCCGCTACGCAGATCGAGTAGAGCCGATAATCGACGACGACGTGTTGTGCCGGGACGGAACGAAGAAATCTAGCTAGCGGTACATCGATCGTCAGCGTCTGCTGCTGGCGGCTTTGTGCTGCGGTCGCTGGCGCGTTGCATTGGGCTTCCGCTTTTCTCCATGCCCACCGGCCGGTTTGGTGCCCGGTCGCCGGATGCATCGGAGGAGGAGGCCGATCGCCGTGCCACATCGGCCGTTCGTTACGCCAACAACTGCTGCCGCGCGCCTTCGTTTCCCCCTGCCCGTCCGTCGCCGTCGGTCGTCGCTCCACGGGTCGCGCTAGCCGTTCGCTGCGCCGTCTCCGCCGCGCGCCCCTGATGTTTCAACCGCAACCCTGCCGCAACCCGCCCATGCACAATTTTCCTCTCTTCCTGTAACAGGTGCCCCCCCAGCTACCTTTGCACACTAGTCACAGTCACAGGTGCAACCCTGCGGTGACACAAGCTTGCGTGCAAGTGGTGGCGGCGGTTTCAGGCGGGAGCGAGCGACCCGCAGCCAGCCACTGCTACTCTCCCCTCTGTCGTCCTCTCTGCTGCTACCATGGATAACCACCAGACGGGTCACTGACAGACTACTCACCGCGCCGCACGCTCCACCCATATCCATCCATCCATCGGCGGCACACCACCAGCACACAGGCGACATGACCGATCCACGACGACTCTGCTAGCTGCATATCCATTCCACCGTGCCTTTTCCCCACCCAGCGGTGCTAGCCTTTTGTTCCTCCGGCCGTCCTCTCTCCATTTTGTTTTCGCTCCCTCTTTTGGTATGTTGGCTTTGTCTGTTTCCGGTGAGCGCCGTGTGCATGGGGTGAAATGGGGAACACATGCATCGCCATCAGTTTCTTAGTTTTAATTCTATAGGCGTGCTTCAATACAATATGCTAAATTCTTAAAAGTTTATTTGTATCTAAACAGAATAACTAATGAATGGACTAAACTTTAGCTACCCCTTGGACTAACCATCAGTTTATTTGTTCAAAAAAGTGAGCTAATATCAATAATAATTCATAATATAATTAATAGATCAACTAACTATTAGACCATACTATTGAAACACTCTGTGGCTAATAGCTAGCGAGCTAAAAAGCTATTGTTCCCGCAGCAACTAACTATTGGAAGCACTAAACACAAAATACGGTCACAAACGAATGGTCGCGAGGTGTTTCCAATTCTTTTTTCTGTTGCGTCCGCTG
Source organism: Paspalum notatum (assembly GCA_022530915.1). NCBI lineage: Eukaryota > Viridiplantae > Streptophyta > Magnoliopsida > Poales > Poaceae > Paspalum > Paspalum notatum. The sequence goes on from CM039692.1 coordinate 26,586,010, forward strand.
AATACCAATACTAATAGTAATCCTGAGCCGGCCGGTGCCGATCGGATTGGTTCGCCGTACCAACCCCCCACGTATTCTGGGGCAGGCAACGTAAAACCTCCGAGAACAGCAGCAGGGCCGCGCAACGGAATCTGACAGACAGACATTGCACGCAAATGCAACGACCCGTCGCCTGTCGGTCGTCCCGTAGTCGCGTGACCGACCGACGCCGATCGTCTCCCACCCAAGTCCATGTTTCTCTGCGCGTCGTCTGCTCTTCCTCTCCAACGGCAGCCGGTGAAAAAAAAAAAAGGCAAGGCGCAGCGAACGAAACGACGGTGGAACCGCAGCCGCAGCGACACCCGGCCCAACCCACGACGCCCCGGGCAAAAACGCACAAAAACACACCGCAAACGCCCGAAACCGCCCGTCCGTCCGTCCACCTAACCCTCCTCCTGGTTCGTTCCCATCACACGAGGAACGAACCAAAACCAACCCCAGGAGGGGAGGAAACCCCCCCCCCCCAGTCACCCACCCCACGTCCTTATATACACACAACACAACGCACATCTCCGGCCGGGCCGCCGGCGATCGAGGGAGACAGACAGGCAGACGCACAAAGACCGAGCGAAATGGTGGTGCCGAGCGGCGGCGGCGGCGGAGATCGAGGGGCGGAGGGCGGGGGTTCGGCGGCGGGGCCGAGGGTGAAGGGGTCGTGGACGCCGGAGGAGGACGAGCGGCTGCGGCGCGCCGTGGCGCGGCACGGCGCGCGCAACTGGAGCGTGATCAGCGGCGAGGTGCCGGGGCGGTCGGGGAAGTCGTGCCGGCTGCGGTGGTGCAACCAGCTCAGCCCCGGCGTGGAGCGCCGCGCCTTCACGCCCGAGGAGGACGCGCTCATCGTCGCCGCGCACGCCGAGTTCGGCAACAAGTGGGCCACCATCGCGCGCCTGCTGCACGGCCGCACCGACAACTCCGTCAAGAACCACTGGAACTCCACGCTGCGGCGCCAGCGGAGGGCGGCGGCCGCAAGCGCCAACGCCGCTGGGGGAGTGGGGTGCGCGAGCCCGGTCGTTCCGGTCCCGCTCGCGGCGGCGGTTCGGGGCTCGTGCGGCGGCGCCGCCCCGCTCCGGCATCTGCTGCGGGATGATCCCGTTCTTCCTCCCTGCAGGGAGAGGGAGCCGGAGGAGGACGAGGACATGATGGAGGAGGAGGAGGACGACGACGACGACGTAGAGGAGGACGGCAGCAGCGGCGACTCCGTGCTGGCGCCGCCGCCCAAGAAGCGGCCTTGCCTGAGCGCCGTCCAGCAGCATCCAAACTACTGTCATCTGCTGGCTGCCAAGCCGCCGGAGCTCGCCAGGCCGCCCCCGCCCGAGCCGCTCACGTCGCTCACCCTCAGCCTGCCGGGCGGCGGCGGCGGCGGCCCCGAGACCCCGCAGAGCGCCGCGCCGCCGAGCTTGGTGGAGGAGAGCGCCGCTGCCAAGATGAAGATGGAGATGAAGGCGAAGCTGGAGCAGGACCCCTGGTTCGTGCCCGTGATGCGCCAGATGATCTGCGAGGAGGTCCATCGCCAGATGCAGCAGGGGAGGATCGTCGCGGCGCCGGCGCCGGCGTGCAGGAGCGGCGGCGCCGACGACGCCGCCGCCGCCAACGGCCAGCAGGACTGACCGATGATCCACCGACGCAGTCTCGCCATCGTCCATCATCTAACTTCGTAACTCTTTTCTTCTTGATCATGCGATCGATGCCATTGGTAGGGATCAATCAAATCAAATCAAATCAAAGACTAGTGAGTCGATTAGGGGTAGCTCGCCTCGATCGTGGATTCAATATCTGCTTACTTACTCTAGCTAGCAGCAGTAATCTACAGTAGTAGTTTTGTAAAGACTGTAATCATACTATCCGATCCCATAGATTGAAGCTTCCGCTCTATTTTCCTGGGAATAACCGATCAGTTCGTCGTTAGTTGGTAGAGTAATTGGTTTCGTTCGGTTTGACGACGCTTCGATCCCTCCCATGGGTGTAGGTGGATTCGTGAATCGGGGCCGGCCGATGGAGAAGTGATGGCGGCCTGCCGTTGTTGAGGTGTGTTTGTTCAGTTCAGTTGGGCGGTTCAGGTGTGGTTGGGTCGTCCATCATTGAATGTGTTGTGCGTGCGTGCCTCCCTGGGGAATGGGGGGAGAGTAGTGGGGCGTCCGCGGCCGCGCGCGCGGCGTTACCCAACCGAACGAAACCGCTCCTACGTGGACGTGGCAGCGGCTACTCGCCGCGCGTCGACGTCGTCGCTGCTACTAGTATACTAGCAGTTTTTGGGAGGCAAGCAAACGGCTCCAATACTGCCACTTCGGTTACAGCTTTGCTTCCCTGCTTTGCCAGTAATAACTTCCCGTGCTTCCTGTAGCAGTTTCTAGTGGGAAGTACCGAAGTAGTATATATGTATCCCAGTTTAACTACCCGTAACTTGCTCAAGAAACGTGGTCATGGACGGCTGACTACGTCACTTTACTTTTTTTTTTATTATTTCTAGGTCTAACTAAATTTTACTATCTCCGATCATAAATGGATCATAAATGGATGACGTAGTTGATTTTTTTTCTAAAACTTTAATCTTTCATCCTAATCAAAAATTTTGATCAAACATGCAAAATATAAATCATCCTCCGACTGACTGACTATATGTATCTAATGCTAAATCAAATAACAGCAAAATAAATGACAACTTATGAAAATTTTTGAATAAAACAAAAAAATCAAAATTTTAGAAAAAAGTTAGGTGAACAGAGCGAGTAGAAAAAAAGATATATACTTCGTGGTAGGTCTAATGAAAGGAACCTCTTGCTAGCATAGATGTTGCTCCCTTTTTATACTGGTATAGATGTACGTGCAACATGCACGTGTTGTGAGATAATCAAGCAGATAATAGGAAATGAAAAAAATAGAATTAAAAAGGAGGGCTGATTGATTAGCGGCGTTTCTTTCTCATTAAAACCAAGGGAAGGAAAGTAACACGTGAGTATGGGTATAAAATGAGATGAAAAATAAAAAGAAAATGGATGAAATATTTTGCATCTATGGATTTTGGGCCTTTTCACCCCTTACTTTTTTCTAAAAAAACATTTACAATGTACCACAAGTCATTACATAATTTTTATCTATCTTTTCAACTTGCGGCCATGACCACGAATGATCCAGGCCGATAGGTTCATCATGAAAGGTACTTCATTAACATAGTATCATTTTAACTTTAGATATCACTGCGCAGATGCACATAAAATTGCTAGTCATTTGAGAGGTACGATTAACGCAATTACATACAAATAATTTAGATAGTGCAACACAACGAGGCATGGTTTCAGTCACGTATATAACAAATGCCAAACATGGTGTGCACCAACTGTCACGGATGTAGCAAAAATAAGGACGCCAACAGAGAAAGTAAAAGCTATAACTCATGCGCTTTATTTCAGCACTAGGATGATGGTGATATACTGATATATACAACCTTTTGTCGTACACCTGGACAAATGAAGCCACTAGCCTCCCTACCTTGTACAGCACCAAAACAGATATGTACACGTCTACAGGACAGAAGACCATTGGGTACAAGGTATGGAGGTAAATTACATGGTGGTACAAAAAGGAGAAAATGTGGTTGAGGGGACTGTGAAGAGGTCTCTATAAACTTTATCAAAACTACGTGAAGCCTAACCGGCCTGGTGTTAAAACCTGCTGGGTTGGTGGTTACCCTGAGAAATTCACCTGTAACCTGTGCACTATAGGGAGCTTTTCTATGGGTCTCATTGAGATGAAAATGTACGGCTATATCATGAGATTTATTTCATTGATGTCATCCATGGGGATCTCGAGACCCATCAAATCGAGATCCTGGAGTCCATCGTCATCGTCCATATTTAACCACCCACCAAAGTCAACGTCCATTCCTGGCAGCTCGAGGTTAGACAAGTCTGGCATTTCAGCATCATTTGAGGCATTTGCCGGATCATCACGTCTAGCAGCTGGAGGCACAGCTGCACTGCCTTTTCCATTGTTGGAAGGCGTTACTTTGGCCGGCACCTGTGGATCCCTAAGAGTACTACTTGAAGGAGCAGATATGTTGGCTGTCTTCTGTTTGGGCTTTGTTTTATTCTTCCTTTCACCTTTTGCATTGGATGAAGATGGACGGCCAGACCTACCACCGTCTCGGTTGTGTCCCTTCCCTTCCCTATCTCTCTCACTTCTCTTTCCTTTTGTACTGCTGACAAGGGGAGTACCAAGGCCCGATGTTTTCAAGGTCCCTCCGGTTATGCTACCTACAACCTCATCAAGCAATAATTCCCTTTGTTTTACATTGTTTGTCCATGGATCCTCCTTCACAAACGACAGATCTGACAAGTGACTGCTTGCTCGCGAAGCATCTGATGCACTGGCCCTATGGATTGATTTCACTGTTGTGTTATTATCTGCAGACAAGATAATAAGTGAGATCCCTGGTGATGTGGTACAAACAAGGCAAAAAAGGAAATTGTTAGACATAATGCCAGTAATTATTATGGTAAACTGCAATACCTTCTGAGGCAACATCTGGGCTGCTTCTGTGAGACGTCGCTGATAAAAACATATCCTTAAAAGTGGGCTCATCAAAGCAACTAGTCCCTGCCTCCTCATAGGTCTGGCATCGCGCAAGTGCTCGTTTGACAAAATTTAGAGCAGCATGTCTACCAGCTCTATTAACATTTTTGCTGCTTGAAACATTTGGACCACAGAAAGCCTAGATTGGCATGAAACTGTCAGTCACTTGATTAAGTATTTACTATTTTAAAATCTCAAACTTCAGAATCTACAAGTTTGACAAAATGTAGAGCAGCATTCTGCCAGCTCTATTAACATTTTTGTTGCTTGGAACATTTGCACCACAGAAATCCAGGACATTGGCAGGAAACTGTGGTTAAGTATTTTAAAATCTTACTTTAGAATCTACAATGTAAGCAGAAGCAACAAATGTCTCAAAATCTAATCTCCTTTTTTTTTAAGATCATAGCGCAAGCATATGCCACTTACGATTTCTTATGTAAGTATGTAGCATTTGAACATCAAACGTCAAACACAAATGAAAATTCCAAATAATGACAGTACTCAAGCTCAAAATGCTGATGAATATTACCATTTACCACCACAAAATAACAAAAACAGCTACACACATGGCACACTACTGAACTGTGTCCCACTTACAGTGGTTTGGGAACAGCACCAGCAAATTAAATCAAAACCCTAGCCCTAGATGAGCATGGGAAGAACCAGTATAGTAATTGACATTTTTCGTTGACAAATAAATCATCCAAGTAACTGACAGGCAGACTGAAATACTTTTGAAAATTACATAAAGGGAAAGTTAACAGACATGAACTAGAAGTCTAGAACCGACCAGCTGCATGCTTACGATGTTGAAGAAACTTTTGGCAAAACATATTACCCTTTTTGCCATTAAAAAATTATGAGTAGATTCTAATTGTATCAAAAGAAAGGCAAGATACACATAACTTTTCAAAGCATTTATCAAATTTAATAAGCTCAGCAAATGAAACAATATATACGTATTTACAGAAAACGAACTAAGATTTTTTTTGTTAAAAAAATGGCAATAAACGCATCACATTCAGAGAGCAAGGAGTTTCAGGAAACCTAAACAAGAAACAAAACTAGGTTGATACACAAACTATGGAAATAAGGAAAATTCATAGTAGCACATCTTAATCGGTAGCCTGACCAATAAAATAAGTAATAGCTACATCTTGGAGATTTGTGGGGGTTACCATATATCTCTCGTATGCTCTCAGCAGAAGTCTGTCCATGGCACACCGCGAGAATTCCCTGTTATAAAGTACACCAAATATACATAAGAATTTGCGACATGAGAATTTCTTTCCGTAAAAGGTGCAAATGGTCTGAAGATACCTCTGCTGAGTCTCTTTTGCAGTTCTAACAATGCCATCTAGTTTCAATAGCAAGTTTTTCTTCTCCACAACCTATGATATCAGTAAAAGTACAACAAATGATGGGTATGTAATCTGTGTATGTTATATTATGCACATGGGTCAAAGACATCCAGGATAGTAAGCAAGTTGATCAAGAATTGAAATGCACTACATCAGTAAAAGTACAACAAATGAAGGTGGTACGCTATATTGTAGACAAGGGTTAAAGACATCGAAAATTATATATCAAGTTGATCGAGAAATAAGACACATTCTTTTTTTTTTTGACTGGAATAAGACACATTCTTGCACTTAGTAAGTTATAATGTTATACAAGTACCTCTTTATGAAGTTGGCCTTCTAATTTATAGATTTCAGCATTAATGTCCTCATCCTCACTCTGTGCGAGATCAGGCTGAAATGAAAACAGGCAGTCAAAACACATTTGCTAATTGCCATGTTATTTTAATGAATGAGGATGTCCAAAAATGGGAAATTAGGGATAGAAATCAAGTAATCAACAAAGAGATTTACAAACTGGACCAAACTAACAATATTACTAATTACTAAGAACAAAATGCTTCAGTTAAGAAGATGCTACAAATTAACATATATCCTGAAGCCTCTTGGAGATTCATCACAGGAAACCACTGCTGATGAAAACTACCATGTAACATTCCCGGTACCACATTATTTAATCAACTCAGATGGAAGGATAACATCACATTTAAGGAACACAGAGTGCAGCACAAAGTAGGACAAGGGTCGGAACATGATAGCAACGTATCTAAAGGTATCTGATACAATGAACAAGCCTAACAAAGAACAAGCCTAACAGAAAAAAAAAATATTCACATCTTCACATGACGTGTATATTATGAACCTCCAGCCAAAAAGATAAACCTAACTTTGTACAAGGTCCAGTTTATGCGGTTTTGTGATTAAACTCAGCCCAATCGGTGATTAAAGTAAAGTGGTTTGAATCCGACGGGTTTAACGGTCGGTTTGTTTTTCCTCTATGGTGCTTCCCTCCCCTGTTATATATTGATGCCAGAGAACCACCCTTTTCTCCACGGCAAAGCGAAGCATGGCCGTAGTGACACCAAGTGACCAAGGTCGTTGTCGGTGCCATAGCACGGAGCGGCTCACGCGCAAGGCCATGGTGTCGTGGTCAATGGATCAGTGAGGTGACTAGAGACAGTGCCAGCACTGGTCCACGCAGGAGCAGCGGCCATGATGGCGCACACTAACACTGCAAGATTTGTCTCTCTCCCTCTCCCTCCCCCCCCCCTCCCTCCCTCCCTCCCTCCCCCCCCCCCCCCCCCCCTCCCTCTCTCTCTCTCTCTCTCTCTCTCTCATTGCATGTGGCCTGCAGCATATTGGGGTTCCATGCAATCACATGTTAGCCAGTTTGCAGCTGGACTCAGACCAGCCTGTATCTGCCCTACACATGAATTGTCCCAGGGTGTTTCATGGTACCATGTACAGGGGTACGTAAACCTATGCAAATAGTTCAACATAAATATTTTTCAAATGAAAAGAACATCATGTTAGGCTCTTCCTTGTGCTTCTTGCCAAATAAAACTTTTGAAACCCTTGTTTTCTTGTTAAAGGCTTTCTCTTCAAAAGTTTAAAAAAATTCCCCCTTCTAGCGGTTTGGTTTGGGTCAACTCTAGCCTACCCCAACTTGCTTGGGATTAAAAGGCTATGTTGTTGTTGTAAAAGAACATCATGTACACACAAACAGGTGTGTAGTTACATGAGGAAAATCCATTCGACTCCCATATGTACTACATCTCTCCCTATAACCACCCCCCCCCCCCCCCACCTTCTCCAAATGACCTTTTCATTCCATACATTGTAGAAGCAGGGGAAATAAAGGCTTTGTTTCCAGGAAAGGAAACAATCTATTAAAAATCAAAGCCAGTAGAATTTTAAAATGGAAACAACTGGAAGGAGTTCTTAGTAGTTTATTATATAACTTAGATGTTAGCAGAAGCCGCTGAAGAAAACTCAAAAGTCAAATAATTTGTTTACAAATTTAATTTTTATGTATCATAAGAATGAACTAGTATTGGTTTACAAATATTGGTTCAGAAACATGATCTCATTCTCATTTCTCAGATCCAATTTGAATGGGCCAAGTAAGAGGTGAGAATTTCCTCATCACCCTAGTCCACCTTTTAATTGGACTAAATCTGATTGGGTACAAGTTATCCTAAGAGGGATGACAGAACTCTCGTTACCAACTTGGGCCACTCAGATTGGATCCAAGCACAAATGAGTTTGTATGTTCAGCAACATACTCTTGTGCACTTTATATTTTATATTTCGTCCATAAGAATAATCGGTTTCAGGCAAAGGCTGGAAAGTAACACCATCATTGGAGTTGGAATATGCAAATTAATCAATATAATAATAGATATGAGAAATATAATAACATAAAAACATAAAAAACAAAACAGATAACTAAGACAAATAATATAAACATTATGGTTGTAGTGAAAAAACAACATACCACGGGTTCAATAGATACACCAACTTCACTCAGTTCGATGATAATCCTATCACTGAAGCACATCTCATTGTACTGAAACTTAGGCCACACCTTGGCTTTATCCATGACATTACCGCTTTTATGTGACAGTTCATCATTATATTTCCAGTCAGAATCTATCATCAAACCATTTGGGCCCCTCACTGAAGCTTCGAAGTTCATTAAAGGTTCTAACTTATAATCATTTGAATTAGACTTCCATCCTCCTTCATCAAAATGAATTTCGTGTGTATCAAATTGATACCCCTCACTTACAAAAGTGCTGTTGGTAATACTTTCAACCTTATCTTCATCAATCAAAGCTTGAATAAGTCTTTGACCAACAGAAGACCCTCCTCGTGCCCCAATCCCATGGACTAGTTGATCCAGGATTGGTTCAATGCAGCTTGCCTCCCAGGCAACCCCTATGTCATTATCCAACTGATTCAAGCCAAAACCATTTGGAAGGGCAGTGTGATCATCTTTGTTGCTCACGGCTGGAGTTGATGGCTGTGAAATGTATTCAAGACCACCCTGTATTGGGAACAATATTAAGCATAAGACCATTTTGTAAACAATAAGCATAGAACTTAAAACAAGTTATAACATGACTTTCTACCATTTCTAAAAACATTAACTGCCCAGGAATGCATTACCACCAGGGCAATTTTGCTAGTACAATAATACTGCAGTGAACAGAGTTACAGAAAATACAAGGTACCTTATATTTTTGGCTTTCATCTCCTTCAATTGACCTTCTCAAGGTGGAATCATTTGGTAAATGTATCTAACCAACAAAGTATTGATCAAAACAATAAATCAAGTACTGAAGAGTAAAATATGTCTTTTGACAACAGAAAATCGCCCCCAAGTTACCTGCTGACTAAGATAGGCCATGTCTTCTGCAGTCAAAAAGGCAAAGAAAGGTTCAACCTGCCGCCAGAATGGGCCTGAACAAGCAGATCCTGCAGGAAAAAATAATAAAAATATTCAATGGTTTCCAAATGGAGGAAGATTTTTATTAAAAAACAGAATTGAAGGTACAGTCAATACTTAGGGCAGCGTTTGCTGCAGCAAGAAGTTCTTCGTTATCATCTTCAGATTGCACTGAAAAGGGAACAACGAAAGTTCAAGGGTATGGCCCAACAGAAAACTGTTGTAATAGCACAAAGCAAGAGAATCTATGGAGCATTTACCAGGAGAGTCCGATTGCACACTGTTATTTGTATGCCTAGGCCGTGTATTGCCTTTGCGCTCAGATAACTTCTTCAGCATTGGTCTCCCAGATTTACTACAAGGAAAATTCAGAGTTAGAACATTGATAAGCCAGATACAACTGTATTTTAGCTGCCAAAAAAATCACCTCTCGTTTCTCTCTGACACTGTCCTCACACTTCTTTGTTTTGTAGTCGGAGCATTTTCAAGCTTGTCAATTGATACAGGAGTGCCAGGCCTGGTCGGAGTAAAACCCCGCCCAACTCTTCCTTGTCTCCTTGCAGCATCTCCAATGTCCTCATCAGCAGACAACTTATTCTTTTTGGAAGGATGCCCAAGCATAGCAATCTTCTGAAAACCAGAGCCATGTCCATCATCCAGTTCACCAGCCCTTTTGCTTTTGTCCCTTAACTTTTTCTCAGCAACTATAGGCTCATCACCTTCAGATCCAGTCAAGATCCCAGGATCTCCTCGTTTTGTTTGTTGAAGAACATTTACAGATGCACGCCTTGGTAGCCCTGTGGAATCTTCATGGACAGGACTGTCTAGTGAGCTTGGTGCCAATGCACCATCAGTAGTGATAACTAAATTTGACTTCCTTGCTGATCGTGATATCTTCTGGGGCCTCTGCCCACCCCACTGGGTGGGAGGAGATAAGGAATGCGTAGATTTTGTACGTTTAGGATTGCCAGATCCACCAGCTGAAATCAACTTGTTTGTACCAGAAGGATGTTCCCAATCATCAGAACTTGCCTGTAATCGATGAATGTTTGGAGATGACTTCAGTAATGACCCCGAGTTTGATCGGGGTCCTCTGGCAGATCCATTCGCCTTTGGTAACGATGTGATGTTACCTCCATTGTCACCTTCATTAGGCCTGAAATATCAATGTGTCAGGCCTGATTCTGTGTGTTTGGGTGTGTGACAGTGTGAGTTGGGTTGGTGGTGGAATGCTAATCACAACCATGATGGGAAAAGGCCTTGATGAGCAGCACAAGATAACTACATTAATTTATTGTGGTAAATGATAGCAGAGGAGCACAGAGTGGAGGTAAAGAATCATATCTTACTTATTAGTAATTCTTGGACTGGGCATTTCTTTATCTAAGGCAACTTGACGCTCCCTTTTGTTAGTAGGATGGAAACCATTGTCTTGGTCACTCCTGTTTAAGGGTCGTGCAACAAGACCATTTTGTGCAGAAAGCAAATCTGCTTTACTTGTGCCAGATGCAACAGTTCCAGACCTGTACAATTAGTCCTATATCAGTAATAGTCCAGATGCCAGAAAATGAGAAAGCAAAGTCCTATATCAGACTTTCTAATTGCTGATTAAGGAACTACGTCCCAAAAACGTGATTGATTTTTCATGTTGCAGAATATTGAGAGATAAACCTATTAACATACTCCCAGTTATGGTTATGTAACAACAGTTAAGCTTGCCTTTAAAAGAACCCCCAAGGGATAACATTTCAGAATCAATAGAGAATTAGAGATGAAAAACTCCAAGCCTAAGGTGGTTAAATTTCTGACCTGAAACTAGGGGAACTTGTCATTCTCACCCTACCATCATTATTAAACTTGTGTTGCATGCCTTGTTTCGACTCCCGGTCTACATCACCAGTCCTCGAAACACCAGTCACTGACATGTCTGCCTTAATGGCAGAACGCTTTTTCTTCATCTTAGGCTTCTCCCAACCATCAATACTAGTTGCCAAACCTCTGATTTTTTCTTCTGGGACTACAGGACTTCCATTGGTAGCTTTGCCAGGATCTGAGATTCTATCAATAGGTCCAGGCCCCCTTGATGGAACAGCAGTTCTTGCATCCATCTAACAAATCAGATGTTCATCAGGTAAAATTTATATATAGTACAAAGCATGCACGACATGCTAAATAAGGCATCAAATAACATTATCTCCATACAGGAAGTAAAGAAGTATCATCAGATGCAAATTAACAATGGCAATGCATTTATCAGCATCAAATGACAATACATTTACTATGCTATAAACCAATAAGCCACATGGAAAAAAATGAAAATGTGTCACAAATACACAAAGGCCTATGTCTATGCACAAGGAATTTCACAAATATAATCTCTGTTTATCCCCAAAGCATTTTGCCAGCACAATTGCAACTAATTATTTAAAACCTTTTTATAAAGATCAAAGCAAAACAAACAACTAAATGGATATTTGGAGATGCAGGCACAACCTCCACCATGGATGATCGTATTCTCCTACTTTGTCCTGCATTCTTGGTCCTCTCTTCTCCTCTCTGAATTCCAAGTTCTACATCATCTGCATTTAAATGGCTTTGAGGAACATTTTTGGGGATAACTCCAGACGATAACACACTAGATCTTTCATTAGATGAACTATCTCCTCGAGAACGTTTTCGCACAGTGGGGCAAAGTTTATCAATCTTCATTACAGCACCACCAAAAGCCCTAGATCTTTCCCTGCAAAAAAACTCTGAAATGAACAATTCTTGGACAGAAGCATATAAATTAAAGCCCACATATAATCCCCATGTACTGGGAACATTTCAGCACATGGCTTCCCCAGAAGGTAAAAATAGCATCATTACAAAGTGTTGCATTGATAAAAAATCATGTTTCTTTGTAAAATGGAGATTATGTTAAGTATCTGCTACCCACTTCATCTGATAAGTTCATCATAAGACAACAAGGTGACTAGTGAAATAATACCTGGCCTTATTTGAGCTATCGTTAAGATTACTCCTCATGCGCCTGATCTCTTCGATAGAATTAGGTAGATTTCTTACTAGAGATGGAATCGATGCTGAATCTTCTGCGGAGGTTCCAAAAATGGAACTTATCGACTTCTTTAGATCTAACCGAGATGTCTTTTGATCCACAGTTGCAGTTCTTAAGTCCAAAGCAAGTGATTGAAGGAGACTGACAGAGTCCACCGCTGCTGACCTTGATGAGCTTGTTGTTGGAAACATCGGATAACCATCGCCACCTTCGCGGAAGCTTCCTGATCTTTCCAATGAAGCAGCTGAATAGGGCCCACGTTGCGCATTGAAGTGTCCATGCCCATCAGGGCTACCAGACACCAAATCGGATTTTGTACCAGATGCCATTGCCCCAATTCAGGCAATTTTTATATCACTAACATGTTGGACACAGCCTCAGGCGACGACGATCAGCTCTTGCAACCATGATGCTAAAGGTAGTATGGAATCTCAAATCACAGAAGTACCTGCATGGTAATTACAAAAGACGATTAAGCGACCTTTAATCGCCGTTTAAGCGTTAAAACGATATGCCGGAGCTCTAGATCTGGCACGCTAGAACGCTGCTTTACCCACGCCTGTCTGCCGCCGACCCCCTACGACCTTCTGCTGCAGCCAGGTGAGGCAAGCCCCTGCCTCGTCGCTCGTCGCCGTGCCCCTGTCCCTGCCCGTCGTGCGGAGAATCACATCGCTCGTCCGCCGCGCTCGGCAGCGCGCATCCCCCACCACCCAGATCCTGCGTGCGTCCACCTGTGGCTAGCGGCGCTGGTTTGCCCGGCAGACGAAAGAGAATAAGGGAAAGGGGAACGGGAGATTTAGGGACTAACGCGGGGGGAAGATGAGCGTCGAGCGAGGGGCGGGGAGAAGGAGGGAGGAAGCCACCTCGTGTCCGGGGAGCCGGGGAGCGAGCAGATGCGCCGCGCCGTGCTTGCGAAAGGAGAATGGGGTCGGGGAGCTTGGTCTGTTGATGTTCTTTCATTTGTTCTTTTTTTTCCCTGTTCTCTTCATCTGTTTTTGTTTATTTGTTCCTTTTTTACAATCCTACTGAGTTCCGTTTCTTTTTTCATTCTGTTTTGCTTTCTTCTTTCCTTACTCCATTTTGTATATTCTTTATGCATTTTTATTAATTTTGGGTGTAAATATTTTTTCCATAAGTTTGTATTCTTTCTTACTTTTTTGTATTTCTAAGCTGAGAATACTCTACTTATAAAACTATAATGTTCTAATTATGAAGTTCAAAATTTTATTATGAAAAAACATTTTATTTTGAAGTTATATTTTTTCTTGTAAAAGTGGAATATTTTATTCTATATATGGAATGTTTTTATCAAGATAGAATATTAGAACAGTGAAGTTAGAATATAAACATCAAACATCATTCTAGTGTAAATTTCCTTACTTTAAACAATAAAAATATTTTCTAATTATATTCAAGTGGGAAACTCCGCTTATGTTGTCTCAACATAGTCTGACTCAAGCTTGGATAAAAGAGGAGGGGTCCTAACTAAAACATTGCGTTATGTGTGGCGAGTTAACATAAAAACTTAGCTACTCAATGGAGATGAAACCCAAGAGAAAACCGTTAGGGCATAACCTTCTTAGCGATGTGTCATGCCAGAAAACTAGGTATAGTGTTAAATGGGCAAAGGACGGGCCATCACCCCACTTTAGTGATGCATCGTGTCATGATCTGGACACCGTGTTAACGTTAAGTGAGTAAGGGCCGGATCGTTGCTCCATTAACGCTGCACTGCATCGACATTGAGTGTAGTGATACAACGATAAGGAGGTGTGTAAATATTAGTTGCGTCTAGGAGACAAAAATGGAAGGGTGAAAAAGCGGAGGAGGTGGAGGACATGAGTTTCAAGCTATGGAACTTGGGGACAGTAGCAAATAGAAAATAGAGTAGGTATCTTGGTAGAAAGAGTATCTTGGTAGAAAGAGCCTTGATGATGGAGCGGTGGACATCAAAATGCATGGAGATAGGATTATCCTAGTCAAGTTTGTAACCGGTGATTTAATCATTAATACCATAAGTGCATATGCCCCTTAGGTAGGACTCAAAGAGTGATAAAAAGTTGTTCAGGGAAGAATGAGATAGCATAGTTAGAGTAATATTCATCGCTGATAAACTTTTCATAGGAGGAGATCTCAATGGTCATGTAGGTACAACAAATGCAGGTTTCAGGTATGGTAGCAGTAATAAAGAGGCATAGGAAGTCATGGACTAATTAGAGTGTCGTATTTGGTGATCTTCAATAGTAACAATCACACAAGTCATATCAACTTTGTTCTCACAAGAAGTAGGGACAAACCAGTGTGCTTGGAGTGTAAGGTGGTACCTGCAGAGTGTGTTGTCCCTGAGCACAAGCTTGTGGTAGCTTACTTCCGCTTTTGGACTTGGGCTTGTAGGGATAAACAAGTCAAACTTGCAATAACTAAGTGGTGGAAGCTCAAAGGTGAAGCATTGAAAGAATTTAAGGAAAAGGTTATCACGGAGGGCACTTGGGCCGAATGAGAAGATACAACTATGGTAAAGATGGCAACTTTCACTAAGAAGGTGGCATTTGAGGTGGTTGGAGGACCAAAGGAAGAGGAAGTGAAAACTGAAGATACTAAGTGGCAAAAGCATTTAAGGAGAACAAAGAGTGCTACAAGAGCTTGTATCGTGATAGGAGTGTGTACAACATTGAGAGGTACAAAGTGGCAAAGAATACTGCGAAGCGAGGTGTGAGCGTGTGAGTGAAGCAAAGGGTAGTGTCTACAAGGTCGCTTACCATAGAAGCAATTTTTAATAGAAAAAGTGATGGAGCAGTACAAGGAACAGAAGGACTTACACTTGTTTCCAATGACCTAGAGAAGATAAGAATCTTATATGGTAGGCTTTGGACAAGCATATAGTGGCAACAAAATATGTTGCCCTCATCAAGGACATGCATGTTGGCATTTCTTAGTGTATTCGAATTACTTCCTCAAGCGCACGCAAACACCATTGTAGCATTTCACTTCAGAGTATTTCAGGGTATGGTATTTTTTTGACCAAATTTGGGAGTATGGTATTTATTTTCATGAGGAAGCATCGAGAAAGAATACCGACTCATTGATCAACTAGCTACTACCAACTCATTTATTTGAAACGATAGCTAGAAAAGTAATCACAAAACACCATGGGATACAAGCTATACATCGTTGGTTGGAATTCAAGTATAGCTAGGAGGACAACGAGTCGAAGGCTAAGGTTCGATCTTCCACCTCTATCAGCATATAAGATATATCTGTGTTGGGCAAAATTTTAGCCTCTCGAGGAGACCGAGGGTAGGTAGCTGGCCTACTGAAGGAGAGCTAGTGAGCACCTGTGGGCTTCCCGGATGATGGGGTCAGGATACATAGGACACACTCCCGCTGTCACATATGAGGCTTCACCATCCCAATTGCGAGAACATTCTCTCCGAAACCCATTTTGGCCCAGTCCAGAAATTGGCTCCAACTTAACAATCATATTTGCATGAGGAAGATGGCATGCTTCAATGCTCAAGTGAAGCTTGAGCACTAAAGTTCCTTCTTGGGCAAAGGGGAAAAAACTAGCCAGACTATCTCTAAGACTATGTGTGGTTTGTATCATCGACAAGCGAAACTAAGCTCAATCAATTCTCACTTAGCACAACTCAGGCCTCGAATTGGTGCCTAGAAAGGAAAATTCAATACACCAATCGAGTAACTAAATAGAGACAAAGAAAAGCGACATAATAAATGAAGTAAAATGCTCACGCTTGTCATATACTGGACGGGAATGTACAAGTTGAGAGTAACAAGGACATTATCGAAGACTTTCAAATGACTCCGAGACAACAGGGCCTACTCTAACTCCTAGCTAAATAATGAATTCCAGAACGGAAGCACCACCGAGGGGCGCCTCCAAGAGAGGGAGAGAGTGCTACATGGTGAATGGTACATTTTTTAGAGTGGGGTGACCCTCTATTTATAGGAGGAGGTAGGTCGGTAAAGAGGTTAAGCTCCTCAATTGATCTACACTGTGTAGGTGCACTCAACCATCACTAAAACACAGTGCACATCAATTGAAGATCAAGATAAAGACATAACAATACTTAAGAAATCAAAACCCTTTGAGTCGTCTTCTTGAACACTGAAGTTCTAGGTTTTGTGCCTGCCACCTTGCTTCGTGTCCTCTTCGGTATATCTGAGTCTTCGATGCTAGTATGATGCTCGGGGGCTTTTTTCAGTAGAAGCTTTAGGCTCAATCTCGAGGGCTTGGTTGCCATCACTTTTGTTACTGGTTTCATTGTCAGATAGGTCATAAATTACCAAGAATGTTGATTCTAGAGTATTTTCTTCGCTTTGGAGAGCAGCGGTAATAGCATCCATTTCTCGCTCTGTCAGATTGGATTCTTGCATCATTTCTCGGGTCATCTTCTCTTGACGCAGTCTTGCGAGAAACTTGGGAATGTCTTTCTGCAAAATGTGAATACAACGTATACAGTGGAGCATGTCAGATTTCAAATTAAGTTCATCGAACCAAAGAATGGATTCAGTTGTCAAGGAAACTTACGGAAGATGAAGGTGCAGAGTGCCATATCGAGTACGGCTGTGGTGATCCATCATTGTGGAGTTCACATTTTAACATCAAGTTAACTCGGGCCTGAACTTCTTCTTCGGTTATGACTCGGCTAACTTCTCTATTGGGGTAATGATCTTTCTTTCAAAGGTTGGATGCTGTGAAATACAAAGTCAATGGCTATGGCTTGGGCAGTTAGACCATGTTGTTTCAGATCTTCAACCTCTTTCAGCAATTCATTCACCTCAATAGATTCTTTTGCAGTTGGTGTTTCTTCCCAACTTGGTAGTTTGGTGTTCGGCTTGTGTCCTGAGCGAGCAGGCAAGCTCTTGTCGTGATTTTCTATGATAAACCATTCGGAGTGCCAGCCTCGGTTGCTATCTTTAAATGAACTTCTATGTAACAGCTGTTGCCGGCACTTAAGCACGGCAAACCTTATACTGCAAGCGACAGTATTGTGTGTAACTTTCCCCAGGATAAGTATCATGGGTTTTGTCAATCCAAAAAACGAACTAATTGAGAACTAATTAACAAGAGTTTATGGTAAACTAAGGTATAAAACAGGCTATAATCTAACTCTAAACTAATCCTTAAACTAATCTAAACTAAGCATAAAATATACTAATATATATATAAGATAAACAATTAGAACAGAACTAGAACTCCAATTAAGGGGTATTAACTGGAGTCTAATCAAACTCTAATTGAATCCAAGACATGCATGATATGGGCACCACAAACAGATAAGAGCAACGAGATAACTAGCAGTTCAAGGTAGACAAACATGATCAAGTATAAACTTCATAGCATAATTAAATCACGATCAGTCAACCTAACCCCCTAGATCGAGTTTAACATTTTCCCGGGCTCTACTGTCACTAGGAACCAGGTAATCGAAGAGAAACTCTCAACAGGCATACATAATTAGAGAATGCACTTCTAATTACTTCACATAGTCTAATAACATAATTAGCACAACTAGAATATCTAATCACCATGATCAAAAGAACTAGATATACAACTATATCATTAGTAAACTAGATCAACGATCAAGAATGCTAGAAGAATATAACACATGCTCTAATCAACAAGCACCTAGATCTAAAGCTAATTAGAGCTAGAACAAGCATAATTAGAATAAGAACATGATATTTAGACAAGAACAATGCTTCATTGATAAATTGTATCATACTTACAACCAATACTGTAGCTATTGATGATACAATTAGACCTCTGGAGCTAGGTAATTAGAGCACCATGCAAGGGCTCTAATCACCTCTAGAAACTAGAAGAACTCTAATCCTAAACTAGAAACTTGATCCTCTACTCTCCTCTAATTGTGTCCCTCTACATCGTGTCGCCTCCGCGTTTTGATAATGAATTGCAATGAATTGGATGGCCTTGGGGGTCTCATGGGGGTTTGTATTTATACCCCGGAGGTATCCTGGGGCGCCTCCACCTTTCTCTGGCTTGGAGTTGGAGTAGGACTCTTGTTTCTTCCGAAATCGGACTTTCTTGTTTTCTGCACATTTCGTATTCCGGAGTCCAAATAAGGCAAACTCAGACTCTAAATCGTAGAGCTCGAAGAGATCTATAACTTTAGTATTCAAACTTTCTCCATTTGACGTTGTTTAGGTCTCCGAATTAGGCCCGCAAGGTGCTGCTGTCCTGGAATCCGAGAATATCTCGAGATTTAATTGGAGGTTGGATTGGACTCTAGATAAATCTTCCTTATCTTTAATTCCTTCGCACCCAAGTGATTCTTGTCTCCTTAGAATCTTCTGGAAGAGGCGTGGTAGAAAAGGGAACGTGTGACGGCGTTGGAGGAGGTCTGGTGGGCCGACTTGCGGGGTCGGGTCGGCGGACCCGGACTCCTCCCTCGCCCGTTTCCTTCCATCTTTCGCCGGGACATTGCTTGATGCCTAAACAATACTTGTACGGGGCCTCTTGGACTCTTGGGCTTCTGGAATCTTCGGTATGGGCCGAGATTTGAAGGAGTATTCTAGTTTTTGATATATTTGATGACTTTATTGAATAATTGTCTTTAATTCCTAGTAGCTCTTGACACCTTCTTAAAGCTTTTGTATAGAAAGTCTTGATCAACACAGAGGGGACCATGAGTTCACCAAGCCTTCCTTGTTCATCTTCTCCAATAAATGTCATCCCAGTGGTCTTTTCTCACTCAAAATAGATTGTTGTGAATTTCGCGAAATATTGGTCAAAAATCTGTAAAAATCACATATAGCATATTTCCAAGACAATGTTGCAAAATTTACAATAATCGGTGATAATTGTTAGTAAAAGATATAGTTGACGCTTAAAAATAATGAAAAACTATATAAAATGATATAAAATATTCGTTCATAAGCCGCGTCAACAACATCCCCCACTCTTAAACCTTGCTCGCGTCCTCGAGCAAGTTAAGAATCAGCATTGTCTTACATTAATTTTTTCATACCTTAATTTTATTTAATCAAACTAACAAGCTCTCTCAAAATTTTAATGTACACCAGCAAATCACGAAAGAAAAGATATTCAGCTAAGCTCATCCCACAATAAAAGAATTAGCAAGAATTCAAATTTATCAATGACACATCTCCTTATTTTAGCAATATGTTTTTTGAAAAAGATAATCAAACATTAAGAGATAAATTCTTGCAAAGCCAAAAAAACACACTCAACTCTCCAGTCTCTCAATATCTAAATGGTATTCATTAATCATATATATATATATGTATAAAGTGGAAGTTTATCTGGAGTTTGGTATGAATCCTAATAAAAAACTTTTTCGAAATATTGTCAAACCAAGAAAAAAAATCTGTTGGTTTTACTGAGACTTGTTAAAAATGTCATGGAATAAAATAACGTTGAGAGAGAAAGGATGGAACACACACATTTAGAAGTGTAGATATGTGCAATTGTCAATGGATATTTCAAGGCACAAATGAAGTCCTTACTATCGGATTGCACATGGTTGGAAAATTATTTAGAGTATATATAAACAGGATATCCCTTACTAATGCTAAACAAAAATTAAATACTCCCTCTGTCCCAGAAAACAAGTCATTATGGATTTGTCCTAAGTCAAACTTTCTAAAGTTTGACTAAATTTATATAAAAAAGTGTAAATGCTTATAGTACCAAATGAGTATTGTTAGATTCATTGTGACGTATATTTTCATTAGGTATCAATTTGGTTCTGTAAATGACGATATATTTTTTATAAATTTGGTTAAACTTTACGAAGTTTGACTTAGGACAAACCCATAACGACTTCTTTTCTGGGACGAAGGGAGTATAAAAACTCTTAAAAACTTAGAAGATTATTGAGGGCAACTCTTTTTTTTCTTTTTTTCTCTTTTTTTTTTTGCTTTTGCCCCTTCAAAAATCTCTCTTTATAAATAAAATGTCATAGCGTATAACAAGGTAGCTCTCCATCCCCACTCTTGAATAATACTCACCCTTATCCTTGAGTATATATATAAAACAATTTAACTTACAGGATGGAACTGTCTAATAAAATGAATAATATTCAATACCTTAAATACTCCAAAAAATTATAGGTTGTGGTCAATAAGGATACACGAAAAAGATAATATTGGTTCAAGGATGGATATCCAACGAAGTTTATACTCTCTTCAATGTAGAGAGACACAATGCATGGATAGAAAGGCTAGCAAAGAAAAGATACGCAAAAATGAATGACCAGGTTCTAAGTCTCATACCCTAGATCACAGTCTTGATCCAACTCATTTCAAAAACAAATTTGATAAATCTAATTTTTTAAAAAAATATATGGCTCTGTTAGGAATGGCTATTGCAAAATAATCTCATGAAGTTGATCATGGCATTTATAAGTAATAAAAATAAACAAGGAGATGATCATGATAAAAATTAAACCTTGCAAAAATTAAATCAAATGGGTCTTTATAAACAATCATAATCAATCACAAATTTGTTTGCTAGTTCAATTAAACATGTATTATGAGAGCCTGCTAATTTAACTAATCAAAACCAAAGCATGATAAAGATAAAGCAGCAAGTTTCATCATTTTTTTGAAAACATTAATTAAGCAAAGACCATAATTATAGCATTAATCATATTATAAATCTAAACTAACATGCTAAAAACAAGAGAAACACAAAGGGAACACCAAATTGATAGATATGGCTAATAATTGCAGAATTTAAAATAAAAAGGGAAGGTGTTAGAAATATGTTACCGGATATTCCTTCAATTTTCTTCGTCATTAAATAGTTTCCTGCAAAACAACTCAAGTGCACATACTACTCTCGAGGTAACGGTAAAAAGTATAAACAATTTACCATAATCTAATAATACCCTCCATTGATTTTAAACTTGTGGCATAATTAATCTTAATAAAAAACAAAAACTTAATGAGTGTATGCAAGAGTGTAATTATGCAAGACATAAACATATAAACAAAGACAATAATTAAATCAAATCTAAACACCATATTTACAACATGATTGCTAAGTCTCTTTATAGCCATCAAAATTTTAATTAACCAGAATTAAAACACTACGTTTTATCAAGGTCATCAACTCTTAAAAGCACAAGAAAAACAAATCACATTGCAAAACTTATAAACTAATTAAATAAAATTATAGATAACTAGCAAGGTTAATTAACTTTATCATGATGATCAAAAATTTAATCTAAGCATCGTGCTTACGTAAAATTGCTAAGGAAAATATCGTACAAAAGTTATCATAAATATTAAAGCACATATCATGAAGTTAATTAAACAACCAAACCAATTATAAACATGCAATTCTATCTAAATGTAACATGGTGGTTTATGCATGAAATAAGAAAAACAAATGCAGAAAGTTTATCCACAAGAGACATGATTAGAAAGAAACTTTCAATTAAACCTAATGATGACGATCTCAAATTAAATCTAAACACCATGTTTATATTTAATTTACCAAGAAGAAAACTCTGCCGAGATTCAACATAAATATAAGGCTTCCATCATGAAGTTTATGAAAAACTCAATACTAACGTAGCAAGTGTGAAGAAATAAATGAAAATGCAAATGCAAGGTAAAAACATAAATTAAAAAGATGTGATGGTGTTAACTAAAACAAATGTTAGATTAAATTAACTAGCCACAGGCTAAAGATTTAAAAGGTGGTGTCATGCTTTCTATTTCTCAATTAAAAGACTCTAAGACTCTTAACATTAAAAAAAACAAATAATTAAACGGGTTGACTCCCGAAAAACGCTTAATTTAAAGTCATAAAGCTAGACTTCTTATTTATCTCTATTGAAGTGAAGCCATGGTCCTTAAAGTAAGAATCCGAAGTGTCCATGCAGCTTGATAACTTGATTGCGCAACTTTTTCGTGTCTTGATCTTAGCATCACTTGTGTGCACAATCCTCTGATTGTGTGTTCATGTGCCAATGTCTTTGAAGCTCCTTGCACTGAACTTGATCATGAAAATCTCATGGAAGCACTGTCCAAGCCTTCTTCATTGTTGTTGTCATCATCTTCCTCAAATAGACATCACCATTGTTACTGCCACCTCCTTCTTCGTGGAATAACTCATTGGTCTCGAAACGAACATGCCTCAAATGATAAAAACATTGGGTAGCCTCTGAAATTATCTTTCCAACAAGTACTTATACGTCAAATTCTGATTCCGTATAAAGGAGTTATGCCCGTTTTACTCAAGCACTGCGTTCTGTCTAGACTTCAATTCAGCTCGCGCAGCCTTCAATGATTTGCACATTGCTCCTCGTAAAAATCTTCAAATTGAGTGATTTTTATTGCATTGGAAAGAGGACTTCGTGGGCTTTCCAAATATAAGAAAATATTATGTCTTTGCCTTCTGAGGTCGAGTTCCATGTTGATGACATCTCAGCCTTCTGTTTTCAGTTTTTCCGATGTTGACAATCTTGAACCTTTTGGACTTGGATCTTTATGGAAATTGTCTGAGCCCACCATTATTGATCTTGAAGCTTCATGGGGTTGATTCTAATCTTCAATTCTTCCTCCATTTAGTCCACTCACTCTTTATTTTGAAACTCAATCAGGCTTTTGCAAATTCTAATGATGTCTTCAAATCTTGTCAAATCTTTGTATCAATCAACATGAATTTGTCTTGTACTCTTTCACACATTGGTCTCATTGTTTCAAATGAACTGTGAATTTCTCTGCATGGTTAGCTCATTGTACGCACAAACATATATATATAATATAATAGCATCATGGCAATGATCAGAGATAAAAATAGAGTCACATGGTTGATTGTTTTAAACAAACATTTGATTCATGAATCAAAGACAACTATAATTCAAAATGAAACCACATAGCAAAATACTAAGGCATATATAATTCATAGATGAACATGATTCATAAAATCAAATAAGAGATAAACAAAATTATGGGTTTCTAATAATTTTAGCGAAATTAGAGAGATGATTTTGAAAGAAATAAAATAAAATTATGCTTAGATAAAATTCTAACAAGGGTTCTTTTTGTAAAGAGACCAAACGCTTTGAAATTTTAAAATTTCAAAAATAATATTATGCACAAATAATAAGTCATGATAAACATGCACATGTTGATGTTTAAAAATTTCAAAAACAATTTGCATAAAAATTAAATCTGGACTGAACCACTTACGGAGGAATAAGCGGTCAGTTCCCTTCTACTTTTGCACAAACCTTGGTTCTTAGTTTTTTTATTTATATCCAACCTTAAACTTGAGATTCGACCAACTGGCAAATTTTAACCATCTCTAAACATGAGTAGATTCAATCAATTAGTTAAAGTAAAAAGATCTACTAAAAGACATGTGGTTTAAACAACAGACCGGGTCACATGTAGAGATGAAGCATTGCAAAGATATGGATCAAAGGTCATGTAAAGAAACTAGTCCAAAGACAAACTTTATTAATCGATTATCAAGGTATAGATTAAAGGAACAAAGTTTTTTAAAAAAAAACGTAAAATAAAACACAAGAAAGAATACGAGGATAATAATCAACCAAACAACATTTTAATGATCATTATGAAACATCTCTAATAAAACGTAGGTAAACTTTAATTATATTTATAATTAAATCAAGAATTATCTTAATCTAGAAGAAGAAGTGAAGTTCAAATCTTGATTTTATGGTGGCTTCATCTTCTTTCTTGGAATGCCATGATTGTATGCACAATCAAGTGTTGGAGATGAATACTTCTCGTTTTTCTCGAAATTCGGCTTCTCTTGCTCTGCCTCTTTAATATTTCGACCATAACTTCCTCATCTGAAGTCCAAATAATGCAAATTCGAACTCGAAAAGATCTACAACTTTGGTATTCGGACTTTCTTCATTTGACCTCGTTAAGGTCTTCGAATCGGCCCCACAAAGTGTTACTGTCCTGAATTCCGAGAGTATCTCGAGATTCGGTTGGACGCTATAGGAAAAATGTATTTTTTCGTGGGCCAAATTAATTTTGTGGGCCGGCTCATGAAATTACACGGTGTACTTTCGTCGGCTCTTAGAACCGACGAAAACAACTATAAATTCGTAGGCCTAACAGGTAAACCCACGAAAATACATGCAAATTCGTCGGCCCACTTGTCAGCCCATGAAAATGAAAGCGCCGTAACCCTAACCCGGGCGGCCCGTGACCCTCTCCCCCTCCACACACGCTCGGCACGCACACAGCCGCCGCAGCGCCCTTCCCCGGTCCTGTCCGCGTCACCGCCGCGCCCTTCCCCGGCCCCGTCCGTGTTGCCGCCGGCCGCCTCCCCCGTCGTCCCCGGTCCGGCGCCGCCGCTCCGACTCCCCTGCTTGGTCCTGCGTTGCCGTAGGCCGCCTCCCCCGCCGGCCCCGTCGTCTCTGCTTCGGATCCGGCCCCGCGTCGACTCCCCAGCTCGGCCTCGGTCTGGCACCGCCCACCTCCTTGCCGGCCCCGGTCTGGCGCCGCTCGCCGCATCTCCTGCTCCGGATCCAGCCCCGGTACCGGTCGTCGCCGCTGCACCGCAGCCACTGCGAGGTGAGGCCACTACTCACCCCATCTCCCCCACCCGCGATATGCCCTGCTCTTCCGTCGCAGCTGGACTTCGCCGCCCCTCCCCAGGGATCCACGAGGTGAGCGGATCCTCTAGACATAGGGATACTGCCGTTTGGTAGTGATTATATTGCTAGCTACAACTGAAACCGGTGCAAAATATAATGAGGATTATATATCCTAGCCGTTTTGTTTCAAGGTGAACGAGATAAAGGAAGAAATATTAATAGTCCTTCTCCACAACGATCCATGCAGTCAATTTTTGCAGTCGAGATCTGTGATTATAAAAGATGTGTGCTTCTGCAGGGGAGTTTACCACATGTTTCTCCACTGAATGTATTGGGTGCATAGATCTATTAGTGCGTCTCCCTAATATGCTTCTTCATATTGTTTTACCTATTAGGCTATTAGATTGCATTTAGTTTTACCGACCATGTATGCTTGTTATGTAAGAATCCTTTTATTTTGGGCCTATTGTTTTATCATGTGTTCGATATAAGAATCTTGAGCTTGTTCTTGTGTGGTTTAGTTAAATCTTTCTGCCCTGCTGGAAAATACCCAAGTTATGGAATATCTTGTTCGAGATCTAAAAATGCCTTGTCATCATTGAGTGATTGTTGTCATTTCGACCATTCTTGCTTAGCTGCCTTGTGTGATAAAGGTTAACTATTATAGCTTTTGGCAACCCACTAGATTTCAGAAAAATAGACTTACATTTGTATAAGTACTCATGAATGATGTATTATGTATGTGTGCTATATTGTTGTTATTAAATCTGTTGTGTTCATGTAGCTTGCAACTTGGAAGAAGAGAAGAGAGGTCAAGTTTTCCACAAGGTAGAGCAGTTGAACCATATTTATTTGGCATTGCTATCATGTATGTGAGATATTCCCCTCTACCGTGCAATGAGGTATGCCACAATCATTTTTTGTCCTACTTCCATCATATTGCTTTTCTCTCCACCGGTGCAAATTACCCAAATCAGGTCCTTCTTGTGTAAATAGTCTATGCAGAGTTGCAGACCTGCACATTGTAGCCACGGCTTTCATGTGCCAATTAGCGAGGCATTTTATATTTGTCCCATTTATAGTTAGGTGCCTATCATTGATATGGCTTCAAATTCTAGCATGGGATTTTAAGCGGAACATGACTGTGGATATATTATATATATTTTCGCAGAATCACATTGACCCTATAAGCAACAACTGAGCACAAGGTTCCTATCATATATATGTGCACTGATATGGCTTGTTGTTCTTTCTGCATTTCTTGATTGTGTTTAGAAGTCAAGATAATACTTTCAGATTGTTGTCATTCCACATTTTTCAGCGAGGCTGGATCTCCTTAGGTGTATAGTTTCCTACGGTTTTAGATGTATCACTGCCCACCTCTGCAGTTTTGCACAACCATGCACCTCATAAATATTATTTATTTTTCAGTTCATAATCATGTCTTGTTGGCATTATAGCTGATAGATTGTTCCACTATCCAGCTTATAGCAGTTCCAAAACAAAGCAGGTAGTCATGTCTCATGTAAAACTGGTTTCAATCCGTTGTGGCCTGTTTTGAATACGGTTTGTTGTCTGGATAATTTAAAACAATACATACGTGTCACTGAGCAGAATTGACAAAACACTGTTTTTTTTCTTTTGTACAGTTTTGTATTATCAAATTGTATGCTCCCGACATCTACCTATTCTGTTATGGCTTGGAACATGTAAAAAGAGCATTGATTATTTGATAGGATCTATTTGATCACTTGCATTGCTTGGTTTTTACGGGTTTGTTGTTATCGATCTATGTAACGCCCTAAATTTAATTTCAGTATTTTTTCAATAAATTTCATACGGTTTATTTAATTTTCTAGGATTTTATATGCTTAGCCATGCATTTAATGATTTATTTTATTTACAATAATTAAAATTAATCATAGGTCAACTTTTGTTGTACATTTATTCTGGTGCATTGCTTTATTTCCTGTATGAACTAAGGATGGAAATTTAAATTTATTTGAATTTAGATTTTATTTGGTTTTGGTTAAAAAAAAGAAAGGGAGAGAAATAGAAAAAAAAAGAGAAACCCAGCCAGCCGAGCCAAACAGGCCCAGCCGGCCTTCAGCCCACTTCTTCCCCCCCCCCCCCCCGCTCGCGCCAGGCCCAACTGGGCAGCCGGCCCAGTCGCCCCCTCCCGTTTTCTCTCCCTGCCGGTGGGCCTCCCGCCTCGAGACACTGACTCGCCGGGCCCGCGTGCAGGACCTTCTTCTTTCTCACTCCCTCCCTCCTCTCGCTGCGAGCCACCGCCCCGCTCCCTCTGCGCCATGGGCCCGAGCTCCGCCTTCCCCGCGCGCAAGGCCCGCCTGCCAGAGCCGCCGCGCCGCCCCGACGCGGGCTCCGCGCAGACGCCGGCCGAGCCGACTCGGACCCGAGTCATAACCACCGTGCCACCACAACCCTCGAACCCGAGTCAAACTCACCCCCGCCGCCCTATAAAGGGGTTCCTCTGACCCGCCGCCGCCTTCTTTTCGCCACGCACGCCACGCCCTAACCCTAGCGCCCACGCCCGCCTCCGATTTCGCCATTGGAGCCGAAGGTGAGCTCCACCGCCGCCTCCCTAAATTCGCCGCCGTTGAGCCCTCTCTGGCCAAATTCATCCTTGATACACTATCGCAGGAGCCCCACGAAGCCCGCCCACCGTTTCTTAGGAGCCGTAGCCGCTTTTCGCCGCCATTCCGCGAACGCCGAGCCGCCTCGCCGCTGCTCCTCGCCGCCAGCCCTCTCCGGTTGCCGCCCGACGCCGCCAAGTCCCTGGTGAGAACGGCGGTGCCCTCCTCTCTCTCCTCGGCCGGTTCCCATCCCGCCTAGCGCACTGCAGTGCCGGGAGCGCCGCGCGCCGGCGAGCCTCCGCCGCGGTCTTTGGTCATCGCCGGCGAGCTCTCTCTCCTTTCCTTTCTGAGCCGTCCGATCCCGATCCAAGGGCCATCAGCCGCCGGTGACCGGTCAACCGCGGGGTCAAACCGCCGGTCAGCCTGGCGTTTTTGCAAAAGAGGCCCTCGGTTTTCTCCAAATCAAGCCGCTGTCCAGGCCAACAGAGAGAAGGCCCTGTTTTTATCTTTTAAATCTGAGTTTTCAAAAAGTATTTACATCTAAGTCCTAGCAGTATTCAAAAGGCTATATCTTCACCGTTTTAAATCCGTTTTCGGGGATACTCGCCCCCACGCGATCGTATAAATGTGTAGAATAATTTTAATTACATTTTACCTTCTGTTTTTATGTCATGATGTACTATTTCTTATCTTTTGCATTTGTTTGCTTGCATGTGTGATCATGTGAATGCTTGTGTGGCGCTTTACGATCGTGCATAGACGTTGATCCAGCTGTTAAGTTCGAAGAGCAACCTCCAGAAGCCTCTGAGCAGCAGCAAGGAATATTTGAAGAACGCAAGTATAACATAAACAACACTTAACAATCTTTTTATCTTACTGCATGTGCATTTTAATTTATGTGCCTGTAAAGTTTACCTAGCTACCTTTTATCCTTATACATCTGCCTTTTGGGATGCATATGATTAAGTTGTGCTAGGTGCTACGCAAACTCATATCCTTTTGTTAATTTAATTTTGATTAATAATTTTATGCAATTAATTGTTGGGCTCGACCCTGATCGGTTCATGTCCATTTTAATATGGCTTTTTAGCAATATGGTTTAGGGAGTTTGAGCAATGTGTTCATGTGCTTTTACTAGTTCTCTCCCAAAAGACCGAATCACAAAGCGACCACTTAGGACAACAGTGGTACCACACGATTGGAATGGGATGATCTTGGCTGATTAATTAGGTTGTTTTGATTTGGGAGTAACTTACCTGCGGGGCAAGAGGGGAGGCTAGCATCAGTGGTCGCTGCGCTACCTCATGGTTCAGTGTGCTTTACGTTATATGTATGTGCTTCTCTCTTTGGAGGCGAACACCACCGTTGCGACCCTGAAACCTTAGTGGTTACACTTTACTAACGCAATCTTTGTAAAGGCTTCGTAGTGTGCTTGCTAGTCATCTCATCTCTGGTAATGTGATGAACACCTAGCGTAGCTCACGACTTGTGGGTAAAGATGTACAACCTCTCGAGAGTGTAAAACTAACATGTTAACCGTGCTCATGGTTATGAGCGGTTCAGACCCTTCCCAGTGATTAGAGAGACCCTTGGCTGAGGTTTTTTGGTTTTGGTTATGGTTAGGATAATGGTTATATCTGTTTAATCTTATTTAATTTTTATGCAATGTCTTTTGGGCTAAAGGTTTTGTTACTAATTTACAGTAATTAGGCTTTAATGAAAGTTTTAAAATTAAAAGCTAATGCAGGTTGTCAGCTAACCATAGAGCCTCATGTTTTATGTTATATTTGTTGGGTATTTTGTACTCACGCTTGTTTCTTTATATTTATTCTTTGTTGGGGGAAAAAAATCCAACCGCTGCTCAGATAATGGAGGTAACGAAGACTATGTGCAAGACTACAACGAGTATTAGACGTTTCGTTCACCAGTTGACGTCCCTATGGCGCCCGTTATCTTTATGTTTTTTTATGCTTTCGCTATGCTACGTTATACTCTGAGTTAAACACTTGTGTCACAGTGTAATAATGATATATTTAATGTTATGCACGTTTTTATCTTTGGCATGTGTTGTGGTATTCTGTAATTTGTCATGTATATGCGAGACGTTTCTTGGCGCATATATATGTTGCACGGTTTTGTTCGTGAAAATCGGGCGTGACAATCTAGAAAGGGGCCAACTTCTATCTACACTTACATTTCTTTTGCATTTTCAAGTGGAGTGTTACTGAACTGATCCTAAGTTGGATGTCCATGCTTATTTTCTTAACTGATGTTTTTGTCTAAGGTATGTTATTTCATTGGCTATCCTATTCCGATGGTGTAGTCAATAAATTTATGATATTCTTATAGTAAGATTATCGCCTTCTATCTGCTATCATATTGAAGAGTGCTACTTTCTTTGAGTAGTATTGTTCCTAGTGATGCCATTTTTCCTGTCATTCTAGTTTTCTTTCGTGTCCTTTGAAATTTATAGTTCTCTTTTTTCGTTCACCAGTGCATTCCATCTTTGCTTTGTTACTAGCGTGTTCTTTTCTCATCCCTGCGTTTTCAGGGATGCACCAGTCTGCCCACAGCATACAATTCCTTCAACACAGTATCCTTGCTCTATGCTACAGGGTGCCTCTTGGAGTCTTGGTCACCATGGTTAAGTTTTCCGGTGAGAAAAATGTTCCTCATTGTTTCATATTCTCGAGTTAATAGCCAATGCATTAATTTACTGCTAAGAACTGGTTATACCCATATGTACTTTGAATTTTCAAGCAATGCTTAACGCAAGCTAGGTGCTCTCCCTTAGTTCGGAGCATGATACTGAGTAGAATCACTAATCTATTTGTTGTCCGTAAATGATCATGCCATTTTAGCTTCCCTTTTGCTGCTACAGAGTACAAACTGGATGGGCTGATTTGGCATGCTGTTTGTGTAATTCTGTACCTCCTGTCAGACTACTATTTTAATGAATTGTGAGATACTATGCTGTATAATTTGGTGTAATTTTTCAAGAATTTTCTATGATTTATTGAATTTTTCTGAGTATGTTTTTATTTTTTTAAATGAAAAATGGTGTAATTTCATGGGCCTAAATGGGCCGACGAAATTATGTGAAGTAATTTCGTGGGCTCACGTGGCCGACAAAATTATCTGCCACCGTGTATGTAATTTCGTCGGCCGATTTAAATTCGTGGGCTTGCCCACGAAATTAAGTTAAATTCCTGGGGCCTACGAAAAAGAGGTATTTTCATGGGTTTTTGGCCCATGAAAAAATAGTTGTTTCCTGTAGTGGAAGTTTGGATTGGTCTTGAGATAAACCTTCCGTACCTTTATCTTCTTTGTGCTCAAGCAATCCTTAGCTTTCAAAACCTTCTCGGCTAATCGTCTTTGCTTCCATTATCTCTAGCTTAGAACAAACAAACTCCAAAGAACATTAGTTCTAAAAATTAATTGACACAGCAGATTTACCTTTATCACCATCAAAACTCAATAACAGATCATTGGCCACTAACAGTGTTAGCACTTACTATTAAAGAGTTCCAAACCTAACTAGAATGACGAACACAAAAACACAATAAGAGAATAAGATTAGAACACGAAGACTAAACACAAACTAGAGAATTAAAACACATTAACACAATTAGAAAAATTAATTAGCACACAATTAAAACTAGATTAGCACACGCACTAGCTATTAAAACTAGAAGTAAAAGACAAAATCAAATATATACATAAACTCAAGTTAATTAGGACTCGACTAATTAGTTTTCTCGCAACGGCGCCAGAAAAGCTTGTTGACGGCATTTAAACACGGCAAACCTTATACTGCAAGCGACAGTATCGTGTGTAGCTTTTTTCCAGAATGAGTATCATGGGTTTTGTCAATCCAGAAAACGAACTAATTGAAAACTATTTAACAAGAGTTTATGGTAAACTAAGGTATAAAACAGACTATAATCTAACTCTAAATCAATCCTTAAACTAATCTAAATTAAGCATAAAATATACTAATATATATATAAGATAAGCAACTAGAACAGAACTAGAACACCAATTAAGGGGTATTAACTAGAGTCAAATCAAACTCTAATTGAATCCAAGACATGCATGATATGGGCACCACAAACAGATAAGAGCAACGAGATAACTAGCAGCTCAAGGTAGACAAGCATGATCAAGCATAAACTTCATAGCATAATTAAATCAAGATAAGGCAACCTAACCCCCTAGATCGAGTTTAACCTTTCCTCGGGTTCTACTGTCACCAGTAACCAGGTAATCAATGAGAAACTCTCAACAGGCATACATAATTAGAGAATGCATTTCTAATTACTTCACATAGTCTAATAACATAATTAGCACAACTAGAACCTCTAATCACCGTGATCAAAAGAACTAGATATACAACTATATCATTAGTAAGCTAGATCAACGATCAATAACGCTAGAAGAATATAACCCTTAAAGACATGCTCTAATCAACAAGCATATAGATCTAAAGCTAATTAGAGCTAGAATAAGCATAATGAGAACAAGAACATGATAATTAGACAAAAAAATGCTTTATTAATAAATTGTATCATACTTATAACCACGGCTGTAGCTATTGATGATACAATTAGACCTCTAGAGCTAGGTAATTAGAGCACCATGCAAGGGCTCTAATCACCTGTAGAAATCAGAAGAACTCTAATCCTAGATTAGAAACTCGACCCTCTACTCTCCTCTGGTTGTTTCTCTCTACAACGTGTCGCCTCCACGTCTTGATAATGAATTGGAATGAATTGGATGACCTTGGGAGTCTCATGGGGGTTTGCATTTATACCCCGGAGGTACCCTGGGGCGCCCCCACCTTCCTCTGGCTTGGAATTGGAGTAGGACTCTTGTTTCCCCCGAAATCGGACTTTCCTGTTTTCTGCACCTTTCGTATTTCGACCATATCCCTGTCATCCGGAGCCCAAATAAGGCAAACTCGAACTCTAAATCGTAGAGCTCAAAGCGATCTACAACTTTGGTATTCAAACTTTCTCCATTTGACGTCAGCCAGCTGCTGCCTCAAAGAGCTGACCTCATGACTGGGTAAGGCAGCAACCTTCTCTCAAATCACTCGGGCTTGTTGTATTCCATCTTGAAGCATCTTTAGCATATTCTGTGGGAAGCAATTTTGAGCTATTCAGATGTTGATAAGGGAAAAGCAAGATGTGAAGTGTTGAAGATTGGCATACCTCAACAACAGATAGTAACCCTTCACCTGGGCTGCTGGCACCAATTGGCGACCAATGCCATCTGCTTCAATCAGAGGGGGTTGAGCATTATTTGGCTCGGCTGTAGCTAGAGTATCAGGTTGGTCTCCCCAACCTGTTACAGTTCTGTACCCAATTCAGCATGTTCTGGTTCTTCAATACTCTTTTCTTGAGACGAGTCATGAGCTTCAGAAGTTGGCTGAGGAGCATCTTCCATATTGATTTTAGCTGGTTGCTCCTAAATGATGTCAGCCTCTAGTAAGGGATCGGGCACAGTTGCTTGTTGAGTCTCTTCTGAGGCTGCACCAGTTAGCACTTCTTGCCAATTCTCAGTTGGTGCTTGACCTTCATTCATAGTATCGGTGGACTCATTTATCTGAGTATCAGTCTGGCCCTCAGGAATTTCTGTCAGCATTGTATCTGCATGCTCTTCTGCTGACAAGTCTCTAGGTGTTAGGCTTGGTGATGCTCGGGGGCTTGGCTTCTCAGGCCTTTGGTCCTTAGAGCATGCTGACAATGGTTCTATGTCTTCATCAGAGCATAATGTGAAGGGAAGTCTGCAAGCATCTTTGATAATCTGATCCAAGTTCAAGTCTTCTGCTGATAGATCTATTTCATCTTCATTTGGTGGAAGAATGGATGAAGATTGAGCTATTGTGGCATCATCATGGTGTTTCTTGGATCGTCTCTCACGATGACACAGCTGAACATTCTCTTCTTCTTCCTCATCCTCATCAATCAGGTGACTGCAGTCTAGTACTCCGACTGACGAATCATCAGTTTTGGCCAACATGCGAGAGGGGTACCTGGATTTCTTGCTAGTTTTTCCTGTTGACTCGGGGAGCTTGTGACGTCCTTGATCGTCCTCTTGTTTGTCCTCTGTTTACGTGGTACTGTGGCACCAGTGGCACTTGCCTTGGTACGTCCTTGACCAGCTGCAGCTCGAGTCTTAATACCACTTGGGGCGGCTGTACACTTGGGGCTGCCTTGATGACATTGCTCACTCCTGATTTTTGAGCAGTCTGAGTGGCACTTTGTATTACTATGAAGGTGTGCTCCTCATCATTTCTTGCACCATGAGCAGCAGCAACAACGGCTTCCATTTCCTCAGTGGTTAGCTCGGACTGACACTTGGATAGCCTCTCAGCACCAGAAGACGACGGGTCTGATAGGAACTTAGATATGTTACTCTGCATTAAACTCTTCATGTCAGGAACTGTTAACAAGAAAGCTTAGTCACAGAAGTAATAATGAGATCACTTACATTGGGAGTTGGATGCCAGGGAGAGTAAGGCTTGGGAGTGCCCTCATCGTGAGCTTCGCCTCTGAGCATTAACTCAACTCGGGCCTTGACATCTTCTTTAGTCATAGCTCGGGTCGTCTCTCTAGTGGGATCACTGGCTTCGACGTGCAGATAGGCAGGGTACATCCTATCTTTTAGTGGTTGAATGCAGCGATATACGAAGTCTATGACCACTGCATAGGCAGTGAGGCCATTTTCTTTCAACCTGGCTATTTCCTCTAATAGCACATTGACCTTGGCTTGTTCTTCAGCAGTTGGCCCTTCCTCCCAACTTGCCAGCTTACTGTCAGGCTGCCTACCAGACCTCGAGGGTAGTGAATTTCCATGGTTCTCTATATAAAACTACTCGGCGTGCCATCCTCTATTGTTATCCGGAAGGGAGATATCTAAGTAAACAGCTTTGCGGTTCTTGCGCAGCTCAAAGCTGGCCCCTCCAGTCACTTGTAACACCCCATCTCTCAAACCGGCTTTGCAGTGGTATAAATATTTCCATAAGCCAAAGTGCGGGACAATTCCGAGAAACGCTTCGCAAAGATGAACGAAAATCGAAAGTTGCAGCACAGAATTGGGATTCAGATGGGTCAGATTGATAGAGTAGAATTGCAAAAGGCCTCGCACGAATGAGCATACAGGAAGGCCTAACCCGCGGATGAAGAACGGAACGAACACCATTGCCTTGTAAGTGTCTTCAGTTGGAGCGGTGTCATCTTTCTTTCCACATATCCTCCAGTTTGCCACTCCTTTTGGTGGCAAGACGCCCATGGCTACCAATGCTTCTAGCATGGGTTTGGTGACGATGGAAGGACGGTAGGCTAGGTATGGTGAGGGTAATTGCCGATTCTCATTGTGTGGCAGTCCCTCACTAGAGTTTTCGCGCTCACTCAAGGTCTTCTTCGTGGAAGCCATGGTTGCGGGTGTTCCTGTCGGTTTGGGGATCAAGTAGTGAAGAAAGCAGGAGCACTCTTTGTTCAAACAATGGTGGCGGCGGACTCAGTGGGGAAGAATGGCAACACAGTTCTCAGATGGATGAAATTGGTTCAGGGTATAAATCTCGAATAACCCTGACGCCGTCAGTAATAATCCTCGAGAGCTGACGGAAACCGTGACTGCTGTTATCTTCACTCGGATTTCATGCTTATGTCGATTGAGTCAGAAAGCATCTGCGATTAGGTGTCAGTTTCAGTCGGATTGTCTCTTGAGAAGGATGGCTGTTCAGTTGGGTTTCTTGGCACAAGAAGGCGTTCTTTATCACTCGGAAAGTGAGATCCTCGGAACAGAATTTGACTAGGTACAACAAATGATGCATTGCCTTTCCTCTGGGCATTAGTGGAATGTGATTTCTTCAGTCGTTCGACGGTTTCTACTTTACTTTAGGAACTCAAAAGAGGCGTTTTGATTCGGGCGATCGATTTCAATGACAAAGAACAAGAACACACAAAGATCTCAAATGCGAAGCATAATACGATGGATTTCATTATATATATAGTTCATTACATGGAATTCATACAGGCGGATTATCCTAATCTACTACTACTACTAGTCTATGGTGGTGGCGGTGGTGAAGGGCCTATTGGCTGGTGGATGGTCCGGCCGAAGGACCGGTGATGCGGCGGCGCTTGGAGGCCGGAGCGTCGGCCTCGTCCCCGCCGTCGGGGCCGCCGTCATCTCCGTCGGGGCCGCTCGAGCCATTATCGCTGCCGGGGGCATCGTCGTCCTCCGGGGGCATCGTCGTCGTCGTCGTCGTCCTCCTCCTCCTCCTCGCTCTCCTCCTCGTCGTCAGAGTCCTGGAGGCCGGCGCGGCGGAAGCCACAGAGCTTGGCGCGCTCCTCGGCGTTGTAGCCTTGGGAGTCATCGGTATCGGGCTCCGACTCGTCCTCCTGCGGCGGCGCCTCCTCGGGGACCTGCTCCTCCTCGCTGGAGGAGCGGTCGTCGGAGGATTCTCTGTCGTACGCGCCGCCGAAGAGCGCGTCATCGGAGTCTAAGTACTCCTCCTCGCTGGAGCGCGCGCTTCTTCCCTTTTCCGCCGGCCATGGTAGGGAAGGAGTGGAGAGTTCTTAGGGTTTTTCTTGGATGAATGAGTACTCAGTGGAGGCGTAATGGATGGCCGGGCTAGTCCTCTGCTCTTATAGAACGACCACTTCGCTTCATTTTCTGTGAACGCGATCCAAGAGGCTGTGTCATTTCGACTTCCTCCATGCGTCAGTTATTTTCTTGGGTAACAAAGGTTGTTGCGTGTTTGGAAGATTCCTGTTTTCTGGGAAGTTTGTGGGAAATTCCTCGGTGCCCTTTGCTTGTTTCCCTGTGGGTTAACCCCATGGGGTGCGGGATTTGTGGAAAAAGTATTCTTTTTCCTAACATCTGAAAATCAGGAAGTTTGGGTCGGTTCTCTATGACTCGAAAAGTTGGGCGATGGATAGTAACTCGGATACAGAGATTGGTTATTTCTCAAATTAACTCGGCATTTGGAGGATGCATATTATGAGACCAATTGAAGGGTTTAGATCTTCAAGCTGATTGATACTTAAGTCAACTTGAAGCTCGGGGGCTACCCCATGGGGTGCACCTGGTGGTGCACCATGAGAAACAGTGTGTTATTAACTCGGACGTGGAACTCATGAACAGTATGTTACTCTTGTTAGAGTCTCGAGTCAATAATTCCTAAATTAACTCGAGCCACGGGGCTTGTGGGGGATAGATATCCCCTGGGCCCTCATGGCCTGGATTCAGTATGTGGGCTGTCGGAGGGCCCAATGGAGACAACAGGCTCCCGAATAGGGCGCCAACTAGTCTCGTGGGCCCGAAGACGGATGACGTGGATAAAGATCAAGTCGAAGTGCTCTAATTCAGGAAAGACGTGAAGGGTTTGGTTCGGACTCTGTACTACCGAAGCAGCAGGACTCAACAAAGGAAGCATGTAATCGTAGTTTCTGTGTACTCTTTAGGATTCCAAACCGTAGACAGAAACCGACTTGTAACCCAAGCCTTGCCGGACTATATAAGGCGGGTGAGGGACCCCTACAGACAACATCTAGCATCTCATCGCATACCAGCCACCAGACACCCTAGCTTTCATTGTAACCTTGAGAAGCAAAGGGAATACAACTCGCAGCAAATAGGACGTAGGGTATTACGCATCTTGCGGCCCGAACCTGTATAAACCCTCGTGTCTTATTGCATCTCCACGCGAACCATCGAGCTACGCCGATTTTGCCACCCCAAAAGCACTACTTAACACACCCCGTGGTGCATTGCCGGTATCAAACACCGACAACCGGAATAAAATCCCTTTTCTCAAAAAAGAACACCCAAAATGGAGTCTGTATGTGACCCTGGGCTTCTATTTTTATGATGCCTACTCCAGAAGCTAGAGATGTCAACGGGGAATTTCCCGTTGGGGGTTGACTCCCCATCCCCATCCCTGTGGGGAGGAAAAATCCCTGTCCCCATCCCCGCCAATTGTGTCGAGTGAGGAAATACCCCCATCCCCGTCCCGGCTCTAGGAATTTATCCCCGCGGGGTCCCCGTCCCTGATTAACAGATGCATTAAGGAGTAGGAATTGCTAGTTTTCTCACCTTCCTTCACTGTCGCCATCTAGGCTTGAGGGTGCGGAAGCGGCAGGGGAAGAGGAAGCCATAGGGCATGGTGGTCGAGCAGTCGAGCAGCGAGCTGCTGGTTGCGGCAAATCGGGGATGGATTGACAGTCAATGGAGGCTAGACTCGTTACGGCAGTGCGGTCTGCCGGATGAGCGCTGGAGCTTGGCTGGGAGCAAGGTGTGGGACGGCCGACAGTGGGATTGCGACCGTAATTTCGGTGGCGCGGTAGAGACGCTCTCGACCTCTTGTAGTGGCGGCGGTGGACTCAGAGTCTAGACTCGAGAGTTAGTGGGTGGGGGCGTGGGGCTGGGGCAGCTGGGAGCAGGGGTCCGGGCGCTTGGTTAGCTCTAGGGCTGGCCGTGTAGGCGCTCCAACAATATATACATGGGGCTTTGATGGGCCAAATTGCAGATGCGTGCCTGCCTACTACTTAGCGGGGCGAGTTGGCGGATAACAGGGACGGGGATGTCCGGTTCATCCCGAACTCACTAGATTTGACGGGGATCAATTTTCTCCCATTTCATTCCATGTGGGGGAGAAATCGGCCCCAAACCCGCCCCCTAATACGGGAATTCAGCGTGGGGAATCAGGGACCAAGACCCCATTGACATCTCTACCAGCAGCCCGAATCGGCTTCGCGAATAAATTGTACTTTATACGGATTGGACTTCGAACTCCATCTTCTCTTGGGCCCTTGTCGTATGCATGTTGGACATGTTATCATCATCTTCATTTGTTGAGCCAAAGATAATATCATCAACATAGACTTAACAAATGAAGAGGTCTTGGTCCATCTTCTTGGTGAATAAAGTGCTGTTAACTCAGCCAATCTTGAACCTTTTTTCTATTAGGAGGTCTTTAAGCCTCTCATACCAAACTCTTGGTACTTGTTTTAATCTTTAGAGAGCTTTGGAAAATATATACACATGATTGGGGTTGCTTGGGTCTTCAAAATCTTGGTGGTTGCTCAACATATACTAGCTCATTTATATACCCATTAAGAAATGCACTCTTCACATCCATTTGATATAGCTTCATATCATGGTGAGAGGCATAAGCTAGTAGGAATCGAATAGCCTCTAATCTTGCAACCAGTGCAAAGGTCTCTCCAAAATTCCTTCAACTTGAGAGTGCCCCTTTGCAACTAATATTGCCTTGTTTCTCACAATGTTGCCTTCATCATCTTGCTTGTTGCGAAACACCCACTTAGTTCCAATCACTCTAGCACCTTTTAGTCTTGCTTCCAATGTCCAAACTTGTTCTTTTTTTGAAATCCTTTTTATGCATAGAATTTAACCAATTCGGATCACTAAAAGCTTGATCAACACTTGTAGGCTCAATGCTAGAGACAAAAGAGAATGTTTAACAAAGAGAGGCTTGATTGCGAGACCTTGTTGTGACTCCTTTTGTTGTCGTTCCAATGATGAGATACTAAGGATGTAAATTTGTGAGTCGACATCTTCTTGGAGGTTCCATTTGAGGTGCTAGAATCGGTGCATCAACATCTTGTGCTTATTTTTTAACTTGTTCTTGTGGTACATGAACATCTTCATTTGGAAGAATTTGATCTTCTTCACTACCCACTTGAGGTGTAATGGAAGAGGATGGTTGATCAACAATTTGAACTTTATCTTCGTCCTCTTTAGGCTTAATGTCACCAATTGGCATGTTTTTTCGTTGCCTCTACAAGTGGTGCCTCATCTAGACCACAACATCAACATGTGCTCCTTGGGAGCCATTAGATTCTTCAAATTCCACATGATACGTCTCTTCAATCATGTCGGTGAAATTGGCAGTATGCTTTGACCTTTGATAAGTAACCAAGTAAGAAACCAATAGCACGACGCCTTTGAAACTTACCCAAGTGTTGGCACTTCTTGTAGACGTAGCATTTAAAACAAAACATCCGGAAATATGAGATATTAGGTTTTCTCCCATTAAGCAATTCATATGGAGTCTTCTCAAGCAGGTGGTAAGAAAACAACTGGTTAGAAGCATAGCATGCGGTGTTCACGGCTTCGGGCCAAAACTTTTCAGTTGTACCATGCCGACTTGACCACAACATTCATCAATGTTGGTATTGTCAAACTCTTTCTCATTGTCACTTCTAATCTTCACAATTGAAGTGTTGAATTCATTTTGAGCTTCTCTCGGCAAACATGCTAAAGGTATGTGCCACTTCGGTTTTATCCTCAAAAAAGTATACCCATATGTATCATAAAAAGTCATCCACAATCATAAAACCACAATTATTGCCACCAATCCATGTATATGATGTTGGACCAAAGAAATCCATATGATGTAGCTCTAGTGGCCTTGAAATAAATACAAATATCTTGCTTGGATGTGTATTTGCAACTTCGGTTCGGTTCAGTTTTGAGTCTATTTCTTGTGTGCCATTGAAAAAGTTGTCAATTCCATAATTGCCACTGAAAATTTCATTTCGCCCTAACTACCACCGGTCGAGTTTTGCTTGAACCTATGAGCCACTGCCGTCTATTTTTAGACTAACAGCAGCTAACGGAGTGGGGAAAAGAAAACATTGCCCTTTAGTTGGAAAACTTCCGTTCCTTGTGTGCCATTCCATCTTCTGTTCCTCCACGAATTGATCCCCACAAGCAACTCATGCTGGCCTCCGCCACGCAAGCTCCGCCTCGGCCTGGCCTGGCTCCGCAAGCGCAGCTACCGCGCGCTCGCTCGCAGGTGGGGGCGTCTCGGCGGGCGCCGCCTTGCCTCACGACAGAGTGAGCTGGCGGAGGCGGGCGCACACACGGATGTGAGCGCTGTTGTGAGCGGCTGACACGAGCGTGGAGGCGGGGGACATGCGCGGGTGATGTGGTCGCGGTGGCGCCAGTGTGAGCGCGCCGAGGTGGGAGCGCACGCGGGAGGAGGTGCCATCGCGCGTGGCCGGAGGGAGAGCTTGTGGACGGGAGCAGAGGGGGCGCTATCGCAGTGGCACTTGCTGTGCACGGGCGTGTCACACCCTGGTTTTCAATGGACAAGACCAGAGCAAATCCATATGTGTGTCAGGATCTAATCTCACACATATAGAGACAATAAAGAGTGATATCACAGACAATGCTTTTATTACATATCGTTAAACAAAGTAGCG
This sequence comes from Paspalum notatum, assembly GCA_022530915.1. Classification (NCBI taxonomy): domain Eukaryota; kingdom Viridiplantae; phylum Streptophyta; class Magnoliopsida; order Poales; family Poaceae; genus Paspalum; species Paspalum notatum. The sequence goes on from CM039692.1 coordinate 26,626,925, forward strand.
GAAGCGTAACTAAAACTCTGAGCTATCCACAGGGAAACTAACTGGGGGTCGCTTGCCTAGAACTCCTTGAACCTTTATTTGTACTTCTTTAGGTCTCCATCTTCTGAGCAACGGTTGGAATTTTCCCCCCAACAAGGAATAAAAGTAAAGGAACAAACGTGAGTACAACTCGTACTCAACAAGCATAACATTAACCATGAGGCTCTAAGGTTAGTTGACACAATGCATGAGCTTTTAGTTGGTCAAAACAACTAATTACTACAAATGAGTTGATAAACCATTAACCAAAATATATTGCATAAAGAACATTAGTCAACATTATTAATATAGAGAACCACTTCCAAACCAAACCCGGAACCACTAATCTGCATAAAGGATCTGGGCCACTCGTAACCGTGAGCACGGCTAACATGTCAGTTTTACACTCTCGAGAGGTTGTACATCTTTACCCACAAGTCGTGAGCTACGCTAGGAGTTCATCACATTGCCTTAGATGAGATGACTAGCAAGCACACTACGAGCCCTTTACAAAGATCATGTTGGTAAGGTATAACCGCTAAGGTTTTAGGTTCCGCAACGGTGGAGCAAGCCTCAAAGGGAGATAAACACACTCAACCCAAGTAGCGCGAGGCCCACAGAAGCTCACCTCCCCTCTTGCCCTATCGGTAAGTTACTCCCAAACCAAGGCAACCAATTTAATTAGCCAAGACCGTCCCATTCCAGTCTCATGGTAGCACTGTTGCCCCAGGTTATCGCTTTGCGAACCAGTCCTTACGGAGAGTGGCTATAAGCAAAACACATGCTCATGCCCCCTAAACCAAGTTGCTAAAAAGCCATTTTAAAGAGACATGAACCACTCAAGCATAGCACAGAGGGTCAAACTCAAGATTTAAATTGCATAGATCCATTAATCAAAATTGTTAACAAAAGATACATGAGAAACTTAACCAACATGCATCCCATAGGTAAACATATCGATAAAAAAGGCTAAGTACAATCCTTAATGGTATACAAGATTAGACACATGCATATGAAGCGATTAAATGGTTATTAGGTTGTGTTCATGCTATACTTGCCTTCCTCAAAGTACTCCTGCTGCTACTCACACACGTTGATCCTCAACGCAAACAATCAACTGAAACAACAAATAAAGGAAACTAAGAACAATACACCATACAAATAATGATTTTATAAAGAACATAAAAAGGACACTTGTCGTTACTAATAACATGGGGGCGCAAGAACAAACTACGACAGGGTTATAAAATAAGAGATATAGGAATGTAAAAGTGAAAGATGATGACAAGGCATGGTTTGCATAGATATATTATTGTAGTGGAGGATATGAGCGGTCGAGAGCGAACTGGGGTGCAAATGAGACAGGGATATGGTTGATCTTGAAGTGGTGTTGTGCACTTGGTGATGGCGTGGTTGAGATTGATCAATTGACTAGGATGAGGTCACAAGATGATACAAAGTTATGATGGATAGTGGAAGACTCATGACCTCGATATCCATGGGGAGAATCTAAGTGATGCTCCTATGGAGATGAGTTTTATTGGTTGGAGACAGGGGTTGACAAAAATGGATCAATGAGTGGAGGTGACACACAATTACACGATGCTTGAGGGAGGTGGTGTGGTTATAAAGATCAAAACTGACAATCGACAAAGGGGCTTAAAGATGGAGAATCAACGATCCTATGCTCATTGCTAGCATTTGACCATCTGTTTGCGATATTTGGGAGATCATGTGGGATTGTGTCTACTTTACACAAGAACACATCTTTATAAGAGGAATCATCAAGACAAGGTTGTTGAACTAATAAGAACATAGAACATGATGGCGGTGTTTGTGCTGAAACTGCACGCGATAGGACAACAGTAATGTGGGCACCGGAACTCTTTCTGTGCCACACCATTTAAGGATATTATTTGTGAAATTGATAAGGGATATGTGGACTAGCTTCTGACCAAAGGGTGCTGAGATTTGACCAATGGTAGAAGAAGACGCAAGATAGACATATGTAGCTACTTTTCTGCAGTAGAGACAGCAAGTGCACCGATCGGAAAGACCATCCAACACCTAGACTAAACTGATCCAATGGCTGCCAAAATTTACCACAACATGTGGTACTGTGATATACATGATGTGGAAAAAGGTTTCGATGGTTGGACAAGAGGATTGGTAGAAAAGATCCTTGCCATTAGCCGGAAGCTCGGCCGCCTGGACTGCAGAGATGCGTTCACGGTAATGCTAAAATATCTGAACCTGTGTAACATATGGCCAAGCCAACTCACAGGAGCATGATCGAGGATATAATACACATCTTGGTTTAAGGGCTTGCCGATTGGAACTTCGGATCACTGGAAAAACATGTGCCAAAGTGGCAGCAGTGCTGCTCTCTGGATTGCAGTGACAGCGAGCACGGCGATGGCCGTATCTCTCACATCAATGCACCTATGATCAAACCATTATATAGGAGCATGTTGAAGGATGTAAGACACGTGTCAAGGAAAGGGATCAATGTTTTGACAACCGGATCATGGAAAAAAACATGCGTCAAATGGCAGTCAAACGGCTGTCTTGACAGCAGCAACGCGAAGTATGGTGACGCCCAAAATTCTCTCATCATTGCACCTATGGAAAAACTGATTTGCAGGGACATTCTCAGGTATATATAGCGTGTGCTGGTTTAAGTATTTGGTATTTGGATCCTCAAATCATCGGGGAACGCACGTGCCAAGTGGTGGCAGCGCATCTGTCCACATTTGCAGCAGCACGTTCCACATCAAAACCTCACCGAAACTCGATGGGAAACAATCTACCTCCTCGTATTTTAGTATGGAAACATGATAACAAGAAGTATGATATGAGGGGATTCTCACTTTAGAGACTGGTCATGGCCGATGGAGATGATCAGCAACGATGAGGGATGACACGTTGGCTGCTGCTCACGATCAGTTGGGAATGCGGCCTTGTCCAGCAGCGTTGTCGATCAAAGCATCTTCCTCAAGGTCCTGCACAGTGGGGAAAGTGAGGGAGGTGAATAGAAGAGGGGAGAGCTGGGAGGGGCGCAACTCACCCTTGGGGATGGGACTTGCAGCACAGCGAAGGGCTCAACGACACTGGTGCCCGGAACGATGAACGCAGCAGCAGCATGGATTCTCCATGGTGAGGGATTCCTTTAGGAAGAAAGAAGGAGGATGGATGGGCGCCATGGGATAGGGGAGGGTCTGCCTCCTTCTGTTTGTGCGATCGGGAAGGGGCGACCAGTAGGGCTTGTTTGTCGTGGGAGGGGAAGGGGCGACCGGTAGGGAATAAGGGTGACATGGGAGACGGGAAGGTCGGCCAGGATGGGGGTCGGGCGACCATGGGCGCCTCCGTTTCTGTTTCTGCGTGAAAAGGGGAAAGGGGTGACCATGGGTGAAAGAAATCGGCCAAGGGGTGTGGGATTTCGTGGGGGAGAGAGGAGAGAGAGGGAGATGGCTGTTTTGGGCCCTAGGGCACTTGGCCCAAGTCATGGAAAAGTGGTGGGAGAAGGAGTACTAGTTGGGCTCATATCAGGACCAAGGAGATGACTTTGACCCATTAGCGAGACAAGGATTTGGGCCATAGTTCAAGTTCTAATTGATTTTAGTTTCAAATGAGATTATCGCATGGTAGAAAAACATGGACGGACATTGATACATAAGGAGAAGTAGGATTGATCCAAGCTCTAGTTTTCATTTGGTGAAATCCGAGAGGTGTAGTAGGGTTTTGATTTGAGAATGCTTCAAAGGGTACGTTAGGGTTAAATCTTCCATGAATAAAGATAGAAAGGTGAACAATAATTAGGTCCATGATGAACTTGAGTTCACGGAAGAAGAAAAGAATGGAAGAGAGTGTCAGTTGGATTTGATATTGATCTTAAGCTTTGGAATGATATTGATTTATATTATAAAGGGAGAAGGGTGTCAATGGGAAGAAGTAATGAAAGAGTAAACTTGAATACCAGATATCAAAGATGTTGAGAGGAGAGTGAACTCCAAGTGAAATTGACTAGGGTTTCAAAATTGACATGGATCAATTGAAAGAAACGACTTGATATGAGGGTGATCGACAAGATTGGATTATGGTTTTGAAGTGATGAGACTTTAGGGATTGACCTGGTGTCTCATATGTTGGATTTGAGTTGGCGAGAAAAAATGAGTTTAGGGTTTTAGAGATATGGCTAAGGATTGACTCAAAACCTAGCCGGTTTTTAAATATTTGAAACTTCATTTTATACACATAAACACTATGCACTTCGGCATGAATGCAACAAACAAATAAATTTTAATTGGAAAACTTCTTAAAAGCATACACTTTTTTTAATCCAACAAAACTTACAAGTTCGAAAATTTTAGAAAATTAAAAAACCCTTTATTTTATTCATTGTTATCTATTCACATTCCAAAATTCAAAATTTTAGGGGTGTGACAGGGCGGTAGTGCCACCAGCAGTGCGGGGCTCGCGGCGGGCCATGGCGCTGCCCGCTGGCGGCTGTCGTGGCTGTGAACGCGCACGACCTCATAGGTGTCGACTAGCGCGTGGGTCTGGCGCAGTATGACGCCCAGCTCGGCCTCGTGGAGTTGTGTTGCATGCAGCTCTGGGTGCATCGTCACCGTGGTCACCACCTGTCGATGCTGCCCTCCTAGCCTCAACACGGGAGAAGCGCGCGGCGGACGCGGACACTCTGCTTGCTGCTGCGCTTCTTTGGCTGCTGAGCTCGGTGTTCCACACGTGCCAGGCCTACAAGCGTGCCGACGGCCGGGCGCAGCTGCTGCAGTCGAGCGTGTGGGTGCCGCAGCTCCTGGGAGTCTGATCTTCCTCGTCGCCGCCATGGTGGACCAGAGAGCCGAGAGTAGCTGTGCCTGCTTGGGACTTGGGAGCGTGCTGTGGCTGCCAACGCACTGCTCAACGCGCTCAAGGTGTTCATGATGCACCAGAGCGACGCGTCGTACCAACGGCCGCGTGGGGAGGAGAGAAGAGGCGTCGCGCCGTCGGCTGCACGTGGGAAGGAGAGGCGCCGCGCCGGTGGCCTGGCGGGGAGGAGAGGCGCCGCACTGGGAGGAGGCCACCTCAAGCTCCGGAGGTGCAGCCGGACCTTCGCCGCTGCAAGTCTTCGTGTGGGCAGCGGTGCGGATGTGGAGCATGACGGGAGAGGGCGAGGATGGGTAGGTGGAAAACTAATTGACAGGCGTAAAATCGCCAATATGAGAAAGTTTTGGAAAGACTAACGGTCCATGCCTACGTTGACTGTGAAAATGCAAACGGCAGTGGCTCTCAGGTCAAAATAAAAATCAACCGGTGACAGCTAAGACGAAATGAATTTTTTTGAGAAATTTTTTTCACTGCACACAAGTATACTTCTCGGTTTTCGATTGCAAAGTGCCCTTGCGCACAAAAACCTAGCACCTCCCCTTTGCCTTTGCGCACAAAAACCTAGCACGCGGCCGGCGGGCGCAGCCAGAACCAGCTCTCTGCCCCCCCAAAGCTTCCGTCTCCCTCCCGCCGTCACGTCCTCTTCTCCACATCGAATCGCGCCGCGATCACCCATCCATGGCGGATAAGGAGCCGGTTGTGGATCGCCCCGAGGCTTCTCATGAGGAAGATGACGCCTCTGCCGCCGCCGCCGCAGGAGAGGAAGAAGACACGGGCGCTCAGGTGGCCCCCATCGTGCAGCTCGAGGAGGTCGCCGTCACCACCGGCGAGGAGGACGAGGACGTCCTGCTCGACATGTGAGACCCCGCCTCCTCACCCCCTCCTTCCATGGTCCCTGGCGCGCGCGATTACCCGTTCCGGTTCGATTTGGTGATGATTTGGGTTTTGCAGGAAGGCAAAACTGTACAGATTTGACAAGGATGGTAACCAGTGGAAGGAACGTGGCACGGGTACCGTCAAGCTTCTCAAGCACAAGGAGACCGGCAAGGTCCGCCTCGTCATGCGCCAGGCCAAGACGCTTAAGATCTGCGCCAACCACCTTGGTATTCCCTTCTCTCTATTTGGAATTCGCAGTCGGAAATAGGTAGCGAAGAGTGAGATTCTAATGCCGCGCTGTGTGTGCAGTGGCCTCGACCACCAAGATGCAGGAACATGCTGGCAGTGACAAATCGTGCGTCTGGCACGCCGCGGACTTTGCTGATGGTGAACTCAAAGAGGAGATGTTTGCAATCAGATTTGGCTCCGTAGAAAGTGAGTTCTCCTACCTCTTTCACCCAGTTGTTTCTTGTCCCAACTGTATGTTTGAGACCATATATGGTTATGGTTGAACTTCACAATCTAAGTGTTCTGAAACGAAATCCATTGTTGTCTGAGACTAGAGTGAAAGGACCATTTTTTGTTTTGTTAAACGATTTGTGATTCAAAGCAGGTATATCAATTGATGCTAAAGGAGCCATTTATGATCAAAATTGCTATACATATGACTTCTTTTTTGATCCACGGCTTTGAGGCATTAATTGTTGTTGACAAATGAGCTGCTTGATTTCCTGGCCTCTATGCATGAATTGTTTGTGTAGTAGAATATCATACATAGTAAAAACCTCATAAACAAGGTGACTGAAGGGGCACTAGGTAATTGGTTTTGAGAACATTGGACTAATAATCTCATGACTTGTTAGTTGTACCACTGTATTATTTATGATGTGTATTTACAAAAAGCTATTATTAGGGATGCGTCAGTGGATGGGTTGAAAGGGGCCTCTGATCATGTTATGTCACTGATATGCCAGGTGGGGTGATCAATTCGTTACAAGCTGTTGAAGTTTTTGTTTGCATAATTTATTCATCATAGAGGCATGTTTGCATAGTAGCTTTTTACAAGCTCTTTGCCTGAAATGTTTCTGGCCATCTAGTTCTACACTGCAATATGTAATTTTTAACAAGCCATGGTTTTAGGTTTCTATTAGTATATCACCTCCTACTACACTGGACAGTCCATGTAACTTTTTTCGTTGTCCTGAGCGGTTCACATGAAAAATAACAAAACTGAGTGTCATGGAAAACGTTGTAGAGTGCATTAGCCATATTATTGTGTATGAGCCAAGGCTCACTATTCTGATGGGATCCAATTTCCCGATGAGGACAAGAAACGAGAAACTGCCCGGTTTTCTGGATTTCCCAATTGGTTTTCTGGTGTTTCTGTTTGGTTTTTCGTATTCGTCGGCTTTCAGAAAATGAATTTCATTCGAAATTCCACAAAATCGTTAACCTTGGTATGGAGATACCAACCTAGTTTCTATTTAGGCAGTATTGGAGGGGATTAAATCCCTCCCTAGTCAAATTTGAATAGAAAGGGATTTAATCCCTTACAGTCCACTTGCAACCAAGAAAGACCTTAGCGGTAATCGCTTACACCCCCCACCCCACCCCCACCCCCCTATCCCAAATGTATGGGGTTTTGGGTTTCAAATAAATTCATCGTTATTCCACTTATGTTTTTCATATTTTAGATAGATTCATCAACATCCATATGAACATGGATTGAGGGAGAGGGCCAAAACCCCTTATTATTGGGACGGAGCCATGAAAGGAGTACTTGATATGAATCATTCCTGAGATACATAATATACAGCTAAGCAAGTTCTGGTAGTTGTTTTTTTGCCAACCTGTATTGTGGTTGGTAGGTTCTTGCCAGTTCTAGTTTTTGTGCATGCTCATTAACTCATTTTGTGTTGCCCTTATGACAATACATTATTTTAATTCACTGCTGCTGCTATAGATTAAAATGGATTGGCTTTTACAAACCGTTCAATACCTTCTTTTTGTAGCATCTTTTGCTTAAATTAGTTCCCTATGTATGGGCAGGCATTATAGTTTCTTTATCGACAATCACCTTCTGAATAAGCATTCTGTGAAGTGCAAATTAGCCAAATATTTCTTTTCAACTTCCTAACTAGGCCAATGTTTGTTAGCTACAGCATGCTATAAGTTAGTGATGTTTCTTTTATAGTTTTCGGGCATTCTTGGTCCAATGACCTTGCATGTGCTGTGTTAGTGTTATGGATTGGGATGGGACTAGTGGATTGCCTGGAGATTGGTGGAATGGGGATCGATGAGGACAGGAACGCCAGCTGGGGGCCTCTGCCCATGGCCAGGCAAGAAGGGTTTTCCTCATAATTTTTGCTTGCCCTCAATTGATATAATTCCTCTCCTTATAGAGAGGGTTTACTTGATTCCTATGAAATAGATCTAATCTACTAGTTCTAATCTCATCTCTAAACAACTATGAGGGCCCAGCTTGGGGCTGAGCTGCTGCTTGCCACAGTCAGACTTCTGTTGCGTGTTTTCCCTCTGGTTGCAGCTGTTGTCTTCATAGTTTAGATACCACTGTTATGGGTGCTGGTGAAATCTTGTTTCAGGTCAACACGTCAGGGTGGCAAAGTACCTGGATTGTAATACCATGTTTAGACCATGTAGTGTTTCCCCCTTGGATAAGTCTGTTAGAAATAGATGCTGTTCTGTGCTCTATATTCTGCCCCTACTGTTTGGGAAATGTGTATGCTGTCCATTTTCTTTTCCCAGCTGTTGTCTTCATAGTTTAGATTCCACTGTTATGGGTGCTGGTGAAATCTTGTTTCAGGTCAACACGTCAGGGTGGCAAAGTACCTGGATTGTAATACCATGTTTAGACCATGTAGTGTTTCCCCCTTGGATAAGTCTGTTAGAAATAGATGCAGTTCTGTGTTCTATATTCTGCCCCTACTGTTCGGGAAATGTGTATGCTGTCCATTTTCTTTTCCTTCAATATCTTTGCCAATTTTCTAGTTATTGGGTCTCCTAAAATCTTGCTGGATTTCATTACATTATGCTGACATGGATTCTCTTTTGATCTCATATAGACTGTAAGAAGTTCAAGGACTTGATTGAAGAAATTGCTGAAGCCCTTACAAAGGATGAGGGCAAGGAAAGTGATGATACCACCACTGGATTGCTGGAGAAGCTCACTGTGAGTGAGAACAAATCTGAGGCGGAATCTGCTGAATCTGCCAAGGAGAAGGAATCCGAAGCAGATGCAACCCCATCTGAGTAGTTAGCGTAGCTGCATATTTGCAGCAGATCCGCCCGGTGGGAGTCAGTTTGTCGTTCTATCCCCCAAGTGGAAGTTTGGTGCCCAGTAGCCATGAAATTTGCTGCTAACATCTGTGGCGAGTCGGGGCAGAGTCGTTGAGTCTTTTCTTCCGTTGGGCTTTGTGTCTGGGCAGATCGTTTGCTTTATAAGATCACTGTTCTAAGTCCGAGGTGGACGTTTGGTTTTGTCCGGTCTGGCCATGATTTTGTTACAAACTTGAAGTGCATTGGTCTGAGTTGGGACGTTTGGTATGTAAGTTGCGAGTATTTCACTTGATAGATCGATATGCATCTATATTTTTTTGGCTCTATGTAATGTATATAGATACAGTAAAATTTGTTCTGCCAACGCTCGGTCACGGGGAAGTACTATAAGTTAGATTTCAGTGCCTGAGAATGGTAGAGTCATGATATTTTATCTCGTACGCGTTTCCCACTAGATGATTAAAAATAGCTCAGCCCACTTGATAACACTAACTCCACTCGCCACTCCCTCCCTCGCCCAATCCTCCACCAGCAGCTGCTGCCACCCGCCGCCCCACCTGCATGCCCGCACCAGCTCGACTGTCTTCCACACTCACACTCGGCATGGCAGTCGCCACGCTCGCAGCCTCCTCCTCCGGGTGCCGCCGCGCCGGCCCTCTCAGCTGTGCTGTTCCGCGCTTCCGGCCTCCGAGACCCGCGGCCTCCATCTCTAAGCTCCGTTGCCTCCATCCTTCGAGATCTGTCACCTCCAGCTTGTGAGCTTCCACCCCCGCCTCCGCCTTCGACCTCCCGTGCTCGGTGGTCCGCTTCCCATGGGTCCCTAACGGGCAGGAACTTAATGGGGACGGGAACGGGGCTGGGTTTTGCCCTGTTAAGCTTCTTGGGGCTAGGGCGGGAACTGTTTTTTCAAGAATCAGGGTGGGGTTGGGGGCACCTCCTCGGCTCCGACTCACCCCGTTGCCACCCAGATGCCTAAGCGTGCATTTCGTGAACCAATTATGTGCAGATGGAGTATTGGGACCCTTATTTCTATATAATTTGTTTATAAAAAAGAAAAAGAAAACTGTCCGATATGCAAATAGCCAAATGCCTCTCTAAAAATGCATCACCTTGTTGGAGATACCCTTAGGGGCGTCAGGGTTAGGTGTGATGCAAGAAAACTTGCCTTTGAGATACTAGTGAGGTGCCGCCCTTGATGGTGTTTAGTACTCCCTCCATCCTAGAAAACAAATTGTTCTGGGGTTGAAGAATTGTCCCAAAAAAAGATGTCGTCCTACAACCTTTACCTAATAATGCGCGAGTTTATTTTGGGATCTGCTGGTCCATTATGCATACTCTCCATTTAGTTTGCGTCCTAAACAAGTGAATAGAGTCTGCATGTCACCTATCCGCATTGTAACACCCCGGAAATTAGCACAGAAAATTTCCTTCTAATCCCCCCTAATTCAAAATTGATTTTCGAAAAACTTGTTTGTTGTCGTGTGTTTTAATATGAGCTCAGCAAAAATCTCTGAATATTCCATAATGTTTCCCCTCCAAAATATCTTCCAAATATCCCTACCAAAATCTCCACAAAATCCTTTATAAAATTCCTTCCAAATTCCAATACCAAAATTCAGAAAAGAAAAAGGAAAAATCAATCTCTCTCTTTGGGCTGCTGGCTTCCACCATTCGGCCCACTCCTGCAGTAGCCCAGCACCCCTACCCTCTCTCTCCCACTGCCATGCGGATCCCACCTATCGGCGCCTCCCTTCCCTGTCGTCTTCTTCCTCTGTCCGGTTGCGCACCACGCAGAGCGCCGGAGCCGGTGCGCGCCGCGACAGCATGCTCCAGACCCCGCCTCCGCCGGCATCGTCAGCCCCTCGTCGCACCCACGCACCGCGTCCTGGCCCCGGCCACGCCTGGCCCGGGCGCGCCACTGCCAGCCCTCCCCAGACCCGCCCCACCCTCACACCATGCCTCCATGTCGCCACCGCACCGCAACGCCATCTGTCTCTGCACCGGCCTTGCCCCTACCCCTGCCGGGCTGACGCCAGCCCACCATGCCAAGCTCGGCCTCCATCCTCGCTATCCTATAAAGGGGCCACGCCGGTGAGACCTCTCTCCGCCAAACCCCCCACCTTCCCTTGGCCTGAACATCCGCCCCGGAGGTGACTCCGGTGTGGTGACACGCCTCCCCTTCCCCTTCCACCAAGCTCACCGAGCTCACTCTGCCTCACAGAGCCGAGCACCTCGCCGGCCAAATTCCCCATCCACCAAGCGCCAAAGGTTGATTGCCCACTCCCTGAGCTCCGCCCCACCACTCTCTACCCAGCCGGCACCTCGCCGCCGCTCTTCCCCCTTCATAGAGCAGCCACCGCATGAGACTCCCTCGCCGCCGCATGCACCTGTGCCATCGCCGTGGAAGCACCACTTCCGGCCACCAATCCATCCCATCAACCTCACCACTCGATTCGCCTCGTCGATCTCATCATCACGCCACCAGCCTCATCGCAAAAACTGACCGGACGGCCGGGGAATCGCCGCCGCCCGCCGCCTTTGGTCCGCCACCAGTGTGACCGGTTCGGCCGGACCCGACCGCCGTCACCTCTCCATCCGACGTCGTTGCCCTCCCGCTATCGCTGACACGTGGGCCTGCGGCTACTGCCGTCACCCTGCGCCCCTACCGTAGTGGGTCGGTCCAGTTGGCCACGCGTGCGCCGTGCAAGTGGGCTGCATAGGCCGAAAACCGCCCCCGGCCTAGGTTATCTTCCCTCGGGCCAAATTCAAATATTTCACCAAAGAAAAGTTCTTTTCCACCCCCAACTATCCAGAAGGTCCGCTGCTACCCCCTAGACACTAAAAACTTCATATCTTCTCCATTCCAACTCGATTTAGGCGATTCTTGCAGCTAAATTCCTCTAAAATCAAGCTCTATCCATTTATACTCTCCACATAGTCTTTTTCCCTAGCCGAAAGGCACTGTCATGCCACCATGACGCCGTCCTACGCCTAGCCAGTGCTTCACACTAGTCCCACAAATTTTGTGTGCCTGGTGATTGATGCCATTACCAATCTACTCCACATAAATCCAAAAGGTTCCTGCCTTGATCTTTCCAATCCATGATTCGGATGATGACGATACCGAAAATCATCTGAAATTTGCCTCCCATCAAGTCTCGCTTCTTATTCACAAAAGACGTTCCCCCTCCCTCCAACATCACCATGCGACCGCCATCTCGCCATTTCTATTTCCGCAATAGCCGCCTAGTCCCACTACCTTGGCAGTTTCGCAATTCCCGCTACCGTGCCCACCAGTGTGGCCGGTAGCTCGCAGCCCAACTTGTTGCATCTCGTACCTTACCAGAATCAACATCATTGGTAAGTGCCACCAATAAACTACCAAATAGGTCATATCCATTCCAAACATCCTATCATTTCTGTCACATCCCAAAATTACGTTGAGCTCATGTTATGCATCGATTTGTTGTGTGTTTCCTTGTTTGTACACGTAGGCTTTACCGGAGAGTCCGTTTGGCCTACCTCTCGCGATGTACTACACGATGGTCAGCGCCGAGAACAAAGCAAACGGTAAGCCCATTGGAATCCCCATTTGATGCATAAATTTCCTATGTTTTACAAACACAACCCTTGGCCTTATAATTACATAAAACCTGCATGTTTTGCATGCTAAGGAAACACAGCAAATTATACAGCCACCTAAGCCTATCTTAGAAATAGTGCGCATAGGTGGGATCACTCACATAATTATCTATCATAATCTTGACGCTATGTGGGACTATGGATGTGGAATATGTTGGGTACGAGAAAGTGGATAGTGGGTGTGTTTTTGAAATAAAATGGGGAAGAACCCTGGCAAACGACCCACGGGTCGGGATACGCCATTTAAAGGGCAGTGTATGAACGAGTAACTTAGCAGCTCGGGGTTACCCTAGTCCCGGTCTTCGTGGAGAAGGCTGGGTATGTGGATGCTCGGGGTGTCGAGCAATGGAAAGGGGGAATGGTTCTACCTGCGCTCTGTAAGAACCGCGTTGATTTTTATCTTGCCTACTCTTTAGTACAACCACTCACTCTGTATGAGGCATTGGCTAGGCCCAAACCAGAGTGGATAGCCTAGTAGCTTCTGTGCTGGCGCACAAGGGACTAAGGAAGGAGTGGGTGTCACGGGAGTACCACGGGGTACTGGAGTGACTCGGTGGCCTGAACCCCTAAAGTACTGCTAGGCAATGACACAAAGGCAACGCCTTAGTTTGGAATTCAAACGCTTATTTGGCCGTAAGTGTCGTTGAGTCCAACTTGTGAAAATTAGTACAACCTCTGATCAGAGTAAAACCTATTCGAAGAGTCTGAGTCCACCGGTATGGATGAGTTACGGCTTGGTTCTTCAATTGTGGGAAATGGTTTGGGTTGGGAACAAAATGGTTTCTGGTGGATGTTGAGCTACGGGGTAGAACCCAGTAGCAGTGTGGAAAAATGTGTTTGCTAGAAAGCCTTGAGCCATGTGGACCGGCAAGTCCAGTGGCAAAACCTTTTTGCGAAAAACCATGTTTTCCGAATATATAAAACTTGACAACTATCTCAAACCCTGCATATAAAATGTTTTTATGCAAAACCCCTGAGCTCCAGATATATCCTGCGTGTAGTTATAGCCACACCCCTACTCCTTATGGATGAAGGTGGGCTGCTGAGTACGTATGTACTCACCCTTTGTTGATATTTTTCAGTCACTAGCATAGATGTACGTGCAACACGCACGTGTTGTGAGATGATCGAGCAGGCAATAGGAGTAAAAGGAAAATAGAATTAAAAGGAAGGAGACCTGATTGATTGACTCATTCCTTTCTCATTAAAACCAAGAGAAGGAAAGTAACACGTGGGTGTGTGTATAAAACGAGGTGAGAAATAAAGAGAGAAAGTGGATGAAACATTTTGAATCTATGGGTTTTGGGCCTTTCTACCATTTTCCAACCTTTTCCAAACTGCACAGTGGGACCAGCGTGAGGGGTATACCAATGCCTTTGTAGGTAAAAAAGATTTTTAGAAAACTCGCTCTTTTATAGTGTAGATGAGGACGACATATCCATGTACCTGGACAAGTAAGGGTTACGATCTGCTTCCCAACTATGGCATGTGGAAGTTTGAGTCTACATTTTATATTCCGCTGCTTAGTTTTTTAGGGTTGCGCCCCTTTGTTGTCTGACCCGTTAGGGCGGATTTGTATCACTTTGATGTAAGAATATGATTACCAACTCCTGAGATGGTAATAAAGCACATTTTAGCTTCATTGTGGAAATCGGGGGGCTTCAGGTTGTATCAGAGCCGTAAGTTGACCGTAGGACGTAACCCTAAGGTTGGAAAAATGTTTTGAGTCCAAATCCGTTTGAAAAAAACCCTCTACTCCTCATCTTACTCCTTTTCGGAAAAGTTTTGCCCCTCTCTAAGGACCGATATCAACTAGTCAAGCTTATGCCATAAGGAAAACGGTGTCTTGTACAACACACACAAGCCAGGACAAGATAGCTAGAATGGATGTGATGGGTTGATGAAAAAGGAAACCGTGTAACCATAAGGAGACATCACCCTCACCAGGAAACGTGGCATAACCATAGGATATGGACCACCCTGGTCAAGCAATTGGCCCTATGGATAACCAGGGCATAGAAAATTAAGTTAGACAAGGATTTAACACCCCAAAATGAATCCTGCCACCCCCGCTATAAATAGCCGTTCAGTACAGCATAGTTGACAAGTGACCTCTCAGGCAGACCTGTACATCAACAATATAGCAAGTTCACCATTTAGAAATGGCGGCAGACGCTGCCACTAAAGGACGTGGCGACCAAGCTATTTAAGGAGCCGCCAGAAAGCTAAATGGACTCGGGACCGCTCCATTTCAAGCAGCAATGGCAGAAGAAAAGTCCATCCTCAACGGTCACCCTCTGCCCCTTAAAAAGAGGAAAGCCAGTGAGATCTCAGAGGAAAACCTTAGTGCTGGAAGGCATACCAATCATCCTCCCAGAGCCAGCTCATAGAATCACTCCCTATTCCTACACCAGAGCCAGCAGAACCCCTCACTCCGAAGCAGATCCCAGCACCTTCTTCTAGAACATGTGAAGGAGGAGAAGCCACCAGGAGCACCACCATCCCCACACAGTCAGAAGCAGAACTAGAGTCACTCGGCCTTGCCTCACCCTAGGGACTGAATAAAGAAGATGACCCCTGACCTTGACTCAGTCATCACCAGGAATCATCATCATTAGCTCTAGTGAAGAGCCCGAGTGAAGGATCTTCCAGTGAAGAACTCTCCAGTGAAGAGACCACTGAAGAAACCATCAGTCCCTCATTAGAATAAAATCTCGACTCGCTATAGTTATAGCCCCCTATGCATAAAAATAAAGCCGTGTAGATTCCATGCGTTTGGCCATTGTGTTTGTTTTTCTTGTGTTTGTTGTTTGTGGTTTGTCTTTTGCCCTGTGAGTGAAAGCAAATGTTGCCCTATTTGTGTGCTAATAAAATCATCTTCAGAACTATGCCTCACTCTTGCTATCTCTCCCCCACCTTCAAAAACCCGTTTGCTAAAGAAGATATGTCTTTTGAGAAAAGCCACCAGAGAAGGCTCCAGTCAAAGAAAATACAGACATCCGCTGACAAAACTCTGCCCAAGGAAAGGCATAGTGTTAGCCTGAGAAACATGGAGTTAAGTGTGCACATCAATAGGAAACAATGTCCCTGGGAAAATGGACAAAACCGGAGGAAAAATCTCGTACCACAGTAACCCTGCAAACAGTACCCACCCGTCCCCCACTGTTCACATCTTTTCCACCGCCCCTCCCACTCTTCTGCAGCACCCGCCGCATCCGATGCCCCGGCCCTCACCACCCACTCACCTTAGTCGCTGTTGGTACATGCCGCCTGCCCCGCCTGCCGCCTTTGGCAGAGCGCCCATGCCCTGCTATCGACCGTGACCGGCCCCTACATGCTGCCCGCCACCACGTGTCCCTGTTCTAGCGTCGACCGATGATCGGCCCCTACTCCACCTTCACTCGCATGTTGCCTTGTGCCCCGCTCCACCCTCCACCGCTTGTGTCACCTTGGTGCATAGGCCACAGCACCACAACCACCACTCCCCCGCGCCATTAAAACCAACTCCCCTGGACTCAGCTCCTCACCCACCTCGCAGAGCCAACCCACCACCGCTTCTCTCCAACTAAATCAACGGTAGCCCCTCCCATGTTCGAAGATTCCTAGTTAGGATAGATCCACCTTGGTTTCTACACTGTCGCCGCCTTCACTATCCTCATCTTCTTTCTCTTCCTTTGGATAATCCATCATTCACTTCCCTAGGAAGCACATCGTCGTCACAAAGCACCCACCAACTCCACCGCCAGATGATAAACCTAGCAATCCTTCTACTCATCCTTATCCATTGCGTACTCCTCTCCAAAATCCTAAAAGTCCTCATCTACCTCATGAAATGAGGAATTGTTTGTATGATCCACAACCCCAGACCCCCACCCAGATTATGAATCCATAGCCTAGAATCTGCATCCCACTTTGCTACATATTCTTTGCCGACATCATTGTCCTATACCTCCTAATCATTCTCTTGTTAGTAACCCTCCCACAGGCCGAGCAGAAGTTAGAAGATGATTCCTGCTAGCAAAGCTATGCCAAGACGAAGAAGCCCAAGACAAACCAAGAAGCAAGCAAGAAAACAGAAGAAGAGGTGCTTTTGATAAAAAGAAAAGTAACGAGAAGAAGGCTATACCAAATAGTTGCTTCTTCTCCAGCCCGCCCTCTGTCTACTAATCCAACAACATCAGTTAGAAATAGCAGCAGCTCCCCACTTCAAGAAGAGTGCCTAACCTACTCAAGTAGGGGTTTCCGGCCTATTTAAGTGGGGTAGCCTCACCTCTGTTATTGCTGGTGCAGGATAATGCGGACCTCTAAGGTATGCAGAACCTTCAGTTATGGATGGGTTGTTCAGATTATACCACCATCTAGAGAGCAGAAAGTGCCTTGCTGAATTTTCTGCTGCTCTCTAGAAAACCCCAGCCTGAAGCTGCCAGGCGATGGTTCAACCTTCCAAGTTCATGAAGTGGAAGATACAGGAGTATCTCCTTTGTGTGTGGAAAGCTTGCACAACGGCTCCCCCTTGGAGAAGAAAAGAGAAATGAAAAGGGGATCTAGCCATCTAGACAATTTGTTGAAGTTCCACCTGCCACTCCATGTAAAGAATCAAGATTCCATTGTAAAAAGTGCTTAGCTAAAGTAAAGCTATCCCTATAACCCTCTAGGCTGAATCTTGAGGACGAGATTCATTTTAAGTGGGGTAGATTTGTAACAGCACGAAAATTAGCCGTGAAAATTTTCTTCTAATACCCCCCTAGTTCAAAATCGATTTTTGATAAACTTGTTTGTTTTAATATGAGCTCAACAAAAATCTCTGAATATTCCAAAATGTTTCCCCTCCAAAATATCTTCCAAATATCCCTACCAAATTCTCCACAAAACCCTTTATAAAACTCCTTCCAAATTCCAAAAACAAAATCTAGAAAAGAAAAAGGGAAAATCCATCTCTCTCTTTGGGCCACCGGCTTCCACTATTCGGCCCACTCCCGCAGCAGCCCGGTGTTGACACAAGATTTTGACTAATATTTTGTATCATTTTATATGATTTTCACTGATTTTGAGCATCAACTATATATATCTTTTACTAACAATTATCACCGATTATTGTGTATTTTGCAACATTGCCTTGAAAAATTGCTATATTCGATTTTGGCAGATTTTCGAGCTATTTTTCGCAAAATTCATCATAATCTACGTTGAGTAAGGAAAGACCTCTAAGATGGTATTCTAGAAGGTGATAAACAAGAAAAGATTGGTTGATTCTTTCCCCCATGAGTTGATCAAGGCTTCCTATTCGGGGAACTTCTAGAAGATATTATATGCTACGCTGGACATGGAAGCTACTAGAAGAAATCTACATGAAAGGTGCCAAGACATTTCATATCTATCCAAAACCAAAAGATTTCGGTGTACATTGGCCAATACCGAAGATTCCAGAGCTTTCCAAGACGAATCCAAGACCAACACTTCATACCCAAGCAATAAGGAACGTCCCCGTGAAAGATGGAAAGAAACGGCTGAAGGAAGAGCTAACGTCGGTCGACTTTGGGCCCTTTAGTCGGCCGACCCCACCTATTCCTACGCCGGTTTCCGGTTTTCTTTCTACCACGTCTCCTCCGGGGTATAAATAATGAGTCTAGACCCCGAGTTCGGGCATCCAATTCATTGCGATAGGATGTAGAGAAGAGGGACAACAACTAAAGGAGAGTAGAGGGTTGAGTTTCTAGGTTAGGATTAGAGCCTCTCTAATCCATAGAGATGATTATAGGCCTTGCATTGTGCACTAATTACCTAACTCCAGAGGTCTAATTGTATCATCAAGGGAAGGTATGATCATGGTCGTAAGTATGATACAATTTATTGATAAAGCATTGTTTTTGTCTAATTATCATCTTCTTGTTCTAATTATGCTTGTTCTATCTCTAATTAACTTTATGTCTAGATGCATGTTAATTAAAGCATGTCATTAAGGGTTATATTCTTCTATTATTCTTAATCGTTAATCTAGTTTACAAATGATATAGTTATTTAGCTGGTTCTTGTGATCATGGTGATTAGAGGTTCTTGCTATGCTAATTATAATATTAGACTATGTGAAGTATTAGAAGTGCATTCTCTAATTATGTATGCCTGTTGAGAGTTTCTTGTCAATTACCTGGTTAATAATGACAGTACAGCTGGAGAAAAGTTAAACTCGATCTAGGGGATTAGATTATTCGATCTTGATTTAATTATGCTATGAAGTTTATGCTTGATTAATGCTTATTTCTACCTTGAGTTATTAGTTATCTCGCTGTTTTAATCTTGTTGTGGTGTCCGTTATCATGCATGTCTTGGATCCAATTAGAGCTTGATTAGACTCTAGTCAATACCCTTTGATTAGTATTCTAGTTCTATTCTAATTGCTTATCATATAGTATTAGTATAGTTTAGGCGTAGATTAGATATAGTTTAGAGTTAGATTAGAGTTAGATTAGAGCCTTTTTTATACCCTTAGTTTACCATAAACTCTTGTTATATTAGCTCTCAATTAGTTAATTTTCTGGATTGACAAAACCCATGATACTCATCTAGGGGAAAAACTACACACGATAAGGTTTGCTGTGCTTAAGTGCCATCAACACCCATCACCCCTACCCGCTCTCTCCCACTGCCATGCAGACCCCACTTGTTGGCGCCTCCCTTCCATGTCGTCTTCTTCCTCCGTACGGTTGCGCACTACGCAGAGCGCCGGAACTGGTGCTTGTCGCGATAGCGTGCTTCGGACCCCACCTCCGCTGGCATCCCCGGCCTCTCCATTCCACCCACGCACCGTGTCCCGGCCCCGGCCACGCATGGCCCCATCACGCCACTACCAGTCCCTTCCCGGCCCCGCCCCACCCTTTGCACCGCGCCTCCATGTCGCCACCGCACTGCAACGGCATCTCTCGCCGCACCGGCCTCGCCCCCACCCCTGCCGGGCTGACGCCAGCCCGCCACGCCAAGCTCAACCTCCCTTCTCGCTAGCCTATAAAGGGGCCATGCCGTCGAGCCCTCTCCCTGCCAAACCCCCCTTCTTCCCTCGGCCTGAACATCTGCACCGGAGGTGACTCCGGTGTGGTGACACGCCTCCCCTTCCCCTTCCACCAAGCTCACCAAGCTCACTCTGCCTCATAGAGCTAAGCACCTCGCCGGCCAAATTCACCATCCACCAAGAGCCAAAGGTCGATTGCCCACTCCCTGAGCTCCGTCCCACCACTCTCTACCCAGCCGACACCTCACCGCCGCTCTTCCCCCTCCACATAGCCGCCGTCGCATGCACCTATGCCATCGCCATGGAAGCACCACTTCCAGCCACCAATCCATCCCATCAACCTCACCACTCCATTTGCCTCGTCGATCTCATCGTCACACCACCAGCCTCATCGCAAGAACCGATCGGACGGTGGGGACCGCCGCCTCCCGCTGCCTTTGGTCTGAAACCAGTGATGCCGATTCGGCCGGACCCGACCGTCGTCACCCCTCCATCCGACGCCGTCGCCCTCCTGCTGTCGCTGACGCGTGGGCTCACGGCTAGCGCCGTCACCCAGCGTTCCCCGCCGTAGTGGGCCGGCCCAGTTGGCCACGTGCACACGCGTCACGTGAGTTGGCTGTGCAGGCCGAAAACCGCCCCCGGCCTAGGTTATCAATATAAATATAGGCAAGGCGCTAAGGCGCCACCGCGCGGCGCGCCAGGGCCTAGGGAGTACCGGAGCAGCCAAGAACCCGACCTAGGGCGGCCAGCGGCAGCTCGCAGCTGGCAGGGGCGCCACTACTCCCTCTGTCCGGTACTCCAATCTGTCCATCGCCCTCCCTCTGTTGAAGTATGGAGCCTCAAGCCGTCATCTCCTCTCCAATTGAAGACAAGCTGGTGTAATTGGGCAGAATTTGATTGTATGTGGAATGAGTTAAACCTATTTGGCTATATGATACTTAAATCAATTTTCCATGCCAAAGGTTAGGCAGTCCAACAAAAAAAATTATACCTTAAAAAATTTTGAATACCCACGCTCTAAATCCAGGCCCCGCCCCTGCCTAGATGATACAATTTAGAAAGTTTATTATAGACTTAAAATATACCGAGTGTGGTGGCCAGGCTTGGACTACAAAACTATCAACTTTTAGTTAGGGATCTGAATGCGCTGTCTATTTTGAAAGCATAGGCCAGCTCCTCGATCGCCAACAGAAAATAAAGGGCAGGAAGAATATGGAAAAAGAAAAAGGCATGCTTAGGTCAGCATTCTCACCAGTTTGTCCCTCTATTTTGTTCCGTTCTGAACAAACGCAAATGCGCTTATGAGTTACTCTAGTATACCAAGTTAGATGACTGTCTACGTCGGACATAGAAGTTACCCAAGATTAATTGGAGCTTCCGCATCCTTTTGTACAGCCAGCTTCGTCCTCATGGCGATGGCTGCAAAGTGTGCATGTCGGACAGTCGGAATATCTTGTTGGACGTGTTTTCATCACCTACTCGGCACTCTATATATTCGTGCCTGCACTTGTAGTAGTTAGTTGTAACTGTGTTGTACTCATACTCGTATGCTTTTGCACGTCCTAGACTTGTACCACCACTGGTGAGGATATGGCCATAAAGTGTCTCCTTGTCGTTGCTCTTGTATGGCTGGGTGATATAGTCCATGTTGTCCTTGCTGGAAGATCCCTGCAGGCAAGCCATGGCAACGATAGATCATCAAGCAACGCGCTGCGGGGAAATGCACGGCCTGCAACGTTTATCAAATTGTCTGATGAAAAGGCCGGTCGTCGTGAGATGGTCAATTATGTAATCCGACGGCCTTCCAATGCAATAATAATCCTCTTGATAGAAATCAATCCATGATATATATAGTACATATAACTATATAAGATGCAGCGCATGACCATATTCATGGCCATTGACACATGCAGTGGGCTGGCTATCGCACAACGGAGGGAGAATACTACGGCACGGTTGCCAGAATAAACGCATGGGGCCTGAAGTTGAGGTCCGGCCAGAGTAGCGCCTCGGTGCTCTGGGTTTCAGGCGATGGCGGCAGGAATCAGATCATGGCAGGTTTCATGGTACGCTCTCCTACGCACTTTGACTGCTTTCAATGATCCGGTACACATATGGCTTTAATTGGATCTTTATTATTTCATGTGCAGATTTCCCCAGACGCTTATAACGACACCGGTGTTCATTTCTTCGTATCATGGACAGTACGCAAAATCTATCTTTTATATGTGAATGGCCGCTAGCTTTCACACAACCAATTATATTCGAGGAGCGCGCCTATATAACCTCTGCCCTGCTGCAGGCCGACGGCTTCAACTCAACGGGCTGCGTCGACACGTCCTGCCATGGATTCGTGAGGTACAGACATGCGGCGGCGGCAAGCATCTCCCCTGGCTCCACGGTGCCGCGGCCGTCGGTCTACCACGGCAAGCAGACCGACTTCACCATCGCCATTCTCAAGGTTCAGTACGTTATTCTGATGAGTGTTCCCTTCGTACAGCTCTTTTCAGTCGATGATCTCGGATAGCTCTACGTACAACTACTGCAGGATCGCGGAGCAAGAAGAAGAGCCTGGTGGCTCTACTTGGACGTGCGCGGGAAGAGGGTGCCGATTGGGCACTTCCCGACCTCGCTGTTCGCCGACCTCGGGGACCACGCAACGGTGGCCGGGTGGGGTGGCGGCGTGTTCTTGACGGCCGGCGGGACGCCTCCTCCGATGGGCAGCGGGCACGGGCCAGCCGAGAAGAGCGGCGGCTCAGCGTATATTGCGGGCATCGGGGTCTTCGAGTCCTCCACGAGCAGACCCAGAGTGCCGGCCGCCGCGGACTTGATGCCGCTGAAGGCGGATGCTCGAGGGTGCTACCGCGCCGGCGCGTTCCAGGTCACGCCCCATGACGGCGCCTTCTTCTACTACGGAGGCCGTAGTGGCTGCGGTCACTAGTAGTATACGTAGAAGATGATCCGGCCCATTAGTTGCCCTATGATGCACATTGGGCAGGCAAGATTCGTACGAGGTCGTTTCGTTTGGTTGTTGGTATTCGCCCGGTGCTTAATTATTATGATGAGGGCACATTGGATGAGATAAAATATAAAAAAAAAGGGTCACCACATATAACAAAGTGTTGGGGCTGTCCCTCCACATGGGAGATGAAATTATGCCCAACACAGCCCATGGGGCTCACAAAGTCCAGTCATTGTGAGTCGTTGATTTCAGTTGGAATCAGTGGATGAGATTATTTCTCATGAAGTATATAAAAGAAAAAAAAAATCTAGCTTCCTTTGATGGAGAGAAAAAGAGAGAGCCAGCTTGAGAGATAGAGCACATACACGACACCACGTGAGAGAGAGAGAGTTTGAAGCAATCAACATCAAGCCTATGATCGGAAGCTTAAAAGTGGTTGGATTGACGCCAAACTTGGTGAACTTGTTCCATATTTGTAGCACTTCGATCTGTTGAGGTTTGGTTGAGTTTAACATCAAATTTGAGGGGGGTTTCATTAGTTCGGTCAGCTGCAGTTTCAGCACAAAGCAGTTTCGGTAGATAATGTGTTTGAGGGGTCAAATGGTGTTCGATTTAGCTGAAACTTTGACATCAGTTAGAGGACTCGTGGATGTACTCGCCTACCAAATTTCGTGCACAGGGGAGATGTAGTTTGGGAGAAATGAACTGATTGCCGAAGGGAACACAATATGAAATTCTCTGTCTGTATGTCTTTGATAGAAGGTTGTGGTTGTTATTGTTGATGCAGGCATCAAAGTGGATGTGTTGCTGCTGGTGTAATCCTCTAAATGTTGCAGAGAAGACTCCTTGTAACCATTTTTTTATTATAGTGGAGGGTTGGAGTAGACCGGTTGGTCCTGTTGTTTTTACTCCTCACCTTGAGGTTTTCCACGTAAATTGTTGTGTTATACGCATGTCATTATTTTTCATTCCATTGCGTATCTCTGTTGGTGAAGTTATCCTGTTATCCTCATTGTTCATCATAGGACGAGGGATTAATTGGTTTACTGTTATTGCCTTTTATCCCAACACAAAGTTTAGATTACTATATAAATAATTAAATATGTGTTCATAGCTGCTAGTTTACCTATTAAGCCTTTCTTAATTTTGAAAACATTGATATCACTTAGACCATGTTCGAATGGCTAGACCGTCAGAATTAGTTAGCTAAAGTTAGAGGTTATTTGGATATACTAGTTATCTGCCCGTGCGTTGCAATGGGAGACAAAATAGATCTCGCAAAATCTCTTGTGCGATTAGTTGCACCTACACCTACCAAAGACCACAAACAAAACAATGAATTGTTGATCACATAATCACTAATTACTGAAGAAACACCGAAAGATAACCAATTGTTGATCGAATCATAGATGTACCAAAAACACCAAATGGCCATGTTCGGAAATACATTTGGAGCAAACATACTTAAGATAGCATGGTCTCTATTGTATTTGACATCCAAATGTAATGCAAGCAAAAATGATAGTACAAATTCAATACCGTCTAGTACAATAAATTACACAAAACACAGTCTGGTCCATGGTAAGAACAACTTAGTAAGCTATGCCAACAAATTAAAGGCATATCTACGAACATCATTTGGTATCTACTACTTCTAACCTTCGCCTAAAGCCCTAAATGCCAAATAAACATTGTCTGGTCTTGGAACCTGTAATATCGGTATCCAAATAAATAAAACAACATCTTTAGATGGGCAGTTGTTTTATATTTCTCGATTAGAAGGATTTACAATTTTCTAGTGTTTGGGATGGTTGCATGTACTAATAATGTATCATCTCTAAAATCAGTGCTAGGCTAGAAAAGGTTGGAAATTTGAGCCGTTTCTGAAAATCAGTGCTAGGCTAGTATTACCAGCCATCTCTAAAATCATTTTTCGAGGCGGTGCGTCTTTTTAACCGTCCCTATTAATCGATTTTCAAGGGCGGTGCACTTTATCAACCGTCCCTAAAAATTGCTCATTTTTAGGGACGGTGCACCTTACCAACCGTCCCTAAAAATTGATTTTCAAGGGCGTTGCAGTTTACCAACCGCTCCTAAAAATCGATTTTCAGAGACGGTACGCTTTACCAACCGTCCCCTGAAAATGGTCCATTTTTAGGGTGTGTGCACCTTACCAACGGCCCCTAAAAATTGATTTTCAGAGACGGTGCACCTTGCCAACCGCTTCTAGAAATCGATTCAACGTAAGTACAAAAGGAACGCGTCATCTTTCTAGACACATGTGTTGGTGTGGTCTGGTGATGGAAGGGTGCTACGCGAGGCATGAGGTGTAGGTTTGATTCTTGGAGAGCACTAATGTGTTGTTAATATATTTTTAAAAAAGGTTCCTTCTAATTAGCAATATTTTTTTACATTATTATTATTTAAAAAAATATTTTTAGGGGCAGTTCACCTTACCAACCGTCCCTAAAAATCGATTTTCAGAGACGGTGGACCTTACCAACCGTCCCTAAAAATCGATTTTCTGAGGCGGTCGGGTCGTGCGTCCTCCATAACATCTATTTTCAGCGACGTTTGCGCAGGGACGGTTCGCGTATCCGCTCCTAAAAATAGTCCCCCAACTGCCCCTAAAAATGCTTTATGTACTAGTGCCAGTAGCAGAAAAATATAGCCATTGCTCTGTCAAATGATGACAAGTTGCAGCTTTTTTAGCACACATGGTATAGAAGATGAAAGAATATTTGCCACGAAATCAGCCATCTGAAAAAGTATATCCAATATGATGGATATAAGCAACAGAGATGGCATACTTTTAAAATGGCAAGTCTTTCTTCCTTTTTGATGTCTATCTATGCCTTTAAATTTTGTTTGTAAAACTGTCATAATGTGATCTATTTAAATCCAAGGGTCAACTAAAAGAATTTTCAAAATAAGCATGTAATATAAGCTTCTCTTTCAAAACTGTACATCCAAACCATCCTTTATAGTGACTTAAAATATTATGGTTCCAAACCTTTCCAAAATCCGTTGTAGTTTTCTTTTCCATTCATGTTGCTCAGGCACACGGTTTTGTTTATCTGTTCCTCTTTTACGCAAGTCATCCACTCATCCATGCTAGACTGGTTCATTGATGATAACTTCATAGCTTCTCTAGGTTGTAACTCCTCAGCTAGTGATGCATTGGCTAATAAAACTAACTGCTTCTTCAATCGCTGCCATTCTAACAGTCTTATTTCCTAAATCATCTAAGTTAGCTTCATCCAATGAACCAGGTAAAGCACTTATAAGCAATTTGACATATGAATTGATTCATGGGTCATGATATTCATAGCCGAAAGCTAATAAAATCCTACTCCATGCCACTATGTCCCAATAACCTACAGTAATCATCAACATAGGAAACCACAGAGACGCCAAGATTTGCAAAAGCCACCATCAATCAAGGACTGACATCACATCTCAATGGATAAATTGTTAAATGTTAGGACACATTTGATCCTATCTACAGATAACAGTACCTGAAATGTAAAAAAAACTACAATGCATAATATTCTGCATATGTGGTAGTTAAATCCATAGTTATTAGGTGCAAGGTTCCAAATCAGTGCAAAATCATAGCATCCAAATCGTAGATATTATTCCAAACTGTAGCAAATCTAGGGACAGTCAAAAATAGTCACCATTGTCCAATTCATATGTTATATACCAAATCGTGAATCTGGGGAGGGGAAGGGGCTCACCAGGGAAGTGGCGTGTGGGGATCGCAAGGCAGCAGAAGCATCCGGTTTGTGTGCTCATATGTTATCTCAAAAAATGTTGGGATATCATTCGTACATTTGATGAATTTAAGATTTGTCATATATTTAGGACTAATAATTCTAGAGCAAATAATTTAGCATGGGGATCATCTGGTTATCGTGTTTCTAGAGGCAAATTTCGTATTTCTGAGAAACCGGTGCTCAAAGATGTTTGTGTGCTGGGTCTGCGCACACCAGACTATCCGGTAGGATGCACCGGACTGTCCGGTAGAGCATCGGATTGTTTGGTGAAAGGTGTCGGACTGTTCGGTGGAAACAGAGATCTTGGGTTTTGGCTTTGGATGATTCGGCAAGCGATGTAGCTGATCCAGATGATTGGAGGAAGCCTTTTATTACATATTTATGAAATCCAAATGCCAAAACAGAGAGAAAAGTTCGGCGGGCTGCTTTTAAGTATGCTTTGATTAATGATGACTTATATCGCCGAACTGTTAGTGGTGTTTTGCTTAAATATCTAGGTCCTGATGATGCTGTGCTGACTATGGCTAAGCTACATGAGGGTGTTTGTGGTACTCATCATCGGCTTTGAAGATGAAGTGGTTCTTGAAGAGGGCTGGATTCTATTGGCCTACTATGATCGCCGATTGTTTTAAGTATTACAAAGGATGTCAAATGTGCCAGAAAATTGGAAATTTACAGATGGTTCCTGCTGCTAAGCTACATTCTATTATCAAGCCATAGCCATTCAGAGGATGGGGCCTAGATTTTATTGGAGAAATTCATCCGTCATCTTCCAAGGGGCATCGGTTTGTGCTTATGGCTACATATTACTTCACTAAGTGGACTGAAGTCGTGGCCTTGAAGAATATGACACATAAGGAGGTAATTGAGTTTCTTACTGAACATATTATTCATAGATTCGGTATTCCTCGGACTTAGACTACAGATCAAGGTGCTTCTTTTATGTCTAAAGAGGTACGTGATTTTACCGAATCATATAAGATTAAGTTACTCAATTCTTCTCTATATTATGCTCAGGCTAATGGTCAGGCCGAGTCTAGTAATAAAGTGATTATTAATCTTATCAAAAAGAAGATCGTCGATCATCCTCGGCGTTGGCATGATGTCTTGTCTGAAGCTTTATGGGCTCATAGAATATCTGAACATCGTGCTACTAAAGTTTCTCCTTTTGAGCTTGTGTATGGTCAGGATGCTATATTACCTGTAGAGGTAAATTTGGATGCATATAGGTTTGTGAGGCAGAATGACTTGGATGTCGGCGAGTATCATGATTTGATGATGGATAACATTGATGAGGTGACCGACAAGCGATTGATGGCTCTGAAGGAAATTGAGAAAGACACGCTCATGGTGGCTAAGGCATACAATAAGAAGGTAAAGGCCAAGAATTTCCAGATTGGAGAGCTTGTATGGAAGACGGTGTTGCCATTGAAGACTAAAGACAGAAGTTTTGGCAAGTGGTCTCCAAGTTGGGAAGGTCCTTACAAGGTGAAGCGGGTAGTTCCAGGTTGCTTATATGTTGGAAGACTTGCAAGGTAATGAACAACCCAAAGCATTGAATGGTCGCTTCTCGAAGAAATACTATTCGAGCATGTGGCAAGATGCTTAGGAAAGGCCGATGTGTTGCATCGGAGGTTTGGTTTGCTTCGAGTTTGTTATATTATGAGATATATGTTGATTCTCGAAGATGTAAGTGTTTCTGGTGCCTTTAGTTCATGACTTTCACTAAAAGGCAGGGGGTATGTGTTGAGCACCTAAATAGGCAAGGCCTTGCTGGCCAGCGCCACCGGACTGTCCGGTAGGGGTGTACCGGACTATCCAGTATAGTCGAGTCCGAGACGAAATCCAAGATTTGAGCGAGATCCGTCGAGATTTGACTTGTACAAGACCTCCCCTATAAATATAAAGGGACTAGGCCGATTGACGCATCCACAATCAAACCAATCTATTATTTTACTTACTTTTATTCATATTTCTATTCCCAAACCCTAATTCTCTTCTCCATCCTCAATCTTCGCCTCTCTTCGACTCTACGCCGACTTGAGGAGCTCTAGGTGGCCTGCCGATGCTAGAGCAACCCCTAGCGCTGATCTTCCCTGACGGGGTCCCTTCCGAAAGGTTTGGTCTAGGTTATATCTTTGGTGATTGGCGCTAAAATGTGTTAACAGATCCATCTTTCTTTGGGCCGATGCATTGTAAAATGTAT
Organism: Paspalum notatum; assembly: GCA_022530915.1. NCBI lineage: Eukaryota > Viridiplantae > Streptophyta > Magnoliopsida > Poales > Poaceae > Paspalum > Paspalum notatum. Next base: position 26,655,595 of record CM039692.1, read on the forward strand.
TACTATGATGCGTAGTTTAATATTCCTATGAAGACAGTGCTCCAGGCTTACAGTTTACCTTTTTTGGTTAGTATTACATTGGGTTAACAAACCCATGTGCAACTGAAGATTGGGTATTTGTATCTCTAAAAGATGAATATAAGTTCTTGACATCCTTGGTTTAACTTCCATTTCTAGATCTCCTAGAGGAATGCAGCTTGGAGTCTTGAACTAGAAATTCTCAAGTTTTGCTTCAGTTTCATTCACACAAGATTAAACTGTTGACTAAGATTTTGTTGCATGGTAGCAAAGTATGTATCAAAATACCTAGGAGGAGGCAGCCAATGTTGGTGCTGACGTGGAGGTGGTGGTGGCATGTTCTGAGCGCCCTCATTGGCATCATCACCCTCATCTATAGGTGCCTTTTCCTCATCATCACGGAATGGAGTGAGAGGCCTTTCAAGAAAGACCTTGTCATTTTTGAATGGTCAAAATGTTGTATGAGGCTCATCACAATCACCTCTGAATCTTGTCTTCCCAAAGATCAATGCCGTAATGTATGGAGCATATGCAACATTCATCGTATTGTCCACCTTGAGGTCACTAACATGATCCATCATACATGTAACGACATCCATGACTTACTATTCATCACATGATTGATAATATTCTATAATTTAGCACAAATTTTACTTCTATCGCCACTCTTGGGCAAAATAGTGACACTACACACGAGCAATTTTATTGATCACTACAGGCGGTCAGGCTCATAATATTGACCAATCTCATCAAACACATCTTCATGGAGCAAGTCAATACCATTTGAGAGAAGCTAATAGTTGATCTTATTTGCAACAACAAACTCTAAAAATAGCATCATACTTTCTTTTGCGAGTTATCTACTCAATGGTTTTTGCATCCGTATTTACTTCAGCAGTGGCATAGAACTAACCAATGATCATTTCATTGTAATCAACACAGTTTGCAAGGAAATGCCCTACCAAATTACTCATCACAGGTTTTAAGATCATGTAGTTCCAATCAATGGTCTGATGTTTATGTATGCTAGCTTTCCTTACGTGACTCCAAAGCATCAAGCTGAACTTTTGCATGGAAATAAAGTGCATTGGTGTCACGAGGCATACCATATTGATAGGGTGTTCTTGCCCTAGAGTATTGCTCAAGCGACCACTGCCTTTCCTCGAATGCCCAACCGGTAATGTCAATTGGTTCATCCTCGGCATCAAGATTCTTAGGATCCAAGAATCATCGCCACAACCAACTGAGGGTTGAGCTTCTAAATCAAGATCTAGATAATAATAATCATCTGCATCATCACCTCTCTGACTCTTGCTTCAACCTTTCTTGTATCTAGTGGCAAGTGACTTCATGGACTTTCCAATACCTCTGTCAACAATTAAAGAATGTAGTCGGATAGACCCTAGCCTCGCTAGCTACTCTGAGCACTTCGCCGATTCACTTCTCTTACTCAGAGTTGCTAGCGAGCCAGCCTCGGATGGAGTTGACGCAGCTTCCGGCACGTACCCTTCAGTTTGACTCTTCTCCGCCGACGTTGCCAGATCTGCCACTCACCCCAGCTCCTGACACTCAGTTCCAGACGTCTGGGCAGCCTCCGATCAGTAGCGTGCCTCAGTCTTCTCCCATGCCAGAGGCATCCGAGCCGTCAGCTGCCGAGGTCACTCCAGAGTTCCAGTCAGCCACCCAGTCGACAGAGCCTAGCTTTCACACTGCTTCTACCACTTGCTCGACAACGGGTGCTACTGTCCCTGCTACGACGGCGACACCGACTCTCACCGTCTCTGCCCCGCTCGCACCTCCAGGCGTGTCTTCATCGACAGACGTCGAGCGGGCAGTGGATGAGGCTGCTGAGGAGACTGACTCCGACTCCCCGTCGCGCTTCATCTTGTCCTCTCAGAAGGACGGCTCCCGGCTTCCCGACCCTCCGGTGTCTTAGGTCTCCCTTCTTGGTGCTTGACGCCAAAGGGGGAGAATAGACTTAGGGGGAGCTTAGGGGAGAGTGATTAGAGCTAGATAAGTCAGGGTGAGCTAGAGAGTGACTTCTTTTGATGTATGGTGGATCTTTTGGATGTTGACCCATGTCATGACATTTGGCTCTTGAGCATGATGTATGTTCTCATGACTATGGTTCCTTGATTGTGGTTGTGACTCTATGTGTTTATATTCATATTTTACTTTGAGCTTTGCGTTTACTTTCTTTACTTTACAAGCTCTACTCATTTTGTTGTCATCAATCACCAAAAAGGAGGAGATTGTGAGAAACAAGCCCTAAAAGGTAGAGATTTCGGTGATTAATGACAACCTAATGTCGTTTAGTAATGAGTTCATGCATTGAAGGTTTATATTAGTACTTGAGCTCATTGGTTGATTAAAAGAGACCCCCAACTTCAATTTCTAAAGGTCGGCTTGTGGTTTGATCGAGCTAGCAAGAAGATCGGGTGTTTCCCTAGCTCTAAGTGCCAAAAGGTGAAGAAGGGCACTTAGTTTCCTCTTTGCTAGTTTTTAGTCGAGTCGTACTATCAAGATGGGTTGAGGTGAGTAGCTTGAGTCACTCCATTTCAAGAATTCTCTAACTTTCGAGTGCTTCTATGTCCTAAAGCTCAAGCACCTTAAAACATGCCAAAACACACTCTCCTTTGTCCAATAAGTCAAGAGAAAGCCCTCCGAAAATCTTTACAAAACTACGTTTGAAAATAGCACTGAAAATCAGATTTTTATGTCCCACCGGACTGTCCGGTGGCTCACCACCGGACTGTCCGGTGCCACCACCGGACGATATAAACTGAGAGCTTTATTCCCCTACGTCCCAGGCAAAATAGCTCACCGGACTGTCCGGTGCCTCCACCGGACGTTATAAACTGAGGGGTCGCTGTGTACTACCGGACAGTCCGGTGCACCACTGGACTGTCCGGTGGCTCTAAGGCCCTTGGCGTGAATCGGGGATTTGAATTTGATATAGCACCGGACTGTCCGGTGGCACCGCACCGAACTGTCCGGTGGGTACGCAGAAAATGAGGTTGGAGCTCCAAACGGCTAGTTTTGGAGCTCCACCCTATTTAAAGGCTCCCCCTCCCCTCATTTACTATCTTTGCAACCTAGAAACACTCACATACACTCAAAGGTCACCTACACCACCATTCCACACAAAATCTTGAGCTTTGGGCAATAGACTTGAAGGGAAGAGAACTCATTGATTGGGGTTGAATCAAGTGAAGCCAAGGCTTGTTACTCTTGGTGATTGCGATCACCTAGACGGCTGCGGTCGTGCCTTCTGTGAGCTCCCGAAGCTTGTGGGAGGAGCGGAGGAAGCCATTTGCGAAGGGATTGTACCCGATTCAAGCTCGCCGGTCCGGAGCGGAGAAGAGCTACATCAAGAAGAGAGCACTTGGTCCGCGGATCAAGGGGTGGCTTGACCTTTGCGAAGGTTACTTTTCCAACCTCAATCCTTGCGAAGGTTGAGGCCGAAATCCTCACGAGGAGCCCGCGAGTGCAAAGCCTTGCGAGGGGTGCCAAACGAGGAGTAGGGGGTAGAGACCGTGTGTCTCCCCGAACCTCGGGGAAAAAATCGTCTTGTCACCTCTTGCTCATTTACTTTCCGCATTTAATTTCCACACTTTACTTTCCTAGAACTTGCATGCTTGGCTATAGGTTGCAAAACTTTTGAGCATGTAGTTTGCTAGGAGCACAATCTTAGGCACTAGGGTGGATTGGGGCTTTATCAATAGGATTTAATTTCAAGTTTCGAAATTAGAAGTCCAATTCACCCCCCCTCCTCTTGGATATCTTGATATGGAAAGATCATTTGTGATAGCAATTTTACCCAACCCTACCACTTTTCCTTTGCTATTGTCCCCAAAAGTGTTACTGTCATAACCAGTGCAATCATCTTTATTCATTGAAGAGAACATCCCCATATCAATGGTCTTGTGTTGAGTACAGCTACTATCAAGCACCCAATGTTTGCCACCGGCCTTGTAGTTCACCTTCGTGCCACCTCTTGCCATGAGACAATGTGGAGTAGAGAAAAGTGATGGAGCTTCCTTGATGGCGATGCCAGCAATAAGCTTGGAAGCCTAACCTTTATCATACAAATTCGTACTTGCATCGGAATCCCACTCAACAAGATATGCTTTTCCATTCTTCTTTTTCTTCATAAACTTCTTATTTTTCTTCTATTCCACGCTCTTGTCCTATATCTTCTTGTTGGACAATACATGACAATATGACCCGGTTCACCATACTCAAAACACTTTCTTTCATTGAATGGGTTCTTCTTTGATGATTGACTTCTTCTAGGAAATCCTTTCTTCTTCATGAATTTGTTAAACTTTCTCACAAAGAGAGCCATTTCTTCATCATCTCCACTTTCACTAGCTTCATTATCACTGTCATATTCTTCAATGACTTTGGAGGACTTAACCTTGAGAGCAATGCACCTTTTCTTCTCATCAACTACTTCACCATGAGCTTCTTATTGTGACCTCTTTGAATATGTCATGAGTGACTACTTCACCCAACATTTCAAGTCAGATCTCACAAGTGACAATTGTGTCATATCAACTTGGAAGTGATCTAAGGAACTTGTGTGAGAAGTATTCATCCGGCACATCAAACCCAATGATAAGGACAAGTCTATGGTGCCCAAGTATTTCCTGAACTTTCACAGTACCAAACAATGATTAGATACTTCACTTCTGAATTTTACTACCAATGGAAGTTATCCAAAATGAATTTCCGTGCTGACCTAGATCCACTTAACCAAGACCATGTAGAGGCCTAACTGGAGAAGGCCATGCTCATGGCCCTCGTGTTCAGTAGTGGCGATGAGAAGATCAACGAGCTGTGGAGTAGTCTAGGTAGTCGCATAGGAAAAAAGGAGTGGAGCAGGAGGGCGCTGAGGAGCTCCGAAGCAGTCCTACCCAACAAAAAGGATCAGGTCAGCTCACGGTTACTCTAGTACAGGGTAACACCAGGCCAACTACCTCAATTTGCCTACTACATTACTCAAATACCAAGGGGGGTAAAACGTTTATACAAGACTAATTGGAGGGTTGCATTAAACAAGCTACGTCACATGAGGGGGTGGAAAGGATCGATGAAATCAATAAAACCCAGGCGCCACGAGCATATGCATATCAAATATGTTGCCAAAGAAATCACCCCAGAGTACGCAGGTCTTCTGGACGCTACATCCCAGCAATCGCCATAATACCTTAATATTATTTAGAGTAGAATCAAAGAAATCGAGAGAGCGAATAACAAAGTAGTCAATCTATTGTATTCATTGATTGGATGTTTTACATATATACACGGTGAACGGATTGGTTTGCGTCTGTTCGGAGAGTCAGAGCGAGGAACCGTCTCCCGAGGGGGTGCCTCTGAGAAACCGCCTCCATGGAACCGTCTTCGTACGTAGGATGAGATCATCCCAAGACATTTGTTTTGTAACACTCCCCCTTGATCGAATCCTCCTTGAGATCAACGTGTTGTTAATTCCTCTAAAAACCCTATGGGGAAAATCTAAGGAATATCTTATTGTGATTAATAAACCACTATGTCTTTGGTATCTCCTCTAAAAAAACCCTGTGAGGAAAAAATGGAGATACAACATAATGTATTTATCTTCTCTAAAAACCATGTAGGAAAAATACGAGGAGAATATGTTGATATACTATTAAAAACTCCATTAAAAACCAATGAAAAAATTAGGAGAAACTGATACAGTATATTTTTGTGATTGTCTCTTGTGAGCTTGTATGAGAAAACCTTGAAGAGGAAAAACCCATAACAAGCTTGAGGACAATGCATGTCTTTGATGCTTCCTTAAAAAAACCCAGTGGGGAAAAAAGAAAACATGACATATACTTGTGTTGTTATTACCTTATTATAAACTTTTCATGAGAAACCTTTTTCATAGCTAGGACAAGTTCATAGCTAGGAGATACCTCCCCCTGATTCTTGCAAAATCTCAAAGCCATCTCATATCAATTTCATAGACACATGGGAAATGTGGAAACTGACAGGGACTTTGGGTAAATGTGAAATATATTTTTAATATCCTCGTACTGCTACAATTGATGAGGATATATGCAATAATATGATATTGCTTCTATGTAACCTGTTTGCATCTATGTAACACAAGCAGAATTATCTTCATAGATAATTGTAAGTGATTCAATGGAATCACTTGTGGTCACTCAATGAAGACATACATATTTATATGATGCTTCAGAATGGTAGGTGTAAGTAATCATTAGAGTTGATTTTAAATGACTCCCATGAGAACTTTACCACAATGATGTCAGTATGTGATATGGCATTATAGGGATCAAATAGCATGTATCTTAATATCCCACTATGGTCAATATCTTGAATTATTGATGAATCAAGATCTTATGGTGCCATATTATCTATGGATATCCTCTTTGACTCCCACCTTGTGGTGTTGTTGGAGTTGCGCCTTTTGAGCTAGCAAGGTATCTACAAATGCAATATTAGGCATGCTGCAAATTGCATGATACATAAGCGCTTTTATGGCACTAAGATTGTCATCCTGGGTCTAAGTGGATATTGATCCATCTTTAGGGATTAAACGACCATAAGTGTCGATGGATATTATTGTCCAATATCAATTGGATACTAGAAGACCGATGTTTATGCTTAAGTGTAGACTCAAGTATGATTTGGTTTACCCAAATATTTCATCTCAAATTTCGTCTTATGATGATCACATATTATGTTGTGTGTGATTAGAGATGATATGAAATTCAATTCTAGAATTTCACTATGAACACACATATGCGACCATCATGATTGGAGTAATCTTTCTGAGGAAGGAACTCACTTAGTCAATTGTACCACAATCAACTTGACTATTTCAAGTCATGGTGTGACTTGAGTTTAAATAGTGTATATTTGATTTGTGCTTAGATTCAGACTACAAAGTCCATATAGAACTAAGATTTCTGAACTAACCAAATTCATTTGATCTACCAATGAGTAAATATAGGAACATTATTTCCACACATATCAATACGTATGATATGATAGGTATCTGCGTGAAACCTTGTGCTACAAGCTCTCATTATTTCGCCACTTACTTTCGTAAAGAAAGCACTGTAAGGAGAAGATTTACTATGGTAAATACTTCTCTTTGTTTGAATGAGAGCAATTCTCGAAATTGCCACCTTTGATTTGACCCAATTTGAGTGTTGACACTCTGCCTAGGACTTTTGGTTTGGATCCAGTAGAAGGTGTATAGCAATTTTGATGAGAAAAGTATCTCAACATTTTGTAGTCTTTGTATGATTGATTCAGTGGAACAAATATAGCTTGTGGAAATTTTAACCCATTTGAACTCTACGTCATTTCCCATTACGACAAAGTTAGGGTGTTCCAATGACCCAGAGCCTGAATATGTGCACTTATTATGCTATGATTTTCTATGCTTAAGATCCATAGGCTTTTGGATAACGAATATCCATAAGGTTTCAATCAACTTGGAGTTGATTTGCATTTACTGACTTGGAGGATGTTCTCCCCTATTTGAGTACGCTCGCAACGAGCTGTACCCTGTGTGATCATACTTCTCCCCCCTCTTATTTTGATATGGGAGTTGAGTGGTTTTGTTTTGGTACCTCCACTGAGTGGTTTTGTTTTGGTACCTCCACTCTTTCTGACACAACAATGGATGGTATCAAAAATTTGTGACACCTATATGACAAGTAAATGCACTTGGTAGATTATGTGCAATATGATGCAAATATATGATATTCTGAACGATTTGGTTCAGATCATGTAATACGTGAATACGAGGATTGAAGGCTAATATGTGACATTGTTTTTAAATTCTAGGCATTCTTTATGTGGTATGTATCTCCCCCTAGTGCCTAGAATCATCCTCAAAGTGTAGCATACAAGTTGTATGTGAATCTCCTATGGGAGATCTAAGGTATTATGTGATTGGCGGGTATTGATACCTCATATGAATCCCAAACAAACATATATGTATGCTCAAGTGGTGATACCAGTATATGTACTGATACACAGATGGGAAATCTTTTGGCTGAGGCCAAAATTTCACGTGGTGACTGCTACGGAGGGAGCCATATGATGCGGTTTCATGAATTTGTATAAATCATGCAGTGTGTATGGCCGCATATCACCGGTGAGGTGTTAGTAATTTCCAATTCTATTTGGATTGGTCATGCAAATTATAGGATTCTCTTTGCAAGAGATTCAACTATACCACCTAAAGTATGGACACAAGATACTTAATGTTCGAGTCCCACAAAGCCAAACAATTCCATGTGAATGGATTTTATTCTGCGTCCAGAATAATTTTGCTCAAAATTGATGAATTTGAACAATGAGTTTGGCAAAATTTATTATCCTTATGAATAAGGACACAATAGGACTATGTTGTATATGCATAAGTGTACACTCTATAGTACCAAGGTGGTCCATAGAAGGGTTGAAGGATCACACATGTGTTCTTGAATATGTTCAAGAACTTGAGTGGGCCATTTGAATTTTAAGGTAAGAGGGCCTTAAAATTAATTCCTTTGTTGCATATATTGTGCAAAACAAATACGTGGATTTGGGGAATTATGTTGTGACCAATAGAATTGATAATAATTTTTTCATCATTCCTAAGACAGAATGACCAATAATGCCCGATCTTGATTGGATCAAAACAGAAAACAATTTATACGCAACATGTAATATGGGATTGATGTATGTATAATACATTCTACATCCGGAAGAAAATTGCATAAACATTTGGTTTTCATATCCATTGTACTAAGTTGAATGTAGACTTTCATCTACTCTTAGTATTTGGTTTCTATATGGAAACAAAGTAACTAGATATAATAAATACATAGTAGAATATTTGTAGAATCAGTATACATGTGCGCATCTGATTGACTTGAATACCCTAGAGAGAGTGTAGTCTCTCATATGTTAGTGGTTCAATGATCCAATAAACAAATTTCTTCCATCTGGTTGAATCCCGAATATTTTGATATATATATTAACTCCAAATTAAGTATGTATTTTGAATCATATAGAATTTTAATTTCATGCATAAGGACATGATATTGTCTAATGAAAAGATAGACAATGTACTACATTAGCTAGTATAAAATTAGGCTAATAGTATTTCCATGCATAATATAGAGACTTGAAGATCTCATTGTTGAAGTGAACTTCAAATTTGTTCCAATAACTCTCTTGCCTCCAATGAGTTAGAGGTATAGTTGAGCCAAATATTTGATTTGGCATTTTAATGTGTACGTGGATCGCACAACCACATTCATTAACAAACGTGAGATTTGTCACTTGGTAATTTTTCTAGAAAATGACATGCGCATTTTTTTTAGTTCCATCGTACTGTGAATTGCTATGGATGTGAAATCCTGATAGACAATACTATGTTCTTTGTTGGTAACTTCAATACAGAAGTCGCAAAGAATAGATAGAACGCACTCCTAAACACATCCAGTTTACCTAAGTGGAGATGCATTAAAAAAATTCATATGCACATGTGTGGTAGTTGTAGGAAGATGGACTAAGCACACTGGTGGAGAAATGAGCCAGCATAGTAATGAGGTCACAAGTCACACCAATGATATCATTTGATATTGAGTGTCCATTTTGGAGAGTTAATCTCATGCAATCTGAGTTAGAACAATGTTCACATTGAAAATATTAATTCTACATGGGTTAGCCATGTTTTTATTAATAAAGCAATAAAATGTTGTGATGCAACATTTTCGGTGTCAAGATGACACTTGATTTCGGACTAACCATTCTAACAAACAAGCGACAAAGTTGCTATTAATGTTTTGGACTCCATTCATGTGGGAATGATTGATGTAAGATTCATTACCAAAACATAGACTTTGTGTATAGTAGAAGGTTGTCACCAAAATAATGCACTATTTTCTTCTTATTTATTTAAGCAAAACTTGATGCTCAAATAATCCTCAATTCAAGATGGGTCTTGAATTGGTATATGCAAAATATTATGTAGTCAAGATGAGTCTTAGTCACATATAGTGTTCACCTTATATTGGATAGACGATAGAATCACTATCAAGGTAGTCTCAATTGTTATGTATGAGCTTGCAAACACAATGAAGGTATGAACCAAAAATTGGTAACCTTGTAGTAGGGTGAAACAATATTGTATAGATATCATCCCACTATTTTGTGTTGTGCCAATAACAATATGGTTTGATAGCTTGAAGGTAGTCATCATGTTAGAAAACATGATGTAACCCTTATTGTGTAATCAAGTCTGGAGGCAGTCACTATGTTTTAACAAACATGGTGTAGATCTCAAATTACTAGACCATCTATCGAAAAAGAAAAAAAATCATTAAAGTGATGTTGACCTTATGTAATTCATATTCAAATTGGATGAGGATGGTCACTATGCAGTCTTGGACATAGTGTAGATCCTAAAGTAGCACTGTGGTACTACCGATGGACAATTTCCAAAATGAATTAAGGTATTTGTCTAAAAGGTGTGTAGACCTTTTGTTCCAAATTTTGATATTAGGTTTCCACATAGAGAGTCATCATTATGTTTAGACACATTATACCTCCATTGGTAGCACTGTGGCACTACTTTGTGCATAACCAACAGTGATCCCCTAGGCCTCTCTAGGCCTCCGCCTAGGCCCGACTAGTCCCTAGGCCTAGCCTAACCGCCCGGATTTTAACCTAGTCCTTTGTCTAGGCCTTATGACCGCCTAGGCCCTGATTAGGCCTATTTAGGCCGCCTAGTCCCGCCTCAACCGCATAATGGAACCTAGATTTTTTTTTTTTTTTGCCTCAGCCTGTTTGGGTGGCTTTGGGAAGGCTTTTAGGCCTTCCATACCTACTCCTACCCAATTGGTGCAGTTTGACTGCTTCAGGACTTTATCTGTTTTGCATCTCTTAAGTCTTAAGTACTTGACAACATTATGTCATTATATAACTAACTAAATTTATTTTCTTATCATCTTATAGATACATACAAAGAAAATTAATAGACTATACATGGATCCACACAATAATCTTATCTAGATGTATGTCATAACTACATAGCAATTAGTAAATAAGCAAAATTTCTTATATTTTAGTTTGCTTGCCTAGGCCCGCCTAGGCCACGCCTAGGCCTAGGCCTGACCTCACGGCCCACCTAGCAACTAACGCCTAGGATAACCATGATAACCAATATACAAAATTCAGAATATTTGTGTTGAACAAAATGATAAGGTGAACACATGAATGTATTTTGCATTGTTTGTATATTAAGCACTTAGAATTTATTGATATAAGTTATTGGGCTTAAGTAAATAAAGTTGCAAGAAAAACAATGCGTTGAAATAAATCAACAACAATTAATGTTAATGGAATTGCATATGAGCAAATACTTAGAACATGAATAAACTTGCATTTGATACAATATACACACATTTGTACAAATACAGATGCTACCAGGGGTCTAGATGTTAGAAACAGACATTTAGTTGCTGATAACAAGCAGTGCATAATTGCTTGATAACCTGAGGGATTATTTGCTAATTAAACTGCTGAAAATAATAGATAAATGTTAAAAATATTTTGGGCCGAGACAACCAAGGAATGGCCCATGGCTGGGCCTTCCAGCGGCACATGTGTAGGCCTGGCGGACCCTAACCACCACCGGGAACTGCCGCCGCCGCTTGGGCCCTGGGAGGCGCCGCGCCACCGCATGGGGTGGCACCGTCGCCGCCACCAGGCCGCCATGCTGGGACGCCCCTCGGGTGGCCGCTGCCGCGCCTTTGGAGCTGTGCTGGAGCGCCGCCGGGCCACCGAGCGGGCGCACCGCCGAGACAGCCGCGCTGGGCTGCTTTGCGGGCGCGCCGCCGTTACTGTGCCGGTCCGCCGCTGCGGATGCCGCACTGCGTCTCCGGATGCTGCACCACCGCCGCACTGCCCCTGGGGTCTCTGCGCGTGCAGGAGCCGCGCTGCAGCGTCGGGCAGAGGCGCCACCGCTGTGGTCTCGCCGTCGGGCTGCCGCGCTTGGCCACACTGAGCAGATGCTCGGGCGAGCCGCCAGGGCCGCCATTTTAGGCAGGTGTGCAGCGAGTCGTCGCGGCCGTCAATCCAGGCTGCCGAGCGGACGAGTCGCCGAGGCACTCTGCCTTGCCGTCCGATGCTTGCCGCCGATCTGCCGATCTGTTTTCTCCCTTGCGATGCTCCAGCAGATTGTTTCCTTGAGATGGACCTCTCAGAAGAAAGTCGCCGATCTACTTCTCCGGGAGAGTTCCGGAGAGTTTCTCCTGTAAGAACTCTATGAGAGTTTCTCCGATCCGGTTTTTCTGCCTTGTTAAGGATGCATGATAACGTGTTTAGAGTAGAATCGAAAAAAATCGAGAAAGCGAATGACGAAGTAGTCGAACCGTTGTTTATATTGATCGGATGTTTTACATATATATATACGGTGAACGAACGGGTCCGTCAGAGAGTGCGAGCGAGGAACCGCCTCCCGAGGGGTGCCTGCGAGTAACACATCTCTACGTGGGATGATCTCCCGAGAGATTTGTTTATCTCCCGACAGATCTGTTTCTGTTTTGTAACAAATATGACCAGAAAACGCTACTCCACCATCAGGCGTTTGAAAAGTATCGAAAGAGATTGAAGGGGATTAAATCCTTTATAGTCAAATTTGAATAGGAAGGGATTTAATCCCACTGAATCCCCTTGCAACCTTGCAACCAAACACGCCCTCAAGCACAAAAATTCTAGGCAGCGAGTAGCTCCAAAAAAAATTCAAGTGAGGAATTGCGCAGAATGGAGTAGCACCGGACATGCCCCATAGGTAATTATCTGTGTCATTAGATGCGATAATGTGCAGCAGATGCATCATCTCTTAGACACTTGGAAAAGTACTCAATTTTTCACCACAACTGAATGTAATATAACACAATCAGATGCAGCGAAGAAACAAGAACAAAAGCTAGAGGCAGTAATTCCAAAAAAAATCATAATTATTCTTGGCTTGGAGCACCATTTGTCGACTCCTCCATAGGTTCTGCCTCTGCTGCATCACCTTTCTTGCCTATATTCACGAGAAAACAAACACATCCTAGTCAGCTGAACGGATAATAGTACAAACTGAAGATAGACAACAGGCACTTAAGTTGCAGAACATATAAGATGTTTAAATCAAGTTAGTATGTTCAGCTAGTTTCGCAAAGGGTAAATTATGCATGTAGCCCAAAGGTAACAAAATAATGAGATTCCTGTTCGTAGGACAGACCTTTCTTCTTCTTTCCACCACCCTTCTTCTTTGATTTCGTCCCCAAAGCAAGCCATGCCTTTATCTCAGCATCGTCTTCGATAGATTTTGTGGGCTGCAACTCCTGTAGCTGATGTGATGTAATTTTATCTGATCCGTTTGGCATCAGCAGCACAGTGAATTTTATGTGTGCAACAAGATCGCCTGCATGATGCAATTACTTAGTGTTACTTCTGTTACAATAAACCATTAGGGGACACTTATAGCAGAAGCTTGGAAGGCAGAAGCTTGGAAGAAATTACAAAACCACAAAAAACCAATCTGCGTCAATAGCTCATGGTTAAAAAAACTATTTCAAGAATCTCCAGTGGTTCAAATCTGAAGGGACTGGTATTTCTCTACCTGGCTTCTCATGAAGCACCGGGTATGGCTGCAATAGATCATGGTTCATGCATTCCACCAAACCTAAGCGTGCGCGCTTCTCTTCCAGTGCCCTATAACAATTCATAAACTCATGCTTCAATAGACGCAGAACCACAATAAAAGCACATCAGAACTCAAAAAGACAGTGTGCAGTCACAAACCTAGCAGTGAAAGGCATGATCGGGAACTTCTGGCTGATCTCACTGAATATAAACCTTGATGCTTTCATCTTCAAGTGATAATTCTTGTCCACAGCCCTTTTGTAGATGGTGGTCTGCTTCTCATCCAACAACTTGGGCTGCCATGAACATTCAACAAAAAATGTAACCAAGCGGGGGTGAAAGAGCATCAAATAGAATATTTAAACAGAAATTCTCACCTTTCCCTCCCCAGTGCTGGTGACAATATCAATTGCATATACTTCATTTTCCTCAAATTCAGCATCATCAACCTTGGTATCAGCATTGGAGACACTGAGCACAACTTTGTTACCATCAATAACAAATTGCTTCAGCTGATGGCTAAGAACACCCTCCACAATTTTGCAGTCATAAGCAGCAGCAACTTTCTGAATTGCCTCAGTGACATCCTTGTTCTGGAGAAGGCATAGGCATGGGGGTTATAAACCAATAAAACAAAACCAAAAACAAGAAACTACTTTGGGCAAACATTTTTTTTAACACTTTCAGATACCAGGGCAATTATTAAAACATTTTCTATATGATAGAAAAGATACAGCTTGTGAAAGACAAAACGAAGGTAGAAGACATATACCTTCTTCCCTGGTCTCACAAGCCTCAATGCAACTTCTGCTGCAGTGTTGGCAGCAGCAAGAACATCAGCTGCTCTTCCAGTGACAGGCCCATTAGTAACCACATGTGTATGAGCCACCACAGCAATAAAGCCATCAATATGACAGCCCATATCACTGTCAGAAGGAAAAAATGTAATGAGGTTCCCAGTACAATTCTCGGAAAAAGAATTATAGAAATATTTGCAACAAGATAATTACATTTTAACCATATCATTTTCTTCCAGAACTGCCTCATCAGTGGCAAGCGGTGAGAAGTGGCAGACTGTGTTGTTCACGGATACACAGGTCGGGAAAGCAATGCCCTTTTCAATCTTCCTCTTTGCATTCTTGTAGACGTTTGCAGTTTGCCTATTCTCAACAAAGAAGCCCATGTAAGGATGCACATTAGCAAGAAAGTAGCACATCAAGAGAAACAAGAGACAAAATATATATTACTCTCTTATGAAAGAGTCGCCCTTCTCACAAAGGTCGACGATCTTGGCCTTCGGTTTGCACTCAGATACGACAAGCTTCAGAGCATCTAGTGCAAAAGAGACAAAACACATTAACATTACGTTTCTGAGATTGCTATGCATCAGGCTAAAAGCAAGCACAATCCCCCGCACGCAATCTCAATGGTCAATGCCACTTCTAGGACCTAACATTAATTTCGGTGAGCTTTATCAACAAACACACTCCATAAACTTCACACACTTGATAAATAGATAACAGCAGAAGCTTCAAAAGAAAAAAAAAAAAGGAGCAACTAAATTGTGCATATGCCACTTCTAGGGCCTAACATTACTATCAGTGAGCTTTGTCAATAAACATACTCAATATACTTCACACAAAAAAAAAACTAGATTATAACTGCTAAAGCTCGAAAGGAAAGTGGACTAGTGGAGCAAATAAATTGTGCCTACACCCTGCAACCCACAGGACAGAACTGCCTAAGGTCACGCAACTGCTACCAGAAACCAAGCAAAATCAATTCCTGTTTCTCAGAAACTGACATCACTATCAATATGAACAGCTTTCACATATCTATTCCGTCCTGTTAATCTGCCATCACGATCAATATGAATTCGACATATGAATACTTACACAGCTCACTAAACAGCTAAATCCAGCTCTGGCTAACAATTAACAAGGCCAGCGGCAATCAGCACTAGAAATCCCAAACGCTGCCATTCTATCCGCGAACCACCATACAAACCCCAGGCATGCGGCGGAAAAAACAGCAGGGGGACGGCAGAAAGACCATAGGGCGCAAAAGGCGAGGTTACTTACTGTTGAGGATTTCGGCGGCAGCCTTGTACTTGGTGACGACGTCGTTGGAGGAGAGGTCAAGCTCCTTCTCCTCCCTGACTTCATCGTCCGACGACATCTGCAGCACACACGCCACCACGAACGCGCACACCCAAAGCAATCAGAAATGGCGAGAAAATGACAGAAACCAAACGAAACGGGCCGAATGGAGCCGGCGAAACGTGGAAGAGGACGGAAGAGACTCACTGCTTAGATCCGAGGCGGGGGACGGCGAGGTCTGGGAGGGGGCTCGCGGCGGCGGCAGAAGCGGTGGTGGCGGCGGAGGGAGAGACAGCGAGAGGTTTAGGTTTAGGGTTTGGGCTCACGAGGTGGGGATTAGAAATGGGGGCGAGTGAGGCGGCGGCGTCTGGCTAGGGCTCAGAGGGGCGGAGCGCGTGTCGCTGACTGGTGGGGCAGAGGGACGGACAAACGTGTGAACGGGTCACTGACGAGTGGGATCAGGCAGAGAGGATGGGCGCTGGGCCGCCGCGTGTGGGGCTGGATAAGGCTTACAGGTGGGCCAGGGACACTTGGACCGCGTCCCGTTTTAATCCAGACGGAACGGAGAAGTGGATCAGGCCCTCTTTGGTTCACGGCCCAAATTTGGCTATGGCCAAGGTATGGGTTAATAACAATTGTTTCAGTTATGGTTTAATTTTGGCCGTGAACCAATTATACTCTTAGACTGAGTTAGTGCAAGGTGCAGATCATGCATATTGTCTCGCGCATAACACTGTGCACTGTAGATGCAATGTACGCACAAAAGAGTTTGAAATACACAATAGTGATATACAAGCCGCTACATCGGTCTTAGAATGGAGGGAATTGGGCATAGCCGCATAGATACCTAGGGGTTCATACCAATGTTACAGAGATGGATAGAAACACTCATCCAGGTACCCATAGAGATAGAATATGAGTAAAAAATTTATCCATAGAAATTTATTAAATTGCGAAATTTATATTCACGTCTAGGATTCTAGTATACGGCCCATATACACTATGCATTAAGGCTCATAGAACGTCGACTCTTGAATGTTGTTTCTCGAGCGTGCTCCTATAAGAAAAATATGCCCTAAGCCACGTGCTTAGTCTAATTAATATGATTTTCGTGGTTAAGGTGATAAAATGCTCCGTTTATGACTAATATGTAGACATGCTTATTTGTTTAAGTTTTAGGGATGCAATTAATAGACTTGGAGAACAAACACCGCAAAGGAGTGCTTAAAGAGCACAAGAGAAGGCTCAAGACATCACGAAGTCATGAACCCCTGACTCGGTGGTCACGCTAGTCGGAATTTTTTACGCACTGGACAATCAGGTGAGAAGTAGAAGACTACAAAAATGAAGACTCAAGACGTGGTACAAATTCACGTAGATGCATTTTCTTCTCCTGTCTCATTACACCTGTTGGGTATTGGACATGTCAATAATATTGGGCAAGCAGACGTGTGGCACTGGATAAGCAGATGAACAGAAGTAGTACATCTTCAATCGTCTTTCTAGTAATTTCTTCATCATTTAAGATTTTCATGTTGATCCTAAGCTCCTGAACATTCACTGAGCACTAGCGCTACTAAAGAGCCATTAAAAATATCATATGGACACAAAGTTTCAAATATTAAGTGAATTTGAACTTAGTTGATCTAACGAAGCTCAAGTCGCCAAGATTTGATCTTGTTTGGTCGACTATTATCTAATTAAGCACATTTTACCCAATATGTCATTGAGGTTGAGAAATGGATGATATACTTCTTTGCATAGGGTAGGATCAACATAAAGAGTGATCTTGAGACAATAGCAGGATCACTAGAATCCTCAATGAATCCTTTTATACTTGTGGAGTCTTGTTAAGAATGTTTGGTACCAAATCCATGTTTGGTCCATCAAGGTTAGTTAAAGAATTTTTGGACATCCAAGTGGCCTTTGTTTGAACATTTGGCAAACTCATCACCTTAGCTCCATAAGTGCTACTTTTGAGTACATAACACAAATTAGAATTTTTAAAGGCAAGATGTGGATAGGTAAAGTTACCAATGGAAAATCCTAATCAAGATGTCCCTAAACTCGACAATTGTAGCACACTTTGTGTTTGTTTTAGTTTCTTGATCATTTCCTTTACTTGACTGTGCTTTCTTCTGTTGAACCATGTTTTGAGGCTTGCTAATGCTCTTTGCTGTCGTCGAGGGTTGGTGAGCTACAGATGGCTTCACTGGACAAGCCAATCCCCTATATTATCGGATAAGCTGGAATTGTGGACAAGACTATGATAAGGGTTGTACAAGCCTCTATGTTGTGTTCAGTGTCCTTGCACCAGTGACACTTCCTTTTCGTCATACTTTTCTATTTTTTATCTTTTTTCCTTTGTTTCTTTAAATAATTTTGGGCTTGAGATCTTGTGGGTTGGGAGAGAGGTGTGGCAGTGCCACCACCCGGTGACCCAGGACAGCTGCTCGGGCTTGTCGGCGGCAATAAGCTGTGACCTATACTTGTCCATAACGGCCGGCCCGCTGGGCGGCACGTGGCCTGGCACCGCGTAGCACGGCCCGAGCCCGACACGGCCCGGTTGGCAGCGTGCTCAGGCTGGCCCGGAACGAGGCCCGTGCCATGTTTGGGAGGCAAGGCCGGCCCACGGTGCAGGCACAGGCCCTGCCCGGTAAAAGAGGCGGGCCCGGCTTCGGCCGTTAAATGGATGGGGTACATATACCCTCCCCTCCCTTCCCCACCGTAACCCCTAGCCATTTCACTCCTCTCCCACCGCAGGGCAGAGACAGCCGCCCTTGCTCGCCTCGCCCCCCGTCCCTAGCCATTCGCCTTCGCCTCGCCTACTGTCCCAGCGGAGACGGAAGCCGGCGGGCCACCATCGACGCCTTTGCTGATCCTCTACCTCTCCCTCTCTCCCTCTCTCGCTCTATCCTCTTCACTCTCTCTCCCTCTCTCGTTGTTTCTGTAACCCTAACCTATCTTGCTCAGGTTCTGTGCCAAGCTCCGCTCCGGTGCGGCAGTGTCCCTCATCGGTTGATCTGGTGCACCGGCTACGCAGGTGAGCTGATCCTCTACCTCTCTCTCTCTAACCCCAACCCTAAATCCGTAACCCTAACCTCTCTGTTCTTGTTATTGTTCTTGTGTTGCAGGTCGCCGGTTATGGTTTTTCTTCCATAGATCTGGTGCCGCATGGCCGTGAGGGAGCCGGAGACGCCAGTTGAGGAGGCGGCAATGTCTATGGAAGATGATTCCATGGACGACGACTACTATGTTGCCGCCGAGGCCGACGATGAGGAGCGGGAGCTTAAGGCGCAGAACGAGGCCGAGGATGCTCGGCGCTTCATCCTCGGTAGCAGTGCAGGTGCTGCCATCGACGTGGATGGATGTAAGGATCGGATGCCCAAGAGGGGGAGTGAATTGGGCTAATTTCAATTTTTAATCGAAAATCCTTAACCTAACAACACTACAAATTAGCCCACTTCACCCTCTACACGAAACTATCTACTCAACAAGGAAAGGAAAACCTACACATGCTAGTTGAAAAAGAGTCGTTGCAAAAGAGGTGGGCTGACGCAGTGAAGACCGGATGGTCCGCTCTGTCCGAAAAGTGAAGACCAGACCATACGGTCCATGCACTTTACCAACGGTCACTGGAACAATGCATCACTGTACTATAGTTCGGTCTTTGGTCCGCTCTTATGGGACCAGACTATACGGTCCATGTATATGAATTTCCATCAAGTCAACACCTCTGAGTTATTTGGTACGGTCCTTGTACGGTTTTGAGGGACCGTCCTATTTTCTTGCCTGTCCGAGGGTTTGGTACCCATGGGTTACTTAGGACGGTCTGTAGACAGTTTACCCAAACCATACTATCTGGTCTATGCATCTTCATCATCCATGGTTAAGGTCTATCTTGATCAAACTTGATACGTCAGATAGTCCGTAATCACTAAACCGGACCTTCCTGTCCAACTGATTTGCATGGAGCTTAGACCGTAGAGAAAATGCCCTTGAGGTTAAATGGTACGCTCCACTGAAAAACCTCAAACCGGACCATACGGTCCATGCATTTTTTTGCTGAATCTGATTTTCTTCAACCACTTTGATGCTCCCTTGAGTTTCCTTGGACCTTGTACCTTTGTAGCTTGCACCTTTCATGTTTTTGAGCACTTGGCTTGTGTGTGCATCCATAACTTGGCAATTCACTTGATCAAGCTACTAACCATCGGCCTCTCTTAATAGTGCGGACACTAAAAGCTAGAAAGCCCTATCTAAGCAAGGATCCACCTTCTCCTTTGATCCTTGACTCTAGAAGAGTCCTTAGCCTTCGAGATATGGATGAAAACCACGTCCGCTTCCATTAGAAGAATATTTGAACCATGGGTCATTCATATAATCCAATGAGCCACCATTTTGATATATATTATTAAAGAGTAAAATCCATCTCCGATCCCTAAACTTGTCTTGGTGTATCAACCCGGTCCCTAAAGTTTCAAAGTGACCATTCCGGCCCCTAAACTTGTCTCGGTGTGTCAACCAGGTCTCTAAAGTTTCAAAGTGACCATCCCGGTCCCTAAACTTGTCTTGGTGTGTCAATCCGGTCCCTAAAGTCTCAAAAGGGAGGTAGGGTCCATGTGTCACGTCAACTAAACGGATGAACACTTTGAGACTTTAGGGACCGGATTGACACACCAAGACAAGTTTAGGGACCGGGATGGTCACTTTGAGACTTTAGGGACCGAGATGACACACCGAGACAAGTTTAGGGACCGAGATGGTCACTTTGAAACTTTATGTACCGGGATGACACACCGAGACAAGTTTAGGAACCGGAGATGGATTTTACTCATTATGAGTATTAAACTTGTACTCATGATCTCATTAGACAACAAATAATCTTGTCAATCAATCACCAAAACTTACCATAGGGCCTACATGCTTACAATGGTGCCGTCGCCGACGCAAGGACGGGGACGGGATGCGCACCGGATCCACGAGCCCGGCTGGCACGGCCGCGGCGAGTACATCTAGTAAGTAGTTTAAGTAGCTTGAATGATCTAGCTATTTTGTAGTTTTCCTGATGGTTTCTCGAATTCTTGAGTTTGAACATATGAAATCTGTTGAGATTGCAAAATGAGTTGAATGCGCCCTGTATTGTACTGGGCACGGGCACGGCACCACCGGACAGGTCGTGCCTCCGGCCCGGCCCGGCCCGTGTGAGCTGTAGGACTGAGACGTGCGACTAGAGGGTGGAGTGAATAGGGGCACTTAAAAACTCAAACTCACGAACCCCGGTGCAAACTGACAGCTACAACACACAACAAACGCTAGACACCGTGCACTGAAAGAAAATGTGTCTAGCAGCACTTGGTGTCGCCCACTGAACGGATACATACCAAGCGAGCGGAAGCACGAGACTCAACGACCTGACCGGTGGCAGAGCCGGACTGTCCGGTGGGGTCTGGAACTTGAGCCTCTCAAACCCTAAACTTGACCAAACCTTGTCCAATCTCCCCGTCCTTGAAAGTCCAAAACACCAGCAAAAGAAATGATTCACCCTTGGCCAAAGCAAACACCTAAAAGCCAAAGATTGAACCCAAAAAACAAACTAGAGAGGAGAGGAAAAGAGGGCTGCACACATGAGCTCGAATTTCTGCGGAATCTCGATGTATTGAAGATGGGAAATCAGTTCATACAAGTTTCCTACAGCCTACCACCTTCATCCTTCCCACTTGTGAGAGGAACACTAGCTAGGGGACTCAAATCCTAGCCCTAATGCTCTCTCTTCTCTCTTAGGCACATGGCTGTATGGAAATGAAGCCTAGGGTTTCCTAATGGTGGGAGAGACACCTAAATGACTAGCCACTTAGGTATTTATAGTCCTTGGCCTGACGACACAATTAACACTAAGACCCTTACTCTAAAATGCCCGAAAGGGGGCTGAAATGTAAAAGATACAATCGGACGACTACGATGACGCTTTGATCTTCATCTTCTCCACGCCTCGCTTGGATGTATGCCACGTAGCCACTAGTCCGGAAGCTTTCCCCGGTTTTGAAGTCAGAAACCGAGAAACTTTATTCTGCGGGCTTTCTGGGCTGGGTCTTGGCCCAATCTTCTATCTTGGCGAGTCGGAGCCCAACCCACCAAGTCATCTGAACTTCGGTGGCGGTTTTGACCCGAAGCCACCAAAGCCTCCCTCGCACGCCTTCGCACCATGCACTTGGGTTGGAGCACCACGGTGGCACCCGGCTTCTCCAGTCCATCAGAGTCGCCTCGCGGTCTATCGGAGGGCTTACACCACCGTTGCTGAACCGCTCCTCCGTGTACCGAGCTCCCATGGCCAACCGACGCCGAGCATTGCCTCCGATCCATTAAAGGGCATTTGTCTCAGTCCATCAAGGTCTTCATCATCTACCTCCAGTCCATCAGACGGCTTGAGCTCGTTGACAATCACTCATCACACCAGGAGAGCAATGAGGCCAGTCCATTGGCTCTCATTCTCCCCCTTGATGAGTGCATTGTCAATACATTCAACCTGTGACCTGAAATGGAACAAAGACAAAAGAAAAGCGTAAAACCGAAAAAGAAAGAAATGCTCAAACTGCCAAAAACCAAACAAAAGCGAAACACAAGGCGGCTTGAAGCAAAAAGAAACAAAGCATCGGCTCCTCAAGACAGAGGCAAAAGGTTCAACGTACCGATGCAAAGAGCATGCTAAAAGCTCAACTCCCCTTGAAATGCATCCTCACAAATGCAATATGAGTGCAAAGCTCCCCCTCAACTAAATCTCTCTTGAGTTCTCCCCTTTTTGTCCATATTTTTAAATATTTCCCCCTTGGAGGTACTTCTACCCAAATTTCTCCCCCTTGTTGACAATGGACACATCAAGGGTCCTTGAACTCGACTCCCCCTGAACTAGACAACTCCCCCTCAAAATATGCCATGAGATGCAGAGAGTGTACCAGAAATAGCTCAGAAGGGATGGAAAGTTAGTATTCACAAGTTCTAGCATACAAAGTAAGTGAGGGCAAGGAAGCATATAACAAGCTCAAATGAATCTATTTTACACATATCAAGAGCAAGCTTATTTTTCAGGGTTATCGAAAAGAAAGCATCACCAATATAAATAGTACCTAGCAAGATAGGTATGAACAGCAAGATGCTAGCAATGCATACAAGGTGTGTTACTCTTAACCAAAGCGTATACAACTAGCCATAAGCATTTTAGAGACTTGCCAATTTCAGATTTGGACATTTGTATTCATAAGCAAGTTTTTTTGTGCCAAGGGTTATTTACTTGTCGTTTGCCACTTCTTACCAACCAATGCCAAGCCTAGACTCAAGGAACCATCAAAAGCTTAAGACAACGTTTTGATCATACACAGCCTAGTTTAAATTCATGTCAAAGTGCAATGACAAGCAATCTCAAATTAGATCAGTGTGAGAAGCAAACCCACCTGGATCTTTCTCAATTCAGCACATAAAACACCACTTATAAGCAATTTAATTCAGATTTCAATATAAGCAATGTGTCATAAAAGCTTAGGCATCAACATAGCAAAGGCATACAACTAGCACATCCAAGTATGAAAAGATAGCATAGCATTCAACACTCCTACACATGCTAGGTAGCCAAATCAAGTGGTGATCATGTTTTTGATTTGCAAAGAATAAAATGACTTAGCTCACAACTAGAATTCAACAGACTCAAGAGAGCTTTGCCAACCATGATCAAGCATGCATCTGTACAATCTAGCACAAGCAAATACTGACTCATCATTCCAAAAGAGCTCTAGTGCTAGTGAAGTGAAAATGCATATGATACAATGCAAGGCATGATATGATACAATATGCAAAAGAAACAAAGAGAAATAAGAGCAAGATAAAAGCAAAACTAAACTACAAAAACTATTCCTTACTAAAAGGAATAGCACACTATCCCTGAGTAAAAGGGATAGCACACTCCAAGCTCACCTCTCAGACGCGTAAAAGCGTCAAACTCTAGGGGCATGGTAAAGATATCGGCCAACTAGTTTGCAAGTACTACATGGACTAAGTCTATGTCCCCCTTCTCATAGTGATCTCTCAGAAAGTGAAACCTCACGTCTATGTGTTTGGTTCTAGAGTGCAAGACGGGGTTCTTAGCTACAGAGATAGAAGAAGTAGAGTCAACTAGAAGAGGGATCCTACCAAACCTTAGAGAGGTTCCTAAGAGTTGGCATGTGCCGGAGGTTGACTTGTGATCAATCCGGCAGCCAGCATGGTCAGCATCTGAGAACCCTCTAAGAGTAAGAAAAGAACCCGAGGAATACCAAAGACCAAGCTCAGGAGTGAACTTGAGATACCTGAAAATGCGCTTCGCCGCTTGACTGTGAGAAGTCCTAGGAGAGGCCTGGTAGCGTGCACAAAGGCAGACCGCAAACTGAATGTCTGGCCAGGTCACCATCAGGGACAGAAGTGAGCCGATCATCCCTCGAAATTTCTTCTGGTCCACCGCCTCCCCATCTTCATACGCATCAAACGCCGTGTTTGTACTAATAGGAGTTGTCATGGGCTTGGAGTCACCCATCTCAAACTTTTTGAGTATGTCTCTTGTATACTTGGCTTGATGGACAAAGGTTCCTTCAGGGCCTTGCTTGATCTGCAGCCCAAGGAAGAACTAGAGCTCACCCATAAGACTCATCTCAAATTCCCTGCTCATCTGTTCAGCAAAACTAGACACCAAAGCGTGAGATGAACCACCAAAGATTATGTCATCAACATATATCTGAACTATCAGGGTGTCACCGCCCCGACTCAACAAAAACAAAGTCTTGTCTACTGAACCCATCACAAAACCAGAATTGAGTAAGAAACTCTTCAACCTAGCATACCAAGCTCTAAGAGCTTGCTTCAGACCATAAAGGGCTTTTCTCAACTTATACACCCGGTCTGGAAATCTAGCACTCTCAAAACCAGGAGGTTGTCTCACATATATCTCCTCCTCTACGAACCCGTTTAAGAAAGCAGACTTGACATCCATTTGCTGCAGTTTGAAGCCTTTAAAGGCCGCAAAGGCAAGCAAAATCCTAATGGCTTCCAAATGAGCTACAGGGGCAAAGGTCTTCTCATAATCTATCCCCTCCTTCTGACAGAAACCCTTGGCTACCAATCTCGCTTTGTTCCTCACAACCATCCCATTCTCACCCTGTTTGTTCTTGAAAACCCACTTGGTACCTATAGGGCGACAGTTTGGTGGAGGTTCAACTAAATCCCAGACATGGTTTCTCTCAAAATTCTCCAACTCCTCATGCATGGCGTTCACCCAGTTAGAATTAGATAATGCATGTGACACATCCCGGGGCTCAAAAGTAGCAACATATGCAGAGTGGGAGAAAAAGGCTAGAGAGTTAACCGAAGAGTGTGTGACATGCTGGTGAATGTCTCCAATCATCCTGTGTGGAGGGTGATCCCGCTGGACCTGCCGAGATGGAACAATCTCGGAAGTCACCTCTCCTGTGTCCTCAACGGGGCCAGCCTCTGCATGAGCTTGCTGTCGGGGGAGTGAGAAGGAAGCCGTAGGTAAGGGTCCTCCATCATCATCAGAGCTCATAGCAGAGGGGGCAGGAGCTGCAGCCGGTGCAGTGGCTCCTGCATCAGCATCATCAACCGCATCTTCCTCATCCTCAAAGATGGGATTGCCTTCTTCATCATCACCTGAAAGCTCAAAGTCAGGGGTTGTGCAGGACATAGTTTCATCAAAAAAACCTCACAAGTCTCAACAACTTTCTTGGCCTCGAAAATCCACACACGAAAAGCCCCAGAACTAGAAGTATACCCTAGAAAAATCCCATCCAAACAGCGAGAATCAAACTTGTCCAAATGCCCCGCCTTCTTAAGCACAAAACACCTGCAGCCAAACGCTCGCAAGTGCTTGACGCTGGGCTACCTACCAAACCGAAGTTCATACGAGGTCTTCCCAAGGAAAGCTTGCAAGAAGATCCGATTCGCAATGTAACAGGCAGTATTCACTGCCTCAGCACAAAACGCCTCGGAGTCCTATGCTCATCGAGCATCGTCCGTGCCATCTCAACAAGTGTGCGGTTCTTGCATTCCACAACACCATTCTGCGGTGGGGTATATGGAGAAAAAAACTGGTGCTCAAGACCTAGGTCACGACAAAAGTTTTCAAACCGAGAGTTTCTGAATTCTCCGCCATTGTCACTGCGGATAGCCCTCATGGCCTTATGACTCTCGTTTCTCAACCTTAGTACTAGATCCCGAACAAAACCAAATGCCTCATCCTTAAACTCCATGAAAAATACCTACGAGAACCGCAAAAAATCGTCCACAACGACAAGCACATACCACTTCCCACTGACCGACGCTACCCGAGCGGAACCTACTATATCCATATGGAATAGCTCACCCGGATATGAGGTCATAACCTGAGACACAGGAGTGTGAGAAGCGGCAACCATCTTGCTATGAGGACAGGGGTGACATACTAAGTCCTTCTCAGCTCTCAACTTGGGCAATCCTCGGATTAGGCCCATTGAACTCAACCTGACTAGCAGATCAAAACTCAAGTGACCAAGCCTCCTCTGCCACTTCCAAATATCAGCAGAAGGACTAACAACCAAACAGCGGGCAGGGCCAGAAACAGATGTGAGGTCGACCCTAAAAACATGACCAAAAGGCAGCAAAGAGCAAACAAGGGTCTCCACAGCATCAAGAACGCAGCACGCACCCTTTTTAAAACAAAGCTCAAATCCTTCATCGAGAAGTTGCGAAACAGAGACCAGATTGAACCCTAGATTCTAGACAAAAGCAACTTCTCTCAGGGAAAGCTTAGCAGAAAGCGAAACAGAAACAACACCCATCACTTTACCTTGACCATTGTCCCCGAATGTGATGTACTCCTTGGTGCTCACGGGATTGAGGCTGGAGAACCACTTGCGGTGCCCTGTCATGTGCCTAGAGCAACCGGAGTCCATGATCCACACGTCCTCCATGCCTCGATCCTGCAAAGTCAAGTAAAGCGATGGTAAGCAAACGGTCCGGCACTGGGGTTAGTACCAAAACTGCTGTGCCAGTGCCGAGCCATCTACTCAAAAGTGGGGTAAGCACAATAACAAAACCATCACGTCGAACAAGGTAACCACGACCTTCAAAGCGTGAACCCTCGAAAGCTCTCCCAAAGCCTCGGTCACGAGGTCCATAGCCGCGCTGAAAACGACTAGGAGCTCGACCAACAAAGCGTCTCTCACCACTAGGAGCACGGGCCTAAAAGCCGCCTCCTCTTTCACCTCTAGCAATGCGGTCTCTCCTCTCACCGCGGTGGGAAGGATCTTGCCTACCACCCTGGTAGAACTGATCCTGAGTCCCCCAAGCTCTCTTCTGCCTCTCAACCTGTTTCCTCCTGAAGCAAAACTCCTCTAGGTGGCCATTCCGCTGGCAAAACTCACAGTGGTAGACAGGCCTCCTAGGAACTGGGTTAGGCTGGGACTTAGGCTTAGGTAGTGTGGACTTAGGTGGCTCAGGCTGCTGGACTGGCTTCTTGCCCTTGGGCTTAAGCTCTTCCTCAGCAATCTTATCCAGCTTAGCCTTGGAAGGCTTGGGTGTCCAGTACTGCTTCTTTGGGGCAGCCTTGGGTGGCTCATGGTAAACCCCATCAACAGTCTCTCCTGGCTAGGTAGGTGCAGCCTTGATCTTAATTGGGGCGCTCTTCTCACCCGAAGTGCTGCACTCTCCAAACCCAACACCACTCGTCTCACCCTCGGCTCTCTTGGTGCTCTCTATGATCATCTGTAGTTGGGGTTGCCTAGCATATACCCAACTGAGTACCTCTCTCAACATGTTGTCATTTTGCAAAGACAACACCTCCTCCCTCAGATCCTCCAGAACCACAGTCTAGGCAGCACAAGTGTCACAGTCTAGGGAGGGAACCACAGCAGCTTTCTCCAACTTCCTAATGGTGGCATCCCTATCCACCAGCTGCATTCTAAGGGTTAGACAGTTCTCACAAGTGTCAGTAGGTGCTGAAAGCACCTCAAGGTCAGCTCTCAACTGCTCTAACTCACCTCTCAAAGTAGAACAGACCATACACGCACCCAACAGCGCAGGTCTAGCCCTAAGCTCCTCAAGATCCGTAAGCTGCCCCTCAAACTTCTCCTTCAGCACAGCTAGCTCTCCAGCTAGTCAGGGGCAAGACTCACACTCGAGCTCTCCACTCAAAGTAGGCTCATCCAGTTTGGACTGGAGTTTGCCTAGCTCAGCCTTCAGCTCATCTATCTCCTCTACCCGCTTGGCGTACCTATCTCTCTAGTCACCAAGCTCCGTCATGAAAGACTCGCAGGTAGGGCACTCAAGCTCACTAGGTTGGGGTCTCACACTCCTCAACCTCTTATTCTGCTCTAAAGCCTCAGCAAGTTGGGCTTTCAACTTCTGCAGCTTCTTAGCTGCCTTCTCCAGCATCTTATTCTGGGCTTTCAACTCTCGGCTGATCTACTCTAGCATCTCAAGAATTTTAGCTTGCTCAGGGGTTACCTCATCATCGGAAGAAGAGTTGCTGCCATCATCCTTGTTCTCCTTGTCCTCAAGTGCCATGGAGCAGACCGAGCTCCCCTTGTCCTTGTTCTTGCGCCTGGACTTGGTGGAGACGAAGCACAAGCTAGCCGAACCTCCTTGATCGTTCCTCTTGTCCTTCTTGTACGTGATCTCCTCATCACTTGAGCTCAACGAGGACGAAGAGGAAGAAGATCCGCTGCTACAGAACCCGATCTCGGCGAAGAAGGCCTTGTCCCGCTTCCGGTTGTCCTTCTGTTAGCTCTTGAAAGCCTTCCGAAAGTTTTTCTTGCCAAAGGGATGCTTGCCGAAGCCGTGCTTGCTGGAGCGGCTTGTCAAAGCTGGGCTTGCCGGAGTGGTGCTTGTCGGAGTCGCGGGAGTAGCTCTTACCCTTCTTGTAGTAGTTGTTCTTGTTGGAGCACTCGGCGATGAAGTGGCCGACCTCACCGCGCTCGAAGCATTTGGGCCTCTCGCCCCTCTTCTTGCTCATCCGGTTGTCATAGGCGCACTAAAAGCGACATAGCTCCTCATCCCAAGCGACGCCAACTGCTCTTCTGTCACAGACATCAAAGCAGAAAACGAGAAGTTGTGCATAAGGGGGTTAGCAACACACTCACTAGAGGGGGTAGCCAAGACCAGACTCTTAGAACCTGTACAAGCAAGAAAATCCCTCAACTTGTAATCTACTTCTGTGGCCTTGAGCTTACTATAGAGTGCCTCTACTCCTATAGTATCATACCCTGCCGACTCAATGATTGAGTTCACCTTGATCTCCCATACTTTTCTGTCCAAGGCATACAGCAACTTGACAGCCTGCTGATGATCAGTGTATGGGTGCTCAGTAGGGCGACCAAACAAGTCGTCTACTGACTCTCCTGGCTTCTGGACGAAATTTTCATATTCACACTGGTAAGTCTCCACAAGCCTAGCCTTAATCATTGCAGTACCCTCATGGTGTGCACTAAGCAGTGACCGTATCTCTGACCGTATCTCACACGCAGTCTTAAGGTGACTCACTCTTTCATAATTCACAGGACCAAGCCCGGAAAAGAGAAAGTTAACAGCCTTGGCATTCGCCTCATGCCGAGCCACAATATCCTGTGCAGTACGCTCAGCGACTGGAAGCACCACAAAAGTCGTACTCTGAGTAGCATCACATATGTCCTGACTCTGGCTAACAAGGAACGCCTCTATCCTATCTTTCCAGTAGGGATAGCTATCGGAGCCAAGGACAGGAATCTTTCCGGAGTATGTCATCGTCGCTACGGTTTCGTCACCGGTTAAGGTATGAGGAAACCTAACCGGCTCTGATACCACTTGTAGGACCGAGACGTGCGACTAGAGGGGGGTGAATAGGCGCACTTAAAAATTCAAACTCACGAACCCCCGGTGCAAACTGACAGCTACAACACACAACAAACGCTAGACACAGTCCACTGAAAGGAAACATGTCTAGCAGCAGTTGGTGTCACCCACTGAACGGGTACAAACCCAGCGAGCGGAAGCACGAGACTCAACGATCACAAGATCGCAAGTCGAGCGAAACAACGACTCACGCACTAGCGTCTTGTTCGCCACTCAACGCACCAAAATGCGCCCTACTAATTCACAGCAGGTTAAAAGTATGGGCAGCAACAAAGAACACTAAAAGCGAGGTCAAAGCAAAAGACCGGGCAACGGAAACTCCAACAAAAAGCGCTCACAGCCGCCTTCCAGACTACTGTCGGACTGTCCGGTAGCGGTCACCGGACGGTCCGGTGGAACCGGATGGTCTGGTAGCAGCGGGGCTGGAAACCCAACGCTGGACTATCCGGTGGCCTGCGCCGGACTGTCCGGTGATGCCGGATAGTCCGGTAGCAGAGCCGGACTGTCCGGTGGGGTCTGGAACTTGAGCCTCTCAAACCCTAAATCTAACCAAACCTTATCTAATCTTCACGAAATTTGATACAGGCTATCTGAGGCCTATTCCAAAGCTATTCCCAAAAGACCTACTCAAAATGATCACGGGATTAGCGGGAATTTCAGATCGCGTGGAGAGACAAGCTTTGGGCAAGAAAAGAGGAAAACTCAAATCCGACTTGCTGGTGGCAAACCTGGAGGTTTGTGATGCACTAGGGCATAATCTCCCCATCCTTGCAAGTCCAAAACACCAGCAAAAGAAATGATTCACCCTTGGCCAAAGCAAACACCCAAAAGCCAAAGATTGAACCCAAAAAACAAACTAGAGAGGGGAGGAAAACAGGGCTGCACGCATGAACTCGAATTTCTGAGGAATCTCGATGTATTGAAGATGGAAAATCAGTTCATACAAGTTTCCTGCAGCCTACCACCCTTCATCCTTCCCACTTGTGAGAGGAACATTAGCTAGGGGACTCAAATCCTAGCCCTAATGTTTTCTCTTCTCTCTTAGGCACATGGCTGTATGGAAATGAAGCCTAGGGTTTTCTAATGGTGGGAGAGACACCTAAATGATCAGCCATTTAGGTATTTATAGCCCTAGGCCTGACGACACAATTAACACTAAGACCCTTACTCTAGAATGCCCGAAAGGGGCTGAAATGTAAAAGATACAATCGGACGACTACGATGACGTTTTGATCTTCTTCTTCTCCACGCCTCACTTGGATGTACGCCACGTAGCTAGTAGTACAGAAGCTTCCCCCGGTTTTGAAGTCAGAAACCGGAAAACTTTATTCTGCGGGCTTCCTGGGCCGGGTCTTGGCCCAATCTTCTATCTTGGCGAGTCGGAGCCCAACCCACCAAGTCATCTGAACTTGGGTGGTGGTTTTGAGCCAAAGCCGCCAAAGCCTCCCTCGCACGTCTTCGCACCATGCACTCGGGTTGGAGCACCACGGTGGCACCCGGTTTCTCCAGTCCATCGGAGTCGCCTCGCAGTCCATCGGAGGGCTTACACCGCCGTTGCCGAACCGCCCCTCCGTGTACCGAGCTCCCATGGCCGACCGACGCCGAGCATTGCCTCCGGTCCATTGGAGGGCTTTTGCCTCAGTCCATCGAGGTCTTCATCATCTACCTCCAGTCCATCGGAGGGCTTCCAGTCCATCGGAGGGTTTGAGTTCATTGACAATCACTCATCACACCAGGAGAGTAATGTGACCAGTCCATTGGCTCTCTTGAGCTCATCCGTGCCGTATCTGGGCAAGGAGTTCGGCACGCCGTGCTGGCCCGGCCCGGCACGCCCAAATGGACATGTATATTGTGACCTGTAAGCAGAGCAGCTCATTGATTTTATATCTTCTGAAGCCATCACGTATGGACATGACATCCCACATTGATCGTGTTGCATGTGTGTGCCGACAGCACAGCACTTGGAACTTGCAGCCTTCTGGCACTTTGAATTTCTTACGTAATAGTGTGTTTAGTTTTTACTTTGCTGCAATTATCAAATAGGGAGGTATAATCCCTGGTGACCACTCTCTCAGGTACATACAGGGGAAAATAAAGACATTGCACCTGGAACCTGGTAGTTGGGGGAACTGCGAAATGAATAATCCTTTGGGGTCATATTTCGGGACTTCAGTTTTTTAAACACTACCCTCTCTAGTTTTTTTACACTTTATAATTCAAAAATAGTTCATGTATAATCCTTTGGAGTCAAACACTGCTACAAAAACACGCAACAGGAGCGCCACCCAAAACACAACTCCTGTTGTTCTCAGGACGGGCTCCACCGGATACACCGCTCCTGGTGTAGACACAACAGGAGCAGTACACAACAACAACCGCCCCTACTCACAGCAGGAGCGGTTTGAGGCTTCCACCGCTCCTGCTATTTTTTTCAGGAGCGGTGCACTCTTTGCACCGCTCCTGCAACTAAATAGCAAGAACGGTTTTTGGGATCCACCGCTCCCGCTGTGGTTACCCCATATAAAACCACTTTCTTCCTCCCCGGATTCCTGTGCACCCGAGGAGGAGGAAACTGTGTGTATATGCACATGGCGTCCAAGAATTGAAAAAACAGGGGGGAGTTTTTTCTTCTATTTCTTAGGAGTTACAAGCTACGTAAGGTAAGCCTCCATCCTCTATGTATTTAATTTAAGTATCTTCAAAGCATTAGGTGGTAAATTAGGTAGGATTCAATGCCATTCTCTCTCCTCTCATCCATGGAGATTTTAGGTTTGCCTCCATCCTCTCATCTATTTTAGGGTATGGACTAGTTTAGGTTTGCCTCCACATAGCATGCAATTTGTTGCATTATTCTCTATTATTAGTGGATCTCTTCTCTTTAGATATAGATTTAGTGCGAAACCTAGCTAGATTGGCATGGTGTATGAATTAAATTTATAATGTATCATTTGTTGTATTCATGATTATGCGTAATGAATTTACATCTAGATTTCTTTCGTTATCATATACATTTAATGCATAACCTTATAAATGCACATTATTAATTGCCAAAGTTAATACCTTCTACATTTAATATTCTCGTAAATGCACTTCATTTAATAGCCTCATTAATAATATATGTAAATTTTTAATTTATAGATGGCACGTGTTTGGATGTATGACTGGCCAAGGATATGGCGAGCCTACCGTGATCAAGTGGATAAATTTATTGAAGTTGCAAAGAAGGATGCGGAAACAAAGAAGATTGCCGGCATATGTTGTCCTTGCAAAAACTGTAAAAATCTGAAAGTTTGGATAGATCCATGCGACATTAGATCGCATTTGAACGTTCATGGATTTGTGATAGGCTACTCTGTTTAGATCCATCACGGCGAGAATGAAGCGCCTCCTGAAGCAATAGAGACCTACAATGTATCGGATGAACTTATTGGAGGCGATGTGGAGACACATTCTTCGATGCGGATTACGATATGTTGGATTGTGGTGGCGATGCTGACGAAGACAGTGGTGGCGGAACAAATGATTTTGTACCTTCAGAGAGTATTGAAGACTTGGGACTTGATGATGACTCAGATAAAGATAACCTTGAAGAAATGCTGAAACACTTCAAGGCGGATATCCTTCTTGCGGGTGCAAAAGGAGCAAAGAATTTCAAGGCGGTAAAGGATGCTGCAAAGATGACTGTGTATGAGAGTCAAAGGGCTGTCCAACTCATTGGTCTTTGCTACGCTTTGTACTCGAGCTGTTGATTCTAAAGGCCAAGTGCGGGTGGTCTGGCTCTAGTTTTAACAATCTATTGAAACTCTTATCTTAGCTGCTTCCGAAACCTAACTTTGTGCCTGCCAACACATATCTAGCGAAGAAGGCTGTTAGCCCTTTGACAATGGAAGTTGAAAGAATACATGCATGTCCAAACCACTGCATCTTATACCGAGGGAAATATGAGGAGCTAGATAAATGGCCAACTTGTGGCGCTAGCCGTTACAAGCGGAATGACATATTCCACGGCGATGATAAAGGTTCCTCTAATGGCAAGAAGAGGAAGAAGAAGGGTGCACCCGAGCGTTGTGAAGAAGATTCATGCTTAGGCATTAACGAGAACAGGAAAAGATAGCAAACATGTTTTTGATATGGTCAAGAAGATCAACATTCGATATGGGAAGAAAATCAAGAGAACTCAACCCCCTATTGAAGGCGTGCCTTTCAAGAAGCAGTCCATCTTCTTTAAGTACTTGCTATATTAGAAGGACTTGGAGGTTCCACACGCCATCGATTGTATGCACCTAAAGAAGAACGTGCTTTATATAGCACTATTTGTACATCGATGGATGTTAAAGGGAAGACAAAGGATGGCCTGAAGTCATGCCGGGATCTGGTAAATATGAGCATCAGAAGTGAGCTGCACCCTATGGAACAAGGCAACGGAAAATTTAAGCTCCCCGTCGCGAGCTTCAACCTAACATCAGATGAAAAAAGAGAATTGTGCATGTGTCTACATGGTCTAAAAGTATCCACTGGGTTATCGTCTAATATCAGGAGTCTAGTTTCCATGAAAGATTTGTCCATAAGTTGGCACAACGCTCATGACTGCCATATGATGTTGACAGTTTTCCTTGCCGTTGCTATCAGGGTTATCAATCCAGTATTCGTGCGGATGGTGGTTACTCGGCTGGTCTATTTCTTCAGCAAGATCTCACAAAAGGAGATTCGTAAAGATAAATTGGATTCGTTGCAAGAATTCTGCACGGAGACTATGCTCAGCTCGAGATGTGCTTCCACTTTCTTATTTTGATATAATGCCGCACCTCATGGTACACATAGTTGACCAGATCCGTGCACTTGGTCCAAGTTACATACATGAGATGTGGGCATATGAGCGTTTCATGTTGACCCTAAACCGTTACGTTCTGAACCGTGCATGCCCCGAGGGATCTATGATCGAGGCCTATTGCACCGAAGAGGCCGTAGAGTGCTGTAAGGATTACTTGGTTGATGATAACAATAGCAAAGATATCGGTTTAGCTCCTTCTCGTTATATCGGAAGGTTAGCGGGAAAAGGCACAAGGGGGAAGAAAACATTCATTGACAGTGCATATGACTCCTTTCATCAAGTAGCACATTGGTATTATCCGCGCGGAAAATCCCAACCGCTCAAATTCATTGGTCATGAAAGAACACAAGCATCGCTTCACTAGCTGGCTCGTTGACCTAAACATACCAGAAGGAATAACTGCCGCGGAAGTAACATTGAAAAGGCTTGCTTCCGGCCCATCTTCCAGGGTCACGACATGGCAGGCGTATGATATTAATGGCCAAACATTCTATACGGCCGCAATGGACCAAAAAAGCGTGTGCAAAAATAGTGGAGTTCGGATTGACGCCATCGAGGGCACGTCGGGCCTCAAGGTCACATATTTTGGCTTCATAGAAGACATATGGTAGTTGAACTATGGATCGAACATACAAATTCCTGTCTTTTGGTGCCAATGGGTGAAACACCCACAAGGTGTGCAGGTTGACAACTATGGGCTCACAATCGTTGACCTTGCAAAGGTTCGATACAAAGATGACCCCTGGGTGCTAGCCAAACGCGTTGGACAGGTTCTATATATCCTCGACCCATGTCTTAAGAATCAGAAGCACATTGTTGTCTCGGGAAAACAGAGTATTATCGGAGTGGATGGTATCGACGATGTCGAGGCCTTCAATGACTATGACAATATGAAGCTTTTTACAGACCTACCAACCAAGATCAAGCAAGTGGAAGCCACAATTAAGGGGATGAAGCCTTGGGTACGCAACGATGGAGAGGCGAGAATTGTATCTGCCTAATAATATATGAATGTAATCCATTATCTCTATCTTTCGTAATGGCTTGTATGTAATTGACGCTCACCCCACACTTTGCCTCATGTATACTTTTATCTACCCCACACTCTCCCCACATACAACAAATATATAAAACACAGAATATGTATAAAGAAAAACTATATTCTAGATATTTTAAACTAAACTAGACTAAATTTAAACAATACTAATATCAATCAATATTGCACAAAAATAATTAAAATTAAGAAAATATATAAAACAAGGAATATATAAATAGTGAATAGGACAATAATAAATGAAAAGAAAATATTAAACAAAAGAATATATTAAAATTAAATAGGAAAATAATAAATGAAAAGAAGAACTGAAAAAATAAAGAAAATAAAAATGAAAATGAAGGGCGGTGGAAGGCCTAGGTGCGGGCGGCCCATTAGGGTTCCCACACCGCTCCTCCTGAGAACAGCAGGAGCGGTGGACACCTTCCACCGCTCCTGTTATTCTCACAGCAGGAGCGGGGGAAGGTGTCCACCGCTCCTGCTATGACCGCTCCCTATATACTCTGCCGCGTGGGAGACGAAATCTTTCTAAGTCCCGCGGTGGTTTCTCTTTTCGCGTGCCGTCAGGCTGCCAAAAATTGGCACCGGCTAGCTCCCTCCTCCGCCGCCGACGCTCCACCTCCCGCCTCCGTCCCCGCGCCCGCGCCGCCACCGACGCCTCCGTCCCCGCGCCGCCGACGCTCCTCCTCTGCCGCGCGGCCTCCGTCGCCTCTGTCCCTGCGCCCGCGCCACCGCCGACGCCTCCGTCCTCGCGCCGCCTCCGACCTCCGTCCCCGCGCCGCCGCCGACACTCCTCCTCTGCCACGCCGCCTCCGTCCCCATGCCGCCGACGCCTTCGTCCCCACGCCGCTGCCGACGCTCCTCCTCTGCCGCGCCACCTCCAACCTTCGTCCGTGCCGCCTCCGACCTTTGTCCTCCTAGTGACCCACCTCCGCGCCGCCTCCGATCCTCTATATTAAAGTAGAATTTGATTAGATATATTATTTTTGATTAGATTAAAGTAGAATTTGATGGAAATTAAAAGATTGAACACTTCTAGAGCAAATTAGGGTAGATTAAAGTAGAATTTGATGGATATGTGGACTTGTACAGACCTTTATATCTAGATGAGTATGTGGACTTGTATAGACATAAAATGAGTGTCAATTCTTGTTTTTGTATCTAGGTGAGTATGTGGACTTGTATAGACCTTTGCAACACTAGAAAAATTTATGTTTGAATATATTATTCGACTATTTCGGTTTTGTTTGGGCCCCAACCGAAATGGGCGAATCCCAACGAAATTCGGTCATTTTCAAATATAATACATTTTCATGTATTTCTATTTTCATGTATATCTACAATTTTATGTATATTCCTTTATCGTGTATATCCATTTTTATGTATATCTACAATTTCATGTATATTCCATTATCGTGTATATCCATTTTCATGTATATTGTATATCCATTTTCACGTATATCTACAATTTCATGTATATTCCTTTATCGTGTATATCCATTTTATGGATTTATATGTGTTTGAATTTTACATTTGTTAGATTACGCGGTATTTTCTAGAAAAAAATGGATCGTAGGCCACCACCAGAGCTATTTACAGAAGACAATGCATGGCTCGAACACGGCAAACCATTCCTACCAGACTGGGCTCTTCATGATGAACATTTTCCATGGGAGATGAGAAGATTTCACGATTGGTCTCTTAGGGCATCTAAGCTTGGGATCCAATTCATAAGCGCTCACATTCCGAGCCAATGTTTCACCACTCTAACCACGACTACAATCGCCGATTTTTTGGAGTTCCAAAACATGTTCCGCCTAGAACAAATGGACATCACTGCGATGACCTTTTGGTGCCTGTAAGTCTCCCTGCCAATCACATTAATTAACGTAACAATACTCTTGTATGTAACATCTGATTGCTTTATAATATACCTTTCATAATGCAGTATCAAACAGCTAACAGGCGTGGCGATACAAGAGTCTCGGGTTCTTGGACCCTTCACTAATTAACCAGTCAACACGACTATCCACTCAGGCTAAAAGACGATAGCAAAGAACTGCAGGAAGGAAAAACAAAAGAGGACAGGGAAAAAAATCCGGGAAGAATTACACAGAAAATATAAGAGGAAAGTTGTCTCATACATTGTCACTGCCCTGAAGTTCGTCCACGAAGATAACCGTGACCAAATCTTTGATCCATACAACTTTGAGTATGTCGAAAACCTTGCCTTTAATACTCAGCGTAAATTTAACACAAAGGATCATACTAACTTCGTTCGCTTTGTTGTGTGCAGCGGATACTGGATCTGTCTATACATCATGCCTAGAGAGAGCAAAGTATTGGTCTTGGACTCATTGGATTTCGAAATCAAGAGATATTCGACCATTCTGAATATAATACGGTGGTAGGATATAGACCTGTCATATTGGTTCTTATATATATGTGAAGTAGTCCTACTTATCTGAGTTTCTAAACCTGTTCTAATTATAACAGGGCCTTCAAAATTGGCATCGAAAAGTATCAACTACCATTTCATCCTGAGCGCCAGCACAATATCCAAGTTAGAGCGAACTTCCCGGTATGAAAGATAAGACACATACATATGAATATATTGAAACAATATATTATAACTCTAAATCTAATTATTAACTTGTTTGTAAAACATAGTGCCACAAGCAACCAAGGAAAACCGGATACTGTGGATACTATGTTTCTGGGTTCCTCAAGGTCGATGGGAGGTACAGAACTAATTCTCACGATGTAAGTACTCAAAAACATTATCTCATTTCATTGCATGTGTGCACATAATTAAAAACCCCTTGCCACTTTTGACATGTATAATCTTTTCTTCGTTCAGCTCCCCGAAATCCCACTTACGGATCGGCCTCTCACCGAGACTAATCTCATGGACATCGTTGTCGATCTGTGCCGTTTCACATTGCACGAGGTGATCCACCCACGAGGAGAATTCTTCGATCACGGTTCATTCTTAACAGAAGAAAAATACCGTCAATTGATCGAGTGGGAGTATCACCCGTTCTAGTAAACTTGTTCAGTTCGATGTTTTGTCTAACTATCTATGATCAGAAACATAGATGCACTGATTTGTGTGTGATGTCTTTTGTAACTAGCTAGCACGCACAGCAAAGTTGATACACGGTAATATTTATGTAAATGTAGCTCGAAAATGTATATATAGCACAAAAGCATGTATTGAGATTCACAAAATGGCCGAAGCAATGCATCAATCCATACGATTTAGAATCTGAAGGGAAATATGGCGGGAAACAGAAAACACATTGCGTCCACTGATTATGGCGGGAAACAGAATGGCGGAAAACAGAATGGAATATGGGGTTCAAATTTTAGCAGGAGCAGCTGAAAACAAAATCCGCTCGTGCTGGCGTACTTAGCTGCTAGGAACGTCAGCATGAGCGGTTCTTCTTTTGCACCGCTCTTGCTGGCGTATTCAGTAGGAGCGGTGCAACAAGTGAGCCGCTCCTGCTGAGTCCACTACAAGAGCGGGTATGGAACCGCTCCTACAGTGGGTTCACTACAGGAGCCCACGAGTAGGAGCACTTCCAAAATCCGCTCTTGTAGAGGCTTCTTTCACCGCTCCTGTTTCTGTAGCAGTGAAATACACTTTATAATGAGTTCCTGGGACAAAATACAAAGTATGATTGTTACTTTCTAAAGATAAGTGGTGACCTCATTACAAGATTAAAGGTTACTTTCAAGTTGAAATGATCCTTTATTTTTGTCAATTTATGTATTTGACTAATGCAAATGAGAGAAACTTTCATTTTCTGTACAACAAGGGTGTTACACTAAGATCTCAAACTTTTTTCTATAGGTTATAAATAATTTAAGAAGTATACAGTAACTTTTCCGGAATTATTGGACTGAGAAACTAATTATAACAATTTCTAAAGGAAACATCAATTAAGAAGGCTAAAATTAGAAAACTGGAAAGTATCGACAACTAAACCACCTCTGCAGCAAGTGAACTTTATACCAGCAATCTATACAGTTATATTAGTTCCCAAAAAATTCCATGAAATTTTTGGTACAGTGGTTAGTGGAACACCCCCTTTTCTATTTT
This sequence comes from Paspalum notatum, assembly GCA_022530915.1. Classification (NCBI taxonomy): domain Eukaryota; kingdom Viridiplantae; phylum Streptophyta; class Magnoliopsida; order Poales; family Poaceae; genus Paspalum; species Paspalum notatum. The sequence goes on from CM039692.1 coordinate 26,695,305, forward strand.
CCTATTTGTTTTCAGTTTGCAAGCTATATATGCATAGTATTTTTCCTAGATAGGAGTATATCACAGTACAAGCCTATAGAAATTTATATGAGATTTTTAGCTATACACATGAATTTACACGAATTATACAATTTTCAGTGTACACTAAACAATATTCAGAAAAGAAAATACATTTAAACCTAACCTTAGCTATGGGCGCACACAGGAGAGGTTTGTGCCTCTGACCTGTGGGCCACAGGGCCCATCGGTCAGCCTCTAAAGGTGGCTGCCGACGTCGGTCGGCATCCAACTCGCTGCTGGCGAGCTGGTTGTCTGCAAGGATGGCCGGGGAGGTCGAGGTCGACGCGGCGAACCGAGCTATGGGGTCCGCCAGTGACGAGCGCACAGATAGGGCTCACCGGCGGTGCATGAGGACTAGGGAGAGGATCTCCGAGGGGATCTTGGTCTGCGGTGAGATCGAGGATGGATGGTGGCTAGGCGGAGATAGTGTGCGTGCCGGTCATAGCAGACGGGGTTGCCGGATTCAAGATTGCTCGCGACCCGCCAAGGCGGTGCGGCCGTGAACGCCCACACCCGTGCAGTTGCAGTGACACGACGACCACAGGTAAGACGAGGGCTGCATTGTGGGAAGAGGCGTCGGGGACAGGAATGAGCGAACGCGCGCAGAGGTCTGGTCTGACGGGTGTGTCGTCGCAGTTGGGGCGACGCGTGGTGTCGTGGCGGTGGTGTCAACAACGACATCGCACTGGGGTGAGGCGGCATGTGTGCGAAGGTCAAGGTGGATAGGGTTGGGTAGGTGGTGGTGCGGTAGGACGCGCTAGCGTCGGTGGCTGACGACTTCGACGAAATCACGGTGTGTTGCACCCAGATATTGGCGAGCGGTGCGGTCCAAGCGCAGGGCACACGGGAGCCAAGGATCGCACTGCTGGTGCACTCGTCTCCCTGTCGTGTGGCTCTAATCGGCTCTGCGGGAAAGCTGATCAATGGTTGTGTGGTGGTGCGGGCGTGCCACCTGGCTTACCTTGTAGCCAAGAAGGTTGCGTGGATGCTGCGGTTGGCTCTAGTTCTCCCTAAAACCATATACAATAGATCTAAACGTTAAATTTCTGCCAATCGCAAACACGAGAGATCGTGTACTCCAGTCGGCCAATGCATGGGCATCGGAGCATCAGCGTGATATGTATATATTAGCATAAAAACAGCCAAAAAAAGCATTCAATATAATATGAAAAAGATGTAAAAATCCTATCTTACAGCGTGATATAATAGATCTGCAGAGCTAAGTCAGGTTTTAACCAGGACTTCCAAGGAAGTCAATCTAACTAAACAGATACAAATTAAGACATGTATATATAGGGTGCTCGAACTACACTGATCTATTGGCAGCTCGCGTGCACACGCTGCAGCGGCTGTTGTGGGTTGTAACAAACGATGAGGTAGCGTAGAATGAGCGACACGAGAACTGATCTATAGCGTGAAACATATATGCAAAAGTAGATTGGTAACGTGCAGGAAAAAGATGAAACTCATACCAGGCGGAGCTTGTTACGAGTTTCATCAGTATAAGTAATGGATCTCATGCTTAAGATTCATCAGGGTAACTAGCTAATCGTGCCATAAAAAACGCTTCAGTATATGGTTCACCATGTGGCTCACGCCCTAATGCCGTAACGAATCGAAGAATTATTAGAGCAGCATTACGATTACCTTGAAAACCCTAGTTGCTAGGGGTGGCGATGCGCCGAGAAAAGTTGGAGACACGAGCTGTAGGAAGCGTAATGTTTTCGGTTTATTACATAGAATATGGATATATATTTATAGTCTAGAAACTTGGACAACAAGTCTGACTCTTTAAACTCTTTTTATAGCTATAATTCTATTTTTAAACGGGCTAATCCCAACTTGACTCAAACTAGATTAGATACGCGGCCTATTGGCCTTTACATCATCAATTCCCTGAACGACTTCATCAGCCCATTAGCCGATTAATCCACCCTGGATCGGCTTTTTCTAGCCCATTTAGCTGATCTGGCCCATCCGGCACATCGGCTAGATTCTGGTGCTAACACGGTGATGACGCGACGTGAGTGAGGTGGCGACGATGCCCTCGCCTGTTCGAATGGGAAAATGGGAGGAGAGGAAGAAGGTGGTGGGTTCCACCCGTAAGCAGGAAAATGGGCGGTGATGACGCGTCCCTCGCGCGGTCGCGGCGAACTAGTCGACACGTGTTCCACCACGCGTTGTGCATTGGCGCTGACAAATGGGCCGTGGCCCGGTCTGTCAGTCACCCAGCTGGCCCACCAGGCGTAACACCCCGAAAAATAGCCCTGGAATTTTTTTCTAATCTCCCCCTAATTCAAAATCAATTTTCAAAATCTTGTTTGTTTGCGTGTGATATGAGCTCAAAAAAATTTTCATAAAACTCCCAAATGTTCCAAAACATTTCTCTTCAATTATCATCCAAATACCTCCACAAAATTTCTCCCCAAAAATCCCTCTCCAAAATCCCTTCTAAATTCCAACCACCAAAATCTACAAAAAGAAAAGGAAAAAATCCCCCCTTGGGCCAAACCCTTCTCCACCATCCAGCCCACCCCCCTTGCCTCGGCCCACCTCCCCGGCCCAACCGAGCCAGCCCGCCTCCCGCCTTCTCCCACTGTCACCTGGGCCCAACGTCGCACCTCCCTCTCTCACCGACAAGCAGGCCCCGCCCGTCAGTCCCTCCTCCTCCCATTGTCTTCTTCCTTCGACGCGCGTGCCGCGTGCGCGCAGGCGACGCCACGCGCCGCGACGAGCCGCCGGGGCCCGCCTGGACCCACCACCGGCCCCGCTGCACAGCCGCCATGGCCGGCGCCACACCCTCCCCCCCCTCGCTACCTAACAGGCCCCACCCGCCAGCATCTCCCCCCTTGTCCTCTTCCCTGGCCCGCGACGCCGCGCGTGCGCCATGTGCGCAACAGGCACCACCGGCCTCGCACCCCTCGTTAACACCGCGCGCTCCGCAACGCGCGACGCCGCACCAACACCACCTCCGACCCTAGGTCCACAGCGCCCCGCGGCCGCGCCGCTCCACCACTTGGACACCGCGCCGCTCTGCCATTTGGGTAGCGCACTGCGCCGCCACGTCGTCGTCGCACACCCACGCCGGCTATAAAAGCCCCTCGCCGCCGGAACCGCCGGCGCGCCGCCGCCTTTCCCCCATGGCTGGTTCAAGGGCCGAGCCGAACCGCTGTGGCCCCCCTAACACCGTTCCCCTGCCCCTGTTGCTGCGCGTGGGACCCGCGCCAACGGCGTTAGCCGCGCCGTCCCCGCCCCATTGGGCCGGCCCAGTTGCCACACGCCACGCGCTCGCGCGCGTGGGCCAAAAGGCCGAGGGCCACCCCGGCCCAAGTTCACTTTCCACAGGCCAAAAATCCAAGAAAAGTCCATTTCTAGCCCTCCAACTTTCTAGAAAAGTCTAAATCTGCCCCCTAGCCACTAAAAACGCTATATCTTCTCCATTTGAACTCCGATTTAGGTAATTCTTGCGCCTAAATTCATCCAAAAACAAGATCCATCCATCCGTACCATCCGCATAATCTTTTTCTCTGGCCGAAAGACGCCGCCATGCCACCATGCGCGTCCTACGCCCAGTCAGTGCTGCACACTGGTTCCACATAAGTTTGTGTGCCTGGTGTGATGCCGTTGACCTTCTACTCTCTAGCAACTCAGAAGATCCTCGCCTTGATCCTTCCAATTCCAATTCAGATGATGACGATACCGAAAATCATCTGAATATTGATTCTATTTCACAAAAACTTTCCCCCACCCCAAAAATCATGTACATACCTTTTCCATTGATTTCCGTTCCGTCTATCTCACGAAAGACCTTTCCCCCAACATCGTCAAGCGGCCACCATCTCATCGTTTCTGTTTCCGCCATAGCCGGCCACTTCCTTTTCCTTAGCGTTATCGCAACCCCCGCTACCGTAAACGCCAGCGTGGCCAACAGCTCAATGCCCAACATGCTGCATCTGACATCCTATCAAAACCAACACCGTTGGTAAGCACCACCAACAAATAGCTCATATCCCCGCCAAACATCCTCTTATTCCCAACGCACCCAAATAATGTTGAGCTCATGTTATACCTCGATGTGTTGTGCGTTTTCTTGTTTGTGCACGTAGGCTACACCAGGGAGTCCGTTCGGCCTGCCCCTCGCGGTGTATTACGCGACGGTCAGCGCTCCCTATGCCCAGCACTTGATGAATCAACCGCTTCAACAAAGCATACGGCAAGCCCACTGGAATCCCCACTTGATGCATAAAATTCCTATATTTTACAACCACAACCCTTGGCCTGATAATTACATAAAAACTTGCATGTTTTGCTTGGTAAGGTAACCCCATAAATATACAACCACCTGAGCCTATTTTAGATGTAGTGCGCATAGGTGAGATCTCTCACTTAATTATATCTATCATAATCTTGATGTTAAGTTGAGATTATGGTTGTGAAATTTGATGGGCTTGGGAATGAGGATGGGTGTGTGCGTGTTTTGAAATAAAATGGGGAAGAACCCCGGCAAATAACCCACGGGTCGGGATACGCCATTAAAGGGCAGGGTATGAACGGTAACTTAGCAACCCGCGGTTATCCAGATCCCGATCTTCGTGGAGATGATTGGGTAGGTGGATGCTCGCGGTGTCGAGCAATGTAAGGTGTTGATGGTTCTACCTGAGCTCTATAAGGACCGCGTTGATTTTCATCTTGCCTAACTCTTTAGTACAACCACTCGCTCTGTATGAGGCATTGGCTGGGCCCAAGCTGGAGTGGATAGCCTAGTAGCTTCCGTGTTGGCGCACAAGGGGCAAGGGAAAGGGTTGTATGCCGAGGAGGTGTCGAGGGACACCAGGGTGCGGCTCGGTGGCCCGAACCTCTAAAGAACTGCTAGGTGATGAAACAAAGGCAACGATTTGGTTTGGAATTCGGACGCTTATTTGGCTGTAAGTGTCGCTGAGTCCAACTTGTGGGAATTAGTACAACCTCTAATCAGAGTAAAACCTATTCAAATAGTCCGAGTCCACTGGTATAGATGAGTTACGGCTTGGTTCTTCAATTAGCACTTTTCATAAACTAAAATGGTGGGAATTGGTTTGGTTTTGGGTTGGGAACAAAGTGGTTTTTGGGTGGATGCTAATCTACGGGGGTAGAACCCTGTAGAAAGTGTAATGTCTGAAAAGTCATTGGCCATGTGGACCGGCAAGTCCAGTGGCACCCCTTCTAAGAAAAATCCTATTTTTTGAATGACTAAAACTTGTTAGACTAGCTCAAACCCTGCATACAAAATGCTTTTATGCAAAACTTCCTGAGCTCCAGATATGACTTGCATGTAGATATAGCTATACCCCTACTCCTTATGGAGGAAGGTGGGCTTGTTAAGTACGTATGTACTCACCCTTGCTTTGTTGATGTTTTTCCAGTTGAGACGATGAAGTCATCATGTATGGAAGCGATTAGGGCTACGACCTACTTCCCAACCGTGACGTGTAGAAGTTTGGGCCTACGTTTTATACTCCGCTGCTTAGATTCAGGGCTGCTCCCCTTTGCTGTCCGACCCGTTAGGGCGGATCTGTATCACTCTGATGTAAAAATGTGATTACCAAACCCTGAGATGGTAATAAAGCACATTTTAGTCCCATTATGATAACTGGGGCGTTTCACCAGGCCCGCCGGCTGATGACACAATGGTGTGGGTCTGGTTGTCAATCGAAGAAAAAAGAAACCCCCATCACTTACCAATTTCGCAACAGATTTCCAAAATGCTACAACACTCAAATCGTAAGGCTTTTGGATATGATTCAAAAATCGAAATTGTTAATAATTGCTAGATCTGCACCTTTTGTATTGGTAATTTGCCCAGCTTAATTTGTAAATTGGTTTAATTTTGAATTCTCTTCAGCTTTTCTAGTTTGAGAAAGTACAACTCCACTATTTTGGTTGTAAAAGAAGGACATGATGAAATTTTCATGTTCTAGTGTATTTGGAAAAGTTGTTCTAAATTTCAGTATATAAAACTTTGTTATGTATGTTAACAACCAATTTTAACTCTAAATTGATGTAAGTCCTCAGTTTATGTCAGCTTTTAGGTTTTGACATATTTCAACATGTGGTGGATTTTGGGTTAGAAGTGCTTTCTAAGTTTAATTTCAAGCCAAACCGAAAATAGAAAAGTTGTTCCTTTTCTACTTAGGTTGCATTAGTTCCATATTTCTAACATTATTGGATTGGGACTCTTACTTTCAAACTAAACACTTTAGATTGAGATATAAATAACAAAGTTGTTGTGGAATAAATCCTCAACATTTCTTATATAGAAAGCTTTTCTTGGTTCTATTTTCATTTTGATCTAGAATAGAGATTCCTGTTCAAGGTCCAGTTTTGGCAGAAATTTTAATTGTTTCAAATTTTCATGTATGCACATGCATAAATGCAATGTATGGAGTATGAATGCACCATGAGATGCCAGAGGCATCACATTTGGCAAGGTTGTTGGCTTTAGGATTATCTTCAGTCCTTCCTCCAAAACCCTGGGATTACGAATATCTTCATTTGGGATTGGAGTATTGGACAGTAGATGGTTCTTTCTCCTAGACATCGGCCTAATATAGAGCATTTTCATTGGCCCTTGGGCAATCCTCCATCCTAGGACCCTTACTAGCTCATTGGAAAACGCAAACGCCCAATAAATATCGCTTTTTCGTTTGGCTTATTCACTTTGGTCTCGCTACCAAACTTCAAACTAGCTCTTGGCATGATATTCAGAACAAGGTCACTTTCCTCCATGATATGGAGTAGGAGATGGTCGATTATCAGCTTCTCGGTTGTGTGCACAGAAAGATGTGGTTTAGGCGCCTCTGTTGTTCTGGCCTCCATCACTTGGTGTTAATTTTTGCATGAGTGTATATCCCATATTTAGTTTGGTGGGTAGATGTGAGGAAGCGGGTCGCAAATCCTCTTTGAAAGGATTTCAACACATTTGCCGTCCCGGTCTTTTGCAGTTTGCAGAAAGAAATGAAAAATATGGTGTTTAGGTGTTTAGGAGGGAGGCCCTTCAAGCGGGGTTGCATTGGCGCAGCCGTTGGTGGTGGAAGGTCGGACATGGAGTTTTTTCTTGGTCATGATAGAAGTGTTTTTCTTAAATGAAGGAATTTTTATTACAATACTTTTCTTTTTCTTTTTTTACTTCGTCGTTTCTATTATATGTCATTTTTTTTCTACGAAGCTACATTTTGTACCGATTTACCTCTATTTTCTTTTTAATAAAAAAACGTGTGTTGCGTGTTTTTTAAAAACCTAGACATGTTAGAAAAAAACAGGAAAAGACGATCGAAGAATCGTCAGCCGCAGCCCACACCTCCATGTCTGCGGGAGGTTGGAGAACGGTTATTTGGTTGGGTGACACCGAAACCTCGCACTCCATGCCGCTCGACCGACATCTGGCTACGAATGCACACGCGTCGACAATCTAGGACGGGTCAAGCCCAGCAGGTAGCCGCTACTGACTGACAGTTGCTAACCACACTTACGCGCGCTCGACATGGATGCGGCTTCGTAGCTGCGTGTCGCCCGTGGGAGGCCGTCAGGCCGCCCGCGCACACGCGTCGCGCGGCGCGGGGGTCGACCGGGACCTGCTGCCCCCTGCGTCGCGTCCGCGTCGGCGCACACGCGCCGGCGCCTGGCCTCGCGGCTCGCCGCCCTTGCGCGATTATAAAATGGCGGCGCCGGCTCGTCGCTGTGTCGTCACACCGGTCATCGACAACAACGCAACAAAATCATCCAGTCTCCGTACCTTGTAGCGTATAGTAGCTGCCGTTGACGTACGTGTGGGAGCGGCGGCGGCCATGGCGTCCGGTCAGGAGAGCAGGAAGGAGCTGGACCGCAAGGCCCGCGAGGGGGAGACCGTCGTCCCCGGCGGCACCGGCGGCAAGAGCCTCGAGGCCCAGGAGCACCTCGCCGAAGGTACGTACGCTAATTTACGTGTGCAAATAATGATTTCATGTCGATCGATCCATGCTAAGTATGCAACTGATGAAAAATTGATGTTGGTTGTGCCCTACAACTACACTGCAGGTCGTAGCCGCGGGGGGCAGACTCGCAGGGAGCAGCTGGGGCAGGAGGGGTACAGCGAGATGGGGAAGAAGGGCGGGCTCAGCACCGGCGACGAGGCCGGCGGCGACCGCGCCGCCAGGGAGGGCGTTGGCATCGACGACTCCAAGTTCACCACCAAGTCCTAGACGGCGTCGTATGTAGCAGCTATATTAGTACGTAGCTCGCCCTAAGTCATCGTAGCTAGCTAGCTAGCACCGTGTAGCTCTAGTTGGGTGAGTGTGTGCTGAATAATAATGTAGTGCGGCTCAGCATGCACGTAGGCCATCATGCACATGTGTACGTGTGTGATCGTGTATGCTATCAGCAGGATTTTAGTTTTTAGTGACTTTGGTTCCTAGTTTATCAGTGTGGGTGCCAGGTTTCCTCCAGGGTTTGTCGCTTAATATATAGCCTGTTTATTTGCTTTATCGCTTAATATATAGCCTGTTTATTTGCTTCCAGGCATGCATCCAGTGATGCTTTGTGTCCACGGTTCTTTTCTCTAAATAATAATAATTAGTAATGTAGTGATAGCGGTAGTTGTGTCATCGGAGGCAGTTTCTCTTCATGGAGAAGAGAGGCATATAGGAGACCCTTCGTTTTTCTTACCTGCTGGCTTGCAGAGCGTGTCTTATCTAACCTACATTATCAGTTATTTTGATCAGATGAGATTGATTATGGTTGAAGCAACCATTAAAAATATTGAAATTAAAATTATGGTTGAACAGCCATTAAGAATATTGAAATTATGGTTGAACCATTAGAAATATTGAAATTAAAATTATGGTTTAACAACCATTAAAAATATTGAATTATAGTTTAACTACAGAGAAGAATGTATGGTTTCATTTGTAGAATGGTTTCCTTCGGTATAAGACGGTGGCCCTATGCATATTACTAACGCGGCATAACTTAGCAAACCAAAATTGGAAAAACAGCAATGTAATGAATTACACTATAAATCATATAAAAAAACAGCAACGTAACGAATTACACTATAAATCATAGTATGGTCGGTATTATACCGGCTACATAATTTTCTCTTGAAAAATATCATCCACTCAGTCTCTAGAAAAATATCATCCACTTAGTGTTCTTTGAAGTGAATTCTTCAATGATATATTCATATTCAATCTTTTTTTCTAGCATGTCACTCTCAATTGCTATTATAAACATTGCATTAAGTCTTTCTTGTTTCTTTAAGTCTTTTCTAGCATGTCACACATGTGATTCTTTAATAATAAAATTTTCCATAGCATCTTTTTGAGATTAAGTTAATTCCTCAATTCTTTCTTTTTTTACGCTTTTGATGGCCGGGAGAGGAACCGCCGCGCCGAACAGTAGATTGGGCTGGAGATTATTATCCGATGGAGCAGGCTGTTGTTTTTAGGCCAAGTTATTTTTTTAGGCTCTGTTTTTAATAGAAATATTACCTCTTATAAATGTATATAAGTGTATATAAGGCTATGTTTTTAATAGAAATATTACCTCTTATAAATGTATATATGTATAGACCTTAAATTAATTTGAGACCTCTCGATTTTGGGGGCCTATGCGGTCGCGCGGCCCGCACAGGCCCATTGACGCCCTTGGGTGTAAGTTTTGTAGATGAAGAATACTGAAATTAGGGTTGAAATAACTATTGAGAATGTATGATTACAACTATTGAGAATATATGGTTTCATTCGGTGTAAGTTTTATAGATGAATACGCATTTATGTTTTTAAGATGTCACGTAAGTCAGATGAGATTGAAACTATGGTTAAAGCAACCAATCATCGAGAATGTATGGTTTTATTCGGTGCAGTTTCATAGTTTCATAGGTAACCTGCAAGACAAGTTATGAGATTGAAATTATGGTTGAAGCAACCAATCATTGAGAATGTATGGTTTTATTCGGTGCAGTTTCAGAGGTGCATGCAAAACATGGTAATATACACCATTTCATTCGGTGTAAGTTTTGTAGTTGGATCCATATTTGTGTTTTCAAGATGTCACATAAATCTGATGAGATTGAAATTATTGCTGGAACAACTAACCATTGAGAATGTTTAGTTTTATTCGATGCAGTTTCATAGAAAACATGCAGAACATATTAACATATGACATATAAATCACATGAGATTGAAATTGTGGTTGAAATAACTATTGAGAATACATGGTTACGATCATTGAGAATGCATGGGTCCATTCAGTGTAAGTTTCGTAGATGCATTCGTATTTGTGTTTCAAAATGCCACATAAGACAGTTCCGTAGAAGAATTCATATTTGTGTTTCCAATAGGCCACATAAACCAGATGAGATTAAAATTATGGTTGAAGCAACCATTTAGAATGCATGGTTTCATTCGGTACAATTTCATAGGAAAAATACCAGACATGTTAACAATATAGACAAGGTTCCATCTAGATTTCATCTTCTATTAACTCACCGCCAGTATAGAGAGGGTTTTATTTAGATGAAACTCATGTCATCTCTCTATTGATTTATTGTCACATCATCAGAATTGCTGACATAATCCCTCATTTAACGAGAATGCAATTCACATTGAAAATGGCCGAACTTCTAACCCTCATCTTCATAAGTCTACTATATCTCTATCCTTTTCATCTTCATTTAAAATTCTACGGAATATGAAGTCCACTAAATTAAAAAACATATCATTATTAACCATCGTTAATTATATCTCGTATTATATTCCTCTCTGTCCCTGTGTAGATGTCCATTGAATTAGGAACCATGTCATTATTAACATTATATTTCTCCGAACAACATTTCTCTCAATATTGTTCTCAATACATGCAACATATACATACAAACGGTCCAAATCAAGTCATAGGAGTTTACTAAATTTACCAAACGGTGTTTTCTTGAAAATCTCATCGTGATTCTTCTCCGACGAACTTTGAAAGCGGAGTGTACTTAGTAGCGTCCATGGTGGCCTGTGGACCTGTGTCACAGCAACGAATTTAGCTTGAAAGACGTTGTTGTGATTCTTCTCCGACGAGCTTTAAAAGCAGAGTGTACCTAGCGGCGTCCATGGTGGTTGGTGGACCTGTGTCACAGAAATGAAGAGGGCAAACAAGGCCAAGAAACTTGACCTTACCTTGAGGGTAAATTTAGAGTTCTAAAAGATTACACATAATAAAATAAAGAGTAAAATACACGGGTGGTACTCGAATTTGGCAACGTGTGTCACTTAGGTTTCTAAACTTAGAAAACCAGGATTCCAGGTCCCTAAACTTGGCTAGTGTGTCATCTAGGTCCCAAAACCGCCTTCTAAAACCGCTTTTCGTTCTCTGGTGCTGATGTGGCACGCTAATACACCATATAGGTCCTTAAACTTGGCTAGAGGTACCATCTGGGTCCCTAAACTTAGCAGGAGTGCCATTTAGCTTCCAAAACATTTTATTGTTACATGGTCAAAACAATCTTTTCGGTCGAAAAACACCGAAATCATTGCGAAACATTTCTATAATTTTTTTCATTTGGGGACAAAAATCAAAATTCAAGACTAAATAGCCTTTTCGTATCGGACTGAAAACGAAAAAACACTGAAACTAGCGATATTTCGTTCGAAAAGTTTAACCATGCCAGTCAGTACTCCTCTCGCCTCCATTCTTTGCCGTCATCGGGAGGAATGCTGACAGCGGGAGGAGTGCTGGCCATCCTCGGGCTGGCATTCTCATGTTTGCCGTCATCCTCCACTACTGCACTCCTGCCGACGACGGCGAGAAAAGTATCGATGGAGAGCGATTTGAGACTTAGATGATACTCCCATCTAAGTTTAGGGACCCAGATGACACCCCTAGCCAAGTTTAAAGAGCTAGATGGTATGTTAGCATGCCACATCAGCACTGGACAATGAAAAGTGGTTTTAGAAAGCGGTTTTGGGCCTAGATGACACACTAGCCAAGTTTAGGGATCCGGAATCTTGATTTTCTTAGTTTGGGGACCTAAGTGACACACGTTGCCAAGTTCGAGGACCGCCCGTGTATTTTACTCTAAAATAAACTAAATTAGGAGTTCTAAAATATAAGACCCTTGATAAAATAATGTGTAAGATTTTGCTGAATATAGTTACGGTTAAAACATGATAAATATAGTTACTAAGCTAAAAGATTTGCAACCTAAGTTTTAAAATAGAAATTAACCTATCAAACTAAGCTTGGAAAACAAAAATATATCCATTACTCTTTTTCAGCATGAGAGCATTTAGTATGAATGCATTGTAATTCTAGTTTCTAAATATTATAACAGAAAACATGTTGTTACATGTAATGGAAAATAAGAGTAAAATACACGGGCGGTCCTCAAACTTGGCAACGTGTGTCACTTAGATCCCCAAACTTAGAAAACCTGGATTCTGGGTTCCTAAACTGGGCTAGTGTGTCATCTAGGTCCCAAAACCGTTTTCTAAAACCGCTTTTCGTTCTCCGGTGCTGACGTAGCATGCTAACATACCATCTAAGTCCTTAAACTTGGCTAGGCGTGTCATCTGGGTCCCTAAACATGGCAGGCGTGCCATTTAGATCCCAAAACATTTCATTTTTACATGGCCAAAATAATCTTTTCGGTCGAAAAACACCGAAATCATTGCAAAACATTTCTATAATTTTTTTTTCATTTGGGAACAAAAGAAATCAAAATTCAAGACTGAGTAGCCTTTTCGTACTATCATACTAGATGGAAATGAAGAAATACTGAAACCAGCGAGATTTCGTTCGAAAAGTTAATCATGCCGGTCAGTACTCCTCTCGCCTCCATTCTTCGCCGTCATCGGGAGGAATACTGACAGCAGGAGGAGTGCTGGCCATCCTCAGGCTGGCATTTTCATGTTGTTGTCCCTCTCGCCGCCATCCTCCACTACTAGCACTCCTGCCGCCGACGGCGAGAGAAGTATCGATGAAGAGCAATTTGAGACTTAGATGATACTCTCAGCTAAGTTTAGAAACCCAGATGACATCTCTAACCAAGTTTAAGGATTTAGATGGTATGTCAACGTGCCACGTCAGCACCGAAGAACGAAAAGCGGTTTTAGAAAGCAATTTTGGGACCTAGATGACACACTGGTCAAATTTAGAGATCTGAAATCCTAGTTTTCTAAGTTCGGGGACCTAAGTGACACACATTGCAAAGTTCGAGGACCGCCCGTGTATTTTACTCGAAAAATAATGTGTACTAAGATTTTGCTAAATATAGTTAATTAGCTACAAAATTTGCACTCTAAGTTTTAAAATAAAAATTAACCTATCAAGCTAGGATTGGATAACAAGGATCTATCCATTACTCATTTTTAGTACGAGCGCATACTCGTTTAGTATGAATGCATTGTAATTCTAGTTTCTAAATACGTAACAAGAAACATGTAGTAACATATAATGAAATTTAGTTTGGTTATGTATATTCTACAATAGGTTCCATTTTGTATTTTTCTCAAGGGTCTCAAAAACAAACTTAGGTACATCTCTGGTTGAGTGTAACCCTGGTTCTAGTTTCTTTCTTTACCTTTTTTAGACAAACCATTTTTATCTTAAATTGCTAAAGATATAGCTCGAATATTTTTGTAACGGAATTCAAGCGTGTAAGAAAATAGACCAAGGGGTTGACTTCGGTCTTTAGGCTCTGTTCAATGGAGCATTTATGATGCCACGAGCCCACGACATGGCTACAACAGGGTATCAACCTCGGGCGGCTCTGTAGGGCAGCTCTTTTTTGTTAGATCTACTTAGCTAAATGACTACTTAGGCTGACTACAATGATATTCCTCAAATTTCATTCTCTTTTACTGTTCCAACTACTTCTTTCTCTATCTCTATTGCAGTATTATATTAAACAGGGCAAAACAATATTTTAAATACTACCATTAGAGTCAACCTCAGCTACTCTACTTCGTTAAAAACAAGCGTCACGATAGACAATCATATATAGGAGTACACAATAACACAACGTACAAAGCGGAGCTGGACCCTCGAGTGTATTTTCAGAGGAAACACGGCCAACGTAACGTCTGTGATCATAAACATCAAATGCCAAGCGCGACTACTGAGAACCCAACGGGAAATAAAATACGGAGTATGTTTCGCGAGCCCACTAGTAGACGGCAACATACATTGTGCAATCAAAAGTTTGGTGCAATCATCGTGCAATTTTACTAAAAAAATGTATCAAAAATTTTGAAAAAAAATCATAAATGTACATCTCAACCTATCCCATCTATATATAAAATTTCAGGGTCAGATTCGTCCTACTCTAACAGTTAAAAAAAAATTTGGGGTGCATTTCAACTATTACTTTTGTCAGAAAATTTGTCTTTTTTGTAACTGCTAGAGTATGACGAATTTGATTATAAAATTTTATGTATGGATGTGGTGAGTTGAGATGTACATTCATAATTTTTATTCAGAATATTTTTTGACACATTTTTTAATAAGATTATATGGTGATTGCACCGAACTTTTGATTGTACTGGATATGTGCCCCTCAAAGTTTGTGGAGTCGGTTTCGATTGACATATGAATACTCTACGGATAGTTTTTTGAACCGCATGTTGTAAACGGCCAAGAGCCCGTCCAAATTGATCTTGTAAAAGATCCGCAATCGAACGAATGCATTTATTTTTCGAGTGATTCATATCGTCATCGTCAAATATACCGTTCCAAATTTCATTCCGATCCATAGCGGCCAACCCATCTTGTGCTAACAGGAAGGTATTGTTCTGAGGGATATCAAGACTCAGTCTCCGATTCATATTTCGTTGACCAACTCTTCCTAATCCACATTTTTATCAAAAAAATTTCTTTTGTAATTCCTCGCATAAGGACCCCGAAAATACGTGCGTGTTTGGACGAAACGCGCCATATATACTACGCCAAGGCCCCATCCGTATACGTCGAGCGAGACCACACGGCTCATGCCTGCACCCTAGTAGTGGTAGACAGGAAACCACCAAATTAAACGCGAAGTGGGGAACAACAGGCGGTCCATCCCTGCACACTGTCTCACCGAGCACTACCTGGTCTCTACCTCATCCGGTCTGGTCGGTCGGTCATCCCTGCGCCGGCCTATAGCTTCTCGTGTGGCGAGCGCCGCGTACGCACACACGCGGCGGCAATGCAGCATGGCCGGAGCACCATCGCGTCCCCATGCTACAGACCTACAGTGCGTACGCCGCCGTGCGTCCAGCTACTACTTTCCAAGCGCAGCCGGATAGCCACGCACGCGCGCGCACGGGCGGGCCGGGGCATCTCTGTCGGGGACGACATGCGCGCATGCCCTCACCTCGGCTGGCACGTACGTGTCGCCCCCGCGAGTGCTCGCCGCACACGCGTCGCGCCGCACGGGCGCCGAGGGAACCCTGCGCTGCGGCGCCCGCCCGCTCGGCGCACACGTACTCCTGGGCTGGCGGCTATAAAAGCCCGGGCGGCGCCGCACGACCGATCCATCACCACACCGCACACCAGCAGCAACACGACCTAAAGAGCAGTTTGCATTGCTTCTAGCTCTGTCGCAGCGACCCACCCACATAAAGCTTCGTCCGTTCGACGGCGGCGGCGATGGCGTCCGGGCAGGAGAGCAGGGAGGAGCTGGAGCAGATGGCCCAGGAGGGCCAGACCGTCGTCCCCGGCGGCACCGGTGGCAAGAGCCTCGAGGCGCAGGAGCGCCTCGCCGAAGGTCCCATCGGCCATTTCGACCCATTCATCTCTTCCCTATCTAGCTTCTTTCTGTCGTCCCGATCGACAGCTACGACCGAACACTGAAGAACTGATAATGATGTTGTTTAATGCAGGGCGCAGCCATGGCGGGCAGACCCGGAGGGAGCAGCTGGGGCACGAGGGGTACAGCGAGATGGGCAGCAAGGGCGGCAACACCCGCAAGGAGCAGCTGGGGCACGAGGGGTACAGCGAGATGGGCAGCAAGGGCGGCAACGCCCGCAAGGAGCAGCTGGGCGAGGAAGGGTACAAGGAGATGGGCAGCAAGGGGGGCAACACCCGCAAGGAGCAGCTGGGCCACGAGGGGTACAGCGAGATGGGCAGGAAGGGCGGGCTCAGCACCATGGACGAGTCCGGCGGCGAGCGCGCCGCCCGGGAGGGCATCGACATCGACGAGTCCAAGTTCAGGACCAAGTAGTAGTGTCCTCCTCGTCCTAGAAATCCATCGATGTGTGCTTGCTGTTGCAATGCATGCACGCTGTGCTGCTAGATCTAGTAGTGTAGTGTAGTGTAGGGCAGTCGTAGTCCGTAGCACACGTGTGCCGCGCTCCGATCCTGCATGCAGGTTGGCATGTGGCGCGCGTGTGAGTGTGTACTGAATAATGTAGGGCGCAAGAGTCGCATAGCACGCATGTAGGCGGTCATATCTGCGTGGCGTATGATCATGCGTGCTCTGCTTCAGTTTAGGAGCTGGTGGTGGTAGTAGTAGTAGTTTGAGGCAGGTTTCGTTTCGTCAGGGCTTTGTCGTCGTAGTGTCCATGCGCGTTCTTGGGGATCGCGTCAGATGGGAGGGAGCGCATGGGTTAGCATCACCTGATGCCTCAAACGAAAGGTTGTATCCATGCTCGTCTTTGTTTCGGTAATGTAGTTTGCTTGTTCCTCTGAATCCTTTTGTTTCGTGTTCTGCTCTGCATTTTGTTTGGACAGATACGTTCCGTTCCTGTTCACAAAGAGGATGTACGGCTAGAATAGTAGTAGGTACTGTGGCATAACCACGCACAGACGGATCACATGGTTTTATGGTATACATGATTCACTTTTTTACTATCTTTCTCGATTCTCTGGAATTTGCCAAATCCCTCTGAAAGAGGGTGTATAACTGTGGTCAACCGTGCAAGCAGCATCTCACCAAATATAATGTTCTTTTTGGCAGAAAACTTTTGCAAATTTAGGGTCACGAATGAATGAATAGCAAAGAACGTGGATAATGGAATGCGCATTGATATGGTACTACTATGACACCGCTGCTGAAACTGAATTAAAAAAAAATACTCTTCCATTTTGTGGACAGGCAAATGGTCAACCAGCTACAATATAATCTCCCAGAACTGATCATATGGAACGATACGACCACTGAAGCTAGCTCCCAACGCTTAGCTATGCTGGTTCTCATTCGCAAAACGGCTCGCTTAAACCTGAAAGCATTGCTAGTTCAGTGCAATGGCACAATAGTACGTAGTAGTCTACCGTAGTACCTTGCCCCTCCTGACCCTACTGTAAACATCCTGCGATATTGCTACACCTTCCTCCCACCACGTAACCCTCATAAAATATATGGAATGGACGTGTGTTCTACTCGCGTTTTTCTACCCTCCACACTAGCAGCTCACATACACATGCGCATACATAGCAGCAGAAACCTAATAATTTCAGCAGTCACCACGCTTGAACAATCTGACTCTTCCGGGTTCGGTTTAGGTTGTCGGATGCTTTCATCAGTGGCTGGTTGCCAGGGCCGTCACCAGCAGGCCCAAGACGAAGAACGGCTGCGCGCTTGCCTGTCAGCACATTAAGGTTCCTTATACTTAGTACTCTGAAGGAAGGGTACGTTAAAAAGAGTGGGAGAACCATCAGAAGCACACCTGGTATTTGACATCATACTTCACAGGGTCCTTCAGGAAGTACTGGAACTGCACCAGGAGAATAAGGAGGATTAAAAAAACTGGAGCTGTTAATGAAGCCGACAACCAAGTTATCTCCACTATTTGCTTTTCCGATGTTGTTCATGTTTCGGATATGAAGTGTTGCTTAAAAGAAAATTGTATCCACGATGTCTTATTTAGCACAAACCAATGTTGAAACTACTATTCGGGAATTACAAATGCACAAAATGCGAAAGCGAGGCAGACTGTTCTCTGCTCTGCTCCACTCTGCATTGGGTTCCTTTTTTTTTAACAAAATGACATGGGTAGCAAATGTTATATTCATCCTTACCATACTCATTGATTAAAAAGTTTGAATTTAACACATGCTGGGTAAAACTGTGGACTTGAAACACGAAAACATCTGGAAAAAAAAAAAGACAGGGTGCATCTAGAATAGTAAGCTACCTGAAAGACCACCTGAGGAATTGTTAGTCCAAGCAGAGCCAGGGCATAATACAGCTTACCAGTGCTCAATAGGTAGCCTGAAAAGGTGAGAATGGAACATTATGGCAACGTGCAAGACACAGAATTTTTTTCGCTAAGCACATCTTGTGTTCAAAGCAACTGTCCTCTAAAATTCCTTGAAGGTCCCATTAACAGTGGGAATTAAATCTGATGCATTATCATGGCAAATGCGGGGGGATAATGATATGCAACGCAGTACACTAAACAGGAGAAAGAAGCCATGAACAGCATGACAACCCGAATATGGTGTGCAAATGAAACCAATACAGCAACCATTGAAGTGAAGACAGATGATCTGAAAAGAAAGCAGAAAGCAACAGATGTCTTGCCTGCAACAGATAATTGAGTGATGTCAATTGCACCAACACATATCCATTTTGCAGTTTCCATTCCAAAAGCAACAGGAAGTGACTACAAAAATTTGAAGAAAAAAAGTGAAACTGGTACTGAGAAGTATTTTGATGACAAACTGTTTATGCAAAAAAATGGAGAATAACCTGAAGCCCCAGGGTTCTATCCCCTTCAATACTCTTAAAGTCATTTACAATAGCAATCCCTAGCTGCATAACCAAGATAAAGTCAATCACCGTGACAAGAGTGAATGATCAAAAGAAAGTCAAACAGGAAACGGAGAAGAAATACCCCAGCTATGCTGTACAAAGTAGTTAAGACAATGATATCTGGAGTAAGAGTTCCGAATAACGCCTGTCCAGCCCACCTGCAAAATATATATCTATACTTTTAACCTATTGTGAATATAATGGTGGTAACCTCAAAACCAACACTAGTTGCTCAACATTAACACAATATTAACAATGTTAATCATACCAGGGCAAGCTGATGTAACTCGCACCTAGAGCGAAGTTTCCAATCCATCCATTCTGCTTGAGCTGAAATTTATGATGAAGTTTTGTGAGTATTTTTCATCAAAAAACATGTTGAGTCAAAAGGAACTATTTTTGAGAAAAGAGAATCAGTAAGAAGGAAGAAAGAAATACTCAAATACCTTGAGAGGTGGTGCTGAATATATGTAAGAAAGTAAGGAGCCACCAACAGCGAGATAAAAGACAATAGGAAAATCATGCCCTGCCTAAAATGAAGCACACCATAAGAAAATAAAGGAAAAAATAATTTTATCAACATATTCCTGTTGGTGCACAAAAAGAAATTTCTTAGGGTCTTACCCACACGTCTAACAAAGCACCCAATCCAAGCCCTCCCAGCAATAGCACCCAGATCTGAGTTATTACCTAAAGAGAATCATTGTCATCAGTAAGACAGCCATGACATGGTTACTTAGCCATTTGGATCTCACAAAACCCTTACAAATGACATCAAAATATCATTATCATCAAGAGTTAGCTTTATTTCAAATGTTATATGGCAGAAAATGTCATTACATGTGCAACAAGGAAAAACAAATTCACTCAGGAACTAAGGCCAATTTGAGAGAGATAGCACCAGGGCTATGACACCAAGCAAGATATCACATCTACCAACCAAACATATACAAAAGACTACCACAACGATAAAATGCAAAGAAAAACATAACAGGCAATTTGAAACGATAAGCTAAGAAGATTTCATATCTTGGAAAAATATGGCGTCACTCAAATATGGTAACAGCCTCTGATTTTGTAGTTTTTTTATCCACCCCTATACACACATGTCCAGGTGGATACCTTTGGTGCAAATCATTAGTGTGTTTGTAAGAAAAGCATGCCAGTCCAAACTCGATCTCTTTTTTGTTGTACAAATAGACGCTGAAAGCATGATGGTTCAACTTTAAACAAAATAACATTCTAGAAAGAAAGAAAGAAAAAGGAATGTTACATTGATGGAAAAGGAATAAGTGGTATATGAAAGAATGGATTTTGTGTCGTGAATTAATTAGCTAGCATCCGTAAAATGACAAGTTAGAACACGTATACCTACAGAGTAGTTAATAGTTGATGAAACTAAGCATGCATGTAATTAAATACAGACATACCTCATTTTCTGATATGGCACCTGATGGAATAGGGCGATAAGGTTCATTGATTGCATCGATGTCTCGATCATACCAGTCATTAAGTGTCTACATGCATGAATGTTTGGCTGTCATACATATTAGTAGAAATAGTGTCTCGTGCAGCATCTGTGAGGTTATAAGTAAAGGCCAACACACAGAATCAAAAAGTAAACCTGTGTGTATCCTGTAAGGCATGGACCAGACATTATCATGCATACAATAGATTTTGCGACATCTTCAACCGTCCAGTGGAAATTTCCTGAATATGACAGATTCAGGAGAAAAGGAAGATAAACACACTAGTCATAAACCAAAAGGAGCAGTGTTCATAGGCACAACAACCAGACACACTGGTGCTTTTATCCTAAAATCAAAGTAGTTCGGGGTAAAAGGAATTCTATGTGTTCAAAAGGTTGCTGTGGCTCAGTAGTTAAAAGTAGCAAGCCCTTAGGAAGGTGGACAACCGACAAAACAACAGCATTCCACTACTTGATGTAATTACACAGGAAACGTGCCGCTCTCAAAATTCACAAGTTGGATTGGTTTTATGGAGTAGATGCACAGAAGCGTTCAAGGAACAGATATAAACAAATATATGCAGCAAAGCATACCAGAGGCAGCTGCTCCACAGAGAACTCCCCATACAAGCGGAGGCCATGTCACTGGCTTAGTAAGTTGAAGACGGATCTTCCATATGTCCTGTGTGCATCATGTGAAAGAGGGCACTGGTGAATGTTATATAATTTCAGGTTTCTAGACACAAAATGGCTAGACTGCACAAGTTTAAAGAGGTGTTCGTGTTATAAACTGCTAGGGACAGTAAACAAATAGAGAACATGCCTGGAAAAAGAGACATGCTTGAAAAAGGTAAAAGAAAATGGTGTCACTAAGTCATTTGGACATTGTGCTACAAGAACTGACATTACTCAACTTTTCCATGGCATGAAAGGCCTCACTAGGTACAGGACGATACCATTTACCAAATGTAAGGAAAAGCATATCAAGCAATTCAACCAAAAAAATGTAACATAGACGACCTGGTCAAACGCTTAGCTGTTAGAGAGAAGTAGCATGGCAATCCAACTCAGTTCTTTGTTTGCAGTCTAGTGTCAATAGCTACCATGTGTAAGAGAGACAGAGCTCACATTCTGATAATTCAGTCTAGTGTCAATAGCCATTCAGAGTCTGGCACAACATTTTTGAGCTTTGTCACTGTGAAGGTCAGTGCGTGGAAAACTGGAAACCGCAGCGAACATGCAGTTCTACGTTTTGTGCCTAATTCACAATTATCCACGCAGCCCAACCAAAGCCACTCATTGCAATATATACGGATATACAGGTATACACAATGCACGGGAAGTAACCGATGGAGGGGAGACTCACGCTCTCCTGCTTAGCGCCCTTGATGCCGAGCAGCTGGTTGAAGCTGGAACCGGCCGCTGCAGGCGCCTTCTCCGGGGCCTTGGCGTTCGCCTTCGCTGCAAAACCAACAAAGCACGCGTCAGAGAGCTAAAGAGCAACAGGAAACGACTGAACAGCACACGGCGGGGCTGCGCGGATCACGCACCGTCTTTGGCGTCGGTCTCGGCCGCGCGGACCACCGGGAACGGTCGCCTCCCTGCGAATGGAGCCGACATCAGGGAATCAATCAAATTAAACTTCTATCGGGCGTGTACTGTTGCGCAGTCTGGAGAGCAGCACCAGTACGGTTGAGGCAGAGATGAGGAGGAGGCGGTGGAGAGCGGAGGCGGAGAGGAGAGCGGAAGGCGGCGGTGGTGGTTGAGGAAGCAGAAGCAGCGGCGGCGAGGAGGTTAGCGGCGGCCATGGTGAAGAGCCGAATGGGGGCAGTGAGGCCGTCACGGGAACCGAACCGATAAGCTGCCGTTTGGATGTCGCAACTCGCAGGCTCAACGCTCAACGAAACAAACAAATGATGTGCCAAGTGGGCGGATTTTTTTATATTTTCTCCGTCCAATTTATATTTTTAGATCATTTGATTGTTTCTATTCGTTTTATCTTATATTCTATGTAGATGGAGGCCACTAGGTCTAATGTGGCCTCCACGATGCGCCACATCATCATCCATTTGTATCAATTTAAAATCCATTAAGTTTAAAGCTACATCCACATTGCGCTATATCATTATAATCCACTTGCATCAATTTAAACACTACTCTTCATGCCTCTCAACAGACTACTTCATCATATAGGTGCGTTCAAGTAGGTGGGAGGCCTCCACGGGTGTCAGGGGGTCCGTTTTGCGCAGGATATTCTATTGGCTTGACAAAAAGTTTAGTTGCGCATAGTTTGATTTCCCTTGCAAATTCTGCTCTCACATTCCTACATGGATTAATGGTGTTTCACTTCTTTTTAAATTCTAAAGGTAAGCCTTGCAATTCAAGCATGGCACATGCCTTTTTTCCTAATTAATTTTACAATATCCCCCATTAATCTTAATCAGAATGACCGCTGAATCGTTGTAACCTTTCTATCTCCATTTTTTTCAGTAGTAGGGACAGAGAGGATCTGCCAAACCTTTGTGTGTAATTTATATATGTCAAGTTCATGAATAATATCATTTGTGTTTCTTTTATTTCTACAAACTGCAGGATAAAATGCATATGTAGATAGAGTCTTCTCTTCTCTGGTTCAAATATTAATAGGTAATGCACCAAAAATAATGGCTGAGCTGTATTGTTGATGTTATAAAAATGACAATTCCATAATTTTTTAGCTATTTTACTTACATGTATTGCCAATGGCTAAGTAGGGACAAACCCACAGTAATTCTGTTGTTTTTTAATCCTTTTAGTGAATTGATTTAGTACTCTATATTTCTTCAAAAATCTACTAAAATCACTCTTTAAAAGTCCCGCAGCACCGCGTGGGGAAACCACCAAGTTTTAAAGAATTAATGAGTATCTGTAATTCAATTTAGCATATAAATTCAGTTAAATTATGACCAGAATTTCGCTCTTTATGTACGGATGGACTTTAACTATGATTCTACTCCCTCCATCCCATGAAATTAAATAAGGTGTGTATGTTTTCGAAAAAGTCAACTTTTTAATTTATTGATGACATATTTTAAAGATATTAATGGTCAAAGTTTCACTTAAAGACCATTCTAAAAATTTATATAGAGTATTATTTGACGGAGGGCTTAATTCATATTTGGTCAAATTTGGTGTCAAAAAAGTCAAACGACATATAAATTGGAACATGGAGTATATATTTGTAATTCGTTTTGAAACATATTACTCTCTTCATCCCCATTTATTGGTCATTTGATTTTCTTGACACTAAATTTGACTTGCTCATTTTATTTGAAAAATTTCACAATTATCATTTATTTTTATTGTGATTTAGTTTAGCATATAATATACTTTAGTTATGAATTGAATTTTTCTATAATAAGATGAGTCGGTAAAACTTAACGACAAAAAAATCAGACAACGTACAAATTGGGACGGAGGGAGCAGTCGTATATATGTTTGTTGGATAGCTAATCTATGAGTTGTTGTATCTTCTTACTCCTCGCTTTTCTTTTATTTTGTGAAATGGAATGGTTTATCCATCGTCCTAATATAAATACGAGGAATAGTTCATCCCACCATATTTTGCGGAAGAAGTTGATTCATCATTATTCCCATCCTAGATAGGGTAATACCTTAGACCAAACACTCCCATTTTTCACCCTCTGCTCTACCGTCAAATAAAGAAATACATATCCTAGGTCAAAAAATTAGAGCAATATACATTTTCACACAGATTTAGTTAGTTCAAGTGCATAATGTATATTTTCTCCATGTCATATTTTAGAAAAACATAAGCCTTTTTATATGTGCTTGCATAAAATTAATATTCATATCAAAATAATAGAAGTAATGTATAAATGTATAAATATAAATATGAGCAGTGTATCCATCATTTCGATACCGAAATGATTCCAAATGAAAAGGTGGTGAATTGCATACCAATCATTTCAATACCAAAATGATTCCAAATGAAAAGGTGGTGAATTGCATACACCCGTAGATCTCGTCAATATCTTTAGCTTGATGTAACTTTTCCCTACACATAAACCCTTGTGGAACAGATATTTTTCATTATGAAGTGTGCGTTAAGAGTAGATAAATCGAGAACGACAAAATTAGTGAAACCTCGAATCTACGCTATAAAAGAACGAGTTTTCTAAAAATCTTTTTTACCTACAAAGGTATAGGTATACCCCTCACGCTGACCCCACTGCGCAGTTTGAAAAAGGTTAGAAAGGAATGAAAAGGCTCAAAACCCATAAATGCAACATGCTTCATCCACTTTCGCTCTTTATTTCTCACTTTATTTTATACCCATACCCACATGTTACTTTCTTTCTATTGGTTTTAACGACAAAGGAATAATACTAATCAATCAGAACTCCTTTTAATTTTAATTTTCTTTTTTTTCTATTGTCTGCTTGATTATCTCACAACACGTGCATGTTGCACGTACATCTATGCTAGTGGAGGTAAAAATAATTCACTATTTTTTCATTTGAATTCGTTTAGGTAAACGGTATAATTGATGCAATGTTTAGAGATCTACATCTACGTAATATTCAAAATTTAGGTGCCAAATCAGCTTCAAATAAAAAAGGTGTTGAAAATTTAGGTGCCAAATCCGCTTCAAATAAAAAAGGTGTTGAACTACAAAGTGGTCACCGATCTCTAAAACTTTCATATAAATATACCAATCTCTAAAACGGTATATATAAAAAGGTTATGAATTTTTCAAAATATGTCATACATTTTAAAATTTATAAACCATTGTTTTAATTGACGGAAAATTTTGATGTTTTAGGCGGATTTCGGGTGGTTTTGAATCCATATTGGTTCAAAATGTTTATGACGAAACGTCCGGAAGTCGCGTTTCGTGCGAGCCAGGCCGTGGGGATGCAACGCACTTGGCCTAGCTCGTCTCGTGCTCGCTGCACCCGCACACGCAGTGATGCCTAGGGTTACCGCCCTCCCCCCTCCCCTCATTCGGCGCCGCCGCTCCCCTCGAGCTCTCACTCTCTCCACTCCTTTCGCTTGCGCTTTCCCACTCTACTCGCTGTCGATCTCTTGCGAAGGACTACGGTGATATTCACTGGCGGAACCAAGGGGGGCCAGCAGGGGCCATGGCATCCCTAAGGTTGTACAAAATTTTTAACCCCTTTGTTAAATAACGCATGATCTAAAAATTATAATGGATGGTCCATGGCAAGGCAGCAGTTGCAGCCTATGATAACACAAGAAACGAAGAGCAACTCTAGTCTGCTTTGCTTAGTAGGCAGCCCATATACCTAATGAAATTCCTAACCAAAGCCTTCTCCATTTCTATTATATTTTGGTAGAGATATCATCTGTTGTGTTAAGTATACAATCGCATGTACCTATTTAAGAATTATATATCTTTTTTGACCTTTGTTGGAAATCACGGCACACAAAGAAAAAACACAAACATTTGTGCCTAATTATTAATAATCTTTGTGCAAAGATCTGCAAAGTACTAAAAATACTAAATTATATAAGTACGATTAATTTGTGGTTGCATATATAAACCAAGAAAATAGCATATTTGGTCTACGGATTAATCCTCTAGCACCATCTTATTCTACATGTATCTTGAACGTGTTAGTGCGACCCATCCCACAGAAGTAGCTTGTTGGGAGCGCTGCATAGGATGCCTTCGCGACAACAACTCTAACTCGCAAAACAAACAAAATGACTCTTAGGTTTAATATTTTAAGATCGGATGACTCCGAAAATCTTATGATCCAAACACGTCGATAGCCTAAGATACAATTGGTATATTATCTAGGTATGTTGATCTTGGTCTACCGATCTTCCTTTTTATATTTTTTGGTTCCCCTATTGGTGACATTCCTATTGATCCATCCTCCTCAGTCCCTTGCTCTTGCGTTCTTGGTGTGAGCGAATCTTTGCTCCTGTATGCGTGGAATCTTGCTATTGTCATGAATGCGTAGACCTTTCCGTATGCGTAGATCTTATTGTTGTATCATTCAAAAAAATCTTATTGTTGTATGCTGGGTAGGGGTGTAAACGGTACGGGCATTATCCGTCCGTATTCGAGTCCGGATCCGTTTAGAAGGGTTGAGATCCGACCGTATCCGAGTTTGGACATTCAGTATCCAATCCGTATTCGATTTATTTCCGTATCCGAATAACGAAAGCTAGATATACATGATGTCGATGTCCATCTAAGTCTTATCCGATACCAACTATTAATATCCGTATCCGATTCGAATTCGAAGAAAAAATATGAAAACAAATACGGTATCGGGCACACGAGGCCCAGCAACGGCCCGTTACCATTCGGCCCTGTCCCGGCCCGCAATCCATCCCCAGGACCCCAGTTGACAGCTCCCTTCCACTCGCTGTTCCCCCGTCCAGCGGGCAGTCGGGCACCCCCCTCCCTCTCCCTCTTGTCTAGGGTTTCGCATCCCTCTTCGCCTACCGCCGCAACAAGCCGCGCCTCCTCTCCTGGTCGCGTCGCCACGCTCCCGACCGGCGTGGAGCGGGGGATCCGCCGGGCTCCGTGACTCTTCTCCCTCCTTCGGTAAGAAAACCCTAACTCCCTGCTCTCTTGGATAGGTAAGATAGGGATGCTTTATGGTGGGTCGGCGCCTTGAGCATCACCGTAGCCACCATCGCCAAGAAGGATATGCGCCGTGCGACCGCAATCACGCATGGTTGGGAAGGATGCGGGGACGCCGAGCGCGGTGAGGCAAGGTAGCCGTGGGGCGCTGTGCTGCGCTAGATGAGCACGCTGCCGTGGCTGCTGGCGGCGTGCCGCACGATCTGGAGGGCCCGCGGTCCGCGATGCGCCCGATTTGGTGGGAGGCGCAGCCGGGTATGGCAAGGGGATTTGGGTGGCAGAGCCGGCGATTTGGCACTGCAGCGGGAGAAGGTAGAGGCTGGAGAAGGAAGGAGGAGAAAAATAATTGTGGAAAACAAAATTGGGTTACTGAGAAGCGGGCTTAAACTGCCACAGTGGCATCTCAATCCAGCTTGGCATACCACATCATCAAAACCAGCAACCGAAACCACTCAAGGGGTTGTGTTATATGCATGGTTTTCACTAGTTTAGAGTGTAAGAAACCTGGTTTTATAGGTTAGGGGGGTGAAGCAAGCCACTGGACTTATGTCAGGGCCTGGAGGTTTATGCAGACTTTTTCCTTCTTTTTGCAGCTAGCATGCAACTTGTCATCTGATACATTATGTTAAGCAGCGTATTTTCTCCCCATCATAACTATTGTGTGGTTACTGATGCCAAATGAAGTTATGAAAGAAAATGTGTTTATTTTGGCTTAGTATGGATGCATGTTCCATGTCATTCGATCCATGATAGATGATTTGATTGTCGTGTGTTTATATTTGGGCGTGATTATTGTGTTTATGCCTTTTTTTTCTTCTCTCAGGGGTAAAAATAAAAACCATGATATTAGAGCTCACAATTATACTGAACCATTACAGATCAATTTGTTCAACATCCTCGATTCATTGTTTCTAATTTATAGGGGGGGCATTCAAGTTTTCTTTTTGCAGCATTGTGTCAAAATGATATTTCTTTTTTTCTTTGTGCAGTTATCACAAAACTTACCATCCGATATACTGTGTTAATCAACATTATTTTCGTTTAGATTGCAAATCTTGTGTGGTTATTGATGAACGAAGAACGATAAGTTGGAAATAATGTCTTTGTATTTATTTTGGCCTAGATAGGGCCTAGTGCACCACAGTTGTGCTGTTTGTTCATCCTTAGCAGCATTTCTTTGTTCCTATTATATGGGAAGGCCCTACAAGGTTTCTTTTTTTATCTTCTCTAGATACTTTGGCGGATGGTCAAAGATATCATGTTCACATGTAAATGACCAATTTTTTTTATTGTTTGTCTTACTAAGAAGCAGTTTGAGCTGTTAACTCTTTGGATCTTAATTCTACATTTTCATTTCTGAATTATGGTACCCTACTTGGTTTGTGTTGGCTTATGGAACTATTTCTCTTGTTTTCTCATTCTATTCTTTTGACATTGAACTTCAGGTGCCAGGAAGATGGCAGATGAGGAACAAGCTCCAAGCTCTAGGAAGAGGGTTGCAGGTACCCAAATCAACAAGGATAATCCTGAGCCTGATGATGATGGACCAGAGCAAGAGATGGGTACATTTAAGAAAGCTACTGAGGAAGTAATGGCAACCCGAAGAATTGTAAAGGTTCGGCGCCAGCCGCCGTCTTCAGCTTCTTCTAATCCTTTCTCTGCAATCAGATTTACCCCTACTGATTCTAGTGCTCAAGCAAGTGCCCCTGTCCCAGAACCTCAACCTTCAGATGTCAAAGCTGATGAGGGCAGCAATGGTACTGGTAAAGATAATCTGTCTGTGGTCGACAACAATGCAGGCCCTGGTGAGGTGCCTGAGATTCAGAAGGACGAATCTGCTGTAAAAACAGACTCTAGTGCCACAATTGAAGCACCACCTCAACCTGTTGAAACCAGTGAGAAGGAAGAAGACACAAAGGATGGATCTGGTGGGGATGAAGTGGTAGTCAGAGAGCTGAAGGAAGGTGAGAAGGAAGAAGACACAAAGGATGGATCTGGTGGGGATGAAGTGGTAGTCAGAGAGCCGAAGGAAGGTAACAGCATGTCATCTGAAGCCGAAGGCAAAACAAAAGAGGGAGAAGCTGAAGAAAAGGAAGGGGCAGCAGGAGGTGGAAATGAAGATAAAATTACCAAGGATGACACTGAGAAGAAAGATGGAGGTGAATCAGAGACCAAAGATGGGTTGTCTGGCGAGCAGAAAGATGCTGATAACAAAGGGCAGGCAGCATCAGCAACACCCCTTTTCTCCTTTACGAATCTGTCAAGTGGTCAAAATGCTTTCACGGGTCTTGCTGGAACTGGATTTTCAAGCTCATCATTCTCGTTTGGCTCAGCCGCTAAAGATGGTTCAAGTGCCGGTCCCCTATTTGGGATGAAGACTGATGGCTCTTCGTTCCCTTCTTTTAACATTGGTGCTACCAACAACGGGAGTTCCTCCACAGCGCTTGCTACTTCAGCAGAGGCACCCAAGAAATTTGCTATGACAGAGGGCCCTGTTGAAACTGGTGAAGAAAACGAGAAGGCTGTATTTACTGCAGATTCCGCTTTGTACGAGTACCTAGATGGAGGCTGGAAAGAAAGAGGAAAAGGAGAGCTGAAGCTGAATGTCCCGGTATCTGGTGGTGAGAGAGCCCGGCTCGTCATGAGGACTAAGGGCAACTACCGGCTGGTCCTGAATGCAAGCCTCTATGACGACATGTCGCTCAAGGACATGGACAAGAAGGGTGTGACATTTGCCTGCATGAACAGCATCGGCGAGTCGCAGAGCGGGCTTGCCACGTTTGCTCTGAAGTTCAAGGACACCGCCACAAGGGATGTGTTCAGGAACACGGTGGAGTCTCACAAGACTAGGAAGGCACCTGAAGCACCACTGAAGACGCCCGAGAACTCCCCGAAGGCAGCAGAGGTGTGAAACTGCGCTCAGGTTACTCTTACGCATCCTTTGTACGTGTCCAGGGAGGAACTGAGATACTGTGTTATCGGAGAGTTTTTAAGTAAAGACGTTGTGTCATGCCATGATGTACTGAGTTGTGATTGCATACCTTCTTTGATGCTGTTTTTTGGAACAGCAGGTGGCCTGTCGAACTTCCATTACGGTCATAATCTTAGTAACCTGGAGATGGGACTCTTTTGGTCTATAATCCTATATATTCTTTTGTTTTGTGTTCCTGTATGCTCTGTGTCAGTTTAGCTGCGCGCGAGATGTATTCTTTCGCTGCATCCTGCAATCCCTTGGCGTTCAATTCACCTTGGGCCCTTTGCTGGACGGGCCATATGGTGCCTGTGTACCCTCGACCTCAGTTCAGCACAGCCCGAGGCAAGAGGGGTTGGTGCTCCATTTCTGTAGATGTTATTTTTCCTTAGCAGAAAAGTTTTATCGATTAAGAAGCAGTAATATATACAGTACATTTAAGGCTGGTGATGGATCTGACCCCTTTTTCATAATCAAATGAGCTTTTAGTGTTTTTTAGCTCAAAGAAATTCAATGTGGCCCTTCTTATTTTGGCCAAAAATTTTAAGTTGTGCAGGCTAAGTCGTACATCAAAGTGGTACCGTTGGGTTAGTACTCTACGTACTTTTGCTTGCGCGGTTGAGACTGAAATGCGCTGTTCAGACTGAAAGGCTGTGTTTGTTTAGCCCAGATTTTATGGATAGGGATACCACATATTCTAAAAAAACTCAAAGCTGGATCGTGAGATTATGACACAAAATTCAAAGACTATCTGAAAACCCTTGGGTGTGTTAGCTGATTTTTGAATAGAGAGATATTCAGAATCTATTATTGGAAACCAAACACGATTATATATTTGCTGTAGATTCTTCACCAATCGTACTAGCAAAAAGATATTTTAGCAGCAATATAATTGAGAGAGCGTCTGCCTGTTGTTTTGCTTGCAATATTTCTGGCTACGAGGATTCGCCTCGTCATGCGCACCACACGCGCGAGCACAACGCACCTGTCCTCTCATCTCATCCACCAGAAAGCGACGGCGGTCGCGACGCCGACCCCAAACCCCAAAACTAGGCGAGGTTGAGCAGCATGGAAATGTGAGTTTGGGTCGAAGTTTCTGTCCAATCACCTCTATGGTCGCCACCATTATGCTTAATGAAATTATGTAGGGCCATGCAAGCAACAACAGTGCGATTAGATTTGCATAAACCATAATTAGAAACAAAATTAAGTATCCCAAACTTGTTCTTAAGCTGACCAAAAGCCCTTCCAAATGTGCAACGAAGTTGTGCATGCTTGTAATTAAACGGCTCCTCCATTGTTTTCGAATTGTGCCCATGATAGAAGCGTTGATATGATACTGGGTCTCTATATGGCGCTAGAAAACAAAAAATACTCCCATATGCCGAATCCACAAGTTAAAATTTATCTACAAATGAAATGTACTGTACAAGCACATCAGTAAAAGAAAGGGCTAGAAAATGTATGAAATTTAAATTATCTTGGGAAGGATGTGGAAAATGACTACAGTAGTGCACTAGTGCCTGCTGCAGCACAGCGTAGTCATGCATAGATCCAAGACGTCCAAAACACACGAATATGAGTATCGACGACGTCACGACGGACACCAATGCAATTCTCAAATCAAGGAAAATATGTACCACCTTAAACCTTCGGATGTGGCTGTGCAAAAGATGGATCTATAGGTTTAATGATGTCTACACCAAGATTGTGTATCTTTCAGAGCACATGGCGAAATTTAAGGCTGACATTTGACCTCGAATGACCAAAAAGTAATTGCAGACGACTGGTTTGAGTGAGGGCCTGAGATAATATAAATATTGCTAGACGCTCCTCAAAACTATGTCATTCGTGCTACATAAGCCATACCGATGAACAAGTAGATGGAGATTGAAGAACAGATCCCTTCGCATGCGAATGATGTCATAGCAGTCCTCTTTATGTGCTAGAATGTGATGAACCCATGCATTCCCTGAGTATAGACGCTGGCAATGTGGAAGATGTGGAGGAGGAAGGAAAACATGGTAGTAGTACCAACATGGATTGAAAGTAGTGCAATATATTGTAAGCCATCTACAACTTCCTCACGTCAGAGTTGAAGGCTATCCATGAATCCATCCTAAATAAAAATTGGAGTATCTTAGGACATAGTGACATGGGACAGTGATGTCGATATAAAAACAGATTGCCAATTTCAAAGCTGAGGAACAATTGAAGATTTGACATGATTGTTATGCACACCAAGACCACACAGTAAATATTTCGAGTAAAAATGGAGGATACAATAGTTAAATATTGTTACCTAATAGAGGAAGAAATAATCATTATGCTATACAATAACAAGGTGCAAAGCTGTAGTGAAGACTGATGAAACTCCAAATCCAACTTTACACATACCCTAACAATACTAGTTTGTTGGAAAAGACATCATAATTCAGTAGAGTTAGCTACTACCGCCATAGAAAAAGAAAGCAGCTGATTAGCTTGACACTGTGCATTCCTTATTAAAAAGAAGAGAAAAGTGGACACTAGTGTACGTTCAGATATGTAGCATTGATAGATTGTTTACGCTGGCCAATTAACTCCGCAAAGCAACATTTGGATTCAGTACTTTAAGAAGCTACAATACAACCTAGAGAACTACTGATGGATGGCGATTGATATTCTTCACACAATCTAATGTGAATGTCAGAGGAAAATGCAAAGAGGTGGCTGAACTGACTTGGAAATAGCTGAGGTCTCTCAGAATTTGGACCTTCCCTCCACGCCGGTCAGCTTCACATTACGCAGAGGACAAGGGAAGCCTTCTGCACGTCTCAGCAGAGATGGAAGGTGATGCAGAGGTCGAGACGGCTAGGCGAAGAGGCAATGATTGGGTGACGGTGGTCAACCTACATCTAGTTGCTCATGACTTTCACTTGTTGCAACAAGTGAAACTATCACATCAGATAGACTTAAGAATAAACTAAAAGTGTGAAAAAAGAATCCGCAAGCAAAATGACTAAACAAATCATTACCTGACAGCGCAACACCTATTATCTAAATGACATCCTTCGACTATGACAGCGCATTATCATAGGCAGGAATGTAAAGCTCGCAATATTGTTCAAACCCATGGTGTAACTTAAAAATAGGTTCGAAATGCAAGTACAACATGCACAAATCATTGCGCAAGAATTTATACGTGATGCCAATCATCTTGAAAAAAGCCATATGGAACACAATGATAAATGCACGAAAGAAGATACATGCAGCACAAGCTGCTTATTGTCATGGTGCCCACCAAAGCTATGGCAGGCTATTAGTGATCCGAATGAGGCTTTCAGTGTAAGGCTTGACATTGAAGAAGTAGAGATTCTTCCACTTGCGAGCCGTGCGACCCTGGTACCTCATACAATCCATCTCACACACGGTGGTAAGCTCGGAAATTGCCAAGTCGTAGCAGTAGATAGTGTCTGATTGCCACAAGATGATTCCACTGCTCAAAGGAGGAAGAGCCATCGGTCAGAAAAGACTGGAGATCTGGATGGAGTAACGGCACTGCCATAGTGAGTTGAGACCCTGTTCAACTACCGGTAATGTCCATATGGTCAATGTTGTGTCACTCGTGCGGGCTGTGAAGCATAGTTCCCGGTCGTGCAGCACGTCCAATAGAAAAATATCATCTATATCAAGGTCCAATGAATCTGGCAGCATGGTGATGCCAAATTCCTCATCTTCTAGGCTGAGGTGGAGAAGAGCCCATGGAGGCTGCTCAATGTGGCGCCTTTGGCTACCAATACGCCAAAACATGAACCCGTTGATGCTCAGGGCAGTCTAATATCTTGCAACAGGGTAAGGAGGATCATTTACAATCTCCCTCCAGCCGCCGCCACCAGCAGCAGCAGCAGCATCACTTGCAATGGTAAACACTTCCATCCCCATTCTTGTGCCATCCGGTGAGCGGTAGAAGCCTTGGACCACCTTGTATTTGCCAGTGCACGGATCTAGGCCTAGACCAACACAATAGCAGCAAGTCCGTCCACCAAGCCAAAGTATATTTCGGCCACTTTCTCGCAGCGTGATGCTATCCCTGGTGGCTGGGTTGAAGACATGGAGACTCCTGTCGGTGGGAGCAAACACCAGACCATCACCGTGTGAGAAGTAGTGCACTCGTCAACAAAGTCCTTGCCATGGATGAACGTTGCCACCTGCTTATTGGAGGCGCCTTGCTGCCACTGCCACTGCCACTGATAGAAACGGATGTGGTTGGAGAACGTCGTTGGCCAGCGCTCTTCCTCAATCACATAGTTCAGGGTGTGGGGGCTGATGATGAAAGATAGTTCCTGTTCCCATCTGGCAACGGAGTGGCAAAGGTGCACTTGGATGAAGATTGGATCGGAGATGGTGGCTCGCCAGGCCTGGGAAACGGACCTGAAACGAAGGAGGGAC
This sequence comes from Paspalum notatum, assembly GCA_022530915.1. Lineage (NCBI taxonomy): Eukaryota > Viridiplantae > Streptophyta > Magnoliopsida > Poales > Poaceae > Paspalum > Paspalum notatum. The sequence continues at coordinate 26,729,593 of CM039692.1, forward strand.
TTGACAGGCAGACGCACCAAGATCTCCGTAACGATCTCTTCCATCAGCTCGGGAGTACGCCGTCGTTTGCTCCTCTTCCTCTTCGCGCCGGTTATCTGCGCAAGACTCAACATGGATAGGTGTGCATTGCGTGCATATATTAGGCAGATATATATAAATAGGATTGGCAACAGTAACATTCCGAGCAAAACGCAGCATCGCTAGCCATGTCGGACTTGGAGAAGAATATCATATCACAAGGCAGAGGTAAAAGAAAACTATACGGATCGGAGTCCGAGAATGTGCAGCCGGTGCTCTAACAGCAAGTGCGAACATAAAAATCTGGGGAGGTAAAAACGAAGCAAGAAAAAGGCTTACATCGCAAAAAGGCTGCCTTTTGCCAAACTGATGCTGATGCAGCACTCCATCCCTTCTCCAGTGTCAGATCTTGTCGAGATTCCGCGGCCGCCGAGCGGAACAAGCAGATCCATTTAGATCAGAGCGACGGTCAGCATGCACCTCCGCCGGTAGGCAGGTGCTCCAGATCACGCGGCATAGGGCCCGGCTAGGGCAAGGGGCACGATGCGTCCCCGCCCACGGTGGAGCACCGAGGTCGGCTAGGTGGATACAGGGGCGACGCGCCTTTTTTTTTTTATCGGGGAAAACATGATCCATTTAAACCCTGGTTCCAAGTTGATCACCATAAACCAGTAATGAAACAAAGTCTAGAGGATGACTCATATATATGCATGAATCTCGCTCCAAAGTACAACCGAAGCTGGCTAAACTGTCAGCTACTCCATTACATGATCTAGAACAAACATTTACAGTACAATGACCAAAGTTAGATGCCATGATCTCTCTAATGTGCATAAACAGACAACCATTTAAGCTTCAGTCGAACTCTGTAGATCTGATAGCCTTGCCAGCGATAGCTGAGTCTATCTCAAGAATAATCTTGGTCATTCCTAGATCAGCCACACGTACAAGGCTTCTCAAAATCCCCAAGGCTTCAGCTTGCAAGGCACTGGCAGCCCGAGAGATGCTTCCAGCTCCACCTTCCAGGAAAGTTCCATCACAATTCCGTGCCACGAAACCCCATCCACCCTGATTTGAATCTTCATGAAAAGAGGCATCAATATTGATCTTATAAAATTCTGATGGTGGAGGTTTCCATTTAACACATAGATTCTTTGAACTATTCATGCATTTAGTGGCCAGCTTCTCAATTTCCATAAGGTGAAAGGATACAGTACTATTAATTTCAGCTACTGTGGCCATCTTCTCACCAGCATAAGCTTTATTTCTTCCAGACCACCATCTCCATAGCCAAATAAAAATTCTATTTTGCACTTCCTGTTGAAGGCTCAGAATTTTCATGATTGTTTCTTTACCAGAACTACAAGGCTCTAACACAGCCCTCACATGCTCTAAATTCATAGCCTGCCAACACTCTTTTGCTTTTTTGCACTTGAAAAACAAATGGCCACAATCTTCATCTAGCCATTTGCACACAGAACAAAGAGTATCAGTCTTTATTCCTCGCCTAACAAGATTCCGCTTGACAGGCAAACTATCATGAGCCATTCGCCAAATAAACATGTTAATCTTATTAGGGAGCTTCAATTGCCATATCTTTTGCCATTTAAAAACAGCATCAGAATTTACTAATGATGGAGAAGCATCATGGCCTAACTCTTGATCACGGATTTGTACAGCAAGCTTGTATGCTGACTTTACTGGAAAGATTCCTTTGGAATCAAAGTGCCAAGCTGGCCTATCCTTTATGTCTTCATTTGTAGGGATTGTCATGATCACTTTCGCATCCTCTGGCCAGAAGGTGTCCCTTACAAGCAGCTCATCCCATGTTCCAGTGGCCGGATCAATTAGTTCTGAAACTTTGGTTAGCAATGATGATCCCTTAGGCGTGATAGGTCTTCTTGTGCATCCTCGGGGAATCCATGGGTCCTTCCAAATATACGTATCAGTTCCATCTCCAATACGCCAAATTATTCCGTTCTTGAGCAGCTGGACACTCTTCAAAATAATCCTCCAAGAGTAGGAGATTCCCCCTCGTGACTTGCATTGCAATATACTAGAATTTGAAAAATACTTTGCTTTCAAAACTTCACCACACGGGTTATCTGCATCAATTAACAACCGCCAAGCCTGACGTGCTAGCATTGCCAAATTAAATAGGTACAGATCACGAAAGCCCAAACCTCCTTTTTTTCTTTGATCTAGTTAAAAGCTCCCAGGCAAGCCAATGAATCTTGTTCACTTTGTCTTGCTGGCTCCACCAATAACGGCCAATCATCGAGTTCAGCTCATCACATAAGCCTTTTGTCAAGTAAAAGCTGAGAGCCAATGGACCGGCCTCATTGCTCTCCTGTCAACGAACCCAAGCCCTCCGATGGACTAGAGGTAGAGGATGATGAAGACCTCGATGGACTGAGGCAAAAGCCCTCTGAAGGACTGGAGGCAAGTCTCGGCGTCGGCCGGCCAGGGAAGCTCGGTGCATGGAGGGCTGGCTCGGCAATGGTGGTGTAAGCCCTCCGATGGACTGCGTGCCAACTCCGATGGACTGGAGAAGCCGGGTGCCACCGTGGTGCTCCAACCCGAGTGCTTGGCGCGAAGGCGTGCGAGGGAGACTTTGGCGGCTTCGGCTCAAAACCGCCACCCAAGTTCAAATGACTTGGTGGGTTGGACTCTGACTCGCCAAGATAGAAGATTGGGCCAAGCCCCGGCCCAGGAAGCCCGCAGAATAAAGTTTCCCGGTTTCTAACTTCAAAACCGGAGGAAGCTTTCGAACTACTGGCTACGTGGCGTACATTCAAGCGAGACGTGGAGAAAAAGAAGATCAAAGCGTCATCGTAGTCATCCAATTGTATCATTTTTATTTCAGCCCATTCCGGGCATTCTAGAGTAGGGGTCTTAGTGTTAAATGGTGTCGTTAGGCCTGGGGTATAAATAGATTTTGTGGCTGTCTTAGATGGCCATCTTGGCTGGTTACAAACCCTAGGTTTAGCTCTTCCTTGTAGCCATGTGGTTAGAGAGAAAATCGGGTCCTTAGACTAGGTTTTGAGAGCCTAAGTGCGAGGGCTTTGCATCAAGAGGGTGGATGAAGGATGGTAGGCTGTAGGGATCTTATATGAACTGATTTCCCACTACAATCCAAGCAAGATTCGTCCTCAATTTGAGTACATGTGTGCAGCCCTCTCCCTTTGCCCTCTCTAGTTTGGATTTTGGATGAAACTCAAAGTCTTTTGGTGATTTGTGTTTGCCTACGAGTTAATCCTCTTCTTTTGGTGTTTTGGACTTGCTAGGACGTGGAGATTATGACCTAGTTCATCTCAATCCCGTTGGATTGTCACGAGCAAGTCGTTTTTAAGTTTTCCACTTTCTTGCCCAAATATTCACCTCTTTACAGATCTGAAATTTCTGCTAATCACGTGATCTTTTTCCATACGGGATCTTTTTCCATAGATCTTTCGGGAATAGCTTTGGAATGGAGCTAGGATAGCCTGTGCCAATTTTCATGAAGTTTGGAGAAGATTTGGTCAAATTTGAGGTTTGGAAGCTCAAGTTTTGAGGCTGAGTCCGGTGCCACCGGATATTCCGGTGAGACCTACCGGAATATTCGATAGCAACTATCGGAATATCCGGCGGCTCCTACTGGAACATCCGGCAGCTCCGGGTCCCTTGTAGCCATCGGAACATCCGGTGTGCACTACCGGAATATCAGGTGTGCACTACAGGAATATCCGGCAGCTACTACCGGAATATCAGGTGTTCTCAGGCAGCCCTGCCTTTCATTTGTGCTTTTTGTGTTCAGGTATTTGTTTCAACCTTGTTGTTTGTGTTTCTCAGCACTAGCCTATACTTTTTGCTTGCTGCTAATCAGTAAGACGCATTTAGGTGCGGAGTGGCTAAGTGAGACATTTATTGCAAGTGTTGTTGCTCGTTTGCCTCGACTTGCGATCGTGTGATTGTTGAGTCTGGTGCTTCCGCTCGCTTGGTGTGTTCCCTTTCAGTGGGCGACATCAAGTGCTTGCTAGACACGTTTTCTTTCAGTGGACGGTGTCTAGCGGTTGTTGTGTGTGTTGTTCAATTTGCACCGTGGGGTTTGAGTTTGAGTTTTCAAGTGCTCCTATTCACCCTCCTCTAGGCGCACGTCTCTTCCCTACAAAAGCAGGACATCGCATATGTCGGGATGGCTTGTGCCACTGCTTTCACTAAAATTTCCTTGCCTGCCTTTGAAAGTAACTTCTCCTGCCATCCTTGAATACACGCCCAGACCCTTTGGTTGATATACTCAAAAGTTTTTTTCCATAGATCTGCCCACAGTCACCGGTAGTCCAAGATATTTCTCGCTCTTTGCTTCTTGATTAATTGATAGGATTGCTCTCATTTGCTGTTTTGTGTGGTTACTGATATTTGGGCTGAATAAAACTGATGATTTGTCTTTATTTATGACTTGTCCTGAGGCCAATTCCTATGTTCTAAGCATTTTAATGCCTTCAATATTGCCTACAGATTCAGCATGTTGCAGTAAAGTTGAAAAAACTTCATTCACAGATTGAGGGAGGGATTCGCCGGATCTGGACGTGCTGGGCCGCCAAACGGTAAGCTATGGGAGGGGAGAGATTGAGTTTATTGGTTATTTGCCACCGCCGACGAGTGGTTTCGCCAAATTGCCACGCGTTGTTTCGTAAAATTGTCATCCACAATGTTGGTACCTTGATTTTTCTGCTATCTGACCTCTTAGTCCATTTCTATTCCATTTTGAGTTAGTTGGATATATGCCATTACAAATCTCGTGGTTCCGAAAAGTGTCATTACTATTTACGGATAGGTGCCATTACAATTTCGTAGTTGTTTGATACCCACCCGACCTCGCCTACTCTTCTTACGGCGGCAGACCTGCCCAGCCTCACCTTCTCCTCCCGTGGCGGCGGCTCCGCCCGGTCGCTTGTTCTTGCCTTCGATGGGAACAAATGCCCTTCGCGTGGGACGAGTGCGTCCGGTGAATTTTTTGGAGCGCGCTTGTCCCGGATCTACTGAAAATATTCCCATTCGGGAGCGGCTCCGTCCTCGTGTCCACGAACCAAACAGCCTCAAAATTGGGATGGAACGGCTCCGTCCTAGGATGTCCCTCCAACCAAACGGAGCCTTACTCGTCCATCCACATGCTCGTCGGAAACAAATCGGCTGGAGTACTGCTGGCTGCAGTTGGGTGGCTGACATGCGGGCCCATGGAGCGTGGGGCCCACATGTCAGCTGCCCAATGGTAGCCACAACTACGACAGTGGATCTCATTCCCAAGCTCGTAACTCAACGCTCTTTGTATCTCTCTCACATGCAGAAACGGTGCGGCTGGCAGTGCCGCGGCGGCCGCACGGAGGGAAGCAGCCGCTCGTCGTGGCCTCCATATCCGGTCACCTCCGGCGCTGGCGCTGCGGCCAGCGTGGCGGCCGACGATGAGCGGCGCCTGGCGGGAGGACACAGGGGGGCAACATCTACTTGTCATGGCAGCATATCCGGCCTACTTCTCCCCCACACCATGCTCCTCTTGGGAGCGGCGCCCGGCGAGGGACGCGCCTAGGCGGCCGGCGGGGGACGCGCAAGGAGGGATGCGGGGGGCCAGGCGTTTGCCGCGGCGGCTAGACCCGGCCGCCTCCGGCGCGGGGGCGCGGCGGCTGACAGGGGAGCGGCGCCCGATGAGGGGACGCGACCGATGCGGCCGTTAGCGCCTGGAACACAACTTCTCAGGCATCACCTTCGACCCACCGGCCTCCACGAAGCTCGACCTCTCCTAGCTCGGCTTCTTCTCCACGCTCGACACCTGGGTCCACGTCCTCGCTAGCTCTAGGTCCTCGGCGTCACCTGCGCGCTCTAGGTCGACCTCATCAAGCTCGCCTACTCCTTCGACCGCCTCCGCCCGCCCTCCTACCCCACCGGCATCGAGGCCGCCCGCTCCTTCCCATCCTCCACCGCCTTCGCGTCAATGAGCCCCGTCAGTACACGCTCATCTTTGCCAACTACCTGCTCCCCTTCATTGGCAAATGTTCCTCCACAGCGCTTGCTACTTCAGCAAAGGCACCCAAGAAATTTGCTATGACAGAGGGCCCTGTTGAAACTGGTGAAGAAAACGAGAAGGCAGTATTTACTGCAGATTCCGCTTTGTACAAGTACCTAGATGCAGGCCGGAAAGGAAGAGGAAAAGGGGAGCTGAAGCTGAACGTCCCGGTATCTGGTGGTGAGAGAGCCCGGCTCGTCATGCTGGTTCTGAATGCAAGCCTCTGCGACGACATGTTGCTCAAGGACATGGACAAGAAGGGCGTGACGTTCGCCTGCATGAACAGCATCAGTGAGTCACAGAGCGGGATCGCCACGTTTGCTCTGAAGTTCGAGGACACTGCCACTAGGGATGTGTTCAAGACTACGGTGGAGTCTCACAAGACTAGGAAGGTGCCCGACGCGCCACTGAAGACGCCTGAGAACTCCCCGAAGGCAGCAGAGGTGTGAAACTGTGCTCAGGTTACTCTTACGCATCCTTTGTACGTGTCCAAGGAGGAACCGAGAGATACCGTGTTATCGCAGAGTTTTAAGTAAGGACGTCGTGTCATGCCATGATGTACTGAGTTGTGATTGCATACGGTTTCCTTGATGCTGTTTTTTTGGAACAGCTGGTGGCCCGTCGAACTTCCATTACGGTCATAATCTAGTAACCCGGAGATGTGACTCTTTTGGTCTATACATGCATTTGTTTTGTGCTCTTGTATGCTCTCTGTCAGCTGAGCTGCGCGTGCCGTGATAGGCTGAATCCAACAGCTCCATCCTCCCATCATCCATCACTATTCCAACTATCCATTCTATAGGGAGGCACCCTTGGATTCAGCCTTATTTATGCAGATTCTTTCACTGCATCCTGCAATCCCTGTTTGGCGTTCAGTTCACTTTTGGCCTTTGTGGTCGACCTGAAGGCTGAAACACCCTCCTGCTTAGTTCAGCACAGCCCAAGTCAGAGGGGTTGGTGCTCCATTTCTGTAGATGTTATATTTCCTCAACAGAAAATGTTTTATCGATTAGGAAGCAGTAATATGTACAGTACTATTTCCTAGGAACCAAATTATGTACACGTTCATCTGAAACACCACAAGTTATGCTGCGTTTTAAGTTCCATATGCAGTACATTTAGGGCGGATAATAATGGATCATGATCCCTTTTTCATAATCAAATGAGCTTTTAGCGTTTTTTAGCTCAAAGAAATCCAATGTGGCCCTTGTTATTCTGGCCAAAATTTTCAAGTTTGCAGGCAAAGTCCTACAACGAAGTGCCATTGTTGATTAGTACTTTACACTGACGATCTCCATACCTTTGCTTGCGCTGTTGAGACTGAAAGCTGTGTTTGTTTTGCCCAGATTTTATGGATCGAGATGCTGCACATTCTCGAAAAGAAAAAATACAACTCAATCTGGATCCTGAGAATATGGCACAAACACGATATTCAGAAAACGTTTGGGTGTATTAGCTGATTTTTGAACAGAGATATTCAGAATATTTTGATTGGAACCAAACACGATTATAAATTCGCTGTGGATTCTCCACCAATCGTACTAGCAAAAAGATATTTTAGCAGCAATATTGAGAGATCGTCTTGCTCGCAATATTTCTGGCTACGAGGATTCGCCTCGTCACGCGCACCACACCCGCGCGCACAACGCACCTGTCCTCTCATCTCATCTCATCCACCGGAAAGCGACGGCGATGGCGACGCCAACCCCAACTAGGCGAGGTGGGGCTGAGCAGCATGGCAAGTCGATTAAAAAAAAGTTAAATAAAGACACAGCAACAATGCACAGTAAGACTACGTTCACCAGTACGACCGCCCATCCCAACATATCAATCCACTGATCCAACTACCTCTCTCTATCTACAGTAATTATAGGCGTTTTCTTTGGACCTACTGGTGACCCAGTCTAAGTTGTTGTGATGCATGTGGTGAAAACGGAAAAGAAAAACCCACGCGGTGGTTGCGCATCGCTCTCGCGGTCTCTGTCTCCTGCGAAGCGTGCGCGTCTGCGACGGCGAGATATGATCTTGTCCATGCATGGACCGTGCCGTTGTTGTCACCGTCGGCTTACGCTGCCCCACCTGTGATTTACGTACACTTGCACGCTTGCACGAGGAACGCGTGCACCGCACATCGTCCAAGAAAATTCATTACAACTATTGAACTATAGCCCTACTCGCTACTACCAGTAGTAGAAAATGGGTACCAGCAGCAGCATGCCAACATTCCCTGAATGCACAGCATGCATGCCATGCCACCAAACTCCAAAGATCCACAGAGCATCTGAAGAAAAGCTGAAAACCAAATACTATACTCTCACGAACCAGAAGCATATCATATCAATGCTACCTCTCCGTTTGTCCTGTGTAGAGCATTTTTTTTAGCTCTCCCTCTTTTTTATTCCTTGTGCTAGTAGGCTCCTGTACTAGTAGAAGATTATTATTACTATTACTATTATTATTATTATTATCATCACCTGAAATTTCGCTGTCACTCCTACTACAGCAACTCCAGCTAGCGGCGTCGCCTCGTGAGCAGGCGGAATCCCCCCTCCCTCCACCAGCAGCGTACGTGCAAAGTAGGCACCATTCGGCTCTCCACATCCACGTCTGTCTCCCCCATCCATCCAGTCCAGCTCGTGCCAAGCAGGACTGGAGCAGCAAGATATTTGAGGGCGGGCGTTCAGAGGCTGCTGCATCAGGGACGACACCGGGCATTGGATGCCATGCCTGGATGTCGGCGACCACTCTAACACCATCTCCAACGCTTCATTTCCTGTTTCAAACTTCACTCTGAATTAAAAAAACAATGCTATGATCTTCATTTTACCAGCTTTCGATAGAGACAGTCTAAGGCCATCTCCAACGGCGATGTGCATATGGATTGTCTATCTCTATTTCAACTGCCCCTGCTCTGTCTGTGGTAATGCTATACTGTCAAACATCCGCTAAAGACAGCCTAACCCACACGGTGGTTATTCTTCTTGTTCCACTCTGCAGCACTAGCTTTATCCAGTCATCACCGATCGAATCCAGCTAGTACAAGCCCGACATCTTTTGGACATGACACGATGGCCATCGATGAAAAGGCGAGTGGGTTAAATAGTACTACTACTGCTAGTACTGAGGCTATCCGCACTCATTCAACCCTATTTTTCTACCCTAAAAGGAATATTCTAGCCTGGTCAGCGAAATTCTTTACCCTATACTGCAATCTTCTGCACTCATCTCTACCCTATATCCCAACCCTATACCAACCACCACATTTTTTTACAATTTCTACAATCCTCACCATCCTATCGGGCCCACACACCGCCCACCACTCCTTCCTCCTCTCGGCCTCTCCGCGCCCGCACCCCTCGCTCCTCGTCCGGCTGCCCGCGCCCCTACCACCCAAGCGCTGGCTGCCGCACCCCGTTCCCTGGCCATCCGGCCGCCGTGCTGCTCGCCACCCTAGGCACTGGCCGCCGCGCCTCGTCCGGCCTCGCATCTTCCCCTCCGGTTCCGCCCACCTCCATGGCCGCCGCCACTGAAAGCCTTCTCTCCTCCACTCCACCCGCGTGCCGGCGACCGTATTCGCCTCTACCGCCGCCGGACCCGCTCCCCACACCCCACGCCGGCGTCCTCCTCTGGATCTGCCGTCAGGGCGTGGCGACCGCCGCCCTGTTCTCCTGCGACCGATGCCGACGACCCGCTCAACCACATCGCCCTCCGCTTCCTCCGCGCCCCGCTCCTTCTCCCTTTCCCTCTCGGCCTCTCCCCGCACCTCTTCTCCTCGCCGCCGGCACACTACTAGAGCTCCTCCACGAGGGCCACCGCGCCTCCTTCCCGCCGGCTCCGTGTCCTCATCCCCGCCGGTGGAGCAGAGGCTCGCTTGGCCTCTTCCGCGCCCGGCGGCGCCTTCCCCTCCGCGCGCGGCAAGATCCGCCGCCGCCACCTCGACTTCGGCCCACGCCTCCCCTTTTCCAGCGAGGAGGCGCCGATGGCGGCACCGGATCTACGCCGGCGTGCGACGGCCGCGGTCCGCCTCCCCCCCTCCTTGCCGTCGCCTGTCCTCTTCCCCGCCATGCGGCCGGCCAGGGGGCCAGATCCACCCCACCGCTGGGTCCTCCGCGCGACCGCCGCCAGCCATGCCGCCTCGTCGTCGTTCTCGTTCGTCACGGGCTGCCTCATCCTCGTTCGCCATGGGCTTCGTCCTCTCCTTCACGCGGCGCTACTCCTCCACCGCGACCGGCGCGCCGCTCGTCGTCCTCCGCCTCCAAGTCCGAGGGGGCGCGCCAACGGTGGCCGTTGCGGCGGACGGAGGAGAGAGAGGAGATAGGGTGGGGGGCCGTACGACCCTGGTTTTGGAGCTGCCGAACCTCTCCCCTTGGATAGGGTAGCGTGTAGAGTCGACCGCTGCGGCGGTCGGGTCGACTCTAAACGCTTTAGGGGGACTTTACAGTCCCTCACTGCGGATAGTCTGAAAAAAAGTGTGGTGATTGGATCGAGTGTCTGTCTGTCTGTGCTCATGTTTTTGGTGGAGGGACCTAACCAGATCCAAATGAGTGGCATCCTGTCCCTTTCAGCTAAGCCGATCGCAGCAGACCAGGTAAGGTCATTAAATTAAATGCTGCTGTCAAAGGCATGCAGCAAAGTTATTAAGGCACGTTCAGGCAGGTTTAGCGCAGGGGGAAAATACGCCTGATTGGAAGACGCAAAGCAACAACCGATCAAGGGGAAAAAAAGACACTTTGATCAGAGAAACTCTACCACTAGTCTATACGGGAAAGGAAACTGCAAGATGTTGATGCCGACCTATCCATCGCATAAATTCAAGCCATCCACATAATTCAAGGGGCGGGCCAACCTTAAAGGGTTTGTGTAACCTCGTACAAATAGAGCAGTGCTGGCCCATGGGGTTTAATTTCTAAAGGCACTGATAAGTAAATATGTTTCTTATTTTATAGTCCGCCGCAATTGAAAGATACTAGACTGTATTAGTTGGGTTCCGGCTGACAGTCAATAATTAATTGAAAAATGTAAGCTGTTTTAACAATGGATGAAAAATCATGTCCAATGAAAAGTTAAGATTGATGCGTTAGATCGCTGACTTGTTAGCTTGCTTGCTTTCGTCGATCTTCTGAACAACGTCTATTTTATTTTGGACCAGAGGGAATAGGCTAATTTCTTGGCTGTAGTTGTGCCCCAAAACCTGCCTTGATCTTCGCAGCTCTTTCAAATGTTTTGTCTTATTCTTGCTACATAGACTCCTATTAAGAACGGTTTTGGTCACTTCTGATTCTTTGGTGAGCTCCTTGGATTTAAACCAATTTATTTCGCAATATTATGAATTCTAAATGGTGACAATATTCAGCAATTGTGTTCCTTATTCCGATCATTGGTTCTACATCATAGGAATCTAACTTTAAAATGTCAAGCAGCTGTTATTTATCATGAAGCCGATATAGGATCTGTAGTGGAGAATACAGATATTCCAACTAAGCCCATAGATCCTTTTTTTTAAGAGGCAAAGAGCTGTGCTGGTGAAGCTTTGACAAAGGGCATCAAGTTATTTCCTTTTACACTCACTATGCATGCATTTATATTTTATATGCAGAAACATATATAGTTGAGCTCTGCTTATCATGGAAATACTTACTAGCTAAGTAAACAACATGTTTGCATAGTGGTGAAAGGTGTGCCCGATGATAAAATGGTCCTACTATCTAGAAAAGAATGCCATTCCAGCAACTATAACCTCCTACTAGATTAGGGTTCAAAGAAACTGACCTTGGTGTCTCTCATTATTTTAGCCTTTCCCATGCTTAGACATTTTGTACGTTGTGCTAACTGATGCCAAAGGTAACAATCAAACAATCCCTACTAGATGCATGTTGTTAACCATGCACATGTTAAAAATTCCCATTCATTAATTTAGATGGGTCGTACCTAGGTGGTCCAAAAGCTAAAGATAATATTTTTGTGATACAAATATTAAATGTTAAAATGATATTCTTTGCAGTTGGGAAGGATGTGGTATAAAACTTGAGGGCAAAGCATGATAATTAACCACCAAAAATACACATGCACCTATCTATTTTGGACTTTAAAAGTATCTCTCTAAGATGAGGTTGGCTGTGGTGAGAAACATGACCATGTCGCGACAAAACATTACTTTCATGCAATTTACTTTCCGCACTTTACTTTCTTAGGATCGCATGCTTGGCTTTAGGTTACAAAATATTTGTTATCATGTAGCAACTCTAGACACAATATCTTATACACTAGGGTGAATTGGGATTTATCGATGGGATTTAATTTCAAATTTCGAAATTAGAAATCTAATTCACCCCTCTTAGACATTTTGATCCTTTCATCTATCATCAACATCTAACATTATGTGGTTGTGTTTACTTATCTTCAAAAGCAAGATACAAGGAAATCTTGCATGGTATCAAGCAGATTTGGTTCCTGCAATATGTTTCGTTGTTGAACTATGATTGTTCTTTTTCATCACAAAAAAGCATACATCATGAACAAAAATAACTTTATGGTAAATAATGAGCACTGTATAATAAGCTTGTCTAATTTCTCAATACCTATAGTAAATAAATCAGTGTACTTTTACAAAAACAATTAAATGTGGTAACAAGCACTTTATAATGAGCTCAACTGTCTGTCCTTATTCAAATCATTAGCCTCCTACCCTAGGTGTAGCATTTAACTTACTACGTCCAACATCCGTGAGTCATGTATTGTCCATATTCTAACTACATTAGGATATCTATCTACTTTACGTTACTCTTTTTTGTGAGTTTGGCACCAGTTTTTGTCCTATGCATCAATTGAGGTAAGGTCGCCTTATCCTACGTATATATATTGAGATAACAATTGATAAGCTCCATATTGCATCTCTTGTCGGATGGTATCCAATGACATAATCTAGATTGTTGTGATAACACCACATCACTTTTTCTTAGTCCCCCTGTGCATGCTCTTTTATTTCGCAGTCTTGCACGCCGAATAAGCCGCGCTACATCACTGAAGCAATCCACACAATTGGAAGCCCACCATGCATTACCTTTGCTATCCTGCCGTATCACCAAATTAAAATATCCTCCCTTTTTGTTTCGAAAAAAAAATCCTCCCTTTTTCACAAATCTTTCACGCCTTGATTGATTGTACGAGTTCAAAAAAAAAAAAAGCCTAGCTAGGCAAAAGTGGCAAAACCCTAGCTTAATCACTCAAAAGCGGTAGCATAAACAGCAGTGGCCACGCTATACGCAAACAATAAACAAAACTACCCCAGCACGAAATCACCACCAGACTGGATTAGCGATGAGACCCCACCCCGCGGGGCCCACGTAAGCGTCCCCGTCACCATCCGCACGGGCCCCTATAAATACGGCCCACCACTGGCACAGGCTGCCCATCCAGGCATCCACCTCCTCATGCTACTGCTACTAATGCTAATCCCCTCCCATCCCTCTCCTAATCACCCTCCTTAAACCCCCCAAGCCAAGCCCACCGCCACCACCGGGCAGCCATGGACGCCTCGGGCTCCTCCTCCTCGTCGTATAAGCTGCAGCTGGCTCTCGCGGCGCTCGTGGGCGCCTCCTCCGCCGCCGCCGCGTCCTACTACCTGCACTGCCGCGCCGTCTCGCAGGTCGGCGGCGACCTCGCCCGCTCCGCCTCCGCCCGCCGCCGCCGGCCCCGCGCCCCCGCCGGTGGTGGCGGCGGCGGCGGGAAGCCCCCTCCGCCACGGCGCGCCGCCACAGGCTCGGCCTCGCTTCCCGACCTCTCCGCGCTCTACGATGTCGGCGGCGGCCGCGGCGGCGGTGGGCTCGCCGCCGGTGGGTACCTCGTGGAGGAGGAGGAAGACGATGTGGATGGTGTGGTGGTGGGTCCGCACGAGAACGGTGGCGCGCTCGACCCCGCCGAGTTGCTGCAGATCCCCCAGGGCTTGCCCAGGCTGCACGTGGGCCCCGACGGTATGTCTGTTCCCCCCGCAGTTATGGACACGTGTGGGTGTGTGCGGCTGGGCTGGCCCCTGGGTGCGGAGCACTGACTGGAGTAGTGGAGTGGGGTGGATAGCATTGGGGGAGCCTGCTCGCTCGGAGATAGGCTGTGAAACGGACTCGTTGGGCTCACTGGGTACGACAATTACAGAAAACCCGAATAACCAATCAAAATTCAAGAGCTCAATGCCACGAACAATTCCTTTTTCTTTCTTTTTTTTTTGCCCTACAGCAAGCATATATAGTTTACTAGACAGTATACATGAGTGGAACTTTAAATATTTTCGGCTAGAGCATTCGCATGCTGAATTTATTTTTTCAGCGTCATGAAAGTTGCTGCAAGCAAACACTGCAAGGCTTTGCTTAAAGAGGGAAATGAGGAATGAATGATAATGACCATGGCGTGACCGGCTGCAGTGACGAAGCAATTGTACACAAGGGGAGGTGTATTGATATGTTTAGTGTATGGACTAATAGTGAGCAGCATAGCTATTCAATTTAAGATGCTGATACTAACAATACTCTTAACTTCTGCGTTCATTTTTTAAATGCATTTATTTGCCTTCAGTGTGCAGTACGAGTATGTAGAAGCCATAAATTATATGGGTTTATCACTTGGACAATGGTTTAACTACTTTTAAGGCCGGAAATAACTTCTTTTTTCATTGGCAAGGGCCCCAAGCCAAAGAGTGAACTTCACATTGTATGTTGTTGTAAATCTGCAAATATTTGTAATGCTCTTGAACTGATTTTTGTAAAGTATAACTAGCGGAAATGTGAAATTAAGAAAGAGGTAACTTAGTAAAACAAAAAAATTATTCCTGCAAACTGTAAGCTTGAGCAACTGTTCCATTCTTTATTGATGTTTCTACTAACATGTTAATTAATTAAGCTGCTTGTGCTGATTATTTGCTGGTTGTACTAGAACCAATTGTGGGAGCTTAAAGCAAAACTTTTAACTCCCTGCAAACATAGTCCTATGAGCTTTGTATTCTAAATCAGAAGCACAAATGTCATCATGCATAGCATCTATTTAATCAACATGAGATATTTTTCTCAAAAAAAAAAAAAAAAAGAAAAACATTAGATATTCCTATAAGCTATGACTTTGGTTACTTTTCCGTCCTTTTCTGTTTTAGCTATGCAAGGAAGTAAAGTTCACTTTCCCTTTTTTTTTTCTCTGCATTATCCCTGTATAACAATGGATAGTTATTTCAGGCACCAAACAAATTGCCCGCTCAGCTTCAAACAGGCGGATTGGAATAATTAGACCTAAGTCACCCAAGTCCCCTGCTACCAGTGCAAGTGCAGATGAGATTCCAGATGGATCAGATGGGGATGATGCTACACAAAATAGTGGTAAACTTGAAAATGGCTACATGAACACAAATGGAAACATTGTAAGTTTTAATCATCCACTTGTCATGCAATTTTCTTGTTATTGTTGTTATTCTTCTACTCCAATCCTCAGCTATATTTTGTTATGTGCATGCCAAGGATCATGGGATGGCACACATTTGTTTTGAAACGATAGAGATAATGTCCATGGTAATGGAATAATCTGACTCTACGGCTAAAATCTTTCAGGGACGATTGAACATAAGTGGTCCATTGTTTCATCTTCTTTTGTTTCTAGGATTTAATCTTCTGCTCATATAAAACTATAAATTTCCCTTACAAAGATACAGTATTTAACAAGTGACCAACTGGTCATAACTGGATATAAAATGTTTACAGTCATTCCTTGGATTCAACCAGTAGCCTATTTCTGGGATGCATTACAAAAGGTGCTATCTTGATTATTTGTTCCGAATTATAGGTATTGAAAAGATTATGGGAATAGATCTATGGAGACAAGAGGTGAATAATTTATTGTTTCTCTGTATTTAAAGATTACAAGTCTGTAGAGAAGTTATCTCAGGCTCATGACACTACATCGCTTGAACCTTCCAGGTTTCCAGTGAATCAACTTGTCTTTGAATTGAAATGAAATGGCAATAAACTCCTTTACTCAATGAATTGAGGTGGTTGATAGGTGCTAGGGTTGAAACTACAGGTACCCCCAGCATGCGAACGTGCACCAACCTGCTCCTGAGATGATTACAGAGATAAAAAAATAGTTTCTTGCTGTGTTTGCTTGAAAAGGTTATGATGGTTTTTGCTGAAGTCTACATGAAATGAGGCTTGCTCTGTTATAACTCTTGCATGTGATGAAAAGGGTAAACCTCAAATGATCTTCATTACAAATGACAGACTAACTTGACATAGAAAAGAAATGCACTCTCATTCCAACTCTAATTCTTGTACTGCCTCAGCTGCCCCTCTAGATGACTTCTAATCCGATGAAGTTTGGAAGTAGTATGTCCACTGAAAAAACCTTTATTTGCTGCAAAGATGTTCCAGAACAATGCATTTGCGTTTGATATTATGCTAGTTTGGTTGCTGCTGTGAATTATGATGCACGAATCAATTCTTTTCAAATAACATATTCATCGAGTTCATTTTCTTAATTTGTGAATACATTTTGAGCAGGAAGGAGAACACAAAGGAAATGCAATTGTGGAAAATGGGGCTGCCAAACCATTAGCTGCAGCAAACTTGATACGATCACATAGTATATCCAATGATCTTCATGCAGTTCAACCTGACCCAGTTGCTGCAGATATTCTTCGAAAAGAACCTGAACAAGAGTCATTTATCAAGCTGTTAACTACTCCAAAGGGTATGACATTTGAATACACACAATAGTTCTCGATGCTGGTTTAAGGGGGTGAAACATTAGCCTTTTTGTCTGAAACTTTGACAGAACTAGGAGTTCTAATATTTTACTCACTCCATTCTTTTTTATTTGACGGGGTTGACTTTTTTTCAAAACTATGATGCTTCCTCTTATTCAAAAAAAAAATATTATTTATCATTTATTTTGTTGTTATTTGTTTTACCATTAGGGGTAGTTTGAGTATGACTTGCATTTTTATATGTTTGTATAAATTGTTTGAATAAGACGAAGAATCAAAGTTTTGAAAAAAAAGTCAACCGCATCAAATAAAAAAGAATGGAGCGAGTAATTGTTTGGTATGCTTTGGGTAGGTCACCTGGCATGACCAGTGCAATCTTTAATTTTTTTTTTTTTAAGCATGCTCTGATGAAAGAATACCTAGATGCTGTTATCCTATGTAGATATATACAATTTCTCATTTTGTTCTGAATATTTGGTGCAAGTAAAAAACCACAATCGAAGACCATGGTAAAGTTTATCACAACCTCTACTATTTGTTGGTTTCTCGCTTGTTCAGAATTGTATTTCTCTTGTTGATTAGTTTGCAATCCTTTTGATGTGCAAATTATAGAATATAACTCATATACATTGAGAAACTTCTTTATTCACAAGTAATTGTTTTTTAGTTAAATGCACCAGTGGTCCATTAACTTATGTGGGAGTTTTCAATTAGGTCCATCAACTCATAATATGGAATTTTGTGTCCATAAATGATAAACCTCTTAAGTTGTGTCATCTAGGTCCATACTCCTCCACGTGTACACCTAGAGCTGAGGTGTACACGCGGAGGGGTATGTACCTACATGACACAACTTAAAAGGTTTATGGACCCAAAAATTCACATTCTGTGTTGATGGACCTAACTGAAACCCCTACATACATGACGCAACTTAAAAGGTTTATGGACCTAAAATCCACAATTTGAGTTGATGGACCTAACTGAAATCGCTACATAAGTTAATGGACCGCCTGTGCATTTAATTTATTATTTATAAAATTGGTGATTACTTTGTTGTCTTCGAACGAAGAGAAATCTTAGTTAAATTTGTCTGTACAACATGCATGGAAGTTTATTAAATGGTAATTTCTTTTTATGGCAGAGATTCCAACTGCTGATGAAATTGAGGTGTTCAAAATCCTTCAGAAGTGCCTCGAGTTAAGAGACTCTTATCTTTTTAGAGAAGAGGTTGCTCCATGGGAGAAGGAAGTTATAAATGACCCTTGTACTCCAAAACCTAACCCCAACCCGTTCACTTATGTGCCTGAACCAAAGTCAGAGGTACATTAGTTCTTGCTGTGATGTTTCAGTATCTTCATTTTTTTCCAATCTTGGAGTTCCAACTATTAATTGTGCTTTCAGCATGTCTTCCAAATGGTTGATGGTGTTGTCCATGTTTATGCGGATAAAGATTGTAAGTTCTACTCGTGTACTCCACCTGCTTAACCAGATAATTTCATGACTCATTTCCTCCTCCCTCTTTTTGTCTACCTCAGATACAGAGAGAATTTATCCTGTGGCTGATGCCACAACCTTCTTCACTGACTTGCATTATATTCTCCGGGTAACGGCTGCGGGGAACACAAGAACTGTCTGCCATAATCGGTTGAATCTTCTTGAGCATGTAATCATTTACTTCCGTTATACAAATGAAAAATGTTTGAATGATCTCCTTCAGTTCTTTGTGTCTGATGTGTTTCTTATTTCCTTACAGAAGTTCAAATTTCATCTGATGTTAAATGCTGATAGGGAATTTCTTGCCCAGAAGACCGCACCACATCGTGATTTTTACAATGTTAGGAAGGTTGACACTCATGTTCACCACTCGGCGTGCATGAATCAAAAACATCTGCTGAGGTTCATAAAGTCCAAGCTAAGAAAAGAACCTGATGAGGTATACCAATTAATTGGTGAAACTACCTTTCCTAGCTGTATGAAACATGATATGATTGTTGTCTTACAATCATTACTATGCATAATATGCCCTTTAGGTGGTTATTTTCCGAGATGGTACTTATATGACTTTGAAAGAGGTTTTTGAGAGCTTGGACTTAACTGGGTATGTTTCGGATTTCTCCTATGTTCGTATGATGCTGACACCGCTGTTTGTTAATAATTATTCTTATTTTTCTCAGGTATGATCTGAATGTTGATTTGCTAGATGTCCATGCAGACAAAAGTACATTTCACCGTTTTGACAAATTCAACCTAAAATATAATCCATGTGGCCAGAGTAGGCTTAGAGAAATTTTCCTCAAACAAGATAACCTCATTCAAGGTATTGGTCGTTGTTCCCTGAAAGACTTATTCTATCATTTTTTTATTGCAAATTGTCATTATCATTGCTCTATGTTACTATTATAGGCCTCGCTCAGCCTTCTGTCTTTGGCAGTCATATAAATGTCCATGTATAGTTGGAAACGTTTGAACTTTTCTTGGCGTCATCTTGGAAAATCAAGTTGGCCAAATTAGAATAATAGAAAGCCACATAAAAGTTTAGTATGTTAATTAATTTAGTATGTTAATTAACTGTGGCAGCCTGGCAGGAGCCTCAACAGCAAAGTTGTTTGGAAAACCATATAGTAATAGTTACCAAAGAATGCTTAAATATCTGTGTGCAGAGGTACTCTCTATTCTTGGATCTATGACGTTTAAGACAGATTCATAACTATCTTTTGCCTAAACTTTTATGTCCTGACGTCATATTAAAAAAATATGTAGTATGTACTTTGTAAACCATAGCAGTTTTCGCAGCTGCTTAGGACTGGCCATAAAACATGCTTTCCATTGTGGTGGTATCCCACAATATTCTACATTGGGGAGATCCCTTTATGCTTCAGGCTTGTAGGTTCTAACTTAATTGGAGAACGTTTTTTGTTGTTACTAACTGTCCATTTGATCATATGGTTTATGTTCTTCCTGTTAAAGAATTACCAAGGGCTTTCTTGGGCCATATTAGGTTGATTTGTCATGCTTCTGCATATATACGCTAGCTTTATAATACAATTCCAAGAAATCTTATAAACCTGCCCTATTAGCTCAGTGTTCCCTGTGGTGTATGGCTGGAGCATCCGACCTTCAGGAGCTGCTCCTGCGCCAGATCACCCAGGGGGTGGTAGCCCTTCCTTTGGTTGTGCCTTTATGTGTCGTGTCTGGTTTTGTTGTTGGTGGTCGGTTTTTTCAGGTGCAAGTTTTTGCTTGCCCCTTGTTCTGGAGGGACAGCCCTGTCTCTCCTTTGTATTTCATATTTCTTCTTCTTAATGAAATGACTCGCAGCTCTCCTGCGTCGTTTGAAAAAAACTCCTGACATTATTAACCTGTAATCCATCACCCATATCTTTAGATTCTCTTTGTGGGGAGAAAAAAAATCGGCCCTAGGGCAAAGCCTCCCCCAAGGTATTGCATTAAGGAGAACTTCCTCGCTGCATGACCAAGAAAAAGCCCTGACGGCCAGGTACCAGGATGTGCCAGCCAGCGGGCACGTATAACTTTGCAAACTGCTGGCTGGTTACACGTATTTCATTGAAAATAGCCAGCAAGGGCCTTTTTCATGAGACCTGAGACTTAGGATTTGAACCCTGGTTGGTGGTTTCACACCTGGAGGACTTCATCGTGCTATGAGCATGGTCTCCCTGTGAACAGCCTAGAGATTACCATTTAAACTAATTTTTTGGTTTGTACCTAATAGGCTAATACAAAGATGTACACCTCTTGCACATTCTCTAAATAGAGGAAATGCTCCCCTCATATACGCAGGAGAGTTGCGCATCGTTGCATTAAGGGGAAGAAAGCCTTAGATCATGGATCGTGATTCATCATTATGCTTCGTTTGCTTCCTGCCAATATTTAATATTTTGATATACTCACGTTGACATTTGATTTAAACTAGGCCGTTTCCTTGCTGAGTTGACAATGCAAGTTTTCTCTGACCTTTCTGCTAGCAAATATCAGGTAAACTGTCAACTTGATAACGTTTTTTTGTTTTTAATTCAGAGGTACTTCTTATTTGATATCTTGTAACTTTTTATGCTGTAATGTGCTTTTTTCAGATGGCAGAATATAGGATTTCAATCTATGGAAGGAAGCAAAGTGAGTGGGACCAGCTTGCAAGTTGGATAGTGAACAATGAATTGTACAGTGAAAATGTTGTCTGGCTGGTTCAGGTATCCTGTATTTAATTTTTTGGCACTAGTTACTTCTGGTGGTGTTTATAATTTCCTGGAACTTAGTTGAACTAATTTTTAGTAATATGCTTGGATAGCTCTCTACTCCTGTTCGCTTTCTTTACCTTGTCCAATTGCCTAATGTTAGGGCGTGTTTGAATACAAGGTACTAAAGTTTAGTCCATTTGCATCCAAACAGGGCAGCTAATGAGCGGGCTGAACTTTAGCTAACCCTTGGGCTAACCATTAGTCCATTAGTCCAAAAAAGTGAGCTAAAGTGGACTAATACCAATTCCTAGCGCAATTAATTGATCCATTAACTATTAACCCATACTATTCAAACACCCCATGGCTAGTGGTTAGTGAACTAAATTTTAGCCAGCTAAACTTTAGTTATGGCTAAACTTTTGCTCTAATATATTCAAACAGGCCCTTAGTCTGTCATACGCATGTAGTAATCCTGCTTTGTTCTTTAGCTATAGTGCTACTGCTTGCTTGTTCCACCATACTTATATAGTTTAGTTTACAGTCATTGTTTCTTTCATAAATAATCAGTTCAAAACTTCGAATGCTGGACAAAAGTACTCTGAAGTCTGAACGACAATCTAGTTTGCAGAATGGCAAATTGAAGAGTTAGCCTCGGATGCAGTTCTTATCCATGGAATAGTCAATATTACCTTTTTTTCCCAGTGAAACTAATTCTTCAGAATAACATAAATGATTTCCCCAGTGAAACTAAATCTTCAGAATAACATAAATGATTTTTTGATGTGACGTTGGTACGTGATTCTTTTCTGATATATTTTTTGGATACTGTTTTTGCAGATACCGCGCCTATATAACGTGTACAAGGAAATGGGTATTGTCACATCATTTCAAAATCTCCTTGATAACATTTTCCTTCCTCTTTTTGAGGTTACTATCGATCCAGCTTCACACCCGCAGCTTCATGTCTTCCTAAAGCAGGTTGAGAAATCATTGGCTATAAATTATAATCTAGATATCTACTTTAGTTCTGCATTTTGTTTTGCACCCACATTTCACACATCCACCATTCACTTACTGCTGTCTCACATGCTAGTTGCGCACACGTGCATGTGGTGTACCTGTTGTGTATGTTTGCGTATTTTGGCTGGCCTGTGTTAGATATATGTCTCCTTATCCTTATATTTACCATTGTATAAGGGGTTTTGTGCATATTTACTAACAGCTGGCCTAGAACCATTGAATACAAGTGCTACTCCTAGCTGGCATGCGTGCGTGTGCTAAGTTTCAGCATTTGGTTTTTTCAGTCTCAATGAGTATGCTTGCATGAATTTACCTCAGGTGTATGATATTGCAACTTTAGTTGACTCTTTCTGGGCCTGGCAGGTTGTAGGGTTGGACCTTGTTGATGACGAAAGTAAACCTGAAAGGCGTCCAACAAAGCACATGCCCACACCTGAACAGTGGACCAATGTGTTCAACCCTGCATTTTCATATTATGCATACTACTGCTATGCTAACTTATTCACGCTGAACAAGGTGATCATATCATCCTTCTTCCTCAATTTTTCTCCAATTATCAGAAAAGTAACACTTTTCAATTTTCAGCTGCGTGAGTCCAAGGGGATGACCACTATCAAATTCCGTCCACATGCTGGCGAGGTAAAATCTGTTCCAGGTTCCTCTCTGAAAATATAGTATCATGTTTGCTCTAATTGGTATGCTCATACAGGCTGGAGATATAGATCACTTGGCTGCAACTTTTCTTCTCTGTCACAACATATCACACGGAATCAATTTAAGGAAGTCTCCTGTGCTTCAGTACTTGTACTATCTTGGTCAGGTAATATGCTACCAAATTCATAGCCCATGATTTTGGGATATTCTGTAGATGCATTTAATTTCATTTCCTTCTCCAGTACTAACATATTCCATCCAGTTACAAATAAGTGATGTATTAGGATGAGTGCAGAACTTTCTCTTTTTTTTCCAAAATCGGGAACCGCCTGGCTGGGTTGGAAAAGAAGCCTACTAAATCAGGCTGGCCGACTCACGCTTGTGTCTTCTGTTCTGTCTGCTATGCCCACCTACCACTTGTCGGTCTTTCCCCTCGCGGCATGGGCCTGTAAACGCATCGACAAGATCTGCCGCTCCTTCCTCTGGAAAGGGAAGGCTGAATCAAATGAGGGTCACTGTCTCGTGGCTTGGCTGCTAGTCAGCAAGCCCAAAGCCCTTGGCGGTCTGGGCGTCCTCAACCTTGACAAGTTCAGCCGCGCTCTCCGGCTTAGATGGCTTTGGAAGGACTGGACGGGAGAGGATCACCCTTGGAAAGGGTTTGATGTGCCTTGTAACCTTGTGGACAGGCTCCTCTTTAGCGCCTCCACCATTGTCACCGTTGGAAATGTCAAGACAGCCAAGTTCTGGCACGACAGTTGGCTTGATGGCATGGCGCCAAGAAACCTAGCACCACATCTCTTTGAGCTGGTCTCAATAAAGAACAAGTCGGTTGCTTGTGAGATCAACGGCGGAAATTGGATCAGGTCCGTTGAGGAGCAAGATTACCTCCACGGTTCAAATCGATGAATTCGTCTCCCTTTGGATTAGACTCCAAGATTTCCACCTTCAGCCACAGGTGCCGGATTCCATTACTTGGAAATGGAATGCCGATGGTGTCTTCACGGTAAAATCAGCTTACAAAGCGCAATTCATCAGATCTTACAGCCACATCAATTCTGGTTTTGTCTGGCGGGCACGGGCAGAACAAAAATGCAAGGTTTTTGCTTGGATACTTCTACAGGACAAGCTCCTTACTGCTAATAATCTTGCTACTCGGGGTTGGCCGCATCAACCAAACTGCTCTCTCTGCAATGGACCCTTGGTGACCGGCCTCCACCTCTGGTTGCATTGCCTTTTCGCTCGTGCTGTGTGGGATCAGATTCTAGCTTGGGAAGGTTTGATCCTCCCGGCCCAGGCTGACCCTGCTCGCTCCTCCAGCATAAAGGACTGGTGGGAAGCTGCATCCTCCCCACTCCCAAAAAGCCAAAAGCGTGAATTCAATGGCATCGTGATATACACCCTGTGGAACATCTGGAAGGAGAGAAACCGGAGGATCTTCGAAAACAGCGCCCTCACCCCTCTCCAATTAGCCTTGACGATTAAAGAGGATGTTTTAACTTTCAAGACGGCTACGTTCCCCCTGTAATAGGGCTGGTGCAGTGGTTTAGTCTCTAGCTGCTTTGTGCGGGTCTGCTAGGAGTGTTCCTCCCGTTGTGTTTGCTAGACTATCTTGTCTCGGTCCTGACCGTGACTCATGTTTCCTGAACTATTTCCTCTTAATGAATAGGCAGAGCTCCTGCCATTTCTTTCAAAAAAAAATCTAAATAAATATTTAACTTGTGAAAAATACATCTGTTGAGTGTTGGGTGCCACTTTCATTAATTGAACCATTTCTAACTATAATAGGTTTTACAATATATTATAATCAGAATTAATAGTCAAAGATGTGTTTTGTGGACTATTTTAATGTTTACATTTTCATTTGTTTAGTGGCTGGAGGCAATGCCGGTAGATGGCTTGATGAATGGACTTGGGAAATATTGTGTACTTTTTCAGTTTCTGATTTTTCAATGATGATGTTCTTTTTTTTTTTAACCTGTTCCTAAATTTTTTTTATCAGATTGGTCTGGCAATGTCCCCATTGAGCAACAACTCCTTGTTTCTTGATTATCATCGCAACCCTTTTCCAATGTTCTTCAATCGGGGTTTGAATGTCTCATTGTCTACGGATGATCCTTTGCAAATTCACCTGACAAAAGAACCATTGGTCGAAGAATACAGCATTGCTGCTTCGGTACTTCCCTATCTCCCTCTTCTTTTCACTTCTGCAATTATCCATGCTCACATGCAGCATGAGTTGTGTGCATGCGTATGTGCATACAAGTAATTTCAGCATGCACATTCGTAAAACACATAGATCTAGAATACGCCGGATAACTGCTGCACCCATCTACAAAAAGCATGTGGAACTCACATCCATTTTGATGTTGATTCAGCTATGGAAGCTCAGTTCTTGTGATTTATGTGAAATTGCGAGGAACTCTGTTTATCAATCTGGATTTTCACATGCTCTCAAGGTGAGCAATGCTTTGCTACCTCTGTGGACACTTTCTAATGTTTGTTCCAAGCCTGTTGCCTTCATTTTAGTTATGGAGTAATGGTATGAAACGTGGCCTTCAACATGCATTCAATCCCTCTCTGTAGACATTTGAATTATGTTAGAGAATATTCTTACCTGCTTAGTTGTACAAATTTGTGCGAAGCATAAAGCAAATAATCATTTGATCTCTTGCAGGCACACTGGATTGGCAAGAACTACTTCAAAAGAGGCCCTGCTGGAAATGATATTCAAAGAACGAATGTGCCGCACATCAGGGTTCAATTTAGAGAGATGGTATAAACAATATTCTCCCGTTATTGTATTGGCATTGTGAAATTGAATGCCATTATCACTAGTCTTTTTGTAACTAAGGTGAAATCTGAATCGAAATTTTGCCCCATTTCAGATCTGGAGGAATGAAATGAAATTGGTTTACCTGGACAACGAGATATTAATACCAGAAGAGCTGGACTTGTAAGATGTCCGCCCTTTGTGTAAATCCCTTAGCTGCTATGGGAACCATATTTCATGTCTAGGTATGCTTTCCCTTTCTGTGGTAGATTCAACTTTGAACTTTCATCTTTGCTGTTCATTTGCTACAATTGATCAGTAGTGCAGAAAATAAACCCTGAACATATGGTTTTTTTTTCAACCTTTGCAGTTGCTGGAAGTCAGCATGAAAAGTGATGTGATCAAGAGCGTCTCTGCCCCGGAAAACCACCCAAAATGCCCCAAGCACAGAAAAGAATACAATACCTCAATAATACTACCTCCGTTCTCGGACATTTATCGCCGGCTAGCTCATGTTTGAACTAAGAAGCGTCAAATAAGAAACCTGGAGGGAGTAATGTGGCAGAGAGAAACGACACAGGTGTATGCTTATAGTTGCATTATAAGGGTGCCCCATATCCCCACCCCGACTCATTTGTAAAGGACGTAAACGACACTGGTGGTGCCCTAGTGAGATTCTATACCGTGCAAATAAAGTGCTGCCGCTTGCTTTGCTTCCCAGATGAAATGAAAACCGAATTAGATAAGCTTGGTGAGTAGATAGCTAATGGCCCTTTACTCCCCACCCCGAATTAGATAAATGTTAGGCCATTGTGCTTGGATGCAACAATCTGGCTGATGCAATTAGGTAAACAATGACCCTTTACCTGAATAATATTCCACATATGTTTTTAGAAGCAAATAATATTCCAACATATATTTTTAGAAGCCCAGACGTAGCAATAAATTATTTGGCCATTACAGCCATCTGACTTCTGACTTGGTATTCCGTTAACCATTAATCTTAATCATGTACCGGAATGAATATCCATTCAAATATATCCTTATATCTTTTTTAATCTTTTATCAGTACGTGGGCACGAATCCTAAAGCCGCATGTAAAATTGTAACAAAATCTCATCGTACAAATGCCTCCTTCTAAATTAAGGACACATACTGTGCAGTAGCTACTATCACGGCAACATAAGCAGTACCTGCATCTAAGCCATCCAACACACCAGCAACGGGTGAGATGAGCCGAAGCAGCACCTAGACGCGATGAAGAAGGCCAATAAAAAAAATACATGCATCCGGCGGTGGCGATGACCGGCTCCGGCTGCTGTTTCAAGTAGCGCCGCCGTGTCTCTGCTCGTTGTTCACCTCCCTCACCACCACCGCTCCATCCCATGCTCGTCGCCGTCTGCGACATCAGCCTTCGCCCGCTGGCGGAGGCCCCCGCGGCGCGCCCACCGCCGGCCGCTCTCGCCTCCGACTACAAGCTGGACATCAATGGCGTGTGGGGAATTGGGGCGTCCGGCTCCTGGTAGTGGCAATCCACCTGCTGCTCCTCTTAGTGAGCGCAGACCACAACACGAGCTTCGGCCTGCGGTTCATGGAGGTGCTGCAGGGCCTGCAGCTGAGCGCGGGTGGGCAGAGCTGGCCATCGTCAAGGTTGTTGCAGTCCTGGCCGGCGAGGGAGATGCGAACTTGGCTGACAGCAGCGAGAGGTGCTGAAGATTGAAGCAGGGAGTAAAAATGCAGGGCTCTCATCTCACCGTTCCTTGTTTCGTGGATGGTTTAGATGCAGTTACTGCTTATGTTGCAGTGGAAACGGCTACTGCACACGATCTGTGTCCCTAAATTAAACGTGCTTGCGAAGCAACGCGGACTTGGCGCAAAACATCGTAGGATATTTACTTACTAGCAAAAAATGCTCATACGTTGCAATGAGTCTTGGGTAGAGCAATAAAATGGTAAATTGTGAGAGTAACATTTATGTATCTACACCGCATCGAATACGAGTTTAGATTCATTCGTCATGTTTAACCAAATCTAAACATAATATACCACCAGGTGATGTTCTTGCCGCCACCATGGTTCTCAAATCGGGATGGGTGTTCGTCCAGACTATTTGCAGCTTGTTCGTTTATTGCCTCTCTTGTTCCTGTTCACTATTGCAGTTATGTTCTCTGCTTATCACACGATGTTACGATGGTTCAGTGACAATTAATAAAGTTTCTGAAGCAAGATTATTGTTTTTGCCTTTTGTTCTTGGCGGACAGTCAAAAATTACTTTTATCATGTTTTTAAATCTTGTTTCTCATTATGTGCTTTTTTTATCACGATGGGCCATGAGTCCGGCAAACGCGGGGAAGAGAAGGCGATACGACAGACCCCGTCTGGGATCGGACTGCTCGACTCGTTCG
This sequence comes from Paspalum notatum, assembly GCA_022530915.1. Classification (NCBI taxonomy): domain Eukaryota; kingdom Viridiplantae; phylum Streptophyta; class Magnoliopsida; order Poales; family Poaceae; genus Paspalum; species Paspalum notatum. The sequence continues at coordinate 26,757,425 of CM039692.1, forward strand.
CTAGGGAGATGAGTTATGTTTTCGGATTCTAAATCGGGGCGCCGATCGATGCGCCGCTGCCGGACAGGTTGGGCCCGCCTGTCAGGACGGAATTAATGAGAATAAATAAGACCTTCTACAATTGCTAAATCAATAAGACAATTAGATAAATCAGCGATAGAAAAAAAGAAATAGAAAAATATTATCAGCCATACTACAATCAATGCGCACACTACCACAGCTCCTCATCCTTTTTTACAGCAGCCAGCCGCCAGCCATGAGAAATCCCCTCCTCCAGCTCTCACCTTGCCGCCAAGTTCCTTCCTCCTCGTTGCGCACGTCATATTCTGTAGGGGGGCAGCCACCGCGCAGTCCGCCTCTCGATTGTTGCCGCCACCATGGTTCCTCTGATTCCTCTCTCACACCTTCGTGGATCTGGTATGCTTCCGCCCATAGTCGTCGCGTCGCTGATTTGGGTCTACGGAGATACCAGCAGGTGATGTTCTTGCCGCCACCATGGTTCCTCTACTTCCTCTCTCACATCTTCATGGATCCACCGGGTTCCGTCGATGGTCGCCGCGTCGCTAATTTGGGTCTCCGGCCGCCACCATGGTTCCTCTAATTCCTGTCTCACATCTTGATGGATCCACCGGGTGATGTTCTTGCTGCCACCATGGTTCCCAAATCGGGATGGGTGTTCGTCCGGACTATTTGCAGCTTGTTCGTTTATTGCCTCCCTTATTCCTGTTCACTCGTGCAGTTCTGTTCTCTGCTTATCACACGATGTTACGATGGTTCACTGACAATTATGAATATGTATTAATAAAGTTTCTGAAGCAAGATTATTGTTTTTGCCTTTTGTTCTTGGTGGACAGCCAAGAATTACTTTTTATCATGTTTTTAAATCTTGCCTCTCATATGGGCTTTATTTTATCACAATGGGCCATGAATCCTGCAAACGCGGGGAAGAGAAGGCGATACGACAGACCCCTTCTGGGATCAGACTGCTCGACTTGTTCGCTAGGGAGATGAGTTCTGTTCGGATTCTAAATCGGGGCGCCGATCGATGCGCCGCTGCCGGACAGGTGGGGCCCGCCTGTTAGGACGGACCAAAAAACTTATTTGTTTTAATATTAAGTAGAGATTTACATTAGATAAGCGCCCTAACATCCGTATCCAACCAAATTCCTAAAAAAACTGCCTCATAAGCGTTGATCGATGCGCCGGCCCTGACGTGAAGCTTTGCATCAGCGCTATGGTAATTGGTAATTAGGGCACTTGGAGAGCGCATACAAGATTAATTTTAACACAGGATTCCGCCAAGCTCCAAAAACAGCGACATGTTCAGGGGCAACCTAGCAATCCACCACCTCCAACAAAGAGACGTACATAAGGATATCTACGTTGCACTGCACATAATCTTTGCTTCTTCCAACCCACCAATCTGAACACAATATGCCAATAATATCACTACTAGTCTCTGTTTCCCTGACGAGCAGTCCAGCAGCTCATCTCACCCTCAGGGCGCTGCCCCTTGCTCCAGCAGCTCCATCCCCTCAGGGGCGGATCTAGTGGTGATCATGGGTATTTAAGCAAATACCATGATTCCCGTAAATACAATGTATACATGTATTTTGTAAGGATAAAATTAGTGTATTTTTTTTGAAATTTTAAATCTTCGTTGTATATTTGAATACCCAATCTTTGAATCTTAAAACCCGCTTCTGCATCGCCTGCGCACCTCTCTCCTCTAGCTCGCGCTGCTCCCCTGCGCAGTACACCCAGTCGAGTCCTGCCTCCATGGCGTGCAGACGCCCCAGCCTGCTCCCTGCTTGGCGCCACCCAGGCCACAGGACGCACCCCGCATCTGTCCGCCCCTCATCTGCGCCCCTGCATCCCTACTCGCTTCTCTCCCTGCCCCTTTCCTACTCCTTCCTATGCTCCTGTTGGGACACTGACATCCTAAGGTGCCACCTTGCCTCCATGGCAGCCAACCCTTGCTGCCCACCAGATGTTCGACAGAACGCAGCAGCAAGGCAATGACAACTTCGACGAGGAACACGCCCACGACAACACCACCGTGGCCCACGCAAACAACTGCCTTGCTGCCCGCAAGGCGTTCGACAAAATGGCCGAACCACGAGCAATAGTGCCTCCTGTTTTTCTGCTCCGTTACAGCACTGTTCTGTACCGTACCACGAGCAAATGTGCGCTATCTCTGCTGCGCAAGCTCTTGGGCCCTACGACCTGGCAGCCAGAGCTGCGCTGCATGTACTGACCGAGGTCCAGGAGGATTGCCGCCGCCGTCTGTTTGGGTTGCGCTCTTCGTGCTTGTGTCGGCTGCCGTTTCTCCGGCGTTTCTTTCGTTGGAGCAAACGCATCGCGCGCTGGATGCTCCACAGTTGTCCTCTATATACTTTACTAATTGCCTGTGTGAGTTCACTTTCCCTTTCTGGTTTGGTTACTGAAATGCTGCGTTCCGCTCTGCTGTTCCAAGCCCAAGGGTTTACGAGCCTGCCGGCATCACTGTTACGACGACGTTCACCACGCCAGCCTATGTTCATCGCTACAGCTTCCAACGGGCCATACACAGATAGAAAAAAGAGGAAAAAAAAAATGCCCATCAGTGCTCTCGGCGAAAGCCCAGCCCACTCACCATGCAAAAAACAAGCAGTCCGCGCGGCCAAGCGCGCCTGCCGATCTAGGAAATTTTTTCATTTTTATATTTATTTAAATCGTTTTTTGCAAAAATAATTCGGTATTTTATAAATTTGCAAAAGTAGCCGTATACCGCCGGCCCAATCGGCGGTTTTTAAAAACCGCCGGGCCGCCCGGCGATATAACGACGTGGCGGCTCACGGCCCGCCTCCTGACAACGTTCCGCCGGATGGCCCGGCGGTTTTTAAAAATCGCCGAATGGGTCGGCGGTATTTAAAAACCGCCGTTTGGTCCGGCGGTTTTTCATTTCCCGCCATTAGGGCTGCGCAGTGTCGGCGGGATTAAAAACCGCCGGGCCATTCGGCTATATTTAAATAAAGCCGGATGGCCCGGCTTTATTTTTTTCCCAGCATTTTTTTAAATGTTTTATATTTTTAATTTGTTTATAGGCCGGCTGGCTTTTTCCAGTCATTTGGTTGATGCTGAAAGATAAGAATAAAAATTATTTTATATTTTTTTCAATTTTTTTATAGAAGAATAATTCTAGTTTTTTTCATGACATAAATTTCACTGTTTACTCTTTTCTCAGTGCCATCTCAGGATATGGTTTGAGCTTTTGGTTGATACGAGAAGATGCAGTATTTATGTAAAAAAGTCACAATAAAGTGAGGGGAAAGTAACACATGAAATTAAACCCAGCTTAAAGTTTTGCAGATAATAACCACAACATAGTACATGGTTTTTGGCATAGTTGATTCTACTACTACGGTACATCTTCAACATGCAATAACCAATGACTATGACCTAGACAACCTACCATAATTTTACGGTTGGCATGTTGTGATAGTGCCTAAGCAGCTCTATGCATACACGCCTTAGGGAATTTAGAAGCTGGGTAAGGGATAGACCACATTCTGCTCAATGTCTAAGCATAATGTGCGGATGGGAAATGTGAGGATCCTCCTTCCTCGTAGAACCCATGCCCCCAGATGGTGGTGACTTAGGAGGCCAGTCACTTCTCGGGTGGTATGGGCACTTGCAGAATGGATCTGGACACAACCGGTCATCCTCTAGGCTTACAACCAAAGGTGTCTTCTTGTCCTCATCTTCTTCCAGTGACTTAACCTTGCCCTCGAGCTCATGGATCCGGTCCTTGAGGTAACTGATGTACTCCTCAATGTGTTGATGGTTTGGAGGATCAACCCACTTAGCAAAGCGACAGTTTCCCATGTCATAGTAATCCTGTAAAAGGCAAGTAATGTTAGGAACTCTGAAAATTGAATAAAATGGACGGTAATAGTTACGCATACATAGCCATTGGGGCAGCGATAGAACCGACGGCCACCATCTATCCATGAATCGAACACTTGCACAACACAGTGCTCCCCATGGGCACACTTTGGCCACTCCTCCCTCCGGTCATCGTAAGGTCTAAGTCGTCGTGCACCCACGAAAGTGTGAATTCCCTCTAGAGGGAACTGCTCTAGTGGTGGCTCATACTCTTCAGGTCCAAAGGATCCTTCCCAGACAAAGTGGTGAGGTGGGTTTCCCCTCCTCCCACGGCCACGACCTCTCCCAGCTGGTGTTGCCATTTGTTGTTTGTGTAGTATGTGCAATCCTGCATGTGTATTTATAGTCGTGCTCAGCTCACCTCATATGTGTATTGAAATGTTTTTGATACATCTGAAAAGGCTAGCAGGCAATGCTGCATCACTTCCATCTGAAAAGGCTACTGAGTACTATCTGAAAAGGCTATCGGGCAATGTTCCATCACTTCCATCTGAAAAGGCTACTTAGTACTATCTGAAAAGGCTATCGGGCAATGTTCCATCACTCCCATCTGAAAAGGGTATTGAGTAGTATCTGAAAAGTCTATCGGCCAATGTTGCATCACATCCATCTGAAAACGGTGCTGCCTAAACCCTGAAAAGGCTACCGGGCAACGATGCATCACATCCATCTGCTGTGGCTAATGAGTATCTGAGTTGGCTATATTTAGAATCTGAAAGGCGTCATATACTGATAGATTTAATATGAGAAACAACGGATGCACATAAATGCAAAAGTACTGGTTGTCGTAATTTATAGCCGAGGACATCGTGCTATGGACCGGGTCCATGGCAAAGCTCGTGGGAGGACATGATGATGGGGACGACCCTCAGCATCATAAAGGTGGCACAGACGAAAGGAATCCGATGCCCGACTAAAGCGAATCCAATGCAAAAGAAACCGATGCACATAAATGCAAAAGTACTGGTCCATAATGTACAGTCACATCAAACTCATGCATGTCCACACAGCCTTCTCACCTTTAGGATAGCGTTTCCGAAAATATTGTGTTGTGCGGTATATGTAAAATTCCACAATCCCAACCAGTGGCATACTTCTGCTGCCACGTAGGACCCAGTTATACACCTCTGCAAGGTTCGTGGTCATAATACCATAACGAGCACCTCCTTCATCATGCAACAGAGACCACTTCTCCTTCGGCTCATGCTCAATCCACTCAGAAAACGACTTGATCGAACGACCAGGCCTCCGTCGCACATTCGGACCGTCAAGACCCACGTCTTCCATTGCAATTGGCTCTTCATGTTCTGCATTCACACCCCTGCGTCTTAGTTCGGCAGCCTGCTTGTTCGTGAGCTCATCGAGCTTTTTTCACAGAACATTGAATTTCCTTTCTTGATTCTGACTGCAAAGCCTCTTAAAAAGAGTGTTTAGTTTCTTACTCTTGAACTGACTCTGAAAATTTGCTCCCATATGTCTCATGCACCATCGACTCTTCAAATCAACCCACTTCGGTGTTCGTTGACGTTGTACAGATCCTTCCTGTAAATCTTGCACTGCTTGCATAATGCCTTTGTGGCGATCATGAATGACACACACATCTTGCCGATCCTGAACAATACATGACTTGATCCTCTCTAAAAACCAGTACCAGCTGTCCCCGTTCTCACTCTCAACAAACGCAAAAGCAAGCGGGAGAACCTGATTATTACCATCTGCCGCAATGGCAGTCAACATGGTGCCCTTGTACCTCCCTGTTAGGAAGGTTCCGTCGATGCATAGCACTGGGCGGCAGTACTGGAATGCATTGATGCACGCCGCCAATACAAAGAAAACACGCTGAAGAACGCGCTTTGTGGGGTCTTCAGACAAATTATAGTGCTTGATCTCAAAGTAACTACCGGGATTACGCTGACATAGTGTGTGCAGCACACGTGGGAGGTTGTGGTAGGATGCTTCATACGTTCTCCATCTCATTTCCAACGCCTTCTGTTTCGCCCTGTAAGCTTTGCTGTAACTTATTTTGTATTGAAAGTCATCATCAATGCTGTTGATTATTGACTTAGGCTCATATTCTGGATTATTTACTATCTTTGAGTACATATGTTGAGCCACAAAATCAGCTGTAAAGTTACGGTGCTGAACTTCTAGCTCTTCAAGGATGCATGTATGATGTTCAATTCTTAAAACTGACCAGAAAGTATCATACTTTCCCATATATGCATGGACCCTAAAAGGACAATCATCTCGTATGCACTTCACATCATACACTTGCGGGCTACTCTTCACAACCCTGAACTCTTTCTTCAAGCTTTTGGCCGCCCATCTTTGCACACAGGGGCGACGCCAGGTTCATTTTACCTGGTGCAGCGGCAACAGGGTAAATTTTATTTTTAGCACTAATTAGACTGATGTTTAGCATATAAATGTGACAAATTATATGGTCTGTTCAAGCGGTGCACCAGGGAGCTGTCGTCGCTAGCTTCGCCTCTGTTTGCACAGCCTCTTTCAGTTCTATCTTGCTATGGTAAATAGCACCCACAGATACTTCATTCTCACTGTACTCCCATGGCACTATTTCACCTTCATTCACCAACAGTTGAGAGTGATCATAGTTGTTCCATTGACTTGAAACTTGCACCGGCCTATCATCGTCATTATCTGAATCTTCATCACCACGTACATCTCCCTCGGTGTCCTCCCGCTGCATCTGTTCAACCAAACCTGGAATGTGTTCACCCTCATCTACCTCACCCCTTGGCTCCCGAACGGGTTGGCTTCCTTCAGCTTGGTCATCATCGCCTATCTCATTAACCTCATTGACATTGTTTTCTACCACTTGTTCAACTATTGTGGCCTCATTATAGACATGTGTGGTTTGTGCTTCAACAATCACCTTCTCGTATGCTTGCACGAAAAGAACCAGAGGTAACCCACGCCGCAGGCTAACATCAACAAATCTCTTCCAGAAGGCAGTATTATCTATTGAAACTAATTCCCAATAAACAGGCGATGAGCTCCTGGTTGTTACTGCTGATATGCGCAATTCACATTCATTATCATCCAATTTGAAACACTTCATGAACCAGTTATACACCGAACGGAATGACCTCTCAGTTGCTCTGTCAAGCCCTTTTGTCACTGACCTGAACCCACTCAAATCTACCCCAAATTGACCGTACCGTATCTCTCCTTCACCGAAGTATATCTGGAAGTATGTTTTTTCTGACATGCCTGACCAAATGCGACAGTGCCAACAAAAATACTTAGTACATATGTCACTGCATTTCTTTGCATATCATACAATTAATTTAAAATTAATTTTTCGATAGATTATAATTATTGAATATTCCATCTAAACCTAAACCTATTTCCTAAACCATCCACTCGAAATTACAGTAATATTACATAAAATACTACTAAATTAAACTACTCTAGTGCTAATATTACATAAGATACCACTAATATTACCTAAACTATTACTAATACTACATAAACCATAAACAACTGCACGCTTAGGGTTAATTGGAGTTGAAGTGGAGCATTACTGTAAAATTTTCTAGAGAAAGAATTTACCTTCTTCCTCCTCTTCTCCTCTCTCTTCCTCCTCTTCTCCTCTCTCTGTTCCCTCACTGCGCGGCGCCGCCTCCTCTCCTGCGCGGGAAGCGCTGCTCTTCTCCTCCTCACCTGCGCACGGCGCGCCTCTCCCGCTCCTCCTCCACCCCCGCTCCCTCACCTCTCCTACGGCGGCGGCGGCGGCGGCGGTGCCCGAGCGTCGACGGAGGAAGAAGAAGAAGAGAAGAAGAAGAGAAGAGAAAGAAGGAGACGGCGGGGCCATATGAGCCTAAAACCGCCAGTCCATCCGGCGGTTTTTAAAAACCGCCAGCCCAATCGGCGGATTTTAAAAACCGCCAGCCCAATCGGCAGATTTTTTAAAAACCGCCGCCTCCCCCGGCGTTTTTTCAGGTGGACCCCACCTTCTGTCCGCGTATGCCGCACTGCCATCCTATAGCCGCGTCAATTAAAAACCGCCGGTTGGATTGGCGGTTTTTAAAAAACGCCGCGCGGACCGGCGGGATAAGTATAGATTTGCAAATTCTTTGAACACCAATTTATTTCTGCAAAAAACGAATTAAATAAATATAAAAATAAAAAAAATTCGCCGATCTAGTATCCATTCGACATACCATCCTCAGAACCTCAACATATACCTAGGTACAACTGGCTTACCCGAAACAATCCGGCGCAAACAAAACACAAAAAGACAGCCGACAGTTTTGACGATTTAAAAACAACGTAGAATAATTAGGATAACCTCCATCTAAAGTTCAGCAGCCTGGCACTGACTGCAGGGCTCCAAGACATTTAACTCAACTGTAGAGGGAGTTTCTGGCAGGATGTACGTTTGGACAGCCGTGACTGCACTGCGGGCTTCCTCAAGTGCAGCTCTGGGCATCAACGCGCATTTTCCAGATTTGCTAACAGAGCATCTAGGTGCGCCACAAGTAGTGTCCAATGTGAGGCACTTGAGTGATGTTGCAGTCTGGAGAATATAACATGTTAACTCAACCAAACTAGTGGCCGAAAAAAAATTGATAATCTGGACACTCTTCAGTTTGTCATGATGGTGACCACGTATCCTTCTCAGACGCCGCTTTTTATGATGGTGACCATGTATCCTTCTCAGAACCCTAGGGTTTGTAAAATCTCGGGGTATCTAAAATATAAGATAAACTTAAATTAATTAACAATTCCAATTCCACTAGATTTACTATGTCTTTGCAGAAAGGACAGTGACTTACACTTAGGATGAAAGTCTCCAAGGAAGGAGAAGTATAAATAAAGGAAACCAGATTACAAAAATCATAGCTCAGTCCACGTAGAGTGATACTCAAGAATTTGAGGTGGAGGAATCTGCTAGGCATCATTGGTGTATCGAGCGTCTGCAAAAAAAAAAAAAAAGTCAGATTTGATTACATTCAAATATTCGACTGTTGTAATGATGTAATACTATGAAAATAACACAACCATCTTAGCCACTTAAAAGCTTAAGAGCCAATTATTACCTCATTTTCAGAAACAATTGTAAGAGTTTCAAGATTCGGCATGTAGGATGGAACCTCAGTGCGAGCATACATGGCAGCATTAGTACCTGACCAGATAAATTTCTTAATGTGCAGTGTGTCTCCAAGTGAGAGTTGGACGCCAGCACCTGAAAAGCTAAAACTCGAGAGATTCGGAGCTTTGTTCTCTATCAATTGCAGCCCGGTGCAAAATGACACGCCCAGGTGGCTGAGCTGCTGCAGACAAGGTATCTCGAGGCAAAATAATGAACTGCAGTTCCCGAGTTCTAACCACTCCAAAGCAGAAGTAGTGGAAAAAAGACACCTCAGGTTGTCCTCCAAAATATGCACCGCCCAGAGCTTTAGTCTTGTCAAGCTTCTCAAGCAACAAGATTCGACTGTGGGATAGAAGTTACAACCAGAAAGGTCAAGGCAGCGAAGTGAGTCGCCAGTTCCACCGGAAAAAAGTGAGCATGGGAGGTTGTAGTTTATATTCATTCGAGCAAGATTCAGGTTAAGTTCTTCAATCCCTGGTTTAACAGCGATTTGAAGCCATCTGTCAATACGATCAAGATGACAGAAGTCCTTCGGATTGTAGATTGCACCAAGGTCGAGCTTGAAAGTCTTCACACCAATGCCTTTGTGTGCTTTCATTATTTTGTCAACTCTGCTTGTGAAAAGTCTCATTTTGTCATCAATCCGGTACATTTTCTTATCAAATCCCAGTGATTCTTCGCTGAAGATGAGGCTGTCACGGTACCTCCAGGAACGTGCAAAATCCCGAGACAGGCAGGCAAGTCGTGCAGCATCTTTAAATCGCATTAGTGAATGTATACGCAACAAAATGTCCTGCATGTATTCATGTGAGAGAAAATCGTCATTGTTGAAATTATAAAGGCAGCAAATGGCTAATAATTTACTAAGTCCAGAGTTCCACCACAGGCGCTGTGTGCATGATTGCAAAAGGTGCATTGGAGTGCAACATTACAAGTATATTGAGCACTATACATAGCCTTGCCACCCCCATAGAAAGAAACTGCCACAGCTGACCGGCCCTGATTAACAACTATGCAACCTAACCTTGCAAGTTTTAGTTTTAGGCATGTTGCAGTACGAAGTAGATATATGCAACCTAACCTTGCATTGGGCATGGCCTAATAAGATAAAGAGATAGTAGATCAAACATAAAACATAAATAACAGGCCCTACAGGGATAAAGAGTTTATACAAGTCATAATGATCCATGCCAAGTCTTATGGCAAAAGTAGAAAGCAATGATTTCATTATATTGTTTTTTGACTTTTGAGTCAAAGAGTTAAATCTGAAACTTTTGGAACCAAGAAGAGCAACTAATCCTAATCCGGTAAAAAGGCCAGCTCATTAACTTTTTGTTTGAGTTGTGTGGGCCACAAGTTAGCGCAACTGCACAGTTCAATCAGTCCTGGAGATATTCTATAGCCGCAGCATAAATTTCCCATCATGAAAAATTGTATAGTAGGTCGTACCATAGAAAGCCATGTATGTTCCTCGAGAGAGCCTTCACCGTGTTTGCGACAGGGCGAGCCCTTTGTTACAGCCTGCAAAGCAATGGATCCATCTGCAATACAGCATGCATGATTACGAGGGACCAGCAGATGGAAACAAAAAAAAAAAAAGTTCGATCGCAAAAGAGTCGCGAAGAAGGAAGTCCAGGCGTAGCGTACTGCCCGCGGATGGGTGCTGAAGGAGGGGCCCTTACCGCGGGCTCCGATTTGGCGCCGCCGACGCCGCTTCGTGGCCATGGGTGGCGGATTCAGCTTCGATAGCCCCATGACTCGAATCGGGAACTCCGTCCCACCACTGTTCCTCCCTCTCTTTTTGCGTACGAGTTTATTTACTTGGAAAAGGTATTTTCTTTTCCCATATATAACATAACAACAGCCCTTAAAACACCGAGAGTTACCCTCCGAACTAGAAAAACAATAACCCCATTTATAATAACTTTTGGTCCAAGGTTTTTCGGTCCATCGTGATATGTGGGTCCGTCTGGAAGTCAGTTGTCAATCCTTTGGATCCTCTTTCGGTCTTCTGCTGGGTCCTATACTCCTGCCTTGATTCGGTATAGGTTGCTGTAGTCGAGGAAGAAAAGCAAGAGTACAAATCGAATCTCTATCTATCTATCTGTTATTTTATATACACATGCACACGGAAACGATGGAACAGCACTGCCACTCTAACCTGTTGTTGGAGTTGGGAGTTGGAGTACTATGCAGAAGGGCGATGTAGAACTCGCATAGGGGAGTTGGATCCTGCGCCGACAGAGGATGGATAGGAGGAGCAATCCATGTTTTTCAGCGGCTCAGTGCTTCCCTTGACCAACCGGTGTGGATCGGGCAAGCCGAGCACTGCCTTGCAAAGTTGTGAGCTTGGTGCCGGTTGCCGCTTTGCCGCCATGCAATAATTTTCAGTGGTTGATGTGAATACGTGGAGTGGACGAGGTATGTGCGGTCTACCTCCCAGCTTTGGTGATTCTTGGTTTGGCTTTTGAACTTTTGTCATATTGCAATATTACTTCTAGATTCCTAACTTGCTCCAAGGTTTCCTAATTTCTTTCCATATGTGCATGCTTCTTTTTTTTAATTATCTAACGTATGCATAGTACAAGCTAATCTATAAATTTTGATAAACCTTTCATTGTGATTCTCTGCTTATAGAATTTGTGCTGATTAAGTCCTCTTAGCTTATAGCATTCTAGCAAATTTTACACAACACGCCGGCTCTTATATTATATACTATAGTCAATGACAGTGTTTTCTTTCGCAGCCACAACCGCAAGATCTACCACGATGTTGGTAATTAAGATAAAAATGGAGTATTAAATTATTCTTGAAATAAAATTCAATAATATCATGTCCTCACAATCTAATTTGCTTGGTAGAAAACGATCCCACTTATGATCTTGTCCCTAACAATCTTTGCATTAACCATGTTTTGGACCTATTAAGTGGTTGTGGTTAGTCGAATTGGTGGGTAATGCCGCACCAGTGAGGAAGAGAAATAGTGGCATGTTTTAACGTCGTGCCAAAATGGAGGGCTTGAGTTTACATCGGTATATATTTGCCTTGCTTATTGTACTAAGAGTGTAATGTGTGTGTGAGAGAGCTGTTATTGTTCCTTCTTCCTTCTATCGCTAAAATACGCTCATAGATACACGGTGTGGTGGATACAAAATCATGTTTGGACACGAGTCCTTAATTTTAATAGAAGATAAGCTCTTAATTTAAAATAAACCTTACAAAAACTCTTAAATTAAATCAATTCAATTTGCATATATAAAAATACATAAAGTTCATATATAAAGTTAAGTTTATGTTCTTTTGTCATGTTTAGCTATGTATAAACATATTTTTTTTCTTCCGTTACAACGCACGGGCATTTTCGCTAGTAATAACTTAAAAAAACTTCTCTGTGCTCCAAATCTTTTCTTTATGCCTAAATATGTTTTTCCGTCCACCTTAAAGGGAAGCATTTTGTTCTGATATATATTGAGCCACGCACGACGTTCTCCTGCGCGTATCGAGCTCCGTCTCAGACCTGCACTCGGATGCAGCGGCGGCGTCACGCTAAAACCAACGGTTCCTCTATATGCATAACCTAAAATTGAATGCGACACTGTTACGGCACTGTAGACAGAAAGAAGGGTAGTTAAAATAGTAGATAATAAACAGAGAATATATGGGAGCTGCTAGATTCAGCCTCATCACCTCAAACCCCGCATTAGGGCGGCCAGCCGGCCCCAAGCCAATCGTATTATGTCTTAGTTTGTCTAACGCCGCACCACAGGTTAGCAACGGTGACATTTTTTACAGATAAATAACTCTTGTAATGACTTTTTTAAGTCTGAGCCTGCTGTCAGCCGCCCTAGTAGTTAACGCGGCTGTCAATCAGAAACTCTGTCAATCCGAATGCCGCAGTGCTTCCTTCTTTTCCTCTTCTCTAGCTCATGCGTCAGTCCGATCCCTATATGGATCGAAGTCCGATTCGAAATCCTGGTATACGCTGATAACGAGGTAGCTGGTGGGTGGGTGCATATAATGTATCACCGTCCATCAATACCTCATTCCCTTTGCATCATTGTCATGGAGCCCACGAATCGATCGCCACCGGAGGAGGAGGAAGACGATATGCTAAGCAACCTGCCAGGCGATGTTCTCGTTTCTATCCTAGAGAAGCTCCACCTCCGCGAGGCCGCCCGTCTAAGACTCCTATCGCGGCGATGGCGGTGTCTTTGTGACCAAATACCGAGGATTACTCTCAACATCGACGACTTCTTACCGAACGACGACCGAGGCGACAATGGAGTGGACAAGTTATCCGAAGTGGCCGACAAGATGGCCGATGCAGCGAGGGCGCTGCTGCTGTCTAGGCAGCAGCAGCGTGCTGATGATGATAGAGATGTGTACACTGCTTCTCTCGTGATGAGATTCTACCTCAGATATAACTACCGGTCGTTGGGACGCCGACTTGAAGACGCAGTGGCCAGTGGCAAGGCGCATGCGGCCGAGCTGACAGTCACGACGACGTGCATCACACCGTGCGATGGTCGTGACAGCACGGACCACTCTATGGCTAGGTATGGCCGGCGCTTCAGGGTTCTTTTCGACGCTTGCCCAGCGGCGTTCCAAGCCCTTACAAAACTCACCATGGAGAAGATGAGACACGATTGGCCAAATGACTTGCGTGACATCCTTGCTACCTGTACAAGGCTGGCAGTGCCGGTCCTGAGGTTTTGGTGGCCCAGAGCCAACCTAGAAACCGAGGCCCTCTAATACAATTACTATAATATAATATGTTATACATATTAACGTATATTAAAATATTCTTGTAAATACTTATAGTGCGTCTAAATATCAAACAATTTATACATATTACTTTTATTTTTTTACGTTTGTAAATACAGTTTATGATGTTATCAATATTTGTCTCATCCAACATTTTTTTCAATGCATATGATACTAGCCTCACGTGATTTCTCATTCAATAATATCCAATTTATGTATTTGGCTAACTAAATGAAATATTACCGGCTATTACTAGAATCAACATGGTATTTATCCATAAATAGTATTCAATTTATCATGGTTTGTTTGGATGAATACGTACAGAAATAATGAATTGATCATTTAGGCACTATATGCAAAATAGCAGTGTACGTGGCTAATCTTAATATACATGCAACTACGTACAATCTAATCTGCCCAGGGGCGATTCGTTTCATGGGAGTCTCGGTGCCTCAAAACAACCCGCAGTCCACGTAATAGACCCTGTAGTGTACGTGGCTAATGCTTTTTTAGCACAAGGACGTGGCTAATGCCTGCAAAGAGCAGACCTGAGAAGCTTCCGCAGTCCACAGGCGCATACACGGGGCCCCGCTGTGGTTGGGGGCCCAGATCGGCCGCCCCCCTCGACCCCCCTCAGGGCCGGCTCTGAAGGCTGGAGAAGTTGTCCCTGATCTGGTGCCATGGCCTTACTGGTGAACGCACTAGCGAGCGATGGGGTGTGCGGCACGCGCGGCTCACCGACATCACCATCTACTGTGTTGCTCCATTGCTTATGTCGACCTCATGTGGCTTCCGAGACTGGAGCGCTTCAGTTTCAAGGGTTGGTCCTTTCCGGGGCCCCAACAAAATCTTGTATTCTTCGGGCAAGTCCCGCGCCTCACAACAGTCACGCTGGGCAACAACACTCAAGAGTTGCGAAAGAGCTATTAAGTTAAGCCTCATGCTTAAAAACACTGCCCTCAATGATCTACACCTTAATTTCTGTGCCGGCAATGTAAGTACCGTACATACCCCAACTTTCTCGAACTTATGCGTTTATTTCTTCATTTTGCCTTTATTAATTTGTGAGCACACATGCATTTAGATTTGGGTTCAACCAGAAATCCCAAGACGACTGACGGACATGTTTCGCAATCTCAAGAATCTAAGGATCCGTAATGTTCACCGGGTTTGTGGCCTCACTTGGATTATGTTCCTGCTGCAATCTGCACCGCATTTACAAGAACTATACATTAAGGTATGTATATCTGTAGTATTACAAATAGATGTATATACATTCTACACAACATACCTATTTAATTGTACGCTTACTTTTTTTTTTTTTGAATTGATGTAGATAATGGACCACGATTGCAATGAACATGAGAGGAAAAAGATGCCGTGGGAAGTAACCACTGGCTTCAAGCACTATAGTTTAGCTAGGGTCACAATCCTTGTCTTCTACATCATTGAAGACACAACAGTTGTGACATTTATACGACATCTGATCGAAGCAGCGGTTAACTTGAAAGAGATATGCATTCGTGAAAACGCGGCAGCATCCTTCTGCAAGTCATGTGGGTACACAGAGCCGCGAGGTGCGTCAAGTTTCCCACAAACTGATCAAGATAGAGATGCTTTTAGGCAGAGAATCACCAACGGTAGATCAGCTACCACCACCTTCACAATACAGATCCGGTCAGCCTTAACATAGAGGTCATATATTCTCAGACTGATAGCTAGGTTGTTCAGCTCATGGGTCTGTTTGGTAGGGTGACTAGCACCCCAGCCAGGCTAGGTTGGGCCAACTTCCATGTATTTGGTTTCTTGGCCAGCGATTGGAGTCTGGCCCAACTAGTGCAAATGTAGCCTGCTAGCCTAGTCAGCGTTTGCTCCGATCGACCCCCCTTGCCTGACTGCAGACTCGTGTGTGCGTCCGCACGCCGCCCCCGCTGCACTCATCCACGGCCGGTCTCCTCGCGCGCGCCCCCGCACACGCCCTCCTTCCCAAGCTTTCCCCACAAGGAACCACGCGCTCCTTCGACGCCTCTTCTCCACCGGCGCCACCCCCTTCCACTCCCGAATGATGCCCTTGCATTGGCTCACTCCACCGTCGTCACCCCTCGGTATTTCTACCTCTGTCTCCGTGCGTCGCCGGCCCTGGATCCAGCCACGACGGCTCCTCCTTCTCCGCGCGCCGCCGGCCTCGGATCCGGCCGTGGCGTCTCGTCTGCCATGAGCGTGCCACCGGCTCCTCCGTCTCCTCCTCTTCCAGCGTCAAACCGAGGCCTAAGAGTGCTTCCTAGTTCCATCGTCAAAACCAGGGGCTGGTTGCCGGTAAACCAAAACCGGCGGTTATCCAAAAGGATGGGCTGAAGGGTTACGGGGTAGGCTACCACAGCATGAAAACGTTTTTCTACTACCGCGTAACATGCAGGAACTCGTACTAGCAGGAGATCATAGATCGTTACCACTAGATGCGCAGTGCAGCGGAAGACGAGTCGAAACAGCCGGGTGCGGAGTGAACGCAGCTGAGTGCCGAGTCAAGCGCGCCGAGTGGTTGCCGATGGAGAAAAGCCGATGCCAAGTTGTCCAGCCGATCTCGATAAGGATCAGTCGGCGATGAGTCGGCAACCTTTGCCACCAGTCGGCTGATGTGCAAAGCAGTCGTAGCAACGCCTCTACAGTATCCACACGTGCGGGAAAGCGACGCCGAGTGCTGGCGTGCTAGCACCACGAACTTGGCGGCGGATCTTGAGAGATTGGATTAGGGCACGACTAGGGTTTCACAGAAACCTTTTCTGCGATGGCTTATACACGCGACCGGTACTCTGAGCCGTGCCCTGTCCTGCATATATATAGTCTCCACTAATGGGCTTTAGCCACGTAAAGGCCCGTTAGGATTCTATTGCTTGCGGATCAAGTATCCGAGTCCCAATGGCGATCCAACAGCGCGTACCATACGCGAACGTCCGAGTCAGACCCGTGGGTCGAGTTGTACTCGAACTCAACATCGGCTCTTGCCAGAGCCGACATGACTCGGAGTTGGTCCTGTAAATTGCCACGCCGGGCACATCTCCATCAATCTCCCACTTGCCCAAGGGGCAATATCTTAGTTTCACCAATCCCTTAAGTGTGTGACCATGTAGGTTCTCATGCAGTCGGCCATGGCGAAAAACCCTTTCTCAAACCAATCGATCAACAGCGGCGCCTAGCAGCACATGTTGACCCCCAAAAGCACAATGATCATATCAACCGAACCTTGATATACAACTCGTCCTATATCCTTTTGCCACACGACACCAGTCTGACCCAAGGCGAGATTTGTGCCACCCTTGTTTAATAGTCAGACTAATTTCACTCGTCAATGGTGGATTACTGGACTAACCATTAGTCCGAATGTGATTAACCATTAATCACATAGCACGGCCATGCATTTTCTAATCCAGCCACCTCGAGGGGTCCAGAGGCAATCTCTCTCGTTATGTGAGAGGGGCAAATTCCATCTTGATCAACTCACATCCCACCTATGTTTCGTAATGTACCCGAAAGTTACTTTTATAACTACCCAGTTACGGTGTAGCGTTTGGTAACCCCTAAGTACACCACTACACACAGTGAGAATCAATGGTGATCTTAGGTCAAAAGGATTTAGCGAGTATATCACTCGAGAGCGCTTGATGCATATAAGCATAACAATCCCAGCAACGACTCGGAGTGAGTCAGATCCGACACCATGTTTTCTAACATCTGTCCACATCATTGATTTGATATCCAATATCCATGATCCGTAATGGATCACTCAATTGGCCAAGTCCTAGGGTTCGATAGCAAGCATCATTCATATTGAAAGATCCAACAATGCTACAACAGATAAAAACCTATGGCATAGAAAAACCATTATCCCTTCGCTCCTTGGTGCTTTCCCTAGCAGGCACATTGTGAGGAGAGGATGTACAACGTGGGGAGGAGAGTGTGGGTGCGGGGAGAGACTCCTAGGACGGATGACACAATAGGAGGAGTAGCCAACTGGTAATGGAGAGGAGAGGGGATTGGAGTAACTAACCTTGTTAGGCCGCCAGTGAGGGCAGCGTCCACTGCCGCTGCTCGGAATCCGATGAAACCACTGCTGATCTGCGCCTACCACCGAAACTGCCGCCTCTCTCACCCTCCGAGAATGATGAGATTCGATTTAGGGGTAGTTTGAGAGCTTGCAAGTGAGAGCGGTGCCCGGTCAAAAGGGTGAAGTAGGTAGGGTGGGGGTGCGAGCGGTTGCTGTTAGAAAGGAGGCCCGTGAGAAGCCCAACCCATCAAAGAGCATGGGCCGGGCTGCTAGGGGTCGCGCCATACCGATAGAGTTTGTGAAATAAAAAATGCCATTTCTCATTGCAAAATACAGCCCAGTTGCTATTCTTGGCCCAAATAAGGCCTAGTCGTTGAAGGCTTTGAATCCTACGAAAGCCCATTAGACAAAGGCCCAAGCCCAACCTGAAACCGCGGCTCGCAAAAATTTCGTTCTCGTCGCTAGGGTTTCTTCCCCACCGCGGCAAACCGTTTCGAAGCGCCCTCGAGCTTTTGCCTCACTCCGCTCCAGGCTCCACGCTGCACACACCGTCCCTCCCCCCTCCTAGCCGCCGCTGGGCCGGCAGAGGGATCATGGCGTCGGTGATCGGGTCGCGGCAGCTCACGGTGCTTCGGGAGTTCCGCCCGCACGGGCTCGTTGTCGAGGAGGCCGACGGCGAGGGCGCCCCCGGGGCGCGGCCGCCGCAGGACTATGACTACTTCCTCTTCGACCCCGCCCTCGCCGCCTCCCCCGTCGCCGACCCCGGCGATGAGGCCTCCGTCTCCAGTGCAGACGGCGACCACGAGCTCTTCATCCGCGGCAATCAGTGCGCCTCCCCCTTTCTCTCTTGATAGCTCTTCACGAAGCATTTGCTTCGGAAATGAGAAGTTGGAAGCAACAGAGGCTAATTTGATTGATTCAGTAGCAATGATTGTTCAGAAACCGAGTTTCGAATTCCCTTGTTCAATTTCAGTCAATAGCTAGTCCTGCATTGGACTCTTTTACCTGCTGCATACCTTATCATTTGGCTTACGGTTACAGCGGCCAATCACGTTCTTGTTCTGTTGCAATGGTTGATTGGTTACATCTATATCTTTGTTATTGCTCAATTTTGTCCTTTACTGTGTAACGGAGTCATGATCTATGGAATTGCTGAATTAGTTATAATGTCATCTTGCTGTGGTTAGCCTGCGTGTGAGAATAATACCAAACCATGCTTACCTGCAGTAGTTTGTATTTAGTATCTCCAACTGGAAGTCAAATGTGAACATTAGAGCTTTAAGAGTTCACAGAGGTGTTAGTACCACTAACATGTCATGGCTCTCAAATCTGGAACCTGGAATTATATGAAAATGCATTGCAATTGATTAGTTATGTCCTTGTTGCAGTTATGCCAGAAACCATGGCACTATCCTTGTGTATTTAGAGACCGACACCTTTTTTTTTTCTGGGGGTGGGGGTAGTATCCTCCCTCAGCCCCCCAAAAAACAAAACAAAACAAAACTGAAATTAGTTCAATATTAGTCGTTGATGTTGAATTTTGTGCCAGATTTTCTTTTTTTATACATTATTTGATTCTTTTGTTTTTTTTTTGCATTTGTTGGGTTCTTTATCATTAATATCATCTGTTTCTGTTTTCTCTTCCTTATAGGATAATATGGAGCAATGGTTCTCGAGTTCACAAAAGATATGTATCACCAAATACAGTCATTATGGTATGGTTGCTTTTATGCCATATTCAAAACACCCCTTGTTAAAAAAGAAACGAATTCCCAGTTATTTTTGGCAATGCATTGTTTCTATCAATTTGGTTAAATCAGTTTAACTTTCAGTTAAACTTTTTGCTCACTTCACCTGTGTCTTTCGTGCTTCTGTTGCATACCTATACATTAAACTGTTTTGAGCATTTCAAGCTGGTTTCACCTTATCAGAAACAGGATGCCTGTAAACAAATATCAAAATTACCCCTTTTCCCAGTATAGAAGAATTGCTTTAGATAACGTGCCAGAAAATAAACTAAATGAATTGGAGAAAAATGTTAACCTCCTTTTTTTGTTAACCTTACCATACAGTTTATTCATTTTACTCATCATATTTCTGATTTACTTAACGGTAGGTTCTCATTTGGTGATGCGAAATCTAAATTGTAGGCTTGCTGGTGTAGGATGAATGGAATCAGTGATGCCCTTCTATGTGTTCTGCAAGTTGATACTTTATCTCTATACAATGTAACTGGTTAGTTTACCCTGCTGGCCTATTATAATGCCAATTGAATAATGTTGAAATTTCATGTATTTATTTGAATGCTTGTGACATATTGTGTTGCAGGTGAAATTGTTAGTATTCCTCTACCGTATGCGGTTTCATCAATATGGCCACTCCCCTTTGGTCTTCTACTTCAGAAATCAACTGATGGAGGTCGTGTGGTGTCATCGTCGAGTTCACTGCTAAATGCAAGGGGGGATTTAATTCGTCCTAACAAAGAATATGGATTGACCTACAATGTTTCATGCCAAGCGAACACCGTGGAGACTGATAGCAAAGCTAATGGAGCCATTATCTCATCACACCTCATTTTGAAACATCCACTTGAAGAGCCTCAGGTATACTTTGTACAATATGATCTTTGTTTTGCCTGGTACTGATGGCTTGTCTTTTTCCGACATGTACACTTGGTCAATGGTCCATGGACTAATTTCTCTGCAGCAATATTGTTATTGTATAATTTACTAGTTGTGTCATGCGTTTTTAATATTTTAGCAGTGACTACCGACCTTGTGCCGTTTTGTTTTTGTGACCAATTCACTATTTACAGGCAACATATGTTGAAGGAAAGGACAAACTAACTATGATGAAAGATTTTGATGAAAAGACTATCTGGACAAGTGATGTGATACCTCTAATGGCATCATATCATAAAGGTTTTGTTTCACATTTCTCTAATCTTGCATTTCCCTTTTTTGTTGTGTTCAAGAAATTTATTTGTGGCGTGCAGGGAAGTTTCAGCACTCTGTCTGGCAAATCGATGGCGTAAGTTACCAGGAAGCAATGAATGAAAATACAATGGTACCCGTCTCATGTGATATTTCTTCACATAAATGTACATTCCGCAAGATATGGCAAGGGAAATGCTCCATATCTGCTGCTAGTAAGGTTGCTCCATTTCTATTGTGGAACCCTGTTGTGTTATACCTGGATGCTTATCTATCTTTGTCCCCCTTGTCTTCTTTTCGGTGTGCCTTTTTGACCTTTCTTTGATAACTTGGTCTTATCAGTCAGCACTCAGCAGCATCCATCCTGCTTTTTTTTTTTTTACCTAAATTGCAGTTTTCACCTGGGTAATTTTTGGTGCTGTTAGGGCCACTTTCATGATTGCAAATGTTTGGGCGGACAATAATTTAGGATATGCTTTAATGGTGTAATGGTTACTGAAATGAAAAAAAATAAGTGTGGGACTTGTACAATATTTTGGCATTTGCCAAAACATAGGAATATTGTTTGTTTAAGACAGGATATCCAGGTTCCACATTAATAAATTTAAGACAGGATATTAGTGAAGTCTTTCTTTTGTATCAGTTTTATCTTCTCATATTCTAACTGGTCATGGCTGCAAACTATTTAATTCCACTTGTTAGTTGATCTTGACTCTCTACTATTCATATCAGGTATTCTTGGCAACTGATATTGATGGGATGCCAATAATTTGTTTTTTACTGCATGAACAAAAAATATTGCTTGCTGTAAGGATTCAAGTTGATGATACTACTGAAGAAGCTTTTGGTGATGTTAAGCCTCACATGAGCTGGAACATTTCTGCATTTGCTGCTGCACCAGTTGTTGTGACTCGTCCAAGGTGATTGCCTAAGCGCATGATTTTGGATCCTTAGCCTACTACTGCTGATGTTGCTATGTTGTCTGCAGAGTACGGGTTGGAGTTCTTCCCTTTACAGACATCCTCGTTCTGAGTTCAGACAATGACCTACTTCTCTATGTAAGTTCCCTGTTGTTCAAATATGCCATTTGTGTTTATTTTGTTACGTGGATATGATCGTGAAGTCAGTTACATGCCACTTTTTTTGCAATTTGGCCCTGAACAATGAACACCCAACACTTCAGTTATTTATCATGAGAAAATCCCTGGTTGCTCATTACTTTAGTAGAACAGGAATCTAATTAATTTTACTGCGCTATGAATTCAAGCAATTTCCAGTTAAAGTTGAAGCATCAGGTAGCTTCATATTATGGCAGTCATCTTACAATTTTCACTTTTATAACTTACCGTCCCAATCTGAAGTGAATTTTGAACAATTAGGTATTGTTTGGTTCCGCACCTAAGGGCGTGATTGGTTCCCTGAACCAGGTTTGGTCTGGTTGTGCCCCTCATACAGGCTCAAACGAGCCAGGATGTACACATGCAGGTGTAGTTGTTTGGTTCCATGTTTGCTCTGTAGTCTGGTCAGCAGGTCAGGTTGTGATATTGGTTGGTTACCCATACCAATGCACAGATAGGAGAAGATTAAAAAAAATATAAATTCTTTTTAAAAATATTTATAGTTCAAATGTCGTATAGTTTTGTAGATAAAAGTGTAACGGATGTAAATATTAAATAAAAGATATAACAAAATCACTGAATTAAAAAGTGTGCTCGTTTCCCATGCCCATGCTACCTGCCTGCATGCCGAGCCTGCACAGGGAGAGATGCTTGCAGCTCGGGTTCCTCCCCGGCCTGGCTGTGGCCGCTTTGTGTTCTGTGCGGGCCTGTCCAAGGAGCATCGTACACCCAACCAAACAAGCAGACACTGCAGGCAGGGAGCCTGGCCCAAACGTGATGCGGGGGCATCAGGCATCCAATCACGCCCTAAGGCGCCTCGCCGCTGCTGTGGCACCCACAGATCCGCATCGCACAGTTTGGTTTGTTGTTAGGCATGCCACACCCAATGCGTTTCCAAGCAAGTCATTTTTTTACGCCTCATGGTGCTGAAGCTTAGGTGTTCAATTGTGGCGCCGCAAATCAGGCGCCGCTGAAACTGTGGTGTGGCGAGTACTAGTAGCAGCCATATCCGAACATCCCCTAGGCCCCGTTTGGCAGAGCTCCGTTCCTGGATTCTGTGGAGTGAATCCGCAGAGCTCTGCCAAACAATAGTTTTCTGAGAATCACTCCCGGAGTGAATTCTGTGAAGCGATTCTCTGAAATGAACTGGGAGCCGGGAGCTAAAAAAAGCTACTTCTCCTGATTCACTCTCAAGACGTAGTCAGATATTCTATAGAGTTTATCATATGGATTCATTAGAGAATCACTTTCAGCCACAGAATCACTTCTCTCAGAGAATCACTTCTAACAGAGAATCAGAATCACAGGGAGCTCTACCAAATGGGCCCTTAATAAGAGTTGTGGATGCATTGTAGGCTGCACCTATTCATGTAGAAGGTGACCATGTCACCAACTATCCAGGTGGAATAGACATGGAAATTATAAAGGGGTGCAGGCATGTTACTTTCTTTTAACAAGGAACAAACCTAAAGTTTTCCCACCTAATATATCTGTTGATCAGAGCCTCTGTCTTTGCTGGAACAAGTCCAGCTGAGTTGAGAGGGTTATTATGCCGCTGCCACCTCCACCTACTAGCCTTAAGCCTATTGAAGAGCTGTACAGAAAATGCGTTTGATATGGTTTATTGATTGGGTAGATGCGATAGCAGGAAGAACTGGTTAGTTGCCTCCCTCGCCAGGCTCAGACTGCTTCTAGGTTTCCTCTTGTTTGCCTTGAACTGTTACAAGGGTGTTTTTTTTCTTTTATAGAGATGACTGACTTGACCCCTATCCTAACCAAATCAATCTAACTTATCCATTTCCTAGCAAATGTGACCTGATCTAATCCAATCCGTGATACTGCCACTACCTACGGCACCGCGTGAACAGTACACGCCCATCCATTGCCCCATGCTGCTAGGCCCAAGCCTAGTCTGACTGCCATAATATCATTTTGAAAACTGTAAAAAAGAAATCCTCACTTCAGACTTTATTGTTTGGTTATTAATAAATAGGGAAAATTGTATCCATGCTCAATACAGCCTCCATAGGAAGTAGTGATGCGGGGTGGGTGGCAGGGGCTTAAACCCGAGGCCCTGATGGCTAGGTGGTGCTGTGCCTGGCGCACGGCAAGAGAGGCAGAGGGCAAGGAAGCAGCAGGGTAGTGTGTGTGTGTGTGTGGGGTGGGGTTCACTGATGGTGCTGTTGTCAGGGATGGTCCAGCCGCATTGAGGCCGTCCATCGCGCCGGCGGGGATCCACTGTAGCCTGGGAGGCCATTTGGGAACCCCGGCGAATTGGATGGAGTCGAGGAAGATACGGTGGGCCGGGCCTCGATGTCAGCAACATCTGACGAAAACGAGGATACCTGCTTGGGAGGTTGCTCATTTGCCGCTGCATGTCAGCCATCATCGTGGATAGTGTGCTCATGGCTTGGGATTGGGGGACGGCTCTGGTGCCATTGGAGCTGTCGGTGGAGATACCAGATTGATTGAGCCTGTATGGCTCTGTAGGAAGTGGTGCAAGGTGGGTGGTGGCCAGGGCTTAAACCTCCAGCGGCAATGTGCTGTGCCTGGTGCATGGCAGTTGAGGGAAGGCAAGGAAGCAACATGTTCTTTGATCTTGCTTAAAGAAATCCAATCTGATACAATGTTTAGCTATATAGCTGACTCCTAACAAACCAACCAATTTTCCTAAGGAAAAGCTAACAACCTGAGACTATCTAAACTCTATTTGACTCTTACACCGGTGTTGTGGGCCACGCTGATGCTTATCCCAGCGCTGGTACATCTTGCCGGCATTAACAATGCCACTCCAATTTCTCAAAATTAGGTCTCATTTTGTTTGAGATGCTATTGAGTGGCATGACTTACAACATGAAATCCAACAATGAAAAATTGGAATGGCATGAATTTATAAAAAAGGATATTACTAATACTTTCTGATTTTACCATTCCACTTGTCCCTCTTCGCAAGCTGTAAATTAATAATCACTGGCTTCTTTTAATATGTCAAATGCAGTCTGGGAAGCAGTGCCTCTGCAGATATACCCTCCCCACTGAATTGGGAAACGGTTTCTTTTCAAATCACGACCAAAATTCTGAGATTTCAGATACTTACTCTGATATGAAGATCACAAGCATAGCTGATGCTGTTGAAGGCCGTATAAATGTGACATGCAGTAATGGTCTGGTATGATGCTCATGCGCCTTGTCCTTTAATACCTTCAGGTTTACTCCACATATTATTGATTTAGAACTGTCTTTGTTCCTTTCTTTTTGGACAACCTATGTCGTTTACAAAGGATGTGATACCTTGGGGCTGTGTATTGATTTTTTTGGTATTCTACATTGGTTCTGTGTCTGTGGCCTTTACTGCATTATGTCTTTGGACTTGGAGTGGCAACATGCAACAGTATGTGGTTTTGTTGCACTGTTCAATGTGGCGATTGAAATACAAATGCTATTGCCTCAGTTTTATAAATTTGTATGTTGCGACTAATCTACTATTCTATTAACAATCATGAGTTTCCTGTATGATCTGCTCTGGAAATATTAATTAAGAAAGCTATTTTGCTCTCTACAGAAAAAGTTAATTTATTACTGTTCTTCTCGACTGTGCTCCTTTCCTCACTGTAATTGTGAATTTTAGATTGCTTTGGTATTTAGCCTTCAGTTGATCTTATGTCACATTTTATCCATTTACTCATTTCCAGATGCTCAGATGTTCATTGCGCACAAATCCTTCCTCTTCTCTGGTTAGTGACTGCATAACTGCAATGGCAGAGGGCCTGCAGAGTTGCTATTACAGCTATTTTGTCTCTCTTTTTTGGGGTGACAGTGATGCTGCCTACCTATATTCAAGCTCTCATGCAGATTCAGAGTGGGAACATTTTAGTTATGAAATAAAAAGAGTTTGTTCAAAATATGGGCAAACTTTGCCTTCTAAATCATGCACATCGCCAATTAAAGCTTGGGACTTCCTGATCAACAGCAAATACCATGCCCAATACTGCAAAAGGGCACCAACATCTTCCAATTCATTTTTGCCTATGTCACACAGTACATGCACGACTGTCTCTAATCCCTTTCTCCAGGATGAGCATAGTTCAGATGTGTCATTTTATATTCAGTTAACGAGAGAAATATTGGAGACATTGCATGCTCTATACGAGAACCTGAAGCTTAACATTTTGCGGAAAGAGTAAGTTACTTCAGATATTCACTGAGAAATAAAACATTTTGTTAAACATCTGTTCATGTCTTTTCGTCATGTATGGCATTCTTGAAAGTCTTGTTAACTCTATTATCTGGAATGGAAAGATCTTCATCTGTTGACTCAGGAATGATATGTAGACTTTTGTTGCCCCGTAGTAGGGTTAGGGTGTAGCTTTCCAGTTTTGTTGGCTGTTTTCCTCTTTATGGTTGCTACCATGCTACTAGTTATCTGTGTAGGAACGAAGGATTACATATAATAAATTGAATGTATTGCATGGAGCCCTTGGGCTATATATATAGGAATACAAGACTTGGGGGGGCAAGGCACTTCTCCGGATACATATGGCAGTCCTAGATGGATAAGACTCCTAAACACACACAATATCTAATATTGCCAATTGTACTCTAACATCCCCCCGAAGGAAGGATTACGTATAATAGATTGGATGTATTGCATGGAGCCCTTGGGCTGTATATATAGGAGTACAAGACTTGGGGGGGCAAGGCACCTCTCCGGATACATATGATAGTTCTAGATAGATAAGACTCCTAAGACTCCTAAACACACATGATATCTAATACTGCCAAATTGTACTCTAACAATCTGGTTAATATTCAAAATTCAAAAAGTAGCATTCATTCTCCTATCTAAAGTAATCCCAAAATGATGATACTTCCTGAGAAAGCTAGGCAACTTGCCAAAAGGACTCGTGATTACTGCAGCTGTCATGGCATTTGCTATGTGCATGGCATTAATGGTATATCAACTAATGCTATCTTCATTGCATGCTGCTGCAGCGTTCAGCATATAAAGAATCAAATAGTAATGAAAACCCTGCGATTTTGTGATCTTCATGGCATATGGGCAACTCACTTCTCTTGAGGCAGACATTGAAACCTTTGTAGCCTGTTAAATAGTAAGAATCAATGTGTCTATCAGCTGAAATGCATTTACAGCACCAAATATGATTTTGCTTATTCTTTTACGTGTCTACAACCACCAAATCTTATATAGTATGTCTTGTTTTACTTAAGTTTACCGTGCAAGATCAACAGTAGTCTTGAATAGCTTGAAACCTTTTGTATTTATATCAGTATTATGTTACTATCATATATGTGGCCAATATTTTAAATCAATCTTGATCTTTCGGTTTATCTTTTCAGGGAGCTAGATTGTCTTGCTTCATTGTTATGTAGGGTTGCTTCATCTCTGGGTGAACATAGTTATGTTGATTATTACTGCCGTGACTTTCCTCTCAACTTGAGTGAATTCCCTTCTCTACTTTCTTCAAGTTCTTTAAGAACTCCACCTTCTCTGTTTCATTGGTTTGAGTACTGTCTACGGCATGGTTTGGACTCAGCTAAGCTGGAAGACATTCCTACTCTAATGCGCAAACATAAAGTGTCTGCCGTGAGTTGGGGTAGGAAGGTGGTGTCATTTTATAGTTTGTTGTTAGGAGCAGAAAGGAAAGGGAAGAATCTCTCTTCTGGTGTGTATTGTGAAGTTGCCAGTGGTTCAGCAAGAAACACTGAGGAACTTACTGTTCTAGCTATGGTTGCTGAGAAGTTTGGTCGTCAGCAGTTGGACTTGTTACCAGTTGGTGTATCTCTTCTGCTTCGCCATGTGAGCCAATTCTCTATTCTACCTTTTGAGTTTTGATATGTTGCAATTGAATTTCCCTTGTGACATGGTTTCATGTTACAGGCACTGGACAAATGTCGTGACTCTCCTCCTGATGATTGGCCTGCAACAGCTTATGTTCTTGTTGGCAGGGAAGATCTAGCCACAACAAAGATGGGATCAGTAAGGAAAGAAAATACGTTATGGAACAATGATAATTTGACATCAATGTCAGTCCCTTATATGCTACATCTACAACCTGTAACCATACCAACATCTGCATCTGACATCCCTACATCAGAAATATTGAATGCTGAAGATTTGGATTCTAACTATAAATCTGTTGAGGATGGCATGGAACATATCTTCACTTCATCAACACAACTACGATTCGGTCATGATTTGCGCTTGAATGAGGTTTGTCCTTTCTATTGAGTCAACCAGTCTTTCAGAATTACTAGATTGCAATTGCATTGCCATTTGCTTAATATTTAATTCTCACTTCCAATCGTAGTAGAGTGGATGTTGTAAAGTAGGTAACTGTTACATCTGTCGTGGTGTGGTGTTGGGTTTGAACTTGGTTCCTCTTTAATTTAATGACACACAGTTCTCCTGCGCATTCGAGAAAAAAATGTTTGGTCGTTCACCAAGTAGCGATTATAAGGCATAGCTAGTTAATTATGCAGGCCAACCGGTTAATATACATTATGTACGGTGCACTTGTTGGTCTAATATACGACATAGTGAACCAGGAAAGATGCAACTCAGCTCTTTCCATTACCCCAAAGGGGAGAATATACAACTGTTTTGGACATATTGTAGAAAGGACACTATGAAAGGGAAGAATTGCACAACTATGTATATACACCTAACACGTCCCCTCAAACTCATGGTGGATCTGCAACACTGAGTTTGGAGTACAGATAGCTATGGTGCACCTTTCTCTGTGCCTTTGAGGAAGTCAGTGTTCCGAATCTCGGAAGGCACATGTAAGGCTGGAAAAATAGCTCGTGGCTTGTGAGCCGGTTGAGGCTCAGAGCGACTCAAAGCCGAGCCTAGTTGTTGGCTCGCTATTTTGGCGAGCCGAGTTGAGCTGGCTTGCTTCGACTTGCGAGCTTGGCCCAGTAGCTGGCCCAGCAGTGCCGAGTATTAACCCTAGCTCAAGAATTGCCAGTCCCACACATCACTGCCGTCTGGAAGGACTGCGACTTAGAGTCTAGAACTCTTGCTGCCTCTCCAGTTCTCTGCAACCGCGACGAGCGACGCCACGTGGCGGTCTGCCTCCCTCCCTCCCACGCCGTGTCCCTGTCAGCACCTTGACCTCCCGCGCGCAGGTCCCCCCGCATGGCAGCTTGAGGTTGACAAGGACGTGCAAGCACGCAAGTCACTCCTTGGGAATGAAGGAAGCCAATCCTGCTACCTCTCTTCTTCACGTTTTTCTCCAATCTTTGCCCAAAATGTTTGACTTGAAGGGAGGCCGTGGCCCATGGGAGCAAAGAGAATACAAGACCTATAGTCATGCAGTTGCAAATTGTGATCCTGTGAAGTTCGCACAACTTAAGAGTAGATGCATTCTTAATCCATCATACAACCAGTGTGTGAACACCGTAGGATGCCTGCCTTGTAGTCCTGATCGTCACTAGTGCGTGAGCCTGCTCGCGGGCTAGCACCGAGCCGAGCCAAGCCTAGTCGTCGGTGCTGTCGAGGAGAGAGAGGTGTCGGTGCAGTAATAGGCACACTTAAGATGTCAAGGAGGTCACCATAGATCGCAACTCATCCTCAACACTTGAATGTGATGCTGTTTGCTTCTTGGTCTTCCTGCAATCAAGGAGGA
Organism: Paspalum notatum; assembly: GCA_022530915.1. Lineage (NCBI taxonomy): Eukaryota > Viridiplantae > Streptophyta > Magnoliopsida > Poales > Poaceae > Paspalum > Paspalum notatum. The sequence goes on from CM039692.1 coordinate 26,786,977, forward strand.
GCCTATCCTAGGAAAACACAAAGAGGCGAGAGGTAGTGGCGATTGGAGTGATCACTAGCCCAAGTCGCATTGGAATTGGATTACACCTAAAGCTAGAGGGAGCTAGAGCGAGGAAAGAAAAGGTTGTGGGAGGTGCTTCCATGAAGGTATCTAAGAATACAAAGGATGTGAGCATAGCACTTGAGTGGGAGTATATACAAACTGACTCGAGATGTGAGCAGAGTGAGAGACGTTAGGACGAGTGAGAGCATAGTGGACCTGAGTGAGTGGGTGCAGATACAAACTGACTCGAGATGTGAACACACTAAGAGATGTTACGACGAGTGATCCCATGATAGTGAAGATTCCCAATGGGGCAATGGTATTTAGTAGGATTGGCCAAAGGCACACCGTCAATGGGTTGAAGCTGAACATTGAGCTCCATATGAGTACCAATATTCAATAGTGCGGTGATAAGTGAGAGCAACGCAAGAAAGAAGATCCTGAATGTCTCTCTCTCTCTCTCGGTGGCATTGGATGTGGAAGAGATCTCAATACCAAGAAAATAACGGAGAGGACCCAAGTCAGACATTGAGAATTCATCACTGAGTCGCTTCTTCACCAAGTCAATGAATCGATAATCATCACCAGTAATGAGCATGTCATCGACATAGATAAGATGCGAATAGAGAGGCAGGGGCGTGGTCGATAGCCTTAAAGCCAGCATCAGTGACACCTGAGAAGAAGTGCTCAAACTAAGCCTAAGGAGCTTGGTTGTGGCTGTAAAGGTAATGGCACAGCCGATAGACCATGCCATCAGGAACTGATTATCCTAGAGGCGGCTGCATATAAACCTCCTTCGAACTGATTATCCTAGAGGTTGCTGCATATAAACCTCCTCCTTCAGCTCGCCATTATGGAAAAGCATTCTTGACATCAAGCTGAGACATGGACCACTCATGAACAGAAACAATAGCAAGGAAGGTCTACATTGTGCTCATATGAGCAACCAGAGCAAAAGTCTCAGTCATGACTGTGCTCTTGCTGGAAGCCACACACGTCAAGACAAGCCTTATAGCACTGAAGAGCAGTGTTTTCAAGTCATCAGATTAATCGCGATTAATCAGACTAATCGGTCCTCTGAGCCTTCGACCCGACCAGCTCAACCAGAAACCTGGTCGTCCGAGTAGTCGTCAGCTAATTGCGATTAATCGGACGATTAGGAGATTGGGCAACCAGGTTAGAGCCACAATTGGGCTTCTCAGGGAGGGGATCAGATAGGCCGCAAACTTGGCAATTAGGCCCGATAGGGTTACAGCCGTACAGGAGAATAGAAGTGCTAGAACACGCTTGCCCACAGCCAGTTTTGTTCTCCCGCTCGCGAGAGCGAGAGAGGCACTGCCAGCTCCTCCCTGTCCGCTAGTCCGCCGACCTCCTACCTACCCTTCCCTCCTAAGGAAACCAGCTGCTCTCCAGCCCCTCCTCCAATCTGTCAACTCCAATCCGGCGTCCTTCCCCCTCATCCAACCTGCCAGCTCCTCCAGGCTGACCTTTTGTCCCTCCCGGCGCTCCTCCTCAGTGACTCAGTCTGCCAGCTCCGCCAGTCCGCAACCAGGCAGCTGTTGCCTCACTTGCTCCAGTCCACAAGCATGTAGCAGTCGCCAGCCCCTTCACCCCGCATCTGTCGGCCTCTTGATGATGAGTTTCTCCTCCTCCGATGTTTAGTTTTGTTGCTCACCTGCTGCTTGTTGTTGCTCTTGAATCTTGAGTCCTGCTGCACTCTTGTTGGCCTCTTGTTGCTGCTGTTCTGCCTGATGTTCATCTGATGAATGGCGTACCATATATAATACATAGTACTCCCTCCATCCATCTTTGACAGTCATATAAGCAAAAGAAAACTTTCCAACAATGATAGTTGTATAAGAGTCAAAGCTAATAAATGACGTACTATGATTGGCTATATGGCTCCCTAAAAGATGCATTTATGAGTGCATAGCTGCATGCAACCAATGAGTGTACGCGACCAATTGAGGAGTAGTAAATGAGATAAGTAGACTCCACTCTTCCTTGGTCTTTGTGTTTGAGGCTTACATGACTATCAAAGATGGACGAAGGGAGTATATATTATATACATGTGTCTTGAAACTTATGGACGATTATATGTATGACCAGCTCGATTAGGTTCGATTAATCGACCTGGTCGACGACTAATCGCGATTAGTTGGCTGGTCGGTCACTAGGCGGCCAGGTCCGACTAGGCGATTTGAAAACATTGTTGAAGAGAGCCATCAAAGTAGGTCTTGACCTTGTAGACTCACTTGCAGGTCATTGGAGTGATCTGAGGTGGCAGGGGGACAAGAACCCAAGTGCCAGTATTGAAACGAACCCCGGGAGATTTACCCGCGGGACAAGATCCCAAGTGCCAGTATGCTCCAAAGCAGCAACCTCCTTGTCCATGGCATGCTGATGATAAGTTGTGGGCTTAGCAAGAGTAGCAGCGGGGAATCCATAACGATCAGGCTAAGTCCAGCAGTCCGGGTATATGGCCGGGTATAGTACAAAACGACACTATAGCGACACTGTTCACAGAGAGAGTGGTAGTTGGAATAGTGGATATATGGGTTTTTACCCTACCTGTTGGCCTTAGCCTCAGGAGGGACAATAGTACGAAGATCATGCTGAGAGGAGAGAGAACTCTTGAGTAGGTCCCAAGGACGGACGGAGATGAGTTGGGTGGTGGGATGGGATAGGTCATGAATGACCAGTGTACCGGTGAGTGATCACATGAGGGGTCACCGGAGGTGGGAAACACCTCACACCCTTGGATGGGTGGGTGGGTGGGGGAGGGAGGGGTGTAGGCTATTAGGAAAGAGTATAATGTGATTTGTACCTTTCTTAATATCCTATACACTTCTCCTAAAAGAACCAATGGATGTGGAGAAGCAAGATGGTGGTGCAGCGAGGCGTGGAAACTGAAAGGGAATGTGGCAAACTATGTGAAGGGGGCAGCAAAGAATATTGTCAAGTAGAGCAAGAACAAGAGGGAAGAATATCACATCTATGTATATACACTTAACATTTCCTATCTCTTGCTTTATCTATTCTGATTCAGATTAGGTTCAAGGTTGGTCAGCCTGCGTTAATTGTGTGGTTACATTGCTACTATAAACTTGTGTTCATCTTGAAGACCAAGTTTGTTCTCAATAACAGTTTGAAGTCTTAATGCTTTGCTTGTTTAAACTCAATAGTTTTTGCTGGACCAAAACTGCTACAAATTGTATTTGTTGTTCTGACAATTCAATAATAAAAAATAGACTGTCAAAATAGATGTAGTTGCTGTTTCGATTTAACCTTACTATAGTTTGCCAGCACTATAATAGACCCATAGGGCACTTTCTATGTAAGTGGGATAATGTGAGTCTTTTTCTTTATTTGTCTTTTTCTTTATTTCTATAGTTTTATGATTCATACATTTTCGCAACAGGAACTACGTGGCCTGTGTAAGTCACATTAGTCTGCTCTATTCTTATTTCATACCTTTTGATTCTATCATATTCTTTTGATTAGGTTAGGCGCCTACTAAGCTCATCAAGACCCGTGGCAATACAAACACCTACTAATCCTAGCGTGTCAGACCAAGACCTACAACAGGTACTATTGTTTCTTGTGGATTTGCTCATAATTGCAGATATTTATCTATTAGCTAAACATAAACAAGCAATAACTGAACTTCAAAGTACCTAATTCCTGCTTCCTCTGCTGCATGCAATACATTTGATCCTCTTGATACTTTCCTGTGCACTTATTTTTATATCTCCTTTGGTAAGTTGTTTCATTTTCTTGAATATGTTGCTACTATTAGTTAAACATAAACAAGCCGTAACTGAAAACTTCAGAGTACTTAATTCCTGCTTCTTTTGCTGCCTGCAATACATTTGCCCTTCTTGATACTTACTTTGTACTTATTTTTACATCTCCTTTGGTAAGTTGTTTCATTTTCTTGAATATGCTCGCCACTATTAGTTAAACATAATAAGCCATCACTAAAAACTTTTTTTTTTTTTCTCGAATACGCAGGAGAACTGCGTATCTTTGTATTAATAGAGAGAAAAAACCGGCCCCTTACAAGCAGCACACCCCACTCCGAGCCGAGCTGTGAGGGGCTGAAGAACTAACCAACCAAGGTGTTTTACTCGATACAAAATACAACAGGCTTGACCATGAACTGAACAACTAGTCAATAAACACTAGCCTAGCCCAATACCATGACCAGCACTCAAGGAGCAAAGGCCCCGAGCACCTGCAAGACACCACATATGGTGTTCATCCTTGAAGGCCCGGATCAGGTTATCCAAATTCGGGCTCTCTCCCTCAAAAACGCAGCCATTACGGTGTTTCCAAATGAGCCAAGCCCCTAACACAATCAGAGTATTAAAACCTTTCCGTTTGTCTTTCTGGACCTTCTTAACACTCTTCCTCCACCACTCTGAGAAGGAGCTTTCATGACTTGAGGGGACGCAAATCTGAAAATTGAACCTTGACAGGATGCGGAACCAAAACTCTCTCGCAAAAACACAAGTAGTTAGAATATGCTGGATATCTTCCGTCTCTTGATCACATAACACGCAACGCTCGGGGTGAGGGAGATTTCTCTTGGCCAAACGGTCTGCTGTCCAGCATCTGTTCCGCACTGCTAACCACAGGAAGATTTTGCATTTAGCTGGTGCCCAAGATTTCCAAATTCTGTGCCAAGGTTCGAATTTGGTTGCGCCATTAAAAAATGCCATATAGGCTGATTTAGCTGTGTACTGCCCTGAGATATCTAGCCTCCAAGTATGAATATCTGCCTCATGAGTTAGAACCACCTCGGAGAGAACATTGGCTAGCTGGAATAGTTCATAAAGTCCGACCATCGATAAGCCTCCTTGTACATCATGCGTCCACTGGTGATCTAGCAGCGCTGCTGAAACCAGGCGTGTGTTTTGAGCACGAGCCGGGACAGCAGCTACCACCAATGGAGCGATATCACTGATTGTCTTGCCATGGATCCAATTATCCTTCCAGAATTTCGTGGTAGTCCCATCTCCAATGGTTGTTTGCATAGCAATTCGAAAGAGTGCTGTCACATTGGAGTGGACTGGGATGTCCAATGACAGCCACGGTTTACTTGTGTCCATTTTCCGGAGCCAAAGCCATCTTACTTGTAGTGCCCAACCCATGAGCTCGAGATTAGGAATACCCAAACCACCAAGTTCTAGAGGCCTTTGCACCTTTTCCCATGCCACCAGGCAGCAGCCACCATGTACTTCTCTCCTCCCTTTCCACAAAAATGCTCTTCTTATCTTGTTGATTGCCTTGATGAACCATTTAGGGACGTTTAATGCAATCAAGACATTTGATCTTCTCGATACTTTCCTGTGTACTTATTTTTACATCTCCTTTGGTAAGTTGTTTCATTTTCTTGAATATGTCACTACTATTAGTTACTGCAGAATAGTTACTTTAATCAGGTTATCTTTTTCGTTGCTATTTCTGGATTTCACTGGTTATGGAACATCCTTTTTCTGATATTTTTCCTTGTACTTTCAGCAACAATTATGGAACTTTGCACAAAGGACAACTGCTTTACCTTTTGGGCGTGGGGCTTTTACTTTAGCTACAACTTACACTTTGTTGACAGAGGTATGAGTTCATACTAAATGTCATGATGGCCTGGATGCTTTATTTTTGTTTTTGTCAATGTTCAGTACCGCAGGCATCGTTCTTCCTATTCAAGAGCTATTTCCTTCCACTGCAGGTTCTGGTGTTCCCAAAGCTTGTATTGGCTGGTCGATTGCCTGCACAGCAAAACGCAACAGTAATACTTTTTCCTTCTGTAGTTTGAATCCCATTACTCCACGTTGCTTTTGCCGTGTCCAGAACATCACTCTTCATTTTACTTGATAGAATAGTTTCGTGCTATAAATAACTACATTTTTTTTGTTTCTTCAGCAGTAGTTACAATAATTTACTAGTTTTACCACATCATCTTTTGCAATAAGTGTACTAAATTAGGAATTTCGTTCTGAATGATAACTAGATTTTTGTAGAAAGCACTAAAGCAGAATATTAACTAAGTAGAATTTCTGGATTTGGGAATAATACTTTATGGTAGCTTGCTAGTTCTCACTTCTATCTTTTTCTTGACTGAATTTTATACAGGTTAATCTTGACCTAAGTAGCAGAGGTGTCTCAGAATTCAAGTCTTGGGCTGAGTTTCATAATGGTGTTGCTGCTGGGCTAAGGCTTGCTCCTTTTAAGGTAACATCAATAACAACAAACAACAACAACATAGCCTTTTAATCCCAAGCAAGTTGGGGTAGGCTAGAGTTGAAACCCAAAACCAAACCGCTAGAAAAAGGGAGGAATTTTTAAACTTTTTGAAGAGAAAGCTTTTAACAAAAAACAAGGGTTTCAAAAGTTTTATTTGGTAAGAAGCACAAGGAAGAGCCTAATCAAGGCTCAGGCACGTGGATAGCTGCTTTCCAAGCAGTTCTATCCAAGGTTAACTCTCTCATTATAATCCAATCTTTTAGATCCCTCTTGACTGCCTCCTCCCAGGTCAAATTTAGCTGGCCCCTACCTCTCTTCGCATCATTGTTCCGCCTTATAATGCCGCTATGCACGGGTGCCTATGGGGGTCTTCGTTGCACATGCTCAAACCATCTTAGTCGGTGTTGCACAAGCTTTTCTTTAATTGGGGCTATCCCTAGACGATCTCGTATCTCGTCGTTTCGAACTCGATCCATCCTTATATGCCCACAAATCCAACACAACATACGCATCTTCGCAACACTTAGTTATTATGTCTTCTTTTAGTGGACCAACATTCTGCACCATACAACATCGCCGGTCTAATAGCTGTCCTATAGAACTTGCCTTTTAGCTTTTGTGGTACCCTCTTGTCACATAGAACACCGGATGCTTGACGCCATTTCATCCATCCCGCTTTGATTCTATGGCTAACATCTTCATCGATATCCCCGTCTCTTTGTAGCATCGATCCCAAGTAGTATCCTTCTTGGACACTACCCGACCTTCCAAACTCATAGCACCTTCCTCCTGTCTAGCAGTACTAAAGTCACATCTCATATGTTCAGTTTTAGTCCTGCTAATTCTAAAACCTTTCGACTCTAGAGTCTGCCGGCTGCCGCCGCAACTCTGGTTTCCTATATACTCCTGCCTGGCTTTCATTCACTAGTACTACATCATCAGCAAACAACATGCATCATAGGATATCTCCTTGTATATCCCTTGTGACCTCATCCATCACCAAGGCAAAATTTAAGGTAACACACAGGAAAAAAGTGCATATTATCCAACTGTAGCAAAATTTAGAGTTCACTGACTCTGTTAGATGTTTTTTAGCTTATGTGTTATTTTCCTGTAGTTATAAGTGGAGCTCAGTATAATGATTTTTTTTTTTGCAGGAGAAAATGTTGCGGACTTGGATACAGTATAATAGACCGTCTGAACCAAATTTTACTCATGCTGGCTTGCTTCTAGCATTTGGCTTGCATGAGCATCTAAGAGTTTTAACTATGACTGATGCATATCGATATCTCTCACAGGTGATCTTGTTCTTCTTTGGTTGTTAGTGTCATGGGCTTCTGTTTTAGGGTTATAGTGGAGCTAATAGTTGTGGTTGATGGGAGAATGAAGGCACTGGGTGCGCTGTCACCCTGTGAGGGAGGGCTGAAATACAAAAAGGACTAGAGTGAATGAAAGGGTTGACCACAGTAATTAGTGAAGCCTATTATTTTCTTGATGAAGAACCAAACGGTCATGTGTGGTCATACCCATAGTCACCAGGAACTTGGAACCATGCCATGTTCCTCGTCCGGGGAATGTGGGAGCAATTGGCATAGCTCCTTTTTTTTTTTTTTGAAAAAATGGCAGGTGCTCTGTCTTTCATTAAAGAGGGAAAGAAGTTAGAGAAATGGACAACACGCACTAGGAGCACACTTGCTGCTGGGATTTAACAGCTTAGTTCCTGTTCTTGTCCAGTGCAGAGTAGGTATGACCTAGTCGCCAAGTTCTAGGGTCGAAGGGGTCATGGAACGTGATTGATGAATGTGTCATGCTAGTTGAGAATGGTTTTGACAAGGTGAGAATGAGATTGTTTCCATGTTCCCTAGATGAGGAACATGGTATGGTTTCAAGTTCATGGCTGTTTGGTCCTTCGCCAAGAAAATAATTGGCTTCACTAATTCCTGCGATCATGCGTTTTTCCTAAACTCTTTATCCTTTGGAACGCAGGATTTAGTGTTGGAATTTCACAGGAAAAACGCAGGAAACGGGAAACAATCCCGCATTCCAAAGGGGACCTTAATTTACTTAACCTCTAGTTCTTTTGTGTGGCGTTCAGTTCACGGCATGTTAGGAGAGAGTGCCACTGCATTATTGAGTAAATTTAACAAAACTAATTATTTGTCCAAGTATGAACTTATCACAATAGACTTAAGAAGTATCACAAAACTTAAGAAGTATCACAAAACTACAGGTTTAACATGCCATAGTTTTGTAAAACTACAAAATTAAGAATCTGTATAAAAATTTTATAATTTCCGCATGCCATACTATCCCAAAACTATAGATTTACCGTGCAATGCATCGCTAAACTACAGATTTCACTCATCAATCTGTAGTTTTGTGATACATTAATTGATTAAATTGTGTAGTATTGAGATACATTGCACACCAGAACTGTAGTATCGAGAAACTTTGACATGTTAAATCTGTATTTTTGTGAAAATCTACTGTATTTTTCAGTAAGTGAGCATTTAATTGTATGTTGTGTAAAATTTTTCTAATTGCCTGAGTGCAGGAGCATGATATAACAACACTTGGTTTATTACTTGGCTTGGCCGCATCTCATAGGGGAACGATGGATCCTGCAATATCTAAGGTAGTAACTTCAGTATATTTGATGTGAACATGTACAGTTATTTGGTGGGTTTAATAACCATTGTTAGATGTGAACTTGTGGATTGGTATAAGGAAGTCTTATTCAAAGTCTAATTCCATGTATGCGATGCGATATTTTTGGAACTTGATTCATTTTCTCTGTAAATAATGTCATCTCGCTATAGTTTCTACACATAGCTCCAGAACTGCTTGAACAGATTAGAATTTTTGTTACTCCCCATTGGTGTCTTATGAAATGTTGCTGATATCCAATTCGGTAAAAATGGATTTGCGCAAAATAATGTCACCATTATGAGTCCACTGTTGCACTTTTCGCCCATCTAATGTGGCCCAATATCATGAAATGAAGTACTCTAGTTTTATAAATATATTGCAAAACTACACATTTGGAATCCCTTTCAGGTGATGTCCATACGGATGGTGTTTGCCGACATGTAGCTTTGTGATATTGTTATGGCAAGTGATGCCAGCAGCAGCTATAAGTTAGGGTTGAGTTGTTAGTTTGTTCAGCTTGTAAGTAGATTTGATACGATTAGTTATTTGGATGGGATTTGTTAGGGAGTTTGTTAGGTGCCTGGTTTACAAAGGTAGCCAAAGTGTTTTAAGAAGAAAATAGATCAAGGAAGCAGCTCAGAGCCTCCAATGGAGGGCGAGTTATCAGATCTATCCTGCTATCCCTATCTTTACCATATCAAATATATGGCCAAAATTTGTGTAGTTTTATAAATTTGTTCCAAAGCATGTAGTTTTCCAAAAACCTGTAAATATGTTCCAAAATGTGTAGTTTTAAATGATTTAAAAACCATAAATGTACTGTCGGAAATCTACTCTTGCACTGTTTTGTTCTGTCATGCCATCGTTGCTGCTGGCCACTTTGAATTTTGTTAATTCCTGATATTCTGCTCTATGGCAACTTGAAATAACTTTGGCAGATGCTCTACTTTCATGTTCCTTCTCGACATCCATCTTCTACGCTAGAGTTGGAGTTACCAACTCTTCTACAGGTAAGACTACAACCGGTTACTGCTTTGTTGCATGTTTCTCCTTTTAACATAATGATTTTGAACTTTTGATATTTCTTTTTGTTTTTGAAGCCTGGTCTTGTGTTTATGAATGAGATTTATACTAATGCCTTTTTCTATACAAGTTTTGTGGGTTGCTTAGAATACTGACTTGAGATAACACATGATTTGCTTTGTATTTGTTTTTGTCACTCTGATGCTTCATTAAGGTGTAGATTTCTACATATTCTTACAGGTAGTCAATGAACTAGGATAGATCAATAGAGCAAGTACATGCAATGATTATAGATAATGGGACTGCATATTGGGATGGAAAGTGGATACAATTACACCACAAGTTGACATAATAGTACGGAGAGGACTTGATAGGAATGGCCTTGCAGGGATTTTACATGTATGGAAGATTGAAGTATAAGAATTCGGATGCCTTATGGGGTATACTTAAAATTGGTCTCCACTAAGGTCCTGTTTGGTTCCACTTATAGTCGGATTCTGGCTGGAAAAAAGCGAAAATCCCACCCAAACACTTTGATTATTTCTCGCTTCTCTCAACCGCCGTTGATTCTGCTTCCCTTCGCCTCCGCCCGGCCCTCTGCCTCCGCCCTGCCCTCTGCCTCCGCTCGCCGGCGCCTCTGCCCAGCCCTCCGCCTCCTCCCGACGGCGCCTCCGCCGCTAGCCTGACGCCTTCGCTCGACGGTGCCTGCTCTAGCCCGGCCCTTCCGTTGCCCGCCCATGGCACACCTGCAGGCCGTCGCTCGCCCATGGCGCACCAGCCGACCGTCGCCCGTGCAGCCCGCTCATGGCACCTGCGTAGCCTCGGCACTAGCGGTGCGGTGAGGAAGAGCGATGAGGACGGAGGCGAGCTGCATCGATGCTAGGTGGAGGAGGGGGAGGGGAGGAGGAGGTCATCGAGGCTAGCGCCGAGCCTACAGAGGTGACCCTGGAGGGCAGTGCTGGCAGAGGTGAAGGACCAGGGAAGGGGGCGTCGGAGTTTGTCGGACGGCTAGCCAGGAACGGGAGGAGAGGGACCGGAGGAGGGGTGGCGGAGGGAGAAAAAGGAAATAATCGAGATTTGCCAAACACATTGCTTATTTAGCCAATAGATTCTCTAAGAAGCTGCTTCACATAAAAACCTGCTTGTGAGATAAGCGAGACACACAGAAGCATAACCAAACAGGGCCTAAAAATTAAATGTCAATTTGCTGGTAATTCCTGCTTTTTTCGACCTGTGTGAGAAGGTCTTCTTCTTAACAAAATAGCCGGGGGCTGTCTTACCACCCGCGGGTTGAGTTTTTTTATACAGTCTTGTTAAGAAAGGAAGGAAATAAATAACACCGGCAGTTGGGGTTCTTGTATGATTTTCTGCTTTTCATGTTCATTTTTGGTGAATAACATTTCTGAACTTGTGACAGAAACTGCTCAACTGGAGGGTTGTGCTGTTTTATTTTGGCACAACTGATCGTAAGTCCTAACTTCTACGACATGTTACATGAGACAAAAATCTAGAAATGAATCTAATGTGCTTAGTATTTAATTTATGGTTGTTTGTTTTTGTACTATATTATAGTACCCTGGTATGTATCAGGAATGCCAGAATTGAATTCATAAAGCCTGTAATTGATGCATTATATCATTGCTGTTGTTTCTCACGTTGGCTCTCTAGTTCATTTCTACATAGTGATCCATAAGCTGTGATAAGAACAGTTACTCCATAATCGATGCTGTTCTGTGTCATCTTGAGCAATTTCCTACTTAAGCTGATGAATCACTATTAGCAGATGTTATTAGATATTAATTCTTCCTTAAATTTTCTTCTGGTTCAGTCAGCAGCTGTAATGGGAATTGGACTTCTATATGAAGGCTCTGCGCATGCGCTCACCATGAAGATACTTCTGGTAATATGTCAATAAGGCTCCTACCTTCTGTTTTGATTCTGTATCAAATTCTCCTTTTCTTTTCTTGGGTTTTGATCAATGAGCAAATAAAATATTGCTTCCATTTTTCATGGGATATTATGTTGTGTACACATTATATTCTGCTTAGTCCTTGATATTAGCATCTTTGGATATCTTGTAAAAAGCTGAGAAAAGTATATTTTGTGTATTTTTAAATGGATTCTTTAATTTTCAAATACTTCAAATCGACCTTTTGATACTATCATTCGTAGTACATTAATATTTTTATAGTATTTTCTTTTTTGGTTCGATTGGCACTTGTTGGGTTTCACCTCTAGGCTACCCAACTTGCTTGGGAGTTGGGTTATTGTACTAAATGTTTTTTGTTGAATCTTTAGGGTGAGATTGGCCGAAGAAGTGGTGGTGATAATGTGCTAGAAAGGGAAGGGTATGCCGTTGCTGCTGGTTCTGCATTAGGCTTTGTTGCTTTGGGTGAGTTATACAAAAATAAGTTGCATTTTTTAAGTGGCATGCTTGTACAAAAGTAACAAAGAACTTTTTTGTAGGCCATGGCAGTGATGCATTTGGATTCATGGATACCTTCCTAGATCGTCTTTTTGAATATATTGGCAGTAAAGAAGTCTACCATGTAAGATTGTTCTTCATATCCTTATATATATAATGCTTGTGTTGTGCTCTTAAGATATACTGAATTCTGAAGGATATTGTGGGAAGGAGGGATTGTGTATAATGATTGGATGTATTGCATGGAGCCCTTGGGCTGTATATATAGGAATACAAGACTTGGGGGGAAGACACCTCCCCGGATACATATGGCAGTCCTAGATAGATAAGACTCCTAAGACTCCTAAAGACACACGACATCTGATACTGCCAATTGTAGTCTAACAGATATGTTACGACCCCAGTTGAATTTTATGATATGCCATTGTCATGGCTTATGCCATTTATATCTTTTTAAGATTCAACTTAGGGGAATGGCAAATCCTGTTAACCTCCTTTGGGTGTTCATGTCTAGATTTCATGATAGATATTTGGATACACCCTTAGGATATTTGGATATCAATCCCATGATAGATATTTTGCCTATAGTGATCAATGTTACTAAAACAGTGTTGATATATGGCCTTGTTGTGCATATATTAACTATGAATATTGTTATTAGACCATAATTGTAGGAAGGAAGAATTACGTATAATGGCTGGATGTATTGCATGGAGCCCTTGGGGTGATTATATAGGAGTACAAGACTTGGGGGGGGGGGGGGGGGGCAATGCACCTCCTCAGATACATATGGCAGTCCTAAATACATAAGACTCATAAAGACACACGGCATCTTACAGGGGTGTATAATCTTACAGGGAAGACTGTTTGGTTATCTGAATGGACGAATCAAGCCTGTATGGGTGGGTGCAAAAGTACGCCCCCATCTTTTTTTTCTTGAACACGCAGGACATCTGCGTATATTGAATTAAAGAAGACCCCTTACATCACACCACCACACAGAACACACCCACCCAGAGAGGTCTGGGCAGCACTAAAAAGAAAACTAGATCACCTTTACAACCCCATCCTGGTCCCGGTGGATACGCCGAATGGAGCTTCTCTGCTCATTCAGGCTCTGTGGAAGCATTGCATCTGCTATGGGCCCGCTAGTAAGTCTCTAGTTGAGGGTCACTGTATTAACCAATGGGGCAATGTAGGCAACCGAACACCTTCATAGGCCATAGGGTCATTGCAGCCGTAGTTTCATGGTCATTGCATCCTCCCATGCAGTCAACCAAATACTTTGAAATAGTTGCATCCACTCCGCTTGCTTCATCCATCCGGGGTATACGATAAAGATCTACGAAGGCAACCAAACACACCTGATTAGATTCAGCATTCTTTTTTTGTCTTTTCCCAATGCATTTACTGCCCCCTGCATACGCATGTGCAACGGTTAAAACATCTTCTATGTCCTCCATGATACTCTGGAGTCTGGTACTAGACAGCAGACTGATGTAGCACTGGTTTTTATTCATGAAGCCAATAGTTAATATGCTATTTGAAGAGCATTCAGTGTCATGATTCTTTATTTGCACTTCCATTTTACAAGTTGATAATATTCTCAGGAAAAGCACCTAAATTCCACAACTGCGGATGATCAAAGTGGCAACACTGGGCAGGTCATTTTTCACTTTACTCAGTGATTTACAAAGTTCTATAAGCAGCTGATGCAAGCAACATATGTATTGCTATCTTGTATTTTGTACAGATGATGGATGGAGCACAAATAAATGTTGATGTTACTGCTCCTGGAGCAATAATTGCTATAGCACTGATATTTCTGAAGGTATATTTCCGTAGTCACTTGGTATCTGTTTATACCATCACAATTTTATTTCATTGTGCAAGCAACACCCTCTGACGTTATTATTATGGTTTATGTTACAGGCTGAGTCTGAAGAGATTGCGGCTAGACTCAGTATCCCCAATACTTACTTCGATTTGCAGTACGTGAGACCTGATTTTGTTATGCTGCGCATTATAGCCAGGAATTTAATATTGTGGAGCAGGTAATGCAACGATTTCAACCTGAAGTCTTTGTGCTGCTTGTTGACAGTAGAATAATAAAACTAAAGAATCATCTCATTTTGCAGAATACAACCTACCAAAGGATGGATTGATTCTCAAATTCCTGAAACTGTCAGGTCTGGTGTTTCCAACATGAGTGAAGGGGCTATCGACAGTGATGAATTTGATGCTGAAGCTCTCTTTCAAGCTTATGTTAATATAGTAACTGGAGCATGCATTGCACTTGGTGAGTAGCATTGTTTGTTTCAGCACCTCTAACATGTGTCACTAACTGTTCATATAATTCTCATAGGAGTAAAATGCACTGGAGGTCCCTTGTAAGTGTGTCATCTAGGTCCATCAGTTTCCAAATTGCCATACCCCTTTGTTTTATATCTTTTGTTGCATTTAGCCCCCTAGAATATTCTCTACCACTTGGTTCCCTTATCCCCTCCAATCTCACCGCCGCTCCTCTGGATGGAAAGACAGGCAGCCGTTCCACTCGCATCGCCATCACCCCTCCCCTCCTCTGCATCATGCCGTCATCCCTCCCCTCCCCCTTCCTCAGTTTGCCGCCCGCCTGTCTTCTCCCTCTCCCTAGCCACGCTACCATTCATCCCATATCGCTCCACTCTCCCTACCCTGGCGGCATCACACAGTGAGCGACAAACGTGTGGCGTGACATGGCATGGTGTCGGATGGCGATGTGAAGGGCAGTGCACTGCTAGGTGGCGGCAGCGGGTGACGCATGGCGCGACGGCGATGGGTGGCTTGGTTTGGAGCTTGGCGACACGCCCCTCTACCTCCCATCAAAGGAGGCGGTGGCATGAGCATCTTAGGGTAGGCGGGGCTAGTGTGCTCAAGTAATTGGTCAGAGCAGTGGGGTGGTGACAGTATGCAGAGCAACGGCAGCAGTGACAGTGGTGAGTGAGCAGCTGCGTGCAGAGGGTGTGAGATTGATAAGGGATCTGATTGATGGAGAGAGAATATTCTAGGGGGCTAAATTAAATAAAAACATATAAAACGAAGGGGTATGGACCTGCAATGCATCATTTAAAGAGTTTATGTACCCAAATATTCAATTTGGAAGTTGATGGACCTAGATGACACACCCTTACAAATTAAGGGGCCTCTAGTGCATTTTACTCTCTTCATAGTACAATGGTTTTGTAAGCTATGAAGTTTTTGTAATTTTTTTGTATTATTGATTTAATTTGGCTTTTGCATTGATATCTAGTTTTCATAATTTCTTGTAATATTGGTATGATTTGGCCTTTGCATTGATGTCAAATAACTAATAGTAGCCATTGTTTTGTGGTTCTCTTTGCCTAGGCCTTCTAGTTCTTTAATCTGTACTGGCTTGACGAATTCTTGTTTTATGCTGTTCTGTTACCACAGAAGAGCATGTCCTTTGCTTTATTTTCAGAGTACGGTTTCCTATGTTTTCGGTTTGTGGAAACCATTGATACTTAATTTCTTGATTGGACATTTGGTATAACCAATTACTCATGAAGTTAAGTTCATTAACGTATTGCTGGACCCAAGATATAGTTAACCTCTAGAGGCCATAGTGGTTATTTGCATGGACCTTCCAAACTCCTTTATTGGCAGGCCCATCACACATTTGCTGCCCTTTACCAGCATAACCAATGTTTGCAGGACTCAAGTATGCTGGCAGCAGAAATGGTGATGCCCAGGAACTACTCTACGCCTACACTGTCCATTTTCTAAACGAGGTATGTACATGCCTGTTCAATTATAGCTGTTAAATGGTGGAGTATATTGGTAATACAATTGCTGTTTTTTGGCAGATTAAGCATATACCTATTCGGACGTCAAGTATACTACCAAAGGGACTACAACAATATGTTGACCGTGGAACTCTTGAACTCTGCTTGCATCTTATTGTTCTATCTCTATCTCTGGTTAGTGATAAAGTGTATCACAATTTTGTTTACATACAAATACAATTGTTACATAGCACACTCATTGCAGCTGCTGTCTGTATACATTACATGAAATCTTATGGACTTGCATATTTGAAACATTGTCATTGTCCTGATGAACCATATTTCGCACCTATGTGTTCTGATGGCTTTTTTGTTTGTTTGTTAAGGTAATGGCAGGATCTGGAAATTTGCAGACTTTCCGCTTACTGCGGTATCTTAGAGGAAGAATTTCTGCAGAAGGACAAGTGAATTATGGATTGCAGATGGCTGTGAGTATAATTAATAGCTCTGATTAACAAATGTTTTTTTCTTTAAAATCAAATACCATAGGACTAACAACCAGCATATTCTTTTATTGCATGCTATCAGAACTTTGAAAAATGGCAACTTTTGGTCGTCTGGGTTATGATTCCCAGTTAAAGACTATGGGACTTTTTTGTCCAAGTCACTCTCTAAAATCATGTATTTTAGCTTTCATGTCTTATTACCTTTCGACCAGGTGCTTTATGTTATGCTGCATTGAGCTCATTTTTAATATTTGTATATGTGCAAACTCAAAAGAAAGATAAAGAAAAGCTACATATGGTGGAAAATCCTTGCAATATGCTAATTTTTCATCTGCTTTTCTTGAGCTGCATTTGGCCAGTTATACCGTAGCATTCTGGCCTTGATTTTTGGTAGGGGACTGTGGGTGTGTAACGTGTGTTCCTATTTGATACAAAATCTTATGGGTTACTGCTAGTACACTAAAATTGGTGTGTTTGGTTGGAGAGCGAGGGAGGATGGAGCCATCCTGTCCCACGTTTGGTTCGCGAGCAAGGGATGGGATGGAAGCGGAGCCATCCCACCCGAGGGAATATTCCCTCAAGATGCCGGATGAGTTTGCTCCCAAAAATCGGTGGGATGCACTCATCCCTTGGTCAAGTCGTCTCTCCCCGTTACGCTGGCGAACTGCGTGGGTGTCGATGGCGAGGAGCCTAGGCCGCACGGCGGCAGGAGACGAGGGGCCGCGCCGGGCAAGGCCGCCACTGTCGGGAAAGGAGACGGCGTCGGACGAGGCCGCCGCTGCCGGGGGAGGAGGCGTGGCCGGGTGAGGAGGCCGCCACCGCCGCCGGGTGAGGAGGCCGCGGCAGTGCGACGAGGACGTCGCCGGGTGAGGTCGCCGCCGCCGCCATCGGGAGAGGAGGCCGTGGCCAGGCGAGGAGGCTGCTGCTGGGGAGGAAGAGAGGCGGGCGAGGAGTCTGCCGCCAGGGGAGGACGCGAGGCTGGGCGAGGTGGCCGCCGCCAGAGGCCGATGCTGGGGGAGGAGGCAAGGAGCCGAGGTCTGAGGAGGCCGCCGCCGTAGGCCGATGCTGGGGAGGCGGGCGGAGGGACGGGTGGGGGAAGAAGATAAGGTGAGACACTGACAGGCGGGACCCAGATAACGGTGGCTAACTAGAGCTGTTATCTCATCCCTTTAACCAAACACAGAATGGAGTCATTCCATTCCTACAACCAAACACATGATGGAGCCGTTCCATCCTTGGAATTGGGGATGGAGCCATTCCATCCTACCTCGCTCCCCAACCAAAAGGACCCTTAGTACTTCCAGTTACTATCACTTGCATGCCGAAAGATGCTTTCTACTCCTTTTTATTAGACGACTTCATTAATGCCTGCACGAACAGAACTTGAGGTTTGAGGGCATAGCGAGCAGAGTCTTGGTTCATTGAACCTAGTCTGCCCACGCCACTGCCCACCTTCACCGCTACCCTTGGCCAGTGGCGCTAGCGACGCCTGCTGACCAATGACCATTCTGCCCCCTCCATCCCACCCTCGTCTAACCAAGGGGCTTGCTTGCCCCCACCGCTAACCCTCCCTACTGGCCTTCCTCTACCTAGGGCTGGAAACGAGACGAACCAGCTCGGCCTCTACCACCCAGCCGCGCCCTACCGTGTCTCCTCACTGCCCGCCTCCACCACTGGTCCTACCCGCCGCTGGCGGCCATCCCCTTTAATCCCACTAGCCTCCCAACCAAATCCCTAAATCCCCAACCCAAACCCCTAATATTAAATACAGGAAGTAGAGTCCTGCTCTGGGTGTAAGGCATGACTTGCCTGCTATCTGTGTGAAAGGAGTTGCTTGGTCGTCCCTTGCATTGGATCACAGATGGACGGATATTGTGCGTGTGCCGATGGGTCCAAAAACGGCTGGCTGATCACACGACTTCACCCTTATTAAATTGTAGGTATAGGTGTGAGTTGTACGAGTTTCTTTACAACCTTCTTAATATAAAAGATATGCAGCTCGCCTTCATATTCGAGAAAAGAAATGACCTTGTATGAAACTGACTTTTTTTCCAAATTCCAAGTAATTTCTTGTTCATGTTGATTGATAATAGCTTAATATGTGATAAAATAGGCTAATCTCGTTTATCGACAATGTAGGTAAGCTTGGCGATAGGATTCTTATTTCTCGGAGGTGGGACGCACACATTTTCAACTCAAAATAGTGCGATTGCTGCATTGTTGATCTCACTTTACCCACGTTTGCCCACTGGACCAAATGACAACCGCTGTCATCTCCAGGTCATTCTCATTCACTTCTGCTTCCTGAGCTCTGACCTTCATTGTATATCGAAGCTTCTTTTGGTGGAAACAAAATTAAGTTCTTTGTGTACTGTCAGTAGGCATTCAGACACCTATATGTAATAGCTACAGAGCCTCGATGGGTTCAGACGGTGGATGTTGACACAGAACTTCCAGTATATTGCCCGTTGGAAGTGACAGTTGCTGAGACAGATTATTATGATGAGACCAAATATTGCGAGGTGACACCATGTCTTCTGCCAGAGCGCTCAGTGGTACGTAAGGTTGATTCAGTTTACGTTTGATGGTGAAACAATATTTTAAATAAACCTTGAAATTTAAACATGTGCAACATATGTTTATCATTTGACACAATGCTGTAGCAAGGTGCACTGAAGTTACTGACGTGTTCACCAATTTATTGTCTGAAGTATTGGTGTGTGGAGTACTCCGTAAACTGTATAGCTGGAAGTAGATTTTTTTGTTATATTTCTTCTGTTTCACTGTTGTCAAGGCTATTTCAATGCATTAGTTTTGCAGAAACTTTTTCTTCAGTACTAGCTAAATGCTGGTGCTTTGACTAGAAAAAAAAAATAGTGCACTAAATCATCATTAGCGCTCAGCTAGTACCACACATTTGGCTGTCCTGGTTTGCACAACACGTTCGCCATTGGTCACCTGCACCATACTTTAGGATCCACTGTGCAACCAAAGCTTTTGTAGGGCAGGCTACACCTTGGCAGTTGCTCATTGCCTGCATGTCATGAACCTATTTCATGAGGGGGATAAACATCCACCAGGAGGATAGCCGGGAGGCTTCTGCTGCTTAGACGATGACTAGATCTAGACTGGGGAGATTAACTTGTTTTATCTATTGCTAGCTTCCCTTAATTGATACACTCCCCTCTTTATGTAGAGGTTTACTTGACTCCTAAGAAATAGATATAATCTAATCTTATCTCTAATTAAGCCTATCCTTATCTCTAATTAACACTGAGGGATACAGTATACAACGTTACCGTAACCGTTTCCTGTACCGCTGGCCTGGCCAACTACCCATTACACTGCACCACACCCTTAGGGCACCCATAGTGCGGGGAAAACGACAGCCTGCCCACCTAGTAGGGATGAATCCGGATCAGATACGCATGGATATATACGGATATAATTATTTGTTTCTCGAATTCAATATGGGTAGTGCCAAAATGCACTGGATATTAATATATACCCTGTATGCATAATAGTATCCAACTTTTAGTCTTCGGATACAGATACGGATCGGATATTAAATGTTCGGATTCAGATATCGAACTTCCCATTTAGTCTCTAAACCCCTTCGGACGGACTATCCGGCGGATAATATCCATCCTGCTTTCATCCCTACCAGCTAGCATTCTTAGAGGCAACCTTGTACAGAGCATACCTCGACCTGAGCCAAAAAAGGATCCGACCTCAAGTTTTTTTTTTCTTGAACGACGCAGGCTGCATGTCATTTCATTAAGGTAGAAGAAACAGGATAACACAAGAGGGGAGGCATGAAGGCCCCCTCTCCGCACCAACACTCTAGATTACAAGCACGCCACGGCAAAGAAGACAAACTACTACACAGGGAGCTCAAGCGTCCAGCCTTCATGCCCTGCCGAGTAGTTCATGGAGAGCCATGTTTCCGACCAAACACCAGAGCTCGCTCCTTTTCCACTTCCTGACAAACTAAGGGAACACTGGGGCTAGGACCCTCAAATACATGCGTTCCTATGCTTCCAAAGAGTCCAAGCAACAAGAATGACTAGAGAGTTAACTCCTTTCCTTTTCTCCTTCGGCACTTTGCTGACTGCCCAACACCACCAAGCTGAGAAGACTCCATCAGGTTGGGGGCAACGACCTGCAGTCCAACACAAAGGAGGATTTTGGTCCAAATCTCCCGGGAGAAGATGCATGACACTAGAATGTGCTGAATTGACTCCTTTTGGTCAGAACAAGTTGTGGGCAGACAGATGGATAGTGGTTCTGGCAGATGGTAGGGTGGAGTACTTTTTTGTCTCCAGCGAAGTTGATATTGCGCCCCTCTTCTCTAGTTCTCTTGCCGCGCTGTCAAAGTGGTCTGATGGGGAACTGGTCTCCAGATCTAGGCCTTGATGCCCCGGATTTGCATATTTGGTTAGGAGGCAGGGGATGGGCACAGGGGAGAAGGGGAGGGGTGGATGTATGCTCACTGGATGCAGAGGGCAGCTGTCGCTCTAGACAAAGAACACGGCGGACAACGGGTTTGGGAAAGAATGGTAGGAGTGGGGATGAGAAAAGTTGGGTTTTTCTATCTTGATTTGATGTGGAACCTATCTTAAAACTCATCAAAGTTCACACACATAATAGCCCCATTGGCCTTACCTGCGTCACTGAGTCTTCAAGGTCTATCCTGACCTTATATGCTAGGGTTGACCTTAGGCCTTAGACTGCCAACCTTGCCTTGTGTTACATCACTGGCAGACAAATTGGCTCCTTGGCTTGGAAGGCAACCTCAACAGAGATGAAGAGGGCCACATGTGCTGCCTTGTTCAACCGTGATGACTACAAATGAGATGTTGAGGAAAAAGGATAGTAAGGATTTCGATAGGGAGGAGGTTTATTTTAGGAGGTGAAAGGGAGAGGTGTATGATCTACCACTGCTTTACTGCTGCTGAATTAAACTTCTAAAGCAGTACTGATTGCTCGTGTATTTAAGCATGATATGCAGTTATGCACTTTCTCTTGCCCATTCTTTCTTGATGAGTATATTGTGTGTGTACAATGATGCTATACTATGCCTATCTGCGCAGCCGATGCATGGTGCGCACATGCCATCCCAAAACTATGCCAACCTACTAATTATTAGTTGTTGCAACTGACTATTATTTGTAATTTCAACTGATCTGTACTACTAGTTTTTGCAACTGCATACTAAACCAAGCTTGCATTTCATTCTTCATGCCTTTGTGGTCACGTTGCTAGGATGGTAACTACTACGGATGTTTATAGTTATGCTATACTTTTGAACGACCTTTGTTACTTTGCCAAAACTCTCAAGTTGAATATCAAATCGACCCCAAAAATGGTTCTGCTGCCACGTGTTGGCATGATTAAATTCACTCCTTGCACACTGTTTTTTCTCTCAGTATGACTAGTAAAAATATGAGCTACAGATGAATGGCATTGACCATTAAGAACAGGTACTGTAAGAAATTGAGATTCAAAAAACAATTATGGTGCAACCCAATGTACTTTGTGCACTAGATCACAATTTTCTTAAGAGATGTCTAGAGGAAGGGCATTCTGCAAAATTTAGTAAGAGCTCCTAGTGTTCAATAATTTTTTCAGCTCCCTGTCTTTGCATGTTTTCGCACAGTTTTATGGGATCTTATGCAGACTTCCCCTTTGCACTCTATTTTTTTAGAATTTAAAAACTATATGGAAAGTCCACAGGTTTGAACTCAGATGGGAGTTCGTGCCAATAAATTGCACAACCTAAAAGGCTTTGTTTCTGTTGCAGCTTAAGAGCATTCGAGTTTGTGGGCCTAGATATTGGCCCCAGGTGATAAAATTTACACCTGAAGGTATATTGCTTAACCTGAACACTTCATATTTCTTCAGAAAAAAATGCATTATATTCTTATCACGAGTCTCAAATAGACAAGCCCTGGTGGAGATCTGGAGACAAGACAGAGCCATTCAATGGGGGTATACTCTATATCAAGCGAAAAGTTGGATCATGCTCCTACTCCGATGATCCCATTGGATGCCAATCTTTGATTTCGCGGGCAATGCATGAGGTTAATGTTTTGTTACACTTCTGCAGATGTGTACCTTAGACTGGCTCCAGCAGATCGTCTATCCCATTGTCTATATTCAAACTCCACTCTGTCTACAGTGTAGCTATAAATGATCTGCTGGACTCTTAGTGTCTCAGTTGATGACTATAGGTGATACTAACTTTAATTTACTGTTCTCTTACATCAAACTTCAGGTTTGTGATACGCCATCCACTAGCTGCAGCAATCAAGCGAACGGCAGTATTCATAGCTCCTTCAGAGTTGATCAGCTTGTAAACACTTTTTCGGCTAATCCAAGTTTGATTGCTTTCGCAAAACTGTGTACGGTGTCATGGAAGAACAGGTAAGAAATTTTTTTATGTTATTTCCTTGTATTTGCAAAGAAGAGTGTTACCTGGATAATAAACACGACAGTGCGACACATGTCATTGGGGTGGCTTTTTTTTTGTATTCTGTTCCGACTGCAGATGCAATGGCAATTTTCTAGAGTTCTGCTCTCAAGTGCTGTATGAATGTATGAGCAAAGATAGACCGTCACTGTTACAGGTGTCTTTCAGTAAACTTGCATGTCATTTTTTGCTGCTCAATTCTTATCAGCTACCTTGTTTTTATTGACTGCTATGTTTCTCTTTCAGCTCTATATCAGTCTTTATACTACAATAGAATCAATGTGGGAGCATTTGAAGATTGGACTTCTCCCTTTTTATGAATCCCTTTTCCTTCCCAACTTGAAGGTTCGTGCAGAGCGTTCTATGCTTGACAAGTTACTCTTTATTGCCAGCTTGGGTCTATTTCAGTCTCTGTTCTAAAAATTGTTTTTGGCATAGATAAGAGGCCCATCGCCAGAAACTGACTACTTTCTGTTAATCATATTTTGGCCGTCTGTATCACGTTTCTACTTTCCTAGTGTTTTTCTGGGAAAAAACTAGCACAAGCATTTCTGCCCCTCATCTCCGAATCTTCTCCCTCTTCACCTTCACTATCTCCAGCCTGGTGAAGCTCCGAGAATGTTAGGATTAGGGTTTGGGGGTTGAGGCTCCTGGGGGCTCCATTGCCATCATTAGAGGGAAGGCCACCGTCAGTGGTGGCTGGTGCAGGGTGACGAGGCGAGGCTGTGTTGACACTGTGCTGGACACCGAAGAAATAATAAAGAGATCCTCTTTTTAATGATTCATCCTCGTGAAGTTATATAGCCAGAAAATGCCTTATCTTTTGGTGATGTTCCTATGATTCTTCTTTCCAATGTGCAGGTTGCTTTTGCCTATAATGAAGCATTAGTTGATGGTAGAATCACAAGTGGAGGAATTATTCAGTCCACATTCTTGGAGTCACTCATGAAGCGTGTGAGAGACATATTTGTGGAATTGCCGAATCTCAAGGACAACCTCCACCGTTACTTGACAACCGGCACATGGCCTGACGCCCAAAACGACGCAGTCATCCTCTCGTGTTATCTCCAGTGGTACAGCATCCCACCTCCCCATGTTGTGGCTTCTGCAGTTGAGAAGATTAGGCCAAGAGTTCCTGCCGGTGTATCCATGATCCCACTGCTTCGGGTCCTGCTGCCAACAACGCACCTTGTGGGACTGATGGAGATCGAGAAACTTCAGATTGCCATGGAATGCTAAAGGACCAGCTTTGCAAATGCAATCAACGTTGGGCTTTGTGCACGCACGCTGTTGAGTTCAAATACAGCCATGGGGCCAGTATGTACCGTAGCAAAGCATTGCGAGTTCACTTGTGATGAAATGGGCGATGTGGACATGTGGTTACTATGGCTGTTAGGTGTCTGTAATTTATTGGGTTAGCAAAGGGTATGTTTGTAGAGTTTTTGTTTATCCTTTTCCTGTTCATTTATAGTTAGGGCTATTATGTCAGAAATTTATGGCTTTCTAAGAACTGTTTATGGTTTCATGTTTCCAGTTCCAGCCTAAATCTATTTGTTCATACTGCTATAAAACGCGAATAACGGTTCTATAGTCTGTCAGTGTCACTCGCTGTGCCTGATGCCACGTCGAGTCGTCCACCGTCCCAAGTTCAATCCCTAGTACTGCTGTGGGGCGTGTGGCCCTTCAGCCTCCATGCCATCCGCTGACCCATCCACAAATTTAACATGATTTTGCTCCTGAGATAATTACTCACAAGGATTTCATCAAACCGCAAAACTACCGCACTTCAAACATGGTATTGTTCAAGCTTCACGGTAAAAGTATACTTACAACTTACAAGCACTGGGTCACTAACAAAATAGTGTTAAACATCTCATCACTAACATATCAAAGAACGCATCTTTGCGCATGGGCAAGCAATGAACACATGGCAAGATAAAACACTGAATTGAGAGTAGACAACAAGATTTGCCTAGAAACCATTTGTAATGACAAAACATGAGTCGCAATGAGCAAGCGTAATCTAATGTAAAGATGAAGAATATAGGAGTCCCTCCCCTTCCCCCCTTATGTAAGCCTTGTCCTTGTTTCCCGGTTGAATTGACAACACGTGCCATGGGACTAATATTTGTGTACAATTATTTTTGTCTAAGTTATAGGGGTGCAAAAATTGGGCTTGGGGTACAAACACCTCAAAAGTCACAAGCCGCCATCAAGATGCAAGCGAGTGCCCTGACTCGGCGGTCGATTTTTTGGCTCGAGGACAGAAAAAAATGCATGCATCGGACAGTCTGGTGGTACAGCACCGGACAATTCGGTGCCTACAAGGAGCCGTGCCAAGAGATGAATCGGCGCAAAACCTAGTGCACCGGACAGTCCGATGGCTCACCGCCGGACAATCCGGTGGCACCGTCGGATGATATAGATCGAGGGCAACGCATTTTGAAGACCCTGCGCCAACACCCACCTGACAGTACGGTATTGTGCCGCCGGACAGTCCGGTGGCTTCAACGGTCATATTGTCACGGCAACGGTCGACTCAGAGAGGGAAAAAATTACACGCACGTGACCGTCCGGTGGTGTACCACCGGACCGTCCGGTGATGACGCAGAAAGCAGAAGAAGATGCCCCTAACGGCTAGTTTGGAGGTGTGGCCTATATATACCCCCATGGCCGGCCTCCACAGTGTGGTTGGAGTATCCTGAGCTAACACAAGTGTTGAGGCACCCATTTGATCCATCCCAAGAGCCTCATACACACATTTGAGAGCCCAACCACCACAAGAGCTAATGGACACATCCCGGCATAGCGAGAGCTCTATAGCATCTTGGCTTAGGCCTATTTGTCTAGTATCCATGCCTACGTGCATGTCTATCCTTTGTAAGCGTGGGGCTTGTAAGTCTTGCGAGACCCTCCGGAGTGTGGAGTGGCCGTCACCTTACTTGTGAGAGGGAGGAAGGCCCTCGGCTAGTTGGCGAAAGCTTCCCATAGTGGAGACGGCAGGGTTGCCCCGTGAGGACTCGGAAGATCCCAACGGCCTTATCCATCCTCTACCCTTGCGTGGGCGAGGCTGTAGCCCGTGGAGGACTACGCGAGAGATAGGCTCGGGTGGGTGTGTACTGAGGATATCCGGAGACCCGACCGGGTGGCTTGACTTTAACGGAAGTCACTTTGCCATCCTCCACTCTTGCGAGGGTGAGGCCGTATTCGTTTTGGACCACGCGTGAGCAAAGCCCTGTGGAGCGTCAACGAGGAGTAGGGGGCAGAGACCTCGAGTCTCCCCGAAACTTGGGAAAAAATCTCTCTGTGTCTCCATCGCGTACCATCGCTGACATCGTCATCGGGAGTTTGCATTCACTACCTATCTTTTAACTTCCGCATTTACATTTTTGCAATTATGTGCTTACTTTCCTAGACTAGCTTGATAGGTTAATTTCTAGGTGGAACTAGGTTGCAAGACTTGGCCATGGTAGTAGTAGCAACACTTAGCAAAACCATAGTGCACATAGTTAGATTTAGTTGCATAGGTGTTGCTTAGTAGTTGTAGTTTTTAGAGAGCCTTAGTTTTAGAAATCCTAATTCACGCCCCTCTTAGACGTCGATGCAACCTTCACATTCTATTAAAATCCCAAGAGCAATATAGAGGCTAAGTTCTTGGATCCTGTCAGCATAAACACAAAGTTTTCTTTTGGCTGCTCTTCTTTAACTAATATTAAAGCAAATAAGGTTTCACGGTCCCTTGGTCCGTCCTGACAGGTGGACCCCACCTATCACCCTCCCAAAGTCTCCCTCCGCAAACTGATTTGTGAGTCCGTCGCCCTCTGCCCTGTTTCCTCGTCCGTCGGTGCAGCCTGTCACAGGCATGGTTCTACCCTAGGAAGCTCCTCTGAGACAAAACTGTGTGAACATTGTGCAAGACTACTCATCGTGCTAGAAATTGTTTTTCTCTTCATCCTGAGAAGCTGGCTGAGTTTCGTGGACACCGTGCTGCTTGTGGTACTGGCTCTTCTTCTCGAGGCTCTGTATCTGTTGCTGCTGCTACTGGTGCCCCTCGTTCCTCTTGGGTTCTCGATTCAAGAGCCTCTTTTCATGTGACATTTGATAAGTCCTAGCTTGCTGCTTGCCAGCCTGTCACTGTTGGTGCTTCTGTTCAGACGACTAATTGTACATCTTGTCCTATTACTCATTAGGGTTCTGTTCACAGCTCTAAATTTTATGTTCTTGGTGTTTCTTTTGTACCTCAGTTATCCATGAATCTTCTCTTAGTTGGTCAAGTTACCATAATTGTTTTGTTGGATTTGATGATTCATCTTGTTTTGTTTAGGATCGTCAGAGGCTGTAATTGGGACTGACCATCGCCGTAAAGGTGTTCCTGGTCTCTACGTTTTGGACACCTTACGTCCCTTCACCGCGTGTGTCATCCGCTGCATCATGTTCTGCATCATGCTTCGCCAAGTGGCATCATCGTCTTGGTCATCTTTGTGGATCTCATTTGACCACTTTAATAAAGTCTGGGTTGTTTAAGTCAGACTTGTGTTGAGTCTAATTTTCATTGTAAGGGTTGTAAGCTTGAAAAACAAATACAGCTTCCATATTCTTCTAGTGTTTCCCATACATCTAAATCTTATTCATTCTGATGTATGGGGTCCTGCCCCTTTTGCTTCAAAGGGTGGTCATAAATATTATGTACTTTTTATTGATGATCATTCTTCCTATACTTGGATTTATTTCATGAAACATTGTTCTCAGTTGCACTCCTTTTATGAGTCCTTTGTTTGCGCATGATTCATACTCAGTTTTCTAGTCCTATTAAGGTTTTTTGCTCTGATTCTGGTGGGGAATACTTGTCTGATAGATTTCGCCAGTTTTTTCTCTCACAGGGTACTTTGGCTCAGCTTTCTTGTCTAGGTGCTAATGCTCAAACCGGTATTGCTGAATGCGAACACCATCACCTCATAGAAACTAGTCGCACTCTTTTGATCTCCTCTTTTGTTCCTTCACATTTTTGGGGTGAAGTTGTTTCCACTGCGGTCTATCTCATCAATAGACAACCTTCATCCAAGCTATCTGGTAAATGTCCTGGTGAAGTGCTTTTTGATACTCCACCTCGATATGACCACCTTCGTGTTTTTGGCCGCACGTGCTATGTTTTGCTTGCTCCTTGTGAGCAGACTAAATTGACTGCACAATCTGTGGAGTGTGTATTCTTGGGTTATAGTCCTGAGCATAAGGGCTACCGTTGTTATGATCCTTCTTCTCATCGCATCCGTATCTCCCGCAATGTTACTTTTGTTGAGGATCGTCCTTTCTTTTACAACCCCTCCACACGCCCTTCATATTCCCCTACAGAGTCCACCTCTTTCATGTGTCTTCCTCCGCTCTCATCCATTGATGATACTCAGTTTCTAGTTACACCACCATCACCATCAGCTACAACCATTCTGCCCACGCCACCCTCTCATACATCTCCTCCTGCGCCACCTTCCCACTCATTCACTAAACCACCTATCACGTAGGTCTACATTCGTCGTCCTAGTCCTACCACATCGGCCAGTCCTAATACGCCTACTGTTGTTGATAATCCCATTAACATTGATGAGTCAAACTCTATTTCTGATGAGTTACTGGCTTGTCGACAATATAATCTTCATGATTGTGCTACCATTGGGCCTGCTGAAAACTTAGGATTTCCACGTGTCACTGCTATTGTTACTGAGCCATCCACTTAAAAGGAAGCCTCTATTATTCCAGAATGGCAGCTTGCGATGTCTGAAGAAGTTACTGCTCTTGAGCATACATGCACTTGGGATTTTGTTCCTTCACCATCTCATGCCATACCTATTACATCAAAATGGGTGTTCAAGATTAAGACCAGATTTGATGGTTCCATTGAGCGCTATAAAGCCCGTTGTAAGGAAAATGGACCTTAAGCCTTGTGCTTAGTTCCCTAATGTGATTTTGGTAGTTCAAGTGACAACACGTGCCATGGGACTAAAATTTGTGTGCAAGTGTTTTTGTTAAAGTCCCAGGGTGGGATACAAACACCTCAAAGGAGGACTTGAAAGACACAAGAAAAGACCCAAGCTGTCATCAAGTTGCAAGTCAATGCCCTGACTCGGAGGGCCACTCTGGAAGGACAAATAAAGCCCAATCAAGAGGTCCGGCGAGAAGAAGAAGCCCAAAGTTGAAGATCCAAGACCCGGTGCGAATTACACGCATCGGACAGTCTGATGGTGCATCAGACCATCTGGGCAGAAAAGAAGAAGACTAAGTCCCGACGCTTCAATGCATCGGACGGTCCGATGGTCCATCGGACGAATTGGACAGAAGGTTCAACAAACTCAAGACCGCGGCATTACACGCATTAGACGGTCCGATGGTTTCACCATCGGATGGGTCTCAACATCGGCTGAAGTTCCAACGATTGACTCCAACGGCTAGTTGGGTGCACGCATCGGACGGTTCGATGGTCACGACAGTGCAGATCAAGTTGCTCCCAACAACTAGTTTTGAGGCTTGGCCTATATTGTAACACCCTAAATTTTGCCACAAATAAAATCTTTGGAACCAATTTAATTTGTTCATATTGTTTGATGATACATGACACCTATTTGATTTTATGTGATTTCAAAATAATTAATTAAAAAGAATCATAGGAATCACATGTTTGAACCCTCATGTCCTTGCATATTTTTATTGGGTGATTTGCAGTGTTCAAAGTTTGAATTTAAACTCTTTTGCATCTCTCCAAAATTTCTCAAATTTCAAACAACCCAGGAAAATTTTCTTTTTCCTCTTTTCCTTCTCTTTCTCTCTTTTGGCCCGAGCCGGCCCAGCACCCCGCCGGCCCAGCCCCTCCTCCTTCCTTTCCCGCGCGCCCCGCGGCCCAGTCCCCCTCCCCCTTCTCCTTTTCCCCGCCGGCCCAGCTCGCCCACGCCTGGCCGAGCGACCCCGCGGCCCAGCCAACGCGCCGGCCCAGCTGGGAGGCAGCCCGACCCGCGCCCCTCCTCTCCCTCTCACTGCCAGGCGGGCCCCACCTGTCATCCCTCTCCTCCCTCTTTCCTTTCTCGGTCCGACCCCGACGGAGGCGAGCTCAAGCCACGCCCGCGCCGTGGTCTCGGTCCCGCGCCTCCGCGTCCTTCGCCCAGCCTCCGAAGGTTCACGCGCCGCCTCCGCCCTTCCTGGCCGCAATCCCGCTTTCCTTCTCCCTGCCTGCGTCGCGCGGACACAAGTCCGAGGCGGACTCCAAGTCCGGCCGAGCTCGGACTTTCCTTCCCTCGTGCCGCCTTCCTTTTCCCCTCCTGCGAGCCTCGGTCTCCGCCCTATATAAGCGGCCGCCCTCGACGTTCGTAGCCCCAACAACCCTAGCCCGAGCCGCTTGTGCCCTAGCTCGCCCTTGTTGCCCGCCGCCGAGCCCGCGGACGCCGCCGCAAGCCGCTGCGCGCCAACGCCGCCTCGCCGTCGTTCCCGTCTACGCTACGAGCTCCGCACCGAGGTAAAGAGTTGATCTAGCTAACTCTAGTCCCTAGCCGCGCCCTACACCGGCGGGAATTGCTCGCCGGAGTTGTGTCTCTGCGCCACTCCGTCGCCCGCCGCCACCGGCCCTTGCGCCGTAGTCGCACCCGCCTCGTCTGCTTCGCCGCGTCGCGCTCTCACTCGCGCACCCTTCCCCGCCCAGCCTAGGCCCCGGAGCCGCGAATACGCGGAACTCTGGCGAGCCACCGCCGCGTCCCGCGAGCGGCGCAGCCCAAAGCCGTCGCCGGGTTTTCCCCTTACCCTCCGATCGTTTCCCTGCCGTCCGATCGAGATCCAACGCTCCAGAGCAGTCTGCGGTCCGGTCAATACCGGTCAGCGCGGGCGGTTTGCAGAAGAGTCCCTGAGCTTTCTGATAATCAACCCGCGGTCCAGGTTTATTAGATCTAGGTCCCTGGTTTTACGGTTTAGACCCTGAGCTTTTGGAAAATCAACCCGCGATCCAGTTTTCTTACGGTTAGGTCCAGATTTTTATAGTTAGACCCCTGGAGTTTCTGATATTCAACCCGCAGTCCAGTTTTTCACGGTTAGGTCCCTGGTTTTCGCAGTTTAGCCCCTAGGGTTTCAAATTTTCTTTATTTTAAGTCTTTAAACTTGTTTTATTCATATCTTTTGCGTTTTAACTCCGTTTTGGACGATTCTTGAACCTACGGAATCGTAATAAAGTGTAGATTAATTCTAAAACCTTTTTAACCTCTGTTTATGATGTTTGGTGTACTGTTTTAGTTAATTAAATGCTCATTGCTTGTATGTATGCAACGTGTAGCCGACGTTCCGTCCGAGTTTGTCGAGAATCCATCTTGGGAAGTTCCTGAGCAAGTTTTTGCTGAGGAAGGCAAGTATTCTTTGACCTATGTCCTATTTACTTTAATCACATGATCTAGAGCCTAATTTTGCATGCTCCTACTAAGGATGACTAGCCTCATATACCTTTACAAGTTTTATAACCTGGGAGGGCTGTAATGTTGTAAATTAATTGCTTCCGCTCAACTCACTTTACTTATGTTGTTAATGTTGATCAAGTAATGATGAACCTGATGGTAAAAGTTTGGTTTTAATAACATGGAGACTTGAGCATGTTTTGTTGGTTTTGCTCAAGTGCTTCGCCCTAAGGATCGGTTCGCCGAGCGACCACCCAGGAAAACAGTACAACCACAAGACTCACATGGGCACTGGGCTTGACTGATTAATTAGATGAACTAGAGTTTTGGCTTACTTTCCTGAAACATGGCGTATGAGGGGTCTGGGGGATATGGGACTTTGCCCTTTGCCAATGTGGTGCAGTTTGACTGTCACCCTTTGGAACGGAACTCTCATATCTTTAGTTAACTGGAGTAACCTGTAACGAGTGGGCCATAACTCTAGGAATTCTTTGTAAAGGTCTCGTAATGAAACCCTGCCGATTCATCTAAGGTATGAATAAATGGGGCTTTGCAAACCTCGGGCACAAGGGGAATCATGACTTGTGGGTAAAGATGTACAACCTCTCGAGAGTGTTTAAAACTGATATATCAGCCGTGCTCACGGTTAAGAGCGGCCTGGACCCTCACAGATTAGAGTTTCAGCTTCAAGGTGAATGACTCATGGTGATCATGGTAATGATGATGGATATGGATATGGTTCATGCTTTATCTGTTTAATATGTTTTTATAATAAAGGGATGGGTTACCGCTAATCATTGCTAGTAATTAAAACTTGACTAACTAAAAGCAATTGCTTTGCCTAACCACTATAAAGCCAGTCCACTTTTATCCTAAACGGAATACTTGCTGAGTGCGTTATGTACTCATCCTTGCTTGTTTTATACCCGTTGCATCCATTGCAACCGCTGCTCAGATCCAGAAGGAAGTTGTGGTGATCCTAACCAGGAGTTCCAGGACTACGACGAGTTCTAGGCTGGTGTGCCATCCGTCAGTTGCCTGTGGAGCATTGGTCGTCTTCCGCTGTCGTTTAGCTATCTCGTTCTCGTTAAGTTGCTCGTTAAAGACATTTATGGTCTGTAATAATGGTTATTACTCTTAAGTAAAGTACTGGTTGTGCTATTTACTTTTGTTTATGCTGTGTATGTGGTTAAACTGATCCTGGCACATACATGGTTAGCACTTGGTTTTGTTTCTAAAACCGGGTGTGACAGAAGTGGTATCAGAGCCGTGCTGACCGTAGGACGCAAGCCTAGAGCAGAACTGGTCGTGATTAAGGATTTTGCTTACCTTTTCTTGCTTTCTCCATTCAAATACTTGCCATATATGCTATTTTGACATCCATACTTGTCTATTTCAATTAAGATCTTCTATATCTACTTATCTATCCCATAATAGAACTGTTTCTCATGTTTGCTTACGATGTGGGCCTGCAGATGTCGACTTTCAAGCGCACTGCCCGCATGCGTGTTGGTGGACGAGGTTATGGCGGACCCAACAGGATCATATTGCCTACCCCAACCCCACCTTCTCCACCGCCACAAGAGTGGGTAGACCTGACTGAGTCCGAGGAGGAGGACCCAGAGGAGCTTGTCCCTGAGCTGTCCGAAGATGAACCAGAAGGGGAGCCGCAGGAAGAACCCTTGGAGGTGCAGCCACCAGTACCCCCTTCGGCGCCGCCGCAGGAGCAACCCTAGGAGGAGCCAGAAGATCCAGCTGTTGACCCTGAAGACCCAGAACAAGATCCAGATGATGGTAACGCGCCCCCATCGGACGATGATGAAGACGACGATGAAGCTGGACCCGTGGTCACCACTACCCACCGCTGGTTCGACTACCCGCTGCCTGTTCCTCGGATGCTGAGGGAAACGCTGGAGATGCTCCACTACGATCAGTTCTGGATCACCTATGTGGGGACTCGCTACCGCCATCCCGTCCTACCTGATGATTGGGACATGACAGTGGAGATCAGCATCCCGGATGAGTTTGGATCCCGCCGGAACATCCACGTCAGGCACGCACCTACTCGCCGCAACAGCCATGAAGCCGCCATCAGTGATGCTGCCAGGGAGGCCTTGACGACGCTGTGCCATGCACACCGTGAAGATATGGCCATCACTTCACGCCGGTACTACCCCTGCCGTTCGGTCGAAAGACTTGATGCCTGGATCGCCAACCCGGAGGCAGAACAGAACCCACGCCTGGAGTCCACTATTGAGTACCTTGCTACCCTCAACACCGACTACAATGCCGCCTTGGACGAGTTGGACATGGTGAGGTACGAGAACCGGAAGCTTCGAGCATGGGTTGCACATGGCGTTGAGCCCGCGGAAGAAGAACCTGTAGAAGACCCTGCTGATGCTCCGCGTAGGAAGAAGGCCCGCTACAATGATCCAGAAGCTAGGACCTATATACGGCATCATGAGGACTAGGATGCTACCCTTTTTGTAATAGGTTCTATTAGTATCGATTAGTTAGTTCGGTTAGGCTTAGAACGATTAAAAGTGTGCTCGTTTGCTTATGATTGTGTTTTATGGATGATTTGGTTCTTTGTAATGAGTGCTTAAGTTGTGGGGTGATGTTCACAACTTAGTCTTTTGGTTGGATGCTTAATAAGTTTAATAAAGTTAGTTAGTTTGGGAAAGCCCTGCTCTATCCATATATACGTTCAGATCTTTATCTCATCTGTCTTGGTTACTAATGTTGAATGAGATGTATGGCCGGAAATAAGTACTAATGGTATATTTGGTCCATCAGATGAGTACAGGACGTGGACGTGGTCGTGGCCGTGGAGGTAGAGGAGGTCGCGGAGATGGAGGACTCCCAAATCCACCACCGCCAATGACTATGGAACAACTGATCATGAACCAGACCCAAGTGATACAAGCTCTTGGTCAAGCAGTGGCAGCCATGCACCAGGCGCAGCAGCAACCACCCCCGCCACCATCGCCTCAACCGCGAGACAGGCGCGCAGAATTTATGAAGGGACACCCACCTGTGTTCACTCACTCTGTCGATCCTATGGATGCAGAAGACTGGCTCCGCGCAATAGAACGGGAGCTGGACGTCGCTCAGTGCACCGACCAGGAGAAAGTCCTCTACGGCCCTCACCAGTTACGGGGTGCCGCTCAACAATGGTGGGAATCGTACCGCTTGGCTCATAACAACCCCAACACCATTACCTGGCAGGAGTTCACCGAGAGGTTCAGAGCGCATCATGTTCCAGCTGGTGTGATGTCACTGAAGAAAGAAGAGTTCCTGGCACTCACCCAGGGCACCATGACCGTCAGTGAGTATCGAGACAAGTTCCTACAGCTGTCCCGCTACTGTCCCGAGGAGGTTAACACCGACCCCAAGAAGCAGTACCGTTTCCTCAAAGGCTTGGTCGATCCACTCAGGTACCAGCTTATGAACCATACTTTTCCTAACTGCCAGCATCTGATAGACCGAGCTATCGTGACGGAGAATACTCGTCGCGAGATGGAGGAAAAGAAGCGCAAACAGAAGGCACAACAATCTAGCAGCAACACCCGCCCGCGGTTTTCTGGGTCCCAGAACTTTCAGAACCGTCCTACACAGAACTCCGGACAGCAGCAGCCCCAGTTCCAGCGCTACAACAGTAATGGCAACTATCAGCGCCCGAACTATCAGTCTCAGCAGAACAATCCCCAAATGCAGCGCTCAAACAATCAAGCTCCCCGCCAACCGACTCCTACCAGTACCCCAGTGAAGACAGTCACGCCAGTACCACCGGGAAGCGCAAATTGCTTCAAATGCGGAGGAACAGGTCACTGGTCTAAGCAATGCCCATATAGAGGTACGCCGCAGCAGACACCGCAATCGAGTTCGAAGGCGGGCACCCCCAACCAAGCTTCCAGCCACGCCAAGATCAACCACGTCACCGCGGAGGCTGCCCAGGAAGGTCCAAATGCTGTCGTAGGTACGTTCCTGGTCAATTCCCAACCCGCCTTAGTACTATTCGATACTGGTGCTACGCATTCCTTCATTACTGCTCAGCATGTAGAGAAGTATAATTTGCCTATGATAAAGATGGTAAAATCAATGCTAGTTAGTTCACCTGGGGGAAACATGCGATCCGAGTTCGCTTGTGATGATGCATCCATTAAAATAAGGGGGGTAGATTTTCCAGCATCATTAATAGTTATGAAAGCACAAGGAGTAGATGTTATCCTGGGAATGAATTGGCTGCAAAGATACAACGGGGTAATCTCATGTGCTGAGAGGAAAGTGACTTTGACTACGCCAGCCGGGGAGAACATGGAAGTTCTGATAGACCCACCTCAAGCAGGAGTTAATGCTATTGATGCCACAGCCTTGGAGAACATCAGAGTAGTGTCAGAATTTCCGGATGTCTTCCCAGATTCGTTGCCAGGTATGCCACCTGAACGTGACATTGAATTTTCTATTGAATTAGTACCTGGAACTGCACCTATCTATAAGAAAGCATATAGAATATCTGGTGTCGAATTACTTGAAGTTAAGAAACAAATAGATGAACTATTGGAGAAAGGGTTTATTCGCAAAAGCACCTCACCTTGGGCCTCACCAGTTTTGCTTACCGAAAAGAAAGATGGAACCTTGCGAATGTGTGTCGATTATAGAGGTCTCAATGCCGTTACAGTAAAGAATAAATATCCACTGCCCCGGATTGAAGATTTATTTGATCAGCTCAAAGGTGCCTGTGTTTTCTCCAAGATTGATTTACGCTCTGGATATCATCAACTAAGAATTGGACCTTCAGATATACCAAAGACAGCATTCATTAGTCGTTATGGGCTATATGAATATACGGTTATGTCTTTTGGTTTGACTAATGCCCCAGCCTTCTTTATGTACATGATGAATAGCGTGTTCATGGAATACCTGGATAGGTTTGTTGTGATATTTATCGATGACATTCTGATTTATTCCAAGACTGAAGAGGAACACGAGGAACATCTAAGATTAGTGTTGCAGAAGCTTAGAGAGCATAAACTTTATGCGAAGTTTAGCAAGTGTGATTTCTGGATTGAGGAGGTTAAATTTCTAGGTCATGTCATATCCAACGGAGGAATTGCCGTTGATCAAAGTAAAGTATCTGAAGTGCAGAATTGGAAGATCCCAGAGGATGTGAAATGCATCAGGAGTTTTCTCGGATTAGCTGGTTACTATCGGCGTTTCATTGAGGGGTTTTCCAAGATTGCTAAGCCAATGACAGCTTTGTTAGAAAAGAATATTAAATTTCAGTGGACGTCAGCTTGTCAGAAAGCCTTCGAGGAGTTGAAAAAGAGGTTAACCACAGCGCCAGTGTTAACTTTTCCAGATATGCATAAGCCTTTTTCAGTATATTGCGATGCTTCACGGCTAGGTTTGGGATGTGTTCTTATGCAAGAAGGCAAGGTTATTGCCTATGTCTCTAGACAACTGAGGGATCATGAGAAGAATTACCCAACTCATGATTTGGAATTAGCCGCAGTGGTGCATGCATTAAAAGTATGGAGGCATTATCTGTTCGGGCAGAAGTGTGATATTTATACTGATCACAAAAGCTTAAAGTATATATTTACCCAGACTGAGTTGAATATGCGGCAAAGACGATGGTTAGAATTAATCAAGGATTATGATCTGGAGATACATTACCATCCTGGCAAGGCAAATGTAGTAGCAGATGCTTTGAGCAGGAAGAGTCAGATCAGTTTGTTGTGGGCAAGAGAGTTGCCGGATGAGTTAGCCATAGAATTCGACCGACTAAGTTTGGGATTTCTTAATAAAACGGAAGGCACCGTCTCCATGGAATTTGAACCTACATTGGAACAAGAAATCAGAAAGGGGCAACTTAATGATGAGAAGATCAAGGAAGTAAAAGAGTTGATCAAGTTAGACAAGGCACCGGGATTTCGAGTGGATGCCGACGGCACGGTATGGCATGGGGATAGGATTTGCGTTCCGAACATAAAGCCTATACGGGATTTAATTCTGAAGGAAGCACATGAGACAGCTTACTCCATCCATCCTGGAAGTGAAAAGATGTACCAAGATCTGAAGCAGAAATTTTGGTGGTACGGCATGAAACGTGAAGTAGCAGAATATGTAGCTTTGTGTGACGTTTGTCAGAGGGTGAAAGCTGAGCATCAAAAGCCCGCTGGATTGTTACAGCCGCTCAAGATTCCAGAATGGAAGTGGGAGGAAATTGGTATGGATTTTATCGTCGGCCTACCGCGTACACAAAGTGGTTTTGATTCTATATGGGTAGTAGTGGACAGATTGACCAAAGTTGCTCACTTTATTCCTGTCAAGACCACTTATTCGGGAGCCAAGTTAGCTGAATTGTATATGTCCAGAATTGTGTGTTTGCATGGGGTACCAAAGAAGATTGTGTCAGATCGTGGAACTCAGTTTACATCTCACTTTTGGAAGCGTTTGCATGAGTCAATGGGCACTAAATTAAATTTTAGTTCAGCATATCATCCACAGACCGATGGGCAGACAGAAAGAACCAACCAGATATTAGAAGATATGTTGAGAGCTTGCGCGATACAATATGGTACTAGTTGGGATAAAAGTTTGCCGTATGCCGAATTTTCTTATAATAATAGTTATCAGGCTAGTATCAAGATGTCACCTTTCCAGGCTTTGTATGGTAGACGGTGCAGGACTCCTTTGCATTGGGATCAACCTGGGGAGAAGCAGTTGTTTGGTCCTGGAATCATAGAAGACGCCGAACGACAAGTACGAATGATTCGGGAGAATTTGAGGATTGCTCAAACTAGGCAGAAGAGTTATGCGGATAACCGTCGAAGGGATTTGGAATTTGCAGTAGGAGATTATGTGTACTTGAAAGTATCACCTATTCGTGGTCTGCGCCGATTCAAAGTGAAAGGGAAGTTAGCACCACGATATATTGGGCCTTTTAAAATAATTGACCGTAAGGGAGAAGTTGCATATCAACTGGAATTGCCTGACAGATTATCAGGGGTACATAATGTGTTCCATATATCCCAGTTGAAGAAGTGTTTGCGAGTACCTGAAGAGCAGTTGCAGGAGGATGAACTTAATGTGCAGGATGATTTGACCTATACAGAATATCCAGTCCAAATTTTGGAAACGGCAGAGAGGACTACCAGAAACAGGGTCATAAAGATGTGCAAAGTTAAGTGGAGCCACCATACAGCAGAGGAGGCCACCTGGGAAAGAGAGGATGACCTCAGAGCAGATTACCCAGAACTCTTTGCTAGCCAATCCTAAAATCTCGGGGCGAGATTTCTTTAAGGGGGGTAGGTTTGTAACACCCTAAATTTTGCCACAAATAAAATCTTTGGAACCAATTTAATTTGTTCATATTGTTTGATGATACATGACACCTATTTGATTTTATGTGATTTCAAAATAATTAATTAAAAAGAATCATAGGAATCACATGTTTGAACCCTCATGTCCTTGCATATTTTTATTGGGTGATTTGCAGTGTTCAAAGTTTGAATTTAAACTCTTTTGCATCTCTCCAAAATTTCTCAAATTTCAAACAACCCAGGAAAATTTTCTTTTTCCTCCTTTCCTTCTCTTTCTCTCTTTTGGCCCGAGCCGGCCCAGCACCCCGCCGGCCCAGCCCCTCCTCCTTCCTTTCCCGCGCGCCCCGCGGCCCAGTCCCCCTCCCCCTTCTCCTTTTCCCCGCCGGCCCAGCTCGCCCACGCCTGGCCGAGCGACCCCGCGGCCCAGCCAACGCGCCGGCCCAGCTGCGAGGCAGCCCGACCCGCGCCCCTCCTCTCCCTCTCACTGCCAGGCGGGCCCCACGTGTCATCCCTCTCCTCCCTCTTTCCTTTCTCGGTCCGACCCCGACGGAGGCGAGCTCAAGCCACGCCCGCGCCGTGGTCTCGGTCCCGCGCCTCCGCGTCCTTCGCCCAGCCTCCGAAGGTTCACGCGCCGCCTCCGCCCTTCCTGGCCGCAATCCCGCTTTCCTTCTCCCTGCCTGCGTCGCGTGGACACAAGTCCGAGGCGGACTCCAAGTCCGGCCGAGCTCGGACTTTCCTTCCCTCGTGCCGCCTTCCTTTTCCCCTCCTGTGAGCCTCGGTCTCCGCCCTATATAAGCGGCCGCCCTCGACGTTCGTAGCCCCAACAACCCTAGCCCGAGCCGCTTGTGCCCTAGCTCGCCCTTGTTGCCCGCCGCCGAGCCCGCGGACGCCGCCGCAAGCCGCTGCGCGCCAACGCCGCCTCGCCGTCGTTCCCGTCTACGCTATGAGCTCCGCACCGAGGTAAAGAGTTGATCTAGCTAACTCTAGTCCCTAGCCGCACCCTACACCGGCGGGAATTGCTCGCCGGAGTTGTGTCTCTGCGCCACTCCGTCGCCCGCCGCCACCGGCCCTTGCGCCGTAGTCGCACCCGCCTCGTCTGCTTCGCCGCGTCGCGCTCTCACTCGCGCACCCTTCCCCGCCCAGCCTAGGCCCCGGAGCCGCGAATACGCGGAACTCCGGCGAGCCACCGCCGCGTCCCGCGAGCGGCGCCGCCCAAAGCCGTCGCCGGGTTTTCCCCCTTACCCTCCGATCGTTTCCCTGCCGTCCGATCGAGATCCAACGCTCCAGAGCAGTCTGCGGTCCGGTCAATACCGGTCAGCGCGGGCGGTTTGCAGAAGAGTCCCTGAGCTTTCTGATAATCAACCCGCGGTCCAGGTTTATTAGATCTAGGTCCCTGGTTTTACGGTTTAGACCCTGAGCTTTTGGAAAATCAACCCGCGATCCAGTTTTCTTAGGGTTAGGTCCAGATTTTTATAGTTAGACCCCTGGAGTTTCTGATATTCAACCCGCAGTCCAGTTTTTCACGGTTAGGTCCCTGGTTTTCGCAGTTTAGCCCCTGGGGTTTCAAATTTTCTTTATTTTAAGTCTTTAAACTTGTTTTATTCATATCTTTTGCGTTTTAACTCCGTTTTGGACGATTCTTGAACCTACGGAATCGTAATAAAGTGTAGATTAATTCTAAAACCTTTTTAACCTCTGTTTATGATGTTTGGTGTACTGTTTTAGTTAATTAAATGCTCATTGCTTGTATGTATGCAACGTGTAGCCGACGTTCCGTCCGAGTTTGTCGAGAATCCATCTTGGGAAGTTCCTGAGCAAGTTTTTGCTGAGGAAGGCAAGTATTCTTTGACCTATGTCCTATTTACTTTAATCACATGATCTAGAGCCTAATTTTGCATGCTCCTACTAAGGATGACTAGCCTCATATACCTTTACAAGTTTTATAACCTGGGAGGGCTGTAATGTTGTAAATTAATTGCTTCCGCTCAACTCACTTTACTTATGTTGTTAATGTTGATCAAGTAATGATGAACCTGATGGTAAAAGTTTGGTTTTAATAACATGGAGACTTGAGCATGTTTTGTTGGTTTTGCTCAAGTGCTTCGCCCTAAGGATCGGTTCGCCGAGCGACCACCCAGGAATACAGTACAACCACAAGACTCACATGGGCACTGGGCTTGACTGATTAATTAGATGAACTAGAGTTTTGGCTTACTTTCCTGAAACATGGCGTATGAGGGGTCTGGGGGATATGGGACTTTGCCCTTTGCCAATGTGGTGCAGTTTGACTGTCACCCTTTGGAACGGAACTCTCATATCTTTAGTTAACTGGAGTAACCTGTAACGAGTGGGCCATAACTCTAGGAATTCTTTGTAAAGGTCTCGTAATGAAACCCTGCCGATTCATCTAAGGTATGAATAAATGGGGCTTTGCAAACCTCGGGCACAAGGGGAATCATGACTTGTGGGTAAAGATGTACAACCTCTCGAGAGTGTTTAAAACTGATATATCAGCCGTGCTCACGGTTAAGAGCGGCCCGGACCCTCACAGATTAGAGCTTCAGCTTCAAGGTGAATGACTCATGGTGATCATGGTAATGATGATGGATATGGATATGGTTCATGCTTTATCTGTTTAATATGTTTTTATAATAAAGGGATGGGTTACCGCTAATCATTGCTAGTAATTAAAACTTGACTAACTAAAAGCAATTGCTTTGCCTAACCACTATAA
Source organism: Paspalum notatum (assembly GCA_022530915.1). Classification (NCBI taxonomy): domain Eukaryota; kingdom Viridiplantae; phylum Streptophyta; class Magnoliopsida; order Poales; family Poaceae; genus Paspalum; species Paspalum notatum. The sequence goes on from CM039692.1 coordinate 26,828,601, forward strand.
AGCTAGTCCACTTTTATCCTAAACGGAATACTTGCTGAGTGCGTTATGTACTCATCCTTGCTTGTTTTATACCCGTTGCATCCATTGCAACCGCTGCTCAGATCCAGAAGGAAGTTGTGGTGATCCTAACCAGGAGTTCCAGGACTACGACGAGTTCTAGGCTGGTGTGCCATCCGTCAGTTGCCTGTGGAGCATTGGTCGTCTTCCGCTGTCGTTTAGCTATCTCGTTCTCGTTAAGTTGCTCGTTAAAGACATTTATGGTCTGTAATAATGGTTATTACTCTTAAGTAAAGTACTGGTTGTGCTATTTACTTTTGTTTATGCTGTGTATGTGGTTAAACTGATCCTGGCACATACATGGTTAGCACTTGGTTTTGTTTCTAAAACCGGGTGTGACATATATATACCCCCTTGGCCAGCCTCCACTTTGTGGTTGGAGACTCCAGAGCTAACACAAGTGTTGAGGCACCCTTTTGATTCATCCAAAGAGCCAAATACTCAGATTTGAGAGCCCAACCACCACTAGAGCAAAACTAGACCTATCTCGGCAAGCTAGAGCTTAGTTGCATCTTTGCTTAGGCCTTATTGTCTATCCTCGTGCCTGCATGCACGTCTATCTTTGTAACCGTGGGGCTTCTAAGTCTTGCGAGACCCTTCGGAGTGTGGAGTGGCTGCCACCTTACTTGTGAGAGGGAGGAAGGCCCTCGACACGTTAGTCAAAAGTGGTGGAGACAGCGGGGTAGCTCTGCGAGAAGGACTCGAAAGACCCCAACGGCCCTGACAATCCTCTACCCTTGCGTGGGCGAGGTCGAAGTACAAGACTATGCGAGACAAGGGTTCGTGTGGGTGTGTACCGAGGATATCTGGAGACCCGACCGGGGTTGCTTGACTTTTGAGGAAGTCACTTTGTGTTAGCACCAGAATTTGATCAAGACTAGTAGGCCAAAATGTTAGAAGGAGACTATGGTGAAGGAATCCACTTGGCTAGGCTTACATCAAAAGTTTGGCCAAATATGCTGATAATTGTGCGCTCAAGGCCAAGATGGAGTCACAGGCCTAATCCATGTTAAAACCCAGTTTATTCGAGAATGGTTCGGACTGCAGGAGTAGGCTACACGAAAACGGGTGCCCAGGCCGCATACGGACTCCGTTTTGGACATTCCACATATGGATGGAAAGCTAAGGAGATAAGATTTCTAATGCCGTGATAATCACGACCAAATATGCTCGGAGTTGACGGGAATAGCCGAAACAATAGGACAACTAGAATCTGCTACAATTATACGGCATGTTTCGGCTCATATTAAGAAGCCTCATGAGGATCTGTATTGATACGAGGAAGAGTCCAGATCATGTTATCAAGTCATAGAGTCCTAGTTGAGTTGTAATTTATTAGTTAGGAAAGAGTTTAAGTCTAGTTAGGAAAAGGTTTGCCTTGAGGGCTAAGTCTCCGGATTATAAATATGTATCTTCTATTCATGAATAAACCAGATATGACATTACGCTCCAAGCAGCTACGTGTCTCGCTCATTAGCTCTCAGCACATCGCTACCCTGGCTCACAGGTTTATTCTCTTTATGTAAGCGTCATGTTGCCCTAGCGGATTCAGGCTAGGGCAGCAAAGCGTTTACTGGATCAATGGCGGACCTTGTACTGAAGCGTTTTTGATGGCAAGATCTGCTAGTTATTTCGGTGAGTCTCGTACTAAGCTTCGCAGATTACGAGATTCGCTAGTTATCTCGAAGAATCTCGCGGCAAGCTCTGCTTGGCGCGAGATCCGTTTTTACTTTTGCATGTTTATCGATCTGTTTCTATATCTGTACTTCATGTAGTAGATCGATACTCATGCAGCTTGTTGTACGTTACATAATCGCTTGTTACAAACCACGACACGTCGCCGCAGCGTGCGCACGCGACCTGCCGATAGATCAATGTACATCGAGCACCCTATCTATACATGTCTTAATATGTATCTGTCTAGTTAGATGGACTTCTTTGGAGGTCCTAGTTTGAAGTTCATTTAATTATGTAGATCTGTTATATCATGCTTTTAGATACGTTTTTCGTGCATCCTTTGTCTCTTTGTCTGTGCTTTGTCTATGAAATAATCCAACAGGAAGCAAGGAGGCAATCGGCATGAGTGAACCGATCTACTCGGAGGAATTAGGCCGATTCACGCGATCAACTAGGATTTTACGCCCATTTACTTCTTTGTATCTGCAGGGCGATCCTCCGATCACGCACATGCACACAAACCTCCCCGGCTGAAAGGTCAAGTCGGGTGGCACGCCCAGAACCCCCTCGGATCTGCTTGGAGGGTCGACCGCAGCGGCAGCATACTTCCCAGATCCGATGTGTATCGCTTGTCTGAACCCGAGCGGATTTAGGTGACGACACAAATTGGCGCGCGAAGCGGGACCCCACCTTCTGCCATATTAGAAGTCAGAACGGCGTACATCTTCGTAAATCAACAGGAAAATCGACTCAGCTAAAAAGAATATATATTTTTCTTTGCTCGGGGGGGGGGGGGGGCAGCAAGAGTCGATTTACTATCTACATCAGCCGACGATGGCACCTGAAGGCCGAGCAACAACAGTAGCGTCGGCTTGCGGTGAAGAAAATTTTCCGGCTGATTAGAAGTCAGAATTGAGTACATCTTTGCGCGTTAACAAGAAAGAAAAATCGGCTTGCTAAAAATATTTTATCCTGTCTGGATGGCAAAAAGAGCCGATTTATTCAGCCAATGATGATACTGTGACAAGCATACTCTCAGAAACTCAGTTTTACAGAAAAAAATCCGAAGCCATGAGGAATATGTTCAACAGCCGATCGGATTTGAAGCCCGGAATAATTTTGAGCAACAACGGTTTAAATTCTTAAGAAGCTAATCTATCCGCGATCGCACTCTCCAATCCGCGCGAGAAGACTAGCTGCTCATCGGCAAGAGGGAGCTGCCACGGGGCATCCGCCTCTTCCGCTTCGTGCTGCCGTCCTCCGACCATGTGATGCCCCGGCATCTCAAGGCCTTAACACACGACTAGAAACAACCTAGTGATGGATTGAGACTCAATCGTGCTTAGAGAGAAATGAGGTCTAGATGGAGAACTCACTAAGTCAAAAATTTTCTAGGGAGATACAAAACTCTGCGTGGTTGGTTGTTGTAGTCACCACCCACAAGCTTTATGCAAAACACCAAATACAAAAGTCTTAGTTCGGGATGTTATCTTCAACTTTGGTATTATGACCATCTTTAACATCATGTGTTATGGAGTTTAAAAAGCGAGACCAAACCAAGCCAGAAATCCGTTGAAAAATGCCAATTGTGATCGTGACCAAATTTGAGCCCTAATAAAACTTTCAAATTCATACAGCACCTGGGCTCAACTCCATTATCAAAGTTGTTGTACATACTGGGAACTTCACTTTTGCTACACTGAGCATGGATCAAGACTATTATCTACTTAGTTCAGATTGAACCTAAATGTCTCTTGAAGTCAGCCCAAGTCAGCCTACACTTAGAAATGTTCTCAAGTAGGAATTTTTAGTTCCTCACAAATTTAAATCTGGAATTACATTTGGATTCACTATACAACTTCAAATTCTCCCTTTCTAAGAAGTGAAATTAAACTTATCACCTCAAATGCAATAGACCTTGAAATGATTGGATTTCATTTGATACTTCAAAAGTTGGAAACAAGAAAGTCTCTACACAAAGTGAAATTTCTGTTTTACCAAATCTTGGAACACATTTGTGTCTATAGTTCAAACTCTGTTGGGATTCAAACCAACTTTATATTATCAAACTTGCAGATAAATTGCTGGAGAACAACTTTGTCAATTGGGGCTGGATCATATATGGAGGTTTAAAAGGAGTTTAGTGTCATTTTCTATCAACACAGAAAACCAGTCCAAATCTGACCTATTTAGTAATCTTAATGTTTCTATAACCTACAGCCACTTTTATGCAAGACTCTAATTGATTGAGTTGTAGCCCTTGAAATTCTAAGCAACTTTGTCAAGGGGCACTTTGGGTGAAAACACATGGAAGTAGGACTTTGGAAGTTTTCAAGAAATAGAGGTCCCCTGTCCAAATGGAAAGCTGCTAGGTAAATTCAAATTTAAATCGTGTTCCACTCAAATTTTGGTAATAGACCTCTTGACAAAGTTGTAGCTCACAAAGAGTACAACCTTTCTTCTAATTGGAGTTTTCCCAAAATCGGCCTCTAAATTGGTCAAAAAAGCTAATTATTAGAGGGAGAAAAACACATTTTTCCTTTTCCTTTTTTCCCTCCCACTGGCGGGTGGGCCCGTCAATCCGGGGCTCGGCCAGCGCCCAGGCCATGGCGGCCACGCGGACGACGGGCACCGGCGCCGCTGCCCCGCTCCCTGCCCGTGCTGCCCTCGCGCCCGGCTGCACTTGGACGCCTTCCCGGCTCTCCCACGGCTCGGTCTCTTTCTCCCTCCAACCCCGCGGGCTCAAGGCGCCAGCGCGCCGACCCGCCATTAGAGCCGAGCTCGGAGCTCGAGCTTGTGCGACCGCCTCCGCCCTCACCGTGCCACTAGACCGCCACCACCCCCTCCGCCTCGACCTAGTGCACCCAACGCGCTTGATCTCGTCTCCGTTCCCTCCCTCCGTCGCGGGATTCGGCCCTGTCTCGCCGTCCACGCCGCGTCGGTTCGCCGCCGGTTTACCGCCCGCTGCGCTGCCGTCCGCCCCCCTTAGCGCCCGAGGTCACCCCCACCACCTTCACCGTGGTCTTACGCATCCAACGCGCTAGGTCCCACCGCGACCCACCCCTCCGTCACCAGATTCGACCCCGCCGCGCCGCCGTTCGCGTCACCGTCGACCCGGCCCGTCGCGCCGGCCGTTCCTTTCCTCCCCACACCCCCAGAGCACTGCGCCAGTTTTCCCCATTCACCACTCCGCTATTTCCACCCACTCTAGGCCACCATTTTCGTTCCCCGAAGCCACATTCCGCCCCCGAACTCCGGTGGTGCGACCTCGCCGTCACCACGCTAGCCTCGTCAATCCCGGCCGCTACAGGTAGCTAGGGTGAGCTCTCCACCCTCCTCTCCACCTCCTAGGCCACGCAGACGAGCTACCGCGCCCCGCAAGGCCGGTTCTGGCCGGCGCCGCCGCCGGGTTTCCTTCCTGGCGGGAGGAGAAAGATGACCCGGAGGTTTTGCAATTTAGCCCCTGGGGTTTCGGTATATTCGCGTGGTTGTAACGTGCACTATTGAATGAGCCTCCCAGATCTTACACGCTACCACCTAAAATCTATGTTTAATTACGTTCTACTTCCCAGGTCTAATGTTTTCCATTTAAAATGCATTTAAATGGGCCGTGAGTTTTGGAAAATCATAACAAATCAAAAAAAACTCCTAAAAAGACAAACTTAGTTGCACTAGACTCCTCTTAAATAGATCTATTGAATGGTTATGATGTGGATATGTAAATAGACTGTTTTGCCCCTGATATGTAGCATGCATGTGGAAACTAGATAAATGTCAAAAGTAGACTAAATGAACTCTGAAAATTTTGAAACTTAAACAGTAGCTTTCTTGTGGCATTATAGCACTATGTGAATTTTTGTAGCCCTAGCACTTGCTGTTTAATTACCCTTTTACCATTATACATGTGTTAGATGCATTTATTTAACTTAGAAATTGGAGCCTACATAGAATATGCTCAAAATGACTCTCTGGCATTTTTCATATACTTTGGGTAGTATAAGTAGCCCACTGATAAAATATGAAGCTATAGATGTAAAGTTTGAATGGTGATTTGAAATTAACAAGATATGGCTTGCTTATCCAAATAAATGGAAAAGGTGACTTTAGAATGCAAGAAAAATTTTATGGAAAATCTGGTATAATGTTGGTGTTATATAGAGTCCATAAAGTATTTTTGAAGGAATTATTGACACTGCCATATTGTACATTTGAATTGGCATGCAGTAAATATATGGAAAATAAATATCCTATAAAACTGAGAGTACTTCACTTGCTGATTTTTGAGGAGGTAGATTTTACTATGCACTGCTCACTGGTTTAATTTCATGGCCAGAAACTTATTCTATAAATTATGAAAAATCTGAAAAGCTATAGGGCTGATAATTTGCTAGAATTTTCATAATTAATTTATAACTCCCCTGTGGCTGAAATTTTGACAGTAGCATAATGTAGTATAAATCTACATGTCATAAAAATCTGAACTTATTTGGAATTGTCTAACTATATGAACACAAGTAATGATTTTATTCATAGAGTGGACATGTGTTATTTAATTTTAAGAGTAGGTGTTTGTTTGCAATTGGTGTCATTACGCATGTGGGTTAATTTCTAGCTGCAGACTATCTACTATTCTCTATATCACACTTGATTGAGAAATTAAGGTAGTGTTTGGATAGTTGAATGAAAATGGATGGTATGAATGATCATGGATTGAAGGAGGGTGGATGTATAATTCCGGATGGAATGGTTCATGTTGATTGTTTGGTTACCTGTATAGGACGGTATAGGATTTTTGTTTGGTTAGCCGTACGGGATGGTATGAGGACTTGTTTGATTAGTTGTATCTGTCCATCCAAGAAATTTTAAATGGGTACGTTTTACATAGTAATTTATTATGATTCACAGTATATGCTGACAAGACAAGATTAAGCTAGACAAGTCATATTTGATCTAACATATATTTAACCATCCCAATAACATTATATTAAAAACTCCATAACATATTATATAAGCTCATACTACAATCACAATCCACCATCAATACTGATGATGAACAGACCGAAACCATATATATACACAACAAAGATACGTTTCTCTAGGTTCCATACAGACAAGATTAACCATGGAAAACAATAGTGAAGCCAACAAACAATATTGCAAAGAAAAGAATATTTGCAAAATCATATCAGGGTCATAAGCTTGCTGACTGTTCCTCTCTACAGAAGGTGTTTTCCCGGTCCCTGCTGCAATCGGCAAAAAACATTACATAGGCAGGCAAGTTTTTGCCTACCCTGGCAAGCAAAGAATGATTACTAGCATTTCTTATTAGCTTATACTAACAGCCGGCCATGCTTCCATGGCCAAACATATAATATGCTACCATTCAGTTCATCATGGCAATGCCTTCTCGGCTCCTCCAATACTGAGTCAACTACTCCTCCGGTAATGCTCCCCTTTTCATCTTCAACAAAGAGGATGCTCTAGTGGAGATGTCAGTGCTCCGTCGTTGCAGTTTATGAACGACATTATAAGTGACCCTCTGCTGCTGCAAGAACAGTGTGTTCATGTTTCTGCAAATTCGCCAAATATGTCGAGGCACCCGTCCCAGCAGCCCTTCTCCCTTGTTTCCCAGTATCCACCTTTGTAGCGGTATGTCCCATCCTCGGTGTCCTGCTCAAACCATCGGAGCTTCCAGTCATTGTCTTAAAGTTTCGTCAACTGCAATGGGACAGAATAGGATGAAACAGCATGTAGGCTACAATTCTTTATTCGGCAAGACCGTCAGGGTCAGTGCCAAATTTCACTTAGGAAGTGAGAAAGGATACCGAATTTCACTTATGACCCAGACATGATTTTGCAGGTTGTATCATCCTTGTAAATTCTTGTGTTTAAATAGCCAATCCTAGTCTTATCCCTTTCCTCCATTGGACCGTATGTAATGCGTTACCTTTGTTTTCACAGTCTTTACTGAATAAACAAAAGTACAAAAAACCCATGCATGCAGCTAGATATGTTGCAGCACCGATAAGCTTAGCTTTTTTCTCTAAGTCACATGTCGTCCGTCGATGACCCAATAGAATGCAAACAATACATAAAGTTTTAATTTGGAAACACAAAAGATTCCGTTAAGCAGGAGGTGAAATCACACGAGCATTGTAACAGGAACAAACATATGTATTTGGAATATAAAATTAATCTAGTAATCGCATCTATTGTAATCAAGCAAGAGATAAATCAATGAGGGACAACTAGGAACCTTGGAATAGAAGGAATTAACCTACTAATTCAAATGGCCTCCTATCTATAAAATTAAATAATTAACTAGTACTCCTACTAAACTGTATCTATACTAATGAAACAAGAGATAACACCTAAAAATCCCATAGGAAAAAGTAGATCCGGAGAACTCAAAGCACACCACAAAATCAAGCAACAAGAAAGAGGAACGCTGGAGCCGAGGAAAGATCAATCACTTGAGCGTGAGAAAGACCTGGGTCGTCCAGGCATCAGCGGCAGCAATGCTTGGAGTCGTCGGGAGAAGGAAGCGAAGGCCCAGAAGAGGGAACTGAAGGGAGGCGTGGCTGCGCATGCTGCTCCAGTCGCCGGGAGAAGGGGAGTCGCCGGGAGAGGGCTCCAGTTCCCTGGGAGAAGGGGAGTCGCCAGGAGAGGAGAAGCGAAGGGAGGCGCGGTTGCGGCTCCGAGTCACCGGACGGGAGAGGCGAAAAGTGAGAAGCGAGAGAGATGCACCGTCGTCCTGGATGGCGTCGTTTGGCTGTTTTTTCCGCACGGAACGATACAGCATCTTTGGAGAATATTCGATGGCTTTGGATACTTCCGTCCTGGATGTTCTCGTTCAATCCGGAAACCAAACGGTGGGACGCGTGGGTCCCAGATGGCTATCCAGGATGAGTCAGTGCATGTATGGTTCAGTCCTGGGAACCAAACGCAACCTAATTCATTTACTCATGTACAGTGCCTGAAGTCAGTATAGCGTTTGAATCCATTAAATAAACATACTACGTGATATAATTAGTGGATGTTTCCTATAAATGCATGCAAGAACATGATTTCAACTTGTTACCCGTTGAATGGAAAGAAACACCACCACACCTATTTTAGTAACCTAAACAACTATTGCTTGCATTTATCAAATCCCATTAGTGACACATTGATATAATCAGTAGCTTGATTATGTGTGATCCTATGACTGCATGTTGGGTCGTTGTCCATAAGAATTACTCCTTGTGTATGTAGATTAGTAACCACCTTTCTGTTTTTCCATGAAACGATTGTTCATACGTGTGCTTCATATTCATGCATCTCATTCCTTGCATCATCACGCATATGTCAATCATACAGTGGCGCTCATTTCAGATACGTAATCGAGAAACGAATGCGTGGAACTATTTCAATCAACGGTGATCCAAAAGACCAAGTAAGACACATTCACGACCTGGAGGGCCCATCAGTCGTGCTTAGAAGGAGGAGTTGTCTAAGAGATCAAGGGGTTGACTGGGGCCAAGCCTCACAACCCGGCAAACTAACATTAGCATAGTTTGCTGGTTCTCTTAAAATATAAAATAAAGCAAAGGTAGGCAGGACCATGATTTATCCCAGCTAATATAATCTTGTTCGATGATTACGCATCTGCATTAGGAGTTGATTGGAAATATCTGCATTAGACTTTCCGGCCGTCCTGGCCCTAGCACCTATACATAGAGTTCGTAGGACGAGTATGCCTAGTAATGCTAGGTACGAGTAGACACGACTGAATGGAGTCACTCGTCGCGTAAGTGATTTTTCAAAAGTCACAAGAAGTATTACTATGATGGAAACTATGAGGATGCTCATGGTTTAAATCGAGACCCGGGGGGAGATATGGGTATATTATGTTGAAAAATGATGTGGATGGTTTGGTGGACTCCGCCCGAGTCGTTTAAGACCCTGTTCGCTGTTCGCTTAGAATCGGCACAACATTGCTAGAAGTGCTTATCCGGGTCATGGGACCGGTGAAAGTCTTACCGGCCCCGTCCCACTATTCATGGTGCTGTCCATCCATTGATAGGGGGCCGATGGACTTGGGGTGCTTTGAGATCGAGGGAGGGCTGACCCGACGTACCGTGGTATCGGTCCTAAGACGGCTACTCTCAAGGGTTAGGTGGGGGCGCTGTGGATCTTGGGACGGGACAGGTGGAGATGGGGGGTATATATGAGGAACACGATGGCTAGTAAGCATATTTCCCTTGATATTTTTAGTTGTTCCCGGAAATTAGAAATCAATTTGAATCGCTGATGCTCACCAGGTGTGAGAGTGCCAGTATCACTGCCGGGCAACGTAGTAATAACCTTAACATATTGTTTATTAAATCATGCTTTTTCAATACTACCTGTTTGTACTTGTATGTTGCCGGACAAGGTAGTAATAACCTTAACATATTGTTTATTAAATCATGCTTTTTCAATACTACCTGTTTGTACTTGTATGTTTAAATTCCTGCAAGTTACTTTATGATGATATATGAGAGGAGAATGTCGAGGTATATGAGCTATGGATCATGATGATAACTATGAGGAAAACTATTGCTTTATGACAGTATATCACTGTTTAAAATCAATGGCTAAGGATCCACTGGTTAGTAAGCAAGCTTCGCGTCAGCCGTAAGCCATTCCATTAAGTCCTACTGAGTAATTAGTATTCAGGGTTTGCCTTCACTTTTGGCTTACAGGTACTGAAGATTTTTGGACAATTGCTTGAAGGAGGGTAGAACCGGTGGGCTCGGTGCTACTCACCTTGTTTATCTCTAAAAGAAGACTAATTGAGTTGTTTTCGCTGCGAGATGATTTGAAAAATGCTTCCGCTATACATGTATATTTTGAGATCGCTTCCGCTATATTTGAACATGTATTTGATTATTTATCTTCGGTTTGTAAACTAAGTCTACCTATTCTCTACTTCAACTGCCTGTGATGATATAACTGTTGAGGCTCTTTCGAGGGCTGAATGTGTGTGATGTCGGTATCGTCGGGTGATGGTTACATCGAGTGCCCTTTTGGGTAGTTCGATGGACTACCGGGTTTAGTCTGGCCTAAGTGCACTGCGAGCCTGAGGTGGCAGGTGTGTTTAGTCTAGATTAAGCAGGGCGGTTCCGCCACAGACCACATCCTCTGTTCCCCATCGGCAAGCATATCTTTGTCTGTGCCAGCATCATCGGCAACCTCTGCATTCGGGCGTACATGTGAACGAGAATGGATACTTCGACTTCTTCAGAAAGGCAAGGTCGCAGGGGGGTTGGAATACAATTCAGTCACCGCCGGCAAAGAATCTCCACCCGACCACCCTTATTCCAGTGGTTGCCGCCCCCGTCCGGCGCAGCCCTGCTTCGGCCCCTGCCTGGTGGCTTCCGCCCCTGCTCCGGCACAACCCCCGCTCCACCAGCGACCATCGCCATCCTCCTGCTGGGCCCGACTCCACCGGCGCCGCCGACCCTGCTCCGGCCTCCGTCGCGGCGTGGCCCCCGCTCCGGTGTCCATTTCACCACCGACCGCCGTCATCTTCACTCCGGGACCTGCTCCACCGGCGTCGCCGACCTCGCTCCGGCCTCTGCATCGACACCGCCGACCCTGCTCTAGCCTCCGCCATGACGTGGCCCCCGCTCTGGTCTCCGCTTCACCATCGAGGGCCGTTGTCTTCACTCCGGGCCCTGCTCCACCAGCGTCGCCCGCTCCGACCTTCGCTCCGGCGCGGCCCCGTGCTCTGGCCTACTACTCTAATGGACACAGTCGCACCTGCTCCGGCAACCGGCGCGACTCCTGCTCTGACCCTGCCCCAAACGATCGGCACGGCTCCCGGCCCCTACCCTAGTCGATCGGTGCGGCTCCCGAGAAAAAAATCGCCACGGGTGAGCCGATCTACTCGTACATCTTTTGTGTCTTTGTTTGTGCTTTGTCGATGCAATAATCCAAAAGGAAGCAAGGAGGCAATCAGCACGGGTGAGCCGATCTACTTGGAGGAATTATGCGGATCCAGGCAATCGACCAGGATTTTACGCCAGTTTACTTGTCTTTGTATATGCAGGACGATCCTCCGATCACGCACACGCACACAAACCTCCCCGTCTGAAAGGTCAAGCAGGGTGGCATGCCCAGAACCCTCTCAGATTCGCTTGGAGGGTTGACCGTAGCGACAGCGTACTTCCCGGATCCCATGTGTATCGCTTGTCCGAACCCAAGCAGATTTAGGAGACAACACTTTGCCATCCTCTAGCCTTGCATGGGCGAGGCCGTATTCCTTTGAGGACTACGCATGAGCAAAGCCTGCGGGGCGCCTAACGAGGACTAGGGGGTGAGAGGGCACGTTGGCCTTCCCGAACCTCAGGAAAAAAAATCTTGGTGTCTGCTCCGAGTGCCTTCTCCGACATTGTCATCGGGAGTTTGCATTCTCTACCTATCTTTAGCTTCCGCATTTACATTATTGCAATTGTGTGCTTACTTTTCTAGACTAGCTTAGTAGGTTAGTTTCTAGGTGGAACTAGGTTGTAAGACCTGGCTACGTAGAATTAGCAACACTTAGCAAAACCTTAGTGCACATAGCTAGATTTACTTTGCATAGGTTTTGCATAGGCGTTGGTCAAACCTTCACCCGTCTTGTGGCTTGAGGTTTTCAGCAGATACAAGGCCGAGATTATGATGAGATTTTTGCCCCGGTTGCACATATGACTACAGTTCGCACTCTGATTGCAGTTGTTGCTACCTCATCTTGGACTGTCTCTCAGATGGATGTCGAGAATGTGTTCCTTCATGGTGATTTGCATGAAGAGGTGTATATGCAGCCACACCCTGGTGTTGATGCCCCTTTAGGACATGTATGTCGTCTTTGTCACGCATTATATGGTTTGAAACAAGCTCCACATGCATGGTTTGAGAGCTTTGTCTCTGTCATAAGAGCTGCTATTTTTTCTCCTAGTGATCATGATCCTGCTCTCTTCATTCATTCCTCTTCACACGGACGGACCTTGGACCTTGCTACTTTTATATGTTGATGATATACTGATTACGGGTGATGATCCAGAACATATCTTTCACGTGAAGAAGCACCTTGGTGAGCAGTTTTAGATGTCTGATTTGGGTCCTCTCAGTTATTTCTTAAGGATTGAGGTTTTGCATTCTGAAAAAGGGTATTATCTTTCCCAGTCTAAGTATATTCAGGACCTTATCGCACGTTCTGGCATAAGCGACCATCGCACGGCTGCCACACCCATGTATCTTCACTTGCACCTTCGCCCAACTGATGGTACACCTCTGAAGGATCCTTCTCGATATCGGCATATTGTGGGCAGCCTTGTTTATCTCACAGTTACCAGAGACCTGATATTGCTCATGCGGTCCACATTTTGAGTCAGTTTGTCAGTGCTCCTACCTCTGTTCATTATAGCCATTTGCTTCGTGTATTGCGGTACTTGCGAGGGACAGCGACTCAATGTCTATTTTATGGTCATGATAGTCCGCTTCAGCTTCATGCTTACTCGGACTCCACTTGGGCGAGTGATCCCTCAGATCGTCGTTCTATTACGGGCTGTATTCTTCTTGGTTCCTCCCCTATGGCATGGAAGTCCATGAAGCAGGCAGTTGTATCTCGTTCAATCACGGAGGCAGAACTTCGAGCACTTGCCACTACCACTTCAGAAATTATGTGGCTACGGTGTGATGCTCCTGCACTTCTTTTATGTGATAATACGGGAGCCATACAAATTGCAAATGATCATGTGAAGCATGAACTTACCAAGCACATTGGGGTTGATGCCTCTTTTACTCGGTCTCACTGTCATAAAAAAGACAATTGATCTCCAATATGTGCCCTCTGAACTGCAGTTGGTAGATTTCTTCACCAAAACACAAACTAGAGAGAGCAACATCAGCTTCACTTGTTCAAACTCAGTGTGTCCGATCCTCAACTTCCACCTTGAGTTTGAAGGGGGGGAGGGCTTAAGGCTGTTAAGCCCATATTATTGTCAGCCCATGTGGCCCATCCTAGGCTCCCCTAATGGGATGGCTGTTGGTTGAGATCCCAGGTTAGTAACAGTTGCAACTATGGAGACAATGTCTCTAGAAAATTCCCTTTGTTTGATTGCAAGAGTACTGATGGGGATTGGAGGGATTTTATTCACTTTTGGTATTTTCTGGGCATAGAAAAAGAGAGGGATAGAGAAGAGAGTACGGCGCCCAAGAAGCCGATACATTTTCTACTAATGTTTGTCTGCGCTAGTAGCTGCTACACGCCTACACCAAAAGATGAAAATTCTCAAAAGCAGATTTTAGCAAGTTTTAGATAAATATTGCTACACGAATATAAACAATTTCATGAAGAAATATGGTAAAACTATGTACACGGGGTGAGACACGAGAAGCACACAAGCGCCCATTCCTACCCCTCAAACAGCCAACCACATTCAACCACTGCGAGGACGCCGTCAAGGTGATCGTGGCTGTTCACAGCTGCGTGTTCGCTATACTGTGATCTTACCTTCCAACAAATGCTTAGGTGAACCAGCAGCATAGACTTCTAGACCTAGTGAAAAATAAATAAATTACGGCCTCGATCATCACAAATCTTCTCACTAAACTGCGCTACCAGCTGATTTCTGGTAACATTTCTTGCTGTCATCTGTGAGGCCGATCCTCAGTCATCGACCGCTGCGGTGTGCTCGACACGATGTGGCCGTAAACGAACTCGTTCCATGTGTCGGGCACGCCCGGGAGGCACCAGTGGATGCAGTCCGCGAACTTCCTCGGGTTCGTCTTCTGCTCCGCCGTCAGGAGCTTCCCTTGCCGCAGCGTGTGCACAGAGGTGTGTGCGTCCTTGCGGATCTCCGACAGCGCGGTTATGTTGATGAAGTGCACCGGCACCTTCTTCATGGATCTCGTCACGCGCTGTGCGGTCGCGAAGAGATCCCAGTCCGTACCCACCTCCAACTTTTTTGTGTAATTGATTGCTGGCTGTGTCTCGGAGAAGCATTTTATAGCGTCAGGGCTGCCCCAACCTTCACTCCTGCATCAAGACAATGAATGTGCCGCCGGTGGTCAGGCCCAGCATCCTCAGAGACAGTAGTACATTTGTGCAACGACAATACATGAAGGTATTAACGCTAAAAATACTACAGTAGCTCGCAGCAACAGGCATTTTTGAAACTAGCAGCAGCCTTGGGAGAAATTATGCAATATGGTACAGATACTTACTGCATATGTACTGGTGACACACTCATGAATAAGACAGTTGTTCTGTTGGGATCTATGTGCCCCTCTACCCATCTAGACCATGTCTTGAGGACCTTCCGGTATGCAACGACACGTTCTATTTCTTCATACTTAACATGTTTCCTTGAAAAAGATCCACCATGCCTGTAGTCAAAGTAACTTGTGTGTTAGCATAAGCGAGCATATCCAAAACATAAAGATCTTCCACATCCACTCCTAAGGTTAGTCTGTTGGTCAGACAGACTGTTTTCATTGTTCATGAGGGTTGAAGGATTAATGTCTACGGTACTCACAAAGTTTTCATCTGTGGTGTATTCATCCACCAAATGTAAGTATTGAAGATCAGGTAGTCCACTCCTTCCCAGTTTGCCGCATGCTTCGCGATCGATGTTGGCTTGATCATGCGATCACTGATGCTATGAATGTCTGGATCATCTGAGTTTGACTCAACTAGGAAAGGAGCCCAATAGAACTCAACTGTTGCGTTGTACTCCTGAAAAGTGTAAATTATCCGCACAAGGATTAGCCATACGCATAAGATTCATGAGCAAAGGTTAGAGAGAAAAATGTCGGCATAAACAGAATCTGAACATGTTTATCCATTTTTCTTAATTAGAGCCTCTGCATTTGCAAGAATTTTCTTAATTATTGAGGCTGGTAGTATGATCTAGTAATACAAACACCATTTTATAGGCTAATTCCAGCTACATCTTCAGTGCTGATTTATTCTATGTTCTCTCTAAGGGCTTGTTTGATTGCAAGAGATTGGAGGGGATTGAAATGGATTAAATCCCTCTCTATTCGAATTTGGCTAGTAAGGGATTGAATCCCCTCGAATCCCTTCAATATTCTTGCAACTAAACAAGCCTTAATGGATTTTGTAGTGGTCAGTAACCCCTGGTTGATGTGCATATGTGTAGCATACAAGTACCTGAAGATGGAACACATTCAGGGAACCATTCTTGACAAGTGACTTTTTGTCCCATGGAGCCTCTGACTGGACCAGGCACACCATGGACTCCCACTGGTTCCGATTCAGAGAATCCCCCACAAACATCAGCCTCTTGTTCCTTAGCTTCTCCAGGAGCAACTTAGCATCAAATCTGCAACAGAATTGTCAAAACACCCATCAGTTCCAAGACAAATTCTGCGTAATATACATGTGAATCTAACTCCAAGATTGAGCTGATCAGCATGCTGCATGCATTTGACAAGACTTCTCAAGTTAGTCTTGAAACACTGTGGCTGAACCACAAATCTATTGTTTTTCACCAGCATCAATTGTACAGTTTAACATCCACAAGATTTACAGAGATAATCTAATGCATTTCCAAGCCAGGAAACCCTAAATCAAATGGCATGAGAATTGCGTATAGTATACCTTCTCTCCAATTTGAAATAAACAGCCATGGTCCCATGGTTGGGATATTAAACATGCAACAAAACTCACTAGTCATAGAATAGACAACACTGCAATGCAACAAAACTCACTTTGTCATAGAACAGTGCACCAGACTTAAATGTACAGATTCTACTTCTACCATCAGGATACACAAAAGGTTTCACTGGTTCAGTAGGATGGCAAACTGGAGTTATCGCACTAGTTGTGTCAAGATTCTACACGGGTACTAATCGATGCAGCTAAATGTGAAGTACAACGTTCTGATAAATTTCCTCTGTTTTGAAGGTATAGTCATGTCATGTGTAACATGAGAACATATGAGATAAAAGAGCATGCAAATAATGATGCCAATTAGTGATTCATATTTACCGGGTGCATTACCCAAATATATGAAGTAGATAATGCTGCAAGTAAGCTCAAGAGCTGTGTAGCGTTATGTGTTTGAAAACAAATAAACTGTGATGTGACTGTATACACGCATAATCAATGCTGATAAATGTGAGCCCAACCCTAACCAATCTGAAAGGTTATGGAGCATATAAAAAATGCTCATGTTATTTGTGACTGGAGGGAGTATTTATTCAGCTCATGTTTTAGTTGCTGACTTGATGTTTAGTATGAAATAGGCTATTCAGCAATTTACCGAGAAAAAATAGAAGCGCAAATAATTGCTATTAGTTAGTTAGTTAGTTAGAACTAGAAGTTGATGCCATGTCATGCAACAACTCCCACTTTTTTTGAGATTCCAAACCTGTTACTTCTGCACTCAACAACTTTCTCTAACGAACAGAGCATCCCTATCAACCAACAAATTGCTTAATCTATTCAAAGAAAGATCATAGCTGAAATGATTGCTGTCTCTTTTCCTCATCAATTGCAACACCTAACTAGTTAAAGTACCCCCACACGCAAATCTTAGTTGCCAAGAAACACAGCTAACGAGCACAAGCTTCAACAGATCAACTTCACCTAACGTACTCTGCACTCAGCATCTTTGATGCAGGGCAACCCTGCACGGCCGCTTGCCTTGATGAAACTTTAAACAACTAACAAAACGTACAGAGGGCTATGCAAAAACTAAGCTCTGTAACGCATCGAGAACAATCGCGAACTGTAAGAGAAAGATGAAAAAAAAGGTGTCACGACACTTGCAGCTTCAGTAAAATGTCGGTAATGCTGGCTGGAACCACATTGCCGCAGATAATTACTAGTACATGTTGCTGCAATCATGACAAGTTGGGCAATGGGCAGTAGTATTTTGCGGTTAGAAATGGGCAGATGAGAGGGCTACAATACACCTGTACTCCCTTGCGCAATTGCGCATCCGCCAGACAAGTTGTGCGCGTGCGTATCACCACGTCAACCCAGAGCGCACAAGAAAACAATTAAGACCAAAATAGGCTGACTGATGCACCGCACCCCAGATGCAGACACGGATCCGCTCAACTGACGCAGCGCCCCCGGCCAAAAAAGAAAGCGCCAAGTGATCTGGCCGCACGCAGCCGCCCATGCGGAGCACGCGTCCACCCCGGCTTTCCAGGCCGGGGCCGCGAGCGAACGAAAGCGCGCACGCACCTACCCAACCACTGAACCCCGCTCTCCGGGCCGTATGTACGTACTACACGTATACGAGTACAGAGATACGTAATATAGTGTAGTTCGTATGTCAGTATACGAGCAGGAAGGGGAAAGGAGAAAATGAAGGAATGGACTAATGGAGTGGCAACGAAGCAAGGGTACTAGGGGTAGGGGAGGTACCTGGGGAGGTCGCAGTCGTCGGGCTGCCAGCGCCACTTCTGGTAGTCGTCGTCGCGCCGGCCGTTGCGCATGCAGGTGACCTGCTCCGTGAGGAAGCCGCAGCCGGACTCCTTGTACAGCGGCGCGCGGGCCTCGTCGTACACCCAGTGGCCCTTGTAGAGGTCGCAGGAGGAGGTCCCCCGCGGGCGCTGCGGCTGCTCGGCCTCGGCCTCGCCGCCGTCCTCCCCGCGCCCCGCTCCATCATCTCCTTGATGCACCGCCGGCTCCTCGATCAGCGGCGGCGCGTCCTGCAGCGAGCTGCCCGCCGTCGCTCCGGGATTGGCCACTGCCTCCGCCTTGCCGTCCTCCTCCTGCTGCCGCTGCTGGTGTGGCGGGGTCGGGTCCGCCCGATCCGTGCCCTCCGCCGGCGGCGCGCCCGCGTTCGCCGCCTCCTCCACGGCGGGCGCCTCCTCCTGCGCACAGAAACAGAAACAGGGCTTAGCACTTTAGCATGGAGGCAGCAGCCGACCAACCGACCGACCCACAAGGCCACAACACGAGTATCGACGAGATTCGAGAAGGCGCGCGGCAGCCCGAAGCAATTACAACAGAAGCAGTAGGTGCTGACCCTCGCTGTGCCGGAGACGGCGCCGGTGTCGTCGGAGAGCTTGGCGTACGCCCTCTGCCCTCCTCCGTGCCTCCGCAGCGAGGCGGCGATGTGCGCGCTGTCGTAGAGCACGGAGACCCCCAGCAGCGCGGCGAGCGCGAAGACGGCGGCCACCTGCGCCCGCCTGCTGGGCACCCCGACCGCGAGCGCGCCCTTCCGCCGCGGGATCCGCATCTCCACCGCCCGCCCGGGTGGAACCGAATCGCTCGCGGTCGCGGCAGGGGATTCCGCGGCCGCGGCCTCCCTCCTTTATTCCTCCCCGGTCGGGCCGCCGGCGGGTGGCTTGATTCGCCTCCTCCACGGCGGGCCGGCGGGGGGCCTCGGCAACGGCAGCTTTCCTCGCTTTGCTCGGTTTCCTTTCCTCGGCGTTTTTATTTATGACGGAGACGGAGGCGGGGGGCCGGGGCGGGGCACGCTCTTCAAGAGGGAGCCGAGGATGCTGGGTGGGCCCCACCTGGGCCGGAATGCGTGGAGGAGGAGAGAGGCGGGGGGTGTTTGGCGCTTTTGCGTGGGTGAGCCAGAGTGGGACCAGGGGTGTGTTTAGATGGTTGAAAAAAACACTGTTCCGAACTGAAAAACACTGTAGAATTACTGTAGCACTTTTCGTTTGTTTGTGGTAAATATTGTCCTACTATGGCTTAATTAGGCTCAAAAGATTCGTCTCGCAAAGTACATCTAAACTATGCAATTATTTTTTTATTTTATCTACATTTAGTATTCCATGCATGTGCCGGCATTTTGATGTGACGGGGAATCTTCTTTTTGCATAGTGAATTTTAAGAGAAAATTTGGGTACTAAACACACGCCAGATGAAGTTTGTTAGGAGAATTAATTATGGCCCAAAGCCCACGGTAATTTACTATGCGATTCCTCGCTTGCCGCCCTCCCTGCATAATCCCCGGTGGCCAGGGGAACGGTCAAAAGTGGCGCACTGCTCCATGCGACCGGCCGGGACAACATCGTCGATTTGTCTTTGTGTCTCTGTTTGGAGCACGCCAGGTGTATTATCACGAAAAGAATGGAACCCCTCCCTCCCTCCCGGTGGATTGAATCGGGGCCGGAATACGGGGTGCTCATTTCGATGTTTTTTGTTTTTTATTTGAAAATAAATACTGTAGGACATAGGAATAATTTGCCATCTGAATTTATGTTTTTGTTTCTAGCATCGCGCTTGTTAAGGTTCATAAAAACGTACATCGTCAAGTTCATCCTATATTCTCGAATGACAGGTGTAAAATTAAGACGTGGATTTATTTTTTTTACTTGTTTTGCTGTGGGAGCAAATAAGGCGTTCCATACAATTTTGCATTCTTGTTTCCTATAATGAAATCCACAAATTACAAAATGAATGATATCAAGTTATCCCCATTACTTATTAATAAAAATGGTGATAATGAGCTTCATAAATTACAAAAAAAAGTGATAGGCAAACCACATCATCAAAAGACACCTCATTTTGTGATCCCTTTAAGAATGGTTTCTAAGAAACAACACGAAGGTACTGCCGTACTATGCATCGGATGAGTTGCATCAAATGTGTATGTATCGGCTTTGGAAAAAATGGCATGATACAAAACATGGGGACTAGTCTACGCTTCCAAGCAACTCGGCCTATCATTGTTTTTCTTACTATATCTAATTACACCATTAACCAGCTTCTTTGATCATGCATTCATACTTTAGAGGATAAGCACTAACTAAAGACAACATAGTCATTTTATCTACATCCTTATTCATGTGATCAACTCTAGAACAACCATTACTACATTCCCTTGTAAAAGAAATACTGAATCCATATTTTTACAAGAAGAGTAGTTTTTTTGGATTAAAAAGACTTTGGCTAGTGATTATTAATTAATATTTTAGCCAATTCCAATCATTCGTCTTATTCAAAAAAGTGCACATGTTATCATTTATTTGGTTATGATATGTTGTAGCACTAAAGGTAGTTTGAATATTTGTTGTGTTTTTACATGTTTACGTACTTTTTTTTAATAGGAAGAATGATTAAATAAGTTGTGAAGAAGTCAACCGAGTCATACATTTGTCAATGGAGGTAGTATAATCATATGAAACTGTTGCAAATATAATGTTATCAGTTTTGAGTCACATAAGATTCCTCAAATCACATTCTCTATCACTGTTCCAACTACCTTTCTCTGTCTACAATGCAGCATTTATGTCAAGTGTTTTGAGGATTCCTCAAAACCCAACCATTGGTTACTTTCACATAGAGCGGATGTTGATCAACCACTTGTTAAATAATTTAAGTCTATCAGAGCGAGTAGGAGTATGAATGTAAAATCATAAATGGGCGATGCTATGTGTTCGGCATTTATATGCGCATGTATTGCACTATACCGTGAAGACACTGGTACGTGGACCTCAAGTCCTCAATAAGTAAATTAAATGTTCCTGCTAGACACGCTGTTTGCAACCTTGTCTTGGTAACGTACCGTTCGGTAGTTGGAATATTGGAATATTATTACTCCC
Organism: Paspalum notatum; assembly: GCA_022530915.1. NCBI lineage: Eukaryota > Viridiplantae > Streptophyta > Magnoliopsida > Poales > Poaceae > Paspalum > Paspalum notatum. The sequence goes on from CM039692.1 coordinate 26,849,886, forward strand.
AAAACCTGTTCCATACTTCCATGATGCGAGGCGTATTCTTGTACGCACACGTGGGGGCTATGCATTTGTTGCATGCCGTGGCGCAAGGATACAATGATTTTGTTTCGAAATTGACCTAGCCGACAGAAAAATCTGGCCGAGAGTCGCCTTCTCATTCGTCTCTGTTGTTGTTGGTTACCTGGCATGGACGGTTCCCTGCTGCCCTGCTCGGCCGGTACCCTCTCTCGGCATGCATGCGCCATTAACCGCGGTACAGTGGAGAGGCGGTCCTCTTCCTCTCCTCCTCTGACCCCATGGGGACCCTTGTAAAGTGTGGACGGTTGCATGGAAAAGCTACCAAGGGGGCGGAATGACTTGTTCAGTGGGCGAAACCCTAGTGTAGTTTTGCTCTGTTTTCAAGTCGCCGTCAGTCGTAGCTAAATGGTAGTACTCCAGTATGTAGGGCCTGGTGCTGCAGGTTTGTGGGCAGCCTGCTCCCCAATCATCGAGCCTTTGGACACATTCAGTATCAATAATGCAGTTACCAAGCGATCCACACGTACCGAGGCTCTGTTGATTTCCATTTTAACGGCTCCAAGATTTATTTCATTACGTAAAGCTTGTATCATAGTATTTGTTCTCGGTTTGTTGTTTTTAATTCAATGACTAGAGAAAGGTTTAATGAACTGATTGGTCAATTTGTCGATCCAACAATACTAATTGAATACTATGAAATCCTCACACGGCGCGCTTGAAAAAGTGCTAAAAATGTCATAAAAATATAAAAAATGCGGCTATCCATGGCGATCTCCAACAGTAATAATCATCAGATCTATTATATTTCTAAAGAAAAATACACACTCCATCATTATGAAAGACATTTGAAGTAACTCCTCAACGTGGCATTTAAAATATCCCACATATATCATTACGAAAGATGATTTAATATAACACATAAATCTACATTTAAATTGCTCATCTATGTTTGTTATGATAGATGATTTGAAGTATTCCTAATTTACATTTAAATAAAAGAGAGAGTTTTTGTAATACCATTTTTTACCTAATGGAAACATGCCTGCCTCTCACTATGGCCCCACATCACAAGTTGGAATGGTTTGGAAAAGAGTATAGAAAGGGTCCAAAAATGATAGAAGAAAAATGTTTACTTTTCTTGTCTTGTAAATAATAAAAAAGGAAGAACGTCAATCAAGTGGCCATTAATTCCTTCTTCTCTTTCCATTTCTATTTTATTGTCCAGCTGATCGACTCCTTCCTTCCCCTTGACGCCTTTTGGTCTTCATGTGATCTACATAAACCCCCCAAATATGCAGTATGCGATGAGGTTCATTGCGTGCATGTTGCACGTATGTCTTTGCTAATTTAAATTATCCACCTATATTAGTATAAAAGGTAATTTAAGTGAACCCCTTGAATTTTAATATAAGTTACCAAGATTTGGCACTAATGTAATTTATTAAGGTTCCAGCCAAATTTAATCATCTATTACGTTATTAATTTAAACAAAAAAGTCCATGAAATATATATCTCTAAATTACCAATACCCATTGTTAACAAAATAATAGATAAATATAATGTATAGCTATATATTTCAAAATTACACGGTTCTAACACAATATATGAAACTGGAAAGCAAACACATTTTGCGCATTATGAGTGATAGATATATATTTTGTTTGGCAATCATGAAAATACTCCTTGAATGAATCATATACCATTTTATACTGCTAATTTGTTATTAATTATATTAAATGCTCTAGGAAAATTGATTGTGTAAATTCTTACATTTGAGTGTACTCTTACAATTAGTTTCCTTACATCAGGGAGAGGAGGAATTTCACAGAAATTTTATAGAAATTTCACAGGAAAAACACACACAAATAGAATCATTGCTGGTAGTTCAAGCTGAGGGCCTGTTTGGTAGCATGGTATTTTCACGGTTTTAAAACAATACCATAGTTTTTGCGAATACTGTGGTTTTAAAAGCCAAAAGGTGTTTGATTGATATCAGCAAAACATAGTTTTGAAAACATGGTTTATCCAAAACCATAGTATTTTTGGAGTTTTGGAAACTGAGGTCAAGACTTCAGTATTCTCTCTTACGTGTCTCTTCCGTAGTATGAGGCTCTTTAAAACTGTGGTATATGGCTGTTGAAAACTGTGGAACCAAACAAGCCTCGGTTTTCATCAAAACTGTGAAAAAACTATGGTATTTAAAAACCGTGGTATTTGTGTTTTATACAACTGAAAACCACAGTATCCAAAACCTATGATTTTTGAAAATTTTGCTGCTAAACAGACCCCGAAGGTATCCAAGATATATATTGAAGTAATACTTGCAGCAATTCTTTTCCTAGATCCGAGGCAAAGGAACCCACCAATTACATTCATTGATCCCGGCCCACGATGTAGTTAATAAATCGCTGCAAGCCCGCCAATCATCGAGAGGGCGCTGCCTGGAACTGAGCACAGTGCAGTGTGCATGCTCCGCTGGGTGGTGGTACTATTGTGGGAGCGGTAGGGCCGTACTATGCCGCTGTCAGCTGATTTAGGGAAGACGGCAGAGTGCTCCCCAATCGTATGTCCACCCCCATTATATTCAATTCCTCCGACCTCCACCGTGCGCGCGAGTGTGCGTGCGTGATGCATGCACGATCTAATACCTAGGCCGGCACAGGCGCACAGCAGAGGAGTACTGGCGCGGGCGCAGCCAGCAACTAGTGGCTGCCTGGCCTGGCTGCACGTACGCCGCCGATCCGGCAATGGCTACAGAAGCACATGCGCGCTCGGCCGCTCGCCAACGTCGTCTCCTCCTGTAGGAGTAGGCTGTATATAGCGAGTGCCAATGGGTAGCCACACGCACAAGCACACGTACTGCACATCCCTTGGCTATGGCTTCGCCGTCACATATGACCAATAATTGTCAACAATAAACTGATGCATCGATACGATAGATAGCTAGGCGAAGGTCAATTAGGTGTCATACGCACGATCGACGAGTCCCTTTCGTTGTACGATCAGAAAGAAACGTTAAGCGGGCAGTGGCGCTCACCGCCACGTCCATCACCGCCAAAGAGGTCGAGGCCGGTGTTGCCGGAGAGAAGGGGGGCTTCTCTGCCGCCGGAGGTAGAGGATGATAGAAGGAGGTGGCGGCCGGCGATGCAGGCGGTTGGTGGGCGGCGGGAGCCACCAGAGCCGGGCGGCGGGGGACAACCGATGGGTGGTGGAGACGGTGGGGGAGAAGAGGTCGGTGAGTGGTGGAGGCAACGGCGGGGTTAGCGGTGGCCACGCTGGCAGGCGGTGGCGGTAGCTGCCGGAGCTAGGATTGGAGGGGACGATGGGGGTGAGGAGGCAGCGTGGTCGTCGGAAGCGGGGAAGACAGCATGGGCGGAGGGGTCGCGTCACGTGCTCACGCGATGGGTCGCGCATTAGCGGAGAGATTTCAAAACTTAGCTTACAAATTTGCATATCTTTTAAAATTTGACATCACATCACAATGATACGTGGAGTCACTATAAATCACTGACTCGTGAGTTAGAGTGTCAAATTATAAAAGGCATGCGAATTGAGACCCAATTTCAAATTATCGGTGTTAGCGTCGTCCTTGCACGATGCACGCATGATCAATATATTTGCAAAAAATAAAATGCAACAAACTATAAAGCCATGTTGGAAAAGGGTAGGCGAGCAACGTCCGGGACATGCCGGCCATATTTTGGTTTCGACCCAACTGTTCACCGTCCACTGTATTATACGACCCGTAGACCACTTAAATTTTCTCCACTAATTTGCTTTAGTTATTTTAAGGATTTCCCTTTTGTGAGAAAATTAATGATTTCCTTCTGACTTGAAGCTCCATGCATTATTGCTGCTGGTACTCCAATCAAAGACATGGGATAGCAGTAGCAGAGGTCTAATAAGTACTCCGTAGAAGGTATACTGACTCTTTCCAGTTTGAATTCAGCTGTCCACCTATTTTTAACCAATCAGGGGCAGAGGGTTACAGTCCACACTTCACACAACACAAAAAACGGCAATTAGCTGCCAAATTGCTCTTAATGTCCCCACCGTCCTGAAATATAAAAGGTCCAATCGTTTTAAATTTGTCCCCTCAGCTATAAGGGATAAGGTGCATCTTCCCTTTCCCTATATATTTGGGCCAATCAAAGCTGGACAGCTGGTTAGACTATGTGCAGTGCAATGGGTAAATGGATTGTCTATACACGGTAGCGACATTGTACGCAGAGAGCGAGGTAGTTGGAATAGTGGATACACAATGCATTTATACATCCTAATGTACATAGTCTTATGTGTGCTTTTTAGTATAACATGGACTTGTGATTTTTCCCCATGTGTCTTAGATTATCCTAAGAAGCTCTCTCCCTATATGTATTGGCAATGGGTAACCGAAACCCGAGTACCCGATGGTTTTTACCCGATATAAAGGCAGGTATGGGATGACTTTTCCACCCGTGGGTACATTAATGGCACAATCATGACACTAAATTTTACCCACGCAGGTACTGGTATGGGTAAAACTTTATACCCGCAAATGGGTATGGGTATTGTAGCAGGTATAATTTTTATTCGCTGGTGCAGGTATGGAATGGTAATACTTGACGGGTAGTTACCTGCTGCCATCCTCCTACTGGAGAAATGTCAAGAATTGACACTAAGTTCGCATGTGTTTCAAGATTTGACACCATAATCCACATATCAGTGACCCATAGTAACCCCACATGTCATTGTGATGTGGTATCAAATCTTGAAGGCATGCGAATTTTAGTGTCATGTTTTGAAATCTCTCCTCCTGCTGGTACTCCAATCAAGACATGTATATGAGACAGCAGTAGAGCTTTAGGTAGAACTCTACTGACTCTCTCTCCGATTTGAATTCAGCTGTCCAGCTATTTTTAACCAATCAGGGGGCAGAGGGTTACAGTTCACACAGCACAAAATGTGGTACTTAGCTGCCAAATTGCTCATGTTGCCCCCACCGTCCTGAAATATAAAAGGTCCAATCGTTTGAAATTTGTCCACTCAAATATATGTTTGGGCCAATCAAAGCTTGTTCTCTGTACTTTACTAAGAGGAACATGCGTTTTTTTATGTCTCATAAATTATAATAAAAAACTAAAAAACTCCTAAATTATACACTAAAAATCTAAAAAAAATCGTGTATATAGGTATACGAGGGACGGAGTACTTAATTATTGAATTGCACTAATACATACTCCAATAAAATTGCTCTAGAATAGAAAAACGAGCCGTCCTATCTTCCTTCAAACATACTCGATCCTTTCCGGAGAAAACAACAGACACGATAATTAATAATGTAAGCTACAGGTCGCTAATCATTAGTTCTGAGTCGTACTGCCATCTCAGCGGAAATGTGTTAGCAAGACCTGCACTTAGTTAGGCTATCTCCAGCGCTGACTGCATATGGAGACTGCAAAATTAATGCGGTACTATTACGTACTGTAGCTGTGAGTGTAAGTAGTTGGAACAGTGAAGAGAGAGAAGATGGAGGAAGGGGACGGAGGTGGCTGTTGGAGTCAGCCTTAGCTCTCCCTTTTGGATGCCATTCAGACGGTGTTATGCACTTTGACTGATGAGACTGAACACCTAACACAAGTCTAACAAACTTACTTGCATTATTATTTTGCATGTTCAAATCTAAGTATCTAATACTCCTAACCGACAACATGTTGCTGTAAAGCGTTTTAATTCCATTTGAATAATGACGAAAAAGCCCACGTGTGGCCAAGGAGCAGCAACCTGCAACTATCCCATCCCATCATGCTCCTGCATGTTTGACATGGGTGGCTTATTGGCGATTTGGCATGGGCGTCCTTTTTTCCGTGTTGGAGAATTAGGTCTGCCTGATCATTCACACTTTGGTGTGGCTTAATTTATGTCTGACACTGGTAGTTAGTTGTTCTTGGACTTCTGGAGTGGTAGTTGTTCTTGGACGTATTTGGTGTAGTATATATACTCCTGTATAGTACTAGCTTATACATATTTATTAATCATGAGTTGGTCGTGCATGTCATGGCTCCAATAATTAATTTAGGATCCAATAGGACCTGGCGACCATGCATAATTAATGACATAAGAAAAATAAAATGAGCGTGCCAACTTTATATATGAACATCGCTAAAGCATATATTCTGGTCAGGAATGCTTATTCCATGTTTGAGCTGATCGAATTTTACCTTCCGAAAAAGATGCACCGTACCGTTTGTAAGCAACAGTGGACGGCCAACTAGCAACTCTCTCTGGCCATAAATACTTTTCCCACTACAGTAGCTGTGTATGGTCTCAGGATTTTACTGCGGCTGGTGCTTTTGTGTTATTAGATCGTGTTCATAATAACAAACGAGCATGATGTTATGAATGTAGTTTTCAGGATATTTTTATGCTTTCAATATCTTTCATTATACTTCGGTTCTCAGTGTCAAGTATTTGTGAGGGTTCCGTTGTTCCTTCCCTCCGAAGCGTCGGAATGCACGCACGCAAAAAGCAGCGGGCACTGGTCATTGTGCGTCCGTCCGTCTATCTTGTTAGGTTTAGTCCCACATCGGTAATTGATAGTGAGGGAGCACGACATATAAGGCGGGGGTAGTCCTCATCTAACGGACTAGTCTTTTGGGCTGAGTTAGGCCTGTGGGTTTTATGTGTCGGGGACTCCGGTATATGGGTTTGGTGGGCTGCGGTTCGTCAGTGCCAAGAGAGCCGGGCCGGAAACCGTTGCGCCACTCTAACAAGTAGTATCAGAGCCTATGGTTGTAAACCTGAAAAATCTGGGGAACACGACATATAAGGCGGGGGCAGCCCTCACCTAACGGACGCGGCTCGTGGGCGCCAAGCGAACCGGGCCGGAAACCGCTGCGCCACTCTAACACACCTCAAGCTCCGTTCGTTTCTCCGATCCGATGTACGGATCGATATCAGAACAGTACCAAGAGGAAACGGCATCCTTCTCCGTCTACCCACGGCCACCAGTCCGTTATCTGCCGTTTCGCCTTCGTGCCCCTCCCCACAGCCACGGCGTCTCCGCTCGGCTGCCCTCAGTTTGGACTCACCGTCGCGCGTCGCCTGCCTACCCCCTACTCCAGATCATCTTTCTGCTTCAGATCCCCATCCGCTCCGACTCGCCTCCTCTCCTGCTTGGACCTCCGACTCGTCCTTCCGCTTCGACTTGCCATCTCTCTCACAAACCCTAGGGCCACCATCGCCTGTCCCACCATGGCCGCCACCCCTCTCCTCTTCCAACAGGCGCTGCCAAGTTCACTGCCTTTCTCCTTTCTTTTCCTCCCTGATCCACGCAAACGTGCACCGAAGCCTCTAAAGAAGCGGCAAAATCCTGGTAGGCGGCAGGCAGGCGAGTCAAAGCTGGACGGGAATCCTTCGAAGAAGCGGCATAATCCCTGATCCCAGAAGGACGAGTCGGAGCGCTATGCAAGCGAGGGTGAGTTGGAGCTGGACGGAATCCGAAGGCTGGAGCGGAGGGCCAGTAGGTGGCGGCGAGTCCGAGTGGGAGAGACCCAAAGCGGAGAGGGGCGAACCGAGGGGCGGCGCATCTGGACTCGGGAGCGGAGGGTCAGGCGAAACGGCACTAGACAAAACTGGTGGAACTGAGAGCGATGCCATTTCCTCTGGTACTGTTCCGATATCGATCCGTATATCGGATCAGAGGAACGAACGAACCGAGCCTCAGTCACGCAGCGCGTCACGCCAATCGCCAAGTTCAGTCACGTCACGTCCTCACGGGGGCGCGGCGCACGCGTCGCCCGCAGATGACGGCGAGAGAAAAAAAAAAACGAAAACCCCACAGGCCGCGAGCGGCGGTCCCGGCGCGAGCCCTGGCGCATGGAACGCCCCAGATTCCCTTTCCCTGGGCCTCGAGCCCTCCTCGACCCGGCTCCCGACGCCTCTGGTCGGCAGCCACGCACTACCACTACCACTGCTACTCGTGCGCCCGCGCCAGGCGCCGAGCCCAGAGCTGCTGCACTGCACTGCAGCTGCAGATCCCAACCGATGGGCGATGGCGGCATGGCAGTGCGGGCTGGCTGGCGCTGTTTCCCGATGCTGCCGATGGCAGCGGCGGCGGTGGTGCAGGTGCTCGTTCGTTCGTTGGGGTCAACGGACCACGTCTCTTTCTTTTTTTTTTCTGTTTTCTCCTTCGCTCTCTCTTTCTGTTCTCTTGATCCCCATGCCAAAAGGAGAGGACCCGCGGGTCCACGGCAAAGGCCAGCCGTCTTTTCATTCTCCGGTGACCGCAGACCGGTTGCCCCTGGACGTCCGGTAGGGTGGCACGAACGTTTTCGTGTCGCTTTCTTTCTCGGCTCGGTCCAGTGATGAGGGCAGGCCAGCCACTCCCACGCACGACGGGTCGCAACGACCTCAGCAAGAAAATAGGACACTAGGATAGGTCCACGAATAGTAGCAGTGGAAACTGGAAACCACCTAATGGGGATGTATACTACGAGTAGTAGTATGGCTGTTGTGCTCCAGCTGTGAGATTTGGCAGAATTTCGGCCGGGAGAAAGATCACCGGGCCAAACGGTCTCTCGTGTTCGGCTTGGAGGACGCAAGAAGAGGTGACCGCCCGGTGATTTTTTTTTTTTGCCAGACTAGGGGCTCGATCGTCTGATTATATTTACTTGTCGATTATGGAAATAATCCATGTGTGCCAAGCACACACGCAAATGATCCAAGCAACGCTGATTCTAGCACCGGATAGAGAGCAGGTTGTATAGCATAGTCACAGCATCCGGTACCTTGCTTTTTAAAGATACATCGAGGGAGGGGTGGTCAGTGGTGTGATGAAAAAGACAAATAGTCCCCGCTAAAAGCAGAATAAACTTTTCCACACTAGAATGCTGTGGAGTATGAGCGTTAGACGGTCTTCAGCAGCTTGCCCATCCACCTTGCTTATTTCAAACTCTACTCTGTAGCTACAGTATTATTTTGTACTCTGAACAGTCTTTTTCCATGGTCTGCTGCACACAGCCTTATGTCTTCTCTGATGATTGATGAACACCATGAGGACCTAGAAGCAAACTCCAGCATTGACGGGCCGCATATGAAGTTTGCTCACACTGCTTTTCTGTTGGCCCATGGACGAAAACGGAGTCCTTTCCTTCCCCCATTTCTTTAAACTTTTGCTTCATTGGCCCGTACGTCAAAGATCCTTTTATTTGTTGCTAGCCCACTAGTGATGATATACATACTCATTTATTTTACGGAATTGATTGGCAGACCTCTAGATTAGATCCCTAGTTTGTAAACCAAATTAAATTAGTTTTGATACTTATATTTAATATAGACTATAGGTAAAAACACTTTATCTAAATGCTCTTGATACGCGTACAATTCTAGACATTAGATATGGGTTAATTCAATATACTATGTCATTGTACATTTTTTGTTAAGATATACCATTACAGATCTTCCACTTTGGAACAAATTCTCCCTATCTCTCTTCCTTGGTGTCTATTTACTACTGGCTCCACCACCACCAAGGTGTCCCTCACCACATGAGCTCAACAACCACTAGCTAGTAGACCCCTCCCCCTGTGCGCGACTCCACCATAGGCAGCATCCTCGCTTGTGCCAGACTCCACCACCAGCACTGACGCCCTTTCCCCACCGTTGCCTGCCTATGCACCCATCGCGTCCATTGCCTTCGTGGGTGCTGAGGCGACGTGGACATAGTCACAGGGTTCGGGGTCGAAGCCGCGATCCACGTACCAGGGTCGTTGATCCGGTTTGAGGGTTAGGGTCGATGTGGGTCGCCATCCCAAAACACCATGGGTCGTCATCCCGGGAGACGGGACGAGATGCAGATGAAGGAGGAAGCCACGATGTCCCCCGTCCACCGGATCCTAGCTGCAGGAGTGGCGCCGCCGCCGCGCTGTTCACCGGAGAGCCTGGCGCGGAGCAAGGAGACGCAGCCATGGTGCGGAGTAGGGGAGGTGCGCCGACCGCGGAGTAGGGAGTCGCGGCGGCGGCCGCGGCGTGGAAAAGGGAGGCGCGCGGGCGGTGGAGCAAGGAGACGCGACGGGCGCCGCCGGTCGCTAAGCAGCGAGCGGCGGCGGAGCAAGGAGCCAGGAGGATGGGAAAGGAGAATGTGTGGGCTTTAGTTCTAGGGTTGTGAGTAAGGTGGGCCTTTCCACCATGGGCTGTATCCCTGTGTGGGCTTTACTTCGATTTTGTGCTAAGAATATATGAAAGTAAGGCCCACGACTCTTGGATCGTCCTGGGTCATCGACCCAAATGCTATTGGGTCGCGTACCAATTTTTGGGTCACCGTACCAAAGGGGTATACCCCCTTCGTATCACGTTTTTTCCAAGTGTCCACCCTGTACCAAAGGAGGTGTCGGAGAGATTTGTGTTTCCAAGGAGCGCATGCAGCCATGCCACCGGTCACCAGAGATCAACACTTGCTGTCGAATTATAAAAGGAAAAGAAAAGAGTCCCTTTGTCGAGTCAACCCCATGAGGCCGTGCACTTGATTGGGCCAAATTGATGAAGACCCAAGACCCAACTAAAAAAGCCCACCCAGCCCCCATGGCAAACGGAAAGGCCAACTACCACAAAATTGGTCGCCGCGGCCGACACTCGACTATCCTCCATGGCCGTTAAGCCCACACCCATCACCGCCGCCGTCGCCGCCGCCGCCGTCCATGGAGACCAGCAAGTCGCCGCCGCTCTACTCGCCGCCGCGGGATCCCTCCGCGGCGACGGTGATGCTGTGCCCATGCCTGGCGTTCTTCCTCCTCGCCCTCATCATCGTCTCCATCGCCCTCAGTGTCCACTTCCGCCTCTACTGCCACACCCCGCTCGCCCACCTCGTCTCCCCCCATCGCTGCCCCCACCACATCTGACCTCGGGATCCGGTGCGGGACGCCGCCGCATCGCTGGCGCGGCCCTGCTTCCCGGCGACGGCTCGCTGCCTCTGCTGCCGCCGAGATCTCGCTCCCTCCCGGGTTCCCCTCTCCTCGCCCCGCCGGCATGCGGGGCTGGCTACGCGCGCTTGGGCCTCGCAGCCGGAAGATGTCTCTCCACCTCGGCTGCCTCCGACAGCGGCGGCGAGAGGGATCCGTCGGAGCAAGAGGCGGCGGAGTCGAGCCACCCGGACCCGGAGCACGTGGGCCGCGTCTGCTCGGCCATCGCAGACGTTGTCGCCACCGGCGCCGACGCGAACATAGAGGCGGCTTTGTCAGAGCTCTCGCCGCCGCTCTGCGAGGCGCTCGTGCTCGCTGTCCTCGACCGCTTCAAGCACGCGCACAGGCCGTGCCGCCGCTTCTTCCGGTGGGCCGCCGTGTCCGGCGGCTTCACCCACACCTCCATCACCTACTGCAAGATGCTTCACATCCTAGGCAGGGCGAGGCAGTTCGAGTCGATGGTTGCTCTGATCCGAGAGATGGCGAACGCGGGGGTCCTGTGCATGGACGCCTACAAGGTCGCCTTTAAGTCCTACGCTGCGGCCGGCGAGATCAAGAATGCGGTTGGTGTGTTCGAGTCGATGGCCAAGGACGGTTTTGACGACGGGGTGGAGTCGTTCAATTGCTTGCTCACTGCTTTGGCCCATGAAGGACTGGGCAGGGAGGCAAGGCAGGTGTTTGACAAAATGCAAGGTCGGTACACCCCAGACCTACGCTCTTATACTGCGCTGCTGCTGGCATGGTTCAATGCAAAAAATCTGGTTGAGGCTAGTCGTGTCTGGAATGAGATGGTGGACAAGAGGATGAAGCCGGATGTCGTCGCGCACAACATAGTGATCGAGGGGCTGCTGCGTGGGCAGAGGCGGCCTGAGGCCATAAAGATGTTTGAGGTGATGAAGGCAAAGGGGCCTCCACCAAATGCATGGACTTACACAATGTTGATCCGTGACCATTGTAAGCGGGGAAAGATGGACATGGCACTGGAGTGCTTTGAGCAGATGCAGGAGGCCGGATGCCAACCAGATGTTGCTACCTATACATGCTTGCTTGTTGGATATGGGAACGCAAAGCGTATGGACAGAGTGACTGCTGTGTTGGAGGAGATGACCCAGAAGGGTTGTCCCCCAGATGCTCGGACTTACAATGCACTGATTAAGCTGCTAACAAATAGGCATATGCCAGACGATGCTGCGAGGATATACAAGACGATGATCAAGAAGGGACTTGAGCCCACAATCCATACTTACAACATGATGATGAAGTCATATTTCAATGGTGGTAGGAACTACACAATGGGTTGTGCGGTGTGGGAGGAGATGCACCGGAAGGGTATTTGTCCTGATGTGAACTCTTACACAGTGTTCATTAATGGGCATATACAACATGGCAGGCCAGAGGAGGCATGCAAATATATCGAGGAGATGATCAACAAAGGGATGAAGGCTCCGCAGATAGACTATAATAAGTTCGCTGCAGATTTCTCCAAGGCTGGGAAACCAGACATATTATACGACTTGGCTCAGAAGGTGGAATTTACAGGGAAATCTGATGTATCTAATGTGTTCCATCAGTGGGCAGAGAGAATGAAGAGTCGGGTGAAGAGAACCTGTCCCTAATCAGACTGGTAACAGAATGTTCTAAGATTACTATGTTGCAAGCAGGAGCATGGCATTACTGTCATGGTGCTTGACATTTAACTATTTAGTAGAGCTGCTACCTTTTTTCCCCCTGCCATTGTATAGTAACGTGTCATTGGAGAGTACATGCCACCAACAATTTTGCCAATTTATGTTGTAGCTGTTCTATTTTTTGGTCAGGCTCAGCTGTAACTTATATTAAATGTTCAACAGCCAGTACTTGTTCAACCAGTTTTAGATGCTTATGATTATATATTGCTGATTTGTATGCTAAGAGATTGGAGCAAGCTAAAATTAAGGCCACTACTTCATTCCAGCAATCATGTTTCTATTATCTTTAATGTTAAAATGAAGCATTGAACAGCCAGTAGGCTTATGTTGGATATATGTATTTCCATGTACACCCTAAAACGAAATTTCCATTGGTGAGAAATGAACAATTTCCCTTCTGTATGAGATGCACACCAGCTAGAAATTCTATAGAGAAGTGGATTATGGCCAGGGTGAATTTCCATGGTTGTAGGAACTACACAATGGGTTATGGCCAGGGTTTAGCCTAACCTGTAATGCTAGACAAGGACCTAGGTCATTTGCTTGATCTCAATTGACACAACTCTCCTCTTTATACAGAGGGGTGTTACTTGATTCCTAAGGAACAGTTAATCTACTAATTCTAATCTTATCTCTAACAGTGATCTCTATCTCTATCCCTATCCTCATATAGTACCTGACATTACTATTGGTGGACTCCATCTGGAAGCACAAAGAGATAGGAAGGTCCTGCGCCATGGATATGCCGCTGTCGATTGCTCCCGAGCACCAGAATGGCACACGAGAAAGTATCTTCTAAACTCTTGGTGCACTTGATCCCCTGATTCATGTGGTGAACCTTCACGCAGAATGGTGCTAGCTGCAGACTGGAATCCAGCAGGAAGCAATTATGCAATCCAATATAGTGTAAAAATTGATGAATTTGCTGATGACTCTTGTTCTTCACGAAGGCAGTGGGATCTTGACTTAGCGCATCGTCCATGCTGTCAACTGTGCCAGGAAGCCTCGCGCTGCCACTTGTAGCTGCTCCACAACATTCTTCAGCATCGGCGCATGTGATTTGGGCTTGGAGATAGATTCAGGCTGTTGCTCTGATGACTCTGTCATCTACGATGGCCAGCAAGGAGGCACCGAATTGGATGCAACAACCTGGATGTTTCGCCTCTGACTGTGGCTCCAAGGGTGAGGAAATTAGCTCCAGGTGCGCTCCAGGCAGAGGGCTGGTGAGTCACACAAATCAGCAAGTTGCGGCACCGCTGATTCAGGCAGGCCCTGCTGTGGCTGCACAGAAGCTGTCATTGCTGCTGGGCATGGTGTCCTCTGCAGCAGGTTGTGGTGCACCTGGGACCATGGACGTGGTACACTGTAGCTTGGAGTCGTACACTGGGACGACATCAAACGATGTATCAGTATCAGCCTCTCCCTCAAATCCTGGAATTCCTGGCGTGCGACTTCAGCATGGAGCAACTTTCTTAGACTATCCTTAAATTCAGATAATGAAGATGACTGCAAATAGGGTGGGAGCAGCAGCTACGAGAAAGGATTCCTGATACCCAGATGTTATGGCTAGGGTTTAACCTAGTCAGTAAATTCTAAATGCTTCTTTATCACTTGTTATTTGAGATGTAGGCATTATCGTATCATGTTTATAAAGCCAGTTATTTATAGGTACCAAGAAACTTGCATTACAAATCTTGTTTCATCCTTTCAGGACAACTTTCATATAGTTGTGATCTGACAGTAAAAAAAATGTTCAAGATACAAGGCCTACCATCTGCTTAATTACAACTGATGCCTTTTAGTAACATTCTTAAAGACACCATTGCTCTTCAGCTACCAGCTGTAACTTACAAATTCTTCTTAATAACTCATTATTTTGAGAAACTTGCATTTATCGAGTCGTGTTTGTCAAGTACGGGCGTCAGTATATGAGGCGCCGTAGAAGTATCAGGGACTAGCTGATTAGGGGGCAAGCAGGCCGAATTGGCCTTGTATACAGGAGTCGGTTTAGAGTTTGTTAGCATTTGGATTAGTCTTGAGTCGGTTGGACCTATGGGTCCACGTGTTTAGGAAGAGATTGAGGAGAGCTGGTAATGGAGGCCTATATATATGGCCATGTAATCAAAGGATGAGCTCAATTAATAGATCAATCTATTCTGGTAGCCATCGCTGGCGCCTAAACCCCGACCTCGCGGTCCGGGACCTCGACCTACCACTCACCACGATTATCCTCTACGCAGCAATCCATCTACTAATCTACCCACACCATCTCAACTGGTATCAGATAGCTTTGGTTCCGGTTAGATGGCGCCATCCCTCACCATCGATGATTTGGCTGCTCGTCTTGACGATTGGGCCAAGCGTTTCGACGCCATCGACAACAACCAGAAGGAGTTGGCCAAGAAGATCGATGCCAACCAACGAGACCTCCGTGCGACGATCAATCACTAGGGCGAGAAGCTCAAGCGCCTGTCGGCGGCCATTACACGCCTCGACCTAGCCGCGCTAGGCAAGGAGACAGCGCTGGACGACGATGATCTAGTGCTGACAGAGACCAATGGATTATTCCAGTCGTCCAAGCCATTGGCATCGGTGCAGAAGCAGACTTCCCTCTCGATACAGGGATCACGACCACCATCGTCGGAGGAGTACTTTCACCCGCGCACCAAACTGGAATTCCCCACTTACGATGGCAAGGAAGACCCGCTACCCTGGTTGAATAGATGTGAATCGTTCTTCAGGGGACAACACACACCGGATGACCGCCGAGTCTGGTACGCATCCATCCACATGATGGGGCCGGCGCAATTGTGGTACCTCCGCCTCGAGCTCAATTCCGGCGAGCCGCCATGGCGCAGCTTCGTGCGGCTGGTTCAGAACAGATTCGGGCCTCCCATGACGGACACTCCGTTGGGCGCCCTCAAGCTATTGCAGCGGACAACCACGGTGGAAGATTACTGTGAAAAGTTCATGTCCTTGGCCTGTCGAGATGCAGAACTTTCAGAGCCTCAACAGGTGCAGCTGTTCATCGCCGGCCTTCGCAATCCCCTGCAGTTGGACGTCGCCCTCCAACGACCATACACCCTGAACGAGGCTCCCTCCAACGACCATACACCCTGAACGAGGCTATCTCGCTAGCGCGGGCCTATGAGCAGCGGCTGCTCCTGCCGGATCCGCCCCCAGCTCGCTCCTCGCCACGCCAATCTTTCAAATCACTTCCCAGCACGACACCCTCGGTCCAATCGGGGGCACCAGCATCGACAGTACCCCTCCTGGCGGACTCCTCCGCGTCGACAACGTCCTCTCCGCGCTGGACTCCAGCAGAGATGGCTCAGCGCCGGGCGGCCGGCCTGTGCTACAACTGCGATGACAAATTTGTCTACGGACACAAGTGCAAGCGCCTCTTCATCCTGGAAGGGGTGCCTGATGAGGACGAACCTAGGGGGGCCGCAGCACCCGACAACTCGTCAACCGACGAACCAGCGATCTCTCTCCACGCGCTTACGGGCATCCGCTCCAACACATACCACACCATGCGAATGTGGGTCAACATTGGCACGGTACGCCTGACGGCTCTGCTGGACTCCGGCTCCACACACAATTTCATGGACTCCGCGGTGGCTTCTCGATTGCATTTACCAGCCAAACATAGCACCAATATGCACGTCACCGTGGGCAATGGTGATCGTGTTGCCTGCTCCAGCAGAATACCGGATATTGCTATGGTGGTGGGATGAAACAGCTTCAAGATTGACTGCTACGTCATGGATGTGGGTGGATACTTTTTGGTGCTGGGGGTCAGCTTTCTTGGTTCCCTCGGGCCAATTCTATGGGATTTCGCTGAACAGACACTATGCTTCCAGAGCGGTGACCGCAAGATTCTTTGGGCTGGCATTGATCGGACACCACCACCGACACTCCACGCTATCACCCCATCAGGCGACACCATGCTGGAAAGTCTTCTGGAAAAGTTCGCTGCTCTTTTTCAAGACCCAGTCGGCCTTCCCCCACAGCGAGCCATCAGCCATCGCATTCGTCTGCACTCAGGGACAGACGCCGTGGCAGTCCGTCCATATCGGTACGCACATGTTCAGAAAGATGAATTGGAGTGCCAGTGCGCGGAGATGCTTCATCAGGGGGTGATACGGCCAAGCTCGTCCGCTTTCTCGTCCCCGGCACTTCTCGTCCGCAAGCAGGACGGTTCCTGGCGCTTGTGTATTGACTACCGTGCTCTGAATGCTAAAACAGTGAAGGATAAATTCCCAATACCAGTGGTTGAGGAGCTGTTGGATGAACTCCGGGGCGCTAAATACTTCACCAAGCTTGATTTGCGCTGAGGGTACCACCAGGTCCTCATGCACAGCGAGGATATTCATAAGACGGCGTTTCGCACACATCAGGGCCTTTTTGAATTTCTGGTCATGCCCTTCGGCCTCACCAACGCGCCAGCCACATTTCAAGCACTAATGAATCACATTTTGCAGAGGTTTCTCCGTCGTTTTGTTCTAGTTTTCTTTGATGACATCCTCATATACAGTTCATCTTGGGCAGAACACTTGCAGCACATTCACTTGGTCCTTCAGACATTGGCAGATCATAGTTTGTTCCTCAAACGTTCTAAGTGCTCCTTTGCAGCCAGTTCTGTGGCGTACCTGGGACATGTTATCAGTGCAGCAGGCGCCGCCATGGATGAGGACAAGATACGGGCGGTTCTCTCTTGGCCAGTCCCACGGACACTCCGGGCAGTGCACGAGTTCCTGGGGTTGGCAGGATATTATCGTCGGTTCATCAAAGATTACGGGGCCACAGCGGCTCCTCTCACAAAACTTCTCCGCAAGGAGGGATTTAGGTGAACACCGGAGACAGAGACAGCTTTCATGAATTTGCGCAAAGCTCTCACACAAGCTCCAGTGTTGCAACTGCCAGACTTTCAGCGGCCATTCATTGTGGAATGTGATGCTTCTGGTTCAGGTTTTGGGGCTGTTCTTCACCAAGGAGAAGGAGCGGTGGCATTTTTCAGTAGGCCAATCGCACCGAGACATGCCAAGCTGGCAGCGTATGAGCGTGAACTTATTGGCCTTGTTCAAGCTGTTCGTCATTGGCGACCTTATCTGTGGGGTAGATTGTTCGTTGTCAAGACGGACCACCGCAGCTTGAAGTTTTTACTTGATCAACGCCTCTCCACAATACCGCAGCACCAATGGGCAAGCAAATTGATTGGATTCGACTTCACCGTGGAATTCAAACCAGGGCACACCAATGTGGTTGCGGACGCTCTCTCCCACCGCGACACTGATGAAACCACTGGAGCATGTGCAGCATTGTCAGGACCTGTATTCTCCTTGTTTGATGATCTGCGGACTGAATTAGAACACACGCCGGACTTG
This sequence comes from Paspalum notatum, assembly GCA_022530915.1. Lineage (NCBI taxonomy): Eukaryota > Viridiplantae > Streptophyta > Magnoliopsida > Poales > Poaceae > Paspalum > Paspalum notatum. The sequence goes on from CM039692.1 coordinate 26,867,913, forward strand.
GCGACGGTGCGGGCTCATGCAGCAGCTGGCACGGAGGGTTGGTCCTCGGTAGATGGTCTCCTTCTGAAAAACAATAGAATCTTTGTTCCCCCAACTTCACCATTGGTGCCTGCCATAATCACGGACGCGCACACTGCTGGGCATGAGGGCATCCAGAAAACTCTTCACCTGGTCCGAGCCACGTTCCACATCCCAGGAGATCGTGGGCTCATCCGTCAGCATGTTTCTTCCTGCCGGGTCTGTCAGCAAAATAAGACAGAGCACCTGCGACCGGCAGGACTGCTGCAGTCCTTGGAGGTTCCTTCCGTGGTGTGGGCCGATATAGCAATGGATTTTGTGGGGGCCTTGCCGCGAGTCAATGGGAAAACGGTCATTTTGACAGTGGTGGATAGATTCTCCAAATTCGCCCACTTCATTCCTCTGGCACATCCATACACAGCGACAACAGTGGCTCGGGCATTCTTTGCTGAGATTGTTCGGCTCCATGGCATCCCGGCATCGATCGTCAGTGACTGTGACCCTGTTTTTACCAGTGCATTTTGGCGTGAGCTGTTTGAGTTGTCTGTCACTAAATTGAATATGTCTTCTGCCTTTCACCCTCAGTCAGATGGACAGTCCGAGGCTACCAACAAGATTATCACCATGTATCTGCGCTGTCTCACCGGGGATCGACCTCGCCAGTGGCTCCAGTGGCTTCTGTGGGCTGATTTCTGTTACAACTCATCGTTTCAGGCATCACTGGGTATGTCCCCGTTCAGGGTCATTTACGGCAGAGATCCACCTACGTTGCAGCAGTATGATGGTCATTTACGGCAGAGATCCACCTACGTTGCAGCAGTATGATGGTGCGTCCGCTCGGCTTCCTGCCGTTGCCCAACAACTACGTGATCGGGATGAGTTTTTGGCAGAGATTCGTGACCGTTTGGAGCAGGCCCAGCAGTACCAAAAGAACCAGCATGATCGCCGGCACCGCGAGGTGGTATTCTCGCCAGGACAGTGGGTTTGGCTGCGTCTCTTGCACCGCCCAGCTGCCTCTTTGGATGTGCGTGGTCGTGGTAAACTCGGACCTCGTTTCTATGGGCCGTTCAAAGTGCTTGAGCGCATCGGAGAAGTGGCTTATCGTCTGCTTTTGCCAAAGGGTGCGCGCCTGCATAATGTATTCCACGTCGGCCTTTTGAAACCATACAATGGGGATGAGCCTGTGGATACACCAGATTTGCCACCTGTTCATCATGGAAGGGTCTGTCTGTTACCACAGCACGTACTACGGGGTCGTATGGCTCGAGGAGTTTCAGAAGTTTTGGTGCACTGGCAAGGTCAAAGCGCTGCAGAAGCATCATGGGTTCCATTGGCAGAGTTTTGGCAGCAGTACCCCTCCTTCCAGCTCGAGGACGAGCTGATTGTCCAGGCGGGGAGAGATGTCATGTACGGGCATCAGTATATGAGGTGCCGTAGAAGTATCAGGGACTAGCTGATTAGGGGGCAAGCAGGCCGAATTGGCCTTGTATCCAGGAGTCGGTTTAGAGTTATTAGGATTTGGATTAGTCTTGAGTCGGTTGGACCTATGGGTCCACGTGTTTAGGAAGAGACCGAGGAGAGCTGGTAATGGAGGCCTATATATATGGCCATGTAATCAAAGGGAAGAACTCAATTAATAGATCAATCTGTTATGGTAGCCATCGCTGGCGCCTAAACCCCGATCTCGCGGTCCGGGACCTCGACCTACCTCTCACCACGATTATCCTCTACGCAGCAATCCATCTACTAATCTACCCGCACCATCTGAGTGTTAAGAAAAGCTCATTGTTAACATGGTGATATGATACAACTCCTTATCGTTTAGTCTTGTTCATTTCTTCTATTAATTAATTGTTGTCTGAGCTATTTCCTTTTACATGCCATTACGAAGAGTGCACCTTCATCATTATCACACATTCAAATGCCTAGAGTTAAGGAAAAGTTTGACTATGATATTGTTTATCTTCTTTTCCTTGCCTAAATGGAGTTTTTGCGGCTATTCACAGGTCGGAAAGTTCATGATGTGCTCTCATTTATGGACACACTTTCTTCTAACAAAATGCTGCACAATTGCATTCTACTTACCATCTGATTTTGATGTTGCTCTGCTGCTGCGATTCTTTGAAATTGGACCTTTGAAATTGAAGAATTATATCTGTATTATGCTGTTCTCTGTTGACCTCTATAGTGCATACTGTGGATATTACTTATATATATGTTGGTAATGTCTCTCCAAATTTTGAGTTCCATCATATTGGTTTTTTGTCATGTTCTGTTTACGAATCTATCTGTTTGTCGTGTTCCGGTAGCTGGATTTACACAAGCGTACAAGACAATAAACCTTAATAAATGTATTAAATGTATCAAAGCACATGGTCTACCACGTGGTGGGTGTTGCCAGTTTGTTAGCTTCGTGACTCTGGGTACTGCTTTGTGCTTTACCATTTTTTGCGACCTTTGTATGCTTATATTTGTTTGGTGAACTCAAATTATTCCAATCCATTATCTCAGTCAATTCTGCCTGATGCAGATCTTGTTTTCTATCGCTTCACTCCTAGATTTATATGTCTGGATCACTTGGTTAGTAGTAGGACAGTAGGAGAGAACTCAAAGCAACGAAGACGCCAAAACACAGGAGTCCCTTTTAGGCTTCATCTGGAACACAGAATTTTCACAGTATTCGTATAGAAATTTTACGGAAAACAGTTCAGTTTAAAAAGAACACAAAAATAGAAAAAATTTTCCTCCGTTTTAAAAGGGGTCTTTATTAGTCTGAGAGCCATGGTGTGATGAGTGATTGTCAACGAGCTCAAACCCTCCGATGGACTGGAGGCTCTCCGATGGACTGGAGGTAGATGATGAAGACCTCGACGGACTGAGGCAAAAGCCCTCTAATGGACCGGAGGCAATGCTCGGCGTCGGTCGGCCATGGGAGCTTGGTACATGGAGGGGCGGTTCGGCAATGGTGGTGTAAGCCATCCGATAGACCGTGAGGCGACTCCGATGGACTGGAGAAGCCGGGTGCCACCGTGGTGCTTCAACCTGAGATGCATGGTGCGAAAGCGTGCGATGGAGGCTTTGGCGGCTTCGGCTCAAAACCGCCACCCAAGTTCAAATGACTTGGTGGGTTGGGCTCCGACTCGCCAAGATAGAAGATTGGGCCAAGACCCGCCTCAGGAAGCCCGCAAAATAAAGTTTCCCGGTTTCTGACTTCAAAACTGGAGGAAGTTTCCGGACTACTGGCTACGTGGCGCACATCCTAGCGAGGCGTGGAGAAGAAGAAGATCAAGCCGTCATCGTAGTCGTCCGATTGTATCTTTTCGGTTTGGACCCTCTGGGCATTTTTAGAGTAGGGGTCTTAGTGTAACTGTGTCATTTAGGGCCTAGGTATAAATAGACTTGAGAGGCTCACTTGAAGCTCATCTTGGCAGCCACCATACCCTAGTTTCCCTAACCCTAGCAGCCAAGGTCTAAAGAGAGAAAAGAGAGGAGATTAGCTAGGAGATGCGTGTCTAGTTTAGTCAAATTTTGTCATTAGTGGGAGGATGAAGGGAGGTAGGCTCTAGGGATTTTGTGTAACCTGAATTTCGTGATTAATCCAAGTTTCGTTCCTTGTGAATCCCATGGAGTGAGCAGCAATTTTCGTCCTTCCCTTTTCCCTCCCCATTCTAGTTCGTTTTTTGTTCCAATCCTTGGATTTTGGTGTGTTTCGGTTTGTCCAAAGTTGGAATCTTTCTTTTGCTAGTATTTTGCCTTGCTATGATGTGGTAAATCTTAGTAGCTAAGTGCTAGAATCATCAAACCACGAGCAAGGGCTATTCTTGTCGGATTTTGAGTTTTTGGTGTCAACTCACCTATCTCATGAGATTTGCAATTCCCGTGCAATCCTTGATCTTTTCAAGTGGATATTTTGGGGTTTGCTAGGAAAGGTCCTTAGGATTGTCCATGCAAATTTTCGTGAAGTTTCATTGAGATTTGACCCCGTTTCGATCGATTTTTCGATGGGGTGTCAGCCTGATTTTCTGCGCAGTTTTTCGGAGAACTGACATGACAAATCAATTGTCCTTAGGTTTGTCCGAAGTAGGGACTTCGGACTGTCCGGTCTATAGACCTCGGACTGTCCGGTCTATAGTGTTTTAGAGCTGTTTTTTCCCCTTCTTTGTCTTTGTCCGGTCAGGCCTTTTGGTGGAGAGAGAACTGTCCGGTTTAGCCTTTTCGAATCTGTTTTTACGTGTTTCTTGCTCCGCTTATTTTAGGGTTTGTTTTTCTTAGTTTCTTTGGTTTTTGGAGTGTTGTTGTTTGCTTCAAAATTGTTTTGTGTTAACCACTGTATGCCTATACTCTTTACTCACTGATCTTAAGTGAGGCACGTTTCGGTGTGTTGAGTGGCTAGTGTGTGACACTTGCAAACTTTGTAGCTTGTCTTGTTTTGTTTGTCCTTGGTTGTGTTCGTCTAGGTGTAGTGTATTTGTTTGTTTAGGTGTAGTTTGGTTGCTCGTCTTACGTCCGTTTTATTGGGCGTTAATTCGAGTGCTTCCGCTTCCCACCCGATACGTATCTGTTCAATGGACTGTATCGGGTGTGCGTATGTTTTCGTGAGAGCGCACTTTGGGGGTTAAGTTTGAGTTTGTCAAGTTCTCCTATTCACCCCATCTCTAGTCGCACGTCTCGGTCCTACATAGTCTAGACTAGAAGTGGGGGTATGTTTCCACCAACCGGTGATAAAGGCTTAGAACTTAGATATTTGTTTCCAAGTAATTTTCGATGGGTGCCATTTGATGTGAGGAGTTTAAAATGCTACTTGCTGAGCAAGGCAATATTTTATAAGCTTAAATCATGGACACTTAGACCACCTTTGTCATTAGGTTGATATAGCACACTATTGGTATGTTTAGTCGGGCAGCGGCCGTTAGGTCACCTATTTGGAGTTATGGACACACAAGCAAGGCCAAAACATGTGTGCCGGGCGTGCGACCCATCAACCCACTAGCAATAGGGGAGAAAACTTAGCATGTCACAGCAAAAACGTCGATTCGAGGCGTTAGCAAAACACCGCCCTCTGTTCTTAAAACAAAACCCCTTAGCGCCCCAGGACGGGAGTGGGGGACGGCCCTACGCAGACAGCAGCAGCACCAGCTCTATGAAGTCCGAATCGCTAGGTTTGATAATCGAGAAATTTTACTTTTAAATTATGCATTTGTTAGACTAAAGCACGATGCCACCACCATTAGCCGTGAAGTACTACTAAATATTAATATATTGAGCTATTGGCTTAATCTCGTGTTCTCCTTATTAGAGATCGTATTTGTTCTGTTTGAGCATTTTTTGAGGAAAATGTTTGAACATATTCCCCAGCAGCACAATGAAAATTGAAAAAAAAGTACTGGACACGAACAAAATGTAGTAGCTTTCATAGCACAACTGTTCTTATAAAAAAAATGTTGCAGTTTAGGCCTTCTATTGAAGGTACGATTTTTAAAATACAGGAATAGAAAAAAAAATGCAGAGCTAGAATTGCATACCATTTGTAATCCATGCAGAAATTGAAAACACATGGATGTTTCCAATAGATTGTTTGGATGCAACACAACAAAACACATAAAAAGCTTATGAAACAGAAGAGAAATGAACACAATTTCAAGAGATTGGATCTCATGTTAGGGGCTGTTTGGAAGCTATGCATTTTCGTGGTTGCAATTCAATACCATAGTATATGGGGATACTATTTTATTCTAAGCTAAAGGGTGATTGGTTGCTCTTTAGAAAATTTTGTTTTGGACACCATGGTATTTTTAGAATATTGTAAACTCTATTTTATATCAAAGTTTTCTCATCCAAGTGAACAGGAGACTAGCAAACCATAATATTACTATAAAAACAAACAAGTTGCAAAAAGACCATAGTTTTAATCGGAAGTAAAATACCATTGTTATGTCAAGACAAATATAAACTATGCTATTCTAACAGAGGATTGAAAAACTTTACTTACAAAAGGCCCTTAACTTTCTCCAAAATTTCTATGGATTCGATTCCATATGAATTTCATATGGTTTGTAGAAACTCAATCTTTTGTTCCAAAGAGATACATAGGAAGGTTTCATATAGAATTTTAATCCTTTGAAATTTGTACAGGTTAAAGAATCCCCCATCAATACATAATGTACATTTGCAACCTTCTACAGGACATAAATTATATTCGTTGGCTTATTGAATATGAATTACTAGCTCCTGCTCCTGCTCACGCACATGATTAATAATTGATGCATTTCTTCTTTGGTCCTGCATAATAACAGAGAGAAAAAAAGATAAACCTCAGCGTGTTTAGATTCTGCTCCTAATCTGTGCCCTCAAAAAAAAAAAAAAAAAATCAGTGGGCATGAGTCAGGACTAACCTCCAGCAGCTGCCACCGATACTGCCGCTGGCCATTCTGGACCATGCGGATCAAGCGCATGACAACGTAGAACGGCAGCAAGATACCGGAAGCACGGAGTAAGTACATCTGCCAAGAAACATGTCCAACAGCTGTTAGATTTCATCAAATCAGGTACCTTAACCTCCTTTACCTGCTGGGCCATGTCAATGAACTCACCGTCAGGAGACTGAATGCGCAGTGACCTGCTGCTTCAACCGTCACCACTGCAATCAGATGCCATACCAACAGCATAATGGTGAACTGCACAGGATTGCGTAAATCAGGATTCAGGGGTCAGCATTCATCAGGAGTTCAGGACTTGTCCTGAAGGACGGTCGTTCTAATTCATTGCGATACTGCAGAAACTTTATACCGTAACCGTCAGTGACCGGCACCATGTGGCCCCTTGATCTGCAGTGTAGGAACACCCAGTATAATCTGCAGCGTCAGTCAAGCCCTCAGGAGATTCCATGTCCTCAGGTTCACTGCATGATCAGTTGATAAAAGGAATTATTGTTAAAATTTAGCAAACTTTCTCAACTTTTGCAGGTTACCCCTTTTAATTGGAATAGTGGCTGGTTATTCAAATTCGGAATTCGACCTGAAATTTCTGATCAAGAGAAAAATTGAAGTCCTGATCGCCACTAGTAACCAGATTTCCAGATAATGAAGCCCTTTGACTAATGGTAAATCTTGTGTCTGCAATGCGTAGTTGCATATAACTTTCTCATCTACCTTGCGTGAAGATGCAGTGGATTAATGCTGTGTATTGCGATTTGAGGACATAAGTGGCCGGAGCATTAGCTGGAGGTGCATTGACATTGTGTGATTTGGTTTTGGACACACGCTTTTGACAGGACCACTCTTCTCACCATGCAACAGCACAGCTCACACTCACAAGTCATATCATATCGTTGAGTGCAGCTGTCTTTTCTGTTCATTATGGAAATGACCAGGGTATTTTTAGTAGCTATCATATTACTAAGCGAGTACCAGCACGGGACACAGATATAATTTCTGCATAAGCTGTATGAAAATGCCATGACGCTCCGCTGTACCTTCCATGCCATTATGTTGTATTCCTAAATGGGGAATAATGGTTTCGCCAAGCTCAACTAATCTGCATAGGTGGGTAACTGAATTTCTGGGTATTGTATTTTCAAGCATATTTCGGGTAGAAATTATGGAAACCCAAAAGCTTAAAATCCTGAATTACCCGATTCAAAATTTTCAGGTAACCCGAATGCTCATCCCTAGGTGCACGCAGATTAGTTAAGCTTGGCGAAAATGCTATTAACCAAACAGAAATTATTCCTGGTGCTGCCTAGCAAATTGCATAGATGTGTGTTGCTGCTGGATCTTACATGGGGGGGGGGGGGGTGCTTTGCATGAGGTAGCTGGGTAGGACTACTTGGGTCTACCTGGCTGACCATTTAAAATTTTAAATGGTGACATGGATCAGATCTCATCAACCCCCGGTTGTTAGCAGCCTAATCGCTTTCCTAGTGGCTTGAAGGGTTGTTGTTCGAAAACAATGCGCTACCTAATGATCTGTATGCTTCCGTTGAAGGGCGGGCATCTCTGTTACTGCTGCTGGAGGAGATGGCGGTTGCATGATGCTAGCCAGCTAAGCTGAAATGTGATCAGCTAGGGCATATATGTTTGTTACACATCAGCCTGTGCCCAGATTGGACACTGCAACAGAATATGCAGGGAGGGAAAGAATGTGTGTTTGTGTGTAGAGAACTACCTGATAGTGAGTGCCGTTTCAACCTCCGGAATTCTCTTTGGAGGCATTGTGTAGCCTGGCTCGAAATTCTGGCAACAGAAAAAAAAAAATCAATTATCCTTTCTTTTTAAGAGATACTCCCTCAAATTTTTTATTTGTCGTATTTTAGTTCAAAAATGAACTAGCGGACGACAAATATTTTGAGTTATAGTAATATAAATTAGAAGAACGATTAGGAATGTTTTCTTTTGGCTGCTTTGTAAAGTGTGCTATAATTCACGTGTCCTTGCCGAAGAAGGCCACAAGGTAACTAATATTGTAGACCACATTGCAGTTGCTTACGGTTGAACGGTAGACCTACTTTGTTCAGTCAAATAAGTATCTTTTGCTTAGGTTTCACGAACCATGTACATGTCAACCCTTAATTACAGTCCATAAAGAAGGAAAGTGATAAGCTTAGCTGACACCTTGCTCCACCAACTACAACTTTCTAGCCACCCCCAATGAAAGCAACATTTCGTTGACAGTACAGTAAGTACAAGAGACACATATGAAGAACATTTTCTTACGAGAGAAGAAACAATGTGCAACAAACGAACCTGAAGGCAAATCTCACAGAGGGTGCTCCCCTTCTCATCACACCATCTCTGTACACATCCCCTGTGAGCATACTTCATTCATAGCCACAAACAATTGCACATTGTATATCAATATCATGCATGACACCATCTGTGTAGTAGACTAGTAGTTTCAAGCAATAAATTACATCAAGAAACATAGGCCAAGAAACGTTAAGCATATTTACAATGGTGCATGTTCTTAGCTACGTACCTTGAGAGAGCCAGAGCATCCACAAGGAGACTCCATGGTCGCGCAGCCCTCTTCCTCTTCCTCATGGCAGATCCTGCACTGCATCAGGTAGCCCAGGGAGGAAGAAGATGAAGGCAGCTCCTCTTCATGTTCCATTCCTGCTTTCTCCCTTCCAAATGATCTCCCTTCCCATATGCTCGCAATGCATCGAGGAAGAAGGGGCTTTAAATAGCCATGGAGAGGCAGTCACCTCATGGGAGGATTAGGATAGTCCAGATGCTGTGAGGTGGAGCCCACACCACCCACTGCTTACCAACCACTGTTAAGAGGGACCTTTTTGGTTTGTTCCTTTAGTAAACAATGCAAGCTGCCCATCTAAGGAAAATGAAGCAAAGAAACACCAGCTGCTATCAATATCATCTCCGCCTATCATTACTCTTGGACGATTGTTAGGCACGTAATCTTTGGCTTTTTGAAGCCTAGTGGATGATAGTTGGATACTAATAGCTGGAAAGATGAAACTAAGATACGAGTCTTTTTGAACCATACACATTAACACATTATTTATGCCGCCGACCGCTGTACCTCTATGCGCGCCATCTCTCCCTGGAATTCTTCTCAAGTTTGCGTTTTTGTTGAGGTTTCATTGCCGTAGAAATGACCAAACACTCAGTGTACTAGAACACACAAACACTACTGGAGAAATAGCTTTCGGTCCCAGCAATAGGAACCGAATAAGTTATAACCGGTACACATGAAAGATTTAGTTTAAAAAAATTAAACAACAAATTTTGGTGGGAGTTTGTGCTTTACGTTGGGCGATTTGGCTATGTCGAAATGACATAGTTTTTGACAACCATAAGGAACAATCTTATATGCATATTTTATTTAAAGAAACACATTAGACAGATTTTGGGTGCTGTGATTTCGTGCGAAAGGCATGTTGTGCTTTAGAGACCACCACAATGGAGATTTTTTCATACATGGATGGAGGTTTAGCAATAGACTTCGTTAATGCTCTTTTGGTCTCTTTTTCTAAGCATTCATTCTTCAAGAACTATAAGTTTGCTTTTGCTGTGGATGCAGCTATTGTAATAATTAAAGGCTAAAGCATCTTGTGATGTAGAGGCTGGGATGTTTCTATTCCATCATCTAAAAAGTATCGGTTGGTAAGATTCTAGCCTCTGGAGAGGCTTTAGTACGGGTTAGTATTTCCAACTGGTAGCCTTGAGTACTAGAGCCCTCTTCAACTGATAGCCTTTAGTACCGGTTGGTAACACTAACTCGGACTAAAGCCTCTTCAACTGGTACTAAAGCCCCAGAGCACTTCAAATATTGTGTGGTGTAGTGGTAAGAAGAGACTGCACGTGAATGTATAGATATTGGGTTTGAGCCTAAGGGGTAAATCTATTTTAACCTAGTCCCGATTTGATAATACCGGTTGGGAAACCAATAATATAGGGACTTTCTCTATTAGTGAGATGACGACACATGTTTGAAAGTTGCGTGGAGCATAAATTAGGATTCTAAAAACTAAAGCCTTTTAAAACTAACTTAACAAAATCTATGCAAGATAAACAATATATGTGCACTAAGGTTTTGCTAAGTGTAGTCTAGGAAAGTAAGGATACAGCCTAGTTCCACCTAGTTCCATGGCCAAGTCTTGCAACCTAGTTCCACCAAAAAACTAACTTATCAAGCTAGTCTAGGAAAGTAACGATACAATTGCAAGAAAGTAATTGCAGAAGCTAAAGAGATGAGTAGAGATATGCAAACTCTCAATGATGATGGCACAAGTTGGAGACAACAATTTTTTACCGAGGTATCGCGAAGGCATGCAAGCGTACCCCCTACTTCTCGTTTGGCGCCCCTCGTAAGGCTTTACTATCGCGTAGTACGCGCAAGGACTATGGCCTCAATCCTCGCAAGGAAGGAGGTTGGAATGGTGACCCACACAGCGCCTTGCTCTCGCATAGTCCGCACAAGGATTACGGCCTCTTCCTCGCAAGGATAGAGGATAGCAAGGTCACTTGCGACATGGTCAAGCAACCTGGTTGGGTAACTTTGGATATCTCGGTACACACCCACGCCGCAGCTGGGGGTCTTCTGCGGGCCTCTCTCAGACGCTCTCCACCGTCTCCACTAGGTGAGCTTTGGTAAAAATGCCGAGGGCTTCCCTTCCTCTCACTAGCAAGGTGGCAGCTACTCCACAACTCGGTGGGTCTCGCAAGATTTACTAGCCCCCCTTACAAGTCTTCGTGCGTGCAAGCACAGATTACCTAAAAGTTTTATAAAACTCACTATAACACTTGGTCACAACCAAGAGCTATGCGCTAAGCAAGACCTAAGCAAGTTTCTCGCAAGCACTACCTATGCCGGTGTATGATTTCTATGCTCTTGTTATGGATTGAGCTCTCAAATATGTGTCTCAATACTAGAATGAAGTTTGGAGTCACCAACCATGTTGTGGAGCTCAGGCAAGGGGGTATAAATAGCCCAAACCTCCAAACTAGCCATTGGATGTGAGCTACTCTGCGCAGACTGCACCCTTGGACCGTCCTGTGTGTACACCACCGGACCATCCGGTGCGTACAACCCAACTAGCCATTGGATTTAACTGTTGGAATCTTAATTTGACCGCTGTGAGCACCGGAGCATTCGGTGTTAGCATCAGACCGTCCAGTGCATGTTAACACCCAAGGTCTTCAAGTTGATGTAACCTTGGTCCAGAACGTCCAGTGTGTATGACGGACCGTCCGGTGTGACCACCGAAGTATCCAGTGTGTTCATTTTATGGATGTGGTCACTTCTTCCTTCTGCCTAGAACGTCCAATGGTGACACCATCAGGCCGTCCGGTATGACCACCGGATAGTCCGGAATGTGTAAATCGCATCGGATCTTGAGCCTTCAACTTGGGGCTTCTTCTACTCACCGAACCATCTGGTGTGCACCACTAGGCCGTCCGGTGCATGTAAAAATCTGGCCCGCTGACCAGTTAGTGGGACCACCATGTCATGCATCATGCTTTTGATCGTTGATGTCTTGAGTCTTCTCTTCTGCCTTTTAAGTCCTCCTTTGAAGTGTTTGTACCCTAAGTCCATCTTTTGTATCTTGGGACTTAAACAAAAATACTTGCAAACACATTAGTCCCAAATAGGTACATGTTGTCACTTCAACCACCAAAATCACATTAGGAAACTATAAGCACATGGCTTAGGGCTCATTTTCCTTACAATGTTGATCCAATGAAAACTGGTCTAGCCAGAGAAAAAGCTAGACTTGTTGGGTTAATCTTGAAAATCCAAAGGTCTATTCAGAATGCAGGAATTTCATAGCAATCGTATAGGAATTTCACATGAAACAATTGAATTCACAAGAAAAACATAGGAAAATGAAAAAAATTCTTGTGTTCCAAACAAGCTCTAAGAACACTAGCTTGGGCGAGGGGACCACACTGGAGCAGGTGTACTTAGGTTAGCATTGATATGGTGACATTGATATGGTGAAAGGGCACTTAGGGTTTAGAGAGATATTACTATTTGAGGGATAAAGAAGATACATTTGGCATTTGGTACAATTTAGATCCCCTCAATGAGTCAATGGATTTTGACCGACCTTTCATTTATATAGGGTGGAGAGGCTGGTCATAATCCTATACGGGCATGGATTATATATTCCCTTCAATGGATTATAATCAAATCACTTAGTTATGAACTATGGTTTATCTAGACTTATCTGCTTATGCGTCCTAGCCAATCCTATCCGCCTTTTCTAGGAATTGTAGAGACATACATTGCAGAAATGTAATTGGTTAAGTAAAGAGTAATAGACCAAGGATGAACACTAGGAGAAACGTTTTTTTCCTGTGGTCTCCGTATATGAATCTAATCCTCTAGTCTAAGTTGGAGCTCCATAAAGTATATGTTCTTGGTGACAAACCCTTCCTTAGTCATGGCATTAGGCTCACCACAATGGATCCTAGGAAGAAAGGATTGAGCCGTCAGCCACTAAGATCAACCTCAAAAATCCTAACTCTCCCAATCACCTTGATGTTGTCGTCGCCTAAAACTGTCGGCCTTAGGCGGGTGGCACACAAGGGACCTAGAGGTACCCTGCCGCTACGGTTGATCCCTCCTAGCAGCGGATCCGACCGTCTCCAGTTGATGGAGGCAGTGAGAGGGGATCCTAGGCGGCTTGCTTGACCTTCTAGCCAGGAAGGATGTGGTGACTGGAGGATAGCCCTACAGATACAACGGTAGAGCAACAAACATAAAATCCTAGACGGAATGTATGGATCGGCTTAAGGCCTTCGAGTGGATTGGCTTACCCATGAGCTGATTGCCTTCTTACTGTCGAGTGGGTTAGTATATCAATGAAGCAAAAGCAAGAAGATAAAACACTATTTAAAGCATGATCAGATGATGCGACTCCCCTAGATTGACGTGCTATGCATATAACCAAATGAATCCATTGATCACACGCATGAACATAGACCGGAATCCCCAAAGGGGTTCATCTATAAATAGAAGAAACAATCTAAAGCATGTAAAGCAGGGTGCAAGCGTATATCAATCACTCGAGTTGCCGTATGCACATGTTGCGGTGCATGTCATGGATTGTAGCAACCGGGTGAGCTATATACGCTTGGCTACATGTTAGCAATCTATAACATGAAGCATAAACAACATAGTAGATTGATAACATGCAAGATAACTAGTGAATCACACCAACTGCGATGCTTAGTACGAGATTCACCGGGATAACTAGCAAACCTTGCCATAAAAAACGCTTCACTACAAAGTTCATCATGGATATGGTAAGCGCTTCGCTGGCCTAGCCAACCCCGATGACTCCGCTAGCGTAGCATGGCACTTACTGGGATGGGAGAGAATAACCCTGAGAAGGGGTGGTGATACACCGAGAGTTGTATTGATCATGTGGATGATGGGTTACACGATACACCTAATTACATATTTATAGTACAGATGACTTGACCCTCATGGTAAACCCTTTCCTAGACTCAAACTCTTTCCTAAATAAATAGATAACAACTCAATAAGAACTCTAAGATGATAATGTGATCTGTACTCTTTCTTCCACCGGTCTGGATCGTCATGAAGCTTCCAAATATCAGTCGAAACATGTCGTATAATTGTGGCAGATTCTAGTCGTCCTATTGTCTCGTCAATTTCTGTAACTCTGAGCGTATTTGGACGTGATTCTAGTTACGTTGGAAGGCTTATCTCCATAGCTTTCCATCCGTATGTAGAACGTCCAAAATGGATTCTGTATGTGGCCTGAACATCCGTTTTCATGTAGCATATTCCTGTAGTCCGAACCAGTCTTGTGAATAAACTAGGCTTCAACCTGGATTAGGCTAGTGACTTCATTTTGACTTGAGAGCTAATGGACCGGCCTCATTGCTCTCCTGGTGTGATGGGTGATTGTTAACGACTGGAGGTCCTCCGATGGACTGGAGGCCCTCCGATGGACTGGAGGTAGATGATGAAGACCTCGATGGACTGAGGCAAAAGCCCTCCAATGGACCGGAGGCAGTGCTCGGCGTCGATCGGCCATGGGAGCTCGGTACACGGAGGGGCGGTTCGGCAACGGTGGTGTAAGCCCTCCGATGGACCATGAGGCGACTCCGATGGACTGGAGAAGCCGGGTGCAACCGTGGTGCTCCAACCCGAGTGCATGGCGCGAAGACGTGTGAGGGAGGTTTTGGCGGCTTTGGCTCAAAACCGCCACCCAAGTTCACATGACTTGGTGGGTTGGGCTCCAACTCGCCAAGATAGAAGATTGGGCCAAGACCCGGCCTAGGAAGCCCGCAGAATAAAGTTTCCCGGTTTCTAACTTCAAAACCGGGGGAAGCTTCCGGACTACTAGCTATGTGGCATACATCCAAGCGAGGCGTGGAGAAAGAGAAGATCAAAGCGTCATCGTAGTCGTCCGATTGTATCTTTTACATTTCAGCCCCTTTTGGGCATTCTAGAGTAAGGGTCTTAGTGTTAATTGTGTCGTCAGGCCTAGGGCTATAAATACCTAAGTGGCTGGTCATTTAGGTGACTCTCCCACCATTAGAAAACCCTAGGCTTCATTTCCATACAGCCATGTGCCTAAGAGAGAAGAGAGAGCATTAGGGCTAGGATTTGAGTCCCCTAGCTAGTGTTCTTCTCACAAGAGGAAAGGATGAAGGGTGGTAGGCTGTAGAAACTTTGTATGAACTCAATTTCATGATTAATCCAGCAATATTCAATAGGAATTTGAGCTCATGTGTGCATCCCTCTCTTCCTCTCCTTTCTAGTTTGGTTTTTGGGTTCAATCCTTGGTTTTTGGGTGTTTCCTTTGGCCATGGATGAATCCTTTCTTTTGCCAGTGTTTTGGACTTGCAAGGACGTGGAGATTATGCCCTAGTGCATCACAAACCAGCATGTTTGCCATGAGCAGGTCGAATTTGAGTTTTCCTCTTTTCTTGCCCAAAGCTTGCCTCTTCACGCGATCTGAAATTCCCGCTAATCCCGTGATCATTTTGAGTTGATCTTTTGGGAAAAGCTTTGGAATAGGCCTCAGATAGCCTGTGTCAAATTTTGTGAAGTTTGGATAAGGTTTGGTCAAGTTTAGGGTTTGAGAGGCTCAAGTTCCAGACCCCACCGGACAGTCCGGCTCTGCTACCGGACTCTCCGTTGTCACCGGACAGTCCGGCGCAGGCCACCGGGCAGTCCGGTGTTGGGTTTCTAGCCCCGGTGCTACCGGACCATCCGACTCAGTCACCGGACCATCCGGTTCCACCGGATCGTCCGATGACCGCTACCGGACAGTCCGGCAACAGCCTGTGAGGTGGCTGTGAGCTTTTTCCGTTGGGTTTTCACTGCCTAGCTTTTGCTTCGACCTCGCTGTTAGTGTTCCTTGCTGCTGCCCATACTCTTAACCTACTGTGAAGTAGTAGGACGCATTTCGGTGCGTTGAGTGACGAACAAGATGCTAGTGCGTGAGTCGTTGTTTCGCTTGACTTGCGATTTTGTGATCGTTGAGTCTCATGCTTCCGCTTGCTTGGTGTGTACCCGTTCAGTGGGCGACACCAAGTGCTGCTAGATGTGTTTTCTTTCAGTGGATGGTGTCTAGCGCTTATTGTGTGTAGTAGCTGTCAGTCTGCACCGGGGGTTCGTGAGTTTGAGTTTTAAGTGCTCCTATTCACCCCCCCTCTAGTCGCACGTCTCGGTCCTACATGACTTGGGCCCTTGGGCACGCGCTTATCATCATATTTGGCCAAACTTATGATATAAGCCTGGCCATGTGGATTTCTTCGTCGTGGGCTTGTCTTGGCATTTTGGCCTAACTAGGCTTGGACAAAATCCGGCGGCAACAGATGTCACCCATTATAGAGCTTCTTCACCAAGGAAGGCGTCTCCTTGTTTTGTGAACACCTTGTGGGTGCTATTCCCCACTTGGCTGGAGGGTTGTCGATGTCACCAGTGAACCACACTATAGTAGAAAGAAGGCATTGATATTTAGTATTTGTTGGGGATAAAAGTCACACGAGGGCTATACTTGGCATCCTAAGAGGTGGAGGTAAATTAGGCCTATTAAAAACAAGGGTTCATAAAAAAACCTAAGATATGAAACTAACTGCACTAAGGGTTTGTCAAGTGTAGCTACTTCTAACAAAAAAACATGCAACCTAAGTTCCAACCTAGGAGCTAGTCTATCAAGCTAGACTAGGAATGTAATCACACAATTATAAGAATATAAAGTGTAGAAGTTAAAAGGGGTGATAAAAATGTAAACTTCCAATAACGATGGCGATAGTGAAATCACAAAGATTTTTTTTACCAAGGTTTTGAAAAATAGGGATGAAACCGGCACAGATATATGTAGATACAAATACAAATAATTACTTTTCTTTTAAATCACATTTAGGTATGAATAGTCTGAATATTGCTATATATCTTATCATCATACTAATGTCCAATTTTGAATCTCCAAATACAAATACAGATCTAATATTAACTATTTGGTTAGGATATCTGGTGTCCCGTTTAGTCTCTAGACCCCTTTGGAAGACGAATAATAAGGAAATATCTCTCCTATTTTCATCCCTATCGAGAAGGTGTGCAAGCCTTTCCCTTCATCCTCGTTCGAGCGTTGCACGAGGCCTTGCTCTCACTTAATCTACGCAAGGATTAAGATCTTGACTCACAAAAGGATCAAGGTTGGCAAGGTGAGCCCTCACAAGGGTCAAATTTGCAATCAAGTAACTCTGGCTAACCTGGTTCTCTTCCACTCACAAGTATGACTTATGGGGGGTTCTCCATATGATGCTCTCCGTGTCGTCTCCAATCTGCGCTTTGGTCAAAACACCGAGGGCCTTCTTTCCTCTCACAAGTAAGGTGGCAAAAACTCTACACTATAGAGTCTCGCAGGACTACAAGCCCCACACTATACACCCAAGCATAGGGCACATGAGGTGTGCAAAACCTCAGCACTAAACTTGGTCCCAACTAAGAGAAATGTGATAAACAAGGCCTACGGAAGAGCTCGCAAGCACCGTGCTATGCCTAACTATACACTTAACACTTTTGTGGTCTAGAACACTAAAGAATGTGTCTCAACACATTAGCAATGTTCCTTAGCTCCACCACTTATCAAATGACCGGACCGGTGGCTTATAAGGCCCCCAAGATCAATAGTTGTTGGGAATGAGGCTAGTAAATTTTATGTTGACCAGATAGTGTGGTCCATATAAACATCAGACAACTGAATTCTTGGTCCATACACTTCCTGTGCTAGCCATTGTCATAGTCATTGATTGTCTGGTCATTGTCCAATGAGGAGTGGAGGAGACTCCTCGGTCATTTAATCTAATGTGGACTCAACTTTAGCGCTCTCTATTAAGTAGTCCTATCTGCACATGGGTAGTCTGATCAGTACATGAGCATTCCTTCATAGATGCAACTCTCTTTGGTATGATTGTCTAGCCCTTAGGGTTGATGTAACATCCCAAAAATCGATAACCAAAAATCACTCAAATATATCACGCGGATTTTCAAAAATGCATCATCATCTCATCTTTCCAATCAATCGTTGCACCCTAAGTTCTTTTCCATGTTTGCCCCTTGTTGATGGTCGTTATTTTCCTATTTCGACCATCAATCCCTCGGTAAATAAATGGGGTATACATAAATTTCCATGCATTATTTACCTAACACTGACGAATTCCATGAGTTTTGGTGGTTTTCAATGTATCACAGGGAGAAGCTCACATTCCGTGCAAAGGAACATCATTTAGAGCAAGAGAATCATCACATAAAAGGGCTTGAGAATGAATGGGAAACAACATCATTATAAAGTATCTCAAATGCCCTCATGGACCAATCCATTGCAAAGAGCTCGTCCAAACAATCAAAATGGAGTTTTGGTTCATTCAATTTAGGGTCCGAACGCTAAAGTTATGGCCATCTCAAGATTGACAACATGCATGGGCTGTGAGAGTGGTCGGGCGACCATGACTGAGGTCGGGCGACCAAAGCCATGGCCGGCCGACCATGCACTCTTCCAAAATGCCTCATACTTCATCTTATTCATCCATGGAAGTCACCAAGAGCCCAAATACACAAGGTGGAACAAGCCCAAGTTGAATCCAACGTCGGAAGGCCACCACACGGGCCGAGGAACTGCTGAAAGGCTGAAATGATGGCCGGACGACCTTGGGCTTGGTCGGCCGACCCTAGGCTTGGCCGGCCGACCACCTCAAATGGTCGCCCAGCCCATTACTTGGCCTGCACGGTCACCACGTTGGACGCCGGAACATGTTCAACACATGTATCAACGGAAACCGACTTCCAGAAGGCATCCTAGGCGTTGGAGGAGTGAGGCGGTGCATTGGACGGTCGGCCGACCTTGGGGGATGGTCGGTCGACCATGGGCTTGGTCAGCCGACCTCCGTGATGGTCGGCCGACGACCCTCGTGGCCGCCCGACCAACCGACTTGCTGTCCCTACCGGCCTTTTTCACCCTATAAATAGAGGGGCACTCCCCCCTCCAAAATGTACCATTTCACACCATGTGAACTCTCTTTCTCCTTCTAGGAGGCTCCCCACGGGAGGGGCTTCCATTCTGAAAGCATTGTTTAGTTTAGGAGTTAGAGAAGGTCTGCTGTATCGGAGTCAGTCGAAAGTACTCGGTAATGTATTTCATTTGCTTATCTTGAGCACAACTTTCCTTTTATTGACAAGTGCAAGTACTTCATGTCTCTACTTTATGCACTTATCTTTCTGCTTTAGTTAGTTACTCGCTTGGTATGTATGCAGCTGTTAAGCACCTTTTTCCTTTTGGGCATACCAAGTTGAGGCCTGAGTTATGCTAAACTAGAATAGATTTATCGTTGTTTTGCTTGCCGGTGTTACAATCCAGCCTATACGCTAGGCTCTGGTTTGTTCCTCTCCTTTGTCCAAGGATGAACTATTGTTGTTCAAGCTCTGCTTGAACACATTTGTAGCGTGCCAGCCTATCCACGCAGATTTGCTTGGTAGCCCCACTCGGTGACAGCGTGTGGTGTGACTGTGTATCCCAGGCACGTTCGTTCGGTAGGCCCGTAGGCGTTAGCCGGGTCTCCTTCAATGGTCTACTATCTACCCCTTGACCCCTCGAGGCGCCGAAATTTCGCTCGACGCAACTCATAACTCTGTTGAGATCCTTTCGACCCTTAGCACGGATAGCTCTTGTATGCTAGCAGAGATAGAAGACCGTATAGCAGTCCCTGTCTCGTTGTCTTCCTAGCTTTACCTATTTTCTTGCCAACGGTGCTTGGCTTGTATCCCATAATGTTTGGTGTCAACCTTTTCTAGCTATCGGTTGATGTGAAAGAGTAGTAACAGCTTGATGAATGATAGTTTGATATCTCTATCTTAATGCTTCACTGTGGATAAATACGATACCTTGGAATACTCCTAGGTGAAATGCTACAGCGGTCTCCGTGCGCTTGCGGAGTAAAATCTGGTATGCTAAGAACCGCTAACACCCCTCCCTTTTTCCTCACACCCCTCACTTTCAAAAAAATTCCATTTCAAACCCAACATTCAAAATTCAGAAAAAGAAAAAGGCCAAACCCTCCAATAGGCCGCCTCCCCCCCTTTCTCCCTCCAATCCACACGGCCCTTCCCCCTTCTCCCTCTCTTGGCCCAGCTGCTAGGACAGCCCAAGCACCGAACCCTCCCTTCCTCTCGCCACTCGTCTGAACCCACATGTCGGCGCGCTGACAACCCGACCCAGCCGATCAGCCTCTCTCCCCGTCTTTCCCTTCCTCTCTCCCACTGGTAGAATGACACATCGTCATGCCGCCCACACTCTCACTGGGATGGCGTTGACACCATGCATCGCGCCACCTAGTAATCTCGTTGCCGCCATCCGGGCATCCCACCACCGCGGTCCCACGTCCAGATGCCACACCGGACCCGCCCCAACCCTGTCTCGCTTTGTTGCCGTCTAGTGACGTACTTGGCAAGCCACTACCACAGCCCCCCTTCCTGTGGTGCACACCACTATTGCTGTGAAGCCGTGCCCCGACACCACGGTCTCATCACATCGATTACGTACCCCTGCATCCGTCGCCGTGCACCCCGGCGAGACCAAGCCGCGATACGCCGGTCGCCCTCGCTGTCGTCTATATAAGGGGCACCCAGCCAGCCACCTTCACGCCACTCCCAACCACACACACGTCCACCCCTCCATGCCGGAGTGCTCACCGTGGGCTGACCCACTGAGGAGGACTCCACCGTGAACCACCATCGCCGCCGCCCCAAATCCACCCCTCTAGTCTCACAATCCCCAAATTGAGGTAGGCACAGGCTCCGCCGCCCCTGCGTGCACCTCCTCCCTCTCTACTCTAGCCGGAGCCGTGCCGGCAGAGCCAGAGCACCGCCGCCATGGTGCACACCTCGCCAGCGCTCTGGTCACGCATCGATAGAGTTGCATGCTACATCTCTCACCTCCACACCATCTCCCACGCATCCACCCCGACTGTTGGCGGCTCTTAGCCTAACAGATTTTACTCCGCAAGCGCATGGAGACCGCTGTAGCCTTTCACCCGAGAGTATTCCAGGGTATCGTATTTATCCACAGGGAAGCATTGAGATAGAGATATAAAACTATCATTCATCCAGTTGTTACTACTCTCTCACGTCAACCGATAACTAGGAACGATTGACACCAAGCACCATGGGATACAAGCCAAGCACCGTTGGCAAGAAAGCAGGTAAAGGTAGGAGGACAACGAGGTAGGAGCTCAGATTCCTGATAAGGACTTTCTATACCAAGGTGAGCCAGACAGACCAAGCTAGACCAACATGTTGCTCTGACAGAGGTAATGACTTATCTAGTTGTCTAAGATACTTACTTCCGGACAGCAAAGTGCTGATAACCCAGACAAGAAAAGCGGGTGTCGCAGTGACTCAGCTATGCGGCTACAAGCGACCTAAACGATGGGGGTGGACTACACAGGGTACACTCCCGCTGTCACCAAGAGAACCTACCAAAGCCGGGTGCGCCTAGTCTACATGCACACCGACTACCCAAAACTGCGTGGGGTCTAATCACTTGCGAAACCAAGGTGACCGCAATTGTAGACACCACGTCTACGCTTGCCGGCACTACTTCTACTGGTACTAACAGGTAGAAGTATACACAACCGTATAGTCAAATGCTATAAAGAGCATACGTGGAATCTATAAGCATGACAAACTAAATATTCATTACCCGTCAGAGCAACTCTAACTATAGTCTAAAAGACATTACTATGCTAAGGCATGAATAATACCAAAAGCAAGAGTAATGTAAATGTTCACAAAAGTAAAGAAAGATAAATATATTAAATAGCTCAAGTCTTGCAGGAAAGAAAAGATACAAAAGAATTCATACCGAACTCCTGAAGGCAGCTCCGGAACTACGGAGCCCTACCTCTAACTCCTACCTAACACTACTTTCAGAATGGAAGCACCTCCCGTGGGGCGCCTCCTAGAGGGAGAAAGAGAGAATTCACATGGTGAATGATACATTTTAGGAGTGGGGGAGTGCCCCTCTATTTATAGCTTGAGGTGAGGGGGGTCTTCCATGAGTTCCCAATGTGGGATTAACCCCCAAACCATGCATAGGCTGCTGTTGGGCGCCACCTAGGCCTGTTGGGCCATGGCAGCCTGCGCTGTACAGACAGGGGGTGGTGCTGACATCATCATGACATCAGCATTGCCCCTAATTTTGTATTTTCCATATATTTTCCGTACAAACTCCGAACGATGCAAATAATATGTACGTTAGAATTGTCTCGACGAGCTCTATGCAATGGTGTAGTCCATGAGTGCATTTGAGATACTTTGTAGTGATGGAATTTGCAAATCTTACCTCAAGCCCTTTTGTGTGTGTTTTCTCTCATGCTCCAAATGATGTTCTTTTACAAGGAATATGAGCTCCTCCCTGTGATATATCGAAAACCACCAAAACTCGTGGAATTTGTCAGTATTAGGTAAATAATGCACAGAACTTTATATATACCCAATTTATTCACCGAGGGATTGACGGTCGAAATGGTGAAATAACGACCATCAACACCGACCTCCCTTCCTCACCGGCCTAACCTCATCATCGGAATTGGGCTACCACTAGAGAACCACTGGTGAACCGCGGTGTGGGCACCGTCCGGTTCAGCTGAGCCGACCATGACACCATTCCTCAGTTGTTGTCCCCCGTCCGTGTGGCTGATGCGTGGCGCCCATCCGCTCTGCAGTCACCACGCCGTCGCGGCCAATGGGCTGGCCCAAAAGGGTCTATGGCGTGATGGTCGGCGAAGCGGGCTGACCGGGGGTGGAAAAAGGGTGGGTTGCGCGTGGTATTTTGGCCCGCAAAGCTCTTTTTCCTTTTTCATTTCGATTTATGAATTTCTTTTCTAGAGAAATTCATATCTCGACCATCCGGATTGAGAATTCGATGATTCCTTCGCCAAAATTATTCTAAAATCATCCTCTATCTAACCATATCCCTTGCTTAACCTCATGAGCATATTTGATTGTCATTTATGTATGTTTTTGTTTGTGTACGTGTAGATACCGTTCCCGTGGAGACCCGCGAACCCAACGTGACCATGTCGGACCAAGAGCCCAAAGAACCGGATGTTGACCTCTGCTATAATGAAAATGTAGACGACACATGTCCACTGAAATCCTTTGATGCATAAAATTCATGGTTTTACAAAATAACCCTTGCCATGCCAACTATAAAACTTGCAGTGTTTTGCTAGCTAAGGCCAAACATGGTAGCATAGCCACCTGAACCAATCTTAGACTTAGCGTGCTTAGGAGGGATCACTCATCCAACATTAAATACATTAATATCCTGTGTGGAACTTGGGTTGGTAATGGGTTGGTGTGCATTTGTGAAAACATGGGGAAAGACCCCAGGGGTCGACCTCGGTCGGCTATGCTATGTGTTAAAGGGTGGAACACCCGGGTACCATTATCACGGTTTATCTAGGGTATGGCCTCGTGGAGAGGATTGGACAAGTGACTCGGTATGAGCACTAGGGAGTTTCTGCCCTTTAGGACCAGGTTGGAGTCTCATCTTGCCTAACTCTTTTATCGTGCAACCACTCGATGTTGTGTGTGGCAACACTAGCCCGGAACCTGCAAAGAACAACCAGCTGATACCTGTAGGGTGGACAGCACTGGGGGACCGAGAATGGTGGAGTCGCATGTCTTCTGGCATTGGGCGACATCGCGTGCTTGTTGGCACTGAGGCAACAAGGATCCCATGTCTCTCTCTTGGTTGAGGCCGGGGAATACTTACAGGGGTAGAGTTTTGAGCGGGAAGGGCCTCTTGGCAATGAGCATCTATACCAAACTTGTGGGTAAAGTGTGCGCATTTGGCTAGAGTATAAACCTATCCGGATAGTCCATTGTCCACTGGTATGGATGGGTTACGGTTTGATTTCTACCACTAGTGATTTATAAAATTTGGGTGGGGGATTTGGTTGGGTGAAAACAGTGTTTTGTCCAATGGCCCAGTAGTGGTGGAGAGAAAATCGTTGGCCTGCGATCCATGAGCCACGACAGACCGGCAAGTCCAGTGGCAACTCTTTCTGAAAAAGTGTTTTCCCAAATTAAAATGGTGAACCACTAAAACCCTGCATATATTCTGTGCAAAATGACCTAATCTCCACATACTCCCTGCATGTAGAGATAGGCCCTTTGCCCTTTTCCATTGTGGAGGAAGGTGGGCTTGCGGTGTACGGTTGTACTCACCCTTGCTATTATTATGTTTTTCAGACGATGAGGAAACCCTGATTGAAGCTCTCTTCAGTTAGGTCATGGTCCTAGCCTGTAGCATTGGCAATAAAGACGCTTCCGTTGTACCTCGTTTATTTCTACTGATGTAATCTGGTATGAAATTGTTAAGTCAGACTTTGTACTATTTGAAATAAATGTGTTGCTAGCCTCCTGGGACTACATTTAAGTTCCCATGAAAATTGGGCGCTCCAGTTGACCATGCTTCGAATAGTCCGGTCTATATATTTACTTGACTCACTTGGATCCTGTTGAGGTGATTTTCCCATCCTCATTATTGGAGGTGGAGCGGACAGTCTGATCAGTATTATTAACTAGACTATTGAACTTCAACTTCCCTCTATTGACTAGAAAAGGTGACCGTCTGGTCCATGCAATCTCCATAGGATCATACTATCCGGTCCATGCAATCTCCATAGGATCATACTTTCCGGTCCTCACAAAACTTGAGAGATTTAATTTTTTAGGACGTTGCCCTAGAAATAGTGAGGGACTGCCATTGGTGTGTGTCCCTTTTGGCCTTGCTTCACTCATGACTTGAGTATTCTAGGTGATCTTCATGGTCTTCTCTTATGCTATTGATCACTCATTTGATGTGTTTGTTCTCCAAGTCTATTACTTGCATCCCTAGGACTTAGACAAATATAGAAGCAAACACATTAGTCTCAAATAGTTCTTATTTTAATTCAACCACCAAAATCATATTAAGAACACTAAGCATGAGGTTTAGGGGTCCATTTCCCTTACAAGGGACTCGTCTATACTACTAGATCCCTAGCCAGTACTACTATGCAATCAAGACTAATGCCCTTGGAACATTGGTATCTATTGCATAGCTTGTCACTAAAGGCCCCACCACTAGTATTGCTTGTAGCAACTAATCGGTATTAAAGATGTAAACGCCGCCACATTTTCATTCATGATCCACATTCTAGCTCTAAATTTTGATCCAGTTTAGCTCCAATGTCGATTCATTTTAGTCCGAATTCAACCCATTTTCAACTAAACCAAATCATACCACAAAATGCATACAAGATAGCAAATGTATTCCTTTCATTGCATTCATATTTCATACATAATTCAAATGTATTATACTAACAAACTGAAACTAATCTACATGCTATTCGTCCTCCTCCTCACTAGATGACAACGACAATAATGCCATTGCTGCCAAACATCCACATCGTTGGAGGCTTCCTTACCCTTATTGACGAACATGGTGACAACATAAATGTGCCAGGAACCACACCACATAGAGCCGCCTTAACATTCTCGAGGCTACAAGGTTCCGTCCTTGTGTAGCAAGGCCACAAAGGATGGTTATTCCATGAACATATGAATGTGTGATTCAAGATCGCTCAAAACAATAACGTGATAGAAATTTATTACACATTTGTTTACCCTTCCAACTAGCATAAACTATATATCCAATAAACACACCTAACAAGTGTATCCTTCTTGTTTGATATTCAAATTCATCACGTATGTATCCCCGTATTAACATTTATTCAAATATCTCGATCAAGTGGAGCCCTATGTTAGTAAAGCCTAAGTAGAAGGAGGGTGGTATGGGGCTTAATGGGGCAGCCAAGGACTTGGAGCTTGCAGAGCAAAGCAAGCGCAATGTGGAGGCAGAAGGCGAGGCGGGTTGGCTGAAGAAGGAGGGTGGGTGGAAGTAGATCGAGCAGCAAGGACACCAGTGAAAGGAGAGCCCCCCTCCTTGTCTTATACTCTCTCACTTGCCGCCACCTCGTGTGCTGCTAGGGATGTAAGCGGGCTGGCTAGAAGGCCTAGCGGCAAGTAGTGTACATCCGCAACGTCTGCTAGAAAATGACTTGCCCCTAGGCCTTCTAGCCGTCCTGCTTACATACCTATGTGCTACCCTCCCCCCCCCCCCATTTGATTGTCTGTGGTCTCTCCTTCATTGTCGCCCTCCACTACCCAGCAATGTCCTAGCACCCATCACTGGGCTTTTCAACTGGCCATCTACCACCGCCCAAGCCCCCTTCCCCATCTCTGCGGCACTCGCGGACATCGTCCCTTGAAGACTAGTGATATCAAGAAGGCGACCACCAACCCCACAGCCTGGCCCTGAACCCCAACCTATGAATCGACTAGAGGAGAGAACAGCTACGATGATGCTTAGAAAGAAGAAAGAGAACACAATGAGGAAGTGAGAAAGAAGTTGGCAATGGGCTTATTTGGGCCAAATTCACGGTGCAAAATAAGCAAGGGATAGGGGCATGGATGGATGTTGGCTCCAATCCACTCAGATGACGAGAAGATTTCTAGGCTTTTCGTGTACCCCACAATTTAAAAAACTTTAACCATGACGAGAAGATTTCTAGGCTTTTCGTATACCCCCACAATTTAAAAAACTTTAACTAGATATTAAATTGTTTTTTTTTTTTGACATTTGGATTGTGCAAAACTAGATGCCTAAAAGAAAATTTTACAAAAAAATAAACTTTCTTAGACACCGGTTGTCTCCATAATTTTAAGAAAACATAAATAAAAGGAGGGTGTTTATTTATAACATATTTATGATCTAATCTAGAATCATTTTGTATATGTGCACATTTCTTAGCACCCTTGTGGTGTAGTGGTAAATTCTACTAGTTACATTACATTCCTAAGTCATGCTCATTGCATATTTCCACAAGAAGCGCCGGCTCATAACTTTTTATGTCTGTGAAAATAAAAAGGTGTTGTTTGCAAAAATATGCAACAGTGAAAAGTATAAGAAACTATTTTTTTACATTGGCCGACGAATGTGTTTTCGTCGAATCATATCTTTGATCATTTGTGTTTTAGCACTTAGAACCATAACTTAACATGCATGAAAGATGGTTAAGTGTGATTAGTGTTGTCCTTGCGACTATGTACACAACTAACAAGTCCATGCACAATTCCAAAAAAAAAAAGAAAAAGGAAAAAACAAGCCAATGTCCATGTCCATGCTCCTGTTGGACAGCTACGTAGCCTAGCTTGGCCTGATCTCGAACGTACGACTTCGGCGTTCCTACGGCCAGGTCAGTCAAATGATAAAAGTAAGTTCCCTTGTCATGTGAAAAAGCCAAAATCCATCCACACTCGGAAAACCAAATCTAGCCCAGAGGACAGATATATAAACTCGGGTGTTTTTGGCTCTCAAGTTTCCGTCCATGTCGTCATACTCATACCACTGCTACGTCAGACCGTCGTGCTTCTTGACTGCTTCACCTCCCGAATCCCGAGACCAGTTTGGCCGGCAGCGAGCCTATGGGTTCCGGAGTCGGGTTCACCGTTCTGTAGCAACGAAAAACCGAAATTAAAAGAAAATACTTTTTTATTTTTATATTATAAATCTGAAAATATAAAAAACCAGTAAAAAAAACCTTTTCCGCACCGGACCGGAGTTTTCCGGTTTTTCGTGTTTTCTGGGCGCAAAGGTGAACCACCACAGCCCACGGGGACGATGGACCATGGACGCGCGATCGGCGAGGGCGTATGAGATCTTGCGCGGGGCGGAGGGGAGGAGCTGCTGGTAGTGCTGCATGACATCCCTCTCCCCGAGTCCGAGCACTCTACGACCTCTCGCTGCAACTACTGCTCGTCCAGAAGGCCGGGGCCAAAAGGCATGGCAAGTGGCAGCTGCAAATTATGTCAGCCTGGCTCACCGCCGCGTTCAATCCACCACCGTCTGAGGGGAAGGATCCAGGCCCGCCGTCCGGCAGGAAGCATCGCAGCGCAGGCGGGAATGCCGGAGCTCGCGGCGGCGGGACAACGGCAGCATGCATTGCATGTATACTACTGCAGTACTCAACTGCTTCATACATTCGCCACTGAATTCGATCTTCATTTCTCAATCAATGACCAAGGCTTCACTAGCCCCAAACTTACAAATCCATCCGGGTTTTTTTATATCTGCCAAAAGACACCGTGCACCCTCAATTGATCAAACAAAATAAACTTAGTCCGAATCTTGAATTGAATTCAAATTTATTCAACGCGGACTCACCAGCACACCACGTGAAAACGGATGCACAGATAGTATACGGACCCGTTTTTTACGTTCTATATATTGATGAAAAGTTAAAAATATAATCTTTCTAATCCAACTAAAATCATCTCAAAATCCTTTGGAAGTCTAAAGAATAAAATCAAGACGCCAAAATAGACACACGGGTCACATACAAACTCCATTTTTTTAATATTCTATATATTGATGGAAAGAAAAAAGATAATCTTTTTAATCCGGTTGAAATCATCATAATATCCCTTCAAAGCTGGCGGAAAACTACAGAATAAAATGATGTCAATAAGATGACGTCAATAATCTATCGCGGTATTGTGACAGAGGGCACATGGAAACGTGTGTCCAAATTCACATTGAAACAACGCAGTGACAACTATACCCGTTGTTTCTAGTAGTTTATAATAAGATAGAAAAATTAAATAGACTCAGCTCAAATCGATTTTGATTCTAGAAGATGCCACCTTGCTTAATTTATATGCGCATGGGTTGACGAGTAGTTTGAAGTGCTACCTCTGTTCAGATTTATATGAGGCTGGTTACCTCAGTTTAAAATTTAAATTTGTATGACGCCGGTTAAGCCAAATAGTTAAGTTGACTGGCGAGTGATGACAGCATATATAAAAGAGCTGAGAGAGTAAATCCGGACGCTTATTATCTTGTTGGGTAGATCAATTCTGGGTGCATCTCTCGCTTATATATAACAATGAAAAACAATCATATAGAGTTGCATCAATTTTGACAAAATTTCCTCCCCCGCTGGCGCCAGCTATCTTGGGTTTGAGTTTAGTTTTCCACACTCAACTTCAACCGTCCACTTTTCAACCTTGGTTTGAGTTTTAAAATTGCTTTCGGTGTCCTAGCCAATGAGCAAGGTCGTAATAATTGTTATACTCTAAAATTGACATAATATATTTTTATATATTCAAAGTTTATTTCAATTTCACTATGGAATATATATATAACCTAAAGATATTATATATTTGAATAAAGTATAATTCCCTCTAGAAATTTCCGATACTCATTTATGCATTTGAAAATTTTCAAGTTGTTTAAAGCTATATACAAGTTTTCTAAATTTGGGCATGGTTTCTAGATTTTGGTCATTATTCTTTTAGCAAACCTCAGTCGTACAGAGCCTAAAACACTTTTCTATGGATTTCAGTTTTAATTTGATCATGAATAAAGGGGGTTTAGTTTAGTTTAGTTTTAAACATTATCCACTATGTACTCTATTTATTATACTCTCTTAACGAGCCCGAAAAAAAAATTACACTCACTTAGGAAAAGTTACTCGGGTTACATATACGCTTAGTAAAGGCGAGAATTTCCAAAGTTTTTAACAGAAAATGGAGGTATAATATGACTTGCCTCCCTACTATTTATCTTTCCTTTGAGTACAAAATGGACCCCACTATCATGGACTTTAAATTTGCGTTCTAAATGGGCTGTCTATCGGTCTATCCTTTTGATAGTTTAAGTGCTAAAAATGCAAGGGTCTACTACTCTACTTGGCAAGATCCGGTGCTAAAAATGCAAGAGTCGTCCTACAAGGCTACACACCATCAGCATTTTGCTGTTACACGGGCCGAGAGAGACATTGGTTGACAAGTAGCTTGACGAACATATGAAAGCATATCTTGGCAGATCAATTCAAGGCGCATCTATCACCTTATAGAGATTAGTATGACAGTCAACAGATATAAAATTCCAAGCGCAACAGCTTTTGACAAAAAACACCAAGTTTAGCTTGGTATGAGCTTTGGTACAGTGTTTAGAAAGTACCACTGGGCAGTAACATACTTCCAGAATCTTGCATCACGCTTACTACTTTAGTCTCAAGGCTCAAGCCAATGTCATAGTCTCGTATGCCCTTGAAGACTTTTAACAGTACCCTCACAAACCCCAAGTTTCTAGCATTGGACTAATGATGTAACACCCTAAAATTTGCCGCAAATAAAATCATTTGGAAACAATTTAATTTATTCATATTGCTTGATCATACATGACACCTATTTGATTTTATGTGATTTTAAAATAATTAATTAAAAAGAATCATAGGAATTATATGTTTGAGCATTCATGTCCTTGCATATTTTATTGGGTGATTTGCAGTGTTCAAAGTTTGAATTCAAAACCTTTTGCATCTCTCCAAAATCTCCCAAACTCCAAACAACCCGGGAAAAGTTCATTTTTCCTCCTTCCTTTCTCTTCCTCTCTTTCGGCCCAAACCCACCGCCGGCCCGGCCTCCACTCCCCTCCCTTTTTCCCTCTGGGCACCGGCCCACGACACGACCCCGCGGCCCAGTGGCCAGACAGGCCCAGCAGGCCGCCTTCTCCCTTTCCCTCTCACTGACAGGGCGGTCCCGCCTGTCATCCCTTCCCCTTTCCTTCCTTGAGCGCGGACGGAGGCCGACGCAGCCACGATGTCCGGCCGAAGCCGGACCTTCCCCACTGCGCCGCGCCCCGACCCCATCCTCACCTTCCCAGCTGCGCAGCTCCATCTCCGAGATCCCCGCGCCGCACCTTGTCCTTCCTTTCCGCGCCCGCGCCTTCCTTTCCCTGCTCACGCGCACGCCGAGCGACGCGGACTCCGAATCCAACTCGAGGTGGACTCCATCACGCGCCGCCTTCCCTTGCCCCTCGCGCAAGCCTCGGCCTCCGCCCTATAAAATCCGCCGACCCCGTCCGCTAGAAGCACCAAAAGCCGAGCCCTAGCCCAGAGCCTAGCGCCATAGCTTGCACCGCCGCGCCGCGCCGTTCAACAAGTTCACCATCGGGTTTCGCCTCTACACGCCCTCATCGCCAACTACGTCTAGCCCACGACCATCACAATGAGGTAACGAACCTAAACGCCTAATCCCAACCGTTCTAGTGCCTCGGTTCGCCGGATCGAACTCACCGTGACGTCCTCGGTTCACGCAGTCCCCGCCGCACGTCGCCGTCCACTGTCGCCGCCTCTCCGTCGACTACATCTACACCCGGAGCTTCGCCGTGAGGTGAGGAAGCTTCCTAGCCTACTCTCGTCCTCAATCCCGCTCTACACCGGCGGGAATTGCTCGTCGGAGCCCTGCCTTCGCCCCGCTCCGCCGTCCGCCGCCTACGGCCGATGCGCCGCTGCTCGGACCGTTTCGCCCGCTTCGCTCAGCCGCCCTCTTGCTCACGCACCTCGTCCCGTTAGTCCTAGGCCCCGGGACCGCGGGATTGCGTGTCGCCGGCGAACCTCCGCCGCGCGCCGAGGCCATCGCCGGTCAACCCGCCGCCGGGTTCCCTCTCCCACTGCCCGATCTAATCCCGACCGTTCGATCCAGATCCAATGGCCCAGGCCGCGCGACCCGGAGTCAATACCGGTCAGCGCGGGCACTTTTGCTAAAGGGTCCCTGAGTTTTCTGAGAATCAACCCGCGGTCCAGATCTTCACCGTTAGGTCTCTGGTTTTTACGGTTTAGTCCCTGGAGTTCCAAATTTCTTTTATTTTAAGCCTTTAAGTTTGTTTTATTCATATCTTTTGCGTTTTAACTCCGATTTGAACGATTCTTGAACCTACGGAATCGTAGTAATGTGTAGATTAATTCTAAAACCTTTTTAACCTCTGTTCATGATGTTTGATGTACTGTTTTAGTCAGTTAATGCTCATTGCTTGTATGTGTGTAACGTGTAGCCGACGTTCCGTCCGAGTTTGTCGAGAATCCATCTTGGGAAGTTCCTGAGCAAGTTTTTGCTGAGGAAGGCAAGTATTCTTTGACCTATGTCCTATTTACTTTAATCACATGATCTAGAGCCTGAATCTGCATGCTCCTATTAAGGATGATTAGCTTCATATCCCGTGACATGTTTCCTAACCTGGGAGGGCTGTGATGTTGTAAATTAATTGCTTCCGCTCAACTCACTTTACTTATGTTGCTAATATTGATCAAGTAATGATGAACCTGATGATAAAAGTTTGATTTTAACAACATGGAGACTTGGGCATGTTTTGTTGGTTTTGCTCAAGTGCTTCACCCTAAGGATCGGTTCGCCGAGCGACCACCCAGGAAAACAGTACAACCACAAGACTCACATGGGCACTGGGCTTGACTGATTAATTAGATGAACTAGAGTTTTGGCTTACTTTCCTGAAACATGGTGTATGAGGGGTCTGGGGGATATGGGACTTTGCCCTTTGCCAATATGGTGCAATTTTATTTGTCACCCTTTGGAACGGAACTCTCATATCTTTAGTTAACTGGAGTAACCTGTAATGAGTGGGCCATAACTCTAGGAATTCTTTGTAAAGGTCTCGTAATGAAACCTGCCGATTCATCTAAGGTATGAATAAATGGGGCTTTGCAAACCTCGGGCACAATGGGAATCATGACTCGTGGGTAAAGTTGTACAACCTCTCGAGAGTGTTTAAAACTGATATATCAGCCGTGCTCACGGTTAAGAGCGGCCTGGACCCTCATAGATTAGAGTTTCATGTTCAAGGTGAACGGCTCATG
This sequence comes from Paspalum notatum, assembly GCA_022530915.1. NCBI lineage: Eukaryota > Viridiplantae > Streptophyta > Magnoliopsida > Poales > Poaceae > Paspalum > Paspalum notatum. The sequence goes on from CM039692.1 coordinate 26,900,708, forward strand.
GTGATCATGGTAATGATGATGGATATGGTTATGGTTCATGCTTATCTTTTTAATATGTTTACTGTCTTTATAATAAAGGGGATGGGTTAAGCTAATCACTGCTAGTAACTAAAATTTGACCAACTAAAAGCAATTGCTATGCCTGTCCACTATAAAGGCAGTCCACTTTTATCCTAAACGGAATACTTGCCAAGTGCGTCATGTACTCATCCTTGCTTGTTTTATATCCGTTGCATCCATTGCAACCGCTGCTCAGATCCAGAAGGAAGTTGTGGTGATCCTAACCAGGAGTTCCAGGACTACGACGAGTTCTAGGCTGGTGTGCCATCCGTCAGTTGCCTGTGGATTATGGTCGTCTTCCGCTGTCATTTAGTTAACTCGTTTTCGTTAAAATACTCGGTTTCGTTAAAGATATTTGTGGTCTGTAATATTGGTTATTACTCTTAAGCTAAAGTACTGGTTGTGTTATTACTTTTGTTTATGTTGTGTATGTGGTTAAACTGATCCTGGCACATACATGGTTAGCACTTGGTTTTGTTTCTAAAACTGGGTGTGACAAACGAGAACATTGATCGAGCTTCTGGAGACGTTGAGAGTTCAGTGTCGATAGTTATACGGTCTACTCAGCCCAGCAGCTAGAAGGGAATGGTAGGTGTACACTGATTTGTACAGTGCCGTCCAAACAGATGCATCTTACTCTTCCAAATTTCCAACCATAGAGAATTTTGTTGATACTTCTTGCAACAACACGGGGAGTCCTACCACACGATTGGTTACAGAAATGATATTTTATTGACTTCCCACCTGCATTTCTACTTTTAATTAGTAGAATGTGCGAGGATGTCTTGCAGATTTGTGTGTTTCTTGTTAATAAGCAAAGGCCGGAAGACGTTTCAAGAACCTATATCAACTCAATGTAAAGTTTTCAAATTAATATTAATTGTGCAGTTGGTGAGTGGATTCTATATATTGTGTTTGGGACTCGTGGTAATGTATTTTGGTCAGCGTTTCTTATACGAACCGTCTTTATAAATTGTTCTGATTCTTTTGAGAATTTTGTTTCTCTTATTTTTTTTAACCAAGTTGAGTTTGGCAATGATATTTTATGGAGGGATATATCGATAGACAATATGTGTCCATCCCATCTCAAGTAAAAATTATAAAAAGTTTGCATTTTTTTAAAATGGAAAGTATACCATTCTGGTAATAAATCCACTTATACTTAATGGATGAAGATGCCTCAATGGTAGATTTGATTTTCACTAGGCTGCGAAGTTTGTAGGTACTTTACACATTCTTGTCAAACTTATAATTAAAATGAAGCCATTTTTAAAATGTGGTTCCTATATAAGGAACTGATGCGAAGGTGATGTTTCCAGATACTGTTCCTTATGTCAGCCCCATATGGAAATCAATTGCTTAAAACAATCTAGCCTCTTTCTTTATCTTATCTGACTTATTTTATTTATCCATTTTTCTCATTTTTAGGGTGCATAAAACATTTAACACGGATAAGAAAAGAAGAATGTTGAAATTAATTTAGAAGCAGCAAGGAAAAATCATGTGGCAAAAGAAAAAAGGTTAAAATTGATAATATATCTGCTTTGAGTATGATGTTGGAGATGACTATTATGTGCAAATATTGTGAAAAAAGTCTATATAACCCCTCGAAGCATATAGGATGGAACACATCACCCTCCGAATATGAAACCGGATGTTTTGCACCCTAAATTATCAAAAACCGGCCAAATAACCCCTTGAGTGGTTTAGGTGGGTGGTTTTGATAACGTGACATGCTGATGTGTTCATATCACCCCTCCAACTATTTTAGTTGATGCATTCTATCACTCGATAAATTTGTATTTTTCATTTCTCTATGTCAAATTGAGTTTTAGAGTTTAAATTTTGTAAGGTTATGGAAGACATTATAAATTATGCTAGAAATATTTATGGTGATTTTATCTTATTCTTTTAGTTATACAATTAATAATAAATTACCTTTGCTAATATAAAATTGTAAAAAAAATAATAAAAAAACACTTATTTTTCTAATACAAGTTATGACTCAAATTGTAGATGAAGAAACAAAAAATATAAATTTTTTAGAGGGATGATTTGAACACATCAGCATGCTACGTCATCAAAACCACTCAGGGGTTATTTGATCGATTTTTGAAACTTTAGAGTACAAAACATCCGATTTTGTAGCTTATGGGACGATGTGTTCCATCATATATACTTCGATTATATAGACCTTTTCTGAATATTTTAGAATGTGCGAGGGTGACGAGAGAATCCAAAAGGCCCTGAAAAATCACACGATTATATTACATTTATTTATTATAATCATGAGCGACCGTCAAGGAGTCATTCCACGGAGCAACGGGCCAAGATGACCTATGGTGTTAATTGTCGGGAAAACAACGTGCCATTAGGTGTAGACATGTACGACAGCGACTTTTCTGACCTGATCCTTGGATTCCAAGAAGTCGCACGGATGAGCAAGTCACCGTGAAGCATCGTGATGGATCACGTTGTGCATCCATCCATCCCATCGGATGAGAGAGGGAGGGGTACTAAGTAGCGTTTGTAGCGACCGCTATAGCGCTCGCTATAGCGGTAGCAGCCTCTTCTCGCTACCGCTAGGGCGTAGCGTTCTGATAATAGCACGTTGGAACTTAGCGGCCGCTATTTGACGTAGCGTCCGCTATAGCGCACCGCAATAGCGTTTAGCAGGCCGCTATAGCGCGCTAACTTAACAACTAAACCATAGCACATATGTTTAGCTCTACTGTCTGTAGCTATAATTGAGTGACCGCGAGTCTATAGCACTATTTTATAAATAATATGTTGTAACCATAAGTGTAACATAATGTATTTTATATTAATTTAATTTTTTAAACCTAAATGCATTATATGTCTATTTCTAAATTTATATGTATACTTATTTGTTCATTATAAAAAAATATACATATATTTATCTATTAGTTATTTTTGTTCTTGTATATTCAAAATGCATGTTTTATGACATGTATAATTAATTTTATTAGTAATCTTTAAATTTCGCTATTGGAACTTAGCGTCCGCAGTAGCGCTCGCTATCTGCTAGCTGCTATATAGGCACTAATCCGCTACGACCTCGCTATCCGCTATTTATTACCTTTTATTACCTTGAGAGAGAGAGAGAATCGTGCTGCTGGATAAGTTCTACAAAGTCACAAGCTGCGAAGAAATGTTCCAACACGTCGCTGCACCTGCAGGAGCCTTGTTTGTAGCATTTGACTGGCCACTGGGGAGGGAGATGTATAGAATTCGCAAACCAACTAGTACTAGTCCAGCGGCCACGCTCGAGGCTCAACCCACCAGCTAGCTCTGCTGACTCGTATCAGAATCGAAGCTCAGCTCGTGCCACCACCCACCATCCCTGCGAGCCGCCGCCGCCGCCGCCATGGCTTCTCTCCTCGCATCAGCTCTCGCTCTCGTCCTCCTCTCCATGGTGATTCTTGCTCCACCACCAACCGCAGCTCGCGACACCCTGCCACGGAAATCCTCGCTCGCCGTCGAAGAGAACGGGACACAGATCCTACGGTCGTCGCCGGACGGCACATTCTCCTGTGGCTTCTACAACATCTACGACGGCGCCTTCACCTTCTCGACGTGGTACACCGACGACCCATCCGCCGTGGTCTGGAGCGCCAACCGCGGCAGCCCCGTGCACGCCTGGGGCGCGGCCGTCACCCTGCGCAAGGACGGGGCCATGGTGCTCACCGACTACGACGGCACGGTGGTGTGGCAGAGCCACGACAGCTTCATCCCGGACGTCCAGTACGCGCAGCTGCTGGACACCGGGAACCTCGTCCTCAAGAACTCCAGCAATGGCACCGTCTGGCAAAGCTTCGACTCGCCGACCGACACCGTCCTCCCCACGCAGCGCATCTCCGAAGCGACCAAGTTGGTTTCCGCCACCGAGCTTCAGCTCCCCGGCCACTACATCTTCCGATTCAGCGACCAGTCCATGCTGTCGCTCATCTACGACGACACCAACCTTACCAGCGTCTACTGGCCAGATCCTGATTTCAGGTACTATGAGAACCGCAGAAACCTTGACAACAGCACTAGGATTGCCAGCCTTGGTGACTCCGGGGACATCTTCTCCAGCGACTTTGCGGATAACCATACGCTTTCCGCCTCTGATAGGGGCGCTGGGGTTAAGAGAAGGCTTAAACTGGATCTTGATGGCAACCTTAGGCTCTACAGCTTCAATGGCTCGGACAAAGCATGGTCGGTTTCATGGATCGCCGAGTCCCAGCCATGCATGACCCATGGTTTGTGCGGTCCTTACGGAGTGTGCCACTATTCGCCGACACCCACATGTTCTTGCCCGCCTGGCTATCAGATGAAGAACCCAGGTAACTGGACACAAGGCTGCCTGCCTATTGTCGACATACCATGCGACGGGAAGCAGGATGTGAAATTCTTGGAGCTTCTCAACACTGATTATTGGGGATCTGATCAACAACGCATCGAACAGGTGCCATGGGAAACCTGTCGGAACGCCTGTGCGAACGACTGCTCCTGTAAGGGGTTTCAGTACCAGCAAGGAAACGGTACATGCTATCCAAAGGCTCTTCTCTTCAATGGAAGATCTTTCCCGACGCCGACTGTGCGCACCATGTACATCAAGCTCCCATTGGGTTTTGATGAATCAAAATTCCCCATCCCGCAGTCCAACGTGCTTGATCCCGCATCTCAACATCTTCAGTGTGGTCCTCCAAGGACAATATCCATGGGGCAAGATCCCAACTACATGCAGAAGCCTAGTCAAGAGGAGCCAAAGTGGTTCTACTTCTATGGGTTTATCAGTGCTTTCTTTGTTATCGAAGTTTTCTTCTTCACATTTGCCTGGTTCTTTGTTTTGAGGAGGGAGTTGAGGTCATCACAAGTATGGACAGCAGAGGAAGGCTACAAGGTGATGGCTAATCATTTCCGAATGTACAGTCACAGGGAGCTGGTTAAAGCAACTGAAAGCTTTACACATGAGCTTGGATGGGGAGGTACAGGGGTTGCCTATAAGGGAATACTGGATGACGATCGAGTGGTGGTTGTAAAAAAGCTGGAAAATATAAGGCGCAGCAGAGAAGAATTCCATGATGAGTTGCATGTCATTGCAAGGATCAACCATATGAACCTGGTAAGAATATATGGATTTTGCTCGGAAAGATCCCACAGGATGTTGGTCCTGGAGTATGCTGAGAAAGGATCCTTGGCTGACGTATTGTTCAAAAGCAAAACCTCTCTAAGCTGGAAGGAGAGATTCAACATTGCCTTAGGTGTTGCAAAGGGGCTGGCCTACCTTCACCACGAGTGCCTAGAGTGGATCATTCACTGCAACCTGAAGCCTGAGAATATTTTACTGGATCGGGATCTGGAACCTAAAATCACCGACTTTGGGTTGGCAAAGCTGCTCAGTAGATCTGGCCCTACTCAAAATGATACACGAGCGCGAGGAACCGTAGGTTACATTGCTCCAGAGTGGATATCTGGCTTACCGATAACGGCAAAGGCTGACGTATATAGCTATGGAGTTGTGCTTCTTGAACTAGTGTCAGGAACACGGGTTTTTGATTTGGTCAAAGGTGAGGATGAGAAGGTGCATGTGATGCTGAAGAAATTTATCAAGATGCTTTCTTACAGATTGGAAGGGAGGGAACCCTTTTGGATAGCAGAGTTTGTAGATTTCAGACTAGGTGGTGAATTCGACTACTTGCAAGCAAAAGCACTGATCAAGTTGGCTGTCTCTTGCTTGGAGGAAGAGAGGAAGAAAAGACCATCGATGGAATCAGTAGTCGAGAGCCTCCTTTCAGTTGATTTTGCAGGAAATCGATGAAACAGCAATATGGTGAAGAATGGAAAGTGGGTATTTTTTTTTTGTGTGTGTAGAATGTAGATTCAAAGAGACCAGATAATCTCTTTGGGATACCTCATTGAAAGCACCTTACTAATTTTTGGCAGTCTTGACTGCAATGATAATGTGTACATATATGAGTGAGTGTTTTATTTACCTTTCATTGGTTCGTGTTCCAAGTTGTGTATTAATGGAACACTTGTAATGTATTTCTGCCAAAGGGTTCTTTTTCAGAAAATCAAAGTAACAGTGCTGAAATATAGCAAAACAATGACCAGCGCATGAGGCATAAGCCTGGATGACAATACAATACCCTGCACCAGCAAAACCGCATACCTGCATAGGCACTTCAGTCCACGAATATGTTTCTCGCACGCCCTTAGCTTCTGCTTCTACTGCGCATTTTATCTGAAACCAGAAGCAGCAGCAGAAAAGGCTACTGCTTGATCAGTCAGGCCAAGAACTTTGTGAGTAGAAGGAAACCTGAAACAAATCCGGAGCTTTCTAGTCTGCAGTTAGAAAAAAACAGTGTGTCAAAGAAGTTTGGTTAACACATGACAGACACTAACGGGTGCTTACAGTGACGCCTCAGCGCAATCAGGCTTGAGAGGATTGTAGAGAAGCACATCCAGCTCCAGTCACCGTGGTATGTCTTATGAGCTGCCGAGCCGGAGTAGGAGAGGGTGCCAAATCAGCTAGCTTTGATTAACTTTGGGCCTGTTCGCTACGTTTGAATTTTGTGTCCAGCTTCGTTTCAATTTTGTTTCCAAACACAGCGCAGCAATGGGTGGCACTTGTTTCCTATCAGTGGCAAATGGCAACTAGCCGGGCAAGCGGCGTGCCCTTCGCTTTTCGTAGAATCCATTTCTGCTTAGAGGGCAATCATGGAACAATCTGGGGCGACAGGCAAACATAATACGTTCAAATCGTACCACAGATTCACTGTGCAACGCATTGTTTCTGCAAAACTCCACGAGCACACAGTGAAACGGTGCGCAGGTACACTGGCGATAACAGACGTCACATCAAAACGGTAGAACAACATTTCGAGGGTGCCCAGTTCTCATTAAGCTGCAAATAACGGTTTTAATTCAAATCCAACTAGGCAGCATGACAAAAACGACCTTTGGTACCAACTCAGTGATGACCTCCTTTGTTCATACAGACATGACAATTAACTTCAAAACTCTAGTTGACTCCAGCGATACAAGAGATGCATTCATCACCAGAGGCTGACCCCACTGCCACCTTACTCCTCGGACTCAGCCTCACCGCTCTTCTTGTTGTTCTTCCTTGAGTACCTCAGGTTCCTCAGGAACTTCGGGTCCATCTAAAAAGCCACCAAAAGGCAAAGTTAACAGAACATAAACATTGGGCGAGGAGGCACAATATGGGAGACAAATGAAAACTCTTATTGAGCACAGTATTGACATCAGAGTATATGAAACTAGAATATATCTCTACATCACAGTAACTAGCACTACACAAAAAGAATTTTTGGAGCGAGCCATCAAAATTACATCAGAGGTTTAAGGCACATAACACACATCATACAGCATTTCAGCAGTAAAGAAGGAATTCTGAAAAATACCAATGTAACTACACAATTACAAGGAATAACCTAAGATTACAACAAGGTAAAAAAGATGCACAAGTGGACTAACATACCAATGGATGGGTTTCGGTGGTATCCAAACAAACCCTAAACATAACAGCTATCCTGGCGGCATGTATTCCAAAAGTCAAAATTTACAGTAGAATGCACCAAATAATAAACAAGAATTAAGAGGGTACTAAACTGGGTGTAACAAGAATCACAACACAATTTCCTACAGACGCAAATAAAAAACTTATACAAGAAAATATGGAAAATTAACAGCAATTAAGACTAGGGCTGCAGCTGCTTTGAGGCTTGCGTAGTAAAGCAAGGAGATTTTGGAATACCAAAACCGCATATAGATAGGCATTATCAAGTATCGATAGCATCAATCCAAGCTACTAAAACTGTTATTTTTGCACATGACCGCAAGTCGACATGAAGAATGTAAACACGTTTCCGTAAAATGCTATCAGAGCCACGAAATTTATAGAGCGCCCGCACTCTTTTATAATTCAGATCTAGCAAGGCGCAGACGCGAGCATGGAAATCGAAGCACGTACCCCCTTGGTGGAGGTCTGGCGGTGGCGCTTGGGCTTCTTGATGCCATTCTTGTGCGCCTTGTACGACTGGTTGTGCGCGGTGTGGTTCTTCGACTTGGCCATCCTGGATCCCTCTTGCTTCTGCTGCTAATCACCTGCGGTATCACCAAGAAAACGATAAAGTGGCAAAGCATTCAGAGATGGGGACGATTGGGAGAGCACGGAGGAGGAACAGTTCGCTCTCGATTCTTACTGTGTAGTAGGCGGCGGCGGCGGCGGCGGCGGCGGCGTGAGGAAAGCTAGGGTTTCGGGACCGACGGGGCTTCGTGGGCAGGCTTATATATATAGATGAGGGGGTATTTTCGCAGGCTCGTTTCTAGGGTGGGCTGGAATTTAGCCCATTAGCGCCCCACTAAAGTGGCGTTCTGAGCAGTCCGCAAGTCGCCCTCGCTCAAAGCCGAAGCCACTTTCCATTTGCCGGTGGAGTAGCAAAAGATATTTATAGAAGATTTTTTTTATTTGTGATATATTATGCTTCATCCGTTAAAAAACAAACTATAAGTTAAAAATTCTAAAGCTTGACCAAATTTATAAAAAATATTGATATTTATAGGCTATTATAGAACTTTACTCAATAGACTTGGACAAACGTTAACAATTTTGATTTTTGAATAAAATTAGTACACTTTTTTTTTGGACGGAAGGAGTATAATTTAGGCTGATGCTATGCGTAGTTTGTTACATACGTGACTTTGACATGCTCGGCTGACTATTACTGATGAGTGGACCTATTCTCACGCAACTTTTCGTCTTCCTCCTCCTAATGGTAGGTTAGGTTGTGTGTAGGATGGATTTCTCGGTCTAAGTTTGAGTTCTCTTCTTATCATCTCGGTGGCGGTGGGGGATAAGTGGATAGGTGATATGGTGGTGCGGAGTGATGAAAGCAACGTGCTGGGGTATCTAACCAAGAGGTAAGGGTTAAATTGGGTCGCTAATCGTTTTTTAAAACCTAGGGTATTCCAGTGTATAGAATAAACCAATTGCGTTTTACACATGTTAGTTAAGTCTAAAATTTTATCTATGCACTCTCTAAATTATTTAAAAGAGTCAAACCTAATCAAACTAACTAGAAAAGCTAAAGGTACACAAGAAAGTAAATACAAAAACGTAAATGCGGTAAGTAAAGAGTCACAAAGCGCCAGATTCTTCACTACGAAGTTTGAAGGGTCTTCTCATCCCCGCACAAGATGTCGCCGCCACTCCACACAAGAATGAGAGTCTAGTGACGAGTGCAAGTAGCTTGACCGCAGCCAAAGCTTCTGCAATAGCTCACGCGAGAGCTACACTCAAGAAAAGCTCTCAAGCTTCACTCTCTCTCAGCTCTAACTTGCTTGGATTATGCACTAAGTTCATTTTTGGTGGTTGGAGTGAATAATATGTTTGGAATGCACATCTACACTTGATGTGGTCTTGGTATCTCCAACTCCTTTGAAATGGTCGGGTGGAATGGCTTATATAGCTTTCAAACATGAACTAGTCGTTGGCCAAAAGGCTGCTAGAAAGTGCATACACCGGATTGTCCGGTCTGTTCACTTTGGCATACTTAGGACAATCTAGTCTGTTGTACTTGCCGACTAGTCGTTGAACTAGACGTTGAAATGTCCGAAGCTTTGTCCGGTCTTACAGATCGGACTGTTCAGGCCATTGTAACTTCTCGGCTGCACGAACTGCACACCTTTAGGAATCTTTGTCCGAACCTTTGTCCGGTCCGTGTATCTCGTTTCAGCTGCTGCCTCACTAACATTGTCTGGTCAATCATTTCCTAGGGGTTCAGACTATTCGGTCTTGACAGCTTGCGAGACTTCCAAATCTTCACTTCCCCGCCCAGAGTGGTCCGAATGTTTGTCCGATCTTACAGACCACACCTTCCGGTCTATTGAATCTTGGTCGCTCCAAAAACTTCACCCCTGTGGAAAACTTGGTCGTCCATTAGAGAAACCTCCGTTAGACGATGGGTCAGTGGGGGCGAAGCAAGGCCAGCAGATCGAGCCACGGTCTAGAACAACGGTGGTAATGATGGCCAGAACTAGAAGACAAATAAGATGACACGAGTCATGGTGAACCTTAGCCGACCGGCGATGTACTCCTATAATTCATTAGAATTCTCATGCCAACAATAAATTTCAAATATTCAAGAAAATCTAACCCAACAAACACTTTTACTGACGAGCCACAAGAAATGGTCCGGCACAACATGTTTGGGAAGACTTAAAACAGTAACCCATCATTTTCAAAGTGTGGTTTGACCTGGATGCTGCTCATGCCAACAATAAATTTCAAATATTCAAGAAAATCTAACCCAACAAACACTTTTACTGACGAGCCACAAGAAATGGTCCGGCACAACATGTTTGGGAAGACTTAAAACAGTAACCCATCATTTTCAAAGTGTGGTTTGACCTGGATGCTGCTATATGCCATTTCGACAATTAGAATGGCTCATAGACTGCCCCACTCACCTTTGCCCACCGTAGGGGCCCTGACTATAACGTCAATCTAAGCTATCTTCCATGCTAACCAAGTTCAGTCGAGGCGTTCTTCTAGATGCCCCGTCGCTTTGGCTGCCGTACCCACAAACCGCCTCCACCACGAGAAAAAACGCAAATTCGCCATCGTCAGAATGGAGTTTCGCCGGAATGCCATCGCACAAATAGGTTTTGCCACTTTGCCATTATCAAACGATGTCCAACCGCTAAAATGCCTTTTCGGAGTAAAATAAAAGAAAAAAGGTATTATGGTGGCTGCTCTACCCATCTTGCCATTCCCCTTTCCTGGGACTGGGACGAGAGACCGACGAGCGGCCGTCTCGCTCCATGCTCACCCATCCACCCCTACCGCTGGCATCGAACACGCCGCCACGTGCAGTGTTGTTCCAACCCCCGCCACTGGCATTCAACCTGCAGGCACCGGTCGCCACCCCACCCGCCTCCATCTGCAGCCAGCAAGGAAAGGGGGCCCTACGACGTCACCACAGTGTTGTTCTGGCTGCCGTCCTCCCATCCCCTGTGACAATGCTACAGGCTCGGCTCGTCGCCAGCTTGGCCAATCTCTTCCTGCTGCAGCTTTGCAGCCCTCGAATGAGGCCTGTGGGTGCCGCGGAGGTTGGGAGAGGAGGCTGGCGCCCGCATCCATGGATGAGGCGAGCGGGCGGCGGCGCTCGGTGAAACTACAAGAAAAATGTATTTTTTTTTGTGGACCAAATTAATTTCGTGGACCGGTCCATGAAATTAGGCCATATAATTTCGTGGGCCAGTCGAGCCGACGAAAGTACGTATGATTTCGTGTGTTGCGGCCAACGAAGACGGTGGACATTTTCGTCGGCCGAGCAGCGGGCCAACGAAAATGTCCGGGTCCATAACCCTAACCATGGGCGCCCCACTCCTCTCCCTCTCCACACACGCACACACGCGCTCCACACAGCCGCCGCAGCGCCCTTCCCCTCCCTCGTCCGTGTCGCCGCCGTACGCTGGCGCTCCGACTCCCCGGCTCCGGATCCAGTCCGGCATCGCCCGCCGGCACTTTGACTCCCCAGCTCGGATCCGCGCGGCCGCCGGCGCTCCGACACCACGGCTCGAACCTGCGCCGCCTGCCGTCGCGCCGATACCCCGGCTCGGACCTACGCCGCTTGCAGTCGCGCCGACTCCTCGGCACGGCCCCGCGTTGCCGCCGGTCACCTCCCCACACCCCCCCGCCTTGGTTCGGCGCCGCCCGCCGGCGCTCTGACTCCCCGGGCGGCGCTCTGACTCCCCGGCTCAGATCCGTGCGGCCCGACGGCGCTCCGACACCCCGGCTCAGACCCGCACCGCCCGCCATCGCGCCGATACCCCGGCTCGAACCCGCGCCGCCCGCCGTCGCGACGACTCCTCGGCACAGTCCTGCGTTGCCGCCAGTAACCTCCCCCGCCCGCCCAGGTTCGGCGCCGCCCGCCGCGTCCCCGGCCCAGATCTGCGCCACCCGCCGCCTCTCCTGCTCCGGATCCGACCCCGCGATCTCACGAGAACCACGCGGTATGCTCTCCCTTCCCGTTTTTTCCTGTTTTAGAGTGCTCTGCATCTCTGAAATTGTGCATTTTTTTATATCAAAGTTAGTAATTTACATTTTTTACATTTTTTATTTGTAAAGGTTTTATGTTTAAGAAAATATACTTCACAATTTAAGTTAGTCTATATTTTATTATAATTTATAAATTAATTATTTTTTGATGTTTTCCATAGTTATTAAAAGTATATAATATAGGCGCAATTAGAAGTATTAATCATATTTTATTTATCTCATAAATAATTTGAAGTATTTTTTCTTCATCAGATGCACTTGATTTTTAGGAAAAAAAATAAAGACAATTAGAAGTATTCTAGAGAGCTGCCCGACACATGTCAATGTAGCCCACGAACCCGTTGTCCACGTGGCGTGCTGAACCACCCCTGGCCTGCGTGGTCTGCTGAAATAGTGGCCCGGCCCAAATCAACCGGCTCCCCTTCCCTCAGCCACCCATCACGATGGATGGGCAGGGTTTACCGGTGCTCTAGATTATATGATCAGCGCTGATCAGAGGAGAAACTCTAATTTTTATTTTATTAGCATAGATGTACGTGCAACACGCACGTGTTGTGAAATGATCAAGCAGACAATATGAATGGGAAATGAAAAATATAATTAAAATGAAGGAGACCTGATTGATTGACATCGTTCCTTTCTCATTAAAACCAAGAGAAGGAAAGTAATAGGTGGGTATGGGTATAAAATGAGGTGAGAAATAAAGAGAGAAAGTTGATAAAACATTTTGCATCTGTGAGTTTTGGGTCTTTCCACCCCTTTTCAACTTTTTCCAAACTGCGCAGTGGTGCCAGCGTGAGTGGTATACCTATACCTTTCGAGGTAAAAATCAGTGTAGATTTTGGTTTGTAAATTAATAATTTTTATATGTTTTGCATAGTTATTAAAAGTGTAAAATATAGGCACAATTAGAAGTATTAATAATTTTTTTATCTCATAGATAATTAGAAGTACTTTTTTATTCATCATAGGCACTTGATTTTTAGGAAAACAAAATATAGACAATTAGAAGTATTTTAAAAAGTAGCCCGACCCATATCTAATCTGTTGTCTAGGTGGCGTGTTGACGCCCCTGGGAAACCTACCTCTCTCTAACACTCATCTTCCCCCCCTCTCCCTCATCCTCTTGGCCCCGCCTGTGGGAGCTCTCTCTAACACTCCTTCCCCCCTCCCTCTCCCTCATCCTCTCGGCCCCGCCTGTGGGAGGCCTCTCTCCCACACTCTGCTTCTTTATTCGTTTTCTACTTTTCTTGGATCTCCTTTATTCTTTCCACTCCTCTTCCCCCATCTCTCTCATCTTCTCGGCCCTGCCTATGGGAGGCTTCTCTCTCACACTCTGCTTCTTTGTTCGTTTTTTTGGATCTCCTTTATTCTTCTCACTCCTCTTCCCCGGTGGTGCCTGTCACTCCTTGAGGAGAACAGGGGCACATCTTGCGCTCTTGGATCTCTGATGGGAACAAGGACATCTTGTGCTCCTTAAACAAGAACGAGAACGCTTTGCCCTACACTGATTATGTATAAGCTTGCTTCTCTACAAGTGCGTTTGCAATTTGGGATAAATCATTGTGTTGTTCTTTTATTTTTTATCGATGTATCCATTAATGTATTTATGGGCCCTGTGTTATATAATGTATATATTTCACCTTTGTTGCATGTTGCATGGCCTTGGGTCTTGTACGTGTTGGGCCTTGTGCATTGGGCATTGGCAAGGCCTTGAGTATAAACTTAGAACAATGTATCTACGTGGGGTCTAATTCTGGGTGATGAACATAAAGCCGGTGAGAAAAGTTTAAACAAAGAGTTGCAGCGCTAGCCCATTTGTACTATAGGAACGTCGTTCTGTTGTTTTGCCATATATCTACTGTAGTTTTTGTGGGCCCAGTTATCTAAACGTGGGGATAATTAAAATCTATGAGTCTATATGGGTATTGACTTTTAGAGTAAAAATTATTTTTTTATTAACTCGCGCTCTATAGTATAGATAAAAATATAAAATGGCAAATAGCAATATCTTAAATATGTAGAGAAATATGGCCTTGATATTCAGATCTGAAAATTCTAATCACTCAAGTTCTACATATCAATTCAAATAATCGGAGAGTATTGAATGTATTACACTACTAATTCAAAGAATTGGAGAGCTTTAGGCTAAATTAGACCTACTTTGCTGCTACATCGATTGTGCTTTGTGTGAATGTGTGTGGCTCTCTGTGTGCATGATTGCTTGTCATGTGAAGCCAAAGTTGTGCTTTGTTAACTGATGTTGATTATTAGTTTATTGATATATGGCTTTGTGATATATGCCTTTTTTCTTTTAGTATTGATCTGCCATGATGCTTATATAACTAGTACAAAATTTCTGCCTTGTTGTGCTTGTGAACTGACTAGATTTTTTAAGCTTTTGCCAAGACTCTGGTTTTGTTGTAAACTGCTTGTAATGTGGCTGAAGTGCTACTAATTATGCCACAAGACTCTCACCGATGTATTATGTATGTGTGCTATATTGCTGTTATTAAATCTGTTGTGTTCATGTAGCTTGCAGCTTGGAAGAAGAGAACAAGGTCAAGTTTTCCACAAGGTAGAGCAGTTGATGTAGGAAAAATGGCCTCATGTGCTATATTTCCATGGTTGTGTTTTTGTGATTGATTGATAACCAACACTTGGACTAATAAACTTGTCTAGAGGCATATTCTCAGGTATTTAGATTCAAGAGATGAAGAAGAAGAGAAGCCAGAGGAAAGGCCCGAAGGACCACCCCAACAGGGGTTCCGCTGCCCAGTTAGCGGACGGGGGTCGAGGGGGAGCCGGATTGTGAGAATGCCGAAACCTCACAGAACTGTGAGGGCCGAAAGGTACGGTCTGTGAAGACCAGACTATCGACCGTACCAAGTTTCCCCAAGGGGCAGTGAAGTGGAAGACTGGCGAGTTACAAGGACAGGATGGTACCGTCTCTAGGATCTGAGAAGACCGGACCATTTTACTCACAGAAGCAGTGGAAGCGATCAAGATACACATACCAAAAGATACGGTCTAGAACACCGTCCAAGGAGCGTACCAAATATTCCGCAGGCACCAAACCCTCGGACAGACAGTAAGATAGTACGGTCTAGGAAGACTGTCCATGGACCGTCCTAAGTAACTCGAGGGTGTCCACTTGGAAAGGAAATCGGAATTCAATGGACCAGATGGTATGGTCTCTGTAGAGCGTACCATGTCACGGACTAAAGTACAGTGACGTGAGATTTCAGTGACCGTTGGAAAAGTACACGGACCGGATGGTCCGGTCCATTGAAAAAGGGTAGACCGGATAGTACGGTCTATACTGCGTCAAGCCGTCAATAGCCTGTTGGAGCAACGGCTAGTTCGTGTTTGGGGGCTATATAAGCCACTCCACCCAGCCATTACAAAGTGGTTGGAGCCACTGAAGTTGAGAGCAAGTGTAGAGGTGTATTCCAAGCATATCCATCACTCCAACCATCATATGAGAGCTTAGTGCATCATTCAAGCTAGTTAGAGCTTAGAGAGAGTGAGCTTGCTAGCTCTTCTTGAGAGTAGCTCTTGCGTGAGCTATTGGAGAAGCCTTGGTGGTGGTCAAGCCACTTGTACTCGTTGCTAGACCCTCCTTCCTTGGTGTGGTGCGGCGGCGACAACTTGTGCAGGGACAAGGAGACCCTACAAACTCCATTGTGAAGAATTCGGCGCCTTATGACCAAGGGAGACGGTGACGGTGGCTTGGTGGCACTTAGCATTACTTGTCGTGAGCCATTTGGTGGCGAGCGCAAAACGGTGATCGGGAGAGTCTTGGTGCTTGGTGCGGATACTGTAACACCCCGAAAATTAGCCTTGGATTTTTTTCTTCTAATCTCCCTCTAATTCAAAATCAATTTTCAAAATTATTGTTTGCTTGAGTGTGATATGAGCTCAACAAAAATCTTCAAATATTCCGGAATATTTCCCATCAAATATCGATCGAAACCATTACCAAAATCCTCCACAAAATCCTTTCCAAAATCCCTTTCAAATCCAAAAATCCAGAAATAGAGAAAACCCCATTGGGCCAAAACCCTTCTCCCCGCGGCCCACCTCCCCCTCTCCCACCTTCCCATTCGGCCCGGCCCAACTTTTTTTCCCTGCCAGGCCAAGCCGGCCCGCCTCCCGCCCCCTCCCACTGTCACCTGGGTCCCACCCGTCAGCCTCACCCCCTTCCTCCTCCCGTCAGAACGGCGCCGCGCGCCGCGCGCTGCCCGGCCCCCGCCGCCGTCTGCCGCCAACCCCCACCACGCCACCACGACCCCACCGCCGCGGCCACCAGACCCCGCGCGTCAGCATATCCCTCCCTCCTTGTCTCTTCCTCCGGCACGTGCGCCGCGTGCGCGCAGGCGGCGCCGCACGCCGCGGCGAGCCGCCAGGGGCCGCCTGGCCCCGCACGCCGCGCCCGACGCCGCATGCTCGGCCCCGCCCCGCCAGCGCTCCGGCCCCGCCGCGACCCTACCTCAACACCCCCACAGCGCCGCGCCTTCAATGCGCCGTGCGACGTCGCACCAACACCACCTCCGGACCCAACTCCACAGCGCCCCGCCGCCGCGCCGCTCTGCCACTTGGACACCGCGCCGCTCTGCCAATTGGGTAGAGCACTGCGCCGCCACGTCGCCGCCACCCACCCAATCCAGCTCTAAAAGCCCCTTGCCGCCGCTCGCCGCTCACCGCCCCTTTCTCCCACCGTCGTGCACCCCGCCTCGGTCGACTACCCCGAACTACTCGGGCGTCGTTAGACGCGGGGCACCGGCAGCCCATTGGCCCCCACCTTCTCGCTCCGCACCGGTGTGCCACCACCACGAGCTCTAAACCGCTGCCAAAATTCCCCACTCTCCGACCATCATTTCTCGATTGGCCGCACCCCGAGCTCCGCCACGCCACCCCTTACCTCCCTGGCCCATCGCCGTCGCCTCTCCCCCCTCCCACCAGAGCCGTCATAGCCCATCACCCTCGTCGCCGTGCGCGCCCCGCTCCACAGCGTCTTGGAGACCCCTCCAAGCACCCGTTCACCTCCATCCCTCCACCAACCAGACCGCCGCACCGCCCTACACCTCACCGTCCAGCTCTAGTCGCCGGAACCGCCACCGACGGTGAGAACCGCCGACGCGCTCCCTCAGACCACCGTCGTCCGGTTCACCCCGAACCAACCCAACCGCCGTCGCTTCTCCGTAACGTCGTCGCCCCGCCTCCTCTCCCTGTCGCATAGGCCCCACGCGACGCCGTCCCCTCGCCCCGTCCCGTTCCCTGCCTCAACGCCGTCCCCTTCCTTTAGTCGCTAACGCGTGGGCCCTACGGCGTTACCCGCGCCGTCACGCGGCGCCCTCACCGCGTGGGCCGGCCCACCAGGCCGCGCGCCGCGCGCCCACGCTCGTTGGGCTGCGCCGGCGGAAACTCCCCCCGGGCCCAAGTTCATTTCCCCAGGCCAAAAATCCAGAAAAAGTCTATATCTAGCCCTCCAACTTTCTAGAAAAGTCTAAATCTACCCCCTAGCCACTATATACCCCATATCTCCTCCGTTCGAACTCCAATTTGGGCGATTCTTGCGCCTAAATTCATCTAAAATCAAGACATATCCATCCGTACAATCCACATAGTCATTTCCCCTGGCCAGAAGACGCCTCCATGCCACCATGACGCATCCTACGCCCTGTCAGTGCTTCACACTGATCCCACATAAGTTTGTGTGACTGGTGTGATGCCGTTGATCTCCTACTCCCTAGCAACCCAAAAGATCCTCGCCTTGATCCTTCTAATTCCAATTCAGATAATGACGATACCGAAAATCATCTGAATATTGATTCTATTTCACAAAAACATTCCACCCCCAAAAATCATCTGAATATCGTTTTCCATTGATTTCCATCCCGTCTATCTCACGAAATACCTCTCCCCCAACATCGTCATGCGGCCACCATCTCGTCGTTTCTGTTTTCGGCATGTCCGCCCACATCCTCCCCCCTGGCATGTCCGCAACAACCCCTACCATGACTACCGTCGTGGTCGGCAGTATGCAGCCCAACCAGTTGCCCCGCGCACCTTACCGGAACCACCACCACAGGTAAGCGCCACCAACAAATCATCCAAATAATCTCTACCCTCCCCAAACACATCCTTTCATCATGTTGAGCTCATGTTATGCCTCAATGTATGTGTGTTTCCTTGTTTATGCACGTAGGTTATACCGGATATCCTAGACGGTACGTCCCTCGCAAGGGCCCTCACTAGGCTCGAAGCTAGTATCCGGCGTTTGCAACGGATGCTGTGTCGTCACGTGGAGTGGTTAGCACTCCATCGCACTCAACAGTTGGAGTACCAACGTGCTCGACCTAGGGTGGACCCCCAACTGATGCGCCGTCCGCTTCGTCAACAGTTTGCACAGCAAGCCAACTGGAATCCTCACTTGATGCATAAAATTTCTATGTTTTGCAACAACAACCCTTGGCCTGATAATCACATAAAAACTTGCATGTTTTGCTTGCTAAGGTAACCCCACAAATATACAGCCACCTAAGACTATTTTAGATATATTGCGCATAGGTGGGATCGCTCACTTAATTATATCTATCATAATCTTGATGTTAAGTTGGGATTATGGTTATGGAACTTGATGGGTTTGAGAATGAGGATGGATGTGGGTGTGTTTTCGAAATAAAATGGGAAAGAACCCCGGCAACCGACTTTGTCGGAATACGGCTACGCGCCGAACTAGCCATCTAATCGCAGGGTATGAACGGGTAACTTAACAACCCGCGGTTACCCAGGTCCCGGTCTTCGTGGAGATGACCGGGTAGGTGGATGCTCGCGGTGTCGAGCCATGTAAGGTGTTGATGGTTCTACCTGAGCTCTATAAGGACCGCATTGATTAACATCTCGCCTAACTCTTTAGTACAACCACTCGCTCTGTATGAGGCATTGGCTGGGCCCGAGCGGAGTGGATAGCCTAGTAGCTTCTGTGTTGGCGCACAAGGGGCAAGGGAAAGGGTTGTGTGCCGAGGGGGTGTCGAGGCACACCAGGGTGCGGCTCGATGGCCCGAACCTCTGAAGTACTGCTAGGTGATGAAACAAAGGCAACGGCATAGTTTAGAATTCGGACGCTTATTTGGCCGTAAGTGTCGCTGAGTCCACCTTGTGGGAATTACTACAACCTCTGATCAGAGTAAAACCTATTCGAATAGTCCGAGTCCACTGGTATGGATGAGTTGGTTCTTCAATTAGCACTTTTCGTAAACTAAAAATGGTGGGAATTGGTTTGGTTTTGGGTTGGGAATAAAGTGGTTTTTGGGTGGATGCTAATCTACGGGGGTAGAACCCTGTGGAAGGTGTGATGGCTGAAGAGTCATTGGCCATGTGGACCGGCAAGTCCAGTGGCACCCCTTTTTGAGAAAAACCTTGTTTTCTGAATGAATAAAATTTGTTAAACTAGCTCAAACCCTGCACACAAAATATTTTTATGCAAAACTTCCAGAGCTCCAGATATGACTTGCATGTAGATATAGCTATACCCCTACTCCTTATGGAGGAAGGTGGGCTTGTTGAGTACGTATGTACTCACCCTTGCTTTGTTGATGTTTTTCCAGTGGAGATGATGAAGTCACCATGTATGGAAGCGATTAGGGCTACAACCTACTTTCCAACCGTGACGTGTGGAAGTTTGGGCCTACATTCCGCTGCTTAGATTCAGGGCTGCGCCCCTTTGCTGTTCGACCCGTTAGGGCGGATCTGTATCACTCTGATGTAAGAATGTGATTACCAAACCCTGGGATAGTAATAAAGCACATTTTAGTCTCATTATGGTAACTAGGGCATTTCAGGTGGTATCAGAGCCGTAGTTGGCCATAGGACGTAACCCTAAGGTTGAAAAACGTTTTGAGTCCAAAATCCGTTTGAAAAACACCTCTGCTCCTCATCCTACTTCATTTCAAAAATGTTTTAGCCCTTTCTTACCCCAAACGGCTGCCGTCAACCAGTCAAGCTTCTGCCAGAAGGAAATGATGCTTTCCATGCAAGCCAGAACATGATAGGCCTAAGCAAAGTGCATGGACCAAATGGACGTGATGGGTCGATGTTAAAGGAACCAGTGCCCACTGTAAGGAAACATCACCATCATAGAGACACTTAGCACGATCCTAAGATATGGACCACCCTGGTCAAGCCTTTGACTGCATGGACGACTAGGGCACGTTCACCAGGAATCGAGGCAAACAAGGACATGACTGTTACAGTATGCCTCGCTATCAGTGCAACACAGTTGACAAACAACCCCTCAGGTAGAGCTATGCACCAATGATGCAGCGCCAATTGGCTACCCTGTCTGCCACCATGGACGCCAAGCACTGCAGAGGAAACCCTAAAAGATGTGCCAGCCACCTGCTTAAAAGCTCACCCAGTGGAGTCTTGGACCTCCAGAAATAAAGCCGCCATGGCGGAAAAACCTCCAATCCTCCCCGGTCGCCCCGTGCCCCTTAAAAAAAGGAAAGCACATGAGATCTCAGAGGAAACCCTTGTGCTAGAAGGCATACCAGGTAGCGACAGCCAGCCAACCTCTCCAAAATCCCTCCCAGATCCTCCACCAGAGCTAGCAGAACCCCTCCCCCGAAAGAAGATCCCAACACCTGAGCTGGAGCGCTTAGAAAAGGAGGAGCTACCCATAGGGCCACCTCCGAGCCCAACATCTCCGAGCAAAATGAAAGCTCCAGCCTCGCCAACAGAAGCAAGGCTAGAACTCTCGGGCAATGCCTTGCCCTGGGGACTAACCGCCGAAGAAGACCCAGTCATCGCCAACCCAGGCGCCGCCAGAGGACATCATCATCATCATCATCAGCTCAGATGACTCAGAATGAAGCCTCTCAGCCCAACAAGGAATGAAGCTACGTGGTCCAAAGTTAGTTGTCTCCAGTGTCCCTCTTACATTTGGGTAGTGAAGTTTTTTTTTCACTTTGGTTAGCACCCTTGTAAGAGCAAATCGTGTAGATTGCGTGCGTTGTAGGCGTTGCTCTGCTTGCTTGTTTGTTTGTTGTGTGTGGTATGAGTCAAGTAGCTAGGCCGAGTCCTACGTGTCTTGATCAGATGGCGAGTGTCAGCTATGTCAGCCACTGCGAGAATGAGAAAGGTTTTCCCGAGCTCCTAAGGGATACCATGGTATACCTCAGAGCTGAAGGATACCCGGAATACCATGGGAAAGTGTTACCTGAAAAAGGAGACCAGACATGGACGGTCACGTTGTATATCAAAGATAACTCCGCTTTCGCTGGATGGTACTCCAGAGCCGTCGGCCAGCGATTCCACGAAGCCTGTTACATTGTCGCTTGAGCAGCAATAAAGAAGTTGTGCTCAACCTACCATGGAGCGGTGCAACACTCTCCTATGAGATTTTTCCCACCTCTGCATAAGTCAGCCACAAGTTGGATTAAGAGAACCTACATCTTGGCAGAGATCAAAGAGTCCAAGGACCCCACCCTTTCCTACCTTGCCCAATATCTGAATGCCTTGGATGATGAGCACACTAGGCTAAGACACCTATACAACAAGTTGGTAGCCGAGCACCAAGAAGGAAAAGAGGAGCTGTCCCGATGCAGGATCAGATTGTTGTGTCGGAGAGAAGTAACCAGTACCAATCCTAGCAACGAACCAAGGAGAAGTTGGTTCGGATCTGAAAGGATGCATTACCCCACGCTAGGAGGAACATCAGACCTTCCTGACCTATTGGTGCCAACTGCACCAGAAAGCCTACAACAATCCTTCCTTCGTTAGCTACAAGCCCGGGAGAGGAATCCACAGAATCCCATCAATCAAGAAGATCGAGCAAGCATGGGCAAATTCTTGACACTCTCATCCCCAACAATAGGATCCAGAATCCGGCAACCGTCGCCCGATGAAGCTCCCAGCAGCCAGAGGATGAAGACAGTTCTTTACGAGTAGTCACGTTAGTGTGTCTATTTTCTTTTGTTTGTTGCTTGTGGTTTGTCTTTTGCCCTGTGTAAAAGCAAACATTACCATGTTTATGTGCTAATAAAATCACCTATTAGAACCAACCCTCGCCCCTGCTGTCTTCTTCTCACCTTAAAACCCATCTGCTCAAGGAAGGTGTGTCTTCTGAGAAAAGCCACCAGAAGGGAGCCCCAGTCAAGGGCAAAGTACAAACAGTAGATGACAACACTCTGCACAAGGAAAGGCAGTGTCAGCCAGAGAAACATGGATTTAAGTATACACAACAGTAGTTGGAAAAAGTAGCAGCACCCCGCTTCCAGAAAAGTGCCTAACCTACTCAAATAAGGGTTTCTGCCCTATTTAAGTGGGGTAGCCTCCCTGTGTTAGCGCTGGTGTGGGATAGTCCAGACTCCTGAGGCAAGCAAATCCTTCGATTATAGACAGGTTGCCCGGATTAAACCCATCACCTAGAGAGCAGAAAGGGCCTTGCCGAAGTTTTGGCGCTCTCTAGAAACACCTCGTCTAAAGCTGCCAGACGATGGTTCAACCTTCCCGAGTCCATGAAGCGGAAGATACAGGAGTATCCCATTTGCGTGCGGAAGGCTTACACAACGACTCACCCTCGGAGGAGAAAAGAGAAATAAAAAGGGGATCTAGCCATCTAAACAATTTGTTGAAGTTCCACCTGCCATTCTGTGTAGAAGATCAGGCCTCTTTCATAAAGATAACCTAGCAGAAGCAAAGCTATCCCTGTAAACTTTCTAAGCCGAATCTCGAGGACGAGATTCATTTTTAAGTGGGGAAGATCTGTAACACCCCGAAAATTAGCCCCGGAATTTTTCTTCTAATCTCCCCCTGATTCAAAATCAATTTTCAAAATCATTGTTTGTTTGAGTGTGATATGAGCTCAACAAAAATCTTCAAATATTCCGGAATATTTCCCTCCAAATATCGATCGAAACCATTACCAAAATCCTCCACAAAATCCTTTTCAAAATCCCTTTCAAATCCAAAAATCCAGAAACAGAGAAAAACCCATTGGGCCAAAACCCTTCTCCCTGCGGCCCACCTCCCCCTCTCCCACCTTCCCTTTCGACCCGACCCAACTTTTTTCCCCCGCCAGGCCAAGCCGGCCCGCCTCCCGCCCCCTCCCACTGTCACCTGGGTAACACCCGTTAGCCTCACCCCCTTCCTCCTTGTCACCTTCCTCCTCCCGTCAGAACCGCACGCGACGCCGTGCGCTGCCCGGCCCCCGCCGCCGTCTGCCGCC
The DNA here is from genome assembly GCA_022530915.1 of Paspalum notatum. Lineage (NCBI taxonomy): Eukaryota > Viridiplantae > Streptophyta > Magnoliopsida > Poales > Poaceae > Paspalum > Paspalum notatum. Next base: position 26,924,098 of record CM039692.1, read on the forward strand.
GATCCCCACCACGCCACCATGACCCCACCGCCGCGGCCACCAGACCCCGTGCGTCAGCATATCCCCCCTCCTTGTCTCTTCCTCCGGCACGTGCGCTGTGTGCGCGCAGGCGGCGCCGCACGCCGCGGCGAGCCGCCAGGGCCCGCCTAGCTCCGCACGCCGCGGCGTGCGGCGCCGCCTGCGCGCACGCGGCGCACGTGCCGGAGGAAGAGACAAGGAGGGGGGATATGCTGACGCCGCGTGCAAGGCCCCGCCCTGCCGTGACCCTACCTCAACACCCCCACCGCGCCGCGCCTTCAATGTGCCGCGCGACGTCGCACCAACACCACCTTCGGCCCCAGCTCCACAGCACCCCGCCGCCGCACCGGTCCGCCACTTGGACACCGCGCCGCTCTGCCAATTGGGTAGAGCACTGCGCCGCCACGTCACCGCCACCCACCCACTCCGGCTATAAAAGCCCCTCGCCGCCGCTCGCCGTCCCTTCCCCCCACCGCCGTGCACCCGCCTCGGTCGACTACCCCGAACTACTCGGGCGTCGTTAGACGCGGGGCACCGGTAGCCCATTGGCCCCTACCTTCTCGCTCCGCACCAGTGTGCCACCACCACGAGCTCTGAACCGCTGCCAAAATTCCCCACTCTCCGACCATCATTTATAGATTGGACGTACCCCGAGCCCCGCCGCGCCACCCCTTACCTCCTCGGCCCATCGCCGTCGCCTCTCCCTCATCCCACCAGAGCCGTCGCAGCGCACCACCCTCGTCTCCATGCGCGCCCAGCTCCACCGCGTCGTGGAGACCCCTCCTCCAAGCACCCGTTCACCTCCACCCCTCCACCACCCACACCGCCACACCGCCTTACACCTCACCGTCCAGCTCTAGTTGCCGGAACCGCCACAGACGGTGAGAACCGCCGGCGCGCTCCCTCGGACCACCATCGTCCGGTTCACCCTGAACCAACCCAGCCGCCGTCGCTTCTCCGTAACGTCGTCGCCCCGCCTCCTCTCCCTGTCTCATAGGCCCCACGCAATGCCGTCCCCTTGCCCCGTCCAGTTCCGTGCCTCAACGCCGTCCCCTTCCTCTAGTCACTGACGCGTAGGCCCGGCGCCTACGGCGTTACCCGCGCCGTCACGCGGCGCGTGGGCCGGCCCACCAGGCCACGCGCCGCGCGCCCACGCGCGTTGGGCCGCGCCAGGCCAAAACTTCCCCCCGGGCCCAAGTTCATTTCCCCCAGGCCAAAAATCCAGAAAAAGTCTATATCTAGCCCTCCAACTTTCTAGAAAAGTCTAAATCTACCCCCTAGCCACTATATACCCCATATCTCCTCCGTTCGAACTCCGATTTGGGCGATTCTTGCGCCTAAATTCATCTAAAATCAAGACCTATCTATCCGTACAATCCACATAGTCATTTCCCCTGGCCAGAAGACGCCGCCATGCCACCATGACGCGTCCTACGCCCAGTCAGTGCTTCACACTGATCCCACATAAGTTTGTGTGACTGGTGTGATGCCGTTGATCTCCTACTCCCTAGCAACCCAAAAGATCCTCGCCTTGATCCTTCTAATTCCAATTCAGATAATGACGATACCGAAAATCATCTGAATATTGATTCTATTTCACAAAAACATTCCACCCCAAAAAATCATCTGAATATCGTTTTCCATTGATTTCCATCCCGTCTATCTCACGAAAGACCTCTCCCCTAACATCGTTGTGCGGCCACCATCTCGTCGTTTCTGTTTTCGCCATGGCCGCCCACATCCTCCCCCCTGGCATGTCTGCAACAACCCCTACCATGACTACCGTCGTGGTCGGCAGTATGCAGCCCAACCAGTTGCCCCGCGCACCTTACCGAAACCACCACCACTGGTAAGCGCCACCAACAAATTATCCAAATAATCTCTACCCTCCCCCAAACACATCCTTTCATCATGTTGAGCTCATGTTATGCCTCAATGTATGTGTGTTTCCTTGTTTATGCACGTAGGTTATACCGGATATCCTAGACGGTACATCCCTCGCAAGGACCCTCACTAGGCTCGAAGCTAGTATCCGGCGTTTGCAACGGGTGCTGTGTCGTCACGTCGAGTGGTTAGCACTCCATCGCACTCAACAGTTGGAGTACCAACGTGCTTGACCTAGGGTGGACCCCCAACCGATGCGCCGTCCGCTTCGTCAACAGTTTGCACGGCAAGCCCACTGGAATCCCCACTTGATGCATAAAATTCATATGTTTTGCAACAACAACCCTTGGCCTGATAATCACATGAAACTTGCATGTTTTGCTTGCTAAGGTAACCCCACAAATATACAGCCACCTAAGCCTATTTTAGATATAGTGCGCATAGGTGGGATCGCTCACTTAATTATATCTATCATAATCTTGATGTTAAGTTGGGATTATAGTTATGGAACTTGATGTGTTTGGGAACGAGGATGGATGTGGGTGTGTTTTCGAAATAAAATGGGGAAGAACCCCGGCAACCGACTTTGTCGGAATACGGCTACGCGCCGAACTAGCCATCTAATGGCAGGGTATGAACGGGTAACTTAGCAACCCGCGGTTACCCAGGTCCTGGTCTTCGTGGAGATGACCGGGTAGATGGATGCTCGCAGTGTCGAGCCATGTAAGGTGTTGATGGTTCTACCTGAGCTCTATAAGGACCGCGTTGATTAACATCTCGCCTAACTCTTTAGTACAACCACTCGCTCTGTATGAGGCATTGGCTGGGCCCGAGCCGGAGTGGATAGCCTAGTAGCTTCTGTGTTGGCGCACAAGGGGCAAGGGAAAGGGTTGTGTGCCGAGGGGGTGTCGAGGGACACCAGGGTGCGGCTCGGTGGCCCGAACCTCTAAAGTACTGCTAGGTGATAAAACAAAGGCAACGGCTTAGTTTGGAATTCGGACGCTTATTTGGCCGTAAGTGTTGCTGAGTCCAACTTGTGAGAATTAGTACAACCTCTGATCAGAGTAAAACCTATTCGAATAGTCCGAGTCCACTGGTATGGATGAGTTGGTTCTTCAATTAGCACTTTTCGTAAACTAAAAATGGTGGGAATTGGTTTGGTTTTGGGTTGAGAACAAAGTGGTTTTTGGGTGGATGCTAATCTACGGGGGTAGAACCCTGTGGAAAGTGTGATGGCTAGAGTGTCATTGGCCATGTGGACCGGCAAGTCCAGTGGCACCCCTTTTTGAGAAAAACCCTGTTTTCTGAATGAATAAAGTTTATTAAACTAGCTCAAACCCTGCATACAAAATGTTTTTATGCAAAACTTTCTGAGCTCCAGATATGACTTGCATGTAGATATAGCTATACCCCTACTCCTTATGGAGGAAGGTGGGCTTGTTGAGTACGTATGTAATCACCCTTACTTTGTTGATGTTTTTCCGGTGGAGACGATGAAGTCACCATGTATGGAAGCGATTAGGGCAACGACCTACTTCCCAACCATGACGTGTGGAAGTTTGGGCCTACATTCCGCTGCTTATATTCAGGGTGCATTCAGGGCTGCGCCCCTTTGCTGTCCGACCCGTTAGGGCGGATCTGTATCACTCTGATGTAAGAATGTGATTACCAAACCCTGAGATGGTAATAAAGCACATTTTAGTCCCATTATGGTAACTGGCGCGTTTCAGATATTGCCTTTGGTGGGGATCCCGTGGATGTATCCCTTAGTGGTGAACCAAGTTAAATTTCCGTGTCTCCTCGGGAGTTTGCATCCCTTTGCCCTTAACTCTTTACTTAGCGCAGTTACGTTTTCCGCATGATCTTGCTTGTGTGCTTTGGCTTTCCTAGTTAGTTTGATTAGCTTTGGCTCTAGGTTACAAGTCTTTTTGGTAACTTAGAGAGTGCATAGATAAACCTTAGACTTAACTAGTATGTGTAGAACGTGATAGGTTTATCTTTATGCACTAGATAGCCCTAAGTTTTAGTTGAAGGATTAGCGACCCAATTCACCCCCTCCCCCTCTTGGGTCGGATACCCCGGCACATTCCTTACAGCTGAACCATATTTATTTGACAATAAAATATTCTTTGTTCTTTCATATTGATAACGAGCTACATCTTCATGTTTGCAAGAGGGATGGATGCTACAAGGGAGAAGAACAATTAGGAAATGGGGACTGGAGAGTACATCTCAAGGCTGCACAACAAAAAAGGTTTGCAATCTCTAACCCTACCGATTTTTGTGCCACTGTAAGTGTTAGGATCTGTGTATATCCTAGAGTCTTTATTCCTGTGATCTGAATCTCTACTAGTAGATTTGTTTGGGGGCTTGCTATGATATATATACATATATATACATATATATATACACACACATATATAATTCTAATGTGTGCAGGTGTGTACAGCGCATGCATGGTGTGCACGCCTGTTGCAATCTGTAGTGTGCAAAGTAACAGGTTGTGCAATATGGAGTGGGAAAGTGCTAACTGGTTACTACTTCCTGGTTACTAGTTGTGCAAAGTAGTAATTACTACTTTTCTTTCCATCTGCATGCATGCATGCATGTGCACACAGACAACAGGAGATGCGCATATGCGCACTTTAGTTGTGTCCAAGCAACCACGTTCGGGTCTCCGGATATCCTCGGTACACATCCACCCGAGCCTATCGCTTGCGTAGTCCTTCACGGGCTACGGCCTCGCCCACGCAAGGGTAGAGGATGGATATGGCCGTTGGGGTCTTCCGAGTTCTTCTCGTGGAGCCACCCCGTCGTCTCCACTAAGGGAAGCTTTTGGGCAACGTCCCGAGGGCCTTCCTCCCTCTCACAAGATGGTGGCAGCCACTCCACACTACGGAGGGTCTCGTAGGACTTACAACCGCACTTGATATACCAAGGACGTGCACGCAGGCACGGAGAATAGACAAGGTGGCCTAAGTAAGGATGCACTAAGTACTAGCTATGCCGGATGTGTCTAGTTTTGCTCTTGTGGTGGTTGGGCTTTCAAATAGTGTTGCTACACTTCAAATGGGCATGGAGAATGTGTATCAACACTTGTGCTAGCTCAAGATGCTCTAACCACCAAGTGGAGGCCGGCCATAGGGGTATATATAGGCCAAGCCTCAAAACTAGCCATTGGGAGCCTTTTTCCTCTTCTCTGCATGACCATCGGACCGTCCGCCGGTGAGACTATCGAACCGTCCGATGGTGGCACCCAACTAGCCATTGGAGACGACCGTTGGAGCTTCAGTCGACCATTGGGACCATCGGACCGTCTGATGGTGGTAACACAGCGGTCTTGCTTTTGTTGGGTCTTCTGTCCAACTTGCCCGATGGACCATCGGACTGTCCGATGGTGGAACCATCATACTATCCGATGCTTGAAGCGCCGAGACTTGGTCTTCTCCTTTCTTGCTGTCCAGCTCGTCCGATGGTGGCATTATGCACTAGGACTTGTATCTTCAATCTTGGACTTTTTTTTCTCGCCGGTGCACTCGATGGAGCTTCTCTAGATTTCTTGGTGCCCAAAAAATCGGCTTGCAACTTGATGGCGTCTTGGGTCTTTTCTTGTGTCTTTTAAATCATCCTTTGAGGTGTTTTGTACCAAGTCCATCTTTTGCACCCTAAGATTTAGATAAAAACACTAGTACATAAATATTAATCCCATGGCACGTGTTGTTAATTTAACCATCAAAACCACATATGAAACTAAACATATATATATATATATCAAAAATATCCCAGTGACACGAAAGATAGCTACCCCTCAACAGTGGGTACCTGTCATCCATGGGTCGTAGCTGCCCGGTTACCAAATATCGTAGGATCCTATCTTCCTGGACGGTTTTGATCGACCAGCTCTGCATGCTGTAAGCTCTGCCTGCACAGTGCACAATTGGTTGCCACACTCTGCATCCACCCAGCGCTGCACGCCACTTGCATCAACTTGCTTCATCACTGCCACTTCCGGTGACACGGAGAATCGGGCTGCCAGGCTGCCATTTCTCTATCTTTTAGCCTGAGACCAATGGTTAGGGTATACGCCACATCTATCCACTATTTCAATTACCTCTCTTCGCTACAGTGTCGTTTTATGTAGCGTTTCCCTGCTGTGCGCCCTGTGCAGACGCCCTCACCCAGTAGCCGACTCAGTATCCAATGCGTGAGATGCTAGACAAAAAATACTGGTTGAACGATAATAGTCATCGCAGCTCATTTCTTTAGGCTATGTTTGCCTTAGGCTGACTCTAATGGAATTCTCTATTTCTATTTTTTGAACGCTATTTCAATTACCTCTCTTTATGTACAGTGCAGTATTTATGTCAAATAGTGCAAAAACAGTATTTAGAAAATTCATATAAAAAATCTCATTAGATTTAGTCTTACGCAACATTAGTTTCCTGATGTGAATAACTGCTACTCTACCCCCTCTCTCATTTTTCCTGTCAGAGATAAGAACAGCCCGTGGTCTATTGGACACGCGAGGATCGAATTGATCTGACCGTCTAGCTACTGTCGTACGCTACCGGTGGTTGGGGATTGAGAATTGAACGCTAATTCTATGAATCTTATACAACGCTCAAAATAAAAAGAATAGGTGGACTGCCAGGAGCAGCAGGGGTGGCGGGTGAGGAACGGCAGGCAAAGGTTCTGCTGTCAGGCCGCGCAACCATGTCTACACAGCCTACCACATTTTTTTTTTACTTTCTGTCACTCTGTGCCGCGTTTATTTTCAGCGCGCCACCCAGCCTCTCCCAAAGCACATCAGGAATTGCCTTGCCCAAAAGGAGAATAGATAGCTACCCACCAGTATGGATAGGTACACCCCCCGTGAGGGCACGTACCACCGGAGTCAAGAAATCCTCACTAATATATATACGTGTATATATATATATATGTATATGTGTATGTGTGTATATATATGTATGTGTATGTATATATGTGTGTATATATGTAACCGTAAGTGAAGATCGATGCCATGCTTCACTTTTACACTTGTACCAGTTTGGAGTACCTAGATCAAATTTAGAATTGGGTTCCTTAATCTGCTGTGGGCTTCAGTTTAAATTATACCCAAACCATGTGAGTTGACCTTTTGGCATTGCTATCATGTATGTGAGATCTATTTGCTATGTGTGTGTGACTGTCTTGTGGGGAGTAGTTTTGTTGTAGTTAGTGTTTTTTATAATATGCTTAGGTGATGATCTACATCCTTTATAATATCCATACATATAATTACTGCAGTCTCACTCCGTTACTTATTTGTACGATGGGTGGAAGGATGGAGCACACTTAAAGGAATGGCTTTAACGGATGTACCTCTGAAGGATACAACTGTGCTTATGAGGTGGCATTAAGAAGGCATAAAGAAAGGACTTGACATAAATTTGTCTTTGCAAATGTCTCAGCAACAGGTGAAACTTAGCGAAACTTAGCAAAATTAAATGGAACTTAGCAAAATCTATGTAAACTTAGCAAAACCTAACTAAACTTACCAAAAATCAAGCTAAACTAGACTAACTTAGCAAAATCTAGCAAAACTAAGCAATCTTTAGCTAAGCTGGGTAGAATCTAGCTAAACTTACTAAAATCAAGCTAAACTAGACCAACCTAGCAAAATCTAGCTAAACTAAACAAAATTTAGCTAAACTGGGTAGAATCAATGTAAACTTAGCAATATATGCAACTTGATGAATTGAATTTATTTTGTAGGATTCGGCCTCACATGCTCAACTCACTCCGGATGCCGAAATGAACGTGAATGAATACTTGCCTACTTGGGTTCCGAAGTAGCGAGCGGCCACAACTCGCGTAATCTAGAGGAGTAAGTTGTGTGGCGGCGATGAACTTTGATGCATATGCATGGACAAGCTTGTATCTGTCGTATAACTTGTGCTGTGATGCATGAACTTGTTTTGTCTTGTGAACTTCTTGTGTTGTGGTGGATGAACTATCATGAGAACTCGTAAACTTTGATGGATGCTTATGGACTCGTGAACTTTGATGGATGCTTATGAACTTGTGAACTTTGATGAACGTGGATATATTGTGCCAATGATTGGATATATGACAGAGATATTTCTCACAGTACTCGAGCAACACGCTAAATCTTACTATTACTAATTGGAGGTTCTAAAAATTAAACCAATTTCAAAACGCGTTGGAAAAAAAGATAAATCCAAAAAATTTTCACAATAATCAGAAACATCTAACCATCAATTGACAGATTGGAATATTAATAGACATTAGATCTGTTTTCTGAAGGGCGGGCCTGGTGCAGCGGTAGAGCCTACCGTCTGTAACCGAAAAGTCCCGGGTTCGAGCCCCAGCCTCTGCATATTATGCGGGTAAAGCCTGGCGCTTAAAGATACCCTTCCCCAGACCCCGCTCAGTGCGGGAAGCCTACGGCACTGGGTACGCCCTTATTAGATATGTTTTCTAAGTAATTACCCACCTCTACCATTATGAAAGGTCTTGAATTCAACTTTCAGTGAAAGCAAATATCCTCTTTTTTTCATTATATATATTTTCTAAGTAATTACCCACTCTGCCATTACGAAAATCTTGAGTTCAATTCTCAACGAAAACAAATATCTTTTATCTTTTTTTTTAGATTTTTTCTATTTTTGAATTTATCTTCAGTTTTTGTCTTTTTTCCATTAAAGATGCTAAAAACCTTTCCATGAAACAGATATTTTGTAGACTTTTTGAAATTTCCATGTCAATCCTCGCAATATGCGCTAGAAAAAAAATAAAATTATAGAAATCCTCACAATAATAAAAAAAATACCCTATCATCAATTAACATATTAGAATCTTAATAGCTATTAGATCTATTTTCTAATTAATTAATCACCCACATTTGCCATTATCAAAATAATATTAAATAACCCCTAAAACTACGTATTAATTACCCACTCTGCCAATATAAAGAAAAATATAAAATAACACCCTAAATTTATATCAAATTGCTCACATTTGCTATTTTAATAGAATAATACCAAATATCCCTTTTAATTTATATTTAAATTGTTCACCTTAGTTATTATGACTGATAATATGATGAAAGTAAACCCTTCAAAATTATATTAAAAACACCTATTTTTGCAATCGATCAAAGATTATCTAAATCAATTAAACATACATATAAAGTAGCAAGATATGTTATTATAAAAACCTAAGTATAAAAATAGATATATATATGTTGTACGGTTATGCATAACACATTTAAAACTCTAACCCGTCGAACGGGTTGATTGACTGGTGTGTAAAATAGAAAAGCAGTATGCCAGATGGGGAAAAGCAAACCAATACCAGGCACAATTAAAATTACTGTAGTACTAAATCCATCATTAAAATGATGTAGCAATGATCCATAAACAGATGACCCCGAGACCAAGCGATACGAACGCCAGCAGTACAAATCATGCTTGAATACCAACAAGGTCGAGGGTATCTGCACAGGTAGCTAGTTCTCCATGAAAATAGCCCTACACGCCTGTGAAGACATCACAGGCCAATAGTAAAACCAGCTGACCAATGTCCAGTCTGAAAAAAAAAAAGGAAGTATCATCCTCAGTGGCACATATCCCTGCTGGATTTTTCTCCTACAGCAAAAGTATTCGTCCATTTCAATCCTCAGTCCGTTGAGTTTTCATGTAGTAGAACATACTCCCGGCTGCAGCCAAAAAAGATAGTGACAGATATGTTAGCAAGAAGATTCTTGCAGATATGTATTGGAAACAGAAGCAACACATCTTGTACTATATAAAAAATCGGGCAACAATTAGTAGTTCCAATATGGAGGAACATGAGCATAACTGTTGTCATTCTGCAGACAAGTTCACAAATTTACAGACACTATATACTTCAACATATAGAGGTTGATTTAGCGTTAAAAATATTTTTGTCAAAATATGTCGTTCCACCAAATTCAGATTACATTTAGCTCATCTTCCTATTGTGCCCTAATTATATGGATGCAGTTCTCACAAATAAATGAGCCTACAACATTTCTTTTAATCTTCGCCTCCCCAATATACTTAAATGGACTAATGGTAATTTCCAATTAACTTAAAACCAAATCTACTACAACAAAACCTTTTTAGTCACAAGCAAGTCGAGGTAGGCTATGGTTCAAACCCAAAACGAGTAGCCAATAAAAGGAAAAAGAGCGAGATAAGAAGAACCTAGTCCATTAACTTTTCTGATTGTGTCAGTTAGGTCCAACTTTCAAAGTGTGTTTTGAGGTCCTTTAACTTTTTATAAGTGGTTCACTACAGGCCCATACCGGTTCGGTGAATTTATTTTCACTTAACCCCTCAGTCTTCATCATCTCTCCCTTTCTCTCCCCGACTCTCATTATATTCCAAGCAATTCTATCCAAAGCCAACTCTCTCATTATATTCCATGATTCCATCCTTTTGATTGCCTCCTCTGATGTCAAGTTTGTGAACCAAAAGCTAAAACAAATTATGATGGCACCATTCTATACCCCGGGGGTATAATAATATTGGCAAGCCAATAATATTATACGTCAAACACAGAGTCCTAAACAAAATACTATTGAACCAAATGTACTATGCTATTGAATGATAGGTTAGTAGTGGGTCACTAGTAGTTGTGTCAGTGGTTGCTACTGAAATTTTGTTCAGCTGCACATGTTGGATGTAGAATATTACTCTACAATAGGGTGTAGATTTAGCACGTGTAGTTACATTTGCATCAAAGGAATTATTTTCCTGAGAAGTGTCAGAAATATAAATATATAATATAGGTGGCAACAAGGAAAAGCTGCCAAAAGAACAATGAATATATTTCACAGTAACAATAAAACAAATATAGTACTTCTTTAGTGGTTAAGCTCATACCTACTATTGCCAAACTTGATTGTGTCCTTTTCAAATAGTTCATAATAGCGACGAGGTTCAATGCGATTTTCCTGCATAAATGAAGCACATTCAGAAACAATGAAATTCACATAGCAGGAGAGTCAAAACGTGACTGGTATACATCAGACAAGATTAACACATATATTACTTGAAACTTACATTAATGAAAGTTCCATTTGTACTGTCAAGATCCATCAGATAAGGCCTGTGAAACAAGGAAGTATGACAAAGCATTACTAAACATATTGTAATCAGGTAAGGCACTGTTGATACTCCCTCCAGTCAATAAAAGAAGAAACTGAGGACATCTAATTAGGCTGCATTCAGTGAGATCTGGCTGTCCAAAGCAGCTTCTTTTATTGACCGTACTACTGTCTACTGGAGGTGCAAGGAATATCTGAGAGCAGAGACCAAATAATAAAAACATTGTGAAAAATAGGATAACCAAGCAGAAAAAAAAGCATAGGTAAGTACCTCACTTTCTTTGCCATCATGCCATCTGGTTGCTCCTTCTCCACAAGTCTGAAAAAGAAAACAATGAACTTATTCCTACGTATGGAGTTCTCAATAGAGATCTTTCTTCTCAATGAAATGGCATACAGCTCTTCAGCATCGTTCCAGGGAGGTAGGCATACCTATACTGAAGAACTGCATGCTGCTTGCTGCAGGAAGGATGATCAGTGGGGACGTCTGCAACTTTCCTTTCTCTTCCAAAAAGGTAGCAGGTCATGCGATGAACATATAGTGGTTCTGTTAAATCAGATATCGTAAGAAACATTCAGGTGCAGAAAGTGCAAAACAGAAGCATAGAACCACAAAGAGAAGCATGCTTCTTCAGCATTCTACACATCAATTGTAAGCTCTAAGAGTCTAAGGAAATTTTGCAGGGTTCTCACACAAATGGGAAAGGCAAACTGATTTCATACTGTTTTGTGTTCGACATGACTTTTGAGCTTCAGATTCAGAAGCATTGGATCACAAAGACAAGCATGTCACTTCTCCAGCATTCTACGCATCAATTATAAGCTCTAAGTACTATGATTTTGCAGGATTCTGACATAGTTGGGAAACAAAAGTGATTTCATACTGTTCTCTGTTCTACATGATTTTGAGCATCAGCTACAGAAGCTTAGAATGCTACTCAAAGGTAAGCAAAGATAAATTCAATCCATTCACTCCAATTCAAAACCAAATTTAATGAAGTATTTGTTGTGAACAAATGCTCAGACAATATTGCAAACATTTATTCATTCATGAAGCCAATAAATTGTACTACCTCCTCCCATTAATATATGATGTTTTTTTATTCAATTTTGAACTAAAAAAAAGTCATATATTAATGACCGAAGGGAGTATTTGGCTGATATGGCACATAATACTTCAAAAAAAGAGCCATTCTAATATCCCAAGAAGAGAAATAAAGCTGTATTAATTCAAGGTAAGCTTATGTCATCTTAATGTCATTACTCCACATTCACAGGTTTGCATGTGCCCTAATTAAATGGACTATCAAGCATCAAAAACTTGGGGAAGAAATTGGGGTAATTACACAAAAGTTCATTTTCTGTTATACCTTTCTTTTTGCCATGGTTATTCCACGAAAATCAACTTCTTTTGCTTAAATTTGGGGAAGAAATTGAGTAATTATTATAAAAGTCCACAAGTAGATAATTGCCATGTTTTTTAAGTTATAAATGATAGTAAACATGAGATGTCATGACTGGTTCTGAAATTGAGGCAAGTGGAATGGTGCAGGATTGGAACATAGGAGATAATGTTTGCTGGCACAGCAACTGGATTCAGAGTTCAGACCAGCAAAATAGCTACATGACAACATAGGCTAGTAGGCTACTATATGCCTAAATGTGAGTAACTGAGTATGCTCCTACCTGTTTTTGAAAAACTGCCCAACCAATGGAAACCATGACATAAAGCAAAAAATATATATTCACGCATGGAGTAAACAAGTCATGAACAAGTACCATCCAGTGGTTCACCACCCTTAAATACATAGAGCCTCCATCTAATCTCAGACTTGCGAGCCTCTGGGGGTTCAGAATATAATAGATTTACACCTGAAGAAGGAACAAGGTGTCATATCCAAGGGAAATGCAGTATGCTCACAGTATCACAGGCACACACAATTTGCTGCATTTAATTAACTGTTTCATCATTACAACAATTGTACGCCTATGTTTACATAAATAAATTATTGTAAGATACAAGAGCTGCAGCTAAGCACCTGCAACTCTGTTGGTCTCCTCAGCAAGCTTTCCAGACAATTCAAAGGATGGCTTTTGCTGCAAAAGGAGGAGAAAGAAGGTTTCAAATCACAGTACACAGAAAATGACAGATATTTAATATTTAGAAACCAACAAGCACCACATAAATGGAGAAGTTGCGATGTATATTTGATCATTTGTCATGGATCGTGAACCACCTTTTCTTTTGCTTCAAGAGCTTCTGCAGCAGCATTCATTCTTGACAAAGCATCAGGATCCCCACTCCTGACCAAAACAGGAAGAGCTCATTATTATCAAATGCAAAACATATATGAAGGTAATAATATGCTATCAACATCAGGACTAAAAACAGACATGAAACCTTCAAACCTTGACAGTACAACATTATCTAACATTCTAACAGCAGGGTTAGAATAGGCTAATCTAACAAACCCACTCGAGTAGTAATTATAATGAGAGTATGAACAGAATACAATGACCTGCTACTGCTTTCCACTATGTACACAATTTGGTATAAAAAGTTCATAGTAATCAGGGTTCAGAGAAAAAATGTACACCTACAACATAAACTTAAATTTTGCACAAAATAATGCTTCTATTAAGGATATAAAATGTATATGGCTTTCGGCAGAGGTTAGTGTTGAGCACTGACCTGGATGCTTCACCTCCTCTAGAGTTGATATCCTGAAATAAAACATAATGACTGTCAGATTACAGTTTACAGCCCCCCAATACCTTGTAAGTTTAGTACATACACGAGCAGTGAGAGTGTGAGGACTGATGATTTCGCAATCTACAATTAACAGTCCAAAATCTGGCACTGGAAATAGTTTCCCGACTTTGTATTTATGTGGGTGGAGATTACCAATTTTCCAGTAATAACAAGAAAGTCATGAAACAAAAGAACACTAAGACAAGTACAAGGAGAATTTAAAGTGAAGGGTTGGATATCACCAGACACCTCAGTTCGTGCTGCACTTCTGGACACTCTCGGTGATCGATTGGATTCATGCCTCCCCCGCTGCCTGTTCTCATCTGGAGATGCTGATCGATCACGCCTGGATGACCTTCCTGATCCCCCATTGCTCTCCTCCCTATCCATCAGTTTCTCTCTTGTAGAATTCCTTCTGTCACTATGGTCCACCCTTTGCTCCTTTGAAGAAGTAGCTTTCCTGTCATCCCGATCAGGCCTTCCACCTCTTGAATCATGCTTATCCTCATCCCGGCTCGACAACTCCTTTGAAGCACCAGACCTATCATCCCTTCCAGCCCTTCTATCCCTCGAATGATCCTTTCCATCATCACGGTCAGGTTTCTTATCTTTTGTAGTACCTTTGGCATCCTCCCGCTCCACCTTCCTGTCCCTAGATGTATCCCTCTCTTCATCATGCTCCCTGTGCTTGCCTCCTGAGTCCCTCTCTTCCCTGCGTGAGGACTTGCGGCGGTCACCATTGGTTACCTGCACTGACTCCCGCTCCACCTTCCAGTCCCTCGAAGCACTCCTCCCCTCATCATGCTCCCTGTGCCTCCCTGTGTCCCGCTCCTCCCTGTGTCCCGCTTTCCGGCGGTCGCTATCAGTCGCCTGTGCTGCCTCCCGCTCACCTGAGGCCCTTCTCAGCCTCTTGGTCCGCGGAGAGGGCGACCTAGAGCCGCGCCTCCTGGCAGGCGACGATGATCGTGACTGCTCCCGTGAGTGTTTCGGCGACCTTACCCGCTGGTCCTTCGCCTTCTCCCTTGGGGGCGACAGCATCTCCCACTCCTTGTGCGACAGGCTGACCTTAGCAGGAGCCCTCGGAGGTGACCTCTCCCTGTCCCTGTGAGACGCTGTGGGCATCGCAGGAGGAGACCGTGCCCTAGCAGGCGAGCCCTTCCTCCGCTCAGTGGGACTCCGCCTGCGTGGCGGCGTGCCCCTGCGCTCCCTATCCCTCTCCGGGGAACGCGATCTCCGGGAGTACTCCTCCCTCCGCCGTTCCACCGCCGAAGCCATTCCTAACCTGGGGTAACACATTTTTCCCACCATCGATTCAGGACGCGAGAGGATTGAGGAATCGAGCGAGGGTTTTGACCCGCCATTCGTGCGAAACGAGGGAGCGGGAAGGGGAAACTTACCGGAGACGGAGGCGGACGAATGGAGCTCCTCGCTCTCCCCGCGGCGGCGGCTGCGCTGCTGCGGCCTGCGGCTGCTCCTCTCGGACCCGGATCCTACCGATTTTTTCTCTATGCTGCTTCAATTTCAATTCGTGGAGACGAAATGGGGTCTCTGGCTTTGGATAGATCAGATGGTCCGATACTCCGATGAGGGCGAAAGAAAAAAAAAATCCAAGGCCCAAGAAATGAAGAGGCAAAAGCCCAAGAAGAAATAAAAAAAAGCCCACATACTCACCCACATCGAACGGCCGAAACCTCAAAACTGCTGAAAAGCTACGGCGCTTGGGTCGCGACCTTTTTTATTTTTATATTTTTAAATTTCGTTTTTTTGCAGAAATAAATTATCAATTCAAATATTTGCAGATTTATAGCCTGCTGCCGGTCAGCCCGACGTTTTTTGAAAACCGCCGCCCTAACAAGCGTTTTTTAAAAATCGCCGGTTACATAGGCGCAAGGTTGGCAGGGTTGCAGCGGTGGGCACCCGATGGGCCGGCGCCAAAATAATACCGACTCGTACGGCGTTTTTTAAATAATGTCGGCCTGTCCGGCGTTTTTTTAAATAATGCCAGCCCATTTAGAACTATTTATTTTGCCCCAGACTTTTTAAAAAAATAAGAGCAGGCTAAGTTATGAAATAACAAATACAAGTGTATTGGCGAGTACAATTGAAAATACAAATCTATTTTAACAACAGTTCATAAAAAATGTATTCTTCGGAAAAGCATACTCCATCTACTTTTTAATAGCTCCACTAAATGCTATTGCGTGAGGGTACTGTGCACCTACTTACATCTTAGGGGCATCCTTGTACTGCGCCGGGTGCTTTGCTCACTATGAAAGCTGGTAATAAGATTCGATATAAGGAATGACTCAGCTACACTTCCTTCTTCCGCACCAGTAGCTTCTAAGTCCAAATAAGGTTATTTCCTGGTCAATCGATCACATGATGACTTCTTCAATGACTCTTTGACCCTAACTATGTATGCATCTGCTTCGCCAATAATGAGATTTCCAAGCTTTCCAGGCTTATTTTTTATGAACTGTTGTTAAAATAGATTTGTAATTTTAATTATACTTGCTGATACACTTACGAATGTGAATGTATATGACAAAATTTTAGTTATACACGAATACAAATATACATAGAGAAATATGGCTAAACTTACGAGCTCCTCGTCACCCAGGAACCAAAGCCCTGGTCTTAGCCTGTAATTGAACACCTTCCATTCAAAGTGAAACTCTAAAGAGGACGTAGGGTATTACACCGAGATGGTGGCCTGAACCTCTCTAAACCTTTGTCTCCACGCCCTTGCATGTAGTAGAGCTCTGTGATAGCGCCCACGACCCTACACAACTTACCACTCATGGGGTACCTATACAGCCCTACTCTTGTTTTTTAAAAAAGACTAGGGCAAAAAAATAACTCCGAACGGACCGGTATTATTTAAATAAATCCGGATGGGCTGGCTTTATTTAAAAAACGTCGGATGGGCTAGCATTATTTAAAAAACACTGGATGGGTTTAAAAAAGGCCGGAAGGACCGGCATTATTTTGGCGTAGGGCCCACCGGGTGTCCAGCGTTGCCACCCTACCAACCTTGTGCCAGTCTAATCGGCGATTTTTTAAAAAAACGCTCGTTAGGCCGGGCCGACCGGTGGCAGGCGTATAAATCTGCAAATGTTTGATTCGATAATTTATTTCTGCAAAAAACAAAATTAAAAAATATAAAAATATAAAAATTCAATGATTCCGCGGCCCCTGGGTGGGACTTCCTATCTGTCTACTGGAAGTTAGTTAAGGTAGATAACTATAAAGCCCATTATAACCTAGTTTGGCCCAACAAAACAAATAGCATTCAACCAACCTAATATGCACCGAAAACTCAAATACTAGGTTATAATATTTTTAAAATTACACCCAACATTGGACACCAGACGTTGAAAAATATATGTTTATGTATTCAACATTTCCAAGTACCTGATTCAACAACTCATTTGACCGAATTCAACATTTTAGAAATGCTAGTTCAACAATTTATGTATGGAAGGTTGAATTAGTGTATTATAAATGTTGAAATAGTAGATTAGTAGGGTGGATAAGAGTTCACTTGTGTGCAGTAGCACAAAAAAAATGAAAGCTGTAACAATGTTCGTCCATGGAAGAGCATGAACGAAGGAAATAACAAGCCAGTGAAAAAACAGGAGCGGCACCATGGCATCAAGAGCCGATCGACGGCCAATGTGGGCCGCTGACGCAAGCCGGCCCATCCGCTCTTGAAACCGTGACCGATCGGCGAATTTCCTATATGACCTTCGGAAGTTTACGAGTCAGGCTATCTTTCGCTTTGAGAATCGTGTATAACGTAATGTTAAACTAGTTCATCTAATATGTTAAACAAAATTTGAATAAATATTGAAATTATTGTTACAGAATGTTGACTATATTTTATTGACGTATAATGTTTTGAGCATGTGCTTTGAGATTCGTATACGAGCATGATTGTTGAACTAGATTATTTAAAATGTTGAATAACATTTTATAAAATGTTGAATTTATTGTTTTAAAATATTGACTACATTACATGTATAAGTCTCTTGTGACGTGGCAGGTCAACATTGAATTGTTGAAGTAGTTTATTTAAGTTGTTGAACAAAGTTTGAAGAAGTACTGAATCTAAAAATTTAAAATGTTGATTAGATCCATCTGAAAAAAAATAAATACTAACTATATTTATGTTAGATAACGGTAAATTATTTTTTTTTCAATGATAATATGACACAATAATAAACCGTTATAGACTTTTATTCGCTTAAATAGAATAACTTTATACTATTAGACCTATTGGACTTTAAAGATACATAGTTTAACCATCTTCCAGAAGATAGATAGGAAGTCCTACGATCGGCGCTTCCGAGCTCGCATGTACGGGGACGGGCTATAGAATCTGAAGCATAGGATTGCATGCAAACAA
The DNA here is from genome assembly GCA_022530915.1 of Paspalum notatum. Taxonomy (NCBI): domain Eukaryota; kingdom Viridiplantae; phylum Streptophyta; class Magnoliopsida; order Poales; family Poaceae; genus Paspalum; species Paspalum notatum. Next base: position 26,942,296 of record CM039692.1, read on the forward strand.
TGGAAGTTGGCTAGGCTTTTTATCTTGCGGAAGATAGATAGGAATTGCGGACCTTCGGTCCGTGCGCGCACCCCGTCCTCCTGGACCACGCGCTGCGCCTCCACTGCTTCCGGCCCGCGCGCTCCCGTGGCTTTTTAAGCCCACGCGCTGCACGTCCCGCTGCCTCCGCGCGCTAAGCACTAGTGCAGCAGCAGACGGCCAGAGCACAGCGGAAGCAGACGGCACAGATTGTACAGCTATAGCACGCTCAGTTGGAGTACCAGCGCGAGACGACTAAGCGACTGACGATTATTCTTGAGGAGATCAGGACGTCGTTCAGAGACCAGAGGCGCGAGTACAGAGAGGAGATAGCTATTCTGAGGTCTGAGGTGCACAATGAGCTTGGCTTGCCCCCAGCGCAGCCACAGCCCACTCAGATGGTTCCAACACCTCCCAGGCTCACTCCTGCAGCACCTCAGCTCACTCCTACTCCGACAGCAGGTGTCACCACTCCGGGGACCTTCTCCCTCTCAGACCTGCTACGGACGAACCTGCGGCCAGTGCTCTTGCCACTACCAACGATCACACTCACCTTTGAGTCACCGGTTCAGGTTCCCGCGACCGTCACTGCTCATGCTCCTATCTCTCCTAGCTAGATACAGACATGCATATACCCTTTAGACGCGAGATTCTTGAGCGTACAATACAACCGGTCCTCGAGCAGGTGGCATAGCGAGAAGCACTGCGGCAGAGAGCTCACAGGCGGACACTACTCAGCCAGACACAGTGCCTGAGACAGATACACAGCAGTTAGCCGAGGCAGAGCAGGAACAGCCTAAGAGCACAGAGCAGCGGCAGTCAGTGCCTACAGTTTCTCCCTCTGCGACTCCTGCCACAGAGGCCGCTGGTACCATCCCCGACCCGGTAGATCAGGCTGCTGCAGAGATGGGGAGCTCCTTCGACGACGACGATCCCACTCGTTTCCACACTGAGCCGTCTCATCCTTTCTCTCCTCCGAGTGCGTAAAGCCCCTTTTTGGTCATCGATGACAAAGAGGGAGATATAGGTTGGAGTGAGATGGTAAGGGGGTAGGACTTCTTTTGCTTTGTGGGCTTTTGGAGAGACATGCTTGTAGTATATGGGTTGTATGATGGGCACATATCCAGTGCAATCAAAGGTTTGATGCAATCACCGTGCAATCTTACTAAAAAATGTCAAAAAAATTTCATGAATGTACATCTCAACTTACCTCATCTGTATATAAAATTTTATAATCAAATTCATCATACTCTAACAGTTACAAAAAAGACAAATTTGGGGTGCATAAACTTTGTCTTTTTTTGTTACTGCTAGAGTAGGACGAATTTGATCCTAAAATTTTATATATAGATGTGATAGGCTGAGATGTACATTCATGATTTTTTTTAGATTTTTTTTATACTTTTTTTAGTAAAATTGCACGGTGATTACACCAAACCTTTGATTGCACTGTATATGTTGCCTTATATGATATGCATCTTTTGGATCTTATGATTGGACATGACATTTGTCTCTTGTGTATGCACTGTGTTATCATGTCTATATCACTCTGGGTGAACCTTCGAGCTTCGTGTGGTTAATTTTTTGTCTAAGGCTAGAGCAGTTGACATTGTTTTTAATTTATTTACCATCTGTACTCCTGCCGTCTTTTACTTGTCATCAATCACCAAAAATAGGGAGATTGTAAGAATCTAGGCCCTAATGTGAGTTTCGGTGATTGATTGACAAGATTATTTGTTATCTAATGAGCTAATGAGTGCAGGTTTAATAATGAATTCATAATCGTTGCTCATTGATTGATGGTAAATGGCCCCAAACTCATGTACTCTATCTCGTGGAAGCGGACATGGTTTTCATCCGTATCTCGAAGGCTAAGGACTCTTCTAGAGTCAAGAATCAAAGGAGTTGGAGGATCCTTGCCTAGTTAGGGTTTTCTAGTTTTCTAGTGTACGCACTATTAGAAGGGGTCAATGGTTAGTAGCCTGATCGAGTCAATTGCCAAGCTCTTGGATGCACACATAAGCCAAAAGACTCAAAAACGTCAATACAAAAGAAATAGGTCCAAGAAGAATCAAAGAAACATCAAAGTGATTGAAGGAAATCAAAATTAGCAGAGAATGCATAGACCGTATGATCTGGTCCTAAGAAAATGAATAGAGCATACTATCTTTTGAGAAGGAGGTTTAGTTGACGGTTTAATGCTCATGCAAATCCATTCAACAGGAAGGTCCAGTCTAGTGTGTACGTACCATTCCATGTACCAAGTAACTCCAAGATGGGCTTTGGTAAGGGAAGAAGGAAATACACTGACAGTATAGTACGGTTTGTGAAAGCCGTCCAAGGACCGTACTATATATCCTGTAGGGGTCTAATCCTCGGACTAGAGCAAAATGGAACGGTTCAGGAAGACCGTCTACATACCGTACCATGAAACCTGCGGGCACCAAACTCTCGGACTGGTACCAAGATTGGACGGTCTCTCAAGACCGTATATGGACCGTATCAAGAAATTCAGTAGAATGGACTTGGAAGAAATTTCAGTGCACAATGGACCGTATAGTCCGGTCCCTACAGAGTGGACCATAAACCAGACTATAGTACAATGACGTCAATGCCCAATGACCGTTGGGAAAGTGAATGGACCGTATGATCCGGTCCATAGAAAAGTGCTAGACCAAACCATCCGGTCTTCTCTGGATCAACCCACCTTTTTTGCAACGGCTCTGAGATTGGGGCCTATATATGGGTCATTTGGGATCATTTCGTGCTCTTTGACACTCCAGCAACTTCATACACTCAGAGAGCCATTATGCTTCAACTCTTTGCATCAACCACTCACATATTCACACTTTGAGAGCAAGATCGAGGTCAAGGGCTTGTGTGCATCCATCTTGGTGACGAGCAAGATCAAGTGAAGACCGGAGGCTTGTTACTCTTGGTGTTTGGCAGCACCTAGGTGGACTTGGTGACCGGGGTGCGTTCTCGGAGCTTGCCAAGGAGATTGTGGAAGCCCGAAGAACATGGTGTACAAGGCTTGAGCTCCACCTTGCCAGGATGGCGAATGGAGACTCTTAGTGAGCGCCCACAAGCATGGGAGGCAGCAAAACACTCTAGGGTGTGCCGCAACGTGGACTAGGGGACGGTGCCAAACCTTCAATACCATGGGAAAAAATCCGGTTGTCCCTTCTCCTTTTCCCTCTACTTGGTGCTTCTATGCTTCTTCTATTTTCATGATTTGCATCTTGTAGTCACCATGCTTATGCTTCTTCTTGGCTAGTATCTCCCTTGTTCATATGGTCATTGTTGTTGGTAGTAGTAGCTTCCGTTGTTGTTTATTTTCCACTAGCATGTGTAGGTCTTCATTTTCTTGTTGAGTAAATTAGTTTTGTGTAAAGGGTGAAGTGGGCTAATTTGTAGTATCGTTAGGCTAAGGATTTACGATTAGAGTTTGAAATTAGCCCAATTCACCCCCCCTCTTGGGCATCTGATCCTTACAATGCTATCGTTCACAGCTTTTTGATCGAAAGGATTTTTATTGAACTGCTGAGAACTACCAAAAAATGTACCTTAGGCAGAAAAAGGTAGGTGTGGTCATGAGTTCCAACCTAGTTGAGGGCGACGCCCATTGCTGAAGTTGTTGTTGTTGATGAAGTTCATGTCCTCCGAATCATTTCCAGGGCAGTTGTTCCCCATACGGCCGGTATTCCCGCAATGCTCGCAAGTCATGCGAGAATCTAGTTCCTGGACTGGCATAGCTTTAGGAGTGTCCTCCAGCTTCTTTAGCAGGAGGTCCATCTTGGTGGCGAGCATGTCAGAGCCATCAATATGGTGGACTCAACGGGGCTTATTATTCGCCCTCTCCTGTCTCCATACTTGGTTGCTTGCCATCTTCTCGATAAGAGTGCGTGCGGCAACAACACTCAAGGACAGGAAGGATCCTCTAGCAGCTGCCTCGAGGTGTTCTTGCATGGTCCGGTGTAGACCGTGGAAGAAGTTATGGATGATTAGCCACTCTTCCATACCATGGTAGGGGCAAACGGCGATGTAATCTTGAAGTCTTTCCCATGTCTCCGCCACTGTCTCATTTGCGAGTTGTTGGAAGCTCGAGATTTGGTTCCTAAGTGAGCTTGACTTCCCCAGGGGGAAGTACTTTGCAAGGAAGGCATTTGAACATGCCTCCTAGGTCACCAAGTTTGCGCGGTTCAGATAGAATGTCGGTGTTTTGTACCGGTAGGCCACCACAGGGTAGGACCCATGGAGGTTTTGAGATTGGTAGAGGGTTGGTAAGGAGATCGTGATCGTATACAGAACGAAGAACACAGAGATTTAGACAGGTTCAGGCCGCTAAATTGTGTAATACCCTACGTCCTGTATGGTGGTGTGTGGATTGTATTGCTTCATGACCTAATATGAGGTCTCGTCTCGTATGAGAGAGCATGGAGAGATATTGCGATCTAGGGTTCCCAACTCCCCTTATATAGGCTGAGGAGCTTAGGGTACAAGTAAAAGAGTCATAGTTGGATTATAATTAGGAGTCCACGCTGTCTTGTGCCGTGGGCTTCAAGGCAGACCACTCGACCCACCTGGCAGAGTGGTTACAATTTGTCATCATAGGGAACCGTGGGTATATGACTCCTACATGCCCCCAAGCTTCATGAGGATTTGGTACAAATCGTCTTGAAGGTCTTTTGGAATTTTGCTCCCTTCAAGGAATCTTCACATCACATTATGGAGGCCATCGCAAGATGAACTCCATATGGAGTAGCCCCTAAGCTTCAGGTTGACTTAGTAGCAATCAACTTGAAGGTTTGAATCAATTTGTAGTGACCGAATCATCTGAACATCTGAACTTGCTTTTCAAAGTCTTCAAAAATCACTGGCATCCATCCTATAGCCCCCGAGCCTCAAGCTGTTTAGCATAAACAGGTCGAGGGTCAAGTAGTCAGGTGGTCTTCAGAAATTCTGAGTGCTCAGTTGGCCATGATGAAGTCGTCCGAGTGCTTGGCTAGTGGAAATACGTCACTGGCCGAGCTGACTCGCTGAAGCAGTCGATGGGCGTGCTGTGGCGAGGCCCCTGAGTCGACGAAGTAGCGAATCAGCGAGGCGCGCGGTGACACAGCCCCTGAGCTGACGAAGTGCTCGGCGAGGTGCACGGTGGCGCAGCCCCTAAGCTGACGAAGTGGTCGGGGAGGCACGTGGCGGCACAGCCCCTGAGCTGACGAAGTAGTGAGTCGGTGAGGCGCGAGGCAACACGGCCCTTGAGCTGACGAAGTGGTCGGTGAGGTGCGCGGCAGCGCAACCCCCGAGTCGACGAAGTAGTGAGTGGGCGAGGCGCGCGGCGGCGCAGCCCCCGAGCTGATGAAGTGGTCGGCGAGGCGCACGGCGGCGCAACCCCTGAGTCGACGAAGCAGTCGGCGGGGCAACGAAGAGATCGGCTAGCAGATGCACGTCGCTAGCCAAACGGCGTAGCCCCCAAGTCAAAGCAGTCGGCGGGGTGCGCGGTGGCGCAGCCCTCGAGTCGACGAAGTAGCGAATCGGCGAGGCACACGGCGGCGCAGCCCCCGAGGCGACGAAGTAGCAAGTCGGCGAGGCGTGCGGTGGCGCAGCCCCCGAGTCGATGTAGTAGTCGGCGAGGCGGTGAGGTGGCCGACTAGTGGAAGTATGTCCCTAGCCGAGCGGCAGAGCCTCCGGGTCGATGAAGCAGCCGGTATGGCGAGGCTAATGGAAGTATGTCCCTTACCCATAATAAAACAAAGAAAGCCCTACAATACAAGGGCAAAGCAAAAGACCCCATTCGCCAACCATTCGCCAACCATCTCCGGGTGAAAATGTCTGGCTAAGGCTGTCCACACTAAGGGACGCTATATGGGGATGGAATCTCATTTAGCATCTTTAATCTCATTTAGCATCTTTTTCCGGTGCAGTGGGGAACGTACCGAGGACGGCAAAATAGGGCGAGGGTTTCGGACGCCAAATTCTGCGTCATTCGCGTCGCACGCCATCGCTCCTCTCTCTCTCATCCACTGTGGTAGGCCATTGCTCACGGAGGCTGGAGTGATGGCTCCTCTCTCCCATCAGTCTCATCCGCGGTGAGTGCCTGGACAGAGGCAGAGGAGGACCGGCGATGGCTGACGGGGGAGGAAAGGGCACAATGGCGGACCGGCGACGGAAAGGCGGCGGCATATCAACGACAACAGCAAGCTTGGTAGTGGAGGACCGAGTGGGGAGCAGCGATGTCCAAATCCAATGCCATCGAAGGAGAGGAGATTTGCGGACACCCGCCGCTCCACCGCAGCCGGAGCCGAGGGAGAGGAGACCCGCGGTAGACCAAGCACCGTGTGGCCACTCCAGGGAACGGGCTGGCGTCCGATGGCTTGCACAACGCCGTGGCTAGCAGGGAGGAAGAGGAGGGGGTGGCAACCAGTGCGGGTAAGGAGACGAGCATGGGGGAGCAAGCCGACAAGGGTGAGGTTGGCTGCAGACGAGGAAAGTTGGCGGCGTGGGAGGCAGGAGAGGATATGGAGGGAGAGTAGACGGAAGGGTAGAAATAATAAAATAGTGTGGTAGGAGATATGGAATTACACGAGTGTGTAGGATTGTTGCCTGTAATTCAAAATTTTAATGTATTTCAAAATCTTAATAACTAGGACAACATATTCCTCTTGGAGTAGGGAAATAGTCACGCAACTAATAGCACCGGTTATTGAGTAATGCATCCACAGGAATCTTGTACCATTAACACATAAAATTCGTTAAACAACTCGGAACAAAAGAAAACATTAGAGTACTCACATTTGCCCGGATTGTAATTTGTAAGATAGTCTGGGCTTTATGTTTTGAATAGATTCATGTAATATTATATATATGTTTTTTCTTGAACTTCATATCTGTATTTTCTGTGTATGACCATACAGAGAAAATAAAAGGCCAAAACCCCTTATAATTTAAAACGGGGAGAGTATATATATGCTAAATTCATTTGGATAGCTATGATCATACATGCTAAATTCATTTGGGATAACTATGGTCGTGACTACCTCTTTCGCAGCCTTATCGTTTCAGTAACTGGCACATAAGTGATACAAAGGAAATACCCATACAAATGTTTTAGCAAAAAAGTAAGGGCTGCATTTCAGTTGTCGAGCCAGCATTTGTTACTAGTTGGAATCGTTTACGTATGGGAATAGCTACAAAATTTGTAATGAAAGCTCACTATGTGGATCTTTTAAATCCAGAAGAGAACGAAGACACTGCAGTTCAGTAGTTCACGAAAACAATAAGCGAACAACAGCTCTGCACATCTGACATCATATCTCACGGTGGCCTTCAAGGTGAGGGCTTGTGATTTCAGTAGTAGAATTTGCACTTGAATCTTGTGTATCCATTCTGCTAAATGGTGGTAGAATATCCAAGTGTATATCTAATCATGTGAAAAATGTGACAACATCTCTCGTGTATCCCCTAACTATTAACATGCGTGGGACATTCTCTACAAGCAAATCCATGTACTCCATGTAGAAATATGATGGATGGTTTAGTGGTGGTGGGGGAAGGCTCACAAGCACCACGGCTGCCATTCTGGAGTACCTGAGTATCGTGGAGTTCAACTTCAACATTGTATACAGGAATTTATCAACCTTCTGTTCATTCACAACAACTTGCTTCCCATTCTCCATCAGCGGCTGCCTTTCTCTTTGTGCAGTTTCCTTCATGTCATCGAGGTATGTCCTGATCCTTTGCTGTGCACTTGTGTAAGCCTCATGGGAGTCATCCTGCTGTGCATGGCTACTACTGCTGTCCATGTGTGACTCCCATGATCTCATAGTCACAACAATGACCTCAGCTTGCATCCTAAGATCGTACAAGAACTTTTTGACATCAGCCTTCAGCTCCTCAGCGTCAGTGTCCTCTTCAGATATGCAGAAGACTTGGATCTTGCAGCTCTCAAAGCTCTCCTTTGTTAGCAGGAGCTGAGACAGAAGAAGCATCAATCCTCCATCTCTTACAATCCAATAGAGGTCAATAGTCCCATACTGTCGCTGGTACTCATTAGGCCACTCATCCAACCCCTTCACAATGACAACTGCCTTGTTAGCAATAATGCAATCATTTATTATACTGACAAATGTTGATGGTATCTGTGTCAAATTTTCACGTCGCCAGATCTCAGGGTACCGCATCACAACAATGTTTGGCTTCAAGTTTCCAAGGCCCATTGTCTGCACAATGCTACGGAAGCCATCAGACATAGTGGGGGCCACAATGATCTCCGCAACACCCTCACAGCGTTTGTAGTCGATGTAAGCATCCAGCTGACGGCATGCAGTCTTTGCATCCTCTGCCAGTTCATGATAATCACCATCGATTATCGAGACAAAAATTGACATACCACGGCCCTTCTTCTTCATACAATTAGCAAAGTCTGCAAGTTTCGGATGACAAGGGACATTTTCCGGAAGTTTACCCCATGGACGACAAAATATCAGAGGAATGGGGTACCAATTCTTAGGATGGACTTGGTTTGCTGCAAAATGACCAAAAGTTACAAAATTGCAAGGCATGATTATGTATTTGCATTTTGCAAAGCAGAAAGTCGCACCTCCAAGTGATCTGAGACTTCGGAGTGCCAACTGAAAGTAGGCACTCTTGAACCCATCTCCCCAGTCTCCAGCCTTCCCTTTTATGCTCACATAGTAATATATGAGGCTTGCAAGGGCAAGGGAGACAACAGTGAAAGACCAAGAGATCAGAAACATGATCACTGAAAAATCAAGAGAAGATCCATGTCAGCAGTCAACGGCAAATTCATTTATTATGGGTGTGTTTCGATTAAATGTATGCCATGATAAACAGTACTCAAGTACAGGTGAATAGAAGGTGGTTGGATTAAAAACAATAGAATTGAACAAAGTCTTGCATCAAGCTAATGCCGTAACTCAACAGTCGGTGCTCAATATCATGACAAAATACAATGAGATGGTAAAGGAGTTAGAACCATACCAACACAGAGTAATGCGCCAACAAGTGAAAGGCTCCAATGGTGAAATTTCCATCGAGGGCGCCAACTAGGAGCATCGAGGAGGTCAAGCAGAAAGCATGAGAGGTTCACACCAGCATAGCACAGAAGGAAAAACATCGTGATAGTGGGTGTAATCAAATCCAAGTTTCCAATAACCACACAGCAAATACAGATAAAAGCCGTGAACAAAGTGGCAGCATGAGGCTCAGACCCATCAGAAACTTTGAAGTAATTAAGAACTGGAAGAATGTCATCATTCGCAATTGCTGCCAGTAACCTTGGAGCCCCTGTCAAACTCTGCAGTGCTGCACCTAAAGTGGACAGAATAATACCAATGTAAATAACTGCAGGAGCAGGCCAAGCCACTGTAGCAGTAAGAAGCCTGCAAATTTTAAGGATATTTATGAGCCAACTGCACAAACAAGACCGCAATATAACAGTTGGCATAAGCCTTATGGTAATAAATAAAAAACAAACAACTGGAGACTATCGTAATGCTGTTAGAATGTAGTTCTAAGACAATAATTAATAAGAGAAAAACATATCCAAGACTTAAAGGTTAGCCAAAACCAGATAACTGACAATAAAAAGTATAATAGCCATCAAGAATATCTACCACAATATTGTGTCCATCGATCTTATAACGTAGATTAGCAACAAGAGTACAAGAACAAGACCATCTGCTGACATTTATTTATAGTAGTTTCAGATGAACAATGGTAATTGTAAAGCATTCTTGTTGTAAAGCATGGAGCACATATCCTTAAAAAAAGATTCGCAAACAAAAAAAATTTATGTCCACTGTCCAATTCACATACAATCAGAAGCAAGTGGTGGCTGCAAGGTTTGAATCATTTTTTCTCTACTGTTAGGAGAATTACACAACACTGCCATAATTATCCCTTTGGCTGGCTTGAACTTGATGAAACCACCATCACATATATTTCTACTCCAATGGCATCATGAACTATAAAGCCAGATTTATCACACCCTTAAACAAACATTATAGGCAATTTGACAATGGATGAACTTGTATGCTATACTAAAAAGCAGATACCTATCAGTTAGAAGCTCCTCCCTTGTGGCCAAGGCTCCAAATAGAAGCACAGAGAACAGGTACATAGCAGTTGTTGTAAGAGTTGCAGACAATGTGCCGATTGGTATTGAACGTTGTGTATCTTTCAGTGACGCAGATCGGTTTGAGCCAGCCATAATTCCAGTGACTGCTGGGAAAAAGAGACCTACCAAAGCACTGAAAAGTCAATAAAAATTGTTAGTGTGATGAAGTGTCACATACATAAGAAAATGTGTAAACAGCTGCACATTTCCAAAATGCACCAAAAGGATCAGTTAGACCCCTAATAGCTTGGAAATCTCCAAACCTTGTCACAGTTTAGTCTAGTTCGGAAAAAGTCTACATAACCCCCCAACGTTTAAAGGGTCGTCTACTTCACCCCTCCACCTTTAAAACTGGGTTTTGAACACACTAAGAGCATCTCCTACAGTACCCAATAAATCTACCCAAAACACTATTTTAGGGGTAAACACATAAAATCCCACTCCAACAGCTCCCTAACCGTGCTCCTAATTTACCTGCACGCCCAAAAACATCCTCCTCGCGCCTCAGATTTGCGCCGCTGACCTGCGCTCCCAATCTATCATTCCTTGTTTCTCGCGTCGTCAGTTCCTTCTGCGTGCTCTTCTACCCGGTGGTGGTCCACCGCATCGGCTCACTGCATCACCATGGTCAAAGCTCGCCTGCTGCGGTGCTGCCGCTGCTTGAGTGCTTCTCGATTTAACGATCTTCTTTATGGATTACATCAGTTGGTTGCTCTGTTTGTCAAGGGTGCAAGTGATTCTCTCTTTCTTCACGCAGGGATCTTGGCTGGCTATCAGCTATGGCCTGCTGTTACCTGGTGAGAGGCAGGCTCATCGGCGAGACTGCGACTCAAGTGGTAGAGTCCGCCGGCCACCGGCGACGAGCTCCCAGCTTGCTCCGCCCGCGACGAACCGGTGGATACAGCTGATTGGGAAATAGATTTTGGGAACTGTTGGAGTAGTGTGTATTTTATTTACTCCAATAGTTTTTAGGATGACCCTAAACTAGATTATTGGGAGCTAATTTTTCAGGCACGGTTGGAGATGCTCTAAACTATGCAAAACCAGAAAAATAACCTCTTGGGCGGTTTTGGTGGGTGGTTTTTGTTAGGAAAGAACCAGACAAATAACCATGTGCTCCCATTCTTCTTTCCTAACAGTTTTGATGATGTGGCACATCTAGGGCCCACATGTCAGGGCCACCTCAGCAAACACGTGGTGTGGCCGTGTGGGGCCCACATGGAGATAGAGCAGAAGAGAGTGAGAAGTTGACATGTGGAGCACACACACCATGTTTTTTTTTCTGTGGTGGCCATGACATGTGGGCCCTAGCTGTGCCACATCATCGAAACCACCCATCAAAAGCGCCAAGGGGTTGTCAAGTTTTGCATGGTTTAGGGTGTTAAAAACCCGGTTTTAAAGGTGGAGGTGTGAAGTAGACAACTCTTTAAACGTTGGGGGCATGGTTATTAAGGCGTCGCTTAGGCGTCGCCTAGTGGTCGCCTAGTCGTCCTGGCGGTTTCCGAATCGTGGCGTCGAGGTCGCCGCGGCAAGCCGGCGTACGGCGTCGCCTCGCGCAGTAAGTCGTCGCCTAGGCGTCGATTTACGCTAAGGCGGGCGCCTTCCTCTGCGCGCGGGGGAGGAAACAGGCGAGAACGGGAAAGGAAATTGCCGCGAGCGATGCGTGCAGGAAAGGGCGAGCTCGCGCCGCTGCGCGCGGGAAAGGAAAGGGCCCCTCGGGCGCTCACGCGGGACATGGTTATCAAGGCGAGAGGGGTAGAAGAGAGAGAGAGCGAGGGAGGGAGGAAACCCCGCGCGGCCAGCGGCGCATCCTTCCCGGCCGACGGCGCATCCCCGCACGGCACGCATGCCCCTCCCCTCCGGCGTGCCTCCATCCGTTACTCCCTTCCCAGCTGCAGGCTTTGCTCGACGCCCGCAGCCCCCTGGCCTCGCATGCTCTACGCCTCTGCTCCTCCCAGCCCGCCGACAGCGCCTCCGAGCTCCTTGCTTGCTGCCGCAGAGAGAGAGGGTAGGAAGGAGAGAGGGAGGGAGGAGACCTCGCAGCAGCTGCGCCCATAGGGAGGATACCTGTTTGCTGCGAGGCTTGCCACTTGCCGGCTTGGGGCGGATGGCGGCCGAAGGCGGTGTGTCTCAAGACTCAGTCGGGGCGCGTCGCAGGCCTAGGCCAAGCTGGCCGCCGGACAGCCTGTGGGCCAAATCCGAAGGGGAGTTAAGGGAGGCCATGGCCCGGGGCTAATCCACCCAATAATGTGCAACCTCTGCCTTCCTTCGTCGAGGTAGGCCTCGGCTCCTCAATCTCGTTCTCCACTGGCTCTACTTTCTTATTTGCATTGCGTGGAAAACAGAGCAAGTCATGTTTGTGTTTTGTATGTTGGTGATTAGAAGTTTAGGGGATTTTATATGCTATAATTGCTTTGCTTTAGCTGCTAATTCCCATGTTTCATGTGCTATTTTTTACTGTGTTCTGCACTAGTACTCTAGTAGCACAGTATATTATGGTATTGCATGCTAAGAATTGATAATATCAAGTCATATTTGGTCTATAAATTTTAGGGAAATTATATTATATTATATATTAAGATAGCATATGGCGTCGCCTCGCCGCGCGCTTTACTCGCCTAGGCGGTTGGAAGGGGGTCACTCGCCGCACCTCGCCTTACCGCCTTAATAACCATGGTTGGGGGGTTGTGTAGATTTTTTCCTTAAAAAATGGGTATGAAGTTTATGAACACTGACGAGCTTCTTTCGACCATCCTGTTCTGCCTGCCATATTAAAATTGTAGTGCTGACCACCTAATATCAATTTTGAAAGATTATGGTTTCTGCAAATCATTTAGTTATCAAATCAGCCCATCAGGCCTATGGTTACTAGGAACGGGACAAATCACCATGGGTTTCCTCATAAGGAATTATTCGTCGACCATCCCAAACGATTGCATTAGTTGAACCTACTTCACTAATTTAGAAAAGAAATTAGGATCCTATCAATATGACTCAGAACTTCATGAACTTATCGGGGGCTTTTAACAAGTTTACAGACCCACATTGCAATAGATGTTTCTAGAGAATAAAAACGCTCCATGAGAAAAAGGCATGTCCCAGTTAATTTATACATCTTGCAGTAAATCATGTAGCATGGAACCTTTTTTTTTTTTTTTTTTTTTTTTTTTTTTTGCTGTCAAGCTGACCATTTTCCTTGTTAGTTAAGAACAGAACATCTGTTCCGAGTTCCGACCAATCCCACATTGACAATTGACACCGTGATAGCACAGTGTGATCAAGAATGCAGGTTTACCTGAGCTCTCTCACAACCATAACCTCAGCCCTCAGGTGACCATGCAGTGGGGCAATGGCGCAAAGGCACAGAGGCGCATAGGATGATTGAGAGTGTAGGAATCACTCTGCATATGCACTTATGCAGTGAGACAAGGGGTTGGCAGCATATTTGGTCCAGCCTAAGAGGAATTGAGGAATTTGAACAACATATCGGTTCAAAATTCAAATGTTTACCTCCATCTAAAGTACAGCAATACTGAAGGCAAGGGTCAGTGTAGGATTGCTCAAAGTGTCTAGGGTTTAGTGAGGTATTCAAACTCTATGAGAGCATGCTGAAGTTACTTGTAATTTTTTTTTTCATGAAGAAAAGAAGATTTTTCAATATTGAGAATGGACCAACTTACTTGAAATCCCAATATATTGATCCACTTGGATCAGGAACGCCAGCATTGTTTGTGCGTTGATATTCTGAGCCCCAATTATCTTTAAATGTGGTTATACTCAACCCAGTTATTCCCTCTACATGAGGAAACCAGCAGTAAAATTCAGCATATAGTGATGAAAAACATAGCATACAAGTAAGAACAAGGGTACTTACTTGGAGCATTATGCCTTGGTGCAATGAAGACACCAAGATAGATGCACAACAAAGAAAACAGGACTGGTATTAAGAAAGCAGGTGCAACCTTGTTGATGATTTTGACACCACCAAACACAATAAAACACAGCAGTATGGTCACAATAACACCATACACTTGAAGATCATGCAAGCTGGGTGTAGATATAGTTGACGTGCCAGTAGTTTCTGTGCCATTTACTAATGTATTGTTGACAACTGTTACACTCTCTGCATTTTGGAACAGGTACAGGTTAGTCCACACAAAAATCAGAATCAAGATTTAAAGTTAAGTAAACCAATAAGTACAAGTTTGATCTCTTAGTCCAAACAAAAATCAGAATCAAGATTGAAAGTCATCTCTTACAGCAGCAAAATGGTGTGTGCCGCTTTCTTTGTGGGAACCAACAAGTTTGTTCCGTGGATGACTTGGAAAAGCTACCCCCACCCCTACAATGCAGGTTTTCATGTGGTTAACCATCAACAGCCAGTGTTGTTAAGTGGGGCTTCGCCTGTCTGCTCTGCAACCAGGCAAAGGACTCTCTTCAACATGTTTTGATCTCCTGCGTTTTCTCTCGGCAAATCTGGGCTGTTATCTTCCAGCATCTGAACCTGGCGGATAGAGCACCCATGGAAGCGGATGTTCATTGCTCTAGTTGGTGGGGAAACTCTATCAGACAGGTGCCTAACTCTCTAATTATTCAAGTAGCCTGGGAAATCTAGAATTTTCTGAACTCCTGCCCTGTGTGTTTGAAGGAACACAGCCAAATGTTCAGGTACCCTTTTAGATAGTAACGGACGAGTGCAGCCTGTGGTGCATGGCGGGCGCTGCTAATCTCTGGGAGCTGTTCGCTAGGTTGCTGACCCCAGCAGCTTAGGCTGTGGTGGTCTGCTTTTGGTCGTAGTTGTAATATGTTCCATGGGGGAGTTTGTAGGTGTGGTTTGTGCTCAAGTTGGGGTATAAACTAAGGCCTAAAGCACACAAACCATGCTTGAAATATAAGAAAACAGATTAATTCTATCCACAAACTAGACATACTGATTCAAATCAATCTTACTTTGGAAAAGCCCAGCAGAAGGAACAGCATCAAGAAAAGTTTCTACAGCCCCAAGCACATACCTGAAAATGACCAAATAAGTTTCTAAGGCACAGATGAGTGATACTCATGCATGAATAACATTATTGGTAGATAGGTCGACTAGAGTAGCAAGGGGCAGAGGCGTACTCACCCTTACGAAGAAGACTCTGAGCAACCTAATTAAGGGGATTAAATGTTTTTCGACTGCCTTATAGATCAGACACCTACAAATAAATCTTATCGATCCTATCTGCTATTAAACCTGAGCAAACTAACAAACTTATGCCTAAGCTGCTACTACCGAACTTGCCATAACATTACAAGTACCAAATTATTCAAAACCTATATTATTTGAAGTTCCTCTGCAGTCTTCTCTCCCATCCAGACACTTCCTTCAATTGGACATACTAGTTTAATTGCAGGTTTGGGTGGATTGTTATACATGTCCAACAGTTGGAGCTACTGGGCAATCCAATCATCAACCGTCAGAAGTTACAACAATAAAGCATTATAGTTCTAAGCAAGTTGGGGTAGGCTAGAGATGAAACCCAACAAAGACCAAAAGGGACTATAACCTCCGTCCCAGAAAGAACGTGATTCTAGTTTTGTGCTAAGTCAAAACATTAAGTTTGACCAAGTTTATATAGAACATTAGAATGGTATCAATATCTATGGCACCAAATATGTATAATGTGAACATATGTTTCATGAAAACATGATTAATCGAATTATACTTTTTTGGCACCATAAATATTGATACTTTTTATATAAATTTAGTCAAATTTAAGATTGTTTATAGAATATTAGAATGGTATCAACATCTATGGCACCAAATATATATAATGTGAACATATGTTTCAAGAAAACATGATTAATCTTATTATAGTTCTTTTGGCACAATAAATATTGATATTGTTTTATATAAATTTGGTCAAAGTTAAGATTTTTTAAGGGGACTAAGTGACTAACAGTCTAGGTCATGGTTGGGAACATGGATTGTTGATTACCACACGCTCTTATCCATAAATAGTTCTTTGGGTACATTCCAAATTTCCGAACTTCAAGTCTATTTACTGCCACCTCCCATATCAGGCTGGATTTCATCACCACAAGAGTGGTTGCTTGTTTTACTTTGGTTCACCAGCCTATATCACAATCCCCCTTTACAGGGCAAACTATGTCGAAAAAGCACACGCTAGGTTCTGCCTATGTTAAAACATAATGAATTAATGAGCCACAACAACAGTTCACTACTCCATCCAAAAAAGAAAGTCACTATAGCATTCAATTTGTTCCAGAAAAGAAGTCATTTTAGATTTTGAACTATGTGTGCCCCCCGTCTAATTTGTGCATAGGAATTTAAGCCTTTGGCATGAGTATGCGCAGTTAACAAAGTTCATCTAGTGGAGGTTGGGTTGTTTTCTTTGGAATTAATATAGCATGGCCAGCAGAACATCTAAGCATGGGAATGAGTACAATAATGAGGGGCCACCTAGGTCATTTTCTTTGAGCACTAATCCGTCCTAAAATTGTTAGAACGATTCTTTTTGGGATAGGAGTACTTTATATGCTTATTACTCATTACATTAATATTATATTTACAACATAACAGCTAGAAGAGGTATTTACATGGTACCTTCTTCTAGGCAGCAGGTGCAGAAAGGATGCATTAACACCATAATAGCATCATATCAGAAAATTTAAAAACAGCAGCCTCAATTAGTTGCTGTAATGGTGTATACTTACATGGATCCAGCGACTGCATTCCCGAGGAAGAAGCATAATCCTATACTAACTCCAACTTCAGGACCAAGTGCACGGCCTATGAGATAATATGGCCCACCACCCTATGTCATTGTCATTCAAAATGCAAGTCACTTTTGGTGTTATATTACAACATCAAAATGAGATCTCAAAGTATTTTTGTTCCAACATTAAATCACAATTAAATTTGATCCCCTAGAGAGAATTTTCGCCATATCAACAAATGGTATCAAAAGCAAAGACAGTCAAAAGGGCAGGAAAACCCAGTTCTAAGAATGGTCAAATATCGTGCAAATATTCAGCATACCTTCATTGCTCCATTCGTTGCAATGGCACTTAATGATATTCCAGTTAAAAATGTGCATGCACCACAAAATGAAACTAAAACAAGTGACTGCCATACGCCTGCCATACCTACAATCCTACAGAAAGGAGGGTAAGCATCAAGCATTGGTCAAGCATTTCTGAGAACTGAGAAGAATCGATTAGTTTTTTAGTAGTGAATAAGGCAGTGAAGAGAGAAAAGCATCTAAGGCAGTGAAGAGAGAAAAGCATCATAAGGCAGTGAAGAGAGACAAGCATCACAGTGAAACAACAATTATACCTGATTTGAACAGGAGGGTAAAAAAGGGATCAGTAATAAGTCAAATTTCAAGTACTGTTACCTATTTACAGTTTTTTTCTTCAATATTATTTTATTTGGTTATGCTATAACAGAAGGGCAGCAAAATATGTATGACCAGCAGAGCAAAATATTTTTTGCAGAAAGACAGAAACCAAGTACAAAACAAGGCATTGATGGGCAGTAATACAATAAGCATACACAATACCTTACCAGGTAAAACGGATATAATAAATGATTCCCAGGATATTTTGCAAGCATGGAACAAAGACACCCATCAAGGTGCCAAACTTGGGTCCAGTATCCTGTCCATACAAAAAAGTAATCTCACTTCTTCAATTTCACAAGTCAAAATGGAATAAACAAATAAATAGCTAAGAAGAAGATAAAGAACAGAATCTGGTCACTGAAACTAAAGAGAACAATTAACAACAAGCATTGAAGATCAAACATGCATGAACTAATTGATATCCCAAACAAACTCAAATGTACCTACTTAAGCGAATACTGTGAGTATTAACATGCAGCAACAAAATAGGTGAAGCTATCACTAAATAAACCAATTTCTCGTCCAGAACTTCACATTAGATGTAGAAATTGCCACTCATTCTTAATTTCCATCATTCTCTAAAACAAGCACGAGGAACTTTCAAACAGGTGGCAGAAAATGTTGGAATGGAAGATAACCTTGGGGCGTCCAATGGTAATTGCGACATCCTCACCATCCCTAGGACTTGAAGGTGCCTGAATCTGTTCTCCTGTCATGCTGCTCAGATTCAATCAGATGCTGATGTCATGAAGTAGAATCAACAGTTCAAACAATCTTCAGGGTGCATATGTTAAACATTGGTAAAACTCGGCTTCATAATAAAAAAGAAACAAACATCAGGTTTTAGTTAACAGTAAGACTATGGAATGATTGATCATACCTCTTGAGGCCCAATATATTTACAAGAGAATCAAAACCAAAGAGCTCTAGCTTTGAATCCCCTTGAGATCCACTCGATGTAGCATGGTCATCAGGAGAACCTTCTCGCATGCTTGGATCAATAGTTAGATTAGCATCAGGCTTCAGATTCCTATCACATATAAAACACTATGAGTTCAATTGTTCATAGACCACACGTGGACAACCTGCATTCTACTAAATTCTCTTGTATTTATGTTTTGCTGTTTAGATTATGTCTAAAATTCTGTCCTGTGCAATATCCAAGCAGCAAAAGGACACCAGCATGTACACATATATAACAAATAAAAAAGAAAATATCATGTCCAGCGATAGCCAATTCAAAGTTGTTGAAACCATATACAAGGTTTAGGGTACATATGCCATGCGGCAAGGCCTATCAGCTACCACATACAAGAATCAAAAAGTACAAAACAGTGTTCTTTTTCAAGTGTTACAAACTAGCATTCGACAGACTAATGAAAATAATCAAATCTACAGCAACAACCTTATAATTGCTTAGCATAAGGCATATGTCTAAAAGTTGGAAAATATACCGCTAATAACAAAATCAATATACCAATCAGAAATAACCAACATTATAATGAGACCAGACTATTTTCAACAGCATCACTCAAGCATCAAAACTTCTCAAAAAGAAAGAAGCATCCATATCACTCTGATTTCAACAATGGTGGCATTGCAGTTGAAAGAGCCTCACAAAACAGATAGGACAGGCATAGATACCCAAAGCCCAAAACAGTAGTTTCAGTGTCTCCTAACATCCCATTGTAGCCAACCTAACCTAGAGATATTAACTTCTCACTGATGATGCTTCCCCTCCATTGAGTATGTTCAACAGTCCACCACCATTCTCTAATTTCTCCATTCAACACCCCATCGTGCTAAACATCACGCATCCAACAAATACAATGTGCACACTAAGTTGCAGCAAATATGCTGGTAATTCACGCAGAAGTTCCATCTGAGCTCGGTCCTTGTGCGATCCACCAGCGCCAACAAATGCTCGTGAAACCAAAAATGTTAATGCGAAGTCTGCATCACCTTGGCGGCTGGGGCGTCACGACAGCATCAATGGCGGCAGAGGAGGATCCCGGCTCCATGGAAGTCATCTGAATCACGGCGCGGTCGCTCGACCCGACCGGACGGTACCGCCGCCCATTCGGTGCCGCGGGCACGGGCAGCGAGTCGTCCGCCTCCTCGATCCCACCGTTCTCCATCCCTTGGGGACGCTGCCGAACACACAGGAACTCGGTGAGATCCAGGGTTAAGAGGCACTAACCCCCAACGCCGACCAACCCCCTAAAGCCGGGCATCGGATCCAGATCCGCGGCGGCACGTGCTAGAGGGAGGGGCGGCGAGGGGACGTGGGCGAGGGCCGAGGCGAGGTCTCCGGATGCTTCTCTTACAAGGGAGGATGAGATGGGATGCGACAGTGGCGTCGGTGGAGGACGAGGCGTCGTCGCCGGCGGCAGCTGCGGCGACGGCGGCGACGAGAAGGGGATGGGCAACGGTCAGAGGGAGTAAAAGATATGAAACCGGGTTTACTTGCTTTTGCGACCTGGTCCCTTGCGACTGGAGAATTGCCAGTTTTTGCCCAACTGTTTCCTTCTCCTCGAGGTTTGCGTGTTCTGACCTTCTAGAAAATGGGCTGAGAAACAAAGAAAAAAACGCTTCTTCACGTGATATCCGGCGAGGATTATTAAAGAACGTAGTGAAACAGTACATACTTAATTTCTTTATAATTTGAGTGCATTTTGTTTGTCAATAACAAGTATAACAAACCACCTAATTCGAGGACTGCCGCAACATTTGGTTTCTTTGTTACGATATTTCGAAATTTTGGACAAAACTTAGCCATACTTTGCTACTGCTGAGACAATCATAAAGATATTTCGAAAAATTGGACAAAACTTAGCCAAATATGAGTCTATTATGCTTTCATCAAAATCCACAAAATATAATTCCATAAATGCACCCGTGCCGTTGCAATATAGGGATGTGTTGGATACATGCCTCTAATTATTCGGTTTTGTTCATTAAGGGGTAGACGACATTCTCGTCGACAGCGAGGCGTCCGTGGTGTCAATCTTAAGATATGCCGGTCCTGTCTTTCGAAGGTGCTCATAGAAATAGGGTGTGTATGCGTACGTTCATAGGGGTAAGTGTGCGTGCATGTGTGAGTGTCTGCTTTGTACTGTATTCCTCAAAAAAAATTATTAGCTACTAGCCTAGAACTACGTGCGGCACGCACACCGTGAACTACTTCTCAGCCTGTATACTGTCACAGGTCTACATAACCGTGTGGAAACGGACGGCACCGAGAAAAAAAAATGACCGGCCAAACAATCAAGAGAGAAAAAAAAGAAATAAGAAATTAAAAGAATATTTCTAGCTCAACAAACCCAGTTAACTGCGGCTAATTTGGTGGTGATTCTTTTATTAAATTGTTAAATCATGAATTAGCATGCTCAAAACAAGTTCAACTAATAATTAGCTAGCTAATTTTTAGCTCGTTATAATTGAACTAAACATGGCCATAGTCATTTTACTCCATACCTCAATCCTTGACTCATTATACTCAGGTGGATTTATATTTGTAATTACTTGAGAGTATATTTCAATGTATCGTTTGAAGTTTTATTACAATAAAAAATGTTGTGCGCGATCCAAAGGGAACCCCTAGTATCCAGTTCAAACAAAAGCACTATTACTGCACATGGAAATCCATTAGCCTCCACGTAAGGCTGACTCACCGGCCTACTCAACTCCAACCGTGTGAATTTCAATTTTCTCTATATATACAACTCCGTATAACACTCTAGTGACCTTAGCCATAATACAGTAAGAGACAATTTGATCATGTATAAATTATAAAAGTAAAATACGTGAACGGTCCTCAAAGTTGGTAACGTATATCATTCAGATCTTTGAACTTAGAAAACTAGAAATTCATGCCCTTAAAATTGGTTGGGGTGCCATCTATATCGTAAAACCGTTCTCTAAAACCACTTTCCTCTCTCTGGTGCTAACGTAGCACACTAACATAGAATCTAAGTCCTTAAACTTAGCAAGAGATGTTAACATATAGGTCCTTAAACTTGGCTAGAATGTCATCTAAGTCTCAAGATTGCTCTCCATCGATAGCCCTCTCACCGTCGTCAGAGGAGTGCTTAACGGTGGAGGATGACGATGAGAGGGACGATGGTAGAAGGATGCAAGCGAGAGGATGGTCAACACTTCTGCTATTCGCATTCCTCCCAATGATGACGGAGGATGTAGGCTAGAGGAGTACCGACCGGCATGGTTGAACCTTTCAGACGAAATCCTGCTAGGTTTCGGTGTTTTTTCATTTGCAGTCTAGTACGAGAAGCATATTCCACTTTGAATTTTGAAACTTTGTTCCTAAATTAAAAAATTCATAGAAACTTTTCGTGAAGATTTTGGTGCTTTTCAACATAAAATATTGTTTTGACCATATAAAAATGAAATATTTTGAGACCTAGATGACATCCACGCTAAGTTTAGGGTTTTAGATAACTTCCCTGGCCAAGTTTAGGGATACAAATTTTATTCACCCAGAGAGTGGAAAG
Source organism: Paspalum notatum (assembly GCA_022530915.1). Classification (NCBI taxonomy): domain Eukaryota; kingdom Viridiplantae; phylum Streptophyta; class Magnoliopsida; order Poales; family Poaceae; genus Paspalum; species Paspalum notatum. The sequence continues at coordinate 26,964,369 of CM039692.1, forward strand.
CGGTTTTAGAAAGCGGTTTTGGACTTCCCTAGCCAAGTTTAGGAACCAGCGTATTCCTGATTTTCTAAGTTTGGGACCTAAGTGACATACGTTGCCAACTTCAAGCACCGCTCGTGCATTATACTCAATTATATAAGGTTATTTTATAACTATCACAATGCATAGTATCATGAATTGTTTCTAGTTCTCACACGATAACTAAATAGATGTGTAAGAAAGTATAAATTGTGGGTCACTTCAAGTTTTAATGTCTACGATTTTCATACCCAAATAGTATCTTCCTTGATATATATCGTTTTCTTCTTTCCCATTTTAACTACTAGCATAGATACACGTGAGGCGCACATGGTGTAGTGTGAAGAGCAGATGACAGGGAGAGAAAAGAAGGAGCTGACAAAGGGAAGAGAAAAAGGAAAGAGAAATAAAGGATTAGAAGGAAAGAGCCCCGCTAAATGTTGTTTTTCTGTTTTGTATGTTTTTGTTCCGGCAATATGTCTCTTTTTAGGGGAACGCATCTTGCTTATTTACATCTGAAATTTTGTGTGTTTACATGTTTAATTTTTTGTGAACCTATGGTTAAAACATTTTCATTTTTAAGCTCATTTGGCTAGCCAAGCTGGAGTTTGGGATTGCAGATGCTCTACCGCATGAAGCACCTATTTAGCGTATATTGTCCGCCCTTTTGGTTCTGAGACAACCATTCTCTTTCTAAGGCACCCTATGCTCGGGCTCATTTTATGTATATTCTCGTGGATGTTTGTGCAGGCACCCCTGTGGGCTCGTTCCTGTCATAGGGTTAATAATATCCTCTTCCTATGTATCCCTGCAGTTTGCTAGAAGAGAGTTTGGGATTGATTTTTAGAGCGGTTTCTATCACCCCTTCTAGTCACTAACTTTGATATTTGATGGTGCCTTCTCCTCCTCCACCACTAGCGGCACCATTTCCATAACGGTGTCAGGAACCTCCTCCTTGGTACCTCCATCGCTCCATGGCCGGTGGCAACAACAGCGCCCATCTCTCCACCCATCAATGTTAATTTGGATGCTTAGTGTGCAACCTGTGTGGTGGAGCAGAGTCGATGCACATGGAGAAGAGCATGACGGCATTGGTGGAGGTTGTGGCACTAGCCAATGTGAGTGGCCAGTACCATCTCTCATCTTTCCTCGTGTGTTGAGCAACGCCGGACAAAGCGCCGCAGCTCTAGAAAAACTTGAAGAAAGGCCTAGAAGCATTTGACGACATGTATGATGTTGGGCGACCGCAAATGACAACAGAGGCGAGAAGGTGCGCGAGTCAAATGAGCTTGATTGTTAGGATTTTGGTAGCAAGAGGCAGAAAATTAACCTCTTCCTCTCCTTTAACTGCATGGATCTTGCACCAATACTGAGGATAGGCCAAGTTTCCACCCCACCCCTAGAATTCTAGGGCCTGTTTGGAACACAGTTTTTTCATAGAAATTTTGTAGGATTTTCGTTCCTTAGTTTTGCTGACGTCACTGTCCGTTTGGAACGAAGGAACGGCCGAGAAACAATTCGGAGGAACGGTGAGCAAACCTTTAGACCTGTTTGGAACGAAGGAATGCAATACACGTAAAAAGAATAGGAATGCAATGACAAAACAGAGGATTGGAAAAACGTAAAAAAAGTGTGAGTGAGGGCGTTTGGAAACAAAAGAATAGAAGTACATGAATCTATGGTCCAACGAGGCAAAAGAATAAAGGAAAACCCAACCAGCGACATAAACACCGATATGTTGACTAGGAGCAGTGAAATGGGTGAATAAACAAAGAGCTGAACTCATCCCTATCCTCTCATCGTTCTTATCCGATGGTTTGTTGCTAGGTCTGTTTGTTTTTCTGCGTAACTTTAAAGCCTCGTAAGATTTTATACAGGCTAATCTAAACCAGTATAGTGGATACAGTGCAGCGGTGTTTGGTTATCCTGTCCCGGTATTGTTAAGTTTGTGTTTGGTTCCTACGTTAGGATAGCAGAGAACAATAAATCAAAATTAAAAATAAAAAAAATATCGCAAGTGTGATATAGTTTTGTTGATAAAAATATTATGAACTCAGATATGAAATTGGATTAGTGATTAGATTTTTTTGTTAAAAGATATAACAAAAAACGATATGAAAAATATGTTTTGGTTTCTGTTTTGCATAAACTGCTGGTTTGCATAGCCAGTACGTAGAATTTCTGCGTTTATAGCAATGCAACGTAACAGACCATTTTTACATTGCAAGGTCTTACGCGGGACTTATGTCTCTCCCGTTGTGATTCATCTCAGAAAATCTACTGCCGCTCAGCTGAGGAGATATCTAAGGCAGATGCTATGCTGTGGTTGGAGTGTCTCTGGAGCAAACCATCACCTTGCGTTCAGGAGCTTGTACAGCTTCGAGCGCAGGCCTTGCCGATGGCGGCTCGCTGGGCACGCTGGTGGCAGCACAAGCCATGCGCAGGCGCAGCAAGGGGGTAGGCAACGACACACCAAGGTGCAAGGTAGCGTCGCGCTCCCGTGCGTGGCAGCGCTAGGCCTCCTGGCCGCGATTGATGACCGGCGAGTCAGCGACGGCCGACGGCCTCAGGTGTGTGCTCCATTGGTGCGCTCTTCGCTCGCTTTCTCACGCCGCGTAACATTCGACGAGCGCAAAGGAAAGGAAAACCAGAGATCAGGGCTCACAGAAATCGTACAAAAATTTTATAGAAATCAGTTCAATTTCACAGAAAAACACAGGAATGAAAAAAGAATCCTCCATTCCAAAGTGGATTTTTCGTTTCCTATGAAAAAAAAACATCTGGCTACAGTATTTCTGAGAAAAGGAATCAACCATTCCTGCGTTCCAAACGCTGAACAGCACTTCCTTTCCTCCGTTTTTTGATTCCTATGGTTTTCCTTTGAATTTTCTTCAATCCAAACAGCCCCTCAGTTTTGGAGGAACAGACCTCATGGAAATCTTTCCTGTCATGTGCCGCTCACGGACGCCATCTCGTCTTAATCAAAGCTCCACTGCTCACTTCTTTCTCAGAGATTTTGGCCAACGATGAACTCCAAATAAAGCCAAATCAAACACATTGGAAGGAAAAATCAGACGAGGAGAAGATGCATCTAGCTAGGCAGCACCCTTCGCACCTACCGCTCTCGATCAATCTACGTACGCCTGCGCCATAAATGAGTTGGAACTTGGGGGAGGATGAGCCGATGAATGGGGATTTCTGTTTTTCTCAAGGAGAACCAGGAGCTACGATGGTGGACCGAAGATAAGGATGATGACAACGATGGGCATAGATGAGCGTAGTCCAGAGACCGCAAGTCCCACTCGCAGAAGGTTTCTAAAATTCAATTAGTTTATATGCACACGTATATTATCCAATATACTACTAATATTCTAATACTACTAGGTATAGACCGTGCGTTGCCACAGAAGAAGACCATAGAAACCCAATACATGTAGTACCGCAAATCAAACAAAGTGCAACAATAGATACATATTGTAGTATCGTGGTACTGCCGTTGGAGTCATACTATTTAACACTATCATACAATTTATTGGCAACAAAATAAAACCAATGCCAACATTATTCCACACCCGGAGTCAAACACATGGCATATTGCAAATTTATAACATTCTATTATACGGGTCACAAAGCATATGATGTAACGATCTTTCATTCTTTCCTGAATTTAGTCCATTGTTCTTCAGCTTATTTACAAAAGCTGTAGGCATGGCAAATCTTGGCATAGAGAAAATTGAGCACGGCTCCAGCATGCCTCCAAAACCAAACCAATTATTCCGAGGACAATAATTGTAATGATGTAGTGAGTACTAAAACTCTTCATGCGCCATAGCTAAGATAAAACATAATAAACCCTCATTGACCAAAGACACCACATTTCCCACTCCCAAATACTTCGGTCAGCCCCTCAGCACAACAACATAGACACAACAATGGTGAAAAATGGTCTCTATATCAGGGGAGCATTTTGCCACCTGAAAACATGCTGAAGAGATCAGGCATGTGAAATACTGGAAAGAAAAAACTGAAAAGGTTTCGGTCCCATTTTTCGCTTTTAAGGGAGTGTAATACCATATATGTAGATGGGTAAAATCTAGAAATTGCCAATGCCAATCGTGTATATATTATGGACAGATTATAATCCCTACTTCAACATCGACAGCTAAGTTACAGGTTTTCTAAAAGAGATAGAGAAAAGACGACTATAATCCCAGAGTTATCACATAACAAAAACATATGCTCATCGTAGGTGCACCCAATAGTCTATTCAGTCACAACAGATAAAGCGTTCGCCTCAGCATTAAGGCAGACAAAGAGATAGTGAGAGAAAAGACTGATATAGAGAACTCACTGTATCCTTTTCCTGTATCTGTTTCTGCCCTTCTCTTTCTTTTTGGATTGCCTATCTTTATAGTTTCTCTCTGTTAAAACAAAAACACATGCATCAAAACCAAAACCTTTATTCCACGTAAGCTAGTGTACATGATGTGTTTCTAAAGCAATAGGGTATTGTATTTAATCTTATAGGATTGTTTATTTAAGCTGATATGCAGAATGTGTTTCAAAAACTGGAGGTTAAATTGTAGAGCTCTCTACTATCCAAAAAAGATAAATAATTTATTTACCAGCTATGGCGTTAGAACTTCCTTGTAGACAATATTCTTCGTGTATACTCCATCATTTACCGTGGAGCTCTTTTTCTACTTCTTCTTATTGTCTTTATTATCATCAATAGCTGGGATGGCAAGGATCTTTATGTTTGTTCGAGCTGTAGCTCTCGATAAGGCAACATATAACTGGCCATGAGAAAACACTGGTTTAGGTAAGTACACATCAACATGGAGAATAGTTTGACCCTGCGCCTTGTTAACCGTCATGGCAAAGCTTACCCTTACAGGAACTGCTTCCGCTGGACCGTCTCAAGGTGCCATGCATGGAAGAGTCTTCTGAACAGAACATCGGCGGGTGGGTGCCGTGCCTAGACGGGGAGGGGGGGTGGGGGTGTGGCGCGATCGAATGGAATGCTTTGCTTGATAGGTGTAGGGTAGCGCTTTTTTATTTCTTTTTTTTTTTTGCCGTAGCCAGAGTCAACTTGTCTTCCTATATCGTTAAAATGCACGCGCCCTAAATTCAGCCAAAGAGATGGAGCACCCAATAGTCAAAACAAGGCATAGCATGCGTCATACTAGTGATTAATTAACTCAACTCAGGGGTGGAGCGGTGAAAAGAATTATATGCCACATCGTGAATAACGTTAGGACCATGAAATTTTGCCTACATGCAGTTCAAATGCCTTGTCTGAAACGTCGTTTATTCCCAAGCGGAGGTAGTACGTACAAAATAAACCAGTGTTTGATGAGTGTGGAGGAATATAAGTCTCCTGTATATTTCACTGCGCTGCACCTGCAGTTTTGTACAGAAAAGGCAGACCTAAATCAAGGTACTTGGCCAAAGTCAGATTAGAAAAGCCTCAGTTGATGACGAATGGAATGACGAAATTTTGTACACAAATCTATAATCTCACAACAATTGAAGAAGCTATACAGTAAGTGGTTGATTTCTTCATTCGGGGAAGCATGGCACCGTCTTGCCGGCGTCGACGACAGACACCCACCTCTATTTCATCGTTTGATTGAGTGCAAGTGTCCATCCATGTGTGCCAGACGGCAGGGCCGGTCTTGGCGGCCTCACCACCGGCTTGAACTGGAAAGGGAACATCTCGTCATCGGAAGGACACAAGGGTATACGCGGGAGGAAAATCCTCTTTCCAGCATGTTGGCCTAGGACAATTTCTGTGTCGATGCTATTTTTTTGGAAACCACGGACCACCAGCCTTGTGCCATTGCAAAGTCTATTCGCAGGGTCTATGTTCCGAAGCAATATCACCGAACATCCAATCTTGAGCTTCAGAATGTGGAGGCAGGCCATTTGGGGTCAATGTGTTTAGGAACTCCGATGGGTAGTAGTTGCGGGGATCATCCAACGCGGAATCAAAGCTATGGTAGACCATCTGCTCCCCTTCGAAATGACTGATCATTCTCATATTTATCATATCCACCCAATCGTTCCGCGTAGACAATATGGCTCTTGAAGTGATGTAACTTGGATTTGCCATGTTTACATCAAGCCTTGGAAAAATGTATTCTATCAACCTATCAAGATCGTTGTCGCTCCCAGAATATGGGACACATACCTCGTCTGGCAGACGAATTTCGCCACTACTATTCGTCTCCTCGGTACCACCTCCGATCCTCAAGAGATATTCTGCGAACCATGGATCGCTCTGTGCTCTCATGTTGGTGGGTCATGGATTCCCAGAGGTAAGATTTCTGCAACGATGCAGCCACTATATGAGACCTTGTCCCCTTACGGACAACAAGCAGTACGTGTCTGAAATCACCACCAAACACAATAGTCTTCCCACCAAACGGTAGTCTAGGCTGGTCCATTATGTCACGTAGGCTGTTGTCGAGTGCCTCCACGACCTATCTCTTAGTCATTGATGCCTCATCCCAGATAATGAGAGACACTTTCTTAAGCAATTTTGCAGTCCCACTCTGTTTTGTGAAGCTACATACATCGCCATCGTCAATAGCGAGGGGTATCTTGAAGCGTGAATGGGCAGTTCTTCTGCCAGGCATTATCGAAGCCGCAACCCCAGATGTGGCGGTTGCCACTGCAATCTTGTCCTGACTGCGTAGTGTTGCAAGCAGCGCCTTGTACAGAAAAGTTTTCCCGATGCTACCAGGACCATCCACAAAGAACACTTCGTCTTCGTCAGTGTCAACAGTAGATAGAATCTTGTTATAGGCAGCCTTTTGCTCTTCATTGAGGGAATCTTTGAGAGCCACGTCTTGAATTGTTGGTTTGATAATCCTCTCCTCATGTTCCTCCCTAACGGTGCCAATGGCATCATCATATCTATCAATTATTTTTGGGAGAGGGTATGCATTTATGTCCTTCCCCATTGACTGTAACATGTTCCGAATATCAATCAAGACCATTTGTTGCACATGTGTTTGGTTCGGATTGCTTCGCTGATAGTCTTGTGACATAGCTTCTAGGTGTTTTTGCCAAAGTCCTTCTATGTTGGTCGGCTCACAGTGCACCGGAATTGTTGCAAATAGTCGACGTAGTGCAGATGGCATTTGGCAAAGAGCAGCTTCGGTGAGACATTCATCTTGTGTGCTATCTAATTCGAGCAGACCCCTTCTCTCGGCCGCCTCATGAAAAATCGCAAGCAGATCACCATCTACTGTCATTAGATCCTCATAGCAGGTAGCACCGGTCACGTGGTTTAGGAGAACACGAAGATAGTAACGCTCCCCCTCGGCTGGATGAGTAGAGACAATTCTTTCGATCAGTCCACCAGTGTTTCGTTTCCTCGGTTGCCACACTTTACCCTGCTGCCAAGTGTAATGCTCAGGAAAGTCACGGTATAGGAAACCCCTAGCCTCTTCGTGTTGCCTATTCGCCTCAAAATAAGCTGTCAACATTGACTTATTAGCACCAGGACGGTTGACAACTCGGTCTATATGCTGACGCTCGTGAAATGACACCATGTGCATGTCTAGAAGATGGAGTTGCAGCTGCATCACTGGTGGAGAGTTGTGGCTCAGTTCAAAGCCATATATCCTCCACAGGGCTTCTGGAGGGGTCACCCACCTCGCATCTCTATACTGCTTGATCTCATCTACGTCACCGTCTGCCTTGTTCTCTTCTGTCACAACCACAGATGCCCGATCATGCCCTTTGTATATGTACTTGAACAAATATTTAACCGCCTTGATGCTTCCGCACGTCTCAACATTGATGTGGCAGTTGAAGAGCCGAAGGAGGTAAGGGTTGTAAGGGACGACCCATCTATTGTCCAGTATGGCACCTCGTACCGGCTCCTTTTTACGCACATCCTCACGTCGTTTGTAAATAGGATATGAATCCTTCCCTTGTAATGTTGTATCACTAAAAGGTCATGAAATACGAACCACGTAAAGACGAGGGCGTTCTTGGTGGGGAAAATATGTAATGTGAATAAAGATTTTCAACAATTACCATTGGAAATGAGATTTGGCATAATCTGGGTACGCTCCACCCCATTTTCACATGTACCATTATTGATCTCTACTGTCATATGGGGTTTGTTGAAATTGTGCGCTTCCCCAGCATCACCGATAGTATCTTCAATCGGAGCTGACACGTTCCTTGCAATGGCTTCTTCAAATTGGTGGTTTCGACGGGCTAACAGAGCTTGTCTTTCTTCAGACGGCACATGGCGTTTACGTCTTAGTGGGCCAGTAGGCATCCTCAGTATGTGTTGATGCTGGCATGAAAGGTGTCCCGACGATTTTAGGGATAACCCCACTCAGGGGCACTAAGTGGGGATCCATCGTGTTCCACTGCATCTGTTGTGGGGAATACAAGCTTAGGGGTAAATGTTGGGTCCTCCATTGCGATGGACTCTGGATTCAAAGTGTTGGCATGTAGCTCTCTTCATCTTCTAATATAGTCTTTCTTTGCCTCTTTACGCTTTGGTGTCTTATTATACAACCTAAGGTATTCACGTCTGGATTCCCTCGTGTCAGGAGTTTCATTTTTGTACCGATTGCTAAAGTAGGCGCCCCTTTGCCTCATATGCTTAGGTGTGTGACCAACCGTTTCACGCGCACTACCTGGAGTAAGGAAGCCAATTATGATAGCTAATATATTGTTTTCTTGATCACCAATCACATTTGAGACATAATTTAGGTATTACTATATTTGCTACGACGACAATAATATGCAGCAGGCAGCTGACTAGGTATGACAGTAATAATATAATATTTTACTCATGAAACCAACAGTTGGCATGTGTATGTTCATTCACTTGAAATCGGTTGTTCTTTATATATTTAGTCAATTGAAGAGTCACGTACTTGGTGTCATGAGGTCTCTCGTCGAAACGATGTCGTTTGCCTGGTATGTCTCATTCCTATGTAGCCAATCTCTGCCATCATTTGGATCCATGTTTTCTTCTGCATCTCCATCTACAAAATAGGAACACGTTACTTCACGCATTGTAGATGAATGCACGGTCATAATAATTTTAAAGTGATGTATTTCATCACCTCCTAACACATTTGGCGTCCCATTTTGTCCTTTCTTTCGTTGACGAACTTCACGACGCCTCTTATTTAACTCATTCATTTGTTCAGCAGACATTGCTGCACACCTTTCTCTATCCCTTTGCCTCCTGTGTTCGATAGCATTACCAATCAGTGAGATGTTTTCATCAGGACCTGGCATGATATCAACCTAGATATTAGCCAAATCAACTGGGATATAATGGGTTGCATGGCTAGGGATGCATTCAAGTCACATATGAAATAATACAATGGCAAAAGTTTGTTTGTTGTACCTGCACTGTTGTGTGTTTCTACATTTGTAAAATCAATAGTGCTACAGTGATCTGGAAAGACAGCAGCGGAACAGAGGAATTAGAAACTCACTAATCTATATGAGGATAAGGTGAAATTATTTGCTAAAATGGTCATGTACCTGAACCAGGATGCACATCTCCACTTATCTCAACGTTAGCTGCCTTCTGTGCTTGGTTCATATGTAGTCGTTGAGTATTCACATCCATGTCTTCTTCATATAACAAGCATATGCAAAAAGTTACATGTCAACTAATTATAGTATACACATGTGGGTATAATCATAAGAAATGTAACTTTTCATCACCTCTTGCAGACTCAGGCACTGTCGACATTCCTCTGTTCAACGGATATTGCGGCAAATCTTTCCCATTCCCTTTGACGCTTACGTTCCTTAGCATCAACCGTTGGTGCATGCGAGTTCACTTCGTTTTGATCACATGATGAAAGCCCACTTTTGTTTATTACTGTGTCCCAACAATATTACAACGATTTCTCTCTCCTGCGTATATATCAACTTTTACCTGCAATGGTGGTGTTTGAGATATCCGTTAATGGTGTGCGACCACCGTTACTTCCCACCTTATCCATATCATAAACAGTGCACTGGAAAACAAAACAACTTTAGCCTTTTGGAGCCGGTGGCATAACAATTAAGATATGATGCGCATCTAGATGGCAAAACAATTAACAAATAGCCATGAAAAAAGCATGTATCACACCTCACTTATAACCCTACAATGGCCATGAAAAAAAGCATGTATCATATCTCCTGCCTATGCCATCGAGATGCACATCTCCATAAAAAACAGCTAGGCGAAACGAAGATATGAATTAAGCAAGCTAGAAGATATCAAACAAAACTGATTGGTAGATGGCATCATAGTGCAAATAAAGAGTCCAGATAACATAAAAATTGTAGGCAAGACTTACTCCGGTTACAAACATGAATCATCAATAAAAATAATTCCTGATTGTATATCCAATTACTATGCAGTGCAAATAAAGTCTAGATCACATAAAAATTGTAGGCAAGGCTTACTCCGGTTACAAACATGAATCATCACTAAAAATAGTTCCTGATTGCTGTGTTCATCAACTATATATACACGTCTATAAATAAATTAAGTAGCATAGGTTTGATGCACGGCAATAGCAAGATTAGTTATCAGAAACTGAACAATATTTGGTTTCTACCTGTTGCCTGACTAACGATTTGGTCGCGACCGCGGCGCATGTCTTCGGGTGGGCAGGGTGGCGGCAGCGGATGGTGAGCTGGCCGGCGGATCCAGGACGGAAGGAGACGAGAACTGGCAGGCGCAGGGCTGGGAGGGTGAGAATGAGGCGTATCTGTGACGGCTGATGCACGATGACGTCTATCCGTCCTCGTCGATGAGGAGGATGCGGCCGAGGTGCGCCCGTCGTCGTTGCCGTCAGAGTCAGCCGTGTGTGGCAGCCTTGCGATGTAGGTATGGGCGTGGAGAGGGGCCTGACTATTTGGCGAACGCTCGCCAGGGACGAATCCCGCGAGCGATGGTCTCCCGCACATGGTCCCCGCCCCTGCATGCGCGCCTTTCCCACACCTAGGGACCGCACACGCGCCCCTGCATGCGCACCTTTCCCACACCTAGAGACCGCACACGAAAAAAAGCTAAAACGAACACAGCTGTGGTTCGAACCCGAACCTCAGGTTCTAAAACATCACTGCTTTACCAATGTACCAATCGTTCCGTTGTTCATAATTGCCTAAACATTGTTGTATATGAACCCGGCAGAAAATTATGTTAGCATAATTCTTCTAAGAACAAATTATGTTAGGATAATTTTATGTCATACAGTTATGTTAAATTATGTTAGCATAAAGTTATGTTTTCATAATTTTATGTCGTCATAAAATTATTCGGATAAATTATGCTTCCGTAAAGTTATCGTGATAAAATTATGACATAATTATGCTCAGATAAAATTAGTCAGCATGTGACTAAAATTATGTTTGCATAATTTTCTGTGAATAAAATTAGTTAGCATGTGAATAAAATTATGTTAGCATAATTTTCCATGAATACAATTGTCAGTATGCGGATAAAATTATGTCAGCATAATTTTTCGTAAATAAAATTATGTCAACATGTGAATAAAATTATGTCAGCATAATTTTCCGTAAATAAAATTATGTTAGAATGTGAATAAAATTATGTCAGCATAATTTTCCGTGAATAAAAATAGTCAACATGTGAATAAATTATGTAAGCATAATTTTTCGTGAATAAAATTATGTCAGTATGTGAATAAAATTATGTCAGCACAATTTTCCGTGAATAAAATTAGTCAACATGTAAATAATATTATGTCAACATAATTTTCTGTAAATAAAATTAGTCAGCATGTGAATAAAGTTATTGAAATAAATTTTGCTTCCATAAAATTATCGAAAAAAACAAAAAAAGAAAAAGTTATCATGCGAAAATAGAAAAGAAAAAATTACCTTTCGCGTGTGGTGGGCTGAGAAAATGGCTAGCCGTACGGGACCCGCCCTGCTCCCGCGTCCCGCCCCAGCCCACGTCACGTGTGGCCTCTTCCCCCACGCGAGCGTGACCGGTGGCGTCGCTCGCCCAATTCCAATCGAGCGAGCGATAGCCAACCGGGAATCTCGACACGTGAGACCGTGCGGGTGGTGCACACCTACACTACTTGCATAATAGGTAGTAGGGATTTTCTTTGCTCCATTCCAAACGCCATTCTTATACAAATCGTCATTCCTATATAAATTCTTCATTTTTCCTATCCTCTATTTTACTCAAACAATTTTTTTTTCTATTTCTACGTTTTTCTTCTTTCCTCCGTTTTTCAATCCTTCGTTCCAAACAGGTCTAGTTTTTTCAAAGCATGTAGCAACATGGATTGCTCCTAGTAATCGAACTTTCGAGAGGCCGATCACGTGAGCGACCACCTCTGCAAATCGTGGCGATCTCTAGAAATAATAAAGGGTACCTCTAATTTTGGCAAATACCGTTCTGTGCTTGAGCTATATATTGCCCTTGCCCATAGCTTGGACAAGCGACGAAAGAACCAGGGTCATGGACGGTATATATGTAGACAGAGACGGATCGGATACGCAACGTAGGTGTACCTGCCTGTCGTTGTTCGGCAAAATATTCTGATGTGTTCGATATGGTGGGAACAGGGTGTTGTATGTCGAACTCTTGAAAATTTTTAACCGTTCTTTCGAGGATTAGGCCTGTTTGGAAGCAAAATTTTCAAAACCATAGTTTTACAATTTCATAGTCTATCAAATGATATGATATAACGACTCTCTAGATCAGAAATTCTCGTCGTTTTAGACAATGATTGAGTCAAATATTTTAAATTTTGATTATAAATAATTTTTAAGTTATTTGGTTTTAAAATTTTAACGTCACATCATTAGATTTATCTTAAAATGTGTTTTCACAAAAGTCATTTATATTCTAATAGAAACACTATGTCAATGTCTAAAATGACAAGAATTTCGGATTTAGAGGGAGTAGTATGTTTTCTTTACATTAGTATGTACAATCTAGCACGTGTTTGGAGACGCAGTATTTTGGCTTCACTTTCTTCCCACTATGAGAAACTTTGGTCTGGACCAAAGTATTTTATACCTTAGAAATACCATGACATCGACAAAACTATTGTTTTAGAATTTAGATACATAATTTTCGGAAGAGCTCCCAAACATCTTTTGGCATAAATACTATTGTTTTAGATTTTAGATACATAATTTTCGGATCTTGAAATAAAAAAACTTTGTTTCCAAAGTGCCCTTAGCATTGATAATAATGAGTACTCCCTACGTCCCATAATAAGTGTTATTAGAACTTTTAGGATAGATTAAGGAGAGCAGGATATAACGTATGTATCTCTGGTTAACAGATTAATCTTTCCTTTTATGGTGTCTGCATACATACATACAGATTAATTAAAAAAACAATTAATTTTCTAAAACAGTATTTATTGTGAGACAAATTTTGATTGCTAAAACATCGTTTGTCGTGGGACATAGGCAGCGGGCAAGTAGCAGTAGTACCGGGCATGCATGGAGTTTCTGAAAGCTATCGCATGCTAACGTAATTCACATGCCACGTCGTCGGCAGGTAGGAGAAAAAACAAATCCCCCGATTCTAGACACACAGGGAGGAGAAGATTAAGAGAGGAAAAGATGAAGGTCGCCCCAACCAGCTACGTCAGAGTACCTAGTTTGTTTATTTATTCATTATTTCGTTCCATTTATTTATCAGTAGTAGTACTTCACGCAGGAGCGGGGAAAAAAACAAATTGAGAAAATGTAGCTACAGGCACGTCGTTGTAGAGCATGCACCTTGGCTGGCGTCATTCCCAGCAGAGCAAGGGTAGTAGTGGTCGCGATGCAGGTAGGATCTGTTTGGTAGTAGCTGGAGTGGAAAAGGAAAACGCAGTCGCGCGTCGTAGGTGTCGTACAGGGTGTAGGTGGCACCTACACTAGATCCGGCGGGCGGGCGCTTGGAAATTGGAAATGCAAATACTACTGCAGTACAAAGGGCAGATCTATGATCTGGTCTGGTGGTTGCCTTTTCGTGCGCCAAGCGCGGTCAAGGGTGAGCCCAACGCCGCGCGCGTATCCATCACTTCACCGTACCTTCACTCGTGCAGCCGCGACGACGCAAGAAGCAACACAATACTCAAAGGTCCCATGTCATCCATGCCGGCGTCACTCGTAGGCGCGCGCGTCGGCGACGCCCATGCGGCCCGGGCGCAGGCCCACGCGGTGGCAGGCGCGGGGTGGGCGGCGTGCGCTCCGGCGCTGAACAAGGATTGGGCATCCATGCGTAAGTTAGACTGTCCACACTCATGCACGCTACACGAACGGTATGCAAAGATAGCGTCGACGCAAGAGAAAAAACAGCTGCAACGGGCGATGGTATCAGGCACGGGGAAATACGGTGAGGCTCTTGGAGCGCTAGATTCGGCGTCCTTCCCGTCCGCGCGCTATCATCCTCTCTCTCCTCCACATAGGACGTGGCAGCCGCGGGGACCAACGTCTGGGTGTTGGAGCCCTTCACGGGAGAGGCGGACCGGCCAGCCGCGGCGGCGACTTGCAGGGGAGGGGAGCCGGCGCGGCGCGGTGACTGGCGACGGGCTACGAGGAGGGCCGGTGCGGCGGGCGAAGAGGAGGAGGAGGCGGCGGCAAAGCTCCCTCCAGCGGCGGCGGCGGCGAGGATGGCCGGAGAGGAAGAAGGAGGCGTCGATCCGGGCGGAGCAGAGGTAGAGCCGCGAGGCCGGAGCGGGGACGAGAACGAGGCGCGTGGAGGCGGCGGCGGCCATGGATTTGGCGGCGGAGAGGAGGGCAGGGACAGGATCTGGCGGCGCTAGGATGTGGGCGCAGTGGTGGAGGAGGAGGCGGCGGCGACGGCGAGCCGGATCCGCGCGCGTCGGATGACGATGAAGGAGGACGAGGCTGCCATGGTGTCGTCGTCATCCTCGAGCGCGCGATGGGGAAGAGCAGAGGTCGCGGCCGGAGAGGGAGGGGCAGGGGCGCCGCGGCCGAAGGAGAAGGGGATGTGCGGGCTCCACTGCCGGAGACGAGGTGCTCCTCCAGCGGCAGCGACGACGAGGAGGGCCGGCGCTGCTCCCTCTGGTGACGGGCGGCAGGCGGCGGGCGAAGAGGAAGAGGAGCGGCGCGGTGGATGGAGAGGACGGGAGGAGAGAAAGAATTGAGGGATTGGTAAAAATAATAAAAAATTGTGATATCTGGTATAGGGTGGGATGTATAAAGTCACGTGAACGTAGGAAATTGAAGACTGTAATTCAAAATCTTGCTGATTGGACGGAATATTCCGTTTTAGAGTGGATGTATAGAGTATCGTGAGTGTGGACAGCCTTAGACAGGCACAAGTAACCCAACTGCCATATGTCCTACAGCGACTACGTGTCCTCGGTGCTTACATGGCGTCACGTCGGCTCAGAAGATTGATGTTTGATTGTTTGGTGCCACGTCAGTGGCAACCTTTTTTTTTCCCATTCCAGTTCATGCATGTTAAATTGATGTTGGAGTCTTGGAGAGCAAAGGAACACCGCTTGTTCGTCTTTGTAAGACAGGTTTGGATATGGAGCTACACACTGTGCGAAAAATTGTCTTGCCAATCATCGATGATGGAGAAATTAAGCCAACGAAAGGATGAATGTGTGTATCAACATAGTCCAAATGCTTAGCTTGCTTATGGTCAGCTACCAAAATTAATTTAGCTAGCTAGACTACCACAGGCATACATCCGAACACGCCATTAGGCATGGACTAATATAGCATAGTTTCTAATACTACTTTGCTTTTTACCCTTTATAATTCCACCTATGGTACAACGTTTATAGCAAAATAATCATAGGAAAATAGTTTAAAATGTCAACTGAATATGTAACTTTTTCATAAAACAAAAAATTTCATTATGCGAGAATAATTGTAGGTCAAAGATTGTGAGGTCAAAATCTTGAAGCACATCTTTTGTGTCATATAATTTGAGACATGGAAGGAGAGTGAAATATGATACGGATAGTTTTTTTAAAAAAATAGAATCATAAGCCTTTTGATGGGATCGACTGCACCAGGTAACTAGTGTGCATTATATATAATCTTCTCTTTATTTAGTTTCCCCCCTCTCCCCAGCATGTTTGAAAACAAAGGATTTGTTTTTCTCCTGCATGTTTGAAAACAAAAGGATTTCTTTTTCTCCTACATATCTATATGGCTCACAAGTCACGAGAAAAGAATTGAGACTGTATTTAACAAATACAAACCGAAAAAGTTTTTGTAGGTTTTTCAGGGGAAGGCATTGGCTATTTGGCTTCGAGCCTGGGCACCATTACATCACATTGAAGAACAAAGGGAGGAAGTAATAATAGTGTGCAAGCCGGTGGAGTTACATACTTTAGAGTTTTTTTCCCTTCTCATAAATGGCTATCTATCTGTTTTCTGGATTGCACTTTAATTTCAACCGTGTTTGTGATATCAGTTGGATCTGTAATAAGTTTGGTTTGATAGCTTTTTCAAGAGTTCTGAAGTTGGATTGTTTTATCTATTATCTAAAAGAACTTCTGAGATTGCTATAGGATGGACGTCCTTGATTTTTTAGAGATATCTATATATGCTTATTGTAGTTTTTTTATGGCGTACAAACCTACCAAATTTTAAGTTTACGGACTTCAATTTTGTTCCACCACTAACCTACTCCTACTCTACTACCTCGTTACACGATTTTTTTTCTATTGTACGAAATTCACATTTGTTGAATACAGTGGTTTAACAACCGTACTAGCATCGTGTGCTATTGTACATAGCGGTCAGAATCTGTACAACTTATCACTCCTGGGTACAAAATACACATATACAGAGAGTTCAATGGAACCCTGAACTTCAACATCAACGTACTGTACTACGTCCAACATAGTCAATAGAACTAGGCAGGAACTAGAACTTATGCATGTTTAGGTAAGATTTATGCGCGCTTCCCAGGAAAACCAAGTCTAGGAAACAAGTGAAAGTAGTTGGTTCTTGTGTACCAAACACTGGCACAGGCCATCAGACCATCAATTTTATAGCAGCCGAAGCCATCACTCATTTTTATTGGTTCAATGGAATCACATTCCACAGCATAAATAGTATGCATCCCTTGTTTCTCAAGGAGCAAAGCCATTTCCCATGTCCTTGTTGCTTAAAGCAGCCTTAACGCATTGCAAGCTGACAGCTAGCTGCACTTGCAAAACTTGGTACACATATAAGGATTGCATATATATGCTGCTAGGTAGTGTAACCGTAGAGGTGTGATATTCACACAATACTCAAAGCTAGCTACCATGGTAGCACTCAAGCTGAGGCTGAGACATTTGTGTTTCGCAGTTGTGCTTTCATCCATTTCCATCTCTTGTTGCAGAGGTAAGCTGTCCTCAATTCAGCAGAGTTTTTGTTTGTTGGTGGAATGAGGCATGCATGCCTAGTTCAGCACTCTTTCTGACTGTCGTTGAATTACCTATTTCGACCTTGTCTGTGGTGGTTAAATTTTAGTTTTATACTGTACTCAATAAAAGTTTTATGCAGAAGTTATATTTATTTATTTGGGATAAAGGAAAAATATCCAGCCTCAACACTCTCGGGCGAGTGTATTTGGCTAAAGAAGTTATATTTAAATATTTAATCTATCATAATTTTAAGCTTTGCAAGAAAGAAGCCATCTCTTGAGGCTTTTTTTACAAAAGTTATGCCTTCCAAAATAGGAAAGCCATCTCACACTTGGTAAGCAGCATTTGCTGACCTCTTTTGTTGTTTCTTCGAACAATTCAGGGCAAGGTGGAGGCGCCGGAGGTGCTGGTGGTGCAGGGGGAGCCGCTGGCGGCGGTGCAGGGGGCGCCGCAGGTGGTGCCGTGGTGCCGGGAACACAGGATGCCGTCCAGATTGTGGCACAGGCTGCTCTCTGCTTTGACAATAGACAGGTGACGCTGACAGTCATCTTACCTAAAATCTAAGCCGAATTCATCAATCAAGTCTCAATGAGGAAGGGCAAACATAAACAAGGTTCTTGCTGACCAAAACATCCCAGTGACTGCAGATCTGCAGCGATCATACTTAGCAGTTAGCACTAATACTATCTTGGCAGAGGTTGCTAATCTCTCAAACTGCAATGCCTTTTAATTTGTTTTCAATATCCCCTTCTATAACTTCAGCAACATTTGCTCATTTTTCAGTTCCCGTGAAAGTGAAACATCAAATTGATGTTGCAACCTCTAATCCAGCACGCAGAATGATAGATAGCCTTTCTTTTCTTTTCTCTACCTGAATGCAAATGGACATAAATGGACCTTCTACGGCTCTACTGACAGGTAATGAACGGGTGCCTCCAAGCAATGGGCATCAACGTCAACGGTGGCAGTGGCACCGGAAGCGGTGGCAGTGGCACCGGCGGCGGCACCGGCACCGGCACCGGCACCGGCACCGGAAGCGGCGGCAGTGGCACCGGCGGCGGCACCGGCACCGGCACCGGAAGCGGCGGCAGTGGCAACGGCGGCGGTAGCAGCGGAACCGGTGGCAACAGCAACGGAGGCAGCGGCAACACCGGGTCAACAGCGAGCATGTGCCAAGGACCATGCTTCGGGCAGATGATGCTGATGATGAACTGCGTGAACGGCATCCTGGGCAACATCCAGGGCTACAGCCCCGGCCTCATGCAGGGCGTCCAGGCCATCTTCCAGATGTCCTGCGGTAATGTGGGCAACGGCCAGCAGGGTGGTGGCGGAGCAGGTGGTGGAGGTGCCGGTGGCGGCGGTGCTGGTGGTGGAGCCAGTGGTGGAGGTGCCGCCGGGGGCGCTGGTGGAACTAATGGTGCAGGAGCCGTGGGCGCTGGTGGAGCCGCTGGTGGTGGAGTTGCCGGAGGCGCTGGTAGCGGAGGTGCCGGCGGTGCAGGCGTTATCGGTGGCGGTGTCGGCGGTGTTGGCGGTGGCGGTGGCGGTGTCGGTAGTGCTGGTGGTGCCGGAGGTGCCGGCGGCGGTGGCAGCAGCACGTCAAGCAGCGCTCCTGCTGCTGGTACTACAAGTACCAACGGAGGTATGAGCGCCAATTTTACAGGTTTTTTCATAAGAGTTTTTATAAGAAGTTTATACATGTTGAGTAGACAGATGCAGATTGTCCACAAAAAATAAAAATACGAAAAAACTCTGCACATATAGTAATTTTATACAAAGATACTCGCTTCGGTTATTAATAAATAATGTTTTTAGTGTAATTACCGAAGGGGGTACTATTCAATTTCCAAATGGAATAAGGCAAAAAAACCATGCCAGAAACGAAATATTGTGAATTGAAATAGGATGAACAAAGTCTTGGCAGATTTATTTTTGTTTGTTATAAATTGAGGATATTATAATATGCTATTCCACGGGTGCATAAATACGAGGTTATATCTGACGTCTGCATTATTGATGTGCACCGCAGGTTCACACGTGGCGGTAAACGATCTAGGTGAACTAACCAGCAGTGCGGCTGGCCCCACGGTCAGCCTCATGGGCGGAGTTCCCTCGGTGCTAATGACCTGGACGTGCATTTGGTTACTGCGGCTGTTCTAGCTTTTGATGAAATCGATTAGTCATGAGATTGCTGTAAAAATTGCAAGTTATGAAATATTTTAATTTCTAGCCTTAAAATCACTAGGTAGTATATAGTAGTAATTTGATTTTACGGTCAGTGGTAATTTTATTTAAAGCATGCAGGCGACATTAAAAATCTGGGCAAACAATTTGAGTGTGTGGTTGCTTTACATTTTAAATGCACGAAAAGACTAGCCAGCTTGAGTTTTCATCAATTGTGGATGGCCATTTGACCTTCACTCCAATGATTGGTGGCAACAATTTTTCTCGTCCTCAGTCTCAATGAAACATGTGCGTAATTAACGCGCGCGCATGGCCGGCGCACGCTTTTCCCTCAGTCTCACTGCCCGCACCGTAGATAGGTACGGCAAATCACCATGCATGCGAGCCGTTAGTTTCTTCAAACTCCACGCGTCGCAGCACTCGATCGCTCGGCAGGCAAGATATATGGTTGCAAGATGTGGGTTGCGGCGGCTGATCCAATGCTATGAGCTTCCACGGTGAGGAAAGAGGTAGACTCAGCTAGGAGTCAGGGTGTCCGCAATGATGCTAATAAGTAATAAGAGACATTTCAAAACATGACACTGAAGTTCGCATGTTTTTTAAAATTTGACACCACATTACAATGACACGTGGGATCACTGATACGAGGATGTCAAATCTTAAAAGACATGCAAACTTATTAGTGTCAATTCTTGAAATTTCTCGACTAAAAAATAGCTAGCTGAGGTTAAGACGAGAGAAGCATCTCATTAGTCATGTGTGGCCATGCATGGAAACTCCTATATACTCGTCACTGGTCATTTTCTTTTTTTTTTCTTCTTATTAGGCCTGTTTTGGAATAAAGAATTGAATTCCTATTAATCCTATAAAATTCCTATGGAATGGCTTATTGCATTGAGCTATAAGAGGAATTTAAACACAAGGTCCAACCTCTTGAAATCTTTTTCCTGTGAGAGGAATTTTAACACAAGGTCCAACCTGTTGGAATCTTTTTTCTGTGTCTATCTTTACCTTCTAATCCTTATATTTTTTCTACGTTGTAGCACACAAAAATTTCGTTGATATATGATGGATTTTTTTTTACATTCTAAAAAAACATCATAGTTTGCATAGATTTACGATGTTCTCTATTTTGGGTGGTATTCTATAACGCATTCTATAAATACTGTCATTAGTCGATCGATTTGGACGTGACAGATGGTATCGCCTGCCAGCGTATGAGCTAACGTGTCGTAGATTCACCCGTAACGTGGATTTGGCGTAGCCGGTGAGAAACCTAGTCCTTAACCCTAGTGCTTATCCGCAGACGGACGACCCCGCGTTCCCATCCCCCAGGTCGCCGCCGCCCTGTGTCCCTGGCCCGCCGCCCCTCTCCGTCGGCACGCCGGTGCGCCGCCCCACCCGCTCTGGCCTCCACTGCACCCCGCGCCTCCCCGCCTGCCCCGGCCGGCCCGGCGCCTCCCGCGCTGCCGCGCGCCCACGACCTCCCACGCTGTGGATCCACGTCGCCTGGACTCCGGCACCGCCGGCTGAGGCCCAGCGCCGCCCGGCCACCGCGGCGCAGCACCGCGCTGCCGGCCGCAGATCCATGCCGCGTGGCCTCACACACCGCCGGCCAACGCCCCGCCGGCCGAGGCCCAGTGCTGCTCGGCCTCTGCGGTGGAGCCCCGCGCCGCCGGCCACGGATCCGCGCCGCCTGGATTCCCGCATTGCCGGCCAAGGCCCCGCGTCGCCTGGCGTCCTACGATCTGTCCTCCGCCCACCACGCTCAAGCTGCCGCGCCTGGATTCTTCCTAGACGGAAGTGGCAGGTACTGATGCTACGTCTTTTTGGCCAGCCTTTAATTGCGATTTTGCCTCCGGTTGACATTTGCATCCAGGTTGCAAACTACAATTTGGGGATTGCGTTGTTAATGCTGGAGCCAAGTTTTTGCATTGGTTAGCAGGTAACCTTCTCATGCAATTAGTGTCGTCATTAGATTATGGTATAAGAAACAAACAAGTTGAAGCTTGTTTAGTGATCAAAGTTAGCACTTGGTTTACTATTTTCACATGTTATTGTGCCTTTGTGAACCGCCTGTTTGTTGTGTCTATCTATATACACAAGCTCTTGGTATTGTATTATCTAAAAAAAAAATACTGGTTGAGTTGAGTTGGCTCCTCTGTTGTACAGCGATGGACAAAAGACTCATGAATCTTTGGTTGTATGGTTTGTCAGGCTCATGTCGCCCTGCAATTTCCGCCGCAAATGCATAATGGACCTTGATTTATGTGTTTTATTATTTACAGGGACTATCTTGTTGTTAGTTTACCTCTGTTTGCATTACTATGAATTGACCTCGAAGATTTTGGACAGCTACTGAGTGCTGGTTGTGTCTTCTGAGTTGATCTCAAATATCTTGGGAAGCTGCTGACTCCACGCTCACCAGCCTGTGACTTTCCTAATCTAGCGGCATTCTTCTCCATTGTAGTTGGCTCACAATCAAAAGCTTCTACTGCATTTGTTGGTAAAATTTAGTGGCTTGTGTTCTTGTTGTATTGGCGATTTATGTTTTTTTACCTGTGAGGAAACTTGTGCTGATTTTTACACTAGTAGGAGATGGGAAATGATGTCTGATTTTTACACTTGTGAATTCATGATAGAAGAAACTAATTTGGGTTGGAAATTGTTTCCAGAAATTTCAGAAATCAGTACTAGAATTTATTTTGTGATGACTCTGATCTTGTTCCCTTTGCCCTGATGTTTGATATATGTTTAAGTAGAGTAAAACTAGTTGGCTGTCAGTAGATTGATAGCTTACCTGGATTGAAATTCATATAAGTGCTTCTTTATGGCCTTGTACCTATTCATCACCAGGATTTATAGTATGAACTCTTTTAATTAATTTGGCTTAACCTCTACTGCGCAAGTTAGGATGCGGTGACCACTACAAGTGACTAGTTCAATCTTCAGCTGTGTTGAAGGCATTAACGTTACATGCAGATGCAGATAAGTTCAAATATCTACATGCTTTATTTTGCATTTTTAAACCTCTTTTTGGAACTCAAATTACTTATGTTTTAAGCTAATATAAGTTGTTGAGTCCTTACTAGCCGATGTTGGACTGGAATAAGCTGTAATCAGCAAGAAGCAAGTAATATTAGTGCAATTATACCTTCAGCTTCTAATGTGTATCTATCCTTCCATAAGATGTCATTTATTACTTTAAATTGACTAGATAAAAAATTTAGTAAATGGAGCTTATGATCATGAACCAGCTAACTAGTTTCAAAGTTGTAAGTAATATGTGGGCTACATATAGAATTATTTCCATTGGAGATACAACAGTACTAGCAAGTAATCATATTGCAGTCAAACTGCGTCTGATTATTGCTCATCTTGCATTTGACAGAGATTTGGCCAGTCTGTTGTTCGAGCAGACTAACTTATCCTCTGCAAGGGTTTCATAATGGTATGGCAGTTCCTTGCTCTTCCATCCTTAAGTAGAACCCTTCGACACTTGCTCTTAAACATGTTTGTTCTCATAGATGGTATTGGGCATTACCTGATGTTCTCTTTATGTTTGTTCATTGAGAGTTGTTATCTATAACCCATTAGAAAGACACAATATAGTTTCAATGATACTGCTATGTATTAGTTATGAACCCTTGTAGTCTTGTTTGACTTACCGATTATTGCAGACATACAATCTTTGGCCAACTTATGATTTCCACCATTACATGATACGCTCAATGGAAGAGGAGTTTGAGAAGATTGTCGGAGAAACTATCCTAATGAGGGTGACTTGAGGATGGAATTTTGTGAAGAATTCCTCTACGGTTCCAAATTAGGATAGTATGCCCATAAATTAGCTAGATGCAGTTCATGGTTTGTATTAGAACCCCAGATATAGGTTGATTCATTTATAGTTAGGACCCTATATATAGGAATTTCTTGTAGTTACAATTGTGAACTGATTGAAGTTTTGGGTTTTGTTCACACTTAGTCCGATTTGTAATATGATTTATGTGACAATGATTGTTTCCGATACATGAATAAATAAATATACATCTGTATTATTGTTGTATCTTGTGATGAATGTTAATGCATTGGTGCAGTAACGGCAAGCGGAACAATTCTAGATTTTTTTTTTTGCTAATATGGCAATATGTGACAGTTCTATTTTTTTGTCACGGGCTTTATTTAACGGCAGTGCAGTAACGGCCGTGTAATTGATCCATGACGGATTGATTTTGTTGATCCATGACGGTTACGTTGAGCCAAACAATCTATGACGCTCAATACATGACAGAATTTAGGTATGTCATAGATGCTTGTTTATGACGGTTTTTTGATGATCTGTGACGAAAGCGAACCGTCATGTATCAATGAAATTCTTGTAGTGTAGCCTCCTTTGGAACAAATGATAGATGGATGAGTTCCGTAGGATTCAAGTCCTACGGGAACACTTTCTGGCGGGGAACAGGGCTCCTGATTTTCTGAGAGGTACAGATATGTCGGTTGGTGGAGATCTCGACGTTCGTGAAGGAGGTTCCGAGTAAAAAGAAGATAAAACCCTCTGCAATAATTACACTACTGCTCCGTTAGGTATCAATCCATGTGCACACGAATTGACCCCAGGAAGGCAAATCTCTGCAAGTACAACCGAAAACACAAGGAAGAGCACTACTAAATTGCTGATGAATGATTCACTCTCAAGTTTGGGGTCTCAAACCGTTCGAACGACGAAACTGTTCGATGACAAAATAATCTAAGCAAAACCATCTAATCTAACCGCGGATATTGAATATATAGAATAGAGGGCTAGGGGTGGCCGACCAACCCTAGGTGACTGGCGGGGCCAAAAATAGATATCACAACGCCAATATAGATTCTAGATATCATCTTGTTTTGACGATTCCTATCAACTCCGAGTGTATTTTTGCGTGAGACTAGTTGAATTGGAAAGTTTATCACCTTAGCTTGCTAGAGATATGTAGAATGCCCAAAATGGAGTATGTATATGGCATGGATGTCGGTGTTCGTGAGGCCTAGTCTATCAGTCCGAACCAGCCTTGTGAATAAATTGAATTCCGACTTAGATTGGATTTGTCACTTTGTCTCATGTTAGGCCTTGGTCATATGCATAATGCATGGTGGACATATTCACATCATCTTCCTATGAGGCTCTTTAAAACAAACTATTGAAGTTTTACCAATCCTATGAAATTTCTATGGAATGACTCAATGCATTAAAAGATTTTTAGAGGAATTCTAACATGAGCGACTTTTGAAAACTTTCTTTTGTGTGCATTTTTTTTTAATTTTTGTGTTTTTTCTACGTTGCATCAAAACACGTCATTAGAAACAAGTGATATGCAACTCTATTCATGTTTTTTTTTTCTATTCCTGTCCTTTAGAAATCCCACATTTCAAAGAAACATTGCATCCAAACGCTTCATTAGAAATTTTCATGTGTTTTTTATTTCTACATGTTTGCAAGTGACATGCAACTCTATTATCATGTGCTTTAGAAATCCCATGTTCCAAAAGAGCCTTTATTTTTTTTCCTATGTGCATCAGCCAACTACTGTCTACATAGATCCATTAGAGCCGCCCTCAACATTTGTCTCGTGCCGCAGTGATGACAGGAGAAGCCTTGGGTGTGTGCGTGTTTCCCTGTTGTACCAGGGCGTTTCTTGTAAAAATTTGGCGATGCACTTGCTCCATTTTACTATGTCTCCCCCTTATGCAAACAGAAAACCAGTGCTGATCGATATTCAATACCCCTAGTTGGCAAAGTAAAAGTTTCGTGCAAGAAAGGTTATAGCAGAGCACTCGGTGATGAAATGGCTGTTGGCCCGTTATAATTGACAAAGACTTGGGTATGAAAATTTGAGCTACCTACAAAAAGCATTAGATGTCGGTTTTGACTGCGAAAGAGTCCTCAAGCTACTTGCGCTTGGAGACTTGGTGTTTTTCCCCTCGTGTATCACAATCGGAGAGAGTGCTTCGATTTGTTAAGAGTCACTAAACGAGAACCAAATAAACTCTTCTATTTCTGGAGAGAGGATGAGAAGGCTCTGTTTGTGGCTGCTCCGTTCGGCATGCTGCCTCTGGCTGTGCCTGCAGGCTCAGGTTGTGCTATCAAGGAGCACCGTACAATGTGCAAGTGGTATTCTAAGCATTAAATGGTAAACATTCGGTCACCTTCATTTAGCATATAGACTGTTTTAAACGGTGTTTATATGGATTAAATCGGCCCAAACGGCTATGTACTATATCACTAAAGTATACATATTTCTTCTTACATAAAATTAAAATTAAAATATCATAGCAAGTATAAATATTTATGCATCTCTATACATTCAACAAATCTAATATACATATTTATATATGTATAATTTAATATAATTATATTTATGCATGAAAAAACTCAATGAATATGACATTGTTCACCTAAACAGCATGTTAAACGGCAATTCCGTTTAGACGGTTTAAGCCGTTTAACACCGTTTATTGACCGTTTACAACCTAAACAACACAGGTGTACATCGTTTACTGTTTCAACTCTCGGTATCTAGAGGTGAAATCCTAGCGTTGTAAGCAAAACTTTGACTTTATGATTTGTATCCAATCTTACTATTACTAAGTGGAGGTTTGTTTTGGAGTCTCCACGTTAATCTTCACTAGAGGACTAGAAAAAAATCATAGAAATTCTAAAAAAAAATCAGAAACATCCAGCCGTCCATAACGTAGCTCTAATAATAATAGCCATTATATCTATTATATTTTCAAAAAAAATAATCCACCATACCATTACGAAAGATGAGATGAAGTAACTCATAATTTTTTTATAAAAATTACCCACCATGCCATTGAAAGATGAAATAAAATAACCCTTAAATTTATATAAAAATTACCCGTCATGCCATTATAAATACGAATTAAAATAACCCTCTAAATTTGCATATAAATTACTCACCATAAAATATAAACTAAAATAAATTAAAAATAATTTCTAAATTTGCATATAAGTTACCTACAATGCCATTATAAAAGATAAATTAAAATAATCACCTCTATATTACTAAGGATTAGATATCTCCTAAAGTTCTAACCCGTGCGTCGCACATGTTAATGGACTAGTGGTTAAAAAATATAATTGATGGAAACTTATGCATCAATCAACACAAATAAAACACACACAACTGAATACACTCCGTTGGATCTCCATCACATAGCCTAGAGATTCGACTGATGCACAACTAAAAAAATCAGTCAATTGATGAGAAACAAATCTGAACCTTATGTGCTTTCTTGAAAAGCAGAGAATTTTTCATTCAATAATAACCAAATGAACTTATAGATAAAGTGAGGATCTAAATAGGAAATATTACACATACAACGGGCTTACAAAACCATGTTATCCTTTATAATTAAGTAGCAATCATATCCGTGCATTGCCATAGGAGAACAAAAATAATTTCTTGACCAATAGTTTTAGCTAAATTGTTTTATCAAAATTTTAAGCATTTCGTAATCGCATTTGATTTGTTTCCTTCTTGAACACATTGTTTATTATTATAAACATGGCACAAGATGAGCTTAAAAACTGTTCACCATTTATAGACCTGAGGATACGATCAAGAGGAATAGGTAGGTCATGGTTTTAAAAGAATTAGCATAGATGTACGTGCAACATGCATGTGTCGTGAGATAATTAAACAGACAATAGGAAAAAAAAGAAAAATAGAATCAAAAGGATGGAGTCCTGATTGATTAGCGTTATTCTTTTCTCATTAAAACCCAGAGAAGGAAAGTAACATATGAGTATGAGTATAAAATGACGTGAGAAATAAAGAGAAAAAGTGGATGAAACATTTTGTATCTATGGGTTTTTGACCTTTCCACCCCTTTTCAACCTTTTTCAAACTGCACAGTTGGGTCAGTGTGAGGGGTATACCAGTGCCTTTGTAGGTAAAAAAGATTTTTAGAAAATTCGCTCTTTTATAGCGTAGATTTAGAAACAAATCAAGTCAAACAGAATTTGAATGGAAATGGTATGAATTTTATACATTGGTTCAAGTCAAAAATAAAAGTCCTTAAGCAACGTGCGCTTGGAGACTGGTCTTTTTCCTCTCGGTGTATCGCAATCAGAGAGAGTGCTTCGATTTGTCAAGAGTCACTAAACGAGAACCAAGTAAACTCTTCCGTTTTTTTGACTAGCATAGATGTACGTGCAACATGCACGTGTTGCGAGATAATCAAACAGACAATAGAAAGGGAAAAAATAGAATTAAAAGAAAGGAGTCCTGATTGATTAGCGTCGTTCCTTTCTCATTAAAACCAAAAAAAGGAAAGTAACAGGTCGGTATGGGTATAAAATGAGGTGAGAAATAAAAAGTCTATGGGTTTTGGGTCTTTCCACCTCTTTCCAACCTTTTTCAAACTGCGCAGTGGGATCAGTGTGAGGGGTATACCTATGCGTTCGTAGGTAAAAAAGATTTTTAGAAAATTCGCTCTTTTATGGCGACGGCGTAGAAAAGAGAGGATGAGGGATGTTCTATTTGTGGGGTGCTTTTATGTTATGTACTTTGGACTATTATCGGTAGCTACTAGCTAGAGGTGCTTATATACTTTCTTGAAAAGCAGAGAATTTTTCTTTAAAAAAAGAACCAAATGAACTTATAAATAAAGTGAGGATCTAAATAGGAAATGTTGCACAGACAACGTGCTTACAAAACCATGTTATCATTTATAATTAAGTAGCAATCATATCCGTGCATTGCCATATGAGAACAAAAAACATTTCTTGACCAATATCTATTTTGTTTAGCTAAATTGTTTTATCAATTTTAAGCATTTTATAATCATATTTGATTTGTTTCCTTCTTGTACACATTGTTTACAAACAACATGACATAAAATGAGCTTAAAAATATTCAGCATTATAGACCTGAGGATACAATCAGGAGGAATATGTAGGTTATTGTTTTAAAAGAATTTAGAAAAAGATTAAGTCAAACAGAATTTGAATGGGAATGATATGAATCTTATATGTTGGTTCAAGTCAAAAATAAAAAAGTAGATTTATTGGGTCAGCGGGGTTGTATGTATTGGGCCTTTTCTTTTTCTTTCGGCTAACAGTGGACTAAGGTGGGTTGCAACCTGTTTAATGGTCTACTGGGCGGCCAGAGAATAAAAACACAGTGGGAGCCTGTATACAAGGGTGCTAGAGCGGTAAATAACTCAAAGTATACGGCCCAAGTAGTATGGATACAGTCAAGTTGTATGATGGACAAAAAATGCTTATTCGATCGCTTTCATTCATGATAGATGATAGTATATTAGTAGTACTCCCTCTACCAATTTATGCACTTTTTTGACATTAAATTTGACTTTCTCATGTTATTCAAAAAATTTCATAATTATCATTTATTTTTATTGTGATTTAGTTTAACTATTAACTATGACTTAAAATTTTCATATTTTCGCAAATTTTTTGAATAAACTGAATTGATCAAACTTAGTGTAAAAAAAAAAAAAATCAAACGATCTATAAATTGGGACGGAGGGAGTATATAAGTAAACTGTACCACCCAAGTGATTGAAGTCATTTGATCTCCTGGTTTTAATGTGCGTTTACATTTAACAACACTTAAATAGTTATATGCTGTATTTACTAAAATCTTGTTTGCAGCCCTTGAAACCAAGGACCTGACTCATAGCTCTGGGGATCTATAATATCTCACCACTACTATACCATTGTCAATTGGTTTGCGCCAACTTTACCTGTCCCATTCAGATATAGCATGGAATTTTCTTAAGGTACTCCGTTTTGCATACAAGTTAACAGCATGTGTTACTGCGCAAGGCTGGTCCAAAGTTTCTCCTATTGACAAAATTACATGCCCAAAGTCAGAGCATAGGCAATTCTTCTGGCATACTTTAGCGAAGAGTGTACAATTGAGCATTCTTTGGAGTATGGGTAGGAATAGGCTGGTATTTTTTTTTTTTTGACAACATCAATATGCATGCTCAAGCAAGTCAAGTGGCCATATATAACCGATCAGCCACAGGCTAATTCAGAGGCAATAGAGAGCCTGAACGACTCTGCTCATCATCAGCTCTTCGGCTTCGCGTGTAATTAAGCGAGATGGCCTCTCAAAGAAGTGGTAGCCTGTTAGCTCTAGCCCTTGCCATCTGCATACTGATCCAATGCTGCTCCTCCAGTGAGTAGAGTACCTAAATCTCGTGCTTTGCGGTTTCAGCTTTGAATTTCATAATCTGACACCTTTTTTTTATGGAATCTGAAGTAAAGTCTGAAACAACATGCCTGGAACTCTGAAATTAGTCTCTGAACCCTCTTCATTCTCTGTCCACATCTGCAGGCAAAGAAGCAATGGAGCTGTTCGAGAGAGCGTGCCATTGCTTCGATGATCCCAATGTAAGAGACATGAACGCACGCCAAGTTCTTCTAGTAGCACGCTAAATCAATAGCAACTGTTCATAAAAAAATTTAATAGCGACTCCAAAAACTGAACTTTCTTCCTTCAAGTGCGTGCGTACGTGTCCATGCTCATCGGTTTGATGTACTAGCTATGTCACAACAACGATGGTGTGCGCATGCATGCAGATCTACGGGCAGTGCGCGTTGGAGTTCAGGCTGAACGCGGAGGGCGCGTTCCACGTGCAGAGGAACGAGGTGGACGAGTACTGCGGCGGGCCGTGCCTGGAGGAGACGAAGCTGGCGCTGCAGTGCGTGGAGGAGGTGGCCGCCGAGAGCTTCAGGTTCTCCAATGGCGCGTCGGTGCTGGCGGTGAGGCAGGCGCTGGGCACGGGATGCAGCGACGGCCCCGACAGAGGGACCTTTGAGATCCGCGAGCGCAAGGAGTGCGTCGGCGGCGGCGCCGGCGAGTACGACTACCACAAGCCTCGCGACCGCGAGCAGCAGAAGCCGACGGTCGGCGGCCGGTTCTACGGCGAGGGCGGCAGCCAGCAGCCGTACGAGGAGGGCGCCGGCTATGGCGAGGGCACCGGTTACGGCGAGGGCGAGGAGCACTGCTACGGGGCCGCTGGCAGGCTTGGAGGGCACAGCGGCTCCCTGCAGATGATGATGCTGGTGGTGCTCGTTGCCTCTGCAGCAGCCCTGCTCCTCGCGCGCTAAAATTCATCAGTTTTTACTGCCAGGATGTTTAGATCATGTTGTGTACGATGCACTTACGTATGGCACTTCTTGCGTGCATTTTTCACTTCCATTTTGCACACCAATACGGTCTAGTATATGGCACACGTCTTTTTATAAATACAGTAAGTATATATATGTTTTCTAAGGAAAAAGTATAGATCACCCCTGAACTATATAGCAGCGGATACTTCACCCCCAAACAAAAAAATAGTATAGATAGCACATTAAATTTTCACAAACCTGATAGAACATTCCCTGGGGTGATTTTGGAGGTGGTTTTGCTGACGTGGATGGTGGTTTCGCTGACGTGTGATGGTTTCTTGTCTACCAGTGGCATGGGCCTCGCCTGCCTCGCCCAGACCCCGCCTTTGCCTCGCCCACCACACACCTGTGCCTCGCCCGCCGCCCCCGCTCGCCCGCCGTTGCCCAAGCTCTTCGTCGGTGGCGTGCTCCTCCCGCCCCCGTCCTCCCGCCCAAGCCGGAGAGGAGTACCAGGGTGCCGCGCCTGCTCTTGAGCTGCTGCTGCCCGCCCTCGCCTCACCCGCCGCACGCCCGGCCACCACAAGCATGCCATGCTTTTGCACGTACCCGGTGAGGTCCCTTCCCGTGCAGCCGCTCTGCGGCGCTCCTCAATGACAGAGAAGAAGTCGAGCGCGGCGGCGCACTGATGACAGTGAGGGCAGCATCCTCGCATCCTTTGCCTCGCGTCGCCCCTCGCTGGGCTGGGTACACCAGCTCTGCGGGCGCTTGGAGGTGCTCGACGGCTGCTCGTTCCGCGTCTCCTCGCTTGACCTCCTCCTGGGCTCCTCCTCCCTCCTGTTCCCCCTCCTCTCGGACATCTCCTAGCCGCTCGTCCCCATCCTCGCCGCCTTCGACAACCTCACCTCCTCCCACGATCGCGTGCGTCCGAGCTAAGCGGGCGCGGCGACGGGTGAGCGCATGGGCGCAGCGACTGAGGCGACGGGCGGGCGAGAGCGAGCGCGCGGCGACTGAGGCGTCGGGCGAGCGCGCGGCAGGCTGTCGAGGAAGATGACCCGAAGCGCCCTGACATCTGGGGCCCGACACCTTGTGGACTGGAATGCCAACGTGGCAAGTCCAAAAACAAAACCATGTTGCCCAGTCAGCAAAACCGGATGCCCAGTCAGCGAAACCACCTCCAAAACCACCCCAGGGGGTTTTCTATCCGGTTTCAAAAAGTCTAATGTGCTATCTATACCTTTTTTTCTTTTGTTTGGGGGTGATATATCCGCAGCTATATAGTTCAAGGGGTGATCTATACTTTTTCCGTTTTCTAAATACCAAATATATTCTCAGCCCTGCTGCTGGAGATGCTTTGGCAGACGGTTGTTTTGGTCAAGAGAGAAATGTTGGTTGGGGATTTGCATTTGTTTTGCCCCTCAAGAATTTGCCCAAATTATACTATGCAACAGCCAGCCACATGAGGAAAAACTATTTAGAAGAGTAATAACCCTTGTCTATTCAAGGAGAACATTGGGGGGAAAATGTTGTATCAGTACTCCATTCTTTTTTATTTGTCGTTTCCTAGTTTAGAAATAAACTAACCGGCGACAAATATTTAAGAACGGAGGTAATAGTCGGTCAAAAACAGAGTTTGTCACCAGGTGAGCAATTTGTGCTCCTCCTCCTCGTCCTAGATGCAGCTAGCCATTTGCATCTTCCGAGATTCCAAGCTATTTTCCATCCAGCAGGCAGCAGCCTACTCCTCCTTAACAACGGCTTGTTAAGGGTAGAAGAGCTTGGCGTAGAGGAGCTCGTTCCAGGTGTCCTGTAGGCCCGGGAGGCACCAGTGGACGCAGTCGGCGTAGGTCTTGGGATCCGCCAGCTGCTCCGCCGTCGGCTGGCTCCACTGCCTCTTGTAGATGGAGGTGTGCGCGTCCTTGCGGTACATGGACAGCTGCGTGATGTTGAGGAACGTGAGCGGCACGTCGGCGCCGTCGCCGTCCAGGATCTCCCGGATCACCCGCATGATGCTCCGCCGGGCGTCGGAGCCCCAGTACCCGGCGTCCTCGATCATCGCCGTCTCGTTGTAGCAGTTGCGCCCCGGCGCGTCGCCCCAGTCCTGGCTCCTGCACGCACATCAGATATCACTCATCAGATATGCCATGTCGAATTCGATCCGTCATGTGTGATTCTTGGTCCTTCTTGCTGGACTACATACATAGCAGCTTACTTACTTTTGGTGCGTGGGCGACATGCTGGTGAAGAAGACCCTGGTGGTGGTGAAGTCCATGTTGTCCCTGACCCACTGCAGCATGTCCCGGAACGCCATGGCATACGCCTCCTCCGTCGACACCCACACCGTCGCCTTGCCGGCGTCCTCCCACGGCCCGTTCAAGATCCTGAATCGCAGGCCGGTGCACCACCACAGGTAGGTGTTGAAGACGATGACGTCGACGCCCTGCCAGTGCCGGCCGTGGTAGCCGATGGAGCCGCGGCGCACCATGCGGTCGGGGACCCGGTGCACAGCCGCGTTGTCGGAGTTGGACTCCAGCAGGAAGGGCGCCCAGTAGAACTCCACCGTCGCGTTGTAGTCCCTGGCGGTGAACACGGTGTGCTGCTGGTCCGGCGACATCTCGAACGACACGGCGCCGGCGTCGGGGATGGCGGACGCCAGCAGGCATACCATGGACGTGAACTGCCCGCGCCCCAGCGAGTCGCCCACGTACAGCACCCGCTTCCCGCGCAGCGCCTCCAGCGCCCGGACGGCGTCGAACGCCGGCAGGGCGCAGCCGCGCGGCTGCCAGCGCCACCGCTGGTACGCCGTGTCCGGGCGCCCCCGCGCCTGGCAGGTCAGCTGCGGCGGGATGTAGGGGCAGTCTGCCTCCCGGTACAGCGGCCGCGCCGCGTCGTCGCGCACCCAGCTCCCTGAGAACACGTCGCACTCCTCGTCGTTGTCGTCGTCGTCGTCGTTGAGCGCGAACGCCAGCCTCCCCTGCCACTTCCTCTTCGTCTTCCTCTCGGCGACCTCTGACTCTGATCATGTGGTTAATTGCAGGCTGTTGTTAACAATCTATATTGCCAGTGAATG
The DNA here is from genome assembly GCA_022530915.1 of Paspalum notatum. Taxonomy (NCBI): domain Eukaryota; kingdom Viridiplantae; phylum Streptophyta; class Magnoliopsida; order Poales; family Poaceae; genus Paspalum; species Paspalum notatum. Next base: position 26,998,162 of record CM039692.1, read on the forward strand.
TGATTGCCGCCGGGAAATTGAAAGGTGTGGTGTTTGTTTACCGGGTGGTGGTGCTGTCGGTTGTTCGCGATCAATGCTGTTGATGATGAGCGCGTGTGATGCTTCTTGGGCGTGCCGGCTGAGGAGCTCCACGAGGCCGTCGCCGTAGAGGAAGGAGAAGCAAAGTAGCAAGAGTGCCGATGCCAAAAGCAATGGCGAAGAGCGCGCCTTCTTTGCGATCGAAGAGCAGAAGGCGGCGCCCGAGGAGGTGGATGAAGAGCCGAGTGGAGGAGCCTTCATCTCCGATCAAGAGATCTCTTCGGTTGCAGCAAGCTTTTGCACTGTGTTTGGAACAAAGATTATTCTCGCTGGATTATTATATAATAACAGCTGGATTAATTACGAGCAGCCCAGCGCACAGTTCTTGTTGTCGTTGTCTGAAGATTGTGAGTTCGTGCAAGACGGCGTTGGCCTGCAGCTGTGGCGTATGCGAGTTGGACTCTGACCAGTGTCTGGGAGTGTAAAAATTATGGCAGTTGGCGGATTAGGATTAATCGAGCAGTTGTAACCTCCTTCACTCGATCGGAATAATCAAATATGCTGGCCTGTTTCATCAGTGATATGATCCTGCTGAATGTACCTATGTACTAGCTTCGATGCACGGCAACCTAATGTGAGATGAACGAATGGTAGGATCAGTAGTTCATTCAACAAATCTAAGCAAACAATGCAGGTATTCTCAAGGCAACTTATTTCTCGTCAGTTAATTACTCTACGGAAAGTGGATTGAAATAATCTTCTGATATTTTTGTACTTCACGTATAAAAAAAAATTAATTTTGATGCATTCAAATGCTAGAATAAAGAAACATAAAAGTAACCAAGAGTCTGAAAGCCCAGTGACTTGTACTACCATTCTACTAGCTCAATGCAAAATGTTTGTTTAAAAGGTGCAGTTGGTGATTAGCAAGATGGTAACGTTGATTAAAAAAAATCTTGGATTCTAAGCCAAGGGAGCTGGAAACACCTGCAACCATCAGTCTATCACATAATTCCGTTCAACAAGGACATTGCAACAGATCATCAGATGCACTCGTAGTCGATGCAAGGATGGTTATTATGCGCATTTAGTTGAAGCCAAGGCATTGCGCTAATTGCTTGTCTCAAATTCTTGATCATTTACTCAGCTTGAAGATAACTATTTTCTGCCCAGTGGTGTGTTTGGTTCACTTCTCGTACTAGCCTTGCTGCGTGAGTCACGATCGCCGTAGCCTGCTAGAACCTGGCTCAAGGTGCTTTGAGCACCGTCCGAGTCTTCGCTCTGCATCTCCATACAGGCAACCAAATATACACGCTGCACGCGTAGAGCGTAGCTCACGGCAACCAAACTCCCCTTTGAGATGACAAAAGTTAGTTAGGAGGGGGTTCTCGAAGGCATCGGCTGACTGATTGATCACTAATGTAAGCTGTAGGTTGCATTGTTCTTTAAGTAAGAGTGAACACACCTAACTGCATTTGTATAAACGAGAATAATATGATCGCAAATGGGGATTATGTGGCTAGGACCCACTTCTAGGATATAGAAATAAAGCAAAAGGTCTACAATGGTCGAAAAATAGTTTATTTCTTTTCTCTTTCTGTTCACCTTTTATTCATTTCTTTTTCTGTCAGTACAATGTACTGATATTAAGCTATGAAGAAAGTAATTGTGACTACATCTTTTTACCATTTGTTTTTATACTAATTTTTTTAATAAAGAAACAAGTTCGGCTTCCGCACTTATAGGTGAGACTTTAGGCTAAATTATTACAACTCACACCAAATAAAACCACAAATCAAAATCCATTCCGAAATACAAAAGGACATCCAAATGAGGAAAATAGCTTTATAGCTGAAGACCTCCACAACCTCTTCTTTCTTGTACGCTGCAACTCAGCCCAAAGGCGAAGCCAATGAGTCTCTAAATAGAGCTTGCAAAACATATTTTAGCTTTCATTTATTAAATAAAATATCATTTTCAGTGAGCACACAGCCCATCATGTTTTGTGCCCTTATGGTCGATTAACAACTGTCCGTTGGCTTGTTTGAGAGCCAATGGACCGGCCTCATTGCTCTCCTGGTGTGATGAGTGATTGTCAACGAGCTCAAGCCCTCCGATGGACTGGAGGCCCTCCGATGGACTTAAAGCCCTCCGATGGACTGGAGGCCCTCCGATGGACTTAAAGCCGAGGACGATGAAGACCTCCATGGACTGAGGCAAAAGCCCTCCGAAGGACTAGAGGCAAGTCTCGGCGTCGGTCGGCCATGGAAGCTCGGTACACGGAGTGGCGGTTCGGCAACGGTGGTGTAAGCCCTCCGATGGACTGAGGCGACTCCGATGAACTGGAGAAGCCGGGTGCCACCGTGGTGCTCCAACCCAAGTGCATGGTGCGAAGGAGTGCGAGGGAGGCTTTGGCGGCTTCGGCTCAAAACCGCCACCCAAGTTCAAATGACTTGGTAGGTTGGGCTCTGACTCGCCAAGATAGAAGATTGGGCCAAGATTCGGCCCAGAAAGCCCGCAGAATAAAGTTTTCCGGTTTCTGACGAGCAAGTCATTCTTGAGTTTTCCCCTTTTCTTGCCAAAGCTTGCTTCTTCACGAGATCTGAAATTTCCGCTAATCCCTTGATCTTTTTCCATGGATCTTTTGGGAATAGCTTTGGAATAGTGCTTAGATAGCCTGTGTCAATTTTCGTGAAGATTGGACAAGGTTTGGTCAGGTTTTAGGTTTAGAATCTCAAGTTCCAGGGTTCTACCGAACTATCCGGTACAACCACCGGACTACGGTATCCTACCGGACAGTCCGACGGCGTGCACCAAACTATCCGGCGTAGGCCCTTGTCCTAGCCTCTACCAAACTATCCTATATAGTCTACCGGACAGTCCGATGGCACCAGACTTTGTCACCGGATAGTCCGGTGTATCATATAGCCTCTACCAGATAGTCCTATAAATCTGGGCAGCCTACTTTTTGTTGGAGTTTTCATGTTCTAGTTTTTGCTTCATCCTCGTTTGAGTGTTTCTCACCTCTAGCCCACACTCTTCGCTCACTATCCATTAGTGAGACGCATTTAGATGCAGAGTGGCTATGTGGGAACCTCCCTTGCGAGTGGCGTTGTTTCGCTTGACTTGCGATCTTGTGATCGTTGAGTCTTGTGCTTTCGCTTGCTTGGTGTGTTCCCTTTCAGTGGGCGACACCAAGTGCTTGCTAGACACGTTTTCTTTTAGTGGATGGTGTCTAGCGGTTGTTGTGGGTTGTGTGTCTATTTGCACCAGGGGGTTTGAGTTTGAGTTTTCAAGTGCTCCTATTCACCCCACCTCTAGTCGCACGTCTCGATCCTACAAGTCGTATTAGAGCCGGTTAGGTTTCCCATACCTTAACCGGTGAAGAAAACGTAGCGACTATGACTTACTCTGGGAAGATTCCCGTCCTTGGCTCCGATGGTTATCCCTACTGGAAAGGTAGGATGGAGGCGTTCCTTGTTAGCTAGAGTCAGGACATATGGGATGCTACTCAGAGTACGACTTTTGTGGTGCGTCCAGTTGCTGAGCGTACTATGCCTAAGATCGTGGCTCAGCATGAGGCGAATGCCAATGCTGTTAACTTTCTCTTTTTTGGACTTGGTCCCATGGATTATAAGAGAGTGAGTCACCACAAAACGACGCGTGAGATATGATCCCTGCTTAGTGCACACCATGAGGGTACCGCAACCATTAAGGATAGGCTTGTGGAGACTTACCGGCGCGAATATGATAATTTCGTCCAGAAGCCGGGAGAGTCAGTAGACGACTTGTTTGGTGGCTTTTAGTCGATCATTAACAAGTTGCGTGTCAACTCTGCCCCCGCTGAGCTCCCATACACTGATCATCAGCAGGCTGTCAAATTGCTGTATGCTTTGGATAGAAAAGTATGGGAGATCAAGGTGAACTCAATCATTGAATCGGCAGGGTATGATACGATAGGAGTAGAGGCGCTCTATAGTAAGCTCAAGGCCACAGAAGTAGATTACAAGATGAGGGATTCCTTTGCTTGTATAGGTTCCAAGAGTCTGGCCTTGGCTACCCCCTCTAGTGAGTCTGCTACTAACCCCCTGTTTCACAACTTCTCGTTTTCTGCTTTGATGTCTGTTACAGAGGAGTAGTTGGCGATGTTTGGGGATGATGAGCTTTATCTGGTGTCTAGTTGCTGTCAGCGTGCCTATGACAACCGGATGAGCAAAAAGAGAGGGCGAGAGGCCCAAGTGCTTCAAGTGCGGAGAGGTCAGCCACTTCATCGCCGAGTGCCCCAACAAGAACGACTACTATAAGAAGGGCAAGAGCTACTCCCGCGATACCGACAAGTACCACTCCGGCAAACTAAGCTTTGACAAGCACAGCTCAGGCAAGCACAGCTTCGGCAAGCGTCCCTTCGGCAAGAAGAACTTCTGGAAGGCTTTCAAGAGCTACCAGAAGGACAACCGGAAGCGGGACAAGGCGTTCTTCGCCAAGATCGGGTTCTGCAGCAGTGGATCTTCTTCCTCTTCGTCCTCGTCGAGCTCAAGTGATGAGGAGATCACGTACAAGGAGGACAAGAGGAATGACCTTGTACTTTGTCTCCACCAAGTCTAAGCGCAAGAACAAGTTCAAGAGGAGCTCGGTTTGCTCCATGGCGCTTGAGGACAAGGAGAACAAGGATGACGGCAACAACTCTTCTTCTGATGATGAGGTAACTTCTGAGCAAGCCGAAATCCTTGGTATGCTAGAGCAGAACAGCCGAGAGCTAAAAGCCCAGAATAAGATGCTGGAGAAGGCAGCTAAGAAGCTGCAGAAGTTGAAAGCCCAACATGCTGAGGCTTTAGAGGAAAATGAGAGGTTGAGGAGTGTGAGACCCCAACCCAGTGAGTTTGAGTGACCTACCTGCGAGTCTTTCATGACGGAGCTTGGTGACCAGAGAGATAGATATGCCAAGCGGGTAGAGGAGATAGATGGGCTGAAAGTTGAGTTAGGCAAACTCCAGTCCAAGCTGGATGAGCCTACTTTGAGTGGAGAGTTTGAGTGTGAGTCTTGCCCCCGTTTAGTTAGTGACTTAGCTATGCTGAAAGGGAAGTCTGAGGGGCAGCTCAAGGAGCTTGAGTAGCTTAGGGCTAGGCCTGCGCTTTTGGTGCGTGTAGGGTCTGTCCTACTTTGAGAGGCGAGTTGGAGCAGTTGAGAGTTGACTTTGAGGTGCTTTCAGCACCTACTGACACTTGTGAGAACTGGCGGACCCTTACGGTGCAGCTGGTGGATAGATATGCCACCATTAAGAAGTTGAAGAAAGGTACTCCTGTGATACCCTTCCTAGACTGTGACACTTGTGCTGTCCAGACTGTAGTTCTGGAGGATCTGAGGGAGGAGGTGTTGTCTTTACAAGATGACCACAATAGGTTGAGAGAGGTGCTCAGTTGGTTTTGGGCAAGGAGGCCCCAAGTCGAGATGATCATAGAGGGCACCAAGAAAGTTGAGAGTGACTTGGGTGGTATTGGGTTTAGAGAGTGCAGCACCTCGGGTGAGAAGAGTGCCACAATTAAGATCAAGACTGCACCTACGCCTGGTGAGGCTGTTGATGGGGTTTACCATGAGCCACCTAGGGCTGCTCTAACTAAGAAGAAGCAGTTCTGGACACCCAAGCCTCCTCAGGCTAAGCTGAGCAAGATTGTTGAGGAAGTGCTCAAGCCTAAGGACAAGAAGTCAGCACAACAGCCTGCACCACCCAAGGCTATACCACCTAAGCCCAATTCCCATCCTAACCCAGTTCCTAGGAGGCCTGTCTACCTCTATGAGTTCTACCAGCGGAATGGCCACCTAGAGGAGTTTTGCTTCAGGAGGAAGAGGGTTGAGAGGTAAGAGAGAGCTTGGGGGAACCAGGATCAGTTGTACCAGGGTGGTAGGCAAGATCCTCCCCACCGCGGTGAGATGAGAGACCGCTTTGCTGGTGGTGAGAGAGGAGACGACTTTCAAGCCCATGCTCTTGGTGGTGAGAGACGTTTTGCCGGCCGAGCTACTAGTCGTTTTAAGCGTGGCTATGGACCTCATGATCGAGGCTTTGAGAGAGCTTTCGTGGGTTCACGCTTTGGAGGTCGTGGTTACTCCGATCGTCGTGATGATTTCTTTGGTTGTGCTTACCCCACTTTTGGGCAGATGGCTCGGCACTGGTACAACAGTTTTGGAATTAACCCCAGTGCCAGACCGTTTGCTCACCATCGCTTTACTTTGCAGGATCGAGGCATGGAGGACGTGTGGATCATAGATTCCGGTTCCTCTAGGCATATGACAGGGCACCGCAAGTGGTTCTCCAGCCTCAACCCCGTGAGCACCAAGGAGTACATCACATTCGGGGACAATGGTCAAGGTAAAGTGTTGGGTGTTGGTTCTGTTTCGCTTTCTACTAAGCTTTCCCTAAGAGAAATTACTTTTGTTCGGAATCTGGGGTTCAAGTTGGTTTTTGTTTCGCAACTTCTCGATGAAGGATTTGAGGTTCATTTTAAGAAGGGTGCGTGCCGCGTTCTTGATGCTGAGGAGACCCTTGTTTGCCTTTTACTGCCTTTTGGTTAGGTTTTTAAGGTCAATCTCATATCTGTTTCTAGCCCTGCGCGTTGTTTGGTTGCTAGTCCCTCTACTGATATATGGAAGTGGCATAAGAGACTTGGTCACTTGAGCTTTGATCTGCTAGTCAGGTTAAGTTCAATGGGCCTAATCCGAGGATTGCCCAAATTGAAAGCTGAGAAGGACTTAGTGTGCCACCCCTGTCATCATGGCAAGATGGTTGCTACTTCTCACACTCCTGTGTCTCAGGGTATGACCTCCTATCCGGGTGAGCTACTCCATATGGATACAGTAGGTCCTGCTCGGGTAGCGTCGGTTAGTGGGAAGTGATACGTGCTTGTCGTTGTGGATGACTTTTCGCGGTTCTTGTGGGTATTTTTCATGAAGTTTAAGGGTGAGGCATTTGGTTTTGTTCGGGATCTGGTACTGAGGTTGAGAAACGAAAGTCATAAGGCTACAAGGGCTATCCGCAGTGACAATGGCGGAGAATTCAGAAACTCTCGGTTCGAAAACTTCTGTCGTGACCTAGGTCTTGAGCACCAGTTTTCTTCTCCATATACCCCTCCGCAGAACGGTGTTGTGGAACGCAAAAACCGCACACTAGTTGAGAGGGCACGAACGATGCTCGATGAGCACAGGACTCCGAGACGCTTTTGGGCTGAGGCAGTGAATATGGACTGTTACATTGCGAACCGGATCTTCTTGCGAGCTTTCCTTGAAAAGACCTCGTATGAACTTTGGTTTGGTAGGCAGCCCAGTGTCAAGCATTTGCGAGCGTTTGGCTGCAGGTGCTTTGTGCTGAAGAAGGCGGGTCATATGGACAAGTTTGAGTCTCGCTGTTTGGATGAGATTTTTCTAGGGTATGCTTCTAGTTCTAGGGCTTTTCGTGTGTAGATTTTGGAGGCTAAGAAAGTTGTTGAGACTTGTGAGGTTTTTTTTTATGAAACTATGCCCTGAACAACCCCTGCCTTTGAGCTTTCAGGTGCTGATGAGGAAGGTGCTCCCATCTTTGAAGATGAAGATGATGTGGATGGTGCGGGTAATGCGCGAGCCACTGTATCGGCTGTAGCTCCTGCGCCCTCTGCTACGAGCTCCGATGATGCGGATGGACCTATGCCTACGGCTTTCTCTTCGCTTCCACAAGTCCAAGCTCAAGCAGATGGTGGCCCTACTGAGGAAACGGGGGAGGTGACCTCCGAGCCAACACCTTATGCTCGGCAGGTCTAGCGGGATCACCCTCCATAGTGGATGATTGGTGATCTTTACCAGCGAGTCACGCGATCGTCGGTTAACTCTCTAGCCTTCTTCTTCTAGTCTGCATTTATTGCTTCTTTTGAGCCCCCGGGATGTGTCATATGCATTATCTGATCCCAACTGGGTGAACACCATGCATGAGGAGTTGGAGAACTTTGAGAGAAACCATGTCTGGGATTTAGTTGAACCTCCACCAAACTGTCGCCCTATAGGAACCAAGTGGGTTTTCAAGAACAAACAGGGTGAAAATGGGATGGTTGTGAGGAACAAAGCGAGATTGGTAGCCCAGAGTTTCTGTCAGAAGGAGGGGATAGACTATGAGGAAACCTTTGCCCCTGTAGCTCATTTGGAAGTCATTAGGATTCTGCTTGCTTTTGCTGCCTCCAAAAACTTCAAACTGTAGCAGATGGATGTTAAGTTAGCCTTCCTAAATGGGTTCATAGAGCAGGAGGTGTATGTGAGACAACCTCTTGGCTTTGAGAGTGCCAAGTTTCCAGACCGGGTGTATAAGTTGAGAAAAGCCCTTTATGGTCTGAAGCAAGCTTCAAAAGGTTGGTATGCTAGATTGAAGAGTTTCCTACTCAAGTCTGGGTTTGTGATAGGTTCAGTAGACAAGACCTTGTTTTTGTTGAGTCGTGGCGGTGACACCCTAACGTTCAGATATATGTTGATGACATAATCTTTGGTGGTTCATCTCACACTTTGGTGTCTAGTTTTGCTGAACACATGAACATGGAGTTTGAGATGAGTCTCATGGGTGAGCTACAGTTCTTCCTCGGGCTGCAGATCAAGAAAGGCCCTGAGGGTACATTCGTCCATCAAGCCAACTACACAAGAGACATCCTCAAGAAGTTTGCACATGGGTGACTCAAAACCCATGACAACTCCAATGAGTACAAACATGGCGCTTGATGCTGATGAAGATGGGGAGGCAGTGGACCAGAAGGAATTTCGAGGAATGATCGGCGCACTTCTGTACCTGACGGCGACCAGACCGGACATTCAGTTCGCGGTTTGCCTTTGTGTGCGTTACCAGGCTTCTCCCGGGACATCTCACCGTCAAGCGGTGAAGCGCATTTTCAGGTATCTAAAGTTCACTCCTAAGCTTGGTCTTTGGTACTTCTCGGGTTCTTCTCTTTCTCTTAGAGGCTTCTCAGATGCTGACCAGGGCTGCCGGATTGATCGCAAGTCAACCTCCGGCACATGCCAACTCTTAGGAACCACTCTTGTCTCTTGGTCCTCTCGCAAGCAAGCTAGTGTATCCCTGTCTACCACAGAAGCAGAGTATATAGCTGCTGCTCCCAGCTCTTATGGATGAAAGCCACTCTTAGTGATTTTGGCCTTAGGTTTGGGAGGATTCCTCTTCTAGTAGACTCTACTTCTGCTATCTCTGTAGCTAAGAACCCCGTCTTGCACTCTAGAACCAAACACATAGACGTGAGGTTTCACTTTCTCAGAGATCAATATGAGAAGGGTGATATTGACTTAGTCCATGTAGACCCAAAACCAGTTGGCCGATATCTTTACCAAGCCCCTAGAGTTCAGCGCTTTTGTGCGCTTGAGAGATGAGCTTGGAGTGTGTTATACCTTTTAGTCAGGGATAACTTTAGTAGTTTAGGTTTTGCCTTTGGTTGCTTTTGTTTTTGTTTCTTTTTTGTTTCTTTTGCATTCTATATCATATCATGCATTACATTGTATCATATGCATTTTCACTTCACTAGCACTAGAGCTCTTTTGGAATGATGAGGTAGTACTTGCTTGTGCTAGATTGTACAGATGCTTGCTTGATCATGGTTGGCTAAGCTCTCTTGAGTCTTTTGCTTTTCTAAAAATCAAAAGCATGATCACCACTTGACTTGGCTACCTAGCATGTGTAGGAGTGTTGAATGCTATACTATCTTTTCATACCTGGATATGCTAGTTGTATGCCTTTGCTAAGTTAATGCCTAAATTTTTATGACATCTTTCTTAAAAAGAAATCTGAATTACAATGTTTACAAGTGGTGTTTCTTGTGCTGAAATCCAAGTGAGTTTGCTTGTCACACTAATCTAGTTCGAGACAGGTTGCCTTTGCACTTTGGCATGAGTTTGGACTAGGCTGTGTATGACCAAAACCTTGTCTTAAGCTTCTAATGATTCTTTAAACTTAGGCTTGGCATTGGTTGGTAAGAAGTGGCAAAAGACAAGTAAATAACCCCTGGCACAATATGGAACTTGCTCATGTAATACAAGTGATTAAATTTGAAATATGCAAGTCTCTGAAATGCTTATGGATTGTAGTATATGCTTTGGTTAAGAGTAGCACACCTTGTATACATTGCTAGCATCTTGTTGTTCATACCTATCTTGATAGATGCTATTCATGTTGGTGATGCTTTCTTTTAAACTACCCTGAAAAAATGCTAACTCTAAATATGTGTAAGATAGATTCATTTGAGCTTGTTGCATGCTTCTTTGTCCTCACTTGCTCTATATGCTAGAACTTGTGAAAACTAGCTTTCCATCCCTTCTGAGCTCTTTCTGGTACACTCTCTGCATCTCATGGCATATTTTGAGGGGGAGTTGTCTAGTTCAGGGGAGTCCTATGAACCCTTGATGTGTCCAAAGGGGGAGAAGTATTGGACAAATGGGGAGGACTCGTGATTAGTTGAGGGGAAGCTTTGCATTCATTTTACATTTGTGATGATGCATTTCAGTGGGAGTTGAGATTTTAGCATGCTCTTTGTATCGGTGCGTTGAGCATTTTGCCTCTGTCTTGAGGAGTCGATGCTTTGTTTTTTTTTGTTGTCTAATTGTGCCATGTTTCTTTGCTTGTATTTAGTTCTCGGGCATTTTGAGCAACTTTTTTTTCTTTCTTTTTCGGTTTTACGCTTATCTCTTGTCTTTGTTCTATTTCAGGTTACAGGTTAAATGTGTTGACAATGCACTCATCAAGGGAGAGTTTGAGAGCCAATGGACCGGCCTCATTGCTCTCCTGGTGTGATGAGTGATTGTCAACGAGCTCAAACTCTCCGATGGACTGTAGGCCCTCCGATGGACTGGAGGTAGAGGATGATGAAGATCTCGATGGACTGAGGCAAAAGCCCTCCGAAGGACTGGAGGCAAGTCTCGGCGCCGGTCGGCCATGGAAGCTCGGTACACGGAGGGGCGGTTCGGCAACGGTGGCCACCGGCGACCGACGACCTCCGCTGCTTGCCTGTGATGGATCTGGACCGATGCCGCTCACGCAGCACGCCTGCCTGGTCACCCGTCGCTCGCGCGCCATCCGCCGATGCTTGCATCGCCATCCGCTAACCGGACACTTGGGGGCATGGCCTCACGCGGCAGCCTGGCCCCTCGCACCGCCCACGGTAGCCCGTCCCTCGCGCTGCCACCCGCCGACCGGTGACCTTGCTGCTCTTGAGTCGCCGGCGGCGTCCGCGCCACACCAGACGCCAGTTACGCTGTGAGGGAGAGGATACGGGATGTTCCATGACCCTGGAGATTTGGGGCTCCTGGCCTTCCCCTGGAAAATAGCACTCTGTTTGCCGGATACCGCTGCATCTTTTTTTCTTCTCCGTCCCGTACTTTGCTGGTCCCGGGGACTCTGACAGGTGGATCCGGTTCCATTTCAGGCTTTGTTTGGGTATTGTGGATAGGAAGCCTGACGGATAGTGATCCAACATCAGCGGATCCCTCTCCCTAACCTCGTGGTGTGTCCTATGATGCCACCGCCTCATAGACCATGGTTCATCCACTGAAGCACATGGTATGGTCTCTGAGGCTATCCCCAATGTGGAAGTAAATGGATTATGTATAATATTGTTTGACACTGTAGCGCAACTGTAGACATATAGAGAGATAGTTAGAATGGTAGAATATACAAGAATTTTACTTAGGGGTTGAGATGGTCTGAACTGTGATATTTGACACACAAAAAAGTAAGCCGGTTTGGGTATGCTAGTCCAACTGTCGAAGAGTCCTGGTATTGTGGAAGAGGCTGAAGGTAGGATCGATGCCTAAGAGGAAGGGGTGAATTAGGCTTTCTAAAAACAAGGCTCACTAAAAACTACAACTACTAAGCAAAACCTATGCAAGTAAATCTAGCTATGTGCACTAAGGTTTTGCTAAGTGTTGCTACTTCTACCGTGGCCAAGTCTTGCAACCATTTCCACCGAGAAACTAACCTATCAAGCTAGTCCAGGAAAGTAAACACACAATTGCAAGAATGTAAAAGCGGAAGCTAAGGAGATGGGATAGAGAATGCAAACTCCCAATTACGATGATGGTAGCACACGGTGAAGACACAACGATGTTTTTCCCGAGGTTCGGGGAGACTCGCGGTCTCTACCCCCTACGTCCTCGTTGGCGCTCCACTAGGGGCTTTGCACTCGCGTAGTCCTCAACGGAATACGGCCTCGCCCTTTGCAAGGGTGGAGGTTGGCAAAGTGACTTCCGCGGAAGTCAAGCCACCACGGTCGGGTCTCCGGATATCCTCGGTACACACCTACCCGAACCTATCTCTCGCGTGGTCCTCCCGTACCACGGCCTCGCCCGCACAGGGGTAGAGGATGGATAGGTCGCTGGGGTCTTCCGAATCCTTCTCGCAGAGCTACCCTCCGTCTCCACTAAGAGAAGCTTTGGCCAAAACGCCGAGGGCCTTTCTCCCTCTCACAAGGTGGTGGCGGCCACTCCACACTCCGGAGGGTCTCGCAAGACTTACAGCCGCACTCGATACAAGGTCGTGCACGCAGGCACGGATACTAGACAAATAGGCCTAAGCCAAGATGCTAACAAGCTCTCGCTATGCCGGGATGTGTCTATTTGCTCATATGGTGGTTGGGCTCACAAATGTGGTTGCTACACTTCAAATGGGCATGAAAATGTGTCTCAACACTTGTGCTAGACTCAGGATACTCCAACCACTATGGGGAGGCCGGCCAAAGGGGTATATATAGCCTCCACCTCCAAAACTAGCCGTTAGAGGCAAGTTTCACTTTTCTGCGTACCCACCGGACAGTTCGGTGCGTGTAATTTTCTTCCTCTTTGAGTCGACCGTTGCTCTGACAATATGACCGTTGGAGCCACCGGACTGTCCGGTGGCACCACCGGACTGTCCGACGGTGAGCCACCGGACTGTCCGGTACGTTGTAGCGCCGGGTATTCGATTTGGAATGCTCTCGGTCTGTATCGTCTGGTGGCACGGTGGTGAGCCACCGGACTGTCCAGCGGTAGGTTTTGCGCCGGACTTCGCCTCTTTTCTTCTCCGCGTATATCGTCCGGTGGCCGGACAGTCCGGTGGGGTGGTGAGCCACCGGACTGTCCGGCGGTGGATCCAGTGCCGGACTCTGCGTCTTCCTTCTCAGCCTATAACGTCCGGTGGTGAGCCACCGGATTGTCCGGTGGTGAACCACCGGACTGTCCGGTGCATGAATTTGCACCGGGTCTTCAGCCTTTGACTTTTGGGCTTCTTTTTCTCGCCGGTGCACTCGATGGGGCTTCTCCGGACCTCTTGATGCCCCAAAAAATCGGCCCGCTGACCGGTCAGCGGGACCGCCGAATCAGGACCTTAGCTTGCACCTTGATGGCGGCTTGGACCTTCTCTTGTGCCTTTTTAAGTCCTCATTTGAGGTGTTTATACCCCAAGTCCATCTTTTGCACCCTAGGATTTCAACAAAAATACTTGCACATTAATATTAGTCCCATGACACGTGTTGTCAATTCAACCACCAAAATCACATATAGAAACTAAACACAAGGCTTAGGACCCATTTTCGTCACACAGGCTCCGCTGCAGTACTGTGCATTTTCGTCACAGAGGCTCCGCTGCAGTACTGTGCGGTCACTGAACAGCGACCCAACTGCAGCGAGCAGCGGATCTCGTTCCCGTATTGTTCACGCAGAGCTGATATTTGGCACACGATAAAGTACTATCAGTAACATTTTTTGTAATGCCAAGCGGCCAAAGATTCCACACAATACAGTAGTGCTGTGCAAGCATGGCATATGAGGTGAAGTGTCTCTGCGCATACGTCTACCTGGCTGCATTGCAGGCAACACAGCCATTTAACGTCGCTGCCGGTACCCGCAAATGCAGCATCACAGCTGTATCCATTTATTTCCTTGGACTGGACCATCGGCCATGCAACTATTTCTCTCATCTGCCATCTGAAAGCTACTGTTCACTCAAGATTCAACAAGCCAAACATGGAGCCGTGAAGTATGAAACACACACACAACACAAAGAAGGAAACAAAGGGGATTTGAGTGGCTAGCGCCTCCCCTGGCAACAGCTAAATCAGTACCTGATACATGCCCCTCTTTTAACAGCTAAATCCGCACAAGCTTCTTTAACAAAATCACTGGTTTAGGGGCAATGTTTGGGCCTTCCCCTACAGATCAATGACAATCACTTCTATAGAGTAGACAGAACACGCAACATGTTGGTCTGTGGTAATGTGGACGAGACAAGAACAAGTGTTCTACATGCCTACAACTACAATGTTATTATGTGTTTATATGTTGTATAGTAGGACTGTTATAGCAAGATAAAAAAAATGCCAGACATCCAAGCTAAACAATACTTTAGTGCCTATGCAAGACACAGACCAAAAGCATCTGCCAAGACATCATGTAAAACCTTTAAAACAGAGCTTGCTATTATGACATGAGAGGTCATGATGCCAAGCAAATCTATCAATCACCAACTTGATTGTGTTAATATGATAAGGACTCAAAAGTAGGCCATGGCCATTTCTACAAACCTACCAATGACAGGTTTAATTATATTTGTATGATATGGACAGATGAAGGGAAGTCCAGTGAGCAATGAGTTGTCAGCAGTCATCACACACCACAACCACTGGATAGCTTTCCTATATTTGTGAAATATTCTGGTGAAAGAAGACTTGCTTCAGACTGGCATTACAAATTAGATATCTGCAATGCAGATAGTTAGTAACCAGTCCAATGCCAATATCTACCTTTTTTTTTTCTTTCAGGGTTAAGTTCATCCATGTTCCTAATATGCACTTGTTAAAACAATCTACCAAACCTGATATCGTCCTAGTGTAGCACCAACTTGCACGGATACTAGTACCACACACCTGACCCATCATTCAAGCCAAAAGATAACCATGTGATGCAGTTAGCAATTTATAACTGATTCAGTATGTCAAAAATCAAACTCACAGACCAAGCAATAGAAATGATGAACAAAGATCATCTCCACAAGCATGTCAGACTATCCTATCAATGCAAAGAAATCTCCGGGCTTAGGCTGAGTCCAATGGGGTTCCCCAAATCCCATTCTCTATCACTATTCTAACTACCTCCCTCTTCGTCTACGGTGCAGCATTTATGCAGCATTTATGTCAAACAGTGCGAAATAGTGTTTTGAAAAACCCATTTAGAGAACCCCATTGGACTCAGCCTCAGTAACAACTAACGAGTATCGACTGTATCACAAACAAACCATGACGATGATGGTAATGTAGAATTCCTGACTATTTGGTATGATTAGTAAAAAGACAGGCAACAACACTAGTACCCATTATAAGCCAGTTAGCCACCAGCGCAGCAGCATCACTGCCAGACCGATCCGCAGAAGCGTACAAAGTGTGCATCAAAAACACTGTCATGAGCTTGCATTGCATCCCTCACGAAATAGCTTATGAATATACACTCATCATAACCTCAAATCCGTTTCCAATTAGTCGTCGAACAGATAGATAGATATCTCGAGCATTACCTTCCAACAGGAAAAAAAAAAGTAAAAAAAAACTAAAAGGCAAACATTTTCAGAACTTCGGTTCCTTTCTTGGGGCCCTGCCACCGTCCAAGGAGAGCCAGCCAGCCATCAGAGGTTACCATCCGTGGTGGAAGATCTCGGAGCACTTGCCTTTGAACCACCGGAGCCCGCGCCGCAGCGACGCCTTCACCTTGCCCTCCACCGAGTACGCCTTGTAGCTCGCCACCCGCCGCCTTCGCTTCATCTCCGGGTCGCTGAGGCACCACATGCTGGCCCCGACCCCTCCGCCTCCCCCTTTCCTGCCCGCTCCGCCTCCTCCTCCTCCCCCCATTCGCCCCTCCTTCCAGCCCGGCGGCGGGGGCAGCGCCAGCGTGTGTCCCGGAGGCGGGGGAAGGCGCGGAGGAGGCGCCGTAGTGTAGATCTCGATCCGCCGGTCGCCGGCGCCGGTGCCAGGGAAAGCGTCGTTCTTGGCGAAAGCGGGGGAGAAGTAGCCGTTGTTGGAGTGCGGGGAGGCGGAGGAGGAGAAGTAGCCGTTGGCGTGCGTGAAGGCCGGGTCCGGCGCGGAGGACGGCGGCGAGCGGAGGTCGCCCCGGTAGGCGCGGTTGTACTCGCCCATGGGCGGTGGTGGGAGACTGGGAGGTGAGAGAGGCAGAGGAGGGGAAGGAGGGGGTAGGAAAGCACGGGAGATTCGGGCAACAGTGGGTTCGGTTTTTGTTGGTGGACGGTGGGACCCACCCCTGAGAGTGAGCAAAGGGCAAAGGAGGGAATTAAAGTAGAGCACGGGGGGAAGAAAGGGATCTTGTTTCGAGCTTCTTTTTCCCTTCTTAAAACCAATTTGTTTAGGCCCAAAATGAGTGATTTCAAAGGGGAAAACTGTTTTCAGATGTTTTTTCCAAAAATCTGAGGGTAGAAATTAAGACTCTCTCCATTCTTTTTTATTTGTCGCATTTTAGTTTAAAAATAAATTAATGAATGACAAAAATTCGAGAGCGGGGTATTATCTATTTTGAATATTCAGGAATACTTGCAATATATTGTAAATTTGTATAAAGTTGCAAGGGTGGGGTGTGTCAGTGTGCGTGGGCATATACGGTTCACCAGACAAATTTAGCGCAGATATATGAGTTGGAAAGGCTAGTAGTGTAGACAATATGGTTAGGCGACAAAGATGGTAGCGGTGAAGCCAAAAGAGATGGCGAAGGGATAGTGGGTTGAGCGATATTGTGACAAGAGGAAGATACAGTGGTGGAAGCCAAAATACATGACAAAGGGCAGAAAAAGGTAATAAACAAGGAGTGACGGAGCCTATGCACATGGTAGGAGGGGCTCTCCCTTTTATACTGTTTCTTCTCTCTTTACTTTTCCTTCTTCTATATTTTTCCTTAAAACCAGGGGGCTTAAGGGGGGATTCTATGGTGTGTGGACGATACACGGGCTGTAGCAAAAATAGCTTCCCATGTAATATTTTGGTATATTTATTATGATGATTGATTGACAAAAAAACATGCGATGATAAGTTTGTTTAAATACACATTGTGAGGTATTTAGGTCCAAAGAATGAAAAAGAGAAAAGGACCGAACATAAGGTCCAAATAGCCGCTCCCATTGGAGATTGTGGTACCCGGTTACCAGATGTGAATCAAGGGGGATCGCCCCTCACGAGTTCTAGGGCAGCACCCTAAAAATTTCATGGATTTTTAAGAAAATCCACTCTCTAAAGGCCTCAAGGACATCAAAGGTCACATGAACGACCCCATGCAGAAGTAAGTCAAAGCACATATGGACATCAAAGGGTGTTTCTGTACTCACCGATTCATCCGATGATTAAGGCATCGGTTCATCCTGTCGGTTGAAAGTGACTCTAGGGACTAGAAGAAATAAATACACACTCACCAAATCAACTGTGGCAAGTTTTCATCATCCCTTAGTCGATTGCACGAGTGTTTTCACTGGAAGTCGATGGGCTGACGTCAACTATGGGACGCACACAAATCCAAGAGCCTTGTCTTCCGGAGACAATTCCAAATGCCTTCTATGCATTTACGCGGGTGTGGCACCTAGCTTGCAACTAGGGAGGTGATGACAAATGGTTAGTCTCTGGCCTGTGAAATTGTTGGTGTAGAAATCCGGCAAGCGAACCACAGCGACGAAGCACATG
The DNA here is from genome assembly GCA_022530915.1 of Paspalum notatum. Taxonomy (NCBI): domain Eukaryota; kingdom Viridiplantae; phylum Streptophyta; class Magnoliopsida; order Poales; family Poaceae; genus Paspalum; species Paspalum notatum. The sequence continues at coordinate 27,015,879 of CM039692.1, forward strand.
CGGAATCGGGAGCACTGCAAGAGATCACTCCTCCAAAGACGGTACCAAAACACCTTCTAGTTCGCGATAGGTGTTGGTTGCGCAGGGATGCCACCTAGCTTGACCTTTCAACTAAGGAGGTGTTGACACGATTGTTGTTTGCTGTCCTGCACATAAACAACAATAATAATTAAATATTCCTTTATCAATCCAACAATCGGCTTAACACCATGTAGATCAACTATTGAGAAGCCGACACATAGGAACATGCGATAGTTGCCTTGTGGAAACGTGATAAATAACTCGTCTTTGTATAGTAACTAAACTCTCCAGATGAGACGCGGACAAATGCCCCTAAACATGAACATCTCAAGACAAGAACACACGTATTAACTAAATAGGAACATTTCATAGCAGAAGCTAAGAGGCACACCCAATCAATACTCGCAAGGAGACCACACACGCCAACCGAAGAGGAATGTTCCATAGTAGAGCTAAAAGCCATGCCCGATCGACGCATGCGGAGAACATTTAGATCTATATCTAAGGCCATGCCCGGGGAATCGGTCCGAATCACGCTAGAGAGGGCAATCGACTATAAACAGAGCGAGGCGTGCGGGGAAGCTATCCTTAGGGGATATGCTCCGTTGAGTGGATGAAGGTGTGCGTCTCAACTCCATCGACACGTCGACTCATGACCCGTCATCAAGCAAAACAATCCATCGATCGTCTTGACACCGAAGGATGGGACAACCATTATACGTGTGCAGATCCAACTAGAGAATCTCCTCTCCGCATCTATAAAGCAAAACATGTGTCTCAGTCAAGCGCGATTTGACCTTTGAGCATAGCTTAAGATTAGCTTCTTAACGCACACTCATGTAAAACAAGAAATCTCATAGCAAGTAGAACAAAACATGGATAAAACTTTGCACGAGATCAAAACATGTGGATAACTGACGAATATTTCCATCAACAACGCTTCAGTACAAGATCTATCATGGTAAACATCGTGAAGCCCTAGCAGATATGGAAAAATTGAAATTAGTGCAGCATGGCGCTTACCGAGAGTAAACCCTAGAACACGGGTGGCGATGCACCAAAGGTTGATTGGTTGTGAGCCCTTATTAAGTTCGGTATGCATGCATATTTATAGCCCTATGAAGCGCCCCAGCCCGTAAGCGGGACTAAAATGTGCTTTATTATCATTCCCAGGGATATGATAACCACATTCTTACATCAGAGTAGTACAGATCTGCCCTAACGGGACAGACCAAATAGGGCGCAGCCCGAAACATACATCTGCAGCGGAACTTAAACGGTAGACCAAGCTTTCCCACTTCACACCGTTGGGATAGGCCGCAACCCTTACACGTACAAGCCCTCTTTAAAAGGCGACTTCGTCTTCTCTGAAAAACAACTACAAAAGGGGGGGTGAGTACGAAAACGTACTCCGCAAGCCCACCTTCCTCCATATGGAAATTTGGGGTCAAAGCTATTAGTACATGCAAGATATATTTGGAGCTCAGGATAGTTTTGCCAGAAAATATGCAAGGCTCATTGATTCTCATTTTTATTTTTCAGAAAACACTTTTTCCAAAAGGAGTGTCCCTGGACTTACCGGTCCATCGTGGCTCGTGGCATGCAGGTCAATATTTTTCTCCACTGCTCCCGGGCCACGCCCGTAGCTTCAAAACATCATTTTCACCCAACCAAACCCCAATTTTATAAATCACTATTGGTAGAAACTAAGCCGTAACTCGTCCATACCAGTGGACAACAGACTATTCAGATAGGTTTATACTCTGGCCAGAGGTGCAGACTTTACCCACAAGTTTGGTCCAGGACTGTCATCGTCATGAGGTCCTTTCCCTCTCAAGACTCTACCTCCGCAAGTATTTTCCCGCTCAACCAAGAGAGAGACATGGGATCCCTGTCGCTTCAGTGCCAGCAGACACGCGACGCCGCTTCAGTGCCAGCAGACACACGGCTTCCACCATTCCCAGTCCCCCGGTGCTCCCTACCTACGGGTATCGGCAGGTTATTCCTTGCGTGTTCCGGCCAAGTGTTGCCGCATATAACATCGAGTGCTTGCACGATAAAGAGTTAGGCAAGATGAGACTCCAACTCGGTCCTTAGAAGAGCAGAGCTTCCTCAAACACCGTTCGGTCCTCTCCACGAGGCCGGGCCCCAGTGTAACCGTAAGAACGGTACCCGGGCTCTCCACCCTTCTGATCACATGGCATAGTCGATCGAGATCGGCTGCCGGGGTCTTTTCCCATGTTTTCGAAAACGCACGCCAACCCATTTCCATCCCAGATTCCAACAAGATTATTGTATATAGTATTGAGTGAGCGATCCACCTGTGCGCGCTACGTCTAAAAGGTTCGGGTGGCTATCCTACCAAATTTTCCTTAGCAAGCAAAACATGTAGGTTTTATTGTTTATCAAGGCAATGGGTTGTTTATCAAAAACTGGGTAATTTATGCATCAAGTGAAATTTCAGTGGACTTGCCGTTCACTCCGTTGGGTTTAACGGGACATCAACGGCTGGGGATGAGGGTACATCATCCTCCGGATACGTCGGTGCACCAACCAGGATTTTCGGTATAACCTACGTGCAACAACAGAGAACAAACAAACAAGGCATATTATGAGCTCAACAAGAGTCAGGTTTGTGTTGAGAGAAGGATCAAGAGGACTGCACCGGTGGTTCTGGCTCCCGTGGCTATGTAGCTCCATGGTTCGGCGCTGCGTCGCGAGACGCTGAGCCAAGGGCCGAACACACCGCTGGCCTCGGTAATGGTCGAGGGAGGGGTACCATGGCAGCAGTTGTGGCTGGCCATAGCGAGGGTGACGGCGCAGGGAGCGAGGAGTTTGTATGACGGTGAGAAATGTGATACTCCGTATCTTAACTACTCCTTAACTGCATTTTTATCATGTCATTACGTGCATAATCCTAAATTCTTGGAGCCCTTAATTTAAATCACTTCAAATCAATTTAAATTCAAAATTCTTGTGGTAATTTAATTTGCCAAGGGCAAAAATGTAGAAAAATAGATTAAATTAGGTCCTTTCCTCTTTGTATTTGGACCTCACTGTAATTCTTTTTCCTGAAGGGGTTAAAAATTGAGAGTGTAAAAGTTAAAAAAAAATCAAAGGTGGCGGCCCCGCCGGGTGGCCAGGCCGCTTAGCCCCCGCATGCATGCCACCGGGGCGGCCCGTTGCACAGCGGTGCCTGCCAGGTGGGGCCCGCCCCGGGGCTTCTTTCTCATCCGGCGGGGGCGAAGGGGGATGAACCCCGCTCTACCCCGCGCCGTCCCACCTCCATCGCCGCCATGCCAAGCCCCCACCGCCGCCCCGCCCCACCTTGACGCCGCCGGAGCTTCGCTCCACCTCCCGCAGCCCCATCCCGGCTTCGCCGTCCCTGTTCCGCCGCCCCACAGCCCCCGCACCGCGGCCGTTCTTCCACCGCCGCGCCTCACCGCCGACCGCTGTTTCCGTCATCCTTGCTCGCCGTCGGAGGGTAAGGATCCGCATTCCTCGCCACCCTCTTCCTCATCCTCTAATCCTCGTCATAGGCCGGTCCGAGCTCGATTCGAGCTCGGTGGCCATCTATGGCGCCGACGGCCTTAGCCACCGAGCCGCCGCATTCCCCACATGCACAAGCCCCTTGTTGGGGTCGCCGTCGAGCACATCCGGTGGAGCGCCCCCGCACGCACCTCTTGCGGGTAGTCTCCGCCTCCGGCATGGCCTTGCGCCGCTGGGGGAGCGCCGCGCCGCCGTGCGCGCGCCATGCCCGCCATGGCGTCGCGCACGGGTAGAGGGAGAGGGGAGGAAGGGTAGAGAGGGAGAGAGGAGGGAGCGCTCTGGTCGCCGCCGGCGAGAGCCGGAGGGGCTGTCGTGGCGGGAGGTCGCCGGCCCGCCGCCGCGGCGGCACGCGCACGTCGCGGTGCCCTTGGCTAGACCTCGGCCAGGCTAAAGGCCGGCCGAGCCTAGCTAAGTGGGCCGGGGAAGGGAGAGAGGGGAAATGGGCCGGCCCGGTTGGGGAAGTGGGCTGGGCTGATTCGCGAATGGGGGAAAACAGACCAGGGAAATAGTTTAGAGAGCCAAATAGAACTTTTGCTTATTAAACTAAATTGGGCCTTGGGCTTCTTTCTTTTTTTCTGTTTTCCTTTTTCTTTCCAAATGAATTTAGTTTAAGCCCAATTTTAAAGATGTTAGTTGTTTAAGTGGATAAAACATAAGTGAATTAACTTAACTTATTTTGTTTTACCTATATTTTATTTATCTTGAGTTATTTAATAAAAATAATTTAAATAATTCATTTAAAGCTTCTAAAAAAATTTATTGAAATATGAGAAAATTTTCCCAAAATCTTAGAAAATTATTATAAACTCTAGAAAACTATTTACACACCTTTAAAATTATTTAAGCGCATGGGGAAGCCCGGAATATTATTTCGGTGCCTCACCTCTTCTTTAAAACTCTCTGTTGTTCTCTTTATAACAGGTTGATCATCCTCGTACTTAAAAATCCTGCATGTCATTCATTTAGGTACGTTGGTTTCAGTGCCGCCTGTTGGAGAACCATCTGAGGATATTTCTGTGGAGGTTTCTGAAGCCGGTATTTCTGAAGCGCCAGAAGGAAATATTCTCGAGACTGTTCCAGATCCCACTGACCCAAACCAAGGCAAGCCCCGGTGCATCACCTATCTTTTCTTTTGAGTCCTAATCAATGAGTTATGTTTGTGCATTAGAGTTAGGAGTTGATTGGAACCTTAGAGCATGATTAACCCCTGAATCCAACATGATCAATCCTATACGCAGTAGTTAGTATGCTTAGCCAAAAGAAAATGTTAGGCCGATTTTACTTTTAAAACTGGAATCTGGATATGAAAAGTTTTTGAGATATGAAATTGGAGACAGTGGCGGGGGCAGTTATGCTTTCAGTATGGATAGCTAAGAACCTTAATGAATGAACATGGATGTGGATCGTGACCCCGCCTATGTCGCATAAGGCCGTCCGATGGTTGGCTCTGCTCAGGTGTTGAACGCGCCCCTTACACGTGTCGTCCTGAATTGGGCTCCGATAACCTTTCATCCCTTTATACCTAGGGTTGGAACCGTTGCTCGCCACTGGCTGGAGGTAGTCGGCGTACACGCATATGGCGCGTGTTTGGGTTTCCTCCCGAAAGTGTAAAAATCAATTCGAATCGCTAAACTTACCAGGTGTAAGCTACCTGGGCACGGCCAACATCGTAGTTAAAAAGAATAATGTTAGTTCTTCTTTAAAGCATGTGTTCTATAAAGTGTTTGCTCTTGTTTGAATTAGACTAAGCACAACTTAGCTGGGTAGGTAACAACTAAAAGAAGTAAAAATCTTAAAGGCTAAGGATCTACAACTAGGCCTGCCGCAGTGTGAGTTGGCTTAACCAGATCGGCCATAGGATAGAAAGTCGGGTTTAGACCCAGTGGTCGGGTAAGTCTTGCTGAGTAATTAGTACTTAGGCTTCTTCGCTCATATTTTTCTTCAGGTGAAGAATACACGCTCTGCCCGTGGGATCTATCTTCTGTTGTTCCCTAGTAATCCCCTGCAGGTGGAAATTGCGTCGTTGGGCAAGATGCAATTTCACTCTCCTTTTGACTTCAAAAGAGTGGATGTCTTTTGGACTTAAGTAAAACTCTAGGGAACTAAACCCTCTTGTATAATTATTTTGGAGAACAGTGGTTTGTTATAACTTTTACTCTAATTTGTAAAACCTACTTTAAGTTATGTACGAAATGTTATCTGTTGTAATCTGTGGACTGCTTCGAGAGTCACCCCTGAGCTCGATCCAGATGGGAAGGCTTAGTCAGGACCTATAAGTCCTGACAGACTACTGGAATTAATGTGGGATTAGTACTTAAGCAGCGGTAAGTACTAAGCTCAGGTTAATTCGGGCAGTTCTACCACAACTGGTATCAGAGCCGAGCTTTGGGGTAGATTACTTCTAGATTTCGGAATTGAAACCTAGTTTCTAAATAAAATTACTTTTTATACTATCTATATATATGCCCATATTAAGGATTTGTATAGTGAAGATAAGCAATATAAACTTCTGTAAAAGACGTTAGCAAAGAATAATGAATTAATTCAAATGTTCCATGCATCATAAATGCATTAGATCCTTACTTAATAAACGTAAACTAGGTACTTCAAAATGATTTCAAGTAACTTAAAGATTGTTTTGTGCTCTAATTCTGATGATGCACTCCATCATTCCAGATGAATGATGATGCACTCCATCATTCTAGATGAATGCCGGGGGTTATAAATATTGTGACTGTTGACTGTCCAGAAGAGTGTCATTTTGCCATAACCCTTCATGAACACCTTAAGGAATTAGGATACCTATCTTGTCCAAGGTATCTTATAAGTCATGTCAAATTCTGACATGGTTCTTATTAGGCTAAGTCTAGCAGTTCGGGTATATGGTCGGGTATAGTACAAAACGACACTGTAGCGACACTGTTCACAGAGAGAGGGGTAGTTGGAATAGTGGATAGATGGGGTTTTACCCCACCTGCTGGAGTCAGCCTTATAGGGCAAGGCTGTTTATGCCTCTACGCCCTGATTCCCTGGGGGCGGAACCAGAAGTAATTGAGGGCCGTGGGGGAACTGAAATGGAGGCGGCCTCTGATGTAGCTTATAGAGCTCTGACTCAGATTTGCACCCTGCATCTGGAAGATTATGAGGGTTCTGATATGATGTACTTTCCACCTCACGACCGTACCTGACCGGAGTGGGGTCGAAGGTTACAGAACCTAGACCGCACTGCACGGGATTTCCGTAGACGCCAGATGAGGGAACAAGTTCACTTTACCACCAACCTTTCCACTCTTTATGAGAAGCATGCTCAAACTTATAATGCTAATTGTGATCTTCTGAGAGAGGTTTCTGACCAAAATGAGAATCTGAGGGAGCAGCACCAGAGAGATACCTCGGAGGTCATTAATGTTGGCCTTCGAAATTATGAAGCTCAGCACACTATTAGAAACTTCAGAGACGAGTTACATACGGCCCAAGCTACCTTAGAAGATCATGCCTTTCATATCCAGCATGATCATCATATTATTGACAACCTCAATGAACAAATAGCCACATTACAACACCAGAATCCCCAGCTTCAGGCCCAAATCGATAAGAGCTCTTCCGAAGAAGAACCTATGGAAGTGGTCTTTGAGGGATCAGGTGCCGCCCAAGGATCTTCGGGGGTGGACTAGGGTTCTGTAGGGCCACCACCCTAACGCAACCTTGACCCGGCACAGGACTTTGACGGATCTGCAGGAGAAAATTCGGCGAATCAGAGCAGTTCTTAAAGAAAAAGTTTTGTGTCTCCAGTTGTAATTTTTGTAAATATTGTTGTAAGCTTTTGTAAAATATTTTGGTGTGAGGTTTGGAGAACTAGTCGGGCTTTAGCAAGTATCTAAGTATATTGTAAGATCTAAAACAGGTACTAAGGTTTGGTAATGTTTGGTTTGGAATAATGTAATATATTGCCATCCGACAACGTTGCTTCCTTTCTAGATGTGTTGACTGGGTTGATTGATACCTGGGGAAAGGTCTAGTTGGCCATGGTCAGTGTGAACAATGTAATAAGTAACCATATGCCTTGCAGATGTCTGGCGATGATGCTGCCGAAACTTCGGGCCCCGTCTTCCACCCCCTCCACCTAATCCAACTATGGCGGATGTGCTTAACCGCCAAGATCGGCTCATTGAATTACTTACGCAGAACTAGCTACATCAGCAACAACAAACACAGGAACAACGTCGTGGAAGAAATCTGGAAGTAACTTTTCTGGATTTTGAGGCCTTGCACCCTCCGGTATTTCAAACCGCTCCAGACCCAATGGATGCTAAACATTGGTTGCGGACTATTGAATCAATGTTTGAGCTCCTGCCGAATTTACCGGACCGACAGAAGGTGTTGTTTGCCGCCCAGAAACTACAAGGACCTGCGGGAGCTTGGTGGGTTACTTACCAAGCTTCTCTCCGGGAAGATCAGCAGCCAACCTGGGTGGAATTTAAGAAAGCTTTTGAAGACCAACATATCCCTGAAGGTTTGGTTGAAATGAAGTTGCAAGAGTTCATGAATCTTTAGCAGGGAAATAAAACAGTAATGGAATATATTCAGCCTTTTAATCATCTGGTTCAGTATGCTGCTGCTCAGGTAGCCTCCGATGATTCTAATAAGATGTATTTCTCCCGTGGGCTGTCCCCTAAGATGAGAGCAAAAATGAATATGACTTATCCAAGCTTTCATCAAATGGTAAATGATGCTATTCAGTTGAAGGCGAGACTCAAGGTGTCTGCTGAAGATAAGAAGCGCAAGCGAACGACGGAAAGTTCTTCGTCATGCCCAAGAGTGGCATACCAGCAACAGCCAAGGTATACTTCCCCTGTTGCTCATCCCTCTTGGTTTGTTCGTTCGGCACCCCAGCCGAACCAGCCTTTCCGTCAGTGGATTAGCAGGCCTCAGCAACCAGTTTATCGTCCACCTGTACCAACTAATCAGACCCCCCATGCTCCACGACCTCCAAATGCTTGTTTCAATTGTGGACAAACCACTCATTTTGTCAAGGATTGTCCTTATCCAAGGTCAAATCCTGGTTTTCGCCCACCTGTCCCAGCCCCTGGAGGAAATCAACAACAGGCATTCAAAAAGAAGGGACCTGCCCCTAAAACGGGCAGGGTTCATTATGTGCAGATGGAGGAACTTCCAGAAGGGGAAGCTGTTATGACTGGTATGTTCCTAATCAATGCCCAACCTACTTCTGTTTTGTTTGATTCTGGAGCATCACACACTTTTATCAGTCAAGAATATGCATTTACTCGGGGTTTTCCAATTACAAAGATGAGGCAGGGGTATCTTATTACGGCCCCAGGTCATCAATTAATGACTAATGGGGTTGTTTGGGGCTTACAATTAGAGTTGGGTGGGGAATCTTTCCGTATCCACCCTTTGGTGTTGCCTGGGCGGGGAATTTCGCTCATTTTGGGAATGAATTGGTTGAAGGATCATAAGGGAGTTATGGATTTGAAGGCCCGTATGGTTGAGTTAACTTCTAAGGATAACCAACGGGTACGGGTGTTCCTTCCTGATACCGTAAAGGAAGTTCATGTGGTGAATGCTTTAGCTGGGCCTGAGATTGAGTCAATCCCGGTGGTATGTGAATTCTTGGATGTCTTCCCTAAAGATCTTTCTGGGCTTCCACCGGATAGGGAAGTTGAGTTCTCTATCGAGTTAGTACCCGGTACCGCACCAATATACCGGAAACCTTATAAAATTGCTCCTCGGGAAATGGCCGAGATGAAGGTACAAATAGAAGACTTGTTAAATAAAGGGTTTATTCGCACCCGTACTTCTCCCTGGGGTTATCTAGCCATCTTTGTGGAAAAGAAGGATAAGTCATTGAGGATGTGTGTCGATTATCGACCCCTCAATGCAGTAACCATCAAGAATAAATATCCCCTCCCCAGGATAGATATCTTGTTTGACCAGTTATTGGGGGCAAAAGTATTCTCTAAGATTGATCTTCGGTCGGGGTACCATCAAATAAAGGATAGAAAGGAAGATATACCCAAAACTGCATTTACTACCCGATATGGTCTTTTTGAGTATTTAGTAATGTCCTTTGGATTGACCAATGCTCCAGCCTTCTTCATGTATTTGATGAACTCAATATTAACAACAAGGCTAGGAATTTTCTCTTGACAGTCCTGAGCCGCTCTGAGTTCAATAGAGTGAGTCATCTTAAGACGGCTCATGAGATCTGGACTACCCTTGCAAATTTCCACGAAGGGACAAGTCAAGTCAAGTCCAGGCTGTACGAGATGTATAAGCGAGAGTACGAGAACTTCTCCCACCAACCTGGCGAGAGCATTAACGACTTGTTCAGTCGGTTTCAATCGATTGCCAATATGATTCATGCTAATGCAAGAAATGGGGTTTTGCCATACGACGACCATGAGCCGGCTTGCAAGCTACTCTTTGCCTTAGATCATAGTATTTGGCAAATGAAGAAGGAGTCTATAGTTGAGTCAAGTGGCTATGAGACTCTCACCACAGACGAGCTGTATAGCAAGTTGAAGGCTTCGGAGGTTGGCGCTCAGCCGCAGTCCAGAATGAGCGGACCAACTCCTAAGTCCCTAGCTCTTATGTTTGGCCCTAGTAGTGGTGGCGCTGCTAACGCTAACCCTTCTGTTGGCTATGCTTTGTCTTTGATTTCAACTAAGGAGGAGGATCTGGAGGCTCTTGATGATGATCAGCTGTGCTTACTCTCCAACAAGTTCCAGCGTCTCTACTCCAACAGGATGAGCCGCAGAAGAGGTTACGAGCTCCAGTGCTATGAGTGTGGGAAGACGGACCACTTCATCGCCGACTGCCCCCAGAGGAGAAGATCGTCGGGCACGCAGGACTCTACTTCTTTGGTGACGAGATCGGCTACTATACCATGGCGATCAAGGGTGATCAAGTCGGCTCCACTGACTCTAGCATAGCATCTGCAACAGTTCCTCTACCGAGCCCAAGGTGCGCGATGATGAGAATGAGGAAGATGCTATGTTTGTTGCTTTGAAGAACTAGGATCGCTTGCTCATGAAAGGATTAAGATGTCCAAGAGAGGGGGTGAATTGGACTTCTAATTTCAAAACTTGAAATTAAATCCTATCGATAAAGCCCCAATTCACCCTAGTGCCTAAGATTGTGCTCCTAGCAAACTACACGCTCAAAAGTTTTGCAACCTATAGCCAAGCACGCAAGTTCTAGGAAAGTAAGTGCGGAAATTAAATGTGGAAAGTAAATGAGCAAGAGGTGACAAGACGATTTTTTCCCGAGGTTCGGGAAGACACACGGTCTCTACCCCCTACTCCGCGTTGGTTCCTCTCGCAAGGCTTTGCACTCGCGGGCTCCTCGTGAGGATCCCAGCCTCAACCCTCGCAAGGATTGAGGTTGGCAAAGTGACCTTCGCAAAGGTCAAGCCACCCCCTTGATCCGTGGACCAAGTGCTCCCTTCTTGATGTAGCTCTTCTCTGCTCCGGACGGCGAGCTTGAACCGGGTACAATCCCTTCGCGAAGGGCTTCCTTCGCTTCTCCCACAAGCTTGCAGGTGATGATGAGATAGGTACTACCATCTTTGAGGATGATGAGGAAGATGTTGGTGTTTCTGGAGATACTGCGCCGGCTGTAGCTCCAGAACCTGTTGCTTCACTTTCAGAGGACGATGAGGGAGCTCCAGTACCGTCTCCTTCTACCAAATGGGAGCAACCTCCACTCGATCCACCTGTACATGCAGCAGGGCCCGCCGAGGACGTAGGGGAGGTGACCACCGAGCCACAGCCGTCTCGGATGGTCCAGCGGGATCACCCTTCAAGGAACATCGTTGGTGGCCTGAATGAGAGAGTTACTAGATCCAGGTCTACTTCTCTTGCTCATTTTGCACATTCTGCATTTGTTACTTCTTTTGAGCCCCATGATGTTGGACATGCTTTATCTGATGCAAACTAGGTCAATGCTATGCATGAGGAATTAGAAAATTTTGAGAGGAACCAAGTTTGGGGTTTAGTTGAGCCTCCACCACATTGTAATACTATAGGAACCAAATGGGTTTTCAAAAACAAACAGGGAGAGGATGGAGTTGTGGTGAGAAACAAGGCAAGACTTGTTGCTCAATGTTTTTGCCAAAAAAAGGGGATAGACTATGAGGAGACCTTTGCCCCTGTAGCCAGATTAGAAGCCATTCGCATTCTTTTAGCCTTTGTAGCTTTGAAAGGGTTCAAACTGTTTTAGATGGATGTGAAGAGTGCCTTCCTAAATGGGTTTATAGAGAAAGAGGTCTATGCGAGGCAACCCCCAGGCTTTGAGCATCCCAAATTTTCTAACCGAGTGTTCAAGTTGCAGAAGACTTTGTATGGCCTGAAGCAAGCTCCCCGGGCTTGGTATGAGAGACTTAGAAAATTTCTAGTTGACCAGGGTTTCTAGATGGGGAGTGTAGACAAGACTCTTTTTCTCCTTAAGCATGGCAAAGATCTTTTGATTGTTCAGATTTACATGGATGATATCATCTTTGGTGGCTCTTCTCATGCTTTGTGTAGTAAGTTTTCTGAGCAGATGCGCAGGGAGTTCGAGATGAGCATGATGGGGAACTTCAGTTCTTCCTTGGGCTCCAGATCAGGCAGACTCCACAGGGTACCTTCGTCCACCAGAGCAAGTACACGAGGGACCTACTCCGGTAGTTTGAGATGGCAGATGCTTCGCCTCAGATGACTCCGATGAGTACGTCTACTGCTTTGGACTCTGATGAAGATGGCAAGGAGATTGATCAGAAGGTGTATCGAGGGATGATCGGGTCGCTGTATACTTGACTGCTACGAGGCCAGATATACAGTTTGCTGTAGGTCTGTGTGCTCATTTTCAGGCGTCCCCGAGGGAGTCACATCGCACCGCTGTCAAGCGGATCTTGAGGTACATCAAGTTCACCCCAGAGTTTGGGCTTTGGTACTCCGCGGACTCTTCTCTTTCTCTCCTTGGCTTTTCGGATTCGGATCATGCTGGGTGCCGGATAGACCGCAAGTCTACTTCTGGTACTTGTCAGTTTTTGGGTACCTCTCTAGTCTCCTGGTCTTCTCATAAGCAGTCTAGTGTAGCCACATCCACTTGTGAGGCAGAGTATGTTGCCGCTGCTAGCTGTTACTCTCAGATCCTATGGATGCTTGCTATCCTGAGAGACTATGGCCTTACCTATGGAAGGATTCCCATCTTGTGTGATAGTTCTAGTACCATTAGTGTTGCTAAGAACCCAGTTCTTCACTCTAGGACTAAGCACATAGATGTGAGATATCACTTATTAAGAGATAACTATGAAAATGGCATGATAGATATAGTGAAAGTGGCTAGTGAAAACCAAGTGGCTGATATCCTAACCAAACCCCTAGATTTAGAGACCTTTGCTAGGTTGAGAGGGGAGTTAGGTGTCTGCTTTCTCTTTTAGTCAGGGAGAGTTTTGGTAGCTGTTAGGTTTTTCTTTTCGTTTTTTTCTTTGCTTTTGGCTTTCTTTTGCTTTTTTTTATGCATCTTGCATCATTTTCATGCATCGCATCATGTACATTTGTAGTATACACTAGCACTTGAACTTTTTTGGTATGAGTAGTTAGTATTTACTTGTGCTAGATTGTACATAGCTTGCTTGATCATGGATGGTTTGAGCTCTTTTGGATCTATTGAATGCTATTTGTGAGCTAAGTCATTTTGTTTTTCTGAAAATTTTTGAACATGATTACCACTAGACTTGGTTACCTAGCATCTGTAGGAATGTTGAATGCTTATGCTATCTTTCCATGCTTGGTTGTGCTAGTTGTCTACCTTTGCAAGTTGTTTGCCTTAACATTTATGATATCTTACCTAAATCTGAAAATTTGAATTGAAATATCAAGTATTTGGTATCTTTTGGCTAAAATGAAAAGATCCAGGTGGGTTTGCTTTGTCACACTGACTTGGCATGAGATTGCTCATCTTTGCACCTTGATAAGAACTTGGCCATGGCTGTGAATGAGTAAAACCTTGTCTTAAGCTCCTGATGGTCTTTCTAGGCCTAGGCTTGGCATTGGTTGGTAAGAAGTGGTTCAACAAGCAAATAATCCCTGGCACCTAAGTGAAACTTGTTGAAATTTAATTGGTATCAAATTCAAAAGTGCAAGTCTCAATTTGCTTATAGCTTTGTTGATGTATGCTTTGGATAGGATTAGCTCACCTTGTATGCATTGCTAGCATTTTGTGTTCATCCCTATCTTGCTAGATGCTATTCTTGTGGTGATGCTTTTTTTTCAAACCAAATCTGAAATCATGCTTCACTACTGAACAGTGTGAGATAGGTTCATTTAAGCTTGGTGCATGCCCCGTAGCCCTCACATGCTTTGTATGCTGGAACTTGTATTTACTATCTTTTCATCCCTGAATGAGCTCATTTTGTTCACTTGTGACACTTGCACCTCATGTTTTGAGTGAGAGATACCTTGATGTGTGCATTGTCAACAAGGGGGAGAGATTTCACCAACCTTGGACAAGGGGGAGAGACCTTGTACAAGGGGATCAGAGTTTCAGGGAGAGAGTTGCATTGTGAGATGGGCTGCAATGCAGGGGGAGTTGGAGTTTTAGCATGCTCTTTTGACCAGCTGTGTCGAGCCTTTGCCTTTTTGTGGAGGAGCTAGTCTTTTGCTTCTAGCATCGGCTGCGTTGAGCAGTTACCCTTGTCTTAGGGGACCGATCTTTTGGCTTTGCTTTGTTCACTACTTGTGCCCCCATTTCTGCCTTTCTTTGGCTTTTGGGCATTTTAGTGAATTTTCTTTGTTTTTTTTCTTCTGTTGTTCTTTGTTACATTTTTCTTTTCTTGTCTATGATTTCAGGTGGTTGGTGAGGGTGTTGACAAGGCACTCATCAAGGGGGAGATTGAGGGACTCAAGTATACCGAGTCTGGTCTTTCGTCCTGACAGTGATGAGAGCTTGTCAACACCGAAGACTTGCTGATGGATGAGCAAGCACCTCCTAAGTGTGACCTGGAGGAGAAGCCCTCTCGAGTGGACTGAGAGGCGGCGCCAGAGTGGACTTGGCGTGACAAAAGCCCTGCCGAGTGGACTGACAGGTGGCTTGGGTGGAGGCCCAAGTTAGGCTCGGCCCACAAGTGCGACCGTGGGTGCGGGATGGTGTCGTGAGCCATAAAATCACTCAAGTGGAGGCCCAACAATCATTTCCTGGTTCCACCGTCAAAACCAGGGGCTGGTTGCCGGTGTCCCAAAACCGGTAGTTATCCAAAGGGATGAGCTACTGACCACATGGAGGATATCGGGAGATTACTTCGAGCCGAAGAAGATCAAGGACTCCATCGTGGCCGTTCATCTGAGTTTCCTACGTCTTTTCTGGCCTCTACAGGCATTTTAGTGTAATTGCGTCTGTATCTTAGGGGGTTGTTTGTAAAACAGCCTACAATGAGTGTTGTAGTATAAATAAGGGAGATGGATGTCTAATCTCCCTCTCTTGGCTGGTTGAGTTGTGCTAAGGGCTTAGAAAACCCTAGGTTTTAGGTCTCCAAGCAAGAGCATCAAGGGTTAGTGAGGTTTGAGTGATCTAGCCTCCACAAAAAGTGGGTAGGATGAGGGTGTCTGCTTGGTGAACGTGATTCATCTTGTAATCTGGATCTAAGACCTCTTTGAGGCTATCAATTGATGGATTTCATGCAGCCCCTTGAGTGTTCTTCCTTTCCCTTCTATTGATTGGTTTTTGATCTTCGTTTTCTTGCCTTTTTGTGTGTTTGGCTTTGGGCAAGAGTAAGATCTTTCTATTGCTGGTGTTTTGGACTGCTAGGATGTGGTTTTGATTGTGGTTGTGTTGCCCAATCTTTGAATCCACGAGCAGCCCCTCCTCTTTCGTTCTTGGCAAGTGGACTTCACTTCGGGAACAAGTCAAATCCGTGGAGAAAGACTTAAGCCTAGGGCTTGATCTGTTGGGAAGAGCATCTTCATGGCCTAGACAAAGCCCCTGCAAAGTTTGGTGAATTTTGGAGTCCATTTGATCAAGATTTGGATCGTTTTTGAGGATTCTCGGGCTGTTTTCTTTCCTTGGGCCGCCCTGTTTCATACCACCGGACTGTCCGGTGGCCTAGGGTTTAGCCTGGGCGGAGTCTACGAGGCTCGGCCTCTTAGGCTTTTAGCAGCCACCGGACTGTCCGGCGGTGAGCCACCGGACTGTCCGGCGGTGCTGCTCGAGGATCAAGCCCTCATCCTTTGTGTCGAACTGTCCGGTGGTGCGCCGGACTGTCCGGTGGGTTGGACTCGAGGGTCAAGTCCTCAGTCTTTACCGTCCGGTGGGTGGCACCGGACTGTCCGATGCTTAGGCACTGGACTGTCCGGTGGTGCCGTCGGACTGTCCGGTGCGTTGGCATCAGACTGTCCGGTGGCTCCTGCTCCCGGCGGCTTTAGGCTCGTTTTGCATCGTTTTCTCTTGATGTTTGAGAGTGTGCTATGTAGTGCTTCCGTAGTGCTTTCCTCGACGTGTCTTAGGGTTGGTAGCTTGTCCTAGCTACATGATCCTACATGGGTGAGAAAAGAGGGTTTTTGGGGTCATAGGTTTTTAGGTGTCGACCTATTCACCCCCCTCTAGGTCGCTCTTTCGGTCCTCACTAGTTGCGACCTTTGTTCTTGCCAATACGTCATGATTTACCTATTTCTATGGATTAAAAAATGCCGTAAACTCCTCAGTTTGTTAACAGTATGATGGTTTTTAGTGTTGATTATTTACATGAGCAGTAGAATACTTAGGGTTTGTGAGTATAATATTTACGGTTAGTTGAATGTTAGGGATGTCTTAGTGGATTTATGTGAGTTGTTGTCGATCTATGATGTAGCAACCTTAGTGATGAAATTTAGTGCAAAACATAGTGATGTATGTTTCCTATTGCCGATTGTTTAATGTTAGTACCACCACATTATCTCCATTCGTATTGACTTGCATTACACTATCTTTCATGATTGTAGGACAATGGTGGACCCAGTGTGGGGGCATGGGCACAAGATCAAGGGTGGATTCAGATGCAAGTATTGCAGGGAAGAGAAGAGTGAGGGAGGGACAACACGGTTCAAGGAGCATCTGGCACACAGGGGTACTGATGTGAAGGACTGCCCTTCGGTTCCACCCGACGTTAAGGCTTTCTTTATTGAGTAGTTGGACAAAAACAAGGCTAGATCAGCAGCAAGGGTCCAAGAAAGGCTGTTGAGGGACGCAGCGGCAAGGACACCGGTAGTTGACCTAGAGAAGGAGGAGGGGGCCCGGGGGCACGATAAGGAGACAGAGTTGCAGGCTGCCCTACGCCAGTCGCGGAAAGAGTATGATTTTATGCGGCGTGCAGGGCCACATTATGAGAGGGGTGGTGGATCTAGTTCTGGCAGTCGTGCTGGAGGCAGTGGTGTTCGAGGAAGTGGCGGACCGTTGCCATCAATGTTCACTCGGTGCCAGTCTCATGTCCCTGAGAGGGTTAGGGACTACCACCTTGGCTTGAGCTCAGCTCCATGACAACAGTGGATAGATACTGGCCCATGGACTGCGAAGGGAAAGACATCGAGAGAGCTTCTTGGGAGGGCATGGGCCAAGGCATGCCATGCTGTAGGTATTTCTGGCCGGAAAGTTGATGACCCATACTTTAAAGCTGCCATCATAGAGACCTAGAAACAAGGTAACTACGTCTATTTTGGGTTGAATGTTTTTCTTTCCATGATTTCTCTTCTGTGATTGCAGGTGTTGGCATCAAAATACCAACAGGTAGGGAGATTGATGGAAAGTATTTGGAATATAATGTGAAGGAGATAGAGAACGCGATAGAGAAGTGGAAGAAAGAGTGGGATGAATATGGTGTGACCCTCATGTGTGACTCTTGGACGGGGCCTATGCGGAATTCGGTGATCAATTTTTTGGTGTACAGCGGTAGCACTATGTATTTTTTGAAGTCGATCGATGCAACAGATAAAATACAAGGGAACGTGATGAAGATAGCTCCAGCTCTGCTTCCAGTGTTCAGTGGCCACCACAAGGCAACGTGAACCACTATAGTACTTCTCCCCCCGAAAGGGCTTTCTGTGGCCACCACCAGGGACCGCGAATCTGGTTGTTCCGCGACAAATTGCATCATTGCCTTATATGGAATATAGCGGTATGCTACCACATGTATATCCACTCCCTCCATATCAGGAGCCTACGTATGTGCATTTGCCATTGCAACCATACCAAACTCCGTATGTGCAATTGCCATTCCAACCATTTGGTCAGCCGTATGGCTCGTATCAGTATGAGGGACCACCAGGAGAGATACGAGGAGTGAAAAATGCATGTACTCATCGTATCAATATTTTTTATCTGTATGTTTCGCTCTCTCTACTTATTCCATCCATTTCATACAAATTTTTAAATGCAGAGACTATGTCTTTCGACTGATTTGGATGGACTATGGATGCATTCTGTTGTAGGCTTGATGTGCGCTTTGGACTTGTTTGGATGGACTAGTGTGCACTGTGTTGTAATAATTGGACTATGGATTTAGGCATTTAGACTTTGGACTAATTGTAATAATTTTAATGAACTTTGGACTATGTAGGTGTGGACTTTGGACATGAATTATGTGTTTAATGTGGTGTTTCTAATTGTTTGTTTAGTACAGTTTCTTAGACTTTGTGCAGCGGGATATGTAAATGCATTGTGTATCTACTATTTCAACTATCTCCTTCTCTGTGAACAGTATTGCTACAGTGCATAGACAATCTATTTATCTAATCTACTGCACATAGTCTTATATTCATATACTATAAACTGTCAATGTACACATAATCAGGAGAAACTCTGTCAAAATTTCTAATTTTTTCATATGTACATAAATTTTTCCATTTCTTTTTTTGTTTTTCAGTAAAAAAACCACGAAATTTCGCCGAGAAAGGCCGGATTTCCGACCGAAAATAACCGGAATTTCGTTTTTGAATTTGGCAAGGGCTTCCGCTCGAAAATCATGGAAACCCGTGGAAAACTGTACGGAATTCCGGTTTCGGACGGAAAGGTAATCCTCGCTTGTCCCCTCGCTACGCTAGCAAGAACGGTTTTGGTCTTCTCACTCTTCCACGTAAGATAAAATACTAACAATTATGCTGGCGATGTCGATAGCCCGATGGGGACGCCCTTCCGTGCCGCAGTCCCGCACTCTCTTTTCGTCGCCACGAGCACAACTGCACAAGAAACGAACGGAGCCTGACCAGGTCAAACGTGACCAGCAGGCCCGCTGGCCCGGTCACGTGTCTTCCCTTTAAAACGGTCATTCGATAGTCGATTCCTCGCCCATTCAACTCGCAGTCTCTTCTTCAGTTCTTCTCGTCTTCTGCGTCTCTGCGGGCTGCGCTTCTCCTTCTCCCAAATCAGCAAACCCTAGATCGGATTATAGCAGGAAATTTTTGCCCCAAACGATTGGCGCAAGCAGGAGGAGGGGACCGAGTTTAACCGGGATCAAGGTCGTTGCAGGTATCGCAACTTTCTCGTCTCATTTTTATTTCTCGGTTCGCGGGAGGGAGCCCATTATGC
The DNA here is from genome assembly GCA_022530915.1 of Paspalum notatum. Taxonomy (NCBI): domain Eukaryota; kingdom Viridiplantae; phylum Streptophyta; class Magnoliopsida; order Poales; family Poaceae; genus Paspalum; species Paspalum notatum. The sequence continues at coordinate 27,035,004 of CM039692.1, forward strand.
GCAATGATACAGGGCTCGAAATGGAAGTTCGTCTCTTGCTTTCTTCGATTATTTGTGTTTGCGTCTCTTCCTAATCAACGGAGTATTTTGTGCGGCTCCCAATTTCTCAGAGGCGTTTTAGCCCTTTTGTGCGGGTTAATTTTCGCTGGTTTTAGTGATGACATTTCTCTTTTTTTTTTTTTCTAATTTTTCTGTTTAGGCAGTAGTGTCAACACCTAATGCTTGTAGTTGTAGTCCGTACGTTTTCCTTTTGGATTTCTGGTTACTAATAAGAGAACGAAGAGGGAAACATGGTGCTGCAAGCTATAGTGTTTCTGGTTGCATAATGAAGTACTACTAGGCATCAGTGTAGTTGAGGCACTTTGTGGTTGAATAGTCGAGGTTATAGTCTTTATAAGGGGAGAACTGGTACGTGAATTCGACAATTCCAGTCCAGCCAAAACAAATGCTACAGGCTACAGCTTGGTAGAAAGTAGAAATACAATTATTTTATGAACTAGCAAGATTTTTGCTCTCCGTTTCCTTCTCTTGAAGGAGGACCACATATCTGTAGTTGAATATCTGCAGTTACCACATTCTGTTAAGTTTTGTTCAATTGATGCATAATGCGAACGCCTTTAGTTTTCATGGAAAGAAAGTTGCATTCATGATGTTTGATTCTGAATTTGTGCTGTCCTATACAGGCTAGCTATGCTTTGAAGCATGGGTTATTTTGAAGATGTTACCTCAGATGACCCTGAAACTAATCAGCACAATGAACAGAGCTCCATATGTTTACATGTATTTTCTGATCTGTCACACGTCCCTGCAGCCATGTTTATTTATCTCTTGAAGGACTCCTATGTATATGGTATGGCTACAAATACTTTTGCATGCTTATGGGACTTCCATGTCTAACTATCTATATTCCTTCATTTGTTGGAATCTTGTCTTCAGCTGGTATTTTTTCAATATTAATTCTCACAGCAGATCTTCTATAAGAGCTTGTGAGAGGAGTCAATAATTATCATGAACCTTAGTTCATTGGGGGTAAATACCTCGACTGTGAGGTCTTCTAGGCTTGGGGGTAAATACCTTGACCGCGGGGTCTAGGCTTGGGGAATTGGATTCCCGCGATGGCGAGGAACTTGATCTATTTCTTGATTGATTTAATTGATACAACTCCACTCTTTATATAGAGAGGGTTTACTTGACCCCTAAGGAATAGATCTAATCTACTCATACTTATCTTATCCCTAACCATCCCCATCCTTATCTCCAAGCACACCTGCGGAACCCTTGGTACTGTAGCGTCACGTTGTGGCATGGGCCTGGCCCAAAGGGCCTAGCCTACTGCCCATTACAATAATCCCATTTTATATATTGTTAACTACTGTTTTTTCCATTATCAGTTCCTACAAAAATTTAGTTATAACAATATGGTTTTTACTACAGTATCGTAGTATCAAATTTGACTAATTGTAGTATGGTACCTGAGGTCCTGGGCCCCTCGAGTTTTTAAAGAATTACATTTTATGTGAAGAAAATTTGTTCTCCTTCCCTATGTTTATATATTTTTTACTTGCAATGGTGCTGTAACCCTCGATTATCCTGTTTATGTAGTTTTTATTATGAGAGATGCTATGGTTATGCTGACATCTGAGGCCCTAACCTTTTCTGTTACCTTTTGATTCAGGCACCAATAAAGCAACCTCAAAGTTTAAGATCCTAATGCAGCTGGTAAAAGTTGCACTGCATAATGCTCCGCAGCCAGGCCCATTCACATATGTTGTCCAGTGTATGTATATTGTACCGTTGCTGGGGAAAACTTATTCTGAAGGTTTCAGCCATATGTTGATGTCTTCTTTAAGGCATTTGAAATCCGTGGAATCCATGCAAAAAGATTTGTTGGAGGCAAAGCACCTTGCTGCACAACTTGTTCTTGATATCCTTAGTTCTGTTGTACCACATGAGAACCGCATATTGGTAAAGCTTCTTGAGACATTTGAAATTGAGTTGAGAGATATTGCTCATGCTTTGTATGGTTCAGAGTTGTATGATGATGATGATCTAGTGAAAGCAAGGGAACATATAAGACAATATGTAAAATGCTTTATGGAATCAGAATCCAACTCTATGGCCGTGACTCTGATAACACGCTTTTCCATTCAGTGCTGTGATGAGTCCTTCCTCATAAAATTGATTGATAGCAATCAATTAGAGATCGCAGAGGAGTGTGCTACTTTCATGGGCAAGGAAATGATATCTTTAGTCATTCAAAGGTATCTAGATATGAAAATGCTAAAGAGTGCAAACAAGTTGGTGAAAGAACATGACCTTACAGAAGAGTTCCCTGATGTTAGCTATTTGTATAAAGAGAGGTGACTTCCCTGTTGTTTAATGCAAAGTCTGACAGATATACCTTTTACCAAACTTTATAATTGTGAAAACATTTATCATTTGCAGTTTAGTAAAGAAGTTGGCTGAGAAGGGGTGCTGGGATATTGCAGAAGTCCGTGCGAAGAAGGAAACAAAACTCATGGAATACCTGGTAATGTCGATGTACTAGAAGACAGATGTGTATGCTTTAAAAAGTTTCATTCGATCAAGGCATGGAACATACCCTTTCAGTTCTTCTGTTGGATGAAGTGGGTAGGAGAATTGCCTTTTTTTTCTGGGTTATGTGTTGGGTATGCGTGGTAGTTTGTCCAAATATAATTCCTATCTTCTGTAGAGTGGACTACGTTCTCTTGCTAATAGACATCACACATCATAAAAATATAATTTGGCAATTATTCTCGTGTAGGTATATTTAGCCATGGAAGCTGGTTATGTGGAGAAGGTTGAGGAGCTTTGCCAACGATACTCTCTTGAAGGTTTTGTCGATTCTTTGGGTAAGCTAGAAAGCTAGAGAGTAATCTATCCAGCATTAAGTTACAGAGGCATATTCTGTTAATTCGATAATCATCTCTCTTTATAGTGGTAGACAGTATCTGATGTTATAGGACCACTATTTAAACTTGCACTAACTATAAAAAAAACACTCAACTTATATTCATGGGGATTATATGATATCTACTAGGGTAGCGTTTGGTTGGGAATCAAGGTAGGATGGGATGGTTCCGTCCCTAGTTTCTGGGATGGGACGAGCCCATCTTCATGTTTGGTATGAGGGGTGGAGTCATCCTTGTTTTTGGTTTGATAGGAGGGACGGGATACACTCCTATTTCACACCGTTAGAAGAACGGTTTGTGGGCCCCACCTATCATAGCCATGGTTATCTCCTTCCTCCGTCTGTGTGCGCGGCGCAGAGGGCCAGCTCGCCAGCGACAGGCGCGGGTGGAGGTGCAGAGCGGCGAGGCCGGAACGGAGGAGGCTGGAGGCGGCGGAGCGTCGGGGTGAGGCAGCAGGTGGAGCGTCGGGGCGAGGCAGGAGGCGGCACGGCGTCGGGCTGGGCGGCGGGGATGGTGCGTGCCGCCGCCGGGGACGAGGCGGGCCCGGGCGGCGGTGGAGAACAGGCTGGGAGGCGGGGAAGGGCGCGCCGGCGCCGGGGACGAGGACAAGCTGGGAGGCGAGCGTGCCGGAGCGGGGGAGGGGCGGCCGAGCAGTGCCCTCGCCGGCGGCGGGCGGGGCGCGGCCGAGCGGAGCGCTCGTCGGCGGCGGGCGAGGCACGGGCGAGAGGACAGGTCACGGGGGAGCCATGCCGTCGCCTGGGGATGGCTTCGTCCCGGCTTTGAAAAGGGGCGAAGGGGGACAGCATCTGGAGGGAATATTCCCTTTCGGGGATGATCCCGTTCTCCTTCGTCCCACAACCGAAAAAAGGAACGGGACCGTCCCATCCCACTCCACCCAAACCAAACACTACCCAACGGCGACTCTATGATTTTCTGGGGGAACTTCAATAATTGAGCTGTATAATAATCCCTCCGTCCCAATTTATAGGTTGTTTAACTTTTTTGACAAATTTGACTAACTCGTCTTATTTAAAAAATTTACAAAAATATGGAAAAATTCAAGTCATAGTTAAAGTATATTGTATGCTAAACTAAATCACCATGAAAACAATATAATTGTTTTTGAATAAGACGTTTAAGTCAAAATTTGTGTCAAAAAAGTCAAATGACCTATAAATTGGAACGGAGGCAGTAACAAAAATGATTGTTACGAAGATGTGTATTACAAGCCTCTGCCTCTCATTTTTCAAACCCATATTTTAAAAGTTCATTGGAGGTTTTAGTAATTGCCATCCAAATCACAAGCCTTTCTCAAAATGACACACAATTGGGTTCACTGTAGCCAAAAGACATTGACATATGGCACAACTTCTGCATAGATAACTTAGCAACATTGTACGAAATAGCGCGCTATAGCGTTTATAATGACTTGATGCTAATACTATTGCAATAGAAATAGCGCGCTATTACGCGCTAATAGCGTTTTTGGAAATTTGACGCTAAATTCTATAGCGCACTATTTCGTACATTGCTTAGCAACAGGTACTTGGTTTACAAAATGAGTATTCGAATCATACTAGCTAGTTTTAAAATTTTAAATGGAGCATTAAACATTTATACAGAAGAAATTCGCTGCTATGAGGAAATATCACCAATACTGGAAGAGGAGAGAAAATGCAATATGCTAGCACATATCATCAAAATGATGGTGATGATAAAGTGTTTCAATTTTATCCTTGAAAATTAATTTTGGCAATATTTGCTGATGCACGAATGGGATGGAGGTGCAAATGGAACCATTGATTCAGTTGATATAGCATTCCAAATTTCCAATTTTAAATTGTACGGTATATGGTGTTTTTATTGCCATCTCCTTATGCAGTCTCACCCTAATTTACTTGGACAGCTATGAATACCACTTTTAGAAAATGTTTACATGTTTTGCTGGAACATTTTGCTTTATTAGTTACATGTCTATTCTCTATCCATTTTAAACATGTCTGAGGCAGTTCCAGAGAGGGTCTTTTGTGGATCTGATTACTTAGATCTCAAGAAACTGGATGTGGAAGAAATTGTGTGGGTCGATGAGATCAATGGGCTGCTTAATGCAACAAGTTACATTGAAGCTTGTAAAATTATTGGCATGGACTGCGAATGGAAACCTAATTTCGAGAAAAATAGCAAACCTAGTAAGGTAAATAACACTTTGATTTCAGTTGTGTAGTCTCCGTATTTGTTTAGTTTTTTGGAAGAACTCTATCTATTGTTATGCAATTTTGTAGCTAAGTGGCATTGGCCTATTGGTCATGGTGAATCAGATTCAAACCCCTGCTAATAGTTCTTTCTCAAAAAGTTTGGATGAGTAAACTAAGCTAAATGATTGTTTAGGTGTATCATGTGTTACTGTGGGTAGTTTATTAGTTACTTTGCCATTCATTTCTCTTGTTGCTAATTATCTGCAAACTATATTCATTTGGAACCACTGTATATTACTTCTCTCTGCTCTTTACGTTTTCATTCTTATCTCTCTGCATATTAGTTCTCCTATTGGCTGTTTTTTTTTTTTAACATAACCTATTGGCTGATTTTAGCTCTTTGGTCAGGTCTCAATTATACAAATAGCATCAGATAAGTTAGCCTTCATCTTTGATCTGATTAAGCTGTATGAAGATGATCCAAAAGTATTGGACCAATGCTTCAGGCGTATTATGTGTTCATCTAATATCCTAAAGCTGGGTATGTTGTTTGTACTTCCCATATGATCTTTAAAAAGTAACATTTTCTCCTTGGGCACTTTTTTGAAGAATAACTTACCTTTTGTACATTGCATTCCAAAGGCTACGACATTCAGTGTGATCTTCATCAACTTACACAATCCTATGGAGAATTGGAATGTTTCCAGTCCTATGAAATGCTACTTGATATGCAAAAGCTGTTCAAAGGGGTTACTGGTGGTCTCTCTGGATTGTCAAAGGTATATAAATATGCAATCGTCGTAGAATAAACTGTTTGCGGCTGACATGTTCTTGTAGGTAGAGTGTATGACATGTTCACTACACTTCAATACACAATACTCCATCTTTATGTATTCTGAAATGATGTCAGGAAATATTAGGAGCTGGTTTGAATAAGGCACGGCGGAATAGCAACTGGGAGCAACGGCCACTGAGCCAAAATCAGGTCTGCTTGGTTACCGTTTTTTCTCTGTTTCCTTAAAGCAGTAGTGTGGTCCATATGAGTGTTTGACACACAGTTCTAGGCTTGAACAACTGATCTGACCATCTGGATACTGTAATTTGGTAGGTTTACAACATATTCTACTTCATACATTAGGGGTTTGGAAGAGTAGTTTTAGGCTCAAAACCACTGTAAAATACTGACCCTGGAAATTTTACAAGCCAGGACCATAAAAGTTGTTTGGATGGTTTGGAAACCTAGTAATATTACAGCTGTATTAGAACTCAACAAGCATAAAAATATAATCGCCTCGCTGGAACAGAATTATTTTACGACAGAAATCGGGCTCCGCTCTATTGCGGCGTCCTCCCTGCCTCCCTCCCTTGCTCTCGCTCTCTCACTCACTTCGAATCTCTCTTCCGCATTGAGATCTGCCGGTTGCAGCAGCGCAGCAAAAGCGAAGGCCCTATCAGAACACAAACCTGCGCAACAGGGTCAGGAGCACGGCATGGCCCCATTGCGCAAGCATGCTAGATGGCCAGTTGGCCACGACCAGTGTTGGTGATGTCAGTGTGCGTGGTGTGCTCTTACCACCTGCACAGCCAGGAGTATCTCTAGGAGTCGAGCCTGCACAACCGGCTGGCCATGAGATCGCAAAACAACCAGAAAAATATATTCGCTTCGCTGGGCCAGAATTATTTTACGACAGAAATCGGGCTCCGTTTGATTGTGGTATCCTCCCTGCCTCGTTTCCGTTCCCTTTCAATCTCTCTTCTGCATTGAGATCTGCCGGTCGCAGCAGTGCAGCCAAAGCGGAAGGCACTATCGGAATGCAAACCTGCGCAGCAGGGTCGGGAGCACAGCGTGGCCCCATTTTGCAAGCATGTTGCGATCTGTGTTGGTGATGTCGGTGTGTGGTGTGGAGCTCTTGCCACCTGCACAGCCTGGAGTATCTCTAGGAATCGAGCTTGCGCAACTGGCAGGCCACTAGATCATGGAGACTCTGCAGCAGTGACGCTGATCTGTGTCTACCGCTGTGCCAATTGGTTGGGGTCATTTGATTCCTTGCTTCCCAAATTTGATCTCTTAAGGAAACAAATATTTTTTGTTTTTCTCTGATTTTATGTTTTGGTTGTACGTTTCAGCACTGATTAGCTGTGTTATGTTACTAAATTGCGAAATCAAGAGCGATAGCTCAGGATCAATTTGGAAATCAGGCGTCAGTTCAGAGACTTAATTCTGTATTTGCATGCTCATCGATGATGCTTTGCTGTTTTATTGCCTTTTTAATTTGATTATCAAGTGAAATATGGATCTGGTTCTGCAAGTTTGATTTTTTACTCACTGTGTTTTACATGCCTTTTTCCTCTTATCCGAACAACAATTTTCTAAGTGGAAGTTATCCTCTTGTATTCCAACGGTTTTCTTGTGCACAGCAAAAGACAGGTGTGATGTAATTACAGGTGAAAAATGATACGAATTGGCTTAACAGGCCCTTAGCAAAGCTTTCCTCTAGAGGTAGGCATCCTTAGTTTTGTGCGAAGAGACCTGTAACTGTATGATACAGTGACTTCAAGGCTTATATGATACTGTATGAGACCGCATCAAGCTTTTTGTGGCTAAAAAGGATAAGAACATATAGACTCTGGGTTATGCATACCTTGGTGGGAATCATAGGTCTAAATTAGGTCCGACCTGCACCTTCTTTTTTTGTTAATGCAACCTCTTCTGAGGTTTCATTGCTAAAATAGAAATCCCCATGCTTCTGTTTTGTAGAAAGAGTATGCTGCTCTTGACGCTGTGGTCCTTGTGCATATATTCCATGAACACATCAGGAGGCAACCCCAGTTTGGTGTCTCTGAGGGTTGCAAAAGTGAATGGAAGTCTCACGTTGTAAGCTCTCACTCTGCTCTTGACGAGAAATAATGCTACTGCTTTATGTGATGCTCCTGGGCATCAGCTAGAGCTAATACAGCTGCCTGTCTGTTGCAGGTTTCCAGGGTGAATAACCCGCGTAGGCCATTGCGTTTGTAGGATTAGGGTTAGGTAAGGTGACTGTGGGGGGGAGTATATTACTTCTAACAGCTACATGTACTGTGTTTGAAGCTAAACTTCTGAGGAATCAAACTGTTGTCAACGTTTGGCAGTTCTGACATCATAGCTGATCTCCAAAGCTAGTACTGTGACTTTGTTACCCATGTAGTAATATGCAATCGGCACCAGTTGAATTTTGAACTCTTTTTGTGTTATGAATTAGTGATACGTTGACTAAGAACAATCTTGTAAGCCGTGTACTGAAGGCGGGCAAAAAAGTCTGACAATTATTTCCGCCTTATTTTGACCTGTTTGAATTGCAGAAACTTATTTGACAGATGCACAAATTCACACTAATGTCCCAATTCAAATTCATGCCTACAATAGTTTTCTTCTTTTAAGTATACAAAGTAGTGTTGCTCCCCCTTGCCTGTTTACCACGAAAGAGTTGCAAATTTGGGCGTGATCTCAGCTTACAAAGCCATGATTTTTTTTACATAAGCACCAAGATATATATTAAACTATGAGAGAACGGGGTGCTACGATTTGAGATCTTTCGTCCCAAGAACAGGTTTGCATCTTCTTAGCTGCATAGTAGAGTCGACATAGTGACTCATACAAAAATACTTACACTTGAACTTTAAACTTATTTTAGCACAAACATAGACGATGTTTCCATTAGAGGTGCCGGGCCTGAAAGAAAAGGCCACTGAGAAAACATCGGAGGTTGCACATCGATTGTATAGCCGGTGCACTCCTCGGCCTCGGCCAGTGTCATATAGGATTAGGTATCTTAGACCGTAGATAACTAGATATTAATGGAGCGTCATTCATCTGATTCACGAGAGTTGTTTCACCACTTTTATTCGCGCTCCTGACAGAAGAGTAAAGCTTAGAATTGCAATGTTCTATACTCTCATCACCAGTGACTTACATGCGGCACACGTGGACAAACATGTTGAGCTCAAATCAGTGGCGGAACCAGAAAATTTTCAAAGGGGGGAGCCAATAAACCATGACCGCGCTATTGGACTTGCGCACTTTCCTAGAGAAAATAATGCAGCAAAGGAACCATGATCGCGGCAGTTGCAACGATTGCCGGGCGGCGCTTGTGCAGCAGTTACGGTAGCAGCGGCAGTTCCAGTGACGGCAGCGGTGGCGCATGGGGCAGTTGCGGCGGCGTCCGCGGCAGTTCCGGTGATGGCCGCGGTCGCGGCGGCACATGCGATAGTTGCCGGGCGGCGGCGGCGCATGCCGCAATTGCCGAGCGGCAGCGGCAGTGCCTATGGCATTCTGTCGCGTGCTTCTCTGTCTCTTATACCTCTCTCCCATGTTTGGCCACAGACGGCATAGCAGCACGTGAGCAGCGCTTGCAGGTGCAGACTACATACGTGGACGTGGCCCATGCACGTGAGGATTAACGTACAGTCCATGGACTTGGTTGGCTCGGGTGACAGAACAGAAGAACTCGTCCAGGCCATGCATGCATGAATCCACTCACACGCGTCTAAGTACACAGCGAAGCCAGGCTTGTGGGCTATAGAAGAGGAGAGGGGGGGGGGGGGGGGGGGGTCAAAAATATTTTCATTTGTTGGGGGGTGCCATGGCCCCTGCTGGCCCCCCTTGGTTCCGCCAGTGGCTCAAATATAGCATGGTCACCGAGTGTCTCGGCTAAGCACAAGTGGGACCCGCAGCCTTGGACGCGTGGGATCTTGCTGGATGTTGAGAGGCCTGGAAACTTTGTTGGGACCCACAGCCACAGCAGGCCAAGAACTGGGGGACGGCCAGGCCGGAGACTGCAGAGGTCGCCGCCGCAAGGACGACGGTGGGAAGGTCACCGCTAAGCCATGCCTCGTGGGAACCAGCAATGCTTCGGCTCCATTGTACGTGGTCCTGTGTTGGAGGACGATCTTGCGTACAATGCCGACAATGGACTCGATTTGTCAGTGGGGCACGTACAATGGAACACTTTGAAGAGCACCATCTTGAGGTCAATGAGGCCAAGCGCTTGTTGGTGGCTTAGCATCTTTGGAAGCGACGTAAGCAGCATGGGACGCCGTGGAGAAAGCACACAAGAACACTCTGAGCGGAAACCATTGTTCCGAGACAGTGGGCTTTATTCTTGTACTCGTCTCTTCAATCCAGTGAAGATCACTGCCGGGAGACAGCGGCAAGTTATTCGACCATCACCGTCAGGACGAGAACGAGGAGATCTCCATCCTCGGTACTCTAGAACCACCAAAGAGGCTGAAACTAAAGTAAACTAATTTACGCTAGGGAAACCGGGGCCGGCCCACGCCAGTGAGGACGCCAGAGGTGAGGAGGGAGGGGCCAGAAACTAGAGCGTTTAAGAACTCTCTCCGAGCAGTACTGGTGGTTAAAGTTGTCAGTATACTGATACGTATCGTGGTATCGCACGATAATAGGATACTAGGCTAAACGAAATATATTGGACATTTGGACTTGAAATCTTTCTGGGTGCGTAGTGTCTTTATGTAGATCGTAGTACGCTTACTATTTCGATACAAATGTGATCATATATGACTCCAGCCTTCTCTTTTCTCTTCTGTTCTCTTATCTCTATTTTTTTAATATTAAAACAAATAAGGTTTTATGGTCCCTCCGGATCCACGGTCCGTCCTGACAGGTAGGCCCCACCTGCCAGTCTCAATGTCTGCCTCCTCATCTTGTGGTCCGTGAGCCGGTCGCCCTCCGCCACGCCTTGCATCCATAAGTCCGTCGCCTGTTGGCCCACAACGCATGAGATTGATTTCAAATCCAACAAAAGATAGAAAACACAAATCACACCCAACGTCATGCACAATACACGGAATGCATACATATGAGTTTTAAATCCCAAATCGTCATTACAACCATGACCAACTTTGCATATTAATCCAAAGATATGGAGAAGACAATGCAACAACAGCAAAAAATTCAGATCTCAAAGAGAAAAGACAGCCGCAGGGCGAACAAACGGAGACCAAGTCACCGTGATTACCGAAGATTTTCTGTCTCTCGGCGCAATGACAAATTTCCTATCTACCCTATATAATATACTCCATCCGTTTTAATTTAATTTAAAGATCACTTGATTTTTTGACACCAAGTTTGACCGGCTGTTTTATTAAAAAAAATCATGATTATCATTTGTTTTCATTGTGATTTAGTTTAGCATATAATATACTTTAGCTATGAATGCCTCACGTGCCGGCTTCACGGGTTCTTTTAAACTCCAGTTTCATTCGGATCCAAATAAGGAAGCATCGATATCTTCTGTTTTTTCATAAAATTTTCTATCCACTAAGTTGATGTTACAGGTATAATTTGAATATGAAGTGTCAAATTTATTCATGAGCCCGATTCAGACTCCCGAAGCAGTTACACAAAAATAGACGTATAGGTCGCATACAAACTTCATTTTTTATATTCTGTGTATCAATAGAAAGCGAAAGACGTAAGTTTTCCACCCCAACTGACACTACTCCAAATTTCGCTCAGAGACCATGGGAATCATTGAAACAAAATTCACTTGAAGTCGACCAACAAGATAATATTATAAGAAAGAAATACTTTTTTATACTCACCACACCGTGACTAAATTATACCCGTAGCAACTTTGCTCATGGTATATTAATACCGTAATAGTGACAACTTTGCTCGTGGCCTGAACGTCGCTTCCCCAACAAAGCAATGATTGAATTGCTATTTGAGGAGAAAGAGACATGTACTTTAATTGAGTTATTTCCTAACCCTCCTGTTCTGTTTAATTACTTTAATTTCATCAGTCGTGGCATTACTAGTATCACCAATAAAAAGACGGGGAAATAAAAAAGATGCGAAAAGTGGAGCATCAGGGAATCATTTATTGCCTCACTTTTGCGCTTCCCTGGCCATCGCTTTTAGTTTTTCTTTGCCTCTCTTTGCGTCCAAAGAATCAAATTTGTTGCCTGTTGCAATCTTGCATATGAAGATCAGATTCACTTCATGGTTGCAAGTATCGCTACGAGTGCTTGTTCGTGGAGAGGTAAGGGCAACAAAAAATAGAAGTCAACTCGATCTATTTTGCCATAGAAAAGCGCACTGGATCCAAATGGAACAGTTTTTGATAGTGATATACAATCCAAAACATGCCCGGGTACATTTTTACCACTAATATTTATGGTTAATTGGTTGTGTACATGTCCAACCACAACCACCATGTTCAAGTCCTCTTCAGCTTGAGTTTGGGTGCATGTTTCTATTTCTCAATGAAAACTGCCTATTTCCTACTTGTTTGCATCTCTTTTTTATATGGCCTAATACATTATTCTCCTCGTTCATAAATATATGAGACGATTGATTTTTCACAACTTTAATCCCATTCGTTTCATTTTAAAAATCATAAGTTGTCATTTATTAAGTTATTATTTTTTTGTGATTTATTTCATCACTAACACTTTGTTTGGTTAGCCTCGAATTGGAGGGTATTGGATGGGATTGAGGGGAATTTTGACTTTCTAGGATTTAATCCCAGCCAATCTCTTCTAGTCCCACTCTAATCGAAGAAGCGAGTATGAGTTGTGTTTTTACTTGTTTGAATATTTTTTCCAAATAATATGCATGAGTAAATGGCAACTAGCTAGAGAGTGAATATGAGCCGACAAAAATTCGCATCCTAAACCTCTCTTCTAGAAAACGTGTAAGATAGTGTAGCTAGCATACAACTAATTGCTCTAGTATATGGCTTGGAAGCACATATAGAAGTCCTTGCACAAATTCCGACAACTGTCTGTGGTCCTAGCTTCCAACCTAACTATCACTTACAAAAAAATAATGCCAAACACAATTAACCGAGGTCTAAAATTCATGAAATTGGAACCGTATGCTAAAAGATATGTGCAACCTATACCCAAAATTTTAGCTCAATAAGAAAGTTTGATTCCTCTAAAGAGGCGGATAATCTAGATCTCAACCCCAAACAGTCTAGGCAAAGTCAGAAACTTAAGAAACAGAAAAACAATGTTTGCTCAGTTTTGGATTTTGAACCAAACTCAACTAAAATTCTTCCATGTTTCACCAAGATTTTGGGAATATATATCCTCTACCCACTGTGAGCTTACACCCACAAGGTCTCATAATAAGATCTAGGATTCATACAATCAAGTTGGCAAAAAATGAAAAGGCTAAATTTTGGTCAATTTTAGGGAAATCCAAGAATGTGCTCTTTCTAGAAGTTTTGGGGCCAATCCAAAGGTTAGAATACATTCTAACTCATCCTAGCAAGATCTCCAAATAGCAAGAATGCGAGATTTCTCCATAACATAAGAAAACATAAAAAATGAAATCACTAAAAATAGAAAATAAAGGGAGAGAGAAAAACTTAAAATTTTGCATCACTTCTCATGAATTTGTGTTATAGAAATGGAGAGGATACTTAGATTATCTTTGGTAGGTCACCTTCTACACAGTCTATAGACATCACTCTTCATCCTCCCTCTCTTCAGTAGAAACAATGTTAAAGGTGTCCAAATCTCTCAATCCTCACCCTCTCATGAAGCTCTTGTTATTGTTAGAGATATAAATTCGGGGTCCTAGGATTGAGAAAACATCAACCATCTTTGACATATATAGCCCGCTATGAAACACTAAAATACCGCTTCACTAGAAACTAACTCTTGAAGAATCATAAGGGCAAAACCAAAAAGATACATGAGATGTGATCAAATGGATGTGACACCTTAAGCACTTTGCTTCATCTCAACGAAATCAATACAATGACACTACATACACTAATCTACACCTCCACTTCTAGTTGCTCACAAAACTATACAAACACCCTTCAGGGTTCTGTTGAGGAAAAACCACCAAATCATTCATACTTGACTCATGTACATTGCCCTTAGCCTCAATCTAGTCCACTTCAATTTGTCCATTCCATTTATGCTCCCTCTACACCTCCACCATGTGCCATCGACTTTTCCTATGCTAGAGTGGATCACACATGGCCTCACCTAGCATCACTTGGTGAAAGATGTTGGTCACCTTCTCACTTAGATTTTCTTATATATGCTGGTCTCCCTGTTGACCACCTGGTCACCCAACCTGCGTACCACAAGCCAAGCAACATATGTCTTCTTAGGGCACTACCTTGATTTAATCCAAACTAATTGAACTGCACTACAAGGACTTACCTCTCACCTTGAGCTATCCTAACTACCTCTAGGCATAGCCACCCACCGTTTTCATCCTCTACTCGTTTAGCTAGACCAACTCCTTCCCAACATAGGTAAAGGACCAAGATTGGCAACTAGAGGCAAAGTGAGTAGAAACCGCTCAAAAATTAAATACCAACCTCTCTTTTACATCTCGTGCAACGGGTGTCTTCAAGGACCATGATGGGGTACTTGACTCAAGAGGGGAGAGGGTGAACTGAGTCTAATTCGCTATCCTAAAACCTAGGACTTTTTAGTGCATACAATAAACCTAACACATCCTACGTATGCTATTTAATTCTAAGGTTTATCTATGCGTTTCATAACTTACCCAAAAGGACTTGCAACCTATAGCCAAACCTAATCAAACTAACTAGAAAAGATAAAAGCACACAAAAATATAAATACGGTAAATAAATAGAGTAAGGGTAAGAGGATGCAAACTCCCGAGGACACACAAAGATTTAACATGGTTCACTACTAAGGGCTACACCCACGGGCTCGCAGCCGTCTTGAACTCTCCCAATCACTGTCTTGGACTAGCCACCAAGGCTCCTTACAAGTAAAGGCTAAGTGTCACTATGTGACTAAGATGTTGGGCACCGCAACCATCTATCTCGTTCACAAGGCACTATATCTTTACTACGGAGTTTGAAGGGTCTCTTTATCCCCCACACAAAGTTTCATTATCGCTCTGCACCAAGAAGGAGGGCCTAGCCATGATTACAATGTGCTTGACTATAGCCAAGTCTTGTCAATAGCCTAGGCGGGAACTATACTCAAGAAGAGCACGCAAGGTCACTCTCTTGAAGCTCAAATCCAACTTGGATTAAGCAGTAAGCACTCATATGTTGGTTAGAGTAGAGGAATACACCTCTACACTTGTTGTGATCTTTAGTAGTCCTGACTCCCTTCAAATGATTGGATGTGGTGGCTTATATAGCCCCAAATTTCAACTAGCCATTGCTAGAAAGTGCATGGTCCGAATGGTCCGACCAACACTGTTTGGTATACATCAGACCATCCATCTTGTTGTGTTTGCAAACTAGCCGTTGAACCAGCTCACTAGCTATTACTCCAAACTGGTCAGAGGCTTATTAGTATGGCCTACACTAGTTGGACCTTCCAATCTATGTAACCCCCCTATTGTAAACTCTTACACCTTCTGCCAAAATAGTCCAACCTTAATCCTTACTTCAAGGGCCAGTCCTGCCAAAATCCATATGCCTTATTTTTCGAGATAGAGGGAGTAATTCATAATTTACTTTTCTTTGTAATAAGTCAAACTTCTCTGCCAAGTTTTTAGCAGGAATATCTTAACATATGCAATTGCAATTAAATACACTATCAAGACTGATTTTATGGTGCATTTAATAGAAGTAACTTGATGCTGTAGATGTTGGTGCATTTTATTCGAAGTTAGAGAAATTTGATAAGGGACAGATTAAGTCCTTATAGTGCAGAGACATGGACATTTGCATGTACGCATGTACACTCACATTTATAAATGCACGCACATACTCTGTCTCTTTAAGCATATATGAGGGTCCGTGACAACAAGTCTCAGGATTGACAAAAGTATATGCCACATTGTCCACAATCACATCGCCTATTACTGGAAGAATAATGCTCTTAAATCCTATAACAAATATAGAAAAAAATATTAGTGCATGTGACAAGTCGAGGATTTGAATCTAGATGCATAAGTTCCACCACCAAAATCCTTACTAAGCTACGCTCAGTTTGTAGACAAAGTTAAGTGACATAATTTGGAATCGTGTATTAGAGGTGCACTTCTTCACGTGTTTTATTTCTTTATTTACCATGATGCATCTTAGTGTTTTGACTAAGCATGTGTTACCACTATATAGTTATCTGATTTATTCTTTCCTGAGGGTAGCTAAAGCCGAATCCACTTTGTTATCCAAAAAAATAGTTTGGTGTGACGGATCACGGGTGTGAGTGCATATTTGACTTTATTTCATGCGTAACTGCCCCATGATCAAGAAAAACCGGATACACATGTAGTACTTAGGGCTTGTTTGGATTGGAATAGGGATAGGAAAATAAATGGTGGTATATAGAAAAATAAAAGGTGGAATAAATCTTATAACTTGTTTTTTTGAAGGAATACGGAAATGATTGCGAGGAGTCGAATGAACTTTATACTAATCAGGATATGATTTCCCAATCCCATTCCCTATCTCTCTGAACCAAACAGGCGCTTAGCTTTCCCTCTCGGGATTAAATTTGAGTTCCTTTCAGCCTTTTATCAGGGAGCTACATATGTGTGGTCTAACTATCAGGAGTTGTACAGAGCAACACCTTTTCAAACTTTGCTTCAAAAAAACACCTTTTCAAACTCATTTCAAGACATTTACAGAAGCTCCGGTCAAATTAGATGGCATGGACATACCGTTGTCCAGAGTTTATGCGTGAAAGAAAACGACATTGCTTCCTATCCACTTAAAGAAGAAAGAAAGATGCTGCTTATCCTCTCGCCAGTTTCGCCTCTGGCTCGTCGGATGGAGAGCCACGGGAGGAAGAAAAACGAGCGGAAGCAGACGTCCATTCCGGGGCGCCGTGGTCCCCTGGGCCCATCGCGGCCGCCCACTTAATTCCCAACTCCGTCATGGACGGCCCGTGGTCCGCCACGTCGCCGGTAAGCGGCGACCAGACATCTCCCCGCGGCCCTGCAGCCCGAGAGCGCCCGTACTGCTACCACGTGGCTTGGCCAGGCCCCACCATGTCAGCCGGTCCGGCGCCCCGGCCCCCCGTGCTAGCCGCGGCGGCCGCACGTGCACGCCGGCGAGGAAAGCGCGGAACCCTGCGGTTAGGTACCTCCCATACGGGTACACAAGCCACTGACGGTGGGCCCTGTTAACCACGGGCCCACAGTTCAGTGGGAGGTTACAACCCTGCACGGGTCCACACGGTGCCCCTCGCCTCCGAGACGGGCCGAATGGCACATGAGAAGAAGCGCAGGCGCAGGCGAAGCGAGGCCGGGATGTCGTGGCGACGGAAACGAAGCGGGCAGGGAGAAGCGAGGGCGAAGCTTACATAAACGCCGCGGCCCCGCCCCAATGCCCGCCGCCGCCCCCGCCCCAGATCCCGAACCCTAACCCTAGCCAGCCGCCCGTTGGCCTGCACCTACCGCCGCCGCCGCCGGGTACCGGCGGCCGACGCGATCGGGCGCCCCTGCGTGCCGCCGCGTCCGTGCTTCTCCCGCGCAAGGAAGAGCTGGAAGAGGGAGCTGCCCCTGACCGATCCTCCCCCCTGGCCGCAGCGCCGCACGGCCGAGGCGCGGATCGGGGAGGGGAGGCCGGCCGGGCCGAGATGCCGGGGGACGTCGCGTCCTCACCTTTGCCGCCGCCGCCGCCGCCCGCGTCCTCATCGGCGCACCACCACCACCATCAAGGCCCCACAACCGCACGCGGCCTCCTCTTCCACGCGGTCGCCGGCGCCTCCGCTGGTGAGTGGTACCTTCTGTGCTGTGGAACCTGGTATCTATTCGGGGCGTTTTGTGTTCGGAGGTGATGTGGGGTTTGGGGTGCAGGTGTGGTGGCGGCGACGTTCGTGTGCCCGCTCGATGTCATCAAGACCAGGTTCCAGGTCCACGGCTGGCCCAAACTTGCCACCGGCACAATTGGAGGTGAGCGCTTGCTCGGGGAATCCTTGTGAATTTTGCTTCAGTTTCCTGCTCCTCAAGTTAGAAACACACACGAGCCTGTTTGGAACACTTTTTTTGTGCTGTACTGCTTTGAGATATGCTGAGGATGCAGGGGGGATCGGTGCATGGGTAGGCATACGCTTGGGAATAATTTAGTCTTTGCATGGTATGAGCGGTGCATCATAGTAAACCTGTGTGAATTTTGTGCTAGGTATGGTCTATGATTTCTTGTTGGCCATATGGAATTCAGAGAGATTAGAGAAATACTGTTAAGTACGGGAAGACTGCTTTAGTTTCTGCTTGTGGTGTCTCCTGGTGACCTGGACGATCCAGGATTCAGGGAATTGTGAGAGGATCTCTTGGTAACGGAGGGTCCACATTGGGCTTTTGTAACGGTTGAGATGGTTTTCTTGGACGGTATCGTATCTTTAAGGCTTCCTATTGGTTGGTCTTGTAGTTGTCTACTGGTCATTTATTAGCTCCCCTGCGTAAGTCAAAGTATCAGTGCTTGCACGCATAAGTGACAGGGGAAGCATCATGCGTGTTGTGCTGTCGTTGTTTATGAATTTACAGAACATGTTTGTTTGATAGTGGGAAAACCATGCACCCGCTAATAGTGGTTGCAATTATTTGCTCATGCACGTCAAAGATTTAGAGAGCAGATGAACATTTGAAGTTTTGAACAATGCATGCAAGACTATACGTGTGTCTGTGTGGGCACTGTGTCTGCCATTTGTTTTACATTACGATATGCCTTATATGGAATCTTTGGTTATATTGGCAAAATAGAGTATAACCAATATTTCCAAGCCTGGTGTTCCTTAGATTATGCATTGGGTTATGCTGATATTACATTATGTAGAATTAATACCCACCAGGAATACCGTGAATACAAAAATGTTTAAACTGCCAGAATGCAACCATAGTTTCTATGAGCACAAATGATCTCATGCAAGCAGATGATCCCATATGCATGAGAAATGTCCTGGGTTAATGGTTGATGTGCTTTGTGTTGCTTTACTACTGAATTTGTATATCTGGAACAGAATTATTGATGCTTAGCTCATTATTTACACTGCATCTTTGTTCTGGACTAGAATTTTTTTTTGCCGTACGTGGAAATTCTTCTAGATTACATTTGGAATTAGCTTTGCATTAAGGTTAATTATATGTATTCTGTCAATCAATACTAGGTAGTGTAATTATTGGGAGCTTACAACAGATTGCGCAACGGGAAGGTTTTCGGGGAATGTATCGTGGCCTCTCCCCAACTGTTCTGGCGCTCTTGCCTAACTGGGCGGTAAGTACTTATCCCTGTATTGGCTGCTTTGCTTACCATACATATATGCATGCAAAAATTTTCTGAACAAAGGAGCACAAATAACCATTAGACCTTTTTTAAAAGATTATTTTGTGCTGCATGTGTATCATTGAAACTATTACGCGAAATGAATCAAGTGGCTACACTCTTCTATTGGCTTACGATTCTCTTGTGGATTACAGGTCTACTTTACTGTGTATGAGCAGCTTAAAAGCTTGCTTTCTAATGGTCAGTTCTTTATTACCTGACATATGACTTCTCAGTTCTTACTAG
This sequence comes from Paspalum notatum, assembly GCA_022530915.1. Classification (NCBI taxonomy): domain Eukaryota; kingdom Viridiplantae; phylum Streptophyta; class Magnoliopsida; order Poales; family Poaceae; genus Paspalum; species Paspalum notatum. The sequence goes on from CM039692.1 coordinate 27,054,606, forward strand.
CATAGTTTTTAAGTAGTAGCATACATTGCTTTTGTAGATGGAAGTCATCAACTCTCTTTAGGGGCAAATGTTGTTGCTGCATCATGCGCCGGAGCTGCAACAACTATTGTAACAAATCCACTTTGGGTTGTGAAGACAAGATTTCAGGTATGTTAGCTATGAGAATATGATCTATGTGGACCATTGTCTGTCTTGAAAGTTTCCTTAATTGGTGAATAATTAGGTAATTAGATTATATTCCTAAAATTCCATTTATGATGTTCACTGTAGAGTTATACACTTGCTGAATAAATCCAATTTCAAATGGAGCTATCATTCAATGGGTATATGCCAAGTTCATGACAACATACATGCATGTTTACAAACCTCCATATATTTTGCTAAAAGGAAACAATGGAAGTGTCTTGGGTGCTTAATATCTGAGGATTGATATTGAAAGAGAGTCGTTATATAAAAAGAAAGAAAGAAAAGAAACAGAGTCCTATATAATGGCTATAATTTAAGGGCATCTTTAAGACTGCTTTGCTCCCAACATTTTTAACTCCAACTTTTTGTAGCCAAACAGTGCGGCTCTGCGAACTCCAGCTCTAAGAAACAAAACGAATCTAGGGGGTAACTCCAGGATTTTTGTGGAGCTCCTCAAGTGGTGCTCTCAAAACCCATATTTTGTACCTCCTCATGAAGTTAGGGGAACATACCGATTCACAGAGTAAAAAATACGATCCTTCTTCTCCCATGCGGCTACCTGGTCTGTCCATCTTCTCCCATGCGGCTTCCTGGTCTGTCCATCTTCTCCCATGCGGCTTCCTGGTCTGTCCGTCTTCTGCCGTCGCGCCTCCAACATATCTGCGTTGCCGGCCTCAATCGGTCCGAGGGAAGCCACTGCCTCTCCTCCGGATGGAGCCCCACCAACCTTCTCAAAACTCGCGTACCGTTCCCTCCTCCGTTCTAGGGCATGGGGTAGGGTGGCTGCGGGTGCCGCGAGCCAGCAAAGCGCCGACGGCCTGCAGGCAAGGCGCCATCGGTGATCCAGGAAATTCAGAAAAGCCTCGCCTACCTGTTTCCAACCTCCCATCCTTCATACACTCTGTGTTTTCGGCATTCTCTCTGGCATGGCAATTTCTAATCCCTCTCAAGGTCCACTAGCACCTGACTGGTAGAAAAGCTTGTTTTCATGTTTGCATCTATAATCTGAAACTTCAAATCTTGGTAGTTGTAGAATAGTTGTCCAAGAACAGTGCATATGCCTGAGCACTGTTTCTCTCGTTTTCTTTCTTGAGCATCCTGGCTTCTAATTCTTTGAAATTCAGGTTGTAGGATTGGCCTTAGAAAGAACTGTAGTAGAAAACAAACTCGTTGTCCAGTAATTCTTTGAAATTCAGGTTGTAGGATTGTTGAGCAATGAATGCTACTTCTGTCCCATGCGAAGCCCTTCCCCTGCGCGCGCGCCGGCAATGCATGCGGCGCGGCCGCGGGGCCCAGGCAGGGTCGCGTGAGAGGGAAGGCCGGGTGCGCGCCGGCAACGCGCGCGCGCCCGGTAAGGATGGGGTGTCCCATGACCTTATGATCGTTACTCCCTTGATTCTCCGAAGTTCAGTCCTGATGAGCATCACTCGATGTAAAAACAAGGTTTCAGTAAACTGGCTCTTAAATCTTGTTTCACTGAAGGTGCGTGGGACAAACATGAGCTATAAATCTGAGATGTTATATTGCCACAATTTCACCCACCAATATCCACCTTTGAATATATGGTCATGTTCTATTAGAATATATGATATTGTATATACATGTTGCAGGTAAAGTTTCTTTTTAGTACTTTACCAGCATTTCTTTGAATATTTCTCTTTGAAAGGTTGCTACATCACTATTAATATTTCGAGCTTGATCATGCTGGACGAAGTCAATCATGTCACCTGACCCATGCACAATGCATGAAACAAAATAGCAAAGCCTGTTGCAGCATGCACAATCTCGGTCCGTAGAAAATATGAGAAAACAACCAGACCACAGTAGCCCAATAATCAAGGGTATAATAGGTTAATCACAATAAATCCATCTAATGTAAAAAGCTAAAGCTCCTTTACAAGCCAAACACTCTTTCCATCCACCGCAACACCAAGGTGTAGCTGCACCTTGGTGGAGTTGGAGTGGAGCTAGCTTTGTTGGTGGAGTTGGTCATGTTCTATTAGAATATATGATATTGTATATACATGTTGCAGGTAAAGTTTCTTTTTAGTACTTTACCAGCATTTCTTTGAATATTTCTCTTTGAAAGGTTGCTACATCACTATTAATATTTCGAGCTTGATCATGCTGGAAGAAGTCAATCATGTCACCTGACCCATGCACAATGCATGAAACAAAATAGCAAAGCCTGTTGCAGCATGCACAATCTCGGTCCGTAGAAAATATGAGAAAACAACCAGACCACAGTAGCCCAATAATCAAGGGTATAATAGGTTAATCACAATAAATCCATCTAATGTAAAAAGCTAAAGCTCCTTTACAAGCCAAACACTCTTTCCATCCACCGCAACTCCAAGGTGTAGCTGCACCTTGGTGGAGTTGGAGTGGAGCTAGCTTTGTTGGGGAGGAGCAGTCCCAAACACCTCCTAAATATAGATGCATATCTTTTATGCTCCATCTGGAATCAATTTTACACTGAAGAAGTGAAAGTTCTGTCTTTATTTTACCAACTCTGTTACTAGGCATCCATACTCTAATATCATATGTAAAAATAGATGACATGAAAAATCTTATTAATGAATCAATATGTTTGTTCCTTTTTGTAGACCCAAGAAATAAGAGCTGGGTCAATCCCATATAAAGGCACACTTGCTGCCTTGAGAAGGATAAGATATGAGGAGGGCATCCGTGGACTATACAGGTAGTATCACATGGAAGGTTTTTTTTTTTTTTTTCTGAGAAAAAAAAGGGAATTTGCAAACATATCACAGGGTCAAACCCCAGTTTGCTATTTTAGCACTAGATGTCCCAATGATGAAGGGGAGCCTTGGCACAGTGGTAATGCTGCCTCCTTGTGGCCTCACGGGCAAGTCATGGAAACAACCTCTTGCCGAAATGTAGGGAAAGGTTGCGTACAATAGACGCCAAAGTGGGTCTGACCCTTCCCTGGACCCACGCAAGCTAGAGCTCATGCACCAGGGCTGCCCCTTTTTTATGTACGGGTAGGACCGGACCCTCCTGTCATTGAGACACCCTGTGGTAAAATGGTAAAAAGAGCAAACTGGGTTTGACTGGTGGTGTGTTTGCATTTTTGTCCAAAAAAAGATTTTATTAGTTGATTCTATATACTGATATGCTTACTGCTATTTTCTTTCCAAAAGCGGTCTGGTTCCTGCCTTGGCTGGTATCAGTCATGTTGCTATTCAGTTCCCTGCATATGAGAAAATAAAAGCTTATCTGGCTGAGCGAGGTATTACTGTTGGCCCTCTTCTCCCAGATAAGTGCTTTATGAAGACCAGTGCTTGATTTGAACCAATGAATGTTTGATGCTTTAACAGATAATACTACTGTTGAAGCATTGAGTTTTGGTGATGTCGCTGTGGCCTCGTCTCTAGCTAAAGTAGCTGCATCAACCTTGACATATCCTCATGAGGTACTGAGTCATTCGTTACTGTTATGATACTATATTCAAATGAATATAGATACACAGACCCAAAGAAGAAAAATGTTTATTATAAAAAAATGTTCTATGTACATTCTTTGCTTGCTATTTTACCATCTAGGATTTCATCACTGATAATTATTACAGGTTGTTCGTTCAAGGCTGCAAGACCAGGGAGCACACTCCAAGGCCAGATATGAAGGTCTAATAGACTGCATCAGAAAGGTTTATCTTAAAGACGGTGTGGCTGGCTTCTACCGCGGATGTGCCACAAATCTGTTGCGGACAACCCCTGCTGCAGTGATAACTTTCACTAGCTTTGAGATGATCCACAGGTTCCTTCTCAACCTATTCCCTGAACCGCACATACAACCTCTGCAACATTGACCATACTACATATGTAACCTATCCATGCTGCCATTGGAGATTAGGCCCCCCCCGTAACCATCTACCGATGCTGTTTGTTGTGCCAGATGGCCCTTGTAAGAGTTTTTTCCCCCCCTCAGATATGCAACATGTAGCTGCAATTCAAAGTGGAAACAATAGTGTAGGCCGGATTTAGCATCTTGTATGTAATAGATTGGTTAGCATGCGTCTTGAGGTATATGAGGCGATGTTGGGTATGCTGTCCTGATGATGATGATGAAAAGAAAGAATGTTACATGTGAATGAATAATTGTTATTCTTTTTCACTCGTGGTTATCCGTGATCAGCTTATATCTTGCTGCGATTTTACAGAGTTTGTGATAGATTTTGTGGCTGGCTTAGTGGCCTTATTTCTGGATAGTGATGATATTGATTTGATAAAATGGATTACAAAAATGGGCTAAGCACCTTCCATTTCCTCGGCCGTTGCTGGGCTGCAGCAGGCCGTCCGATTCGCAGGCTTCCTAACCGTGGGCTCTCAGAGTTGTGCTTGGTTGGTTTTTTAATTTTTTATTTCGTTTTTATCCAAAATAACTGACTCGACAAAAAATTATATAAAAAATGGTAGTCACACCAACTGTGATGGCGAGATTTAAATACTGCCAAGTGATCTTTGTTGAAATAGAAAAAAAATGCCACTTCATCTAGCATTTTTTTTCTTCGGAACGTCTTTGAAAGAATCATAACTCTTACAGCCTGGATGAAGAAAATTTATATAAAAATTACATAACTCTTACAGCCTGGATGAAGAAAATTTATATAAAAATTACGTAGCACAAAGAGATCTATAATTAGTTATACCATTTTCATTTGAAGAAATCTTAATTTTAAAATATTGATATAATATCTAGATATATATTTATATGCTTCCACATGAAAATTTCTTCTAACGCAAAAGTGACTAAAAAGTTGTAATTATGTTGAAGTATAAAACTTTATATAAGTTTTATCTTCATTTGAGTTCTTATGTAAAAGTTATGATTTTTTAAATAGATAGTGCTAACAATATGCGCTCTTTTATGTAAGATAAGTCTTTAAAAAAATCATTACTTTAATATTATCTCACATATCTTCAAAAGTATTGAAAAATCATTTGTTTTTCATATTATCTCATTAAGAACAATATTGTACTAAATCCTAAACTCTAAACGGTGGGTCATCCTTTCTTTAACATTTAGACCACAATTTAAACAACTTACACGGTAGCAATAAATAGGCATAGAAATATCATTATTTCATCATTTCAATGTATATGATTTAAAAATTCATATAGTTTACAAAATTAGGTTATATATATACTAGCAACTAGGCTAGATAGCATACACATATTTCCCATGTCACGCAATCCTTACAATTACAGAATCCATTATAAAACTTAATTTATTATATCAGTTAGTTTAAACATAAAATAGTCTCACATTGAATGTATAAATGGGACGTGCGTAAGCATAAAACTGGGATAGAGGATCTAAAGACTAAACGGATGTCCGAACTGATTCGATCTGTATATGTGTTCAAAGATGCTAGATTTTTCAAAATAAGTGTACCGTTGGAGTGAGCCTAGTCAGAGCCTAAGGCTAGTGAAGTTACCCTGGGTACAGAATTATATACCTGAGCCTTCGCCACTAGCCGAACCCTTCTAGGCTCTAGCTCCTCTTGGTTTTTCTTACTCTGGTTCGCCCACCCTAGTCGGTTTATTGCGGTTCATAGCGTATCCTCCGAAACTGGACATTCAGGTCATGGGCGGATCCATACCAAACCCATTCCGTGTATATCATGTTTTTTTGGGTATGGTTCTTGATCTTTCTCTAGGCCCCGGTGGCGATCACTCTGATGGTGATTGGCTTTCGGCTAAGCAGTGTCTGCCTCATCTCCCTTCGTTGCACGGTTGCGCTGCCTTCCCTTCAGTGACCATTGTTAGAGTTTATGGGCTTTCGGCTAAGCAGTGTCTGCCTCATCTCCCTTCGTTGCACGGTTGCGCTGCCTTCCCTTCGGTGACCATTGTTAGAGTTTATGGGCTTTGGCTCATACCCTTTGCAATGTAAATCTCAAAGTCCCAATGTGTATAAGAAAAGTGGCAATATTTAGTCTCGTATGGGAAGTTGAGGAGGAGTGAAACCTATGACTCTTGGCCTTCCATGAATGGAAGAATGATTAGAAGAGCTAGAATCGTACACGCGCGTGCGTATTGCGACGTGAAGAGTGGCGATTTCTAAGTCCTTTATTTTTGCCAATTCTCTTAATCAATTTCGACCTTATCTTGCGCGCCAAGTTAACCATCAGATCGTGGGCGAGTCGGTTTCCTTTATTCCGCGTGAGGTAATCCTGGCCTTGCTCGTCTATAAATAAAGTCGGCTCGCTCGGGCTCTACACACGAGCGCTCTCTTTTGTCCTCGGTATTGTACGACCTTAAGCTCCTCCATCCCTGATGCCGTCATGTCGACGTGCGGGGGAGAACAGTGTCTCCGAAACCTAGCTCCATTTATGGAAGACTTATATATTTACATTTGGAGTTAGAGACTTAGCATTATAGATAAATAGAGACTTACAATTAATTATAGTTATGATTCTAGGAAATTCATGTTTTGTGGTGATTATATACTAGAGACTTAGCTTGCACTTAAATTATTGCATGGTTGTATGAAGCATGTATAAAATAGACTCCAAAAATGTGTAAATTTGCATATTCAAACCAACATTAGAGAAAACTTAATAACTTCTTGATTTTTAAATATATTAGCTAAGATGAGTAACCGAGAGGAGGCAGAGGTCATGTGTTGTTGTTGAAATACAACGGAGATAGAGAGAAGGTACTTCAGAGGTACCTTCGAGAGAAGGTATCTCAAGAGAAGAAACAGTACAATGAGTCATCCCTCTTCCCCTAAACCTAGGGCTGCTTATATGGTGGTGGAGGTGGCTGTTTTCTCGTATTCCATTAGTCTTTGTGGATATAACAAATAGGTCCTTGGCTTTTATAGATATGCCCCTGCTAGGCCTATTTCCCCAACATCATGCACCAAATGATTAAAGAAGGATGAACGAAGACCTCAGTGAGCATGACACTAATTCTTACTTAAACATTCCCGATGACGAGGATAATATTGATCCCTCCAATGAAAATGAGGATCTGTTGGGTAGTAGCGAGGTATAAACATTAATTATACATACACCTGATAGCCCTTTACCTCCCCATTGAAGAAAAAGAAGCCTCTAGGCCTGATAAGGAAGGAAAACTTTGAGTAGACAAAAGCCGAAGAACCTCAATAGCCCCATAAAGCCATCACTAAATTTGTGAACTAATGTGGCCATCTTGTCAGGTAGAACGTGCCCATAAGCATTCCATTTTGGAAAGTATACAAAAAAAGAGTTGATCAATCTGTAGCTGATCAATATGTGGTCCCTCAAGCTAAGAAAGACTTACTATGGATATAATTGGTTGACAAGTACACATTACCTGAAGGAAGTGAAGAGAGAGTGAAGGAATGGGCCCTAAAGAAGATGACAGTTCTCTGTCATCCTTCAAGACAAAACTGTATGCCAAGTATGTGAAAGAAGGCATGGAACCAGACTATGAAAAATACCCAAAGTCAAGGGGGATTGGCATTTGTTTCTATAGTACAAGGAATCAAAAGCGGGCAACTCACATTCTGCACAAAATAAAGAGAATTCCACAAAAAAAAGTACTCTCATAGGCTTGGTTCGGTGGTTATAGAACATGTATAATGAACATGTTATACCAACCTTTCATACTTTTACCTTTACACTACCACTTAATGCTTACTGCCTCTTTCACTTTGTTTTCCCTATGGTATCAGGATTTGGGAAATGGAACAGGATGGAAGAAGACCTCCAAGAATAAAGGGTCAACCTATCTATAGGCGTTTGGCTCGAACGCTCCAAATACTGGTATTATGATCAAAAGGGAAGTTTTTCAACTAATGGGAGCCTAGTCTTTAATGACAATATAAAGTGGCCAATAGAAAAGCTTGTCAAGGCCGTTGATATGTCCTCGAATGGAGAATTCGTCTGGGATAGAGAAAAGGATGAGCTGACATGAGCCCTAGAGAATAGAGAGCACCCTGACAGAACAAGAGGGCTCGACAATGTGTCATGGAAGATTGCGTGTCCTAATGATAGGGGATCATATAGACTACGAAGAACCTTGATCTAGGCGAACGCGAAGATCCATAGCTTTCCGGATAACCTAGCTAAAGTCGAAGCATCCTTAGAAGGCATGGTTCAATGCAAAGTTCAATAAGCATTGGAAGCAGCTGGTGTTAGCCCCTCAACAATGCAGCTGACACATCATGTCGACATGTGTGTTAATCCCTACTCCCATAAAAAGAGTAGTGTTGCTTCCAACAAAGCTCCCTGATACGAGAACCAGGAGGGGGCTCACAACATTACCCAGTCGATGACATCAAGCAAAGGGCGACGTGTGAGCTACATATACCCATGAAGAACCTAATGGAAAAGGTAGCTTGCGGTATGGCTTTACCACCAGAACAAACCTACCACACCTCCAAGATTCCACCTGGGTACTCCACTGTCTCAGCCGAGCAAATATTTCTAGGTATGAGGACTTAGAGCTCAACCATGAAGGAGGCAACGGGGAAAGGACACTTAAAGAGTATGTCCACACAATAATTCTATGGAAGAAGGGCTACATTATATTAGTGGAAGCAAAAGGCGATGGCGGAAGGACTCCTGCTGCATCAACAACACCTGGGGATGGCTCACCACCAGTACAATATTATCTTTTTCTAGACAAATTAGTGTTAGAATTGATCTCGTGCACAACTCACGCCCTAATCTAGGGCGCAAATCCAACGCCTGGGTTGTGGCCCCTTTCACCCTGCACCACAATAAACAGAGGACTGAGGCCGGCATGCGAACCAACGTTTGCCATACCTTCTCATGCCCACATTGCAATCAAGAGATCCGATCCTTTCGATGTGGGAGTGAGGGGACAAGGCACCGCTGCCTCTGTGTCCTCGCTGTTACCGACGCAATGACTTACGACTCCACTCCAGCCAATGGCGCGAACCCCCAGGAGGAGTACCACCAAGAGAAGGAGGCCAAGACAGAGGAAGACCAACGCCAGCGCGATAGAACCCCATTGCTCCCATGGAACTGGTCAATCTCTCACATGGCCCCAAAGATGATTTTCCCTTTACTCCCTTCCTCGCTCTCTCACCGTCACTCGAGACCCACCCATGAACACCGCAAGAGAACTCAAGGGAAGGGCTATCAGGCACTAGGTCCTACCTTAGATCATAAGAATTAGTGCTAAGAACAATGTTGCATGTGTCCCTCACCTTGCTACAGTTGTTGGCATCCCGAGTATGAATGAACCGAGGTAGATATGGACGAATATGTGCAGGTACAAATACAAATAATTAATTTTCTCTCGGATCAGATTTCAGGTACGAATAGTTCGTATATTGCTACACATGTCATCGCCAATACTAATGTCTAATTTTGAATCTACGGATACGGATATGGGTTGAATATTAACGATTCGATTCGGATATTGAACGCCCGTTTAGTCGCTAGTCCCCTTCGAATAGACGGATAATCGAGAAATATCTGTCCCAGATTCATCCCTAATCCTTGGGATCAATAGTTAGGATTATGTTTTTTTGGGAAAAAAAATCAAACCATAGGTTGCACACTTCGTGCCGGAGGTAGTACCAGTAATAATTCATGTTTCCAAAATCTTAATGATCACTTCTCTTTATATTTCTAAAAACTCGTATATTTCTAAAAACTCGTATGCAAACACAAACACGAAATATTCACTAGGGGTACCTACCTAATAAAAAGTCGAATACAAAGGCCATTGACGGACAACATTTCGCTTTCTGGAACACATGGAAGAGTGGACCCGTTTATTTGGTCAGTCAGAATTGGGGATTCTCCTTTTGAAGGACAAATAAAATGAATAGCCCGTCGAGAAAGGCAATTGACGGAAGCGAGCTAGCGATTAAAGTTCTTGAAAGCGGGGCCTAGATCCATCCCCCCCCACCACGTCGTCCCTTGCGCAGGCGACTCAGGGGCGACCAAAACCCTAACGCCGCCGCCAACCTCTCTCCCTCCTCCCCGCCTTGCCGCCGCCGGGAAGCCCGCGTGGCGCTCCGTGATGGGGGCGGTGAGGCCTCGCCGCCGGATCTGGCGGCGTGCGCCGAGTATGCGCAAGGGGCGGCGCCGCCTCCACCCTCCTCCTCCCCGCCTTTCCGCCATCGCCGGAGACCGCTGCCACGTGGTTCTGGGGCCGTGTGGTCCGCGCTGGGCGCGGCCGGACCTGGCGGCGCGTGGCCCAAGTTGGGCGCGGCCGGATTTGGCGGCGTGCGGGCCGCGTGGCTCGCTGTGAGCGCGGCGTGCGTCCTCCCCCGGCGCCCGCACCTCGGTTTCTGGTTGTGGCTGCTCCCTCCTTCTGACTTCATTGCGGGAGGGGACGCATTGCGGGGCGGCGCGCGGCGGCGCGCGCCTAAGCGTGCTCGGCGGCGCTGCCCCCTCCTCCTCACCGTGCTGCGGGGCTGCACTGCCACCTCCCGGTTTCGTCGCCGACCTGGCACCCCCCGGAGCTGTCCCGCCACGAGCCGCTGGTGGCACTACCGCTGCCTCGCTGGCTGGGTTGCCCAGGCCCCTGAGATGGGCTGATCCGCCATCACCTGCGTTCGCCGTCGGCCATGGCACCCTTGAAGCTCAAGTATCCTTGGGCACCCTCTGCTGGTTGGCTGCCAGGGCTATGCTGTCAACTCCCCGGCGTTATTGCCGGTTCGACACCCTGGACGCCAATGTGTTCCGCAGCGCGGGGTTCGATGCTTTAGGTTTTGTGGCATGGCGCCGGCGAAAGCCGTGCAACGGCGACGCCCACGGGCACCGCATACCCTACTTGGGGCGTTGCGACTGTGCCCCACACCACCCCTAGGCGATTCGATGCCCCCCCGGTCCTTGCCCCTACGCTGCAATTAGGGTCGGGGTCGTCGGCGAAAGCCTCTACGACGACGTCGACGTCCGCGGGCGTCGAGAACCTCCTTGGAGGCGTCGTTTTCATGACTCCATCCTCTCCGCCGTGGTGAAGACCGGTAACCTTCAACTTCTGCGTGGTTTCGGATAGTGCTTCCCCTTGGCGCCTCTACTCCGTCGGCGCTCCCTTTGTTGACAGGAAAGTGTAAATCATATGCCGGGTGGTGTCCGGATGAGCTGTCGGGTGTTACTGTTAGCTAGAAGGGAGATCGTCGTGTTCGGTATGTTTTGGCCGGCGCGTTTCCTGCCACTCTTAGTCCCCACTCGCGTTTGCGTGGCAAATGGCCACAAGGCAGCGGAGCGGCGTAGTCACGACGGGTGGCCCGGATGTGCAATGGTTTAGGTGTATCGGCGAGTATGTTGTTCTTGTAGGTGCATTAGTCGACGATCGACAGTTGTCGTTGGTCCCTGCGTCGCGTTGTTATCTGTGGTCTAGCCACTTTTCGCCCTTATGCTGGGGCGCGGTGTTGTTTTATCTGTGGTTTCGCCACTGTTCACCCTCGAGATTTGGTGTGTACCTAGTTTAGCTAGGTGTCGTGGTTTTAGCCCGGTTTTCCCTAATTAACTGAGTGATGTAGGGTTTTTGCCTTGTTACCTAAAAACGAGGTTGTTGATGTGTGGTACAAATATTAATGTAATTCAGGTGGCGATGCTTCCCCTCCCCCGTGACCGTAAAAAGAAAAAAGTTCTTCAAAGCAAATGCATACCTGATAGCTGCTGCCAAGTTGCGAACCAATTTCTCCCCGTGACCAAACCTGCCCCGTTCTTCACGGCCGTCTCTACACCACTCACTTGGTCTACTTTTGAATGCTTGCTTGTCTGACGTTCTTGACGTCAACTGCTATATACAACCAGGTAACGCGCTCAGCTGGTGAGTTAGGCGCTAACACAGTTGACGAGATCTGAAGGAGTACTCCAATGGAATTGGTCATACAACTTTTAACGATAAATCCATCGGCTCCATCCCTTTGTAACATAGTTAGATTTTAGATTTTTTAAGAACAATTTAAGGAGATGGCATTTATTTCCTTATTAAAGTAACATGCAAAAGTTTAGATTGGGCTAGAGGTGGAGAAAAGAAGGGGTGTGACATGTTAATTAATGAGAAGAGGTCTGATTTATGGAATCTATACATACTATATAAGTGATACACACTAAGTATTTTTTTCGACATGCAGACTATCCACGTCATCGCAGGATCCGCTAGCCATTGCACACAACTCATTGATGGTTTCATCGATTTTCTGTACCTAACATCATTCATGCATGTGCTTAAAGTTATACACATATTTTTTCCAATATTTTAGTATTTTATTTATTGCATCTCATTTATAAATCATGTCCATTTTACTGCCACGAAATCTCCGCTGCAACGGTGAGGTATCATCTAGTGATGCCTTATAGTTTGCTGCAAAATTCAGACACTTGATATGTCTGTGAAATTTCATGACAGAGTGATGATCAGTCAATTGCGTCGCTAATGACATGAGTAGTCAATTGCGTCGCAAACTTGAAGAAGGTTATTGAGAGAATGAGATGATGGTGGTCCAACTACTAATGGTTTAGCATAAAAGTTTTTATCAAGCACAATATTATATAGGTAGATTAGCTTCGAAATGACAATAATACAAAACCAGTTAAATTTATATTGAAAACGAATCTAGAGCAGTGCCAAATAATCTTAAATAAACGCGTAAAGACATGCTGAGCTGAGGGAAGAAGTAAACATCTCATATAAAGAGTAAAGACTAAGAAAAGAAGGAAGTAAACGGCAGACGGCTTCGGAGAATTGACTGAAAGTCTGAAACCGTGTTGGTCTCCGGAGAATTGAGTTCGGTAAAAAATTTTTCTCCGGCCACTCCCCCCTTCTAGTTCTAGCTTACTACTCCTCCTATATTACTACCTCTCCAAGCTTTCTCTCTCGTTAACCCCATCACACGTAAGAGATCTTAAGCTTAAGCCCAGCGCGAGCACCATCATCAGCATCCATGGCTTCCGACCTCCTCCACGCAAAGCTTGCAGCTTTCGCCTTCTCCATGTCCTTTCTTCTCTCCTCCGCACTCGGTAATAACCATGGCCGCCGTATCTTCTCGTAGCATGTGCATACGTCATGCCCGGCATATTAGGACATGAGACAGCCCAGCCTGATGATAAGATGTTCTGATATACGTATGGCTGTTGAATTCGTTCCTGTACTTAATTGTGACAGGGGCGAGGGTGGTGTGCGAGCAGCTGACGGCGGAGCTGTGCGCGTTCGCCGTGTCGTCCACGTCGCGGCGGTGCGTGCTGGAGAACATGCACTGCGCGGGGCGGCCGACGGAGTACCAGTGCCGCACGTCGGAGGTGGTGGTCGAGGACGGCCGCCTGGCCGGCCTGGTGGAGACCGACGGCTGCGTGCGCGCCTGCGGCGTCGACCGCGCCACCTTCGGCATCTCCTCCGACTCCCTCCTCGACCCGCGCGTCGCCGGCGCGCTCTGCTCCTCGCCATGTCTCCAGGGATGCCCCAACATCGTCGACCTCTACTCCAACCTCGCCGCCGGAGAGGGTAAGCAAGCGCTCCATCCTCACAATTGACCGGGTGCTGTTTATTTTAAAGCTCTATATATTTGGTCTCATATAAATAAATCTGGAGGTAGTATTTTAAATCATTTTTATTTTATTTTATTGGTTTTTGATTAAATCATATAAATATTTTGTTGTTTGGTTTAAGCCCAACAAAGTACCAAATAATTATTTGTTTGATTAAATCATATAAATAATTATATGCCCTTGATTAATGATGGACACGGGCCCCTGAGCCCTACATTTAGCATCGTCCTTTTTTCTTTATATATAGAGTAGAAAAAAATAGTGCTTCCTCCTCCCACTAGCAAATAATAACATGTTTTTGTTTTGATTTAAAAGACGTCATCTATGAATGATGGAAGGAGTACATACATCATTAGTGGTACTCTGTTTACTTCGAAAGAAATTAATTGCCGGTAGACTTGTTTATGCATATTATTACACCCTCGTCCTAAATCATAAGTTGCCGTTAACTTTTGGATTTCATTCATCTTATTTAAAAATTAGTGTAGATACTCGAAAATATAAATCATGCTTAAAATACTTGTGGTGACAAATCAAAATATAACAAAATAAATTATATTTGTTTTCTTTAAAACGACAAATAATCAAATGTTATATTTATAAGTCAACAGCCACCTACAATTTTAGGACAAAGACAATTCAACCGTAGAAGGTGGGTCACACAGGTGACAAGACGACTTTAGAAGTACAAGTACGTAAATATCAAGAACGCAAAATAAAGATAACAATCATTTTGTTACAAACTGATTGTAGTCAAATCACTTCGATACACACAAATTGTAGTCAGCTCTCTGGTCTATGGATGGAGTCGGGCGTTTGATCGGAGCAAGGCAGTAAGAGCTGGCACTCTGGCACCAGGACTGGTTTTTATTGGAATTGATCGAAATAACAGCACAATAGTAATATAGTCGTCATATATGGTTGGCTGCCCTCCATCTCCATGCATGAGAGCGGACGGCGCCCCTAGCCGATCTTGGGGACCTCGGCAACGATGCCGGCCGGGTTGACGAAGACGCGGACGCGCTTGCTGTTGAAGTCACCTGTCACGACGGAGCCTTGAGGCAGGACGAGCACCTGCACGTCCGGCCGGTCCGCCAGGATCTTCTGCTTCGCCACCTCCGCCGGCAGACCCTCCACCTCCGGCCACGACTTCTTCTTACTGCTATCGCTCATCTTCTGTTTTCCTTCTTCGGATGTTCAACCGAAACCGCAACGATCGAATTCGACAGAGTGGCAGCAGTCCAAGAGGCAGAATCGATCGATCGAGGTATGTACGATGGTTTTGGTTTGTGCGATCGAGGATGGATCTTGGTATTTATAGGCCAGGTGATATGGTAGACTCAAGGTGGGAGGACGGAGGAACCTTTAAATGGACCAGGCATCTTTCACAATGGATTTCAGCTGGCTGGTTTCAAGCTGGCTGACATTTGGTGCAAGCAGACCCTTCCTTCTTCTGTTGCTGCTTCAGCTTGTGGGTGTCGGATGCGGCCGGCGTCTTGCTTGGACCAAGTCTATGTCCATCCGGGCCATCCGTCTTGGTTGGTATAGATTATACATGGCCGGCACCGGCATTGCAAGCTTCCAGCCAGTACAAAAAAAAAAAAACCTGGATTTGAGAAAATGTGTGTACACAACGATGGGTAGCGGTAGAAGAGAACAACTCGGTAACATTGGCATGGAGATCGAAAGACAGGGTTTCATATTTGAGCAATTCTTTGGAAGTTACTGTTTGTTTGCTTTACAGCTTCCATGTATTTCCTCATGGGATGGAAGTGGAGTGGCTCCAGCTCATGCTCTGTTCTGAGTTCTGACCGGGGCTCATTTTTAGTAGGATGTGCAAAAATGTTGTTTTTAGTATACATGCCTAATCTAATTTGACACATGTATATTTGCAAATGGCAGGTGTAACCTTCTCAGAGCTGTGCGAGGTACACCGTGCCAACCCTCGGCGCGCCATGGCACAGCTCCAAAGCTCCGGTGCGGCACACCCAGGGCATCCCGATGCAGCTGCTCCTTCACCAGCGACACCTCCTTCCGAGTCACCTTAATTGGATTTTTTTAGATACATAGCGATGATGTTATTATTTATACCATAAGCATTGGTTTGAGATTTGTATTTTTTTCACGTGCATTTGTATTGAATAAATACTGTAATGTTTTCAAGACTATTTGCTTGTATCACGGTCGCACAATATTAAATCTGTCATGCTCCAACCAATCTGTTCGGAATATGGTACTATACAGAATACTGTACGCTGAAATGGACATCTACATCATGGCACTACCAATGAGCCTGACAATTCTCACAAAACATGTAGACCTAAATTTCCTATTTAAGGAGGCCATGTATTGGCAGGACCCAACTTTTTGTAGCTTGAACAAACAACAACATTGGAAAATTATGTTGCGTTCCACATATCTCATCTATGATGCCCTGAAGCTTGACTACATCATGGCACTACCAATGAGCCTAACAATTCTCACAAAACATGTAGACCTAAATTTCCTATTTAAGGAGGCCATGTATTGGCAGAACCCAACTTTTTGTAGCTTGAACAAACAACAACATTGGAAAATTATGTTGCGTTCCACATATCTCATCTATGATGCCCTGAAGCTCGAAGAGCTCCCAAAAAACTAGGAACTCTTGTCGGATTGTGAATTCCTAAATTGTCACCTCATGTTGACCTTGATCTAATTTCAAGACATTAAACAACTAGACATGCATATATTGTTCATATATTGCTCCCAAACGTCCTGTCAGTAGACCTTGCAAATCCTTTAGTCATTGACTCAAGTCAGACAAATCACAAATTAGCGGACCTCCTTTGTTATGACCGGCATCTCCTATCAATGCAGGCACAAATGCAATTGTGGCTTACTTAGTATCAATTCATATCTAGTTTGTCACTGCTTACCATCATTTCTATTTGTTAGAAAGGTAGTTGATTGTTTGGTTTGGTTATAAATAGCCTAAGCACCATCAATAATAGATCACGAAGGGCAAAAAACTATTGTTGTGCTTCCCATGTCCCCTACATAGTATCAGGACACATTCTAAAGCTTGAATTCTTCCAGATATTGTTAACGGTCACAATTTAACATGTTCATCATATGATGGGCATTACTCATCATTATTACTATAATCGGGAGCACTCACATTTGTCACCTTTGGCCATGAGTCAAGGATATGAACTTGATGTAGCACTTGCTGGAGGTGGACAAGACTTAGACGAAGTAATAGCAAGCATGGAAGTGGAGGATGAATCACTTGAATCTTCATTGCTCATCTATTCACCAATATAAGTTCTACATTTCTTCTTGAGAAGCTTCCACTTGGAGAACTTAGTTTTCATGTCCTCATCATCATTGTCTTCATTGCTCGAGTCATTCTTGGGTTGTTTCTTTCTCTCATCCTTTTGCTCTTGTGGTGACATTGATGTGTAATATGCCCAAACTTACCAACAATTATAGCAATCCAATTCTTCAATGGATTTCTTATTGGATGGAAGGATCTTCTATATTAAATTGTACTTGATGCCTTTGTTGTTCAAGCATCTCAAGATATTTGTGGCTCTTCTCACAAGCAAAGCAACTTCATCATAACTATCTTCATCTTCAACGCCATCCTTCTCAACCATCATTCGCCAGCAATGGCTTCACTAATTTCCTCACCTCCAACAGTCAACTACAGGTTGAGGACACCTTTGGCGATACACCAAATAGCGGGTCTACTGACTTTGTTGCCTCCATCTTCAATTATGCCTCAAGGGGCTAGCCTACATATTTAGCCATGACATATGCTTTAGAAATGATGGCTTTAGCTATTTTAACGCATTGTGCAACTATGGCTCTGGGGCTAATTAAATCCTTTGGGTCCGTGACTCTGACTAGATCGACTACTTCAATTAGAACAATACTTCAGTTACTTTTAGTATGTACAACAGGGTCGTGCAGGAGCACCAACCAAGACGGTCTTGGGAGATACCCATCGGAGAAACCATTCGTGCCAACGCAAATGAGGACACAAAGGCAAAAGAGTGAGTATTGGCAATGAATACTTTGTCTACTTCAACTACGAGCAAGTCTTGGCCATGTATGCTTTCTTCTCTATGTTAACTACTTCAACTTGGAACTAGCATGAAGCCCTATCAATAACATTAGAGAGGAGAATCATGAGACAAAATGAGAAGAGGATCAGAAGTTGATGAGCAAGCCTAGGCAACAACGAAACACCCATCCCCCTCTACTTTTAGGATGGAACATTGAGGAGGCGCACACACACGAATGGGCTGTGAGGGTGTTCCTCACTAGTGATGTCAGTGTAGTGCCTAGTCCTTTTCTTTGTTTTCACCTACTTTGCGGGTGGTAGGTGTAAGGAAAATGGCCTCATGTGCCATATTTCCATAGTTGTGTTTTGGTGATTGATTGACAACCAACACTTGAACTAATAAGTTTGTCTAGATGCACATTCTCAGGTGTTTTAGGTCCAAGGGTTGAAGGGAAGAAAAAGAACCAAGGCATGGCCCGAGGGGCTGACTAACAAGAAACCTCATAGTTTTTGTGAGGATCGAAAGGTCCGGTCTAAGACCATACCAACCTTCGAACTATATTTCCTGAGGAGGGGGGGTGCGCTGAGAAATTGAAGCCTGGCAAGTTGTGAAGATCGTATGATCTGACCTCCCAGACTTGTATGGGCCGTACCCATACCTTCCAACAGACCGTGCTATAGACAGTACCAAGTTACCCGAGGCTGTGAATTTGGAAGGAAAATCAGGAATACATGGACCGTAGAGTACTTTGTCAAATACCGTACTATACTCCGTACCAAGTTACCCGAGGCTGTGAATTTGGAAGGAAAATCAGGAATACATGGACTGTATAATACTCTCTCAAAGACCGTACTATACTCCATACCAAGTTATCCGAGGCTGTGAATTTGGAAGGATAATCGAGAATACATGGACTGTATAGGACTATATAAAAGACCGTACTATACTCCGTACCAAGTTAAGGAAAATTAGGAATACATGGACCGTACAGTGCTCTCCTACAGACTGTACCATTGACTGTACCATTGGAGCACCGGCTAGTTGGCAAGTACAATGGACCATACTATACCATCCTACGTACCCTTTTGGCCAACAGCTAGTTTGTATTTGGGGGCTATATAAGCCACCCCATCCGGCCATTTGAAGTGAGTTGAAGCTATTAAAGACCACAACAAGTGTAGAGGTGTATTCCAAGCATATCATCCATTCCAACCACCAAAAGTGGGCTTAGTGCATCATCCAAGCTAGGTTAGAGCTTAGAGAGAATGAGCTTGTAAGCTCTTCTTGAGTGTAGCTCAAGCGTCAGCTAGAGGAGAAGACTTGGCTGTGGTCAAGCCACTTGTACTCGTTGCTAGATCCTCTATTGGTGTGGAAAGGCGGCGACAACTTGTGCGGGGACGAGGAGACCTTTCAAACTCCGTAGTGCAATCTGGCGCCTTGTGACCGAGAGAGTCACTGGCGGTGGCTAAGCCTTGGTGGCACTTAGCCTTTGCTTGTCGTGAGCCATTTGGTGGTGAATGCAAGACGTGATCGGAAGAGTCTTGGTGCCCGGCTCATATATTGCCTTTGGTGGCGAGCCTGTGAACGTAGCCTTTAATGGTGAACCACATTAAATCCTCGTATTTTTTCGGAAGTTTGTATCCCCTTGCCCTTATCTCTTTACTTACCGCATTTATATTTCTGCATTTGCTTTCTTGTGTGCCTTTAGCTTTTCTAGTTAGTTTGATTAGGTTTGACTCTTAAATTGCAAGTCTTTTAGTTAAGTTAGAGAACGCATAGATAAACCTTAGAAACTAGGATGTGCAGAACATAATAGGTTTATCTTATGAACTAGAACACTCTAGGTTTTAGAAAAGCGATTAGCAACCCAATTCACCCCCTCTTCCTCTAGGGTCAGACCGGCATGTTCCTTACAGTAGGTACTGGTGGTTGGCATCTTGTCCACTACGGTTCATGTCCTGGACTTAACTTAATCGAGTTTTTCACTATTTTTGCATAGAAAAACTCAAATGAATTCAGCATGGTTCACCTAAACAATCAATTAAATGTCTATTTAGCCAGTTTAATAGTGTTTAACGTGGTTCCGTTTAGACCGTCTAGACCGTTTAACACCACTTTTGATAGTTTAAATAGTCAATCGTTTAATCGGCTATTTACACCCTAACATTACAATTGGTCACCGTTTAAGGAAACGTTGCCTGGAACCAAACTGGCTTCATGCTCGGAAAGAAATAAGACAAGAATGGAACGGTATAGGGAACAAAAAGACTTACGCATGGATTTTATCGACCTATAAAAGACTTGTGACAAAATACCAAGGAATTTTATGTAGTGGGCTTTTGACAAACATAAAGTTTCAAAAAAGTATATTGCCCTCATCAAAGATATGTACAACAATATTGTAGCTAGTGTATGAACAACCGATGATGACACATATCTTTTCTATTAAAATAGGACTATATCAAAAGTCAGCTTTGAATCATTATCTATTCACCCTAGTGACAGATGAAGTCACGAGGGATACAATATCCCTTGATGTATGTGTTTTTCTAATGATGTTTGCTAGTGGATAAAAGCTGAGAGGGAGTAAATAGGAAGAGTTGTGGCGGTGGACTCTCAAGTCAAAAGGTATTAGAGAATTATTAGTAAGATTATAAAACTAGGTATATGACATGTGGCTTTGGTACTACTAGACATGAGAAGAGAGATGTGAGTTTAAAAAGTCAGGTAGTACCAAAGAGGATACCTTTTGAATTAAAGGTATGGACGAATGAAGATATTGATATTGACAAAGATAATCATATAATTTATATTGGATGTGAAATGGCGTCAAGTGGAGTTTTATATTACACAAGAGCGTTTCATAGAAACAAAAAGCAAGTTCTACAGCATAGCGATTAGACGTGGTGTTATACGGAGCAAAGTGTTGGCCTATTAAAAGATAGCATATTCAATGGGTAAGTGTCATGGGGATGTATGTTGCATTGAATCTACTAGTATACGAGGTTGGACCAAGGAACAGCTTCAATTCAACATCAGTTGAGGTGGTTTGGACATGTCCAATGGAAACCTCCAGATATCTACCTATAGATAAAATTGGACGGTAATGGGAAGAGAGGTGGGGAGTGGCCAAACTTGACATGGGAAGAGGGCCTGTTTGCTTTCCGTCTAGGCAGACTTGCCTGGCTCTAGCGGCGATCCCAGGCGTTCAGGGCATCAACCAAAATAGCCCTTAAAAGAGAGAGATATTTCAAAGGAAATGTTTGGATAAAATGCTTAAAAAGAAGCCATCCATGTGGCTGAACCGTGATTAGACCATGTGCTTTAGTTCCTTTAAAACCCTTTACCCCTCATTTCTCCCGCTTTCTCCTTCCGTTGGTAACTATTGTTGTGTTTCAACTCTAGCCAACCCAACTTTTTAGGACTAAATGGCTTTGTTGTTGTTGTGTTTTGCCAAAAAAAAAAGTGAAAAACACTCGATAAGCCTGCATGCTTTAAAAAACAAAATGGAAGGCTAGTATAATCATTAGACAATCACGTTAGTCAACAAATGCATCAGGTACATCATGGCAGCTACAAACAAATACCAACATGAACTGTGATGCTGAGTATAAGGAAATGGCAAATTTGCCTCTATGCCTCTCTTGATTCCTATGATGTAACTCCTGGTTTCAAAACCTATCTGATTGCAACCTGGTTCTTGCAGCAAAATGGTGTGGTCATCTACAGATGGTCTTTGATGGGAAAGACCAGTGATAAAATTTGATTGCGTTTCCTCCTACAACAATGGTACAGGGACAGCTAGGAAAAACTAACACCTTTCATTCCCAAAATTTTACCCAAAATAGCTTTGACACAATAATCCTGCAGGAAGACCAAGTAGATGGTTCAGTTTGTGGAACAATCAATAGTAAAAAGGTCCACATGGACTGGCCACATGACCAAATGTACAGATGCCCAGTCATGTAGAAGTATAACAACAAGATTACTGAACTATGACAGTTGGAAGATTGTTTTACAGCCTTATATGTTGATAGGACATTCACAGCACTCCTCTCAACCATGACAAGGCACAAGGCACCAGCAAGTATACACAGTTACAAGCAAGCCACTCAACCGTCAGTATTATGGAAGAACAACAGCATGGCATTTCAATCATCTTTCTGATGTAAAGCACGAGCTAGACTATTACCATTCAGTGCCGCATGGTACACTCGCTTATCTGCCAACCCAAGGTCTGAAAGAATTAAGTTCCCCTGGAAAAAAGAGAAGTAGAGGTTGTCACATGGTATTTACCATAGTAACCAAAATGGTAGTACTACATTATTAACATTGGATGTGGTTAATCATTTTTACACGTTATAAAGCATTAACATACCTCCACTGCCATTAGTTTCCGTACATTATTTGCATAGAGCTTAGGATCCTCCTTTTCTTGCTCGGACGGATAGTAAACAGGCAAATGGATCACCTCTAGATAATTTACAAATTGACAGAGGAGCAGAAATACATGACGTGCCTGAAAGTTTTTCATGAAAATTCAGCAAACTTACATAGACACAAGAGATATTAGGTAATTTCTAGTAAGTCACAAATAGACTGTTCTGAAAATATAATCTTAATTGTTAAACTAGTCCACACACTTCAGGACAATCACCACATGGCACTCAAACATACCAACATTGAGAAAAGGATCTGGCCACAGCTGTTTCATAAACTTTTTATTAACTGTCAGCAATTTTAGAGGTGAATGTTCTCTATATTATTATGCATCCACAAACCAATACCAATGAGGCGGATTTTAATTCAAGGGCCTAACAATAGAAATAGCTAAAAAAAGTTCAATGGAGTCCATTGTCAATAAACAGGAAAGTCGAAGAGGCACCAGGTAGCAAAATGTGGGGGCAATCTCTCCAGTATTTTCCAAGCCAAAAATTGATCAAATCAAAATAATGCAATGGCCTATAGGTCAAAATTTATTATAATGAGGATAGCACCACTTTTAGATGTCGCATTCCATGTTGTATCTCAGCTATTTTGTCTCCTTATTGTTGGCATTTAACTTGCAAATTTCAATAAGGCAGAAAATTTGCCACTGATACTCACCCCTGACATGGACTCCCATGCTGGATTAAATCTTTTGTAAGGATATTTTAAAATCACTGGCCGAACTGGTGCTTTTGCAAGAAAAGCACCTGTCTTGAATGGAAGGAGATAATCTCCACTTGTAGTTGTGCCCTCTGCAGTAGTATAATGTAAGGTTATTAGAAGATGCATTAATTATGTACATAAGCAGCAGTTTGATCTTACTGCCAAGACTTGGATAGCAAACCCAAAAAGGGAATCACAAGATGACAGCAAAATATGGTAATGCAATGCAGATGTTAAAAAGATGGATACTCTGACAAATAATCTTCAAGCCAGAAAATATATTAAGTTAATATGAACTTACCAGGGAAGAGTAACATCATTGGTGCATTTATCTGTTGATGAGAACGCTGGATTCTTTCAGTTACAGCACCTGTGTATGGCATAGAATATCAGAAGCCGAAAGAACCAATATGGAATCATGTATTCAGTATCCCTTGCCCTGTTTCAAAGCAAGGCTTAGGCATCCAGGCTGTGCCCGCTCGCCATGGAATTTTGTCACCTAGGCGTCTAGGCGATGCCCGCTTCCCATGGCTTGCCTTACCGCCTTTGAAACCATGATCCCTTGCAACAGAAAACTATGCCAGAAATAAAATAACAGAAAGTCGCAAAGTGCCTCTAGTAGCAGTGTCTCAAAAACTAAATTTCAGCCAATGTTTGTACTCATATAAGTTGCCTCAGCCTATAGTACTCATATAGAAAAAGGTAGCAATGACATCTGATTCTTAGAACTTCCAAACCTAGTTAAAAGTATACCCCCATTCGATCTTCATGATGTCTCGATTTCAGTGTTTTAAAGGTATTGTGCCCGTCATCTAGGCGACAAGGTGATCTGGTATATTAGGACACCTTGCCACCTTACCTTGCCTAGGCAGCTGGGCATGGCCACTCACCATGTCTCGCCTTAACACCTTATAAACAATCAAACAATCGTCAATTTTCAATCTTTTTGCCCATTCTTATGATTCTTGAACTTTCTTCACTTCCCAAATAATTAGATTTTTAGTTGGCTGTGAAAGTAACTCCATCCTAACCTACCCTCCAGTGAAACTTCCTTGTGCCAAGGATGGTATTGTCCCATCAAAATATATTGTAGAATATTCAATCAGAATAAACAAAGTAAACAGTTCAAGGACAGGATTCTGCATTGAACAGACACTTTAGTTCCACGATCATGGATAGAATTTAACCGTAGTCACCCATCAGCTAGTGAAAGATTAAGTGCTCCAGAAGATGAATCTTGCTGCTGTTACTCCCCCAGATGTTTCTAGCAGGCTCAATTCTTGGTGGTGTCAGTCCTCTAGAGCTCTTCCTAAGGAGTTGCAAAGGGCTTCAATAATCTGATCGTTCTAGTTCTAGTTACTTGGGAGCTCTAGAAGCATAGGCCTGTGTTTTTTAGGGTGTTCGCCCAGAGGTACAGGCTGTGTTATTTGCGGTGGCTTCTGAGGGGCAATTGTTGTTTTAGGGCTGGGGCTGTGGGGCTCCAAGAGCTCACCCTGTGCACCCTCCCAGGTCGTGTGTTTGTTTAGTGTGTGTGCGCGCGTTTAGTGCTCTCCTGTGTTTGGGACTTCAGGGTTGTACCTGAGAGGTGTTTCAATCTCTCAGCCTTGTATTTGTTTTCCTACTTAATGAAATGACACACAGCTCACCTGCGTTGTTTGGAAAAAAAAGAAGGAATATTAAAGTGCAGAATTTCCTGACCAAAAAATTTGGTTGTCACTAGTACGCTATGTTACAAAACTCTCAAGTTTTAATGATGAGAAAAATAAGTTGTATCCACAGAAGCTAAAAGAAGAGAAACTATGTTGATTTAAGACCATCGACATCACCAAGTACCTGAAACACCTTTGAAGTCTGATGTTTTAGATTCCCGCTGAACAAAAATGCATCCAAGACATTTGCTGCATAAGAGTATAAAAATGCTTTTTTGACTGATGTTCCAGAAAATAAATACAAATACAAGCATTTTTGTAGTCAAACTAATTACAAGTCCACGTTATAATTTCTAGTAGAAAACCAAAAAAAATATATCCAAAGACGGTAGAGAATGTTAGTACCTTATGAGACCAACTAGGGGCAATCTGGCTACTGATCTCTTCAAGAAGGATGGGTATGTGCAAAAAGACAAGTCAAAGTCAATATATTTTAGTGAAAAAGCTTTGCGAAATTATATGAACAAGACAATGAGAAAATATTTTGTGGTACCTTAGCAACAAAACTGGGAAAAGAAGCTGACATGTGATAAAGAATATCCACATAAGATACATGATTAGATACAATTGCCCCAGGCCTTTCCATTTCTTTAGACTGGTCCACATGCTCATCCTGAAAGGCCAAGGAATCACAATAGCTAGATATCGTAAACCCAAAAACAGCCATATATCCATGCTTCATCATTCAAGGCCCAAAGTAGGACTCATCCACAGCCAGCTAATAAAAACTAAAATGATACTGATATTATATACAAATGATGACTGCACTACACAACCACCACCAGGTTTATCATGCTATTATGACATTCTAATATCCGAGGAACTTCAAACCCCACATCACAAATACTTCTCCAAAATCTAGCAACATTTTAGCTGCAACTAAACACATGAGACAGTAAAGTGGCAAGCCACAGCCACAAACTAGCAGGCATTGCAGAAAGTTGACAGATACACTCATACACATATGGGCAATGGCAGGTGCACATAGTTATGACAGATTTGTCAGTCTATATATTAAAGATCCTTTTATTTCATCCCCACAGGAAAAACACCCAGCCCCAAAGCTAACTTGGATGCATATGACATCAAATATTCTGAAAGTTACAGTATCCATCTCTACCCTTGCTCAGGAATCAAGCACAAAGAAGGCTACAAGCAGTAATAAAACAATCGGAAGCTTGCTTATTAGAAGTTTAGAACTAGAACTAGTCACCATCACTACCTCGGCATGGGGGAAGCGGCAATCATACTCCCGGATCCAGTAGAACCCGAAGACGAACAGCATGGCGCGAGCAAGCGCGCGGCCACACCGCACCACCACAGCCCGCCTCCAACCTTGGAGCCGCGCGTAGCCGTCCCCTTCGTCGCCCTCCCGCTCCTCCTCCACCCGCAGCGTGCACACGCGGCACACGATGTAGTAGAGCAGGAGCACGAGCACGCCTGCAGCGACCCGCAGCGGGACGAGCACAAGCCCCGCGAAAGCCAACCGGAACGCCTCCACCGCGCTCACTGGGCCCAGGCCCATCGGCCCATACGCGTCCCGCCGAGCGTATGGCGCGTACCTCCGGTCCAGCTCCTCTATGCTCTCCTGCACTGGCGCGGCGGAGGCCGCGGGGGGAGACGAGAGGAGCGGCCTCGTGGCGACCGTATCCTCGCTGCTCATCCCACCGCCGCCGACGCCCTCGGGCTCGGATGGGGTGGTGGTTGCGGCGGCGTTTGGAGCCATGGCGGTGAAGGCGAACAGGAAACCCTAACCCTGGTGACGATACCAGATCGGCATGGTAGTATTGGTGAGGACGCCGAGACGGAGATGCGGTCGGTGGTGTCCAGCGCGACGAGTAGACGACGACCGGACGGTGGCGAGGGAGAAGAAGGATGGCCCGTTGAAATTTGATCGGACGGCTAGCATACGCTGGGAGGTCTTTGATTGGGTTTGGGTTACGTGGACGCGATGATTAACTGGCTTTTTGGATTAGCACGCGGTTGTGCGAGACAGACACCCATGCTCGTACAGTCGTACGTGTCACGTGTGAGCTTTGTTTTTCCAGAAAGAACAGATAGGGAGAAGTGCTTTGATTTGCCAAAGCCACCACAGTCTTACAGAAGGTTAATAATAAAATTCACTGTAGATTTTATAGCATTGCCATGTCACATACAGCTAATTGTATAATAAGGTATGTTTGGTTCTTTAGGCCTAAAGGCAAACCGATTAATTTTTAGTTCAAAACTGACTAAAATACCAAACACTGTGAACTAAAGTGGACTAAACTGACTAAAATCCTTTAACCATAAAGGAGTTAAACTGGGCTCCTCTTGCACCCCGCCGGCGCTTCCCCTCTCCCTCTCCCTCTCCTCACCGACGCCGGCATCTTCCCACTCCCTCCGGCGCCGCCTCTCTCCCTCTCTCGCTCCCCGATGACGTGCAGGAGGCGCGGCCAGGACGAGGCGAAGGGGTGAGGCTGAGGCGCGGCCGGGAGGCGGCGGCCTTACCACCGGCGGGCGGTCGCCAGGGCGCTGTCGGGCTGCAGCGGGCGGCGACCGGGCGGGGCGTGGGGAGATGACGGACTGGGGGTATGGAGGTCTTTTGTGTTTGCTTTAGTCCTTGGAATCAAATAGGGTGGACTACAGTTTAGGTCTAAAATTTAGTTTTTTAGCTTGAAGAATCAAACAAGCACTAAGTCTTTCTTGGTGCAAGCTATACACCTGGCCCACCTCGTTCTCTCACGAACGTTTTAGAGTCCATGAGCATCTCGCCTTAAACTGGCTGCGAGTAAGCAGACCGTTTTGCTTCTCTTTCCATTTCTTTTTTTTCCATGTCACCACAAATGTGATGTGGCATCCCTTGCAGCCCGCCTATGTCACCATATTATACTTAGCTCTTATGTGCTACCATAGATTTTTTTTTCTTTTTTTAAATGAAACTAAGGCTATTCCTAGTGCACAGTAACATGTACATTAAAGTGTGTATGCCACGTAAGCACTTTTGCTGATGTGGCAAGAGAGTTAAAAGGGAAGAGAAGAAAAGTGTATCTTGTGGGAGATGCTACTTGGACACGAGATCATATGCATTGAAATCTGAACTATCAGAGTGGCCCACAATTCATACTCACACAAGTATGTAACATTTAATTGTTTTGTGGATACTAAAAAATAATCCATGATACTATGCATTAAGGTAGATATATCTAGTGTAGTATCATGTGGCGTGCAAACTTTGGATACTGTGACAAGATATAATAAATTGAAAATAACCTAACCAACATGATATAGAAAATAACCTAACCAACATGATATAGAAAAGACGACAGAGTGTCCAGCAACATGCTCAACTAGTTCTTTTTCCCTGAAAAAAGTCTATATAAAACGCTTTTTGCCACGTAGATACTGAGTGGCCTCCAATTCACATTGATTCCACAAATAAGGTGGTGGCTGCCATTAGCCACCTTCCTTGGCTGGTTTAGTTGGTGCTTAGGGTCTCAAAACTCTAGGTTTTAAAATCCAAGCAACAGCTTCAATATTATAGGGTTTTAGAGTGATCTAGACCCATAGTTACTGGGTAGGAAGTGGGTGGTTGTTTGGAGAATGAGTTCCTCTCCTTGTAATCGATTCTTGAGACCATTTTGGGCGAGCGATAGATGGAATTTTGTGCAGCAACTTGAGTGTGGTTCCCTTCCCCCTTCCTCTTTGGTAGTTTGGTTTTTGTTGATTCCTTAAAGTCTTTTGGTTCTTAGTTTGCCTACAATATTTTCTCTTCTCTTTTGCTATTTTGAACTTGAAAGGACATGGAGATTATGTCTTACAACATCTCAATCCTGCAAGATTGCCAAGAACAAGTCGTTCTTGAGTTTTTCCCTTTTTTCCCAAGTATTCACCTCTTCACGAGATCTGAAATTCCTGCTAATCCCGTGATCTTTTTCAATAGATCTTTTGAGAATAGCTTTGGAATGAAGTTAGGATAGCCTGTATCAAATCTCATGAAGATTAGAGAAGACTTAGTCAAGTTTAGGCTTTTGGAGCTCAAGTCTTGCAGTCTCTGTCGGACAGTCCGGCATGCTACCGGAGAGTCCGGTGCGTGCTACCAGACAGTCCGGTGTGTGCTACTGGATGGTCCGGTGTTGGGTTGCGCTAGTCGTTCCATCGGATAGTCCGGCGTGCTATACCAAACAATCCGGCGTGCTACTGGATAGTCTGGTGTGTGTTATAGGATAGTCCGGTGTTGCCCAAGCTGCATTCTTCTTTGGCTCTTTTGGCTTGGGTGCTTTGTCTGCAACTTTGGTTTGTGACTCTTTGTTGTATGGCCTTACTCAAACTTGGTTCTACCAGTGAGACCTATGTAGAGTGGCTGGTGGAGCACTTGCTAAGTTTCAGGCCATGGTTGCTTTCGTTCGTCTCGTCGGCGCTTGAGCAATTTGTTCCGTTGTTCAACTTCCTCTACGTGCCCTAGGGTCAGTAGCTTCTCAGTGGCTACGTGATCTTGCACGTTTGAGAAGAAAGGGGTTTGGGGGTTGTGTTTTTAGGTTTGACCTATTCACCCCCCTCTAGGTCGCCTTCTCGGTCCTTAGTATGGAGTAATCTTCATTACTTGGCTTTCTAACTTGACACATTTTATCCAAATTTAGACAAGTCTCCAAGTCCCTTTTAGCTCTTGTGGCTCTAAGTTGCCTTCAGAACCCACACCTTCTTGGATGCCTTCATGGTACGAATGATGTCCTCAGGCACCCAAATAGGTTGGTTGCACCTCTTGCCTTGCTTGTTGATCTTGTGAGCAACCACCTTGTTGTTGTCCGTCTTGAGCAAATATGGTGTGATCTTCTCTTTGTCATCCTTCAATATTGGCTTGGGGTTGTTTGGAGTGAAGTTTTTCTTTTGTTTTCCTTCTCTCTTCTTGGACGCCAACTTTTTCTTTACTCCACACATGTAGGACTTGTGGCCTTCTTGATGGCAAAGGAAGTACACCACAGTTTGACTTTCCTCAAGCTTCTTCACCACCTTGGGGTGGTTATCTTGTGGAGGTTGAGCTTGCTCCCTTTGACTTTGCAACCTCACCACATCCTTCATGAGCCGATCCACCACTTGCTTAAGCACCTCGTTCTCCATTGCAACCTCTTCTTTACAAGATTCTACAAACAAATTCTAAATAAAAGGTTGCAAGAGGGGTGAGAAAGGATCATCAATTAAATCACAAGAGGTGGAAGCATCCATTTTAGATTTTTCGGAAGAGAGAGTGCATGCATTTTTTGAAGTAGCTTTTAGTTCAAGAGCCTCAATTTTTTTGTTACCTCATCATTATGGTTTACAATTGTAAGGAAAATGGGCCCTAAGTCTTGTGTTTAGTTCCCTAATGTAATTTTGGTGGTTGAAGTGACAACACATGCCATGGGACTAATATTTATGTACAAGTGTTTTTGTTTAAGTTCTAGGGTGAAAGTAGAGAACTTGGCGAACAAACACCTCAAAGAAGGACTAAAAGATCACAAGAAAAGACCCCAAGCCGCTATCAAGGTGCAAGCTTATGCCCTGATTCGGCGGTCCCACTAACTGGTTCAAGAGGTCCGGAGAAGCCCCATCGGAAGAACTAGAAAGAAGAAGTCGCAAGATGAAGATTTGAAGACCTGTTGCATTTTCACGCAACGGGAGGTTCGGTGTGTACAACCAGACAGTCCGGTGGTTCACCACCGGACGTTCTAGGCAGAGAAAGAAGGAGCGACCGCGTCCAAATGCTATAACGCACCAGACGGTCCGGCGGTTCACCACCGAACAGTCCTGTGGTATGACCAGACATTGTGGACCGAAAGTGTTGCAAATCAAGACCTCAAGCTTCAGCACGCACCGGACGGTCCGGTGGTTCCAACGGTCGAATTGTTAGTCCAACGGTCGACTCCAACGGCTAGCCAATTATACGCACCGGACGGTCGAGTGGTGTACCACCGGACGGTCTAGTGGTGACGCAGAAAAGTGACGATTGCTTCCAACTGCTAGTTTTGAGGCTTGGGCTATAAATACCCCCTAGCTCGGCCTCCACAATGTGGTTGGAGACTCTCAAGCTAACACAAGTGTTGAGGCACCCATTTGATTCATCCCAAGAGCCTCATACACACATTTGAGAGCCCAACCACCGCAAGAGCTAATAGACACATCCCGACATAGCTAGAGCTTCATTGCATCTTCGCTTAGGTCTATTTGTCTTTATCTCTGCCTACGTGCACGTCCTTGGTGTATCAAGTGCGGCTGCAAGTCTTTTCCGGGCTTGGTCCCATGTATTATGAGAGAGTGAGTCACCTCAAGACGGGCGTGAGATATGGTCACTGCTTAGTGCACACCATGAGGGTACCGCGACGATTAAGGCTAGGCTTGTGGAGACTTACCGGCGCGAATATGAGAATTTCGTCCAGAAGCCGGGAGAGTCAGTAGACTGAGGGACTCAAGTGTACCGAGTCTGGTCTTTCGTCCTGGCTGTGATGAGAGTTTGTCAACACCGAAGACTTGCTGATGGATGAGCAAGCACCTCCTAAGTGTGACCTGGAGGAAAAGCCCTCTTGAGTGGACTGAGAGGCGGCGCCAGAGTGGACTTGGCGTGACAAAAGCCCTGCCGAGTGGACTGGCAGGTGGCTTGGGTGGAGGCCCATGTTAGGCTCGGCCCACAAGTGCGACCGTGGGTGCGGGATGGTGTCGTGAGCCATAAAATCACTCAAGTGGAGGCCCAACAATCGTTTTCTGGTTCCACCGTCAAAACCAGGGGCTGGTTGCCGGTATCCCAAAACCGGTAGTTATCCAAAGGGATGAGCTACTAACCACATGGAGGACATCGGGAGATTACTTCGAGCCGAAGAAGATCAAGGACTCCATCATGGCCGTTCATCTGAGTTTCCTGCGTCTTTTCTGGCCTCTACAGGCATTTTAGTGTAATTACGTATGTATCTTAGGGGGCTGTTTGCAAAACAGCCTAGAATGAGTCTTGTAGTATAAATAAGGGAGATGGCTGTCTAATCTCCCTCTCTTGGCTGGTTGAATTGTGCTTAGGGCTTAGAAAACCCTAGGTTTTGAATCTCCAAGCAAGAGCATCAAGGTTTAGTGAGGTTTGAGTGATCTAGCCTCCACAAAAAGTGGGTAGGATGAGGGTGGCTGCTTGGTGAACGTGATTCATCTTGTAATCTAGATCTAAGACCTCTTTGAGGCTATAAATTGATGGATTTCGTGCAGCCCCTTGAGTGTTCTTCTTTTCCCCTCTCTTGATTGGTTTTTTATCTTTGTTTTCTTGCCTTTTTGTGTGTTTGGCTTTGGGCAAGAGCAAGATCTTTCTATTGCCGGTGTTTTGGACTGCTAGGATGTGGTTTTGATTGTGGTTGTGTTGCCTAATCTTTCAATCCACGAGCAGCCCCTCCTCTCTCGTTCTTGGCAAGTGGACTTCACTTCGGGGACAAGTCAAATCCGTGGAGAAAAACTTAAGCATAGGGCTTGATCTATTGGGAAAAGCATCCCCATGGCCTAGACAAAACCCTTGCAAAGTTTGGTGAAGTTTGGAGTCCATTTGACCAAGATTTGGATCGATTTTGAGGATTCTCGGGCTGTTTTCTCCCCTCGGGTTGCTCTGTTTCATACCACCGGACTGTCCGATGGGTAGGCACCGGACTGTCCGGTGGCCTAGGGTTTAGCCCGGGCGGAGTCTACGAGGCTCGGCCTCTCAGGCTTTTAGCAGCTACCGGACTGTCCGGCGGTGAGCCAACGGACTATCCGGCGGTGCTGCTCGAGGGTCAAGCCCTCAGCCTTTTTCATCCGGTGGGTGGCACCGGACAGTCCGGTGGGTCGGACTCGAGGGTCAAGCCCTCAGACTTTACCGTCCAGTGGGTGGCACCGGCCTGTCCGACGCTTAGGCACCGGACTGTCCAATGGTGCCGTCGGACTGTCCAGTGCGTTGGCATCGGACTGTCCGGTGGCTCCTGCTCCCGGCGGTTCTATAGTGCTTCCATAGTGCTTTCCTCGACGTGTCTTAGGGTTGGTAGCTTGTCCTAACTATGTGATCCTACACGGGTGAGAAGAGAGGGTTTTTGGGGTCATAGGTTTTTAGGTGTCGACCTGTTCTCCCCCCTCTAGGTCGCTCTTTCGGTCCTCAATTGGTATTAGAGCCAAGTTAGGGTCTTCTATACCTTAACCGGTTCTAGATCCATCAAGGGCGACCATGGATCAGTCCGCTAGCAAGATTCTAGGGTTCGATGGCTCCGATTACTCATATTGGAAGATCCGTCTGTCGGCATTCCTCCAGAGCCAACATTCGTCCATCTGGGATATTTGTCAGCGTGCTGATTTTGAGGTGCTTGAGGAGCGTGTTACTTAGCTGCAGCAGTGGGAACACGAAGCGAACAACAAGGCTAGGAATTTTCTCTTGACAGCCATAAGCAGCTCTGTGTTCAATAGAGTGAGTCATCTTAGGACAGCTAATGAGATCTAGACTACCCTTGCAAACTTCCATGAGGGGACAAGTCAGGTCAAGGCCAGGCTGTACGAGACGTACAAGTGAGAGTACGAGAATTTCTCCCAGCAACATGGTGAGAGCATTGACGATTTGTTCAGTCGGTTTCAATCGATTGCCAACAAGATTCGTGCTAATGCAAGAAATGGGGCTTTGCCGTACGACGACCATGAGCAGGCTTGCATGCCACTCTTTGCCTTGGATCGTAGTATTTGGCAAATGAAGAAGGAGTCTATAGTCGAGTCAAGTGGCTATGAGACTCTCACCACAGACGAGCTGTATAACAAGTTGAAGGCTTCAGAGGTTGACGCTCAGGCGCAGTCTAGAATGAGCGGACCAACTCCTAAGTCCCTAGCTCTTATGTCTGCCCCTAGTAGTGGTGGTGCTACTAACGCTAACCCTTCTGTTGGCTATGCTTTGTCCTTGATTGCAGCTAAGGAGGAGGAACTGGAGGCTCTTGATGATGATCAGCTGTGTTTGCTCTCCAACAACTTCCAGCGCCTCTACTCCAACAGGATGAGCCGCAAAAGAGGTGACAAGCTCTAGTGCTACGAGTGTGGGAAGATGGACCACTTCATCGCGGACTGCCCCCAGAGGAGAGCTTGGGAGAAGTACTCCGCCGGCAAGGATCACAAGTACAAGAGCGAGTACACCTCCGACAAAAAAAAAGGGCAAGTACAAGGGCGACAAGAAGAAGCGGCCGTACTTCAGCAAGAGGGAGTTCGTGAAGCAGTACCAGAAGCACGCGCAAGAGCGCGACCGTGCTTTCCTCGCCAGCTTGAGTGACTGCGACGGCACATCTAGCGACTCCGGCTCCGACAGCGACAATGATGATGAGAAGAAGATCGTCGGACACGCCGGACTCTGCTTCTTCAGTGACGAGATTGGCTACTGTACCATGGCGATCAAGGGTGATCAAGCTAGCTCCACTGATTCTGACTTCTGCAACAAGTCCAACTCTGAGCCTCAAGTGAGCGATGATGATGATGAGGCAATGTTTACTGCTTTGAAAAACCAGGATCGCTTGCTTAGAGTTGCTGCTAAGGACCTTAGGTTTGCTAATGCTAAGGTTGCTACTTTAGAGGCTCAGCTTGAGACTTTGAAGTCTAAACTTGATTGTGCTTTGAATGATCTGTCTACTGCTAAGGAAGCTTGTGCTGTTGTCGATGAGACTGAGTGCACTGATTATCAAGTTCTAGCTGTTGAAATTGCTAATCTATGCGCTAAGCATGCTATTAATGTAGATTTGTTTCATTCTACCACTGCAGCGTTGGAGGAGTTGAAGGCTAGGCCGACTTAGCTTGCCAAGCGTGATGTTTGCCCTACACTTAGAAAGGAGTTAGAAGAAACTAGGGCTGCCTTGAGGAAGTCTAAAAAGACTGCTAGCCCTACTAGTGTTGATTGCTCTAAGTGTAAGGATCTTGGTGACTTACTTGATGCTTTAGCCATTGAGAAGGTTCAGTTGGAGGATGAGAACATCTATGTTAGAACCATTTTCAGTTGGATTTCTGCTAGGGAGCCTCAACTTGGCATGATCATTTCCTCTTTTAAGTTGAGTGACAAGTTGGGGGTTGGCTACCACTACACCCAAGCTGATTTTGATCAGCTGTATGGGAAGATTGGTGACTTGTGTGGGATCCATTTGAGTGAGAAGTTTCATTTAACCCACAACAAGCCTGACTTTCAGTCTGACAATCCTAAGGAGGGTGTGTGAATTGACAAACCTAGGGAGCCACCTAAGAAACTGGTGTGGACTCCCAAGCCTAACTTTGTGAGGAACCCACTTGACACTTTGCCCAAGAGGAACCCACTTGAGATACCTCCTGAGAGCTCCAAGCAAGGTGCTAAGAGGAATGTTCCTCCTAAGCCCACTCCAGAGCGAAAGGGCCAGCCCAAGAACCAAAACCAACCAAAGGGTGCTCCACCTAAGAGGTACGTGTGTGACTACTGCCATAGGGAGGGTCACCTGGTGGAGTTTTGCTACCGCAGGTTGAGGGCTAAGAGGCGTGAGGTTGGGATGAGGAATAAGGACAGGTACTACCAGGGTGGTAGACCTGCTGTTGAGACTTGGCGTGAGGATAGGTGAAACCGCTGGCCACGTCGTGTAGATGGAGGTAGAGGAGACCACTTTCCTCGTGGTGCTCCAGGTGGTGGTGGACGTTTTGCCGGCAGGGCACCAGGTCGTGAGCAGTACGGCTACGGTTCACTTGATCGAGGCTTTGAGAGCTACGATAGACCACGCTTTGATAGACGTGGTGATAGGCAATTTCAGGCTCCACGGGATTGGGGACAAGGGATGTTTGATTGTGATTTTGCTAACCCTTCTTTTGAGCAGATGGCTCAGCACTGGTTTGCTTCTTTTCAGACTAACCCTAGTGTCCGACCATATGCTCACCCCATGAACCATTTTTGATGTAGGACGGAGGCCTGGAGAACATATGGCTAATGGATTCCGGTTGTTCACGCCACATGACCGGTAATCACAGATGGTTCTCCAGTCTTACCCCAGTGAGCTCCAGTGTGCACATCATTTTCGGGGATAAAGGTACAGGTAAGGTAAAGGGTATTGGTGCTGTTCCAGTTTCTGAGAGTTTTATCCTGAGGGATGTTGCTTTGGTTGGTAACCTTGGTTACAACCTTCTGTCTGTTTCACAACTTCTCGAGGAAGGATATGAGGTGCGCTTTAAGAAGGGCTTTTCTCGTGTTTTGGATGCTCAAGGATCTTTGGTGTGTCCTGTTGTTCCTTTTGGGAAGGTTTTTCGTGTTGACTTCTTGAGCTCCTCTGGTCCTTCTCGGTGTTTGGTGGCCGGTCCCTCCTCTGATGTATGGAAGTGGCATAGGAGGCTTGGTCATTTGAGCTTTGATTTGCTTGCAAAGCTTAGCTAACTTGATCTAAACCGAGGGTTGCCCAAATTGAAGAGTGAGCGTGATCTTGTGTGCCATCCTTGTCGCCACGGGAAGATGGTGGCTGCGTCTCACACACCTGTTAATCAGGTGATGATGGCTCGCCCTGGGGAGTTGCTCCACATGGATACTGTGGGACCTTCTCGGGTGCGGTCTATTGGTGGTAAATGGTACGTTCTTGTGATCATGGACGACTTTTTTCGTTGGTCTTGGGTGCATTTTATGGAGAGTAAGGACGAGGTCTTTGAGTTTGTTCATGACTTGATTTTGAGGTTGAGAAACGAATCAGGACATGCCATGAGAGCTTTACGCAGTGACAATGGCTCAGAATTCAAGAATGATCGTTTCAAAACCTTTTGCCATAGCCAAGGTCTTGAACACCAGTTTTTGTCTCCATATGTTCCCCAGTAGAACGGGGTGGTTGAGCGCAAGAATCGAACCCTTGTTAAAATGGCCAGGACGAGCATAGGACTCCTAGAAAGTTTTGGGCCGAGGCAATCAACACCGCGTGCTACGTGTCAAATCGTATTTTCCTACGAGCTGTCCTTAACAAGACATCGTATGAGCTACGATTTGGGCGGCAGCCCAAAGTGAGCCACCTGCGGTTGTTTGGCTGCAGGTGTTTTGTGCTCAAGCAGGGGAATTTGGACAAGTTCGAACCTCACAGTTCTGACGGAGTTTTTCTTGGTTATGCCACGCACTCACGTGCATACCGTGTTTGGCTCTTGGACTCCGGCAGGATTGTAGAGACTTGTGAAATTACTTTTGATGAAACTATGCCTTGCACAACCCCTGACTTTGAGCTTGCAGGTGATGATGAGATAGGTACTACATCTTTGAGGATGATGAGGAAGATGTTGGTGTTTCTGGTGATACTGCGACGGCTGCAGCTCCAGAACCTGTTGCTTCACTTTCAGAGGACGATGAGGGAGCTCCAGTACCGTCTCCTTCTACCACATGGGAGCAACCTCCACTCGATCCACCTGTACATGCAGCAGAGCCCGTTGAGGACGTTAGGGAGGTGACCATTGAGCCACAGCTGTCTCGGATGGTCCAGTGGGATCACCCTTCAAGGAACATCATTGGTGGCCTGAATGAGAGAGTTACTAGATGGGTCAATGCCTCTTTTGAGCCTACTTCTCTTGCTCACTTTGCACATTCTGCATTTGTTGCTTCTTTTGAGCCTCATGATGTTGGACATGCTTTATCTGATGCAAGCTGGGTCAATGCCATGCATGAGGAGCTAGAAAACTTTGAGAGGAACCAAGTTTGGGTTTTAGTTGAGACTCCACCACACTGCAATCCTATAGGAACCAAATGGGTTTTCAAAAACAAACAGGGAGAGGATGGAGTTGTGGTGAGAAACAAGGCAAGACTTGTTGCTCAAGGTTTTTGCCAAAAAGAGGGGATAGACTATGAGGAGACCTTTGCCCCTGTAGCCAGATCAGAAGCCATTCGCATTCTTTGAGCCTTTCCAGCTTTGAAAGGGTTCAAGCTATTTCAGATGGATGTGAAGAGTGCCTTCCTAAATGGGTTTATAGAGGAAGAGGTCTATGTGAGGCAACCCCCAGGCTTTGAGCATCCCAAATTTCCTAACCGAGTGTTCAAATTGTAGAAGGCTTTGTATGGCCTAAAGCAAGCTCCCCGGGCTTGGTATGAGAGACTTAGGAAATTTCTAGTGGACCAGGGTTTCCAGATGGGGAGTGTGGACAAGACTCTTTTTCTTCTTAAGCATGGCAAAGATCTTTTGATTATTCAGATTTACGTGGAAGATATCATCTTTGGTGACTCTTCTCATGTTTTGTGTAGCAAGTTTTCTGAGCAGATGAACAGGGAGTTCGAGATAAGCATATTGGGGGAACTTCAGTTCTTCCTTGGGCTCCAGATCAGGCAGACTCCACAGGGTACCTTCGTCCACCAGAGCAAGTACACGAGGGACCTACTTCAGAAGTTTGAGATGGCAGATGCTTCGCCTCAGATGACTCCGATGAGTACGTCTACTGCTTTGGACGCTGATGAAGATGGCAAAGAGGCTGATCAGAAGGTGTATCGAGGGATGATCGGGTTGCTGTTGTACTTGACTGCTACGAGGCTAGATATACAGTTTGTTGTAGGTCTGTGTGCTCGTTTTCAGGCGTCCCCGAGGGTGTCTCACGCACCGCTGTCAAGCGGATCTTGAGGTACATCAAGTTCACCCCAGAGTTCGGTCTTTGGTACTCTGCAGATTCTTCTCTTTCCCCCTTTGGCTTTTCGGATTCGAATCATGCTGGGTGCCAGATAGACCGCAAGTCTACTTCTGATACTTGTCAGTTTTTGGGTACTTCTCTAGTCTCCTGGTCTTCTCATAAGCAGTCTAGTGTAGACACTTCCACATGTGAGGCAGAGTATGTTGCCGCTGCTAGCTGCTGCTCCCAGATCTTATGGATGCTTGCTACCCTGAGAGACTATGGTCTTACCTAAGGAAGGATTCCCATCTTTTGTGATAGTTCTAGTGCCATTAGTGTTGCTAAGAACCCAGTTCTTCACTCTAGGACTAAGCACATAGATGTGAGATATCACTTCTTGAGAGATAACTATGAAAAGGGGCATGATAGATATAGTGAAAGTGCCGAGTGAAAACCAAGTGGCTGATATCCTAACTAAACCCCTAGATTTAAAGACCTTTGCTAGGTTGAGAGGGGAGTTTGGTGTTTGCTTTCCCTTTTAGTCGAGGGGAGTTTTGGTAGCTTTTAGGTTTTCTTTTGGTTTTTCTTTTGCTTTTGGTTTTCTTTTGCTTCTTTATGCATCTTGTATCATATTCATGCATTGCATTATGTACATTTGTAGTATACACTAACACTTGAGCTCTTTTGGTATGAGTAGTTAGTATTTACTTGTGCTAAATTGTACATTGCTTGTTTGATCATGGATGGCTTGAGCTCTTTTGGATCTATTGAATGCTATTTGTGAGCTAAGTCAATTTGTTTTCCTAAAAAATTTTGAACATGATCACCACTAGACTTGGCTACCTAGCATGTGTAGGAATGTTGAATGCTTATTCTATCTTTCCATGCTTGGTTGTGCTAGTTGTCTACCTTTGCAAGTTGTTTGCCTAAGCATTTATGATACCTTGCCTAAATCTGAAAATTTGAATTGAAATATCAAGTATTTGGTATCTTTTGAGCTGAAATGAAAAGATCCAGGTGGATTTGCTCTGTCATACTGACTTGGCACAAGACTGCTCATCTTTGCACCTTGATGAGAACTTGTCGATGACTGTGAATGACTAAAATCTTGTCTTAAGCTCCTGATGGTCTTTCTAGGCCTAGGCTTGGCATTGGTTGGTAAGAAGTGTTTTGACAAGCAAATAACCCGTGGCACCTAAGTGAAACTTGCTGAAATTTAATTGGAATCAAATTCAAAAGTGCAAGTCTCAATTTGCTTCTGGCTATGATTATGTATGCTTTGAATAGGATTAGCTCACCTTGTATGCATTGCTAGCATTTTGTGTTCATGCCTATTTTGCTAGATGTTATTCTTGTGGTGATACTTTCTTTTCAAACCAAATCTGAAATCATGCTTTGCTCCTGAACAGTGTGAGATAGGTTCATTTGAGCTTGGTGCATGCCCCGTAGCCCTCACATGCTCTGTATGCTAGAACTTGTATCTACTAGCTTTTCATCCCTGAATGAGCTCATTTTGTTCACTTGTGACACTTGCATCTTATGTTTTGGGTGAGAGATACCTTGATGTGTGCATTGTCAACAAGGGAGATAGATTTCACCAACCTTGCACAAGGGGGAGAGACCTTGTACAAGGGGATCACAGTTTCAGGGGGAGAGCTGCATCCCAGGGGGAAAGTTGCATTGTGAGATGGGCTGTAATGCAGGGGGAGTTGGAGTTTTAGCATGCTCTTTTGGCCAGCTGTGTCGAGCCTTTGCCTATTTTTGGAGGAGCTGGTCTTTTGTTTCTAGCATGGCTGTGTTGAGCCCTACCTCTTTCTTGAGGGACCATGCTTTGTTGATCGGCTGCATTGAGCAGTTACCCTTGTCTTAGAGGGCCGATCTTTTGGCTTTGCTTTGTTCACTACTTGTGCCTCCGTTTCTGCCTTTCTTTGGCTTTTGGGCATTTGAGTGGATTTTCTTTGTTTTTCTTTCTTGTGTTGCGCTTTTCTTTTCCTGTCTATAATTTCAGGTGGTTGGTGAGGGTGTTGACAAGGCACTCATCAATGGAGAGATTGAGGGACTTAAGTGTACCGAGTCTGGTCTTTCGTCCTGGCTGTGATGAGAACTTGTCAACACCGAAGACTTCCTGATGGATGAGCAAGCACCTGCTAAGTGTGACCAGGAGGAGAAGCCCTCTCGAGTCGACTGAGAGGCGGCGCCAGAGTGGACTTGGTGTGACAAAAGCCCTGCCAAGTGGACTGGTAGGTGGCTTGGGTGGAGGCCCAAGTTAGGCTCGGCCCACAAGTGCGACCGTGGGTGCGGGATGGTGTCGTGAGCCATAAAATCACTCAAGTGGAGGCCCAACAATCGTTTCCTGTTTCTACCGTCAAAACCAGGGGCTGGTTGCCGGTATCCCAAAACCGGTAATTTTCCAAAGGATGAGCTACTGACCACGTGGAGGACATCGGGAGATTACTTCGAGCCGAAGAAGATTAGGGACTCCATCGTGGCCGTTCATATGAGTTTTCTGCGTCTGTATCTTACGGGGCTGTTTGCAAAACAGCCTAGAATGAGTCTTGTAGTATAAATAAGAGAGATGGCTGTCTATTCTCCCTCTCTTGGCTTGTTGAATTGTGCTTTGGGCTTAGAAAACCCTAGGTTTTGGACCTCCAAGCAAGAGCATCAAGGTTTAGTGAGGTTTAAGTGATCTAGCCTTCACAAAAAGTAGGTAGGATGAGGGTGGCTGCTGAACATGGTTCATCTTGTAATCTAGATCTAAGACCTCTTTGAGGCTATAAATTGATGGACCTCGTGCAGCCCCTTGAGTGTTCTTCTTTCTCCCTCTCTTGATTGGTTTTTGATCTTCGTTTTCTTGCCTTTTTGTGTGTTTGGCTTTGGGTAAGAGTAAGATCTTTCTATTGTCGGTGTTTTGGACTACTAGGATGTGGTTTTGATTGTGGTTGTGTTGCCCAATCTTTGAATCCACGAGCAGCCCCTCCTCTCTCATTCTTGGCAAGTGGACTTCACTTGGGGGACAAATCAAATCCGTGGAGAAAAACTTAAGCCTAGGGCTTGATCTGTTGGGAAAAGCATCTCCATGGCCTAGACAAAGCCCTTGCAAAGTTTGGTGAAGTTTGGAGTCCATTTGACCAAGATTTGGATCGATTTTTAGGATTCTCGGGCTGTTTTCTCCCCTCGGGCTGCTCTGTTTCATACCACCGGACTGTCCGGTGGGTAGGCACCGGACTGTCCGGTGGCCTAGGGTTTAGCCCGGGTGGAGTCTACGAGGCTCGGCCTCTCAGGCTTTTAGCAGCCACCGGACTATCTGGCGGTGCTGCTCGAGGGTCAAGTCCTCAGCCTTTTTCGTCCGGTGGGTGGCACCGGACTCTCCGACGGCTTGGTGTCGGATTGTCCGGTGGTGCACCGGACTGTCCGGAGGATCGGACTCGAGGTTCAAGCCCTCAGTCTTTACCGTCCGGTGGGTGGCACCGGACTGTCCGACGCTTAGGCACCGGACTGTCCGGTGGTGCCGTCGGACTGTCCGGTGGCTCCTGCTCCCGGTGGTTCTAGGCTCGTTTTGCGATGTTTTCTCTCGACGTTTGAGCGAGTGCTGTGTGGTGCTTCCATAGTGCTTTCCTCGACGTGTCTTAGGGTTGGTAGCTTGTCCTAGCTACGTAATCCTACACGGGTGAGAAGAGAGGGTTTTTGGGGTCATAGGTTTTTAGGTGTCGACCTATTCACCCTCCCTCTAGGTCGCTCTTTCGGTCCTCATAGACGACTTGTTTGGTCGCTTTCAGTCGATCATCAACAAGTTGCGTGTCAACTCTGCCCCCGCTGAGCTCCCATACACCGATCATCAGCAGGCTGTCAAATTGCTGTATGCTTTGGATAGAAAAGTGTGGGTGATCAAGGTGAACTCAATCGTTGAGTCGGCAGGATATGATACGATAGGAGTAGAGGCGCCCTACAGTAAGCTTAAGGCCACAGAAGTAGATTACAAGATGAGGAAGTCCCTCGCTTGTACAGGTTCCAAGAGTCTGGCCTTGGCTACCCCCTCTAGTGAGTCTGCTACTAACCCCCTGTTACACAACTTCTCATTTTCTGCTTTGATATCTGTTATAGAGGAGCAGTTGGTGATACTTGGGGATGATGAGCTTTGTCTGGTGTCTAGTCGCTTTCAGCGCGCCTATGACAATCGGATGAGCAAGAAGAGGGGCGAGAGGCCCAAGTGCTTCGAGTGCGGAGAGGTCGGCCACTTCATCGCCTAGTGCCTCAACAAGAACGACTACTACAAGAAGGGCAAGAGCTACTCCCGCGACTTCGACAAGTACCACTCCGGCAAGCCAAGCTTTGATAAGCACCGCTCCAGCAAGCACAGCTTCGGCAAGCGTCCCTTTGGCAA
This sequence comes from Paspalum notatum, assembly GCA_022530915.1. NCBI lineage: Eukaryota > Viridiplantae > Streptophyta > Magnoliopsida > Poales > Poaceae > Paspalum > Paspalum notatum. The sequence goes on from CM039692.1 coordinate 27,097,110, forward strand.
GAAGAACTTCCGGAAGGCTTTCAAGAGCTACCAGAAGGACAACCGAAAGCGGGACAATGCCTTCTTCGCCGAGATCGGGTTCTGCCGCAGCGGATCTTCTTCCTCTTCATCCTCATCGAGCTCAAGTGATGAGGAGATCTCGTACAGGAAGGACAAGAGGAATGATCAAGGAGGTCCAGCTGACTTGTGCTTCGTCTCCACCAAGTCCAGACGCAAGAACAAGGACAAGAGGAGCTCGGTTTGCTCCATGGCGCTTGAGGACAAGGATAACAAGGATGATGGCAGCAACTCTTCTTCTGATGATGAGGTAACTCTTGAGCAAGCCGAAATCCTTGAGATATTAGAGCAGAACAGCCGAGAGTTGAAAGCTCAGGATAAGATGCTGGAGAAGGCAGCTAAGAAGCTGCAGAAGTTGAAAGCCCAACTTGCTGAGGCTTTAGAGGAGAATGAGAGATTGAGGAGTGTGAGACCCCAACCCAGTGAGATTGAGTGCCCTACCTGCGAGTCCTTCATGACAGAGCTTGCTGACCAGAGATATAGGTATGCCAAGCGGGTAGAGGAGATAGATGGGCTTAGAGCTGAGTTAGGCAAACTCCAGTCCAAACTGTATGAGCCTACTTTGAGGGGAGAGCTCGAGTGTGAGTCTTGCCCCTATCTAGCTAGAGAGCTAGCTGTGCTGAAGGATAAGTTTGAGAGGCAGCTCAAGTAGCTTAAGGAGCTTAGGGCTAGACCTGCACTTTTGGGTGCGTGTATGGTCTGTCCTACTTTGAGATGTGAGTTAGAGCAGTTGACAGCTGACTTTGAGGAGCCGGTCCCCGAGGAGACGCCGCCAAGGGAGGACGAGTCGGAGGCCAACACCGACGACTCCCAAGGCTACAACGGCAAGGAGCGCGCCAAGCTTCGGGGCCTTCGCCGCGCCGCCTTCCAGAACTCCTCCGACGAGGAGGAGGAGGACAGCGAGGAGGACTCCGACAACGACGATGACCTGGGCAGCCACGACGGCGACGACGGCGGACACGACGGCGGAGACGAGGCCGACGCTGCCCCAGCCTCCAAGCGCCGCGTCACTGGGCCTCCGGCCGGGCTGTCCACCGGCCACTAGGAGCGCCACCGGGCCGTCTATCTTCACCATCACCATAGATTAGTAGTAGTAGTTTAGGATAATCTGCTATATGTAACCACCACTATTGTAATGAACTATGTTTATATAATGAAATCCATCGTTTTAAGCTTTCGCTCTTGAGATCTTTGTGTGTTCTTGTTCTTGTTCCTAAAGTAAAGCAGAAACCGTCGAACCACTGAAGAAATCACACTTCACTTATGCCCAGAGGATAGGCAATGTATCATTTGTTGTACTGAGTGAAAAATCCATTCCAGAGACCCCATTCTCCGAGTGATAGAGAACGTGCTCTTGTTCCAAGAAAACCGACTGAACAACATTTCTTCTTGTGAATCATCCCGACTGAAATTAACGCCTCAATCTTAGAAAAACCCGACTGAAACACTAATGACATATGAGTGGTAGAGCCATGAGATGTTCTGAGTGGGTAGGCAAATATTATTAACAAAGGCTATGATAGCATCGTCAAAAGAAAACTCGTTAGTTACCTCAGCATTAGCAATCGGTTGAACAAAAGCAGGTGGTTCTTCAGGCTCAGGGGGGTCTTGTTGCACATTGAGGTGTTGTGCATCCCCATCATCATTAAGCTCAGTACCACCCTCAAGCTGCTGGGAGGCTCTATCAGTGTCTGCTGATTCATTAACAAGCTGCCCATCTTGTTGCACAGGCACAGGATCAGACACAGGCTCGTTACCACGTGGAGCTAACTGCTGCCCACATCCAATTTGTTGCTCAGACACAGGCTTCATTCCCAAGGATGCAAACTACTGCTGTTGCACGACATCTATACAGTGACTTCCACTCCTTTAGTTTCAGGCACATGTAAGTCAGGGGTAGGAACAATTATCATAGCCTCAGACTTGCAAAAAGATTTATTCTCTACTATAGGCAGCACATCCCCCACAGCAAACGGGGATAGAGAATGTTCAGGTGTTAATATAATTGTGTCTGGGCATTGATTCTAGATTACAACCTCCACTCTGTTGACGGCACTTAAGCACGCCAAATCTTATACTGCAAGCGCATAGTATTGGTGTAGCCTTTCCCCGAGATGAGTATCAAGGGTTTTGTCAATCCGTGGAAAACTAGGTTTAAACTGCTATTAATCAAGGATTAATCAATTACTAACTAGCTCTAATAGATCTAATAAACTAAATGATAAAAGAGAGTCTAATTACTGACTAATCTATATCTAAACTAAACTAAAGGATGATAAATGATATTCTAATTATAAACTAGATATGAAACTAACTATAGCATAAACTGAATATAAAACTAGACTATAGCATATATTGGATCAAGAACAAAAGGCTTGACAGGGTCAAAGACAATATCGATAAGGAAGCTAATACGGCTAAGGAATTAGCAAGAGATATGAGACAAACTACTTATAAACAATGAACCACCCTAAGCATGGATCTAACGTGAAACATAGAATAAACATGATCATGAATGTCATAGATTTGCTCAAACCTTTTCCCGAGCTCTACTGTCACTAGTAACTAGGTAATCGACGAACTAGCAAATCTAAACCATCTCTAAGCATTAGCATATTCAATCAACTAATTAAAGTAAAAAGATCTACTAAAAGACATGCGGATAAATCAACCCCTGCCAGGTCACATATAGAGATGAAACATTGCAAAGACATGGATCAAAGATCATGTATAAACAAAGAACACATAGCAAATAGACTATTTCATTGATCGAACTCAAGGTTTATCATAGTAAAATAAGAAGAACAGAGAGTTACTCGAGATCCATCGTGAACTTGAAGTGCATAGTTGTCGAGACGGACTCGACGAACAACATATCAGAAGATGAGCTCGAAACTCCCCGGGAACAGGCTGCCTCTCGCCGCCTCCTTTCGCCGAGATCCCCTTCTCGACGAGTCTTGCGAAGATGGACCCTAAACCCTAACTTTGGAGCGCTGGTTTACAATGAATTTGATGCATCTCCCTCTAGGGAGGCCATATATTTATACTCCGGAGAGTCCTCTATACATGGAATCTAATATAAGTCGGTTATAGAATCCTAATAGACATATTTCTATGTATATAAAAGAGTCCTAAAGATTCTTGGGCGTCCATGAAGCTTTCTTGTTTGGAGAAAAACTTATTGTCCTAGTCTTTTCCGAAATCAGCTTTCCATATTCTGCAATATTTAGTATTTTGACCATAACTTTCTCATCCGAAGTCCAAATAATGCAAACTCGCACTCTAAATTGTAGAGCTCGAAGAGATATACAACTTTGGTATTCAAACGTTCTTCATTTGACGTTCTTAAGGTCTCCGAATTAGGCCCGCAAGGTGCTACTCTTCTGAAATCCGACAATATCTAGCGATTTATTTGGAGATTGGATTGTCCTCTTGATAATCTTTTCTTATCTTCATATTCTTCATCCTTAGCCACCGGAACCTTCTCCATAATGGGCTTGGGCCTTGTTTTGGGCTTTAATTGCTCTTTTTTTATTAATCACTTCTCCTCCCTTGACTTGTAGCATAAATCTTTTATTCGAGAAATCCTCGAAATTGTCACGAATCGATATTGCACAAAAACGAAGAGCATTCTCGAAAACGGAGTTATTTGTTAGCAAGATAAGACTAAATGATAAGATTAGCTCTCAAAAAGACATAAAATCATATGAAAATAGAGTGTACTTTTAGTACTTAAGCCGCGTCAACAATATCCCCACACTTAGGTTTTGCTAGTCCTCGAGCAAAGAGATCGATCAAAAACTAAATCTATACAAATAATTTTACTAGATTCAAACAAATAACTCAACTAAATCTAAGCTAGTTCTAAACAATCACTTCTCAAATTAAACAATTTCAGAATCCAATTCAATCTCAACATGGGCATTTTAATCAACTTTCGTGCATAGAAACTCCCACAGAAATTTTCGAAATCAAATGAATCATAACTAAACCAACACTTCTTACAGGAGATTTTGTATGAAAAATAATCTCCATGGATCAAGAAATTACATCGGTCCTTTTTTGTCAAGCTCACATGTAGGCACTCATATTATATGGCTATGCTATATATAAAAAGTAACTCTCTCTCACATCTTACAGGAGTTTAAAAGGAGCTTGGTAAAGGCTTAGCTAAGTTAAATCAACTTATTGTTCAGCTAAGATATCTCCCTAAAGATTATCTAATCACCTTGAATTAACTTGGTCATCGGAAATAAGAAAATAAACATGCATAAACAGAGACAAGAAAAAAGAAGATATAGATAGTGGACATGTGCAATATAAATGAAGTGGGATAAATCCCGGAATTTACACATGGTTAGAAAAGTGAAAACTTTTACTCATTACACTGATAAACACTAAGCCTCTCTTTCTCTTTTCTAAAATTTTTCTAATTCTACCTTTTTCCCTTTCTCCTTTTTCTAATTCTACTTATCTCTTTTTTTTAATTCGACCACTTGGTCTTTTTTTTCTCTCTCTTTTTTTTTCATTTTACTAGGCGCCTCCCTCTTTTTTTTTCGCCCCCTCTGTCTCTCTCTTCTCTTTCTTTTTCAACCTCTATATTTTTTTACTCTACCTTTTGCTAGATCAATATAACTCTAGCACTTTTCCTTGTGATTTAGCAAAAGAGCAAAAACTTCACTATGTGGACAATGAATGTTGAAAGATCAAAGGGTTTAAGGATATGGAATTCAGCTGAATATATATATAGATGCTAGCAATCAAGAGATAAAAATAGATTACCAAATTTTTCAAGAGATCAAACTTTCCAAAGGAATCAACCTTAACCAAACTCATTTGAGATAACCAGCTTATAAACTGTGTTTTCAACTAGGCTCTAATAGGATTTATTCTCTCTCTTAAAAAAGGGATGGAACACTGGATCATAAGAGTTTTTTTATATATAAATAAATAAATCATCCTCCAAATCTTTTCTGAAAGAAACTAGGCAAAGTTATAAAACATTATCTCTCTAATCAAATCATGGATTATGCACTACTAATCAATCTTTTAAACACCACAATAGACATATTATGAATCTGAAATAGATCAATTTTTAAAGTAATTATAAAGAACAAACTTTAAGTGAGAAAAATACACCTAAACTAGACTAATTAACAAAGCAAAAACACAATTGATGATTAACCTCTCCACACTTAAACAATGCAATATCCCCATTGTTATTCATTCAAAGCATAAGATATGATCACCAAATAGATAAATGAAAGCATAAAAGTAGGTAAAGTATGAATGCAGAGAAGAGAAAAAATGTTACCGTCCGTTTGATGAAGTGTAGCCGAATCTCGAAAAATAGATGGTCTTCTAGGCTTCTTATTGGTTACTTGCTAATGTACAAATTGGTTACTTGCTAATGTACAAGCAATCTCATCTTCACACACTTCACTTGTTCATCATCTACCAATCTTCAAGCTTTCCATCTGTGGCTTCACCAAATATAGAAAGTGTTGATGTAGCTAAACTGATGCCTCTTCATGCTTCTCTTGGCATCTTCAAACATTGCACCACCTTCTCGAATGTCTAACTCATGGAGTCCTTTGAAATAACTATAATTCTCTGAACTGGCTCTTGAGTCTTTTACGTAAGCATTGTCCATACTTTCTTCCTTGTTATTGCCATCATGTTTTTCCTCTAGTCATCACCAATGTAGCTGACATCTTTTCTTCGTGGAATATCTCCTTGATCTCGAATTGAATATGCCTCCAATAATACATCTATTGGATAGCCCTTAAAATTACCTTTCCAACAAGTACTCATGCACTAAAATCCGATTCCAAATGAAGGAATTATGCCATCTTTACTCTACCAAATGAAGGAATTATGCCATCTTTACTCTAGAGACTTTGCGCTGTCAGAACTGTTTACAGCTCGAGTCACGTCCAATGTTTTGGTCATAAATCTTTGTAAAAATTCCAAATGAAGCTGTTAGAAAGCTAACTTGATGGGGCTACTAAATATAAGAAAATATTCTGCTTTTATCTTGTGGTCAACTTGACGACTTCTTCAGGTTTCAGATTTGTTTTTCAGAGATGTTGGCAATTCTCAATCCTTCAGTCCTTGGGCACCATGGTGGTATATGTGTTGGTTCTTGAAACACTTTTCCTCAATATTCTCCTTCATCTTCATCACAAAAGATTCCTCCAATCCTTATGAACACACTCTATCCCTACAAAATAATTTGAGCGCGCAAATCTACTCCCGGGATGATATCCGGGAAGTAGATAGAATCTACCTTCATCTAACGCATCCAATGATTCCTAACTTGTGGCTTAATTACTCTAGTTAAAACAAGGATTAATAAAACCTATATGAATGTATGAAAGTGCAAAAATAAATGCATGCATGAGATAAGCATATAAACAAAGATAATGATTAAATCAAGTTCTAAACACCATGTCTATAACAAGATTGCTAAGTCTCTCTATAGCCATCAAAATTTTAATTAACCAAGATTAAAACATCATGTTTATCAAGATCATAAATTCATAACAGCATAAGAGAAACAAAGCGCATTGCAAAACTTATAAACTAATCAACGAAATATAAATATGGATAATTAGCAAGGTTTAATTAAACTTCATCACAATGATCAACACTTTAGTCTAAACACCATGCTTACACAAAATTGCTAAGAAAAAACATGGAACCAGCATTTAACATAAACATGAAAGCATATATCATGAAGTTAAATAAACAACCAATCCAATTTAAAATGCAAACATGCAACTTTAATCTAAATGCAACAGGGTGATATATGCAAAATGCAATCAAATAAAACATGAGATATGATATGAATGCAATCTAAACCAAATTTTTCAGATAATTAGCCACAAATTAGTCATCAAAGGAAGGTGTTTAAACTTTCTAAACAAAACTAAAACAAAAACACAAACTAACTAAAAACGGGTTGCCTCCCGAAAAGCGCTTAATTTATAGTCTAGAGCTAGACTAATTATTATCACAAGTTTAAGAATATTAACGGGATCGGGATTTACAAAATTTGTGATAAACATAAACATCCATAACCACAATTATGATCAAATTATAAAAGCAAAGCAAATTGTGATTAATTAGAGCAAGCATCATATATTTAGCATTAATCTTTTTCTCTAACTCAGGTTTATTAGGCATAAAATTATCAAAGTTAAAACTAATAGCCTCATTTTCAAGAAAATCAGCTTATAAACATGATTATTATCAGAATAAAGCTTAGCATCAAGATTTGACTTATTCAAATTGAAAGATTCATCAAAACAAGTAGAATTTTGAGAAAGATTTGTGTACCTTGAGTTTGAATTTTCAAAGAGCTCATCCCTTGGCGTCTCATTTGAAATTTAAATCTCAACATCTTGAAGTGAATTCACCTTAATTTGAATATCTTCAATTTCACCACTAAGTTGTCCTTCTAAATCTTCCGCCTTGAGCATGGTTAATATTGAATCAGTCTCTTCATCTTCAAGCTTCATCACGTACTGATTCTCTAGAGTGAAATCTTGAGCGGCACATACAGTATTGACAAATGGTAAAGGAGCTGAGTATCTGGAGTCTTCTTTGAGTGAGCTACTACAAGTCGAGTGACTCCAATCTGATTGCTAGCTTCTCTTCCACTCATCTTCACTCTCTTCAATTGCGTCAGCTGCCACTGAGTAAGGATAACTTTGCTCATTGACTTGAAAATTCTGCAGCATTTCCCTTGTACATTCATCCACTGGCTGGTCTGATGGAAGTGATTCTTCAATGTATGTTGATGGTAATTCTGATGTCTTCACTTCCACTAAGGTTGAGTTAGCTTCAGTTGACTTGAAGGCAAGTAGCTGGTCTTCTTCTTCCTCAAACATGTTGACACTTCTCTTCTGTGGAGTGGTTTGAGCATCTCCACTTGTTTTGGCTTGAACCAATTCGGCAGCATCTCCCCTGTACTTTGGTCTTGTAGGAGAGATCCTTCACTCTTGAGTGGTTCTCCGAAATCAACAGTCATCTAGTGAAAATCTTCATCGAATGCAAATGACATTGGAGTATGGAATGTTGGCAGTTGAGCTTCCACTGTAGGCGCCACCTCTACTCCTTTGGCCTCTCTTTCTCTCCTTTCTCGGTGCAGCCTTTTGCCGAGATGACTATCAAGGGTTTTGTCAATCCGTGAAAAACTAGGTTTGAACTGCTATTAATCAAGGATTAAACAATTACTAACTAGCTCTGATAGACCTAATAAACTAAAGGATACAAGAGAGTCTAATTACCGACTAATCTATATCTAAACTAAACCAAAGGATGATAAACGATATTCTAATTATAAACTAGATATAAAACTAGACTATAGCATATATTGGATCAAGAACAAAAGGCTTGATAGGGTCAAAGACAAGATCTATAAGGAAGCTAATACGGCTAAAGAATTAGCAAGAGATATGAGACAACCTTCTTATAAACTATGAACCAACCTAAGCATGGATCTAACGTTAAACATAGAATAAACATGATCATGAATGTCATAGACTTGCTCGAACCTTTCCCCGGGCTCTACTGTCACTAGTAACCAGGTAATCGACGAACTAGCAAACCTAAACCATCTCTAAGTATGAGTAGATTCAATCAACTAATTAAAGTAAAAAGATCTAATAAAAGACATGTGGATAAATCAACCCCGGCCAGGTCACGTGTAGAGATGAAGCATTGCAAAGACATGGATCAAAGATCATGTATAAACAAAGAACACATAGCAAATAGACTATTTCATTGATCGAACTCAAGGTTTATCATAGTAAAATAAGAAGAACAGAGAGTTACTCGAGATGCATCATGAACTTGAAGTGCATAGTTGTCGAGACGGACTCGACGAATAACATATCAGAAGATGAGCTCGAAACTCCCCGGGAACAGGTTGGGTCGGCCGACCCTAGGGGGGTTGGTCGGCCGACCCCCTCTGGTCCTGCCTTCTCTCGCCGCCTCCTTTCGCCGAGATCCCCTTCTCGACGAGTCTTGCGAAGATGGACCCTAAACCCTAACTTTGGAGCGCTGGTTACAATGAATTTGATGCCTCTCCCTCTAGGAAGGCCATATATTTATACTCCGAAGAGTCCCCTATACATGGAATCTAATAGGTCGGTTATAGAGTTCTAATAGACCTATTTATATGTATATAAAAGAGTTCTAAAGGTTCTTGGGCGTCCATGAAGCTTCCTTGCTTGGAGAAAAAATCCTTGTCCTAGTCTTTCCCGAAATCAGCTTTCCATATTCTGCAACATTTTAGTATTTTGACTATAACTTCCTCATCCGAAGTCCAAATAATGCAAACTCGGACTCTAAATTGTAGAGCTCGAAGAGATCTACAACTTTAGAATTCAAACTTTCTTCATTTGACGTCGTTAAGGTCTCCATAAGATGCTGCTGTCCTTGAATCCGAGAATATCTCGCGATTTATTTGGAGATTGGATTGTACTCTTGATAATGCTTTCTTATCTTCATATTATTCATCTTTAGCCACCGGAACCTTCTCCATAATGGGCTTGGGCCTTGTTTTGGGCTTTAATTGCTCTTTTTTATTAATCACCTCTCCTCCCTTGACTTGTAGCACAAATCATTTATTCGAGAAATCCTCAAAATTATCACAATTATACCTATTTTCCTGCAAAAATTGATATTACACAAAAACAAAGAGCATTCTCGAAAACGGGGTTATTTGTTAGCAAAATAAGACTAAATGATAAGATTAGCTCTCAAAAATACATAAAATCATATGAAAATAGAGTGTATTTTTAGTACTTAAGCCGCGTCAACACACTCTACCCTACTGAACCTCCATCTCACCACTAGCAGAATAATTCTTGATTGAAGACTCACCATGCTCAGGACTAAGACCTTGCCCAATAGCCATTTGTTGTTCATGGTCAGAGTGGGAATGGTTCTGATCTAAACCAGAGGTGGGAGCTCAAGGTTCTGGGGCTCTAGCTTTCTCCATTTCTTGGAGCCATGCCAATCCTAAATGTGCTGAGAGTCCCTCTTCCTGTGCTTAGTGTTAGAAGACTCCCCTCTATGACAGTAGCTGCTCCTGGTACTAGTTCCCCTCCAGTTTGAAGGGATTCTAAAGAACTTGCCTCCTAACTTCTCAGTGAGGTGTTTAGCTCTAGGACCCTTCCTCCATCTATCATCATCATCATCATCATCATCATCATCCTCTCTTCTCCTAGGGTAGTTCCTCATCCTGCACTCATTGATATCAGGTGATGAGTAGTCACCACCATTGCCTTCACCATCAGAAACATGACTGTCCCAGGTGAACTCCCTGTAATGTACTCTTCTATGCATTACTGGATCATCACTCTCAAAGTGGTAGAAAGCAAGGTCCTCAATAGAGTCCACATGAACAAAAATCACATAGAGTCTACCATCCTTTATCCTTCTAGCTCTCTTATAAGGCAAGTCAAACTTAGAGACCCCTCCCACAGAAGGATTTGCAATTGAAAGGAAGCACTTGATGGGTATCTTATGTGCATCCTTAACCTAGGCTGAGAACTTGAAAACATCCAAGTTGCTACCTTTCTTGGTGTTCTCCTCAAGACAGAGCACTACCCCAATATTCCCCAAAATGAGTTGAGCATAAAAGACATGCCAGGCATGCTTAGGCAGGCCTTCCAGGCTAAAGGTGCGGTGGTAGGGGAAGGGGTCCGTCCCTCCATAGGTTTCAAAAACCCATGGCTCGAAAGTGGGGTGATTGCTTCCCATTCTAATAAAACCTTTCTGCTCAACCCTAGCCCTATCAGCCCTTGACTTAAAGTAAACGAGGAACTTTGTATAATAGGCTCATCAGCCCTTGACTCAAAGTAAACGAGGAACTTTGTATAATAGGCTCTGTGTACTGACACTTTGCGATCAACAATGCCAAAAGCTCTAAAAAGCAATTCTTTAACCTCCTCAGTGTCACGCACTAGGCATTTACCTTTGTCTTCCACAATGAGGGCTGATTCTTCAAGCTTTTTCTTGTGCTCATAGGCCTCTGGGATCATCTCAGCACAGCGATGCACAGCCTGCGGACGCAGCCTATGGTTGAAGCTGACACGAACCGGCCTCAGATGGGACCTTAACTCTGAGTTGGAACTCCGTGGCATACCAGAACGCAGGGAGTTGCTGAAGGTGATGGCACCAGGCGAAGGGTGATCCATGCTTTCGGGGGAGGGAGGTGGAAGTGGATCTTGATAGGGCGCCAAAGGTGTAGGCACGATGGAAGAGGAAGGGCCAGGTGGAGAGTGAGAGAGCGGGGCTGGGAGCTTGGTGAAATGGGAGTGAGAGAGGGTTGTCGGTGCTGGAGCCAAGAGATTTTGGGATGGCCCCTTCAAGAAAGGTTGGTTCGGTGGGCTCGGGGATCGGTGCAGGGGACAAGAAGCAGAGGCGCGCCTGCTCTTCTTGCAAGTCCAACATTTTGGTGGATCTCTGCATAGAGCAACGACGTGATCTGAGGCCAAGCAATTAAGGCATTTGCCAGAGACATGCTTAGGGAACCTGTGAGACCTTGTGGAAGAGGAGGAGCTAGAGCTAGAGGTAGGCGAAACAGTGCGTTTTCCTTTTCTCCACCAACATTTGGATTTCACTGTGCTCCAGCCTTGACAAGACATGGAGTCAGAAGACCTTTCAAAGGGAGAGCTCTCTGAGGAGAGAGAAGGTGATGGGGTCAACAAGGCGGGGGACGCTTTCAGACATGATTTAAGAGGTTTGGGGTTAACTGGTTGCGACCCGTTAGGGGAGGCTAGCGGGTGCGGGTTGTTGGAACGGGTTAACCAGTCAAGGTCAGTCAAGCGGATCGAGGAGGAAACTGGGTCTAGATCTAGGAAACACACCTTTTTGGTTCTCGTCGGCGAGCCTCCAGCCGAATGCGGTGAGGTCGGCAAAAGGAGGGAACCAAGGAGGACCTCCCTCCATGTCTTCTCGGAGGATGCCCCCTGCTAGAGGTTTGCCAGAAGAGAGTGGAGAGAGCAACCCCAATGAGCGGCGGAGACAAACAAGCAAATGGGGTCAAATTGGCACAGGACGCAAATCTGCCTCGGCGGGAGCCATCCTCCCCCTTCAGAATCTTATCGAAGTTGCTTGAATCCGAGGAGTTGCTGGAAGAAGAGGACCTTACGCGCTTCATCTTGACATCGAGGTCATCGCCAACGCTAATGGACCTGTGGGGGACATATTTGTGGAACAGGGAGGGAGAAAAACGGTGTGGACTAGAAACTGCCACGGTGGAGAAAGCATGGGAGAAATTGCGTGGGTTATGGCGTGCAGATTGGGGGCTGAAACGGGAAGGGAATGGTGTGACGATGTAGAATGGTGGGAGTCGCCATGGGAGTCACCTGGGGAGCTAGAGCGAGGTAGACGTTGGGGTGCCATGCCTCCCTATCTCCTATACGTGGTGATTCATCGTGATAACTATCAGATCCCGCCATCAAAAATGCTTCAGCACGGGATCAAATGCTTAATAGCCCTAAAACAACCATGAAGAAAGGATTAGAGCAGCATGGCGCTTAATTGAGAAAACCCTAGAAGCGAGGGGTGGTAATGCGCCGAGGTTCAAGTGAACGAATAAGCACGCTTTGCTTGGAAACATATGACAATCTTTAACTCTATTTCGGAACAACAAGGTACATATTTATAGTCCTTCCTATCTAAACAAACTCTAACTTTTAACTCTTTTAACCAAGATTTTCCTATGCTATGATACACAACCATTTAGGCCAAAGAACATAACGAAATCCGCCTCTGTTGGGCGGCCCATAAAGCTCATCAGCCAATCCGACGGCAATCCTAGATTGGATAGGATTTGGCGGCAACAACATTGCTAAGTAATGGATCAAAGATCATGTATAAACAAAGAACTCATAGCTGAAAGGCAATTTCATTAATCTAACACGGAGTTTATCATATCAAAATAAGAACAGAAAGTTTACTCAAGAATCACATGAACTTGAAAAACAAAGTTATCGATTTCAAAGACATGAAGCATCTCTCAAAAGATGAACTCGAGGCTCCCTGGGAAGCGCCTAGGTTGGCCTACTTCACCCTCTTGGGTCGGCTGACCCTATGGCCTCCTGCCTCCTCTCGCTTCTCCCTTTCACCAAGAACTCTCTCTCTCTCTCTCTCTTTCTCTCTCTCTAGTTACTTGCAAAATTGTATTCAAAACTCTTGCTTTGCAGCTCTGGTTACAATGAATTAGATTGCTACTACCCCTTAGGAGGCTCTGGTTTCATACCCCGGAGGGTGCCCTATACATAAAGTCTAAGGTCGGTTCGAGATGGCTTCTATGATCTATTTCCATGTATATACATGTCTCATGAAAGGTTCTATCTTGTACATGATGTACCTTTCTTGGAGATGAAGTTGAAGTCTTGTCTTTCCCGAAATCCAGCTTTCCTCGACCATAACTTCCCCATCTAAAGTCCAAATAATACAAACTCGAACTCTAGATTGTAGAGCTCGGAGAGATCCACAACTTTGTAAGGGACTCAAGTGTACCGAGTTTAGTATTTCATCCTGGCTGTGATGAGAGCTTGCCAACATCGAAGATCTGATGATGGAGCAGTAGGCACTTCCTAAGTGTGACCTAGAGAAAAAGCCCTCTCGAGTGGACTGAGAGGCGGCGCCAGAGTGGGCTTGGCATGACAAAATCCTTGTTGAGTGGACTGACAGGTGGCTTGGGCTAAAATTCTAGTTAGGTTCGGCCCATAATTATGACTTTGAGCTTAGGACAGTGTCGTGAGCCGTAAAATCACCCAAGATGAGAAGCCCAACAATTGTTTTTTTCGGTTCGAGCGTCAAAACCAGGGTCTAAGATCTTTTCCTGGTTCCACTGTCAAAACGCAAGTTATCTTGAGGGAAGGACTATTGGACACATGAAGGACATCGAGAGATTACTTCGAGGTGAAGAAGATGAGGATTCCATCGTGTTCATCCATCCAAGTTACCATCGGTCTTTTCAAGTGTCTACAAGAGTTTTAGTGTAATAAAGTCTGTATCTGAGGGGGCTGCTTGTAAAATAGCCTAGTAATGAGTCATGTAGTATAAATAAGAGATGAAGGTCTCCTCTCTATCTGTCTTGGCCGTTAGGGTTTCATTAGGGCTAAGTTTAGAGTCCTATATTGGCCACCAAGTAAGAGCTTCAAGAAAAGTGAGGTTTTGAGAGATCTAACCTCCATAAGAAGTGGGTAGCAGAGGGTGGTAGCTTGGTCACGTAATCCTTCATTGTAAACTGAATCTTGAGACCCCTTTGGCCCCTTAATCGAAGTGATTTCGTGTTGTGCTCTTCTTTCCCCTTATAGTTTGGCTTTTGATCCTGAATCCTTGGTCTTTTTGTGTGTTTGTGCTTGACCAAGTTTGAGATCTTTTTCTTGCCGGTGTTTTGGACTGCTAGGACATGGAGGGATTGTGGTTTTGGTGTGGAAATCCTTAGATCCATGAGCAGCCCCAAGTATTCATTCTTGCCCTTCTTCTTCACCTCTTGGTTAGTTGAATCCATGGAGAATCCCAAGGTTTGAGGGGGTGATTCTTTCAGGAAAGTTTCTCCATGGAGCACACAGTCACACCTGACTTCCCCAGTCCATTAGTGTTGCCTCACAGTCCATCGAAGGACTTACACAGCCGTCGATCTTCCGCACCTCCGTGTACTGAACACATGCGGCCAACCGACGCTGAGTCTAGCCTTCAGTCCATCGAAGGTCTTTTGCTCAAGTCCATCTGGGTATTCATCTTCTACCAACAGTCCATTGAAAGGCCTCTTATCCATTGGAGGACTTGACTCCAACGATAATCGCTCATTACCAGGAGCAATGGGCCATCCATTGCTTCTCATTTGGGTGTCCAAGGACATCATTCATATCATGAAGGCATCCAAGAAGGTTTGGATTCCAAAGGCGACATAGGGCCACAAGGGCTCAAGAGGATTTGGAGACTTGGCTAAATTTGGTTGGAAGGGATTCAAGTTAGAAAGCTAAGTGATGAAGCTCATCCAATACCCAAATCCTCCATGTTTGTTGGTAACTAGATTTAATTTCATGTATGTCCTTTATTCCATGTGCATATTTATATTCAAGTTTTGCATGCTTAGGCTATCTTATGGTAGGTTGCTTGTGTCTCACTCTAACCCATGAGCAACCTACATGGTTTATTTGGTGTTTGGCACTTGTTTTATTTCCTATCCTTTATGCCGAAGTCCAAATCATAGGGTGAGCTCCTCAATTGGACTTGATTGTCCAGTCTTTGTCTCTCACAAGCAATTCAAAGCTTGTATGCACATTTTTAGGAGGAGACTATCATATGGTTCATGTTACTTTAAAACTAACAATGTTTTCAAGTTTATCATCTGTGTAGTCTCACTATATCCTCGAAGGTAAGCATGAAGTTAAGGAAAATGGGCTTCAAGGCACCACCTTCCTTGGTGTTCGTTTCAATCATTTATAGGTACCTCTATGCATAATATAGCTTAAGCTCCCTCATCTTAATTGGCTAGATGTGCATCTGTTTTCACTTCCACCATATATATGCACACATTTAGGGGGAGTTTAGCCTATGTTATATGAGTCTCACGTATTGTGATTCATTTGCCTTCCACATCATAAGGATCATAGTATGTGGGACCTTCCTTGATGAGGACATGCCAACTAAGGATATGACCAAGGACCAAGAGAAGATGAAGTTTAAAGCCCAATCCGAGTTGAGGTCCAATTTATTCGCGAGGCCGGTTCGGACTGCAGGACCAGGCCTCATTAAAATGGACACCCTGGCCACATACGGGCTCCGTTTTGGGCTCTCTACATGTGTTTGGAAAGCTAAGGAGATAAGCTTTCCAACCCAACTAGTCTCACGTCATTTGGACATCAGAGTCGACGGGAAATCACGACGCAAGTTGATGACCAGAATCTGTGCAACACATGTATTTGGGCCTAAAGGCCTTGTACTCCCTAGGGTTGCCCGGCCACCCCCTTGGCCGCCCCCTAGCCCTCTCTCTTCTATATACACAGCCATCATCATTAAATTAGTTGGGTTTTGTTTAGATTATTCTGTCGTTATGAACAGTTTCGCCGTGTGAGAATACTCCGGTTTGTGAAACCCCAACTTGTGAGCTTAATCTTTCGATTTGCAATTTTAGTTTACATCTACCATGTTCTTGCTTGTGTTCTTCGATTCGCAGGCAGGGATAAGCCTTCGTGGCGAGGTCAATCGTGTGTGCACGGTTGATAACCAGAGGAGACGTGGTGCTGCGATTGCAGGGTTCGATTCGTGTTGATTGGAAGTCGGACCGTGTGTGTCGTGCCTCCGCCAAATCGTTAGTTATCTCCACCTGACGGAAGATCGGGAACCCCCCTGGTCTCTGTCATCCCTTGAGCTTTTAATGCTTTCCTTTTCAATGTTAGATTCCAAAGGGGGAGAAATTGTGACCCAACCATGTATGCAAGGAGTCGAACATGAAATGAGAAGGAAGATCAAAGAGGACCAAAAAGGATTGCCAAGTGATCAAGAACAATAGGGGAGAGATGAAGATCTAGATCAAGTCAATGGTCTTAGAAAAAGAGGGAAGCAATAATGGAGTAGGTAGGCCTTATGACCATTAGTCACAAAGAGGGGACAAAATCGTGTCAAGAGCAAGCAATGCACAAAATCTTCCAAATATTTTTTGGATGAAACATCAATTGGTATTATTGCACATTTCAACTAGATCATTTAATCATGCCTTTATATTGCATCCTAGCAAGTAGTATGTTCAAAATTTTCAATTGGTATTGTGTTGTCATCAATCACCAAAAAAATGAAGAGATTGTAAGGAAAAATGGGCCATAAGCCTAGTGCTTAGTTCCCTCATGCGATTTTGATGGTTGAGGTGATAACACGGATCAATTGGCACTATTGTGTGTACAAATATCTTTGTTTAAGTCCCAGGGTGCAAGTGGAGAACATGAAGAACAAACACCTCAAAAAAAGAATGAGAAAAGTTGTACAAAAAGACAGAAAAGTTGTACAGGACCAAGAAAAAGTTCTTCAAAAACTAAGTTGTGATAGAAGAAGGAAAAGTTCTACAACTGCAAGAAGAAGAAAAGATTCTACAAAATAGAAGAAAAATTCTATAAGAATTAAAAAATCTCAAAACTAAGTTATGAAAGAAGAAAAATAGTTCTACAAGAAGAAAAAAAGTTCTTCAAAAACTAAGTTGTGATAGAAGAAAGAAAAGTTCTGCAAGAAGAAGAAAAGATTCTACAAAAAGAAAGAAAGAAAATCTCTACAAGAAGAAAAAAAAGTTCTACGAGAAGAAAAAAGGTTCTTCAAAAACTAAGTTGTGATAGAAGAAGGAAAAGTTCTGCAAGAAGAAAAGATTCTATAAAATAAAGAAAAGTTCTATAAGAATTAAAAAAATCTCAAGAACTAAGTTATGAAAGAAGAAAAAAAAAGTTCTACAAGAAGAAAAAAGTTCAAAGAAGAAGAAAAGGTTCTGCAAGAACTAAGTTTTGAAAGAAGAAAGAAAAATTTTGTGAGAAGAAGAAAAAGTTCTACAAGAAAAAGAAGAGTTCTAACCTTGAAGACTCAAGACACGGTGTCACTTACATGCACCAGACAGTCCGATGTGAGGAGCGATCGCGTCAAAGATTTACACACACTGGACAGTCTAGAGGTACACGCTGGACAATACAGTGAATGCACCGAACGTTCTATACCGTGAGAACAAACAAACCAAGACCTCGTGCATTAACACGCACCATACGATCCGGTGGACCGGATGGTCCAGTGCTCACAACAGTAAAATTAAGATCCAACGGTTAGTTTGGACGTACGCGCCGGATTGTCCTACAGTTTTCTCCTAACGACTAGTTTGAAGGTTTAGGCTCTTTATACCCCTTGTCCGGCCTCCACTACATGGTTGAGACAGTCCATAATAGCTAGTGGTTCCGAGCATTTTACTTTACCCTCGATTATTGAGACACATATTTGAGTCCAATTCATAAGGGAGCTAATATTGTATACTTAGGCATAGCTACTGCTTGCGAGCACCTTGCTTAGACCTTGCTTAGTCCATTGCCCTTGGTTGTGCCCAAGTGTAGTGAGTTTTGCAAAAGTCTAGCCATTCGTGCTTACGCGCACGAAGATTTGTAAGTGTGGGGCTTGTAGTCATGCACGACCCTCCGAGTTGTGGAGTGTGCTGCCACCTTACTTGTGAGAGGGAGAGAGTCCCTCAACGTTTTGGCCAAAGCTCACCTTAGTGGAGACGATAGTGAGTGTCCGTGAGAGGCCTGCGGAAGACCCCATTTGTGTGTGGTGTGTACCGGAGATATCCGGAGTTACCCAACCGAGGAGCTTGACCCTTGCACGGGTCACCTTGCCAACCTTGATCCTTGTGCGGATCGAGGTCTTAATCCTTTCGTGGACTAAGCAAGAGCAAGGCCATGTGAGGGGCTCCAAACAAGGACTAGAAGGAAGGTTTGTGCACTTTCTCGAAAGCTTGGAAAAAATATCTGTGTCTCTAGCATGTGCCATCGTCACCATAGTCATGAGGAGTTTGCAATTGCTCTAGTCAATTCTTTAGCTTCCGCATTTACATTCTTGCAATTGTGTGCTTACATTCCTAGATTAGCTTGATAGGTTAGTTTTTAGGTGAAACTAGGTTGTGTAAGAAAAATAGGCCCTAAGCCTTGTGCTTTGCTCCCTAATGAGATTTTGATGGTTGAAGTGACAACACATGACATGGGACTAATATTTGTGCAAGTGGTTTTGTGGTTAAGCCCCAGGGTGCAAAAGGTGGATTTGGGGTGCAAACACCTCAAAGGAGGACTTAAAAGACACAAGAGAAGACTCAAGCCGCCATCAAGTTGCAATCCGGTGCCCTGACTTGGCGGTCAGCGGGCCATCAGTGTAAAAGCCCCATCGAGAGGTCCGGAGAGAAGAAGGCCAAAATTAAAGATTCAAAACCCGGTGTGAATTACACGCACTGGACGATATAGACAGTGGAAGGAGAGCGACCGCGTCCAAATGCTATAACGCACCAGACGGTCCGGTGGTGCTACCACCGGACGGTCCGGTGATCCACCGGACGATATGGACAGAGGCTACATCAACTTGAAGACCAAGGCGTCAACACTCACTTGACGGTCTGGTGGTTCTAATGGTCGGATTTCAAGTCCAACGGTCGACTCAACGGGTAGCCAAATGCACGCACCGGACGGTTCGGTGGTGCTATCACCGGACGGTTCGGTGGTAACTCAGAAAAGGGGAGGAAGCTCCCAAGGGCTAGTTTTGAGGCTTCGGCTATAAATACCGCCTTGTCCGGCCTCCACATTGTGGTTGAAGACTCCTGAGCTAACACAAGTGTTAAGGCACCCATTTGATCCATCTAAAGAGCTTCATACGCACATTTGAGAGCTCAACCACCCCAAAAGCTAATAGACACATCCCGGCATAGCTGGAGCTTCCATAGCATCTTTTCTTAGGCCTATTGTCTTTACCCGTGCCTGCGTGCACGTCGTCTTTGTAAGTGTGGGGCTTGTAAGCTTGCGAGACCCTCTGGAGTCTGGAGTGGCCGCCACCTTACTTGTGAGAGGGAGAAAGGCTCTCGGTACGTTAGCCAAAAGCTTCCCATAGTGGAGACGGCGGGGTAGCTCCACAAGAAAGACTCAAAAGACCTCCAACGGCCCCGACAATCCTCTATCCTTGCGTGGGCGAGGCCGTAGTCTAGTCCAAGACTACGCGAGAGAAGGGCTCATGTGGGTGTGTACCGGGGATATCCGGAGACCCAACCGGGGTTGCTTGACTTCCGCGGAAATCACTTTACCATCCTTCACCCTTGCGTGGGTGAGGCCATATTCCTTTGAGGACTACGCGAGAGCAAAGCCCTACGGGGGGTGCCACTGTAGGGGGTAGAGGCACGTTGGCCTTCCCGAACCTTGGGAGAAAATCTCTGTGTCTCCATCGTATACCATCGCCATAATCGTCATCGGGAGTTTGCATTCTCTATCCTATCTTTTAGCTTCCGTATTTACATTCTTGCAATTGTGTGCTTACATTCCTGTACTAATTGATAGGTTAGTTTCTAGGTGAAACCAGGTTGCAAGACTTGGCCACGATAGAATTAGCAACAATTAGCAAAATCATAGTGTACATAGCTAGATTTATATTGCATAGGTTTTGCATAGGTCCTACCTTCAGATTGCAAGGCTTAACCTCGTAGAGTTAGCAATACTTGACAAAACTTTAGTGCACATTTTTGCTTTATTGATAAGTTGTTTCTGGAGAATCTTAGTTTTTAGAATCCTAATTCACCCCTAGGACGTCGGTGCATGGTCCACTTGACTTACACAGCTCTAAAATGTGGATGAAACATGGCCACATTCATAAAGCAAAATCCACAAAAGATGAATGCAGAACTACTCCGTAGCAGATATCTTCAACAGGGACCACGATGCCGTAACCTGAACTCGTGGAAATTCGATTCCCTATTCTACGGTGGTCTTTCGGTCCTTAGATTATTTGGATGCTCGGTTCCACGGCTGGATTAACATTGCTTTGTGTTTCTTTGTATGTAGGAGTGAAGGGGAGGCAATCCGACTTAGTTGGGTGGTCGGCCGGCCATGCCACATGGTCGGGCGACTAGCCAGGTGGCCGGCGTACCATGGGACATGGTCAGGCAGCCACGGCCTTCTTCATGTTTCAGCCCATCTTCACTTCTTGGTCTTATTTCACTCATTTTACATGTAATTTTATACATGCAACCAAATATTCATACAAAACCAGTGAAACTCAACCAAATATTCATACAAAACTAGTAGAGCTCATTAGTAGAAAGGTCAGTCAAATTTTATTCACGTGTTTCGCTCCATTTGGTAGGTAATTGACGGCTAAAATCGTGAGATTGTGACCCTCAACAAACGTGCAGTTCAGTTGCAACTCACTCCACCTTGCTAAAAAGGATGCAATAATATGGTAAAACATCCGTAATATTTGAGGCCTTATTCGCATCACTTGAAATTTCGGTTCCATCTACCAGCCACGCAATACTGTGTTTACACATAGAGGGCAGACTTGTTTAACGCCCTCCCAAAGACTAGCTTAGAGATTGGAAAGAATTTAATCCCTCCAACCTCCTTTAATCCCTCTTCAAACGGAAGCTAGAGGGATCAAAACGAGTGGTTTTACGTACAAATGGAATAAGATGGTGTTATACATAACATTGCATATTATTACAACAATTAAGCACAATGTCCTAAATCATGGCAAATAATGTACTCTTCTTATATGCACAATTCCACTCCAAGGACAATGTCCTAATTTATTTGACAGGAATTTGGAAAACTACGACCTTCCTCCCCCACTCTCCTGTTGCACTGTGGGCAAATGCTGGGAGATAAAGACACATACAGGAATGCATAAATATGTGATACATACATACATCAACTTATGGACTTTCCTGTGTGATCATGATTCTTAAAGGTCTGTGCACAGCAGCGGCAGCACTAGCAAGGTTGCTGAAGTGCAGATGATTCTCCCTGTTGTGTTCCTTGGCTTTTATCATGCTGCTGTCATCAAGTTTGATGAACTCGACCACAAGTTATCATCATCAAATTTTGTCGAGAGCACAAGCCCATGGACAAATTTGCTCCTTTGAGCTTTCTCCTTCTGATCCTTCTCTGATAGAGATGGTTTGGCCCTGTAAAGTCACCACAATTTAATCAAGATTAAATACAAAGATAAGTATAGTTAACCATGAGGAAAATTTTGTTACATAAAAAGAAACATTACAATATCATTCTGAAATGTTCAATATTTGTTCAGTTCACAAATCAAAAGCTGGATGTTTACAACTAGCATTGAGAAACTAAGGAATTATGCGCAATGAGATGAGCAAAATCAAAATTTGTTCATTTTGAAGGTCTTCGAGAGAACATGTGGACGCAAACGGGGACTCTTGATGCAATCGAAGAGGTAGCTCATAACAAGCCCTTAGAAAAGCATCTGGTGTAATTTTCTATAAGCATATAGGTGTTTTCATTGTTTAACATTAGTTAAGAACATGAAAAAAAAAGTGCAAAAAAGCAAAATCAGAGATCACTTCAGCATGATGTTGATGAGTATGATAACTATTGTGTAAAAGCACAGGCATAAGGACCATAAATTGTAATGCCAACCATCAATGCGTACACACTTATGACATTCAAAGTACAATTTTTTTAAACCTATTTCTTTGAAGGATAGCACATAGCAAGGAGATATAAGAATCATGAGAATGAGCACAAAGAACATCTTAGCATCACATACAAATCACACAAAATTGAGTATAATGATCCACTGAGAAAGTTAGCAATATAGCCATAAAGGATAAACTGCTAGATTATGAAACAAAAGCACCAAATGGACCAAATTGATATGATATCTTTAATGTCTTGGACAGCATTAAGCATGGATTTCAGCATTGGTCAAACAATGAAGTAACACAGTCAAAAGATGATTATGTTATGCACGAACAAACACAAAAAAAAAAAAGAATACACAAGATGGTTATGTTATGCACAAACACACAAAAAATAATTTACATTGAATATAATGTGAAAAGGTAGTTATTATCCACTGACCAGATACAATGGTATCGTGGCAAAGAGGGAGCTGAATGAGGCAGCAGAAAGAACAAGCTTGAGACATACCTCTACAGTCTTTTAATCTGGAAATTTATTTAGCAAATAGTTATTGTCAGATGAGTCGGAATGTAAATCTTTGGATGATTCAGCCAAAGGCAAACTACAAATTAGAGATGACAAAAACAGATCTGATGCTGCAGCAAGAGGATTGGATACACAGGATGATCCACCGAGAAATGATTGAAAACTACTGTCTCTCAAGTCCTTCCTCAACAAAGATAGCAAAGAATGGAACCCAAAAGATACTTTTCGGACTCTGTGCCTGCACTGCATGTATTATCCATTAGACCATTAAGGAAATCAATGACACCAGAGTATCTTCAATTGTATCGAATTGTGAAAAATTATATGATCCGCAGCAGCAGCATAGTTAAAAAAGTATATCTTGAAATGACTTCCATGCTGCATAGTCAAATCTCCTATCAAGTACATCCCAACCCTTGTAGCGCAGATGGGGCATACCTGAAAGGGCATTTCAGCAAACTCCATGAGTGATTATATTGTTTAAAACTTTAAATTAATGTTGTACTATGCTCAGGTGGATTAAATAGCTAACACTGCTTCTATCATGCCCTAAGAAATAAGAAAAAGAGACGAGTAAACTGGAATGCTTCCCTAGACGGTAGAATTGCTCCTAAAAGATTACTGCTACTCCATCCCTAAAAATAAGGTATATAGGTCTTTGACACAGTCTTTAAAGCATAACTTTGACCATTCTTTTTTTTTTTAATATATCATCAAGAAATACAAATTCATCATCATATTAAAATACTTTTGATTACAAATCCAAATATATAACATGCATACACTAAAGTATATGGATTTGACACAATTGTTAGTCAAAGATTTAAAATACACTTGAGCATAATCGTGGCGATGTGGGCCAAGTTGGCTTCATGGTCATACAGTTGCTGATCTGGCACCTAATCTTCTTTAGATAGTTCCTAAAAGAGCAAAAAGTCAGTGCACTGTATCTCAAGCTTTGAACAATAGAAGATGGGTTGCAGACATCCAAGGGGTCCTCATGGTCCAGGTGATAGTTGAATATCTGAAATTATGGGAATTAATCGACGACTTCACCTTGCAGCCATCTACAACTGACCAGCACACTTGGAAGCTTACCCGTTCAGGGCTTTACACCTGGAAGAGGATTTGGAAATCTTGGGCCCCGCTTCAGTGCAAGTTTGTCTTATGGTTAGCAATCAAGAATAGATGTTGGACGACGGACAGCTTATCGAAGCACGGACTGCCACATCCTAGTGTTTGTTCGACCAGGAAGAGGAGTCAATTCAGCACATTCTAGTTTCATGTGTCTTCTCCTGGGAGATTTGGACCAAAATTCTTCATTTTGTTGGACTGCCGGTCGTTGCCGCCCAACCTGATGTGAGATTGTTCTCAGCTTGGTGGTGCTTGGCAGTCAGCAAAGTGCCTAAGGAGACAAGGAAAGGGCTTAACTCTCTAATCATTCTTGTTGTAGTGGTCGTGTTTTCCTTGTGTTTGCAGCGTTTGTAATCTAGTGCGCGGAGGCAGGATGCTTCAGCTGCTCTGTTTCTTCTACCTTTGGAATAGCATTCCCATTGAAACTCCACAGCCTAGTAGAATTGAGTAACAACATCGCAGCACATACAGTTGTCCCTTGTAATGCAGCAATAAGAATGACAGAAGCAGAGTAGATGTATTTATCACCTGAACTTCTAATGTGCCTTGTAATTATGGACTTGAACTCCTACTCGGTTAGTTGAAACCTCACTGTTGTGCATTCCTGGCTTCCTATTATTTCAACATGCACACACAGAAGATCATGTTCTCTGAAGTTGGGCTGAAATGCTACTTGTTCAATGAAATCACCACCACGCTTGTGCTGATGGAACTCTTTGAGTGCGGAGTAGTAGTAACCTAACTGATATCCATTTCGGGAGGCTTCACAGCAACAAACAAAATGCGTAGTGCCACAGCCCTCATAGCCCTTGTCATGCTTTCTTGTGTTTCTCAGCAAAGTAGTCCATGCTGTAATCCAATTACTTCCATAGCTCAGCATGACAGCAGGTTCATAGGTCAACAACACCAGAGCACTTTGAGTTGCACTGCGTGCATTCCTTGGAAATGAGACAGTAGCAAATTTGCGATCCAGGAGCTTACTGAGAAAGATGAATTGACAACATCTGTGGTGAAACCAGGGCTGCAATGCTAATAGCATTATCAAAGAAATAGTGTTCCTACTATAAGCATGGCTAACAGAATACAGAAGCTGTTCAGCCATAAGTATTAGCCAGAACTGTAGCTGGACCAAATGATGATAAACGCAGGTGTGTACACTCGAGGTGCTTTATAACAAACATACTTCCAGTAGGTAGTGGACAAGGAAAAATATGCAATCCAAAAGAGAGTACGGATGTTCTAGTGCACCTACTTGATTCAAGAACAATAGAGCTTCCGAAACTTGCAAGAACAATGGTATTAGTAATAGCCCAACAATGCTTATCATGTATTGCACAAATATTACATCCCGGCCATTTATCAGTTGAAACCAGCAAGTGCTTAAGGAACAATTCCATAAGTAACATGGTGGAAATAATTGTGAGCTAGAGTTGGCCACGATGGCTTCCATAACTGATTGTGGCACCTCATCATGCCATTGTTCATTGTACAGCTGGACACCAAGGACAATGATTTTAGGGAGTGCATCCAATTTGAAGTGCCAACAAAACATGGTATTCGGCTGAGTTGAGCAACCTGCATTACAAACTGCATAGGTGGTGGCCATGTTTGTTGCTCGAGACGCCTCATCGACAGTGACTACAAAACCATTTTTGCTTCCTTAGGCATTTCCAAGCTGGTGTTGTGGCTAGAGTTTGGTGGCATTTCATTGGACACATGTACTGCACTCTTATTGTCATCAGGCATTTCCAAGCTGGCGTCGTGGCTGGAGTCTGGTGGCATTTCATTGGACACATGTTGTGCACTCTTATTTTCATGTAGCAACAATGACATGTTTGGCAGAAAAAGCTTCGGGGTGCGTGTGTTAGGCTGTGTAAGTGTAAGAGCAGTGCTTTGGACATCCATAGGTGCAGGAATGCCGGTGTCAGAGTCAAGGAACTTCATCGACCGTTTGGCAATGTTGATATCGCTGGGATCAATGTCAAGAGTTGGCCCATCTGTAGCAGCAACTATGGCATCAGTGGCATGCATATCTATGTTGATATCACTAGGATCAATGTCAATAGCCAGCCCATCTGCAGCAGCAACTACGGCATCAGGCATACTACACTCCTTGGCGATGGTGGGTGTAGAAGAAGCTTGGAGCATTTTAGGGCTCGGTATAGTGGCACGACAGCTCATATCCGGTGTGTCCAAGAACTCAAGAGATGAACCCCAATTGATGACCATTTGACAGCACCCATCATAAATGTTTCGGCCATGCAACTCCCCAAAAGCATCCGCGGCGTCACGCTTTGAATGGAACACAACTTGAGTAAACACATGATCTGATCCGCCAAATATGTGGACTCCATCAACCTGCCCAAACTGAGCAAAAACTTCGTGAATCACACTCTCAGACACATGATAGCAGACGTGGCGGATGGTGACATCAAGGGCATGGCTAGGTGACCTCCAGCCGCTCATGAGCATTTTACCAAACACATTGCAGGCGCCCTTCTGTACGCTGTTCCCCTTTTCCAAACCCAACCTCAAATCACAGTAGCTGCTAGCAGTGATCCTCCAGACTATCTCCACGGAAAAGAAGAGCGAAAAAAATCCCCCGGTTCAAACGGCTCTGAATACCAATTGTTAACAACTCTATCACACAAACACCATTCAGTAGCACAACGAGCAAGGACAGAGTTCTAGGAAGTAGCAGCAAGCAAGGGACACGAGAATTGAGTGAAGAAGAACCAGAGTATCTCAAAGGGACTACACAGCACAGCAGTGAAGAGAGAATCCTAGAGGAAGAATAACGGTAGAGAAGGCAGCTTCTTCAGGAAGGAGAAGATGTGTACTGATGAATATTTCTTTGATGCCTCATCCTGATCCTCCACTCGCTTCTTATCTTCCTGCCGATGTGGGCTTTCTTGGGCCAGCATTCAGATGAATATTGCCCATAGTGCAACTATATGTCTGGGTCTTAATACAATGTTGATGATGCAGAAAATAATCCAGCAGTAAGGAGCGCCCATGTGTATAGTGTATCAGATGGGCCTTCAAAAAAGCACCAGGAAATATAGCTCAAAATTATAAACCCATAAGAATGTCTATCACATGCAACAGCGCTCACATCATCAGTCCTCAGTTCTCCTTGAGCAAGCACTAGTGTCCAGGACATGAAAATTTCCCTTGTGATCAACAAATGCAAGACATAGTTCTGCTCTGAAAATGTAATGACCCCATGCAGGGTGCTCCAGTAGTGAGATACACAACCTCCATCAACAATTGTGGTCTAGATCATGTGTTATGAACGAGTTGCAAAGGTGACTTCCAGAACACATTTCTCTCAGCCTGAAATGTAGAAAACAATGAACCTGCAGATGTCAGCATACATGCCACTCCAGACTCCACTAAGGATAGCACTGCAATAACAGAGGGAAACTTGAAATAACTGTCACCACAACAAATTCATCTCCAATCAAATACACTATCAAAGATGGTGGCCATGGGATTGGCAACTGCATCTTGCAGCTGACACATTCAAAATGCCAATAAAACCACAGGAGGAAATATGCCATAGCCATTGCAATGCAACTTAGAGGCTTCAGAATCAAACAAAGGAGCACCCTGAGATGACTTGAAACAAATCAACTATTGCCTCATTGAACCAATCTACCGGCACTGCACATTCTACAAAGTCAAAGGCTCAAAGGCTCAAAGCAAGATATTGAATAGATCAAACTCAAGCAATCAGTACCATTTTGCTCCTCCTGTATGAGCCAAGAATCCCGCATGAAACATCAGTATTTCTGAATCCCAGAGCGTCTGTTGTCTGCACTCAAGTTGTCTGTCTTCCAATGTTGATGATGCAGAAAATAATCCAGCAGTAAGGAGCGCCCATGTGTATAGCGTCTCAGATAGGCCCTCAAGAAAGCACCAAGAAATATTGCTGAAAATTATTAAACCATATGAACGTCAATCAGATGCAACAAAACTCGCATGAACAGTCTTCGGATCTCCTTGAGCAAGCACTAGTGTTTTGGACATGAAATTTTCCCTTGTGATCAACAAATGCAATGCAGAGTGCCGTGCCATGGACTGCAGTGGGGAGATAGATAAACTCCATAAAAAATGTGACTCGGGTCCTAAACCGCCTAGATTGCAACCCTAACAAAATCACATCAACGTTTTAAAAAAGAATAGGGTAAGGGAAGAGTGTGTGCAGCAGGAGCATTGAGAAATGCTGGGCCGGAGTATAATTCATATTCATACCTGGCTTTTTTACCATTTTTATCAGCAGGACCGGCGGATGGGAGACTCAATCTTTTTGCGCAAGCAGAGCTAGGTGAGGGAGAGACCTCGGGGGCGACCAAATCGGAAGCGGAGCAAGAGGCCTCGAATGTGACCAAGTTGGAAGCCGACGGAGAAACCTTAGACACGACCAATCTCGGAGAAGCCTTCTTAGATGAAAAGGTGGGCGAGAGGGCTTTTTCCGCCAAATTCTTTAACGCCGGTGGCATGGATGAAACGGACAGGCAGCTCTGCAGATCCGGTGACTTAGCTTGCACATCCCTGGAAGATCTCGGAGAAGCCTTCTTAGATAAAAAGGTGGGCGAGAGAGCTTTTTCCGGCAAATTCTTTAATGGCGGTGGCATGGATGAAACAGACGGACAACTCTGTAGATCCGGTGACTTAGCTTGCACATCCCTGGAAGCTGCCGAGATGGCCTTGTCACAAATCCAGCTCGCACTGCTCGACGCGCGACCCGCTGGCTTATCAAACACCTCCAATCTTTTGAAACCAGACGGCTTCTTGGCGAGAGCCGAGGGAGAGTCTTCAGACACGATCAAGTCGGACGCCGACGGAGAGGCCTTGGAAGCCACCAGTTCGGGAGACGGAGACGCTTTTTCCGGATTCTTGAACGCCGCCGCGCGATCGGTATAAGCTTCCTCCTTGTCGCGAATCCAGCTCGCGCTGCTGGAGGCGCGACCGGCTGCCGTGTTCAACGCCGGCGGATGCGCCTGGTCCCGCACCCAGCTCTGCCTGGCGGAGGCGCGACCGGCTGCCGTGTTCAACGCCGGCGGATGCGCCTTGTCCCGCACCCAGCTCTGCCTGGCGGAGGCGCGACCGGCTGCCGTGTTCAACGCCGGTGGATGCGCCTTGTCCCGCACCCAGCTCTGGCTGGCGGAGGCACGGCCCGGCGGAGCGAACTGGCGGGACGGTGGGGGAAAGTCTGGAGAGGTGTCGAAGCGGTGGCGCATCGACGGCCTGGAGATGGGAGCAGCCGCGGCGGCCATGGCGAGGCGAGCGACGGCGAGTGCGTGGTAAATCTTGGGCTCGCTCGTCAGGGAGATGTGGCAGATCAGATCGGTAGATACGCGTACAAGGAGGCGTACTGGTATACGTGTGTACAGTACGGGACGCAACTTGCTCGCTCCACTAGCATGCTCCAAAGTCCAAAACCGTCGTCCCACTTTTTTCAAGCCTAATTTGAAAGATTATTTTGTATGCGTCTCAGGGTTGTTTAGACGTTTAGGGGTACATTTGGTTAGTAGCTAGTATTAAGTAAGTATGTACGAAATCATCCCGTACTCGTAATTAGACCGTGCGTTGCTACGGACATTTTCTTTAACGAAATAATTATCATTATAACTAATATTCTTTGAATAAAAAATATTTTATGGACAACCATTCAGCAACAGTAGTAGAAGATTGTACAATATCAAGCAATAGTTGGCAATAACTTAAAATGTTCTCAAAATTCTTGTTTAGCGAGGCAATAACGTGGTACAAGTGAGCATCTATCTTTTAATTCAATGCTTGCGATTATCATCGGCCATCAACACAACTAAAAACTTTCAAAAGTGGAATCAAAAGTCTAGATTATCTCGCCATGCATGTCTCACCTGTTGGCGATAATCTCCATTATTGACGCCGGGAACTCCCGCTGCGGGTCTCGCCACGCCACCTTAACAGCTCGAGATCTGTGAGATCGACTGAGCGAGCGCCGGCGCTGCCGCAGCGCTATGCCGAGGGGACTGCGGAGCACATACGCACCGTGGCAGCAAGGCCAAGGCGTGCGCCCGGCGCCTCTACCGATCACGCGGTGGTGTCAGCGGTTCCCGCTCCGCACCGGCGAAGGCGTCGGTGGCACCTTCGGGGAGGCCGAGCTGGAGAGGGAAGTGAGGTGTGGCTGAGCGGCGGTATTCGGTCGTGCTCACGGCCGAGGGAGTAGTGGCCGTGCAGAGTAGGAAGGTCGCCGCCGCACCCCGTTGCACCGTCCGGCTTCCGCCCGCGGCCGACCTGCCGCGCCATCTGGGAATGGCGGGCGGCGTGGGGGGCGGCACGCGCACAGGTCCGGGGAAGCGCGGTGCCGTCGCGAGCGCGGGGTCTAGGCGGTGGCAGGGAGAGGCGACGACGGCTGCGGGGCAGACAAGCGAGAGGTGCGGGGGCTGGGTTGGGTGCCGGGCGGACGGCGCAAGGGGTGGGCGAGCGAGATGCGCGCGTGTGTGGAGGTGGGAGGCACGGCGGTAGCCTGGGCAAAAAGAACCGGAACCGAGGAACCGAACCGAAATAACCGAAAACCGAAACCGAACTAACCGAACCGAAAGAACCGTTGTAAGATTCGGTTCTTACTCTTAGATAACCGAAAGAACCGAGGTATTTTCGGTTCTAATCCTCAAAGAACCGAAGAAACTGAAGGAACCGAAATTCTAAAGCCTGCCCAACAAATCGTCCTGGCCCAAGCCCAATTGCGACAACCCAACCCTAGGTATATAATGCGGCCGCTCTTCCCCTCGCTCAGTCACTCGACGGCGCTCCCCTTCCCTACCCTCCTCACTCGACGGCGCTTCCCCTCCCTACCCTCTCCCGCGGCGGCGGTCGGGGCATCCTCTTCCCCACGCGGCGTCGGCGGCGCGCAGCCCTCCTCCCCGCACGGCGTCGGCGGCGCCCGGCCCCCCTCCCCGCGCGGCGTCGGCGTTACCCGCCCTCGTCTCGCGCGGCGGGGACGGCGCCTGGCCCTCTTCCCGCGCGGCGGTGGCGGGGGGCGGTGCCTAGCCCTCTTCCCGCGCGGCGGCGGCAGCGCTCGACACGGCTCCCATGCGGCGTCAGCAGCGCTCGGCCCCGGCGTCCCTCACACGGCGACGCCGCTCGGCCCCTGCCTCCCCCACGCAGCGACAACGTTCAATCTCCCTCTCTCTCCCATGGCCTCTGCCAATTCGGTTTCTTCGGTTCGGAACCGGAACCAAACCGAAGGAAACAAGAGCTGAGCTCGGTTCTAGTTTGTTTACGACCCTACCGAACGCCCAGGCCACGGATGGACGGAGGCGACAGAGGAATAGGCGGTGGGGGAGGGATCGAGGTGGCAGCGCGTGAGGTGGTGCGGGATGCTGGCGTGGGTTGGAGTGGTGACGGACGACAGACCACCGAACGGACGACGGAAGGGAGAGTAGGGAAACACTATGAAAATTTAAATGGGTATAGATTGCATGGAATTTAGTCAAACAATATATTTCTCATTTATATGTCTATATGTCATGTTAACAATCAAATAAACAATCTAAATGGAAATTGTGTTGTAGTGTCTCATTTTAATCAAAAAGTAGCCCAAATATGGCTTAGCCATGGAGGGCCTTCGACCAAATAGCCCCGTGTCCACAGAAGGGGGTTCGAGGCCAGAGTGTGGTGGAATCATGTTTCCATTTTTGTGCCCATCATTCGTTGTACGTTGTTGGCGGTCGTTATTTCCTGATTTCGACCGCCAATTCATCGGTGAATAAATGGCATATAAACAAAGTTTTATTTATTATTTACCTTGAACTAACAAATTCCACGATTTTCTGTGGTTTTCGATGTTTTACAGGGAGCTCAAATTTCATCCGAGATAACATCATAAGGAGCAAGCACGCACAGAGTGGGCAAAAAATGGCTTGAGATCCCTCAACAACCAAACCATTGCAAAGAGCTCGTCGATATAATCAAAATGGAGTTTTGGTTCACTAAATTTGGAGTCCGGATATGAAAGTTTCTATCGTTGCAAGTTCAACAACACCGGGTGCGAGGAAAGTGGCTGGGCAGCCAGCACTTAGGCCAAGGGTAGGCCGACCGGCCATGAACACCCTCCGAAGGCCTCAATCTTCACTGGAATCAACCAAGTAACTCACCAAGGACACATATACACCTACGGGATCAAGCCCAAGTGAAGATAAAGGTCGGAAGGCCACAATGTAAACCAAGAAATGACTAAGTGTTGGAAGGCTAGCCATCCAGCCTAGTACTCAGGCCTCCCTCTCAGTCACCTGGCCTTCCTACAACATATGCATGCAAAGAAGCACAACTCAGACACAAATCAACCGTTGATCGAAGAACCAAAGGCATGTATGATGGATGGATCCACGTGACATACTCTCCAACCAATGAGAAACATCCAGGTGGCAACCAGAGACTAAGTCCTTGGGCGGCCTTCCGGCACGTGCTATAACCGAATCAACCGCCACCGCCTCAAAGATGGAAGATCAAGCTGTCCAAAGCAAGGTCAGTGCATCGAAGGGCCGAAAGGCCACAATGCTAGGTCGTCCGGCCAAGTGGGTTGGCCATACAGCCTGCAGACTTAGCCATTTCACTGACCTACAACCTCCTGTAAATAGAGAGGCAGTCTTTCACTCCCAACTCGCACCATTGTACACTCTCTCCCTTGGGGAGGTGCCCCCTTTTGGGTGGCACTACCCCTTTAGTTCAATGTTTAGTAGGAGTTAGGGTCGGGCTCTGCCTGTTCCGGAGTCATCTTCAGGAGTTCGGTTTGAGTATCTTGTATCTTTCTTTTCCTGTAAGACTTTGAGTATATTTAATATATTTCTTTATTTAAGTTTAAGCATCTACATTCCTACCTATGGTAATGATCGTAGTATAAGGATGTCGTTAGACTATAGTTAGCGTTGTTGTATGAGGTTATAGTTAATCTAGTCTATTTACTTGCGGGTTCCTTGTTCACATTGTTAGTTAAGTCATAGCAGTTGTGATGCTTCCACTTGTTTCTAGCCAAGTGGAGGAGTTTCTAGCCAAGTGGAAGAAGTGAATAACCAAAGTTTACTCTAGAAGTTCACCTTGGTTTGCTACCAGCTCCACGCAGCTCTGGGTGGCTTGTGTGTACTATACATATTTCACGCACAGGCTTTAGGTAGCTCCTTTCGGTGAACAGCATTAAGATGCCTCTGTATTCCAACATGTATGTAGACGCATAGTCAGACTCTCTAGAACCCGCCTTTCTCAGTTGGGTAATCAACACTCTGGTGCCTGGCTGTGGTTCTATAGCCACGATGTCCGATGCAGTAAAGATGACTAGATCAAACCATAACCTCAGTCGTGTCACGACCTTAGTAGAGTGACAGTTAGAGCTGGTTTTGTCTTTTGGCTTGACCTTATTAAAGGAATATCTCAACAGGAACTAGAGTTGTCTTGTTGTCCTCCTAGCTTCTCGTTGAACTATGTATCTTTGTGGAGTGTGTCAGTGTGCCGTTATCTTTTCTTTTACCGTTTAGAATGAAAGAGTAAAATAACAAGATGTTTGATAAGTTAATATCTCTATCTCAATGCTTCCCTGTGGATAAATACGATACCTTAAAATACTCCTAGGTGAAAGTTACAGCAGTCTCCGTATGCTTGCGAAGTAAAATCTATTAGGCTAAGAACCGCCATCAAGCTTTCTAGCGCCGTTGCCGGGGAAGCGGCGAGTTAGAATGTTGATTTGTTATTCAACTTCTTGTTGTTACCCTTTCTTTCTATCTTAAAAAAACAAAAATTGATAAAATTGAAAAACCCATGCTTCGTTTTGCTCTATCTATGTAAATAAATTTTGACATGCTTTGTTCATGCAACCTTTAATCTGCTGCTGCGGACATAATTTGGACCAGAATCCAATGTGTGCCCGTAGGCCTCTTAAATTGGGCATGGTGCTTAGGATAAGGGCCTTCTTTGGTCAATTTGACAACGTTGGTCAAGGAGCTATGAGTAGATTTTGGTTGTGAAATATCCGTCGTCGCTAACGATACAATCAGGTGCCGGTCGATTTTCTCAAGTTTCCATAGAGAAAAAAATCAAGGTCCTGGATAATCTCTTTTCCACATGTCATGACCTAAGATTTGAGTAAATTTTTGAAGATGGTAATGATCATGGCAACACAACATGGTTTTGCGCTTTTGAGCTTTTAAAACGCCAATTTGTTTAGCACATTGTGTACAACAGGCCCAGTGTTAATACTCTTTACACATACACCCTTGTATATGTTGTCCACTAATCTGTTGTAGGAGGCATTCATCCTCTAAACCCCCCTGAGAGGAAGGACTCAGTGTACAACCTATCTTGGTTGATCTTTGTGAGACTTCGACCATGCTCTACATCACTTGGGAAGCGAACGTTAGCGGCATGACATAGAAAAGAATACAAACATCTCTCATCCTAAGAGGTTGTCCTCGCAAGACCAAGTGTCAGAAGTCATGCAAAGGTATTTTTTATGAAGATGAATATATCATGCTATGCTATGAGTTTGCAACTAGTCATTGGCTCACCACATTGCTAGAGGCAAACAATAGCATTGGATCACATGAGATATATGAAGAGATATCACGCAAGTATGGAGGAACGTGAATAGAGAGCCTTCCTTAATTCCTTTCTGCCTGGCCAGTTGAGCACAAGCCAATAAGACGTCAAGGCCTGAGCTACTCTACCCATCGGATGCGAACACCCATCAACCAGAGGTTGGTGGCAGATACAAATGACAATGGAGTCAAATCCAACAACATCTGTCTCTGCCTTTCCACTCATTTGGGAAAGAAAACAAGTGGTCTGTGCAAGCCATAGTCATCACTTGGAAGTTTGCTCAACGTCAGAACAGGATTCAAGATCAACCCTTACTTCAAATACATAGGCCAAGTGAGATGTCACCGCTGGCCATGGAATGGAAGAAAGGTGGAAACGCAACCTGCCACGAGATGAATCCATTCTCGACACTCTTCTTAGAAGAGAACTCGATGTTCTTCCATTTCACAGAAGGATGAAACATCATTGCGACCACACAAGTGTCACTTGGGAAAAGAATGTCAGCTGAAGACAAATATGATGTTGGAGTTAGGAGGAACATGACATCAATTGCAGGGAAACATTCACCCAAAGGGAGTAAAATACCAGGACTAAGTTGTTTACAAATCAAACTCCCAACACCATGTAGAAGGTCCAAGTAGCAGCATCGGAGATATAATGGATAGCCCCAAACATTTAATTAAAAGAGATGAGGAGGCAAGCCAAGAGTAGAGAAGGGAATTCGCCTAACATAGTTGTCACCCTAGGGAGCAAGCTAAAAAGTAACGTACAACATGACAAGCTTAGGGGAGGATCAGGCACCCTACAAGATGCAACGGACACGTGGGGAGATATGCCAAGCATAAGCTTCAAGTTTGCATTCAGTTGCAAGAACTAAGCTTGGGGGAACGCGGCACCATATATGTACCCTAAACCGAATGTCATGCATTTGTAGGAAGGCAAAGTCGGTGTGGGAGATGAGGCGGTGGCCGGCCGACCAAGCCTTCGGCTGAGATTGCTTCCCCACGTCGATTGACGTTTGAAACAATTGATGCACGTGTAAAATGAGAAACTTGGATGGTCGGGCGGCCATGCCACATGGCTGGGCAGCCAGGTGTCTGCTCCTGATTTGTTGCATGGCTCTTCCCTCGGATTTGTGACATCGCCGATCCGTGGTTTGATGGTCTTTCGGTCCTTAGATTCTTTGGATGCTCGGTTCTACTGTTGGATTAACATTGCTTTGTGTTTCTTTGTATTTAGGAGTGAAGGGGAGGCAAACCGACTTAGTTGGGTGATCGGCCGGCCATGCCACATGGTCGGGTGACTAGCCAGGTGGCCGAACATGGTCGGGCAGCCACGGCCTTCTTCATGTTTCAGCCCATCTTCACTTCTTGGCCTTATTTCACTTATTTTACATGTAATTTTATACCTGCAACCAAATATTAATACAAAACCAGTGGAGCTCATTAGTAGAAAGGTTAGTTCAGTTTTATTCACGTGTTTTGCTCCATTTGATAGGTAATTAACGATTAAAATCGTGAGATTATGACCCTCAACAAACGTGCAGTTCAGTTGCGACTCACTCCACCTTGCTAAAAAGGATGCAATAATATGGTAAAACATCCGTAATATTTGAGACCTTATTCGCATCACTTGAAATTTCGGTTCCATCTACTAGCCATGCAATACTGTGTTTACACAGAGGGCAGACTTGTTTAACACCCTCCCAAAGACTAGCTTAGAGATTGGAAAGAATTTAATCCCTCCAACCTCCTTTAATCCCTCTCCAAACGGAAGCTAGAGGGATCAAAATGAGTGGTTTTACATACAAATGGAATAAGATGGCGGTTTACAAAACATTGCATATTATTACAACAATTAAACACAATGTCCTAAAGAAATCTTTTTTACCTTGAGGAATCCATACCCACTAGACTCATAGCTTTAATGTGTCCCCACCGCGAAGCAAACGGGCCTGCAAAACACGGCCGAAAACGAGTTACACGAACGGAACTCTCGTTCCTGCCCATATTAATCATCTATCGTGACCTTTTTCATTAGTTTTTTTCTCACCAAGGTACCTACCCATACCTACGACCAAAGCCCAAGTCAAGATAGAATCCAAACACAATCCGAGTTAAAGTCCAATCTATTCTCGTCGCCGGTTCGGACTGCATGAGTAGACCTCAGTAAAACGGACGCCTAGGCTGCATACAGATTCCGTTCTGACCGTTCTACATATGAACAGAAAGCTAAGGATGTAAGGTTTCTAACCCATCTATTCCCATGTCCAAATAATCTCCGAGTCGACGGGAATCATTGAATTAAAATGACGTCAATAATCTGTCTACTCGTCGCTGGTTTGGACTGCAGGAGTAGGCCTCAATAAAACGTACGCCCAGGCCACATACGGATTCCGTTGTGGCCATTCTACATATGGACGAAAAGCTAATGAGATAAGCTTTCCAACCCATCTGTTCCCACAGCCAAATAGTCTCCGAGTTGACAGAAATCATCGAAACAAAATGACGTCCATAATCTGTCACGATGTGGCGACACCGGTTTTGGCCCAAAGACTTTGTACACCCTAGGGTTACTTGGTCATCCTTTGGCTACTACCTAGATATCTCTTTTGTATATATTCAGTAGCAATTATTAGGTTATGTTTGGGGGTTTTGGTTAGATTATTCTATCAATGAATTGTTTCGCCTGTATCGGTTTGTGGAACCCTAACTTCATGAGCTTTATCCTTATTTGAGATTTGAGTTTCCATCTACCGTGCTTTTTTTGTGTTTTTCAATTCGCAGACAGGGATAAGACATTCCTGGTGGGGTCAATCATGTGTGCACAATTGATACCCAGAGGAGATATGGTGTTGCGATTGTAGAGTTCGAATCATGTTGATTGGAAGTTGAATCGTGTCTCGTGCCTCCGCCAAATTGACAGTTATCTCCACCTGACGGAAGATCGGGCACCCTTGATCCCCATCACATGCCTTCCTTAGGCCAATTGTCCGCCCTCACTCTCCGATCAGATTTCCAATACATCAGTGGCTTTGACACCATGTATCGATCATATTTACTTGGCGGTGGCGCACACAGCAGGGATACAGATCATATCAGCGTCGGGCAAGCACGAATGGTCAAACCCAGCTATCTCCGTTGTTGCCGATGTGGGCACCTTCAGTCGATAAGCGATTAGTTTTGAAGGCATCTGGTGGCTTGAATCGTGCAGATGTCCCTCTCCGTCTGAGCTTCTGCTGCCAAAGCAGGTGAGGAGAAAAAGGCCGACAGGGCTAGCAAGAAGAGGTTCTGTTGTTCTTGCTGCTGTTGGTACTAAAGGGTTCGGTGCGTTATGACAAACCGATAGAGATAAGCTAGAAAGTGCGGCCACCAAAGTTCAAGGAGATGATCCAGGTTCCAAGAAGGTTGTCTCTGCTTTCCATTTGATTTGACTTATCATATTATTGCAATCGAATTTACTTTTATTTGAGAAAAGGATATATATTCAGTGTTCTATTGGTTGGACCTAATAACTCATTGAATCAATATCTCTCTTCACACTTATGCATGAATATCAGACAGTCTCTCTGTCTATTCTGCTCGTGACACATTAGATTTTAAACATATCTTCTATTGGGCTACCCTGGCTATGGTTTCTTAAATTTAAATCAAAACTTTGCACACAATCCCAATGCACTATTATCATCGCCGTCGTCGTTATTTGTACTATCACAACCAATACTTTAACGAGATATTATTTGCCATAACTATGAATACATATAAAAAATTATAAATTCTTTTTAAAAAATTATTTTAGCCATATCTCGTTACATATCGACAGGTGTTTGAAAATAAACACTAATTGGCCAAACAACGGTAGCATTTTTACTAGTTAGTAGAAAAGTTTGTCCAGTTTTATTCACGTGTTTTGCTCTATTTGGTAGGTAATTAACGACTAAAATTGTGAGATTATGACTCTCAACAAACGTGCAGTTCAGTTGCGACTCACTCCACCTTGCTAAAAAGGATGCAATAATATGAAAAAACATCCGTAATATTTGAGACCTTATTCGCATCACTTGAAATTTCGGTTCCTTCTACCAGCCACGCAATACTGTGTTTACACAGAGGGCAGACTTGTTTAACGCCCTCCCAAAGACTAGCTTAGAGATTGAAAAGAATTTAATCCCTCCAACCTCCTTTAATCCCTCTCCAAACGGAAGCTAGAGGGATCAAAATGAGTGGTTTTACATACAAATGGAATAAGATGGCGGTTTACATAACATTGCATATTATTACAACAATTAAACACAATGTCCTAAATCATGGCAAATAATGTACTCTTCTTATATGCACAATTCCACTCCAAGGACAATGTCCTAATTTATTTGACAGGAATATGGAAAACTACGACCTTCCTCCCCCACTCTCCTGTTGCACTGTGGGCAAATGCTGGGAGATAAAGATGCATACAGGAATGCATAAATATGTGATACATACATACATCAACTTATGGACTTTCCTGTGTGATCATGATTCTTAAAGGTCTGTGCACAGCAGCGGCAGCACTAGCAAGGTTGCTGAAGTGCAGATGATTCTCCCTGTTGTGTTTCTTGGCTTTTATCATGCTGCTGTTATCAAGTTTGATGAACTCGATCACAAGTTATCATCATCAAATATTGTCGAGAGCACAAGCCCACGGACAAATTTGCTCCTTTGAGCTCTCTCCTTCTGATCCTTCTCTGATAGAGATGGTTCGACCCTGTAAAGTCACCACAATTTAATCAAGATTAAATACGAAGATAACTATAGTTAATCATGAGGAAAATTTTGGTACATAAAAAGAAACATTACAATATCATTCTGAAATGTTCAATATTTGTTCAGTCCACAAATCAAAAGCTGCATGTTTACAACTAGCATTGAGAAACAAAGGAACTATGCACAATGAGATAAGTGAAATCAAGATTTGTTCATTTTGAAGGTCTTCGAGAGAACATGTGGATGAAAACGGGGATTCTTGATGCAATCGAAGATGTAACTCATAAGGAGCCCTTAGAAAAGCATCAGGTGTAATTTCCTATAAGCATATAGGTGTTTTCATTGTTTAGCATTAGTTAAGAACATGTAAAAGAAGTGCACAAAAGCAAAACCGTACATCACTTCAGCATGAAGTTGATGAGTATGACAATTATTGGGTAAAAGCACAGCCATAAGGACCATAAATCATAATGCCAACCATCAATGCATACACACTTATAGCATTCAATCTACATTTCTTTTACCTATTTCTTTGAAGGATAGCACATACCAAAGAGACATAAGATTATAAGAATCATGAGAACCAGCACAAAGAACATCTTAGCATAACATATTCACATCACACAAAATTGGGTATAATGAACCACAAAGAAAGTTAGCAATATAGCCATAAAGAATAAACTACTAGATTATTAAACAAAAGCACCAAATGGACCTAATTGATATGACATCTTTAACATCTTGGACAGCATTAAGCATGGAATGCAGCATTGGTCAAACAATGAAGTAACAGTCAGAAGATGATTATGTTATGCACGAACAAACACAGCACAAACACACCAAAAAAAAGAATTTACATTGAATATAATGTGAAAAACTATGAGCTATTATCCACTGACCAGATACAATGGTATTGTGGCAAAGAGGGAGCTGAGTGAGGCGGCAGAAAGAACAAGCTTGAGGTGACATACCTCTCTACTGTCTTTTCATCTGGGAATTTATTTAGCAAAAAGTTATTGTCAGATGAGTCGGAATGTAAATCTTTGGATGGTTCAGCCACAGGCAAACTACAAATTAAAGATGACAAAAACGGATCTGGTGCTGCAGCAGGAGGATTGGATACATAGGATGATCCACCAAGAAATGATTGCAAACTACTATCTCTCATGTCCTTCCTCAACAAAGATAGCAAAGAATGGGACCCAGAAGATATTTTTCGGACTCTGCGCCTGCGTTGCATGTATTATTCATTAAGGAAATCAATGACACAGGAGTATATTCAACTGTAGCATAATGTGAAAACAAAAGAAAACATATGATCTGCAGCAGCAGCATAGTCAAAAAAGGATATCTTGAAATAACTTCCATGCTGCATAGTCAAATGTCCTATCAAGTCCATCCCAACCCTTGTAGCGCAGATGGGGCATACCTGAAAGGGCATTTCAGCAAACTCCATGAGTGGTTATATTGTTTAAAACTTTAAATTAATGGTGCTCATAGTTGTGAAGGCGGGTTAAATAGCTAACACTGCTTCTATCATGCCCTAAGAAATAAGAAAAAGAGGCAAGTAAACTGGAATGCTTCCCTAAACGGTAGAATTACTCCTAAAAGATTACTACTACTCCCTCCATCACAAAAAATAAGGCATATAGATTTTTGACACGCTCTTTAAAGCAGAACTTTGACCATTCATTTTTTATATATCATCAAGAAATACAAAATTGTCATCATCATAGTAAAGTACTTTCGATTACAAATCCAAATATATAGCATGCATACACTAAAGTTTAGTGAACAGTTGACTTTTTCAGATAGCTCTGTACAAGTTTGCAACAATCCAGAAAGTTTAGTGAATACACTCCAAGTAACCCATCATTGTACCCCTATAAAAGAGTATTCATCATTCCAGGTAGGCACACAACCACACACAGCTTAGAATTGGTTTATCTCCACATATGAGCACCAGGAATCCCAATGTTACATGTCTAGACAATTCTTAAAGAACATGTGTAGCTTTCTTGAAATTTATTTTCAATATGCTCATCCAACTGAACATAGAGAATTTGAAGCCTACAGAGTACAGATTCAACAAAAGGAAAAAATACTGGCAAAAAATAAATAGCCGGGAGGCAACAAGTCTTGAGTCCAACAGAAGTGAAAAGAGGTAAAAATGACAATACACCAAACATTCAAAGAATCAACAAGCAGAGACAAACAATTGGTATGGCATCCAGAAGAAACCCAGGATGTACAGTAGACCACATGAGCTAGAAAAATATTGTCTTAACACAAGGAATGAAAATGACTCTCATGCCTCAGTAACGTTGAAGGACGATATGAGATCTATGTCAGAAACGTTTTGCAGTGGTTCGTGCTGGTTAGTTTTGCACTTCTACTAGGACCAAGACTGAACACAAGCCTATTAAAGCATGGCAGAAAATGGTGAGAACCCAAGTAATGAGCCATATATTCATAGTTCCAAGATAGGTGAAGTGAATATTTGTCCAATGAGGCTCGAACAAAGATAGGCCAGAGGACCAAACAGCATTTGCTGGTTCTAATTTGATTGGCCATTACCACCTAACATACTGACAAAACATTTAAATTAGCGAGATAAAGATTATTGTTACAGTATGGCTCTGCAAGCAATGCACTATGTAATCCTACTTATGATGATTGTTACAGTATGGGTATGGCTCTGCAAGGCATGCACTATGCAATCCTACGTATTCAAATCAAGTTTCCCGAAAGATATTTTTAGTATATCTATATCATTACTTGTGCCAAAGTAAGGATGTATGTGGATGGAAAGAAGCTATTCATGTGCCTAAACCATAAAATTGCTTGTATTTATTTTCATTTCCTCTTTCCTTTCCCTTGTAGCTGGCTCTTGAGGGGTTTCAACTCTAGCTTACCCCAACTTGCTTGGAACTAAAAGGCTTCGTTGTTTGTGTTGCCTAATTGCCTTACTGGTAACCAAGTCCATATGGATTTATGTTGTGTTAGTTCTTATGGACAATAAGTAACAGACATTCTTTGACAACACACAAATCATTAATAAATGTAATTACCAAGTCACGGGTTTATGGAAGTCTATTGGAAGATATCATGAAAGAA
Source organism: Paspalum notatum (assembly GCA_022530915.1). Lineage (NCBI taxonomy): Eukaryota > Viridiplantae > Streptophyta > Magnoliopsida > Poales > Poaceae > Paspalum > Paspalum notatum. The sequence goes on from CM039692.1 coordinate 27,139,462, forward strand.
AATGGCCACATGAATGGTTGAATATTAAGATAGAATGATAGATTGGTTATCTGCTGCGAAGAAGATAGTACAGTCTTACAGGTCCATACTAAAAGCCACAACAAATCCTAGCACAAACCCAAAAATCATATGTATATAGTACCTAACACTTGACTGTCACTACTACCGATAAGCGAAGTAGCTACTCTCATTGAAATACACGAACAAGAATAACAGATTGCCTACATCATTGGTTGATTCACATTTCCAACCATGATCAGAAATGGGCAAACTGCAGACAAGAAAGGTCCTCACATAAAAGGATTCTAGGGAACTCCCAGCACTAGCAACAAAATGTCAGCACCTAACCCGGAAAAGTTCAACTAAACCATCAGATAAAACCTCTATCGGTGCAGCCCAAAATCAGAAGTCCAAAGCAGGCGCTTTCCCAACAAACACAATCATTCCTGATACCATTTCACAAATCCAGTACACAAACACACCCACCTAAACCCCATAAAGCAACACCACCACCCCAGGATTCCAACCAACAATGTTTGGCACCCATTTGTTCCAATCCATGACAATTGACAACCCTCCAGAAACAACACTACCTACAGGAAATATATATCTTTCTCTATACGTTCATCCCAAACCACCTCAGAATTTTTTTTTATAAAAAAAGGGACGAAGGATAATCTCCCCGCGTAGCATCCGAAGGTTTCGTTTTCCACAACAGGCATGGCAATGTAAAGTGATACAGTATTTCCAACCATTGCAACCTGAAAGCTCCATCTGACCATAACAATTGCAAAAATTGCAAGAAAGAAAAAAAATCAAAGGCTAGAAATGCATAGTTCCGCGGACGATGATTGCAAGCAACGCACCCCGCTCTTAGCCTCGACGGCGTGCTCGTCGTCGATGTGGCAGCAGAGGCCGACGAAGTCGAAGTCCTCGCCGCAGAAGGGGCAGTTGTAGGGCTCCGCCCCGCCGCGCGGGTCCATGGCCTCCTCCCCGCCGGCGTCGGCGTCGTCGAACCCCATGTACAGATCTGCGCGGGCAGGCAGGCAGCGGCGCCCACAGCCGGCCACCACGGCATCAGAACCCCCGCCCGCGTCGGTCGAACCAAATCAAAAACTAACCGGAACCGGAACCGGAACCGGAACAGCCTGGCGTACCGTAGCGCGCCTGCAGGCGCCTCGCGGCGGCGGAAGAGGACGAGCGGCCCCATACGTCGGCGGCGTCCATAGCGGCGGGATCGAAAACCTTGCCCGGCAGGCTCTCTCTCTCTCTCTCTCTCTCTCTCTCTCTCTCTCTCCTCCCTCTTCTCTCAGCTTTTGAGGGCGCGTGTTCGTGATGGTTCTTTCCGTCGGTATTCTGGGCCTCTTTTTCCTCACTGCTCCTCTCTCTCTCTCTCCGGCCGTGCGTGTGCCTGCGCGTGTGCCGTTGGCTTGAGGTGGTGGTGGTGAGACTTGGGAGTGACGACCGAATGATGGTGGCAAGGGCCTGGAGGAGGGAGGTGGTGGTTGGGAACGGGACAGCCGGACAGGGGCTACGCGGCTAGAGGGAGCCAGGGAGGTGGACGTGGAGGTGGGGGGGTGGACCTGGCTCACTGTGAGCTGTAGGGCTGAGCGTGGGGCACGCGGGGGCACGGCAAGACTGCGTGGGCCGCTGATGTCCAAAAGTAGCTGTGGCCCAAACCCAACGGCTGCTGATAGGATCTAGCAACGTGTGAATGGCCAGCCTGGTTATGGGACAGGCCCACGAAACAAATGGGTCACATGGCGTTTCGCTCAGGCCATATTCGAAAATCCAATTTCATGAATACCTCTAATCGGTGTACCCTTTTTTTTGCCAGGGCGAGTATCCAGGGTTTGTCAACCGTGGAAACGACAAATAAAGAATCAACTAAATTTTAAGGTAAACTTAGAAGGATCAAAGGACTCTCTAATCTACCTCTAATCTATCTCTAACCATAGTCAAGTTAGATGATAAGCAACTAGGACGCAACTAGAACTGATCAAAATGATATTAACCAGTGTCTAATCTAGCTCTAATTGGATCCAAAATAAGCATGATAAGAACATCCATAACATTAGAGCAGCGGGATATCTAGCAGTTTAAATAGATAAAAGCATCATCAAACTTGCTCCTCGTAGTATAATTAAACCAAGGTCAATAACCAAACTCATTCAATCGAGCTTGACCTTTCCCTTCCAACCACTTGTCAATTATGTTAGGGTAATCGATGAGAAGCTCTCATAAGGCATACACTTATGCATAGTCTAATAATAACATGATCAACATAGTGAGACTTCTAATCACCACGATCACGAGAACAAGCTATGCAACTATATCACTGGTAAGCAAAATCAAAGACCAAGATCGCTAAAGGAACATATCCTTTAATAGCAAGATAAAGAACACATGCATTTAGATCAAGAATAAAATAATTAAAGCATGATCAATACTTCATTGATAACCATATCAAAGTTACAACCATGACTATACCTCACACAATGATACGATGAAGTCTCAAGAACTAGGTAATTAGAGGGGCTTGCAAGGCAACTAATTATCCCCAAGAATTAGAAAACATCTAATCCCTAGTCTAGAATTTGACCCTCAGCTCTTCGCTGGTAGATGTCTCTTCATTCTTCTTTTTGTCGCCTTGATAATGAACCTCGAGCATATGGTCACTTTTTATACCCTAGAGGAGGTGAATGTAAAGTGGAAATCGTAAACTAACATAAAAACACCCCGGGATTTCCATGTTTGAGCACAAACCGATGCAAAAACACCTCGGGATTTGGCACAAACCGACGTAAAACACTGTGGCTGAATCTTCTCGGTATAAGTCAATTTGTGCCAAATCTTCCATATTTGAGCATAGCTTGATAATTTCCCAAGATCTTTGATAAAACCCTTCTACATCTTTTGTTGATAAGGTTGAATCAAAGTTAATCTCCGAAGATCTCCTCCAAAAACCTCTAGAAAGGGGTGGCTCAGCTGACCCTATGGGATATAGGTCGACCGACCCCTCCTATTCTTGGGGCTTCTAAGTCTCATCTTTCTTTTTGATCTTCCTTTCTCAATGTGGATCAAAGGTGGAGTCTCAAATTAGGCCCTGGAATCAGCAATTTTTAGTATTACAAGACCAAAACAATATCGCAAAATCTATATTTATCAGAGGAATTTGTTAGTGAATAATGACAATGGCACTGATATTCGATGAAAAACCACATAATTAAATAAGGCATTTGTTGATGGAGATGTGCTCGAGTGTCAATTTATGGGTCTGACTCAGAGTTCAATCGGCTCTGACGCTGGGACTGATCAGGACCCGATTCAAGGTCTGACCGACTCGGCAACTCATAGATGGTCTGCAAGAGTTGGACTTCAACATGGGCTCAGATACTTGATACGCAAGCAATTAGGATCCTGATGGCCTTTTTCTAGGTTAAGACCCATTAGCGGAGACTATAAATATGCATGAGAGGGCACGGCTATGGGTGTGGTGAACTATCACAAGGTTGAAACCCTAGCAGGTGTCCTAGTCCCATCTCTCAAGATCATTAGCCAAGTTTGTGGTGCTAGCACACGAAGACTCAGGTTGCCTTCCCAAATGTGTGGATACCGTAGAGGCGTTGTTGTGACTGGTACGCTGGTCATCCGACTGGTTTTGAGGGTGGCTGAGTGGTTTTGGATTGATATCGACTGGACGAATCAACATCGAATCTTCTTACGACATCGAATCGGCGTAGTCGATTTGTAAAAATCTTTGTCTTTGCCACCGAACTTGTCCATTGCTGCCACAAGAGGACGGTCGTTGTGCTGCTTTTCAAGCTGGACTTTGCCAAATCATTTGACTCTGTGAGCTGGTGCAGACTGATCAAGGTGTGTGCGCATGGCTTCTCTGATCTCAGGTGCAGTTGGATCAACAATTTGCTCCGCACTTCGATGTCCGCCATGCTTGTCAATGGGGTCCCTGGTCATTGGATAAAATGCAAGAGGGGCACTTTGGCAGGGCGACCCCATCTCGCCTGAAGGTTGGACCGATGCCTAAGAAGGGGGTGAATTAGGATTTCTAAAAACTAAGGCTCTCTAAAAACTACAACTACTAAGCAAAACCTATGCAACGTAAATCTACCTATGTGCACTAAGGTTTTGCTAAGTGTTGCTAATACTATCATGGTCAAGTCTTGCAACCTAGTTCCACCTAGAAACTAACCTATCAAGCTAGTCAGGGAAGTAAGCACACAATTGTAAGAATATAAATGCGGAAGATAAGGAGATGAGATAGAGAATGCAAACTCCCGATGACGATGTCAGCGATGGCACACGGTGAAGACACGATGATATTTTTCCTAAGGTTTGGGGAGACTCGCGTTCTCTACCCCCTAGTCCTCGTTGGTGCTCCTCAAAGGGCTTTGCTCTCGCATAGTCCTCAAAGGAATACAGCATCGCCCTTTGCAAGGTTGGAGAATGGCAAAGTGACTTCCGCAAAAGTCAAGCAACCCCAGTCGGGTCTCCGGATATCCCCGGTACACACCCACCCGTGCTTTTCTCACACGTTGTCCTTCACGGACTACGACCTCGCCCCACGTAGGGGTTGGAGGATGGACAAGGCCGTTGGGGTCTTCCGCGGGCCTTCTCACGGAGCTACCCCGCCGTCTCCACTATGGGAAGCTTTTAACCAAACCGCCGAGGGCCTTCCTCCCTCTCACAAGGTGGTGGCGGCCACTCCACACTTTGGAGGGTCTCGCAGACTTACAACCGCACACACACAAGGGTAAATGTGCACACAGGCATAGGGATAGACAACAAGGCCTAAGCAAAGATGCAACTAAGCTCTAGCTTGCCGGGATATGTCTAGTTTTTGCTCATATGGTGGTTGGGCTCTCAAATGTGTGTATGAGGCTCTTTGGATGGATCAAATGGATGCCTCTACACTTATGTTAGCTCAGGATGCTCCAACCACAATGTGGAGGCCAGACAAATGGGTACTTATAGCCCAAGCCTCAAAACTAGACGTTGGGAGATTACTCCCCTTTTTTGTGTCACCACCGGACCGTCCAGTCGTCACACCACCGGACCGTCCGGTGTGTGTAAGCGACTAGTCGTTGAGTCGACCGTTGGACTTGGAATCCGATCGTTGGAACCACCGGACCATCCGGTGCTGCACCACCGAACCGTCCGGTGCGTGTTGAAGCCTAGGTCTTCATCTTGCAATGTCCTCTATTTATAACGTTCGGTGGACCACCGGACCGTCTGGTGGTAGCACCACCGGACCGTCTAGTGCGTGAAAGCGCTGGGACGTGGTCGATTCTTCACTCACTGTCTATATCGTTCCGTGTAACCACCGGACCGTCCAGTGCGTGTAAAACTGCACCGGGTCTTGAGACATCAACTTCGGCCTTTTCTTCTCTCTAGATCATTCGACGGGGCTTCTCCCGACCTTCCAATGGCCCAAAAAATCGGCCCACTGACCGATCAGTGGGACTGCCGAGTCAGGGCTCTAGCTTGCAACTTGATGCCGGTTTGGGTCTTTTCTTGTGTCTTTTAAGTCCTCCTTTGAGGTGTTTGTTCCCCAAATCCACCTTTTGCACCCTAAGACTTAGCCACAAAATCACTTGTACAAAGATTAGTTCCTTGGCACGTGTTGTCACTTCAACCACCAAAATCACATTAGAGAACTAAGCACAAGACTTAGGGCACATTTTCCTTACATCGCCATATCTGTTCATTCTGGTTGCAGGTGTCTTGCAGGCTCTGATTGTGAACAGTGGTCGGGTTTACCATCCCCTGGCTCTAGATCTGCCCTACCCGGTGCTCCAGTATGTTGACAATACACTACCCATTATCCTCTTGATTCTAGAAGAAATTCAGGCACTAGAAGATTTGCTTGACCTCTTTTCTGAAGCCACGAGCCTACAGATCAACTACCACAAAAGCATCATAGTGCCTATGAACGTCCCAGGTGACAAAACACAGGAACTTTAGACTATCTTGGGTTGTAAGCTGGATGGCTTCCCATAGGTCACCTTGGTCTCCCACTCTCAAATGTGAAACTTAACCTCATTGTGTTTAGCGCATTGATCGCGAAGGTGGATAGGCGCTTGGCTGGCTAGCAAGGGAAGTTGTTCAATCCTCGTGGGTGCAGTGTGCTCGAAAATTCTGTCTTGGATGGCCTGGTCACCTACTCCATGGCTGCCCCGATGCTTCCCCCTGGTACTGATAGGAGGAGACTCAGGGGGTGCCCGATCTTCATGGCAGTAGGATCTTCACCAAGATAACTAGCAGCGAACTGCAAGGGTAACTAGCTGCGAACAGCAAGGATAACTAGCTTTAACCTACAAAGGTTTGGATGCGACCAAGTGACGGGGAGATGGAATCTTTCAACGACCACAGAACCACAATCTAGGGTAGCTTTAACCTGCCAAGGGTGGATGCGACCAAGCGACGGGGATGACAAGTTGTAGAAAACAACAATCTGGTTCCAAGTTTGCCCCCACAAAGTCTTCCAAAAATAGCTTAAAAACTTGGTGTCATGATCAGATACAATTGTCCGTGGTACACCATGCAGCCGCACAATTTCCTTGAAAAATAAGTCAGCAATGTGTGAAGCATCGTCGCTCTTGTGGCAGGAAATAAAATGAACATCTTGCTGAATCTATCAACTACAATAGAAATTGAATCCCTCCCCCTCTTTGTTCGAGGTAAACCAGGAACAAAGTCCATAGAATTGTCCTCTCACAGTACACTAGGAATTGGTAAAGGGGTGTATAAAACCATGGGGATTTAAGCGAGACTTAGCTTTATGACATGTGACACCGTGGAGTACACATCTCTTGACATCCCTTCTTAGCTTAGGCGAAAAGAAATGATCAACAAGGACTTGTTCGGTTTTTTTGCACCAAAATGACCCATCAATCCACCGGCATGAGCTTCCTGTACAAATATAAGACGAACAGAACAATTTGAGATGCATAGTTTGTTAGCTCAAAATAAGAATCCATCATGCAAATGAAATTTTTCCCATCCCTTTCCAATAGCACACTTGGTATATAGTTCAGAAAAATAGAAATCAGGGGCATAAAGATTCTTTATATTTTCAAGACCAAAAATTTTAGCATCAAGTTGAGAAAGCAAAACATGATGTCTAGATAAGGCATAAGCGACAACATTATACTTCCCTTTCTTGTACATGACAATGTAAGGAAAGGATTCAATAAATTCACTCCACTTGACATGACGTAGGTTCAATTTTAGTTGACCCTTAAGGTGTTTCAAAGATTCATGATCAGAGTGTATCACAAATTCTTTAGACAAGAGATAGTGTTGCCAAGTTTCCAAACTCCTTATAAGAGCATATAATTCTTTATCATAAATAGAGTAATTTAGAGTTGGACCACTTAGCTTTTCACTAAAGTAAGCAATTGGTTTTCCTTCAATCCCTACACCACTTGCATCACATTCAATTTCAAAAGTCTTACCAAAGCCTGGTAGTACAAGAAGTGGCGTTATTTTCAACTTAATTTGTATTTCTTCAAATGCCTTCTCTTATGCCTCACCCCAATTGAAAGGCACATCCTTCTTTGTCAATTTATTGATTGGAGCAACAATGATGCTGAAATTGGTACAAACCGTCGATAGAAACCTAGAAGTCCAAGAAAGTTGTGTGCTTGGCTCACATTTTGTGGAGGCAACCACTCATGAACAGATCTGATCTTTTCCTCATCCACTTCCACATCTGCAGCTGAAATAACAAAGCCAAGAAAAACTACCTTGTCGGTGCAAAATGTGCACTTGTCAAGGTTAGTATACAAGCATTCCTTCCTCAAAACAGCAAGCACGCGTTTAATATGTTCTGCATGTATGGTATCGTGTTGCAAAAAGTATGAGCAAGTGGGCACCAATATTTTTTCCAAACAGCAAGCAATAAGATTTTTATCCATGTCATGTTTAATGCAACCTGTACCATATGATATGATACTTATTTGATTCAACTTAAAATCAGTAAGGTTGCCGCACGTTATGCAAATGGCACAAACATTGAATTTATTTGCACCATAATGACCAATCAAATTGTAAGTAAACTTGCAGCTATATGCACCATTAAAAGATTTCAAAGATGATATCTCAGAGACATTCTCAAGAATGTTGTCAATCTTAACAAGTTTATCAAACAAGATATAGCACACAGATTCATCAATATAGTTTCTTCTAAAAAATTCAGTATGTGTGAAAAGTTGCACATTGTTAAGTCCATTGTAAAATGAACTCGCAGATTTATAACTCAAAATAACATAAAGATTATTTATGCTAGCACAATGGTTATCAGCGTGTAAGATTTCAGTACTCATGTCAATATATGAATCAAACGGTTTATGCTCAACAACAATACATGTAGCATCGCAATCACCTATGATTTTATTGTGAAAATTCAAATCTAAATCAACTTCCTTACCTTTTAGCTCATATGACTGTGTAGGTCTCATGGATTGAATATCTGAATTTTTACCTCTTTCATCGTCACGGTTGTTGATTGGAGCAGCAACAAATGTATTCATAACAGTGGTCACTTTCTTCTCTTCATGATCAACCATTGTTGTGTGATGAGTAGCCATCTCTTTCTCACTGTCCTTGCAAACCTGCAAATTTAGAGAGATAACACTAAAAGTAGAGATGAATGTGTTAGTTTGGAAAATATCCTCACATGATTGGTAATTTGAATCTCTCTTTTTGTGTGTTGTATCTCTCATACTCTCAATATGTGTACTCTCAACCTCACATTTAGTGGGATCACACATCTCACTTTTGTTTTCACTCACACTCAATTTGGCTTGGTGGCTCTCATGCTCACTTGGGTTTTGATGTGCTATCTCCTCCACAACTTGTGAAGTTGTAAATACAAGATTGCCATCATTCGTGATGTTCTCCAATGGATACGTGTCATATATAGCAGCAGCGGAATAATCAACTTTTTTGACATTATCTTCTGGCCACGCAACAAAATTGTCGTTGGATTTTGAACATGGAATACCCCTCTTGGTCTCATGGACACTCTCCACACCAGTGAATTGCACACGGTGGCCAAAGCCATGCCTGTGAGCTCCTCCTTCACGCTGTCCATCATGACCAGCACGCCTACCACTTCCATAACCATCATGACATGGTTCATGAAAATCATTTCTTGCACAAAAATGTTTGCCATGATCTTCTTTTAGGATATTGCGAAACCTTTGCACCCGCCGCAGCGACGTATTTGTCGAACATCTTCTCCATGGCCTTCAAGACCGATTTCTCAAAATGGCGTAGTTTAGCACGTGTAACAGCAGGGGCGGAGCCAGGCCCCGGGCCACCCGGGCCGGCCCAATATTTTTTTCAACCCCTCAGTTTTCTAGCCCAGCTCCCGACGGCCCAGTAACGAGCATCCGGCCTCTTTCTCGACCGCTGCAGTCGTACTCGCTCCGCCGCCCCTCGCGCCGTCGCCCGTCGCCCCGGCTCCCTACACGCCGCCCGACTCCACTCCTACCGACCACTCCAGGCACCCCTCCCGTCGGCACCGCTCCAGCTCCAGGATCCCCTCCGGTCCCTGCTCCTGCCGTCCGTCGGCTCCTGCTCCCTCCCTGTACCTGCCGGCTGCCACCCCCAGCAGCCCAGCCCCCGGCGTCCAGGATCCCAGGATAGGAGGGAGGCAGGCAGGCGTTGCATAGCAGCACCGCAGTGACGCAGTCTGTAGCAGCAGGTCGTAGCAGTTTGTGAATCGCAGTGTTGTTTCTGCTCTACTCATGTCATTCCAACATCATCAAGGCTGGTATACATGTGCCTTTTCGTTTTAGTTTATTACTCAATGACATTACCAAGCCTTGTACATGTCCTTTTCCAGTTTCTATCATGACAGAACATTAATTATATTTGCACATGACAAAACATCTTTTTTTGCACATGACAATTGGGTGTCATTGTTTATCTGAATTTAAACTAAATGTTATCTTGTATTCTTTTTCAAGTTAAAGGTAGATAATGGAAAGGTCTAAGACATTCAGATTTTTTTCTCCGGTGATTACACCCGATATTTCAGCACAATCATAAGAAAATGTCAGCATAAATCTTCAACAATGGTTAGAAACATGTGCTAGTATTTATGGTCATGCTCCTATTGTTGAAACCGGTTTACATTATCTTTTGTTACCCATTTGTATTTAATATACGTTTTCTTTTTTTATTTTTGCAATAGATTCTACCTCTGCACTTGGAACAACGATGAAAAAGAATATCGGTTATTTCGCAATGACGCTTTTTCGAATGTTATCTATTTTTACGTTTTGTTGCCGTGTATCTTTTGAACTATATATTTTTTCGGTGTACTTGGTTATAAATGGATTACAATTTGGCATGGGGCTTCGAGGGATCCTGGCTCCGCCACTGTGTAACAGGACTATCTTCTTCTCTATAATGACCACCACGAATACTCAAATATGATTTTGCCATGTTAGAACAAAGCAAGAATAGTGGAGAAGGTAAAATATGTGGAATCTCACAACCTCACCTCTTACTTATCAATGTTCTTACTCGTTCTCATGGACTGCAAGTGTGCTCAAGTGGCAATACCCAACTGTGATTAAGCGATCGAAAGTTACGGTTTTTGTGGAGCTATAGGTGGCTGTCAAAGGAGGGTTTTAGTACTGCAACCAAGTGACTTAAACCGTTCAAATGGAAATGTAAATGTTGCTATCAATCACACCACAAACTTGGCTGTACCAAACTGAAACTTGCAACAAAACAACCCCCTTTAACTTCTTTTTTTTCTTCTTTCTCTCTTCTTTTTTTGGACCTTGTTTCGAACTCTCTTTTGTTGTTTCTGATTTTTTTTACACCAACAAGGATGGGGATAACTTCCACAAATTAACACGATGCAGGAAAAAAATTAATGGTGGCAGCAACTTAAATGAACGAAAAGATACAAAGCGGCAGCACCAATGGAATGGCTATCGGACTTTTTTGTGTTGCGTTTTTAGTGGACTGTAGGACGAACAAATATATGGTGGATAGAACAAGTACTGATGGTAAACAAGATAGATAAGTGGATGGTAAAACCTACCGTGACAACGATGGCTCTGATTACTACATGATAAGAGGAGACTCGGGGGTGCCCGTTCTTCACGGCAGTAGGATATTCACCAAGATAACTAGCAGCGAACTGAAAGGGTAACTAGCTGCAAACAGCAAGGATAACTATCTTTAACCTGCAAAGGTTTGGATGCGACCAAGTGATGGGGAGATGGAATCTCCGAACAACCACAGAACCACAATCCAAGGTAGCTTTAACCTGCCAAGGGTGGATGCGACCAAGCGGGAGAAGGAAGACTAGAGCACGAACTAGGGGATCCTAGAGAGATCTCTCATAAGTCCAAAGAACTCGCAAGAACAAAGGTGTAAGACTCTCAAGTTTCAAGCAGCTCGGCTACAATACAGTGTATTGGTTTATCAAATCATCCAAAAAGGTTCTTTAATGCAGAGATACAATAGGTATTTATACTAGGAACAACCCTCCTAGCTAGGTGTGGACGGACCCTTTCAAGGTGTGAACGGACCCCTTCGAATTGCTGAAGTTATTGTCTTTCGAAACTCCACAAAATTAATGCTCATTGGAAACTCGCGCAGACCTTTCACCTCCTATGCAGTCTCCACCAAAACGGTCATAAGTCTTGATTGCAAAGTCCAAAAGATGTGTCATTTGTTGCGTTGGAAAGAGGACTTAAAGATCTTTCCAGCAAGTACTCATGGATCCTTAGAGCCTTCTAGAATGAAGAGTTATGATGTTGTCTTTGTGCGCTCCAAACTGGCACTCCGGGCTTAGCACGTGTCCCAGTAGCACGTCCTATTTCTGCTTCTTCAACTCCAAGGCATGTGCTTCTTCCTTTAGCGATGCGTGCTATTCTATTAGCACGCGCTCCTTCTTCTCCTTCTTTAACTCCAATGCACGTGCTTCTGCCTTTAGCGATACGTGCTATTCCAGCAGTACGCGCTCCATTCTCTCCTTCTCCAACTCCAATGCACCTAAGTTCAATTAGAGAAAAGGAAGTGGGAAGCACATCCAAATCATAATGTGACAAATAACTTAGGTTAGTGTTCACTTGATCACGTATTTGCTTAGCTCGATTCCTTGTTATTGGTCCGTGATATGTGTTGTTTAGTTGGTCACTTGAGTGAACGGTCACGTTGCTTGGGATGTCCTCATCAGGTACAATTGTTGCCCTCGACTAACTAAGGAGAACTTTTCTCTGGTCCAGTGCAGAGGGCAAAACTACTGCTGGTCAGTGCTTGATTGCGTGGATGGGTGTCTGCTCCCCAAAAGAGTGTGGGGGGTTTCGGAGTCAAGGATTTGGCCTTGCAGAACTAATGCTTGCTATTGAAACTTCTCCGCAGACTCTACTCCCCCGACGAGTCAGCGTGCATTGGGATGCATTGCGAAGCATCCTCCCCTTCTACCATAGCATCACCACTGTTGTGGTTGGATCAAGGGACTCTACCAGCTTCTGAGAAGACGTTTAGCAGGGTGGGAAGCCATTTTCTAAACTGTACCCAATGTTGTTCAGTCATGCCACTCCCGCTATGGTCAGTGTGCGCGCGGTGCAGGAAACGGGGCTTCACTGTTACCTGACTCCAAGACTCACTCAGGTTGCCACTACGGAATTGGCTGCCCTGCAAGCTGCCATTGGGGAGGTCTCCCTCACTAATGAGCCGGATCGCAGGTCAAGTCCTTTCGCCCCCAGGGGCGCTCCACGGTCTGGCATCATATATAAAGCTATGAAACTCCATTCTGTGGACACCCCCTCTTCTGCAAATTCATATGGGGCAGCAGGGCCCCTCCTAAGATTCAGTTTTTCGGATGGCTCTTGGTGCAACACAGGATCAAGTGCCGCCACAACCTCAAAATGAAGGGTGTCGTGGATGAAGATTCCTGCCCTATATGTCACGTTGATGTTAAGATGCTGAATCATCTAGTGCTGGCCTACCCCTTTGCGAGTGATATCTAGGCTAGATTGGGCATATACATAGATTCTCATGATGTTGCTGAATTGTGGGAGCTTTTCCGACCGCATATGGTCCCTGCGGCTCACTACAATACATCTCTTGGTCTGCTGGTTTGTCTGGAAGCATCACAATGAAGTGGTGTTCAACAGCCTCCTCCCCCCCTCCCATGTCGTAGACGTCTCAAGCCTACTCTTCTCGATGGCACCATCACCTCCCGATTGATACCGCAGCCGTCGCGAATTCTTGGTGCTCCTTGATTACTAATATGTAGAACAAATACTAGCATGTTTGTGGTTGTAAGCTCCCACCCCTCCCTCGCTGCTGTAAACTTTGACACAACTCAATACGGTTATTGAGCTTCTGAATGAATTAAGGTGGTGAGCCCCCCTACCCCACCCCCACTCCTAAAAAACTAATCATTGTACCCATGCTCCTGCTCATTCTTACGCGCATGCGCGGAGCAAGAGTCCCGGAGAGAGGAGAGGCCGGAGAGGAGGTGTTTATGCCCTAGGTCAACATAATTCTGTGGGCCGAATCTCCGAACCGACGAATTTACATGTATATCCATCCATTTGCACACGTGGCCAATGAAAATAAGGTTTGACTCGTCGGTTCCTTGGACAACAAATATTTCCCTTACATAATCGTCGGCGAACGGCAAGCCGACGAAATTAATCTGGCTTATGAAAAATTACATGATTCCTCCCTTCTAGCTCCAATCGCACACCAATATGCAAATCCTTATTTTGCTCGCGCGCGTCGGGAGGGGGCAGCGGCGCGCGCGCCCCGACTCGTGCCACATGGTGCTGTCCGGACGGGATCGGGCGGCGGTAGCCGGCGGCGGTGGGCCATGGGCGGAGCGTCGAGGCGCCGGTGAGGTTCCGACCTCCGATACGGTCGAGGCGGCGGCGGGAGGAGCAAGGGTAGGAGGAGGAGGAAGAAGAAGAAAGCATGCGCGCTGGGTGGGGGTCGCGGCGCGCATGCACCGAATAAGACCATTAGTGCCTTTCCAATGCTATCAAGTTCATTGGAAACATTTCCGGATTTGCCCACAGTTTTTTTTTTTTTACTTTAGAAATTTGGCATATGAGAGTTTACGTGAATGGATAGTTTTGAATACTTTCATCAACGAGGGAGCAAGAGGATTCATAGGAGAATCATTTTCTAGGTTCCGGTAGACAAGAAAATTAGAGTCGAATTGGATTCTTTATCAAATTCAATTCCAATTGGAACTAGAATCAGAATTTAACTAGGTAATATGTCTGTGCGTTGCAACGGGAGGAAAAAATCATTAAGCACATTTATATCAATGCATCTACATTTCGAATTTTCTCGTTGACTGCTAGCGAAATTTAGGGTGTTATCAATTGGGTTAGAAATGTTATCTCTTTAGTTCGTATGTGATCTGAGTGCCTGTTTTCATGTGAGTTGCTCCTATAGTCCGAATCGAACTGGTGAAAAAATTCGACTTCATATTGTTTCGATGATTCACGCTAATCGCGGGTAAAATTTAGAGTGGTGTCAGTTGAGATAAAAAGATTGTCATTTTAGATTGCCATCGATACATATAACGTCAAAAACGGAGTCTGTATATGATCTGAGCGTCCATTTTTACGTGAGCTCCTTCTGCAGTCCTAATCTGACTCACGAATAATTTCACATCATATTATTGCAACGATTTCTATTGACTTCCAACGAATTTTATGGCGGTGTCACTTGGGTTAGAAAAATTACCATTTTGTATTTTCATCGATATATAAAACGTCTCCACAGTATGTGAGTCTTTTATTATTATATAGACCATTAATACTTTAGTTTACTGTTTAAATTAAAGGGTTCCAGTTTTTATGCTTTGCTTTGGGCCACCTAATCCTCCGGCATTGTTTGCTTGAACACGATGCAGAACCACGTCGTCCGAGTCAGGTTCAAAATTTTGTCTATATTCAAGATTTTGAAACAATAACAACGCAAAATTTAAAGGGGTGGATGGAAATTGCAGACTATGCCATTTAGGTCAAAGCGGCAGGCAGTGAGACAACTTTGCTGGCCCAAGTTTATACAGTATCCGTCTCAGTCCGATAGAACAAATGTAGGCCCACTGTGTAATCCCTGGACGAATCCCACGTCGAACAAACGTAAGCCAACCGTACGTCTCCCACGACACTCTCGGCGTTCATGCTGCGCCACTCAAGTCTCGCCGCCGCCGAGGATGGGGCCGAGGTGGGCTAGCCCAGCTGGAGCCGCCCGAGGCCGGGGTCTGCCGCCGCCGGAAAGGTGAGTCCGAGGGAGAACACCTCGTGCTCGCTCGCTCTGCTATTTTGCTGGGGTGCGCTTCTTCTTCGCTCCCCTCCTCTGAATTTTTGGACTCAATAAGTCAATATCCTCGGTTGGATTTGGTGCGCGTGGCTTACTGCAATTATATAGGAACGAGAATCCTATTGATTCGAGTTGGATTGGAAAGGGGAAATAAGCGTCCGATGGAGGAGGGGAGGTCGGAGGCAGAGGCTGATGGAGAAGGGGATGGAGACGGACAACGCGTGCGAGGCCGATGCGCGTGCGGATGTGCGGTGCGCGTGCATGCATCGGGTGGACGAAAATCCCACACGGAAAAAAAAACTTCCTCCTTTATTAGGTATATATATAGATATAGATTATTAGGATGAAATTCAATCCCTTCAAACTACCGTCCACAAATTTGTTGCTCAAAGCAGTATATATAGATTACCGACAGTAAAAAAAAAAGAAAAAACATATAGACGATGTGTTGGACACCTCAAAGCTGAAACCTGGCTGGGTGCGCGGATTCAAATTGCATTGTCGTTGTTTCTATCGTTATCAGACTGAGTCTAATAGAACTCTTTATATAGATTTTTCAAACATTGTTTTGCACCGTTTAACATAAATGTTACACTAATTGAAAAAATGATACGAAATGGAGATAGAAAGTGCCATTGACTTAGCCTCAGGCTACTAAGCAGTGCTGCACCAACACAGCACCAGCAGTCCGGCACTACAGGTACTGCACTGGCGTGTGCGCAGGCATCTCAAAGCAGCCGCCGGCAATCGATCGAGCAAGCGCATGATCCTGACGTGACCCCGAGGCCTGGCCAACGGACGAGGAACCTCGAGAAAGCGACCCCCGTTCGCCGCCGGCGTATTCCTCCGCGCGTCGTGTCCCCCCACGCCACCAGCCCACCCAACGCCAAGCCGCCGATCGCAGTCGCTCCCCCCTCTTCCCCGCCCCAAGACCCGTGACGCGGCGTGGCTGCATGCCTGCATACCGTCGGCCGTCGTCATCCTCCTACGTTAAATTAAGAATTAGGACGCGACGTGACTCTGATCGATCGTTGTCCAAACAGAGGCTGCGGCTACTAGCTGCCGGGCCGATTCCGTGACGCGCTAATTAAAACCGATAACGGATTTTATTTACTCCGCTTCCGCCTGTCATCACCCCATTCTAAAATGTAGTATGCCGCCAAAGAAGGCATCACGGCTTACGTGGGAAGAAGCTAGAGTTCAGTTGACCTGCAACTACGGGTCCAATCATCCAAGATCGTAAACAAAACCAACCTTGGGTGCTGCTCACATGGAGCGAGCTAGAGACGTACTGATCCCTTCAGTCAGCACGTGAAATGTTGATAAATAAAAGGAAAGGCTGCTATGCCTTGGACGAGGAGGATGTGGCCATCGTACTAAAATATATTACTTATCATTTATTTTATTGTTACATATTTTATTATTAGAGATAATTTGAGTAGGACTTGCATTTTATATGTTTGCATAATTTTTTTAATAAAATGAAATATCGAAGTTTTGAAGAAGAAAAAGCAATCACATCAAATAAAAAAGAATAGAGGGAGTATATATTGGCAATTTTATCATTTAGTTTTTGAATAAAGAAAAATGAACGTAGTTTTAGAACACTACGAGTTAATATTCCGCTAGCTATATTCACTCTGTTTACAGCTTTGGTATAGTGTTATTTTTATACTATGCACTACCATATATACGATCTGCTGAACTTGGCGTTGCGTTGTTTCCTGTGATCCTCCAGACTCCCATGAATTCATGTGGATTCCTCACATCATTCACCTACAAATAAAACTAACTGGAAAAGTCTCTTCCAATCTCGTTTGAAATTCACAGGCTCAAAGCATATGCGGTGTGGCTCCAAAAGTAGCTAGTGGTGCTAACTTAGAGTGCAATTATAATACTGCTCTCAAATTTACATTCCACAATCCACATACAAGTTTTGTTTTGTGCTAAGAACAATATAATCCAGAGAAAATCCTAGCACACACGAGTCTTGCATGATGCAAGAAGAGTAGAAGAGCGTGGCAAGCTCCTGCGCGCGCGGGCGCGCGCACGCGCCCATCGGCGTCCCTGAACGTGTGGACCGGCCCCGCCGGCGGCTTTCAGACCGTCGTGGGCAGCCGTGCGGCGGCGACCAGCGGCCCGGGCCCGGCCTCGCCGCGCGCGAGGATGGCGCGGTAGATCTCGACGAGCGCCTTCTGGTCGTACTCGCTGGTGAGCGGCCGCGGCCGCGCGAACGGGTCGCCCGCGGTGCAGTACGGCGCGGCGGCGCCGTAGCCGGCGACTGCGGCGGAGGACGCGAGGCGGAGCATGGCGTTGACGTAGCCGTCGCGGAGCCGCCGCAGCAGGCGCCGCGGCGAGAGCGCGCGCAGGAGGCGACGGCCGAGGACGCCCGCGCGCCGGCGCACGCGCCACCCGCGCCGCCGCCGGCCCGCCGGCTGCGCCTCGCCGCCGCCGAGCTCGACGGTGGGGACGCGCGGGCGGCTCCGCGCCGCGTCGAGGCGGTCGTAGCCGCGCCGCTTCCAGTAGCCTTTGATGCCGCCCTTGTCGCTCGGCATGGCTGGTCGCCGGCGGCTGGTTCTTGTTTCTTGGAGAGGTTGGCGCGCCCTGGCCGCCCGGCTCAAGGTGCCCGATCGAGCTCTCGCGTGCCGCGGAGAAATGGTGGGGCCGTGGGGGTGGCCGCTGGCCGGGGTGCCGTGGGTGATGTGTAGAGGAAGCGAGGGGGGAGTGGCGTAGCAGGCTAGCTAGTGACTGCTCTGTCGTCTTATACCAGTGCCAAGTCCTCTACTCCTCTAGCAACCGATTGATTAGATTAAATAAACGTACTCTTCCGTGGCAATTGATTATTTTTTGCAGCATTTTGAAGTTTTGATACTCCTATTATATGGTCCCAGTTTGCTAATGTGCCGATAATAATCGAAACTAACTTCTTGGCGCGAGGAAATAATGCCGGCCATTTCGCCACAAAGCTACACACCCAATACATGCATCTGCCCCTTTATTTGTGCAAAGAAGTGTGTTTATGATAAGCTTCTTCGCCCTTTCATATTCGTGGATGAATCGTGGTTGGTACTCATTAATTAACATCTGCAATGTTATTCTTGTTGATCAGCACCACCTCTTGGGCGGCTTGCGAGGTTTCGGAGCAGAGAAGAAGATAGCGCATCCAAAATTGCGTGTCACCCATTAATTTAGTGTTGATCATACTCGACGGGCGAGAGAGAGACCAGCATCATTTGACTACATACACTGTACTACTGTACGAAGTATGATTTCTAGTTCGTGCCCGTGCATTACCGTGGAGGTGAATACTCCCGCGTATGTCGACAAATCTAGACACATATTATGGAGGAATGAATAAATTTAGTAGACACATAGAACCCCTTGCAATTTGAGACGGAGGAAGCAGTTTTTAATGTGATAAAATAAACAAGGGAAAAACAAATATGTAAAGTTGCAATAGGTAACAATGATGCATTTGACAAACAGCAACCTTTGTTTCACTACCAATAATGTAGTATAAAAAATCAGAAGCTTCGTCAAGATATCTGCCCTCATGAACTCTCCATTTTTGCTAAATGCTTTAAACTTGTTAAGGAGATTCAGTGTATGATTACCTAGAAAATTATATCTTAAGCATATTTTTTGTCACTAACTGTCGTGATTGTTTTGAGCTCGTATAGATGAAAAGAACTGTGTGCTAAAGGTACGTAGAACATGTTCAAGGTACATAGTTGTTGAACATAAGAATCTTATCACTAAACTTCATTCAACTGCAGCTGCATGGAGTGAACATCAACATTCAGAAAAGTTCTAATTTCAAATATCTAGTATTTTCCTCAGAACATGGTATTATTTTATTTTTTTTAGCATATACTATGTAAAAAAAAGCAAGCAAGGATTCTAGGAAGCAGCTACAGCCAAATTCATGGATCTCATCCAAACACTAATAACCTGATAACTTATGGGCGCAAGTGAAGCTAAGCATTACAAAGGCCCGCCTTTTATGTTCTGAACATGAGAAAAATTATTTTTTTTCCAACTGTGTTGTGATCATAAAACACGGCTCCTAATTAGACCGAACATGGATCTAAATACCTACTGATCTTTCACATATTTAATAGGGTACACTACCTGGCCGGCCCTCACACGCAACATCCAGGAAGCTAAGTAATAATCCTCGCTTTTTAGGATTGCACACATCTAAAGGCGACAACTAATAAGTACTTTGGCTACATGCTTCAAAGTCCCCAAGAATATAAAAATAATCTTCAGCATGGCTTAAAGAGAAATATTTTTTAAAGCTACAAAATATTGTTGCCAAACTGAAGTGCAAAGATTTATTACCTTTAGTTTAGCCCGACTTCAATCTTTTTCAGTTGAAATTGGTACAATACACAGGTTGTGGCTTCTCCCTCTAGTACAAAAAGGGCATAATAAAATAGTGTATCTGTTGAGAAATTAGACAATATTCGAATTAATTTTCAAAAGTAAATCTAATTTTTGAAAGTAAATCATGCAAAGCATAACACAAACTAGCATGTACTCATCTAGCATACTAGATAGAACAGTCATAGTAAAGATCTCACAGATCATAATTAACAGATAGATTGGATAGATTTGTTTATACCTGTCGGCAGCTAGAGCCGATTCCGTGCTGGGGATGACGTTGACGATGACCGTGTCGCGGACGTCGCAGGTACTGTACGCAGCACGATGCAAAAGCCCGTGAAGAAGTCGGCGGCGATAGCCTCCGGCAGTGGAAGAAGACGGCCGACCCGTGGTGAAGACAGCGAGCAGTCGCGCGGAGCGCTTCCCAAAAACCTTATTCGCCTTCTCCCGGTGCAGAAGCTCGAAAGGCGAAGGGTTCCGGAGACCTGCTCTCCCGGTCGCAGATGCACGTCGGCGGCGGGATGGAGAGAACTATGAAGGCGGCGCAGTAACAAGCGTTGGCAAAACCCTAGGTTTTCTGGTGTGTCTTTTGGTGGCGCCGGTAGGCTGCTTATATAGGACCCGATGACCCAAACTCGTGTCGCGATCACGATCTCGATCGGATACAGTTTCCTTAGCTTGACGACCAAGTCAAATCAGATAAGGAAACCAAAACTTGCAGGCCAAGTCACCAAAAATAAAAAACGGCAAAAGGAAGCCGCACACCCTCAAGGTCAGGATCCCCGCCCGCGCGCCGCGCCCGCGCCCGCCGAGGCGAGCGAGCGCGCGTGTAGTCTTCCTTTCTCCCTCCACACCATGACTTAGTAGAAGGGGAAGAGTCTCCATATTTAAGTAGGTGGAACTTCCCTTCCACTAACAAGGTGGGACTAAAGGTTCCACACTCCCCTTGCATACACACATGGGACTTTGAGATTTTCTAGGATTAAATAGATGGGCTTGGCCCATATATTCAACAGTTTCTAGGGATCAAAAGTGGGAATTATGGCCATGAATTAAACAACAGCATTTATCAAAGAGAAAATGCGAATCCTGTGACAGACAATTTACGTCAATTAATCATGTGACAACAGGTAATTCAGTTCTTCCGACGTGGATACGTTCAACTGAACTGGAGCTTGCCTGCCTTTAGTTCTGGTGAGCACCGACTTAGCTGGTCCATGTCCGGTTCAGCATATATATATTTTTGATGAGTGCAGCTGCGGTGCTCAATCAGGACTAACTTATCCTAAGTGGTTTATTAATAAGCCTATCAATATCCATGTTTTTTGACATACACAAAACTTCTCTATTAGATTATTGGTATCAATATAAAATGATATTATAATCTGAATTATCAAGCTCTCTACTCTATGTAAAATCAAGTATTTTATACCAAGAGATGTTTGGTTGCTTTATGCAAAACTTTGCTGTAAATAACCATTTCTGGCGGAGCGCTCTAATGGATGCTAAAACACTATTCTGGTAGGGTTGAATTTGAAAATTGAGAAATATAATGAATATGATGCTGAAAATGACATAAATAGTGACGCCCGTTGGAAGGAGTGGATACATGACCAAAGGGCAATGGGTGGTTATGCCATCAGACGAGGAATTTGAACGAAAGCTGGCCACGAAGCGACAGAATCATTTTTCACTGCCGGGTTCGGATTGTGCGGGCAGACAAAGGATCGGCCTCATAGGATCATGGCAGAATTTTTTTTATTTTTTTATTTTTTAATTTCTTTTTTGCAGAAATAAATCACGGTTTTAAAAATTTGCAAATGTAGACTTATAACGACATACCAGAGAGCGTTTTTTTAAAAACGCTGGATGGGAGGGCGTTATATCGACGTGGCACCTGCGGGATGGTCGGCCTGCAGGCCCCGGCAACAAAATGGTCTGCGAAAAAGCGTTTTTTTAAATAACGCCCATTGGAGGGGCGTTATTTTAGCAAGGTGTTTTTTTAAAGAGCATTTTTATTGTTTTTGGGGATCGTTATTGACATTTTCTTGAAAAGATGTGATTTGGAATCAATAGTTGGATTGAACATTTATTGAAAAGAAACTGTTTATTTTTTGACATAGAGAGCGTAGGTGAACGTTAAATTTGAAAATACAAAAAATGTAGCAAACACAAGTTTAGTAAGTAGAAAAATTTAAACCACATAGATGATATATGAAATCGAAACCCGGCGGTAGGTACATTGAACAACACAACGTGCAGAAATAGGCTACATTTGTGAGATGAAATGAAGACTCAACTACATGCGTGAATGATAGAAAAAAATGGACACAATTACGATGGCATGTCAAAAGCGTGCCTCAGGTAATTTTAAAAGCCGGGAACCTAATAACACAAACGATTTATCTAGACGAACTGGTTGTAATAGTACCGCGATGGGCCTCCAGGATCGTAGCCAGAGGGGCCTCCAGGATCGGGGTAGCCTGCACCTCCTGAGGGCGGGGAGTTGGGAGGCCAACTTGGCCGCGGGTGGTATGGGCACTTGCAGAACGGGTCAGGGCATCTTGGATCATCTTGAAGTCCAACCACCAGGGCGTTTTTTTCAGCCTCGTCTTCCAGAGCTTTGACTTTGCACCCGAGCTCATGGATCTTGTTTTTGAGGTGGCCGATGTAGTTGTCGACATGGTTGTAGTTGGAGGGATCCACCCATTTCGTGAAGTGGCAGTTTCCCATATCATGGGAGTTCTGCAAGAAGAAATAATTTTAGACAGAGTCAAACATTTTGTTGTGACTAAACGAGGAGTGAGGGACATTAGCACTCACATAGCCAAAAGGGCACCTGTAGAATCGACGGCCACCATGGACGAACTCATCAAAGACCTGCACGACACAATACTCACCACATTTGCACTTAGGCCAGGGCTCAGTGCGATCGTCGTAAGGCTTAAGCTTGCGTCCTCCAACAAACGTGTCTATATTCCCTCTAGTGGGAACTCGTCCAATGGATGGGCATACCAGTCTGGGCCTTGCGGACCTCCAAACAGGAAGTCGTGGCTACGACGGCGTCGACCCCTCCCTCCTCGCCCTCGCCCCCTTTCTCCTGGCTCCGCCATTGCTCGGTGTCGGAGGTTATGTGTTGTGTTCTTGAGTTGAATGAGGCGCGGAAAGGGTATGTATTTGTAGGTGGTCTTGAGGCTGAGGCATTGAATGGTCATGTGGAACTGAAAAGCCTACAAAGTTGGCGTCAGGGGAGGCATTGAATGGTCCTGTAAATGGTGTATCCGTGTAGTCACATTGAACTGAAAAGGTAGCGTGCCATTGTGTCATCACGTCGAACTGGAAAGGCTATGAGCCTATACCCAGCTAAGCGTTCATGTCGATTTGAAAAGGCTACAAGGCATCACACAAAAGCGTTTCAGAGATGTCACAAAACAACATGCATGGTAAACTCAGACAAAACTCAAAAGCAGTGGTACGAGCTATCAACGCAGCCTCTTGCCCCTACGTGCAGCTCTCACGGCCGCATGCGTGTGTCGAGACCCGTGACTAAAGGGGTCAGGTGGCCGAATCGTACGCCTGTCCTGTGGTAGGGTCTGCTCGTCTGCCGGCTCCTGTGACGGCTGAGTGGCGTGGATTGGCGCGTCTTGTAGCTGCGACGAACCCATCACATCGGGCACCGATCTGTTCATGAAAAACATGTGTGCCATCTCCTCTGCGTCTCCTCTAGGACTATGTGGAGCAACGCCGAAACCTCGACTGCCTAAAGCGTTCGGGGTCCATGTAGAGTCAAGTCCTGCATAAAGTCGCACGGATTAGAATTGAAATGTAACATTATGCAAAGGATTTGGTATGTAAAAGGCACCTACCCCAGTGACCGCCGTGCCCTGAAGGGCCCGCGGTGTCCTAGTAGTACTGTGGCCTATGAGACGAGGACCCAACATGGGTCCCGTACTGCGTACCTACAACACCAATTGTTGATAAAATGCGTCCAAGTTATGTGTATTGAATATAACGAGATTGATGCATACCTAGCCCCTGGTACGTGCAAGGCGGTGTCTGTTCGTACACCGGCACTGGACGTGGTCGTGGTGCGTTGGTGGCAGCTGCACCGAACCTCGGCAGCGGTGGTGCAAAGGGTTGTTGTGGTGCAATGGGCCGCGGTGGTGGTAGGGCAACGTCGTCGTTAGGGCAGGACAACGACCTCATCAGTCGTGTACACAGGGCAGCTATCCTGTCGTACGCCGCGTTGTGGTCGTTCGTCGTCATAGCCGCAGTACGCTGGCGGTACGAGACAGCTTCAGCGTGAATCTGTCTAACAACGTCATGCTGCATAACCAGAGTGCGAATTAGATGTCAAATATATACTGATAGAGTTCTAATGCGTAAACGACAATTGAGTTAGATAACTTACGGCTAGAGATCCCCCTGATCTCTCGCTGAAGGGTACATATCTGTGATCGCCGGGGTGTGTCGTGGCAACTCGTTGTACGTAGGCAAGACACGGACCCGTGTGCGCTCTAGGTACCAACGGAGGTACTGACCCCATGCCGCATCATCGTGTGGCCTGCCCTCCATGACGATGTTCTCCAAGGTGGTGGCCCACATTGCCACGAACTCCTGAAGTCGTGGTGCCCAAACTTGCCCAATGGTCTGCCCTTGTCTTGTGAACCTGTAAGAGATATTGTTACTTCCATACTATGCTTATCTGGAATATGTGAAAGGAACACGTGAAAAACCTAAGTATGGACTCACCGCTGCGCGTGCGCCGGCACCAGCCTCTGGCTCGCAGTGCACTTAGGCCAGACTAAACCCGGTAGTCCGTCGAGAGTCCTTCGGGCTCTCGATAACACCATTTCCCGAGGAACCGACATCAAACACATTCGACTCTCAGAGGAGCCACAACAATTACATCATCACAGGCAGTTAAAATAGAGAATGATGGACTTAATTTACAAACCAAAGGTATAAAATCAAATACATAGTCAAAATATAGCGGAAGCGATTTCAGAGTATATATAGCGGAAACGTTTCCAAAACATCTCGCAGCGGAATAATATACTTAAGTAGTCTTCATGAAGAGATGAACAAGGCGAGTAGCACCGAGCCCACCGGTACTACCACCTCCAACACAGTTGTCCAAATGTCGCCAGTATCTGTAATCTAAAAGTGAGGGCAAACCCTGAGTACTAATTACTCAGTAGGACTTAACGGATGGGGCTTACGGCTGACGCAAAGCATGCTTAATAATCATGTGGATCCTTACCTGTTGATTCTTAAACAAAGTCATGTTGACGTAAGATAGAAGGATTTGACAGCTGCTATCCATTAATCATGAAGATCATTTATACCATAAAGTAAGTACTTGTATGAAAGTAAAACATGAGAACCCATCAGTAACTCGCATAATAGTATATCAAACACATGTCCCGTCCCAACATTCATAGTACCTCCATCTAACCCCTAGGAGTAGCCGTCTCAGGAGCGATACCACGGTACGTTGGGTCAGACCTCCCTCGACTTCAAAGCATCTCCCAAGTCCATCGACCTCCTACCAGTGGATGGGCAGCACCATGAATAGTGAGACAGATCATACACATCCAAACATATTGTATTGAAAAACATGAATATAAGCATAAAGTATTTAAGTTATTACTACGTTCGGACGTCAAAAGTATTGGCATTCTCACACATGGTGAGCATCAGCGATTCGAATCGATTTGTTAATTTCTGGGAATAACTAAAAATGACAGGGGTATATGCTTACTAGCCATCGCGTTCCCACATATAGCCCCCATCTCCACTTGTCCCATCCAAGTTCGATTCCAACCCGCCACTTCCCCAGGTTTAGCCCCCATAGAGCGTTACCACAGTACGTCGGGTTAGCCCTCCCATGAGATAAGCGTCCCCAGTTCCATGGTAGGAACAAGTCTCTGTTCTTCGGATGGCACAAGTAAGACTTTCACCGGTCCATTATCCCGGATAAGCACCTTAGCAATGTTATGCCGACCAATAGGCGAACAACGGACGGACCTTATACGACTCGGGCGGAGTCCACCATTCCTTGCCACATCATTTTTCACAATATTCCCATAACTCCGTCCGGTCTCCATTTCAAACATAGCATATAATAATCTTTCGTAAGATTTTTGTTTTCGAAAACTCCTATGCGACGAGTGACTCCATTCACTCGTGTCTACTTGTACCTAGTAATTCTAGGCAACTCGTCCTACGAACTCTAATATATAGGTGCTAGGGCCAGGGCGGCCAGGATGTCTAATGCAGTTGGTTCCAAACAACTCCTAATGCAGATGCATAAGCATTCATCAAATATATTTGCTGGGTAAAGCATGGTCCTGCCTACCTTTGATTGTTCTTAAGAAAACCAACAAACTAAACTATGTTAGTTTGCCGGGTTGTGAGGCTTTGCCCCAGGCAACCCCTTGAAACAAATACGGATTTAATCAGCGACTCTCCGTCTTCTTGTTCCAGATATAGCCTGTCGTCTGGTTCCTTATCACTGGTTTCTCCTGCGTTGATAGCTCCTTGCACGCGGGGTCTATATGCATGATAAATTATGCAAGTGAGTGCAAGAGAATGCAAATACATACATATGGTACAGGTTATATGTATGACATGATGCGACCATGAGTGCAAAGAATGCAAATGTAGGTATGCGGTGCAAATGAAACACAAGGCACGTCAAGTAGTTAGTGATGAGATGACTCAAGCGTGCTTAGTCCAATTACACCCCATACTAGAAAACTTAACAGCTTTGCTAAGAAATCATACAACCCATCACTAAGAAATCGTACAAACCATCACCACATTTTACCATTGAAGCTATCAAGAATTATTGTTCTATATGTGTACACAGTCCCTATAGATTCTCAACCCTACACATTGTCTGAATTTTTATAAATTATAGGAATGGTTTCTAGAAGTAAAACTCTACCAGTGAGCTATAGTTGGCATGATCTGCATGTACAAAAATTGGCAAGTGAAACTCCCTCAATTTAGTAGGACATCTATTTTTCATATTTTATTTCACCATGAGAAACATATAA
The DNA here is from genome assembly GCA_022530915.1 of Paspalum notatum. Taxonomy (NCBI): domain Eukaryota; kingdom Viridiplantae; phylum Streptophyta; class Magnoliopsida; order Poales; family Poaceae; genus Paspalum; species Paspalum notatum. The sequence continues at coordinate 27,166,254 of CM039692.1, forward strand.
ATCAAGACAACAGCAATAAAGTGCACAAAATTACATTCTGAAATCAAGGCATCACTAATAGGCTACTAGATTTTTCCCATAATTTTCCTAGCAGTTTAAATACACTTTTTCCTACTTTCTTTTTCAACTAGTAGCATTTTGTCAATTTCAAAACAACAGATAAAACAAACATGCACAACCTCATACTTTACCAGTGAGCTACTCATACTATGAAAAGTACATGAAAAATACTGAGGTCATATTTGAGCATATTTTATGTAGCCCTCATTTTCCAAGTTAAATAAATACACTAAACACATGCATAAGGGCAAAACAGTAATTAAACAGCCAATGCTAGGGCTACCAAAAATCACATAGTACCATAATGCCATAACAAAGTTACTGTCCAAGTTTCATAATTTTTGGAGTTCATTTGGTCCACTTTTACCATTTATTATCCCTCACATGCATGCAACTTAAATAAAGTCAAAACAGACTTTTCACACATCCACATCATACCTATCCTGTAAATATACTCAAGAGGAGTCCATAGCCACTGAGTTTCTCCATTTTGGATTTTTCTATGAATTGTTATGAATTTCTAAAATTCACAGCCAAATTAAATGCATTTAAATAGAAAACATTAGATCTGGGGGCTGGAACGTAATTAACCATAGATTCCAGGGGCCTGCGAGGAAGATGGCTTAGACTCAGTGAACAGTGTGTGAGAATACTCCTAAGCCTGGGGTTAGATCTGCACAAATGCAACAGCTCGGGTTAAAACGCGAGACCCTGATAGATCTAGAGGGTTATTGGGAATTATTGCAAGACTCAGTAAACAGTGGTAAAATAACCAGTAACCGGAGTGGCTTTTCTACAAAGTAACGCCCTTTCTTCTACCTTCGGCCGGGAGCGGGACGCAGGCGGCAGCCGGCGTCGCGGTGCTTGCGCCGGCGTGCAGGGCCCGCAACTTGGAGCCGGGACGGGCCGGGGAGGCGCCTCTCGCGACGGCGAACTTGACACCGTGGGTCTCGTTGCCGGCGGTGAAGAGGAGGAGCGGGACGACGGGGTGAACCGGAGCGGCGGCGGCGCACACCGACGGTGGCACAGCGTGGAATCCGGCGAAGGAGGAGGACGAATGGCGACGACGTCTAGCGCGGGAGATGCGCGAGGGCAAGGCGAAGGCGGGGGTGGTGTTGTGGAGGCGAGGGGAAGGCCGGAAGATGGTCGTCCACGGCGAGGGGCCGGCGCCGATGGTGGCCGTGGGGGTGCGCTCGCGGGGAGGGTAGTTGGATGCGTCGGCTGTGGACAAGAGTTCAGGGGAGAGGTGGAGGGTGGTGAGGCGTGCGCGAGGCGCTCGTCGGCAGGGCTGGAGGCGGTGGGGGCGGTGAGCGCACCGCGGCGGCAATGGCGGCGGGCACACCGCGCTTGTCGAGGGGAGGCGAAGGGTGATGACGAGGCTTAGCTCTTTGGACGCGGGAGGTGGAGGCGGAGGTGATGGCGGTGATCTGGGGGCGCGGGGAGCGGCGGAGCGGCCGGCGTGAGCTCGACTCCGAGCTTCGGCAATGGCGGGCGGGCGCTCTGAGCGGGAGGAATAGGCGAGAATGAGGCGTCGGGGGCCAGTGGAAAGGGCAGGAGCAAGGCGAGAGGGAGCTGGGGGAAGGGTCTTGGCTTCTCCATTCGGCCGGAAAGGCGTCCAGGTGTGGGGGAACGGGGCGCAGCCGGCGTCGGCGCGGCGTGGCAGAGTGCGCTCGCCGCGTGGGCGCAGCCGAGAGGCAAAGGATGGCGGTGGGGCGCGGGGTGGACTTGGTTCGTGGACCGCCGGTCACTGTCACGTGGGACCCGGGTGGGAAAGAGAGGGGAGGTCCAGTAGACCGGTTGCACAAGGCGCGAGGGTAGTGGGACCCACGGGCCGGGTTTTTCCAATCGCGCAGGCGGGAACCCGAGGGCGTCCTGATGTGTGGGGCCCACACGTCATAGAGACAAACGAGGAAATAAATCCCGAAATTGAAAAATCCCAGTTTGACTGGTTGGACCCTTGTTTGGAATCTCATTTTTTGATTGATCTGTAGGCCGAATTTGCAAATGACCCAATAGAATGAAATGGTCTAAATTTGTTCCTCTACATTTGCTTTATAAACTTGTATACCATGTTATATTCAAAAATATGGTTTAAATTTGAATTTGAGCTGCTGACCAAGATTTGACCAACCAAACCCTTCAGTTTAGAAATTCTAAAAGTCTATTTTCTTGTCACTTTCACTCAAAGAGTTTTATAAAAATGTTGTTCAGAATTTTAAGACCTACAACTTTCTCAATACAAGTATTGCAAGATTTGGGCTTTAATATCAAGAAAATTTGAATTTACCCTCCAGGTCAAGTTTGGACAGATTTCACATGCTGACAGAAAAAGCCCCAAAACTCTATGCAAACCTTCATGCATGTCAAAGCACCAATTTTCAAAGTTGTTCATCATGAAATTGTCTACAAGTTTGTATAAAAAGTTTCACCTAGATCATGATATATTCTAAGTTATAGTGACAAGTCTGGAGGCCTACTCAGGAAAAACTGAATTTAATTGATTCAAATGACTTGGTCTAACTATGTACTCAATATAAAATGTTCATGAGATGATGCACATATGCCAATGATGCACTTGTAATGCACTTGAGATGCCTGGGGCATCACAACCCCATCAACCACATCATGTAGGCCTCCAAGTGTCAAGCAAGCTCGTACTCTGTAGCATCGTCTCTGATCTGGCTCGCCTGTAAACATTGCAAAAATATTAGCTACATGATATGAAACGTTGTCCAAAAGTACGATGACAAGTCAAACTAACCGTGAACTGCTGAATCCACCACTTTAGTGGGCCACCTTTCTGCTGTTGTGGGATGTCCCTGTACTGCGGTGACGTCTCGTGGCGCTGGACAACACCGAACCGAGCAACCAGGTCGTCACGCCAGTTCGCGCCGACGTCTGTGGGGTCCATGGCCTCACCCCTCAACGGTAGCCCGAGCAAGTACGAGACGTCCTGAAGCGTAGGGGCCATCTCGCCCATGGTAAGGTGGAAAGTGTGGGTCTCTGGTCTCCATCTATCCACCAGTGTTGCAAGGAGAGAGTAGTCGTAGTTGAAATGCAATGGCCCTTCGCCCTCTACCAACCGAGCAACACCGAGCAGTCCTGCGGCGGAAAGCTTAGAAACAAACGAATTAGTTTCATACAATTTATGATCAATGGAAGACATAGATGAACCACAAACTAACCTCGGTAACCAACGATAGTCCAAGGGCATCGTCTCAATCGGAACACGTGCGCGGACCTGGCCAAGCTCGTTCCCCAAAACGGCACTGAAGTAGGACCGGTGCTTCTTATCCGTCATGGGATCAAGAAGCTCGGGAGTCACGTAGGCCTTTGCAGCAGCCATCGCGTCAAAAAAATTGGTATCATTAGTACACTTTAAATTGATGCATGACATGAAAAAAATACTATTAGACAACCAAAATTCATAATGGTATTACACAACCAGAATTCATAATAGTATTACACAACCAGAGTTCATAATATTATTACACAACCGGAGTTCATAATAGTATTACATAACCAGAGTTCATAATAAAATTACATAACCAGATTTTATAATGCTATTACATAACCATAGTTCATAATAATATTAAGTACCCCTAGATAACATCACCATTACTCGAGGGCCCTGCCTCAAATATGTTGGAAATGGTTCCTGTAGGTGTATTGCTGCATTTTGTGTAGGTGTGGCCAAACTCGTTGCACTTGGAGCAAATTATAATTCTTGGTCCAGCTTCGGCTGCGTCCATGTCGTTGCGAATCCGACGCGTTTTGCGACGCCCAATCTTCTGCTTAGCGTCAGGGTGAGGATTGGGTATGAAATCAGGAGGACCCTTTGGAGTAGCGGTGAAACTACCCGCGATAGCGAAGCCATATACCTCATGCCTCCAGGTGTGATAGATTGCATCCTTCATGTAATAGGGCGACACGAACATACGTGCAGAAAGACCTCCAACTTCAGTACATGCAGCTATGACATGTGTGCATGGCTTGTGGTATAACCTCGGCTTCTGACAGCTACACACACAACGGTCATTATACAAGACACATTCTTGGACGTGCCTCTCATGATTGCCCCCCCTTCGACCTTTGTCACGACATAGGACCTCGAATCGACGCTCAGCGACGCCCATGTTCTTCACACGATGTCCAGCGGCTTTCTTATTTGCCTTGTCTATAATTTCTCAGAATTTCTGCCCTATATTTGGCGCTGGTCCAAAAACACCTTCTCTGCTCTTTCACGTCGGTCTCGAAAGTATTGGGATGTGCGGTATATATAAAACTCCACAATCCCAACAAGTGGCATGCTTATACTGCCATGTATCACCCAATTGTAATCTCCACGAGGTTCGTGGTCATAATACCATAGCGCGCACCTCCTTCATCATGCAACAAAGACCACTTTTCCATTGGGTCATTCTCAATCCACTCAGAAAATGACTTTACCGAACGACCGGCCCTTCTTCGCACATTAGGACCATCCAGTCCCACATCGTCTAGGGCAATAGGCTCTTCTTGTTCTTAATTGACAGCTCAGCTACGTAGTTCTGCAGACTGCTTTTTCGTGAACTCATCAAGTTTCTTCCACAAGGCATTGAATTTCCTTTGTTGATTCTGGCTACACAACCTCTTAAAAAGTTTTGTTAATTTCTTATTCTTGAACTGTTTTTGAAAATTAGCTCCCATATGTCTCATGCACCACCGACTCTTCAAATCAACCCACTTTGGAGCTCTTCCACGCTCTACAGATCCTTCTTGTAGATCTTGCACCGCTTTGTTAACTGCCATGATCCTTTTTGTTAATTTCCTTTCGCTAGGCGTTTTTTAGAAAACGCCCTGTGGCCAGGCGTTTTTTAAATAACGCTCTCTGGCATGGCATTATAGGTCTACATTTGCAATTTTTTAGATCCGCGATTTATTTCTGCAAAAAGCGAATTAAAAAATTATAAAAATAAAAAAATTTCGATCATGGCATGAGCATGACATGGCCCGGTGAAAGATTCGGCACCCACATGCGTCGCCTTGCTGGGCCGTGAGGTGCCCGTGTTTGTGGGTGCTCCTGCTCTCTCTCATGGCCCCACACAATCCCACACATCATCCGAACAAAGCACTAGCACGAGGGCGCACTGCTAGGTACGATTATCATTCGCGTTACATTGGATTCCTGGGGTCAGGTGATTGGTTGCTTACTACAGCATGCCTCTAAATCGCGTGTTGCGCTAAAGTCAAATCCAACAGAATATGCAAATAGATGTGCAAAATGCTATTTTAGCATTGTAGACAGTTTGAAACAATTTGAAATATGAGTAGTGGGATAGGTATGCTGCAGAAGATAGCCTAATACAATTAGGGCATATTTTTTGGAAGTACAATGTTTTGGTACTATGATATTATAGTTTATCTTAGTTTTCGACATAAAAATCATTGTATTTTAGCACTACTTATTTGGTTTCATAACATACTATGGTTTTAGCCTCTTGCTTGGCTAGATGGAAAAACTTTAGTATCAAGTGAAATTTATAATACCCCAAATATATCATGATATTAAAGAGAAGTTTTCTAAAGTGCTATCGAAGACCCTTTGGGCTAAAATACTGTAGTATCTTCATATACCACGGTATTGTATTGGGCATATGAAAGATATATTGCTTCCAAACCAGCCCTAGGCTAAGTTAGCGTCATATTGTGAGATATGGTGGTGGTGTTTGGCACTAGAGGGTATCGATACACATGTACACACTCAAATTCAAATCAACATAGTCCATTTCTGACCTATTGTATTCTCACCCATACCCATTTATGCAAATCTATTGGTTAATTAAGCTAATGGGGTATATGCTTAAACTACTCTATTATTAATAGTAGGTCCTAAGTAAAAACTAGACTCTAAATTTAAAATAATTCATTCACACCTTAATCGAAACTGGTTTGAAATTTGTTGAGATCACTTAATGTATCGATCATCTACTTCATACAGATATTTGTGGCTATATCGATTACGTGGACTCCACATCAAAAGTCAAACCCTAGAACTAAAACTAAAACATGTTCACAACTTTAAATTTTATCAAAATGGGTTGAAATTTGTTTGAGATCACTCGCTATCAAAATTAGCTACTTTGTACAATTCATTCTGTTGTGGGCCTCATGTCAAAAGCCAAAACTTAGAACTAAAATATCGTGTTTACATCTTAAAATTTAATGATTGACCGAAATTTGTTGTAAATGACTCAATATTACTAGTACCTACTTCATGCAAATTAGTATGCCTAGATCAACATGTGAATTTCTTTAACTGTCTTCATCATGAATAGATGCATATGATAGAGAAATATTCAAGTCTAGGTACTTTTACTTTTCTGAATTGATAACATGTGACATGTGAAAGTATCAAGATGTCCATGAGAGATGGTCAATTGGACCTCTAATTTCAGACTTGAAATTCAAAACATATTTATTAAGTCCTAATTTACACTAGCCTCTAGAGAGTGTGTGTGACTAGAATGCTACACGATGAAAAATACTTTAAACATAGAACCAATCCTACACTAACATTAATTTTTTAGGAATTGGAATACGTAATTTAAATTGCATGAAAATAGAGAGAGGGAGGCAAGTTGATTTTTTTTTTGTGGAATCGAGATATGTTGCGACTTCCACTAATCCTCGTTGGAGCACCTATGCAATGTCCTTCTCCGCTTGACCGATTCGAAGTGATGGAGCAATCTAATCTTCTGCCATCCGTACGGATGGCAAACCTCCACTTGCCACTCTTAAAGTGGATTCTACAGATTCGTCAAAAGACAGAGAAATAATCTAACTATTAACCACTTTTGCTTATGTGTGGCAGTACAAACAGGTAGTTTACTATGCTGAGGGCAGTAACAAGGCACGTCAAAAGATTATGCCCCTGCATCCCCACACAAGTCATCTTCAACCACTGATGTGTGGAGACCACATGTTAGGGTCATCTTCAACATCCCTCCACTCCTTGCCAACCTCCTATCGCACCCTTTCCTATCCTCCTCCGCCAGCACCAGCACCTGCTCCTCGCCGGGCTTCTCCTCCCGCTTCTGCTCCTCTTCCCCTTCCTCTACCACCAGCACTAGCACTCGCGTGGGTCGGCAAACGCGCGCGATGCTGCGGTGCATGCCCTTTGGTTTTGGAACCCGCTGCCTCCACCACACCACGACGACTGTTGCTCGCCTTGCCACCATCACTGCCTCACTACTCCTTCCCATGTTGTTGCCCCGCTCCTATTCACGATGGAGGTCGAAGTCGGGGCTTGCCTCAAGGAGTAGCAGGGATGGGCAGCCCTGGAGGCAGGCAACGGGTGGCGAAGGCCACCACCGCCCCCTGGTCGACGACAACTTCCCTGGCTTCCCCCTCCCTCCCTGTCCTTCTCCCTATGCCCACCGATCCCCCGCCATCCATGGCGATTGACCAGGCCGGTGATGGCGCTCGTCCCCGTGGCCGCAACACAGCTCGGGCCGTCGTTGTCGCCCCACTGTGACGCATCGTAGCTCAGCCATTGCATCGCCCCCTCTGTGGCCCTAGATGCACGAGACTTTCGAGAGCAAGAAGAAGGCTTTGCGCCTGGCCCCACACATCGGTGGGAGAAGGGAGGACATGGCAAGGTGGTATTTTCGTATGCCATGTGCATGCTAGACTGCCTATGTGTCTCGCCCTGTAGGCAAATGTGGCAAATAGTTACGTGATTTCTCCATTTTTTGGCAATTCTGTATAGTCTATTCTAAATGTGGCGTATGGATATGCACCATCTATAATGATGGCAAATAATTAAATACCCCATGCTTAGCCATTTCTTGTTTGTTCCATAATTTTCCAGAAGCTCACAAAGAGTAACAATTCATAAGCCGTCTAGGTAATCGTGATCACCAAAAGCGATGAAGTTTTGGTCTTGACATGATTACCTCAGGCAAAAAGGCTAATCACTCTCAACTCTTCGGACCTAAAGCTCAGAGAGTTGGATATTTGTTGTCCCCTAATGACCTTCGGATGTGAGTATGCCTTTTCTGATGGAAAAGGGTCTATATCACCCCAAACCTATCATGTTATATTAGTCTACTTAATCCATTTCGTCGGTACACATGATATTCTACCCCCTAAACTATGTAAAACCGTTTAAATAACTCTCTAGAGCGGTCTTATAGGTGATTTGCCTATGTGGCACAACTAGACCTGGGCATTTCTCAGGTCGGGTCGGGTTCGGGTCGGGCCAAAAAAAAACCGGCGTTTTTTGTGGCGGCCCGAACCCGACCCGACCCGGCGGTCGCGTCAAAAAAGTCAGCCCGCACCTGGCCCAACAACCGGTCGGGTCGGGTCGGGTTAAGGCGGGTCGGGTCGGGCCCGTGTAAATTGTCGGGTTCTTCGGGTTTTTTCGGGTTTCGGGTAAAATTTTTTGGCCTGGACCCGACCCGCCAGACAGACAGGGTTGAAAATTTTGGCCCATGCCTGCCCGTCAAACTCTTCGGGTGGGGTTGGGCTATTTTCGGGCGGGTCGGGTCGGGTCTGCCGGGTTGGGCAGCCCATGCCCAGGTCTAAGCACAACATGTGGACTGTGACATGACAAAGTCATATTTTAAAATATATTTACCCCATAAACTATTGATGCTCAGCTGGACCACGGTAGCCGGAAAAAAGAACATGCAGATGTAAGTGCAACAAGGCTCCTTAGTGGTTTTGGTGTATTGAGTGACAACGCGATTAAAGGTCTAATCTCTTTGTGATAAGACTTGACAGGTTATCACAGGTACTTAATTATAGTCAAGTGAAATCAAATGAATTATAATGGATATATCTCATGATCAAGCATACTTGTGCTCATATGTTGAGCACCTAGCTTCTGAGCACAGTTGGCAAGCAATTCCGGCAAACGCTTTTGTTACTCTTGGAGGATTCCTCCTAGATGGCTAGAGCATCCCAAAGGTCACCCACTCCCCGGGTGGCACAATTCTTGTAGGTGATTACCCCGCTCTTCGAAGCAAGTGCTAGTGAGCATCCTTCACAGCCTTGGTGGTTGTGAAGGCAAGGCCGTGAGTTGAAAAAGACTCGAGCTCTTGGTGGGCGCCTTGCGGGTGTGCCCGAACCTCGGGAAGTAAATCTTGTGTCCTGTGTGCTGTGCCCCTGCTGGGAGCTTGCAACAAGCTTTGTGCTTGATTGCATTTCTCTTTAGTGCATTTACATTTGCTTCCGCTACTTTTACTTGTGTGTGCAAGCTCTTGTCGTGAGTGCAGGTGTGTAGTGTTGAAAAGCTCTACACCACCAGAGGAACCTTTATGACTACACTTCATAGCTCAATAAGTATTCTTGTGCACATCTACATACTTGAGCTATTCCTCTGTGTGACACCGGACTTTCCGGTGTGGCCTACCGGACTATCTTGTAGATACCGGACTATCGGGTAGAAGACACTGGATTATCCGGTGAGAGCTGACTGGATTGTTTTAAGTGGTGAAAATTTCAGATTAGCCTATTCACCCCCTCCCCCTCTAGGCGACATCAAGGTCTTTTCAATTGGTATCAGAGCTTGAACTCACTGAAAGCTTCACCGCCGTGAGTAAAGATGTCGACGCCTAGTGAGGTATCTTGTGAGCTACTCGTGGTTGATGGCTCTAACTACTCCTTGTGGTCTGCTCATATACTTCACATTCTCAGGACCAATGGTCCACTTGCTGAGCAGATTGTGGATGCAAGCATATTGACTTCTAGTTATGAATGGGGCAACCTATCTCATGAGGAGACAATATGTTTGCAACTCAATGCTCAAGTTACTAATTACATTTTGAGCACTTTGAGTCCAGATACAATTTCATGGCTGTTCAAGGAATACAATAGGTTTGAGGATGCTCATGATCTATGGGCCATCCTCAAAAATGTGTTTGCAAGAAAAGCTCAAGAGCAAGCCAACACTCAAGAAATTAATTCAAGAATAGATGATTCAAGCCTCTGTGACAACATGGAGGACAAGGAGGAACAAGAGGAGCAGCTGGTGCAGCAGTCACTGCATGCACCGGACTATCCGGTAGCCATCACTGGACTGTCCGGTAGAGGCAGTGAAGTTGCACCAACCGAAGAAGAGCAGCGATTCAGACCAAATGAAGGATCATGTTCAGCTATGTGCAGATCCACCATTTCATTCTCACATCAGTGTCTAATGGCCATGGACGATGAAGAAAGTGAGGATGAGATGAGTGAAAGCGACGAAGAAGAAAGTAATTATGAGATCGATGATGAAGACCTAAAATTCGGCAAGCTCAACAAACAAGATCAACAAAGGGTGATGAAGCTTGTCAAAGTCATAACAAGTCAAAAGAAGACCCTTGAGAAGCAAGAAGATCTTCTCATTAAGAAAATAGAGGATCTCAAGGAAGCTCAAGAAGAGAAGGAAGGACTTGAACTCAAGATCACAAACCTAAATCTCAAGTGTAAAAATTTGGCAAAAGAAGTGGGCCAGAAGGCTGATGTCAGTTCTTACATTGAGAAGCTTGAGAAGAAAAACAAAGAGAGGAAAGATTGGATCTTGAAGTTTCAAAGCAAGCACTTAAGCCTTAAAGAAGAAAAGAGTGAGCTACAAAATGAAAATACACAGCTCACCGACAAACTAAGCATGCTTGAAATAGCACATGAGGTATTTGTAACATCGGTAAAATCCTATGAGCCACTTGTGCAAAATAATTCATGTTCTTCAATTGAACCTATACCTGCTTGTGCTAACCCTTGCTGTTCCAAATCAAGTAACTCTTGTGTTGAGCATGTAATTGTAGAATCTTGTGATGATTCCATTGCAAAAGAAAATGAAGGGCTCAAGCAAGAGGTTGAGAGGATAAGAAGGGACTTGATAATGCTTAAGGGTAAGAGTCATGTACAACCTGCTCAAGATAACCGTGATGACATGGTGAAGAAGCTTGAGGAGGGTTCAAACCGTGCACAACTCACCAACTCAACTAAAGGCAAGTCTCAAGATGAGCAAAGCACCATTGCCAAAGAGCAAGGCAAATCCAAACAGCAAAGAAGAAAGGCAAAAAGGAGGTGTTACTGGTGCAAAGAAAAGGGTCACAATGTACAAGCTTGCCTAGTTCTCAAATCAAAGCTTGTGAGCAGCTCTGAATCACCGGACTATCCGGTACCCGTTACCGGACTATTCGGTGACACCGGACTGTCCGGCAGCCAGGTGTCGGACTATCCGGTGAAGCCAGGGGCAGCACAACCTTTCACTTCCAAAGCAAGAACACTAGCCCAGTCTCTTAACAAGGTTGGAAAGAAGAAGGCCAGCACATGCAAGGCATTCAATGAACCCAAGGGCCTTAGGCAAAGAATTTGCTATAACTGCCGACAAAACGGGCATCTCGGTAAGGATTGCCCACATGGTAACTTTACTCATCCCAACCTTGTCAATAATAAAGCTAATGTGACTTGTGTGCCCAGGATGAGCAGTGGTGTGCCTAAGGTGACTAGTGCACTAGGGGTCACCAAAACCGTTTGGGTACCCAAGATTTATGTGACTAACCATTGTGGACCCAACCAAGTTTGGGTACCAAAACATACCTGAAGTCTTTCAGGTACCTAGATGCATTGAGGGTCTTGGCAATCTTGAGAAGTTCAATCTTGTCCTACATTTGTGTCTCAAGATCAATTCTTCCCATCACAAGCCAAGATTGAAAAACTATTGATATACTACCAACCTTAATGACATCCTGAGTAATGTGTGCTTCACCAGATCCTTAGTGGCATAGGCATGTCAAATCTCAGTGATTCTATGTGCCTAAGCTACCTAAGTTAAAAATTCCACTCCTATCCTTTACTTGTTTTTCTGTGATACCCTTAATAGCTCCTATGTGGAGTATGTGCTTAAATGTGCAGGAATACAGGATTAAGTCTCAAAAGAAAAGGTGAAATACAAAAGCCATATTATCTGAAGAAAGGCTTACTGGAATGGCAGTCATCGGACTGTCCGATGATTCCCACCGGACTATCCGGTGATGATCAAAAATGATGAATTATATGATATCTTCAGTGGAATAATCCAATTCAATGCAAAATTAAAATTTATCAAGTCTCTGTGACTGTGAGTATTTCTGTGATTCATAGTACCACTAGTTGATTATCTCCTAGCCTAGGTATATCTTCTAAATTCCCCAAGTTTGTAACCAAAACTTAGGCTTGCACGATGGTTACTCCAAGACCATAGGCATGCTTTTAAGGGGAGTAAGAAGTATGCCCAAGGTACTGTGGCACTAACCTTTCTTTGAGAGTATGAGGTTGAAGAACTTAATTGCATATCAGTTAAACCAAAGCTTCAGCCATAATTAAGTTAACTATCATATTTTTATGAGGATTGAAATGCTAAGGCCAAGGTATGTGTTTATATATACGTGCATTGTAAGTGCCTCTAGGTCTTATAGTTTCTGTGTGGTTGTTGGTGGATTGAGGGATCTCAAACTCTAGGTGTGGATACCTGATTGATATCTCTGAAACTTGAGAGCTCTCGAGTTTATCTCAAAAGAGCTCGGTGCTTCATATATCATGTCTTGTCTCATAGGGGGCCTTACTGATATTAGATGTTTGCTTGATGCTCTTGCTCATAAGTTCCTTTTCATGCCTTGATAAGAACACCATGAATCAAACATGCTAATCATCTAAAGCAAGTCATGATGGCTCTCTAGCATAGCAAAAATGGGAATTTCAAAACATTTGTTGTTTGATCTTTGTGATCACTATCTCTCTATGTGTGGTTATAGCTACCTGTGCTTGTTTGAACCTAACCACACATATTGAGACCTTTTTAGCCTTAACTTCAAAATATCCTATTGGTTGCAAAAGAATTTATTCTTCTACTCACCTACTTCAACTAAATCATCTTTTGACCAAAGAATTTGACAAAATGCTTAACTTCAAATTATCTATCTTCCCTGAGGATTACGCTACCTAAAGGAATCAGGATATTCAAAGGAAAAAGGACAAAATCCTCAGATCTTCAGCTTAACCCAGAAAATCTTTTGGACCGGACTATCCGGCGCCTACTACAGGACTATCCGGTGCCACCGGACTATCCGGTGCCACCAAACTATCCGGTGGGGGCTACCAGAATATCCGGTAAACGCGGTTTTCACCCCTGCAGTAGGTTCCAAGGGGTATCTACTCAGTACATTTACCCCTCTTCTTTCTACCGTGCCTCCACCAAGACTCTCTCTCTGTGTGGCGACCCGAGGGAGATTCAAAGGGATTTCCACTCTCCTCCGTGGAGTGTTAGAGCTTTTTGTGGGGATTGGCCGCTGCTTCACCGAAAGATCCGATTCCATCGGCCTCTCCATCAATCTTGCCCTAGGGCTCCCTCTCAAAGGTACTTTGTGCACTTTGACCCGATCTCCCTCCTCGGTGCAATGCTCAATCTTTCACTTGGTAGAAATACTCGTGCTATGTCTACCTATCTTGTGCTAAGAGATCAAATCATTCCCATGGATAGTTTAGGAGGTCACCACGACCTAGGTCACTGGGCGCTACCGGACTATCCAGCAGCCTACACCGGACTGTCCGGTTCTACCGGACTGTCTGATAAAAGACACCGGACTATCCGGTGGGATCCAGTGAGCCCTAGTCTAATGACTCTTCAGCTCTAGATAGAGCTCCCAAATTTATTTCATATGCTCCTATATGTCTTTGTGACATATTCCTGCCTGCATATCACAACTATCTCTTCAGTTATCAAATCTTTCACTCAAATTGATCTTTTTTTCTGTCCTAAGCCTAATCCTTGGTTTAAAATCCAAATCTTTGTTCCTTAGGGCAGAAAAATGGCTGGAGAAGGAAATCTCAAGCAATATGCCAGGCAGAGGAGAAAGAAACCAGCTAAGAGGACACGTCCACCGTCTGGCAGTGATACATCCTCTCCCTTGGAGGACATTGGTGCTGATGGTTCTCAAGGGAGGAGAGCCTTTAGATCCACACATGGTCCTCGGCAAGCTACTCCCCGCGGTGACATGAGGATTGAGGATGAAATAAGGCCAGCAGAATCATCTTCAGATGATGATGACAGTGTGGACGATGCTACCTTTGTGGTACAGCCTAGATCTCATGGCAAAGGTCCAGCTTCTCACAATGATAATGAGGATGATGAGTTTGAAGAGGAAGAGGAAGAAGAAAATGCCCCTCCCCGCAGGAAATCTCCTCCCACAACACAGCTTGCAAGGAAAAAGGCAAGACCCGTTGGACCTCCAAACAAAAGGGTGACAAACTACAAATCAAAAGGCAAGTACATTGAGATTCGAGAACAGAGAAAGATAGATTTCAGGAATGTTGCTAGGAATGCCTATGATTGGAGGTTCCACACCAGATTTTAGGAGGACTTCTATGAGTCAGTGATCTTTCCCAAAGAGACTCCCATCACTGATGATCAATGGGTTGATTGGCAATACATGGAAGATAAGAAAGATCCCATCTTTGATCAAGTAATTGATGCATGCAAACAGCACAAGATCCAAAAGATTATGGGCTATAGGCATGATTGGACCAAGGAGATCATAGCTCAATTCTATGCAACAGTTTACTTTAATGACACTGATGGAGACAGCAAGAAGTGGGAGATGGTATGGATGATAGAAGGTAACACCTACTCCATCACCTATCCAGAGTTTGGCCACTATATTGGAAAGCATGAACCAGATTTCAATAGGCAAAAGATTTATCTTGAAAATTGCTTGCCTGATAGTGAGATGAAGTTCATGTACCCTCCTCAGAATGAAGGGTATTGTGGGAGTGCCAAGGGTCTCTACACCTACTATGCCTATCTTAACAGATTGCTCAGGAAGACTCTTGCTCCTCGAGTAGGTGATACCTCAAATATTTTCCACTATGCTAAGAATCTGTTGGCCAGGATGAGAGATGGTGGCAGACCGTTCTGTTTGACACACTTCATATGGAAGGAAATCAAAGCCATCTCTCTCGACCCATATAGGAGTTGTGCATATGCTCCTATCATCATGTTGTTTATTGAGAAAGTCAGTAGAGACACCTTTGTGTATGATGAGGAGCATAGACCCTTGAGAATTCAGAAGGCCACTCGTCCCATTGTGCCTACAGCTACAGATGTACCTTCTAGTTCCAGAGTGCAGCCTCAGAGTCAGCAGGTTCAAGGGCCACAGGAGCAGCCAAGGCATTCACCTCAGCGGAGGAGAGGCAGTGGTCAGTACACCAGTGAGAGGAGGATGAGCTCATCTCCTGTGATTCAGGCTTTCAGAGCCATCATGGGTGCCCTTAAGTGCTTCCAAGCAAAGCAATACAAGGAAAGTAAAGCCCAACTAGCAAAAGAGACACGTGAAAACGCAAACAGGCTGAAGGGCATTCAGAGGTATCTTGGGATGCAGCCACCGCCTTCACCTGACAGACCAGTGGAGGATAAGGGAGATAGTGAGCCTGAGGAGTTTGAGGATCCTTTTGCTGGCTACACTATAGACCAGGGTTAGACTAGTGGTGTCTCAGTGCCACCACAGTATAGCCAGCCACCTCAGTTCAGCCAGCTACCTCAGCAGTTCTTTCAGCAGCAGGCACCTCCACCACCACCGGCAGATACCTTGGGAGCTACAACAGAGTCAGCTGCACAGGCCTTGTTTGGTATGAGTACAGCTTTTACAGCTGGTTACCCAGGCTACTCTTCCATAGCCACCTCTAGCTTCTCCGGACCTATGCCTTACACTCTACCTCAGTTTGACCAGTCCACTAGCAGAGCTGGCTATAGTGGAGCTCCTTTCTTTCAGAGTGGTGGTCAGGGTTCTTCTACTGCAGCCTTATTTTAGAGCAGCAGTCAGTTCCCCTTTGGTTAGTTTCAGAGTGGCAGCCAGTAGCAGCCAGGACTCCAGGACGGCAGTTCCAGTTCAGGCTGGGATCAGGGTACTCAGTGAGCCCTTGAGGTACCTTCTCTTCCTACTTATGTCCTTTTGGTGCTTAATGACAAAGGGGGAGAAATTGTATATTAAAGCTTAGTGAGTGCTTGGTGCTTGGTTTCAGGGGGAGAAATGAAAGGAAGAAGACTTTATGGCAGCAGCAGCTTGATACAGACTCAGAGCATAGCCGCTTGTAGCATGTTTTATCTTTCTTAGTTTCTTCCAGCTTTTCTTCCAGCTGTATCATGTGTTGGTTCGTATGTTGAACCATGTCAAACTTGTAGTGTCATATGTTGGACACTCGTTTGGTAATGAATTTAAAAACCTCCTGTGTGACCTGTGTGAACTAAATGTTAAGCTAAGGTTAATTAAGTGTTAGAAGCTTTGTGGTTGTCTTTGTGACTCTCTGTGGTTTTGTGTTTGTGCTTAGTGGGTGCAAACTGCACCTACCGGACTATCCAGTAGTGCCCGTTGGACTGTCCGGTAGAAGATCAGTTGCTGCATCATCAAGCACTCCAGTTGGTTTACTTTGTGTTTTCCTTGTTCTGTGTGGTTTCTGGAATGCTGAGATATAGGGGGAGTTCTCCTTGCACAGAATATGTGTTGTTGGGCATTTGTGGCTCAAATTCGAGTTTCTGTAACTCAAGCACATATTTAGGGGGAACACACCAAATATCTGAGGATTCATGCATTTAATTTATTTATCTCTCGTAAGCTTTAATCGGGGTTGTCATCAATCACCAAAAAGGGGGAGATTGTAAGTGCAACAAGGCT
This sequence comes from Paspalum notatum, assembly GCA_022530915.1. Classification (NCBI taxonomy): domain Eukaryota; kingdom Viridiplantae; phylum Streptophyta; class Magnoliopsida; order Poales; family Poaceae; genus Paspalum; species Paspalum notatum. Next base: position 27,182,990 of record CM039692.1, read on the forward strand.
CCTTAGTGGTTTTGGTGTATTGAGTGACAACGCGATTAAAGGTCTAATCTCTTTGTGAGAAGAATTGACAGGTTATCACAGGCACTTAATTATAGTCAAGTGAAATTAAATGAATTATAATGGATATATCTCATGATCAAGCATATTTGTGCTTATATGTTGAGAATCAAGGACTTCATTGTAGATCATTCTTATGATTGAGATATTTGGTCATAGATCACTACCATAATGGATCCACTTCTAGATTTCGCATGTTGACCATATTGATGTTGATAATGCCCAAGTGCAGGTTATTATTGGTCTCTCATATATTGGTGCATTTCGAGGCTGATTCGATTGGGTCTTAAAATTGAAAAGTGACAATGGATCAACCTCACATATTTGAGTGTCACTACGTTGATTAGAATATTCACAATTGACAAATGGCTAATCATAATGGACACCTAATTGTATATTCAAGCCAACTAAAATGAAAAACAAGTACATTGAATGGTTCATGAGCAAATGTGCTCCATATACCTATTGAAGAGGTTTTCACAATTGAAGTCCAACTATTTCAGCTCAGAAGAGGATTGCTCTCAGAAGAAGAAGCTCAGCTTGGCTATCTCTCTCCCGGATTTTATTCAAGACGGCATTATTCTTCAAGTCAAGACTCAAGTGGATCTCAACTGACTTCTATTTTATCTTGAGTATAGGTACGTCGTACTATCAAGAGGGAAGCTAAGCTTGGATGTCACTAGTCAACTTGTGCTCTAGCTAGTTCAGAGAGCGTCGGGCCATTTCATCTTCAGTGATGTTAACGACACTGAGTGTGAGAGCTCTCTATCCCTTGCCTTGTGCTTAAACTCATAGCTAGGTGTACCTCTGACAGGAGACAAACACCTACATCTCTCTTAACCTAGTGACCAGGCTTTGTGTCTGCTGTTTCTGGTCTGGAGGACCTCCACCGGACTATCCGGTGGCCCTCACCTGTAACACCCCGAAATTTAGCCCTAGAAATTTTCTTCTAAATCTCTTCCTAATTCAAAATCAATTTTCGAAAACCTTGATTGTTTGTCGTTGGTTGTCTGTTTGTGAGTATATTAATATATATTAATATGAGCTCAACAGAAATCTCCAAACCTCCAAACAATTCCCACCAAAAAAATTCTCTCCAAAATTCTCCCAAAATTCCAACACCCAAAATCCAAAAGAAAAAAAAGGAAAAACCCCCGGATGGGCCAAAACCCTTCCTTCTTCCCTTCCTGCCAAACCTCCCTCTCCTACCCCGGCCTGCTTCAGCCCGGCCTACCTCCCGGCCCAACCGAGGCGGCCCACCTCCCCTCTCCCACCGCGCCCTCTCACTGCCCGATGGGCCCTGCCTGTCAGCCTCTTCCCTGTCTCCCTCGTCCCCGCTGCGCCTGTACACAGCGCCCCGCTCGTCGCGACCCCGCGCCTGACCCCGGCGCTCCGGCCCCTACCAGGCCTTGCCGCCGCTCCCTCGGCACCCTCATTCACCCAGCCCCCTCCCTCCACAGTCCGGGCGCTCTACAATTGCCCTCGACCCCTCCTGCGCCATCTCCCGGGCCCCTGCTGCGCGCCGCGCCGCGACGCCGCGCCGAGCCCCGGCCACCCCCTTGCTCCGGCTATAAAAGCCCTTCGTCGCTACTCACCACTCACCGCCCTGCACCGCCGCAACCAGCCCCGGCTCACCCGGGCGTTGCCCGCCGCGGACACCGTTCCCTTTCCTCCAATTTCTCCGTTCTCTGTTCTTCCCCGCGAGCAAGTCCGCCACGGAATTCTCCATGCGTGAGCCACCTCGGTCCAATTAAACCAGCAGAGACAATCATCTCCACTCCCTCTACTCCCGCCCACCTCCAATTTCTCCTTCCATCGCCTGCATAGAGCTCGCCACGAGCTCCCGGGACCGCCTCCAATGGCGGCCGTGGCTGGCCCTGTCCTGCTGCTCCCCGCACGCCGAGAACCAGGGGGATGGGTTCCTCTCATCCTCCTCTCTCTCCCGGTACCCACTGATTCGGGAACGGCGGCCGGAATCGCCGTTCCGGCGATGCTCTGGTGAGCACCGGCCGCTGCGCACGGCGGCGTGAGACGAGCAGCCGAGCTGCTGCCTGCCTCTGGCCTGTTTCCCCCGTGAGAACCCCCCCTCCCATGCCTATGACAAGTGGGCCTGGCCCTTGGATGCACGCGCTACCCACCAGCCACCGGTGATTAGCCCATCCACTGATCACAAGCTAGCAGGTCCAATCTTGTATCGTTCTTTTCTTCTGTCCATTTAGTTCCCGATTAAATTCTTCAATCGTTCGAACTCCGATTCCATCGATTCTTCTTCCTAAATCCATCTAAAATCAATATCTATCGCTCGGATTAATTTCATGATTTTAGGAATTTACAGGGCCCGCCTACAAGTCAGTACCACATATGACACCGTAGGCGCGGACCGTTGACACCAGCACGTATCTCTGCTCACGAGCAATCCACCAATATTTTCCGTTCTTCCAGAATCCAAAGATACGATTTTATTCATCAGTTTCCAGATATTCGGATTTTAGAATATTCCAGGAATATTCCTTTTCCTTTTCTTTTTCCAAAAATATATCCTACCGATTCAAAATTTAATATCTCCTTCGTTTGAACTCCGATTCTAGCCATTCCTCCGCCTAAATTCCTCTAAAATCAAGCTCTATCCATCCGTACACACCACATAATCTTTTCACCTGGTCGGAAGACGCCGTCATGACACCATGACGCCGCCCGACGCCCAGTCAGTGTTTCACACTGGTCCCACATAAATTGGTGTGCCCGGTGTGATGTCGTTGACCTTCTATTCTCTATCAACTCAAAAGATCCTTGTCCTGATTCCAATTCGGATGATGACGATACCGAAAATCATCTGAAAATTTCCGTCTCTTGCATATTCAAGCACTATCCCTATCTCTCTTACCAAATCACTCCACCATCATCATGCGACCGCCATCCCTACGGCGTCGTTGACCCCACACCTCCCGACCACCCCGTCTACCTTGGCGCCTCCGTAATTGTCGCTACCGAACCCGCCAGCTAGCTCGAAAGCTCGCTGCACCCCAACCACTTGCCATAATACCCCCAGTAAGAACCCCAGATAATCCTCGTCTCCCCCATCCAGAGATCTAACTGATCAAATACCGTTGAGCTCATATTATACCTTGAATTGTGAGTGTCTTGTTTGTGCACATAGGATACATCGGAGAGTCCGATCGGTCTAGTCTCTGGGACACTCACCCCGGTGACTATAGAACCCACGATGCTCGATCAACAACCGCTTCATGTTGAAGTTGAAAGGCAAGTTCACTGGAATCCCCACTTGATGCATAAAATTTCTATGTTTTGCAAATACAACCCTTGGCCTGATAATCACTATAAAAACTTGCTTGTTTTGCCTGCTAAGGTAACCCCACAAATATACCGCCACCTAAGCCTATTTTAGATGTAGTGCGTATAGGTGGGATCGCTCACTTAATTATATCCATCATAATCTTAATGATTGGTTGGGATTATGGTTGTGAAACTTGATGGGTTTGAGGATGAGGATAGGTGTGCATGTTTTCAAATAAAATGGGGAAGAACCCCGGCAAACGACCCACGGGTCGGGATACGCCATTTAAGGGCAGGGTATGAACGTTAACTTAGCAACCCGCGGTTATCCAAGTCCCGGGAGTCGTGGAGACGACCGGATAGATGGATGCTCGCAGTGTCGAGCAGTGGAAAGATGGAACAGTTCTACATGTGCTCTGTAAGAACGGCGTTGATTTTCATCTTGCCAAACTCTTTTAGTACAATCACTCGCTCTGTATGAGGCATTGGCTAGGCCCGAGCCGGAGTGGATAGCCTAGTAGCTTCTGTGCTGGCGCACAAGGGGTTAGGGAAGGGGTGAGGAGCCACGGGAGTACCACAGGGTACTGGAGTGGCTAGGTGGCCCGAACCTCTAAAGTACTGCTAGGTGATGAAACAAAGGCAACGGCTTGGTTTGGAATTCGGACGCTTATTTAGCGGTAAGTGTCGCTGAGTCCAACTTGTGGGAATTAGTACAACCTCTGATCAGAGTAAAACCTATTCGAATAGTCCGAGTCCACTGGTATGGATGAGTTACGGCTTGGTTCTTCAATTAGCACTTTTTATAAACTAAAACTGTGGAAAAGGTTTGGTTTTGGTTGAGGAATTGGTTTTTGGGTGGATGCTTTGCTACGGGGGTAGAACCCTGGAGCGGTGTGGAAAGTGTGATGGCTGAAAAGTCATTGGCCGTGTGGACCGGCAAGTCCAGTGGCACCCCCTTTTTGAGAAAAACCCTGTTTCTGAATGACTAAAATTTATTAGACTATCTCGAACTCTGCATACAAAATGTTTTATGCAAAACCTCCCTGAGCTACAGATATGCCTTGCATGTAGTTATAGCTATACCCCTGCTCCCTATGGAGGAAGATGGGCTTGCGGAGTACGTATGTACTCACCCTTGCTTTGTTGATGTTTTTCCAGTGGAGACGATGAGAGCACCGTATACGGCAGTGAATAAGGGCTACGACCTACTTCCCAACCGCGACGTGGGGAAACTTGGGCCTACGTTTTATGTTCCGCTGCTTAGTCTTCAAGGGCTGCGCCCCTTTGTTGTTCGACCCGTTAGGGCGGATCTGTATCACTCTGATGTAATAATGTGATTACCAAACCCTAAGATGGTAATAAAGCACATTTTAGTCCCATTCTGAAAACTGGGGCGCTTCATCACCGGACTGTCCGGTAGAGGCGTTCAAACCTCAACGGCTAGTTGCCTCTCACCGGACTGTCCGGTAGAGGCCACTGGACTATCCGGTGAAGGCCTGACATAGGCTAACGGCTAGTTTTTGTGAGGAGGGTATTTATACTCCTCCTCCACCACTTGTTGAGGTTGTTGTTTTCCTGCAACGTCCATATACATTCAGAGGCCTAAGAAACACTTCTCAACCACTCTCTTTGTGAGATTGAGCCAAAGTGTGAGATCCTTTAGTTGGGAGAGACTTTGTGAGATTGTGTGAGCTACATTGTGAGCACCTAGCTTATGAGCACGGTTGGCAAGCAATTCCGGCAAACGCTTTTGTTACTCTTGGAGGATTCCTCCTAGACGGCTAGAGCGTCCCGAAGGTCACCCGCTCCCCGGGTGGCACAATTCTTGTAGGTGATTACCCCGCTCTTCGGAGCAAGTGCTAGTGAGCATCCTTCACAGTCTTGGGGGATGTGAAGGCGAGGCCGTGAGTTGAAAAAGACTCGAGCTCTTGGTGGGCGCCTCAACGGGGACGTAGGGACACTTGCGGTGTGCCCGAACCTCGGGAAGTAAATCTTGTGTCCTGTGTGCTGTGCCCCTGCTGGGAGCTTGCAACAAGCTTTGTGCTTGATTGCATTTCTCTTTAGTGCATTTACATTTGCTTCCGCTTCTTTTACTTGTGTGTGCATTCTCTTGTCGTGAGTGCAGGTGTGTAGTGCTGAAAAGCTCAACACCACCAGAGGAACCTTTGTGACTACACTTCATAGCTCAATAAGTATTCTTGTGTACATTTACATACTTGAGCTATTCCTCTGTGTGACACCGGACTATCCGGTGTGGCCTACCGGACTATCCGGTAGAAGACACCGGATTATCCGATGAGAGCTGACTGGATTGTTTTAAGTGGTGAAAATTTCAGATTAGCCTATTCATCCGACCTCTAGGCGACATCACGGTCCTTTCAGCGGAGTCTACTAAAAACTGAAGCCCTAGTAGCAACGGTAAAAACTTATGGTTGTGCGGGTGTCTATTTATGCAAACGACCGGAGTCTACTAAAAACTGAAGTGCTAGTATAGCAACAGTAGAAACTTATGGTTGTGCGGATGTCTATCTATGCAAACGACCCAATGCACGATCGTCCGTTAGCCTCGTCTAATGGTTTGTGTTATGTCATAGTGTCATTGATCTTCTCTTTTTACCGCTGAATACATGACATGCCTTATTTTCATTGGCTGACTAAAGTGAAATAATGAATTAATTTAATTTAATAAAAACGAAACGAAGATTTTTAGGATGATGATTATGTTGCTACCTGTCCCGGACACCGCACGTCGCACCCGGCCACACGCCGTCCATTCCATCTATCGATCGGCTCGGTGGGGCCCAGGTCTCCACGCGTGGGTCACGTGACTGGGATGTGCGCTTGGAAACCGGGGTTCTCGCACCAGCAGGGCACGGGTTCACCGGTTGGGGGAGTCGCTCGCCGGAGCCGTGCTCGCCGCCACCACGCTGCCTCTACTTCCAGTCGAGAGCCGGTAGCCCGTGAAGCCGGGGGCTGGAATCAGAGGATTCCCCACTCCACTTCTGCCCTGCGCGTTCGCGAAGCTAAACCCTTCCCTCCTCTTCCGCCTGCGCCTCTCGCCGGCGCGCCGGCTCTGGGGCCGCCGACGCCGCCATGAAGCCCTCGCCGCACTTCCCGGAGATTGGGAAGAAGCCTAAAGGTACGCCCAGCCCCCCTTCCCCGGAGCAAAATCCCTGGACCTCCGTACCGATTGCGCCCGCGGAGTCCCTTTGGTTTTGCTAAAAATGATTTGAGATCCCCCTCCTGTGTGCAGATTTGATCGGCAAGGACCACGCATTCAACATCGCGGCCTACATCTCGTCGGGAGCTGTGCGTGCCTCGCCTCCCTCCTCTCCGGATTCCTGGGATATACCGTTACTTATGTGTCTGGATTTCATCTTGGCTCGCGACTAGGCCTGGGCCTAGGGTTTTGCTCTGCTGTGAGTTTGGTGCGGAATGCTGTGCTAATTTGCTTGGTTTTAATAGGCGTGCACATTAGTGCTGTCTGGGTTTTCTCAATAGGGCACTGGCAAATGGTGCCGGCTAGTGGTGGATGGATGGATGGGCTTGTGTTTCTGCTCCATTCTTCATACCAGACACTGGTTGGATCACTGTCTTTTGTTGTCCACCCTGTTTCTATCTGCCTGTTTTGGTAGTGACTAGTGACTGTGGCACGGGCGTGGGGTCTATGGGCACTGGCAAGGTTCTTCTTCCATTTTGGTGGTATTAGTAGAGTATATGGATTGCTGTATTTTGGTGACCAGAAGATTCCAGTTCGTTATGTTCCCCGTGCAGGTTTCACTTAGGTGGTGTCAGGTGTCCAAGAGGCTGATGTTTCATTTTGGTGATGATGCGAGTATATGATCCTTGAATACACCTGGCATATTGATTGTAACACTCCTTAGTAGCCTTGTTATTGGTGGGGTTTGTTTCTAGGTTTAGGCTTTCTGGAGTGGACTGCTGAACCTCTGAATTCTTTGGTGTTTGACACTTTGACATGATTCTTTTGTTTTATATCACATATACTTATACTATGTTTTCTTGGTTTATGTATCCTGTAAATATTATAATTGAAATATCTGGTTGGCACTAGGATGTTATTGCTGCTGCGCTCCGTAAACATGTTGAGGAGGAAGCTCGAGATCTTAGTGGTGAAGCTTTTTTGAGGTTTATGGATCAGCTCTATGAGCAGATATCTAGCTTACTGCAGAGCAGTGATGTCGCTGAAAATTTATTGGCTCTCCGTGCTATTGATGCTTTAATTGATATGCCCTACGGAGAAGGTGCTTCCAAAGTTTCTAAGTTCGCCAGTTTCTTGAGGAATGTATTTGACATGAAGCGCGACCCCGAAATCCTTGTTCCAGCAAGCGCAGTGCTGGGTCATTTAGCTAAAGCGGGGGGAGCAATGACTGCGGATGAAGTGGAGCGACAAGTAAGCTATATTTGGCTTGAATTGCTTGGAAAGCTATGCTTTTCATTTTTTTGACAACAGCCTTTTTAATTAAAGATTAAAACGGCTTTGGGGTGGCTTGGTGGCGATCGAGTGGAATACCGTCGATTTGCAGCTGTACTTATTCTAAAAGTAAGTTGAACTCATCAACCTTTCGCAATCTTTTTACATGCAAATAAGCCTTCCATTGTGGATGCAGTCTCATAATTTTTCGTCTTGCGTGCTATTACTCCATATATTAGTAAGCATATGTGGTATTTGTGTAGAGCAGTGTATGTTTATTCATTTGTTGATATCTTGTGTCATGCATGCTTGGCTGAATATACTACCACATTTGGTTTCTCTTTCTCACTAGAAAAAAATTATAAAGCATTAGATGGTGTCTCTCTACTGAACAAAGAGGAGAAAACCAAGTAAAAGATGCTATGCATAGTGTTCATACTCATGCTATATTGGTTCGAACAGTTGCTCATGCAAAAACTGAAGGAGGAAGTCCATTTTTGACCATTCAACTATCGCTATAGTCCAGTTTCGGACATTGAAGTGCAACATGACATTATTTTAATATTATGTAATAACCTGTCGGGGCCTGACCAGGAAACAGTGTTTTGGTTTTCTTTCAAAAAAAAAAAAAATCCAATTCAGAATTCAAAAAAAAAAAAAAAAAATGAAGCATCGTGCACCCTATAAAGACCTATTCTAATGTTGCCTCTATATTAGACATGCACATGCTGCTGTTTACACTTGTTGACTTGTATCATGTGTTAACCCCTTGCTCTTATGGCACCAAAGGAAATACAGCTCAAACTTGATATGGCCTGGGCTTTCTCCAAAGGCCTTAATTTACTGCACAATTATAAGTTGAGTGTTTCCAATGTTTTGCCCTCCATATTATTTCTCTGGTAATTCTGATGTATACCACAAGGACATGGAAGAGGGTTTCTGATTGACCTGGAGGGAATTGGCTGACTCCTAATGTTTTAATTTTGCTATGTATACAATTTTTTTTCATTAAATCCACCATTAGCATCTGCCTTGCAATGAACCTTGTGCAGCTGTACACCACCAGAGTCATGGGCTATTACATACATGTCAGTTCAAAAGATATATGCATTTTTGATTTTATTAGTATTCTGTTATGTTGATCTATCTGAACTTAATGTCAATTGCCAATATTGTTCCCAGATGCGCTATATAATTTCTATGAATCTATTTTGTTTCTTATTGTAGGAGATGGCTGAAAACGCATCAACAGTTTTCAATGTTCATGTTCCTGACTTTGTTGATGCTATATGGGTAGCTCTGAGAGACCCCAAACAGGCTGTTCGTGAAAGAGCAGTGGAAGCCTTGCGTGCTTGTCTCCACGTTATTGAAAAACGGGAGACTCGTTGGCGTGTACAATGGTAAGCCTAATTTTATCTTCAGATCAGTATCTACGTGTCATTGAACGAAATATGTTTTAACTCACTTTAAATGGGTTATCAAGATTTAATTTAAATAGTTCTATGGCCACTCATTTGCGTAGTCAATCATCTTTGCGTTTATTATTTAACTTGGTTAACTGTTCAGTTGCAATCCGGTCAGTTTATGGAGGACTAACAGCTGAAGTAGTGATCTGGTTTTCTTGTTTTCGGAACTAATCAACAGTTACAATTAAGTTGTGTACAAATGTGTAATTAATGAACCAAAATTGGCACAATAAGTTGTTTGGCTATTGGAATGTGTATTTGATAGTTTATCAACAGTGGACCAAGGTAAATAACTGAAACCATTGTTGTGAAAAGAAAGAAAGGAATAAAAAAGATATATACTATTTCATCGACTATTAAATTGCTTTTGGGTTTGATGTATACATGGGTGAGTTGTTAGTGTTTTTATCCTTGGAGCTTCATCACTTCCTGAATAACTTCTACACTCCTATAATATAAATTTCCTTGTACTTTGTATATTATTATTGAAAAATGCTACCATAAATGATACCATGTTGTTTTTATTGCTGCTGTGTGTTATGGAACCATGCTCCTGCAGCTAACTCTGGTTTACCTAAAATGTCATCCTCATCAAACAATAACTTTGATGGCTAGCTTTCTAACTGATGGTACTTTGATTATGGAAGTTTCATTTGGTAAGAAAATGGCTCACGTAGTAAAAGTTGCAGACTAACTAGATACAAAAATAGATATCATCTTTTAGTAACTCATGTTACATGCGAAACCATATATGATCCATATCAGCCACTCTTTCTATCTAAGCTTTTTGTAAGCCTCAATGTGATCCTTTGAACGGTTGAACGAACATTTCCCAATTTACCGATCTAAATTCATAAATCCATTGGTCAAGACGTAGGAGCATGTTGACATTTACATTTTCCCATCTTTAATAAAATGCGTATGGGGTTCTTTGATCAGTTCTTTTCCTGGGACTCAATGCTATGAATAATTATCTGCTTTTAGGAGCTTTTTTGGTTGTTGTTATCAGTGATAGTGCCCAAAGCACTTCATTTGCTGCAACTCTTCACCAATGCACTTCTGCTATACAATTATGTGCTGCCTTATTTTTTATTTCTTGGTTTGCTCAGGTATTACCGCATGTGTGAAGCAGCACAAGTTGGACTTGGCAGGAATGCTTCTGTTCATAGTATTCATGGCTCATTGTTGGCTGTTGGAGAATTGCTGAGGTAACTCACTGTTTATTTGGATGCTATTATAGATTGTATAGGATATCAATCGTGATTTTACTTTCCTTGTACAACAAGCCATATTGGTCATATATATATGAAGGTCACCCCTTGCGTCTAAGGGTGTGAAGTGTTTCTCTACATGGTATCATGAGTCTGGTTCCGTTTCCTGGCTCCTACCCTCCGCTGCCCTTCACTGGATCCTAGTGTGGCCAACGGGCTCCCGCCTGCATCAACTCCCGCACCCGACCCCTTCCTTGCGCGACTCCTAGCCGCACCCTCCCTTGCACGACTACCCCCTCCTAGCTGCGCTTTTCCTCGTGCTATCCTTCCTCCCAGCCGCGCCCCTTCCCCTGCGCATGCCCTCCCACTGAGCGCCGAACAGAGAGGCGCGGCTGTCGAGGAAGACGGGCGCCGAGAATAGAGCCTGGTAGTCAAGAGCCAAGCAAGCCCCACGAGAAGAGCAGGACGGGTCGAGCCAGCGACATGCAGAGCCGGCAGTGAGAGGAGAGCCGGCAACAGGCCAACAATGCACAAAGCCGGTGGGCGACAAACTGCGGGCTGTAGGCAAGAACCCCACGGGACAGCGCACAGTCGTGGGCGGACGAGTCGCAGACGAAGCAGCGGGCGGGCGGTTGGAGTGCTGCCAGGCGAGGGAAAAAGAGTCGTCGGGCGACACATTTGGTGGTGGGATGGCGACCACGCAGCAGGAACGGGCCACGGGCGTACACATTGAAGAAGTACCTAGAGGAGAACAAATGCCAAGCTTCAACAATGAAGAAAACGACAACGAAGTAGATCGGATGGAGAGAAGAACCAGAGAAAGAGAACTGGCAGCCTCCCGATCCGAAAAATAGTTCTCTCTCTATACCATGTTATGAATGGCACTTGTATTCAATTAATATGAGCGCTACATGAGGCCTTTTCCTACCGGGACTCGTACAAAGAGAGGCCAGTGTTACATGACGGTCTCCCACTCCAGGCAGAATATCGCGCCGTGGCTCATGCTATTGCTGAGTGCTGCTGGCTGCACCAGTGACTTCAGAAGCTTCACGTCTCGATCGCTTAAGCACAATTGTCTACTGCGACAATGCGAGTGCTGTCTACATGACAGCCAATCCGGTTCATCATCGGTGCACGAAGCACACCGAGATTAATATTCACTTTGTCCACGAGAAGGTCGCTCTTGGGCAGGTCCGTGTGCTCCATGCCCCCTCCTCCCATCAGTTTGCGGACATCATGACCAAAAGGCTTGCCTCTATAGTTGTTTACTGTTTTTAGGTTCAGTCTTGGCATCCGAGATCTTCCCACAGTGCTTGCGGGTGGGTATTAGAGATTGTATAGTTTATCAGTTGTGATTTGTACTTTCCATGTACAACAAGCCATATATATATATTAAGGTCACGCCCCATCTAAGGGTGTGAGGGGTTTCTCTACAGATGCCTTTCTTGTTCTTAGAGAAAAAGATGCCACAATATTAGTAATCATTTTGAAGAATCTTTCATCCTCATTTGATCCTCTTCGCACTTATTTTATTTATTTAATTATGAGGTGCATATCTAATTATTTAATATTTGAACAGCGATATATGATGATCATGAAAGGTGTAAAATAATGTAATTTAGTTCTGACAATGATGTGGTATATCTGATCCTCTAATTTTGCTGCATGAAATTTTAGGAATACGGGGGAGTTTATGATGTCACGGTACAGAGAAGTTGCTGATATAGTTCTTGATTATTTAAAGCACCGAGATCAGCTTGTTCGCCGTAGTATAACATCACTTCTTCCTCGAATCGCCCACTTCCTGCGTGACAGATTTGTGACTAATTACTTGAAGGTTATTTTCAGTGCCACAATTCATTTCCTGTAATTTTCCTTTCCCCACTACACCTAGTGTAATCCTAGAAAGATAGGGAATTTTAAAACTGTGGTGTTCCTTGATGAGTATTGTTCTCCTTTCCAGATTTGCATGGATCATATCCTGTTTGTTCTACGTACACCAGACGAGCGTGCTAGTGGGTTTGTTGCACTTGGAGAGATGGCTGGGGCCCTTGGTGTTGAACTTGTGCCTTATTTACCAGCAATCACATCGCATTTGCAAGATGCGGTATGCTTTGGCAGCCCTATTGTACTTTGGTGTTTACTTTAAATTCGTCATGCTTCGACAGATTGCTCCCTGCAATTTGTACCGTGTTATTTGCTTGAAATTTGTCACGCTTATTGGACCTTGTACCTGCAGATTGCTCCTCGCAGAGGAAGGCCATCTCTTGAGGCAATTTCTTGTGTAGGAAGCTTTGCAAAAGCTATGGGTCCTGCAATGGAACATCACATTCGTAGCGGACTACTAGATGCTATGTTTTCTGCTGGTCTTTCTGATAAACTTGTAGAGGCACTTGAGGCTATAAGCATAAGGTGAATTTTCCTCACTTTATTTCCTCGTTTTATTCTCTGTTGGGCTGTTACGTGACCAATTGTTCCGTACAGCATCCCGTCTTTGCTGCCCACAATACAGGAGCGTTTATTGGATTGTATATCTCAAGCATTACCAAAGTCATCTATAAGGGCAGGTGCTTCTATTGGTCGAGCAAGCAGGTCAAACAGTTTGCAGCAGTTTGTGGATCCTAGTAGTCCTGTTCTTGTGCAACTTGCCCTGCGTACTCTAGCCAACTTCAACTTTAAGGTCTGAAATGCTCTGGTAAACTGACTGATGGTAATGTCTTTGGGACTTAAAATATGCCTTTTTTTTCAGGGCCACGAACTTCTGGAATTTGCTAGAGAGAGCGTCATCCTTTATTTGGAAGATGAAGATAATAGTACCAGAAAAGCTGCCTCTTTGTGTTGTTGCAAATTAGTTGCACACTCCCTTTCTCCTTCCTCAAGTTCACAGTTCAGTTCAAATAGGTCAAATCGTATGGGAAGTGCTAAGCGCCGCCGGCTTGTAGAAGAGGTTCGTCAGAAAATTTATACTTCTACATGTATTTAACCATTGCTACTTCTTTGCCTTACACTTAGCAGTAGATGTGTTCTCAGTGTTGTGTCTTTTTGATAAGAGCAAGTAACCTGAGTTAAATTTCTCATGTGGAACACTAGATTTTTTTTTTCTCGCGTGGAACACTAGAATTGAAAAAGTAGAATTGTATGGAAGAGGAGTATATAGGCAAAGATGAGAGGGGAGGCAGTAGCAGGTTACAATTCATAGCCATTCCTTAAAAATCTGGACTTTTGGAGTCCTTTAATCATACATAAATTGAAAATATCTACACATATGGCTGGACTGTGGACTGAGTTGTTGTCTGTGTTATTATGTTGGTCTGTTGTGAATCTAATCCCTGCTTTGAACTAGTCGTACTTGAGATGAGATTCTTCAAAAGCCAAGTTTGGGTTCTTATTTGACATGCACTATATGGTTTTTGCCATAAGCTCTCTGATGATGATAATTCTCATGGTTCATTTTGATAGGCATTATGTTCATTATGTCTGTTGCCATTCTTACATTCATCTGCAGATAGTGGAGAAACTTCTTATTGCGGCTGTTGCTGATGCTGATGTTGGTGTTAGAAGTTCAGTCTTCAAGGCTCTGAATCGGAATCCGTCATTTGATGATTTTTTGGCCCAAGCTGACATCTTGACTTCAATTTTTATTGCCTTAAATGATGAGGTATGTTAAGGCCCATATTCCATGTAGCATCGACTTCACTTGCTCAATCTCAATGCTTCAGAATTTCAGCCTCCACTTCCACCTTGAGTTTGAAGGGGGCTCATGTTTATCCCATTATTTGGTCCTATTAGATCTGTTACCATCTTATCATATATTGTGGTACCTTCAAGATATATTACTTACTGCTTCAATACAATGTCTACCTGCATTTTCTTTTGGTTGTTTGTAAAATTTACTCCATCCCAAAGTGCAAGGGTTTTGGGTTTCGAATGAATTCATGCATTATTCTATGTATGTGTTTTTGTATATGTCTAGATTCATCAACATACATGTGAACATGGACAGAGAAAGGGAGGGCCAAAACCCTATGCAGTTCGGGATGGAGGGAGTTCTAGAACAGAATATCTAATGGAAGTAGTCTATAGAGGATATGCCCGAGATGATGAGGAGCCCCCTATTATACTAATAATATATGATATATACTAGGATGTTTCCCTGACCAATCATGTGCTTTCCATCATTTAGGGGCATAATATGGTTTATTTTCTTTTAATGTTTTGGTAGTTGGGTTCTGAGTCCAACCATGAGAAGATAGTAAACTGTGAGAAGAGGACTTATGAAATAATGGACCAGTGTAGAGAATTAGGGAAACACCTCACACCCTTGACCGGGGGGGTGGGGGGTGGGGTGGCTTTCATATATATAGCCCATATAGGGTTTCTTTACAAGAAAGGTACAAGACAAGATATACACTTTCCTAAAGCCTATACATATTCCCTAATAACCAGGAAAAGGTGCTTGATGTAGCTCATTCTATAATGTGGCTTTGCTTTAAGGGTCCGTTTGGTTGGAGAGCGAGGTAGGATAGAATGGCTCTGCTCTTAGATTCTAGGATGGAATGGCTCTGTCCCATGTTTTGTTGAAGAATGGAGTGGCTCTATTTCTTTGTTTGGTTGGAGAGACGAGAATGGAACGGTGTCAACTCCGTTTATCACCGTTAAATGTGGGACCCGCCTGTCATTGAAACAAACCTCGTCTCCCTGCACCCGTCCTCACCGGCGGCGCTGCCCACGCTCCTCGCCGGTTTCCCACGCTGCGCCTATCCTCGCTGGTGGCGGCCGCCGGCGCTCGTCCCAGCTCCTGCTCCGCCAGCGCCCATCCCAGCTCCTCCACCGCCGCCGCCGGTCCAATCTCCTCCTCCGCCGCCGCCTTGCCCAATCCCCGCCGTCGGGCCACACCCCCGCCCTCGCTGCTGACGCGCCGCCTCCTTCTTCGCCGACGCGCCGCCTCCTCCTCCGCCCTCGAGCTGCCCTTGAGCCGCCTCCATCCCGGCACTCGTCGGCACCAGCGCCGCCACGCCTCCATCCTCGCCGGAGAGGGGCCGGGAGGTGGCGCGGCCCTCCGGGGAAGGGCATCGCCGCCGGAGCGAGTCCGGGAGGCGGCGCAGCGGCTCGGATCCAGCCGGGGGAGGCGGCGCGGCCGGCTTGGAGGAGCGGCGCGGCGAGAAGGGCGGAATGGGGAAGGAGACGGAAGCTCACGCCGCTCAGATGGGATGAGCTCGTCTGGCTCTTTTTTTAGGATGCACTCATCCCAGAATCTGACCGAATATTCCCTTTTGGGAGCGGCTCTATCCCATGGTTCCTCAACCAAACGGCAGCTAGGACGGAGCCGCTCCATCCCATTCCCATCCATCCCACCAACCAAACACACCCTTTGCATGCGGCTACTGTTATATTTTCCTTGCAGTATCTTAAATTCTAAATTACCAGCAAAACCTGACCTTTGCGTGGCTTCCCTGATGTGCAAAGTCCGGTACTAATTACTATAGTAGATTCTGTTCACTGCAATATACTTTACCCATGGGTGAACCCTGCACTGGCTGGGACATTGGGTCATGTGTATATTGCACTTGTGTAAACACACAATTCTAATATCAGTTCCCATTTTATGTGTTCTTGCTTATAGCAAGTACATTTTTAAAGTGCAATGAGCCTTTAGAAAGTTGACAAACTATCTTTTTTACTGTTTGAATTCTTAGGAATATGATGTCAGAGAATTGGCAATTTCAGTTGCTGGCAGATTGTCTGAAAAAAATCCTGCATATGTACTGCCTGCACTTCGCCGCTATCTTATACAGCTGCTCACATATCTTGACCAGAGGTTTGATCCAAAGTTTCTGACAATAAATGTGGTTTCCAAAGGTCACTGTTGTTGCTCCATCATCTTGCTTATGAAAGTCTTGTCATTTGCAGTACGGATAGCAAGTGTAGAGAGGAAAGTGCTAGATTGTTGGGTTGTTTAATTAGGAGCTGTGCACGGCTAATTCTTCCATACATTGCTCCTGTCCACAAGGTTAGCATTTAGCAAGAAGTTAGATCAGTACTTGTGTTTATTTTGTAAAATTTTACTTCATTGTTTTTGTTTTAGGCTCTTGTGACTAGATTATGTGAAGGAACAGGACCAAATGCTAATAATGCACTTGCTGCGGGAGTTCTTGCCACTGTTGGAGAACTGGCCAAAGTGGTTAGTCTTCCTCTGATCCTTCATTTTGTGGTGTTTCTTCCATCTCATGGTTGATGTCCCTGTGACTGGTACAATTTTTAATCATTTATGCTCTTCATTATAGGGTGGTTTTGCTATGAGGCAATATCTTCCTGAGCTGATGCCAGTAGTTGTGGATGCTCTTTTAGACGGAGGTGCTGGTGGTAAAAGGGAAGTGGCAGTAGCAACTCTGGGACAAATTATTCAAAGCACAGGGTAGGTTCTTGTTCGTTCTCTATTTGGCATGCTCCTTAAGTTGCATTATTTCACATCCCCAACATAGTTACTGTACTGTCTTGCAAGATTTTTTCAACTCCTGTTTGTCTGTTGAGGTTTGTTGCCACTAAGTTTATAATTGTCCATATCTTAATCTTATGTGCACAAATTCTTGCTGTTTTGAACAAGGTTTAGTGAAAATCTCAAAAATTTTATGGCCGATGTCATTAAAAAAATTTGGATCCATGCCACACCAAGTTTTCAAAGTTCTATTTCATGTTGTAAATTATTATGCTACTCAATGGCGTTTCAAAGAACATGATATCTGATTTTGAGGCATTGGAGTGGCATATGTACAATGATTGCTTGAAAAATGTGGTTTGAGCAGTGAAAATTATTTGTATTGATTTGTTTTTTCTTCTCGAACTGTATTATTTTGGTTTGAAAAGCGTTATCAGAATGTCACAAATTCATTGTTATTCTATATATATGTGCTAAGAGAATTGTTTCAAAGCTAGGCCTTGGAAACTTCATTGTTGTCCAAAACATTAATATTTGTGACCAGAGGGGGAGTATAGAATTCTTGAGTCCAAAACCATAGTTATGACCTCAACAAGTCTTGATTTTCCTGGAGTATTTGATTCACAAACCATGTTTTTAGCTCCCAACTTTATTTTGATATCCTTTATGAACTCAGATTTATAGGTTTGTTGTGCTCGATATTTTCCTAATACTTTTGCAGTCATCTTGTTTGCGTCGTTGACGTTGCTATGGTGTTTCCTGTGTGAAAGATAGTGCTTCTAGTGCTTTGCTTCTGCCATTTGTACGCGTGTTCTCTTTCCATTTGCTGCATTTTTCCTAAATTGCATGTTTTACTATCCAACATATGATTCAACTCTGTGGTTATGTCCATTTTGTACTTAGTGCATTGTACTGCTTCATTTTGAACATGGTATATGTTATTTTGCATGGATGATCCACCAGCTATGTTATCGCCCCCTACAATGAGTATCCACAATTGCTTGGCTTACTTTTGAAGTTGTTGAATGGTGAATTAGAATGGTCGACTAGACTAGAAGTGCTGAAGGTATCTGTTTTGATCTTTGCTTAAAATTTCATGAAACTGTATAATGCTCCAGGCCAAGAAATAAGGCAATGTTTTGTTCTTTCAGGTTTTAGGGATCATGGGTGCTTTGGACCCTCACGCACACAAGCGAAATCAACATAATCTACCTGGCCAACATAGAGAGGTCCTAAGATCAACAATTGAGACTGCACAGCATATTGTTTCCATGGAAGAGTTACCGACTGACTTCTGGCCATCATTTTCAGCATCTGAGGACTATTATTCAACAGTATGGTTTTATGTTCCTTAATTAGGCATCTGGGACACTAGTGTTATTGTTTCACCTTATTCCCATTTTGCTAGGTTGCAATTAGTTCTCTCATGCGAATTCTTCGAGATCCTTCCCTTTCAAGTTATCACCAAATGGTAGTTGGCTCCCTTATCTTTATTTTTAAGGTAATACTTGTACCTTTTCTATTCTAAATAGCTACTTTACTAATTTTCTCAGCAACCATATGTTCTTCAACACTGTATAATTACTTTTTTTTCTATGACAAATTGGCATCTAGTCGATGGGCCTTGGCTGTGTTCCATACTTACCAAAGGTGAGAGGATCCCAGTTTGCTTTGCTGTACTGTGATCGTTTTGCTGTTTTATAGATTTGTTTTATTTCATTTGCTGTAATTTAAGCTTTCAATTACAATTGCTTTGAATGTATTACAATTGAGCTTGTTTATGTTTCCTGGGAAAAGATAGAAAATGCACAAGGATTTCTGAAATATTTGTCTTTGCTTCTAAAGGTTCTCCCTGAGCTATTCCGTGCTGTTCGCATGTGCGAGGATGGTGGTTTAAAAGAGTTTATAACCTGGAAGCTTGGAACATTGATATCTATAGTCCGGCAGGTAATATGTCCTTTGCAGTGCTTCAATATATTAATATTGCAATGATTGTTAGATTCTTTCGGTTGCAATTGATGTCTGGCATATTTTATTAACATTACTTATTTTCAGCACATTCGGAAATATTTACAAGATATACTCTCCCTCATCTCCGAATTGTGGACTTCCTCATTCAGCTTGCCTGCACCAAACCGAACCATACAAGTCCCTCAGGGTTCACCGGTAATTGTCCTTGATTTTTCCTTTGCTGCTTCCTTTTGTTATGCTCAAGCATGAAGCATGTCTGCCAAATTATTTCCTTAGTAGGTCCCATCGTAGTTCACAATATCTCAACAATCAACATTCTGATCTTCTGGAAAGAAAATTGTTATATTAGCATCTTCCTCGTTGCAGCTGTGGGATATATAGCTTTCATATTCTTATTTTTATCCTGGACCCTATCAGACGGTTGAAAAATGAGACATTAGCTTCATATCAATTCTTATACTTCAGATTTGGTTACCTGATAATACTCCTTTGCTTCAGAATATAAGAAATATAACTTGGTCAGTTGTTCCACTTTGGTTCAAACATATAATGTGTGGATGCATGATGGTTTTTCATGTGACCTTTTTCTCTCTAATCTTCTCTTTACTCTCTTGATTCCATAAGCTTTTTTAGCCCTCAGGCCAATCCAAAATATGCCTTGTATGAGTATTGGGTTAATAAGGTAAATCTAGGGATATCAGGAAGAACCTGGTGGTCGCCCTCCCTCTGGAGGCTCTGACTACTTTTGCCTTCTTGCTTGCCTTGGATAGATACATCCCCTCTCCTTATATAAGGTTTGCTTGACCCCTAAGTAAATATCCTAACTGAATCAATCTAACTTATCTCTTTCCTAACAAACCCGATAATAGCAGTCCAATCTAATCTAAGCTAATGGCAGCACTGTTCACGCTACAGTTCCCGTGAACAGTGCAGCCTGGCCCTGCTACCATAACATGAGTATTTACCTCATGCTTGAAATATGCCTGGAATGGTGATCAATCCCGTAATACCTGACCCAAAATTTACCGTGGACAATTTGGCTCGTCAAAATCTACTTGTTGCTGGTAACCGCTGGACTCATGTGTGGGTCTGTGTGTGTTTGTATGGGTTTCTTTAACCCCTTTTCTTCTTAATATAAATGATACGTACCCCCCCGGAAACCATTAGTGGGCTTAGTGGCTCACTAGTGGGAACCATCACTTTATGTTGCTTTTTTCTAGAACGATTATTTATTGTTAACATCAAGAAGGTTTAAGACCCATCGAGCTCTAGCTCCTTTCTTGTGAGGTTACTTGTGCATGGATAATCAACATAGTAACCTTTTTGGTATCCCTGTTATCTTTACATTCTCTTCTATTACCTGCTGAAGGTGTACTTTTTCTGATCCTTGTATTTCATAGGATTGTTCTTTTCTTAACTTTTTTGTTTCCTCACCAGGTTCTTCACCTTGTTGAGCAACTATGCTTAGCTTTAAATGATGAGTTCAGAATGTATTTACTTCACATTCTACCAAGTTGTATCCAAGTCTTAGGTGACGCCGAACGTTGCAATGATTATCACTATGTTCCCGACATATTACACACACTTGAAGTTTTTGGCGGTTTGTAACCATTTCCCACTCAGTTTCATGTTCATAATGGTTGAAATTAACCGTTGATTATAATTTTTGTTGAATTTGAATGTTGTCCTTTAGGGAATTTGGATGAACACATGCACTTGGTTGCTCCAGTACTTATTCGTTTATTTAAGGTGGAGCTGGTTGATATCAGGCGGCATGCTATTGTTACTTTGAGTAAGCTTATACCTAAGGTGCAGGTTGGTTGATATTCTTGTCTGGTTTGATATTATGTCAAATTGTTATTTTTTTCCCAAAATGGTCAACATTTATAGAACCTTTTGCCTATCCTGAACAGGTTGGCACTCATGTATCGGCTTTAGTGCATCATCTGAAGCTTGTATTGGATGGGTAAGATAAACTGCCTATAAGTAACCCCCTTTTTTAATTTCTGTATTATGTCTGTCTTGGGAAAAATGAAAGTCCATCTTCATGAGCCGTTGATTCTTGTTGCTACAAGTATCAGTTAATGGCTATCTATTAAATTTAGTCCAGTTCCATACTTCCATATTGATTTTTCAATCTACACTAGAAATTCTCATTATATTTGCCTTATTGGTGACAGCAAAACATTAGGACTAACTGGGTGACTAAGATATGGAGAGGACTTGAGTTTTTTTTATTTCCATTTGACTATTGAAAAAAAATGTATTGTTGGACCTGTCAAAAAAACTGTAATGTATACAGTGACAGTGGGCAATCTTGGGTGCATGTAATATTTTATTTCTCTAAACCTTATATTCTATGGTTATGAGTTTGCTTGAAATCATAATTCATACATTAGAATAGCTGAATCACTTGATTGAAATGTTACTATGGTAGGGAATTTCTAGGACAACTTGGTTGCTTGATTTTTTAGTTCGAATTTACTTTAGGAAGCATGCCAGTACCATCTATTTTAATTAATTTGCAAAAAAATTAGATCATACATTCATACTGATCGTTTCAAACTTGTGAGTTTGCTTTCCGTTGACGTCACTCAGTTCCACATTTTAGGTCGCTTTAGTCTATTCTTTAAGTCAAATTTCTCACTTTGACCAAGTTCTTAGGAAAATATATTGATATATACAATACCAAATATATGCAATTTCGACATATTTCATGGTGGATTTAATGAAACTAATTTAATGTTGTGGATGTTGGTGCATTTTTATATAAATTTGGTCAAAGGTAGAGAAGTTTGACTTAGGACAAAGCTAAGCTAAGCTATGACTTACAACGGGGAGTACAATTTTGTGCCTTGTCTGCAAGAAGTTTTCATGTTGAACCTGTTTTCCATTATGACAATATTATATTTGGTGTATTTCTTTTGGCTCCCCCACCCCGAACACACACAATTGTTGTTATTTGCTAAATTTTTCTTTTCCTCATATGACCAGCAACAATGATGATCTGCGAAAAGACGCTGCAGAGGCACTCTGCTGTCTTGCACACGCTCTTGGAGAAGAGTTCACAATTTTTATACCATCAATACGCAAAATTCTAGTGAAGCACCATTTGCGGGTATCCTATCTTGATTTCATGTATATACCATTTTTTATGTCTGTCTAATTATGCTCGTTTTCATTTCTTGCAGTACAGAAAATGGGATGAGATTGAAAATCGGTTACTGAGGCGAGAGCCATTGATCACTGAAAACTTGTCTGTACAAAAGTACACACAATGTCCACCTGATGTCATTAGTGACCCCCTTGATGATTTTGATGGTACACCTTCTGAGATAACTGATGAAACACAGCGACAACCAAGAAGTCATCAAGTAATATGCTTAGCCTTCTACTTAACATATATTTCCTCTCTCATGCGCTGCATCTTATTAAATGTATAATATTTAGACAACTTAAGACCTAAGGGGTCAATGTTTATTCTTCTGAACCTATTGACTTTCTTGAAGACTAAGATGTCTTTAGTGGTGGGCCCTGGCATTTTGGCCATTTGTTTCAAGACCACTGGATGTCATATTGTTTTGTCTCTTATCCTTGTGACTTGGCCAAAGACATATCAAAATCTTAGCTTCCAAGCAGATAGGAACATGCACATTTGTGTATAAAATGTGCACCATTTCATTTGACTCTGAAAATTTTCAACTCAAAATGTAACCTACCAAACCAGATAACTATGGGCTAAAATCCAGCCTCTGTGTCTTCAATCCTAAAATGCTCTCTAAAAACAATACCAACATAAGCTTTGCTGATCTTTATTTTTTGTTTCTGTTAGTCGTGTGTATGATATGGTCAGGTCACAATCATTTCATTAAGATAAAGAGAAGGTACACTGGGAGCTGAGCCCCCATACAAAGCACACAACACAAACACAGCACACACACACACTAGACGACGCCTTAGGGGGAGCTGAACCAGAACTATCAAGAGCAGAATCTAACCCTCTCTTCAGCGACCTTCATTTTGTGAAATCATGAAACACAGTGCACCCATTCAGTGATCTAAAGAAGTTTAAAATTACTCCCTCCATCCCAAATTATAAAGGGTTTTAGCCTTCTTTTTATCCATATGAATGTGATTAATCCAGATACATATTGAACACACATACATAGATCAATGAATGAATCTAGTAGAGGCCTAAAACCTCTTCTAATTTGGGACAGAGGGAGGATAGCAATAGCACATCCTATTCATGTGATAGTTTGGAAGGACCCCATCTTTCATATTTTGTAAAAGATGGGCTGCATTCAACTTCATAGTTCATACCACTTACTGCTATTAAGTACATGCCTTGTTTGATTTCAATCATACAGTATAGGGGGGCAGCCCCCGGTGCATGATATGCTTTTAGTATTTGGGGAAGATGCATAGTTATTAAACCTCTTATTTGGGCTTTTGCATGGCCATATTGCTGGGATACATCCTTTTACTGCATGATGACCGGACACAGGATTTCTGAAGTTAGTTTGTGATGATAAAGATATGTGTTGCTGTTGCATAGCTAAGAAGTTGTTTCTCGTATTAAACAATGGTTGCAAAAAGATCTCAGGAATGCCCTGTGGAATATGCTATTCTAGATTCAAACCAGTGCTCCATTTTTATTTTTCTTCATATCATGTCTTACATGTACATATACTTCTCTCTTTTGCCTGTAACCTCAAATCTACTTTTAACTAAGAGTTAACACTTCTGTGTTCTGAGTTTCTTACTGTAACAGGTCAATGACGTTCGGTTGCGGAGTGCCGGTGAGGCTTCTCAGAGGAGTACTAGGGAAGACTGGGCTGAATGGATGAGGCATTTCAGTATCGCGCTTCTCAAAGAGTCACCGTCTCCAGCTTTACGTACTTGTGCAAGGCTAGCTCAGCTTCAGGTGAAGTAGTTCTTTAGATATATATATATATATCACTCATCTTATGAGTATTTTCTGACACAAATTGTCCAGCCTTCCGTTGGCCGTGAGCTGTTTGCTGCTGGGTTTGCAAGTTGCTGGGCCCAAATGAGTGAATCTTCTCAGGAACAACTAGTGAGAAGTCTCAAGACAGCCTTCTCATCTCAAAACATACCTCCTGAAATTCTTGCTACTCTGCTGAACTTAGTAAGTTGACTCGTGTTTCACTTATACAGGGTATTTGACATTCATTTCTTTCATTTAATTTTTTTCCCACTTTGTAAGTAGGCCGAGTTTATGGAACATGATGAGAAGCCTCTTCCTATTGATACAAGGCTACTTGGCGCACTTGCTGAGAAGGTGACTTTTGTTTTTTTTTCTGTTTGTGTAGTTTTTTTTTTTTCAATTTCAGCTCGTGATACTCTTTCGAACTATTTGTTAGTGTCGAGCATTTGCAAAGGCCCTTCATTATAAAGAAATGGAGTTTGAAGCTGTTTGCACCAAGAAGATGGGTGCAAATCCTGTTACTGTGGTTGAATCCCTCATTCATATTAACAATCAACTACACCAGCATGAGGTTTGTTCCACTATCATATGTGCTAGGTTAAAAGAACTATCTGTTATGGTTTGTTAACACTTTCCATTATTTCTTCAGGCAGCTATTGGGATATTGACTTACTCACAACAGAATTTGGAAGTTCAATTGAAAGAGTCATGGTATAGGATGTAGATACATTCCGCTCCTATTTAGTTTCACTCAGAAACATTGTGTTTCCAATATCATTGCTTGTTCAGGAACTTGCTTAAATTTTATGGAATGCAGGTATGAAAAATTGCACCGTTGGGATGAAGCCTTTAGAGCATACACCATTAAATCATCTCAAGCATCTGGTCCTTTACAAAACTTGGATGCTACATTAGGTAGCACACAATTCTTTTTACGTCTTTTGGTTCTTTCAGAGATAATGATAGCTAAGTAAAATTCATATTATGTTAGGTCGAATGAGATGTCTAGCGGCTTTGGCTCGCTGGGAAGACTTAAGTGCATTGTGCAGAGAGCAATGGACTGGTGCAGAACCATCCGCTCGACTCGAAATGGCTCCAATGGTTGTGGATGTCTGATTGTACATTTTATCATTAATGGTAACTGCTAATCTAATTTCTTTTAACTTCTTTCTGCTTCCATAGGCTGCAAATGCTGCTTGGCATATGGGTGAGTGGGACCATATGGCAGAATATGTTTCTCGCCTGGATGACGGGGATGAAAACAAGCTCCGCATGTTAGGTAACACAACAGCTAGTGGTGATGGAAGCAGCAATGGCGCTTTCTTCCGGGCTGTTCTTTCAGTCCGTTCCAAAAAGGTAGTTGCCCCTTCTTTGTGTAATTGTATTGTTTTTATCTGATTATTCTCTTGTTGACAACCTTTTGTTTTCTTTTGCAGTACGATGAAGCTCGGATATTTGTTGAGCGAGCGCGACGGTGTTTGGCTACAGAACTTGCAGCACTGGTATGTCATATATATAATTGGTATGGATGTGAAGTATGTGTTGGAATCACTCCCTCACACAAATGTTTATCGCAAACGCTCTCAAGCTAGCAAGCTTTGATTGACTAGCCAAATACACTCCCCTGAGAGTGTTGATGCTGGATGCTTTTCTTTTATGTAGAAAAACAAGCTTTGGTGCCACACACCGCTCACATCGTTTTTCATTCATATATATAAGAAATGCAGGGAAAGGCTGCGTACAATAGACCTCAAGTGGGTCCGATCCCTCCCCGGACCCCACGCAAGTGGGAGCTCATGCACCAGGCTGCCAAATATATAAACTCCAAAGTACATTCACAGCTCGAGATAAGAGCCAGCCAAACACTCGGCCAGCACTCACGCTATGATCCTAAACTCACGGCATGAATCAAGAATCTAATAACCACATGTGGCCAGTGAGTGTCATGCTACCATGTTTAACGTGCAGATTCCATGCATGAGACCGGGTCACAAGACCTATTCCTTTGCCACGAAAATCACTTCCACATGCTCTGTGCCCATGCATATCCACACCACACATTAACGTGCAGTTACATCTCCTGATCACGTCTATCGATCTCCTAAGTATTTCACACGTATGCACTTACTGTGTCCATGTCATGGTCTCTACTCTCTACAACGGCTCAAGGCAACAACAGCTCACTAGTTTCACATATTTTGCTGCTATGTACTTGATCTGCCGCCGCGCATTATATCTAGTTACACATGTATGCAAATAAATAAACAAGCAAAATCTAATGACAAGATTAAATCTAACAGAATGTATCATAATGCAATTCTAAATGTTCACTTGCAATGTACCTAACAGTTAGGCAAAAGTTCATTTTACTAACCCGACTATTTGGTTTGTCCACTTATCCCAGTTACAAAATGTGGGCCCATTTAACTCCCTGAACAATTAAAATTAGTCCAGTTTTCCCCCGTAATTAAAGTTACCCCTTTTGTTTCTCCTTGTATGGTTGTGCTTTACTTTCAAAGTTTGTGGTATGATACTTGGCATCACTGTTACAAATTTTTTTTCATGATTATTTTCATAGTTTGAAAGTATCTAGTATATTAGCATAACCATCATGTAGAATGATCGGAAAACACACCACACCCTTTTGGAGGGAGTGACTTTTCAGGGAGTACTAATTAGATCGGTACGCCTATACAACTACCTAAAGAAGTAAAGAGGCTATACAATCTCCAACACATAAATATCTAAAATTATTTTTCCAACATAGAGTAATGCCGTCCATCACGCCACAATAATTTGAATATAGAAACCAACTTGTACAGGGAAAACATTTCATTACAGGGTGAATGGATCCAGTCTACATAGGTTGGGCATGAAACAATTCGAAATGTTGTACAGGGGGGCAAGTGGCCGTTATATTTTTCTCTGTATAAATTCAGTGATATCTGTATGTATGGAATGAACCTATGGTTATGATGATACTCTCATCTATTTGAAAGGGCGCAAAGACCCAACATACATGTGGTAAAATTGCAGCAATGCCTCATTTATTATAGAGAAACAAATGCATAAACAACTCTGACGTCTGACCCCATTCAAACTCGTGGTGGATCTAGAATTCTGCATAAAACGGGTTTGGCTGACCCACCACAGGAATGCTGCATTTGTTTTTGTAATTCACACATTTTATCTGTCTTCACACTTCTGTAATATAGTTACAATTAGCTGGCCTGTGCTTTCTCTCAATTTAATTATTTCTCTTACCTGTTCTGTGTTTTACTGATGCAAGAAAAGCCTATTGCTTTCAGATGTTATCAGTTTCATCAAAATTCATTGTGGTATCATAGTTTTATTTTATCTTTCTGTGATAATACTTTTGGTCAGGTACTCGAGAGTTATGAGCGTGCTTATAATAACATGGTACGGGTTCAACAGCTTTCAGAACTGGAAGAGGTATTTTCTTGTCCTTGGTTATGTTCTGAATACAGCTGCTATATTGCTGACATAATGAATGATTCATTAATTAGGTGATTGATTACTGCACTCTTCCGATGGAAAGCCCAATTGCTGAAGGACGAAGGGAACTTATTCGCAATATGTGGAATGAACGCATTAAAGGAACAAAACAGAATGTGGAGGTTGATTTTTTTGCCATTGACTTATGACATGTTGCATTTACTGTTTGTCCTAACTTCCAAAAGTATTTCAGGTGTGGCAAGCCCTACTTGCTGTCAGGGAGTTGGTTCTTCCTCCTAATGAAGACAGAGACACCTGGATAAAATTTGCTAAACTTTGCTGGAAGAATGGTCGCAATAGTCAGGCTAGATCTACTTTAGTCAAACTTTTACAGGCAAGTTATCAGTCATCGTTAATTGTCATGTGCATGTCTGACCCCTCCCTATAACAGAAATAATTTATGATGTCACTTACAGTTTGATCCTGAATCTTCTCCTGAATTGAGACTGTATCATGCACATCCACAAGTAGCCCTGGCTTATCTAAAATATCAATATGCTGTCGGCGATGAGATTAAAAGAAGGGATGCATTTTCAAAATTGCAAGTAAGTTTGTTTTTATTCATGTACTTGGATGGTACATTGCAATACACATTTGTGTTGTGCAAAATAGATCATACTTCTTTTTTCTTTGGTGGATAGGAGTTGTCTGTGCAGCTTGCTACCGCTATGGATTTCCCTGCAACATCAGCAAACAATGGTACCATGTCAAGTGCTGGAGTGCCACTCGTTGCTCGTGTTTATTTGACACTTGGTCTCTGGAAGAGGGCACTATCACCTGCATTAGATGATGATTCTATTAAAGGTATCAACAATGTACAATTTTTTTCACTTGTTGTGCCCTTAACCTTTTATTTTAAAAACATATTTTGTTTTTTTTCCTCTCCAGAAATTTCGATTTCTTATAACAATGCCACGCTAAGCGCAAAGGACTGGGGCAAGGCCTGGCACATATGGGCTTTGTTCAACACAGAAGTCATGTCTCGCTATACAACGCGAGGCCGACCGGATGTTGCAGGACAATATGTTGTTGCGGCAGTAACCGGGTATTTCTACTCTATTGCTTGTGCATCAACTACGAAAGGGGTTGATGATAGCTTACAGGTGAATCTGATGCTTTGTGATTTATGTTCTGTAAACTTTAATTTGAGTAAGGTTCTTTTTTTAACTCATCATTGACCACCACTGGAATGGTTACCCTTTTAATGTTTTAGGATTGACCAGCAGCTAGGAATTTATATTATCATAGTTTGCTTGGTTTGCACCATCTTACTGTTTTCTTTCTATAGGTGTTTAATAATAGGTCCTGGTCGCCCCTCCTGTTGTTCCTTTTTTCCTTCTTAATGAAATGGCACGCATGTCTCCTGCGTTGTTCGACTTTTTTTCTTTATATAGGTCCATGGTTCCATGGTCCAAGCCTTCGATAAAAGTTTGCTGTTTGCCACATGGTAAACATTGGTATAAAAATAAATTGTATCTGTGCCATTACAATTGTCAAGTTTTGCAGATATACCACAAAATCCACATATTTGGAACCATGCCATTATGATTTCAGTTTTGTTTTTGAAAAATATGACACTAAATTTATGTTGTATCAGCCATGCCGTTGCAATTTCAGCGTTGTTATGAACTACATGTGGATTGTAATAGCATATTTAAAATATGCGAATTGTAGTGGGCATCTCTGAAACTTGACAATCGTAATAACACAGCTTATTTCTCATAGATTTGGATAACAAATGCCTAGAAAAAGTAATGGTTAAGGATTTGATGTTGTCTTGATTCAAAAACTGAAAGTTCAAAATATTGGAGGTAGCAGCTGCAAAGCCCATGCTAAAATATATTGAGCTTGTTTGTTATATCTTATTGGCTGTCATTATTTTGAACAATTTAAGCATTCCGGAAACTTCTTTTGTGTGTTTGTTTAATGATAAATGCTGCAATACATACATTGTTGCTCACCTCTTTTTTTTCAACTTCCGTGCAAATTTTGCATATGCGAACACTTTTAATTTTGAAGGCCAAAGGTAACTTGAAGTACTAGCATTGGGTGAGACTTAAATCATAAACTTTTGTGGTATGAAAACATGCTGCCTGCTGTAATATGACTGCAGGAAAATAGCCCTCGATACTGCTTTATTTATTAACTTAATTCTGATTAGATGTAAATTGCCTTTTAACGTTCAGTTTTGTTTAATTGTTTTTGTAGGATATCCTTCGTCTTTTGACTCTTTGGTTCAACCATGGGGCTACCTCAGATGTTCAAATGGCGTTGGAGAAAGGCTTTTCTCTTGTCAAAATTGAGATGTGGCTTGTTGTGCTGCCTCAGATAATTGCAAGAATTCATTCGAACAATAGAGTAGTTAGAGAACTCATACAGTCTTTGCTAGTTCGAATCGGAAAGGGGCATCCACAGGTTTGTATTCTCGTCTATAAGTTATCAACTTTTACCATTACTGTGCTTCTGTTAGAGCACTTCTAGTCTGTTCATGTAATTTACCATGGTTATGCATTACTACATCAACCTTGGTGGTGTACCTGAAGTAATAAACATGAAAAGAGGTGCAACAGAAACTGTAAGCCGTACCAGAGGATGGAATGGCTCCATCCCCGATTCTAGGGATAGAATAGCTCCATCCTTGTGTTTGGTTGTAGGGATGGAATGGCTCCATTCTGTGTTTGGTTGAAGGGATGAGAGGGATGGAATAACAACCACCGTTAGCTACCGTCTTGTGGGCCCCTCGTGTCAGTGAGCTCTTCTTCCTCCTCCCAGCCACGCCTCCACCTCCAGCAGAGCAGCCGGCCGCGCCATCGCCTCCTGCGGCGTCGGTGCCCGCTCCAGGCCGCGCCCTCGCCTCCAGCGGCGGCGGCGCCCGCTCCCGGCCGTGTTTCGCCTCCTGGCGGCGCTTCAGATCCGGTGGGTCGGGCGAGGAGCAGAGGTGGCGCGGCCCTCCAGATCCAGTGGGCGGGCGGGAGAGAAGCGGAGGCGGCGGCGCAACTCGAGCTCAAGCTCCGGTGGGCAGAGGCGCGAAGGCACGAGAGGAGCGGAAGGTGGAGGTGCGGCTCTAGCTCCGGTGGGTGGGGGCAAGAGAGGAGGAGGCGGCGGCGATGCTCCAGGTCGTAGGCGGGTGGAGGCGGCGCTCTAGCTCGCAGGCGGGCGGGCGGCGGTACGGTGACGAGAGAGGTGACGAGAGGGACGCCATGACGGGAGCGAGCGCGTCTGGCCTTTTTTTTCGAGCGGGCTCATCCCGAATAAATAGGGAATATTCCCTTTTCGGGGATGGCTCTGCTCCCGTCCATTCCCTAGTTCTAGAACCAAACAAGGGATGGAGCGGCTCCATCCTAGCCTGCTCTTGAACCAAATGGACCCCTAGATAAACAATTAGAAATTCTTGTTTTAGATCAAAATATTTGAAAGTTCTTTGTTCATTTGCATGATATGCACAAATATATTTTCTTGAATACACTAGAGAGCTATGAAGATATTAGCTTTGCATGTTTCACCATCCTTGCATTTCTTTTTTCCCTTAGGCTTTTTTGTTCCTCCTTTGTTCCTTCTTTTTGAAAACTTCCATCAACATCTGTTGTTATTCCTTGATCACAATTGCTCTTTGTTCTTTTCCTATCTTAATGAATTTTTGTAGTGCTTATGTTCATTTGAATCAGATTTATATATAATTATATATATAACTGATGCCTGCCAAAATGTGGCTACTAGCTGCTGGCACATAGCAGGACATTCTAATTTTTCTTTTTGATGACTCACCTTAATCAGGCTTTGATGTATCCTCTCTTGGTTGCCTGCAAATCAATTAGTATATTGAGGCAACGTGCAGCACAGGAGGTTGTTGATAAGATCCGTCAGCACAGTGGAGGTCTTGTTGACCAGGTTTGCATCAACATCATTAGTTGTGGATCCTCTAAGGAAATTGTAGCATTCTAATTCTAACTTTATTCCACCAGGCACAACTTGTATCAAAGGAACTGATACGGGTAGCTATTTTGTGGCATGAAATGTGGCATGAGGCTCTTGAGGAAGCTAGCAGGATGTATTTTGGTGAGCACAATATCGAAGGAATGCTCGCTGTACTTGAGCCATTGCATGCAATGCTCGAGAGGGGGGCTGAGACAATTAAGGAGAACGCCTTCATTCAGGTATTGTTTCCGTGAATTTTATGCCTGGATTTAAATGTCCCATTGCTGTGTGGATTGACTTATCTACTTCTCTGTGCTAAGCACCTTACTATTTGGGTCATATTTCATAAGAATATATTTAGTATATATTTGCTGCTATCTGAAAGATCCCAATATATATTCTGAAAGAATATATTTAGTAGGTTATATTGCATCTTGGCCCATTGAATTAGCAAGGGTTACTTTCATATTTTGAAATGATGTTGTTCTATAACACATTGTCACATTTTGTAACTTATGTTTATTAAGAACATGTTCAGGCTTATGGGCATGAATTACTGGAAGCTCATGAATGTTGTTTGAAATATCGGGCTACATTAGAGGATGCTGAGCTAACTAAGGTACATGAAGACTATCATTTGAATAACTTGTATACAGTCTTCTGTTGACAATGTGGCTGAGGAATTGTATTCTTTAGGCTTGGGATTTGTACTACCATGTTTTCAGAAGAATTGACAAACAGCTTCCAAGTCTTACAACTCTCGATTTGCATGTAAGCATATTACTATTTCTATTAGAAAGAGCTGTTCTTTTACCAGCTATTCCCTGATCAGGTATCTAATCTCTCTTTCAGTCTGTTTCACCTGAGCTACTCAAATGTCGAAAGTTGGAACTTGCTGTGCCTGGAACTTATGCTGCAGGTTATCCAGATACTATTAAGAATATTTATTTTACCTTTGTTGTTCAGGGAACCTAAACTATGTTTCTTGCATCTTTGAGCCCCCAGGACCCTAGACTTTGATTTCACTCCTTATAATTCTAATATTTAGATTGACATTTTATTTCCAGATTCACCACTTGTGACGATTGAGTATTTTGTTCCCCAATTGATTGTGATAACATCCAAACAAAGACCAAGAAAACTGACAATTCATGGCAGTGATGGCAATGATTATGCATTCTTGCTTAAAGGTCATGAAGATTTGCGGCAAGATGAACGTGTAATGCAGGTCTGTATTTTGATGGCACATCCTTTTTATGCTGATTTAGATGGCCCATTTGTTTGTAATAGTCTCAGCACAGCTGAGGCATTGCATTTGTGCAGTCACCTTATGCCTCAGTAGTATTGATCTGCCACTTTGATTTGAGTCCAAAATAGTCTTGAGGAACTCCACAGATGCTAAATCTGTCACAAAACAGTTCAAGTGTCCATTAAAAGAACAAATCTATAAACATGATACTCAGTTTGAAACTAGGTGAAAAATTGCACTGGCAGATAATTGTGGCTGAAACTGTTATAAAAATGAATGATCTGAGCATAAATAGCAGTCTTTCCTCTATCTGTGATTCTGAAAAGTATTAGATTACTCTTAGGGGAGCTGGAGCCCCTTAGGCATTCCGTAATTACTCCCTCCGTCCAAAATTTTGGCTCCTTTTAGCCCCTCTTTCTATCTGTCCATGTTTGGATGGATGTTGGTGAAACAAAACACATTCATTGAAAAAAAAATGAATGAATCTATTCGAAACCTAAAAATAACTTTCGTTCAAAAAAAAAAAAGAAACCTAAAAATAACTATAATTTGGGATGGAGTGATATCACTTAAGAAGAGTTTGGTAATATCAATGTTCCTGCTTGATAGTGGAAATAGCATATATGTTACTTATGTCTACTTTTTTATGTAATTTTGTTCTTGTACAATACATAATTTCCTTTCTTCTCTATTTAGCTTTTTGGTTTGGTGAATACTCTCCTAGAGAACTCAAGGAAAACATCAGAGAAAGATTTATCAATCCAAAGATACGCTGTCATACCTTTGTCGCCTAACAGCGGTTTAATTGGATGGGTTCCAAACTGTGACACACTTCATGCTCTGATCCGTGAATACAGAGATGCCAGGAAGGTTTGTATGCTGTAATCACTTGTTTTCATCTGACACAAGCTATATATATTTTGCTTTCTTTTGTATAAGTCTGTTTTTCTTGTCCAGATTTTCTTAAATCAGGAGCACAGACTTATGTTGGCTTTTGCACCCGATTATGATCACTTACCTCTCATTGCAAAGGTGGAAGTATTTCAGCATGCTTTGCTAAATACTGAAGGGAATGACCTTGCAAAGGTATTGTGCCGTATCTTTTCTCAATAAGTATTCTGACTGTATTTAGAACTACTGTCATTCTATGTAAGTAAATTGTTTCAGGTTCTGTGGCTGAAAAGTCGAACTTCAGAAGTATGGCTTGAGCGCCGTACAAACTACACTAGAAGCCTGGCAGTTATGAGCATGGTATGAGTTGCTGTCTTCTTATTTTCCAAATGGAGTCTTCATTACTTTATGATGCTGAAATGATAATTTTCCAGGTTGGGTATTTGCTTGGTTTAGGAGATCGACATCCAAGTA
Source organism: Paspalum notatum (assembly GCA_022530915.1). Taxonomy (NCBI): domain Eukaryota; kingdom Viridiplantae; phylum Streptophyta; class Magnoliopsida; order Poales; family Poaceae; genus Paspalum; species Paspalum notatum. The sequence continues at coordinate 27,216,853 of CM039692.1, forward strand.
ATCTTATGTTAGATCGCTATAGGTAAATCTTCAGAACTGCTCTTCAATTAAATGTATGTATTATACAATTACTTTTGTAGTAAGACTGTTCTTTTGGTTTAGTGGAAAAATATTGCACATTGACTTCGGAGATTGCTTTGAGGCCTCAATGAATCGAGAAAAGTTCCCGGAAAAAGTAAGTAGTGTTTCCTGTCTGCATTATGCCTCGCTAATTACTCCCTCCGTTTCTTTTTATAATGTGCTTCGATTTGTGGAGATTCAGACAATGTAAATTTTATACAAGAAAAAATGCTTTGTAAATTTTGACCAACAAATTTACCAGTTGATTGATTGCATGGCACAAAACTTGTACATTTTGATTCGAAAGTGCTTTGTTATGATTGAAATTTATAATCATAAACAATAATACTATAAGAGAAGTTAGCAGTCAAAGTGTATTCTTGGAGACAGCATCAAGTCAAAACACACCCTACATTTGAAATGTGGGAAGTACTGGAAAACTTGATGATATAGTTCTCATGATTTTGTTTCTCCATACATCATCTTTGCAGATTATTGTTTATGGCAGTCTCTTACCAATTTGCAATGTATGGTATAGGTACCGTTTCGTTTGACCAGAATGCTTGTGAAAGCTATGGAAGTTAGTGGCATCGAGGGTACATTCCGAACAACTTGTGAAAATGTGATGCAAGTTCTTAGAACAAACAGACACAGTGTTATGGCTATGATGGAGGTGAGATTGATCGCCTTGTTTTTCAAATGACCCTATTATATAGCATATAACATCTATCTTGGACAAATATTTAATTCGCTATAAAAGCATAGATAGTTTTTTAAAAAACTTATCACAAATTATGGACAGTAAAAAAATGATTAGTGTTTAGTTTTCTTAAGCCTGGATTAAATGGAAGTAATCAGCAGCTTGATTAAACAGCAAAGATTTGTCTTCAATTCCAATTTGTTGAACTTGTTCCAGGTGTCACATTCCTGTTTAGCAGAAAGGTTTAAGCAGCCACTAATTTGTCTTTGTATATCACTTTTTGAGTTGATGGTCTGAATGCTTCCACAAAAGTCTGATGTTGATGATTGGTGGATATTGTTATGGGCATAGTTTGGGGAGCGGATTCTGCAGAATTTAATTGTTGTATAGGAAGATGACTATATATTCGTCCCTTAAATCAGTATCTTTGTGTGTGTTTCTTGTACCACCTATGAGCTGGATTGGGTAGGGCGGGAGAAGGCCGAAGATTAAAATCACCAATAACATAGATCAAACAATTAATTATCTTTGGGATTAGGTCCGGGTTTCTATCAAAACTCCTCCGAAGCACATCTCGTGCTCATTAGGCATTTCTTAATATTTTGCTTTTGTTCTCCCCAGGCATTTGTACACGACCCGTTAATCAATTGGCGTTTGTTCAACTTCAATGAAGTTCCTCAAGTGTCGAACCATGGTAATGCTCATGCTCACACAGTTGTCAGTAGTGAAGAAACAGCTGTTGGTCGAGAACTCATGCAACCTCAGCGGGGAGCCCGTGAGAGGGAGCTTCTACAGGTTGGCTGCTCTTCTCCATCCTTGATGTTTGGACTGCATGAAACCTTTAGATTAAATATTCATCATTCATGTTGCTCATACAGGCAGTCAATCAACTCGGTGATGCCAATGAGGTTCTGAATGAGCGTGCTGTAGCCGTGATGGCACGGATGAGTCACAAGCTAATGGGGCGTGACTTCTCTTCTGGGTCAGCCACCGGAGCAGGCAGCTCGACCCAACATGGTAGTGAGCACTTGGGTTCAGGAGAAGCCCGGGATGTGGAACCTGGTCTATCAGTTCAGGTTCAGGTTCAGATGCTCATACTCCAAGCGATGTCACACGAGAACTTATGCCAAAATTACGTTGGGTATGAATCTACTCGTACCGCACCATTTTGGCAATAACTTTCAACCGTCCATCTTTGCGACATTACTTACCGTTCGTTGCCTTTTCTTTTCTTGTTATACAGGTGGTGCCCGTTTTGGTGAGTTCTGATGGACGTAGTTTAGCGTGTAAATATTGTGAATACGGTGTACATACAGGTCATTGTAGTGTGCTCTTTGTACCTAACGTGTGCAGTACTGTAATTAGCTGAACCACAATCATTAATGAAAGATGCCTTAGATTTTGTTTCCTGCCTCCGACTGCAAATACTAGTCTATCAGCAACATTGTCAACTTTGTGGTCTTACTGGAGGGGAAAGAGGCACCAGTAAAAAAACAGACGATGTTACTTGCAATGGCTCTTCAGTATCTGCTGTGCGCCGAACTTGCGTGACCCTTTAAATACAGTAATCGAAAAACAAACAGTATCTGCAGTGCATGTACTCCAAAACAGAAATTGGACTTTCTTGTTCTACGTTGCGACACACTTATGTATCATATAAGCTGCACCACAATATCTCGGCACCGTTGGCCAGCGAGCGTTACATTCATGTTGCGTGGACCTGGAGATACAACAAACCATGCACCGGTACAGGAACACTGTTCACTCGTAAATACAACTTCGAACTGATATTGTGCTATGGTGATGGTAACACGCGTTCCAGGGCATGCAGACACATCGGCAGCAACCCCGACCGATAATGGCCGGGCAGATACTTGGGCTATCGGCCTACTGAAACCGACATCGGCTGGGCGGAGGCTACCAGTTCAAGGTATTCTTGGACTGTTGTAGCTTTGCATTGTATGCACTTTCCAGTTCCTCCTGCAAAATTACATGGTACCGAAAGATTCAGACTTATGCCTCAGGGAAATCGGGAATGTCAAGCATGACACACAACGGAGCCTTTTTTTTTTTCGAGCTAATCCTATGTTTCCCTAGGTTTCTGCTGCCGTAGATATTTTTGTAGAGTTTCAACAGTTACACCCACAAGGAGATATATTTGTAGAGTTTCAATCGTTAGACCCACAAGGATGGCTGCATTGCCATAGAGATAAAAGTGGAAAGATCGTCCATACCTTGCATGCTTTCAGCAGTGGTTGCAAAAACGAAGTTCTGAAAAACCTGATGGATGTCTCAAGGGCCGTTTTTTCCCAATCTGATACTCATAAAAGGATGTGCAAAGAGCGTGTATTAGGCAAGGCTGTATGGTACAGAATGCCTTTTTTTTGCAACTGCAAAAATAATATCCTTTGACACAAATTATGAAAGATGCATCGCTTACTATTTTCAGAATCCGTCTGAAAACCAGCAGCATTGAGCTCTCCTAAAAGCTGTGTAAGTATTGTTGTTTTATCATGTCAGCATTGTACCATGATGCTTAGAAGAATATGTAATGGTAGCATAGACTTAATTCATGCTACGGTTCTATGAACCATACCTGTGATAGAGTCGGAACAGTTGTAGGATCAAAATCATCACAATTATTGGGATCAATTGGAACACAAACACGACCTAGAAAAAGAAACAGCAATTTGTATTAGATGGACATGCCAAGCATATGCATCATGTATAGCCGCTCTTGAGCATAAGAGCATGTCACATTATTATCAAATAACAAAATAAAACTGGAATTGAAGGCATTGTGACTTTTACCTGTCTTTGGGTGTATACAAAAGGGAGCTTTCAGTAAATGATTCATGTGCTTTGATACCTGGCACATGGGTATAAAGTATATTAGGAGTGAGAACAACCTTGGATAGTTTTACTCCTGCAAGCACATACAGTGATACAACTTATGAATTTTCTTTTACCTCCATGTCAAGTCTAGGATAAGTGTATGAGAAGATGATCTCTTCCACACATCTACGGAGCCCCGGACCCTGAAACACAGAACAATTTCAACTATTATTTAACATAATAACACGAAATAGCAGATATGATTGTTATTGAGAAACTGAAACATCATATAATCTGGTGAAATTAAAATAAATTAATAGACTGATAAGCAGACCACTGTGGCACTGTCCAAACAAAAGTAAATAGGACTGCATGAGATTATACACAGAAAAGAACTAATTAGGATTGCAGGAGATTAGACAAGAACCTTCTGCTTTCCTGACTGTAAGGCCATCTTCAATTGCTCCCATCTAGCTGCATTTACATCTTCCTTTGAAATAGAAGACCGTCTATTTCCCTGCCACTTGTCTTGTAGCTCACTAGCAAAATCTAGAAATGAAATCCACTTCAGAATGATGGTGAATATATTCATGCCATACTAAAAAGGGATGGTACAGTTCATCTATATCAAAGAGTAGCATTCATTTCTTATGGCGCCCTTTCTTACTTTCATCAGGGATGAGATCAAGTATCTTCTGACATTTCTCCTCTGATGCAAAGAGTTGTTGTCTAAGTAGCAAATTATCTTCGAAGAAGCTTTTGAGAACATCCATGTACGACCGTCTGCAGGTGCATAAATTACATAATAATCAATTTAGATGACCTTGAGGATTAGCAGAACAAACAAATTGACGAGACAATAAAGACATACGCAAGGAAAGGATGCAGGACAGGTCCAGCCAAGGATACTTTCTTCAGTGCATTTTCACCACCCTGAGATATATCCAAAGAGTTAAATATATTTCAGGAGGGGTGACAAGCAGCATCTAGAGGCACACCTTATAGACACGAAAGTAGTCAGCAATTGCAGCCCTTTGTTCATTGCTGAGCCTAGAAGGAGAACACAGGTGTATTTTAGGATCATAAAACATAGGAAACAGATAGAAGTTAATTTGAGCATACTTTCTTGCTCTGCTATCACAAACCCAACAATGGACACCACGACGGCCACTGTATACCCACAGTATGTGATTGAAACCTAAATCATCTGCAAAGAATAATCTTTATTATTATTAGTATGCAAATGAACACTTCATAGAAGCCAATAACCAACTGCAAATCGGCAGGTAGTGTAGACAAAATGCAAAAGTGGATAGTGTATGTTATGATTTGCTGCATAATAAAAATACCATGCCTCTAAGCGAAGTATCTAGAATTTTGATAGCGATGGTCATTAAGGGCCAGCAGTCCAAGCAGACATCAGCTCCAGAGCAGCAGTAGCGAACATCATCATAATCAGATATATCCTAGGAACATTAAAAATGTCAACAGCTTGTTTGCACAAGAATTCTGCATGCATAGAAAAAAAGGAAAAAAAAAAAGAAAAGAAAACAAAATACAAGTTTCTTACAATATCAAAAATTAGCTCCCTTTCCACTGGTACAAAGACATTATTGCCAGATTGGGCGTAAGCATGACGCTTTGCAGGCTACACACAAACCACAACATCAGGTAGTTGCAAATAGTGGGTAATGCAGGAAAACAGAATCAAGAAAAAAAAAAAGGGTGTGTTCTGTGCATCATACATCTACACTGTAGACAGGTCCAATATCAATCTTGAAAGGGCACTTCTCCTTGATAGAACTCTCCAACTCAGAAGCACTATTAAAGGATTGAAAGCGCAGGTAGATGTCATTCTCCAGTGTAAATGAAAACTCCCGACGTCCAACATATGACTGATCACATCCAGGATGTTTTCCATCTATAGAAACCAACATATTGGATAATCAAGACACATGGATAGTGTAAGTTTGTAAGGCGAACTTCTAATTGAAGGAGCAGGGTTTGAACACGAACCATTTCCATAGCAAAGCCATTTGAAGAAATCGCCATATGGGAAGAGCTTTCCTGCAATTATGCTGGCTGTTAGAACAAGCAGTAGCCAAAAAAAAAATAAAATCAAACACTAACTACTCTTCTTAGTGGAGCAGATTCTTAAATGCAAAGTATCAGGTAGGTAAACAGCACACCCAATTGCACCGGATGAATAACAAAATGTGATATTTGTTGAAAGTAAAGAGCAAGAAAACAAGATAGACAAAAGGTAATTAGGAAGGGGGGGGGGATCTTCTACCAAGCAAATGTAGACAATTGCTTCGACATCTTACAAACGTCCACATCACGCACAACAGAGAAAAGAAACAAAGCCCCTAAACTGTGGTTGTGTGATGCAAGATCACAGTTTTTTTTTCAGAATCAATTGGTAACTAAAGAAATAGATAGTTACAGACCGATAAGAGGTATCGATCATGTTTCAATATATCTTGTCCATTCCACGCGTTAGAAGGGAACGAATCAGTTTACCGTAGTAGACTCGGAGGTAGTCAGCGTTGAAGCCCTCCGGCACTGCAGCGGGGGCTTCCACCTTTTGCTGCTGCTGCTCGTCAATATCCATAGAGTCAACTGGATCATCGATCCTACCCATCCTGAGATAAAGGACTGCCTGCGGCTGCACCAAACGAAACAAAGACATTCAGATTTCAGAACGAACAAGGTATGGACTAAGTTTGCAGGTGGAGGTGGAAAAAGGGCCAAGAAAATGGAAGGACTTCTGTTGGTGTGACTCTTATATAACAAAAAAAAAGCAAATAATGGAAGGGACGGAGACGGTGGTCGGGTGGTGGAGTTCGCGCAGGATGCTGCGGGTTCAATTTAGGGGCGGATCCAGTATAAGACGACAAAATTTTCGCAAACAATCGAAGACAGTGGATTTAAGGAATGTTTATACTTGCGATTGGGCCAGATCCGAATACAAACAATCGAAGACAGGCAGCAGGAAGACAGTGGATTTCAGGACTTGGGGACGTCGGTTTCGCACAGCGGGAAGAGAAGGGGTTAGCATACCTGCCGGATATTCGTCGCTGGCGGCTGGCGCTAGGGCCGACGAGGTCCCGGACTCCCGGTGTGGCGCCGCTCGCCCAGTCGTCGTCGAAAGCAGAGAGAGAGAGAGAGAGAGAGAGAGCCAGGCGCCGGCGCAAGAAAGGGAGCAGAGGGGCGGCGCAGGCGGGAGCCGACAGGTAGGGGAATGGCGGGAAAGAGGACGCCACTCCCGCCAAAAAAGACGTCGCGCTGGGCTTTTATCCGCGCATGCAGAGGCAGAGCGGGCCCAATTCGGAGCTTTGCCCTCGTTTCAGAACGCTAAGCATAGAAAAAAAAAAGCATGAAGGCACGTCCCAAATTTCCTATCTATCTTCCGCTCCGACAAAACTCTACCAATCTTGCGGTGTTTGAGATCCGTGCAGATGAGTGTAGCATTGAATCCACATCTAAACCATATCCTTTCTCTCCGCCACAGCATGCCGTCGGGCTGCCGCGTGCCGCCGGGGCTCCGCCGCCGTGTGTCGTCGGGCTCTACGCGCCGCGCGCCGCCTGCCGGAGCTCCGCCGCCATGCGTTGTGCCGGGCGTCGCTGGTGCGTGAGGTGCACGAGGACCATCTTCGATGTACTGTTTCAACATTTCTGCTACACTAATTCAACATTCTACGTACTAATATTTTAACATTTCAGCTACACTAATTCAACATTCCACGTATAAATTTGTTGAACTAGCATTTGTAACACGTTGGATCACTCAAATGAGATGTTGAATTAGATATTTGCAATTGTTGAAAAAATATATTTTAACATCTGAAATTGCTATTGGGTCTAGTGGGTTTTTTATTTGGTTTGTTTTACCTCCTTCCACTAGATAGAATAGATAGGAAGTCCCCGCATGGCCCATGGTTCATTAAGTGCCGTCACGTGCTCACCGCCACGTCCCTCACCGCGGGCGAAGTCAGGGGCTGGGTTTGCCGCGGTGGGCTTTTGTGCCATTGGAGGTAGAGGAGGGAGTATGGGGAGGTCGTCGGCCGGCGGTGGAGGGGTTTGCCACGGTGGGGCTTCTGTGCCATTGGAGGCAGAAAAGGGAATATTGGGAGGTCGTCGGCCGATCGGTGGAGACGTTCGGTGGACAGCGGAGGATGGCCGGTGGGTGGAGGAGGCAGCGAGGAAAGGAGGCCAGTGGGTAGAGGAGTCGACGATGTTAGCGGTGACGGAGCGGCGTGAGCCACTGGAGCCGAGGGTGGTGGAGGCAACAGGCGAGAAAGCTGCGAAGGTTAGCGGTGAACAATAGAGATGGCAGGAGCCATTAGAGTCGGGAGGCAGCAACGGAGGCAGCAGCGGAGGCAAGGAGGTAGGAGGCAGCAGCGGAGCGAACGTCCTCCTCAACATAATATACCAGCATTCATTCTGAAAGTTTTCACATGACTCCGAAGTACTGTGGAGCTAATCATGTTAAACACTACAGAACTATTACATTCCTTTTCTATGAAACATATTTAGATCTTGTTTGGTACAAAGAATGTTGAACACAGGGAAGTTGTAATGCATACGATTGATAAAAAGGAACAGGAAGTTAACACGTAATGATGGATTAATTAGCAGCAACATATAACCTCTGTTTTTTGTTATTACTATTAAAAAATGCTACGCACGTGTTTTTTTTTAAAATATATTATTAAATTTTTACATGGATTTTTATTAATTTTGTGTTTAACTTGAATGAGGACATTTTACATCAATTTTGTTTAAAATTTTATGATTGTTTAGTATATATATTAAAAAATGTTTTGGAACGGAACTCTCGGATTAAAAAATGAGGACATTTCACGACTAAACAACGCATATGCACATCTCCCATTGTCAGTGCACACATGCATGCATGCAATGACCAGCGGCGTTGCAACTCACGGTCCAAAAAATTGAAAATGCTATAGTAGCCGCAACCATAAAAAAAAATTGCAACTGCTATAGTGCTAGTTGCGACTGCTACGGTACTTAGTGCTGTTGCGGCATCTAATGCACACGATAGAAATTTTGTATGTATGTATGTGTGTGTATTGATCTAAATATACTGTCCTAGTCCTATGAACAGTCACGAAAGATTAGTGCTGAGGGTAATTGACACATGTGCCTCCTCAATTCTTCACTCTAGGGCAAATAATGCATTATATCGCGTTGTATGGAAAATTACTTATTAAAATAGTTAGGGCCACGGTTGCTTATATCTTATAATGAACACATAATAAAAAATCGCTAAAAAACAAAACAAACCAGAGCTAGCTAATAGATTAACTATTAATTAGCTAGGTTTTTTTATAAGAAACACAGTTACCACAGGTGCTTCGCTATCGACGGAGACGTCTCCTACCATTGAAAGAACAAAACAGTTAAATCATACGAACATCTGTGCTAAGTCGAAGAATTAAATCCAGATAGAGAAGTTCTACCACAAAAAACCTAACCAACGCTCATTTCGCGAGAAACATTATCTCCTCAGTTGACTAAACTCACTGAATGTCAGCTAATAACATAAAAAGATCGTTGTACCTCCGATTTGCACCTAATAGGTTACCTACTAACAATAAGATAACCAAATTTATGTAAGATCTATTAGCTAAATAATTTTTAGAATCAAACATGACTTTAGGTTGACTAATTTTTTGAAAAAAATTCAAATGCTCGACTGATACTGTTAATGAGACCAAGCAGTATATACTACATTTTTAATATAGACTTACTTGAGACCAAGTAGTATATAATAATTGTACTACATTTTTAATATAGACTTAGGAGTACTTTTTTAGAGACACAGTACAAACGCAGACGCTCACAAACGCACGTACACTCACCCATATAACCGTACGCACGCACACTCTACCTCTACGAGCACCTCCGAAAAATTGGGCTGATAGACTTTGAGATTGACGAAATCACCATGGGTGCCTCGCTGTCGACGGAAACGTCATCTACAACTAAATGAATAAAGCCGTTAAATCTCAGAATAATTCGCGTACGTGACAAAATAAATGTGCTCTTACTAATGTCAAAATAATATATGTTTTAGACAGTGATACAAAATATATATAATAGGGTGTCTTGTGAAAAGCATCATGCTCATTTTCAAAGCATAAGATTAGATTGTGAAAAAAATAAAAGAGAAAAATATTTTTTTAGTGCCCTTGCTGGTGCACGCTTCCTTTCTCGGCCGCGGATCCAGGCTGCCGCCCGCTCCTTCCTCTCTTCCTCCTCTCCTCCGTGGGCAGGCCAGGCCAGGGCACTCCGGCACGCTTCCTTCCTCGGCGCCGTACACAGCACAACACACCAGCGACCCAGACGCCAGACGCCTGCATTTCATCATCTGGTCTGATTGGTCTCGTCTGATTTCCTTTGATTTTTTGATTTGTCCGTCTGATTTTCCTTGTTTTTTCCCCGGTTAGAGTCTCTTCTTTCTTTTCTTTCCGGGCTCGCTACTTCCCCTCTGTAACGAGGTTCCTTCGGATGAGCTTGTTTGTTGAATAGTTTTGAGCATGATTATTCAACATCTAAATAGCGATTTGGTATTATGAATTATTGGATTCGATAAGCTACGTTGTGTATTTGTTATATTTGGGCTTTAACAAATTAAATTTGTATGATTAATGGGCTGCAATGTATTGCGTCTTGTCGGTGCAATCCGACCGGAGCTTGCCACGGACCAATTAGCTCGTGGGTATCATATTTGATTGAGATTCTATATAAATATATATCATATGTGAGTTGGGTACGTTTTTGGGTGAAAAAAGAAACGGTGCCGCGGCAGAAACTATTTACGCCGCCCTCTACGCCTACGCCTTGCGTAAGAGTTCTTACGTGGGCCCTGTTTGCAACCAGAACGACGTCATACGTGTGGGCCAAGGTTCTCCCTAACCATTAGATAAGAGAAAAAAATAGATCTAAGGGAGGGTATTAAATTGGGTAAATTTTACATGGGTAAAAAATATTTTCCGTTAAACTCTCTTTTATAGGGTAGATAGACTATGAGGTATGGGACCTACTTTGTGCTATCCATGAGCTCATCATGTAGAAATACGTCAGTGTGACTTTACCATTAATTTGCTTCAATACATGGCTGCGACCTTCACCGTTTGCTTCAATACATGGCTGCGACGAGCACCAAGGTACAGGGTGATCTAATCCCTCATCTTCTGGCTCGTTGACGACGGTTGTCTGCCTCATTGCTTCCACGAACAGGGGAAAACAAGAGCAACAAGTGGATTTTCCTATTCCGCTGGAATCATAAAGGGCCTACTGTATTCCAAAGGAAATAGATACATGCTTTTCCGTGTTCCAAACATCATTCCTGCTTCGCTTTCTTTAGTTTTGGTTTCCCTATGGAAAAACTGCGATCCAAACAAGGCCGGAGCTCACCGGATTCTTTTTGCCACTACAGAATGAATGAATAAATAATATGTAACGCTTTCCTTTCCACAACAGAAAAAAAAATCATTGCAGGAACGTTTGTTTTTCGAACGTAGCCTCAAGAAAACACACACCCTAGGCAAGAACTCTAAAGCTTCTGCCGTGGTAGTGGTACCTGCAACCAACGATAATGACTTAGTTTGGCTACAAGTAACTTGTAAGTAAACTTTACTAGAGATCAAATTTGGCACATATATCAAAACTTACAACAAGAGAATCTACTAGGAAGAAACCGGATTGGACACGGATAGATATACGTGGATACATACGGATATAATTATTTATTTCTCAGATCTAGTTCGAATACGAATAGATATTGATATATCCCATATGCATAATAATATCAACTTTTAGTCTTCGAATATAGATACAGAATTGTTCAGATTCAGATATCGGGCATTCCATTTAGTCTATAAACCTTTTCGGACGGTTTATCCAGCGGATAATATCAGTACCGATTTCATCCATATGATCCAGATATTTTGATTTATACAGTGAGCACAAGTCTAGTTGAGCATTGGGTCTAGAGCTTCCAGTTAAATTTTTTCCAATCCAATTGCTCAGTTCCAGGTAAATATCAGATATTGCAACATACAGGGAACTTCGTTGAGGGCTTGTTCAGTAGCATGGTATTGGAGGGGATTCAACTCTTTGCTAGTCAAAATTGAATAGTGAGGAATTTAACCTCCCTTAACCCCCTTCAATACCTGTGAAATCGAACAAGGCCTGAATGGACTTCCAATAGCTTGAATTTGTTTGGGGATAGGTTTATGGATTATTGGATTATGACTCTTAATGGGACAAGGCCTCATCAGTCACCACCCTTTAAGTATAAGGGGCTATGACCAACTGAGCTAGGACTATTGATCAACAAAACCAATCTACTTTTATCATGCATTTTACCTTCTCTTTTTTTTTTTTACTCTACTCTTCCAATTCGATTCATTTGTGCATGTTTTGATTGTTTTTGCTAATTTGCTTTGAAATTGGTCTTCCATCCCAACTGTGAAAAAGCACTATAGTTTTCTTTTTCTATTTTGCTTAAAAATTAAAGTAGGTGTTTGTTAATGGAAAAATACTTATAGTACCTCTACCATTGCGCTTTATGTGCATGCCACTAGGGTTTGAACCTAGATTTCTAGACCACATCGGTGTTCGAGTGTGACAAGCACATGCCTTATTTTCATTCAACATACCCTCCCATAGAGTATAGACCACATCACTAACTTTTATTATCTTTTTTCATGTTTTGACGTGGACTTTAATATACCGGAGGGCTGGAGGCCGATTTGATGTGGTTGAAAAGGTGTTGGAGATCGAGCACCAGCTTCTCTATCTTAAAAAGAGAGCACCAGCTAGGATTAAGTCATATCACCAGCTATATTTGACTTCTCTTAGCCCGTCCTTATGGAGAGAGGAAGGTTTGGATGCACTAATAAAGGTTCACGTTCATCATATTTGGTTCCCAACCAATATCGGCCCATATACTTTTAAACATCCAATATTAGTTTTCACACACTTTTATTGAGAAAAGAATAATAGATAACAACACTCATGAAATTTGGTCTAGGAATATACGTGGTCTGAGATGCAAACTAAAACGGTTGTCTAACGTTATTGCCGACCAAATACAACCACTATATGTGATTTGGGGTATATGATTGGTTTGTTGTCAAAATGTGCCATCTCAAAATTTTGGTATACCAAATCGATTTGCCAAACTTTTGGCATGGCTTACTTTGGCAAAAAAAAAAAAAACACCGTTGGTTTTCAGCTCTAAAATTTTTCAAGAGTTGGTGGAGTGGATCGTCACTGGCTTTACAAATCTAGAAATTTATAGAGCTAGAGTTGTAGCCACGTAGAAAACATTTACAAAGTCATTTCTTATTTAGTCTAGAACAAAAATAATTTTTAGACCTTTAATTAATCTATAAACTTTAGCTCACATACAGTGTGATAAACAAGAACTTTAGCTTATTGTTTCTTCTTTTTCTTAGTCAAAGTTGCTTGAGGGTTCAAAGAGTCTCTAGTAGCCTAAGGAGCGATCGACTCGATGTCTACCAGACCAAAGATAGAGTCCTCGCACTTTAGGATTGAATTAGTAGAGAGGCCGTGCATTGCAACGGCTAGTATGGCGGTGGCCTCTCCTCTCCTCCCCGCACGCTATGATGTCAATGCAGCTACCTCCTTCTCCTCCCTATTGCAACAGCTATGGATGGTGTGATGGTGGCCCTTCCTCTCTATGTATTCGGTTGTGGAGTGGGTAGCTATCCTTTTAGATACATTGGCATTCCTATGCATCATAGGAGAATTAGCAACAAGGACCGGAGAGAAGTAGATAATAGATTTGAAAAGAAATTTAGTTCTTAGAAAGACAAACATTTATCATATGGAGGAAGTTTGGTTCTAATTAATTCGTGCTTAACAAGCTTGGCATTGTTTATGCTATCCTTTTTTGAGATACCAAGAGTTCTTAAAAAGTAGGATTAGTATAGATCCAGATTTTTCTGGCAGGGTGATGGCTCAAAGAAAAAGTATAAACTAGCTAAATGAAGAATTCTTTGTACTCCTAATTAAAGAATAAGGGGGGTCTAGGGATATAAGATCTCGATGTCCAAAATAAATGTCTTCTTAGCGGCTATTCCGTCTAATTGATGAGGATGGAGTATGGCAACATTTTGCTAAGAAAATAAATATTTGGAGACCAAACCACTCTCCTAAGTAGAAAAGAAACCTAGTGATTGACAATTTTGGTCGGGCTAATGAAAGTTAAATCTATTTTTCTTAATGGGGAAGTTTATAAAGTTAATAGTGGTTCACAAGTAAGATTTTGGGAGGATAACTGGTAGGGAAATATTCCTTTAAGTTAAGGATACATGGTTCTTTATAACATTGTTCATAGAAAACATGATACAGTAGCCACCGTGATGAGTACAAGTCCGTTAAACATATCTTTTCGAAGAGCGCTGGTAGGTAACAAGCTATAAGCTTGGCATAATTTGGTTGGTAAAATTACCAATAGCACCTTAAATGATCAACCAGATCAATTTAGATAGCTTCTAACCAAAAATGGATTGTTTCCGGTACAATTTATGTATAGACAATTAATTAGTACTATGTATGGCAGTTAAAAGTCCCTCTAAAGACAAAAATTTTTATTTAGTTGCTTCTTCGAGGTGTCATACTAACAAAAGATAACTTAATTCGAAAACGATGGCAAGGTAGCAAGCAATGTTGTTTTTTTCTGCAGACGAGACAATTCATTTGTTTTTTGCTTGTCCCTGTGCAAAATTTCTTTGGAGAATTGTGTTAATTACTTTTGGCATTCACCCTCCCAATAATGTTGCGCATATGTTTGGTTCTCGGCTCCATGGAGTAAACAAAAAAATAAAAAAAATAAACACCAAACTTTGGTCGGAGTTTGTGCTCTATGTTGGGCGATTTGGCTACGTCGAAATGACATAGTTTTTGACAACCATAAGAAACAATCTTATATGCAGATTTTATTCAAAGCGACACATTGGACAAGATTTTAGGCGTGTTACAAAAGGAGGAGGAGCAAGATTTTGCGCGAAAGACATGTTGTGCTTTGGAGAGCACCACAATGGAGATTTTTTCCAGACATGGATGGAGGTTTAGAAATAGACTTCGTTAAAGCTCTTTTGGCCTCTTTTTTTTTTAAACATTCGTTCTTCAAGAACTATAAATTTGCTTTTGCTATGGATGCAGTTATTGTAATAATTATAGGCTAAAGCATCTTGTGATGCAGAGGCCGGAATGTTTTTATTCCATCGTTAAAAAATATGACAAGATACATATATTAGGCATTGTGATTTTTAAAAGTTCTCTGTAGTCACAGGTAGCATATCAATATAACATGACATGCTATTTATGTAAGCTCCTCGTGAAGTTTTTTAGAAACGGTGCATAAATCATTTTATAAGAATTGTGTGATATTGTTATTATACATCTAGTTTCCTTGTCCAAAGTATCAACCGATAAAAATATGTATGAACAAAGATCAAAGTGAGACACTACTCTATACCAAGACATAAAAACGCTAAGATCAACGTACTTGAGTATTGAGTAGTTGAAGATCTTCGCTGAATATAATTTAGCCTTTGATAGATAATCTACCAAGGCAGCGACAGAGCTCACATGCAACACGAAGCTGCGGCGGAGGCGGGGAAAGGAAGGAGACGCGCTCGGTGGCGAGACGGAGGAATATTATATTAAAAAGAAATCTAACCGTAGTCCGTAGGTTTTATCTCATTATTATATTACATACAGTCAACCTAACAGCCCACTAACATAATAATTACCTACACTTAAGCCATCACCATTTAACATATTTTCATTCATTTAGAGCTGGTTTGACAACCTCATTTCTCATACAGATCGGAGGGCAGCCCTTATCATCTCACCAAGTTTCTTAGGCACCATGTTAGCATCTATTTCTTATAAATCATGTTGCATTTGGATCTAAATCAATAATCAGTTTCTCTTTCCTTTCATCATCTCTCTTGGTAAGCGTACCATATGCATATTCACCTTTATTAGGCTGTCCACACTCACGAGCGGTACGTGGGATGGAGTCACCTTTTACCGTCGACGACAGCTGCAGCAGGGGACGCCACCCCCGATGCTACTGTTCCGCGTGCCCCAACTGACGGCATATGCAGCGTCGTACGGCTCATGCGCCATCCTCCTCTTGCTCCTCCACGTCGGACACGTGGCGGCAGGACCAACGGCCGGGGGTTGCTGTCCGTGCTTAGAAGAAGAGGCGTTGGGAAGAGGGCGCACGTCGCCATGGCCCACGCAGGCTAGCGGCTGGACTGCTGGAGGAGCGGGGGTGGGGAGGATTCGAGGCAGTTTCCGATGGTGTTGAGGAACGAGAGAGGACGAGGTGGCGCAGATCCGGCCCGTAGATCCACCGCCGCCCACGCCATGGCGTCGTCGTCGTCCTCGAGCCGTTGCTCCTCCTTCTTCCATCATGTCGCCGCTTGTCCTCATTCCCTCGAGTCGTCGCTCCTTTGGCCGACGCAGCGTGGATTTGGCGTGGTGGATCTGGGCCAGCGAGGCGTCATGGCCAACGGAGAGAAAGAAGATGCCGCCGCGCCTGGAGTCCGTCGCCACTGGGGGACGCCGCGAGGAGGAGGAGGCGGTGTAGCGCGGGAGCTCTACGACTTGCCGACCTCGCTGGAACTGCTGTTCCACGAGGATCTCCGCGTCGATGGCAGTCGTGGGCTCCAGCGCGCCGCCGTGCGACCGCGGCGAGTCTGCCAAGCTCCGCGGTGCCAGGAGGAGGCGGCGTAGCGCCGGGAGCTCGAGGTCGACGGCGAAGTAGCTCGTCTCAGCGGTAGAGGACCTCGAGGCCGCGGCGGCCGGCAGTGGATGGGCAACGAGAGGCTGGAGCGAGCGGAGGCGTGAGAATGAAGAGGGGCGGCTCTGGATCCATCGACGAGGCAGGAGAGTGGGGAAGGGAATAAAGGGGAGGGGGTAAACATAATAAAAAGTGTGGTAGTTGATATAAAATGAAAGATATAGAGTTGTATAAACGCAGAAGATTGGTGACTGTATTTTAAATTGATGATGACTGGACGAAATATTTTTTTGTTAGAGCGGAGGGATAGAGTTTTTAATAGTCGCTGTGAGCTCCGAGCACATTCGAATCGGAGCCCACACCCACACACACTGGGCAGTGATATGATAGTGAGCAAATCTGAAGGAATAAGATTTCCTCGCCCACACACACACACACTGGCCCAATTATGCGCGCCACTGCCTCCGCCCTCGCGCCACACTCAGCCGTCCGATCAAGATCCAACGTCCCGGAGCGCGCCACCATCCTCCCCGTGCCCGCGGCTGCCCGTCTCCGCCTCCGCCGCCGGCCGGAGCCACCGACCACCCGCCGGAGCCGCCCCATGCCTCCTCCTCCTCCTAGCGCGATGAACGCCTCCGCAGCCTACAGCGACTCCTTCCCCGAGCTCACCTGCCCCGCGGACTTCGCCGCCGTCGCCGCCCCCGGCGGTCGCTTCTCCGTCGTCGGCTTCGGCTCCCTCCTCTCCGGTGAGCTCGGGACCGCCAATCGGATCCACGGGAAGTGGATTCCTTGAGACCCTCAGCCTGGTAGGCCTGACGCTGTCTTGGCTCCTGATTGGTGGCAGAGCGCAGCGCGAGGAGCACCTTCCCGGACCTGGAGGGCTTCCGGGTCGCGGCGCTGCGGGGGTTCCGCCGAGTCTTCGCCCACGCTGCCCCCATCTTCTTCGAGCGTGGCATCGCAGTCGAGTCCACCAAGGTGCTCATGCTAGTAAAAATTCCCTATTTATCCACTCATGTCATCATCTATGCAGGTCTCTCCGCGTGGTATACGCTTAGATAGGGTGTTTGGTTTGAGGGGTTGCATTGTCCATTATCTTCTCACTCGTCAATATTGTGTTTGGCTTGCAGTATGGAATGAGCGATCCATCACCACCTTATTTCGTGTTATATCTAATAATTGCTACTAATTTGAGGAATGGAATCATTCCACTAAAATTCATGGGATGGACTCATAATGGACCACCTCGTCGCTCATCTCGGATGGATGGTTCTTCAAACCAAACACGGAGACACCCCCATTAGTGTCTGTGATTCTGCATAATGGATATGATTTAGATTAGGGTAGTCATGGATAGGGGTGTAAACGTTATGGATATTATCCGTCCGTATTCAAGTCCGGATCCATCTAGAAGGGTTGAGATCCGACCATATCCGAGTCCGGACGTTCAGTATCCGATCCGTATTCGATTTATATACGTATCCGAATAACGAAAGTTGGATATATATGATGTCGATGTCCATCTAAGTCTTATCCGACACCAACTATTAATATCCGTATCCGATCTGAATTCGAAGGAAAAATATGAAAACAAATACGGTATCGGCAGTATCTGTCCGTATCCGATCCGATTACACCCCTAGTCATGGATCACTCAGAATGTGTATTCACTAATTTTGCGTTTCTGAATGAGGTGGGATCTTGCAACTTTTCCATGATTATGTGGTTTCACTACCTCTTCCTGAATGTTAGCAGAGAAATGCACTGAACAAGACACAAATGAAGTTTTGTGAATCAGCCGTGGTTTCAGTTTCATCTATGACACGTATTGTGCATACTTCTTTTGCAGTCATTGCTTACACCTGAATGCGTGGGCAAAGGCACATATGGACTTAGGACTAGGGTTACTTGAATGATTCTGCAAGTTACCATCCTAGGATTTATTTCTTTTTAACCTGCTCTTTGTGAAAGTAATAAAAATTCTAATACTGGTGCAATAGCACTTTTTCATGGACATTCAGGAGGTGCAGTAGCACTGGGCAGCTAAAAAGCTGGGATTTCAAACAATTCGGTGCATTGAATAAGTAGGTGACTTATGTATGAGGGCTTAGGTGTTAGTTCTCATCAAGCAACTTTTCTGTAACATGACAATCAGTGTCACTGCCTTTTCCTTCTATGTTCCTGGTCCTAGAGGAAAATAAACTTGTAGATTATGTTTGCAAATGCACAGTATCATATATACTTCTCTGAGAAAGCTGCATTCCTGGGTTTTTGTTGTTTCATAATGTTCTTTTCATTTCAGTATTGGGTGACTTGTAGGAATTCTCAAGCTTGAGTGTGGAGCCATGCGAGGGTGAACTGATAGTAGTCACTGTTTTCGAAATCAAGGAGGAAGAGGTCATATGGTTTTCTCAGTGATATATCATATGTGTTCAAGGGCAAGCAATAGACTGTTCTGCGCTCCTTTTTGGAGAGGACTGAAAAAGTGAAAATTCATCATATTTGCAGGTGCCAGCATTTATTGAGAGGGAACACGAGTTTAGATTTCTTGCGGTGGGTGGCCACTGGCCAATCATTTCATTTAATGCCTGCTGATCTAGCTTAGTTTGTTAAATGGATAAATCTGTACCATTTGATTAGATGTTTAGTTGCTTAATGTGGAGTCTGAAGATTCTTGGAGTATAGATGTTCAGTCTTGACCCATAATTTGGATTACTTTTTGAGAAATGGTTGTTGCAACTTCTGTTTGTGTATTAATGTGTTGTTAGGTTGTTCCTGAAGGATTGGATGGAGTACCTTTTACAAATCGAGCAGTAAGTACTCCTACTCTGCATTTGAAATCATATCTGTACTTTTCCTGTTGCTCTTTGCTGCTACTTCCTGCAATCCGAGTTATTCTTCATATGGATGAATTTGTTGGTCAGGTTGTCTGTGCACGCTACAGCGATGAAGAATATTTCCAAGAGAGATGCCAAGGTTGAATTTTGTACCTTCATTTCAGTCCTATTTTCAACTGGTTATGTATGTCCTTATCTGTATGCTATCAATCTGTCGCTCCAATTAGTAAACACAAGGGCAGCCCGGTGCATTGCTCCTTGCACAGGGTATGGGGAAGTGTTGGGCCCACTTGGGGTTTATGGTATGCAGCTTTTCCCTGCATTCTACAAGAGGCCGTTTCCACGACTCGACCCCGCGACCTCCTCCTGGTCACAAGGCAGCAATAAAGCTTTATGGTGAATATTTTTCTCACCTCTTCTCTGGCGAATCAAAATGCTTCTTTAGATGTAAGTTGTTTGAATAGGGCAATGCAAATATAAGTTGCTTACTTCTAGAGAATTGCTTGAAAGGCGCTGCTGGTCTGCAGGAGCTCCTCCTAAGGATTGCTGTCTCTGGCCCTTGGGTTGTCGCAGTGGTCATGCGTTTTGTGTGGAGATTTTTTGTTCAACACTCTAGTGTGTCTTATCTGAGAGGTTTCGAAACCTCTCTTTCTAATTCCTTTTATTTCTTAATGAAGTGACACATAGATCTCCCATGCTGTTTGAAAAAAATATTATTGAATTAACTTTGACTGGTTCCTTCTGCAGGGAGCAAGGAAATATATAACCAGCGCTATGGACGGTACAACATTGACAAAATATGGAGAGATGATATTTTACCATGTCGCTTGTACCTTAGACATTGGTGAGTGCTTGCTGTTTGAACTTTGAAGAAACAATCTGTGGAGTTACTTGTTTCATCTCTTGGATAAGTTCATATCTGACATCAGAAAGGTCTAACTTCTGATCTAATTGGAATAAGCCTATGGTCATTTCTGAAGCAGAAGGAAACCATTGAAGGAGCATTGTAGCTGTCCAATAGCAACACATTTTGTCTACATGATAACCATTCATTAATGGATTTGTGCTTATAAGCATAATACTATTGATAGTTTTTTTAGCAATATGATGTTATTGATATTCTTATGATCCTAATTGATTTTCAGTGTTCTTGCTGCGAAAAGCCTTGGAGAGCCAGCATATAGCAACTTCTTGGACCACACCTATCTTGGCGACCGTAAAACCACAATAAGGGAATACTTGGCCACTACCGGAGCTGGAATCATGGAAGAGGATCCTCCCGAGTCCCTAAGAAGCCGCTACGGTGGCTGATTATGCGATGATTCTCATATCCGCCACGGGTTGAGCTCACATGTACTTGTATCAAACCAATAGGTGGTGAATTGTGTGTTCCAGGATGTGCAAAATAATGCGTGGTACTCCACCGCAGAAGACCTCGATTCTGACCGTTGGGCAAATGGTGCCAAACATGCGGTTTGTGACCAACTGTGAATTTGTGATTGATGTACATCCATAGCTGAGACTATTTGCCACCGTAACATAAATTCAGCACTGAAAATGAGGACAAAATGCATCTTTCCCCCCCTTTTTTGGTGGCTGGTGTTTGTTCTCATACATCTTGACAGGAACCGTGCGAAACCCGGAGCCTTTTTTTTGGGTTTGGTCATCCACCAGCCGCAGTACGTCCTGAATCGTGCATAGTCACAATCATGAGACAAACAGCACGTTCTGAATCGTGGACGGCGACAATTGCACTCCCTACCACGAATGCGACTGGCACTGCAATCCAAGTCTTGAGATGTGCGTTTCCTGTCTCCTTGACGCGATTGAATTCCGGCACGTCTTCGTGCCGTGTCTACGACGGCGGCGAGTGGAAGAAGAGGCAGATCGCCGAGCAGTCGTCGACGGCGATGCCGCGCCGCTTGCGCCTCCACGCTCGGACGGCGCACTCCACCAGCCGCTTGGCTGCCTTCTTCCTGTCCGGCGTCCCCGCCACGATCTGCACGGCCTCCTCGTTGGAGAGCGCGTCCCACACCTGCCGGAGAAAAAGATGCCGGCGCCTGTCATGGTCAGTCATGGTGGCTCCACCGCCACCGTACTTGAGAGATGAAGAAAATATCGTCTCTTTACCCCGTCGGTGGCGAGGATGACGAACTGGTCCTTGCCGCTGATCCTCCTCTGCGTCACCTCCGGCGCCGAGATGACGCCGTAGTCCTTGACGCAGTAGTCGCCGAAGGCGCGCGACATGGCGAGCCCCGGCGACTCCCGGTTGGGCTGCCACACGCGGTGCACGCCCGGCTCGTCGGCGAGGGAGTACACCTCGCCGTTGCACCGCCGGATGCGCTCCTTCTCCTCTGCACACAATAACGTCGTCAGCGACGATGGCCCCAGGCGGGCGGTAGGTAGCGTAGCGAGTCGTCGACTTACGGGGCAGGTTGGGCTTGAAGTCGACGGTGAGCTGGACGGCGGCGACGGCGCCGTCGTCGGACGTGGTGGCCAGGACGGCCCGGGAGTCGCCGACGTTGGCGACGACCAAGAAGTCGCCCTGCTTCACGACGGCCAGCGCGGTGCATCCGCTGTAGACGGCGTCGAGGCGGTGGCTGCGGCGGAGCTCCTCGTCGACGGCGGCGCAGGCGGCCACGTACGACTGCTTCCAGAGGTCGAACCGGCAGTCGCTGAGCTTCTTCTCGCCGTCGATGAGCGACGCCAGCGTGAGCGTGAGCGCCTCCTGCCAGTGGCACAGCAGCGTCGGCGGCAGCGAGTCGCGCACGGCCTTGGCCACGTAGTGCCCCCACGGCCCGTGCCCGTCGAAGATGCCGCAGAAGATGGTGTCCTCATGGCACCCGAAGCCCTGAATTGAAGCCATGGGAGAACGCAAGTTCTTCGGTTCATCAGAATTCAGAACAAAAGAATTTTTTTGCTTTTCTTTTTCATAAAAAATAAATTGTGCTGTTTTGGAAATCTTCAAAATTTCTGCAAATCCGATCATTCTACGGTATAATAACCGTGCAAATTCAGTGCGGTAAAAAATTGAAGGGAATTAAACTGTTGCGGCCGGGCGCTGTAGAGCCATGCATGGTGTTTGCCAGCTGATGCGTGTGGATGCGATCTGATTCTCTACGGGTGGTGTCCTTCCGGTTTTGGCATCATATGCGTGTGGTTCAGCTTTTAAGAGGATTGTTAATCTTATGCTGTGTACAATCATCACCCGCCGATAATTGACAATTTAATTAAGATTCCTGAGTGACATCAAACACAACCAACTGAACAACCCATCCATCTGGTTTGAGCAACCTAGCTAGCAGTAGGTCATGCTTGTCCTCACCCTATTGGATGGTTTGATTGGCAGAATTAAAGAAGAGGCCAGATTAGTTAGACAACACAGAATACCATCGTCAAAAAGAAAAAAATAGAAAAATGAAAGAAAAGGACTTCAAGGCCCTATATGATGACTTATGACAAGAAGTATGCAGTCAACGAAGAACTCCTCAAGAATGTTTGGTAATCTACTATTATTATTTCGTGATGCTACTAACTGCCCAGTTTAGCAGGCGGTGAGCTTAGCTCCCCCGAAACCTCTGCATTGGTTTCAGACGTACAAAGAGAAATTAAAAGTGTCATCAGCATAAACAAACACCTTGGTCCTTGAGCAAATCAGGACACGTATGACGCCTTTTTTCTCTTGGGAGAGACAGACAGAGAGCCCTAGAAAGCCAAGAGGAAACACCAGACTCGTGCTCCAATACCTATGCCTTGTTAGTATAATTGGCCTTGGTTAGTTAGTTGATTGATGCCCACCGAATAAAATTAAAAAGAGTTCACTATAATTCGTCGTTAAAAAAAGCTTATTCCTTGATATTTCTGAGGAACACAAAATGAACTGAAACACCTCTCTAAGGCTCGTTTTTTTAAAAAAAAAAAAAATTTGTCGATTAAGTGAGCAACGGAAAGACAAGTCAAGGCTCAATATTCAAGTACACAAGCACAGCAATGAGCTGTTTGGTTTCTTGCATAGGCCCTACGGCAGTTTTCCAGATTTTGTAAACGAAAAAAAACAGAAAATTTCCTGCAAAAATTCCTGGGCACATCTGCTTTTCCAACTCTATAGTCTATACCACGGATAGGATAGTTCCATTAGAATTTAGAAAAAGAAGAAAAAAAGATGAAAAGGAAGCAGAGCAAAGAAGCAGAGGAGCAGGAGGAGTTTGAGCGCGCGCGCCGGCGCTGTAGCTGCAACTGACCTCCCAGACGATGGAGCAGTCCTGGTTGGTGCCCTTCTCGCCGCGCCGCGAGCACACGGCGGCGAACGTCTCGGAGCCCTCGCCCCACACCGTGCCGGACGTCCGCAGCACCGCCGGCGCCGCTTTTCCCTCGCCGGCGCCGGCGCCGTCGCCTTTCCTGTCCCTGCCCACCGACAGCGACCGGGCCAGGCCCTGCAGCAGCGACGAGATCTGCCGCATTCTCTCGGATCGCTTGGTGGCAGCTACAGAGAGCTTCAGCAGCTACCTCCCAGGTCCCAGCTCGCTTAATCTTTCTTCTCCTCTTGGGCAGGTGATGGACACTGGGAGTTCAGGTGTTACCAAGAAACGGATGAGGACGATGATTGGTTTGTTAGGCGGAGGAGGATGGTACAGCTGTGCTCATGGAAAAGAACGGAGTGCCAACAGGCCGCCATGCCGTGCCATGGCGATGGTTGGATGGCCTCTCGCGCGCCCGGGTGATTTGATTTCTGGCGTCGTCGTTTCTCCCGGATCTTTCTGCTCGATCGAGTCCCTTTGTGAGCAAGCAAGGAGCTTAGATTGGATGGGGATGGGACGATGGAGCGTATCAGGCAGGATGAATCAGAAGCGAAAAGGACACGCTTCTTGCGCAAGAACCGAGCGCCGCAGCAGGACGCAAGCGCGTTCTTGAACAGGAAGCGGGCGGAGAGGGAGAGTGAAAGAAACGAGAGCGCGATGGGATGGGATGGGAATCACGGAAGAGGCGGTGGGTTGTGCGTGTGAATTGTGGTGTGAAGTGAGGTGAAAGCTGCTTGGGCGGAGCTTTTAAAGGAGGAGAGGAGAGGCGGAGAGGGAAGAAGAAGATGAGGTGGGAGGAAGAGCCGTGGGTGCAGGGGAATGAATTGAAGCCGGGGGAGCGAGCGAGTCAGCAAGCGTGCTGTGCTGTTCCTATGGCCGCCGCTTGCACAGCAACATTCTATTCCTTGTTTCCCTTCCCTTCTATCCGTGTGGTTTATGACGGAAAGGCCCTCGGGGCGTCCGCAATATCCATTCGCTCTGCTTTTTGGTGATGTTGGGCGGCAGCCCCGTTCTGGAATGTGCTTTTGTTGTAGGGCCTTGGCCAAGTGGACGGTACTCCCCGTCCTCGTATAACGTTTGTGATACTTTAAGTGGCATTTAGAATCATCATGGTAAATGGAGGCTGAATAGAAAAAAAAATGAGGGCTGGGATTACTACCCTGATTAATATATTTCTAGGATTTTACAAAAAAGAATCGGTAGTCTTGAGGGTTTTACAAAGAAAATGGACGTGTTTTGAAGTTTTAGGAATTTATTCACTAAGGTGAAAACATATGATCTAGTCTTCACCGATTGGGTCGTGGCAACGATGGAGCCTGTATGTGTTGTGTTCTTCCTAAAGATGTTTTTTTTATAAAGCCTCCATCAAGGTCCAAATATTGTTTTGACGGATCATTGTTTTTTTTTCGCGGACGCGATGTAAATCACGTCTTTGCATTAAGAAGATAGTAGATTACAACTACGGGGAGTAAGCCGCGGCTTACGAACCATGGTAAAAAAAATACAAAGAAAGAAACCTCTCAACGCACCAACACCTGCCACAGCAACCAAGAACCTACTACAGGCCGAAAGCAAAGAGCCTAGAGCCACCCGATGAAACAAGCTCCACTACGAAGAGAACAAATGATGATGCCTTCAGGAAGGGAAACGACGCTCGAAGCCCTGCCACCACCAGGCCAACGGCCAAAGCTTTCGCAAGAGAAGAGATTGGGTAGCAAAGATAACGCCCTCAATAGGGTCACTACGTCTTAGACAAAGCCGCTATCCGCAGAGATTTCGCTCGCCAAACCCAAAACCTCCACCCCGCAGCAGAGCCGAACGACGAGTAGCCTAAGGGAAACCTTGAAGCACACCGCGACTGAAGTAGGGGCTCCGCCACCGCACGGCCACAACAACAACGACGCAACGGGGAGCAAAGCTTCCACCCGAGCAAAGCGAACCAATGACGCATCGAGGAGCAAAGCTACAACCTGAGCAAGGGAGCTAGGCGAGGTCGGCGGCCTCGGGCCACCGCGGTAGAGGCTGGCTAGCGAGAGATCCGTGCCACGGTTGGGAAGGCACAACATGCGCAGGCGGCGGCGGGCGCACCCAGCCCCAGGCGCCGATGGGCGAACCAGACCCATGCGGCTGTGGGGCCCCAAGACGGAGGTGCAACGTGGCGCCGGCAAGGCCGGACCCAGGCACCCGGTGGTGGGCGTGCCTAGCCCCAAGCAGCGATGGCGAGCCCGGCCCAGGCGGCGGCGGGGCCCCAGGCACCTGACGGCGACGGCAGCCTCCCGGTCCGAGGCGGGGGACACCCCGCAGCCGGCGGGGGCAGATCCGGTCGGTGGGAGGCGGGCTCAGCCGGCGGGAGGTGAAGAACGACGGCGTCGGTGTGAAGAAAGGGAGGGGACGGAGAAGAGAAACAGGGAGGAAGGAGAGGGTGAGGTGGAGAGAGCCGCGGCGAGGCCGCTTTGGGCGCCGCCGCTGGCCATCGCCGCCGGGCGACCCACCGGTAGCAGCGGCCGGGGAGGCCGGCGGTGAGGGAACGAGAGGTGGCGGCGCGGGTCGCCCCCCGAGTCGCCTAGAAGACGACGCGGGGGGGGGGGGGGGGACTAGCCGCCGCCTATTGATTATCATGTTGACGGATCATTGTGGCACGATAGATGTTGTCTTTTTTTTTTCTAGCTGTATTCACCTAGCCGTGTAGAGACCCAGGAGTAATTTTAGTGCTTTTAATTTGCATCATCTTAAATTTTTAATGTAATTGGCTAGGATTAATAAAGTATCATTTATTGGAAAACCGAGAAAATGTTAGTCTTTGGGTTGCATAATGTACCTATAATCAATATTATCTCCGAAAGTCGTAACCGTAATGCTTAGCCTACTTTGGACCATATGTTGCACGGCCCACGTGTTTTGGGAGGACAGTGATAATGAATAAATGGAAATATATGCCATGCGATGAGGAAAAAAACCCAGAAACCTCCAACATTACGGGGAGGGATTTATGGAAAAAAGTTGAAAAAAATGTTTCAATATTCTGGGGAACATTTCCACTGACTTCTGTTGCTTTGCTTCACGATAAGAAAAATATTCAGAATATAAACCAAGTGAAGTTAGAATTTTTCTTGCAAATAATGAGACTAGTACCTTTTTCCTTTTTAATTAGATATTCATAAATTTCAATGCTCAACCTTCATAACCTGATGGTGTTGGATACTCCCTCCAGTATCAGAAAATTGGACGTTTTGGTTTGCGTCCAGTCAAACATATTTTTACCTTTGACTATCAATATCTTTTTAAATATTTCAATTTATATTTTGAAAATGGTATGACTAGACTCGTCTTCAAAAATAGATTCAAAATATTACGAATTTAGTATTTTAAAAAATGTATACTACTATTAATTTGTAGTCAAAGTGGTGTCTTAGTGACCGTGTTATTGTCTAAAATGTCCAGTTTTCTGATACTAGAAGGAGTAATAAAAAGAGTGTTTATATTGAAAGTTCGACGGATCGATGTCATAGGAGAGAGAATATACGTTACCAACAATAATCCACCCACGGAAATAAAGTGTCTCTCTTTTGTTCGTATTTTGAAAAAGCAGCACATATTATATAGTACAAGACTAGGTAACATCATGGTCGACGTAGAGATAGAGGTAGTACTACCTAAAATCCGCACTCAAGTTGGAAATAGTTGGCCATGCCTGGGACAATTTGCTCGGCCGGAAGAAATAGATGACTCTATATGCTATTTCTAATAATAATTAATCTATTTCTCAGTAAGTGTCAGCAACCGAATCGTTCGATGCATGGCTCAGATGTTTCATTAGTGCTGTTTTTCCCCTTTAGTAGTAAAGCTTTTTGTGATGGGGCTTTTAAAAGAATCGCTTTTAACGCATGAATCAAAGAAAAAGGAGAAACCATGTTTCAGTGGTTACTCTTGTCTAGTGTAAAAACGGTTTTTTTTTTTCCATGGCTTTTTTCTTAAAACAGTTTTTAAAAAAATGTTCGATAAAGATACGCTTAAAACCATGAAAAACCAGAGCCAAAACCACACAAAAAGGGGCTCTAAGTATTATTTTTTAACCAAAACAAAAAACACCGACTCCCAGGTTGCAAAGCACATGAGAAGCTAAGACTAGACTGCACAACGGCGATATTGGCTGGCAACAATTTCAGCAATACAAAAATCTATCCGCGAAACCGCTGATATGCTTGTTTAATTTATGGATCCTGTTTCGACTTATCATCATCATCATCGGGAGCAGATAACATTCTATAATAAAACAACAATAATCAATACTGTAGCAGTGTGCCTGTCACCTGTGAAGCTCTGCTGCACCACAGGATGCTCATGTATGTACCTGAAGTTTTTTTTTTTTTTGCCTAACCTTGGCGAAAAGTAAAAACATTAATACAGCCTTGGACTCGGAGAGGAGGTGCAGTGAGCGTCATTTACCGGCCGCCGCCCCGCTGGCGCTAGCAGCACGTGTGGCTGTGGCTCCGAGCTAGTCCACGCTGCCTGTGGCGTGTGGGCCAGGACAGGCCAGCGTGTCGTCGGAGCCAGTTCTTCTCCACGAGGTCCACGAGTCCAGGACATGTGGCCATGGAGAGGGCGCCGCGTGGACGGCCCGCAGAGATATTTTGGCGCGGTCACCCTCGCGCTGCACGCACGCACCGTGCGTCGCGAGGGGGAGACGTCCTGTGGCGCGGCGCTGGCGGCTAGGCAGAGGCAGCTCGCTCGGCTCGGCGACTGTTCCATTTCCAGCGGTGGTGTGGTGGTTAATTAGGCGCGGCCACCGTGCATATTGGTGGCGGTCAGGCAGCCGCCGGTGATCCTCCTCCGACGACCTCGATCGCTGATCGCCGCGTGTTGCGTGCCAGATGCGTGGTTTAATTGGATTATTGGGGAGGAGATTTGCCGGTGATTCGGGGACTGTTTGCTGCACATGCACGCCCAACTTTATCTCCGACGATATATCGATCCTGTGCCGCCGCGTTTCAGATGACCTCCTCTACTCTCATCCATCCAAAAGACCGAAACATGCATCGTGATGTGATCGTCCCCTCCTCCGGTCCCTCCCTCGTTTATTCTGTGCGATCCTAATTAGTTGGGCATGCATGCTAAAAAGGCGAAGCGGCTGTGTGATCAGGTTGGTCGGTAGGTGTTAGGGGAGTGATCGAGATATATAGCCACGTCACATCATGCACTATACTCACACATCTCATGCTTCCCTTTCTCGGCATTGCATGCCAGCCTCATCTCCTTTCTTCCTGGCCTCCGCTGGAATGATCCAGGACTTTACTTTTTTTTTTTTTTGTCGTGCCCCATTTTATAGGTGTGGTCTCTGTTTCTAACAGCCCGTCGTCCTCTCCTAGATCCTCACTTAGGCCCTGTTGGAATATATTAAATCTAAATTTTTCAGCTATAGTTAAAGTCATAGTTTAAAATAGTGCGATATAGCGGCGTTATAGCAGCGCTATAGCGTTTTTGAAGACTAGATGCTATGCTATTTTGATTTTTACCGCTATGGTAGCTACAAGCGCTGTAGCGTGTTTTAGTGGCGCTAAACACTATAGCAGTAGCCTGAAAAGCGTCGCTATTCTTGATTTCGATGATAGGCCATGTTTTTATACTATGATTGATGCTACATCTAGGTCTGAAATAGCTCAATCAAAACCCAAAAATTATAGTATTATGCTTATTTCTCACTCTTAGACTTCAAAATCGATGTGTCGGTGACTTTGTACTTGTGGCAATTAGCATTTTAATATAGAGTACCAACCATACTTTTGTGTAAACTTGTAATGTCACTTTAATTAATTGTGTATGTAACATTTAAATCTTTAGATCTCATATTTGTGACAATTAATTACATCAATTATTATTCATATTTTTTATCTTTTGCACAACCGCTATTTGACATAGCGGCGCTACAATGGTTGAAAAAAAGTTGCCGCTATCTTGCATAGCCCGCTATTTTAAACCATGGTTAAAGTTTAGTTGGCTAAAATTTAGTTCACTAAGCATTAGCTATGGGGTGTTTGGATAGTATGGGTTAATAGTTAGTCGATCCATTATTACACTAGCAATTGGCATTAGCCCATTTTGGCTATTTTTTTGGACTAATGGTTAACTCAAGATTTAGCTAAAATTTAGTCCATTCTTTAGTTGTCCTATTTGGATGCAAATAGATTAAATTTTAGTGACTAATGGTAACTGAAAAAAAGGAAAAATAAAGATTGCATCATTCCATATATACGTCAACCGATGGAGACATTTGGATTCACGAAATACTCCACCCCACATATATCAGACACATACAATTTTGATACGATATTTCGAAACTCCAACCATTCTTTTATTTCAAAATATTATGTCACAGCTAGCATCGTATTACAATACATTTGAATACAAACACAAGTATATATATAAAACATGTATACACCAAAAAATCTATGTCTTTGACTACATTATTGCTCTAAAATTTAAATTATATTATTGACCTTTTTCAAATACATGTATGGATTTCAATAGCGCATTTTATAGCATCGCTATAATGTTTAGAAGACAACGCCGCTAACCTGTATTTATATGCTATTGCCGCTAAGCATGCTATAGCACAGCTAAATTGAGCAACCATGGATCAAATCCACTCATTGTACCTACTCAAAGCTATATGCTGAATGATTATTATTATAGAAATGGTCGACAACTGCTATGCTTATTTGATTTAAATAGGGTTGACAACTCTCTGCTGTGCATATTTGATTTAACTATGGTCTTGTGCAACTGCAGCCTGGGAAAGACTTACCCTAGAGATTCAAACCACACAATACGCTCTTTTCAAAAGGCAAACGTATAGAGGGGAACCTTGTCATGCCTATATTTTTTTTTTTTTCAAAAGGCAAAGCTCTTTTTCATTAGGAGGGAAGCAGACATGGGCATACATATTGGTAAGCCAAAGCTAATCACGGCAAAACACCGGAAGACCAGCCCCAAGAGGACTTAAGTTCTAATTTACAACCTAAACTTTGCGACATGTCTGATTCTGAGTGCCAAGTGATGCGCCTGGCGGCGATAGCAAGGGCAAGAGGTCAGTAGTTGGCGAAAATCCTGCCAATGCCCATAGCTAAGCTTCATCAAGAAGCCGCGTACTTAGAAGCCAGGGCATAGCTAGCTAGAAACACATGACTTAAGCGTGAATAAAATTTCGTGTCTAGTTCAGACGATATCAAAGGTGGTTGGTAATACAAAGGAGCACTGCTGATTGTGACATCACTGCCTTGTTTTAGAAATGGCAGTAATATGGGTAGCCTTAGACTGAGTGCAGTCGTCCGTGCGAACGATATGTGCATTTTAGACAAACGATTACATAGTACAACAGATCGTGCATTTGTAATTTGCATATTGCGAAAGCACATAGAAAACATATGCGGGTTGTGTAAAATATAAATAATAGGATAAACGAGCCGCTACCCTTCCCGTGCCTGATTTAGATAATAATAATATGACAGAACAATAGCTAATTTGGACACTGATTTTTTTGACGAAGCGTTTATCTTTACCTTCGCCGTACACAGACTATAAAAACATATCCTATTTTTTATTTTACAGTTATATGCTCTCCTGTTCGCATAATTTTTTAAGAACTAATAACTAATTATATCCGAGCTGATAAATTACACATGGGATGTTATTCCAATCATTACGGGCACTAGTCATGATTACAAACAGTTTCTGCATGATCTCGAATAGCAGAGCGGTCAACGTATGATATTTCGATCTGCTACGTATCTCCTTACACGGATTCGATCATCCCCTAATTTATACTAGGTGATGCGTAATTTATACTCATCAAATCAACTGTGTGCCCATGGGGTTGTTAATGACTTTTAGATATATGAAGAATATCATAATGAATAATGTCAGAACAAACAGATCACGCTGGGAAACAAATAATTTTGCATATACTCCCGTATATGTGTGTGAAACACGATATACATAGATATAAAATGATTATTCTTTTCTGCAATAATGAACATATCTATCCAAGTTCGAACACACGATGAATGCTCATGTTTTCTGGATTTATTTTTTGAAGAATAAACTACAATATTCTTTTCCATAATGAGGTGTGTGAGTGTATCCACAGAGCTGAGGATACATGTATATTCCGTGTTTCATAAAAGGAGCAGCGGTCATGATAGCACAATATGCATCGATTATGTATCGATTTTGATATTAGTGGTAATTTGTGGAACGGATGCGTGGACTCAACTAATGTTTGTTGACGTGATCATCATACACAGCATTTGAAACCAAACTACTTCAACTCAGGGATTAGCAGTGCCTGAGTTTAAATGAGCTATTAGATGTACTGCCAGTAAACATTAAATAGTCGGTCACCCATCGTGTAACGATTATTAGATGTACTGCACGGCCGTTTAAATGAGCTAGAAAATAGATTATACAGATTAAACAGGCTATACGGCTAACACAGTTGGCTACTGAGTAGCGTTCATGTAAACCGTCTGCACGGCTATGTAGACGAACAAAAGGGATTAGTCGCCCAAAATTAGACAGGTCTGCACGTTCCATCAGGTGATGTCACTACACGAACCTTGTTAGGTACGTTATACTTTATATACGTAAAGCACGTACAAATATTATTAAGCACAGTTGGAAATAAATGGTCCATTCTACTAACTACACAGCTGGGGAAAAAAAAGATGGATCATGCTCCTGCCTAGAAATGGAGCACACGGAACATGAAACATTTTCTTTCATCTGATCGCGTAGACATGCATGTCGCCTCTGACCTGATCGACCAGCACGACTTCAGAAATTCCATGCATGGGCACATGATATTCTTTTCTTTCCCCGTGTTGGTATGCATGGGACACGCGTGGTAGTGTGGTACTCAGGTACGACTTCCATGCCATGCATGCACGTGCAAGTGCAAGCCATCGTCGACTCCGGCCGATTGTCCGATATCCACGCATGGCCCATACCTATACATCATAGTCCAATATCATCATACAAATGAATAACGCATCAAGATATATATCAAAAGGTGCTGCTCAGAGGCTGTGTAAAGGATTGAGATAGAAAGGGGATTTATAATTGGACTTTTAGTTTCAAAATTTGAAATTTAAAACTTATTGATCAAGTTTCAGTTCACCATAATGTCTACCGAAAAAAAACAGCCTTCAAAGAGGTTGTCCCTGTGCCGCTCCCTCTCCTTCCCTCTCCTTCCATTTTTCTCCCTCCCCCGTTTCCCTTCTGTTTTGATTCTTCTCCGACGACGCCGGTGGCTAGAATTGCTACTGGTGACCACCACCACCTCTGCTCCTACCGCCGCCGGGGAGAGCCTCCGGCCACCGCCGCTGCCGGCTCCGATGACCTTCCTAGTGCCGGATCTACTACGTGCACATCCTCCTCGATGTCGGCCCAGCCTCGCTGCCGCGCGCGGTGGTGATTTGCGCCGCCTAATTGGTGGAGACGTGGTGGTGCTGGAGCCCCGGCGGCGGCGGTGTCGGAGGCACCATGCACCGTCACCTTTGCTCTTCTTGGCGCTGGGCTGGGCTGGGCTGCTGCTGCTGTCGTTGCATCCGGACCCTGCTCATGACCGGCCTCATGGGGGTGTCCACCGGGCGGTTGAGTGCGCCTCTCTCCATTGTTGTACCATCAAGCAGAGGTCTATGCTTCATGCGTCCTGCTGGCCGGGTGTATGCTCCGCATCAGGGTGAGGCGATCTCGGCTACCTCTCTCCGCACCATTAGGCAGAGGTCAGCGTTTTTCTTCGCATCCTGCTGGCCGAGTCAGCCGCTGTTGCACCAGGAAACCGGTGGGCAGTATCCCTAGCAAGCAACACAATGCAAGCCGGGAGGTGTATGTGGACGTAGGGGTCGCTCCTCCTAGATGCGGCTTTCGATCGGCTGGACAGCTAGCCGATCGCTGGCAGTGGTGGTTGGGCGTGACACCTGGCTGACGACCTAGCCAGGAAGGTTGTTATTGTGGTGGTCAATTCCCGTTCTCTCCGCAGCAACAGACAAAACAGAACAAATGTTAAATTCTAGCCGGATCGCTCAGATCGGCTCTTATTGCATCGGGTTGATATGGGCACAGTCTTGCTGAACCTCCCTCATCTCATCCGATATCATATAGTAGGTATAGAAAGTACATAAAAGCTTGTCTATATGTATAAATAAGATGATCTACTCACTTATACCGGACTTAAAACAAAAAGACTAGACGAAGTATCGATCATATTTGAAGCAAAATCACACCAAGGGCCAGATAAATGTAACATGTGGATATAGGAACATCCCAGCTAGTATAGGGCCAGATAAACATGAGTACACTTATAGGAACGTTCATGGGATGATGCAACTAGTACAAAAGATGAACATCAAGCTATCTCTAGGTAAGAGCCGATAACTAAGAACGTAGAGCAAAACATCTAGTCGTGTAGATCAAACTTGGAGAAATCGTGTCGCACTATGAAAAATATGAACTACGATGTGCATCGTGAGACAAGACATATTTACGAAATTAAACGAGAAGTACATGAGCTGATCTATGTCGTGATTAACCATAGGAAAAGTAGGACAACTCGATGCGCATGATAACCAGTAGATCTTGCCAACAATAAAGCTTAGTACAAGAACTACCATAGGCAAAGCGCCGTAAAGCCCTAACGACATCTACAAGAGAAATCGATAGAGCAGCATGGCGATATACCTTGAAACCCTAATCGCTAAGGGGCGGCGATGCGCCGAGAGAATATAGAGACAACCACTTGTTGATGAACATGTGTCGTCTACTTTATTCCAAAGCTATGGGTACATATTTATAGTCCGTAGACTTGGATAACAAGCCTACCCTTCCTAATTTGTTTCTAAACCCTAACTGAACCAATCTCTAACACAAGTCCCGATCGGACCCGTTACTCAAACTAGCCTTTCCTACGATACATGGCCCGACAGCCCATTCAGTACGGTATACGCTATCTTTCCCTTGGACAGCTTCCTTCTGTTCTCAGCCGATCCAGGCCCATTAAGCTGGATTGGCAAAATCTTGGTGTCAACACATGCCCCTGGTTTTGGCAAATAAAGTTTTTTTAATTTCAAAACTAGATACATGTGAACTTTAGCCAAATGCGTTCCATTGAACTGAACCGCCACGCGGTCTTCCATGGCGACCGCAATGATAATCGTGCGGACCTTTCAGCATCCCGTACGACGCCCTTCCATCTTCTGTCGACTCCTACTTAATAGGGGGCAGGGCTCCCCTGCCTTTCCCCACCAATCGGCAGCCGTTTCTCTTCCTCTTCTGCCCAAGAAATCCGAGAAAGCCAAGAAAACTCTCCTCTCTGCCATGTCTTCCATCGGCAGCAACAATCTCTCTGCGCCATCCTCGCCATCCATTGTGATGAGCCCCCTGGCTTCTTTGCCAGAGACCTCCTCTGCACTTGCCTTCATCGAGGGCCTGGCGGCACCCGCGGCTCCTGTGGCCGCCAACGCACAACCCCCACCCCCACCTCCAGCTGATGTTCCCGTGCCACCGGAGGTCGTCATCATCATCTCTGATGATGATTCCGAGAGTGGCTCCAACAGTAGCTCCGGCGGTGGCTCCAGCAGCAGTTCTGGTGGCAGCTCCGGCAGCAGTTCCAGTGGGGCGAGCACTCCGCCCTCGGCGATGCTCGTCCACGACGATCAGATGGCACCACCGGCGCCGATCGTCCCGCTAGAGCTCCCGGAGTACTATCACGACGCAATGTCGTGGAGTTCTGGGTCCTTTGGGTCCAATAACCCAGAGGACATGATGACGGACGGCGAAGAGCTCGACTCCGACTTCTTCTTCGGTCCTCTCCTCCCTTCGAGCGACGATGACCTCTCCTCCTAGGACGATGAGGAGGAGGACGAGGAGATGTAGGAGGCCGAGGACGACGACGACGAGCCGAAAGAGCCGGATGAGGACGACGATCTCCTCGCGTAGCTGGAAGAAGGTCCATCGGATCTTGAGGTATCCGACGGCGAAGAAGCCGATGACGAAGCTGATGGCGACGGCGAGGATGCCGACAAGGAGTCGGCCGTCGACAGTGATGCCTAAAGCATCACGTCTTAGCCAGCCAGTTCTAGTTCCAGCTGTTGCATTGGCTCTTAGGGCCGTGGCATCGGCTCTTAGGAGATGTTTTGTATGGAATTCTCCCTTCTTCCCTTGCTGATTTCTTGCTTTAAGAATTTTACCGCAACAGTCATCGGTTCAGTGGCAACGCACTGACTTGTATATACCCAAGATCGGCTCCCAGACACAACAAGCTGATCCACTTTGCTTCCATTAGCCGATAATTCATCAAGTTAAATCATTTACTACATCACCTCAATCAACATCGTCCAGACATTGACCCACCAACGAATTAATACAACAGTCCATTGGCCAAAGGCGCACTTTCTTTGGCCAAAATTTCCAATCCCTTGCGCGGGTCATTGCCTATAAAAGCTCACGTATCAAACCTGAAATTCATCCCCCATCTTTTAACACCAGAAACACCTTGCCGCCGCAACCCTGCTCCAAGCAGTTCGTGAGATGGCAGCATCTAGCAGCGCGATAGGAGAACAGATTCTTTGCGAGCGCGTCTTCAGATTGAAGGTAAGGAACCCAACATCTCTTCCTTCTGATGTTTCACGACATTCCTTTGTATAGTCGTCTTCCTTACTTTGAATCCGTTTTCCTTTATCAATTAGGCCGACGAGATGCTGATCTCAATATCAGCCAACTCCAAAACCTTTAGCTTGGGACCCAAATCCTATGAGCCTCCTTATGAACTTGCCAGGATTGAGACCAAACGCTTGCCTTTTGCTCATGCCGACCCAAACCTAGATCTGTGGTCAGACCAGCTTCGCGCCTAGCCGTTCCCCAAGGATGGGTGGGTTGAATGGTACAAACGCATTGAACAGGCACATGGTCCTTCATGGCAAACAACCTGCATAGCCGATGCCTTGACTCTGTCCCTCTCTCCCATGGAGAAAGATGACAACCTACTGTTGCACCAGGAAACCGATGGACAGTATCCTTGATGAGTCAACACAATGCAAGCCGGGAGGAACTCGCCACCTCTCCCTTGGGTAGCTCCTTCTGCTCTCAGCCGATTCAGGCCCATTAAACTGGATCAGCCAAATCTTGGTGTCAACACCTACTTAGATCCATCGGGTATTTCTAGTTGGATAGCCTGAACTGTTTTCTGTTCAGCTCTGAACCCATGACACCCACTCTGATGGATGTTGTCATGATTCTCGGTCTTGATGTACATTCCACTTGTCCTTCCCCCTTCCTTTTGACTGAATGCTCCCACAAGAAGATAGTAGAGAAAAGCAGCACACGAAACTGGAGCCAGTACATCAGCCAGCATAACAAGCAAATTGGCCCAGTTACAGATGAAGGTAGGACTGACGCCTAAGAGAGGGAGGTGAATTAGGATTTCTAAAAACAAGGCTCACTAAAAACTACAACTACTAAGCAAAACCTATGCAAGTAAATATAGCTATGTGCACTAAGGTTTTGCTAAGTGTTGCTACTTCTACCGTTGCCAAGTCTTGCAACCTAGTTCCACCTAGAGACTAACTTATGAAGCTAGTCTAGGAAAGTAAGCACACAATTGCAAGAATGTAAATGCGGAAGCTAAGGAGATGAGATAGAGAATGCAAACTCCCGTAGATGATGACGATGATGGCACACGGTGAAGACACGGAGATTTTTTCCCGAGGTTCGGGGAGACTCACGGTCTCTACCCCTACTCCTCATTAGCGCTCCACTAAGGGCTTTGCACTCGCGTAGTCCTCAAAAGAATACGGCCTCGCCCTTTGCAAGGGTGAAGGTTGGCAAAGTGACTTCCACGGAAGTCAAGCAACCCCGGTCGGGTCTCCGGATATCCTTGGTACACACCCACCCGAACCTATCTCTCGCGTGGTCCTCCCGTACCACGGCCTCGCCCGCACAGGGGTAGAGGATGGATAGGTCGCTGGGGTCTTCCGAGTCCTTCTCGCGGAGCTACCCCGCCGTCTCCACTAGGGAAGCTTTGGCCAAAACACCGAGGGCCTTCCTCCCTCTCACAAGGTGGTGGCGGCCACTCCACACTCCGGAGGGTCTCGCAAGACTTACAGCCGCACTTGATACAAGGTCGTGCTCGCAGGCACGTATACTAGACAAATAGGCCTAAGCCAAGATGCTAACAAGCTCTTGCTATATATGCCGGGATGTGTCTATTTGCTCATATGGTGATTGGGCTCTCAAATGGGGTTGCTACATTTCAAATGGGCATGGAAATGTGTCTCAACACTTGTGCTAGGCTCAGGATGCTCCAACCACAATGGGGAGGCCGGCCAAGGGGGTATATATAGGCCTCACCTCCAAAACTAGCTGTTGGGGGCTTTTTCAGCTTTTCTACACCACCGGACTGTCCGGTGCGTGTAATTTTCATCCTCTTCGAGTCGACCGTTGCTCTGACAATATAGCCGTTGGAGCCACCGGACTGTCCGGTGGCACCACCGGACTGTCCGATGGTGAGCCACCAGACTGTCCGGTGCGTTATAGTGCCGGGTCTTCGACTTGGATTGCTCTCGGTCTATATCGTCCGGTGGTACCACCGGACTGTCCGGCGGTAGGTTTTGCGCCGGACTTCGCCCCTTTTCTTCTCAGCCTATATCGTCCGGTGGTGAGCCACCGGACTGTCCGGTGGTATACCACCGGACTGTCTGGTGCATGGAAAATTGCACCGGTTCTTCAGCTTTTGGCTTGGCTCCTTGTAGGCACCGGACTGTCCGGTGTTGCACCACCGGACTGTCCAGTGCATGCTTTTTCTTCTGTTCTTGAGCCAAAAAATCGGACATCGATGGCACCTTGATGGCTTAGCGGGACCGCCGAGTCAGGACCTTCGCTTGCACTTTGATGGCGGTTTGGGTCTTTTCTTGAGTCTTTAAGATCCTCCTTTGAGGTGTTTGTACCCCAAGTCCACGGATTACACCCTGAGACTTTAGACAAAAACACTTGCACACAAATATTAGTCCCATGTCACGTGTTGTCAGTTCAATCACCAAAATCACATATGGGAACTAAGCACGAGGCCCGTGCTTAGGGCCCATTTTCCTTACAACAGAGAAAGAGCACATCACCTTTTTGAACCTTTGGCTCGACTATTTTCTCTTCAATGGTCCTTCTTTGACCCCGACGAAGAATTATCTTAACCTAGCCACCGCTTTGGCCAAAGGCCAAACTCTCGCTCTAGGAAAACTCTTCCTAGGCATCCTGTATCGCCATTTGTCCCTGAATACCCAGCGTATCTTGGCTGAACAACACATAAAAACGGGGAGACCTTGGTGGTTCAGCTTTGGAGCCAGCTGTACTTTCACAATGAAATTTCAGACTTTCCAAAGCTTGAATCCCAATTCTTCCCAGATTCTTCTGGCAAGTCTATCCGCTGCACTCTTCTTGGCCAAGTCTTGCATCAGCTACCTGTAACCCAAACCGATGCAGCCGAAACGGCCAAGTGGTACCGGTGTTTTTACAGCTCCCAAACTACCCTTGTCTATGATGCATATGCCGAATGTGAGCATTTTGAGAACCCATCCTTCTTTAGATTAGATACCTTTGCTTTTGATGAAGAATCTCGTGTTATATTCGGCATCATGGCCATCCCATGTCTCCTTCCAATCAGTATGAGCACTAGCAACAGGATCAACAAGTCGGGATATGAACCGTATCAACTTGTTCTAGCTGCTCGCCAGGTCGGCCTCAATCAGACTTCTCCTCGCCTAATCATCCATGAGAAAATTCAGAGCCGAGTTGAGCTGACTGATTCCCTAGTAGCTTCCAAAGCCTACTCCATTTTCTCTGACCTAAAACAGAACATATCCGACGATGCCGATGGCTTCAACTTCTGGTGGGATTACTGGAGACCTCACCTCTTCCAGCGCGCAGTTGCATCAGCTCTTTCTGCAAATGATCCAAAGTACCAGGCCACGCCAGAAGAGGTACATCTGCGTTCGGCTCATTCTCCTGTCATCTTTACTGTTTTGTTTTAACCGCACTTCTCCTTATAGTTGTAGGAAGGCCTTGTTCCAGCTGACGAGGCTGGCGAGCCATTTAAGTATCTTCAAATGGCTCAACTACCCGTGTATCAGGCCAAAGCGCCTTCCCTTGACAAAATCATCTTTGATGCTCCTGGGTGCAAACGCAAACGAGAAGGGAATGGCTTCTGGCAGCCAAGATCTAAGAGGACTCCCGCTAAGATCCCGGCTGCTGCTTTGGCTCCACCACCTCCCTCTGATTCATCGGTAAATTCCTTTCTGTCATCTTGACTCCTTTTGCCACTAAATTCCGTGTTAATCAAGCATTTTACTTGTCATACAGGATAACAGCTCTCACAGCCAAGAGCAGGAAGCCGACGAAGAAGAGATTTCCCCCGACCATACCTGTGCCTCTCCCAAAGACACATCCGGCCATGTGGACGGGGGACACAGCGCAGAAGCCAATCCTCGTCGGGTAAGTTTTCGTCTGCACAATTTCTCCTTCATCTGAAACTATTCAACCTGATTGCCTTGCCGTCAGACTTTCAATGTGGCAGCACTGTTGAATTTTGATCCTTCATCCATTGGATGGATGTCCATTTCTCTTCCAGAGTGATGGACTTGGAAATATATACAATGCCCGCACAAGTCTTCTCTTACATCTTCCACAAAAGGAACGACTCATAAGCCATCTAGGTTTTTTTAGAAAATGAAAATTCCGGCCTCTGCAGCCACACACAGCGAATCCTTACAAAGTGTTTTTACAAAGAGCTTGATTCAGCTAATTTGCTGATCATAATAAGAGGGAACTTCAAGTAAGCCATCTAGGTGATTACGGGCAACAGCCTTGTACAGGAGGCAACACTCCATCATCAATGGTGCAGTAGATGGGCCATGGATACTCGACCTCCTCTCCGGGCTTGGCTCAGAGTCATAGTCGGAATCTCATTATTTAAAAATGTGTTCCGCCATAGAACTCCTCTCCATGATCATATTTAAAAACGACCGGCTCACCGGTACGGTGAGCACTAGACCCTCCTTGGGCCGGCACAGAGAATGCTTGAGTGCATAGCACTAACACTGTGGAAGATTTGGTGAGCAAGTGCATTTCGACATGTATGAACCTGTACACTTGAAGCTTCCCTGCCCCGACCTTCTTAATTGGCTGATTCATTGTTTGTCGGCAAGGCAGCTATCAGAGGATCAAACATCAGCTGTCTCACTCAGCTTACCAACGGCGCTGTTTGTGTGTAGCTGGGGCCACAATGCAACGGAAAGACACAGATCAATAGCCAGCTGCACAGAGCAATGAAACAAC
Source organism: Paspalum notatum (assembly GCA_022530915.1). NCBI lineage: Eukaryota > Viridiplantae > Streptophyta > Magnoliopsida > Poales > Poaceae > Paspalum > Paspalum notatum. The sequence goes on from CM039692.1 coordinate 27,257,776, forward strand.
GCGCGGTAGCTTCTCCGTGGCCTCTCTCGTGACGGAAGCCCCTAAATCTCGTCCACAAGCTTAAACTGAATGAATGACCAAATTGACAAGACCATTTCCAAAATTAATACTAACTATTTGAGGTCATAACAGAGACCTTAATGAATCAATAATGGACAAGCTAGCTAATCACCCGTGTGCTGACCTTATTAGTTTACCTAATTGCTGGCTAGGTCCAAGGCTGCGCCATGCCAAATTTTGTAGCTGTAGTCCATGCCAAAAGCAAGACACATACATGTATTCTTGCAATACATGTCACTTTCACAGGAAGTGGTTAAGGAAAGGTAACCGGCTTCTGAACAAACTACTGGCTGCAAATTGACAGCCTCGCATCAAACAGTAAGCGTAATACATGTGTACACATGATTATTAAAAATATTGTGTATTTAACTACCAAATCTAAATGGAAATCATGTTTGTGGCTAGGAGTGCACAGGCGGTTATATATATATGTAGCCCGCAGAGAAGTGCTCTGAACAGCGGACTAACAATTCTTTTGTGTCGCTTTCTTATCAGAATGATCCTTTAGGTAATCTAGTACCGCATACGGCTATTGATCATATATTATTCAGATTCATGGAGTAGTGAAAGTTGAGTTTGACAGCCACTTACAGTTGACCAGATTTAGAACAAAATACTGCATTAGGCTACATCAATCAGAGAAGAATAATACTAGTGCTCAATTAATATACTATGTGGACCAGACTACCTTTCTTACCATCTAAATTTCTGATACCTAATATATTATTCTAATTTACCAGATTTAGCACAAAATACTGCATTAAGTTACATCAACACAATAATAAATTTATAGCACAAGAGCTGATCAGCTTCACCGACTCAAGATAATTTTTAGAGCCTTCTCTGCCAATAGGCTAGCTTCATCGTTTTCCCTAAATACAAGGAGCTGAGTGTACAACTCGGCCAAAATATTAACTCAATTCATTTGCAGCCCAACACTGAATACACATATGTTCAACAGCATATCTGTTTTGTATGCTCTCGGGAACACACACGAATTTTATGGAAATTGAATGGAATATCACAACAGACCACTAAATTTCATAGGTAAAACATAGGATTTGATTCTAAAAAAATCCCTTGTTCTAGAAGAGCCTGAAATGAAATATCTCCCTTCTGCCCAGGAGCCAACTCCTGCTGCTTGAACGGAACCAGAGGAATGTCCAAATTAAGTACCGGAAAGGCAAAGATTAACAAAAGACATTGGCAGAACCACGCACCCTGTAAGGCTGTAATAAATAAATCGAATTCCTTTTAGATCTCGACGCACTAGTGCTAGTGCCTCCGCAAGTAAAAGGAAAGTGGTCGATCGAGGAAGTAGATCCATGAATAATGCACTGTATGCGTCGTGTTGGGCTTGCAAACACTGCTTCCCCTTTGAGGGGCACATTGAATCGAACATGGCAGAGGCCGGCCGGCGCAGCTGGCTGGGATCAGTGTCTGATGCTGAGTGACAGTGGTCTGAGTCATAAAGATGCATGCACGAGCCTGTTGCAATGGCAATTGGCCATGGCAGCGCGCCAGTGCAATGCCAGGTGATGTCCTTCACCAACGACAAACATCACCACGTACGTACGTACATACACAGTACACACGCACGCTGAGACGAACTGGTGGCTGGCCGGTGCATCATGCTTGCTTTGCATGAGTGCGCTCTGGACTGGAGCGCTACTGCAGGATGAAGGCGACGACGGAGGTAAGTGCAGTGGATGGCTGGATTATTAGACGGTGATTCCATCCCCCGTGTACCCTACTAGCCCATCTCTGTATACCGCCAGTGACAGTGTGGCCCTGATTGCTTAGCTCGTCGTCGTCTTCTTGCACACTCTGAGTGATTGCAGGCTCATCGTTTTCAGGTTCAAATTAATGGTTGATGTGCGACAGTCATCAGGCAGTTACACATGGATCGCCATCATGCACCAGGGTATCCAATGGCCACAAAAACCTTTGATAGGTTTGATTTGTTGTGTCGAAATTTGTATACAACTAGGTTATAGTTCGACTAAGGGTACATTGGGCCATAAATACAAGACTAACCTTTGTGTATATATACTCCATCAATCAGCTATAAGATGACTAGCTGGTTCGATTTAGACAGCGGCGTTGGCCGCGGTATAACCTAGATGCTAGCATAGCAGAGGAATGTCTGTGGTCAATTGCCCTTATTTATTCTGTAATTTAACAATTCTGTTCTCTCAATGGTATTAGATTATGTTCCCGTTGATAGCTATGCTAATGTGGTATATTCTTTGAGTACCAGGGGATGTTTCTGTCGACAACGAGACGTTTGTAGTGACTTTATCAATCTCGAGATGCCAATCCAGCCTAGTCATATGGAGGTGCTTATAGGGATAAAGCATACATGTGTGTTTATAGGGTTTGTATATGTGTGTGAGAGTCTCAATCTCGAGATGCCAATCCAGTCTAGTCATATGGAGGTGCTTATAGGGGTAAAGTATGTGTGTGAGCGTCTCAATTTGTAATATGTTTTAAAAAATAGATGTCATATGGCTCCATTATCCTATGTGATCCTAGATGTTCATCTCAGTTAGATCATAAACGGTGTGCGTGCGTGTGTTCATAAGAGTGGGTATGCATGTGTGCGTTTATAAAGATAAGTGTATATATGCGTGTTAGCGTGTGTGAGAGTCGGTGTGTACTATGCTTCGGCAAATGAATAAAGTGGTTCCGGTATCGTATATGGTCGTGAATGCAATGTTTGTCTTGGTTAGATCATAAAGCGCTTCATCTTGATTTCTACATTATGACTGCGGGCTTGAATTCTTTCACAAATCATATAAACGATCAAGTTGAATAATCTTGAACTCCGATCCAAGTTCAGTGGATATACCAGACCTACATTCCAAAAACCATATTTTAGCACGCAATTTGGCGATGGATGCTGAGTGGTAGTGGTGGGTAACCGATCGACAAGGATTCACATGGTAGTTGCGTCGTCAATTAGCTAGCGATCCATTAAGCAACTAGTTATAGGCAAGTGGTACTACTACTACTACTCAGCAACTCACCAGCAGATGCTCGCTCACTCGTCTTTCTCGGATCGCGACAACATTCTGCGCCTTTCTGACGTTGCTTCATCTGTCTTGTGCTTTTTCAGGGTCTTTTTTTTTTGTCAATTTGGCATCTGCGCCCGGTGCTTTCTCTTTGTATACATTGAACAAACACGACTTTTACTCCCTTTTTAACCTCTAACTTTAGTTGATACTAGTAAATGGGCATGCTCCCATACGTGACAATTAAAAAGCGATATGTAATTAATTTTAAAAATATATTTAAAAAATATATAAATATTGATTTTCGGTGTGTTATTTTTGTTTATTTAATATTTTAATTGAAACAAGGCATTTATGTGTTGTAAATTATGTTTTTGTTTCTGCCATGTATAATAAACACATTTTTAACAATAATATAATTGTTGTTATACAAAACACATGTGTTGTAAATTATGTCTTTATGATTAAGTTTGAAACTCTTAGTTCTATCGATTGGTTTTAAATAAAATAAAAAGGGAGTCCATAAAAAGTAATATGCAGCTATACATAACCGTGCGCTGCATGGACCAACTTTGCGGATATGCAGTAAGTTTGAGACTTCTATTTCTATACGATTTGTTTATAGAGAAAGAAAAGAGAGTCATAAAAATTAAGAGGAAACGTGGGAATCCAAATAAATGTTGTCTATGTGTAACCATTCGTAACATAATTACTAATATGGCAAATTTTTTACAAAACTTTCTGTTTTATATTAGTTATCGACGAGATTTTTTTTAAAACTTGCATGAAGAAAAGAATCCACATGCGTGCTTCTCAAAAGAAAAATAAAGTACTGCTAAAAAAACTCAAGCACACCAATCTTAAAGGGAAAATTTCAGAATTTGCCGTTAAAATTTGCCACTATGATCCAGATGTACAATACTTATAGGGAGTGGCCATGCATACATTCCATCTGCCATTGTCAAAGCTGAAACTGAAAGGCATGTGAAATTTAAGGCTAAACCTAAAGGATCCCCTATATGGGATCCCCTAACACTGGTATGGCACTGTAGCGCTACTGTTCTACACTGTAGACAGAGAGAGGGGTAGTTAGAATAGTGATAGGGGATGGAGGATAGGGGAACCATTAGGTTCAGCCTAATGGCAGTTGAAAATATCTCCCTTAGGCCGTTGATGTTATGTACCAATTTAGGACTAGTTTGGCAACCCAATTTCCCCTAGGAAAAACCATTTTTCTAAGGAAAAATGAACTAATTTTTCCTCCATTTTTCAAAATCTCTTGGAGAAATGGGGTTGCCAAACTAGCTCTAAAGTATACATATATGAGCTATTCTTTTTTTCACCTTTGTTTGTTTTCCTTGTTTCCAATCAGCAAGCAAGTTGTCCGCATAGTGGATTTAGTAGTCGTACGTGCAAGTTGTCCTCTATGCTAGAAGCTTGTATCCATGTTTTGCCATGCAAGTCATTTGCACCTATGGCTAGGTAACCAGTAGTGGGAGTGCATCATGGTTGGCTCTCATGAATGCAAGTCCCGGAAACAACTACAATAGACTATAGAGAGTGTAGTACGAGATGGGAACAAAATTAAAGATCTAGAGGTCTAGCGGAGTGGGTTACGAGTAGCACTGTATAGGCATCGGCCGTTTGCAAAAGATAACCCTGGCAAAAGATCGATTGCATATAGCTGGACCTGCTGCCGACAACATTACAAGGATAAATGGCGTAGTGACACTTTGTCTATCTAGTTTGTGGACAACTTGCTTGGCCGCCGAAATGTCTAGCCACTAAAACCAGTACCTTTATATCTTCTGATCATCGACGTGTAAAGATCAAAATTTTCATAGTTTTGTGTGTCTCGTGGTTTATAAGAGCAGAAGGTACAATACCGTGTATGCATGGTACTAAAAATTAATTAATCTTACTAAAAACAGTGTAATACTGTGGGGCAGAAATTTACTGGTGGTTCTGGAACTTGTCTCGAGTTTTGCTTTTATATCACAATGCTTCAACTCTCTAATAAACTTGTTAACCCGTTTCATATATAGGTCCAAATCTCTATAGCTTGTGCTAAACTGTGTGCGATTAGCGGATTAGGTGTGCATGCCGGACAGGTATCTTCGCTCCGTCTTCCCCCGGCCCATCTCCTTCTTCGCCGCGTATATGTGTGTTTAGACTGAGTCCAATGAAACTTCATATATGGGTTCGCTAAAACCTGTTTTGCACTGTTTAACATAAATGCTAAGAGAGAAGGGTAGTTGGAATAGTATTTAGAGAGTGCAGATAGGGAGTTCCATTGGACTCAGCCTTAGACCGTCAAAAGCAGCAGCAGCTGCTGATTTAGTTGTTTTTGCTTTTGTCTGAAACGCCAATTTTGTTTGGATATGTAGTACACGTACTTTTTGCAAGTATTGTTTTCTGTATAGCCTTGTCTATATGTGACATGAAACGATGCATGTTGCAGAGAGCTAGTAGCCAGTCATTTGTACTACTGCTACTGTACTAGCTAGTTGTGTTTGTGTGCCACCGGACAAGACATGGCCTGATAATCGTGTGCTGGCATAGCCAGCGTCAGCTTCGTGTTCGTGTTCTTGCCTGCACGCCTGCCTGCAGGACGTGGGTCATCTCTTGTGCGCGCAAGCATGCAGGGCCGGCCTAGCAGCGAGCGCGCGTGGCCGGCGAGATATTTTCTCCTAGCTAGATCTGCGCCGTCCTCCGATCCGGATCGAGCTAGGCGGCCACGACTCACGAGATGCTCTTTTGGTATTTGCATTGCAACGTGTTGCCCTAGCATGGGCATGCATTCTTACCTGTTCGGATGTTAGTGGCGAAGATAGAACAAACCAGAGAAGGTGGGTGCATAAACATCAATAATAAAGTGAAAATTTTATCCGGATAACTATTTATATATTTTTTCAGTAGGGTGTATTTGCACCATACCGATTATATCGACAGCGTTGCAACCATAATTGCGTGGTATTTAAGACTACTCTCTCTTCTTTGTGCTAGTCATGTATGTATGCTACGTTGGTTTGTCATATTGGTTGTCCAAAATATGTATTCGCACATGTATGTGTAGTTTTCAATTAGTAATTATATTATAGGATTGCAGAATAAATTAGTAAACTAGTGAAAATATAAATAAATGTGAGATAGCTTAAGAATCTATCTATGGGTGCTTTCATTTGGAAAATAAGATCAGTAGAAGAGATTATTGTAGTATGGGATGCATTTGTGACAGATTTGGGTGGATATATGGGACACACAAAAAAGGTATTACTTTTAGAGCAAACTACTTAGTTACATATAGTATCAACATGTGTGCTGGATATTAATATATGTTATCTTAATATTACTAATTGGAGGCTCCAAAAGGAGCCTCCACGTTAATCCTCATGAGATGCGCTAATAAAAAAATCCTAAAAATTCTCACAATAATCAGAAACATCCGACCATTAATTAGCATATTGGAATATTAACAGCCAGTAGATCCATTTTCAAAGTAATTACCCACCTCTATCATTGTGAAAGGTTTTGAGTTCAATTCTAGCAAATTTCTTCTTTTTTTAAAAATTTTCCCACCTCTGCCATTATAAAATGTTTTGAGTCCAATTCTCACCAAAAGCAAATTCTTCCTTTTTTCAAGATTTTTCCCATTTTTATATTTATCCTCATTTTGTTATCATTTTTATTTACATTTACAAATTTACCCTACTAAATGATCACGCAATGTTTTTGATAAAGATGCTAGAAACCTTTATATTAAACAGATATATTGTGCCTAATCGTACTATTACTAATCAAAGACTCCTATTAGAGCCTCTTTATTAATCCCCACATCATGCTTTAAAAAAGATAAATTCATAGAAATTCTCACAATAACCAGAAACATCCTATCATCAATTAGCAGATTAATTATAAAAATAATAATAAGTAGTAACACCAAAAACTATATATTAGTTATCCACTTTATCATTGTGAAATCCAGACACGGAGATACTGATCCTCATTACTGCCTCATGATCAAATGATGACCCAGCTGGCAGCTTTCGGATCGAAAATGACGTGCTTACCATGCTTGTTGAAAACTGTCGCAGTGATGCAAGTTGAGCGTAGAAAATAGCTGCTACAGACTACATACAGACGCCCCCATACTTCCCCCAATGTTTCCTAAGTCTATGACCTTTTCTCTCTCACTCATATCAAGTGGACGATAGTGTAAAATATGTAACGTAGCAACCAAATATTATGTAGATTTATTTTTGCTTCTACTGCTGTTGTGGTTTTATTATGCCACGGGTATATTCACACCTTTGCATAGTGCAAATCATAGCAATATCATGTCTATCTAGCTCTCCGCTGGTAATTACTCCATCTATAGTAGAAAATTTGTAACACTCTCTATATGCACTGGTACATCAAACGTTATTAATCTTGCTATTACTAATTGGATGTTATTTTTGAAGCCTCCATGTTAATCTTCATCGGACAGGTAAGGAAAAAAAAAAGATAAATTCTAGAAATTCTCACGAAAATCAGAAACATCAGCCATCCATCGTATGACTCTAATAGTAGTAGCCAATTATATTTTCTAAAAAAAAATACCCACCGTACCATAATGAAAGGTAAAATAAAATAACCCATAAATTTGTATAAAATTACTCACCATGCCATTAAAAAAATACAAATTAAAATAACCCCCTAAATTTCCATAAAAATTACCCACCATGCCATTGTAAAATATAAATCAAATCCACCTAAATTTACATATAAATTACACATATGCCATTGTAAAAGATGAATTTATGGGTACAAGCACTATTCGGATTCAGATTCGGATGTTGGATGTCTCATTTAATATACCCTAGTATCCAACTTTGCATTTGTAGATATGGATACAACTATAATATTAACTATTCGGATTCGGATGTTGGATGTCTCATTTAATATCTGAAACCCTTTGGATGAATGGATAGACAAAAGGTATCCATTCCTGTTCTATCCTAAATGTGTGTGTACGGAGGTAAAAAAAAATGTGTGTGTACGAGCACTGAATTAGTTACACAATAAAAGCAACCACGGTTGAAATATATGCATTGGTTAGGAGCACTCAAGTTATTTCACAATGCAAGACTGTAATTCTGCTCATCAAGAAATACTATGAAAGGCACTTATTTTACCATGGGAGTACGTTATTATATTTAATTGCACATTTGGCAGTTTACTTGCGAGTCACTCCAAAGAAAAGAAAGGAAACCATGGGCAGGCAGTGGCATGATATTATTTTTATCTGCCTGTCGCTGTTTCCTTTTCTTGGTAAGGTTATAATGGGGTTTAGATGAAATGTTATACATATAATAATAATAATAATAATAATAATAATAATAATAATAATAATATTCCCCACTAGCTCTCACTACTGAATTGTTTAAGCAGCAAAAGGAGGCAAAAAAGGAGAGAAGAATGAGCTTCATTGATACGACAACATATAGTGACATTTTGATTACCAATTTGTCTTGTCAGTCAATTGCAACTTGAGCTTATTATTCAAATCCTTGACCGTACGGTAACCGCGACTGACTTCGCATCTTATGCATATTTAATGAGAAACTTGTTCTTGGTAAGCGGTTAAGGGATGGAAATGGATGGCTCATGTGGTCGATGTCGTTGTAGCACACCGAGTTGTGTTTTTTCCTTTGGACTAGAAAAGTAAAGCGCCCGAAAGGGCGCTCTACCTAGCATATATATCAACAAAATAGAAACATAATTACCAATGACTAAAGTACATCAATATTTGGTCACGCAAATGTATAATATACAAGTCCCTTATAGAAAGGAAGACCATTTCAATTGTCAAATTTGCATGTCCATAAACCGTAACAACTTTAAGAATGGTATAATTAGTGCACGGTACTATGGTACCTCGCATAATTATACATCAAAAACCCATACAAGCAGGTACGAAGCCATTTTTCTCATTTGCCGCAATGTCCTCCACTGCCAGCCGCCTCACAGCCATGGGGTGGTTCCTTGCCATCATTCTTATGGTAACATCTCCACTCCCTACTCCAACCTCAATTGGAGACGATGAATTCAGACAATACCTAACACTACAGACATTTGTAGAACAGTTATGATCTCAATACAATTTGTTACAAAGATCAATAGTAAAGCCTTGAGATAAGATGTTTAGAGATCACTACTAACAATTCTAGAAGACTCACCAAGACTTGCAAAATTCTATTATATTGTTTACAGTTCATGTTGACAAAATTGCAATAAAAAAAGGAAGTACATAACTGTTTCACTAAGCCAGTAATTTGCTGCAAGTCACCAGCAGCTACGGTGGTCACCTCAAACACCCCAAAATACGTCTCGACAGCTCTACCAGTAATGCCGCCAACTATCCAAGCCATTTTTGCTGTCTGGAGATAGTTGTTGGGTCATTCGTAGGAATAAACCATGTAAGGCCATGAGCTGACCCCTTAGAACTAAGGTAACTGTCTAGAAAGTATCATTGCCAGATGTCCAAGTTCTGCAAAGAGATTTCCATAAATAAATGAGATAGCCCACAATCTGACATGAAAGAGTTACCAAAGAACTAACAGAAGGCACACAAAAACTAAAAGTAAAACTGCAACGATGCAATATGCTTTTCTAAGGGGAAAAGAAATAGAAAAGTTGCCATAATTAACTACAAACGTAAAAACAGTAAGCAGATTTTCTGAAGGTTCACAAATCAAGGCCAAAGGATGCATCCACCAGTTCATGGGGACTCTGCAATCTGAATTGCAAAATTGATGTTAGCTAGCACCAGTTGGAAAAAAAACTAATTTAGGAATCTGAATGTACAAAGCCATTGGTAGCATTACAATAGGCTACTATACCACCCTGTGACTAAAATGCATACAAATGCCACAGGAGGAACCAACTAAGAAACAATCTATTTTTCGATGCCCATAGATATCTCAATTGAACCTCCTAACGAAGAACTAAGTCAGCTAACCAATGCACATACTCTGTGGATAAAATATAAATAAATAACCTAAACACATGATAACCTCAGGGCATACATGCTTCTTGAGACAAATCCAAGTTAACACCATAGGCAGCATAGTCTGACAAAAAAAAAAAACCCGGACTTTACGCAACACTCAATTTGTTAAGAAAGGTCACTGTAAATCCCAGCGCCCTCCCAGAAATCTTAGTCACCATGCAATCGCATATAGCATCAAAGCAATAGTAACAATCAAAGCAAAGTAATCAATGGAACCCTAAGCGGGGCAGGTGTCGAGGCCTGAGATGATGCAGCTGCCGACTCCATCCTTCAACTCGTGGAGGACACCATCTCTGCAGGGATGGCCTAGCTCCTTAAAGATTGTAGGACCGAGACGTGCGACTAGAGGGGTGAATAGGAGCACTTCAAAACTCAAACTCAAACCTCCACCGTAGTGCAAAACGGAAACAACATCCACAATGAAACTAGATACCGTCCACTGAACAGATACGTACCAAGCACCAAGCGGAAGCACACGCTCAAACGGCTAAGAAAAAAGTGCAAAAGGAACCAACTCCGGAGAACTGCAGATTTTCAGACTGACAGGGCTGCAAAGATAAATCTCAAAACCCCTTAAGAGAAGCTCCAAAAAATCCCCAAAAATTACCACACCTTCACAAGGCAATAGGGAACAACTCCAGAAAATTTCAGGCCGATTGGAGCAAGTTTTGACCACCGGACTGTCCGGTGGTTAACCACCGGACTGTCCGGTGCTTACAGTCTGACACTCCAAAAAGATTCGAATCAAAACCCTATCAAACCAACTCTAAAAATTATGAAATTTTTACTGGAGGTTAATAAGGGGCCAAGGAACAACTCGACAAATTTTTAGCTCAATTGGACAAGGAATAAAATTTCTAGAGCCACCGGACCGTTCGGTGGTTAACCACCGGACTGTCCGGTGTTAAAAACTGACAGACTAACCCGAAAAGAAAAATACCAAAACCAGATAAAAACACCTCCAAATGATCTGAAATTTTTATGGGAGCTTTATGATTCACTGATAAAGAGCTCCACAAAATTTTAGCCCAAAAATTTGAAGGTTTGACCCCTAAACCAAATAAGACTTGAAAGTGGACAGAATCAGCAAGAAAACTGGACAGCAGGAAACCTCACGCAAAAGCAATCCGAAATTTGACCAAAACTTCTCCAAACATCACGAAAATTGGCACAAACTATCCTATCCCCATTCCAAAGCTATTCCCAAAAGATCTATGGAAAAAGATCACGGGATTATCGGGAAGTTCAGATCTCGTGCAGAGGTGAATATTTGGGCAAGAAGGGAAGAGCTCAAGAACAATTTACTCGTGGCAATCTTTTAGGATTGAGATGTTGTAAGACATAATCTCCATGTCCTTGCAAGTCCAAAGCATAAGGAAAACAAAGGATTCAACCTTAGCCAAAACAAACATCGAAAAGGCCAAGGATTGAAGCAAAAAACCAAAGAGAACAAAGGGAGGAGAAACACACAAAGTTACTGCACGAAACCACTTCGATTATGAGCCTGAAAAGAGGTCTTAGGTCAGATTACAACGAAGAATTTCGTCCCAAGCAACCACCCTGACCTTCCCTCTTGATTTGGAGGCTAGATTCACCCTTACCCTCCTAAACTTGGAGCTCAAAGCTTGAGGACGAAAATTACATAAAGCAAATGAAAACCTAGCTCCCAAGACTACCTCTAATGACCAGCTCTTAGGCTATTTATACACCGGTTCAGTTTTGGCATTTTTACACATAGACCCCTAACACTAGAAACGCCCGGAAGGGCTAAAACAGAAAAGAACCCGAAATATCGGGGACAGACGACCACGATGAAGACTTGATATTCTTAGCTTCCACGCAATCTTCAGATGTCCTCCACGTGGCCAGTAGTCCAATCCGCCTTTGCACCCCCGGTTTTGAAGTCAGAAACCGGGAAACTTTAGGAAATCTCCGTCTGGGCCGGACTTGGCCCATCTTCTCTATCTTGGCGAGTCGTGGCCCAACTCACCAAGCCTTGGGTAGCTTGGGTGGCGGTTTTGAGCCGAAGCCGCCAAAGCCTCCCTCGCACGCCTTCGCGCCATGCACTCGGGTTGGAGCACCACGGTGGCACCCGGCTTCTCTAGTCCATCGGAGTTGCCTCGCGGTCCATCGGAGGGCTTACACCACCGTTGCCGATCCGCCCCTCCGTTTACCGAGCTTCCATGGCCGACCGACGCTGAGCATTGCCTCCGGTCCATTGGAGGGCTTTTGCCTCAGTCCATCGAGGCCTTCATCATCTATCTCCAGTCCATCGGAGGGCCTCCAGTCTATCGGAGGGCTTGAGCTCGTTGACAATCACTCATCACACCAGGAGAGCAATGAGGCCGGTCCATTGGCTCTCAATCTCCCCCTTGATGAGTGCATTGTCAATACTTTGAACCTGCAACCTGAAATAGAACAAAGACAAGAGAAAAGTGTAAAACCGAAAAAGAAAGAAAGAAAGAATAAAGTTGCTCAAAATGCCCAAGAACCAAATACAAGCAAAGAAACAGGGCACAATGAGACAACAAAAGAAAGCAAAGCATCGGCTCCTCAAGACAGAGGCAAAAGGCTCAACACACCGATGCAAAGAGCATGCTAAAAGCTCAAACCCCCCCTGAAATGCATCCTCACAAATGCAATATGAATGCAAAGCTCTCCCTCAACAAAATCTCTTCTGAGTTCTCCCCCTTGTCCATATTTTTAAATTTCTTCCCCTTAGAGAAGTACACTAATCTCTCCCCAAATTTCTCCCCCTTGTTGACAATGGACACATCAAGGGTTCCGTGAACTCAACTCCCCTTGAACTAGACAACTCCCCCTCAAAATATGCTATGAAATGCAAGGAGTGTAACTGAAAGAGCTCAGAAGGGATGGAAAGCTAGTAATCACAAGATCTAGCATACAGAGCATGTGAGGGCAAGGAAGCATACAACAAGCTCAAATGAATCTATCTTACACATATCAAGAGTAAGCTTGTTTTTCAGGATTAATGAAAAGAAAGCATCACCAACATGAATAGCACCTAGCAAGATAGGCATGAACAACAAAATGATAGCAATGCATACAAGGTGTGCTACTCTTCAACCAAAGCATATACAACTAGCCATAAGCATTTTAGAGACTTGCAAATTTCAGATTTAGACATTTGTAGTCAAAAGCAAGTTCTTTTTGTGCCAGGGGTTATTTACTTGTCTTTTGCCACTTCTTACCAACCAATGCCAAGCCTTGGTTATATAACCATCAGAAGCTTAAGACAAGGTTTTGGTCATACACAGCCTAGTCCAAGTTCATGCCAAAGTGAAAAGGCAAGCTGTCTCGAACTAGATCAGTGTGACAAGCAAACCCACCTGGATCTTTCTCAATTCATCATATAAAACACACTTGTAAGCATTTTAATTCAGATTTCAATTTAAGCAAGGTGTCAGAAAAACTTAGGCATTTACTTAGCAAAGGCATACAACTAGCATATCCAGGTATGAAAAGATAGCATAGCATTTAATAATCCTACACATGCGAGATAGCCAAATCAAGTGGTAATCATGGTTTTTGATTTACAAAGAATAAAATGACTTAGCTCACAATTAGTATTCAATAGACTCAAAAGAGCTTAGCCAACCATGATCAAGCAAGCACTGTACCATCTAGCACAAGCAAGTACTAACTCTGCATTCCAAAAGAGCTCTAGTACTAGTGAAGTGAAAATGCATATGATACAATGCAATGCATGATATGATACAATATGCAAAAGAGACAAAGAGAAATAAAAGCAAGATAAAAGCAAAAACTAAACTACAGAAGCTATCCCTTACTAAAAGAAATAGCACATTATCCCTGACTAAAAGGGATAGCACACTCCAAGCTCACCTCTCAAGCGCACAAAAGCACCAAACTCTAGGGGCTTGGTAAAGATATCGGCCAACTGGTTTTCAGAAGCTACATGCACTAAGTCTACGTCCCCCTTCTCATAGTGCTCTCTCAGAAAGTGAAACCTCACGTCTATGTGTTTGGTTCTGGAGTGCAAGACGGGGTTCTTAGCTACAGAAATAGCAGAAGTAGAGTCCACTAGAAGAGGAATTTTTCTAAACCTAAGGCCGAAATCACTAAGGGTGGCTTTCATCCATAAAAGCTGGGAGCAGCAGCTAGCAGCAGTTATGTACTCTGCTTCTGTGGTAGACAAGGATACACTAGCTTGCTTGCGGGAGGACCAAGAGACAAGAGAGGTTCCTAAGAGTTGGCATGTGCCGGAGGTTGACTTGCGATCAATCTGGCAGCCAGCATGGTCAGCATCTGAGAACCCTCTAAGAGAAAGAGAAGAACCCGAGGAGTACCAAAGACCAAGCTCAGGAGTGAATTTTAGATACCTGAAAATGCGCTTCACCGCTTGACGGTGAGAAGTCCTAGGTGACGCCTGGTAACGCGCACAAAGGCAGACCGCGAACTGAATGTCCGGCCTGGTCGCCGTCAGGTACAGAAGTGAGCCGATCATACCTCGAAATTCCTTCTGGTCCACCGCCTCCCCATCTTCATCCGCATCAAGTGCCGTGTTTGTACTCATAGGAGTCGTCATGGGCTTGGAGTCACCCATCTCAAACTTCTTGAGTATGTCTCTTGTATACTTGGCTTGATGGATGAAGGTTCCTTCAGGGCCTTGCTTGATCTGCAGCCCGAGGAAGAACTGGAGCTCACCCATAAGACTCATCTCAAATTTTCTGCTCATCTGTTCAGCAAAACTAGACACCAAAGCGTGAGATGAATCACCAAAGATTATGTCATCAACATATATCTAAACTATCAGGGTGTCACTGCCACGACTCAACAGAAACGAGGTCTTGTCTACTGAACCCATCACAAACCCAGATATGAGCAGAAAACTCTTCAACCTAGCATACCAAGCTCTAGGAGCTTGGTTCAGACCATAAAGGGCTTTCCTCAACTTATACACCCGGTCTGGAAATCTAGCCCTCTCAAAGCCAGGAGGTTGTCTCACATATACCTCCTCCTGTATGAACCCGTTGAGGAAAGCAGACTTGACATCCATTTGCTGCAGTTTGAAGCCTTTAGAGGCCGCAAAGGCAAGCAAAATCCTAATGGCTTCCAAACGAGCTACAGGGGCAAATGTCTCCTCATAATCTATCCCCTCCTTCTGACAGAAACCATGGGCAAGCAATCTCGCTTTATTCCTCACAACCATCCCATCTTCACCCTGTTTGTTCTTGAAAGCCCACTTGGTACCTATAGGGCGACAGTTTGGTGGAGGTTCAACTAATTCCCAGACATGGTTTCTCTCAAAGTTCTCCAACTCCTCATGCATGGTGTTCACCCATTTAGGATCAGATAATGCATGTGACACATCCCGGGGCTCAAAAGAAGCAACATATGCAGAGTGGGAGAAAATGGCTAGAGAGTTAACCGAAGAGCGTGTGACACGCTGGTGAATATCTCCAATCATCCTGTGTGGAGGGTGATCCCGCTGGACCTGCCGAGATGGTACAATCTCAGAGGTCACCTCCCCTGCGTCCTCAGCGGGTCCAGCCTCTGCATGAGCTTGCTGTCGGGGGAGTGAGGAAGAAGCCGTGGGCAAGGGTCCTCCTTCATCATCTGAGCTCATAGCAGAGGGGGCAGGAGCTGCAGCCGGTGTAGTGGCTCCTGCATCACCATCATTAACTGCACCTTCCTCATCCTCAAAGATGGGGGTGCCTTGTTCATCATCACCTGAAAGCTTAAAGGCAGGGGTTGTGCAGGGCATAGTTTCATCAAAAGAAACCTCACAAGTCTCAACAACTTGCTTGGCCTCTAAAATCCACACACGAAAAGCCCTAGAACTAGAAGCATACCCCAGAAAAATCCCATCCAAACAACGAGACTCAAACTTATCCAAATGCCCCGCCTTCTTCAGCACAAAGCACCTGCTGCCAAACGCTCGCAAATGCTTGACGCTGGGCTGCCTACCAAGCCGAAGTTCATACGAGGTCTTCCCAAGGAAAGCTCGCAAGAAAATCCGGTTCGCAATGTAACAGGCCGTATTCACTGCCTCAGCCCAAAAGCGCCTCGGAGTCCTATGCTCATCAAGCATCGTCTGTGCCATCTCAACAAGTGTGCGGTTCTTGCGTTTCACAACACCGTTCTGCGGAGGGGTATATGGAGAAGAAAACTGGTGTTCAAGACCTAGGTCACGACAGAAGTTTTCGAAACGAGAGTTTCTGAATTCTCCGCCATTGTCACTGCGGATAGCCCTAATGGCCTTATGACTCTCGTTTCTCAACCTCAGTACCAGATCCCGAACAAAACCAAACGCCTCATCCTTAAACTCCATGAAAAATACCCACGAGAACCGCGAAAAATCGTCCACAACGACAAGTACGTAACACTTCCCACTGACCGACGCTACCCGAGCGGGACCTACTGTATCCATATGGAGTAGTTCACCCGGATAGGAGGTCATAACCTGAGACACAGGAATGTGAGAGGCGGCAACCATCTTGCCATGACGACAGGGGTGGCAAACTAAGTCCTTCTCAGCTCTCAATTTGGGCAATCCTCGGATTAGGCCCATTGAACTTAACCTGACTAGCAGATCAAAGCTCAAGTGACCAAGTCTCCTATGCCACTTCCATATATCAGCAGAAGGACTAGCAACCAAACAGCGCGCAGGGCCAGAAATAGATGTGAGGTCGACCCTAAAAACCTGACCAAAAGGTAGCAAAGAGCAAACAAGGGTCTCCTCAGCATCAAGAACGCAGCACGCACCTTTCTTAAAATGAACCTCAAATCCTTCATCGAGAAGTTGCGAAACAGAAACCAAATTGAACCCCGAATTCCGGACAAAGGCAACTTCTCTCAGGGAAAGATTAGCAGAGAGCGAAACAGAACCAACACCCATCACTTTACCTTGACCATTGTCCCCGAATGTGATGTACCTTGGTGCTTACGGGGTTGAGGCTGGAGAACCACTTGCGGTGCCCTGTCATGTGCCTAGAGCAACCGGAGTCCATGATCCACACGTCCTCCATGCCTCGATCCTGCAAAGTCAAGTAAAGCGACGATGAGCAAACGGTCCGGCACTGGGGTTAGTCCCAAAACTGCTGCACCAGTGCCGAGCCATGTGCTCAAAAGTGGGGTAAGCACAATCAAAGAAATCATCACGATGATCAGGGTAACCACGACCTCCAAAGCGTGAACCCTCGAAAGCTCTCTCAAAGCCTCGGTCACGAGGTCCATAGCCGCGCTGAAAACGACTAGGAGCTCGTCCGGTAAAGCGTCTCTCACCACCAGGAGCACGAGCCTGAAAGCCGCCTCCTCTCTCACCACCGGCAAAGTGGTCTCTCATCTCACCGCGGTGGGGAGGATCTTGCCTACCACCCTGGTAGAACTGATCCTGGTTCCCCCAAGCTCTCTCCTGCCTCTCAACCCGCTTTCTCCTAAAGCAAAACTCCTCTAGGTGGCCATTCCGCTGGCAAAACTCACAGTGGTAGACAGACCTCCTAGGAACTGGGTTAGGCTGGGACTTAGGCTTAGGTGGTGTGGTCTTGGGTGGCTCAGGCTGCTGGACTGGCTTCTTGCCCTTGGGCTTAAACTCTTCCTCAACAATCTTGTTCAGCTTAGCCTTGGAAGGCTTGGGTGTCCAGTACTGCTTCTTTGGGGCAGCCTTGGGTGGCTCATGGTAAACCCCGTCAACAGTCTCACCTGGCTGGGTAGATACAGTCTTGATCTTAACTGGGGCACTCTTCTCTCCCGAAGTGCTGCACTCTCCAAACCCAACACCACTTGTCTCACCCTCGGCTCTCTTGGTGCTCTCTATGATCATCTCTAGTTGGGGTTGCCTAGCATATACCCAACTGAGCACCTCTCTCAACCTATTGTTGTCATTTTGCAAAGACAACATCTCTTCCCTCAGATTCTCCAGAACCACAGTCGGGAGCACAGGTGTCACAGTCTAGGGAGGGAACCACAATAGCTTTCTCATACTTCCTAATGGTGGTATCCCTATCCATCAGCTGCATCCTAAGGGTTAGGTAGTTCTCACAAGTGTCAGTAGGTGCTGAAAGCACCTCAAAGTCAGCTCTCAACTGCTCTAACTTACTTCTCAAGGTAGGACAGACCATACACGCACCCAAAAACGTAGGTCTAGCCCTAAGCTCCTTAAGCTCCATGAGCTGCCCCTCAAACTTCTCCTTCAGAACAGCTAGCTCTCTAGCTAGACAGGGGCAAGACTCACACTCAAGCTCTCCACTCAAAGTAGGCTCATCCAGTTTGGACTGGAGTTTGCCTAGCTCAGCTTTCAGCTCATCTATCTCCTCTACCCGCTTGGCATACCTATCTCTCTGGTCACCAAGCTCCATCATGAAAGACTCGCAGGTAGGGCACTCAATCTCACTGGGTTTGGGTCTCACACTACTCAACCTCTCATTCTCCTCTAAAGCCTCAGCAAGTTGGGCTTTCAACTTTTGCAGCTTCTTAGCTGCCTTTTCCAGCATCTTATCCTGGGCCTTAAGCTCCCGGCTGTTCTGCTCTAGCATCTCAAGGATTTCGGTTTGCTCAGGAGTTACCTCATCATCGGAAGAAGAGTTGCTGCCGTCATCCTTGTTCTCCTTGTCCTCAAGCGCCATGGAGCAAACCGATCTCCTCTTGTCCTTGTTCTTGCGCCTAGACTTGGTGGAGACGAAGCACAAGCCAGCTGGACCGCCTTGATCGTTCCTCTTGTCCTTCCTGTACGTGATCTCCTCATCGCTTGAGCTCGACGAGGACGAAGAGGAAGAAGATCCGCTGCTGCAGAACCCGACCTCGGCGAAGAAGGCCTTGTCCCGCTTTCGGTTGTCCTTCTGGTAGCTCTTGAAAGCCTTCCGGAAGTTCTTCTTGCCGAAGGGGCGCTTGCTGGAGCCGTGCTTGCTGAAGCGGTGCTTGTCAAAGCTTGCCTTGCTGGGGTGGTACTTGTCGGAGTCGCGGGAGTAGCTCTTGCCCTTCTTGTAGTAGTCGTTCTTGTTGGGGCACTCGGTGATGAAGGGGCCGACCTCTCCACACTCGAAGCACTTGGGCCGCTCTCCCCTTTTCTTGCTCATCCGGTTGTCATAGGCGCGCTGAAAGCGACTAGACACCAGACACAACTCATCATCTCCAAGCGTCGCTAGCTGCTCCTCTGTAACAGACATCAAAGCAGAAAACGAGAAGTTGTGTAACATGAGGTTAGTGACAGACTCACTAGAGGGGGTAGCCAAGGCCAGACTCTTAGAACCTGTACAAGCGAGGGAATCCCTCATCTTGTAATCTACCTCGGTGGCCTTGAGCTTACTATAGAGCGCCTCTACTCCAATCGTATCATACCCTGCCGACTCAATGATTGAGTTCAACTTGATCTCCCATATTTTTCTGTCCAAAGCAAACAGCAACTTGACAGCCTGCTGATGATCGGTATATGGGAGGGCAGCGGGGGCAGAGTTGACACGCAACTTGTTGATGATCGACTGAAAGCGACCAAACAAGTCGTCTACTGACTCTCCCGGCTTTTGGACGAAATTCTCATATTCGCGCCGGTAAGTCTCCACAAGCCTAGCCTTAATCGTCGCAGTACCCTCATGGTGTGCACTAAGCAGTGACCATATCTCACGCACAGTCTTAAGGTGACTCACTCTCTCATAATCCATAGGACCAAGGCCGGAGAAGAGAAAGTTAACAGCTTTGGCATTCGCCTCATGCTGAGCCACGATATCCTGCGTAGTACGCTCAGCAACTGGAAGCACTACGAAAGTCGTACTCTGAGTAACATTCCATATGTCCTGACTCTGGCTAACAAGTAACGCCTCCATCCTACCATTCCAGTAGGGATAGCCATCGGAGCCAAGAACGGAAATTTTTCCAGAGTAAGTCATCGTCGCTACGGTTTCGTCACCGGTAAAGGTATCGGAAACCTAAACGGCTCTGATACCACTTGTAGGACCGAGACGTGCGACTAGAGGGGGGTGAATAGGAGCACTTGAAAACTCAAACTCAAACCCCCACCGCAGTGCAAAACGGAAACAACGCCCACAACGAAACTAGATACCATCCACTGAGAGGATACGTATCTAGCCCACAACACGTGCTTGGTACCATCCACTGAACAGATACGTACCAAGCACCAAGCGGAAGCACACGCTCAAATGGCTAAGAAAAGAGCGCAAAAGGAACCAACTCCGGAGAACTGCAGATTTTCAGACTGACAGGGCTGCAAAGATAAATCTCAAAACCCAAAATCCCCCAAAATTACCACACCTTCATAAGGCAATAGGGAACAACTCCAAAAAATTCAGACCAATTGGAGCAAGTTTTGACCACCGGACTGTCCGGTGGTTAACCACCGAACTGTCCGGTGCTTACAGTCTGACACTCCAAAAAGATTCGAATCAAAACCCTATCAAACCAACTCCAAAAATTATGAAATTTTTACTGGAGGTTAATAAGGGGCCAAGGAACAACTCCACAAATTTTCAGCTCAGTTGGACAAGGAATAAAATTCCTAGAGCCACCGGACTGTCCGGTGGTTAAAAACTGATAGACTAACCCGAAAAGAAAAATACCAAAACCAGGTCAAAACACCTCCAAATGATCTGAAATTTTTATGGGATCTTTATGATTCACTGATAAAGAGCTCCACAAAATTTCAGCCCAAAATTCGAAGGTTTGACCCCCTAAACCAAACAAGACTTGAAAATGGACAGAATCAGCAAGAAAACTGGACAGCAGGAAACCTCACGCAAAAGCAATCCGAAACTTGACCAAACCTTGTGCAAATATCACGAAAATTGGCACAGGCTATCCTATCCCCATTCCAAAGCTATTCCCAAAAGATCTATGGAAAAAGATCACGGGATTAGCGGGAAGTTTAGATCTCGTGAAGAGGTGAATATTTGGGCAAGAAGGGAAAAGCTCAAGAACAACTTACTCGTGGCAATCCTTTGGGATTGAGATGTTCTAAGACATAATCTCCACGTCTTGCAAGTCCAAAGCATAAGGAAAACAAAGGATTCAACCTTAGCCAAAACAAACATCCAAAAGGCCAAGGATTGAAGCCAAAAACCAAAGAGAACAAAGGGAGGAGAAGCACACAAAGTTGCTGCACGAAACCACTTCGATTATGAGCCTCAAAAGAGGTCTTAGGTCAGATTACAACGAAGGATTTCGTCCCAAGCAACCACTCTCTCCTTCCCTCTTGATTTGGAGGCTAGATCTCACCCTAACCCTCCTAAACTTGGAGCTCAAAGCTTGAGGACGAAAATTACACAAAGCAAATGAAAACCTAGCTCCCAAGACTACCTCTAATGACCAGCTCTTAGGCTATTTATACACCGGTTCAGTTTTGGCATTTTTACACATAGACCCCTAACACTAGAAACGCCTGGAAGGGCTAAAATAGGAAAGAACCCGAAATATCGGGGATGGACGACCACAATGAAAACTTGATCTTCTTAGCTTCCACGCAATCTTCAGATGTCCTCCACGTGGCCAGTAGTCCAATCTGCCTTTGCACCCCCGGTTTTGAAGTCAGAAACCGGAAAACTTTAGGAAATCTCCGTCTGGGCCGGACTTGGCCCATCTTCTCTATCTTGGCGAGTCGTGGCCCAACTCACCAAGCCTTGGGTAGTTTGGGTGGCGGTTTTGAGCCGAAGCCGCCAAAGCCTCCCTCGCACGCCTTCGCGCCATGCACTCGGGTTGGAGCACCACGGTGGCACCCGGCTTCTCCAGTCCATCGGAGTTGCCTCGCGGTCCATCGGAGGGCTTACACCACCGTTGCCGATCCGCCCCTCCGTGTACCGAGCTTGCATGGCCGATCGACGCCGAGCATTGCCTCCAGTCCATTGGAGGGCTTTTGCCTCAGTCCATCGAGGTCTTCATCATCTACCTCCAGTCCATCGGAGGGCCTCCAGTCCATCGGAGGGCTTGAGCTCGTTGACAATCACTCATCACACCAGGAGAGCAATGAGGCCGGTCCATTGGCTCTCAAAGGTTTGAGGGCGTGCGGTGGGAGATGTCGGTGGCCCACGCCGGTGGGGAAGCAGGATGTTGTGGGTGATGTCCGTGACCGACGCTAATGGGGAATCAGGCTGAGTGCTTCAACTTGTACTACGATGCAACAAATAGGGCATGTGCAAGCACGCCGGGACCTCACACGGCCGCAGGTGGCACCTAGTGATTGAGAGCCCGATGCCGAGGACGAACTATGGTGGCCGATGCAGTCGATGCGGCTGAAGAAAAAGTCGGCGAGCGGCATGAGGTGGCGACGCCAAGATCCACCGCAGGCCTCCCATTTCGATGTCAACGACACACGGGGGAGCTCACGATGCGTGGTGAATGGCTTGCCATCGTCGCTGTGATGTAGCAATCTCACGGAGCCTACCGCCTACGCCAGAGGACGCTGTGAAACAGGCTGCACACAGATGGATGGAACCACCGCAGGTGCGCTCAGATCCGGCCAAAGCTGAAGCGAGCGGAGCCGGCCATGAGGGCCGCTTTGCCCTGTTGCAGCACGACGAAGCTGCCATTCGAGAGGCCCTCGATCCTGTCCATGGGCTTGGTGGCCCGTCGGTGACCTCACCCCGCGCGCCTTGAGCTGCAAGGGGGCGGCGGCTGGGAGATGGAAGAAGAGTGTTGACAACGGAATTTGGTCACCCCTATTAATGGGTCAAGATCGGCTTTGGGCAAAAAAGGGAGTAGTCCAAAGGAGCGATGGCGGAATGATAAAGCAGGCCATTGGGCTTTGTATCGTAGATTAAAGAGTCCAGTTTTAGTTAGTTAGGGTTTGTAGCTTAATTACGAAAGGGCAGGTTTGTTGCCCTAGTTTACGGACTATAAATATGTATCCTTACTATCGAAATAAAGTTGACGACATACGTTCATCGAGCAGTGGTTGTCTCCACATCCCCTCGGCGCATCGCCACCTCTAGCGACTAGAGTTTCAGGTAATAGTCATGCGACCTTAACGATTTAGTTCGTTATAGGCATTATGACGTTAGTCGTCTGGCAAATTGTGTACTGAAGCGTTTTTGATGGCACGGTTTGCTAGTTACCATGATTAATCTCTCGGTAAGCTCTGCTTAGCGCAGGATCCATTAGTTATCTTGATGAATCTCATGTTAAGCTTAGCTTGGCATGACATTCATCACGTGTATGAGCCGATATGCTTGCACGTCGGCTCATGCACGATTTGCTGCTATGCTAATATTTCCTGTGATGCATGTTTTCACGCTGCCGGTTTTTTATCAGTTTGGCATATCGCAAGGTTCAAGGCATAGATTAGATCTGTTCTTAAAGTTTTATCTACAGATCGCATGTTGTTAGGAAGATCCGATGTTTAACTTGCTTTGTCCTTTCTTGTTCCATGAAAGATGCACTTGCTTTCATGTTGTTCCTATATATTCTTTGATGCAATAATAGATTTAAGGCATGTTTGATGATTCATCTGGATGTTTTAGCCGACTAGAATAGATCTAGTCGTGTTTTCTCTCCCTTTATTCAAATACCTTTATTATATCATATGTGGATATACTATCGGTAAAAGATAGCAGGACTTTGCCGATGGAGAAGATCCGATCCAGGATGAGCCGATCCGAACGATCCGGCTAGTATTTAATGTTTAATCTGTTTTGTCTACTTATACAAGGGAAACAGGAGTCAATCAACGTCATCATCATCACCACAACCTCCCTGGCTAGGTCATAAGCCAGGTGGCACGCCTGAATCAACACCGAGCTGAAGACAATCGGTCGATCTGTTCGGATGATTGTGGGTCGCAGCAAGGAGGAGCGATCTTTCGGTCCACATACACCTCCCGGCCCTATTGTGTGAAGCTCTTTAGGAAACTATCTGTTGGTTTCCTGGTGCAATACATTTTTGGCATGCTCGGTGGGATGAGTCTCAATTCACCTGCATGGCTGGCAGCAAACGCGCTGCCAATACTTACGAGGGCGGCGAAGATCTCGCCCCCTCCAACAGGCTTGAAGATCTCCCTGAGATGCACCAAAACGCTACGCTAAGATTGTATAAGAACTCAAGGCCAAAGTACTCGCCATGTACGGGACATCTCGTCACGGTGGCGTAGTGTTGCGTGGAGTCCCTTCGGCACTACTTGACGAAGTCGACCTCACGACTCCCTCACAGCAGCGTACTCAAGCACTTCGCGAGGAGATACACAGGATCACCGCACACGCTCTGATCAGGCAATCTGAGGCGGTCATGAACCGCATGGACAATACCGTGGTCAAAACAGTCAGAGCAGCGTTGGCCGGTGTGCCTTTTCACATCACCGGCCCTGAGTTAAACGGCCACGTAGGAGAGGCTATGTTCTACTCTAGGCCGCTCAATCTGATCCACGTCGAGGTACAAGGCGACAACATTGCAGAGTTCGTCATGCATGCTCCGCGTGATAGGCTCCCTTTGGAGACCAAGGTATACTCAACTCCACCCTTGGTCATACCTGACGGTTATGTATGACAGTTAAGGTACCGGCAGCTGGAAGAAGGAGAAGCACCTCCTCCCCTGTACCCTAATGCCGTCCTTGTGAAGTCATCATGAGGGCCGAAGCAGAATCCTCCAGAGGCCAGGCCTACACATGAGGTAGCCCCACATCGACCGGCGAAGGTGGCAGACCAAGAGATGGTCGAATGGCAGAATACCTATGGGATCGGGCCGATCCATAGCGATCAGGCCATGTTTGCTGCAGGGACGGGCCTTGACTTGTCTTAGAAAGACCTTTCCGAGATTTTGAAGAACCAATATGGTATTACACCTATACAGGGTGCCATCACCTACGCGAAGCCTTACCCAGAAGTGTACGACCATCTGGAGGCACCCCCCAAGTCCAAGATCCTTGACTTTACCAAGTTTAGTGGCAACGACGGTGCCAGTACCGTAGAGCACGTCAGTCGGTACCTCGTGCAGCTAGGGATCACATCAAGGGTTGAACTTATGAAAATTCGGCTGTTTTCTTTATCGTTAACCAAGCCAGCCTTCGGTTGGTACACCATGTTGGCCCCTGGGTCCATTACCACTTGGAAACAACTGGAGGAAAGTTTCCATGCTCAGGTCTTCTCGGGATCTGATGAGGCCACTTTCACGGACTTGAATAGCATCCACCAGCTCCCGGGAGAAACAGTTTCCATGCTTTCTTCGGGCCGGATCCTGCACCGGGGCAATCAACATCAGTTTTCCCATCTTCTTCGAAGTTCTGCCACGTCAATCAACATGGTTCACGCATCCAAGGATGAGAAGGGAAAGGCCAAGGCGGATCCTCTCGACGACGTCCCTCTCGAGTTTAGGGCCGAAGAGCATACTTCGGTCAAAACAGTTTAGAGGAATCGGCGATGTCGCCCCAACTCGGGAGTGCTGATGGGCATGTATGCACGCCATCATCAACGGAACGAGGAGCGACGTCGTGCCGAAGAGGATGAAGCCTACCATCGTGAGCGTCGCCGTCATCTTGAGGAGCGACGCCGCGAAGAACAGAGCCGCGAGGATCGGCGCCGTGAAGAATAGAGGCGACACCAGTGACGCCGCGACGCCATGAACCACGAAGAGCACTGGCGCTGCCCCTACTTTCACTTCTGCTGGACGCAAGGTATGGAGAGACTCCCCACCCTTGATGATTGTCCAGAATGTTCCGACCGCAGGAGCCACCGTGGCAAGGCGTCCGTGTTCGAACGCCTGGAACGCGCATCATCACCACGATGATGTTGCACGGCCTCGCCACGCCATCGTCGTGACCCTACTCCTCCACCACGGCGTCCACCGTCTCCACCACCAAAGCAGCGGTCCGTGTCTCTACCACCCGTGCGCTCACCGCCGCCTGCAAAGAAGGAAAGCCTGAGGGACATTCAACGTCATGTGGAGTGCCACTTGGAAAGGTGGTGCCCTGAGGGTCTGACCAAAACCCAGAAGCACAGGGTTCAGCGCTTACACTGCCTGGAACTAGCCGAAGAAGAGTATTTTTGGCAGCTCAAAAAGATTGGGGGCATCATGGATATTCCAAGCCTACGCTCCGAGCGAAATTTTGTTTGGAGACGGAAGCCCCAACCCGACGTCGGAGACGTCGACAAAGCTGGCACCAGCTGAACCGGCTAAACTAGATGCACAAGAAGGATCGTCGTGCATGGTCGATAATGATCCCTCCAACGATGACGAGGATATCAAAGATGAGGTCAACGAGGTGATCAAGAAGGCCGCAGCAGGTATGAACATGGTCTTCTACCTCCCTGAAGATTTTCGTCCTCCCAGTAGCAAACAGATGGCCGAGTCAATGGCACAACTGAGCCTCGGCCCCGCTGCTGCGGTCTTCGAGAAGCCGATCGATAAGAAGTGTCGGCATCTAAAGCCCCTCTACGTGAAGGGTTTCATCAATGGCAAGCCAGTTGGTGGGATGCTCGTCGACGCGGGTGCAACTGTCAATATCATGCCATATTCCTTGTGTCGCAAGATTGGGAGGTCTGTCGACGATCTTGTGAAGACCAACGTCACCCTCAACGACTTCAAGCGCACTTCGTCTCAAGTCAAAGGGGTCCTTAAAGTCGAGCTAACAGTTGGCCATAAGACGGTCAACACTTCCTTCTTCGCGGTCGACGATCACGGTCCTTACTCGGCTCTCCTTGGCCGAGACTGGATTCACGCCAACTGTTTGATCCAATGGGACGGCGACAATGTGGAAGTAGTTCTCGTGGACGATTCTCGCAGCATTGCGCAATCGTCCACATCAGATGAAGCAGAGTGCCTCTCGGATCGACAAGAACTGAACTGGAGTTTCGTAGAAGAGGCAAAAAACATGATCACGCCGGTTCTGGCAATCGGTACTCATCTGTAGACAACAGGCTGCTTCAGCCAATGGCATCGGCCGATCCTCATCGGCTAACGGATGCTAGTAGTGTATCTACGGCTGCAAGGGCCGTAGTGGCCGATCTGTGTGATCGGCTCCAAAAAATTTATAATCATATTTTGTATAGCGAGTCTGAACTGGCCAATCCAGGTGATCGGCCTCTAAACATCAATGTAATTTTTATTTCTTCTAATAAAGATGTTTTGTCATGCGATGATCAATCACTCGAGGATGATGAGAAGCCTGAAATTGCACCTCTCCATCCAACCCCCGCATCATCAAGCTCTACCCATGAGTTTGCCGAGGAGGGAAAACTCGGTTTTGGTTTTACTTCCTCTGACGAGCTTGAAGCGGTTGACATCGGTCCAGACGATCGCCCTAGGCTAACATGAGTAAGTAAAAAGCTTGACCTAGAATTTAAGGCTAAGCTGGTAGAACTGCTTAGAGAGTTTCCTGATTGTTTTGCCTGGGAGTACCATGAGATGCCTGGCCCTGATCAATCTATCGTCGAACATCGATTGCCAACAAAACCCGGGTTTTGTCCATTTGCACAACACCCCAGGAAGATCGATGCAAAGATTGTGGATATGGTCAAAGAGGAGATAGAAAAGATGATTCGTGCTAGTTTTATTCGTCCCTGCCGATACGCCACCTGGATATCGAGCATTGTTCCTATGTGGAAGAAAAACGGGAAGCTCAGGATATGTATTGATTTCAGAGATTTGAACAGAGCTACCCCAAAAGATGAATATCCCATGCCTATCGCCGAATCACTTGTTGATGCTGTAGCTGGCCATAAGATGATGAGTTTCCTTGATGGTAATGCTGGATATAACCAGATATTCATGGCCGAAGAGGATGTTTATAAGACAGCTTTTCGTTGCCCTCAAGGTTTATTTGAGTTCGTGGTTATGACTTTTGGCTTGCGTAATGCTGGGGCTACCTACCAGCGGGCCATGAATTATATTTTCCATGACTTGATCGGCCGGCTTGTAGAAGTTTATATCGATGACGTGGTAGTGAAGTCGATCTTACAAAAAAATCACTTAGCCAATCTTCAACAAGTTCTCGAGTGCAGCCGGAAGCACGGGATGAGGATGAACCCGGATAAGTGTGCGTTTGGTGTCACGGCTGGCCAGTTTCTTGGTTTTATGATCCATGAAAGACGGATCGAAATTGGCTCAAAAAGTAAGGATGCCATCGAGACAATGGTACCACCAAAGACTAAGAAAGAGCTTCAGAAACTGATTGGCAAGATTAATTATATCAGAAGTTTTATCCCTAACCTGTCTGCCAAGCTTGAAGCATTTATGAAGTTGATCCGGACACAAAAGAGTGAAGAATTCATATGGGGGTCTAATCAACAGTTGGCGATTGACAACTTGAAGAAGTACTTAACCACGCCACCAACGATGGCTCCACCCCGTCTGGATGTCCCGTTCATCGTTTATCTCTCGACTGACGAGACGACCAACGGTTCTGTGCTGATTCAAGAAGCCGATGGGAAGGAGCGGGTTGTCTACTACTTAAGCCGACAATTACTCGATGCTGAAACCAGGTACTCTAAGATGGAACGTTTATGCTTATGTTTATACTTTAGATGCACCAAATTATGACGTTACTTGCTCAACGCTGAAACTTGGGTAGTATGTAAAGCCGATGTTATTAAGCATATGTTGTTAGCCCCTATTCTTAAAGGGAGGCTCGGTAAATGGATGTTCGCTCTCTCGGAGTTTGATATCAGGTACAAACCAGATAGGGCTGTGAATGGCCAAGCATTAGCCGATCTTATTACTGAACGATCGGCTCCCCAACAAAATTTCGTTGGCATATCGTCTTGGGCTTTGTTCTTCGACGGTTCCGCATGCAACGCTGGCTGTGGTGCCGGGCTTCTCATTGTCTCCCCTCGGGGGGCACAATATGAATTTGCCTTTCGTCTCAGCGAGCGACACACTAACAACCAGACATAGTATGAAGCTTTGTGCAAGGGCCTTGAGTTGTTGCATGAGGCAGGAGCCGAAGTAGTGGAAGTTTTCGGTGATTCTAGAGTTGCCATCAATCACTCGACGGAAGATTTTAATTGTGCTAGTGATCTATTATATCCTTATCTTCTACGTTGTCAAGAATTGATGGCAAAATTCAGATTTGTTCGATTAACGTGGATACCAAGGGAGGATAACTTTGAAGCCAACAAGCTAGCACAAATAGCTTCTGGATATGCCGAACAAGACGATAGCGTTTGTGTCGACGTCATGCCTGTTGGTGCAAATGACTGGAGAGCCGATCTCCTCAATTACTTGAGGGATCCAGCTCGGGGGGCAGATAAGAAGACATCGTGCTTTGAAACACGTGCTTATTGGTGATGAGCTGTACTTCAGGACCTTAGAAGGGCTATTGTTAAAATGTTTGGGGCCAACAGAAGCACTGAAAATTATGCACGATGTCCATGAGGGAGTATGTGGTACCCACTAATCGGCTCATAAAATGAAATGGCTGATTAGGAGGTCAGGATATTATTGGCCAACCATATTGGAGGATTGCTTCAAATACTACAAAGGTTGCCAAGAGTGTCAGAGGTTCAGAGCTGTTCAAATCCTATTGTTAAGCCATGGCCGTTTAGAGGCTGGGGCATGGATATGATCGGTCAAATCAACCCTCCGACCAGCAAGGGACACAAGTGGATCCTGGTTGCCACTGATTATTTTACCAAGTGGGTATAGGCTGTGCCAATGAAGAATGTCACGGCCAAGGATGTGGTGAATTTTGTCAAGGAGCATATCATCTGCAGGTTTGGCATCCCACAAACTATCACCACAGATCAAGGGACTGTCTTTTTGGCTAAAGAATTGAAAATTTTTGCCAAAGAGATGGGTATCACATTGCTGCAGTCATCCCCTTACTATGCTCAGGTTAATGGTTAGGCTGAGGCATCGAACAAGAGTCTCATCAAGCTGATCAAAAGAAAGATAGATGAATATCCTAAGCAGTGGCACGATCGGTATGCAGAGGCGTTATGGGCGTACAGGATGTCATGTCATGGGGCAACTAATTGCACTCTGTACCAGTTGGTGTACGGCCAGGAGGCCGTAATGCCATGGGAGGTCAACATCGGCTCTCGTAGGGTTCAATTTCAGAATGATTTGTCAGTCGATGATTACACATCTGAAGCGCCCCAGCCCGTAAGCGGGACTAAAATGTGCTTTATTATCATTCTCAGGGTTATGATAATCACATTCTTACATCAGAGTAGTACAGATCCGCCCTAACGGAACAGACCAAACGGGGCGCAGCCTGAAACATACAACTGCAGCGGAACTTAAACGGTAGGCCCAAACTTTTCCACTTCACACCGTTGGGATAGGCCGCAACCCTTACACGTACAAGCCCTCTTAAAAGGCAACTTCGTCTTCTCTGAAAAACAACAACAAAGGAGGGGGGGTGAGTACGAAAACGTACTCCGCAAGCCCACTTTCCTCCATAAGGAATTTGGGGTCAATGCTATTACTACATGTAAGGTATATCTGGAGTTCAGGATAGTTTTGCCAGAAAAAAAATGCAAGGCTCATTAATTCTCAGTTTTATTTTCTAGAAAACCCTTTTTCCAAAAGGGGTGCCACTGGACTTGCCGGTCCATCGTGGCTCATAGCTCGCAGGCCAACATTTTTCTCCACTGCTCCCGGGCCACGCCCGTAGCTTCAAAACATCACTTTCACCCAACCAAACCCCCATTTTATAAATCACTACTGGTAGAAACCAAGCCGTAACTCGACATCCATACTAGTGGACAACGGACTATCCAGATAGTTTATACTCTGGCCATAGGTGCACACTTTACCCACAGTTTGGTCTGAGCGCTCATAGCCAGTGAGGCCCTTTCCGCTCAAGGCTTTACCCCCGCAAGTATTCCCCGGCCTCAACCAAGGAGAGACATGGGCCCTGTCGCATCAGTGCCAGCAGACACGCGACGTCGCTTCAGTGCCAGCAGATACACGACTTCCACCATTCCCAGTCCCTCGGTGCTCCCAGCCTATGGGTATCGGGAGGTTGTTCCTTGCAGGTTCCGGCCAAGTGTTGCCGTATACAACATCGCGTGGTTGCACGATAAAGAGTTAGGCGAGATGAGACTCCGATTCGGTCCTTAGAAGAGCAGAGCTTCCTCAAACACCGCTCGGTCCTCTCCACGAGGCCGAGCCCCAGTGTAACCGTGAGAACGGTACCCGGGCTCTCCACCCTTCAACCACATGGCATGGCCGACCGAAATCAACCGCCGGGGTCTTTTCCCATGTTTTCGCAAACGCACACCAACCCATTCCATCCTAGATTCCAACAATATTAATGTATATACTATTGAGTGAGCGATCCACCTGTGCACGCTACGTCTAAAAGGTTCGGGTGGCTATCCTACCAGGTTTTCCTTAGCAAGCAAAACATGCAGGTTTTATCATTAATCAGGGCAATGGGTTGTTTATCAAAAACTGGGTAATTTATGCATCAAGTGAGATTCTAGTGGACTTGCTGTTCACTCCGTTGGGTTTAACGGGACATCGACGGCTGGGTACGAGGGTACGTCATCCTCCGGTATAACCTACGTGCAACAACAGAGAACAAACAAACAAGACATATTATGAGCTCAACAAGGGTCTGTTTGTGTTGAGAGAAGGATCAAAGGATTTCTCAAAGGACTGCACCGGCGGTTCTGGCTCCCGTGGCTATGTTGCTCCACGGTTCGGCGTCGAGCCGAGGGCCGGACACATCGTCGGGTTCGATACTGGTCGAGGGAGGGGTACCATGGCAGCGGTTGCGGATCGCCATAGCGAGGGCGAAGGTGTAGGGAGAGAGGAGTCTGCATGACGATGGGACGGTTCCAGCGATCAACAAGGGTGAAGAACGAGACTGATTATCATGGTTAGCACAAACGAAGCAGATATAGGATAAGCGGTCTAATTTCCAGGTTAAGAGATTAGACCATTCCGCCCATCGTGATTATGGTGCCTGACGGCTAACCACTGGCGCGACCGAGGAAAAGTTCCCGGCTTGACCGGAAGTGATTCCTTGTTCGGTTTGTTAACGGGTCAAGTGTAGTCCCATTAAATGAATCGATGTGGAAGCGGTGAAGGGTGGTGGAAAGTGCACGGATGTGTAGAGCTTGATTTATGGAGAATTTAGGCGCAAGAATCGCCTAAATCGGAGTCCATATGGTCGAGATATGAAATTCTTTTAGAAACGAAAATCATAAATCGAAAAGAAAAAAGGAAAAATGAACCGCGGGCCGAAAATCAGCGCGCGGCCCACTTCCTTCGCCTCCTGGCTCGGCCCGCGCCCGCCTTCCCACCCATGGGCCTTAACAGGCCGGCCCACGGGGCGGAACGGCGCGGCGACGGCGCGGCCTGACGGCGTGGCTATGGGCCCCACGCGTTAGTCGCATCGGGGAGAGGACGACGCGGCGACGGCGTTGCGGTTCGGCTCGACTGAACCGGACGGCGCCGCGGCTGCGGCTCGCCGGCGGTTCTCCACCAGCGGCCCGGTTCCGGCGACGAGGTCAAGCCGGTGAGGACGAGGGTGGTGCCGTGAACCTGATAGGGGTATCGTGGAGGTAGGTAGGGTGGCGCGTGGTCCTGGTGGCGGTGACCTGAGGTACCGGTGAGGGAGGGAGGCTATGGCGCGGCGGCGCTCTGGTGTTCCGGTGCGGCTCCGGCCGTGGGAAGTGGTGGGGGAGGTGCGCACGGAGATGGCAGAGCTCGGGCTCGCCTCAATTTGAGGATGGGAGGCAGCAGAGGGGTGGATTGGAGCGGCGGCGGGGGTGGTTCGCTGTGGTGTCTTCCCGGTGGGTTCTCCCACCGCGAGACTCCGGCGAGGGGAGAGGCGTTGCGTGTGTGTGTGTGCGTGAGTGTGTGCGCATGCGTTGGTACGGGTGGCCGAGGGAGCGGTGGTGAGGCTCGCTGGGCTCCCTTTTATAGGCGCGGCGAGGGCGGCTGGTGCGTCGCGGCTCGGTCTAGCCGGGCGCGCGGCGTGGCGTCGAGGACGGGGTGGCGGGGCAGCCGTGGCCGGCACACGGTGCCCATGTTGGCGTCGGTGTAGGCCTAGGGGGGAATGAATGGGCGGCGACGTGGCGGCCTTCTTCGCTGTGCGCGACGGGGCGAGGTGCTCGCATTGGCGTCGGCGCAGCACAGAGGAGACCAGGCGGCGGGATTCGTGGTGGCGATGACGCAGGGGAGATGGTGGTAGTGAGATGGCGTCGGGGTGGAGTCATAGCGGGGTCGGCCGGAGTGGAGGCGGCACGGCGACGACGCGCGCGGTCGGCGCGACCGGCCGTGGGGGAAGGGGGAGGAGGACGACGGGCGAGCGGAGCCCGCTGGGAGATGGAGGGGGAGGCGCTGGGCCGGCTTGGTGGCTGGGCCGGGGAGGGAGGCAGAGGCAGGCCGGCTGGGCTGGTAGGGGAGGGAAAAGGGAGCAGGTCGGCGCAGGCAGAGGGAAAGGGAGAGGGGAGAAGGAGAGGTGGGTTTCGGCCCAAGGAAAGGGGAGAGGATCTAACTTTTTCCGATTTGGATTTTGAATTTGGATTTGAATATTTGGAGGAGAGTTTGAGAGGGATTTTTGGTAGGAACTTTGCTGGATATTTTGAGAAGTAACCGGAGGGAGTGAGATAGAATTTTTTTGGAGATTTTATTGAGCTCATAACATACACTCAAACAACCCAGATTTGAAAATCTAATTTTGAATTAGAGGGAGATTTAGAGAAAATTCTCAGGGTCAAATTTTGGGGTGTTACAACATCTCTCATGAACATCAACACAGATGACCTAACGGAGCTTCGGCTATGGGTTTTCGAAAAAATTATAGACAACAAAGCCAGGGTAGCGAAGGCCTACAACAAGAGAGTAAAGCCTAAGAATTTCAAGGTAGGCGATCTTGTTTGGGAGTTAGTCTTGCCAGTTGGAACGAAAGATCCAGCATTTGAAAAGTTGTCACCTAGCACAGGCCCTATCGTATTTTGGAGACTGCCCCAGGAAATTCATATAGAATAGAGACATTGGAAGGGGTCCGGTTTTTTAGAAACGTCAATGGTAAATATTTGAAGAAATATTATCCTAGTATGTGGATCGGATCTTAACCAAGGTAAGAACCGACGTGATAACGTCCGAGGTGGTAGCCGATGCCTTGACATCGCCCTTAAGGAAAATTTGACCGATGCGTTGCCATCCGGTCTTAACAGGAGCTGGTGTGTTAAAACATCGCCTTCAGAGGAAAAAAATAAATAAGCAAATTATAAGTGGCCAACGTGTGCCATTGGCCATAAATGATAGCCAATGTTAGGCATCGCCTTCAGTATAAAAATATAGGAAAAACATGATGTTCTTACCCGAGCTGTACGTGTGATGCCCCTGGCATCTCAGAAGCCGTACACACAATTATACGTAAGCCAATGATAAACTAAGACTAAATCATGCTTAAGAGGGTAATGAGGAATTGGTAGTTAAACCACTAAGTCAGAATTTCTCAAATCTGAAATTTTAGCCCATCCCCAAGTTGATTCTGAAATTACTTTTGAATTCACCATACAACTTCAAAATCTTCCTTTCTATGAAGTGGAATTAAACTTATCACCTTTCATATGCACCTATTGTGGAAGTGATTGGACTTCATTTGATACCCCAAAAGTTTGAAACAAGAAAGTCTCTCCACAAAGTGAAATTTCTGTTTTAATAAACCTTGGAACATAATTGTGTCTAAAATTCAAAATATGTTGGGTTTCAGGCCAAAGTCATATTACCAAACTTGTAGATAAATTACTGAGGGACAACTTGGGTAACTAGAGTTTGATCATACATTGATTTTTAAATGGAGTTTAGAGTCATTTTCTACCAACACAGAAAACCAGTTCAAATCAGCCCTATTTAGAAATCTCCAATTTTCTCTAGACTGCAGCCACTTTCATGCAAAACTCCAATTGGAAAAGTTGTAGGATTTGAAATTTTGAACAACTCACTCAAAAGGCATTTTGGGAGAAAAGGCTTGGAAATATGACTTTTTATTTTTCAAAGCAATATAGGTTTTCTGTCCATAACTAGGGCTGCTAGCAAATTTGAATTTAAATCATATTTGCACTTGGAATTTGGTGTTGAACCTTTTGACAAACTTGTAGATCTCTCTAAGTAGAACATTTCTTCCAATTGGACTTTTTCCAAATTCGGCCTAGAGATGAGCCAAAATCGCGAAATACAGAGGCCTAGAAAACACATTTTTCCTTTTCCCGGATTCTGAGTCACTGACAGGCGGGGCCCGCGATCCGCGTCGCGTCCACGGCGCGAACCGGGCGCGGCCGCGTGGCGCGCCGGCGTACAGGAAGTACGGCGAGGCCACGGCCGGCGCCCCGGGCGCGTCAAGAGGAGGAGGAGTCACCCCGCGCTCTAACCATACCCCTCTCGCCCGTCCCCGTGCCTCTCCATCCTCTTTCCCCGCTCTCGCCGCGCCGCGTCGCCATTGCCGGCCCGAGCCGAAGCTCGAGCTCGCGCCGCCGTCTCCCGGCCGCCTCTCGCCCCGAGACCACCACCACCGCAACCGCCACTCCACCGCGCACCTAACGCCCTAGACCTCGTCGCCTCTCCCCCACCCGGCGCCGAGATCCACCTCCGCTCGACGTCGAGCTCGCGCCGCCGTTGCTCCGGTTCACCGCCGGTTCACCCCGTCGCGTACCACCCTCCACCGCCTCCCGGTGCTCCAGACCCCCACCGCCAGCTCCGCCTCGGCCTCGCGCACCCAACGCGCTAGGTACCGCCGCCGCCATCGCCTCCTCCACCTCTCCCCGCGCGCGCCGCTCGCGTGCACCCGTGCCGCCCACGGGCTCGTCGTGGAGAGCCACCCTCGGGCCATCTCCGCGCCACCACTTCGACTCTGCCGGGTTTGCCTCGTCCCCGCGCAGCTCAAGCGCTCTCTAGCCCCGCCATCCGCCTCCCCGACCGCCGGATCGACGCCGCGCCGTCGCGCCACGCCAAGCTCCCGCGGCTTCGGTTCACCGCCGCCGCTCCGCTTGTCCTCACCTCCTTCCGCGACGAGATCTGGGGGAATCGAGTCCCCGTGGACGGGAACATCTTCCCCGACCCCATCGGCCTCAAGCCCGGGCCTCCACACGCCGGCGCAGCGTCCCCAACTCCGGCCACCGCGCGCGCGCCCGTCGGCCCGAGGAAGAAGAAGAAGGAAGGGTAGTTTTACCCGAAACCCCCTGCGTTTTTGCATTTTTACGCGCGGTAGTTTAAACACTATGCATTGAGTCTGTAGAATCTTCCCTGCTACCCCTTGGAGTCTACAGTTAATTACGTTTAGGTCCCTGGTCTGTGTGATTTCCATTTAAATGCATTTAAATTAAGTATAAACTTTGGAAAATCATATAAAATCACAGAAAAATCCAAAATGGACAAACTCAGTTGCGTTAGACTCCTCTTGAATAGATCTATCGAATGGGTACGATGTGGATGAGTGAAATGACCATTTTACCCCCGGTTTTGTGCATGTATGTAAAAGGAAAATAAATAGAAAAAGTGATCTAGATGAACTTCTAAAATGGTAAAACTTGGTCAGTATGCTTTGTAGCACATGAGAACACTATGACAAGCTTTGTGGCCATAGTGCTTGCTGTTATGTGAGGTTTTGCCATTATATTTGCGTAATGTGCCTTTTTATTAACTAAAAAGTGAACACCATGCAAAACCTGCTAGAATGAGTCATCTGGTATTTTTCCTATGCACTAGATAACTAATAAGAGTCACTGGTAAAATAATGAGATTGTGCATGTCAAGTTTGAGTGGTGTTTTGAAATGGACAAAGTGCCACTAGCTAGGAAAGAAAATAGGAAGAAGTGGGGTTAAATGGCTAGGAAAATTTTAGGGGAAACTTTGGTAGCTTGTTCACTTTGACATGTAGTATCCACCGTGGGTTATTTTTCTACTGCACTCTATCCTGCATTGCATCCTTACACTCATTTACATATCTGGCATGCATATAGACCACGAGATCGAGGAGCCGACGCAGGATCTACCGTTGATCGAGAAGCCAGACGACAAGTGGAACCCGAAGCAAGAAGACGACGTGTCGCTGAGTTGGCCGTCCCTGTAACAAGGGGTTGCCTGGGGCACAGCCTCACAACCCGGCAAACTAACAGTAGTTTAGTTTGTTCAAGTTGTCAACAACAAAGGTAGGCCCCTTAGGCATTTTCACCTATCTAGGGAGTCTCACCACCCTATTCTTGTTTGTGCATTACGTTTAGGGATTTTATGAAACCCCACATGCATAAATCCTTGATGCCCAAAGTAGAAAGGATAAAACGAAGTCTATGCTTAGCCATGCTTAGACGGTAGAAGACGAGTGAAGGTTTTCACTCGCGAGATGATAGGGCCTACAAATGTTTTTACAAAACCTTGGAATCGAAAGGAAATCTGTTATGACTTGATGATAAGTTGAGACCGGGCGGAGATATGGTTTGATATGATGAGATTGTGATAATGTGATTGGTGGACTCCGCCCGAGTCGATTAAGGCCCGTCCGCTGTTCGCCTGCTGATTGGCATAACATTGCTAGAGTGCTTATCCGGTATATGGGGCCGGTGAAACCTTACTTGTGCCATCCGGAGGACAGAAACACGTTCCTACCCACTGGTTGAGAGGAAGGTGGTCCGGGGGAGCTTGGTACTCATGACGGGGAGACCGGGATGCCGGCAGGCTCGTCATGGGGGCACAACCCGGAGGTCAGGCGGGAGTGAATCGAACTTGGGATGGGACAAGTGGAGGCGGGGGACCATATGTGGGAAAGCCGTCGTGTGAGTAAGCATATGGGCCTCTGGCATTTTTAGTTATTCCCGGGAATTAAAAATCGATTCGAATCGCTGATGCTCACCAGGTGTGAGAATGCCAGATATCGCACACGGGCAACGTAGTAACAACTTAAATACTTTATGCTTATATTCATGTTTTATATACAACATGCTTGGATAAGTATGATCCGTCCGACTATTCATAGTGCTGCCCATCCACTGAGAGGAGGTTGATGGATTTGGGAGATGCTTCGAGGTCAAGGGAGAGATGACCCGACGTATAGGGGCATCGCTCCTGAGACGGCTACTCCCAAGAGTTCGATGGGGGCTCTATGAATCTTGGGACGGGTCATGCGTTCATGTTTTATTTTCTCTGCAAGTTTTCCCCCTATGATATTGTTGATAATCACAACTAAGGGGTAGCAGCTGTCAAATCCTGCTATCTTACGATAACATGTTTTAAATAAACAATCAATGGCTAAGGACCCACTTCTAGTAAGCTTATGCGGCGTAGAAGTCAGTCCACCAAAAAGCCTTGCATAATCTCAAATGTGTCGGGCTGAAACCGCCCACGGGTAAGTCCTACGAGTTCCCCACGAACTCACCGTTTGTTGATGATATTTTTCTTTTAGGTGCATATCAGATTACGACCAAGGATGACTCCGGTGGGCTCGAGGTCATACTTGATGCTTACTTTCCGCTGCACGTTACATCTTTGTAACGATATGTATTCCGCTGCGAGGTTTATTTTGAAGTTCTTTTTCACTACCTTGTACTCCTTTTGAGCAAAAATATTTGTACTCAATCAAATTATGTCTGTATGAAATGCTGGGTTGTTGTAATTGTTGTGGCTCTTCCGAGAGCTTAACGTGCGTGATGTCGGCATCCCTGGGAGATGGTTTCATCGAGTGCCCTTCTGGGTAGCTCGACGGACTACCGAGTTTAGTTCGGTCTAAGTGCACTGTGGGCCAGTGGTGGCAGGTGTACTTAGCCCGTATTAAATCGGCGGTTCCGCCACAGTACGCTTGGGGGGCACAACTGGCAATGTTCGAGTAATCCGATTAGTCATGTGGAGGAAGATGCTGGTAGGCTCTGAAGATATTGACAGAATGCAGTCAAAGATTTCATTCTGACCTTATCGGCGGAGTCGATGATTAGGCAGTCTGATTCATCAGAGCCGACAGTCAGGCTTTTGTTCAACTCACGGATGCGTGCAATGCTGCTTTTGAGTGACATCGGCAATTTCTACTTGTCATCCGCGAGTGTCTTCACGCTTGCTTCATTGGCTTGGATGGCTATGTCAACTTGAGATAGTTCTTCCTTAAGGAGCTTGATTTCATAAGGAGCTTGATTTCATCAGTAATCTTTGTCTTCCTTGCGTCAAGTGCTGCCATGGACGTCTTCAATCTTGTTTCTTCACTGTCGTCATCCAGGTTCACCTTGAATTGATTTGCAGCCGCACACACTTTGGTTATCTCCTCTTTCAGGGCCGACTGGTTGTTACGAGAAGATATGCGTGACGCAGCGGCTAACACCTCTTCATGGAGAAATCCAAGGTGGGCAGTAGGCCGATGCACCTGCTTCAGGCTGGAGAGCAGCATGTCAATGATCGGCTCAAGGGCAGTGTGAATGCCGTCACATGCAACAACCAAATTTTCGATTGGGTTTTCTAGTTGCTTGGCGATGTCCTTTAGAGTTGAAGCTACATCGGTCGGTGGGGTCGAAGGAGGGCTCTCAGTTACCAAAGATTCGCCGATGGTTGCAGTATCGAAGTTCAGCAAGGATGCAGTGTCAAAGGCCTAGTCATAGTGCAGTTAGTTTATAGACTATAGGCAAAGGAGACATGCAGCGGAGAACACACCTGTGGTGGGCTGACTTCCATATGAGCTTCGTCTGTCCGACCGGATGTATCCCTGGGGAAAGAACTGGGAGGTTCAGGAGAGTGTTCTTTCTCGGCTTCTTCCTGCGCTTGGCCGTGAGAGCTGTGATCCTGCATGCAGAAAGTGGTCAGTAAAATTTTCACTACTGAATCCAAGGCAAAAGTGCAACTTACTAGTGATTTAGAAGAGAGGGTCTGAACCGAGACGACAGGTTTGGGCTTGATGGCGGCTTTCTTGAACCTCGGCTGGCGAAGTCCTTTTCCCTCCCTCTTACTGGTATAGAGGCAGTGGTGCCTTTTGTAGATACCTGAATGGCTGGCCTGCGTCATCAGTGGGAACAGGTCCTGCTTGCATCTTTGGCCAAGAGATTCGGTTGTATCATGAAGAAACAATGCATGAAAAAGGGCCGAATCAAATGGGAGATTACCTCTTCTGGTGTGGTTTCGTGCTCGGGGTCGATGGCTAGAAGAGCTGATGCCATGGCATTGTGGAAAAGGTGGGGCCTCCAGAAATTCCACCAGCGGTCGAAGCCATCGGCCGTGTATATGAATTCTATCATTCTAGGTATGCTTAACTCGTCAGAAAAAATGGAGTATGCTTTGGTGGCCACCAGGGAGTCAGATATATCAGCTCGGCTTTGGATTTTCTCATGGATAATTAGGCGAGGAGAAGTCTGGTTTAGGCCGAGTTGGCGAGCAGCTAGGACAGGTTGGTATGATTCATAGCCTGGCTTGTTAATTCTGTTACCAGCACTCATACTGACTGGGAGGAGACAAGGGGTAGCCATTATGCCGAACATGACTCGAGTTTCTTCATCAGTACTGAAAACATCTAGTCTGAAGAAGGATGGGTTCTCAATTTGTTCAGATTCGGCATATGCATTGTATACAGGGGTGGTCTGTGAGCTGTAGAAGCATTTGTACCATTTGGCTGTTTCAGTTGCATCGGTCTAGGTATGGGTAATTGATGCAAAGCTTGTCCAAATAAGGTACAACGGATGGGTTTGCCTGTGTGGTCTGGGAAGGATTGGGACTCAAGTGCTGGAAAATCTGGGATTTCATTACGAAAGTACAGTTGACTCCAGACTCCAGAGTTGAACAAACCACCAAGGACCACCTGTCTTGATACATTGGCCAGCCAATATGCGCTGTGTGTTTAGAGAAAGATGGCCGTACAGTATGCCTAGGAAGAATTTTCCTAAGGCGATGGACCGGCCTTGAGCCAGTGCGGTGGCCAGGTTGAGATAATTCTTGGTCGGAGCTAAAGAAGGACCATTGATGAGGAAATGGTCAAGCCACATGTTCAGGAAAGCGATGTGCTCTTTCTCTGAAACTGAGCCAGGCTGCTTGTTGTGCTGGGCGATATATTGGCTCCAGTTTTGGGTACTGCTTTTTTCCACTATCTTCTTATAAGGGCATTCAGCTAGATGGAAGGGAGAAGGGCAGGTAGAGTGCACATTTAGTCCTAAGATCATGACAACGTCCATGAGGGTGGGTGTCATGGGGCCAAAGCCGAACAGGAAGCAGTTCAGGCTATCAGACCAGAAATAGCCGATGGATCTGAGCAGATTGTCATCCTTCTCCATGGGACAAAGAGATAGAGTCAGAGCATCGGCTATGCACATAGATTGCCAAGTGGAGCTGTATGCGCGCTCAACACGCTTGTACCAATCAACCCACCCATCCATGGGGAATGACCAAGCGCGGAGTTGGTCAGCCCACAGATCTAGGTCTGGGTTGACATGAACAAAAGGCAAGCGTTTGGTCTCTGTTCTAACAAGGTTGTATGGGGGCTCATATGATTTGGGTCCTAGACTGTATGAATTGGAATTGGCTGAGGTTGGGATTAGTATCTCGTCGGCCTGGATGATTAAAGAACGAGTGCAGGGTAAAGATAACGACTTTGAGAGGAGCATAATTGCAGAAGTGGTCAAAGTCTTTATCTTCAATCCAAACACACGCCCGCAAAGAGTCTGCTCTTCTGTTGTGCTGCTTGACGCCGCCATTCTCACACGTCGCTTGAAGCAAGAGGTGGTGGAAGGAGTGTTCATCAGCGGCAAAAGGGAAGAAGACGAGTTCTGATTCGGTGTGTGTGTGTCTTTATGGGCAACTGACCAGCGCGGGATTTGGAAATTTCGGTTGGGGGAAGCATTTCCTCTGGGTCGTCGGCTTATCGAGTTATGATTGACTAAGTCAACAAGTCAGAGCCGACGCGATGTTGACTATTGAACCGATTGTCTACTAAAAATCGGCTAAGCAAAATAGATCAGCTTGTCATGATAAGTCGGAGCCGATTAAGGGATTTTTTGAGTCAGTACGTTGCTGCTGAGCCGATTGCAGTATGAGGGAGAATCGGCAAGAAAACAAAAAGATGGAAAAGGGGACAAAGGTTCAGAAAAAAGGGGATTCCATTAATTTACATACCAAAATACATCCTTAAAACCAATAATACGGCTGTTGTCCCCAAAAGCTAAGGATTATCTTACAGAAAGAGCCAATGCAACGGCTAAACTACTGCAACCTAAGTTAATCCTACTGCTACTGAGGTAGGAGGCTCTAAGCATCACTACTGTTGGCCGAGTCCTCATCGGCTTTTTCTTCTTCCTCGCCGTACTGAGCCGCGAGGTCTTCGTCCTCATCTAGCTCTTCTGGCTCGGCTTCATCAGAGGAGCTCTCCGGCTCGTCGGCGTCGTCTTCCTCGTCGCCGTCCTCCTCCTCGTCCTCCTCATTGCCTCCCGCTCCATCGTCGGAGGGAAGCGTCCCCAAGCGTCTTCTCTTGGTGGGACGCTCGGGCGAGTCGTGGTCCGGGCGAGGGACCCATGGTGGGGAGGCGATGGCATCCTTCGGGTCCTCGGCGCAG
This sequence comes from Paspalum notatum, assembly GCA_022530915.1. Taxonomy (NCBI): domain Eukaryota; kingdom Viridiplantae; phylum Streptophyta; class Magnoliopsida; order Poales; family Poaceae; genus Paspalum; species Paspalum notatum. Next base: position 27,300,281 of record CM039692.1, read on the forward strand.
CTGAGGTTGATCACTCCGCGCGGGGGGCGGGAGGGGTGACGGTATGTCCGGTCCCCACCTCTTCAGCCAAGCCTTGGTGGCTGGGCTTAGGGACCGCTCCTCATCGGTCACTGGAACGGCTGGAGGAGCTTGGTCGGCTCCTACTATCGGTAGTGAAGCAAAGCCCGGCGGCACGGCCGGGTAGGGTGGTAATGGCGCTGGTGCATCGGCCGCCGCGCCTGGAGCAGAGGCAATGGAAGGGGAAGAGGGTGGAGTAGGCTCTCGCGGCCCAGTCACAGAAAGGGAGGAATGCGGCGATGGCGGATAGTTGCTGCCAGAGGAAGACATGGCTGAAAAGAGGGTTTTGTTGGCTCTGTTGGCTGAAGGAAGGGGAAGATTGGATGTCGATTTGAGAGGAGCAGGGAAGCCCTTCCTTTTATTAAATATGAGGCGATGGAAGGCGAAGGGGCGCTGTACGGGAAGCCAAGGGGTCGCGCAAGACATCATGACGGTTGCCATGGAAGATCGTGTTTGAAGCATGTGGCGGAACCGCCCTGCTTAACCCGGATTAAGCGCACCTGCCTCCTTTGGCTCGCAATGTACTTAAGCCGGACTAAACCCGGTAGTCCGTCGAGTGGCCTTCGGCCCTCGATAACACCAATTTCCAGAGGAACCGACATCACACACATTGACCCTCGATGGAGCCACAACAATTACATCATCACAGGCAGTTGAACATGGATAGATAATATAAATTAGATTACAGACCAGTTCAAATTAAAGTTCCAAATCCAACATAGTCATAAAAACATCATAAGTTTTCAATTGCCTTGCAGCGGAAGTAGAAGTAGTTCAGAGTTCAGATAATGCAGCGGAATTTGCAAAAGGGGATCAAAATCAAGCCCACTGATGTTGTCTTGGTGCCACACACGTCATCTTCTAGTCATGTTGCACACATGTGCCCCCTCCAATGCAGGGACACATGAGAAACTCCATACCTGTGAGCCAAAAATGGAGGCAAACTCTGAGTACTAATTACTCAATAGGACTTAATGGACACGGCTTACGCCTGACGCAAAGCATAGCTTACTAATCAATGTGTGTCCTTAGCTATTGATTTTAATCAGCAATGTGTTCATAGAGGGTAGCAGGATTTGACAGCTGCTATCCTTCGTCATATTAAGAACCGATCATGATAACAGTAATAACTCTTTACAAGAAAGTAAACATCATATCTTGCTTGAAAGTAATCTATCATAACTTGCATATAAGTAATCCATCATATACACCAAACATGTGGTATTTGAAAACATGATCATAAGCATAGTAATTTGAGATTGTGACACCCTGAATAGTGTGACGGATCATACACATCCAAGCATGTTGTATAAAAAGGCGTGACTTAGTAAACAGCATGTTACAGTTATTACTACGTTGCCCGTCTGCGACATTTGACACTCTCACACCTAGTGAGCATCAGCGATTCGAATCGATTTTTAATTCCCGGGAATAACTAAAAATGCCAAGGGATATATGCTTACTAGCCATCGCGTTCCTCACATATACCCCCATCTCCACCTGTCCCGTCCCAAGATTCACAGCACCCCCACCTAACCCTTGGGAGTAGCCGTCTCAGGAGCGATACCACGGTGAGTCGGGTCAGCCCTCCCTCGACTTCCAAGCACCTCCCAAGTCCATCGGCCCCCTATCAATAGATGGGCAGCACCATGAATAGTAGGACGGGGCCGATAAGACTTTCACCGGTCCCATTTTCCGGATAAGCACTTGTAGCAATGTTGTGTTAATCAGCAGGCGAACAGCGAACGGGCCTTATGCGACAAGGGCGGAGCCGGAGAACAACAACGCACACCACGAAAGTAAACTTACGCTCCGCCCCGTCTTAATTTAACATCAACATAAATAATCATAAATTGCATCATAGTGTGATTTCTGAGGTTTTGAAATATTACCTACGCGACGAGTGACAGTGCTCACTCGTGTCTACTCGTACCAGGCATTTCTATGCATACTCGCCCTACGAACTCTATTCATAGGATCTAGGGCCTGGGCGGCCAAGGATTCTAATGCAGTGGGTTTCAATCGACTCCTAATGCATATGCGTAATCAATAAGCATTATTATATTTGTTGGGTAGTATGGTCCTGCCTACCTTCTCCGCTTGGGTTAGGGGGGTGCTTCCTCGGTGGTGTGATCAGCGGTCGAGTGTGGGTCTTCTGGTTCATCCTCGGGCTCCTCAATCAGCGGTTGTTCCGATGGCAGCTCTTCGTTCGCGGGATCTATATGCATGAAAGATGCAGGCGTGAGTGCATACGAATGCAGATGTATGCATTTGATGTAGATAAAATGCCGATGTTAATATGCAGTAGACACTTTATGGAAAAAGACATGTGTGTAGTAGATACATTGCTATACATGCATATGTTTAGTGTAAATCATGCACATTTATGAATAAAGTTACGTACTCAAGATGCAGCAGTGAAACATAACCAAACGAGCCCAAACTTTTATGACATATAGATTAGGCATACCTAAAACGAGCCCAAACTTTTATGACATATAGATTAGGCATACCTAAAGCTACTGTCAAAATTTCAGTCCAATTGGAGTTATAATTATTTAATTAAAATTCCGGCAAGTTTTCAGCCCTACACATTTTCAGAATTTTCATAAATTATAGGAATGGTTTCTGAAGGTGAAATTTTACCAATGAGTTATACTTATCATGAACCACATGTACAAAAATTTACAGGTCAAAACTCCTAAGTTTGAAAGGACATCTATTTTCCATATATAGATCTAGTGCAAAAAATAAGATGTACATATAAACAGTGTGAATAGCCCTCTAGCATATACTTTCTGGACTCTACGGCACTCTCATATGCTACTAGAATTTTGCTAGAATTTATCTTACATATTAGAACCCATTTTTCCATTTATCTAGTTCTACAAGTCAAAATTTGTCATTTTTAAATCACCAACAAAACTCAACATGCAGGGGCTCATATTTTAACAGTGAGGTTCACAAACTATATAGGACCTAGGAAAAATACCATTGAGTCATATTAAACATATTTTGCATGGACCACATTTCCAAGCTACCAAATAAAGCATAAAATACATGCAAAATGGTAAAACCATGAATGAACAGTAAGATATTGAGTCACCAGAAATTACCACAGTATCAAAACACCCTAAGAAGGCTACAGACCGAGTTTCACTCCCTTAGGATTTCAACTAAACCATGTTTCCTATTTTTCCTTGATTTATCATACATATTCAAAAACAGGGGTAAAACTGTACATGCACACCTCCACATCATACCCACTGTGTAGATCTACTTACAAGGAGTCCAACACAACTGAGTTTACCTTTTTACGATTTTTATTTTATTTTATACGAATTTCCAAAGTTTCAGCCGAAATAAAGGAAAATAAAATGGAAAAACTCAGATTCGGGGACTAGAACGGAATTAACCGTAGATCTCAGGGGCTAGCATGCAAGAATGCGCAGACTCAGTGAATAGCGCATGATTTAAAATGTAAATAAACCAAACTCTGGAGGGTAGCTTGCAAATCCCCCTCCGGTCTTTCTCCTTCCTCCCGCCTCGTGATAGCGCGCGGCGGCGCGACGCGCATCGGGTGCGCGCGAGCGCGGGCTTCCAGGTGAGCTAGATCTCGGCGTGGGGGAAGGCGAGGTGAGGTCGGGGGAGGCAATGAACCGATGGTGCACGACGGCGTCGACGGCGCGGCGGCGACGTCGAGCGGTGGCGGATCTAGGCGATGGGTGGGGGAACGGCGACGAGGTTTAGCGCCTCGGGTGCGCGGAGGAGAGGCTGTGCGGTGAGAGTGATCTAGGGGTTCGGGGTGGACGGACGGCGGCGGCGCAAGCTTGAGCTCAAGCTCGGCCCGGCCATGGCGGACGCGTTCTCTCCCAATGTGCCTTTTGACAAATTTGATTAGAATTTCAAAACCTACAACTTCTATAATTTGAGCTTTGCATGAAAGTGGCTGTAGGTTATAGAAACATTGAGGTTACTAAACAGGTCAGATTTGGACTGGTTTTCTGTGTTGGTAGAAAATGATCCTAAACTCCCTTTAAACCTCATTATGTGACCAAGCTCTCATTACCAAAGTTGTTCCCCAGCATTTTATCTCCAAGTTTGATAATATAAAGTTGGCCTGAATCCCAACAGATTTTGAATTATAGATACAATTATGTTCCAAGGTTTGGTAAAACAGAAATTTCACTTTGTGTAGAGGCTTTCTCGCTTCCCACTTTTGAGGTATCAAACGAAGTCCAATCACTTCCACAATAGGTGCATTTGAAAGGTGATAAGTTCAATTCCATTTCATAGAAAGGAAGATTTTGAAGTACTGTAGTGAAATCAAAAGAAATTTTAGAATCAACTTGGGGAAAAGCTGAAAATCCCAGGGTTGGGGAATTATTCGAAGTATGGGCTGATATTGGTTATTTCCAAGAGAATTTGTCGTGAGGTTTAAAACAGGTTAAGAACTTTTTTAAACCATGTTCAGTGTAACAAAAGGGTAGTCCATAACATGTACAACAACTTTGACAATGGAGTTGAGCTCAGGTACTTAATGGATTAGAAAGTTTTATTAGGGCTCAAGTTCGGTCTCGATCACACTTGCTATCATTGGAAGAAACGTTAGTTGGATTTGGTTTGATCTTTTATACCTCTTGTCTTCAGATTTTTGAACATGATTAAACAGAAAGGTCTAGGGTTACTTTCTTATCCGAGGCTTTGTATTTGATGTTGAGCTCAAAAGCATGTGAATGTTGACTTATCCATCCACGAAATGTGTGGTCTTCTATCTTGTATAGAAAATTTTTGACTTAGTGACTTCTCTACATATTTCTTATTGCTCTCTAAGTATGATTAAGTCCTAATCCAACATTAGCTTTTCTATAGCTGCGTGATAAGGCTCTTGAGATGCCAGGGGCATCACATAGCGCAGATTGATGGGACGTGCATGGTCAGGTTTCCCACTTCTCTAGTTTTGAAATAAATAAATTTTTATTTGCCACCAGGGGGGCATGTGTTGACAACTGTAGGACCGAGACGTGCGAGCAGAGGGGGGTGAATAGGAGCACTTAAAAACTTAAACTCACGAACCATCGGTGCAAACTGACAACTACTTCACACAACAAGCGCTAGACACCGTCCACTGAAAGGAAGCGTGTCTAGCAGCACTTGGTGTCGCCCACTGAACGGGTACACACCAAGTGAGCGGAAGCACGAGACTCAACGATCACAAGACCGCAAGTCAAGCGAAACTGCGACTCATGCACAAGCGTCTTGTCCGCTACTCAACGCATTGAAATGCGTCTCACTAGATCATAGTAAGTTAAGAGTATGGGCAGCAACAAGAAACACCGAAAGCGAGGTCGAAGCAAAGAGCCAAACACTAAAAAAACACCAAAGAAGGCAAGGCTGCCTAGGAACATCGGATGTTCCGGTAGTGGCTACCGGATGTTCCGATAGGCTCTACCGGATGTTCCGGTGAGTTCTATCGGATGTTCCGGTAGACCGGGCCGGGGCTGAACAGCCGGATGTTCCGGTAGGAGCTACCGGATGTTCTGGTGGTTCCCGTCGGATGTTCCGGTGGGTGCTAGAAACAGCCCTTGTTCTTGAGCTCTCAAACCTTAAACTTGATCAAATCTTCTCCAAACTTCATGAAAATTGGCACAAGCTATCCTAGCTCCATTCCAAAGCTATTCCCAAAAGATCTATTGAAAAATATCACGGGATTAGCGGGAATTTCAGATCTCGTGAAGAGTTGAATATTTGGGCAAGAAAGTGAAAAGCTGATGAACGACTTGCTCGTGGCAAACCTGAAGGTTTGTGATGCACTAGGGCATAATCACCACGTCCTTGCAAGTCCAAAACACCGGCAAAAGAAGGAATTTACCCATGACCAAAGCAAACACCTCAAAGGCCAAGGATTGAACCCAAAAACCAAATTAGAGGAGAGGAAGGGAGAGGGCTGCACACAAGCACTTTAATTTCAGAGGAATATTGCTGGATGAATCACGAAATTAAGTGCATACAAAGTTCCTACAGCCTACCACCCTTCATCATTCCCTCTTGTGAGAAGAACACTAGCTAGGGAACTCAAATCCTAGCCCTAATGCTCTCTCTTCTCTCTTAGGCACATGGCTGTATGGAAATGAAGCCTAGGGTTTTCTAATGGTGGGAGTCACCTAAATGACCAACCACTTAGGTATTTATAGCCCTAGGCCTGACGACACAATTAACACTAAGACCCTTACTCTAGAATGCACGAAAGGGGCTGAAATGTAAAATATACAATCGGACGACTACGATGACGCTTTGATCTTCTTCTTCACCATGCCTCGCTTGGATGTACGCCACGTAGCCAGTAGTCCGGAAGCTTCCCCTGGTTTTGAAGTCAGAAACCAGAAAACTTTATTTTGCGAGCTTCCTAGGCCGGGTCTTGGCCCAATCTTCTATCTTGGCGAGTCGGAGCCCAACCCACCAAGTCATGTGAACTTGGGTGGTGGTTTTGAGCCAAAGCTGCCAAAGCCTCCCTCGCACGTCTTCGCGCCGTGCACTCAGGTTGGAGCACCACGGTGGCACCCGGATTATCCAGTCCATCGCAGTCATCTCGCAGTCCATCGAAGGGCTTACACCACCGTTGCCGAACCGCCCCTCCGTGTACTGAGCTCTCATAGCCAACCGACGCCGAGCATTGCCTCCGGTCCATTGGAGGGCTTTTGCCTCAGTCCAAAGAGGTCTTCATCATCTACCTCCAGTCCATCAGAGGGCCTCCAGTCAATCGGAGGGCTTGAGCTCGTTGACAATCACTCATCACATCAGGAGAGCAATGAGGCTGGTCCATTGGCTCTCAATCTCCCCCTTGATGAGTACATTGTCAACACATCTCCAACCTGTAACCTGAAATGGAACAAAGACAAAGAAAAAGCGTAAAACCGAAAAAGAAAGGAAAAGAAAAGAAATGCTCGAGCTGTCCAAAACCAAACAAAGGCAAAACACAATGCAGCTTGAAGCAAAAAGGAAGCAAAGAATCGGCTCCTCAAGACTGAGGCAAAAGGCTCAACGCACCGATGCAAAGAGCATGCTAAAAGCTCAACTCCCCCTGAAATGCATCCTCACAAATGCAAAAATGAATGCAAAACTCCCCCTCAACTAAACCTCTCCTGAGTTCTCCCCTTTGGTCCATATTTTGAGGTACATTAACTTCTCCCCCTTGTTGACAATGGACACATCAAGAGTCCTTGAACTCAACTCCCCCTGAACTAGACAACTTCCCCTCAAAATATGCCATGAAATGCAAGGAGTGTAACTGAATGAGCTCAGAAATGATGGAAAACTAGTAATCACAAATTCTAGCATACAGAGCAAGTGAGGGCAAGGAAGCAAATATCAAGCTCAAATGAATCTATCGTACACATATCAAGAGCAAGCTTGTTTTTCAAGGTTATCGAAAAAATGCATCACCAACATAAATAGCACTTAGCAAGATAGGCATGAACAGCAAGATGCTAACAATGCATACAAGGTGTGCTACTCTCAACCAAAGCATATACAACTAGCCATAAGCATTTTAGAGACTTGCAAATTTCAGATTTAAACATATGTATTCATGAGTAAGTTCTTTTTGTGACAGGGGTTATTTACTTGTCGTTTGCCACTTCTTACCAACCAATGCCAAGCCTAGGCTCAAAGAACCATCAAGAGCTTAAGACAAAGTTTTGATGATACACAGCCTAGTCCAAGTTCATGTCAAAGTGCAATGATAAGCAGTCTCAAATGAGATCAGTGTGACAAGCAAACCCACCTGGATTTTTCTCAAATTAGCACATAAGACACCACTTGTAAGCATTTTAATTCAGATTTCAAATTAAGCAAGGTGTCAGAAAAGTTTAGGCATTAATTTAGCAAAATCATACAACTAGCATATCTAGGTATGAAAAGATAGCATAGCATTCAACATTTCTACACATGCTAGGTAGCCAAAACAAGTGGTGATCATGGTTTTTTGATTCGCAACGAATAAAATGACTTAGCTCACAACTAGTATTCAACAGACTCAAGAGAGTTTAGCCAACCATGATCAAGCATGCAACTGTACAAACTAGCACAAGCAAGTACTAACTCATCATTCCAAAAGAGCTCTAGTGCTAGTGAAGTGAAAATGCATATGATACAGTGCAATGCATGATATGATACAAGATGCAAAAGAGACAAAGAGAAAGAAAAACAAGATAAAAGCAAGAACTAAACTACAGAAGCTATTCCTTACTAAAAGAATAGCACACTATCCCTAACTAAAAGGGAAAGCACACTCCAAGCTCACATCTCAAATGCGTAAAAGCGTCAAACTCTAGAGGCTTGGTAAAGATATCGGCCAACTCGTTTGCAGATACTACATGGATTAAGTCTATGTCCCCCTTCTCATAGTGATCTCTCAGAAAGTGAAACCTCATGTCTATGTGTTTGGTTCTAGAGTGCAAGACGGGGTTCTTAGCTACAGAAATAGCAGAAGTAGAGTCAACTAGAATTGGGATTTTTCCAAACCTAAGGCCGAAATCACTAAGGGTGGCTTTCACCCATAAGAGCTGGGAGCAGCAGCTATGTACTCTGCTTCTATGGTAGACAGGGATACGCTAGCTTGCTTGCGGGAGGACAAAGAGACAAGAGAGGTTCCTAAAAGTTGGCATATGCCGAAAGTTGACTTGCGATCAATCCGGCAGTCAGCATGGTCAGCATTTGAGAACCCTCTAAGAGAAAGAGAAGAACCCGAGGAATACCAAAGACCAAGCTCAGGAGTGAATTTCAGATACCTGAAAATGCGCTTCACCGCTTGACGGTGAGAAGTCCTAGGAGAAGCCTGGTAGCACGCACAAAGGCAGACCGCGAACTGAATGTCCGGCGTGGTCGCCGTCAGGTACTGAAGTGAGCCGATCATCCCTCAAAATTCCTTCTGGTCCACCGCCTCCCCATCTTCATCAGCATCAAGCACCGTGTTTGTACTCATAGGAGTCGTCATGGGCTTGGAGTCACCCATCTCAAACTTCTTGAGTATGTCTCTTGTATACTTGGCTTGATGGACGAAAGTTCCTTTAGGGCCTTGTTTGAGCTGCAGCCCGAGGAAGAACTGGAGCTTACCCATAAGACTCATCTCAAATTCCCTGCTCATCTGTTCAGCAAAACTAAACACCAAAGCGTGAGATGAACCACCAAAGATTATGTCATCAACATATATCTGAACTATCAGGGTGTCACCGCCACAACTCAACAAAAACAAGGTTTTGTCTACTGAACCCATCACAATCCCAGACTTGAGCAGGAAACTCTTCAACCTAGCATACCAAGCTCTCTCTAGGAGCTTGCTTCAGACCATAAAGGGCTTTCCTCAACTTATACACCCGGTCTGGAAATCTAGCACTCTCAAAGCCAGAAGGTTGTCTCACATATACCTCCTCCTCTATGAACCCATTTAGAAAAGTAGACTTGACATCCATTTGCTACAGTTTGAAGCCTTTAGAGGCCGCAAAGGCAAGCAAAATCCTAATGGCTTCCAAACGAGCTACAGGGGCAAAGGTCTCCTCATAATCTATCCCCTCCTTCTGACAGAAACCCTGGGCTACCAATCTCGCTTTGTTCCTCACAACCATCCCATTCTCACCCTGTTTGTCCTTAAAAACCCACTTGGTTCCTATAGGGCGGCAGTTTGGTGGAGGTTCAACTAAATCCCAGACATGGTTTCTCTCAAAGTTCTCCAAACTCCTCATGCATGCCGTTCATCCAGTTAGGATCAGATAATGCATGTAACACATCCTGAGGCTCAAAAGAAGCAACATATGCAGAATGGGAGAAAAATGCTAGAGAAGCAACCGAAGAGCGTGTGACACGCTGGTGAATGTCTCCAATCATCCTGTGTGGAGGGTAATCCCGCTGGACCTGCCAAGATGGAACAATCTTAGAGGTCACCTCCCCTGCGTCCTCAGCGGGGCCAGCCTCTGCATGAGCTTGTCGTCAGGGGAGTGAGGAGGAAGCCGTAGGGGTCCTCCATCATCATCAGAGCTCGTAGCACAGGGGGCAGGAGGCTGCAGCCGGTGCAGTGGCTCCTGCATCACCAACATCATCCACACCTTCATCATCCTCAAAGATGGGAGTGTCTTCTTCATCATCACCTGAAAGCTCAAAGGCAGGGGTTGTGCAGGGTATAGTTTTATCAAAAGAAACCTCACAAGTCTCAACAACTTGCTTGGCCTCCAAAATCCACACACGAAAAGCCCTAGAACTAGAAGCATACCAAAGAAAAATCCCATCGAGACAGCGAGACTCAAACTTGTCCAAATGCCCCGCCTTCTTCAGCACAAAACACCTGCAGCCAAATGCTCGTAAATGCTTGACGCTGGGCTGCCTACCAAACCGAAGTTCATACGAGGTCTTCCCAAGGAAAGCTCGCAAGAAGATCCGGTTCGCAATGTAACAGGCTGTATTCACTGCCTCAGCCCAAAAGCGCCTTGGAGTCCTATGCTCATCGAGTATCGTCTGTGCCATCTCAACAAGTGTGCGGTTCTAGCGTTCCACAACACCGTTCTGTGGTGGGGTATATGGAGAAGAAAATTGGTGCTCAAGACCTAGGTCAGGACAGAAGATTTCGAAACGAGAGTTTCTGAATTCTCCGCCATTGTCACTGCGGATAGCCCTCATGGCCTTATGACTCTTGTTTCTCAACCTCAGTACCAGATCCCGAACAAAACCAAACGCCTCATCCTTAAACTCCATGAAAAATACCCACGAGAATTGCGAAAAATCGTCCACAACAACAAGCACGTACCACTTCCCACTGACCGACGCTACCCGAGCGGGACCTATTGTATCCATATGGAGTAGCTCACCCGGATAGAAAGTCATAACCTGAGACATAGGAATGTGAGAAGCGGCAACCATCTTGCCATGACGACAGGGGTGGCATACTAAGTCCTTCTCAGCTCTTAACTTGGGTAATCCTCAGATTAGGCCCATTGAACTCAACCTGACTAGCAGATCAAAGCTCAAGTGACTAAGCCTCCTATGCCACTTCCAAATATCAGCAGAAGGACTAGCAACAAAACAGCGAGCAAGACCAGAAACAGATGTGAGGTCGACCCTAAAAACTTGACCAAAAGGCAACAAAAAGCAAACAAGGGTCTCCTCAGCATCAAGAACATAGCACGCTCCCTTCTTAAAACGAACCTCAAATCCTTCATCGAGAAGTTGCGAAACAGAGACCAAATTGAACCCCAGATTCCGACCAAAACAACTTCTCTCAGGGAAAGCTTAGCAGAGAGTGAAATAGAGCCAACACCCAACACTTTACCTTGACCATTGTCCCCGAATGTGATGTACTCTTTGGTGCTGACGGGGTTGAGGCTGGAGAACCACTTGCGGTGCCCTGTCATGTGCCTAGAGCAACCGGAGTCCATGATCCACATTTTCTCCATGCCTCGATCCTGCAAAGTCAAGTAAAGCGACGGTGAGAAAACGATCCGGCACTGAGGTTAGTACCAAAACTGTTGTCCCAGTGCCGAGCCATCTGCTCAAAAGTGGGGTAAGCACAGTCAAAAAAATCACCACGACTAGAGTAACCACGACCCTCAAAGCGTGGCCTCTCAAGCTCTCTCACAAACCTTCGGTCACGAGGTCCGTAGCCGCACTGAAAACGACTAGGAGCTCGACCAACCAAGCGTCTCTCACCACCAGGAGCACGGGCCTGAAAGCCGCCTCCTCTCCCAGCATCAGCAAAGTGGTGTCTCCTCTCACCGCGGTGGGGAGGACCTTGCCTACCACCGTGGTAGAACTGATCCTGGTTTCCCCAATCTCTCTCCTGCCTCTCAACCCGCTTCCTCCTGAAGCAAAACTCCTCTAGGTGGCCATTCCGCTGGCAAAACTCACAGTGGTAGACAGGCCTCCTAGGAACTAGGTTAGGCTGGGACTTGGGCTTAAGTGGTGTGGCCTTGGGTGGCTCAGGCTGCTGGACTGGCTTCTTGCCCTTGGGCTTAAGCTCTTCCTCAACAATCTTGTCCAGCTTAGCCTTGGAAGGCTTGGGTGTCCAGTACTGCTTCTCTGGGGCAGCCTTGGGTGGCTCATGGTAAACTCCATCAACAGTCTCTCCTGGCTGGGTAGGTGCAGTCTTGATCTTAACTGGGGTACTCTTCTCACCCGAGGTACTGCACTCCCCAAACCCACAACCTCTCATGTCCCCCTCGGCTCTCTTGGTGCTCTCTATGATCATCTCTAGTTGGGGGGCCTAGCATATACCTAACTGAGCACCTCTCTCAACCTGTTGTTGTCATCTTTCAAAGACAATACCTCCTCCCTCAGATCCTCCAGAACTACAGTCTGGGCAGCACAAGTTTCACAGTCTAGGGAGGGAACCACAACAGCTTTCTCCAACTTCCTAATGGTGGCATCCCTATCCACTAGCTGCATCCTAAGAATTAGGCAGTTATCACAAGTGTCAGTAGGTGCTGAAAAGCACCTCAAAGCTAGCTCTCAACTGCTCTAACTCACCTCTCAAGATAGGACAGACCATACACGCACCCAAAAGCGCAAGTCTAGCCCGAAGTTCTCCTTCAGTACAGCTAGCTCTCTAGCTAGACAGGGGCAAGACTCACACTTGAGTTCTCCACTCGAAGTAGGCTCATCCAGTTTAGACTAGAGTTTGCCTAGCTCAGCCTTCAGCTCATCTATCTCCTCTACCCGCTTGGCATACCTATCTCTCTGGTCACCAAGCTCTGTCATAAAAGACACGCAGGTAGGGCACTCAAGCTCACTAGGTTGGGGTCTCACACTCCTCAACCTCTCATTCTCCTCTAAAGCCTCAGCAAGTTGGGCTTTCAACTTCTGCAGCTTCTTAGCTGCCTTCTCAAGCATCTTGTCCTGGGCTTTCAACTCTCGGCTATTCTGCTCTAGCATCTCAAGGATTTCGGCTTGCTCAGGAGTTACCTCATCATCAGAAGAAGAGTTGCTGCCATCATCCTTGTTCTCCTTGTCCTCAAGCGCCATGGAGCAGACCGAGCTCCTCTTGTCCTTGTTCTTGCGCCTAGACTTGGTGGAGACGAAGCACAAGCCAGCTGGACCTCCTTGATCGTTCCTCTTGTCCTTCCTATACGTGATCTCCTCATTACTTGAGCTCGACAAAGAGGAAGAGGAAGAGGATCCGCAGTGCAGAACCTGATCTCAGCGAAGAAGGCCTTGTCCCGCTTCCAGTTGTCCTTCTGGTAGCTCTTGAAAGCCTTCTGTAAGTTCTTCTTGCCGAAGGGACGCTTGCCGAAGCCGTGCTTGCTGGAGCGATGCTTGTCAAAGCTGGGCTTGCCGGAGTGGTACTTGTCGGAGTCGCGGGAGTAGCTCTTGCCCTTCTTGTAGTAGTCGTTCTTGTTGGGGCACTCGGCGATGAAGTGGCCGACCTCTCCGCTCTCGAAGCAATTGGGCTTCTCTTCCCTCTTCTTGCTCATCCGGTTGTCATAGGCGCGCTGAAAGCGACTAGACACTAGACATAGCTCCTCATCCCCAAGTGACGCCAACTGCTCCTCTGTCACAGACATCAAAGCAGAAAATGAGAAGTTGTGCATAAGGGGGTTAGCAACAGATTCACTAGAGGAGTATCCAAGGCCAGACTCTTAGAACCTGTACAAGCAAGGGAATCCCTCAACTTGTAATCTACTTCTGTGGCCTTGAGCTTACTATAGAGCGTCTCTACTCCTATCGTATCATGCCCTTCCGACTCAATGATTGAGTTCACCTTGATCTCCCATACTTTTCTATCCAAGGCATACAACAACTTGACAGCCTGCTGATGATCTGTGTATGGGAGCTCAGCGGGGGCAGAGTTGACACGCAACTTGTTGATGATCGACTGAAAGCGACCAAACAAGTCGTCTACTGACTCTCCCGGCTTCTGGACGAAATTTTCATATTCGCGCCGGTAAGTCTCCACAAGCCTAGCCTTAATCGTCGCCATACCCTCATGGTGTGCACTAAGCAGTGACCATATCTCACGCATAGTCTTAAGGTGACTCACTCTCTCATAATCCACAGGACTAAGCCCGGAGAAGAGAAAGTTAACAGCATTGGCATTAGCCTCATGCCGAGCCACGATATCCTGCGTAGTACGCTCAACGACTAGAAGCACCACAAAAGTCGTACTCTGAGTAGCATCACATATGTCCTGACTCTGGCTAATAAGGAACGCCTCCATCCTACCTTTTCAGTAGGGATAGCCATAGAAAACAAGGATAGGAAACTTCCCGGAGTATGTCATCGTCGCTACGGTTTCATCACCGGTTAAGGTATAAAGAAACCTAACCTGGCTCTGATACTACTTGTAGGACCGAGACGTGCGACTAGAGGGAGGGTGAATAGGAGTACTTAAAAATTTAAACTCACGAACCCCCGGTGCAAACTAACAACTACTTCACACAACAAGCGCTAGGCACCGTCCACTGAAAGAAAACGTGTCTAGCAGCACTTGGTGTCGCCCACTGAACGGGTACATACCAAGTGAGCAGAAGCACGAGACTCAACGATCACAAGACTGCAAGTCAAGAGAAACTACGACTCATGCACAAGCGTCTTGTCCGCCACTCAACGCATTGAAATGCGACTCACTGGATCACAGTAGGTTAAGAGTATGGGCAGCAACAAGAAACACCGAAAGTGAGGTCGAAGCAAAGAGCCAAACACCAAAGAAGGCAAGGCTGCCTGGGAACACCGGATGTTCCGGTAATGGCTACCGGATGTTCCGATAGGCTCTACCGAATGTTCCGGTGAGTTCTATCGGATGTTCCGGTAGACCGGCCTAGGGCTGAACAGCCGGATGTTCCGATAGGAGCTACCGGATGTTCCGGTGGTTCCCGTCGGATGTTCCGGTGGGTGCCAGAAACAGCCCTTGTTCTTGAGCTCTCAAACCTCAAACTTGATCAAATCTTCTCCAAACTTCATGAAAATTGGCACAGGCTATCCTAGCTCCATTCCAAAGCTATTCCCAAAAGATCTATTGAAAAATATCACGGGATTAGCGGGAATTTCAGATCTCGTGAAGAGTTGAATATTTGGACAAAAGTGAAAAGCTAAAGAACGACTTCCTCGTGGCAAACCTGAAGGTTTGTGATGCACTAGGGCATAATCACCACATCCTTGCAAGTCCAAAACACCGGCAAAAGAAGGAATTTACCCATGACCAAAGCAAACACCTCAAAAGCCAAGGATTGAACCCAAAAACCAAATTAGAGGAGAGGAAGGGAGAGGGCTGCACACAAGCACTTCAATTTCAGAGGAATATTGCTGGATGAATCACGAAATTAAGTACATACAAAGTTCCTACAGCCTACCACCCTTCATCCTTTCCTCTTGTGAGAAGAACACTAGCTAGGGAACTCAAATCCTAGCCCTAATGCTCTCTCTTCTCTCTTAGGCACATGGCTGTATGGAAATGAAGCCTAGGGTTTTCTAATGGTGGGAGAGTGACCTAAATGACCAACCACTTAGGTATTTATAGCCCTAGGCCTGACGAGACAATTAACACTAAGACCCTTACTCTAGAATGCACGGAAGGGGCTGAATTGTAAAATATACAATCGGACGACTACGATGACGCTTTGATCTTCTTCTTCTCCACGCCTCGCTTGGATGTACGCCACGTAGACATTAGTCCAGAAGCTTCTCCGGTTTTGAAGTCAGAAACCAGAAAACTTTATTCTGCGGGCTTCTTGGATAGGGTCTTGGCCGAACCTCCGTGTGCCGAGCTCCCATGGCCAACCGACGCCGAGCATTGCCTCCGGTCCATTGGAGGGCTTTTGCCTCAGTCCATCGAGGTCTTCATCATCTACCTCCAGTCCATCGGAGGGCCTCCAGTCCATCGGAGGGCTTGAGCTCATTGACAATCACTCATCACACCAAGAGAGCAATGAGACCGGTCCATTGGCTCTCAACAACGGAATTTGGCCGCCCCTGTTAATGGGCCAAGATCGGCTTTGGGCTAAAAAGAAGTCGTCCAAGGGAGCGATGGCAGAACAATAAAGCAGGCCATTGGGCCTTGTATCGTAGATTAAAGAGTCCAGTTTTAGTTAGTTAGGGTTTGTAGGTTAATTACGGAAGGGCGGATTTGTTGCCCTAATCTACGGACTATAAATATGTAACCTTACTATCGAAATAAAGTTGATGACATACATTCATCGAGCAGCGGCTGTCTCCACATCCCCTCAGCGCATCGCCACCTCTAGCGACTAGAGTTTCAGGTAATCGTCATGCTGCCTTAACGATTTAGTTCGTTATAGGCATTACGACGTTAGTCGCCTGACAAATCGTGTACTGAAGCGTTTTTTTATGGCACGGTTTGCAAGTTACCACGATGAATCTCGCGGTAAGTTATGCTTAGCGCGAGATTCATTAGTTATCTATGATTCTCATGTTAAGCTTAGCTTTGCATGAGATTCGTCACGTGTATGAGCCGATATGCTTGCACGATTTGCTGCTATGCTAATATTTCCTGTGATGCATGCTTTCACGCTGCTGGTTTTTTATCAGTTTGGCATATCGCAAGGTTCAAGGTATAGATTAGATCTGTTCTTAAAGTTTTATCTACAGATCGCTTGTTGTTAGGAAGATCCGATGTTTACCTTGCTTTGTCCTTTCTTGTTCCATCAAAAATGCACTTGCTTTCATGTTGTTCCTATATATTCTTTGATGCAATAATAGATTTAAGGCGTTTGACGACTCATCTGGATGTTTTAGCTGACTAGAATAGATCTAGTCGTGTTTTCTCTCCCTTTGCCAACGGAGAAGATCCGATCCAGGATGAGCCGATCCGAGCGATCCGGCTAGTATTTAACGTTTAATCTGTTTTGTCTGCTTATACAGGGGAAACAGGAGTCAATCAACATCATCATCACCACCACAACCTCACTGGCTTGGTCATAAGCCAGGTGGCACGCCCAAATCAACACTGAACTGAGGACAATCGGTCGATCTGTTCGGCTGATTGTGGGTCGTAGCAAGGAGGAGCGATTTTTCGGTCTACATACACCTTCCGGCCCTATTGTGTGAAGCTCTCTAGGAAACTATCTATCAGTTTTCTAGTGTAACAAAGAGGGAAAGGGGGAAAAAGTGGAATGAGAGGCTTGGGTTTGGCCGCCGGGACGAGGGGTTCCCCCACAAAAGTGCACAGGGGTGTTTCTGTAAAAATACGACAATTTCAGATTTTCTCATCTTTGCACTGAAATATATTTAATATTTGGTTTTTTTATCAAAAATATTAGAACGTCTCTACTGTTCCGAGCGGATGAGAGTGATTGCGGGTTGATTTTGTCAAAAATGAAGGGTTTATTTGCAAAATGGTCGGAGCCACGCGTCCCCTCGGGGGAACGCTCCTGGGCCGCGGAGAGCTCTCGTGCGAGCAAGGGCGATGAGGTTTTAAGGAACAAGATAGATCACTTACTACTTTTCTCTTCTTAATTGGCTATAGAATATATATATATATATATATATATATATATATTCTCTCTCTTTTTGGTTAATTATCAGTTTTAGCTTCTCTTTTTCTCACCTGATAATTAGCTAGACAAATCAGGAGGCCACTAATTAATCTAGCTACTAACAGTGGAGCCAGCTTATCTTGTAGAGATTAGAGCACATTGATTCTACACCATAAATACTTCATGCAGAATCGACCATAAAACGCATTGTTTACCCAAGGATGTTAGTCCAAGCATTGCAAGCGTTTTACATGATCACGAGCACCTTCCTATAGATGCAAAAAAAAGCGTGTTCTCAAATAACACGTACGTATAATGATGGTTCTTGCGATTTGCTAACAATTAATAAAGCAATTCATATTAACCCCCACAAATAAGCATTATATTAGTTTATGTTAGCTCATCAAATCAACCACATCATGCATGGTTCTACTAATATTATTATCTCCATCGCTAAAAGAATACGATTCTTTCAACAAAACGAACAAAGCGAAACATGACACCATCGATACAAAACTACCTTTTCTCAATCTACTTTAATTCTACTATATACTATATGCACCTGTCATGAGATTGAGATCATAACACTACTCAAGTATCAAATTCAAGGCCATTAATGTCAAACATGCAGAGGTACGTGAATTCAGTACTAACACCAACTTAAATTTTAAAATGATAGAAGTTCATAATAATTTAAATACATATCTAAACATAATTTTGTTATTTATCTATTCTTTTTCATATGCAATGTTTGGTTGTTTTAGTTTATATTTAGTAATGGTAGAGGTGGATAATAATTTAGGTATATGTTGAAGGGACTATTTTATATTATCTACATAATATTAGCAACTAGAGGTACTTTACATCTAAATTTAAGGGATTACATTAGATTATCTATATCTAGTAGGAAAATTTGGGGATCTAGACATAAATTTAGGGGATAATCCTATATATCTATATAGATGGAGGTCACTAAGGTCATATCTCAACATGCAAGCTATCCACATCATCATCTACTATTAAGCCATGTCATCATCCACTAGGCATTCTATCAATGTCTTGTCTTTCGTCGATCTTCTGTGGCTAATAACATCCATGCATGCAACTATTTGTCCTTTTCGATCACTTCGCCAAAAAATATCCGCAATATAAATACACAGATGATCAATCATTTAAAAGTCAATCTCTCTCAACTAGGATGTATAATGTGTTTAAAAAATAGGACGTTTAAAAATAATGTGTCACAGATAATCAATCATTTAAAAGTCAATCTCTCTCAACTAAGATGAATAAGTTATCAAGTATAATGTATTTAAAAAATAGTGCACTAAAAAATAATGTGTTTAAAAAATATTGTCATACCAGATGATCAATCATTTGAAAGTCAATCTCTTTAGACTAGGACGAGTAAGTTATCAAGTATAATGTGTTAAAAAATGTTAACAAACAATATACATTAGTATATATTTCTTGTTCCAAAGTCCACATTATCTTTGAGTCCACTAATTTAGAAATCATGCCACTTTTAAAATTTCCACAGCCCCCACAACGTGCCGATCGATTAAGGTGAGTCCTACTTTCCACATATTATTTTTTTTCTATTAGTCTAAGTTTCCTGTTAATAAGGATTGTCAAATGCCTATTAAAGTCACTCTACTCTTCGGTTTACTATACAACTATATATCTCTTTTTTTTCTCTAACACATATATACACAGGTCAACCCATCATACTTTAGTCATTACAATTATTTAGTAAGAAATTAAAGTTACTGCCTACATCTCACATTCATTCGTGTATTAATTTCGCTACAATTTCTAAATATAAGACTTCAAATTATATGAAAACACTTGCATTTCTTACCCAAATAATTATGTAGTATCCCCTATGCATGGCATTAGGAGATAAAATCACAGGTAAATGGAGTCATCTGTGCAGTCCTTTGATTCGCATATTGTTAGAAAGCACACCCAAAGGTAACAATTTGTCATCATTAGAGATGTGTTGCTCATGCCATAATGAAATATCCACTCCACAAATCACAGTTTTATTGTTCTATTTTCTTTGCCAAATGAACATTTGAATCAGTACTATTCTTTTTTTAAAAAAATATTGAAATCACTCTTTAGGTCCCGTAGCAACGTGCGGGGAAATCACCTAGTTTCATCTTATATACCTTCACAAAGGTAAAAGTTGGTGATTTGTGCGTATATTTAGAAAGTTAGTTTATGTTCTTTTTCATAATGGTAGATGTGGGTAATTAGTTGGAAAGTAGAAAAATCTAATTTCTAATAATATTTCAATCTACCAAATCGATGATAAGATATTTTTGATTATTGTGAGAATTTCTAAAACTTAGCAGTGTCCAAGTTTTCATTTTCACACACACAAAATCGATCAGGTGGCAATATAACCAATAGACCAAAATTTGATCTGAGTTTTAGACGGAATCTTTTGTGAGAAATTTTATTGAGATTTGAAATTTTGAATATATTTCATCCAAATAAGATATATTTTGGTGTACATATTTACCGGAGGTGACTGAAGATCACTGTTTTCAGTTGAGGTTTGGCAGTATATTAGAAGCAAAAATGCTAGATCCCCCCATTATCCTAGGCTTCTCCTCATATTGTGCATCAAATGTGGGGTCTCAGATCTGGTGTTAAAACCTATAAATTTTGTGCATAGCACAAAATCCAAAAAATATTGCAAAATCCACAGTTTTTTGAGGTGTTCATTTGTGGATAATAACATTGATGTTCAAATTATATGATAAATCATGTAAAACAAACCGTTTTCAGTGATAGTCAACAGGCATCTAGTGGTTAGTTAGATAGTTCAGTCGTCCTTTTGGACAGACTTGTGATGCACACACGCACGGGACGGCTGTGTTTTCATATATATCACATCCATGAATAGCTGAGTATAGCTGACAGCTCTGATGTGCACGCATGTGTATATCACTTATGTATATACGTAGCATTTAGCATATGTAATAGAGATTATTTTGTGTTCCAACTTCAATTTCTTTGTTGCTGGCAACAGGTTCTTCATGAATAACTCAAAGCATTAAAATACGTGGGTGCTCGATAAGGATTTTTCTCAGGCACACTGTTTGTCGGCAAAGGCTGACGATCATATGCTTAACATGGCAGCAAGTAATCTCGTTCACCTATCAATTCATGACGTTGCCATAATGCCATTGTAGCTGTAGGGTCGGTGACCATGCATGAATCAATCAAGAGAAGCGAACTGTCATTGTACACATAGTGCGTGCTAAAACAACGTATAGCAGCTTTCCATCTCTAGAAGAGAATTCCCTGTGTGTTACCGTGTCAATTTGAAGGAACCATTATATTTGTACAAAATTACTGGATGGATGAAAGAAAATATAACCTATACATTTCAATTAACATGATAACTATAATGGATAGAAGCACTCCCTATGTCCTACAATATCAATTGTTTTAGCAAAATTTCAGACAATTTAGAACTCGTGCTTGCATATACCCCCCTATGTCCTACATTATATCATGATAACTATAATGGATAGAAGCAAGATTCCGTTCAAAATTTATATTACGCTAGCATGTGCATGGATGCAAGGATTAAATTCCCTATTTAGTTAATAAATAGCTAAAACATCATTTATTGTGGGACAAACTTTGACTTCTATAACTTATTATGAGATTGAGGGAGTACATAAAAATAGTGGCTATAAAGAAAGAAAACAAGTAAACAAGCTAATAGAGTCGTCATTAATACGTAAATTAGCTAATTTTATCATATTTTTTGTTGGAGTCCTTTTTATTGGAAAATGCACGCACATATGATTTGATGGTTAGTTGTCAATTGTTTTTTTTCCATTATCTAAAAAAGTTGTCAATTGCTTTGTGATATCTTTAACCTTTGTTTTAGTTATGAGGGTAATAGTACAAGTTTTTCTACTATATAGAATCATGGAGCCGATTCATTGCTTCTCCATATCTCGTATATCTCTGTTGTGTGTCTTCTTGTACGAAGAGATAGCATACTACCGGAGGATTTGCTTATGTGGACAGTTTGCATTAATGGTAATACTAGTGGGGTTTGATGATGTAGATGACTTACACCTAGAGATAATATTCTAGGAAGAGATGGTAATCTTCGTCCACAAGCTTTGAACGGAAAATAAATGATGACAAGTCCCTTTCACAATTTAAATATCACTAAAATTCATAACAGAAACCTTAATCATACCAGAACCAATACAAATTTTACGGTGGTCGTAAAAATAGGAACCGTCCATCATATAATATCTAATGGTTTAAAAATAGACGGTACCACGGTACCGGTACCAGATGGAACCAAATAGAAGGGTCTAGAACAAAAAATAGTGAGATCGGTACCCATATTTTTTATTTTTTAATTTCACAAAGGGTATGAAAGGCCTTTAAAAATTAAAAAATAGTGGTACCGCCTGGTACCAGTGGGTTCCATTCCAACCACTGTCATCTGATGGACGGTTCATATTTTTTCTAACCACCGTAAAATTTGTATACCGGTTTACCTAATTGCAGCTAGCTAGCTAGCTAGGTCAAAGCAAAAGGCCACGTTCATTTTTTTTTTTTTGGTTTATAGCTAACGGTCCATGCCAAGTAAAACATTTCCTACATGTTACAAATGTGCAATACCCTTTTCGCAAAGAATTGACTACCGTGTCGTGTTGCATCACATATTAATAATTCTATAGCGTTTAACTACCAAATCTTTGCTGCAAATCTTTTTTTTTTCTGTCTAGCAATGTATGGGTGGCATCAACACATACCCCAACAAAGTGAAGCACTCTCTAGAGTTGAATTAACAACCATTTCATTATTTATTAATACTTATTGTGTCGCTTTCTTATTATCACACCGATTTTTAGATCGTATCTAAACACTTTTTTTAGATAACCTAGTAACAAAAAAGGGTGTTAGATCACATATTGTTCAGATTCAGGAAGTAGTGAAAGCTGGATTTGACAGCCACTTGCAGTTGATTAGGATCAATTGGAACGATAGCAACCTTTCCATATTAGGTGCCGGGGCCCTGCGGCATATAAGAATTAGGGAGAAGTCCATTTTTGGCCTCTCCCTCAACTATTATTTTGGTCAAACCGGATACCTCAGCTCCGAAAACCGGTTAAACTTAGCACCTCAGACGGTTTTAAGTGGGATACAGATGATGTGTACATGGGTTTTAACATTGTTTTGCACCTCATCGTTTATGTGAACAAGGGCCCACATGTCATCCACTCCCTTCGTCTCTTCTCTCCTTTCTGTCCCCTCCGTGTCTTCCTTCTCTGCTGCCCGCCGCCCACTCCTCAGCTGGCTGTCGCCTGCCCCCTCCTCCGCCGGATCTCTGCCACCAACCTCCTCCGCCTCCTCCTTCTCCTTCTCCTCAGTCAGCTACCTCCGCCAGTGGAGCATACCCCCTCCGCCAGCTACCTCCTCCTCCTCTGTGGCCCCTTCTCCACTGGTCGCCGCTCCTCCTTAGCCCCCTTCGACGGCCACCACGCGAGATGAGGCCCGTGAGTTGCCATCAGAGGGGGTGTCAACCGGTGAAGGGGGCGGCGCATGGAGGAGATGACTACATACATGGGAAGCGGCGGGCGACAAAGGGGGCGGGGTGCAGCGGCAGAGAGGCGGGAGGTGGCCGGCGGAGAAAGTAGCAGCAGCGGCAGAGGAGGGGTGGCGACCAGTGGAGAAGGGGGCCCGCAAAGGAGGAGGAGGTAGCAAGCAGAGGAGGGCAGGCGACGGCCAGCGGAAGAGGGGGCGGCCGGCGGCAGACACGGAGAGGATAGAAAAGAGAGAGAAGAGATGGATGGAAGGGATGACATGTGGGCCCTTGTCCGCGTCAACATTGAGGTGGCAAAACAGTGTTAAAACCGCTGTCCACGTCATCTGTATACCATTTAAAACCGTCCAAGGTGCTAAGTTTAACCGGTTTTTGGAGTTGAGGTGTTCGGTTTGGCCGAAATAATAGCTGAGGGCTAAAATCGGACAAACGTGATAGTTGAGGGACAAAAATGGACTTTTTCTAAGAATTATAGGCACGTAGTAATATGTTGTCTACGAGCGAAGGCAATAGAAAGAGATAAAAGAAACATCAAATCAATTTTGGGATTGTTAGCCCTGATGGACTGAAACTTTGACGGGCATCCGGAAAGCAATAATTAAACTGAAGGAGGTGAGAATCCTTTTTTGAACTTGAAGTGGCAGGTGCTCTGCCAGTGCATTAAGCAGGAAGCAAAATAAGTACATGTTACAGTAAAAAAGGAAAAAAAAACTTATGCCGGTCAGACAAACAAATAGGTACTCCTTCTGTCCACGAAAGAATAAAATCCTAGCTTTATCCTAAGTCAAACTATCGTAAATTTGACCAAATTTCTATAGAAATGTAATAATGTTTATGATATCAAAATATCTATGATATCAGAATATATTCCAACAAGAATCTAATGATTCTAATTTTATAGCATAAGTTTTAATATATTATGATATAAACATGATCAAAGTTACAATAGTTTAACTTAAAACAAAGTTAGGATTTCATTCTTTTGTGGACTGTGGTACTAAGGTTTAAAAATTGCTAGATTATAGGCGTAGATCTGAACGTCATTATGTTCAAATTGATATCCTGCATTAAAGCACATAGCTGATTTACAGGTAGGCTCTTCTTTGGAATGTTATTCTGCATCGTTCTTTCTATATGTTTCAGACCGTGTAGATTGGTATTCGGGTTCTATGAGTGATTATGTCTTGATACGTACCAGGAGGTGAATGCGTCAATGCTCACCACCATAACTTCAAACTTGTGCCTGCTTGTTCCGTGTTTGGCTAGTTAAAAATTTGTTGTGCCAATCTCCATAATCAGACATGATACATAACGGTGATTCCTGTGCATTGTGGCACAAGGAGCACACTGGATACGGATGATGTTGTCTGATGTGAGGATCTTGCATTGCAACAGTAACCAAATGAAGAACCGGCATTTGGGCCTAACCTTAGCTGTCCAGACATGTAGCCATGAGTAGTCTGTGAAGGAACCAATCAGTTGTGCTTCATATGCTGATATTGCGGCATATTTCCTATTTGTTGTGAGGTGCCAACTGATAGAGTCTGGTTCAGCTGATGAGGTATAAGAATCCTTGATGTGAAAAAAGAACCTAGTTATGCTGTAATACGTTTTCCTACATTTTAATTAGGTAAGTCGAGCGCATTCCTTAACTAGTATAATACATGCTCATCTGATTGTCTGAACCCGCAGGCACACTGCTTGTGATTGTGAGAAATTCCTGGAGCCCTGAAACTGAGGAATGGATCTCGCTTCCATCCCTTGTGCTGGTTTCCACTGAGGGTGTTCCTCCTGCTACCTGAATGGAACCAGCAGAATGTCGAAAGCATCCTAAAGCCGCTCACCAAACACCAAGTTCTCCTATCCGGTCTAGTCAGGGAGGTAAAATAGATTCAGATCTTGACTGCACGCGCCTCTTAGAGTCTAGAATGCCATCCTCGCAAATTGCTTTGCCTTTGTAGGACACCATGGCATGGCAAAATCGTAGAAATTCCAAGATCTTATATGACTGACGGCTGGCGAGATGTCAAATGTGATGAGCTTCGATCACCTAGATCTGAAGTGTGGTGGTGAATGACAATGGTCTGAGTCATAAAGATGGCCGGCAGCGTCCGCCAGACCAGACACCAGAGCAGGCTCTGCCAGTGGCAACGCCTAGTGGTCATGACCACCGGCTGAAATGGATGCTTCATGCATGAGTGCAGACGCCATGGTACCTCGATCCATTATGTATCTACAAACTATAGTCCATCCATCTGTTTTTACATGGGCGGTTGGTCGATGCTTCATCAATCATCATTCAGCTTCGTCGCTGTAATAACAGTGTGATGAGAGGCCTCCATACACTGAGATGCACTGATGCGTCGCCCATGATACATCCGTCCATCGCTCAGACCCTTCATCGATCCAATTGCAGGCTCCTCTCGTTTTCATGCTAGATGGGCAATAGACAGGTCGTCCATTAATCAATCGGATTCATCAGGGTATCAGTGGCAAAGGATTTGATGTTTGGGGGACAATTTCCTTTCAGGATATATACTGCCAACCTGAATCCCAAAAGCATAAATTATCATGTAATAATCTGTCGATCCATGCGTGCGGTGGCGTCTGGCGTGTGGTGGTGGGGTCGAGTAGGATCAATATCAGCCGCGAGCCAAGCAAGAAATGCAGCAGAGTGTGGTTCGATCCACCGGACCGACCCACCGCGGTCTGAAGATATTCGCTGCACTTTCTGCTCAGACCGCGCCAACATTCTCTACCTTCCCGACGTTGCCACGTCATGCCTGGGCCACCCCACGTCCAAATTTTAACCGGTGGGACTCCAGTGGGTTGTGGGTGAAAGAATAAAGAGCATTCTATTCTATTCCCCCTGCTTCGAAAGATTTTTATATTTGTTTTAAATGTTTTAGTCCAGCTGCATCAAACAGGGTTAGGAATAGGGGTAAACAAAATCTTCATTTTGAAAACACAAGGTAAAATTATAAAATTTTTAAAATAAGGGTAAAAACACGTTAGAATTGTCAGTAGGGGTATAAACACCAATCTCTCTTAAAAATAACTAAACATAACAGGGCCTAAAGGGACGTGACACCTTATCTAGCTATCTCCCAATATTATTGTCATAAAAACATGGTAGCCTTCGTCAAGTCCGTAATGTCCTAACACAATGGCTTGACGATGATGCCGTTTGCCCTGCTTCAAATATCTATATATAGGCGCCCATCTTTCGAAACAATGAATCATGCATCAGCGGTACATCCTTCCAAGACTCGTAAATTAAAGTCTTTCAGAGCTAGCAACAGTACAATAATGGTGATTACCATTCGCGTCGTGGTTGGAACTATAGGTAATAATTATTCTTTTGTCTACGAACTATACGATCTCTTGATTCATGCATTGAACTAATTCACCTAGCAGGTTAGCACCACCTAAATCGTTATCTTGTTCTTGCAGCATCTGTAGTCTGTGTGCTCCTCTACGCGGTTCCAGTGTAAATGATTACATCCTGAACTATATAGTATGGCCCAAAACACAGCACAAGATGGATGCTTATCGCTAACTATATGTTCTTGTCCTTCTTTTCCAGGTTAACATTTAAGAGAGTGGTAAAGGAGGCTAGTGTAGGAGAATTCTCATGCATACCATATATCCTAGCTCTTTTCAGCGCTCTCAAATGGGGCTGGTACAGCATTCCAGTTGTGAGTTATGGGTGGGAGAACCTGTTACTCTTTAGTACTTGTGCTGTCGGCGTACTCTTTGAAACCTTATTTATCATCATATACACATGGTTTGCACCAAGAGAAAAAAAGGTAGGCAAACTTTATCAAGTTATTATATTCATCCAGCTAGCATCATAAAACTTGAAGGTTAACTTCTAAGAAAGAGACCGGTGGACCTTATTCTTCTTACCTTAAAAAATAATTTATACTTTCCTGTCAGTGTTTTCTATTTTCATGTTGATATTTTCACCGTCAGGGATATTTCAATTTTCAGTAGTGATTATTTAACCTAGCTAGTCCTATGAATCATGTGAATTCTTAGAACACACTCCATTCTAAATATCTTTAGCTTTGTCAAAGCCTTTTTTAGAAAAAATATATTAATACCTAGAATAATGCCAAATAATTGCACTATATCAAAACATGAGAATAATTTGATGTTACAGATGTTTGTGATTTTTCTCTAAAAACTTGGTCAAAGTTGTTAGATAAGTCTGACTTAGAACATAATGAAGGTGATTTATAATTTAGAACGGAGCGTGGGAGAGTACATGCGATCATTCATTTTTAAAGTTTCCCTTATATATCCACAAGCTGATAAATATATGATACTAACATCACCTTGCAGAAGTTTGTCGTGCTAATGGTATCTCTGGTTCTGGCAATGTTATGCACGATTGTATATGTCTCAAGCTCTATATTCGACACACAACGTATGCGCAAGCTTTTTGTTGGAAGCATTGGTATGGTAACTTCCATGTTCATGTACAGCGCTCCGCTTGTAGCTGTGGTGAGTACTGTCAGTTATAACAGGATAAGGGGATTACAGATAATTAACAGTCGTTGTAATAAAACTTTACAACAATGACCTAATATCAACTAAATCCTTAAATTTAAAAGTTATGCTCAAATTGCTACAAGAAAACTAAGTTACATTCACATGTAATTTAAAAGATACCTCTGATATACCAAATTACGTACCAAAGACCAAAGAATGGGTGTTATTACCAATGATGTGCTGGAGGCATTTTAATGGCTCATCTTCATTCCATTTTTTTTTCATTCCTGCATTGCAGAAACAAGTAATCAAGACGAAGAGTGTGGAGTTCATGCCTTTCTACCTGTCGGTGTTTTCCTTATTAACCAGTTTCACTTGGATGCTATATGGAATCCTAGGAAAGGATCTCTATCTCACGGTTAGTATGCAATCAGGCTTTACAGTAAATAAACCACTGTTCTCAAATAGAGTTACAGTTACCCACCAATTTGTTTTTCTGATCTGAAGGTACCAAACAGCACCGGGTGTTTAACTGGAATTCTTCAGTTGGTTGTGTACTGCATTTATAGCAGATGCAAGGAAGCACCCAAAACACTTAACGGTATTGAGCGGGTACATGACTTGGAGATAGCAACTAGTAGTGTTCGTGAAGATGGTACAAAATAATGTCTGTAAGCCTTAGGCCTGCTTTTCTTGAAACTGCCTTTGCTGGTCCTCCAATGCTTGCGGGTACAGTGTCGCTTGATATAGTTGGATGCTGAGTAGTTTCCTTGTCTAAACTGCTTTGATGTAATTCCTCCTCGTGCATCCTCGCGCTTGTGGCACAGGTGAATGAAGTGATGTTGTTGTAAAACTATTTTAACTAGATGGTACCCCACACGTTGCGGCTGCAATTTTGTAGTATTGAATTAGACATGATTTACAAAATAAAATATAATAAATAATAAAATAATAAAATATTAGGAAAAATACGTATGTATACTGAATTTTGTATTGAATTAGACATAATTTATAAAATGAAATATAATAAATAATAAAATATTAGAAAAAAATATGTGTATACTTCTTTCTTCTTCACATTTAAGTACATACATGAGTGAGATTAGCCATAGAAAATCAATAGAAATCATCAATGATCAGTGTAGTGGCCGGTGGACCTTTGCGATGACATGGATAGGCTGCATGTCGAGAAAAATCGTTAGTGGGCTTCGTTTATACATTATATACTAGATGATACCCCGCGCATTGCTGCAGGAATTTTTTAAACTATTTTAAAGTGAAATTTAAAAGTAAAAATATCGATATGATTGCAAGAACATTTTGCGTACTTAATATGCTCATCTTGGTTGAGAGATCAACTCTTAGATGATTGATTGATCATATTTCGCTGATATAGGGATTTTGTATGATGCTACTGGCATAAACTAATAGTTGTATGTATGGATGTGATCAACTACAGAAAATCGATGGATGGGTTTTCAGTGGATGATGACATGGCTCTTTAATTTAGTGGCCTCTAAATAATGCGGATACCTTGCATGTCAAAAGAAATAGACTTAATGAATGTTAGTGGGCTTCACTTATATAGGTTATATAGATAAATTTTCACACAGAAACTCAATGGACATAGCACCTGCAATCAGTACAATCACTATGAAATTTCATTCTAAACCGCCAGGATATACCATGTATATATATATAGCTGGTCTGACATCAAGTGGCCACTACGTACAGGAATCGGGTATTTTCATTTCATGGGCCAATAAAAAATAATGGGCCACCAACGAGTTCAAGAGAAATGATTTTGTCGCCCCGCGAAGGAATCAGTGAATATTGGAAAATGCAAAACCTATGGAGCGTGGGATGGTGCCCTCGCGCGGCCTAGCGGCTTGCGGTGGAGAGGTCCAGCCTGCGAATATCCAAAAAATGTATATTTCCTCTCCACTTCCCATGCTAATTAGAGTCCTGTGAAAATTAATAAAAAAAAGGATAACCAGAGTAGGTTTCAATATGATAACAACGATGATGTCAACGAGCAAAACTTCGTGTACTTCATTTCATTGCTCATTACTTTCTCATATGGTAGCCATTTTTTATTCTGGGTGCATCATTGTGTAGCATATGTTTTAAAGATACTTAATATCAAGTAACAAGTTATATGCAAAATTGGTTGAAATTTATATACTGATGAACTGCATAAGTTACCATTGCTGAACTTGCCACATATATATTCGTCAAGTTTTATATTTCTGTTAAATTATGTTGTATAAATAGTAGTATCTTATGTTTCCAAACATGCCCTATAAATGCATGGTGTACTGCACGGGCTAAAAATTATTTTTATCTATATGTATTATTAATTTTTCACAATGGTCAATAGGTGAAGGAAAATTATATCTTATAAAAAACAAGGGAAGAAATAATAATTTTTAGCTTTACAAAGAAGGTGAAGTATACAAACATACTCCATAATAATTTTATTGCTATTATTTAAATATTAATAATAGTAATACTAAACCAAACTCTCAAACGATGATGACTGCATCAGGTGGAAATGGACAGCAGATGGGGCCTATTCCTCTAAGTCAGACTACTTAATTCAGTTCAGAGGGACTTTCTGCTATTTCAAAGCCACTACACTTTGGAAGGCCCATGCTGAAGGCAAGCACAAATTCTTTATGTGGCTCCTCCTCATGCAAGCTAAAGTCTTCACAACTGACAAACTGGCTCTTAGGCATTGGCCTTGTAACCCTGTGTGTGTTCTCTGCGATCAGCAACAAGAGACAGGCCTTCACTTGTGTCTCCAGCAGGGTTCACCATTCCGTTTTACTGTAGCAAAATTTCGGTTTGACTAAAAAGTTTGACTTTCATATTTTGGAATTTGGAACCGAAATCTACCCTTTTCCGGACCGAAATTCCTTTCCTGGTAGAGACCGGAAACGGAATTTCGGCCCGGTTTTCCGGCCTTTCCGACTGGAAAGGCGTTCCCTGGTCTCCAGTGCCCTTATGCTCTTCAAGTATGGGAGGCTGCGCAGGCATGGTCAAACAACCTGATCTCGCCGCCGGCTTCTGACTGCTTGAGCATTGAAGATTGGTGGGCAAGTGCTTTACAAAGCAAGCCGAAGGAACATCATAAGGCAATCTCAGGGACTTTGATGTACATCGTGTGGAACATTTAAAAGGAACACAATAGACGCATCTTTGAAGGCAAAAGTACCTCTCCGGCAATGGTGTTCTCCCTGGTCTAAGGACGAGATGGCGTTCATAATAGCAGCGTGTGGGCAGCCTTTTCTATGCTAATTCGTGTTGTTTTACCCTCCTGTGCGCGGTCTGGTGTTTCGGAGTTGAGTTTTACATCTTTTATGTAATATCGACTTTGTTTGAACTGTCTTCTTCCCTTCTTAAATGATATAGCAGTGCTCCTGCTTCCCAGTTCAAAAAAAAAAGTAATACTAAACCATAGAAGTTGATCGAGACTAAGTTGAACCTTTCACTTAGTAGTAAGGTGTTGAAAGATAACTTTTGTAATCCTAGCGAAACATCGGACAAGTTATTTTCATTTTGAAATACTTTGTGATACAACTGATGTGGAACTCATTGGATAACATTTAGAATTATTTTGGTGTGACATTGGAATATATTTTTGATTATGCGCTTAATAAGAAATGTTATTTTGTAGCTTTTATGTATTACAAGCAATTGCTTAACAATTTTTTGTATGTGAAATATCATCTGGTGGTATTTTCCAATATTTGAGACAATTTTCTTATTCACAACATCTATACGATGTTTTTAATCAGATTATCTATGGGCTAATTAGAACCTTGAGTAACCATTAAATCCTGACGTGAGCATATACGCTTGAGGGTGTCATGCATAAAAGTAACCATACTTTAGACATTACAAAAACAATAGCGTGAGGCTGCTGGCTGCTGTGGTCGACGGCGATCTGATCTCTAAACGAACCTTGTACAAAAAGTAGAGTCCTTGATTGAAATTGATGGCACAGGAAAGCGCAGGGTAGAAAATAGAGTCCTTGGTTGATTGGATGCATAGGGTAGAGGATTGGGGTTGATTGGATGCATAGGGTAGAGGATTGGGTGGAAAAACAAACCGGCGATGCCATCGGGAGGCACTGGAAAGTACGGTACGCTAGTTTCTGCCCGGCGGAGGACGAGTAAACATGTAGAGGGTGTTTAGTAACAAAACATTTTTGCAGTTTTCTATAGTATTGATAAAACTATGGTATTTTTGGTTCCAAGTGTTTGATAGTTGCATTCAAAACTTTGTATCCAAAACTATGGTATTGCCTATTCTAGAGTATTTTTTACCGTTTTAGAAACTTTGGTCCACAACAAAGTTTTCACTGGTAGGCAGCGTCTTGTGCGGCCTCGCGCCCCACACCTCGCTCCCTGCGTCCCCCGCCGATCCTGCCTCCTGCTTACGCCGCCGGCTGGCTCACCGCCCGCTTAAAAAACTACTAAGGAACTAAACAGACCTCTTTTAACCAATACTGTGATTTTGCTGTGGTATGCAGATACTATGGTATTTATGTCGTGTACAACACTACGAAACAGACCTTGTCTCTAAGTTTCTGACCGCCTGATGTCTTCTATGGTGGGGACACCCTTAAGATCCAACGGTGGAGACATAGGATGGGTAAAAATCGTGGGTGCAAATTGTTTTTAACTGGATTCGCTCTTCTGTAGAGTATAGATAAATAGATAGGTAGATGGGAGGTAACCAAATTCACGTAGAGACAGTGCAAAAGTTATATAGAAACAATGCACCAACTTATGTCAAAGTTTATATAATTGTGCATACTTGACATGTCATATTATGTTATACTAATGTTACCAGACTATTTATCCCACCCAAAGTTCTAACAAAGTATTTTAGTAAACTATGGCTAATGGGGTCCAGTGGCTATTAATGCTGCTGACGACGAATTAGTATGGTTTTATTGTTGTACTAAGTGTGAACATAAGTTTAACTCGAACATAAGTTGTTGAACCGTTCGATTAAGGGGAGAATGTTGGGTAATCTCAAACCCAACAACTTGATTAGACAAGGCCCACGAGTTCCAATCTAAGCCCTATTAATAAATGCTTTGATAGGCGGCAGCCCTAAGCCCATTAGGCACGGCCCCGGACCCACAGAGCCTATTTATTAGAGGGGTAAATCCCCCACTCGCGAATTAATCTAACCGGTGATACTTCGCCGTCTCTATTTGCGAGTTCTCGAGAACACCGATCTGTAGAGGGCTCTGAAGGGTTTCGAAAGCACGTGTCTACTTCCTTCTCTTCCTCCCACAGGTACGGATTGAGTTCTTCATCATCCAGGAGCGTTCCGCCCCTAATCCGGTGAAGATTAAGCCTACTTTATTTACATCAACATCAAGATCACCTACAGAGGCAACAGATGGATCCTACACCTAATAGTTAGTATCAAAATCAGTTTTTTGCACAAGTTTAATGGTTTGTGGTCAAGTTCAGGCTAAGATAAAGTTCCTAGTGGTTAGATTAGTTTCTCTAATCCTTAACTTTAATTCTAACAATTAAACTTTGAACGGCGGCAGCCCTAAGCCCATTAGGCACAGCCCCGGACCCGCAGAGCCTATTTATTAGAGGGGTAAACCCCCTACTCGCGAATTAACCTAACCGGTGATACGTCACCGTCTCTATTCGCGAGTTCCCGAAAACACCGATCCGTAGGGGGATAAGGGTTTCGGAAGCACGTGTCTACTTCCTTCTCTTCCTCCCACAGGTACGGATTGAGTTATTCGCCATCCAGAAGCGTTCCGCCCCTGATCCGGTGAAGATTAAGCCTACTTCATCTACATCAACATCAAGATCACCTATAGAGGCGACAGATGGATCGTACACCTAATGGTTAGTATCCTAAATTAGTTTTCCGCATAAGTTTAATGGTTTGTGGTCAAGTTCAGGCTAAGATAAAGTTCCTAGTGATTAGATTAGTTTCTCTAACCCTTAACTTTAATTCTAACCACACGTGAAGACATCATTGCAGATGCATGGCAATTAGGGGTGTAAATGGTATAGATATTATCGTTCGTATTCGAGTTCCGATCCGTTTAGAAAGGTTAAGGTCCGATCAGTATTCAAATACGAACATTTACTATTCGATCTGTGTCCTTATCCGAGTACTTACAGTTGGATAAATATGATGTCGATAAACATTAGTCTTAGCTGATACATTTAATCAATGTCTGTATCCGATTCAAATCCGAAGAAATAATATGATAATAAATACAGTATCAGCAATATCCGTCCATATTCGATCCGATTACACCTCTAATGGCAATCTTCCTACTAACTTGAACTGTCCTATTGGTCTTTACAATCAAGCTGTAGCATTTCTAGACTTGCTAGAATTTTTGTTCTTTATTGGTCAAATAACTGTGTGTGCATACTCTCAGTTAATTTGGACTTGTAGCAACAAGACTATTGTTTTGAACCACATCTCAATCAAAAAGCACCAAATTCAATAAAAAATATATCTTCTTTCGGTTTTTTTTATTTGGTTTGCCTTTTCGACGATCAGTCATCACTGCTTTTGCCGAATTTTGGTGTGTTTTCATTTTCAGAGGTCACTAAAAAATCCTAAGCCGCTGGACTCCGTGAGGTTTGGGGCGTTAGGCTAAATCTAGTGGCAATTAAATGTGGTACTGTTATGCACTTTAGTTGTAAGTGTGAGTAGTTGAAATAGTAATGAGAGAGAAGGGAGGAAAAGGATGGAGCTGGCTGTTGTTTCAGCCTTAGACGCGAGCTACTTCCTCTCTTCGGTCACCACCACCCACATGGCGTTAGACGCCGCGAGGTTGGGGCAAAGTAGAGTATCATAATTGGTTGCCCATGTCCGACTGTATCCAGACTGACGGCCATGCCAATAATTGCATTCTTGACTCGGGCTGGTTCTGCAATGTTGGTGAGTCATGAAGCACGGTGCTCACTGCTCAGAGTATGCAAGCTTGCGTTTGGTGGCCTTCAACCTCCACTCTCAGTGCATGGTTTAGTGATCTCAGCCTGACAGCGAAGGCGACGAAGGGATTGGCGAGCGCAAGCAAGCCAGAGACCTCATACGCGGTGAGGGCCAGGTTAGAAAGGGACATGACAGCACCGAAGGCAATGATCACAGAGAAGGTGGCCCGCAATTTGTTCTGACCTGTTGCCCTTTTTCCTGTATAGGTGGACTAGTTCGGCCCAGGGATAAATTTGTGATATCTACAGCGAGAAAAAAGACCCGTAACTGTCTATTCTACCATAATAATATCTCAAATTTTCATCATTGAAATCTGATTTGGCTAAATAAACAATGCAGACTCCACCTAAATACCCATTATAATAAGAGCACACTCAGTATTTAGTCATTTTTTCCTCACAGAATTATACTTAACATTGAGCTCTCAAACGGCGAGACATTAATCTCAGCACTTTCTGTATAGATATTGATATACACCACATATGCAATTGCAAGGTAGTCCATCTACTCCTGCTTCAAGGCGTCAAAGATTTACATGTACAAGCTTCCATTGGACAATTGTACTGTAGTAGTACTAGGAACAATGCGATGACAAAACAATCCTCATACTAGATAAACTTTAACACAGAAGTAGAACAGGTACATATGTTGGCCACCAAGTCGGGGGAACCAACAGTGTGTCAAGTACTCACAAAAACAGTGTTAACTGTCAAATATTCTCATTAAAAACCACTCCATCTGGAAATACAAGGCATATTTTGACTGTCCAAATTAATACAAGAATATATAGTTTGTGACCGAAAATTGATAGCATTGAGTTCGTATTCAACAATACTTTCTTACAACTGTGATTTTGTAACTATTAAATACAATACGGTAAGAGAAATCTACAGTCAAAACTCACTTTTAGACAGTCAACATACGCCTTATATTTCTTAACAAACAGAATATAGCAGTATTGCATATGCACACCACAGGATAGAAAACAAGTTTGTACTTTCTGCGATGAGATGTATTTCTCACCAAAGAAAATGTGTAGAACTAAGGAAACTCCTATACTACATGCAATGATAAATAACGAACTGAGAGTGTTTTATCATAAAAAGTGGCTTTGAATGAATGAACTATATTTACATACCATTTTCTTTCTATAAAACTATACTTCTAGTCCCTCTATAATGGTATGCTAATATCTCTTTCTTTTTGTTTCCTATTTGACAAAACGTGTAAAGCATCTACAAGCTGATATTTGCAATATGTACAGCCGATTGAGAACTTCACAAGAAAGAAGTTAATGGAAAACCTGTGGTGATGTGTAATACTCACTTTCGCTGAAATATGGTCTCAAGTCCTCTTGGCACATGAAATCCAAAGGAAAAGAAACCAGGTGCCCCCTGAGTAACTGTAATCTGTCCATAGGGTCACCATCTTGGTGAGCTTCTATCTTCTCTTGGGCAACACCCAAATCAATTGTAGTGTGGCCAATTTTGTCCCTCAAGTGAGCAAAGCTTTGCCGAAATTGGGCCCTGAATGTTCAACTATATGTTTCAGAGACCACAGCAGTTCATGCAAAATGCAACCCCAATGGAATAAATCCATACCTTGAGTGAATGAGATCATTTGGCACACAAGAGAAGATATCATGGTAAATCATGGTATTTGTCTGCCAAGCACAACTAGTTAATATGTATTAAAGTATAAGCAGATATTGATATTTGCAAAAGCATTAAAAATAATGTCCACACATGATACAGTTCAAAAATCACAAACTCAAGTGATGGCAACCTAATGGGAGATATGGTTTCAGATTAGTTATTTTAATATGGTTTACCAGAAAGAAAGTAATAGCATCAGAATATATTGTGCTTAATTGCTTATCCTATAAAAAGCTTAAGGAAATATTTGTCTCACCTTTGCAGTGGCCATCCAGATATTTTTGAATGTTGAATCATCTATAGGATCCATGATGTGGCTAACCTGAAAATAGAATATGTATTTTGTTAAAAAATTATAATACAACCTATATTATTGTCTGCTCAGCAAAGCTAAGAAAACGTTGTCAAGCATAGGCATGATTAGGAAAAAAATGTTAACAGACTTTTTTTGGTGGGTAATCGGTGTGAAGCATGAAACAGTAAAAAAAATCAGAAGTTTAGTAAACAATTTATACCATGCTTTGAATCCATGATCATGAAATACAAAAATCCAAAATAATATCTCATGTTAGAATATTTTTTATGGCTTTTGTAAAGCATCACTCTACAAAAGAAAGTGAAATTTATGCAGAACTTTAGCATGGACATAGGAGTCACTAAATATTGGCATGCAACCTTTCTAATATCCGATACCCCAATAGTACCTTTTTTTGAGAGGAATGCAGTAGGGGCTTTCCCTTACAGCAAGTTTTCTCATATCCACATTTTTTTCTAGAACTGGCTTATTGTCAACATTAATAAGGATCTGGAATCAGTCGCACCAGGATCTAGAGTTGGTAAAGATTTGAGGTTAAGCTATTACTGTCTTAAAAGCTGTATGGTGTTTGTCGCTCTGATTATATGAGATTTTAATACAAATGATTTCCTTTTTATGAAGAAAAAAAACGACTATAAAAAGAGTATGCTTGTTTAAAAACAGGAAAAGAAAATGCCAAATTAATTTATTAAAAAGGTGATTCGTTTATTACTCCTGCATATCTGTGAAAAAAGAAAAAAAACGACTGAAATGCTCACAAAATCACTCTTGCATCCTTCTGAACTGTTTGTAAACATCAGAATAAAAAATTTATTTTCTTTAAAATATGATACTTTGGCATTTATGTGCAATGTTGGCAGGCAAATGAAACTGGGAAGAGCAGAAACAAGGATGACAGGAGTACAAATCATAAGCAGGAGAAATGTACATCCTGATTTCACCAGTTCATATAAAATTGCTGCTTTCAATGTAAAAGCAGCATATGCTTTACAACGAATAAGGTAGAACATAACGGCCAAACCTCTCCTGGATGAAGGCCAAGGTGCTCTGCCCACAGAGAGAGACGTAGGCTTAGAGAGAATCTCCCAGCTTCCCAAGGTCTTCCATCCATTTTGGAATTAACAACTTCTTTATCTTCGATGACCACAGCAATCTAGAAGGTTCAAGGGGGAAACCATCATAGCACACTATTAAGGTATTTGATGTTAACCTAGTATACTATAAATAACACCCATTTCATGAGCGCAAAAATTATTCTCAAATTAGTTTTACTTTAAAAGTAATCATAGTCACTAATGAAGTATCTTTTTAATTTTTATTCTTATTCCACACCATAAATCTGCTGCACACTGAAGAATCAGGACAGTTTTAATGACTACATTTGATCTAGAAGGTTCAAGGGAGGAACCATCATAGCATACTATTAAGGTATTTGATGTTAACCTAGTATACTAGAAAGAACACCCATTTCATGAGCGCAAAAATTATTCTCAAATTAGTTTTACTTTAAAAGTAATCATAGTCACTAATGAAGTATCTTTTTAATTTTTATTCTTATTCCACACCATAAATCTGCTGCACACTGAAGAATCAGGACAGTTTTAATGAGTACATTTGATCTAGTAATATAAGAGCAGCATTCCCAAAACAGTGGACCATATAAAAGGGTTACTAGAAGCGTATACCTCAGAATCCCTTGATCCAAGCAAGCTTCTATCATTTATGTTAGCTGAGCCAATCATTGTG
Source organism: Paspalum notatum (assembly GCA_022530915.1). NCBI lineage: Eukaryota > Viridiplantae > Streptophyta > Magnoliopsida > Poales > Poaceae > Paspalum > Paspalum notatum. The sequence goes on from CM039692.1 coordinate 27,338,621, forward strand.
ATGCGGTCATCAACTATCATTAACTTGCTATGTACATAAATCTGCAAACAACACATTCTTAGAAGGGTATCCTGAATATATTTAAAATGCTAATTCTGTGAAATATCAACAAAAAGGCACACTTGTCACTAATACTTCATCGGCATAATATGTCCAGATTCATAAATTCATGATACTCAACTGGACATGACTGATGACCCTCTGGAGGAATAAAACATGCAAAAATGGAAAGAAAAAGAAAGTGCATGGTACCTGACTAGTAACCAAGGGGCCCCCATCATACAGTTTACCATGTGCTCTGAGACCATAAAAGGAGATGTAATCATGTGCCTTGGGTCCAATAACATCAAATAGATTCTGAAGAATCGAATTAGAGCCTCTGCAGATAGTTCGATATTGCCAGTGCATGATTGCCCTAACCGATGCAGCTCCGCCGTCATCAATGCCTCCCTATGATGAGATCATGTAAATAACCAAGCACTAATCTTATTTTTTAACTTCTAGCAGAAAACTACCTGAAAACCAGGTAAAAGAGGTATGATGATGATGGCCTTAAAGCGCTTTTTCTCTCTCTCAGCTCGAAGTATACGGCGATACAGTGCTTCCAATACACGATTTTTAATCGTATCATCTCCTGACAGGCCTGATATGAAAAACTGATTCTGCAAAAGGCCAGCAAAAAATGATGTTGTAATAACTTGGTGGCATATCTTCATTGATAAGTAACCAGGAGCCCAACCTTAGTGAAAAAAATGTTAGTACTTAATTTTTCCCTCAAATACAAAATATAATAGACTGAAAAGAATACAGAGCTGACTCATGTTTCAGACCATCTATGAAAAAACTACTAAATTTCAGAATTCAAATTCTAAAAGAAAAGGGTACAAACCTCAATGTATACAAAGTGTTCTGCCTTTTCAATCAGAGAAAAGTAGGCATTGTGGATGCTTCCTTCAATTTGAGTGGTTCCAGCTGACCATTGACCAACACTCCTAACAACCTGAGCCAAAAAGCATGTCCATAAATCACTTTAAAATAAAAAAAGATGTATTAAAAAGGACTTACATCATAACAAATGTTAGCATACAACGTATGTCTGATATACTACAGCAAGACTGCGTCTTATCATTCAGATGCTTTTTAACAACTGATGAGCATGTAGAGTGCTAGAATGTTTGTTCCCAACCCTAGAAGGGTGGTATAGATAGAGTACATGGGCCTAACACCTAACACACACATACTCCAACACCCTCCGCCCCCCCACCCCCCCCCCCCCACCCCCCCCTCCCCCCCCCCCCCGCCCCCCCGCAGTCTGAACTACTGCCGCAGCGGAGTTCGAGACTGAACAAGAAAGAAAGCACACATAGAGCCAATAGCCCCCGCAGTTGCAACTAGCCACGGTTGATGTTGAGACTGGAACGGAACTCGGAGAAGGTCGAGGAGGGTAGACCCTTGATGAAAATATCGGCAAACTGGGAGGTGGTCGGGACGTGGAGAACCCGAACATCGCCGACGGCGACCCGGTCGCGAACGAAGTGCAAGTCGATCTCCACATACTTGGTTTGCTGGTGCTCAATGTTATCAAGTCGTCCGACTAATCGCGATTAATCCCGATTAGTCGTCCTGATCGTTTCACCAACATCGATCAGGGGGTTCGATAAGGTCAGACCGATTAGTTGTCTAGTCGTCCGACTAGTCGTCCGATCAGGCCGATTAGTCGTCCGATCAGGTAGGAAAAACGATTAGTTGTGCCTCAAGGCTGCTGCACGCTTCTGAGCTAGGCCGAAATTGGCGCAGCGCACACCTGCCGCTTTCCTTTTCCGGCCCATTTGCCCATGGAGCGGCCGGCTCAAACCGGCAGCAGCCGGCCTCCACCAAACCCACTCTCTCTCTTTCTTCTCTCCTCTCCCTCTCACTTCGGTGGCGGCGGCCACCCGGGCGCGACGCGCGGCGGCGCTGCCGGCCATCAGTGCGAGACACCCGCGGCGGCGCAGCACAGGGACGGCATGGCCTGCCCTCGGCACATCGTTGAGCGAGCGCCGACGGTTACTGTTGTGCCTGCATCTTCTTCCGCTTTCTCTCTGCTGCTCTACCCCTACTCTATTTTGGTGTTTCTCTACCTCTACTTCTTTAGCTCCATAGCTGTGTAGTGCAGCTGCTTTACCACCAGATCTACAAGAGATGGCTAAAGATCCAAAGAGGAAGACTAAATCCTTTTACCCGGGATGGAAATACGTGTTCTGGCATATCGATCCTGGTATTTTATACAGGACGACTATACAAACGACTAGGCTCGACTAGGGACGACTAATCGAGCCTGATCGACGACTAATCGCGACTAACCGCTTATCGAGACTCTGTAGATTAGGTTCGATCAGACGATTTAAGAACATTGCTGGTGCTGAACCGGGTTGGTGGAGAAAGGGAAATCTGACTCGTCAAACACAACGTGACGGAAGATAAGGATCCGACGAGAAGTGAGGTTAAAGCAGCGGTACCCCTTGTGGTCTGGGGAGTAACCGAAAAACACACGAGTCGAACGGGGCGTCAGCTTGTGGGGAGCAGTGGAGGTGTTAGGGTAACACACACAACCGAAGACACAAAGGTGATCGTAGCGAGGAGGGGTACCGAAAAGAGCATGGTGTGGAGTGGGAACGGTGGAAGCAGTGGAGGGTAGGCGGTTGAGTAAGTAGGTGGCAGTGTGAAGGCTCTCTGCCCAGAAGCGAGCAAGAAGAGAGGCCTGGAAAAAAAGGGTGCGCATGACATCATTAGTGGTGCGAATCATGCGCTCAGCCTTGCCATTCTAAGAGGAGGTATAGGGACAAGACATGCGCAGTTGGACACCGCGAGAAAGGAAGAAAGAGCGAGAGGCGTTATTATCGAACTCACGCCCGTTATCACACTGGACGGCCTTAATGGTGAGGCCGAACTGAGTGGACACACAGGCGAAGAAGTAGGAGATCGTGGAGAATGCCTAAGACTTGGAGCGCAAAGGAAAGGTCCAAGAATAGTGAGAGAAATCATCTAACACCACCAGATAGTACTTATAGCCGGAAATGCTGAGTACAGGCAGAGGTCACAGTGAATAAGATTAAAGATATGAGCCGCATGTGAAAAAGAAGTGGAAAAGGGAGTCAAACATGATGGCCCAACTGGAACGCGTGACAGAGATGCTTATTAGTAGCGCTAGGAGAAGAAATACCAATGCTACGACGAAGCTGAGCTAAAGCGTCGCGGCTGGGGTGGCCAAGACGGCGGTGCCAAGTGGTGGAAAAAGTGGTGGTGGCGAAAGCAGCGGACGAAGAGGGCGAAGGAGACGTGGAAGAAGGGGTAGCGAAAGGAGGAAGCTGAAGGGTGTAAAGGGGACCCGTGCTGTCACACCAGAGAAGTGGACACTGGGAAGCCGAATCCTTCACAGTAAGACCTAAAGGGTTAAATTCGACTAAACAGGAATTGTCAGTTGTGAATTGGCGAATGGAAAGAAGATTATGAACCATGTGAGGGGCAATAAGAACATTGGGTAGCGAAAAGGACCATGGGTACCCGCATTCCCCACGGAAGTGACAAGAAGACAAGACCCATTGCCGACCATGATGGAAGAAGGGCAAGACGGATGGGGAGGTCTAATGGAAGAAAGAATACTGGTGTTGGGCGTGGTGTGGTACGAGGCACCCGAGTCAGCGATCTAGTCAGTACTGACCGAGGTTGGAGGAGGGCAGTGCTGGACTGGTAGAGCCCAAGCTGGTGCAGTGGGGTGCTGTTGAGATAGAGCCCAAGCGAACATGGCCGCCGGCTGCTGCTGAGGTCCCCTAAGGCCTGGAATGGCCACATCGGGATGCGCCCGGACCAGGGCGCACCCGCAGCAAAGGCATCGGCGGTGGGAGGAGGGCCATAGAGGAGGAGGACGTGGGGTCAAGGACGCCAGGGACCATCGGAGCGGGCAGATCCAACCGGGAGATCGGCGAGGCAGGTGAGGCCTCGGCGACCCGGTGAGCGAGCACAGCATACGCGGCGTACTCACGCTCGAAAGTAGGAGCCGCGGCGCGCTCACACGCCCTAGCCACTGCGGCCTAGACGTGGAGTGGGACGACCATCGGAGCAGCCCCGCCTACGGCCACAGCAGAGGTCCCGGCGGCGGGAGTAGCGGCGCCAGAGGAGAAGGTGGAGGAGGAAGTGGAGCCCCGGACGGCGGGAGGAGTGGCGCCGTAGGTGGAGAGAGGAGGAGGCACCATGGGGTTTGTCTTGCTGCTCGCTTGTGTCATATGCCTGTGGGGAAGTAAGGAGCGGCGCCATGGGGCGGAGCTGCTGCTGTCATGGGTGGTGCCATGGAGGGAAGCAGCACGGAGGAAGAGAGAAAAAGGTGGCGCAGGGCTGGACACTGGACTGCTAGTCTAATGCTAGACACAGGGGGGAAAGGATGGAGCTGGTCCTTCTGCTCAAGCTAGGGGAAGAGGAACGGAGCAGAGTGAGGGCAAGACGCAGGTTGAGGAAGGGGGTTGCTGCTGTCGGCCGGCTGCCTGCTTGCTGCAGGCGCATGGAGGGAAAGGGGAACAGGACCGGCGGCAGGGCCTGCTGCTGGCCCCGGCGCGGGGGTGGGAGAAGAAGGGCAGAGGAAGAAGGGATGGGCGCGCAAGGGGCAGCGCGCGGCGGGCAGCAGCAGACGGCGACGCGCAGGGGTGCGGCGGCGGGCACGCGCGGCGGCGCGGCGCGGCAGGCAGCAGCGGGTGGCGGCGCACAGGGGCGCAGGTGGCGCGTGGCCGGCAGCGGTACGCAGCGTCGGCCTGGAGAGAGGAAGGAGAGGGAGGAAACAAAACCTAGTCTCTTGATACCAATGATTATTCCCAACCCTAGAAGGGTAGTATAGATAGAGTACATGCGCCAGTATATGGGCCTCATGGACCTAACTGTTAGATATTATATAGCCCATCTTGTGTACAGCCCAAGAGGCCCATTGTATTTCTTGTAACACAAGCCTTCTATGGCTATATAATGAAAGGTGACCCCTCCCTAATGGATGTGAGGTGTTTCCCTAATTCTCTATATGGTATCACGAGTCCCGGGCCCTATCCTGGCTCTCCCCTTTCCGCTGCCCCTCACCCAACCCTAGCCGCCGGCATCCCCTCCCCCCCGGCGTGTCATCATCTCCCGCCACGTTGTCTTCGATGAGGGTGTTTTCCCCTTTGCAGCTGCTCCCACGCCATCCCCTGCCCTTGATTTCCTTCTTGATGCAGATCCGGCTGAGGCTCTGCCCCATGTGGTCGTTGAGCAACGGCTGCCCCCTCCCGCTGCTGCTCCGTTCCCTCAGAACGTGGAGCAACCGCGACCTGCTTCGTCTCCGGGCGGGCCTCCTGCGTCGCCGAACGTCTTCTTCCCGGCGTCACCTGTGCAGGCTGGACCGGCCCCTGCCCCTCCCGTGCAGCAGGCTGGACCGGCCCCTGTCCCTGCAAGCCGATATGAGCAGGTCTACGTTCGCCAGCCACCAGCTCCTCCGTCTGGGCGCTTCGGTCTCGTCTACGGGCGCCGGCTGCGTCGTCCTGACCCACCGCCACCTCCTGCGCACGTCCATGGACCCGTGCGCACAGTAGCGCACCCTGCAGCACCAGCAGGCGCTGCACCTGCTGCTGCACCGGCTGCAGCTGCGCAGCGGCTCCTCCAGCCCCCTGCACCGCCCCGGCGTCCCATGCAGGGCGCTCCACCGCCGCCGACTCTGCGACGCATCGTCACCCGGTCTCAGACAGGCTCCCTCAAGCCTCCTGTTGTCCCGATGAACCTCTCCGCCACGGCCACGTCTGTCTCGCCGATTCCGTCCAACTATCGCAGCGCGCTTGCTGATCCCAACTGGCGAGCTGCGATGACTGACGAGTATCGCGCGTTGATGGCCAACGACACCTGGCGCCTCGTCCCACGGCCACCTGGTGTCAATGTTGTGACAGGCAAGTGGCTATACAAGCACAAGTTTCACTCTGATGGCACGCTTGCTCGCCATAAAGCCCGCTGGGTGGTGCGTGGCTTCTCCCAGCAGCCCGGTGTTGACTATGATGAGACATTCAGCCCTGTTGTCAAGCAGGCTATGGTCCGCGTCGTTCTCAGCATTGCGGTTTCCCGTGCCTGGCCTATCCATCAGCTGGACGTCAAGAACGCCTTCCTCCATGGCCATCTGACGGAGACGGTCTACTGTCAACAACCGCCTGGGTTCGTTGACCCTTCTGCTCCAGACCACGTCTGCCTCTTGCAGAAGTCTCTGTATGGTCTGAAGGAGGCGCCTCGCGCGTGGTACCAGCGGTTCGCCAGCTACATCCGTCGCCTCGGCTTCGTCGCTTCGACCTCGGACACGTCTCTCTTTGTCTACAAAGATCGAGACAGTGTTGCGTACCTGCTCCTCTACGTCGACGACATCGTCCTGACTGCCTCCTCGACGGCACTCCTCCGGCACATCACCGAGCGCCTCCACACCGAGTTCGCCATGACGGACCTCGGTGACCTTCACCACTTCCTCGGTGTCTCAGTCACGCGCTCTTCGGATGGCTTGTTCCTGTCCCAGAGGCCGCAGGCTAGCATGGCTGAGTGTCACTCGACCGCGACACCTGTTGACACTCAGGCCAAGCTGTCCGCCACGGATGGAGCTCCTGTTGCAGACGCCGCTGCGTATCGCAGCCTTGCTGGTGCCTTGCAGTACCTCACGCTGACTCGTCCTGACTTGGCATATGCCGTGCAGCAGGTGTGCTTGTTCATGCATGATCCTCGCGAACCGCACCTCGCATTGATCAAGCGCATTCTTCGATACATCAAGGGCACCCTCTCCGTCGGTCTTCACATTGGTGTTGGCTCGGTTTAGTCCCTGACAGCCTACTCAGATGCAGATTGGGCTGGTTGTCCGGACTCCCATCGCTCCACTTCGGGCTACTGTGTCTTCCTCGGTGACAATCTGGTGTCTTGGTCCTCCAAGCGCCAGACTATAGTATCCCGCTCCAGTGCAGAGGCCGAGTATCGCGCCGTGGCCCATGCTGTGGCTGAATGCTGCTGGCTGCGACAGCTTCTTCAGGAACTTCACATCTCCAAACCTTCGGCGACGGTCGTCTATTGTGATAATGTCAGCGTTGTCTACATGACCGCTAACCCAGTCCATCATCGGCGCACGAAGCACATCGAGATCGACATCCACTTTGTTCGCGAGAAGGTGGCTTTGGGGCAGTTTCGGGTCCTGCACGTCCCCTCTACCCACCAGTTTGCGGATATCATGACCAAAGGCTTGCCTGTACAGTTGTTTACAGAGTTTAGGTCCAGTCTTTGCGTCCGTGATCCTCCTGCTGCGACTGCGGGCGGGTGTTAGATATTGTATAGCCCATCTTGTGTACAGCCCAAGAGGCCCATTGTATTTCTTGTAACACAAGCCTTCTATGGCTATATAATGAAAGGTCACCCCTCCCTAATGGGTGTGAGGTGTTTCCCTAATTCTCTACACTAACACCTAACACACACATACTCCAACATAGAGATATAGCAATGCCATGTCAAGTTGATTTTTTTAGAGCAGAGAACTCATTTCTATTATCAGGTTACAGAAATACAAAGCATCTTAAGGAGACAAGGAACTAAGAGGGGCCAATTCCATTATTTCGATCCTATCCCAGTACCGCATCCCATCTCCACCAGTGACCTGATTTAGGTTTGCTGCAGGGAGAGAAATCCAGGGATGATAGGATAGAGAGGCACAAATGTCAAGTTTATCTGGCAAGTTAACTAAATAGAAGGAATGTATAGGCCGTTTGTGGTGTTTGGCGGGGGCTGCTAGGTTGCAGGAGCTCCTCTCTAGGCCTGCTCCGCCTTCCCCTTAGTTGTGGTCGTTTGTTAGTTGTTAATTGTGTAAAGCAGTCAGTAGTGTTTTGTTGGTGGGGTTTCTAAACCCCGGTTTTGTAGCACCTTTTCTTTCTTAATGAAATGTCACGAAGCTCTCCTGCGGTGTTCGAAGAAAAAAAGATTACGAGAAGTTGACATCACCAAGAAATCAAGGCACTACTAATATATCTGTTTCTTAATATAGGAATACAACCTAATCAAATAAAAATTTGTGATTGGTGAAGAAAATGTATAGTGTATACTTCTAAATAAGAGAGAAATTGACCCAGATATTACTGTCCATGGATCCTGATTGTTCGGTGTTTAGTACTCCCTCCATCCATAACTGTAAGGATTTCTAGCATTTTTAGGGCAATATAAGCTAGACAGGAAAAGACCTCACTGCCCACCCATTAAAGTTTGTGGACCAGCTTTTGATCAGTGGAACTAAAAGATGGGTAGCTCTTGATTGGCACATTTAAATGATGGCCAACTCTTGGTTGGTGCAGTTAAAGGCTTGGGCCTAGTGGGAACTCAAAAGTCCTTATATTTGTGGACAAAGTTCAAGCGCTAGCAGACCTTACATTTGTTGACAGAGGACTAACTAATTAGAAATATATTGCAGAGTACCATGCACTGACCTGACAACGACATGTTGCCCTTGGACCAACTTGTCCAACATCAAGTATTGAAGCAACTTGGTTGCCTCGTTCCTGCATTTCCCACCATTTCTTGTCCACGTGATTCCTATCATCTTTCAATGAATCAAAATGCCTAACAGATGATGACTCAAGGGAACTGAGATTGTCTACAAAACTTCTCATGGGTAAATCCTGATGAGAAGAATCCAACTTAGCCTTTCGGTTGAGCAAAGGCTGATTAAAACCCTTTTTGTTTTGGCGATCTGAATGGTTAATTTCCAAATCAGTCACCTGCAAATCTGCACTAGGTAATTCTTGAGGTTCAAGCTCTTGAGGTAAAAGCAACGGAACATCCTGACATGATGTGCGTGATATCAAGACTGGCTTTCTAAAATCAACATCCCTATCATGATACTGTTTACCCTCAGCCTCATCAGTTGTTTCTTTGCTTCTACCCTTGTAGTGTGGAATTACCATGTGGTGATGAGGCATCAGTAAGGGAATTGCTTGCTCATTTAGAGCTTTGTTCCTCTGTGACAGAAACGGGGAACAGTGAATAATAATGGGGAAACTCTTTCTATGATAAGCAGACCTGTGGACCAAACCTACCTTTGCATAATTCCAGCGCTGAACAAAATGCCTTGCTACATCACGGCAGGGTGGACCATAGAGAGCACACTGAACATCATGCCAAGGCATGCGGGGATATTTAGCACGGTCCAGCTCATCTTTCATGGTGTCCTCCCAAGAATTGGGCTCAGATTCCCTATTTATCGAAATAAAGAGAATTAGGAACTTTGCCCGACATGTCTAAAGAGGTAAAAGATAGCATCACAATTACCTGGGATTGTAGTAGTCCTTTCCTGGCCATATCACTGGAGGACAATCTGTAACTTTGTGGTCAGGACTATCATAACGACCAAAGCACAGATCAAGACCTCCAATATAACATACTTGATTGTCAACAATCACAATCTTCTCATGGTGTGACCTTAAAGACAAAGTAATACAATTAAATTATCAGATAAAAATAATTTTTTAGTTGACATAAGGAAACAGGGAACAAAAATCATTCATACCACAAGTATACACCACTTGAGAAATGATCAGGGTAACGTAGAACTTTGACATTTTCATGAATGTTAAGTAGCCTTTGTTTACTGTATAAGCTGTTAATTTTCAATGCAAGCGCAACTTCCTTGTACAAGAGAATGTAAATCTGCAGGATTGAGTTCAAAGTCATCCAAAGTAATTATCAAGCAACAGTAAATGCAATAGTTTCCAATGCAGCTTGTCCAACCATATTGCAGTAAATGCAGGATAAGCACAACATTACAAAATATATTGTTGAATAATGAGGCCTCTTTGGAATACTAAATCTGACAGGCAGTTAGAACAAAATTAAACACAAATAATTTCATAATAAATCTGATGAACACACAATAGAACTGAACAACATTAAAGCATACTCCCTCCGTATTTTATTGTCTGACATTCAGACCAAGCAAATATGCTTATTTCTAGCACATTCTTACTGTCCTGAACGTCATATATTCAAGATCGGAGGTGGTACATGCTAACAAATGGGTCAATACATGAATGGTGTATAATGTACAATTGTACATCATGGTGGCCGCAAATATTAGAACTTGTTTTTGTGAAATACAATTGCCCTGCGCATCACAGCATCTTTCTATATTCTCAAACCTCTAATGCATCAAATGTCCCATCACTCATAGAATATGCAAAGCAAGCAACAAATGGGGACATTCAGATGGCAAATTTCATAGAATATAGAGGTACTTTTTTCAAATGTTCATTTAACATCTGTGCGACCTTGTGTGATCCATACTGTAACCTCACAATGTCAAAAAGAAAAGCAAGTGATTCTTAGATGATTGGATAGCCTGTGAAAAAGCAAGAATGAAAACAATATATGATTTTGTACATACAACTAACAAAGATTGCTTCACAATTACAATACTGTGCCCCTTCATGTACCAGGTTCTTGACAATTTCTGAAAAATAAATAAAAAGCAATGACAGTACCTGTACACCCTGCTTCGCTCTTGCTTCCAGTAGAGCATCAAGCCTAGATGAGCCATGATGTTGGAATGGACGTCGAAGATACAACTCTGGGCAGAGCCACCAGCCAGTAATAAATATCTGCACCAAATTTTTAGTTGCCTGCCTTAGCAAACTGATAGAGAATGTCATGGGGCGGCAGCCCAAGGCCCGAAGGGCCATAGGGATAGGCTCAGGGTTAGGATTAGTTGGATAAGGATTAGATTAGACAAGATTTAGTTACTTGAGGACCAAGTCTTCCCATCTATATAAGGATGGGCTGTACCTCATTGGGGGAATGAATCAATCAATGAAGAAGAATTAGCCCTAAATCTCCCCAATAGTCTAGTCCCCCTCCAAGCCGACTCTGGCCGGCTATCTTCAGCGGCGCTGTTTATCTCCCTATGAACTAGGGTTCATAACATCTAGTCCCCCTCCAAGACGACTCCGCCCGGCTATCTTCCCGGCGTTGTTTATCTCCCTATGAACTAGGGTTCATAACATCTGGTATCACGAGACCACGATCCTTTCCCATGCCTTCGGCTGCGGAGGTGCGGGAGGCATTTGCGGAGCTTAGGGAGGCACGATCGGCTGTCATCCAGATCTGTGATCTGCTCCTTGCGCAGATTGAGTGTGACCGCCGAGCAGCGGCGACGACACGGCTGCAGGCGGCTGCCCGCGGACTCCTGGTGTGATGTTAAGCGCGGGTCGAGCCGCTGCGGGAGTCCGACCGTCGAGCAGCAGCGGCAACGCGTCTTCAGGCTGCGACGCGCGGGTTCCTAGCACGGCGGCACGCACGGCAAGTTGCGGCGGTGGCACGTCAGCAGGCGGCGGCGGTGGCGGTGGCGGCTCGCCGTCTTCGGGCTGCAGCACGCGGCTTCCTGGCATGGAGCCACATGCGGCAAGTTGCGGCGGCGGCACGACAGCAGGGACGCAAGGAACAGGTGGCCATGGAGACCGGACGCCGTACAGCGGCGGTGGCGCTCCATAGTTTCTTGGCGCGGCGACTTCAAGCGGCGCAGGTGGCGGCAAGGCCATCTACAAGGTTGGCTGATCCTCCGTGGCAGCGGTCCTCTCTGCTCCCGAACACTCCAGCCATGCAGTTGAAGGCAGCGCGTGCCATCACGCCTCCGCAAGGCATCCGCAAGGCTGTGGGTCGAAAGAGCTGCAACGCCTTGGCCCTTGCAGCTGGGACGAGACTGTTTCCATGGGATCCAGGAGGACCACTTTTGGAAAAAATTAGGTTCTTTATTTTAGTTACAAATAAATTAAAGCCGAGATGTAAAAGGCTTCTAGTTAAGGTTGCACTTGCATGTGCAAATCAAGTCAACCGTCAGGTGTGCTGCCATGCACTCCACTGCAGCTCGAGGACAAGCTGTCTTCAAACGGTGGGGGAATGTCATGGGGCGGCAGCCCAAGGCCCGAAGGGCCATAAGGATAGGCTCAGGGTTAGGATTAGTTGGATAAGGATTAGATTAGATTAGATAAGATTTAGTTACTTGAGGGCCAAGTCTTCCCATCTATATAAGGATGGGCTGTACCTCATTGGGGGAATGAATCAATCAATGAAGAAGAATTAGCCCTAAATCTCCCCAATAGTCCAGTCCCCCTCCAAGCCAACTCCGCCCGGCTATCTTCAGCGGCGCTGTTTATCTCCCTATGAACTAGGGTTCATAACATCTAGTCCCCCTCCAAGCCGACTCCGCCCGGCTATCTTCCCGGCATTGTTTATCTCCCTATGAACTAGGGTTCATAACAGAGAATTATCCTGCAGTAAATGCAGAAGGAAATAAGAAGCTAACCTCCGATTTAGCTTCCTCAATGGAGGATGCAATAGCTTCAAATGCAGCTTGCCCATCTATAAACCATTGTACCATACTTCCATCTTCCAACAAACCCCTCGGCGGTGCAAATGAGCCAAAACGATGAGGATAACACCAGCCCTCTGGAGGTTGTCGAGCAGCATTTATTGCAGTAACCCAGTCCTTGACCTTAGAAGAGCTTCTTGTGCGTAGCTTTATTGACCGGCCGCCAGAAGATACCTTTCTCCAATGAATAGCACAACAGGGTTCAGATTTGACAGGAAAAGAAAAGGTGCAATGGTGCATAAAATATTACGCTACTAAATTCATCAAAATGTTGTGAAACAAAGAACAGACATAGAGGATTTGTGTTATTATATCATCCACCTATGCAAGCTACCTACCAAAAATCGTTTTGCAAATGAACTAGAAGAATGACAGCAGTCCCATGCATGCACCTGTCTACACGTCTTGTTCAAAATAGTAGCACAGATAACATTGAAACAATTATGACAAATAGGAGCAAATGGGCAGAGACGCATAGTTAGACTGACAAACTGTAGCTTTCAGATGCATCTTACATTTCTACCTTTGACTATGGTATTAGATATAAAACGTGATCATATATCCATAAGATTATTCTGCCATGTAGGCAGACAGTAACCTAGCAAGGCTATATTTTGTAGCACAGTAGCTTCTCAAAAAGCGCATATATGCTTTCTATTTCTAGATCGTTGAGAGCACCTTTTTTTATATCCATAGCAATCGAACCTTACTACCTCAGTTCCAAAATGAATAGATTTCTAGGAAGTATCAGACAGATTAGCATATTGGGGGAAAACACCATTGCCCTACACTAATCCTGTGCTCCCTCTTTACTGGTCCACTGATCCATGGTGCATATTGGTTTGGTCAAGCTCATAAAGAACAAATAGGGCCAGCCATTGGTCATTCAAACATCATTTATTGTGAAGCACAAAACCACTACAAGTACCAAGACTATGTTCACAGACTGCAGATTCTTACACTAAGTATAGCAGTGTTTGATGGCGCCTACAAATTAATTTACTTTGGGATAAAATCTTTGGCTACAAATCTGTTTATTTTGGGACAGAGGGAGTACTAGAACTACAGAAGGATTTTGTAACTAAAATAATTTCAATACCAATAAGGCACAACTAAAAACTAGCCCAAAGTCAACAATCCCTATTGGATATTCCAATGTTCGTAAACTTCTGCCCCGGTAGCCTATCAAGTATGGCACTTTTGGAAGATGTCTACAAAGGCTTGAGATAATATACCTAACAAAATTTGATAGAGTAAGTATTAAAAACAAGACGATGCTAGAAGGAACCAGGTTTCATTGTAAACAAGATATAGGCACCTGACCCAAGTTTGAGCCAAAGAGGTCTCGAACCTGGGTGTGATAGGGCCATAGGGGGTATGTACCCACACCTTTAACCTGTTGAGATAGAGTGGTAGACTCAGTTCCTAAAACATGAAGTGTATGGGAGGATCCTTTTGGATTTGTAGCCTGTGAAAGATGCTTCAAGTACTGTGAAACATAATTATTTAAAATTCCATGGACTTTAAAACTACAGAATGTTATCAGCCAGATCAAGTTCCTCTTTGGACACAGAACATTTTAAATGGAAAAGGTACCTGGAATCCAAAATGCAGTGGGTTACGTTCTTTAATCTCCTTAGCTAAAGAAATTTGGCCTTCTCCATTTATATCCATATGCGGCAATGCATCAAAAATAATGACATCTAAAAGCTTTGGATCAAAAGGATCTCCAAGCAAAGCCAGGAATCCTGGTTTCAGGACAACCCAGACCTGTGGAACAAATAACCATTTGAATAACTCAAACACAAGAACCATGATTAGCAAACCAAATATCTGAAAACAAAGCCAACTGCAAAAAGTGTGGTACCTTTTGCCAATTGCTCTTGCAACAGTTAAACAATCCGCATGAACAACATTTTTTTTTACGGTCCTTCTGAATCTTTGGTAGATGTCCAACTGAAACATAATCTTCTTTTAACTTAGGCCCATACTCAGGTAAAAATGACAAACATGAGACCTCCAAAAATTTGCAAACCTGCAGAGCAAAACAATGAACATAAAGAGAACCAGATAAGTTGTTTACATTGACATTTCAATCTTAATTACTAGGGAATCTACTGTAGTGAAATTTAGAAAGCTTTTGGTACCTCCCGTGAGTTGACAATATCCAAGTTCCCTAAGAAATGGTTGAGATATTCTTGCATTGCAACTTTTGCTCTATCAGAAATAGAGTTTTGACGTCCAAGAGCTGGTCGAATGACAGGTAAAACAGCACTTGAAGGAACATTTCTGCCACAACAGGTTCAATGTCTTGCTTACTGCATGCATGGAATAACATATGGAGACTCAACTGCTCTAAAGCAACATATGCGATGTGATAAAGCATACCTACATATCAGTTACTAGTGAGCTATTCATAATAAAGTACCATCATCAATTTATAAACATGTTTACCTATTTCTAATGGAGTTATCATCAGATTGCGGAGGAACATTCACATCATCTGCTTCATCCTCATCATGTACTACTGGCATATGCTCCCCAATTCCCAGATTCTGGAGCCAATCTTTGACCTTCAATGGTGGAATACAAAAGTCAATCAATATTGTAGGCTTAAATAGAATATGATCCAAGATGGGAAGAACGAAGTGTGGTTCACAAAAATTGTCATAATGCAATACCATAAATAGGAGGATGAAGTAGGTGCTGAGGTCCAAAATTAAGCACTTAGTTGTATGTGTACCTTGAAAATTTAGCATAGAACATACTAAGGGCGTGTTTGGATTTTTCAGAGCTTTTGCCTTGCCTTGCTGGCGCTCGCCCCGAGAACCTTGCCCAACCAAACAAGCTGGATCGGCTCTCCTTCAGAAGCCAGGAAAATCTTGATAGCGCGGACACCAAGGCAAGCTCTCCACTCTTCCAAACGTATCAAGGCCTTCTCTCTCCTAGCTAAGCAAGGCTACACAGTATTTTGCTAGGGATCCAAACATGCCCTAATTGAGCAATGCTAGTTGTATGTGAGGTTCACTGGGAGGTATATAAAGCTCACAAAAAAAAAGTAGATCATTTTATATAGTATTATATGCTGCTGCAAAATACAAAGCAGTTTCAAAATATTTTGCCTTTTTGCTCCATCAAAATATTTAATTTCAATCCTATATATTCTCTAGATGAAACGTAAGGAGCTGTATTGAAATCATACAAACAAACTAAACTAATTAACTACATAGCAATAGGTTCCGTTCCCTAACATTCCTACTTTTACGCACATGTTTATTTGTGCTGGGCTAATAATCACTTGTTTCATACAATTATGCAAGTTCTATTATTGTTTTAATAACTAGATGAGTATATTTATTTAAGAAAACAGTACTAGCTTTAGAACATGCGGAAATAAAGATTTTAGATTCCATCCCTTTGTTTGAACTAAACACTTGACGAACACTTAAAAAAGGTGTCTGAGCTCTTGCATTGCCTTTTATGGGGTACAAAAAATGAAAGGGAGTGCTAATTTAAAATTCATGATGACAGTATTGAGTACATTACAGCCTTGTTTGGTTAATCCCCTTGACTTAAGGGATTTCATCCCCTTCGATCCCCTCCAAACTGAACAAGCACTACAAAGGCATCTAATCTTAAAAAACAGGTTTCAACTTTCAAGTACAAAATATTACTAGTATGCTGGTTCATGAGATCCTCTAGTGCATGTATAAAGTGTTGCCTTGGTCTTGATTCTTCAACCCCAAGAACTTTGCTTTTTCTACTCCCTAAACTCTGATGTTTACTAGAAATTTCAATTGATGCAATGTAAAATGGGAAATCCAATCGTAGAAAAACAAACCTGTTCCTGCTTTTCATGAAATTCTTCAAGAAATTCACGCCTCTTCAATGCAAAGTGCAGATAGAGAACCTGTGAAGCTTTCTTATATAGACGCCACCTAAACTGATAGAAGTAGCGAACATTACTTAGAGCAGATATGGCACATTCGTATCTGAAGTAATAAACATAAAAAAAGAATAGGAATGAATGTGCATCAGAAGCTAATACGATAAGTATGTGAAGCTGATAAATAAAATAGGCATAAAATAACAAAGGTACAAGGACCCATAAGGTTCTGAAGTTAGCTCTTTTCTTCATCTGTTGTCTGTTCATGCTTGGACATGTAGTTTGTTCCACATGTGCATTCTATTAGGTAATCCCTCCGTCCCAAATTATAAGAGATTTGGCCTTCCCTCTCTACGTCCATGTTTGGATGGATGTTGATAAATATATACATATATACAAAACACATGCACGCAAACAGCCTTGGCGTAGTGGTAAAGTTGCCTTGTGACCAGGAGGTCACAGGTTCAAGTCATGGAAACAGCCTCTTGCAGAAACGCAAGGAAAGACTGCGTACAATAGACCCCAAGTGGGTCTGACCCCTCCCCGGACCCCGCGTAAGCCGGGCTCATGCACCGGGCTGCCCTATACAAAACACATGCATGGAATAATGCGTGAATCTATCCGAAGCTCAAAAACACTTATAATTTGGAACGGAGGGAGTAATTTTGTACTGCTTGTCAAGATCATCAGATGACCACAAAGGTCCCTGCTGCATACTAAAGTGAGAAGAAAAGAGTAACAAACACTTCTCTGACAATCTGGCAACAAAAGCATGCACAAAATTGCTAAAAAGGTTAATACATGCTATGTCTCAGGTCAGTAGACCCTTGCTTCCAAAACTTTTACCTATATGGTTCCTTTGTCTATCAAAAATGGGCCTATCATAATCAAACAACGGTCTAAAGCTGATTGACCACAATAATCACCTTCGGTTATGAAGATAAGAACCGAAAATAATTTGCAAGTTAGTGAGCCTAGACAGTGGTGGAGACAGGATTTCGGTATAGGGGGGCCCAATCCAGTTGCCATATAAAGTTGTAATAATAGAGCTTGAAACATACACATGCATATACTAATTTAAATATAGCTTAGATAATAAGAAAATCAATATAAGTTGAACAATAAAATCGTTTGTAACTAGAGTTTGCGTTTCAGCAGGCTCGGTAGGTTGGTCATTGTTTATATTAGTTCTAGCAGAAATAACCGGCTTATACCAGCTATCAAGGGTCCTTATCTCTTCATATTGCCTACTAAAACAGTACTGGTTGGCCCTTGTTGCCTTTTGGGCGATAGTGCAGCTTTAAGCTAATATTATATATTATAATGCTTAATAGAGTTGAGGGTAGACTGATCAATAGAATTAGCAAATATTTTAGTTGTATGTAGTGGGCTTATCGGATGGTTAGGGGGGGCCAGGCCCCTGCCCCCCCCCCCCCCTCCCCTGCCTCCGCCACTGAGCCTAGATCAACTGGTTGGGTGGGAAATGTGGCTTACACCCAACCACCTACATCCGAGTCCTCTCCAACTCGAATTTGGGTGCCTATTTCTTCTTAATGGAAAACTACCTAGTTCCTCCTAGGTTGGGTCACATTTTCCAAAAACAATCGCAGAATGACTTTGCAAGAACTTACAAGGCAAAACAAGCTTGTCAACAAGATAGTAACCAGAATCTTGGTTCGTAGGATTTACGGCAAAGGTGTGTGGCTCATGGTTCGCCATTTTTTTAAAGTATTATCTAGGGGTATAGCACTTTAGTTGTCGTGAATCAGTGATTAGGTTCATGATTCAGTACAATATTACAAAGAGAAAAAGAAGGGGAGATCACAGTAGTTAATAGGTGGGGGCGCCACTATCCAAGGTGGTGTAGGATGGCCCGTGGGCACTGGAGGGGAATGGTTGTCAACCCAAGTGGGTTAGCATGGGGTCTGCTGCAATGGCAGATCCTACGGAAGGAGCCACCGCCAGAGACAGGTGGAGCGCAGGATGGGAGCATGAAGCGATGGGTGAGTTTGCTGACGAGCGGATCGGAAAGAGCAAGAAATGGTGTATACAAGAAGATGGCAAGGAAAGACAACCCAAGCTGTCAGATCAACGATCCGCAGTCAAAGTTTTGGATGTTTTGCCCCCACCCCACAGAAACGAGTGTAAAAAAGAAACAGACCCTATCATTTCCAATGCAAATGACAGCACCGCCCAATATTTCTTTTTTTTTTTTTACAACCGAAGACAAGTTGCATGGTATTTTAAGCAAGCAAGTCAGCAAAAAATGTAAATGCAGCGTGCGGGAAAGAGGTGATGCATAGACATAGTCGTACCTAAACTGCAAATTTTTTTCCAAACGACAAGTTTATGTATTATATTCAGATGTAAAACATCAAATGCCCAGTAGATGGAATAAACTTGAAGCCATCATTACTAATGTATCAGACATTAAATTTGACAGAAGAACCGCTCATATGAAGCAGGAAGTCAGGAACTAAAAGACAGGTCCAATTTGAGTGCATCCACCTGACTGAATTGTTGTACTCAAAGACCTCGTGCTCCCAACATCAAGCAAGGGAACCGGGAAACAAACCTCCTCACACAGTCACGGACTTGCCGGTTCTGTTGAAGCCATCAGACTCATACTGGTCAATGGTCATATTAAAATTTGCATAAAATGGATCCCTAATCCAATCATTCAACTCCACTATGCAGAAACCGATCAGTAAATCAAAGCCACCTCCGAAATGCAAACTAAATCATTAGTCCTTTTTTGGGGGTAAAATAAACTATAAACCATTAGTTGCCATCGTCTATTCACAATTAACTGGAACGTACTATAACTTATCGCGGATAGAGAGCATGATTGCATCATGCCGAATTCACACAAGTTTCCAGGGCTGAGTTTGCCGTCAAACAATCTACCACACCAAAACCACCAAAAAAAAAACATTTGGAGGGGAGTTCGAGGATAGCGGACCTGCTTGTAGTGGACCTCGATGGTGTAGGAGAGCAGCATGGGCGTGATGTCGCCGGCGTCGGGGCGCGAGACGGCGACGATGGACGCCCGGGGCAGCTCGTCGAACCCCCGCGCCGCGTCGGGCACCCGGAGCGACGCCGACGCGGAGGCCGCCAGGACCTCCGGCCGCCGCTCGGGCTCCGGCTCCGGGTCCGCCGCCCCCGCCTCCTCCTCGGGGTCGGCCGGCGGCGGCGGCATCCGCGCGTAGCGGTGGAGGCCGTGGCTCGATCCCGCCGGCGGCGGCAGGCGCTCTAGGTTCATGGACGGATGCTTCGCGGGGACGGGGGCGATCTGATTGGCCGGCGGAATTGCCCGAGTTTTTTTTTTTTTTCTTTTCTTGTTGTTGGACGGTTGAATGGTCGATCGGTTGGGCTCGGGAAACGCGAGGTGGAAGGGAAGAAAGTGAAGGGATTTTATAGCTTCGGACCGAGAGTTTGACTCAGGAGGTGGTGGGATCTGGGCCGCCTGCCCGTCTGGTTTGTTCAATTGTTCGTTTGTTGGCCCAACTCGGGGAATTTTCCAGTTTGCAGGATAGCGTCTCCAATTAGAAATTCCTATCCATCTTCCGCGAGAAAAAAAAAATACCCCAACTTCCAATGTTTGAGATCCGTGCGGGCCACCCTCCACCGTCCATCCGTACAGGCTGCCTCGCCTGTTTCCTCCGCCGCCCCTGCTTCTTCCTCTATGGCGCCGCTTCCTCCATGGCCGCCCCTCCCGTTTCCTCCGCTGCCCCCGCCTTCCTCCGGGCGCCGACGGGCCGGGGTTGCCGCGCGCCACCTCCACGCCGCTGCCGTAGCGCGCCGCCACCGCCGCAGGTTGCCGGCAGGCCGCCGTGCGCCCCCTCTAGACGCCGACGGGGCCACCACCTGCGGGCCGCCTCTGCGCGGGGGCCGCCGCCGCGTGCCGCGTGCGGGCCGCCTCCGAGGGGCGCCGCCACCGCGTGCTCTTCCGAGGTCGCCGCCGCGCGCCTGCCATGAATATGCTGTTCAACTTTCGAACTACACCGTTTCAACATTGCATGTACACCGTTTCAACATTCCAACTACACTGATTCAACATTCTGTGTATAAATTGTTGAAATAGCATCAGTAAAACGTTAGAATTGGTGAAATGAAATGTTAAATTAGGGATTTGCAATTGTTGAATATGTATACTGAGTTGAGTTGACTGAGGTAGAAGAAGAGAGAACCGGTAAATGGGCCTTACGGCCTTTTTTATTTTGCTCGCTTAATGTCCTTCCACTGGGTACATAGGAAGTCCCTCTCCAATTCCCCAATCCTTGGACAGCGCGCGTTTGCAATGCACGCGCGTCCTCCTCTCGCCCGAAGCGCGCATGAGCCAGTGGCCCCGCTCCAATTCTCCATTTGTGCAATGTTTGATTGTTCTATGTCGTCGGTGTACTCTCCCCGTTCCAAAATATGGAGTATTTGGCACCCTTCGCACGCTAAATAGTTCGTCCTATTTAGAAAATATTTATAATTGTTATTTATTCTTAATGTAATTGTAAAATATTTATAAATATTTTTTGAATAAAATGAATGATCTACCATACACTGAAATTTGAAAAGACGACAAGTATTAGTACGGTATATAAAAGCAGGTATACTAATAGGCTAATTTTTATGCTTGATGGTATTTTTACCTAGGCAGGGAAAAGAGAGGTGCTAGATGAAAAGATATAGACTCTCATGCAAGGGTTAGTCCTTGCACAAGCTCCAAAATAAAAGAGAAAATAGAAAAGAGAAGACGATAATATAATAGCCAACATTAGAGCTTACTCTACTATATGAGTATAATTAGTATGGGCTTTATGTAACTATCAACAATAACGACCCCGGCATTATAAAACTTGGGCAGCTAGATTGGCTCTCTTTTGTGTGTGGATAGGAAAGAAAAGGTGAGAAAAGAGGTAAGCAAATAGATAGGAGATTTCATGTAGTACTAAATTATATTTTTATTCTTCTCTCAGTGGGTTTGATCCTACATTGAGTCTAATGCAAACTAATCCAATTCTTTCTGCTTAAGTATAAAGTGTCGGTGTTTTGTTATCCTACCAGACTAAGGCCATGCTTGTTCCCGAGTCTGCAACGACGGGATCTTTCCCACAATGCCTTAGGACCGTCGATTTAATACATCTAATGGTTGGCATGCCTTGCGGCGTCTTTCCCGCAAACGTCCTCTCCAAAACGAGTGGCTCCTAATCTCGGAGCCATTACTTGTGTCATGTCACTGCTTCCAACATTGTTATGTCATATAGACACAAACTTGATACAGCTCGTTCAATACAATAGTATTTTGATAATGTTTCATACAAACCTCAAAATAATTTGTTTTTTGTGTTCACCATTTATAGCAATGAGACCAAAGATTTGCACATGGTTTTCTAGTATTGGATATTAAACCCAAACTAAATCCGCTATAGAAAGCTCAAACTATATCACCTAGTGTTACTTCTCTTCATTAATTTTATCCCACATAATTGAAAAACCATACATGGCATCTAAATACACAAGTACGATACTATCTATTGAGAGTTGCCTAAGCCAGGTTAAGTAAATATTTTGAGAGTAGTCTATGACACGTTAAGAAAAAATACGTTTGGTTGAACTGAATTAAATGGTTGTGGCATAGGGGAAAGGAGAAGGAGGCGAAAGGGATTCTAACTATGTGAATTACACAAATCAATATTGTAGTGCAATTGCACTACTAGATGATGAAGCTTGTTAGAACCTGTTTTGAGAGTCATACAAACTATAAGCATCTAGGCTCCTATTTGGTGTTTTGGTAATTAATGACAACATGTGTGGAGTAACAAATTATTTGATAAAAGGAGAATGTAGGTTGGTCCATACAAATAGAAGCTTCACCAAGTGCTTTGGAAGCTAGAGTGGAATCTTGGTGGTGGATAGCTCAAGGCAAAGATATATGATAGGTTTTCTATTTGACTGGTCAAGAGGTGATTAGATATGAGAATTGACCGGATTAATAGGCTAGATAGCCGTACTATCAATAGGGGTCAGTGTCTTTTACTTGACGGTCTTTTAGTGCCTCATTGCTCATACAGTGGATGCATTTACATGAAAAGTAACAACACTACGTTTTTCGAAAGAAAAAACTTCTTCAAAAGCTTGTTTGAAAGAAGGCTGAATTTCTGTACTGCGGACTGTCTAGGACTTTAGGACGGACTGTTCGTAGGTATAACTTCTTTGGAGGACAGAATCTGTGGTATCTGTGTTTGATTGAGCGTTGTAGGACCGAAAACTGCGACCAGAAGGAGATGAATAGGAGCAGCTGAAAACTCAAATTCAAATCTCAACGCAACTTTTACCAAAACAAGCGTACCTGGCACCGTCCACTGAATAGATACGTATTAGGTACAAAACAGAAGCACTCGTTCTAACGCCAAAGAGAAATGATGAAAAACAAGCCAATCTCAGAAAGACAATAGGTTCCCGCTAGACAGAGCTGCAAAGAAAAATGCCAAAATCCTTCCAGAGAAGCTCCAAACAATCCCTAAAAATTACCACATCCTCACAAAACAACAAGAATAGCTCCTGAAAAATTCATAGAAAAAGGAGCAAGCTGTGACCACCGGACCGCCCGGTGATAGAGCATCGGACCATCTGGTATTCACAGACTGAAGCCCCCAAGATGATGGAACCAAAACCTATCAAATCATCTCCAAAAATTATGAAATTTTTAATAAAGTCTTAGAAAAAGCAAAGGCACAACTCCACAAACTTTCAGCTCAATTGGATGAGAAATAAAATTCCAAACCATCGGACAGTCCGATGCTAAAAAAACAAGCAGACCTTCCCCATGAGAAAATTAATAAAACCAAGTCAAAAGACCTTCAAAAATTCTAAAATTTTTATGGAAGTTTTACGATGCAAGGGAAAGAGCTTCACATAATTGCAGCTCAAAATTGGAAGGTTTGACCACCGGACCGTCCAGTGCTTGAAGCCAGACAGAAACCGTAGAAAAACTGAACAGCAGAAAAACCCCACACGATCCAAAACTAGATCAGACGAACTCCAAACTTCACGAAACTTTGAGGAAAGGTTGTCCAAGACATGAAGAAACTTTTCCCAAAATATCTACTCCAAAAGATCCAGGATTCTTCATGAAGACTCCTCCAGAAATGAAGCATGTTGACAATAAAAAGGACACCAGGGGCTACTCATGGATCTAACAGATTTGGCACTTGAGGGCACAAATCCACCACATTTTAGCGAGCCAAAAACTCAGCAAACTAAGGGTTCCAACTTTGGCCAAACTAAAACACCCGAGAAGCCAAGGATTGAAGCCAAAAACCAAAGGGGAGGAGGAAGGGAAAGCACACACAAATTGCTGCACGAAAAATCACTTGATTAGCTGCCCAAAAGGGTCTCAAAGATGCATAAGATTACAAAGATTTCGTGCCCAAGCAACCGGCCTACTCATACCCTCTCTTGGTGGAGCCAAATCTCACTAAAGCTCTCTAATCTTGAAGCTCTTAGCCTAGGGACAAAATTCATGTACTAATCAAACCCTAACACAAGCCAAGAGAGGTCTAAATGGTCATCCCTTAGCCTATTTATACCCAAGTTCAGTTTTGACACTTTTACACAAAGACCCCTACTTCAAGAAATTCCTTGAGGGGCTCAAACGAAATGTTACAAGATATTTCAGGATGGATAACCACGATGAAGTCATGATATTCATAAGTTCCACGCAATCTTCGGATGCCCTCCACGTGGCCAGTAGTCCAATCTGCCGCTCGCCCCTGGTTTTGAAGTCAGAAACAGAAAAACTTTAGTAAGTCTCCACCTAGGTCGGATTTGGCCCATCTCTTCTGTCTTGGCGAGTCGTGGCCCAACTCACCAAATCATTTGAAATTGGGTGGCAGTTTTGAGCAGAAGCCGCCAAAAGCCTCCCTCGCAGGTCTTCGCGCTATGCATTTGGGTTAGAGCACCACGGTCACACGCCTAGCCTCTACAGTCCATCGGAACTGCCTCTTAGTCCATCGGAGGACTTACACTGCCGTCTCTATTCCACCCCTCCGTGTACCGAACTTCCATATATGAACGACCCCGAGACTTTCCTCCAGTCCTTCCAAGGGTTTTTGCCTCAGCCCATCAAGGTCTTCATCATCCTCTACCTCTAGTCTGTCAGACTGTTCGGGTCCTGGTCGCAGATTCTCCACCGTTGATTGTGAAAAACCACCTGTTTGTTATCTTCCTAGTCGGGGTTTTTGAAGCTCCACGGCGGACTGTCCGACCTTGGGCTGTGGACTGTCCGCTTTGCTTTTCTGGTATTTCGACAGAGAACTTGTTGCTTCTGTCGTGTGTTTTCTCATGGACGGTGGACTGTCCGGGCCATTTGGGCTGACTCTCTGTAGGTCATTTCTCCTGAGGTTTCTAGGTGGAAGAGTCATTGGTGTTTGAATCTATTGAACGATGGATTGTCCAAGCCTTGCACAACGGATTGTCCGCGGTTCATCTTTTTAGTGACTCCGACTAGCATTTATTGTGAACACATAAGCTGGATTTCAAGTGCAAACTGTCTGCGAACTTTCTATTTTTGTGAGTTTCTCTCGTAACGGCTAGTTGAGGAGAGAGGGTGTACATATACTTATTGCCCAGATGCTAGGCATCTCTCTTAGCCATTTGGATCATTTGTTGAGCATTCTTGAGCCTTCCCTCTCCTCTCTCTCACTCATGTTGCTTGGGATTGCATTCTAGTGAGATTGAGAGCCACCCAGTGATTTGCATGAACTGTGTGAGCTTTGAGGAACTAGGAGTCCATGAAGCAAATGTCATTGACTTTTTACTCTTGGAGGTTTTTATCTCCTAGATGGCTTGGTGGTTGTTCCCCGTCGAGCTCGGTGGTGGCTGTGAGAGACCTTGTGCGCCTCATCGGAGTTGTTATAGATATCCAAACAGGCGGCATGGCATGGCACGCCTCGGGGCTGATTAAATCCTAGCCCATCTAGGTGCGGCACGGCAGGCCTGTCGAACGAACCATGCCGGGCCGAGCCAGCCTGCGGGCCACAAATCCGCATTAGGCACGGCACGGTTAGGCAACGGGTTGTGCTTGGACGGCCCGGTACCACGCTGAGCCCGTTGATTAAATGGAAAAATAGTCAAAAATTGTTCCCTATCGAGCTCGGTGGTGGTTGTGAGAGGCCTTGTGCGCCTCATCGGAGTCGTTATAGATGTCCAAATGGGTGGCATGGCACGGCACGGCTTGGGCCCGATTAAATCTCAGCCCATCTAGGCACGGCACAGCACGGCAGAGCTATCGAACAAACCGTGCTGGGCCGAGCCAGCCTGCGGGCCACAAATCTGCGTTAGGCACGGCACATATAGGCAATGGGACGTGCTCGGCGAGTCTGGTAGCACGCCGAGCCCGTTGAATAAATGGAAAAATAGGCAAAATTAAGTTTTGGTTGGGGTTTGAAACCAACATGCTCCAAAGCTTCAGGCAACACCTTCTGACCACTGGAGCCTTTTGTTACATCTATTTGATGTAGATAGCTAATATTAATATGGATACATTTGTTCTATAAAATAATTTAAAACCTAACGTGCCGGGTCGGCCCGCTGTGCTCGATATGCTGAACCGGCACGACATGGACCCCATGCTGGGCCAAGCTTGGGCCCACCAGGCGCAGGGCTGGGCCAGGCTAGTGCCATGCCTATTAAGCGAGCTCGCGGGCTGCGGGCTTTTTGGCCATCTATAGGAGTGGTAAAAAACAACTCTAGTGCAACTCTAGTGGAATCAAGCGGAGTCTTGATATAGGAGCGGTTAGATGCTTTGAATCCACCTCAACGTGGAGTAAGGGTAACCAACAAGTCATCGATACCATGGAGAAAATTTGGTCTCTTTTGTGGTGATTTCTTTGCTCTATTTACTTTCATGTATTTACTTTTAGCATTTAAATTACTAGATTGAACAGCTATCTTAGTCACCCTAGGTTACAAACCCATCTAACATAGGCTAGAAGATTTAATTCTCTTGTGATTCTAATTAAATTTGTCTACTGTCTTTGTTTTTAGTTGAAACCGTATATTCACCCCTATAGCCAGTAATCTCGATCCTACACAAACTTGCCTGATCATAATCCTATTTAGATAAACTAAAAATTAGTGCTAAAAATTAGCTAGTATTAGTTGCATCTAACAAGCTAATGTGTGCTAATAGATTTTGTACCTATTAGGTAATTTATTAGTTAGACATATTTGAATCTAAACTAGCTAATTTTCTGTAATTTCATATAGTTGATGCATCTAAGCATGGCATATTTCTGCATATGAACACAACCATAACCAATAAAAAGATCTAGAGTGCAGGAATGAAATCATTTTTGATGAAAAGAGATTGTATTTTTATTTACAGTAATTTTTAGACCAACTTACTGGATACGGTTATGTCAATCTCTACTCAAGTGGGCAAGTCGATCTCTGAAGACCGCTACTCAAATGGGCATGTCGATTTCTGAAGATCCTAACTATAGAGATTTTTATAAGCACAGTTGGACATCTTTTAGAAGGATTAACTCGTCAAATTTATCATGTTTAGCTCTTTGAGACCTCTCTCGTATCATACTGTAATAAGGATCGGTTAAGTGAAATTAAAGGTAGCTGGCGCAAGCTAACCAAAATTGGACACGATTCTACACCCAATCTGCTTATCATAATCAAGAATACTAGTCCAATTAAACTGGCGATACGTGCCTTCATATATGTGCGACAAAGGCCTTCTAGCCGAGAGATCGTGTTCCATTTGGGTTTGGCTCGATTAGGACAACTGGACAAGCAGCCTCAAAAGCAAGTCAATGGATGTGGTTATTTTATCCTATATATCTACATAGCTGGAGACCACTAAGATCATATCTCAACATGCAAGTTATCCACATCATCATCTACTATATATCTATACAGATGGAGGCTACTAAGATCATATCTCAACATACAAGCTATTCACATCATCATATGTCTATATAGATGGAGGCCACTAACTTAACATACAAGCTATCCACATCACCATTCACTATATATCTATATAGATAGAGACCACTAAAATCATATCTCAACATGCAAACTATTCACATCATCATCCACTAACAAGCCATGTCATCATCCACCAGAACACTATTAATGTCTTTCGCCGATCTTCTATGGCTAATAATATCCTTTTATGCAACTATTTGTCTTTTTAATCATTTCACCATAAAATTCCCGCAACATAAAAACACACGGATAAAATCAATCTCTCTCAACTAAAATGAATAAGTTAAATAATACGTTAAAAAATAATGTGTCACAGATGATCAATCATTTAAAATTCAATCCCTCTCAACTAAGATGAATAAGTAGTTATCGAGTATAATGAGTTTGAAAAATAGTACGCTAAAAAATAATGTGCCACAGATGATCAATCATTTAAAATTCAATCTCTCAACTAAGATGAATAAGCTATCAAGCTATCAAGTATAATGCGTTTAAAAAATAGTACATTAAAAAATAATGTGTTTAAAAAATATTGTCATACCAGATGATCAATTATTTAAAAGTCAATATATTTAAACTAAGATGAATAATTTATCAAGTATAATGTGTTAAAAAAGTTGTCATACAATATACATTATTATATTTCTATTTTCAGAGTCCACGTCATCAACCTCCACAATGTGCCGTTTAAGGTGAGTCCTACTTTCCACATCTCTTAAAACGAATCCTCATCGCAAAGGCCGAAAGTCAGGCGCTCTTGACGTATGTGGCCGTTGGTTTGCGCAAACGTTACACATGAACCGTCGGATTAAGCAGGTACGGCGTGGATACATCGAGGCCTCGCTCCAGTCGACGCGAAGCATCTAGAAACTGTCTCCGCTCCCGGCACGCGCTCGTCTCTGCGCCAACGGACCAAAAGCCGGCGAGAGGATAGCGGGCGTCATCAGTATCGTCTCCGCCGCGCCGCTCTCCGCCTGCTGCGGCGAGCTCCCCGCTTCGGCTCTGCCTCCCTCCTTCCTCTCCGCGCTGCCATGCCCGCGCCTCACCGAGTCCAATGTAGCGCTGCTGTAGCGGAACCGCCGATTTAATACGGGCTAAGTACACCTGCCACCATTAGCTTACAATGTACTTAGACCGTACTAAACCCGGTCGTCCGTCGAGAAGCCCTCGGCTCTCGATTTACACCAAATCCCAGATGAACCGACATCACACACATCCGACTCACGATGGAGCCACAACAGTTACATCATCACAGGCATTTGAATAGATAGTAATAAGACTTTAAGTTACAAACCAGGTTCTGAATAAAATAAGTTCAACATAGGGCCAACATCGGCCGAATTTCGAAATAATGTCTCACAGCGGAAGTCTAAGACCATAGGTCATGCTTAAACCAAAAGAAATGCAGTAGATGAGTGACATCACGCCCACTGATGTCACCCCCATGCCATGACATGACTCCTGTCACTCCTGATGATAACAGGCTCCCCCGCCAACACAGGCGCAGAAGAGGAACTCCATACCTGAAATCCAAATGTCGGGGGCAAACCCTGAGTACTAATTACTCAGAGGACTTAATGGCAAGGCTTACGGCTGACGCAACGCTTGCTTACTATCATTGGATCCTTAGCCTTTGATTCTTAACTCAAAAGTTTATTTACGGATAGTGGGATTTCACAGCCACTACCCTTGTGAAAGAAAGAGATAATCCTTGCAAGTACATAGCTGTCATCATTATGAAATATCAGAGTCTCAAATAATAATCAACCACTTGATATCCAAATCATGAATCATATTTGTAGAATATTAAGGTTATTACTACGTTGCCCGTCAGTGATATTTGGCATTCTCACACCTGGTGAGCATCAGCGATTCGAATCGATTTTAATTCCCGGGAATAACTAAAAATGCCAGGGGCCCATATGCTTACTCACACGACGGCTTTCCCACATATAGTCCCCCTCCTCCACCTGTCCCATCCCAAGTTCGATTCACTCCCACCTGACTCCCGGGTTGTGCCCCCATGACGAGCCTGCCGACATCTCGGACTCCCCGCCATGAGTACCAAGCTCCCCCGGGCCACCTTCCTCTCAACCAGTGGGTAGGAACGTGTTTCTGTTCTCCGGATGGCACAAGTAAGGTTTCACCGGCCCCATTAACCGGGTAAGCACTTTAGCAATGGTATGCCAACCAGCAGGCGAACAGCGGACGGGCCTTAAACGACTCGGGCGGAGCCATTACACCGCAACAACACACACCTCGAAAAGTAAAGCTTAATCTCCGCCCGGTCTCCTTTTTAATCATCAACAGTAAAGCCATCAAGGCAGTTTTCAGTGTAGCATTTTCTTTTCAAGGTCAACCTACGTGACGAGTGACCATTCACTCGTGTCTACTCGGCCCTATCATTTCTATGCAACTCGTCCTACGGACCTATTATTGGTGCTAGAGCCAGGGCGGCCAGTGGTTCTAATGCAATAAGGTTCCAAACAATACCTAATGCATATGCGTAATCATAAATCATAATTTGCTAGGAGAATGTAGGGCCTGCCTACCTTCCTCGCTAGGGTTAGTGTCGTCGGGAGCGGAGTCGGCGGCCTGCTGGAGATCCTCTTGCTGCGGGTACGGTTCCGGGTCCTCGGGCTCCTCGATCAGTGGCTGCTCCTGCGTCTGCTCCTCGATCCCGTGATCTATATGTATGTCATTGTGTAGATGAGTGCAAGGAGTGAAATGCATGAACAAGTTTGGTACTAGGAAAATCATACAAACCATCTCCCCAAACTTAATTTGACCCACATTTCCCTATTTTTCTCTCCTAGCTAGTAGCACTTTGTCAATTTCAAAACAAGGACTAAACCATTCATGCACACTCTCAAACTTCACCAGTGAGCTTCCCATACTATATGTGGCACAAGAAAAATGTAGGCATGCCATTTTGAACATACAATACATATACACCATTTTTCCTATTTGCATAAATACACAAAATGAGCATGACATGGTGAATACAAGGTGAAACTACTCACACTACAGCCCACACCCTTAAAACAGTGCCAAGACATCTCATGTAAGCCAACACTAAGACCTCACAATTTTAGGGAACCATTTAGGCCATTTTTTCTATTTTTGAGTATTTAACATGTACACACAAAAACAGGGGCAAAATGGTCAATGCTCATCTCCACATCATGTCCATTGCATAGATCTTTTTATAAGGAATTCATAGGTTCTGAGTTTGTCCATTTTGGATTTTTATTTGAATTTATATGATTTTTCAAAGTTCAAACCGAGAAAAAGGAAAATAGAAAAAGAAAAACCCAGATCCGAGGACCTCTGCGTAATTAACCATAGTTTCCAGGGGCTAGCTTGCAAGATCTGCAAGACTCAGTAAACAGGCGGGAGGACCGGCTTGCAATTTCGGAAAAGTCCGGGGGCTAGATCTAAAAAGATCCGGCCCCCGTCTTCTTCCTCGCGCCGGCTGCGGCCGCGCGGCGCGGCGCGCGCGCGCCGGCGAGCTGGGGCTCGCCGGAGCCGCGACGCGGGGTGGCGGAGGTGCGCGGGAGCTAGGGCTTCACCTTGGGGGTATCGTCGTCGGCGGAGGAGGCGTGGAGCGGCGGGGAACGGCGGCGCACCGAGCGTGAACGGCGGCGTCGACTTGAAGCTCCCGGCGCGACGCGACGTCGAGCCGAGCTCGATCTCCTCGGGGAAGGGGGAGAACGACGACGAGGGCTAGCGGGGGAGGGGCGGCGTGGAGCGGCGGTCGCGGTGGTGCGGTCGGTCGGGCTCGGGGAGGTCGGGAGGCGGCGGCGCGGGCTCGGCCCCGAGCTCGCGGCCGGCGATGGCGGCGGGCGGAAAAACGGACGGGGCGGCGCGGAGAAGGCACGTGAGCGAAAGGTTTGGCTTAGGGTTTGGACGGGGGGAACCCCGCTCCCTTTTGACGCGCTCGGACGGCCGCCGCGGGGCTCGCCGTACTCCCTGTACGCCGGCGAGCCACGCGGCGCGCGCCGGTTCGCGGCGCGGGCGCGTCCCGGATCGCGGGCCCCACCTGTCAGCGACTGTGGATTTTGGGGAAATTAAAATGTGTTTTCCTTACTACTGTAAACTGCGATTTTGACCAATTTGGAGGCCGAATTTGGAAAAAGCCCAATTGGAAGAAATGTTCTACTCTTTGAACTCTACAAGTTTGTCAAAAGGCTCAACTCCAGAATCCAAGTGTAAATGTGGTTTAAATTCAAATTTTGAAATCAGCCCTAGTTAGGGACAGGGTACCTTTATTGTTTGGAAAAAGGAAAAACCCTATTTCCAAGCCTTTTCACCCAAGGTGCCTTTTGTATAACTTGCTTAGAATTTCAAAACCTACAACTTCTTCAATGGGAGTGTTGCATGAAAGTGGCTGTAGGTTTGTGCAAACTTAGGGTTTTTAAACAAGGCTGATTTGAGTTGGTTTTCTGTACTGACAAAGAAAGACTCCAAACCCTATATAGCCTTCAATATCTGGCCAAACCCCAATTATGAAAGTTGTTCAAAACTTCATTATCTACAAGTTTGGTAATATGAGTTTCCCCTAGATCCCAATAGATTTGGATTTATGAACAAGAACATCTCATAGCACATGTATAAAAATCAGATTTTCAAGCATTCCATCTCATCCAATGCAAAACCTAGCTTGTCTATATGCAACACATGATGCTTGATGATGCCTAATGCATGATTAAGACATGGTAATGTACTTGAGATGCTGGAGCATCACAACCCACCCCCCTTAAAGAAATCTCGTCCCGAGATTTTGATGTGTTGTGGGTGGAGAGTTCATAGAGATGAGAAGGTGCAGTGCGACTGGTATTTAAAGGTTTTAAGCAAGTCGAAACATACTCGTTCGAGGTGGACGGAAGGAAACCCGGATACTTGGTTCGCAGGTACTCCTCCGTCTCCCACGTGGCCTCTTCTTCGGTGTGCTCACTCCATTGCACCTTATACATGGTGACCGTGCTACGTCGAGTCGATCGTTGCTTTTGGTCCAGGACTTTCACCGGTCTGGCCTCATAAGTGAGGTCCGGTTCAATCTGAACTTGGGATGTGTCAATCTCTTCCTCTGGCACTCTCAGGCACTTCTTAAGTTGTGACACGTGAAAGATATCATGGACTGCCGCGAGGCGTGGTGGTAGCTCTAGCCGGTAAGCCACGGGTCCACATTTCTCGGAAATCTTGAATGGCCCAACGTACCGCGGTGCTAGCTTCCCTTTTACCCCAAACCAGTGCACACCTTTCATCGGCGATACCCGAAGATACACGTGATCACCCTCTTTAAACACTAGCGGTCTCCTCCTTCTATCTGAGTAACTTTTCTGCCTTGACTGTGCCCTTTTTAGGTTTTTCTGTATGAACCTCACTTGCTCTTCGGCTTGTGTTACCAAATCGGGCCCGAAGGTAACTCGCTCTCCAGGTTCTGACCAGTTCAGAGGTGTTTTGCACCTCCTCCCATACAGAGCCTCGAAAGGAGCCATCTCCAAGCTCTTTTGGTAGCTGTTGTTATATGCAAACTCTGCTAGGGGCAAACACTCATCCCACTTGGTGGAATAGGTTAAGACACAGGCCCGAAGCATGTCTTCTAGGATCTGATTTACTCTTTCTACTTGTCCACTAGTCTGAGGGTGGTACGCTGAGCTGTGGATCAACTTTGTGCCTAGAGACTTCTGTAGCTGCTCCCAGAAACGAGATACAAAGACTGAGCCTCGATCCGAGGTAATGGTCACAGGAACACCGTGTAGGGATACTATTCGTGCAATGTATAACTCAGCATAGGTGGCTGCAGTGTAGGAGGTCTTGACCGGTATGAAGTGCGCTGACTTAGTGAAACGGTCAATGATCACCCATATGGAGTCGTACCCTTTCTGAGTGCGTGGCAACCCTACCACAAAATCCATGTGTATGTCTTCCCACTTCCAAGCCGGGATGTTTAAGGGGTGAAGCATACCGGCTGGCTTTAGGTGATCTGCTTTTACTCTCTTGCACACGTGACATTCTGATACATATTTGGCGATTTCCCGCTTCATGCGGGTCCACCAAAACCTTTGTTTCAAGTCCTGGTACATTTTATTGCTGCCTGGATGCATGGCCAGTACGGACTCGTGAGCTTCTTCTAATATTTTCTTCCTCAGCTCCATATCTTTAGGGACTACTAAGCGGTTTTTGAACCATAGGACCCCTTGGTTATCTAAGGTGAAGCAAACCCTCTTTGCCTCAGCAATACCCTCACGTATGTGAGCCATGCCCGGGTCGTGTTTTTGTGCTTCAATGATCAGATCTCTTAGTGTTGGCTCAATGCTGATGTTATATAGTTCGACTAAGAATTCAACCGGCATCTCAATCTCGTTCATCTCCCAACATATCACCCGAGCCGTGGGTCGGACCTCAATCACATTGCAATGAGCCCGACGGCTTAGTGCATCCGCCACTACATTCGCTTTCCCCGGGTGGTAATGAATCTCTAGGTCATAATCTTTTATCAATTCTAACCACCGACGCTGCCTCATGTTCAGTTCGGGCTGTGTGAAGATATATTTGAGGCTCTTGTGGTCAGTATATATGTGACAGGTATTGCCCAGCAGATAGTGTCTCCATATCTTCAGGGCATGCACGACTGCTGCAAGTTCCAGATCGTGAGTCGGGTAGTTGGTTTCATGTTTTCTTAGTTGGCGGGAGGCGTACTTAATTACTCTCCCTTCTTGCATTAGGACACAACCGAGGCCCTGACCGGAGGCGTCACAATACACATCGAAGGGCTTGGTGACGTCCGGTTGGGCTAGTACTGGTGCAGTTGTTAACAATTTCTTCAATTCTCGGAACCCCTCCTCGCACTTCGGACCCCACACGAATTTTGCATTTTTCTTAGTCAAGGAGGTCATTGGTTTAGCAATTTTGGAGAAGTCCTTGATAAAGCGGCGGTAGTAGCCCGCTAAACCAAGGAAACTCCTGATCTCGGTTACGGTTTCAGGCTGCTTCCAATTCAGGACATCTTTCACTTTGCTAGGATCAACTGCTACCCCCTTCTCTGATAAGACATGCCCCAGAAAACCCACTTCCTTAAGCCAGAACGCACACTTGCTGAACTTGGCATAGAGCTTATGTTCTCTTAGCCGAGTGAGTACTACCCGCAAATGTTCTTCGTGTTCTTTTTCATTTTTGGAGTAGATTAATATATCATCAATGAATACCACGACGAACTTGTCGAGCTCGTTCATGAACACCGAGTTCATCATGTACATGAAGAAGGCTGGTGCGTTGGTTAACCCAAAGGACATGACCAGATATTCATACAAGCCATATCTGGTCGAGAAAGCAGTTTTTGGTATGTCCTCTTCTCTGATTTTTATCTGATAATAGCCCGATCTTAAGTCAATTTTTGAGAAGACTTTGGCCCCAGCTAACTGATCGAACAGGATGTTAATGTGTGGAATTGGATATTTATTTTTGACTGTGACTGCATTTAGCGGCCTGTAGTCCACACAGAGCCTTTTACCTCCCTGATCTTTCTTCTCTACGAAGAGGGCCGGACAACCCCAAGGTGACGAACTTGGCCGAATGAAACCCTTATCTAGTTGCTCTTGGAGTTGTATTTTTAGCTCCTTTAGTTCATCCGGTGCCATTCTGTATGGCCTTTTTGAGACAGGGGCTGTACCGGGGATGAGGTCAATGCGGAACTCTACGTCCCTATCCGGAGGCAGACCCGGCAGTTCTTCCGGAAATACGTCCGGGAAGTCACATACTACAGGAATCTCTTTGATTTCATCGAGTTCAGTTGCATTTACTGTGGCCACCATGTGTTTCATGTCTGGCATGTGTACCCATATAACCTTGCCGCTGACCCTAGACCTTAACTGTATGGTCCTATTGCCAATATCTAGGACGGCGTTGTTTTCAGTCATCCAATTCATTCCCAAGATAATATCAATCCCTTGGTGTGGCAGCACCACGGGGTTGATGATGAATGTCTCGGCTCCTATTTCCAGCTTTAAGTGTCTGACCCCTAGACTGGTATCAATCGGAGACCCTGGGGCAGTGATGTGGTAGTTTTCCCTCAACTTGTGCAATTTTATGTCGTGCTTCTGTGCGTATGCTTTGCTAATAAAGGTATGCGTAGCCCCCGAATCAAATAGCACGACGGTCGAACGACCGTTGATCATGAACGTACCAGCGAGCACCGGCACACCGGCGGGAATCTGCTCCAGGTGGATGTAGTGCACCCGACCCGTCTTCTGTGCCGGCCCCTTCTGCTTGCCCTGCTGGGTGCCGCCTGCTGGATTCGGGCCTTGAAATTTGCGGGGTGCCCTGCAATCCCGACTGAAGTGCCCCACCTTGCCACAGTTAAAGCAAGGGTTTCCAGGCCCCGGGAGAGCGAGGACACGTGTCGCGGGGGCCGGGGCTTGTGTGCCGGCGGTGAGCCTCTGCTGCTGCTGTGGCTGCTGCTGCTGTGGCGCCCGGTGAACCTAGCCCGGCTGATTGGGCCGGACCGTGAAACGGGGCTGCTGATAGTACTGCTGTGAGGGCCTATAGGCTGACTTTTGCTTCTGGGAGGATCCAGCAGCAGATGTGTTGGCTTGGCGCTTGCGCCTCTGATCTTCATTAGCGACTCGCAGGCGATTCTCCATATCAAGCGCGGTGTCCACCAAGTCGGTGAAGCTCTGGTAGCGACGCCCCAAGTGTGTCTGGAGAGTGGGGTCAAAGCCGCTCAGAAGCCTAGCGGCACGAGAGGGGTCATCTCGCACATCCTCCGGTGCATACTGCGAC
This sequence comes from Paspalum notatum, assembly GCA_022530915.1. NCBI lineage: Eukaryota > Viridiplantae > Streptophyta > Magnoliopsida > Poales > Poaceae > Paspalum > Paspalum notatum. The sequence goes on from CM039692.1 coordinate 27,374,695, forward strand.
AGGTGAATAAACGCCTGTACGTACTGCATCACCGTCTTGTTTCCTTGCTTGAGCTCTCGAAATTCTCGCTTCTTCTGTTCTACCAGGCTATCCGGGATATAGTGGGCCCGGAAAGCCTGAGAGAACTCCTCCCAGGTGGGCTCATGCCCAGCCCGCTGCATCTCGAGGAACGTGGCATGCCATGCCCCCGCAGGTCCCTGTAGCAGCTGCCCGGCAAAGCGCGCTTTCTGTTGCTCGGTCAACTCTGGGAGGAGAGTAAACTTGGATCTGATGGTGCGGAGCCAGTCATCAGCATCCAGCGGTTCGGGGCACTTGCTGAAGATGGGAGGGCGCAAATCCTCAAAGTCCCGGTATGAGATACCACGGTTTCTAGGCTCCCGCTGCCCATTACCGCGGCCTTGGCGCTCTTCCGCTAGCAGTCGGATCAGCTCACCCTGTTGCACGATCAGGGTAGCCAACTCCGGCGGAGGTGGGGCGCCGTTCGCCTGCTGCTCCGAACCCGAGTGTTGCCCATTGCGAGTGTTCACCATCTGCAAGGAGGATGCCAACGTGGTTTACATGAGATTTTCGTGCATCGTAGGTATAGGCTCAGAAATCATGACATGTACATATCTTGCGTGCAATGCAACCAGGTAGTGCAGAAAACCAAATTCCGAATTTAATTAAAACGACCTAAATTAAGGCTCAAGGTTTAGCCATTACATCATAGGATGGTGGTTACATCGACCAACCATCGAATCACACATCAAGTGGCGTCCCATATTACATAAATGGGGTACCCGTATGAGCTCTCACCTCACAAATGTTTAGGTACACCCATAAGTCAGCACGGAGCGTGGTGAAACAAAATATCGCTATCAACGTGCTAGCTACGCGCCACATACTACTACTCCACTAAGACATCCTCTAAGCCTCCGAGTGACCGGTAGTCGCGGCGTCCTCGTCCTGCTCCATCTCCTGAGGCTCGGAGGACTCCCCGTCCTGGGATCCCTCATACTGCGCGAGGCGCTGCTGGAGCACCGACACCTGCGCCTCCAACTCCTCACGGCGAGCCTGAGCGTCCCTGTGCCTGGCGGCGAAGAACTGGCTGCGGTCCTTCTCCTGAATGTACAGCCCGTACACCTCGCGGGCGTAGTCCACGCACGCGACCTGGGGGCGCGAGGCACCCCGTGCCCGAAGGTCGTCGCGACGGTCCTGCCACGGGTCGTCGTCCTGTCCGAGGGTAGGGAGGAAACGCAGCACCGTGTCACCCGCCTCCTCCTCAGAGCTCAGTACCGCAAGGGCTGTCATGAGAGCACCCTTGCGAGCGTCCTCCCCACTGACTCCGCGGGAAACGATCGTGCGGAAACTACCGTTTGCCGTGGTGAGGACCACCTTGGCCTCACAGACTCCCGGCTCGTGGATCAACTGCGTGGAGATGAACGGGCAGGGGCGACGTCCCAACTCACGCATGGCCCTGCACAGGATCAGGGACATGGGACAGTCCTCCCGGCAACGCTCATGGACCCATCCACCCTCGGCAACCGGCGGGGTGTGGGTCATAGGGGGCAAAGGGCGCCCTCCGGTGGCCTTGCGCGCGGTCTGCTTCGTCCTCACCATCTGTTTGGCATAAAAAGGAGATGTCTTAGTTTTATAAGGGAGTGGATTTTAAAATCATGATCAAGACGGATCGGAGGGAACGTGTAGAGTGGTGTCTTAAAATTTCGAGTTCATGCAATACTCATATTTTTAGCAGCAAACCCCATTTGACAGAAAAGAAAATCATGATGCATGATTCGTCCTGATCGATCTCACATTGCACCCCCATTTAGTATTACTAGCGATAATTCGGTGACGTATATGCACGGCTCTCTCTAATGCAACTAGGCGTTCACTATCGTTCTTAATATCGCACGTAGTCAGTGTACCTGCAGAAAAATGCATGCTTTCAACATTACCACTCTAAACCTAGAAGTGGCATCCACGCAATTTGCGCCGCGTGGACAACGCATCTGTACGGTCCTCTGCTAGACCGGGCTGGCACCCACGCAAGCAAATTGAATTCTTGCTGCGTCACAACAGAAGAGTGGTCACAAACGCCGCAAAGGTGACCACCCCCCTTAAAAATTTCTATCCTACCAGCATGAATGCAGAGTTCACAACTAATCGCAAAACTTCCAATAGCTTCCACCAGTACTGGGGAGGGCTAATGGCCGAAAAGTTGTTTCTCAAAGCGCCGAATATGCATATGAGTTCTATCTAGGTCAAAATGTCAGTGATGTCACCTGGATAACACTAACATCCTTAATACGGGCATATCGTATACTCTCTTTCACAAATTACTTGAAAAGGCCTTTCAAAATCAGTTTTGTAAACTAAAACTTGATGATATAACTGTTGTCTGTGTATGATCGGCTCTGATACCAGCTGTAGCGGAACCGCCGATTTAATACGGGCTAAGTACACCTGCCACCATTAGCTTACAATGTACTTAGACCGTACTAAACCCGGTCGTCCGTCGAGAAGCCCTCGGCTCTCGATTTACACCAAATCCCAGATGAACCGACATCACACACATCCGACTCACGATGGAGCCACAACAGTTACATCATCACAGGCATTTGAATAGATAGTAATAAGACTTTAAGTTACAAACCAGGTTCTGAATAAAATAAGTTCAACATAGGGCCAACATCGGCCGAATTTCGAAATAATGTCTCACAGCGGAAGTCTAAGACCATAGGTCATGCTTAAACCAAAAGAAATGCAGTAGATGAGTGACATCACGCCCACTGATGTCACCCCCATGCCATGACATGACTCCTGTCACTCCTGATGATAACAGGCTCCCCCGCCAACACAGGCGCAGAAGAGGAACTCCATACCTGAAATCCAAATGTCGGGGGCAAACCCTGAGTACTAATTACTCAGAGGACTTAATGGCAAGGCTTACGGCTGACGCAACGCTTGCTTACTATCATTGGATCCTTAGCCTTTGATTCTTAACTCAAAAGTTTATTTACGGATAGTGGGATTTCACAGCCACTACCCTTGTGAAAGAAAGAGATAATCCTTGCAAGTACATAGCTGTCATCATTATGAAATATCAGAGTCTCAAATAATAATCAACCACTTGATATCCAAATCATGAATCATATTTGTAGAATATTAAGGTTATTACTACGTTGCCCGTCAGTGATATTTGGCATTCTCACACCTGGTGAGCATCAGCGATTCGAATCGATTTTAATTCCCGGGAATAACTAAAAATGCCAGGGGCCCATATGCTTACTCACACGACGGCTTTCCCACATATAGTCCCCCTCCTCCACCTGTCCCATCCCAAGTTCGATTCACTCCCACCTGACTCCCGGGTTGTGCCCCCATGACGAGCCTGCCGACATCTCGGACTCCCCGCCATGAGTACCAAGCTCCCCCGGGCCACCTTCCTCTCAACCAGTGGGTAGGAACGTGTTTCTGTTCTCCGGATGGCACAAGTAAGGTTTCACCGGCCCCATTAACCGGGTAAGCACTTTAGCAATGGTATGCCAACCAGCAGGCGAACAGCGGACGGGCCTTAAACGACTCGGGCGGAGCCATTACACCGCAACAACACACACCTCGAAAAGTAAAGCTTAATCTCCGCCCGGTCTCCTTTTTAATCATCAACAGTAAAGCCATCAAGGCAGTTTTCAGTGTAGCATTTTCTTTTCAAGGTCAACCTACGTGACGAGTGACCATTCACTCGTGTCTACTCGGCCCTATCATTTCTATGCAACTCGTCCTACGGACCTATTATTGGTGCTAGAGCCAGGGCGGCCAGTGGTTCTAATGCAATAAGGTTCCAAACAATACCTAATGCATATGCGTAATCATAAATCATAATTTGCTAGGAGAATGTAGGGCCTGCCTACCTTCCTCGCTAGGGTTAGTGTCGTCGGGAGCGGAGTCGGCGGCCTGCTAGAGATCCTCTTGCTGCGGGTACGGTTCCGGGTCCTCGGGCTCCTCGATCAGTGGCTGCTCCTGCGTCTGCTCCTCGATCCCGTGATCTATATGTATGTCATTGTGTAGATGAGTGCAAGGAGTGAAATGCATGAACAAGTTTGGTACTAGGAAAATCATACAAACCATCTCCCCAAACTTAATTTGACCCACATTTCCCTATTTTTCTCTCCTAGCTAGTAGCACTTTGTCAATTTCAAAACAAGGACTAAACCATTCATGCACACTCTCAAACTTCACCAGTGAGCTTCCCATACTATATGTGGCACAAGAAAAATGTAGGCATGCCATTTTGAACATACAATACATATACACCATTTTTCCTATTTGCATAAATACACAAAATGAGCATGACATGGTGAATACAAGGTGAAACTACTCACACTACAGCCCACACCCTTAAAACAGTGCCAAGACATCTCATGTAAGCCAACACTAAGACCTCACAATTTTAGGGAACCATTTAGGCCATTTTTTCCATTTTTGAGTATTTAACATGTACACACAAAAACAGGGGCAAAATGGTCAATGCTCATCTCCACATCATGTCCATTGCATAGATCTTTTTATAAGGAATTCATAGGTTCTGAGTTTGTCCATTTTGGATTTTTATTTGAATTTATATGATTTTTCAAAGTTCAAACCGAGAAAAAGGAAAATAGAAAAAGAAAAACCCAGATCCGAGGACCTCTGCGTAATTAACCATAGTTTCCAGGGGCTAGCTTGCAAGATCTGCAAGACTCAGTAAACAGGCGGGAGGACCGGCTTGCAATTTCGGAAAAGTCCGGGGGCTAGATCTAAAAAGATCCGGCCCCCGTCTTCTTCCTCACGCCGGCTGCGGCCGCGCGGCGCGGCGCGCGCGCGCGCCGGCGAGCTGGGGCTCGCCGGAGCCGCGACGCGGGGTGGCGGAGGTGCGCGGGAGCTAGGGCTTCACCTTGGGGGTATCGTCGTCGGCGGAGGAGGCGTGGAGCGGCGGGGAACGGCGGCGCACCGAGCGTGAACGGCGGCGTCGACTTGAAGCTCCCGGCGCGACGCGACGTCGAGCCGAGCTCGATCTCCTCGGGGAAGGGGAGAACGACGACGAGGGCTAGCGGGGGAGGGGCGGCGTGGAGCGGCGGTCGCGGTGGTGCGGTCGGTCGGGCTCGGGGAGGTCGGGAGGCGGCGGCGCGGGCTCGGCCCCGAGCTCGCGGCCGGCGATGGCGGCGGGCGGAAAAACGGACGGGGCGGCGCGGAGAAGGCACGGGAGCGAAAGGTTTGGCTTAGGGTTTGGACGGGGGGAACCCCGCTCCCTTTTGACGCGCTCGGACGGCCGCCGCGGGGCTCGCCGTACTCCCTGTACGCCGGCGAGCCACGCGGCGCGCGCCGGTTCGCGGCGCGGGCGCGTCCCGGATCGCGGGCCCCACCTGTCAGCGACTGTGGATTTTGGGGAAATTAAAATGTGTTTTCCTTACTACTGTAAACTGCGATTTTGACCAATTTGGAGGCCGAATTTGGAAAAAGCCCAATTGGAAGAAATGTTCTACTCTTTGAACTCTACAAGTTTGTCAAAAGGCTCAACTCCAGAATCCAAGTGTAAATGTGGTTTAAATTCAAATTTTGAAATCAGCCCTAGTTAGGGACAGGGTACCTTTATTGTTTGGAAAAAGGAAAAACCCTATTTCCAAGCCTTTTCACCCAAGGTGCCTTTTGTATAACTTGCTTAGAATTTCAAAACCTACAACTTCTTCAATGGGAGTGTTGCATGAAAGTGGCTGTAGGTTTGTGCAAACTTAGGGTTTTTAAACAAGGCTGATTTGAGTTGGTTTTCTGTACTGACAAAGAAAGACTCCAAACCCTATATAGCCTTCAATATCTGGCCAAACCCCAATTATGAAAGTTGTTCAAAACTTCATTATCTACAAGTTTGGTAATATGAGTTTCCCCTAGATCCCAATAGATTTGGATTTATGAACAAGAACATCTCATAGCACATGTATAAAAATCATATTTTCAAGCATTCCATCTCATCCAATGCAAAACCTAGCTTGTCTATATGCAACACATGATGCTTGATGATGCCTAATGCATGATTAAGACATGGTATTGTACTTGAGATGCTGGAGCATCACAACCCACCCCCCTTAAAGAAATCTCGTCCCGAGATTTTGATGTGTTGTGGGTGGAGAGTTCATAGAGATGAGAAGGTGCAGTGCGACTGGTATTTAAAGGTTTTAAGCAAGTCGAAACATACTCGTTCGAGGTGGACGGAAGGAAACCCGGATACTTGGTTCGCAGGTACTCCTCCGTCTCCCACGTGGCCTCTTCTTCGGTGTGCTCACTCCATTGCACCTTATACATGGTGACCGTGCTACGTCGAGTCGATCGTTGCTTTTGGTCCAGGACTTTCACCGGTCTGGCCTCATAAGTGAGGTCCGGTTCAATCTGAACTTGGGATGTGTCAATCTCTTCCTCTGGCACTCTCAGGCACTTCTTAAGTTGTGACACGTGAAAGATATCATGGACTGCCGCGAGGCGTGGTGGTAGCTCTAGCCGGTAAGCCACGGGTCCACATTTCTCGGAAATCTTGAATGGCCCAACGTACCGCGGTGCTAGCTTCCCTTTTACCCCAAACCAGTGCACACCTTTCATCGGCGATACCCGAAGATACACGTGATCACCCTCTTTAAACACTAGCGGTCTCCTCCTTATATCTGAGTAACTTTTCTGCCTTGACTGTGCCCTTTTTAGGTTTTCCTGTATGAACCTCACTTGCTCTTCGGCTTGTGTTACCAAATCGGGCCCGAAGGTAACTCGCTCTCCAGGTTCTGACCAGTTCAGAGGTGTTCTGCACCTCCTCCCATACAGAGCCTCGAAAGGAGCCATCTCCAAGCTCTTTTGGTAGCTGTTGTTATATGCAAACTCTGCTAGGGGCAAACACTCATCCCACTTGGTGGAATAGGTTAAGACACAGGCCCGAAGCATGTCTTCTAGGATCTGATTTACTCTTTCTACTTGTCCACTAGTCTGAGGGTGGTACGCTGAGCTGTGGATCAACTTTGTGCCTAGAGACTTCTGTAGCTGCTCCCAGAAACGAGATACAAAGACTGAGCCTCGATCCGAGGTAATGGTCACAGGAACACCGTGTAGGGATACTATTCGTGCAATGTATAACTCAGCATAGGTGGCTGCAGTGTAGGAGGTCTTGACCGGTATGAAGTGCGCTGACTTAGTGAAACGGTCAATGATCACCCATATGGAGTCGTACCCTTTCTGAGTGCGTGGCAACCCTACCACAAAATCCATGTGTATGTCTTCCCACTTCCAAGCCGGGATGTTTAAGGGGTGAAGCATACCGGCTGGCTTTAGGTGATCTGCTTTTACTCTCTTGCACACGTGACATTCTGATACATATTTGGCGATTTCCCGCTTCATGCGGGTCCACCAAAACCTTTGTTTCAAGTCCTGGTACATTTTATTGCTGCCTGGATGCATGGCCAGTACGGACTCGTGAGCTTCTTCTAATATTTTCTTCCTCAGCTCCATATCTTTAGGGACTACTAAGCGGTTTTTGAACCATAGGACCCCTTGGTTATCTAAGGTGAAGCAAACCCTCTTTGCCTCAGCAATACCCTCACGTATGTGAGCCATGCCCGGGTCGTGTTTTTGTGCTTCAATGATCAGATCTCTTAGTGTTGGCTCAATGCTGATGTTATATAGTTCGACTAAGAATTCAACCGGCATCTCAATCTCGTTCATCTCCCAACATATCACCCGAGCCGTGGGTCGGACCTCAATCACATTGCAATGAGCCCGACGGCTTAGTGCATCCGCCACTACATTCGCTTTCCCCGGGTGGTAATGAATCTCTAGGTCATAATCTTTTATCAATTCTAACCACCGACGCTGCCTCATGTTCAGTTCGGGCTGTGTGAAGATATATTTGAGGCTCTTGTGGTCAGTATATATGTGACAGGTATTGCCCAGCAGATAGTGTCTCCATATCTTCAGGGCATGCACGACTGCTGCAAGTTCCAGATCGTGAGTCGGGTAGTTGGTTTCATGTTTTCTTAGTTGGCGGGAGGCGTACTTAATTACTCTCCCTTCTTGCATTAGGACACAACCGAGGCCCTGACCGGAGGCGTCACAATACACATCGAAGGGCTTGGTGACGTCCGGTTGGGCTAGTACTGGTGCAGTTGTTAACAGTTTCTTCAATTCTCGGAACCCCTCCTCGCACTTCGGACCCCACACGAATTTTGCATTTTTCTTAGTCAAGGAGGTCATTGGTTTAGCAATTTTGGAGAAGTCCTTGATAAAGCGGCGGTAGTAGCCCGCTAAACCAAGGAAACTCCTGATCTCGGTTACGGTTTCAGGCTGCTTCCAATTCAGGACATCTTTCACTTTGCTAGGATCAACTGCTACCCCCCTTCTCTGATAAGACATGCCCCAGAAAACCCACTTCCTTAAGCCAGAACGCACACTTGCTGAACTTGGCATAGAGCTTATGTTCTCTTAGCCGAGTGAGTACTACCCGCAAATGTTCTTCGTGTTCTTTTTCATTTTTGGAGTAGATTAATATATCATCAATGAATACCACGACGAACTTGTCGAGCTCGTTCATGAACACCGAGTTCATCATGTACATGAAGAAGGCTGGTGCGTTGGTTAACCCAAAGGACATGACCAGATATTCATACAAGCCATATCTGGTCGAGAAAGCAGTTTTTGGTATGTCCTCTTCTCTGATTTTTATCTGATAATAGCCCGATCTTAAGTCAATTTTTGAGAAGACTTTGGCCCCAGCTAACTGATCGAACAGGATGTCAATGTGTGGAATTGGATATTTATTTTTGACTGTGACTGCATTTAGCGGCCTGTAGTCCACACAGAGCCTTTTACCTCCCTGATCTTTCTTCTCTACGAAGAGGGCCGGACAACCCCAAGGTGACGAACTTGGCCGAATGAAACCCTTATCTAGTTGCTCTTGGAGTTGTATTTTTAGCTCCTTTAGTTCATCCGGTGCCATTCTGTATGGCCTTTTTGAGACAGGGGCTGTACCGGGGATGAGGTCAATGCGGAACTCTACGTCCCTATCCGGAGGCAGACCCGGCAGTTCTTCCGGAAATACGTCCGGGAAGTCACATACTACAGGAATCTCTTTGATTTCATCGAGTTCAGTTGCATTTACTGTGGCCACCATGTGTTTCATGTCTGGCATGTGTACCCATATAACCTTGCCGCTGACCCTAGACCTTAACTGTATGGTCCTATTGCCAATATCTAGGACGGCGTTGTTTTCAGTCATCCAATTCATTCCCAAGATAATATCAATCCCTTGGTGTGGCAGCACCACGGGGTTGATGATGAATGTCTCGGCTCCTATTTCCAGCTTTAAGTGTCTGACCCCTAGACTGGTATCAATCGGAGACCCTGGGGCAGTGATGTGGTAGTTTTCCCTCAACTTGTGCAATTTTATGTCGTGCTTCTGTGCGTATGCTTTGCTAATAAAGGTATGCGTAGCCCCCGAATCAAATAGCATGACGGTCGAACGACCGTTGATCATGAACGTACCAGCGAGCACCGGCACACCGGCGGGAATCTGCTCCAGGTGGATGTAGTGCACCCGACCCGTCTTCTGTGCCGGCCCCTTCTGCTTGCCCTGCTGGGTGCCGCCTGCTGGATTCGGGCCTTGAAATTTGCGGGGTGCCCTGCAATCCCGACTGAAGTGCCCCACCTTGCCACAGTTAAAGCAAGGGTTTCCAGGCCCCGGGAGAGCGAGGACACGTGTCGCGGGGGCCGGGGCTTGTGTGCCGGCGGTGAGCCTCTGCTGCTGCTGTGGCTGCTGCTGCTGTGGCGCCCGGTGAACCCAGCCCGGCTGATTGGGCCGGACCGTGAAACGGGGCTGCTGATAGTACTGCTGTGAGGGCCTATAGGCTGACTTTTGCTTCTGGGAGGATCCAGCAGCAGATGTGTTGGCTTGGCGCTTGCGCCTCTGATCTTCATTAGCGACTCGCAGGCGATTCTCCATATCAAGCGCGGTGTCCACCAAGTCGGTGAAGCTCTGGTAGCGACGCCCCAAGTGTGTCTGGAGAGTGGGGTCAAAGCCGCTCAGAAGCCTAGCGGCACGAGAGGGGTCATCTCGCACATCCTCCGGTGCATACTGCGACAGGTGAATAAACGCCTGTACGTACTGCATCACCGTCTTGTTTCCTTGCTTGAGCTCTCGAAATTCTCGCTTCTTCTGTTCTACCAGGCTATCCGGGATATAGTGGGCCCGGAAAGCCTGAGAGAACTCCTCCCAGGTGGGCTCATGCCCAGCCCGCTGCATCTCGAGGAACGTGGCATGCCATGCCCCCGCAGGTCCCTGTAGCAGCTGCCCGGCAAAGCGCGCTTTCTGTTGCTCGGTCAACTCTGGGAGGAGAGTAAACTTGGATCTGATGGTGCGGAGCCAGTCATCAGCATCCAGCGGTTCGGGGCACTTGCTGAAGATGGGAGGGCGCAAATCCTCAAAGTCCCGGTATGAGATACCACGGTTTCTAGGCTCCCGCTGCCCATTACCGCGGCCTTGGCGCTCTTCCGCTAGCAGTCGGATCAGCTCACCCTGTTGCACGATCAGGGTAGCCAACTCCGGCGGAGGTGGGGCGCCGTTCGCCTGCTGCTCCGAACCCGAGTGTTGCCCATTGCGAGTGTTCACCATCTGCAAGGAGGATGCCAACGTGGTTTACATGAGATTTTCGTGCATCGTAGGTATAGGCTCAGAAATCATGACATGTACATATCTTGCGTGCAATGCAACCAGGTAGTGCAGAAAACCAAATTCCGAATTTAATTAAAACGACCTAAATTAAGGCTCAAGGTTTAGCCATTACATCATAGGATGGTGGTTACATCGACCAACCATCGAATCACACATCAAGTGGCGTCCCATATTACATAAATGGGGTACCCGTATGAGCTCTCACCTCACAAATGTTTAGGTACACCCATAAGTCAGCACGGAGCGTGGTGAAACAAAATATCGCTATCAACGTGCTAGCTACGCGCCACATACTACTACTCCACTAAGACATCCTCTAAGCCTCCGAGTGACCGGTAGTCGCGGCGTCCTCGTCCTGCTCCATCTCCTGAGGCTCGGAGGACTCCCCGTCCTGGGATCCCTCATACTGCGCGAGGCGCTGCTGGAGCACCGACACCTGCGCCTCCAACTCCTCACGGCGAGCCTGAGCGTCCCTGTGCCTGGCGGCGAAGAACTGGCTGCGGTCCTTCTCCTGAATGTACAGCCCGTACACCTCGCGGGCGTAGTCCACGCACGCGACCTGGGGGCGCGAGGCACCCCGTGCCCGAAGGTCGTCGCGACGGTCCTGCCACGGGTCGTCGTCCTGTCCGAGGGTAGGGAGGAAACGCAGCACCGTGTCACCCGCCTCCTCCTCAGAGCTCAGTACCGCAAGGGCTGTCATGAGAGCACCCTTGCGAGCGTCCTCCCCACTGACTCCGCGGGAAACGATCGTGCGGAAACTACCGTTTGCCGTGGTGAGGACCACCTTGGCCTCACAGACTCCCGGCTCGTGGATCAACTGCGTGGAGATGAACGGGCAGGGGCGACGTCCCAACTCACGCATGGCCCTGCACAGGATCAGGGACATGGGACAGTCCTCCCGGCAACGCTCATGGACCCATCCACCCTCGGCAACCGGCGGGGTGTGGGTCATAGGGGGCAAAGGGCGCCCTCCGGTGGCCTTGCGCGCGGTCTGCTTCGTCCTCACCATCTGTTTGGCATAAAAAGGAGATGTCTTAGTTTTATAAGGGAGTGGATTTTAAAATCATGATCAAGACGGATCGGAGGGAACGTGTAGAGTGGTGTCTTAAAATTTCGAGTTCATGCAATACTCATATTTTTAGCAGCAAACCCCATTTGACAGAAAAGAAAATCATGATGCATGATTCGTCCTGATCGATCTCACATTGCACCCCCATTTAGTATTACTAGCGATAATTCGGTGACGTATATGCACGGCTCTCTCTAATGCAACTAGGCGTTCACTATCGTTCTTAATATCGCACGTAGTCAGTGTACCTGCAGAAAAATGCATGCTTTCAACATTACCACTCTAAACCTAGAAGTGGCATCCACGCAATTTGCGCCGCGTGGACAACGCATCTGTACGGTCCTCTGCTAGACCGGGCTGGCACCCACGCAAGCAAATTGAATTCTTGCTGCGTCACAACAGAAGAGTGGTCACAAACGCCGCAAAGGTGACCACCCCCCTTAAAAATTTCTATCCTACCAGCATGAATGCAGAGTTCACAACTAATCGCAAAACTTCCAATAGCTTCCACCAGTACTGGGGAGGGCTAATGGCCGAAAAGTTGTTTCTCAAAGCGCCGAATATGCATATGAGTTCTATCTAGGTCAAAATGTCAGTGATGTCACCTGGATAACACTAACATCCTTAATACGGGCATATCGTATACTCTCTTTCACAAATTACTTGAAAAGGCCTTTCAAAATCAGTTTTGTAAACTAAAACTTGATGATATAACTGTTGTCTGTGTATGATCGGCTCTGATACCAGCTGTAGCGGAACCGCCGATTTAATACGGGCTAAGTACACCTGCCACCATTAGCTTACAATGTACTTAGACCGTACTAAACCCGGTCGTCCGTCGAGAAGCCCTCGGCTCTCGATTTACACCAAATCCCAGATGAACCGACATCACACACATCCGACTCACGATGGAGCCACAACAGTTACATCATCACAGGCATTTGAATAGATAGTAATAAGACTTTAAGTTACAAACCAGGTTCTGAATAAAATAAGTTCAACATAGGGCCAACATCGGCCGAATTTCGAAATAATGTCTCACAGCGGAAGTCTAAGACCATAGGTCATGCTTAAACCAAAAGAAATGCAGTAGATGAGTGACATCACGCCCACTGATGTCACCCCCATGCCATGACATGACTCCTGTCACTCCTGATGATAACAGGCTCCCCCGCCAACACAGGCGCAGAAGAGGAACTCCATACCTGAAATCCAAATGTCGGGGGCAAACCCTGAGTACTAATTACTCAGAGGACTTAATGGCAAGGCTTACGGCTGACGCAACGCTTGCTTACTATCATTGGATCCTTAGCCTTTGATTCTTAACTCAAAAGTTTATTTACGGATAGTGGGATTTCACAGCCACTACCCTTGTGAAAGAAAGAGATAATCCTTGCAAGTACATAGCTGTCATCATTATGAAATATCAGAGTCTCAAATAATAATCAACCACTTGATATCCAAATCATGAATCATATTTGTAGAATATTAAGGTTATTACTACGTTGCCCGTCAGTGATATTTGGCATTCTCACACCTGGTGAGCATCAGCGATTCGAATCGATTTTAATTCCCGGGAATAACTAAAAATGCCAGGGGCCCATATGCTTACTCACACGACGGCTTTCCCACATATAGTCCCCCTCCTCCACCTGTCCCATCCCAAGTTCGATTCACTCCCACCTGACTCCCGGGTTGTGCCCCCATGACGAGCCTGCCGACATCTCGGACTCCCCGCCATGAGTACCAAGCTCCCCCGGGCCACCTTCCTCTCAACCAGTGGGTAGGAACGTGTTTCTGTTCTCCGGATGGCACAAGTAAGGTTTCACCGGCCCCATTAACCGGGTAAGCACTTTAGCAATGGTATGCCAACCAGCAGGCGAACAGCGGACGGGCCTTAAACGACTCGGGCGGAGCCATTACACCGCAACAACACACACCTCGAAAAGTAAAGCTTAATCTCCGCCCGGTCTCCTTTTTAATCATCAACAGTAAAGCCATCAAGGCAGTTTTCAGTGTAGCATTTTCTTTTCAAGGTCAACCTACGTGACGAGTGACCATTCACTCGTGTCTACTCGGCCCTATCATTTCTATGCAACTCATCCTACGGACCTATTATTGGTGCTAGAGCCAGGGCGGCCAGTGGTTCTAATGCAATAAGGTTCCAAACAATACCTAATGCATATGCGTAATCATAAATCATAATTTGCTAGGAGAATGTAGGGCCTGCCTACCTTCCTCGCTAGGGTTAGTGTCGTCGGGAGCGGAGTCGGCGGCCTGCTGGAGATCCTCTTGCTGCGGGTACGGTTCCGGGTCCTCGGGCTCCTCGATCAGTGGCTGCTCCTGCGTCTGCTCCTCGATCCCGTGATCTATATGTATGTCATTGTGTAGATGAGTGCAAGGAGTGAAATGCATGAACAAGTTTGGTACTAGGAAAATCATACAAACCATCTCCCCAAACTTAATTTGACCCACATTTCCCTATTTTTCTCTCCTAGCTAGTAGCACTTTGTCAATTTCAAAACAAGGACTAAACCATTCATGCACACTCTCAAACTTCACCAGTGAGCTTCCCATACTATATGTGGCACAAGAAAAATGTAGGCATGCCATTTTGAACATACAATACATATACACCATTTTTCCTATTTGCATAAATACACAAAATAAGCATGACATGGTGAATACAAGGTGAAACTACTCACACTACAGCCCACACCCTTAAAACAGTGCCAAGACATCTCATGTAAGCCAACACTAAGACCTCACAATTTTAGGGAACCATTTAGGCCATTTTTTCTATTTTTGAGTATTTAACATGTACACACAAAAACAGGGGCAAAATGGTCAATGCTCATCTCCACATCATGTCCATTGCATAGATCTTTTTATAAGGAATTCATAGGTTCTGAGTTTGTCCATTTTGGATTTTTATTTGAATTTATATGATTTTTCAAAGTTCAAACCGAGAAAAAGGAAAATAGAAAAAGAAAAACCCAGATCCGAGGACCTCTGCGTAATTAACCATAGTTTCCAGGGGCTAGCTTGCAAGATCTGCAAGACTCAGTAAACAGGCGGGAGGACCGGCTTGCAATTTCGGAAAAGTCCGGGGGCTAGATCTAAAAAGATCCGGCCCCCGTCTTCTTCCTCGCGCCGGCTGCGGCCGCGCGGCGCGGCGCGCGCGCGCCGGCGAGCTGGGGCTCGCCGGAGCCGCGACGCGGGGGTGGCGGAGGTGCGCGGGAGCTAGGGCTTCACCTTGGGGGTATCGTCGTCGGCGGAGGAGGCGTGGAGCGGCGGGGAACGGCGGCGCACCGAGCGTGAACGGCGGCGTCGACTTGAAGCTCCCGGCGCGACGCGACGTCGAGCCGAGCTCGATCTCCTCGGGAAGGGGAGAACGACGACGAGGGCTAGCGGGGGAGGGGCGGCGTGGAGCGGCGGTCGCGGTGGTGCGGTCGGTCGGGCTCGGGGAGGTCGGGAGGCGGCGGCGCGGGCTCGGCCCCGAGCTCGCGGCCGGCGATGGCGGCGGGCGGAAAAACGGACGGGGCGGCGCGGAGAAGGCACGGGAGCGAAAGGTTTGGCTTAGGGTTTGGACGGGGGGAACCCCGCTCCCTTTTGACGCGCTCGGACGGCCGCCGCGGGGCTCGCCATACTCCCTGTACGCCGGCGAGCCACGCGGCGCGCGCCGGTTCGCGGCGCGGGCGCGTCCCGGATCGCGGGCCCCACCTGTCAGCGACTGTGGATTTTGGGGAAATTAAAATGTGTTTTCCTTCCTACTGTAAACTGCGATTTTGACCAATTTGGAGGCCGAATTTGGAAAAAGCCCAATTGGAAGAAATGTTCTACTCTTTGAACTCTACAAGTTTGTCAAAAGGCTCAACTCCAGAATCCAAGTGTAAATGTGGTTTAAATTCAAATTTTGAAATCAGCCCTAGTTAGGGACAGGGTACCTTTATTGTTTGGAAAAAGGAAAAACCCTATTTCCAAGCCTTTTCACCCAAGGTGCCTTTTGTATAACTTGCTTAGAATTTCAAAACCTACAACTTCTTCAATGGGAGTGTTGCATGAAAGTGGCTGTAGGTTTGTGCAAACTTAGGGTTTTTAAACAAGGCTGATTTGAGTTGGTTTTCTGTACTGACAAAGAAAGACTCCAAACCCTATATAGCCTTCAATATCTGGCCAAACCCCAATTATGAAAGTTGTTCAAAACTTCATTATCTACAAGTTTGGTAATATGAGTTTCCCCTAGATCCCAATAGATTTGGATTTATGAACAAGAACATCTCATAGCACATGTATAAAAATCATATTTTCAAGCATTCCATCTCATCCAATGCAAAACCTAGCTTGTCTATATGCAACACATGATGCTTGATGATGCCTAATGCATGATTAAGACATGGTAATGTACTTAGATGCTGGAGCATCACAGCTGCCGTTCTACGCCCCCTCGCATTCCGCCAGTTGCCGCAGTCCCGCTCCCCTCGGCTTCCGCCTCCGCAGGTCTGCCCCTTCGCGGCCTTGCCCTCCGCCTACGGCGCCGCCGCCTATCACACGCCCCGTTGAATGCCGCTCCGTCGGTCCTCCCATCTCCCTGTCGCAGCACCTGCACCTCCCTCTTCACCTGCCCTGCCTCCCTCTGCCTGACGCTTCGCTCGCCGTTGGCCTCCGCCCAACGCGCGGACTGGTCGGCTCCGCCCTGGCCCCCTGCGCGGTTTGCGCCGCTGCCACGCGACCGGCGTCGCCCTGGACCAGACCTCTGCCTCTCTCTCCCAGGCGTAACCGTACCCAACCGGCGCTGCTCCTCCTGCCTCGACCGCTGCCTCTCACCCTCTCTCCCCAGCCTGCAGGACGAACAAGGCGAGTGACACCAGCGCTGCGCTTCCAGCTTGTCATCACGCCCGGGCCAACTCCTCTGGCTAGCAGATGCGGGCTGCCAAATATCTCCTGACGTCCATGGTGATTAATTTCTCTTCTTCGTTCTTACTTCCCTTGCTCACGCAGCACACCTGCTAGTGCTCAAGTGCAAGGCTGAAAGTCACAGGGGAGCTCCAGCTCCGATCAGTATATAGAATGTCATTGCAATATTGATAAACAATCCTATTGGATGGAGCTCAATGATGAATCAAACAAAATTCTGTTTCATTCAGATTTTGACCATGAGGTTAGCGTCTGACTACAATCCTTATTTTTGCTGCAACTTAGAACTACAATTTTAATAAATTGTATGCCACTAGCCAACCTTTACAGTTTTGATATTTTTCAAGGTTCACCTCACATATATTAATTAGTTGTGCACTTGTGGAGGGACAGCCCAAACATACAAGATAATATGGCACTAGTACTTTTTATATGATGCTGATGTATTCAAATTTGTAATACTGAGCAATGTATATGAGAGAACGCAACATTATGCAGTTGTTGTAGTAATGACGGTAGAGGCTGCCATTAGTATCAGATTGTCATCTCATTACACTTGATTTTTGACCAATTTCACATCCCTTTAAAAGAATTATTTGCATTTCATATGAATTATGTGCAATGAGAAAAATTGCTTACCAACACATTTTATATATTTGATTCCTCAAATGACGGTATATGCATTAACAAATAGCCCATAGCCGTGTCAGAGCTGCTAGGCATGTGAGCAAAAGCACTTAGCAATTCATGAAGAGGTTATGTTATCTTCCTCTGGTTCGTGGTATTTCCAAACCCAAAACTCATGCTTGAGAAACATGGTTACTTCATACATTTTTCTTCAGCCCTGAGTCATAAAAGGGTGATAATTTACAATGGTAAGATGATTAGAAGAACTAAAAATTTATAAAACCATCAAAATGAGCGCTGATATGCTATTTTAAAACTGAAAATATAGGATAGTAGTGATAAGTGATAGCATTCATTTACGTGTCCACAATTTCTGTCACTTTATAATTGGACATGAGGAGAAACATAAGTAGAGATTAGCGATATTGCAGCCTTTGGTTTTGACTGTATATACCCAGCCATCTAGAATGTAGCAAGATTGTTCTTTGCTCAAATTGTGAAATATGCTTATTAATTTTATATTTTATTCAACAATGGACTTCATAGGACCAGGAAAACAGGATTGCATGGAAAACCACAGAGCATAATCTTTTGAGTTAGAACAATATTTTCACGTTTGCATTTCTGTGATATAATTCAGATTGTAGTGCCATATACACCCATACAGGTAGTAGTATTTGGATTTCCCTATAGGATAGGATTGTGAGTCAGGCTGAACATATTACTTCCCAAGTTGTAAATTCAGAGCTCTAAAAATAATAGAGATTTTGTTTGGCTTGCAATCACACAACAATTGCAGATCACATCTCGATTTATTTTACTATACAATAGAGATAGCTTTGCATGCAAACAAGTTTCTTTCAGTTCCACACATCAGATCACACTACACCTAAGTCATTCAGTTTTTTGCAGCATTTTTAGAATTGAGACAACCTATAGCGCGGCTTGGAGCCCATGCGGGCACGCGGCGTGCGGACGCGCAGTCCTGCCACATAAGCATTGGATGAGCGTGGATCCTCCCCGTGATATGAGTTTACTTATGACACTACTTCAAGCAGGAAGAGACCTATGAACTGACCTTATTTTTTCTCGAACCATGAACTGACTTTAGATGCGCACCGACTAATGAATAATTTGGAAGTACATGCGGCATTAGTGTCAAAACAAGTATCACTTCAATACATGTTACAGGAGCTCAAGATTCATATATTAGGACAATCTGTTCTTTGTTGCCAATAATCTTTTTCATCCCTTCAGGCAAGATTAACTGTTAAAGAAATGATGTGGTAAACGAGCCACTTGGGTTGATCTCCAAGCAAATCTGCACGCTCATATTTCCACTCCCAATCAAAGCTGTATTTCCTAATTGGAAGAACGTGCTATCTCAGTTATTTGTCTTGGATTGCACCATTCACACATTGTAGCTAATACTCCTATACTGCCACTGTAACTGCATGGGCATACATTTTGGTTTGTTTCCTGATACTACGACGATGTATTAAGAGATGCGTTGGTGCCTGGTTTAAAGCTTTATAACCTGTCATAGCATCAACACCAGTAAACTCATGGGTGGCGCGGCAACTTGCTTTCAAGTATTATTTATTTTTCATTTAGCCTAAGTTTGCTACAGATAAGAAGATGGTCAAATGCTTGTTCAAGTCATTCTTCTCTTCAGTTTACTGTACAACTATATATATTTTTTCTCTCACACATATATACATAGGTGAAACCATCGTGCTTTAGTCATTGCAATTCATTCAATAGCAAGTTGAAGTTACTCCATATATCTCACATTCATTCGTGTATTAATATCGCTACACTACCTAAATGTAAGACTTCAAGTTATGCAAAGGCGTGCCTTTTTTATCCAAATAATTATGTAATATCCCCTATGCAGGACATCAGTAGATAAAAGGACAGATAAATTGAGTCCTCTGCGCAGCTTTTTGTTTCACATATTGTTAGAAAGCGCACTCAAAGGTAATAAGTTGTCATCACTGGAGATGTGTTGCTCATACCAAAATAAAATATCAACTACACAAATCTTTTTAGGAGTTTTGATTGCATACACTACAAGAATCCAACTAAAATTCGTTGACCAGAAACCCACGAATTTAGGGTTATACCCACGAACTTAAGCTAAGTTCGTCGACCAACCGTCGAACTTATCCATCATACTTAACTCGACGAAATTATTCAAATAAGTTTGATGGCTCGACGAACTTAAGATTAAGTTCGTCGGTTTAGGCCAAGCCGACGAACTTAATTGGGGGGCGCCACTAAATTCGTCGGCCGGGCAGGAGCCGACGAACTTAATGTAAGTTCGTCGGCCAGTGCTACCTGACGAACTTAACTGGCAGGCCAATTAAGTTCGTCGGTTTTGGTGGTCGATGAACTTATTCGTTTTCTTTTTTTTTTTTTTGCATTTTCCTATCTGACCATCAGAAATTCCAGAAAAATCACAATAAAATTCCACAATATCTATCACAAACAGATTCCAGATGCAAAGTCTCACAATATATATCATACCACACATAATTCAACAATAGTTCATCAAATCTGACATATGCAAAGTCTTAAGTAGTCCAACACATACAAATTCGAGTCCCACATGCAAAGTCTAGGCAATAATATGATGTCCAAATTAGGGTACATAGAAACCACCATACGAAGTTCATCACATACAGGCAAAGTCCTCTGGCTGAAACCTAGTTAGGCTCATCATTTGGATGGTTTGAGTTGTGGCCGCTACCACCTCCGCCGCCGCCGGATTGGTTGAGGAAGCCATCCATGTCTTCACAATTTTGTGATGGGGCACGGGAATTAGAACCCTGCAACTGCATTGTAAAATAGGCTTAAAATTGCAAATATAACCTACATTTGGCGAAAATGGCAAAGTAAACTCAAATTTGACTTAGAATTGCAAACTAAACCTAAATTTAACTTCACACGACAAACTTAACACGAAATTAACCTATATATATATATATATATGTATATAAGTCAAACTTAACACAAATTTGACTTAAAATGGAAAACTTAACCTAAATTCCAACTATATCTATATATAAGTCACACTTAACATAAATTTGGCCAAAACCGCATACTTTACCTAAATTCAAGTTAAAAAGGCAAATTCAAGGTGATAATTTGAGCTAAACTTAGGTACAACTAATAAGTCAAGAATTCAACTAAGTCATTGAATGTAACGTGTATCTGTTCAAAATAGCACATAAGTTTCCTATGTTTCTTTGGTTTCCCTATTGGATAACTTGGACATGTTTACATACCGACGGTGTCGTCGGTGGAGCTATGGAACGCCACGGCACGAAGTAGGGCTGCTGGCCAGCGGGGTGAAACATCAGCTACCCACGATACATCATCATTGGTTAACCAGAGTATATCCACTGCCGAGGTTGCCATCCCTGGTTGACAATACATAGCAGAAATAAGATGTTAAAGCATTATCCTTTGCCATTTTAACTTGGTTAGTTAGAAAAAAATATGTTAAAGCATTTTAACCTGAGAAGAATCTCCGAAAGGTGGTCCTTGGGTATGATACATCCATTGTTGAGGCTGGGACCCTGCAACTCAAATAAATAGATATGCTATATATATTAAAGAAGTTAAATAGGTCGCTTAAGTCATAGTAACTCAAATAAAACGAATTGTATGCCTGGGTCGCATCTCCAACTGGAGGGGCTTGGCCAGAGGGGACTATCTGTTGACGGCACTTAGGCACGGCAAACTTTATACTGCAAGCGACAGTATCGTATGTAGCTTTTCTCCAGAATAAGTATAATGAGTTTTGTCAATCCAGAAAATTAACTAATTGAGAGCTAATTAACAAGAGTTTAAGAGTTTATGGTAAACTAAAGGTATAAAACAGGGTTCTAATCTATCTCTAAACCAGCTTTAAACTATATCTAATCTACGTCTAAACTATACTAATACTATATGATAAGCAATTAGAATAGAACTAGAACACTAATCAAAGGGTATTAACTAGAGTCTAATCAAGCTCTAATTGGATCCAAGACATGCATGATATGGGCGCCACAATTAAATAAGAGCAACGAGATAACTAGTAGCTCAAGATAGATAAACATGATCAAGCATAAACTTCATAGCATGATTAAATCAAGATCAAATAATCTAATCCTCTAGATCGAGTTTAACCTTTCTCCAGCTCTACTGTCACTAGCAACCAGTTAATCGATGAGAAACTCTCAACAGACAGACATAATTAGAGAACATGCTTCTAATTACTTCACATAGTCTAACAACATAATTAGCACAACTAGAACCTGTAATCACCATGATTACAAGAACTAGAAACACAACTATATCATTAGTAAACTAGATTAAAGATCAAGAATGCTAGAAGAATATAACCCTTAATGACATGCTCTAATTAACATGCATCTATACCTAAAGTTAATTAGAGCTAGAACAAGCATAATTAGAACAAGAAGATGATAATTAGACAAGATCAATGTTTCATTAATAAATTGTATCATACTTACAACCATGATGATACCTTCCCTTAATGATACAATTAGACCTTTGGAGCTAGGTAATTAGAGCACCATGCAAGGGTTCTAATCACCTCTATGGATTAGAGAGGTTCTAATCCTAGCCTAGAAACTCGATCCTCTACTTTCCTCTAGTTGTTGTCCCTCTTCTCTATATCCTATCACCTTGATAATGAATTGGATGCCCGAACTCGGGACCTAGACTCGCTATTTATACCCTGGAGGAGGCGTGGTAGAAAGCAAACCGGAAACCGACGTAGGAATAGGTGGGGTCGGCCGACTTGGGGGCCTAGGGTCGGCCGACCTTAGCCCCTCCTCTGTCCGTTTCTTTCCATCTTTCGCCGGGACGTTCCTTATTGTTTGGGCATGAAGTGTTGGTCTCGAACTTGGCTTGGAAAGCTCTGGAATCTTCGATATTGGCCGATGTACACCGGAATATTCTGGTTTTGGATAACTATGAAGTGTCTTGGCACTTTCCTTATAGATTCCTTCTGGTAGCTTCCATGCCCAGCGTAGCATATGATATCTTCTAGAAGTTCCCTGAATAGGAAACCTTGATCAACTGATAGGGGGAATGAATCAACCAATCTTTCGTTGTTTATCACCTTCTAGAATACCGTCTTAGAGGTATTTCCTTACTCGACGTAGATTATGATGAATTTTGCGAAAAATAGCTTAAAAACTTGCAAAAATCAAGTATATCAATTTTCCAAGGCAATTGGTGATAATTGTTAGTAAAAGATATAGTTTACGCTCAAAATCAATGGAAAATCACATAAAATGATACAAAATATTAGTCAAAAATCTTGCGTCAACACTATCCAGTTAGGAGGAGATTGAGAACCCTGAGTATCTCCAAGTAGTGGTCATTGGGTGGTAGGAGTGCTGAAGTAGTGATGTGGAACCTAGAAAACATGTACATCAATAGATTAGGTGGTTCAGAGACACTAACTGATACAACCAGCATTTACCTGTGGGGAGAGTTGTGGAGGTCGAAACTCTGAGACATTAGATCTAACCCTCTGAGACAATTCCTGTTCAAAATTTATTACTTAGATCACAATCAAATGTAAAATAGTATAGCATTGTCTACAGAACATGTTATAGCTTGTACCACAAGATACGTTTTCATGTACTCATTGTCTTCTCGAAGTCTACGGGTTTCCTCTTCATAGGACCGAGACATGCGAGGTGAATAAGAACACTTGAAAACTCAAACTCAAACCCCTAAGCGGCAAACTGATGCAAAAACAGAGCACTAGATACCGTCCACTGCTCGGATACGTATCTAGTCAAAAGAGCGGAAGAAACTTCGCCTCACACTACAAGAATCCCGATCACTTTCGGCGGCCCAAATAATTTTAGGCAGCTAGATAAGGCCGCCGAAAATAGTGACACTATTTTCGGCGGAAACAACAGGCCACCGAAAATAGAGCCACTATTTTCGGCGGCCCCATCCGGCCGCCGAAAATAGTGTTACTTTCGGCGGCCAGGCCGAGCCGCCGAGAAATAGTAGCACTACTTTCGGCGGCTAGACCTGGCCGCCGAAAATAGCGGCTGCTGGGTAGGGCCGCCGAAAATAAGGCCGCTATTTTCGGCGGCCCGGTGGCTAGCCGCGGAAAGTTACTCTCGCCCTAGCTATCCAGGCCAGCCGGGCCGGTTCATCCCCCACAACACACAACACCCACTTCCCTCCCGCGCCCTTGCCGCCGCGCGCCGCCCCGACGCCGCCCAGCCCGGCCGCGCCGCGCCGCCCCGCCCAGCCGACCCTGCGCGCCGGCGCTGCCGCTGCGGCCACGCCCCGCCCCGGCCGGCGCCGCCCCGAC
This sequence comes from Paspalum notatum, assembly GCA_022530915.1. Lineage (NCBI taxonomy): Eukaryota > Viridiplantae > Streptophyta > Magnoliopsida > Poales > Poaceae > Paspalum > Paspalum notatum. Next base: position 27,398,386 of record CM039692.1, read on the forward strand.
GCCTCCCCGCCTGGCGGGCCCTGCGCGCCGGCGTCCCCCGGTGGCCGCGCCCCTACCCGGCCCTGCGCACTTGCCGCCCTGCCCCATCGCGTTCATTGAAGTAAGAAACTCGATGACTTTGGACTTATTTTCGACTTATTTACAGTGATTGTAGTTAATTTTCGGCGGCCAAACCGGCGAAAGTTGATAAGAAGTGCAATGTATTTTGATTTGATGATTAAGTGTTAAATGATTGGATTAAATATCGAGCTTAGTTACATATTGTGTTATCAACATGCTTATCATTTGTTATGATTCAACATGCTTAGTTAAATATGTGTTAGCACTTATACCATTGTCTTATCATTTTGATATGCTATGCTTACCATTTATCTAGCTTTAATAAACGCAAGTCACGGAACCTATGCGTCACCCGTTTCGGACCGGCAGCGTTTCACGTGCGTACGCACGTGAGAGGTAGCTGGTCCGGAATTGTCCCTTTTTTGGACAGCCTCGGAGTGACCGATAGAGCGTGGTATTTATGATGAGCCACGGGGTCTAAGCAAAATTTCGGTGGCATAACCTTGTTGTTATCCGCTGCACCACATTTGGGCGCGCAGTTGGAGAACAGCGGGGTTATGCTGCCGAAATTTCGTTCGAACCCCGGAGGGTCATCATAAATCCGTGCTCTGTCGACCACTCTTGGGTGGGTTTAGGACATATCTTTACCTATAGATGTAGGGCCGCAATACGTTGAAAAACAATAAGCTTACCTTCTACCTTGCTTTAATCTATATATAACCTCAAGTATGGCCGACGATCGCCGATGGATGTATGATGGTTGGGATAAGAGTGGGGGTAAAGCGCACTCGGCTGAGTGGAGGAGAAAGACACAAGCTTTTCTTGACCATGCATTCTCTGTGACAACTCACAATCGGGTCAGGTGTCCATGCAACAAGCACAACAACGGTGGAAGTTTGCTGAATAAACTTGAAATAGCCAAAGACCTGGTTGACTATGGTTTCACGCCAGACTATGAATGGACCTTCCATGGTGAGAAAGAAACCAGAGTTTAGGTAGAAGAGAAAACAGATGATGCTTCGGCGGGCGTTGATAGGATGGATGAGATGCTAGAAGCTTTACAGCCAGAGTTTGGTCTAAACTCTGAGGATCCTCCTACAAAAGAGGTTGAGGAGTTCTTCAAGCTCCTTAAAGCTTCGAAAGAGCCGCTGCACAAACACACAAAAGTGTCCGTCCTAGCTTTTGTGACTCGGCTCATTGCCATCAAGTCCAAGTGTTTCTTCTCGAACAATTGTTTCAATGACCTCCTGCAATTGATTGGGGATGTCCTTCCGCAGCCTCATAAGTTGCCCAAGGACATGTATCACTGCAAGAGGTTGACCAAATCCCTCGGTATGGGCTATGAGAAGTTAGATATGTGTCCAGATAGCTGCATGATTTTCTGGGGTGATCATAAGGACGAGAAAAAGTGCTTAAGCTGTGGCAAAGGGAGATATGTCGAGGTTGTAAACGAGGATGGCAAAAAGGTGACAACAGACATTGCACATAAGCAACTCCGTTCCTTCCCTCTAGCACCTCGCTTTAATCGGCTCCTTCTCTCACATAAAACAGCTGAACAAATGCGGTACATAGATGGTGTACATGACAACCCAGCGGTCATGGCGCACCCTGCTGATTCAGATGCATGGAAGGCTTTGGATGAGCTTGACCCAGAGTTCGCTAAGGACGCGAGGAATATTCTCTTTGGTTTGGCAACTGATGGCTTCACACCATTCAGTGAATCGGCCGCTTCCTACTCTTGTTGGCCTGTGTTTGCTATTCCATACAACCTTCCACCATCTATGTGCATGAAGTATGAATTTATGTTCCTTTGCCTCATGATACCTGGTCCGAAACATCCTAGGATAAAACTCAACGTGATGTTACAACCCTTGATCAAAGAGTTGAAACAGCTGTGGATAGGTGTCGAAGCATATGACATTTCCTTGAAGCAGAAATTCACCCTTAGGGCTGCGTACCTGTGGTCAATTCATGATTTCTTGGCGTATGGTATCTTTGCTGGATGGAGCGTTTATGGGACCTTGACATGTCCGATATGTGGTGCTAACACTAGATGTTTTAGTCTAGAGTTTGGTGGGAAGATCTGCTACTTTGATTGCCATAGATGTTGGTTGCCTTCCGATCATATATTTAGGGGTGAAAAGGATGCGTTCAAGAAAGACACTGTTTGCTACAAGGAACCACCAAAAAGGCTAAGCGGGGAAGAAATTGTTGATCAGCTCGCAAGCCTTAAGCTAAACAAGGACAAGACTACGTATGAAGGGTTTGGAAAGAAGCACAACTGGACTCACATCAGTGGAATATGGAACCTTCCATATGCTAAGGCGTTGAAGCTCCCGCACAACATTGATGTTATGCATCAGGAACGTAATGTTGCTAAAAGCATTATAAGCACATGCATGGATTTCAGTGACAAAACAAAGGACAATGTGAAGGCTCGAAAGGACTTAGCAAAGATTTGCAACCGCCCAACTCTTGAGCTCACCCCAAGTGGAGGAAAACCTCGTGCCCCGTTTTGTCTTAAACCACAAGAGAGGAAAGAAGTGTTGAGATGGATGACAAATTTGAAATTCCGAGATGGTTATACAGCAGGGTTGAGACGAGCCGTGAATCTGAAGACCGGAAAGCTTAATGGTTTGAAGGCCCATGATTACCACATGGAAAGACTCGTGCCTGTGATGTTCCACGGCTACCTACCCGATGGAGTCTGGTCGGTGCTATCTGAGCTAAGCTATTTCTATTGACAGCTCTGTGCTAAAGAGATCAAGAAAGAGGTGATGGAGAAGCTAGGAGATCAAGAAAGAGGTGATGGAGAAGCTAGAGAAATATGTACCTGTGCTAATATGCAAAATGGAAAAAAATTTTCCTCCTGGGTTCTTTAATCCACTGCAATATCTCCTTGTTCATCTAGCATATGATGCTAAGATTGGTGGGCCTGTGCAATATAGGTGGATGTTCCACATTGAAAGGGCCCTCAAATATCTTAGAGCAATGGCTGGCAATTAGGCTAGAGTTGAAGGGTGCATCGCTAAAGCATTTATTCTTAAGGAGATATCATACTTCTCTGGTGTATATTTTGTCGAGGAACACAATGTCAATGCTCCTACGATGCGATACAATGTGGACGAAGAATCTCCTCTCAGTGATCTTGAAATATTCCAATCTACTGGAACAAATGCTAGTACCAGCTCACCCTACTATTTTAAGCCGGGAGAACGAGTATCGGCTTACCTCTACATGTATGCTAACATAGAAGAGATGGAACCATATTTCGTGTAAGTGTTCATTGAGTACTTTGCTTCTTAATAACCACTGATATCTTGGTATATTCCTTATCCATTTGTATTCTTTGTATAGTGAGTTCAAAAAGCAGAACTGGACATCTAAGAAGCAACCTACAAGCAAGCAACTAGAAAAGATGTGAAGAGATGGCATAGATGGAAAACTTAATTTTCTCGACTGGTTCAAGTTTCATGTAAAAATCCTTTCTAACCGTACCATGTTTATCTTTCATATTACATGTCAGTAGCATACGTCCCTTAACCTGGCTATGTGTGGTCTGTAGTGCAAAGAAGTTGACGGTAAAGTCCATGAAGATTTGATTCAGCTATCAGAGGGAAATGTGACCGTTAGAAGCCATGGTCGGTACGATGTCAATGAATTCCGGTTTCGCTCTACCTCATTTGAAGCCGCTCGTCCTCTAGCAGCAACATGTAACTCTGGGGTTATGGTTAGGGGAAAAGATGATCAAGGAAGGGAATCTAATTATTATGGGATCATTCAAAAAATTCTTGAGTTCAAGTTCATCGGCGATAAGGAACTAAAGTTATTCTTCTTTGTTTGTGATTGGTTTGAACCCAATAGAGGGGTTCGAGAGAACCAGTATGGCATGGTCGAAGTCAAGCATAACGAAATACTCAAGGGCAATGACAACTGGGTCTTTGCACACCAATGTGAGCAGGTTTACTATTTGCCGTATCCAAACCAAAAGCTCCATGCTTGGTGGGTAGTTGACAAAGTGAATTCTCGTGAACGTGTATACACCCCTAGGCATGCTGGTTATTGTGCTAATCAGTTCGATGAAGAAGTTGATGAAGTTTTTCAAGAAGAAGAATTGTCGACATCTTTCGTCATAGAGCCCGGTGCGAAACTGAATTCCTTGGTCGGAGATAGTGAGGACATCAGCGTTCCAAATAAATGGAAACGACAAGCACCTAAGAAAAAAGTCTAGTGGTCGGGTTTAGCACGGAGGGGACAACTTAATCATGACGTTGATAAGTTTTGACAAGTAAATCATTCATTTCTGTACTTTATGTGCATTGTTAATCGTTTATTTCCGTACTTTATGTATCCTGAACTAACTCTTATTGTTAATCATGTATGCAGGATGAATCGTAGGATCAAGCAAGCAGCAAAGGGGTTGAGGCTTTTTTCAAGGGACTTCCTCGAGTGGCTCTAGACGTGAGGCTTTGTTGCGGTGTGTGGACCCAAACTTGCAGGGATTTCCTATCGCCCTTCAAAGAATTGAGGTACATATGTGTATAGAGTTTTATATGTATAATTTTCATATAAGTTTAATAACTTATCTCATGTTTACTTTGCAGGGTGAGGAGGATGAGAGGGAGGAGGCTGGAGTTGTGCAACAGGATGAGGAGGCTGGAGGTGGCCAAGAGGATGAGGAGGCAGGAGCTGGGCAGGAGGATGCTGGAGCTGGGCAGGAGGATGCTGGAGCTGATGAGGACCTGATGGGTGGGGATGGTTCAGAGGAGGTGGTTCGGAGGAGGGGGACTAGGAAGAGCCACTACATCAACTCTCTTCCAGTTCCCACCCCTGCAGATAGGATACTGATCAGACCAATTGGCAACGGGTACGGTCATTAAGGCCTGGGCAACTATTTACCAAAAACACAGGTCTCCGCATAGTCGTAAGACCATGTATGGGGGCTAACGCCTGCCTAGTGCCTTGATGACAGGGAAGCCAGCGACCGAAGCCCCGATGAACGGCGGCCGTAACAATAACGGTCCTAAGGTAGCGAAATTCCTTGTTGGGTAAGTTCCGACTCACACGAAAGGCGTAACGATCTGGGCACTGTCTCGGAGAGAGGCTCGATGAAATAGACATGTTTGTGAAGATGCGGACTACCTGCACCTGGATAGAAAGACCCTATGAAGCTTTACTGTTCCCTAGAATTGGCTTTGGGCCTTTTCTGCGCAGAGGTGGAAGGCGAAGAAGGCCCCCTTCCGGGGGGCCCGAGCCATCAGTGAGATACCACTCTGGAAGAGCTCGGATTCTAACCTTGTGTCAGACCCGCGGGCCAAGGGACAGTCTCAGGTAGATAGTTTCTATGGGGCGTAGGCCTCCCAAAAGGTAACGGAGGCGTGCAAAGTTTTCATCGGGCCAGACGGACATTGGTCCTCGAGTGCAAGGGCAGAAGGGAGCTTGACTGCAAGACTCACCTATCGAGCAGAGATGAAAGTCGGCCTTAGTGATCCGACGGTGCCGAGTGGAAGGGCCGTCGCTCAACGGATAAAAGTTACTCTAGGGATAACAGGTTGATCTTCCCCAAGAGTCCACTTCGACGGGAAGGTTTGGCACCTCGATGTCGGCTCTTCGCCACCTGGAGCTGTAGGTGGTTCCAAGGGTTGGGTTGTTCGCCCATTAATGCGGTACGTGAGCTGGGTTCAGAACGTTGTGAGATAGTTCGGTCCATATCCGGTGTTGGCGTTAGAGCATTGAGAGGACCCTTCCCTAGTACGAGAGGACCGGGAAGGACACACCTCTGGTATACCAGTTATCGTGCCTACGGTAAACACTGGGTAGCCAAGTGTGGAGAGGATAACTGCTGAAAGCATATAAGTAGTAAGCCCACCCCAAGATGAGTGCTCTCTCCTCCGACTTCCCTAGAGCCTCCGGTAGCACAGCCGAGACAACGACGGGTTCTCCACCCATACGGGGATGGAGTGATAGAAGTATTGAAATAGGATAAGGTAGCGGCAAGACGAGCCATTTAAATAGGTGTCAAGTGGAAATGCAGTGATGTATGCAGCTGAGGCATCCTAATGAACGAACAATTTGACCCTTGTTCCTACACGACCTGATCAAATCGATCAGGCACTTGCCATCTATCTTCATTGTTCAACTCTTTGATGAAAAGATGAAAAAACCAAAAAAAAAGCTCCGCCCTTCCATCTCTTGGATAAATAGAGAGGGAGGGCAGAGTCCTTTGGTGTCCCTTCCAGTTAAGAATTGGGGTTTCACAATTACTAGCCAATATTTCTCTCATGCCTTTTCTCGTTCATGGTTCGATATTCTGGTGTCCTAGGTGTAGAGGAACCACACCAATCCATCCCGAATTTGGTGGTTAAACTCTACTGTGGTGACGATACTGTAGGGGAGGTCCTGCGGCAAAATAGTTTAATTTGTACATGTCTTCAATGTTATTTTTGTTTTATAGGCAATGGGAGGACGTGACTTGGGACGGGATAGGTCACCGTAGGACTTCTAACGGCGTGTTGGGTAATCTTATCCGAACGCACAACCCAGGAGTTGTTCAGAAGAATGGTGAAACTATACCTGTGACAAGCTGGAAGCATTTTGCACTTGCTCCACATGTTACATATGGAAGTATTCAAGGGTTTGTGAAAGACAAATTCTGGGTAAAACTCTTTCAACTAACTGTTTGATTCCTATTTTGTTGATTCTTTCTATTAACTGTTTGAATCCAATTAAGTTGATTCTTTGGTATTAACTGTTTAATGTTGTAGAAGTATTTCTGTGTGGATCCCTCAGAGGTGGATTATGCAAAAAAAGTGCTTGATCAGGCTGCGATGAAGATATGCAAGGATACATTCTCCAACCTTCGGCTTCAGGTAACAAACGCTTGGCTTAAGTCTCAAGGGCAGCCATTGGGTCGTTTCCGTGATTGTTCAGAGATGTACCTGACCGCTGAGGAGTACAAACAGGTAATGTATTTATTTGGGAATTGTGTTGCTGCTTCCGATATTAAGATTGTTATTACGATATACTAACTCGTGTACATGCAGACTGGACATCCATTGTTTGCAGATCAACCAGGCCCTTACAAGGTACTTTATGAGATGTGGGCATCTGAAGGATTCCTAGAGCGATCAAATAAGCATAGAAATGTTGGGACTAAGAACGCATCGCATACGCTTGGGGTGATGGATATCGACGAATGGCTCAACGCACGGTAAGAAACCACTTTACGTTTCGTCCCTCAACTATTCGAAAATATATGAATACTAACATCTACATACAGGCTGCTAAGACTGGAGAGGAGCCGAGTGCCGTAGACATGTTTATTATGGGACATAGGGGACCAGATCTTTCCTAGTCTGAGATATTGTGTACTCCGTTGGCCACAGATCGACTGGTTAGTTGGTCATAGCTATACATTAGTTCTCTCAATATTTTACATAGCTAACTTGTAAAGTTTGTTTGTACTTGCAGGAGCAATATGGGAAGGAGATGGAAAGACGTCATGGTGAAGGATTCGATTGGAGGAACGCACCTGTTGACGCTCAGGCTGTGTATGATAGCGGTGGCGGCAAGACACATGGACGGTAAGATCTCAATATGGACGGTGTTGTCTAGTTGTGTCCAATATAACATAGTCACAATGTAACACAACGTTTGAATTTTGAAGGTATTCTATGTTCAACGGTATGATCGATTCGAGACAAGTCCAGAGGGGGTCTTCCTTGCAGAGTAAGGGTGGTAGTAGCAGCCACTAGTACCGCACCACGTCTGACATGGAGATGGAGAGTCTGAGACAAGAGATTCAGAAGCGTGATGCATTTCTCAAAACCCAAGAGGAGTACCAGAGGCAGCAGCAAGCTCACCAAGAGTACGTTAATGCACAACAGATGGCGGCAATTCAAGTAAGTATGAAAGTCAACAATTACCATTTCTATCATTATCAAAACATGTTACTAACGTGTTGCATTCTGCAGTCAATGTTCCAGCAGCAGGGCCTGACGTTTGTCATACCAGAAGTTAGACCGCCATCAGTACCGCCGCAGTGGGGAATGTTTGCTCAGATGCCTTTTTCTCCAACGGCTCAGGTGAAAATCTGTATCTAAAACTAAGTGATCGTAGCCTTTTCAACTTCAGCGAACATTGTCGAAGAATAACTTAACTTAATTCATTTATTGTCGGGAGTGCAGGCATCTAATCCTTACCAAACTCTTCTGCCAGGGTCCGGACAACATGGCTCTGAGGTTTGTTTCGTCGTTTGTGCCATTAAGCTATTCTAATTGTCTCTATGTGTTGTCCCATATTTTAAATTGTTAGCTAATTGTGTCATTTTTTCTATGTGCCAACAATCTCGACAACACGACTTTGTAAATAACCTCTTCGCCTCCGGAGGTAGCGGCCACAACTCCAACGAGCCAGGTGACATGTGAGTTGAATGAGCCGAGAGATGGAATTGTGTGTATGGACTTGAGAGTTGTGTATCTATGGACTTTGTAGCGTGGATTTCGCATTTGAGACTTGTATGTGGTTGTTATGGACTTAGTGGCTTGTATGGACTTAGACTTGTGTATTTATGGACTTGTGTATCTATGGACTTGTTGAGATGTTTTTTTTTTGAGAATGTGGATGTCGTTTGTTAATGCAATTGAGATTGAGAATTTGGATGTGTTGTGAATTATAATTTGAAATTTGTATACAATGTCAAAATCTGGGGAAAAAGAATTTTATGGCTGGGTTCGGGCCTCTAGAGAAGGCTTATTTTCGGCGCCTGGGCTGGCCGCCGAAAATAGGCACTGGTTATTTTCGGCGGCTTGGGCTGGCCGCCGAAAATAGGCTTATTTTTGGCTTTTTCCTTTCGGCAGACCTAACCCGCCGAAAATAGGCTTATTTTTGGCTTTTTCCTTTCGGCACACCTAACCCGCCGAAAATAAGGGGAAAATAGTTATTTTCGGCGGTTTTGGCCCTATTTTCGGCAGTTTTTGGCCGCCGAAAATGTGCTTGTTTTTTCGACCAAGATGGAGAATGCAAGGCAAGAAGCCAACGACTTACACAAAGTATGTTTCACTTAGCCACTCCGCACCTAAATGTGTCTTACAGACTAGTAGCAAACAAAGAGTATGGACAAGTGGTGAGGAACACAAAATGTGTGGCCGAAGCAAAAACACCTAAAGCACAAACCTCCAAACAACCCAAAAGGAACTGCTTAGCCATCGCCAAGAACTCTTAGCTAATGAGGTGCTAAAGACCTTAGGAACGATCCTAGACACCCCCAAAAACCACTAGGAACAAGCCACACCCTTTAGGAATAACTTAAACCATATCCAAGGGCAAAACTCGTGGCAAAACCGGACTGTCCGCCACCATCTATCGGATAGTCCGACAAGGCAATTTCAAACAGAACGGGTAGCAAAGAAAAATGCCAAAACCAAGGCCAACGGACTTCAAAAATCATGAAAATTTAACCACATGCTCAAAGAATCATGAGGAATAACATACTAAAAATTCAACCCATTTGGAGGAAGTTATGTCCACCGGACTATCTTGTAATTGGAGCCATACTATCCGCTGAGCCCAGAAAGTAGCCTCGGTTCTTAAATTTGCAAACCCTAAACTTGACCAAACCTTTTCCGATCTTCATGAAATTTGGCACAGCCTATCTAAGCACTTGTACAAAGCTATTCCCAAAAGATCCATAGAAAAGGATCAAAGGATTAGCGGGAATTTGAGATCTCGTGAAGATGCAAGCTTTGGGCATAAAAAGGAGAAAACTCAAGAACGACTTGCTCATGGCAAACCTACAAGTTTGATATGAACTAGGTCATAATTAATCTCCACGTCCTTGCAAATCCAAAACACCAAAAGAAATGGATTAACTCATGGGCAAACACAAATCACCAAAAGCCTGTGAGTTTCATCCAAAATCCAAACTAGAAAGGGAAAAGGAAGAGGCTGCACACAAGGGCTCAAATTGCTGCTGAATCTTGATGTAAATCAGTTCATACTAGGTTCTTACAGCCTACCACCCTTCGTCCTCCCTCTTGATGCAAAGTCCTCACACTTAGGCTCTCAAAACCTAGTCTAAGGACCCGATTTTCTCTCACTTGGCTGCAAGGAAGAGTTAAACCTATGATTTATAACCAGCCAAAGTAGCTATCTAAGACAGCCACCAAGTCTATTTACACCCCAGGCCTAATGACACCATTTAACACTAAGACCCCTACTCTAGAATGCTCGGAAGGGGCTAAAATGAAAATGATATAATCGAACGACTACGATGACGGATTGATCTTCTTCTTCTCCACGCCACACTTGGATGTGCGTCACGTAGCCAGTGGTCCAGAAGCTTCTCTCGGTTTTGAAGTCAGAAACCGAAAAACTTTATTCTGCGGGCATCTAGGGCCGGGTCTTGGCGCAATCTTCCATCTTGGCGAGTCGGAGCCCAACCCACCAAGTCATTTGAACTTGGGTGGTGGTTCTTAGCCGAAGCCGCCAAAGCCTCTCTCTCACGCCTTCGCACCATGCACTCAGGTTGGAGCACCACGGTGGTACCCGGCTTGTCCAGCCCATCGGAGAGATTACACCACTGTTGACGGTCGTTATTTCCCTATTTCGACCGTCAAGTCCTCGGTGAATAAATGGGGTATACATAAAGTTCCATGCATTATTTACCTAACACTGACAAATTCCACGAGTTTTGGTGGTTTTCGATGTATCACAGGGAGAAGCTCATATTCCTTGCAAAATACACCATATGGAGCAAGAGAGAAATCACCCATAAAAGGGCTCGAGAAAGAATTGCAAATTCCACAACTACAAAGTATCTCAAATGCCCACAAGACCTACACCATTGTGTAGAGCTCGTCAACACGATTCCAATGGACATATTATTTGCATCGTTTGGAGCTCGGATGGAAAAGATATAAAAATGCAAAGGAATCAAATTAAAAAGGCAGCGCTGACGTCAGCGCCGCCTCGTCCGTACAACGCAGCGGGCGGGAACGTACCTGGGCACACCACGTGGCAGGTGGGGAAGCAGCGCGGCCGACGCGCAAGCACGTGGGAGCCGGCGGCTTGACCCGCCAACAGGAGGAGGCCATGTGGCGGTCCCTGAGCGGCGCGGGCGACACGCAGCGTGTAGGATTTTGACCGCTTCCAACAGCCAGTTCACTGACCTAGAGGCCGATTTGCTCCCATTTGGACCGGTTTTGCGACCCAGATCACTTCCAACAGCCGGTTCACCGACCTAGAGGCCAGTTTTTGACCGCTTTTCAGCTCCTGCACGTGGGGAACTCCTGCACGTGGGGAACTCCTCCACCGACCTTCCGAGGTCAGTTGCCAGGCCAGGTGGCGCCGAAGGAGCAATTAGTGGAAGGATCTTGCATGGGGTGCCTTGGAATATTCCCTCCTCCTTCACCTATAAATAGAGAGGCACCCCTCACTTCATTCTTGTACCTTTTCACACCACGTGAACTCTCTTTCTCCCTCTAGGAGGCTCCCCACGGGAGGGGCTTCCATTCTGAAAGCAGGGTTTAGTTTAGGAGTTAGAGAAGGTCTGCTATATCAGAGTCAGTCGAAAGTACTCGGTAATGTATTTCATTTGCTTATCTTGAGCACTACTTTCCTTTTATTGACAAGTGCAAGTACTTCATGTTTCTACTTTATGCACTTATCTTTCTGCTCTAGTTAGTTACTCACTTGGTATGTTTGCAGCTGTTAAGCACCTTTTTCCTTTTGGGCATACCAAGTTGAGGCCTGAGTTCTGCTAAACTAGAATAGATTGATCGTTGTTATGCTTGCCGGTGTTACAATCCAACCTATACGCTAGGCTCTGGTTAGTTCCTCCCCTTTGGCCAAGGATGAACTATTGTTGTTCAAGCTTCGCTTGAACACGTTTGTAGCGTGCCAGCCTATCCACGCAGATTTGATTGGTAGCCCTAGTCGGTGACAGCGTGTGGTGTGCCTGTGTATCCTAGGCCCATTCGTTCGGTAGGCCGGTAGGCGTTAGCCGGGTCTCCTTTGGTGGTCTACTATCTACCCCCTGACCCCTTGAGGTGCCGGAATTTCGCTCGACACAAGTCATAACAATGTTGAGATCCTTTCGACCCTTAGCACGGATAGCTCTTGTATGCTAGCAGAGATAGAAGACCGTATAGCAGTCCCTGTCTCGTTGTCCTCCTAGCTTTACCTGTTTTCTCGCCAACGGTGCTTGGCTTGTATCCAAAAATCACACTTGCTGAACTTAGCATAAAGTTTCCCTGTATAGTTTCACCTTTATTAAACTTATTAAGCACCGTTGTATAGATAGAACAAGGCTTTGCCCAAACTAACTATCTTTATTAAACTTATTAAGCATCCAACCAAAAGACTAAGTTGTGGACATCACCCCACAACTTAAGCACTCATTACAAAGAACTAAATCATCCATAAAACACAATCATAAGCAAACAAGCACACTTTTAATCGTTCTAAGCCTAACCGAACTAACTAAGCGATACTAATAGAACCTATTACAAAAGGGATAACATCCTAATCCTCATGATGCCGTATACAGGTCTTAGCTTCCGGATCGTGGTAGCGGGCCTTCTTCCTGCACGGAGCATCAGCGGGGTCTTCTACAGGTTCTTCTTCTGCAAGCTCAACGCCATGTGCCACCCATGCTCGAAGCTTCCGGTTCTCGTACCTCACCATGTCCAACTCGTCCAGGGCGGCGTTGTAGTCGGTATTGAGGGTAGCGAGGTACTCAATAGTAGACTCCAGGCGTGGGTTCTGTTCAGCCTCCGGGTTGGCGATCCAAGCATCAAGCCTTTCAGCCGAACGGCAGGGGTAGTACCGGCGTGAAGTGATGGCCATATCATCACGGTGTGTGTGGCACAGCGTCGTCAAGGCCTCCCTTGCAGCATCACTGATGGCGGCTTCATAGCTGTTGCGATGAGTAGGTGCATGCCTGACGTAGACGTCCCGGTGGGATCCGAACTCATCCTGGATGCTGATCTCCACTGTCATGTCCCAATCATCATGTAGGATGGGATGGCGGTAGCGAGTCCCCACATAGGTGATCCACGGCTGATCGTAGTGAAGCATCTCCAACGTCTCCCTCAGCATCCGAGGAACAGGTAGCGGGTAGTCGAACCAGCGGTGGGTGGTGATGACCACGGGTCCGGCTTCATCGTCGTCCTCATCATCGTCCGATGGGGGTGCGTCACCATCGTCTGGGTCTTGATCTAGGTCTTCAGGGTCAATAGCTGGATCTTCTGGCTGCTCATAGGGTTGCTCCTGCGATGGTGCCGAAGGGGGTACTGGCGGCTGCACCTCCAAGGGTTATTCCTGCTGCTCTTCTCCTTGTTCATCCTTGGACAAATCAGGGACAAGCTCTTCTAGGTCCTCCTACTCAGACTCGGTCAGGTCTACCCACTCTTGTGGCGGTGGAGAAGGTGGGGTTGGGGTAGGCAACCTGATCCTGTTGGGTCCGCCATAGCCACGTCCACCAACACGCATGCGGGCAGTGCGCTTGAAAGTCGACATCTGCAGGCCCACAACGGAAGCAAACATAAGAAACAGCTCTATTATTTGGATAGATAAGTAGATATAGAAAATCTTAATTGAAATAGACAAGTACGGATATCAAAATAGCATATATTGTAAGTATTTGAATGAAAAAAAGCAAGAAAAGGTAAGCAAAATCCTTAAAAACAACCAGTTCTACTCTAGGCTTGCGTCTTACGGTCATCACGGCTCTGATACCACTTTTGTCACACCCAGTTTTAGAAATAAAACCAAATGCTAACCATGTATGTGCCAGGATCAGTTTAACCACATACACAGCATAAACAAGAGTAATAACACAACCAGTACTTTATCTTAAGAGTATTAACCACTATTACAGACCATAAATGTCTTTAACGAAACCGAGTAACTTAATAAAAACGAGATAACTAAACGACAGCGGAAGACGACCATGATCCACAGTCAACTGACGGATGGCCCACCAGCCTAGAACTCATCGTAATCCAGAAACTCCTGATTAGGATAACCACAACTTCCTTCTAGATCTGAGCAGCGGTTGCAATGGATGCAACGGGTATAAAATAAGCAAGAATGAGTACATGACGCACTCAGCAAATATTCCGTTTAGAATAAAAGTGGACTGGCTTTATAGTGGACAGGCATAGCAGTTGCTTTTAGTTGGTCAAGTTTTAGTTACTAGCAATGATTAGCATAACCCATCCCTTTATTATAAAGACAGTAAAACATAGTAAGTAAATAAGCATGAACCATAACCATTGGTTATTACCACCATCCTTACCATGATCACCATGAGCCATTTATCTTGAACAAGAAACTCTAATCTGTGAGGGTCCAGGCCACTCTTAACCATGAGCACGGCCGATATATCAGTTTTAAACACTCTCAAGAGGTTGTACAACTTTACCCACAAGCCATGATTCCCATTGTGCCCGAGGTTTGCAACGCCCCATTTATTCATACCTTAGATGAATCGGCAAGGTTTCATTACGAGACCTTTAAAAAGAATTCCTAGAGTTGTGGCCCACTCGTTACAGGTTACTCTAGTTAACTAAAGATATGAGAGTTCCGTTCCAAAGGGTGACAAACAAATCAAACTGCACCACATTGGCAAAGGGCAAAGTCCCATATCCCCCAGACCCTTCATACGCCATGTTTCAGGAAAGTAAGCCAAACTCTAGTTCATCTAATTAATCAGTCAAGCCCAGTGTCCATGTGAGTCTTGTGGTTGTACTGTTTTCCTGGGTGGTCGCTCAGCGAACCGATCCTTAGGGTGAAGCACTTGAGTAAAACCAACAAAAACATGCCCAAGTCTCCAGGTTACTAAAACCAAACTTTTATCATCAAATCCATCATTAATTAATCAATATTAGCAGTATAAATAAAGTGAGTTGAGTGGTAGCAATTAATTTATAATATCACAGCCCTCCCAGATTTATAGACATGCAAAGGAATATCAAGCTAGTCATCCTTAATAGGAGCATGCAAATTTAGGTTCTAGATCATGTGGTTAAAATAAATAGGACATGGGTCAAAGAATACTTGCCTTGCTCAGCAAAAACTTGCTCAGGAACTTTCCAAGATGGATTTTCAGCAAACTCGAACGGAACGTCGGCTACACGTTGCACACATACAAGCAATGAGTACAAATTGACTAAAACAGTACACCAAACATTATGAACAGAGATTAAAAAGATTTAAAATTAATCTACACATTATTACGATTCCGTAGGTTCGAAAATCGCTCAAAACGGAGTTAAAATACAAAAGTTATGACTAAAACAAGTTTAAAGGCTTGAAATAAAAGAGATTTGAAACTCCAGGGGCTAAACTGCGAAAACTAGGGACCTAAATTTAAAAGATCTGGACCGCGGGTTGATTTGGGAAAAGCTCAGGGGTTCTTTAGCAAAAATCCTAGCGCTGATCGGTACTTGACCCGGGTCGCGCGGCTCTGACCGTTGGATCTAGAGTGGACGTCCCGGATCAGATCGGGCGGTGGAAGGAAGTCCAGCAGCGGCTTTTGGCCGGCGACGCCACGGGCGCGGTGGAGGATCGCCGGAGACCGGCGTATCCGCGGCTCCGGTGGCCTAGGACCAGCAGGGTGGGGTGCGCGAGCGAGCGGGCGGCTGTGCGAAGTGGGCGGAGCGGCTCGGGTGGCGGCGTATCGGCCGGAGGCGGCTGACGACGGGGCATGAAGGAGGCGGAGCTCCGGCGAGCAATTACTGTCGGGGTGGAGCACAATTAGGGACAAGGATAAGCTAGGGAGAATCCTCACCTCATGACGAAGCTCCGGGTGTAGACGTGGACGACGGAGAGGAGGCGACGGCGTACGACGACGTGCGGTGGCGACGGGGCGGTCCCTGTGTGCACGGGCGACGTCACAGTGAGCTCAATCCGACGAACCAAGGCAAGATAGAGGCCGGGGTTAATCGTTTAGATGCGCTACCTTGCGTCGAAGCTAATGAGCTTGACCTCGTCGACGATGGTGGCGTGTAGAGGTGGAACCCGATGATGAACTCGATGAACGGTGCGGCGCGGCGGTGCAAGCTAGAGCTCTAGTCGATGGTCTAGGGCTTCGGCTTTTTGTGTTTAGGGTGATGGGGATGGCTGCTTTTATAGCCCGGAGGCCGTGGCTTGCGGGAGGGGCAAGAAAGGCGGCGCGCGGCGGAGTCCATCTCAGATTGGACTCAATGTCCGCGTCGCTCGGCGCGCGTGTGAGCAGAGGAAAGGAAAGGACGGGCGTGGAAAAGGGAAAGGCGGAAGTGCGCGGATGCGGGACTCTCGGGCAGAGCGGGGAACGCGGCGCGGGGCGTGGAACCGAGACGAGGCGCAGCTCTGGCTTGAGCTTGCCCCCGGGCGTCGGACGGCAGCGAGAAGAAAGGGGAAGCGCCTGACGGGCGGATCCCACCTGGTAGTGAGAGGGAGGAGGGGCAGCGGCTTGCTGGGCCGGCTTGGGGAGGTTCTACTACGGTTAGGCCGCGCCAAGGGAAAGAAGAAAGAGGGCTGTTGGTGACCCTGGGCCAAAAGAGGGAAGAAAGAAGTGAGGGAGGAAAAGAGAACTTTTCCAGAATCCTTTAGGAGTTTGATAAATTTTGAAGAGTTTAAGTGTATTTGAATTCAAATCAGAGCAATGCAAATCAACTAAGAAAAAAATGCAACTGCATGTATGCTCAAACATGTACTTCCTATGATTCGTTTTACTTGATTAATATTAGAAATAAATAAAGCATTATGGTGTCCTGCTTAATAAATCAAACTCTAAGCAAAATTAAATTAGTCTATGAAGGGATTTTCACATAGCAAAAAATTAGGGTGTTACAGTGCAAGTACTTCATGTTTCTACTTTATGCACTTATCTTTCTGCTCTAGTTAGTTACTCGCTTGGTATGTTTGCAGCTGTTAAGCACCTTTTTCCTTTTGGGCATACCAAGTTGAGGCCTGAGTTGTGCTAAACTAGAATAGATTGATCATTGTTATGCTTGCCGGTGTTACAATCCAACCTATACGCTAGGCTCCGGTAAGTTCCTCTCCTTTGGCCAAGGATGAACTATTGTTGTTCAATCTTCGCTTGAACACGTTTGTAGCGTGCCAGCCTATCCACGCTGCTTTGATTGGTAGCCCCAGTCGGTGACAGTGTGTGGTGTGCCTGTGTATCCTAGGCCCGTTCGTTCGGTAGGCCCGTAGACGTTAGCCGGGTCTCCTTTGGTGGTCTACTATCTACCCCTTGACCCCTTGAGGTGCTGGAATTTCGCTCGACGCAAGTCATAACAATGTTGAGATCCTTTCAACCCTTAGCACGGATAGCTCTTGTATGCTAGCAGAGATAGAAGACTGTATAGCAGTCCCTGTCTCATTATCCTCCTAGCTTTACCTGTTTTCTCGCCAACAGTACTTGGCTTGTATCCAGAAATCACATTTGCTGAACTTAGCATAAAGTTTCCTTGTATAGTTTCATCTTTATTAAACTTATTAAGCACCATTGTATAGATAGAACAAGGCTTTCCCCAAACTAACTATCTTTATTAAACTTATTAAGCATCCAACCAAAAGACTAAGTTGTGGACATCACCCCACAATTTAAGCACTCATTACAAAGAACTAAATCATCCACAAAACACAATCATAAGCAAACAAGCACACTTTTAATCGTTCTAAGCCTAACCGAACTAACTAAGCGATACTAATAGAACCTATTACAAAAGGGATAACATCCTAATCCTCATGATGCCGTATATAGGTCCTAGCTTCCGGATCGTGGTAGCGGGTCTTCTTCCTGCGCGGAGCATCAGCGGGGTCTTCTACAGGTTCTTCTTCTGCAGGCTCAACGCCATGTGCCACCCATGCTCGAAGCTTCTGGTTCTCGTACCTCACCATGTCCAACTCGTCCAGGGCGGCGTTGTAGTCGGTGTTGAGGGTAGCGAGGTACTCAATAGTAGACTCTAGGCGTGGGTTCTGTTCAGCCTCTGGGTTGGCGATCCAAGCATCAAGCCTTTCAGCCGAACGGCAGGGGTAGTACCGGCGTGAAGTGATGGCCATATCATCACGGTGTGTGTGGCACAGCGTCGTCAAGGCCTCCCTTGCAGCATCACAGATGGCTGCTTCATAGCTGTTGCGACTAGTAGGTGCATGCCTGACGTAGACGTCCTGGCGGGATCCGAACTCATCCTGGATGCTGATCTCCACTGTCATGTCCCAAACATCATGTAGGACGGGATGGCGGTAGCGAGTCCCCACATAGGTGATCCACGGCTGATCGTAGTGAAGCATCTCCAACGTCTCCCTCAGCATCCGAGGAACAGGTAGCGGGTAGTCGAACCAGCGGTGGGTGGTGATGACCACGGGTCCGGCTTCACTGTCGTCCTCATCATCGTCCGATGGGGGTGCGTCACCATCGTCTGGGTCTTGATCTGGGTCTTCAGGGTCAACAGCTGGATCTTCTGGCTCCTCCTAGGGTTGCTCCTGCGATGGTGCCGAAGGGGTACTGGTGGCTGCACCTCCAGGGGTTCTTCCTGCTGTTCTTCTCCTTGTTCATTCTCGGTCAGATCAGGGACAAGCTCTTCTGGGTCCTCATCCTCAGACTCGGTCAGGTCTACCCACTCTTGTGGCGGTGGGGAAGGTGGGGTTGGGGTAGGCAACCTAATCCTATTGGATCTGCCATAGCCACGTCCACCAACACGCATGCAGGCAGTGCGCTTGAAAGTCGACATCTGCAGGCCGATGCAGATTTGTTTGGTAGCCCCAGTCGGTGACAGTGTGTGGTGTGCCTGTGTATCCTAGGCCCGTTCGTTCGGTAGGCCCGTAGGCGTTAATCGGGTCTCCTTCGGTGATCTACTATCTACCCCCTGACCCCTTGAGGTGCCAGAATTTCGCTCGACGCAAGTCATAACACTGTTGAGATCCTTTCGACCCTTAGCACGGATAGCTCTTGTATGCTAGCAGAGATAGAAGACCGTATAGCAGTCCCTGTCTCGTTATCCTCCTAGCTTTACCTGTTTTCTCGCCAACGGTGCTTGGCTTCTATCCCGTGGTGTTTGGTGTCAACCTTTTCTAGCTATCGGTTGACGTGAAAAGTAGTAACAGCTGGATGAATGATAGTTTGATATCTCTATATAAATGTTTCCCTTTGGATAAATACGATACCTTGGAATACTCCCGGATGAAAAGCTACAGTGGTCTCTGTGCGCTTACGGAGTAAAATCCGTTAGGCTAAGAACCGCCAACAAGCTTTTCCGGCGCTGTTGCCGGGGAAGCGCCGAGTTAGAATATTATTTTGCTATTCATCCTTTTGTTATTGCTCTTTCTTTTTATCTGAAAATTCAAAAAAATAGAAAAATAGAAAACTTTCTCTTCAATTTTGCTCTATCCGTTGAGTAAACCTTGATCATGCTTGTTCATGCTACCAAGTTTACCGTGAAAGCATAGCTTGGGCCATGTGTATGCCCAAAGACTAATTTACAAATTAAGCATGGTGCTTAGGTTGTATTAGCTTCTTTTTATAACCGATGTGTCGAATAAATGAGCTATGTGTAGACTTTAGTAGTGATGTTCTGTTGCTAGTTCATGAGCCACGATTCTTGAACTAGCTGGATCTCTCAAGTGTCATGGGGACACAAAAATCCCAGTGATGTTTCAAAAATGCACCCTTTTTTTTACCGTGGATTTTGAGTAAAGTTGAGGGAATGGAAGTCATGGTATAGCAACAGGCTTTGTACTATATTCTGATTGAAATGTTTTGCTAGCACTTTGTGAACAACGGGCCCGGTAGTTAATGCTCTTTATGCTTATTTTGGACCCTTGTATATGTTGTACACTAACCTGTTGCAGGAGGCATTCATTCCCCACACGAGAGAAGAGGCCCCAGGGCCGATATTCTTGTGCTCAACCTCTTTTTCTTTTTGGGAAATGTTAGCATCGTGTTATGGATCATATATCATATCATGCTATCATCCATGCTTGGGCGGGCATAGACACCTCTGATCGCAGGCAGAGCTTTGTCTTAAGCACCACAAAGGCAATGAAGAATCAATCACCACAAGCATGGTGAGAACGTCGAGGTCATGATGTGCAGTCAATGGCTGTGTGGCACAAAAGGCAGACAACGACTGGTGGCACATGTCATGTTCGACAAGTGTCAAGCCTAATAAGAGCATGATAGGGAGCAAGTTTGGAATCAGCATTCAGTGCAGAAACCAAGCTTTGGGGAGAAAATTGTCTGTCATTTGACAAGCTTCTGGAGAAACAACCAAAATTTCTAAGCCAAAGAAGCAATGTTTAAAGGATATCCGCTACATCAACGTTCCAATGACCAACCATGGAGCAAGAACACGATGTACCTACTGCCGAGATGGAATTTTTAGTATCGTTACTTCCAACGTCAATGAAGGTAACCCCTTCTAACAGCTGTTTTCAACTTTCTCTTTTTAGAGGTTGTTTTAAATCAATGCCTGTTAGCGATAGCTCTTGGAACAAAACTTTCATCGTGCTAGGATCTTCTAGTAGTGCTATCATGGTAGCTCTTGAAACCAAACTTTCATGCTAAGATCCTACGACCATAAGATATTTTAATAGTTCTATCATAGGTTAGCTTATCCTGATCAGTTAAGCTAGCCCTCTACCCTGCCCAACCTAGGAAAAATCTTGTTAGGTACACAAAAGTGCACTTATCGAATCCTAACATGCATGGAAAGGTAGAAGGAGGGTTTCAGAGATCATAAAGGAGGAACAAGAATACCATCACATAACCCACTCTCGATCTTGAGTATTTTTTCACACCATGATTGGACAATGCCTTCCACTGCAATCTGAACAAAGGACAAAGCGGAACATAAAAACTTCAATAGAAAGTTTGTTTCATACCAACACAAGAATCAAGCTTGGGGGAAGATGGGCCAAAGACCCATCCTCCAACCCAACCCCTGAAAGGAAGGACCCCAATATTCAACCTACAACAGTGGTTGATCGCTGTCAGACATTGACCATGCTCTGCATCACTTGGGAAGCAAACATAAAGGCCATCTCTTATCCCGAGAGTACTTCTTGAACACCACAAGACCAGATGTCTCTATAGTATGAGGTTGCAACTGGCATAAGATATATGTAGAGACATCACCCAAGTATGGAGGAACGCTACGAGTGAGCATTTCCTTAATTCCCTTCCCCTAACCAGACATACAACAAAAAGACAAAGCTGTTTACTAGAGGTCAGGTTGGTCTACTCTACTCATGAGTCAATGCGCCAATGAGCCACCTGACATCACAAGCATGGCGCAACATGAGTCAGCACGCCAATCACAAACATGAAGAATAGCCATCTCCCGAAGATTGGTGGCAAACTGCCAAGGATGCAAAGGAGTCAACTCCAACAAACATCCACCTCTATCACTCCACGCAGTATCCCAGGCCCGTTCGTTCGGTAGGCCCATAGGCGTTAGCCGGTTCTCTTTCGGTGGTCTACAATCTACCCCCTGACCCCTCGAGACGCCGGAATTTTGCTCAACGCGAGACCCTGACTTGCTATTTGAGTTTCTTAGTTAACCACGACATAGTCTTTGCAGCCGAATAGAATAGAGTTTGGGAACTTTATCTCACTCGTTGTCCTCCCAGGCAACTATACCATTCTACGTGTATCTTAGGTAGTTTAATTTACTTTTTTCCACCATACACCTATCCGTTTTCTAGACTTACTGATGAGGACATCACTCCTATGGTTATGCAAGGACCAATTACAAGAGCACGTGCAAAACAATTGAATCAACATGTGAGCTCGTTTCTAGGTGCCCGTAATTCTATTTATAAGGATGGTATACTACCTAATGATATTATTGATTATATTGTACTTAGGAATTTAGGAGAGGACCATGAAGGCCTTGGAGACCAGCACGGACCAGGAGGAGGACCAAAGGGGCGTCCAAGTCAAGATGGAGGTCCAATTCTACTCGGAGACGACTTTCTCGGCCTTCAGGACCAGTCTTCACTAAAATCGTCGTCCAGGCCGCAAACGGACTCCGATTTCGACGATCCACATATGCATGGAAAGCTAAGAAGATAATCTTTCCAATGCCACTGGTTTGAGGTCATTTGGAGTTCGGAGTCATCAGAAATTCACTTCAAAATTTAGCGGACAGAATCTGTCCAGGGGCTGTTTTTTTCCTATTCGGGCTTTTGGCCCATGTATCGTCTTGGAGTCCATCACGGACGCGTCTAGGCTTCATATGGTCACCCTAAACTCTATATAAACAGTAGCCGCCGCACGAGTTAGGGTTTGGGTTTTGCTTCGAAGTTTTCTTTCGAAAACAATTCGCCGTTCGTGTATCGGTTTGTGAAACCCCAACTTTGTGAGCACAAGTTAATTCTTGATTGCGTTCTTTTCTCGTTCTTACTGGTGTTCTTCGGTTGCATTGTAGGAACGATAGCCTTCTTGGCGAGGTCGATTGTGCGCGTCACGCGGTCGATAACCATCGGAGCAGTGGTGTAGTGATTGCAAGGATTCAAACCTCCTGGCTCGGAGCCTTCTTCATCAACGTCGAGTTCTCCACCCCTAAACCGACATACCTTATGGAAGATCGGGCTTACACCTATCAATTGGTATCAGTTTCCTGGTTGCTTTGCTGTCCCATAACCATAGTGCCGCAATATTCGTTTTCAGTTGCTTTGCTGAGTTTTCATCCCCTGTGGTTGAGTTTGTTGCTGGTTAGGGTTTGTTCATCATCGTAGTGCCCCTGTTTCCATCATCATCCATCCGTTTTCCATCATCCACACCACGTTCGTCTTTTCTACCGCTGTTGAAACCCTAATTTGAGGTATCCTCACTAAAACGGCCATAAGTTTTCGCTCGGAACTAGGAATAGGGCAAATAAGTACATTTCGGAAATCTGCAGGAAATCTGCAGAAAACTTCCCGGCTTTGCCGGGTTCGGCGACCGTATTTTTGCGAAAATCGGCCCAGAAAATTGGGATTTCGGCCATCGAAGTTTCGGCACGCTTGTGTTTGACGTGCTTGTTCTCGCTGTTTTCCTTCTATAGTCCATATCCTGTTTCCGTTTGTTCTGAAATTTTCTGTGGTCCTTCTCTGCTGTGAACAAAAGTGAAAAAAAAGAGTGAAAAAAAAAGTGAAAAAACAGTGTAAAAAAATATAGAAAAGATTCAGCAAGTTTTCGTTTCCTCTTTCACCTCTCCACCTTCCACCTTTCAATTTATCATACTTGGGTGCTTTGATTTTGAATAGCTTTTGGCCAGCAACGGCCTCCTGCATTGGATCATTATTCAGTTTTGCTAATCTGTTACGATATTGTTTTTGCTTAGCCACATATTGAGCCATCTCAAGCTCCACTATATTTCTCTTGAGCGGTACAGGTCGGTCTCTTGCAATCATCCCACTGTTCAGGTATGTTATTGTCTCTTGACCGTCTTCGCCTCTTCTAGGATCGCCATTGTCTTTTGCTGCGCACGGTAAGAACATTTGCAAGCGCTTGGTATACGCTTGGAGTGTGAGCGATCCCACCTTCCTACTTGTTACGGATAATCTTGTTTCTTTTTCTCTGTCTTGTGTCACTAACCATGGCAGGACTTGATCCCTTCTTTCAAGGCGACGACGATGGCTATGTCTCAAAGGGCGAACTAAAAAGACTTATTGCTGCGCAAAACAAGCTTCTTGGTGATTTCAGGGCGGACGTCACTCCAGCTTTGCACGATATACGACATGTGATGGATGATTTGTCGACGCGACTCGACGCCGTTGAAAACAAGGTTGCTACTTCTACTTCTTCTTCTTCGCCATCCGAGAAGTCCCAGTCCGAGGTTTCCAGTGAGGAAGGGGATGACGAAGCATATAGTAAACAAGATTGGCGGTCTGGTAAACAGGGTAAGAAACCACATCAACCACCTCCACCACCTCCACATCGCGGCAACAAAGGAAACAAAGGTAATAGAGGTGATAATGATAACCAGTTTGCTAGGGTTAAATTGAAAATTCCTCCCTTTGATGGTTCATATGATGCTGATGCTTACTTAGATTGGGAGATGACGGTTGAACAAAAACGTTTTGTTCAAGGCAATCGTTCTGTTCATGAATACTATAATTATTTGCATGTTGCCATGTTGCCTTGTGATATTGATGAGGAAGATGATGATACTATGACACGTTTTTATTCTGGGCTGCGCAAAGATATTCAAAATATTGTTGCTTACAAAGACTATAACACCACAGACCAGTTGTTCCATTTTGTTGTTTTGGCTGAACAAGAATTGCAGGACCGTGCGCAATCTTCGCGCAATACATTTGGTGCTTCATCTTCTTCCAGGTTGCAATCGAGCAAGGGACGTGCAGCACCGCCTGACACGAGACGTACTTTACCACCACCAGCGACGCCTTCTACGCCCGAGGTGAGCAAATCTGCTTTTGTGCCAAAAACAGGGAAGACCGACACTATCTCTGCTACAACATCTACCACATCAGCAAACATTGTGTGCCATCGGTGCAACGGGATGGGACATGTCATGAGGGAGTGTCCTAGCAAGCGAGCCTACATTGCTACAGATAATGGTGGATACATCAGCACTAGTGATGCTAAGGAGAATGTACAAGCTTCAGAGGAGGAGTCAGCTCCAACAAACATCCACCTCTATCACTCCACGCAGTATCCCAGGCCCGTTCGTTCGGTAGGCCCATAGGCGTTAGCCGGTTCTCTTTCGGTGGTCTACTATCTACCCCCTGACCCCTCGAGACGCCGTAATTTTGCTCAACGCGAGACCCTGACTTGCTACTTGAGTTTTTTAGTTAACCACGGCATAGTCTTTGCAGCCGAATAGAATAGAGTTTGGGAACTTTATCTCACTCGTTGTCCTCCCAGGCAACTATACCATTCTACGTGTATCTTAGGTAGTTTAATTTACTTTTTTCCACCATACACCTATCCGTTTTCTAGACTTACTAATGAGGACATCACTCCTATGGTTATGCAAGGACCAATTACAAGAGCACGTGCAAAACAATTGAATCAACATGTGAGCTCGTTTCTAGGTGCCCGTAATTCTATTTATAAGGATGGTATGCTACCATATGATATTATTGATTATATTGTACTTAGGAATTTAGGAGAGGACTATGAAGGCCTTGGAGACCAGCACGGACCAGGAGGAGGACCAAAGGGGCGTCCAAGTCAAGATGGAGGTCCAATTCTACTCGGAGACGACTTTCTCGGCCTTCAGGACCAGTCTTCACTAAAATCGTCGTCCAGGCCGCAAACGGACTCCTATTTCGACGATCCACATATGCATGGAAAGCTAAGAAGATAATCTTTCCAATGCCACTGGTTTGAGGTCATTTGGAGTTCGGAGTCATCGGAAATTCACTTCAAAAGTTAGCAGACAGAATCTGTCCAGGGGCTGTTTTTTTTCCTATTCGGGCTTTTG
Source organism: Paspalum notatum (assembly GCA_022530915.1). Classification (NCBI taxonomy): domain Eukaryota; kingdom Viridiplantae; phylum Streptophyta; class Magnoliopsida; order Poales; family Poaceae; genus Paspalum; species Paspalum notatum. The sequence goes on from CM039692.1 coordinate 27,423,873, forward strand.
GCCCATGTATCGTCTTGGAGTCCATCACGGACACGTCTAGGCTTCATATGGTCACCCTAAACTCTATATAAACAGTAGCCGCCGCACGAGTTAGGGTTTGGGTTTTGTTTAGAAGTTTTCTTTCGGGAACAATTCGCCGTTCGTGTATCGGTTTGTGAAACCCCAACTTTGTGAGCACAAGTTAATTCTTGATTGCGTTCTTTCCTTGTTCTTACTGGTGTTCTTCGGTTGCATTGTAGGAACGATAGCCTTCTTGGCGAGGTTGATTGTGCGCGTCACGCGGTCGATAACCATCGGAGCAGTGGTGTAGTGATTGCAAGGATTCGAACCTCCTAGCTCGGAGCCTTCTTCATCAACGTCGAGTTCTCCACCCCTAAACCGACATACCTTACGGAAGATCGGGCTTACACCTATCACTTACCCCTGTCTAGTGACTAGCTAGCATATTTATTTAAGTACGGATCGTTCGATTTGAGTTTATCCAATTATACTCTCTCGTCTGCCGCTTTCCTGTGGATAAAAATACGATACTCGGAATACTCTGGGTGAAAAGCTACAGCGGTCTCCGTGCGCTTGCGGAGTAATATCTTTTAAGGCTAAGAGATGCCAACAAGCTTTTCTGGCACCATTGCCGGGGAAGCAATAGGCATAGATATAGTTGATAATCTCTTTTCGAACCCCGTGTCTTTCACAAAAATACCAACTAGTCTTTAGCAGGCTCACTTGTCTCTGTTGTTTATGTTGTGGTTGCAATAGAGAGGTGTATGACCGGTTTCGACCTGCCAGAAAACTTCCACAATAATCCAGAGTCACTGCTCAGGAGGGTCCGTCCCAAGACCATCCACAGGCAGATACCTGTTCTAAGGGAACTGAACCTTGAATCGGCCACGTCAAGCAATTCATCGAACACCGACGACATGGCCGCAGCTCCTGAGAAGACCATCCGTGAGTTCTCCATCCCATCCAGCAACATTGTCCTACGGGACCAGCAGTCAACGCAGGGGAGAACTTTGAACTCAAGCCGGGAGTCATTCACATGGTTCAAGCCATTCCCTTTTGCGGATTAGTAATGGAGGATGCCAACAATCATCTACAGCAATTCCTGAAAATCTGCAGCACATTTACCATGAAGGTGCATCCGCCAACGCTCTCAAGTTAGGCTTCTTCCCATTTTCACTTATCGGAAAGGCGAAGCAATCGTTCTACCTCAACCATGCGACAACATGGGATGCGTGCTCAAATGCATTTCTTGCCAATTAATTCCCTCTGGGAAAAATCAACGCGTTGAGGAACAAGATCTCGAGCTTCCAACAGGTCACAGATGAAACAGTGGCGGAGGTCTGGGAAAGATTACAGGAATATATACCAGCCTGCCCTCACCATGGAATGGAAGAATGGCTGATCATTCAGAGTTTCTTTCACGGATTAAACCGTACTGCTCAAGAGCACCTGGATGTAGCTGCTGGAGGATCTTTCCTATCCCAAAGTGTGAGAGCGGTCAAAAATCTAATTGAGAAGATCGCCACTAACCAGGGATAGAAGGAAGAAAGGTCACACACATTATCCCGTGGAGTCCATCACATCGACAACGCGGACATGCTGGCCGCCAAGATGGACTTGCTTTTAAAGAAGCTAGAAGACAATCCTGAGACTGCACCAGTCCAGGCCCTCGACACTCGCATGACTTGTGAAGTATGTGGAAACACGGGGCACTCAGGGAGCAGCTGCCCTGAAACGCAACCGAAAGACGCCAACTTCATCGGTAATTCTAGCAACTTCAACAACGGGAATCGTCCCTAACCAGGCTGGAATTCGCGACCATATATCCCATTCTTTGGACAAGGTAACCCCTCTGGCAATTCACAGCAGTTCAATAAGCCTAGCTCTTTTGATCCAAAAGCTGTGTATGATAGCATTAGTAAAAAGTTTCATGCAAATGATAGACTTTTTGAATCTATTTCATTACAAATGGAAACTTTTAACAATGCTATGAAAATTCATCTGAGTTTCAATAAAATGTTAGAAACCCAAATAGCTCAGTTGGCTACCTCTTTGCCTAATGCTAATGCGGGAAAGCTTTCGGGACAACCGGAACCTCTTGCCAAAGAGCACATTAATGCAGTCACTACTAGGGGTGGTAAGTCCACTCAGGACCCTCCACATCCTAGTGGTGCGTCACGCACTAACCATACAGGCAAGGAACAAGAGAAGACCACCGAAACCGAAAAGAATGATGAGCCAGAAACCAGCACTGATGCCGCGAAGGAGAAGGCACCATCGAAAACTCTTCCACACGAGTTTTACGACACAACGGTGTTGCCCTTCCCTCAGCACAACAAGAAGGCTGTCGCCGATGGACAATATAGTAAGTTTGTTGAGGTTATTAAGAAGTTATATGTCAACATACCCCTACTAGATGCTATGCAGGTACCGACATATGCAAAGTACTTAAAAGATATACTCAACAATAAGAAGCCATTGCCATCAGTGGAAATTGTGCACATGATCGAGGAGTGTAGCGCAGCTATACTCAACCAACCTCCACAGAAGAAGAAGGACCCTTGCAGTCCTACCATTCAATGCTGAATTGGGAACCAAGTCTTCAATCAAGCCTTATGTGATCTCGGAGCAAGCATTAGTGTCAAGCCTAAAATTGTCTTCGACAAACTCAATCACGCGGCACTCGTCCCCACAAGTATGTGCCTGCAACTTGCAGACTAGTCTATCCGACACCCCGCGGGAATCGCCGAGGATGTCTCGGTGAAGATCCGGAACTTCCTTATTCCCGTGGACTTCGTGGTATTGGACATGGAGATTGATGCCAAGACACCGCTCATTCTGGGGCGGCCGTTTTTTAGCACCGCGGAAGCAAGCATAGATGTTGGAGCCGGAGAAGTCCACCTCAGCATCAACGGAATGAGGGAGACATTCTCCTTCAAACCAAAAGTGGAGCAGTGCAACCAAGTCAAGTTTTTCAAGTGCCAAAAGTATGTGCCGAAGCCACTAGTCTATGATGCTTCCGGAAAAGAGATGGACAGTCTCATAGCATTAATGAAACGGAAGTTAGCCACCGAGCCTGCCATCCGACAACGGGAAGAAGACGAATGGAAGAAGACGAAAGCAATGAAGGCTAGCCGCAAGAACTGGGAAACAGGAGGCAAAGCTCCTATTAAGAAGGTCGGCACCCATGAGCTTATAAGACCCACCAATCAAGGGTGTAACAGAAATCAGCATGCCCATGGAGAATCTAGGACAAACACTATGGGGCATGCTGAAAACAAGCGTGTCCAGGACCCATCCCCGACAAACTCCAAGTGGCTCGCAAGAATACCGCTTACCTCGCCGTACGTACGTCCATGCGACATCCCGAAGGGTGGTAAATGGTTCGCTCCTGCCAAGAGGTAAATCTGGCATTATCATTCGACGGCATATTTAGTTCCCGCGAATTTTAATTTCCTATTCTCCACAGCATATTTAAATTTTTTGCAATGCACTAGTTTAGTTGCTCTGCATTTAGTTTCTTTTATCCTCCCTCATTTTCAAAAAAAGAATTAGGGGTCGGCCGACCCCTGGACAGGGCCGGCCGACCACCACCTGAAAAAGGTAAGAGGGGAGCAGGGCTGAGGCCGGCCGACCAGGCCTTGGTCGCCCAACCAGCCCTTGGTCGCCCGACCAGCACCCAGGCACCCCCTCTCCTTTCTCTTTACTCTCCATTCTTTCTCTTTACCTCTCTCTTTTCTTTTTCTTTCTTCTTTCTCTTTTCTTCTTGCTCTCTCCTGAAGTAAGCATCAAAGAGGAGAGAGGCAGGCACCGAGGGCCGACCGACCGAGCCCCCAGGCTGCCCGACCACCTCTCTCCCTTCCCTCTCTTTTCCTCCCTTTACTATTTGCTTTCAACCGTAGCAAGCTCAATTGCTGGAGTGGTCAGCCGACCACTCGCGCCGATCACCTGACCAAAGACCCTAGCCGGCGGACCGCATGATGAGGCCGGCTGGCCACCTTTCCTCCTCTCCTTTCCTTTTGCCGCACTCTCACGTAAGAATCATGGCTGCCCGACCCTCACCGGTCGTCCGACCATACAACCAGACCAGCCAACCTCTTCTTTCACCCTATCACTCCATTTGTTCTTTGCTCCATTCTTAAGCAAGGCACAATGGTAAAAAGGGGCAGCACCCCATGGGCATGCCGGCCGACCGGCGATGATGGTCGCCCGACCTACAAGCAAAGCCGGCCGACCAAATCCCCTACCTCACTTCACTCTCATGTGAAGCACCCTAGCTGGTCGCCCGACCGAGACTCAGGTCGGCCAACCAGGCCACAGGTCAGCCGACTTCCTCAACCAGTCGCCTGACCTGCTCCTCTGCCCCCTTGTCCTATAAATAGCACCCCTTGTTCCCTTGTTCAATGCACCAAGCACAAGCACACTTCTTCCCCTCTCAAATTCACTTGCTTAGTGGTTAACTTAGCTATTTTGCTTAGCCAAAATAATGTCCAAATAAAAATCTAGTTGAGCGGTGTCATGCCCCACAAGAACGACTAACGACTAACGCTAATTTTATTATGTCGTCTCGTAGTTCTTGTATTCATTTTTATGCAGGATGAGGCACGCTCTCAAGAGGGCCAGAAGTGCGATCAGCAGGGTGGGACAGCACATTCGGTTTCCGACATCCTCCGGTTCACAAAACTCTCGGACAGTGTCCGACCGAGGCTCCTCAAGTGCTGAACCAGGAGGAGAAGAAGTTACATCATCAAACATCGGGCCCGCATTGCTGCTGGATTCTCAAATCCAGACACGCAATCAAGATGAAGCCGACCTGCTGAGGTGACTCCACACCAAGCCTATCAGGCTCACCAAGTGCTTCGATGAGGTACTCATGACAAGTACAGGTATGGACGATGAATTTGATGAAATTTTCAGTATGGTAGGCTCGGATAATTTTGCACGTGTTAGTGAGGGAGGCATATTCCTCCTCACCAAGGAGTTTCTAATGACCCTCCGAGTAGTATCACTGCAGTCTAACATGACTGTTCATTTCAGACTCTTTAACTCTGAGCATGAACTGACACTTCGTCAGTTCAGCAATGCTCTCAAGTTCTCACCTCGCTGCTCCATAGCAGCCGAACCCGTAGGCTTTAATGCAATAGAGTTCTGGAAAGAACTAGCCGGTTCGGACTATAAGGGGAAGAAGCGTATCACACACATTAAGCACCCCACCATGTGGTTCATGGCCCGTTGGATTACCATCGTAGTCCTTGCCTGTGATGACACATGCTGTGTGACCATAGAGGACTTAAAAATTCTCTATGCCATGTCGCGTAAGCAGAAGTATGCACCAGTCATCGCCATGCTCTATCACTGGATGAAGCTAGTTTGGGATCAAAATTCCATAACAATCATGTCCTTTGTGATGAGGATTGCATCCGAGCTAGGGGTCTTAGCAAATGCCCAGGTGGCATTCTTACCCCCAGACACACCCAACCTAGTCACAGAGAGCCATTTTATTCGGGGACACTTTCTGCGCAAGAACCCCAGTACAGATACCTATGTCATGATCTACAGGGGGTACAACTTTGAAGTGCCTCTACCAGCACCACAATTCAAAATCTACCATGTGGACACACTCTCTATGCCATTAGAGGGCGTCCCGGTAGAAGAGCCTTTAGAGGAGCCCAGACATAGTGTAGCGGGAGTCATGACCAAGGCATAGAGGAGAGCAGCCCAAGAGCGCCTATAGAAGCAAGCACAGGACGCACAAGCTACCAGGACGAAACCTACCTGGTTCCATACCGCGGTTGGCACGTCCTGGCAAACCTAGGGAACAGACCCGACGTGGCAGCCCCACGGAGGATCTGCAAACACACCATGGGGACACGAGCCGAGCGCTGCATTCTCTCAGCAGCAAGGAGGAAGAACCTACTATGGGTATAGGTCAGCACCGTATGAGGCAAGACCGTCTGCCTCTGCACGCTTTGCAGGAGACCCTTTGAGCGCCATCTTTGGGTCCCTGACCATTCAGGACCAGCGCATAGCTGGGATGGCCCAGCAGCTTAATCAGGTCGATGAGCGCACTCAGGTCATCCAGCAGACCCAGGATGAATAATATAACCGCCTCTAGAAATAGAAGCGACGGCTCAGCGCACCTTCGATGAGTTCCAGCGATTCTTCCAGTACTACGGGTACTACCCCGAGTAGCTTCGTTGAAGCTTGGGGGGGAACCCAAATCGACAGCTGGGTACGATGACAGTCCCCCATTTTCTGCACCGCCCATTATCATGATTTGAGAGTTTGCTAGTTTGCGTAATTCAATTTGCTTATTTTAGTTAGTTTAATTCAGTTATTTAAAAAAAAACTCCCACGCTTTAATGATAAGTTCATATGCTAGCTTCATTTTGGAAACGATGAATAATTGCTCTATCAAGTGAATGATTTAATTCTTGTATGTGACTTATGCTTAGCTTAGTTTTGAGTTTGTGAATAAAAGAAGTAAACCAATGTTCTATCTTGTGGTTGCCATTTGTGATAACAAGACTAAATTGTTGTGAGATGAATGATATGATTTGAATACTCGTCACAAAGGACGTGATTGTTATGGAATTTTCATCCCAAACTAGTTTCATCCAGCGATAGAGCATGGCGATGACTGGTGCATACTTCTGCTTACGCCACATGGCATAGAGGATTTTTAAGTCCTCTATGGTTACACAGCGTGTGTCATCACGGGGAAGAACTACGATGGTAATCCAACGGGCCATGAACCGCATGGTGGGATGCTTAATGTGTGTGATACTCTTCTTCCCCTTATAGTCCGGACCGGCTAGTTTTTTCCAGAACTCTGTTGCATTAAAGCCTACGGGTTCGGCTGCTATGGAGCAGCGAGGTGAGAACCCGAGAGTATTGCTGAACTGATTCATGCTCAGAGTTAAAGAGTCTGAAATGAAAACGGACTACAGTGATACTACTCGGAGGGTCATTAGAAACTCCTTGATGAGGAGGACTATACCTCCTTCACTAATATGAGCAAAATTATCCCAGCCTACCATACTGAAAATTTCATCAAATTCATCGTCCATACATGTGCTTGTCATGAGTACCTCATCGAAACACTTGGTGAGGCTGATAGGCTTGGTATGGAGTCACCTCAGCAGGTCAGCTTCATCTTGATTGCGTGTCTAGATTTGGGAATCCAGCAGCAATACGGGCCCGGTGTTTGATGATGTACCTTCTTCTCCTCCCGGTCCATCACTTGAGGAGCCTCGGTTGGACACTGTCCGAGAGTTCTGTGAACCGGAGGATGTCGGGAACCGAATGTGCTGTCCCGCCCTGCTGATCGCACTTCTAGCCCTCTTGAGAGCGCGCCTCATCCTGCACGAAAAATGAACACAAGAGCTACGAGACGACAGAATAAAATTAGCATTAGTTGTTAGTCATCCTTGTGGGGCATGACACCACCACAACTCGTTCTCGGTCTTGCTAGAAGGGAGGGGCTAGTAGCTAATTTATTTGGCTAACCAAATTTTTATTCGGACCTTATTTTGGCTAAGCAAAAGAGCTAAGTTAACCACTAAGCAAGGGAATTTGAGAGCGGGAGAATTGTGCTTGTGCTTGGTGCATTGAACAAGGGAACAAGGGGTGCTATTAATAGGACAAGGGGGCAGAGGAGGAGGTCGGGCGACTGGTTGAGGAAGTCGGCCGACCAGTGGCCTGGTCGGCCGACCTGAGTCTCGGTCGGGCGACCAGCTAGGGTGCTTCGCGTGAGAGTGAAGTGAGGTAAGGGATTTGGTCGGCCAGCTTTGCTTGTAGGTTGGGCGACCATCATCGCCGGTCGGCCGGTATGCCCATGGGGTGCTGCCCCTCTTTACCTTTGTGCATTGCTTGAGAATGGAGCAAAGAATAAATGGAGTGATAGGGTGAAAGGAGAGGTTGGCTTGCCTGGTTGTATGGTCGGGCGACCGGTGAGGGTCGGGCAGCCATGATTCTTACATGAGAGTGCGGCAAAAGGAAAGGAGAGAAGGAAAGGTGGTCGGCCGGCCTCATCATGCGGTCGGCCGGCCAAGGTCTTTGGTCAGGCAACCGGCACGAGTGGTCGGCCGACCACTCCAGCAATTGAGCTTGCTTCGGTTGAAAGCAAAGAGTAAAGGGAGGAAAAGAGAGGGAAGGGAGAGAGGTGGTCGGGCGACCTGGGGCTCGGTCGGCCGGCCCCTGGCGCCTGCCTCTCTCCTCTTTGGTGCTTACTTCATGAGAGAGCAAGAAGAAAAGATAAAGAAGAAAGAAAAAGAAAAGAGAGAGGTAAAGAGAAAGAAGGGGGAGTAAAGAGAAAGGAAAGGGGGTGCCTGGGTGCTGGTCGGGCGACTAGGGGCTGTTGGGCCAACCAAGGCCTAGTCGGCCGGCCTCCCTAGCCCTGCTCCCCTCTTACCTTTTCCAGGTGGTGGTCGGCCGGCCCTGTCCAGGGGTCGGCCGACCCTTGATTTTTTTTTTCGAAAATGAGGGAGGATAAAAGAAACTAAATGCAGAGGAACTAAACTAGTGCATTGCAAAAAATTTAAATATGCTGTGGCGAATAGGAAATTAAAATTCATGGAAACTAAATATGTCGTCGAATGATAATGCCAGATTTACCTCTTGGCGGGAGCGAACCATTTACGACCCTTCGAGATGTCGCATGGACGTACGTACGGGGAGGTAAGCGGTACTCCTGCGAACCACTTGGAGTTTGTCGTGGATAGGTCCTGGGCATGCTTGTTTTCAGCATGCCCCATAGTGTTTGTCCTAGATTCTCCATGGATATGCTAGATGGCCTTTCTGTACTAGTCTCCAGACTATAAATGTGTAACCTTGTATTTCGTAATAAACCAACAACGCCATGTATTCCTAAGCAGCGCTTGTCTCGTTGGCCAACTCTTGGTGCATCACCACCTCTAGCTCCCAGGGTTTCTCTCCAAGTAAGCACCATGCTGCTCTAATGCCCCTTCCTCGTCGTGTTAGGGCTCTTTAGCATTTGATTACCCGGTAGACTTCGTACCGAAACATTTTTTATGTCGAACTATGCTAGTTATCCTGATGAATCTCGCATCAAGCTTTGTTTGGCACGAGATCCATCAGCTACTACGCACGCTACTAATCTATCTATCTGCTCATGCATCAGCAGCATACGGCCAAGCCTACATAGCTCGCTCGGTTGCTACGTACCGCATACAGCAACTCGACAGATCAATATGCGCTTAGCACCCTGCTTTACATGTTTCAAATCGTATTTGCTTATGCGCTTAGCACCCTGCTTTACATGTTTCAAATCGTATTTGCTTTCTTAGGTGAAGCTTCTTAGGGTTCCGATCTATGTTCATGCATGCACAATTAATGGTTCTGTTAAATTCTTTCGTAGCTAAATCTATCTGGCTATTTCCATAGCAAATCAACCTAGAGAAGCTGCATCGTCTAGGCCATGCTTTAGGTAGGTTTCTTATCTCCTTGTTACGCTTTATCGGCAGAAAATGTCGTGTCCTTGGCAGGATGAGAAAGTAGTGGTAGGAAAGTGAAACCTTGTGCATGGAGTGGGTCCACGGGAGATAAGACCATGTTTTAGATAATGTGGAGGGTACAACCAGGTGAATGGGTCACAAGTCCCTTAGCGGGTCCGAAACAAAACGGTTTTTCCTTTATTGAAGCATATTATTTTTTTAACAAAGCCTAGTGCAAACAAGTCCAAAAAACTTATAGTTTTTAACATATTTTTCCTTTTTTATCCGTTTCAAAATTTTAAATTCTAAAAATGAGTTTTCCAACATTTAGTAGCAGGAACTTTTTCGTAGGTGACTGAAAATGGAAAATAAGTCAGAAAACAACCAAATTTTGATCGACAAAAATTTAACCCTAGCCTACTCGGTGGCACTTATTCGTGTGGATCAAGCTAGGACGTGGGATGAAAAAACAGAGCATACATCAACACGATGCAAGATTCCAAAGATTAGAGAACTTGTAAATTTTAATAGTTTAGTGCTTGTTTGAATCCACTAGAGATTCTCATTATCGCTAATAATAGACATTAGCTAGTATTAGCTAGATAAATTTTAGTTTGATGGATAATAGCAGGGAGTGTTTAGATCTACAAATAATGGACGGGCTAAAAAGTCGGAAAATGAGGGAAAGTCTATAATACCCTTGCTTGGAAAGCGAGCAGATCGGCCACGGTAAAATAGGAGAGGTAATGCGGATATCTCGGCTGAATAATCTCCCGTATATGATATTATCTGATATTATCTAAGTTTTAGTGGATTATGAGATAATGAGAATCTAGGTTTATCTCCCATATTATCTAGGTATGTTTGGATCCTTAAACCTAAACTTAACAGATTATGATTATCTGACCGGATCTAAACAGTGAAAACAGGCCCTTAATGAAGTTGGTTGTAAGATGATATGTGGTAGGATGTGCAGAGATGGACCGGGATGGCACTTTAGGAATTTAACAAAAAATTATATAGAAATTTTATAGGACATAGTTTAATTTCATATAAAAACAGAATTAAAAGAAATTCCATGTTCCAAATTCTACCTAATATGATTTGGGACATAGTGGCAATTTTTGTGAAGTTTTCTTGGTAAAATGTGTGATATTCCGTTGGGTGTCGATTGCTTAATTTTTTTTTTCGATTCGAGATGCTCGAAATCGAACGCATGCATGTCGCGTGCCAACAACGAACAAACAAGTCCGACTTTTGATAGTAGGAGCGTCGCTGCGAAACGACTGGAACCGCAAACAACCCACGAAGAACGGAGAAAGAAAACAGGGGAGGAGGTTGGAGGACCTCGGACATGGCAGCCAGGTGGACCTTTGGAGCCTGAGCGCCCTCAGGTGACGAGGTAGATGGGCATCGCCGGAGCGCCTCCACCTACTCGCGCGTTTCCGCCGCCGCCGCCGAGGCCAGTGGACCTGAGGCTGACGTAGGGCACCGGTGCTCCCGCGGCGCCGAGCTCGGCCGCGGCCAGACGGCCGGTGCGCACGCCCGGCGGCGCCCAGCACGCGCACGCGGCCGGGCCGTCGTCCCCGGCACCATCGTCGGCGTCGGCGGCGAGGTACAGAGGCGGCGCGGCGCACCAGCTCGGGGGAGGTTGGCCGGCCGCGGCGGGGCCGCTGGAGGACGAGCGGCGCCTGAAGTTGAGGAGGAAGAGTGCGGCGGAGCTCCACCACCGGCGGCGCTGCGGCTGCGGCTGCGGCTGCGGCTGCTGCTTGTGTTTGTGTAGGTGCTGCTGCTGGTAGTGGTGGTGCTTCTTGGAGATGGGCTTCTGGAGCTTGAACCGCGCGGATTCCAGGGGCCTCGACTGCGCAGGCTGCTGCTGCTGGCGGCGCCTGCCCCACGGCCGCCGCTTCGCGTCAGGCTGCGACGAGGAATGGGGAAAACACACACACACACACCACACGTCGTCAGCACGATGCAAGATTCCGGATTGGAGAAGTAGTGGTGGTGGAGTTGTAAGATAGTGTGTGGATGTGCGGTGCGGAGGTGGACCTGGGAGGAGGAGAAGAAATGGCGGAGGAGGTGCGGGTCGTCGAAGCCGTAGTCGCTGAAGTGGTCCGGCGGAGCGTCAGCCGGCGGCGGGAACGGGAAGACGGGCGGCGGCGGCGCGACAGCACTGACGGCTGGCACTCGCTTCTTGCCCATGGCGGAGTGACGCTCCGATCCGGCCTCACAATAATCCGGAACTGTGCAGAATGAAGCTGCCACCGGTGCCAGCTACAGCTACAACGACGGCGTTTTGATCTCAATCTAGGAAGGGAGGGAGGAGGCCCAGCCGGTGCCACTGCCAACTCTGTATCCTCCTGGGATTTGGAAAACAAAAATAAAGAAGGCAGTGGAAGCTGCGATCTCGGTGCAGTCCCGATTTTATCATGTCTGGGAACTGGGAAGTGCCGCGGATGTCTGGAGGAGCAGGGCTGGGCTGTGCAAGCTCTCTGGCCGGAGTGGAAGAGCAACGGGCAACGAGTGATGAGCTGGTGGCCCGGGTCGGGCGCAGCGGCCACCGGCCACCGGCCAGCAAGTGACCGTTGCAGTAGCAACTGCTCCCGCGGTCCTCCCACACACCCACGCGCGGTTGCCGGTTGGCACGGGCACCCCGCTCCAGGGCCCCTTTCTTTTCCGCCACCTTTTTCCAGTGCATGCGCCGTGGCCTTGCCTTGTTCGCTCTGTAAAAGGTACCACTAGCCAGGTCGAGCCGAGTGCCCCTCGAGACTCTTTTTGACCAATTAAACGGCATTGCCGCAGTGCACCAGCGCACTCAGCAAAAAGGCCCCCGGCCACACGCGCGACGGACAAAAGCTTCACAAAAGGAAAGGCCACTCTCCGTCGAAGCAGAGGCGGGCCGCTGGGGCAAAATCGAATCAGCCCTAGTGGTTCATATGTGCTTGGGCTTCGCCTAGGGAAAGGGCCGATCAGTCAGCCTGATGAGGCTGCGTTCAACGCTCTGGGCCACTGTCTATGCTGGGCCAAAATTGGGCGTGACCAGAAGCGTCACGTTTGACTGCTTGGCCTAGGCGCTTTTCCTCCATTTATGTCGTGCTGTATACACACAGTGAATCTAAAACTTCAAAAAAAAAAAAAACCTAACCAGACGTCAATTAAGAAAAAAAAGTAAATAAAGAGTTAAAAAAAATATCCACTTGATTGATGTTTTTTTCATTAATTTCAAGGAAACCACTTAATGAGGTATGAGTATAAAACGATATGAGAAAATAAAGGACCAGAGGATGGAAACAAAAAAAAGGAATAAATTAATCAACCGGCAATTAAGGAAAGAGGAAAAGTAAAGAGAAATAAATAGTTAAAAGAAAAAAAAACCCGGATGTCCTTCCTTTTTCATTAATTTCAAGAGAAGAAAACTACTTAGTGGGGTATGGGTACAAAACGATACGAAAAATAAAGGACCAAGGATGGAAACATTTCTTCTACAAATTTTAGGCTCTTTCCAACTTATACAGTGGAGCCAATGTGAATGGTGCATTTCTTTGGTTAAAAAATGGTATTGCTAAACTCATTTATAGTGTTGATATAACCGTGCCAAATAGTGTGTAAATGACAACACAGTTTGGCTGATTAGCTCTAGCGATTAGGGGTGTAATATGGATTACAGACGGATATTGCTGGTACCGTTCCGAAACCACGGTCCTATCGACGACGCGTCCTGTTTGTCTCCAGTAACATCTTTGTGATGAACCGGCCACGCTAGGGAAAGAACGGAATAAACTATTTTAGCTGCGGTTGATATTTTTTTTCTTTAAAAAAATAGTACAGGTCATGTTTGAATACATCACTACTAACCACTATTTATCTAAAAGTTAATAATTTCTCTGGCCCAATTTACAGGTTGTTTAAACTTTGAGACACCAAGTTTCACTAACTTGTCTCATTCAAAAAGATTCATAGTTGTCATTATGCTTCAGTTTAGCATATAATATAATTTAATTATAAATTAGACTTTCCTATATTTTAAAAAAAATTGAATTAGACGAATTGGTCAAACTTGGTGTTAGAAAAATCAAACGACCTATAAATGAAGACAGATAGAGTAGCTAACAATAAGCTAGTAGACATTTGATCCATGTTCATTAGAGAAAAAAATCAACAGTAACCCTTGGCAGTAGGCCGAGGGAGGATCGTAGGAATGGATAAGATATTAGGCTATCTATGCTCATATCACTCTAATTTTCTATTTTAAAATGAATATTCTATCTCGCCAAGATTTTAAAATACAAAACACAATTTTCGGCGCTTATTTCACTCTATATCCCAAGTAGGCATGAAACCGAATTGGATTTAGACGGATATTGGGGATCCCGTATTCGATTCTATATATTTTTCGGATACGGATTCGGACATAATTTTACTAAATATGGATACAGATGCTGATATCTCAATTAATGGACGTGGATTGTTGCAGATCGGATATGTAATGAGCCGGATAAAAATATCCTCGAATACGAATATTTTTTGGATTTAAAGTAAAAACAACATCCAAGTATATCGTGTATGTTATGATCATTTATGTTTGTTGAGTCCAAAATACTAACAAATCGTGCTACATTATTATATGCTAGTAAGGGCCATACCAAAAAACTTCAAGTAATCATCCTAGTGCCGGTTGCACGTATAGTGACCCCTAGTCATCCGAGTTTCAACATGATCCATAGTTCACTTTATCATTTTTATGTGTGGACTTGAGGTTACCTTTGTATAGCATGTTTATTGGTATAAGTAATTACAATTTTGAGACAACATTACAATATTTTATGAATTTAATTGCATTTCCATGATTTACAATAGAAAAATAATAATATACAGATAGGCTCAGAAGTTCATCATATTTGGCATAGGGGCAAAATATGTCCACGTAGCATCCTCAAAAAGTTTGGACATGAAACTTCATAGGGTACCGGTGTTTTTTCACATGGCTTCCGCTCATAGTTTAGGTTACATTTGAAGTCATTGTTATCATCTAAGTTCCAAAATGATCAATAGTTAACTTATCGTTTTCATATAGAGACCTAAAGTTACTTTCGTATAAAATGTTTATTTGTCTAGGTTGTTTATTTTCAACTTTTGAACAACCCTACAATATTTTATGCATTTAATTGCATTTTTCATGATTGAATGCAGAAAACATTAATAATACATAAATAGTCTTAGAAAGCCATGATATTTGGCGAAGAGGGGTAACAAATGTCAATGTAGCATCCTCCAAAATGTTTGGACAAAAAACTTCACAAGGTACTGATGTTTCTTTCATATGGCTTCCATTCCTACTTTTGGTTACACGTAATGCCCTCCTAATCATTCAAATTTCAACAACACCAATATTTTACTTTATTTTTTCATATAGGGGCTTGAGGTTATTTTATTATTGCATGTTTATTTGTCTTGGTAACTTATTTGCGTATTTATACAACGATACAATATTTTATGCATTTAATATCATTTTCATGATTTACTACAAAAATAAATTAATAATATAGAAATAGCCCTAGAAATTTATAATATTTAGCGAAGGAGCAACATATGTCAACGTAGCATCCTTAAAAAAGTTTGGATAATAAACCCCATAAAGGTGCTAGCGTTTCTTTCATATGGCTTCCATCGCCGGAGGAGATATGTCGACGTAGCATCCTTAAAAAGTTGGATAGTAAACCCCATAAAGGTGCTAGTGTTTCTTTCATTTGGCTTCCATTCGTAGTTTTGGTTACACGTGATGTCATCCTAATCATCAAAGTTTCAATATAACCAATAGTTTACTTTATCGTTTTCATATAGGGACTTCAGGTTATTTTCTTATAGCATATTTATTAGTCTTTGTAGCTTATATGTATTTTTCAGACAACACTGTTGTGATGCCCCAGGCATCTCAAGTGCATAATCATTTTTCATTAATGAAGCATGCATCATAAAGCACATGGTCATAGTCTATGTTTGAGCATCACGAGCAAACTTGATATAAATGCAAGTTTCCAAATCCTGTTTTTGTATGTGTTGTCTTTATGTTTGTAGTCATAACTTCAATTCCATTGAGTTCTGGGTGAAACCCATATTACCAAAAGTGTAGGTAGAGATGTGGTGAACAACTTTGTTAATTAGAGCTTGAGCATATAGTGAGGTTTACATGGTGATTAGAGTCATTCTCTACCAACACAGAAAACCAGTTCAAAACTGATCTGTCTAGTAATCTCCAATTTTCTCTAGCCTACAACCATTTTTATGCAATGCTCAAATCGGATAGGTTGTAGGTCTTGAAATCCTAAGAAACATTTCCAAAAGTCACACTGGGTGAAAATACTCTGAAATAGGATTTTTAAATTTCACAAGCAATAAAGGTCTACTGTCCAATTATGGGGCTGCTGGTTAAATTCAAATTCAAATCATATTTCCACTTAGAATTGGGTGATGAACCTTTTAACAAACTTTTAGAGATCAAAGAGTACGACATTTCATCCAATTGTCACTTTTCCAAAATCGGACACTAAATAAGTCCAAATGGCGATTTTCAGTGGAGGAGAAAACACATTTTCCATTTTTCTTTTTTGGGCACACTGACCGGTGGGGCCCGCCGGTCAGGCCGCGCCCGTGGCCGGGCAGACGGCCGGCGCGTGGCCGCCGGCGTACGGCCAACCGGCCGCGCCCATGGATCGCGCCCCGCGCCCGCCTCGGCTTTCACCTGGCCGCGTCCCCGTCCACATTCACTCACTCGCCTCACTCGCCCTCACTCGCTCTCTCTCTCGTTTGGATGCGCACCCGAGCCGCCATAGCCGACGAGCTCGAGCTCGCCGCGCCGGCCATCTCCGTCCGTCCCCGCGCCTCCAAACCCCCTCACCGAGTTCGCCTCGCCCGTGCGCACCTCCTGCCCTAGCTCTTGTCGCCTCTTCCCTCCCCATTCGCTAGATCGCGTCGCGACCCTGACGCCACCGCCGTTGTCGGGTCGAGCTCGCGCCGCCGCTCCACCCCCTCCCGCTCCACTAGATCACCACCGCCGCAACCGCCTCGCTCTCACGCACCCGTATGGCTTGACGTCGTCGCCTTCCCGAGCCCCGGTCGCCTGATTGACCCCGCCTCGATGTCACGCGTCACGCCGGTTCACGTCGCGCCGCCTCAGTTCACCGTCGCCGCCCGCCTCGTCGACGCCACCTCCGCCGTCGACAGCAATCTAAGGTAGTAGTCCGCAGTCGAGGGCACTACCCGCGCCCCGCGTCGTGGCCCCGGCGAACCGGAGCTCGCCCGCGCACACGCACCTCGCCGCGCGGCCGCGGCCGGCGCAAGGAAGAAGACGGGGGCCGGTCTTTTTCAGATCTAGCCCCCGGCTTTCTTTTTATTTACATTTCAATCCGTGCGCTATTTACTGAGTCCTGTGAATCTGCCATGCTAGTCCCTGTAGATTTAAAATAATCGCGATCTAACCCCTGAATCCAATGTTTTTCCATTTTATTTTGTTATTTTCGGCTGAAACTTTGAAAAATCATATAAAATCAAATAAAAATTCAAAATGGACAAACTCCATGGCTATGAACTCCTTGTGACCAGATCTATAGAATGGGTATGATGTGGAGATGTGCATTATCTGTTTTGCCCTTGGTATTGTGCATGCATATTATTCTATCTAAAATGGAAAATATGGTCAAAATGAACTCCAATTGAGCTAAAACTTGGACAGTAACTTTCTTAGGCTATGCTTGCATTGTGAAAAATTTGGCAACCCTAGCACACACTGTTTATTTACTGTTTTGAGGTTTGCCTGTATTTTATGCAGTTTATTAACATGTGAAATGGATGCTACGTGAAATATGCTTAAAATGGCTCTTTGATATTTTTCATATGCTTCACATGGCTAAAGTAGTTCACACATGAAATATGTGCCTCTGCATGTTAAGTTTGTAGGGTGATTTGAAAATGACAAACCTTATCTTGGAGAACTAAATAAATGGAAAAATGGGTTCAAGGGTGCAAGATAAATTCTAATAAAATTCTGGTAGCTAGTTGGTGAAGTCTAGTTTCCAGAAAGTATTTTTGTAAATTTTCTTACTATTGTTTTACTAGGCATGAATATTGGGATGAACTAAAATATGGAAAGGAGATGTCCTGCTAAACTAATGATATTTCACTTGCCAATTTTTGTACTTGCTGTTTATGTTAGGAAATGCTCACTGGATAAATCTCATGACAAAATTTCATTCCTATAAATTAAGAAAAATCTAGAAATATAAAAGGTTGATAACTTGCTAGAATTTTAGAAAAATAGATATAACTCTGCTTATCACAGCATAACCTGCACGCCATAAATAATTAAGCTCATTTGGAATTGTGAAACTGTACGAATCAGGCCTGAGAATTTTTGGTGTAATAAAAAATAAAACTTGGGTACTAGGCCTATGTATAATCATGTGCGTATAAAATACCATTACTTCCACCATGAGGCTTGTTAAAAGTTTCTGTGATGTTATGCATGATGAATTTAACTAAGTGTAGGTGATGGGTTGTACGATTTCTTAACAATAGTTGTGCAATTTCTTAAAATAAGGTTTGCAAGTCTCCTGGTTATAATATGAGTTAAAAATATGGTTACATGGGTTCTGCATCAAATGTTGTGCACCATATTTATTCTTCTTGCGCCATATATCTGCATTTCATGCCTTGGCACTCATATGCATTGTGTCATTGCATATAGATTCAACGGACGAGGAGCAAGTCGTGCAGGAGTAACCACTGATCGAAAAGCCCGAGGACGAGCAGGAGGGCCGGCAGCCGACCACTGACCCCGTCACCGAAGAGACTAACCCTAATGAAGAATGTAGGCAGGACCATATTTCAACGCAGCAAATACCATATGATTAAGTTACGCATATGTATTAGGAGTTGCTTGAAACCCCTTTGCATTAGACTTCCCGGCCATCCTGACCCTAGCACCTATACATAGAGTTTGTAGGACGAGTATGCCTAGTAAAGCTAGGTACGAGTAGATACGAGTGAAAGGAGTCACTCGTCGCGCAGGTGATATTTCAAAAAGCAGAAAAATCTTATTATGATGGAAGATTATCATTATGCTCAAGCTTTAAATGGAGACCTGGCGGAGATTTTATTCAGTATTTACTTTTCATGTTGTCGCACTATGGACTCTGCCCGAGTCATATAAGGCCGTCCGCTGTTCGCCTGCTGATCGGCATAACATTGGTAGAGTGCTTATCCAGGCCATGGGACTGGTGAAATCTTACTTGTGCCATCCTGAGAACAGAGACACGTTCCTATCCACTGGTTGAGAGGAAAGTGGCCTGGGGGAGCTTTGTACTCATGGTGGGGAGACCGAGATGTCGGCAGGCTCACCATGGGGGCACAAACCGGGGGTCAGGCGACAACGAATCGAAATTGGGATGGGACAAGTGGAGATGGGGGCCATATGTGGGAACACGATGTCTAGTAAGTATATACCCCTGGCATGATAGTTATTCCCAGAAATATAAAAATCGATTCGAACCGCTGATGCTCACCAGGTGTGAGAATGCTAAATATCGCACACCGGCAACGTAGTAACTATTTGAATACCTTATGATTATGCTCATGTTTTCAAATGCCACGTGCTTGATTTTATATGTTGATGTTCTAATGTCACGCAAATTCTATATTTGACTATGTCAACAAAACAAGATGAAAAGGGGCAGCTGTCAAATCCCGCCTTCTATTGTAAACATGACACTGTTTAAAATCAACAGCTAAGAACTCACATGACTAGTAAGCAAGCATCGCGTCAGCCATAAGCCATTTCCTTTAATTCCTACTGAGTAATTAGTACTTACGGTTTGCCCCCATTTTTGGATTATAGGTATGGAGTTCGTCGTTTGTGCGTGCGTAGGCGGGGGTGTCTGTTTCCACCAGGAATGATGACTCCCTTATATGGCTGCGAGGCAGCATCGGTGGGCTCGATGTTATTTCGAAGTTTCTAGGCTTTTGTTTACCGTGAACCATGAACTTTGATTTCCGCTGCGAGATACTTTCAATAACTTATTCTATCTTATGACATTATGTTGAGATTATGTTGAGACTTGTACTTTAAATTCAAATCGGGTTTGTAATCCTCTATTCTATAATTATTACTCTATTCAACTGCCTGTGATGATGTAATTGTTGTGGCTCCTTCGAGAGTCTGATGTGTATGATGTTGGTTCCTCTGGATTGGTATTATCGAGACCCCAAAGGACTCTCGACGGACTATCGAGTTTGGTCTAGCCCAAGTGCACTGCGAACCAATGGTGACAGGTGTGCTTAGTCTGGATTAAGCAGGACGGTTTCGCCACAGCTGCAATGCTTTATGTATTTAATACCATTTTTCATGATTTATTGTAAAAATAAATTAATAATACACAAATAGTCTTAGAAATTCATGATATTTGGCGGAGGGGCAACATATGTCAATCTAGCATCCTCAAAAAAATTTGGACAAAAAACTCCATAAGGTATTGGTCTTTCTTTCATATGGCTTCCATTAGTAATAATTTAGATTACACGTGATTTCATCGTAATCATCCAATTTTCAACACAACCAATATTTTACTTTATCGTTTTATATAGGGATTTGAGACTACTTTACTTTAGCATCTTTATTGGTGTTGGTAACTTATATGCATTTTTAGACAACATTACAATATTTTATACTTTTAACACTCTTTTTATGTTTTACTATAGAAAACAATTAATAATACAAAAATAGTCTTAGAACTTCAAATGAAATTAGTTGGATTGGAAACACTACTGCATAATAGGGTTTCAGTAACACCAAACACTACCACAAAACATAGCTACTGTAATACATCTATCAATATGTCACAAAAATTTTTATAGTAACACAAACTATACGTTACAGTGGAAGGCAGTAACCGCTTATTCTGTAAAACTATGTTGCAAATAACGACTATAGTAACACAAAAAATGTTAGGTTACTCCTAAAGTGTTATATAGATTATAGATATTGTAACACATAGATGGAACACGTAGAATATGATGCAAAATATACCATACAACAACACAAAGTAGTGTTACCTGTAAAGTGTTACAAAAAAACATATACGATACCATACACTAGTACAAAATTGGTTATTACACGCACCTCCTCATTTTATTTATTTGTGGAGACTACTAGATATGGTGCCTTGTATGCTCTTGGTAGCATTGGTTTCACGTAAAATACCGTTCCATAGATTAGGTTTCAGAGGCCGTCCATATTATAGGCTGCCTACAAATAGCTCTTTGTTTACAAAGACAATCGTTACATACACCGTCACTCAAAATACTTATATCTAGTCGAAATACTCATTTCCAAATGTGGTACATGCTACAAACCACCTCTTAAAATGCACTTGAGGCGATCCGCAACATGGACATCTTATGAAAATGATGTTTAGATGAACCATATTACTGTTTAATGTAGAAATAGTTTTTTAAGTACAAAATTATAATTGTTTAATGTCAAGTTAGATGAAGGTATAATACCAAAATTTAATTAAATCGTTTAATGTTCCTATAAATTCCAATGTATTTTCTATTTTTGTGAAATCATAATTTGGAATTTATCATATAACCTCATATGGATACATAGCCTATACCTAAGATGTTATATTTTGACAAGATCTAAAACTTTGTAGTTGAGAGCCTTTTCATTTAAGATCATTTAAGGGTTCAAATATAAAATATAAAATATATCATAGTGTATAAAAAAGAAAACATCCATTCTTTGTGCACAAGTGCTTGTGCAGTGTGGTGGAGTGGAAGCCTCGTGAGAAGTATGAGGTTGTGAGTTCAATAACTAGCAAAGTAATGGAATTTTTTCATTTTTAGAAAAGATGTGTTACAAAGTAGTAATACTTTTTTACTATAAAAAAATACTTTTTTACATTTAAAGGAACACATGCCTTGTGTTATAGAATATCAACCCCATAGTAACATAGTCAACGGTAACACAAACAAAATGTGTTACTTCAATAACTAGCAAAGTAATGGAATTTTTTCATTTTTAGAAAAGATGTGTTACAAAGTAGTAATACTTTTTTACTATAAAGAAATACTTTTTTACAATTAAAGGAACACATGCCTTGTGTTATAGAATATCAACCCCATAGTAACATAGTCAACGATAACACAAACAAAATGTGTTACTAGAAGACCAGTCAACCCCATAGTAACATAGTCAGCAGTAACACAAACAAAATGTGTTACTGAAAGACCCAATCAACCCTACAGTAATATAGTCAATGATAACACAAGCAAAATGTGTTAATGGAAGACCCAGCAACACCTTAATTAAGATATTGTACCTCAATTAAAGTGCTACTGTGTCTTCCTCTAAAGGGTGAGTACATACGTACTTCGCGATCCCACCTTCCTCTAAAGAGTAGGGGTAAGGCTTATGCTACATGCAGGATATATCCAGAGCTTGTTACTACTAGAAGACCTAGTCATCCCCACAGTAACATAGTCAACAGTAACACAAACAAAATGTGTTACTGTTCGACCCAGTAACACTTTAATTGAAGTATACTCTAAAGGGTGAATACATACGTACTCCGCAAGCCCACCTTACTCTAAAGGAGTAGGGCTAAGGCTTAATTTTTATTCTTAAAAATATAGTTTTTCACAAAAGTTTTGCCACTGGACTTACCGGTACCGATGGCACATGCGGTTCCAGCCATCACATTTTGCACACTATTACTCAGTTTTACCCCCGTAGCTCCATTTCCACCTGAAATCATTTTGTCCCCAAATCAAACCAATTTCCTACCATTTTATGAAAAATGCTAATTGAGGAACCAAACTGTAACTCATCTATCAGTGGACAGACACTATTCGAATATATTTTTACTCTAATCAGAGATTGTACTATGACCCACAAGTTGGACTCAGTGACATTTTACGTCCAAATAAACATCCAACTTCCAAACCAAAAGCCTTTGTCATCCAACTTCATTGTCTAGCAGTGCTTTAGGGATTCGAACAACCGTGTCACTCCAGTGCCCCGCGACACTCACGCGACCCACACCTATTCTCTTGCCCCTTGTGTGCCAACACAACAACCACTAGATTATCCACTTTGGCTCAAGCCTAGCCAATACCTCATACAAAGCGAGTGGTTGTACTAAAAAGTAAGGCAACGTGTATATAAGGCCTCATGCTTGCCTAAACAAAGCACATGTTCTACTATATAAGGCCTCATCCTAAGTTCAATGTTTCTCATATCTATTAATTATATACATTTACATCCACAAAACAACAGTTTGGCATCATAGGCACTAGTGAATATCCATATTAAACACTTGATATCATAGGCACCGGCAAATACTCACGTTAAATAGTTAGCATCATAGACTTAGGCATATGCTAAACTAAAAGATTCAGGATGCAACGAGTAACAAACGCTACATTTCAATTTACTGGCAAATCATCATCGCATTCGGCATAATTTCTAAGCCATGCTTAGATAGCAGCATCCCAACCAAGCAAAAAGCATAGACCAAAAGAAGGCAAAAGCAGATGGATTTTGGACCATTACCGAAGCAGCGGTGGCAACAACCCTATAGCAAGAAGGTGCCAAGACCAAGGACCGAAATTCTGCAACACAGATGTGACAAAATAAATTAAAAATGCCCACAGACCTGCAGATCTGGCACTTCTTTGCTTTAACACTCAACAAAGCAATGGAAACAAATAGGTAGATGTTCACAGGCTAGAGAAATTGACTAGAAACAAGTAGGTAGATGCAAGGAACAAATGGATTTTGGCACAGATTCACTTGCCTAAGCTC
Source organism: Paspalum notatum (assembly GCA_022530915.1). Classification (NCBI taxonomy): domain Eukaryota; kingdom Viridiplantae; phylum Streptophyta; class Magnoliopsida; order Poales; family Poaceae; genus Paspalum; species Paspalum notatum. The sequence continues at coordinate 27,447,186 of CM039692.1, forward strand.
AAAGATCCACAACAATGGAGTGCTCACTGCAAGAACACAAAAAAAATAGGAACTGATATTAATCCTTGCACAAATCAGTGCGAACATAAGGGGATTTGGGGGAGTGGACCTTGCTCTGAATCTAGGAGGCGAGGGGCAGGTGTTGCCGCTACCGGACGTGTAGCCACCATTACCGAAGCAGCAGCGGCAACAACCCTATAGCAAAGAAGGTGCCAAGACCCAGGACCGAAAGCCTGCAACACAGATGTGACAAAATAAATTGAAAATGCCCACAGACCTGCAGATCTGACACTTCTTTGCTTCAACACTCAACAAATCAATGGAAACAAATAGGTAAATGTTCACAGGCTAGAGAAATTGACTAGAAACAAGTAGGTAGATGCAGGGGACAAATGCATTTTGGTGCAGATTCACTTGCCTGAGCTCAAAGATCCACAACAATGGAGTGCTCAATGCAAGAACACACACAAAAAAAACATGAACCGATATTAATCCTTGCACAAATCAGTGCGAACAGAAGAGGATCTAGGGGAGTGGACCTTGCTCTGAATCTGGGAGGTGAGGGGTAGGTGACATGGTCAGCAGGAGAATTTGCGTCTCGGGCCCTCTCCACTCCGGCTCTCCGACCTAGCCACCTCCGCAGGCTCTATCCACCCCCACGGCCTCGGGACCCCTATGCTCCGGCGCTTCGACCTCGCCGCCTCCGTGAGGTCCGGCCATGCCCCGCGGCCTCCGGACCTCTTTGCTTCGGCTCTCTGACCTTGCCGCCTATGCTGGGGCTTCGGTCGGGCGGTGGGCGGGTGGGTGGCGCGGGGGGCTGAGGACGGTGGCATGGGGCAAGGGAGGCAGTGGTGGCGACGCGGGGTAAGGCAGGGGTAGTGGCGCAGGAGGCTTAGGGTGGTGGCACGGGAGGCTAAGAGGGGAGGAAGAAAGAATAGGAAGGGCTTAGGGCACTGGCCCATGTCATGGGCAAGTGGGCCACTAATTTTCGTCAGCCATACGGGCCTACGAAAGTAGTTGCTTTAGCCGACGAAATCTAGTGTGAGAGAACCTAGCAGCGGCCCATTCTGTGGAAGCTTTCGTCGGCCACCATCGTACCAATGAAAACTACTCAAGTTTTCATCGGCCTGACCATCTAGCTGACGAAATTAAGTTTTTTTTCATTGGCCTGTTCTAGCTGAAGAAAATTACTGTTTTTTTACGGTTGTCCCTTTGGCCGATGAAAATGTTTGTGTTTCTTGTAGTGCCATTAGTGGACACTATATATATGCATGAGAGGGCACGGCTTAGGTCAACCTGAACTAGTGTGCATGAGAGCCAACGCTGAAAAAGTTTATCCGAAACCCTAGCCATGCTCAGTCCAATCTCTCAAGATCCTCCGCTAAGTTCATGGTGGTAGCACGTGAGAACTCGGCGTCGCCGTTCTGCACGTTTGAATACCGTAGAGACGTTGCTATGACTGCTACGCGGATCAACCAACTGGTTTCGAAGGCGGCCGAGTGGTTCTTGATTGAGATTGGCTAGATGATTCTGCATCAGCTATTTTTCAGGCATCGACTCGATGTGCGCGACTCGGCACTAGGCTGCTTCGACTCGTCTTTCGCTGCACTGCGCATCTAGTGGTAATGATCTATATATGATCCCTAGCTTGTACGAATTTCTATATTTACGTGGTATAAGAAAAATATTTTCATGCTATGGTAGCCTACTACCCCGTAACCCTATAGGACGAAGAGAGAGAAATGGCATAGGCGCGTTACATACGCTGAGAATGGCATACGAGCGGGGTCATGCGATGTTCAGTATCCCACTGAACATTTACGCTATTTGCATACTGCAATATACTTTAGCACCCCCCACCGCGGAAAGCATTACTGCATTATAGTTGTAGAGGTTGGCCTAGTGAGATAGTGTTTATTTAGTAGACAACTAAACTCTAGATGATTTTTCAGTGCGATGGTCCATGTAATTAACTAAATTTTAGCATATTCCTGTTATCATGGTAAATCTAATAGGCTCCAGCAGCATATCCGTCCCACTATATATATACTAGTATGGCCAGCGCGTAGGCTTCCTTTTTCTTTGGCTATGTATGGAGGTCTGCCTGAAGTTGTAGCGTCGGGCATGTGCCTCCTGGTTGTGTTGCGCTGGGATGTTTGCGTCGTTTCAACGCAGGATGTAGTGGCCTCGTGAGATGCACGCAAGGTAGCACACAGCCGGCGTGAACGTAGATGAGCAAGTGGATGGATGGATGCGTCAAACTCACCAGAGGAGGCGAAACCACGCATGGTATGAAATTTGCTATATATATTTTAAATTTCACTTTGTTTACGGTGCCAAAATCACATCTATTTGCACATTCCACTCGAAATGGCCATTTAATGTTCATGATCATAGGGGAGGTCTCGGTCTCGGTCTGAGGCTGCGTGCATGTGGTCAGCCAAGATTCATCTAGTTTCCCAAGTTTATCCCAGAGGAGTTTTTTATGGTTTTAATAAAATACTAACACTTTATAAATTGGTGTGCTTGGTTTTAATATAATACTAACAGCTTTATAAATTGCTGTGCTTCTTAAAACAAATGAGAAAAAACAGATATATGTACGGTATCATTGACTTTTCTAAGCTAGAATGTGTATACGTTGACTTTTGCGTATGTCAAACAAATCTGTACACTAATGACCACGCACTGCGTGCGAATCTTCACCTTCTCCAGGCCTTTGGTCTATACTTTTCTTCGCCCCTTGCAAGTTGGCAAAGTTGCAATACCACACCGGCCGTTTCTTCTCTCTTATTGATGTGAATCTTGGAAACAAAAAGAAAATGCAGGCGAAAAAAAAAAGAATGCAGCACTTGCCAACAAATCGGGCGTTTACTATGCAGATCGATAATATAAACAAATGCCACTGGTTTTATTTGCGTGTACTTAACTCGTCGCCTTATTTTAAACCGTACCCTCCAAGTGGCATTGTCGATACACCCAACAAATCTACAGATATGGTCACTTCCAGAAAGGTCTGCCGCGAATTGTTTACTAAGCCGTCGTTAGCATAGTCATCATCACATGCAGACCCTGTTTCTGAAAATTTGTTTTCTCCGGCCGCGTGGCCGCGAAGAGTAAAAAAACCGTGTAAACAAATGTTGGTTGTGATCTCTGATTCGCCGCACAGGTTGGTCGACCAGTGGTGTATAGACACGTCGGCAGTGACGGGGATGCCAGATCAGCTGTACACGGTGGAATAGACAGTTGAATATGCCAGTTGGCTCTCAAGTGGTTTTGTAATATATTTTATTAGTCTATGCTTTGTTTGCTTTGGCTTGAAAGCGGAGGGCGTGAAGGGAAGAATTGACCTGCGCGATGTAGTACTATATTGCTATAGCCTGATGACAAGTTGCCTACTCAAGCAGCTACATCGCCTTGCCTGTTTTGGCTGTTTACAGTGCCGTATATATAGATGGATGTGCTTCCACTTGGCATGTATGGTGCAGAATGTTGGTCCACTAAAAGAAGACATATTCAACAATTAAGTGTTGCGGAGATGCGTATGTTGCGTTGGATGTGTGGGCATACAAGGATGGATCGAGTTCGAAACGACGAGATACGGGATCGTCTTGGGGTAGCTCCAATTAAAGAAAAGCTTGTGCAACACCGACTAAGATGGTTTGGGCACGTGCAACGAAGACCTCCAGAGGCACCAGTGCATAACGGCATCATAAGGCGAAACAATGATGTGAAGAGAGGCAGGGGCAGGCCAAATTTGACATGGGAGGAGTCAGTTAAGAGAGACCTAAGAGATTGGAATATAGTGAGAGAGTTAGCCTTGGATAGAGCTGTTTGGAAAGCAGCTATCCACGTACCCGAGCCTTGACTGGGCTCTTCTATGTGCTTCTCAAAAAACAAAAATCTTTTAAAATCCTTGTTTTCTTGTTGAAAGTGACCTTTCAAAAAAAAAACTTTTCTCGTTTCTAGCGGTTTGGTTTGGGTTTCAACTCTAGCCTACCTCAACTTGCTTGGGATTAAAAGGCTTGTTGTTGTTGTTGAAGGTGCGAAAAAAAGGCATGCTAATGAACTGCGCAAATTTTGAAATGAACTAATTAGTGTGGAATAATGGCAATGGAAGATACAAAGTGTTTTATTAGGTGTAAATCTAGCAATCTAAAAGAAATAAAGAATACATTTATTCTATCTTCTATAGGACCGCTTAAATTAGAATATATAGTTTAGGCTCAAGTCAGCTGTTCTCTCGGGTACACATTCATAGAGGCAGCTCCATATTATGTTGGACCGAAGAAGGTTTTCAGGTCCATATTCCCTTTTGACCTCAGCTGCCAATTAATTGTGTACTGTGATATGGAGAAATACCTATACAAGGAATGGGAGAGCGCATTATTCATGTATACACGAGCCGTCTAGATTATTGAATCGTTCGAATAGACATCCTTAATTATATAGGTACAAAGTATAAACTATTTTTTAGAGTTCAATGGAAATATATTCCCCAGCTCACCGGTCCAAGACCCGGGACAAAGTATAAACTATCTTAATTATATAGATACAAAGTATAAACTATATACAATATTCATGCTATAAGTGTAAAATTATGCTCATATAGTATGTTATGCATGCGGTGTACAACCTTTATTTGCATTATGCGTGTGAGCCCGTCTCCAGCTGTTACCTCAAATGCATGTTCAAACCATAGTTTGAGCACTATGGACAGAGTGGAGTTTGAAATTTGAGAAATGTGATTAGCATGCTGCTAGCTAGCGATGGTCTGAAAACGACAACTTTTTCTTTGGGAGTGGTGGTAGTACGGTGGTCTTCTGATCTCTCTAGTAGCGCTAGACCCAGAAGTAGAGGTGGGACTTGGCCCGGCCTTCTCGTGCTATATCGTACCGTGCTTGATTGGCATGCCGTGCTTATCGTGCCGTGTTTTACGTGCTCAACATACTTTGAAGTAGGTCCAAGCACGGACCATAGCACGTCGTGCTGCCATTGTGCCATGCTAGCCCAAGGTCCGGACGTTACAAATTTTTCTACCTAGCTTAATGTGAATGGCATAAATTTAAGAGAATAACTAGAAGAAAAACTAAAATGATCAATTTTTTTTTGTTTTTCAAAATAAATACTCTCAATATCATATTATCATGCCATGCCGTGTGGCGCATCGTGTTCTGATCCTCCAGCATGGTCAAAAAATTATCGTGTCATGTCGTGTTTTGAGTCGTATCAAAATGTTGTGCTTTGAGTGGCTCACAAATAGCACGGCCGAAGTCCCAGCTCTATCTACCAAGAAGTATAGTAGTGCAGTGGCCCTGAGCCCCAGACTATGCTGGGAGTTTGCGTGTCCAGCTTTCTTGCGCGCCCACGAGATGCCGGCCGGCCGTATCATATCAGATGCACGCATGATGCATGTGCGCAGCAAAGCTTCCATTCTGATCCGTTTCGGGTGTTTTTTTGGTGCTGGATGCCGCGCCCGTCCAGGATCCCCAAGAGCCAGAGAGCCCGGCCGCGTATTATCCATAATCGGCGGCATGCACTACGCCGCAAGCGAACTCAAGAACCGGTTAATTAGCAACCGCGCGCGCGCCCGCCGCCTAATCCCCCGCCGCTCTACTAGCTGGTGCTTCTTGTGTGGCGTTGTAGTTACTAGTCGTAGTCGTAGTATAAACACAAGCCCATGCCTCCACGTCTCACACCCATCTCGCTCGCCACTACAGGGCAAGGCGTTCGTGTATGTTCCTGGGCGTTTGATCCCCTCCGTCCAAGGCGTCCCCACTCCCCACAAGGATCCGACGACGGAAGGGAATGGATCAGGACCTGAGCCCTAGCCCGAGCGCCGGCGCCGGCATCCGCTGGGAGCCGCACGGCCGGCTGCTCACGGCGTGCCTCGTCGCGCTCAACGTCTTCCTCGTCGCCACCGTCTTCGTCTACTTCTGGCGCTTCTTCTCGCGCGCGCGGGGCGGCGGCACCGACGGCGATGCGTCGTCCGTGGACTCGTCGCCGCCGGCGTCGCCCAAGGCGCGCGACCGCCGGGAGGTGGAGCGGGCCATCACCGCGCTGCCCGTCTTCGTGCACTCCTCCTCGGCGTCGTCCGACGACCCCGACTCGGCGGCGGAGTGCGCCATCTGCATCGCCGAGTTCGCGGACGGCGAGGCCGGCCGCCTGCTGCCGCGGTGCGGCCACCGATTCCACGCCCGGTGCGTCGACACCTGGTTCCGATCCCACACCACCTGCCCGCTCTGCCGCGCCACCGTCCTCGACGACGCTGCAGCGGCGGCGGCGCCGCCGCCAGCTGCGCAACCGCCACCGCATCCAACGGACGTCACGAATGCTACGGACGCTGGTGATGATGATTCCCCGGTGTGAAAACCAGCCGCCGATCGAGCGCATGCGTGGGTTCAGTGGTGTGGTGTCACTTTCAACCTGCGTGCGTGCGGGTACTTTTGATCGATCTGATTTACGTAGTTCGACTATTTTTGGCTGTCTGTAGATTGGGAGAATGGTGAGCTAGCACCGGTTTGATTCTTGTATTTTTGAGCGGATTAATTGATCGATTTAGGGATTTGATTTCTTAGGCTGAGTCCAATGGTGTTCTGTAAAGTGGTTCTCTAAAACACTGTTTTGCACTGTTTGACATAAATGCTGCACTGTAGACAGAGATGAGGGTAGTTGAAATAGTGATAGGGAATGAGGTTTGGAGAACATTATTGGATTCAGCCTTAGTACGTTCTGTCTACAATCAATTTTCTTGTCTACTAGTATAGTATACTGCCTGGCAATTTCATTGGGGGTACGTTTGTATATACAGCCTCCAGTCCAGTATTTGAGTGTAAATGCATGTTCAAATTAATTGCCAAGGTGATATCTGGGGATGTAACAGCTCTGTTCCAACACAACACCTCTTACAGGTCTGAGCGTCACTACTCCATCAGTTCACCAAAGAATGAGATCTTGACTTTGTCCTAAGTCATAAATTTGACTAAGTTTAAATAGAAATGTAACAATATTTCTGATATCAAATATCTAATGATATGAAAATGTATTCCAACAAAATTTAATGATACCAATTTGGTAGCAAAAGTTTTAATATATTTTGATATAAATTTGTAGTTATGATAATTTGACTTAGAACAAAACTAGAATTTTATTCTTTCGTGGAAAAAGGGAGTATAATTTACAGACCGGTAAAATTTTAAGGCGCAATGGCAAAAACAAAATCCCCGCCTACAACCTTGTGATTTTAATTAATTCCCATAAATCCCAATTTGATACATCCTAACACCTGTGATAACCTGTATAGATTTTTCATAATCACCATGGCAAAGTTGACCGCTCCAAAATCCAAATTGCTCATGATTAATTAGCCTCCACAATATTTCCAACTGCTCCATGCAGCATACTCTCTCTGTCCTTGAATACAAATGCTCTTTCCCAAATACTCATCACTTTTAAATACATTTTGTGTTTCAAAATACTAGGCACTTCGTGTTTTCTTAGATATTTACATTTTCTGATTTTGCCCCTACAAACATACTAAAAGAACGTTCTAGAAACACGTTAAAGTAGCATTGTAGGGGTATTTTGGTTATTTTATCCTACTAAAGTGAACTATATCTTGGTTTATGTGCTTTGGTCAAAATTACCAAGTATTATAAAAAGGATATTGGCAGCGGTACGACTAAGGCTCCGTTCCATTGTGCATTGGCAGAGCAGATATTCTCTGTCAACCATTAACATGTTGGAGAGCTTGATCTTTATCACCGTTCATTTAAAATCCACCGTCTCTCGAACCCTCCCACCATGTATTGCGGCCAGTTTCTGCCAGCCATCTACCGAAGAGCTAGATCAGAAACTAAACTTATGGCTGCACAATCAGTAATAATTCACTGCGAATGCTCAGCGTGTCCCAATAAATAACTACGTAGCCAACAGAAATTGTATTTAATCTCGATTTCTCTTCACCTGAACTTATGTGAGACAGCTTGTGGGTCTAGTAAGAAGAACAGAGGAAAGATAGAGGTCCCCCCTTACGCCATATCAACCAGCGACATCGCCATATATCTCTGTTGCAAACGCCCTTGGCATTCATCTTAGTATGTACTGTGACGGCTGCATATAGCAAAACAACCAGCTTTGGTGATCAGCCCCCAGTATACGAAATCCTAACGCTCATGATTTTTACTAGAATATAAGGGATTGAGAGAAGCCCATTTCATCCTTAATAAAGCTCATGGTCTGAAAGACACCCTGAACTTAGTAAATCTAACCCTAGAACTTTTGAAACCTGCAGGCAAAGTACCGCTCTGCATCCATTCAAAATGGGTTTGCTGATACGATTGCACTAGCATCAGAAAAATTGTCTCATCTTCTTCTGCCCATGCATGTGGGAATTACTTTTCTGAATCATTTTCCAAATTCTTTTGCCCGACCCTAATTCGAAACTATACTGATAATTCACATTGAAACCGCTTTACAATAGTGACGTTAAACCAATATGTCGTGGGAACAGGGGGCTTCCCCTTGTAGAGACACCTAGAGGACTTTTTTCGATCACGCAGCCCAATAATTTCAGTCACATGCTGTAGCAGCCGCTAGGCTGGTATATGTGTGTGTGTGTGTGTCAAATAAATATGGCAGAAATGATTGACTCAGTAGATGTGACTAGACCCACTTTGAAATGAATCCATATTGATCCGTGCTGAAGTTAATTTTGAGGTTAGTTATTGACTCTTCCCAGTCAATCAGTAGCTAGCTACGGCGAAGAATGCCAATATGCAATGATATATGAGGTTTTTGCCAAACACGGATGACCATTTTCTATACAAGGATTACCTTTGAACCTTGTTTGGTGGCAGCCTTTATCTCCATGGGTTTTGATGGAAAAATGGTGGGATTGAAAAAAAAAATAGCTAACTTTCTCTACAACACCATCATTTTTTCACTAAAACCCATAGAAATGGAGGTTGCCAAACAAAACCTTAGTGTTATTTCTTCTGTTTAGTTCTGTGAGAGATTTTTTTAAAATTGTTTGTGAATAGATTTTTCTTTATCTAAAAAAAGCTAGCTAGTCTGCTGGAACTAGAACATTGCTTTGCACTAGCTGCATGCCATGCATGTCAGATGGAGTTAGCTAGGGAGTTAGCTAGTCGCCTAGTAGTATTACTCAAATCTCGCCAAGTTGGCTGCCCGTTCTAAGTTGACATAGTACTCCTATATAGCCTATAGGAGTATAGTTTTAGTTGCAGCACATGTGCCTACCTCAGATCGTACCATTCTCTTTTTGTACATTGACCATCACAATAATATACTACAAGTGCTGGCTCCTGCAAATTTTCTACCTCGTCTCTATCTGTATATCTGTCTGTCAGGCCAGAACGGGAGGCGTACGATACGTACGCCGGCCGAATGACAGTGACAGCAACTGCCCTGCCCCACCTCCTCCCCCATCTATCTCGCTCGATCGCCAGACATTTATATGTGCTCCTTGCCTGCAAGGCCGCCGGCGACATGCATGCGCATATGCACGGCATGGCCAGCTGCCACGCTCGGAGCCTCGGACGCAAAGGAAATTAACTACTAATCCGGAGGAGGTGGGGCAGCAAGCAACGACTGGAACCTGTGAAGAGAAATCGACCAGGTGGATTGTGGCGACAAATGGACAAGAATTCAATCAGGAGGATCCAATCAGCAGATCCTCCAACTAAGCTCTCGAGGGCTGTGTAGCTACGAACTCCCAAGCGAATGAAGATATTTGAATAATTGCACCCTAAGTCTCTTAACTTATTCCATGGTACTATTAGGTTCATGAAGTCCCCAAGTGATTATCTAAGTGCTTTAGTTTTTTAAAGTGATCATTTAGATCCATCAATTTTACATTTTTAAATCACTGAGGTCCAATTGTGGACCTAAATTTACACAGAAGAAAACAAGTTGAAAAGTTAAAAGATATAGATGATCACTTTGAAACTTCATAGGCATAGATAGTACCGTAGGATAAGTTTAGGGACCTAACATGCAATTCACTCTATTTATAGTGGAGTTTAGATAGTTATGGGTTAAGTCGGTGCCCAAGCGGCCACATGGGGGGCAAGTAGGCTGGCTCACACCCGAGGCCGTGTGACCATCTGATGCACCTACTCTTCTTTTCTATGCAGGGGTGATGATCTCTCAAGGTTGGTGGCAGTTATTTCGTCTTGAACAAGTGTCGGTTGGACATGCCATTGACCGGCTAGCCATTGTGTTTCCTTCTCAAATCAACCACCTGATCAACTGCTTTGTAGTCGTGTGCCACGGATCGAGTTCACTTGGTTCCACTATTAGAATTCTAAAAGCTTTTTGCAATAGAGGCCTTATTTTTTGCAGTATTTGGACTCCAATAATAACTTGTCGACAATAAACTTATTTCCGACAACAAACTCTCAAAAATAAGCCACGACAAAGCAATTTTCGGCGGGCAGAAAAGGCTGCCGAAAATAGCACAATTTCTGGCCGCTGAAAATAAATTTGGCTTATTTTTTATGGCCTTTTCATGCCTCTAAAAATTATTTTGGTCTATTTTCAGCAGTTCATTCTCACCACCAAACATTATTGTGTTCCGTGTAAAAAATGACCGCAAATTCTATTTTATCACAATTTTTCACATGAAAAAATCACACATATATGCATCACATCATTTGAAACATTCATCATATCCAAGCAACAACCATGACATATATATATCATTCACCATTGAATCCAAGTGCATATGTTGATACGTGTATAAGTCATTACTGACAAATCCGTGGTATTTCTCAAATCTAAAACAATTGACAAGTTCATACACACATTTCTAAACAACGAACATCTTATTAAGTTGGTCACTCATGCAACTCATATAGTACCTTGATCATTCATGTTATATTCGCTACCTCCTGAGGCAAAGAGGTTTTTTTACAAATGCCATCCAAAATGCTAACAAAGAGTACAAATGACAAAACCCAAAACTATGGATGTGTGACAACACTAATTAATGAATAATAATGGAACAACTGATGACATAAACCTCATGTCCGGGTTCTCTCCTAACCCTAGCGATGGTGTTTGGTAAAGATTCGGCGCATGTATTCCTGATCCCTATTATACACAAGTTTAGCTAGACTGAAGCAAGTTTACCTACATTGATCCAATTGTAACTAACATAGACCAAGTTGATTAAGAGAGAACACATTAATTTAGGATTCAACCTATGCCTCTACATTGAACATGTTTGGCAAATTTTACTACTTTAAGCTACAACATACCAAAGTTAGCTAAGTTGATCGAATTTATCTAAGATTGAGATGTTTGACTACATTCAATAAATTAAGGTATAATAGACCAAATTTGGCTTCGTTGACAAAAAATATCTAAGTTTGAGCTTGTTTATCTATACTGACCACATTCAACCTATGCCTCTACATTGAACATGTTTGGCAAATTTTACTACTTTAAGCTACAACATACCAAAGTTAGCTAAGTTGATCGAATTTATCTAAGATTGAGATGTTTGACTACATTCAATAAATCAAGGTATAATAGATCAAATTTGGCTTCGTTGACAAAAAATATCTAAGTTTGAGCTTGTTTGTCTATACTGACCACATTCAAGTATAATAGACCAAGTTTGACTTCATTGATCTCATAACGCATACTAAGGCCTTTGATTATCTTCTTGGAACAATACATGTCTTTGGGCAACTTATGAGGCTTCGGAAGAACATCCCCAATCAGTTTCATGAGCTATCATTGTAACAATTGTTTGAGAAGAAAAACTTGGATATGGCAATGAGCCAAGCAACAATAGCGAGGAGGGACACTTGTGTGTTCATGCAGAGGCTCTTCTACACCTTTAAGGGGCCTAAAGAGCCCCTAATCTTTGGTGTAGGCAGATCCTCAGAGGTTAGGCTTAACTCCGACTCTATAGCCTCTAGCGTTGAAGGTTGCACCGACGCCTAAGAGGGGGTGAATTAGGATTACTAAAACTAAGGCTCACTAAAAACTACAACTACTAAGCAAAATCTATGCAAGATAAAACTAGCTATGTGCCTTAAGGTTTTGTTAAGTGTTGCTAATACTACCGTGGCCAAGTCTTGCATCCTAGTTCGACCTAGAAACTAGCCTATGAAGCTAGTCTAGGAAAGAAAGCAAACAAATGCAAGAATATAAATGCGGAAGCTAAAAGATAGGTAGAGAATACAAACTCCGGTGGACGAAGATGACGATGGCACACGATGGAGACATGGAGATTTTTTCCCGAGGTTCGGGGAGGACAACGTGCCATCTCACCCCCTACTCCTCGTTAGGTGCCCCCATAGGCTTTGCTCTCACGTAATCCTCAAAGGAGTGTGACCTCGCCCACGCAAGGGTGGAGGATGGCAAAGTGACTTCCTCGGAAGTCAAGCAACCCAGATCGGGTCTCCCGATATCTGCGGTACACACCTACACGAACCCTTCTTTCGTATAGTCTGCGACTACGGCCTTGTCCACGCAAGGGTAGAGGATTGTCGGGGTTGTTGGGGTCTTCTGAGTCCTTCTCGCGGAGCTACCCCACTGTCTCCACTATGGGAAGCTTTTGGCCAAACCGCCGAGGGCCTTGCTCTCTCTCACAAGTAAGGTGGCGGCCATTCCACACTCTGAAGGGTCTCGCAAGACTTACAAGCCCAACACTTATAAAAGTAGATGTGCACGCAGGCACAGGGATAGACAACAAGGCCAAAGCAAAGATGCAACTAAGCTCTAGCTTGCCAGGATATGTCTAGTGAGCTCTTGTGGTTGTTGGGCTCTCAAATGTGTGTATATGGCTCTTTGGACGGATCAAATGGGTGCCTCAACACTTGTGTTAGCTCAGAAGTCTCCAACCACAATGTGGGGCCCGGCCATGGCGGTATTTATAGTCCAAGTCTCAAAACTAGCCGTTGGGAGCAACTTGATCTGCACTGTCGTGACCATCGGACCATGCGATGGTGAGACCATCGGACTGTCCGATGTGTGCACCCAACTAGCCATTGGAGTCGACCGTTGGAGCTGTAGCCAACCATTGAGACCATCGGACCATCCGATGGTGGCACCATCGGACCCTCCGATGCAAGTAACGCCCACGGTATCGAGTTTATTGATCGTTCTATCCAACTCGTCCGGTGGTGCAACCATCGGACCGTCTGGTGCGTTAAAGCGCCGGGACTTGGTCTTCTCCTTCTCTTCTGCCCAGATGGTTCGATGCACCATCGGACTATCCGATGCGTGTAATTTGCACCGGGTCTTGAAACTTCAACTTAGGGCCTCTTTTTCTCACCAGACCTCTCGATGGGGCTTCTTTGGACCTCTTGATGCTCCAAAAAATTGGCCCACTGACCAGTCAGCGAGACTGCCGAGTTAGGACATAAGCTTGCACCTTGATAGCGGCTTGGGGTCTTCTCTTGTGATCTTTTGAGTCCTCCTTTGAGGTGTTTGTAACCCAAGTCCACCTTTTGCATCCTAGGACTTAAACAAAAATACTTGTACACAACTATTAGTCCCATGGCACGTGTTGCGCTCTTCTTTTTGCTTTGACCTACACATGTATGACTTGTGGCCTTCTTTATTGCAAGGAAGCACACCATGGTTTGACTCACCTTAAGCTTCTTCACCACCTTGGAGCGGTTATCTTGGGAAGGTTGGGCTTGCTCCCTTTGACCATGTAGCCTTGCTACATCCTTCATGAGCCGATCCACCTCTTGCTTAAGCACCTCATTTTCAATAGCAACCTCCTCTCTGCAAGTTTCCTTATACCAACTAAGAAACGGCTTGTAAAAAGGTGAGTGGGGTTTATTAATTAAATCAAAGTAAGAGGTAGAAACATCCTTTTTAGATTTTTCAAAAGAGAGTGTGGGTGCATCACTTGAAGTAGATTTTAGTTCAAGAGTCTCAATTTTCTTTGTTAGCTCATCATTATGGTCAAGAACCATATCAAACTTAAGCACCAATTCTTCATAATTGGTTGATAATCTAGCCAATTGAGCTTTATGATTTTTGTTTTCACAAATTAATCTAGGTACTTGTTTTTTAAGCTCATTATGGAAGAGGGCATCATCATCACTTACATCGCTTTCTTTTTTACCTTTGGCCATGAGGCACTTGTGTGATGTAGAGGATGATTTGCGCGAAGTAGGCTTGTGGGAGTGCTTCTTACGATGATCTTCATCGCTTGACACATCTACCCACTTGCCGATGCTTGTGAGTGCCTTATGCCTATCTATTCTCTCTTTTTCCTTCTTCTTGAGCTTGTGCCTCTTCTTCTTTTCATCCTTGGCAATAATAGGATATGATTCCATGAAATGCCCTTTGTCACCACATCCAAAACAACCACCTTTTCTTTCTTTTTTTCCTTTAGCGGTTTTGCCCAATTTCCTCGATGGTGATGGGGACGCCGTTGGAGTTGAGCTTCGTTAATGCCTTCTCCATCTTCTTGATCAACATTGCAATTTCTTCTTCATCATCATCATCGGAGGAGCATTGGGCTTGATCATCTTCATCACTGTCTTCTTCTTCTTTACTTGAGCTTGAGCTTTCTTCTTTCTTCCTCTTGCCCTTCTCCATCTTCTTCTTTTCACCATGGATGGTGAGTGCATGTGATTGGGATGAAGAGGTGTTTTGGCCAATCCCTTGATAGTGCTCAAAAGCTATGACCTTGCCAAGAACCTTGGTGGGCGTCATGTTGCTCATGTCTTGTTGAAGAAGATAGGTGATGATGCTTCCATATTTGTCTATTGGAAGCACATCGACGATCTCCCTAGCAACAACAAAATCACTTAGCTTGGTGTCACCTATTGAATTGTACTCATTGACAATAACATTTAGGCGTGAGTACATATCATTAGCCAATTCATTAGAAAGCATAGTAAAGGAATTTAAAGCACTCTTAACCAAGCCAAGCTTTTGCTCCTTGACGTCACTAAAGCCATCATGGAGTGCTTGAAGCATTTGCGAAACCTCATGAGCGCTTGAGAGGCTATGTACTCTATTAAATACCTCAACACTCAAAGACTCAAACAAAATGTTGTGAGCAATGGCATTGAGCTGAATTTCTGTCTCATCGGCTTTTGTCAGCTTTTTTTGGCCGAGAAAGGGATTTCATTCCTTCCTTCGTCACTCTCCAAACATCCAATGCTACGGCCTCTAGATAACTAGCCATTCTAACATACCAATAGGGATAGTTCGTGCCGTCAAAGTGAGGAGTGATACCGGTAGTCATCCTCCCACTCTAAAACGTCTCAAGTACTCAATCCGGCGGTGAAGCCAAAAGTCCAAATTTGAGTTGTGAGCTCTAATGACAATAAGATGGACTTGATTAAGCAGCCCGGCTCTGATACGAATTGAGGGTTGGACCAATGCCTAAGAGGCCGGGGGGTGAATTAGGATTACTAAAACCAAGGCTCACTAGAAACTACAATTACTAAGCAAAACCTATGCAAGATAAACCTAACTATGTGCCCTAAGGTTTTGCTAAGTGTTGCTAATACTACCATGGCCATGTCTTGCATCCTAGTTCCACCTAGAAACTAACCTATGAACCTAGTCTAGGAAAGAAAGCAAACAAATGCAAGAATATAAATGCGGAAACTAAAAGATAGGTAAAGAATGCAAACTCCCATTGACGATGATGACGATGGCACACGATGGAGACACGGAGATTTTTTTTCTGAGGTTCAGGGAAGACAACATGCCGTCTCACCCCCTAATCATCGTTAGGTGACCCTGCAGGCTTTGCTCTCATGTAATCCTCAAAGGAGTGCGGCCTCGCCCACGCAAGGGTGGAGGATGGCAAATTGACTTCCTTGGAAGTCAAGCAACCCAGATCGGGTCTCCGGATATCCCCGGTACACACCCACACGAGCCCTTCTCTCGTGTAGTCTGCGACAACGGCCTCACCCACGTAAGGGTAGAGAATTGTCAGGGCTGTTGGGGTCTTTTGAGTCCTTCTCGCGGAGCTACCCCGCCATCTCCACAATGGGAAGCTTTTGGCCAAACCACCGAGGGCCTTCCTCCCTCTCACAAGTATGGTAGTGGCCACTCCACACTCCAGAGGGTCTCAACACTTGTCTTAGCTTAGGAGTTTCCAACCACAATGTGGACCCCGGCCATGGGGGTATAGGCCAAGCCTCAAAACTAGCCGTTGGGAGCAACTTGATCTTCACTGTCATGACCATCAGACCGTGCGATGGTGGGACCATCGGACCGTCCAATGCGTGCACCCAACTAACCGTTGGAGTCAACCATTGAAGCTTCAGTCGACCATTGAGACCATCGAACCGTCTGATGGTGGCACCATCGGACCGTCCGATGCAAGTAACTGCTATGGTCTTGACTTTAATGATCATTGTGTCCAACTCGTTCGATGGACCATCGGACCGTCCAATGGTGCAACAATCGAACTGTCTAATGCGTTGGAGCGTCGGGACTTGGTCTTCTCCTTCTCTTTTGCCTAGATCGTCCGATGCACCATTAGACCATCCGGGACCATCGGACCGTCCGATGTGTGCAATTCGCACTAGGTCTTGAAACTCTAACTTCGGGCTTCTTCTTCTCATCGGACGTCACAATGGGGCTTCTCCAGACCTCTTGATGCTCCAAAAAATTGGCCCGCTGACCGATCAGCGGGACCGCCGAGTCAGGGCATAAGCTGTAGGACCAAGACGTGCGACTAGAGGGGGTGAATAGGAGCACAGAAAACTCAAAATCAAACCCCCACGGTGCTCTCTCTCACGAAAAACACGCAAACCCAGTACCGTCCACTAAACAGATACGTGCCGAGTTGCTGGCGAAAGCACTCGAATCAACGCCCAAAGAAACAGATGCAAAACGAGCAAACATGGCGAAGACAACCTACTGCAGGCGCCACCGGACAGTCCGACGCAGACCCACCGAATAGTCCGGTGGTTGACCCACCGGACAGTCCGACCACCCGTCGGACGAAATAGGCTGAGGGGGAACTGCTCCCCTAGCACCCACCGGACAGTCCGGTGGCTTGGCACTAGACAGTCCGTTGCTTGCTAAAAGTCCAGGAGTGGTCTACCCTTAGTAGCTCCACCCGCTTGTACTCTACCCACCGAACAGTGTGGTGGGCAGCCACCGGACAGTCCGGTGGTGCCTGAAAAGCAGGAAATAGGGGAGAACCAGCCCAAACTCCACAAGAATCAAACCAAATCTTGAGCAAATGGACTCCAATCTTCACCAAACTTGGTCAAGACTTAGATAAACCCATGGAGAACCTATTCTTAACAAATCACGGTCGGAGCCAAAAGTTTTCTCCACAGATCTAGTCTTCCCGGAAGTGAAGTCCACGAGTCAAGAACGTGAAGAATTCGAGGCTTCCCTTGGAGCTTGAGATTTCACACCTAAAACCACAATCTCTCCAAGTCCTAGCAGTCCAAAACACTGGCAATAGAAGGATCCAAGCTTGGCCAAAGCAAACACCCAAAAAGCCAAGGATTGAAACCATAAACCAATGAGAAAGGGGAGGAACAAGGCACACAAGTTGCTGCGCGAAATCACTTGGATTAAAGGGCCCAAAGGGTCTCAAGATTTAGATTACAACCAAGGATCTCGTCCCAAGCAGCCACCCTCACCTTCCCTCTTGATTTGGAGGCTAGATCTCACCCTAACCCTCCTAAACTTTGAGCTCTTAGCTTAGGGACGAAAATCACACACAAGACACAAACCCTAACCAGCCAAGAGAGTTTCTAATGAACCCCCTCTTAGCCTATTTATACCTAGACTTAGTTTTGATAGTTTTACACTTAGACCCATAACACTAAAAATGCCATGAGGGGCTGAAACGAAGAGATACAAAATATTTCAGGACGGACGACCACGATGAAGTCTTGATCTTCGTAAGTTCCACGCAATCCTCGGATGTTCTCCACGTGGCCAATAATCCAATCCGCGCCTGGTTTTGAAGTCAGAAACCGAAAAACTTTAGGAAGTCTCCATCTGGGCCGGATTTGGCCCATCTTCTCTATCTTGGCAAGTCGTGGCCTAACTCACTAAGGCTTGGGTAGCTTGGGTGATGGTTTTGAGTGGAAGCCTCCAAAGCCTCTCCCGCACTCCTTTGCGCCATGCACTCGAGTTGGAGCACCACGGTGGCACCCAGCTTCTCTAGTCCATCGGAGTCGCCTCGCAGTTCATCGGAGGGCTTACACCGTCATTGCCAAGCCACCCCTCTATGTACCGAGTTTCCATGGCCGACAGACACCGAGCATTGCCTCCAGTCCATCGGAGGGCTTTTGCCTCAGTCCATCGAGGTCTTCATCATCTACCTCAAGTCCATCTGAGGGCCTTCAGTCCATCGGAGGACTTGTACCATTGACAATCACTCATCACACCAGGAGAGCAATGAGGCCGGTCCATTGGCTCTCATAAGCTTGCACCTTGATAGCAGCTTGGGGTCTTCTCTTGTGATTTTTTGAGTCCTCCTTTAAGGTGTTTGTACCCTAAGTCCAACTTTTGTATCCTGTGACTTAAACAAAAGTACTTGTACACAACTATTAGTCCCATGGCATGTGTTATCACTTCAACCACCAAAATCACAAAAGGGAACTAAGCACAAGGCTTAGGGCCCATTTTCCTTACAAGCGTCTCATCCATCATATTAACGCCCGTTGTCGGTGTTTTGTACCGACATTACACCACGGGATGCCTCACGTGATGCTTTTGTGGTTGTCTGGATCAACACGTAGCTCGATGGTTCACGTGGAACGCGACAAAGAACAAGAACACACGATTTATACAGGTTCGGGTCGTGAAAAGCGTAATACCCTACGTCATGTTTGTGGCTAGATTGTATTGATCTGAGTACGAGATTACAATGAGGGCTGGAGCTTCAGTATGCGAGGGGGTGATGAGATCTGAGGAGATGAGGGAATTGCCTCTGGGAGAGGTTCCTAGCCCGCCTTATATAGTCCGGCGTGGCTTAGGTTACAAGTTGGTTTTTTTCTATGACTCCTAGACAGTTTAGATTACATAGAATCTGATCCATATCCTTCCTAAAGAGTCCTTGTCTTGTGCGCCTAGTTGCATAGAATCCATTGCATGAGGAGCCAGGGGATATCTATCCCCCGCACCCACCCAATCATCATCTTCTTCCTCTTATGTTTCAACTAAAGTGTCTTTCTCCCTATTGAAGACCCTAGCGTGAAACAGTTCTGACACATGTCTTGGTTAAAGTTTTCCTATTGTTGACGGCACTTAAGCACGGCAATACAAGCGACAGTATCGTGTATAGCTTTTCTCTAGGATGAGTATCATGGGTTTTATCAATCCAGAAAATTAACTAATTGAGAGCTAATTAACAAGAGTTTATGGTAAACTAAAGGTATAAAAGAGGTTCTAATCTAACTCTAAACCAGTCCTTAAACTATGTCTAAACTAAGCATAAAATATACTAATATTATAAGATAGGCAATTAGAACATAACTAGAGCACTAATTAAAGGGTATTAACTAGAGTCTAATCAAGCCCTAATTGGATCCAAGACATACATGATATTGGGCACCACAACAAGATTAGAGTAGCGAGATAACTAGTAGCTCATGGTAGACAAGCATGATCAAGCATATTCATCATAGTATAATTAAATCAAGATCGAATAATCTAATCCCCTAAATCGAGTTTAACCTTTCTCGAGCCCTACTGTCACTAGAACCAGTTAATCGACCAGAAACTCTCAATAGGCACACATAATTAGAGAATGCACTTCTAATTACTTCACATAGTCCAATAACATAATTAGCACAACTAGAACCTCTAATCACCATGATTACAAGAACTAGAAACACAACTATATCATTAGTAAATTAGATCAATGATCAAGAACGCTAGAAGAATATAGCCCTTAATGACATGGTCTAATCAACAAGCATCTAGATCTAAAGCTAATTAGAGCTAGAACAAGCATAATTAGAACAAGAATATGATAATTAGACAAGATCAATGCTTCGTTAATAAATTGTATCATACTTACAACCATGATCATGCCTTCCTTTGATGATACAATTAGACCTCTGGAGCTAGGTAATAGAGCAACATGCAAGGCCTCTAATCACTCTACAAATTAGAAGAACTCTAATCCTAGACTAGAAACTCGACCCTCTACTCTCATCTAGTTGATGTGTCTCTTCTCTACATCATATCGCCTTGATAATGAATTGAATGCCTCGTCTCATGGCCGAAACTCGATATTTATATGCTGGAGAAGACGTGGGAAAAAGGAAATCGCCAACCGACGTAGGAAGTACTTGGGTCGGCTGACTTCGGGGGGTTGGGTTGGCCAACCCGGACTCCTCCCCGATCCGTTCCTTTTCAACTTTTGCGGGGTCATTCCTTGTCGCCTAAGTATTGATTTTGCAATGCTGCTCGGACTCGTAGAGTTCTGGAATCTTTGGTATTGATTGAAAATTGACGAAGTCTTCTGGTTTTTGATGGAAATAAAGTGTCTTTCCCTATTATGCTTCCAGAAACCTGTAGCTTACAGTTCAAAAAGAAACCTGTAGCTCGTGATGTCTTCTAGAAGTTTTCCGAGTAGGAAGTCTTGATCAATTCACAGGGGGGAATAAATCAACCAATCTTTCCTTGTTTATCATCTTCTAGAATACAACTTAAGAGGTCTTTCTCACTTGATATAGATTATGATGAATTTTGCGAAAAGTAGCTTAAAAACCTGTAAAAATCAAATATAGCATATTTCCAAGACAAAGTTGCAAAATCCACAATAATTAGTAATAATTGATAGTAAAAGATATAATTGACGCTCAAAATTAGTGAAAACCATATAAAATGATATAAAATATTAGTCAAAATCTTGCGTCAACATCTATCAAGTAGCTTCGTGTTCTAGTGGATGCTGCATGGGCACGACCTTATTGATAATTACCAAAGAGAACACATGGTCAACTAAAGCCGCTATCTTGGCCGCCACCCACTCATCTTTGTGAGCCTCACACTTATCCCAATCATCATACATCCATCGCGATCGTCACCCATCCTTGAGGCTAGAGATTAAAGAAAGCTAGATGATAGTCTTATTTTCGTTCTACCTATCGCAACCCTACATCTATAGGTAAGGATATGTCCCAAACCCATCCAAGAATGGCTGATAGAGCGTGAATTTATGATGAACCTATGGAGTTCAAATGATATTTTGGCAACATAACCCAAGTGTTCTCTAGATGCACGCCCAGATATGATGCATCGGAGAATAACATCATTATGCCGCAAAAATCTCATTCATACCCCATGCCACATCATAGATACAATGCTCTATCGATCACACCGAGGCTATCCAAAGAAGGGACAATTCTGGACTGCACATATCTCACGTGCACAACGCACATGAGGCGTGCCAGTCTAAAATGAGTGACATATGTTTCGTGACAGTAGTAGTATAATTTTAAAACATAAAGGTGAAATGATATTAAACATATTACATAGCCCATGTGTTAGAACATCTACAACATAACATAGACATTATGTTAAAACATGTATTATAACATAACAAAGAATATTAATGAAAGGATCTTGATGTCGCCTAGAGGAAGGTGAATAGGCTAAACTAAAAAAAAATCAGAACTTAAAACAACTGTCAACTCCTAACACCGGATAGTCTGGTGGCTATTACCGTATTCTCCGGTATCACCAGATAGTCCGGTAAACGTCACCGGATAGTCCGATGTCACACAAAGAGTAAGCCCAACAAGGTAAATATGCAAGTAAAGACTTATTTAACAATGAAGTGTAGTCCCAAGGGTATCTCTGGTGATGTTGGGCTTTTCTGCGCTGAAAGTCTGCACTCAAAACAAGAGCTTGCACAAGAGTAAAAGTGGAAGCACAATATAATGCAAATAAGAAGTGTAATAAGCACAAAGATTGTAGCAAGCTCCCAGGAGGGGCACAACACACAAGACACAAAATTTATTTCCCGAGGTTCGGTCACACTGTGCCTACATCGTCATTGAGGCGTCCACTATTGGCGACACTTAAGCATGTCAAACCTTATACTGCAAGCGATAGTATCAGTGTAGCTTTTATCTAAGATGAGTATCTTGGGTTTGTTAATCCATGGAAACAACTAATAGAGAATAAATTAACTGGAGCTTAAGGCAAACAGGAGTATTAGGTGATATCTAATCTATGTCTAAACTAGTCAGAGTTAGATGATAAGCAATTAGAACATAACTAGAGCAACTAATCAAAAGGGTATTAACCAAAGTCCAATCTAGCTCTAATTGGATTAAGGACAAGCATGATTGGGTACATCAAAGAGATTAGAGCAACAAGATAACTAGAAGCTCAAGGTAGATACAAGCACGATCAAGCATGTAGTTCATAGCATGATTAAACCAAGATCAACGATCAAACCTCCTAGATCAAGCTTAACCTTTCTCCCGCCCACGTGATACTTAGAACGGGTTAATCAACGAGAAGCTGTCAAAAAGCATACATGATTAGAGAATGCGCTTCTAATCATTTCGTAGAGTCTAATAACATAATCAACATAGCAAGAACCTCTAATCACCATGATTACAAGAACTAGCTACGCAACTATATCATTAGTATGCAAGATCGAATATCAAAGCCGCTTGAAGAATATAACCTTTAAGAACATGATCAAAGAAACATGCATCTAGATCATATGATAATTAGACCAAGAACATGCTAACTAGACCTAGGATATGATGATTAGACAAGATCAATGCTTCATTGATAAATTTTATCAAAGCTTACAATCATGATCATACCTCGCACAACGATACAATTAGACCTCTAGAGCTAGATAATTAGAGCACTATGCAAGGGCTCTAATTACCTCCCAGAATTAGAAAAGCTCCAATTCCTAGCCTAGAACTCAATCCCCTGCTCTCCTCTAGTCGATGTCCCTCCCTTCTTCTCCTCTATGCCTTGATAATGAGTTGGATGGTCTAGCCTCACTATTTATACCCAAGGGGAGGTGGTGTAAAAAGAAAAGCTCAAACGGACAAAGGGTTAAGGGGGATGGGCCGACCTAGAGCCCCTGGCTCAGCTGAGCCAGGACCTTCCCCTGGCCATTGCTTTCCATTTTGTGTATGTCGGTTATAGGTTGATTTAAAGACTGAATACGAGCCATAGGAGCTCTAGATCCTTCAGTAGAAGTTGGCATAAGTCAGTTTATGCCAAATCTTCCATATTGGAGAGTATCTTCCATATTGGAGAGTATCTCCATTCTTTCCTTGATCTTCTAGCATATTCCTCATGCATCCTTGTTGATAAGATAGTAATTTGCATGATACTCAAAGATATCTTCCAGAACGTTCAGGAATAGGAGGGATTGGCCGACCATGGGGGGTAGGGTTGCCCGACCCTGCCTTTGTATGTGGATTCTAGGCTTCATCTTTCTCTAGGCCTCTTCTCTCTTGAGGTGGATCAATTGTGGATCATCAAAAATAGGCCTTAAATCCTGCAAATTCAGAGTATAGCACAAGAACAAAACAATATCAGTGACAAATGTTAGTGAAAGGCACAATTGACGCTCATATTCAATGAAAAACTATCTAAAATCATACAATTATTTCGTCAAATAGAGTGCCAATACGCACCAAGAGCTTGAGTATTTTTCAACTCACAGTCTTCCCTCCTCAACCACAAAGTTTGAGAAGGCTGCTCACTAGTAGTGCTCCGGAGATCGAGGTAATACAAACTTGAAGAGTGGCACCCACAAGCTGGGTGCCCATGATTAGATGCCTAGACGTCTAGGAGGAGACCTCCAAGAGTAACA
Source organism: Paspalum notatum (assembly GCA_022530915.1). Taxonomy (NCBI): domain Eukaryota; kingdom Viridiplantae; phylum Streptophyta; class Magnoliopsida; order Poales; family Poaceae; genus Paspalum; species Paspalum notatum. The sequence continues at coordinate 27,470,989 of CM039692.1, forward strand.
AAAGTGGGGTGAAGACCCCCTCTAGCTACAAGAAGATGTTGATAGTCCCTAGGCTAAAGGGGGACATCCTTAGGAGGGACACCTCCCCAAGGAGGACAATGAGTAAGGTGATGAAACCTTCTCCAATTAGAGGACGATCGATATTTGAAGAATCTGAAGAAGAAGAAGAAGAAAAAGAAGAAGAAGAAGAAGAAGAAGAAGAAGAAGAAGAAGAAGAAGACACAGTGGAATGTCTAAAGGAGGACATCAGTGTGATGAGGAAATACTCGTATAGATTACAAGCATGCTGCGCTGAAGACGATCTTTGGCGGATGAAGACTAAAGATAAGATAGAGACTCTGAGGAAGGGGCTATCCGCTAAGGTTTGCCACATCATGGAAGCTATCGGGCATCCTAAACTATATAATCCTCCAATGCCTAGGGCTTCAATAAATTTTAGACGATTTTTTGTTTTAGTTTTTCTAGGTTTATTTTATTCATTTCCTTTTTTATTTCCTTTTGTAACTAGTTGTACCTTATTCGAATTTGCTTTAAATAAAGTTTAATTAGTCTTCATTTGAGCATATGTTTGGGTAGGATGCCCATTTGGCCATCACATCCCCCTATCACTAATCCTGTAGAATGCATACGAGAAACATAACATGCTAGGTAACAACACGCTACTCACAATATTCTAGGGGGTTTAGCAAAAATCATTAGCCACCTAGCCATTACGAACAGGCTAAATGAAGAAAGATATCCCCTAGAGGACTCCACAAGTAAAATGAACGAGAGTACAGGGGTCGAAGGACTTCACACCATGGCCTCCCGGCCTAGCCAATGGCCACCCGGCCGTGCACATGGTAGCATGGCCAAGCACCAAGACCGGTCTACCCAAAGTTCAACGTGACCCTAACTTGGAATCAGGTATCTATGTTCAGTTTCATTATAAGCCAAGATTTTGTACTCTATACATGAAGCTTGGATAAAATTGCTCTACATGATCATGATGTTACCTTGTCTAAAGTTTGCACAAGTTTTGTTCCATATACTAGAGTAAGATTGCCTTTGGATACTTCCATGATTAGGAAACCACATTGATTTAAGATGTTGATCCATGTGGAGATAGGTGAATTAGAGGAAAACTTTAGGAGACTCCTTTCTTGAGGAAAAGATTTTTATTTTGACAAAACAAAAAGGGCTTCCTATCCTTTGATCTCAAGATCTTATACCTGTCCCACCAATACCAAAAAAGAAAAACTCCTATGTAGTATTGCTTCTCTGAGTGTTTGAATCTTATCAAATCTTTTGCCATCAAAAAGAGTTTGCATCATTGTGAATTTGACATTCACATACACGTTCTGCACAATAAAGTTCCACAATAAGGTGTGCAATGAAAATATCTCCCTCAATTTTTTTTTCCAAAAAGGTGAAATAGGCATGGTGTTTCAAAAAAAAAGAGGAGAGGAAAGAAAGGAAAGAAAGAAAGGAAAAGAAAGAAAAACTCCATATGCCCTCTTGTGAAATAAGGGATGATTTATCAAGCACCAATATGAACAATTTCTCTCCTACACACGCACTTCGGCAATTTCCTTTGATAAGCCTTTAGTGACACTTGGTTTGATTTGATATTATAAACATGATGAGAGAGGCTCACTTCTACCTACCTGAGCACAACATAGGGCTAGTAGAATATGATGTGAGGAAACACAAGAATCAACAGGGACACTCATCCTTTGAGTGACTGAGAGATAATCTTGAGAACAAAAGGAACAAAAGTAATGGAATGCCCTATCTTTTGAAAACATGAAAAAACTCTTTACACATGTAATGGGGGAGCCTGAAGTTAACTTTTAAACTTATTTCATGCTTCATCTTCCAAAATCAGAGTGTTTAGGTACCTTTGAAATCTTAGGCAAGATGAAATAGTTGGAAATAACTCCTATGCATGCTAAGGTAAAGGATGACATTATGCCCTTTCCACACGTGTTTAAACCTTTCCTTTGATCGAGGACAAGAAAAGATCTAAGTGTGGGATGTGTTGGTGGTCATTAAATCCCATCTCGACCACCAACATTTCATGTTCAAGAGTAACTTTGGTATAAGTTTCTTGTAGTTTAACTAGTTCCACGAGTTGTGTACGAAGTTGTATGTAGAAAGTCCATCACGGTCAACATAAAGAAGTAAGAAGGGCAAAAGATGAACAAATGTCAAGAAGGAAGGCCGGCCGACCAATAAGCAGGGCCGATTGGCCAAGACTCTAGGCTGACCGACCCCTAGCCTGGCCGACTCACCTCCCTTCTCCCCCTATCAGCTCCAGCCCAAGGGTGCAGGGCGTCTGACCCACCTTCCTTGGACAACCGACGTAAAACTTTGCCATGTTGCCACATCCTTTCGACCTGCAAGCAAAAGAAAAAAATGCCAATCAAATCCAACCGTGGAATCAAGGGTTGACAGAGATAAATGGTTGAAAGGACGCCACATCGTATCAACCCAAGGATCGGTGAAGCCAGCGATCCATACAAACAAGAAACTCACCAATGTCTGAGTGCCAAAGTGTCTCCTGGCCAAATACTTGCCTCCCCAGCCATGATGGTTAAGCCTTCCAGCATGTGCTCACACCGACATAACTGCCACCAACTTGGAGAGGGATCCACAACCGTCGATCAACATAGTCGGTGCATTGGAGGGCCGGTGGGCAAGGGTGCATGGACGGCCGGCCCTATCCTTGGCAACCTGGCCTCCCAGATGGCCGTCCGACACTCTATGTGGCGCCTGGCCGCTGACTTTACCATAAAGACCTTAGCTGCCGATAATACTCTCCTCACTCGTATCACTATGAATACCCCCCCAGTAGGTCACTTGTTGTAACGCCCCAAAGATCGCTAATGAAAAATCACCAGCCAAATCACGTGGTTTTCAAAACAATTTCAAAAATTGCATCATCATCCCATCCACCGCTCCACCCTAAGTCCTTTTCCGGTTTTGCCCCTCCCATTTTTTTTCCCTTCCAAAATTCCAAATTCAAAAGCCCAATCTTCAAAACCAGAAAAAGAAAAGGGCAGCAGCCAGTTGGGCCGCCTCCTTCTCCCCTCCTCTTTTCCTCGGCCCACACGGCCTTCCTTTCCCTCCTCCCTCGCTCGGCCCAGTAGCCGGCCGGCCCAGCAGCAGCGCCCCCTCTCTCTTTGCCAGCCGGGGCCCGCGCGCTAGTGCCGTCCCCTTCCTCCCACGCCGACCTCTCTCGCCAGCTCCCATTCTCTCCCCCCCGTCGTCGGCAGGACGGCGAGCCGCCACGCCGCACACACCGAGCCGGACTAGCACCGACGCCGGGCACCACACCCTTCCGCACGCCGCGCCTCCGGGAATCCCGCCGCCACGACTCCACTGTGCCGCGACGCCATGGCGAGCACCGGCCCGTCGCGCACGACGAAGTGCGCCACCCGAGTCACCGCCGCATTCACTCCCCCTCCTCGGTCTACACTGACGTCATCGTCGCCCTGTGCCGGCCACGGCTGCCCCGTCCTTAACGCCACGCCAAGCGAACCCGTGCCGCGCACCCCGGCCGAGCCGCGACGCGCCGGCCACCTCTCACCGTTACCTATAAAAGGGGGGCACCCACTTGGGCCGCCTTCGCCCCACTCCTCTCGCACCCACTTCGGCCGCCTTCGCCCCACTCCTCTCGCACTCACTTGCCGCAGAACGCACACACGCACACGCCCCTCGCCGGTGCTCTCGCGGTGGGATAACCACCGGGAGGACGCCGCCGCGACCTCTCTCGCTGCCGCCCAAAATCAACTCCCTCCAGTTGAGCCCTCTCCAAATTGAGGTAGGCACAGGCTCCTCTGCCCCTGTGCGCACCTTCTCTCTCACTCCTACGGCCAGAGCCGCCCCGGCAGAGCCGGAGCGCCGCCGCGCCACTACAAACCCCCTCGCCGGCACTCTGGGCACACGCCGCCAGAGCCACCTGCTGCACCTTCCACTCCCACACCACCACCAACCAACTCGCCTTGATACCCTCTACCTCACCGGCCTACCCTCGTCGCCGGAACCGGCCACCGGCGGAGAACCGCCGGCGAGCCGCGGGTGCTCGCGCTGTCCGGTCCGGCCGAGCTGGCCAAGACGCCGTCCCCTTCCGCCGTTCCCTCTCTGTGTGGCTGACGCGTGGGGTCCACGCCCCGCCGTCGCCGCGCCGTTGCCGCTCCGTCACAGCCAGTGGGCCGGCCCAGAAGGCCCACGGCGTGACGGCGGGGCGAGCAGGCCGAGCCAGGCCGAGAAAGGGAATGGGCTGCGCGTGAGGTTTTGGCCCGCAAAGCCTTTTTCCTTTTTCCATTTCGATTTATGAGTTTCTTTTCTTAGGAAATTCATATCTCGGCCGTACGAACTCAGAATCCGGCGATTCTTCCACCAAAATTCTTCTAAAACTATCCTCTATCTAACCATACCTTCTGCATAGCCTTTTGAGCATATTTTATTGTCATTTTATGTGTGTTTGTGTGTTTGTGTACGCGTAGGCACCGTTCCGGAGGAAACCCACAAACCTGACGTGACCGCGCCGGACCAGGAGCTCGAGGAACCGAACTTTGACCTCCGCTGTAACGAGAACATCGACGACGGCAAGTCCACTGAAATCCTTTGACGCATAAACTTCCTAGTTTTTGCAAAAACCACCCTTGCCCTGATAAACATAAAAACTTGCATTGTTTTCGCCAGCTAAGGTCAAACATGGTAGGATAGCCACCGAACCAATTTTAGACTTAGCGCGCATAGGAGGGACCGCTCACTTCATACTATGCAATAATCTTGTTGGAACTTGAGTTGGAATCTGGTTGGTGGGTGCGTTTTTGAAAACATGGGGAAAGACCCCGGCCGCCGACTTCGGTCGACTATGCCATGTGTTAAAGGGTGGAATGCCTGGGTACCGTTATCACGGCTTACCTAGGGTCCGACCTCGCGGAGAGGATTGGACGGTGGATGAGGAAGTTTCTGCCCTGAAGGACTGAGTTGGAAGTCTCATCTCGCCTAACTCTTTATAGTGCAACCACTCGCTGTTGTATGCAGCAACACTGGGCCGAAACCTGCAAGGAATAACTAGCCGATACCCGTAGGCTGGGAACACCGGGGGACTGGGAATGGTGGAAGCCGTGTGTCTGCTGGCACTGAAGCGGCGTCGCGTGTCTGCTGGCACTGAAGCGACAGGGATCCCATGTCTCTCTTGGTTGAGGTCGGGAAAATACTTGCGGGGGTAGAGCCTTGAGCGGGAAGGGCCTCATGGCAATGAGCGTCCAGACCAAACTTGTGGGTAAAGTGTGCACCTCTGGCTAGAGTATGAACCTATCCGGATAGTCCGTTGTCCACTGGTATGGACGAGTTACGGCTTGGTTTCTACCACTAGTGATTTATCAAATTGGGGTTGTGGTGGGTGAAAAGTGGTGTTTTGGAAGCTACGGGCCTGGCCCGGGAGCGTTGGAGAAAAATGTTGGCCTGCGAGCCATGAGCCACGTTGGACCGGCAAGTCCAGTGGCACCCCTTTTGGAAAAAAGTGTTTTCTTAAAATAAAAGAAATGGTGGGCTACTTAACCTTGTATCTGCTATTGTTTTCTGCAAAACAACACAAGCTCCAGATAATCCCTGCATATAGAGATAGGCCTTTATCCTTTCCGACGGAGAAAGGTGGGCTTGCGGAGTACGGTTGTGTACTCACCCTTGCTATATCTATGTTTTTCAGATAACGAAGAAACCCTGATTGAAACTCTCTTCAGTTAGGTCAAGGTCCTATCCCCAACTAGCCCGTAGCCTTGGGCAATAAAGACACTTCCGCTGTATCTCGTTTTATCTCTATTTATGTAATCTGGTTTGTAATCGCTAAGTCAGACTCTGTACTACTTGAATAAATGTGTTGCTAGCCTCCTAGGACTAGCATTTGTATCACATTTGAGTTCCCATGAAAGTGGGGGCGCTTCACTTGTAGAGTGTGTAGTTGAGATGCAGTGAAGCTATCCTTAGAATTGGAAAGAGAGTAGTCATATTATAAGAAAAGAGTAGTGAGGTCAAGAGTAAAGGAGTGGGATTTCTCTTTGGCATTCTCTCTCCAAGCTTGTAATCTCGGAGGAAGGATAATCAATTTTAGGATTGAGTAAAATCCCTTGTTCTCTCTACTTTAGTTATTATATTATTTATATTGTTTTCATGCTTAGTCTTTTGCTTCTCTATTTACAAGAACCTTGTGCATGCTTATAGTTATGCTTGTTTCCCTTGCTACCTATTACTGGTTTAGTAGTAAATTCTATGTGTAGATGTGGTGTCGAGGCTTAGGTTTCTCTTGGTTGGTATGCTATCATATCAGTGTTAGCCTAAATGCTAAATGGTAAACTGTCGGTCACCTACTGTTTAGCCATTATTCGGTGCTAAACGACCATTTAAATGGGTTTAAACTGTTTAAATAGCTAATTAAATGGAAACTACTAGTCACTGTTTAGCATTTAAATGGTGTTTAAATGGGCTAAATGACCATTTAGGTGAATAGTGTGTCATATGCACAACTCTGGTTGGTAATCCCACCTGGTGACGGTGGGTGTGTATCCTATGTATCCCGGCCTCGTTGTTCGAAGACTCACTGCCTTTCTCGTATGGGTTATCAACACTCGCCTAGAATTGGTTTTATAGCCTTGGTGTCTAAGTTTACTTTGACAAGCAGAATTTTGTATGCTTAATATAGTAAGTTGATTTAATTGTAGTAGTGACCCTTCTCTACCCGTCTTTTACTCTTTACATTGCTAGCTTCTCTATTCGGTTCTATGTGTCCTACGTTATTGTACTCCTCATTTCTCGGGATTTTGATACCTAAGAATACTCTTGGCTGAAAAGCTACAACACGTTTCCATGCACTTGCGGAGTTATTTCTGATAGGCTAAGAAATGCCAATAGTTGGTAATACCAATTGGTATTAATACTTGAAATGGCTTTAATTCCGGTAGGTATTACACCAACCCCCTTAAGTGCTAATGTCTCAGCAACTGGAATTAAAGCCTTATGATGATCAACACTTACAATAAAAGAATCACACCTACTTTGTTATCAAATCCTATATATCTATATAGATGGAGGCCACTAGGATCATCTCTCAACATGCAAGCTATCCACATCATCTTTGAGTCTATTAAGTTAGAAGCCATGTCACCATCCATTAAGGACCCTCTATTAATGTCTTTCGTCGAGCTTCTATGATGTGTTTAAAAAACTGTTGTCACTAGATGATCGATCATTTAAAAGTCAATCTCTGTAAACTAATTGAGATGAACAAGTTATCAAGTATAATGTGTAAAGAAAATGTTGTCATACAATATATCGTAGTATATTTCTACCTTCAAAGTCTACGTTATCTTTAAGTCCACTAATTTAAAAGTTGTCACTTTAAAAATTTCCATAGCAACGCGCGGGGTATCACCTGGTTTCACTATGTGTGGTGTTGCGGTAAGGAAGAATTGTATGTGAGGCTACATGCCTTGGGTTCGAGCCTTGAGGGATAATTTTTTTTTTTGTGACTATTTTACAGTCTTTGAATTCCGGTTCTTTAACCTGTACTAAATGCCTGAGGGCATTAGTCCTGATTAGATAGTACCCGATAGGAATTTGATAATATCGATTTCTGTAACCTGTACTAAATGCCTGAGGGTATTAGTCCCGATTAGATAGTACCAGATAGGAATTTGATAATACCGGTTTCTATAACCTGTACAAAATAACCGAGGGCATTAGTCCCAGAGCATTAGTCTCAATTAGATAGTACTGAATAGGAATTTGATATTAAATGGGTTTCCCAACCCATACAAAACAGAGGGTTTCTACGGTAATGAGGATCTGACTCGGTGCTTGACTTATTGTGCTTCGGTGGTAGGCCACCGTTCAGCAAATGGATACCACAAGGTAAACAGAGGTTCGCATTAGATAAAACCGCATTATTAACTAGCATGTATCCGTTTATTTGGCCTACGGATACCACAAGATAAATAGAGGATCACATTAGATAAAACGTTAGTATTAACTGGCATGTATGGGATGAAATTGTTTATCTTATGTGTTAGATTGAACCCTAGCTAGTATGTCGTACATCTGGTTGTTCGAACGTGTACGCCCGTTTCTACTGATCACATTTCTCGTCTTTTTTTTGGTAGAAAACCCTTGGTGCTGCTCGTCATATGAATGTTTGTACAACATGATGTATATACAACAACGAAATAGTCTTTCTTCAAGGAACCCTTGGCTGCTTGCCCATAGAATAGCCACAATCTTAAATTTTGTATAATTGTTCTTTCTCGAAGACAGTACACTATATATTTAGTACTGATCTGTACATGTACTTAAGTGGTCAAATGGCCCATGGAAGTCTACGAAGATGCTACCAGCATTGGAAGGGGATCATGCAGAATCTTGTGAATATTTTTCTCCCTTCTAAAAATAATTTAAAACTTGATAAACTATTCAACCCAGATCTTAAGCTGAAACCCTATTGGCAGGAATCTTGCCCAGCCTCTAATATATAGACACATCAGCGGCACATGCAATGACTTGGATTGTTAAGAAAGGGTCACACCTTATATTAGCCACTAAATCATTGACACATCAGCATGTCAGCTCTGACTAGGCAGCCAACTCAAACCGTAGCTTCGGGATTCTTTAAGGATGTTGCCGTTGTCCTTCTCTGAATATTCCAACTTGAATAGGTCGTATAATAGTTCTATTATTTCTTTGGGAAATAAAATAATTGCGATCAAAATGAGATTTACAGGTGCCCTAGCTGGTATCCTTACTAGCTTTCTCGTGTTGAATAGCTGTTGTAGCATTTCGCAGCAATTAAGTAACTTTTGTAATTTAAATATGCATGAAAATTTTTATAAATATTTCTCCTTACTCTTCCAGCCCTGGATATATTTAGCTGGGTAAATGTATGTTGCCGCCTACCACCCAACGCATCGTAGCCAACCCTCCATAGAAAATTCGCTTAACCTATACGGTGGCAAACTTTTGCTTAATTACCTGGTCTTTTGTTAACTGTATTCTGATCCAAAATGTACATATGGAAGAGCCAAACTGTAATATCAGATGTGGAATAGGAGATTTTTGCTCGGGTATGATATAGCTTACAATACCTTTGAGACTTATAGGGAAGGAAAAACACTCTATGTGCACTCTGCTCTATACAATATCATTTAGTCTTACAAAATAGTATATGCTATCTTATATACTCCCCGTTTCCATAAACATCCTAGAGGAGCAAAAGATCCACCATGCATCTGTCACTCCAAGCAGCAACGTTCTCATGGGTCCGGAACCAATGGTTGCTCCGATTGTCTCACTAAACTTATGAACCGGAACCCAAAATATGTAGGCTTGAAACTAGGTTTCTCTCAAGCACGTAAAAAATCACATAAGAATTGCTCATCAATACAACTACAAATATCACTAAGCTTTCCAACCAGTCAATCACACATTAGGTCACAAAACTAATCAACCTTTGGAGGTATACAAGTAATCACCGGTTGCATTGTCACTAATTGCTACCTCCATTTAAATTTCTAGGAAAAATTTGCTGTGGGTAATCCAACTTCCGTGGTTTTCGCATTTCCCAAGTCATTGCGGCCGCAGCCCTGCACCCTGCAGGTCTATACCGAATGCCAATGTGTCCTCTGAGATAAAGGTCCTGAAGTAGATAGAGTCTTGCTTGGAAGCACAATGTTTCAAAACTGCGGTTTTACAATGTTATAGTATATAATTGTCATGCACGTACCACAGTTTTGTAAAACCAAAATACTAGCACCTGTTTGCTACCGTCTTTTGGCTGGCATACATTTATGAGTCATTTCTCTCATTGCCAGCAAAATTACATATGGATACCATTGAAATTATTCATTTCTCTTGTTTGCCACTGTTTAAAATTTGTGTTCCCCTGTTCGTCATTGGTCCGCTAAGTTATAGGCATACTGATATCAAATTACGATTTTGCACCTCTATCGTTTCACATATGCCTCTCTGTCCTTGTCCGTCCACATGTATCCGCCGTCCTGTGCGCCTTGATCATGAACTGCAGCCCGGCGGCGGCGGCGGCGAACCACCAGTCGTCCCACGCCGTCTGCCATGTATCGGTAGATGGACATCGCTGTGCTGGCCTCGCTGACGAACGACCGGATCCCACGCTTCTTCTATAGGAAGTGCTGCGCCCTCGCCCCAAGCACCGCCTACCGGCCGCCAATGACGACGCCGCGGCCGCCCTATCCTGGCTGCACGGGAGAAGGGGAAGCTTGTGGACCCCCGTCTGTCAACGACTAAATAAGCTTCACAGAATTAATAGAAGTGGTAGAGTGGTAGACAAGGGAACACAACTTTCAAACATTAGCAAACGCCCAGGGGAAATGAGCAATTTCGATGATACTCAAAGGATCTATATAATTTTCGGTAGCAACGAAGGAATTGACTCTATCTTGGGCTTTGCAGCCGCAGCAGCAGCAGTGTGCAGATACAGAAGCAGCAGCGTTGTGCAATACACCGGGAGCAAAACATAGATGCAGACAACATGCACTTGCCAGCCTCTGCTTGATTAGCATTGTACTAGCAGGACCAAAAGTAGATGCAACGCAGATTCAGACGCATGCCGTTGTCAGACGACCTTGTCCCTGTCCGCGCGCATTCAGCAGCGAAGGGGCATCCTGCTGCCACGAGAACACACGCAGCTAAACTTAGTACAAACCAAAGTTTTCAACACTTCAAGATTACAATAATATAGAGAAAACCATGGTTTTATATACTAAGCTTTTCAAAGACTTACTAAACGCCTTTTGGCCTAAAAACCACAATATTTTGAGATACCACAATATTACATAGAAACTCTAAAAATACACTGCTTTCAAACAAGATCTAAGTAGTACAAGGTGGTAGAAAACATTCCAACGGACAACAAATTTGTTAAGAATAGAAAACTCTAAAATAAGTGAGTGTTTGGTTCCAAGAGATAATGAGAATCCAGGTAATATTATCTCATAAAAAACAAAAAATTATCTAATTTTTACTTTTGGATTTTGTGTCCCAAGACACAACCTAATACTATTCATCTCTATCTACATTGTCTTAGATAACGTGCATTATCTAGATTTCCAAAATTCCATTGAAACCAAATACCTTCTAAATTAGCTGCTAAAAATTAGTTATAGTATCCAAACATCTCTAGCTAATTGGTAGATTGTATCTTAGCTAAAAATTAGCTACAAGCTACTAGCTAAAAATTAGTTGGGTGTATCCAAACACCCGTCTAACAAGCAAAGATGCTTTTCGTAGCAGGATGGTGATCCAAGAATCACGAGGTCGAGTATTATTGCCACAAAAACACCTACTTTGCTGCTATAAATCTATAAAATGTGGATGTTTTAGTTTAAAAAAAATGACAATTTTATAGTTCTACTCATGTGAAACAGTTTAAAGACAAAGTAATTATTAGATTTACTCTAATCAAACTGGTAATAGGTCAACCTGATTAATTGATCGGCCAACCTAACTGATCAGTCCTTTGATCGATTGACCATAAAAATGTATGATGTCGATGACCTCCCATCCCATCGTAAAGGCTTATTGCCTTACTTGCTTTACTTTCTCTTCTCACGGAGGCCTGAACTATCCCTGTATACTTTTATCATGAAGGATATCTTGATGCCATATTTGTAGGAATGAAACCAGATACATAAGGATATAATTATTTATTTCTAAATTCAGTAATAGTGTCATGATATATACCCCATATGCATAATCTCTGCCTAATAATAAAAGACGGAAGGATTCTGTGGTACAACTTCACGTACCTTACAAGTGTACCGCATTCGTCTGAAATTTAATTTTTCGCGAACCGTAGGAGGAGCTCACGCGAAAACGGACGCTCTGGTCGTATACGGACTCCGTTTTCGAAGTTCTATATATTGATGGAAAGCTAAAATGATAACCTTTAAAATTCGCTTGCAGTCAACGGGAACCGTCGAAATGATATGACTGGAATTTATTGGCGTCCCCGATTCGGATAGCAGGATCAACCTGTGTGAGGACTGCATCATCTACCCGTCCGAAAACGAATGCTCAGGTCGCATATGGACTTTGTTTTCAACGTTCTATATATCGATGGAAAGCTAAAATGATAAACTTTTCAACCTAATTTACGCCACCCTAAAATTCATTTGCGGTCAACGGAAATCGTTGAAATAATATGACGTATAATTTATTTACGAGCCCGATTCGGACTATAGGAGCAGCCCACGCAAAAACATACGCACAGGTCACATAAAGACTCTGTTTTCGACGTTTAATATACTGCCGAAAAGCTAAAAGAGTAATCTTTCTAACACAACTAACATTACCCTAAAGTTCGCTCACAATCAATGGGAATCATTGAAACATTATGACGTAAAATTTATTCGTGAAGCCTATTCTTATATATATGTATTGATCTGGAGGTGCTTAAGAATTACTTTCCCTATTGCAATGCACGGACATTTTGCTAGTAATATCCAATTTAAAGTATTTGGATACCGATACAAATCGGATATTAACTGTTCGGATTCAAGTATCGGGCTTTCCATTTAATCTCTAAACCCCTTCGGACGGATTATCCGGCGGATAATATCCGTCCCGCTTTCATCCCTACATATATTTGGGCCATTATTTAGCCTATTAATGCCTACCGGTTAATCACCAGCAAGTCCAATACTACAAAAAGACGGATCAGTACAAGTTGGGAACCCTTCAGTACCAGATTCCTTCGGCACTAGCTCACCAATTGATTTCATCATAGTAAGGCATATGGTTGTAGAATTATAATCCAAATACGTACGGAGGTAGAGTTGGTTTTGAAGGTTTTACACATTAAATTTTTGTGTCTCTCCGATTGATTTTGATCTTCTTCATTCTGATTATTGTAGTCAATCTGTAACAATGGGGTACATAACTGAATTATCTAAAATTCATTTTAGCAACTCCATCTACAAAACCCCACGTCTGAGGCACAAGGTGGTTGAAACTAATTAAACCTAGTTGACGTGCTGAACCCCGGCAAAGTGGAAGATCGTTTTCTCTTGTTGAATATGGACGCCCAACAAAATAAACAAAATGTACCTAGCCCGTCGTTATTATATCCCTTCAGTCATGGTACGAAGCAATGAGCATCAAGATTCAAGAACCACAATCTTCCAACAAGCTCCAAACCAACCGAGTCAAAACCATTTTTGCCATTTAACTAGTCTATCACCAATTCACCATTGTATACCCCAAGAGCCATTCTACCTCCCCCGCTTCTACCTTTTATAAACCCTTGCGTTCCCCCATCCCCTTCCCTACACCCTACCTTCCTCCTCCCTCTTTTGCAAGTCATTTGCTAAATCTTCCTCTTCGTTCCCCCCCTTCACCTCTCTTCTAGGGATCCCTTCCTGGTACTTTTCCAAATTAGACTGCAAACTTGATCAGTTTATCATCTTCTTCCTGCCAAGATATACTGGTTTCAACATTCAAGTACTGTGTGATTTATATTATGCGCATGCACCATTGACAGCTACTCTGTGCAGATTGTGTTGTCGAAATTAAAACAATCTCGCCGGCGCAGAAGCCATGTCCAAGGTCGGGAGCAGCAGTCTTAGCCCGGCAGCTGCGGCGTCGGTGCCGGAGGTGGAGACCACAAGCAACCACTGGGCTCCACATGGAGCGGTGCTGACGGCCTGCGTCGTGGGCATCAACGTGCTCGTGATCTTCCTCATCTTCTTTTTCTTCTGGAGGTTCTTCTCCGGGAAACGGGGTCCATCCGCGTCAGCCGGCGCCGGCGCTGACAACGACGACGACGACGACGCGTCATCATCCGACTCGCTGCCCGTAGCCTCCCCGTGGGCATGGGCATCCCGTTGGCGGCGCGAGCGCGAGGACCTCGGTGCAAAGCCGCTGGACGACGTGACGTCGGCCCTGCCCGTTTACGTGTACTCCGGAGCCGGTGCCACTGGCGACGCAGGGGAGAAGGACCCCGAGTGCGCGGTGTGCCTCGTGGAGCTCCGCGACGGCGATTCGGCGCGCCTCCTGCCGCGGTGTGGTCACCGGTTCCACGCCGACTGCGTGGGCGCGTGGCTACGACACCACACCACGTGCCCGGTCTGCCGCGCCAGGGTCGTCGCCCCCACTGCCGTGGAGTCCAGGAACAAGGACGTCGACGGCGCCATGGCTTGTCCCGTATGAGGAGCTTCTAAGCTCGCTCGCCCTGGCTGGCGGTGGCGAGGTCGAGTAAGGTAAATGGCGGAAGATGAGACAAGCATCTTTTGGCGTCGCCATCGATTCTGCTCGTCAGTTAGCTTGCTGACTACCTATATTTGCTCCAGAACAGACCAGCTTGAAAGAATTCATGACTTGGTGACGATCGATTCCTTTGATTGTGTTCTGCTGCCTTCTCAATTGTCATGTACATATATATGTTTGGATGGTTTGGGATCATATGTATATCTTGATTGGAGACTTGGGATCTTGTTCTGTATGTAATTGTAAGATAGTATGGCGGATTGACTAGTTGCATTTGCCATGCATTATATGTGTAATACAGAGCCATTACCGCTAAAATCGGAAAAAATCAAAAGTGTGAAGTATAATCTTTGGTTTGACTGGACAACAATTGTTCTGTGTGTATTTGTAAGGCAGTATGGCTGATTTACTAGTTGCATCGCATGTGCCTTGCATTATGTGTGTAACACAGATCCATTACTGCTATAATAGGAAAAAATAATAAAAAAAGTGTGAAGTATGCTCTTTGGTTTGAGTCGAGGACAATGGGCTATTCGATCTATTGATATAAGTACCGAGGGACACTGATTCTACATTGAAATTTGTGGCACACATACGACGAACCATTCCCTAGCTATAAGGTCAAAGACAGTGGCAGAGTGAGAATTTTGTAGTATATTCCAATCATATATAAAAATGTGTAAATGTAAAATATATACTGCAATACAATTTGCGCGCAAATAGTACACACTATAGATATCAACACCACTTTAGAGAAAATGTTTCAGACTAGATGTTTCATTGGCTCTTGAAACTCGTATGATCGATATGAAACTAAACAAACCTCAAAACTATTGTAAGTAACTATTTGTACAAGGAAAAGTCTACATAACCTCTCATCATTAACTTCACCCCACCACCTCTAAAACCAGGTATTATGTAAAACCAGATAAATACCCCTTAGATGTTTTTTTGGTGGCTTGGAGCCTACGTGTAAGCACCACGCTTTAGCAAACATACGGTGTGGGTGGGGTGTGTGTGAGTGTGGGGGGAGGGACAATAGGCCAGGTCCCCCACTCTAAAGTGATTCTTGACCCCATGAACTGGTAGCATTGATTAGGGTAATTTTGTAGCCATTGGAGCTCATGTTTTGATGCTTGATAGGTTATTTTTCCCTTTTAATGTGTATGGATTGAACTAGGTGTAACATGTAGATGAGGAGCAGTGCATTGACCCTGAGAATCAAGCTTGGGAAAAACATGTGGGTTTTTTAAGGAAGAAAAGTGTTCTTTGACCAATGATGTCCATTACTTTAAAACCTACTTTCTCGCAAAACATGACTGCTCAACCTAAGGATGACTTGTTTATCGTTTCACGTCCTTGATTTACCATGGGAAGGGTTGTGGTATTGTGGATTCTTATATATGCTTAACCCTAAATAACAATCTTGACTTTATTATATGCAATTAAATGTTAAAATTGGGTATATATATAATGATCAAGCATAATTATGCTCATATGTTGAGAATCAAGGGCTTTTAGTGTATATTGTACTTGTGTTGAAAACCAATGGACCTACAATGGATCTATATCTCTGATAATGGTTGTTCGGCCAAGGATAAATTCATTTGTTGAGTATACTCTTGGATCATCACATTTGAAAGCCAATGGATCGGCTTCATTGCTCTCCTGGTGTGATGAGTGATTGTCAACGGTACAAGTCCTCCGATGGACTGGAGGCCCTCTGATGAAATGGAGGTAGAGGAGATGAACACCTCGATGGACTGATGCAAAAGTCCTTCAATGGATCGGAGGCAAGTCTCGGCGTCGGTCGGCCATGGGAGTTCAGTACACGGAGGGGCGGTTCGGCAACGGCGGTGTAAGTCCTCTGATGGACTGCGAGGCGACTCCGATGGACTTGAGAAGTTGGGTGCCACCGTGGTGCTCCAACCCGAGTGCATGGCGCGAAGACGTTCGAGGGAGGCTTTGGCGGCTTCGGCTCAAAACTGTCACCCAAGCTACGAAGACTTGGCGAGTGGATCGAAACTCGTCAAGATAGAAGATTGGGCCAAGTCACGGCCCAGTAAGCCCGCAAAATAAAGTTTTCCGGTTTCTGACTTTAAAACCGGGGGAAGCTTCGGACTACTAGCTACGTGGCGCACATCCAAGCGAGGCGTAGAGAAAAAGAAGATCAAGCCGTCATCGTAGTCATCCGATTGTATCTTTTCGGTTTGGCCCCCTCCGGGCATTTTTAGAGTAGGGGTCTTAGTGTAATTGTGTCATTTAGGGCCTAGGTTATAAATAGACTTGAGAAGCTCCCTTGGAGCTTATCTTGGCTAGCCATACCCTAGGTTTTTCTAACCCTAGCAGCCAAGAGCTAAAGAGATAAAAGAGAGCAGATTAGCTAGGAGATGAGTACCTAGTTTAGTCAAATCTTGTCATTAGAGGGAGGATGAAGGGAGGTAGGCTCTAGGGGATCTTGTAAGACTTCAATTCGTGATCTAATCCAAGGTTCCCCTTTGTTTAATCCATGTCTTGAGCAGCAATTTCGTCCCTCCCCTTTTCTTCCCCCTTCTAGTTTAGTTTTTAGTCTCAAATCTTGGATTTTGGTGTGTTTCGGTTTGTCCAAGGTTGGAATCTTTCTTTTGCTGGTATTTTGCCTTACTAGGATGTGGTGAATCTCACTAGCCAAGTGCTAAAATCATTGAACCAGGAGCAAGGACCGTTCTTCCCGTTTCTCGGTTTTTCGAAGTCAACTCACCTACCTCACGAGATTTGCAATTCCCATCCATCCCTTGATCTTTTGGGGTTGATCTTTTGGGATTTGCTAGGGAAGGTGCTTAGGATTATCCATGCAAATTTTCGTGAAGTTTCGTTGAGATTTGACCCGGTTTTGATCGAGTTTTTTGGTGTGTCGGTGGAATGTTTTTCTGTCTGTCTATAACGTCCGGTGGTTTTCTCTTTCGTCCGGTGTTTAGTTCAGTGGCCAAACATGCTCCAAATGACCTGAAATTTTGTGGAGCTCTTTTCCTGTGAATCATAAAGCTTCCATAAAAATTTCAGAATATTTGGAAGTGTTTTGACCTGGTTTTTGTATTTTTCTTTGGAGGTAGGTCTGTCTGTTTCTGAGCACCGGACGATCCGGTGTGCATATCACCAGACGGTCCGGTGAGTGCTGGGATTTTATTTCTTGTCCAATTGAGCTAAAAATTTGTGGAGTTATTCCTTGTCTCCTTCTCAACCTTCAGTAAAATTTCATAATTTTTGGAGTAGGTTTGATTGGGTTTTGGTTGAAAGCTTTTCGGAGTGTCAGTCTGTGAACACTGGACGGTCCGGTGCTCAATCACGAATGGTCCGGTAATCACAACTTGCTCCAATTGGTCTAAAATTTTCTGGAGCTCTTTCTTATTGTCTTGTGGAGGTGTGGTAATTTTTTGGGGTGGTTTGGAGCTTTCCTTGTAAGGTTTTGTCAATTTTCTTTGCAGCCCTGTCAGGCTGATTTCTGCTGTCTTCCAGGGGTTGGATCGGTTTGTGTCCTTTGGCTTAGGCGTTTGAGTGTGTGTTTTCGCTTTGTGCTTGGTACGTATCTGTTCAGTAGACGGTACCAAGCACATGTTGTGGGTTAGATACGTATCCTCTCAGTGGACGGTGTCTAGCCTTGTTGTGAGTGTTATTTCAGTTTGCACTGCGGGGGTTTGAGTTTGAGTTTTCAAGTGCTACTATTCGTTCTCCCTCTATTCGCACGTCTCGGTCCTATAAGTCTACAAGTGGTATCAGAGCCGGTTAGGTTTCTCATACCGTAACCGGTGAAGAAACCGTAACGACTATGACTTACTCTGAAAAGATTTCCGTCCTTGGCTCCGATGGCTATCCCTACTGGAAGGGTAGGATGAAGGCGTTCCTTGTTAGCCAGAGTCAGGACATATGGGATGCTACTCAGAGTACGACTTTTGCGGTGCTTCCGGCTGCCCAGCGTACTACGCCTGAGATTGTGGTTCAGCATGAAGCAAATGCCAAGGCTGTTAACTTCCTTTTTTCGAGGCTTGGTCCCATGGATTATGAGAGAGTAAGTCACCTCAAGACAGCGCGTGAGATATGGTCCCTGCTCAGTGCACACCATGAGGGTACTGCGACCATTAAGGCTAAGCTTCTAGAGACTTACCGGCGTGAATATGAGAATTTTGTCCAGAAGCTGGGAGAGTCAGTTGACGACTTGTTTGGTCGCTTTCAGTCGATCATCAACAAGTTGCGTGTCAACTCTGTCCCCGCTGAGCTCCTATACTCTGATCATCAGCAGGCTGTCAAGTTGCTGTATGCGTTAGATAGAAAAGTATGGGAGATCAAGGTGAACTCGATCATCGAGTCGGCAGGGTATGATACGATAGGAGTAGAGGCTCACAATAGCAAATGTGAGTGATTAGTATAAATTTAGGGTATTATTCATATTTTTCTTCCATAATGGTAGAGTGGGTAATTAACATATAATTTTAGGAGTTATTTAATATTGTATTTATAATGAAAAAGGTGGGTGATTACCTAGAAAACAAATATAATGACTATAGAAATTCCAACTGTCAATTGATAATCCGATGTTTTTAATTATTATGAGAATTTCTATGATTTTATTTTTTTCTAGCACCTCTTGTGAGGATTAATGTGAAAACTTCAAAAAAATCTACAAATACTAATAGTAAAATTAGTCACAAAATATTTGTTTAATGGAAAGGTTTCTAGCATTTTTGATGGAAAAAGCGGACAAAAATTGAAGGTAAATTTGAAAATAGAAAAAACTTAAAAAATAAGATATTTGCTTCTGAACTCAAGACCTTTTATAATGGCTGAGGTGGTTAATTACTCAATATTTCAATCCGCTATTTGATGGTCGGATGTTTTTTATTATTGTGAAAATTTCTAAGATTTATCTTTTTTTCTAGCGTGCTTTGAAAATAGTACTTATTTTAGAACCTTCAATTAGTAATAGTAAGATTTTTAGCTTAGCACTGCGCTGGCTTGTTTAGCTAGTTGTGGAAGTGGTAGCTTCTTGTGATTGATCGGAGTATACTACCTCCACCTCATGAAAGTTGCAAATCTACTCTTTTTCTTGGATAGATTAATGTTAAAAATAATTGACTCATGTGTTATTAAATTTTGGCTTAGAGTTAGTGTTGCCCTGGCTTGTTTTGCTAGTTGGGAAGGCCGGTTTTTGTGATTGATGGGAGTACAGTACTTCAGCTCCCTGAAAGGGGTGCAAATTTGCCTTTCTTAACATAGATCAATTAGTTCAAAAATTAATTGATGCATGTGCTTTTATTTTTCTATTTGTTGTGTGGTGCATTGCATCGGCACCATGCAGAAAATAATCCTATTATAGCGAATGAGACTTTTTATGAAAGTTTTTTTAAAAGATAAATATAAATATAAAATGTTATTCTTTATAAGATAGATATAGTATATTCTGGGTTCCAAAGATAGTCTTGCCAATCCATTAACAAAAGTTATTATAAACTATAAGACGTCTCTTTCGATCAAAAACTGCGCCGCCGTGTCGGATCATCGGATCGGGTGTACCTTCCTCAGATCGTACCGGTTCGTACATGGACATGGACACGCATCATAACTCATAAGCTAGCACTCGGAGTGGGGAAAGCAATCTAACATCACCGGTTGGCCTCCATTTTCCTATTGAGCGCGACAACGGCGATCGACGAGGTCGGCCGGTCGCGGAAGCCGGAAGGCACGAAAGCTACATACGCCCGAAATACTTTTGTGCTACAGTGTTCTAATATAAAATTCTAGGGTGCTGAAACCGACGTGAGTTGTCAATTCATTGCTGAGTTTGAGTAGCACCATGCATACATGCATGCACACCGTCTCGACGATAGGAGGAAATAAACTAATTATAGATTTAATTCTTTTCGGTCGTCTCGTATATCCATGAGTTAAATGGTTTTGTGTCTATTTTGTTAAATTACAACATATATATAAATAAATATTTATTGTTGCACAATAATTTTTTTATTTTGCGTTATGTAAAATTTTGAGATATAATTGACGGATTGAATTTTATTCATCACCTATGTGATCGTGTAAAATATGATTGATAGATTAAATTTTATCAGTCGTCCTACACAGCCGTTCCATAGATATCAAATAGTTCTAAAATATGACTGGTGGAAAGTCATATATCAATCACCAATCACCCAGTTAATTAGGGATGTAAGCCACCTCGGCTGCGGGTATTGTAACAAACTCTTTTTTATGTGGTACACGTGAAAAAATGTCTTGCTGCAATGTTCGTGCTTTCATCCTTAAAATTAATGGTGTGCTACAACATACTCACTGGTATAAACCAGAAATTTCATCCTAGAAGTAAACCAGAAACTTCTTTCTCTGTTTTTTTTTATTATGCTCCGGCAAGTGTACTATTCTGCCATTCCAAATAGTGCGACGAAGCAGTGAAGAACGGAAAACAACAAGATTAGACTGAATAGGAACGGATGAAAACTCAACCTCTCGTGCTCACACCAAGATCGTCATGTAGTCAAAGACTAATGATGATTAAGAATGTGGTTAGAAACAAATTAAAGCATGGAAGCCGGATACGAACAAAAAAGATCGCAGAACACAACACAATTCTGCACCGAAAGATAGCACTGGGATTTCGCCGTGAAACTCCTAATGTTATGGTGCCGCACCAAACTGATATTCATTCACTCGCATCTTTTTACCAAACGCTAATATTCATTCATCATCCAACAATCGACGACTCAACAATGATCTGTTACATGATCCATTGAAGTAGAGGGCGTAACATAGAACCAAGTGTTTTACACTAGTACACAAACTCACTACATAAGCGATTCTAGAGGCCTCTATAGGATCGGTTGTGGAAATCGTTAATACTCTTGGGCTCTTCTATATCAACATCTTTACAAGTGGTGGCCGGACCGTTCCTGTAAATGACTTAGTGGGAGTAGCTCATGTTAATAACCGCTGTTGCTAAGGAACTTACAGGAGCAGCAGAAAGGGTGAACCGCTTCTACTAAGCTTTTTTACAGGAGTGGTTCAAAATATCAACCGTTCCTGCTGTGTATTAAAAAATAAAAAAAAAAGCCGCCTTGCCACTGCTCCAGCTGCCTCGGGCAGTGCCGCCGCCACTCCAGCTACCCCCTGCATGCGCCTAGCCACCGCCGCCACGCGGGCGGCCCCTAGAGTGCCATGGTTGGCTGGTGCTATGCCGCGACGCCGCTGCAAATCGAATCGAATCCAAAGATATGAGGGCAGGGGGAGACGAACCAGAATGAAGGAAATGAAACAAACTGAATCGAATCTAGAGATGAGGGCAGGGGGAGACGAACCTGCAGGGTGAAGAAGAGAGGAGGCGCCAAGTGGAGGAGGCATGAGCGCGGCGGTGCCCGGCGGGAGAAAGGGATCGCAGGAGGAGCACGAGCTATACAGGAGCGAAGGAGAAATGGAGGAGAAAGGAGAATGTTAGTCCTATTCTATAAATCATTTTCTATTTAATATTATAAAATTCTCGCTGCAACATGCAAGGTATCATCTTGTTAATAACATGTATAATTCCCACCCCTCCCCTAATAGGGAAGTGACTAATAATGAGAGTTGCTCATCTAAACTCCTGTTTCCCCTCCCACCAAACAAAGAAGATATTTCTAAACTTGTGTACTAAAACTCTCATTCTCTCCCACTAATTCCTTCTAACCGAACGAGCGGTAAACTTGTGTACTAAACCCCTAGCATATTTCTCTTAAAAAATGAGACAATTGTGTTTCCATATTTCCCAACAATATATGGGGTATAGCTCAGTGATGAACGGTATACGGTGGTATCATCTTTTTCTGAATGATCCAGACGTGGATGTTTAGATTGGGGTTCCAAACAACAGAAAGTTTCTGCCAGCAGGAAGCAGAAAAAGGACAAGTGAAGAAGATATGCTCAAATCTCAATATCTTTATGAACCCGACTATTGCATGTAACACATGCATCATCTGGTTTACTAACCTGGATAATACATGAAGCGGATGCAACATCTGGTTCAGTGCGTAGGTTCCTTCATTGTCGCATTCTCTTTGTGTTTAGTTGGTCCACAAGAAAGAGGCATCCGAAGAATGTAACTCTAGAGGCATGCGTTTGGATTTCCTTAGTATCTTGAACATTTTTTATCAGGGAGGTGATTGAAGGTAAGCCTATATAACTTAAACGACATCTATTGCAATGAGCCCCAAATGTAGTTTCATGTGTTCCGAGTTGTGCCACCATACTAGGTGTACTCAAGAACTCGCTGGAACCTTCTAATTCTTGAAAAGTGAGCTCCAAAAATGGGTGGTACGTAGGAGATGGAAGCTAAGTCATCTACTTGATTACTTGAATAATCTCTTTGATAATTGATATAGAGAGGTTCTCATCTGCTAGTCTAGGACAAAAGAGACGAGCCTTGGGGTTTTAAGTGAAAGAGGCTCATCATCAAGCCATTTATCTCCCCAAAAAAGGATGCTAGAGCCATCTATTGGGTAATAGATAATGTTTTGGAATATACGTTCAGTCTCATCATGTTCCTCACCATAAAGAGCCACATTTACTACCATGAGGTACTCTATCAATGTAGTAAGATTCCATATGTGGTTAACCCATGGGATGTTCTGTTTTGCATATAATTTGTGGAGAAGCCTCATAAGAAGGGCATCATTTTTCACTCTTAGATACGCCTAAGGTAGCTCGGCTACCCCTTGGCTGCCGCAATAACCATGTTTTATATATACTAGTAGACACGCACGTGCGGCACGCACGTGTGGACAGGAAAAATAAATCTTCGTTGAAAGACCTATCACTACCATGACTTAAAGTAGGTACTATAAAAATTAGACGAAAGTAGTAACGATAATCATACCAAGCTCGATGTGACATAAAAATATATGTTTGTAAAATTATGGGAAACACAAAACCAATGTTACATTATAAAAAAATATAGATCCTAATGGTAGTTATAATAATTCTTATGAGTACGTGATGAAACTACTAACTAAACATATGATCATTGGGCTGCATATTCTTGTGTAGAATCTCGTAACCATCTAGAAGAAGATGAAGATGATCATGGCGGCACACCGGACATGTAGGGCTACTCTGAAACCACGTTGCGATGCACACATCTTGTGGAATACATGGGAGCAACATGGCATGACCATAAGCTCTAATTTTCCCCCGTCTTGTCCAAGCAGATAGGACAAGGAGGTGTGGCCCTCGCTCATCTTACTATGTAGGCCATGTGCATCCTAAAAAATCAAGCGGTGCACTTTTAGAATTACTTGCGCTTGACATCGTCCGAAATACTCCATTGGTGTCATCCCTCGAATCTTTAGACCTATCTACTGAAGGCCTCATATACAAATCATTTCTGTGTAGCCAATCATCGTGAACAATCCCATCACCTGGTTAATTGTTTTAAAAATCATAATAGGTTATAAACTCTTGCAGTCATTTTTTAAAACATGACTAATTAAAATGGATCGTACCAGCCATGTCGTTGGTTTGTGCCACTCTAGTCATCTTGTTCTCAGATGTTCCAGCCCGGAATGAATCCTCGGGAAAAACCGTTTCCTGGATAGGCAACAATGAACAGTCTTTAATACCTTTTCTTTTATGGTAGCTAGCTCTTGCTTTTGCCCGTTTTTCTTCTTTCTTCTCCTCTGGCAAGTTTGCATATTTTTCCTTGCCTTTTTTCTATTCCGCTCCTTAAGGCTCATCGCAACATCCTCTGTAGATAATTCCAGAAAAACGTATAGAAGTTATGGGTATTTTTGATATAACAAGTTAGAGGGTTAGTATACACCCATCCGGCTCCGACAAAACATTATTAGAATTTGACCGTCGTATGTTTTTGCAAATATTCGTTGATTCATCGTTAACAGTATTCGTGATATCTTCAAGTGGAGCTTTTCCCTCTGCCCGTTTCTCTTCTTTCTTCTCCTCTGGCAAGTTTGCATATTTTTTCCTTGTCCTTTTTCTATTCCGCTCTTTAAGGCTCATCGCAGCATCCTCTGTACATAATTCCAAAAAATAAATAGAAGTTATGGGTATTTTTTTTATATATAACAAGTTGGAGGGTTAGTATACACCCATCTGGCTCTGACAAAACATTATTAGAATTATGTGTCACGAATTGCTTTGCCATCACTTCGTTTATTTCACTTGCATGGATTAGTCTTAGTTCTTGGTGAGGTCAATTATGTGGGCACGTCACATGGTTGATGACCAATGGCGCTATGGCATAGTGATACACATGGTTCAAATGTATCTAATTTAAAGGTAGCTCCTCAACGTCGAGTCTCCACAAGTCGATTTATCCTCTTTTTTTTTTGAACTACACCAAGGATTAGTCTTAGTTCTTGGTGAAGTCAATTATGTGGGCACGTCATATGGTTGATGACCAACGGCGCTATGGCATAGTGATACACATGGTTCAAACCTATCTAATTTAAAGGTAGCTCCTCAACGTCGAGTCTCTAAAAATTGATTTATCCTCTTTTTTTTTTATCTACACCAAGAGCACTGGTACATCATTTAAGAACTCAGATGGGCACCCACGCTGACCGCGCACTCAAACGCAGGTGAGACTGCCTAAGTGATCCCAAAACGGGCCTACTGAGCAACTCACTCCCTAACACACCTACACACCCTAACACCTACATACCCTAACACACACGCTCAGTCCCCTCAGGGGATAAATCCCCGGTGGGACGCCCAGGTTGTTCCAGACAGGAATCGAACCCGGGCGGACAGGCTGCTCGCCGGCGGGCCTTGCCATCCGAGCTAGCCTCGGTCCCCGATTTATCCTTGCCTACTGGAAGATAAAGGCATAACTCTCAAGAGAGGTGGAAAATTTTAGGAGAAATTTTGGGTGACTATTCTATATTGTATTTCATATTGGTGGATGTATTTTATAGAATAAGGAAAAAATTATATTCCGGTATCTGCAAGAGGTTTGCACTTAACCAATCTTATTACAAACTAAAAAAACAAAAATAAACTCTTGAAGTGTAATGATATTAAGTACAAATTCTTTTAAAAGACAATCATCCGCTCTTGAAAAAAATCACTATGGCCATATTTAGATGTTACTTTATATAGCCTTGTAATGGTAGTGGTGTGAATTTTTTAGAGAAGATAATAGATTCAAAGGCAACAATGGTCAGTTTACCAAATTGATATCTGGATGGTTCTAATTTTAGTGAGTATTTGTATTTATCATTTTATACGGTTTCGCCTCTAATTAGTATTGTAAGACTGAATTCGGGTGACTCTTGCACTAAACACCTCCAACCATACACACTGCTTGAAAACAACCTCTGCTTAATGTGCCGCACCCCGATATAAAAATAGTAATAGAATTTTCTCTTCTCCCGGTTTATGACGAGGCCCAAGAAAATAATAGTACTAAATAAAGAGAGATTTTACGGTGGTTGAAATGGTACCTACTGGTAGGGCTGGACTGAAAACTCAGGGCTCGACAACTCGCTTGGTTCCTAGCTAGCTTGGCTCGGCTTGACTCGGCTCGTTGTAGTTTTTAATAAGCTAAGCTGCTCGTAAAATTAACGAGCCAGCTCGAGCCGACTCGCGAGCCAAGTGAGCTCAAGGTCTAGACAATAGGCTACGGCCTGCAACCCAGTCAGCCGGCCCAACAATCCAATAGTCAATGCAAACCCTAGACCAGCAGGAAACCAGAAGCCACAGCCGTAGGAAAAGAGCGCGCCACCTCACGCGTCGCCTCTTTAGTCTCCCATTTGCTTACCTATTCCCTTCTCTCCGCATGGCGCTACAGCTCCGACGTCTGAGTGCTCTTCGTTCGGTCGCCTTCTCCGTCACCATCTGCAGCCATCGTTTCGCTATCCAGCCCCCATCGCCTGAAGAAGCTTGCAGCTCCGCCGTCCGCCCCCTGCAGTGGCTCCCCCGTCGCCATAGCTCCGTCTGCGGCCGCTCGGCGCAGCTCCGCCGTCCGTTCATCGCAGTGGCTACCCCCGTCATTGCAACTTTATCCATGGCTGCCCGCCGCAGCTCATTCCTCCGCCTCCACAATGGTTATGTCTGTTACAGCCTCCCTCCACTTTCATGGCTCACGAGCTAAACAGCTAGCTCAAGCTCGTGAACGAGCCGAGCCGAGCTGCCTCTCTCGCTCGGTTCCTTAATGAGTCGAGCCGAGCCGAGCTAGCTCGTTAACTTAACGACCGAACCGAGCCGAGCTGGCTCGATATCTAGCCCTACCCATTGGTACCAAGAAGTAGCACTATTTTCTAGTTTTAAAGGCCTTTATGCCCTTTATAGATATTTAAAGTTTTACAATAATTGGCATTAATTTGAGTCCTCCATTCATTAAGATCTAATGGTTTTAAAAATATGAAGTACTAATCAAAAAATCTTAATTAGTGGGAAAATACTAAAAAGAGGTAGGACCAGTACCAAATGGAGGTGCGACCAATACTAATTGGAGGTGGGATCAGTACCAAAATATTTTTTTTATTTTTTAATTATAAGTTTCAAAGGGAATTTCATTTTTTATTTAATAATCTAAATTTCAGACCATAATTATATAAAAGTACTTTTCGATTTTATGGAAAGTACTGTTAGTACTTAACAATATGGGTATCGGTCCCACCATTTTCTGTATTAGACCCTTCTCTTTGGTGCCGTCTGGTACAAGTACCGTGGTACCGCCTATTTTTAAACCATTAGATCTTTTTGGATGGACGGCTCCTATTTTTTCTAACCACCGTAAAATTTGTACTAAATAAAATGTAGTAAGCTCTATCATTTGGGGTATAATCAAATTGAATGGACGGATATTGTTGATACCTTTGTTTTTTTATATATTTTTACTTTGGATTCGGATATGGATATTTTCAAATGTGTCGGATAAGACATGGTTGGTTATCGACATCAAATTTATCTAATTTTCAGTACTTGGATACAGATACAGATACAGATCGAGTACTGAATATCCGCACTTTGATTAGGATCAAATCTTAACCCTTCTAAATGGATTTAGATTTAAATATATACAAATAATATCCGTACCATTTACACCATATCATTCGGTCTTTACATGATGCAATAGGTATCGCCTGCTGCCAGCCTTGCAACATGTCCCAACAAGTTTTATCAAAAAATAAAAAAACATGTCCCAAGAAGTCTCCCGAGTCAAACCATTTTGGCATTTAAGGTTGAGTCCAATGGAGTTTTGTAATTAGGTTCTTCGAAACACTATTTTGCACTGTTTGACATAAATGCTACACTGTAAACATAGAAACGCAGTTGGAATAGTGATAGAGAATGTGATTTGAAGAATCGCATTGGACTCGGCCTAACAAACTCGTCGCCATTGTACTTACGTACCAAGAGCCAAACCTACCTCCCCCGCTTCCACCTCTATAAACATCTCTACCGCTTTCCATTCCAGCTGCGCTGGCCACACCACCTTCCTCTTTGCTCTTTTGCTTTCTTTTCCTCTTTCCCCTCGTATCTCGTTTACGATTGTTTTCAGCGAGCTCAAACGCGATCTTTCCTTGCCAATTCGATCGATTTGCAGAGTTGTTAATCTTCTTGACAAAGACGACGCACTGATTTCTATAATTAAGAGGTTTCAAGTTTTGTGCTTTATGCACGCCATTGGCAGCTGCTCTCTGCTGTTTGGGTTGTCCGGAACCATCTCGTCGGCGCAGAAGACATGTCGTCGTCAGCGCTCGGGAGCGGCAGCCTTAGCCCGGCGGCCGCGGCGTCGGCGCCGGAGGTGGAGGATACGAGCCGCCACTGGGCCCCGCACGGCGCCGTGCTGACGGGCTGCGTCGTGGGCATCAACGTGCTCACGATCCTCCTCATCTTCTTCTTCTTCTGGCGCTTCTTCTCCCGCGGGGCACCACCGGGGCCGTCCGCCTCGGCCGGAGGCGGCGCCGACCATGACGACGACGCATCTTCGTCCGAGTCGCTGCCCGTGGCCTCCCCGTGGGCGTCCCGCCGCCGGCGCGAGGACCGCCCCGCAAAGGCGCCGCCGCTGGACGACGTGGTGTCGGCCCTGCCCGTCTACGTGTACTCCACCGCCGGCGGCGCCGACGCCGACGGAGGACCAGCTGGGAAGAGCCCCGAGTGCGCGGTGTGCATCGTGGAGCTCCGCGACGGGGACTCGGCGCGCCTCCTGCCGCGCTGCGGGCACCGGTTCCATGCCGACTGCGTGGGCGCGTGGCTGCGGCTCCACGCCACCTGCCCGCTTTGCCGCGCCCGCGTCGTGGCCCCCAAGGCTGCGGCCGCCACCGGCGAGGCCAGGAACGCCAAGGACGACGACGACAACGTCGGCGCCGACGACTGTCCCGTGTGAAGTGAGCTAGGCGCCGACGCTGAGGCCAAACCAGCTTGCGCGCGCGCTGGGCGAGCACGTAAGCGGCGGATGGCGACAGGCATCTTTCCGCTTCCGCATCGGCGTGTCCTTGTCAATTGTCATCTACTCATAGCTTCTTGTGAGTGCCATGCATGACCAGCTGGAAAAGATTGGTGAGATGATCGGTTCCTTCGTCCGGTTGTGCTGCGTTCTAAGCAGTAAATTTTTATTATATATATATGTGTTTTTTTTTTCATGGTCTTTGGATTAGATATATCGAGTACTGCAAATATCTTGATTATTGCAGGTCTTCTTCTATATGTTTTGTATGTGATGAGGTGTCTATGGTTGGATTTTAATTATTGTGGGATAGTGAGATACATTATATAATATGTATATATTGGATTAATTTGCTATGCATGTGTAATAAAATTACTCCTATATGAGATGTGTTTGTACTTGTAGTAGCACGTACAGATGCAATGAATAGGAACTAATTTTCCCATTCCATATGAGATCAGATGACTTTTCAAACCAATCACCTCGCTCATAAATTAAATGTAAAATAGCATCACTTTGTCCTTCCACTAGAGCTTCCGCGTGTGTATAATTTCATAGCACTACTACAAAGAAGTGTGCATCACTCTCGACAAAATTGCTCCATGTCAGAATTGCCGCATGGATCGACAGTGATGATGTATAGAGTGTTAGCCTAAACGCTAAACGGTAAATAGTCGGTCACCCTTCGTTTAGCGTTTAATCGGACTACACGGCCGTTTAAACGGACTAAAAAACGGATTATACGGCATTAAACGGATTAAACGGCATTAACGGGCAACACAGTTAACTACTGAGTAGCGTTTAAACGGTATGTAAACGGTCTAAACGGCCGTTTAGGCGAACAGAATGTGTAGGACAACTTGTTTATATTAACATGAACCCAGAGTTCCTAGAGTTAGTTTGGCTACTTTTGGATTGAAGTTGTTTGAGGGAATTAGAGTGGGTTTAAATCCACAATTAATCAAAATCTCCCTCAATTATTTCCAATCCACTTCAATCCTTGTTAATCCATGATTTGCCAAACTTGGCCTGAATATCGAGTTTGTACAATATGTAGAGCAGCTTGTTTTTATTTTGTTTTGTGAAAAATGTTAATTATGTCTCTAGAATTCTACGCATTTGCTTGGACTTATAAGGAATGCTGGATCTGTCAAATAGTCTTTTTTTAAAAGAAAGCATTTATTGATCTTAGCGAATTACATCAGGTGATAAAAAAACTAAAGCAATTAACCTCCAACCTCTACACAAATAGGGTGTACAGCCAAATCAATGTACACCTTGTTATATTAATTGTTGGCATATCTATTGTAGTGATAGGACACCACACTGTTGATGGCGAAAAACAGTAAAGGGATGCCGTAATAAGAAGCGAAAGGAAAGACAGGTCAATGTAGCGGTTGCATGCAATAAACCAAAATTTAAAATGGAGCAAAACGAGATATATATACTGATACTATGAATCAAGACAAGACGTTTGAGTGTTTCACGAATGGCTAAGAATAATTATTTTCTAATTCGTTTAATTGATTGATTGGGGAATACTGTGCTTGGATTTTTTTCTCCCCATGAAAAGTGTTTGGCTTAATATAAAAAGTAATTATAGTCTTTCTCATTGTGCATGAAATTAACTTTCTTCGAGCCAAACTAAAGTGAACACTAATCTACCTAAAGTAATTATGGTCCAAGATTGTGATTACTATTTTAATGGTGGAAACATACAAGAGAATAGGTCATGTTGGCAATATATCCAGTGCATGCAATCTAAGTTTTGGTGCAAACCACCATGCAACCCTACTACAAAAAGTGTCAAAAAAATTCTGAAAAAAATCATGAATGTAAATTTTTGCTTACCTCATATATATAAAATTTTATGATCAAATTCGTCCTACACTAGCAGTTACAAAAAAATTTGTCTTTTTTGTAACTGATAGAGTGGGACGAATTTGACCTTGCAATTTTATAAATAGATGAGGTAGGCTGAGATGTACATTCATGATTTTTTTCATAATTTTTTAACACTTTTTTTAGTAAAATTGCACGGTGGTTGCACCAAAACTTTGATTGCACTGAATACGTTGCATGTTTGTTTCCTACACAGCTTACATCGGCTAGCTTATATATATATATATATATATATATATATGGCCCAAAGAGTAGTTTAGTTAAAGAGCACCAAATTTTAAAAAATGAAAATAAGTTTATGCCATTATTTCATAACAATATCTTGCCGCTTCTTGCTTTTGGTGCAGCAATCTGAAAAATCCGAACAAACAGGTCTGTTGAAAATTTAGTTTAAAACAGTGATCACAAAATATTGCTTAAAGCAATAAGCCAAAAAATAAAAGATAGTTGAACTTTCATCCGGGCAGTGACAAGTTATAAAGCTGAGAACAGTCTCCTCCCTCGTCCCCGGCCCACCGCGGCATAGGTTATTTGATTTTTACACTAATTTTAAGTTATTCATATTATTTATTTTTATTATGACTTAGGTTATTATATAGTATATTTTAACTATGATTGGAAATATTTTGTTTTTATAATTTTTTGAATTAAAAAACTGGTTAAATTTGATGTTAGAAAGTTAAACGCCGCATGGTTTGAAGCAGAGGAACTACTACCTATTGGCAAGGTAGTAAAGTAGCTTAGTGGGTGCGCGTTTTGATCACTCGTGCCTTCACAGGTCACAACACAAACCAGTACTCTAGTAGCGGCACTGGCTAGCTCTCTCTCTATCCAGTAACAGCCGCAATCAGAGTAGTATCACAGATGACAGACCGTACCTCGCTGTTCCTTCCCAACAGCAAATTGCGGGCACAGTTCCAACTATCTTTTGTCCGATCCGTCCGGCCGTACGACCCTTTTGGTCGGCCGGCCGGCTGCTGTCTTCATGTTCTTGGTACCAGTTCAGAATCAGGCTGGGCTTGCTTTGCCTAATCCTGTCATCTCTGCACGCTGTTTGTCTCCTCTGTTGATGCTACACCGTACGGTAGCTTCCGCCGTCAGTTTCAGACTTTCAGTACAGCTGCAGAGCACAGTAGCCGTATCCGATAAATAAGCAACATCTTGGTTCGTCCACACGTACACGTAGCGGTCGTTTGAAGCTCGGCCTTGGTTGGGCAAGTCTTTCACGGTTCCACAGGAGGAGGACGACGACGACAGTCTCGCCGGCGACTTGGATTGCTTGCACTGTACTCGTCCTGCCGCACAACTGTACTAAGCCACTAAAACATCATCAGGCAATAAAATCTCACGAGAATTGAAGATCTCTTCTCTTCTCATCATCGGCGTACGTGGCCGCGCGGGCGTCAGCAGATGTGGCCTTCCTCAGATGGTACCTAAACCTGCTGTTCGTACACGGCCGGACAGCGACGCCCGCATCAGCGTCGATCTCGGCCATCGGCGTGCGTCGGGCCACGGGGTCAGCCGGTCGCGGAAAGCCACAACCAAAGGTGCGTTTTATAAGGCTATCCACCCCCACAGCATGGTACGGTTTCTCCTGAGTTTTGTCCACACTACAATTGCAAATGTTTCTCGACTTAATAAAGTGCATGGGTGCCCTGATGGATTAGCTAATACCCATATCATATTAGTGATGTGCGTGTGACAAGTACCATCAGTCCAGTGTGTGTGAATCCAAAGGCGGAGCTGCCCTGTACCCGGCCCATAGTTCAATGGGGGTGTTTGGTTCACCCGTTATTCCATTATCCAGGAATATACATGCATCATCCGGATACATCTCCTGATAATGGGGATAATATGAGATCCACACCCCTAAGTAGTATGTCAAACCAAGGACACGACGCGCTTACTTTGATATTAGAGATAAGAGAATAATGTTCAGTTTTCTTTTATGCCACCTTTGTTTGGCCAGTACATAATTGCATACCTTCATTTTAGATTGCGTGCAGCACTACACTGCACCAAATTTTCAAACATAATCGACACAACCAGGAACCCAAAAACTCGAAGCTCAAGGGATGGCATGCGTCGTTTGCCATTCAATAACCAGACGGTATAAACTTCTATAGTGTCGTTG
This sequence comes from Paspalum notatum, assembly GCA_022530915.1. Classification (NCBI taxonomy): domain Eukaryota; kingdom Viridiplantae; phylum Streptophyta; class Magnoliopsida; order Poales; family Poaceae; genus Paspalum; species Paspalum notatum. The sequence continues at coordinate 27,503,727 of CM039692.1, forward strand.
AAAGCTTTAGCGATCAGCAACCCTCCACATGACCATAGTATATCCTCGAGATTTACTGCCAAGGTGATATATGGCTTATTTTCGGCGGTTTCTGGCCGTGAAAATTCACCTGATTCATGTAGTGCTCATCAGCCAACAATATATAATAATATCGATCTCTCTTAAATGTTTTTTGATTGGTGATCAAACCACCATCTAGTTAAGAGATGGCAGGTTACTTTCTCTCCCTCTCTCTCTAAAATCTAGCATCAGTGAGGGGTGAGCTTCAATGTTAGTGGCATCCTCCCTCTCTAGGCAAGTAGGATCACTTTATCACTTTCTCTCCCTGCCTCCTTGCTTTTCCCTCCCTATCTCTCTACCTCCTCAGAACAGAAGCTGAGAAGCATGTTGGTTTGAGGGTGAAGAAACTAGAGCTCATGGCTCCAAGTTGGTAAAGAAGTTGTATCTTTAGGGGTTCACTAGAAACCAATGCCATGCACACATCTCTGGGGAGTGCCAGCCATTGTGAAACAAATTGATGCTTAGATGATGTGAGATTGTAAAAAGAATTGGAGGATAAATTCTAGCAAATTAAGAAGGGTTTATTGAGCAAGGAAATGTAAGGAATAGCAGAAATATAGCTGAGTAATAGGGGAATATAATGGCTAGGGAACATTTCTAATAAGAGCTAAATCAAGAAGATGGAAAAACAATTCAAATTAGATGAACCAGTTCATCAACCCGTGCTCTCGCACGGGTTAGAGTTTTAGATTATATAGATTAATCCTTAGTAATATTAGAAGTGATTATTATAATTTATCTTTCGTAATGGCATTGTGGGTAATTTATATGCAAATCTAGAAATTATTTTAATTTATTTTTCATGATGGAACCTTATGCAATTTTTATGCAAATTTAGAGCTTATTTTAATTCATCTTTTATAATGGCACGGTGTATAATCCATATGCAAATTTAGAATGTTATTTAATTCATATTTTATAATGGTATGGTGGGTAATTTTTTATGCAAATTTAGGAGGTTATTTTAATTCATATTTTATAATGGTATGATGGGTAGTTTTTATATAATTTAGGAGGTTATTTTATTTCATTTTTCATACTAGCATTATAGGTAATTTTAAATAAATTTAGGGTGTTATTTTATCTAATCTTCCATAATGGAATGGTGGGTAATTTTTAAAGAATATAACAGATCTAATGGCTATTATTATTAAAGTTAAATGATGGACGTCTGAATGTTTCTGATTTTTGTGATAATTTTTAGGATTTATCATTTAGTAATGTAAATTTGTAAATGGGAAAGTTTGACAGAAAACTAAGGGTAAATTTGAAAATAGAAAAAATTTGCCAAAAAAGAAGAAATTTGCTTTCGTTGAGAGTTGAACTCAAAACCTTTTATAATGACAGAGGTGGGTAATTATTTGAAAAATAAATTGAAAATGGAAAAAATCTGCCAAAAAGAAGAAATTTGCTTTTATTGAGAGTTGAACTCAAAACCTTTTATAATGACAGAGGTGGGTAATTACTTAGAAAATAAATTAAAAATAGAAAAAACCTGCCAAGGAAAACCAGAAATTTGCTTTCGCTGAGAGTTGAACTCAAAACCTTTCATAATGACAGAAGTGGGTAATTATTTAGAAAACAGATCTAATGGCTATTAATATTCAAATATGCCAATTGATGGCCAGATGTTTCTGATTTTTGTGAGAATTTCTAGGATTCATCTTTTTTTCTGATACGTTTCGTGAGGATTAACGTGGAGGCTCTAAAACGAGCCTCTAATTAGTAATAGTACGATATGGGAAACTTGACGGTTGTACATGAACATTGGATTAGAAAAACTAAGAGAAACTACAGCTTGACCTCATTGGATTAGTGATCTTGTTCTGAATCCAAACCTGAAATTTACTTAAGTAGTTAGGTTTTATTTTACATAGATGAAGTAATTCCTGTTTTTGGATTGTAATGTTTATACTGAGTGCTGGTTGCTTCTCCAACGGATTCCCTGTAGGTATGTACTTTATATGTCTTGCATGGTCTTTGGATTAGATATATGGAGCACTACACTTATCTTGATTATTGCGGTCTTCGATCTTCTATATGTTTGTATGTGTATGGTTGGATTTTCATTGTGAGATGCATTATATATATTCGATTAATTTGCTATATATTCATGTGTAATAAGATTACTCCTATATGAGATGTGTTTGTAGTAAAAATGCAAGGAATAAGAACTGATAATCCCACTGGACTGCCCACCATGACCATTTATTTCCATCTCTCGCAAAGGATGGACCTTTCCATCTCTATGACCTATCACACAGGAAAACTAGATATATATGCGTGACATATGAACGAAGAAGTTTGTCTTTTCGATCAAGGGGGTTGAGTGTTTGACGGATGGGTAAGAATGAAATTAGTCTAATTCTTTTGATGGACATGAAAGAGCTAGATTGGCCTTTGCTCACACGCACGCACACTCGTCGTCTTACTGTCGATGGAAACATCGCCTACCACTTAATGAACAAAGCCGTTAAATCCTAGATTAATTCGCTTCTAACAGGAATCAAACCCAGGACATCTCAGATACCGCTCGAGGCTGATTGGCCTCTTTTCTTGTCCCGTTGGGGAAATGTGTGAACGTGTCTCTTGCAGGGAGCGAACAAGGTTTGGGATGAGGGAATACTGTGCCTGGATTATTATTTTTTTCCAAAAATTGTTTTGTTTAATAAAACAAGTAATTATGGTAATCTTCGTCATTGTGCATGAAATTAACATTCTTAGAGCCATACTAAAGCAAATCCTTTGAAACCTAGCTATGGTCCAATCGAGGGAAAAATATCCGAACCAAACATATGTGACGACGACGATTAAGCTTATTAAATACTGTGGTCACAACACAAAGATTCCCCAAAGCAATAAGCCAAAAACGAAAAGTTTGTTGTTGACGTTTGATCCGGGCCCGGGCGGTCAAAAACCATCGAGTGGGCATCATCGGTCACCCAGGGACAGCTTGGTAGTACACAGGGACTAGCAAAGGTGGGTCGCTAGCAAAGTAGCAAGCAAAGGTAGCTTTGTGGGTGCGCGGATCAGTCGTGCAGTGACAACACGCACTAGCTCCATCTCCATCTCGCTCTATCTATCCACAGTATCTAAGGAACAGCAGCAATCACGCTCCTTGTCCACAGCAAATCGTACGTGGGCAGCTGATGCAACAATCTTTTTTTCGTCCGTACGTCCCTCACTTCATCATGTTCTTGGTACCAGTCCAAAGCAGGCCGGGCTTGCTTTGCATAATACGGAGTACTAATAATCCTGTCTGTGCACGCTGGTCTCTTCTGTTGATGCATGCGTGCGGAGCAGTACCTGCATATGCCGTCAGTTTCAGCACGCGTACAGCTGCAAAAAACACAGTAGTAGTAGTAATTAAGCTGCTCACGGCTTCCTGCGTCGTCCACTCGTACACGTAGGCACATAATTAAGCTGCTGATGCATGAGCAAGCTCGTTAGCTATCCATCATTTGATGACTGATGCATCGTCGTCGTCGCGCGCGCGAAATTGGCATCAGATGTGGCCTTCCTCAGATGGTACCTGCAGCTAGCTGTTGGTCCGCGGACGACAGCGACGCCGGCCGGCCGCATCGGCCACGGCCATGGAAGCGAGCGATCGGGCGCGACAAAAAGGCCGTCCACGGCGTCGGCCGATCGCGGAAGCAACGAAAGCTACGTTTGGAGATATGGCAATTATCCACCCCCACGGTACGGTACGGTATGGACGGCCAGCTGAGTTTTGTCCACACTACAAATTGCAAATGTTTCTCTTCTTAATAAAGTGCGTGGGTGCAGCGGTGCCCTGCAGGTTGATTATAATTAACTTGTTGTAAGAATAATAGGAGAGCCTTTTGTCCCCATGTCCGGCTATTGTACGACCAGGTACGTACAGCCTATACGAACAGTGCCATCTGATGATCATGGTCCCACTAGATATCGTATTAGTGTGCGCAAGTACAACAAGTGCATGCAGTGTGCGCGCGTCAATCCAAAATACTCCCTCCGTCCACAAAAGAATAAAATCCTGAGTTTGTCCTAAGTCAAACTATCGCAAGTTTGACCAAATTTATATAGAAATATAATAACATTTATGATATCAATTATATATGATATGAAAATACATTTCAACACGAATCTAATGATACTAATTTGGTAGCATAACTTTTAATATATTTTGATATAAATTTGGTCAAAGTTACGAAAGTTTGATTTAAGACAAAGCCAGAATTTTATTCTTTTGTGGACGGAGGGAGTACGTCGGAGGAGCTGCTCTGACCCCGTCATTCCATAATAATTAACACGTGAGTAGAGACGAAGAAGACGACGACCCAGCTTATTACTTGTTATTATGTTTTCTTTCCTTTTTATAATATGCTGCCTTTACTTGGCCAGTGTATAATTGCCTTCATTGGTTTGAAGGTGAAGAAGCTAGAGCTTATCAGACCGACTTGGAAACATTTAGATGTTCATTGACCAAACTTGAATGAGCCTAGATGAGGGGCTCTAGCCAAAGTTGAAGAAGAGTGCCAATATTCTAGGGTTGCGGTTCTTCCATTAGTGTCCCTAGATAGGAGAGAGTTGCTGCTCAAGGGTGGCCAGTCCCATCTTACGAGCTCCAATCTCCCTACAAACTTTAATTAATTTCCACACCTCTCTATTGACATCAAATCCTACCTAGGCTGGATTAGATGGGCAATGGAGAATATATGGGCCGATCCATAGAGGCAAAGATGTTGGAATCCAGCAGGCCCGTTTTGGGCCATGTATCTTCAGATAGTTCGTGTCTTAATAGGACTCCATTGAAGTTAGGAAAACAAATCCATCGATGTAAAGTCTTCGGACTATAAATATGTATATGTTCTAAAACTTAAACATTTTATACATTGCAATCAACACACATGTCAATCAACTTTTTGGCGGATCACCACACCCATTTTAGGGTTTTCCTCAAGTAAGTGTCATGATGTCTTCATTCTGTTTCAATAGGGTTGGGGCTGTTTGATTTTTTCAGTTATCCTTTGGCAATTGCTATCTGTTATGCACGCATGATGTTAGATTTTGCTAATTATCCGCGTGATTTTGATCTGGATGTGTATCGTGTACAATGCTTTTACGCTTCCTTATGATATGTATCTGATCGGAATTATGTTGCATCAGTATGATTCGTGCCCTTAGCTACTACAACTACGATGCACATTGAAAACATGCATATGCTAGTTTAAGGTTCGTTTATATAGCTCTAGCATTCAGTGTTTAGCGAGAATGATAGAACATGTTTAGCTACATGTTTACATGGTTAGGCCATGATAAGGGAACAGTTGATTCAACAGGTACACCATAGGTTTCACATGCTAGGCCATGATTGTCAAGTCGTGGATATTCCGATCATGTAGGATCAATAAACTTGGTCTGGATGTGATACATTATTAATGTCTAGAATAGTTCCATGTTGCAAATTGTATAGCTTTTTTATTAATCATGTTGCAAATTATCAGTGATGATCAGCTCCTTATAAAAGCTTATTCAGACACCACATCTTATGCCGATCATCATGGTCAGGCAGGCATGTATTTGATGTTTCCTCTACGCGTGTGCATGCAGGGTGAGACATTGAAATCTTGATCCTTCCAAGCTAATTTGTCAAGCCAGGTGGCACGATTTCATTACTTGAAACACGCCAAGATTTGAACCCTCTTCAAGAGAGACGACCGAAGCCTCAGCAAGATCTCTCGACTGCTCCTATGTGTTGACCGTGGTCAACCACTAGCCGGTTTTCTTCAACAACACCCTCCTCTCATTGCTAGTGGTGAGGCCTTGGTCTACTATCTTCATGGTTATCGCACTACATCGGAACTAGCACATTAGTTATGGTTTTTGAACAACATTAAAAAAATTTCCTCTGTGTCACTAAGTTTTTCACTAATTTCAACCATACTAGTGACGCAGATAGCAAAAACATTTCACTAAGAGTCATTAGTGACGTAGGTGCCAAATATGTCAGTAATAAAATATCAATATTGATGTGGCTACCAAAATGTGTTAATGAGTCTCACTAATGACCCGTTTTATTTACTAGTGTCACTAATGTGATTGCCACTAGTGACATGTTTAGCTACAAGTCTCATATTATGAATACTAAAATAAAAAAAAGAAAAATATGATATGTTACTAACGAGATAATGTCTGTTACATGTATACACAACAAGAGGTTTGACCTATGATAATAAGAATGCATAACAAAAACGGTTTTTGTCACATCACATAATCAATGTCAGGACAAAAAACATCGTAGATTTTGTGATAATCAAACTATCATCATAAGCAACTATTACACTCTAAATTGCATAATAAACGCTAGAAACCATTCCATAGGCCGTTGTCACATGCCAGCCAACATGGCAGCAATTTCATGGAAAAATTAATTGTCACAAATGGTAAATAAGCCAATGTAACTGTTTTATGTATGGGCTGATTTATGTGTGCAACTATTTGGGCTTTACCCATCTTAAAGGCCCAATTTGGTTTGGGGCAAGTTCCTTTTTAAACACATTTTGTACTTATTTTTGTCTAGCTAGTCACGATTACAAAAAAATTATATAAAGAACATGCACATTCACTACAAGAATCCTTGTAATACATGACGGTCTAATTTCGTCACTGATTGATAAAAAACGTCACAAAGCGGTATCTGTGACGTTTTCAAATTTGGTCATGTATTGAGCGTCATGGATTAATCAGCGTGACGTTTAGATGAAATCGTCACGGATTGAATCAATCGGTGACGTTTTTTGACCGTCACAAAATATCATTGGACCCTCCAAACCCAGCCCAAGCCCAGAATTAGTGACAAAACAAAAACGTCATAAATTACCCTAGGCCCATATAATTATTAGATAAAAGTCTATAATTCCTCCCTAAATTTTTATGGCCCATTTTGGCTAGCCCATATTTTTTTAGATTAAAGTCTGCAACGCCCCCTTAAACTTTCATAGCCCACTTAAGCCGGGCCATACTGTTTTAGGCAAAAAGCCTACATGACCTCCCTAAACTTTTGTTGGGCCATTTCATAAACACAAATAATACAATTTGAAGCCCAATTCAACAAACACAAAATTCTGAAAATCATTCAAGCATCAAATTCCATTCATACATGCAGCCATACATCCACATCATGTTCATGCACAGTCACTAATTAATGTAATCATATTCTCTATTTCTTGTTTGACCACGACAAGCAAAAGCTACAATAATTATTTTTGCTTGATGCATCTATGTATGGTAAGATGATTAGCTAGTCTGCTGCTATTGCTTATATGATAACTATAGTGAAAAGTGAACAAAATACATGATGCAAGGATCATCATGAGTATGGCACACCACGCCAGGGTTTGCAGTGTAGTGTGCAAGAGTCTTTTACTAGTTTCCTTATACCTCAATACCACAAGGACAAGGGCTGCATGGATTACTACTTGCATGGAGGAAGTAAATAAGAATTGAATAGTAATTACTCCTGCTTACTGAAGGAATCTTCTAGTAGCAGTTTAGTATCACTTATCTTGTTGTCTAGTAGGGGAGCATCATCTTCCTTGTTTTTGTTTGTTTGGTGAGGTTGCAAGGGAGCATCAATCTGGAAGGAAAACTCAGTTCCCAGGAAGACATGGATGAATGTTTGCACAAAACTTGGGGTACTGTAAACTATAAAGCATGAAGCATCTCTGTTATCCAAGTCCAGTCTTGCGCGCAAAAACAACTTAACAATATGTAAGCCTAAGTCTTATAATGGATTCTAGTAGACAAACATGTGACCTTTTCAGCTTTCAGAGATCTAATTGCAGCAAATTAGCATTTTGAAGATTGTCATCCGTCAAAGAAGCTTAGAGTGGGAGGGGCCGAGCTCACCAGGAAATGGCGTGTGGGGATCCGCCGAGCAAGCAGAGGCAATATATGTCCATGTAGTATTCTCAAAAAAGTTTGAACAAGAAACTCCACAAAGTGCCAGTTTTTTTTCATACGAGTTCAACTCGTAGTGTGGTTTATTACACGTGAAGTCACTCTAACATCAAAGTTTGAACATGATCTATACTTCACTTTATTATTTTCATGTAGGGACTTGAGATTACCTTCTTATAGCTCGTTTATTGGTCCAGATAACTTATTTGCAATTTTCGATCAACACTAGAATATTTCACAAATTTAATTGCATTATTTATGATTTAACACAAAAAGAAATTAAGAATAGACAACTAAACTAAAAAATTCATGATAATTGGCGGAGGGGCAACATATGTCCATGTAGCATCCTAAAAATAGTTTGGACAAAAAACTCCACACGGACCGGTGTTTCTTTCATATGGCTACCACTTGTAGCGTGGTTTACACGTGAAGTCACTCTAACCATTCAACTTTCAACATGATTAATAGTTCACTTTATCATTTTCTTATGGGGATTTAAGGTTATCTTCTTATAGCATTTTTATTGGTCTCGGTAATTTATTTTCAATTTTCAGTCAACACTAGAATATTTTATGAATTTAATTGTATTTTTGATGATTTACTGCAAAAAGAAATTGAGAATACACAAATATCCTAAAAAACTCATGTGACTTGGCGGAGGGACAACATATGTGTATGTAGCATATTTAAAAAAGTTTGGGCAAGAAACTCCACACGGTGTCGTTGTTTCTTTCATAAGCACAAGTTGTGGTTGGTTGTTGTATGAAAGAAATGCCGGCACCCTATGGAGTTTTTTGTCCAAATTGCTTTGAGGATAGTATATGAACATATGTTTTCCCTCCGCCAAATATTACGACTTTCCAGTGCTATTCAAGTATTATTATTATTTTTCTATAGAAAATCACAAAAAATACAATTAAATTCACAAAATATAGTAGTGTTATCCGAAAATGACAAGTAAGTTACCTAGACTAATAAATATGCTATATAAAGTAAACATTTAGTACCTAGACTAATAAATATGCTATATAAAGTAAACATTTAGTTAGTTTAGAATTATTCCGTATATTGGCTAGCTAGTACAATAAGCCTAATATGTGCAAAACGATACTAACAGCAATGTATCGTAGTGGTTTGTCTGTGCCAGTTCAAGTTCCAGGTTGTGGGTTTGATTACTGCTGTAAGCATATTTGTTGTTTTTGTCATTTTTCCTTTTTTACCTCGTATGACATGTGGAGACCACTTGCCACAAGCTGCTCCTGGGCCATGGCCCAAAACGGGAAGGAGGCAAGGTTTTGGCTGGCTAGGTGAGAATTGAGATTGTGGCCTAAGTTAATTTAGTTTAGGAAATTATGATTTATATATTTATTATATTTTGAGAACTAGAAATTCAGTTTGGATTTATTCAAATGTGAACGAGGTTATATGTAATATTTGGTGAATTTTTTATTCTCCATTTTATTGCATTGCTTATTATAATGTATAGAAATGTTATATGCATGATGATGGAGAAAAAACAAGAAAAATAAAGCCATTTCTATAATTGTATACTGAGATATTGGTTTGATCAGACCTAAATGTATACCTCAAATGACATGTGGGACCCATTAAGCATGCCGCTAGTTGGACCCATCTAACAAAATTTTATTTGTTGCAATGTCACCATGTATCATGGCTAATTCGTGACGTTTTTCATCCAGCTGATTGTGACGCTTTGAAGGAAACGTCACGCCTAGTGGGCTGGGTATTTGGATATTGCAAATCTATGACGAAACTTGTTTGTTTGTCACAGATTTTAATGTTTTCGTGACATTTTCTTTATTCATCACCGAGAATCCGTCATGGATTACCAGATTTCTTGCAGTGATTTCAACTTCCCATGGAGCCCAACACAACACCCCATGCATAAAAGCCCAAATCTTGTTAAAAATATATAAGAGGTCAAGCATACATAAACTTCAAAGCTCCTAGTGGTTCATGTAAAGATCAGGACAGAAATAATAGAAATATATAGTGCATCATAATTTCAAATATACTCTTCTAGTGAATGAACTTAGTATGCTAGCAATCTATTAAAAATAGGATATCCTCACAAATAAATAAAAAAATATCAAAATGGTAAAAACACTAGAATCATTTCCGTCATGTTTTCCTATTTTTTCCGAAAATACGAAATGAGCGTGATAGATGTATCTTGCCATTTTCCTTCCAAACTGGAGCTTAATAGTGTGAGCTTTTCCTTTTGTTTTCTCATTATTCTTCTACCATCAACACATATACTGAGTACTGCTATACATGGTTACAATTTACTCCAAACATTGAGCATTTGAAAGGATTAGTCACACATTCATGTTGGTTCTAGGCTTCTAGCCAATGCAAAACTGATATGCATGAATTACTCAATACAAAACGACATTCATGAATTATGCATTAGTAAGCACTAGTGACCCGGCCGTGAAGGAGAGAAATTAGCCACTCAAATTAAACACTAGTTAATTCCATTCACGGCCATGTAATTGCAGGATCAAACAAAACTGCTTTAATGCCCTACACGCATGTGACAGCCGCATGGTACTAAAGTACTACATAAATATGTTTTCGTTTCATACATCATGCATGGGTGGCTTCTTATATATCCCAGTCCATATATTAGCGTGGATCAAAACTTCACTGACATTCACCTTTGAAGTGGTAAGACTCTGAAGCTGGTGGCAAGCTCCCTGAGCTCTGTTCTGGAACTGTGGTAATTTCTAGCAATTTTAGAAGATTCCCATGTACTTTCTGCGAGGTTCTTGCGTTTCAAGCGAGCCTTGGAAGAGGTCGGCGCGATCCATCTCTCGACATTGATATTCATGTGCTCACATAGTTTCCGATTGCCACTGTCAACGCATATTTCTTTGAGAACTTGTGCATTGTCGGCGAAGAATTTCACCAGCTGGACTCCCAAACATCTCGGGTTGTCCATGCGAAACTGAAGGGCAACTCTTTTCAGACTAGTTTCCAAGCAGGTAAAGGACCACCCAGTCAAGCCAGGGATGCCATTATCAGTGAGCTCATCATCGTGTTTATCGGTGTTATCATCCAATTCCAAGAACATTGAATTTAATCCCCGCTGACGCCTGAAGAGATGCACTGATCTGTCGTAGTCCAACCGATCTCTCCGTTCCAACAAAGTCGGCCCATAGATGGAGTCAGAATCAGAAGATTGCGCGGCACTGATCTTCAGCCTGAGGTCACCAAGGGCAGGGCAGCAACGGAGCAGGTTGCCAATGGCCACCGCCGCCGCCTTGCTCGCGGGACGGTGCACGCCTTCCAGCTCGAGGCGCACGGCATTGGGGAACGTGCACAGGAGCTGGTCCCACTCGTTGGTCTCGGCTGTCTTGCCCACGGAGAGGTCCTCGAGGTAGTTCACCTTCAGCTTGATGGCCTTGGCGCCGGTGAAGTTCCGGAGGAACCTCCAGAAGAGCGCGCATGTTTTGTTCTTGTCGGACTGGGAAGCCTGGTCGCGGCGGTAGCCGCAGTGGTCGAGGAAGTGCAGGTCCACCCCCGCCACGTCCGGCGCCGGCGGCGACAGGGAGAAGAGGCGCTCGGTGCCCTTGTACCTGAAGTGTCGCAGCCTCGGCGCGTCAATCTGGATGGAGACTGTGACGGTGTGCCGCTGCCCGTCGACACCGCACAGCTCCAGCACGATCTCGGTGGCTGTCGGGCATCTGAGGCGGACGCTGCCGAGGGTTCCCGTCAAGAAGACGGACTCGAGGTGCATGGTGGCGAGGCTGGGCGCGGCGTCGATCAGCGTCTGGAGATCCTCGACGCGCATGGTGCAGCGGCGCAGCCGCAGCGTCTCCAGCCGCGGGAACGCCGTCGTGGGCCGTGGCGTGAACCTGGTGAGGTCCAGCACGCGGAGGGTCTGCGACGGCAGGGGGATAATCACAAGGTCGTAGTCCCTTACGCTCTCGACGGGCTCCGCCTCCTGGAACGGGATCGCGGGGACGGCGTCCTCCATGCCGACGACGGCGGCTGCGCGGAGCACCTCTAGGCGTCGCGCCGCCGGGTGCGAGACCAGGGCCCCGACCACGACGTCGCGGGCGGTCTTGCCGTCGCACGTGGTCCAGTGCCCCCTGCTGCGGCGAAGGAACATATTGGTGGTGCTGTCTCCGGCGGCGTCGAGGCGGAAGGTGAGCGTGGTGAGCGGGGCGTCGGAGGCGGCGTCGAGCGCGGCCTGGGCGGCGCGGTCGAACGCGGCGCGGCGGGACATGATCGCCGCTTCGTCCCGGAAGGAGTAGCCGTCGCTGCTCTCGTACTCGTTGAGGCGCACCGCAAGGTTGACGGCGCCGGAGGAGCGCCAGAGCGAACCCCACCGCCGCGAGAGCGCGCTGGTGGACGCGGCCTCCTTGGAGGGGACGAAGTGGAGGATGCGCCGCAGGATGTCGTCGCTGAGGGCGGACAGACGGTCGTCGCCGGCCATGTGGTCGGAGAGGTGTGGGGGTATCGTCGTGTTTGGCTCGGCGCTTCAGGCGGCGGCGGCGGCCGGACGGACGGACGGCGATCGATCCGATATGTGACAAACTGTTGATGATCGAGGCGGTGGCTTCGTGGCAAATTGGCAATCGATTCGATGCGAGAAAAAAAAAAAAAAACTAGGTCTGTGGCCCGCAATCAGGTGACAGGGCCGGAGACACGACAAGCCCAACACGATTGCCCAAACCCACTCGACTTTGTTTTTTTTTTTTTTTTAACCAACTCGATTTTTTTTTTCTGAACGCACGAAGCGCGTCTTTTTGTATTAACAAGATAATAAATTACAGCTGTACGGAGTAAACCACGAGTTATGAACCACGAAAAAATAATTTGGTTGTTAGATTATAAACTCGTCGACTCTTCAAAGGATGGATTTGCTTTGCTTATTGATCCTGAGTCCTGAGTCCAGACGAGAGAAGTGTTGTTCCTAGCTATTGTAGTAGTAGGATACTAGAATTTGGTTGCAGAGTCCGAGTCGTTCGGTCCGTTGGTGCCTTTTACGATGATTGCTGGATCATATTTAGCTTTCCCTTGCGTTATTTGAGGATCAAGTCATAGACTGCTTGAAATGACATTTGACTTTTCAAATGATACAGAGCAAATTAGAATTTTTAGAATGACACTTGGAAAGATCACGATTCTCAGTGTTGTTTAAGACTTTGTCACCTGCTCGCCTATCCCACCGTCTATATTTTAAACTCTATTCTGTCTATATGCGCAAACAGTATTTTACACATTCATATCCACCCACCTATGACACTAGCCTAAGCTAGCTTCTTCTTTTATCAATACTTACATTTTCACAGTTTCTCATGTTTTTTTATGTAAAACTTTTTTTGATTTTTTTGGATTCACTACTCTAAAGCCATAACAAAATTCAGTACTGACAATTTTCACTAATGGCAAAAACTTCATTACCAACAATTTTATCTTGTACTTCATTTTTTCCACGGTATTTTCTTTTTGTATCAGTAGCCATCCATATTATTGAATTCATCAGTTCATCCTTTCAAGATTTGATAGTTTTGTATTGGATTCAGACGTCCTCATTATTAATGAATATGCAGGCACCGCTAGCTACTGTCATATCTATTTCTGCTATCTATGTGAAGGACAAATAGCCTTCTAAAGCAAAAAAACCGGACACAACATATCGAGACTCGGGGATTAGAGCACAACAAGGGATTCATCCCCCAAGGTACACAATCACACTAGCATACAATACATAGGTCACTCAAGTACATAGATATGTTTGGACAGTCTATTATATATCCCAAAATCTATAGATTAGTGTGGATCATCTTTGAAGTGGTAAGACCGTAAAGCTGGTGGCAGGGCCCCTGAGCTCAGTTCTGGAATTGCTGGAATTTCTAGCAAATTTAGAAAATTTCCATGAACTTTCTGCGAGGTTCCTCCGTTTCAAGCGAGCCTTGGAAGAGGTAGGCGCAATCCATCTCTCAACATTGAGATTCATGTGCTCGCATAGTTTCCAATTCCCAGTGTCAACATATATTTCTTTGAGAACCTGTGCATTGTCGGTGAAGTTGTCCATGCGAAATTGCAGGCTAACCCTTGTCAGACTAGTTTGTAGGCAGGTAAACGAGTGGCCACCCAAGCCAGAGATACCAGGAACCTCATCATATACATCGCTATCATCCAAGAACATTGGATTTAGTCTCGGTCGACTCATGAAGAGATTGACTGATCTGTCGTAGTCCAATCGATCTTTCCTTTCCAAGAATGGCTGTCCCTTTATGAAATCAGAATGAAGAGTCGTCCTGAGCTTGAGCCTGAGGTCACGAACAACAGGGCAGCAATGGAGCAGGTTGGAAATGGCCAACGACGCTGCCTTGGTCGTGGCATGATGCACACCATCCAACTCGACGCGCACAGCATTGCGGAACGTGCACAGGAGCTCCGTCTCACGCACGACGGCGATGTCCACGAGGTAGTTCACCTTCAGCTTGAGGAGCCTGGTGCTGGTGAAGTTCCGGACGAACTTCCAGAAGAGCTCGAGTAGTGTTTTGTCTTTGTGATCCTGGTCGTCATAGAGGTGGTCGTAACCGTGGTCTTGGAGGAAGTGCAGGTCCACCCGTGCCATGTCCGGCGCCGGCGACGACAGGGAGAATGGGCGCTGGGAACCCTTGTATCTGAAGTATCGCAGCCTCGGCGCGTCAATCTCAATGGGGCATTGGCCTCGCACGTCATCGCCGCACAGTTCGAGCACGAGCTCGGTGGTCGTCGGGCAACTGAGGCGGAGGCCGGTGGTGTAGGTTCCCTGGAAGAAGACAGACTCGAGGTGCATGGTGGCCAGCCTCGGCGCGGCATCTATCAGCGCCTGTATGTAATCGGTGCGCACGGTGCTGCGCCGCAGCTGCAGAGTCTCCAGACATGGGAAGGCGGCCATGACCGCCTGTGGCATCAATTTCCTGCACCTGGTGAGGTCCAGCACGCGAAGGGTCTGCGATGGCAGGGTGCCAACGTCCACAACAAGAAAAGCATAAATTTTCGTGGGCCACAATTTTTTCGTAGACCGATCCACGAAAATCATCGAACATTTTTCGTGGGTTCCAAAACCGACAAAAAAATGTCTTTGTTTTTCGTGAGCCTCTGCCCGCGAAAAAGATGGTTTTTCGACGGCCCGACCGCGGCCGACGAATAAAAGGGCATTGATTTTCGTCGGTCGTACGTAGGCCGACGAACTTTTTCGTCGGCCACGAGGCGGCCGACAAAAAACCGAGGGGGCTTTGCCCTATCCGCGGGTCCCCAGTCCAGCGCCCTTGGCAGTCCCAGACTCCCAATCCTGTCGCGCGCCGCCGCCCTCCCGTCGCAGCAGCCCCAGCCCCTGCCGTCGCCGCCGGCCCCTCCCGTCGCCGCCGACGCCGCCCCAGGCCCCTCCCATCCCTGCCGCCCCCAGCCTCGGCAATCCCCGTCGCCGCCGCCCCCGGCCCCGGCCCCTCCCATCGCCGCCGCCGCCACCCCTGGCCCCTCCCGTCCCCGCCGCTCCTGGCCCCTACCGTCGCCGCCGCCGGCCCCGGCCCCTCCCGTCCCCGCCGCCCTTGGCCCCTGCCGTCGCCACCGCCGGCCCCGGCCCCTCCCGTCGCCGCCGCCCCTGGCCTCTCCCGTCGCGGCCGGCCCCGGCGCCTCCCATCGCCGCCGGCCCTCTCGTCGCAGGCCCGACCCCGCGCAACACTGCTCCCCAGCCACCAGCCTCTTGCGCAGAGGCGTCCCCGGCCCGGCGCGCCGAGGCGGGCACCGCCGACCTCGCCCCCCGCCCCGCCCCCGCGCGCAGGACTGCCGCAGCTCTCTGCCTCCCGACGCCTAAAACAACACGAAGGTATATATTTGATTGATTGGTACTCCCTCCAAATTGAACTAAATTATATCATATATTGCGACATGGAGGGAGTATATGGATTGTTTCGTTGGCCGCTTTTTCGGCCGACGATTATTGTGTAGTTTGATTAAGTTATTACATTGGTTTTTTCGACGGCTATGTTCAAAACCCACAAAATAATTTTGATTAGTCCTGCAATTGGTTAATTATGTGATTGTACTCGCTATTAGAGACTTAAATAAGTTGAAGATTAGATTTATATTTCAAATTAACCAATCTTGCTCAATAATTGTCTTCTTACTATTTATTTATCTCACGAGATTCTAAATTGTTTTTTTTTTAACGTGAGATTCTAAATTGTCTTCTTACCGTTTATGTCTCGTTACTATTTATGGTGGCATATAATTACTGTTTATTTGTTTATGCACTTTATTTTATTTTTACTGTTTTTTCTATAGTTTTAGGGTTTAATGTGCTAATCAGTAGTTAATCCTAGGCGTCATCCGTTCCGGAAGCACGCACATCGCATTTATGGTAGTGTTTGGACCTAATAAAATTGCACAATCTATGGATGCATGGATTGTATAGTTTCATTCGATCCAAACATAGGATTACTTGTGATGTGCGCGGTTCCGGAATTGTCCACATATTTGGACAGCCGGAGAATGGGGGTGGCCGCATGTGATTCGTGTACATGTCCGATGATCCGAATGAGATTTCGACAGCATAACCTAGCTATTCTCCGTCGCACCAGGAATAGGCGTTCATTCGGAGAACAGCGGGGTTATGCTGCCGAAATTTCGTTCAGATCGTCACCTGGGATCTGGAGTTATGCTGCTAAAACTTCGTTCGGAGCATATGCAGACCCGGTACTACACGGATGCGGACCAAAACGATCGTGAAGCCATGAAGGCGCTAAAGAGGCACTTTAGCAAATCTGCCGAAAAGGTCATTAATAATTCACTTTACAATGCAAGGATCACGGCTGTCTGCCACTACTATAATAAGTCGGTTGATTGGCTTAAGAAAAAATATGATATACCTTAAGGAAGAAGACTACCTCAAGACCGAGGTTGATTGGCTTGTGAAGGACATAGAAGCTTGGAGGTGGTTGGCCAAGCTGTGGTCCTCACCTGAGTGGATTGAAAAGTCAGAGGACAAGCGAAACAACAGAGGGCAGGATCCGGGGCACAAGTACGGAGCAGATGGACACTTTGGGCTTCAGCAACGCATGGTAAGCACGTAGCTCAATAGTTGCCATAACCATATATTCTTTGAGGTCGTATATGTAAAATGCTTGTCATATGTGTTTGTAGGAGGCTGAGAGTGGAACTAGCCAAAGCTTCGTGAATGTATTCCTTCGAGGCCACCGAGGTCCTGATCTGAACAACACCGATGTTTTGTGCTCCCAGGCGGCCAAGGACAAACTGGTAAGCAATATTACTTGTTATACAAAGTTTGGTTTTGGCAATATTACTTGGTGTGCTCATTGTTGGTTTGTAGGATCGATATGGGCAAGAAATGGTGAAACGTCATGGCGAGGGTGTCCAGTGGATGCAGCAGCCTCTAGATGTAGATGCTTTGTATCACAGTGGCGAGGGTAGAAGACATGACAGGTTTGCTCCCTTGGATTAGTTCCGTTGCTTGTTTGATGCGCCTTTGAGATCCTAGTAACATGTCATATGTGGAATTGTTGTTCCTAGGTTCGCCTTTGGCACAGGAATTGTTAACTACAACTGTTCTGTGTCTTGTGTGGGATCGTCGAGTACATCTACAGCGACTTCTCGATGGTCCAGGGTTGACGATGCACAAGAGGAGGCTCGCGAAGCTCGAGAGGAGGCTCGCCAGGCGCGAGAGGAGGCTCGCTAAACCCGCGAGGAGAGCCAACAAGCCATGGCGTATATGTCTACATTTATGCAAGTAAATACATTGCACTATTGTTGTTGTTTCTATTTGATACCGTTTTGTGAATTTAACGTTACTTAATACATTACAGCAACTGTCGGCTTCTCTCGGTTCTGAGGTGAACTTGCCACCATTCTGCCCTTCTGTTTTCACTTCACAGCAAGGCCAGCAGGTAAATATGCTTAGTCCATTCGTTATTTTTCTCGACAAGCCCAATTCGAATCATATGTTAACTTGATCTCAACATTAGCCACCTCAGGCATGGACGCTACCTCAGGGCCCGCAGGGATCTGGAGGGTGGCCGGTGTGGCCGGCAACACAAGCCTCGCAGATAGCACCGCAGGGCTTACAGATGCCACCACAGGGCTTTCAGCCACCTATGGGGTGGATGCAACAGGTTACTTATTGGGTACCAGGTCCGGGTCCCAACTATGGCCCTTGGATTCGGCCACTTCCGGCTACGCAGATACGAGCATTGCATCGAGCTAAGTAACTTAAGTAACGCTATTGGACTCTATATTTGGACATCTGGTCTTGAATCGAGTCGGTCCACCATATTGATGTAGATAACATGTTCCATATATTTGTGATATACACTTGTGGTTTAGCTCAACTTGAAGTACGTTTTAACTTATGACTTGACCTTTTAACATGTATGGTACTTTAAAATTATGATTTTTGATATAGCCACTTAAACTCATAAGCTTGCACTACTGATAAACTTCGGGCCACATCTGATTCGTTCATTTTGCAGGTATCAGGCTCACGTCTCGGCAATGTGACTCCTGATGCAGAGGTCGATCACAACGAGTACATGCGCAATTCAGGCGGAGGATCCAGAAACAGCCACAACTCCAACAATCCACAATCGCAAGCTAAGGTGTCGAAACTGTTGGGAAACAATGACATTTGGTTATGTGTGTTGGACCTCTATTTCTCTTGTTGGACATGTACGTTTAAACTATATATGTTAGACTAAACTATGTATGTTTGAACTGGACTGGACTATGTATGTTTGACGATGGACTTTGTTTGGTTTTGTTGGAATGGACTTTGTGTGATTTAGCTGGAATGATATAAGATCTGTCTGCTGAATATACTGTGATATTTGTATGCTATGATTTCTGTTGTGTGATGAAAACAATAAAATGGATGAAAATAAAAAAAAAAGGGCCCTGTTTAGGGGGAAACAGGTTTTTTCGTGGGCCGGCCCACGAAAAAGCTTTTTTGCGTCAGCCAGGGCTGGCCGACGGAAAAGAGAGTGCCTAGGGCTATTTTTTCGTCGGCCACCTCGGGCCAATGAAAAAAGAGCTTTTTCGTCGGCCTGCTAGCCCATGAAAAACTTGTTTTTTCGTCGGCTGCCTGTGGACCCACGAAAATGCTTTTTCGTCGGTTTCTTGGCCAACGTTTTTCGTTGGCCAACGGGAAGCCGACGAAAAAATACGTTTTTCATGGGGGCCGACGAAAAAAATTGCGTTTTTTCGTGGGATTTTTTTTCATCGGGCTTTTTCGTCGGCCGGCCCATGAAAAAAAGGTGTATTTCATGGGTTTTTGATGTTTTTCGTGGGCTTGGCCCATGAAAAAAAAATCTGTTCCTGTAGTGGTCGCATGGCGCACAGCCGGGTGCGAGACCAAGTCGCCGACCACGTCCCGAGGTGTTAAGACGTCAATGGTCTTGATCCTGCGCCGAGATTTCTTGGGGTGATGAAGGAAATTGTAGATCGCGCCGCCGCCGTCGGCCTGCAAACGGACGGTGAGCCTCGTGACGGGGGCGTCGGCGGCGTCGAGCGCAGTCCGGGCGGCGCGGGCGAAGGAGTGGTAGTCGTCGTCGCTACTCTTGTCTATGTGGAGGTGCACGGCCAGGTTGACGGCGCCGGAGGAGCGCCAGAGCGAACCCCACCGGTGCGAGAGCACGCTGATGGACGCGGCCTCCTTGGTGGGGACGAAGTGGAGGATGCGCTGGAGGATGTCGTCGCCCAGTGCGGAGAGGAGATCGTCGCCGGCCATGTATGTGGCCGACGAGGTCGACGACGGTGGGTAGCGTGTTGTCGTCGCTGCAGGCGGCGACGGAGATCGACCCGATTGTGGTAGGCAACGGAAGATCCCAGGATTGCGTGATCTGATCTTCTTTTAGAGGGAGCTCCGAGTCCGAAGGATTAAATCAATGCGATGGAAGTGCGAGGATGGGATTGTGAATTGGTGATCGAGTCCCTAGGCCGCAATAGTTGCTAGTACAAGGCTTTCAAAAGGAGAGAGCTAAAAAGAGGCTCAATACTTTCTTGTGTTTGAGATTCTGCGGTGTTTTGCTAACTGACTCAGAGGGACTATAAGCGCGTGTTTGAATATATTTGACATAAAGTTAGCCATTTGTCATGGAATGTTTGATAGTACGAGGTAATAGTTACTTGATCATTAATTGCACTATAAATTGATATTGGCCCAGTTCAGCTCATTGTTTGGTCTAATGGACTGCTTTCTCCGTCCCACAATAAGCGTTGTTTTAGGATTTTTAGACAAATTAAGGAGGATGGGAGATGACGCATGTGTCTTTGATTAGAGTAAGGCTAATAATAGAGCCCACTATTCCCATGTCATATAGAGGTCATACAAATACTACTCATATAATAGGGTGGGCTTTAAGGTTGGTCCTTAGATTGATATCTTATCTTTTTATCTCTCCTCCCTTTGTCTTGGAGTCTGTTTAGGGGCTGGCTCTTGTATAAGAGCCCACTCCTTTGGCTCTTAGATGTTTTTTTCCTCCACATAGACAAAAGTGCCATGTAAGCAGGTTTAGAGCCCATTACTATATTTGCTCTTAACAGACTAATCTTTTCCTTACTGGTATATGCATGCATGCAAATTAGTTTTCTTTTAAAGGAAACTAATTTTGTAAAACAACACTTATTGTAGAACAAAATTCGAATCGTAAAAGAATATTTATTATAGAACGGAGGGAGTAATGGTTAGCCCAAAGATTAGCTAAACTTCCCATTTATTAGCTATCGTGTTTAATGCAAATTGGCTAAGTTATAATGGCTAAATTTTAATCCATTGTATTCAAATTCAAATACGCCCTAAATCTAACGTGATGGGGACACGAGAATAACAAGTGTGAATGTCGCCGACCAATTGGTGTGAGAGGCCACTCTCAGTTTATATTATCATTGTTGTTTTCAAAAGTGTCGCTTCAGCTTTTGTATATGTACTAACAATATATCCTACTAAGTTTTATCTCTCTCTGTCTCTCTTCGTAAGACCAAGTCCTAGGACCATATATACAGTCATCTATAGTTTACACTATAAAAAAGCGAGTTTGCACAAAACATTTTTTACTTGTGAAAGCTAACCTGTACTCCTCATACTGGTCCCATTACGCAGATTGAAAAAGATTGAAAAAAGATGAAAAGACTCAAAACTCATAAACGTAAAATGTTTCATCCCCTTTCTCTCTTTTTTTTCTCACCTGAATCCCACCCATACCCACCACCCCTACGATGGAATTTCCCCTGCCGGTGGAATTTCGCATACGGTCGAAAGGGTGCCGGTCTAATTCATATCGTCAATCTTCGATCTTCCACTGATTACGCTACACCTTCCAAACTCACAGCAAACCAAGCGCAGCGCCCCCACGATCGGGCGACAGCGCGCCTCCCCAGCGGCGCACGGACGCAGCGCGCGGCGCGCCCACGGACGCCGCCACGACACCCGCGACCCGCCACCGGCACCAGCACGGATGCCTCCCCGGCGGCGCACGGACGCCTCGCAAGGCGGTGCCGCACGACGCCGCCTGCTCTCTTGCGGCCTTGCCCTCCCCCTGACGCCCACGCCGGCCACACGCGGAAACGACCAGCGCCCGGACGTCGATGGAGCACGACGCTCCCGAACGATGGCAAGGCCGTGCTACTGGCCAACCGGAGCGACATGCTGCTGTCCAGTGGCCTCGAGTGGGCCGGATTCATGATGAATGCGTGACTGTGGGAGAACACCAAGGTGCTGCCTGACTGGGTGCCCGATCTCGGCGGCATCGACATCGCCGATGCGTGCGCCGCCAGCACACTCGCACTCATCAGGGACGCCGTCCGCGTCGAGCCGCTCGCCGGCTGCGCCTAGGCGGTGCTCAAATGGTCCCTGCGTTCAGTCTTCACGAAGGGAAATTGCCCTAACGAGTAAGTTTGTTCCCCAATTGTAATCTACTCCTACCCTACAGTTTGCTTTGGAAGTAATTGGCGAAGATACTTGTTTTACTATTAGAATTTTCTAGACTACATCGAAAAGGAAATGATTTTCTAGACTGGAACAATTATTGTTATAAATAAGTAACAATTATAACTCCATTGAAGATCCATTTCAAATCCGACAACCTAATCGATCAACAGCATTAGATTTTTTTTAAAGCTAAAATGCGAATAATGGATACTTGGATACGAAAGTGATGTTTCACTGATGCTCTGATTTTAATCTCTAGAAAAAAAGAGATGAACCATTCAAATTTCCTTTGCATCAAACGGATTTTTGATGAGTCTCAGTTTAAAAGGTACGCAGACTCAGTATGTCTGTATAGCTGAGGAATATCCTCTCAGCTTAATAGATTGAACTACATTTGAAGTTACGTGAATTTTCAATATTGCATTGGTACAACCATGTCAATTGTATTATATCTGTTTAGTTAATCAAGTTGAAATATTGCTGCTTGGAATGCAGTCTCATGAAGCTTCTGTTTTACATATAATAATTCTAGAGAAGTTGCCAATAAACAAAAAAAATCATCTTCCGATGGTGCCATTGAAGATTAGTGGTGAACCAATTGAGAAGGTACTCTTACGGGGCTAATACTCTTGTGTGTTTACAGCTGGAGAAGAGCAGCAGGTCCTACCTGTTTATTCTTTTGGAGGGCCATGAAGACATGCAAGATGAAGCTATTTCATTGCTTGATCACAAATCTGGTTTGATAGAAATGATCTTTAAAAAGTCTTCTTACTTGAATCGCAATTTGGGTTGTCAACCATCGAATAAATTACTGTGACTGTTGTGAGAGGCATTTATTGGTCAGCTAGGCTTGAATTGCTGAAGTTGGAATTAGAGGAGAACATACAGATGGTTAGATGGTTACATGTTCCATTGAATTGGTCACCTATGCTTTTCCTCCAGTAATATGATAAGCATACATGTTCACCCCACACATACAGATGCAAACTGTTGGCCATAAAAAGGTAAGACGTTCTTCGGTTCAATGTTTTTAAATCTTCTAGTCGAACCTAATTGACAAAGTCTCGATAAGAGATTAGTCATGATTAGTCGTCGATCGGACTCGATTAGTCGTCCCTAGTCGACCCTAGTCGTTTGTATAGTCGTTCTGTATAATATGCCAGGATTGATATGCTATTTGTACATTTGTACTGTACAATATATATTATAAATTGAGACTTGAGAGTGAATTCTATATTTCTATTAACAGACAGTAGTCACTTAGTTGTTGATGGTGCCATATCCTTGCTGACTTGATGTCCTGATGCCGAAACTGAAATAACAAAGAAAAGAAATGAAACAAGCGGCTGTAAAGGAATAAGGAAAACTGTAACAAAAGTATAGAACACAATTAATTGCTGAACCATTGCAGAAAGCATACAACCATACATAACTAAGCATGCATAAGTAAACAATGTCCTCAAATGATAAAAAGCTGAATACTCAGGGCTCAGCTCAACACACAGTCACAAACACAATAACACATCAAACAGGTCACCAAAAGCAGCCAATGAGCCAACCATCTAGGCTAATGATCTAAATAAGCAAATCATCATCCAAATGAAATCCTCCATCTCCAGTTGTTGCATGTCTAGGACTTTCATCTTTATCCATTCTTGCTTCTGATCCTGAATCAGCTCCACCTTGCTGGTCTTCTGATTCATCTCTCATGTCATGATCATCACTCTCATCTTCTTCAGCAACATTCTGTGTACCAGCAGCCCTAGAATGCTTCCTCTTCCTAGTATAAGTTTGGCTGACAGAGATAGCAGCACGAGCAGCAGCAGCCCTAGGTGGATTCAGTGGCGGTCCTGAGATTTTAGGGGCCCAGAACGAGATTTTAAAATGGAGCCCTTAATACTAATTATCATAAAAAATTTTATCAGCATCCAAAGAAAAATATTTATATCCAATCTAACAAGTAAGAGTTCATGTTATATACTACATCCGTTCTTAAATATTTATCGCATGCTAGTTTATTTTTGGACTAAAATGCGACAAATTAAAAAGAACTGAGTGAATATTACCGTTTCTTCTACCATATCTAGATGCGATTATATAGTCATAAAATAGCAGAACTTTTAAATCCAAATATTGGACATTCCTGATCCCTCAATAAAATATAATTAATAATAAATCTCGCTGTCAATGAGGTAATATTCAACCAATTAGGCAATGCATTCCAAAGAATCTACTACAAGTTTCTAAACCAAAGAAGAATTATAAACCAAGAAAGAATTATATTATCAAATTATTTAGTCATTAGTCAACAATCTAATCATCATAATCCAGTTTTTGGACTTCTAGGCCAGGTGTTAATTGTGTGGCTACAGATTGCGCTGCATTCGACATTCTCGATCTTGGCAGCAATTTCACCGTTTACCTGACATACCACCGCTTACCTAATATACATAATCAAGTTCTAAGAATACAGGGTGGGGCCCTAGCCTGAGGGGGCCCGGATCGACCGCACCGCTCGACCCCCCTCAGGGCCGGCGCTGGGTGGATTACGACCCCGCAAACTATGAGTTGCACCAACAGCTGCATCCACATGAGCCCAAGTAATAGCACTGCCATCAGCTGTATGAACCGGTTCACAATTATCATCAACCCATTCATTCTCACATTCAAATTCTTCAAGCAGGAGAGGATTGCTTTTCTTTCCTTTGGAACCAAGCTCTCTAATTTTTTGGAATCCATTGTACATCTTCCTGTTGTAACTAACAAACACCAATCTGTTTAACCTTTTATGCTCTAGTCTGTTTCTTTTTTTGGTATGAATCTGCACAAATAAACAATGCAAAATCACATTGGTTTGCAACTAAAATTTACCAAAACAAAGCTCCAAGACCAAATACTTAGCATTAGCAGTTTAGCACTCACATGAGCAAATGCACTCCAATTCCGCTCGCATCCTGATGCTGAACAACACAGACTAATGATTCTTTTTGCTAAGGTTTGCAGCTCAAATGCTAGGCCACCGTAAGAACCCCACCAAAGAACTGCAATACAAAGCACAAATAAAATTGCATGATAATTGGACCAGTACTGTTGACCAAAGAACCGTAGAAGGAAAGGAACTTACTAGGATTCTTTTTAGTTCTATCTTTTATAGCTAGTTTCAGCCTTGAGGGCTGACCGGCGGTGGCGGAGGCGGCTGGACGGGATCTGCCGGTAGCGGCGGCAGCGAGCCTCGAGGCTGGAGGCGGGGGCGGCGGCGGCGGCAAGACGCAGGAGCCGTCGCTCTTCCGGCGGCGGCGGCTAGGACGGGGATTTCAGGAGCCGCAGCCGCCACGCGAATGAAGCCGCGTGCCTGGAGCCGTGGAGGTGGAGTGGGGAATAATTGGGCTAGGGCAAGGGTGGTAGTGGGCCGGGCCAAAAGACCAGCCAATGGCCCAACTAAAGACAGCAGCAAACTAATCGTTTTACAGCCTAATCGGACGACTAATCGGACGACCAGGATGACTAATCGGACGACCAGGAAACTAATCGGTCTAACCTGGTCGCACCCCTTAATCGGCGCAGGGTGAACGCCCAGGGCGATTAATCGCGATTAGTCGGACGACTTAAAAACATTGCTTCGGTTAACATGCATGTGCGGCATGCACGTATAAAGAAAAAAAATCATGTCTAAATAATCCATAAAGAATATTTATAAAAGAGGAATGACATTAATTATTTGAAAAGTTAGCTATGTAAAATTGACGTTGTTAATGAGTTGTGTGAAGGTTTACGATAAACATTTTTGTCTAGGGAGTAATTTTGGCCCTCCTCTTAAATTTAGTACTTATTGTAAACTTAGTGCATATCGAGGTTGAAAAAGGGAGGGAGGGGGTTACATGAGAGAGGTAGAGGGAGAAGTAGGGAGAAAGGAAGCAAAAGGGATGGAGAGTGTAGAGGAGGGAGACAGAGGGGGAAGAGGTTGCATGGTAAAGAGAAGGGAGATGTTGCATGATAGAGGGAGAACGAAGAGGTTACAAAGAGGGTGGGAGGATGGAAGAGGGAGGGATGGAGAGGGGTAGAGAGGGACAAAGAGCAGGAGAGGTTGCATGGTAAAGAGAAGGGAGATGTTGCATGATAGAGGGAGAACGAAGAGGTTACAAAGAGGGTGGGAGGATGGAAGAGGGAGAGATGGAGAGGGGTAGAGCGGGACAAAGAGCAGGAGAGTAGATAGAGGAAGGGAGGGAGAGGAAGGGAGGGAGAAGGGGGTTGAGAGGAAGGGGGAGATGGATACAGAGAGAAATAATAACGGGTTTGGCCAATTTACTGCATCATTTCAACGGGTTTGGCTAATAATAACGGTTTTGGCCAATTTACTGCTATTTCAATCTGTTTCAGACTTGAAATTGGGTTAGTAACATGTATATTAGTACGCTGTTGTTTTTTTTATGTCCATTTTTTATATATAGAAACTGTGATAATGGAATTTATACTCAACATTATAAGATTTTGATCAGCATTCTAATCCGGTGATTCAGGAAATTAATTATAACTTTCATCAAGCATATGGCTAAGCATTGGGTCAACTCTGTCTCTCAGCTAATTACAATAGATGGAGAGAGGGATGAACATAGAAGAGTGAGGGAGGAAGGGTGGGAGAGGGAGAGTGAGGGGGATACAGAGATAAGGTGATAACGGTTTATTACTTGAGAGAGTGCTCGGAAGGGGGGAGTTAGGAAGGGATATAGACAGAGAGAAAAGAGAGATAGAGTGAAGGTGAGTGAGGGAGAATGCCACTTTAATTAGACCAAATAACTGATTTCTACGAGTGACGTTTGGATGCTTACCATAGGAATATCATTGTGCGGTTTTTTCATGAACAGAATATTATATTCCATTGTTCTATATTTTACGATTAAGTTGTAAATATTAGTATATCATTTCAACATCTGATGTGTTTTAACTAACCTTTTATGTAGATATTGTTTCCTATGGTTTACACTGTCAAGGTGATAATTTTGGAATTTTTCAAATTTGGACATTTGCACTGCCTTTTTGCCGCCCCTGTTCTCCTTGGGACCTTGCTAACAGAGTTGACATTGAGGTAATAGTACACATGTATTTTTGAATTTAATATATTACTTACTGTCTTTCTAATTTAATTTGTTATTGTGCACTTCCTACTCACTTATAGCCTCACTGCATCTCAAAATCTTATATAAATCAGAACCAATGGCTAATCCTCTCCGCTTGTGTTGCTATCAACCTGATATTCTTAGCATTATGTCCTTGATTTTGTATGAATTCAGAACTTAAGGAAGAAAGCTGAAAGCATCAGTGCGTTGCCAGTTTAATAAATGAAGGGCAAAGCAAACTGTTAAGTTGGGGCAAACCGGTATCCACCCAACATTCTCACAGCTAATGAATGCTCCATCCCCTCTTTTCGTGTTTTCATTGGAGGTGGTGAGGATTGTCATCTTCTTGGTCGGGATGGGGGGTGTTTCTAGGGATAACCGATGTCATTATATTATCGGTATAATCATCCCTGCTATCGACCCCGAGTGCACATGTATTATTGCCTTTTTCTACTGCTTTGCATCTCTGAACCCAACACTGTCACTCGTTTCCTTTGGTGGCATTTTTTAGTTACTATTTGCTTTTGTTGTCATACCTGCAATCATAGATATGTGTACTTTTTATGCAAGGATATGTTTGTGCACAATTTTTGATATGGACAGGAAGCCTAACATTTTTGGGGCCTTGCTATTCTGTCATGCATGGACTTCCACAACAATGAAAATTTCACACGAATGTGTATTTTCTAAGTTTGATGGTTCTATTTTTTAAAAGATAACCTTTTTGTCATGATAAATTACTATGAGCAAACTGATGTAATTGGCAATGAAAACTGAATATCGATCTATTTTGGACTACCATCTTTCAAGTTATTGTTTCCAGCTCCTCTATTTATACATTGTTGATGTATTGTTACCAACAATAAAATGATTTACTAAATGAAAATGCATTGTTGAGGTTAATGATCTAATTCCCTCTGTTTTATATCCTGCACCAATGTTTTTAGCGGTTTTTGCTTACAGCTAAGTGGGCAGTTTTGCTAGGCATGGAATTTCTTTGAGCAAACAGCTGAACCGTGTTTTTACATCAAAGTTGAATTTTCCTACCGTGTTTTTACATCAAAGTTGAATTTTCCTGTGTTATAATGGGTTTCTCTTTTTATTTCTAGGGGAGGCATAAAATATAAATATGAACTAATTATTTAGAAATCTCATTATAATCTGTTTGAAAAAAAAGAGAACTTCAGAGTTCAGGAGCTTCCAATACAAATATCAAAATACAATGCCCTGCTTTAGTGCTGGTTCTAGCACTTAAGATGCGGTGAAAAGCATGAATTTGCAAGGATAATTTGCAAGGATAAATGATGGCATAATAAAATGAAAACAAATAGCTCTGTAATTCCCTGCTGAGTATATTTTCTGTTCTGCAGTTTTATGCTAGCTGCGTATTTTTATGCTAGCTTAATAATTGTTGTGTATTGCCTCATTATCTAGGTTCAAGCAAACCCATCTCCTATGCAGTGTGTCTGTTGTTACCAGTTTCATGCACTTCCGAGGCTCACATCAGTGCTCAAACTCAGCAATGATCCCTATCGGCGACAATTAATCAAGTTGTTGTCGTCTTGCCATACAAAACTTTTATAGTTTTTTTTTTCCTCCAGTGTTCGCGGTTTGCTGGTTTAGAGCCACTAGGTAGCAAAGTTGGTTTAGAGCCCCTTTAAAAATGTATAAGTTGTTTTATTTCTATCGCTCAATTTTTAAAATTTACTGATGACCTCTTAACAATGTCTGCAAGGTCACATATAACATTGAGGAGTAACACTGAGAAGCCCTGCTTATACATCCATGTCACTCTGAAGGTAACCTTACTGCATTCTATATTCAACATTGCATTGGTTATGCATCTGTGCGAACCAGGTCATTGTTGTATTAGTTGTCTGCAAAGTGACCACTTCATATTGACAAGCTTTTAGCTGTCCACAGTTTGCATATATCTGTTGCAAGCCTCACTTACAGTCATTTTCAGAGGGTCCCAAATTATCTGATGTTATTCATGTTGCTGACCATAGGTCTTTGCAATAGAGTTTATTATTCTTACAAAGCTGTTCGTATATACAGTATTACATGTTGTAACCTGTTTAGTCCCTTTTTTTATTGTCATGTGTAAATTTTTCTGTCCCCTGCAATGAAGGTTAGTCTTCAGTTTGTGATGCTATGTACTTCTGTGTTCTGCAGACAAGGAGATGCTCAAGAGTTTTTAAGTTTTGACATGGATAGAATGCATGATGAACGGCAGAAGCTTAATGGCAATGGTTTAAATTCAAAGGAGGGTATGGTTGTTTCTTCTTCTGTTGCTTGCTGATGCTTGGGAGATAGTTGGACAAAAGAACAAATCTGCAATAATTAGAACTCAGAGTTTCCACCCTCTAAGCTAAGTGCTATTTTTGGAGGGCAGCTAAAGAATGAGGTGAAATCTGCAGGTAATTGTATTGTCTTGAGAGACGTAAATCACCTTTGAACTGAATAGTTGTCTGGATATATCTCAATGAGAAATTTTGGAAACTTCTTGTGCTTTTTATTTCGTTGATTATGCCCGTTAACATGGTTGTGATGGGGTAATAGCATCACTGATCAACGCATTGTGCGACTGGTGTATTGGAATCTAGCTATACCTTCAACAAGCAACTCGAGAAATACGTACAAGTGAAAGCACACCCTCCTTTGGCATGGTTGTGATGTGGTATAGTTTTTGTCACCCGTGGCAACGTACGGGAATAGAGCTAGGATTGCTATTGAATTAGTACTATCTTCTTATATGTGGCCATCCACTTTTTCTAGCATGTGCCCTTACATGTTGAAAAATATGTTCTATCCAAGTGAAAGTGATCAGTGATATTATTCTTCTTCTACCATTTCATTTCCCTTTCTCTTGGAGTCTCGGATTAAAGTGGGGGAGAAAGTACAAATTAGGTAGAAAATAAGAATTTTTGCAGTAACCATAGAGTTTAAAGGGAAGAGCCAAAATCACTCCCTAACGAAAGTAAGAATTTTTGCAGTAATTGTGGAGTTCAAAATGGAGAGCCAAAATCAATCTTAAATAATTATTATATATATTTAATTTCTCAAATAATTAATGCGGTCCTTCTTTACTAAATTTTTTTAGATTATTGTACATATGATTTTTTTATACGCGCGTACCGCGCGTGCATGTTAACTAGTAAAAAAAAAAGACATTGTAACTACACTATTGATAAGATGAAGTTTGAATATAGGCAATAGGATAGACGGTCTGTTGAGTATAATTATCTTGCCCTATCGTCATTTGACACGATTGTATTATTTAATAAGAATGAAACTCCATATATCGTGCTTAAATCCATTCAAACCATAATGTTTATTATATTAGAATAAAATTCCATGTTCGAAAGAATAAGCCATATAAATTTTTCAAAATGTTAACATTTAAAATCTTTGGCTAACAATTGAATAAAATCCTAAACTTTTAGTGTATGCATGTATTCAAGTCTTTGTTGATAAAATATTTTTTTAAAAAAATTGGTGGACAAAATTTTACTTTAAACACCACTAAAACTATATACCCTGTTCGAAAGAATAAGCCATATAAAATTTTCAAAATGTTAACATTTAAAATCTTTGGCTAACAATTGAATAAAATCCTAAACTTTTAGTGTATCCATGTATTCAAGTCTTTGTTGAAAAATATTTTTTTTAAAAAAATTGGTGGACAAACTTTTACTTTAAACACCACTAAAACTGTATACCCCGTTCGAAAAAATAATTCATATAAAATTTTCAAAATGTTAACATTTAAAATATTTGGCTAACAATTGAATAAAATCCTAAACTTTTAGTGAATGCATGTATTCAAGTCTTTATTGATAAAATATTTTTTTAAAAAAAAATGGTGCACAAAGTTTTACTTTAAAGACCACTGAAACTATATATACCTTCTCTTTTTAGGATTGAAGTAGTATCATTAAATAGGGTACTGCCACTGTTCTCAAAATAAGAGCGGCTTATAAACAAAATAAGATGTAGCTAGTTATAAATAAAGAATCGAGGTAATAGTTACAACAAAAACCCACAAAAAGAAGCTATTTTCGTGGGCAGGTCTAGCCAATGAAAACAAGAGGCCGCGTGCACTAATTTTTTTTCATCCTCTTTTTAGCCGATAATAAAAAAAATCTTATGTTCTGCTTCTATTTGTTTGTCGTTAATTAAAAACCGACGGAAAATAGTATTATCGTGGGTGATACACTTGTTTTCCTGGATATTTGACCCACAAAATTTATTGTGATTTCTTAAGTGCAACGTGGTCCCATATGTGTTGATATATTTTCACATAAATTTATACAAAGTAGATATATTTTGGGATAGAGGAATTATCTATTTATAACATTTAAACTTGAATTAAGTTTTTCAATGTATTTTATAAATTATAATTTTCACCTATGACTTTTCCCTATAATCAATTGCTACCTTATTTTGTTTTTCGAATTCGATGTTACAAAAAGGAGCATATCGTTGAGGAAACAATTGCTCAAAGTTGTTTCTTGCATATGAAAGGCTCGGGCCATAGTGGGGGCATCAGTTCTGGTCTGGATGGTGCGATGCTTCCAGCTAAATGCATGCCACACACTACCCCTAGATCCCTAATCATCATTGACGTGGGACCCACTAAGAATAAAAACAAAAAATCATAGTTTGTGAAAACCGAAGGTCATCCAAATCAAATTCTAAGTACACCATTACGCTTTTTAAGTAAAATCTTCGAAAACATTTTTAATAGAATATTTAAGTTTTCTTAACATCAGAAAAGACAATATGGTATGAACTCACAAATAAAAAATTGTGGATGGAAAAAAATGAACGCTAGAACAAAAATATAAAACAAATTGTATGAACCCATATGTAGAGCAAAACTTTGTAGGCATGAAACAAAACATACATAGCAAATCACATGAATTTGTAAACAATATTTTGTACGTACACTATAAAAATGAGACAAAGAAGACAAAGAAAAAACAGCGAAAGACAAAACAGAACAAAAACAATTGTACAAATAGAAGAAGAGAAATGAAGAAAGTAGTGGAAAGAAAACAAAAAATTAAAAGAAAATTAAAAAGTAAGGAAGAAAAGTAGAAAACGGATAAAACCCATGGCAGAAACCACATAAGAAAAAACAGTTATCACACGGGTGCATATTGAGTTGGATCCTAGGGCATCTATGCCATATAAGATCCTAATATATGTTAAGGTGGATCTCACATGCTAATGTTTGCTTTTGTTATATCTAAGACTAGCAACCAGACATTAAGGTGGTCCCACAAAACCCCACTTTATAGAGAATGGATTTTTGGGGAGTTATCACCCAAGGAGCAATTAAGTAGACAGCTTCCTACCACATTCTCAAGTTATTTAAGATGAATAGCTGTTTAGATCAAGAATTCTGCGTGCAGATCTTGGATCCAGTTGATCAAAGCTTGAACTGGAAATATGACACTCAAGTTCTTTTGCTCTGTAATTATTAATAAACATGCTTCAGCATAGTTTATTACAACTAGTGGGAATGACATGGATTGATATTATAGGGTGGGGACTTAACAAAACTAAGGTTTAAGTGGTCTATAATCATTAGGCAATAATACTGATATGCATTAGGCAATAATACTGCTATGAATTAGGCAAAAATACTTATGTGGTGGACTTAATACTGTTTTTCATTAGGCAAAAATACTAATAATCACTAGGCCATAATATTGATATGTATTAGACAATAATACTGCTATGCATTAAGAAAAATATACTGGTATGTGGTCGATAATAATGCTGCTTTCCATTAAACAATAGTTCTATGCTTTAGGCAATAATACTCCCATGCATTAGGCAATAACACTCTATGTATTAGGAAAAATAAGTTTTCCATTATGCAATACTAATGTAAGTTCACCAGGATCGAACTTGTGTGTGGTGTATTGTTTTTTGTTCTTTTTTATCCTGTCAAAACATGTCTAGAATCCTTGTATATGTTTACATGTTGAGGCGGCTACTTATGGCTCAATGGGCTGGAAATGCAAGAAAATGGTCTGCATATAGTTGGTCGGCAATAGCTTTTTTCTCTACCTAGTCCTCATGGAGCAGGTATGCGGCTATAAATGGTGTGGAGTGATGTGAATTGCGCACTAACAAGACTTGTTATTAACTCTATTTTTTTTTTGTCAAAAACGAAACCTTGCTAATTGGTATACCTTCAAAAACAGAGTATGTGCACTCGACTAAACGCACAGCTAGCTGTGCATTAGCCACTTGCCAAAAACAGAAACATGATAATCTTACTTTTAAAATAGGATGTGTGCGGCCAGGCAAATACATGGCCAGCTATGTGTTAG
Organism: Paspalum notatum; assembly: GCA_022530915.1. Taxonomy (NCBI): domain Eukaryota; kingdom Viridiplantae; phylum Streptophyta; class Magnoliopsida; order Poales; family Poaceae; genus Paspalum; species Paspalum notatum. The sequence goes on from CM039692.1 coordinate 27,537,161, forward strand.
CCACGTCCTAATTTTTTTTCTACCAAAAAACCAACTCCATGTACTATTAAACTAAAATACACTCAATTAGGTCGAGTCAAGAGCCCAAGCCATGAGGCTCCCCCCGCCGCCACGCCCCCCACCCTCGCCAGCGGCGCCTCCTCCACCGCCGTGGCCCCCCATCCGCCACAAATCCTGCGCCGCCCCCACATCCTCTCCCCGTCCCCCGGCCGCCTCGGGGACCTCTCCCCTCCAGCCACCGTTTCCAACCCCCAAAGCCACTCCTTAGATTCAGATTTCAATTTCCAAACTCCACCACCCCCACCCAGATCAGGTCGGCCGGCGTGCAGCGGCGTATCCAGTGTCAGAGACCCAGATTCGGTGCTCCACCGTTCCTTCGCCGAGGCTGTTTGAGTTCCTGCGATCGCCTTGAATGCAAGCAGCCACCTGCCCAGGGAGCGCCCCAAGTCCACCATTACTGTCCCGCCTAGAAGCTTTTACTCCCACCAAGGCCGGTCATCTCATCGTCAGAGCTATGGCCGTGCGCCTACTGCTACGCGGACAGCTCGCCACGCCGCTGCCAAGAAGACAGCTCGCCATGCCGCTGCCAGAGGGGTGCCTTGCCCTATGCCTCCGTCGGGGGATTCGGCCCGGGGCGAGCCAGGCTGGAGCGAAGTAAAGAAGAAATACTGGTGGAGAAGTTCAAGGCGCGTTGACGCTCGACACCAACCAGGGCCTTTCCACCATCAAGCGCATCGACTCTGTTGTCTATAATAGGTGGGGCCTTCTACAGTATTAGATAGTAGGCTCCAAGGCGGGGTCTTCCGCTACATTCAAGGCCTCTGGAACCACCTTCCCAAGCCTTGCGTGCCTTTCGTTCCAAAACAGATGGCAGGTGCTCCAATTGCTTAGTCCCTGACCACCGCTCTGCCTCTTGCCGAGACCCAGTTCGCTGCTTCTGTTGCCGCCGTTCGGGCCACCACGAGAGGCACTGCAGAGCTCCAAGATCCTCTGCCGGCGACAGTCGGCGTCAGCGCTTCATCTCCAAGCTTCCACCACCGCTTCCCCGCACCGCCACCTCGGTGATGGCTATGCTCAGCGACCCGGCGACGAGGCCTGACGAGGATGAGTGCTTCATCCTCTCGTCGTACGCCATCAACGCAAGCCTCCGTGAGTGGGAGGACATCGAGGCAGTGACCTAGGCCATGCACGCCCCCTCGTCAACGGGCCCCAAGGAGGTTGAGGCGATGCTGTGCGAGGAGTTCAAGCTGCGCCATGGGGAAGTCACTGTCACCGGGCATCATCCGGAGGCCTTCCTCATCAAGTTCCAGCATGCCCACCACTGTGATGTTGCTGTCAAGCAAGGCTACGCCAAGCACTGCGACATCGACATTCGCTTCATCAGATGGCGCAGCCTGCGCTTAGCCCCTGGGGGTTACCCTCCTGTTCAGGGTCAAGCTCTGCCTCGACGGCATCCCGGATCATGCCTGGGACCCGGATATCGTTGAGCGCAACATCTCCAGACGCTGCATGCTGGAGACCATCGAGACAAACCTCATCAACCCCGTCGAAACCAAGACGGTGGACCTGTGGGCTTGGACGGCGAACCCGAGCTCCATCCCGAAGAAGATATGGCTGAACTTTACCAGCCAGGCAAGGGATGCCAAGATCTCTTCTGTTCTGGTGATGGAGACACCGCTGGAGCACTGGCAAGCCGACAGCAAGTTCAGTGTCATCGTGCACCTAGAAGAAATCCACGATTACACTGTCACGTCCAGGGACGAACAAGGCAGCCTCACTCCAGGTATAAGGCACCTCCCTCGCTGGAATCTGGGGGTGATCGACGGCGAGCCTCGACCCAGCCGTGCGTTCGAGGACTTCCCTGCACCACCCACTGCCACCTCGACAGCAGCGCGGGGAGCGTGCGCGGGATGGCGACAGGCGGTGCCACCAAGAAAAGGAGGAGCGCGGAGTCCGGGGCCGCTACAACAACGACCACCTGGACTTTGAGCGCGGGCGCCGCTGGAGATGCCACGACAACGAGGACCACGGCCGGCGCGACTTTGGCAGCCGCGATGGTCGTGGCAAGCTCCACACCCACGACACAGTGTAGAGGGAGCGCGAGCGCTCGCCTCGACGGCGGAACTGGGATGGTGGCAACCATCATGGGCGTCAACGAGCGGCCGACATCGGCAGCAATACTCGCTCGACCTTTCAGGTAACCCCCCCCCCCCCTCCCATCAGCCCCCTCTGCAACAACCTGTAGAAGCCCAAACTGAAAACAGTGACCCCTACTTAACGTGCAAACTGCAAGCTGCTGCATTACAGAAAGAATTGCTGCAACTTTTGCACTTTGCTGATGGCCAGACAAATGCAACTCTACTGGTGTCCTCTCTTCTGCAGGAATGCATGGGCAAAGCCCTCGCTTTGGCGGGCACTCTGGGCTTGATCACGCCCTCTGGACCTGGTGGGAATGAAGCCTTGTCCGCCCCTGTGCCATCCCAGGAAGCTGCTCTGCTGATCCCAGTGAACGGTGCGTTTAGCCGCATCCTCGGCATGCTCCCGCAGCAGCCGTCGGCTGCAGAAAAGGCAGCAGGCGTCACTGAAGGTCCATCCATTGAAGCTGTAGAAAAAGCACTGCAGCAGCTCGAACTTCTTGCAGGTCCAAATCCTCATTTTGAGGGTCCGAGCCCACTTCTCCAACTACCTTCTCTGCAAATGCTGAGTTACCTATTGCTGGGACAGATTCCCCTGATGGCCAAATTCATGCTCCTGCATCACCAACGCTGCTGACCAGAGAGGATGGGAACAAGGGCATTTCGGCACTCTTCTCTAGCCCCACCCCGCCAGTGCTCCAGGCGCGGCGATGACAGCGAGAACAGCCTGTGGATACCCTTGTACCTGAAGCATCTCAGCCTCGGCGCGTCGATGACAATGTATCCTCTCTGGCCGTATCACTCCTCGCCATCCATGCCGCGCAGTTCCAGCTGTTAGACTTGATAAGCCTTGCCACATTGTATTCTGTTAGTTAGTTAGTTGGTTAGCTAGCTGTTTTTCAGTTCATGCGCACGAGCTCCGGTTCTTGTGGACGCCGTGCGCATCAGTGGCCGCGCGAGGATAGCTCGTGGCGAGTCTGGGCATGCGGACGCATGCGCATCGTGGGAGCGTGGGGATGGACGCGCACTGAAACCACGATGCGGATCGATCGGATGCACCTTTGTATTTTCTTTCCAATAAATAGAGAGAAGAACACCAGAAAAGCTGCAGCTTCATCGCAGCACAAAATCCACCTGTGTTCGTGTCCAGTTTTCACGTGAGTTTGAGGTCGAGAGACAGAGCGTCTTCTTCCCCGCGCCGGTGATCGCCGGAAGAACTAACACGTGGCATCAGAGCAGTTACACGGTCCAGCATGTCCGCCCCGCCCAACGGGAACCACTCCATGACTCCGCCACGCCGTCGTCCCTGGAGATCGCCGCCGCGCAGGCCGCGCAACGGCGGCGGCGGACGGGTGGTGGAACGCGTCATCGAGCGGGTTGCGTCGGCAGGGCTGGCGAGCTACCCCGTCTTGACCAAGACCAACTACAACGATTGGGCCTTGTTGATGAAGATCAAGCTGCAAGCACGGAGCCTCTGGCGCGCCATCGATCCCGGCACCGACGTCAGCGAGCCGGAGGACCGGATGGCACTCGACGCCATCTGCAGCGCCGTGCCACCAAAGATGGTGTCCACCCTCGCCGTCAAGCCAACCGCGAAGCAGGCGTCGGACAGCCTCCATCTCATGCGGATCGGCGACGATCGCGTGAGGAAGTCCAGCGCCCAACGGGTGCGACGCCAGTACGAGGAACTGGCACTGCGGGACGGCGAGAGCGTCGAGGATTTCGCTCTCCGTCTCACGAACATCGTCAGCCAGCTCGCAACCCTCGGCGACCCGGAGGATCCAACCAAAGTCGTCGAGAAGTACCTCCGCATCGCTCGCAAAAGGTACAAGCAGATAGTCGTTTCCATGGAAACATTACTCGACATCTCCACCCTGTCTATTGAGGAGGTCACGGGGCGCATCATGGCGTCCGAGGACGACCCCGAGCCGCCTCCGAAACAAGAAGCAGGGAAGCTGTACCTCACCGAGGAGCAGTGGCTCGAGCGATACAAGCAGAAGGAGCAGGAGAACAGCCGTTCCGGCGGCGGGTCGAGCAACCGCGGGAAGCGTCGTCCACCAAAGGGCAAGTCCCGCGGTGGCGAGACCTCGGAGACGCAAGACAAGAGTGCGCCGCCGGCGCGCAACCCCGACAAGTGCCGGTACTGCGGCAAGATTGGCCACTGGGCCAAGGACTACAGGAGCAAGAAGAGGGATGAGCAAGCGCAAGCTCAGGCCCACGTGGCCCAAGACGACGAACCCACTCTCCTCCTCATGGAGAGCGCCATCGCGCCGGCGCCATCGCGCCGGCGCCATCGACGATCGTCACCGCCGGCTCGACGTCACGCCCGAGCGGCGAGGTCCACCTCGTGGAGGAGAAGGTCTTCGCCGCCCTTGACGACACCCTGGAGAAAGATCCCCGGCGCTGGATCTTCGACACCGGCGCTTCCAACCACATGACGGGATCGCGCACCGCCTTCTCCGACCTCGACACAGGCATCGCGGGAACAGTGTGGTTCGACGACGGCTCGGTTGTCCGCATCGAGGGCTGCGGCACCGTACTGTTTGACTGCAAGAACGGCGAACATCGTACCCTCCCCAACACCTACTTCATCCCGTGCCTCACCGCCAACATCATCAGCTGCGGCCAGCTCGACGAGACTGGCTTCGAGATCCTGATCGGCGACGGGGTGATGCGCATGCGCGATGAGCAACGGCGCCTGCTCGCCAAGATCCGTCGCGGCCCCGGGAGACTGTACGCGCTCGACCTTACCATCGTGCGGCCAGTCTGTCTGGCAGCTCGCGCCGGAGAAGATGCCTGGCGGTGGCACGCACGTTTCGGCCACACCAACTTCACCGCACTACGCAAGATGGCGCGCGTGGGGCTGGCGCGCGGGCTGCCCGTGCTGACGCAGGTGGACCAGCTGTGTGAGGCTTGTCTCGCCGGCAAGCAACGGCGTGCTCCATTTCCCCGCCAAGCTCAACGACGCTCAGCCGAGGTCCTGGAGCTCGTACATGGGGACCTCTGCGGCCCTATCAAGCCCACAACGCCAAGCGGGAATTGGTATTTTCTCCTTCTTGTGGATGACTACACCAGGTTCATGTGGGTTGTGCTCCTGCCTACCAAAGATGTCGCCCCAAACGCGATCAAACGCGTGCAAGCAGCGGCAGAACGCAAGACGGGAAGGCAGTTCCGTGCCCTGCAGACAGACCGCGGGGGAGAGTTCACCTCCGAGGACTTCACTGACTATTGCGCCGAGCTCGGCGTATGGCGCGAGCTGACGGCGCCCTACACTCCGCAACAGAACGGGGTGGTGGAGCGGAGGAACCAGACGGTGGTCGCGGCGGCGAGGAGCATGTTGAAGGGCATGAACCTCCCAGGCTGGTTCTGGGGGGAGGCGATCACCACGGCGGTCTACGTCCTCAACAGAACCACAACGAAGGGCACCGGCGGGAAGACCCCATACGAGCTGATGAACGGGGCACCGCCGGCGGTTCACCACCTGCGCACATTTGGCTGCGCCGCCCACGTCAAGGTCGCATCGCCCCACCTGAAGAAGCTCGACGATCGGAGCCGGCCGATGATCTTCATCGGGTATGAACCCGGATCAAAGGCCTACCGCGTGTATGATCCGGACACATGACGCGTCCACGTGAGCCGCGACGTCGTCTTCAACGAGGCGGCGCAGTGGGACTAGAAGGGCGACCGGGCTGAAAGCAGCAGCGACTTCGTGATTGAGTACACCCCCACGGCGTCGACACCGGCACCAACTCCTACCCCTCCAGTCGAGCCGGCATCTCCACCGAGCGAAGAAGAGGAGGCTCTGGATGCGGATCACGACGACGACGCGCCGCGCCGGTACCACACCCTCGACAACATCCTCGGCTCAGCACCCAATCCCGGCCTGGCGCACCGGAATCAAGATGAGGAGGTGCACGTGACCAGCATCGACGAGCCCACCACATTCGAGGAAGCCCGGGCGCAGGAGTGCTGGAGAAACGCCATGCTCGACGAGATGACTTCCATCGAGTCAAACGGCACGTGGGAGCTCGTTGACCCGCCGCCACACCAGCGCTCGATCGGCCTCAAGTGGGTCTTTAAGACGAAGAAAGACGCCACGGGGATCATCATCAAGCACAAAGCTCGCCTCGTCGCAAAAGGGTACGTACAGCGCCAAGGGATCAACTACGAGGAGGTCTTCGCTCCCGTGGCGCGCATCGAATCTGTCCGGCTCTTGCTTGCGCTGGCAGCGAGCAAGGGCTGGCCCGTCCACCACATGGACGTTAAATCTGCCTTCCTCAACGGTGAACTGCGGGAGCAAGTCTACGTCGCCCAACCGCCAGGATTTGTGGTCATCGGCGAGGAGCAAAAGGTGCTGCGTCTGGTCAAGGCGCTCTATGGGCTGCGTCAGTCTCCACGCGCTTGGTATGCCAAGCTCGACGCCGCATTGGCGTCACTCGGGCTCCGGCGGAGTCCCTCGGAACACGCCGTGTACACTCGTGGCGGGGGGGGGGGGCATCGCCTCATCGTTGACGTCTACGTCGACGACCTCGTCATCACCGGAGGAGAGATCACCGAGCTCCGGCAATTCAAGGAAGAAATGAAGCGCACGTTCCAGATGAGCGATCTGGGACTCCTTCACTACTACCTCAGTATGGAGGTGGTACAGACCAAGGCCGGCATCACCTTGAGCCAGGGTGCCTACGCGCAGAAGATACTGAAGATGGCGGGCATGGCGGACTGCAACGCCAGCCTCACCCCGATGGAGAATCGCCTCAAGCTCAGCAAGCTGAGCACCGAACCACCCGTGGACGCAACGGAGTACAGGAGGATCGTCGGGGCCCTGCGCTACCTGGTGAATTCAAGGCCTGACCTGGCGTACGTGGTGGGGTACGTCTCCCGGTTCATGGAGAAACCCACTGACGAACACCTGATGGCCGTCAAGCGCATCCTACGCTACATCGCAGGGACGGTACACTTTGGCTGCTTCTACCGCAGGGAGGAGGGAGAATCTGCTCTGGTCGGCTACAGCGACAGCGATCATGGCGCAGACTTGGATGGCCGGAAAAGCACCTCCGGCGTCCTCTTCTTCCTGGGCAGCAACATCGTCACCTGGCAGTCGCAGAAGCAGAAGGCCGTGGCCCTCTCAAGCTGCGAAGCTGAATACATAGCGGCAGCGACAGCTTCCTGCCAGGGAGTCTGGCTGGCGCGCCTCCTTGCTGAACTCAAGGGAGGAGAAGCCGGCACCTTCAAGCTGAACATCGACAACCAGTCCGCAATCAAGCTAAGAACCCCGTTTTCCATGATCGCAGCAAACACATTGATGTAAAGTTTCACTACATTAGAGAGTGCATCGAGGAAGGCAGGGTGAAGGTGGAGCCAATCAACACCAAGCTACAGCTGGCGGACATTCTGACCAAAGCCCTTGGGCGGGATCAGTTCCTGGAGCTGCGCACCAAACTTGGGCTCGTCAATGTCAAGCAGATGGACAAGGCTTGGGGAGAGAAATGTTAGACTTGATAAGCCTTGCCACATTGTATTATGTTAGTTAGTTAGTTAGTTGGTTAGCTAGCTGTTTTCTCGTTTTTCAGTTCATGCGCACGAGCTCCGGTTCTTGTGGACGCCGTGCGCATCAGTGGCCGCACGAGGATAGCTCGTGGCGAGCCTGGGCATGCGGACACATGCGCATCGTGGGAGCGTGGGGATGGATGCGCACTGAAACCACGATGCGGATCGATCGGATGCACCTTTGTATTTCCTTTCCAATAAATAGAGAGAAGAACACCAGAAAAGCTGCAGCTTCATCGCAGCACAAAATCCACCTGTGTTCGTGTCCAGTTTTCGCGTGAGTCTGAGGTCGAGAGACAGAGCGTCTTCTTACCCGGCGCCGGTGATCGCCGGAAGAACTAACACCAGCACGAGGTCGGTGGTCGTCGGGCAACGGAGGTGGACGCCGCCGGTGGAGTAGATGCCATGGGCTTTGAGGAAGAGGATGGACTCGAGGTGCGTGGTGGCGAGCCTTGGCGCGGCGTCTATCAGCGCCTGGAGATCCGAGGTGTACATGTTGCAGCAGCGAAGCCGCAGTGTCTCCAGCCGCGGGAACCACGCCGCCCTGGCCGTCTGTGGCGGCAGCGCGAGCTCGACCTTCCTGCACCTGGTGAGATCCAGCACGCGGAGGGTCTCTGACAATGGCAGCAGAGGGCTAAGGTCGTAGTTCCAAAAAATGGGGTCAAACTTGATGGGACTGGGAGCGGGCTTTGCCTCGTTGTCATCGTCTGCGCCGACGATGGCGTCGACGCGGAGCTCCTCGACATGGCGCGCCGCCGGGTGGGAGAACACGGCGCCCATCACATCGACAGCTTCTTCTTGGCAGGAAAACCCGAATTGTGTGAGCCAGTGTTCCCTCCAGCGGTCAAGGAACGCCGACATGGCGCCGTCGCTGGCGGCCTCAAGACACAGGGTGAGCCTCGTGACCGGGGCGTCCGCGGCGTACAGCGCGGCCTTGGCGGCGCGGACGAAGGCGTCCCGGCGGGACAAGAACACCGCCGTTGGCTCCTGCGCGTTGAGGCGCACCGCGAGGTTGACGGCGCCGGAGGAGCGCCAGAGCGAGCCCCACCGCCTCGAGAGCACGCTGGTGGAGGCTGCCTCCTTGAACGGGAGGAAGTGGAGGATGCGCCGGAGGATATCGTCGGCGAGGGCGGACAGGAGGTCGTCGCCGGCCATGTTGCCGGCAAGCTCCGTGTGGACGGAGATCAATCTGATGATATATATGTGTGGTGCTCTATCTACTAGTAGATCGCAGTTATGTAGGATTCGTCGGACGGAGATTTTAATTTCGATATATATACGAGGATTGCGGGATCGATCGGATCGAGAAACCGACTCGAAACACATGCACGCGATATATAACCAAAATCCCCGCATGCATCTCGATCGATCTGAGGCTCAGACGATGGATCGCAGCCGGAGGAGGCGGCGCCATCCCTCCGCCACCGGCGACAGGCTGAGCAAGCTGGAAGACCGCGTGCTGGGCCACGTGCTCTCCTTCCTCTCGGCCAAGGAGGCGGCGCGCGCGGCGCTGCTGTCGTCGCGGTGGCGCGGCGTCTTCGCGGCCGTCCACACCGTGTCCATGGACGAGCCGGAGCCGGAGGGCGCCGACGACAGCGGGACGACCCGGGGCCCCGAGCGGCCGACCTTCTCCTGCGCCGTCAGCAACGCCCTCCTCGCCCGCAACCGCCGCGGCGGCGCTACCGCCCCGCTGCGCGCCCTCCGCGTCGCCATGGACGACGGGTACAGGTCGCTCCGGTGCGGCGCGCACGCGACCACGGTGGACCAGTGGATCCTGTACGCCCTGCACCAGGCCGCCGCCGCGCCCGAAGGCCTCCGGCTCGACCTCCGCCTCCGCCGGGGCGAGCTCTGCGACCGCCCCTACGCCCTCGCGCGACCCAACGCGGGCGGCCGCAAACGTCGATGGACAGTCTCCGACGCGCGATCCTCGGACTCCGAGGGCGAAGAAGAGCGTTGTCTCCGGCGACGCCGTGTTTCCATCAGCGGAGGAGTATCTTTCGGTTATGACGAGCCATGGCCAAGTCCCGCCCCTAGGTCTAGCAGCGCGCAGCCTTCCGACGGCAGCTCGTCGCCGAGCTACTGGTCCTCCGATGGCGACGACACCGACCGCTCGCCGAGTCCGCTCAGACGACGTCGCGAGGAGACTGCCCGCGCTGGTTCTACGACTGCGCAGCCATGGCACACTGCGCCGTACACCGTGCTGGCATCTCTCTTCTCCTGCGCCGAGCTGCGGTCGCTCTCGCTCAGCCACTGCCGCCTCGCACCGCCGGCCAAAGTCAGCCTGCCGTCGCTCGAGACCCTGCTCCTCTCCCACGTCACCGACCCCGGGAGGCGCGTGGCGAGGATCATCGCCGGCTGCCCGCGCCTGGCGGACCTGACGCTGGAGGCCTGCGGGGAGGTGGTCAGGCTCTACGTGCCCCGCGCCGCGCGCCTCCGGAGGCTGGCGCTCCGGTGCTGCCACCACCTCCACACCGTGGTCGTCGACGACGCGTCGGAGCTGGCGGCCTTCGAGTACGGGGGCCCCGTGCCGGCGGACACCTCCTCGTTCCTGACCATGCACGGCGTCGGCGGCGGCGGCTCCAAGAAGGTGGCCTACTGCAGGCTCGACATCTGCGGCGAGGAGGAGGCCTCTTCGGAGAAGCTCATCGGGCTGAGGCAGCTCCTGCGGCAGTTCTCCAACACCAGCCGCCTGCACCTTGAATCCGCTCGCCTCGGCTCGGGCTTGGACACAGACGCGTTCAGGAGCTTCACCACCATGCCAAGACTCCGCCACCTCGAGCTCAGGGGACGTCTCCCCGACGACGACGCCGTCGTCGTCGACTCCATGAGCAGGATCCTCGGGCACGCCCCAGAGCTCGAGGTGCTGACACTGGTCTTCCATCCTGAAGAGCATGACTTGGGGGCTCGCCCCGACCTCTATAACTTCAAGGAGGAGGACCTCCTCGACGCGCACCACCTCAAGTATAACCCGCACTCCGACATTGCCGTGCCGAGCTCCACGATCCGGTGCCTGAGGAAGCGGGTGAGGGAGATCAACCTGGTGCATTACCAGGGGGGTAGGGCACAGAGGAGGCTGGCCAAGTTCCTGCTCTGCAACGCACCGGTGGTGGACAGTCTGTGCTGCGTTTTCGCCGAGGGGCCCTTGTGGACGCAGACTCAGTTGAAGCGCGAGATCCTAGGCTGGGTGAGGAACAAGTCGGCCAACACGCAGTTCTTTTGATGCATGATGCGTAGAGGTGTTTAATTTGTTTGGGAAACATGTTTTATAGTAGCCTAAAAGCTTGTTATCTCTTGGTCACTTGAACTAGAAATTGCTTAGCCTAAAACAACTAGTACCGTAGTACGTATGTGATTCTAAGGGTACGTACAATGCAATGCTCATATCCGGCTTATTTCGAGCAGAGAGATCTATCTCTATTCGAGCAGCCGAGTCTACTTGTTGTCTAAGCCTCCTCCTGCAAGGGAACCATTCGGCCCACACGCCAAAGTACAAGTAAACCAAGTCCATGAGATACCCGTGGATACATGACACTCACAAAGCACCTTCATTTGTTTTTTCAAACTTAATAAGCACCTTCATTGTACATGACCTTATAAAGTATAAATCTACTATTCCCTCACAATTATAACAATATAATAATAGAAGTATAGGCAGGAATATTTGAATACCCATTCATATTAAAGAATTTGTATCAAAAGATTTTGTGCTACTATTGTAAATATTTGTCTTAGGCTGAGTCCAATGGAACTCCCTGTATGGGTTCTCTAAACACTGTTTTATATAAATACTGAGAGAAAAAGAGGGGTAGTTGGAATAGTGTTTAGGAAGTGGGGATAGGGAGTCCCATTAGACTCACCCTAACAAAACAAAAAAACTCCTCGTATTTGGAGAAAGAGGAAGTCGATGAATTAGCCTTCTATGTTGACCCGCATGACCATAAATTTTAGATTACAAGATGAGACTACTAACAAGAACATAGTTTCACAAATAAAGGGAAATATATCTTGAAAGCATCGAAATATCTGGTTTGGTATGATGATGAATGACAAGGACTATTGTGATTAATGTGTGTTTTGCATAGGCAAGCTTAAGATAAGTCACAATGAAGTGTTTATTAGGAATTTGCTCCTTGTATTGATTTTCATTGTATTGATGTGGACAATATGACCAAAGGACAAACTATTCTAAGTTCCATTCGATCATAAGAAACTATGAGTACCTAAAAGATTTGGCTAAGGTATTTTGGGTTATTCAAAATTTGGGTTTTCAAATCTATTACTCAAGATTATTATAGAAAAAACTCGACAATTCAGGGCTTAGCTTTTTGAGTAATGACGATTACCCAAGTTATAGATAGAAATCAAGGTCTCAAAATAGTAGTCGGTAAATAGTTTTTTGTAAGATTATAGGCACCAAATACTGAATTAACACAACTTTAGCACCTAATTTTTAAGTTCACATTTTATGTTCCTAGTCCTAGGGACACAAATCACTTCTGCATCTGAGACTTCAAAATACAAACACACCACATGAGACCATGAGCAAACATCAAAGGGTGGATAGGGAAGATGGGACTGCTAACCCGGCTATAGTTCCATTGCTTGATGTGGCAACCATGGTGTTGTCCTAGTGGCACTCTTTATTAGTGTCCTATAAGCGGCATCCAACATCCGAACATGGATGGCAGTGCAACACTCTTGTGGTTGAGCATGAATGTAGCCTAATGCAATGTGACTTGATTATTAGAAGTGGATAGTGATGCAACGAGCCTATGGTGGTCAATGGCCTAAGAGAGCATGTGGCAGCGGTGGAGGAGCAAGTAGATGTGGATGGAATCTAGGGTTAGGGATAGTAATGGCTTGTGAGTTGGGAAGTGAGTGAGTGACAACTCAGGGAATTGAGATAGTGGTGGACCTTGTGCATGCAGTTCAAAGATGGGATAGACTTGGGATAGGTAGAATTTTCCTTGGTTATATTCCATCTACTAAATGATCTAACGATGGGTGTTAATTTTCCATCATCGGTTGATTCGATGAGTATAATTTTTGCAAAATCAGAGTTGGATCAAAGTTTGAAGAGATGAACTTATGTTGGATTCATCGGATGCTTCGATTAGTCGAAAAACTCTCCCCAAGGTCCATCTATTTGAGTAATTTTCTTCTATTTTGAGTTTAGTTGCTTGAATCAAATGATTTTGCTTGTAGTTTGAACTGTGTGGACTCTACTAACTAGAAAACTCTCTACTCAAATGTCCTTCCTTCTCATGTCACATGTACATGAAAGATCCTTAATGTAGAAGAGAAAAACAAGATCTCAAAAGAAAAATCCAGTATTTAAAAAAGTTCAATTTGAGATCCAAGTCGGCTTTTGGAATGAATTCCAAATGGAGGCATCAAATGGTCGTCCAATGAGCAATACTACTCCCTTTCTCTACCCCTTAAAAATACGTAATGTTTCCTACTCTCCGGTCTAGTGGTCCGACGTCCGCTCTAGGTCCCCGACCCCGCTTCTCCCGGTTCAAAATGACTCACCGCCTCTCTTCACCGCTAAAATCTTATCATGTCTCCCCTCTCTCATCCCCGTTTCTCGCGCTCCGCCTGGCTCCTCCCCCGTGGCGCGCTACCTCGTGCGCCCACCGCCGCCCCTCGCCCCCATTCCGCTGCCGCCGCCCGGGCTCGTCCGCCTACCCTGCCGGCTCCGTGAGTCCGCTCCAGGGCCGGGAGGAGGGGGAGCGAGCGACCGCGGCGGCGCCCCGGGGAGTACGCTCGACGGCGGTCGCCCGTGAAGCGAGGGTGGCGGAGGCCCGGCGGGAGAAGGGAGGTCCGGAGCCACCAAGTCTCGATCCGCCGCTGCCGAGTCCGCCAGGGATTGGATCCGCCGCCGTGCTTCTCCATCGCCGCCGGCCGGATCTACGGCGGCCGCCTCTTCCTCGCCCTCCTCCCCAAGGACAACATCGCCAAGGCCTCCTCCCGCACGCCCTCCTCGTCCGCCGCATCAGCGCGTAGGCGGACGGCCAAACCCGCGCACCGCCAACCCCTCCGGCCCCGCGCGCCGCTTCTGCTCCGGCCCCGTGCGCCGCCTCCTCTTCGTTGCCCAGCGGGACGGCGTGGTTGGCTCCGAGCGCCGCCGCTGTGCGCCGCCTCCGCCGCCACCCGGCTCCAGCCCCATGTGCCGCCTCCAACGCCACACCACCTCGCGCCGCCGGCCCCGCGCGTGCTGCCTCCGCCGTCTCGGGCAGCCGTTGATACGCCTTCGCCTTGCTGTGCCACCGCGTCAATCTAGCCCGCGCGCATTGGCAAGACTGCTTCTGTGGTATGACTACTGCTTCCTTTGTTCTTTCTAAGCACGGCAATTTTGGGGTTTTGCGATTTGAGCTTGATGTCACCATAACAGCTGGAAGTATGTTTTCAGTAATGTTCACGTTAAAATCTTTGTGAGATATTTTTCCTAGGTCTACTGATGCCCACAGATAGAACCCAAGATAAATGTTTCTTGAGCAAAAAGAAAAAATTTCCTGATGTGTCATGTTTTATATAAAATTCATAACGCTAACCACTAAACAAACCCCCTCAAATTTACGCGATGGCATTCGGTAAACTCCACTAACCTGTCCATTCACATTTGTTTGGGAATGAGTGAATGGTTCAAAATCTGTAAGTCACGTATGAAAAAGCAAATGTAATAGAGATATTTTCTTTGAACTTGTTCGGATATTACAGATGTTTTGGAATGGACAAATCTTTTTATTAAACATGAATGGATGGAGTTTGGAAAGTAATAAGAATAGGTTTCATTCACAGTCATGCTCGTTTGATCTGTAAGTTTTTCTTTAGTAGCTGCAGAACCAAGCTCATCTCTTTCGGTATATAGATCATGCACCTGACCAATTCTCCTTATGTGCATTATTTTCTTTATTTTATTTTGCATTGCTTTAGTTGTTAGTCTGTATATGAAATTTCCCTGCATTACAACTGAGAACTGAGACAACAATTACAGTCATCAATAGTTCTGTCATGTGGGGAAAACAGTATGGTAGGCGCAAGAAGGAGTAATTGGCAGGCATAAGGCCTGGTGGTCGACCAGCCATAAAAGGCTTGGGCGTCAAGTATCAGGCGCCCCATGTATCAGTAGGATTTGGTTAGATTTAGTTGAGTCGGAATAGGCATTATTGGGCCTAGAAAATAGGAGATAGGATTCTAGTCGGTTGAGGAAAGTTGTGAGACATGCCTATATATGAAGGCATTGTATTTGGAACACTTAATCGATCAATATATCAATCAGTTTCTGGTTGCCATCGCTGGCTCCTAAACCTAGACCTCGTGGTCCAGGACCCCGACCTCCTACCTCTCACGACTACCCTCTACGATCCAACCCATCCACTAACCAGCCACCATCACATCTGGTATCAGATTGCTCTGGTTCCGATCTTCCGTCCACCATGTCCACGCCGTCCACGACCATCGACGATCTGGCCAAGAAGATGGAACAGATCGCCACCGACCTTCGCCAGACGATCCAGCAGCAAGGCGACCAGATTAAGCGCCTGTCCGGGGTGGTCACTCGCCTCGATCCGGCCGCAATGGGCAAAGCCGCCGCCGGGGACGATCTGGACGCTCAGTCTAAGGTCGAGTCCAGTGACGTAGCCGCCACCGTGGCCGCTGCCAACAAAGCCGCCGCTGCCGCAGCTGAAGCCGCCGCCGCAGCCGCATCTGTTGCTGCCGCCGCCAAGCACGACTCCAGCGTTTCGTCACACGGATTGGGCTCCCGCTCCAGCGACCACGAAGACAACTTTCATCCGCGTGCCAAGTTGGAATTTCCGACGTATGATGGCAGTGAGGATCCGCTTCCCTGGCTCAATCGCTGTGAGACTTTTTTTCCGCAGACAGCATACACCGGACGACCGCCGTATGTGGTACGCGTCGATGCACATGAAGGGCGCCGCACAGCTGTGGTATTTGTGCCTTGAGCTTAACTCCGGCGAACCACCCTGGCGTAGCTTCGTTCGGATGGTGCAAAATCGGTTCAGCCCTCCCATGACGGACAGTCCCCTGGGTGCGCTCAAACTTCTCCAGCGTACGGCGTCGGTCGATGAATACTGCGAGCAGTTCATGACACTGGCATGCCGGGATGCTGAACTTTCGGAAAAGCAGCAGGTGCAGCTGTTCATTGCAGGCCTTCGCAATCCCCTGCAGATTGATGTTTCTCTCCGCAGTCCAGCTACACTAAACGAGGCCATTACCTTGGCCCGGGCTTATGAGCAGCGCCTCCTCCTCCCAGCAGCACCTCCGGCCCATTCTGGTGGGCGCCCGTCGTACCGTCAACAGTTTGTATCTGCACCGGCCGGCTCTAGTGCAGCAGGAGCAGTATCCTCCAACACAGTGGAGTCCTCCGCAGCGACAGCCTCAGCAATGCCAAATTCAGCATTAGGCCGCCGCCGTCTCAACCCATCAGAGATGGCCCAGCGTCGCGCTGCGGGACTTTGCTACAATTGCGATGAGAAGTTTGTGTACGGTCATAAATGTAAGAAGCTGTTCATTCTAGAAGTGGCTCCTGATGTTGATGAGGAACCGGAGCACGAAGAGCAGGAAGAACAACAGCAGGATCTGAACATATCCCTCCATGCTCTCACCGGCATTCGTTCCACCACATATCAAACCATGCAAATCTGGGTGTTCATTGGGGGCACCCGCTTGACTGCCCTCTTGGATTCGGGATCAACACACAACTTTATCAATGATGAAGTGGCGTCTCGTCTGCAGCTTCCTCTCCCATGCCGCTCCAAATTGCGCGTTATTGTGGGCAATGGTGATCAAGTGGCATGTTCGGGCATGTACCCAGGCATTGATGCAACAATTGGCTGCGAGCGCTTCGTCCTTGACTGCTATGCAATGCCCGTTGGTGGTTTTGATCTTGTGCTTGGTGTAAATTTCTTGGGCACATTGGGGCCGATTCTCTGGGATTTTGGTGAGCAGACACTATGTTTCCAGCGTGCTGACCGACGCATACTATGGGCAGGTCTTGATCGCCCACCCAAGGCAACACTTCAGTCCATAACAGCAGCTGGCGACAACTTGCTGGACAGCCTACTCCATCAATTTGCAGCAGTTTTCGCAGAGCCCAACGGTCTCCCACCTCATCGTGCCATCAGCCACCGTATCAGACTTCAGCCGGGCACAGCAGCTGTAGCAGTACGGCCTTACCGCTACGCTCACATCCAGAAAGATGAGTTAGAACGTCAATGCACCGACATGATGCATCAAGGCGTGATCCGTCCGAGTTCTTCAGCCTTCTCCTCACCGGCCCTGTTGGTCCGCAAGCATGATGGCTCCTGGCATATGTGTATCGACTATAGAGCTCTCAATGCCAAGACCATCAAAGATAAGTATCCCATTCCGGTTGTGGAAGAGCTTTTGGATGAGTTGCGTGGTGCGAAATTTTTTACCAAACTGGATCTGCGCTCTGGGTACCATCAAGTGCGGATGCACGAGGCAGATATCCACAAGACAACTTTCAGAACTCACCAAGGACTGTTTGAATTTTTGGTCTTGCCTTTTGGGTTGACTAACGCCCCTGCAACATTTCAAGCACTTATGAATACAGTTCTTCGCAGATTTTTGCGTCGCTTTGTCTTGGTATTCTTCGACGATATTCTGATTTATAGTGCTACCTGGGCTGAACACTTACAGCATCTGCACTTGGTCCTACAATGTTTGGCTGAGCACTCCCTTTTCCTCAAGCGATCAAAGTGCGCCTTTGCAGTCCCCTCCGTGGCCTACCTAGGTCATGTGATCAGTGCTGCAGGAGTAGCAATGGATAGCGACAAGGTACAAGCAGTCCTCTCTTGACCTGTTCCAAAGACTGTAAGGGCAGTACGTGGCTTCCTGGGGTTAGCGGGCTATTACCGCCGCTTTATCAATAATTATGGCATCATTGCCACACCGCTTACACGCCTCCTTCGCAAGGAGGGGTTCCACTGGACACCCGAGGCAGAGGCAGCTTTTCGAGAGCTTCAACAAGCACTAACTAAGGCGCTGGTACTGCAACTCCTGGATTTCAGCCTACCATTTATAGTTGAATGTGATGCTTTAGGCAGTGGGTTTGGTGCAGTTCTTCATCAGGGTCAGGGTGCGGTAGCATTTTTCAGTAAACCCATTGCAGCCCGACACGCAAAGCTCGCCGCCTATGAGAGGGAGCTCATTGGGTTAGTCCTGGCGGTTAGGCATTGGAGGCCATATCTTTGGGGCAGGGAGTTCGTGGTCAAAACTGACCACCGTAGCCTCAAATTTATGGCGGAACCGCCCTGCTTAATCCGGACTAAGCACACCTGCCACCACTGGCTCGCAGTGCACTTAGGCCAGACTAAACCCGGTAGTCCGTCGAGAGTCCTTCGGGCTCTCGATAACACCATTCCTAGAGGAACCGACATCAAACACATCTGACTCTCGAAGGAGCCACAACAATTACAACATCACAGGCAGTTGAATTAGAGAATAATAGACTTAATTTACAAACCAAGCGTAGAAAATCAAATACATGTTCAAATATAGCGGAAACGAATTCAGATGTATATAAATATAGCGGAAGCGTTTTCAAAATCTCGCAGCGGAAACACTATACTTAAGTAGTCTTCATAAAGAGATGAACAAGGTGAATAGCACCGATCCCACCGGTACTACCACCTCCAACACAGTTATCCGGATGTCGTCAGTACCTGTAATCCAAAAGTGGGGGCAAACCCTGAGTACTAATTACTCAGTAGGACTTAATGGACGGGGCTTATGGCTGACGCAAAGCATGCTTACTAATCACGTGGATCCTTAGCTGTTGATTATTAAATAAGGTCATGTTGACATAAGATAGCAGGATTTGACAGCTGCTACCCATTTACCATGAAGATCATTTATATCGTAAAGTAGATACTTGCATGAAAGTAAAACATGAGAAGCATCAGTAACTTGCATATTAGTATGTCCTACTCATGCCCCATCCTAAGATTCACAGCGCCTCCATCCAACCCTTGGGAGTAGCCGTCTCAGGAGCGATACCACGATACGTCGGGTTAGTCCTCCCTCGACCTCAAAGCATCTTCCAGTTCATCGACCTGCACCTCCTCTACGATCTACTCCACACGACGAGACCAAGGGGAACGGGTTCCCCGACGATGGGAACATCTTCCCGAACCTCGTCGGCTACAACCCCGCGCCTCCTCGCACGTCGCCGAGTGCGAGAACGCCGGCAGCCGCCGCGCCATCGCCCCGACCGAAGGAAGAAGAAGAGGTGGCCGTTTCGCGGAAAATCTCCTGCCTTATTCTATTTTTACGTGCTCTGTTTTATTTACTATTCACTGAGTCAGCGAAATTTTCCATGCTACCCCCTGGAGTATATGGTTAATCACGTATTAGTCCTAGATCTAGGTTTTAAAGTGCATTTTTCAGCTGAAACTTTGGAAAATCATAGTAAATCAAAGAAAAATCCAAAATGGGTAAACTCAGTTGCATTGTGCTCCTCTTAAGTAGATCTATAGAATGGGTATGATGTGGATGTATGAAATGATTGTTTTGCCCCTGGATTATTGCATGCATGATTAGGGTAAATAAATGATAAATTAGTAAGCTTAACTAAGGATGATTTTCAAAGAAGAACAAAGCAACTTCTTGAAAAGGATGTTATGACAAGAGCACTAGCCGAGAACAAAAGCTTAGTGCAGCGGATGATGTTGAAGTTCACCTTCAGGAGATAAGGTTCAATATATACAAGAAAGGAATGTAAGAGAAGGCAGTGGAAACAGAGTTGATGGTTCCCATAGATCAAGAGAGGTAAGTTGTGAGAAGGCAATGGAATGATGTAGCAAGACAGTGGAAATGGAATCAAGCATTCCCACAAATACAAGACATTAAAGATAATCAAGGTAACCATAGAGATAGAATTGATCATCCCCATGAATCACGACTAGCTTATAAACAAAGCAATGAAAGGTGTGGACTAAGTGTGAACATAGAATTGATCCGTCTCCACGGATCGAGAAGGACACGGTTCAACAAGGCAATGGAAAGATGTGAACGATAGTGGGATTAAGATGGATCTTTCTCCACAGACCGAGAAAGGCAAGGTGAAACAAAGCAATTGAAGGATACAATGTGGTAGTGGAAATAGAGTAATCATTTCCACGAATTAGATGTATACGGTCGACAAGGGGATAGAAAATGGATACAAATGTTCCACAACTTAAGCGGCGTTATGCCTTTGTAAGTCTTGATACCATCGCGAGCCTAGGGGTTTACCCGGTGTCGGCCATACACATGGGACCCTAGGTTGCGTTGTGGCACCATAGACTACTCGGGTAAACACCACATCAAGAGCGGCACAACTATCCAACCTCAGGGTATGCGAATAACATAAGGTTATAGAAAGACATGAGCAAGGAGTTTAGAGCGCATGAGTCTCAATATAGGGGTGATATGAACCAAAGAGGTGAAAATTCATGGATTCCAAAGGTTGGAAACACGAGAATCACGAGGATGAGAAACATATGGACCACCAACTTTTGAGTTGGGGTGTTGCATAGATTTGGAAGTACATGAATTGGCAAGAGCTCAAAACATGTGGCCTACCAGAGTTTACAATGCATGGAGTGCAAGAGCTTGGAATACACGGAATAGTGGAGCTTGGAACCCTAGTTTTGCAATTGTTGGGAAAGGCATGATACACTAGAGTTGATTCCAAGAAGTTATAATCAAGAGGAACAGTGAACTATACTCACTCAATGTGCAGCCAATACATGACAGAGCTAAACATTGTTACTACACCAATCGGTACCCGTACGGTTTTGCCTAATCATAGGATTTAAAACATTTTGGTCGATAGCTAGCTTCTTCTTCCAGTCATGTTGATGCAGCGCGGAGCTTCACTTGGGTGACACCATGATGATTGTTGCCTTGATAGACCACCAACTTGGAAAATGTTGCTGGAGTCATGGTTGATCTTGAAAGGTTCCTCTTTATCTCTCATGTCATCAACTTAAGAACTCTAAATGTTGCTAGGGGTATGTAAGCGACAGTAGAACCTTGCTGCGGCATCTTCCGGACCCATTCTTGTCTTGGTGGAGCTCCAACTTGTATCGGTGTCGATGTTGACGCTGTGTATGTCGGGTTGATTGGAGAAAAGTCTTCGATGATGAAAGCTCGGGCATTCTTCTCGAAGACTTCTTGGAGGCTTGCTTATTGTTCCGGTGGCTAGGCCTATAGAATCCTATGGACCCAGTACGTAAAAGTAAATATGTACGAACCATCCTGACTTCATCTTCAGGCGGCGAAGCCCTTTAGTCGAATAATCGCGTGTTGTCGATGTAGGAGTTGATATTTTGTTTGTTTGGTCGACTGGAGAAGCTCATCCCACTCCGGCGATGTGTCTTGGGAAATCTTTTTTGTATGCTTCGGTACATCAGGGGCTTTTGTGTCATCCTTGTGGTTGTAGACATGCCTACCGAGTCATAGCAAATTAGGACCTAGATGATAACACGCCCAATTGTCTTGACTTGATCTCTGGGCTTGTAGAATCTTATTAACTGAAGCACCCTATGCCGTTTATGTTGAATCGAAGTAGTGTTTGTGGAGTATTCTTCAACTTTGCCTATTCTTCACTCTTCTTGTGATATCTTTGACGAGGTCAGTAAAGCTTTAGTCAGTGGCGATATGGCTTTCGAACATCTTTTGTATGATACAAGTGTGTTACATTTCCTTCTAACGTGTACAGCTTGCAGCCAACTACCAGAGGTGAATTAAGATAGTCTGCAAAAGATCAGGATGCCATAGTCATACCTAAGTTTGTTCTCTACGACTTTGGTATAGAAAATTTTCCTTAAATGTCTTTAGAGTATCACCAGATTTGATCTTTAGAGTATCACCAGATTTGAAATTTCAATCTGTAGGTCGCATAAGTGCAGATTTTTGGTTTTTAACATGTTTTAAATTGGGCTTTGAAACCCAAGCATTTTCGAAGAAAACATTGTATAACCAAGTGATTACGAATTTTAAGTTCTACAATCACCTTATATAAAACTTGTACCAATTTTATTCTCATCTTGAACTTCACATTAGAAACAGTAGCCACAGACAAAACTCATGTGCAACTTGTTACTACCAAACAAACATATTTATAGATGCAGTAAGAATCTAGTTACTTTCAAGCAAACACATAGCAAGGCACATGCGATGAGATGGAATGATGCATGATTCGTCCTATTCAGTCTCACATCATACATCCTTTTTATATTATATATATATCTAACGATATTTCGGTGACATATATGCACGTCTCTCCATAATGGAACTAGCCGTCCTCTAGTCGTTCTTAATTTCGCACGTTGTTAGTGTACCTGCAGAAAAATGCATGCTCATACATTACCACCTAATGTGGCATCCACGCGTGACCGCTGCGTGGACAACGTTGGTGGGCCGATGCACCTTTTCCTCAAAGCCTGACTTTCCACCAGTATTGGGGATTGTTGAGAAAAGGTGGATCCCAAAACCGAATGTAAGTGTGGTGGGCATGAAAGCATCCAAAGCATGCCCACCACCCTTAAAGAGCTTTTACTTATACAGCATGAATGCAGAGTTCACAAACGTTCGCAAATCCCGATAGCTTCCACCAGTACTGGGGATAGCTATGGCCGAAAGGTTGCTTCCTAAAGCGCCGAATATGCATATGAGTTCTATTTAGGTCAGAATGTCAGTGATGTCACCTGGATAACACTAACATCCTTATATGGGCATATCGTATACTCTCACTTTTGAATTACTTGAAGACGGTTTTGAAAATAGGTTTGTAAAACAAAACTTGATGATATAACTGTTGTCTGTGTATGATCGGCTCTGATACTAGCTATGGCGGAACCGCCCTGCTTAATCCGGACTAAGCACACCTACCACCACTGGCTCGCAGTGCACTTAGGCCAGACTAAACCCGGTAGTCCGTCGAGAGTCCTTCGGGCTCTCGATAACACCATTCCCACAGGAACCGACATCAAACACATCCGACTCTCGAAGGAGCCACAATAATTACAACATCACAGGCAGTTGAATTAGAGAATAATAGACTTAATTTACAAACCAAGCGTAGAAAATCAAATACATGTTCAAATATAGCGGAAACGAATTCAGATGTATATAAATATAGCAGAAGCGTTTTCAAAATCTCGCAGTGGAAACACTATACTTAAGTAGTCTTCATGAAGAGATGAACAAGGCGAATAGCACCGAGCCCACCGGTACTACCACCTCCAACACAGTTGTCCGGATGTCGTCAGTATCTGTAATCCAAAAGTGGGGGCAAACACTGAGTACTAATTACTCAGTAGGACTTAATGGACGGGGCTTACGGCTGACGCAAAGCATGCATACTAATCATGTGGATCCTTAGCTGTTGATTATTAAACAAGGTCATGTTGATATAAGATAGCAGGATTTGACAGCTGCTACCCATTTACCATGAAGATCATTTATATCATAAAGTAGATACTTGCATGAAAGTAAAACATGAGAACCATTAGTAACTTGCATATTAGTATATCCTACACATGCCCCGTCCTAAGATTCACAGCGCCTCCATCCAACCCTTGGGAGTAGCCATCTCAGGAGCGATACCACGGTACGTCGGGTCAGCCCTCCCTCGACCTCAAAGCATCTCCCAAGTCCATCGACCTCCTACCAGTGGATGGGCAGCACCATGAATAGTGAGACGGATCATACACATCCAAACATGTTGTATTGAAAAACATGAATACAAGCATAAAGTATTTAAGTTATTACTACGTTCGGACGTCAAAGGCATTGGCATTCTCACATCTGGTGAGCATCAGCGATTCGAATCGATTTGTTAATTTCCGGGAATAACTAAAAATGCCAGGGGTATATGCTTACTAGCCATCGCGTTTCCACATATAGCCCCCATCTCCACTTGTCCCATCCCAAGTTCAATTCCAACCCGCCACTTCCCCAGGTTTATCCCCTATGGAGCGTTACCACAGTACGTCGGGTCAGCCCTCCCATGAGATAAGCGCCCCCAGTTCCATGGTAGGAACAAGTCTCTGTTCTTCGGATGGCACAAGTAAGACTTTCACCAGTCCATTATCCCGGATAAGCACCTTAGCAATGTTATGCCGACCAATAGGCGAACAACGGACGGGCCTTATACGACTCGGGCGGAGTCCACCATTCCTTGCCACATCATTTTTCACAATATTCCCATAACTCCGCCCAGTCTCTATTTAACATCAGCAATAATAATCATAAATTGTATCATAGTAAGATTTCTGAGATTTGTAAAATCACCTACGCGACGAGTGACAATGCTCACTCGTGTCTACTCGTACCTAGCATTTCTAGGCATACTCGTCCTACGAACTCTATTCATAGGATCTAAGGCCAGGGCGGCCAGGATGTCTAATGCAATTGGTTCCAAACAACTCTTGATGCATATGCCTAATCATTAAGACATAAGATGTTTGCTGGGTATAGCATGGTCCTGCCTACCTTTGATTTGCTTTAAAAGAACCAACAAACTATGCTAATGTTAGTTTGCCGGGTTGTGAGGCTTTGCCCCAGGCAACCCCTTGATCCCTTGGACAACTCCTCCGTCCAAACACGACTGATGGGCTCTCCAGGTCGTGAGTGGGTCTTAGTTGGTCTTTTGGACACCGATACTTGATGTAGTTCCACGCACTTGCTTTTTGATCACGTATCTGCAATAAGCGTTTCTACATGAATGGTATGCACGGTGCAGTGTACGAGATGCATAAGTTTTAAACACATACACGAATAACCATTTCATGGATAGACAGAAAAGTGATCGACAAACTATACTAACGAGAAGTGCCGGTATGCATCTAGCACAATCATTCAGCTATGAAATTAAGCATTCACGCGGCAAGATATAATTCATCTCATGATCAAGTGTTAAGTTGAGATGCCTCGTTTCACACTACATGCAAGCGAAGTACTAGTCATCATGTACTTACACTTGCAATGGATTATCAATTTAAGACATCACTCTTAGCACTAGTAATAGTAGCACTTTTCTTGACTTAGAGCAGGCATACACTCAACAATCACATAACACATACAAAGTTTCATGTATTGAACATCTAGTAACATCAGGTAGTACTACTGGTGACATAGAAGTACCTTTATGGACTTAGAGTAAGCACGCAACCGGGCATCCTCAATGCAACACATGGAATTAAAACATGATTAAGTATCAATGTGACTGTTCTTTATCATACTCAAGCAAAGCATACAACAACCATATATTTATACATGTAAGGTATTACTAGTTTGAAACATCGTTCCTAGCATATGGATAGTAGTACTTTCGTGCACTAGTCAAGTTATTGATCAAAAGAGAGTGTGGTAGTGTCATCTTTAGTTTAGTTTGTACACACATGGTTTACAAAGCATGATATTAAGTTTAGACCCTTATAATGACTAATCATGGTATGTACATTATTGTTACCTTAACTAAGAAGGGGCATAATAGTTATTTTAGCTAGTATGTAGGTGTTCAGTTATACGACTACAAGATGTAAGCAGACATCAGGTGCTATACTATGGATTAACCAATTAACTACCCATAAAGAGTATATTGAAAGTCACTTCTGAGTACATACTAGCATCCCATTTCTATTTTATGGATTAAATCATAGTAGCACTTGTCATTTTCAAATCACCACTCAAACTTAACATGCAGAGGCTCAAACTTTATCATCAAGCTAAACCTAGCACAAGGTGTGTCCCAAAAATCTAGTACCGCTTTTGGAGAAAGTTTCATATAGTAAGTACTTCCCATGCATTTTCATTACAAAAACCTAAGCCTAGGGGTAGATCAGTTATTTAACAGTGAGTGCTACTGCAAGAAAAATTCTCAAAGTACCTAGATGCCATAACAAAGCTACTGTCCAAATTTCATAATTTTTGGAGGTCATTTAGTCCACTTTTATCATTTATTTACCCTAATCATGCATGCAATAATCCAGGGGCAAAACAGTCATTTCATACATCCACATCATACCCATTCTATAGATCTACTTAAGAGGAACACAATGCAACTGAGTTTACCCATTTTGGATTTTTCTTTGATTTACTACGATTTTCCAAAGTTTCAGCTGAAAAATGCACTTTAAAACCTAGATCTAGGACTAATACGTGATTAACCATATACTCCAGGGGGTAGCATGGAAAATTTCACTGACTCAGTGAATAGTAAATAAAACAGAGTGCGTAAAAATAGAATAAGGCAGGGGGTTTTCCGTGAAACGGCCACCTCTTCTTCTTCCTTCGGTCGGGGCGATGGCGCGGCGGCTGCCGGCATTCTCGCACTCGGCGACGTGCGAGGAGGCGCGGGGTTGGAGTCGACGAGGTTCAGGAAGATGTTCCCGTCATCGGGGAACCCGTTCCCCTTGGTCTCGTCGTGTGGAGTAGATCGTAGAGGAGGTGCAGGTCGATGAACTGGATAAGGCCATGGCGTTGGAGGTTGACGGCGCGGCGTCTAGATCCGGATGGGGAGGAGCGAAATGATGACCCTGGAACGCGTGCCGGCTGCGCGACGCAGTGGCGAACCCGCTGGAGGTGGAGTAGGGGCGCGGGAACGACCCGGTGATGGTGCCCCGCGGCGAGGTCGAGATTGCCACGGTGGCCATGGCAGCGGCGCGGTTAGGGGAGGTGCTAGAGGCGATGGTGGCGTCCTAGGAGGGTTGGGGACGGTGGAGGAGCTTGAGGCGAGCACGGGACATGCACCGGTCGAGGCAGAGGCAACCCGAGGCGGCGGCGTTGCGAGCTTGAGCTGAGCTTGGCCATGGCGAGCGGTCGCGGCGTGCACGAACGCGGAGAGCTCTCGGGGCACGGATGGGCTCTGGGATCTTGGGGAAAGTGGAGCTCGGGTGGAGGTGAGCGAGATGCACCCGTTGGACGGAGCAGCGGCGGCTTGAGCTGGCTGCTGGCCGGGACACGAGCTCGTGGCGGCAGCGTTCATGGCGACCATAGCAGCCGGCGTTCTGCGTGTGGGGAGCGAGTGAGGGAGAGAGCAGAGAGGGAGTGGAGGAGCGCTTGAATGGAGTCGCGTTCCCGTCTAGGTGAGGCCGAGACGGTCGGGACAGCGCCCCAGGCACCGCGCGCCACCGCCCGTACGTCGCGGCCGCGTGGCCGCCATGGTCTGGGCGTCGCCGCGCCCTGGGATTGACGGGCCCACCTGTCATAGACTGGGAAAAGGAAAAATGGAAAATGTGTTTTCCCCTTCTCTCAAAGTCGCGTATTTGACTAATTTAGAGTCTGATTTTGGAAAAACTCCAATTGGAGGAAATGTTCTACTCATTGAGTTCTACAACTTTGTCAAAAGGGCAAATACCAGAATCTGAGTGGAGATATGATTTAAACTTGAATTAACTAGCAGCCCCAATTTAGGCAGGGGACCTTTATTGCTTGGGAAATTCAAAACACCTATTTCTGTGCTTTACCTCCCAAAGTGCCTCTTGACAACATTGTTTAGAATTTCATAACCTACAACTTCTTCATTTGATCTTTGCATGAAAATGGTGGTAGATTATAGAAACATTGAGATTACTAAATAGGTCAGATTTGGACTGGTTTTCTGTGTTGGTAGAAAATGACACTAAACACCATTTAAAACTCAATATATGATCAAACCCCAATTAACCAGTAAATGACCTACAAGTTTGGTAATATGACTTTGGTCTGAAACCCAACAGATTTTGAACTATAGATACAAATGTGCTCCAAGGTTTGGAAAAACAGAAATTTCACTTTGTGTAGAGACTTTCTTGTTTCCAACTTTTGAAGTATCAAATGAAGTCCAATAACTTTCACAATAGGTGCATTTGAGAGGTGATAAGTTCAATTCCATTTCGTAGAAAAGAAGATTTTTAAGTACTGTAGTGAAATCAAAAGTAATTTCAGAATCAACTTGGGGAAAAGCTGAAAATCCAGACGGGAAATTCCGAAGTGTGGGCTGATTTTTGTTATTTCCAAGAGAATTGTGGTGCTATTTATAATAGGTGAATGACAGATTTAAACCATGCTCAGTGTAACAAAAGGTTAGTCCATAACATGTACAACAACTTTGACAATGGAGTTGAGCTCAGGTACTTAGTGGATTAGAAAGTTTTATTAGGGCCCAAATTTGTTCACGATCACAATTGGCACCTTCCAAAGAATTTCTGGTTTGGTTTGGTCTCGACTTTTAAACCTCATAACCTATGCTTTTAAAGATGGTCATAGTATCAAAGTCAAAGATAACATCCTGAACTAAGACTTTTGTATTTGGTGTTTCGCATAAAAGCTTGTGGGTGGTGACTTAAACAACCAAACCACGCAGGGTTTCGTATTCTCCTAGAAAAATTTTGGCTTAGTGATTTCTCCATCTAGTCTTCGTTACTCTCTAAGCGTCATCAAGTCCTATTATTGACTTGTCTCTAGTTGCGTGTTAAGGCTTTTAAGATGCCGGGGGCATCACAAAATTCCTCCTGGACCAGCGCTTGGCGACGATTCCGCAGCATCAGTGGGCTAGCAAATTGATTGGGTTTGATTTTTCGGTGGAATACAAACCAGGACATGCAAACGTGGTCGCAGATGCTCTCTCCAGGCGTGATTCAGATGAACTTGCTCATTGTGCAGCAATTTCCGGGCCACGGTTCTCTTTGTTTGATGATTTGCGCGCAGAATTGGATGTCACTGATGGTCTGGCATCTGTCCGCACTCAGGCCCAGCAAAACACTGATGGTTGGTCCCTCCGGGATGGTCTCCTCTTGAAGCACGGGAAAGTATTTGTGCCGCCCTCTTCTAATCTGGTCTCCAGCATCATTGCAGACGCCCATGGTATGGGCCATGAAGGTATTCAGAAAACCCTACATTGGGTGCGTGCTATTTTTCACATCCCAGGTGACCGAAGCCGTGTACAGGACCATGTGCGTGCCTGCGCCACCTGCCAGCAGAATAAGATTGATCAACTTCGACCAGCTGGTCTACTTCAGCCGCTCGAGGTACCTTCTGCAGTTTGGGCATACATTGCTATGGATTTCATTGAAGGGCTCCCTAGGGTGCATGGCAAGACGGTCATCTTGCAGTTTGGGCTGACATTGCTATGGATTTCATTGAAGGGCTCCCTAGGGTGCATGGCAAGACGGTCATCTTGACAGTGATCGATCGGTTCTCCAAATTTGCCCCTTTCATTCCATTGTCTCATCCCTATACTGCAACCACAATGGCAAAGGCATTCTTTGCAGAAATTGTGCGCCTCCATGGCATTCCTGCATCCATCGTCAGTGATCGGGACCCCGTGTTCACGAGTGCGTTCTGGAAGGAACTTTTTAAGCTGTCAGGAGTCTCTCTCAACATGTCCACAGCGTTTTGTCTGATGGGCAGTCCGAGGCGACTAACAAGATCATTGCAATGTACCTTCGGTGCCTCACAGGTGACCATCCGCGACAGTGGTTACAATGGCTGCCTTGGGCTGAGTTCTGCTACAACTCTTCCTTCCAAGCATCTCTGGGCACCTCACCTTTCAGAGTAGTTTATGGGCGGGATCCACCAACGGTTCGGCCTTTCCAGCCTGATTCGGCCACACTACCAGCAGTGGAGCAGCAACTAGTTGACAGGGATGAGTTCCTGGCTGAGATCCGTGATCGACTTGAGCAAGCACAACAGTACCATAAAGCTTAGTACGATCGCCGCCATCGAGATGTCATGTTCTCTCCAGGACAGTGGGTTTGGCTTCGCCTCATTCATAGGCCTGCAGCTTCGTTGGATGTGCGTGGTCGCAGCAAGCTTGGTCCCCGATTTTATGGGCCATTCAAGATTCTTGAACGCATTGGACAGGTGGCATATCGTTTGGAGCTTCCGGCTACTGCTCGCATCCATGATGTGTTCCATGTCGGGTTACTTAAGCCTTACCGTGGGCCAGAGCCGACCCAACAGTCTCCACTACCCCCAATTCACCATGGCCATGCTTGTCCTGTACCACACCAGGTCCTTCGGGGTCGTTTGGCACGTGGTCAGCCTGAAGTGTTGGTCCAATGGCAAGGTCTTTCTGCAGCAGATGCTTCTTGGATGCCTCTTCCGGAGTTCCAGCGCCTCTACCCTTCATTCCAGCTCGAGGACGAGCTGCTTGTCCAGGCGGGGAGAGATGTCATGTGGGAAAAACAGTATGGTAGGTGCAAGAAGGAGTAATTGGTAGGCATAGGGCCTGGTGGTCGACCAGCCATAAAAGGCTTGGGCGTCAAGTTGATCAGGCGCCCCATGTATCAGTAGGATTTGGTTAGATTTAGTTGAGTCGGAATAGGCATTATTGGGCCTAGAAAATAGGAGATAGGATTGTAGTCTGTTGAGGAAAGTTGTGAGACATGCCTATATATGAAGGCATTGTATTTGGAACACTTAATCGATCAATATATCAATCAGTTTCTGGTTGCCATCGCTGGCTCCTAAACCTAGACCTCGTGGTCTAGGACCCCGACCTCCTACCTCTCACGACTACCCTCTACGATCCAACCCATCCACTAACCAGCCACCATCACAAGTTCAGATTTCAGAGTAATAATATGTGCTACTCAAATTAAATCTTTCATAATCTTTCATCTCAGTAATATGTCCTACTCAAATTAAATCTTTCATCTCAGTAACATGGTAGCTTGTATTAATTGTCCAAGAACTAAACTAATGCACACATGTACAATTAAGATGGGTAACAAAGAGGAACGCACACTTTCCTCATGCAGGAGCGACGACGACGTACGGCGTCCGGAAGGCGAGTTGCCCTTGCGGTCTTAATAGGTTGTAGAGATTTGCTGGGCTGTACTAGATTGAATGATTTTTCAGATTTAGTTGCATTGTGTTGATATCTGAGAAATCTAAATTTTGGCAAAAGAAGAGAGGAGAAGAATTTGTCTAATTCTGAGATAACCTGCTTGTGCAAGTGTTGTTCAGTCTAACAGTGTTTTGTTGACCCCATCGAAGCACAAAGTTTGTTTTCACACTGTGTGCAATAGAAAATACCAAGAACATGCTAATTGATTATGGCCGGTTGATTTTTGCTACTACTGTAAGCTTATTATGTCGGTCTTTTTATTTCTGACTCCGCTCCTATGTATGGATGTACATTCATGGCAATGAAATGATTACAATGAAATGATATACAAACATGCTGAGTGACGTGCTTTGCGACGCAACACTCCAAGCCAACGTTCAATAGCCAAGGAAAACCCTTTGTACACACAAGTTGATATGGTCTTTCCTTCGAGGGAATCCATATCAATTGGCCCTGAAGTCACCGTTGATTTTGAGAGTCCTCAGTCAATTGACACAGAGATTCACGTGGGTGATGGGAGTATAAGACGACATAGAAAGAGTGTGACACCAGGACAATGGCCTGCACTGGTAGCCCTTCGTACCGCAAAATTTGATTCAAAGAGTGTTATGCAGCCACAAAGTTCTACAGCTGAGGACAGTGGTTCTACATCTATCTCTTGTGATGACACCGATAACGATACTGAGACACAGACAACCAATGCCAATGATGGTAAATTCCTCATTCTGCTTTTAGGTCATGCAGTCTAAGTTGCTACTAATGAGTTGAAGATTATTTATGTTCCTTCAAAAGAAATTATGCGATTATGCAACATCAACTGAAATTTTTTTACTTAGAATAAATGTTTTTCGTTGTTTATATGTATTGCCCGTAGCAACGCACGGCCCACTAACTAGTGCCCCAAAAAATCTGGCATATGGATTTTTTTGAAAAGTCAACCTTTTGGATCTTTCACTAATAATTCAATCAAATCCATATATTTTTAGTGTATTCATGTTATATACTTGGATTCATATTCAAAAGTACTTTAGTGTGATGATAATTTTGTGTTTAATGACATGTTTTATAAAAATCAATGGTCAAAGCTCTGTTTTAAAGACTTTGTCAAAAATCTACATATATTATTTTTTGATGGAGAGTATTAAATATGGATTTCTGCAGTTCACAAACTCATTTGTTATGTAAAAATATTGTTGGTGAATCTCGAAAACTTACCGGGGCTTAGATGGTTACATGGGTCAAGTATGTAAATCATGATGTTGCTCGGTGCCACCATGCATGGAGGTTATTATTATTTTTCAATTAATTTCTATGTTAAAAGAAAAAAATATAATTGAAGTAATTTTGAAATGAACCATCACTAAGCTAGCTCAACAAACTCTTTGTCCAGGCCTTGATGGTGCAAGAGACAATCCTGGAAGATTATGAGTTTTTGACTCGTTAATGTGCACAATTCTACATGTACCACTCAGCTGTTACTACCATGCTTGATTTGGGCCATGATATACTTTTTGAGGTTAGTTGAAAGGAGAATGAAAACAAGGAAAAAAGAGAAAGCAAATTACAAATGGGCAGCATGAGTGAACATTTTTTTTTTCAAACAAGCTATATATCATTGTATTAAGAAGAAAATCATGACCAAACTGTTAAAACCAACAAACCCTCACACCCTCTGGTGCATTAATCTTAAGAGTGATGACAGATAAAAACACGATGAAATAGTAGCACGTAATCATGTGAAGGGTTTAGAAATTCTAAGGAAAATTTGCCTCATCCTTTCCTGTCAGGACAGCAATATCAATTCACGGCTGGATTCTCTCGTCGTACTCTTTCTGAACTTGGTCGAAAATATGGAGAGATTGTTTTTTGTGCAGTGACTTAATGTCAGTAAAGGACAATGAGCAGGTTTCATGGGTCTGTTCTGTTTTGTGCATAAGTTACTAGAAGCACTGTTTACAGACCTACAAACACCTAACAAATTGACAAACATTCACTGGCGGATGGCGTAGGGAGTAGTTGTATGCAGAAATTTCGAGTCCCATAATCTAGCTATAGTAAAACCATCCCATCAGGCATCAGATATGACTCTACAGCTTTGTAATGCCATAAAAATTCTTTGCCCTCCTAAAGGTATTGTAAGAAACATTTGTGAGAATCATTCCTATAGTCTGATAAAAGCTATAAAGTCCAAATTTTTCTCCAGATTTAGGTCAGACAAAACTCTGTACTTCCCATCACTGAAACATTACAAGTCCAAAAAAATTTCCTTTCATTTTAAAACCAACTTACTTCTTTGGAGAGCTTCTACCATTTTGTTTCTTTTCTGAACTTTATGCTTTCTTCCGAGGTACAGCTTCTAAAACCACAAAGGTCACAGCCCTCATGACTCATTCCCTCGGCAATATCAACCCAAATTGGGCAATATCAACACCTTGTAATGTGAATTGACGTCGGAGCTCCATCCTTTTTTTTTTTTTTTCAAAAGAGAACAGATTGCACACTGAATAGCTCAAGTTGTAGGACACATGTAAAGAACAACACAGATGCGCATATGCTCAACACATTCTTGCAAATTGTAGGAAAAAGAATAAATCAAGAAGTGTGCTGATATGTTTGCTTGACACCCCCTATTTATTAGCTAGGCAAATAAGCTGCAAGGAGAAGATTAAATAAAAATAATAAAGAAGAATTGATCATTGTAAACCATATATTTTCGCTCACAACGGATCAAGAGTTGGCCGTACCCTCGTTGGCCTTTTAAGGGGTGACAGTGTTGTAAATCCCCTTGAACTTTCACCCAGATTGTTGGGTTCGCAAGAAACTTTGTCTTTGTAAGGTCTCCCCGCATTGAAGCCGAGGTGCTCGTACAATCTTTTGTTGCCAGTGTCAACACAGATTTCTTCAAGAACCACGGCATTATCCGCGAAGAATTTGACCAGCCGCGCTCCAAGGCAGCTGGAGCTAGAGCTAGAGCTGGAGCTGTCCAGTCGAAACTGCAGGGTGACCCTTCTCAGACTGCTTTGCAAGCAGGCGAACGATCGCCCACTCAGGTCC
The DNA here is from genome assembly GCA_022530915.1 of Paspalum notatum. Classification (NCBI taxonomy): domain Eukaryota; kingdom Viridiplantae; phylum Streptophyta; class Magnoliopsida; order Poales; family Poaceae; genus Paspalum; species Paspalum notatum. The sequence continues at coordinate 27,570,767 of CM039692.1, forward strand.
CGGGATATCAGCAACGTCGTCAAATCTAACCCCTCTGCAGCTGTCCTCCATGGAAATAGTCGTCTCTGATCTTCGGCTACGGCGCACGAATCGGTGGATAGACTTCAAGTAATCCAGCCTATCTCTCGTTCCCCAGAACAACTGTTCGTATGCGCCACTCTTCAGAGAGTCGTGTGGCACAGTGCTCAGCTTCAGCGTGAAGTCACGAAGAGCAGGGCAGCAATGGAGCAGGTTCGCAATGGCCACGGCCGCTGTCTTGCTGGCGGGATGGTGCACCCCTTCCAGCTGAAGGCGCTCAGCCTCGGCGTGTCGACCTCCACGGCCCAGCTGTTGCTGTTCTGCACGCCGCAGGACGCCAGCACGAGCTCGGTCACGGTCTGGAGGCTCGCAGCGGCGTGGCCAGCCGCGGGAAGGCGACCGGCCAACCGAGCGAGGTCGCACATGGTGAGGTCCAGCACGCGGAGGGTCTCCGACGACGGCAGGGAGTCGATCCTACAGATCTCCATGGACCGGTTGTTGGTCTCAGTGTCCGGGACAAGGAAGGCGTCAAAGGTCTCGCCGTCCATTGTCGGCGGCGCTGCGTCTGCGATGCGATCTGGACTCTGATCTGATCACTTCGTTCGTAGATGGGATCGATCGATATGGCCGGCACGAAATCCGGAATACGTAAATCTGATGAGATGATGATGTGGAGGCAAGAAGTAACCGACTCGGCTTGGCATCTCCTCCGATCCATCCATATAGAAAGATAGGAAGGGTAGAGCGCCGCCGCGTCGTCGCCTGCCCGTGACCCATCTAACCGGGCAGGGCAGTAGGGCACGATGGATCGCTGCCGCTCCCAGCCGAACCACGAGCCCTCCGACCGGCTGAGCAAGCTGGGGGACCGCGTCCTCGGCAACATCCTCTCCTTCCTCCCGGCCAAGGAGGCGGCGCGCGGGGCGCTGCTCTCGTCGCGGTGGCGCCACGTCTTCGCCGCCGTCCACACCGTGGCGCTCGAGGAGCCCGAGAGCCCCGTCACCGACCCTGACGACAACCGGAGCTATTCCCCGGGGTGGGCCTCTCCCCCGGACCCCAACGCGCCGCCGCCCTTCCCCAGCGTCGTCAGCGCCGCCATCATGGCCCGCCAGCGGCGGCGCGGCGCGGCGCCCCTCCGAGCGCTCCGCGTCGCCATGGAAGGCTACGGCCGCTACGACCGCGTCATGGTCGACCAGTGGGTCTCGTATGCCGTGCAGCAGGCCGACGCCGCAGAGGGCCTCGACCTGGAGCTCCGCCTCTACTGCCGCCGGTTGCTCTGCGCCCGGTACGACCACCCGGAGCACCGCGGCCATGAACGATACAGAGAGCCAGCGTCTGAGGAGGAGGAGGAGCACCTGGGGTCCAACTCCAAGTCCGACGACGACAGCAGCGTCGTCTCCTCCGACGACGAAAAGGATCGTTTCAGCTACCGCAATCGATGGGCCGTGCCGCCGTACAAAGTCCCGAGGCTGCTCTTCTCCTGCGCCGAGCTGCGGTCGCTCTCCGTCAGCACCTGCCGGCTCGCCCCGCCGCCGGACGCCGCCTTCACCCTGCCGTCGCTCGTGGCTCTGCGCCTGTCCCACGTCCTCGACGCCGGGGCCGACGTGGAGCGCCTCGTCGCCGGCAGCCCGCGCCTCGCCGACCTGACGCTCGAGGCCTGCGACGCGGTGACCGCGCTCGACATCACCGGCGCCGCCGCCCGCCTCCGCAGGCTGGCCCTCCGCTGCTGCCACAGCCTGGCCACCGTCGCTATCGACTCGTCCGAGCTGCGAGCCTTCGAGTACAGGGGCGCCGTGCCCGACGCCTCGTTCCTCGCCATGCGCGGCGGCTGCGGGAGGGTCGCCTACGCCAAGATCGACATCTGCGGCGCCGAGGCCGCGTCGGAGTCGGAGCTCACCAACCTGAGGAAGCTCCTCCAGCGCTTCGCCAGCGCCATGCACCTGCACCTGCACCTGGAATCAGCTCGCCTCGGCTCAGGCTTCGACGAGGACGTGCCCACGGTCAGCCTCCCTCGCTTCACGAGCCTCCGCCGCCTCGAGATGAGGGGACGCCTGCCCGACGACGATGACGCCGCCGTCGGCGTCCTCGCCGCGATGAGCAGGATCGTCGAGCGCTGCCCCAGCCTAGAGGCGCTATCGCTGGTCTTCCATCCTCAACGATACGAGCATGACGACCTGGGCTACTACTGCTTCAGCGAGGAGGAGCTACTGGACGCGCACCACCTCAGCTACAACCCGCACTCGGTGCTCGCCGTGCCGGCGAGCGCCGCGATCCCTTGCCTGAGGAGCCGGGTGAAGGAGATCAACCTGGTGCATTACCAGGGGGGCACCGCGCAGAGGACGCTCGCCAAGTTCCTGCTCGGCAACGCGCCGGTGATGGAGAAGCTCTGGTGCGAGTTCGCCGAGGGGCCCTTGTGGACACAGACTCAGCTCATGCAAGAGATCCAAGGCTGGGTGCGAAACAAGTCCGCCCAAACCCACTTCGCCTGACTTGATACGAGGGAGCCACTCTCGATTTTGGTTCATCTATCAAAGATTCTGGAATAACTGTTCGATGTGTGTGCTTAGATCGATTTTGGTTCATCTGTCAAAGATTCTGGAATAATTGTGGAAATAAATCTAGCCTACTATATACTTATTTCCCATATTAGTTTGTTGCGACGTATATTTAAAAGGGTGTCTGTCAGACATATTAGTTTTCATATTAGAGTATGAAACTAGAAACCATGGCGCACCGTTGGCGCGCTCTCCAGGTTGCGCATACCATAGGGACACTGCCCTGTTGGGTCTGTTCAGGTTGAAGACTTTCTCTCAGAAGGCTAAATATATTATTTACCTGAATCAAAACTCCTAATGCAAAGAACTTTATGTCAAAACTCCTAATGCAAAGAACTTTATGTTTAGGAAACATGGTTACTTTATACACAATTCTTCAGCCCTGAGTTATAAGACCATCTGGCATTGTGCAACAATAACAGAGTAGATGTGTGCAACCTGTTCCACTATGCATGCAGACCATAGGTTTTAGCACTTTGACAGTATCTTATCTGTAGAATTATGTTATAGCAAAAGGTGCATATACGAAGGCTATCCACTAAAATGTTTACCTTGCCAACCTATGTCATGCTCCTCCTACAAGAATGTACACCAGTTTAGTAGTTTAACTAAAGATGATGATCCATATGAACCAGTTGACAAATGATATGACCCAATAATCATAGTTACACTAGTTTGGCTTTAGCAGCTTGAAGCTCCAAGTCGATATAGGCAGTAGCCGTTTTTGTGAGGCCATGAGCGCGTTTTTGAATTTGAAGGAGAAACAGTGTACAAGAGCTTACATGTCTCTTGAAGTTTTTGTTGAGATTCTGAGATACATTTAAGCATAGGGGCATATATAGGGATTCAGTTAGTGACTTGCAGCTTGTAGTTCATGAAATTGGCATAAGGTTTCACTGGGAAAAAGAGAAGGCTACACAGAGATGGCATAAGGTATTACTCGAATATTAAATTCAACTTTGAAAATTTGGCATGGATCCAAATTGTTTTTTCGTGAAAGTGCATGACAATAGTAGATATATTGCATTTATGATATATCAGAAAGCAGAACTGATATAGAAGTATGTGCTCGCCTAAATTACAGAAACCAAAATAAGCAGCCTCATTTATGTATGTGCCCTTTCTTTTCATTCACCTTACCTGCGCATATGCTACAAATGTGATGAATTCGTGGAAAAGAAAATGTTGTTTTGCTGTTACAGTTGTCTTTCCTTGGGCCAATATTACGTGAACAAAGAAGTTTTTTGCATGGAACTAAATTCAGTAAGCCGGTATGGTACTGAAAGAAAGTAATGAAGGAAAGAAGGAAGGTTCGAAGAAAAATGACACGTCGTAAATAAATGTAACTAGGTAAATGCCCGTGCATTACTACGGCGGCTTACAATTTGGTACCAAACACTGATACAAAATAATAAACGATGATCTGATTGTTGCTTTTTTTATTGACAAGCAATTATCATATTATCCAATAGAATATGTTGATCCCATGATAAACATAACATTATCATGTGATTAAACAAGGACATATTAGAGGAACACCATCCACGAGCCATTGTAGTTTAGTTTTACAAATATTCGGAGTATGACAAAATAATCTCGAAAAATGTAACTATCTATTTATAATCCTAGGCATATTAATCTATATACAACATGAGTCCAAAATTCAAAAGTTTTATGACAGGACCCCGCGATCACCAAAAGGTTTAGTGCAGTACCATGTGGTCACCATCACCATTTATTAAATATTCCGATCTACTAAATCTCAAAATTATAGATAAATATCAACAGAACATGTATTTGAACATGTAGTTCAAAATTAACGAAGAGAGTTCATGTCATGACAGTAAGGTTGAACATTAGTGTCATCCCAACTGACAAGCATATATCCAAAGCTTATAAAGCTATACACACATACTCGAAGCATCAAACCACAAATCCTCTCTGAACAGAACAATTGATGTTGTTGCTATCAGCACTTGGATAGCTTTGTGATAACCTATACTGCTACCTGCTACTCGATCTGAGGCTGAGTTCACCAAGAGACTTGTAAACCAACTTCTATTTCAAACTCCACTCTGCAGTGCGAAACAGTACAAAACAGTGTATACAAGTCCATTTGCAAGTGGACTGGTGAACTTAGCCTGACACTTTGTAGTGGTGTCATTGTCATCCATATCAAACAACCACTATAGCTTCTCCGTTTAACAGGCTAAGACTATCTATCTAAAAATAGCACAATTACCATATTTTGTCTGACAGCTCTGCGATTGTGAACCAATCTAGAAACTGGAAAGTCTACATAACCGTATCATGTCTCTAACAATAAGCCAACCACTAATCAGGTCACAAGTTTGGAAGACAAAATAGTTGGATGATCTAATACAGCAGTAAAAGTCGCCATTGGCTAAAATAAAAATGCATATTAGCACGAAGTTGTTAAAGAAGTCTTTGCATCTATCAAGTTGCTGAGCACATTTGTGTGTGGTGGTAGAATTTAAGGCCAACAAGGATATGGGATCAAGAAGATTGGTAAAAAAAAGTGTGTATACACATGACAGTTTGATCAACCTCTCTTCCATTCATACTGGTCTCGAGGAACAACAAGCAATGGGATCCTACGGTGAGTGACATTGCCCACCTCAAACTAATAAGCCACTTCTGCTACCGCAAAACTGTCTTGAATTGCTCGCCTTCAAACTATTGATGATTGAACGAGCTAGAGCAGCGTGTGGTGCACTCATCGTCTCGCTCCCAGAGACTTGAGCTGCTTACCTACAGATTTAAACGACGGTTAGTACACAACGATTGAGATGACTGGGATTAAAATAATGCATCTCAACTTATTATAAACATGTGTTAAAATGCACTAAACCATGCATTCTGCCAGTCAATAAAGGGATCTTGGATGCAGATTCTTTATGCGACACAAACAACCATATAAGATGCTCACGGCTATTAGCATGAAGGATCATGTTAGATGCTGGCAAAAGTAAAATATTGAGCTGACAGGATATTTGGTAAACTAATCTCCAAATAATGAAAAATAATATATGTGGCTTAGGTGCTTCCCTCATTCTTTAGAGCCGGCCCTTTAATGTCATTAGGTTCATTTTCTGTCATTGTTTTATAAAATGCTTCAGCAACCAATACATTGAAAATGTGTATCTGAGGGACCGAAAGAACGACCCAGAGGGGGGTGGGGTGAATAGGTCGACACCTAAAAACCTACAACCCCAAAACCTTCTCTTCTCACCCGTGCAAGATCACATAGCAACAAGTGCTACTGACCCTAGAACACGCTGAGGAAAGCTACACGGAAGCACTATACAGCACTCGCTCAAACGCCGAGAGAAACCAACGCAAAACGAGCCTGAAAAACCGCCCTGGCAGAGCTACCAGATAGTCCGACGCCTCAGCACCGGACAGTCCGACGGCACCACCGGACAGTCCGGTGCACCTACCGGACGAAATAGACCGAGGGCTTTGACCCTCACGCAGGCACCCACCGGACGATATAGCCGAAGCCACCGGACGGTATAGCCCACTAGTCTACCCACCGGACGCAAAGAGGCCGAACCTTGTATTCTCTGCCCGGAAAATCCTATAGCCATCGGACAGTCCGGTGCCTACCCACCTGACAGTCCGGTGGTATAGTACAGGGCAGCCAGAGGGAGAAAACAGCCCGTGAATCCTCAAAACTCGATCCAAATCTTGACCAATTGGACTTCAAACTTCACGAAAATTCACAAGGACTTTATCTAAGCCATGGAGGAGCAATTCCCACAAGATCCAAGCCTAAGCTCAAGAAATCCTCCACGGATTTGACTCGTCCCCAAAGCTAAGTCCAAGAGGCAAGAACGAAAAAGGAGGGGTTGCTCGTGGCTGCAAAGATTGGGCACCAAAACCACAATCAAAACCACATCCTAGCAGTCCAAAACACCGGCAATAGAAAGATCAAGGGCTTGGTCAAGTACAAACGCACCAAAAGACCAAGGAACCAAGATCAAAAGCCAAACAAGAAGGGGGACAAAAGGAGCACACACAAGGCTGCACGAAATTCATCCATTAGGAGCCTCAAAGAGGTCTTAGATCAGGTTACAAGATGAATGATTCATACACCAAGCTTCCACCCTACTCCTACCCTCTTCCTATGGGGATAGATCTTTCCAAAACCCTCTAATCTTGAAGCTCTTGCTTGATGACGAAAATGGAGTCCTAACCCTAGGTCTAAGCACTCCAAAACCAGCCAAGAGAGGGAGATAAGACAGCCATCTCCCTTATTTATACTACAGACACTTAACCCTAGCAATTTTTCACTTAACCCCCTATATTATAGATGCTTACACTAGAAAGGCCCGTAGGGGCAATAAAAAACACCGGGAAACTCGGATGAACGAACACGATGAAGTCCAAGGCGTCTTTGGTTTCTCCGCCTCATCCGGATGGTCTCCACATGTCTAGTAGCTCATCCCTCGGATAATTACCTATTTTGGGATATCGGCAACCATGCCCTTGGTTTTGACGATGGAACCAGGAAATGCTCTGGACCCCCGATTTTGACGCTCGAACCGGGAAGCGATCATGGGCTTCAACAATAGAGTGATTTACGGCTCATGACACCGTCCCAGGCCCAAGGTGGCACTTATGGGCCGAGCCTATCTTGGACCGCAGCCCAATCCACCTGCCAGTCCACTTGGCAGGGATTTCGTCATGCCAAGTCCATTCTGGCGCCGCCTCTCAGTCCACTCGAGAGGGCTTCTTCTCTAGGTCACGCTTAGGAGGTGCTCGCTAGTCCATCAGCAAGTCTTCTATGTTGACAAGCGCTCATCACAGCCAGGACGAAAGACCAGACTCGGTACACTTGAGTCCCTCAATCTCCCCCTTGATGAGTGCCTTGTCAACACCCTCACCAACCACCTAAAATCATAGACAAAGAAAAGAAAAGTGTAACAAAGAACAACAGAAGAAAGAAAAACAAAGAAAATCCACTCAAGTGCCTAAAAGCCAAAGAAAGGCGGAAACAGGAGCACTCGAAGTGAACAAGTTCAAAGCCAAAAAAATCGGCCCCCTAAGACAAAGGTAACTGCTCAACGCAGCCGATCAACAAAGCATGACCCCTCGAGAAAGGGGCAGGGCTCAACACAGCTGGCCAAGAGCATGCTAAAAACTCAACTCTCCCTGCATTACAGCCCATCTCACAATGCATCTCGCCCCCTGGGGTGATACTCCCCTGAAATGCAGCTCTCTCCCTAAACCTCTGACCCCCTTGACCAAGGTCTCTCCTCCTTGTCCAAGGTTGGTGACATCTCTCCCCCTTGTTGACAATGCACACATCAAGACATCTCTTTCCCAAAGTATGAAGTGCAAGTGCCACAAGTGAACAAAATGAGCTCATCAGGGATGAAAAGCTTGTAATCACAAGTTCTAGCATACAGAGCATGTGAGGGCAACCAGGCATGCAACAAGCTCAAATGAACCTATCTAACACAGTTCAGGAGCAAAGCATGAATTCAGATTTGGTTAAAAGAAAAGCATCACCAACATGAATAGCATCTAGCAAGGTACGCATGAACAACAAGATGCTAGCAATGCATACAAGGTGTGCTAATCCTAACCAGAGCATATACAACAAACCATAAGCAATTGAGACTTGCAAATTTCAGATTTGAACAATTTTCAATTCAAGCAAGCTTTACTTAGGTGCCAGGGGTTATTTGCTTGTCGGACCACTTCTTACCAACCAATGCAAACCTAGGCCTAGAAAGACCATCAGAAGCTTAAGACAAGGTTTTAGTCATTCACAACCAAGGCCAAGTTCTCACCAAAGTGCAAAGGTGAGCAGTCTCGTGCCAAGTCAGTGTGACATAGCAAACCCACCTGGATCTTTTTACTTCTGCTCAAAAGATACCATTACTTTTGACATTTTGATTCAGATTTCAGATTTAAGCAAGGTATCATAAATACTTAGGCAATAACTTAGCAAAGGTAGACAACTAAATCAACCAAGCATGGAAAGATAGCATAAGCATTCAACATTCCTACACATGCTAGGTGGCCAAGTCAAGTGGTGATCATGTTTGAGATTTTTAGAAAAACAAAATAGCTTAGCTCTCATATTAGCATTCAATAGATTCAAAAGAGTTTAAGCCATCCATGATCAAGCAAGCAACTGTACAAACTAGCACAAGCAAAAACTACCAATTCATACCAAATGAGCTCAAGTGCTAGTGTATACTACAAATGTACATGATGCAATGCATGAGTATAATACAAAATGCATAAAGAAGCAAAAGAAAGCCAAAACAAAGAAAAGCCAATAACAAACCTAAAAGCTAACTAAGCTCCCCTGACTAAAAGGGAAAGCAAACTCCTAACTCTCCCCTCAACCGGTTGAAAGAGTCTAAATCTAGGGGTTTGGTTAGGATATCAGTCACTTGGTTTTCACTCGGAACCTTCACTAGATCTATGATGCCCTTTTCATAGTTGTCTCTCAGAAAGTGGTATCTCACATCTATGTGTTTAGTCCTAGAATGGAGCACTGGGTTCTTAGCAACACTAATGGCACTAGAACTATCACACAAGATGGGAACCCATCAATAGGTAAGGCCATAGTCTCTCAAAGTGGCTTGCATCCAAAGCATCTGGGAGTAGCAGCTAGCAGCGGCAACGTATCTGCCTCACAAGTGGATGTGGCTACACTAGACTGCTTGTGAGAAGACCAGGAGACTAAAGAGGTACCTAAGAACTGACAAGTACCAGAAGTAGACTTGCGGTCTAACCGGCACCCAGCATGATCTGAATCCGAAAAGCCAAGGAGGGAAAGAATAGAATCCGCAGAGTACCAAAGGCCAAACTTTGGGGTGAACTTGATGTACCTCAAGATCCGCTTCATAGCGGTGCAGTGTGACTCCCTCGGAGATGCCTGAAAACGAGCGCACAGACCTACGGCGAACTGTATATCCAGCCTCATGGCAGTAAGGAACAGTAAAGACCTGATCATCCCTCGGTACACCTTCTGATCAACCTCCTTGCCATCTTCATCAGCGTCGAAAGCAATGGATGTACTCATCGGAGTCATCTGAGGCGAAGCATCCGCCATCTCAAACTTCCAGAGTAGGTCCCTCATGTACTAGCTTTGGTGGACGAAAGTATCCTGTGGTGTCTGCCTAATCTGGAGCCTAAGAAAGAACTGAAGTTCCCCCATCATACTCATCTCGAACTCCTTGCTCATCTGCTCAGAAAACTTTCTACACAAAGCATGAGAAGAGACACCAAAGATGATATCATCCACGTAAATCTGAATAATCAAAAGATCTTTGCCATGCTTAAGTAAGAAAAGAGTCTTATCCACACTCCCCATCTAGAAACCCTGGTCAACTAGGAATTTCCTAAGTCTCTCATACCAAGCTCTGGGAGCTTGCTTCAGGCCATACAAAGCCTTCTGCAACTTGAACACTCGGTTAGGGAATTTGGGATGCTCAAAGCCTGGGGATTGCCTCACATAGACTTCTTCCTCTATAAACCCATTTAGGAATGCACTCTTCACATCCATCTGAAACAGCTTGAGCCCTTTCGAAGCTGCAAAGGCTAAAAGAATGTGAATGGCTTCTAATCTGGCTACAGGGGCAAAAGTCTCCTCAAAGTCTATCTCTTCTTTTTGGCAAAAACCTTGAGCAACAAGTCTTGCCTTATTTCTCACCACAACTCCATCCTCTCCCTGTTTGTTTTTGAACACCCATTTGGTTCCTATAGGATTGCAGTGTGGTGGAGGCTCAACTAAAACTCAAACCCTATTTCTCTCAAAGTTTTCTAACTCCTCATGCATGGCATTGACCCAGTTTGGATCAGACAAAGTGTGTCCAACATCATGGGGCTCAAAAGAAGCAACAAATGCAGAATGAGCAAAGACAGCAAGAGAAGTTGACCTGGATCTTGTAACTCTCTCATTCAGGCCACCAATGATGTTCCTTGATGGGTGATCCCGTTGAACCATCCGAGACGGCTGTGGCTCGGTGGTCACCTCCCCTACGTACTCAGCGGGCCCTGCTGTGTGTACTGGTGGATCGAGTAGAGGTTGCTCCCATGTAGTCGAAGGAGAGTGTACTAGAGCCTCCTCATCGTCCTCTAAAAGCGAAGCAGCAGGTGTGTGAGAAGTAGCCACCATCTTTCGATGGCAACAGGGATGGCACACAAGGTCACGCTCACTCTTCAACTTGGGTAATTCTCGGATTAGATCAAGTGAGCTAAGCTTTGCAAGCAAATCAAAGCTCAAATGACCAAGCCTCCTATGCCACTTCCACAAATCAGAGGAGGGACCGGCCACCAAACACGGAGAAGGACCAGAGGAGCTCAAGAAGTCAACATGAAAAACCTTCCCAAATGGCAAAACCGGACAAACCAAAAACTCTTGAGCATCCAAAACACGAGAACATCCCTTCTTAAAGCGCACCTCATATCCTTCCTCGAAAAGTTGCGAAACAGAGAGAAAGTTGTAACCAAGGTTACCAACCAAAGCAACATCCCTCAAGATAAAACTCTCAGAAACTGGAACAGCACCAACACCTTTCACTTTACCTGTGCCTTTATCCCCAAAAATGATATGCTCACTGGATCTCACTGGGGTGAGACTGGAGAACCATCTGTGATTACCGGTCATGTAACGCGAACATCCGGAATCCATTAGCCATATGTTCTCCAGGCATCAGTCCTGCATTAATAGCGATTCATGGGGTGAGCATATGGTCGGACACTGGGGTTAGTCTAAAAAGAAGCAAACCAGTGCCGAGCCATCTGCTCAAAAGAAGGGTTAGCAAAGTCACAATCAAACAACCCTTGTCCCCAACCCTGCAGAGCCTGAAACTGTCGGTCACCACGTCCTACAAAGCGTGGTCCGTCGAAGCTCTCAAAGCCTCGGTCCGGTGAACCGTAGCCGTACTGCTCACGACTCGGTGTCCTGCCGGCAAAGAGTACACCACCACCTGGAGCACCACAAGGAAAGTGGTCTCCTCTACCTCCACCGACACGACATGGCCAGCAGTCTCGCCTATCCCCACGCCGAGACTCAACAGCAGGCCTACCACCCTGGTAGTACCTGTCCTCATTCCTCCACTCAACCTCACGCCTCTCAGCCCTCAACCTGCGGTAGCAAAACTCCACAAGGTGACCCTCCCTATAGCAGTAGTCACACACGTACCTCTTAGGTGGAGCATCCTTAGGTTGGTTCGGTTTCTTGGGCTGGCCCTTAGGCTTTGGAGTAGGCTTAGGAGGAGCATTTCTCTTAGCCCCTTGCTTGGAACTCTCAGGAGGTGTCTCAGTGGTGTGTCTGTTAGGTAAAGTGTCAAGTGGGTTCCTTACAAAGTTAGGCTTGGGAGTCCATACCTGTTTCTTAGGTGGCTCCCTGGGCTTATCTGTCCACACACCATCCTTGGGATTGTCAGACTAGAAGTTGGGCTTGTTGTGAGTAACAGAAAACTTCTCACTAATGGGAATCCTACTCAAATCACCAATCTTCCCATACAACTGATCAAAGTCAGCCTGGGTGTAGTGGTAGCCAACCCCCAACTTATCACTCAACTTAAAAGAAGCAATAACCATACCAAGCTGAGGCTCCCTAGCAGAAATCTAACTGAGAATAGTCCTAAGATAGGTGTTCTCATCCTCCAACTAGACTTTCTCAATGGCTAACTCATCAAGCCTATCCCTAAGGCCATCATAATTAAACAATCAGCACTAACAGGGCTAGCAGTCTTTTCAGACTTCTTCAAAGCTGCCCTAACTTCCTCGAACTCCTCCCAAAGAGTGGGACACACATCACAAGTAGCAAGCAACATCGGCCTAGCCTTCAACTCCTCTAGCGCTGCAGTAGTAGAGAACAATAAATCTACATTACTAGCATGCTTGGAATGTAAATCAGATAACTCAGTAGCAAGGATATGACAATCAGTGCATTCTATCTCATCAGCAACAGCACTAGCTTCCTTAGCTACAGCAAGATCATTCAAAGCACATACAAGTTTAGACTTAAAAGTCTCAAGCTCAGCCTCTAGAGTAGCAACCTTAGAATTTGCAGCTCTAAGATCCTTAGCAGCCACTCTAAGCAAGCGATCCTGATTTTTCAAAGCAGCAAACATAGCATCCTCATCATTCTCATCATCGCTCACCTGAGGCTCGGTGGAGGACTTGTTGCAGATCTTCGAGTCGGTGGAGCCGGCTTGATCTCCCTTGATCGCCATGGTACAGTAGCCGATCTCGTCACCGAAGAAGTAGAGTCCGGCGTGTCCGACGATCTTCTTCTCTCTATCATCGTCACTGTCAGAGTCGAAGTCGCTGGAGCTGCCGTCGCAATTGCTCAAGCTGGCGAGGAAAGCATGATCGTGCTCCTAGGTGTGCTTCTGGTACTGCTTCACGAACTCCCTCTTGCTGAAGTACGGCTGCTTCTTCTTGTCGCCTTTGTACTGGCCCTTCTTCTTGTCGAAGGTTACCCGCCCTTGTTCTTATGGTCCTTGCTGGTGGAGTACTTCTCTTGAGCTCTCCTCTGGGGGGAGGGGCAGTCGGCGAGGAAGTGGTCCGTCTTCCCACACTCATAGCACTGGAGCTTGTCACCTCTTCTGCAGCTCATCCGGTTGGAGTAGAGGCGCTGGAACTTGTTCGAAAGCAGGCACAGCTGATCATCATCTAAGGCCTCTAGTTCCTCTTTCTTAGCTGCAATCAAAGACAAAGCATAGCCAACAGAAGGGTTAGCGTTAGCAGCACCGCCACTACTAGGGCCAGACATCAGAGTTAGGCTCTTGGGAGTTGGTCTACTCATTCTAGCCTGAGCCTGAGTGTCAACCTCCGAAGCCTTTAACTTGCTATACAGCTCGTCTGTGGTGAGAGTCTCATAGCCACTTGACTCGACTATAGACTCCTTCTTCATTTGCCAAATACTATGATCCAGGGCAAAGAGTAGCTTGCAAGCCTGCTCATGATCGTCGTATGGCAAAGCCCCATTTTTCGCATTCACACGAATCTTGTTAGCAATCGATTGAAACTGACTGAACAAGTCGTCAATGCTCTCTCCATGTTGCTGGGAGAAGTTCTCATACTCGCGCTTATAAGTCTCATACAGCCTAGCCTTGACCTGACTTGTTCCATCATGGAAGTTTGCAAGGGTAGTCCAGATCTCAAGAGCCGTTTGCAGATGGCTCACTCTATTGAACTCAAAGTGGCTCAGGGCTGTCAAGAGGAAATTCATAGCCTTGTTATTCGCTTCATGTTCCCACTACTGCAGTTGGGTCACACGATTCTCAATCACTTGAAAATTAGCACGCTGACAAATATCCCAGACGGACGAATGTTGGATCTGGAGGAATGCCGACATGCGGATCTTCCAATATGTGAAATCAGAGCCATCGAACCCTGAAATCTTGCCAACAGACTGATCCATGGTAGCCTCTCTATGGATCTAGAACCGGTTAAGGTATAGAAGACCCTACCCTAGCTCTGATACCAATTGAAGGACCGAAAGAGCGACCTAGAGAGGGTGAATAGGTCGACACCTAAAAAATACAACCCCAAAACCCTCTCTTCTCACCCGTGCAAGATCACGTAGCAACAAGTGCTACTGACCCTAGGACGCACTGAGGAAAGCTACACGGAAGCGCTACACAGCACTCGCTCAAACGCTAAGAGAAACCGACGCAAAACGAGCCTGAAAATTCGCCCTGGCAGAGCCACCGGACAGTCCGACGCCTCAGCACCAGACAGTCCGACAGCACCACTGGACAGTCTGGTGCACCCATCGGACGAAATAGACCGAGGGCTTTGACACTCATGCAGGCACCCACCGGACGATATAGCTGAAGCCACCGGACGGTATAGCCCACTAGTCTACCCATCGAACGCAAAGAGGCCGAACCTTGTATTCTCCGCCCGAAAAACCCTATAGCCACCGGACAGTCCAGTGCCTACGCACCGGATAGTCCGGTGGTATAGTACAGGGCAGCCCGAGGAAGAAAACAGCCCGCGAATCCTCAAAACTCGATCCAAATCTTGACCAATTGGACTCCAAATGTCACGAAAATTCACAAGGACTTTATCTAAGCCATGGAGGAGCTATTCCCACAAGATCCAAGCCTAATCTCAAGAAATCCTCCACGGATTTTACTCGTCCCCGAAGCTAAGTCCAAGAGGCAAGAACAAAAAAGGAGGGGCTGCTTGTGGCTGCAATGATTGGGCACCAAAACCACAATCAAAACCACACCCTAGTAGTCCAAAACACCAGTGATAGAAAGATCAAGGGCTTGGTCAAGCACAAACGCAACAAAAGACCAAGGAACCAAGATCAAAAGCCAAACAAGAAGGGGGACAAAAGGAGCATACACAAGGGTGCACAAAATTCATCCATTAGGAGCCTCAAAGAGGTCTTAGATCAGGTTACAAGATGAATGATTCGTACACCAAGCTTCCACCCTACTCCTATCCTCTTTCTATCGAGCTAGATCTCTCCAAAACCCTCTAATCTTGAAGCTCTTGCTTGATGATGAAAATGGAGTACTAACCCTAGGTCTATGCACTCCAAAACAGTCAAGAGAGGGAGATAAGATAGCCATCTCCCTTATTTATACTACAGACACTTAACCCTAGCAGTTTTTCACTTAACCCCCATATTATAGACGCTTACACTAGAAAGGCCCGTAGGGGCAATAAAAAATGCTGGGAAACTTGGATGAACGAACACAATGAAGTCCAAGGCGTCTTCGGTTTATCCGCCTCGTCTGGATGGTCTCCACGTGTCCAGTAGCTCATCCCTCGGATAACTACTGATTTTGGGATACCGGCAACCAAGCCCCTGGTTTGACGATGGAACCAAGAAACGCTCTGGACCCCCGGTTTTGACGCTCGAACAGGGAAATGATCATGGGCTTCAACAGTAGAGTGAGTTTACGGCTCACGACACCGTCCCGGGCCTAAGGTCGCACTTATGGGCCGAGCCTAACTTGGACAGCAGCCTAAGCCACCTGCCAGTCCACTCGACAGGGATTTTGTCATGCCAAGTCCACTTTGGCACCGCCTCTCGTTCCACTCGAGAGGGCTTCTCCTCTAGGTTACGCTTAGGAGGTGCTCGCTAGTCCATCAGCAAGTCTTCGATGTTGACAAGCGCTCATCATAGCCAGGATGAAAGACCAGACTCGGTACACTTGAGTCCCTTAGTATCTCTTCAAAAGCAGGCAACCAGTACGTTCCTAGCTGCATTAGCGAATCATATTCTCTACGGTTGATGACAGGCTGACAAGTATACAAAATGCACAATCAGCCACTAAGCCGTGACACATAAATGGACACGATTAATGATCTAGGACAAATTAGAAAGACAGTAGCGTGCACTATCTCAACTCCAAAGGTGCCCATCCGTTGTTTAGAATCTTAGTTCATGGTCAAAGCCGAGCGGGCGATGGCGGAATCGTCCGGGGTGGAGGAGGGGTGGGGGGTGCGGCGGCGGAATCGTAAAAACGAATTGGGTGGTGCCTACATGGGTTGGGGTAGGACGTGGTTTTGACCAGACCGAAACCGGGGGGTGCGGGCGGCGGGGTTCGGTTAGCTAGGTTCCGATGGTGGGGCTGGACCCAAAGTGCATCGTTGGACCAGGGCTTCCTTTCTTGTACTTGTTCCTTACGATGGTAGTCACGGTTTTCACAAAGACAACATGGACACAATACTACGCGAGCTGGCCCCGCGAATGCATGATTCAAGAAAGCATTTGTTATCTGAGCCCATTCCTTTTAGTGTGCACCATCACTTCGCCATCCGTCATACATCGCCCTTCTATCGTCACCCATTATGCAAAGCTAAAAAAATTAAGCATCGTCAACGAACGTGGCTTAGGTGACTGTTCAGAACCTAATAGGAAAGATGTGTCATAAACCCACCCAATAATGTATGTTGTTGCATACGACCTATGACGTGAGATATGGTCGGAACGAAATTTCGGCAGCATAACTCTGCCGTTCTCCAAATGCACGCCTGATCATGGTGCGTTGGAGAACAACTTGGGTTATGCAACCGAAATCTCCACTCCAACCATATCTCACGTCATATATAGGTCATATGCAACAACATACATTATTAGGTTGTCCCAAAATATACGCGGGGACAATTCTGGAACCACGCTTGTCACAACCAAATGTGACATGCATTGTTCCGGAACGGGTGACACCTAGGCTCGCTATTGTTTGATGTACGGATAAGACATAAAACAAGTCACTGATATGATGATGAAACCGAAAAGGCATCAAATATAATTACTCATACTCATTATATAAACAATTGGCAGTAGATAAATGCTTAAGGCCTTTTTCATACTCATTTTATAGACAATTGCTTAGCAAAAACTGCCAAACCAGATTAAAACTTAAATTACAACTATAAGCATAATTAAGGCCTAAGCAGTGGTTCAAAGCACAATTAACAATTAATATACAACAGTTATCTCTATAACTTCATCGGTTCTTGAAGTGACACACGAAAATAGTCCATAACTAACCCATGAAATTATTGAGTAACATGCAATGCAACAAACCGATGAATTTAAGCCAAGATACTGTAGTTCGCTGCGAAGAGGTGGTCGAGGGCGAAGCAGCTAAGTGGTGGTCGAGGGTGAAGCAGCCAGAGGAGGCTCTGCGGTAGGCCGACTCCGCGGAGTGAGACGCAACGGCTTGGCTAGCCCCTCGACCCCTCCATATGGGCCCAAGAGAAGCCTCCTTGCACGATGGCGACGCTCTTGCAGGGAGGCTCCTGCGGTGCAACGGGAGGCTGGGTGGTGTGGGGGCTGTCAGGGAGCGGCCCGGTGGCGGCGCGGCGGTGGGGGACTGGCTGTGGGACACTGGCGCGGTGAAGGGGCATGAGGCGACTCCGCGGTGGGGACGGAGCGGCGGTGCGGGACTGGAGGTGGGGGATGGCACAACGGCGCGGTGGATGGGGTGCCAGCAGCGCGGTGGGGACAGAACACCGCTGGGGACAATGGAGCGGCGCAGTAGGGCGGTGGGGAACGGCGCGAGCCGGCGGTGCGGTGGGGCATGGCATGGCGGCAACGGGGGGCGTGCGAGGCGGCAGGTGCGGTGGGGCAGTGGGGCGCGGCGCGGTGGCGAGGGCCGGGGGCGCGTGAGGCGGCGGCGGGTGAGGCGGCATTGTGGTGGTGCCGTGGGCCGAGGTGGGGTGTGGGGCGGCGAGGGGCCGAGGGCGCGTGAGGCGGCGGTGGGTGAGGCGGCGGCGCGGTGTGGCAGCGAGGGCCTGGGGCGCGTGAGGCGGCGGCGGGCGAGGCGGCGTTGCAGTGGAGCCGTGGCGCGCGGCGCGGCGTGGAGCGGTGTAGCGCGATGTGACAGCGTGGGGCTGGGGGCGCGCGAGGCGGCGGCGCGGTGGGGCGGCAGGGCGTGGTGCGACGACGAGGGCCGGGGGCGCGCGAGGCGGCGGCGGGCGAGGCGGTGGGGCGGTGGCGCGGTGGAGTGTGATTTGGACCGGAAAACCAGATCTAGAATTTGGTCTGGGATTTGAGCAAGTGGGCGGTTAAGTTTGTAGGACCGAGACGTGCGACTAGAGAGGGGGGGTGAATAGGAGCACTTGGAAAACTCAAACTCAAATCCCCAAGGTGAGCTCTCACAAAAAAAACGCACACCCGATACCGTCTACTGAATAGATACGTATCGGATGGCAAGCGGAAGCACTCAAATCAATGCCTAAACAAACAGACGCAAGACGAGCAAACACAGCCTGCAGAAACAGATCGGACGGTCCAATCCTAAAGATCGGACAAGAAACCGGACCTAGAAAAACAGAGGGAAAGAACTGACGCTGCGGCAGGACTGCAGACCGAAAGGTCCGGTTGTACAGACTGTCCTATAGAACGGAAGGTACGGTCTATACAACCCCCAAAACCGGTGCGAGGCCTCAAAACGCTCACTTGCTCGCTGGATCAATAGACCATATGGTACTGTCCTACAGACCGTCCATTAAACCGGATGGTACGGTCCATACTGGGAACCAGCCCGAGCCTGCGCGAGAGAAACGGCCCACGTATCACCGAAAACTCGATCGAATCCAAGTCAAACCTTAACCAAACTCCACGAAATTTAGCACAGGCTATCCTGGAGCCATCCCAAAGCAAATCCCCAAAGATCTACTCCAAAAGATCTCATGAAGATGGGAAGGAGAGACCGAAAAACCGAAATTCGTCATGAATGGCCCTTGCTCGTGGTTCTAGGATTCCAGCACTTGGCTAGTGAGATTCACCACATCCTAGCAAGACAAAATCCTGGCAAAAGAAAGATTCCAACCTTGGACAAACCGAAACACACCAAAATCCAAGGATAGGAACAGAAAACGAAATAGAATGGGGAAGGGAAGGAGATGGGTGAAATTTGCTGCTCACACCATGGAATTCACAAGAAGGAAAGCTTAGATTAAATCACGAAATCAGGTCTTACAGGAGCCCTAGAGCCTACCTCCCATCTTTCTCCCACTAAACTAGAGATTAGATAAACTAGGCACTCATCTCCTAGCTAATCCCCTATCTTTTCTCACTTTAGCTCTTGGTTGCTAGGGTAAGGAAAACCTAGGGTATGTGGCTGGCCAAGAGTCACTTTAGCTCTTGGCTGCTAGGGTTAGGAAAACCTAGGGTATGTGGCTGGCCAAGAGAGTCTCCAAGGAGGCTTCTTAGGTCTATTTATACCTAAGGCCCTAAAAGACACAGTTTACACTAAGACCCCTATAATAGAAATGCCTGGAGGGGCTGAAATGTAAACGATACAATCGAACGACTACGATGACGTCTTGATCTTCTTCTTCTCCACGCCTCGCTTGGATGTGCGCCACATAGCTAGTAGTCCGGAAGCTTCCCCCGGTTTTGAAGTCAGAAACCGGGAAACTTTATTCTGCGGGCTTCGTGGGCCGGGTCTTGGCCCAATCTTCTATCTTGGCGAGTCGGAGCCCAACCCATCAAGTCATTTGAGCTTGGGTGGCGGTTTTGAGCTGAAGCCGCCAAAGCCTCCCTCTCACGTCTTCGCGTCATGCACTCGCGTTGGAGCACCACGGTTGCACCTGGCTTCTCCAGTCCATCGGAGTCGCCTCGCAGTCCATCGGAGGGCTTACACCACCGTTGCCGAACCGCCCCTCCGTGTACCGAGCTCCCATAGCCGACCGACGCCGAGACTTGCCTCTAATCCATCGGAGGGCTTTTGCCTCAGTCCATCGATGTCTTCATCATCCTCTACCTCCAATCCATCGGTGGCTCTCCAGTCCATCGGAGGACTTGAGCTCGTTGACAATCACTCATCATACCAGGAGAGCAATAAGGCCGGTCCATTGGCTCACAATCTCCCCCTTGATAAGCGCATTGTCAACACTCCAACCTGTAACCTGAAATAGAACAAAGACAAGAGAAAAAACGTAAAACTGAAAAAGAAAGAAGAAAACAAAACAAGTGCCCAAGCTGCCCAAAACCAATCAAAGGCAAAACACAAGGCAGCTTGAAGCAACAAAGAAAGCAAAGCATCGGCTCCTCAAGACAGAGGCAAAAGGCACAAGGCAGCTTGAAGCAACAAAGAAAGCAAAGCATCGATTCCTCAAGATAGAGGCAAATGGTTCAACGCATCGATGCAAAAAGCATGCTAAAAGCTCAACCCTGAAATGCATCCTCACAGATGCAAGATGAATGCAAAGCTCCCCCTTAACTAGATCTCTCCCGAGTCCTCCCCTTTTGTCCAATACCCAAATTTCTCCCCCTTGTTGACAATGGACACATCAAGGGCTCATAGGACTCGGTCTGGTCACCGTCATGTACAACAGTGAGCCGATCATCCCTCAAAATTCCCTCTAGTCCACCGCCTCCCCTTCTTCATCTTCATCGAGCATTATCTTGGTGTCCATCGGAGTAGACATGGGCTTTGAGTTGTCCATGGCAAACTTCTTGAGGACATCTCTTGTGTACTTGGCTTGATGGACGAAGGTACCCTTAGGACCTTGCTTGATCTGCAGCCCAAGGAAGAACTGGAGCTCACCCATGAGACTTATCTCAAATTCTCAGCTCATCTCAGCAAAACTAGACACCAAAGTGCGAGATGAACCACCAAAGATTATGTCATCAACATATATCTCTGAACTATCAAGGTGTCACCGCCACGACTTAACAAAAACAAGGTCTTGTCTATAGAACCCATCACAAACCCAGACTTGAGCAGGAAACTCTTCAATCTAGCATACCAAGCTCTTGGAGCTTGCTTTAGACCATAAAGGAGTTTTCTCAACTTATATACCCGGTCTGGAAATTTGGCACTCTCAAAGCCAGGAGGTTGTCTCACATATACCTCCTCCTCTATGAACCCATTTAGGAAAGCAGACTTGACATCCATCTGCTGCAGTTTGAAGCCTTTAGAGGCCGCAAAGGCAAACATAATTCTAATGGCTTCTAAATGGGCTACAGAGGCAAAGGTTTCCTCATAGTTTATCCCTTCTTTCTGACAGAAACCCTAGGCTACTAGTCTCGCTTTGTTCCTCACTACCATCCCATTCTCACCCTGTTTGTTCTTAAAAACCCACTTGGTACCTATAGGACGGCAGTTTGGTGGAGGCTCAACTAAATCCCAGACATGGTTTCTCTCAAAGTTCTCTAACTCCTCATGCATGGCGTTCACCCAGTTAGGATCCGATAATGCATGTGAGACATCTCGGGGCTCAAAAGAAGCAACAAATGCGGAGTGGGAGAAGAAGTCTAAAGAGTTAACCGACGAGCGTGTGACATGCTGATGTATGTCTCCAATCGTCTTGTGTGGAGGGTGATCCCGCTGGACCTGTCGAGATGGAACAATCTCAGAGGTTACCTCCCTGCATCCTTAGCAGGGCCGCCATCTGCTTGAGCTTGGACTTATGAAAGCAAAGAGCAAGCCGTAGGCATCGGTCCATCCTCAGCATCTGAGCTTGTAGCGAAGGGGCAAGAGCTGCAGCCGATGCCGTGGATCCCGCATCACCCGCACCATCCACATCATCTTCATCTTCAAAGATGGGGGGTGCCTTCCTCATCATCACGTGAAAGCTCAAAAGCAGGGGTTGTGCAAAGCATAGTTTCATCGAAAAAAACCTCACAAGTCTCCTCTACTCGATGAGTCTCTAAGATCCACACACGAAATTCTCTTGAACTCGAAGAATACCCAAGAAAGATCCCATCCAAACAATGAGACTCAAACTTGTCTATATGACCCACCTTCTTAAGCACAAAGCATCTGCACCCAAACGGCCTCAGGTGCTTGACGCTAGGCTACCTAGCAAACCGAAGTTCATACGAGGTCTTCCCAAGGAAAGCTCGCAAGAAAATCCGGTTTCCAATGTAGAAGGCTGTATTCACTGCCTCAGCCCAAAAGCGTCTAGGAGTCCTATGCTCATCAAGCATCGTTCGTGCCATCTCAACGAGTGTGCGGTTCTTGCGTTCCACAACACCATTCTGAGAAGGGGTATATGGAGAAGAAAACTAGTGTTCAAGACCTAGGTCACGACAGAAGTTATCAAAATGAGAGTTTCTGTATTCTCCGCCATTGCGGATAGCCCTCATGGCCTTATGATTCTCATTCCTCAACCTCAATACCAGATCCCAAACAAAACCAAATGCCTCATCCTTAACCTCCATGAAAAATACCCGCGAGAACTGAGAAAAGTCGTCCACAACGACAAGCACGTACCACTTCCCACTGACCGACGCTACTCGAGCGGGACCGACTGTATCCATATGGAGTAGCTCACCCGGATAGGAGGTCATAACCTGAGACACAGGAGTGTGAGAACCAGCAACCATTTTGCCATGATGACACGGGTGGCACACTAAATCCTTCTCAGCTTTCAATTTGGGCAATCATCGGATTAGTGAAGGACCGGGAGAGCGACCTAGAGGGGGGTGAATAGGTCGACACCTAAAAACCTACAACCTCAAAACCCTCTCTTCTCACACCATGGAAGATCACGTAGCAACAAGTGCTACTGACCCTAAGACACGACGAGGAAAGATTACACGGAAGCGCTACAAACAGCTTGCTCAAACGCCGAGAGAAAACGACGCAAAAACGAGCCAAAAAACCACCCAGGGGTAGAGCCACCGGACAGTCCGACGCCAAGGCACCGGACAGTTCGATGGCACCATCGGACAGTCCGGTGCTAACGCGCCGGACAATCGGTGCACTCACCGGACGCTTGAGGCTGAGGGCTTGACCCTCAAGCAAGCACCACCGGACAGTCCGGTGGCTCGCCGCTGGAGAGTCCGGTGCTTGCAAAAGCCCCGGGTGAGGCCGACCCTCGAAGTCTTCGCCCGGGCAAACCCTGGCCACCGGACAGTCTGGTGCCTACCCACCGGACAGTCCGGTGGTAAGAAACAGGGCAGCCCGAGAGAGAAAACAGCCCGTGAATCCTCAAAACTCGATCCAAATCTTGATCAAATGGACTCCAAACTTCACCAAACTTTGCAGAGAGTTAGTCTAGGTCATGGAGGAGCTATTCCCAACAGATCAAGGCAAAGCCATTTGAATTCCTCCACGAATTCGACTATTCCCTGCAGTGAAGTCCACTTGCCAAGAACGAAAGTGGAGGGGCTGCTCGTGGATTCAAAGATTGGGCAAGGAAAACTACAATCCACCACGTCCTAGCAGTCCAAACCACTGGCAATAGAAGGATCTTGCTCTTGCCCAAAACCAAACACTCAAAAAGGCAAAAAAACAAAGATCAAAAGCCAATCAAGAAGGGGGACAAAAGGAGCACACACAAGGCTGAACGAAATTCATCCATTAGAAGCCTCAAAGAGGTCTTAGATTAGGTTACAAGATGAAGATTTTGTACACCAAGCTTCCACCCTACTCGTACACTCTTCCTATGGGGCTAGATCTCTCTAAAACCCACAAAAACATGAAGCTCTTGATTGATGACGAGATTGACTCTCAAACCCTAGGTTCTTGAGTCCTAAACCAGCCAAGGAAGGGAGATTAGACAGCCATCTCCCTTATTTATACTGCTGGGGAACGGTCATGGTTAAACCTTATGAATTTCAAAAAAAATTCATTCCCTTCCAGGATCATCGTATGCATTAGAACCAAGATTAGACAGATATGAAAACATAAACACATACCGTAGCCTTCAGAGTCTGATTGTCGCAGCGGAATGACACTCGTCGGATCTTTCATAGCAAAACAGCTGTGGCCTTTAGGTATCCACACGAACAGGCGTTCGGCTACATGCGTCGGTGTGCTAGCACCGGATTACACAACCCTCGTGACTTTTCTTGGAATGGGTGAAACCTTTTCACCCTTCCCTCTAGGCTTCTAGAGAATTGAATGGTCTTGCCAAATACCTCTCCTTTTATAGGTCGCGGCACACCAAAGGGAGGCAACAACCTAGTTGGTTCCAGGGCCCTCCATGGGCAAGTCCAATTTGAACTTTGCTTTTTGTATTCATATAATACTGAGGCAAAGTTCAACTTGAACTCTTCTTTCTGGATGGTTCTAGAGTCCTCTGGTGAAGGAGAAGTCCGATTTGAACTCTGCTTATGGCAAAGTTCAACTTGAACTTTTCTTTCTAGATGGTTCTAGAGTCCTCCGGTCAAGGACAAGTTCGATTTGAACTTTTCTTCCTGTAGCACACATCCCAAAAACTACGCTCAATCTTATTTAGCTTTGTCACGAGTGGAGGTTTCATAAACCTGCCTAAACCATGTTCTTTGTGTGTGACCCTATAGGTTCGTGCAATGTTGGTAGTAGATCAAATACACTTTTAATCCACAAGTCACAAGCGGCTTCTAGCAAAACATTGTGACTATCCAAATTGCATGAAGATCAATCATCCAACGAACCTCTCAATGATCAAATGTCAATCCTTTCGTCTCTATTGATATATTGACTTTACCCAAGGTTGAGATGTGTCATCCTTGTGCTATTAAGTCCCTTTTCTCAATTCTCTGAAGTAGACTAAACTTGATCGATTGATCAACTTCTTGATCACTCGGGCATGGCCATGCACATTCTTTAGTCTATTTCATCGAGTGGCTAAAGATATCATTTTCCTCTAAACGAGGAGGACAACTCCCTTCTTGATCAATTACTTCCTACTGCATGATTCAAAACATGCCCGAGTGTTGCCCTTATGGTCGGCCAGTTACGATGCAACGTTAGACAACATCAAAGCATGCTATCCTCATGTAGGGAACTGTGATTGATCTCAAGTCTGAGGATTAAGACATTTATCATTGTATGAAATCACCTATGACACATCATATCCTCAAAGCTGGTGTTTCATAAAGTGGGTCAATCCAATACCATGTACTCCTACATGTATATTCACATGATTGTATTGATATCACATATCCATAGCTTGCAAAACATGGCTATCACAACAATCCATGTGCTTGATTATATTCATATCTTATTGATGTTCCAATCAATAAATAAAATCAAGGGATTACTTTATAATGATGTCATTATATGTTACAGGGTTTTACAATCAAGTCGTACTTAATGACTTGTAACATGATATCATTATTGGAACCATACAAGCATAATATATTACAATCATCTTCATGATTGGTCTCTTGGGCATATCTCCAACATATGCTACAAACACATTACCCTAGCAGTTTTTCACTTAACCCCTATATTACAGACGCTTACACTAAAAAGGCCCATAGAGGCTAGAAAAGACGCCGAGAAACTCGAATGAGCGAACATGATGAAGTCCAAGGCGTCTTCGGTTTCTCCGCCTCATCCGGATGGTCTCCACATGTCTAGTAGCTCATCTCTTGGATAACCACCGGTTTTGGGATACCGGCAACCAAGCCCCTGGTTTTGACAATGGAACTAGGAAACGCTCTGGACGCCGGTATTGACGCTTGAATTGGGAAACGATCATGGGCATCAACAGTAGAGTGATTTTACGGCTCACAACACCGTCCTGGGCCCAAGGTCACTGAAAGGATCAAGATGTCCAAGAGGGGGGGGGGTGAATTGGACTTCTAATTTCAAAACTCAAAATTAAATCCTATCGCACAAGTCCCAATTCACCCTAGTGCCTAAACAAGTGATCCTAATGAACTACACGCACAAAAGGTTTGCAACCTAGAGCCAAGCATGCAATTCTAGGAAAGTAAAGAGCGGAAAGTAAAGAGAAGACACAAGGATTTTTTCCCGAGGTTCGGGGAGACACACGGTCTCTACCCCCTACTCCTCGTTTGGCGCCCCTTGCAAGGCTTCGCTCTCGCGGTCTCCTTGTAAGGATCCCAGCCTCAAACCTCGCAAGGAATGAGGTTGGCAAAGTGACCTTCGCAAAGGTCAAGCAACCCCTTGATCCGCGGACCAAGTGCTCACTTCTTGATGAAGCTCTTCTCCGCTCCGGATCAGCGAGCTTGAACCGGTTACACTCCCTTCGGAAAGGGCATGCTCCGCTTCTCCCACAAGCTTCGGGAGCTCGCGAAACGCACGACCGCAGCCGTTTAGGTGATAGCAATTACCACGAGTAACAAGCTTTGGCTTCACTTGATTCAACTCCAATCAAGGAGTTCTCTTCTCTTCAAGTCTCTTGCCCAAAGCTCAAGATTTTGTGTGGAATTGGTGGTGTAAATGACCTTTGAGTGTATGTGAGTGTTCCTGGGTTGCAAAGGTAGCAAATGAGGGGAGAGGGAGCCTTTAAATAGGGTGGAGCTCCAAAACTATCCGTTGGGGAGCTCCAACCATTTTTCTGCGTACCCACCGGACAGTTCGGTGCGTTGCCACTGGACAGTCCGGTGGTATATAAAATTCAAAAACCCGTTTCGCGCCAAGGGCCTTAGAGCCACCGGACAGTCCGGTGGAGAGTTTTGCAAAGCCGACTTAGCATCCCCTCAGTTTATATCGTCCGGTGGTGATGATACGCTGGCCCAATCTTCCGTAAGGTACGGGTAAATATCGATTTGGTGGAGAACTCGACGTTGACGGTCCGCTTCAAATCAACAAGATTCGAACCTGCAACCGCTACACCACAGCTCCGTTGGTTATCAACCAAGCACAACTTGATTGACCTCGCCGATAAGGCTATTCCTGCAAGCGAATCGAAGAACACAAGCAAGAAGGTATAAACACGCAATCTGAAATTGCAAATATGTATGAAGCGAATAAGATAGGGAGTTCAAGAACTCGGTTCCAATGGGCTAATCGTCAACAATGGAGGAGATCAAGAACGGGGGCCTTGGATCACTGCAACAGGGTTTGTCACCAGCAATTACAATGAATCTATCAAGTTTCTCGATGGACAACTCAAACTAAACAAAACCCAACTCTAAAGTGACGGCGGCTACTGAATATATATATTCCTGGACATCCTAGGGTTGAGGCGTGACCAAGGAGGGGCGCCCCTCAATATGGGCTTAAGGCCCGACACGATACAATTTAAGTTTTGGCCCAAAACAAAGTTGCTGCAACTTTTTGTGGTCACACAGCATGACCCACGAATCTTCTGGAGCTAGGACCAGAACCAAAACGACGGCGTCATCATCCCGATTCCAACGCATCCGAGAACGCCCCGTTTCGATGTCGTATGAAGGAGATATGGCCGAAACCGTGACGTGTTGTCTGCTGAAAACGGGGTGAACGTGGCAACCGAGTTGGGGACGAATTCCGACTTGGAGAAGACCACGAATCGTGCACATCCAGCGTGGCGATGTCCTCATCATCCTCCCCTTCTTGAATTGGAGTCGTCCTCGACTCCATCCTCATGATGTCCGCATCATCCTCCCCTTCTTGGAACAAAGTCGTCCTCGACTCACCAAGTACCTGCAAAAGGTTAGTGACAGCAGGCGATGCACGAATAGGTTGACAAAGCATAGTATAACAAGGTGCAGCATTGTTTTCACATAATGCAGCAGTGGCAGCAGTGGTCGCAAGATAAACATCTTTATTCAATTTAATTCCATTATTGCGAGCATGAGGGGAATCTACAGGAAGGTCATGTTTAACATTTGTAACATTTGCAGCATGTTCTTTATGATAGTTTCGAATATCAGCTGGCGACAAAGGAGACAAAGTAATTTTCTGATCCTTATGCATGAAAGTATATGTATTAGTTCTACCATGGTGTGACACATCATTATCAAATTCCCATGGTCGTCCTAACAATAAGGAAGATGCTTGCATAGGAACAACATCAAAATCAGCATAACCTTTATAAACGCCCACAGAAAAGTGTATACGGACTGATTTGGTTACCTTCGCCTTACCGCTATTGTTGAACCATTGGATGTGGTATGGGTGGGGAAGGTCACGTGTAGGCAAACCAAGCTTGTGGACCAAATCTGTACTCACCAAATTGCTGGAACTCCCGCTATCAATGATGGTGAGAACACGACACTCCTGCACAATGAGAAACAAATGGAACAAGTTGTTGCGCTGGAGCTTCTCTTCCTCATGGTCCACCCGTGTACTCAAAGTACGCTGTACAACAAGGGTAGGATATTCCGCGGTGGCAGCCACGGAATCAATGGCAACCGCATCCATCTCTGCAGCAAGGTTAGTAGAAAGAACCAATTCATCTTCTATATCACTAGCACTTGCATACCCAGTACCATCAGCGGTAGCAATGTAAGCACGACGACTTGGGCAATCCTTCATGACATGGCCCATGCCCTTGCATCGATGGCATATGATTTTGGAGGAGGAACCGCTGGTAGAAGAATGTGCAGGGGCAGCAGCACCTCGCTTCTGTGGCTGGAGCTGCACAGAAGACGAAATACTCACCTCGGAAGCTTGCGTCGAGGAAGGCAGCGCTGGAGGTGGCGTAGCAAAAGAAGCCTTGGACTTCTCAACGTTGGCACGTTGCAAAAACGATCGTCCTTGTGACCTGAAAGATTGTTCTTCTTGGCGGCGTACCTGTACTTCCCGTTCTGCCTTAATAGCAAGATGATACAAAGCAGAAAAATTGCGCCAAGTTTTGTAATCAAGTATACTTTGTATTTCAGCATTTAAACCACCAAAGAAACGAGCACATGTATCATTATCCTCTTCACGAATGCCACAACGTGCTAAGCTCATAAGCAATTCCTGATAATAGTCCTCTACTCCTCTATCACCTTGTGTTAAAGTTTGCAGTTTTAAACGTAAATCACGTTGGTAATAAGGAGGAACAAAACGAGATTTCATGCGAGCCTTTAATTCTCTCCAAGTTTGAGGAACAACAGCATTATTAGCATTGCAAAGATCACTCCACCAGAAAAGAGCAAATTTAGTAAATTCACTAGTAGCAAGTCTTACTCTATGCTCCTCAGGAACAGCATGGGAATCAAATTTTTGTTGAACAGAAAGTTCCCAATCTAAATATGCATCAGGGTCAACATGACCAGCAAACTCAGGGAGACTAAATTTTATTTTGGAGAAAGGATCATTGTTACCATTATTACCTCCCATACCGCGGCGGTTGAAGTTGAAGCGGCGACGGTTATGTGCATCAGGGTCAGGTTCATCGTCATCCATATCATCCTCAAAACCACCAATGTTATCGTCACCTCCTGCACATGGACGGCGTTGCTCAACCTGTGCAACACGAGTCACTAAATTGTTCATGTTTCGGGTTAGCGCGTCGAGGAGGTTGCGCTGCTCGGTCGCAAGAATGCGCTGCTCATTCATGAATGAGGTAAGCTCAGCCTTGGACACACAGTCGTTGAAGTCCGTTGGAGATCCTGACATGGTTAGAAGACAGGAAAAGACAACACAAAAGTATTATCCCTATCAACTAAAAGGAACCGGTTGGAGGTGGGTGGTGCTGTATGTGGAAAGCAAAATCTCAAGCGGCTTACCACCGTCTTGCAAGTGTTCTTACCAAAGCTAAACAGGCGGTACAATCTTGTTGTCGAGCTTGAGGTGTAACAGTTGCAAGAAGGAACCTGTGCTGACCGAAGTATTTGTGGAGCTATAGGTAGGAGACACTCAAATATGATAGCAAGGAGTAGCAAATAACGAATGCAGATTAGCAAAGCTCAATAAGTATCCAAAGTACAAGTCACAGTTGCTGGCTAAGACGTGCCTAGACGTAGCGCAACAAGAGGAAACAAGTGACGATGGATGAAACTCACAGAATAGGCGAATCAGCACGTGAACAGGGGGCACCCGAAGAACACAAGATCTTTGACTTTTTTTGTATGATTTTTCTGATATTTTTCCTTGAACAAGGATCACAAAAAAAATTGAACCACAAATAATTTCACCTTCAACAGAGGTCAGATGTGGTCTACAGGAAAAACAGCACGTTCTCTGAAAAACGTGCAAAACCCTTGATCAATTTTTTTCTTTATTTTCCTGAATTTTTTTGGCAATTTTGACAGACGCAAACCGACAATCGGTGGGTTTGCCTATGCTCAGAATCTCGTCACGAAGCTACCATATTTTTTTCGGATTTTTCTGACAAACGAGCGGAAAGTTATGCCTGTTTTATGGAAGGTACCTCAAGTTAAGTTTTTCCGATGGCACAACCCGACGGCGGAAATTAGGGTTTGGATGGCGGAATTGGCACACGACGGCGAATGATGGATGGAGAAGGAAAGTGGGGAAACAAAATCACAACGCGACTTGTTGTGTGGGTAATCGTGGATGGGATTGTGGCGGAAACAAAGAATAGCAAGAGAACAGTTGAATTACGACTACGACACAACCCTAAACCAGCAACACAACTAGGACACGGATACGAACTGAACAAAGCGAATACTGAAAACGAAATTGCACGGCTTAAAAATACCTCACGGTTATAGGACAGGGGAATTTTTTTTTTTTTAGGGCTTTTTTTTTGTGGACTGTAGGTAATGCACACACGAACGAATCTAAAGGAAACAACTCAATTATACCTCACGGGAAAACCTGGAATCCTGATACCACTTGATGATACGCTGGCCCAATCTTCCGTAAGGTACGGGTAAATATCGATTTGGTGGAGAACTCGACGTTGACGGTCCGCTTCAAATCAACAAGATTCGAACCTGCAACCGCTACACCACAGCTCCGTTGGTTATCAACCAAGCACAACTTGATTGACCTCGCCGATAAGGCTATTCCTGCAAGCGAATCGAAGAACACAAGCAAGAAGGTATAAACACGCAATCTGAAATTGCAAATATGTATGAAGCGAATAAGATAGGGAGTTCAAGAACTCGGTTCCAATGGGCTAATCGTCAACAATGGAGGAGATCAAGAACGGGGGCCTTGGATCACTGCAACAGGGTTTGTCACCAGCAATTACAATGAATCTATCAAGTTTCTCGATGGACAACTCAAACTAAACAAAACCCAACTCTAAAGTGACGGCGGCTACTGAATATATATATTCCTGGACATCCTAGGGTTGAGGCGTGACCAAGGAGGGGCGCCCCTCAATATGGGCTTAAGGCCCGACACGATACAATTTAAGTTTTGGCCCAAAACAAAGTTGCTGCAACTTTTTGTGGTCACACAGCATGACCCACGAATCTTCTGGAGCTAGGACCAGAACCAAAACGACGGCGTCATCATCCCGATTCCAACGCATCCGAGAACGCCCCGTTTCGATGTCGTATGAAGGAGATATGGCCGAAACCGTGACGTGTTGTCTGCTGAAAACGGGGTGAACGTGGCAACCGAGTTGGGGACGAATTCCGACTTGGAGAAGACCACGAATCGTGCACATCCAGCGTGGCGATGTCCTCATCAGGTGGTGTACCGGACAGTCCGGTGGTGAGCCATCGGACAGTCCGGTGGTCCATTTCGCCTGGGACGAAGGAAAACACAGCCCTCAGTTTATATCGTCCGGTTGTGGCACCGGACAGTCCGGTGGCTGTTAAAGCTCAGCCGAACGACATAACCTTAGCACTAAGTTGTTGCGCCACCGGACAGTCCGGTGGTACATAAAGATTTGGTTTTCAGCGCTGTTTTCAAACGAAGTTTTGTAAAGTTTTCGGAGGGCTTTCTCTTGACTTTTTTTGACAAAGGTGAGTGTGTTTTGGCATGTTTTAAGGTGCTTGAGCTTTAGGACATAGATGCACTCGAAAGATAGAGAATTCTCGAAATGGAGTGACTCAAGCTACTCACCTCAACCCCTCTTGATTGTACGGCTCGACTAAAGCTAGCAAAAAGAAAACTAAGTGCCCTTCTTCACCTTTTGGCACTTAGAGCTAGGGAAGCACCCGATCTTCTTGCTAGCTCGATTAAACCACAAACCGTCCATTTGAATTTGAAATTGGGGTCTCTTTTAATCAACCAATGAGCTCAATTTCTAATATAAACCCTTCAAAGCATGAACTCATTAGTAAACGACATTAGGTTGTCATTAATCACCGAAACCTCTACCTTTGAGGGTTTGTTTCTCACAATCTCCCCCTTTTTGGTGATTGATGACAACAAAACAAGTAGAGCTAGTAAAGTAAAGAAAGTAAACGCAAAGCTCAAAGTAAAACATGAATTTGAACACATAGAGTCACAATCACAATCAAAGAACCATAGTCATGAGAACATACATCATGCTCAAAAGCCAAAAGTCATGACATGGGTCAATATCCAAAATAAAATCCATCATACAACAAAAGATTTCTCTCAAAATCTCCCCCTGACTGCTAGACACTCTCTAGCTCTACTGACTCTCCCCCTAAGCTCCCCCTACAACTAACTCTCCCCCTTTGGCGTCAAGCACCAAGAAGAGAGTTCTACGACACTGGAGGATCGGGAAGTCGGGAGCCGTCCTTCTGAGAGGACAAGATGAAGCGCGATGGAGAGTTAGGGTCACTGTATGCCGCTGCGTCGTCAACTGCCCGCTCAATGTCGGAGGGTGACACTGTGCCTGGAGCCTCGAGCGGGGCAGAGACAGTCAGGGTCGGGGTCGTCGTCGTGGACGGAGCAGTGGCACCAGTCGTCGAGAACGTAGTGGAGGCAGTGTGGAAGCTAGGTTCGGCCGACTGGGCTGGAGACTGGAACTCTGGAGTAGCCTCTGCAGGTGATGGCTTGGACGCCTCTAGCACCGGAGAGACCTGAGGAGCACTGCTGACTGGGGGCTGCCCTGAGGTCTGGAGCTGACTGTCTGACGCTGTGGTGAGAAGCAGATCTGGCAACGTCGGCGGAGAGGTGTCAAACTGAAGCGTACGTGCCGGAATCTGCGTCAACTCCATCCTCGGCTGGCTGGCTAGCAACTCTAAGTATGAGAAGTGAAACGGTGAAGTACTTACAGTGGCTAGCGAGGCAAACGGACTCTGAAGGCTAGTGTCCGAGATAGAGAGCGGCAGGGAGGTCGTAGGCGGCGGAGCAAGCTGGAACTGCTGGCGCAGGGACTCAATCTGCTGCTAAGTATCTGTCCGGAGCCCTGTGACCAGTGAGTGAACTGTGGAGAGGATCCGCGCCTGCTGCTCGGCCGACTGCTGCTGGACCTGGAGGAAGCGCTCGTCACTTCTTTGCTGCATCAGCTGCTGCTGCGCAGAAGGAGTGCAAAACGCTCGTCGCTGCGTCGTTGTTGCTCTGCAAGGCGCTCTGCCAGGCGCTCGTCTGCCTGCTGCTGCTGCTGGTGGTGGTGCTGGATCATCATCTGGAACATAGATGCGATATCTGTAGGTGTCGCAACCTGAGCAACTGTGACTGATGGTGGGGTGGAGGAGGAGCGCGCGAGCCACCTGCCTCATGATCATGAGAGAGGAGTGGCAGGGGCGGCGCGCGCTCGTCGTCTGAGCTGTCGTCTCCACTGTCTATGTCTGCAGCGGTCGCTCCCCCTGTCTCTGGTGCGGTCTCTGTCTCTTAAGGCCGGGAGGGAGGCGCAGCCGGGGGTCCCTCTGGAGGTACAGGCCCATGAACCGGCGCTCTAGGAGCGAGCGGTGCACGTGCCTTGTGAGTGGGGAAGCTCGTCCGGATCTGTCGAAACAGCCTCATCTGGGGAAGTGGAGTCGCATCTGGGTCATGATCAATCCGACTCAACATATGGGAAATGAAGTGAGCATATGGAAAACTGCGATGAGCACCCATCCCGTCGGTGATCACATCCTCCATCTCTGCTATCAGAAGATCCACCACACAAAAGTGTATCCTCTGCATGAGAGCCCTGAGTAAGTGCTGCTGTAGTGTGGTGATCCCCTCTCTGTATCCAAGCTGGGGTAGCAGAGTACGGCGCATGGCCCTGTGTACTATACCGGCCGGAGGTGTCAACTGAGATGGGGTACGCTCCTGGGCACCCTCCCTGAACAAGCCACGCACCTCGTTGTCTGTCAGTGCTATTCGCTCGTTCTTCGAGCGACGAGGGGGCTCTGAGTCACCATAGACATCTATGTGCAGGCAGCGCTCTGAAAGCTCAAGACCAAGAAGAATCGCCACATTCTGCCTATACAGTCTCACTGGCAGGCCCTGGAACATGAACTGAATGTACTCTCGCTCAGGGCCAACGTACAGTGTGGCATAGAACACACGAACCCAGTCCTCTACATATCCGTGTATGTGCTCTAGCAGGTCAGGGAGGCCGGGAATGTGATCGAAGTACTGGTAAAGGTTATGCTGGATCACATTACCCATTCTGGGCAGAGGTAGCACCACGTGTGGAAACAAGCCCATCCCTGCTGCTTTGGAGCTCTCGTAGAGAGACGCCTGAACCAACGTCTGGAAGCGGGGGTCCACTCTCTCATCCCGCTCCTCTGGCTGCCACTGGTTGTCTGAGAAATAGTACCGAAGCTTCTTCAGCTTCCTGCCCTCATAAGATCTGTAATCAGAGAGCTGGGAAGTGCCTAGAAGCGAAGGAGGTGCCGGAATGGAGGAGATGGAGTACTCCTCCCACACCGAAGCTGGTGGCTGCTCCTCTGCCACTGCTTGACCCTATGGCTGTCTCTCGTGCTGTGCATGAGCCTGAGCCCTGGCGGCTGCGGCTCGTACCCTGGCTTCCTGTGCCTCCTGCTCAGCTATGATCTCTGCCGGTGAAACGAGTCCACGTCTCTGGCGCTCTCTGGGCTGGCTGGGTGGAGTGGCTCGCTTGGTGTGAGCACTGTGAGGTGTCGGCGGAAGTGGTCGGCCGCTGTGAGGAGGATTCTGGCTCTGCTCTCCAATCCGTATCCCTCCCGCACGGTGACTCTGCATAGCATCGAAGGCATCCGCAGCTCGCTTAGCAGCCTCAGCTTCTCGCTCTGCCAGTGTCTTCCTCTTCTTCTTGGGAGGCTGAGGAGCTTTCCCTTTGCCCGTATCTCCCTTCTCACGACCCATCTAGAACACACATTCAAGGAATAGATAGACGAGAAGAATTAGGTACGTGGAATTTTAACTAAGCAAGGTGAGACCTAGAGCAAGAATTACACTTTTGGAGAATACGGCATGCATGTCATGTAAATAACTTCAAGAAAATGAACCAAAGTGCGTGACCATCTCACACTAGGGATAGTTTTCTTGATTCCATAAGCACATTGACATGTAAAGGTAATCCAGTTTGCAAACTCATGCCACAAATCCCTAAGAAAGGAAGCCCTAACTTGAAACCTAGTGAGCAAAGATAGCATAAGATTAAGAAAAGACGGATTGCTCACCGAGATCGGGGGAGAAGAAGATCGAGGACGAGGAAGAGGTGACTGGAGGAGGGGCTTGGTGGGGGCGCTGCTAGGAGGTGGTGCGGACGGCGGTGGTGTAAGGCGGCGCGGGCACTGGAGCAGCGGGCGGTGGAACGGCGGCGCGGTGAGGGTGGAGGAGCGTCGGCGCAGGGAGGTGGTGCGGGCCGGCGCGGCGCGGGACGACAGTGGCCGATCGGAACGGCGGCGGCGGCGGTGGAACGGTGGCAGCGGTGGTAGAACCGGGCTAGGGCACGGAGCGGTGCGGGCGCGGGGCGAAGGGGCGTGAGAAAAGGAGAGGTGGGCCCGGCTGAGTAAAAGTTTATAAGAGGTTCACTGGGCCCGGCATGAAGCCACCGGACGAAATACGCAGACCCACCGGACAGTCCGGTGCTGATCCACCGGACAGTCCGGTGGGCACCGCCGGACGAAATAAACCGAGATAAGGAGGGTTGGAATACGTCGAAGAACCATCCATCGGACAGTCCGGTGGTGAGACACTGGACTGTCCGATGGATCCATCGAACGAAATAGGCCAAGAAGGAAGCTTTCCGGAGGAGGAGACGGTACCGCCACCGGACGGTCCAGTGGTTGGCCACCGGACAGTCCGGCAGTACCGTCTGATGATATAGACTGCTATGGTTTTTGGTAGAAAAGGAAGTGCACCCACCGGACGGTCCGGTGGTGTGCCACCGGACAGTACGGTGGCTATGCACAGACACTATTAGCGCTTAAAGACTCCTTTTCTTGTCCAACTTTTTGGAGAATCAAATAAACACAAGTATGGACAATTCAAGGTGAAACCCTTACCCCTCAAGTCCTCTAAGATAGGTGCATTCTCTCATGCTATATTTAGTTTTGGTTTTTCAAGCATAAAATCCAAGTCCAAGAAAATTGGCAATTAAGAACCAATAAATGTATGGGTCTGTCCGTAGGAGAACTAGAGATGATTAACTCCTGTCCCGGAGGGATTTGACCCAATAAGCATGAAGAACAATGCTAGACCTTTGCTCTATTCTCTTTTCATAACTTGAGATGCTTATACATGAAACAAGTCTCGATATCATTAAGAGTGCTCCTTTGTGACACTAACGTATGCAATGCACGTGCAAGCTACAACAAGCATGGTTAGGAATTGAAACATGCGTGCACATCTATATGACAAGGAATGCAATGCACGTGGAATTTTAAATCTACACTTGCCACATTTACTCCCCCCGCAAGCTTCTTCAAGAGGAGCCTTTCAACAAGCCATAAGCGAAACCAAGTTCCACCAGTTCATGCTGGACCCTTGCTCCTCTCTATCTTGCAGCGGTTAGGCAAGTAAATTACTCCTAAATGATGCAAATTATATGGCAAGGCAACTTACATGATTGTTCTAGCATCTAACACGTTTAGCTCACCACGTAGCCTACAAAAGTTACTCTCATTTAGTGGCTTGGTGAAGATGTCCGCCAATTGCTCCTTAGTGCCCACATTTCTCAAGAGGATGTCGCCCTTTGCAACGTGGTCTCTTATGAAGTGATGGCGGATATCTATGTGCTTGGTTCGAGAGTGTTGGACCAGATTGTTGGTAAGCTTAACCGCGCTCTCGTTGTCACAAAGGAGAGGGATCCTAGAGAGCTCCACTCTGTAGTCCTTGAGTGTTTGCTTCATATATAGAAGTTGGGCACAAGAAGACCCGACCACTATATACTCCGCTTCCACGGTGGACAAGGATACGCAGTTTTGCTTCTTAGACGACCACGAGACAAGCGAGCGCCCTAGCAAGTAGCAACCCCCGGAGGTACTCTTACGCTCAACACGGCATCCGGCAAAGTCCGAATCCGTGTAGCCCAAGAGTTCAAAACTAGCGCCCTTGGGGTACCACAGACCTATGCTAGGGGTGTGCTTGAGATACCTAATGATTCTCTTCACCGCGGTGAGGTGAGACTCCTTGGGATCGGCTTGAAACCGGGCACACAAGCACACACTAAACATGATATCCAGCCTAGAAGCACACAGATAGAGAAGCGAACCTATCATGGACCGGTAGAGAGTTTGGTCCACCTTGATACCACTCTCGTCGGGGTCGAGCTTTGTGTTAGTTGCCATTGGAGTTTCAATTGGCTTGCAATCATCCATCTTGAATCTCTTGAGTAGGTCTCTTGTATACTTTTCTTGATAGATGAAAGTCCTTTCTCTTAGTTGCTTGATTTGAAACCCAAGGAAGAAAGTGAGCTCCCCGATCATCGACATTTCAAATTCCTTTGCCATCATCTTGCCAAATCCCTTGCAATACTCTTCATTGGTTGAGCCAAAAATGATATCATCAACATAGACTTGACATATAAAGAGTTCATTGTCCATCTTCTTGGTGAATAGAGTGGTGTCAACTCGGCCAATTGTGAATCCTTTTTCTATGAGGAAGTCCCTAAGCCTCTCATACCAAGCTCGAGGTGCTTGCTTTAATGCATAGAGGGCTTTGGACAACCTATATACATAGTCGAGATGATTTGGGTCTTCAAAACCGGGTGGTTGCTCAACATATACTAGCTCATTGATGTATCCATTGAGAAATACACTCTTCACATCCATTTGATATAGCTTCAAGTCATGATGGGATGCATTGATGTATCCATTGAGAAATGCACTATTCACATCCATTTGATATAGCTTCAGGTCATGATGGGATGCATAAGCTAGAAGGAACCGAATAGCCTCTAATCTTGCGACCGGTGCAAAAGTCTCTCCAAAATCAATTCCTTCAACTTGAGAGTATCCTTTTGCCACAAGCCTTGCCTTGTTTCTCACAATGTTGCCTTCATCATCTTGCTTGTTCCTAAAGACCCACTTAGTTCCAATCACTCTAGCACCCTTTGGTTTAGCTTCAAGTGTCCAAACTTCATTTCTTGTGAAATTATTAAGCTCTTCATGCATGGCATTTACCCAATCCGGATCACTTAAAGCTTGGTCAATTGTTGTTGGCTCAATACTAGAGACAAAGGAGTAGGCTTGAACAAATGCGGCGGTATTGCGAGACCTTGTTGTTACTCCTCTTGTTGGACTACCAATGATGAGTTCTTTAGAGTGTCCACTTGTAAGTTGACTTCTTCTTTGACGTGCCACTTGAGGTGCTTGAGCCGGTGTACCAACATTTTGAACTTGCTCATCGATTTGCTCTTGAGGTACATGAACATCTTCATTTGGAAGGATCTTGTCTTGTTCACTACCATCTTGAGGTGCCATGGAAGAGGATGGTTGATCGATAGTTTGCACTTCATCTTCATCCTCTTTAGGCTTGATATCACCGATTGGCATATTTTTCATTGCCTCTACAAGTGGTTCCTCATCTATATCCACAACATCAACATGTGCTCCTTGGGAGCCATTAGATTCATCAAATTCCACATCATACGTCTCTTCAACCATGCCGGTGGTATTGTTGAATAGGCGGTATGCTTTGGACTTTGATGAGTAACCAAGTAAGAAACCAATATCACAATGCCTTTGGAATTTACCCAAGTGTTGGCGCTTCTTGTAGATATAGCATTTGCACCCAAACACCCGGAAATATGAGATATTGGGTTTTCTCCCATTGAGCAATTCATATGGAGTCTTGTCAAGGAGGCGGTGAGGATACAATCTGTTGGATGCATAGCAAGCGGTGTTGATTGCTTCGGCCCAAAACTTCTCACTTGTGCCATATTCATCAAGCATTGATCTTTCGAGAGTGATGAGTGTCCTATTCTTTCTTTCCACTACACCATTTTGTTGAGGAGTGTATGTAGCGGAGAACTCATGTTTGATTCCAACTTCATCACAATACTCTTCAATGTTGGTGTTGTCAAACTCTCTTCCATTGTCACTTCTAATCTTTACAATTGAAATGTTGAATTCATTTTGAGCTCTCTTGGCAAACTTGCTAAAGACATGAGCCACTTCGGTTTTATCCTGAAGAAAGTAAACCCATATATATCTTGAGAAATCATCAACAATGACAAAACCATAATTATTGCCACCAATGCTTGTATAAGTGGTAAGACCAAAGAGATCCATATGAAGTAGCTCTAGTGGCCTTGAGGTTGACATGAATGTCTTGCTTGGATGAGTGTTTGCAACTTGTTTGCCGGCTTGACATGCACTACACAACTTATCCTTCTCAAAAGTGATATCTTTTAAGCCTCGGACCAAATCCTTCTTCATGACCTTCTTGAGTGTGCTCATTCCAACATGAGCTAGCCTTCTATGCCACAACCAACCCTTTGAGTTCTTGGAGAATAAGCATGCTTGCAAATTGGCCTTCTTTGAGTTGAAATCAACAAGGTAAAGATTATTGTGTCGGAGTCCCTTGAAGACTTCTTCACCACCATCAATCTTGCTCACAATCACTTCATTTGGCTTGAATAGGCATTGGAAACCCAAATCACATAATTGACCAACCGACAATAGATTGAAATTTAAGGAGTCAACTAGCAACACATTAGAGATTGAATATTCTCTTGATATCTCAATCTTGCCCAATCCTTCAACCTTGCCCTTAGAGTTATCACCAAATGTGATCTTGTCATATTCCTCCACACTACCACTAAGTGAGGTGAACATCCGGGAATCACCGGTCATATGTTGAGTGCATCCACTATCCATCACCCAATGTGATCCTCCGGTCTTATAGTTCACCTACACACAAGCAAATCAAGCTTGAGACTTGGGCACCCATCTAAGAATAGGTGCAACCTTTGACTTAGGCTTAGGTGTCCATTTCTCATTTGAATCAACAATCTTGGGAATAAGAGTCTTGGGCACCCATAGCTTCTTGGACCTTGTCTCATCCTTCTTGCCTAGGAATTGGACCTTCACTTGTCCATTTGACAATCTCTTGACCAAGTAGTGAGCATCAAAAGTAAACGCCCTCAATTGCTTGTTAAGTTTTTTGGGCGGTGCTTTGCACTCAAACATGAAGTGTCCCTCGGTCAAACACTCGGTGCACCACTTGGGATTCTCAATCTTGATGGAGGGTGGTGGCTTGCAAGTGTCCTTGAATGGTGGATAGCCAAGACCATTCCTCTCAAAGTTCACGGCTTGGAATGACAACATCTCATGATACTTGGTGCTACCCTTAAGCAAAGAACCATAGCCGGATTGCACACTTTTCACTTCTTGCTTGAGTTTGTCATTCTCATCCTTGAGCTTGATGAGAATACTTGCATCTTTCTCACTTGTAGTGTTGTTCTTGCATTGGATGCAACTCTTGGCTTCATCGAGCACATTGGGGGATTTGCTCATTTTGTTCTTGAGCTTCTCATGTTCCATCACTAGCTTCTCATGCTCACTCTTGGGCATACATGTATTCTCACAAGATTTGATGTCATTGGGAGATTCATCAATCTTGTGAATAGAGTTGATTTCTTAAAGTGTTGCCTCTAGCTTTTTTCTTGCTTCATCAAGCTCAATGCTATGGAGTTGTAATATGCGATTTCTCTCACAAAGATCTTCATGAGTGGTTGCCAACTCCCTATAGCACTTGTTCACCTCATCTAGTGTCTCATTGAGCTCCTTAATTTCTTGAGTTTGCTCAATGTGAGACTTCTTGATCATGTTGTAGCCCTTGTCTTGAGTTTCTTTGTTCATCTCAAGCTCCTTGTTGCTTGATGCAAGCTTCTCATTGGCCTTTTCAAGACAATTGATCTTCTTTTGCATCTCATCAACCTTGCCACTATCATTGCTCTTCTCTAGCTCATTGCACTTGCTCAAGAGTGACTTCTTCTCAATTTTGATCTTCTCAAGCTTAGCACTTAGCTTGCTCAATGCCT
This sequence comes from Paspalum notatum, assembly GCA_022530915.1. Lineage (NCBI taxonomy): Eukaryota > Viridiplantae > Streptophyta > Magnoliopsida > Poales > Poaceae > Paspalum > Paspalum notatum. The sequence continues at coordinate 27,611,662 of CM039692.1, forward strand.
TGTTTTGATCATCAACTAGACTCACAAGTTCATCATAGGAAGGCATATCATCATCGTCATCAGAGAAATCGTCAAAGGTCTTTACCTTGTCACCTTTAGCCATGGGGCATAGGTGTGGAGTGGATGATGAAGTTGGTGTCGGTGTAGAGGTAGTCACAACAGCAAGACTGGCAACCACTTCATCTTCATCATCACTTGCATCGGAGGAATTGCTTGATGTATCCTCATCGGTCATCCACTCCCCAATGTAAGCCTTGCCCTTCTTCTTGAAGAATTTTTTCTTGAATTGTTTGGGGGCTTCTTCTTGTTCTTCTTCTCATCATCACTTGACTCATCACTTGACTCATCACTTGAGTCATTCTTGTGCTTCTTTTTTTCTTGCTTTTTCTTGGTGGCAACTCGGCATTGATATGAGAAATGACCAAGTTTGCCACACTTGTAGCACTCCGTTTCTTCAAACTTTTTCTTGGATAGGAAGAACTTCTTCTTGCTTGAAGAACACTTGATACCCTTCTTGTTAAGGCGACCCAAGGCACAAGTGACCTTGTGCACAAGCCGGGCCACCTCATCATCACTATCCTCTTCTTCTTGCTCATCTTCTTCTTGAGTGTCCACCACAATGATTTTTTTGGAGGTGAATTTCTTTTCTTTTGATGAGCTCGCCTTGAGGGCAATATCCTTCTTCTTGCTTGGAGGCTCCGCATCCGGTGTGATGTGCATATACATCTCATGAGCATTGATCTTCCCAAACACACCGGACGGAGTAGCCTTGGAGAGGTCGATTTGGTGAAGAACCGTGACAATGTGGCCATATTTGTCGACCGGAAGGAGGTCCAATATCTTCCTTGCCATATCATCTTCCTTGATTTGAGTCAAACCAAGACCGTTAATTTCCTCTACAAGCACATTCAAGCGAGAGTACATTTGATTAGCATTTTCATGAGGAGGCATACGAAAATCACTTAGCTTCTTGCTAAGAGTGCTATGGCGTTGCTCTCTCTCGCTCAAGGTTCCCTCATGGAGCGCACAAATCTCTTCCTATAGCTTGTGCGCGTCCTTGATGGTTCTCACGCGATTGAAAACCTCTTTGCACAAACCACGGAAGAGAACATTACGAGCCTTGGCATTCCACTTCTCGTAATTTTGCTCCGACGTTGTGGGCTTATCCTTATCGACCACGGCGGGAAAGCCGGTGACGGCCGCGGTATAGAGTAGTGGATCAATGGCTTCCATGTACGACTCCATACGGACCTTCCAATATGGGAAGTCGTCGCCATTGAACATGGGCGGAGGGCCTTCCCCACTAGACATCTTGCTCAAGGCGGTGAAGCCTCAACCAATGAGCACTCGGCTCTGATACCAATTGAAAGGATCAAGATGTCCAAGAGGGGGGGGGTGAATTAGACTTCTAATTTCGAAACTCAAAATTAAATCCTATCGCACAAGTCCCAATTCATCCTAGTGCCTAAACAAGTGATCCTAATGAACTACACGCACAAAAGGTTTGCAACCTAGAGCCAAGCATGCAATTCTAGAAAAGTAAAGAGCGAAAAGTAAAGAGAAGACACATGGATTTTTTCCCGAGGTTCGGGGAGACACACGGTCTCTACCCCCAATTCCTCGTTTGGCGCCCCTCGCAAGGCTTTACTCTCGCGGGCACCTTGTAAGGATCCCAGCCTCAAACCTCGCAAGGAATGAGGTTGGCAAAGTGACCTTTGCAAAGGTCAAGCAACCCCTTGATCCGCGGACCAAGTGCTCTTTTTTTGATGAAGCTCTTCTCCGCTCCGGACCGGCGAGCTTGAACCGGCTACACTCCCTTCGCAAAGAGCTTGCTCCGTTTCTCCCACAAGCTTCGGGAGCTCGCGAAATGCACGACCGCAGCCGTCTAGGTGATAGCAATCACCAAGAGTAAGAAGCTTTGGCTTCACTTGATTCGACTCCAATCAAGGAGTTTTCTTCTCTTCAAGTCTATTGCCCAAAGCTCAAGATTTTGTGTGGAATTGGTGGTGTAAATGACCTTTGAGTGTATGTGAGTGTTCCTGGGTTGCAAAGGTAGCAAATGAGGGGAGGGGGAGCCTTTAAATAGGGTGGAGCTCCCAAACTATCCGTTGGGGAGCTCCAACCATTTTTCTGCGTACCCACCGGACAGTCCGGTGCGTTGCCACTGGACAGTCCGGTGGTATGTAAAATTCAAATACCTGTTTCGCGCCAAGGCCCTTAGAGCCACCGGATAGTCCGGTGGTTGACCACCGGACAGTCCGTGGTTACCCACCAGACAGTCCGGTGGAGAGTTTTGCAAAGCCGACTTAGCATCCCCTCAGTGTATATCGTCCGGTGGTGTACCGGACAGTCCGGTGGTGAGCCACCGGACAGTCCGGTGGTCCATTTCGCCTAGGACGAAGGAAAACACAGCCCTCAGTTTATATCGTCCGGTTGTGGCACCGGACAGTCCGATGGCTATTAAAGCTCAGCCGAACGACATAACCTTAGCACTAAGTTGTTGCGCCACCGGACAGTCCGGTGGTACATAAAGATTTGGTTTTCAGCGCTGTTTTCAAACGAAGTTTTGTTAAGTTTTCGGAGGGCTTTCTCTTGACTTTTTTTTGACAAAGGTGAGTGTGTTTTGGCATGTTTTAAGGTGCTTGAGCTTTAGGACATAGATGCACTCGAAAGATAGAGAATTCTCGAAATGGAGTGACTCAAGCTACTCACCTCAACCCCTCTTGATTGTACGGCTCGACTAAAGCTAGCAAAAAGAAAATTAAGTGCCCTTCTTCACCTTTTGGCACTTAGAGCTAGGGAAACACCCGATCTTCTTGCTAGCTCGATTAAACCACAAACCGTCCATTTGAATTTGAAATTGGGGGTCTCTTTTAATCAATCAATGAGCTCAATTTCTAATATAAACCCTTCAAAGTATGAACTCATTAGTAAACGACATTAGGTTGTCATTAATCACCGAAACCTCTACCTTCGAGGGCTTGTTTCTCACAGTCACACTTATGGGCCAAGCCTAACTTGGACCGCAGCCTAAGCCACCTACCAATCCACTCCGCAGGGATTTTGTCACACCAAGTCCACTTTGGCGCCGCCTCTCAATCCACTCGAGAGGGCTTTCCTCTAGGTCACACTTAGGAGGTGCTCGCTAGTCCATCAGCAAGTCTACGGTTTTGACAAGCGCTCATCACAGCCAGGACCACTTCTTGACCAAGGTCTCTCCCCCTTGTCAAAGGTTGGTGACATCTCTCTCCCTTGTTGACAATGCACACATCAAGACATCTCTCCCCCAAAGTATGAAATGCAAATGCCACAAGTGAACAAAATGAGCTCATCAGAGATGAAAAGCCAGTAATCACAAGTTCTAGCATACAGAGCATATGAGGGCAACGAGGCATGCAACAAGGTCAAATGAACCTATCTAACACAGTTCAGGAGCAAAGCATGATTTCAATTTCAGTTCAAAGAAAAACATCATCAACATAATTAGCATCTAGCAAGATAGGCATGAACAATAAAATGCTAGCAATGCATACAAGGTGTGCTAATCCTAACCAGAGCATATACAACAAGCCATAAACAATTTAGAGACTTGCAATTTCAGATTTACGCAATTTCCAAGTCAAGCAAGTTTCACTTAGGTGGCAGGGGTTATTTGCTTGTCGGACCACTTCTTACCAACCAATGCCAAGCCTAAGCCTAGAAAGACCATTAGAAGCTTAAGACAAGGTTTTTGTCATTCACAGTCAGGGCCAAGTTCTCACCAAAGTGCAAAGGTGAGCAGTCTCGTGCCAAGTCAGTGTGACATAACAAATCCACCTGGATCTTTTCATTTCAGCACACAAGATACCACTACTTTTGAGATTTTGACTCAAATTTCAGATTTGAGCAAGGTATCATAATGCTTAGGCATCAACTTAGCAAATGTAGACAACTAGCTCAACCAAGCATGGAAAGATAACATAGGCATTCAACATTCCTACACATGCTAGGTAGCCAAGTCAAGTGGTGATCATGTTTGAGATTTTCAGGAGAACAAAATAGCTTAGCTCTCATATTAGCATTCAATAGATCCAGAAGAGCTTAAGCCATCCATGATCAAGCAAGCAACTGTACAAACTAGCACAAGCAAATACTACCAATTCATACCAAATGAGCTTAAGTGCTAGTGTATACTACAAATGTACATGATGCAATGCATGAGTGTGATACAAAATGCATAAACAAGCAAAAGAAAACCAAAGCAAAAGAAAGACAAAAACAAACCTAAAAGCTAACAAAACTCCCCCTGACTAAAAGGGAAAGCAAACTCCTAACTCCCCCCTCAACCGGTTGAAAGAGTCTAAATCTAGGGGTTTGGTTAGGATATCAACCACTTGGTTTTCACTCAGAACCTTCACTAGATCTATGATGCCCTTTTCATAGTTGTCTATTAGAAAGTGGTATCTCACATCTATGTGCTTAGTCCTAGAATGAAGCACTAGGTTCTTAGCAACACTAATGGCACTAGAACTATCACACAAGATGGGAACCCTTCAATAGGTAAGGCCATAGTCTCACAAAGTGGCTAGCATCCAAAGCATCTGGGAGCAGCAGCTAGCAGCGGCAACGTACTCTGCCTCACAAGTGGATGTGGCTACACTAGACTGCTTGCGAGAAGACTAGGAGACTAAAGGGGTACCTAAGAACCGACAAGTACCAGAAGTTGACTTGAGGTCTAACCGGCACCCAGCATGATCTAAATCCAAAAAGCCAAGGAGGGAAAGAGTAGAATCTCGGAGTACCAAAGGCCAAACTCTGGGTGAACATGATGTACCTCAAGATCCGCTTCACAGCGGTGCGGTGTGACTCCCTCGGAGACGCCTGAAAACGTGCGCACAGACCTACAACGAACTGTATATCTGGCCTCGTGGCAGTAAGGTACAGCAAAGACCCGATCATCCCTCGGTACACCTTCTGATAACCCCCTTGCCATATTCATCAGCGTCCAAAGCAATAGGCGTATTCATCGGAGTCATCTGAGGCGAAGCATCTGCCATCTCAAACTTCCAGAGTAGGTCCCTCGTGTGCTTGCTCTGGTGGACGAAAATACTCTGTGGTGTCTGCCTGATCTAGAGCCCAAAGAATAACTGAAGTTCCCCCATCATGCTCATCTCGAACTCCCTGCTCATCTGCCTAAGAAAACTTGCTACACAAAGCATGAGAAGAGCCACCAAAGATGATATCATCCACGTAAATCTGAACAATCAAAGATCTTTGCCATGCCTAAGTAGGAAAAGAGTCTTGTCCACACTCCCCATTTGGAAACCCTAGTCAACTAGGAATTTCCTAAGTCTCTCATACCAAGCCCGGGGAGCTTGCTTCAGGCCATACAAAGCCTTCTATAACTTGAACACTCGGTTAGCGAATTTGGGATGTTCAAAGCCTGGGGGTTGCCACACATAGACCTCTTCCTCTATAAACCCATTTAGGAATGCACTCTTCACATCCATCTGAAACAGCTTGAACCCTTTCGAAGCTGCAAAGGCTAAAAGAATGCGAATGGCTTCTAATCTGGCTGCAGGGGCAAAAGTCTCCTCATAGTCTATTCCCTCTTTCTGGCAAAAACCTTGAGCAACAAGTCTTGCCTTGTTTCTCACCACAACTCCATCCTCTCCCTGTTTGTTTTTGAACACCCATTTGGTTACTATAGGATTGCAGTGTGGTGGAGGCTCAACTAAAACCCAAACCCTGTTTCTGTCAAAGTTTTCTAACTCCTCATGCATGGCATTGACCCAGTTTGGATCAGACAAAGCGTGTCCAACATCATGGGGCTCAAAAGAAGCAACAAATGCAGAATGAGCAAAGATAGCAAGAGAAGTGGACCTAGATCTTGTAACTCTTTTATTCAGGCCACCAATGATATTCCTTGAAGGGCGATCCCGCTGGACCATCCGAGATGGTTGTGGCTTGGTGTTCTCCTCCCCTACGTCCTCAATGGGCCCTGCTGCATGTACTAGTGGATCGAGTAGAGGTTGCTCCCATGTAGTCACAAAAGAGTGTACCAGAGTCTCATCATCGTCCTCTGAAAGCGAAGCAGCAGGTTCTGGAGCCACAGCAAGCACAGTATCACCAGAAACACCAACATCTTCCTCATCATCCTCAAAGATGGTAGTACCTATCTCATCATCACCTGCAAGCTCAAAGCCAGGGGTTGTGCAAGGCATAGTTTCATCAAAAGTAACTTCACAAGTCTCTACAATCCTACCGGAGTCCAAGAGCCAAACGCGGTATGCACGCGAGTGCGTGGCATAGCCAAGAAAAACTCGGTCAGAACTGCGAGATTCGAACTTGTCCAAGTTCCCCTGCTTGAGCACAAAGCACCTACAGCCGAACACCCGCAGGTGGCTCGCTTTAGGCTGCCGTCCAAATCGTAACTCATATGAGGTCTTGTGAAGAACAACTCGTAGGAAAATATGATTTGACACGTAGCACACGGTGTTGATTGCTTCGGCCCAAAACTTCCTAGGAGTCCTATGCTCATCGAGCATCGTCCTGGCCATTTCCACAAGGGTCCGATTCTAGCGCTCAACCACCCTGTTCTACTGATGTTGTCACAGGAATCCAGTGAGCAGTATGCCTGCAAGCAGCACAATGCGAGCCGGGAGGTGTTGTGGACGTAAGGGTCGCTCCTCTCTAGATGCAGCTCCCAATCGGCGTTAGCAGATTGCTGGCGTTGGTGGTTGGGCGTGCCACCTGGCTGATGACCTAGCCAGGAAGGTTGATGGTGATGACGGTGATTGGCTCCTGTTCTCCCTGCAAAAATAGACAAAACAAGACAAAGGTTAGATTTCAGCCATATCGCTCGGATCGGCTCATTCTCCTGCATCGACACAACATGCCGATCTTCCATTGGGTCAACTGTCAGCATAAAGATAACATACAAAAGAGAAGCTAAGACTTATCTATGCTCGTGATCAAGACGATCTGTTTATTGAGATTAATGATTATTGATCGAGTGATTATTCATCATGATAGGCAAAAACATATTAAAGGCCAGATAAATGTAACATGTGAATATAGGAACATCCCGACTAACATGGGGCCAGATAGACATGATGTTATGACTATAGGAACATCGTAACAGTAAGGGCCAGATATACACAAGACATCTATATGAACATCTCTAATATGAAGCAGACTACCATGTTAAACAACCATCGGATCATCTTTAAGCATAAGCCGATCCATGCATGAGGGAAAACATCTACTATCGGCTAAATTAAACACACGTATCATGCTTAAGTAGGAAATCATATGGTAAAATATAACAGTACAGCAACTGGAAACATGATAACGAGTTGTGCATGAGCTGATCTATGTCGTGAAGAACAAGCAAAATAAGTAGATCGACTCATAGCACATGATAACTAGTAGATCTTGCCAATAACAACTCTTAGTACAAGAACTACCATCGGCATAGCGCCGTTAAGCCCTATCGACATCTATGATAGCAATCAATAGAGCAGCATGGCGATATACCTTGAAAACCCTAACTGCTTAGGGGTGGTGACGCGCCGAGAGAGTTGAGAGACAACCGTAGTTGATGAACGTATGTCGCCTGCCTTATTCCAAAGGGTATGAGTACATATTTATAGTCCGTAGACTTGGGTAACAAACTCCCTGTTTTAACTCTAAATCCTAACCGAACCTATCTTTAACAAGAGTCCCGATCGGACTCTTCTTGGACTCTCCTACGATACACTGCCTCACGGCCCAAGTGTTACGATACACGCCATCTCTTCCTTGGATAGCTTCTCTTCAGCCCTAAGCCAATTTAGGCCCTTTAACCCAATCGGCTAAATTCTGGCGCCAACAACTGAGGAACATATGGAGACTAAAACTTGTGCTCGAGACCTTGGCTATGGCAAAAGGCTTTGAAACGATCATTCTTGAATTCCAAGCCATTATCACTGCGTAAAGCTCTCATGGCATGTCCTGATTCGTTTCTCAACCTCAAAACCAAGTCATGAACGAACTCAAAGGCCACATCCTTACTCTCCATAAAATGCACCCAAGACCAACGAGAAAAGTAGTCCACGATCACGATAACGTACCACTTCCCACCAACAGACTGCACCCAAGAAGGTCCCACAGTATCCATGTGGAGCAACTCCCTAGGACGAGCTGTCATCACCTGATTAACAGGTGTGTGAGAAGCAGCCACCATCTTCTCGTGGCGACAAGGATGGCACACAAGATCACGCTCACTCTCAACTTGGGCAATCATCGGATTAGATCAAGTGAGCTAAGCTTTGCAAGCAAATCAAAGCTCAAGTAACCAAGTCTCCTATGCCACTTCCACAAATCAGAGGAGCGACCGGCCACCGAACACCGAGAAGGACCAGAGGAGCTCAAGAAGTCAACACGAACAACCTTCCCAAACGGCAAAACCCGGCAAACCAAAGACAGGGAGAAGGTTGTAACCAAGGTTACCAACCAAAGCAACATCCCTTAGAATAAAACTCTCAAAAACTGAAACAGCCCCAACACCTTTCACTTTACCTATGCCTTTATCCCCGAAAATGATATGCTCACTGGAACTCACTGGGTGAGACTGGAGAACCATCTGCGATTACCGGTCATGTGGCGCGAACATCCGAAATCCATTAGCCATATGTTCTCCATGCCTCCGTCCTGCATCAATAGCGGTTCATGGGGTGAGCATATGGTCTGACACTGGGGTTAGTCTGAAAAGAAGTAAACCAGTGCCGAGCCATCTGCTCAAAAGAAGGGTTAGCAAAGTCACAATCAAACATACCTTATCCCCAACCACGCGGAGCCTGAGGCTGCCGGTCACCACGTCCTACAAAGCGTGGTCCATCGTAGCTCTCAAAGCCTTGGTCAGGTGAACCGTTGTAGGACCGAGACGTGCGACTAGAGGGGGGAGAGGTGAATAGGAGCACTTGAAAAACTCAAACTCAAACCCCCAAAAGTGCGCTCTCACGAAAACAGACGCACACCCGATACCGTCCACTGAACAGATACGTATCGAGTGAAAAACGGAAGCACTAAAGCATGAAACAAGACAAGTGAAAACGACAAGGCATAAATAAAACAAGACAATCCACAAAGCTTGCAAGTATCGCACACTAGCCACTCAACACACCGAAGCGTGCCTCACGTAAGAACAGTGAGTGAAGAGTATGGGCATGCAGTGGTTGACACAAAACAAGTTTGAGGCAAACAACAACACTTTAAAGACCAAAGAAACCAAGGAGAAAAGACCAAGAAAGATGAGGAGGAACTAACACAAGAAAACAGCCTAAGATTGTACACACCGTACTATCTGAACCCCCCAAAAGGCCTAGACTGTACTAAGTTAAGAAGAGGTTGAAAACAGCCCAGAAAAACTACAGACCGGACTATACGGTCTCTACAGACCGTCCTATTTTACTCCAGACCGTCCTATTTAACTCAGCAGAAAGAAACACTACAGACCGGACTATCCGGTCTCTACAGACCGTCTTATTTAACTTAGTAGAAAAACTGCACTCAAAAACAGCTCGTCATCCTTTCAAAAAATCGATTGAAACGGTGTCAAATCTCAACGAAACTTCACGAAAATTTGCATGGATAATCCCAAGGACCTTCCCTAGCAAATCCCAAAAGATCAGCTCCAAAAGATCAAGGGATTCATGGGAATTGCAGATCTCGTGAGGTAGGTGAGTTGACTCCGAAAAACCGAGAAATGGGAAGAACGGCCCTTGCTCGTGGTCCAATGATTCTAGCACTTGGCTAGTGAGATTCACCACATCACAGCAAGGTAAAATATCAGCAAAATAAAGATCCCAACCTTAGACAAAAGGAAACACACCAAAATCCAAGGATTGGAACAAAAAACGAACAAGAACGGGGAAGGGGAAAGGAGGACGAAATTGAGCTGTTCAAGACATGGATTTCTCAAGGAGTAATCTTGGATTGAATCATGAAATCAAGTCTTACAAGACCCCCTAGAGCCTACCTCCCATCATCCTCCCACTAATGACAAGATTTGACTAAACTAGGCACTCATCTCCTAGCTAATCTCCTCTCTTTTCTCTCTTTGGACCTTGGCTGCTAGGGTTAGGGAAACTAGGGTATTGTGGCTGCCAAGATGAGCTCCAAGGGAGCCTTTCAAGTCTATTTATACCCTAGGCCCTAAACGACACAATTACATTAAGACCCCAACTCTAAAAATGCCTGGAGGGGGCCAAACAGAAAAGATACAATCGGACGACTAAGATGACGGCTTGATCTTCTTCTTCTCCATGCCTCGCTTGGATGTGCGCCACGTAGCCAGTAGTCCAGAAGCTTCCCCCGGTTTTGAAGTCAGTAACCGGGAAACTTTATTCTGCGGGCTTCCTGGGCCGGGTCTTGGCCCAATCTTCTATCTTGGCGAGTTGGAACCCAACCCATCAAGTCACTTGAACTTGGGTGGCGATTTTGAGCCGAAGCCGCCAAAGCCTCCCTCGCACGCCTTCGTGCCATGCACTCGGATTGGAGCACCACGGTGGCACCCAGCTTCTCCAGTCCATCGGAGTCGCCTCGCGGTCCATCGGAGGGCTTACACCACCATTGCCGAACCGCTCCTCCGTGTACCGAGCTCCCATGGCCGACCGACACCGAGCATTGCCTCCGGTCCATTGGAGGGCTTTTGCCTCAGTCCATCGATGTCTTCGTCATCCTCTACCTCCAATCCATCAGAGGGCCTCCAGTCCATCGGAGGGCTTGAGCTTGTTGACAATCAGTCATCACACCAGGAGAGCAATGAGGCCGGTCCATTGGCTCTCAATCTCCCCCTTGATGAGTGCATTGTCAACACATCTCCAACCTGTAACCTGAAATAGAATGAAGACAAAAGAAAAGCGTAAAACCGAAAAAGAAAGAAAATAAAAGAAATGCTCAAGCTGCCCAAAACCCAACAAAGGCAAAACACAAGGCAACTTGAAGCAGAAAGAAGCAAAGCATCGGCTCCTCAAGACAGAGGTAAAAGGCTCAACGCACCGATGCAAAGAGCATGCTAAAAGCTCAAACTTCCCCTGAAATGCATCCATACAAATGCAAAATGAATGCAAAGCTCTCCCTCAACTAAAACTCTCCTGAGTTCTCCCCCTTTGTCCATATTTTTAAATTTCTTTCCCTTGGAGAAGTACACTAATCTCTCCCCAAATTTCTCCTCCTTGTTGACAATGGACACATCAAGGATTCCTTGAACTCAACTCCCCCTGAACTAGATAACTCCCCCTCAAAATATGCCATGAAATGCAAGGAGTGTAACTGAAAGAGCTCAGAAGGGATGGAAAGCTAGTAATCACAAGTTCTAGCATACAAGCTCAAATGAATCTATCTTACACATATCAAGAGTAAGCTTGTTTTTCAGGATTAATGAAAAGAAAGCATCACCAATATGAATAGCGCCTAGCAAGGTAGGCATGAACAGCAAGATGCTAGCAATGCATACAAGGTGTGCTACTCTCAACCAAAGCATATACAACCAGCCATAAGCATTTTAGAGACTTGCAGATTTCAGATTTATACATTTATATTCATAAGCAAGTTCTTTTTGTGCTAGGGGTTATTTACTTGTCTTTTGCCACTTCTTACCAACCAATGCCAAGCCTAGGTTATATAACCATCAGAAGCTTAAGACAAGGTTTTTGGTCATACACAGCCTAGTCCAAGTTCATGCCAAAGTGCAAAGGCAAGCTGTCTCGAACTAGATCAGTGTGACAAGCAAACCCACCTGGATCTTTCTCAATTCAGCACATAAGACATTGTAAGCATTTTGATTCAGATTGCAATTTAAGCAAGGTGTCATAAAATCTTAGGCATTAATATGGCAAAGGCATACAACTAGCATATCCAGATATAAAAAGATAGCATAGCATTCAACAATCCTACACATGCTAGGTAGCCAAATCAAGTGGTGATCATGGTTTTTGAGTTGCAAAGAATAAAATGACTTAGCTCACAACTAGTATTCAACAGACTCAAGAAAGCTTAGCCAACCATGATCAAGCATGCATCTGTACAATCTAGCACAAGCAAGTACTAACTTATCATTCCAAAAGAGCTCTAGTGCTAGTGAAGTGAAAATGCAAATGATACAATGCGATGCATGATATGATACAATATGCAAAAGAAGCAAAGAGAAATAAAAACCAGATAAAAGCAGAAACTAAACTACAGAAGCTATCACTTACTAAAAGGAATAGCACATTATCCCTGACTAGAAGGGATACCACACTCCAAGCTAACCTCTCAAGCGCACAAAAGCGCCAAACTCTAGGGGCTTGGTAAAGATATCGGCCAACTGGTTTTCAGAAGCTACATGCACTAAGTCTATGTCCCCCTTCTCATAGTGATCTCTCAGAAAGTGAACCCTCACGTCTATGTGTTTAGTTCTGGAGTGCAAGAAGGGGTTCTTAGCTACAGAAATAGCAGAAGTAGAGTCCACTAGAAGAGGGATTTTTCCAAATCTAAGACCGAAATCACTAAGGGTGGTTTTCATCTATAAAAGCTGGGAGCAGCAGCTAGCAGCAGCTATGTACTCTGCTTCTGTGGTAGACAAGGATACACTAGCTTGCTTGCGGGAGGACCAAGAGACAAGAGAGGTTCCTAAGAGTTGGCATGTGCCGGAGGTTGATTTGCGATCAATCCGGCAGCCAGCATAGTCAGCATCTGAGAACCCTCTAAGAGAAAGAGAAGAACCTGAGGAGTACCAAAGACCAAGATCAGGAGTGAATTTCAGATACCTTAAAATGCGCTTCACCGCTTGATGGTGAGAAGTCCTAGGTGACGCCTAGTAACGCGCACAAAGGCAGACCGCGAACTGAATGTCCGGCCTGGTCGCCGTCAGGTACAGAAGTGAGCCGATCATCCCTCGAAATTCCTTCTGGTCCACCGCCTTTCCATCTTCATCCGCATCAAGCGCCATGTTTGTACTGATAGGAGTCGTCATGGGCTTGGAGTCACCCATCTCAAACTTCTTGACTATGTCTCTTGTATACTTGGCTTGATGGACGAAAGTTCCTTCAGGGCCTTGCTTGATCTGCAGCCCGAGGAAGAACTGGAGCTCACCCATAAGACTCATCCCAAATTCCCTGCTCATCTGTTCAGCAAAACTAGACACCAAAGCATGAGATGAACCACCAAAGATTATGTCATCAACATATATCTGAACTATCAGGGTGTCACCGCCACGACTCAACAGAAACAAGGTCTTGTCTACTGAACCCATCACAAACCCAGATTTGAACAGGAAACTCTTCAACCTCGCATACCAAGATCTAGGAGCTTGCTTCAGACCATAAAGGGCTTTCCTCAACTTATACACCCGGTCTGGAAATCTAGCACTCTCAAATCCAGGAGGTTGTCTCACATATACCTCCTCCTCTATGAACCCATTCAGAAAAGCAGACTTTACATCCATTTGCTGCAGTTTGAAGCCTTTAGAGGCCGCAAAGGCAAGCAAAATCCTAATGGCTTCCAAACGAGCTACAGGGGCAAAGGTCTCCGCATAATCTATCCCCTCCTTCTTACAGAAACCCTGGGCTACCAATCTCGCTTTGTTTCTCACAACCATTCCATCCTCACCCTGTTTGTTCTTGAAAACCCACTTGGTACCTATAGGGCGACAGTTTGGTGGAGGTTCAACTGGATCCCAGACATGGTTTCTCTCAAAGTTCTCCAACTCCTCATGCATGGCGTTCACCCAGTTAGGATCAGATAATGCATGTGACACATCCCGGGGCTCAAAAGAAGCAACATATGCAGAGTGGGAGAAAAAGGCTAGAGAGTTAACCGAAGAGCGTGTGATACGCTGGTGAATGTCTCCAATCATCTTGTGAGGAGGGTGATCCCGCTGGACCTGCCGAGATGGAACAATCTCGGAAGTCACCTCCCCTGCGTCCTCAGCGGGTCCAGCCTCTGCTTGAGCTTGCTGTCGGGGGAGTGAAGAGGAAGCCGTGGGCAAGGGTCCTCCTTCATCATCTGAGCTCGTAGCAGAGAGAGCAGGAGCTGCAGCCGGTGCAGTGGCTCCTGCATCACCAACATCAACCGCACCTTCCTCATCCTCAAAGATGGGGGTGCCTTCTTCATCATCACCTGAAATCTCAAAGGCAGGGGTTGTGCAGGGCATAGTTTCATCAAAAGAAACCTCACAAGTCTCAACAACTTGCTTGGCCTCCAAAATCCACACACAAAAAGCCCTAGAATTAGAAGCATACCCCAGAAAAATCCCATCCAAACAACAAGACTCAAATTTGTCCAAATGCCCCCCTTCTTAAGCACAAAGCACCTGCAGCCAAACGCTCGCAAATGCTTGACGCTAGGCTACCTACCAAACCGAAGTTCATACGAGGTCTTCCCAAGGAAAGGTCGCAAGAAGATCCGGTTCGCAATGTAACAGGCCGTATTCACTGCCACAGCCCAAAAGCGCCTCGGAGTCCTATGCTCATCGAGCATCGTTCGTGCCATCTCAACGAGTGTGCGGTTCTTGCGTTCCACAACACCGTTCTGCGGAGGGGTATATGGAGAAGAAAACTGGTGTTCAAAACCTAGGTCACGACAGAAGTTTTCGAAACGAGAGTTTCTGAATTCTCCGCCATTGTCACTGCGGATAGCCCTCATGGCCTTATGACTCTCGTTTCTCAACCTTAGTACCAGATCCCGAACAAAACCAAACGCCTCATCCTTAAAACTCCATGAAAAATACCCACGAGAACCGCGAAAAATCATCCACAACGAGAAGCACGTACCACTTCCCACTAACCGACGCTACCCGAGCGGGACCTACTGTATCCATATGGAGTAGCTCACCCGGATAGGAGGTCATAACCTGAGACACAGGAATGTGAGAAGTGGCAACCATCTTGCCATGACGACAGGGGTGGCAAACTAAGTCCTTCTCAGCTCTCAACTTGGGCAATCCTCGGATTAGGCCCATTGAACTCAACCTGACTAGTAGATCAAAGCTCAAACGGCCAAGCCTCCTATGCCACTTCCAAATGTCAGCAGAAGGACTAGCAACCAAACATTGAGCAGGTCCAGAAATCCTTCATCGAGAAGTTGCGAAACAGAGACCAAATTGTACCCCAAATTCCGGACAAAGACAACTTCTCTCAAGGAAAGCTTAGCAGAGAGCGAATCAGAACCAACACCCATCACTTTACCTTGACCATTGTTCCCAAATGTGATGTACTTCTTGGTGCTTACGGGGTTGAGACTGGAGAACCACTTGCAGTGCCCTGTCTTGTGCCTAGAGCAACCGGAGTCCATGATCCACACGTCCTCCATGCCTCGATCCTGCAAAGTCAAGTAAAGCGATGGTGAGCAAACGGTCTGGCACTGGGGTTAGTCCCAAAACTGCTGTACCAGTGCCAAGCCATCTGCTCAAAAGTGGTATCAGAGCCGGTTAGGTTTCCTATACCTTAACCGGTGACGAAACCGTAGCGACGATGACTTACTCCGAGAAAATTCCCGTCCTTGGCTCTGATGGCTATCCCTACTGGAAAGGTAGGATGGAGGCGTTCCTTGTTAGCCAGTGTCAGGACATATGGGATGCTACTCAGAGTACGACTATTGTGGTGCTTCCAATTGCTGAGCGTACTACGCAGGATATCGTGGCTCAGCATGAGGCGAATGCCAAGGCTGTTAACTTTCTCTTCTCCGGGCTTGGTTCCATGGATTATGAGAGAGTGAGTCACCTTAAGACTGCGCGTGAGATATGGTCACTGCTTAGTGCACACCATGAGGGTACTGCAACGATTAAGGCTAGGCTTGTGGAGACTTACCAGTGTGAATATGAGAATTTCGTCCAGAAGCCGGGAGAGTCAGTAGACGACTTGTTTGGTCGCTTTCAATCGATCATCAACAAGTTGCGTGTCAACTCTGCCCCCGCTGCCCTCCCATATACCGATCATCAGCAGGTTGTCAAGTTGCTGTATGCTTTGGATAGAAAAATATGGGAGATCAAGGTGAACTCAATCATTGAGTCGGCAAGGTATGATACGATTTGAGTAGAGGCGCTCTATAGTAAGCTCAAGGCCACCGAGGTAGATTACAAGATGAGGGATTCCCTCGCTTGTACAGGTTCTAAGAGTCTGGCCTTGGCTACCCCCTCTAGTGAGTCTGTCACTAACCCCATGTTACACAACTTCTCGTTTTCTCCTTTGACGTCTGTTACAGAGGAGCAGCTAGCGACGCTTGGGGATGATGAGTTGTGTCTGGTGTCTAGTCGCTTTCAGCGTGCCTATGACAATCGGATGAGCAAGAAGAGGGGAGAGCGGCCCAAGTGCTTCGAGTGCGGAGAGGTCGGCCACTTCATCGCCGAGTGCCCCAACAAGAACGACTACTACAAGAAGGGCAAAAGCTACTCCCGCGTGAGAGCCAATGGACCGGCCTCATTGCTCTCCTAGTGTGATGAGTGATTGTCAATGAGCTCAAGCCCTCCGATGGACAGGAGGCCCTCCGATGGACTGGAGGTAGATGATGAAGACCTCGATGGACTGAGGCAAAAGCCCTCCAATGGACCGGAGGCAATGCTCGGCGTTGGTCGGCCATGGGAGCTCGGTACACGGAGGGGCGGATCGGCAATGGTGGTGTAAGCCCTCCGATGGACCGCGAGGCAATTCCGATGGACTGGAGAAGCCGGGTGCCACCGTGGTGCTCCAACCCGAGTGCATGGCGCGAAGGCGTGCGAGGAGGCTTTGGCGGCTTCGGCTCAAAACTGCCACCCAAGCTACCCAAGGCTTGGTGAGTTGGGCCACGACTTGCCAAGATAGAGAAGATGGGTCAAGTCCGGCCCAGACGGAGACTTCCTAAAGTTTCCCGGTTTCTGACTTCAAAAACGGGGGTGCAAAGGTGGATTGGACTACTGGCCACGTGGAGGACATCCAAAGATTGCGTGGAAGCTAAGAAGATCAAGTCTTCATTGTGGTCGTCCGTCCCCGATATTTCGGGTTCTTTTCTGTTTTAGCCCCTCCGGGCATTTCTAGTGTTAGGGGTCTATGTGTAAAAATGCCAAAACAGAACCGGTGTATAAATAGCCTAAGAGCTGGTCATTAGAGGGAGTCTTGGCAGCTAGGTTTTCATTTGCTTTGTGTAATTTTCGTCCTCAAGCTTTGAGCTCCAAGTTTAGGAGGGTTAGGGTGAGATCTAGCCTCCAAATCAAGAGGGAAGGTGAGGGTGGTTGCTTGGGATGAAATCCTTCATTGTAATCTGACCTAAGACCTCTTTTGAGGCTCCTAATCGAAGTGGTTTCGTGCAGCAACTTTGTGTGCTTCTCCTCCCTTTGTTCTCTTTGGTTTTTGGCTTCAATACTTGGCCTTTTGGGTGTTTATTTTGGGCAAGGTTGAATCCTTTGTTTTATTTTTGTTTTGGACTTGCAAGGACGTGGAGATTATGTCTTAGAACATCTCAATGCCAAAGGATTGCCACGAGCAAGTTGTTCTTGAGCTTTTCCCTTTCTTGCCCAAATATTCATTTCTTCACGTGATCTGAAATTCCCGCTAATCCCGTGATCTCTTTCCATAGATCTTTTGGAAATAGTTTTGGAATGGGGTTAGGATAGCCTATGCCAATTTTTGTGATGTTTGGAGAAGGTTTGGTAAAGTTTCGGATTGCTTTTGTGTGAAGTTTCCTGCTGTCCAGTTTTTCTGCTGGTTCTGTCCACTTTCAAGTCTTGTTTGGTTTAGGGGTCAAACCTTCGAATTTTTGGCTGAAATTTTGTGGAGCTCTTTATCAGTAAATCATAAAGCTCCCATAAAAATTTCAGATCATTTGGAGGTGTTTCGACCTGGTTTTGGTATTTTACTTTTCGGGTTAGTCTGTCAGTTTTTAACCACCGGATGGTCCGGTGGCTATAGGAATTTTATTCCTTGTCCAATTGAGCTAAAAATTTGTGGAGTTGTTCCTTGGCCCTTTATTAACTTCTAGTAAAAATTTCATAATTTTTGGAGTTGATTTGATAGGGTTTTGATTCGAAACTTTTTGGAGTGTCAGGCTGGAAGCACCGGACAGTCCGGTGGTTAACCACCGGACAGTCCGGTGGTCACAACTTGCTCCAATTGGTCTGAAATTTTCTGGAGTTGTTCCCTATTGCCTTGTGAAGGTATGGTAGTTTTGGGGGATTTTTTGGAGCTTTTCTTGAGGGGTTTTGAGATTTTTCTTTGCAGCCCTGTCTGTCTGAAATCTGCAGTTCTCCGGAGTTGGTTCCTTTTGCACTCTTTTTCTTAGCCGTTTGAGCGTGTGCTTCCGCTTGGTGCTTGGTACGTATCTGTTCAGTGGACGGTACCAAGCACGTGTTGTGAGCTAGATACGTATCCTCTCAGTGGACGGTGTCTAGTTTCGTTGTGGGCGTTGTTTCCGTTTTGCACTGCGGTGGGGGTTTGAGTTTGAGTTTCCAAGTGCTCCTATTCACCCCCCCTCTAGTCGCACATCTCGGTCCTACAAGTGGTATCAGAGCCGGTTAGGTTTCCCATACCTTAACCGGTGAAGAAACCGTAGCGACTATGACTTACTCTGGGAAAATTCCCATCCTTGGCTCCGATAGCTATCCCTACTGGAAGGGTAGGATGGAGGCGTTCCTTGTTAGCCAGAGTCAGGACATATGGGATGCTACTCAGAGTATGACTTTTGTGGTGCTTCCAATTACTGAGCATACTACGCAGGATATCGTGGCTCAGCATGAGGCGAATGCAAAGGCTGTTAATTTTCTCTTCTCCGGGCTTGGTCTCATGGATTATGAGAGAGTGAGTCACCTTAAGACTGCGCGTGAGATATGGTCATTGCTTAGTGCACACCATGAGGGTACTGCGACAATTAAGGCTAGACTTGTGGAGACTTACCGGCGCGAATATGAGAATTTCGTCCAGAAGCTGGGAGAGTCAGTAGACGAGTTGTTTGGTCGCTTTCAGTCGATCATCAACAAGTTGCGTGTCAACTCTGCCCCCGCTGCCCTCCCATATACCGATCATCAGCAGGCTGTCAAGTTGCTGTATGCTTTGGACAGAAAAATATGGGAGATCAAGGTGAACTCAATCATTGAGTCGGCAGGATATGATACGATTGAAGTAGAGGCGCTCTATAGTAAGCTCAAGGCCACCGAGGTAGATTACAAGATGAGGGATTCCCTCGCTTGTACAGGTTCTAAGAGTTTGGCCTTGGCTACCCCCTCTAGTGAGTCTATCACTAACCCCATGTTACACAACTTCTCGTTTTCTGCTTTGATGTCTGTTACAGAGGAGCAGCTAGCGACACTTGGGGATGATGAGTTATGTCTGGTGTCTAGTCACTTTCAGCGCGCCTATGACAACCGGATGAGCAAGAAGAGGGGAGAGCGGCCCAAGTGCTTCGAGTGCGGAGAGGTCGGCCACTTCATCGCCGAGTGCCCCAACAAGAATGACTACTACAAGAAGGGCAAAAGCTACTCCCGCGACTTCGACAAGTACCACTCCGGCAAGCCAAGCTTTGACAAGCACTGCTCCAGCAAGCACGGCTCCGGCAAGTGCTCCTTTAGCAAGAAGAACTTCCGGAAGGCTTTCAAGAGCTACCAGAAGGACAACCGAAAGTAGGACAAGGCCTTCTTCACCGAGATCGGGTTCTGCAGCAGCGGATCTTCTTCCTCTTCGTCCTCGTCGAGCTCAAGCGATGAGAAGATCACGTACAGGAAGGACAATAGGAACGATTAAGGCGGTCCAGCTGGCTTCTGCTTCGTTTCCACCAAGTCCAGGCGCAAGAACAAGGACAAGAGGAGCTCGGTTTGCTCCATGGCGCTTGAGGACAAGGAGAACAAGGATGACGGCAGCAACTCTTCTTCCGATGGTGAGGTAACTCCTGAGCAAGCCGAAATCCTTTAGATGCAAGAGCAAAACAGCCGGGAGCTTAAGGCCCAGGATAAGATGCTGGAGAAGGTAGCTAAGAAGCTGCAGAAGTTGAAAGCCCAACTTGCTGAGGCTTTAGAGGAGAATGAGAGGTTGAGGAGTGTGAGACCCCAACCCAGTGAGATTGAGTGCCCTACCTGCGAGTCTTTCATGACGGAGCTTGGTGACCAGAGAGATAGGTATGCCAAGCGGGTAGAGGAGATAGATGAGCTTAAAGTTGAACTTGGCAAACTCCAGTCCAAACTGGATGAGCCTACTTTAAGTGGAGAGCTTGAGTGTTAGTCTTGCCCCCGTCTAACTAGAGAGCTAACTGTTCTGAAGGAGAAGTTTGAGGGGCAGCTCATGGAGCTTGAGGAGCTTAGGGCTAGACCTACGCTTTTGGGTGCGTGTATGGTCTGTCCTACTTTGAGAGGTGAGTTAGAGCAGTTAAGAGTTGACTTTGAGGTGCTTTCAGCACCTACTGATACTTGTGAGAACTGCCTAACCCTTAGGATGCAGCTGGTGAATAGGGATGCCACCATTAGGAAGTTGGAGAAAGCTGTTGTGATTCCCTCCCTAGACTGTGATACCTGTGCTGCCCAGATTGTGATTCTGGAGGATCTGAGGGAGGAGATGTTGTCTTTACAAAATGACAACAACAGGTTGAGAGAGGTGCTCAGTTGGGTATATGCGAGGCAACCTCAACTAGAGATGATCATAGAGAGCACCAAGAGAGCTGAGGGTGAGACAAGTGGTGTTGGGTTTGGAGAGTGCAGCATTTTGGGTGAGAAGAGTGCCCCAATTAAGGTCAAGACTGCACCTACCTAGCCAGGAGAGACTGTTGATGGGTTTACCATGAGCCACCCAAGGCTGCCCCAAAGAAGCAGTACTGGACACCCAAGCCTTCTAAGGCTAAGCTGGACAAGATTGTTGAGGAAGAGCTTAAGCCCAAGGGCAAGAAGCCAGTCCAGCAGCCTGAGCCATCCAAGGCCACACCACCTAAGCCCAAGTCCCAGCCTAACCCAGTTCCTAGGAGACCTGTCTACCACTGTGAGTTTTGCCAACAGAATGGCCACCTAGAGGAGTTTTGCTTCAGGAGGAAGAAGGTTGAGAGGCAGGAGAGAGCTTGGGAGAACCAAGATCAGTTCTACCAGGGTGGTAGGCAAGATCACCCTACCGCGGTGAGATGAGAGACCGCTTTTCCGGTGGTGAGAGAGGAGGCGGCTTTCAGGCTCGTGCTCCTGGTGGTGAGAGACGCTTTACCGGCCGAACTCCTAGTTGTTTTCAGTGCGGCTATGGACCTCGTGACCGAGGCTTTGAGAGAGCTTTCGAGGGTTCACGCTTTGGAGGTCGTGGTTACCCTGATCGTCGTGATGTTTTCTTTGATTGTGCTTACCCCACATTTGAGCAGATGGCTCGGCACTGGTACAGCAGTTTTAGGACTGACCCCAGTGCCGGACCGTTTGCTCACCGTCGCTTTACTTGACTTTGTAGGATCGAGGCATGGAGGACGTGTGGATCATGGACTCCGGTTGCTCTAGGCACATGACAGGGCACCACAAGTGGTTCTCCAGCCTCAACCCCGTAAGCACCAAGGAGTACATCACATTCGGGGACAATGGTCAAGGTAAAGTGATGGGTGTTGGTTCTGTTTCGCTCTCTGCTAAGCTTTCCCTGAGAGAAGTTGCCTTTGTCCGGTTGGTTTCTGTTTCACAACTTCTCGATGAAGGATTTGAGGTTCGTTTTAAGAAAGGTGCGTGCTGCGTTCTTGATGCTGAGGAGACCCTTGTTTGCTCTTTGCTGCCTTTTGGTCAGGTTTTTAGGGTCAACCTCACATCTGTTTCTGGCCCTGCATGCTGTTTGGTTGCTAGTCCTTCTACTGATATATGGAAGTGGCATAGGAGACTTAGTCACTTGAGCTTTGATCAGTCAAGTTAAGTTCAATGGGCCTAATCCGAGGATTGCCCAAATTGAGAGCTGAGAAGGACTTAGTTTGCCACCCCTGTCGTCATGGCAAGATGGTTGCCGCCTCTCACATTCCTGTGTCTCAGGGTGAGCTACTCCATATGGTTAGAGTAGGTCCCGCTCGGGTAGCGTCGGTTAGTGGGAAGTGGTACGTGCTTGTCGTTGTGGACGATTTTTCGCGGTTCTTGTGGGTATTTTTCATGGAGTTTAAGGATGAGGCGTTTGGTTTTGTTCAGGATCTGGTACTGAGGTTGAGAAACGAGAGTCGTAAGGCCATGAGGGCTATCCGCAGTGACAATGGCGGAGAATTCAGAAACTCTCGTTTCGAAAACTTCTGCCGTGACCTAGGTCTTGAACACCAGTTTTCTTCTCCATATACCCCTCCGCAGAACGGTGTTGTGGAACGCAAGAACCGCACACTTGTTGAGATGGCACGGACGATGCTCGATGAGCATAGGACTCCGAGGCGCTTTTGGGCTGAGGCAGTGAATACGGCCTGTTACATTGCGAACCGGATTTTCTTGCGAGCTTTCCTTGGAAAGACCTCGTATGAACTTCGGTTTGGTAGGCAGCCCAGTGTCAAGCATTTGCGAGCGTTTGGCTGCAGGTGCTTTGTGCTGAAGAAGGCGGGGCATTTGGATAAGTTTGAGTCTCGTTGTTTAGATGGGATTTTTCTGGTGTATGCTTCTAGTTCTAGGGTTTTTCGTGTGTGGATTTTAGAGGCCAAGCAAGTTGTTGAGACTTGTGAGGTTTCTTTTGATGAAACTACGCCCTGCACAACCCCTGCTTTGAGCTTTCAGGTGATAATGAAGAAGGCACCCCCATCTTTGAGGATGAGGAAGGTGCAGTTAATGATGGTGATGCAGGAGCCACTGCACCGGCTGCAGCTCCTGCCCCCTCTGCTACGAGCTCAGATGATGAAGGAGGACCCTTGCCCACGGCTTCCTCCTTACTCCCCCGACTGCAAGCTCATGCAGAGGCTAGACCCGCTGAGGACGCAGGGGAGGTGACCTCCGAGATTGTACCATCTCGGCAGGTCCAGCGGGATCACCCTCCACATAGGATGATTGGAGATATTCACCGGCGTGTCACACGCTCTTCGGTTAACTCTCTAGCCTTTTTCTCCCACTCTGCATATGTTGCTTCTTTTGAGCCCCGGGATGTGTCACATGCATTATCTGATCCTAACTAGGTGAACGCCATGCATGAGGAGTTGGAGAACTTTGAGAGAAACCATGTCTGGGATTTAGTTGAACCTCCACCAAACTGTCGCCCTATAGGTACCAAGTGGGTTTTCAAGAACAAACAGGGTGAGGATGGAATGGTTGTGAGGAACAAAGCGAGATTGGTAGCCCAGGGTTTCTGTCAGAAGGAGGGGATAGATTATGAGGAGACCATTGCCCATGTAGCTCGTTTGGAAGCCATTAGGATTTTGCTTGCCTTTGCGGCGTCTAAAAGCTTCAAACTGCAGCAAATAGATGTCAAGTTTCCTTTCCTGAATGGGTTCATAGAGGAGGTGGTATATGTGAGACAACCTCCTGGCTTTGAGAGTGCTAGATTTTCAGACAGGGTGTATAAGTTGAGAAAAGCCCTTTATGGTCTGAAGCAAGCTCCTAGAGCTTGGTATGCGAGGTTGAAGAGTTTCCTGCTCAAGTCTGGGTTTGTGATGGGTTCAGTAGACAAGACCTTGTTTCTGTTGAGTCGTGGCGGTGACACCCTGATAGTTCAGATATATGTTGATGACGTAATGTTTGGTGGCTCATCTCACGCTTTGGTGTCTAGTTTTGCTGAACAGATGAGGAGGGAATTTGAGATGAGTCTTATGGGTGAGCTCCAGTTCTTCCTCAGGCTGCAGATCAAGCAAGGCCTTGAGGGTACCTTCGTCCATCAAGCCAAGTACACAAGGGACATACTCAAGAAATTTAACATGGGTGACTCTAAACCCATGACAACTCCTATGAGTACAAACACGGCGCTTGATGCTGATGAAGAAGGGGAGGCGGTGGACCAGAAGGAATTTCGAGGGATGATCGGCTCACTTCTGTACCTGACGGTGACTAGGCCGGATATTCAGTTCGCGGTCTGTCTTTGTGCGCGCTACCAGGCTTCTCGTAGGATTTCTCACCGTCAAGCGGTGAAGCGCATTTTCAGGTATCTGAAATTCACTCCTGAGCTTGGTCTTTTGTATTCCTCGGGTTCTTCTCTTTCTCTTAGAGGGTTCTCAGATGCTGACCATGCTGGCTGCCGGATTGATCGCAAGTCAACCTCCAGCACATGCCAACTCTTAGGAACCTCTCTTGTCTCTTGGTCCTCCCGCAAGCAAGCTAGTGTTGCTCTTTCCACCACTGAAGCAGAATATATTGTTACTGCTAGTTGCTGCTCCCAGCTTTTATGGATGAAAGCCACCCTTAGTGATTTCGGCCTTAGGTTTGGTAGAATCCCTCTCTTAGTTGACTCTACTTCTGATATTTCTGTAGCTAAGAACCCCGTTTTGCACTCTAGAACCAAACACATGGACGTGAGGTTTCACTTTCTGATAGATCACTATGAGAAGGGAGATATAGACTTGATCCATGTAGTATCAGCAAACCAGTTGGCCGATATCTTTACCAAGCCCCTAGAGTTTGACGCTTTTGCGCGTCTAAGAGGTGAGCTTGGAGTGGGATAGAGTGCTATTCCTTTTAGTAAGGAATAGCTTCTGTAGTTTAAATTTTGCTTTTATCTTGCTTTTATTTCTCTTTGTCTCTTTTGCATATTGTATCATATCATGCATTGCATTGTATCATATGCATTTTCACTTCACTAGCACTAGAGCTCTTTTGGAATGCAGAGTTAGTACTTGCTTGTGCTAGATGGTACAGTGCTTGCTTGATCATGGTTAGCTAAGCTCTCTTGAGTCTATTGAATACAAATTGTGAGCTAAGTCATTTTGTTCTTTGTAAATCAAAAGCCATGATCACCACTTGATTTGGCTACCTCGCATGTGTAGGATTGTTGAATGCTATGTTATCTTTTCATACCTGGATATGCTAGTTGTATGCCTTTTCTAAGTAAATGCCAAAGTTTTTTTGACGCCTTGCTTAAATTGAAATCTGAATCAAAATTCTTACAAGTGTGTCTTATATGATGAATTGAGAAAGATCCAAGTGGGTTTGCTTGTCACACTGATCTAGTTCGAGACAGCTTGCCTTTATATTTTGGCATGAACTTGGACTAGGCTGTGTATGACCAAAACCTTGTCTTAAACTTCTGATGGTTATATAACCTAGGCTTGGCATTGGTTGGTAAGAAGTGGCAAAAGACAAGTAAATAACCCCTGGCACAAAAATAACTTGCTTTTGACTATAAATGTCTAAATCTGAAATTTGCAAGTCTCTAAAATGTTTATGGCTAGTTGTATATGCTTTGGTTGAAGAGTAGCACACCTTGTATGCATTGCTAGCATTTTGTTGGTCATGCCTATCTTGCTAGGTGCTATTTATGTTGGAGATGCTTTCTTTTCATTAATCCTGAAAAACAAGCTTACTCTTGATACGTGTAAGATAGATTTCTTTGAGCTTGTTGTATGCTTCCTTGCCCTCACTTGCTCTGTATGCTAGAACTTATGATTACTAGCTTTCCATCCCTTCTGGGCTCTTTCAGTTACACTCCTTACATTTCATAGCATATTTTGAGGGGGAGTTGTCTAGTTCTGGGGGAGTTGAGTTCACGGAACCCTGGATGTGTCCATTGTTAACAAGGGGAGAAATTTGGGGAGAGATTAGTGTACTTCTCCAAGGGAAAGAAATTTAAAAATATGGATAAGCGGGAGAACTCAGGAGAGATTTTGTTGAGGGAGAGCTTTGCACTCATTTTGCTTTTGTGAGGATGCATTTCAGGGGAGTTGAGCTTTTAGCATGCTCTTTGCATCGGTGCGTTGAGCCTTTTGGCTCTGTCTTGAGGTGTCGATGCTTTGCTTTCTTTTGTTGTCTCATTGTGCCCTGTTTCTTTGCTTGTATTTGGTTTTTGTGCATTTTGAGCAACTTTCTTCTTTCTTTCTTTCTTTTTCGGTTTTACGCTTTTCTCTTGTCTTTGTTCTATTTCAGGTTACAGGTTGAAGGTGTTAACAATGCACTCATCAAGCGGGAGATTGAGAGCCAATGGACCGCGAGGCAATTCCGATGGACTGGAGAAGCCGGGTGCCACCGTGGTGCTCCAACCCGAGTGTATGGCGCGAAGGCGTGCGAGGGAGGCTTTGGCGGCTTCGGCTCAAAACCGCCACCCAAGCTACCCAAGGCTTGGTGCGTTGGGCCATGACTTGCCAAGACAGAGAAGATGGGTTAAGTCCGGCCCAGAAGGAGACTTCCTAAAGTTTCCCGGTTTCTGACTTCAAAACCGGGGGTGCAAAGGCGGATTGGACTACCGATCACGTGGAGGACATCCAAAGATTGCGTGGAAGCTAAGAAGATCAAGTCTTCATCGTGGTCGTCCGTCCCCGATATTTCGGGTTCTTATCTGTTTTAGCCCCTCCGGGCGTTTTTAGTGTTAGGGGTCTATGTGTAAAAATGCCAAAACAGAACCGGTGTATAAATAGCCTAAGAGCTGGTCATTAGAGGGAGTCTTGGCAGCTAGGTTTTCATTTGCTTTGTGTAATTTTTGTCCTCAACCTTTGAGCTCCAAGTTTAGGAGGGTTAGGGTGAGATCTAGCCACCAAATCAAGAGGGAAGGTGAGGGTGGTTGCTTGGGATGAAATCCTTCGTTGTAATCTGACCTAAGACCTCTTTTGAGGCTCCTAATCAAAGTGGTTTCGTGCAGCAACTTTGTGTGCTTCTCCTCCCTTTGTTCTCTTTGGTTTTTGGCTTCAATCCTTGGCCTTTTGTGTGTTTGTTTTGGACAAGGTTGAATCCTTTGTTTTCCTTGTGTTTTGGATTTGCAAGGACGTGGAGATTATGTCTTAGAACATCTCAATCCCAAAGGATTGCCACGAGCAAGTTGTTCTTGAGCTTTTCCCTTTCTTGCCCAAATATTCACTTCTTCACGAGATCTGAAATTCCCACTAATCCCGTGATCTTTTTTCATAGATCTTTTGGGAATAGTTTTGGAATGGGGCTAGGATAGCCTGTGCCAATTTTTGTGATGTTTGAAGAAGGTTTGGTCAAGTTTCGGATTGCTTTTGTGTGAAGTTTCCTGCTGTCCAGTTTTTTTGCTGGTTCTGTCCACTTTCAAGTCTTGTTTGGTTTAGGGGTCAAACCTTCGAATTTTGGGCTGAAATTTTGTGGAGCTCTTTATCAGTGAATCATAAAGCTACCATAAAAATTTCAGATCATTTGGAGGTGTTTTGACCTGGTTTTGGTATTTTTCTTTTCGGATTAGTTTTTAACCACCGGACGGTCCGGTGGCTCTAGGAATTTTATTCCTTGTCCAATTGAGCTGAAAACTTATGGATTTGTTCCTTGGCCCCTTATTAACTTCGAGTAAAAATTTCATAATTTTTGGAGTTGATTTGATAGGGTTTTGATTCGAATCTTTTTGGAGTGTCAGGCTGGAAGCACCGTACAGTCCGGTGGTTAACCACCGGACAGTCCGGTGGTCACAACTTGCTCCAATTGGCGTGAAATTTTCTGGAGTTGTTCCCTATTGCCTTGTGAAGGTGTGGTAATTTTGGGGGATTTTTTGGAGCTTTTCTTGAGGGGTTTTGAGATTTTTCTTTGCAGCTCTGTCTGTCTGAAATCTGCCGTTCTCCGGAGTTGGTTCTTTTTGCACTCTTTTTCTTAGCCGTTTGAGCGTGTGCTTCCGCTTGGTGCTTCGTACGTATCTGTTCAGTGGAGGGTACCAAGCACGTGTTGTGAGCTAGATACGTATCCTCTCAGTGGACGGTGTCTAGTTTCGTTGTGGGCGTTGTTTCCGTTTTGCACTGCGGTGCGGGTTTGAGTTTGAGTTTTCAAGTGCTTCTATTCAGCCCCCCTCTAGTCGCACGTCTTGGTCCTACACCGCGACTCCGACAAGTACCACCCCGGCAAGGCAAGCTTTGACAAGCACCGCTCCAGCAAGCATGGCTCCGACAAGCGCTCCTTCGGCAAGAAGAACTTCTGGAAGGCCTTCAAGAGCTACCAGAAGAATAACCGGAAGCGGGACAAGGCCTTCTTCGCCGAGATCGGGTTCTGCAGCAGCGGATCTTCTTCCTCTTCGTCCTCGTCGAGCTCAAGCGATGAGGAGATCACGTACATGAAAGACAAGAGGAACGATCAAGGCGGTCCAGCTGGCTTGTGCTTCGTCTCCACCAAGTCCAAGCGCAAAAACAAGGACATGAGGAGCTCGGTTTGCTCCATGGCGCTTGAGGAAAAGGAGAACAAGGATGACGGTAGCAACTCTTCTTCCGATGATGAGGTAACACCTGAGCAAGCCGAAATCCTTGTGATGCTAGACCAGAACAGCCGAGAGCTTAAGGCCTAGGATAAGATGCTGGAGAAGGCAGCTAAGAAGCTACAGAAGTTGAAAGCCCAACTTGCTGAGGCTTTAGAGGAGAATGAGAGGTTAAGGAGTGTGAGACCCCAACCCAGTGAAATTGAGTGCCCTACCTGCGAGTCTTTCATGACAGAGCTTGGTGACCAGAGAGATAGGTATGCCAAGCGGGTAGAGGAGATAGATGAGCTGAAGGCTGAGCTAGGCAAACTCCAGTCCAAACTGGATGAGCCTACTTTGAGTGGAGAGCTTGAGTGTGAGTCTTGCCCCTGTCTAGCTAGAGAGCTAGCTGTTCTGAAGGAGAAGTTTGAGGGGCAGCTCATGGAGCTTGAGGAGCTTAGGGCTAGACCTACGCTTTTGGGTGCGTATATGGTATGTCCTACTTTGAGAGGTGAGTTAGAGCAGTTGAGAGCTGACGCCGTACTGCTCATGACCCGGTGCCCTGCCGGCTAAGCGTACACCACCATCTGCAGCACCACGAGAAAATTGGTCTCCTCTACCTCTACCTACACGACGTGGCCAGTGGTCTCGCCTATCCCCACGCTGAGGTTCAACAACAAGCCTACCACCCTGGTAGTACCTGTCCTCGTTCCTCCACTCAACCTCACACTTCTCAGCCCTCAACCTGTTGTAGCAAAACTCTATAAGGTGACCCTTCCTATGGCAGTAGTCACACACGTACCTCTTAGGTGGAGAACTCTTAGGTTGATTCGGTTTCTTGGGCTGGCCCTTAGGCTCTAGAGTAGGCTTAGGAGGAGCACACTTAGGTTGGTTCAGTTCCTCTTAGTCCATTGCTTGGAACTCTTAGGAGGTGTCTCAATGGTGTGTCTCTTAGGCAAAGTGTCAAGTGGGTTCCTCACAAAATTGGGCTTGGGAGTCCACACCTGTTTCTTAGGTGGCTCCGTAGGCTTATCTGTCCACACACCATCCTTAGGGTTGTCAGACTAGAAGTTGGGCTTGTTGTGGGTAACAGAAAACTTCTGACTAATGGAAATCCCACTCAAATCACCAATCTTCCCATATAACTGATCAAAATCATTGTAGGTGTAGTGATAGCCAACCCCCAACTTGTCACTCAACTTAAAAGAGAAAATGATCATACCAAGCTGAGGCTCCTTAGCAGAAATCCAACTGAGGATAGTTCTAAGATAGGTGTTCTCATCCTCCAACTGAACTTTCACAATGGCTAATTCATCAAGCCTACCCCTAAGACCATCACACATCAAACAATCATGACTAACAAGGCTTGCAGTCTTTACAGACTACCTCAAAGCAGCCCTAACTTCCTCCAACTCCTTCCTAAGAGTGGGGCAAACAACACAAGTAGCAAGCAACATCGGCCTAGCCTTCAACTCCTCTAGCGCTGCGGTAGTCGAGAACAGTAAATCTACATTACTCGCATGCTTGGAACGTAAATCTGACAATTCAGTAGCAAGAACATGACAATCAGTGCATTCTATCTCATTAGCAACAACACTAGCTTTCTTAGCTACAAGAAGATCATTCAAAGCACATGCAAGTTTAGACTTAAAGGTCTCAAGCTCAACCTCTAGAGTAGCAACCTTAGCATTTGCAGCCCTAAGATCCTTAGCAGCCACTCTAAGCAAGTGATCTTGGTTTTTTAAAGCAACAAACATAGCATCTCATCATTCTCATCATCGCACACCTGAGGCTCAGTGGAGGAGTTGTTGCAGTTCTCTGAGTCGATGGAGCCGGCTTGATCACCCTTGATCGCTATGGTACAGTAGATGATCTCGTCACCGAAGAAGCAGAGTTCGGCATGCCTGACGATCTTCTTCTCTCCATCATCGTCACTGTCGGAGCCGAAGTCGCTGGAGCTACCGTTGCAGTCACTCAAGCTGACGAGGAAAGCACGATTGCGTTCCTAGGCGTTCTTCTGGTACTGCTTCACGAACTCCCTCTTGCTGAAGTACGGCAGCTTCTTTTTGTCACCTTTGTACTTGCCCTTCTTCTTGTCAGAGTTGTACTTGCCCTTGTTCTTGTGGTCCTTGCCGGCGGAGTACTTTTCCTGAGCTCTCCTCTAGGGGCAGTCGTCGATGAAGTGATCCGTCTTCCCACACTCGTAGAACTGGAGCTTGTCACCTCTTCTGCGGCTCATCCGGTAGGAGTAGAGGCGGTGGAACTTGTTCGAAAGCAGGCACAGCTGATCATCATCTAAGGCCTCTAGTTCCTCCTCCTTAGCTACAATCAAAGACAAAGCATAGCCAACAGAAGGGTTACCGTTAGCAGCACTGCCACTACTAGAGCCAGACATTAGAGTCACACGATTCTCTAGCACCTAAAAATCAGCACGCTGACAAATATCCTAGACGGACGAATGTTGGCTCTGGAGGAATGTTAACATGTGGATCTTCCAATATGTGAAATTGGAGCCATCGAACCCTGGAATCTTGTCGACGGACTGATCCATGGTCACCCTTGTTGGATCTAGAATCGGTTAAGGTATTGAAGACCCTAACTTAGCTTTGATACCAATTGAAGGACCAGGAGAGCGACCTAGAGGGGGGTGAATAGGTCGACACCTTAAAAGCCACAACCCCAAAACCCTCTCTTCTCACACAGTGCAAGATCACGTAGCAACAAGTTCTACTGACTCTAGGACATGTCGAGGAAAGACTACACGGAAGCGCTACAAACAGCTCGCTCAAACGCCGAGAGAAAACGACGCAAAAACGAGCCAAAAAACCACCCAGGGCAGAGCCACCAGATAGTCCGACGTCAAGGCACTGAACAGTCCATCGGCACCATCGGACAGTCCGGTGCTAACGCGCCGGACAGTCTGGTGCACCCATAGGATGATTTAGGCTGAGGGCTTGACCCTCAAGCAAGCACCACCGGACAGTCTAGTGGCTCACCATCGGACAGTCCTGTGCTTGCAAAAGCCCCGGGTGCGGCCGAGCCTCGAAGTCTTCACCCGGGCAAACCCTAGCCACCGGACAGTCCGGTGGTAAGAAACACGGCAGCTTGAGAGAGAAAACAGCCCGCGAATCCTCAAAACTCGATCCAAATCTTGATCAAATGGACTCCAAACTTCACCAAACTTTGTAGAGAGTTAGTCTAGGTCATGGAGGAGCTATTCAACAGATCAAGGAAAAGCCCTTTGACTTCCTCCACGAATTCGAATATTCCCCGAAGTGAAGCCCACTTGCCAAGAACAAAAGAGGAGGGGCTGCTCGTGGATTCAAAGATTGGGCAAGAAAAACCACAATCCACCACGTCCTAGCATTCCCAAACACTGGCAATAGAAGGATCTTGCTCTTGCCCAAAACCAAACATTCCAAAAGGCAAGAAAACGAAGATCAAAAGCTAATCAAGAAGGGAGACAAAAGGAGCACACAAAAGGCTGCACAAAATTCATCCAAGCTTCCACCCTACTCCTACCCTCTTCCTAGTTCCTATGGGGCTAGATCTCTCCAAAACCCACTAAAAAAATGAAGCTCTTGCTTGATGAAGAGATTGACTCTCAAACCTTGAGTCCTAAACTAGCCAAGGAAGGGAGATTAGACAGTCATCTCCCTTATTTATACTATAGACAAATTACCCTAGCAGTTTTTCACTTAACCCCCTATATTACAAACGCTTACACTAAAAAGGCCCGTTGGGGCTAGAAAAGATGTCGGGAAACTCGGATGAACGAACACGATGAAGTCCAAGGCATCTTCGGTTTCTCCGCCTTGTCCGGATGGTCTCCACATGTCTAGTAGCTCATCCCTTTGATAACCACCGGTTTTGGGATACCGGCAACCAAGCCCCTGGTTTTGATGATGGAACCAGGAAACGATCTTGGACCCCAGTTTTGTCGCTCGAACCGGGAAACGATAGTTGGGACTCCAAAGGTGATGACTTTACAGCCCATCACACTGTCCCGCACCCACGGTCGCACTTGTGGGTCGAGCCTAACTTGGACTGCAACCCAAGCCACCTGCCAGTCTACTCGGCAGGGCTTTTGTCACGCCAAGTCCACTCTGGCGCCACCTCTCAGTCCACTCGAGAGGGCTTTCCTCCAGGTCACACTTAGGAGGTGCTCGCTCGTCCTTTAGAAAGTCTTCGGTGTTGACAAGCGCTCATCACAGCTAGAACGAAAGACCAGACTCGGTACACTTGAGTCCCTTAGGAGGAAGCAAGAGGAGGCAGAAGGCCGGGAGGTCGGCCAACCCCTAGGGGGTCTGGTCGGCCGACCTAGGGTCCTCCCGAGGATACTCGAGTTCATCTTTTGACATGTTCTTCGTCTTGTAGATCTCGACGACTATGCTTCAAATATTACGATGTATCTCGAGTAATTTCTCATACTTCCTTTGTTACTTTGAGTTACTTTGATGAAACCTTGAAGTTCAATCAATAAAGTTTGTCTTTAGACTTAGCTTCTTGTTTATGCATGATTTATGAACCATAGCTTTGCAATGCTTAATGCCAACATGTTGCTCTTGCTTTATGCTTCATGTTCTTTTAGTAGATCTTTTTACTTTAATTAGTTGATTGAATCTACTCATGCTTAGAGATGGTTTGGGTTTACTAGTTCGTCGATTAACTGGTTTTAGTAATAGTAGAGCCGGAGAAAGGTTTGGGTAAGCTTTTGACATTCATGATCATGTTTAATCTTTGCTTCACGTTAGATCTTATCTCAAGGTGGTTCTTAGTATATAAGTTGTTTGTCTCATATCTCTTGTGGATCCTTTCGCTATGTTTAATTCATATCTTTCTTGCTTATTAATATAAGCCTAGTTTTATGATTTTATGTTATAGATTAGACTACAATTAGAGGTATAATTAGAATGAGTTCTTATCCCTTTTTTAAGCTTGTTTAAGATCTATTAGAGCTGGTTAGTAATTAAGTTAATATTAGATTAATAGTAGTTTAAACGCAATTATTCCACGGATTGACAAAACCAAGATACTCATCCTGGGAAAAAGCTACTACGATACTGTGCGCTTGCAGTATAAGGTTTGGCGTGCTTAAGTGCCGTCAACAAGCTTTTCTAGCGCCGTTGCTGGGGAATCGATTATTGTTTGAATATTATAAATCTTCTATTAACCTTTTTGCTACTAGTTTTGATAGTTAGTGTGTTTATCAATCGTGTGTTAATCTTGTTTTAAATGTGTGATAATAGTCTTTCTAATTGTGAGTTAATTCTTAATTTTGTGTTTAGATTTTATGTGTTAAATCCTAGCTTTAATTACTTAGAGTTATCTAATTATGTTCTTGAGTCTCTAATTTTGTTTTTGTTTTCATCATTCATTCTTGTGATTGTTCTTAATTTAAACTAACCCAGCAGTTGCTGTCATAGATCTTTCGTTTGTGTTTTGTTTTTGTTTTTGTGTCAGGTATGACTACAATCCTTGAAGACTTAGAGAATTTAACATTAAGAGAGCTTTCAATCCCAAAGAGTGAAGATTTGAAGTTTCAAAAATCAAACAAGAAGCTGGAAGCAAAATCCTACGAGCTCAAGCCAGGAATCATCCGGATTGCTGCTGAAAATCTGTTCAGTGGAGAAGACGATGAAAAATCCTTACAAGCACTTGGAGAAGCTCAACCAAGTGTGCCCACTTTCCATCAAGACGGAGTCCCAGTTGAGTGGGTTAAGTGGAACCTATTTCCATTTACCCTTGTCAATAAAGCCAAAAGATGGTACCAAGTTGACTCAATTGAAGCTCAAGGAGATCGGGGAATGCTAGAACAAAAGTTCCTCACCAAGTTCTTTTCTGTACTTCGAGTGCACAAGTTGAGGAAAGAGATTTGGGCCTTTGAGCAGAAGGAGGACGAAGACATTGACGAAGCTTGGGAGAGACTTAACGATCTGCTGTTGCAAGGACCACTACTTGGAGTGACGTCAGAGATGGCTATTCAGATATTCTACTTCGGTCTGACGTCAGAAGCTTTCAAGCATGTGAACATGTGCGCAGGAGGATCACTCATGAGCAAGTCAAGCAGCAAAGCTAAGAAGATCCTTGTCGTGGTTCCGGGAACCGGGGTGATACAAGCAGTAGATTTGTTGTTCGGTGGGGGATGTTAGGACAGACTCGCTCCAAATGGTGAGCCGGTAGACTCGAAGGTTTATACTGGTTCGGGATGAATCCCTACGTCCAGTGGAGTGTGTTTCTTGTATTACGAGATGTGTGGAGGTGTTACAGTGGGTGCAAGCGCAGCGGAGAGGGTCTCCCTGTTACTTGGCCTCTGTGCTCTTTCTGGTGTTCCTGCTATCCTCCTCTCTGTGAGTGCCTCCCTTCCTTTTATAGTTCAAGGGGGGAGCTTACAGTTCAAGGGGAGAAGGATAAAGAAGAGGAAAGGATACACAGAGGTGAGGGAGGGACCCTGACACGCGGGTCCCCTTGTTACAAGAGTCCTGCCAGAAGTCCATGCGTTCCCGGCACGCCCTTGTCACGCGTGGTGAGGTCGTCTGTCTGGGGTCCTGTAGCTGAGCCGTGCTGGGGGTTCGGTGTACCTACGAGTGCTTCTATTCTCACGGAGTCAGAGAGTCGTATGGGGAAGGTGTTCCGTCCCGTCCGTCGTGGCCTCCTTTCTTTAGCTATTGGCGTCAGACGGGCGTGATGTTAGGTGACGGATTATCCGGCTACAGAGCGTCCCTGCCGAGTCGTTCCGTCCTCCGTAACGGTGCCTCGTGTATCATCGCGCCCCGCCGAGGGGTGAAGGTCGGTTGGTTGCCTTCCGCCTCGTAAGTCTGTACGAGGCGGGGCTCGGTGGTCCTGTCTCTTGCGCTTGTTCGGTTTTGCCGGCCTTGCCACACCCTGCCAGGTATCTCGTTTTATAGGGTCAACCACTATCTGGCGTCATCCCCCTAGCCCCATCGTGGCGGGGTGTTCCAGGCGTGCGGCGTCAGGTGGTTGATGGCACATGTTGTCGCGAAGAGTACGTGTGCAGGCACGCGCTTGACAGGTGGTGGCAGCGTGACGCCGTTCCATCGTAGCAGGCGTGGGCGTAGGAGGGCAGCGTGTCGTCCCATCATCCGGGACCATGAGTGGACTTTTCGCTGCCTGGTCGTGGGCCGCACGCCGGTGGGTCCCAACGTCGGGCGTGGCATCGGTCGGGACTCTCCGCCTCGCCCGAGCCTTGATCTGAGGATTGGCTGGCTCGTGGGAAGGTCGGCCGCCTCCATCCCGTACGAGCGTACGGGGCGGGGGTCGGATTGGTTCACTTGCCCCGGTCACCGTGCATTGGGTAAGCCTGTGGGGCTTCGGTTTGGGCCTGTGCAGGCCTTTCTTGGGCCTCTTTCCTCTGGGAGGTTTTATATTTTCCCCCGTCAGTAGCCCCCGAGCCTTCAATCAACCCTTTTGTGGTTGGTTGGAGGCTCACCCTAGGGGGAGGCGCGCAAGCGCATCCGTGGGATGTAGCCCCCGAGCCCCCGAGTGATTTTGTGAGGAATCGCTCGGGGGTTGTCAGGGACTCGTGTGTGTGTGAAGCCGTTATGGGCATACCACAGGGTTTGCCTTTTAATCCCGTCGTCAGATCTTCAAGAGAATTTTCTTGAGTACCCAGTTTTAAATAGGATTTTTGGCGCGACCCCCTCCGGAAGGTCTGTCCATTTTGACCTTTTGAAGGTTGGGCTAACCGTCACCAGCTAGGTTGGCGTGGGTGCGGCGGCCATTGAGCTAATAGCGGGTAGTCCAAGTGAGATCCGATGGTTCTTCCGGTTTAGAACGGTCGTGGCGAGTTATCCCGTTGAGGGGCTCGACCCGCTGGGGGCATCTCATTGAAAGAACCTTTCCTTACTCGATCTTGTTCCGGCCCTTTGGTCAGAAGTCTGTCCAAAGGGGGGCTACGTGGCCACCCCATCAGCTGGGTTACCGCAAGAGAGTTTGAGGTTTGGTCTCGGACACGGTCGGGGCAAATGGCCTTATGCCGGCTCACTTGGCATGTAGCTCGCTTGGGAGCTTGCCTGCCGACCGTCCCTCGCAGAGCGCTGTAAGTTGGATCATGCATTGGTTTGGAGTCAGGTTTATGCTTACCCAGGATCGCTCTGGCGTAAAGGACCCGTCCGCGTGTCGTTCCGTTGGCGCCGGCTCCCTGCCATCTCAGTTAATGCATGCGGGGTAGCTTAGGGGTCGTACCTTTTGAGGGAGGCGGGCCATCCCGTCCTTCTGCCTTCTCGTGCAGTTTGAGAGAAGTCGGGGCGCGGTCGTGGCCCTGTTTTCGAGGGGACGCCGGGGGTCGTGGTGGTAAATGCGTAGTGGTGGGCCCGCTGACGGCCCTCGGCCCCCCCACGTCCGCTTATCCTGTGTTTCCTTGTTATCCTCTGCGCGGATTCACGAGGGGAGAGAAGAGAATTAGACTGCTTACTTGCCTCTTTTTCGCCTCTGCCGTTTCCTTAGCCTTGCCTTCTTCTTCCTCACATTCTTTGTGGATTCCTGCGCTCTTCTTCACCGCCGCCGATGGCTTCCTTCCCCCGGTGCACGACCCCCAGGACGCGCCTGGCGCTCTTGGAGAAGAAAGGCTTCCACCCCCCGGGCGGTGTCGGGATCGCGACTGCTAGAGCTCGGTAGCCTGCCCGATCCTCGGGAGAACGAGATCGTCGTTCTCGCGCCCTTTTATGAGCGCGGGTTCGGTCTCCCCCTACACTCGTTCGTGCGGGGGCTCCTCTTCTTTTACGGCTTGGAGATTCAGCACTTGAATCCCAACGCCGTGCTTCACATGGCGTGTTTTATCACGCTGTGAGAGGCCTTCCTCGGGATAGCGCCGCACTTCAAGTTGTGGTGCTACCTGTTTCGCCCCCAGCTCTCGCAGGGGCAAGGCGGGCAGTCCCTTGTCGGCGGCGTGACCATCCAGCTGCGCAACAGCTGTCGGCAAGACTACCTTCAGATCCCCTTCCTGTCTTCCATCCATGGGTACTCGGGGGAATGGTTCTATGTTCAGAACCAAGGCGAACCTCCCCTGGCGGACGGGGTCATGCCCCCGCCCGCATACATCGGGAGGGCCCCCGCCTTTACCGGTGCCGCCCCCGCGAGGCGGGACCAATGGGACTGGGGTCGCGAGAAGAGGAGCGCCAACCAGTTGGGGTTCCTCTTGGAGAAGATAGGGCTCCTCCGTCGCCGCGGCTTGACCGGCGTGGTGCTAGTTTCGACTTTCATTCGGAGGGCTCTCCAACTGCGTCGGTGCCGTCGTTTCCCCATGTGGGAGTATACCGGTGTGGCTGATCCGGACCGAATCTCTGGCGAGGAGCTTACTCCTGTAGAGATCCGGCTCCGTGTGATCGCCATCACCGAGGGGACCTCGACGGCAAACCTCTTTCGCGGTCCTCTGGCCCTCAACCATTCGATCAAAGAAAACTTGGTAAGTCTCTTTTACCGGGTTGTGTGATGGGTGCTTCTAGGCTTACTAATGCCGCGCCTCGTGTGGTTTTAAGGCATTGGTTCTATGAAGCCGTGCCCCGTCCCTCTTCCTGAGGATGCCGCCGTGAAGGCGGACCGGAAACGAAAGAGGGAGGCGGAGGCGCACTTGGCGGATGAGCACAAGAAACGCCATCAGCTCGCCCGCGATAGAAAGAAGAGGGAGCGCGATCAGCACGCCCGGGAGGAGGGTCGCTCGCCAACTCCTCCTACCGCATCATCCGACGAGGAGTGGTCTTTGGATGATACGCTCGAGGCCGTGCCGCTTGCTGGCGAGATTGGGGAAAGTTCTAGCTCGGGCGTCCTCCCTGAGGCGATGCTAATCATGACTCCGCCGGCGGCGGGTGCCGTGCCTCCGTTGAGAGGGTCTCAAGGATTAGCGGGGAAGTCTCAGCACGTTCCTGTTCCGGCTACGGTGGTTCAGGCGCGGGTGGAGCCGGTCGTGGAAGTGCCGTCCTCGCCGGAGCCGAAAGCGTCCGGCGTCCCTGTCGCGGTCTTGACGTCGACGTCCGTGGCAACGCCAAGGACCATGCCGGTGGAGGCGTCCGGAGGCTCGGGGGCGCCTGTGTTGCCATCAGGGGCGTCGGCCGAGCTCGTTGCCGGTTCTTCTTCGGGCGCTTTGGTAGTGGTGACCATCCAGGGTCACCTCCTGGGTCGGAGTCATCGCTGCCGGTGGGGGCGAGCGTGGCCCCCGTTACTTCTCATGCGCCAGAGCCGCCCTTGAGGGTCGACGCGCCGTCCGTCTCCCTGCCAGCAAGTGCGAATGTGCCACCGAGGACGGCGTCTCGTGGTTGGAGGCGTCTCTTTCCCACGCCGCGGTCTTCTCGGTGAGCGATCCTCCCGCCTTTCTGTCGTGGTCGTGGTTCCCTCCGTTCTTGTTTTGCATGGCTGAGTGCTTTTGGTGCAGTCGGTTCATCCCGCATAAGTCGCTCTCGAAGGCCGCACGGGCTGCGTGCCAGGGGGCGTCATCCGCGGCGTCGTCGTCCGCGGCGGCGCCTTCCTTGCCGGGGGCGCCGATCCTCCGACCCCCTGTTGCGTCGCCGGCGGGCCCGAGGGTCGCCGCGGCAGATCCGGTGGGGGAGGCGGCGCCGGAGTGGTTGGAGCCTGCTCGCGAGGGTGCCGCGGACTCGGGTGGCGTGTTGATTCCGCTGCCGTCACGCCCTCCTGGGCCTCCTCCATCGGGTGCCATCCGTCTGTTCATCCCTCCCCGGTTGCTTCCAGCTGTCCGGGAGGAGTCTCCGCCCCTCTCCGCGGAGCAGGAGGCGATGGATTGGGGGATCGTACAGGAGGCGTCCACCAGCGTGGCCATCGACGTGGGAACGGTTTTGGAATCCCTCCGGACGGCGCTGGCAGCGACGAGCCGTGCTGAGGAAGCGATCTCGCAGCGCGTGCTTTGTCATGGGGCGGTACGTGACCTCCTTTCGTCCTCCTTCGTATTGGTGTCTCTTTGGATCTTTCCGATCCGTGGAACCTTTTTGTTGTAGGCTCTGTTGGCGCGGGCTATCGAGCACATCTCTTCGCTCGGCGCCGCCCAGGCTGAAGCGGCGCAGGCGCGCACGGATGCCTCGCGCTCGCAGGAGGCGAGGGCCGCTGCCGTCCGGCAGGCGAGCATGTTGACCATGCGTCTCGACAGTGTTTCGGCTGAAGCGGCCTCGCTGCGCGCCGAGGCGGGGAGCCTCCATCGAGAGGCGGAGCAGCTTCGAGCGGAGCGCACCGCCGCCGTGAA
Organism: Paspalum notatum; assembly: GCA_022530915.1. Classification (NCBI taxonomy): domain Eukaryota; kingdom Viridiplantae; phylum Streptophyta; class Magnoliopsida; order Poales; family Poaceae; genus Paspalum; species Paspalum notatum. Next base: position 27,651,034 of record CM039692.1, read on the forward strand.
CGATACCCTGGCGTTGCGCCGGGAGCTCACAGTCGCGACGCGGCGGGCCGCTGAGGCGGAGCAGGCCCTGCTTGAGGTGACGGGCTCGCTCGAGCGGTCCCGCACGGAGCTCTCTGCCCAGGCCTCCATCATTGCTAGTGAGCGGTGTTTTGAGGCGGTTTCTTGATTTCGCCTGAGGGCCGTTCGTGATTTTGTTGTGCTCTTTCTTTTCAGAGCTGCGAGGGGAGCTCCAGAGCCTTCGGAAGGCAGTTGGCTCGGCGTGCGCCTGGCTTTCGCCACCGTCGCCCGCGCCGCTACTGGAGCGGGTGGCGGGGCTTTGGGAGCACGTCGAGCGCGTCGTGCGGCAGGCTGCCTTCTTTGGGAGTAGCCTGTCCTTTTCGCAGGCGGTTTCCTACTTTAGGGAGCTCCGTCCAGTGCTCGCGCCGATCGCGGAGGGGTTTGCTGCTGGGGTCGCCGACGAGGAGGTGGAGAGGATTGAAGATGAAGTCCGCCCCCACGCCCTGATGGTCTCGAGCCACGTCGATCCGCAGGCCCTCCTACGAAACCCATTGGCAGACTAATTTCCATCAGGAGTTTGAACAATATGTTTGTAATTAACTTTTGTTGTCACTGGTGACCGACGGGCTTTTATTTTAATCCTGTGCCTTTGCCCTTTGTTTCTAAAAATCCGCACGTGTTTTTACCGTTGCGATCGTGTGCCTTGCCTTAGGCTGCCATAGCCGCGGTCGCTGAGACCTTTGAGGCGTAGGCGGGCCTTTGGGGGCTGATCTAGGCTCGGGGAATTTTTAGAGGAAAGGTCAGGCGACGGGGCTAAAAAAAAAGGGTGCTGAGTTGAGGGGGTGGTAGGGCTGCTAGGCTGGCCCTCCCTTTTTTTTGTGAGAGCAAGGGAAAACATGTACGGGTAGTACGTTCCCAGCCCCCGAGTAAAGCAAGGTGACTTTATTCGGTCACCTTGTTTTACTAGTACGTGAGTAAAAGACGAATGAAACAGCTAGGGGTAGAGTTTCCTTATCTTTTAATATCCCGTGTGTGGGTGAAGGGGTCGCCTCTGTCCGCGTTGCTCTTTTGCCGTGGCCCTTGCGCGCCTCATGCTGACCCATCTCGGGGGCCATCCGGCATGGCGATCCTGGGGGCCCATCTAATCTCCCCTGTTTTGCACGGTTATACGAGTGCGTCTCTGGTATCGCTCTTTTTATTGGCCCGAGGCGCGTTGTGGTCGTGGTAGCGCCGGACGCAGCGCATGGTATCTTTGCATATTTTTTGTTTCGAGTAGTTGCGTCGTCTGCAACGGGTCAGGGCATCGGATGCCTCTGCGCCCCTTGGCAGGGCCGTCGCGTCTCCAGAGCGAGGCAGAGGTATGGCGAGCCCTGGTGGTGTCTGTTGGGCCCTCTATAGGGAACTTGTGAGGCCGGCCGGGGCGCTTTCCCGCTGTCTGCCGTGGCTATAAATAGGGGGGATTCCTCCCAAGGAAAGCATTTAGAGCCAGACAGCCAAAGCCCCTCGAGTCTCTATGAACCATGGGGCTTGCTTGTTCCATGGGAGAGCGATGTTCCTTCCTTTGTAGCGAGCAGGGTTGTCTTGGTTCAAGGTTTTTGTCCCGGGCGGCGAAAGCTGACCTTAGGGTAGCATGGTCTTGCCTATGGTTCCCGTATCTTTGGCTATGAGTGTCTTCGTACGCGCGCCGGGTTTTGGCTACGAGTGGCTTCGTATATGCCACTTGTACCCAGAACGCCCTCCGGTGACCTCATACCTGTGCGCCCCCTGCGCGGGCAGGCGTTCCACCTCGGGTCCTCTCGGGAGAGGCTTTGGTGGTTGCCTAGGTGAGGTTGTCCATGAGGATCTGGCGCCGGATGGTAGTGCGGGGGTTTCGCCCTGCCACTGCCTGGTGGGTCACGCGTCCTGCCGTCGGTGGGAGCCGGAGCTGAGAAGTCGCCGGCGTGATGGTGGTGAAGGGGGCGACTATCAAAGTCTGGCCCTCCGCCCAGCACGCTCTAGGTGGCTTTTTGGCCACCCTCTCCTTGGTTCAGTTGTGTCATTGGGTGCCTGACCCCACGTTGAGCTCCCAAAAGAGGATTCTCATTGGTGGCGGCAGGCGCTCTGTGGTGGAGCGCCGAGGAGGGTTCCCGCCTTCTTTAACGCTTACCGCACGGCGAAAACACCCACAAGGAAGGGGTGATGGCTCTTGTTGAGTGGGAAGGTTCTTGAGTGGGGGGTTCGTGACCTCCCCCGCCGCAGAGGTACCAAGAACCTTACTCCAACAAGAGCCAATGTCCGGGGGGCCATCTTCGCCAGCGCAAGATGCGTGCGACCTTTTCCAACTCTGGCCCCAGGGGGCGGGGCCCAGAGCTCCCTTTGATCCAAATATTGATGTAATGAGAGTTTTTTGAACAGAAAAATAAATAACTCCCGTACTTGTCTTGTGATTTTGATTTTCATTAATTTTTGCGACTTGTGGAGGCTCCGGGGCACCGCCTGGACTCCCGCAAATTGAATTTTTTGGTCGGGCAGTATGTCTGCCTGGTTCACACCTGGTTCACTCCCAGTCCCCGAGTTGGGCAAGGCGACCGATAGGTTGGTTTGACCAACTTAGTCATGTGGGGGAGCGAACAGTAGTCTAAGGATAAAATCTCCTCAGGTTTTCAATGTTCCATGCGTTGGTGAAGATGTTACCGTCGGAGTCTTTGAGTTTGTAGGAGCTTGGCCGTAGGACCTTGGCGATGATGTAAGGTCCTTCCCATGGCGGAGTGAATTTGTGCTTGCCTCTGGTGTCCATGACCCTTTTTAGTACTAGATCACCAATGTTGAGGGACCTGCTGCAGACTTGGCGGTCGTGGTAGCGTCGCAGGTCTTGTTGGTATTTGGCCGACGTGATGACTATTGCCTCTCTTGCCTCGTCTAGGAGGTCGTTGGCGAGTTCAGCGTTCGTCATTTGTCGCTCGCTGTCGTACGCTCGGACCCTAGGGGATCCATATTCGAGCTCCGTGGGGAGTACGGCTTCAGCGCCGTATGCCAAGAAGAAGGGGGTGCATCCAGTGGCTCTAGATGGGGTTGTGTGCAAGCTCCAGAGGACGGCGGGTAGCTCGTCCACCCATTTTCCGCCGAACTTTTTCAATCTACCGAAGATTCTGGGCTTGAGCCCTTGTAAGATCATGCCGTTGGCTCGTTCGACTTGGCCATTGGTCCGTGGGTGCGCCATGGCGGCCCATTCGACCTTGATGTTGAATTGGTCGCAGAACTGGAGGAAGTCATGACCCTTGAATTGGACTCCGTTGTCGGTTATAATGGAGTTTGGTACTCCAAACCTATAAACAATGTCATGGAAGAAGGAGGCGGCGTTCGCCGCTGTGAGCAGTGCGATGGGTTTAGCTTCTATCCACTTGGTGAACTTGTCGATAGCTACGAATAAGTGGGTGAAGCCCCGGGCGCCTTTTTAAGGGGCCCAACCATATCCAAGCCCCAGACCGCGAAGGGCCACGTGATGGGGATGGTTTGGAGTGCTTGCGCAGGCATGTGAATCTGCGTGGCGAAAAATTGGCATCCTTCGTAGGTTCGCACGACCTGCTCGGCGTCAGCCATGGCTGACGGCCAGTAGAAACCTTGTCGGAAGGCCTTTCCTACTAGTGCCCTTGGGGCCGCATGGTGCCCGCAGGTGCCTCCATGGATTTCGGCCAGGATCTGCTTCCCCTCGTCGGTGGGGATGCACCTCTATTTGATCCCGGAGGCGCTCTTTTTGTAGAGCTCTCCGTTAATAATAACAAAAGATTTTGCTCTGTGGGCCACATGTCTAGCCTCGGCCGCGTCCTTGGGTAGTTTGCCGTCGGAGAGCTAGTTTATGATGGGGAGACGCCAGTCAGGACCCCCGACCAAAGCTATCAGCCCCCAAGCCTGCGTGGCAGGGTCGGGTGGAGTTGCCGTTGGTTCCTCGTCCGACCGTTCGGTCGTGACAGAGGGTATGTATAGGTTAGAGGCGAAGACTCCGTCTGGAACGGGTTCCTGACCGGACGCTATGGTTGAGAGTCGGTCGGCTTCCTCGTTGAAGCGTCGATAGTTGTGCTCGAGCTCGAAGCCTTTGAATTTTTCTTCCAGTTTGCGTACCTCTTTATAGTAGGCACACATCCTGGGGTCGCGAGGCTCGGCCGCCTTCATGACCTGATCGACCACGAGCTTTGAGTATCCTCGCACGAGGAGGCGCCTTGCCCCCACCTCTGCTGCTATACGGAGCCCGTTTACTAGGGCCTCGTATTCTGCCACGTTGTTGGTGGACGGGAAGTGGAGGCGTATGGTGTACCGTAGCCTATGTCCCTGCGGGGAAATGAGGACAATGCCTGCCCCACTGCCGGTCTTGAGATAGGACCCATCGAAGTACATGATCCAGTACTTCGGATCCTCGACCGGCGGCGGTTCTTGTGCTTCGGTCCATTCGGCGACAAAATCTGCCAGGGCCTGCGATTTGATCGCAGTTCTTGGCAGGTAGGTAATGCCGAGCCCATTGAGCTCGAGTGCCCATTTCGCGATGCGTCCTGTCGCGTCACGGTTACGAACGATTTCGCCCAAAGGAGCAGTGGAGACGACCGTCACCGGGTGGCGGTCGAAGTAATGGATAAGCTTCCTCTTGGCGATGAGTACCGCATAGAGGTGCTTCTGTACTTGCGGGTACCGAGCCTTGGACTCGGCTAAAACCTCGTTGACGAAGTAGACGGGCCTCTGTACTTTGAGCGCTCGGCCCTCTTCCGCTCGCTCTACGACCAAGGCCACGCTGACCACTTGTGTGGTGGCGGCGACGTATAAGAGCAGCGTCTCTGTTAGGTCGGGTGCTACAAACACCGGAGGAGTCGTGAGAAAAGCCTTGATTTTGTCCAGGGCTGTTTGGGCCTCCGGGGTCCAGGAGAAACGGTCTCCCTTTCTTAGCAGCTTGTAGAGCGGCATCCCTCGCTCGCCGAGCCTGGATATAAAGCGGCTGAGCGAGGCGACGCATCCTACCAGCCGTTGGACTCCCTTCAGGTTTTGAATGGGGCCCATTCTCTGAATGGCGTCAATTTTTTCTTGGTTAGCCTCGATTCCTTTTTCGGAGACCATGAAGCCCAGGAGTTTGCCCTTGGGGACCCCAAAAACGCATTTTTCGGGGTTGAGCTTAATCTGAAACCTGCGGAGGTTCGCGAAGGTTTCCTCAAGGTCGGCTATGAGGCCCTCGGATTCCTTGGTCTTTACGACTATGTCGTCAACGTAGACCTCCACATTTCGTCCTACCTGATCGACAAAACACAGGAGCATGCATCGCTGGTATGTTGCTCCTGCATTCTTTAAGCCGAATGGCATGGATACGAAACAGAAGGAACCGAAGGGAGTGATGAAAGAAGTGGCGAGCTGGTCGCTTTCTTTCATCACGATCTGGTGGTAGCCGGAGTATGCATCCAAAAAGGATAGCAACTCACACCCTGCGGTGGAGTCAACCACTTGGTCAATGTGAGGTAGAAGGATAGGGTCCTTTGGACATGCCTTGTTCAGGCTCGTGTAGTCGACACACATCCTCCACTTCCCATTCTTCTTTTTAACCATTACAGGATTGGCAACCCACTTTGGGTGTTGCACTTCTTTTATGAACCCTGCGGCTAAAAGCTTAGTGATCTCGTCCCCTATAGCCTTACGCTTCTCCTCGTCGAATCGGCGAAGGCGTTGGGCGACCGGTCTTGCGGTTGGTCGGACATTTAGGGAGTGCTCGGTGACCTCCCGGGGGATTCCTGGCATGTCGGCAGGCTTCCAAGCGAAGACGTCCCGGTTAGCTCAGAGGAAGTCGACGAGTGCGCTTTCCTATTTCTGGGAAAGCATGGCCCCGATCCTGACCTTCTTGGAAGGGTCAGCAGGGTCGAGCGGCACCTCCTTCGTGTCCTCAGAGGGCTTGAAGGTGCCTCCCCCAGCTTTGGACGTCTCGGGGACGTCTAGGGGTGTTTCTTTGGTTGCCTCAGGGGCGCCCGTTGACATGACCTTTTTGAGGTCGGCCATCTCCTTGGATGCCACAAGGGACGCGGCAAGCTCGCAGTTGGCCCGCTCGCACTTGTAGGCTTCTTTGAAGGAAGATCCTACAGTGATGACCCCGTGCGGACCGGGCATCTTTAGCTTGAGATATGTGTAATTTGGGATGGCCATGAACTTGGCGTAACATGGCCGTCCCAAAATCGCGTGGTATGACCTCGCGAAGTCGACCACCTCGAACTGCAACCGCTTGGTGCGGAAGTTCGAAGTGTCGCCGAATGTGACGGGCGGCGTGATCTGCCCGAGGGGGTAGGCGTGCTGGCCTGAGATGATGCCATGGAACGGGGCATGACTGGGCCGCAGGCTTGTCCTGGGGATTCCCATCGCGTTGAGCGTCTCAACATACATGATGTTGAGGCCGCTTCCGCCGTCCATGAGTACTGTTGTGAGGCGCTTGGGGCCGATGATCGGTTCCACGACGAGCGGGTAGGTCCCGAGGTGCGGGACTTTGTTCGGATGGTCACGTCGATCGAAGGTGATCGGCTCTTCCGACCATCGGAGGTATTCAGGGATGGCGGGATTTAGGGCATTTACCTCGCGGTTCGCGAGCTTGAGCTTGCGCTTGTCGCCGTAGGACTCCGGCCCCCCGAAGATCATGAGGCATCCCGTCGTCTCGGGGAATGCCTCGGCGTCGTCCTTTTTCTCTGCCATCTGGGCGGCCTCCTCCGTCTTTGCCTTCTTCTGCGAAGGGTTGCCGACGAAGCGCTTGAGGAGTTCGCATTCCCGGAGTTTGTGACGCACCGGGAACCCATGGTTCTAGCACGGCCCGTCCAGGAGCTTTTGGAAGTGCTCGTTGCTGGATAGAGCCAGTGGCTTGGGAGGTCGGTCGGCTGCGGCGACTTCATTTCTCCCGTGGTGTGGGCGCTCGTCCCTCTGATGCCTTTCGTCCCTCTGGCGCTTGCCGCGGCGCGCGCCGGTCTTTTTTGGCGCCGCTTGTTCCCTCCCCGTCATCATGGGAGATTCTTTCTTTGCGGAAGATGGCGCCGACCGCGTCCTCGCCATCGGCAAACTTGGTGGCGATGTCGGAGAGATCAGCCGTTGTCTTGGGGCACCCACGACCGAGCTCGTGGACGAGCGCCTCGTTCGTAGTGCTGTAAGTGAAGACACTAACGACGTCGGCGTCAGTGATGTCCGGAAGCTCGTTTCTCTTCTGAGGGAATCTCCGGATGTAGTCCCGGAGACTTTCTCCGGACTTCTGGGTGCAACTCTTGAGGTCCGCGAAGCTCCCGGGGCGCTTGTACGTCCCCTGGAAGTTCCCTACAAAGACCTTCTTGAGGGCTTTCCAGTCGTGGATGGTGTCCTCGGGCAAGTGCTCGAGCCATGCTTGAGGTGCGTCCCCGAGGTGGATGGGGAGATACTGGATGATCAGAGAATCATCCCTGATCCTTGCTAGTCGGCAGGCGAGTCGATAATCCTCGAGCCATACAGCCGGGTTCGTGGACCCGTCATACCTGGTGAGGTTGGTGGGTGCGCACACTCGTGAGGGGAACTGCGCTTCGCGGATTGTGCTCCCAAAAGCGCGTGGTCCTGGTCCAGTTGGACCGGATCCATACTCGCGTCTTGCGTCCGGGGTGCGCGAGTGTGCGATGTTGTCCTGTCCCCTTCGGCGGGCATTGAGGGTGTCGCGGGCGTCACGCTTGTCGCCCAGGCGATCCTTGATGGGTCTCGTGGATGCTCGTGCCCTATTACCCTATGTGGTCGCCGTCCGCGCGGTGCGTGCAGCCGTACCCGCTGATGGCTGATTTGCCAACTCGGCCTGCTGCACCGCTACCCTTTGCACGAGGCTGCGAAGGTTTTGGAGCGTGGCCTTGGCGGCAGGCTCGCTGGGCTCCGGGATTGCCTGGAGCATCATGGTGGCGGCGACGATATTTTGGTCGGGGCGCAGAAAATATGGCGTCCCGTCGCTACCTTGAAGGAGCTGGTTGTAGACGTGGCGCCCGCGGGGCCCTTCGCCCTTATGCTGGCGCCGCCCCACCTCATTGTGGAGCTCCTCGAGCCTATGTTCGATGTCGTCGATCTCCTTCTCCTTCTGGCGGAGCTCGTTTTCGCACGCGAGGATGCGCGCCTGTCGTTCACGCTAGTACTCCACCTCTTGGCTGGGGGTCTTTTGACCTCCAGCATCTCCGCCTATGGGAGGGGTTGCCACGAGGCATACCCTTCCGATCACGGTGGGGTGGTTTTCGTCCGAGCTGGAGACGGACCCGCTGCTGGAAACATCTTCTAGGAGGTCATGGACGGATGTCAGGTAGTGGCCCGCCATGGCCATGAGGATTGATTGACGAGGTGTCCCGTCCCCGTGGATTGCGATGTGCGCGTCGGGGCGGCGCTTGAGCGCAGCAGTACGTCGCTTCAGCCTCCGCTTATTTGCCTTGGTTCTGGTAGGCGCGGGGCGTATGGGTCCTTCCGTCCTCGTTGCAAGGGGCGAGTCCGGGGCAGTGCCTTGGAGCGCAGCCATGGACGACAGCGGTGGGTTCCCATGCAGCTGGGTTACCACGTTCGCGAGTGCCTAGAGCACTTGACCGCGATCCTCACAAGTGGAGGTTGAGCGGAGGAGCGCGTTGGCGCAGTCGGCGAGCGCCTCCATGTTGAGGTCGGCGGGCGTCGGGCGCGCAGCTTCTCCCATCGTCGTGTCGCGCGGAGCGTCCGCGATTTGGAGGTCGTCCATGCCCTGAGTAAGGGCGTCGATGGATGGAGTAGGGTCGATGAGGCGGAGTTCGCCGGCGGCGGTGGCAACGAAGGTAAAGGTGCCGAAGGTGATGTAGCTCCCTGGTGCGAAGACCTTGTTGCCGACGGAGGTGGATGTTGACGCCATCGGAGCGATGATGTCACTTAGGCGTGCTGAAGATCCCCTACCTGGCGCGCCAACTGTCGTGGTTCCGGGAACCGGGGTGACACAAGCAGTAGATTTGTTGTTCGGTGGGGGATGTCAGCACGGACTCGCTCCGAATGGTGAGCCGGTAGACTCGAAGGTTTATACTCGTTCGGGATGAATCCCTACGTCCAGTGGAGTGTGTTTCTTGTATTACGAGGTGTGTGGAGGTGTTACAGTAGGCGCAAGCACAGCCGAGAGGGTCTCCTGTTACTTGGCCTCTGTGCTCTTTCTGGTGTTCCTGCTATCCTCCTCTCTGTGAGTGCCTCCCTTCCTTTTATAGTACAAGGGGGAGCTTACAGTTCAAGGGGAGAAGGATAAAGAAGAGGAAAGGATACACAGAGGTGAGGGAGGGACCCTGACACGCGGGTCCCCTTGTTACAAGAGTCCTGCCAGAAGTCCGTGCGTTCCCGGCACGCCCTTGTCACGTGTGGTTAGGTCGTCTGTCCGGGGTCCTGTAGCCGAGCCGTGCCAGGGGTTCGGTGTACCTGCGAATGCTTCTATTCTCACGGAGTCAAAGACTCGTATGGGGGAGGTGTTCCGTCCCGTCCTTCCTGGCCTCTTTTCTTTAGCTCTTGGCGTCAGACGGGCATGATGTTAGGTGATGGATTATCCGGCTACGGAGCGTCCCTGCCGAGTCGTTCCGTCCGTCCGTAACGGTGCCTCGTGTATCATCGCGCCCCGCCGAGGGGTGAAGGTCAGTTGGTTGCCTTCCGCCTCGTAAGTCTGTATGAGGCGGGGCTCGGTGGTCCTGTCTCTTGCGCTTGTTCAGTTTTGCCGGCCTCGCCACACCCTGCCAGGTATCTCGTTTTATAGGGTCAACCACTATCCGGCGTCATCCCCCTAGCCCCGTTGTGGCGGGGTGTTCCAGGCGTGCGGCGTCAGGTGGTTGATGGAACATCTTGTCGCGAAGAGTACGCGTGCAGGCACGTGCTTGACACGTGGTGGCAGCATGACGCCGTTCCGTCGTAGCAGGCGTGGGCGCAGGAGGGCAGCGTGTCATCCCATCATCAGGGCCCATGAGTGGACTTTTCGCGGCCTGGTCGTGGGCCGCACACCGGTGGGTCCCAACGTCGGGCGTGGCATCGGTCGGGACTCTCCACCTCGCCCGAGCCTTGATCTTAGGATCGGCCGCCTCGTGGGAAGGTCGGCCGTCTCTGTCCCGTACGAGCGTATGGGGTGGGGGTTGGATCTGTTCACTTGCCCCGGGCGCCGTGCGTTGGGTAAGCCTGTGGGCCTTCGGTTTGGGCCTGTGTAGGCCTTTCTTGGGCCTCTTTCCTCTGGGGGTTTTATATTCTCCCCTGTCAATCCTATCCAACATTTGTCTAACTTCCAAGAATGAAAGAGAGAGAAAAGCTAGAAGAATGGATGAACCATAGGAGGAGCTCATGGCGCCTACACCTGCTATAACTGAAGACCAGCTACCAATCAAAAAGACTCAAGTCTCATATGCATTTGATGAGGAAGAGTTTGAAAGATTTGCACCTCAAGAGCATACCAAGAGTGTAGATTATAGAAGTCTTGCTAGTGCAAACCCTTTGACAGAATTCAAGAGGATGAGCTGGACGCCCGTGGATTTTGGAGATACACTTAAGTGTGCAGGACCACTCCCACCAGAAGACTTAGTGGAGGAAGAAGAGCTGTATGCACCAGAAATACCACTAAGAAAAAATTCTGGTAGTCAAGATACTGGGGAGATGCTGCAGAAATTATTTCAGGAAGAGGTGCTAGATAGTGACTTTGTCTATAAAGCAAGTAATTGGAGTTAAGCCAGAATCATCACTTACAGAGGAGGTTATCGTCCATTTACCAGAAGAGGAATCTTCAACTATAATTTCATACTCCATCAACATGGAAAGCTTAAACAACATTCATTTCTCTATGGAAGCCCAGGTAAGAACAATGAGCTATGAAGTTTATTCTAAACTTTATGATAAACAATGTTTAGTTTTCACTAATCTTAAGATTAAACTTTCTAGCAATGAAATAATTAAACCTATTGGCTTAATTAAAAATGTTGAAGTTAACCTTGCTGATAAAATTATACCAACTGATTTTTATGTAATTAATATCTATCATGGTAATATTGAGTTAATTTTTGGTAGACCTTTTCTTAAGTTGGTTAATTCCATAGTTAATAATGAAAAAGGAAAAGTTGCTCTTAATATTAATGGTTTAACTTATAATTTTGATTTTCTATTGGCATCTAAAGTGCCCATTAATCTCACTCCTGATATTGAGGAGATAGAGAATATTAGTTATATAAATGCTTTTAGAGAGCCGCTAAATCTGGTTTTAGAAGGAGAAGAGGAAGGTTTCTTCTCTGAAGAAACAACCATTGCCACTAATGAACTTGAACTAAATGTTGAAGAAACCCGAGACATTCCAATAGAGCCACTAACCGACCTAAATCATCAAGAGGCGCTAGATGTAGAGTTAAAGCCGCTACCTGAAGGACTTAAGTATGAATTTTTCGGAGAAGATAAAACTTACCTAGTGATCATTAGTAATGAGCTAAGTTCAGAAGAAGTAGAAAGGCTGTTGGAAGTATTAAGGAAGCATAGAAAGCCAATTGGTTATTCTCTAGCAGATTTAAAAGAAATCAGTCTAGCATTTTGTACTCACCGTATTCCAATGGAGGAAAATCACAAACCAGTGGCTGAGTAATGAGATGAGGTCTGTAGTGAAAAAGGAGGTTATCAAACTTTTAAATGCCGGAATTATCTACCCAGTACCAACTAGTGAATGAATAAGCCCAGTCCATTGTGTACCTAAGAAAGAAGGCTTAACTGTAGTTAAAAATGAGAAAAATGAGTTGATTCCACAAAGGACAGTGACTGGTTGGAGGATGTGCATAGACTACCGGAAGCTCAATAAAGCTACAAAAAAGGATCACTTCCCACTACCTTTGATTGATGAAATGCTAGAGAGACTTGCAAAGAATACCCATTTTTGCTATTTAGATGGATATTCTGGATTCTTTCAAATCCCTATTCATCTAGATGATCAACACATGACTACCTTCACTTGTCCATACGGAACCTTTGCCTATAGGAGAATGCCATTTGGTCTATGTAATGCGCCAGCTTCTTTCCAAAGGTGTATGATGGCAATATTCTTAGACTTTATTGAAGATATTATGGAGGTTTTTACGGATGATTTCTCAGTTCATGGCACTAATTTCGATTACTCTTTAAGGAATCTTGAGAAGGTGCTTAAAAGTTGTGAAGTAGGTTGATTTAGTGTTAAACTGGGAGAAGTGTCATTCTATGGTTAAAAGAGGACTTGTGTTATGACATATCATATCCGAGAAAGGAACTGAAGTTGATAAAGCCAAAATAGAAGCAGTAGAAAAGTTACCACCACCTACAGATATCAAGTCTCTAAGAAGCTTTCTCGGACATGCTGGATTTTATAGGATATTTATTAAGGATTTTCAAAAATAGCTAAGCCATTTGAGTTCACTGAGCAATGTGAGGTTGCCTTTAGAAAAATTAAGCAATTACTTATTAGTGCACCAATCATTCAGCCACCAGACCGGAATCTTCCTTTTGAGATCATGTATGATGCAAGTGATTATGCATTAGGAGCTGTGCTGGGACAAAAAAAAGATGGGAAAATACATGCCATTTATTATGCCAACAAAAACTCTCAATCAGGCTCAAGTAAATTATGCTACTACAGAGAAGGAGTTGTTAGCAGTAGTTTTTGCCTTTAAAAAATTTAGATCCTATATTGTTAATTCAAAGGTTATAGTTTACACTGATCATGTTGTTATCAAGTACCTATTTACTTAAAAAAGGATGCTAAGCCTCGACTCATCAGATGGATTTTAATGCTACAAGAGTTTGATGTAGAAATCAGAGACAAGAAGGGAGTTGAGAATGTAGTGGCAGATCACTTATCAAGAATGAACCATGGAGAGGATGTTCCACCAATTGGTTATGTAGTCCTAGAAAAGGATACATGGGTGAGAGATGTAATAAGAGCTATTAGAGGAGAACCACTACCACATCTCAACTATAATTCAAAACGAAGAGTCTTTGCCGAAGCAAAGAAATACTATTGGAGTGTCCCCTATCTATATAGATATGGATCAGATGATGTCCTTAGAAGATGTGTGCCATTATAGGAAAGAGAGGAAATCTTAAGAAAATGCCACTCTGCGAAATATGGAGGACATCACGGTCATTTCAGAACCCAAGCTAAGATATGGGGGAGTGGATTTTATTGGCCATAAATGCATGAGGATGCAAGGAAATTTGTTGCTTCATGTCCTGAGTGTCAGAGATTTGGAAATATTACCGCAAGGAGTTCAATGCCCCTCACATATAATTTACAAATTGATATATTTGACGTTTGGGTAATGGATTTTATGGGACCATTTGAGAATTCACATGGATATGAGTACATTTTAGTAACTGTGGATTATGTTTTAAAATGGGTAGAAGCTATACCATGCAAGAAAGCGTTTACTATGGAATCCATTGAGATGATTAAGGATACTATTTTTCCAAGATACGGAGTTCCTAGTGTTATTATCTCAGATGGAGGATCACATTTTACTGGAAAGGAGTTTACTAACTTTCTAGCGAAGATGGGAATTAAACATAGAGTTTCTACAGCCTATCACCCATAGGCAAATGGTCAGGCAGAGATATCAAATAAACAATTAAAGGAAATTCTAAAAAAGACAGTAATTAAAGGAGGTAAAAATTGGTCAAAGAAGCTTAATAATGCTCTTTGGGCTTATAGAACTGCATATAAAGCTCCTATTGAGATGACACCTTATCAGCTTGTTTGTGGAAAGACTTGTCATTTATCAGTGGAGATGGAGCACAAGGCTTATTGGGCAATTAAGGAATTAAATCTGGATTTAGATGCTACTTTAATTAAAAGAAGGATTCAAATTAGTACCCTTGATGAAGCGAGATTACGAGTTTATCATAATGCCAGCATTTATAAGGAAAGGGTTAAGGGATGGTTTGATAAAAGAATCCAAAAAAAAGAGTTTAAGGAAGGTGATAAGGTTCTTCTTTACGATTCAAGATTCAAATTATTTGGAAAAGGAAAGTTACAAAGTAAATGGGATGGACCTTATACAGTACATGAATTCAAAGACTTAAGTTTTATGGTAAACGGTCAAAGACTTAAGTTTTTTCTTTAAGAGGACAAATTTCAAATCAATTACGTTGACATATATGAATTCAAGGAAGTAAGAGTACCTTACCATGACTTATGTCCCTAGTTTTTCTATAAGTTTTACACATATGTACATATAGTCGAGTATAGTTACGTATTTTTCAAAATTTTCTATACATATATATTTTAAATTAGGAAATAGAGTTACCGACAAAAACTTGAGGCTTTTTGCCAAGGGAAAGCCCAGGTCAGCCGACCTCGGGTGTTTCCATGTCGGATTTGATTCAATTTTTGGTAGTATAGTGTCCGACATTTTCCAAACAAATTTGAGGTAGAGTTCGGTTCGGATTCCATGTCACGTTTCCATATCTTGTCAATCTCCGGGGTATAAAACTAAGGGCAGACCATAGGTTCGAGACATCAACTCCAAACGCATCCAAACCAAGCCATGAGAAGTTCTAGGGAGATGGAGAACCAGCTCGAGAAGAGGGATGACGTTTCGCCGAAGGGGGGGGGAGAGGTCGGCCGACCAGGGGGGGTCTGGCTCGGCTAACCTGCCTCTCTTTTCTAGGGTTTCGCCGCAATTGTCTTCTCTGATGATGAGGAAGAGGCAAAGGTGCGTGGTTTCATCAAAAAGCATGAAGTTTCGAAGAACATGGCCAAGCTTTCAATTCAACCAAAGGAAATGAATAATAGAAGGTCCAGAAGGATTAGAGAGATGCCCAAACTTGATTATCAAGAGTCGTCAAGTAGCCCTGGTGGAACAATCAACTCAAGTCAAGATCAATCAATGAGAGATAGCCATAGAGAGGACTCAGAAGCTAAGGAAGTGAGTTATATCTTTCTTGTTCCTCGTTTTAACACTTATCATATTGGAGAAGCAGATTAGGCGGATTGTAGCCCAATGTGTAGAGAAGCTATTGTGGGGGATAGATATCCCCTGGGGCCTCGTAGCACGGATTTGGTACGTGGGCCATTAGAAGGCCCAAGAAGAGCAGTGCGTTGATTCATGCGCCAACTGTATCTTGGGCCCGAAGGTGGCCAGGCAAGCTTGGAGATCAAGTCAAGATGATGTGTTTTGGGCAAGGTATGAGTCGGGCGTGGCTCGGACTCATACTCCAAGATATGCGGGATTCAAGATAGAAAAGATGTAATCGTAGATTCTATGTACTCAACCCAAAACCGTCAGCCTACATAAGGCGGCTGAGGGACCGCTACGTAGAACACAACACATCTCATCGCACACCAACCACGCCTTCGCGCACCATAGCCCTCGTTGTAACCTCGAGATCAATACAACTCGCCACAAACAGGACGTAGTGTGTTACGCTTTCCATGTCCCGAACCTGTATAAACCTCATGTTTTATTGCATCTCGACATGAACCATCGAGCTACGCCGATTTCGCCGATCCCAAAAAAGCACCTCGTGGCGTATCCCGTGGTGCACTACCAGGACTAAACCACAACAGTTGGCGCACTAGGTAGGAGGCGGCGACATCAACTTCAAGCTAGCTCCATGGCCAACCTCTCCATCAATAGTTTTGCTCCCGGTGAGATGATCCGTTTTGGGTCGATCTCCTTCATTGCGGATCGGAACGGTGATCTTTATCAGCTCAGGAACGCGCCGGCTAAGGTGCGGTTTGTTTTGCGGCCTCCAACCATCCCGGGGCCTCATCGTCAGAACCCGGTGTCACGATCTGCTTTGCTGAGGCGTGACGCTCGGGGCCAGCCTGGCTCAAGAGTGCGCGGTGGTCCCCTGCCACGTGCAGGGCATGGATCTGCACAACCTCCCTCGGCTCGGGCTACCGCGACCTCATCACCGACTCGACGCGCCCCGCTCCCAACTTCTCTGACTCAGGTCTGGACACGGATCAGTCGGACCCAAGGAACCCCTTTGTCATCAAGTCGTCCGCGGGATCCCCGGCGGGCTCATGCTGGGCCAAGCTCATGGGTTCCTCGTCCCCTGCGGATTCCAACGTTGCCGCCCGCTCCCAAGAGGGCTTCGCTGCCTTCGACCTCAGGGCAGACCTCTCATAATCGGAGCCCCAAGAGGGTTCGGGCTGCACCTCAGGTTCTGTATGGGTCGCGCAATGCTGCAAGCATGAACCAGGGGCTCCTCGCCCGTGCCTCGGCTCCCCTCAACAATGATGAGGGTGCACGGGAAACCCTGAAGTGAAGCAACAGTCTGTGCCACTTTCAGACGACGACATCTACAACACGGCAGACGTGCCACTAACCGGCCTCTGCTTGGGACTCATCATCAACTCTACCCCGGTCGGAAGAACCGCTCGCTGGTGCAGCCCACAGTCGACGAGGAACATCTACATGTGGTTTGCAACATCGAAACTCCTACAGCCTCTGACTCAGGAGCGACTACTGCGACGGTCACGCCCTCAGCCTTAGACCCCCAGCCAGAGGAAGAAACTACGCTCCTCGAAAGCTCGCCTCCAAGCTCGACCCTCTACTTCTCCGAGATTCTCGTCCTCGATGCAAGGGATGCTGACGCAGAGGAAGTTGTCTCCAACGACGAGGGACCTACCCTCGCAAAAACCCTGGAAGAACGCCAAGCGCGTGAGCAGGCTAATCGCATCCGCAACCTCCGACGTCACCACATAGCGGGGAACAAGGCGATGCACTTGCCTGTCCTGGATGATGAGGTGACCACAGCGAGTGAGAGATAGACAACCATCAACGAGGAACGAGCGCAGCCAGGCGCGCCGCGATTGGCAGGCCTGGCGAGCAGTGAACCCATGCACTTCAAATCCATAGCGAGGCGGAGTCCTGACGCGCAAACTGTTACCCGAGTTCATGGCAGCCATGAATATCCTGGCTCAAGCTGGAGGCACGTTGGTTAAACTTGCGGAGGTTCTCCCAGACAAAAACGATGGGGCAGCCATAAAGCAGATCCTCACTTGGGCAGCAAACCATCTCATTCCCGCTCCAGCGGCTAGGGATGCCCGTGACATCATCAACCAGAATCGCGATGCATGGTGCAACGTCAATCAGTCGCGCGCCCAGCGACATGAGTTAGAGCTCAAACGACGTGAAGACTACGATCAGCAGTACGGCACCCCACAACGCGCTGGCGACGGGAGGGGTCGATCGGGAGCCCACTCTGTCAACAGTCCCTCAATTCGTTTCTCGACCCATGACCGGCCCGAAGGAAACCATCGTTCACGGTCTCCGCGACGTCACCAAGCTCAACCTCGAGATGGCAATCACGGCGAGCCAACTGACCGAAGCCAGTGGGCATATCTGCCTTCACCCAGCGGCTCCGTGAGGTGTAGTGGCCACCGAACTTTAAGGTGTCCAATGTCAAGAAGTTCGAAACAAAACTCAATCCAAGGTCTTGACTCTCTGTATACTCTACTGCAGCTGCTGCAGCCAACGCGAATGAGGATGTCATGGTGGCCTACGTCCCGATCATGTTGGGTCAAGACGCGCTTCAATGGCTACGTCACCTCAGGCGTGGATGTATCGACGATGGGATGATTTCTGTCGGCGGTTCATTGCTAACTTCCAGTCCCTCTCTGACAAACTAGCACAATCAGGGGACCTCAAGTCTATCAAGCAGAAGGATGACGAGTCTCTTCGGTCGTACCTCAAGTGGTTCCAATCTATGCGTAATCACATCCTCGATGTTACGGACACAGCGGTGGTCGAACACTTCATGCGTGGCTCAGACGATCCAAAATTTGTGCGGACCCTCCTAAGACATCAGAACAACTCTTCCATGAGGCAGACAAGTACATCACAGCGGATGAGTGAACTCGGGACTTAGTCAATCAGCGTCGTGATGATCGTGGCAAGGCTAAGCAGGAGAAACCTAAAGATCCCTCGCGAGAGGAGCGCCATTGGGACAAAAGGCCTCGGGAGAAGGTTCGTACGATGGGGCCCCCGCAACTGCCGGCAGTCCGCCCGTGCGGTCCACCGCTTCGCTCGTTCCACTCACTCGACTAGCTTTTGGATGAGCCATGCCCTATGCATAGGGACATGCGCCACACGTTGCGGCACTGTCAAGACTTCAAGGCTTCCGTCGAACGAGGGCAGCCCTTGATGCCGTAGGGACCACCTCCACCGCCGCCACCACCTCATAATCAAAATCCGCCACGTCCAAACAGGGCTCGTGGTCCGCGCTTCTCGGATGTCAACAAAGAGGTCAATGTCATCTTCGGCGAACACGGCACCCATGAAAGTAAGCGCCAGCAGATGCTCGGTGATCGCTGAGTCAACGTGGCCACCTTGGGGCCGCCATAAACATACTCATGGTCTGAGGAGCCAATCTCATTCGGTCGGGAAGATCACTGGCTCGATTTCAACAAACCTGGCAAGTATCCACTACTCGTGAACCCTATAGTTCATGACAGCCGACTCAAGAAGGTGTTGATCGATGGCAGAGCTAGCATCAACGTGATATTCCCTAAGACGTTGCAGTACATGGGAATCTCCCTTAACGGCATTAAGGAACCAGATACCCCATTCTTTGGGATTATGCCGGGTGTTGGAGAATACCCGCTTGGACACATCAGCCTGCCGGTCACCTTCGGCACGACAGAAAATTTCCATACTAAAACTCTCCGCATCGAAGTGCCAACTTTTGACTCCATCTATAACGCTATCATTGGGCGCCCGGGGCTAGCCAAGTTCATGGCCGTGCCGCACTATCCATATCTCATCCTCAAGATGCCAGCCCTAGGTGGTGTTCTATCTATCAGAGCAGACCTCAAGGGTGATTCAGAGTGCATGCGAGAAGCGATCCAAATGGCCCTCGAACAGCGTAGCACGGCGGCTCAGAACAAACTCAAAGCAGATGCAGCTCAGCACTCGCAAGAAGACCTACAGATCGCGACTCCAAAAGCAACTCCTAACACGGCGATACACGCCGTAGTCCCGACGAAGGGAGTTGGTCTTGATCTTCCTGATGCGTCCAAGACGGCAACCATCAGTGCTATCCTTCCTGCCAAATAGGAAGACGAGCTCGTCCGGTTCCTACGGGCCAACTGGGACATGTTCGTGTGGAAGCCTGCGGACATGCCTAGGGTTCCGCAGGAGCTGGCCGAGCACAAACTCAAGGTGTTTCCCAATGCGAAGCCTATCAAGCAGAGGTTACGTCGATTTACACCTGACAAGCGGGAAGCGATTCGAGCAGAGTTAGCCCGGTTTCAAGCAGCCGGATTCATCAGAGAAGTTTTGCATCCCGAGTGGCTGGCAAATCCTGCCCTCGTACTCAAGAAAAACAAGAAAGATTGATGAATGTGTGTCGATTACACCGATCTCAATAAGCACCACCCGAAGGATCCGTTCGGGCTGCCTTGGATAGATCAAGTCATAGACTCTACGGCCGGATGCTCACTGCTCTCCTTCTTGGATTGTTACTCGGGTTACCATCAGATCAGTCTAGCTGTTGAAGATCAAGAGAAGACGGCATTCATCACGCCCTTTGGGGCGTACTGCTACAACTCCATGTCCTTTAGGTTGAAAAATGCTGGAGCAACATACCAGAAGGCTATCCAGACGTGCCTCGCGGACCACTAGGGAAGCGAATTGAGGCTTATGTTGATGATGTCATGATCAAGACCAAGAACCAGGAGGACTTCATTGGCGACTTACAGCAGGTGTTCGACAGCCTATGAAAATTCCGATGGAAGCTCAATCCCACCAAATGCGTATTCGGGGTTCCTACTAGACAACTGCTTGGTTTCGTCATAGCAAGAGGGGGATCAAAGCCAACCGCAAGAAGATCAGTGCTATCCTCCGGATGCACCCCCTAGGTGTGGCGGAACCGCCCTGCTTAATCCAGACTAAGCACACCTGCCACCTCTGGCTCGCAATGCACCTAGGCTGAACTAAACCCGGTAGTCTGTCGAGAGTACTTCGGCTCTCGATAACACCATTCCCAGAGGAACCGACATCAAACACATTCGACTCTCGATGGAACCATAACAGTTACATCATCACAGGCAGTTGAAATAGAGAATATTAGACTGAATTTACAGACCAAATGTATGAATCAAATACATGTTCAAAATATAACGGAAGCGATTGCGAAATATATATATAGCGGAAGCGTTTTCAAACATCTCACAGCGGAAACAAACTCGAATAGTCTTCATGTAGAGATAAACAAGGCGAGTAGCACCGAGCCCACCGGTTCTACCCTCCTTCAAGCGGTTTTCCAGAAGTCATCAGTACCTATGAGCCAAAAGTGGGGGCAAACCCTGAGTACTAATTACTCAGTAGGACTTAATGGAAATGGCTTACGGCTGACGCAAAGCTCGCTTACTAAGAATTTGATCCTTAGCTATCGATTTTAAACAGGATCAAGTTAACATGTGGAAGTAGGATTTGACAACTGCTTGACTTATCATATAGAAGCAGGATTTGACAGCTGCTTAGTCCATCATATCAATGATACTAATCATAAGTACAATAATAAGTTGCATGAAAGTAAAACATGTATATCCAAGCATGTAGTATTCAAAACCATGAATTCATAATACAACATATTCAAGTGGATTACTGCTTTTTCCGTCAGTGGTATTGGCATCCTCACACCTGGTGAGCATCAGCGATTCGAATCGATTTGTTAATTCCTGGGAACAACTAAAAATGCCAGGGGTATATGCTTACTAGCCATCGCGTTCCCAGATATAGTCCCCATCTCCACTTGTCCCATCCCAAGCTCGATTCCAATCCACCATTCCCCAGGTTTAGCCCCCATGGAGCATTACCACGGCGCACCGGGTCAGCCCTCCACGAGTCAACACCCAAGCGCCCCTGGGTCCGATGGCAGGACCAAGTCTCTGTTCTTCGGATGGCAAGTAAGACTTTCACCGATCCATTTTCCCGGATAGCACCTTAGCAATGTTATGCCGACCAATAGGCGAACAACGACCGGCCTTATGCGACTCGGGTGGAGTCCAATGCACAATATAATAAACAGTAAATAACTCATAAAATCTCCGCCCGGTCTCTATTTAAATCATAAGCATACAATAATCACTTACCCAAGTGAGATTTCTGTGATTTTGAAACCATCTACGCAACGAGTGACTCCATTCACTCGTGTCTACTCGTACCTAGCAATTTCTAGGCACTCGTCTTACGGACTCTATGTATAGGTTCTAGGGTCAGGGCGGCCAAAGAGTCTAATGCAATTGGTTCCAAACAATTTCTAATGCAGATGCGTAAGCATTCATCATAATATATTTGCTGGGTAAAGCATGGTCCTGTCTACCTTTGATTACTCTTATGAAAACCAACAAACTAATCTAAATTAGTTTGCCGGGTTGTGGGGCTTTGCCCCAGGCAACCCCTTGAAACAGGGACGGATATAATCAGCGACACTTCGTCTTCTTGCTCTTGGTGCAATTCGTTGTTTGGCTTATCGATCAATAGTAGCTCATGTGTTGATCCTTCCTTCGTGAAATCTATATGCATGACATAATATGCAAGTGAGTGCAAGAGAATGCAAGTACATGCATATGGTACAGGTTATATATATGACATAGTGCAACTATAAGTGCAACGAATGCCAATGCGTGCATGAAATGCAAATGAAACATAGTTGCATGGTCAAGTAGATTGAAATGACTTAAGTATTCCCAGCTTACAACATACATCCCACAATGAGGAAACTTATCAACATTACTAAGAAGTCGTACAACCCATCACTTAAGAAATCGTATAAACCACCACCGATCCTGGTTCAACCCTTCATGCACAAGATGCAGGTGATATGTACTTGATGGTATGCAGCAAGTAACTTTATATATGCATAAAAATGTTGTCATTTGCAGTTGAGCATATACACGCAAATTAATGGACATGCTACCTTTATGAATAAGATGCACTCATGAGTTCATATAGTTAGACAACTCAAATTGATCCCAAACTTTTATCATATGCAGAAACATACTACATAATGCTACTGCCAAAATTTCAGCTACAAACAAGTTATAACTAATTTATTAAAATTCCAGCAAGTTATCAGCCCCATAGATTCTCAGATTTTTCATAATTTATAGGAGTGAGTTCTGGACCTAAACTTTTTACAGCAAGTATTATATTGCATGAGCATCATAAAAAAAATCAGCAAGTACAAAATCCATAGTTTGGTAGGACATCTATTTTCTATATATTTATCTTATGCAAATTAAGATGCACTTATAAATAGTATTAATAAATTCTACAAAAACACTTTTTGGACTCCCTATCATACTAGTAGCATACCAGATTTTTTATAGAATTATCTTTGCATTATAGGGTCACTTTTTCCAATTATCAAGTCTAGCAAGTAGTATTTTGCTAATTTCAAAACAGCAGCTAAAACATGTATGCACAACCTCATACTTTACCAGTGAGCTACTCATACTAT
The DNA here is from genome assembly GCA_022530915.1 of Paspalum notatum. Taxonomy (NCBI): domain Eukaryota; kingdom Viridiplantae; phylum Streptophyta; class Magnoliopsida; order Poales; family Poaceae; genus Paspalum; species Paspalum notatum. The sequence goes on from CM039692.1 coordinate 27,673,453, forward strand.
ATAAAGTACATGAAAAATACCATAGATCAAATTTGAGCATATTTTATGTAGCCTTCATTTCCCAAGTTAAGTAAATACACAAAACACATGCATAAGGGCAAAACAGTCATTTACCAACCAATACTAGGGCTAAAAAAAATCACACAGTATCTAGATGCCATAACAAAGCTACTGTCGAAGTTTCATAATTTTTGGAGTTCATTTACATCCCTTTTTCTATTTAGTTACCCTCAACATGCATGCACTAGACCAGGGGCAAAGCAGACTTTTCACACATCCACATCATACCTATCTTGTAGATCTATTTACACTGAGTTCATAGCCACTGATTTTGTCCATTTTGAATTTTTCTATGAATTTATATGATTTTACAAAGTTTATAGCCGAATTGATGCATTTTAATTGGACAACTCATAGATCCAGGGACCCATATGCAACTAACCCTATACTTTAGGGGCTAGAACGTGAGATGTTCAAGACTCAGTATACAGCGCTAGGGTTTTAAACAGAAAACACTGAACGCCGAGGGTTAAAGTGCAAAGTGCCGTCGTCTTCCACCTCCCGTCGGGGGAAGTGACCGACCGCGGCGCGTGGTAACTCACCGCGCGGGGCCCGAGGGCTCGCCGGCGGTGGTCAGGGAGAGAGAGGAGAGGGCAGTGGTCCTTACTCCCTACCTTGATTCGACGGAGGATGCGCGGAGCAGGCCGGTGATGGTGAGCCGAGGAGGCGGGGCTCCGGCGAGGTGGTGCGGCTCGGTGGGGGAAATCCGGAGCCCTAGAGCTCAGGTATGCGGTGGCGGGGTGGTTGATGAAGGCCGGCGCGGTGATGGCGCGGCGTGAGGACGAGCGGAGCAGCAGGGAGCTCGAGCCTCAAGCTCGGCTCTAATGGCGGCCGCGTGGGGTTCGGCGGCGAAATGCGTCTCGGTGGAGGGGGTATGGTGGCCTAGGCTTAGGGGTACCGGTGGAGCGGAGGATGGGGAAGAGCGGCGCGGTATCGTGGCAGCGCGAGGACGGCCAGAGCGATGGGCGCGGGGTCAGCCGAGCTTGCGGCAATGGCGGCGGCGTTGGGAGGCAGTGGAGAGGGAGAAAGAGAGCGAGCTGAGGGAGAGTGAGGGCGAGGAATAGAAGGGGTGCCCTCCGCTTTGGCTTAAAGGCGAAGGCAAGGCAGGGGCGGCCCCGACCGGCGTCAGCCTCGGCCGGCCACGCGGCAGGCGGCGCTTGCCGCGTGGTGGCGCGGGAGAGGGGGAGGACGGAGGTGGCCGGGCGGTGGACATAGTCCATAGGTCGGTAGAGGATGACCGGTGGGACCGGGGCGGTTAGAGGGAGAGAGTTGGTCCACGGACCGGGTGCACGGGCGACGTGCGGGGGTGGGACCCACTGGTCCGGGTTTCCAATTCCGCGGGCGGGAATCCGATGACCGCTATCGAGTGGGGCCCTCTTGTCATAGAGACAAACGAAGAGAAAATTCCCAAAATTGTAAAATTCCAGTTTGACCGCAGGAACCCTTGTTTGTATTCTTAGTTTTTGAATAGGTTAGAGGTCGAATTTGAAAATTCGCTAATCGGATGAAATGTTCTAAACTTGTTTCTCTACAACTTTATTATAAACTTTCATACCATGTTCTATTAAAAAATATGGCTTAAATTTGAATTTAAACTGCTGGCCCATGTTTGACCAACAAAACCCTCCAGTTTAGAAATTCTAAAAGTCTATTTTATGACCACTTTCACACAAAAAGTTTTATACCAATGTTATTTAAAATTTCAAAATCTACAACTTTATCAATAAAATAATTGCAATATTTCGGCTTTAAGATCAAGTGAATTTGAATTTACTCTATAGGTCAGGTTTGGACAGATTTTACACATTGACATAAAATACCCCAAAACTCTATGCAAACCTTATTGCATGTCATAGCACCACTTACCAAAGTTGTTCATCATGAAATTGTCTACAAGTTTGGTATAGAAAGTTTCACCTATATCACAGTAGAATTAAAGTTACGACTACAAACATAAAAGCATACATGCACAAAACAGGGTTTAGGAATTTCATTTCAATCAAGTTTGACCATGGGGTTCAAATACATGTCATTTTATGATGCTTTATAGATGATGCTGCATGTATGAATGATAAGAATGCACTTGAGATGCCGGAGCATCACACTAGGTCACAGAAGGATGCTCAAAAGCTCATAGGATGCATGGCGGCCTTGAGCCGATTCATCTCTCGCCTCGGTGAGCAGGGCATGCCGTTCTACAAGCTACTCAAGAAGGTGGATCGATTCCAGTCGACCCCAGAGGCACAGGAAGCTCTAGAAACCCTGAAGAAGTTTCTGACGACTCCCCCTGTGCTCAAGTCTCCAAATCGAGCTATAGACGACTCACCAGCGGAGGACGTACTCCTCTACATCTCCTGCACGACTCATGTGGTCAGCACTGCTTTGGTAGTCGAGAGGCCGGATGATCAACACGCACACCCAAAATAGCACCCAATTTACTTCATCAGTGAGGTCCTCAGCCCGTCTTAAATAAGGTATCCTCAAGTTCAGAAGCTGTTGCATGCAGTTGTTGTCGCAGGAATACAGTGGGTATATCCCTGACGAGCAGCACAATATGAACCGGGAGGTTTATGTGGACTTTGGGTCGCTCCCCTGTGATGCGGCTCTCAACCAGCTAGGCGGCTAGCGGGTCGCTGGCGGTGGTGGTTTGGGCGTGCCACCTGGCTGACGACCTAGCCAGGAAGGTTGCGATGGCTGATGCTGCTGGCTCATGTACTTTCTGAAAAACGCACACAACAGATGTAAACGTTAAATTCCTGCCGATCGCTCGGATCAGCAAACACGAGGGTCCGTGTGCTTCAGTCGACTGATGTGTGCATCGGTTCTCATCGTGATAGACATGGAATAAGCGTAAAAGAAAACCAGAGCATATATCCGTATAAAAACACCTATCTAAAAGCATGACGTAACAGATCCGAACAGCCAGATCGGCTTCTAACCAGGATCTCCAAAGAAATCCACCTAACTAGACAGATACAAATTACGACTTGTATAGACAGGGTGCATCGATCTACGCTGATCTATCGGCAGGTCGCGTGCACACGCTGCAGCGGCATGTCGTGGATTGTAACAAATGATAAGGCAGCATAGAACGAGTGACACAAGAGCCGATCTATAGCGTTGTCACACCCCAAAATTTCTAATTTTGGGATGTGAATAGATAACAATGAATAAAATGAAGGATTTCTTAATTTTCTAAAATTTTCTAACTCGTAAGTTTTGTTGGATTAAAAGAAGGTATGCTTTTAAAAATATTTTTTCAATTAGAATTCATTTGTTTGTTTGTTGCATTCATGCCGAAGTGCATAAGTGTTTATGTCTGTAAAATGAGGTTTCAAGTATTTCAAAAAAAAAAAACCGGCTAGGTTTCGAGTCTATCTAAATCCATATCTCTGAAATCCTAATCCTTTTCCTCTTTGCCAACTCACGTTGAATCTCATAAGTTTCACCGACTCAAAATCCTAATCCAGTCACATTGACCCTTCTCCATACCAAGCCAATTATTTCTATTGATCCAAGTCAAATTCTAAAAACCCTAAATGATTGCACTCGGACTTCACTATTTTTTTTCCCTCTTTCGTAGATCTTCGACACCTCATCCTCAAGTTTACCTGTTCATCATTTCTTTCCATTGACATCATTCTCTATTGTATAACTCAGTGTCATTCTCAAGCTCATGTCCCATTGATGTTATCTTCCCTTTCTCTTTCCATAGACCCGAGAAATTCCTAATTCGGATCCAACAGTCAAATTTTGTTCTTTTTTTTCTTGCGTCCATGACAAGCACAAGACCCATGCCCATATCACTAATTGGTCAAGGCCCGACATTCCTCTCATTTTAATCTTGGATCAAGGCCTGGAATTCTTTCTTTATTTCCCACTTCTGTCCATAGCTTGGGCCAGTCTTATGCAAGCCCAAAACAGCCCAAACTAACCCTAATCCTTCTCTCCCTAGCTGCCCCTCCTCTCCTGGTCGCCCCTCCCCTCCCTTGGCTTCCCTTCCCCTTCCTCCTCATGAGAAAACAGAAGGAGGGAGCAGCCATGGCCGCCCCTCTGCCCTATGGCTGCCCCTCTCATCCTTACACTCCCCCCACCACCGAAACATGAAAACGGAGTGCTCTTATCACAAGGAAGATGATCCCCTGCTGCGTGCTTCGATCCACGCCCTCAAGGATGCCATGGAGGTTGCCTCCTTGCTTCTGTCCTTGCTGTCCATGGTGTGGAGACCATGGAGGGCATCCCCCGATGATCCCCAACGCTAAGGCAAGGCTGCAGCCCTACGGGATCGTGTGCACAGCGGCATCACCGCCTTGATGTCGCCCATGTCACCTCTTCCACCATCAAACCCTAGGTGATGATGCCCCACATATGTTCCTCTATGTTTCCTTGTTTCCCGCTGCAATTTGTAGGCTGTAGATTGATGTCCATCAAGTTTCGGCAAGGTTTACCCATGTGACGTCTCGCTGCAGTCATGGACAGCCATGTTGCTCTAGTTGGCACGGTTGTTTCCCGTCATTCCAGTGATCTAATGGTCATGCCCTTCAAGCACATCTTGTATATTGTCCTTGAATACATACCCGTAAAACGGTTTGGCCATCGGAGCCATGAAGACCAGCTTTTTGGTGGTTGATGTGTCCGCTATTGCTTGTCCAAAACAGCCGTGTTACTGCCCTTGGTTCAAGTTTGCTGGTGATCCGGTAGTCTAATGGTCGAGGCCATCTACTGAGACGTACCTAATATCCTTGTACACACCTCCATAAAATGGTTTGTCCATAGTGTACTGATGTGAGAGTTACGGCTATCACTGTGCTCGCTGTCACTGCAGTCCAGACAGCAGCACTGCTGCCGTTTGCGTGCCTGTTTCCTCAACGATTCACAAGTCCAATCAGCAAGCCCTATGACTGAGACATGCCTTATATCCTTAATCATGCTCCTGTAAACTGGCTTGACCATTGGTGCAGCAATGAGAAAGTTATGGCTGTCGCTGTGCTCACTGTTGCTGTTGTCTTGGCAGCAGCATAGCTGCCCCTTTGATGCGCACTTTCCCAACTATCCAGCAGTCCAATTGCCGATCCCTTGCACCAATACATGCCTTGTAATCCCAAACACCTCCTTGTATTTTTTTTGGCATATGACCCCTAGAGTTCATGGTTTCATCGGCCTTCATGCTCAGTGCCACTGCTGTCCAAATCGACAAGTATACCTCTTTTGCACAAGCATTCTCCACCAAACCGGAGTGGTTATGGGCAATCCCTTTGGTTTGAATGTATGTTACATACCTGCACACAACCTCACAAAGTGGTGCAATGATTGGTGCTGGTCGGGCAGGTTTGCGGTGTTTTTAATGCTTGTTGCCCAGCTGTCCGCAGATTTCAGCATGCACGCCGGTTAACAAATCCATGTTCCCCGATGATCCAACAATGCTCTTGATGTATCCTTTGGTAAAAGTGTGTTGCCAAGAACCCTCTACACTATACTAAAATATCACTATCATACTCCTGCATGAAGAATCCATTTGACACCTCCACCGACAACCACCCTACTGATCCGTTGTCCCTTGGAATGTTTCAGCAAGTCTACCCGCTACCTCCATCTCAGTCATGGTTACTCTAGAAGTACAACCTCCTTACCAAAGTCTTTCTGCAAGTATTTGTCCCTTAACCCATGATCATCTTGTTACCCTCATCGGTCATTCGACAAATGTCAAACTCATCACAAACTCTCAATTTGATGTTTTCTATACACTACCAAATCATTTTGTTCCTACCTTTGTATCCTTCATCATGAGTCTATTCTTTTCTAACCTTCTTTATCTTCTTGTTAATCGTTTTGCTCCAGTTGTTGCGCTCCCATGTTAATAGTAACGACTGGAGTTCTTTTAATTTACGTTCTTTATCAAATTATTTATTTGTATGGTGTATTGTTCTTAGTTCCCCTTTGTTTGCTGTTTCAGTTGTTTGCGCTGAGGATCAACGTGTGTGAGCAACAGCAAGAGTACCTTTGTGGAAGGCAAGTATAACGTGAAAACTACCTAATAACCATTTAATCACTTCATATGCATGTGTCTAATTTTGAATGCCAATAAGGGTTGTACCTAGCCTCTTTCATCAAAATGTTTACCTATGGGATGCATGTTGGTTAAGTTTTGCTAGTTGCTACGCGAACACATGTTACTTTTGTTAATAATCTTGTTAATAGATCTATGCAATATAATTGTTGAGCTTGACCCTCTGTGCTGTGTGCTTGAGTGGTTCATGTCTCCTTAAAATTGGCTTATTAGCAACTTGGTTTAGGGGGCATGCGCATGTGCTTAGTGGTTTGCTCATAGCTGCTCTCCGGAAGGATCGGTTCGCAAAGCGACAACCTGGGACAACCGTGCTACCATGAGACTGGTATGGGACGGTCTTAGCTGATTAATTAGATCATTTTGGTTTGGGGTAACTTACCTGCGGGGAAAGAGGGGGAGTAAGCTTTTGTGGTCGCTGCACTACCTTAGGTTGAGTGTGCTGAGTGCTTCTCCCTTTGTGAGGCCGACACCACAATTGCGGCGCTTGATTCCTTGCGGTTACTTTTTACCAACGTGATCTTCATAAAGGGTTCGTAGTGTTGCTTGCTAGTCATCTCATCTAAGACAATGTGATGAACTCCTAGCGTAGCACACGGCTTGTGGGTAAAGATGTACAACCTCTTGAGAGTGTAAAACTGACATGTCAGCCGTGCTCACGGTTATGAGTGGCCCAGATCCTTTATGCAGATTAGTGGTTCCTGGTTGGTTGGGAAGGTGGATCTTATGTTAATAATATTGACTAATGTTCATATGCAATATCTTGGGTTTAATGGTTTATCTACTCACTTGCAGTAATTAGTTGTTTAATAAAACTTGACCCACTAAAAGCTCATGCTTTGTGTCAGCCAACCTTAGAGCCTCATGGTTCATGTTATGCTTGTTGAGTACGAGTTGAAGTACTCACGCTTGTTCCTTTACTTTTATCCTTGTTGGGGGGAAAATTCCAACCGCTGCTCAGAAGATGAAGGCCTAAAGAAGTACAATTGAAGGTTCATGGAGTTCTAGGCGAGCAACCCCCAGTTAGCTTCCCTGTGAACGGCTCGGAGTTTTAGTTATGCTTCCGCTACTCTGTGTTAAAGACTTGATGTCTTTATATAATTTTTGTTTAAACGATATGTAATAAAGCATTGTCTATGATATCACTGCTAATTGTCTCTATATGTGTGAGATTAGATCATGGCACACATATGGGTTTGCTCTGGTTTTGTCCGTTGAAACCAGGGTGTGACAAAGTGGTATCAGAGTCGTGCTGACTGTAGGACGCAAGCCTAGGTAGCAATGGTCGTCGCTAAGGTTATATTTTCTCTATATTTTGTAAATCTTTCAACTATGTGACCTTTGCCTATCTCTTGTTGCGCAAAATTCATCTTCTTCTCTCTATTAATAAAACAATCATCCTCTCTTATCTTTGTTTAAAATCTTTAGTCCTTGACCAATACGATATACAAGGCAAGTGAACATGTTCGTGAAGTTTGAGCTCAACATCTTATCGTCAACTGAAGGACGCTAAATGTGAAGTTGAAGAACCCATGTCATGAAGTGATTCCTCCAACATTCAAGTTTGCAAGAATGGTAGCTTTAGTGCTTTGAGTTGTATAAGTTCACCTAAGCCTTTAATATCGCTAGATAAACGATGCTAAGGTTTGAGTGCTAGTGTGCTTGCATAAGGGCCCAATCATGTTAGTGTGCTCCTAAGTTGGTTGCTTGTTATTGTGTTATATGTTTGATTTGGTTCTTTGTAATGATTGTTCATGTGTTGCTGACCTCTTTGGTCTACAATGACATCGTTAGATAGGTGGGTTTCTTCTATCTATGTCCTTGCTTTCTTATCTACTTGTCCCTTCTGTCTTTCAATATCTCAATGGTATGGTGAACGCCAGAGAAGAATGCATGAGACAAATGGTGACAAGTCAACATTCTAATCTCATCCCCTTTCTTCAAGTGTGAAGACGAACTACATAAGATTGCTGCAAGTATTATTCTGTTTAGGGGGTAGATCCCAATTACCAGCAAGAATCACTGAAGGGTAGGAGCATAAGAGATAAGTTGGAACTGTGGTTGAAAAACAAGAATAAATGTTGGAAGAATGGAAAACACCTCAGGATGTGAAGGACATCAGAAGCTTCCTTATTATAGCATGGTATTATTGGAGGTTCATTAAGGATTCTCAAAGATTTCAAAGCAACCGATAACCTTGTTCGAGAGAAATGCTAAGTTTCTACGGACTTTAGATCACCGAGATACATCCAAATTGTTGAAGAGAAGGTTGACTACCACACCAGTTTTATCTCAGCCAGATGTCCACAAGAGATCTCAGTGTATGGGGATGCATCATGACAAGGTCAAAGATGTGTTTTGATACGAGTCATAGTTCTTGCATCTGAAGGAACATGAAGGGAATGACTGAACTCATAATCTGGAGTAGCAGGTGTTGTTCATGCTTTAGAGATTTGTAAAGTTACATCAATATAGCTTTGAGTTTCAGATACCGTTGGAGTAACGTGTGGAGCTAAAAGATTCAGTTTTGGATTCTTGAATTCAACCAAGGGAGTTACAATGGAGGTAGAACCTATCTTGAAGCATGTGACTATAAAAAGTTAGTCATAGGGTAAAAAAATCAATGGGATCAAGGAACAACTTGAAGAAGGTAAAGCATCAATCGAGGCACTATATGGTAGAAAGCGCAGAACACCATTACACTCGAACACCAGCTTGGAGAGGAATATTTTATTGGGCCAAGAGTTATAAAAGATAAAGAACAAGAAGTACGAACCATCCAAGAGAAACCAAGAGTAACTCAGTCGAGGCAGATAATTTGAAGGGCAACTATGTCTATTTCAAGGTGTCACCTATCAAAGGTCTTCGCAAATTCCAGGTTGAAGAAGAGTTATCACTCAAATACTTTATACTACTCAAAATCCATGCAAGTAGAAGTGAAGTTGTTTATCAACTTGAGTCACCAACTAGATTGTCAGATGTGAATAATGTGTTTCATATCTATTAGTTGAAGAAGTGCATCAAGGTACCAGAAGAACAAATACCATTTGATGAGCTCAGTGTGCAAGGTGACCTTAGCTATGCAGAACATACAACTCGGATCAGATACATAAGTTGCAGAAGAGTTACAAGAAACAAGGTGATCAAAATGTGCAAAGTTAAATGAAGCTACCCGAAGCAAGAAGAGTTGAAAGTACTTTTCCCTTATCCTCTTTGCTAGCCAACGCTGAATCTTGGGACGAGATTATTGTTATGGGGGGTAGGTTGTCACACCCCAAAATTTCTAATTTTGGGATGTGAATAGATAACAATGAATAAAATGAAGGATTTCTTAATTTTCTAAAATTTTCTAACCTGTAAGTTTTGTTGGATTAAAAGAAGGGTATGCTTTTAAAAATATTTTTCCAATTAGAATTCATTTGTTTGTTTGTTGCATTCATGCCGAAGTGCTTAAGTGTTTATGTGTGTAAAATGAGGCTTCAAGTATTTCAAAAAAAAACCGGCTAGGTTTCGAGTCTATCTAAATCCATATCTCTAAAATCCTAATCCTTTTCCTCTTTGCCAACTCACGTTGATCTCATAAGTTTCACCGACTCAAAACCCTAATCCAGTCACGTTGACCCTTCTCCATACCAAGCCAATTATTTCCATTGATCCAAATCAAATTCTGAAAACCCTAAATGATTGCACTCGGACTTCACTATTTTTTTCCCTCTTTCGTAGATCTTCGACACCTCATCCTCAAGTTTACCTGTTCATCATTTCTTTCCATTGACATCATTCTCTATTGTATAACTCAGTGTCATTCTCAAGCTCATGTCCCATTGATGTTATCTTCCCTTTCTCTTTCCATAGACCCGAGAAATTCCTAATTCGAATCCAACGGTCAAATTTTGTTCTTTTTTTTCTTGCATGCATGACAAGCACAAGACCCATGCCCATATCACTAGTTGGTCAAGGCCCGACATTCCTCTCATTTTAACCTTGGATCAAGGCCCAGAATTCTTTCTTTTATTTCCCACTTCTATCCATAGCTTGGGCCAATCTTAAGCAAGCCCAAAACAGCCCAAACTAACCCTAATCCTTCTCTCCCTAGCTGCCCCTCCTCTCCTGGTCGCCCCTCCCCTCCCTTGGCTGCCCTTCCCCTTCCTCCTCATGAGAAAACAGAAGGAGGGAGCAGCCATGGCCGCCCCTCTGCCCCATGGCGGCCCTCTCATCCCTACACTCCCCCCCACCACCGAAACATGAAAACGGAGTTCTCTTATTACAAGGAAGATGATCCCCTACTGCGTTCTTCGATCCATGCCCTCAAGGATGCCATGGAGGTTGCCTCCTTGCTGCTGCCCTTGCTGTCCATGGTGTGGAGACCATGGAGGGCACCCCCCCGACGATCCCCAACACTAAGGCAAGGCTGCAGCCCTACGGGATCGTGTGCACAGCGGCATCACCGCCTTGATGTCGCCCATGTCACCTTTTCCACCATCAAACCCTAGGTGATGATGCCCCACATATGTTCCTCTATGTTTCCTTGTTTCCCGCTGCAATTTGTAGGCTGTAGATTGATGTCCATCAAGTTCCGGCAAGGTTTACCCATGTGACGTCTCGCTGTAGTCATGGACAGCCATGTTGCTCTAGTTGGCACGGTTGTTTCCCGTCATTCCAGTGATCTAATGGTCATGCCCTTCAAGCACATCTTGTATCTTGTCCTTGAATACATACCCGTAAAACGGTTTGGCCATCGGAGCCATGAAGACCAGCTTTTCGGTGGTTGATGTGTCCGCTATTGCTCTGTCCAAAACAGCCGTGTTACTGCCCTTGGTTCAAGTTTGCTGGTGATCCGGTAGTCTAATGGTCGAGGCCTTCTACTGAGATGTACCTAATATCCTTGTACACACCTCCATAAAATGGTTTGTCCATAGGTGTACTAATGTGAGAGTTACGGCTGTCACTGTGCTCGTTACCACTGCAGTCTAGACAGCAGCACTGCTGCCGTTTGGGTGCCTGTTTCCTCAACGATCCACGAGTCCAATCAGCAAGCCCTTTGACTGAGACATGCCTTATATCCTTAATCATGCTCCTGTAAACTGGCTTGACCATTGGTACAGCAATGAGAAAGTTATGGCTGTCGCTGTGCTCACTGTTGCTGTTGTCTTGGCAGCAGCACAGCTGCCCCTTTGATGCGCACTTTCCCAACTATCCAGCAGTCCAATTGCCGATCCCTTGCACCAATACATGCCTTGTAATCCCAAACACCTCCTTGTATTTTTTTTTTGGCATATGACCACTAGAGTTCATGGTTTCATCGGCCTTCATGCTCAGTGCCACTGCTGTCCAAATGGACAAGTATACTTCTTTTGCACAAGCATTCTCCACCAAACCGGATTGGTTATGGGCAATCCCTTTGGTTTGAATGTATGTTACATACCTGCACACAACCTCACAAAGTGGTGCAATGATTGGTGCTGGTCGGGCAGGTTTGCGGTGTTTTTAGTGCTTGTTGCCCAGCTGTCCGCAGATTTCAGCATGCACGCCGGTTAACAAATCCATGTTCCCCGATGATCCAACAATGCTCTTGATGTATCCTTTGGTAGAAGTGTGTTGCCAAGAACCCTCTACACTATACTGAAATATCACCATCATACTCCTGCATGAAGAATCCATTTGACACCTCCACCGACAACCACCCTACTGATCCGTTGTCCCTTGGAATGTTTCAGCAAGTCTACCCGCTACCTCCATCTCAGTCATGGCATGTTTTACTCAAGAAGTACAACCTCCTTACCAAAGTCTTTCTGCAAGTATTTGTCCCTTAACCCATGATCATCTTGTTACCCTCATCGGTCATTCGACAAATGTCAAACTCATCACAAACTCTCAATATGATGTTTTCTATACACTACCAAATCATTTTGTTCCTACCTTTGTATCCTTCATCATGAGTCTATTCTTTTCTAACCTTCTTTATCTTCTTGTTAATCGTTTTGCTCCAGTTGTTGCGCTCCCATGTTAATAGTAACGACTGGCGTTCTTTTAATTTACGTTCTTTATCAAATTATTTATTTGTATGGTGTATTGTTCTTAGTTCTCCTTTGTTTGCTGTTTCAGTTGTTTGCGCTGAGGATCAACGTGTGTGAGCAACAGCAAGAGTACCTTTGCGGAAGGCAAGTATAACGTGAACACTACCTAATAACCATTTAATCACTTCATACGCATGTGTCTAATTTTGAAAGGGCTGTGCCTAGCCTCTTTCATCGAAATGTTTACCTATGGGATACATGTTGGTTAAGTTTTGCTTGTTGCTGCGTGAACACATGTTACTTTTGTTAATAATCTTGTTATTGGATCTATGCAATATAATTGTTGAGCTTGACCCTCTGTGCTGTGTGCTTGAGTGGTTCATGTCTCCTTAAAATTGGCTTTTTAGCAACTTGGGTTAGGGGGCATGCGCATGTGCTTAGTGGTTTGCTCATAGCCGCTCTCCGTAAGGACCGGTTCGCAAAGCGACAACCTGGGACAACCGTGCTACCATGAGACTGGTATGGGACGGTCTTAGCTGATTAATTAGATCATTTTGGTTTGGGGTAACTTACCTGCGGGGCAATAGGGGGAGTAAGCTTTTGTGGTCGCTGCACTACCTTAGGTTGAGTGTGCTGAGTGCTTCTCCCTTTGTGAGGCGGACACCACAATTGCGGCGCTTGATTCCTTGCGGTTACTTTTTACCAACGTGATCTTTGTAAAGGCTTCGTAGTGTTGCTTGCTAGTCATCTCATCTAAGGCAATGTGATGAACTCCTAGCGTAGCACACGGCTTGTGGGTAAAGATGTACAACCTCTTGAGAGTGTAAAACTGATATGTCAGCCGTGCTCACGGTTATGAGCGGCCCAGATCCTTTATGCAGATTAGTGGTTTCTGGTTGGTTGGAAAGGTGGATCTTATGTTAATAATATTGACTAATGTTCATATGCAATATCTTGGGTTTAATGGTTTATCTACGGTAATTAGTTGTTTAATAAAACTTGACCCACTAAAAGCTCATGCTTTGTGTCAGCCAACCTTAAGAGCCTCATGGTTCATGTTATGCTTGTTGAGTACGAGTTGAAGTACTCAAACTTGTTCCTTTACTTTTATCCTTGTTGGGGGAAAAATTCCAACCGCTGCTCAGAAGATGAAAGCCTAAAGGAGTACAATTGAAGGTTCATGGAGTTCTAGGCGAGCGACCCCCAGTTAGCTTCCCTGTGGACGGCTCGGAGTTTTAGTTATGCTTCCGCTACTCTGTGTTAAAGACTTGATGTCTTTATATAATTTTTGTTTAAACGATATGTAATAAAGCATTGTCTATGATATCACTGCTAATTATCTCTATATGTGTGAGATTAGATCCTGACACACATATGGGTTTGCTTTGGTTTTGTCCGTTGAAACCAGGGTGTGACAAGCGTGGAGCATAGGTACTAAAGTAGATCGACAAACGTGCAAGGTAAGTAGACGAATCCCGTGCCAAGCGAGGCCTGACCCAGGCTTCATCAGGATAACTAATGGATCTTGCGCCGAACTAGGCTCGACACGAGATTCATCACGGTAACTAGTAGATCGCGCCATCAAAAACGCTTCAGTACGCGATCTACCAGGCGACTAATGTTTAATGCCCTAACGAAGTAAATCATTAGAACAGCATGACGATTACCTTGAAACTCTAGTCGCTAGAGGTGGTGATGCGCCGAAAAAAATATTGGAGACACGTAGCTGCTTGGAGCGTAATGCCGTCGTTTTATTATGAAGTATATGGATACATATTTATAGTCCGAAGACTAGACTCTCAAGGAAAACTCTTTCTTAAAGATAGACTCAAACTCTTTCCTAACTAATAAATTACAACTCAACTAGGACTCTATGACTTGATAACGTGATCTGGACTCTTCCTCTTATCGAACCAGATCCTTGTGAAGCTTCCAAATATCAGCCGAAACATGCCGTATAATTCTGGCAGATTTTGATCATCCTATTGTTTCGGCAATTCCTGTCGACTCCGAACGTATCTTGATGTGACTCCAGCGGCTTTGGAAAGCTTATCTCCTCAGCTTTCCATCCATATGTAGAACGTCCAAAACGGAGTCCGTATGTGGCTTGGGCGTCCGTTTTCGTGCGGCCTATTCCAGCCGTCCGAACCAGCCTCGCGAATAAACTGAGCTTCGATATAGATTAGGCTCGTAACCCCATCTTGGCTTGGACCTTGGGCACACAATTATCAACATATTTGGTCAAACTTACGATATAGGCTTGGCCAAACGGATCTCTTCACCATGGGCTTCTTCTGACATTTTGGCCTACTAGTCTTGGTCAAATTCTGGCGTCAACACATGCCCCCAAGTTTGGCCAAATATATCAGACTCCTCTTATGCATCAGCTTCAATCCACACAAGAATATCATCTCTTCAAATTATTTTCTCATGCTGCTGATGGTCTTGCCCCCCGACCCGATGGATCGGTCCTTCATCAGCTTGATTCCTTAAACATAATTTTTTTATGGCCGATTGCTTGAACCGTCCTCACACCTTCCTTAACTAGTCTTATTGTTGTTGGAGATCAATCTTAGAACCTTCTGCTGTAATGTTGGTGTTGACTTATGTGATCACACTTATGCTTCATCGGGTTAATATTTTTGTAGCCGATTGTTTGGATCAGCCTCTACCTTCTCCTTCCAACCGAGATGATTGTAGACGGTATTCCTGCTGATTATAGGACATCCTGCTTTTCAACAATTCGGCGAATAGCAGTTCTTCCGGGCAGTCGCCGGCCGTGATCGGCTGATTGGCCGATCATGCATATAGGCCTCCATTTTATGACTGTCGAACACCGAAAGCAAAACCCCAACGGCAGGTAGATATTCAGCAGGTAGTCGATTCTTCATTGGATGATAATAATGAAAGCTACATGGATTACTTGCAAAACAATCATTTGCCGGACTGGCACTACAGAGAACACTGTGAATCGGCTAAAGGCCGATGGATCATATTTGGTTAGGCAAAAGTCATGCAAACCGACCCAATAGCAAGAATAAAATATCCTTCCCCACAAGATATGTTATGTCATGCAAGGCGTGTAAGTGAAAACTTCCAGGTATGTCTAAAAGCATTTACAAGTGCTAGCATGTACATACAGTGAGGGTTTAGCATAAAGACACCGTATAGAAAAGCTCAGGATATCTATATTAGACATGAGCAAGCATTTTTTAGGATTTTCAAAATAAAACCATCACCACTTAGCCCAGCCAACTAGTACGTTAAAGCATGATAAGCAAAAGCTAACAAGTATCTACACCAGTGAGCTCTTTCGGATACAAGGATCTTTTAGCACTCTTGACTACTCATGCCCCCAGGTCTTGCAGGTAAAACATATTGAATTTCAAGCAAGCCTTTTTCATTACGTGCCAAGGGTTATTTGCTTGTCATGCCACTTCTTACCAACCAATGCTAAGCCTAGGTCCATAGAACCATCAGAAGCTTAAAGCAAGGTTTTAGTTATTCACAGCCTAGTCCAAGCTCATGCCAAAGTGCAATAGCAAGCAGTCTCAAACTACATCAGTGAGACAAAACAAACCCGCCTGGATCTTTTCATTTAAGCACAACATGGACATCTCTTTTTTTATATTTTTTTAATTCAATTCAGCACAAGATCACCATGTAAGCATTGAGGTTCAAGCTGCGTAATTGATTCCAAAGTAAAGGTCATTGCTACCAGGCATGTACAAGATAGCAAAAGTAAACAGCCTACACATACTAGTAGCCAGGTAAAGAGGTGACCATGTTTCAGATTTTTCAAAGAATGAAAGCCATGCTCAACATCGGATATTCAATATATTCAAAAGAGCTTAATTACACATGGTCAACAGCATCCACACCTCAAAGCACATATATGAAGCACAAGTAAAGGCTACTAAGCATACGAGGAAACTATTGCAGGTGACAGATGCATATGACATGAGAATGAAACCGAGGGTGTTGAAGTCTTACTATTTTAAATTGGCTAGTGACGAGCGGATGGTCGCTATCCATCTGGTACGCTTGCCTCAACACAATCACAACTATCAACTGTTGGGAAACCCAACATCTGTAGCCTGCAGTAGACAAGTAAATCATATATATAATGGAAACAATATATTCTGACTTTAGGATGAAGTTGGCCTGAAATCCAATCACCAACTTGTGGGGCCAGGGAATTCTTTGAATGCTTTGTTGATGGAGCCAGAGTGTCCGATGATAATGGCACCGCAGGAATACAGTGGCTGAATCGATCGGCTGATGCGATGGACGCTCCGGCACGGGAGCTGAAGTAGTTGACGATGATGGCGCTGAAGGAGCACAGTGGCTGAATTGACTAGCTGAGGTGACAGACACTTTGGCCGGTAGCTGATGATGAAGGCGCCACAGGTACAGCCGCTGTCACAGGAGCCAGAAACGGCGATGGCGCTGGCACCGTAGGGACGGACGCTTCGGCTTGAGAGCCGGAGCCGTTGATGTCAATGATGCCGTGAACACTCCAGTGCAGCATCCAAAGAAGTCGATGTCGATAGCGTCGTGGGAGATGGTAGCTGGATTGGCTGGCTATGGTGACAAATGCTATAGCAGCCGATGTAAATGATGTCGTGAACGCATTGGACTGACCAGCTGTATCAATGAAAGTTTCGTGGTCTTCTGCTTCGTGGTCTAACTCCTCAAATCTGTTGGCTCAACATCGGCACTGATGTACGTATTGCACTGTACCTTCTTCATATCACTAGTATCCGTCTAATGTCTTGTGCATAGCCGATGGTATTGCATCGGCCGTTTCACCATGCATTATTTCCTTGAGGCAATCTCTGCTGCCCCACGTAGACCACCCTCGGCTCCTCCCATATAAACATTGCTTGACTGTGTACCCGTCGAGAGCCGATGACCTCGATCGGCTATCTGTTGCAAGCCGAACATTCATAGCTGAAGCATATAATGGAAATAACACATGGTGACTTACCAGGATAAAATCGATCTGAAGTCCAATCAACAGATTGTAGTCCTCAGGAATTCTTTGAAAGTTCTGGCGTGGGAACGGGAATAGCGACGACCGATGGCGATGTAGAGGTACTGGCGGCTGGATCGATCGGCTGATATGATGGACACTCCAACACGGGAGCCGATGGTGATGACGCCATAGGAACATCGACGACAGTTCTTCGGACAGAGGAAGCCGATGCTTGATGACGACAGTCCCTGCTGCAAGATGCAATGAGACGAGGTCGGCAGTGGTTGGTCGGATGGCGTACGCGCAGCCCTACGCAACCGTCGACCCATGGCGGCTTGCTGAACGTGGGGTTGGTCAGCCAGATGGCACAGATTCCCAAGGTGATGTAGACATTCGGAGGCGGCGAGACTGATGGCGATCTTCAACCTAGGCATCCCGCGGTGGTTTGTCGTCTGTGTGGTGTATGTCCGTGGCTGCAGGAGCTTCTCGTTGGGCTGCTGCATGTCTGTTGCCATCGGTGTGGACTTTGTTCAGGTGACGTGAGCCGGTGGCAGCAGCTCGTCCCGATAGAGATGCAGCCGTAGGCGGGCAGCGGAAGATCCAAGAGCCGTCCGTGCGTGAAGGCCGTATCTGTTGTGATTATCCGGGAAGCGATGAGGACGACGCACGGTTGCCGACGCAGAGTGTTTGGACTCTGAACACTTGGCCGCCTTTCGTACTATAGTCGGTTTCTGCTTCCTTCTGGAGGTTTCCGACGCGGCCAATCAGATTCTGCATCCGCTACGCATCCGAGATGTCCGATCGAGCGTGTACCCATGCACAGGGATTAGCTTCCTTCTCCTCTCCAGGTTTATGGCCATGTATGGCGTATACGTGCATGTATGCGAATCATATTTGCTTGCTAGCTTCCTGCCCGCATGCACCATGCATGCTAAAGAATTCATGCAGATATCACCCATGCACATGCGTTTAGATACTGTCCTTTAAAAAGAGCCGATAGCACTCACTCGGCCGATGTACACCTGTTTTTCTTTAAGAGCCGATTGCATCTGGTTGCCGCTGCCAATGTACCATCCTCTTGACTGTGGCAGCAATAGAATTCAGTCGCAGCTGTTGCCACAGCCAGTGGCAGCCCACCGGCCAAACAGGGACTACGCGGTTGCACGGTGACAGCAGCAGAATCAAACCGTGCGGTGCCGGAGGCGATCGGCCGATTGCAGCCTTGGCGGCTTGCACCTTACAGGCTCGATGGCGGCAGTGGTGGCGCACTATCGCGCCGTCATGTCTCTTCCGAGTTCTGCGTTTAACTTAGCACCCTGACCGACGGAATGCTCTTCTTAGCAGGTCGTGGCACCATCCTTTGAGCCGATTCCACTTTTCTCTTTTTTTTTTTTTATCAAGGTCCCCGAGCGCAGTCGATGGCACCAACTCCGTAATCTTGAGGTAAATCATACTTATTGACGTAGCATAGCCCTTTTCGCTTCTGTAGATGAACTCAGTCCGTGGCCTTGGCTTGGTACGTTCCATACACAAAGGCAGTACGTCCAGACGCCATATCGTCGATCGGCTCATATGATAAAATAATAGCCAATCTGCATTCCTCATACAGTACGTGCATGGATGAATCTATCCCATGCAAATGCATCGCCACACCGCATGGCCCATGCATGCTGGCCTCCTCTGCTGATTCTTGGACATTGCATATACTGTGCAGATGCCTGCATCGGCACTGGCGGATCGGCGATGACGGCGGTGTTGGCATATCTGCCCAGTCGCAACCCATGGGTCCGCTCACGTCCTTTGCGGCTTCATGCAAGGAAGCATATGACAAGAGCCTATCCAAGGAAACAAGATTAATGATTACGCTCACCCATGGGAGCTTGCTGGTCGTGTGGCTGGACAACTTGATGGTGCAGATGTCCGAGACAGCGCGACGAATGGCCGGCGCGGGCGTCTTACGGCGCAACCAGCGACGGATACTAATGGCCGGCGGCACGGCCGATGGAGAGCTTTAGGCCGGGCACCTCATGACGGCTTGTTGTTTTAGCGGCGCGGGTTCTAGATCGGCGGTGAGCTGGACGGTGTACGCGGCATCCTCTAGAGGTCGGCGATGGGATCAGCCGTTGCTGTACTTGCACTCTGGGTACGTATCCGGTGTCCTCGTCCGGAGATGGTGAGAGCTTCGTCTTCTGGGGGCGTGCTGCAGTGTTTTCTGGACAGTCCATGGATTGATCAGCCTCCTTGCCTGGCTCTACGTCGGCCACTCTGGAGAAGTCCAGCCGACGGAAACTCGCGGCACGCAGCTGGATGCAGCGCGTACATGTACGCTTCAGATAGACGTGCTTGCTTCCAATTCCTTGCCTTGATTAGCATCCATGCAGGTGTACGTGCACGTATGCTGTATGTACGTATTGCATCCTGTGTATAAGACCAAGTGCTAACTTCTTGTCCTTGTATCGTTGCATGGCCCTGTATGCATCCATCGAGCGGAACTGTCGCGCTGCTGCCCGTGTATCTTTTTTTTTAACAGTCTACGCCTCCAGTAGTCTGATCAGCCGATATAAGCGGCTCCGGTGACGTCGCTGGCGCCGTAACTGTCGCATGGCCGTGGCCGCGGTGGTGGCAAATAGCCACGTTCTCTTGACCATCTCCTCGCTACCGCGTCCTCATGGCCGCCCGAGGCCGCCCCAGCACCGCCGCCGCCGTGGTCGCCGGAGATGAGCGCGGATGCTGCTGCTGCAGGAGGCGAGCAGGCACAGCATCTGTGGGTCCTCCGCAATATTGACAAGTAGCGCGAACATTTGCTTGGACTAGACCTTCGTCTCCTACACGCAGCGCCACATTGCGGCCACCTAATCGGCCGCTGCTGCTCCCATCACAGGCTCACAGCAAGGCCACCTCCATGGCCACCGCGTCCTCATCAGCGCCGGCAGCTTCAGCGCAAGCGTAGGCCTCTCAAGACATCGAAGAAGCGCTGTCCTGTGCTCGGTCAATGAACGGATTCAGTGGGTTAAACCTGTACCCAAACCACAGGCCAACGACTGCCTTGATACAGATTGGGACATTGTTTTTTTATGAGCCGATGCCCTGCATTGTTTAGGAACTGAAGCTTTGTCAATTGTCTCTTGGCTTGATCGGATGGACTTAAAGTTGCTGTATTCCCAACAATTACAATAGCCCGTGAGAAAATGAATAGTGCGCTCCAGCTTTCCCTTTAGCACAACCGATCTGAAAAATGGTCGGCCGATGCAGCTGCGCCCGACCATGCCAGGTATCGGCATATGTCTTCCTTTAGCAAAAGAGCCGATAGCAAATCCTTCAGGCAAATAATTTTCTCTAGCAAAAAACTTGACAGATGTCCCCCAAAATTATCATGGGCTTTGATCCAGCTGATTATATCAATCCGCTCTTGATAATCTTTCTCTTGGGTTCAAATTTTCTTTCCATCAAAACTAATTTTCCCAAATATGCTTGTAATAATACCATCATCGGCTGAATAAATCGGCTCTTTCTCTCACCCGAGCAGAATAAAATATTGTTGTTCAAGCCGATTCTTCTCGGTTGTAAATCGACGCTGCTGTTGTTGCTCATTATCCATGTCTTGCTGGCGGCTGTCATAGATAATAAATCGGCTCTATTCACCTTCCGATCGCAATAAAATATTTCTATCTAAGCCGATTTTTTTTATTGACTTCCGAAGATGTATGTCGTTCTGGTGTTCCACCAGGCGTGCCAAAAATGTATTGTCGCAGGAATACAGTGGGTATATCCCTGATGGGTAGCACAATGTGAGCCGGGAGGTGTATGTGGACTTTGGGTCGCTCCTCCTGTGATGCGGCTCTCAACCAGCTAGGTGGCTAGCGGGTCACTGGCGGTGGTGGATTGGGCATGCCACCTGGCTGACGACCTAGCCAGGACGGTTATGATGGATAATGCTGTTGGCTCATGTACTTTCTGGAAAACGCACACAACAGATATAAACGTTAAATTCCTGCCGATCGCTCGGATCGGCAAACACAAGGGTCCGTGTGCTTCAATCGACCGATGGGTGCATCAGTTCTCATCGTGACAGACATGGAATAAGCGTAAAAAAAACCAGAGCATGTATCCATATAAAAACATCTATCTAAAAGTATGATGTAACAGATCCGAACAGCCAGATCGGCTTCTAACCAGGATCTCCAAAAAAATCCACCTAACTACACAGATACAAATTACGACATGGATATATAGAGTGCATCGATCTACGCTGATCTATCGGCAGGTCGCGTGCACACGCTGCAGCGGCATGTCGTGGATTGTAACAAACGATAAGGAAGCATAGAACGAGCGACACGAGAGCCGATCCATAGCGTGGAGCATAGGTACTAAAGTAGATCGACAAACATGCAAGGTAAGTAGACGAATCACACGCCAAGTGAGGCCTGACCCGGGCTTCATCAGGATAACTAATGGATCTCGCGCCGAACTAGGCTCGACACGAGATTCATCACGGTATCACGGTAACTAGTAGATCGCGCCATCAAAAACGCTTCAGTACGCGATCTACCAGGCGACTAACGTCTAATGCCCTAACGAAGTAAATCATCAGAGCAGCATGACGATTACCTTAAAACTCTAGTCGCTAGAGGTGGCGATGCGTCGAAAAAGATGTTGGAGACACGTAGCTGCTTGGAGCGTAATGCCGTCGTTTTATTATGAAGCATATGGATACATATTTATAGTCCGAAGACTTGGCTCTCAAGGCAAACTCTTTTCTAAAGATAGACTAAAACTCTTTCCTAACTAATAAATTACAACTCAACTAGGACTCTATGACTTGATAATGTGATCTGGACTCTTCCTCTTATCGATCCAGATCCTCATGAAGCTTCCAAATATCAGCCGAAGCATGCCGTATAATTCTGGCAGATTTTGGTCATCATATTATTTCGGCAATTCCCATCGACTCCAACAATATCTTGACGTGATTCTAGCGGCGTTGGAAAGCTTATCTCCTTAGCTTTCCATCCATATGTAGAACGTCCAAAACGGAGTCCGTATGTGGCTTGGGTGTTCGTTTTCGTGCGGCCTATTCCAGCAGTCCGAACCAGCCTCGCGATTAAACTGAGCTTCGATATGGATTAGCCTCGTAACCCCATCTTGGCTTGGACCTTGGGCGCACAATTATCATTATATTTAGCCAAACTTACGATATAAGCCTGGCCAAACGGATCTCTTCACCATGGGTTTCTTCTGACATTTTGGCCTACTAGTCTTGGTCAAATTCTAGCGTCAACAGCAGTTCTCATTACTGCACGCAAGCTACATCATTACTTTGAGGAGCATAAGGTTGTGGTGGTTACTGAATTCCCAATTGGAGAGATACTGGGAGGCTACTAGGCTTATCGCCAAATGGGCATGTGAGATGGGGGCTCACGATATCGAGTTTCGTCCTCGCATGGCCATCAAGACGCAAGCTCTAGTTGACTTCATATCCGAATGGATAAAGCATCAAGTTCCCGAGAAGCCTGAAACAATGGAGGTCTGGAAGATGTATTTCGACGGATCACCGAAGCTGGAAGGTGCAGGAGCTAGTGTCCTTTTCACGTCTCTATCGGGCGAGCATCTCAAATATGTGCTGCAAATTCTGTTCCCAGTATCCAATAATGCAGCTGAATACAAGGCTCTGCTGCATGGGCTGCGTATAGTGATTTCACTTGGGATCAAATGCTTGATGGCCTATGGTGACTCCTTGGTGGTGATCAATCAAGTCAACAAGAATTAGGATTGCAAGTCGAGTCTATGGACAAGTATTGCGCTGTGGTTCGGAAGTTGGAGAGTAAATTCGAAGGCCTCGAATATCACCACGTGGATCGCTAAGATAACACGGATGCTGACATTTTAGCCAAGGTGCCATCAGGCATCTTCGTCCAGGAGTTGTCTCGCCCATCTATTCAGCTAGAAGAGCTAGATACGCCCTCCGGTCAGCAGGTCCTAAACTTGGAGGAAGCTCCGACTAACTGGAGGGTCCCGATCATCAAGTACATCAAGGACGAGGAAACACCAGGTGACAAAGCCGAAGCTGATTGGATTTTTTGACGAGCAGCCAGCTACACGTTGATCGGTGATGAACTATATAGGCGCAGCGCATCTGGAGTCCGCTTAAAATGCATCGATACATCCTCGGGCCAAAGTTTGTTGAAGGAAATACATGCGGTAAGTTGCGGCAACCACGCCGCCTCACGCACGTTGGTCGGGAAGGCGTTCAGGGCAGGGTTCTACTGGCCCACGACGAAAAAGGATGCGATCGAGTTAGTTTAACGCTGCGAAGCATGTCAGTACTTAGCCAAGAAGCATCACCTCCCAGCTCAGCAACTGCAAAACATTCCTGTCTCTTGGCTTTTGCATACTGGGGGCTTGACATGATCAGGCCTTTCAAGAAAGCTCAAGGTGGATATACTACTGGTGGCCATCGACAAGTTTACCAAATGGATTGAATTCAAGCCCATTGTCTCCTTGACATCTGCAAAAGTTGTGGAGTTCATCCAAGACATCATCTTTTGCTTTGGCATCCCCAACACTATCATTACAAATTTAGGTTCCAACTTCACGGGCACGGAGTTTTTCGATTTCTGTCAGAAAAGATCGATACTCGTCAGGTACGTTTTTGTGGCTCACCCTAGAGCCAACGGATAGGTTGAGCGGGCCAATGGTATGATACTTGATACATTGAAGAAGAAGATCTTCGACAAGGACAAGAAGTTCGCCGAAAAGTGGATCAGAGAACTTCCGTACGTGGTCTGGAGCCTCAGAACACAGCTAAGCAAAGCGCTCACGGGGAACACGCCCTTTTTCATGGTCTACGGGTCAGAGGCAGTACTGCCCATGGACTTAACATATGGCGCACCTCGGCTTATATTTAAAGACATTGCTGAGGCGGAAGCAACTCGCATTGAGGAAGTTGATTTACCGGAGGAAGAGCGGCTCAACTTAGTCATTCAATCGGCCCGATATCAACAGATGTTGCGCCGCTATCATGAGCATAACATGAGGCCTCACTCCTTTTCTTTTGGGGAGCTGGTACTATGCAGAGTTCTAAAGGGCGCTGGGTGGCACAAGTTGTCCCCACCCTGGGAAGGCCCTTACATCGTCACAGAAGTGACTCGTCCTGGGTCATATCGTCTGTCGGAGATGGACGGCACGCCAATCGGAAACTCGTGGAACATAGAGCACCTTCGCAAGTTCTATGCTTAGACAATAGCATCTTCAAGCAATGTGTCGTAGTCTACTGTGTTCTCTTTGTAATTTGTTCTCATTGTACTCTGGTCTCGTGGTACTCAATGAATAAAAGCAAACATGTCCTCTATATCAATTATTCGTCTCCTTTCTAGTTATTCTACATCGTTTTGCTAAAATACTCTTCACATAAGGCCAATTGGCCTAGGTCGTATGGCCGACAGTTCGGTGTTATATGCCCACTCTTACTCATGACGGGGATACCTCTAGCCCCACCCATGAAAGCAATCGGCCTAGGTCATATCCGACAGTTTGGTGTTGCATGCTTTCGTTCGTACTCATGTCGGGGAGCACTCAGGGCCCCAACGAAACAAAGGCAATCGGCCTAGGTCATATGACCGACAGCTCGGTGTTACATGCCTTTGCAGTACTCATACTGGGGAGCACTCAGGACCCTACCAAAACAAAGGCAATAGGCCTAGGTCGTATGACCGACAGCCCGGTGCTACATGTCTTCGCAAAACTCGTATTAGGGTGCATTCAGGGCCCTACCAAAACAAGGGCAATTGGCCTAGGTCCTAGACCAACACCTCGGTGTTACATGCCCTTGCAGTCCTCGTTTGTCCTCTATAACGTGTCTGTCGAGTTCTCATGGTTACTCATTCTTTTGCATACATATATATATATTTTTAGTTTCGACTTACGTTTGTATCTCTCTTACTTAAATTCTGACCTGGGTCGCGTTGCTGACTCAGTTCTCATCAAATCCTCTTTCTTACTCTATCTAGTGTGACATCGTAGTGTGACATCGTCATAATCTGTCGATTTTTAATACTACATGAGTTTCTTTCTTCGTGCAGGTTTGTCTCAGGGATTTTAATCCACAAGGTCAGTATGTACACCTCAATTAACTCAGGCAGAAACAGCATCACAAAACCACAGGGGCGTTTTGTAGCTATTCGGGACCTCATTACGGATACAACAACATGACATTACAAGAAGAGCTTATCTGATTCAAGATACTTCCTACCGCCATCCTAGAGCAAGAGCAAGGCTGGCAACAAAAGCTATTGCAGACTCTAACTTCAGTCAGGCATAAGGAACGATAATGGTGACTAACCCCTGCCTTCTTAAAAGGTAGCACCTAGACACCTGAAGCTGGCCAAACACCACCAACAGGAGTCTAGACAATACTCTAGGCAAGGAAGGAGCGGCAATTCCGAGGGAAAACGTAGGCCACGAGTCGAAAAGGGAGCTTCACCTTCCCCTCACCGAACAAGGCTGCGCCGCGTCCCTGGTAGCCTCGAGGCGGGCTAATCACAAACGTGCCAACATGAGATCTCCCGTCTACACCAAGAGCTTATGCGCTCTTGAGTTTTAGGAACAATCCACCCTTCACATCAGCACGCAGGTGGCAACACACCGAATTCTAGCATAGGAGAACAACCTTAGAGTGTTCTCCTATCCAAGAGCCCTATGCATGAGGTCTTTACGCATAGGGTGTTTAGAGAATTCTCATATCCTAGAGCAAGAACAAAGCTGGACCTCAAGAGCTAAGCGCAGATCAGATTTCTGCATGATTGTGGTGTTTCTATGCGAACTGTGCGTTCGTGAGCCTCGCCTTTTATAGGCTGGCAGAGCGGTAGTATGCAATAATGCACTATCGACAGTACATCTCAGAGTCACGAGTGAACAGTACGACTGTGCCATCGTTGCAGAGCCGGCGGGCAAGTCATAAATTGCAGTCGTGATAAAAGTAGATGACAACTGTAGGCATCAGGGGACCAGGCGCGCATGGCTCACGCGTGCACAGTATTCTCGACTTTACTCAGTGGTGGTTGGCGGGTGGATGCTGACAAGAGAACACAGCGCCTCAATTATTGGCACAGTATGTACCCAGGACATCTAGCATCAGCTTTAAGCATACAGGGAAAAAATTCAGGGGGAAAATGTTATGAGGAAGCATCAGTAACGACGATTACATGGTTAAGCCAAGCGATACAGCACTACTCCGCATATTACAACTAGTCAAGGCTATCAACGAGAGTTTCAGCCACTTCTTGAGCTTCAGCGCTATGGCTATCAATCGCAGCGTCAGTCGGAACCGTGGCTACTTCTTTTGTTAAGTCGGATAGTGCTAGGTCAGGTTTGGTTAGCTTCATAACAACTAAGGCATGTGCTAGGATTGACTTAACACGTTCTCGAGTGCGGGCCTTCAGATCTTCAACAAGAGTTGACATAGGCTCAGCCATTGGTCATGGAGCTGCCTTTTCTGGTGTGCACATGTCGATTACACCTACAAGAGCAGCTGTGGTAGTTTTTATAGCTTCAGAGGCGTTTCCAAAAGCTTCTTTCAGCTTATCACATTCTTCTTACTGATCTCATAGTTCTGTCAGACAGTTTCAAGCTCTTTGCCCTGCGAGGTCACCTCTTGATGGGCATCTTTGAGTGCTGCTCGTGTTGATGTTAATACCTTTTTCATGTCTGTATGAGCATTCTGGACTTCGATTAATTCGGCTTCTTTCCCTTCAAGTGCTTCCTGTGTCAGTTTATGGCTAGTCTTAAGGGATGTCAAAGCCTTCGACATTTCACGAAATGACTTCTCAAATCCGTCACAGGAAGTCTGGAGGTCCTAAACTTTAGTCTTCAATTGTGAACACTCTTCCTCAGCCTTAACCTTCAGTAGAACCTCTTCCTGCAGATTGATGGAGCTCATACGCCTTCGTTAGTAATGAATATGCTAGCTGAGTTTCCTGGCGAGTTACCTCATGCCTTTTTCTTCTCAATATCAAGCTTCTTCTGTAACTCAATGGCGTTGGTTCGGGCTTCATCACGCTCGGTTATCGCATTTCGGTATTGAGTTTCACGTTGAGTGGCGGCTTCCCTCAATTGAGCAATCTTTTCAGCAGCAGCTGTATAATACTAAAAACTTAAGGTGTGTCCTCGAGCAAATCAGTAAGTGCAGGAGATTTGATCGCATACCGTGAGCTTCAGCTTCGCGAGCTGCCTCGGAATCTGCTAGTTGTTGCCGTAGAGTGACGACCTCAAGCCCGGGTAATGCGGCGATCTAGTCTCGAATCATTGCACCTTGTTTCATCCACTCCTGCAAATGATCAAAACTTGACTTAGCCTTGTTATCTCTCGAACAACAAAGAAAGTCTGCAGTCGACTTACATCAAAGGTAGTTAGTAACTGTGTGCTTTCGGGGCCATAATCATTTGCAGATTTGTACCGATAGCTTTAGCGATGAGGGGTTGTGAAGGAATTCTGTCCACAACATCTAAGGTTGTATCGGTCTCGGCGCCGGTGTTACTAACCCGGACGTCCTCATTCACCACTTTTTGAGTCTGTTGGGTAATGTTACCCTGTGCAGCTTGTGGTTGTGGAGCCTCAGACCCAATTTTGCCTGATACATTTGGCGTTTTCTCCACTCTGGTGTCCTGTTGAATGGTCGACCCCAATTGAGTCAGTCGTGGGCCCTCGGAGTTGGATGTATGCAGTGGGGTGGATCCTGTCAGCGTTTGTTGCCAATTTTCTTTTGGTGCGCTGCTCAGCTGTTGACCATTAACCTGGGCGGTCTCCCCTTCAGCGGGTTCAGTCATGACGGGCTCTACACCACGATCTGGGGTGGTTGGCGTGCCACCCTTGGCTCTTTGTTCCTCATCTGTGGCCACCTGGTTCTCCTCATTTGCCAGTAACGGCGAAGCTTAGGGGCTCAGTTTGCTATGCTCACGGCTTGTACCGGCTCCCGAGTCATCAGTTTGGGTCGCCTTGCTAGGGGTTGAGCCAGATGACCTACGAACATAGTATTGAGGCTCAGAGGGGTAACAATACATCACATGGGTCATGATCTCGAGAAAACTCACGTACCTGAGGAGCTCATCTATTTCAATTGCCTTAGCAATGAACGGCAGTTGATGCACTGACTTTATAATGCTGCTGGTTCATTTCCTCTTCACTGGGTGATGGAGCTTGTGTTAGAGAAGGGCATGCTCGATGGTCCTGATTCTTTTTTGACCTCTTCTCTTGGTGTCGAAGCTGAATTTCTTCATCCTCTTCTTCGTCATCTTCGTTGATTAAATGTCGCCAATCAATAGGACTGGATGTGCCATCAGCATCATCTTTAGTAGACTTAAGAGACCTCGATCTCTTGGGAGGTTTCTCCACAGCCGTGGGTGATTCGGATATTACCGCAGCCGATCTCTTGCTTGTCCTCTTCTTTCAAGGAATGGTTGGGCTGAAAGCACAGCAATTGGTGCGTCCTTGGCCTGTTGTCGTCCAAGTCACCTTATCAGGCACAAGAACCTCAGGGGCTTGAAGGTTTGTACCTATGCCTGTATCCTCGGGGGCTGTCTCCTCCTGAGCAGAGTCATCAGGAAGATTCGGAGGAGCAAGCAATGATTATGAATGTGGATGCCTTATTGTTTCCCTCGCCTTGAGCAGCTGCAACCACAGCTTGCATTTCCTCAGGAGTTAACTCGGACTTGCATTTTAACGAGTCATCAGCGTCTTGTTGCGGAGGATTAGATAGGAACTTGGATATATTGCTCTACAAACACAAATTGGTAGCTTTTCGTCAGTATATGTTGTCATCACTCAAGATTTGATCAAGGATTGTTGATTGTTACTTACAGTGGGCGTGGGGTGCCATGCAGAGTATGGTTGTGGTTCTCCCTCATTATGGATATCACCCCTCAGCATTAGTTCTACTCGCGCTTTGACGTCTTCTTCAGTCATCGCTCGGGTTGTCTCTTGGGTAGGGTCACTCGCGCCAACATACAGATATGCAGGGTAAACTCGATCTTTTAGAGGTTGGATGTTGCGGAAGCTGAAGTCAATCACTTCTGCCTAAGCTGTCAACCCGTTTTCTTTCAAAACTTCAATGTCCTTTAGTAAAATGTTAGCTTCCTTTCTCCTCAAATGTTGGTGCTTCTTCCCAACTAGGCAGCTTGGTGTTGGGTTGTCGACCCGACCGAGCTGGGAGTGATTTGCCATGATTTTCAATATAAAACCACTCGGAATGCCATCCTCTAAGGCTATCCTTGAGTGGAATATCTAAGTAAATAGCTTTGCGACCTCTGCGAAGTTCAAAGCTAGCACCACCGACAACTTGTAACACTCCATCACAATGCCTAGGTTTGCAGTGGTACAGATACTTCCACAGGCCAAAGTGAGGGGGGATTCCGAGAAAAGCTTCGCAAAGGTGGACAAAAATCAAGATTTGCAGCACCGAGTTTGGATTCAGGTGGGTCACATCGATTGCATAAAATTTCAGCAGACCTCATAAGAACGAGCAGATTGGAAGACCTAATCCTCTGACAAAGAGGGGAGCTAGTACCATGGATTCATGAGTATCTTCTGTAGGGGCGCCCTCTCCTGCGCAACTTCTCCATCCGGCCACATCTTTGGGCGGGAGAACACCCATGTCTACTAGATGCTCCAGATTTGATTCTATGATGGTGGATGTACGGAATGCTGCATATGGGCTTGGAATCCGATGATTTTCGTCGTAGGGAAATCCCTCAGTCATGTTTCCGCGCTCACTAGCGGTATTTTTCTTTGGGGCCATCACGAAAGGGAAAAGTTTTCTGGGATTGAATACTGAGAGGGATGGAACAATTTGGAACTCAGCTTTGATGGTGGCAGGCTCAGTAAGGAAGAAATGGGGAATAGTTTTCAAGGGGAAGGAACCGTTCGGGGTTGGATCTCATATAACCCTGATGGCGTCTAACGTGAGAAGTTAGTATCATGCGACGGTTGTAATGGCATTGTGACGCCGTGATCTTAATTCGGGAGCTCGTAACTCGGGAGCTCATAACTCGGGAGCTCGTAACTCGGGGGCTCGATAACTCGGGAGCTCGTTACTCGGGGGCTTGTTAAGACGGATTTCGTGATTAAAGTAATATGGGTTAACTTGGAATTAGTTTCGAAGTAAGCGGGGATCGATGGGGCCTAGCAATTTGGCCTGCAGCAATGAATTTTGAGCGCTAGTTCGGGATTTTCGATTGAAGATAATTCCGTAAGGGCGATTCCATGGATATTCATATAAAAGTGGATTACACAGATGAGTACATGAACTTCAAGTCTACTACATGAACTACTACTATTGTGGCTTAATCTCAGCGGCGGCGCTTCAGTGGGCGTGAGACTGCATCCTCGTCACCACCATCATCGTCGGCGTCGTCATCGTCACCGGTGTCGTCATTGTCATCGTCGTCCTCGTCGCTGCTAGAATCGCCATTTGCGGCACCCTCGTCATCATCTTCCTCCTCTTTGTCATCCAGGCCGCTAAGCCCGGGGTGGTCGAGGCCCCGCTTGATGGCTTTCTCCTTCCAGTTGCACTGGTTGGAGTCGGAATAGTCGTCCGCGTCGGCACGATGGGCTCCTCCACCTCTTCGTCTTCAGCGGTGGAGTCGGGTTCATAGTCGCTGGTCCGGGGCTGCAGCGAGTCCTCGTCGTCGTCGAAGGCACCGGCTGGGTACGCATCCTCCTCGTCAGAGTACTCGTGCCCAGCGAAGGCGGTGGGGCTGTTGTTCTTCTTTCCTTTGCCGCCGGCCATGGTTGGGGGAGTGGGGAAGTTTGTGAAATGGAAGCAGAAGATTTTGAATCAATGTGTAGCGTGACGAGCGTGGAAGTCTCGGGTTGGTTGTATAGCAACCAGGGCATGGTTTTGACTTCCTTGTATTATGTGCGAGGTGACGGTTCATATTCGGTGGAGGTTTCCATGCGTAACTCAGCGTGGAGCTTCGTATTCTAGGCAATCGTGGCAGCACACCCATTGGGATTTAATTTTTCCTTTTTGCCACACGCATTGGGGTTTTCCTTTGGTTGGATGCTGCATAGACCCATTGGGCGCACACCCATTCGGTGAGAGGTTTTTACAAGGAACGTAACAAAGTTAAGTCGAATGACATGAAGTTGGATATCATTCACTCAGGAGATGGTTTGACTCAGAAATATGAAGATTGGGATCTGTGAGTTGATTGCTACTCAAGTTAGCTCAGAGCTCGGGGGCTACACCCATTGGGTTTACCTAGTCGGTGCAACCAATGAATTGAGATGGTGACTCAGAAGAAATTTGACTCTAGATTGTGGATCTTTGGGTCGATTGGTACTCAAAGCTCGGGGGCTACACCCATTGGGTGCACCTGGTCGGTGCAATCAATGAAAAGTTTAGAAGCAGTTTCTCTTCTTTATTGGACCTTCAGGTTGATGGTTACTCAAGTTAACTTGAAGCTCGCGACGAAGGAGACGTGTTGACTCGGCTATAGAACTCTGATATAGTCTATTTGGGGTCTCAAGTTGATTGTCCTCTGAATCAACTCGAGCCTCAGGGGCTTGTAGTTTAAAAATAATTATTCCAAGGATTAACAAAACTCAAGATACTCATCCTGGGGAAAAGCTACTACGATACTGTGCACTTGCAGTATAAGGTTTGGCGTGCTTAAGTGGCGTCAACAATCACCTTGGATAATGGTCTAGTATTTCTTAAGGAATTCATTGTTGAAGCCATCTGGTCCAGTGGATTTGTCGTTGGGGAGTCATCTGATCATATTATCAATTTCTTCAGTAGAAAAGGGTAGCTCTAGCTCTTCTAAAGGATACACAGTGAGTAACTCATTCAAATTGAATAACACTGAGGTGAAATTGGAAGTACCCAAGTCATTCTTTGAATGAAGACCATAGGAGGCTGCTATTTGAATCATGATCACAAAGGGAAGCATTGTTGTCATCCTCTAGAACAGTAATTAGTCTTTTTCTGCATCTGATAGTGACATTGGCATGGAAGCATTTTATCTTGCTTTAATAAACGTAAGCCATAGAACCTATGTGTCACCCGTTTTGGACCGGCAACGTCTCACGTGCGTGAGACGTAGCTGGTCCGGAATTGTCCCTTTTTGGACAGCCTCGGAGTGACCGATAGAGCGTGGTATTTATGATGAGCCACGGGGTCTAAGCAAAGTTTCGGTGGCATAACCCTGTTGTTCGCCGCTGCACCACATTTAGGCATGCAGTTGGAGAACAGCGGGGTTATGATGTCAAATTTTCATTCGAACCCTGCAGACTCATCATAAATCCACGCTCTGTTGGCCACTCTTGGGTGGGTTTAGGACATATCATTACCTATAGATGTAGGGCCGCAATACGTTGAAAAAACATAAGCTTACCATCTATCTTGCTTTAATCTCTAAAGCCTCAAGTATGGGCGACGATCGCCGATGGATGTATGATGGTTGGGATAAGAGTGGGGGTAAAGCGCATTCAGCTGAGCGGAGGACCATGACACATGCTTTTATCGACCATGCTTTCTCTTTGACAACTCACAATCGGGTCAGGTGTCCATGCAACTTCCACAACAACGAAAAATTTCGGAATAGATGTCATGTACGGGCGCCAATATCAGAGACGTTGTTGGCAAGATAAGGCCTAGTAGGCCCAGGCCGAAAGAGGCCTTGTATCTAGGGATTAATTAGAAAAATTGATTAGTTGCTTAGACTTGAAGGTCACGTAGGACTTATTGGGTCCACTTGGGATGAGCTGGAAGGGCATGCCTATATATATGGCATTTGTAATCAGGGTTATCTCAAGTAATAGATTGATCTTCTCCCTCTAGCCTCCATTGATGGCGCCTAAACCCCGACCCCGCGGTCTGGGACCTCGTCCTCCTACCTCGCACAACTACGATCTACGCAATCCCTCATCCACTAATCAGCCCCCGCCATCACAACTAGTATCAAATTGCTCTGGTTCCGATCAGGTGGCTTGCCCCATCACCATGGAAGACTTGGCCGCCCGTTTTGACGATATGGCCAAGCGTATCGACAACAACCAGCAGGAATTGTCCAAGCGGATCGATTCTAGCCAGCAGGAGATCCGTGCGAAGATCTAGCAACATGGAGATCAGATCAAGCGGCTTTCCGCGGCAATCACCCGCCTCGACCCGGCAGCGATGGGCAAGGAGGTGGCCTCGGATGAACCTCCGCCCAAGCCGGCAGGCTCCATCATTGACCCGTCCACTGCAGCGTCCGCTCCGGCAGGGCCTACACCGGCGAGCACGCTTGTGCATGTACTAGTTCCCAGACTTGTCTCCACTTACGACTACTTCCATCCACGTGACAAGCTCGAGTTTCCCGTCTATGACGGCCGAGAGGACCCCCTTCCTTGGCTGAATCGATGCGAAACATTCTTCTGGGGGCAGAATACACCAGATGATCGACGGGTATGGTACGTCAGCCTCCACATGACGGGACCTGCACAACTTTGGTACCTTTGCCTTGAGCTCAACTCCGGTGCGCCGCCATGGCGAAGCTTCATCCTCATGGTCCAGAACCGGTTCGGGCCGCCTATGACAGACACCCCCCTTGGGCGCCCTCAAACTCCTATAGCATACTACTATGGTGGAGGATTACTGTGAGAAGTTTATGGCCCTTGCGTGCTGAGATGCCGAACTGTCAGAGCAGCAGCAAATCCAGCTTTTCATCGCGGGCCTCAGAAATCCACTGCAGATTGACGTGCCTCTCCGTTGCCCAGCATCCCTGAATGAAGCAATTACACTCGCACGCGCCTATGAGCAGCGCCTGCTTCTGCCGGACTTCACACCTCCGCGAACGACGCCTCGAGTGCCCTATAAACAGCCATTGCTTCTTCCACCACCAGCCAGTGCCGGATCATCGGCTACGCAAGTACAGCACTCGGTTGATTCCTTGGCGTCTACCGCGTCACAACCCCAGGGATCAGTTCAGTCGCGCCGCTGTCTTAGCCCCTCAGAGATGGCACAGCGCCGAGTGGCGGGCCTGTGTTATAATTGTGATGAGAAATTCGCATATGGGCACAACTGCAAGAAGCTCTTCATTCTCGACATCGTACCAGATGATGACCCAACAGAGGAAGAGAACCAAGAACCATCAGAAGAGCCTCTTATCTCCTTGCATGCATTGAAAGGAATTCGAGCCACCACTTACCACATGATGCGCATTTGGGTGTTCATCGGTACGCGGCGACTGACAGCATTGCTGGACTCAGGATCCTCACACAACTTTATTGATGCTACAGTGGCCGAGGACCTCATGCCTCCCCACAAGCGTCGCACCAATCTCAGCGTGACAGTGGGCAATGGGGAATGTGTGGCCTGCTCAGGTGTGTTTCAGGGCATAGAGATTGCTGTGGGCTGTACCCGTTTCTCCATTGATTGTTACGCCATGCCTATCGGTGGTTTTGATCTGGTCCTTGGCGTGGGATTCCTGGGTGCTTTAGGACCCATATTATGGGATTTTGGCCAACAGACGATGTGTTTTTAGCTGGAGGATCGACGTGTCTTGTGGGTAGGCATTGACAAGGAGACACCACCGAACTGCCATTCCATTACAGCCGGGAACGAGACACTACTCGAAGGACTTCTCGACAAATTTGCCCATGTGTTCAAGGAACCAACCGGGCTTCCGCCTCAGCGTGCTATCAGGCATCGCATAAGACTTCAGGCGGGTACTGATGCTGTCGCTGTGCGTCCTTATCACTACGCACACGTGCAGAAAGACGAGTTGGACAGTGTTGTCGCAACGCACACGTGCAGAAAGACGAGTTGGAGAGTGTTGTTGCAGGAAACTGGTGGGCAGTATTCCAGCGAGCAGCACAATGCGAGCTGGGAGGTGCAGAGGACGTGGTGGTGTCGCTCCTCCTTGATGCGGGTCCCGATCAGTTGGACAGCTAGCAGATCGCTGGCGGTGGTGGTTTGGGCATGCCACCTGCCTGACCAGCAGATCGCTGGCGGTGGTGGTTTGGGCGTGCCACCTGGCTGACCACCTAGCCAGGAAGGTTGTGATGGATGATGCTGCTGGCTCCTGCACTTTCTAAAAAACGCACACAATAGATATAAACGTTAAATTCCTGCCAATCGCTCGGATCAGCAAACATGAGGGTCACTGTGCTTCAGTCGACCGATGCGTGCATCGGTTCTCATCGTGACAGGCATGGAATAAGCGAAAAAAAAACCAGACCATATATCCGTATAAAAACACCTATCTAAAAGCATGATGCAATAGATCCGAACAGCCAGATCGGCTTCTAACCAGGATCTCCAAAGAAATCCACCTAACTAGACAGATACAAATTACGACATGTATAGAGAGGGTGCATCGGTCTACGCTGATCTATCGGCAGGTCACGTGCACACACTGCAGTGGCATGTCGTGGATTGTAACAAACGATGAGGTAGCGTAGAACGAGCGACACGAGAGCCGATCCATAGCGTGGAGCATAGGTACTAAAGTAGATCGACAAACGTGCAAGGTAAGTAGACGAATCCCGCGCCAAGCGACGCCTAACCCGAGTTCATCAGGATAACTAATGGATCTCACGCCAAACTAGGCTCGACACGAGATTCATCACAGTAACTAGTAGATCGCGCCATAAAAAACGCTTCAGTATGCGATCTACCTGGTGACTAACGTCTAATGCCCTAACAAAGTAAATCATTAGAGCAGCATGACGATTACCTTGAAACTCTGATCACTAAAGGTGGCGATGCGCCGAAAGTGACGTTGGAGACACGTAGCTGTTTAGAGCGCAATGCCGTCGTTTTGTTATGAAGCATATGGATACATATTTATAGTCCGAAAATTTGACTCTCAAGGCAAACTCTTTTCTAAAGATAGAATCAAATTCTTTCCTAACTAATAAATTACAACTCAACTAGGACTCTATGACTTGATAACGTGATCTGGACTCTTCCTCTTATCGATCCAGATCCTCGAGAAGCTTCCAAATATCAGCCGGAGCATGCCGTGTAATTCTACCAGATTCTGGTCATCCTATTGTTTCAGCAATTCCCGTCGACTGCAAACGTATCTTGATGTGATTCCAGTGGCGTTGGAAAGCTTATCTCCTCAGCTTTCCAGCAGTCCAAACCAGCCTTACGAATAAACTGTGCTTCGATATGGATTAGGCTCGTAACTCCATCTTGGTTTAGGCCTTGGGCGCATAATTATCATCATATTTGGCAAAACTTACGATATAGGCCTGGCCAAATGGATCTTTTCACCATGGGCTTCTTCTGACATTTTGGCCTACAAGTCTTGGTCAAATTCTGGCGTCAACACATGCCCCCCAGGTTTGGCCAAATATATTAGACTCCTCTTATGCATTAGCTGCAATCCACACAAGAATATCATCTCTTCAAATTATCTTCTCATGCTGCTGATGTTCTTGCCCCCCGAGCTGATGGATCGGCTCTTTCATCAGCCGTCATTATCGATCCACTCTTAAGCATCATCATTTTTTTAATGGCCAATTGCTTGAATCGGCCTTGACCCCTCCCTTTGCGTCGAGCATCACCTGCAAAACAATCATTTGCCAGACCAGCACTACAAAGAATACTGTGAATCGGCTAAAAGCTGATGGATCATATTTGACGAGGCAAAAATCATGCAAGCCAACCCAACAACATTGATAAAAGAATCTCTCCCCCACGAGATATGTTATGTCATACAAGGCGTGTAAGTTAAAGCTTCCAAGTATGGCTAAAAGCGTTTACAAGTGCTAGCATGTACATAAAGAGAGGGTTTAACATAAAGACACCGCATAGGAAAGTTCAGGAGAATATATCTATATTAGACATGAGCAAATATTTTTAGGATTTTCAAAATAAAAGATCACCACTTAGCCCAACCAACTAGTACATTAAAGCATGATAAGCAAAAGCTGGCAAGTATCTACACCAGTGAGCTCTTTCCGATACAAAGATCTTTTATCAAACTTGATTACTCATGCCTCAGGTGTTGCAAATTAAACATACTACATTTGAATTTCAACCAAGCCTTTCGTTACGTGTCAGGGGTTCTTTGCTTGTCACGTCACTTCTTACCAACCAATACTAAGCCTAGGTCCATTGAACCATCATAAGCTTAAAGCAAGGTTTTAGTCATTCACAGCCTATCCCAAGTTCAAGCCAAAGTGCAATAGCAAGCAGTCTCAAACTGGATCAGTAAGACAAAGCAAACCCGCCTAAATCTTTTCATTATAACACACACATGGATATCATTTAAATTTTAATTTATTCGGCACAAGATTACCATGTAAGCTTTGAGACTCAAGTTGCATAATTGATTCCAAAGTAAAGGATCTAGCTACCAGGCAGGTACAAGATAGCAAAAAAAAAAAAATCAGCCTGCACATACTAGTAGCCAGATAAAGCGGCGAACATATTTCAGATTTTTCAAAATAAAAGCCATGCTCAGCATCTGATATTCAACATATTTAAACGAGCTTAACTACACATGGTCAACAGTATCCACACCTCAAAGCACATACACGAAGCACAAGCAAAAGCTACTTACCATATAAGGAAGCTAGTGCACGTGACAAATGCATTTACTGTATGACAATGGAATGGTGGGTTTAAGTATTACCAATTAAATCGGTCGTTGAAAAACCGATGGTTGACATCCTATCTGGTCCGCACTTGTCATAATGCAATCTCACCACAACCATCGGCTGCTGGAAAGCCAAACATCCGTAGCCTGCAGTAGACAAGTGAAACATATAATGAAAATAATACATGCTGACCTTTAAGATGAAGTCGGCCTGATAATCCAATCAGCAGACTGTAGCCTGTAGAGTTCTTCAAATGCTTTTGTCGAAGTAGCCGATGATGATCGCACCGAAGGAACACGATGGCTGAATCGACCGGCTGAGGTGACGAGCGCTCTATTTTTGGATGCCGATGGCTAAACATCGGCACCGACGTAAGTACTACGCCGTCTTCATCATGCTTGTATCGTCCTTCTCATGCTCAATGCATAGCCGACGGCATGGTGCCGGTTGTTCATCTTTTATTTCCTTGAGGCAGCCTTCCGTGCCCCACTTTTCCTGGTGTGCTTGTAGTGGTCATGAGCCAATGTTTTGACCAGCCATCTTGTCGACACTTGAGCCCTGCATGCCGTCATGGGGCTGACAAAATAATATCTGAAATTTAAACGATGCATGGCATTCATCACGTGGCCTTGCATGGCTATAGCAGCTTGCTGATCGTGTGGCTGGATAGCTTGATGGTACAGATGTCCGAGACAGCACGACGGATAGCCGGTGCAGGCGTGTGGCGGTGCGACCAGCGGCGGACACTGATGGCCGGTGGCACGGCCGATGGTGAGCCCCCCTTTTTTTAAGCCCGGGTGCCCGGCGGCGACTTCGACTGCGCAGGCGACAGCGCGCGGCGACGCGAGTGTCGGATGATACAGACGCCCGGCGAGAGTTCCTTGGCCAGCAACAGCTTCACCTAGGAGGTATAGGTAGCCAACGGCGTAAACTGCTCGGATGCTGCCGGTGGCGCATGTCTACTAGGAGATGTACCGTGCTTCTGGAACTTTCTCCAGGTTCCGCCTCCGCATCGATTATGCATCTGAGACGTGCAGCCAGGCACGTACCCCGCTTGCTTCTAACTTTCCTCCTTTGCGTCATTGCATGACCCAGTATGGATTATCCTCCTCATACGAGAGCTGATGCTGATCCAAACCGCGAACGGCCAGTCACGCTACTTGTACGATGCCCAGGAGCTCCATCGAACAGCACAGCCAACGGCAGCACAAGAGTTGATAGCATATCAGCCGATCATGCCTAATCGGCTATATGCATGTGTCGACGTACAGGCCAAAAATTAATATGCCGATTCCTTTATGCTACTTATCTGGCCGCATTGAAGAGCCAAGCCGATCGGCATGTCTGATACTCCCTGCGCTTCCTGCCTCCCGCACGTTGCCATCCCTGTCGTACACCGCCGACACTGTCCCTGCCTCCTGCATACCACTTCAGCAGTCCCAACCGTCCGTCTGCGTGTGCTGCTGCCGACGTTGATGTAGGAGCCGATGGACAGCGACTCCAGGTATTGCGTAAGCCTTTGATTTGCCTGTGCAGCCACTGAAACGAGAACCGGACGGCACCAATTACCGGAGCGAGAGCCGGAGCAAGAGCCACGCTGATTGCCGGAGCACGAGCCCGAACAGAGGTCGCGCCGGTCGATGAAACGATAGCCGGAGCGGAGTCGGCTGCGGCCGCTGGAGCGGGGACCGGAGCAAGAGGCCGCGCCGGTCACTGGAGCGAAAGCCGGAGTAGGGGCAGCTGCGGCCACCGGAGCTGAGGTATGCCGCACCGGTTGCTGGAGCGAGGGCCAGAGCAGGGGTGGCTGCGGCCGCTGGCGCCGGAGTAGAAGTCGGAGCGGAGGCCAGACGGCGCCGGTGGATCAGGGGCTGTGGCCGCTGGAACAAGGGCCGCGCCGGATGCTGGAGCGAGGGCGATCGAGTAGAAATCCTCGCGGGTGGAGGCCGAATTGTGTTCCAATCTCCCCTGCGACCTTGCCTGGTGCCATCTGATTCGTTCCAATTTATTCACAGGCTTAGTACTGCATTATGGATCCGGCGCTGGGAAACTTGGGGTGCTCGTTCTTGAAAATGAAATAGATCTTGACGAGGAGGTCGACGCGTCCGATCTCTTCCACCGTGCAAGTTGATCTCCAAGCGGCGCGTACACACGTTAGCGGCGGATCCAGCCGTGTTTACTCGCCCGGTACCGACGATCGCATCCGTAGGTGGTTCTTCTCGTTCACATCTGCACCGGCCCCCTCCATCATTGTCGGCCTTCAGAACGTCCATCGCCAGCGGCGCTAGACTGCCGCTGCCAAGTCCCTCCGTCTCTATGTCTAGGCAGATCGATGGGTTTGATGGCGGTGCACGTACGCCGACGCTTGATTAGTCGACGTGCTGCTGCTCGGTTCTATAATCTCTGGACGCACATCGGCCTTCTTCGATTCTTCCCAGACGATCGAGAAACAACAAGGAAGCAGCCTTCCTTGCTGCCAATTGACCAGGGGATGAGAGATCTCGTCGCCGAAAAAAGGAAGGGCGGCCACCCATCCTCGCCCTGCTGCGTGGTCCGCGTACAGTACGTCGGCGCGTTTGACATGGTGCTGCTTTCGTCGGAGCCAGCGGCGCGGGCGGATGTAGATGGCCGATGGCGAGCTTCAGCCCAGGCGTCCTGCAACGGCTTCTCGTCCGTGCGATGCGGATTCCCGTCGGTGACAGTTTCGCTTGAGACGGCAGCGCGCGGTTGACGATGTACGCGCGGTCCTCCAATTGGACCTGGCGGTGTCCGTGCTTGACGGCAACAATCCACCTAGGAAGGAGATGTATCGTCGTGCTCGTGGCCGGCTGCTAGGATGGCGCGTGCGCGGGTGTTGACCCATGCGGGGAGATGCAGTCGTCGCAGGACATCGGCCAATGTGCATGTCTTTCATTAGAAAAAGAGCCGATAGCACTTTGCATCCCGTCGGCTGATCATCTACACGCTGTGGCTGCAACACGTGCTCCAGCCGGCTGCTTCCGCAGTTCGGCTGCTGTCTTTCCTGTTCCGTGAATCAGCCAATCAAAGCAATTAACCGAACCAAACCAGGTTATCTCGATGTAGGAGCCGACGGGAGTGGCTCCAGGTACAGCGTCATTATCCCATAATAAATCGGCTCTTTTTTTGTTTCCTGAGAAAAATAAAATATTTTTTCGAGCCGATTTTTCTTGTTGACTTGCACACACAGACGAATGTCGTGGCAGATTTGTACAGCTCATCCCTATAGTCTGAACCGGCTTTATTAAATTAAGTCGCAGCTATTGCCACAGCCAGTAGCAGCCTATCGGCCGAACAGAGACTACACGGTTGCACGCTGACGGCAACAGAATCAAACTGCCGGTGCCGGAGGCGATCGGCCGGTCATGCCCTTGGCGGCTTGCACCTTGCAGGTATATGCATGATACATGCACGTATTGCATCCCATCATCACGTATAAGGCCAAGTGCCAGCTTGTCCTATTCCTTCTTCATTATGTCTATTATTTTCTCAAGAATCGGATGTTGGTCATCTTGAGTGCATCGGCTTGAGCAGAACAGAGAGCATAGAGCCGATGGTGAATCAAGCCGCAATCCGCCAGTCGCCCTGCTTGTATCAAATGTCGGATGTCCAGGGACTCCACGTGGGTTTCAATTGATCTCAGAAAAGCCGCTTCACCCCACGCCATCATTTGGCAGTTGGTCCAGCAGCTGTTTTCAGTGCGTTTTCTTCTTCTGAAACCCACAGCTAGACAGCCGTTCGCAGTAAACCGAACAGACCCGGTTTCTCAAATCAACTTGGTTTCATAAGCC
The DNA here is from genome assembly GCA_022530915.1 of Paspalum notatum. Taxonomy (NCBI): domain Eukaryota; kingdom Viridiplantae; phylum Streptophyta; class Magnoliopsida; order Poales; family Poaceae; genus Paspalum; species Paspalum notatum. Next base: position 27,714,964 of record CM039692.1, read on the forward strand.
GATGCCTTGTAATTTTTTTTTCTCCACGTCCTGAGGGTAGCAAATGTAATCAACCACTAATTCCTTTTCCTTTTGCCGAACGGTCGAATCGGCAGGCAACGAACGGGGATCAGGCCTTCCAAACACCAGATTTCCAAAGCTTCCAATGTATATGCTGGCCATTACTGTACAAAGGTATCGGCTTTGCTCGGCTATAATGAGCCATCCGAACCATTGAACTTGGTAAACTGAGGGAGCCGATACTTGCGATGTTAGCCCCTGTTGACTTTTCATTGCTGGTGTCAGCAGGCCGTCTCCAGGAATTTGAGGCCCAGGTACAAAAAATAGAAAAAAAACTAAGTATACTTGTACTTGATAATACAATTTTATTTTAAATAACTTTTTTAATACATCAAAAATTAATGTTACTCCCCCTGTCTTGGAAATAAATTTGTAGCGAAAGGTTTTGTTTCTAAAATAACTTGATTTGATGGCCACCAAACACTGTTGCTTCAACGTAAGACTATAAGAATATAAGGTTTGAGAAAAAAAAACATATTGGTATTTTTAGTCATTTTATGTTTCATAACAAATAAAGTTTGAATAGCTGATGGCTATTGCCCTTTGTTTATTATGAGTTTGGGCAAACTAATATGCACTACAAATAAGTGTGGTCCATTAAAGAGTGAATATATGATTAATGGAGAGAAATTGTATTTTCTGTAATAAGTGCTGATATGTCAAAAAACTTTCTAGAAGTTAATTTATTTTTGGCGGAGGTAGTATCTATAACTATACCTAATATTAAAGCAAATAAGGATTCCCGTTCCGTTGTGACGGGTGGACCCGGCTAGTTAGCCTGTCCCTATCCGATAATCTGAATCACAGATACAATACGAATCAAATTCGGACCGTAGAAGAAGCCCACGCAAAGACAGACGTCCAAGTCGTATACGGACTCCGTTTTCGATGTTCTGTATATCGATGCAACGCTAAAATAATAACATTTTCAATCCAACTTAAACCACTTTAAAATTCTGTCTCAGTCAATGGAAATCTTTAAAACAATATGTCGTGGAATTTATTCGCGAGCCCGGAGTATAGGAGCAGCCCACGTGAAAACGGACGCCCAGATCGCATACGAACTCCGTTTTTGACATTCTATATATTGATGAAAAGCTAAACTAACAACTTTTCCAACTCAATTGATATCACTCTAAAATTTGATTGCAATTAACGGAAACTGTCAAGACAATATCTCCTACAATTTATTCGGAAACCCGATTCAGACGGCAGGAGCAACCTACGTGAAAATGGATACCCATATCATATATGGACTCCGTTTTCAATGTTCTTTGTATTGCCGAAAAGCAAAAAATAATATTTCTTACCAAACCGACACACCTAAATTTCAGTCAGATGGAAGGAAAAATTCAAAACATAGGATATGGAATTTATTTGTGAGACTGTTCTTATATGTATTGATCTAGAGGTGTTTAAAAAAAATTCCGTTGCAACGCACAGATATTTTGCTAGTCAAATATCAAACGAAAAACTAACCGCATCTTGTAATATTCCTAGTTAGAGGGCTCCACAATACATTGCTGGTATTATTTATTTTTATAATTGAACATTTAATTAAGAAGCTAAGTAGGTTTTGGGGGCTTAATCTTGTTGGAGGCCCTGTACAAGCGCTTCACTTGCACCTGGCCATCGACGGGCCTGGTGTCAGCATTGCCCACACTTCCAATTCTAGAGCAGCAGCCTAGTTCTATACTAATCCTCCTGCAATAATGGCTCTCATCTTTAATTGATCGGCAAATACTGTACTATGCAGTAGAATATAGTCAGTGAAAAACTCGACGATCTCTGTAAGCAATGGTTGATGTATATGCGCATGTCTCTCTTCAGCAAAAGAGCCGACGGCACCTCTTTCTCAAAAGAACCGATAGTAGACTAGCTGATCACATCCAATCAGCCGTTGACCATCTCCCATGGCTTCGGATTTCTTCTCCAGCAAAACTGATTTTCCGAGAGCATGTTTGTCGTAATACCATCAACGGCCGAATGAATTGGTTCTTTCTGTCACCCGAGCAGAATAAAATATTGTTGTTCGAGCCGATTCTTCTCGGTTGTAAATTAATGCTGCTGTTGTTGCTCATTATACATGTCTTGCTGGCGGCTGTCATAGATAATAAATCGGCTCTATTCACCTTCTGATTGAAATAAAATATTTCTATCTAAGCCGATTTTTTTATTGACTTCTGAAGATGTATGTCGTTTTGGTGTCCCACCGGACATGCTAAAAATATGTTGCCGCAGGAAACTGGTGAGCAGTATTCCAGCAAGCAGCACAATGCGAGTCGGGAGGTGTAGAGGACGTGGCGGTGTCGCTCCTCCTTGATGCGGCTCCCGATCAGCTAGACAGCTAGCAGATCGCTGGCAGTGGTGGTTTGGGCGTGCCACCTGGCTGACAACCTAGCCAGGAAGGCTGCGATGGCTGATGCTGCTGGCTCCTGTACTTTCTAAAAAACGCACACAAAGGATATAAACGTTAAATTCCTGCCGATCGCTCAGATCGGCAAACACGAGGGTCTGTGTGCTTCAGTCGACCGATGTGTGCATCGGTTCTCATCGTGACAGGCATGGAATAAGCGTAAAAGAAAGCCAGGGTATATATCCGTATAAAAACATCTATCTAAAAGCGTGATGTAATAGATCCGAACAGCCAGATCGGCTTCTAACTAGGATCTCCAAAAAAATCCACCTAACTAGACAGATATAAATTACGATATATATAGATAGGGTGCATCGGTCTACACTAATCTACCGGCAGATCGCGTGCACATGCTGCAGCGGCATGTCGTGGATTGTAACAAACGATGAGTTAGCGTAGAACGAGGGACACGAGAGCCGATCCATAGCATGGAGCATGGGTACTAAAGTAGATCGACAAACGTGCAAGGTAAGCAGACGAATCCTGCGCCAAGCGAGGCCTGACCTGAGCTTAATCAAAATAACTAATGGATCTCACGCTGAACTAGGCTCGACACAAGATTCATCACGGTAACTAGTAGATCGCACCATAAAAAACGCTTCAGTACGCGATTACCTTGGAACTCTAGTCGCTAGAGGTGGCGATGCGCCGAAAGAGATGTTGGAAACACGCAGCTGCTTGGAGCGTAACGCCATCATTTTATTATGAAGCATATGAATACATATTTATAGTCCGAAGACTTAACTCTCAAGGCAAACTCTTTCCTAAATATAGACTCAAACTCTTTCCTATATAATAAATTACTACTCAACTAGGACTGTTTGACTTGATAATGTGATCTAGACTCTTCTTCTTATCGATCCAGATCCTCATGAAGCTTCCAAATATCAGCCGAAGCATGCTGTATAATTCTGGCAGATTCTGGTCATCATATTGTTTCGGAAATTTCCATCGACTCCGACCATATCTTGACGTGATTCAAGTGGCGTTGGAAAGCTTATCTCCTCAGCTTTTCATCCATATGTAGAACGTCCAAAACGGAGTCCGTATGTGGCTTGGACGCCCGTTTTCGTGCAGCCTATTCCAGCAGTCCGAACCAGCCTCGTGAATAAACTGGGCTTCGATATGGATTAGGCTCGTAACTCCATCTTGACTTGGGCTTTGGACGCACAATTATCATCATATTTGGCCAAACTTACGATATAGGCCTGGTCAAACGGATCTCTTCATCGTGGGCTTCTTCTGACATTTTGGTCTACTACTCTTGGTCAAATTCTAGAGTCAACAGAGAGACAGTGCACTGAACTCCTCCGTCAGGGCGTTATTCGACCTAGTTCATCGGCTTTCTCCTCATCGGCTCTCTTAGTCCGCAAGCATGACGGATCTTGGCATCTCTGCATTGATTATCGGGCCTTGAATACAAAGACAGTCAAGGATAAATTCCCTATACCGGTGGTCGAGGAACTCTTGGATGAACTTAGAGGCGCGTGCTATTTCACAAAGCTGGACTTGCGTTTAGGTTACCACCAAGTGCTGATGGATCCGTCTGATGTTCACAAGACAGCCTTCCACACACATCAAGGGTTGTTCGAATTTTTGGTGATGCCTTTCGGTCTCACAAATGCCCCAGCTACTTTCCAAGCTCTGATGAACGCAGTGTTACAGAAGTTCCTACGGCGTTTTGTTCTTGTATTCTTTGACGACATTCTTATTTACAGTTCATCTTGGGCGGAGCACCTTCGACACATTCATGTGGTTTTGCAAATGCTCACAGACCATCAACTCTTTCTGAAGCGTTCCAAGTGCTCCTTTGCAGCCCCGCACGTGGCTTATTTGGGGCACGTCATCAGCGCACAAGGAGTCGCCATGGACGATGATAAAGTGCAGGCGGTACTGTCCTGGCCCGTCCCCAAGACAGTACGTGCAGTACGGGGATTCCTTGGGCTCGCTGGCTATTACAGAAGATTCATCAAGGATTATGGTGTCATAGCTGCCCCTCTCACCAAATTGCTTCGCAAGGAAGGCTTTCTTTGGTCATCGGCGACTCAGGCAGCCTTTGACGCTCTGCGCACAGCAATCACTTGAGCCCCGGTATTGCAATTACCTGATTTTCAGCGACCCTTCATTGTGGAATGTGATGCGTCAGGCACCGGATTTGGAGCGGTGTTGCATCAAGGCAGCGGGGCAGTGGCCTTCTTCAGTAGACCAATTGCGCCTCGTCATGCAAAACTAGCAGCTTATGAATGGGAATTGATTGGGTTGGTCCAGGCTGTTCGACATTGGCATCCATATCTATGGGGTAGGCCATTCATTGTCAAGACAGATCATCGCAGCCTCAAATTCCTTTTGGATCAGCGTTTAGCTACCATACCGCAGCATCAATGGGCCAGCAAATTGATTGGCTTTGACTTTTCAGTGGAGTTCAAGCCCGGGCACACAAATGTGGTGGCAGACGCTCTCTCTCGCCGTGATGCAGATAGCTCAGCGGATTCTCTCACATGTGCAGCCTTGTCAGGTCCAAGTTTTTCGCTTTTTGAGGAGCTACGCACTGAATTGGAAAATGCTGAGGATTTGGGAGACATTCGTGCCCAGGTTCTGGAAGGACAGAATGGATGGTCCTTGGTCGATGGGCTCTGGCTCAAGGACAGTAAGGTGTTTGTTCCAGCATCATCTCCATTGGTCGCTGCGATTATTGTGGACGCTCACAACACCAGGCACGAAGGCATCCAGAAAACTCTTCATAGAGTCCGCGCCACCTTCTACATTCCGGGTGATCGAGGCCACGTTCGTGATTATGTCAGGTCTTGCTGGGTGTGCCAGCAGAACAAAATTGAGTCTCTCCGGCCGGGTGGTCTATTGCAGCCATTGGAGGTTCCCTTTACAGTGTGGGCTGATATTGCGATGGACTTCATTGAAGGACTGCCACGGGTTAAGGGAAGACAGTTATATTGATGGTCGTGGATCGGTTCTCTAAATTTGCTCACTTCATCCCATTGGCACAGCGACAACAGTGGCCCGCGCATTCTTCGCGGAAATTGTGCGTTTGCATGGCATACCTTCATCTATTGTCAGTGACCGCGATCCTGTCTTCACAAGTGCGTTTTGGCACGAACTCTTCCAGCTGTCCGGCGTTAAGCTCAAAATGTCATCAGCCTTTCATCCTCAGACGGACGGGCAATCGGAGGCAACTAACAAGATCATAGCTATGTATTTGCGCTGCTTAACTGGTGACAGGCCGCGCCAGTGGGTTCAGTGGCTGCCACGGGATGAATATTGCTACAACTCTTCTTATCAAGCTTCGTTGGGCACATCGCCATTCAAGGTGGTGTATAGCAGAGACCCACCTCCACTCCGGGCATATGACGAGTCGTCAGCCAAGCTACCGGCTGTGGATCAGCAGCTGCGAGACCGGGATGAATTCCTGGCTGAGATACGCGATAGGCTGGAAACAGGCACAACAAGTTCAGAAAGCTCAGCATGATCGTGGTCACCGTGAGCTGATTTTCACTCCAGGTGAGTGGGTGTGGCTCCGATTGTTGCACAGGCCAGCTGCCTCACTGGATATCCGTAGTCGGGGCAAGATGGGACCTCGGTTCTATGGGCCATTCAAGGTGCTGGACCGGGGTGGGTGATGTGGCTTATCGCTTGCCGCTGCCACCGTCTGCCAGACTGCATGATGTGTTCCATGTGGGTTTGCTGAAGAGGTATTTTGGTCCTGCACCAACGATGCCAGCAACACTGCCCCCTATTCGACATGGGCGCGTCTGAACTTTTGGTGCATTGGCAGGGACAACCAGCGGCAGATGCGTCCTGGGTTCCATTGGAGGAGTTCCGTCAGACTTATCCTTCCTTCCAGCTCGAGGACGAGCTGATTGTCCAGGCGGGGAGAGATGTCATGTACGGGCGCCAATATCAGAGACGCCGTCGGCAACATGAGGCCTACTAGGCCCGGGCCGAAAGAGGCCTTGTATCTAGGGATTAATTAGAAAATTTGATTAGTTGCTTAGACTTGAAGGTCACGTAGGACTTATTGGGTCCACTTGGGACGAGCTGGAAGGGCATGCCTATATATATGGCATTTGTAATCAGGGCTATCTCAAGTAATAGATTGATCTTCTCCCTCTAGCCGCCATTGATGGCGCCTAAACCCCGACCCCGCAGTCTGAGACCTCGTCCTCCTACCTCGCACAACTACGATCTACGCAATCCCTCATCCACTAATCAGCCCCCGCCATCACATATAAATTAGCCAAAGACCTGGTTGACTATGGTTTCATGCCTGACTATGAAACTTGAGGGCGGCAACGGCGGGGGTTGGCGCATGGGGGCGAGGCGCGGTAGGCGGGCGGCGCACGCAGGGAGGAGGGGCGGCAGTGGAGGTGTGTGCAGGGGAGGGCAGGAGGCGTGTGACGGTGGCGCATGGTGACGGCGGGGCGGCAGCGGCGCGTGGGGGCGGAGAGGCGTGCGTGTGCGTGTGTTGGGGGTGGGGGTCGGGGCTGTCTGGATAGGGTGAGCACTAATTTTCGGCGGTTCCAGCACGCCGCCGAAAATAAGGTGCTAATTTTCGGCGGCTACGTTTGGCCGCCGAAAATAATACGATTATCGCCGAAATCGGCAGCGTGCTTGAGCCACCGAAAATTAGCCAATTAGTTTCGGTGGTTACTGCTGGCCGCCGAAAATAATTTATGCAGTTCAAAGTGTTCAGGATTCTTGTAGTGGCACTAACATTGCATTAAATTGATGCAATGATAATGTTGTGAGAATTAAAAGCAATCCTAATCACTTCAGAATGCAGTGGCAACAATTGTTTGGACGACCTTTTTTTTTATATTTTGGACGACCGTTGGTTGCAGGGTAGCTGTGGGTGAGCCTTAATTCTTCATATACAACAGTTTTTAGCCAATACCAGATATGTGGACAAGTCTGATGTGATAGCGCCGGTCGCCCTGCATAATTAATGAAAACATTTTGAACATTAATTTAATATAACTATATATGGCATAGTGCGTGATACATGCTTACATAAAAGAACAGAAATATAGCTCATGAAGTTTGTTGAAGTTGTGTGACAACATAATCCTTCTGCTCATTTTCTCATTAAAGGCGTAGCCATTTGAAGAAAAAAAAATCTCCAAACCGCCTTTAGTGCATATTGACCACATCCAAGACAAGCAGCAGATTTGAGAGAGTGCATGGTGATTGTATTTGGCTTAACTATTGCAAGAGTGATTATGCGAGGTGTTGCGCAACACAAGAGATGTCGTAGTGTCATGGTCTCTTGTGACTTTGATGGCTCTAACTGCAGCATCGGTGACCTCCAAGTTTGGTCTGGAGCGGCAGTGACACTTTGTGTAGAAATGAGGGGATCCATCCAAGTTAGTGAAAACTCCGGTCATTCCACTGTCTATATTTCAAACTTTACTCTGGTTTGTTTTGCACAAGCCTGGATGCTCACCTCCGCCTTTCGCGGCCTGCTTGTGTTTAAACATGTGCTGATTGCCTTCTTGCCCCCAGCTAATTGGGATTCTAAGGGATGTTTGTTCCAAATGGCGTGCACCTGGTTTGTCCATGTGTCTCTGTCCAGATCGAGACAGTGCACTAACATTGCATTAAACTGATGCAATGATAATGTTGTGAGAATTAAAGGCAATCTCAATCACTTCAGAATGCAGTGGCAACAATTGTTTGGACGACTATTCTTTTAATTTGGAGGACCGTTGGTTGTAGGGCAGCTGAGGGTGAGCCTTAATTCTTCATATACAATGGTCTTTAGACAATAACAGATATGTGGCCACGTCTGATGTGTTGGCACCGGTCGCCCTGCATAATTATTGAAAAACATTTTGAACATTAATTTAATATAACTATATATGGCATGGCTCGTGATACATGCTTACATAAAAATAAGAGAAATATAGCTCATGAAATTTGATGAGGTTGTGTCACAATGTAATCCTTCTGCTCATTTTCTCATTAAAGGCATAGCCATTTGAAGAAAAAAAATTCTCCAAACCGCCATTAGTGCATATTGACCACATCCAAGACAAGCATAAGATTTTAGAGAGTGCATAGTGATTGTATTTGGCTTAACTATTGCAAGAGTCATGATGCGAGGTGTTGCGCAACACAAGAGGTGTCGTAGTGTCATGGACTCTTGTGGCTTTGATGGCTCTACCGAAAACATCGGTGACCTCCAAGTTTGGTCGGGAGCGGCGGCAATACCTTGTGTAGAAACGAAGGGATCCATCCAAGGTGGAGAAAACTCCGGCCGTCCCAATATCTATAACTTTACTATGTCTAAAGTGCAATCTAGACTTGGAGTTCTACACAAAGTGTCACCACCGCTCCCGACCAAACTTGGAGGTCACCGATGTTGCCGGTAGAGCCATCAAAGTCATAAGGGTCCATGACACTACGACACCACTTGTGCTGCGCAACACCTCGCATAATGACTCTCACAATAGTTAAGCCAAATACAATCAATATGCACTCTCTCAAATCTGCTGATTATCTTGGATGTGGTCCATATGCACTAAAAGCGGTTGAGAAAATGAGCAGAAGGATTATATTGTCACACAACTTCATCAAACTTCGTGAGCTATATTTCTGTTCTTTTATTTAAGCATGTATCACACGCTATGCCATATATATATATATATAGTTATATTAAATTAATGTTCAAAATGTTTTTATTAATTATGCAGGGCGACCGGCGCCATCACAACAGACATATCCACATATCTGGTATTGGTTAAAAACGGTTGTATATGAAGAATTAAGGTTCACCCACAGCTGCCCTACAACCAACGGTCGTCCAAAATATATAAAAAAACAGTCATCCAAACAATTGTTGTCGCTGCATTATGAAGTGATTGGGATTGCTTTTAATTCTTACAACATTATCATTGCATCAATTTAATGCAATGTTAGTGCATTGTCTCGATCCGGACAGAGACACATGGACAAACCAGGTGGCACGCCATTTGGAACAAACCTTGGATTCCCAATTAGCTGGGGGCAAGAAGGCAATCAGCATAAGTTTAAACACAAGCAGGCCGCGAAGTCTGAGGTGAGCATGCAAGCTTTACAGGCGTGCAAAATATTGTAATAGACTTCGCTATAGACACAGACTAAAGCTTGAAATATAGACAGCGGGACGACCGGAGTTTTCTCTGCCTTGGATAGATACCCTCATTTTTACACAAAGTGTCACCACCGCTCCAGACCAAACTTGGAGGTCACCGATGTTGCCGGTAGAGCCATCAAAGTCACAAGGGTCCATGACACTACGACACCACTTGTGTTGCGCAACACCTCGCATAATGACTCTCACAATAGTTAAGCCAAATACAATCAATATGCACTCTCTCAAATCTGCTGCTTATCTTGGATGTGGTCCATATGCACTAAAAGCGGTTTGGAGATTTTTTTTTTCTTCCAATGGCTACGCCTTTATTGAGAAAATGAGCAGAAGGATTATATTGTCACACAACTTCATCAAACTTCATGAGCTATATTTCTGTTCTTTTATGTAAGCATGTATCGCACGCTATGCCATATATATAGTTATATTAAATTAATGTTCAAAATGTTTTCATTAATTATGCAGGGCGACCGGCGCCGTCACAACAGACATATCCACATATCTGGTATTGGCTAAAAACGGTTGTATATGAAGAATTAAGGCTCACCCACAGCTGCCCTGTAACCAACGGTCGTCCAAAATATATAAAAAAAGGGTCAATCAAACAATTGTTGTCGCTGCATTCTGAAGTGATTGGGATTGCTTTTAATTCTTACAACATTATCATTGCATCAATTTAATGCAATGTTAGTGCATTGTCTCGATCCGGACAGAGACACATGGACAAACCAGGTGGCACACCATTTGGAACAAACCTTAGATTCCCAATTAGCTGGGGGCAAGAAGGCAATCAGCACATGTTTAAACACTAGCAGGCCGCGAAAGGCTGAGGTGAGCATGCATGCTTAATAGACGTGCAAAGTGTTGTACAGATTGCACTATAGACAGAGTAAGACAATAGGACGACCGGTATGGTGAGCTCAGCCAGGTCAACCCTACGGCACCGAACCCTCCAGGTGTGAGGCGGAACGTCTAAGCATGGGAAGCCAGCCAAAGCAACGGCAAGCGTACGGACAGAAACAGACACCAGCACGGAGCTCAGGCAAAGTCACTAGAGCGTGTAGAAAATAGAGTGGAGTGAAATATAGATAGTAGGATAGGTAGCCCTGTGGGGTTAGGATTACCAGCACTACAGGAACGTGGTTAAAATTCGTCGGTCAGATATCCACGAACTTAGTTTAAATTAGTTGGCCAACCGCCGAACTTATGCGTCGAAATTAACTCGGTGAAATTATGCAAGTACTCGGGTCTGGCAATTAATTTCGTCTGTTTTACGGCAGCCGACGAACTAACTCGGTTCCGGCGATTAATTTTTTCGGTTCCTATAAACCCACAAATTTAAGTTATTTTCTATTAAAAAATTACACAGTCGCATAAAAATTCCTAAGTCACAGAAAATTAAAAAAAAGAAGAACCACATAGCATTATACGGTTCCATAGAGTCCATCAAAATCAACATACATCTCATCTGAGCATTCAATCCTTCATTAGATTAACAATAGTTCTATGCATAAATCGTGTATGCAAGTACATTAATCAAGATCCATAGCCATGAACTAACACATACTGAATCTCTAAACACAAAGAATCAGGTGCATACTGGGTGCTTGCAGCTGGGAGGTGCGTAGCCTTGGACGGCGTGGGAAGGGCGCCGCCGGTGGCGGTAGCGGTCATCAGTGTGTGTGTGTGGGGGGGGGGGGGGCGTAGGTGGCGGCGGTGGTCGACAACGCGGGGGAGGACGTTGGATCTGTGTGGGTGCCGGCAGCGGTCGACGATGTGGTGGAGGACACAGGTGCCGAAGGTGGTCGACGACATGGGGGACACCAGATCTGCGTGGGGAGGACGCGGTTGCCGGCGGCGGTCGACGATGCGGGAGGGGGGGGGAGGGGGAGGCGGGAGGCGGCAGTGGTCGATGACGAGGAGAGGACGCCGGATCTATGTGGCGCAGGAGCGGCAGCGGCTTCGGTGTGCCCTCATCATGGGCGGCGCGCGGGGTAGGGGCAGCTACAGGCGAGCGCGGGGCGAGGAGCAGGGCAGGCGGCGGTTGGATATCGGGAGGAAGGGGGCATGGGAGTGAGAGGGCACGTACGGTGGGTGGGTGGTTGATATTTTAAAGGGCTTCCGTTTAAATTAGTCGGCCTGTTAGACCTGGCTGACGAAGTTAGGGTAATTTCATAGGTATCAACAGGCCGACGAAGTTAATGAAAATTAAAAAATCCTAGCGGTCAAATAAGTTCGACGGACACGGGTTAGGGCCGACGAATTTATTTAAATTCGAAATAAATTCGTCGGGTGTGCGCCAAACCGACAAATTTATTCTAATTTCATCGGATGACTAGGAACCAACGAACTTACTGACCATAATTTCGTCGGTTGTCCTGTGGCCGACGAAATTAAAAAAACTGACGGATTTTCTCGCGTTTCTTGTAGCGCATGTTGCCGAATACTCTTGGCGGTACGAAATACATGGTGGGCACTATCCACTTTGGGGTGGGGGAGGGGGTGGGGAGGCACGTTTGGATGGCATCGGGACAAAGATATATCCTATCCCACAGTCCCATCTTATCCCTATCCTACTCTAAACACCAACACATTTATCCGTATCTCTGTATTCAGACATGGTATATCCTTTATTCCACCCCTCATATCCCTATCTCAATCCTCATTTCCCAATATCCACACCCCACCCTGCTGATATTTGTGAACTTTTTGCCAGTCCATTCACCCTCTACTGGGGGCCTCTTCCCCTTCACCCGGGTGGACGAAACCTCTGTCCACCCACCCTCTCCCTATTTTATAAGTTTGTTCAATTTCAGATATGGCCCATATATAATTTAAAATCGGCACAATTTATTTTCATAAAAATAATATTTTATATTTATAAAAAATATTTTATATTTATAAAAGAAATATTTAAGTACATAATACTAGAAAAATATTCTAATGTCAATATTGAAATATTCTAACTTTATAAGAAGAATATTCTATTTTCACAGAAACATATTTTCAAATTCACAAATTATAGTATTCAACTTCAAAAAAAATATAAAATGTTCTAGCTCTGTGAATGAAATATTCTACCTTAACTAGATGAATATTCTAGTAAAAATATAATTAAATAATATTCTACCTTCATAAGAGAAATATTTCTACTTTATAAGAAAAATAAGAAATTTTCCATCTTCATGAATCAAATATTCAACATTCGTAAAAACAATATTCTATCTTTAGAATGATAATATTCTTAGTATTGAAAAATTATAAATTAAAAAAATTAAATATGTATTTTAAGAAATGGGGTAAAAATAAGAAAAAGAAATAATTATAAGTTAACATCGGAGAAAAAACAGTGAAAAAGATATGGGCCATATTAGACCCACAACATAGTCTAAAATAGAAGAGGTGGAGGGTGGGTGGACGGTGGATCCGGTCCACACCCGGGTGGATCGGAAGATTTTCGACCCTCTGCACGCCTTGTCAAATTTCCAGAGTCAGCAGCAAGCATCGGTTCTGCTCCCACCAGACAACAGACTTAAGGAGTGATCGGAGGGTAGTTATAAGAGGAAGCAGGATAAGTACTTTTGAGTGCTTATATATGGAGACTTGCACACCTTGAAAAGCCAAAAATTCTTCGCTTCTGCCTCCGTTCTCTTCTCTTAATAGTGGCACCAGACTGATCTCGAGAGGCTAGCTAGCAATGGCGGACCTCGTGCTTGGGCTAGCTAAGTCGGCGGTGGAGGGAACGCTGACCATGGCGAGGTCGGCGATCGAGGAGGAGGAGAAGCTGCAGAAGAGCGTGCCGCGCGATCTGATGCTCATCTCGGACGAGTTCGAGATGATGCATTCCTTCCTCAGCGACACCAAGGAGAGCGTCACGGGCGACATGACGCGCACCCTGGTGAGGCAGGTCCGCAACACGGCCTTAGACGTGGAGGACTGCATTGAGTCCGTCGTCCACCTGGACAACAGCTCCAACTGGTGGCGCCGCCTGCTCCCGTCCTGCGTGCCGGCGAGCGCTCCGGCGGCGTCCCTCGACTCGGCGGTCGCCGACTTGGAGCTGCTCAAGGCCAGAGTTGAAGCCATGGGCCAGAGGAACATGCGCTACGGCCTCAGCTCCTCCAGCAGCTCCAGGCCAGCCGAGACAACGAAGCTTGCCGAGGCCCGTGAAACGCTGCAGCTGGACATTCTCGCTGAGGCCAGATACCCCCTGAACAAGAAGACTAGCCCCAAGGATCTTGCCGAGATGATCAGCAGGAAGGCTGACGACGGCCTTGTCCCCCAGCTCCAGCAACTACAAGTGATCTCCGTATGGGGAACACGAGGCGATCTCGGGACAAGATCCATCGTCAAGAAGGCCTACGACGACCCAGCAATCGGCAAGGACTTCGTGTGCCGTGCTTGGGTGAGGCTGCCGCATCCATTCAATCTCCTCGAGTTCATCCGGAGTCTGCTGGTTCAGTTCTACACAAGTCTTGGAAGCACTACTGCGGATCTCCTGAACCCGGCGGAAGTGATGGTGACCATGGAGGGTATGCTCGTAGAGGAGTTCATGAAGCAAGTGAACAATCGCAGGTACCTCATCGTCCTGGAACTGGAAGATGTCTCCATGCTGGTTGACTGGGAGGACGTAAGGGCCTTCCTGCCTGACAAGGGCAATGGCAGCTGCGTCGTCGTGCACACCCAACAGCTCGAGATCGCAAGCCTGTGCGTTGGACATTGCCAACGGGTGTTGGAGCTAGAGCGGCTCTCAGACGACCATTCCATCTGTGCCTTCATTAACGATGAGGTATGCGCGGAATATAACATCGTTAACTACTGTCACGAAAAGTAATTTTTTTCTCCGTCCTGTAAAGATTATGAAAAAACTTGCTAGCTAGCCTCTATGCTACCGTGTTGTTTCAATATACTGCCAAGCCTAGCGTGTACAAGTATGTATGCAGTATGCATGAGGCCTAAATCTTAATTTTTAACCTTGTTAATAAATATTTTAAAAATAACCTATGATGAAAAGTATTTTCACAACCTAATTTTTTTTTAATGGGCCATGGCACACTATCCACGTGGCACAAACGCTCGGACGCGGAGGTGCCAACATGGACGTCTCCATCGAATTGTACCCTAAAAGTAAATTAGCAATTTGTCCATGAAATCTATAAAACTTGAGTACTTGACAAACATTGTGTATGTGGTGTAAGCATTCCGTTTTACTCATATGAACAAGATCATATATTATATATTTTGATATATTTAATTTTAAATTAGCCTATATGTGCGAAAACTAATTTCATTTGATCAAGGCTGCTCTCGTTGGCGCGACAGAGACATTCATGGTGTTCACTTTAACGGCTTAAAAATTCCCATATTAATGGTAGGCAAAATACCAAAAATATCATTATACTACATGGTTTTAAATTACTCACCAAATCAATGCGCAAAAAATAAGTCCAAAATATATCTAATACTGCCTCGGTTTTTTTATTTGATGCGAAATAGGTCCAAAATGAGCTACAAAACATCAAATAAAAGAGATGGAGGGAGTACATGTTTATGGATTATTCACTACTATGATTGTGAAATAAACTCAGATACCCACAACACACAGAGCTAACATACTAGTTTTTTTTTTTTTTTTGGCAGAGTAACAAAGATGACCAAGAGACGGCTAAGATAGAATCAGCAAGGGAATGGTTACAGGGATTTCAACGTGTTGGCCGCCAAACGAATTTCTGGGGACTTAAATCAAAGATAACGCGTGGTACCGTCCGTTGTATTCCTGTGTGTGGGATTGCTGGTGTTGGCAAAACATCTCTCGTCAAGCAGGTGTACTGCACGATGGTGATCGAGCGCGAGCCGTTTCAAAAGTTTGGCTGGGTGGATGTGATGCCCAGTCCATTCAATCTGAAGGAATTATGTCGAAATTTGCTTTTGGATCTGTACTCGGGGTCTCTGCAGCATGCCAGCATGCTGAGAATCAGAGACCCAGTTCAAGAATGTCATGGGCTTCTGCAACAGCACAGGTGCCTCATTGTGATCAACGACCTGAAGTCCACGGAGGAGTGGGACGCTATCAAAGCTGACCTGTTGGCAGGGCACAATCATCAAAGTGTGATCGTGGTCATTGCGCACGAGGAAAGCGTCGCCAGATATTGCGACAGTGAACACTGGTGGCATGTCGAAGGCCTAGAGATTGAAGAAGCGCTTGATCTCTTCCAAAAAACGGTAACATATTTTTTCGATAAAGAAAATTACGAGCTCAGTGCAAAACACGAGCTACTATGAATTAGAGATTTATATATACAGTAAATTTATGCGCAAGTCTGTCTACGCTAATGATGTCTTAAATCCATTGACGAACAGGTGTCCAAGAAGATTGCCCCCTCCGAACTGAGCCGCGATGTAATTGAGGAAGCAACACATGTTCTTTTTAGATGATAGAAACACAAACGTTCCTGGCTTCATCTCCATGGAAGGAGAATCAGACCAGCCTTATTACAACCCTTAACTCGACTCAAACAAACGTCTTACAAAGCACACCAGTTCACCCCAAGACTCAGACCAAGACCACAAATCAAACAAACAGGTAAACTCAGACATCAGAGATCCTGTCCAAATTCAGCCAACCAAATGAATTGAAGATCCGCAATGCATATGTGTGGAGGACTTCCTAGAGTGATAATCGCTGTAGCTGACTTCCTGGCTGGCACTGGCAGATTAAACGATGAAGAGTGCTGGAGCAACATGATCGACTTGTTCATGGAGGATCTGGAGCAGCACCCAGCATTTGGTAGCCTGCGTTCTCTGTTCGACTGGGTGCGTTCCTACTTCCGTTCGTGCCCGGATTTCCTCAAGCCGTGCGTCTTCTACCTCTCAATCTTCCCCCTGAACCACCTCATCCGGCGGAGGCGTCTGCTGCGGCGTTGGGTGGCGGAGGGCTACGCTAGGGACGACGAGGACAGCAGCGCGGAGGAGAACGCGGAGGAGTTCGTGTTCAAGCTCTTCCTGCTGTCCATGATCCAGGTGCCGGGGCAGAGAGTGCTGACCAACTACATGAAGATGCCCCTGTGCCATGCCAACGGCTTCCTCCGCGAGTACATCGTGTCGCGGTCCATGGAGGATAACCTCGTGTTCACGCTCGAGGGCCACTGCAGCGTGAGCTCATCACAGCGCACGGGGCGGCACCTCGCCGTCGACAGCTCCTGGGACAGGGACAGGGTCCTGTTCCGGAGCATCGACTTCTCGCGGCTGCGCTCGCTCACCGTCTTCGGCCGGTGGGAGCCCTTCTTCGTCTCCGACAAGATGGGGCTGCTCCGGGTGCTGGACCTGGAGGACGCGGCGGGCGTCACCGACGATGACGTTGGCCGGATGGTGAAGCTGCTGCCTCGCCTCAAGTTCCTCTCCCTGAGACGGTGCGAGAAGGTAACCTGTCTGCCGGAGTCCTTGGGAGGCATGAGGTATCTGCAGACGCTGGATGTCAGGTACACCTCCGTTGCCACGCTTCCTGTTAGGAAATACGATTCTGTATATTCTCCATGATCATGTATCTTGTATACTAGGAAAGTGTAGAACTGATTGATTAGTGTTTCCTTGTTTGTATTTTCGTGTACCTCAAGATTTTATTGTACAAGCCACGCCAGGGGCTGTTCCTGGCCATATATTAACACGGAACCGTGAGCCCAAGGGTACTCACGTTACAGCAATTCTCACATGGTAATCAGAGCTTGGTCCCTTGCCGAACTAATCCATGGCAGGTCAGGGTTCCTCCGCGTCGCTGATCGGCTACCCGGTCACTGAGAAGCTTGCGAGGAACAACCACGCGATCTGGAAGGCGCAGGTCATGTCTGCCCTTCGTGGTGCGCAGATGGCGCACCTGCTCGACGCGGCCAAGGCGCCGGTCAAGACTGTCGTGAAAGAAGCCGACAAGCCTGATGTCATGATTCCAAACCCTGAGTATGAACTCTGGGTTATCAAGGATCAACAGGTCCTTAATTTTCTGTTGTCATCACTCTCTCGTGAGATTCTTCTCCAGGTTGCTACGTTGCCCACTGCTGCCGATCTGTGGGCTACCATTGAGGCCATGTTCGTGTCTCAGTCCCGTGCGCGGATAATAAACACGCGCATGGCACTAGCTACAACGCAGAAGGGCATAACATCGGTGGCTGAGTACTTTGGCCGCATGAAGGCGCTGGCTGACGAGATGGCGTCCGCCGGCAAGAAACTGGAAGACGAGGAGCTCGCGTCCTACATCTTGGCGGGACTTGATGCTGAATTCAACCCCGTCGTCTCAGCTGTTGCAGCCAAGACTGAACCCATCTCCCTTGGTGAGTTGTACACCCAACTAATTGGGTTTGAGCAACGTTTGGATCTGCAGCAGGGTGGTGGCTCAAATTCGTCAGCAAATCTCGCTGCGCGCGGTGGACGCGGCGGCTGGAACGGGCGTGGTCGTGGTCGTGATGGCCGTGGCCGCGGCCGCAATGGTGGACGTCCAGGATCTGGTCCCAGTTTCGGGTACAAGTCCAACACCGAGCGTCCCACATGCCAGCTCTGTGGCAAGGAGGGCCACACTGTTGTTCGCTGCTTCAAGAGGTTCGATGCCACGTTCACAGGCGTCAGCGAGCACAAGTCTGCATCATCTGCAACCACCTCTGCATACAACATCGACACCAATTGGTACTCTGACACGGGGGCGACTGATCATATCACTGGAGAGCTTGAGAAGCTCACGGTGAGGGACAAATATCAAGGTGGTGATCAGGTTCATGTCGCCAATGGTGCAGGTATGGAGATCGAACAGATCGGTCATAGTGTTGTTCATACCCCAGATCGTGATCTTGTTCTAAATAATGTAGATCTTGTTCTAAATAATGTCCTTTTTGTTCCCAAAGCTCACAAAAATCTAGCCTCTGTACACAAACTTGCTTCTGACAATAATGCATTCTTTGAATTTCATCCACATTATTTCATGATTAAGGACCGAGCCACGAGGAAGGTGCTCCTACAAGGCAGGTGTGAAGGGGGACTGTATCCTTTGAAGTCGTCATCGGCAAAACAAGTCTTTGGTGCCACCAAGCCCTCATCATCCCGCTGGCACAACCGTCTTGGCCATCCGTCCGCTGCTGTCGTCCAACAGATCCTCACCACGAATAAACTTCCTTTTGTTTCAGAGTCTAGAAATGAGTCCGTTTGTGATGCTTGTCGGTTAGGCAAAAGCCGTCAGTTGCCGTATCCTCGTTCCACCAGTGTATCAAATAATCCTCTTGAACTCATCTTTTCGGATGTGTGGGGTCCTGCTCCGACCTCCGTTGGGAAAAATAATTTTTATGTTAGCTTCATTGATGATTACAGTAAATTCACCTGGGTTTATTTGCTTCGCCATAAATCTGAAGTGTTTGCTCGCTTTCATGATTTTCAGAAACTTGTTGAACGTCTTTTTGATCGGAAAATTCTCGCTGTCCAAACAGATTGGGGAGGCGAGTATCAAAAGTTGAATTCCTTTTTTCAGCGTATTGGAATTACTCATCATGTCTCGTGCCCACATGCTCACCAACAAAATGGTTCCGCTGAACGTAAACACCGACATATTGTGGAAGTCGGTCTTTCGCTTCTTGCTCAAGCTTCTATGCCCTTAAAATTTTGGGATGAAGCTTTTATCACTGCTACATACTTGATTAATAGACTTCCTAGTCGAGTCATTCAAAACCAAACCCCATTTGAGCGATTGTTTCATCACAAACCATATTACAGTATGCTGCGCACCTTTGGGTGTGCATGTTGGCCTAACTTACGTCCCTTCAATGATCGGAAATTACAATTTCGATCAAAGCAATGTGTCTTTCTTGGCTATAGTACCCTGCACAAAGGTTTTAAATGCCTTGATATTTCCACAGGACGTGTTTACATTTCTCGTGACGTCGTATTCGATGAAACAGTCTATCCTTTCTCCAAGCTCCATGCTAATGCCGGCACTCGTCTCCGATCTGAAATTCTTCTCCTTCCCAATGCTCTCCAAAATCCTTCTTCTTCCATGGGGGACAACAACACTTATGATACATCTGTTTGTACTCCTAACCTTGCTAATCCTGTGCATACAGAACGAGTTTTGCTTGATACAGGAGGAGCACCGGTGCAGACAGATCCTGTCTCACAGCACAAAGGATCCAGCTTCAGATCCGATGACGATGTGCTGCCGTCTGCATCAGCCTCGGATCAGGGAACTGTGCCTACATCAGCATCGTTCCTAGTACCTGGGGGTCTGGATTCATCAGCCAGCTCGCCACATGGAGTTTCCACAACTCAGCCTGTGCCAACGGCTGCATCCATGTACCCTTCGTCTGCTCCTGTTACTGCTCCGACACATAGGGGATCCACCTCGCCCGCTGCCTCTGTTGTGTTGGAGCCAGCAATTCAGGAGCCACAAATGCAGTCTCAGTCTGCTACTGCCTATGATGATGCCATGCCATCAACTACAACAGAAAGCTTACGACCTGTGACTCGTCTTCAGCATGGAATTCACAAGCCCAAGGTACTTACTGATGGCAGAATTCGTTGGTGTAATTCAGTTATTACTGAGCCTACTGATCTTCAAGAAGCCTTGAGTGATAGAAACTGGAAATCAGCTATAGACAGTGAGTATCAGGCACTGTTGAAGAACAAAACATGGCATCTAGTTCCTTTAGATCAAGGAAAGAATATTATAGATTGTAAATGGGTCTATAAAATAAAGAAAAAGGCCGATGGTACAATTGACAGGTACAAGGCATGGTTAGTAGCAAAAGGATTCAAACAGAGATATGGGATTGACTATGAAGACACGTTCAGTCCAGTAATTAAAATGGAAACAATTCGCCTTGTTCTATCCATTGCAGTCTCCCAGGGATGGTCTTTGCGACAATTAGATGTACAAAATGCCTTTCTTCATGGGGTTCTTGAAGAAGAAGTGTTCATGCGTCAGCCCCCTGGTTATGAAGACAAAGAACATCCAAATTATATTTGCAAATTAGACAAAGCTCTATACGGTCTTAAACAAGCTCCACGGGCTTGGTATTGACGCCTAAGCCAGAAATTGCAAGAACTTGGTTTTGCTCCCTCCAAGACTGATACTTCCTTGTTCTTCTATAACAATGGGAAGAAAATAATATTTTTCCTTGTGTACGTGGATGACATTATTGTTGCTAGCAACTCTGAAGATGCAGTTCAAGCATTGCTGCAGGAACTGGAAAAAGAATTTGCATTGAAGGATCTTGGTGATTTGCACTACTTCCTTGGTATACAGGTGAAGAGGTTGCAAGATGGTGGGCTGATACTTAAGCAGGAGCGGTATGCTACTGAAATATTACAGCGAGTAAACATGAAGTCCTGCAAACCTGTTAGCACACCTCTTGTTTCAACAGAAAAGTTGTCAAAGTTAGAAGGTCAAGGTTTAGAGCCTGATGATGCCACACGCTACAGAAGCATAGTAGGAGCACTTCAGTACCTTACCTTGACCCGACCTGACATATCCTTTTCAGTTAACAAAGTTTGCCAATTCTTACATTCCCCAACTACTGTACACTGGGCAGCCGTTAAAAGAATATTAAGATACATACAGGGAACAAAGGGAACTGGAGTAAAAATCAGGAAGTCGCCATCTATGCTACTTAGTGCCTTTGCAGATGCAGATTGGGCAGGGTGCCTTGATGATAGAAGATCAACAGGCGGTTTTGCTATCTTCCTTGGTCCAAATCTTATCGCTTGGAGTGCTAGAAAACAGGCGACAGTTTCTAGATCAAGTACTGAGGCAGAGTATAAAGCACTAGCAAATGCAGCCGCAGAGCTCATGTGGGTTCAGAAACTTCTAAATGAACTCGGAGTTCCACATCCACCAGCTGCTCGTCTATGGTGTGATAACATAGGTGCTAAATATTTATCTGAAAACCCAGTGTTTCATGCTCGCACCAAACACATTGAGATAGATTTTCATTTTGTTCGGGAGCAAGTTGCTCGAAAATTACTGGATATCCGATTTGTACACTCAGAAGATCAAATTGCAGATGGTTTCACTAAAGCCTTACCTACACAACGGTTGCTCTCTTTCCGGCATAATCTCAACTTGGTGGACAGTTGTGATTAACGGGGGATGTTAGGAAATACGATTCTGTATATTCTCCATGATCATGTATCTTGTATGCTAGGAAAGTGTAGAACTGATTGATTAGTGTTTCCTTGTTTGTATTTTCGTGTACGTCAAGATCTTCTTGTACAAGCCACGCCAGGGGCTGTTCCTGACCATATATTAACACGGAACCGTGAGCCCAAGGGTACTCACGTTACAGCAATTCTCACACTTCCAACGAGCATCACCAAGCTGCACAGGCTGCAGTACCTTCGTGCCGGCGCAAATGTGCCGGACGACTCCATCCACGATGACGACCACTTGGCGGCCGCGGTTGAAAGCCAGCCACCGCCATCAGAAGAATCGTCGTCGTCGTCATCATCACCGTCGACGAGCGAGCCTCCCGATGGTGCTGGTGCTGCTAATAATAATAAGACTCTGGTATCCTGGTTCGGGACCGGGTGCTCGGAGCTGTGGACACGCTGCCGCCAGCGGCGGCTTGCAGGATCTCCCAACGGTGGCGTCAGGGCGCCTAGAGGAATCGGACAGCTGATGGCGCTACACACTCTGGGTGTCATCGACGTAAGCGTCGCAAGCGGCCGGGAGATTCTCGAGGAGCTCAGGAACTTGACCCGGCTGCGCAAGCTCGGCGTGTCCGGCGTCAACCATGGGAACTGCCGGGAGCTGTGCTCCTCCATCTCTGGCCTCGCGCAGCTGGAGTCCCTGTCGGTGCGGCTCGACAAGGGAAGCCGAGGTTGTCTGGACGGCGTCTCCTCGCCCCCGGAGTACCTCGACCTCAAGAGCCTCAAGCTGCACGGGGACGCGGAGGACGAGCTGCCGGCATGGACTGACCAGCTAGATGGCCTCAACAAACTGACCTTGCAGATGGCCATGGTGACGCAGCAGGGGATGGACGTCCTCGCGGGTCTACCGGAGCTCAGGTCTCTGCGCCTTCGCTTCGAGGAATTTCAGAACGGGGAGCTCCTGTTCTCGGAAGGGTTCGACAAGCTCGAGGTCCTTGAAATCTCCTGCAACTCCAGGCTGGAGGCCGTAACATTTCACCCAGGAGTGATGGAGAGCCTTGAACTGCTCAAGCTTCGCTGCTGCAACCGCAATGGGTCGTCGACGACGACGACGCGGTTCTCTGGGCTGGAGGTGCTCACCGCTCTCAACGAAGTCTGGCTCAGCGGATCCTACGGCAACCAACTCGAGGAGCACTTGAAGACACAACTTGAAGCGCATCCGAGGAAAAATACAGGAGGAGCCACCCTCATCCTCAGCAATCCCTGATGGAACCTTCTGATCGAGCAGCTCGTGGTGTCCGTTTACTTCTCTCTGCTACTGACAGCCACTCCACTCGTCAAATATGTACTGTTATACGTATGCAGTAACTGTCAATGTTCCTTTTCCGCTCAGTCAGTGTATGCCAATCGTGGATCACTTATGTCGCCAGCTCGTCCATCCCACCATCTATTTTTCAATCTCTACTCTGTTTTCAGTACACAAACAATGCTTTATACATCTATATGCACTCACCGGCGATATCTTAATATTACTACTTGGACATTAATTCTCACAAGACGCTTAGAACATAAAATAGAAAAATCCTAAAAATTCTCAGAAAAAAACAAAACATCTGACCATCGATTGATGCTATGTAATCATTATAGCCGTTAGATTAACCCTTCATATATGGGTAGATTCATGCATCCAGCCGCCAATCTACGTAAGCAAGCACAATCCTAGCCTCCTCCTAGTGGCGGATTTAGCGTGGGGGCAGGGGGGGCCTTCAGCACCCCCTACCCCCGCCGCACCAGTGGAGCACCCCCGAAGCATCCCCTTGATTTTTGTCGCCATAGGATGAGGAACGTGGGTGCTGGAGCTCCGACATTGGCGTTGTCTGGAGGTTGAAGACGAGTTAGAAGCCTGGAATGGATAACTAGGCCAGAATAGGTGGGCTGAGAGATGACTAGGATTTTATTTGGCCCATGACCTTGCAATCCCAACTCTCCTCCTATGTACAGCCGCCAAACCAACTTAGCTACATACGCCGCCCAACCAACTTAGCTACGTACGCCGCCCAACCTATACGTAAGCAATCGCAGCCCTAAACTTCTACATTACAGCCCAGCCTCCTACGTACAGCAGCTAGGAGCCAGCCTTAGCCGCCGTACTGCACCAAGCCACCAACGGAGGGACAACTACGGTACAGATCTACACGACTTCGCTGGTGCATCCCAAAGGCAGCTGTTGGAAGCCACATGCCCATGCCCTCCAAACTATCGGCGAAGCGAGAAGCAGGCAAGCAGCATCCGTCTTACCATTTACCATGTCCATGATGAATCATCGATCAGTCAGACGTAATGGGAGATTGATAACGAAGGTATGAACACAATGGCACCCACGTAACTTTATTATTTGCTTCCCTGTAATTAGCAGATGATAGAATTAATATGTGTGGTGTCAAATACGAAGTACTCCAATATATGACAAACTTCAGTCATGTACAATCAAACATAATTTTTAAGCCTTTGGATCTCATGGAATGGATGGCTCACATTAAACCCAATTATTGTAAAAGTTGAGTCGAATGAATTTTTGATACACTAACTCAAAATCTTACATGTATCACCCAATACAAGTTCAATGCCGATCCCGTAAATGTGCAGTTCTAAAACATAAATTATCCACAAACTAAATTTTAGGACTAAGGGAGTAACATATTTACATTATAGAGTTGTTGCATCTATTTTCTAAAATATGTTGGGGGCAAATAGGTACTTCTTCAATAGAAAAGTCAACATCTTCGGTGCCATAGTGCAGATCAAGTGTAGTTGAGAATCTAGGATATATAATTTTAATAAAATACAATAGAGGTAGGTTTAGTTTAATATTCAGAAAAACATAACCGCAACTACTAAACTAATAAAAATTGTGGAGTCAAATCTCGATCCATGCATACATAATGTAATAACACATGGTTTGTAAGAAAATCATACATAACTCAAGCTAATATATCAAATAGACTCATTTTCAAAATAAGTAGAGGTGTGGTGAAAAGTGAAAAATTATCAATATAGATAGAAAATTATACAGAGTAATTAATATAGTAATTACAACATGATAGATATTATTATTAGGTATATATATATATCATTTGGAAAATTCAAAAAGGTAGTGTGTAAAGGCAAATAACTGTAATCAGTTGTAACTAAAGATCTATTCATAATTTAATATTATCGTAAAACTCTAACACATGCATGAGAATAGGTCGATAGGAATCCTAAATGCACGATGGACCAAACGACGATCATGGAGAGTAGAGTAGTCCTTGCTAGACAGGATAGTTATTTATCTGTTGCTAGAAGGCATATGCACACAATGTAATTGTGCAATAGAACCTCTCAATGCATTCTACGGCCATACCCCAATAAACCGAGGCTACAATCGTAGCGGATTAGAGTCACAGAGTGATGATATTCAGCATAGGTGGATCGTATTAGCATGGGTAGGAGGGACAAATTGCTATTATAAAAATAATTTCATTTAAATTTCTGAATGCAAATATATACTATCTACATTTTTTATTACATCTTTATGTGTAAAATCCGCTAATTATACCATATCTATATGTATCTAATATTAAAGCAAATAAAATTTCAAGGTCCAACGGTCCGTCGTGACAAATGGACCCGGCTGATCAGCCCCTTCCAATCCTGTATTCGATAATTCGAATCACAGCTACAATACGAACCAGATTCGGATTACAGAAGGAGCCTATGCGAAAACGGACGCCTAAGTCGCATACAGACTTCGTTTTCGATGTTCTGTATATCGATGGAAAGCTAAAATAATAACCTTTCAAACTCAACTGAAACCACTTTAAAATTCGGTCTCAATAAACGGAAATCTTTGAAACAATATGACGTGAAATTTATTCGCGAGCCCGGAGTGCAGGAGCAGCCCACTCGAAAACGGACGTCCAGATCGCATACGGACTCCGTTTTTGACGTTCCGTATATCGATGGAAAGCTAAAATAAAACCTTACTCTAAAATTCACTTGTAATTAATGGAAATCGTCAAGACAATATGGCATATTTATTCGGAAATCCAATTCAGACTGCAGGAGCAGCCTATGTGAAAATAGATACACATGTTGTATATGGACTTCATTTTTTATGTTCTATATATTGCTGGAAAGAAAAAAATAATATTTCTTACCAAATTGACACCACCTAAATTTCAGTCACATGCAAAGAAAAATTCACAACAATAGCATATAGAATTTATTTGTGAGCATATTCTTATATGTATTGATCTAGAGGTGCTTAAGGATTTTTTTTTCTTCCGTTGTAACACACATGCATTTTGCTAGTTTTTCTAAGACCGCTAATTGTCAGAGGCAGCTATTTCCCACTTGCTGACCATAGCTGCTAGAAAATAACCAGCCGCTAAGTGCCATAGGAAGCATGGAGGACACCGTGTCGTGCCCAGTGAGGAAGGAGCATTGGGGGCCAGGCGGCGAGCGAGGTATTCGATCCGGAGCTGATAACGATATCGTAGAGATACTCGTCGTCGTCGATCGACCGTGTGCACGTCGCCGGCCGCAACGCAACAACATCAAACCTTTGCCAAAAAACAAC
Organism: Paspalum notatum; assembly: GCA_022530915.1. Lineage (NCBI taxonomy): Eukaryota > Viridiplantae > Streptophyta > Magnoliopsida > Poales > Poaceae > Paspalum > Paspalum notatum. The sequence continues at coordinate 27,741,316 of CM039692.1, forward strand.
TGAGGAGGCCAGCAGAAAAAACACAGCTATCCTACTGGCAAAAAACCTAGGAATACATACGTACGACTTCCATCTGCAATTTCCCCCATTATTTCCATCAACTACCGAAACCATTAACCTGAGAGGTAGCTACTAAAACATCGTCTCCCCCACAGATACATGATGTGTTCCAGACGATATATATATATATATATAGACACACACAGGCACGTTCACGTTCGACGCGTTCCGCCGGCCGCCGCCTCGGCCTCGGCCTCGGCCGCACTCCGCCACGCGTTCCACGCGAAGAGCGCCGCGACGGCGGACACGGCGCCGCCCGCCGTGACGAGGGCCACCCACCGGCGCCACGACGATAAGAAGAAGAATGCCCCGGCGCCGACCGCGGCCGCGACGCCCAAGGCCACCAGAGCGTAGCACGCGAACCGGCGGACCCGGACAATGCACGCCCTTCCTCCGCGCGCCACTGGCGGCGCGGCCGCCGCCGCCGCGGGGCACAGGGACGGGCCGACGAGGAGCACCGTGCGCGGGAGCTGCGACGGCAGACTGCTGGACGCCGCCCGGGGCAGCGGGCCGGAGCTGCCGCGCGACGAGGAGGCCTGAGACGCGGTGACGCCTAACATCCGGCCGAGCTCGCCCGAGCGCAGCACGTCGCCGCCGGTGTACGGTGGCGTGGCGGCCGACCCCGGCGACAGCTGCTGGTCCCTCTTCTTCTCCGGCGTCTGGCCGGAGCCGGATACGTACATGCCGCTCCCAATCTGGTGCACGTGCATCACGACGCCCTAGCTGGAGCAGAAGCAGCACACGGGTCTAGCCGCGGGCAAGAAGAATATACGTGCAGGTCAACAGGCTCGTATATATAGAGGTGACACTAGTTTGTGCCGTGTCTACAGTCCCATGCATATCATCAGGAACCTGTGTTGCTAGCTGGACGTACATATGCAAGGAAAGTCTACGATCACGATAATGGCAAAAGAATGTTTTGGCTAATTATATTCTAGGCTGATTGATCATGCACGCTTATTCTTATAGTTTGTTGCCATTTTTGTGCACTCTCGATCGTGGTGTATACGTAACAATCCTCAATCAGTGGAAAGACTATTGCGTGATTGACCAAGCACGTACTAACGATTTCAGAATTTACTATATAGGGCTGTTGTAATCATATATACTATGATTGATCCTGGCTTGATCTCGGCTGGAGTACTTCCTTCAGTGTTGTGTATTGCAGCTAGGTTTGGATAGGAGTACCAAAAATAGATTGATTGATCCCTGATCGTAGATTGTACAAGGAAACTAGCTTCTCGCCTGTTCTCTCGATCGGGAGCCCCTAATGGCGCGGACGTGTGAGAGAGAGACTAACTGGGCTAATAATTATTGCAGATCCAAACACAGTAGTAGTAGAATACGTACGGCTAATTAACGTGCACACGTGCTTATTAATAATTCATTCACGAAATCAAGCCGCTGGTGAATGGGACTCCGGTCTTGGGCAGCCAGTTGTCGCCGACCACCATGCTGGTGACGGTGAAGTTGCCGGCGTCGGTGCCGTCGCCGAGCACGTGGTATCCCGGCCACCCGACCCGGCGGCTGGTGTCGGCCCCCGGCCCCGTGTTGTTGTACTCGGCGTAGTAGAGCGTGTCGAGCGCGAAGTCCCCGGACCACGGCATCCACCCGGCGGGGTCGACGAGCTCGCCGACGTACGACTCCATGACCACGGTGCGCGAGAAGTTCTTCCACGGGCGCCCCAGGTAGGTGAGCGTGGCGAATTCGCCATTGGCGGCGAGCTCCGGCGCCGCCACCAGCGCGCAGCCCTGGATGGAGGTGCCGGTGTTCTGGTTGGGGTCGCTGCGTCCCTGCGCCGTGACCGTGTTGCTCTGGCCCCGCATCGGCAGCCGCGAGTAGAAGACGCAGTCCTGGAACACCACCGCCGCGTTGCCGAACACGTAGTCCACGGTGCCGTGCACGTCGCAGCCGCGGTAGAACTGCCGCAGCGAGTGCGTGTACAGCGTGTCCTGGTACGCCTCGAAGCTGCACCCGTACAGCGCCGACAGGTCGGCCCCGGACCGGAACGCTACCGCCTGGTGCTTCGCCGGACCCGCCGTGTTCCGGAACGTCATGTTCATCGCCACGAACCCTTGACCCACCACAGCTGCAGTAAGTAGTATATGCAGCAAGGCATTAAAATTGTTTTTAGGTTTTTCAGCCTCCCTATCCAATAAGTAGTACTTACCGAAGGTGGCGGACTGGAAGGTGGTCCAGCCGTCGACGACGCTCCTGTTGCCGGTGATGACGGTCTGGCCGATGCCATCGCCGACCATCATGATGTACTTGCTGTGCTTGGGCACCACCACGTTCTCGTCGTAGACGCCGGCGAGCACGTAGATGACGTGGTATCCGCCGGTGCCGTCGAGGTTCTTGGGCGCGGCGGCGACGGCGTCCCCGACGGTGGTGAAGTTCCCGGCGCCGCTCTGGTCCACCGTGACCACGCTGTTCACGGCCACCGCGCTCTCGGGCCCCTCCATCGCCATCCGCCGCACCATCTCGTCGTCCGTGATGTCGAACAGGCCCCTCCTCCTCGCGGCCTTCGACGGCTTACCCTTACGGTGTCCGTGGTGGCCGGACTTGCCGCCGCCGCCGGCCTTGTGCGAGTGCGGCGGCTTCGCCGTGGGCACCCACGCCCTGGTGAAGAGCGCCAGCGAGAGGCTGTAGAGCTTGGTGCCGTTGGCGATGGGCGCATCGAGGCCGCCGCCGCCGCGGTCGGACCAGGCGGCGGCCTGCAGGCCGTCGAAGCAGGTCTGCTGGTTGGTGAGGATGGCAGAGAGCAGCGTGCTTACGTCGTCGGCCTGCGGGTCGAGGAGCGTGTCGGTGGCCCCGATGGCGGCGCCGGCGGCCGAGAGGAAGTCGACGTTGAGCTCGGCCATGAGCTGGCAGTCCCGCAGCGCGGCGACGGCGCCCGGGGACAGGTGCCGGTGCCGCGCCAGGTAGCGGTCCACGAGCGCGGCGAACCGGCGCGCGCCCGCCAGCGACTCCGCCACCGAGAAGCGGCCGTACGTGTAAAGGTCGCCCTTGCCGCGCGGCGGGAGCACGGACCGGCAGAAGCCCGGGTCCGTCGTGGCGTTGCACGCCGCCGACGGCGACACCGGCGTCGACGGCGGCGGCGTCGCGTCGGAGTCGGAGTCGGACAGCGCGTGGTGGCTGAAGAAGCAGAGCAAGATGAGGGTGGGGAGTGCGGCGGCGGCGGCGTAGTAGGCCGCCATTATAGAGCAATGTGCGTGCGTGCGTGCGTGCGTGGCAATGCGTTGCACACTGAGCTTGGTTGCTGTGGTGGTGGAAGGAGAAGCTAGCGATCGGCTGAACTTATAGCCTATAGGTGACACTCCTCACTCGCGCTGGATCGGATCGGAGGAGCACAGGGGATTTCGTATCGTAATTCATCGGAGAAGAAGGGTCTATAAGAAATTAACTGATCAAGTGATTGATCAGGTAGGGTAGGGATAGGAATATAGGAAGCGGGCCGGGAGTGATAATTTTTCACCCGTTTTGCGTCTCGAAAAAGCGCGTGGAATGAAGACGAAAGTATTATCAGTGTCTCTATGTGCGTGGACCGTGGAGTGGAGCTCAAGCGCTCGAGCTAGAGAGATCTAGAGAGAGAGAGAGAGAGAGGATGCATGCATGGCAATGGCGGACGCACATGCTTGGATGTGGATGGCGTGATCCATCATTTCGGGCTGGGTTGGTTTGGTCGGATTCAAATGGGGAGTCTTTATTTCCGTTGTTCTTTTGTGCTTTTGCCTTTCTTCGTCAAAGTGTAAAACACGGCTGACGTTGACCTGCGTTCGTAATCCGCCCCGTCGTACATTTTGGTTTAGGCTTTGTTGCTATACACAAAATCACTTCAGTACCGGTTTGAAAACCACCGTATTTCGGCAAACTAAGAGACTATTGGCCCCGTTTGGATTGAGGGAAGTTCAAAGGAAATTCACAGGAACCACAAAACTGAGGAATGGAACTCTGAGTGAGCGTTTGGAATACAGGAAGAGCAACTTCCATTCCTTTGGAATAATGTGCCTAGATGCTCATTTTACAGAAAACAAAACATCCATTGCTAGCTCTGATTTTCTTTTCCTTTGCGGTGTGCTGTCTCACCCTGTCTGCTGTGTGCGTACAAATGAGCAGAGAACAAAGCCAGGAAGTCAGAAGTTGATTTGTTGCGTTCAGTGCTGCTCTATGGGAGATTAATGAGAAAATATTTTACATATTTTTTAGCACGGTTCTTTAGTTGAAGTAGTAAAATGGAGAATCAGAACCGAGAGGGGGAACGTGCCTGTGCCCTTTTACCATGTATTGAGTAGATGAGGACCATATGGAGAAAAAATCATTAATAAAAATGGATACTTTTCCATATTATTAAGACTGCTTTAAAAGCATATATTTGCAGTTTTTTCAACAATAAGATTTCACCTCTTGTATTTCGATTTCTGCGTTCCAAATGCCCATTTCTGTAACTTTCCTCTGTTTTTCATTCCTCCGTTATGCAACTTCATTCATTTCCTATTCCTATGTTTTTTTTGATTCCTATGTTTTCCATTCCTATGTTCCAAACAGGGCCTAAAGGCTTCTGCAATGCCAAAAACAGTTTTTTAAAAAATCACTCACAGAAGTGAAGTTATTCTTCAAAATTAACGGAAGTCTTAGAACTCCTTGCAATTTAGTACCGAGAGAGTACTTTATACCCATGTTACAAACCCGTTGCCATTTACAAATCACTATGGGTGTTTGCACATCGGTACCAATATAATTGATAATTCCAACCGATACTAATTCTTCGCATTCTTAAGCATGGCAGTTAAAACTTAAACAAGTACAGGTGACTGAAATAGGGTATCCATCCACCATATGTATACTGATCAAACATACATTGGTAGGTATACACAGGTATATATGTGGCGGATGGATGCCTGATAACCTGGATGCTTTAATCTAGAGAATAGATAGTGACCGGCAAAAGTGTAGGTAGGTAGGCCAATGCATCGACGGCGACGGCCCATGTCCGCCGGCCGGCCGCAATGCCTCACCGGCGGCCGCGCGTGCGAGACCGCAATTGAGCAGTGCATCGTCAAACCCCACCCAGCTGTTGCTGCTAGTCGATCTGCAACTAAAGCACTGACGATGGTATACACGTAGTATAGTGCTGTCGTGCAACAAGCCGGTTAGATCGATCCACGATCGTTAAAAGCGCACTTTGCATTATGATGATGACACGGTTAGCTACAGCAGAACTGCTAGTTGCTGCTATACGTATGCCAATGCCAGGATATATCTAGTGCGTGTGGATGTAAGGTCGCAATCAGAGGCGGGCGCAGGATTTTAACGTTAGTATTCGAAATTAGAAGAAACTAAAAAAAATTTCGGCCCAAGCCTAAAAGCCTACTATTTGACATGTATAGCACCGCATTATCATACTAAGTGCATAATATATACTAATAGCAAACATAGCATAGAATTGAGTATACTCTTATACATTCAGCTTATTTATCATAAATTGAAAATGTTGGGCATATAGAAGTACTAAATATTTAGCATATCAATGTTGAAACATATGAAGTATATGAAAGCGGTTACAACATAAACAAATGATAAGAAACTTACAAATTATATGATAACTTTTCGATCCTTCATCTTCTGGAAATGAGAAATGATGTCCTCATCTTTAACTTGCAAGAAGAAATCCCCCTCAACAAAAGTAACTAAGGAATCATTCAAATATTCTTGGCCTATCTTGCTTCTTAGGTTGTTTTTGATGTAGTTCATTGATGAAAATATTCTCTCAACTCCGGTAGTTGCAACAGGTAGAAGTAGCACCAATTTTAGAAGTTTGTAAACAATATCATATCGAAGAACCTTTCCAGTTTTAACAAGCAGCACAGACAATTGTGATAGACCTTTCACATTTTTGAAGTTGTCATCGTTCCTCACATCATCAATATAGCTCCTCAATTGGAATGGGAGCTGGTTCATTTCTTCAGGTTCAAAATTATGAGGATAGAACCCAGCAAGCTTCACCAAAGTCTCAACACTAAAGGCAGAAAATGATTTGCTAGGGCTAAAGGATGCCATGCATCTAAGTAGCTCAGTGTTTACCTCATCAAACCTGTTATTAAGCTCTTGAACTTGTCTATCAATGATACCCAAGAACATATCATGATGATACCGATGGTAATTGATGGCATTTCTATAGAACTGTTTTGGTCTTTGCATATGTTTGTATATCCCATCCATATCAACAACTTTAACTTGGTGCTTCTCACAAAAAGAAATGACATTATTTAGAAATTCTCTCCATCCATCATCCTTTCTCAAAACATCCAGCTCTAACTTTGTGAACACAAGAAGATCCATTGCATTCACAATATCTTGATCTCTCCTTTGCAAAGCAGCGCATAAGTCATTTGAATATCCAAATATTTCATGCATTAGGTGCAAAAGGAAAACAAATTCAAATGATGTGAATACTTTGAGCATAGTCATAGCTCCAATAGCTTCATTCCTTTTACTTTCATTTCCAACCTGTGAAAGTACTTTTTTGATTGAAGGATACAAAGACATAACATGCATTACCGTTCTATAATGAGATCCCCATCGTGTATCACCTGGCCTTGCTAAGCCCATCTCTTGATTCAAACCTTGGCCTATTTCAATTTCACCCAATTTCAATGCTTCAATCATGTACTCAGCTTGAGCTATGCGAAGCATACGGATCTTTTTACAAGACATCCCAAGAACAGACAATAAATATGTGAGTTGCCCAAAAAACCACTGACAGTCGAGATTCTCCTTAGCAACTGCTACAAGGGTTAGCTGAAGTTAATGTGCAAAACAGTGCACATAATAAGCAGAAGGGGACTCTTCCATGATTAGTTTCTTTAAACCATTAACATGACCTCTCATATTACTAGCCCCATCATATCCTTGCCCACGTACCTTGGAGAAGGGCAATTGGTATTGCATAAGCAAAGACTGAATTGCTTCTTTGAGAGTCAAAGCTGTAGTATCACCAACATGGACAAGACCAAAAAATCTCTCAACTGTCTCTTCTTTCTTATTCACAAAGCGTAAGCAAAGAGCTAATTGCTCTTGTTGGTATGCATCAGCAGACTCATCAGCAAGAATTGTAAAACACTCATCTCCAAGTTCTTCTATGATGAACTTGGTTGTTTCATGGGCACAAGCACTAAGAAAGTCTTTCTGAATCTTGTGGTCCATCATCTGACAATTACCTGGAGCATTGTCACCAACCACTCTATTGACACATTCAAAATTCCCTGCCAACCATGACAAAAGCTCTCGAAAATTCCCTTTATTCTTTGAATCTTTTTTCTCATCATGACCACGAAAAGGCAACCCCTGCCTAGCTAGATATCTTGCACACTTGAGTGACCATGTCAAGCGAGCAAGATAGTCAGCCTTGTATTGTGCAGTGTTTGAAGCAAATGACTCACGAATGGATGATTTAGGTTTGATGAACAAGTTGTATTTCTCTTCAGCTTCACAATGAGCATTATCGATAGCACCAGCATGCCTGCGAATTCTGTCTTTCATATTCCAATTTCTGAACCCTTCATTGACAAAAGCATCTTTACCATGATCGCCATCTTTGAACAAATAGCAAACAAAGCAATATGCAGCATCTTTATGCACACTATACTCAAGCCACTTGAACTCATCAAACCACTTTGGTTGGAAACGACGCATACCTCCAGAATTATGCTGTGGAAAATCACACGCCTTCATCTTTGGCCGACATGGTCCCAATGCAATATATGCCCTTCTCACAGTATCTTGGTCATTGACACCATATGATAAGATAGGAGACCTCAATCCAGGATCATGCTCTATGTTATATATGCTCTCATCAATGTCTTCATCACTAGATTTAGATTCATTATCTGAAACTGCAATATCACTAATCTCTGGCTCCGGCTCTGGTGGTATTGTGCTTGGCCCACTACTGCTGACACCCGCAGGCTGACCTTGATAAATTACCAACTGCATTTGACTCTCTTGGCATATGGAAGGATTCAAATTAGCTTGCGTCTGCTCTTGAGCTCTCTTCTTTGCAGCCGCTTTTTCTAAAAATGACTTCAAATCAACAACAGGGCCCTTTCTCTTCATCTTTAATACACCAAGTCACCAAATGACCAAATGCTAATTTATAACAGAAAACAAATTTGCAATGAATACACAATCACAAATTCACATCATCACATGCACAAATGGGGAATAAAATGAGCAATTGGCTATTTGGCTTACTGCTGCCTGCCGGGAGGGAGGGACACCGGAAGCCGAAGTGGAGGACTGGAGGTGGTCTGGTCGGCTGGAGCCTGGAGCAGAGGAGGGCGCCGGAGGAGGTGGTCCAGAGCAGCGACCAGGGCCGCCGGAGTGGAGCCGTGGTCCGTGGAGGTGGTCCGGTCCGGAGCAGCCGAGCAGCCGAGCAGCAGCTAGCAGGGGGACTGGAGGGAGGCAGGGTCCGTAGGGAGCGGCTGAGCGGGGGAAGCGCCGCGCCGGAGCGGCTGAGTCCCGCCTGTCCTGGAGTCCCGGAGATCGGAGGGAGCAGGGGAAGCGCCGGCTGGGATGAGCCGATACAGGGCCGGCGGCGGAGGCGCTAGGGTTGAGCGAGGGCCGAGGGGGCGACCGGGCGAGGGGCGAGCCAGCGAGGCCGAGGGGAGGGGCGACCGCGATGGGGAGTCGGCCGTCGGGAGCGAGGAGGCAAAGCCGAAGGGGCCTGGGAGTGGGGCCGGGAAGGAAATGGGCTATAGGTGGGCCGTCCGCCGTCGGGTGGGCGAGGGGGCTTGGGAGCCGGGCCAGGGAAGAGAATGGGCCGAGGAAGGAAAGGGAATGGTTGATTTTTGTATTTTTGTTCACATTAACATGTATACATGTATTATACATAGCATACATAAAAATTTTTTGGCAAAAATTCATGGTATTCAACTGAATACCATTGAATCATGGTGGGCCCGCCCCTGGTCGCAATAATAACGTCCATGGCCCCGCCGGTGATGGATGGATCTGTGATAATCGCGATCATCGATCGATCGTCCCCATCCAGCATGCTGCATGCCGATTTGACAGTCTCGTGGCCGGAGCCGGACTCCTTGATAGAGATATGGAGGTGGTTTTGCCATCGGTTTTGGCATGATACACGTACATGCATCGTCAGAGGGGTTAGGCGTGCGCTACAGCACTAGTAGGATTAGGATGCACAGAAAAAAAAAGCACAAGTTGGTCGTAACAATGGCTATTCAGTTCGTTATAATTAGTCTCTATCCTAGCTATTTGCTTAGTTATTTAATTGAATGAGCTTTCTACTATAGTAGTGTTTTCCTTCATATCAATGACAGTGTAGCTATTCGGTTGAGGGGTCGACGGCTCGACGCTCAGGTCGATTAGTGTAGCCATCATTGGGTCACACGCGAAAGTGATGGAGCCAGCAGGACGCGGTGTTTGGTTCCGGCAGGGATAGCAGGTGTTCACACTATGGATACGGATAAACGAAGGACAAAGATTACACGCAGGTTCGATAGACGGGTGATGCTAGCCTAAATAAATATTATATACTCCTTATGTATAGAAATACTTGACACTGAAGCGTTGTGCACCGTGTCAGGCCTCTAAAATCGACGTTGGTGCAGTTCGGGCTACTATGGACGTGCTTACCCGTAGTTTAATGTGCATATGTTTCCAACGCAGCAAAAAAATAAAATAAAATAAAATAAAATAAAAAATGCAACTTCCTTGTATTGGGTGGACAAGCTTGGGTATTGCGTAATAATAAGGAACAGAACTCAATTGTAATTCCTCTGGGCGGCCATAATAATAAGGAACTCACAACCTACCCACCGACCATGTTTTGGGTGTTCGTGGATTGGAGTGAAATGGAAAGGATTAGAGGGGATTTTGAACTATTGGGGATTCAAACACACACCAATTTTTTAATTCCACACCAAATACACTCCAATCCACGAGTACCAAACAAGCCCTACGCGAGATTTGGTCTAAAACGTCAGTTATTTCAAAAGTGGAAGAGTAGTGTTTGGCTTCTCCGATAATGTGCAAGGTAGTCCCCTTTTAGCACTTGGCCTGTAAGCATGACGAAAAAGAAACGTCAGGTGGGGCAAAATCATCCTTTCCTTGAGATGCATCCTACAAAATTCCCAAATAGTTAGGTCGGATTGGAACTTTGGATATACTATACATTTTATGCACCAAATTCTCATTATCTCCCTACAACCAAACAAGGCCAAGTAACACTCATTGAGATTTCATTTGTACAGTATTTTATGGATGTGTTTTTGCATATATGTCCAAATTCATCAAATTCTTATAAAATGGAAGAAAATAATAATCGAAGAAATACTTGACCTTTTTTGGAACGCGGGAATCTCACGTAAAACAGTTCAATTTCACATAAAGAACATATGATTTAGAAAAGAAAAAAACCATGTTAAAATAGGCTTACAATTTAAAACAGATGGAGTATTGATGAGGTCAAAAGGCAAGAGTGACTTGGGTGATAGCTAGGCTGACCAACTGGTTGGGGACAATTTTTGGTTGGAATATGCTTAACGTATTTTGGCACTACCATTGTCGGATGACCCAAAGGATTTTGTGCCCTAGTGCGCAGATTCTAAGGGCCTCTTTTCACTAAAATCAGCAATTGCCTTGAGTATTAAAATCCAAGATTATCTTGTGTTGCGGGTTATCATTTTGAATGGCGGAAAATATGGTGTTGAATGTTGAAAATTAAAAGATCATTGTGGTGTCCGACGCAAGAGGGGAGCGGAGAATAAGATCGGTAATCACTTTTTTTTTCTAAACCTAGGGCTCAATATAGTCTATAAGTGATAAATTTAGGACATCCTACACATGCATCCTTGCTGCAGCTAAGATTTATCTATGTTATGCTCTGTTTACCCAAATTAAAGACTTGCAACCTATAGCTAAACATAACCAACTAACTAGGAAACATCAAGACATATGAGAGATAAATACATAAATATAAATGCGGTTAAGTAAAAGGGTAACGGCAAGCGGATGCAAACTCCTGAGGAGACACAAGGATTTATCCCGTCTTGTGGTTTAGTTAGGCCAACTTACCACCCCTAAATCCACGTTGGCTTGCCAACAACGCAATTGAGTTAAATATCGAGTATTTTCTTATCACCATATTGCTTCGGTCATCAATACTCACCAACAAGTAAAAGCTAAGTGACATCAAGTCACCATGATCATGACACCATCTTCACTATAGAGATTTAACACTAAGTAGGTGTCTCTCCACCCATGCACAAAGTGTCGCCGCCACTCATTAGCACAAAGTCAGAGGGTCCCAAGATGAGTACAAGTTGCTTGCCACAACAAGAGTTCTAGCTTGCTCACACAAGCTAACCTTATGCAAGCTCACAAACTCAATTACAAAGCTCTCACAAGCTTGAATGTCACTCTATGCTCACTATTTGAATCAATGTAATTTTAATACTACATTTGATCCTGTTTAATTTAAATTTCAAAATTCCAGATCGTGGTATAGATGTACTTTGAATTTTTTATCTGAGGCATGATTGTTGGGGAAGAATGAATTAAGGAAATATTCAAAAATCAGGAGGAGGATGAGTCCTTTCCCTGAACCGCGACCAGCTATTCCCCACCTGCGTTAGCATTCGACCCGATGTGGATCCATTTTGCACCATGGCCCAATCCTCCTCTTCGGCAGGGGCCAGCGGCCCAGCTCCTCCACGCCTTCCACTTCCAGCCTCCGCAGGGGCCTGCCGGAGGCCCCAGATCAGTGCACCTCTGTGGGAGGGGGGACGGGGAGGTGGATGTGGCATGGCCAAGGCATCGGCGGAGAGGGAGAGGCGGCAGGGGAGGCGCTGGCGCCGGCGGAGAAGAGTTGATTACCATTGGGGATGAAGAGGGAGAGGGGAGGAGGGGCACCAACCAAGGGCATTTGAGTCATTCTGCATAGCAATAAAGCCTTTAGCCTCTACTTTAGTCATTGGATCCAAACAGAAGTGGCTAAAATTTAGTCACTGGTTTTAGTCACTTTGGCTTTAGCCCCTTGGATCCAAACAGGCCCTAATCGTCTGGATCAGATCCAATTCCACCTCTTTCCTTCCTATCCTCCTCGCACAGCCACACACATGCATCCCCGATTTGCACGACTCACCAGCTGCCGGCTTCCGACGTCCATGCCATGTCTGCCGCTGCCCGACGCTAACCAAGGTGGAGATCGACGCCCTACCTCGACCATCGCCCAACCGCTGTCCTCCAACCCTACAACGGGCAGTCCCCCCACCTCCTTGTCGTTTAGTCCACCATCCAGGCCGGCGAGCTCCTGGCCACCGCTTCGAAGCCCACATATCATAAGTATTAAGTGTTCTAAAAAATAGTTGATTTAAAAACAACTTTTTAAAACATATCAAGAAACTATCTAAACACAATGTTTTTTGCCACTTATCTCAAGTTTGGCTTTTGCTTAGATGTGAATTTTTCGACACTGTTTTTTTGAATTAATTTCAAAAGGGTTTTTCATTATTTATCCGTTAGTGATATTGGTGATTAATTAAACTGCGTAAAAGGATTACCAACCGTCTCTAGACATGTTTTTTTCCCAAATGATTTTGCCTCTCCGACCTGGAAGCTTGCCGCCCGTTTTGTTGCTCTAGAATGTTTTGCTCCTATTCTCAGCCGGTATTTATGTGACGACGTCTCTTCTTAGAAATATTCAGAACAATCTTAAACCATAAGTGATAAAAGTAAACAAGACAGTTAAGAATTCAATGGTAAGATTAGTCTTTTGACAATAATAAAGTCAGGTATATTTCTTAGATCAGAAATTGAAAATCTGTACTGGCCCTCTCAGTGAGGCCCCGTTTGGATACCAGGAGCTAAATTTTAGCCCCATCACATTGAATGTTTGGACGCTAGTTTAAAATATTAAATATAGTCTAATTATAAAACTAATTACACAAACGAGGACTAAACGGCGTGACGAATTTATTAAGCATTCGTTAATCATGGATTAATTAGGCTTAATAAATTCATCTCGTCGTTTAGTCTTCGTCTATATAATTAGTTTTTTAATTAAATCGTATTTAATACTTCTAATCAGTGTCCGGATATCCGATGTGATACGGGCTAAAGTTTACTCTCTGGATCCAAACACCCCGTGACTCCTTTCGTGGTTCACCTTTCTATAATGGTCAAACCAAAAGATGAGGACCGAGAGTGAAAAACAAAGAAAACCATCAGTTAAGATTAGAAGAACCCTTCTCCCTCCATGTAATTTCCTTGATCAGTTGGTCTAAGGTGTCCCTGTTCTTGGTCTGACTGGTAAGTGCAGGAAATTTCAAGCACTCATTACGCCCACGCACACACATCACATGTAAAGGCCGCCTGCTGGACTAGTTTCGGTTCCTCTGACGAGCAGAATTCCTTGGGTGTTCGTCGTGACAAACACGCTGAACCCACTCTCTCTCCGTTCCTCTCAGCAGTTACCAATGGCTGAAATAGTAGGGTCGAAGGGTTCCGGAGACCTGCTCTCCCGGTCGCAGATGCACGTCGGCGGCGGGATGGAGAGAACTATGAAGGCGGCGCAGTAACAAGCGTTGGTAAAACCCTAGGTTTTTCTGGTGTGTCTTTTGGTGGCGCCGGTAGGCTGCTTATATAGGACCCGATGACCCAAACTCGTGTCGCGATCACGATCTCGATCGGATATAGTTTCCTTAGCTTGACGACAAGTCAAAACAGATAAGAAAACCAAAACTTGCAGGCCAAGTCACCAAAAATAAAAACAGCAAAAGGAAACCGCACACCCGCAAGGTCAGAATCCGGATTTCGACGGACCATTCACGCAGGTGCCGCGCGCCCGCGCCCGCGCCCGCGCCCATCGCCCCGGCCCATGCCCGGCCCGGCCCGGCGAGGCGAGGCGAGCGAGCGCGCGCGTGTAGTCTTCCTTTCTCCCTCCATACCATGACTTAGTAGAAGGGGAAGAGTCTCCATATTTAAGTAGGTGGAACTTCCCCTTCCACTAGCAAGGTGGGACTAAAGGTTCCACACTCTCTTTGCATACATACACATGGGCCTTTGAGATTTTCTAGGATTAAATAGATGGGCTTGGCCCATATATTCAACAATCCCCCACCAGATCTCAAATGCCCATTTTGAGATTTGCCAATACTTACTACTGTTTATATACCAGTGTTTCAGCAGAGACTGTGAAGTTGAACTTCTGGCTAGAACTTCAAGTTACACTCATTCACAACTTGAACAATGGACTATGCCTTGAATTGCAAGTTTTGTGCAAACAAGTTTTGCTTAAAGTCATAACTAGTACGTGACTGCCAGTAATCCCCTCCGCGGTGGAGCATATGCGTCGTACTCCCTGGTCTCTTCATGAGCTTACTAGAGATCACCCAAGTCTCATAGACTGCGACGTTTTACAGTCAAACTCATATAGGTGTGTTCTTTCAAGAATGCTCTGTAGGACAACATCTTTGCTTAGTTAAAAGCCAACATAAACACATTAAGACATAAAGTCACCCTACCATACAGCTTTTGAGAGTGTTGCATCTTCACATAGAGAGGGTTAATAGTCACTCTCCTCAGTTCACCAATAGCTTGTTATTACCCAGATCCTAATTCACGGGATCTCCGATCACAAAAGCTGGGTTTCCACTATTGCAACTTAAATAGGTCTCAAACCCATCTCTCTCGATGCAATGTCTATCACATTACGTGATAGTCCCTTCGTAAAGGGATCTGCCAGGTTCTTCTCTGTTTGAATATAAGTCACACTTATCACTCCGGAGTGTCTCATCTTCCTGACAGATTTAACTCGTCTTCTAACGTGTCTTGAGGACTTCGCATTTTCCTTATCACTGTTCACTTTGGCAATCGCAGTCTGATTGTCACAGTTCATAAGAATAGCCGGTATTGGTTTCTCAACCACTGGCAAGTCCATCAAAAGCTCACGTAGCCAATCTGCTTCTACAGACGCTGTATCTAAAGCAGCTAGCTCAGCCTCCATGGTTGACCTTGTCAAAATAGTCTGTTTGCAAGACCTCCATGATACGGCATCACCACCAAGCATAAACACATATCCACTTGTGGCATATAGCTCATCATCAGATATCCAGTTCGCATCACTATATCCTTCAAGCACAGCAGGGTGCCCTGAATAGTGAATACCATAACTCATTGTTCTTTTCAAATAGCACATAACCCTTTCAAGTGCATGCCAATGATCTGTACCCGGGTTGGACATGAACCTACTCAATTTGCTCACAGCAAATGATACGTCGGGTCTGGTAGCGCTAGCAAGGTACATGAGCGAACCAATAATCTAAGAATATTTTAATTGGTTTACACCAATTCTCTTATTCTTTTTCAATGTCACATTGGGATCATAAGGAGTGGGAGAAGGCTTGCTGTCTATATAGCCGAACCGGCTCAAGACCTTCTCTACATAGTGGGTTTGAGAAACAGTAATCCCACTCTCATCCTTAATAAGCTTGATGTTTAGAATCACATCTGCTTCTCCCAGATCTTTCATATCAAACTTCGTTGATAAGAAAGACTTGACTTCATTGATCATATCAATGTCTGTGACAAAAATCAATATGTCATCAACATATAGGTACAATATAACCCCTTTACCCCCACCATAGCGATAGTACACACAACTATCTGCTTCATTAACAGCAAAGCCTGCTGATGTTAAGGTGGTGTCGAACTTCTCATGCCATTGCTTAGGCGCTTGTTTCAGGCCGTACAAAGATTTCAATAACTTACATACTTTGCTCTCTTGACCCTTTACTACAAACCTATCGGGCTGTTCCATATAAATCTCCTCTTTCAACTCTCCATTAAGGAAAGCTGTCTTTACATCCATTTGATGAATGATAAGACCATATGAAACAGCCAGGGAAAGTAGTACACGAATAGTAGTCATTCTAGCAACAGGTGAGTAAGTATCAAAGAAGTCTTCGCCCTCTTTTTGGATATAACCCTTGGCCACAAGTCTCGCTTTGTATTTCTCAATAGTACCATCAGGCCTAAGCTTTTTCTTGAACACCCACTTACAGCCTACTGGTTTACAACCATAAGGCCGTTCGGTCAACTCCCAAGTTCCATTGGAGAGAATAGAGTCCAGCTCACTCTGAACAGCTTTTTTCCAATTATCTGCATCTGGAGATGCATACGCCTCACTAATAGATGTAGGAGTATCATTCACGAGGTATACAATGAAATCATTGCCAAAGGATTTTTCAACCCTTTGTCTCTTGCTCTTTCTCGGAACTTCATTGTTATCCTCCTCTGGACTTATTTCACGTGGTGGTTCAAAAACTTCAGTTGGTGCATTAAGTTCAGGAGTTATCTCAGAAGAAAATCTAGAAGTACTATGCATATCTTTCATAGAAAATATATTCTCAAAAAAAGTAGCATTACGAGACTCCATAGTAGTATCAACATACATATCAGGCACATCAGATTTTACTACTAAGAATCTATAAGCAATGCTCTGATGAGCATATCCCAGAAAGATACAATCCACCGTCTTAGGTCCTAACTTGCGCTTCTTGTTAATAGGCACATTAACTTTTGCCAAGCAACCCCAAGTACGAAGGTAAGAAAGTGATGGTTTCCTCCCAATCCACTCCTCATAAGGAGTTTTGTCTTTGTTTTTATTAGAAACTCTATTTAGGACATGACAAGAAGTCAATATAGCCTCCCCCCACCATGCCTTAGATAAACCAGCAATGTCTAACATGGAATTCACCAAGTCAGTCAATGTGCGGTTTTTCCTCTCGGCAACCCCGCTAGATTCGGGAGAATAGGGAGGTGTCCTCTCATGAATAATACCATGTTCCGCACAGAAATCATCAAAGACTTTAGGAAAATACTCGCCACCACGATCAGACCTAAAACGTTTAATCTTTCTCTCTAGTTGATTTTCAACTTCAGCTTTATAGATTTTAAAGTAGTCTAACGTTTCGTCCTTAGATTTCAACAAGTAAACATAGCAAAAACTAGTCGCATCATCAATCAAAGTCATGAAATACCTCTTTCCACCTTTTGTCAACACACCATTCATCTCACATAGATCAGAATGTATGAGTTCTAGAGGTACCAAGTTCCTCGGTGTGATGCTCCAGCATCTCAAGTACATTACCATGTCTTAATCATGCATTAGGCATCATCAAGCATCATGTGTTGCATATAGACAAGCTAGGTTTTGCATTGGATGAGATGGAATGCTTGAAATGTGATTTTTATACATGTGCTATGATATGTTCTTGTTCATAAATCCAAATCTATTGGGGTCTAGGGGAAACTCATATTACCAAACTTGTAGATAATGAAGTTTTGAACAACTTTCATAATTGGGGTTTGGCCAGATAATGAAGGCTACATAGGGTTTGGAGTCTCTCTTTGTCAGTGCAGAAAACCAACTCAAATCAGCCTTGTTTAAAAACCCTAAGTTTTCACAAACCTACAGCCACTTTCATGTAACACTCCCATTGAAGAAGTTGTAGGTTTTGAAATTCTAAGCAAGTTATACAAAAGGCACCTTGGGTGAAAAGGCTTGGAAATAGGGTTTTTCCTTTTTCCAAACAATAAAGGTACCCTGTCCCTAACTAGGGCTGATTTCAAAATTTGAATTTAAACCACATTTACACTTGGATTCTGGAGTTGAGCCTTTTGACAAACTTGTAGAGTTCAAAGAGTAGAACATTTCTTCCAATTGGGCTTTTTCCAAATTCGGCCTAGAAATGAGCCAAAATCGTGAAACACAGAGGCCTAGAAAACACATTTTTCTTTTTACTCTCTTTCAGCCGCTGACGGGTGGGCCCCGCGATCCGCGTCGCCGTGCACGGCGCGAACCGCGGCGCGGCGCGTGGCCGCCGTACTTACTGTACGACGGCGAGCCGCCGGCCGCGCCCGCCGACCCCGTCAAAATGGAGCGGGGTCCCCCCCCCGTCCAAACCCTAGCCGAACCCTCGCCTCCCGTTCCGTCTCCGCGCCGCCCCGTCCATTTTTCCGCCCGCCGCCATCGCCGGCCGCGAGCTCGGGGCCGAGCCCGCGCCGCCGCCTCCCGACCTCCTCGAGCCCAACCGATCCCGCCACTACACTCGCCACGCCGCGCCGCCCCTTCCCCGCTAGATCTAGTCGGCGGACTCCCCTCCACCGCGGAGATCAAGCCAGCCCGACGTCGCGCCCGCGCCACCGACGCCGTCGCCCACGCCCGCCTCCCACGCCGCCGTCCGGCCTTCCCCGTCACCGCCGTCTACCTAGCGGTGAGCGCCACCCTCGCCCGCCCCTTCCGCGCCCCGCGTCGCGGCCCCGGCGGCGCCAGACGGGCCGGTGCGCACGCACCGCGCCGCGCCGCGCCGGAGCGCGCGGCGGGAGGTAGAAGAAGGGGGGCCGGGAATTTTCAGATCCGGCCCCTCGGTTTCTTTGATATTGCATCCCGGTCCTCGCGCGTTTCGGCTGAGTCTTGCAGATCTTGCAAGCTAGCCCCCGGAGGCTACGGTTAATTGCGTAGAGGTCCTTGGATCCGGGTTTTTCTTTTTCTTTTTCCCTTTTTCTCGGTTTGAACTTTGAAAAATCATATAAATTCAAAGAAAAATCCAAAATGGACAAACTCAGAACCTATGAACTCCTTATAAATAGATCTATGCAATGGACATGATGTGGAGATGAGCATTGACCATTTTGCCCCTGTTTTTGTGTATGCATGTTAAATATTCATAAAATGGAAAAGATGGCCTAAATGGTTTCCTAAATTTGTGAGGTCTTGGTGTTGGCTTACATGTGATGTCTTGGCTCTGTTTGAAGGATTGTGGGCTGTAGTGTGAGTAGTTTCACCTTGTATTCGCCATGTCGTGCCCATTTTGTGTATTCATGCAAATAGGAAAAATGGTGCATATGTATTGTATGTTCAAAATGGCATGTCTACATTTTTTTTGTGCCACATATAGTATGGAAAGCTCACTGGTGAAGTTTGAGAGTGTGCATGTATGGTTTAGTCCTTGTTTTGAAAATGACAAAAGTTGCTAGCTAGGAGAAGAAAATAGGGAAAAGGGTTCCTAAATGGCTAGCAAATTTCCGGGAAAAATATGGTACCTTGTTGGTGAGGTAGGGAACCCCAAAAAGTATATATGTTCATACCAAGACCACTGTTTTGTATGAGATGGATTATTATGGCAAATAGAGGTGTGGAAAATAGATGTCCTACGAATAATTAGACTCTAGGCTTGGTAATTTTTGTACACACTCTAAATATTCATACTAGGCCACTGGTAAAACTTCAGGACCAGAAACCCTCCCAATAAAATAGGAAAATTCTGACAAGGTCTAGGGCTGATAAATTGTTAGATTTTTAATAAATTCACTGTAACTCTTTTTAGGCTAAATTTTTGGCAGCAACTTATTATGTATAAGATCTGCATGCTGAAAAATTTTGAAGTCATTTAGAGCAGTGTAGCTATCCAAACTCAATGGCATGTTTAATTAGTAAAATAAGTATTTCTTTATATGGATAAATGGTTGAAGGAGTTATCGTGTTGTATCATACAAGTGCATGTTCCTGAGGTGCTCATTACTAGTAACATTTATATGACTAATTGTTTTGGTGCATGTTCTACGTGATGAATCCCATGTTGAGTGATGGTCTATACGATTTCTTAGTGCCATACAATTTCATGCATTGCAATTTCGTTGCACTCATGTGCACTCTCATGGCATACATATAGATCACGTGAACGAAGAGCAGACGCAGGAGCAGCCACTGATCGAGGAGCCCGAGGACCCGGAGCCGTACCCGCAGCAGGAGGATCTCCAGCAGGCCGCCGACTCCGCTCCCGACGACACTGACCCTAGCAAGGAAGGTAGGCAGGCCCTACATTCCCCTAGCAAATTATGATTTATGATTACGCATATGCATTAGGTATTGTTTGGAGCCTTATTGCATTAGAACCACTGGCCGTCCTGGCCCTAGCACCTATATTAGGTACGTAGGACGAGTTGCCTAGAAATGTTAGGCTCGAGTAGACACGAGTGAATGGTCACTCGTCGCGTAGGGTGACTTTGAAAAAGAAATGGAACACTGGCAGTTCTGCCATGATAGTCTATGATGTTGATGATTAAGTGGAGACCGGGCGGAGATTAAGCTTTACTTTTCGAGGTGTGTGTTGTTGCGGTGTAATGGCTCCGCCCGAGTCGCATAAGGCCCGTTCGCTGTTCGTCTGTTGGTTGGCATACCATTGCTAAAGTGCTTACCCGGTTAATGGGGCCGGTGAAACCTTACTTGTGCCATCCGGAGAACAGAAACACGTTCCTACCCACTGGTTGAGAGGAAGGTGGCCCGGGGGAGCTTGGTACTCATGGCGGGGAGTCCGAGATGTCGGCAGGCTCGTCATGGGGGCACAACCCGGGAGTCAGGTGGGAGTGAATCAAACTTGGGATGGGACAGGTGGAGGAGGGGGACTATATGTGGGAAAGCCGTCGTGTGAGTAAGCATATGGGCCCCTGGCATTTTTAGTTATTCCCGGGAATTAAAAATCGATTCGAATCGCTGATACTCACCAGGTGTGAGAATGCCAAATATCACTGACGGGCAACGTAGTAATAACCTTAATATTCTGCAATATGATTCATGGTTTTGTATATCAAGTGGTTGATTATTATTTGAGACTCAGATATTTCATAATGATGATAGCTATGTACTTGCAAATGATTATCTCTTTCTTTCACAAAGGTAGTGGCTGTTAAATCCCACTACCCGTAGATAAACTTTTGAGCTAAGAATCCAAGGCTAAGGATCCAATGATAGTAAGCAAGCTTTGCGTCAGCCGTAAGCCTTGCCATTAAGTCCTCTGAGTAACTAGTACTCAGGGTTTGCCCCCAATTTTTGGTTTACAGGTATGGAGTTCCTCTTTTGTGCCTGCGTGGGTGGAGGAGCTTGTTACCATCAGGAGTGAGCCGAGTCATGATCTGGCAATGGGGTGACATCAGTGGGCATGATGTCACTCTCCTACTGCAAGTCTTTTGTTTATCGTGAACTATGATCTTTAATTTCCGCTGCGAGACACTATTTCGAACTCTATTTTATTATGGACCTATGTTGAACCTATTTTATTCAGAACCTGGGTTGTAACTTAAAGTCTTACTACTATCTATTCAAATGCCTGTGATGATGTAACTGTTGTGGCTCCATCGTGAGTCGGATGTGTGTGATGTCGGTTCCTTTGGGATTTGGTGCAAATCGAGAGCCGAGGGCTTCTCGACGGACGACCGGGTTTAGTACGGTCTAAGTACACTGTAAGCTAATGGTGACAGGTGTACTTAGCCCGTATTAAATCGGCGGTTCCGCCACACTCGGCTCAGCAGCCTTGTGAGGCTTTCGAGGTTGCTTAGATTGCACACAACTATGGCACTTAGAACCTTTGGCAAAGGTGAAACTCGGAATTAAACTCATGCTGCAAAGCTGTTTCATAAGACCAAAATTAACGTGACATAAACGACCATGCCAAAGACTCGCATCATCATTAACACCACCGCAAATATGGTTCACACACTTATTGCTAAAATCCGAAAGAGATAAGCGGAACAAGCCTCCGCTAACATAGCCTTTACCAATAAATAAACCATGTCTCGACACAACTACTTTATTGGACTCCAACACTACCTTAAACCCATCTCTCAATAGAAGAGAGCCACTAACGAGATTCTTGTTCATGGAGGGGACATGCTGCACGTTCTTCAGCTGCACGATCTTTCCCGAAGTAAACTTCAGATCCACCGTACCAGTGCCAAGAACAGAAGCAGCGGACCCGTTTCCCATCAAGACGGAGCAATCTCTTGTGACCTGGTAAGAAGAGAACATAGTAATGTCAGAACACACATGAACATTAGCACCCGTATCAATCCACCAATCGAAAGATTGAATAACTGAAAAAACAGTAGGTAAATTACCATACCCTGCATCTCCAGTTTTGCTAGCAGTCACAGTGTTGACAGTCTTGGACGATTGTCCATTGCCACCTCTTTTCCCTCAACGGTCTGCACGCTCTGGACAGTCCTTGGAAAAGTACCCAAGTTCACCACACGTGAAGCAGGGCAACTCAGCCTTGTTCTTCTTCTTTTTGAAGTTGGTAGTCTTGTTAGGCTTGAACTTCCCTTTCCCCTTGCCTTGGTTCCTCTGATTCTGAACCGTATTGGCAACTGAGTGGCTCTCACCTTCTTTAGGGTCCTTAGCCCGAGCCTTCTCTTCCACATCAAGAGACGCTATCAGTTCTTCAACTGATATCTTCGTCCTCTTATGCTTCAGAGCTGTGGCGAAACTCCTCCATGAAGAAGGAAGTTTTGCAATAATGCAACCAGCCACAAACGGATCAGGAAGAGAACACTTAAGGATTTCGAGTTCCTTAGCAATGCACTGTATGTCATGAGCTTGCTGGACAATTGATTTGTCATTGACCATCTTAAAGTCATGAAAGCTCTCCATGATATACAGATCACTGCCTGCATCCGATGCACCAAACTTAGCTTCCAGTGCATCCCACAGCTCTTTCCCGTCTTTTATGTGCATATACACATCAACCAGGCGGTCGGTAAGAGCACTCAGTATGGCTCCTCTGAAGAGAGTATTGGCCTCGGTAAACCTCTGCAGATCTGCATCTGAGAGATCACCCTCAGGTTTGCCTTTACTCACCCAGAACACATGCATAGCCTCAAGCCAGAGGGTGCACTTGATTTGCCACCTCTTGAAGTGCACACCAGAGAACTTCTCCGGTTTCAGTGCATCAGCAAACACAGCCATTGATAATTCAGGAAATTGTCTGCAATAAGGTTTTTGGATTGTTGAAAAATTAGACAATATTCGAATTAATTTCCGAAAGTAAATCATGCAAAGCATAGCACAAACTAGCATGTACTCATCTAACATATTAGATAGAACAGTCACAGCAAAGATCTCACAGATCATAATTAACAGATAGATTGGATAGATCTGTTTATACCTGTCAGCAGCTAGAACCGATTCCGTACTGGGGATGACGTTGACGATGACCGCGTCGCGGACGTCGCAGGTACTGTACGCAGCACGATGCAAAAGCCCGTGAAGAAGTCGGCGGCGATAGCCTCCGGCAGTGGAAGAAGACGGCCGACCCGTGGTGAAGACAGCGAGCAGTCGCGCGGAGCGCTTCCCAAAAACCTTATTTGCCTTCTCCCGGTGCAGAAGCTCGAAAGGCGGAGGGTTCCGGAGACCTGCTCTCCCGGTCGCAGATGCACATCGGCGGCGGGATGGAGAGAACTATGAAGGCGGCGCAGTAACAAGCGTTGGCAAAACCCTAGGTTTTTCTGGTGTCTTTTGGTGACGCCGGTAGGCTGCTTATATAGGACCTGATGACCCAAACTCGTGTCACGATCACGATCTCGATCGGATACAGTTTCCTTAGCTTGACGACCAAGTCAAATCAGATAAGGAAACCAAAACTTGCAGGCCAAGTCACCAAAAATAAAAACAGCAAAAGGAAGCCGCACACCCGCAAGGTCAGAATTCGGATTTCGGCGGACCATTCATGCAGGTGCCGCGCGCCCGCGCCCATCGCCCCGGCCCGGCGAGGCGAGGCGAGCGAGCGCGCGCGTGTAGTCTTCCTTTCTCCCTCCACACCATGACTTAGTAGAAGGGAAAGAGTCTCCATATTTAAGTAGGTGGAACTTCCCCTTCCACTAGCAAGGTGGGATTAAAGGTTCCACACTCTCCTTGCATACACACACATGGGCCTTTGAGATTTTCTAGGATTAAATAGATGGGCTTGGCCCATATATTCAACATCCGCCACCTCTCCCTGCTGCAGTGGAAGGCGAAGCTGAAGCGCGTCGCCGAGGAAGGCGACGATCTACTGCGCACTCTGCGCAAGAAGCAAACCCAAGAGCGCAGCCGCGTCACTGCGTCAGGAACAGCACGGCATCAGGTACGAGCTCGATTTCTCAGTACCTGATCCGAGCAGCCAAACGCTTTGCTCCGTTTCGCCGCAACGAGGATGAACCAAGCGACAGCACGCTGCGGAGGTTCGATCGGCTGGCTGATGGCGCGGATGGCTTCCTCAGGCTGGCAGAGTCCGGCGGCCACCCTGAGAAGCCCGTGCATTCGCCGTCGCCGATGACGCGGTGCTTGCTCGCCGGCGACTCGGTGGAGTTCTCCTTGCAAAGAAACAGCGGCGGCAGTGACCTTGTCATGGTGTGGCCATGGATGGATCGTCCGGATGCTGAGGGCGAAAGCGGATTGGAGGCGTGTCTTATCGTGTCACGTGAAGGCGAATCCATACATGTTAGAAAACAAGCATGCGGAAGCGGCTATAGATCGATCGAGATATTCATGCACAATCACAGACGACTCCGGAAGCACGATATTTGTTAACGAGGTTCAGCCGAAGCCTACATTCCTGGGGCATGATTATGGACGCCCCTCCCCATTATTAGATAGCTATGCCGGCATCCGGGTACACCGTGGCAACGCCGCACCCCCAAACCAAGCCATCTAGTCATCCTACGGTTACACAGGGTCGGCCTCATATTTATGGCCCCTCTAAATAGAGTTTGACTATGACTGTATCTAGACCCCTATTACAACTCAAGTCCCGTCGTAACCAAAACGTACACATATTCGACACAAACTCTAACAAACTCCACTTTGGCGAATATGCCTGCCACCTTGAATTTGTCTTCTTGCGCGAACCTCCGTGTACCGGACTTGAGTCGTCTCTCATGTCGAACGGCCTGGCGAGGCTGATCCTACAGCCTTACCATCTCCCGGACAGAACACCGCCATAGTTGCATCGCCATCCGTGACTCCACCTTCAACAACATTTCCTCGCAGCTTGTACTGGTGTGCGCCTGACTTCTCACCCAACAAGACAGTCTTCCCACCATGCATGACTTCCAAGGTCCTCCGATCAGGCTCCACCTGATACAACCAACCTTCATCATGCAAAAGCCCAAGCGAAATTAGATTCCTCCTCAACCCCGTCACATACTTCACACCTTTGAGTATCACCTCTTGACATCTTGAACTTGATGTCGCCTGCCCCCATGACACGGTACGCCGAGCCATCTCCTAAGAAAGCGAAAGCACCATGATCATCCTCAGTGTAAGACAAGAACAACTTCTTTGGTGTTGCATGAAAAGAGCTAGCCGAATCCAACAACCACGCTTCACAAGACTCTTCACTTGACACTGTGAGAAGATCCCCATCGCTATCTGAGTCACCATTCTTGCTGGCACTAGCAACACTTGCGGATCCACTATCCTTCTTCAGTCCTAGACAATTTCTCTTTATATGTCCCCACTCCCCACACTCGTAACACAATGGCCCCTTATTCTTCTTCTTCCTGCTCTTCTTATCTCTAGCACTTTGATCACCTTTGACATGCAAACAATCGCCCGTAGAGTCTCCAGCTGCATTGTGCTTCTTCATCTGATCATGAGCAAGCAACGCCGCAACAACCTCTGCCGCAACGTTGTAACCAAGTGCTCATAAGATCTCGGCAGCGAACACAGAAGAACAATCGCCCCGTCTTCATCCTCAATTTTCACCTCCACCTTAAGCAGATCAGCGACTAGTTGATTGAAGACATTGATGTGTGCTGTGAGGTCTGACCCTTCCTGCATCTTCAAGCTGAACAACTTCTGCTTTAGAAACAATTTATTGGTCAAAGTCTTGGACATAAACTTACTTTCCAGTGTCTCCTAAATTTTGTTCGTTGATGTTTCCTCCATGACGTGGTACATGATCTGGTCTGAGATACACAATCTGATGGTTGCGCAGGCTTGTGCTCTCATCTCCTCCCACTTGTCATCATCCACCTTATCTGGTTTCTTGTCGCTGAGCGTCTTCGAAAGACCCTGTTGCGCCAACAGATCCTTCACCCTCGTCTACCACAGCCCAAAGTTTCCGGTCCTATCAAACTTCACCATATCGAATTTAGACGCTATCGACACCATCCGCCTGTTGCCACGGACCGCTGACAAAATCTGCTTGAACGCCTTCCCTTCAGAACCCACACGAACGGCCTTGTCCTGAAACACCCGTGCTCACAGCTTCCTCCAAACTGTAGATCTGAGCTTCCCAGACACTCGAAACTTTTTTCTGCTTCTTTTGGATATGTTCTCCTTTGGCTTGATTGCTCCTGGTTTTATTCCCCTGCTTCACCGCCTCTGCTCTCGTCCTCCGTTCCTATCCGAGAAGGAAACAAACAAGAATCTCGCACACAGATTCCGATCCGCCTTGGACCTGAGCCCGTGCCTCCGCTCGCCGTGTGCGCCTCACCGACCTGGAGTCTGACTCCCCTGCGCTCGGCTCCCACGTCGTGCAGACTCCACCCGGGCCGCTGCCCGCACGGACTCCACTTGGGCCCGCATACGCCGTGCGCGCACCAGGAAGTCCGAGCCCCTGTGTCCGCTGATCCGTCTAGGAGTACGATCTGCAAAATCCCACGAGCTTAGGACTCCCTGCACTGCACGCCTCCTGGACCTGACGTTTCCCTACGCACTACGGCACCATCTAGCCACACGAGTCGCAGACCGAGCCATGCAAACTTGCATGAAACCACGGACCCCCTGCATGCATATGCACCAAAGGAAACACCAGCAGCAAAGAAAAAAAAAACTGATGCAGTACGCCTCACTTTCCACCTCCAAACAAAATCTCTATGTGCACACCATCTTGCGCATCCAATTTTGTATCCAGAGGTTCTCCACTGCACGTACCTTTGCAATCCTCGTAAGTCACATACGCGAATCCATGTCACACCCTAGGCCTCGCATCCATGGCACAACCAACTCGACGTGTCATGATGTTAGCCTTCGTATAACGTCCCAGTCGCATCGCTGCTCCCGTCCGCTCCAATCTCTCCGAGCTTTTCCACGTCTGGACCGCCTGGTCTGATCCCGAGCGCCGAGATCGTTGCCTATAACGATCTCGCCGGCCACCATGTTGACTCGATTATCACGTCTGATCAATTCCCGTCAACTGCAGCCCACCGAAGGGTTCAGGCCACCCGCCTGAAGTGTTCGACACCACCGATCGAATCGTCGATCGCCCCATGCTCCACCTCGCACCAAATCGAGTTGTCTTCCTGGCGCCCATCGAGCATATCCTCCTCGTGCTTCTACGTGATCCGCCGCATACATCTCGAGATCCAATCCAACCATGGCTCTGATACCACTTGTTAGAAAACAAGCATGCGGAAGCGTCTATGGATCGATCGAGATACCCATGCACAATCACAGACGACTCCGGAAGCACGATATTTGTTAACGAGGTTCAGCCGAAGCCTACATCCCCGAGGCATGACTATGGGCATTCCTCCCCATTATCAGATAGCTATGCCGGCATCCGGGTACACCGTGGCAACGCCGCACCCCCAAACCAAGCCATCTAGTCGTCCTTCGGTTACACAGGGTCGGTTTTATATTTATGGCCCTCTCTAAATAGAGTTTGACTAGGACTCTATCTAGACCCCTATTACAACTCAAGTCCGTCGTAACCAAAATGTACACATATTCGACACAAACTCTAACAATATCTACGTGGGCAGAAGGCTTCAGGATGTGCGTCGTGTTCCGTCTGTCGGAGGCGTCCAACGTGCCGGCCATTGCCGCGTGCTGCTTGGAGCTCCTGCCACCGCAGTTCGGCACCGCACGCATGGCCATCAGGAGGCTGCTAATGCTAGTTGAAACAGTAGGGCAATGTGGCAACGACGGTGGTTCTAAATCTTCTGATCTTCCAAGAACAATATCGAAGTGGTTGCGTCGACTCGTTCAGAGTAACCATTCGAGATGGTTGCTGCACAGAGGTGCTGGAGCTGGAGTAATGTCGTTACTTCCTCATCATCCAGTGCTTCGGATTTACACGTTTTGTTACGCCTCGCCTAAACCTGGTATTGGTTCAAAAACCAAACCAAAACCACAACATACCATTCAATGGAAAAACATTGACGACATCCAACCCTACCCAACCACTCATGCTCCTTGATCACACTAAATTAATCTAATTGCTCATTTATACAAAACCAAACCACAACACACCATTCAAACCGGTTCTCCGCGGTTTCAAACCAGAGCACAACAGAGCAAGAGGAAGGGGACGCGAATGGGACGGGGACCCCGGGCCGGTGGACGCGGGCGCCGGCGGCGGAGCCTCCAAGCTCAGCGGCGCCCTGGATCTGGCAGCAGGGCGGCGGGAAAGGAGAGCCGGTGCGCTGAGGGGAAGAGTCCAGCGCGCGGCAGGAGTCAGGGAGCCGGGTGCACCGTGGGGAAAGCGGCCATCGCAGGGTGGGAGATGGGAAGCCAACGCACCGTGTTGGACAGATCTGGCGGCGGGTGGGCGACGGAGGCCGCCGCGGCTGGAGGTGGAGAGGGCGGCGACCTCGGGCAAGCAGGCAGTGGTGGAAGAGGAGGACGCCGGTGGAGAGGGGACAAGCGCCGCCTGATCTGTTGCCATCGGAGAGGAGGAGAGCGCCGGCCCTCTGCCCGAGCGGCAGAGCGAGGACGAGGATGGTGAGGTCAGAGTCGAGTCACGGGCGAATGGCGGCGCGATGGGGACCGGGGACTCGGTCGGAGTCGAGTCTCGGGCGAATGGGGGGCCGGAGATGGGGCGAGGAGTTGAACCGAAGTTGGGCCGGGTTCCGAACCGAACCAGCCTGCTATCCAGGGCCATCCATGCGCACCCAAACTAGGTAGACCCAGATAGAAAAACCAACCCATTCCAACCGGTTTGGCCCAAACCATTACCAGGTTTAGCCTCGCCGTACGCCGGCGGATCGTCGACCTCTCCTGTGAAGGGTGGTGGTGTCCCTCTAGAGCTACTGTGTCATGCGTCTCCCTGCCTCTCGCCGGAGAAATATTCCAGCCGTTTTGATCTGGGTGAGCACGATGCTATCGGGAAAATGCTACCCGAAGTTACAGATGGGTTTTATGATGGTGAGAGACAACCGTCGTCTGCCGATTACAATAGGCATATCTGGTGCCCACAAAACTCCATGTATTGCTCGGCTGCTCTAGCGGTTTCACGGCCACTGACGCTGTCACAGTGTTACCAGCCGATGGAATGTTCTGCGGGTGCCTCTACTAGCAGGACGAAGAGGAGGATGGCCAAAATGAAATCTCAATCCATTTCAAAGTTAGAAAAGATTGCAAAAACATAGCTGGTGTCACATATGGCAGTGCAGTACCAAGGAGAATGATGCAGAGGGAATGTTGCATGTCTTCTTTTTTTTCTCATATATACTATAATTGGTTCCTTCTCTTATTGGTGTCCTATCTCTTTCCTCGCTGGTGTCAGCTTAGTTGCTTGTTTAGGTTGGAGGGGAGTGTGCGGGTTTCTTGATATTCTGTCGCTCGTCCACTATGTTCAATTTGTGGTGGTAGTGTTGTGGTCTGCGGTCTGCACCTCGAGATCCTCTTGATTGTATCGCTATGAGTTTACTTGTTCTCTAAACAACATGCATGCGCGGCACGCGTGTATAAAAAAAATTATATATCCAAATCATCTAAAAGATTTTTTATAAAATGAATGATATGAATTATTTGAGAAATCAGCTACAATCGATGTGATTAGTATGTAAAAGTTTACAATAAATATATTTGTCTAGGGAATAATTTTGATTCTCCTCTTAAAACTCAACGGTTACTGCAAGTTCTTACAGCCCTTTTCGTTAATTCGGTAAAGAGGGGAACAAAATGATAGAAGGATAATATGCCGCTGATCTCTTTCACTTGAATAGAAAATATTTCTGAGCATTGAGAGGCGCATGCTAGAGAAAGTGGATGTTGACATATCAGAGGTTGTAACAAGTACATTTTCTTATTTGGTGAACAATAGAAATTCTGATTGAAAATGAGAACACAACTGAAGAAATACAAGCTTTCAAAAAAACTGAAGAAATACAAGTAGACAATACTTCGCATAGTCTGTAATACAAAGACTTTGTATTACATTGTGTTGTATGAAAAACCCAAGAAATCATATAATCACAGTAAAGTTCTAAACCTTTTCAGTCTAGGTTCAGCTGGAAGTATCTTTCCTTCTGCTATGCAAAGTAATAATGTAATTTAAATCTTCTTAAACTGGCCTAAGTGTTCATCAAGGCATTTTATATGGCTCTTTATCTATAGAATAAAGTTACCATAGAGAAATAAGTAATATCTGTCAAATCAAGTAAGACCTGAATTTAAAGTGAAAACAGAAAAAGGTAGCTGAGGCATAAGCTACAAACATGAATTTGAAGTAGGTGCCCTTTGATGCGTCAAACATCTAAAAGTTTGTGAGCCAGAACAGATGAAATGGAATAATCATTACATAGAGAAATATTGACCAGGGAATCCAAATATAGTTCATATAAAAAGGGAAAAGAACATGACCAGTATTAGAAGCATTTAAATTGAAAAAATGATGCTTTGAAATGCATTAAACACTATATGTGAACTTGTGTGGTACACCAGACACCACAATCAGAACACCTCGCCAGCCGAGGATGAAGAGCATAGCTCTTAAAATTCAATTTAAATAAATTAGCCTACCATAATAATAGCAAGAAAGCACATGTTTATTCAACATGAACATCATGACACATTCAAATGCTTGAATCATTTCATTGATGTTACCAGTGCACTCCACACTGCGGTCAACCCCTCTATTGGTATTCTCAGCAAGTACCTAAAGCATCAGGAAAGTGAATGTTACAGTCCAGTTCTCAGCAAGTACCCAAAGGAATAGTTTAAAATGTTTTTCATCCTTTTTCATAGGTTGACTACATGGTACAGAAGAACAGTTGAGATAAAATAGCAGAACCTACTTAAGGATCCTTGTTCCAAAACATTTCATAACAAATTTGAGTAGAGAAACATAACAATAAATCAGAGAAAATGAAAGTGCCAATGAGTTGCATATTACTGCACACATTAATTTAAAGGCAAAATTGGCTCATGGACACGAAAAGTGATGTCGAGTTGCTGGGGACACTGCGAAAACGTAAAGCTGCTAGTACACACTCATTCACCAAGTTTATTTGCTGAAAGACACCGCCGCGAATATAATATTCATTTCTGAGTAGGAAGGGGAGGGAAATGCGAGGAAATGTCCTTTTTGTCCCTTGTCCCCACATGTCATGTGCTTCTTCTTCCTCCCTTTTCTCTACTCCTGCGCCCGCCCGGCCGCTCGCTCGCCCGTGGCGGCTCGTCCCGTGCGGCCGCACACCGGGACGCCAGGGCCCGTGCACCCGCGCCCCTGTCTTGTCCCCCCCCCCCCCGCTCTCCGTCCCGTCACCCGTCCGCACTAACATCGCCGCCGCTCCCATCCCCCGTTCGAGCCCCCATCGCCGCTCGACCGCTATGCAGGGCGGCGCACCACCGGGATGAGAGGAGCTGCAGGGCGAGCGCACTGCCGGGCATGTAGGAGGGGCGAGGCCGGGCGCGCTGCCGGGCATGGAGGAGCGGCGAGGCCAGGCGCCGGGCGCGCTGCCAGGCGGGGAGTAGCGGCGAGGCTGGGCGCACGCAGAGGAAGACGCCAGGCATGGAAGCGGGGCCAATATCCAGAGGCGGGGATGGGCTGGCGGCCGGCGGCCGGTGGCGAGGACAGCGGCGACGGCCTGGAGGGGAGGACGGGGCGAAGGCCACGGCGCGCCCGCCCGCGAGAAGTAAGGGAAAGGGAGGAGGAAGAAATATGACAAGTGGGGCCAGGGGCAAAAAGGACATTTGACCACGGAAATGAATATAATAATCGTGGTTGTGTCCACCAGCAAATTGGCAAGATGCAGTTGTGTCCTCTAGCCTATTTCGAATCGTGAGATGTCCAGTGGCATATTTTGCAATCGGTCAGTGTCCAGCAGCCAATTTTGCCTAATTTAAAATATTTAATAATGAATTCTCTCTAATAGAGATATTTTTCACTAAATTTAGACAAAAGATGCCATCAGTGTCAAATGTCTTGCAGTATCCATTGGAACGGAATACTTACTCAATTTGTAAAAAGCAAAAAAAATAGTGCCAGATGGAAGGTAATGACTGAGCAGGATATCCATAAAGTCCGTCATGATGAAAAAATATTATTGATGTTTGACATCATTATCGCGTGGTACCCGAACATTTCGCTCATGTAGTTCTACAGAAAAAAGAAGTGGTTGCAAAAATAGAAAAGACAGATCAGCATGATGGAGAAAGACAGATCAGCACGAGGAGCTCACTAACCAGCAAGGTAAGTATCTGTAGTCAACTTACCATGCCCATCTAGAAAAGCAAAAATATTTATTTGATATATAGTTGTCGTTTTTCTTTTTTAGAGAATCTGGAAGTGTAAATCAAGTGGCAATTCCAAATTTCCAATCGGACAAAAAGACTGGTGGATATTAAACAAATTAAATAAATAAGACAGGTAACTTGTAAAGCCAATTAGATGTACCTAAACACATTCGTCTAAAATGAAAATTGAACCAATTTACTGAGATAAGCATACCTTGACAAGCTCCATAAACATGCACAGAATAAAAAATATTAATAAAAAATTCAAAAATGCAATATTCCATTGCCCGTGAAAGAAGGATGAAAGAAAGAAATTTGCACTGAATACTCACCATTGATGGCGATATCATTCATGTCCTTAATGTAAGACCGAGACGTGCGACTCGAGAGAGGTGAATAGCAGCACATAAAAACTCAAACTCACGAACCCCCGGTGTAAGCTGACAGTTACAACACAAAACAAACGCTAGACACCGTCCACTGAAAGGAAACGTGTCTAGCAGCACTTGGTGTCGCCCACTGAACGGGTACACACCAAGCGAGCAGAAGCACGAGACTCAACGATCACAAGATCGCAAATCGAGCGAAACAACGACTCACGCACTAGCGTCTTGTTCGCCACTCAACGCACCGAAATGCGTCCTACTGGTTCACAGCAGGTTAAGAGTATGGGCAGCAACAAGGAATACTAAAAGCGAGGTCGAAGCAAAGCCGGACACCAAAAACCCAACGAAAAAGCGCTCACAGCCACATACAGGCGTCTGCCGGACTGTCCGGGCTCCTTCACAGGACTGTCCGGTGGAACCGGACAGTCCGGTGGCGAGACCGGATGGTCCGATAGCAGCTGGCTGGAAAACCTAACGCCGGACTGTCCGGTGACCTGCGCCGGACTGTCCGGTGACGCCGGAGAGTCCGGTAGCAGAGCCGGACTGTCCGGTGGGTGCAGAAAAATGAGCCTCCTAAACCCTAAACTTGACCAAACCTTGTCCAATCTTCACGAAATTTGACACAGGCTATCTGAGCACTATTCCAAAGCTATTATCTAAAGATCAACTCAAAATGATCACGGGATTAGCGGGAATTTTAGATCGCGTGAAGAGTCCAGCTTTGGGCAAGAAAAGAGGAAAACTCAAATTCGACTTGCTCATGGCAAACCTGCTGGTTTGAGATGCACTGGGGCATAATCTACACGTCCTTGCAAGTCCAAACTACTGGCAAAAGAAAATATTCACGCATGGCCAAAGCAAACACCCAAAAACCAAGGATTGAACCCAAAAACCAACCTAGAAGGGAGAGGAGGAGAGAGTTGCACACATGATCTCGAATTTCTGCTGAATCTTGATGTATAAAAGATGGGAAATCAGTTCATACAAGGTTCCTACAGACTACCACCCTTCATCCTTCCCTCTTGTGTGAAAAACCCTGGCTAGGGGACTCAATTCCTAGCCCTAGTGCTCTCACTTCTCTCTTTGGCACATGGCTGTATGGAAATGAAGCCTAGGATTTTCTAATAGTGGAAGAGTCCCCTAAATGGCTAGCCACTTAGGTATTTATAGCCCTAGGTCTGACGACACAATTAACACTAAGACCCTTACTCTAAAATGCCCGAAAGGGACTGAAATGTAAAAGATACAATCGGACGACTACGATGACGCTTTGATTTTTTTCTTCTCCACACCTCGCTTGGATGTACGCCACGTAGCCAGTAGTCCGGAAGTTTTCCCCGGTTTTGAAGTCAGAAACTGGAAAACTTTATTCTTCGGGCTTCTTGGGCCGGGTCTTGGCCCAATCTTCTATCTTGGCGAATCAGAACCCAACCCACCAAGTCATGTGAACTTCGGTGGCGGTTTTGAGCCGAAGCCGCCAAAGCTTCCCTCGCACGTCTTCGCGCCATACACTCGGGTTCGGCTTCTCCAGTCCATCGGAGTCGCCTCGCGGTTCATCGGAGGGCTTACACCACCGTTGTCGATCCGCCCCTCCGTGTACCGAGCTCCCATGGTCGACCGACACCGAGCATTGCCTCCGGTCCATTGAAGGGCTTTTGCCTCAGTGCATCGAGGTCTTCATCATCTACCTCCAGTCCATCGAAGGGCTTGAACTCGTTGACAATCACTCATCACACCAGGAGAGCAATGAGGCCGGTCCATTGGCTCTCAATCTCCCTCTTGATGAGTGCATTGTCAATACATCTCCAACCTGTAACCTGAAATGGAACAAAAACAGGAGAAAAACGTAAAACCAAAAAAAAAAAAGAAAGAAGAAAGTTGTTCAAAATGCCAAGAACCAACTATAAGCAAAGAAACAGAGCACAATGAGATAACAAAAGAAAACAAAACATCGTCTCCTCAAGAAAGATGCAAAAGGTTCAACGCACCGATGCTACTGAGCATGCACGAAGGTGCATTTCGCTTACTGTATCATGTGTTGGCAACAGGTCCCTGTGTAGTGAAGAAAAGTCTAGAATTTTAGGAGTTGCAATCCCAGGAACTAAGTGCAGAAGAAATCATGGGCACCACAAAAGGTGACATTATTACACGATCAATCAACAATCCAAAGGCAATGATAATAACCTGACAACAATATAAATTTGCTAACTTTGGACATGGAGGCCCACCTGTAGGTTTAGAGCCATGGATGTGAACAAGGGAATTGGCAGGCACAAGAGAACAGGTCTTCTTGCAGACGACGAACACCATCGCATGTGCATGTGCATCGGCGTGCTGCTGCCCGGGAGGCCAGGAGGAGGTGTGCGGCGCCGGCAAGCGCAGCGTCCTGGCGTCGGCGTGTGCGGCGCCGGCGTGGGCGGCGTTCGGGCGTCGGCGTGGCGTCCGTGCGGCGCCGGCGGCAAGTGGCGAGCGGGGGGCGCGCAGGCGTGCGGGCGGCAAGCAGCAGGCAGCGGCCGGGCGGCAGGTCGCGCGCGGGGGGCACAGGTGGCAGGTCGTGCGCGGGCGGGCGGAGGTGTGCGGCGCCGGCGTGGGCGTCGTCCTGGCGTCGGTGTGGGCGTCCGTCGCGGCGGCCGGGAGCAGGAGTGCAGCGCCGGCGTGCGCGGCAGCCGGTGGCTCGCGGGCTGCGAGCGTGGCGTTCGGCCGGGCGGGCTTGGCGGGGCGGGGCTAAGGCGTGCTTTGGAAGGTGTCACGTAATCAGAGGAGATTGCCGATAGAAATTTGATCGGTAGCCTTTTTTACCGTGCGAAAGTGACGTGTGGGTATGAATACGAATAAGGTGAGACAAAAAAAATGAGGAAAGGGGAGAAACATTTGCATGTATAGATTTTAAAACTTTCCATCCTTTTCTAATCTTTTCAAAACTGTGCAGTGGAACCAACGTGAGGGGTACACCTTGATTTTCTTAGGTAAAAAAGATTTTCACAGACCCCGCTCTTTTATTATAAGGCTCAACACAACATCCTCTACAATAATTTCAGAAAAACATATACAGTTATGGTTATATTTTAGATAACATGTTACAGGTTTAGTGTACACTCATCTGAATCCAACGTAACATCATTAGAATTAGTGATATCTCCAAGTGGTCTACGTGAAGGTTGTGGTCGAATAACAGAGCGAGGAGGCTTCATCGTCTGAAAAACAAATTGTAGTTATTGAGGCAATAATGGAAGATCACCACTACCTGTAACAATGAGAGCAATATTGCCGAACTTGAGAGCGGCTGGCAATGGCAGCCGTAGGCGGGAGTGGCGTGCAGTCCAGTCCTGGCGCGGCACGCAAGCTGTTGCGAGGCCCCGGCGGGCCTGCATCGTCTGGGTAGTGACCTGAACCGGCTTGCGTCGCCGGCGTCTGGGCCGCCAGGGGCGGGCTCGCTGCGCCCATTATTACGTTCAAGAGTCCGGCCGGTGTTCTGGAATGTGGTGTCGCGGCAGCGGACGGCTGTCCTGGGGCGCTCTGGCGTTGTGTACCGGCGTGCTGCCGCCCGGGAGACCAGGAGGAAAAGCGCTGCGTCGGTGTGGGCGTCCGTGCGGCGGCTCTAACGGTCGGGAGCAGGATTCCGGCGCCAGGGCAGTGGCGTCGGCGTGGCGTCCGTGCGGCGCCGCCGGCTCGCAGGCAGCGTGCGGGGCGCCGGTGGTCCGGGGCGGGGCGGCGCCGGTGGTCGGCTCGCGGCCAGCGCGTGCGTGGCGTCTGTCCGGTGAGCTGCCTGGTGGAGAGACGACGGGGAAGCGCCCTGTTGAATCTGCGCCGGTGGTCCGTGGTGGGCGGCGCGGCGCCGGTGGTCCGGGACGGGGAATTTTCCGGGCGGCGCCGTTGTCTGCGGCAAACGTTCGGCCGACGGCGGCTGCGTTCGGCGTTCGGGCGACGGGGCTGAGCGCGGCCGACGGCAGCTGCGTTCGGGGTTTGGAAAGTGGAGATCACGCCTAGAAAATTCCCGTGGCTGCGTACGATAGGAAATCCAGCACCACCGGTGGGATTTTCACGTGGGTATGGGTAAGGGATGCGGTGAGAAAAGAAGGGATAAAATGGCCGAAACATTTGTATCTATGGATTTCGAGTCTTTCCACCCATTTCCAATTCTCCCAAAACTGCGCAGTGGAGCCACCTTGGTTTTTTTTTTGGTAAAAAAATTTTCACAGAACTCGCTCTTTTACAGTGCAGATACATGCTCCGGCACATTGTCGAAAAAAATATCACAAGTATTATAAACATTACTTATATATTTTTTTTAATATTTGCATTAACTTTTTGAACAAGATGAATTGTCAAACATCATATCCAATAGTCAACGACGATTTATAATTTGCATTGAGATGGATGGAGTACATAGGAGTAGGACTCTTACGCCATGCCCAATGGGATGGATAAAATGGATGTGTATAGTACAAATCAACACTGTAACGCTACTGTAGACAGAGAGAGAAGTAGTTAGAACAGTGATAGACATTGCCTTTTTGCTCAGTCCGCTGGGGACAGCCTTAGTCTATGTTGAATATCGTACAAAGTACAAAGAATTCTAGTCAACTACAAAGATTTATTGCAATAGCATCAATTTAGGAAAAAAGAAGAAGACAGGCCAATGATACCAGTTTTATGTTTTTGCAAACTTTTGTGACTTTGAAGTCGATTTGAATTTCTTTTTGGCTGTCCTCAAGCTTCGATTACTGGAACATTCCATCATGTACACTTGCGACAGCATCAATGGGTGTGAGAACGCTGGAGCAACCGAGCAATACATCGAGCTTTGCGGGCACCAGATCTGCGTTTTGTGATGCAATACTTGTCTTTCTGTTTCATCCTCATAGAAACCATCTGTAACTTTGGGCAGGACCTTCCTGATAGCATCATGCTCAACCAGCTCAAATTTGTTGGAGTGCTTCTCAGGCAACAGGTAAGGAGACACATGGCACTCCAACTCAAGAGGAAGACCATCCTTCATGTCGATGCAGGGTGAGGCATAACAATGAGCAGTAAGCCGAAGCACTGGATGAGGCAGTAACGTCCCAGTGCATCTGTTTTTATCATCACCCGTAGATAATAACGAAGATGACCCAGACCCGCAATCATTAAGATGGTAAATCTGACTGCGTCGACAGCACCATATCGATGGTTCTGAAAGGCTGGAACGGTCAGCACTTTGCCCTATTGTTTCAGTCAACAGTCTCCTGATGGCTGCGCTTGCAGCATCAAATTGATTCGGCAAGATCTCCAAGCAGCTGGTAGCAGTGGCCAGTATGTTGGATGCCTCCGATAAACGGAAGAAAATTGCCATCTGGAATCTTTTCTGCCACAGAACTTCATCTTCATGCAGCACATAGAGACAGGCCAATCCACTCTCAGCATTCTGATCCAGCCATGGCCACAGCACAACACGGTCATGGTCAGTTCCTGTTCGGATGGAGAACTCCACTGAATCACCGGCGAGCAGAGACCGCGTCAGCGACGGCAGGTGCACCGACCTGATTGGGTGACCGCCCGACTCTACCAGCCGGAAGAAGCTATCGGCACCATCTGCGAGCCTCTCGAACCTCCGCAACGTGTTGTCGCTCAGTTCATCTTCTTCTTTGCAGCGAAACGGAACGAAGCGTTTGGCCGCTTGGATCAAGTACTGAGAAATCGAGGTCGTACCAGATGTTGTGCTGTTGCACTCTAGGGTTTGCTTCTTGTGCGTGTGCAACAGATCGTCGCCTTCCTCGGCGACGCGCTTCAGCTTCGCCTTCCACTGCAGCAGAGGGTGGTGGCGGATATGGAGATCTTCAGAGATGGCGACAACGCTGCGGATCTTGAGCACCGCCATCTCTAGCCTCTCGGCTTTGTCCTCCACACTCTCCGGGTTGGTTCTGTCGCCGGATAGAAAAGATGACACTCTGCTCACTGTCTCGCTTGCGACCGCCGATGCTACGATTTCCGCCATTGATGATATTGATGCTCTGCTAGGAGGAACGGATGAGAACGAGAGAGGGTTGGTGTGTCTTTCATGAAAACAAGAGCTTCCTAGTCCTGGTCTCCAGAATGACTTTGCTGCGAATTTGATGCGCTTACCAGTCAAACTGTCGGCTAAGGAAATTGCGTGGAAAGAGTGATGAAAGAGATGGCTTAATGTCTCATGATGTTCACGGATGTGGATGTTTCAGTCCCAAAGATAACTAGGATAGTCTCTGATTGGCTACAGTGTCTTGTGAGAAGCAACACTTGCCGCGGAAACCAAAATGGGAGCAAAATATCTGCAGCAATCAGGTTCTATAAATTTAGGAAAAGTTCTATTTTTAGCATCTGAGCACTCTTATTATTTGTCTAATTTTTCAACCTCAAACTCTAAAACCATCCAAACCCCAGCTACCATTATTATTTTTTGCCTCCATGGCTAGTTTCCATGATGGTTTTCAATTTTAAAAAACCAGTCTTAGATGTATTATATGTTATATTATAACACATATAGATCTATTTTTATATTTACATATCTTGCTATTTTTAATGTATGTTTGATTATTGATTATGTAATGTTTGATATGATTGCAAAAAGTAAGAAATTTTAATATATAAATTTGAGGGTCTATTTTCATTATACTATCGATCATTATACCAGAGGTGAACAATTTAGATGTAAATTAGAGGGGTTATTTGGTATAAATTTAGCTACGTATAAATTTAGGGTATTATTTTATATTTTCTTTCATAATGACAAAGTGAGTAATTAATATGTTGGTTTTGAGTGTTACTTAATACTGTTTTTATAATAGCAGAAGTGAGTAATTACATAGAAAATAGTATCTAATAGCATTTAGATTCCAAGTTGCCAATTGATGATAGCACGTTTTTGACCATTATGAGAATTGTGAGAATTTCTATGATTTGTTTTAGTGCATCTTGTGAGGATTAACAAAGATGTTCCAAAAAGAGTCACTAATTAGTAATAGTAAAATTATATACAAAATATCTATTTCATAGAAAGGTTTCTAACGTTTTATGAGAATAAATTTGACAAAAATAGAGGGTAAATTTAAAAATGGGAAAATTCTGAAAAAAAAGAAAAAATTTGTTTTCGTTGAGAGTTGAACTCAAAAACTTTCATAATGGCAGAGGTGGGTAATTATTTACAAAACAGATCTAATGGCTATTAATATTCCAATCTGGCAATTGATGGTCGGATGTTTCTGATTTTTTGAAAATTTTTATGATTTATCTTTTTCTCTAGCGCGCTTCGCAATTCGTGCTGTTTTTTAACCTCTAATTAGTAATAGTAAAATAACAAAAAATAAACAACTTAAAAAATAGCAAAGAAGATTGTGCAGATTGATTACAACACGAAGAATTTCACAAAAATAACTTGAGTTTATGGAAAAAAACAAGAAGCCTAGAACAAAAGGTTTAATAAATCTAAAAATAAAAAGACATTAATTTCTGGCATACGCACATGCTACCTACAACTTGATACAAATGGGCCTTTCTCACAGACCAGGCCTTGAAGCTTCTTCTCCCAAAGTGAGCGTTGGGCTGGATTTCTCTAGCGGCCCAAGTCCCCGGCCTCGTCAAGGATTTGGCGCCAACAGAGCTCCAGTTGCAAGAGCAGCTCGTGTTGATTTAGCGGACCAGGCCGAAGGAGGGCGGATACGGGTTCTAAGCGCTACGAGCTTGAATCGCCGATAATGCAATCAGCCATGAGCAGAGAGAGGAGCCCCAGCATGGCACCAACTCTTGTGATCCCGCCACGCCACCCTGCTCCCTGCATCACTTTGTCCTTGACCCTGCTCCACCGACAGCCTGGCCTGCGTTCGTCCCCTTCTCCCTCCACCCCTAGCATCTCGGATAGGTGGTCGACGACAAAGTTGGAACTTCGCCTCGCGCTGACGCCGCCGGCTAGCACCTTGGAGATCTTTGAGGCTGACATACTCCATGACTGCAACAAGAACGGAACCAGATCCTCTGCAGTACTGCATAGGGACCACTGTCGCTGACATGTGGAACTGGACCCAGATGGCAGCCGCAGTGCCGTACTGCAGAGGATCCCGTCGCAACAAGAACACCATGGGCTCCATCGGAGTTTGCAGCAACAGCACCACCAGCATACCAGCTCCGGCGTTGTGTTTGTGTAGCAGGTGACTTGGCGGCGGCGGAGACCAGGCGGAGCAGGGCGGCCTAAGTGTCCTTTGCGCGGTTGCGCCCTACACTAGGATGATGGTTTGACGATTTGTATATTTTTCCTCGCATGTACGTCTCGCATGTACGTGTTAGCTTAGTTGCTTGTTTAGGTTGGAGGGGCGTGGGTGGGTTTATTGCTATCTTGTTGCTTGTCCACTATCTTTGTGGTGGTTGTTGTGGTCTGCGCCTCGAGACCCTTTTGAGATTGCGTCACTATAATTTTGTTTGCTCTTAATGAAAATACATGCTCGGCACGTTGTCAAAAAAATATCCAAAGTATTATAAGCATTACTTAAATTTTTTTAGTTTTGTGTTAACTTTTTGAACCAGATGAATTATCAAACATCATATACAAAGTCAACGACGATTTATAATTTGAGACGAATGGAGTACATACGTAGTGGGACTATTAGTCTATGTTATTAAAATACAAAGTACGCAGAATTCTAGTCAACTAAAAGAGTTATTGCAATAATATGTAGCATCAATAATTTAGAGAAAAAAGAAGAAGTCAGGCCACATGATTACCAGTTTTATGTTTTTGGAGACTTTTGAAACTTCGATATCTGTTGAGATTTTTGTTTGGCTGACCTGATGCTTGGATTACCGGAACATTTCATCAGGTACGCTTCCGACGTCATCAATGGCCGTGAGAACGCTGGAGCAACCGAGCAATACATCGAGCTTTGCGGGCACCACATCTGCCTTTTGTAATGGAATGCTTGTCTTTCTGTTTCATCCTCATAGAAACCATCTGTAACCTTGGGCAGCACCTTCCTGATAGCTTCATGCTCAACCAGCTCAAATTGGTTGGAATGCTTCTCAGGCAACAGGTAAGGAGACACATGGCAGTCCAACTCAAGAGGAAGACCATCCTTCATGTCGACGCAGGGTGACGCATAACAATGAGCACTAAGCCGAAGCACTTGATGAGGTAGTAACGTCCTCCCAGTGCATCCGTGCTTATCATCACCCATGTATAAGGACCCAGACCCACAATCATTAAGATGATAACTCTGAATGCCTCGACAGCACCATATCGATAGTTCTGTAAGGCTGGAATGGTCAGCGCTTTGCCCTATTGTTTCAGTCAACAGTCTCCTGATGCCTGCGCTTGCAGCATCAAATAATTGATTGGGCAAGATCTCCAGGCAGCTCATGGCAGTGGCCAGTATGTTGGATGCCTCCGATAAACGGAACAAAATTGCCATATGGAAGCTTTTCTGCCACAGAATTTCATCTTCATGCAGCACATAGAGACAGGCCAATCCACTCTCAGCACTCTGATCCGGCCATGGCCACAGCACAATACGGTCATGGCCAGACCCTGTTCCGATGGAGAACTCCACCGAGTCGCCGGCGAGCAGAGACCGCGTCAGCGACGGCAGGTGCACCGACCTGATTGGGTGGCCGCCGGACTCTACCAGCCGGAAGAAGCTGTCGGCACCATCTGCGAGCCTCTCGAACCTCCGCAGCGTGTTGTCGCTCAATTCATCTTCTTTGCGGCGAAAGGGAACGAATCGTTTGGCTGCTTGGATCAAGTACTGAGAAATCGAGGTCGTACCAGATGCTGTGCTGCTGCACTCTAGAGTTTGCTTCTTGTGCGTGTGCAACAGATCGTCGCCTTCCTCGGCGACGCGCTTCAGCTTCGCCTTCCACTGCAGCAGAGGGT
Organism: Paspalum notatum; assembly: GCA_022530915.1. Lineage (NCBI taxonomy): Eukaryota > Viridiplantae > Streptophyta > Magnoliopsida > Poales > Poaceae > Paspalum > Paspalum notatum. Next base: position 27,783,938 of record CM039692.1, read on the forward strand.
GGCGGCGGATATGGAGATCTTCAGAGATGGCGACAACGCTGCGGATCTTGAGCACCGCCATCTCTAGCCTCTCGGCTTTGTCCTCCACACTCTCTGGGTTGGTTCTGTCGCCGGATAGAAAAGATGACACTCTGCTCACTGTCTCGCTTGCGACCGCCGATGCTACGATTTCCGCCATTGATGATATTGATGCTCTGCTAGGAGGAACGGATGAGAACGAGAGAGGGTTGGTGTGTCTTTCATGAAAACAAGAGCTTCCTAGTCCTGGTCTCCAGAATGACTTTGCTGCGAATTTGATGCGCTTACCAGTCAAATTGTCGGCTAAGGAAATTACGTGGAAAGAGAGATGAAAGAGATGGCTTAATGTCTCATGATGTTCACATATGTGGATGTTTCAGTCCCAAAGATAACTAGGATATGGCTCTGATTGGCTACAGTGTCTTGTGAGGAGCAGCACTTGCCGCGGAAACCAAAATGGCAGCAAAATATCTGCAGCAGTCAGGTTCTGTAAAGTTAGGAAAAGTTATTTTTAGCCTCTCAGCTCTCTTATTATTTGTCTAATTTTTCAACCTCAAACTCAAAACCATCTGAACTCCAGCTACCATTATTGAATTTTTGCCTCCGAGGCTAGTTTCCATGATGGTTTTCCATTTAAAAAAATAACAAAAATTAAACAACTTAAAAAAAATAGCAAAGAAAATTGTGCAGATTGATGACAACACGAAGAATCTCACAATAACTTGAGTTTATGGGGAAAAATCAAGAAGCCTAGAACAAAAGGTTTAATACATCTAAAAATAAAAAGACATTAATTTCTGGCATACGCACGTACCACCTACAACTCAATTACTTAACCACAGCAGCCACCCAATGTAGGGAATCGGTTTCTCATCATAGGTGTCAGGGTCAATGCGTATTTGTTTTTATTTTCTACAGGTATTTATGAATTAATTAACCTTTTATGTTTTTAGAATCTATTTCTTGGACATTTGTTGTTTTTTATTGAATGTGCACTCAAACATCAGCTAGATTGTTTTCCTAATTTTTTTGGTGGTTACGTAGTTTTCTTACTTAAATTTAGAATCACCATGAGGCCCACCCAAACCAGTATTGTCAGCTTAGTTGCCAAATTGAGACATATTTAGAGTTTATCATTAAAATTGGACAAATAAACTTGAGGAGGCTAAGCGTTGCTGCCTAAATTCGACCAATTAGCTGAGAAATAAGGCATTGATAATTACAACATATTTGGGTGCAAGATGATGGAGGTCCTAGCCGATTCCGAGTCAAATATGAGGATAAGGACGATGATACAAGAAAGGACTATGTGTTTGTTATTTTATTCAGATTCACTCATCATCAGTCGTCTGATATTTGTTTATCTATCAGTCAAATGATTTTGTGTGTTTGTGTTTGTGTTTGTTTTGTTAAATTACAACACACATATGTATAAACTACTATTTATTGTTGCGCAAAATTTTTTGTATTGTCTTATGTAATTTCTATTTTTGACTGATGGATTGGATTTCATCATTCATCTATGTGGTTGTGTAAAATATGACTGGTAAGTTGAATTCCTTCACTCATTCTAGGGAGTCGTTCGACGTATATCGGATGGTTGTAAAATGTGACTGATGAAAAGTCAAATATCAGTCACCTGATGAGGAGACACACCCTATTTTATTTAGGGATAGTTTTACTATTTTTAAAAGTAAAGTCTTGTTCAAGTAAGAGTTCGGTTAGGATAGGGTTTGTATTTGTGTTGTAATATAAGTTAGTCAACGTCTCCAAACTATAAATATGTGCCTAGGGTTTGAGAATAAATATGAACACATCTTTTTACGATAACTCTCTTGGCGTTGCCACCCATTTAGAGTTTTCAACTAGGCTAAGACCCAAGACATCAACGATCGGAAGCATGATGCATGACATGGCAGTCCCGCCGGTCGGTCGGCAGGCCAGATTTTTGCACGCACCGGACGGTCCAGTAGGCACACCAAACGGTCAGGCGAGTAGAAGAATCCTCAAGTTGAAGATTCAAGACCTGGTGCGATTTACACGCACCGGATAGTCCGGTGGTCAAGTTGAAGATTCAAGACCCGATCCAAACTTTGAATGCGCCGGATGGTTCGGTGTTCACACCGAACGGTCTGGTGTATACACTGGACGTTCTAGACTGAGGCTACATCAACTTGAAGACCATGGGCGTTAACACGCGACGGATGGTTCGGTGCTCACAACAGCTGGATCCAAAGTTCCAACGGTCGACTCCAACAGCTAGTCGAGTGTACGTGCGGATGGTTTGGTGAGTGCAATCTGCGAGGTGCAGCTGCTCCTAGTGGCTAGTTTCAAGGTTTGGGCAATTTATACCCCCTTGCTCGGCCTCTTTGACATGGTTGGTGACTCCTGAGTACATACTAGTGTTTTGTAACACATATTTGAGAGCCCAATCCATCACAAGAGCATAGAGATTATACTTAGGCATAGCTAGTGCTTGCGAGCAACTTGCTTAGGCCTTGCTTAGTGCATACTCACTCCGTCCCAAAATAAGTGCTGTTTTAGGATTTTTAAGACAGATTAAAGAGAGTGGGAGATGACGCATGTGCCCCTGATTAACAACCTAATCTTTCCTTTACTGGTATGTGTGCATGCAGATTAGTTTTTTTTTAAAGGCAACTAATCTTCTAAAACAGCACTTATTGTGGGACAAAATTTGAATTCTAAAATAGCACTTATTTTGGGACGGAGGGAGTAGCTCTTGGTTGGGACCAAGTGTTGTCGTGATATTTGCGAATCTCTTAGGGAATATGTGCTTGTGCGCATGAAGACCTGTAAGGGGAGCTTGTAAGTCTTGCGAGACCCACCAGTTGTGGAGAGCCTCCACCTTGCTTGTGAGAGGGAAGGGATGCCCTCAGCGTTGTGGCCAAAGCTCACCTAGTGGAGATAGAGAAGAGCGTCCAAGAGAGGCCCATGAAAGACCCTAGCTGCGGCGTGGGTGTGTACCAGGGATATCCGGAGTTACCCAACTGGGTGCTTGATCATCTCACAAGTGACCTTGCCATCCTCTGTCCTTGTGAGGAAGAAGCGGTAGTCCTTGCGCGGACTACGCGAGAGCAAGGCGTTGTGTGGGCCACTTTTCCAACCTCCTTAGTTCCTTGCGAGGATTGAGGTCGTAGTCCTTGTGTGGACTATGCAAGAGCAAAGCCTTATGAGGGGCGCCAAATAAAAAGTAGGAGGGAGGATTGCGCACCTTCCCGATACCTCAGTAAAAAATCTTCGTGTCTCTAACTTGTTGTAAGGAATGTGTCGGCGTATCTGACTCAAGAGGGGGAGGGGGTGAATTGAGTTGCTAATCGCTCAACTAAATCCTAGGGTTATCTAGTGCATAAGATAAACCTATTTCGTCCTACACGTGCTAGTTAAGTCTAAGGTTTATCTATGCGCTCTCTATCTTACCCAAAAGACTTTGCAATCTAGAGCCAAACCTAATCAAACTAACTAGGAAAGCTAAAGGCACACAAGAAAGCAAACGCTGAAACATAAATGTGGTAAGTAAAGAGGCAAGGGCAAGGGGATACAAACTCCCAGGGAGACACGGAGATTTAACGTGGTTCACCACACAGGGCTACGTCCACGGGCTTGCCACCAAAGGCAATATCCAAGCCAAGCACCAAGACTCTTTCGATCACTGTCTTGCGCTCACCACACAAGGCTCACCGCAAGCAAAGGCTAAGTGCCACCAAGCCACCGAGGCTTAGCCACTGCCACCGTCTCTCTCGGTCACAAGGCACCGGATTCTTGACAATGAAGTTTGAAGGGTCTCCTCGTCTTCGCTCAAATTGTCGCTGCTGCTCCACACCAACAAGGAGGGTCTAGCAATGAATACAACGTGGCTTGACCGTAGCCAAAGCTTCTCCAATTGCTCACGCAGGAGATACACTCAAGAAGAGCTCGCAAGCTCACTCTCTCTAAGCTCTAACTAGCTTGGATGATGCACTAACCTCTCATATGGTGGTTGGAGTGATAGATATGCTTGGAATACACCTCTACACTTTCTCTCAATTTCAGTTGCTCCAACTCCCTTGAAATGGCCGAGTGGGGTGGCTTATATAGCCCCCAAACATAAATGAGCCGTTGCTCCAACGGGCTGTTGACGTAGTGTAGATCGTACTATCCGGTCTGCCTTTTTTCCATAGACCGTACCATCTGGTCTATGTACTTTTTTCCAACTAGCAATTGCAGTAGCCGTTAAATAGTTCGAAGGTCAGTACGGTTTATAGACACCGTACCATCCGGTCCATTATGCACTGCAAGTCCTTGAAAGTCCCCAGCCTTGAGTTTCTTAGAACGGTCCATGAACGGTCCTGTGAGACCGTACTATGTAACCTCCATTCCGAAGGCTTGGTACCCGTGGGTTACTTGGTACACTCCATGGACAGTTTTCTAGACTGTATCATATGGTCAGTGTAACTCGGTCTTCTCAGCTCTACTTCCTTGGTTAATTGGTACAGTCCATTGGATCCCTTTGAGACCGTACCATCCGGTCTTCACCATACTTCAACTCCTCTGCTCCCTCAGGGTACTTGGTACGGTGGATAGGAAGGTCTCGTAGACCGTACCTTCCGATCCTCACAATCCTGTGAGCTTTTTGTAACACCGTAATTTTTGCTATACAAAAAATCCTTTCATAAAATAATTTAATTTTGCTTAGAGCTTGATTTATCTATGCACGACCTCATAATGTTTTATTTGTTTCTAATATTAATCAAGTAAAATAAATCATAGGGTCAACTTCCTTGAGCATATATGCCGCTGCATATTTTTCTTGATTGATTTGCATTGCTTTGATTTGAATTCAAATCCATTTAAACTGCTCAAAATTTCTCAAACTCCAAAACAGTTCTGGAAATGTTCTTTTCCTCCCTCTCTCTTTCTCTTTATCTTTTGGCCCGAGTGTACAAAAAGCCCACTCCCTCTTCTCCTTTGCGTCGGCCCAAGCAGCAGGACAACCTAGAAGCCAGCCCAGTCTGCGCCTTCCCTCACTCACTCACTGACGAGTGGGCCCGGCATGTCATCCCCTTCCCCTTTCCTTACCTGAGCACGCACGGATGAGAGACTGTGGTGAGCACGCCGTCCGACCGACCAAGCCGGACCTTCCTAGCGGCGCAGCTTCGCCATCTCCCCAACGCCCGCACCCGCGCCTTTCCTTTCCCGAGCTCGAGACCGCGCCGTGGGCGACGCGGACTCCAAGTCCGACCCGAGCCAGACTCCACCGCGCGCCACCTTTTCTTGCCCTTCCCTCAAGCCTTGGCTTCCACGCTATAAAACCCAGACGTCCGTGCCCACCAAAAGCCCGAGCCCTAGCCGCCTCTGTGCCCTAGCTTGCCACACCCGTTCGCCGCGAGTTCACGGTGAGTTCGCGTCGAGTTTCGCTTTTACACGCCGCATTTGTCGACGAGATCAAGCCCACAACCATCGCCTTGAGGTAGTGCCCCTAAACGCCTAATCTCGGCTCCTATATCATCTCCGTTAGCCAAATCAAGCTCACCGTGGCGTCCCCGGTGCACGCAGGAGCCGCCGCCGTCGCCGTACGCCGTCGCCGTCTCTCCGTCGAAGCCATCTGCACCCGTAGCTTCGCCTTGAGGTGAGGAACCTCCCTAGCCTATCGTCGTCCCCAATCGCGCCCCACAACGCCGACGATTGCTCGCCGGAGTTGTGCCTCCGCCCCACCCCGTCGCTAGCCGCCTACGGCCAATGCGCTGCCGCCCAGACCGCTCTGTCTGCTTCGCCGCAGCTTATGCTAGCTAGCGCGGCCGTTCCGCTCGCCCTACGCCCACCGGAGCCGCGGATACGCGTGTCTCCGGCGATCCTCCGCCGTGCCCCATGACCACTGCCGGCCAAACCCGACGCTGCCAACTCCCTCTCCTTTCCCGATCCAATCTAGGCCGTCGGATCAAGATCCAACGGCCAGATCGCGCGCGACCCGGGTCAATACCGGCCAGCGGCCGCTGTTTTGCAAAAGAGCCCTTGCGTTTTCTGAGCATCAACCCGCAGTCCAGATCTGTTATTTCTAGGTCCCTGGTTTTTCCGGTTAGGCCCCTGTAGATTCAAATCTCCCTTATTTTAACCCTTCTATCTTGTTTTAAGCCTATCTTTTGCGTTATGACTTCGTTTTGAGTGATTTTCGAACCTACGGAATCATGATGATGCGTAGATTAGATCTAAATCCTTTTTAATCTCTGTTCATGATGTTTGGTGTACTGTTTTATATGGTTTGTACTTATTGTTTGTATGTGTGCAACGTGTAGCCGATGTTCCGTCCGAGTTTGCTGAAAACCAAGCCTGGGAAGCCCTTGAGCCGTTTTTTGTTGAAGAAGACAAGTACTCTTTGACCTATGTCCTATCTATTTTAATCACATGATCTAGAGCCTAAATTTGCATGCTCCTATTAAGGATGACTAGCTTGATATTCCTTTACATGTCTATAAACCTGGAAGGGCTGTGATGTTGTAGATTAATTGCTACCGCTCAACTCACTTTACTTATGTTGCTAATATTGATTAATTAATGATGCAATGATGATAAAAGTTTGGTTGTTAGAAATATGGAGATTTGGGCATGTTTTTGTTGGTTTTGCTCAAGTGCTTCACCCTAAGAATCGGTTCGCCGAGCGACCACCCAGGAAAACAGTACAACCACAGGACTCACATGGGCACTGGGCCTGACGGATTAATTAGATAAACTAGAGTTTTGGTTTACTTTCCTGAAACATGGCGTATGAGGGGTCTGGAGGATATGGGACTTTGCCATATGTGGTGCAGTTTGGTTTATTTGATATTTGTTAGTCACCCTTTGAAACGAAACTCTCATATCTTTAGTTGACTGGAGTAACCTATAACGAGTGGGCCATAACTCTAGGAATTCTTTGTAAAAGTCTCGTAATAAAACCCTGCTGATTCATCTAAGGTATGAATAAATGGGGTATTGCAAACCTCGGGCACAATGGGAATCATGGCTTGTGGGTAAAGTTGTACAACCTCTCGAGAGTGTTTAAAACTGATATATCAGCCGTGTTCACGGTTAAGAGCAACCTAGACCCTCACAGATTAGAGTTTTCAAGGAAAATGGCTCCTGGAGATCATGGTAACGATGGTGATGATGGTGGTAATGACAACAGTTATGGTTATGGTTTTTGCTTATTTAATTTACTGTCTTTATGATAAGGGATGGGTTATGCTAATCATTGCTAGTAATAAAATTTGACCAACTAAAAGCAATTGCTATGCCTATCCACTATAATGCTAGTCCACTTTCACCCTAAACGAAATACTTGCGGAGTGTGTTATGTCGGGGTTTTAATCCGGCAATGCACCACGGGGTGTGTCACGTAGTGCTTTTGTGGGCGTCTGCATCAACCGTAGCTCGATGGTTCGCATAGAGGTGCGACGAAGAACACAAAACACGAGGGAGACACGATTTATACAGGTTTGAGCCACGAGATGCGTAATACCCTACGTCCTGTTCGGGGCTGGTTGTATTGATTTGAGCTCTCGAGGATACAATGAGGGCGTATGAGGTTGAGGGAGTCGGAGAGTTGGGGGTTGAGTTCGTATGGGGTTGAGGAGCTGTGTTGTTAAGAGGGATCCCTAGCTCGCCTTATATAGTCCGGCGTGGCTTGTGTTACAAGGAGTTCTAGTCCTACTAGGATTGGTTACATTTCCTACTAGGATTCTTCTTAGATCTTCCTTATACACGTCGAGTCCTTGTCTTGTGTATCAAGTCGATCGGTCTTCTCCTGGACCGGGATCTCCGTCGGCCCATGTAGAGAATACGCTCCATGAGGACCCAGGGGATATCTATCCCCCACACGTTATGTACTCATTCTTACTCGTTTTATACCACGTTGCAAGGGAGTTGTGGTGATCCTAATCAGGAATTCCAAAACTACGACGAGTTCTAAGCTGGTGTGCCATCCGTCAGTTGCATGTGGAGCATTGGTCGTCTTCCGTTGTCGTTTAGGTAATCCGTTTTCGTTAAATTACTCGGTTTGTTAAAGACATTTATGGTCTGTATTATTGGTTATTACTCTTAAGTTAAAGTACTGGTTGTGTTATTACTTCTGTTTATGCTGTGTATGTGGTTAAACTGATCCTGGTACATACATGGTTAGCACTTGGTTTTATTTCTAAAACTGGGTGTGACACTTTTCTTTTTCATCATCCGTTGGACCTAAATACCTGAGAATGTTCATCTAGATAACTTCATTAGTCCAAGTGTTGGTTGTCAATCAATCACCAAAACACAACTATGAAAATATGGCACATGAGGCCATTTTCCTTACACTTGTGCCATCGTCAATGAGAGTTTGCATCACTTTACCTATCTCTTTGGTTTCCGCATTTACATTCTTGCAATTGTGTGCTTACTTTCTTCGACTAGCTTGCTAGATTAGTTTTCTAGGTGAAATTAGGTTGCAAGACTTGAATTAGCAACACTTAGCAAGACCTTAGCGCACATATCTTGTTTATCTTGTAAAGTTTTTGTTAGGTTGGTTTTAGAAAGCCATAGTTTTTAGAATGAATATAGATAAAATCACAAAGGTTTGCTTCATTGTCAAGAGGACAAATCGACGCACAAAGTGATTTGGTCCAGGCTTTTTCTAGATGTCTTGGTTTGGTCTAATCCTAAGGCAGCATGGATGTTCTGAATTACCTGGATGTCTTTGAGGTTGAAAACAGGAGATTAACACATGTAATTGTTGTATGGTGATATAACAAGGCAATAGTTAAGCAGTTTCAACTTCTATAACTACTTGTAAGATAAGTTTTGTATCCCATACAATGGATCAAAAGTTATCTGCGTTAACTTTATCGGTAGTCTATAGATTATCTTCCTTCTTTTTAGAATAACCAGAAAAATATATGTGTTTTCTACGAGTATAATTTAATTGTAAGTGATGCATATACCTCGTGTTGAGCAATGTATTGACATATTTTTTTTCAATACATGGGTTTAATGTGTTTTCTCATTTTAAAATATAATAACAATTATGTTTTCAATCATATCGTATCCAAAAAGTCATAACGAATGATGATAAAGGTAGGACATAAATGGTACAGAGTGACACACCAAACCTTTGCCAAAAGCATTCATCTCTTTATGATGTCATCTTGTTTCGGATTTCCATCGACTTAAGTGAATTTTGAGTAGTGATAGTAGAGTACGAAGTTTATCCCCTTAGCTATCTGTCAATATGTGGATCGCCCAAAACGAATGCAGTATGGAACTAGGACGCTTATTTTTGTGTGGCCTCTATTGTAGCACGATGACATATTATTCATGTTATTTTGTTTCGATGGTTCCCGTTGACTTTTGAGCAAATATTAGGGTGGTGTCGATTGGGTTGAAAATCTTATCTCTTTAGCTTTTCATCAATATACATAACGTTAAAAACAGAGTCCTTATGCGATCTGCATGCATGTCTGAACCGAGCTCAGAAATAAACTTAAATTCAACCAAGATTCGGATAAACTTACAACATCAATTAACCGTATCATGTAAGGCCAGTCCCGTTTATCATATTTGTGAATAGGCGGAAAAGAAATCATATTCTCTAATATTAGATAGAGAAATGTTAACAGGTCTATAAAGAGTGTTTGGCCACGATTTACTATGAGAAGTTCTGGTGTTATTTTAAGTACATTTTTTTCTTTCTTGCTGGATAGAAGTTGTTTTTCGCTACCATGGTCCAATAAAATCTTTTGTGATGGATATAGATTTTATTTTGGTTGTATTAGCTCTACTTTTTACTTACTTTCTATAAATTTTAGAAAATATATTCTCCCTCCGTCCACAAAAGAATGAAATCCTGACTTTGTCATAAGTCAAACCACCGCAACTTTGACCGAATTTATATCAAAATATTATTGTATTCTTGTTGGAATATATTTTCACATCATACATATTTCATATCATAAATGTTGATACATTTCTATATAAACTCGGTTAAACTTACGATTGTTTGACTTAGAGCAATGCTAGGATTTTATTCTTTTGTGGAAGGAGGGAATAGTACTCGGTAGTTGAGTCAATTGATGGACTGATGACCATATCACTATCATTCAGGTTACGTATAATAATGGAACGGCAGAGTTTAGAAACTCATGTAACTCCACCTTTTTGACTAGAACAGGTATAAGTCTATCTGTCCTGACCCGTTTAGGCATGCCCGCCTAGGCCTGCTAACAAGCCCGGCCGTGACGTGCTAGTCCATTGTGCCAGACCTTCGGCCTAGGCACGGCCAGTTGAGCCCATGTTATATCGGGCCACACGAGGTCCGTCAACAAGGCCCACCAAATGCTTGTGCATAATGAGGAGGAAAATAAGCAAATAAACATGAGGTCCACCAAAGCCCACCGTGCTTGTACATAATGAGAAAAATAAACACATTAATATGCAAAAATAGCTCCAGGGCGCAAGCATATCCTTGTAACCACATTGGATTGTTTGTGTTTATACTATTATAATTTGTTTCAATATATAATTATAAATATTAAAAAAATGTGCCGTACCGCACCATCAGCCTAAGACTATGTGCAGTCGATTGGGTAAATGGATTGCCTATACACTGTAGCGACACTGTTCACAGAGAGTAAGGTAGTTAGAATAGCAGATACACAATGCATTTACACATTCTGCTGCACAAAGTCTAAGCATGGCACAAATAGCAGAGCGGACCAGGGCGTACTCGTGACTGGCGAAAAACATGTTGTGCCACGCGTCGCTCAGTAGCCTGGTCCGTTTGGAAATGTATAACCGCGGGTTGGTTTCTTACCCGGTGGCTATCAATATGGACAAGAAACCTACCAGAGGTTTCCGTTAGGTCGAATCTACGTTATAAAAGAGCGAGTTCTTTAAAAATCATTTTTATCTATAAAGACATAGGTATACCTTTCATCCTGACTCCACTGCGTAGTTTGAAAAAGTTTAAAAAAGGGTGGAAAGGTCCAAAACATATGGTTGCAAAATGTTTCATTCACTTTCTCTCTTTATTTCTTACCTCATTTTATACACATACCCACTTGTTACTTTTTTTTCTTTTGGTTTTAATAAGAAAGGAATGACGCTAATCAATCAGGACTCTTTCCTTTTAATTCTGTTTTCCTTTTTTTTTTTTTTCTATTGTCTGCTTGATTATTTCATAACACGTGCATGTTGTACGTACATCTAGTACTCACAGAAGCGTGTAGGGCACGTATTAAACATTTTTCCCACCGGTACAAAGTGGATACCAGAAACTGTGTTGGCAACAAAATCTAAAAAAATAGCAATATTTTGCTAAATTAGTAGTTTTGCCAAATATAGATAGGGAGGTATATCATGAGGAGATTGGGATCCATAACATGATTGAACATACACCACACGATATAGTCAAGTTGAGTGCGAAATTGGTCCTTGTGCTAATTGTACACATTGAACCGTCGGATGGTGGCATGGTGCCACCACCGTACCACCCGGCCGTTTGGTGTTGGTGTGTATGCAATGACTAGTTCAAATTCAAAACCCAAAACCCAGGAGAGAATTTGAAAATTGCACGCCGCGAACTGTCTGATATACGTACCACTGAAGCGCTGCCGTTGCTAGCCGGTGTATTCTGCTACAGTGCCTTGTGTAGCCGTTGTATAACAACAGCCATGACATCCAAGCAGCCTTCTGCTACTCTCGCACTAAGAAAAATGATTGGTTTTATATTTAAGGTAATTTATGCGTAGTGTTTCTTTTCATATTTACACAGTTTTCGGGATTTTTTTAATGGAGCGCTGTGTTTTGGTTTGATCAAAATCGGTGGGCGTTCCTTTTTCAAAAAAAAAAAAAAAATCGGTGGGCGTGATCTCGTTTGGTAACGGCGGCACCAACTGAGAGAAGAAAGCGAAGCAGCATCCACGCACAATCTGATCAGCGAATGAGGCTAGCTAATAAAGCTCGTGAAGGCGTGATACATTGAACCGTTTGGCGGGAGCATGTGCGTGTCGCTCACCACTGGAATAAGTAATCACGCGAGATTATTAGCTGACTCACGTGCTTTAATCACCTGCAAGGCTGCGCCCCCAGCCGCCCACGAATATTTAATTTTTGCCCTGGCACGGAGCCTTTGGAGCCATGTAGCTGAATTGGAGATCACTAGAGTAGTCTTTATTATCTCCTGCCGCGTATGCATGTACCCGTAGGCCGCCGTATCCGTGTACTCCTCACTGACAATCATTGCCGGACGCGGCGTTTTGCCACAGTGATCACAACTGGCTTGGGAGCGATATCTATTACTAGTAGTAGTAGTAGATGATAGAGATGTGAGGATACATAAAGAAAAGGCTCGAAGATTTGTGACACACACGAGATGAGCAAAGACAAAGAGGCGCGCGTGGGGCCATCGGGAAGCTGGCGTCGTGGCCACAGCACAGGAGCACACGGCGGCCTCGCAGTTTGGGCAATCCGGTGGTCGGGGCCCCGCCGCAGCCCACCGTTTCGGCGGCAGGAAACCGGAGGCGCGGGCGGCGACGGATCGCGGGGACAGCGACGCGGGGGGCCAGGCACGGGCAGTCCGGCACCCAACACCCCCACCCCCACGCTGACCCGCTTCAACGCGTCGTCTCAGTCAGATTCGTCTCGTCGCACGCGACACGGGCGCCGGGCGGGCGGCCTCGGCAGCCTGGGACTCGATACGTGTGTCGGCACCCCGCGGCGCCCGGCGTCGCCACGTCGCCCCGGCGCCGCGCCACTTGTCCCCCACCCCACCCCCTCGGCTGCCGATCTCGCCTCGCGATCCGCGCGCGGGCACCGGCCGGCCTCGCGCGGCGCAGCTTTTCTCAAACAAAAGGCTATCCTCACACATGCGCATGGCCACGGCCGGCCGCTGTAGCACGCAGCCACTAGTCACGCATCCCGTGCGACTGCCACTGTGCAAGCGAAGAAACGCTAGCTCTCCACGCCTGCATTGCCTCGAATGCCACTCGTCTAGAGGAGTCTCCTTTATTTCACGGGTGTTGTATGTACCTTTCGTGGAAAACAAAATAATAATAATAATAAACATATATATAGTACGTACTCCCTCCGTCCACAAAAGAATGAAATTCTGAGTTTGTCCTAAGTCAAACTATCGTAAATTTGACCAAGTTTATATAAAAATGTACTAACATTTACGATATCAATTATGTATGATATGAAAATACATTTCAACACGAATCTAATGATACTAATTTGGTAGCATAACTTTTAATATATTTTGATATAAATTTGGTCAAAGTTACGAAAGTTTGACTTAGGACAAAGCCAGGATTTCATTCTTTTGTGGACGGAGGGAGTACGTACTACTGTACTGTAACAAAGACTTTGATGGACTATGAATGATGTGGCTCACAAGGAACGGAAGTGGCTATATAGGGAGGGCTTTGGCCTGTGGTGGAGCCCCAGTCCAGTCCAGGCCAGGCTCCATCCAAAACCACGCTTGCCCGGACTCCCACCCACTTCCACAATGTGCGGCGGAGCCATCATCGCCGACTTCGTCCCCGCCGGCGCACGACGCCCGGCAGCCTCCTCCACCGACGACGACACCATCTCCGACTCCTTCCTCCTCTCCGGTACACCCATCGACTCTCTCGATCGTCGTCTTCAGTATACTACTAGTCGCAACTTGCCTTCTGTTTCGTCGTCTACCTAGCAAAATTCCCCGGCTGTGTCTGGACGCGCGCGCGTGCGTGCATGGCTAGGACGAATGGCGCCATGGACCACCAAAGACGATTCCATTTTCCCAACTTGCTCTGCCCATATATATTCGAGCTCGAGCCGCATGCATGGCATGGTTCGGCACGACCTAACGCTGCTAGCTGCGGCCAACTTGCTGTGTCGTTCCAGGTGGCGAAGCCGACGGTGGTGGTCTGGAGCCGCCGGCGAGGCTCCCGGCGCCGGGGCGCAAGACGGCGTACCGCGGGATCCGGCGCCGGCCGTGGGGCCGCTGGGCCGCGGAGATCCGGGACCCGCGCAAGGGCGCGCGCGTCTGGCTCGGCACCTATGCCACCCCGGAGGACGCCGCGCGCGCCTACGACGTCGCCGCGCGCCAGATCCGCGGCGCCAAGGCCAAGCTCAACTTCCCGCCCGCCGTGCGCGCCGACGCGCCCGCGGCGGCGACCAGCAACAAGAGGCGCAGGAGGGCCGCGGCGGCGGCCGACGAGAGCTCGGGGTCGTCCCCGCCGGATGCCACCGCCGGCACCGGGGAGCAGCAGGAGACGCTGCGGGACTGCATGTCCGGGCTGGAGGCGTTCCTGGGGCTGCAGCACGCAGCCGGGGAGGCCGACGACGGCGACGACGTCGAGGCGGCCTGGGACGCCGTCGACCTCATGTTCGCGTAGTGTGTGGGGCTCAAGCTGCAGCCTGCTGCTGCTGCGGCTTTCGATGGATGTAACCACGCTTCTGCAGGCAGTTAAAACTAGTTTCGCGCCCAGCTGAGTGGTGTTAAATAAATACTGTACTCCTAGTTAATCGTAGTGGTGATTAGGAGCTCCGGGCTCCGCTAATTAGCAGTACTCCATCTCAAAAAAAAAAAAAAATCAGGTCTCCGTAATTGCTGCTGGCCATACGCCATAGCCTAGCTAGTGACCGTTCCAGTATTGTACTTGTATGAGTGTAATCTTATATTAATTTCAGAACCGTGATAAGCGAGTACTCTTCTGTGCTCACACTACGTCGGGGGCATCTGGAAACCAGTAGATTTTAGGAATCGGCCGAATTCTAGCGATGATCTGGACAGTGGATTTTAAAAATCTATTCAGGTTCTTCGGAAGAAAGGAATTAAAAACAAAAGGATGGAAAAAAAACTCAGAAATGAGATGGTGCAAGAAAACATAAAAATGAGATGGTGCGAAAAATGAAAAACTGAAGTATTTTAAATCATAAAAATGAGATGGTGCGAAAAATGAAAAACTGAAGTATTTTAAAACACATGAATGTGTAATTTAAACTGTTTGGAAGCGAAAAGTAAAAAAAATAATTTTAAAACACATGAATGTATAATTTGACTGGCGAGTAGATTGCGAGAGCAAGGAGACAAGATTCTTTCAAAGAGGATGTATCAATTCTCCTATTTTGTGTATCAGAAAAATCCTTTCCTTAGGAATGTAACGCACAATTCCTCCATTCCAAACAACGAACTTTGAACGTTTCCGTAGGAATGAATTCTTTTAAAAACTATTTTGAAATTCCTTCGATCCAAACAAGCCCTCCCTCTGTTTGGAACTCTAGATTTTTACTGCCCTCGTTGTATACGTGCGTCTCGTCTCTGTAGGGGATTTTTTTTTTGTTTGTTCAGGATTCTTTTAATCTGAACCTATATTCTCTGCATATGTGTTGTTTAGATATATCTCCAAATTATATAAAATCTAGGGTGATCAAACACCCTTACCCTCTGCATCTAGCAAATCTAGTGTGATCAAACACTCCTTAGACCTGATCAGCTCTTAGATTAGATGTATTCATTTTTTGTAAAGAAGATTAGATGTATTAATTGGTATCCATTTAAAGATTTTAGTGAGTTTAAATCTTCAATAAATCAAAATCATCATCAATCTATTTTAATGCACTCCATTCTAAAAGTTTCTAAACTAGGCCTTGGGGCTTTACCCTATCCATGTAGCAACAAGCTAACAACCCTCCTAATCTAGTATCACCCTCAAGGGCCGCCCACCCCTCCGCGCACGCCACCATGGAAACCTCTTTTCTTCCTCGAGCATCGTCATTTGTCCTTCCGTAAGCCCATAGATCCCTACTTCTTTCTTGTGCGTCAGCATCATTGCAACCTACTTCTCGCACAAAGGTTATAGGCAGCAATAAAGGGAACAGGGAAGGGCATCTTGTAGGAGACCAACAATGCTCATCTATCGTCAAGTGCTTCCAAATGGTGGCACGGCCAAATGGGTGGGAACTTTTTTAGGGTATTTGGTCTTTCCATCGAACCATACCCACACTCCAATATCTCCAATTAGTATGGTTTTAGGATTATGTATGGGTGTGATCAGCCGCCATTTTTCATCATGTACCAACAGTTGTTGCTATAGTCTTGTGAGATGAAAAGGCAGTGGCAGGACCCAGATTATCGTCTACCTCATTTGGTTCCTCTCACGATTTCGGAAGCCATATTATGAGAATCTAAGGGGGCCTTAGAGGTATGCCACATTATTTACCACGGAGGAGCGAGTAACATAATTTTGTCACTGACTGTTATACGGGCCAAAGACCACCCTATATAGTGAACGTTACCCTATCAAATCTTACTATTACTATTACCTTATCAAATCTTTTTGAGCCTCCACATTAATCCTCACCAGACGCGCAAGGAAAAAAAGTTTACGACGGTTTCACCATTTAGCGAGTAACTTTCGTTGGAAGAGCCTCCACATTAATCCTCACCACATCAATCCACTGTTACCTTATGACATGCATGATACAAATAACGCCGCGTGACTGAATTTACAAGCACAAAGACCAAAAGAATTACATCACACACACCAACAAAATCTATTTAACTGACCAATTATATTGAGTTAACTAGCTACAAACCAAATTTGCATGGCCTCAATCTACCCCTTCTTGCTCATGGCCATTTTCTCCTCATCCTTGGTGCACACATCATCATCAAACCATACGGCCTCCGATCATCATCTAGGACAGAAGAGATGATAAGCAAGTTTATGACAAAAAATGTTCAGTGCTAAAAAATTTAAATGAAGTGGCAAACCAATTATTTATTTCTAAATATGCATAACAGCCAACAAATTCAAAGGTGCTATCATCACAAGCATAGAAGATAGCTGGCAGCATGTTGTGACTAGTAGAATCATCGGTCTATCCTACATCACAATCATTCCACCAGTTCCGATTAATAACTGAAATAATCCATATTCTCAATAAATAGCCATATTGTCCATGAATCGAAATGGAATGTATTATTTCCTTCTATTTTAGTACAACCCCAAGCTTGCGGATCATTTCTCCAAAGCTGAATATTCGAATGATCCTAACATTCTCAGAAATGTAGCACAAAAGGATAGAAACTCGGTTCAACATATGTACGGTTTGGTATTGCCATGATATAGTAAGTATATTTTAGCTTAATATTTATGTAGGAGGTATCACGCGGAGTTCCAATTATCTACTAGAGAGATCAGTCTGATTAAACAAGAGGCAAGAGCTTTAAAGACATTATGAACTCACAGCTCACAAACTCTAGATGAAGTGCAGGTTGCCTCCAAATCACATACCCCTCAACTGCATCTAAATCTATTTGAAAATCAACACACAAGTTTACTGTCCTCTACTTTTTGAATTGCAGAAAAATTCACTAAAATAGATCTAAATGACAAGAAAATTAATATGTAAAGAGCAAAAAAAAATCCCACCTTGGAGACGATGCCGAGACCGCAGCAGCAGGAAGCTGAGCGGCCGGATCTCCAGCAACGCAGCCGGTGCCAGCCTGGGCGTTGTGGTGGAACCGCCAATTTAATTAGGACTAAACACACCTGCCACCTTTGGCTCGCAGTGTGCTTAGGCCAAACTAAACCCGGTCGTGCTTCGAGAGGCCTTCGGCTCTCGATAATACCAAATCTAGAGGAACCGACATCACACGCATCCGACTCTCGAAGGAGCCACAACAGTTACATCATCACAGGCATTTGAAATAGGTAATAAGTAGACTTAGTTTACAATCTGGTTCGAAATATAATAGAGTTCCAACATAGTACCAGACGATAATTGAGTTCAAAAGTATCTCGCAGCGGAAGAATAAGGTTCAAAGTTCATGATAAAGCAAAAGACTTACAATAGTGAAACAACATCGAGCCCACCGATGTCGCTTCTATGCCATACGATGACGCTCACTCTTGATGACTGCATGCACCTCCACCAACACAAGTGCATACAAAGAACTGCATACCTGCGCTCACAAAGTGGGGGCAAACTCTGAGTACTAATTACTCAGTATGACTTAATGGATTTGGCTTACGGCTAACGCAAAGCATGCTTACTAGCAAGTGAATCCTTAGCTGTTAATTTTAAACAGTGATGAGTTCAAGATAGAATTACATATTTCATTGCTTGCATAAAACATAACCATAAGGACTTGCGGTAATATAAGCATACAAATACAACCACGTGGAATTCAAAATTATGAACAATAAGTATAATGTATTCAACTAGTTACTACGTTGTCCGGCAGTGATACTGGTATTCTCACACCTGGTGAGCATCAGCGATTCGAATCGATATTTAATTCTCGGGAATAACTATCATGCCAGAGGGTATATGCTTACTAGCCATCGCGTTTATCATATATAACCCCTCCCTTCTCCACTTGTCCTATCCCAATTTCGATTCACTCCCGCCTAACCCCCGGGTTGTGTCCCCATGGTGAACCTGCCGATGTCTCGGTCTCCCCACCATGAGTACAAAGCTTTTCCGGACCACCTTCCTCTCAACCAGTGGATAGGAACGTGTCTCTGTTCTTAGGATGGCACAAGTAAGATTTCACCAGTCCCATGGTCTGGATAAGCACTCCAGCGATGTTATACCGATCCTAAATGAACAACGGACGGGCCTTATACGACTCGAGCGCAATCCATAGTGCGACATAATGAAAAGTAAATACGTCATGAAAAGTTCATCCTAACACGGCAGATTTCTTGTAGTGTCTTGATCATTTAAACGCACACCATCAAGGTGATTCCACAAGGAGATGAATTCTGTCAATTGCTGTGTTGTTTCCATTCTCCAGAGCCCTCTTGTCCATCTAAGATTAATCAATTGCTTGTTCAGTTTTTTGTTTTTGCGCCAAGCCAACGGATACAAGTTTGGTGCAATATCAATAGGCGCCCTGCCTGAGAGCTAGGAGTCATGCTAGAAATTGGTTTTCTAACCATTACCCACACTGACAACAGTAGAAGACCGGAACAGAGCTTTATCAGTTGTATTCACACGGCGGCGGAGTGCCAGCCCACGGTCTACAAGTGTCAATCCAGTCGTACCAAAGCCATCATAGGCGCAGCGCACGGCCAAAACGTTCAAGATCAAGGATCCCCAAGCCGCCTAATGCTTTCGGCCTAGCAGCCTTAGTCCATCTCACAAGACAGTGTCCACCGTTAGCATTTTCAGCACCTTTCCATAAAAATGATCTTCGGATTTTGTCAATCTTCTTGATTATTACCCAATTTTTTAGTGGAAAGACCGTAAGAAAGTGGACAGATATAGCTGAAGTACAGAGTTGACAAGGGAAAGTCTCCCCGCTTTATCCAGCCATTTCTCTTGGCAAGCAGCAAGTTTAGCAGCCAACTTGTCAATCAGAGTTGAAACTCCACTTTACGGAGTGACCGGAGGCTCAACGGCAAACCGAGATACTTGCACGGAAAAGATTTTATGGCACAAGGAAAAGGCTGCATGATTTGCTCAAGTAGTAATGTTCACAGCAAATAGGATACACCGCACATTTGCCAAGATGGACAGTTAAACCTGAGGCCTCGCTAAACGTAGCAAGAATCTGCTGTGTTACTTGTACTACCTATCTGATCGGGCTGAGAAACAATGCAGCATCATCAGCGTAGAGGCTGACCCTCAGTCTGGCTGCTCTGTCATGGATCGGGCTGAGAAGACCTTCACGCACAGCAATATCAAACAGCCGTTGAATGGGGTCTATTGCGAGCTACGTTACCCCGATACTTCAGTGTACAGCCGTTTGGCGTTTCGGATACGTCTCGGTATCCGATACGCATCCGATACGTTTCGCCGCCGTATCAGCGAAAAAAAAAAAGGCGCGATACGTGGGCTGAAACGTTTCGCCTCTAATTGGGCCGTATCGGCCCATCAAACGCCACTAAGCCACCCTCCCGCTGCCCTAGCGCGCATGCACAGCACATCCCCTCGACCCCTCTCACGTCGCCAGCTCTCTCGCCCGACGCTCGCCCGCTCGTCGCTCGAAGCCAGAGCCCCGCCGGCCGCCGGAGAGGAGCCGCCGCCCGTCGGAGAGGAGCCGCTCGGCCGCTGGACAAGAGCCCAAGGCGCCACCGCGCCGGCGCAGGAGGCAGACAGGAGCGCCCGCCGCTGGCCGTCGGCAACGGCAAGGCGGATCCACCAAGCAGCCCTCATTTCCGCAAGGTTTGGGCGTCTTCCACTCTTCCCCTCCGGCCTCCACTAGTCCACTCAACATCCCTAGTTGCTGACTTAATTGGGACTCCACTTGCTGGTTGCTGTTTTGGAGATGGAGATAGAGAAGCTTGAATTAATTGGGACTCCACTTGCTAGTTGCTGTTTGCCAGTTTCCTAATTTTCTATCAACATTCATCGTTCATGTTGTGAAGTGTGAACTTCTATGTTTTATTTTTTTTCCATGTGAACTTATGAGTTATGAACCTATGAACTTCTACTCTATGATCTTTTATTGTAATGTTGCGAACTTAATTGATATTTCATATTTTCTATTTGAAACTTGAGAGCTAAATTTTTTTATTCTGCATTATTATTGCTATTATTACTATTTGTTAAAAAATGAAATACTAAACGTATCGGCGTATTAGTTTTTTTGAGAAAATGTCGTATCGCCGTATCCGTATCGGCCCGATACTGATACGCGTATCCGTATCGGTGCTGTGTAGATTGCGAGGATGAACAATAAGGGTGACAGAGGGTCCCCCAGACGTAGGCCCCTGGCATGATTAAAAAATTTCCCTCTGACACCATTGATCATGATAGCTGAATTTGCTGACTTGAGCAAAGTAGACACCCAAGCTCTCCATCCGCTGCCAAAGCCCAATTGATGCAGGAGATCGAGAAGATAGTCCCACCTTACACTATCAAAAGCTTTGGCAATGTCCAGCTTTAGGAATAGGGTAGGGATTTTAGCTCTGTGCAGCTCCTTGATCAAATTTTGAGTGAAGAGGAAATTATCATGAATGCTTCATTTTCTGATGAAGGCACTTTGGCTTCTGGAAACCAATTGATCAAGGCATGGGGCTAGACGGTTTGCCAATACTTTAGAGATTATTTTGGCAATGCTATGGGTGAGGCTGATTGGTCTAAAATCTGAAATTTGCACTGCTTCTGAACTTTTTGGGATGAGACAGATGTGAGCAGAGTTTAACTTATTGAAGTGTTGGTCATGCATTTGGTAGAAATAATTCACTGCAGCCATCAGCTCTCCTTTGACAATAACCCAAGATGAGCGAAAAAAATAGCCCAATAAATCCATCCGACTGGGGGCTTTTTCAGCATTAAGATCATTAATCGCTGCTAATATTTCCTCTTCCTCAAAAGGGGCTTCCAGGTGGATAAGATTAAATGCCTGCATACCAATGGTCTCCCAGTTGTGAGAATTTGCATGAGCTGGAGGAGAGCCCAACAGATTGCAGAAATGAGTGAGGGCCACTTGTTCTTTATCTGACTGTGAAACAACATGCCCTGTTGTTGTCTCAAAGTACTGAATAAAGTTTCTCCTGCGCCTGCTGTTGATCCTAAGATAAAAGAGCTTAGAATTGGAGTGCACAGCTTTGATCATGGTCAACTTGGACGATTTATGTGCTCTGATTTTCTCTGCTGCAGCAAGACCAAGGAATCTGGCTTCTAGTTGCCTGTGCAAAGTTAGCTCATTTGAATTTAGTGCTCTATAGTCTTGAACCATGTCAAGGATCCAAATCAATTGTTTAGCTGCCAGCATGAGAAGTTTATTGTTTCCAATTAGCGCTTTGGACCATCTCGTGAGCGCCTTGGCCGTTCTCTGTAACTTGGTGTGCAGCCTCAGAAACGGGTTGAAAATGGTGAGATGTCAATTCCATGCATTTTCCACAACTTCACTGTATCCTCCCAATTTTGGCCAAAAAGATTCAAACCGAAATCCTCTGAACTATCACCTCAAAGTGCATCCAGATAAAAGAAGTGGACTATGGTCTGAGACAAGAGAAAATTGCCTATAAGGAGCAGTTTGGAAGCAAATCTCAGTCGTTAGAGCAGAAAGCTCTGTCAATTCTTGTGTGGGTTCTAGAGTTAGTCCAAGTGTACTTTCTCCCCTTTAGCGGGAGCTCTTTGAGCTCCAGATCATTCAACACCGTTCTGAAAGCCCCCATGAGCATATAGTTCACATTATTATTGCTTTTATCTTAAACATTAATGGTCAGGTTGAAATCTCCAATAATAAGCCATTTGTCCCCTGTAAAGACGCCAATCTGCCTTAATTCTTGCAAGAAAGCCAGTTTGCCACTTTCAATCTGTGGCCCATAAACAACAGTAACCCACCAGTCACATAGCACATGTGTAGATTGGATTCTTGCAGTTAAAGTGTAGTTGAGGCTGACATGCGAGAGAATCTTGAAACGATCAGACTGGACTGCCAACAGAATGCCTCCCCTCATGCCATCAGCAGGAAGAAAGGCAAAGTGCTGCTGAAAAGTAACTCCCAGAGTCTCTGAAACAACTGAAGCATCAATTTCCTGCATTTTGGTCTTTTGGAGAAAATAGTGCACTTGGTATCTCTAGCTAAATCTAGGACCACTTTCCTCCTGGCACTTTGATTTAGACCTCAAACATTCCAATTAGGAATAGAAGCATTTTGAGCATCCATAGCAGCCAAACAGACACAACACAGTAGAATAAAGATACACTAACCATACTGGGCAGCCACCCACAACATCCACACACAATCGGCCCACATGCCCACACAATAGTCTTGAAAAAGAAAAAGGCACAAAAGAAGATACTGAGGGGAAAAACATTGAGAGAGTGGGCACACTGATACATAAAAGCACAGCAGGAATCAAGCTGTCCCTAGGACAGCCAGCAGTGCAAGAGGGTCTAAGTCAGTTGATCCACCCCCCCTCCTCCCAAGCTGAAGAGATCGCGGTAAACTGAGCTCTGAATCTTGAGTGGTCTTGTTCATTGGGAATGCAATTCTCCTTGATGATCCCACTGCGCTTCATCAACAGGGCAGTGGCATGTTTTTTTGAGGAGAACTCGAGGGGTTTCCCCCTACAGCATTAAAATAAAATATAAAGAGGATAAACAGAGTTTAGTACAAAAGCGAAAAGCAAAGAAAAAATTACAGGAGAGATTCTAGCCATTGCTCTATTACAGGGAAATATGATGGTTTGGCTTTATGAATAATCATACCAAACTCTCTACGAAACATAGCTTTGCAAGCATGTAAGTCTGCTAACGCTCCCTGAAAGATATGGTTATTTCTGACGATCCATATGCTCCAACACATGAGGATAATTATTTTCATAAAGAATGGTACAGCAAGCAATTCCTTGAATTGAACAAAATGTTGAAGAGGACTAATATTGGTGTTAACATTTAGACCTAGTGTTGCCCAGCATTCACAGGAGAATTCACAATGCAAAAACAGGTGCTCAAGCGATTCCTCAAAACCCATCTGAGAGAGGACACAATCATAAGACGGCAAGTGCATTGATTTCCGCCTCAGGAGCTCCCTTGTGCTTAGACGATCCACAAATAATAACCAAAAAAATACCTTGTGTTTGTTCTGACATGACGAGTTCCATAACCATTTGAAAGCATGAGGCACCGGTCGGTGACCAGAGAGATGGATATATGCTCTGTAGTAGAGAAGCGTGCAAACCCCCAAATGTATGTCCACGTATCACCATCATTTTGTAGATTTAAATGTTGCATCAAACTGGAAAGATTGGAGTATTGCTCGAAAGCTTGGGTGGATAATGGCAGGTGAAAGAGGGTGTGCATGTCAGGCTGTGATGCAAACTTACTTAAGGACATATTCTTATCTTTTGCAAATGAATGAAGCTCAGGACAGGTAAACGAGAGGATATTGTCACTCTAGAGATCATCCCAAAAGTAGCATGAAGGGAAGTCTTGGGCTTACTGGCCAATCTAGCACTGGATCGAGTAGGCAGCACCACTTTGTCTTTCACCCTTTTATTTCTGCCGATAGTCTGCGGTGGAGGAGGAAGGATTGCTAAAGGTATAGGGCTGAGCATTGCACTTAGAACATCACTGTCAGGCGATGACCCCTCAAGCACACCATTGTTCTCGGATTCTGGCTGAACTGGCACAGGAGAAGGATAAATAGAGGCAGCACCACAAACCTCCACCTCTGGAGGCAAAGGTTGATCAGGCGCTGTGTCAGCTTCAAAAACAGGAACAAAAGCCTTAGGAAAGCAGCCTTTGGAGCATGCACTTGGCACAAAACCTCTTCAAGCATAGGATCCACCATCTGATGGAGGTGGACTGAGTTGTTGCAATCTGTTAACTCAAGAATGATTGGATCATCCAGAATAGTGATAGGCTGAGTGTGTGGCCTGCCCAGATTAGGTTGAGGGCTTGTCACTGAGTGATTTCGCCCTCCCGAGCAGCCCTCCTGACCCTAAGAACGGAAACGAGAGGCATACCATTCGTTTACAGGACCTCTGTAACTTTTATGTATGCCTGGAATGGAAACGTGCTTCTTTCTGCGGTCATTACCAGCATTTGGGGGGTGGTGGAGACCGGTCACGCCTCCAACCCCCAGCCTCTCATGCACCGAGGCGTGGGGAGGAGGGGCGTAAGTGCCATCAACACAGCCCAGCCTCCAAGCAAAAGTGTACAACGTCTGATTAGAATCAGGGGGACCATCCAAAGGACTGTGGTATGTTGAGTACTCCCAAACCTCATGCAGGTGAATGATTACAGGGTAAGTTAGCATTAGAATTGGGCCAGAGCGGCGAGGGGTTTCCGCAAAGATCCCAAGTTCAGGGCAATGCGGCTCCAACACATCAGGAAGGAGTAGCTCAGAAATCTGCAGAGTGCCGTAGAGCGGTAGCTCACATGGAATTTTGGTCCAAACCCATAGGCAGAAACACTCATTCTCCTGAGGAGTGCTCTTGTACTCATCATCAACACATTCAATGAGGAGCTTGATCAAAAAGAGTGCTAGCCGTCTCAATCTGCCACACATGATTTGGGATTCCTTCTATACATACCTTTGCACGGTACTTTAGTTTTACTAGGGTGGCGTTGAACTGCTTCGACCAAGGCAGCAAGCGAAGAGCAGCATCACCGGTGTGAATCAAGGCGCGCCCAGCCAAGGCGCTGCGGCGAACCTCGTAGCTCGGGAGGCGGATAAGGAATGAGGCCTTAGAAAGAATGGACACCTTCAGAGCTCTAGCATCGACTTGCAAATGGTGGCTGGCCGCCACCACCACAGCCTCCCGGGATAGGGCCACCCTCGAATCGACTTGAACAGCGATGATGGCGTGCATAAGCAAGTCATGCTTGGCCTCCACCATGACATTGGAGAGCATAACGGATCCAACCACTCCTCCAGGGCAAAAAACGGCGAAGCTGGGGACAAGCTTATCCACCATGGGGGGAACGGGAGACAGTGGGGGGTGCAGTGTAATCATGAGAGGGGGAGGCACAGGAGGTTGCTGCGGCGCAAGAGTCTGTTGCGGCGCAGTAGGATGCAGTGGAAGCGGAGGCGACGGCGGGGACGAGGGCAGCTAGGGCGGTGGCGGCGATGGAGGAGGGCGGCGGCAAAAGCGAGCTTTGTGTCTAGATATGCCGCAGAGGAGGCACCGCGGCGGGTCACGACAGAAGAAGATTCAATGGTCACGGGCGAAACAGTTGAAGCATCGCCCCGCGGCCCTCTTCTTGAGCATGGCGTTGTAGTATTCCACGCGTGATCCCAAACGGTCATGGACCGGCATGTCTCGCCGGACGGGAGACCCCACTGGACCAAGCCGCTCGTGAATCGGCGAGCGCTTCCACCACCAGTAGCGAGGCCGGACCTCCTGCCAGGTAGGGTCGACAATCCGGTGGGCTGCCATGAGTTCTGCTGTTGTCTTGAAAGTTGCTGGTTGCCATTAATGTCAGACGAAGTCCCAAGGGCAACCACGTCTTTGAACGGTAATCCCCGGCCACCCACCACCACCGAGTGGAGCCGTGGGACTACCGACTGCTTGCCCTTCATGTACTCAGGGAGACGCGCGACGGGATCCGCATCCTTGGACCTAGGTGCACTCGCCGCCACACTAGATCTGCTGGAGGAAGCAGGGGAAGTCTCACCTAGATTGATGAATAGTGGAGATCCAGAGCTTCAGGGTCTGGAGTGGAAGAGGAACGGGAGGGGGATGGCTAGGAGCGCACGGGGGGTGGCTGGGAGCGCTCGGGGCGACCGCCTGTCGCCGGCGAGCGAGGGGAGCGAGACATCCCACTTCCAAATACCCGGGGAGCGAGTTTTGAACGGGTCATTAGATCTATTATATTTTGTAAAAAACTACCCACCATACCATTACAAAAATGATATAAAATAACCCCTAAATTTATATAAAAATTACCCACCATGTCATTATGAAATATGAAGTGAAATAACCCCCTAAATTTATATAAAGATTACCCAACATGCCATTATGAATACGGATTAAAATAACCCAATAAAGTTGAATAAAAATTATCTGCCATGCCATTATAAAATATTAATTTAATTATCCTTTAAATTTGCAAATAAATTACTCACCATGACATTATAAAAGATGAATTAAAATAACCCTAAATATGCATATAAATTACCCAACATGTCATCATGAAAGATAAATTAAAATGATTTCTAAATTTATATATAAATTATCCATAACGCCATTACAAAAGATAAATAAAAATAATCATGCATAATATTATTAAAGATTAAATTTATATCTTCTAAAATTCTAATGGTGCGAGAGCATTGGTTGAATGGACTAGTTAGTACTAAAGTTATATCAAGACATATTTTAAAGGTGGCTTTATAATAAAACTAAAATTTTAAGGTGAATTTATAATAAAACTATAAATGGATGATAATGGTTTTTTTTGCACTTTGTTAGGTGAAAGAATATAGCATATGTAATCTGGGAATGTAATTTGGAGCTGAGGGAGTAGAAACCTAGATGGACTTGGTTAGTCGGTGACGACGCTCAATTCATCTCACGGTGCAGACTGCAGACTCAGCGATGCAGTCATAATTTGAGTACCGACTCAATTCAACGCAGACGGGTTCCTGTCGAGTTTGGGAAATAGCCAAATTAATCTTACCTCAGCTGAAGGCCATCGATGCTGGCCGAGCAGCCGCATCATCGGACATGCATGCATGGAAAATACAGATTCCGGCGTGTTTGTTGGACCCTGTGTGTTGACGTATCGCACTCGATGAAAAAAAACTTGATTCAACAGAGCAAATAAAAGAACGTTCGTGCCTTTCCGTAGTTGACATTTCTTTGCATTTCTTCACCGGCAGTTTCTATATAAAATTATAAAGGTGCTGGTGCGAACAAAATCAATCTAAGAGCTGGATTATATTATTTTTGGTTAATTTTCTCACTGTGTTCGTTTGCCAGAGTATTGTCCTCATGCAACCGAACAAGCCTTTACGGAATTTTTTCTCGGATGAACTCTCAAAGCTACGACAGACAAATAAATTAAAGGAACTATTCCTAGCCTCCTAGGTAAGCTAGAGATGGAGCTGCTACATCGCTCTGATATATCGTGTTCAGTTGTTGAGATGTAGTAAACACAATTAAAAAAGGTTCCACCATTGCATACGGAGATGGTGCCAAGATAAAGCACCTAGCTAGTTGTACGTAGTATATAGTATTTTACCATTGGAATCTTCCCTAATCCTTACACACTAGCAGTTTGATACGTAATAAGCTTGTTCTGGATGGAGTACATATTACTGGTCAGCCAGTAGTTCGTTTGATACGTACGTAAATTTGTTTTGGGTGAGGGTATTATTATGCATGTTTACTAGCACTAAGCTACTACTCGAGTGTCGAGTCCAAAAGCGTGCAGATCACAGATCGATCAGTCTTTGAGGTTCTCACAACGACCAAAACGATCCACGATAGAATATAGAATAAGATAAGATACTACAGCTCAGAAAGTGTCTCCGAGGCGTCCTGCCTGCGTCCAAGTCCTCGAGGCCGACCGAGGTCACCAAACCCCATACACGTTTGCAGTGATGGAGGGCAGCCGCCTACCCACGCCTTGACCGCCCTCTTTTTGCCCTGATGCTGTGGGTTCCCTCGTCTCGTCGGAGGAAGCGTGCCGTTGCGCCGCGCGCGAGCGAGAAAGTGGGGGACGGACAGGGGCAGGAAGGGCCGAAACCGCCGGCGGGGCACACGGGTTCGCGACCGACGCTCTCGTTTCGTGTTCCTGACATCGGTACCGGTTGTTCTTGCTGCCGCTGCCGCGCCCACGTTTTTGGTCACAGTGAAGACAGTGAAGGCGGCGACACTGCTGTTGGGCAGTGAAGGTCCATCTTCCGTCCCTCCAGTCGAACCTTTTCATGACTTTTGAGATGGAAAGTTCGAAACAGAACGTAACTTAAACCTCTTAATGACACTCATCGCATCTCCCGTACAAATCCTAGTCACCAAGCAGGCTGCCCTGTACAGCGCGCTCCAACAAATGTAAGCTAGGTCTGCTTTGAACGCATGAATGTACAGTGCTCTGAATGATCAATAAATCAAGTCCCTCATAAAAAAAAACTTAATTTTAGACATAGTCTCAGTAAAATACATCCTCCAATAAATTCAAGTAATTCCCACGGACACCGTATCCTATGCGGCAGCATGTGTGCATTCCCACGGCCCACGGGCCCCTGCATGCCGGCGAAAAGCCGCAAGCCCGCAACCGTGCAAAGGACCGAGCGCGAGGCCGCGTGGCCAAACTGCCAGAGCACGGCCCATGTCAGCGGGAGCGTCAGCCCGCTGGTAGCTTCCAGCGACGGAGACCACAGAGTCACATACCTCTCACGTACCAATTTCTGAGGTCAACCTGCTACGACACCACGTCAAAATCAAATGCTATGGAGCACAAGTACATGCTCTCTCCTACTAAATTGCATGTGAACCGCGTGGTGTGGCGTGCCATACACGTTAAACCATGGTTGGCCGCACGCTGCATTCCAATGCTATAGTACATCTTGTGTAGGGAAAAAAGGAGGATATTTGGAAAAACACCAGCTATGCGCTGTTGTCGCCGCAGCCCTGCAACGCTTCTGTTCAGTGGACGCCTTTTAGTTTTAATTATCTCCTAGTGGTAGTTTCAATTTTATACTATCATACTTGAATCTTTTCCCTTTTTTCCTCATAAAATCAGACTTGAATCTTGACTCATGAAATTATCTCCCGTCTTAGGTTATCCACCTCACAAATTTGTCGCATGGCTATAAACGCCGACTTATAACAAAAACAAATACTTGACTTTGTGTTCTCGTCTAATTTTTTTCCTATTTTCTAACTTTAGGCATGAGAAAAACCCAATTCTGTATAGGGTCCATTTAGATGTAGATATTTGAGCTAGTAGAATTAAGTTGGGTTGCAATACTAAATCTGTTGTTTGATATAAAATTGCTATTTAGAATCTAATTCTATGCAATACGGAGGTGACAGACTCTAAATTGGGATATGTAACTTTTAGTTATACTCCAACATTCCAATTCCAATCAACTGAGTTCTAATTCTAACTCTTAATTCACATGCAACCAAACAACACAATTTAGAAAATCGGATTCCAATTCTAGATTCCACACTCGAAAGCCTACATCCAAACGGTGCGAGGGATATTTTACCTTTATTTTTAAAAAATTCAAAATCTTTTATCATATTTTTGAGAGCTAATGGATCGGCATCATTGCTCTCCTGGTGTGATGAGTAATTATCAACAAGCTTAAGTCCTCTGATGGACAGGAGGCCCTCAGATGGACTGGAGGTAGAGGATTATAAAGACCTCGATGGAAGAAGCTCCTGTAAGAGCGGTTTTGGGAAGCGCTCCTACTCATGGACTTTTATAGTGCTGCCACTGTAGGAGCGATTCCCGACCGCTTTTGTAGAGACAGCAGCAGGAGCGGCTCATATTCTGAGCCGCTACTACTGAAGCCCTTACAGGAGAGGTGCAAAAGAAGCACCGCTCCTGCTGATGTTCCTAGCAACTTGAGCCGCTCCTGCTAAGGACCTCTGCGGGAGTGGTTTGGGTTTTCACAGCTCCTGCTAAATTTGACCCCGCCTGTTTCATTCCCGCCATAATTTGAATAAGCCATGTGTTTTTTGTTTCCTGCCATATTTCCCGCCAAATTCAAAACCTATGGATTGATGTATTGCTTCGGCTATTTTTCGAATCCTAATGCATGCTTTTCTGCTATATATACATTTTCAAGCCACATTTACCTATAAATATTCATGTGTGTCAACTTTGCCGTGCATGCTAGTTACAAAAACCTTCCAATGGACCGGAGGCAAGTCTCAGCGTCGGTCGGCTACGGAAGCTCGGTACATGGAAGGGCGGAATAGCGATGACGGTGTAAGTCCTTCGATGGAACGTAAGGCAATTCCAATGGACCCGAGAAGTCGGGTGTGACCGTGGTGCTCCAATCTGAGTGCATGGCGCGAAAGCATGCGAGGGAAGGAGGCTTTGGTAGCTTTGGTTTAAAACTGCCACCCAAGTTCAAATGATTTGATGAATTGGGCTACGACTCGCCAAGATAGAAGAAATTGGCCAAGCCTGGCCCAGATGAAGACTCCTAAAGTTTTCTGATTTCTGACTCCAAAAATGCGTGTGGATATTGGACTACTGGCTACGTGGCGTGAATCTAAGGAAGACGTGGAGAAGAAGAAGATCGAAGCGTCATCATAATCGTCCAATTGTATTTCTTATATTTCAGCCCCTCTATACATTTGTAATATAGTGGTCTTAGTGTAAATCTGCATCGTTTGGCCTAGGGTATAAGTAGATTTGGTGGCTATCATTTGAGGGCCATCTTGGCTAGTTAAAACCTAGGTTTAGCATGTCTCTTGCAGCCAAGTGCCGAGAATTTGAAGAGTTTTAGGCTAGAATTTGAGTCCTCTAGCTAGTGCTCTTCACATCAAGAGGGAGAATGAAGGATGGGAGGCTTTAGGATCTTTGTATAAATTGTTTTCCTTCCATTGATCCATCAAGATTCAGCAGCAATTTGAGTCTTTGTATGCAGCCCTCTCCCTTTCCCTTTTTTAGTTTGGATTTTGGATGAAACTCAAAGACTTTTAGTGATTTGCAATTGCCTGCGAGTTAGTCCTGTTATTTTGGTGTTTTAGACTTGCTAGGACATGGAGATTATGCCCTAGTTCATCTTAATCCTGTTGGATTGCCACGGACATGTCGTTCTTGTAAGTGCAGTAAGGCTCCTTAGTGGTTTTGGTGCATTGAATGACAACACGATTAAAGATCTAATCTCTTTGTGAGATGACTTGATAGGTTTTCACAGGTTGATTAATTGTAATCAAGCGCAGTTGAATGAATTATAAAGGATACATCTCATGATTAAGCATGATTGTTCTCGTATGTTAAGAACAAATGATTTAAATGCATATCATTCATAGGTATGAAGACAAATGTATCTATAATGGATATATCAAGTGAATACATTGCCCAAGTGCTGGTTATCTTTGGTATTCCATTATTAATGCACTTTGAGGCTCATGATTATCATAATGTGAAAAGTGACAATGGTCTCAACTCATGTATTTGGATGTCACTGTAATGGATTGAAATACTCACAAATGACAAATGGCTGATCCTATAAACACTCTACTGCATATTCAAGCCAACAGTTATGAAGAACAAGTATATTGAATGGTCAATGAGCAAATGTGCTCTATCTACCTATTGAAGAGGTTTCCACTATTGAAGTCCAACTATTTCAGCTCAGAAGAGGATTGCTCTCAGAAGAAGGAGCTCAGCTTGGCTATCTCTCGATTGGAATTATTCAAGATGGCATTGTTCATAAAAGACAAGACTCAAGTGGTTTTAAACTAGATTTCTATTTAATCTTGAATATAGGTATGCCGTACTATCAAGAGGGAAACTGAGTTTGGAATGTCACTAGTCAACATGTGTTCTAACTAGTTCAGAGAGTGTCGGGGTACTTCATCTTCAGTGATGACTTTGACACTGAGTGTGAGAGCTCTCTAAATCTTTTATTGTGCTTAACTCTCAGCTAGGTGTACCTTTTGTGGAGACAAACACCTACACTTCTTACCTAGTGATCCAAGGCTTCGTGCCTTAGCCTCTGGTTTGAGAAAACCCATCCCACCCCCCATCCCACCGGACTATCCGATAGAGGGGTTTGAACCTCAACGGCTAGTCGTCCCCTACCAGACTGTCCGGTAGCGGCCACCGGACTATCCGGTGGGGCTCCTCCTCCTCTCTTGTTGAGTTTGCTGCTTCCCTCCAAACGTCCATATACATTCAGAGACCTAAGAAACACTCTCCAAGTACTCGCTTTGTGAGATTGAGTCTAAGTGTGAGATTCTTGAGTTGGAGAGTTTGTGTGAGATTGTGTGAGTATCATTGTGAGCACCTAGCTTCTGAGCACAGTTGGCAAGCGATTCCGGCAAACACTTTTGTTACTCTTGGAGGTTTCCTCCTAGACGGCTAGAGCGTCCCGAAGGTCACTCTCTTAAGAGTGGCACATTTCTTGTAGGTGATTACCCCGCTCTTGGGAGCATTGCAGTGAGCACTCTCTTAGCCTTGGTGGTTCAGGAGGGAGAGGCCGTGAGTTGAAAAAGACTCAAGCTCTTGGTGGGCGTCTCAACGAGGACGTAGAGACCTTGCGGGTGTGCCTGAACATCGGGAAGTAAATCTTGTGTCTTGTGTCTTGTGCCCTTGCTAGGAGCTTGCCTCAATCTTAGTGCTTGAGTGTTTTTCGTTATCACCTTTACGTTTGCTTCCGCTACTATTACTTTGTGCAAGCACTTGTTGTGACTGCAGGTGTGCAGTGTACAACAGCTCAACACCACCAGAAAAACCTTTGTGACTACACTCCATAGCTCAATAAGTATTTTTGTGCATATCTCATTACTTGAGCTATCTCTGCATGACACCAGACTATCTAGTGTGGTTTACCGGACTGTCCGGGAGCTACCGGACTATCCGGTAGAGGCCACCAGACTATTCGGTGTGAGCTGACAAATTTGTTTTAAAGTGGTGAGTTTTAGATTAGCCTATTCACTCCCCCTCTACGCGACATCAACATCCTTTCAGTTCTTGAGTTTTCTCTTTTTTTTTTCAAGTATTCACCTTTTCACAAAATCTAAAATTCCCGCCAATCATTTATCTTTTTCCATGGATCTTATAGAAAAAAAGCTTTGAAATAGTGGCTAGATAGCCTGTGCAAATTTTGGTGAAGATTTGGTCGAGATAGGTCTTTGGGAGTTTAAGAACCGGGGCCGTTTTAGGAGCTATCGGACAAGTCCGGCGGTCCATCGAACAAGTCATGTGCACAAGACAAGGCTCATCGGATTGTCCCGTGACACCGGATAAGTGAACAATAATCAGGATAGCTAACTATTTTTTGGCGTTTTTCACTTCCGCGTTTTTGCTTCAACCTCTCTTGGGTGTTTTTCACTTAGCCCATACTCTTTGCTTGATGTATATCAGTAAGACGAATTTAGGTACGGAGTGGCCAATAAGACACTTTGCGTGAGTCCGTTGTCTTGGTTGTCTTGCTATCAATCTTTTGGTTACCAAGTAAGTTTTCTTCCGTTATTTGGTTAGGTACGTACTTGCTCCAGTGGGCGGTACCTAATACTTTATTTTCGTGTCCGTTTTTAATTGAGATTTGAATTTGAGTTTTCGAGTGCTTCTGTTCAGCTCTAAGCGCAATATTCGGTCCTACAATTTTAATTTTAATCGATAATCATAGCAGCCATATTTTAGTGTACATATTTCTTTGGAACCACGTTAGTTTTCAGCAGGGTACGCATACAATGAATGCCCGTAGTATAATGGACACCGTACCGAATATAGTCGGTGGGATGCCCGTACCAAATCCATGTCAAAATAGACCCAAAGCCTGGCTCGCGAACACCCGAAACCCCTCCTCCGCTCCCTCTGCCCCTCCCTGCTCGGCTGCTCCTGCCCCACCCCGTTGACGTCGCCGGAGATGGCGAGGGGCACCACCGCCATGGAGGTGCGCGCCGACGGCGTCGCAGTCATCACCATCTCCAACCCGCCCGTCAACGCCCTCTCCCTCGACGGTACAGTTCGCCCGTTGGCCCCCCAAAACCGTTCACATTCCCCTCGCGCGCGCACGCTCTGTGCCGTGACATTCTCCACTCCACCAACCTCCTGTTTGGGGTTCGTCGGTTGGGGGATTGTCGGGGGTGCTCGTGGACTAATTGATCTTCGCCTCGCGCTGTAGTGTCAGCTATTGGGGAATGATGTGTTGACTTTGATCCAGACTCGCGGGGGTACCGAGGCAGTGTCATTGCTTGCGAGTGGATGGATAGTAGAAATGCTTCAGTCGTGCAGAGCCAAGCCTTTGTTTGTTCCCGTTGCTGTAGCCGGCCATGTTTTGTTTTGCTTTGCTTTGTTTTGTTTACTCACCAACTTAACTTATGTCAGCTTAATTTGGTCATTCCTACATGCTGTATGTTCTAGGATTGCTATTTGTCTTGGCTTCATAAAGCAATCTTGCAGTAGTGCTGATCCACTTGCTATGCAACTGCTAGCCACTGTTTTTACTCATAGAGCCTTTCGATGGTTTGGCTGGTTCCCCCGCCCCTAGGCACCACATTTTCCCCTAAATTAACGCCATTGATCGTGATTGTTTGAGCATGATACGCCCTTTGTTTCTGTTTTGCAGTCATAGCTAGTTTGCAGAGGAATTATGCAGAGGCTCTAGGCAGGAACGATGTCAAGGCTATTGTCCTCACTGGTATGCCACGGAAAAAAGTTTCTTGTTGATTGTCCTATGCCAGTGCTGTGTTCGAATTGTTTTTTCACTCTTATGCAGGCGCCAAAGGGAGGTTCTGTGGCGGATTTGACATAGCTGCGTTTGGAAATAAGCCAAGTAAGAATGATGTTTCGTACCAAGTGCGTTCTGGCCCTCTTCCCTCCTATGCAACTAAATACTTTTGTGTCATCAGAAAATGAGAAGCCTGGATCCATGTCTATTGATTTCTTGACTGACATAGTGGAAGGTAATTCATCATTCTCTTGCTCTAAACCATGCATGTTGATAAGTAGGCGATTGCCATTATTGAGTCATTGTGTACTCGTTGCTGCCAGATGCTCACAAACCATCAGTGGCTGCTATAGACGGCATTGCCCTAGGGGGTGGATTGGAGGTTGCCATGGTACGGCTAAGTTGTTTTCCTTTCTTTTTGTCATATCATGTTTCACACTGTTGTATTTTTTGTTCAAATATGTGGCTATTTGTTAGAACCTCTTTCTATGCAGGTTTGCCATGCTCGCATCTCGACACCGTCAGCTCAGTTAGGACTACCTGAACTTCAACTTGGAATCATTCCTGGAATGGGAGGTATTCTTGATTCCCAACATATGCTTTCATGAAGGCCCCAATATTTAATCAAATTCTCCTGTTTCTGCTGCATCCACCTTGAGCCTAAACATATAGTCATATAGTGTGTCTGGCCCTTCACCTATCTTCTTATGGGAAAGGGCTCTTGTGTCCACATTCAGATTTCCACGATAAATGGTGTATAGAAGCATTCATGTCACAAAAGTAGAATTAAATCTTTAGGAATGCCCATTGCCCAATTATACAACGACATGTTGCTGGACATATTAGAACCATTACATGTTGGGGTTAGTTCCTCCAAACAAGCATGAGGTGTCAAGAGGATGGACAGCTCAGCAGCACATATGGTTTCCATACTATGGAATTGGGAAGTACAAAGGAAAATGGTGCCTGACCTATAGCACAAGTTTGGTTCAAGTACTTACGTTCTAACTATAATAATTATTGAAAAGGGCAAGATGTATCTCCCTTTAGTTTTTTTCCATTTTTTATGTTAACTTTTGAGTTAAATACGACACAAGCGATCGATAAACTGGTCATGGTGTTCCACTTAGGTTCATGAACTCTAAAGGTGTAATTATTGGGTCATTGAGCATGTGAAATGTGATTGAAGTGCCCAAAATACCCCTATAGTGACTGACGTGGCATGCCTGTGGCAATTTCATATTGACAAGTAATTGTAGAGATATCTTGGGCACTTTGGTTTTGGATGACACATTTCACAAGTTTAAGAGCCTAAAAAATGCATTTTAGAGTTCATGGACCCAAGAGGCACACAGCAACAGTTTATGGACTACTGCTGTATTTAACTCTTCATATTTTAACTTGTTGCAGGGACACAACGTCTCCCCCGCCTTGTTGGACTGCTAAAAGCCCTCGATATGATGCTGGTAAGCTTGACTTGTATGTACTATGTAGTATTAATTAATTGCATTTCTGGTGATGACAGAAACCTACATGACACTGTTGTTGACTTAGTATTGGTGTATTCTCTTAATAGATGTCAAAGGCTATAAAAGGCAGGGAGGCACATAAACTTGGCTTAGTTGATGCCATTACTTCGGCTAATGAATTGGTCAACACTGCCTGTTCCTGGGCTCTAGGAATTGTTGAAAATAAGAAACCATGGTTCAAGAGTCTGCACAGATCTGATAGACTTCCAGATCTCGCAGAAGTCAAGGATGTTCTGAATTTTGCAAGAGTTCAAGCTAAAAAGAAGTCTCCGAATGTTCAACACCCCATAGTCTGCATTGATGTTATTGAAGAGGGAATAGTGTCTGGTCCTCGTGCTGGCCTCATGAAGGTAAATAACCAGTTGGTGCTGTTTTATGTTAGTATTGCCTGGGTGTTTCTTAGCTATTCATTTTCTAACAGGAGGCGCTCTCTGGAAAAATGCTTGAGCAGTCTCAAACAAGCAAAAGCTTAAGACACTTCTTTTTCGCTCAGCGTGCTACTTCAAAGGTTAGTACAAATGCGAGGTCAAAGATTATTCTATGTACCCATTTTCATATATGTAAGATTTATTTAGTCTAAATCCTTTTCTACGATGAAAATTGTCATGTTTCATAATTTTCAATCAAATATGTTGATGGTCAAAATACAATAAAGCGTAATAAATTTATTTATGTTAATTTTATAGACAAATCAAGTTATGATCTGAAATTACAGTGCACTTATTAATGTTAACCCTGCTTTTCATAGAGATATGTACCACAAAATCTATGTTACTAGCTTTCATCTGACCATATCGACCTGCCAACACCAGATTCCAAGTATTACTAACATGGGTTTGACACCACGGAAAATTAAAAAGACAGCTATTGTTGGAGGTGGTCTAATGGGATCTGGAATTGCAACAGTGTTGATATTGAACAACTTCAAGGTTGTATTGAAAGAAGTAAATGAACAGTTGTTATCTGCAGGCATTAACAGAATTAAAGGTATACTTTTTTCACTCAATTTTTGTTGGGATTGTCTTCAAGTTCCTCAGGAGTTTTTTCTTCTGTCCAGCCAATTTGCAGAGTTTTGTGAGAAAAGGTCAGCTTTCCAAAGAAGATTATGAAAAGAAATTTTCTCTACTATGTGGTGTTCTTGACTATGAACAGTTTAAAGATACAGATCTAGTCATTGAGGTAGACCCAATATCTATGTTCCTCAATTTCTGATTTTACATAATATGAGATAGCACTGCTTATTCAATTTTATCACCTATATAAGTCTAACTAGTTAAGTGTGTCTCATAACATCAACACCAAGCAACCAAAGAAATAAAGAAATAAAAAGTGCTTATCTGAAGGTTAAGGATGAAAATATTGTAGTAGCTAGTTGGCAAAAATCTTGTCTTGGCTTCATGTTACTTAACAATACTTATCTTTGTGCATCAAAAGTACATATTGTCCTTGTTGTTTACTTTTGTAAAATATTCTGCACTATTCATTGCTTCCTTAGCCTACATAGCCTGACGTATGTATTGAGTTGAAGTTCAAAAGGCAGTGATTCTGATAACTACATGGACAGGCGGTTATTGAGGATATATTTCTGAAACAGCAAATATTTTCTGACCTTGAGAAGCACTGTCATCATAATTGCATATTTGCCACAAACACTTCAACAATAGACCTGAACTTAATTGGTCAGAAGACAGTTTCTCAGGATCGTGTTGTCGGCACACACTTCTTTAGGTAATGTGATACGCACCTACATTCTGTTTCCCTTTTCTTAACCTATGAATCTAATCGATCCATAATTTCCAGCCCAGCTCATGTCATGCCACTGTTGGAAATAGTTCGTACCCAGCAAACTTCCTCACAAGTTATTGTGGACTTGCTTGATGTGGCAAAGAAGATACGGAAAACACCAATAGTTGTTGGCAACTGCACTGGTTTTGCTGTCAATCGTGTGTTCTTTCCTTATGCTCAGGCCGCTTGTTTTCTTGTTGATTATGGTCTGGATGTGTATCACATCGATCATGTGATCACACAATTTGGAATGCCAATGGGGCCCTTCCGGTAAGCAGCTAAATATGCCTTTTTGCGATCATCTGCTTTGAATATAGCCATGTATTGTCTTGTCTGCTGTGAGTTGTCTGAAGCTATGCAACCTTACAATTATCATTAATTTGGATGGAGGAGTTTCCTGCATTAGAAGAGTCAAGAATGTGACCTTGTTTTCTGGTGCCATAGGAACCAAGTAGACTGTCAAACTTTGGACAAAGGAATGTTTTCTTGCACTACTACTGTTTTGTCTGGGCCATCTATCACTTGCATCGTTTCTTCCATGTCACGCTGTTGAGTTATTCGATCTTCAACCTGATAACTCCTGTAGTGTTCAACCTGGGTTTAGGCAGGATCTGTGGGCTGAACAGAATGCATTTATGGCATGTGTTCTTCCTAAAACAGCTGCTTTACAGAATCCATCTATGCACCGCTTTTTCTTTTGAAGGTTATTGACTGCTTGCTTTGGTACATGTTGTATTGTTCTTTTTTTCCTTTCCATTTCGTGCATTGCATAAGGTAGTATCAACATACCCTTGTTATCAAGTTCAGATTCATCACTACTATTGTGACACCTTGTTGTCTCAACAGATAGCTATTTGATTGACAGTGGATTTCCTTTTTGTTAATGTCTCATACAGATTAGCAGATCTTGTTGGTTTTGGTGTTGCCATTGCCACAAGAAAGCAATATTACCAAAATTATCCTGAACGATGCTACAAATCAATGATTCTTCAGATTCTGCTCGAGGATAACCGGACAGGTTCTTTCAGCCTCAAAATGCACACATAATTTGCTTCAAACTATGAGCACAGTTGAGTTTGTTCTTCTGAAAGATGAAGCTCATGATTATATTTTATTTGTGGAAACACTGGTCAGGTGAATCTTCTTGTAAGGGCTTCTATATATATGATGATAAACGGAAAGCCTCTCAAGATCCTGATTTGAGAAAGTACATTGAAAAATCAAGGAACATAGCAGGTGCTATGCAAGATCCTAAGGTCATGATGCTATATATCTAGTTTTTTACTCTGCTCCCATCCTCAATACCCACTTCGCTGGATGATCTAAACCAAATGCACAACAGGATGTGACGAGTTGCTGGGAATTGTAGGGAATAGATGCTTCACTAAAGCAATTCCTTTTGCCTTGTATGAGGGAGCAACAAAATAGGTTTGCGAGGAGCTACCTTGTTACTTGTCCTTTGTTCTAAAAAATGAACGAAAATAAGAAGTAAAAGAATTTTCAAAGTTTGGATTATGTGTCTAGTGTCACATACTCCCTCCATTATTTTTTATTTGACTCTAGGTAAGTCAAAGCTCAACTAAAGAGCTACGCACAGGCGTACAAAGAATAGATGAAGTATCAATCATTATGCTCTAAATGCTAGTAATCCCTTTCACATTGTACGTAATAGTACCTCTTTAGTCTTTGGTTGTTTCAAGTTAAAGTTATTTCACGTCTGAATTTGATTTCCTTTCCCTCAGCTGATGAAATTAACAGATAATGATATTGTGGAAATGATCTTCTTTCCTGTGGTGAATGAAGCCTGCCGAGTGCTTGATGAGCAAATTGCTCTTAAAGCATCTGATCTTGATGTAGCGTCCATTATGGGGATGGGTTTCCCTTCTTACAGGTCCACTGGCTTCTG
Source organism: Paspalum notatum (assembly GCA_022530915.1). NCBI lineage: Eukaryota > Viridiplantae > Streptophyta > Magnoliopsida > Poales > Poaceae > Paspalum > Paspalum notatum. Next base: position 27,823,953 of record CM039692.1, read on the forward strand.
TGCTGTGTTACTCACTCATCTGGCCCCCTTTATGCCCATCCTTACTCATAATTCCTTAATCTTACATGCAACTGCTATTTCACATCAGAGGTGGAGTAATGTTTTGGGCCGACTCTCTTGGTGCAAAATACGTATACAACAGATTGGAGGCATGGTCCAAGGATTATGGGGAGTTCTTCAAACCCTGTGAATATTTAGCTGCGAGAGCTCATCAGGGTGCATCCCTGGTAAAGATCTAGATCATGCTGTCCTTGACTTGACTTCGTTGATACGTCTATACATCCTTATCAAATGAACCTTTTTCATACTATTTCTTCCTATTTACTGAATCGCCCAAACTTGCATTCCTGAAACTACTGCAGGCTGCGAAGGTTGACAGTGCAAAATCGCGACTCTAGTTTCATTCATTTGTCCAGTCGTGTATATACAGACTTGAGCTTCACTGAATCCCCAAATTTGAGTACATGATGTTGTGAAAACCCGTGAGGATCGGGATTCAGGAGCTTGATTGTTACAATCAGGTAGATGCAAAAGTTGCGAATAATGAAATTGAGTATTTTAGGGAGGTATGGAGAAGTAGCAATTGCTGCGGAACTATCTATGGAGTTTTTTCTGAAATATTGTATGCAGTTTTGTTGAACTGGTGTTTGCATTGAATGGTTACATGGAATTTATTGCCGCAAGTGTTTTCTAATTATTTTTTTGGAATTCATGGTCCCCAGGAACATTACCGTTCAGCTTCTCGAATAGTTTTCCCTGCAATTGTTTTCCTTTCTAGGGTTTTTTGGCAGATATAGCTGGTTGCTGCTGCTGCACTGTAGTGCCACAAGAGCCAACTTGTTGTCGCTGCGCGGCACTGTAGCTGTATAGTGGCAGCGGCGGAACCAGATCGGCTAACGCGGCGTGAAAAGCGGCAGCGGGACGTCAAAACCTGCTGGACCGTCCATCAAGGATCCTACAGCTCACACGTTCGGCACGTGACTCCACAACACCTTGGTGCTGTTGCCACCACCGCCTGAGCCCTGAGGGCGCGGGTGGTGCTGCGCCCTGCCGCTGCGGCTCCTGCTCTCCTTCCTGTCGCGCGCGCTGCTGGTCGTGCAGTCGCGCCGCTCACGGCCGCGCTGAGCTCGCTGCTGTCCGTAGCGGGAGCGCCGGCGACGCTCCGAGGCTCAGCAACCTCCACACAATCTCGCTTCTCTCCTCGTCCACGGCCGTGCTGAGGTCGCTGCTGTCCGCCGTGTGGGACAACGGCAACACGCCGAGTCTCAGCCACCTCGACACAATCTTGCTTCTCTCGTCGTCCACGGCCACACTCACACAGCTCGCCGCCAACGCGCGCCTACTCGTCTCGTCGGCCTCGTTCTCCACCTCTCCCACCGCCGATTCTTCCGTGGATAGCCACATCTCCCGCCTCAGCCTAGGCTTTGCATCGTCCCACGCGGCGATGCTCGACGAGCCGGTGGGCGTCGCGTCCCTGCTGCCGCCATGCTGGACGACGACCTTCTGCCCCCGTCCTCCTGCGAGCCAGGGGCGGATCCACCATGATTTATGGGTATTCACTGAATACCCAAGATTTTGGACAAAAAATTTTATACATATACTAAGTATACTACGTATACATATGTAAATAGTAAAGGAAATACGTTTTTCAACTCCAATATGTCGATTCAGCCCATCCTATCATTTCTTGGGCCGTTTTCCTCCCACCCCACGGCCCATGCGCCCTAGCCCACGCGTCCCGCTGCCTTTGGCGGCTTAGTGCCCCAACCTTCCCGGTCGCAACAGCCCCCGACGCCATCTTTGGTCTTCCCCCGACGCTGTCTTCGGTCTTCCCCCAAAATCGCGAAACCCTAGCGCCGCCCCTGGGAGGAGTCGAGGAGTGGGGACTGGGGAGTGCGGTCTGCGGCGGCGCCCGGGGAGTGGGGAGTGCGGCGGCGCGGCGCGGCGTGGCAGTGGCCCGCACCCGGTGGGAGGAGGCCGGCACCCTGCGAGCTACTGCGACTGCGAGCAGCAACCGGGCGACGGCGAGCCGGCGAGGGCGCGACGCGAGGCCGGCGGCGGCTAAGCAAACGCTAGGCCGGGCGGCGATGTTCACTCGGTAAGTGAAGATGATTTGTGATTTACTGATTTGTATCACTGTGATTTACATTCCTGGTGATTTACCGATTTTCATATTGATTGTGCCACTATGATTAGATAATGTATTGACTAATTTACTCAATCTAGGTTGCAAACGTGAAGAGAAAAAAATGGTTCTGTTGTTGATTTAAAGTCTTTCTTGCTAAGAGCTGCTGCAAAAAAGAAAGTTATCGTATAATTTGTAAGCTATCTTTACCATCTTTTTATATCCGGCACTCTAGTTAATTCATATGTTGCCTCATTGCTATACGTTGTGTTGAACAATTTGTTTTGCGATATACTCATTCCGTCCCAAAATAAGTGCTGTTTTAGGATTCAAATTTTGTCCCACAATAAGTGCTGCTTTAGAAGATTAGTTGCATTTAAAAGAAAAACTAATCTGATGCATACATGCACATACCAATAAAAGAAAGATTAGGTTGTTAATCAGGGGCACATGCGTCATCTCCCACTCTCTTTAATCTGTCCTAAAAATCCTAAAACAGCATTTATTTTGGGACGGAGGGAGTATATAGTACCAATATATGCTATATAATTAGCGCTATGGCATATTATACATGCCAAAATGTAGTTTCTCTAGGCTAGCTGAAAATTTTTTTTACCTCTCGTAGTTTTGAATACCTAAAGTAAAAATCCTGCGCCCGACACTGCTGCGAGAGCGGTGTGGCCCGCTGGCGGCGCTCGCGTCGCCCTCGGACGCGGCGCCCTGTAAACTCTTGGCGCCCTGGCAACTCATGGCGCTGGTCCCACACCTGTGCTGCGCGTTGGAGTCCGGCGGTGCGGGCGCGGACACTCCTCCCGCGACGCGTCCGCCGCCATCGCGACCCGCGGAGGCGTGACGGCGCTGCTGGCGGCGGGCGCACGCCCGCGGCACTGGCCGCAGCGGCCGGGGTGCTCCGCAACTTCATGGCGTTCCTGGACCTCCTCCCGTCGTTCCGCGATGAGGCCGCACTTGCGCTGCTCCTACAGATGGTGTCCCTCGGCACGCCGCGCGCGCAGGAGCTGGCCCCGCTTGCCTCTAGAACCTCACCGCCAGCGACGGCGATGAGGGCCAACGCCTCAAGGTCGAAGCTTTTCCAGGAGGGCGTGCGTCAAGAAACATTGGCGCTAGCCGTGGCGACGAGCCGGGCCTTGCGCGGCCGTGAGCGGCGGGCGAGAACGCGGCCGTGAGCGGCTCGAGCAGCGGCGCGGCAGGCAGGAAGCTGGCGACAGCAGGGAGGACAGCAAGGGGCCGCAGCTGCAGCAACACATGCGCCCACACGCGGTGGCAACAGCGGAGTCAGCGTCGTTCGGACGTGTGGAGCTGTAGGATCCCTGATGGACGGCCCAACACGCTTGGACGTCCGGCTGCCGTAGTTCACTCTACGTTAGCCGATCTGGTTCCAGCGGCAGCCATCACTACCGAACACACCCACATTTCGTGTTAGATATGTCCTTCCTAGGTCAAATTTCAGTAACTTAAAAGCTTTTTAATAAATACTAATACCTACGATGTCAAATAAATTGTCATGATTGGCGTTCATTATCAGAGGAAGAGGCCCCTTGGTAGTGTTTGGTTGGTGGGACGGAGTGGAATGGAACCATTCTATCCCACTAATTAGCGTTGGGTTGAAAAGCTGAGGAATGGATCTGTTTCAGAAAAAAAAAATATTCTCTTCAGATTCGGGACGGGCACGTTCCGAAAAAATTCTGGAACGCAACCGTTCCACCTGGAACGTGAGACTGACAGTGGACCCGAGCTCGAAATCTGAGACAGAGGTATTCCATCCTTAGAATCTGAGACAAAACTATTCTATTCCTCCTAATGCAGATGCGTAATCATCAAACAAGATTGTATTAGCTGGGAGAAATTATGGTCCTGCCTACCTTTGATTGTTCGTATGAAAACCAACAAACTAATCTAAGTTAGTTTGCCGAGTTGTGAGGCTTTGCCCCAGGCAAGCCCTTGAAACAGGGACGGAGAATCAGCGACACGTCGTCTTCTTGCTCTTTGTGCAATTAGTTGTTCGGCTTATCGGTCAATAGCAGCTCTTGTGTTGATCCTTCTTTCGCGGAATCTATATGTATGATATAATATGCAAGTGAGTGCAAGAGAATGCAAATACATGCATATGCTACAAGTTATATGTATGACATAGTGCAATCATGAGTGCAACGAATGCGATTGTATGCATAAGGTGCAAATAAAGCATAATGCATGATCCAGTAGTTTGTGACAAAAAGACTCAATTAAACTTAGTTCAAACATATCCCATAATGAGAAAACTTAACATCTTTCCTAAGAAATCGTACAACCCATCACTAAAAAGTCATACAAACCATCACTAAAAGCTAAGCTAGTTCGACCAATCATTCATGATATCACATTGACTTGCAGCAAGTAGCATGGTATAGGAAGCAACATTACACTTTCACATGCAATGCACTTAGGTTCATTACGTAAGTTTATCTATTTATTGAATTAAACTGCTTATGTCAAATCCTCCCGTTATATAGATCCAAACGAGCTTAAATTTTTATGTCATGAAGGAGTATATCACATAAAGCTACAGCCAAAATTTCAGCCATAACCAAGTCATAATTAATTTTTTAAAATTTCAGCGAGTTTTCAGCCCTATAGCTTGTCAGAATTTTAATAATTTATAGGAGTGGTCTCTGGACTTGAAATTTCTACAGCAAGTATTTCATTGCATAAACATCATATACAAAAATCAGCAAGCACAAAATCCATAGTTTTGTGGGACATCTATTTTCCATATAATTATCCAGGTCTATTTTAAATGCACATCAAAACAGTACTCACAAGCTTCACAAAAGTACTTTTTGGAACCTATGCATCATTAGCAAGCTACCAAATTTTCCATGGAATTAATTAGGCATACTAAGACCACTTTTTCTTTTTATTTAGTTAAGCATGTGACACTTTGTCATTTTCAAATCACCACTCAAACTTAACATGCAAGGCCTCAAACTTTACCAGCAAGCTATCCATACTATATAAAGTACATAAAAAATACCAGAGATCATATTTGAGCATATAGCCTTCATTTTCCAAGTTAATTAAATACACAAAACACATGCATAAAGGCAAAACAGTAATTAAACAGTCAATGCTAGGGCTACCAAAAATCACGTAGTGCCATAATGCCATAAGAAAGCTACTGTTCAAGTTTCATAATTTTACGAGTTCATTTAGTCCATTTTCCCATTTATTTACCCTCCACATGCATGCACTAGACCAGGGGTAAAACAGACTTTTCACACATCCATATCATACCTATCCTGTAGATCTACTCAAGAGGAGTCCATAGCCACTGAGTTTGTTCATTTTGGATTTTTCTTTGACTTGTTATGATTTTTCAAAGTTCACAGCCTAATATAATTGAAATAAATGGAAAAACCTATAGATCGGGGACTTAAACGAAATTAATCGTAACCTCCAGGAGCTAGATCGTAAGATTATCCTGACTCAGTGCACAGCGCGTGAGAATTTCCGAAAGCGCAAGGTTAGATCTGCAAGAATGCGAAGGCTCGGGTTAAAATACGAAACCCCAATAGATCCAGGGGTGTTTTCACATGTTATCAAAGACACATTAAACAGTGATAAAATAACCTATAACCCAAGGGTTTTTCTGAAAAAGGTGGCCCTTTCTTCTACCTCCGGCTCGGCCGGTGCACACGTGGCGGGGCTCGCGTTCCCGCGTGCGGGGTAGCGCGTCGGGGCGGGGTCTTGGAGCCGAGTCGGGTCGAGGAGGTGGCCGGCGCTACGGCGGACACCGTGGGCTAGATCTCGTCGCCGGCGGTGAAGAGGAGAGGCGGGACGAGGGTGGTGAACCGGAGCGGCGACGGCGCGGCGGTGCGCGGCGGCGCAGCTCGATTTCGTCGGGGTATGGCACGGTCGGGGCCACCGCTGGGCTTGTGAGTTGCGCGGCGGCGCGATGGTCTCGGTGGTGGGATCCTAGAGGTGTGGGGACGGCCAGAAGGTGGCTCCCCGCAGTGAGGGCCGGCGGCAATGGTGGTGCGCGACGGCGTTACCCGCGGAAAAGGGCAAGGGAGGCGGTGGGAGGCTCTGAGGCTTGGCGGGGAAGGTGGAGGACAGTGAGGCGAGCGCGAGGCGCGCGTCGGCGGGGCGGGAGGCGGCTCGAGGCGACCGGCAGGTGAGTTCGCCTCGGCGGCTATGGTGGTGGCGCACTGTGCTTCGGGAGGAAGAGGCAGGGGACAAGCGCGAGGCGTGGGGCAAGTGGAGTGGGAGGCGGTGCATCTCACCGGGTTGGCGTCCAGGTTAAAGCCCTGGGTGCGGCCTCGGCTTCGGCCGGCGTCGGCGCGGCGCGGGCAGGCCATGGCCGCCGCGTGGGCGTAGCTGAGAGGGGAGAGAGGGGTGGTGGCCGTCGGTGGACCGGGTCTATGGACCGGTCTCCCTGACAGGTGGGGCCGGGGAGGGGTATTGAGAGGATGGTCCATGGACCGGTTGCACGAAGTCGCGCGAGGGTAGGACCCACCGGACCGTCGCGTTCCAATTCCGCAGGCGGGAACCGGGGGCGACTGGCGTGTGGGGCCCGCCGGTCAGCGAGACAGAGGGAAAAGGGAAATTCCAAAATCCCGAAAATGGGAAAAGCCTAGTTTGACCAGGGAACAGGTTTCTGATCTTCACCTATTTGACCAACTTAGGAGTTGAATTTGACAAAACTCCAATTGGATGAAATGTTCTAAATTTGTTTCTCTACATTTCCCTTATAAACTTATATACCATGTTATATTCAAAATCTGGTGTAAACTTGAATTTAAGCTACTAACCAATGTTTGACCAACAGAACCTTCCAGTTTAGAAATTCTAAAAGTCTATTTTCTGGTCACTTTCACTCAAAGAGTTTTATAGCAATGTTGCTCATAATTTCAAGGTCTACAACTTTCTCAATATAATCATTGCAAGATTTTGGCGTTAATATCAAGAAAATTTAAAATTACTAAACTGGTCATGTTTGGGCAGAATTCACATGCTGACAGAAAAAGCCCCAAAACTCTATGCAAACCTTAATGCATGTCAAAGCACCAATTACCAAAGTTGTTTATCATCAAATTGTCTACAAGTTTGTCAATATGAGTTCAACCTATATCACTATAAAACTAAAGTTATGGGCGTAATCACAGAGACATATATACAGAAAACAGGTTTCGACAAGTTTCATTTCAACCAAGTTTGAACTAGGGCTCAATGCATGTAATTGTAGGATGCTTAATGATGAATGCTGCACATATGATGAATGATTATGCTCTTGAGATGCCGGAGCATCACAACCCACCCCCCTTAAAGAAATCTCGTCCCGAGATTTTTGATGTGATGTGAGTGGATAAGTTAAACGAGAAGAAAGTGCATTGTGTACGAATTTGAAACTTTAACTGATGTGACGTACTCAATTTGAAGTGGATGGAAGAAAACCAGGATATTTTGTTCGCAAGAATTCTTCTTGCTCCCAAGTTGCCTCTTCTTCGGAGTGATTACTCCACTGCACTTTGTACAAGTTAATAGTTCTTCTTCGTGTTGATCATTGCTTTTGGTCAAGGATCTTCATGGGCTTCTCCTCGTAAGTGAGGTCTGGTTGGATCTGAATTTGAGAGGTATCGACCACTTCCTCAGGCACCCGTAAGCATTTCTTGAGTTGTGAGACATGAAACCGCAGCTAGATGTGGTGGTAGCTCCAGCCGATAAGCAACTGGCCCACATTGCTCTGTGATCTTGAACGGACCAATGTATCGTGGTGCTAACTTGCCTTTTACTCCGAACGATGCACCCCTTTCATGGGTGACACTCAGAGATACACATGATCATCCTTCTCAAAGACTAAGGATCTTCTCCTCTTATCTGAGTAGCTTTTCTGTCTAGATTGTGCTCTCTTTAGATTGTCGTGAATGAATTTAACTTGCTCTTCTGCCTGTGTTACCAAGTCTGGGCCGAATGTGACACGCTCACCTGGTTCAGACCAGTTGAGTGGCGTTCTACACCGTCTACCATATAGGGCCTCGAAAGGAGCCATTTCTAAGCTCTTCTGATAGCTGTTGTTGTAGGCGAACTCTGCCAAGGGGAGACACTCATCCCACTTGGTGGAATAAGTCAAAGCGCATGCCCTCAACATATCTTCAAGGATCTGATTCACTCTTTCAACTTGGCCGCTTGTTTGAGGATGGTATGCCGAACTGTGAATTAAATTGGTTCCAAGAGCAATTTGCAATTGCTCCCAAAAACGAGACACAAATAGTGAGCCTCTGTCCGAAGTGATGGTTTGAGGAACACTATGCAAAGAGACAATCCTGGCTATATAAATTTCGGCATAGGTTTTGGCATGGTAAATTGTCTTCACATGAATGAAGTGAGCTGATTTCGTGAATCGGTCAATGATCACCCATATGGAATCATACCCCTTGGGAGTGCGAGGCAAACCTACAATGAAATCCATATGTATGTCCTCCCATTTCCAGGCTGGAACGGCAAGAGGTTGAAGCATACCCACAGGCTTTAGGTGGTCAGCTTTCACTCTTTGACACACATCACACTCGAATACATATTTGGCGATTTCTCGTTTCCTTCGAGTCCACCAAAATTTTTGTTTTAGATCTTGATACATTTTATTGCTGCCCGGGTGCAGGGTGAACATGGAGGTGTGAGCATCATCTAGGATTTTCTTCCTCAGCTCCATATCCTTTGGTACCACTAAGCTGTTTTTAAACCACAATACTCCCTCTTCATCAAGCTTGAAACAAGCCTTCTTCTTGTCATGGATCTCATCTCGAATATGCGCCATGCCCTTAGCTTGCTTTTGTGCTACTATGATTTGATCCTTGATGGTTGGTTCAAGGACAAGGTTGTAAAGTTCGGCTTCCAGCGCCGTTGGCATTTCTATTTCCCCAATCTCACAACATAGCACTCTTACCATTGGACGAGCTTTAATGAAGTTGCAATGAGCCTTACGGCTTAATGCATCAACTACTACATTAGACTTGCTAGGGTGGTAATGAACCTCTAAGTCATAATCTTTTATCAACTTTAACCACCGTCTTTGTCTCATATTTAATTCAGGTTGGGTAAAGATGTATTTGAGACTCTTGTGGTCAGTGTAGATGTGACATGTATTGCCTAGCAAGTAATGCCTCCATTTCTTCAGCGCATAAACAACCGCAAGTAGCTCAAGATCATGAGTTGAGTAATTCACCTCATGTTTCCTCAGTTGGCAGGATGCGTATGCAATCACTCTCCCTTCTTGCATTAGAACACAACCGAGGCCAATACCAGAGGCATCACAATACACGTCAAATGGCTTGGTGATGTCTGGTTGAGCAAGAACAGGTGCTGAAGTTAGGAGTGTTTTTAATGTTCCAAATGCCTCTTCGCATTTTGGGCTGTAACACCCTAAATTTTGCCACAAATAAAATCTTTGGAACCAATTTAATTTGTTCATATTGTTTGATCATGCATGACACCCATTTGATTTTTTATGTGATTTCAAAATAATTAATTAAAAAGAATCATAGGAATCACATGTTTGAACCCTCATGTCCTCATATTTTTATTGGGTGATTTGCAGTGTTCAAGGTTTGAATTTAAACTCTTTTGCATCTCTCCAAAATTTCTCAAATTCCAAACAACCCAGGAAATTTTCCTTTTCCTCCTTTCCTTCTCTTTCTCCCTTTTTGGCCCGAGTCGGCCCAGTGGCCAGGCCGGCCCAGCTCCCTCTTCCCCTTCTCCTTTTCACCCCGCGGCCCAGCCTAGTCGGCCCCGCTTCCCCCTTCTCCTTTTTCCCGCCGGCCCAGCGCGCCCCGCGCGGCCCGCCAGAACGGCCCAGTCGGCGCCGCCCTCTTCCCCCGCGCGCCCTCTTCCTCCCTCTCACTGACAAGCCGACCCCGCATGTCATCCCCTTCCTCTCCCTCTTTCCTTTCTCGGTCCGACGCCGGCGAGACGAGCTCGAGCCGCGCCTGCGCCCCGACCTCGCCCGAGGGTCACGCGACCGCCTCGCCCTTCCTTTCCCGCGCCCGCACTTTCCTTTCCCGGTCCTCGCCCGCGCCGTGCGCAGTACGGACACGGACAGAGTCCGAAGCCCGGACCTTCCTTGCCCCGTGCCGCCTTCCCTTTTCCCCCTCCGCAAGCCTCGGCGTCCGGGCTATAAAGGCTGCCACCCCGAGGCCCTAGCCATCGAACGCCCAAGCCCTAGACCGCCATAGTTGCCCACCGCGCCGCCGCCGGTCCACGCAGAGAGCCGCGGACGTCGCCTCACGTCGCCGACCGCCGTTGCCGCCTCACCGTGGTCCACACCCACACCAGCGCCTTCGCATTGAGGTATGGAAGCTAACTAACCCAATTCCGTCCTCAATAGCACCCTACACCGACGGCAATTTCTCGCCGGAGTCGCTCCACCACCCCGCTCCGTCGCGCGCCGCCTCCGGTCGATGCCCCGCCACCCGAACCCCTCCGGCCGCTTCGCACCACCGCCCGCTCGCCCGTGCGCCCGGTCTCTCTAGCCCTAGGCCCCGGAGCCGCGGAGTTCGCGTTACTCCGGCGAGTCTCCGCCGCGCCCGAAGGTCACCGCCGGTCGACCCCGTCGCCGGACTCTTTCCCCACCGCTCGATCTTTTCCCTGCCGTCCGATCGAGATCCAACGGTTGTAAGTGAGATGCGGTCCCGGTCAATACCGGTCAGCGCCGCATTCTTGCTAAAGAGTCCCTGGGTTTTCTAGGAATTAACCCGCAGTCCAGATCTATTAGATTTAGGTCCCTGGCTTTACGGTTTAGACCCTGAGTTTTTGGGAAATCAACCCGCGGTCCTGGTCAAGCCTGGTCAGCGCGGAGGTTTTGCGAGAAAGACCCTGAACTTCTTCTAAATTAACCCGCAGTCCTATTTATTTACGGATAGGTCCAGGTTTTCGCAGTTTAGCCCCTGGAGTTTCAAATTCTCTTTATTTTAAGCCCTTAATCTTATTTTATGCATATCTTTTGCGTTTTAACTCCGATTTGAATGATTCTTGAACCTACGGAATCGTAATAAAGTGTAGATCAATTCTAAAACCTTTTTAACTTCTGTTTATGATGTTTGGTGTACTGTTTTAGTCAAGTAATGCTCATTGCTTGTATGTATGCAACGTGTAGCCGACGTTCCGTCCGAGTTTGTCGATAATCCATCTTGGGAAGTTCCTGAGCAAGTTTTTGCTGAGGAAGGCAAGTATTCTTTGACCTATGTCCTATTTACATTAATTACACAATCTAGAGCCCAATTTGATTGCTCCTATTAAGGATGACTAGCTTCATATGTCTTTATATGATTATGAAACTTGGGATGGGCTGTGATGTGTAGATTAATGCTATCGCTCAACATCTTTATATTCATGTTGCTAATCTTGTTTAATTAATGAAGAACTTGATGATAAAAGTTTGGTCTTAGCAACATGGAGACTTGGGCATGTTTTGTTGGTTTTGCTCAAGTGCTTCACCATAAGGATCGGTTCGCCGAGCGACCACCCAGGAAAACAGTACAACCACAAGACTCACATGGGCACTGGGCTTGACTGATTAATTAGATGAACTAGAGTTTTGGCTTACTTTCCTGAAACATGGCGTATGAGGGGTCTGGGGGATATGGGACTTTGCCCTTTGCCAATGTGGTGCAGTTCGACTATCACCCTTTGGAACGGAACTCTCATATCTTTAGTTAACTGGAGTAACCTGTAACGAGTGGGCCATAACTCTAGGAATTCTTTGTAAAGGTCTCGTAATGAAACCCTGCCGATTCATCCAAGGTAATGAATATATGGGGTCTGATCCACCCTTAGGCATATGGAAATCATGACTTGTGGGTAAAGATGTACAACCTCTCGAGAGTGTTTAAAACTGATATATCAGCCGTGCTCACGGTTAAGAGCGGCCTGGACCCTCACAGATTAGAGTTTCAGCTTCAAGGTGAATGGCTCATGGTGATCATGGTAATGATGATGGATATGGTTATGGTTCATGCTTATCTTTTAAATATGTTTCTCTGCCTTTATAATAAAGGGATGGGTTAACGCTAATCATTGCTAGTAATTAAAACTTGACTAACTAAAAGCAATTGCTATGCCTAACCACTATAAAGCCAGTCCACTTTTATCCTAAACGGAATACTTGCTGAGTGCGTTATGTACTCATTCTTGTTTGTTTTATACCCGTTGCATCCATTGCAACCGCTGCTCAGATTCGGAAGGGAAAGGTGATGAATCCTAATCAGGAGTTCCAAGACTACGACGAGTTCTAGGCTGGTGTGCCATCCGTCAGTTGCCTGTGGATCCCGGTCGTCTTCCGCTGTCGTTTAGTTAACTCGTTTTCGTTCAGATACTCGGTTTCGTTAAAGACATTTATGGTCTGTAATAATGGTTATTACTCTTAAGTAAAGTACTGGTTGTGCTATTTACTTTTGATTATGCTGTGTATGTGGTTAAACTGATCCTGGCACATACATGGTTAGCACTTGGTTTCGTTTCTAAAACCGGGTGTGACATGGGCTCCACGCAAACTTTGCATTTTTCTGGGTCAACGCTGTCATAGGCTTTGCAATTTTTGAGAAATCTTTGATGAAGTGGCGGTAGTACCCCGCTAAACCAAGAAAACTCTGTATCTCGGTCACGGTTTGTGGCTGCTTCCAATTCAGTACATCTTCCACCTTGCTGGGATCGACAGCCACTCCATTCGCTGACAAGATATGGCCTAGGAATGCCACTTCCTTTAGCCAAAAAGTACATTTGCTGAACTTGGCATAAAGTTTATGTTCCCTAAGGCGAGATAGCACTATTCGCAAATGCTCTTCGTGCTCCTTCTCATTCTTGGAATAAACCAGGATGTCATCAATGAATACTACCACGAATTTGTCAAGCTCATTCATGAACACCGAGTTCATCAGGTACATGAAGAAAGCCGGTGCATTAGTCAACGCGTGGAGAAAGCAGTCTTTGGTATGTCTTCCTCTCGGACCTTAATTTAATGGTACCCGGACCTAAGATCAATCTTGGAGAAAACTGTGGCTCCCCCAAGCTGATCAAACAAGATATCAATGTGTGGTAATGGGTACTTGTTTTTGACAGTGACAGCATTCAATGGTCGATAATCGACGCATAACCTTTTACCACCTTGGTCTTTTTTCTCAAAAAAGAGGGCTGAGCAACCCCACGGTGACGAGCTGAGCCGAATGAACCCTTTGTCTAACTGCTCTTGTAGTTGTGTTTTCAGCTCTTTCAGTTCATCAAGTGCCATTCTATACGGCCTCTTGGAGACAGGTGCCGTGCCTGGAATAAGGTCTATTCTGAATTCTACATCTCTATCTGGCGGTAGTCCAGGTAGTTCTTCTGGAATCACATCTGGATACTCGCAAGCTACAGGGATATTTGCAAGTGCTTGTGCCTCGGTTTGAGCTTCTGCAACATTAACCGTGTGAGACACATGCTTATGAAGTGGCACATGAATAATCACATCGGTCCCACTGCTTGAGCGCCACTGAACGGTTCTACTCCCAACATCTATCATAGCGTTGTATTGTTTCAACCATTCCATACCAAGAATAACATCAATCCCTAATTGTGGAAGTACTATAGGACTGTTGAACAAACTTTTCTTTCCAACTTGCAAACGCAAGTCCCTCACTATGTGATTGGTATTGATAGATGACTCTGCAGTTGTGATGTGATATTTCTGTTTCAACTCTATAATCTCATACCCATGCTTAAGTGCATAAGCTTTGCTGATGAATGAAAAAGTTGCTCCAGAATCAAACAAAACAACCGTAGGGTGGTCATTAACAAGAAATGTGCCTGCCAAGACTAGTTCACCCTCCGGAACTTGCTCAAGCTGGCTATAGTGCAGTTGGCCCATCTTTGGGGCTGATTTCTTCCCTTCACCCGTAGGCACTGATCCTGGAGTCTTTCGGTGCGAGTGACAGGTGCGACTGAAATGTCCGGCCTTCACACATTTGAAGCAGGTATAGTTGGTGCTTGGTTTGGCGGTTGACATTGGAACAGGTGGAGAAGATGGTGCACTGCAGAATGACATGCGTTGTTGTGCCCCACTGTGTTGTTCTTGTTGCGGAGGCTCTTCTAGGTAGTATATGTGCGGTGGGAATTGATGCTCAACCCGTGGCCGCTGAGATGGACTCGATGGAGGTGTACTTGCAAGTCTTTTCCTCTGCTGGTCCTCATGGGCCTGACGGAGGCGTTGCTCCATGTCGATGGCGACATCTACCAACTCGGTGAAGCAGTCGTAGCGGCGCCCTAAGTGAGTCAGCAGAGTGGGATCGAACCCTCCCAACAGACGGGCAGCCCTACGTGGGTCGGTGTTGACATCTTCAGGGGAGTACTGCGATAGGCGGATGAAGGCCTGCACGTATTCGAGTACTGACATGTTCCCTTGTTGAAGTGCACGAAATTCCCGTTGCTTGAGCTTGATGAGGCTAGGCGGTAGATAGTGAGCCCGAAAAGCCGCACGGAACTCATCCCACGTAACTTGGTGCCCGGCTGGTTGCATTGCCAGGAATGAAGCACACCAGGCCCCCGAGGGACCATGTAGACACTGTGCTGCAAAGTGAGCCTTTTGTTGCTCAGTGAGGCGAGACAGTAGACTGAACTTGGACTCAATGATCCGAAGCCAGTCATCGGCATCCAAGGGATCTATGGCAGCAGTGAAGATCGGCGGTTGCAGCGCCGCAAAGTCAGTGTAACTGATCTCTTGCGGGTCATGCCGTCGTTGCTCTTGAGCTATCAGGTTGATGAGTTGCTGAGCGACCTGAGTGGCCAACTCAGAAGGAGATGGTGCTCTATGAGCAGCCCCCTATGCAGATGTCTCTGGTAGGGTGACCATCTGCAGAAATAAGCCAATCAGGTTTAGTCCAAGAACTTTTGTGCAACCGATGAGGTGATAAAAAGGTCATAGCACCATAAATATATTCTGAATACATGAAAGCATGTAAGTGGACAGAATAGCTTGATTGCACATAAAGTGTTAGCCGTCATCTTGTAGGCTTGGGCAATCGTATTCGCTAATGGAAAACTTGTGCGCTGTGTCTCGTTAGTATGAGTGTGCAGATTTTTGAACCTGAAGGTTTTTAGTCATAACTCTCGAACGAAACACTTTTCCGGGAAACTCCATAGGAGAGGCGTTTACTTAGCGAATTGTATTAGTTGCTTACAATTGACAGATTTATGTAGCGAAACGTGCAAAAGGTTTGTTTAGGTCACGATTTATCCCATTTGTCTTTTATTAATATCCCCAGAATGATAACAAAAGATACATGATGCATGATTCGTTCTATTCGGTCTCACATCACACACCCTAGGTATTTTATATATAGCTAACGATAATTCGGTGACATATGCACGTCTCTCCTTAATGCAACTAGCCATTCTCTAGTCGTTCTTAGTTTCGCACGTGGTTAGTGTACTTGTAGAAAAATGCATGCTCATACATTACCACCTAGTGTGGCATCCATGCGTGACCGCTGTGTAGACAACGTAGGTGGGCCATTGCACCTTTTCCCCAAAGCCTGACTTTCCACCAGTACTGGGGATTGTCGAGAAAAAGGTGGATCCCAAAACCTAATGTAAGTTTGGTGGGTATGAAAGCCTCAAACATGCCTACCACCCTTAAAGAGCTTTACTTATACAGCATGAATGCAGGTCTCACAACCATTCGCAAATCCCGATAGCTTCCACCAGTACTGGGGATAGCTATGGCCGAAAAGTTGCTTCCCAAAGCGCCGAATATGCACATGAGTTCTATCTATGTCAGAATGTCAGTGATGTCACCTGTATAACACTAACATCCTTATACGGGCATAGCGTATACTCTCATTTTGGAATTACTTGAAGATGGGTTTTCGAAAATAGGTTTGTAAATCCAACCTTGATGATATGACTGTTGTCTGTGTTTGATCGGCTCTGATACCACTGTGGCGGAACCGCCCTGCTTAATCCAAACTAAGCACACCTGCCACCTCTGGCTCGCAGTGCACTTAGGCTAGACTAAACCCGGTAGTCCATCGAGAGTCCCATGGGCTCTCGATAACACCATTCCCAGAGGAACCGACATCAAACACATCCGACTCTCGAAAGAGCCACAACAATTACATCATCACAGGCAATTGAAATAGAGAGTAATAGACTTAATTTACAAACCAAATATATGAAATCAATTACATGTTCAAATATAGCGGAAGCGTTTGAAAAATTTTATATAGCGGAAGCGTTTTCGAAACATCTCGTAGCGGAATCATGATACTTAAGCCGTCTTCATGAAGAGACGAACGAGGCACTCGTCCTACGAACTCTAAGTATATGTGCTAGGGCCAAGGCGACCAGGAAGTCTAATGCAGTTGGTTTCAAACAACTCCTAATGCAGATGCGTAATCATCAAACAAGATTGTATTAGCTGGGAGAAATCATGGTTCTGCCTACCTTTGATTGTTCGTATAAAAACCAACAAACTAATCTAAGTTAGTTTGCCGGGTTGTGAGGCTTTGTCCCAGGCAACCCCTTGAAACAGAGACGGAGAATCAGCGACATGTCGTCTTCTTGCTCTTGGTGCAATTAGTTGTTCGGCTTATCGGTCAATAGCAGCTCTTGTGTTGATCCTTCTTTCGCGGAATCTATATGAATGATATAATATGCAAGTGAGTGCAAGAGAATGCAAATACATGCATATGCTACAAGTTATATGCATGACATAGTGCAATCATTAGTGCAACGAATGCGATTGTATGCATAAGGTGCAAATAAAGCATAATGCATGATCCAGTAGTTTGTGACAAAAAGACTCAATTAAACTTAGTTCAAACACATCCCATAATGAGAAAACTTAACATCTTTTCTAAGAAATCGTACAGCCCATCGCTAAGAAATCATACAAACCATCACTAAAAGCTAGTTCGACCCATCATTCATGATATCACATGGACTTGCAGCAAGTAGCATGGTATAGCAAGCAACATTACACTTTTATATGAAATGCACTTAGGTTTATTGTGTAAGTTTATCTATTTATTGAATTAAACTGCTTATGTCAAACCCTCCCGTTATATAGTTCCAAACAAGCTCAAATTTTTATGTCATGAAGGAGTATATCATATAAAGTTACAGCCAAAATTTCAGCCATAACCAAGTCATAATTAATTTATTAAAATTCCAGCAATTTTTCAGCCCTATAGCTTGTCAGAATTTTAATAATTTATAGGAGTGGTTTCTAGACTTGAAATTTCTACAGCAAGCATTTCATTGCATAAAAATCATATAAAAAAAATCAGCAAGTACAAAATCCATAGTTTTGTAGGATATCTATTTTCCATATAATTATCCAGGTCTATTTTAAAGGAACATCAAGACAGTATTCACAAGCTTCACAAAAGTACTTTGTGGAATCTATGCATCATTAGCAAGCTACCAAATTTTCCATGAAATTAATTAGGCATCCTAAGACCACTTTTCCTTTTTATTTAGTTAAGCATGTGACACTTTGTCATTTTCAAATCACCACTCAAACTTAACACGCAAGGCCTCAAACTTTACCAGCACGCTATCCATACTATATAAAATACATAAAAAATACCAGAGGTCATATTTGAGCATATTTTATATAGCCTTCATTTTCCAAGTTAATTAAATACACAAAACATATGCATAAGGGCAAAACAGTAATTAAACAGTCAATGCTAGGGCTACCAAAAATCACATAGTGCCATAATGCCATAAGAAAGCTACTGTCCAAGTTTCATAATTTTAGGAGTTCATTTTGTCCATTTTTCCCATTTATTTACCCTCCACATGCATGCACTAGACCAGGGGCAAAACAGACTTTTCACACATCCATATCATACCTATCCTGTAGATCTACTCAAGAGGAGTCCATAGCCACTGAGTTTGTTCATTTTGTATTTTTTTTGAATTGTTATGATTTTTCAAAGTTCACAGCCCAATATAATTGTAATAAATGGAAAAACCTATAGATCGGGGACTTAAACGAAATTAACCGTAACCTCCAGGGGCTAGATCGTAAGATTATCCTGACTCAGTGCACAGCGCGTGAGAATTTCCGAAAGCGCGAGGTTAGATCTGCAAGAATGCGAAGGCTTGGGTTAAAATACGAAACCCCAATAGATCCAGGGGTGTTTTCACAAGTTATCAAAGACACATTAAACAGTGATAAAATAACCTATAACCCGAGGGTCTTTTCTAAAAAAGGTGGCCCCTTTCTTCTACCTCCGGCTCGGTCGGTGCACGCGCGGCGCGGCTCGCGTTCCCGCGTGCGGGGCGGCGCGTCAGGGCGGGGTCTTGGAGCCGAGTCGGGTCGAGGAGGTGGCCGGCGCTACGGCGGACATCGGGGGCTAGATCTCGTCGCCGGCGGTGAAGAGGAGAGGCGGGACGAGGGTGGTGAACCGGAGCGGCGACGGCGTGGCGGTGCGCGGCGGCGCGGCTCGATTTCGTCGGGGTGGGGCACGGTCGGGGCCACCGCTGGGCTTGTGAGCTGCGCGGCGGCGCGACGGTCTCGGTGGTGGGATCCTAGAGGTGTGGGGAGGGTCGGAAGGTGGCTCCCCGCAGTGAGGGCTGGCGGCAATGGCGGTGCGTGACGGCGTCACCCGCGGAAAAGGGCAAGGGAGGCGGTGGGAGGCTCCGAGGCTTGGCGGGGAAGGTGGAGGACAGTGAGGCGAGCGCGAGGCGGGCATCGGCGGGGCGGGAGGCGGCTCGAGGCGGCCGGCGGGTGAGTTCACC
Source organism: Paspalum notatum (assembly GCA_022530915.1). NCBI lineage: Eukaryota > Viridiplantae > Streptophyta > Magnoliopsida > Poales > Poaceae > Paspalum > Paspalum notatum. The sequence continues at coordinate 27,842,848 of CM039692.1, forward strand.
TCGGCGGCTATGGTGGCGGCGCACTGCGCTTCGTGAGGAAGAGGCAGGGGACGAGCGCGAGGCGCGGGGCAAGTGGAGTGGGAGGCGGTGCATCTCGCCGGGTTGGCGTCCAGGTTAAAGCCCTGGGCGCGGCCTCGGCTTCGGCCGGCGTCGGCACGGCACGGGCAGGCCATGGCCGCCGCGTGGGTGCAGCCGAGAGGGGAGAGAGGGGTGGTGGCCGTCGGTGGACCGGGTCTATGGACCGGTTTCCGTGACAGGTGGGGCCGGGGCGGGGTAATGAGAGGATGGTCCATGGACCGGTTGCACGGAGTCGCGCGAGGGTGGGACCCACCGGACCGGCGCGTTCCAATTCCGCAGGCAGGAACCGGGGGCGACTGGCGTGTGGGGCCCGCCGGTCAGCGAGACAGAGGGAAAAGGGAAATTCCAAAATCCCGAAAATGGGAAAAGCCCAGTTTGACCAAGGAACAGGTTTCTGAACTTCGCCTATTTGACCAACTTAGGAGCTGAATTTGACAAAACTCCAATTGGATGAAATGTTCTAAATTTGTTCCTCTACATTTTCCTTATAAACTTATATACCATGTTATATTCAAAAATCTGGTGTAAACTTGAATTTAAGCTGCTGACCAATGTTTGACCAACAGAACCTTCCAGTTTAGAAATTCTAAAAGTCTATCTTCTGTTCACTTTCACTCAAAGAGTTTTATACCAATGTTGGTCATAATTTCAAGGTATACAACTTTCTCAATATAAGCATTGCAAGATTTTGGCTTTAAGATCAAGAAAATTTAAAATTACTAAATTGGTCATGTTTGGACAGAATTAATATGCTGACAGAAAAAGCCCCAAAACTCTATGCAAACCTTAATGCATGTCAAGGCACCAATTACCAAAGTTGTTTATCATCAAATTTTATACAAGTTTGTAAATATGAGTTCCACCTATATCACTATAGAACTAAAGTTATGGGCGCAATCACAGGGACATATATGCAGAAAACAGGTTTCGACAAGTTTCATTTCAACCAAGTTTGAACTAGGGCTCAATGCATGTCATTGTAGGATGCTTCATGATGAATGCTGCACATATGATGAATGATTATGCTCTTGAGATGCCAGAGCATCACAACCAGTTCTACAACCTTCAGATGCAAATGATGAACACTGTGACCACTGCTATGCAAGTCCTTCAGCAGGCTCAGGCACAACCACCACCCCCACCACCTAGGGACAGGCGTGGAGATTTCTTGAAGGGTCATCCACCAACCTTCTCCCATGCTACCGAGCCACTACAAGCTAACGACTGGCTTCGCGCGGTGGAACGCCAGTTGGAGATAGCACAGTGCAATGACAGGGAGAGGGTCCTGTATGGGTCCGGACAGTTAAGAGGGGCAGCCCTAGATTGGTGGGAATCCTACAGACCACAAGACAGGGATGCATTCACTTGGGCACAGTTCAGGGAAAATTTTCGCAACCATCACGTGCCTACGGGGTTGATGAAAATGAAGGAGTTTCTTTCTCTAAAGCAGGGCAGCATGTCTGTGACTGAGTATAGGGACAAGTTCCTTCAGTTGGCCAGATATGCCACTGCAGAGGTGGCGGAGGATAGGGAGAAGCAAGAGTACTTCCTGGAAAGCTTAAATGATGAGCTCCAATACCAATTGATGAACCACACCTTCCCTAGTTTTCATCAACTGGTGGATAGGGCGCTTTTCACTGAAAGGAAGCGCCAGGAGATAGAAGAAAGGAAGAGGAAGTACATCAACTCTTCATCGAGCAGCAACACCCGTCCCCGTTTCTCCCAGGGTCTGAGCTCACAGCAGTAGGGGTATCAACAGCGTGCTCAAGGACAGCAGGGATACCAGTACCAGCAGCGCAGTCAGGGCCAGCAGATGAGCCAGGGACAACACTATCAGGGTCAGCCGACTCGTCCTGTGTATCCAGCTCAGCGTCAGGTGCAGACTGCCCCTCCCGCAACCAATCAGACTGCAGGCGTTGGGCCTTGCTACAAGTGTGGTGGAGCAGGCTATTATGCTAATGCTTGTCCCCATAAGGTGCAAGGTAACCAACAGGGGCAGCAATAGGGCCAAAGGTAGAACCCTCCCCAGCAGCAGCAAGGGCGCCCCAATCAACAAGGCAAGGCACCGTGGCAAGGGAAGGTGAATCATGTGACAGCTGAGTCTGCAGCCGAAGCTCCTAACGTCGTGCTTGGTACGTTCCTAGTCAACTCTTGCCCTGCTACAGTTCTTTTTGATACCGATGCTACACACTCGTTTATTACAAAATCATATGCTGAGCATCACAATATTCCTATAAGATCTACAAATAAACCCATGGCCCATGGTAGTATCTACATCAGGGGGGAGAAGTTGAGCACAAGCTTAATATGTCCTCGAGTTAGCATAAACATAAGGGGGGTAGAATTCTGCACCAAGTTGATAATCATTGGTTCCGCGGGTATTGATATCATCTTGGGAATGGAAACTCTTGCTAAGTGGGATGTCAGAATTGATTGTGCCAAGCGAACCGTTCACTTAACAGCTCCTGATGGTCAGAAAGTGGAAATCAGTGCCACAGAACCTTCTGGTTATCTGCATCAGATGGAGGCTAAGCCAATGGAGGGGATTCGAGTAGTTTGCGAGTACCCGGATGTCTTTCTAGATGAGTTGCCAGGTATGCCACCTGACCGAGAAGTTGAATTTTTAATAGAACTTTTACCTGGTACAACACCTATAGCAAAAATGCAATATAGAGTGGCACCCAAAGAACAAGAGTTAATAAAGGAAAATATAGATGAGTTGTTAGGAAAGGAGTTTATTCGCCCTAGCTCTTCACCTTGGGCTTTTCCAGTTTTGTTTGTTGATAAAAAGGATGGCACTCGAAGGATGTGTGTGGATTATAGAGCCTTGAATGATGTCACCATAAAAAATAAATATCCCTTACCTCGAATAGATGATTTGTTTGATCAGTTGCAAGGTGCATATGTATTCTCAAAAATTGACCTGAGGTCTGGCTATCATCAAATGAAGATTCGCCCTTCTGATATTCCTAAGACTGCTTTCATTACTCGATTTGGGTTATATGAGTATACAGTGATGTCCTTCGGTTTGACAAACGCTCCTGCTTATTTTATGAATCTTATGAATAAGGTGTTTATGGAATAACTTGACAATTTTGTTGTGGTGTTCATTGATGATATATTGATCTATTCCAAGACGGAAGAAGAACATGAAGAACACTTGAGACTAGTTTTGCAGAAGCTGAGAGAACATAAGCTATACGCAAAGTTGAGCAAGTGTGAGTTTTGGCTTGATCAAGTGCCTTTCTTGGGACACATAGTCTCAAAAGGTGGAATCATGGTGGATCCCAGTAAGATTAGCAGTGTCATGGATTGGAAAGTGCCAGAGGTTGTGAAAGAGGTTCGTGGATTTTTGGGTTTGGCAGCATATTACAGGAGGTTTATTGAGAGTTTTTCCAAGATTGCAAAGCCGATGACATCATTGCTTGAAAAGGGTGTTCCATTTATTTGGACTAAGGAGAGGCAAGCCGCATTTGATGAATTAAAGAAGAGACTCACCACAGCCCCAGTGTTTACTCTACCTGATTTAACCAAGAGTTTCACCGTGTATTGTGATGCTTCTAAAGAAGGTTTGGGTTGTGTGCTGATGCAAGAGGGTAAGGTGATTGCTTATGCCTCACGTCAGTTGAGAAAGCATGAAGTCAATTATCCTACTCATGATCTAGAACTAGCAGCTGTTGTGCATGCTCTGAAAATTTGGAGGCATTATTTATTTGGGAATCGGTGTGAGATATACACTGATCATAAGAGTCTTAAATATATCTTCACATAGAATGAGTTGAATATGAGGCAGAGAAGATGGCTGGAATTGATTAAAGATTATGACTTGGAGATACATTACCATCCAGGGAAGGCTAATGTGGTAGCGGATGCCTTAAGCAGAAAGAGTTATGTTAACATGGCAGTTACTTTTCAGATGCCACTCGAATTGTGTGCAGAATTTGAGAGTTTGAGTTTGGGATTTGTGCATCACACCACAGTAGCAACTTTTGAAGCAGAGCCTACACTGGAACAAGGGATAAGGAAACATCAGAAGATGGATGAGAAAATTCAGGAGATCCGGAAACAGATTAAGGTGGGCAAGGCACCACACTTTCGTGAGGATGAACAAGGTACTGTATGGTACAAGAACCGTATCTGTGTGCCAGATGTGGACAGTATAAGGAAGTTGATACTCCGTGACGCTCATGATACAGCCTATTCTATTCACCCAGGCAGTACAAAGATGTATTATGACTTGAAAGAAAGGTTTTGATGGTATGGAATGAAGAGAGCAGTAGCTGAATATGTTGCAGTATGTGACACTTGTCAGCGTGTGAAGGCTGAACATCAGAGGCCTACAGGTTTGTTGCAACCATTGAAGATTCCAGAGTGGAAATGGGAAGAGATAAGTATGGATTTCATTGTGGGGTTACCCAGGACTCAGAAAGGTTACAACTCGATCTGGGAAGTTGTGGATCGGTTGACCAAGGTCGCTCATTTCATTCCTATGAACATTACCTATTCCGGTGCAAGGTTAGCGGAGTTGTACATCTCTAGAATCGTTTGGTTGCATGGTGTGGCTAAGCGGATCATATCTGATAGAGGTTCACAGTTCACATCTCGTTTTTGGGAGTAGTTGCATGATTCCTTGGATTCTAAACTTCGGTTCAGTACAGCATATCACCCACTGACAGATGGTCACACTGAAAGAACAAATCAGATTCTGGAGGACATGTTGAGGGCGTGTGCTATACAATACAGAACCAGTTGGGATAAGAGTCTGCCTTACGCTGAATTCTCTTATAACAACAGCTATCAAGCTAGCTTGAAGAAGTCAACATTTGAGGCACTGTTTGGCAGAAGGTGCAGGACACCGTTATTTTGGAATCAAACAGGAGAGAAGCAAGTGTTCGGACCCGATCTTATCTAGGATGTTGAACAACAGATAAAGATGGTACGTGAGAACTTGAGAGTTGCTCAGTCAGGACAAAAGAGTTATGCTGATGTGCGACGCAAGGACTTGACCTTTAAGGTTGATGACTTTGTGTATTTGAAGGTGTCACCAATGAGAGGAATTTGGAGGTTTAATATGAAAGGAAAGCTAGCACCAAGATACATCGGCCCATTCAAGATAGTGGAAAGGAAATGTGGGGTGGCTTATAAGTTGGAGTTGCCATCAAATCTATCCGGCATACACGATTTGTTTCATGTGTCCCAACTAAAGAAGTGTTTGAGGGTGCCAGAAGAACAAGCACCACTGGAAGGTCTGGATGTGCAGGAGGATTTGACATATACAGAACACCTAGTGAAGATTCTTGAAACATCTAAAAAGGTTACCAGAAACAGGAGGGTCAAAATGTGCAGGGTGCAATGGAAACATCACACGGAGGATGAGGCTACTTGGGAAAGAGAGGAAGAGTTGAGAACAACTTACCCTGGTCTCTTTGCTAGCCACCTATGAGAATCTCGGGGGCGAGATTCCTGTTAAAGGGGGTAGGTTTGTAACACCCTAGTTTAAATACCAGCATTTTTACAATTAACATTTATTTAATTTTCTAAGGCTCATATGCTTAGTTTGCATTTAACATGTTTTATCTAAAATAAATACTTGTATAAAATTAATCATAGGCCTAACTTTCTTGTGCATACATGTTGGTGCATTGTTTCTTGGTTGTTTGAATTAAGGATTCAAATTCAAATCCATTTGAATTTTAGAACTATTCCTTCCTCAATTCAAAGGATTTTCAATTCAGAAAAGAAAAATAAAAAGAAAAAAAAACAAAAGAGGCAGCCAGGCCGACCGGCCAGCCCGGCCCGGCCCGGCTCCACCCCGCCTGGGCCGAAGGCCGGCCCGCTAGCGCGGCCGCGCCTCTCCTCCTCAGCGTGCCTCGCTGCCAGGTGGACCCCGCGCCCCGCGCTCACTGACCACCGGGCCCCACTCGTCAGGTTCATCCCCTCTCTCCCGCCGGATTCCACACTCACCTTCCATACCCCCCCCCCCGCTCTGCCGGTGCGTTGTTCAAGCAGAAGGGATTCGAATCCTCGCCCACACCCCCTTCCTTAATCACCCCGCCTCCAATCCCATACCCGCCGCACCGGTTTCCCCTTTCCCCTCCACCCTTCCTTCACTCCGCTTGAAGAGCGCCTTCAAACCGAGCGGCATCACCGCGCCACGACGCCCTCGGCTCTCCCATGCCTATAAAACCCGACCCCGAGCTCCACCCCGAGCCCCTTTACCACTCCACCTCCCCAATTCCACTCTCATCCACTGAAGGCCTCACAATCCGCCATCGGAGCTTTGCCCGGTAAGCGGTGGCGCTTCCCAATTCGCCGTCGGCAAGCCGTCTCCGGCCTTCTACCCTCGGCCTTTCCGTTCGCAGGGGCGTCGCGAGAACGTTACGAGGGTTTTGGACACGGAGACGTGACGCAATCGCCCCAGTCTGCGAGCACCGTCCGAGCCATCCGCCGGTCATCGTCACCTAGCTGCTCCACCGCTTCTCCGTCCGAATTGACCCCTCGGTGAGCTTCGTCTCGGCCTCCGCTCCCTCTTGAGCTAGCTCTAGGCCTCTAGGACCAACCCTAGACCCCGGCGCGCCCTACTCCGGCGAGTTGCCGCCACGGCGAGCGGTCACCGCCGCGCGCAGTGGTCACCGCCGGCACCCCCTCTGCCGCTTTCACCATGGCCGTCGGATCCGTCGTCAATGGCCACGATTAAAACGTGTGATACCCCTTCGCGGACGAATCACATCACGCCACGTCGCCGTCACTTAACCCAGTCAGCACTGACCCCACCCGTCAGACCACGTGGCTGGCCACGCCATCGCCACGTCGCGCTGACCGAGTCCACTGCGGGACTTTTGCAGAAAAACTCCCGCGTTTGTCTGGAATCAACCCGCGGTCCATCCCTGTTGGAAAGTATTTAGATCTAGGTCCTATTTTCTTCAGTTTAGCCCCTGAGCTTCCCAGGATTTGAATCCGCAGTCCAGGCTCTCGGGTTTTTGCCCTAAAACCCTCGGCGGCTAGGTTTATTTACGGATAGGTCCTCGGTTTTGCAAAACTAGCCCCTAGTTTAGTTGTTTTATCACAGTTTTGCCCCTAGGAGCTTATTTTATGCAAAACTTTAACGTTTTAACTCCAATTTAATTGATTCTCACGCTCACGTGATCGTAGCAGTGTGTAGAATGTTTTTAGTACAGTTTTATCTTCTGTTTTTATGAGATGATGTACTGTTTCTTATCCTTTTGTTCTTGTTTGCATGTATGCGTGTTTGGGAATGCTTGTATGTTGCCGCAATCACGATTAGACGGTGGACCTTTTGTTGGAGAAGGCGAGCAGCAATTTGAAGGTGTTGATCAGCAGCCTGAACAGTTCGAGGAAGGCAAGTATAGCATGAACACAACCTAATAACCATTTAATCACTTCATATGCATGTGTCTAATTTTGTATGCCCTAAGAACTGTACCGTAGCCTTTTTTATCGATATGTTACCTATGGGACTGGATTAGGGTTTTGAGTCGGTGAAACTTATGAGATTCAACGTGAGTTGGCAAAGAGGAAAAGGATTAGGATTTTAGAGATATGGATTGGGATAGACTCGAAACCTAGCGGTTTTTTATTTTGAAATACTTGAAACCTCATTTTACACACATAAACACTTATGCACTTCGGCATGAATGCAACAAACAAACAAATTCCATTTGAATTTTTCTTAAAAGCATACCATTCTTTTAATCCAACAAACTTATAAGTTCAAAAAATTAAGAAAATTAAGAAATCCTTCATTTTATTCATTGTTATCTATTCACATCCCAAAATCAGAAATTTTGGGATGTGACAACCTACCCCCCCCCTTAACAGGAATCTCGTCCCGAGATTCGGGTTGGCTAGCCAGGAGATCCGGGTAAGATCTTGAACTCTTCTTCTTGCTTTGACGTGCCTTCATCCTCTACATGGTAACTCTATTTAACCTTGCACATTTTGATCACCTTGATTCTTGAAGCTCTTCTATAGTTTTATGTGTCTGATCTAAGTTGGATGTTCTGCATAGGTAAGGTCATCTTGCACATTGAGCTCATCAAGCGTTACTTGTTATCCTGATACCCTGAGGAACTTTTTCAACCAATGACAATCTGGCTAGTGACTTTGCCTGATGAATAGCTTAACCTCTTCTTGCAAAGATCTTGAATAGTCCAAAGTATGCGATAACTCTCCTTCAAACTTGAGTCGGCGGAGACCTCTGATAGATGGGACCTTCAAATTGACATGGTTGCTCTTCTCAAAGGTTAAATGTCTCCATCAATCTCTAGCATAGCTCTTCTGCCTCGACCGAACTACTCTTGGATTCTCTCGAACAGTTTGCACTTCTTGTTCTTCATCTTTGTAACTCTCAGACCAAGCAAATGTTCCTCTCTGAGTTGTTCTCCAGTGTAATGGTGTTCTGTGCTTTCTACCATATAATGCCACAAATGATGCTTTACATTCTCGAGTCGTCGCTTGATCCCATTGACCTTATTTATTTATTTTTAACCTCTTACTAACATCTTCTGATTTCTTGCTCCAATGGTAGGTTTTACCTCCACGGTAACACCGTTGGTTGGATTCAAGAATCCAAAACTGAGCCTTTCACATTCTACAACCGACTCAAAACCCTAATCCAGTCACATTGACCCTTCTCCATACCAAGCCAATTATTTATATTGATCCAAGTCAAATTCTGAAAACCCTAGATGATTGCACTCGGACTTCACTATTTTTCCCTCTTTCGTAGATCTTCGACACCTCATCCTCAAGTTTACCTGTTCATCATTTCTTTCCATTGACATCATTCTCTATTGTATAACTCAGTGTCATTCTCAAGCTCATGTCCCATTGATGCTATCTTCCCTTTCTCTTTCCATAGACCCGAGAAATTCCTAATTCAGATCCAACCGTCAAATTATGTTCTTTTTTTTTCTTGCGTGCATGACAAGCACAAGACCCATGCCCATATCACTAATTGGTCAAGGCCCGACATTCCTCTCATTTTGACATTGGATCAAGGCCCGGAATTCTTTCTTTTATTTCCCACTTCTGTCCATAGCTTGGGCTAGCCCTAAGCAAGCCCAAAACAGCCCAAACTAACCGTAATCCTTCTCTCCCTAGCTGCTCCTCCTCTCTTGGTCGCCCCTCCCCTCCCTTGGCTGCCCCTTCCCCTATCTCTCATGAGGAAACAGAAGAGGGAAACCCTCTTGGTCGTCCCTCTCTAGCCCATGGCACCCCCTTTCCTCCCTCAACCTTTCCCACCTCCAAGATGCAGAACGGACTGCGCACGACAAGGTGACAAGGTGAATTAGTTCTGCTGCTGTGTTCTTTGTTTTGAGCCCTCAAGTTCCCATGGAGGAGACCCCTAATCTTGCTGCACATGAAGGGTACTACTGAAGAGGCCGCCCCAATGATCCCCGATGACATACAAGGCTGCAGCCCTACTACGCAGCGTGTTCTGCCATCATCGCTCATCATCAGCCCCGGCCACTGTCATGTGCTCCGTTGCTCGCCATCAAACCCTAACCCTAGGTGATGAAATCCCACATATATCTCTATGTTTACATGTTTCCTGCTGCAATTCATAACCCATAAATCGATGTCCATCAAGTTCCAATGAAGTTCCAGCGTGAGATATGTTGCTCACTAGCGGACAGCCATGCTGCCCTACTTGGCATGTGTGTTCCCTAGTGATTTGTTGGCCCAAATGACGAATCCTTTTATGGAACCATGACACTAACCCTTGATCATGCTGCTGTAAATTTATTTTGCCATCGGAGCCACAGAGACTAACTTTTTGTTGGTCGACATGCCCGATGTTCCTACTGTCCTGACAGTCGAGCTGCCACCAAATGGCAAGGGCGCTGCCACCAATCCATATCTCCGGTCATCGGATCCTTTATACCATCTTGTGTATATTATAGCTGCACATATCTCTGTAAAAATTGGTGGCCATTGGATGAGTGTAGATCATACTTTTGCTGGTCTTTTTACATCGCTGTCCTGCTGTCTAGACAGCCTTCGTGCCCTGACTGGCATCTGCATTCCCGGGAAAATCAGTGCTCCAATAGCTGATCACTTTCACCATCACGTGCAAAATGTCCTTGAACACACCCCTGTAAAATTCCTTGGTTATAGGTGCAGCGATGTGAGGGTTACGTCCATCTAGATGCTCGTTGCCGCTGCTGCCCAAGACAGCCGTGTTGCTGCCTTTGGTTAATGTTTTGCTGGTGATACGGCAGTCTAATGGCCAAGCCCTTAGACTGAGATGTACCTAATACCCTTGTACACACCTCCATAAAATGGTTTGTCCATAAGTTTAGCGGTGCAAGAGTAACGGCCGTCGCCATGCTCGCTGTCACTGCAGTCCAGACAGCAGCAGTGCTGCCACTTTGGCGCATGTTTTCTCAATGATCCGGAGGTCCAATCAGCGAGCCCTTCGACCGAGATGTGTATTTTATCATCGATCATGCCCCTCTGAATTGGTTTGGCCATAGGAGTCACAAGTCCGGAGATTTTAGCGTTACCGCGAACACATATCTGCAGCCCAGACAGCCGAGTTTATACCAGATGCAAGGGTCTTTTCTATTAATCATCTTCTCCAATCATCGAATGCTTTTGTCACATTATGTATATCATAGTACCACACATTTATGTAAATTTTGGCAGCCTTTGGATCAGTTTAGGCCAGGTAGTGGATGGTCTTTCCGATCGGTGCACTTGCTGTCCCTCCTATAGAAAAGAGGCTACATAACTCTACGTTGCGCCTTCTTTTGTCATTGACCCATTGGTCGAATCTCAGCACCCTTTGGTCAGAATTTAGTCCACATATCTCATATCAATTCCACAAATAGGGTCCTTAAATGGTGTGGCATGGGAAGAGTTCTGGTGCCCACATTACCATTGTCTTATCGTGTGCAGTTTCAGCACAAACACCACAGCGAGATCAACCGTATTCCTCTCTCAATTCCACCCTAGTTCCTTCTCACCCCTCATATTCTCCACCACAATAATATCTCTATGCAAACCATGCCCTAGCAACATCTTTCACCTTTTCATGTTTATATCTCTTAATACCTAGCCCTACCATAATGAGTTCCTACCTTCATATCCTTCATCATGAGTTTATTCTTTTCTAGCCACCTTTATATCCTTGTTAAACATTGTTCCAGTTTTTGCGCTCCCATGTTATTAGTAACGACCAGTGTTCTTTTTATATTCTTTATAAAATCATTTATTTGTATGGTGTATTGTTCTTAGTTCCCCTTTGTTTGTTGTTTCAGTTGTTTGCGCTGAGGATCAACGTGTGTGAGCAGCAGTAAGAGTACTTATTGAGGAAAGCAAGTATAGCATGAACACAACCTAATAACAATTTAATCACTTAATATGCATGTGTCTAACTTTGTATGCCCTAAGGACTGTACCGTAGCCTCTTTTATCGATATGTTTACCTATGGGAATGCATGTTGGTTAAGTTTTGCTAGTTGCTGCGCGAACTCATGTGTCTTTTGGTAATAATTTTGAATAATGGATCTATGCAATCAAATCTTGACCTTGACCCTTTGTGGTTCATGTTCCTTTAAAAATGGCTTTTTAGCAACTTGGTTTAGGGGGCATGAGCATGTGTTTTGCTTAAAGCCACTCTCCATAAGGACCGGTTCGCAAAGCAACAACCTGGGACAACAGTGCTACCATGAGACTGGAATGGGACGGTCTTGGCTAACTAATTAGGTTGCATTGGTTTAGGAGTAACTTACCAACGGGGCAAGAGGGGAGGTGAGCTTCTGTGGCCCTCGTGCTACTTGGGTTGAGTGCGTTTATCTCCCCTTGAGGCTTGCTCCACAGTTGCGGACCTTGAAACCTTAGCGGTTACACCTTACCAACATGATCTTTGTAAAGACCTCGTAGTGTGCTTGCTAGCCATCTCATCTAAGGTAATGTGGTGGACCACTAGCGTAGCCCACGACTCATGGGTAAAGATGTACGACCTCTCAAGAGTGTAAAACTGACATGTCAGCCGTGCTCACGGTTACGAGCGGCCCAGATCCTTTATGCAGATTAGTGGTTCCTAGTTGGGTTTGGAAGTGGTTCTTATGTTAAAATTGTTGTCTAAAGTTCTCATGCAATATCTTGGGCTTAATGGTTTATCTACTCACTTGTAGTAACTAGTTGTTTAATAAAACTTGACCAACTAAAAGCTCATGCATTGTGTCAGCCAACCTTAGAGCCTCATGGTTCATGTTATGCTTGTTGAGTACAGTTGGGTACTCACACCTGTTTCTTTTAATTTTCCCTACTGTTGGCTGGAACCCAACCGCTGCTCAGAAGATGAAGGCTTAAAGGCAACCCCTAGTTGGCTTCCCTGTGGATGGCCCGGTGTTTTAGTTACGCTTCCGCTACTCTGTGTTAAAGACTTGATATCTTAATGTAATCTTGTTTAAATGATATGTAATAAAGCATTGTCTATGATATCACTGTTAATTGTCTCTATATGTGTGAGATTAGATCCTGGCACACATATGGATTTGCTCTAGTTTGTCTTTTGAAAACCAAGGTGTGACGCTCCGCCACCTCTGCAGTGGCATATCTGGCCAACTAAAGGAACTTGTCCCTATACTCAGTCACAGACATGCTGCCCTGCTTCAGAGAAAGAAACTCCTCTTTAATTTCATCAACCTCGCAGGCACGTGATGGTTGCGAAAATTTTCCCTGAACTGTGCCCAAGTGAATGCATCCCTGTCTTGTGGTCTGTAGGATTCCCACCAATCCAGGGCTGCCCCTTTTAACTGTCCGGACCCATACAGGACACTCTCCCTGTCATTGCACTGTGCTATCTCCAACTGGCGTTCCACCGCGCAAAGCCAGTCGTCAGCTTGCAGTGGCTCGGTAGCATGGGAGAAGGTTGGTGGATGACCCTTCAAGAAATCTCCATGCCTGTCCCTAGGTGGTGGGGGTGGTGGTTGTGCCTGAGCCTGCTGAAGAACTTGCATAGCAGTGGTCACAGTGTTCATCATTTGCATCTGAAGGTTGCAGAACTGGTCGGGGGTCAATGTGGTGGATTGGGCAGTGGTTGACCACCTCCTTGATTCCCCTGGTTGGCATTCTCACCCGCAGGATTGCGCCTTGTGTTAACCATCTGATTGTAACAGAGACACCATGAGCACATAGCTAATATATGGATGCACGAGCGATAATGGCTAAAGATAAAGTAGTAAGAGCAATAGAGTGGATATGATATTTTAACCCCACGAACTAACTTTATTTTATTCTTGATAACATTGACTTGTTCATGCTGGGACAAACCCCCCACAGCTGGATGTAACACACAACCAAAGATCCAAATCAACATAGTTCAAAATAACAAACAACCAGACACCACAACTTAACTCAAGTTCAACACAACCAACTCAACACGACGACTCAACTCAAACGTGCTAACGTGATAAATAAGGACGACTAGTCATCTCGAGGGAGTATCCTAGTGGTACCGCCTAACTCTCCGGTGCGAGACCTCTTGCGAGGAGGAGACTGAGCTGGGTCCACCACTGGCACCTGGGGTGGTGGTCCCGCCACTCGGTCCAGCTGAGCCTGAAGGTGAAACACCTCACCGTTCCAGTGATGGAGCTCCTCGGACACTCTGACGCAGGCAGTAATCAGAGCCGACACGTACCGGACCAGCTTCAGCAACTGCCGGTTGTCCTCACCCCGAATGGAAGCTATCTCATGCTCCGTTTCCTCGGACTGCCGACTGAGAGCCAATGGACCGGCCTCATTGCTCTCCTGGTGTGATAAGTAATTGTCAACGAGCTCAAGCCCTCCAATGGACTCGAGGTAGAGGATGATGAAGACCTCGATGGACTGAGGCAAAAGTCCTCCAATGGACCAGAGGCAAGTCTCGGCATCAGTCGGCCAAGGGAGCTCGGCACACGGAGGGGCGGTTCGGCAACGGTGGTGTAAGCCCTCTGATGGACCGCGAGGCAACTCCGATGGACTGGAGAAGCCGGGTGCCACCGTGGTGCTCCAATCCGAGTGCATGGCGCGAAGGCGTGCGAGGGAGGCTTTGGCGGCTTCGGCTCAAAACCGCCACCCAAGTTCAAGTGACTTGGTGGGTTGGGCTCCGACTAGCCAAGATAGAAGATTGGGCCAAGACCCGGCCCAGGAAGCCCGCAGACTAAAGTTTCCCGGTTACTCACTTCAAAACCGGGAGAAGCTTCCGGACTACTAGCTACGTGGCGCACATCCAAGCGAGGCGTGGAGAAGAAGAAGATCAAGCCGTCATCGTAGTCGTCTGATTGTATCTTTTCGGTTTGGCCCCCTCTGGGCATTTTTAGAGTAGGGGTCTTAATGTAATTATGTCGTTTAGGGCCTAGGGTATAAATAGACTTGAGAGGCTCCCTTGGAGCTCATCTTGGCAACCACAAACCCTAGTTTTCCTAACCCTAGCAGCCAAGGTCCAAAGAGAGAAAAGAGAGGAGATTAGCTAGGAGATGAGTGCCTAGTTTAGTCTACTCTTGTCATTAGTGGGAGGATGAAGGGAGGTAGGCTCTAGGAAATTTTGTAACTTGAATTTCATGATTAATCCAAGTTTTCTTCCTTGAGAATCCCATGGAGTGAGCAGCAATTTTCGTCCTTCCCTTTCCCCTCCCCGTTCTAGTTCGTTTTTGGTTCCAATCTTTGGATTTTGGTATGTTTCGGTTTGTCTAAGGTTGGGATCTTTCTTTTGCCGGTATTTTAACTTGCTAGGACATGGTGAATCGTACTAGCCTTGTTCTAAATCAATCCATCCATGAGAAAGTTTGTTTTCGGGCAGATTTCAGATTCCCGTTTTTTCTGACCCCCTTTGCGAGATCTGCAACTCCCATGACTCTTTTGATCTTTTGGGATTTGCTTTGGGACTTGTTGAGGATCATCTATTCAAAATTTCATGAGATTTGGAGAAGGTTTGGTTGGGTTTTAGTTCAGTTTTTGGAGTGCACGCGTGCAGTTTTCAGTTGCAGTTTTGGACGAGCGCGAGATATGGACAGGACAGTCAGGTCATTTGTCCGAACCCCTATAACCTGACTGTCTGAAGTGCTGGTGCTGGTTGCTGTTGCTTGTGCATCTTCTTGGGTGTTTGGCAGGTCTTTTGTCCGAAGTCCCTATTAGGATTGTCCGGTCTTCCCTGTTTTTCTTTTTTGGCGCTGCAAGTCCTTCCTTTTCTTTGTCCGGTCAAGCCCCATGGCTTAGACCTGACAGTCCGGTCCTTTGCTGTTTTTCAGCGTGTTGTTTTTGTGTTGTTTGTCCAGTCAAGCTATCAGGTTCCGACCTAATTGTCCGATCAAGCTTTCTTGTCCCTGTGTTTTAGGTTTTAGTTTTCTTGTCCATTGTGTTGTCCAGTTCCTTGTTATTTTCTTTTGCTAGTGCGTGCTCTTTTCTTGCTGCTGTTTGTGCTTTGTTTTTTTAGTTGTTTGGTGTTCCGTTGCTTGTGTTTCTTTGGTGCTCTTGTGTTTTGTGCTCTAAGTTTCCTAGTGAGTCCTAGGGTCGGCAGCTTCTTCATACTACGCGACTTTGCTCAGTAGGGTAGGTTCTGTTAGTTTTTAGTGTCTTGTTCCTGTTGGTCTAGTGAGTGTAGGTCGGTGTCTCGTTTTTGGTTGCGTGACACTCATCGCTAGCCCATACTCATCGCTCACTATTTTTCAGTGAGACGCACTTAGGTGTGGAGTGGCTAAGTGAGTGACTCGTAGCTGAGGGCGATCTTTTTGTGCGTGTTCCTTTAGACTAGTGTCTCGGCTTGATTAGTGTAGCTTGTGCTTCCGCTTTGCACCCGATACGTATCTGTTCAGTGGACGGTATCGGTTGTGCGTGTGTTTTTGTGAGAACGCACATTGGGGGTTTTGAGTTTGAGTTTTTCAAGTGCTCCTATTCACCCCCCTCTAGTCGTACGTCTCAGTCATACAAGTGGTATCAGAGCCGGTTAGGTTTCCTATACCTTAACTGGTGACGAAACCGTAGCGACGATGACTTACTCCGGGAAAATTCCCGTCCTTGGCTCCGATGGCTAACCCTACTGGAAAGGTAGGATGGATGCGTTCCTTTTTAGCCAGAGTCAGGACATATGGGATGCTACTCAGAGTATGACTTTTGTGGTGCTTTCAGTCGCTGAGCGTACTACGCAGGATATCGTGGCTCAGCATGAAGCGAATGCCAAGGCTGTTAACTTTCTCTTCTCCGGGCTTGGTCCCATGGATTATGAGAGAGTGAGTCACCTTAAGACTGCGCGTGAGATATGGTCACTGCTTAGTGCACACCATGAGGGTACTGCGACGATTAAGGCTAGGCTTGTGGAGACTTACCGGCGCGAATATGAGAATTTCGTTCAGAAGCCGGGAGAGTCAGTAGACGACTTGTTTGGTCGCTTTCAGTCGATCATCAACAAGTTGCGTGTCAACTTTGCCCCCGCTGCCCTCCCATATACCGATCATCAGCAGGCTGTCAAGTTGCTGTATGCTTTGGACAGAAAAATATGGGAGATCAAGGTGAATTCAATCATTGAGTCGGCAGGGTATGATACGATTGGAGTAGAGGCGCTCTATAGTAGGCTCAAGGCCACCGAGGTAGATTACAAGGTTCTAAGAGTCTGGCCTTGGCTACCCCTTCTAGTGAGTCTATCACTAACCCCATGTTACACAACTTCTCGTTTTCTGCTTTGATGTCTGTTACAGAGGAGCAGCTAGCGACGCTTGGGGACGATGAGTTGTGTCTGGTGTCTAGTCGCTTTCAGTGCGCCTATGACAACCGGATGAGGAAGAAGAGGGAAGAGTGGCCCAAGTGCTTCGAGTGCGGAGAGGTCGGCCACTTCATCGCCGAGTGCCCCAACAAGAACGACTACTACAAGAAGGGCAAAAGCTACTCCCGCGACTCCGACAAGTACCACTCCGGCAAGGCAAGCTTTGACAAGCACCGCTCCAGCAAGCACGGCTCCGGCAAGCGCCCCTTTGGCAAGAAGAACTTCCGGAAGGCTTTTAAGAGCTCCAGAAGGACAACCGGAAGCGGGACAAAGCCTTCTTCGCCGAGATCGGGTTCTGCGGCAGCGGATCTTCTTTCTCTTCGTCCTCGTCGAGCTTAAGCGATGAGGAGATCACGTACAGGAAGGACAAGAGGAACGATCAAGGCAGTCCAGCTGGCTTGTGCTTCGTCTTCACCAAGTCCAGGCGCAAGAACAAGGACAAGAGGAGCTCAGTTTGCTCCATGGCGCTTGAGGACAAGGAGAACAAGGATGACGGCAGCAACTCTTCCTCCGATGATGAGGTAACTCCTGAGCAAGCCGAAATCCTTGAGATGCTAGAGCAGAACAGCCGGAAGCTTAAGGCCCAGGATAAGATGCTGGAGAAGGCAGCTAAGAAGCTGCAGAAGTTGAAAGCCCAACTTGCTGAGGCTTTAGAGGAGAATGAGAGGTTGAGGAGTGTGAGACCCCAACCCAGTGAGATTGAGTGCCCTACCTGCGAGTCTTTCATGACGGAGCTTGGAGACCAGAGAGATAGGTATGCCAAGCGGGTAGAGGAGATAGATGAGCTGAAGGCTGAGCTAGGCAAACTCCAGTCCAAACTGGATGAGCCTACTTTGAGTGGAGAGCTTGAGTGTGAGTCTTGCCCCTGTCTAGCTAGAGAGCTAGCTGTTCTGAAGAAGAAGTTTGAGGGGCAGCTCATGGAGCTTGAGGAGCTTAGGGCTAGACCTACGCTTTTGGGTGCGTGTATGGTCTGTCCTACTTTGAGAAGTGAGTTAGAGCAGTTGAGAGCTGACTTTGAGGTGCTTTCAGCACCTACTGACCCTTGTGAGAACTGCCTGACCCTTAGGATGCAGCTGGTGGATAGGGAAGCCACCATTAAGAAGTTGGAGAAAGTAGCTCCTGTGTGTCCCTCTCTAGACTGTGATACATGTGCTGCCCAGACAGTAGTTCTGGAAGATCTGAGGTTGCAGGTGTTGTCTTTGCAAGATGACAACAATAGGTTGAGAGAGGTGCTGAGTTGGGTGTATGCAAGGCAACCCCAACTAGAGATGATCATAAAGAGCACCAAGAGAGCTGAGGGTGACTTGAGTGGGTTTGGGTTTGGTGAGTGCAGTACTTCAGGTGAGAAGAGTGCCCCAGCTAAGATCAAGACTGCACCTACCCAGCCAGGTGAGACTGTTGATGGGGTTTACCTTAAGCCACCCAAGGCTGCCCCAAAGAAGCAGTACTGGACACCCAAGCCTTCTAAGGCTAAGCTAGACAAGATTGTTGAGGAAGAGCTTAAGCCCAAGGGCAAGAAGCCAATCCAGCAGCCTGAGCCACCCAAGGCCACACCACCTAAGCCCAAGTCCCAGCTTAACCCAGTTCCTAGGAGGCCTGTCTACCACTGTGAGTTTTGCCAGCGGAATGGCCACCTAGAGGAGTTTTGCTTCAGGAGGAAGCGGGTTGAGAGGCAGGAGAGAGCTTGGGGGAATCAGGATCAGTTCTACCAGGGTGGTAGGTAAGATCCTCCCCACCGTGGTGAGATGAGAGATCGCTTTGCCGGTGGTGAGAGAGGAGGCGGATTTCAGGCTTGTGCTCCTGGTGGTGGGAGACGCTTTACCGGCCGAGCTCCTAGTCATTTTCAGCATGGCTATGGACCTCGTGACCGAGGCTTTGAGAGAGCTTTCGAGGGTTCAAGCTTTGGAGGTCGTGGTTATCCTAATCGTCGTGATGATTTCTTTGATTGTGCTTATCCCACTTTTGAGCAGATGGCTCGGCACTGGTACAGCAATTTTGGGACTAACCCCAGTGCCGGACCGTTTGCTCACCGTCGCTTTACTTGACTTTGCAGGATCGAGGCATGGAGGACGTGTGGATCATGGACTCCGGTTGCTCTAGGCACATGACAGGGCACCCCAAGTGGTTTTCCAGCCTCAACCCCGTAAGCACCAAGGAGTACATCACATTCGGGGACAATGGTCAAGGTAAAGTGATGGGTGTTGGTTCTGTTTCGCTCTCTGCTAAGCTTTCCCTGAGAGAAGTTGCCTTTGTCCGGAATTTGGGGTTCAATTTGGTTTCTGTTTCGCAACTTCTCGATGAAGGATTTGAGGTTCGTTTTAAGAAAGGTGCGTGTTGCGTTCTTGATGCTGAGAAGACCCTTGTTTGCTCTTTACTGCCTTTTGGTCAGGTTTTTAGGGTCGACCTCACATCTGTTTCTGGCCCTGCGCGCTGTTTGGTTGCTAGTCCTTCTGCTGATATATGGAAGTGGCATAGGAGACTTGGTCACTTGAGCTTTGATATGCTAGTCAGGTTAAGTTCAATGGGCCTAATCCGAGGATTGCCCAAATTGAGAGCTGAGAAGGACTTAGTTTGCCACCCCTGTCGTCATGGCAAGATGGTTGCCGCCTCTCACATTCCTGTGTCTCAGGTTATGACCTCTTATCCGGGTGAGCTACTCCATATGGATACAGTAGGTCCCGCTCGGGTAGCGTCGGTTAGTGGGAAGTGGTACGTGCTTGTCGTTGTGGACGATTTTTCGCGGTTCTCGTGGGTATTTTTCATGGAGTTTAAGGATGAGGCATTTGGTTTTGTTCGGGATCTGGTACTGAGGTTGAGAAACGAGAGTCATAAGGCCATGAGGGCTATCCGCAGTGACAATGGCGGAGAATTCAGAAATTCTCGTTTCGAAAATTTCTGTCGTGACCTAGGTCTTGAACACCAGTTTTCTTCTCCATATACCCCTCCGCAGAACGGGTTAATAGAGGAGGAGGTATATGTGAGACAACCTCCTGGCTTTGAGAGTGCTAGATTTCCAAACCGGGTGTATAAGTTGAGGAAAGCCCTTTATGGTCTGAAGCAAGCTCCTAGAGCTTGGTATGCTAGGTTGAAGAGTTTTCTGCTCAAATCTGGGTTTGTGATGGGTTCAGTAGACAAGACCTTGTTTTTGTTGAGTCGTGGCGGTGACACCCTGATAGTTCAGATATATGTTGATGACATAATCTTTGGTGGTTCATCTCAGGCTTTGGTGTCTAGTTTTGCTGAACAGATGAGCAGGGAATTTGAGATGAGTCTCATGGGTGAGCTCCAGTTCTTCCTCGGGCTGCAGATCAAGCAAGGCCCTGAAGGAACGTTTGTCCATCAAGCAAAGTACACAAGGGACATACTCAAGAAGTTTGACATGGGGGATTCTAAACCCATGACAACTCCTATGAGTACAAACACGGCGCTTGATGCTGATGAAGATGGGGAGGCGGTGGACCAGAAGGAATTTCGAGGGATGATCGGCTCACTTCTGTACCTGACGGCGACCAGGCCGGACATTCAGTTCGCGGTCTGCCTTTGTGCGCGTTACCAGGCGTCTCCTAGGACTTCTCACCGTCAAGCGGTGAAGCGCATTTTCAGGTATCTGAAATTCACTCCTGAGCTTGGTCTTTGGTACTCCTCAGGTTCTTCTCTTTTTCTTACAGGGTTCTCAGATGCTGATCATGCTGGCTGCCGGATTGACCGCAAGTCAACCTCCGGTACATGCCAACTCTTAGGAACCTCTCTTGTCTCTTGGTCCTCCCGCAAGCAAGCTAGTGTATCCTTGTCTACCACAGAAGCAGAGTACATAGCTGCTGCTAGCTGCTGCTCCCAGCTTTTATGGATGAAAGCCACCCTTAGTGATTTCGGCCTTAGGTTTGAAAAAATCCCTCTTCTAGTTGATTCTACTTCTGCTATTTCTGTAGCTAAGAACCCCGTCTTGCACTCTAGAACCAAACACATAGACGTGAGGTTTCACTTTCTGAGAGATCACTATGAGAAGGGGGACATAGACTTAGTCCACGTAGCATCTGAAAACCAGTTGGACGATATCTTTACCAAGCCCCTAGAGTTTGGCGCTTTTGTGCGCTTGAGAGGTGAGCTTGGAGTGTGCTATCCCTTTTAGTCAGGGATAATACGCTATTCCTTTTAGTAAAGAATAGCTTTCATAGTCTAGAATTTGCTTTTATCTTACTTTTATTTCTCTTTGCTTCTTTTGCATGTTGTATCATATCATGCATTGCACTGTATCATATGCATTTTCACTTCACTAGCACTAGAGCTCTTTTGAGATGATGAGTTAGTATTTGCTTGTGCTAGATTGTACAGATGCATGCTTGATCATGGTTGGCTAAGCTCTCTTGAGTCTATTGAATACTAATTGTGAGCTAAGTCATTTTATTCTTTGTAAATCAAAAACCGTGATCACTACTTGATTTGGCTGCCTAGCATGTGTAGGATTGTTGAATGCTATGCTATCTTTTCATACCTGGATATGCTAGTTGTATGCCTTTGCTATGGTTATGCCTAAGCTTTTATGACACATTGTTTAAATTGAAATCTGAATCAAAATGCTTACAAGTGGTGTCTTATGTGCTGAATTGAGAAAGATCCAGGTGGGTTTGCTTGTCTCACTGGTCTAGTTCGAGACAGCTTGACTTTGCACTTTGGCATGAACTTGGACTAGACTGTGTATGACCAAAATCTTGTCTTAAGCTTCTAATGGTTATATAACCTAGGCTTGGCATTGGTTGGTAAGAAGTGGCAAAAGACAAGTAAATAACCCCTAGCACAAAAAGAACTTGCTTATGAATAAAAATGTCAAAATCTGAAATTTACAAGTCTCTAAAATGCTTATGGCTGGTTGTATATGCTTTGGTTGAGAGTAGCACACCTTGTATGCATTGCTAGCATCTTGCTGTTCATGCCTATCTTGCTAGGTGCTATTCATGTCGGTGATGCTTTCTTTTCGATAACCCTGAAAAATAAACTTGCTCTTGACTTGTGTAAGATAGATTCATTTGAGCTTGTTATATGCTTCCTTGCCCTCACTTGCTCTGTATGCTAGAACTTGTGATTACTAACTTTCCATCCCTTCTGAGCTCTTTCAGTTACACTCCTTGCATTTCATGGCATACTTTGAGGGGGAGTTGTCTAGTTCAGGGGAAGTTGAGTTCAAAGAACCCTTGATGTGTCCATTGTCAACAAGGGGGAGAAATTTGGGGAGAAGTCTTAAAATATGGACAAAGGGGGAGAACTCAGGAGAGTTTTAGCTAAGGGGGAGCTTTCCATTCATATTGCATTTAAGAGGATGCATTTCAGGGGGAGTTTGAGCTTTGAAGCATGCTCTTTGCATCGGTGCGTTGAGCCTTTTGCCTCTGTCTTGAGGAGCCGATGCTTTGCTTCTTTTTGCTTCAAGTTGCCTTGTGTTTTGCCTTTGTTGGGTTTTGGGCAGCTTGAGCATTTCTTTTATTTTCTTTCTTTTTTGGTTTTACGCTTTTCTTTTGTCTTTGATCCATTTCAGGTTACAGGTTGAAGGTGTTGACAATGCACTCATCAAAGGGGAGATTGAGAGCCAATGGACCAGCCTCATTGCTCTCCTGGTGTGATGAGTGATTGTCAACGAGCTCAAGCCCTCCGATGGACTGGAGGTCCTCCGATGGACTGGAGGTAGAGGATGACGAAGACCTCGATGGACTGAGGCAAAAGTCCTCCAATGGACCAGAGGAAAGTCTCGGCGTCGGTTGGCCATGGGAGCTCGGCACACGGAGGGGCGGTTCGGCAACGGTGGTGTAAGCCCTCCGATGGACCGCGAGGCGACTCCGATGGATTGGAGAAGCCGGGTGCCACCGTGGTGCTCCAATCCGAGTGCATGGCGCGAAGGCGTGCGAGGGAGGCTTTGGTGGCTTCGGCTCAAAACCGCCACCCAAGTTCAAGTGACTTGGTGGGTTGGGCTCCGACTTGCCAAGATAGAAGATTGGGCCAAGACCCGGCCCAGGAAGCCCGCAGAATAAAGTTTCCCGGGTACTGACTTCAAAACCGGGGGAAGCTTCCGGACTACTGGCTACGTGGCGCACATCCAAGCGAGGCGTGGAGAAGAAGAAGATCAAGCCGTCATCGTAGTCGTCCGATTGTATCTTTTCGGTTTGGCCCCCTCCGGGCATTTTTAGAGTAGGGGTCTTAATGTAATTGTGTCGTTTAGGGCCTAGGGTATAAATAGACTTGAGAGGCTCCCTTGGAGCTCATCTTGGCAGCCACAAACCCTAGTTTTCCTAACCCTAGCAGCCAAGGTCCAAAGAGAGAAAAGAGAGGAGATTAGCTAGGAGATGAGTGCCTAGTTTAGTCTACTCTTGTCATTAGTGGGAGGATGAAGGGAGGTAGGCTCTATAGAACTTTTGTAACTTGAATTTCATGATTAATCCAAGTTTTCTTCCTTGAGAATCCCATGGAGTGAGCAGCAATTTTCGTCCTTCCCTTTCCCCTCCCCGTTCTAGTTCGTTTTTGGTTCCAATCCTTGGATTTTGGTGTGTTTCGGTTTGTCTAAGGTTGGGATCTTTCTTTTCTGGTATTTTAACTTGCTAGGACGTGGTGAATCATACTAGCCTTGTGCTAAATCAATCCATCCATGAGCAAGTTTGTTTTCGGGCAGATTTTAGATTCTCGGTTTTTTCTGACCCCCTTTGAGAGATCTGCAACTCCCATGACTCTTTTGATCTTTTGGTGCTGATCTTTTGGGATTTGCTTTGGGACTTGTTGAGGATCATCTGTTCAAAATTTCATGAGATTTGGAGAAGGTTTGGTTGGGTTTTAGTTCAGTTTTTGGAGTGCACGCGTGCAGTTTTCAGTTGCAGTTTTGGACGAGCGCGAGATAAGGACAGGACAGTCAGGTCATTTGTCCGAACCCCTATAACCTGACTGTCTGAAGTGCTGGTGCTGGTTGCTATTGCTTGTGCATCTTCTTGGGTGTTTGGCAGGTCTTTTGTCCGAAGTCCCTAGTTAGGATTGTCCGGTCTTCCCTGTTTTTCTTTTTTGGTGCTGCAAGTCCTTCCTTTTCTTTGTCCGGTCAAGCCCCATGGCTTAGACCTGACAGTCCGGTCCTTTGCTGTTTTTCAGCGTGTTGTTTTTGTGTTGTTTGTCCGGTCAAGCCATCAAGTTCCGACCTGATTGTCCGATCAAGCTTTCTTGTCCCTGTGTTTCAGTTTTTAGTTTTCGTGTCCATTGTTTTGTCCAGTTCCTTGTTATTTTCTTTTGCTAGTGCGTGCTCTTTTCTTGCTGCTGTTTGTGCTTTGTTTTTTTAGTTGTTTGGTGTTCCGTTGCTTGTGTTTCTTTGGTGCTCTTGTGTTTTGTGCTCTAAGTTTCCTAGTGAGTCCTAGGGTCGGCAGCTTCTTCATACTACGCGACTTTGCTCACTAGGGTAGGTTCCTGTTAGTTTTTAGTGTCTTGTTCCTGTTGGTCTAGTGAGTGTAGGTCGGTGTCTCGTTTTTGGTTGCGTGACACTCATCGCTAGCCCATACTCATCGCTCACTATTTTTCAGTGAGACGCACTTAGGTGTGGAGTGGCCAAGTGAGTGACTCGTAGCTGATGGCGATCTTTTTGTGCGTGTTCCTTTAGACTAGTGTCTCGGCTTGATTAGTGTAGCTTGTGCTTCCGCTTTGCACTCGATACATATCTGTTCAGTGGACGGTATCGGTTGTGCGTGTGTTTTTGTGAGAACGCACATTGGGGGTTTTGAGTTTGAGTTTTTCAAGTGCTCCTATTCACCCTCCTCTAGTCGCACGCCTCGGTCCTACACCGACAAGGAATGTAACGGTACTGAGACTGGCAGAGTGGTGTGTGGTAGCTCTGACAGAGAACCCCAAGAGCCTGCTGAGCAAGGTAACCAATAGGGGTAGAAACAGGGCCAACAGGCCAGCCGTGCTCACGGTTATGAGCGGCCCAGATCCTTTATGCAGATTAGTGGTTCCATGGTTGGTTTGGAAGTGGTTCCTTTTGTTAATAATGTTGACTAATATTCATATGCAATATCTTGGGCTTAATGGTCTATCTACTCACTTGTAGTAACTAATAAAACTTGACCAACTAAAAGCTCATGCAATGCGTCAGCCAACCTTAGAGCATCATAGTTCATGTTATACTGGTGGAGTACGAGTTGAAGTACTCACGCTTGTTTCTTTTATTTCAACCTACTATTGGCTGGAACCCAACCGCTGCTCAGAAGATGAAGGCTTAAAGGAATACGAATGAAGGATCATGGAGTTCTAGGCGAGCGACCCTCAGTTGGCTTCCCTGTGGATGGCTCCGTGTTTTAGTTACGCTTCCGCTACTCTATGTTAAAGACTTGATATCTTGATGTAATCTAGCTTAAACGATATGTATTTAAGCATTGTTTATGATATCACCATTAATTGTCTCTATATGTGTGAGATTAGATCCTGGCACACATATGGATTTGCTCTGGTTTTGTCCGTTGAAAACCAGGGTGTGACAGTCGGGCCTCACGGCTGCACGAGGACGAGGCAAACCCGGCGGAGGTGGAGTTAGGGTACGGGGATGGCCCGGAGGGGGTCATCGACGGAGAGGCCAAGCTCGGTCATGGCGTTCATGGCGGCCGCGTGTGGAGAGGGCACATGAGGCACTGGTGGAGGCCGAGGGTGTAGGGAAACGATGGAGGAGGGCTGCGCGGGCGTGGTGACAATGGAGGCGTGGAGGGAGAGGGCAGGAGGAGATTGGCGCATGAGCTCGCCGAAGGCCGGCCATGGCGGCGTTCATGGCGGCCACGAGGTGGAATAGGGCGAATAGGGAGCAATTGACGTGGGTTGGTTGCGGAAAAAGGTGGAGGAAGGTGTGGCGAGTGCGGTGTGCGCGCTGAACGGAGCCGAGGTGGCTTGAGCTGGCCGGCGCGTGAGCTCGCCGCAGCTCGCTAATGGCGGCCGGTGGCCGCGGGCGCAAGGGTGAGCGGTAGGGAGGCGCAAAGAGAGAGAGGTAGGTGCGCGAGGTGAGAGGGAAGTAGAGCGGGGATCCGGGGCTTCCACTCCAAGGAAGGGAAAGAGCGAGGAAGAGGGAGGCTGGCTCGGTCTCGCTTATGGCCGGGCCGGCGGCCATGGCGCAGAGCGCGAGCGCCGCGTGGGTGCGGGAGAGGGGAGGAAAAGGGTGGTGGATGGTGCGCGGAGTTGGTCTATAGACCGTGATCCGATGGCAGGTGGGGCCAAGAGGAGAGGCGAAGGCGCAGTCTATGGAACCGAGTCCATGGAGGGCGGAAGTGGTTTTCCAAAACCGGGAGCGGACGGTGGTTTCCGGTCTGCTGGGATTTGAGGCCCGGCGGGTGGGGCCCACACGTCATAGAGACAAAGGAAGACTAAAAATTCCGAAAATGGAAAAAAAAAAGAGTTTGACTGCAGAAGGACTCGTTTGAATTTCAACGTTTTGGACTCCCTAGAGGCCAAATGGATCAATCTGAAAATACATGAAATGTTCTAAATTTTGTACTCTATAACTTTCTTATAAACTTGAATACTAAGTTCTGTTGAAGTTTGTGGTTTAAATTTGAATTTAAGTTGCTGACCCAAGTTTGACCGACTGAACCCATCAGATTAGAAATTCCAAAAGTCCATTTTCTATTCACTTACATAAAATGAGTTTTATACCAATGTTGTTCAGAATTTTATGAGCTACAATTTCACAATAAAATCATTGCAAGATTAGGGCTGTAGGTCAAGGAAATTTTGAATTTACTTCACAGGTCAGGTTTTGGCAGATTTGTTAGTTCAACAGAGATCAAGCTAAAATACCATGCAAACCTTAATGCACGTCAAAGCTCCAATTAACAAAGTTGCTCATCATGAAATGTCCTACAAGTTTGGTATATAAAGTCTGGCTTGGATCACCACAGATTTTGAATTACAAGCACAAACATTATTGAAGGTTTGGTAAAACTGCAGCTTTAATTTAAGTAGAGTCTTTCTTCTTTGAAACTTTTGGATACTCAAATGAAGTCCAAACACTTCCACTCTAGGTGCATTTGAAAGGTGATAAGTTTAATTTTACTTCATAGAAAGGAATATTTTGAAGTTGTATAGTGAAATCAACAGTAATTTTAGATTCAAATTTGGGATGAGCTGAAATTCTTTGCCTTGGAAAATATTCCGAGGGTAGGCTGACTTGGTTGTTTCCATGAGATATTTGGGTGCAATTAGGAGGGAGTAGATGATAGTTTTGAGCCATGCTCAGTGTAGTAAAAGTGAAGTTCATGGTATGTACGACAACTTTGATAAAGGAGCTAAGCTCAATTGCTTAATGAATCTAAAAGTTTCATTAGAGTCCAAATTTGGTCACGATCACAATTGGCACCTTCCAAAGAATTTCTGGTTTGGTTTGGTCTCGACTTTTAAACCTCATAACATATGATTTTAAAGATGGTCATAATATCAAAGTTGAAGGTAACATCCCGAACTAAGACTTTTGTATTTGGTGCTTTGCATAAAAGCTTGTGGTTGGTGACTTAAACAACCAAACCACGTATAGTTTTGTATTCTCCTAGAAAAATTTTGACTCAGTGCCTTCTCCACCTAGTCCTTATTAATTTCCAAGCATCATAAAGTCCTAATTCATTATTAGCTTGTCTCTAACTGCGTGTTAAGGCTTTTGAGATGCCGAGGGCATCACACCCAACCCACCAAGTCATTTGAACTTGGGTGGTGGTTTTGAGCCGAAGCCGCCAAAGCCTCCCTCGTACATCTTCACGCCATGCACTCAGGTTGGAGCACCACGGTGGCACCCGGCTTCTCCAGTCCATCGGAGTTGCCTCACGGTCCATCAGAGGGCTTACACCACCATTGTTGAACTGCCCCTCCATGTACCGAGCTTTCATGGCCGACCGACGCCGAGCATTGCCTCCGGTCCATTGGAGGGCTTTTGCCTCAGTCCATCGAGGTCCTCATCATCTACCCCCAGTCCATCGGAGGGCTTGAACTCGTTGATAATCACTCATCACACTAGGAGAGTAATGAGGCCGATCCATTGGCTCTCACCAGTGTCCCTCTCCTCCCCGACGCGGAGTCACCGCGGGTCCGAGCCGACGCGGACTCCAACTCGGATAAACTCGCGCCGCCTTTCCCTGCTGCAAGTATCGGAGTCGGTTCCGCGCCGTCGCCCTAGCCCCGGCCCTATAAAAGGCACCCCGACCTCTGCCACCGCGTCACCTATGCCTCCAAACCTTCGGCCCAAGCCCTAGCAACCTCTCGCCGTCGAATTCCGCCGCCGAGCACCGCTAAGGTGAGGTCGGTCTTCGCTTCAATTCGTCGCCGTCAGTGCCCCTCCAACCTCCCTGACCTCACCATCGTGCTCGCAAGGTCTTTCCGAAGCTCCGCCGCTAGCTCTCGACGCCTGGAACCGCTCGGTCCCGTCGTCCCGCGAAGTGCCGGCTACTCCGTCCGCTCCCGCTCGTCGCCAACCTACTTCCGTCCACCCTCCGCCGCCCACAACCCCACGGTGAGGTTCGCCGTACTCCACTCTACCTCTCTGGCTTGACCTTGTCCCGAGCCGCGCACTCGTTCGCGAGAGCCGCGCGCGCCGGCGATGCTCCGCCGCAGCTAATGGCCACCGCCGGCGAGCCCGTGCCTCGTCCAACCGTGGCCGCCAGATCCAATCTGGACAGGCCAGATCAAACCCAAACCCCATCAAATCTAAGCCGCCCGATCTAGATCCAACCATCCAGACGCGCCGGCGACCGGTCAATACCGGTCATTGCCGGTCAACCGTGCCTCTTTTGCTAAAGAGCCCCTGCCTTTCTCAGTAATCAACCCGCAGTCCACCGTAGTTCAAAAGTAATTAGATCTAGGTCCTTTACCTTATGTTTTAGCCCCTGACCCTTTGAAAAATAGAACCCGCCGTCCCAGGGCCACCAGTTTTGCCTGTAAGCCCTCGGGAGGTTCCTTTATTTATGCTTAGGCCCTCAGTTTTGTCAGATAAACCCCAGATCTAGGTTTTTAATCGCAGTTATGCCCCTGGAACCTTGTTTTATGCATAACTTTCACGTTCTAGCTCTGATTTAGGTGTTTCTTGCGCTCATGTGTTCATAGCAGTATGTAGATTAGTTTTACATGCGTTGTATGTTCTGTTTTTGTGTAATGGTGTACTGTTTCTTATCGTGTTGCTTTTGTTTGCATGTATGCATGTACGTGAATGCTTGTATGGTGCTATGTTCGTGAGTAGACGTTGAGCAGTCCGTGGAGTTTGCAGAGCCACCTCCTGAATTCTTTGAGCAGCAGTAGGATAACCCCGAGGAAGGCAAATATAACTTAAACAATACCTAATAACTGTTAATTATTGCATGTGCATTTAATTTTGTGTACCTTTAAGGTTTACCTAGCTACCTTCTATCTTTTATATCTACCATTTGGGATGCATTTGGGTTAAGTTATGCTAGGTGCAGTGCGAACTCTTATACCTTTTGTTAATTAACTTTGATTAATGATCTTATGCAATTAATGTGAGCTTGACCCTCTGTGCTATGTGTTTGAGTGGTTCATGTCTCGTTTAAAACTTGTTTTTCTTAGCAACATGGTTTAGGGAACCTGAGCAATGTGCTCGTGTGCTTTTGCGGTTCTCTCCGTAAGGACCTATTCATAGAACGACAACCTGGGATAACCGCGCTACCACAAGACTGGGATGGGGCAGTCTTAGCTTAGTAATTAGGTCATTTTGCTTTGGAGTAATTTACCTGCGGGGCAAGAGGGGGAGTAAGCTTCGGTGGTAACTGCACTCCTCATGGTTGAGTGTGCTTTACGTGATGTATGTGCTTCTCCCTTTGTGAGGCAGACACCACCGTTGCGGCGCTTGATTCCTTGCGGTTACTTTTTACCAACGTGGTCTTTGGAAAGGCTTCGTAGTGTGCTTGCTAGTCATCTCATCTCCGGTAATGTGATGAACATCTAGT
Organism: Paspalum notatum; assembly: GCA_022530915.1. Classification (NCBI taxonomy): domain Eukaryota; kingdom Viridiplantae; phylum Streptophyta; class Magnoliopsida; order Poales; family Poaceae; genus Paspalum; species Paspalum notatum. Next base: position 27,872,632 of record CM039692.1, read on the forward strand.
GTAGCTCATGAATTGTGGGTAAAGATGTGCAACCTCTTGTTGCCGTCTCTTAGCCTTAAAAGATTTTACTCCGCAAGCACACGGAGACCGCTGTAGCTTTTCACCCAGAGTATTCCGAGTATCGTATTTTTATCCACAGGGAAGCGGCAGGCGAGAGAGTATAATTGAATAAACTCAAATCGAATGAACTGTACTTAAATAAATATACCAGCTAGTCAATAGACAGGGGTAAGTCTGGTAAACGAATAGGTGTATGGTCGAAAGAAGTAAATTAAACTACCTAAGATACACGTAGAAAGGTATAGTTGCCTGGGAGGACAATGAGCGAGATAAAATTCCCAAACACTATTCTATTCGGCTGCAAAGACTATGTCATAGTTAACTAAGAAACTTAAGTAGTCAGGGTCTCGCGTCGAGCGAAATTCCGGCGCCTTGAGGGGTCAGGGGGTAGATAGTAGACCACCGAAGCAGACCCGGCTAACGCCTACGGGCCTACCGAACGAACGGGCCTGGACTACACAGGTGTTGACGTCTCTTAGCGTAACAATTTTACTCCGCAAGCACACGGAGATTCGTTGTAGCTTTTTCACTCAGAGTATTTCGAGTATCGTAAAAATCCACAGAGAAGCAAGGGCGAATAGGTGGAATGAAATGTCAAACTTTCAGGCAGTACTATAACTTAGATAAAACACCAGCTAATCTTATAACGGGGGTAAGATATCAAGATAGTGTATGGTGGGAAGAGTAAAACAGGGACTAAAGAAGCCTAATACTTAGGTAGTTGCCTGGGAGGACAACGAGTGAGATTAGATTTCCAAACTCTACTACTTAACCGCTGCAGAGGAGTATTCGCCGTTGAACTAAGTTAACTGGAAACAAGCTAGGATCTTGCGTCGAGTGAAATTCCGGCGCCTCGAGAGGTCAAGGGGTAGATAGTAGGCCTCCGAAGGAGACCCGGCTAACGCTTACGGGCTTACCGAACAACGGGGTGAAATACTGAGACCTCTAGAGCTATCACCTAGAGAGGCTACCAACCAGATCTGCGTGGGTAAGATGGCACGCACTTGAACACTAAAGCTCTTCCTTGATCTGAGGGTGAGAACTAACTTAATCTTAGATCAAAAGCCTAAGACAAGCTTATAGCACCGACAAGTCTAACAAGATTCAGATAACTTAAGAACAACACAAACCTAAGCCTTGGATCTAGTGTGTAATAAAGGTACACCACACTAGGCAAGCGTTAAGAAGTAAAGTAAAGTATAACAGAAGATAGAACAATGAAATATTTATACTGGAGTAACAAGAGTACAAAGATAGAAAGATACAAGAGCTTTACCAAGACTCGAAGAAGACTCCGGAATCCCTGAGGCAAAAGCTCAGACTCAACTCTAACTCCCAGGACTAAACTAGTGCTACTAGACTAAGCGATAGTATGAGCTACTCAACTTCCACAATTTACAAATGAGAGCTCGGGGGTATTTATAGCCGCCAAGTGAGTGGGGGTACTTATAGGGTCGGTATGGCGGTTAAGGGGACAGGTGGCAGGTCGGGTGGCCTAGTAGGGAGCCGGGCGACCCTACCCCAGGTCGGGCGGCCTGGCCAACCATTGGATACACCGCCATTCTTCATCTCGTGGTCCATCTTGATTCCCCAAGTCAGTTGCATGGTGGTTAAGGCGGTTATCTTGTGTTTTCTCCCGAGCCATTGGATCTCACTTGTGTTTCTTCCTTAGCCGCAGGATTGAAGTGCCGAGGATGGCTGACTTCACCAATCCAAGTGCTGGATCGATGATGTGGCAAGGTCTTTCGGAACTTTGCATGTTGCATTCGGCATTTGGACTTCACAGCTGTGTTGATATGTCACTTAGGCACATGCAGGTCGAAGATGGAGTGATTTGGCCACTTTGCTAGGTCGGGCGGCCTAGGGTAGAGCCGGGCGGCCTGGCCCACTTGTCAGGCTCCTCCTGACTTAGCCATATTTTGCCTGTTTTCAGCTGATCTTTCACGTGCAATCAAATATTCAACACAACTTGTAGAACTGTGTTAGTAGCAAGTGTTAATCCAAACTTTGATGTATTTTCCTCCATGTTTGTGGTTAGTTGATGGTCATTGGTAGTGCAATAATGACTGTCAACACCCCCCAAGCTTAGACCTTTGCTCGTCCTCGAGTAAAGCCAAGATGGGTTATGGATCAGGAGTTACTGCAATATCTATGCTCATAAATAGGAGTTACGCACAGACGACACCCATACTTTTACCTCGAACCATAGTGTATGCAATGATCACCCTTACTCATACCTGTGGTGCATCTTTTTGTCTTACCATGTCTTGGGCGGTTGAGAGGAAGGACGACTTAGCTGCAGGTTCTGCTCCAAGCATGTCTTTTGGGATTCCCATCTTAGGTGTTTTTAAAGATTTTTCAAAAGAAAACAAGTTTTCCCAAAGGTACTCTTGATCGCTCAAAGTGTATCCTCACCATTTGAAGCCAAGAGCATGGCTAAGAACTTCCTATACTAAGGCTTATGTGGAGCTCAGGGTCATGGAAGAACTTAGCTTACTTAAGTTGTTTCTTTTGCAAAACCAAAGATTGGACCAAAGAAATGTACTACATCATCTGGTCTTGTTCATTGTTGGAGCTTTATTTGGTGGTTGGATGGATGAATCTCCTTGTTTCCTTTCCTTCTCCTTTTTGATTGATAGGTATGAATATGGAGCCTTTTTGTATTTTTCTCTCTTTTTGCCATGCTTGACTAGCATGCTTTTCTTTTTCTTATATTTTTGCCATACTTGACTAGCATGCTTTTCTCATATTTTTGTTGGCTCCATACTCTACCTCTTTTTGATTGGAAGGAGTAAGGCTAAGGGTATTATTTTGGAGATATATGGCTGCATACCCAGGATAGATAAATGCATTTGTGGTGGTGGATTTTTGCTCCAACAATTTACAAGATAGAGATGATTCCATTCTAAGAGACTCAAAATTTGACAAAGCTCAAAACAACTTTAAGTAGCTTAAACAAGCTAGGCTCAGATATTTCAGTGTATTTAGCTCTGGTAGATAGTCAAAACCGATGGGGGAACTTCATTTTATTTTTCAAAAGAATAAACCTGAGATGTTTATCTTACTAGGAACATGTGGAGAAAACCTAGTGCTTGGTCATTTCATTTCTCACAACAACTTAGACATAGTTATGCAAATGGCATCCACTAAGTACAAGATCAAGTTTTCAACTTATACACATGAGCTCGAAATTAAGCTAAGTGTAGAACGTGCATAAATAACTGTGTATGAACATAATAGAGCAACTATTCATCATTTCCATATGAAAGATATATGCATCAAAGTTGGGAGTTGTTTTATTGACACTTTTTTTTAGATAGAGCAATAAATAGGGAAATACATAAGGACATTATTTTATTAATATACTTACCTTTGGTTGGACGGTTAATGCTGCAGCTCGGTCAGACGGGGTACTGCTGGTACTGGTAGGACGGGTAATGCTGCTGCTTGGTCGGACAGGGGTACTGCTGCTGCACATGAAAGGAAACAAGGACAAGAAACAGGGACACCTTACTCTAAGGGACACAGGCGCGAGGAGGCATGCTCATAACGGCCTACCATCCCCCCCCCGAGCTTCAATGAAGCTAGGAGTTTTGGTAGTAGTAGTTGTAGAAGTTCTGACCACTGAGGAAGCCGGCTCCAACTTGCTCATTCAGGTTCTGGAGCATTTCTGTGTTGGTTTGGAGCCATTGACCCATCGCTTCCGTGCGTTGGTAGATGTCACCTACCTGCTGATACAACCTCTGATCGTACTGGCCCAAGTTCATCCCCCCCATTGCAGAGTTGATGTCGGCCATGTCAGGTGTGTGGTACCGGACTGAAGCAGAGTGACCTAGGTCTCTACTGAGTGCACGTGACGCACTACCGCCTCCGTAGTATTGTGTACTATGGGAAGGCTGGTAGGAACTCTCGCCACCGGTACTGGAGAAGTACCAGGATGGCTCAGATGGTAAGGAAGCATGGACGGGTTCCTCAGAATCCTCTCCTCGGGCTCTGTGGTGTAACTCCTCCGCTCGCCGTCGCTGGGCTCTGGTCATGACACCACCGATGCTTTGGCGTGGTGCCTCCACATCTAGCTACATGGTTAGGCTTCTAACGGTGTACATGTCGAACGCAGTGCTGGAAGCGGCAGCTCAAGACTGTGCCCAAACCATGTCATGATCATTCTCCCAATTGCGGCATCTCGTCTCATGAAATGTGCCTAGACAAAGTGCTGCTCCCCCACATAGTGTGATGTGTCGTCGGGAAGGTAGTCAACTTGGGCATTCTCTAGGAGGCCCAAGTTCGCTGCTATCCTAGTGACAAAGGAAGTGATGCTTGTGGGGGTGTTGGTTGCTCTCATGCCTATCCAATGGTGAACAATGTCGAGGACCGGAACATAGCGCTTCTTTTTGACCATGGCATAGAGGCACTTGAGGTCTTCGTTGGGTGCACAAAACCTTGCCTCTAGGGAAGACGATGAGCGAGACCCAGCGAGCTAAGAGTCTTCGAGTGGGATTGTGAATTTTGGTGGTGCTAAGTTTCCCCTTCCCATACTCTCCACATATTTCCACCCAAAAGGATTTCATATCATACCCGGTTAGGTCACTCAGCGAACAGTTGGAGTGGAAGCCCAGGAGGTCGGCAAACTGCCGCGGGTAGACAGAAAATTCAGTATTGAACAGGCAGAATGGAGGAAGGAGATGAAGACGAATGGATGAGGATGTGTCTGCTGCTCTAGACGAATGGATGAGGATGGGGAGGGAGTGATTGCATGGACGATTGGACGAGAGAAAAGGGAGCGACAAGGATGTGTCTGCTGCTCTGCCGTCCGCGATAGGCAGCAGGAGCGGTGGACTCTTCCACCGCTCTTGCTAGAGTATTTTACAAAGAGAACAATATTTTGATTTTGGCGCCAACAGCGAAAAGTTTCAGAAACGCGGCAGAAGCTAGCAGGAACGGTGGAAGCCACCAACCGCTCCTGCTATTTTGTTTGCAGAAACGGTGCCTTGCACCAACCGCTCCTGCAAATAAAATAGCAGGAGCGGTTGGAAATGGCAACCGCTCCTGCTGAAGGGAGTACAGTAGGAGCGGTTGGTAAGGTGGGCCACTCCTGCTGAATGACCTCTGCAGGAGCGATGCATCTTACCAACCGCTCCTCACCGCTCCTGCTAGTGTTGCAGCAGGAGCGGTGCACCGGGTGGGACTCACTCTGGGCACAAAAAGAACTGTTCTAAATTGGAGCCGCTCTTAATGTTATTTGGGTGGCGTTCCTGTAGCGGACTTTTGTAGTAGTTCCAGTACCTTCTGATATGACGCTAACAAGAGCTATTTGATGTCAAAAGTTTGTTGGATACTCTTAAAATTGTTTTGTTTGAATGTGACACTAATTGCAATCGCAAGCGGGTGAGCATGTTATCTTCTTCAGAATTTTATCAGGACAAGTGAGCTGAGCAGCTGAGAGTTCTTCAGAGTCCATGTCCTCCAGGGTGAGGCCAGGGCATACCGCTGAGATTCAGGAGGACCAGAGGAAGGCCGACACGCCATGGCTCTGGACCAGCACTTTGGGTGGAATGGCAGAGAGGGATCTGCTGATGTGCCACGTGGGGCCCGCCAAGTGTAGGCCCTACGTGCAGTGACCCCAACTGCAGCGCTGCTTGCTCTACCGATGGTTGCTGCTTGTTGTCTTCTCTTTCTTTCTTCTCCAGTTGTAAGTGTCGTCTTGGTGGTGCCGGAGCTCAGAGGCAGCAGCGCGCGTGGCCAGCAGTGCCTGCTCCGGGACAGCTTCTGCTGCAACCTCCTGCCGCGTTGCCCTCGTGTAGGGAGGAGGATGATGATGAGCGAGCATGTTCCGGCTACTTGGCTGACGACCTGACGGTTCTCTGCCAAAAGCAGATACCCCTGATCGAAAATGGAACGGATCCTTGCAGTCTTGCACTAGTTTTCTTGAGCTGCGCTCGTTTCTCATTTGCCAATGATGATATAGTTACCTGCTTGCTGGATGCTTGCTGAACCTCTTCCTCCTACCCATCTATGTGTTTGCATATATGGGTATGGGCGTAATCTTGATCCAGTTTTCCCTCCGTCAAGTTTTACAGGACTGCCACGGGCCACAACCACACTCAAGTTCATCAAGTATACGGTATACTCCTAGCTCTGGTACACGCATTTTGCCAGTTTAAAGTTTAAACACCAGGTGTCCGTACTTGCTTCTTTTGAAGAATGGGCTTAACAGTTAACCTAAATTATATAAACGATCTTTTAAGAAGAAAAGATCATGTGGCCGCCTTGCTACGACTCTGTGATGAGCTGTGTTTTAGACCCCTTTGGTAAAAAGAGCCCTAGCTATCTTAAACCACTGTGCCGTGACTCCGGCTCTTTCTTGCTGGCATCAAAATGAACTAGCAACATGAGACACATAACTGCTGGCGTGGAGGGGCAAGGCCTGGCAGGGCAGGCAGAGTGAGGACTGAGGAGGTGAGAGGAGTAGAGGCACGGAGGGGCGAGGCCTATGGTGGCATGAGCGCAGAGGGACGAGTCCGAAGATGTGGGATGGGCGAGGAGGATGTTAGCAGGAAAGGGCGTGGATAGGTTGTATGGTATTTTTTGTTCCAGTTTTTAGATCGACACTTGTTTTTGTTCTAATAAAATTTGAAAAGCCAAAGGTTTTACAAACCTTTTGAAAAAAATACTGTTACATTTTCTATTCATGTTCTACAGCTTTGCTATGCATTGTTGGTCTTCGAACATACTATGGTACGGTTATCTTGAGTTTAGGAAACTTCCGCCCCACCTCGCAATAGCCTTCGCTAGGAGTAATGCCTTACAACTACCACCCACACACACAACAAACAGATAATGCTTGAAGTTACCTCATAAAAAAAGTACGATAAATTTTAGGGCAAAATGTGAACACTAGGTAGGACCGAAAGCTCCAAAATTTTAATTAACTTTTTGAATTTTTGACGAATTTTCACCGTAGTGAATTTATTTGAAGGGACTATAAGATGATCTCCACCAGCTGTTATTGGTATACTTGGTGGCCATGTCCGGTAGGACTGAAATTCGCCGAAATTCGTGAAATTTTGTTGGGAGTTTCCGACACTGGATAGGCACCGTCTCTTTTGCTTCCAAATCAACCCGGTGCGCTTGATACTTCTTCTTGTCCATGAAGCCATCTCCCTCCTGTACCAGGATGAGCTCCCTGCCATTCTCTACCAGGCGCCGAGTGTGAACCCATAGGGGATCCTGCGGCAGTTTGGCAGCCACCACCAGGCTTGGTGGTTGGTTTTCTGAGGTCTTCATCGTCATGATGTCATTGCCGCGTAGGCAATATAAGCGGCCCTCGAATGTCAACAAGGACGTAAGCACGATGTCACGAGGGACCACCATCCACCTCTCACCACCGGCCATGGCGACTGCTAGCACGCTGCTGTATCGATTCTTTGAGAAATGAAGCGCGACCATGCCTTCACCCACAAGGCAAGCGGCACCCACCGACAGATAGCCATGGGCGAGGTCACCGGCATAGCACGTCTTGGGCGGCTTCTTCCTCGCGAAGAGGCATTTCTTGAACCAGTTCACGAGCAGCAGCGTCGCCAGCGAAGGGAGCTCCGTGCGCTGCCGCGTGAAGGGGTTCAGCACGGAGACGACGAGGGTGCGCTCGTCGACCAGCACGAGGAGGCCCTCGGCGGTGGGCCCGAATGCGCAGCGGCCCTGCATCTCCGGGAGGTCTATCTCGACGCACTCCTCCGTGGCAGCGTTCTTGAACCGCCGGCGGTGAGGGGCGGCGTCGTCGTCGACCCTGAGAATGGTCCATCGCCGAGGGTGGAAGCGGCTGTCCCAGAAGCAGCAATCTCGAGGGTCGATGGTACACTGCCGCCATGCGGTGCACACGGCGCGAAAGCGCACGTACTCCGTCAAGTCATCGGTCAGGAGGAGCTCGGCGATCATCCCTGCCGGTCCGTCCGTGTGAGGTTCGACCAGTCCCTCCACCTACGGCCGGATCGACAGCGTTGACGGCACGAGTGAAGATCAAAATTGGTCGGAGAATGAAATAGCAGAATTTTTTACTCCGATGTAAAGGAGTATGTAGTTGTGGAATATGCAGGTACCGGAGAGCACCGCCGGTGCGCGCGCGCTTGGCGACCGATGAGCGCAACTGATGCTGGCGCCGCTTGCGCTTCGCACCCTGGGCGTGGGCGGAAGATGAGCAGGAACGCGGGAGATGATAATGATAGTCGTCCAGCTTCCTTGGTATCTTGGTCGTCCGCCGGGAGGGGACCTGGCCTTCGGAGGCCGGTGCTCGCTTCGCCATCGCAGCTACAGCACCGCCGGCACGCCGCCTTCCGATATGGATGTTCTTGCTTGGGACTTGGGAGACCTGCGGCTGTTGCTTTATACCCGCGACCGCCGCCTAGGTTTTCCTACAGTCCCATCCGGACGGTATGGAGATCTTCTTTGACGTTTGCCACCTATATCTGTCGTCCGTTGCATTCAAGATTTTTTTTTTTTTTTTTTTTGAGAATGTTGCATTCAAGATTCAACGATGAAGAATTCGGCCCCATCCGTGTCACGTTGCTACGTACTCCCTGTCTCAAGTCATAAGTCATTTGATATTTTGACACTAAATTTGATCGGTTCTTCTTATTTCGAAAATTTCCAAATTATTATTTGCTTTTGCTATTATTTCGTTTAATGTATAATATACTTTAAATGTGAGTTGGATTTATTTTTTGAAATTTTTGCAAATTTTCTGAATAAAACAAGGTGGTCGAATTTGGTGTTAAAAAAAGTCAAAGAACTTATAATTTGAGATGGAGGGAGTACTTGTCGCTGCTCCTAACAGAAGTCCATGTTTCACTATTGGAAACGTGAATATTCCTGTCGATACCATATTTTTCTATCCGTTTTTTGAGTCCCGACAAGGAAATTAGCAGTTACACAGTTGGTGGACAAGCTGCTGACATGAAAACTCAAAAACCGACAAGGAAAATATGATATTCCCTATCGGTGCACAATACTCATAGGGAATTGTATTTTTTTCTATCGGTTAGGCTGAACCCATAGAAAATTTCATATTACCATGTCGGTTTTATATTTATTTTCTGAGTGTTATTTACACCCACATAGAAATTACACGAAATAAAAAATGGCGCCGTTTTTTTGGCTCCGCATGTCTTCGCCCGCGCCCATCCCTTTGGCAAAAGCCGCAGCCCACGCCCCCCTTCGTGAAACCCTAGCCTTTTCAACCCCCTTCCCGCCGCTGCATCCCTGCTTTCAGCCCGCGCCATTTCCCCACCAACCCCCCCACGCGCCGCCCCATCCCTCGCCTAAAACCCTCGCCCTCGCTCCTGATCCCACCGCCCGCGCCCTTCTCCACTAGCCCCCATGCCGCCCATCCCTCGCGAAACCCTCGCCCCTGATCCCATCGCCCACACCCTTCTCCACTAGCCCCCGTGTCGCCCCATCCCTCGCGAAACCCTCACCCCTGCTCCCGCTGCCCGCGCCCTTCCCCGGTCGCCCCCATGCCGCCTCGCCCATCCATTCGTGAATCCCTCGCCTTTGCTCCAAATTGTGCCACCCCAACAAATCCGTCTCCACTAAGCCCGCTCCAGTCGAAGCCACCGCTTGCCAAAGCCACCCACTGTGGATGCCGCTCCACCGATCATTGAGGCCATCCCAGTGGACGCCGCCGCCTCTCTCCTCTCCCGTTTCACTCGAATCCATCTCCATTGGACACTTGCCACCGACAGCATCTCCATCCGGGTATCGGCCTTGATGCCTTCTCCATTGGACATTGGCCACTGACGCTGGTGGTCCCTTGCCGACAGCTGCCCGCACGTCAGCCTTGATAGTTCTTCGTGCTTACCAAAGGTAATGAACCTCACGACCAACTGCTCAGAACATTCATTACTTAATGGTGGTAAAGCAGATACTTAATAGTTCTTCGTGCTAGGTCACAGCCTCTAGTGGCCCCTCACCGGTGTTGCTCCCATATCTGGCGGCCTCGTCTCTGTCCACAACTTCATTTCGCTCTGCACACTGACTGCGTTGTCTAATTAAGGTAAGAAAGTCACACCATTTTCCTCTAGATCCAATCAACGTATTGTGTTCATTACAATAGAAAGTTATGTGTATCATGTGTGCAATACCTTTAACTGTGGAGCTGTCATGCTACCTGCAGTCAAATATGTACCTACAATGGCTATCTTACATGATGGACATATTAGTTTATTTTGTTTGCCACCAAAATACTAGGATATGTACTAATCATATCAAAAAAACTTTCATAATTTATGAATCAATGAATCCATATTAGCGAACAGCTTGTAGAGTCTTCAACTTGTCACTCTCATTCTATACAGCAGCCATATATCAACATATATTTAATGCACAGTAATCAATAAATCTTTGAATCGCAGAACTAGTTATCATGTCACTCCACAATTGGATGTATAGTGGTTGGTAGCGTGGTAAAGCTCCATCTAATGAATGGATTGACAAAACTACATGGTTCTCGAATCATGCATTTTCATTTCTGGGGGTAGCTGAAAATGGTACCATTAAGTGTCCATGTGCTGAGTGCCGGAACAACAACCGATGTAGGCACAAAAAGAATACAGTAGAGTTGCACTTGTGAAGGAATGGTTTTATGGAAGGCTATGATACATGGACGGAGCATGGTGAGAGAGTTGTTAGACATGATCATTTAGACAATTCAGCAAATGGAGAGGAGTTTGATGAGACTGATCGGATGGACCAAACGTTGGTCGATCTTGCTGAGGCACATCAACCTGATATGGATGAGCAACCAGCATATGCCAAAGCTCTCTATAGGATGGTTGCTAGCGTAGATGAGTTGGTGCATGAGGGAACCACACACTCATGCTTATCTGCTATTGCTCGCTTGCATGATGTAAAGTCAAGATACAATAACTCGATTTTGGCCTGGGCCATTCAGTGCACACATAATTTGCTTCAAGCTATGAGCACAGTTGAGTTTGTTCTTCTGAAAGATAAAGCTCATGATTATGTTTTACTTTGTGGAAACACTGGTCAGTTGAATCTTCTTGTAATGGCTTCTATGTACATGATCATAAACGGAAAGCCTCTCAAGATCCTGATTTGAGAAAGTACATTGAGTAATCAAGGAACATAGCAGGTGCTATGCAAGATCATAAGGTCATGATGCTATCTGTAGTTTTTTTACTAGGCTCCCATCCTCAATACCCACTTCGCTGGATGATCTAAACCAAATGCACAACAGGATGTGGCAAGTTGCTGAGAATTGTAGGGAATAGATGCTTCACTAAAGCAATTCCTTTTCCCCTGTACGAGGGAGCAACAAAATAGGTTTGCGAGGAGCTACCTTGCTACTTGTCCTTTGTTCTAAAAAATGAACAAAAATAAGAAGTAAAACAATTTTCAAAGTTTGGATTATGTGTGTCTAGTGTCATGCACGTACTCCCTCCGTTATTTTTTGTTTGACTCTAGGTAAGTCAAAGCTCAACTAAAGAGCTACGCACAGTCGTACAAAGAATAGATGTAGTATCAATCATTATGCTCTAAACGCTAGCAATCCCTTTCACATTGTACGTAGTAGTACGTTTTAGTCTTTGGTTGTTTAAGTTAAAGTTATTTCCCATCTGAATTTGATTTCTTTCCCTCATCTGATGAAATTAAGAGATAATGATATTGTGGAAATGATCGTGAATGAAGCTTGCCGAGTGCTTGATGAGCAAATTGCTCTCAAAGCATCTGATCTCGATGTAGCGTCCCTTATGGGGATAGGTTTCCCTTCTTACAGGTCCACTGGCTTCTGTGCTGTGTCACTCTCACTCATCCGCCCCCTCTATGTCCATCTTTACTGATAATTCCTGATTCTTCCATGCAACTGCTATTTCACATCAGGGGTGGAGTAATATTTTGGGCCGACTCTCTTGATGCTTACGTGTACAACAAATTGGAGGCGTGGTCCAAGGATTATTGGGGAGTTCTTCAAACCTTGTGAATATTTAGCTGTGAGAGCTCATCAGGATGCATCCCTAGCTAGTAAAGACATAGATCATGCTGTCCTTGACTTTGTTGATACGTCTATGCATCCTTATCAAATGAACCTTTTTTCATACTATCTCTTCCTATTTAATGAATCAACCAAATTTGCGTTCCTGAAACTACCGCTGGCTGCAAAGGTTGACGATGCAAAATCGCGACTCTAGGTCATTGTTCATTTGTCCAGTCATGTATATACAAACTTGAGCTTCACTGAATCCCCAAATTTTAGTACATGATGTTGTGAAACCTCGCGAGGGTCAGGATTCAGGAGCTTGATTGTTACAACCATGTAGATGCAAAAGTTGTGAATAATGAAATGGACACTGACTCTAATAGATCGTCTATCTTATTGCCTCAAATCCCATTCTGTCTACTGCGTAGCTCTAGTGCCATTTTCGTACTACAAACGGCCATATAGATGATCTGCTGGACTTGGTCTAGGTGTGGGAAGTAGCAATTGCTGTGAAACTATCTCTGAAGTTGTTTTCCTGAAATATTGTGTGCAGTGTTGAACTGATGTTTGCATTGAATGGTTACATGGAATTTGTTGCCGTAGGTGTTTTCTAATTATTTTCTTGGAATTCATGGACTCCTGATGGAACATTACAGTTCAGCTTCTCGAAAAGGTACATTTTTCACGCAGATGTATTAATGCGACTGTTGCCGGAATAATGCATCGAGTTGCTTATCTTAGTTTTCCCTGCAATTGTTTTGCTTTCTGGTGCTTTTTGGCAGAGATAGCTGGTTGCTGCTGCTGCGCTGCAGTGCCACAAGAGCCATCTTCTTGTCGTTGCGGGGCATTGTAGTTGTATAGTGGCAACGGCAGCCATCACTACCCAATACACCCACAGTTCGTTTTAGATACTACGCCTTAGGTCAAATTTCACTAACTTTAAATAAGCTTTCTAATTAATAGGACGCGGTTAAGCCGCGACCCCATCGCGACGTTTGATCGCGCGACCCTCTCCGAATTCCTTTCTCAGCATGTATTTGCTTTCCTATCTTGGCCACGCGGACCTTCTCCCTCGACATCTAGAGCCACGCGCATCTTTAGGGCTCTTTTGGAATGGAGTTTTTTCATAGAAATTTCGAAGGAAGTTCATTCATATAGTTTACTTACGTCATCCACCGTTTGGAATGGAGGAACACTCAGCTCATTCCACAGGAAAGGATTCGCTCCTTTCACGAAACGTAGGAAACCAAAAATCCACTCCGAGCTAAAGTTTCCAGAGAAGCTCGAGGCAAACGCGGACGGAACAGAAAAAACAGACCGCTCGACCGAGATTAGCAAGTAGTTGAGCTATTGCCGCCTAAGCACAAGCATCTTCTCCAGCTCCGACCAAGCACCACAAAGATGTAGCCTATACCTTGCCTTGCCTGCTTGCCATACTCCTCGCTCCAGCCTGGAGCTTGCTAAGCAGAGCCTCGACGCGCAGCAGCCTGCAGCTTGTAGCTTGCCTCATCCTCCTTCTCCATGGCTTCAGTGATTGAATATAGGAAGGAGAGAGCAGAGACAGAGAAGAAGGAAAAGGATGAGTGGATAAGAATGACAAAGGCAACAAGGATGGATGAATGAGTGGATAAGAAAACTTGCAATGCGAGTGGATCATTGTCTCAGTGGAGCCTTGGCTCGGCATAAGATATTAAAAATAATAAATACATGGACCCACTAGTCAGGGACACGGTAGTTAGATATACTGGTGTTTTGTTAGGTTGTATAGCTGTATTTTTCCTCTTCGCTTGTGAGACTTAGGTAAAAATTGTTTTTATATATATTTAGGTTCCTGTGTTCCAAACACCAACTTCTATGTTTCCTTTGAACTTTTTTTTTCCTCGGTTTTGCCAATACAACCATATTCTATTCCTGTGGTTTCTTCTTTTCTTCTGTTTTTCTTTCCTTTGTTCCAAACGGTTAAAGTGGGCAAACCAATTCCATACGTCGTTGCGTTCATCTACTGATGGACGGCGCCCGCAGGCCATAGGGCTGTTGCTTCGTGTGCGACCTGGCCGGAGGCTGGACCCTGCCTCACCCCTGTGCATCGCCTTAGCCGGCCAGCTGCGGGCCGTGACTCCGCGGCACGTCTGCACCCGCGCGGCCGCGCCTTCCCTGCCTGCCTCACGCCGCGCCGTTGCGCTTGCCGCTCGGATTGGTGGCAGCCTGTAGAGCAATAGGGTTTGGGCCTTAGGCTGACCGCAGCGATGTCCCTTATATTTCATCCTCTATCACCGTATTTATAGGTCCTACTAAAAATTTACAACCCCTAAACCGTTTTTTCCCGCAGCGGTGTCCTCCATATCACCATTTTTTTCTTCTCCCCCACCGTCTCCCTCCTCCCGTCCAAGATCCGCTTGCCCGACCGGCTCTGTGCCCATGGAACCTGCCAGCCGCCGCCTGTGTGCGGCCAGAGCCGGCGGCGGCTTGCGCTGGAGCACCACCCCCGCATGCTTTACCCACCCTTCTAGCACCGCCTCCGCACGTGCTTCCAGCCGCTGCCACTGAGGCTTCCGCTTCGGATCGACGGTGCTGTCGCCCGCCGGTGCGCGCGGCAGTCCACGGCGGTGTCGTCGCCTGCCGGTGCCCACAGCAGCTCAGGGCGGCCCAGCCGCCCGGCAGCCCGAGCCGGCGTGGTCGCCCCACGGCGCGGCAGCCCGGGCCGGCGTGCGGTCGCCCCCAACGCTGCGTTAGCTCATCGCCGTCCGGCGCGCGGCCGCCCGGGGCGGTGTGGTCCCCCGACGCTGTGCTTGCTCGTCGCCGGCCGGCGCGCGGCAGCCCGGGGCGGCGCTGTCCCCACCACGGCCAAGCCCGCCCAGTGTGCCGCCACCGCGTTGCCGCCCGATGAGCTGGCGTAGGCCCTCCCGGTTGCGCCTCCACCGCGCACCTGGCTGCCCAATGCGCCGCCGGCGTAGGCTTGCCCGGTGTGCCACCATTGCCCACCGCTCGGGGAGCCGCACTACCGCAGCAGCCTCGCCTCCACCGTGGAGAGAGAAGTATACGGGAAGTCGTGCAATCCTGGAGATTTACGGGGCTCTGAGCTCATCCCGAAAGATACGGGGTGTTATACAGGTCTCCGCTGCAGGCAATTTTTCGCACCTCATCCTGTATTTTACCGGTCCAGGGCCATTTACGGGGCACGGCTGCAACCAGCCTTAGGGCTTTGTGTGTTTCGCATTTGGGGAGCTGAGGCAGCAGGAGTCGGCAACCGAGCGAGATTGGAGCCGGCAACGGGAGACTCCTGCCTGTCTTTCTCTATGAAATTACTACCTGTAATAATTCCGATTTGGCTGATTTTGATTTAAGTTGTGCATTTTTTCTATAATGAGTTGTGTAGGTAGACGATTATAAAATAACCGAGTTATCTTTCTTCTCTTATGCAGCAAACTGTGCAATGCCGGTAGGAAATAATTCTAAAAAATTATAGAACAAGTTTGATTATATTCTATTCCAACTTTGTTGCAAGCTGTGTGGTGTGGATCTGCAACTTGCTACATCTTCCTATTTTGTCCCATTTTTTTAGCAAAATTTTATATAGCAAGTTATGCTCATAAAAACTGCAAAAATAAGTTGCTAGAAAAATCTGTAGCAAGTTCGTGTGGTGTGGTTATGCAACTTGCTATGTCTCATGTTATGCTGAAAGTTATCCAAAAAAAGTTATGCCAAATTGCTAAGGACCTAAAACCCTTAAAATATTTATATAATAAGTTATACCGGTAAAAATCTACAAAATAAGTTGCTAAAAAAAATCTGTAGTAGTATGGTTATAGCTATTCCAGTATTTGTAGCAAGCTATGGTGATATGGGTGTGCAACTTGCTACTTTATCCTTGAGATTTTGGGATGATTTCTTTTAGAAAACAGTTGCAGCCTAATTAGCCGTCACCCTAGTTATATGGCCCAAACTCCTTTGTGCAATATGGCCCAAGGGGAGCATGGCCGCATGAAGGCCAGCGCCGCAGGCCGAATACTTGGGGGTCGCGCGCTGGGCGAGGGGCACGACCCCTCGCGCCATAGCCTTTGCATAAGAGAATCTTGCCACAATTTTTTTAAAAATCTGGCTGCGGTTGAAGACTTCGGTAGATCTGAGGTGAAGTCAAGGGGGGCATAGCTGCCCATCCACGTCACAGGACATGTTAACTTCGTTGTAAATACGCGTCGCTTGCACAATGCAGTTGCTATCAAAAGAACACAACTATTTTTTAGTTGCCTACGTAATAGCGTAGGAACGTAGCAGGGTGAGATTGCGAGGCTTTGACTTAGGGGCCAGATGGTGGGGCTTCAACCGGCTCAAGCCCCTGCACTGTAGCAAGACAAGCTTCACCAGCTCCCTATTGCTTTGGGTAGGAGAGACAAAAATAACTTCTTTTGTGCACTGTGTGACGTCAGCCTTCTCTCCGGAGCCATTTGGAGCCACACCAAACGTGGCCTTAAACTGAGACTATGCATGAGAGGTGGATAAGAAGCCATCGCGGCTCCCTAGTCGCCGCTCGTCTCAGCTAAACCAAATCAAGTCAGGCCTCTGAGATTGTGTTACCCCATTTTCCAATCTTCATATATAGAAATTACTTCTATAATTTGATTTATCATCATAAATATTTTTATTATGACTTATAACTTTTAGTATTTGCACTAATGTTTTATATAGCAATGAATGGTCAAAAATCGTATTCAAAAGTTGATAATATCGCATTATTTGGAATGGAACGGAGAGAATGGGTAATACGTTGACACATCAAAGAAATATTAACAGAATGGGCTAGAAGCTAATGCTATACAGGGTCCGTGAATATCTAGGGAACACGAACTTGGGGAAAAAAAGTTCGCAACAGAAAATTGAATTATAGTCAAAGAGAAAGAGAAACACTGGATTATTCAATGAGTGCACACGCGTAGATACTAGCTCGCTCATGAATCTATACGATACGAGGGACATGTTTTGCTTGGGTAGATCCTACTAATTCCTTTCATCAGGGAGTAGGAGTATTCGTGCCCATGCACATGGGCCATGCATTAGACTAACTTTTGCTGGCATAAGCATTCCACTAGGACCATCTAATACGATTTTCTCTATTGCGGTACTCAATTGGCCAACTAATGGCTAGTTTTTTTTTTTTTTTGAAAACTTACTAATGGGTAATTTGACAACCTCATTTTTCAAGAGACTTGGGGAAAATCCCAGAAAATGGAGAGAAAACTGAACTAATTTCATCTCCATTCCTCCAAACCCCTTCAGTAAAATGGCAAATTCACAACACATTCTACATAGTATGACACATTTGTGGATATTTTTCTTTCAAATCACTTTTTCACCATGTTTTAGTTGAGTCTTTTCCAAGAATATTTTCGTTTGCACTTCATCTGATCCCGTGTTAACATTTTAAGCACTGAGAGGATTTTTATCTGGTTTTGTATAATTTGATGTACATAAAAGACGATCTTAAAATATATGAGTTGAAGTGGACACGATAGAAAAGCTCAGAGGTCTGTATGCACTTTTTTCCTTACATTCTTCAAGTTTTCAAACATTGAAGTTGAGGTTTTCCTCTTTGCTAGTAGTAGAAGACATTTTTCACCAGTAGATTGGATTGGCTTGACCAAACTGTCTGGAGTACTGTAGAACACGGCAAAGTACACGCACCACCCTCCCTCCCAAAAAAAATCCATTCATCCTCCTCCGCCTTCTTCCCCAAAGCAAACCCAACCAAAGCGGCAAAGACCAACTAGGCCGCTCTCCTCCCAAATCCGCCATGGCCGCCCACCGCCGCCTCCTCCTCCTCATCCTCGCCGTCGCCGCTGCGGCGGTCGGCACGGCCTCCGCCAAGCCGACGGCGTACGAGGCCCTCGCCGACTACGACTTCCCGCCGGGGATCCTCCCCAAGGGCGTGGTGGCCTACACCCTCGACAACACCACGGGCGCCTTCACCGCCACGCTCGACGCCTCCGCGTCCGGCCCCGGCTCCTCCGTATGCGAGTTCTCCATCCAGGGCTCCTACTCGCTCCGCTACCAGACCAAGATCACCGGCAAGATCGCCCCCGACCACCTCACCAACCTCCAGGGCGTCTCCGTCAAGGTCCTCTTCTTCTGGCTCAACATCGTCGAGGTCATCCGCCACGGCGACAAGCTCGAGTTCTCCGTCGGCATCGCCTCCGCCGACTTCGGGATCGAAAACTTCTACGAGTGCCCCACCTGCGGCTGCGGATTCGACTGCAACGATCTGCTCATGCTCCTGAACCCGGGGGCATCCGCCGCCAACGCCAAGCTGCGCCTGCGAGGTGCGTTCTAGAGTTCCACATCTGCAGATTCAGTGATGATACCTACCGCTGTAAGCTACTGGGGCTAGTAGTGATGTACTCCCATGTCATAGTAGTATTTGGGTTAATAAAGTGGGGAGGGAGGAAAGATCCCACAGCTTTTAGATGTGGGATGGATAGCAAGTTATGGACTCAGCTCGGTTTCATGTTTCACGAACTGTTTCGGACACTTTAGGGACAACAGTTGAAGCAATTAAGATCTTTCATAGATTTTTAATTACTAGCAAGTCTCTATGAAATTGTGTCTCTTTCCCTTGTGAAGTCTGCTGCATGTGAATGGATTTCTGAAGTTGTGGTTGTTGAATCTCATGGTTATGGATGCTTTATTCAGTTGTCTGTTGTGGCTGTTCCTTGTAGGCTTCGTTAGATTGCCATTTCCGTGATAAATGAAACCTTTGTTCCCCCGACAGCTGAGAGAGCTTAAATCAATAATTCTTCTTGTACAAGATCAACACTTTTGGTACTGTAATTCCAGAAGGATGGAAATTAATGACGAGGAAGGGAATAAAATTTTCTGATGTGTGTTTAGGTTTTAAACTGTGCATACTCACAGCCGACCAGAAGTTATTGCAACCATACTTTCTGAAGTTGTGTTGTGGTATTTGAATCCCACGGCTATGATTTGTGTGCTTTAATTGCCTGTTGTTGTAGTTGGCTGAAGGCTTCGTTACTTTGCCATTTCAAGTAGAATGAAATTTGGCTGTTGGTTGTGTGCTTTAATTGCCTGTGGTATATAGTCTCACTTCTCAGAATGATTATAGAGGGAGAGGAAGGGAACATTTTTTTACTTTATTGGACCATATTGTTGTTGCTACTGTGATTTTAGAAGGAATCAGATTTTAAGAAGTGAGTTCCCTAAAAAGAGCCCCAACAGTAGAGTTGCAACAAAGTCTTTGGATTACAACAATATTCCTATTTATTCAAAGGTTTCTTTTGTTTCTAGTTGGAAAATAACAATGAGAAAGGGGACACAAATTTCTGTACATGTGTATTTGAACCATGCTGCTCGCAATCTCCTGCTTTAATTTCTTAGCAAATTTGTTAAGTCTTGGTAGTTAATCCCACGGCTATGGAAGGGTGTGCTTTAAATGCCTGTTACTGTAGTTGGGTGAAGGATCTGTTACGGTGTTACCTAATTCAAATAGAAATGAAGTTTTCATAGGCTACAAATTTCTTCCAAAAACAAATAGAATAGCTTAGTCCAAAACACTGTACCTTTGACAAGGCAGTTGCTGCTGTACTCTACCTAGTTCCAAAAACAGAGAGTATTTATGTTCTGTGTTCTCACTGGTTCTGTCTCTATACTTAACTTTTTAGATTAGGTAGCAAGCTCAGAAAGAGCTTGATGCCATGTACTGTTTCTGAGAGTATATAGAGTTCAGAAAAGGCATTAAGATCTGTAGGTTCGAATTTTTATGATACCCTTTCAGAAGTTACTCTCTTTATTACCTTGAGATGCCAACTTCATGTGGATGAGGAGCAAATGAATTTGTGAAAATGCGGTAGTTGAATCCAATGGCATGGATGGTGTGCTTTGAATTTTGATTATCTGTTGTGGTAGACTGATAGTTAGTTGAAGGATTTATTAGTCTGACTGTGACATTTCAGGCAGACAATGAAGTCTTTGCTTTTGGACCACTGAGAGAAAGCTTAAATAAGTAGAGTCATGTTTGATGCATAAGAGCAACAATTGTTAACGTGGTCTCATGAGGAAGTAGGTCTAATGAATAGCTCTTCTTTTCCCTCAAGAAAGAAAACAAGAATAAATACAAAATGTCTAAACTCCAAGAAACGTTTGTTGTTGAGAGGATTGTTTTGTTTCTAGTTAGGAGATAGTCATGAAAAAGGGAATAAAATTTCTGTACATGTCGCCATAAATCTGGTTCACTGCTCGCAATCACCAATGACTTATTCCAAGGATAAAATATCCGCTGGATTGCGCTTTGAGATGGTAATTTTTTCTGGTTTCTTGCTAGGCCCCTTTTATTACTCGGTAAATATTTCTAGTTCTTAATCAGTTCCCCCCTCTGGCCTTCTTAGAGATTGCCAGATTCTGTAATCTGGATCAATGCTGGACTTCTATAGGTTCAGTCTGAACCTTCAGGTTTTGGTGCCACAAAATGTCATTGGTTATGGATGGTTTGAGATTGCTACATTTTTTCCTCTTCTGCGAGTTTCTTCCCTTACCAAAAGGCGTCATTGGTTATTTCTTGGCTTTGACTATTGAGAGGTCATGGCCTTATGGTACCAAATACTGACATAGAAGAGTTCTAAGTTGTTCAGAAGAAAGAGAACTCCAGGATCATATTTGTATCATTTCAGTACCTCTATTCCACGGCTGATGATGGTTTCCTCATATGGAAACGTAAGGCCCTGGGACCATCCTATTTCCTGTTTGGTTTTGGAGGGTGCGTCCAGCCGTTGCTTTTTGTTTGGCAGCCTCGACTGTGATCAGTGCGCTGCAGCCCTGGAGTCAGCCATCTTGTTTGGTGGAGGGCAAAGCCAGCCGAGCCTCAGCCGGTGGGTGATCCCCAGCCCGCATACCTGCGCCGGCCGCGTATCTCTTGTGGTTGTGGAGAGTTCACTTTTTCCAAACGTGGAGCAAACCGGACAGTGAATTGAAAGGGTCTGTCCATCGATGTTGTGTGTTTTGTTACTATTCTGTGCTTTCACTGTTGCTGTTGGGGACGATGTAGCCACCAGAATCATGACCACATGATCAAAGAATACAAATACCACACAAATGAATGGCAGGCCACAATTCCCGTACTGCTCGGGGCATGTTTCTGAACCAAGGAATTCTCCAAGGAACTTGGTATGATCCATATTAGTTGTTTCAGAAATTACACGAGATTCCACTCAAAATGGGCCATTAATAGGCTGCCATCTTCTGATGTACATGTCCTGCTAGGTTGCTAGGTACGGTTCCTTCATCCAGTCATCTTCAAGGGCACCGCTCGCATTGCTCCGTCAGTCCTGCAGCATCCTCTGCTTGAGCATCTCAGCGCGCAGGTCAGCCGCGTCCACCTCCTTGGTGCCCGTCACCGGCCGGTAGTACCCGGTCTCGGGGTCCGGCTCCCAAAACGCCGTCTTCTCCTCCGTCGTCGTCGCCATTGCACTCGTAATGTCCTTAGCCACCGTGCCAAGCTTCACCGCCTTCTCCTCCACCTTCTTCACCGACTCCTCCGCCACCGTGATCGCCGCGGACAGGCCCCTCCTGATGCATCCAGTGAGGGTGTTGTTTTGTGTTGATAAGATGCGTAAATGCAGAGAGATTTTCAAGGCTCTCACCTCTGTGCCAAGATGGCACCACACCTGGATGCAACTCGTGCCATTCGATCAAGATCCGACGGTCAAGATCACCTCTAGCCTCCTCCTCGGTAGTCGGTGTCCGTTGCTGTCACCCTCCTCTCAGGGAAAAGTGACTACGATCAAGCACCCTATTATTATATACAGATTGGAACCTAATAATGAGCGATTAGAATGAGAGGTTCTAAGAACTTATCGGAAGGCACGTTTTCTCGCATGCATGTGTTAAAGGTTTTTAAAAGGTTCATGTTTGGGACCGTTTGGTTTCCATATATAGTTAGAATTGGGATAATTCATAATTTTATCTCATAATGATACAAGAAACAACCTACCATTATTGATCATTTAATGTCTACTTGTATTTTTTTTGAATAACATGCATAATCTAGATTCTGAGAATTTACGTAATTATAGTACATATTTCATAAAAAATACTTTTTTTAGAAAAAAGAATTTTTATTTCGGTTTCTACATAAGTTATTCACTTAACCAAAACAGCAACAAGTCTGAAGTAGCATCTTTAAAAAGAAAAAAAGAGCACTCATAATGAAAAGGCATTCTTAAGCACAAAGCCTCCTAGATGACTTTCATAAAAAATACTAAGGGTTGCTATGCGATTTTGACGCTTTTCTCGGCACGTGGCATAAGCAATTGCGACATGTCAAGTCACATAAGGCTCACATTTCATCTTTCATTTAGATTTTTGGCGCACACGTCATCTCACACATGTTCCGGTCCATGGGAAGACACTGTTGGGTAAGGGGAGGTTTTTTTTACCGGGGAATGGGATTGCTGTGCTCGTAGGAAAGGGATTGGAGGCGGCTGACGGCAGGGTGAATCATGAATGACCAACAGACAATATTGGGGTGGAGGGCGTGACAATCAGCTGGATTAGCGGAGGGTGAGTAGCAGCGGTTGATGTCGATTGGGTGGTGTGGGGATCCTTGCTGTGGACATGCTTCACAATAATTATGGTGGCTATATGGCTGAATACTAATGCTGATTCCAACATAGATCACTTATAACATCATCTATATTCAAACTCCACTCTACGTACTATAATGTAGATTTCGTCTTTTACCCTGTTGAACACATTAAAAAATGCAAAGATACACCGTAGTAGACTTAAGTGACATGATGGATCGGAGTCAGCTATGTGATGGATAACATGACCCTTTTCTAACCCCTTTTCTCCACCACCAAGTTTTCTTCCTTGGCTGAGTTTGCTATGTGTTTTTCATTGGGCCCGATTAGCTTTTTTACGAGCCACATGTGTCCGTTATGGTGGTGGACAACTGAGTGCTGCTGCTTACTCCCTCCGTCCCATGTTTTAAGATTTTTGGGACAGGTTAAAAAGGGTGGAAGATGACGCATGTGCTCCTGATTAACAGACTAATCTTTTTATTATTGATATATGCATGCACGTATGCAGATTAGTTTTTCTTTTAGAGGTAACTAATCTTCTAAAACAGCACTTATTGTGGGACAAAATTTGAATCCTAAAACAGTATTTATTGTGGGACGGAGGGAGTACCTTTTCTTTTTGCGGGTATGTGTTTTTATTTTTATTTTTCCTTTATCTTTGATTTTCTATTGTTTAATTAAAATCATGCTGTACTTATTTTTCTTTCTTTCTTCCGTCTACTTTTAAAATGTTTCATCGTTATGCTCCAATTTCCTCTTGCATCATTGATTTGCTGTGTGTTTATTTTGATTGCATATTATTATGGGCTTTGCTTCAGGTGAGAGCTTGCTGGCTTTCGGCCCATCAGCACTTACTCCCGGGAACAACCTTTTCCTTAGACCGCCGTGATCTGTAGGTCATTTCTCGTGGCTGATCTAGTCTGCTTATAGCTGAGGCTGACTACTCCTATTTACCATTATTTTCTCTTCCCTATATATTTAGAAATTTTTAGAGGTACTCCATAGCCTGCGCCCGTGTAGCCGGGGCCTGAGCCTCCGCCGGCCCTTGTCATTCTGTAGGGATTTAATATTCTATTTCTCATTGCAAATATTACAATCCCTGCAAAATAATATTTGTGGGCAACGATTCAAATAAAAAAGATATAAATGTTTCTCTTTTCTACGGGATAAGGGATATTTTTTTAATTATTTAATTCACATAGCCAATCGATTTTGTAAAGGTGCTTCTGATTCACAGAAAAATGTTTTTTTAATTTCTCGAATGCACGGTCCAGTTGAAAAAAAAATAGTTATCTTTGATGCTTCCAGCCATGCACCGATGCACGCTGTCATGTTGAACGAGGCAGGCAGAGCATAACTACAAATTCTTCTGGACCTAGCACTAGGCTGGCCAGTGATTAACTCCTGAATCTCACTCACGCTCTAGCTTTGATATCTCTATAACTTGAAGTGTTATTATCCCTACTACAAACTTGTAGGCTTGTTTATGGAGAAAGCATACAGCTCACGTTGTTCTGCAGCTATCATATGCTACCCTCAGCCTGAAGATTGAGAGAGAGCATAGAGAAGGATCACGCTTGCTCCCGTAGCTCCCCAGTCCAAACTCCCGTCTCTCTCTAGTCTCTACACATGTGCTAGCTGTCAGATCAGATTCAGAAAACGCACCGTGCATGGCCCCAAAATGGCGAAAGAAAAAGCCACTTCACCGGGGCAACATCCATGCTCCCGTCAGCTAGAGATCTAGCATAGATTTGTAGGAGCGTGTGTGTGATGCATGATCGATCAGACCACCAGCTAGCCCCATGCCATGCGACATGCGTCATGCATCAGAGAAGTTCAGAACAGGGCCACGCACTTGTGTAGTTGTGTTCGTCAAGGGATCAAACCAACATGGTAGCAGGACAGAGAGCAAAGATCCAAGCAAGCAACCGTCCAATTCGAGGTGTTTTGAGTGCTGGGGACGACCAAGCAATCCAGTGTTCTCCCAGCAGGCCATCCAGCAGCTGCTCAACGACGATGTGACTCTTTTCTTCGGAATGGGCGTCTGTTCTGTCAACTACTGGTGATGACGGCCGACATTTAAGAGCAACGCTCACTTGATGCACAGTAGGAGTATATATTACTGTAATATATCGATCGAACGGAACGCAGGCAGTCAGTCGTTGTTGATGACATATCTCCACGCAGTTACCTGCAGGTCTCAGTACTTCTCAGCTGAGCCATGACACTGGAACTGAACTTGAACTGGAACTGGGTCCAGAATTTGATTGATCTGAAAGCCGTTGACCCTCTGAGACTGAGAAACCTGTTATATTATTAATTACTTAGCCATATAAATAATGATGGGACCAATAATTTTTAATTTTTTCAAGTGTACCATGAACTGAATGCCCATGAAGTTTACTTGCTTAGGCAATTTTCAAGGGTAAATTTCATTCCACAGTTCAAAATTTGTGCCACAAATATTTGCAATTGTTGTCTCTGAACTAACATTTCTGATGTCCATGCTGTTTTTTTCCTTTTCAATGTCCATGCGTATTTAATTCCATGGTTTCCTTCATTTACAAAGTGCATGAGCACAATTTCAGTCACGAATAACATGGGCACTCAGGTCATTTCTCATGACCAATAATCAGTACTCCTAGCAGTGAACCAATCTATATTCTTCATCGTCAAACAAACTTTATGGTTTATTTTTTATCGTCATATCCAATCTGCTAACACATACACAACTCTTATCCCATGGGATACCGTCTAAAGTTTCGTACAACCACCTTCATAACCCTTCAATTGATTCTCCAAAAAATGCTTATAATACATACGTGATCTTTCATATGGCATACACATTGTAATATGATTCTTCGTTGTCAAACAAACTTCATGTTTCTTTTTTATCATCATATCCAATTTGTTAACACAGACTCAACACATATCCTACGGGATGTCATCTACATTTTCGTACGTTCGTCTTCATTACCTTACAGTTGATTCTCTAAAAAATACCCATAATACATATGTGCATGCAATGACTACTGGATTGTATATACCGGGCAAATGTTCTGCCACTTTAAAATAATGCTATAAATATTTTATACATCAGAGAAGAAATATCATACCACCATGCCATCATCGGTCAAAAAGGCTCCAACGACAAAAGAAATAAAATTATATTATTTATCTACTAAACATGCAATTTATATACTTAATGTGATAAGTCTTAAATTGCTACTTTGCTTCTTTCTTAATAATCATCGAATGCTCATATGAAATTATTCTTAAATTCCCGCGGCAACGTGCGGGGAATTCACCTAGTTGTTAATCAAAGCCTTGTCTTAACAAAGTCTAATACATCTTACATTTTGGAACAAAAAGAGTAATACCTGCCTCCTACCCCCAACACAAAGTGGATTAACTGAATACCTAAGTAATTAACTGAATCATTGCAATATTTTATTACTTTTCTCATATGGTTCACAATGTTTAGCTCTGTATTTTACTCTTCCCCGTTATTATAATAAAGAAAAGTTCATTTTAATAATTCCTTCAATTGTCTAGTTTTAACTGTGAACTCTACAACCATCTAAATTTGACAACTCAACTACCAATACCATTCAATTTTGACAACCCCAAACTGGTTGTGGTGGTTTTATTGGTGGTGTTAATTTAAATAAGAAACAAGTAAAAAATCTAAAAAATTATGAAATAACATTGAAGATGTCTAGGACACAAGGAATGAAAACTGGACTAATAGTTCAATACTCTAGTTACTTTTGTGGGATTCATCGTGTCGCTAGACATCTCCATATTTTTATAATTTTTGAGGTTTTTAAGTAATGAAAATGACTCTAGGAGTTAGACTGTTTTGGAATTGAAGGTTAATTAGACTATTGAAGAGTTTAGGGGCTAAAAATGGATTTTTCCTAGTAGTAAACTAGAAAAACCATATTCATGAGAAAGTTAGAGATGATATATATGAAACACTTGAACAAAATAAACATCCTATGTTTTTTACAAGTTTTACGGTGGTTGGAAAAAATAAGGAAAAAAATTCCTTATCAGCCATTGAATAAAAACCAAATATCCTTTGTTTTACTGAAATTTTTTTTCATGCCCAATCTGGCACAGTCGCTAGTTCAAGTGGATGGCAGATAGAGTATGGAAAAAATTAGTGGCACAAAGGGCATGTGGTTTCCTTCCAATGTCAGATAAGGAATTGTCTCAAAAATAAGAGCCGTTCATCGAGCGAAATCCAACGGTTTAGAAATAGGTGGTATCACGGTACCAGTACCAAATAGGTAGGTCTGGTACCTTTACCCTTTTCTTATTTATTTTAATTATTTAATAATTTGGTCTGAAAATTTTAAAAGGAGTTGTCCCGCCTAGTACCGGTGGGTACATTTCCAACCACAGTAAAATCTCTCTCTGTTTTTTGTTTGACGCATTTTGTTTAAAAAACAAGCGGCGACAAACATTTGAGAACATAGATAATATAAAGATAGTACTGGGGTTGGCACCAGTCAACCATAGAATATCAACTCTAGAAAAAGTTTTAACATAAATATGATCTCAAATATTTGCTACATATACCCTATGTATATGTGAGATATCCAATACTACTACTAAGAAAATACCAGTACTTATGATGGAAAAAATATACCACATATAACGAACAAGCTTCCGGTCCAAATTTTCGGCAACCAAAGTTTCAATCAAAACGGCACAATTTCATGATTGGAGTGAGTAATAGTGTAATACTACCTATGCATGGCCTAGAGTCAAACTTTTTTAATTTTGAGTTTATATAAAACATCACTATCATCTATGTCACCAAACATACAAAATTTGTTTTCATAATGAATCAAATTATACCATAAGCATTGATATTGTTTATTTAAATTTAGTCAAATTTAAATTTAATTGATTTAGGACAAAACTAGAATTATACTACCTCCATTTTTTTTAATTGATGCCAAACAGCTAAAAATGAGCTACAAAACATCAAATAAAAGAAAGAAAGAGGGAGTATTCCTCTTGAGATAGAGGTACTAACCAATCAAGAGATGTCATAAGTTAGAAGTTGTTTCTGAAATGGTAAATATGAGGAGTATCCAACTGCTAACCACCGAGGGAGGAGCTAAACTAGTATATCTATCATGCAGTTTGGACAGTTGTTGAGTGACTCGAAACTAATGAATACAAATATTATCAGCAACAATGTCTCCATGCATATGTATAGTACTACGTACATCCGACCGAGGACGTGGACATGAAGCGTACGCTGTGTGTGATGCAATGCCATGATGTGATTGTGGTCAACTGGATGGTCTCGCTTGCAGTGGCAGCCGTGAAGTTAGACCATCCCATGTGTAAAAGAAACGTCTATAGTACAAAATGATACTGTAGCGCTATTGTAGATACAGAGATGGGTAGTTGGAACAGTGGATAGACATTCACTTTACTCCACCGGTTCGGGACAGCCTTAGACTATCTCCAACGGGTGGACTAAATGGAGTGTCTATCCCTATTTTTTCACTATTCCAACTACTCTCCTCTCTGTCTACAGTGACGCTACAATGTCAAACAGTACAATAGTCACTCCATTTGCTCCATCCGCTGAAGGTAGCCTTAGGGCGTCTCCAAATCATGATGGGACGCACGCTCTTCTCTGCTCACTGCTCTGATCTTGATCTAGCAGCTAGTAGCTGTCTCTGCTGGGTACTCCTTCCCTGCATGGCCATCCTCCGTCAGTCGATCCATGCATCCCATACGACGACCACCCATCAGACTCTGCAGGAGCAGCAACAGTGCTGCCGATCGTGTCAATTGAACGCTCTCTCTTGCCCTTGCATGCATGCCATAGCGGTGGAGAAAGGCATTGCAGATGCAGACTTGCAGGGCAAAGCTAACGGTGGACCGATCGATCGATCGGCCCGCCGGCCGATCGGTCTGCCGCTACGACAAACATGCACGTCCGAAGTTACTGCATGTTTGGGTCAACGCAAGCTATCTTTGAGCTACTCAATCCATCATTCCATCTGTCCATCGACCTATCAATCGCCGTCTCTTTTCCCTCACGCAACCACCACTTGGTTTGTGTTGTGATCGACGATGATGCCTATAGGGTGCTTGTCAAGTCTTTATAAATTACTCTAGTGTTTTCCCACCCATACTGCTCAGTGGCTCACACATATATATGCATATGACCCTCTTGACATATGCACTTTCAGAACTCGTTGAACTATGTAATCTGTTGCGTAAAATACAGTTACGCAGCTATATACACGGATTGCTATGAATAGTCAAGAAGAGACATTGCTGGAGTAGAGAGGCTGAGAGGGATAGAATTTTTCGCCTTCTTCTTAATTAGGAACCAACGTCCTTTTGTGGTTCGTGCACATATCTAACTAAGTTTGGTTTAAAATTTGGCAAACTCTTAGAAAATTTAATAAAATATTATCACAATAAGAATCCATGGAAACCACGATGGTTGTATCGTTAAGATATCATGGCAATGTCACATATCATCTATTCTTCCCTCGCTACCTACTATTTCATAAGTAAGATGGCAAGAAATATCAGTAGCCCAACCGATGTGACCTCCTCCACCTCCTAGCCAGTAGCACCAGCGCCATCTTAACTTGCACTACTCTCACCACAACCCTAGCGGCCAGCCTACCACCAACCTTCCCTCAAAGCTTGTCAATGGAGACTTGGAGAGAAAAAAAATTGCCGAAGCCCAAACCCATATCTCGATCTGGAACCCTAGCTAGCTAATGTTACTAGAGGTGGAGAAAGAGTTTCCATATCCTTGGATTCGTGGGAGGAGGATGAAGCAGAAACAAGAAAAACTTGAATGGGGGGAGTACCTTTCCCGTTCTGTAATTGTCATGTTCTGTTGCAAATTAGTGAAAGCTTAGTTTTTTTTTTCCTTTCATCAACAAATGGTGACTTGCTCGAACATGTATGGCCTCATTTCCCGTTCGCGTGTTGGAACTTTTCAGTGCGAAAGTTAGTTTGAGTAGCGTTATTACACCCATATCTTGTCAATCGACTGTGAAAGTCGTCTTTGTTCGGCACACTACTATATACACACACTATTCATGTTCTTGTCAATTTGTGTACACATGGAACATTTGTGTTTTACAAAGGCATGTCTGTGCCTGTGCGTATGCGTAATGATTCCATGCATCCATCTTGTCACATGCCTACACCGCCCTTCACACTATTGATCTATTGTATTCTCTGTAATTTTCATTTTCAGGCCAAGGGTTTTTATAATTGTATATATATAATAATCTCGACATTTTCATAGAATGAAGCAGCTAGCCATAAAGAATAAACTATTCCTGACAAAGCATAAGTAATTAACCACATAGTATATAACTCTAAAAACCTTAGCGTATTTAATAAAAAATATAAATGTTACTATTACTAATTGGGCGCTGGCACATATAATTTGTTCTATATTAGTGTGTGGTGTTGCAACAATTAAAAGATGGCACAACACAAGTTATGGTTTCAACTAAAATTGAAAAACAAAACATACTGAAAATACATGGCGGTCCAATGCAAAGAGGAAAAATACAAATGTGGTAAGAAAAACAAATAATAAACGAACCAAAAACTATCACAATTTTGATTAACTGAGGTTTTAACTTATCTACAAGCTTATAATATTTAATTCTAATATATATTGTAGCAGATCAAGTTTATGTATCAATTTTAATATTGCTGACAAAAGGCTTGAAATGAAAGCACAATTTTTGAGACACTCTAGGAAAAAAGATAAATCTTAAGAAATCTCACAAAAATGAAAAATCAGAACATCTAGTCATCCATTAGATAACCTCTAACAATAGTAGTTACTAGATCTATTCTATTTTTGAAGAAATTATGTAGGACACTATTATGAAAGATGAATTAAAGTAATCCTCTAAATTTGTTATTAAAGTTGAATTGCAAAATTAAGTAACACACTTTTAAATAATATGCCATAATGAAAGATAATTTAAAGCAATTATATGAATTTACATATAAAATAGCCTCTATGCCCCATTGGATGTGAGATGCAACCCCTCCTATAAGTTACCTATTATACTATTAGAAGATATGAATATTAACTAGAGCAGGTTGTATATATATATTTAAAGACAAACAAACATGTATATGAGTATTCTGCTAAAGCATGAATATATAAAAGATATAGAAGAATAGCAATTTTGATAGCCATGGGCACGGTCTTAATTTAAATATAATTTTAGATTTGTTAACAATACTTGTCCATGTGGAACCACGTAATTGATCTAAATTTGGGATGACTCTAATTATAGCATGTGCACGCTCTAGACAGCGAGAAAGACGAAGTGAAATTGCACCAGCCACCATACGCAGACACGTTAAGCTGTTGGGACGCTGCCTTGCATGTGACGACCGAACTAGCTATAGCTAGCTCCAACAATGCAGCCAGCCATGCATGCCATGATGCTTCCCAAGCTACATAAGCGAGCGCAATCGAAGGTCTGCTTCCGGCTGACCCGGTTGGCCGGCCGGCGGAGTTACTGACTTACTGCGTGCACAACGGCAGCTGAATGCTTGAATGGGGAGGAAGAAAAACTGATCAACACTCGAAGCTTTCCAAGAAGAGGCCCAACAATGATGATGACGTGTGCGTCGCTTCTTCCATGCATATATATATACTATAATAATTTCTTCCATAGCTTGGTACATACAGTACCAGTGTAGCTAGAGCTAGATGAGATCGCTATATATATTATATACTAGCTGATGCAGTAGCTGCATGCATGGAGTGGACGACGTACGTAGGCATCATTGTTATTCATTGCTTCAGTCTCTCACTCTTCTTCTTCTTCTTAAAATTCAGAGACTTGACAAGTTCAGAGTCGAGAGACGACGACAGCAGGTACAGCAGTGGTGCAGAACTACATACGGTGGTGGCAGTTGTGTTCTGCGTAGGTCATGCCCATGGCAGCATATGCATGCAGTTGCAGACTTGCAGCTGCATCCCGGACGATCGATCGATGGATGTATGGATAGGGATAGGATAGGAATCATGAGAGAATCCAACGCTGCCTACTAGCTTGGATCATCCGTGCAGCATGCTGCCATGCCACACGGCTCTTGCCTTGCCATCATTCGGTCGTGTACCCATCATCATCAGTCATCATCATATTTGCCCCACAGACAGCTCCTCTTCCATCGTCTCTCCCTCCTCGTCTGCTAGCAGCCTAGTACATGTACATCCATGTGCACTTAACTCGCGCGTACACGGCACACACGTATGTCCGTGTCCGCCAACATGTAGTACGTTGCTTGTAGCAGTTGCAGAGATCCGATCCACCCAACGGTTAACTGCATGCATGCTTATTGGGTCACTGTATTAGCTTTGTTATTAAAAAAAATCAAACTTGATCATCAAGTTCTTAGCAGGAAAAATATATTAACATCTTAGATACCAAATGAATTAATGCACTATCTATGCATAAGCCATTTTACATTAAGTTATGAAACTAATTTATGTTGTGGTGCATTTTTATATAAACCTTTGTTAAATTTAAATGGAAATTTTCACTTAGGGTAAAGCTAAAACAACTTATTATTTAGAAAGAGACTTGCATGAGAGCTATAGGCCAGAGTAGGGGGCTACACTATTTAGGGTGCTATATAGGCGGAGACGACAACGGAGAGATTGACGACAACAAACATAGATAACCTGATTCAACACAACCACCTTCATTCAAGACAAAGGACGTGTTTAGGTGCCACTAGATTTAAACATTTGATAACTTAACGTGTCTATAATCTATAATTATCAGTGTTCACAGCTGGATACTCAAGTCTCTTTTAAATATGATCCGCACAAAAAATAAGGCTCGATTCTCTCTCTTAGAGATTTTATTGTGCTGGATTCTGAGAATCTGATCACCAAACAGGTCCTTACGAACATATAATCAAGCTATAAAGCAAAGACAGTAGTAACAAAAGGGAGCCCCGTACTGATTGATACCTCTTCTCTTCTCATCAAATTCCCATAGGCATTCCACTCTTCGAGCTTTCACTTCACTCGATGCACACATGCTTCAATATAATTCCTCACGAAAACCCCCTCAACTCTCTCTCTCTCTCTCTCTCTCGGGTGTGTGCGTCGTCGTCTCCACTTTGCGCCTATAAAAACCCACCAACGTTCCACCGCTACAGATACATTCCCCACTGCATCATCTTCTCCAATCAAAGCCAGCACACAATGTATAGTTCACCAAGCCTGTTTGCTCGATCTTCAGGCCAGCAGCCATAGACAGCTTGCATTGGTGAGAAGGTCCCTGTTGGAGAAGCAGGGCACGTGCAGAGCACGGCCGATCGAGCTCACGCGCACCTGCGTGTGGTCGGTCGTCGTCCAAGAGCGGGGAGAAGCTTTGCTTTGCTGCTGCTCCAGTGCTCCTGCACGTGCTCCCCTTCTCCACCATGGCCTTCTCACCACCTCCTTCCCCCTCCTCATCGGCCGGCGACACTTCTGGAGTCTCCGACCATGGCCTTACCCACCTGCAGTTTTTAATTTGCACAGCAGCAATGAGCAAACCTGGGCACTGCCACCTGCGATTTTAGTTTGTCGCTCGCTGGGTTGGGATCCACGTTGACCCACGTTCCATATCCGTTTTCTGCTTCTTTTTAGTTTCTTCGTTGTTGCCCATGCATGAGGGCATGACTCAGCCACAACACTTGCCTATTGATTTCTCTTCCCTTCTCTGCATTTGAGGGCAACGTAGTAGTATATACATGAGGGCCTAATTACATACTCCCTCCATTCTTTTTTATTTGTCGCGTTTTAGTTCAAAAATGAACTACCGTGCGACAAATTCGAGAACTGTAATGAGTAAACATGTTATGTACGTTCAAACAAGAGAACAGTACACTAGTATACTAATTAAGGGGGAAAATATACTTATAAACCATAAAGTAAGCTGAGGCCATAAGCCTGAGAGGTAAGTTCTGAACTGTTTGATTTTTCACTAAAGAGTAGAACTATTCAAATGCAAGTCGGAAATTTAAGGTAAAAACCCAGAGTCAACAATGAGTATGAAGTCTAAATTTTAAAGTAAAAAGTAGGTCCAATAAATAATAAGCTGATATCTTTCTGCAGTATGCCAACAAGTTAAATAAAGTTGTTATTTTCAAGCAAATTTCCGGAGCTCATAGATTGTACGCTTAGAAATCTTTAGAAAAGGTACATGTAAATTAATTTGCAAATGGACCTAACTCTTAATTATATCTCTTGAGGTAATCTAATTGTCAAGCTTGCACTATTGAGTGTTTGACTAAATCTAAAAAGTGTTTTGTATCTCTCACGGAAATGTGTCTAACTAAATGTTTCATATTTGAATCAAAATAATTATTCACTGTAGTGTTTGTCCACTCGAATGTTTTTCAGTATAAAATCAGAAGGGTATAATGTGTAATACAAAGTTTGTCCCATTGATCTTCTTTGAGAAGCTTCTCAGTTTCAATATCTCCCGATGTTTCCAATCTCAAAAAAAAAAAAAAAAAAAAAAATTCAAAGTCTAAAACAAAGGTTAATGTTCTGAACCTCAAGGCAAAAGTCTTTGGTTTTCAGCGCAAAGTTTATAATGTTGAAGTCTTTTGATTTCTAATTTTCAATGCAAAATTTGTAATGCTGAATGCTTTTAATCTTAAATCAAAAGTTTTAATAGCCAATGCAAAGTTATTGTTGGAAAAATTTTATTCATTTTCTGGTTTATTCTAATCCGCATAAACATTATAACCGTGACACTGCAACTTCACGCGGCTGTTGGTGCACTCACCATACATCCAGCCTGGAAGGGTTTCAATTACTACACTGCTATAATGTGCTCCCACGTGTGAGTGCAGCCCAAGCAGGCCGTATGGTGCCAGATTGCAGTTCGTCTTATTTTATTTTTAATTTCCATTTTTCATTTCCATTTTTCTTTGCAATTATCTACGTACTTTCTTATCTCGCTATTCTGTACCTTCTGTTTGGCAAAGTGTTTTGCAGAAATTAAATAATAGTAT
This sequence comes from Paspalum notatum, assembly GCA_022530915.1. NCBI lineage: Eukaryota > Viridiplantae > Streptophyta > Magnoliopsida > Poales > Poaceae > Paspalum > Paspalum notatum. Next base: position 27,907,330 of record CM039692.1, read on the forward strand.
TTTGATGCATGTGTGCTTTGGTAAGTATTTGGCTCACTCAAATTAATTATGAATGTGTCGTTGTCATGTAGTATGTATTTAGTGGCATCGATTGTGTTACCATCTGTAGCACCTTGATTTTCGCTACATTAATCTCTTGCCAACTAATTTAATTCACTTAGAATTGGATGTTTATGCACGGCACCACAACGATTTATGCATTTTCAAATTAATCAAGTAAAATAAACTATAGGAATTATTTGTTTGAGTATACATGCTGCTGCATAATTTTATTGTGTGATTTGGAGATTGTTGGTTTGAAATTGAATTCATTTGTATACTTCAAATATCCTATAAAGTCTTCTTTTCTTCTTTTCCTTTTCTCTTTCGCTCTTGTCACTAGCAGTGCAATGACCTGCTCTCTCTCTCTCGCTTCTGCCTCGCCACAGCAAAACAGCCGCAGCAGCCCAAGTCGCTCCCTCACTTCCATGCGGGGTCCATTTGTCATCCCCCTTCTCCTTCCTTTTCTCCTGCCTGGGCACGCACAACACGAAAGAGCCCGTCGGACTCGACGAGCGTGGCTGAGTCGAACTCCTTGCGCTGTGCCATCTTCCCTTGTTCCCCTCCGCAAGTCTCGGACTCTACCCCTATAAGTAGTTCCAATCGCGACGTTGGTACCCCCACCAATTTTTCCTAACCCTCGCAGCCGCCATCGCGCCCGAGCATGCCGCGAGTTCACGGAGTTCATCGCCTACAGGCCACCACCACCGACGAGACCTCGTTGCCAAGCTTCTCCGCAAGGTAGGGAGCTTACCCACTCAACCCCGGCCCTGATTTCGTTTCGGTTCGCCGGAATTTGGGCTCACTGCGTGCCTTTGGTCCGCGCAGGAACGCCGCTGTTCGTCGCCGTACGCCGTCGCTGCCTCTCCGACGGAACCCTACACATCTCCGGCGAGCAATCGCCGGAGCTGTACTGCCGCCTCGCTCCGTCGTCGTCTGCCGTCGGGCGATGCGCCGCCGCCACAACCGCCTCTCTTGCCTCACCGCATCCCCCTCTCGCTCCTGCGCCCTTCCCCGCCAGCCCTAGGCCACCGGAACCGCGAGAACGCGGAGCTCCGGCGAGCCTCCGCCGCGCCCGGCCAGCGAGAGTCGACCCCTCCCTTCCCTGATCTGTTTTGAGCCATTAGATCAAGATCCAACCGCCCACAGTGAACGCGACGCGGTCAAATACCGGTCAACGCCTGCATGTTTGCAAAAGAGCCCATGTGCTTTTCACAAATTAACCTGCAGTCCGGATCTGCTATATTTAGGTCCCTGGTTTTCACCGTTTAGCCCTTGTAGATTCAAATCTTCTTTGTTTTAAGCTTTTTGCATTGTTTTATGCATATCTTTTGTATCTTAACTCCAAATTGAGCGATTCTCGAACCTATGAACTCGTAATAATGCGTAGATTACTTTTAAATCCTTTTAATCTCTGGTTATGATGTTTGGTGTACTGTTTTAGTCATATTGTGCTTATTGCTTGTATGTGTGTAACATGTAGGAGACGAGCCGCCTGTTTTTACTAATAATCAAACTTGAAAATTTTCTGAGCATGTTTTTGCTGAGTAAGACAAGTATTCTTTGACCTATGTCCCATTCACATTGAAAAACTTACTTTATCGCACAACCAAGCATGCTCAACCTAAGGATGACTAGCCACTTATTTTCCTGTCAATGTTTTATCCTATGGGAGGGCAGTGATGTGTAGATAAATGCTAGCGCTCAACAAATCTTACTTATGTTGCTAATCTTGATTAATTAATGGTATAGTGATGATGAAAATTTGGTTACTTTGCAACATGGGACTTGAGCATATTTTTGTGGGCTTTGCTCGAGTGTTTCACCCTAAGGATCGGTTCGCCGAGCGACCACCCAGAAAAACAGTTCAATCACAAGGAGTGGAATGGGACGCCATTGACTGATGAATTAGATGAACTAGAACGGGTGGTTTGCTTACCTGAAAGATGGTGTAAGAGGGACATTGCTTGGTATAAGACTCGCTCTCCTGAATAGGTGCAGTTCGGTTTATTTGGTTTTGTCAGTCACCCTTCAGGAGGGGACTTTTATGCTGGGTATCGGGAGGGGACTTTTATGCTGGGCGCATCATTAGAATATGGCCTTAGGTTCCCTCCTAGGTTTGTGGTCGTCTCTAGTCTGTGTGGCAAGTAGTCGCGTGGTGTTTTGCCCCGCTTAGGGGTTGTAAGAGTCGTCCAGACTCCTTTTCCATTCTTCTTAATATAATGATGTGCAGTTCTCCTGCGTGTTCGAGAAAAAAATGGAAACCTGAAATGGGTGACTACACTCTAAGAATTTTTTGTAAAGGTCTCGTAATAAAACCCTGTCGATTCATCAAAGGCTAGTGAATAAATAGGGCTTTGCAAACCTTGGGCAAATGGGGATCATGACTTGTGGGTAAAGTTGTACAACCTCTCGAGAGTGTTTAAAACTGATATATCAGCCGCAGTGTTAGCCTAAACGGTAAACGGTCGGTTACTTACTATTTTGCCATTATTCGGTGCTAAACGGCCGTTTAAACGGGTTTAAACGGTGAAAATGACCAATTAAACGGAAACGGTCGGCCACTGTTTAGCGTTTAAACAAAACGACCGTTTAGTCGAACAGTTCAGCCGTGCTCGCGGTTATGAGCGGCCTGTACCCTCACAGATTAGAGTTTCTAAACAAGAAAAGGATAGCCGATGGCTATGGTGACTATGGGTTATGATGACAAGTATTGACAATGGTTTATGATTGTTTACTGTACTGTTTTATAATATTTCCAACTATGGGATGGGTGATGATAATCAATGCTAATAATTAAAACTTGATTAATTAAAAGCAACGCTTTGCCTGTCCACTATAAAGCTAGTCCCCTTTGCCTAAACAGAATACTTGCTGGGTACGGAACGTACTCATTCTGGCTTGTTTACACTACGTTGCATCCATTGCAACCGTTGCGCAGATCCAGAAGGGAGCTGCGGTGACCCTAACCAGGAGTTCCAAGATTACGACGAGTTCTAGACTGGTGTGCCACCGTCAGTCGCCTGTGGAGCATGGTCGTCTTCCGCTGTCGTTTAGTTACTCGTTTTGTTAAGATTATTCAGTTGTTCGTTAAAGACATTAATGGTCTGTAATATTGGTTATGCTCTTAAGTTAAAGTACTGGTTATGATATTACTTCTGTTTATGCTGTGTATGTGGTTGAACTGATCCTGGCACATATATGGTTAGCACTTGGTTTTGTTCCTAAAATCGGGTGTGACAAAAGTGGTACCAGAGCCGTGCTGACTGTAGGGCGCAAGCCTAGAGTATAACCGATCGTTTTTAAGGATTTTGCTTATCTTGCTCTTGCTTTCTCCATTCAAATATTGCAATATATGCTATTTTGATATCTGTACTTGTTTACTTCAATTATGACTTTTCATATCTGCTTATCTTTCCAATAATAGAGCTTATTCTTATGTTTGCTTTCGTTGTGGGCATGCAGATGTCGAGTTTCAAGCGCACTGCCCGCATGCGTGTTGGTGGACGTGGTTTTGGCGGACCTAACAGGATCAGGTTGCCCACTCCAACGCCACCATATCCACCGCCACAAGTGTGGGTAGTCATGGAAGGCTCCGATGAGGAGGACCCAGAAGAGCTAGTGCCAGATTTGTCTAACGAGGAGCAGTCTGAAGAGCAGCCCGAAGAAGTGTAGTCGGAACCACGGGAGGAGCCCTGTGGCGCCACCATAGGAGCAGCCCCAGGAAGAGCCGGAAGCGCAACCAGAAGTGCCACCTGCTCTTTCAGAAGATCCTGCCGCAACTCAAGATCAAGACGGAGGACAAGCCCTACAGCAGCAAGATGCAGACAGAGACCGCTGGATCGAGACCGTTCACCGTTGGTTCGACTACCCACTGCCGTTCCTCCGGATGTTGCGGGAGGCGTTGGTGAGGCTCCGGTTTGGTCACGCATGGATCACTTACGTGGGAACTCGCTACTATCATCGCATCTACCAAGAAGAGTGGGCCATGGCCGTAGAGATCAGCATCTTGGATGAGTATGGGGCGCGTCGCGACATCTCCCTCAGCTACGCACCTACCCTTCGCCACCAGAGGCCGCCATCAGTGATGCAGCCCAGGAGACCTTGGCGACCCTATGCTACTCTTGCCACAACCTGTTAGCTGGCGGTACGCTGCGCTACTTCCCCCACCGTCAGCCTGGAGGAATCGACACATGCATCGCCACTCCTGCCGCGGAGCAGAACCCGCGTCTTGAAGCCACCATCGACTACCTTATTGCGCTCAACACCGATTACATTGCTCTTGCTGATGAGTTGCGCGCGGCAAAGCTGGAAAATTCAAAATTGTGTGCACAAATTACGCCAGGCATGCAAGTGTTCAACCCCATCCTACCCACCAAGGAAGAGGGTCCGTTACAATGACCCAGCAGCAAGGACCTACATCCGGCACCTTTAGGAGAGTTACCATTGTAATAGAGTTTATTAGCATCGTTTAGTTTAGCCGGTTCGAATAGGCTTAGATCGTTTGAAAGTGTGCACGTTTGCTTGTGTTGGTGCCATATGAGTGATTTGGATTTTTTGTAATGAGTGCTTAAGTTGGGTGATGTCCGTAGCTTACTTTATTTATGGGTGTGCTGAAAGATTTTAATGGCAATAATAAAGATAGTTGGGGAAAAACACCATGTCCTATCCGTATCTTTTATCCTGGTTACTACAGCCGGATACATCAGGTTATTTTGTCAACTATGGCTTGGTGCGTGAGGTTACTGGTATAAAAAATAAATTTTACCTGCTACATTTCCTGTCCAGGCGCTAACCCAGTTCACCCTCTGGAAAAGAAAAAAAAAAATCCCAAAGACGTTCTGCTCATGCATCAGCTGGTAAAGAAATATACAAGGAAAGCCACGTTCCTTTCTGCCATCTCCCTGAACTTGTGCTAGGGATTAAAAAATAATAATAAACAAAGAAGTTTAACCCAAGTATTTCGGTTGGAAAAAGGAAAAAAAAAAAGGGGCCTCATTCTTTTTTCCAGCCGTCATGCTCTGGTGCTAGCGTTTGGAAAAAAAAAAACACGTACCTTCTACAGTTACTTCCTGCCTGTGTTAAATATTGTATGGATAATAACCTGAGCACGGTTGATGACATATTTTAGACCAACAGATGGATGGATGCTGGACGTGGTCGTGGCCGCAGCCGTGGAGGAAGAGGCCGTGGAGGAAGAGGCCGTGGACAAGGAGCGCCTGCGATGCCAAATCCACCGCCACAAATGACCATGGAGCAGCTGATCATGAACCAGACCCAAATTATACAGGCCATTGGACAAGCTGTAGCTACTATGCACCAGGCGCAGCAGCAGCCACCCCCGCCGCCGCCGCCGCAACCACGTGACAGACATGCGGATTTTCTGAAGGGACACACACCTGTGTTTACTCACTCTGCCGACCCCATGGATGCAGAAGACTGGCTCCGCGCAATAGAGCGGGAGCTGAACGTCGCTCAGTGCACCAATCAGGAGAGGATTCTCTACGGTCCTCACCAGCTACGGGGTGCAGCTCAGCAATGGTGGGAATCATACCGCTTGGCTCATAACAACCCAAATACTATCACCTGGCAAGAGTTTACGGAGAGGTTCAGAGCGCATCACGTTCCTGCTGGTGTGATGTCATTGAAGGAGGAGTTTTTGGCACTCACTCAGGGTGCTATGTCTGTCAGTGAGTATCGGAACATATTCCTACAGCTGTCCCGCTACTGTCCGGAGAAGGTTAACACCAATCCCAAGAAGCAGTACCGCTTTCTCAAAGGCTTGGTTGATCCCCTCAGGTATCAGCTCATGAACCACACTTTTTCTAACTGCCAGCATCTTATAGACCGGGCTATCGTGACGGAAAACACTTGCCGTGAGATGGAGGAAAAGAAGCGCAAGCAGAAGGCGCAACAGTCTAGCAGCAACACCCATCTGCGGTACTCTGCGCCGCAGAATTATCAGAACCGTCCTGCACAGAACGCCGGACAGCAACAACAGTTCCAACGCTACAACAATAACAATAACTACCAGTACCAGCGTCCGAATTATTAGCCTCAGCAAGGTAATGGTCAGATGCAGCGCCCGAATAATTAGGCTCCACGCTAGCAGACTCCTGTCAGCACTCCTGTGAAGTCCGGCACGCCAGTACAGTCAGGGAGCAACACCTGTTTCAAGTGTGGCGGAACGGGTCACTTCTCCAAGCAGTGCCTGCAGAGAAACACGCCACAGCAGAATCCACAGCAAACCCCAAAAGGAGACGCCACCACTCCGGCATCTGGACAACAGCGTAATGCTAATGGTCAGGTGAATTATGTGGCTGCAGAAGCTATGCAAGAGGCTTCCAACGTGGTGCTAGGTACGTTCCTAGTAATTTCGCACCCTGCCTCAATTCTTTTTGATTCCGAAGCATCGCATTCATTTGTTACTGCCCAATACAAGAATAAATATGAAATACCAGTAACGACCATGGAACGCCCTATGATAGTAAGTTCATCGGATGGAGAGATGAAGGTGGACATTATGTGTCCCATGGTCAAAATTAATTTAAGGGGGGTAGATTTTCCAGCCAAGCTTATAGTTTTGGAGTCAAGTGGGATAGATGTCATCCTGGGTGTAAATTGGCTGCAAAGACACAATGGAATAATCATGTGTGCCGAGAGGACATTTATTTTAACTACACCAAACGGGGAACGCTTAGAGGTTCCAATTCCAGTGCCGCAATCAAGAGTTAATGCTATGGATGCTTCAGCACTAGAGGGCATAAGGGTCGTGTCAGAATTTCCCGACGTCTTTCCAGATTCACTGCTAGGTATGCCGCCTGAACGCGGCATTGAATTTTCTATTGAGCTTTTCCTGGAACTACACCAATTTATAAGAAAGCATATAGAATAACTGGTGTTGAATTGCTCGAAGTAAAGAAACAAATAGATGAACTGTTAGAAAAGGGATTTATTCGCAAGAGCACTTCACCTTGGGCTTCACCCGTACTGCTTACTGAGAAGAAAGATGGTTCGCTAAGGATGTGTGTCGATTATAGAGGTCTTAATGCTGTCACAGTAAAGAATAAATATCCCCTGCCTAGAATTGAAGATTTATTTGATCAGCCTATTAGATATAAATCTGCAAGCGCACGGAAAACGCGTTGTAGCCTTTCACCCGAGAGTATTCCAGGGTATCGAATCTACGAGGAACGAGGAGTATAATAATCATACAACACAATGGCCAAACTAGCGAAGCTAGCAAGTAGAGGATAAAAGACAGGAAAGCAGGTTCTCAACAGATATTAAAGCACCTTACTATACTAAGTATGCAAAGCACTATACTTGTCATGTAAACATAGACACCAAAGCTGCAGAGCCACTGCCAGGCACCAAAATGCTGATAACCCAGCCGAGAAAGGTGGGCGCTACAGGTTTCGGCTATATCGTCAGCGAGTCTATCCGAACGAATGGGATTGGAATACTGAGAACACAAAAGCTGTCACCTAGTGTGTCTACCAACCAGAGCTGCGTGGGATAGCCGACCAACCAAGGCAAACTCTAAGTATGAACACCGTCGTGCCACTCAGAGAGTTTACTACTTACTGGTAATGAGCCAGAAAAGCAAGCACTACTATATAGCCAACACTATAAGCATGCACAAAGTTCCCGTAAACAGACAAGTATAAGACTAAGTGTGAAAGTAAAGTAAGAATGAAACAACAAAGATGAGAGATCAGGAACTTTACTCAATCCTAGAACTGAATATCCTTCCTTTGATAATACAAGCCTGGGAGAGAAGAGAAATCCCACTCCCGAGCTCTGCACTCACTACTCTCCTTGATACAAGAGGAACTCTCTCTACAAGCTAAGGGAAAGCTTCACTCCTCCAACACTATACACTCTATCACTACATTTATCCACTAAGCCACACCTCACAAAGGAGGTCTAAGGGGTTATTTATAGTGCTAGAGTAGACTGAAGGTCGGTTGTGGCGGTTGGAGACGGTTAGAGGCCGGGCGGCTTGGGTGTGGGGCCGGGCGGCCTGGATGTGGGGCCGGGCGGCCTGGTCCCATGCCGGGTGGCCTGGCCAACCCTTGGATCCACCGCCTCACTTCATCCCACGGTCTATATTGCTCCTCCAAGGCGGTTATAGGTCGGTTGGCGGTTATTCTTGTGTGCTTTTGCCTCAACCATTGGATGCTTTTGTGTTTCTTCCTTAGCCATTGGATGGAATTCCCCTGGATCGCTGACTTAGCCAATCCATGGGCTAGATTGATGAAGTGGCAAGGCCTTCCATGGCATGGTGACTGGTTCTCTCGGATTCCACCGTAGAGTTGTATTTGACACGTTGTCTCTTATATACAGGTGGAAGATGGCGGTATTTGGAGAGTTTCACAGGCCGGGCGGCTTGGTGGCAGGCCGGGCGGCCTGGGCCTAAGCCGGGCGGCCTGGGCCCTTAGCCCATATCCAGCCTTTCTTCCTGGTTCACATGTTTTCTCCATGTTTTCTATGTTTTTGCATCGTGACATGTGTTCCTGCAAGATCTTTGTACACAACTCGTGGAACCGGTTAATATGTGTGAAATTTGCATAAACTTACCCTTGGAACATGAAATATTGGTGGTCGAAATAGGTTATAACGACCGCCAACACCCCCCCACACTTAGACTTTTGCTCGTCCTCGAGCAAAACAAGAGTTAAGCATGGTGTAGAGGGCATATGACAATTGTAGCCTCAGCAAGTACAAAGGTTACTCCCAAGTTGGTTCATCTTACCCAGGATTTCAATGGTGGCTACACTTAGATTTTGAGATGTTGAAGCTGAGAACAAGTTTCAGGTGTCACATCAGTTTTCTCCCAGCTAAGAGCAAAGAGGTTTTTATCTTTTCAAAAGACATAGTGTCTATTCTTTTGTTCTCAAGGTCACCTCTCAATCACTCAAAGGATGAGAATCCTTGTGTTTCCTCTCCTCTTAATCTAAGTTTTGGGTGGAGTTGAACGAGAGTGAGACTATCTCATTATGTTTGTATCACCAAGTCAAAGCAAGTGTCAAATCAAAGAGTATGAATCAAATCAAGAATTTTGGCTATGTGCAAGTGTGGCAGAAAGTTATTGGTAAGTGTGCTTTGGTATTCCCCTTTTTTATGCGAGAGAGAGCATGGTATTTTCCTTTTTTTTCTTTCTTTTTTCTCATTTTCTTCTTTTTTTTAATTCAATTCCATGCCTCTTTTCCTCTCTTTTTGCATGATTGATAACGGCGGGATTGGAACATTGGCATAGCACAATTTATTGGAACTTTGTGGTATGAACGTGTACGTGATCGCCAAAAATCTTGAATGATTCTAACTCATTTGATGGCACAAGGTTTGACAAGGTTCAAAAAACTCAAAGATGTCTTTGATACATATTGTATTTGTGGCACTGGTAGGACATGTGACTTGAGAATATTAGAGTAGATCACATTTTAAAATTTTAACAAAACAAAAGCTATTTGCCTTAGCGGGGGATCACTGCTATGTATCCATGTTACTTATATCTCATGAATCAACAACTTAAATCAAAGCGGGTCCCTAAACAGAAGGTATCCATGGGCAAATTTACTTCAACATAGGGAGTAAAATTTGTACGAGCATAGACATAAGCTATCAATATGATCATGTAGAGTAAAATTTATCCAAGTTTCATGTATAGAATGGAATATATGGACCAAAAATTGAAATTTTCGCGATAATACCTAGCCCTTGTGCAGGGTCGACATGAAGATGGGCCAACTCAGCCCAGGAACAAGCCGGGCGACCTGGTGGCAGGCTGGGCGGCTTGATCTGGAGCCGGGTGGCCTGACATGTGGGTCTTTCGACCCTTGCACCGATCATGTTGCGTGGATAAGTGCTTTGGGATACCGTTTCTGCGTGTGGTACGTTTTTCACCGTCGTAACAGGCCGGGCGACCTGAAATTGGTGCCGGGCGGCCTGGGTGCCAGGCCGGGCGGCTCGGGGTGGAGCCGGGCGGCCTGGGTTCAGCTCAGATTGTCCCAAATTTTTGTGTGCAGCACGATCTAACCCTATACATGGTGTTTCTTCGTCGTTTCTACAGGGTTAGTGACGAGAGATGGGGGAGGCTAAGTGCATTCCTCCCCCCACACTTGAACTCAAAGTAGGGTAAACAAGAACTTTATTGAACTATCATTAAAATTGGAAATAAATAAAATAAAGATAGGCGCTTGTTCATATAAAGAAAGAAATAAAACAAACTAAACACTAAGAAAACAAAAAGGGCGCCTATACTAAAAATTTTATTCTAACGCCATGGGCATCTATGGCATATGTGGATCATAGATGTCGGGATGCCCAGTGGCGTTGGCAAGGCGACGGAACTTGGAAGGGAAGCCCTTCCTAAGGATTTCTATTTTGTCATTGATCTCCCACTTCCAAAGTTCTCCTTCTGCGCAGCGTTCTTCAAGCATGATGAACTTTTTGTTCATGGCTGCGAGCTTCGCCTTGAGAGACTCAATGGTCTTTGTCTTCCCCTCCTCCTCCTTATCTGAATCTTCAAAATGTCCAGAAGGAGCCTGGATCGGAGGGGCCTTGACGGTTTTCTTCACGGTCCTCCTAGGGGGAGTGGAGTCAATGGACTCATCAGTTGATGCGTCTCCCCTAAGGACGTTCTCCCTATGCTTCGGGATCAAAACCTTCCCCCACCCTCCATTGGGAGTAGGTCCTCCCCGGATGGTGTAGGATGGTGATCTCGGACTTTTGGGCTCACCATTGCCCTCATCCTTCACGGAATCTTCCGAAAAGAGTTTTTGGATGGGCACTGCCTTGGATAGCGGCGTGTAGGTTGCCATGGTGCCGAAAGTGATGGCAAGGCTTCTTGGAGAGGTGTTGTTGGAGGCCATGACTTAGGCTTTTCGCAGGAACGATGAGGAGAAGATGAGAGTGGATGGAAGGGGAAGACTCTCGGGTTTAAGTCGTAAAAGCTCGTCCTCATCTACTCAACTGAACACCAACGGCTTAGGGATCAGTTCTACTCGAAAAATTTTGAATAGAGGCGGCCGGGCGGCAAAATTCAAGGTCGGGCGGCCTCGTCCTAGGTCGGGCGGCTCGACACTGAGTCGGGTGGCCTGACCAGGAGCCGGGCGGCTCCACCAGGGGGTCAGGCGGCTTGCACCTGCCTCGCCGACTTTGGTTTGGCAGACCAAAAGTCGGTTTTGCCCTTCTAGGTGGACTGAAACCGTTTTTCATCGTGGTGTGTCGGCACATGGAAGTTGAGATTTTGGTGGTATGGAAGCACATGGTGAGATAAGACAGAAAAGTGAGGAGCATGGTAGTGTACATGGCTCGTTTTAGGTCTTCGCTAGATCGTGGCCGTGTGATCATGCCTTTCCTTGCAGCTCGTAGACATCCACCTCTTTGAGCTGAGGCATTTCGGGCTCAAGGAAGACTTTTAAGCGTTGCCCATTCGCTTTAAAGACCTTCCCGTCTTCGTCCTGGAGGGTGATGGCACCGTGATCGGCGGCATCAAGGACCAAAAAAGGTCCTTCCCACTTACTTCTAAGCTTACCATGATCAAACAAACGAACGCGAGAATTAAAAAGTAATACCTTATCGCCTGGTTTGAATGTCTTGATCTTGATACGCTTATCGTGCCATCTTTTGGTTCGCTCCTTGTATAGCTTGGCACTGTGGTAGGCCTTCTCCCTCTATTCCTCCAATTCAGCGAGTTCGATTTGACGTCAAACTCCTGCCGATTAGAGATCCGTGTTCCACTTCCTTATTGCCCAATGCGACTTGAACTCAAGTTCTACTGGCAGGTGACAAGTCTTGCCGTACACCATCTGATATGGTGTCATGCCAATGGGAGTTTTATATGCTGTGCGGTATGCCCATAGAGCATCGGGTAGCTTGGATACCCAATCTTTTCCCATAGCTTCGACAGTTTTCTGCAGGATATTGTTGATCTGCTTATTTGATGTCTCAGCTTGGCCACTTGTCTGCGGGTGGTAAGGAGTGGCAACACGGTGGTCCACACCGAGTTCTGCGAGGCACCTTTTGAATCTTTTGTCAATGAAGTGTGGGCCTCCATCACTGATAATGACCCTTGGCGTACCAAATCGAGGAAATATGGTGTCATAGAACATTCTGATAGAATGTCTTGAATCTGCCGTGGAACACGGCAGTGCCTCTATCCACTTTGACACATAATCCACTGCGATGAGGATGTACTCTTTGTCTCCACACTTGCGAAATGGCCCCATGAAGTCTATGCCCCACACACCGAATACATCGAGTTGAAGGTTGCTGGTGAGTGGCATAGCATCCCTTGGATTTATGTTTCCTTGTCGTTGGCACTTTGGACACCTTCTTACAAACTCTTTGGCATCATCGTACACATTTGGCCAGTAGAATCCACTTTGCCAAATCTTTGCATGAGTCCGGTAGGCTCCATAGTGACCTCCGTAGGAAAATGAATGGCATCTGTCAAGGATCTGGGGGACTTCACAAGCGGGAATGCAGCGACGCAAGAGCCCGTCTGCGCAGAGCTTGTATAGGTAGGGGTCATCCCAGAGATAGAACTGGCTGTCATGCACCAGTTTCCTCTTGTCAGCTTCTTTAGGTACATATCCCGTAACCATGTAGTTGACCTGATCTGCATATCATGGTTGGGATGTCGTAACCTTCAGAAGTGTGTCATCTCTCATATAATCATCAATCGGAAAGGATGATGTTTTTTCAAATTGCATCCTTGAGAGATGATCAGCAACTGAATTTTCCACTCCTTTCTTGTCCCTGATCTCAATATCAAACTCTTGAAGTAGCAGGACCCACCGTATTAGTCGTGGGTTTGCATCTTTCTTGGTGAGGAGGTACTTGAGAGCTGCATGGTCTGTGTATATTATGACCTTGGCTCCTACCAAGTATGATTTGAATTTGTCAATGGCAAAGACAACGGCCAATAACTCTTTTTCGGTGGTGGAGTAGTTCAGCTGCGGGCCAGTCAGTGTCTTGCTAGCATAGAATATGGCATGATGTTTTCTATCCTTGCTCTGGCCTAGGACTGCTCCTACAGCATAGTTGCTGGCATTGCACATGATTTCAAATGGAGAATTCCAGTCTGGTGGTTGGATGATGGGTGCTGTGAAAGAGCTTTCTTGAGTGTATGGAAGGCTTCTAAGCAGGCGTCATCAAATACAAAGGGTGTATCCTTAGCCAACAAATTGGTCAGTGGTCGGGTAATAAAGGAGAAGTTTTTGATAAATCTCCTATAAAATCCAGCATGACCAAGAAAGCTTCAGAGTGCCTTGAGGTTTGCTGGAGGTGGGAGTTGCTCAATAACTCCAATTTTTGCATGATCCACCTCTATGCCTCTCTCTGAAACCTTGTGTCCTAGCACAATCCCTTCTCTGACCATAAAGTGGCACTTCTCCCAGTTTAGGACAAGGTCTACTTCTTTGCATTTCTGGAGAACATTTTCTAAGTTCTCAAGACATCCATCAAAGGTCTTGCCATAGACTGAGAAATTGTCCATGAATACTTCCATTATGTTTTCTATAAGGTCAGAGAATATGGCCATCATGCAACACTGGAACGATGCTCGAGCATTGCATTACCCAAATGACATTCACCGATAGGCAAAAGTGCCATAGGGACAGGTGAATGTGGTCTTACTTTGGTCATCCGGGTGAATGCGGATCTGGTGATAACCAGAGTAGCCATCAAGATAGCAGAAGAATGAGTGATTGGCCAGTCTCTTGAGCATTTCATCAATGAAAGCAAGGAAAAAGTGATCTTTCCGAGTGGCTGCATTGAGTTTTTTGTAGTCGATACACATACGCCATCCGGTGACAGTGCGCTGAAGAATTAGCTCATTGTTCTGGTTCTTCACAACTGTCATTCCTCCCTTCTTTGGTACAACTTGGACAGGACTGACCCATTCACTATCTTGCAGCGGGTAGATGATACCCGCGTGTAGGAGTTTAAGTACCTCATTCTTGACTAGCTCTCTCATCGCTTCATTGAGTCTTCGTTGAGGTTCCCGTGAAGGCCGGTGCTCGGTCTCCATCGGGATGCGATGAGTGCACAGATTCGGACTGATTCCCTTTATATCTTGGAGTGAGTACCCAAGCACTGATCTGTACTTCTCCAAGACTGCGATTAATCGCCGGCTCTCATTCTCGGTCAGCTTGTCGCTGATGATTACCGGTGTGTCTCGATTCCTGTTGAGGAAGGCATACTTCAAGCCAGGCGGTAGCTGTTTGAGCTCAATTTTTGGGGGGTTGGGCTGCAAGGATTCACCCAGTTTCTCAAACTCAAGCGGCTTTTCTACCGCACTGAAGTTGCTAGCCTCTTCCTCTAGGCTTTGTTGATCTTCCTCTTCCTCAAGTGAAATACCCATCACTTCTTCTAGGAGATCAACCTCTGGCTTAGCCTCCATTTTGGTGTTCAGTGCTCGACTCATGCCAACTTCGAACACTTTTTTGCCAAACTGGAGCTGTAGCTGCCCTGGAGTTGCTGTAGTTTTGATCAGGGAAGCAATAGGAATCCCAACCAGTATGAGTGGCATGGGTTTCTCGGGTATGTCGAAGATGTGGAAATCTAAGAACATCCGCTTGTCTCGCAAGGTTACTGGTATGACCCTGATAACTCCATGATTTTTCAACGATTCATTCTTGTTCCACTTCAAGCGAATGTCGGATTTTGATCGTGGAAGAGTGAGGAAATGGGTGTCTACAACATAGTTAGGAATGATGTTCACCCCAACTCGTGGGTCATACAAGATATCTTGTGGGAACATGTCGGATACATGGCCAGAGACGAGAGATGGTTCTAGGTAGAACCTAATCATTTTCGTGTCGAGTCGTCTCTCTTCTAGCCATTCCCGATTCAGCACAGCTGTAAGCCAGAGAAGGTCCTCTCTCATTTGATGTGTTTGTTCTGGGAGTAGATATGCTGGTTGAGAGGTCCTTTTGAAGCGTTGGGTTTCTTTGGGCAACCGAGATGTTTTGCCAAAGCCTGTTAGTAGCTCGTCATCAAACGAGAACGGGGGAACCGACGGAGGATTTGTCATGAATTCACTGACCCTCTCAATGTCCTGTGACGTGCTAGGTTCAGGGATATCTGTGATCATGAGAGTTTGTTGAGATGGGGTATGGGTGTTCTGGCTCTCATCTTGGTAGCTGGCTTCAGGTGGATCTTGTGGATGTGAGCGTGGTTTCTCGATTGTACTGCCATCATAAGCTTTTTCGAGGATTTTATCAAGGACTCTTCGTCCTTCTGGGGCAGAAAGGTGAGAAAATGATCCTCCTCAAGCTAAGTCCAAACATAGTCCTGCGCCTGGTGAAAGGCCTCGGACAAAGTGCTGCAAGAGCATGGACTCTTGGATCGCTAGATCTGGGCCAGATGCGACCAGACCGGTGAAACGTGACCAGGCTACCAACAAAGTCTCGTCGCTTCCTTGACGAAAGTTGAGAACTTCACATCGGAGGTCAACGACTCGATTTGGTGAGAAGAAGTGCAGATAGAATTTGACTTGGAGTCTCTCCCAACTCCCCTCTACTGCACCGATTGCTCGGTTGTACCACGATTTTGCTGCTCCCGTCAGTGAGAACGGAAATAGCAACCATCAGAGGGTTTCTCCAGGCATACCCGAGATGGAGATACAGCTACAAAGCTGCTCGAACTCTCGGAGGTGTGTATAGGGACTCTCTGATTAGGATTGGTCCCGAACCATGGCTATCAAGCCGGGAAGTAGCTGATAGCCATCTGTGATGATGGGAGCGGATGATGGTGGAGGCTCTAGAAAATCGCCCTTCGGAGCCGATAACTCGCAGATAGGCATGTGATCCATGGGCTGGTATGGTGATATGGTGGGATAGTGGTATAGTGGTTGTACAGTGGGAGATAGGATGACCTTGGTTCTGTGTTAAGATAGCTACCGTTCCCTGACAACGGCACCAGAAAAACTTGTTGGCGTTCCTTAGCCTATTAGATATAAATCCGCAAGCGCACGGAAAACGCATTGTAGCCTTTCACCCGAGAGTATTCCAGGGTATCGAATCCACGAGGAATGAGGAGTATAATAATCACACAACACAATGGCCAAACTAGCGAAGCTAGCAAGTAGAGGATAAAAGACAGGAAAGTAGGTTCTCAACAGATATTAAAGCACCTTACTATACTAAGCATGCAAAGTACTATACTTGTCATGTAAACATAGACACCAAAGCTGCAGAGCCACTGCCAGGCACCAGAGTGCTGATAACCCAGTTGAGAAAGGCGGGCGCTACAGGTTTCGGCTATATCGTCAGCAAGTCTATCCGAACGAATGGGATTGGAATACTGAGAACACAAAAGCTGTCACCTAGTGTGTCTACCAACCAAAGCTGCGTGGGATAGCCGACCAACCAAGGCAAACTATAAGTATGAACAGCGTCGTGCCACTCAGAGAGTTTACTACTTACTGGTAATGAGCCAGAAAAGCAAGCACTACTATATAGCCAACACTATAAGCATACACAAGGTTCCCGTAAACAGACAAGTATAAGACTAAGTATGAAAGTAAAGTAAGAATGAAATAACAAAGATGAGAGACAAGGAACTTTACTCAATCCTGGAACTGAATATCCTTCCTCTGATAATACAAGCCTGGGAGAGAAGAGAAATCCCACTCCCGAACTCTGCACTCACTACTCTCCTTGATACAAGAGGAACTCTCTCTACAAGCTAAGGGAAAGCTTCACTTCTCCAACACTATACACTCTGTCACTACATTTATCCACTAAGCCACACCTCACAAAGGAGGTCTAAGGGGGTATTTATAGTGCTAGAGTAGATTGAAGGTCGGTTGTGGCGGTTGGAGACGGTTAGAGGCCGGGCGGCTTGGGTGTGGGGCCGGGCGGCCTGGTCCCATGCCGGGCGGCCTGGCCAACCCTTGGATCCACCGCCTCACTTCATCCCACGGTCCATATTGCTCCTCCAAAGCGGTTATAGGTCGGTTGGCAGTTATTCTTGTGTGCTTTTGCCTCAACCATTGGATCCTTTTGTGTTTCTTCCTTAGCCATTGGATGGAACTCTCTTGGATTGCTGACTTAGCCAATCCGTGGGCTGGATTGATAAAGTGGCAAGGCCTTCCGTGGCATGGTGACTGGTTCTCTCGGATTCCACCGTGGAGTTGTATTTGACACGTTGTCTCTTGTATGCAGGTGGAAGATGGCGGCATTTGGAGAGTTTCACAGGCCGGGCGGCTTGGTGGCAGGCCGGGCGGCCTGGGCCTGAGTCGGGCGGCCTGGGCCCTTAGCCCATATCCAGCCCTTCTTCCTGGTTCACATGTTTTCTCTATGTTTTCTATGTTTTTGCATCGTGACATGTGTTCTTGCAAGATCTTTGTACACAACTCGTGAAACCGGTTAATATGTGTGAAATTTGCGTAAACTTACCCTTAGAACATGAAATATTGGTGGTCGAAATAGGTTATAACGACCGCCAACAGTATACTGTTATGTCCTTTGGTCTAACCAATGCCCCAGCCTTCTTCATGTATATGATAAACAGTGTGTTTATGGAATATCTGGATAAATTTACCGTGGTGTTCATCGATGATATTCTGGTTTATTCCAAGACGGAAGCTGAACATGACGAACATTTGAGGCTCGTGTTACGGAAACTCCGGGAACACAAGATGTATGCAAAATTTAGCAAGTGCGACTTCTGGATGAAGGAGATTCAATTTCTCGGGCATGTTATATCCAATGGAGGGATTGCCGTGGATCAAAATAAGGTAGCTAAGGCAGGTTCCTGAGGATGTCAAGGCGATCAGAAGTTTTCTCGGATTGGCCGGATATTATCGCCGCTTCATTGAAGGATTTTCTAAAACTGCTAAACCAATGACAGCCTTCCTAGAGAAAAATCCAAGTTCGAATGGACGCCAGAGTGTCAACGAGCATTTGATGAGTCGAAGAAGAGGTTGACAACAGCTCCTGTACTGACTTTTCCAGACATGCAAGCCGTTTTCAGTATATTGTGATGCTTTGCGGCTGGGCCTTGGTTGCGTACTTATGCAGGAAGGTAAAGTTATTGCATATGCGTCACGACAGCTGCAGGATGATGAGAAAAATTATCCTACTCATCATTTGGAGTTAGCCGTAGTGGTGCATGCCTTAAAAATTTGGAGGCATTATTTATTTGGGCAGAAGTGTGATATTTATACCGATCATAAGAGCTTAAAGTATATATTTATTCAGACTGAGCTGAATATGAGACAAAGAAGGTGGCTAGAATTCATTAAAGACTACGACCTGGAGATCCATTATCACCCGGGCAAGGCCAACATGGTGGCCGATGCGCTCAGTAGGAAGAGCCAAATTAATTTGTTGTGGACTAGAAAATTACTAGAGGAGTTAGTAATAGAGTTTGACCGACTCAGTTTGGGTTTCATTAACAACATTGGAGGTGTCACAACAGAAATTGAGCCTACCTTAGAGCGGGACATCAGAAAAGGACAGATTGATGATGAGAAAATCAATGAAATAAAAGAGTTAATCAAGTTGGACAAAGCACTAGGATTTAAAGAAGGCGTTGATGGTACTGTATGGTACGGCAGCAGAGTCTGTGTCCCTAATATTAAGCCTATACGTGAACTGATTTTGAAGGAGGCGCATGAGACGGCCTATTCGATTCACCTGGAAAGTGAGAAAATGTACCAAGATTTAAAACAGAAGTTTTGGTGGTACGGCATCAAGCGTGACGTCGCCGAATATGTGGCCTTGTGTGATATTTGGCAGAGGGTGAAAGCCGAACATCAAAAGACAACCGGATTACTACAGCCGCTCAAAATTCCGTAGTGGAAGTGGGAGGAAATTGGTATGGATTTCATCATCGGTTTGCCGCGTACTCAAAGTGGTTTTGATTCTATATGGGTTGTAGTAAACAAATTAACCAAAATCGCTCACTTTATTCCTGACAGACCACTTACACAGGAGTTAAATTGGCCGAGCTATATATGTCCAGAATTGTATGTTTGCATGGGGTACCTAAGAAAATTGTATCTGACCGTGGAACTCAATTTACGTCTCACTTTTGGAAGCGTTTACATGAGTCAGACTGATGGCCAGACTCAAAGAACTAAACAAATTTTGGAGGATACGCTGAGAGCATGTGCGTTACAGTATGGAACCAGTTGGAATAAAAGTTTGCCGTATGCCGAATTTTCTTACAATAACAGTTATCAGGCTAGTATCAAGATGCCGTCTTTTCAAGCTTTGTACGGCAGACGATGCAGAATGCCGTTACATTGGGATCAGCCCGGTGAGAAGCAAATTTATGGTCCAGAGATTATAGAAGATGCCGATCGACAAGTGTAGATAGTGAAGGAAAATTTGAGGATCGCTCAAACCAGATAGAAGAGTTACGCAGACCATCGTCGTAGAGACCTTGAATTTGCAGTGGAAGATTATGTGTATTTAAAAGTATCACTTATCCGAGGCCTACGCTGATTTAAAGTAAAGGGAAAATTAGCACCACGGTATATCGGTCCATTTAAAATAATTGATCGAAAGGGGGAAGTTGTATATCAACTAGAATTGCCGAACAGATTATCAGGTGTACACGATGTGTTTCACATCTCCCAATTGAAGAAGTGTTTGCGGGTACCTGAAGAGCAGTTGCACGTGGATGATCTTAATGTGCAAAATGATTTGACTTACACAGAATATCCGGTTCAGATTTTAGAAACGGCGTAGAGGGTTAGCAGAAAGAGAGTAATAAAAATGTGCAAGGTTAAATGGAGTCATCATTCGGCAGAAGAGGCTACATGGGAAAGAGAAGATGATCTTAGAGTAGATTACCCGGAACTATTTGCTAGCGAATCCTAAAATCTCGGGGCGAGATTTCTTTAGGGGGTAGGTTTGTAACACCTTGATTTTCGCTACATTAAAATCTCTTGCCAACTAATTTAATAAACTTAGAATTGGATGTTTATGCATGGCACCACAACGATTTATGCATTTTCAAATTAATCAAGTAAAATAAACCATAAGAATTATTTGTTTGAGCGTATATGCTGCTGCATATTTTTATTGTGTGATTTGTAGATTGTTGGTTGAAATTGAATTCATTTGTATACTTCAAATATCCTATAAATTCTTCCTTTCTTCTTTTCCTTTTCTTCTTTCGCTCTTGGCACTAGCAGTGCAATGACCTGCTCCCTCTCTCTCGCTTCTGCCTTGCCACAGCAAAACGCCCGCAGCAGCACAAGTCGCTCCCTCACTTCCATGCGGGGTCCATTTGTCATCCCCCTTCTCCTTCCTTTTCTCCTGCCTGGGCACGCACGACACGAACCAGAGCCCGTCGGACTCGACGAGCGTGGCCGAGTCAAACTCCTTGCGCTGCGCCATCGTCCCTGGTTCCCCTCTACAAGTCTCGGACTCTACCCCTATAAAGTTCCAATCCCGACGTCCGTGCTCCCACCAATTTTTCCTAACACTCGCAGCCGCCATCGCGCCCGAGCACGCCGCGAGTTCATGGAGTTCATCGCTGGAATTCATCGCCTACAGGCCACCACCACCGACGAGACCCCATTGCAAAGCTTCTCCGCAAGGTAGGGAGCTTACCCGCTCAACCCCGGCCCCGATTTCGTCTTGGTTTGCCGGAATTGGGCTCACTGCGCGCCTTTGGTCTGCACAGGAACGCCGCTGTTCATCGCCGTACGCCATCGCTGCCTCTCCGACGGAACCCTACACACTCGAAGCTTTGCCGCAAGGTGATCGAGGAAGCTCCCTAGCCTATCCTTGTCTTCAACCGCGCACCGAAGCTCCGGCGATTGCTCGCCGGGGATGTGCTGCCGCCTCGCCCCGTCGTGGTCCGCCGTCGGGCGATGCGCCGCTGCCGCGACCGCCTCTCTTGCCTCGCCGCATCCCCCTCTCGCTCCTGCGCCCTTCCCCGCCAGCCCTAGGCCACTGGAACCGCGAGAATGCAGAGCTCCGGCGAGCCTCCGCCATGTCCGGCCAGCGAGAGCGCCGGCCAAGCCGCCGCCGACCCCTCCCTTCCCCGATCTGTTTTGAGCCGTTAGATCAAGATCCAATAGCCCACAGTGAATGCGACCCGGTCAAATAAGGTCAGCGCCTGCACCTTTGCAAAAGAGCCCCTGTGCTTTTCACAAATTAACCCGCAGTCCGGATCTGCTATATTTAGGTCCCTGGTTTTCACCGTTTAGCCCTCGTAGATTCAAATCTTCTTTATTTTTTAAGCCTTTTGCATTGTTTTATGCATATCTTTTGTATCTTAACTCCAAATTGAGCGATTCTTGAACCTATGAACTCGTAATAATGCGTAGATTACTTTTAGATCCTTTTTAATCTCTTGTTATGATGTTTGGTGTACTGTTTTAGTCATATTGTGCTTATTGCTTGTATGTGTGTAACGTGTAGGAGACGAGCCGCCTGTTTTTGCTGATAATCAAACTTAGGAATTTTCTGAGTAATTTTTTGCTGAGAAATGCAAGTATTTTTTAACCTATGTCCCATTCACATTGGAAAACTTACTTTATCGCACAACCAAGCATGCTCAACCTAAGGATGACTAGCCATTTATTTTTCTGTCAATGTTTTATCCTATGGGAGGGCTGTGATGTGTAGATAAATGCTAGCGCTCAACAAATCTTACTCATGTTGCTAATCTTGATTAATTAATGGTATAATGATGATGAAAATTTGGTTACTTTGCAACACGGGGACTTGAGCATATTTTGTGGGCTTTGCTCGAGTGCTTCACCCTAAGGATCGGTTCGCCGAGCAACCACCCAGAAAAACAGTACAACCACAAGAGTTAGAATGGGACGCACTTAACTGATTAATTAGATGAACTAGAGCGGATGGTTTACTTACCTGAAAGATGGCGTAAGAGGGGCATAGCTTGGTATAAGACTCGGTCTCCTGAGTGGGTGCAGTTCGGTTTATTTGGTTTTGTCAGTTACCCTTCGGGAGGGGACTTTTACGCCGGGTAATGGAAACCTGGAACGGTCGACTACACTCTAGGAATTCTTTGTAAAAGTCTCGTAATGAAACCCTGCCGATTCATGAAAGGCTAGTGAATAAATGGGGTTTTGCAAACCTCGGGCAAATGGGGATCATGACTTGTGGGTAAAATTGTACAACCTCTCGAGTGTTTAAAACTGATATATCAGCCGTGCTCGCGGTTATGAGTGGTCTGGATCCTTACAGATTAGAGTTTTTAAACAAGAAAATGATAGCCGATGGCTATGGTGACTATGGGTTATGATGACAAGTATTGACAATGGTTTATGATTGTTTACTATACTGTTTTTATAATATTTTTAATTATGGGATGGGTGATGACAATCAATGCTAATAATTAAAACTTGATTAATTAAAAGCAACGCTTTGCCTATCCACTGTAAAGCCAGTCCGCTTTGCCTAAACGGAATACTTGCTAGGTACGGAACGTACTCATTCTTACTTGTTTTACACTACGTTGCATCCATTGCAACCGTTGCGCGGATCCAGAAGGGAGCTGCGGTGACCCTAACCAGGAGTTCCAAGACTACGACGAGTTCTAGGCTGGTGTGCCACCGTCAGTCGCCTGTGGAGCATGGTCGTCTTCCGCTGTCGTTTTGTTACTCGTTTTGTTAAGATTATTCGGTTGTTCGTTAAAGACATTAATGGTCTGTAATATTGGTTATGCTCTTAAATTAAAGTACTGGTTGTGATATTACTTCTGTTTATGCTGTGTATGTGGTTGAACTGATCCTGGCACATACATGATTAGCACTTGGTTTTGTTTCTAAAACCGGGTGTGACACCATCATAAGTCATAATGGGCTGGTGTGTTGAGTACTTGAGTTGAACATTTGAAGTGTGCGATATGGTGTTACAATTTGAATACCGGTTAGTTCACTCGTTATCGACAAGTTTCCAATTGAATAGTATCATTTCAGACATGCCGTATTTCCGATTTCGTTTTGCCAACTGATTTTTTCGTTTCCAAATTCATTTTCAGGTAAAAATATGAAAACAAAAGTGGTTTCCCGATCGTTTTCATCCCTACTAGCAAGCAAAGAAACTGGAATGAACATGCCTACTTACAGAGTATCATCACACAATTAACCAAACTACTGTATCTTCTTGTTGTTCTACGTAGAGCCAATCATGCCAACTACTAAATACAACCATCAAGAGACAAGCCGATCTGATCTTGTCGGGTGCATGAACAGAACAACGATATAGTATGGTAAATCGATTTTCCCAAATCGACTACCTTCTCATCAACTAGCAGAACAGTAATCAAGTCTAGGGTTTGGGATTGGACTCAACCAAGACAGCACAAACTGATACTAGGCCAACCTCGAAGATTGACTCATAATAATCGATGAAGGAAAAACACATCCTAATGCGATTTTAGCACATTATAAACGTCTAAATGTAAGTAGATATGAAAACTAAATTGGATAATTGCCTTCATGCCACATGATCAAGCATACATCATACAACATCGAATGATATGCAGCTGATGTATGATCAAACCATGCCCATAACTAGCAAATCGTAACATCTCACCATGATAAGAAAAAACTAAGCATTCTTAGTACATCAAACAATACAACATTAATAATGTAACATGACTATTACTAAAAAGCCCAAAAACGGGATTGATGATAGCCACATTGCGAAAGCGTCCAATTGTCTAACCTCCTTTTGTCCTAAGGCAATATATTTTTATAGTCTTGGGACTTTACAATTATAGAAACCCTAATATATATTTTGTTGTCCAACAATCTTGACTAATTCTAGACTTCTGATGCACACAATACAAGGCCTAATTTGGCCCAAAATTGTTGTTTCCTAAAAGGACCCAACAACCTTCTTGGGCCTCTTCTAGCCCAGCGTTGGCCTAGCTAGAATTTGGTGTCAACCGGAGGTACAAAGGAAGGCTAGGTAGCGACGATAATGCCAAATTACAATAGGATGATACAAATTACAATAGGCATGGTTAGAATATCTAGCTCCGACGCTTTACTTTTGGAATAAAGGAAGACGGTCCCACTAATTAGCAATTTAGCATGCTATTAGCCAATAACTTAAAACATGTAAATATGACTATCCTTCATGTTTTGCTAGTTTAATGTTAAGAATCAAGAATATAGAACGTAGTGGAATGTACTTATTTGTAGTTTTACGTAACTTATTTCTACAAACTAAATTGAAACAATATTTGACTAAATTACTATCGAGAAATGACCAGAAGTATTTATTTGTTTTGTGCCTATAGTTTTACTGTCTAATAATTTATAAATAAGATGTATTACATAAATGAGCGCCGATAGGTGCTTCAGCGGTTCAGCCTGACGGAAGGCTCGCCTCCAACCTGCTAGCTGCTGTGAGTCTGTGACTCTGCAAGTAGTGTGCCATGTGCATGCTGGCCTGATTGGAGGTGCTGGGATTTGTGCAGCGTTGCAAGCGGTAGGCGGCATCGGTGTAGCAGCCATTGGCCACTGAAGGCGGTCACGGATAGGAAATGAAAGGACGGAGCCAAGCATTGTGTGAAACAAAATAGATAGGAATCGATTTAGTGATTCGTTTTCTATACTTTCCTTTCTCACCTGCTTCTGGATTGACGAACACTTGAACAAGCTGCTGCACAGCACTGTCCGCTGAGCTTTGCGTGTGATGGGGGGTGCATCTAGTTGGGCTGAGGGGGGTGCACATAGGGCTAAGACACATAGTTTAGAACTAATTTTATTTTTTGAGGGGGGTGCAGCTGCACCCACAGCTCTCTACTGAGCTTCGCCCCTGGACAATGGTGAAGGAAGCTTTCGTTGGGTGAAGCCATGCCGACCGAGGAAGGATGGCACATGGAGGCAATATAATGAGACGATCTTGAGGATGTCGTGGGTATATGAGCTTGAGGAGTAGAGATTAGTATGAGCTCATCAAGGCTATGGTTAGTTAATTTGGTGATGGAGATGATGAATACTAGGCCCCATATGTCAATCAAATGACGTTCTCGTCTCATTGGACTGAAGGATTGAGATGTGGGCCCTTCAAGAGAATTATAGGAGCCGTTATCCCTTCATCCACCCTATAAATTGACAAGTTTCTAGAGGCACAGAGTTGTTGGTGAAGGCCTCTTGAGTGACTCCTCTTTGGCTTGATCTCCAATTCATTGAAAACACAGGCATGAACAACTACTTCATGGCAAGTTATGCTATGACTCGTAGGTACTTCGCAGTTGGTCACATGATGAGGAGACAAAAGTGATGCCTAGCAGTTAGGAGCCAACTGACCAAGGAAAATGTGACAAATCAACCAGTGCTTGGGAAGCAGGGCAAGGGTAAAAGGTCAGACCCAAGAACTATATCTAGATGTTTCATCATTCGGCTGATAGAATGTGGATTGAATCCTAAGTCACCTTGTCTACCGCTGAAACAAGTACCTATCCAAAGAAATCACATGGTGATGACAACAAGCTAGCATATGCATTATTATATTGAGATTGACGGGCAAACAATATATACATAAAGGAGAAAGGGAGTAGGTATATTTCAAGAGACTGACAAGGCATTTTAGACAGCCTAGTCAAATATGATAATGAAGTTGTCCAAAGCTTTGCTCTTTAGAGAAGTTGTTCTGGACATTTGCACTGCAGGACACATGTGCAACTAATTAGCCTAATCAGTGTACATTTGAGTTGAGACCTGCAGGACACATCAACAAAAACAATAATTGCTTAGATGTAAAAAGAAACATCCTTTTAAAAAATAAAACACAGCGCTATTTAGCAGTACCACAATCTAGTTTCACGATAGTACTACTTGATAGAATCAAAGGTACATAGAATTTTCCATTGCAGATTTAATATATGACATGATGAATGGAGATAAACTATAAGATTGCAAGAAAGATATTGAGTGAAACAAATCAACAAGCTTAATTTAAGCTTGTAGACACACATGCTGGTTGTTGGCCTGGGTAGGATGGGTCCGTGGGCATGCATCGAAAAACTTATTATTATTTTGCTAGGCGTAGATGGGAAGTTAATTTTTAGCATTTTTTGCCACCACAATCAAAATAAAGACGAATCAAAATTAGTGAAGTTACACACAACAGATACATTGTACATTTCTAATGTAGCAGAGGGTACGCAGCAGCCACACGTGACCTTAAACACACGAACAACAATTTATGCTAAAACAGTTGTAAATAATGTACTATTTATGCAGTTCAAAATTTCAAATACGAGCGAAGCATTATTACGTACCAGCAGTATAGAAACTTGCATAGGGATGACCGTAAAAATAGGAACCATTCGGAGAGGCGGCATTGAAAAGCTGGGTGAATTGCATCGTCTCAAGCTGGATGGCGAAGACACCGGTACACGTGGATACCGATATCTGAATCTGATTGCTATCCTCCTCGAAGGCCAGTATCCTTGCTGAGAAACTGTCCATCATCCTATACGTAGTACGAGGAGGCGAGAAGAGGAGCTTGTCCAGCTGAACAGTTTTTTGCAGCACCCATCTGACGACGACAACATCATCTGATGAACATGAACTGATGGCCTTCTTCTCCTTCTTCCTCGCCCACAGCTGGATTCTGCTCCGTTCGGACAGAATGGCAACTCCCAGCTCGCCATCCTGCTGTGTCCGCACGACCCGGAAGGAGAAGGAGCTGTCAACGCAGCGGAGGCTCTCCGGCGTCTCCACCGCTGCTAGGCTGTGCCTCTCCAGATCGAGCTCGAGGATCCCGTCCGGCCAATGGAGGAACCCGCAGAGCGTGTTCTTCCCGATGAGCACGCTGGGCAGGTTGTCCACGTGCGAGGGGACGGCCGTCGAGATGGTTTCGCCCCATTTCGCTGCCGCCGACTCGTAGACGCACATGATCACGGTCATGCGGCAATCGTCGTTCAGGTGCGTGCGTATCAAGATCACTCTGAAGGGCCTCATCGAGCGGCCGCCACCGCCGTCGTCGTCTCCGCCGCTTAGCACGGTGCCACGGCAGCAGTGCGCGCCGTTGTCGGCCGTGAACTCGGGCGGGTAGGGCACGGTGACCTGGCGGCCGGTGACGGGGTCCCAGACGACGGCCTCGAGGCGCCTGCGGTTGATGAGGAGCGCGAGGCCGTGGCGGCAGCCGAGGAAGAAGAGGCGGTCGCCGCCGCCGCCGGCGGGCTGCTGCGGCTCCGGCGGCGGCAGGGAGAAGCGTGCCGGCGGGATGCTGTCCGGCGGGGCCAGCGTGGGGGTGAATACGGGCCCGCGAGGGTCGCTGAAGAAGTAGCCCAGGACGGGCGGCGTCCGGTGGTGGCGGCGGAAGCGGCGCAGGAAGGTGGGGTCCGACACGAGGCCGCGCCAGCGCCGGCAGACGAGCGCGGCCCGCGGGAGCGAGGACGGCAGCGGCGGCAGACGGACGAGGATCTCGCGGAGGAGGTCGTCGTTGTCCGGCAGGGACGCCGGCGGCGGCGCTGCCGCTGGTGCTAGCACGAGCACCGGCGCCGGCGCTGGCATGGAGATGGAGGGAGCCGCCGCGCTTATCTGCATGGCCGATGCAGATGCACGTTCCGATCCGATGAAACACCTGGCGATTGGGAATGCCCGGGCATCCATGGCAAGAACCGTTAGCATCAATCAAAGATAGTAGAAAAGATTGCAGGCAAATTAAACTCGATCGATCGGCAAGAACTAGGATACCTTTTAAACCCCCGGAGCTTGAGCACCATCGTTCTGCAGCCGATGGATGATCTCGCTTCGGTGGGATGGGAGCTTCGGAGCGGGGAAGCCGGCAGGCCTCACCGGTGAGTGAGTGGCGTCGCCGGTGGGGTCGGCCGGGGACGGTGGATCGATGGAGGAGGAGTGGAGGTGAGCGCCGTGTCCACCGCTGCGTTTTATGGACTGGGCCGGTGGCTGTGCGTGCGCGTTGTGGGCTTGTGGCGGCTTGCGGCATTGTGGGTCAATTTCAAAGTCAATGATCAACTATAGCGATTCGTCGATCTCCTTTTGTTTCACAAAAAACGCGTGGTGTCCCGGCACTTGGAATTCCACTTGGAACGGAGACTTTGACAGCGAAACACGAACGTACTGCTGTTCTTGATCGCTGGATTTATTCCACGCGGATTCTTGGTTAGCTGGTCGATCGATCCATCACGGCTCGATCATCAGTCACACTGAGGACGGGAGCGATCATAGATCTATCACTAGCCAGTAAGGTCCGAGAGTGATGTATATCGAAATGCCGCTAGCTCATGTACATGTTCGCAGCTGTTTAATTTCTTCAACAGTACTATACTACTAATATACCACGCCTATATATGCTTTTATCTTTGTTTATTGTGTATATTACTGCTAGCTCTGTACTT
Source organism: Paspalum notatum (assembly GCA_022530915.1). Taxonomy (NCBI): domain Eukaryota; kingdom Viridiplantae; phylum Streptophyta; class Magnoliopsida; order Poales; family Poaceae; genus Paspalum; species Paspalum notatum. The sequence goes on from CM039692.1 coordinate 27,935,704, forward strand.
TTCAAAACCATGTCGAATATATATCTCACAAAATGAACCACCGAACGTCGTATAAACAACGTGTTGGGAGAAACAGGCCTAGCTCTTTGAAGACCCGGCCCATATAATGACCGACCCATGCAAACAGAGAACTATTTGTAATTTTATAGTTTCTCAAAAAAAAATATGTAAATGACCATCCTATACAAATATGATCCGAGGGGTAGTGTTTAGGTCATTGTTTGATCTTGGAAATACGTAACTTGATATTTTTACCCTTCGTCCATATTTTGGAGCGAAATATGTACTTGGTAGCAAGTTGTGGTACCGTCAGAAAGAGAAGGCACCCTGTAACGAACTTCTTCCCTTATTTGAAATCTTTAATGCCCGTGACAAGCTTTTCAACCACTAAGGCGCACCAGTTATACCTTGTGATAGCGCTGAGATCATGAATTGTGTGGTAGCTGTGAACACATAAATAGATTGCTGATGTTGGGCACAACAATGTGCTGATAGCATATAGAAGCCAGTACTTAAGCCATTATTCATTTGCTAGCCCCTTAACGTCATTCAAAAGCCATTTTTCAGCTTCCGAAAATGTTGGGGCCTTTTGCTCTTTGTCACGGCCAACCTGCTTATAGAACTCTAAGTAGCTGAGATCATCACTTCTTTTCTCGTAATTTATCTTTTCAGGGCCCATTGGAAGTCCAAATACCTTTTTCACAGCAGCAGCATCGACCTTTATGGTTCCCCTGAATGGGATATCTAGCTCATATGTGTTGATGTTGAAGTTCTTGACGAGCCAAAAACCTAGCTTCTCGTGTACGGAAGGGTACCCAAAAAGAAGTAGCCATCCGAATTCAATACTGTTTACAAGCGTTTTTTGCTCATCAAAAGTTGTTGCATTGATGTCCATAAGCTTTTTTCTGACCCTTCTTTCTAAAGTCCTGTAGGTATAACAATATATGCATCTATAACTTGTTGTACTGTTGCTTTACTGAAAAAATGTAAAACTTACTCTACTGTAGCATGTACATTGCTTTACTGAAAAAAAAATGATCAAATATCATTTTTCAAACGAAAAAATAGAAAAAATGAGTTTGTATTAGACATTCTGTAACATATGCATGTATAACTTGCTGTATTGTAGTATGTACGTTGCTTTACTGAAAAAATGTATAACTTGATATAGTGTAGTATGTACATTGCTTTGTTGAAAAAAAAAATGTAGAACTTGCTGTAAAAACACTAAGTCCGTCTGGTTAATGCGATCTGTAATGAGTACATTGATTTACTGAGAAAAATGTATAACTTGCTATAACAACACTACTGCCAGCAGATTTTGAATACAAAAATTCTGCACATTGTGAATAGATTAGGAAAATACCTCATCTTGAGGGGCTGCTTCTCTCTTGGGGGCTTTCGCAGCACGTTTTGATAGCTTGCAGGTTGTGGTGACGGCTTTTCTCTTCGAGTTGTGTTTGAATCTTTGCTTGGTTCTCCATGCTCATTATAGTTGCTACCCACCAATCCAGATTTGGATGCAGCCCTTGTTACCCTCATCGTTCGATTAGGAGACACTCTAGCCTTCTACCTGTTTCTATATTTGTCAACATCGGGTGGGTCGGGTCCACTGTTCTTGCGGTTCTTCATGCTGTAAAATGTACGCATATGTTAAAAACAAACACAAGCACCGAATAAAAAAGAAAAAAAAAAGAGAAAAAACTTTAGAAGAAAAAAAAATAGGGCTAGCTTGCAACTATGCATCAAAACAGGGCTAGCTTGCAACTATGCATCTTGCCCGATGAGTATAAGCTAACTTGTCAGTGCTATAGCAACAACACGACACACATGACGCGGGAGTATATGAACTTGCTAGGGGTCTTAATTCTGGGATCAATCCTTGAGTATTTTCCACAGATTTTACTCGGATATCTCATAACTTGCTAAGAAAACTTGCTGCATCATAAACCTGCCGCAGGTTTTGATGAAACGTGCCACAGAATGTAAGAGAACTTGCTGCATCATAACTTGCCGAGGGTTTTATGAAACTTGCCACAGAATGTAAGAGAACTTGCTGCGTCATAACGTGCCACGGGTTTGATGAAACTTGCCCCAGAAGCTAAGAGAACTTGCTACATCATAACTTGTCGTGGGTTTGATGAACTTGCCACGTAATTTTATTGCGGCTATGGCTCCTCTATGATTGAGACCAGATGTGCACGTGAGGGGGCTGTGTGGGTCAACGTGTGTGGCGAAAAAATGAGGGGGTCCGCATGCTGCATCATAAAACTTGTCACATAGGTTTTGATGAACTTGCCACATAAAAAATGGTCAGATTGCTTCTCCACCTTTCACCTTTCACCCCCGTGATTTCGCCCCCCTTAACCACACCTCCCATGCTCGAATCAGATCTGCGTATGATCTGATTTGGTGCGTGCCGTATCCACTACGCCGCCGTGCAAAAAATCCCCTACGCCAGATCCACTCTAACCATAACTACCTGACCTAGAAGAGAATGGCGAAAATGTGCAAAAACCGGCAAGATTTGGTGGTGGTACTCACGTTTGAGATCCTCTGCGGTCGATGTGGGAAAAGAGCGCAACTCACCGCCGGATACGGAGGCCGAGACCGAGACGCCGCACTGCCCCCGCTGCGCCGCCGCACCGCCCTTGATGCCGGAGGAACGCAGGGAGAGCAGAGTGCCGGCCTCCTCCCCCCTTGCTGTTGAGAAAAAGCCCCTGTGGGTTGGGAATGGGAGTGCGGTTCTGTCGTCACGAGAAAGGAAACTGGCAGGGAGATATGTCGGGAGGAGACGGTTACGGGGGGCGGACTGCAGAAGAAGGCGCGCGGCCCACGTACGAAGCCCAATACGCCCGAGGGCATGGACCGGGCCGCGCGGTCGCGCACGGCGCGACCCCAACGCGCCTTAGATTTTGCGCTTTATTTATTGTGTATATTACTACTAGCTCTGTAGTTTTCAAAACCACATCGAATATATGTCACAAAATGAACCACCGAACGTCCTATAAACAACGTGTTGGGAGAAACGGGCCTAGCCCTTTGAAGAACCAGCCTGTAAAATGACCAACCTATGCAAACAGAGACCTATTTGTAATTTTAGAGTTCCTCGAGAGAAAATATGTAAATGACCATCCTACATAAATATGATCCGAGGGGTAGTGTTTAGGGCATTGTTTGATCTTGGAAATACATAACTTGATGTTTTACCCTTCGTCCATATTTCCTATTCTACTGTCTCCTCTCCGACGATGCCTTCGTTGTACCAAATTTGCCGGGCTTCGTCATCTGAGAAGAACCCAATGCAACGCACATTCGTTCTTGTACATAGTCACCCAATGCGATTAAGGTCTGGAATGCTCAATACATCAGGAACACAAGGTACGGCATTAAAGATGGACAAAGAGGGAGTATCTGTGACACTGAAACAACACACGTTATCAATGTATACAATCAGAAACACGAATCTATAAACAACGCAATGTATAAAATCAGACACAAATCTATATACAAGACATGTTGGTATTATGCATCAGCAGTCCAAATGGGGGTACGTCACCGACCAGGTTTATTGTACGAGGTTGTCACCGACAGGCGTCGATGATATACAGAATAGGGTTAGCGACGGGGTGGGTGGAGCGTTCACGGACCCGCCCTCAAAACCCACGGCTAAAACATGACCTGCCCCTGTATTCCGTCGCACCTGCCCCCGAACCCAACGGGGACTTGAGACACGATGGGAGACTCGAGACCTGACGAAGAACTCTGATATGGCTCAGTGAGCGGCGACGCAGAAGGGAGTAGGTGGCGTAGCAGGGGGTAGGCGGGGGCGGACGGGTGGTGCGGCAGAGAGGGAGTCGGCGGGGCGGCTTGGCAGGGAGTCGGCGAGGCGACACAACAGCGAGTCAGGGGGCACGGGGGGCATGGCACTGCGGGTTTGCGGGATGGAGATGGGGAATGGGTGGGCACACTGGAGTATGTGAGAATCAGTCAGGTATCTATATACCTAGGGTTTCACTTCTTGGGCTGGTATTTGCATATTTGCACAACCTTCGAGTCCCCGTGGGAACCCGCAGGTAAATCTAAAAACCTTCCCTACACCCACACTAATTCAGGTCCCCAAACCCGTAGACCTGCGGAAGGAAAATTGCACCTACCCTTGCAACCCGTCGAGTTTAAAACCCACGGGGACCGGCCCCAAACACGACCAATGGCCTAATACAGAACACAGAAAACACACGATTTAGATAGGTTTGAGCCGCTACGTCCTGTACAAAGCTTTGCGTATATTGTTGTGTGGAAACTAGGTCACGGGTAGAGAGTGTCTCTCTGGACTCGTGAACCTTGAGATGCGTTTGATGTTTCAATGTTTCCATGATCATACGAGGTCCCTACCGGCTGGTTATATAGCCTAGGTGATAGGGTTACAAGAGCCAACCAGTTCTAGGTCGGGTTGGAGCCCTTACTCTACTAGGACTTGCTTCCACACATCGCCGATCGGTTCCTTTTTCAACATCAGCCTTTCTCCACCAAGCGCACACTGGTTGGCTTGTGGCTGGCTTGGCTGCCCGACCGCCTGGTAGATGTCCGGTTTCATATTCTGTATAGTACCCTATGGGTCTATCCCCGCAATACACATCGCTATGGTGATTAAATAGAGACATTTTTTTTTTGAATGAAATGCCACTTATATTGGAAAAAAGGAGGCCTCCAATGCCCAAATTAATTAGATATGTATTCTAAATAACAAAAATATGCCACTAATGCATGTCATTGATGTGCGTGAATGGATCAACATTGTATCAGTGACATTAAACTCATTAGAGGCACAACTGCATCTCTCCTAGCACATGCCTCTCACATCTTGGTTTCCATAGGTGTTGTGGGGGTGGAAATGGAACAAAAGCCGACGACGGCTAGGTGCACAATACTTGAAGATGACATTACCACGTGCATAAGCATCCTCTTTTCGAGAGAAACTGCACAACCATGAAGTCAACAAGTGAACATGAAAAATAATAATCAAAGCAACATCACGGATTAATATATCAAACATTTCGTAATTATCACAGGAATGTTAGATTCATTGTGTATTGCAACATGCTCAGAATGCTCAATGCGACGTATCGAAACAACAGAAGAAATGAAACATTGTCTAATCAACTTGACAACATAATAACATTAACTACCGTGAAGGTTAGACCGACGCCTAAGAGGGGGATGAATTAGGATTTGTAAAACTATGGCTCTCTAAAAACTACAACTACTAAGCAAAACCTATGCAATGTAACTCTAGCTATGTGCACTAAGGTTTTTGCTAAGTGTTACTACTTCTACCGTTGCCAAGTATTACAACCTAGTTCCACCCAAGAACTAACCTATCAAGCTAGTCTAGGAAAGAAAGCACACTCCCGTTGATGATGATGACGATGGAGACATGGAGATTTTTTTCACTGAGGTTCGGGGAGACTCCCGGTCTCTACCCCCTACTTCTCGTTGGTGTTGACGGTCATTATTGCACTACCTAAGACCATCAACTATCCACAAACATGAGGGAAAATACATCAAAGTATGGATTAACTTTTGCTACTAACATAGTTCCACAAGTTGTGTTGAATATTTGATTGTAGGTGCAAGATCAGCTGAAAATAGGTCAAATATGGCTAAGTCAAGAGACACTGGCAAGTGGGCTAGGTCACCCGGCTCCATGCCAGGCCGCCCGACTCCACCCCAAGTCGCCCGGCCTGGCAAAGTGGCCAATCAGGCCCATCTTCAACCTGCATGCACAAGAATGACGTGTCAACACAGTTATGAGGTGGAATCCACACAAGCCGCTTGCAATCAACTGGAAGGCTCACCATCTCATTGATCCAACACTTGGATTGGTGAAGTTAGCGATCCTGGGCACTTCAATCCTGCGGCTAAGGAAGAAACACAAGTGAAGATCAACGGTTGAAGGGAAAACACACTTGTAACCGTCACAACTGCCATGCAACCGACCTAGGGAAGCATTGAGTATCGATGGATGACAAGAGACGGTGGATCTAAGGGAGGGCCAGGCCGCTCGACCTGAAGTGGGGCCGCCCGACCCCCCCTAACAGGTCGCCCGGCCTGCCACCTGTCCCCTTAATCGCCTCACCGACCTCCCTACCAACCTACACCATTTATAAATACCCTCTCACTCAAATGGGTATAAATAGGTCCCTATGCCTCACTTGTGAAGTGTGGAAGTTGAGTAGCTCATACCATCGGTTAGTATAGTAGCACTAGGTTAGTCCTAGGAGTTAGAGTTGAGTCTGAGCCTTTGTCTCAGGGATTCCGAAGTTAGCTTCGAGTCTTGGTAAAGCTCTTGTATCTTTCTATCTTTTGTACTCTTACTACTCCAGTATAATATACATCATTGATCTATCCTTTGAGTTATACTTTACTATTGTGGTGTACCTTCTTGCATACTAGACCAAGGCTTAGGTTTGTGTTGTCCTTAAGTTATCTAAATCTTGCTAGACTTGCCGATGCTATAAGCTTGTCTTAGGCTTTGATCTAAGATTAAGCTAGTTATCACCCTCTGATCAAGGAAGAACTTTAGAGTTCAAGTTCTCACTTGAAGTCTAGTTTAGCATGCCCTTTTACCCATACAGCTATGGTTGGTAGCCTCTCTAGGTGACAACTTTAGAGGTCTCAGTATTCCAATCCCGTCGTTCGGTAAGCCCGTAGGTGTTAGCCAATTGCCGTTTGGTTGGCCTCCTATCTACCCCCTGGCCTCCTCGGTGTAGTCTGGAATTTCGCTCGACGCAAGACCTTAGTTTATGTTTGGTTAACTTAGTTCAACCGCGAATACTCCTCTGCAGCAGTTAAGAAGTAGAGTTTGGATATCTTAATCTCACTCGTTGTCCTCCTAGGCAACTACCTAGCTGTTTACTTCTTTGGTCCCTGTTTACTTCTTTGGTCCCTGATTACTCTTCCCACCATACAATATCTTGGTTATCTTACCCCCGTTGTAAGAATAATTGGGAGTTTATCTAAGTTATATTGTACTGCTTGAAGTTCAACATATCATTCCACCTATTAGCCCTTGCTTCCCTGTGGATTTTTACGATACCTGGAATACTCTAGGTGAAAAAGCTACAGCGAATCTCCATGCGCTTGCGGAGTAAAATCTGTTACGCTAAAAGACGTCAACAGTTGGCGCTACACAAAGGGCTTTGCTCTCGTGTGGTACTCAAAGGAATACGGCCTCACCCTCTCAGGAACATGGTGGTAGGTTCATTTGGTGATAACGAGTGCAAGATGAATAGTCCGAATAGTCCGATGCCCTACAAGATGAATAGACTAGACAATCACTATGTCCGATTGTTGACGGTCGTAATCTCACGATATCTACCGTCAATTACCAACCGAATGGAGCTATGCAAGTGAATAAATATGGACTAACCCTTCTACTAATGAGTTCCACTAGTTTTGTATGAATATTTGGATGCAGGTACCAAAATGCACATAAAACAGCTGAAATCATGTCAAGGATCAAAGATGGGGCTCACTGGTCAAAATGGCCAGGTCGGCCGACCCAATCCTAAGTCGGCCAACCAAGGCCAGGCTGAGCCTGACTCAGCCAGGTCGGCCGACCAGGGGGCTGGTCACCCGACCCAATGACTGGGTCGGCCGACCCCTGGTTCAGGCCGCCTAGCCACCCAAGTGAGCCACTTGCCACCTCATTGATCCAATTCACAAAGAAACACAAGTGCACTCAAATCCAGCCGCAAGACCAAGCATCCAATGTATCCAAAGGCCGAAAATGCACCAAGTCACGAATCCACAACGTCAACAATCCAAGGGAAGAGCAAAATGGCCAATGCAAGGCTGACACGTGGTCGCCCGACCTCCTACAAGGTGGGACGACCTACCCTCGGAAGCATTTTCCACGTGCAACAACTGTCCTAACCGCCAACCGCCATGGGGACGCAAGATCAAGCCGTTGGAGTGCAAAGGCGGTGGATCGGGTGGTCACCCGACCTCGGGGTAGGTTGGCCGACCTCCCCCCTACGTCGGCCGACCACCGACCTCGGTCTCCCACCGACCTAAGCCTCCTACAAATATCCCCCTCTCATATGGGACTATAAATAGGCCTGTAGAGCTCATTTGTAAAGGTGTGGAGAAGTTGAGAGCTACATTCTACCTTAGAGAGTCTTATTTCCACACCTTAGTAGTTAGGATAGTCCTGGGAGTTAGAGTGAGTTGAGCTTTGCCTCGGAGTTATCGGAGATCCTTCTGAGTCTGTGGTAAAGTTCTTGTATCTTTGTACTCTTTTATCTCCAGTATAATTTATTTACTTTACTTTATTTCTATCTCCTGCAAGTGTGGTGTACCTTTCTTTGCATACTTGCTAGGCTTAGACTGTGGTTACCTAAGTTAGTCAAGTCTTGTTATTCTTGTCGGTGCTATAAGCCTTTCCTAGACTTAGATCTAGGAGTCTGGTTAGCTCTAACCCTTGGAATCAAGGACGAGTTTTAGTGCTCAATCACTATCGTGGTGATAGCGCTTGAGCACTAGTTTAGTGTACCATCCTACCCTCGCAGATTTGCTTGGTAGCCCCACTCGGTGACAGCGTGTGGTGTGCCTGTGTATCCCAGGCCCGTTCGTTCGGTAGGCCCGTAGGCGTTAGCCGGGTCTCCTTCGGTGGTCTACTATCTACCTCCTGACCCCTCGAGGCGCCGGAATTTCGCTCGACGCGAGACCCTAACTTGTTTACTTGAGTTTCTTAGTTAACCACGACATAGTCTTTGCAGCCGAATAGAATAGAGTTTGGGAACTTTATCTCACTCGTTGTCCTCCCAGGCAACTATACCTTTCTACGTGTATCTTAGGTAGTTTATTTTACTTCTTCACCATACACCTATCTTTTGTTGACTTACCCCTGTTTAGATACTAGTTGGTACATTTATTTAAGTTTACGGAACATTTGATTTGAGTTTATCCAATTATACTCTCTCGCCTACCGCTTCCCTATGGAAATTACGATACTCGGAATACTCTGGGTGAAAGGCTACAGCGGTCTCCGTGCGCTTGCGGAGTAAAATCTGTTAGGCCAAGAGCCGCCAACACCGGTCAATGGAGAAAGCCTAAAGATTGAAGTCTAGTTAGTTGAATTCACTAGTAGTCTGCTCCACTTCCAAATGAATGGACTTAAATATTTGACGCAGATGAAGATCATGTTAGCAAGAATATGTACTGACTGGACTATCTAAAGTATGGTCAATTATATGGACCGAGGATTCATCGGACAACCTAAAATGGACCGAACAATCATTCTAGAGAGGACTGGGAAGTTTGAAGGTTTAGGTTAGATGAATCGATTGAATAGTTTGATCTCCCCTTCTAACAATCGTTCGGATAATGCCAATAGCTAATGCAAAAGTACTATGAACCTAACTATCCAATGTCTTGAAAGGTGAGAAGCATCGGACCATCCGGTCAGTAAAAGTCTATGAGCATGGGTCCAAATGGCTAGTTGGCTCTTGAAGGCCATATAAGCCATCCACCCAGTTATAAAAGTGTTGCTAGAGCTGAGGAACATTGCCATACTATTGAGACATGTTCTTGAGAGCTGTAGTAACCCAAAGTGTATAAGTGCATGCTTAAGCTACTTAGCGCACTGCTTGGTGCGACCAAGGTTATTAGCGAGGTTTACGTACTTTTAGATGTTGGTGCTTGCATGCACCATTTTTGAAGTGTGGGGCTTGTAAGTCTTGCAAGAGCCTTCTGAGTGTGGAGTGACCTAGGAAGGCCCTTGGCATTTTGTCTGAAGTTCACCATAGTGAAGATGGCAAACACCGTCTGGGTGAGGTTCATGGGAGTCCCTACTTACTTGTGGAGGAGAGTGGGACTATTCATGGAGTTACCCAACCAGGGGCTTGGCCCTTACGTCGGCCTGTGTCCTTGATCCTTGTGTGGACTAAGGTTTATCAAGGCCCTTACGAAGAGCTCCAACGAGGCCTAAGGGAAGGCTTACGTGCCTTCTTGATACCTCAGTAAAAAAATAATTGAGTCATCATCGTCAATGTTTGTTTTCTCTACCACCTCACTTTTTAAAATTTTCACCTACGTTCTTGCAATTATGTGAATACTTTCCTAGTCTTGCTTGATAGGTTAGTTTCTAGGTTTGGATCTTAGGTTGTATGTCTTTTTTTATAGTAGAAGTATCTACACTTAGCAAAACTTTAGTGCATTTTGTTTCATATCTTACATAGATTTTATTAAGTTGTTTATTGAGTTTTAGATTTTATAGCTCCTAATTGACCGATCTCCCCTTAGGATATATGATGGTTGATTCTCAAGTTGACCAAACTATTGGCCTTGTGAAACCACACATGTGAGATGATAATCTTCTTAGTGAACTATTATGAAATATGTGTGTCTTCAAAAGGTCAATAGCATAATATCATCATTTAATTGTGTTGGTAAAACACTATTGAGAAGGATATGCCACCTCTGCAATTGTATAAGGATATTATTGGTGGGAGATGGTAGGGATTTTGTCTCACCACCAAATCACTACCATGTGTATAGCAATCTCCTACAAACCTTTGCACCCATGTCATTTTTACACATCAAGCCAAGCGGATGTGGGGCCCTACCATATTAATTTCTTGTGCTCCTCACATGTAATGCCACAGCTGGTCCCAACCAAGTCTGAGGTAGGTGGGCCTAAGTCTTCCTGGAGATCCTATTCTTATAGCTTTCACACTAGCGGCGTGTGATTAAAAACAATGCAAATAAGGTTCTAGTGTTTCTTTCCTTTATCCCTCCTCCCTCTTCTCCCTCTCTCTATCAGATCTCGACGACTCGAGTCTCCTTTGCTTCAATCCCCATGGATTCTACTCCACCTTCACTTGCTCTACTCAACACCCGCCTGCGGCCGGCACGCAACCAGCCAACCATCGACGTTCCCATGAAGGGAAAATGGATTCAATACTCTGATGTCTGTATCCTACCGCTGCTATCAGCTTGGCAGACACCAAACCACACGGGAGAGTTGATCTTTAGGGAGTTCACCAACCGCCGCATCGGTATCATCCATGCCCTCACCAAAGGTGATCTATGACCAGTAACTTTCTAACCTCACTCTGCATGTCATCTTTCAAGTTCATGGATCTGATGTTGGGTTTTTTTTTTTTGGGGGGGGGGGGGGGGGGGGTTGGGCAGGGGGGACGTGGGGAGGGGGATGAGGGGTCATTTCAAATCTCAAATGCTACATTCCTGTAGTTAGAGTAGTTATTAACCACTTGCTCTACATACACATAACATGCTCGATATAATCATACAGATTGATGATTTAGGTTTGGAATACTATCACTTCAGATTAACCCTTCTTCTTGTTGATAGGGAAAGAAAAATAAAAAATAGGCAGACACCATGTTCTTTCTTTCAAGTGTAAATGATAAAATTGTTTTCTTTGCAAACTCGTGCTTTTATGATCCTTTCTATGGCAGATTTAACTTTTTAATTAAAAGATTAAAAGATGTGATCTTTTTAAGCAAGAACAAGATAGAAAGAACATTGGGTAACGATAATTATTTGTTTACTGCTTGGGAACAAGATATGTTTTTGCTTTTTTTTCATAGAAGTTAATGATGAAACTGTGAGAACTCGCTTGGATATGTTGGCTCTTCTATGAATATACGTTGTAATTTTCTATTTGAATTTTTATACTCTTATGCTCCAATGTTAGCAAATTTTCTATTTGAATTTTTATACTCTTATGCTCCAATGTTAGCTTTGCCACTATCTAACCCTACCGTTCGTGTCCATCCAGATGTGGAGGCCTTCTTTCTTAAGTGTGGCAAAGGTGAGTATTGCGTGGGATCAATCTGAGTCGCGCCAACGTTTGAGCTTTTATTGACTCCAAGCAGCGTGAAATGCTGTGAACAAGTGTAAAAACATCTTAATTTGTTGCATTTGGTGTAGGTACACGGTCTCTGTACCTGTATGGCAACATCGACGGGAGTTGGGAGGTGAGGCAGCCGGACGACCCTAAGGCTATGTTTGGCATCAAAATAGTGAAGGGGGATATGAAATGCATCAAGTGGCTACAACAAATTGCCATGCATGGAGATTCATGGCTCGTCGACATATCCTTCTCGCTCGGCCAAAATATGGGAGCCAAAGAACGGTATTAATGTGACTTTTATTATATTGTTAATTATATATTTCTCCTTTCTCATTTAGCTTTAGTACTTCACAGGCACTAACATGCCTTTAATTCTATTTTTGTTGTCACTCTCTAACAGGAGTTTCTTAGTGACCCGTGCATTTCCATATAAATATTCCGAGGCTTGTTGTAGTGTTTGAAATTAATTGTAGTCATTCATTGGCTCCAATCTAATGTCTAAAAATTAGGAGGAACCAATTCAAAGGAATCGAAGTTGTGGACCGAACCTAGATCTTATGGACCCGGAACCAACGGTTCCTCCGGTTGTCCCACTAAACTTATGGACTGGAACAAAAAACATGTAGAACTGGAACTGGGTTCCTCTCAAGCACCGTAAAAAATCACATTTATTCCTCCTTAGGTTTTAAACTTTCATGTATAATCTTGACCCATGTGATGTTCATTATTATTTAAATATGCACATACATCGTGAAGATATTGTTACGAAGGTCAGTTTGTTTCTTCAGATTCTATTTTAAACCCATATGCAGCAACTGCATGATAGGCTTTTACCCTAACCTATGTGTCCCTTGATGAAATAATATGCACAAGAAGGGCCTTTATTTGTGGCCTTAGGCCATCTCCAATAGACTAACAATTTCACTACCCCATATTTCAAACTTTTAACCCTGATTTTTTTTTCGAAATGGGAAGCTTTATTAATTTCAAGGACGATACATCGAGGTGATACAAAGTCTTGAAACACTCCCGGCCTCTGCATAGCCAAGATACACACAGCCACTAAACATAAGAAAAGAAACAAATACACTAATGATAATCAATTCGAAGACTAGACTGCCACCCTTATACAGTGTCATAATAGTATTTTGCACGTCTGCTTGCACAAACTGCTAGAATTGGCCTTAGTTGATCGAGGGCTTATTGGTACATTTAATACTTTTCTAAAAAAAATTTTTTGTTAACATCATAGGTGGTGCCGTCTGGCACCTTCAGCTTTTGTAATGTGCACAGTTTTTTTTCCTTCTAGGAGAACTCTACAAGTTAAAACGTCACAAAAGTAATCATATGCTTCGATTGATGAAGTTTTGATTGTTAAGCTGTACTTTCTTGTTCACTACAGATGCACCTTTTATGAAATGGATTTAACATTCAGAAAAGGAATATTCTTTTCAGAAATATAGCATTAATAGATAATCTGATAAACTGTGATGAGCCTTACAGCTACCACTGGGACATCTGACAAATATATTGAGATGTCGACCTTTTCCCATTGTCATTTATTTCTTCGAGTTTACTTCTTGTTAATGTTATATATGTTATATATGTGCATTTGAGAAGCTATATTCATTTGATAAATTTGAAGGTATTATGCTAAACGTAGATGTTGTCTGCAGCGGTGCAATATGATTAGTTTTGCTCATCCCTTCAGGTCTAATAATTAGCTAGACATTGGTGCAAATTTGCTTTGAGTTATTTCTAAGTTATACATATGACATTTTTTTTCAGCACAAAAATGCATCATTATAATATTTCTTCCAGTAATATCACTGAGTCATTTGCATTCTTATCCTCAGCAACGCATTTTGCCTTCCCTCCATATTATGGTTTAAGGTCTCCATACCAAAAAGACAGAAAAAATATCTAGTTGGATAACACATTTTGCACTATATCTTTTGTGAAAATATTTACAATGGAAGTCTCCATTTTTAGTTAAGCTATATGTTTGAAGACAAAAATCCTTTCTATCCCAGAAAAAAAACTATAGTTGACAACTTTTATGGTGGTTGGAAAAAATGAGAGTCGTTCATGAAGCGATATCTAACGGCTTATAAATAGATAGAACCACGGAACCAGACGGAACCAAATAGGTAGGTCCGGAACAAAAAACGGTGGGTCCGATACCAATAATTATTTTAATTTTATAATTTTCAATACATAATTCGGCCATAAAAATTAAAAAATGCCTGATTCCGCCTGGTACCATCTGGTTCCCCCTGGTTCCGTTCCAACCACTGTAAAAACGTGTCTTTATCCTATGTCAAACTTTTCTAAGTTTGACCAAATCTATAAAGAAATATATGAATATTCATGGCACCCAATAGGTATATTATAAAAATATGACATGATGAACCTAACATCTATTCATTTGATGTCATAGTATTGATACTCTATTTATATATAATTGGTCAAACTTTCTAAAGTTTGACTTAGGACAAAATTAGAATGACTGGTTTTTAGGAGTACTAGTATAGATGTATGTGCAACACGCACGTGTTGTAAGATGATCGAACAGTCAATAGGAAGGAGAAAAAGAAAAATAGAATTAAAAGGAAAGAGACCTGATTGATGGGCTCATTCCTTTCTCATTAAAAACCAAGAGAATGAAAGTAACACATGGGTATGGTATGGGTATAAAATGAGGTGAGAAATAAAGAGGGAAAGTGGATGAAACATTTTGCATCTATGGATTTTGGGCCTTTCCACTCCTTTCCAACATTTTCCAAACTGTACAGTGAGACCAGCGTGAGGGGAATACCTATGTCTTTCTAGGTAAAAAAGGTTTTTAGTAAACTCACTCTTTTATAATGTAGATAGATTATATTAAAGGTAGATATGAAACATCCCATGATGAAATGCACTTTTCCATGTTTAGGACTACCTTTGTCCTAAATTATAGTTCATATTGGGTTTGTCCTAAGTTAAACCTTTCTTACTAGCTATGACCAAGTTTTTAGAAAGAAAAAGACACCCGCATCAAATTAGTTTTATTACATCCATCATGAAATTTTGTTTGATAGTATATTTATTTGGTTTTGTAGATTTTAAAGTTTTGTCTAAGAGTTTGCCCTGGTCAAAGAAGTTTGATGTAGGGCAAAACCATAGTGAACTATATAATTTAAAGCTGAGGGAGTACTTCAATTCATACCCTGTACACACCGCGCCCCTCTCCCTCAAAATCAAAATGTGTTTGTGTATGGGTCTAACCAATATTAGTGATGCATGATGATAATTTTTTGAATACTGTGTGACCAAGGAATATGTCGTGTGAGAAATTCCATCTATTCTCTGGACTGGAGAACAATATTTATCTATTTTGTAAAGCAAAACATTAAACCAAAATACAAACTTGGCTTATTAGTTGAACGGATTATTTTGTTGCTTCAAAACACTTACAATTAATTTATTCCTTTCATCTGCACATCATACCCATAGGTTGTTGCCTCACACAGAATTAGTTAGCTTTTTTATATAATTTAGCTACTGAATTTGCAGGGGTACTTTCAAGAGAATGTAGAGTTGAGAATGTTTCTCCATGCTTTTGATGTCAAAATTGTGTGAAAAAAACTACAACTGACATCCTGTTTCTTATTCAATGATCATCTGCTCATTGTCTTGTGCAGGGAGCGCTTGTTCATGAGGATCACCAGCCTGCCGACAGTGCTTGAAACATTCCTTGATAGTGACGCCTATCGCTATCTACGCCATCTTGAAGAAAAGGTACATATTGTACCTAGATATTCTTCAATGTGTGGAATATTTGCAAACCTATCTGCAGTTTACATTCGAACTAAATAAACGAGTTCCCATTTTCCTCAGGCAAGGCTACCTAGGCCAGTTACTGAACGGGACAGCCAGACTAAGGATGAAGCTCGTAGCGATCAGATCATCTGCGCAAGTTGTGACGGCCACTACCATGCAAACGCATTCTGGATCTGCTGTGATGTTTGCAACGAGTGGTACCATGGCAAATGTGTGAAGATCACGGCCAAACAAGCAGAACGCATAAAGCAGTATGAGTGCCCAGAGTGCTTCTGTGACAGGAGCGGGCATGATTAAGATGACTACCAGGTGCTATATGATCGATCAGCTCTCTACAGATGCTGGGCGTACGTGCCCTATAGGTCGTGTCCAAATTCGCTATTGGTTCTGAACTCCCAAACATGGACTCCATTGCTTTTCTCATTGTGCTATGAATTGGTGTATGCAGTCGTCGGTCACTCTGGACGTTTTTTTCCCTCCAATATTCTCTATTAGACTTTTTCTTAATTGTTTCGTCGGCTTTGTTTGAATAATAATCTCCCATAGTTTCAATGATATCCTGATTAATTAGTTTCATTGCCAGTGCATGCTGTCATTGGCAGTCGCCCTGTAAACTGTGTTGTGATGCGGTTCCAATTCTATACGTACGATTGAGCAGAGCTGCATCTTGTCGCGCCGGTGGACGCTGGATCGTTTGCCGTGCTAAAGTTGGCTGTGGTTGCGATGCTCACCCTTTCACTTGCTTATTGTATCTGCAGGCTCTAGTGTTCGTATTCTCCGTTGGCATGTTTTGGCTGCAGTTTTGTTTTCCTCCCAATTCGAAGGAAATGATAGAGCGGTCCTCCATCTTAGCTAGGATCAATGAGTATTCTACACTTAGCCCGGTTGGTTTGGTTTTTTGCTATAGATTTCCTCTTGAAAGACAATTTCAAAACTTAGTCGTTTTCATTTCAGCCCTTGCTTTTTTAGATTATAGAAAAAAATTTATCTGCCATAAAAAAATTTAGTGTGCTTATCTGCCATCGAAAATCTTTTCGTTCCTTATGTGCCATCCATTTGCATTTTTAATTCCCTATCCACCGCTTCCGTCAATTGTTATCCACTTCTGTCCGTTGCCGTCCAGCCGCGGCGTCGGGGCGCGGGAGGGCGCGCTCACGACCCGGGCGCGGCCCTGGGGCACAGGCGTGAGGCCGTGCGCGACAGCGCCGCGCGGACGTGCGGGCACATGGCCGTGAGCGAGGGTGAGCCGGCTGCGGCGGTGCGAGCATGGGCACACAGCCGTACACAAGGGGAGCCGGTTGCGGCGGTGCTGGACTGCAGCGCACGAGGATGGCCTTGCCCGCCGAGCCCGCCCCCGTGGATTCTGTGGCGGCCGTGGACTCCCTGTCCCTTGCTCCTCCGGCGCCCGCGCTCACAACGGCCTTGCCCGTGGATAGCGGCGGCGGCGGGGGAGGAGCCAGGAAGAGCCCGTTCTGGGCGGTGGCGGACAAGCACGTGGCGGTGGGGCCGAGCAGGGGACGGAGGTGGTGGGGGCAGAGCCTGTTGGGGCGGTGCCGGCCAAGCGGGCTGAGCAGCCGGCGACACCAGCGTGGGCACGGGCATGGGCTCTGCCGGAAACGCGTGCCAGTGAGGGCGCCACTGCCGCAGGCAAGGCCACAGCCGCCATTCGCCATGGCGAAGAGTTCTCCACCCACTGTCATGTCTAGAGAGGTGCCCGGTGTCAGTTCGGCCTAGACGGAAGTGGACGGCAGCTTAGACAGAAGCGGTGGATAAGAAAAAAAATCCAAATAGATGGCAGAAAGTTATATTGATAAATTATGTTTATATAAAATTATCGTGATAAGTTATGGTTGCGTAAAGTTATATTGATAAATTATGTTTCCATAACGTTATCATATATCATAGAAGAGAAAATAATGCAAAAAAAGAAAAAGATAAAAACTCACGCGGCACTTCGCCCGACCGGCTAGCTTGCGTGACCGGTGGACCGCTCGTCCGATTCAAACCGAGCGAGCGGTAGCCAACCGGGAACTGACTACATAGATGTGAGTTGAGGACTGATTTGGGTGAACATTCCACCACAATCAACCTACGTGTTAGTTGTTCACTACTTGTTCAAAAAGATAGTAGCTAGACTCCAGTTTCCAAAAAAAAATATTGTATAAAAGCTTCCTCCATATCTCTTTTTTTAGCCATGTTAACTTACCCCAACAACCCCATACAATTTCTCCTAAATTCTACTGGTAGATATTACACACAAGTCCTACTAAATTCTACTGGTAAATATATATTACGTGCTCCAAATATGGTACAACCGTACAACAGAATTACAACTATGTTGACATAGGATGTGTTGCGAGGTAAGCATCCACCTCAGAGTTCACAGGTGTGGGCAAGAACTTGATGCAGACCGGTGCCTGTGCCTTGGAGAAGTTAAGCATGGACGGGACTACGGAGCCGAGCCCATCCCCACAAATTAGCCCCGACGCCACCGCCACCGACAGAGCCCGTGCGCTGGAGCCGTCGTAGCGCTTCCAGAGGTACAACGCCAGGCTACCCACGGCCATGCCGATGGGCATCTTGGGCGGTGCGAAGAACGCCACGCCAATGGCGACGGTGCTCGGAATGTAGGGCAGCACGCGCCATTGCCTCCGCTCCCCGACCTCTCGTGCCACGCTTAGCGCCAGCGCCAGCAAGAAGAAGACGGTGCAGAGGAGGACGCCGTGCCGCGGCAGCTCGTGTCGGCCGGCGCTGAGCATGACGATGCCTCGGTACACCTTGGCGTAGGGCGTGTCGGCGAAGTCAAGGACGCCCATGTCGTACACCTTGTAGAACATCCAAAAGATCACAGGGTTCACGATGCACCCGAACGCCGTGCCGATGGCTTGGGCCAGCAACATGGCACGCGACGAGGTCAGCGTCAAGTACCCCATCTTGAATTCCTGCATCAGCTCTGACGCGCTGGACACCGCGGCAATGGCGATCCCACAGGCGACGAGCTCGCTGCCGCCGTTGAAACAAACCCATGAGCTGACGACCAGTATGGCGACCTTGCCGTAGGCCGTCGACATGTTCTTGTTCGTGACGCCAATGCCGTACACGTTGCAGAAGGCGAAGACTGGTGTCACCATGTAGGCGAGCGCGATGTGGCCATACTTGAGCTGTGGGTATAGGTGTGGGATGGTGATGGTAGAGGTAGTGGCTAGGATGATGTAGGCAGCAATGGCAACCATGTCAGAGATCATGTCCTTGAGGAACACATGCGCCCGTTGCCGGTCATCGAAGCTCTGGATGGTTTGATCCATGGTGTTGAGGCACCGGAATGGCGGCGGTGCGGCGAGCGTCGCCGTCGTCTTCACGCCGGAGCGCTGCTTGCGCGATATGTATAGGATCCGAACCAATGCTTTGATGAAGTTGAAGAGGCTGTCGGCGAGGATTATGGACACGCCGATGAACACCTTGTATCCTGTGATGCCGCTAAGGCTCTTGGGTTCCAGGTGCTTGGGGTACCACTGCCCCTCCTTGGTCTGGATGCACGGCCATAGGATGCCCCATGAGAGGATCGAGCCGATGAGCATGGAGACGGAGATCATCGGTGCGCAGATCATGCCGATGCCCACGTTGGTCATCGAGGAGTCGAAGTAGAATCTGGTATGTAGAAGCATATGTTGGGGATTAATGGAAAATCATCATTATGAATAGTCCAAACAGCAAATTAAATCATGTTTTGATTTTGATTGCTTACCCCCTGTGATATGCAGTGATGCCAAACGTGGGGAAGACTTGGAAGCCGCAGTCCTTCCCGCCGGCGAAGAACCACTGGAAGATAGGCCACAGGGTAGTGGCTCCCAATGATTTGAACAACGCCAACACTTGTTTCCTGTGTTGAGAACCAAACGAATTTTCTTATATTTCCATTTCAACACTATATATCGATGATGATTGGATCCTTGATTAGCATATATAACACTCGTGAGCAAATGGCAATTATTATTACGTACCTCACTTGTACTGCATCATGAGGAGTGTGCAAGCTGTTGATGAGGTGACCTGCAGCGGTGCCACTTGGGTAGGTCAGCCGGTGTCGAATGATCATGACCTTCCTGAGCGGCACAACCATGAACAAGCCGGCAAAGTTGACGAGGAAGAGGAAGGCCATGAGCCGCCCGATGTCGGGCTCAACATTCGTCTGGTTGCTCATCCCAAGAACGTACGTCCCAAATCCACCTAAAATTCAATACAAAACACACATCGCAAGATTAAGTCACATGAACTAACTAGGAATATACAAACAACATTGATCAAGTGCTGCAATGTGATTCCAATCTGTACTACTAGATAATGTGGGCCAGCCAACCAAGAGTTCATACCATTGTACGCGATGCTGGAACAGGCGACGACGCAGGTTTGGATGATGGTGTTCTCCTGGCGGGTGAAGGGAAGGTGTGCCACGCCGAAGACATCGCTGACATGGATCCAAACCCTCACAAGGAAGAACCCTAGAAGGCCAGCGGGGATGCTTAGCGACGGGAGGAAGACGAAACTTGAGGTGAGCTTCAACTTCATCACCACGACGCTGACTATTGTCCCAAGGACGAGGCTCACGGCTACGGACCGCAAGGTCACCGTCTCCGTCAGCGTTGGCAGGGGCTCCGACTCGAAGGCGCGCTCCGTTGATGCGATGTCATGAATGTCCCCGAGGGACGCCATTGCTAAAAACCCTTCTCTGGTAAGGTTGTGTTTTGGCTTGTGAGCTGATGATGAATGGAATGGAATGGAATGGAATGAGAGGAGGGCTTGGGAGTTATAATATAGAGGGAGGAGGGCGACTAGTGGTTGCATGATTCGTTAAAGTAGTTGTGAGCGAGCTGACGTGCTACTGCTATGTATAGTCATGTTTCAGTTTGCATTTTTTTTTTGTTACCTTGAACCTTAACTGTTTAGTTAGCGGTTTTATCGTTACTTAGCATTTCTGCATCGAAAATAAACAAATTAACCGTCATGGCAAAACTAGTGAACCATGTGTCATATTTAGCTTGTAGCTTTGTAGAATGCAAAAGGCGAACATATATCACTACTCCAAAATGTTTTCCCTCTGCACCCGTCCATTAGTATAGACTCAACATTTTCATCTGTCGTATATAGTAAGATAGGTGGGCCAACAATCTTTGGCCACCTCTTGAATTAAGATGCTATGTATAGAAATGCTTTTATTTTTATTTTTTTAGGAATGGTTGTTTAAGCAATCACCTTTGGAAAGACCTTATTAAGCGGATACACCAAGCATGTCAAAAGCCCAAAGCAAGTGGGCTGACTGCATAGGGCCTCTAAAATTTTAGGCGGTTAGATTACAGAAGACAATGGATATCTGAGAGAAGGACAATGGAACCATGCCACGTGGCATGCAGTGGCGGAGCCAAAAACTTAAATTTTTTTGTTGATAGAAAGGGCCAATAGTACTAAAATTTTAAATTTTATTTAAAATCAAAAATATTTTGTATAATTTTTCGGCTATAGGAGGACCTAGGTCTCTCCTCACCCCTCCATATCTCCAATTAAATTTTATTTAATTTCAAAAAAAATTTGTAATTTTTCGGCTATAGGAGGGTCTAGGCCCCTCCTCGCCCCTCCATATCTCCACCCCTTGTAGCATGGTAGGGTGTCGATGCCGCCACCAAGGTCAAGGACTCAAGGTGAAATCAGCCAATCCTCTAGGATCTAGCAGTGTGGCTCCATGTGGAAAGAGGGGCAGTGCAGGCAGCAAGCATCAGGTCTTTGGTCCTCAGTTCCTTATGCCATCAACTGATCAACATCAGGTATATCGTATCAAGCCATTGGATGGCTATGTCACTATGGCTCCTTGCCTTAATTAAATAATAGTTTGTTCATAATTTATTTGTTGAAATTTGCAATTGCAACGACTAGGCCTGAATGACTAGATCTTCTATTCAACATATTTGATACTAGTTTAATTTCTTTAGGTCTTGTCTGTTCTTCATGAAACAGAGAGATCAGTTCTGTTTACGGTCATCTAGAGTTAGAAAATATGATTCTTGGAGACTTAAACGTGATCACTGCAAGAATTCCGTTGATACATGACGGATTTTAGGTGACGTTTTACGGAAACGTCATAGTTTCTATAGATATATGACGGCCTGCAATCCAGATGGTTCATCTATGACGCATGGTATAACTACTGTCATAGATTGACTGATTTGGACGTCACAGATCGTGTCGCCTCTATTTGATAGGTCTGCAAGTCTATCCGTGAACGCCATAGATTAGCTTTTTGCGGTTCATGATAGTGTGTGTGCTGTCATAAAATGAATCGATTCATCTTAGGAGGCTAGTTTACATAATTATTTATTAAGTGGTATACAGTCTGACTTAATGAGTACAACAAATACATAGAGTATATATAAATAAAGTGGAAGCTTTCTACATAGCCCAATGCCTCCGGTGGCCTCCTCTGACGACAACGAGGGAAGGGAGCGAGCTGAGGAGTGGCAGCAGCTGAGGCTCCTAGGAGAGAAGAGCAATATCTAGATCCAATGGTACCTATGGCAATAATGAGCATCTTTTTATTGAGTTATTGTGTTGACTCTTTCATAGTTGCTAGAGAAGTGCAATTTGTACTTTAGATGGGTGCCCCTGCTATCACTGCCATAACTCATAACATATATGGGTCCTAAGAAAAAGCTGCTCAAATTCAGAGAGTTAGGCAGTGTTAAACAAAATCATCCAAAAAATACTTCAGTTCAAAGAACTGACTGGCTCACCGGCATTAATGAATTGAACAAAACAAGTCAACACTCGCCATTAACAAAGTACAGCTGCACTAACAAAATAGAGCAACAATTTCTAGTAAATAAATTTCTAGAACCACATAAAGTTCTGTCTCCGTGATCCACTACGTAACCGCCAGTCAGAAAAGTAGAATATGACCATCAACCCGTATTCTCGCACGGATTAGAGTTTTACAATATATAGATTTAATCCTTAGTAATATTAGAAGTGATTATTACCATTCATTTTTCGTAATGGCATTGTGGATAATTTTTTTGTAAATCTAGAAATTCTTTTAATTTATTTTTCATGATGGAATATTGGGCAATTTTTATGTTGATTTAGAGCTTATTTTGATTCATCTTTTATAATGGCATAGTGTGTAATCTGTATACAAATTTAGGAAGTTATTTAATTTATATTTTATAATGGTATGGTGGGTAATTGTTTATGCAAATTTAGGGGTTATTTTAATTTATATTTCATAATGGTATGATGGGTAATTTTAAATATATTTATTAGGAGGTTATTTTATTTCATCTTTTATAATGGCATGGTGGGTAATTTTTAAATAAATTTAGAGGGTTATTTTATCTAATCTTTTATAATAGCATGTTGGGTAATTTTTTAAAAAAATATAACAGATCTAATGTTATTATTAGAGCCAGACGATGGACGGCTAGATGTTTCTATTTTTTCAAAATTTCTAGAATTTATCTTTTTATTAACACGTTTGGTGAAGATTAACGGGAAAGTTCGAAAACGAGCCTCGATTAGTAATATTAAGATTGCATTGGTTTAGTAGTAATCTACTGGTTTGTGCTCTCAATTAGACAGAACGATTTTTCTCTCTTTTCTCTTAGTTCTATCACTTTTATTGCATCATGTGTGGCCTAAATACATAATATATTGTTTCTATACATTTACATTATAAAAGAACGAGTTTTCTAAAAATCTTTTTTACCTATAAAGGCATAGGTATACCCTTCACGCTAACTCCCACTGCGCAGTTTGGAAAAGATTGAAAAGGGGTGGAAAGGCCCAAAACCCATAGATACCAAATGTTTCATCCACTTTTTTTTTTATTTTTCACCTCATTTTATATCCATACCCCGTGTTATTTTTCTTCTCTTGGTTTTAATGAGAAAAGAACGACGCGCTAATCAATCAGGACTTCTTCTTTTTAATTTTATTTTTCTATTTTTCCTTCCTATTGTCTGTTTGATTATCTCACAACACGTGCATGTTGCACGTACATCTAGGTGGATAAAATGCGGCAGTGTTGTAGGTTTGCAAGCATAGTTAATTAGGAAACAGATTGGTTACGTTTAACTTATTTTGTGCTTTCTCAAGTCTATTTCCCGATAAGATAGAATATATTAATTGTACGTAACTATTGTCATCTACTCTAGTACATAATCCATGGCCAAATTCATATGACAACATAGCAGTGGCGCACTTCAATTTACGTGGATGTTTACTCAAGTGCGGCTGCAAACTTTATGCCGCGTTGGATGTCAAAATTAAGAGATCGATTGCTTAAGAACATGTCACATGGGCATTGACATGGACCAAACACTGAGATCAAGAGCAGATCCAGAACCTGATCCTGCGATCCTGCCAGGGTGTCATCTTCGGTTGGATGTCAATTCTGCCGCGTTGCTCCTCGATGGCGATCCGATGATGTCAGGTTACGGCGCTAGGGTTATTTACTATGGCAAGAGCATCGATCGTTTACCTGTACCAGTAAAAATGCACGTGCGTCTAAAAATGTGTATGTCTTCCGCACGTGTTCAGCCGTTGTTTGGCCAATTAGTGTTTATTTTAAAAAATTGTCGATGTGCAACAAGATATGGCTAAAATGATTTTTTTTAAAAAGAATTTATAATTTTTTATATGCGTTCATAGTTATGGCAAATAATACCTTTCTTGTTTAAGTATTGGCAGTGGTAGTACAAATAACGACGACGGTGATGCTGATAATAGTGTATTGGGATTGTATGCAAAATTTTGATTTAAATTAAAAAACCGTAGTAAGAGTAGCCTAATCGAACGTGTGATTAAAATCAAATATGTCACGAGAAGAACAGGCAGGGAGACTGACTGTTATTCGTGCATAAGTGTGAAGAAAGATAGGAATTCAATGAGTTATTAGGTTCAACCAGTAGAACTCTGAATATATATCCTCTACTTAAATAAAAATAAATTCGATCACAACATTATAACAAGTCAAATCAAATTGGAAGCAGAGACAATCTTCTTAGGAATCTGGATCACCTCCTTGAATTTTGGTGGCCGCACTTTTCAGCTTATCTCCATCGGTTTGTCATAACACACCGAACCTCTTCTTACTAGCCGTGTCGGCCTTCTTCACCGCACCTGCTTTAGCAGCAGAAGCTCAGACGGAGAGGGACATCTGCAATATTCAAGCCACCAAATGCCTTCAAAACTCGCTTTCCGACTAAAGGTGCCCACATCGGCAACAGCGAAGATAGCTGGATTTGACTATTCGTGCTTGTTCAACGCTGATATGATCTATATCCCTACTGTGTGCGCATAAATATGATCGATACATAGTGTCGGAGACATTGATGTTTTGGAAATCTGATCGGAGAGAGAAGGGGGACAATTGGCCTAGGGAAGGCATGCGATGCTGATCAAGGGTGCCCGATCTTCCGTCAGGTGGAGATAACTGTCAATTTGGTGGAGGCACGAGACACGATTCACCTTCCAATCAACATGATTCAAACCCTGCAACCGCAACACCACATCACCTCTGGTTATCAATCGTGCACACACGATTGACCCCACCAAGAAAGGCTTATCCATGCCTGTGAATTGAAAAACATAAAAAAAACACAGTAGATGCAAACTCAAATTTCAAATAAGGATAAACCTCACGAAGTTAGGGTTCCACAATCCGATACACGGTGAAACAATTCACTGACAGAATAATCTAAGCAAAACCTCCAAACCTAACCTAATGACTGCTACAGAATATATACAAAAGAGATGTCTAGGTAGCAGCCAAGGGGTGGCCAAGTAACCCTAGAGCGTACAAGGCCTTCGGGTCCAAAAACCGGTGTCGCCACATCATGACAGATTATGGACGTCATTTTGTTTCAATGGTTTCTGTCGACTCGGAGATTATTTGGACGTTGCAACATATGGGTTGGAAAGCTTATCTCATTAGCTTTCTGTCCATATGTAGAACGGCCACAACGGAATCCGTATGTGGCCTGGACGTACGTTTTATTGAGGCCTACTCCTGCAGTCCGAACCGGCAACGAGGAGACCGATTATGGACGTCATTTTATTTCAATGATTCCCGTCTATTCGGATATTATTTGGAGGTGCAAACAGATGGTTGTAAAGATTATCTCCTTACCTTTCCGTTTATATATATAGAACGGCCAAAACGGAATCCGCATGTGGTTTAGGCGTCCATTTTACTGAGGCCTAGTCCTGTAGTCTGAACCGGCGATGAGAATATATTGGACTTTAACTCGGATTGTGTTTGGACTCTATCTTGACTTAGGCTTTGGTCGTGGGTTTGGGTAGGTACCTTGGTGAAATAATAATAAAAAAGGTCGCGATATATGATTAATATGGGCAGGAACGAGAGTTCCGTTCGTGTAACTCGTTTTCGGCCATTTTTTGCGAGTTCGTTTGCTTCGCGGTGGGGACACATCAAAACTATGGGTCTAGATGGGTATGGATTTCTCAAGGTAAAAAAAAATTATTCAGTATGAGATAGATTGCGTTAGATTACTTAATGGCATATTGGTTATTTAGATACTGATTTAAGGGGTTATTTTATACTGACTTTATAATGGCATAATGGCATACGTGGGTAATTTTTTAGAAAACAAAAGACATCCGATGGCTATTATTGTTAAAGATCACCGGATGGATGGACAGATTTTTTTTATTATTATTATTGTGAGATTTTGTTCGATTTATCTTTTTTCTAACGTGTTTTGTGAGAGTTAACGTGGAGGCTTTTTTTTTTGGAGCCTCCAATTAGTAATATTAAGATTCGAATATTCAAAATGGAACGCATAAGTAAATCGTGGGTCCATAGACCATAAGTAGAAGCAGAAAACGCTGACATGATAATACTCCCTTCGTTCCAAAATATGTGTCGCCTTTTTCGATCGGTAAATCATTCGTTTTATTCAAAAAAAAATATTTATAAATATTCTTATTTTGTATAATTATGTTTGTATTATGATTATAAACATAATTGTGAAAAATAAATAAAATTTGCAAATATTTTTTGAATAAGATGAACAATTTACCGTGCACTGAAATCAAGAAAGGTGGCAAGTATTTTGGGAGGAAGGGAGTACACACGTAGCACAAGATAATGTGCATCAACAGTTAAACCAACACGGCAATTCACCAGTATAATGGGAGAAGCATCTCATGTATTGTTCTGACATTACATTTCAGCTCTAGTATCTCTACCAATTCCGTGCCAAAACGGAGAACGAGTCCAACAAACCAATGAAAATTAAGGAAATCCCAAACAAAAGATATATTCAGATCAACCTATTGCTGCCTGTTATTGTAACTTCAGAAAACAGTTTAGTGTTATCAAAAGAGTAGAAATATAAAGAAACCAAATATATTGCCAACAATAAGAAATTTATGTAGAACCGTAGTAGTCATATAACTGCTAAAGCTAGTAACGAAGGATGCGTTTAAGCTACAGAGCCCATTACAAAAAAAAAATGAAGTTATCGAAAAATACTCTGGAGATACTTATTTCACCAATTCTCATTTAAATTACTTCAAATAATCATAAATTGATAAACTTCGGTGAAACATATGAGCATGGCTGATTAGAATTTTGTATAAGAAAATGGAATAATGAAATATAAACAAGCAGCATTTAGCTCTAGTACACTAAAAGTATAAACACCCCTGGAAGCATGTCTTCCATTAAAGTTTAAATGACAGCACACTGCTATTACATAAGCCAATATGAAGTCCACAGTTACAGATATGTGATTTAGTAGTGAGAACAATAGGGGTACATGTTATCTTGCAGAAGGCCACTAATAAATAAAGAAAGCTGTTTGTATAAAGAGTCAATTCCCTCAATGCCACTGGAATTTTAAGTCGTTCCCTCACTGCCATCGAATTTTTGGAACATCTTTCACTGCC
This sequence comes from Paspalum notatum, assembly GCA_022530915.1. NCBI lineage: Eukaryota > Viridiplantae > Streptophyta > Magnoliopsida > Poales > Poaceae > Paspalum > Paspalum notatum. The sequence goes on from CM039692.1 coordinate 27,963,368, forward strand.
ACTAAAATTTCTTCTACGTTCGCTGCCATTCCGTCAACCTGGGTTAACTCTCCGCTCGCTGACGAGTGGGGCCAGCCTAGGCCACAAACTGACCCTCCGTTATCCCCGCGGGCGGCCGCGCCCCTCTCTCCCTCCGCCTCGCTCTGCGCCGCGCCCCTCGCGCCCTCGACGGAGCGCAGCCGCTCCCCGTGGCCGCCGAGGACGTTGATCCCCGCGCGGTGGTGGACGAGCTTGTCGAGGCGGCGTGCTGGTCGATGCCAGGGACGCCCTACCTGCTCCACCTAGTAACGCCCACCGCCCTCTCACCCGGCTTCGTCCTGTCTCTGCGCGGCTCCAATTCCTGCGCCCAGCACAACAGCTCCTGCAGGAATTCTGCATCTTTCTCGTGGAGACGGAGACCACCACCACAAGCGAGGCCGCTAATTCAATCCAGCGAAGCCGGCGAGCGACGATGACAACGTCGGCGGCAGCGGATGCTCGTCGTCCTCGGCGCAGATTCAGGCCATGGATGTGGCCGCGTGTGCCTCGCTCCGCGCCACGGCGCGCTGGCCTCGCCCCTCACTGCCTCACTCTGCGCCACCACGTGCAAGGTGGAGGATGGCATGCGGAGGCAGCCCAGTATGCGGACGCGAGGTGGGGCAGCGCGGCGCCGACCACGCCTCCGCCTGATGCATCTCTTGCGCCAACGCTCCGCCGCGCCCGCGCCTCCACCTAGCGCCTTGGCCTGGTGTCGCGGCCTGGCTGACCCCGGTGGCGCGCCCTCGGTTCTCCTCTCTACGGGCCGCGACTTGCACAGGTCGTGCGGCCGCTACGCGCCCTCCTCGCCGCGTGGGGGAGGCAGGCAGGGGCCGCTGGCGCTCGCGTGGGAGGCCGGGCGGGGCCGCCGGTGCCCGAGAGGAAGGCGGGGGAAGCAAGCGGTGCGCCTACCATCTGTGGGTGGCTGTTGAAGCCGCCGGTGAAGAGCAAGTTCGACGCGCCGTTCATGAGCCCCACTCGTCAGCGAGTGGAGAGTTAACCCCAGGTTGACGGAATCGAAGGAAATTTTAAAATTTCGGTGGCAGTGAGGGAACGAACCAAAATTTCAGTGGCATTGAGGAAATTGACTCAAATATGCAATGGGCATCCTAATCATTTGGAGCATATATTCAGCTAAATACTGTCTGTGTTGTGGGGTGGGGGTGTGGGTGGGTGGGTGGGGGGGGGGGGGGCGCTCAGCTTACAAGACATATTGGGACAATCACCTCATGTATTGTTAAGCATTTCTGTTGTACCACCAATGCCCAAGCCTGTGAGCAAAACAAGTCCATTAATTAAGGTAACAAAACTAAGTAAAACCAAATTGATAACATAGAGGTGTCATAATCTGATCTGAGAATAATTAGACTGAACAAGAATAATCATCTGCCTAGTACTGTGCAACATGTTTACATTTCTTACACAAATCAAGTATATTCAGCTGAACTCCGGCGGGAACGACACGCGACGCTGGGTGCCGCTGACGGGGTTCCAGACGACCACATCGAACCGCGCGCGGTCGACGAGGAGGGCGAGGCCGTGGCGGCAGCCGAGGAAGCTCAGGTAGCCGTCGTCGCCGCGCCACGGCGGGGTGAAGCGCGTGGCGGGTATGCGGTCGGGCAGGCGCAGCGTGGGCATGAACTCAATGTCGCCGTCCTCGTCCCTCGTCGGCGAAGAAGCTGAGGAGGGGAGGCGCCCGGTGGTGAGCGCGGAAGCGGTGGAGGATTGAGGAAGCCGGGGTCCGAGAGGAGGCAGCGCCAGCGCTTGCAGACGAGGGCAGCACGGGGCAGCGACGAGGGCAGCGGCGGCAGGCGGAGAAAGATCTCCCGGTGGAGGTCGCGTCGTTGTCCGGCAAAGGAGCCGGCTCCGGCTCCAGTGCCGACGAGGTGGTACCCTCGCTCGTCTGGACTTCGCCTCCTCTTCTGCCTCTCCGTGAGCCGAGCTGCCGAAGGGTGAGGGCCGCCGCGTCGGCGTCAAGCGGCGGCGGCAAGCCGGCAAGGAAGAAGGAATGGTCCGGTCCAACGGGGCGCGTCACGCGTTCAACTTGCAAATCCATCTCGTAACAACTCGCTGATTTTTAATCATCTAAGTACACCAATTTACTGTGATATTATGTACACTTTTTTCACAAATTTTGCTATAAATACCTCATAACTTTTTTGAGAAACACAGTACGGCGCTCACACGCGCATACACTCACCCCTATGAACGCACACACGCACACCCAAACCCTATGAACACCTTCGTGAAACTGGATTAAACCGACATCTTGAGATTCACGAAATCACCACAAGTGCCTCGCTGTCGACGGAGACGTCGGCTACCACCGAAAGAACAAAGCCGTTAAATCGTTCGAATACCCGTGCCAAGTCGAGGACTAATCCGGGTGGGCAAGTTCCACCACAAAAAACCTAACCAGCTGAGTTACGCTCAGTTCGCAATACCTCATAACTTAATAAAAAACTCAAAAACTTTTTGCTACATCAACCCAAAACGTGTGTTAGGTGACACATTTAAAAAACTTGCTATAGCAGAAACTTGCTATATGGATTCCATAAACCTGCTACATAATTATAAAACTTACCACAGATTTAATTTGAGAATCAATCTTGCAGTTTTCTTCACAATTTTGCTACAGATACTTCATAACTTACTAAAAAACTTAGTAACTCTTGCTACAGCAGCCCAAAATGTGTGTTAGGTAATAAATTTAGAGAGACATCAAAAACTTACCACCTGATCGCATGAACTTGTCACATGAACCCATGAATTTATGACATGATTCTATGAACTTGCCACGTGATTTTCATGAACTTGCTATCGACTAATATGAGAGGGGAGGAGAGGAGCGAACTTGGAGTGGAGGGCAGAGGTGAGAGCGTCTGCAAAAGGAGGAGGCACGGTTGGAGCAGGGTGGAGAATAGAGCGATCGGAGGCAGAGGAGAGCGGTTGTGAGCGGTTGGGCGGGTAGGTGCGGCTGCAGGCGAGCGGGCGCAGAGTCATGGGACGGGGGTCGCGCGTTTTGGATCGCGTTACCGTGCTCCTACTTTTTAAGTTAAACATGGTATGTTGGTTCGGCGCATCGGCTCGATCGTGCATATTGTCATCTATAGTAAAAATAATAATATTGTAGCTACACTGTAGATAGAGTGGAGTTTGAATATAAACGATGGGATAGACGATCTGGTGAACTCCGCCTCAGAAACTCCGAAGCCGAAAAAGCTAGAAACAGGGTCTATTTCGTTCTGAGCATCGCTCTCGTGTAATCGCTAGAATCTAGCACATAATTAAGTTCCGAAACAGGATAATCTTTTTACACCAAAAAAGGATAAGCTAGTGGAGCACTCATTTGCCTAGGTTAATTATAAGAGATTCACTCCGCTTCAACGGACTGACATTTGTGTTCTTGTCGGTGTTTAGTATGCTTCTATGTGTGAGGTTTGTATTGTTTTTTTGTTTAGTTGAATTTAGTTGTGAAAACATGCTAGTTGAAGTTTTTTTTTGCCTACCTGCCCAATGTGCAGCACGGCCCGTCATAGCACGACGTGCCATCGTGCCATCACAAGACAGTCTAGGTCTGATCATACCATACTTAGACAGGGTAGACTCCACGTGGGCTGGCACAGCATGGTCCAGTGTAAGATCATGCCGTGCTAGGCATGGCCCCGTTCATGCCGTGGCTGACCGTGCCCGGGCCATGTCTGTGCCAAGCGGTCCATTTGGACATCTATACCTACCCTGGCATGTAGGCTGGAGGCATGCTCTCAGCTGCCCATCGCATGGTAGCCACAAGCATCTCAGGTGCCCATCGCATGGTAGACACACACGCGTCAGCGGTCTAGCACACCTGTAAAGAGTATATATATACACATGGGTCTGTTTGTTTTCCTACCCTAGGGGTAGCCTGTATTAGCCTATATGCATGCATAGTAAAACCAGGGTTAAGATATACGACTTTCTGGTGTTTGTTTCCACCGCATATCGTATCCAGACTGAGAAAGTTTGTATTTGTTTTACTTGAATTGGCCCATTGCACTTGTTAGGCCTTGTTTGTTTCCCTGCACCTACACAGGGTTGGGCTGACCGTGGTACACCCCCCTCCCCCCGTGTCCCTTCCCCTTCCACCCGATGCGGCGGCGACGACGCAATGGTGGGCGGCGACAGCCCGCTCCTTCCCTCCTCTCCTCTCCTCTCCCAGATGCCTCACATGTCGCACCTCTGCCCAAGGTCGCCGCCACCGCCGGAGGGTTTCTCCTGGGCTCGAGGTCGTCTCCAGGTCTGGATCTACTCTCCCCTACTCGAGGTCGTCCCCTAGCCGCCGCGTCTAGCCCTGGCGAGCCCGCGTCGTCGTGTCCGTGTCTGGCCGGCCATGGCGTCGCTACGGCCTGGTCGAGCGCCTCCCAGATCCACGCGGCAAGCTCACGCCTCCCCGGCTTTCTCATCCTCTTCTCGGACCGTTGCAACTGCCGCGGGCGCTGGAGGAGGAGGAGGGCTAGGCGGCGACGGACGAGGACGGGGAGGAGGAGGCGGACATGGGGCGCGCGGCGAAGGAGGTAGGCTGTGGTGCGGCGGGAGGAAGAGGACCGGAGAGGGTGAGGAACATAAAGAAAACGTGTCAACCGAGAGTGCATTGCAGGTGCAGGGAGCTGTGTTTAAGTTGCATTGCGGATGTAGACCGCTGCACTCCGCTGGCCTGCACAAGATAAACGCTCGATTCCTAAATTTCTAGCAATGCACGTATGAGGCCTCTTTGCATTGCCTAAGTTTGCATAAAGCCCCTGTGCAAGGAAACAAACACTGAGAGGTGCACCGACATAGCCTGGATTGGGGGTTACGCAGGAAAGGTGGCTTGGATTGAGGGTTACGCAGTGCCAAGCTGCTGACGCTTGGGCGTGCAACCAGTAGCAGGATCCTTCATAGAATGTCACGTTACACTGTAATCCAAGCACGGCCCTTGGACATGATGATCAGCGAAGAATTTAGTGCGCATTTGAAAGCATGTACTTTACAGTTTCTAAGGAATACATGCTTTGTAGGGATATATAGTATTTTATGACAGGTGTTTAATTGCTTTTTGAAAACCACCATAGTTTACTTAGAATATGAGAAATTCCACTCCAACGTAAAGTTTTTTATGGCTTTGCCCTCTTCTTCCACGTTTTCCCTTAAATACCATGGTTTTGAATGTTACAAACAGAAGATCGTGCCGAACATGTGGTGCATCTTGCTGAAGAACTTGACAGGATGGTGGTGCGTGCGGGGTGGCGACTGTGGCTTCTGCTTCTTCTGCCGCCTCAGCTGGAAGAACTGCTGCATTATCTCCGAGCACTCGGCCGACAGCACGCCGCGCCTGATGGCTATCTTCGGGTGGAAAGGGTGGACAGGCCCCGTGGCTTGGCCCTGGTGCATTGTCTCCGTGCTTGTCTGTCCATCCCCCGGGAACAGTCTGTAAAACAAGTGTGTGAGCAGCTTTTTTATGTTTTCCAAATGCATAGTGATAAATGAAAGATGTAGGATCAACAAAAGTAGATGGGATAGGAAAACCCTCTCCATTTCAAATGGGAACATCTTTGTATCCATACTAGAATGAAGTACAGTTTCCATCTAAATGTAAGAACCACAATGTGTATCAATTTGGGTTGCACAAAAGGAATACAAGTACCATTGACAAACCTGGATATCTTTATACACATTATACAGTATTCATAACTTGAGCTTTTGATTTATTCAACTAAAACTGATGTATATAGTTGGCACGAAACTGCTTACACAAATGGGGAGTAGTAGTTTTAACTCTCAAATCCTATTTTATAATTACTGAATGAGTTTAGCAAAGGTTGACCACAAAAGACAACTGAACAGCATGAGAGGCTTCAGTGCCTTATTTATAACCGAAACCGACTTCCATATGCTACCTAACAATAAAAATGAACTGGTCGTTTAGTGAGACATAAGAGCATATAAGCTACCATTGGTGTAGCGTATTCTAATTTATAGAAAAAGTAAAAGCTAACTTCAGCTCCTCTTAACTATGTCATCATTGGTTGCCGAACTGCCATTAGGTTGTAATCAGCATGCACTGCTTGCAATAGCAGGCATGCATGACCATGGCCCAAAACCTGATTTCTGTAGGGGAATACCTAGTGAACTAGCTTTCCCCATGACCTGTCCCTGCGTTCTTTCCATTGCAGTTTTACACTAGTGCGTGGTTGGTTAGACTTACCTTGGTCCCTACCTGAGATTGGCATGGCCTTGTGCCTTTTTATGTTTTGATCCGTGGTGCTGGAATATATGCACTAGGGCTGTCATGCATGATATAAGAAAGACAAGGACGCAAAGGAACATGATTGTTTTCTTGATAGTGTCATTGAAAGTAGAATTTAAAGCATCAAAGCTCTCAAGCTATCAAGCTCCGCCATTATTTGCCACTAAGAATGTTATGGCGGTAGTGCTGGGGCATGTAATGTTCACGCGTGAACAGTACCACAGTTAGATTAGATTGGATAAGATTAGTTAGTTTGATAGGGAAGAGATAAGATAGATTCAGTTAGATATTTGCTTAGGGGTCCAGTCAGTCCTCTCTATAAAAGAGACACCCTTGTATCAATTTAGATTAAGCAGAAAATTGAACAAAGAGTGCAGCTCGGCGAGTCACTGATCTATCTGGTATCTGCTATCCCATCTATCAATACTACCTCGCCAATCTAGCCATAACATTTGGTATTCAGAGCCAATTTTCATCCTTCCCCTGCACCACAACTTCCCTGCGCCTAGCCAATTATCGTCCTCCCCCTGCACCACAACTTCCCTGCGCCTTCCCTCCCATCACCCACCCTCGCTGAAGCTGTCACCATGGCAGATTCTGCTATCAATGATACCAAGCTGCTCCTCCAAGACGTGCTGGCCAAGGTCAATGCCCTAGAGAGCAAGATGGTCGCTGTGGAGGACCGCACCACCACAATGGATGACAAGATCTCCTCGGTGGACGGCGAGGTTGCCTCTGTTCGCGCCAACCAGGGATGCCTCCACGCTGCCGTCAACGCCGTTCAATCCAAGCAGACAGCGCATGACGCCAACTCCGGCACCCAGGGCAGCAACGACTCATCTTCCCTCGGAGGCGCTGTTCATCAACACAGCCTCACACAAACTTCGATTTCCCAAGTTTGATGGGTCGGAGGATCCACAACCTTGGCTTCATCGATGTGAACAGTTCTTCCGTGCTGCCCGCACGGCTGTGGCGGAAAAAGTATGGCTCGCCGCGTACTACATGGAGGGTGCCACCCAGCAATGGTGTTACAGGCTGGATCGCAGTCGCCAAGAGAGTAATCAGCCGCTACCGTCCAGGGCAAGTTTCTGCGACCCACTCGGTGAGCTGTGCCACCTGCACCGCAGAAGTTCGGTAGAGGACTATCAGGCGGAATTCCCGACTTTGCCCCACCCGCTGCGGCAGCATGTCCGAGCCCCAGCAGATAGCGATCTTCATTGCGGGCCTCAGTGATCCCCTTCACATTGACGTCGAGCTCCAGGACCCACTGACCCAGTCATTAGAGGATGCCATGGGTCTGGCCCGGGCATACGAGCGACGCCTCATGCTGGACTCAGCAGGCCGTCCGCGCCCAGCAGTGGCCGTGCAGGCACCCCTTATTTTCCCAGCCGACCGTCTCCCTTCAGCACGCCGTCTGCACCCAGCACCTCGCAGCCCGAATCGACCACGACAGCATCATCAGCGACATCTACAGGCCTCGACCCACAAGGAGCAGCACCAGCAGCCTCTACTGCAAAAGAGACGACAGTGGGGGCAGCAGTGATTCCCACCATCAACAAGAACTTGGTCAAGATCGACCCCAAACCGGCGCTTGTACCTTCTTCACCACCAGTGTTGATGCCGTCATCAACACCATCACCAGTGCAAACTGCGGTCCAGGCTGCAGCCTTGATGTCCTCTGGCCTGGTGATTATGACGTCTCTGTCAATATCACCACCATGTACACCACCGACTGGAGCCACTGCTGCACCAGCACCACCAGCAAAGGCCCAGCCCCAGACTGCTGGACCAGCAACCTTGAAGAACACTGCATCTTCTCCACCGCTGGTCACACCAACAATACCGGCCGCAACCATGGTACCCCTGGTTTCCACGGCCTCTCCACTGACACTGTCTTCACCGGTGGCATCACTTGAGACCGCAGTGGTGCCGGACATGGCGACTCCTATTGTGGCATCTACATCATCTTCACTGCCGCCACCCAGGTTGCTTGTGGCCATCGTCACCAGTTCACCACATCAATTCCGTCTATGCCTGAATCTGCTATGGTGGTGACACCACATGCTGTTGTGGTTACATCTACAGCCACGTGCAAGATCAAGCCAGAAGTGCATGGCAAGGAAGTGGATCCACAACATTTAAATTGGAGCCGAAGTTTGCAAGCAGACACCATTGGAGATTCCAACAGCTTCTGTCATCCTCATACAAAAGGAGCTGGGCTAGGGTTTGCAGCTTGGTTACTGTCAGTCTTGCAGCCCAGGCTGTTGCATGCCTCTTCACGTTTGGCCATGACATGCTGGACCATTCAGAGCTCATGTCGCCATGGCTCATCCAGCGTAGGTTCTTGGGTGGACTGCTGCCAACATGGCTTGCATTGGACTGGCAGCAAGGTCTTCAAATTGGTTTACTGTTCTGGACCCTCAAGCATATAGTTGGATTAAGGTTAGAAGATGGTCTGTTGGGAGTACTAAAATGGTGGCCTCCATTCCTTTGCTTTATAGAGGAACCAAGCCATCGCTATCAGTGCATGCCAACATCAGCGACATTCATGGCCTCCAGCTTTGAACATTATCTGAGCTCGAGGCGTGGAGAAGTATTATGGAAGTAGTGCTGGGGTGTGTATTGTTCACGCATGAACAGTACACCGGTTAGATTAGATTGGATAAGATTAGTTTGTTTGTTAGGGAAGAGATAAGATAGATTCAGTTAGATATTTGCTTAGGGGTCAAGTCAATCCTCTCTATAAAAGAGACACCCTTGTATTAATTTAGACTAAGCAGAAAAAAGATCAAAGAATCCTATCTATCAATAGTACCTCGCCAATCTAGACATAACAAAGAATCCTATTGATTTTTTTATCCTATGGCTGTTAATGCTATTTTCTACAAATTCCATACTCTCTCCGTCCCAAACTCTTTTTATCCGTCCACATTCATATGAATATTGATGAATCTAGACACATATCGAACACATACATGGAGTAATGAATAAATTTAGTAGACCTAGAACTCCTTAACAATTTGGGACGGAGAGAGTACTATTATAGTATTATGCTATCTTTTCCATTCCATACATATAGCGTTATGGTACTGTTATTGCTCTATCATCAACCTCAAATAATGCAGCCCACTGAGCCTAGTATGAAATTTCCAAAGATAAAAGATCTTATGCTACAGAAATGGATTACTGTGAAATTCAGGTATGGTATTTTCCATACCTAACCCAGCTGCCATCAGCTCCAAGAAGCTTGTTGGGGGCACCCCATACAACAGCATCGATTCTAGCTTGAAGAATAGCACCGGCGCACATGGCGCAAGGTTCTAGAGTCACATAAAGTGTCGTGTCCTGCAATTCTTTTGATTAGGATATTTCTACATAGCAAATTCATATGTACATAAATGCATGCAACAATTCACAAAATTGCTGTCTATTGACAGTAAGAAAGTTCTGCAGTTAAAAGTGGATCTTTATTTCAAAAAAAAAAAACTTACAAAGAACGACAATCCATATGGAAGCTGAAAACAAATATTGAAATAATACTTCCAAATTTGAAATTTAGAGGTAATGTGAACTGAAACACACATTAAGCAAAGCTGGGCATGACAAGCCTGAATCTATGAACTAATAAATACGTCCCAAATTGTAAGGGGTTAACCTCTTTTTATCCGTCCACATTCATATGGATGTCGATGAATCTAGACACATATTGAACACACATATATGGAGTAATAAATGAATTTAGTAGAGGCGTAGAACCTCTTAGGCTCTTACAATTTGGGACAGAGGGAGTAGTATGTAAGTATTCATGCATTAATACATTATCAATTTGATAGCTATCCATCTCAAGTGCCATTGCTATGGGTGGCAGAAGGGCCTATCTGTCCCTCATGCCAGCAGATAACGACTAGAAGACTTAATAGATAAGGTAAGATTAGTTCCTTAATTCCAGAGATTAGTTTCTCAAAAGTCAAGTCTCCTCGTCTATATAAGGATGAGATTGTATCTACTAAGATCAAGCAATGACGAAGAATTAATCCCAAATTCTCTCAAATAGTCTAGTCTCCCTCCAAGCCGACTCCGCCCAGCTATCTTCTTGTTGGTGTTTACCCCTAATGAACTAGGTTTCATAACAGCCATAAACAAGATTACCTCAACAGAAAAAATAAATGTACCATACAAAAGAAAAATGTTTCAATATGGGGGAATTTTTTTTAATGTTTCTACATATCAGAAAAACAGGAAGATATGAGTGCGAAATAGTACTGCTAGGCGCCACGTCTTGAGTTTGTTAGAAGCTTCTCTTATACAAACAATTTCAGCATGCGCAGTTGAATCCCTGAGATCTTCAACTCTGAACACAAGGAGGGCACAGAATAGCAAGCAAAGTGAAAATATATCAATTGTTTAATTTATGCTTACCTATATAATATGATACTATCACTTACAGATTACAGCCACGAGCAATAATTTCGCCATTCTGTACCAGCACTGCTCCAACAGGTACCTCCCAAATATCTGCAGCTCTTTGGGCTTCAAGTAAAGCTTCCCTCATGAATAACTCATCAGCCTTTCTCTGCTCAGCATCATGCCAGTATGCTTCCTCCCATTCATCAAATGTCTCCTTCAATACCTGTTTATTTCTTTGAAACATCCTCTTCTTCAATTCCACATCTTTCCTTATAGTTTTAGTAACTCCTGGAGATTCTTGCACAACATTCTTCTCTTCAAACCTTACAGAACCTCCCACCGGTAACTCTGGTGGTTCAAGGGTACCAGTTGAAGTATTCTGATGTGGCATTACTGCCTGCGTTTGAGTATGATGATAAGGAGTTATACCACCTGAAGGATCATATAGCCAATCAGCTCCATCACCATTGTGACCAGCTTCCATTGCACTCATGGTCACAGAAGAACTGCCAGTCAGTATTATTTTCCCAGTATTAAATTCACCAGAACCCTTTGTTGTGATCCTGGATGAAGTAGCGGTTCTATCTCCTGGTAAATGTCCTACTGTGACATTTTCCATAGTAGCTGTGTTATCATAGTTGTTATTTCCTTTGGGTGATTCACCCATATCAGATTGTTTTATTCTCTCCGCTGATATATGTAGATCATCTGTAGAACTTCTAGCAAACATGTTGCCCTCAGATCTACCTACTTGAGGTTCAATAACAGTTTCTGATGTTTGCAAACATTGTGTAGTAGTGTGCAAACATTCCTCTTTTGACATGGAAGCCACTCCAGATTCTGTTTCTCCACTGTGCAAACTTACCAACTGCTGATCTATTGTGTTCGTACTCCCATTTTTCTTCCTTGTGCCATCATTATCACGTTCCTGACTAGAAACCCAACCCTCTGTACTCAGAGAATTATTGGATGAACTTTTCTTAACTGATTTGTGACTAGAATCAGGAGAGTGACCACGATTAATCCATCCAAGACGGATTATGTCAGCAACATAAGCCCATAGCGACTTATGATCTTTTCTAGCAAGAGCAGATTCATTTTTGGGTGTTTGTGAGGCCGAATTATTAGTAGCACCATCGGCTGAATAACCTTCCTCCTTGTCTGCTGTCTTGAAGGTCTCTTGAGAAGTAGTACTCTGGACATCCCACATTTCATCTGCTGGTCCCTTCGTCCTAGACCCTGAAGAAGAGGCTATGGATTTCTCATTTGCCTTTGTTGAAGCGGTGTCTGCATCTGAGACTCCCTTTTGGAGCTCATCAACAAACTGTCCAACATGAAAGGTAGATGATTTCGCTAATCGAGCAGCTGATTCAAGCATGCTTTCCTTGACAGACTGTCGTCTGGCACTTGAACCACTTGGTATACTACTTCCTGCGGTAGTTTCACTTCTTACTTCTTGGTCATTGCTTAACATTATAGCTGTTTGCTGTGTCATCTCCAAATTAACCGTAGATGATCCCTCTTCGATGCTCTCCACCATCAAACGAGTAATGTCTTTGTTATCAGAGTTCCCACTGGTGTCTGCATGCTGCCAGATCAAATCCATGTCATGATGTGTATCTTCTGATCGTACCATCCTATCTCTTGAGTCCTGAGAGGATTTAGCATTGCTAGCACTGGTAATAAGTTCAATTTGTTCTTGGCTTTCCCTTGTGTTGTCAGCAACATTACTAGATGATGTTGAGTGAAAACGATCATACAGTCCACTCTCAAGATGACTATGTGAACCTCTAACCATGCCACTCTCACTAGCAGAGATCCTATTTTCAAACACTTCATTTTCCTGGTTCCTTGTGCTATTAATGAAACTGATATTGGAAGTTGAGTTCACATCTGACCTAGTTTCCAAGTGACTTTGTAAACTACCAGACGTGGAAGTATGATTAGTACGGCTCTTTGAAACATCAATATGTGCAATATTCTGCACATCTATATCCATTCCATGAATTACTTGCTGGTTTACGATTCTCTTCTTATCTCTTGTAACATGAGTTATATGCTGTAAGGAAGTAGACCTGTCATCAATATCCATCTGGTTTACTTCGTTATAATTTCTCAGTAAGTGAGAGGCCCTGCTGATGTTGCAACTGCTATCAGTTTTAATATTTGTGAGGTCCTCTGAGTTTTTCCATGATTCAGTGAGTGAGACCAAGTTGTGATTCACCTCATTGTGCTGATCAACTTGTCTTCTACATTCACTAGCCATCTTCACAGAATCTTGCACAGAAGATGACCTATTCTCACTGTAGTTTTCTCTGTCTTCCTGATGATAACTTTGTGCACTTGAATCTTGTTCAGTGCTATTATCTTGGATGTCTGATATCTCCATTATCTTCTGTGTTTTCTTCCTTGATTCATCCTTATGTATTGCAGCTTGCTGATCAGCATTGCTACTGTGCTTTAAAATGGATGTATTCTTTGAACTAGAGACCAACCTAGCATCATCCTCTGTTATAACCTTCACATCTTTTGCTCCTATCCTAGAATCTCTTAACCTGACAAACCGTGCATCATCATAATCATGTGTATCTCTTTCATCATTTGACCAACCAACTGAATGCCGTTGGTCCCTCTCTTCAGATATCTGCTCAATTTGTCGATCTACATTGCCAAGCCGCCTCACCCTTGAGGATGAATTCTTTTCCTGCCTTGTATCAACTGTGCTCCTAGAACTTGAAGCCATATTTGCATCATCCTCATGCAATGAAGATGCTGTTGCAGACTTCTTAGACCTCGCCCCAGAGTAGTACCTTCGCTCAGCAAGATCTTGCTCATGGTAATCAAACTCTTTGTCGTTCCAACAATGAGATCTCAAGAGTGAAACATCCTCTCCATTTGTGTCTTCACATCCCTGGTGCCATGAAACATATTTGTGATCATCATTGCTATGGTGTCTGCCTTCTCTCCTCACATCAATCTTATCATCAATCTCAAAATTCCTACTCTCTCTTCTCCGATCAAATCTCCCTAGATCCTCAGCATGCTGACCGGCCCTCCTGGCATCAGCCATATCATCAGAGTCGAAATCCCTCCTTTCTCTTCTGCGGTTATATTCCCTGCCACCATCCCGGTACCTTCTAGTTTCAACAGTCCTTGTCTCAACCGCATCATCAAGATCCCTCTTACCCCTCCCTTCCAATCTATGCCTTTGCCTCCTCAAGTCAAGATCATCCTCACCGTCATAGTATTCCCTTCGTTGCCGCCCTCTCCGGTCAGAATGCCTGAACCAGCGACGACCCGCATCCACATCCCTCCTCTCCCTACACCGGCCACTGTACGCATCCTCACCACTGCAATAGCTTTCTAGACCCTTCCTCCGACAGCAATCCCTACAGTGACTATCTAGGTCCTCAACATCATCTTCCCATCTCCTACCAAATCGCATCCCACCTACAACCTCCCACCGACCATAACCATACTCTTCCTCTTCATCTTCCCAATTATCATGGCATTCTGTTGAACACCTACTGTGCGGCCACTGGCCACCCTCATACTCCCACACCTCCTGACGCACCGCCCTCCCCAACAACCTCAGCGTATCCCGCCGTCCATAATCAGATCCAACCGACCTCCCACCCCCGGAGCTGTCGCAACGGCACTCGGGTGCTTTCAATCGCCGGCAGATCGCCCCAAGATCCGACATCCCAATGCCACGCGGGCAGTATCGGCACCCGCTCACCTCCACTGGCCACGATAATTTTCCATCCACCGGCCTCCCACCACCGCCTCCGCAGAAGCAGCGAGCAGACGCTTGCCGGCGGCAGCATCGGGGCTTATGTTGGTGCGGCGGCACCGAGGGCCATAGCCGTGCGCGAAGGAGCAGGTGGGCCGAGTGGCGGAGCAGGCAGCCGTCGAGCAGCAGGCGTGGGTAGAGGCACGTGCTCTGCGTGATGAGCTCGTGGTGGCGGTGGTGGTGGCGGCGTTGCTCGTCGGCGTCGGCACGGTGGCAGTGGTGGGAAGGGAGGTAGGAGTTTGAGTAGGAGGAATGGGCTTGCAAGGATGACTTCGCGGCCCTCAGCGTGAAGGCGGCAGCAGAATAGGAGCTGTACATGGCGGCGGTAAGGGGATTCGACGCTGGCCCTGTTTGGAACAGCTGAAGCTTCTGCAGAAGCTAGCTCTTTACCAGCTGATGCTTTTTACCACACAGCTTCCCAACATCTACGAGCTGGAGGAGGACCTCGCTGCCATGGCCGAAGGAGCAAGGGAGGAGGGCATCACTGCATGGCTCCAGGCGCAAGGGAGGCAAGCCGCCGCCGGATCTGGAGGTGGAGAGGGCCCCGCGGCGGACGGAAGCGGAGAGGAGAGCCCCACGGCGGCCGGAGGCGGAAAGGAGGGCCCCGCGGGCGGCGCCGGACCCGGACGGGGAGGAGTGCCGGCGGGCGGCGCGCCGGACGTGGACGAGGAGGAAGGGGGACAGGGAGCGCCGACGGGCGACGCGGTGGGGAGGGCGACGAGCACCGGCGGCGACCCGCCGGACCTGGACGGGGAGGAGCGTCGGCAGACGCTGGGGGCGAGCGCCGGCGGGCGGGCAGAGCCGGCCGGGAGGGGATAAGCAGCCTGTCAGAGGGGGAGCGCCGTCGGGTGGGATAAACCTGCTAACGGTTTGGTTCAAAACTGGATTTTGTGGTTTCGTTTTTTGGTAAATTAGATACCAGCAAAATGCCCGTTGCAACGGGAAAAAAAAAATCTTTAAACATTTCGAATTTTACCTTGCATTACCGAAATTTAGGTGGTGTCAGTTTGGTAAAAACATTATTCTTTGCTTTTACGCAATATATAGAACATAAAAAACGGAGTTCATATATGATATGTGTATCCGTTTCGTAGATTGCTCCTGCCGTCTGAATCGGGTTTCTGAGTAAATTGTAGGCCATATTGTCTTGACGATTTTCGTTAATTGCAAACGAATTTTAGAGTGGTGTCAATTGAGTTGGAAATGTTGTTATTTTAGCTTTTCATTGATATATAGAACATCAAAAACGGAGTCCGTATGCGATTTGAGCATCCAGTTTCGCGTGGGCTGCTCTGCACTCCGAGCTCGCGAATAAATTTCACGTATATTGTTTCAAAGATTTCCGTTGACTGAGACCGAATTTTAAAGTAGTTTCAGTTTGTTTGGAAAGGTTATTATTTTATCTTTCCATCGATATACAGAACATTGAAAACGGAGTCCGTATGCAACTTGTGCATCCATTTACGCGTGAGCTCTTTCTGCAGTCTGAATCTGGTTCGTATTATAGCCGTAATTCGGATTATCGGATACAGGACGGAGAGGGGCTGACCAGCCGGGTCCACATATCATGGTGGACCAAAAAACCTTATTTGCTTTAATATTAGATATATAATATCTTCGTTTTGAAATACGCTATTACTATTCGCAATATTGTATAGATGCCATTATAATATCTCTTCTCTTTGAAAAATGCCATTCTAGACTAATTTGTCCTTTGTCTTCTACATCTCGTCCTCTGCTCTACTTCTTCCCCTATATCCTTCCTTCACCCGCAGCTAGACGATGCCGGAGGAGCTGCGCCTCGTGGGAGCGTGAGGGTAGCGCGGCGGCGAGGGGAGCCGACGTCTTACTGGTGGAGCTTGATGGTTGTGGCGTGGGCATGGAACCGGTTGGAGCAGCGGCGAGCGGCTGAAGGCGGGTTGCGGCGGCACGCGGGTAGAGGTGGGGAGTTGCGGGCCATGGCGGCGCATGCCTGGAGGCGGGGAGCTGCTAGCCGCGGCGGTGAGCGACTCGAGGGGGTAGCCGCACCAGGTCCACAATCGGTGGCAGTGAATTACGAGAGGGAAAAGGATAGAGAAGGGGGGCAGAGGAGAAGGGCAATTTCATCCAGAAAATTTATCAAAAAGATCCAGAATGGCACATTTCAAAGAGCTGCGAAATTATAATGACATCTATACAATACAGTGAATAGTAATGGCATGTCTCAGAACGGAGATATTTGTAATGGGCATATATCTAATTAACTTTTATTTTTTTTCTGTTGGTCAGATAGGGTGCGGTGGGACATGGGCTGAGAAGGCCATATGTCTAGTTGGGTTTGGTTCATATGCTGGAACCGATCAGCTTGGCTCAGAACTCGTACGGTAGTTTCAGGTTTCAAACAGTGGGCCGAGACTGCGGCTTCTTCACCCCACTGTCTCCCAACAGACAAACTCCCAGATCCGTCCCTGAGTCCCCTCCCTCCCCCTTCCGCCAGCTGGACTACCACGCAATTCCCGAATGAACTAGGAAGCGGTGTGGCGTCAGCCATGGCGGAGCCGTATCCGTGGGACAACCGCCGCCTCCCATGGGACCTGCTCGACGTCATCTTCTCCCACCTCCCATCCTTCACCTCCGTGTGCACGGCCTGGCGCAACACAGCTATGCGGAAGGAGCACGAGGCCCCGCCGTGGCTCCCGCTCCTGCTCAAGCCGTCCAACTTCGGCGTCTTCAGCATGACCACCACCTCCCAGCCCGCCATCCCCGAGAATGTGCGCGGTGCCCACTTCTACGGCTCCTCGGCGGGTGGCAAGTTGTAGTAGTAAGCCGAGGCCGGATCGATCCATAGAATACACAAATGCTGTGTGGTGATGAGTATTACTGGGCATGGGCCACCCGACCCGGCCAACCCGACCCGACCCAACCCGATGAGCGTGCCGGGCAGGCACGGGCCAAAAAATTTGACCTAGTGAAAAACTCGGGTCAGGTGTGGGCCACAATTTTAGCCTACGGGCCGGCCCGGCGGCCCGACAAAAAAGCCCCAAGCAGCCAGCAGGCCATCAGCTCGATCTGCAGGCCATCAGCAACGAGAAAAACCCAAGCAACCCACCAGGCCAGCAGCTCTGCAACCTGCAGGCCATCGGCAACAAAAGAAAAAAACAAAGCAGCCCACCAGACCCAAGACATATCCCTTCGATCCACACGATCCACAGTCCACATCTCATCTCATCTCACTCACCCACTCCAACCGGCGGCGGACAGGGAGGCCAGCGGCCAGCCTCCGAGGACGGCTACGCGCGCAGCAGGTGCAGGATTCGCCGCCGCCTTTCTCTTCCTCGCGCTCTGCCGCACGTACTTCGCCGCTTTCCCTTTCCTGCACCGCGCCATCGGATCCGCCACGGTCGTCGTCATCTTCTTCCTCACCTGCAGTAATGTCTTCATCTCCCTCCTCTGGACTGCCTCCCCACCCCCGACCCCCATGCCCCACTGGCCCAGAAGCTAGGATCCGCACCTGGAGCCACCGCTAGCTGCCCCCTGCTCCACCATCTCCACGTCGCGCCGGGCCGTCGGGCCGACTCGCGGGCCGTCGGGCCAGGCGACGGGCGGGCTCGAGCCACGGAATTCAACCCGAGGCTCGGGTCGGGTGCGGGCCAACACACGGAAATGTCAGGTCGGCTTTGACCCGACCCGAACCCGGCCCGGCCCAGTGAATACCCAGGTCTAGTGATGAGAAGGGAAAAAATATACTAAGTGCCTATTTAGAATTTCACAGGAATTATACATAGATTTCACATAAATCAGTTCAATTTTATAGAAAAAACGCAGGAACAGAAAAAAAAATCCCGTGTTCCAAGTGGGGCCTAAGGATGGATTCACTGTCATAACATATATGGGTCATAAGAAAAACTGCTCGAATCAGAGAGTTAGGCAGTGTTAAACAAAATCATCCAAAAAAATACTTCAGTTCAAAGAACTGACCGGCATTAATGAATTGAATAAAACAAGTCAACACTCACCACTAACAAAGTACCGCTGCACTAACAAAATAGACAACAGTTTCTAGTAAATAAATTTCTAGAACCACACATAAAGTTTTCTGTCTCTGTCCATTACGCAGCTGCCAGTCAGAAAAGTAGAATATGACCATATGCGAATATTTGAAATGGAACGCATAAGTAAATCATGGGTCCAGTTCTGTTCTACCACCACCAATTCCCAAGCCTGTGAACAAAATAAGTCCAGTCAGCTAACAAAACTAAGTAAAACTAAATTGATAACATCGAGCAAACTAGCAAAGTGTCATAATCTGATCTGAAAATAATTATCCTGAACAAGAATAACCATCTGCTTAGTACTGCACAATATGTTTAGATTCCTTACACAGTCAAATAAAAATTAAGGGAAAAGTCCAAATTACTCCACACAGACACACATGGAAGCAATCCAGATGACCTCCTGAACAAATTGTGTTCAATTTACACCCCAAAATGTTTGAGTTGGTCTAATCTAGCCCTTAATAGGATTTGGCTTTTTTTTTCTCTCCATGTACAAATTAGTTCAAGTTTTTTTGGGGTGATAGAAAACATCTTAGGCCAGAGAATTATACTCTGAAATTCTCATCATCATTTCTCATATAATTTCGTATTACTGTGTTTAATTTATTGTTAGATGCCTAACTTATCAAAAAGAATAAGCTATGATGTCCGCTATGAACCCGCAAAATTCAACTTATGCATGAGAAAGAAAAATGAGCAATCTTATTAAAGGCTAGACTAGACCAACTGAAACATTTGGAGGGCTAAATTGAACACGAACTTAGTTTAGAGGTTTATCCGAACAACGTCCATATGTGGAGACTGGAGAGAGTAATTTGGGCCTTGCACCTACTCTGGAGGAAACTCTGTTCTTGCCTATTCCAAATGTAGGAAACATTGTTCTTGCTATTCCAAAAGAACCGTATCAAAATAAGTTCAAATTAAGAAACTCCAGTGAAAAATAAATGAGAATTACCACTTAAATGTAACTTGTTACTTCAAGTAAAATTTGGCTCTGTAGATCAAAACATCATTAGTTCAAAGTTGGTAGAAGTGAAGACATAAGTTCTAACTTTGTTACTTCAAGTAAAATTTGGCCCTGCAGAAGCATTACTCACCTACTCCATAAACTAAGCTTGTTGCAATTCACTCGGGTTTTTTTATTTGATAACAAGATCGATAGAGATAAGCATATATTGCTAAGAAGACAACGAATGAAAGAAAACAAAGTTCTAAGCTTCCAAGTGTGCCAATCGAGCTACTTATTTAGTACATATTGCCAATTTATTAATGCTTGGAAGCTGATGTGCAAAGCAGCAGTTCCAGGAAGCACCATTGAATATCTTTTGCATTCTTCAATAGCCCAGTAATAACAATAAAAATTCTCTACTATGTTCGTCTAACTGAAGGATGATAATAACCACAATAAAAATTACTATGCTATGAATTGACCAACTTGACAAAGAGATAAGAAAAAAAAAAGTTAGTCCAATGCATATGTTTAAACTGCTAACCAGCTCTTACACATGTGAACAACATTTCTATTGCCATACAGAAAAAAATAGCTGGCTTTTGCAACATGAAGACAAGCTTACCTGCAGTATAGAAACTTGTGTAGGGATAATAGGCAGTAAACCAATCGCCACTGAGAAGTTTCGTGAACTCCATCGACTCAAGCTGGATCATGTAGATGCCGATACTCGTACAAATAAAAAAAGCATCGTTATCCTCATCAAAACCCAGAATCGTTGTCGGCCATATCTTCATTGACGGACTTATTGTAAGGACCTTGTCTAGTTCAACAGTTTTCCATGGCACCCATCTGCCAGCGCAGTCCCGATTGGTTGTCTCCCTCTCCCACAACTGAATGCACAGTTTTGACAGGGTTGCAATTACCTTCTGTTCGCAAGGCCTGAAGGCCTGAATTGTTGGTAACACGAGCGTCCTCTGGCTTCTGAATTACAGCTAGACTCTGGCCATCCAAATCAAACTCAAGGATGTCGCTGGTCCCGTAAAGCATCCAGTAAACTCGATCCCCAACTAGGACACCGGGCTGATGCAATCGAGACGACGGAATAGCAGTCGAGCTGATACCGCCCCATCTACCAGACTCCGATTCATACAGGCACGCGGACGCAGGCGTGTCGGGGAGGTCGGTTTGATGCACCAGTACCAATTTGAAGGGGGCCAGGCAGCAATCACCATGCAGGTGGCCGTCGCCGGAGGAGCTCATCAAGACGGCGCCTTTATAGACGCGTCCGTTGCTGAACTCCGGCGGGAACAGCACGCGGCGCTGGGTGCCGCTGACGGGGTTCCACACGACGGCCTCGAACCGCGCGCGGTCGACGAGGAGGGCGAGGCCGTGGCGGCAGCCGAGGAAGCTCAGGTAGCCGCCGTCGCCGCGGCGCCGCGGCAGGGAGAAGCGCGCGCAGGGGATGCGGTCGGGCCGGCGCAGCGTGGGCATGAACTCGATGTCGCCTTCCTCGTCGGCGAAGAAGCCGAGGAGGGGAGGCGCCCGGTGGCGGGCGCGGAAGCGGCGGAGGAAGCCGGGGTCCGAGAGGAGGCGGCGCCAGCGCTTGCAGACGAGGGCGGCGCGCGGCAGCGACGAGGGCAGGGGCGGCAGGCGGAGAAAGATCTCCCAGTGGAGGTCATCGTTGTCCGGCAAAGGAGCCGGCTCCGGCTCCAGTACCGACGAGGTGGTGCCCTCACTCATCGGAACTGCGCCTCTTCTTCGGCCGCTCCGTGAGTGCGAAGGGCGAGGGCCGCCGCGTCGGCGTCAAGTGGCGGCGGCAAGCCGGCGACGCCAACGAGGCAACGAGCGACAGCCGAGACGCCGTGTCGGAAAAAAAATCTCTGCACACGAGGTGCAGCGGGTCCACGATTTCGTTCAGGTTTTTGAAATTTCGTTTTCCTACAAAGTTTGATTTTTGTATTTTTGGATAAAAAACTGAAATATATCAAATTTTGGATCGAAATTTCAATTTCATATAGGGGCGAGGACGAAAAATTTCACCGGAATTTCGTACTTCCCGAACGAAATTTCATTCGTGCAGGACGCCACGCGCGTGTCACCTCGTGGATAGAAGCCACGCGTCCCCATCGGTGAATCAGGGAGCTGTAGGTTCAAGGTTCCGTTTTTGTACCGTAGCCGAAATTCTATTTTGATTAAAAAATTTAATTTTCATATTTTTAAATTTAAAACTGAAATTTACTGTTTTTTGGATCGAAAATGAAAAACCGGACAGGAATTTCGGACTTTTCCAACTGCACAAGGTTTCCGTGGCTGTGGTTGCCCAATTTACATCATTTATTTGGATCAAAATAAGTTATATACGTCAATGAAAAATTATGTTGATTGGACAATTTTTAATAAAAAATTAGAAGTGGTTAAAATGTAGCTTAAATTTGGCTAGGTCATCATGGAGTCTCAACCATATGGACCCTTAGTTCGGAGGGAGCCGAGCCACAAAAATAGACCATGTTTAACAAAAAAGAAACAACAAATCATGTTGGCAGATGCCTCCTAATCCTATAAGGATAATGTCACCTGTCTGTCTCTGTCAAACTTTATATTTGTAATTCTACTCTATCCAAGTGTATTTACCATCGCGTCTACAGTGTTTCGCATGTTCCTCACGCTAATATGACTCTGGATTCTGAATAATAAAATCATCTAGATACTCGAGCTTAGGTCATATTTGGTTTGAGCCAATAAGATCTTACATGAAACCAAAGGGCATCTCATGATGCATGCGTGATTATGCGGACACAGGTAAAGTTCCAGTATTCTGTCTTTGGTTGGTATCGTGATTTGTGAGAATCTAGACAGAACAAGAAGTTGAAAGGGCAAAGCAAAACTTAAAAGCTAATGATATAGAGGTGCAAAACACAATAGCTGTAGACAAAGTAGAGTTTAAAATGGAAAAAAGTTGAATAAAAACTCTGATGACAAGAACCTAAGTACTCGTTTAGTTTATAATCGAGAATCTATCATTATTAACAAGTTCTGAAACCGGATCGGTTTTTTGTTTTCAAACCAAAGATGATATTCAAAAGGATAAGGTAAGCGAGCAATCATTCATACTAGTGTATAATCCTTTGAAGAGCCTCGATGGCTCCTGAATTTTGGGATTGGGCCGTTGGGCGTGCGTAGGCTCTCGTGCGCTCGCACATTCGAGTCAGGAATCATCAGGATGGCCACTCATGGCGTCACTCGTCACCATGCGCATGCACCGAGAAACGGCCCAGCCGGAGCCGGAGGCATATCGGGCGTCCGCAATGGTCCTAGCTAACTGCTAGCTAGGAAGCTTCCATATCATTTATATAGCTGATACTAAAAGATAGTGCCATACTATGCTATCTATTTAGCTAGCTTTTTGTGTTTCTCATGTTTGCATGTGCCCAGAAAACGTGATGATACATTGTGCACCATCTTTATAGTCTTTCATGTGGAGGTTGACTGTCCAACAAAGGAAATAACATCTCAACTTATGCAAATAAAAATGAGAAAGAAATTGCGATATTATCAAAGGATAGTGACAATGATTATCACAGGGTAGAAATAAAACATAATACGATGTGGTTTGACCACAACAACATAGTTTTGACCCAAATAGTAAAATAGATCACTACTCCAGGATAAACTACTAATGCATGCTTAATTGTAATTGACTGGCAGACTACAATGAACGACAAGTTACAATGATAGAATTGACTGGCAGATTACAATGCATGATTAATTGTAATTGACTGACAGACTACAATGCATAATTAATGTAATTGACTATCAGACTACAAAACAGACTAATATTGCAAATGGTACCTTAGACGATGTTACCAACCAGTTTATCCCTCATAATCTTCAAGGCCATCGTGTGCTCAGCTTTCATTTCATCAGTCATCTCCTTGGTGTCCATGGTCATCATCTTTTGATATGTTTCTAATAAGACAGCCTCCCTTCTTAGCCTTGCTGCTTCAACCTTTGCATCAGAAACACGTTGCTGGGTCTCTAAAAACTCTTCATGTGGCTTAGTAGCAGCAACCTGAATATCCATATATTTCTTCAAATCTTCATTTAATTTTGTGTCATCATCTTTGGCTTTACCTTTGCCGCTGCGTTGTTTCTTAGCTTCTTTTGTCCCTATCGGACGTTCCTTTTCTCCAACATCTTCTGGTGTGCCTGAGATGTCCCTTCCCACATCTCCATCATCCAACCTCCTTTTATTTGATTTATCAACGTCATCCAAGATTGCATGCCACTTAGGTTCATCACGGAGAGCCTTCCAACAGTGCATAACTGTGAATGGACCTTCTTTAGAATAATCGTCCAAATAAAACTGCAGAGCCTTGTCTCTCAACTGATCATCTGATTGACCGCTCGCATAAACTGAGGTGGCCTTGGTCCAAGAGGCACAAAAAAATCCAACCCATCTCTTAATTTTTTGCCAACGGTCTTTGAGGTGTTTTACCTGTCTTTTCCGATTTGTAGGTGTAGTGCTATTGTACAGTTCATGTACGTCAGCCCAGTAGCTCTCATTTTTCTTGCAATTTTCGTTGATTGGATCATTTGAGTGAAACAACCATGCACTCACCTATATTTAGCATGCAAGATTAATCGTAGGTTCATTAAAAAAGACAAAGGAAATCTACCAAACAGTTCCAATTTTTTTTTAAAAAAAATACTTACTAGCCTCAAGTCCTCATCTGGTTCAAATACGAGACGCTTTGCAGTCCTGACATCATTTCCATCATCTATGTTGATGATGGATCTACCTTTTGGTCTCGCTTTAGCATCTTGGGTACGTAAATCATTACTTGGTGGTGCTAACTGAATTTCCTTGCCCACGGTTGGCCATGGTGCCGGGAACTGACCATGAGGTGGCATGAGTGGTTGCTGACCAGTTTGGAAATAGCTCATAAAACCACCAGGTAGGTAGCAATCCATAGCACTAAAAACCAAACGCACATACATGTTATTGTCAAATAAAGAGAAAAGACATACATGTAATTTATTTGGTCTGCGACTTACTAATTTGGCGATGTCACCCCTAACGAATTAGCTTGTGGCAATGGTCCAGGCCACCATGCTGCAAAGAATTGATAGCCTCTGACCTCTTAACGAGTTTCTATGATGTTGTACAGACCTCAATAAATTAGATTTACCTGGTTGACTTCCAAGATGAGGATGGTTCAAATCACCAGGATTAAGAGTAGAGGACAGAGGAGCAGATCCACCCTGATTGTTCAGCGGCGGAGCTCCTGTCTGCTGCAACGGGAGAGCTCCTGCCTGGTGCGGCGGCGGAGCCATCTCCCTCTTGGTCCGACGGCTCATCAGCGGCTGCCGGCTGCTACTGATTTGGGGGCTAAACTCGATTGGCAAGGACTAATCTAGGGTACGGTTTGGTCTGGACTAAAGAGAGAATGGGGAACGAGAGTTAGGAAGGTGAAGCGACCTTGCTTTGGCGCGCATGTCATAGATCAAAAGCTTGGCGCGCGGGAGGGAGAGGGTTTCGCACGGACTTGGCGGGATGGAAGGGAGGAGTTGGCACGTAGGAAAGACGCGAGGGGGCTGGCGTGCGCACGAGATCAGATGGAGGGGGAAAGCGCGTGAGGAATAGCCGGCGGCTGGCGATGAAGCCGACGATTCCAGCCTCGTTTTGCGAGCGAGACGAGCGACGAAGTAGTCGCTAGCTCGGATGTTTTTTGGCTTTCTCTTTCTTCCACGTAGGACTCATGCTGACCTGTACTACTAAATAGCTAGCTGACTCAGCCTTGTTGGAGACGCCCTGATGAGGCTCTGTTCCATCCGGCTGAAACGCAGCGGAAGGCCGACGCCACACAGGTCCGGAGATTCTAGAGCCACACAATTCGCAATGAATAGTACTGACAGCACGATCTCCAACGTGGGTACTATGCTGCGTCGCGTAAAATCTCCGCAGCCTCCGAAGAGAACGCTGCCTCTCTGATTGCTATCCGCGGCGCATGTAGCGCAAACGCGTCACCCCGCGCCCGCAGATTGAGACGGTGCACGCGGCTTTACTTTGGATGATATGGCCATTCTCAGGCAGTGTTTGGTTGGAGAGTAAAGTAGAATGGGATGGGACCATCTTTGATTTTTGGATGGGACGGTCTCACTATATGTTCGGTTGAAAGGATGGGAATGTCCCTATTTTTTATTTGGTTTGAAAGATTGCGAAGGATAGGGATGGATGTCCATTTAACACCGTTTGCAACACTGCCAGTGGACCCCACCTGTCAGACTCTTTCTTCTTCCTCCCGTCCTCACACGGATCGCTCTTCTCCTCCGGCCCGCTCCTCTTCGGCTCCCAGTGGCGCCTCCGCTGTGCTGCCGCCCCTGCCGCGATGCCGCCCCGACGCACCGCCTCCGCCGCGACGCCGCCGCGACGCGCCGCCTCGACGTGCCGCCCTGATGCGCTGCTGCCTCCTCCCTGGAGCTCCGGCGCCGCCCCGTCGCGCCGCCTCCGCGTCCTCCTCCCTGGCGCTCCACCGCTGCCCGCTCCGTTGGCCGGTCCGCGTCCGCTTCCGCCTCCGCTGCCGTCGCCGGGTGCGTCCGCATCCGCCCCGGTGCTCCACCTCCGCGGCGCTCCACACCACTTCTAAGGGGCGGGGCCGAGCGGTAGACAGGAAGAGGCGAAGGGGCAAGGCCGGGCGGCGGCCTTGCCGGCGGCGAGCGGGGCCGGGTGGCGGCTGGCGGGGTGCGGGCAAGCGTGAGGGAGAAGACGGAGAGCGACGCCGTCTCCCGGGGACAACGCGGTCCCTGCTTTGAGAAGGGATAAGGTAGGACGGCATCTTCAAGGAACATGCTCTTTTGGGGATGATCCTGTCCCTCCTCATCCTAGAACCAAACAGATAAAATGTGGGATCGTCCCACTTCATCCCGTTCCATCCCTAAAACTAAACACTTACCTCAGCGGACGAAACTCTGTTACACTATTACCTAACAGATTGTGTCTTGTGTGTTGCATATGAAACCGCACAGTGTTTGGTTGGTGGGACGGAGTGGATCCCATCAATTTGGCTGAAAGGCTGAGAAATGGATCAGTTTAAGAAAAAAATATTCTCTTCAGATTTAAAACAGACACGTTCCGAAAAAATTCTGAAATATAACCGTTCCACATATGAGACTGAGAATGGATCCGAACTCGAAATCTGACATTGAGCCATTTCATCTGCGGAATCTGAGACAGCCCTTCCGTTCGTAATTTCACCCCGTTCTCCAACCATACGGCACCGTAGCGAAGCCATACACAGTGATTTTGATCTTCCGTGGCACGTTGCAAACACAAATAAAGTAGACACGATGCGACGCCAGAGAATCGACCGGATAAATAATATGCCCACCTCGAGGAGGCGCCGCGGACGGCGCAGAGGATCCCACCCTGACGCCGTGGCAGGCTGCCTATATGTTCTGTTCAGACGGCACGTGTTGCGCCTCCGCCACACGCTTCCCCTTTGCCTTGCCACCGCTTCGTCTTCCTCCTCCGTCCCGGAGTCCCGGCTCGGCCCTCTCCCGCCTGTCCCCTCCATCCCCTGCCTGCCTGCCTGCGCGACGACCAGAGGAGAGGGCCTCCATCTCTCTCTCTCTCTCCCCGTAGCGGCAACGGCATCTCTCTCTATAACATTGCTCCTGCATGCTATTGCGTCTCGCCGATCGATTCGACAAGGAATCGCTACGGATTAGCTCCACCGCGCGCGCGACGACCTGATTGTTTCCACAAGACAGGACGATGGACGTCGAGTACCATGAGGTGAGCAAAGCTTGAAGCTTTTCTCTTCTTGTTTGCTCCTTCTTCTTCTCGATCGTCATCCATGGCTTTCCGGCTTGTTTGTTTTGCCTGCTTTGTTGTTCTTCAGTTCGTCAGTTATTATATAAATATACGGCCTGCTCCTCGATCCCTGCATGCATGCGAATGCGATCTCCTCCTCCTGCTGTTCGATGATTCCATTAACTTTGTCTCTGCATGCGCTGTTTATGTTCGATTTGGATCATCTACACAACAACCACACCGAGGATTTGATTTGGTGGGTGATTTATATCTCTAGCTCTCTGCAGGAGTACGTGAGGAGCCCGAGGGGCGTGCAGCTCTTCACCTGCTCATGGCTGCCGCCGCCGCCATCCTCGCCCAAGGCGCTCGTCTTCCTATGCCATGGTAGGCTGTCCTGCTCTCCCTCCCGCTTCAATCTCTCTTACATAATATATAACAACTGCTACGAGCTCCATGCAAGCTCAACGCATTCATTCTACGACCTCCATGTTGCTTTTATCTGTTGCTCAAATGCAAGAATTAACAGCTTGGTCCATCGTTCTACCAAGTTGCAGCATTTCTAAGAATGTCGTTTCCTTCCTAAACCAATATATATATATATATATATATATATATATATATATATATATATATATATATTAATTATATTACTAATTCATGACCTTTTCTCTTGCTGATCCCGTGTGCGCTGCTTGCCTTCAGGCTACGGAATGGAGTGCAGCGACTTCATGAGTGGTACGCAGGCTCTCATGCTCTACGCCCCTCGTGTTCTGTCCTTCTCTCCCTGAGGTCATGCTCTTTCCTTTTCGGCGAACAAATGATCATGAACCACACCACACGCATTCGATACGAAACGATGCCTCAGTTCCACTAACTCTTGGTCGTCTGTCGTCTAGGCATGCATGCGAGGATTTAGTAGTGATTAATTAACTTGCTCTCTTGTCTTGCGTCATCCATGACTCAACACGTTATCCTTCGATCTTGCACATCTATCCATCTCAAGCCCAGGCTTGGCATTAATTAATTGCAATATATACCACTGTACGTCTCTTCTAGATGTATGCTTACCTCCTTAGCTTTTAATTAGGAAGTCAGGCAAGCATCCAGATAGCATTGGACACAACCAAACCCTGGCCTGACCTCTTTATTTCTTCGTTTTACTTGCACATACCAACCCCGATATGATAGCAGAATTGTTCTTCACGTGTCATCGACCTAGTCATGTGTAGATTAGGATTGGTGGCCAAAGAGCATTGCAGGAGTGCACGCTCTTCCTCCTGGCATTAGGATTCGGGAGAGTTGAGGCTTCCAACTAACATCAGGAGCCCTGAGAGTTTAGTAATACTCTCAGTTTGATATATGTAGCATAAACAATAGTAAAGAAACGGATCATTAATTATACAAGGCATCGAGAACAAAAAACGAGTGATTAGCATAAAACTGAGTTGGTAATGACTAATGAGCACCAAAAGTCATGAGAAACCACTTTGTGCTCTTTGGTAAATTTTCCAAAGTTGTTGTTTTGTTCTTTAAAAAGCGGTATGATCGAAACCATGAATGCCGATAGGCAACCGAAATCACAAGAAATTGCTAGATGTCGATGATGGGGTGGACTATTCAATATGTTGTCGCAGTTGCTGCTACGACTCTACTAGCAGTCTTCTATAAAAGGAACTGGCATGGTCTACGATTACATACACCCATATTTCTGCAAGCATGAGAACCCACCACCACCCCATATTCTGCCTAGGCTTTGCCCTGAATTTGCTCTTAATACTTTGACAGATAGATTGCGATTTCAGAGCAGTTTTTCCCAGCCATAAGGATTTATTATGGATTTCAGTTTGTTTTCCATCTTTGCTACCTTTATAGATATGAGTTCAGAAAATGATGCTAAACATGTTCAAGGTTGTACTCAGTCTTTATATTTAGAAAATCTCATCAATCAAAATATAGCAAAGAAAGTTAGGTGCTAGTTACCGATACTCTTCTCGCTTGTATTGTACCACACACGCGAGGGTGAATGGTTGGGGTGGCACAAGTGGAAGATACTACTATTGATAAAGAGTGATGATGATGGCAGCGCAACATCTTTGAGTCATTTACCTCTATTTTTCCCCAGTACACGCAACAGCGAAGTTAACATTTCCTGGCAATGATAGATAATTAACTTTTGGCTCCAGAGTGCAGCCACAATTATTGCTTGGCTAAGGAGGCTTGCCTATGTTCTTGGTACCATTTGGCTATTAGGATTTCAAGCACGAACTCGATTTTTCATTTCTGGTGTCCCATGGTTCAGACGAGTACACACCTACATTATGTACGTATAACCAAAATAAGCATAGATATCTCGAAATCTTGTTCCAGCTTTGGCCTCAACCTGTTCTGTTGTCTAGTAATTCTAAAAGAGAAATATATAGATTTCATATTGATAGTTTCAGATGTGCAATTGATAGATTTAGTTACGCAGTTTACAGTGCTACACCAATTTACTTTGGGTGGTGTGGGACTGGATAAGGGCTAGGGAGGTATGAGGTATGCATGTATGGTCATAATTTTGACCTGTAGATGGAAATTTTATTATTATCTGGCACAGTTTTCAGTGCGAGTCACTTTCATGCTCAAAAGAAAGGCAAGAACAATTCAGACTAGTGAGCTACTCCTACCATCCAACAGCCTTTGTTGCCCTGATCACTTCAATAAGCAGGCATCTCATTTTTAAATGTTGTGTGGCTCTTTATTGCTTTCATGATCTCTCTTATGTCAACTTCACAAATTTCAAACTCCAGATTTCACCCATCGCTATCATCGAATTTTTGAAACTATGCCATGGCTTCTGATTACAGAAAAGGTGTTTGTTGCGTGCATATACAGTGCCCAAAGTTTGTGGGGGCTTCACGTATGAATCAATATTGCCAAAAAAAAATAAAAAAAATCAGACAGATGGCTAGTGGTTCCAGTAACACACTGTTCTGCTTAGTGGTTTGCAATAGAACAGGTGAACAGAAACAATGAAACATACTAAGCTGACAGCCTGACACTAGTTGGTCCCTACTAACTTGGCAGCTAGTTTTGTGCCATGAGGCTTTATTTAACTGGTATTGCACATGCACTCCAAACATAGTGCTCAAACCATTTATTCATATCCTTTATTTGGCACTGCATAGGACCCTTATGATTCTTTAATTCAAGTTGGCCCCAACTTGAACCCTGAACAGAGGCACAGAGCAGAGCTTAACAAGTTGGTTGCGTAGAAAATGGGTTACTAACTTTTTTTCTTCGAAATCTGATATACTGAATTTATTTATCATTGATTGTTCACGAATTGCGAATGCTGCTGTCTGGGTCTGGCTACATCACTTAAAAATGTTGGGTGGCATGATGCCTTGTCTAATGGTGGGGAACATTGTTTCCTGGCAGCATGTGGGATCAAGTTGGCCACAGCAGGGTATGGCGTGTTTGGGATTGATTATGAGGGCCACGGCAAATCCATGGGTGCCAGGTGCTACATCCAGAAGTTTGAAAACCTCATAGCTGACTGTGACAGGTTCTTCAAGTCCATCTGTGGTAAAATATCTTTCCAACTATTTCGAATTTAATTTGAAAATTACTGCACAAACTCCACTTCTCTAGGCATCTTTCTTCACTTAGATTAGATGATAACTAAGTTTGTTATCTCTCTACTAGCCTTCGTTTGAACACTGGGTGAACTCTTTTGCAGACATCGAGGACTACAGGAACAAAAGCCGGTTCCTGTACGGTGAGTCTATGGGTGGAGCCGTTGCTCTACTGCTTCATAGGAAGGATCCAACCTTCTGGGACGGTGCAATCCTTGTGGCACCAATGTGCAAGGTAAGTGAAATTTGCTGAGCTGCCAACCTGCCATGGATGTAGACTTGCTGCTTGGTTGCTCAAGTGTGGATGATCGTTCGTGTAATCTGCAGATATCGGAAAAGGTGAAACCACACCCGGTCGTGGTCACCCTCCTGACTCAGGTGGAGGAGATCATCCCAAAGTGGAAGATCGTCCCCACCAAAGACGTCATCGACTCCGCATTCAAGGATCCTGTCAAGCGCGAAAAGGTCAGTAAATACTATGAGTTTTCTCAATCATTGTTTCTTAAAAAAAATCATATTCACCTGAAACACATAGCAAGTTCAAGATTTATTTGTTCGCGGGATTAAGTTGTTCTGCAACCATGAACAGATTAGGAAGAACAAACTCATCTATCAGGACAAACCACGGCTGAAGACAGCCCTGGAGCTGCTAAGAACCAGCATGGATGTTGAAGATAGCTTGTCAGAGGTACTCTATCCTCTGGCTACCACGCCCATGGCGCTTAGCCTTGTCACTCAGGAATTGGAGAGAGTAACAGCTGATGTGGGCTTCTGCTTCTCTGTACTTTCTGGATGTGTTCTCACAGGTTCGGATGCCGTTTTTCATCCTGCACGGTGAGGCCGACACGGTCACTGATCCAGAGATCAGCCGGGCGCTCTACGACCGCGCAGCCAGCACCGACAAGACCATCAAGCTCTACCCAGGGATGTGGCACGGCCTCACAGCCGGCGAGCCTGACGAGAATGTGGAGGTGGTGTTCTCTGATATTGTAGCGTGGCTCAACGACCGCAGCCGCCAATGGAAACCTGAAGAACGGGTAAGAACACCGCCAGAGCCCGTGAACAGGCACATGGAGAGATCAGTGCTGGCACACGGCCGGCCTAAACGGCGCAGCAGCTTCCTCTGCGGACTAGGAGGCCGACCACACCAGCAGCAAAGTAGGATGTGAACATGGAGAACGTTTCTGTTGACCTTTGTTCAATAAGAACTGTAAATGACATAAGAAACAGGTCTGATGCCTGATGATGTAAACATCACTGAAACAAATTCTCAATGAAATCTTGTTTCATCATCAGAACTGCTGTTTATTTCAGTCTAGTTTGAGTTCAGGAGAGGCATCCTCTCATCTGCATCTGCATCTCAGTAAAGAACTAGACCCATCAAAGTAGGACATGCACTTGCAAAAACATGTGATTTATACCATATAATGCTATGCTCTCAACAAAGAATTAGATCATCCGTGTTTATCTCCAACGATTCAACTGAATTCTTGTATAGCTGAGGACTGAGATAACTGAGAAAAAACTTTCAGGAAAAAAGAGAAAAAAGAATAGCATTACAACGGCAACAAAGGTATTTCAGTAACACATTCCCAACAAACTACGCGGCCATAGCTTTTGTCAGTAAGGAGAGTAACCAAGCAGGTAGAAGCAGGGCCACCAAAATTTTCCAAGTCTCATGCTCCTCCATCCTAACCTTGCTGGTTTCCGGTAGCGGCGGCGGTGTCTTGGTCGCCAAAAATGCGCTTGCGGAAGTCACTGACCATGAGGGGAAGGCCCTCGCGGAGGGGGATCTTTGGCTCCCACCCAAGGAGCTCCTTAGCACGGCTGATGTCGGGCTTGCGCTTGTGTGGGTCGTCCTGGGTGTTTTGACGGAACTCAATCCGTGCATTGGGGTCAATGGTATCCTGAACAACCTTGGCAAGCTCAAGCATGGTGAACTCGCCAGGGTTACCCAGGTTGAATGGTCCCACGTGCTCCCCTTCCATCAGCTTCATCAGACCCTCAACCTGGGAATAGACCCAAATCAGTAAAACAAATGCAATAAATGAGAAACATGTTTCGGCACCCCATTTGCTGGCTAAGAAAATCAAAACAGGCAGTGATGTCTTATCAAGTGTTTTTTTCATTGTATCAATGGGCTGGAGATAGACCTACCAGATCAGAAACGTATTGGAAACTCCTAGTTTGCTTTCCATCACCATAAACCGTCAAGGGCTCCTTCCTCAGCGCCTGCAACCATAATCACACATAGTTAATTTCAGTGCTAAAAGAGCAAATGTTACTAGAACAAACAGAGGTGCCATATTCACCTGAGCAACAAAGTTGCTGACAACACGGCCATCGTCAATGCACATGCGAGGGCCATATGTGTTGAAGATACGTGCGATCCTAACCTGAAAACAGCAACAAATCACCAAGATGAACATTTACTTTGACAGATGAAAGTAACTCCGACCAACCAAACCAACAATTTAGATGGCAAATTACCTCAAGATTGGCACCACGGTGGTAATCCATGGTCAATGTTTCAGCTGTACGCTTGCCCTCGTCGTAGCAGCTCCTGACACCTGTTATTCAGAAACCATCATATCCATCAGTTAAAACTCACAAAGAGCAGGCAAGACCTCACTTACTGTGTAAAGAATCCAAATAATATTCAGCAGCCAACAAATACTACGTAAATAGTTCAACAAACTTAATCATTTTTGTGGTCTGCCCTCTTGATTGTTTTATGAGCCTTGGTTGGTGGATGTTTGGTTAGGCATAATTGGTAAGTATAGTTGTGTTCCCCTCTTGCTTTATTGAAAAGGAATCCACAAAGTGGCCCCCTTGGAGCAAATTCCACCTACCAACATTGTCCCTTTCCACCAAAAAGAATCAAAGCATGCAAGAGCGCACGCAGCTAAGATTCCATAGCCAGCATCTCCAGGGAGTAAGATCCCTAGATCCCTTTCTGCATGTTGCATATACAATACTTCTTTCATGCAACAGTAAGCTTCAAAGTCTGAACCATCACTATTTTCTGAAAAGGGCTCATTTCTGCTTTCTACTGGTTGGGGGTAAAAATGAGAAGAGCAAGGATTTGACAACAGAGCTTTCCTCTTTGCAACAGTAAATAGTCCAGCTGGCATCTCTCCTTTTCTTGGTTTTGTCTATCCCAACTCCCACCCCTCTCTAATGTCACACAAAAGCATGACCAAGAAAGAATGCGCATGAGAGATCATTCATTTGGTGACCCACAGTTTCCGTGTAAAAGCAAGATCTGGCTAATTTTTTCCATATGCATGACCCAACTAATAACAAACTAACCTAATCATGCTACATCCAAGAAACATGAATGGTCAATTGTCACTGGAAGCAAGCAAGCAGAGTTCATCCAAGATAGTATATGGGGATTAGGAAGAGTAATTACCGATGGGATTGACATTGCCCCAGTAAGTCTCCACCTGAGGGTGCTGGAGGGGATCACCATAGACCTCGCTGGTGCTGGTGAGGAGGAACTTGGCGTTGATCCTCTTCGCCAAGCCAAGCATGTTCAGAGTCCCAACCACATTGGTCTTGTGCCATCACAAAGGTTAAGGTTAACACAAACCATCAAGAGAAAGGAATTGCACGCAGAAACTGACTGGATCAGTCACCCTTTTGACTTTTATCACATTGTTACTCCACAATCAGTTGCAAAACAAGTAGTAACGCATAAGGAAGTTACGTGAAGTGAACAGTAAGCAAAGTTGCTTGGAAAGTGGAAAGTGCAAAAGCCACTTGGGCAGCTGGCCCCCAACTCTGTGTTGTTGAAAATTGAAACGCGTCCTTTATGTCAGAATTAAGCAAAGTCCACAACTAACCCAGATCCAGGCACACGGTGCGCTTACTTTCTGCTTCCATTAACAGATCATGAAGCAAAGCCATGACAGTACGGAGCAATGGAGTTCAGATCACAACCGCAACTTTTGCTAGTACGTTCTCCTATACCAAACGCACGGAAAAATTCACTCAAACGTTCAGAAGCAGAGGGAAAAAACAGTTTTTTTTCCATGCAAAGCAGAAATGATTCGACAGAGAAATGATCTTACGAATGGAGATGTTCAGTTCCATTTCAGGAATCTGAGTTGAACTGAACATTTGACGCCCCCAGATTTCAGAGATGGGAATTTCTTTTCCGATGAACGAAAAGAAGGGATTTTTATCAAACTGCAGCGTAGCAGGGAAACAGAGATCCGTAGCAGGAAAACTCCAAATTCAGTGCGAAACGTGGCGCAAATCCCGAGCTCCGGACAAAATTCTCCTTCAGTGCCATATTCACATTTTGCAAAGAAAAATATTCCCATTTTAGCAGGGACGGACCAACGGAATCTCAGAGAGGGTAGTACGAGTAAAACAGTGCTGCCTCCTCGGGCCCAGATGCATTGCGCGTTAAACCCGCAGGCAGGAACGAACAGATTCCCCACCACCAACCAAGAAGCAATAAAAATCGTTTCTTTTTTGTTTGGCACCAAAATAACAGGGCGATCGCGATCCAATCATCAATCAATCGAAACTCGAAAGCAAAATAAATGAAATCGGTAGAGAATGAACGAACGAACGAACGAAAGGATATGATTGTCTTGACGGGGTTGTACTTGTAGTGGACGGGCGAGGCCGGGCACGCGAGGTGGTAGATCTGGTCGACCTCGAGGAGGATGGGCTCGACGACGTCGTGGCGGATCATCTCGAAGTTTGGGTTGCCGAAGTGGTGCACGACGTTGTCCTTGCGGCCCGTGAAGAGGTTGTCGACGACGATGACGCTGTCGCCGCGCTCGAGGAGGCGGTCCACGAGGTGGCTGCCGACGAAGCCCGCGCCGCCGGTGACAAGCACGCGCAGCGCCTTGCGCTTGAGGCCCAGCGGCACCTTGCCGCCGACGAAGTGGCGCGCGGCGGCGGCGGCGACGTCGCGGTGGCCGCGGGCCGGCTCGACGGAGAACCGGGCGAGCGGGTTGTCGATATTCTTGGTGTAGCTGATGCCGGAGGAGGGGGAGGCGGAGGATGAGGAGGAGGGGGAGGCGATGATGATGACGGCGGCGGCGATGAGCATCCCGGCGAGCGCGAAGACGGGGCGGTGCTCGGCGGCGGCGTAGCGCGCGGCGCGGGGCAGCCAAGCGAGCGGCTTTGACGACGGCTTCGGGGACAGGGAGTAGGCTCCCGCGCCAGCGCCGGAGCCGGCGACCGGGGACGCGCCGCCACCGCCGCGGTAGGTGAGCTCGGACGCCATCTCCCTCCTCCCCGCTGCCTCGTGAATCTAGGACTAGGAGGCAGGCCGCCCCTTCGGCGAAACTCCCAGTCCCGGGGACGCGATTCGGCTCGGACAGGCTCTCTCGCGGGGCGTGGTGGCAGCGGGCTGCGGCGGGAGCAGAGAGGGTATTTATGGGCGGTGGCGCGGTGGCTCGCCGGAGGAGGGGTGCGATGCGGGGCTCCGGCCGTTGGATGCGGCGCGGACGGCGAGGGATGGAGTCTTCGCGGGGCGGTGGGGACGGGAAGGGTGGGGGCGTTTGACTGACTGGCGGTGTGGTGTGATCAGGTGCGGAAGGGAACTAGGGAAGAGAAAGCCGCCGTGGCATGGCATGGCATGTGTGCGTGTCGGACCCACGCGTCGTGGGGACCCACCCGGCGGTGGTGGGGTTTGGGTTTGGGTTTGGGTTGGGGGCTCGGGGGTGGGTGGCCTCGTCGTCGGCGGTTACCTTCCGCCGTAGCTCAGCACGGACGGTGGGCCATGTGCCGTGAGCTGCCACGTGTTTTTTTCCAAAAAAAAGATTTTGGTGTTGTTTGTGACCGATGGTGTGGACGGTAAATGGTTCTAACGTTCCTTTTATTTGTCCATAACGATAAATGGTACTACTCTGTATTATGAGACTCGAGAATAGGACTAACCATAAACAATATCAAAACGATTGGAAGCTATAGGTCCAACCATAAACAATATCAGAATGCTTGCAAGAATAGGTCTAATCATAAATATTATGTGCTCTCGCGCTAGTTTTTCTTTCTAGAAATAGGAATTGTATTTAAAATTAAAATCAAACCCAATAAAAGCATCCGTAGATCTCAAGAAACACTCTAGTACAAACACACAACCAAGGATGCTACCGTCATCATTTTCAACATTCGGCATACCATGCCAAGAGCCCGAGTCCGTCACAATCCAGCTAAGTGGCGGAGGACCTATTATAGCCTACTATGGCAGGCGCCATACCTTGATTTTTTAAATTCATGAACATTCACATACATCCATAAACCATAAGGCATTTTGTGGTGAAGTGGTTTTGCTTGAACCTTCCAATCAAAAGGTAGCAATTAAAATGTTGTCTTGAGCAATATTTTTACCCTCATTTTTACTTTTACTCTTTTTTTTCCTATCAGTTGGAAAGTCAGCCACACCTTGTTTTTCTATTGTCCTCCGCCACTGTTCGACCTCACCAAACAATCCTAAAATCTTATACCTACGACAAGAGAAAAGAAAGAGGGAAGAAACAATCCGTCACCAATAGGCTGCTGGCCGGAAGGCAAATCCATCGTTGTTGAGATCATCGACAACCACAAGGAACTTTGAGCACCTAAGCTAGTTAATAAGCCTAAGCCTACACCGCAACCGATCCAATTTCCCATCATCCTCCAACATAGATGAGATCACCAAAGGGTGGGGGGAGTACCTAGATTGCAACTAGAGCCAAGATTTCTGTTTCCGATTACTATAATAATGTGAAAAATGAGAAAGACATCGAAGAAGTGTTGTCAGTGTATTGGAAACTGAGTACTCCAGTCCACTTGGCAAATGCGCCCCTAGAGCCTGCTCGAAGGTAAGGGTCTGTAGGTATGCCTTCTAGGGTGGGCTCCGGAGCCGCCACGTAGCAGTTCTGTTCCAGCTTCGTCCAGCACATGCTAAAGCCAGCCGATAGGACTGCCCTGAGGAACTGAAGTGTACCGAGTCTAGTCTTTCGTCCTGGCTGTGATGAACGCTTGTTAAGACTTGTTGAAGGAAGAGTGAGGAGAAGTCCACCTAAGTGTGACCTAGTGGCGGCGCCTGAGTGTGACCGAGGCATGACAAAATCCCTACCAAGTAGACCGATAGGTGGCTTGGGCTGCAGTCCAAGTTAGGCTCGGCCTATAAGTGTGACCTTGGGTGCATGCAGGACACTATAGTGAGCCGTAAAATCACCCCAAGAAGTGAAGCCCACAATCGTTTCTCGGTTCGAGCATCAAAACTGGGTCCAAAGATCGTTTCCTGGTTCCATTGTCAAAACCAGGGCTAGTTGCCGATATTCCAAAACCAGTAGTTATCCAAAGGGGTGATCTACTGGACACGTGGAGGACATCCGAACGAGGCGGAGAAACCGAAGAAGCCTTGGACTCCATCGTATTCGTTCATTTGAGTTTCCCGAAGTCTTTTCTAGCCCCTATGGGCCTTTTCAGTGTAAGTGTGTGTACTATAGGGGGTTGAGTGAAAAACTGCTAGGGTTGATGAGTTTGTAGTATAAATAAGGAGTTGGCTGACTTAGGCTAACTCTCTTGGCTGGTTTTAGTGCTCTTAGACCTAGGTTAGGAGAGAAATCTTGTCACTAAGCAAGGGCATAATTTTCTAGTGGGTTTTGGAGAGATCTAGCCCCAAAGTAAGAGGGTATGGGAGGAAGCATGGTGGACGAATCTTCATCTTGTAATCTGATCTAAGACCACCTTGTGGCAAGTTAATAGATGGAATTCTTGCAGCTTTTGTTTGTGCTTGTTCTTCCCCCTTCTTGATTGGCTTTTGATCTTTGATTCTTTACCTTTTGGTGTGTTTGGCTTTGGTCAAGTTCAAGATCTTTCTTTTGCCGGTGTTTTGGACTGCAAGGACGTGGTTGGATTGTGGTTTTCCTTGCCCAATCTTTAGATCCACTAGCAGCCCAAAGTTTTTCATTCTTGGCTTGTGGACTTCACTTCAGTTTGGAAAGATCTATGGAGAAATCCTTGGCATTTCACCTTGATCTATTGGGAAGAGCTTCTCCATGGATTGATCTAGGTCCTTGCAAAGTTTGGTGAAGTTTGGAGTCTATTCAGTCAAGATTTGGTTTGGTTTTTTGTCGATTCATGGGCTATTTTTGTCTGTTGGGAACCATCAGACCGGTTGGTAGACCATAGAACCATCCTATGGTGTGACCATCAGACCAGTTAGGTGACCATCAAACCATCCTATGGTGTGACCATCGGACAAGATCCATGCTCAGCAATAGTTTCGAGGCTCGGTCACCTTCGCTGTCTAACTAGTCATATGGTGTGACCATCGGACCAGTTAGGTGACCATCGGACCATCCTATGGTGTGACCATCAGACTGGTTGGGAGATCATCAGACCATCCTATGGTTTGGCCATCAGACCGTCCTATGGTCTGCTGCTTTAAGTTTTTGGCTCGTTTTGTGTCGTTTTCGATCGATGTTTGAGCGAGTGCTTCCGCGTGGCTTTCCTTACTTCCTAGGGTTGGTAGCTTGTCCTTGCTACACAACTTTGCACGTTTGAGAAGAGGGGTTTTTGAGTTGTATGTTTTTTTGTGAGTGACCTATTCACCCCCCTCTAGGTAGCTCTTTTGGTCCTCATGCCCGGACCTCGCCGCGAATACGGGAGGGTCGGGTCTAGTGGGAAGGCACCAACTCAAGCAATGGTGAACACACAACTAGGAGGGTCATGTCCAGAGGGGTGGGGCATGCACACGTGAGCCATGCTGTCATCTAATGTAGGCCCAAGCATGCACAAGAAGGAAGCAATTGGAATCAATGCAAGGATATTCAATAGTGTGAAGAGATCCTCTTCTCACAGGCTTGCGTCAGGCAACCCTATGGTGGGATTAGGCCCATTAAATGCACCCAATACATGATGGGACATGGCACAAGGCACTAGACACATCAGGGTGTGGGTTGCTAAACCAGTCACGGAAGCACTCGAGTATGCTTAGAAGGAAAAGTCACATTATGTGAAGCCTAAGTTAAAGGCTGCTCTTGTATAACATCTTAGGTACTATACAAGTAGGCCTTTTTCTACAGTGCATTAGCTTGGCACACATCTCACCTGCCTTGGCTACTAATCACTACCTTTTCCAAGTTTTTGTTTAGAAATAGGTTAAATGTTGCCCACCGAGAACCCACAGACGCGGTTCTGGGATCCTGGCGATGAGTTCGAGATAGAGCATTCAGTCTCTGTCTACATGCTGCCCGCCGAGGGCCCTGGATGCGATTCTGTACGCCTGACAGCTCACCCAAGATGGAGCATTCAGCGTTCATGTACATGTTGCCCGTCGGGGATGCTTGGATGCGGTTCTAGGCTCTTTGGCGGCACGCCTGAGATGGAACATTCAACCTCTATCTACATGTTGTCTGTCGTGGGCCCCAGACGCAGTTCTAGGCTACTAGCGACGTGCTCGAGATGGAGCGTTCAACCTCCGTCTACATGTTGCCCATAGGGGCCCCCGGATGCGGTTTTGGGCTCCCAGAGGCATGCCCAATGATGGACTCAACCTCCGTCTACATGTTGGCCACTGAACCCCTCGGACGAGATTCTGGGGTCCAGCCCCAACGGTGCCAGGGTTGGATCCAAGCCAACTGACAATGGTGCGTTTAAAGAACAATCCCCACTGTCAGCATACTAGAAGCTGTGAACTCCAGTCCTCTTGGCAAATGCGCCTCTATAGCCAGCTCAAAAATAAGGGTTTGGAGGTAGGTTTTCTAGGATGGGCTTTGGAGCCGCCAAGTGGCAGGTCGGGTCAAGCCTCGCCTAGCACAGGCTAAAGCCAGTCGATGGGACTGTCCGGACCTTCCCCCGGATATGAGAGGGTCAAGTTCGGTGGGATAGCACCAACTCAATAAATTGTCAACACATAGCTAGGCCCCACGGAAACCTCGGAACCCTCCTGGATCCAGGAGGGTCAGGATCGGAGGGGTGGAGCACGCACACGTGAGCCACGCTGTCATCCAACGTGGGCCCAAGCGTGCACAAGAATGAAGCTCTTGCAATCAATGCAAAGATATGCAACCGTGTGAAAGTATCCTCTCCTCACAAGACTGCACCAGGCAACCCAATGGTGGGACTGGGTGCATTAAATGTTCCTAGTACACGATGGAACGTGGCGCAAGGCACAAGACAAAACAGTACGTGGGTTGTTCAACCAGTCACGGAAGCACTCGAGTATGCTCAGAAGGAAAAGTCACATCATGTGAAGCCTAAGTCAAAGCCTACTCTTGTAAAGCATCTTAGGTACTGTGCAAGTAGGCCTTTCTCTTCAGTGCCTTAGCTTGGCACACATCTCGCATATTCTGCCTTATACTGTTCTCGATGGTGACGACGTCTAGGTATCTTGCAGGGATGAAGGAGCGTAGGAACGTGGGCGCTACCGCTATAACCTGCTGATGAAAGGGAGGCTGAACAACAAGATTTAGAGAGGTTTGGGCCACCGATATGGTGTAACACCCTACGTCCTCTTGAGGTTGTGAGATTATATGGGGTGAATGCCAGGAACTACAACCAGAGAGATCCTCTGTTGAGGCGTTGAGGTCTGCAAGCTAGATCTCAAGTGCTAGGATGTGTGTGTGTGTGTGTGCCAGAGACCTTCTGTAAGCTCTCTGGTCCGATGGCTTGTGTGGAGTGAGTCTAAAAGTCCCCTCTGCTGTGTATCCCTCCCCTCCCTTTTATAGACCAAGGGAGGAGTGGGTGGTACATGCCTGCCATGCCAAGCCACAGTGTGGTCTCGATAACCACACTGGGCACTGTTTCTACTGTGCTTAGTCATGGCTTAACTCATTCCTATTTGCTCCGTACGCCATGCTCGGTCGTGGCCGTCTTA
Source organism: Paspalum notatum (assembly GCA_022530915.1). Taxonomy (NCBI): domain Eukaryota; kingdom Viridiplantae; phylum Streptophyta; class Magnoliopsida; order Poales; family Poaceae; genus Paspalum; species Paspalum notatum. Next base: position 28,005,104 of record CM039692.1, read on the forward strand.
TCGCTGCACCGCACGCCTCCACTGTCGTCGGCGGAGGGCGGCTGCCCTAGCCGGGTCGTGGGGACACGATGTGACCTGCACACCGCCTGCAGCGTGCAGGTCTGTCCTGGGCCTACTGGCCCCTCCGCATTTAATGCGGCTAGTGGGTGGCCTCGCCTCCTGAGGGATAGCCCCTCCGGGGTTTCCCGTCCGTCGGCGGCGACGCCCCCCGGGGTTTCTCGTCCGTTGGTGGAGCGGGGGTTGCTGCGCCCGCTGCCACGCGTCCCTGCCGCTCTGGCAGCGGCCTGGCCACGCAGCAGTGGGGCAAGCGGGGCCTTTTCATGGGCCCTTCTTCCAGTTCTCTCTCCTGGCCAAGAGGAGAGAACCCTCTTCGTATACTTGACGTATTCTTGAGTAGGCATCTCTGGGGTATACAGTCCCCAGTACGCCAACAGAGGCCCCCAGGGCCCAAAACCTCTCTTCTTTTCTTCTTTTTTTTTTCTGTGGAAGCGGAACCGCCTCTCCCCAGGGTGATGCGATCCAAAGGCGAGGAGTCTTCTATTGACACGCTCGCCCCACGATTAACTTGTCATCCGAGGAGGCGCGGCGGTTCGGCTTTTGCAGCCACTTAATAAGGACGTGGGGACCTTCATACGACGGCGCTGCAGCGCCACGATGAGCCGATGTGGCTCTATACGGTGAGCCCCACCAATCCCATGCGCACTTCTCCCACCGTGCTCGATCTGGCTGCCGTGATGGCCATAGTTAGAACCTGCACTTCCCAGTCCGCCCTTGGGGACATGGAACTGCGGGCGGGGCTGAAACCCTTGGAGGGCCCGCCTGGCCCCAATTCTCTCGGCGAGGTTATGCCTGAGACAACCCCTGAGGGGCTGCTGCACCCCCTGGGGATTCAGCTTCATGCCCCGCTGGTGGGGGCTGCATCTGCCCGCCGGATCCGGCCAAGGAGGCCTTCCCAGGCAGGTGGTGCTGCAGCCTCTAGGGCCTCCGACACCCCGGTCCCAGGTGCATCGTCGACTCCTTCTGGTCCGTGTTGAGCAAACGCGGCCCAGATGCTGGGGCCGGGTCCTTTGGAGGCGCCCCGACCTCCCCTGACGACATGAGACGGTTCATCCTGCCGTCTCGGAAGAAGATAGCTAAACGCATCAGGTTCTTCTTCGAGCTTGAGTTTGCTGATTTTTTGCTTCTCACATCTTTTTGGTTCACTTGCATAATAGTTTGTTGTTTGTTTTTCCAAGAGGTGCACTCCCCCTCCTTCTACTCCTCAACTGGATGCCCCATCAGGCCCCCAGTCCCTGGATGCAGAGCTTGCCCTGGCAGCGGCGGAAGACACCGCCACCGACGGCTTCGAAGTGGAACCCGACCCTGTCGGGAGGGTCGAGATCCCCGACCTAGGGGTGAACCCGACGATGAGCCCGAGCAGGGTCCCTTAGGGCCCCCAAGGGTCAAAAGCTAGGGGGCAGCCCCCGCTGCTGGGTAGCGCCGGGGTTGGTCCCGGGGTTAGGAACCCCACCACGGGTGCGAGGGTCTGGCCCCGTCTGTGGCAGCCCCTGGTGTGGCCTCTCATGAGGGCCCTCGGGCCGAAGCCACTGAGGGGCCCGAGGTTGGGCCTCTTGAAGTTGCTGGTCTCCTGGCCGCCTTGGGCCCACGGGCATCTTCCTCCTCCGCTCCTGACACCTCTGCTTGGGATGCGGCGGTTGCAGCCGCCGCGGCCCGCGCCTCCATGGCCAAAGGCTCAGAGCAGCTGGGCTCTTCCCACTTTGGCGAACCCCTAGCCCTCGCGGAGTTGAGAGATGAGCTCTCTGACTTTAGTCAAGGGTTGTGGAGCTTCGAGGACCGTATCGCCACCAAGTGGCGGTGGTTTCAGAAAGAGCTCTCATGGGCATGCTCCGTTGCTGCCACAACAACTGCTGCGGCAGAGGAAGCCTACCATGAGCGGGACGACGCTTGGGGGGTCCTAGGCGGCGACCTAGCCGCTGCCCAGGCCTGGGTTGCCGAGTTGATGTAGAGCCGCGACGCCGCCCGCGAGCTGGCCCAGAAGGCCACTGCAGAGCTAACCGCCGCCCGTAAGGCTGTTCAAGCCACGTGGGAGGACGCGCACTGGTGCGCTCTCTCATCCGTTCTGAAGGAGAGGGAAGAGCTAGAGCAGCGGCACCAAGAGCTCGACTGTACGCGCACTGGTGCGCTCTCTCATCCGTTCTGAAGGAGAGGGAAGAGCTAGAGCAGCGGCACCAAGAGCTTGACAGCAAGGCTGCCAAGCTGGAGGCGCTTCGCTTGGAGCACCAGTCCATCGAGGCCAAGCTGCTCCAGTACAATGAGCAGGCCAAGCGGTGGGAGGCAGCGCTGCGCGAGAAGGAAGAGAGGCAGCTCGAGCGGGAGAACACTCACGTGCAGCGGGTCAAGGCCCATCGCGCTGACGTTGAGGCTCTTAAGAGCGAGTAGGCAGCACTGGCTACGGCGAGGGCCACACTGGCTCAACAGCAGGAGGCGGTCGCCGCACGCGAAGCGGACATCGCCGCTCGGGAGGAGGCGGCCGCCAAGGCCATTGAAGAGCAGGACTCCCTCTCGCAGGTTGCTTCCCGCGTTGCTGAGGTCGACCGCGACCTTGCCGAGGCGACCGCAGTGCACGATGACCACCTGCAGCTCTGCTCCCACGCGGGAAGCATCAGGTGGAGATCTTACTGGGAGATGCGTCAGGCCATGGTTGACCTGGAGATCAAGCCTTGCTCCCTGTCGCCCGAACCGTCTAGGGATTCCCTATGCGGCTTGGGGCCCACCCTCTTTGCGCTCGCCGGCTCTCTTGCCGGTGCCAAGGCCCAACTCGATGCCCAGCTTGAGGAGAAGAGGCGCGAGGCCGGGCTCACCTGCGTGCTCAACGCACTTGGACTGGCCAAATGCAAGGAACCCAGCCTCGACGTGGCGCCCCTAGGCGACGAAGAGGCTGACGACAAGGTGATGCAGAAGGCGATGGCGGCTTGCTTCGACACGGCGGAGCGGATCACGGTGGACTACTTTGCCTCCTTGGAGTCCGATTCTTCCAACGAGGAGTAGCCGGCCACCTTTCCTTTACCAGTTTAGTCTTTTGTTTTTCCTTTCTGTCCTCATGAACTTGTACTCTTTGAACACTTGAAGTTGTGGGCACCAGCTTGGTGTGTAGCCTGACTCCTTCAGCTACACACCGGCGGGTGCGTTTGAATTGCTTTGCTCCTTTTTCAACTTGAGATTTTCCGTATGTGGCTGTTTCTGCTAAGAAGATCTGAGGCGGGCAAAAGCTGCTCAGGTGTAGTCTTGTCACCTTACCGCACAGCAGCGTGCTGCGCCAGGAGGGTGGAAGCCAGCATGTTTGCCCTTTCACGGGCGAAACAGTGTGGCTCCTGCCTGGCCCTTCATGTCTCATCAAAATAGGGCAGGCAGCTATACCCCTGAGTAGCTTCAGCCTAGGGTGTACTTGTTTTTTGTCTCTTTTGCTGCTTTATTGGGAGCAGCTCTTGAATTGCTTCTCTCTTCTGCGCGGCGCAGGGAATTGGATTCCCCCACGCCCTGCTCACGCAAGCCTCTTGCCTGCTGTAAGCTTTAAAAGCTTCTCCCCTTTTGAGGGGAAACGCTACTGTAGTTTTGACCTTTAGGTGAAGGGAAGAGGCACCCCTGCAGCAGCAGCTGGCTCAGCTTCAGGGGATATAGAAATCCTGTGACTCCCACCACACCAAGGCGCAGCTGCTCCCAGATCTTCCTTGCCTGGGTTATAAATAGGGGGTCCGTCCCTCTTCTTTGCATCTTCATCTTGGAGTAGAGTAGCAGAGTAGCCCTTTGCTTAGTAGTTTCCCCCCAAGCCATGAGGCCCATCCTTGCTCCTCATGCCTCCCAGGTAGAGTTAGGAAGTCCCCACCTTTGGAGGCTTGGAGTGTTGTTCTTCTGATTTAGCCGCTCGAGCGAGCAAGGCCAATCTTAGAGTAGCTTGGACTAGCATTCTTCATGATGTCCATCACTTCTGGTTGTGAGCGTCTTTATATATGTGCCGTGGTCTGGATGTGAGCAGCTTTATATGAGCCCCTCACACCCGGACCACCCCCTGACGACCCCGCACCCTGGCATCCATCGCACTGGCGATATTGGGCGTCAGCCCATTCTCTTGTCATCAGAGATGGGCTGACACTCCACTTGGGGCCTTCTAAGACGAGGTGCCGGTGATGTGCAGCCATTGCCGTGCGAGGGAAGCCTCTCCCTGCCGCTTCTGTCACGCTTAGCCAACCGCATACGGTTTAGGTATCGTGTCACTCGCCTAACTGCACCCTTTGTTAAGGGGCAATGGCTGGACACACCCACCTTCACTTCTCTCGATGACATATTAGCGTTACCGAAGCAGTGAAGGCAGGGGGGAAGGGTGAGGTTGTCTAGGGGGATCTGGCACCGGGCAGTGGTGGCTAGGCTTCTCGTCACCACCGCCCATAGAGCCAACGCCACCGCGGCCTTCGGGGGTCGAAGCTGAGGGGCATCGGGGTCCGCGATCTAAAGGGGGGCGACTTTCAAAGTCTGTCCCTCCTTCTCGTGGGTCCCAAGCAGTCCCTCTGCCATCTCCTTCGCAGCATGGGTGTTCTCGAGGGTCGCTCACCCCCACGTTGAGCTCTCAGGAGAGGATGCTCAATCGTTGCAGTGGGTTGGCTACAGCAAAGCACCGGGTGAAAGAGCAACATCCTCTGTTGCTCCTCACTCAGTGAAAACACCCACAAGAAGGAGATGGGGTCCCTCGCCAAGCTATGACCCCTGGGGGGTGAGAGTGGGAAGGTTCCCATGTCTCACCTCTACCAGGGTGTCTAGCCTCAGCTGGGGTCCTTTTCCAGAACCTTTCTTAGCCTTGGCTCAGCGGTGTGTATGGCTCTTCTTGACTCTAGCTCCAGGTGGGGCCCAGAGCTCCCTTCAATCCAAGATTGATGTATCTTGTTCACTTTTGAATAAAGTATCTTGTTAAGCTTCTTTCTTCATGTGTTGGTGGAGTTAGTCCCAGGGCATGGCCTAGGCTTCCTTCAGGTGTTCATGTTGCTTCTGTCTCCTTGTGCGCCCCGGGGCACCGCCCGGGGTTCACGCCAGCTTCATCGTTTGGGGCCCCCAACCCCCGAGGCACCGCTCAGGGTTGGGGATCCCGAAGGGAACACCGACAACTGCAGGTCCTATCCCGGAGTTGGCCCTCCGGGGGTTGTCGTCCGGGGTTCTCCCTTGGGGGCTGGCCCCCGAGGCTGGTCCCTAGGATTTGGCCCCCTGGGAGCGGTCCCTGGGGGTTAGCCCCTAGGATTTGGCCCCCGGGGTTTCCTCCTCCAAGGTTGTGGCCTCGAAGAGTTCAATACCCCTGCCAGTCTAGACTTGGAATCCTTCAAGCCTGCAGCGGGATATCAATACAAGGGGGTAATTTCTCCTTGGGTCTTTGCTGGTTCTTACCCTACTCTCAAATCTTTATTTTCGACTCCTTGAATGCTTTCCCGCTTTGGCTCGAATGACCAAAGTCAGGGGGTTTAGGACCAGGGAGTAATCCTTCTCAAGAAGCGGCGAACAGGTGAAGGCGGAGTAGGCCGGAACATAGCGACCCATCGTGGATGCTACTAATTAGCCATGACCAGGGTACTGCTTCGTACAGGGACACCGAGTCAACTCGATCTGGACCCCTAGGGCTATCCCCTAACTCCGGTCCTTGCCAAAGTCATGGAATACTGCATCAGGAGTGATATAAAGTATTTCTTCGGGCGCTCCCAGCAAAGGACCATAAGGGTAAGCACTGATTTCATTAGTTTCAAAAAAATAATTCACAAATTTTTTAGAACTGAAATATAATAGGATATGTGGGTGGCCTCCAGGCACTAGGGGACAACCGGGGTTGTGCCATGATGCCTTAAGGGTAAAACTTCCGTATGTGCTCGATGTTCAATGGGAAAGGAAGCTCTTCACCGCTTTCCGTGGCTAGTCGTACACAGCTGCCGCAAGAAACGTCAGTCACACGATAGGGACCCTCCTAGGTGGGGGATAGTTTGTTCATCCCCACCCGGGACAAGATGCGTTTTAGCACCAGGTCTCCCACAGCTAGTGACCGGGGCTTCACTCAGGACTGGTGGTACCGGCGTAATGCCTGTTGATATTTTGCGGCACGGAGAGCAGCTACTAGGTGTTTCTCTTCCAAGAGATCGAGATCAACCTTCCGAAGGTGCTCTTGTTGTTCTTCGTCGAAAGCGTTTACCCGAGGGCTCCCTTTTATGACTTCGGGGGTAAGCACTGCTTTGGCCCCAAAGACTAAAAAGAACGGGGTTTCTCTAGTGGCCCGACTTGGTGTTGTCCTGCTCGCCCAAAGCACAGGCTCAAGGTGGTCGACCCACTTCTTGCCATATTTTTCCATGCTCTGAAAGGATCGAGTCTTGAGCCCTTTTAGGATCTCTGCATTCGCCCTCTCCACCTGCCCATTGCTTTGTGGGTGATGCGAAGAGGCGTAGAAGATCTTGATCTCCATGTCGTCGCAGTATGACTGAAAAACAGCACTGGTGAAGTTTGTGCCAGTATCAGTGATGATGCGGCTTGGAACCCCGAACCGGGAAACGATTCCCTGAGGAACTTGGTCGCCGAGTGCCTGTCCACTGTCCTGACTGGGACAGCTTCAGGCCGCTTGGCGAACTTGTCGATGGCGATGTAGAGGTACTCAAAGCCCCCTACTGCTTTGGGGAACGGGCCGATAGCATCAATCCCCCAGACCGCGAACGGCCAAGACAGGGGAATCAGCTGTACGAGATGAGACGGTGTATGGATTTGCTTCGCATGGAACTGGCATGCTTTGCACCTTTTCACCATCTCAGCCGCGTCCTTGAGGGTTGTCGGCCAGTAGAAGCCATGCCAGCAAGCTTTCCCGACCATCGTGAGGGATGCCGAATGGCTCCCACACTCGCCCTCATGGATATCCTCGAGAATATCGAGGCCTTCCTTCTTGGGAACGCACTTGAGCAGGACGCTGTTTGATGAGCGGCGGTAGAGGTCCCCTTCTACCACCACATACCTGCTTGCTTGGCGAATTACGCTTTCTGGCGCTGCTTCGTCCCCCGGGAGGGTGTTGTCCTTCAGGAACCCCCGTATCTCTTGGATCGAAGAGCCGGAATTTGCTTGAGCTTCCTCCGTGTTGGGAGGGCGATCACTTTCCGGGGCTTGAGGTGGCTCGGAGTTTATGTTGTTGCTCCCTGAGGCTTGAGGTTGCCTGGAGTTTGAGGGTTCGACGTCCTGATCTCCGGGCCGGGGGGTGACGCTATCCCCTGGCCCAGAAACCACCGCTACCTTCGTGGTGAATTCATCCACAATTTGCAGCTCCGAGGGCTCTGCCGATGGTCGGAGCAGCCGGTCGTGGAAGACTCCAGAAGGCGGAGGGACCCCTGCCGAAGCAAGGGCGGACAATTCATCTGCTTGAGTGTTTTCTTCACGAGGAATGTACCTGAACTCAATTGCGTCAAAAGAGAGTTCCATTTTCTTGACTTTCTTGAGATATGCCGCCAGGTGCGCCTTGTTGCAAGCGCACCTGCCGTTGACTTAGTTGATCACTAGTTGTGAATCTCCTTTGACTCGGAGTTGTGAGCCCTACAATTAGGGCCTCATACTCTGCTGCATTGTTTGAAACTTTGAAGACGATATAGAACATGTACCTCAAGAGCTCACCTTCAGGGGATACGAGCACCACTCCAGCCCCCACTTTGAAGACGATATAGAACATGTACCTCAAGAGCTCACCTTCAGGGGATACGAGCACCACTCCAGCCCCCGAGCTCTTGCGAGTACATGAACCATCGAACTGCAGCTCCCATGGCTTGTCGGTGAACTGCACGCACGGCTCCTCGGGCATGGAGGTCTCTGGAACTTCAGGACCCACGCTCTCGGCCCCCGGTGTCCATTCAGCAATAAAGTCATCTAGTGCTTGGCTTTTGATCGCATGATGTGCGACGAAGTCGAGTTCGAACTTAGCGGGTTCTGCCGCCCATTTGGCTATCCGCCCAGTAGCGTGTCGATTTCTCAACACGGTTCCGAGCGGATAGCAGGTCACGACAGAGACTTTGTGGCTTTGGAAGTAATGCCACAGCTTTCTTGATGCCAGGAGCACTGCGTACAGCAGCTTCTGAACTTCAGAGTACCTCGTTGGAGCATCCCGAAGGACCTCACTTACGAAGTACACCGAGTGTTGAACCTTCTGAGGTTCAGGGTCTTCTTCTTCTGGCGCCAGGTCCGCATCCCCTGGCGCTTCATCCCCCGAGAGGCCCCCGAGCCTTGAGTCCGGGGTCACCCTCGAGAGGGCTCGATTGGGCTGTGCAAGTTCTTCCCACTCAGCCACAAGCACCATGCTGACCACGCTGTTGGGGGCTGCGATGTACAGGAGCAGAGGCTCCCCTTCCCGCGGGGCTACTAGCACCGGCGGGGTAGAGAGGTATTTCTTCAATGCCTCGAATGCTTCTTGCGCTTCATCCGTCCATTCAAATACGTTGTTCTTCCTGAGAAGCTTGAAGAACGGGAGGGCCCGTTCTCCAAGCCTTGAGATGAAATGGCTAAGGGCAGCCATGCTGCCAGTCAGCTTTTGTACCTCCTTGATGCGGGTCGGGGGCCACATTCTCTCTATAGCTCGGATCTTCTCAGGGTTCGCCTCGATCTCCCGGTGGGAAACCAGGAAACCGAGGAGCTTCCCCGCGGCTACCCCAAACACACATTTCTCTGGGTTCAACATCATGCTGCATCTGCGCAAGCTTTTGAAAATATCGTCCAAATCCCGGAGGAAGGTCTCATTACGATGGGATTTGATCACAATATCATCCACATATACTTCTACTGTTTTGCCTAGATGTTCCTTGAGTGCGATATGGGTTACGCGCACAAAAGTAGGCAAAGCATTTTTGAGACCATATGGCATATTCACATAGCAAAATATGCCACATGGAGTGGTGAATGATGTTTTCTCCTCATCCTCCCTAGCCATTCTAATTTGGTAGAAACCAGAGTATGCATCTAGAAAAGAAAGCATCTCGCAACCATCAGTTGAATCCACGATTTGATCAATTCTAGGGAGGGGATAAGGGTCTTTTGGACATGCCTTGTTTAAGTCAATGTAGTCGATGCACATGCGGAGCTTCCCTCCAGCCTTGGGCACCACCACAGGGTTCGCAAGCCAATCTAGGTGCTGAACTTCTCGGATAAAGCCCATGCGGAGGAGCTTGGTGATTTCCAGGCAGATGAAGTCCTGCCTTTCCATCGACTGCTTACGGACCTTCTGTTGTACCGGCCTTGCACCGGGATTCACCGCCAACTTGTGCTCGATCACTTCCCTGGGAACCCCGAGCATATCGGATGGTTGCAAAGCAAACACATCGATGTTAGCCTGGAGGAAAGCGATAAGCGCGAGTTCCTATTTGGGGTTCAGGCCCCCGCCGATGCGGGTGGTCTGGGAAGGTCCAGCCCCAATCTAGATGATCTTGGCCGGGACCGCTTCCACGTTGAGGATCTCTTGCGGCGCCTTCTGAGTTGTGCCCAGGGGTTTAGGCCCTCAGGCCATTTCTTCATCAAGAGGCCCTGTAGCGATAACAAGGACTCCTGGTGGCTTTGCCGAGTCAACCTCGACCGGGGGTTCTTTATACCCCTGTGCTGCAATAGCGTGCAGCTCCTCCATTGCTTTGACCACTGCTGGGCGGTCCCCATGGATTGTAATAACACCTCCAGGGCCCGGCTTCTTCAAACACAAGTAACCGTAATGTATAGCTGCCATGAAGCTGTACAAGAACGGTCGCCCGAAAATCGCGTTGTATAGGAGCCAAAGCTTGGCCACCACGAACTCGATGTGCTCGGTTCTGTAGTTGTCCGGGGTCCCAAAGGTGACTAGCAGGGTGCATGCTCCGTGTGGGTAGATGGCACTCGGCCCCACACCTCCTAAAGGTGGCGCCGGGGTTAGCCTATCAGCCGGGATCTCCAGCTTGCTGAAGGCCCATAGAGAGAGGACGTTAAGCCCTGCACCGCAATAGACGAGGACGTGCTTGAGGAACGCGTTGGTGATGGTAGGAGAGACAATGAGTGGAAGCTCCCCTGCCCCCGCCATGTTACGAGGCAGGTCACTGGGCCCGAAAGAAATAGGCGTATTGGCCCACTTCAGCGGGCATCGCGACTCGAGAAGAGCTGCGACGGCCGTGACCTGTCTCCTCAGTAGCTTGACCGTTCGGCAAGATGCCGCGCTACCCACATTGCTGTGGATCACCGCGATAACTTGCTTCGCCGTCTGGAACTGCGCGACGTCCCCTTCCTTGTCGTTGTCATCGTCAGAGGTGCTCCCTCGGGTCTTTTAATCCCCTTTGGGGTTCTTCTCTGAGCTGTCTTGCAGCTCAGGATTTTTCCGCCTCAAGCGGTTTCGTTCTGCGATATTCTTAACAATCCAGCAGTCTTTCAAATCATGACTATCAGAGTTGTGAAGTTTGCACTACATCTTCGCCTTACCCCGGTCTGGGGTTGCCTTTGGGGCCTTTTCCTTACGGCGATGCTGAGTCCCAAGTTGGGATTCCCCCGCAGCGAAGACAACCCCCTGCTCGGGAGCTTTCTTCTTCTTTTTCTTCTTCCCCTGGCTGTCTGGCTCAGGGGTGTTGCCTATCAACCCCGGTTGTGTTGCATGGGGGTTGTGCCAGGCCCGGCCTTCCGCAGCTCGGGCACACTTGTCAGCCAGGGTGAGGAGCTCCCCGACCTTGTGCATCTCATGCGTAGACAGCTAATCCAGCATCTTCTTCGTCGCGCATGCCCTGGCGGAATGCCACGATAACTGATGCTGGAGCTATGCGTGGTACGGTGTGCAGTACTTGGCAGAACCGCTGGATGAACTGCCGGAGGGTTCCCCCGGTTGTTGTCGGACCGCGTGCAGATCCGCCTCGGATCCCGCGTGCGGACACGATCCTGCGAAGTTCGCCACGAACTGGCGGCACAGGTCCTCCCAAGAGGAGACTGACCCCTCGGGGAGGTTCATTAACCAGGTTCGCGCAGCCCCGGTTAATGCCACATGGAAGTAGTTCGCCATCATATCATTTGCGCCTCCGACGGCGTTGATGGCAGTAGCGTAGATCTGTAAGAACTCGTTCAGATCGATTGATCCATCGAATTTTTCCGGCAGGTGAGGCCGAAATTTTGTCGGCCACGGTGCCCTGCGGAGATATGGGGCGAGAGCTCGGCAACCCGCCCCGAAATCCATCCCCAGCTGGCCCACTGCCGGCTGGAGTCCTGGGGCCTGAACCCTGATCCCGGGGTTAGGAACCCCGGGGTGGGGGTTGGCAACCCCGTAGACCGGCTGATAGGCTACTCCCTAGGGTTGGCTACCCCGATCCAGGGTTGACCCCGTAGCTCAGGGTTCTGCACATCCCCGGGCGCAGGCTGCCCATCAATTTGTAGAGCGTGTACGCTGTCGAGTTCCTAACGGCGGCGCTCCCGGCTACGCTCAATAGCGAGTCGGGCATCTGCCGCCCTGTTCCCATTCAGCACCTCTCTGAGGTCATGCGGCTGGTACTGCCGCTGGGGATCCTGGAGCGGCAGGTCTTGTGGGGCCCTCTGAGGCCCATGCGAGAGAACGGACGGCTGTGGTTGCTGCACCGCAGTTTCTTTGGTAACCCGAGATGGGTTAGGAGTGACCCGGCCAGCAGCAACAAACCTGGCTATATCATTTCGCCACTGCTCGTGGGCTCCAGGTGCTGCGTTTAGCGTCGGCGGATTACGCAGCAACGCCTCTGCAGCATCCAGAGCTCCGAGCGCCTGCTCTGAGAAATCGAGTCGACGCCGCGCTCGGCGCCCAAGAACCGCCTGATGTGCAGGTTCTGGGATTCGCACTGACCGTGACCCCACCCTAGGCCGTGCGGACTGAGCCTGAGGTCGACGTGGGGGGACCGCAGTAGGTGGTGTATGCTGAGGCTGCCGCTGGAGGGGTTGTCCCCCTACCGGTTCACCACCGACCAGTAGCAGCGCGCGCTGGTCCTCGGCCGATGCCAGCACTTTTCGCCAACTGTAGGCGGAGCGCGCCGGCTGCGGGGCCGATGCGGCGTGTCGTGGTCCTCCCTGAGGACGTTGCTGCCGCATAGCGCGACGTGGGGCGACCTCTGCGCCGCTAGAGCTGGCGGCTGAATGGCCAGCTCCCTCCGGTGATTGCTCCCTGGTAGCCATGCAGATCTGCGATTAGCACGCCCAGGCCCCTACCTGACGTGCCAATGTCGACGGTGACGACGTAAGATACCGTATCTTGCAGGGATGAAGGAGCGTAGGAACGTGGGCGCTACCGCTATAACCTGCTGATGCAAGGGAGGCTGAATAACAAGATTTAGAGAGGCTCGGGCCACCAATATGGTGTAATACCCTACGTCCTCTTGAGGTTGTAAGATTATATGGGGTGAATGCCAGGAACTACAACCAGAGAGATCCTCTGGTGAGGCGTTGAGGTCTGCAAGCTAGATCTCAAGTGCTAGGATGTGTGTGTGTGCCAAAGACGACCTTTTGTAAGCTCTCTGGTCCGATGGCTTGTGTGGAGTCTAAAAGTCCCCTCTGCTGTGTATCCCTCCCCTCTCTTTTATGGACCAAGGGAGGATTGGGTGGTACATGCCTGCCATGCCAAGCCACAGTGTGGTCTCGATAATCACACTAGGCACTATTTCTACTATGCTTAGTCATGGCTTAACTCATTCCTATTTGCTCCGTACGCCACGCTCGGTCGTGGCCATCTTGTCGCTGCACCGTACGCCTCCACTGTCGTCGGCGGAGGGCAGCTGCCCTAGCCGGGTCGTGGGGACACAATGTGATCCGCACGCCACCTGCAGCGTGCCGGTCTGTCCTGGGCCTACTGGCCCCTCCGCATTTAATGCGGCTAGTGGGTGGCCTCGCCTCCCGAGGGATAGCCCCTCCGGGGTTTCCTGTCCGTCGGCGGCGATGCCCCCCGGGGTTTCCCGTCCGTTGGTGGAGCGGGGGTTGCTGCGCCCGCTGCCACGCGTCCCTGCCGCTCTGGCAGCGGCCTGGCCACGTGGCAGTGGGGCAAGCGGGGCCTTTTCATGGGCCCTTCTTCCAGTTCTCTCTCCTGGCCAAGAGAAGAGAACCCTCTTCGTATACTTGACGTATTCTTGAGCAGGCGTCTCTGGGGTATACGGTCCCCAGTACGACAACAACTGTAAATGGGGGAGACGTGCATTGTAATGACGGACACACACAAGCTTACTACAACTTACACATACACCACGGAGAGGACGCAGGGTATTACGCTACGACGGCTCGAACCTCTCTAAATCCATGAGTTCATCATCTCCTAGCTCAGATCTACATCGTCGCAAGCCGCTCGTCGACCCCGCCTACTCATAAAGGGGCCACTGACGGTGACCCCATCTGTTGTTCATACAACATTGTCCCAAATAGTGTTTGGTTACTAGGGATAGCTTCATCCTTATTTTTTCTTTGGTTGTAGAGATAAAGTTGAAAGGGATGGATGGTGTTTTAAAGCAGTTAGTAACTGTTGGCAATTGTAGTGTGGGACCCAGCTAACATCCATAGAACACATCATCTTCCTCTGGTTTTGCGATCCTCCTCGCAACTCCCTCAACCTCTTGCTCCACACCCGCTCCTCCAAGCCACCACTCTGGCTCCCCTCCTCACCGCCGCTAGCGAGCACCTCCTACACCACTGCCCAGCCACGGCTGCCGCGGCCTATCGCCCCAACCCATGTCACGGTCGTGCCTCGGGCCCACCTCGCCCTGTCGCCCGGTTCTGTGTTGTCGTCGGTCTGTGCGAAACCGATGAAAATAAGTTATTTTCGTCGGGGCCAAAGAAATTAGGTCGACAAATTCATCCAATGTAATTTCGTCAAACAATTTCGTCGGCATGCTCACGAAATTTTTCGTCAGTTTTCTCCTATTTTCGTTAGCTTTCGGCCCACAAAAATTTAGTCGTTTCCTGTAGTGGTACATCGGGGCCCTGCCATAGCTCGACCCGTTGCGCGCCACCTCCTTTTGGCTCACCGCCCCATCACCCGACCCCCCGTTGAAGTCACCGAGGACGACATGAGACGTCAATCAGGGATGTGCCCTCACTGATGGTCCCATCCCTCCCGCATCTCTAACCAAACACTACCAAATAAGGGACCATCTCATCTCATCCTCTTTGGTCCCTCCAATCAAACATATATTCTCTCAATTTTCAAAATAATCGACGTTTCGATTTGCGTGCTGTCACATATTTTAGTTTAACCATAGACATCTTTTCAAATATTTCAATTCATATTTTGAAATTGGTATGGCAAGATTCATCTTCAATAGTAGTTTCAAAATATTATAGATTTGATATATTTTGGATATATATATTAAGATTAATTGATTTTCAAATGATGCCTTGGTGCCTGTGTCAATGTCTAAAACCTCCATTATTTTGACATTGGAGGGAATTCTATAATAGGGAGAGTAATATTATCTAATAGTGAAAATTACTTCTTTGGCTTCGAAAAAACTGATGCTTATTACTTCTTTGGTCTAAAAATTTTACAGTTTGCCTATGCGACCTAAAATTTTTTTGACTCATTTCTTCCTTGGCCTTTCCATCACATTGGAGATGGTGGCCCATTATGTGCCTAGTAGAAAGATGATTTTGCCCCTCCATCCATCAATGCACGGGTACAGACAGTCTCAAAGCTCCAACCCTCCATCCATCAAATTTTTTAGGGACATAACATGTGATTTTAAATTATTTACATGTTCTATCTTGGTTGTCATGCATGTATAGGCGCATATCAAGAAGTAGCTCCAACAAACATGAGCTAATCACAATTGAATTCCCATCATTTTGTGAGCAAAGACCTCCATTGATGAAGGCAAAGGGCATAGGAAAAAAGAAAGAGACAACTAAAATTAAAGAAAGCATTCCAATGGTGCCAACCAGTTGATAATCCTACAATGGAGACGAGGAGCAAAATGGTTGTGATAGCTAGCCCTGCAATGGGCACAAGTAGCAAAAGAAAGCTGTGCTTATGGTTTTAAAATACATATGAACTTCAACTCCTCTCTACGTGTGACCTGTATACGGATGTTGAACCTGTATGATTTTGGATGTTGAACCTGCATGTTGTAGATGGACATCAACTCAATTCACTTGGATGACCTAACTGTTGCATTTATATTCACTACCATGTTGAATATGTATGATTTTCGATGTTGATCTTGTAGGTTGTATGTTGACTGTGTGCAATTTTATGCTTGGTGAGCCCTTATCCAGTTTGGTATGTTTTTTCCTTCGTGCATCTGGTCTTACATGGAAATAATGACATTGACGTATTTATATTCATGCAATTCATATTTGTGGTGTATTTCAACTCTAATATACATTTATGAGCTCAATTTATTTAAACATATGGCCATTAAAAACTGGACAGCAACATATGTATAGGAAAGATAAGATCGTCTTTTTACCCTACTTAACGGTGTTAAGTCTCCAATCTAACAAAAAGGCCAAGAAACGAGTCAAAAATCTTGGATCACGTAGATAACCTGTAATTTTTTTAGTCAAAAAAATATTAGTCTTTTTTAGTCAAAGAAGTAATTTTCTCTTCTTAATAACACGTTCATTGGGTACTAGTAGGCGGGCCCACAGACAGTGGGCAGGGTGACGGTGCGCCGTGCAGCGCGGCAGGCATGTGCGCACGTGGAGGCATTCCCGGTTTGCACGCGGCCACGACGCAGCCTCCATCTCTCTCCGCTTCCATTATTGGCGCTGAAAATGTTATTTATTTTCCGGCAACGTTGGACTGGGGTCTGTCGGTCGGTTAGGTTTAGGATTGCGAGCAGCTGGATTCACGAGTATTCCTCCTTCCTTCCTTCCTTCCCAGAAGCTGCTGCTGCTGACGAGTGACGAGTCCCGTGCTCTCTCTCTCACACACAGCTTGCTGCGTATAGACTACGAGTACGCAGTCGTCGGCAGTACGCTGAATGCTCGTTTGTCCGGTTCTCACATGATGTACGGGAATGCATCTATCATCCCCCGGTCAATTCCATTTCTTTGCCTCGGTCCCGCTTTTGCTTCGATTATTATTCGACTCTCTCGGCAGCATCTTTACGGTACAGTAGATTAGGTCAAGGGTACATGCACACCTTGATCTTGGCGTGGCGTCTGGGGCAATCGGATACTAGAACAAATAACTACAATAGGGGTAAGGCCAACAACTAATAGAAGCAAGCCCATTTCCGGTGGATGGGAACGTGAGAATGTTTACCGAAGAATACCACGTCATATTTCGTCTTAATAATAATGTATTCGAGTTTTATCTAGGTGAAACTCTCTCACTTTCAAAGCTCTATCTTTTTCTATAAAAATCTTGCTATTTTATTAGACATACTGATGTGTCGTAGCATTTAATACATAGAAATTAAACTCCGGCTCAGAGCGACATAATAAAATCTATATCATCTACCCAATGAGACCGAGTCCAACAATCCGGGTAAAGACCGGGTACAGCACAAAACAATACTGTAGCGACACTGTTCACAGAGTGAGAGGTAGTTGAAATAGTGGATAGATGTGTTTTTACCTAGCTCCTAGGCTGGGGGTGGGGTGTTTGGTTCTCTCCGTCTAAAATTTAGCCGTCACATCGGATGGTTGAACGCTGGTTAGAAATATTAAATATAGTCTAATTATAAAGCTAATTACACAAATGAGGAGTAAACGGTGAGACGAATTTATTAAGCCTAATTAATCTATAATTAGCAAATGTGATACTAGAGTAAACATTCGTTAATTATGGATTAATTAGGCTTAATAAATTTGTCTCACCGTTTAGTTCTCGGTTGTGTAATTAGTTTTTAATTAAACCATATTTAATAGTTCTAGATAGCATCTAAACATACTACTCCCTCCATCCCATAAAATAAGGCGCCCATGTTTTAAGGAAAATCAACGGTTTAAATCTTTAATTTAATAATTCAGCCCAAAATATATATATTTAATGTATGCATGTTATATATTTAGATTTATATTCAAAAGTATTTTCAAATAAGATTAATTTTGTGTTTATTGATGACATATTTTAAAAGATATGAATGATCAAAGTTTCGTTTTAAAGATCGTGCTAAAAATTTATATGCCTTGTATTATGGGATAGTGGGAGTACGTGACTCTAGTCTGAAGCTGCCGCTAAAAGCGGCATGCACGTCAACTCGCCGTGAGCGTAGCGCGTTTGCTGCGCGCATCCTGATGCCTCATGCGTGTGCAGCCTGCAGTGCATGCATGCATGTGGGGAACAGCTGCATGAACCACCGAATTATGCTGCTAAACAAGGGTGATTCATAGATTTGACTTGTTTGTATCATATATACTCATGCATGATGCATCTTTTTTCCCCTTCCATACACATGCATATAGTTATATATGGTTCCTTATCACGGCCAAACCCACGCTGAATTCCCGTGTTTGGTGTACTGGCGGTGGCCGAATTGTACTTTGACCCACACACACTCTATTCATACAGTACAAACGAGTTTGCAGCATTGCATCGATATGAATAAGGCGTCTCTGTAGGCAAGAAGCCTAATATTATTAATATATTATATATTCATCGTGAGAACACGTACTGCATGTCGGTCCTGTGTCTCATCATCTAATTACGTACGTGCTTATATATACAAATACTAACCAACTATGTCTTATTTGAAAATGTTTCGAAACTATATAAAACTGTGCCATCACTAATGATAAAACAAGCCATAAAAAGTTATACTTACATAGTTTTTTTTCGTATATGCATAACAATCACACACCATGTCCAAAAAAGAGTAAAAGTTATACTCCTTCCGTCCCAAATTATAAGGGGTTCTGGCCTTCGTTTTATCCATCCACGTTAATATTGATGTTGAATTTCGAACTTCTATCCTCTGGCCTAATAGGCAAACATTGACCTCTGTAGAAAGACTGATTCATTCAGATCGATATGAGGACCCAACCTCGTTGCATTGCCAGAATCCATGTTGCATATTTGAAGCCGGTTGACCTTTGTGCTTCTCTCATGGTACAATCCTTACATGGAGTAATCAATAAGTCTAGTAAAGGTCTAGAACCCCAAATATTTTGCGACAGAGAGAGTACATAAAAAAAATAAAAGCATCATAATTTAGTCACCTATTGAGGTGCCAGTGTGCCACATGGAATTATGCGGGTACTCTGTTTAACTATAGATACAAGTCCATCTAAGTTATAGTAAATTAATGTGTCTTACTTTGGTTATGAATATCTAGAATTTTATATAAACTCAAAAAACATTAGTATTGCTATGCATAACCGTGTAAACGATAGCACATATAATGTATTTATATTTTTCATCTAAAATAAATAAATTTCTTTCGGTAGTGTTGCACCCGGATACCGGCGGGCGGTGAGGTCGGGGTACAGGGTACACGAGGAGCCGGGGATTGTGTCGCTGCTACACTTGTCTCTCTGAGCACGGCTCCGATTAGCTCTCGCTGGGGAGCCGATCAAGGCTTTTGGTGGTGCGGGCGTGCCACTTGGCTTGACCTTGCATCCAAAAAGGTTGTGCACTGGATGCGGTGTTTGTCTCCTGTTCTTCTTGAAAAACGTACACAACAGATCTAAACATTAAATTCCTGCCTGATCGCCAGGATCGGCAACACGGGAGCCCGTGACTTCCCATCGGCTAAAAAGCCGATGCTCTGTGGTCCATGAGATGCGTATATATAGTAATAAAAATAAAGAACAATAAACCGCAACCGTAACAAAAGAAGATAAAAACCTATAAACCCATGATATGACAGATCTGCATAGCCAGATCGGCTTCTAACCAGGATCCCCAAAGGCATCCATCCAGATAAATAGATACATATTAAGACATGGAAAGATAGGGTGTTTGAAATATGTTGATCTATCAGCATGTTGCGTGCAGGTGCTATAGCGGACACGTCATGGATTGTAACAAACGAGTAGGTAACGTATAACGAGCTATACAAGAACCGATCTAATAACATGAAGCATGAGTATATAGTTAGATCGATGCAAGTGTGAGAGAAATGATAGATCTCGCAACAAGCAAAGCTTGCAGCGAGATTCATTGGGATAAGCAATGGATCTCATGCCAAGCCAGATCGAGACAAAAAATGGATCTTGTGCCAAGGCTTGACACGAGATTCATTAGGATAACTAGCAAACTATGCCATAAAAAATACTTCAGTACACTGTTCATCATATGGCTTACGTCCTAATATCCTAACGAGTCTAAGAATCATTAGAGAAGCATGACGGTTACCTTGAAACCCCTAATTGCTAGGGGTGGCGATGCGCCGAGAAGTTGGAGACACGAGCTACTGGGACTCTGGGAGCATAATGTTGTCTCTTTCTTACGTAGAACATGGGTACATATTTATAATCCGATGACTTCGATAACAAGTCCGACTCTTTCTATATCTAAAACTCTTTTTATATCTATAAACTCTTTATAAAGTCTATTTAAAAACGGACTAGTCCCAACTCGATTCAAACTAGAATAGATATATAGACTCAAAATAAAGATATGTGGCCTGCTGGCCCTCAGTATCGCCTCTTCCTTGGACGACTCTGCTTAGCCCATCAGCCGATTTGTCTTCATGGTGCCTGGCTAATTCAGCCCATTCAGCCGATCCAATCCAAATACCAATCGGCTAGATTTTGGCGATAACTGGTAGCTACATCTACAATGGAATGTGTTTCCCCATGAGGAACTTTATTCTAGATTACAAATTTGCACATTGCTCTTTTCCAAATTACAATTCACTTTGGATTTTTTTTTCTAAGTCAAAATTTTCTAGGTTTGATCCGGTTTTATAGAAAATACACCAACACCTACAATACCAAATAGAGACAATACCAAAACATGCTTTCATGGTGGATATGATGTCAATCATGACATGAATACGATATTTTAGATATTGTTTCGTTTTTATAAAAAATACCTTAATCTGGTTTAGAAATATTTGGCTTATGGTAAAACCAAAGTGAAATATAATTTGGAACATGGAGAGGAGAGAATACTAGCCAACATGGTGGGCACCAAGTATTTTTCCACTTGTCGGCAGTGTTAGAGTATTCATTCGAATTCACGGTTCAGATTTTTCAAGTTGTTTTTTGGCTCTTGGCAGCCTAGTGGATCGGAGGAGTTGACTTGCATGCACATACTCTCTCGGATGTTTTTCATTTGACGTACTACTAGTGTTTAATTAGTTTGGCCTGTTTGGCAACGTCTTGACAAAATCGGTAGCATTTGCCATCTATCCATCGGTCAGTATAGTAACGCTCTCCCTATTTGAGTCATAGTCGATCTTTTCTAAAACTTCAAATACTCGTCTTACTAAAAAAATATAATTTGTTATTTATTTTATTATGAATTATCTTATCATTATATAGAGTTTGAGTATGGCTAGTTTTTTATATGTTTACACAATTTTTTAAAATAAAACTAATGATCAAAGTTTTGTAAAAAAAATCAACCACGATTTATATTTAAATATGAAAAGAGTACTAAATTAGTCCACTGGCCCCTTCACCTGTGAACTACTCGATAATTTTTTATCTGAAAAAAATGCTGAAAATAAAAAAATCCTACGCACTAAAAATCCATTGGGAAGAAAATGATTTATAAATCAATAGAATACGAACATTTATTATTTACTAGCAAAAGTGTCGGGGCGTTGCTACGGATTTTGTACCATGTTTTCATATTCACAGCAAGACTTTTTCTTTCATACCATGCACTTCTTTATCGATGCCGAGTCGTCGACGCCTCCATACCATAACCTAGGCCATAGCCGATGCACGCTTCACATGTGTGAAGAGCATTGCAGGTTTCAAGATTGAATGTTGTCGGACATTTAGAGAGTTGGATATGTAGACTTTTTTTAATTTTTTCCTAAGAATTTTGGAGTGATATGTTTCATTTTCGTAGATTTATGGAAAAAAGCGAACAATTACCCAACCGCACCGCTGGCCCGCTGCCCGGTCATAGGCGCAGCGTTGCTCCATCGCTGAGTCAAATATTTTTTGTCACATCTCATGCTTTGACAAGTCTTTAAGTGTTTTCTGGTGCCCCCGGACCAGAGCCCGCCTACCATCTAGATCCGGCTTCACCGGTGCCGGCCGGCCACCCATGGAGCCGCTTCAGCTCCAACGGATCCGCGGGCCGCGTACTTGCCCCGCCACCTGCCGCCCGGCCATAGGCGCAGCGTTGCTCGGGGCCGCATCCTTCTTGTCGCGGCGAGAACGACTGCCGTCACGCTCAGGCCCGCCATGGCCACTTGCCTCGTCCCCCGCCAAGGTGGGCGCAGAATCCCCCTATTCCCTTCCTTGACTTATGTCGAACAATGATTATCAGCACAGTTGATTTGGTATATTGCTTTAGATTTGATCATGCAAGCTGTATTTACTCGTAGACATTTTTTTTAATTTGGGCCATGAAGATTGTTCTTATGCGTGGAGTAAGGCCCAGTCGGATGCGCGTTTCTCCGGTGAAGCATCGATTGACGAACCGGCGACCGGGCTAAGATTAGGTGGCAGAGGACGACTCCGTCACGCGACGATGCGGCCGCGCGGAGGGAGTTGCTGACAGTTGGAATCCATCTGTCAGGACGTACCGCACCGTGAAATCTGATTTGGTTTAATATTAGTTGGTTAGGATCTTGTGGTGAAACATGTTTAAGGTTTAAGTTTTCAATTTGGCACGGATGTTCGAATAATTTAACGGTTTTATTTTTTCGGTGGTAGGCGATGTCCCCGTCGACAGCGAGACGTCTATGGTGACTTCATGAATCTTGAGATGCCAGTCCAGCCTAGTTCCACGGAGGTGCTTATAGGGATAAGGTGTGTACGCGTTTATAAGGATGAGTATACACACGTGTGACCTCCTCAGTTGTACTGTGTTCAAAAAAAAGATAGGGATCCCTCCTACGCGCTGCACGCAGCTAGTGCATAGATCTCACGCAAGGTGCATGCAAATGCCTGCCTCTTCCAGGGTTAATTTGTACTCAACGATAGATCGGGGACAAATTAGCGTGACTAGTACTAGCAGCTCTGAAAGAAAGGCTTAGCTAACTTCTTGGGTGGGGCACTCAGGTCAATGCAAACTGCTTTGCCGTGCGTGAGCCAACAGCCAACCACGCTAGCTGCACACTTGGACTAGCAGCCATTAATCGCGGCGAAAAAGTTTGGCAAGAGACCCAAAAACTAGATTATTACTTGCATCTTTTTGAAGGTCTTGGCTACGTATTCCGGTCCGTGCGGAATTCGGCAGCAATATGGTGCGCATATTCCATAACCTGTTTCTTTTTTTTTTAATTCAATGAGTTCCCATTAAGATCTTGATGAACAACTCGATGTTCACCAACAAAATAATACTCCCTCCATCCCATTAAATAAGGCGTGCATGTATTTACAAAAGTTAAGTTAAATTTTAAAATCTTTGACTAACCGTGTAGTCAAAAACATATATTTTCAGTGTATACATGTTATATATTTGGATTCGTATTCAAAAGTACTTTAAGATTATCGTATTTTGGTATTTGTTGATGCTATATTTTAAAAAAAATAATTTGTCAAATTCTTGCTTTAAAGATCTTGCTAAATACATGCACAAGTTATTTCATGGGATGGAGTGAGTACAATATACTCCTTCCGTACTATATACTCCCTTCATCCTAATTTATAGGTCATTTGATTTTTAACACCAAGTTTATTTGACCAACTCATCTTATTCAAAAGATTTGCGAAAATATGAAAAAAAATCAAGTCATAATTAAATTACATTATGCTAAACTAAATTATAATAAAAACAAATAATAATTAATAAGACAAGTAATTCAAACTTGGTACCAAAATATCAAACAATGTATAATTTGGGACGGAGAAAATATTACATTGCAGTTGGATCAAATGTCACGCAAGCTTAAACAATGACGACTATGAAATTAATAAGTTGGGTAGCATTGAAATGGCGCTTTTCTGCTCAAAAGGCAACAAAAGGTGAAGAAAGATGGGGAGTGCTAAATTGATTAAAACTGCGTGCAAAGCTAGCCTTCATAATTTGTTGCATATCCTGTATATATAAAAACTTTTGTATACAGAGTACAGCAGACAATCGACATTGCCGAGGTACAGATGCCAAGTCGTTTTCCCATCCCTTCTTTACAGCTTTTATACGATCATCGTCATGGGAAGCACCTGAACAGAAGAGAGAAAAAGGTGAAAAGAAACCGACGTGCGCATCTCATCTGACCAGTGACCACGTGGGGCGCTCTCGTGGGTGGTGGCAAACACTTTCACTAATCCACGCTAGCCCTAGCCATGTATATTTCCAGATGAGCAAACATACCATTTTGTTTAGTTAGGTACTTTCATAATCGGAGCAGTATGATGTGATCTTTGACCTCATTGAAGCACGTGGAGTTTTTATAAGAAAAATCGGAATGCGACTTTTGTTATTTGAAGACAATCCAACTAGCAAATTCTTTAAGTGTCGCATAGCAACCACCTAGCAAAAAAAAAAAAAAGAAACTTATTTGCTATTAAACACTGGCCATTCGTGAAATTGGCGAGGAGACACTAAAATACAATGTCTAGGCGCAAAATTTGCCTAAAAGTTGTCACATCTCATTCTGCTCTAATAATGCCCTCTATATATCATCATCTATACATCAACATCATATATTGATGGCTTACCTTGTACCCAACTACATACGTATGTGTCATAACCTTAAAGACCATGTACTCCCTCCGTTCCAGAATAAGTGTTGTTTTACGATTCAAAGTTTGTCCTACAATAAATGCTGTTTTAGAAGATTGGTTGCTTTTAAAAGAATGCATGCATACAGACAGACACCTTAAAAGAAAAAAAAAATCTGTTAACCAGGGGCACATGCGTCATATCTCATCCTCCTTAATCTGTCCTAAAATTTCTAAAACAGCACTTATTGTGGGACAGAGGGAGTACATGTTTAATGTTGACTTAATTAATTGACTAAAACATAGTAAGAAATGATTAGAGAGGAGAGAATATTCATACATATAATATTCTTTTTCTATAGTATTTGTTTTAGTTTTCCCATATGCACTAGTAATAAAAGAAAAATATTTGGCATGGGGTCTACATTTATGCTGAAGCTCAACTAGGAGTGCACTATGGGATCCAAGCAAAGTGAGACCACCACTCAATTAAGAAGCCGCTATAGCCTCCGAGCAGGCCTACGCCACTACTACTCGACCAAGGGGTTCCATGGCCTCCAAACAAAGCAAGACCACCACACTACTCGGAGGCTCTACAACCTCCGAGTAGGGGAGCCCCCACCAAATTCCCATGGATCCTTCTTTGACACGCTTCATCCCTAAGACCATCGTCCCCAACGTTTATGCCTAAAAATCTTGCCTATCCACTATTCCAACTATCTTTTTCTCTGTCTACAGTAGCACTACAGCGTATAAATGCATATAAGCATTCCATTGGGGATATCCTAATGCCATAGACACAATCAACACATACATGTAGTAGAGTAGTCCATAGTGCATACATTCCATACATTCACCTTACTTCCCTAACTGAGTACTAGCAAATCTCTTGCCCATATGAGCAATCAACAATAGCAATTTCTTAAACAGGATGCAGATACTTAAAGTTAAGATATAACTCCTTTAGCAACTTAAAATATTCATTGCTATTCATGTTAATTCAGTTAATTAGTATCTTCAGCAATACATTATCATCTAAGTCCTTGTTTTCCTTCATCATAAAATCTACAACCTTATTAGGGCCTCGCGTGATGCCGGTTTCCTTGACAACTTCCCTTCTATAGTGAACATGGCTGCAACTACAAAACTTCAATTCATCAAATTTTGCCACCGGTTCAACACAATAATCCTCCTAGTGCCAAAAAAAAGGGCGCCCAACTCCGTTGTGCTACGAGAACAATCAGACCACCAAGAAATTCATCCGAGCAATCTACCATATCCAACAAACCCGTAGTCAATCCTCTATTTGCCCTAACATACCATGTGGTCAGTGTGCAGCAATGGAAGACCCACCCTAGGCTCCATTCCTTGGTTAACCTGCGCTTCACACCACCTTCTTCAACCCATGATCTGAGCAAGTAATGAGAGGTACCCACCCAAGCACCATAGATTCGATTCCAAAGCACTCAGTCGGGGAGGGGGGCGTGGTGTCCATCTGAATTGCCGATTGTGGTAGGCATAGCGGGAACAAGAAGAAATGGGAAACAACTTGGTAGGAAGATCATGAGGAGCTAGGACTTTCCCTCATATGTGTCAATAAGGTATGGGCCAATCTATAAATCTTCATCTCCTCAAACGGGTGGCAAACTTTCTATTTGAAACGCACCCAAGATCCAATGAGGCACACCATGTTGGTAGGGGGAGTTGGTGGATGTTGTTTTATAGCTATGCTTAGGGATGGGGAAAAAACCCATACCAATTATTCATACTTGAATTACTGAACCCAAGTTACCCAACTCATGCTTTCGATATTAGATCTGAAAGTTAAACCCAAGTTACCTCACTCCTCATTTTTCTTCTTATAATTGCACAAAGAGATTTCAGTGATATTCGCTTCTAGCCTTCTAGGGTGAACTATGAACTTAAAGTTTGTGATGTATGAAAGTGAAATATTTATGCCGAGATACTAGTGTTATATTGATATATTTTATTATTTGTGGCAAAATCGAGTAATTTGGGATTATCTGAACCTAAAATTTGGGTCAGAGGATTTGTTCGGATGCACTTGTAACATTCCTGAAACCCTAAATTACCAGACCTAATCTTTTCAGGTAACTCGAATGTCCACCCTACCTTTGCTGATTCGTTTAGAAGTTCACGCGGCTCAATTTGCTTTTTCCATAGTTTATATAGACCGAAACGAAATAGCCCGAATAGTTTAGAACTTTTTAGTTTGACATATCCTGAAACTAACAGGCGCCGTACTACTTGGACGCATGCATGCAGAAACTGGCAGTATCACCGACAGTCGATGCGAGTTCCTTTTTTTCCACATGCAACCGAAGCAGCTGGCAGGCGCATGACAAGCATGGGGGGCTGCAGAAATTAAGGCAGTGGGTGGCACTAATGCATCGCCTAAATCTGCCAAACACCATGCAATTTTCAGCACATCATACATCATCATTCATCAGCAGTAGTTTGGTGGCAGCAGATCAACCGGTACCGACAACGTTCCCTGCCACAGTGATGTAGTACATTCTTTGACTTGAACTGGCAGTATTCTGGTCCTTGGGACGTGTGTTATATAGTCTCCAAAATGTTAGGCGTCGTCTGCTGACCATACTCTCTCCGCTCTCAATTACAACGGTAAAAAATGAGCCTAGGTCAACTGAAATTGAGTAAGAGTGGTTGTGCATCTAGCAACTCAAGTTTAAGTCTTTTTCAATTCAAAATTGGGTGTCTATTTTTTCTTAACGAAAAACTACCTGGCTCCTTCTAAGTTGATCATATTTTAAAATTATAATAGTACTCATTAGCTCCTCATAGGTTGGTCGCATTTTTTTAGAATTATAACAGTACTCCTGAGTTGTTTTAGTTTGGTCAGAAGTGAAACCTACGTAATATTAATCAACTTTATTGACATCTACAATATCGAATATGTAACTATACTCGAGCCAACATGTTCACTTTGTTTCAAATTATAGTTTATTTTGAATTTATCTTAAGTCAATCTTTTTTGTACATTGACCAAACTTTTATAAAAGATATTAACATCTGCAATTCCAAATAAATATACTATCCAAACACATTTCGAGATACATACATCGTGGAACTACTTTGACGTTACAGCTTTTGAGCTGTTTTCTTCATTTAAAAAACAAGTCAAAGCAGACGAGATTTGACTTAGGACAAACTCAAATCGGACTTAGAGAGAGTATCTAATGAAATTAGTTTGATGCTTTAGATATTTGTGCATTTTTTTTAATAAATACCGTAAGAGGCAGAAATGTTTGACCTAAAACAAAGCCAGAAGCGATTCATAATTTGTAACAAGAGAAATATCCTATCCCATGACATACGGGAGGACAGGAGGGGCAATCAAAAGGAACAAACAAAGGCATGGCATGCACTGACGTGCCCCACCCATGCCATAACACGCAAGTTCTACGTGCGAGGCATGCATCACCAACCAGGCACAGCACAGGCAAAGGAGGACTCATCATGAGAGCTAGCAGCACATCTGCACATGACGCACGTTGAGCGAGAGGCACCGTCACATGCGATGCGAGTGCAATAATCCATCAGATGCAGCACTCTACGTTACGCATGTGCTTTCCTTGGTTCGATTGCCCGTTGATGCCGTGCTCAGCTCAGCTCAGATCCGCACCGCGTCTGAATATACATCAATCAGGTGTTAAAATACATTTTAACACTTGAATTTTTGACCATTAGATTTTAGATGGATGGATAGAATTACACTGTACCTCGACACGCCGCCCCGGCTTTGCGCGCCGCCCCCGCCCTCGTTGTGACCGGGCAAACCGCCGTAGTGCCAGCGCCGCCCCGTCCCCCGCCCTCGCCACCTCTCCGCCCTCCCCGCCGGCGTTCAATCGGGTGAGGGGATCGATCCCATCACCCAGTTGACGTTTAGATTTTCTCTCAACAGCCTATAGGTTCCTCTGGCCGGATTTAGTTAACCCAACTACGAATTACGAAACGAGCCTGTAGGAATCTTTCCCGGCCCATTGATCCACAAGAGCAGCGTCCTGCCCTGCTTGCAAGGTGCTCGAACAAATGCGCCAAGGAAAGAGCGCTGTATGCTGCGGCATCTCTTCTTTCCATGGCAGACGAAATTACAACAGATCTTCGCCTCGTCAGTTCAATCTGTAAGGCTGCTCTGCTTTTAACTTTGATTTGTTTATTTGATATACAAGGTTGGTTAAATTCTCTGCAGCACATGTACTGCCTGCTGCGATGCCAAAGCCGCCGTGCGTTTCATCAACAAAAAAATCATCATAAAAAAAAAAAGCCGTCGTGCGTGCGTGACACTACACTTTGTACCAGATTAATCATTCCAACTCACTACTCCTGTAGTACATAGGACTGCACTAGCATTGTTCCACACAAGCAGAGCAGAGAGTTTGTGCTCTGTCGTCAGGTGGACCTTTGCTCTAACCTTGGTCTCTTGCAGGGCTGCAGGCAGAGGGCCCAGGGTGTCTGAACATTTCTGAACCGGTCGAGTGTCATATGCGGCTCACATGTTTTTGCCAAGGGTACTTGTCTTTTCTAGGTTTTACAAACCGGCTATAACATGAGTTAGTGCTGGTAAAAAAAAACAAAGTTTGGAGTCTTATCATTGTCCAAAATGGCATCTCTTTTTGTGACCCGAGGTATGTTTTCTTACAAGTCCAATTCTACAATAGTAGTACTGTATTGCACTATGATAAACTTACTCTACCGTTTTATTAACATGCACAACCCATGACCCATCCCTTCCGAAAACACACGCACACACTATTTAGTAGTATTTACATAAAGAAGCTACCAGTCATTACTTTGAACAACCTGCTGATCATGGAGTTCTTGAACGAATATGCAAGCTGCGCTTCTATGTTCACCTGGGGGCTTGTACGCTTGTATGTTTTTATTTTTTTCCACATTTCCTGTACACTCTAATTTTCCTTTGCATTTACAAGATTGGGCCTTCCTCTGCTCTTTTTTGTTTCTAGTCTTCACAACGGAATCCATGCCTGTAGTTACATTTGCAGGAATGTTTTATATGGCTTTATCCTCGGGAAGCATAGATGCCATTTCTAAAGATTTATTTGTTTGCTACTGACCTTGATTAATCCTGTTTCTGTACCGCAGAAAATCATGTCGTTTGCGGTGAACATGCTCGTTATCTTGCTTCCTGCAGATAGCCTTCCTACTTTCTGCTGCTTCTCCCTCAACCATATCTATCACAAATTCAGAAGCAAAATCAGAACTGGTGAATCCTGTATTATGTGATCCAGAGGTAAGCTGATCTTCTCTCAACAGAGTTCTTGCTTCCTCTTGTTCTTGTTACTGAGATCTAAATGTTAGTTCATTTGCAATAAAGAACGTGGCCGCAGAGGATTGGCCAATAATTTTCATAGAGTACAGACTGAAATTTATAATCAAGTAGAGATACCCTAACAGTAGTTGGTTGCCATTTTGTTGTTAGATAAATTAGTATAGCTGGTATGGGAAAAAAATAACGAAATCCATGTCACCTGAATGATGCTAGGGCTTTTACTGCAGTTCAAGTAGATGAAGTCTTCCACCACTGCCATTGCCTCTACATTTGTTCCCTTGGATATTGGCATTGCGATTTTAGGTTGGCATCGTTTCTTCCAATCCTGGAACCATCTCAAAGGTTCACATTTCTTTTCATTTCATAACTGCCAGAGGTCAAGTTTGATACTTTGATTAATACCTTTAAGGCTGATCCTTCGACTTGAGCACCAGCACAGTACATCCAATCTTTATATACGACAATGGAGCTAATGCATTGTTTCCTAATCGTCCAGCTTCTTTTAGGTGCCTTTATCTCGATCTTGGATTCAGTTGACATGTCTAGTTCCTGTTGACAATGTTTTTCTTTACAATATAGTGATCCAAGATGCTATTACGTGCTTTTGTAACCACAAAACTGACCTGTATACTCAAGTCTGTGCAACCAAGGTAAGCTTTGCCCTGACATACAGCTAGAGATTTGACATGCTTGCTCCTGTACAATATTTGGCTGCTTCTTGATGCACAAGAGAACTGTAGCAGTAGGAAGGAAAGCAAAAAACACCGTTATGTTATGTTGTGCATTACATTTGTTGAGAGAATCACTGAGTGGATAATAAGTCAATAAGTACTTTGAGAACGTTGTTCTGTGTTAGTGCAAGGATTTTGTCACCACAAATATCAATCTTTTGCACGGCCTCTCTTGCCTGAATCACCTCGACACACTCAACCTTGCGCTGTGACATTTCCCATACCTGCAAATGATCTTGTAATTTTATTTGTTGCAATTTCTTCTCTTTTACGATTTTAGCACTGTGGTTGCATTGGTTACCCGAATAGATTTGTCAGCTGATCCACTCAGGAGGTTCTCCCCAGTTTCCGATAGTGCAAAACAAGTCACTGCCTTCTTGTGCTCCTTTACTTCCCTGATGATTACCGCCCTTTGGCCTTTAATATCCCATGCCTGCACAGAACACCTTACTGTTAGGAATTTTGTAGTTATACAAATACTACTGCACAAACTGATGGATAAACTTGGCATATATCAGTATGAGTTTGTATTATTTTACTGAAGTCCTAGGTTCTGGTATGCAACAAATCGTGAGCTAATCCCGTAGATTTATGGTAAATTGAAACTATGGTTCTGATCTGAATTCTGAAATATGGAATATATATATCATTACCCTGATGGTGCCGTTAGAATAACCAGCAAAAAGCTGCCCTCTGAAGAATGCGATAGCAGTTGCTGCGCAGTTGCCAGGTTGACCAATTTCCAGGATTTGTGTGTGTACACATGATACACGCTGCACTGACAACATCAGATTATTAAATCTTATGTTGAAAAAACATGTCTCACAAAGGTCTAGCTAGCTATGCTGTTAGAATGTTCTAAGCATTGCTTTTGAATTTACAAAGTGGCAAACCTAAAGAACTTCTGGTTAGATCTTAGTTCCTAATGTAAAATATGTACTTGTTGTCCTGTGCGTGCTACTTAGGATGACACGCCGGGCTGTGCTACGGTACACAAATTATCTCCTAAAAAGTAAGACTTTAAATAGATCTATACCATTGAAATAAAAAAAGATAAAATAATTACTATAATGGATTAAATGGGAAAATAATAAAAAAAACCGTTTCCTCTCCCACGCCGGTTGTTTCGCTTCTCCCACGCGCACGACCGTGCCGAGGGAGCGGTTGTTCCAACCAGTGGAGTACTCCCACGCGTGAGCCCCAGTACATCGCTCCCGTTTGTTAATCTATATATGGTAATTAATACGATGTACGTAGGCACGTATCTGCCTGTGCGGCACAGCGCAACCAGTGCCACACACCGCCACGTACGGAAGCCGTGCATGCAGGAGGTGCATATCCAAGGTTAGATCAGCACGTTCTATTTCTAGTTGATTTCCTATTTTGCCTAATGTAATTAATTATATATGTATGTGTATATACTTTTCATTTGAATAAAAATGGGGCATGGCATCTTTAGTCCAAATTAGCGGCTCAAAAAAGTCCAACGTAATCCAATTCTATTAAAAATTCTCGAAGAGATTGATACAATAGCTACATCTATATTTATGAATTTTCATGTTCAATAACAAAATGAACAACGCCTCCACAGATCGGTCAGGCATTCCAACGATCCGTCACGTCTCCATCGGAACACAACAATCACGGCTCTGTCCGACCGTCCATGCTGGCCATGTTCGGGAGCTTAGGTTAATTATTGATCATTATCTTGGCTGTTTTTATATTAATAAATAATTATTTAAATATTTTAGGTATTACTTTCTAAGAGGTAATACTTCATTTTATCTGCTTAGATCTAACCGAATGGACGGTTCACAGTTGTTTCAGTGTACCATAGCAATTGTCTTAGTTGAAACAGGGTTAGTATGAGCAAAGGAGGGAAATAAAGGAACTAAACTCCAACTATACTCACTGGTTTGCTGGAAAGAAAATAGTCTGTAACTTGAAGCAACTCCTCAGCCATCCATGTGAATGATGAAAGTCTCCTAAGTGATTCTCGGGAACCCTCTGACAAACTCATCAACATTTGCTTTCCTGTTGTTAAAAAATGGTCAACTCTGTACAAATATATAGTCCGTCAAGCATTCTTTTTAACTTTGGCTTAGATGTTTACACCCAAAAGTCTTTAGGATGTTCAAAATACCTCTTGAGTTTTTTTTTTTTTTTGATAAGGAAAATACCTCTTTGAGTTTTAGTTCGTACCAAACCATTCAACTGTAACAGGGCATCAGATAATAATGAGGAATTATTTACCTTTTCCAGAGGTGTAGTTATAGAGAGACATGCATGCTAGCACCCTTTCGTCAAGCTCAAATCCTGGATGGAGGTGGCTTGCTATGTCATCTAACAATATCTCACAAGCAGAATATCTTATGTGATTTTCACCAAGGGCAGCCAACTCGCTTCCAAGCCATGCAGTGCATACAAGGCAATCATGTGAGGTTCCCTTCACCTTGCTTTGCATCCCTTTGGCAAGAGCGCTGATAAATGGTACTCCTATTTTAATAATTGCTCGTGCTGATTTACTGCTCCATGTGCTTATTTCTGTATTCTGCATCATCCATCACCATTATTAATTTCTTGTTATTGTTTTGTTCCTTACTATTAACTTTTTTAAAATTTCCAAACGAATGAATCTTTTCATACTTCACCTGCAAGCAAGAATCAAGCCAGTCGATGTTCCTGATTGTATTTCTATGATATGTTGATGTGAGACCTGCTTTCTTTGCGAGCAATGCTGCAGTATACGATTCTCCTGACCAGGAATAAGTCCCTCCAAGGTTTGAAAGAAATGATGCTGATAATGCCTGCACTCTACCGTTTTCTTGAGATGATAGAGAGTCCAATAGGACTTCCACTGCTTCGTCTTGGAACACACTCCTGCCATCTGATTTCTCCTGAAAAAGGGAATGTAAAACCTACTGCTTCAGATAATATGATGTTACGTGCAAGTTGCAATATTACCTTCAAACTAATGCTACTAGCAACAACTAATAATGCTTTTATGTTTTGTTTCTGCAGGATCAGTGGACCAATGATTAACATACAGGTATGTGGGACGTATGGATCTTGGGACCTTTTTCAAAAAATTCTTTGTGGTGGTTCGTTAACAGTTTACAGTTTACACCATAAATGCTTATTCAAAGTAGGGGTATCTGGGAGAGCTGACAGTGCATATACCATCAAATCCAATTGCAGGAGAAGGCAAGCGGCTAAAACCCGATGTTCAGGTTCCATTTGATGGAGGCTTGCCATCAATGTGTGCATAATTGCAATGCCTCCTTGCCGTCGTATTTCTTGGAGCAAAGAGTTTGCTGAGGACCTGAAAGTTAGCACAATTCCACAAGCTATTCAGGAAAATCTATAAAAGACTCAACATTATCAGGTTATGCATTATACCTGGGTATCTGAAGAATCTCATGGAAGTATTCAAGTGCGGCATACTTGGCACGTTGCTCTTTTCGTCTGAGAAGATGTAGGAATGGATCCACTGGAGTAGCCTGTGACAAAAACTTCTTGCAGTTGCCGTTGAGACGCACACATCTGATGAGAATAGCTGCCAGGGCCACACCTTCTTCCAAGTTGTTGTTCTTCGCAACATCAACAAGCTTAGAGAGAATAGGAGGGGAGCTGAGGGAAGCCAAGTGGACATTGTTTGTTACATAGTCAAATGCCGTCACTAAGATCTCAATGAGAGCTATAGATGCTGATGTCGGTGTAAGTGGAAGCATTGAAGGCCATTTATGAGTGCCTGAGTTGCAGGCAACATGTAGAAGCGAGGGCAACAGATCCAAGTTTTTGATCTCTAAAGGTGAAGGATCCAATAAATATATCAGAATGACTGCTTCGTGCACATCTCTCTTCAATGCTGTGGCTAAATTGGATAAATGGAGGTCCTTCCTCTTGATGCCTCTCATCATATTTCTATCTTCAGATATCATGAGCAGTAGTACATAGACTGATGCCCTGATCACTTTTTCCTTCTTAGACGTTGAAATACTGTCAAGCAGCTGGTCAAGGATGTCTTGCCTTACTGATGACTTGTGTCTCGTTTCAGAACTGCTGTTCAGTAACTGCCATATAGTTGTGACCTCAGAGCCAGCATCGAGGCAGTTTTCTAAACCATCTGAAACCAATAGTTTTGATACCGCCTTCTCGAACCTCTCAAGAAAATCTACCTGACTGTCCTTCCCCCAGCGTGAGCTAACATCGCTCCAGTCCTCACTGGTTGTGGAAGTTTTGAATTTCCTGCTCATGCTTCCTCTGGAGACTAGGTCGGACAGGGAATTTTTCTTGATGAATTTGGTCGAGAAGTTGCTGAAGCATCTGAGATCATATCTCGGTGAGCACTGTGGAAACATGTCATTCTTGGCAGAATAGCTGGATGTGGAGTATGAGTCAGTGTTCTTCAGTTCTAGGACCGAATTAGACAGATTATTTAGTGAGCCATGAGATCTGTTTGACTGCAAACAATTTGGTTTCCTCTCGCGGTCATCGACATGGTACATTGGAGATTCTGGAGCATATATCATCGGATTTTCAGGGGATGTGCACCATGTCAGATTCTTGTTGTGGTTCGGTCTAAGAAGAATTAAAAATTTGAAGTTAGTCAGCATGGGAAACAGTACCGCATACAGTGTTGAATGGAGTACCTTTCATGGAGTTTAGCTGCCAAGAAATCTGCGTCTATTGGCATAATCTTTGCTGACCTGACTTTTTCATATGGAACCACCTGCTTCAGATGAATTATATGCCATGAAAATGTAAGGTTGCTCCACTAATTTGGCAGAACAAAAGCTGAAATCAAGTTCTTCTACTGAAAATGGTGATTATATCCTTTCACCAGTATAATTTGCAATGAATCTTTGAATGCTAGAACCGATTATGTTTTACCTCGTTATCACTTCCTTCACTGGAATCAAGATGTGAGTAGAAGGAAACAGGCGAATCTGACTGGGACTCCTCAAGCATCTCATGGAGGCACCTGCTATCAGAACTCCCTTTGGTATCTTCCTGGAAATCTTGATCCTCAATGCTGATAAAATCCTTCAGCTCGGCCAAACCACCATGAGCACCAAATTGCGATGCAAAGACCGTACTCATTCCTTGACGATCGACAAACAGAGTGGCCCTATCCTGCAACAATGCCAGATTCTCCGAATTGAAATGCATGCAGGCCAGATCAAAACTCTTTTATGCACAGACAACATTGTGTCAAGACTCAAGACATGTATACTTAATATGATGCTTACCTCCGAAGAATTCAGCCATCTCGAAATGACAGAGCCTTCAGATTCTTCTAACTGAATACACCTGCTCATGGAAGTATATATCTTCAGAGTTCAGACAGCGAGACAATTGCACCTTTCTTTTCTACACCTACAGACAGTAGCATCTACTAGCAAGCACTACTGCAGACAGGGCATATAGACAATGTAGGAACCACACTGGCAGCATGATTTCACCTATTGGCTATGTATTGAACTATATATAGCTCTACTCCTGTAGACAATGCCGCAGTACAGAAGATGATCTCTCTAGACGGTGCTATCATTCTGCAAGCATGCAGCTGCACTGGACCAGGATGGTTTAGTTTACTACATGCTTGTCTCAAACTGGTAGTGGAGAATCTTTGCCCCAAGCTTTTCTTCAGGGATTAGCTAGGGAATGTGAAGATGGCATTTGACAAAAAGGCGTGCGTGGCATTTCACTTTTAGAATCCCTTTTGGAATCACTTTTAGAGAGAGTGCTCTTTTACCTTTTCGCTGTATTTAAGGGGCTATCTACAAATAGTTGAGTTAATGAATTTTTTTTTATTTCCGAAATCAATGGGTAGTGTCATGCAACTGTTTTTTTTAATATAAAAATGGGCTTCAAAGTGTTGTTTTGCTAATAAAATGAAATCTCGCAATCACAAGATTTTCTTATGCTGTTCTAGTATTTTGCCAATGTCACCACACTAAAAAGATATGAAAAATATTGAAAACCCTCATTTATTTTTATACGCACGAAACGAAACTCCGTAGGGCTAGTTTGACGAACTTCATTTTTCATGGAATTGAGCTATTTTTTCTCAATTCTCTCTATTTCCCTTCAATCTGTATAGAAAAGGAGATTGCCAAACTAAGCAAGGGAGAAAAAGACCCTGGACAAAAAGACATGCAAAACCATGAAAAGTTTCCCAATAGAATATGTTCTTTTTTTTCACTTTCCAGTCGTGCCATGCAGTGAGTGTCAGTGTACTCGTACAACTATACCGCAGCTCAGTATACGTATCCGTATACGCCTAGGTAGGCTAGGCCGCTAGATGTACGTACTGTCGTCCTCGTGTACGTATGCCGTTATAATGCCGCGCGCGGTAAAAAAAGTTGCCTGTTTTCCAACCAACGAACGACTCACCCGCCATTTCCCGCGCCGGCGGCCACGACCTTGTAGTACATGAGCCAGTCCTTGTACCGCCGGGCCGCCCTGCGCGCGGCGTCGTCCTCACCGGCGCCGGCGGCCCTGGCGAGCACGGCCTCGCCGAACAGCCCCTCCCACAGCGCGCGCGGCGCGAGCCTGGCCCCGGCGTCGTCCTCGCCCCCCGCGGCGCCGGCGGCTGCCACCGCGGCGGGGCACACGGCGACGGCCTGCAGGAGGTCCGTGGCCATCTGCCAGGCGTCCCCCTGCGCGCACCGCACGAGCGCGAGGTAGAAGTAGGCGCACGCGGCGACGCGGCGGTTGTCGATCCCCGCCGTCGCGCCGTGCTCCGGCAGCAGCGCGGGGGCCTGCAGCGCGTCCTCGACGCCCGCGAGGTCGGCGGAGGAGCCGGAGGCCGGGATTAGGAGCGCGTCGATGGAGCGGCGGAGCGCGGCGAGGACGTCTTCGTCGTCGTCGCCGTCGTTCTCCTCCCCCTGATGCTGGCCGGAGGGGTTATTACGAGAGCGGCGGCGGCGGCGCAGGGGGCGAGGCGGCGGCGTGAGCAGGGCGAGGCAGCGGCGGCCCGTGGCGTGGAGCGCGGCGGGGTCGGCGAGCAGCGAGCGCAGGTGGTGGTGGATGAAGGAGATGAGGGAGCTGATGGAGGTGCGCGGCGGCACCGGCCGTGGCGCCGTCGTCGGCGGCATTGTTGACCGCAATGCCGGTGCTCAGCAAGAAGCTCTTTGGGCACCACCACCAACAGAGCGTGGCGATGTAAGTGAAGCCTCGTAGGAGTGGTTCATGGGCAATCTTGGGTTGGTATGGGGAGCAACTGGTCCCTCCAATCCCCTCTTGAGTTCATGGAGATAAGTAGGAGGGGATTGCAGGGAGAGGGAGGCTAAATCTTCCCGTGTGTGTGTGTGCGTGTCTCAAGAAATGAATGAGGCATTTATTTAGTGAGAAGTGGAGGTTACACACTCGCACTTGACTGGAAACGTATTATTAATTAATTATAGAGTACCATCTCTGTCCTAAAAATTCTGTTTTGACAGAGGTAATAGTACTTATTTAGTTGGAGGGCTTCTTTCGCTGCACTGCAAACAATTTGTAGCCACACTCCTCTTTGCTCACCCACCTCAACAGCAGGAGGTAATAAGATGCTGCACCTATAAATTCATGTTTCACAGCATACTAAACTTTATTCAAACATATTATAGGGAGTAGTAAAAGGCCTGGTTTATTACCCTTCATTAATCAAGTTGCCTTTGCATGCATGATCTATATATGGCTAGCTACAATGGTTGTGTTGTACGTCTCCACGCACGCTAAGAAAAAGAAAAGGGTATTTTGCATCCGTTCACCCATTCAGTCAAACTTTGAAACTCAAATGCGATTTTGAATACTAAACGGAGCTATATTTAGGGATGAAGGGATTATCTTTTAATAGAACATTTATTTTTCAGCCAAAGTCTACTCTGCAAGATCTTTTCCCAATTCATAGTATATGCATCATAGAAAACAGAATAAGTAATCTTTGTGCATGGAAAGAGTTTATTCTTCGAGGCTTATTAGTCTGAAATGATGTCATTTTCTGATAATCAAACATATCATCGACGATAGTCCTCGGGAGGGTTGGTTGTACCTAGTACCCTACTATGGATCAAATCCTAAGTTTGGCATGTTGTGTTTCATTTTCATTAGTGCGGCTATTAATTTATAGTATAATAATAAGTGACATGACTGCCAACAACTAAGTGTTTTATATTAGGATGATTTTATCAATCTCAAGATTATTAGCCGGCCCTAACTCTCAAAGGCCGGTGTTAAGAGTGAGCATATGCATGAAGCATGATGCAGATCTTCAGCAAGTTTCTTGTAGGATGAGCAACTGTTTTTTTTTTCCTGGAAACAAAATTAACTCATATAATTCAATTTAAATTACCCGAATTTTTTTTAAAAAAAATATGTTGCCCCTTGTCAAAACAGGCTAACTGACATGTTGCTTAGATGTGTTCCAATATTTAACAGTTAGACTGTGATGATCGTATATGTGTTCGATCGATCTACTGTCAAGATAAGGTTCTTTAGTACTTTCAGGGCTCGGATTTTGTTGCTCTTGTTCTTATACGTTACTAACTGAACCAGCATGTCTCTCCCGACTACAAGATCCAATCGTTAGTCCAAAACTGCATCTATGCTGAAGGTACCTGTCGACGCGAAGACGACAGATGAGACATTCTACATCTTTACCACGCGGTTAGAAAAATATAAACAGCTTGTTAAGCTACAAAATGTAACCTTGTGCGGTCAGACTTGCTTGTGTCCAGTCAGGTCAGAATCAGATTGAATTTCTGAAATCAACTCTTTATGTGCATGCCTAGTACACATGCATGACGCGTCGTCGCTGCATGCATGATCTTATCGAATCGGTGGTGTCAACAGCTCACAGGGAAAGTGATGGATGACACAAGGAGACAATCCGGGCCGTTAAATTGGTGCTCAATAGGCCCGTGAAAAACATATTCTTTACCGCATGGTTGGGATCTTGCAATGTAGATAAGACAACAAAGACATGGCAAAAAAGAAACTTCAGATTCTTTCTTTGTTGGCAGAATCGTAATGTCATATGGTATCATACCCTAAGTTAGTTACATGTAACCAGATCTACAAATAAAATTACTCATATATATAGTCATGTGTTCTTGTTAGCTTCAGGGCAGTAGCTGAATTTATTTATGTTATACTTTACAAGAGGGCCAAGTATCATATAGGAGTAACTAAAGAAGAAAAATGGGACACCACTAGTTCATACCATAAAAAAGTAAGTAAAATACATGGACGGTTCTTAAAACTCGTCATGCTATTTATTCCAATAACTTTAAAACTGTAGATTTGGGTTCTTAAACTTGTGAAACGTATATATGTCATCCATGTCCAAATTGCTCCAAATACCTCTATAGTTTTGATATGTCAATATGAAATCTCCACATTAGACTATATGGGTATTTAAATATTTTGGACACTTTGGACCTACTAGATGACATGCTTTAACAAGTTTATACACCTAATAAATTTGTAGTTTCAAAATTTATGGATACTTTAGAGATTGTATTATTTATACAAAAATCGATACTGGTTTCACATTTTTTTTATTTATAATGGTTTGTTATGATTTGTTATATTAAACCAGATTTTTAATATTGTGGAAAATGGAAAACCATATTTGAAATGAGTTGAAGGAACAGATTTTTTTTGTTAGGTTAGTTGAGGAATGTACATGGCATGTTCAATTTCTTTAGTTCATCCTCCAAGGTTTCAAAACCGGATGACCATGACGTACAAATGGCTAAATTGGGCTTTACCCTTTGGTATATCCTCCAACATTCCGGTAAAATGAATTCTCAATATTGATTGGTCCAAACCACTGCCAGAACCCAAAAGAAAAAGGTCATGTGTCACTGTAATGCAAGAGGTCAGGTATCACTAAAAGCTTGTGTAGTACAAAATGACCCTAGCTAGAGGCACTACTAGGGTTTGCCATTGTTAATGACCAATGGGAATAAGCTAGGGAAAACCTCAGGGTCCTAATTAATTAAGCAGCTAGGATGGATTTACACATTCACTTTGCTGTGGTGTCTTCTTGCAGCTTGTCTTCAAGGGCAGGGAAAAGGCGTCTCGCAACAAGCTGGCCATCCAAGGCCCCAATCTTGGACGCATGCAGGAAGGGTGGTACGTGATGAGGAGAGGGTGGTGCCGTCGTCGTAGTGGGTAGAGCTAGCTTCAGCTATCCACTGAATTATTGTCCGTGTTGTGGGTCATGCATATGCATGCAGTGCTCTCTGGTCTCTGCAAGGTACGGTACAAGGCTCAGGGGTGTGTGTATACTAACACAGCATGGCTGGTGCATGTGTGTGCTTCACCATCATGCATGTATGCTCTTTTGCAAAGCCTATCTAGGAATTGTAACCAGCATATATATATATATATAGAATTGGGATTTGAGAAGCATATATAATTAAAGTATTCTGCATATATACATGGGTGAACCAACCAAACCATGCAACCCACAAGAAGGTGGGTGATATATACACACAGAACATGAAGCGGGGCAGACAGCGCGTGCACTAGCACCACACGATGGCAAATATATGCTTTAGCAATTCTTGGCTCGGCTCGGCAGCATGCGTCACGAGCGCCTGCGGTGGCCGTCCTATGCATTGCATGGGAAGAGCAACAACGAGAGGCGCCAAACAAGTGGATTAGTTTACACGGCGCAACATTCCAAGGGTCACAAGACCCGCCATGGATTATTATTGATCTGAATCGATCAGGCATGCAATGCAATGCCCCCACTTGGCACGGAAGAAAGCGGAAAAAATGGGCATGGCCCATGAGAGGGAGAGGGGTACGGTACCACCGGTAAACAATTGTTGTACACCAGTACAAAAGTGCTTCGATCCAGAGCCACTGTTACACCTTCCATGACGTTAACCCTTTTTCCCTGGCTGACCACGTAATGTACAGATCGAGACAACTACACCTCCCAGGGCTGCATATGCATGGAGATGGCAACATGCAGATGCCATCTGTAGTAGCATGCAGCATGCAGGAAACAAAGAACAACCACCCTCTGTAGTAGCATGCAGCATGCAGGAAACAAAGAACAATGCATACATACAGCATGCCAGTACTGTACCATGTATATATGTTGGTGCGATGCGTGCAGAGACAGGGCGGCGACACTATACCCAGAGCAGGTGCTGCCACTGCCAGCTGCCTGACAGTCAAATGATCCTCATCATCATCGATATTGGATTCCAGTTGCTGTGTAACTAGGTACTGTAGGTATGTAGTAGACTCTGTCTCTTTACATATACAGATCGACGATACAGGGCAAACCAACAGCCAAGTACAGGAGAAATACGTACTACATTGTTTACTGTACGTTACCGTCTCAATTTTCCTACTGATGAACTGTTGCGAGCTGGTACTGGTACCGGTGGTGTAGCCGTGTAGCCACATGAGACCTATAAAGGAAACGACCAAGGCTTCCATCCATCGTTCATCAGAGAGATCATAAAGCCTACCACTCGTGACGCGTCAGTTTCAGGCGATCGATTAGCAGTGCCCGGTACAGTGCAGCTCTCTGAAGAGGCTACTCACACACACCTGCCTGCACGGGCCACGGGGAGACTCTGCAGAGCAGAGCATTTGTTGCTGCTGACAAAGAAGCACAGCACAGCTAGGGGAGAAGGAAATGCTCCCATGACTGACTGACTGAATGAATGAATGCAGTGCAGTGCAAGGTTCCCAGGCCAGACATGGCCTCATGGGCCACGCGCCTCAGCTTCTTCAACCATCCCTCTCCTGAAAGATCCAACAGCTCGAGTTCCCTGGCACCAACGGCATTAGTAGGATCATGAGAATGGATTGTTGCATCAAGCCATATAATAGAAGGTTTTATCACTGGTGACGGAATGCAGCTTCATCAGATAGATGATGACCATTGGCGACTTCAGGCCGTCAGGTGAGCCGGCCGGCCGTCTTGGCCGATTCTTGGTCCTGGCCTGATGACAAACCACAGAGCATCACGGGGACCTACCTTCATCTTCATCTTCTATCTGGGGAGATGTTAGAAGAAGCCGGCAGTAGCTTCGGCACTGGTCTCCTGAAGAAACCCATGTACCATGCACGGGTCATCCGGCGGCGACAAAGAGCTGTGCAAAAAAGAGCCCGTGTGTAACACAGGGCAGTGTAGAGGCCTGCAGACAGAGCAAACGTAGGAGATAGATGCACATAGCCAGGACCAGGGCGAGACGAATTCCGCGTGCATACAAAAACGCCTCTTTCCTGTGGATGGTGGCAGGGCACGTAGACTCTGGGATCTGCCTGCCACCTTCGCCGGCCTGGCCATCGTTTCTGCGTCCGGCCAGAGGATGCAACAAAACCAGGACCCGTATTTCCCGTGTCTCCGGCCTCTCGCGCTTCTGAAACACTAGGCAGCAACAATCATGGACTCCACGGCAGCTCAAATCCAACAAACAAAGCAGTATATTTCCCTTCTCAACGTTCAAAATCATCATAATCCATACAGTCGATTTTCAAAATCTCAGGGTTCTGATGACTACGTTGCATCAAGGACAGCATGTCTTTTTTTTTTCCACAAAAAAAAGCTATAAGTAAAATATAATGGCAACAGTAGAGTGAAGCTATTTTTAGTAGTAAGCCACCAATGCTACAAAACAAGAAACAACCGCAGCAAACTCATCTTATTATTACAGAACACTAGCCTGGAGTGGGTGGCTTTTCTGCAACAATGCTAGTGCAGCCGAGCTCTTCCCCTATTTCAATTTCGAAAGGATCTCCTCGGAAGGA
Source organism: Paspalum notatum (assembly GCA_022530915.1). Lineage (NCBI taxonomy): Eukaryota > Viridiplantae > Streptophyta > Magnoliopsida > Poales > Poaceae > Paspalum > Paspalum notatum. The sequence goes on from CM039692.1 coordinate 28,047,659, forward strand.
ACCTCCAGCGTAGCTCCAGCATGTACACTCTCAGGCTTCACAACTGCAAAGCGCAAATTGCATCAGTTGTCACAACCATAACGGCCTGGACAGCTTGAATTGCAAGTAAAACGAAAACAACTTTGTAAAAACTGAAAGTGAATGTAGGCAATCTTCATGGTACCGCCTATATATTGTATATAAAAGAGAATAACATCACATCCAATTTTTAAGGATTGGTATACTATTATATGACAACGTTATCATGTTTTACTTCAGGTCACATCATAAATTGAAACATTGTTTTGGCAAACCATGAAGCTGTCAGCGAGAAAAGTCCTCAAGACATGCTACCATAGTAACGCTACCCTGATACCGACACAAGACCAGATTTTCATTATTAGCCCCCTGTGAAGGCATGGTGCATGAGGTGTAGCCTGGACCACCTGGGATCAGATACAACAAGCGGTACTAATGTATTAACGGATTGCTTTGGTTGCTACAGACAAGATAGGGCAAAGGAATACGATGAACCCGTCAACAGATTTTGGACCCTTCGTCTTCAAAACTTCCATCCAAACACTGGTGACAAAAAAAAAAAAGTATCCCATTTGCATTTGTTGCAAGACTAAACAGTACGCTCCTTGAAAGAACAAAGAGAGAGTGTGTGTTTTGGGTATACAGACTAACACTAGGTTGAAAAACTCAATCTGCCTTACTCTTTTCAGAATATTGTTTCTGACAATAAAACAATTGGTGGAAAGTTCATACTTATGGTCAGTAGATTTTTGCTAACAAAACTGAATGTCCAAAGTTTATAAAATATCCAAAGGTTTAGATACAAATAACATTAGTTGCACAAATATGCAGGCATATTCCTACTGCTGGAGTGCGAGATATATTTTCAAGGGAAAGGAAACAAACCAAATGTTCTATCTTGAGAAGTTATAGAAGTGTTGTAGTATAACAAGGACCAAGGATTTATCCTAATAAAGGAATAAAATAACCATCATTCACTATGCAAATAATAACTGTAACAGAACTGACACACTGATTTTCAGCTAACTCTTGGAGTCTTGCTATACTTCAGCTTTGAACTAATCAAATCAATAATTATGTTCAAAATAAATGTTCCTGGCAAGTTGTCAGCCGCTAAATGATTCTCTTCAATTTGTCAAATGAAAAAAAAGTGATATCCTCTTTCCCTCTCTAGAACAAATCTTTAAATATAACAATGGTGTCAAAACATGTATGCAAGTCCTTGCAGAGACGCAAGAAGGGACATGTAAAAAATCCAGATTGAATTCTACAGGAAACAAATCTAATGTTATTATGTGGCCATTCTAATAGTGATATTTTTCAGAAGATGCAAAGGGCACTTCAAATAATTGCGTGTCAAATATGCTAGGAAAATGCTGAATTATCTGTACTTTTAAATCATAGATGCAACCAATGACATGTTTTAAATCGCAAAAGGGTCCACAAGAATCCTTTATAGATAGACTTTTAGTTTCACTGAGCCATTTGTTATGTTCTGCACATCAGTAGGTTCAAGAGAACATAAGGAAATAATCTGTCTCATTTTCCCACCCACATAAAGCTTATGCAGAAGTTCTGGGATGAGATGTAAGCATCTTAGCAACTGAGCTCAATGCATGATAACTGCACTTATTTGAGCACATCAGCAGCTTCTCACACAGCACAACGCCGATGCGGCGTGTGAGAAGCTGCCAAACTCTGTTTGAAGGCCTGGACTAACAGGCGTTGGTTGAGAACACTCGGTAGTTGGATCATGTACCTCCACAAAAAATGGTATGCCTACAGGAGTAACCCACTGCCTACGTAGCATGGATACGGATAAGCGTATCAATATCGGAAGGATACGGATATGCAGATATGACACTCTTCCAGAAAACTCGATACACCCACTACGTTCTAATTATTTTTTAATAAATAAATAGTAATACTCCTTCCGTCCACAAATACATTGTTTTCTGGGTTTGTCCTAAGTCAAACAATCTTAAGTTTGACCAAGTTTTAAAGAAAAATATTAACATTTATCACACCGAAGAAGTAAATTATGAAAATATAGTTCATGATGAATCTAATAATGGTCATTTTACATTAAACACATTATTTTTTTATAAATTTGGTCAAACTTTGAAAAGTTTGACTTAGGACAAATTCAGGAAACACTATAATATTTCAGGACGGACGGAGGGAGGACAAATTCAGCAAGCAGCAGTGCTCCTCCCTCCAGCGGCAGGGTGTGCTGCCAGAGCTGGGAGATGGCACAAGAGGGGCGGTGAGCGGGTGCTAGGGCAGTAAGGCATCGGGGGATGGAGACTCATAAGATGCTATGCCTGGCACTTGTGTTGCCAGGCTGGGCCGTATGACACTTCCTAATACATATCCCCTCAAGTGTTATTTGTGCTGGTACGGAAAGGAATGCTGGATACGTGATTGATACGTACCGGGGGTGTATCCGCGACGTATACGTATCAGAAATGTCTCCGATATGCGATACGGCCCCCTGGTCATGTTTCCGTGCAACATAGCCCACTGCATTCTAAACGATGGCTTTCAGTGCAAAGCTTACGCTGTGATGTGATTGATCCAAAAACTAATAGAATTATTAAGTTGAAGCAATAATATATCAAGTTGAAGCAGCACCTTAAGCCCTGCTCTGTTCTTTTGTGGAATGTAGAGTGACATGAATCTACCTTTTAGAAAGGCACAGCCACAACTATCTCTTATATCTTTAAGGCTATCATGTCATTTTACGCTCCATAGCTCTAAAGTTCTAACCATGCCAAATTATTTACGCCTAAGATTATGTTCCCCCCTAGGGCTAGTGGTTAATGTTCAGATAAAGCTAAAATCTGTTGAGTTGTGGAACTTGTAAAGGTTGTGCACACAAAATGTTGCATAGGTTTGAATCAAACACTATCATACAGAAAATTACCAGCCAAAAGGATATCAACAAATCAAGGATATGGCATAGGCAGGTCAATCTAGTAAAATGTAGTCCCTCATCTCTTGTAAAAAGTCTACATAACCCCCCTGACATTTGGATACTAGTCTACTTCACCCCCTAACCTATAAAACCAGATATTTTGCACATTAAATGTTGTAAAACTGGACAAATGGCCCCTTAAATGGTTTTGGAGGGTGGTTTTGGTAACATGGCACTCCAAGTGGCATTTTGACCGACATGTCAGGTATTTTCCCCCCTTACATCTGTCTCAGTTGTTCTCGTTGTCACATATGGAGGTCACCGTTGCGCACTGTCACCAGAAGTGCCGCCATCCACAGCAGCGGCCATGGAGCGCACCACACCGCCACATGTGAAAACAGCTCATAGTGCATCGTCGCTGGAGTTACCGCCTGAGCCAGCCTGCACAGGCTGGGACTTCGTCTCCAGCTTGCTAGGGCCGTCGCCCGAGTTACTGCATACTTCAGTCTGCGGAGGAACGATGTAGGGGTGAGGGAACGAGCTTCGCCTGGGTCACCTGAATGCTGTGCTTTCCCTACCGCTTGCCGCAGGAATTGGGGATGCTTGGAGGGAGGCAGATCTCACTGTGGGGGCATTAATGGTGATTGGCAACCGAGTTCGTCGCCTAAGAAAGGTCTGCAGTGGATCTGCTATGGCTTAGGTGGCTCAATACACTAGTGATAAATGCGTGAGAAAGAGAGGGATTGAAAAATTGCATGGGACTTGTCGAATTTTGCCGCCGGGCTGTGCTGCTCATGGGGAGATTATGTGTCTGTGCTTGAGAGAAGATGGAGGAGAGAAGGATTCCAAGGCTGGGCACGCATAGAGCCGACGGTGTGGCCAGCGGCAGCACGTGGACAGTGATGGCAGGCCTTCGTGGACCACGGCGGCGACGAGCGCTCAACGCCTCAACGGTCTTTGCTGCTCACGCTCGCGGCCGGGACGGGAGAGAGAGCAAGGGGAAGAGGTGAGATAATTTTGTATGGATTACAAGTGGAACCCACTGCCACCATGGCATCCAACGTCCACGTGGCTGTCCAGCGTGGCAAAACCACCCTCCAAAACCACCCTAGGGGGTTATTTGTCCGGTTTTGTAAAGGTTAATGTGTTAGATATCTGGTTTTATAGGTTGAGGGGTGAAGTAGACTGACATCTAAATGTCAGGGGGTTATGTAGACTTTTTCCCTCATCTCTTGTGAGTGAAATACCAGAGTACTGTTAATTCAGGTGGTGATAGGTCTAGAATTATCAGAGTTCTCTAGAACAGCTCAAGTGATCCCTTTACTGCTATGCCAAAAGTTGAATGTTAAGTAAACCAAGATAATTACCAAGCCCATGGAGCCAGACTACTGTTTTTGTGCGGGTATGGTGAAAGTTGCAATAGATACAACAGTATTTTTGTACAGTATGAACAACCCAACTAAACATGTTTGTGCTCAAACACCTTCAGCAACTACTAGTGCCAGTGTATTTCAACAATAGCGAGTCCAACAAACACTCTAATTTTTTAACAATTTTGCTCCTTGATGGCACAACAATTTAGCAATCATTCTGCAGACATAAGAGGTGCTATAATTCATCAAGATCAATGCAGCAGATTATCTTGTGTGCTAACTAGTTTAAAGATTCATGGGCTGAAGTGTTACCCTCCAGCTTCTATCATCTACTCCTATTTACCTGAAAAAATTTTACCCACAGCGAACATACCTCGTAGCACAAAAAATGGACAAAAAATAAGCTAAATCCATTTTCTCATAATCGCTGCTTAGGCTGCATAAACGGGGCAGTCAAGATGTAGATATCCCTAATGGGTGTGGTACTGGGGAAGTGGGGAGGGGTGAGTGGCGGGCTGTATCAAATCGTACCGAATGATCCGGAGGGCGCGCGCGTGGCCTGGACTATCATGTGGGAGATGAAGTGCGCGGCCTCGCGGGCGTCGGCGAGGGCGCGCACGGCCTCGTCGGAGCCCGGGGCGAGGCCCCGGTAGTCCTCGAAGCGGCGCCGGATCTCCACCGCTGACTCCTGCAGCATCAGTTGGTCCCCCTTGAACGTCCGCCGCGCCGCCCGCAGCACCGCCCGGTAGGCAGCCAGCCCTTCCGCCGCCGCCGCCATTTTCGCGAGCAGAGAGGTAGTATGGGGATGGGCCGGGCGTCTGGCCTCTTTGTTGTCGTGAGTGATGGTGATGCTAATACAGTAGTTAATTAAGGAGGTTTTCTTCCAAAAATTTAAACATGGTCTTTGTTTTCTAAAAAAGAGAAGAATCCGGTTTTATCGAAAAAAATAAGCTACTCCATCCGGTCATTAACGACTGGAGGGACCGAGGGAGTATAACGCTGTGCTCATTGTGAATTTAATTAATCAAATTATGATGGACCAATTCATGTTAATGTGGTATAAGAGTCTAGATACTCCTCCCGTTTTAAATTTGTAGGTTGTTTGTCTTTTTTAAATGACAATTTTAATCACTTTTACTATTCAAAATATTACAATTATTATTATTAGTTTCACTACCATATAATATACTTTAAATATAACTTAAAATATTTTTAGGGGAGAAGCTCGTAACCTAGAAGCGAGTGTGTGCCTAAGTTTCTATGTCTGGTAGTCATGTAATAGGTTTCGAGGTTTAGTTTCATGTGTTCCTAGGTAAAAAAGTCTGGTGACTCGTGAATTTTGTTTTGGTGGCATATGCGCTGTAAACAGTATGATATTTTGAGGTTCTTGATGCTTGATCGATGGGCTGGGGAATAAAATCCCTTGAACTCTAAAAAAAAAATTTAGGATTAAGTCCACTTTTGACCCCTCAACTTTTCCGTTTGTCCAACTTTAGCCTCTAACTATTATTTCGGCTAAATCGGACATCTCAACTCCAAAAACTAGCTAAACTAGTACCTATGGTTTTAAGTGGTATGCAGATGACGTGGATACCGGTTTTGACACAATTTTGCCACCTCATCGTTCAAGTGGACAAGGGCCCACATGTCATCCACTCCCCCATCTCTCCCTGCGCTCTTTCTCTCCACTGACCGGTTTTGACTAAGATGAATGGTCAAATTTGTGCTAAAAATGTTAATCTATAATTTAGAAAGGAGTGAGTACTATTAAAATCCCATATTGAAGAGTTCTCCAGGTAAGCATAACAAAATGCACATCCATCTCGATCTTATCATTCTAGTATTATATTTTCGATGGCAAAGCAATTCAGACCAATTGAGAATTGAGACACTATTCCCATAGGCTTTCATCGCGAGTCAGCAGAGAGCAGTTGTTGATTAAGCCTTGGCAACTATCCTGGAGGATGTCAAGCACAACTGGCATCGGGCCACATCTGGAAAAGGGCAGAAAAGGGGACGTGGGCCTCAGCTGGGAAGAAGGGAATTTCGGCCTAGGGACATTTGAAGCTTTAGAATTTAATTGAAGATGATTTGAAGAACCAAAAGAAGGGTTCTAGGGCTTAGAGTAGGAGAATGGAAAAAGAGCAAACAAATGCGCATGAATATGACCTTGCATAATTTTGATGCATGTTTGAATTTGGAAAGTACTCCGTATTTGGTAACTAAAAGCTAATTAAGCACAAACCAAAACTACCCTTTTGCTTTGAGTTCGATAAAATTTCAAAAGATTCAAAACTTTAGTTTAATCAGCTGCCTTTAAGATTCATGGTGTTAAAGGGTCTGATTGGATCAAGGCCATAGTTGGTGAGGCCAAAAATTGGCCAAGTTTGACCATATTTGAATTTTGAGAAATATTGGTCAAATAACAAATTTCTTATTTGTATGTTTTATTTGACACGCCCAAATAAGGCCTACAAACAAAAAAAATTATCATTTGACCAATTTTTTTTTGAAATTCAAACACTGTCTTTTTTAAACAAAGTTTGCACTGGCCGACTTTGGCATTGATCCAATCAAACCCAAATATATTTTTCAGCTGCATGTGATATTGTGAGAGCTAGATGGAAGCTTATACTAGGCATGTCTTACCGACCATTATTTCGGTAGAGCCTCATGGGGGTTGTTTGGTAGGGTGGCCAGCACCCTAGCCAGACACCTATAATACAACTTGGGTCTGATTGGATGGAGACCATAGTTGGCGAGGCCAAAATTTGATCATCTTTGAATTTTGAGAAATATTTAGTCAAATAACACCTAAATAAGGCTTACAAACAAAAAAATTATCGTTTGACCAAATATTTTTTTAAAATTCAAAAATAGCTAAAATTGGCCAAAGTTTGCTTTGGCTTGGCCAACTTTGGCCTCGATCCAATCAGACTGGTGTGTTTGGTTGTCTGGCCAGCCTGCTAGCCATGTCCCCGTTGTGCAAAAGTGGTCTTCCAAGGTGGTTCCAATAGAACGACCAATTCCACGGTTCTATCCTGGCTAGGCTCCGTGCGTCCGTCTTTGCACTCGAGATGGCTACCTCCTCCTCTCACCCCTCATCTCCTCGGCCCGCCGACATTCTCCCAGCGCCAGGCACCACTCCATGTCGCTGCCCCCTGTTTTCCCGCCAGTGACCAGAGGCGAGGTGGCACCACCACCTCCTCATCCTCGCCATTGCCGGCCCCGCTTCCTTCTCCTGCCCCCTCCCCGTCAGATCCTCCTTTCCTCCTCCACCGCGACACCACCCGTGCCGCATCTCCACTCCTGCCATCGAGGCGGCCCTCCTCCCAATCGTCCTCTCCTCCACGCCCGCCACCGGCCATGGAGAATGCCGCTAGCGAGATCTGCCTAGGCTGCGGGGCACGAGGAGAGGCATCGGCTGTGGAGGCGAGAGGACGTGGTGGCGGCGCAGATCCGGCGGAGGCGCTCTAGCGTGGCCGGCGGCGCGGCTCTGGCCTGGTGACAAGGCGGTGATGACATTCGGTGGTGGAGAAGAGAGGAGAGAGCATAGGAAATGCAAGATGGGGAAACGGGTTGGTGAGTGGGCGGGGGCCAAGCTGGGCCCTGCCCCTATACATGCGCAAAAAATTTAACTATTTAACTACTAGTGCTAACCTAAATGATCAGCATGAAAAGCCAATAGTATACTTGAATTTGTACATTAACTACCAAGCCTGTAAATTAGAATACATTTGTAGCTTGTGCAATTTGCCATCCTAGGCATGCACAGGTTGCGAAGGAATGCTTCTCTCGTACGTGGCTTCCCTTAGTAATGTGCTTCACCATGACTTGGCAGGCGACCCCTTGCTTCGCATGCTGCGTAGTGCAAGCGAGTCAGATTAGTGGCCCTTTTGCTTTAGCACCGTGTCTTCTTGATGAGATCACTGACCTCTTCTTCGGTGGGTAATGATTTTGGAGTAGCCGGTCGTGTGTTTGTTAGGTTGCACGACCCCAGCCATCCACCTTCCAGTCAACATCCGTGCGAAGGTCCTCCCCACATGGACGCAAACTCCCCCAAGGTGCTTCTTCTTCCTCCACCATAATGCCGACAACTCCTTCTCTTCCTCCAACGTTTTCTCTAGTCTCTACTAGCTCTGGATTCGACAGCTTCTAGCGATGGTAAGGTAGGCCTCCTCCTCCTACAGCTGCAATATTAGAGTTTTAGGTGTGGGTGGGATTTTGGGGGTCATGGGGCTTAAAGGTGAGCTTGGTGGGGCTGGCCGGGCCAATGGGGGAAGGGTTTCTGGGCGACGAGGCTAGGCGGCGGGTCTGAGGATTAAATCTAGTTAGTGGAAAGGCAGGGGCATGCGGAGCAGCGGTGGACTCACAAGCTGGTGGGGGTGTGATGGAGGCAGTGACAATGAAGAAGGAAAGGGAGATTATGATCGGAATTCTTATTGAGCGCGTGCGCCAGGGCCCTTCCTTGGTGCACACTCTCGCCGGCGGCGCGAGAGGGGGTTGGCGCGGTGGCGGCCGGCGGGTGGGGAAGGCCGCGGCAAGGGTGCCGAGGCGCCGCCGGCCTCCCGGGCAGTGGCGGGTGGGGTGGCGGTTAGGGTTCGGGGTTGCCGTAGTTGGGGCCGCCGGCGACCCCGTCTCCTCCACCGCCAGCCTTAGAAGGAGGGCCAAGGGGCGGCCAGCCGGCCCAGCGGTGGTGGCGGGCAGGGGGCGGTGGAGAGACCGGCGGCGAGGGCGGCGGGGGACAGCGGTTGGGAAGGGCTGGCGGCGGGGGCGACGAGCCACCTAGGTTAGCGGCGGGTGGCGGTAGCCGGCGGCGGCGGTGGGCAGCATTCGAGGCGGCGACAGCGGGAGGAGCAGGGGCGGGCGGGGGGAAGAAGAACGAGAGGAGGAAGACGACGCGCGCACCGCGGGTGGGTAGCAACGCGCACAAGCTTAATAAGAATCCCGGATTATGACAGCGCATGCGGTTGGTCATGCGAAAGGCTAATGCTCTGTTTATGAACACAATATTTTTTTTTCTATTTTTGAGACAATACTATGAGAATTGCTCGATATTTTGTCTAAAAGGTGTTTGCTGCCTCCTCCTAAAACTATGTATATTACAAAACAATCATTTTGTTAATACTATAAGGGTATTATTTTTTATGGTTTTGAAAAATTGTACTCCAAATAGGACTTAATAAATGCATAACTAACCATCACTATAGGAATCCGAAAAGCTTTCGGCGCCAGAAATATTTTCGACGGCAAAATGATGCTGCCGAAGATAAATAGCGGCCTAGACAGACCACCAAAAATAAAACTTTAACCATCGAAAATAGCTATTTTTTTATAAAAAGTTTATTTTCAGTGGTTTTTGACCGTCTGGACTCCTCTTCAGTGACCCGTTGTGGTCCTCTGCGGTTAAATGACCCTGATCGCGACGGAAAATGCTGGCACCAATCGACTTGCATGTGATGGAATAGGAGAAACTAATAATTGCCAACAAATGCAAAAAAAGAAATATGAGAATATGCCATGGCGAGGTGCACCGTGCACGAAGCCGCGAACGAATGCAGCAGGCATCTTTGACCCGACTCGAGGCGCGACGGCTTGGAGAAGAGAAGGCCCGGATCCTCAAGCAACACCAGTTCATTTTCCATCCGCAGCACTCCACCGCACCACGTACCGTACCCCTATATAAATTTTATGAGTGGGCCGCATTTGATGATAATCACTAGTTAATTCACTGGCCCGATTGATATAACTATTCAATTGTTTGCCAAACTTATAGACAGTGCATTACAGCTAGAAACATATGCTACTGCGCCTAATCTTTTTTTCTCAAAAGTAAGAGAAAACTGCCGTCGAAGTCCTTCCATAATCCTAGTTACGTCAAATAATGTAATTCTAACATTTAAATTTAACTATGATTTTTCTTTCAGATTATACTCCTTACGATATTAAAAATAAGTCGTGGTTGATTTTTTCCACAATTTCGATCGGTCGTCTTATTTAAAAATTTTATGCAGACATATAAGAAAACAAGTCATACTTAAACTTGAAAAATATAGTTCATAATGAATGTAAATTATAACTTCGATCGGTCGTCTTATAAGGGAAAATATTAATATATATTACACAAAAAAATAAATTATGAAAATATAGTTCATAATGGATGTAATAATAATCATTTTATAATAAGCATTATTGTTTATAAACTTGTCAAACTTGGAATAGTTTAAGTTAGGCCCAGTTTAGAAAATACTATATTTCAGCATGGAAAGACTAAGGTTGTGTTCGGTTCTGCAGAATCGGTGCCACAACGCACCGGCACAGTGGCAAGCATGTCCTTGTGCCGTCCGTTTGGAGTGAAGGAAGGTCCACAAGTTTCTTTGTTACTGTGTGTTTTGCGGTTCAAATTCATGACGCACAAGAGAACACAACCTAAGCTGAAACAGATATCCCATAGATTGCTTATGAATTATTATAATCTAAGGTATCTAGAGTATAAACTAGACAATAAAGTTGAGATGTTCGATCTCTGCTTAAGATTATATGTGTTAGATTTCATATTCAGGGAAAATGAAAATTTATACTGTTCATGCACATATAATTTTATTCTAATATTCTAGTAATTATTTATTTTTTAAATGCAGGTACATAACTTAATATAGGCATAGAACATCTGTTTGAAAAATCACAAGATCTTTTTCCCCGACGGAGAGTGTAATAGTAAACCAAACTTGTCACAGTGAGCGATTCAAGTCTGAACAAAATCGTACAGAATAATACTATGACCGTACTATCGGATAAGCGTTCTGCAATTTGCATTGCATCACATAACGTTGATGGAGCCAAATTCCAAAATGGATCGTGGCACTCTAATTAATCTCCTGGCGATGACTTGGACAACTAACTGCAAGGCCGCGCTGTGACGCAACCTCCTAGCAGGCTCCTACCGACAGATCGTCCATGCACCCGTCTAGTAGACTCGATCGAGCGTGCATAGTCGACGACGATCCTATCTATATCTCCTTTCCTCCTGTGTCCTGTCCTGTCTATATAAACCAGCAACCGCGGCAAATCGAGCAAGCTGCAAAGCACAAGCGCACAACACAACAACACCGACAGCAAAATGTGGACGCTCAAACCCCTCCCCCTCCTCCTCGTCTCCCTCTGCATCTGGGCGCTGTCGTCGTCACCATGCACGGCGGCAGCCGCCAGCGGCGGCGGGAAGCCCCTGGTGAGCGCCGTCACCAAGGACGCGTCCACCTCCCTCTACACGGCGCCGCTTAAGGCCGGCCGCCCGCTCGTCCTCGACCTCTCCGGCCCGGTCATCTCCCTGACGACGTGCTCCTCCAAGAACGGCACGGTCACCACGCTCACCGCCAACGCCACCGACGGGTCCAACCCGCTGTACCCGGTCTCCTTCCCCGCCACGGCCGTATGCGCGCCGGCGCCGCCGTTCAAGCTGCCCGCGGGCGCCGTCGGCGTCGCCGGGCTCGCGCCGTCCAGCCAGTCGTTCCTCGCGCAGGTGGCGCGCACGCAGAAGGTTGCCAACTCGTTGGCGCTCTGCCTCCCGAGCGACGGCAAGACGACCAGCGGCAACGGCGTCGGCGTCGCCATCTTCGGCGGCGGGCCGCTGGCCTTCCCCGACCGCGGCGACTTCACCACCATGCTGGCCGGCACGGCGCCGCTCCACGGCTTCAACGGCAGCCCCGGCTACTTCGTCTCCGCCACCGGCGGCATCGCCGTGGAGAACACCCAGGCGGTCGCCGGCCCGCTCGTCGTCGGGCTCAGCTCCACGGCCCCGTACACGGCGCTCCGCCCCGACGTGTACGTGCCGTTCATCAAGGCGTTCGACGCGGCCGCGGCCGGGCCCAACTTCCCGTGGATGTCCAGGGTCGCCGCCGTCGCGCCCTTCGAGCGGTGCTACAACTCCACCAAGCTGCCGCCCACGCGGTCCGGCTACGCCGTGCCGCAGATCGACTTCCGCCTCGAGGGCGGCAGCGACTTCTTCGTTGCCGGCGGGAACTCCATGGTCCAGGTCGACGCCGACACGGCCTGCCTCGGCTTCGTCCGAGCCAGCCGACAGGCTCCGGCCGTCGTCATTGGAGGGTTCCAGATGGAGAACCGCCTGCTGGTGTTCGACGGGCCCAAGAAGCAGCTCGGCTTCACCACGTTTCTCAATGGCGTAGGCCTCTCCTGCAGCAACTTCAATTTCACGCTTGCCGCCCTATCAGTCATGAGACGGTGAAACTCGACGCTGTAATAGTATAATATGGTTGTACTAGTAATAAATAAATTGGGAATAATTTGGAGTGTTCCAGTACGTCTTCAATTCCACACTGATGACGATGCATGTTAGGGATCAGCAGTCAGCGTTTCAACAGACAGTGCCTGCCAGCTACTATCTCGTTGACGGTTTGACTACTGCAGACAAAAGATAACGCCACGTTAGCTCCATTGGATCATGTAGGATAAGCCCAACGAACAGTGTATATGACCTGCGTAACACTATTGTGTACAGTATATAATACAGAGTTTGAAATATGTTTATCAGATAAACTATTGTGTATATAATATAGTAGAGTTTAAAAATATAGGTATTGGATGGTGACCTCAACAACGCATAGACATAGTACAATCCAATAGTAGAAATACACGCTATGCCTTTTTTTGAAAGCCTCGGACCGTGTTCAGCAGATTGTGTAAATGATCGTCTATAGTATAAAAGCGACACTATGGTGACAACGTAGATAAAGTAAAGTTTAAAATAGACGATGAGGGTAAACAATATGCTAGACTCAGCCTCAATGATAGATTTCTACCGTAAACTCATCAGCACTCCCACCAACAATAGTGAAATCAAAACTGAACCCCTGTAGCACCATAATCCAAAATCAAAACCCCAAATTTCAAAACATTAAGCCGTAATACCCCAAAATTTGGCCACCACTAGTGCTACTCTGTCCATTGATGCGGCGCTTCCCCTTTTGCAACGCGCAACACGTCGGTGATCACCTCTGCCCAGATGACACTAAGGCGCCGAGAAAGTTGATGAGACGCGAAAAAGTAAGCTAGAGTTGGAGCCAATGCTGATGCCGTCCTCTATCCACACACGCTAGTTTCAGCGTGTGGCGCCATGTTGGCAATTGGACTTAGTCAAGATCTGTTTGGACGTCGCACCAAACCATCTTTGTTTCAGGATCAAGGTTTCATAATTTCGGGGGACATGCTTAACACAACAAGAAACTATGTGGACTGCACGTGCATTTCAATAAACTCCAATCACCGCCTCCTCGATAGATATCTACATATTGTCATGCTTTGCCTTGGATTGGCCACAGTATAGCCAAAAGTAACCTGTGATCAACATGATGACCACATGACACAAGCCATGCTATATGTTGAGGGGGGTGGTATTTTTTTCAAATTGGCCCTTAGTACAAACTATTTTCACAAAAAGATCCTTGGCGAAACTTATTCCAAAAATAAACCCAAAACTCGGCGCTATAGGATTGAACGCCGAGGTGAAACAGGTTGGCACCGAGTCAATTAGCGCTGAACTTGCCACGTCAGCGCTGATGTGGTCGCGGAACCTAACCTCGGCGCTCTGAAGATCCGCGCCGATGTGGCCGCGGGACCTATCGCGAGCTACTGTACCAGAATTCCTTAGAAAAAATAAAAAAAAAACTACCTCGGGGTTTTGCCTCGGCGTTCTATGTCACCACGCCGAGCTAGCTTTGTACAAGAAGCTAGCTAACATGCATACTTTTGTTTGTGCACAAGCATTCAATTTTTGTGATACTCATAAAAATATTTATATATATGTGATTCTTATAGCATAAATTTTATTAGATCCACGGTGTTAATCTCCACGCAATAAAAATTACATATGCACTCATAAAATGTTTGTTAAATTTATAGAAATAGTTTTTGTGTGTGCATTGTTTAATTTATAGCTAATTCATGTAAAATGCAATAATCATGAAATCAGTTTTGGTAGGTCTACGTTACATTGGTCTATATTGTGTAGCCATGTTTTTGCTAATTCCCATTGTTTCGCACTATAAATAGTACATGATTGTTTAATTCATAGTGTTAATGCATCTAATCACTATAAAAAACATGCACGAAAGAAACAAGTCTCATAGGCCTCCATGCACATGCATGCGTGAGAAGCTAATAATGGTAGTGCCGTCATACACATGGTATAGTCTTGCCCCTCTGGTAGGCTGCGGCCTTACCCACTAGAACAAATAAAGGGTCCAACATTCTGTCCAGCTTGACAGTATCTGATACCCCTTCGCATCTTATACAGGCTCTATTAAGCGTAGAGTTCGATGGCCTCAAAAGGGACTCATTGGATTGGTTTTTTTTTTCACTTAAGGCGACCTTGGCTTTTTAGAGAATCCCGCTCCTGTGTCGTAGGACTTGTAACGTGACTGGAAGTGACCAGCTTAAAGCGTGCTACCTTGATCCCGTGTGTCATCGTAATATAGTTTTGAAAATAAATGTCCGTCATAAAAATTTCAACAAATATTTTATGAATACATATATTTTTATCACGTATAGGTCCATTGCACCAGGCTTATGAGTATTCCTTGCTTAGCTAAAACACTTGGTTCATTAATTTACTATCCATTTCTTAATATTGAATATTTTTAGAAAAAATGGCATGAGCTGTAATGGTAATTAATAACCCCACACAAGATAGACAAAGGCAAAGTACACGTATGAGAATTGGTTTTATAATTATTGGATTTAACATGATTTATCAATTAAACAATACATATACACATGGTTATTTCTAAAAAAATAAAAAATTTATAAGCCCATATATTTTTATTATGTAGAGAAAAATATTATGAATTTAATGAAACATATCTCATGCAATTCTGATCTATAATCATTTTTCTATAAATTTCTGAAGATCATGAATTAATATGTATGAATATGACATGCTAATTGTTTGCATGCATTATAGCTCGGCGTTGGAGCACATAGCGCCAAGTTCAATTGACCAAGCGCCGAGCTTTTTTTTTCATTTTTTAAAAAAATTTGGTACTGTAGCTTAGCGGGGATTTATGTGACGTTGGGGTAGCTAACCTCGTTGTGGATTTACAGAGCGCTGAGGTTCGGTCCCGCAGCCACATCGGCGCTGACGTGGCAAGTTCGGCACCAACTGACGTGGCGCCGACCCATTTTATCTTGGCATTCAATCCTATAGCGCTGAGCTTTGGGTCAATTTTTAAAATAAGTTTCACCAGAGGTCTACTTGTGAAAAAAGTGTGTAGAAAGGGCCAATTTGAAAAAAAAAAACCACATATGGTGAGCCCCTAACTCAACATCGACGGTTCCCTTCTATTTGTGCTTGCAATGTCTAACAGTATCTGTATTATTGTGGCAGAAGCCACCCACTTGATATTAAATTATGCTGTCATATATATACTTTCTTTGTCCTTGATATTAAAGTATGTTGTCATATATATTTTTTCTTTTTCCTAAACTCTAAGTTGTTATCGACTTTTTAATATGGCTCCTATTCAAATATTAAATAAATACTCTCTCCATTCCCTATTGGGTTTTAAACTTTGAGTGTGTGTGTATATATATAGGGTCGGTATAAAGGAAGCCCAGATGCAGGAAGCCCGAGCCTCTCCCCCGAGCCAGGCGGACCAGACTGGGTGGGTCGGACTGCAAGATGGTCCAACCACACCTGCGGGCGCGGGGGTGGGCCCCCTTCAGGGGAATCTGGGTCTGGTCAGACCGAGTGACCGCAAACGGACCGATCAGTGTGGGGTGTGTCAAAAAACGTAAATGTCTATTCACAACTGCGTAAATAAGAGCGTTGGTATGTGTAAAAAACCCGGGTTTATGCGTTTCGGCGACGATGCGTAATCGGCGTCTGGGTTTTAACTACGTGCGTGATTGGCGGGCAGTTTCCATGGGTGCCGCGTCTAGGTAGTAGACGTGGCGCGCGCTGCGACAGATCGGTCGGGGTTTTGCGATTTTGTCTCCGGAAAAATCTCGTGCAAACGTTGCTTCCATGGCAACGCCACCGGTGGCCGGGCAATCGACGCCAAACCCTGAGGCGGGCGTTTATGCAACTCCTCTGGTGTGGGCCTCGCCAGTAAGGGCGTTGATTACGCCACCGCCTGATCTTCGCGCTCCTGGCTGCAATGAGATCGAATCCGAGGATTCGGGCAGGGTGGGGGGCGGGCTCCAACGTGCGCCCTCGAGGACCATTGGGTCGGCTGAGATGGGCACGCCACATATTCGGCAAAGCCATGTAAGTATAGGAGACTTGCTTTTATGCGTAATTGGACGTGGTAGTTGCATAATCTCGTACGTGGCTTTGTGATTCCTGCAGGCCGAAACTATAGATCCAAGTATAGTTCCTGCGAGTGGCATGGTGTTCAGGAGTGTCGACGAGGCGCGTAAATTTTACCTGAGATATGCGTACGAGGTTGGGTTTCCGCTGAAGAGGTGCAGGGGTGCGAAAAGTCACAAGTGGCTAAACTGTTCGATGGAGGGGAAATGTGAGGAGAGGACCGTGGATAATCCAAAGGTGCGTAAAACATCGTCCAAGCGGACGGGGTGCAAAGCTGGGATGAAGCTGAAATTTATATATGATGACGCCGGAGAAAACGTCGTCTCGATTCGTATAGATATCTTGCGCCTAGAGCATAATCACGCATTCATAACGGATAAAGCAGAAAAGGACCGGCTTTTTTGCAATAAGTCGCATGATCCAGCATACAGGGAGTTTATAGGAGCGATGCAAGATAGCAGGGTGCCACAGCACTGCATCATGGACCTTGTTACGGAGATGCATGGGGGGCCTGAGTTTGTCCCAGTTACATCACAGGACGTAAAAAACATGTGAGTTTCGCGATGGTTATGCACTTTTTGTCATACAAAAGTGTGCTAATTGAATGTTAACAGGGGTGCAGTGAGGCGGAGGGAGAACAACAGCAATGACGTGGCCAAGCTTCTAGAATTCTTTACAGAATGTAGGAAGCAAAACCCATAATTCTTCTGTGACTTTCAGCTGGAAGACGATGGGAAGACAAAGAGCATATTCTGGTCTCATGTCAGTCAGTAGGGTGAATATGCTGATTTTGGAGATGCGGTGATGTTTGATACCACATATAAGACTAACCTTTATGGTAAAACCCTTGGTATGTTTGTCGGTGCGAACAACCACCTACAGTGCACTACATTTGGCTTCGTACAGTTGGGGGATGAGACGATCGAGACATTCGAATGGGCGTTCAATGCGTTCAAGATGTGTATGGAGGGTGACGGGCCGAGGGTGATGCTCACAGGTACAATTTATTCAGAGTAGTAGTAATCAATTATGCTGTTTTGATTTAACGATTATGTGAGTTGGAAGCTGTCATTAGCCATGTTTTATGCTTTTATGCAGAATAGTAGTAATCAATTATGCTGTTTTGCTTTCACGTTTATGTGATTTGGATGGTATCCACAGTTTTATGCATTTATGCAGATCAAGACCCAGTGATGCCGGTTGCGCTAGGGCGGGTCTTCCCCAATACAATTCACCGATTGTGTCTGTGGCATGTACAGAACAGGTTTAGGACACATTTGAATGAATTGTACAAGAGGTTTGAGGATAGAGACTTCAAGGCAAAGTTTCAGTCTATAATTCATCATCCTCTGACTCCATTTGAGTTTGAGGCTGCTTGGGAGTGGATGCTGGATGAATTTAGTCTGCGCGACGACACCACGCTCAAGAGTTTGCATGAAATCCGAAAGGAGTGGACATCGGCTTTTTTCAAAGATGATTTCTGTGGCATAATGGTGTCTACCCAACACAGCGAAAGCATGAACAAAGTGGTAAAGAACTTCCATGTTGACGCGAACACCCCGTTGCATGAGTTTGCTAAGGAAATGATGAAGATGATGTACGAGAGGAAGATGAAGGAGGCAGCTAAAGCATTGGCATGCAAGGTATGTGGTCGATCGTGTTATGTGGCGCTGTTATCAGTAATTATGCATAAATGTTTTAGATTTTATGCAAATTATAGTTTGTAGTTACGCTGATATGTGGCTATCTGCATAATTTGCAGGGGTAGAGGGAGACTTACACGCTTTACCCATTTGAAATAAGGGTGGTGAGGGCGTACACAAGGGCCGTCATGTGTAGGTTCGAGGAGTCGATGAAATATTCCACTGCGTACAAAATAGTACGCGATTCTGATGGTGGTCCGGACGATTACCTAGTGCGCCATACTAATCGGTCTAATAAAATAGTGTGGGGACAGCACGAATTCAAAGAGAAGATGGACGTGGACGCTGAAAAGTACTGCTGTGAATGCAGGCAATGGGAGCACACAGGTTTGGTGCGTCGTGTGGTTTATATGGATAGTCATTGGTTTATGTAATGTGTGAATGAATTTTGGTGTTCTGGATAAACACAGAGCTGTTATGTGTGCACCTGATAAAAGCATTTACGCACCTTCAAATTGAGAGGAAACCGAAAGAATACGTGATGAAGCGGTATACGACCAATGCGAAGGTAGATGTGCTTTTTCATAGGGACGACAGGAAAATGCAGGGTAAGGATGGCGAAACCGCATTGGGTAGACGGAACGTGGTGATGTTAAAAACAATGAAGGTTGTCACACTTTCTGATATGTCGGAAGCTAGAAAAAATATGGCACTGGTTGTATTGGACAAGCTCATAGAGGACATGGAGCGAGTGGTGCCAGACATAAACGGAGAGGAAAATTGCGTAAACAATGATAGTGTAGATTGCCAGGTAACTATATGGTGTAAAAAATATTGTCGTATGTTTTTTCTTTTGCGTCGGAATAATGATATAATCAATTGGCGTGTTGGCGTAAATATAGGATGATGGTGCATCGGCTGAGGAACGGTGAGGTCAAGGTCTGGCAGTGCAACGAAATGACAATTTATCTGTACGTAGAGAGGTGGCTGCCGATGCTGAACAACAGGTAACATCGTTGTTTGCATGAAGATATTAGTCATGGAACTGGTTATGTTAGAAATGTGTGATAACATATGGTTTTTGTTTGTAGACTGCCGACGCTGGTGAAACCGTCATAAATGGGAGTAGTTCCCAGGGGATACAACCACATGATGCAATCGAAGCTAGGAAGGTAACCACGATGAACGATAACGGGTGTCTATGAATGCGTTGATGTTTGCAAGTTGTTTTGACAATTGAATAAATTCAAAACGTAGAGACCGCACCCTATTTTTGAGGCGATTAGCTTGGAGAAGCCCGACCGAGCGAAGCCAAAGGGGAGGACTATAAAGGAGAATGAGGCGAGCTCCCTGAAGCTAGGCGCAAAGGGAGAGAAGAAGAAGAATAGAAAGTGCAAGAAGTGTGGTGTTGCGGATGGACACAACAGCCGGACGTGCCTGACGTTGGAAGAAAATAGGGTGCGCTTGGCGAACATGGTTGGTCGGAAAAGGCGGCCTTCTGGTTCGAGGAACAAGAGTGCTATATCAGCGGCGCATTGGATTGAGACGTCGACAAGCAGGAAGCGAAGTGTGGAACTTTCCGATGATGAAGACACTGATGATAGCGACATGGAGACGGATGGTTCCGCGCAGGGAGATGATGAAATGCAGCTGAGCACCCGAGTCCTGCGGAGCAAGAATGTTTAGCATAAATATTGAAGCCAGCTTGGGCATCGAGTGTTACGCGGTTGTTGTTGGTGCACATTGTTGGTTTTAATAAAAACAAACTGTTAAAAATGTTGGGAATGCGTGATCGATATGTTGCGCGGGACCTAGTTGTATTGTGCATAGTCCAGCTGTATGAACACTAGCAGCGTAAAACGCATACCATCTAAACTGTAATTGCATAAAATGTGTTAGTGAAGTGCGTAACTATTAAGCACATACCATGCTTTCGGAAAAACAAGACAGCAAGGGGTATGGGTGCAGGATGAAGTAAATTTTATATGATTTTACGTAAAGTTAATCAGAAAAATAGATAAAAAAGGTGGCATAAGGTCTGATAGCATAATAGAGCCAGGTGTGTAATTGCATAAATTTTGTAAGTGAAGTGCGTAAGGTTTAGCAACATACAACAGTTCTGCCAGAAAGAGTAAAGGACTGCATGGGGTGTGGTTGCACGATGGAGTAACTTTTTTTGTGGATTTGCGTAAAGGTGGTCTGGAAAATGGATAAAAGGGGTGAAACTATGGCCTGTAGACTGTCTTATACAGGTAAAGCAAGCATTGTACACATCATGTGACCTGGCATGGACTAAGCATAAATTGCATAAGGTGTCTAGAATTGTGGCACTAAGTTCATCCACATGGACGTGTACCAGACAGTGGGCAACGTCAGTAATACGTGTGTACAAGATATTGATGCTTAAATTACGAGGTTAACCGATAGATGTCCAACATACATACGTGACTAAGCAATTAACCTAGCTGGGTAGTAAACTGTCTGTTACGGCAAAATATCGATCTTGGCCAACTATGAAGGTCCTAGGCGTGTTGCTTGCTAGACTCTTGGAAGCCTGAATCTCTCAATCTCCGGAGGCAGCTCCGCCAATTGGTTCTTGGGGTGGAACATCAGATACTGCAGCAGGTATGATCGAAGGTCTCCGTCGTCCTCCTACAATTAGGAGAGTGTCAGGTGGAAAACATGAGGTGAGTGGGTATTTAATTCATGGACACAAAGGAATGTCATAAAAAGACACTAGGGATATGGATAATTTTTTTTTGAACTAGAGCGTAATAAGCTATGCAGATACACACATTATCCACTAAGCTATAGATTGAGACTCACCGGCCACTGCCATGGGAGGAGACCGCCAGTGCTGTACTCATAAAGCTGGATAAATCTTGTCACGAAGAAACCGCAATCGTTGGAGCCTGGTTTCATGGTACGACAATGGGGGGATATATCAATTTTCCCATTGCCAAACTTGGGAATGCCACAGTTTGGTCACGCTGCCTGCAGACCTTTGTTAAGCCTGGCCATCATGAGCTTGCACCATGCGGTTCTCTTCCCATCGGCCTCGACCGTGTTGCAGTGGTGTGCCTTCCAAATCGTGCCGCCCAGTTCTGGCCCGTAGGGATTGGAGTCATATATCTCTGTACACTTCCTCGCTATGTTGACGACGTACAGAGTCCAGTGGCCTCGGTGTAGCATTGGGAGCATAATCTGCATAGAGAAGACATTGGCAAGTGCATGATTGAAAAAGAGTGCATAAATAGTGGTGTAATATTGTGTATACTTTTGCATAAAATAATTTGGAATGGTGCATAAACTTGTGTACACTTTTGCATGGCGATGTTTGTAGTAGGGGGAACAGGGGGGGACAGGTTTACCGATTTGATTCCGATGAGTCCATTAGCCCATGGCACAGTCTGTTGCAGGTATTCGTTTAACACTTCGGGCTTGAAGCCTCCCTTGTTTTTGCTGTTGGCTTCTCGCTCTTCTGTGTTTAATAAATCCTGCGAAGAAACACAAGGTTAGCTCGGGTGCGGAGGCAGCTGCAATGGACTTAGAAATGGAGTGTGTACCCCGACATCGGCGTCAAGTATCAAGCGGTCTGTGATCGGTGTAGGGAGGTGTGCTGCGTCATCATGGTGCAGACAATCGATGAATGCTTGGATGTAGAAGTTCTCAAGGGATCCGTTATGCTCAAATGACTCCTTAGCATCATAAACGAATCCCCCATAACGACCAAACTCCATCAGCCGCCTACGGGTGGTAGAAAACATGTAAAAGATGAGTTGGGTGTGAGTAAATATGTAGCTGCTGGGAAGGCCAGTGCCAGGGGGCATAAAACTGCTGGTTTCAATGCATAAAAGGTAATGACGGGGAGCATAAATGATCAGACAGAGAGACCGCATATCATACAGTTCCGGGGATCCTCCGTCTGCGGTGCACACGTAACAACGGAGGGCGCGTGCAAGGTCAACAGCTGAAGGGGCTCGTGGGATAACGATGGACTGCTCTGGCTGCTGGATTGTAGAAGAACCCTGGTGACATTAAATAAAAGAGACCAGTGAGTTTCGCAAAAGATGTCATAAAATGTATTAGATACATAGCGTAAAGACGTGTGAGCGGGGAAACTAACACGGCCAAGTGGAGTCTTGTCAAACCGGAGGGCCAGTCTTGTGTCCAGTATCGGTTCCAACCTGAACAAACAAACGATGTAACGGTTTAGAAGCTTTGGCAACTGATGCAAAATAGGCACACTTCTAAAATAGCGCTTACCGGATTGGGTGTGACATCAAACTTTGGCGGCGGGCGAGCATCACAGAGATTATGCGTAAAGAAATATAGAAATGCGAGTAAAAATCATGAGAATTATGAATAAAAGATGTGGAGGTGAGTAAATATTTCATCGAGGCATAACACAGTTGCATAAAACTCTTGCTAATATGAGTAAAAGGTGGCTACAGATAGCATAACTGATCAAATTAGTTTGAGGGATACCTGTTCTGAAGTACCATCGACGGAGGTGTTGATTGGTGCAGCCTGTTGGGGGGCAGGAGGTGATTGCGTGCTGTCGTCGGGTTCGTCCTGAAACGCTCTTCGCTGTCGGCGCTGTTTCTCATAAATGCTCTGCAAGCATTCCTGCAGCTGAGTGTCCTGGAGGGGGTCCTCGCTGCTGTCCTGCCCGAGCTGCGTATCCATCATCGTGCCCGCCTATCCATCGTGCTTTAAACCAGCAGATAAATATTGGAATGTCACTAAAGGAGCCTGCGGGAAAAATAACAAAATATATGAATGGGTGGGTTTGAGCGCTGACGCATTGGTGATGGCTCAGGGTCGGAGGCGCTGCCATGCTCATTGGAGGGACCTGCACCTCCGGCTTGTTTGTGGGCAGCGAGGGCCCTGTCAATCATTCCGGTGAACATCTCAGCAAGGCCAATCTGCTTCCGTACTAGGCGCTCATGGCTTTTTTGCATTAAATCGCAGATGCGTCCACCTCCGCATCATAGGTACGGAAGAGGTCATCAAATTCGTCGCGGACACGCCTGGGCAAAGAGAGGAGCTTGTCCTTGAGAAGGTCCCTGATTCGTGGCACGTGCAGGGAGAAAGGGTCCTGGCAGTGGTAGCTATAGGACGCACCGTAGCACGTCTCGGTCATGCTTCGGAACTGTTTGAGGATCAAGAGAGAACTGAGTGTGACCTGCGACGGTTAGAATAAGCTAATGAGCATAAATGAACATCGATCTTACGTCGCAGTGACAAAAAGGTTCGCCGAGTTGTCCGGCCCTCCTATGGTCGGCCGTCGCCAATTCTTTCATAGTTTTGTTATCAAAGAATTTTATGCGGGGCGTGCTGTATCTCTGATAGGTGATGCTGGGTGGTGAAGGTGGTCCAGGTAGTAAATCTGCAGACAACATAAATGCATAAATTATGTGCGCTGGCTGCATAATAAAGCATGAGCTTCAGAGTAAAATAGTAACTGAGTTGATAGAACACAGTATGCTGTTAGCGTAAAAGAACATAGAGGATCATCGGGTTACCATAATCACAAGCACGCAGCCGGATATCGTTGTCGTCTGATTGGTGCGGTCTCTTGTGTGCCATGCCTTGGCGGCTTTGCAAATGTCATTGAACACAAGCTGGCAGACATCGACGTTCGGGTAATTGTCAATTTCTTCAGTCAACAACACCTCGGTGTTGCTGATGTTCCAGATGGAAGTTGGGAAGAGGAAGCTGTTGTACAGAATCAGGAAAAAACATCTGATTAAGAGTGGATCGTCGTTCCCTTCACTTAGTCGGTCCATCAGCAATGATATGGGGATTGGAACCTTGCGTCTGAGGCCAAGCTGAGCCCTGAGACTGTCATGAGCTTCGGTCTGTCCCCAATAATCTGAGAATGGCTTCCCTCCACCAGCACTGGGAAGCCCGAGGATGAGGCGGACGGTCTCCTTTGTGATCCGGAGCTCCTTGCCGCGCCCAGAGCGGAGCGTCATGTCGCGATAGTCCAGCTTGTCCATGAGCCAACGAAGGAGAGACCGGCTTCCATCGGCAATCATCTCCAGGATTGGGTCGAACCCTCGCGCGCCCACGGCTACATGCTGCCTTCCGCTCATCAGTTTCAATGCTTCGATGACATCGCGGGGTATGCATCGGATATTAAGCTTCTGTGCAACCTGAGCCAACAACAAAAAGATGGGAGCAATTCCGTAACATGTCTATGATTGCCCACGAAAGCTTGTGATGAAATTTGCTGCGCTGCAACTAACATTTGTATTAGCATGCATTAAATTGCTGATGGGGGGATGAAAATGTGAAGAAAATACCTGTTCTGCAGAGTCGTTTTTCTTCGCCTTTTTAGTGGTTACTTTCCGGTTAACTCTGGCATGGGACAGCTGGGGCTTCTTGGCTGGGGGCTGGAAATCACCTTCGTCGTCGCTTGTGTCCTCATTTCCCACAGTCCGCAGATCCTTTTTCATTGCTGCCTTGCAAAAATTAAAAAATGTGTCATACACACACGCGTGTTGTTTGTCCGACAGTATGCATAAAGCCATGCAGAAATATGAATAAAAATTAATCAGTATGTCATGAAAAATCGTATAATCTGCCAACAACCAACCATGCATAAGAGGTCTATACAGATGGTGCATAAAACTCTTGCTAATGTGTGATAAAAAGTCATGAAATCTGCCAAAAAATCATCTAATGACCACCCCTTTTTTAACTGCCGCAGACATAAAAAAACATTTCTTTATGCATAAAGATCTATAGAATTGTGAATAACATTTAAACAATATGTCATAAAAATCTCATAATCTGCCTGTCTGGAAATGCATAAACATCTATACAAATGGTGCATAAAACTCTTAACAATGTATAATAAAAATCGTAGAATCTGAAAAAAAGCAACTAATGTTTACCTTTTTATCACTGCCAGCATCATCCACTATGCAACTGCTATTGTTGCGAATGTTGCCTAAAATCAATGAATACCATATGCAGCAGATGTCGATTCATAGCAGAAAGACGTCAAACCAAATAAATGCAACTGCTACGGTAGATTCACGCTAGGTTAAAATAATCAGATCATCGAAGGGTAGATCGATGAATAAATGCAACTACAATCAAAGATGGATCTTACTTTTTTTGTGTGGCGCCGGCGTGTAGAGGGGTCGCTGCGTCGAGGTGGATCTGGAGGGGTCGCCGGATAAGGAGGCGAAGGGTATCGACGGCGGCGGCAGAATCGCGCGTCGCTGGGAGGTTGGGGACGAACGGGGCGACGGCGCGCGTCGGCGGCGAGGGTTAGGGACGACGGTGGCGTGGGGAGGAGCAGGGGGTGATGTCGGTGGAGTGCTCCACGGACGGCGGTGTCGGCGAAGATGGCGACGGCGATGGAGGCGACGGGGATGGATACGGCGAGCGGACGACGGCGGCGGGAGGCGGACGACGGCGGCGCAAGGACGAGTAGACGGGGGAATGGCGACGGCGGTGGATTCGGCGAGTGGGAGCGGGGGAGTGGAAAGAGACAACGCCGGTTTATGCGCCCGGATATGGAAAGGAAGATTTGTATCCGGGGATGTCCGAGAATCTCGGACCAGGTGGGAGACGAAAAGGCGCCGGGTCGTTGCTGGTCGCGGGGTGGGGACCGGGTGTTGTATTACAGCCGGCTACAGAATAACTAATTCTGCAGCCGGGCCTCAATCGTATATATATATACATATATATACATATATACATATACATACATATATAGCACAGGGCTATTCGGAGCTCAGAGCTTCCAATAGTTATGGAAAGCCCGAGCCAACCAGCTGTCACGTCAGACACGTACAGCAAGCAAACCAGCTGCCCCCGCGCGCCCTTTCTCCTTCTTTTGTCGAGGTCATAGAAACCTATGTTATAGGCATAGATTGTGTCGAGAATGTCATATAATCTTCACACATAGAAAAGTGCCACCTGACACATTTCTGCCACCTGACGCATGCATGCAGTTCAACATAGATTACTTTTTTATTTTCACGATAATTCTTCGCTCAAACATCCGATTCACAAACGGTTTTCACCACTAGATTGCTGATGTTTTTGTGCACATTTTGACACCACTAGATTGCTAATGTTTCTAGTACAGTCATAGAAACCTAATTGTGAGCATAGAAACCTGTGTGCGCAAACATAGATTGATTTGTTAGGATGCGTAGAAACATGTATGCGCAAGCATATAAACCTGTATTTGAAATTTAAACCTTCTGGGTTTGTGTGGCTTTATTTAATAGAGTAGTGATCATAAATATTAGGTTGCCGAATCATATAAACTGTTTATATTTAAAAATGGTGTCAAAATGTGCACAAAAATATCAACAATCTAGTGGTGGAAACCGTCTGTGAATCGGATGTTTGAGCGAAGAATTATTGTGAAAATAAAAAAGTAATCTATGTTGGACTGCATGCATGCGTCAGGTGGCAGGAATGTGTCAGTGTGTATCGATATATGCTCTGAAATATAAGTTTATATGCTCGAATGAAACGAGAAGAGAGACGCACGCGTCAGGTCTGCATGGTGCAGCTCAGGCTACCGTCCGATCCGCTGGTTGGCTCGGGCTTTCCGTAACTATTGGAAACCTTGGGTTCCGAATATATATATATGGTCGGTATAAAGGAAGCCCATTGGCTTCCATTAGTTGCAGGAAGCCCGAGCCAGGGGGCTGGATCAGCCAAGGAACCGGTCCAGGGGTGCCCCCCGCGAGCGCGCATGGCTGGGGGCGCAAGCTGGGTCGGAGGCCCGTTTAGCGTAAAATGTAAGCAAAAGTAGCGTAAAAATGTGTATAACTGAGCGTAAATTTCGGCTTCTGTTGTAGCGAAATGAACCCAAGTTTGACACGTTCTGCCCAACTGACGCACATGTGCATGCATGCAGATCATTTCAACAAACTAGTTTTTTTACGATAATTTTTTATTCAAATATCCAATTCACAAATGGTTTTCACCATTAGATTGCTGACATTTTTACGCACGTTTTGACATGACATACATTGTGACTATATTTTTTGAAAATTTTTAATGTCATAAATTTACGCTTTTAATGTCGTTCATTTATTCATCCATGCATTTAAAAAGGTTCTAAATGGTAGCTATTAGTGTCGATTGTAGCTATTTGTGTCCATATTTGTTTGCTGGAACATCCGATTGACAAATGGTTTTTATGATCATGGAAACATGTTCTCGTGGTTGTAAAATCATTCAGCTGCCTCATTATAGTGATTCATGTGGGGGATGTTTTATACTCATATTTATCAAATTTATGATATGTTGTCGAATTATATAAACAATCGATAACAACGTAGAAACCTATCATGCGAACCATAAATATTCACCGATACCGGCATAGAAAATATAGGTCATTGCTTTCACATGAAAAATTTAATCCAAAGAATTCATGTGGCCAAAGTAAAGTTGTCCTAGCTATAGGACGTTACATTGCTCCTGTATAACAACTAACGTAAACATGCGTAAAATCGCAAGGTAACGACATTTTTCCTATCCAGATGTTGATATATTTCAGATATAAGAAACATAAATGGTCTTTGATCAATCCAATGCTGCATAGAAGGCTTGAATCCAAGCTGCACAACGGCAACTCTGCTACACGCTAGCACACCATGGATCATATTTTGTACTCCAACCTCATCATACAACAAGAACCACACCACAATGAGAAAACTGGTACATAAATCATCAGTACTGATAGCATCATATAATTTAGCATAAAAATCAGTAGTAGTAATCATAAAACCAATGTGAATTTACACAAACTAGTTAGTGCTATTATTACAGACAGACGTAGACGTGCATATTATTGCTATTGCATCAAAGTACTGTTCGGGTATAAGAACCAGTCAATCTAGACATATCATATATAGTGACGTTGTATGCATAAATGGTGCCATGGGTAGTCATAAAAATCATTGCCAGACTTGAAACAAATCGGAAGCATAAATAGTGCAGTTGTATGCATAAATGGTACCATGGGTAGTAATAAAAATTGCAAAAGGGTGCAATGATATATACATCTAAAAATCATAGCCATACTTAAAACAAATCAAAAACATAAATAGTGCAGTTGTATGCATAAATGGCGCCATGGATAGTCATAAAAGTTGCAAAAGGGAGGCGAAACAAATCAAAAGCATAGATAATGCAGTTGTATGCATAAATGGTGCCATGGGTAGTCGTAAAAATTGCAAAAGGGGTGCATAAATGGTAGCCTGCTGTATGCATAAATGGTAGCCTGCTGGGCATAATTAGTAACATATAAAGGCATAAAAATTGGAACTGTGTGAATAAATGGTAGCTTAATGGACATAATTAGTGACATATGAAGGCATAAAAATTATAATTGAGTGCATAAATGGTGGCCTGAGGGATATACGAAGGCATAAATCTAATCCTAGTCGGTGAGGAATTCATACAATATTATTAGAGAAATTACAGGAACCGTGTAAAATCGGATTCGGCGGTGGACGATCCACCTCGATGGTTATCCTCCTCGGATTCGGCGGTGGACATGTTCAGGAAAGTAACTGCGTAAAATCGGAGAAGAAATGCAATTGTAAAGAATCCAGTAGAAAACAAACTCGAATTGTGCAATGAGAATGGTTGGGGAATGGATAGTGGCTGGGATGATGGAGTGCATCACGCGCATCACGGCTGCGGCGTGCGACGATGGCGGTGTCGCTGCGCGCCAAGGCGGCACCAGGCAACGACGGGAGAGGATAGGGCCTGGTCACTGCGCGCAGCAGCGGCAGCGTGCGACGACGGCCGGGGACGGCGGTTTGGGCGTGGTGGCGGGTGTGGCTGCGCGCTGCGGCGGCGGCGGCGGGGTCGTGGCGCGCTGCGGCGGCAGTGGGCGCGACGACGGCCGGGGACGACTGTATGGGCGCGTGCTGGGTTGGGGAGGTTGCGGGGACGGCGAAAGGGAAGCGGGTTCGGCGGCCGGAGCGGGAGTTGGTTGCGGCGGCGGGGTTGTAGTCCGCCGTGCCGGTACCAGACGAGGACAGGCAGGGGGCGGCGGGGGATACGACGATATGGAGGAAGCGGGAGTGGTGGATCGACGACGTACCGAGGTTAGCGCGCCCCGGGGTAGCCGGGCGACGGCGGGTCGGGGGCGGCGCCGGGGTGGCCGCCGTCGCGAGGTCTCCGGGCGACGGCGGGTAGGGGGCGGCGCCGGGGGTGGCCGCCGTCGCGAGGTGTCCGGACGACGGCGGGTCGGGGGCGGCGCCGGGGGTGGCCGCCGTCGCGAGGTCTGCGGGACGAGGGCGGCGATGGGGAAAGCGACGCCGGTTATTGGATTTGGGGATGGAAATCGACGCTGGTTTCTCTGATTCGGTGGATACGGGATGGACTGGCGGGAGGTGGGCCAGCGGGTTCGGGTAGACCAGGGTGGCTCGGCAGGTGGCCGGGGCTTCTCCTAGCTAAAGGGAGCCTAGGCTCCAAATATACATACAATATATATATAGAAAAATTCATTTCTACGTGCGCATGTAGCTACACTCGCGCATGTATCTCATGATTGATGGCATATCTGGTGAAACGGAAGGTATGTACATGGAGCATGCAAAGATACTGGACCATCCGAGGTGGTATGTGTATGAGGTATGCGAATATATCTGAGATATGTAGACGTACCCCGTTATATGTACTAATACGAAGGTATTATCAAAATATAATAAAAATAGCGGCTGTTTTGTAATTTTTTCGAGTGGTGACATTTGAAATATCTTAAAATAAATATGTGAGCATACTCAAACTGATAAATGAGTATGCAAACATACTCTTATTGGTTTATTGAATGTGAGTGTAGCTACGTGCGCAGATAGATAAAACTCTTACTATATATGTGTGTGATTTCTATATGTATCTAGATTTATTAACATATATGTGAATATAGATAGAAAAAATAAGAACCAAAGCCCATACAGTTTAGAAGGGAGAGATAATTATTTATTTTGTTACGATTCATAGATTAGAAGTTTTGCGTGACTTATTTAAAAATTTAGTATAAACATTAAAAAATATAAATTATGCTTGGACAAGGACAACTCCTTGAGCCTAGCTAACCATGTGCCCCTGTCCGCCGGGTGGCTAGGACAGCTCCACAATTAAAGAGCAACAGATCATGTAGAGCCGTGGACCTGTGAATATCTTATCCAGATTGAAACTTCTACCGCTACGGAAGAAGCTGACTCCGATTTTGAAGTTTATAAACTTTACCTAGCCATGTGATGGAAGCAACTAACCAGTGCCAACAAAAGGAAAAAAAAGCGTGGGGGGTGGGGGTGGGGGTGGGGTATGCCATATAGTCCATGTAGCGAGGTGCCTGAGTAATCTTTGACTAGAATCTTGGCACGATGGCTCTTGGAGAAGAGGAGGCCCGGATGCTCAAGCAACGTCAGCCGTTAGGTCATTTCATCCGCAAGCACCCCACCACAATATTGTAAGATACATATGCAACTAACTAATTAAAGATTAGTTGTTGAAAATTATAAAAATCTAGTTTGGATCAAACATGTTTAACACTAATGAAGCAGATAATAGATGTACAATCTATTTGCACACATTAACTGATTGGACAAAACTAATTCTAACTAATATTTAATAGCTAAATTTTAGCTAATCTTTACATGACCAAAATTTTGTACGGAATCGTTGGTTAGCGCCCCAATATAATCACTCAATCCTCTCCCAACTTATTAGTAAATATTTTACAGGTACCGTAATATTATGTATATATCTCAAATCTCAGCTTTTCTTGTTTTTTGCTTATAACAATTAAAATTGTGCCGCTACGCCTACAATATTGTTTTTCCGGAAGAGAGAGAAAACAATCGTTAAAGTGCTTCCATATACGATACTCCCTCCTTTCTGTTTTATGGATCGTTTTTTTTTACGTTAAGTTTGACCACTCATATTATTCAAAAAATGGAAAATTGTTTGTCTTCTGGGGAGACTGGGTTATGTGGGATCCTTTCTTGGGCTTGTAGCTGACGAAGGAAGGACTGCTGGAGACTTGCTGGGGGAGCCGGCACTGATAAGTCTGGAGGGTTTGATGTTCCTCCATTGTGCGGGAAATGGGACAAACTTCTTTTCCCTCTTCCTTGGTGGCTCGGGGAATTGCTGTATTGGCTGGCCCGGAAGTGGATTAGTTGTGCTTCCATTTCACGGTTCTGAGTTATCAGCCTATTGTATAGGCCACTCAACTTGTCATACTTGTCATCCAGGGCGTCCACATACAGGGCGAGGTAGGCTATGATGGGATCCTTGGATTTACTGATTTCTGCCAGAACTGCAGTTCTCTTGTGCCAGGAGGGAGCCATCTTGTTCATGGGTGGGTAGAATCTCATAGGTGAGTGCTGCACCATGCCCCGGTACGTGGAGCATATCTTCTTCATGGCGTCGCACGCGGTGATGCAGCATGCGTCCAAAAACTCCTTCCTGACGACTGTGGTGTACCATCCGGTGAGTGCAGGGCTATCCCGGATGTATAACGTGACCGTCCATTCAGGCCCTTCCTTTCCAGGAAGTGCTAGCCCGCAGTATTCTGGGTATCCTTGGACCTCAAGGCATCGCATAGTGTCCCTTAGAAGCTTTGGAAATCCTTTCACATCTTCGCACTAGCTGACCCGGCGGTCACTAGCCATCTGATCGAGATACGTAAGATTCGACCTACGCTAACTAACTCAACACACAAACAAAATTACAAGGCAACGAATACAACGCACGCAAATCTACACGACTCACTCTTACAAGGGTGCTAACCAAAGTGAAGGAAAATCTTCACTACCCAAATGTAAGAGAGATACTGGGTACTACTACTTCGGACCATGCTGCTCCATCCCTTGCCGAACGCAGCAGCTTATTCTGAAGAGAGGTTGGTGGTTTCATCAGAGGTCTCTTCACTGGAGAATTCTCCGCGAGAAGATTCCTCGCTGGAACTGATGATGATGACTCCTGACGATGACTGAGCCAAGACCGGGGGGGTCGTCTTCTTCGGTCAATCCCCACGGCGAGGCGAGACCCGATGCTTCAGACCTCAGGGATGTTGGTGGAACTCTTGGTTGGCTGGGAGAGGCAGGGCTTGGGGGCGGCCCTTTAGGTAGTTCTTCCTTTTCTAGGCACTCTAGCTCGGGAGCTGGGGTCTCCTGGGTGAGGGTTTGTGCTAGCTCTTGTGGAGGATTTGGAAGAGGCTCTGGTGGAACTGGTTGGCTTTCTGACTGGGGTGAGATAACCGGTATACTATCAAACCACGGGATGTCTATGGAGAGGTCGATGCGCTTCCTCTTTTTAAGGGGCATGGGGCGACCGCCAAGAATAGGTTTTTCTTCTGCCATTGTTGCTCGCAATGGAGCAGTCCCGGTCTCTTCTGCTTTCTACTGTGCCCTTTAAATAGCTTGGTTGGCTTTTAGTGGCAGTGTCTTGCGCCAATATTATATTATCTACCCGAGAGGTCATTTGTCAATTGTGCTGCATTGATAGCAATGTACCATGTAGGAGCCATATCCTGGATTCCTGGGGTATAGGCCTGGGCCATCCATAGGGCCAAATGCTTTGACCAGGGTGGTCCATACCTTAGGGCCATGCCATGTGTCTCTGTGATGGTGATGTTTCCGTTCTGTGAGAACTGGCTCCTTTAATATCGATCCATCACGTCCATCAGGTCCATGCCCTGTACTTATGTCCATTATTTCCTGGCTTGCATGAGAAGTGCCGTTTCCTTCTGGCAGAATTTGACTGGCTTTGATGGCGGCCGTTGGGACTTGGAGGGGGCCGGAATACTTTTGAAACAAAGATGAGGAACAGAAGGGTTTTTTCAAAGTGGCTTTTGGCTCAAAACGCTTTCCAACCTTAGGGTTATGTCCTACGGCCAACTACGGCTCTGATACCTCCTAAAGTGCCCCAGTTTTCATAATGGGACTAAAATGTGCTTTATTACCATCCCAAGGTTTGGTAGTCACATTCTTATATCAGAGTAATACAGATCCGCCCTAACGGGTCGGACAACAAAAGGGCGCAGCCCTTGAAGACTAAGCAGTGGAATATAAAACGTAGGCCCAAGTTTTCCCACGTCGCGGTTGGGAAGTAGGTCGTAGCCCTTAGTCGCTGTCGTATATGGTGCACTCATTGCTTCCACTGGAAAAACATCAACAAAGCAAGGGTGAGTACAATCGTACTCCGCAAGCCCACCTTCCTCCATAAGGAGTGGGGGTATAGCTACATCTATATGCAGGATATATCTGGAGCTTAGGGAAGTTTTGCATATAAACAATTTGTATGCAGGCTTCGAGATAGGCTAACAAGTTTTAGTCATTCAGAAACAGGGTTTTTCTTAAAAGGGGGTGCCACTAGACTTGCCGGTCCACATGGCCAATGACTTTCCAGCCATCACACTTTCCACACCGCTACGGGTTCTACCCCGTAGCTTAACTTCCACCCAAAAGACCATTCCAGACCATTCCCACAGTTTTAATTTATGAAAAGTGCTAATTGAAGAACCAAGCCGTAACTCATCCATACCAGTGGACTCGGACTATTCGAATAGGTTTTACTTTGATCAGAGGTTGTACTAATTCCCAAAGTTGGACTCAGCGACACCTACGGCCAAATAAGCATCCGAATTCCAAACCAAACCGTTGCCTTTGTTTCATTGCCTAGCAGTACTTTAGAGGTTCGGGCCACCTAGCCACTCCAGTACCCCGCGGTACTCCCGTGGCTCCCAACCCCTTCCCTAGCCCGTTGTGCGCCAGCACAGAAGCTACTAGGCTATCCACTCCGGCTCAGACTTAGCCAATGCCTCATACAGAGCGAGTGGTTGTACTAAAAGAGTTAGGCAAGATGAAAATCAACGTGGTCCTTACAGAGCACAGGTAGAACCGTTCCAACTTTCCACTGCTTGACACCGCGAGCATCCACCTACCCGGTTGTCTCCACGACTCCCGGGACTTGGGTAACCGCGGTTTGCTAAGTTACCGTTCATACCCTGCCCTTAAATGGCGTATCCCGACCCGTGGGTCGTTTGCCGGGGTTCTTCCCCATTTTATTTTAAAACACACACACATATCCTCATCCCAAACCCATCAAGTTCAACAACCATAATCCCAACTTAGCATCAAGATTATGATAGATATAATTAAGTGAGCAATCCCACCTATGCGCATTACATCTAAAATAGCCTTAGGTGGCTGTATATTTGTGGGGTTACCTTAGCAAGCAAAACATGCAGGTTTTTATGTGATTATCGGGCCAAAGGTTGTGGTTGCAAAACATAGGAATTTTATGCATCAAGTGGGGATTCCAGTGGACTTGCCGTGGTCCTCCTTGCTGCTGTATAACACGTCGGCATAATGCCCAATATTGGGCATCCTCGTGCTCCTGCTGTTGATGCCGATGACGCACTAGCCACTGGTGGCGGAGGTACGCCATCTGCCGACTGCGTTGGTATTCCAACTGCTGGGCATGATGGTGCCTCAACCACTGAGCATGCCGAGCATGTTGCTGTGCGCGGTGGCGCGCCATCCATTGTGCGTGCTCAGCTAGCATCTGCTGTAATCGCCAGGCGCAGGCCTCGAGTCTCATGGAAATCCTTGCGAAAGACGTACCGGCTATGATAACCGGTATAACCTACGCGCACAAACAGGGGAGAAACACATGTATGGAGGCATATTGTGAGCTCAACATGATGAAAGGACGTTTTGGGGAGAATAAATATTATTTGGGGGCCTGTTGGTGGCACTTACCAGCGGTGGTGGTTCTGGTAAAGTGTGAGGGCCAATGGGTTGGGCTGCAAACTGCCGACCATGCTGACGGGCCTGGTGGCGGTCATTGCGGAAACGCTAGGGTAGCGGGCGTGGGCGGTTGGGGTGATGACGGGAATGGCGATATGGCGGTCGCATGGTGGTGTTGGAGAGGGAAGGATCTTTTTGTGGAGTGTATGAATGGATAGAGCTTGATTTTAGATGAATTTAGTAGGCAAGAATCACCCAAATCAGAGTTCAAACGGAGGAGATATGGAGTATTTAGTGTCAAGGGGTAGATCTAGACTTTTCTAGAAAGTTCAAGGGGTAGATTCGGCCTCTTCTTGGTTTCGGCTCGCGGGGAAATAAACCTGGGCCGGGAGGGGGGGAATTCGGCCTGAGGCGGCCCGCTTGCGGCGCGCGCGCACGTGGCTTGATGGGCTGGCCCACGCGGCGCGGGGGACGGCGCGGCGACGCGGTCCGCGTGGGGCCCGCTTGGCAGTGACGGGAAAAAGGAGACGGTGTCCAGGGGGTGACGGCGCGTTGTCCTCAACCGAACCGAAACGGTCCGGGCGGACCTCCGGTGTCGGCGGCGGCGGTTCTCCACCGTCCGACCGGTTCCGGGGACGAGGCCGTGCTCACGACGACGAGGTCGGTGAGGCGAACCAATTGGTGGTATCGTGAAGGCGGATTGGTGGCTCGGGGTGGGGTCTCAACGGCGGTGTTGTGGGGCCGCGCACCGGCGTCGAGATGGAGCACGAGCGGTTGCTCTGGTTGTGGTGGGGAAGCGACAGCGAGGGACCGGGGAGGTAGGGGCGGTGTGGCGGAGCTTGGGGCGAGAGTAATCGAGCTAGGGAGACGGGTGTGTGGGGAATTTTGGTAGCGGTGAGGCGCGCGACTCGGCGGAGCAGATGCTCTGCGGAGCGGCGTGGCTCGTCGGGCCTAGTGTGCGTGCCAGTGTGGTGAGGTGTGGGGTGAGGAGCGATGGTGGTGGTGGGGAGGCGTTTTATAGCCGAGGCAGGGCCGGTCATGGAGTGGCGAGGTGGGTCTGGGCGCGGCGCAGCCGGGGACGGGGGCGCGGCGTGCGTGGCCTGGTGGCGCGGCGAGGCTGCATCCGAGCCGGCGGTTTGGGTTCGAGCCTGCGCACAGGGAGGGAGGCGGGGCGGGGCTGGTAGCGGTCAGGGTGGCGCGGCGGGGCCTAGTAGGACAGCCGAGGCCGGTCATGGCGCGTCGCGGCGCGTGGCATCGTCCGCACGCGCGGTGCTGTGACGGCCGGGCGCAACAGCGGCAGGGAGGCGGTGGGGTTCGGGCACGGCCGGGGCCGGGGGGCGTGGCGGGGGGGGTCCGGCGCGACCTAGCAGGGCCGGCCGTGGCACGGCGGGGCCGGGGCCGTTGTGCGTCGCGCGGCCGGACAGAGAAGGAGGAAGGAGGAGGAAGAGGGGGCTGACTGGTGGGGTCCACTTGTTAGGGGGGAGGGGTGCTGTGGCGCTGGAGGGACGGGAGGCAGCTGGGCCAAGCAGGCCGAGTAAGGGGGGAAAGGGGGGAGGGTTTGGTCCGGGGAAAAGGGTTTCGGCCCAAGGGGGTTTTCCGTTTTTTTTAGGTTTTTGGATTGGAATTTGTATAGAATTTGGAGAAGAATTTTGAGGAGATTTTTGGAGGGAAACTTGTGAGGAATCTGGTGGAGAATATCTAGGACTTTTGTTGAGCTCAAACAACAAACAGTCATCGGGGTTTTCGAAAAGTGATTTTGAATTAGGAGGAGATTTAGAAAAAAATTCCGGTCCTAAATTTTGGGGTGTCACTAGGACACCTATTTCTATTCTTATTCTTGTGCTCCCCTTTTAAGTGTATGCTGTGATAAGTATGCGCATGCACATACTCATTACTTGCGGCTTGTGCTGGACCTGGACCGGACATCGGACATGCTTGCCACATCTGGGGCATGCTTGTTTCACTACCATGCCTTGAGGGTATGCTTAGTCCTATAGCTATAACTTGCCACGGTTTGTCATGTACAAGCTAGTCAAGTTTGACTAGCTTATTAGATACACTACAAGAGTTTTGACCTTCTATGACGAATACGTTACGACAATGGAGCAATTTGTCACTAAATCGCTCTGTTTATGACGTTTTTTGGAGCGAGACATGGGTTAATGATGAAAATAAAACGCGCGTCACTAAGTTCGTCACAAACCAGTCCGGTGCAAGATTTATGACGAATGTTATATAACTTAGTGATGAAACGATTTGTCATAAACTAGATCAATAAATTTATGACATTATTGTTTTGTCATAAACGTATCATGGGTGCACTAGCATCCTAGTTAGTGTAGTTTGACCAAATATTTAAGATAGTCTGAATTTGAATTTTGAAGACCTAAACGATAAATTTGAGGGAAACTCAAAATATAAAAGTTGTTCACAATGTTATTATCTACAACATTTGTATATAAAGGTTTACTCAGTTCTACTTAGAAAATGGCTCAAATTTCAAATTTACCCACTGGTGTCTGGTTTGAACAAAGTTCCTTCTTTGTTTGTAAATTTCATAATTTAAAATCTGGGCATTTTCATGAGATGATCATAATAAAAAAGTGGTTGAATGTTCCATACACTACAATTTTCGTGTATAAATATTTTACCAAATAAATTTATAAATGGTCTGAATTTGCTTTTCTCTAAACTAAGTTTAGTTGGACCATTTTCTGAGATCCAAATATATTCACCTATAGTTCCAAATTCAAGCACTTCCGTAGAAAGGTAGAAATACAAAAGTTGCATACCGTGTAAATACCTACAACTTTGGTATACATATTCAGAAAAAACATTATATGTAAAAGCTGTCACAAATTTCATGGTATACAAAGTTGGTTGAAGCCATAAACCCTAGGGAACAATTTACTCTTTTGAAAATATTTTCCTCTCTAAACCCATCCCAAAAGCCATATCAGTTTATTTATTTTTAATTACTTTTGTACCAAAACCTCTATCTAAAAGTTGTAGAGAAAATAAAGTTGAGCAACTTACGTTTTTGTACTATGGCCAAAAACACAGATGATTAAGAGAAAACAAGAATTGGAATTGAGAATACTTTAAATGAAAAAGAAAAGAATATGGAAGCCAAAGACGGCCAATGGGCCTACTTGTTTCCCCACCCACTGGCCCAGCCAGCTCCACGGGCCATCCGCAACCCATCAGCTTACCCCCGGCCAAATCTTCCTCCTGCGGCCCAAGTTTTGGTTTGTAAAAAA
Source organism: Paspalum notatum (assembly GCA_022530915.1). NCBI lineage: Eukaryota > Viridiplantae > Streptophyta > Magnoliopsida > Poales > Poaceae > Paspalum > Paspalum notatum. The sequence continues at coordinate 28,085,952 of CM039692.1, forward strand.
AGCAGGTTGATTAAAAAGGAAAAAATTTAAACATCTGCATACGCAAGAGGAGACTCAAAGCCACCTCCTCTTGGACCACAGAAAACGTTAATAACCACTACACCACTAGGACAGTTTAGTCCTATTCTGCATATCATCTTATTTGTAGCTTTTAGGCAGAAAAAATGATAAAAAAGGTAACTAAAATCATCGCACGAAGATGATAAAGCAAACTATTGATTATCTTAAAAGTTGTATGGTGAGAGTGGCTTCGTACGTAAGTATGTAACCCACATGGTGAGTGGAAACCGTATGAAAGAAACACCGGCACACAGTATGTAGGACCGAGACGTGCGACTAGAGGGGAGTGAATAGGAGCACTTGAAAAACTCAAACTCAAACCCCCAAAGTGCGCTCTCACGAAAACACACACACGATACCGTCCACTGAACAGTACGTATCGGGTGGAAAGCGGAAGCACTCAAATTAACGCCCAAAGAAAAGGACGTAAAACGAGCAACCAAACTACACCTAAACGAGCAAACACACTACACCTAGACAAACACACAAAACACCTAAAACTACACCTCTCTAATGTGCAGAGTTACGTAGGATAGACAAGCTACTAACCCTAGGACACATTGAGAATCCTTAAACTGAAAACACTAAAGCGGCATCAAAACAAGCAAGAACAACAAGGCACAAACAAAACAAGACAAGCTACAAAGCTTGCAAGCGTCGCACACTAGCCACTCATCACACCGAAGCGTGCCTCACTTAAGAACAGTGAGTGAAGAGTATGGGCATGCAGTGGTTGACACAAAACAAGCTTGAAGCAAACCACAATACTCCAAAAAACTAAAGAAACCAAGAAAAACAAACCTCAAAGCAAGCGGAGCAAGAAACACGCAAAAACAGCCCTAAATACACTAGACCGGACAATACTGTCTCAACAAAAAGAACTAACCGGACAAACCCAAAGAAAGGGGCTGAAACAGCCCTAAAAACTATAGACCGGACAATCCGAGGGAAGGGGATCGGATAATCCGAAGTATAGGGTTCGGACAAATCTAAGGACAAACGATTAGTACTGTCAGTTCTCCGAAAAACTGCGCGCAGAAAACAGCCCGACACCTCTACGAAAAACGATCGAAACGGGGTCAAATCTCAACGAAACTTCATGAAAATTTGCATGGACAATCCTAAGGACCTTCCCTAGCAAATCCCAAAAGATCAGCTCCAAAAGATCAAGGGATGCACGGGAATTGCAAATCTCGTGAGGTAGGTGAGTTGATAACCGAAAAACTGCACGCAGGCACTCAAAAAACCGAACCAAAACCGGGTCAATTCTCAACGAAACTTCACGAAAATTTGCATGGATGATCCTAAGTACCTTCCCTAGCAAACCCCAAAAGATGCACTTGAAAAGATCAAGGGCTGCACGGGAATTTCAGATCTCGTGAGGTTGGTGAGTTGAACCCGAAAAACCTAGAAACGTCAAGAACGGCCCTTACTCGTGGTTGGATGATTCTAGCACCTGGCTAGTGAGATGCACCACGTCCTAGCAAGGCAAAATACCGGCAGAAGAAAGGTCTCATTCTTCGACAACACAAAACGAGCCAAAATCCAAGAAACGGGACCAAAAACGAAACTAGAAAAGGGGCAAAGAGGGAGGGACGAGATTGCTGCTCAAGACTTGGAATTTCACATCAAAGAACTTTGAATTAACCACAAAATTCAGGTTACAAGAGTTCCCTATAGCCTACCTCCCTTCATCCTCCCACTAATGACAAGATTAGACTACACTAGACACTCATCTCCTAGCTAATCCTCTCTATTTCTTCTCTTTGGACCTTGGCTGCTAGGGTTAGGAAATCCTAGGGTTTGTGGCTGCCAAGATGAGCTCCAAGGGAGCCTCTCAAGTCTATTTATACCCTAGGCCCTAAACGACACAATTACACTAAGATCCCTAGTCTAAAAATGCCCGGAGGGGGCCAAACCGAAAAGATACAATCGGACGACTACGATGAAGACTTGATCTTCTTCTTCTCCACGCCTCGCTTGGATGTGCGCCACGTAGCCAGTAGTCCGGAAGCTTCCCCCGGTTTTGAAGTCAGAAACCGGGAAACTTTATTTTGCGGGCTTCTTGGGCCGAGTCTTGGGCCCATCTTCTATCTTGACGAGTTTCGGTCCACACTCGCCAAGTCTTCGTAGCTTGGGTGACGGTTTTGAGCCGAAGCCGCCAAAGCCTCCCCCGCACGCCTTCGCGCCATGCACTCGGGTTGGAGCACCACAGTGGCACCTGGCTTCTCCAGTCCATCAGAGTTGCCTCGCAGTCCATCGGAGGGCTTACACCACCGTTGCCGAACCGCCCCTCCGTGTACCGAGCTTCCATGACCGATCGACGCCGAACATTGCCTCCGGTCCATTGGAGGACTTTTGCCTCAGTCAATCGAGGTCTTCGTCTTCCTCTACCTCCAGTCCATCGGAGGGCCTCCAGTCCATCGGAGGACTTGTGCCGTTGACAATCACTCATCACACCAGGAGAGCAATGAGGCTGATCCATTGGCTCTCAATCTCCCCCTTGATGAGTGCATTGTCAACACATCTCCAACCTGTAACCTGAAATAGAACAAAGACAAAAGAAAAACGTAAAACTGAAAAGGAAAGGAAAAAGAAAAGAAATACTCAAGCTGCCAAAAACCAAACAAAGGCAAAACACAAGGCAGCTTGAAGCAAAACATCGGCTCCTCAAGACAGAGGCAAAAGGCTCAACGCACCGATGCAAAGAGCATGCTAAAGCTCAACTCCCCCTGAAATGCATCCTCACAAATGCAAAATAAGTGCAAAGCTCCCCTTCAACTAAAACTCTCCTGAGTTCTCCCCCCTTTGTCCTTATTTTAAACTTCTCCCCTTGGAAGTACACTAATTTGTTCCCAAATTTCTCCCCCTTGTTGACAATGGACACATCAAGGGTTCTTTGAACTCAACTCCCCCTAAACTTGACAACTCCCTCTCAAAATATGCCATGAAATGCAAGAAGTGTAATTGAAAGAGCTCAGAAGGGATGTAAAGCTAGTAATCACAAGTTCTAGCATACAGAGCAAGTGAGGGCAAGGAACCATACAATAAGCTCAAATGAATCTATCTCACACATATCAAGAGTAAGCTTGTTTTTCAGGATTAATGAAAAGAAAACATCACCGACATGAATAGCATCTAGCAAGATAGGCATGAACAGCAAGATGCTAGCAATGCATACAAGGTATGCTACTCTCAACCAAAGCATATACAACCAGCCATAAGCATTTTAGAGACTTGCAAATTTCAGATTTATACATTTGTATTCATAATCAAGTTCTTTATGTGCCAGGGGTTATTTACTTGCTTTTGCCACTTCTTACCAACTAATGCCAAGCCTAGGTTATATAACCATCAGAAGCTTAAGACAAGGTTTTGGTCATACACAGCCTAGTCCAAGTGCATGCCAAAGTGCAAAGTCAAGCTGTCTCGAACTAGATCAGTGAGACAAGCAAACCCACCTGGATCTTTCTCAATTCTGCACATAAAACACCACTTGTAAGCATTTTAATTCGGATTTCAATTTAAGCAATGTGTCATAAAAGCTTAGGCATAATCATAGCAAAGGCATACAACTAGCATATCCAGGTATGAAAAGATAGCATAGCATTCAACATTCCTACACATGCTAGGTAGCCAAATCAAGTGGTGATCATGGTTTTTGATTTGCAAAGAATAAAATGACTTAGCTCACAACTAGTATTCAACAGACTCAAGAGAGCTTAGCCAACCATGATCAAGCATGCATCTGTACAATCTAGCACAAGCAAGTACTAACTCATCATTTTAAAAGAGCTCTAGTACTAGTGAAGTAAAAATGCAAATGCTACAATGCGATGTATGATATGATACAATATGCAAAAGAAGCAAAGAGAAATAAAAGCAAGATAAAAGCAAATTCTAGACTATGGAAGCTATTCCTTACTAAAAGGAATAGCATATTATCCCTGACTAAAAGGGATAGCATACTCCAAGCTCACCTCTCAAGCGCACAAAAGCGCCAAACTCTAGGGGCTTGGTAAAGATATCGGCCAACTGGTTTTCAGATGATACGTGGACTAAGTCTATGTCCCCCTTCTCATAGTGATTTCTCAGAAAGTGAAACCTCACGTCTACGTGTTTGGTTCTAGAGTGCAAGACAGGGTTCTTAGCTACATAAATAGTAGAAGTAGAATCAACTAGAAGAGGTATTTTTCCAAACCTAAGGACGAAATCACTAAGGGTGGCTTTCATCCATAAAATCTAGGAGCAGCAACTAGCAGCAGCTATGTATTCTGCTTCTGTGGTAGACAAGGAAACACTAGCTTGCTTGCGAGAGGACCAAGAGACAAGAGAGGTTCCTAAGAGTTGGCATGTGCCAGAGGTTGACTTGCGATCAATCCGGCAGCCAGCATGGTCAGCATCTGAGAACCCTCTAAGAGAAAGAGAAGAACCCGAGTAATACCAAAGACCAAGCTTAGGAGTGAATTTCAGATACCTGAAAATGCGCTTCACCGCTTGACGGTGAGAAGTCCTAGGAGAAGCCTGGTAGCGTGCACAGAGGCAGACGCGAACTGAATGTCCGGCCTGGTCGCCGTCAGGTATAGAAGTGAGCCGATCATCTCTCGAAATTCCTTCTGGTTCACCGCCTCCCCATCTTCATCAGCATCAAGCGCCGTGTTTGTACTTATAGGGGTTGTCATGGGTTTGGAGTCACCCATTTCAAACTTCTTGAGTATGTCTCTTGTATACTTGGCTTGATGGACAAAGGTTCCTTCAGGGCCTTGCTTGATCTGCAGCCCGAGGAAGAATTGGAGCTCACCCATAAGACTCATCTCAAATTCCCTGCTCATCTGTTCAGCAAAACTAGACACCAAAACGTGAGATGAACCACCAAAGATTATGTCATCAACATATATCTGAACTATCAGGGTGTCACAGCCATGACTCAACAGAAACAAGGTCTTGTCTACTGAACCCATCACAAACCCAGACTTGAGCAGGAAACTCTTCAACCTAGCATACCAAGCTCTAGGAGCTTGCTTCGGACCATAAAGGGCTTTCCTTAACTTATACACCCGGTCTAGAAATCTAGCACTCTTAAAGCCAAGAGGTTGTCTCACATATACCTCCTCTTCTCTGAACCCATTCAGGAAAGGGGACTTGACATCCATTTGCTGCAGTTTGAAGCCTTTAGAGGCCGCAAAGGCAAGCAAAATCCTAATGGCTTCCAAACGAGCTACAGGGGCAAAGGTCTCCTCATAATCTATCCCCTCCTTCTGACAGAAACCCTGGGCTACCAATCTCGCTTTGTTCCTCACAACCATCCCATCTTCACCCTGTTTGTTCTTGAAAACCTACTTGGTACCTATAGGGCGACAGTTTGGTGGAGGTTCAACTAAATCCCAGACATGGTTTCTCTCAAAATTTTCCAACTCCTCATGCATGGCGTTCACCCAGTTAGGATCAGATAATGCATGTGACACATCCCGGGGCTCAAAAGAAGCAACATATGCAGAGTGGGAGAAAAAGGCTAGAGAGTTAACCGATGAGCGTGTGACACGCTGGTGAATATCTCCAATCATCCTGTGTGGAGGGTAATCCCGCTGAACCTGCCGAGATGGTACAATCTCGGAGGTCACTTCCCCTGCGTCCTTAGCGGGTCCAGCCTCTGCATGAGCTTGCTGTTGGGAAAGTGAGGAGGAAGCCGTGGGCAAGGGTCCTCCTTCATCATCTGAGCTCGTAGCAGAGGGGGCAGGAGCGGCAGCCGGTGCAGTGGCTCCTGCATCACCAACATCAACCGCACCTTCCTCATCCTCAAAGATGGGGGTGCCTTCATCATCATCACCTGAAAGCTCAAAGGCAGGGGTTGTGCAGGGCATAGTTTCATCAAAAGAAACCTCACAAGTCTCAACAACTTGCTTGGCCTCCAAAATCCACACACGAAAAGCCCTAGAACTAGAAGCATACCCCAGAAAAATCCCATCCAAACAACGAGACTCACACTTGTCCAAATGCCTCGCCTTCTTAAGCACAAAACACCTGCAGCCAAACGCTCGCAAATGCTTGACGCTGGGCTGCCTACCAAACCGAAGTTCATACAAGGTCTTCCCAAGGAAAGCTCGCAAGAAGATCCGGTTCGCAATGTAACAGGCCGTATTCACTGCCTCAGCCCAAAAGCGCCTTAGAGTCCTATGCTCATCGAGCATCGTCCGTGCCATCTCAACAAGTGTGCGGTTCTTGCGTTCCACAACACCGTTCTGCAGTGGGGTATATGGAGAAGAAAACTGGTGCTCAAGACCTAGGTCACTACAGAAGTTTTCGAACCGAGAGTTTCTGAATTCTCCGCCATTGTTACTGCGGATAGCCCTCATGGCCTTATGACTCTCGTTTCTCAACCTCAGTACCAGATCCCGAACAAAACCAAACGCCTCATCCTTAGACTCCATGAAAAATACCCACAAGAACCGCGAACAATCGTCCACAACAACAAACACGCACCACTGTATCCATATGGAGTAGCTCACCCGGATAGGAGGTCATAACCTGAGATACAGGAATGTGAGAAGTAGCAACCATCTTGCCATGACGACAGGGGTGGCATACTAAGTCCTTCTCAGCTCTCAACTTGGGCAATCCTCGGATTAGGCCCATTGAACTCAATCTGACTAGCAGATCAAAGCTCAAGTGACCAAGCCTCCTATGCCACTTCCAAATATCAGCAGAAGGACTAGCAACCAAACAGCGAGCAGGGCCAGAAACAGATGTGAGGTCGACCCTAAAAACCTGACCAAAAGGCAGCAAAGAGCAAACAAGGATCTCCTCAGCATCAAGAACGCAGCACGCACCCTTCTTAAACCGAACCTCAAATCCTTCATCGAGAAGTTGCGAAACAGAGACCAAATTGAACCCCAGATTCCGAACAAAAGCAACCTCTCTCAGGGAAAGCTTAGCAGAGAGCGAAATAGAACCAACACCGAACACTTTACCTTGACCATTGTCCCCGAATGTGATGTACTCCTTAGTGCTCACGGGGTTGAGGCTGGAGAACCACTTGCGGTGCCCTGTCATGTGTCTAGAGCACCCTGAGTCCATGATCCACATGTCCTCCATGCCTCGATCCTGCAAAGTCAAGTAAAGCGACGGTGAGCAAATGGTCCGGCACTGGGGTTAGTCACAAAACTGCTGTACCAGTGCCGAGCCATCTGCTCAAAAGTGGGGTAAACACAATCAAATAAATCATCACGACAATCAGGGTAACCACAACCTCCAAAGCGTGAACCCTCGAAAGCTCTCTCAAAGCCTCAGTCACGAGGTCCATAGCCGCGCTGAAAACGACTAGGAGCTCGACCGGTAAAGCGTCTCTCACCACCAGGAGCACGAGCTTGAAAGCCGCATCCTCTTTCACCACCGGTAAAGCGGTCTCTCATCTCACCGCGGTGGGGAGGATCTTGCCTACCACCCTGGTAGAACTGATCCTGGTTCCCCCAAGCTCTCTCCTGCCTCTCAACCCGCTTCCTCCTGAAGCAAAACTCCTCAAGGTGGCCATTCCGCTGGCAAAACTCACAGTGGTAGACAGGCCTCCTAGGAACTGGGTTAGGCTGGGACTTGGGCTTAGGTGGTGTGGCCTTGGGTGGCTCAGGCTGCTGGACTGGCTTCTTGCCCTTGGGCTTAACCTCTTCCTCAACAATCTTGTCTAGCTTAGCCTTAGAAGGCTTGGGTGTCCAGTACTGCTTCTTTGGGGCAGGCTTGGGTGGCTCATGGTAAACCCCATCAACAGTCTCTCCTGGCTGGGTAGGTGCAGTTTTGACCTTAATTGGAGCACTCTTCTCACCCGAAGTGCTGCACTCTCCAAACCCAACACCACTCGTCTCACCCTCAGCTCTCTTGGTGCTCTCTATGATCATCTCTAGTTGGGGTTGCCTCGCATATACCCAACTGAGCACCTCTCTCAACCTGTTGTTGTCATTTTGCAAAGACAACATCTCACCCCTCAGATTCTCCAGAATCACAGTCTGGGCAGCATAGGTATCACAATCTAGGGAGGAAACCACAACAGCTTTCTCCAACTTCCTAATGGTGGCATCCCTATCCACCAGTTGCATCCTAAGGGTTAGACAGTTCTCACAAGTATCAGTAGGTGCTGAAAGCACCTCAAAGTCAGCTCTCAACTGCTCTAACTCACCTCTCAAGGTAGGACAGACCATACACGCACCCAAAAGCGTAGGTCTAGCCCTAAGCTCCTCAAGCTCCATGAGCTGCCCCTCAAACTTCTGCTTCAGAACAGCTAGCTCTCTAGCTAGATAGGGGCAAGACTCACACTCAAGCTCTCCACTCAAAGTAGGCTCATCCAGTTTGGACTGGAGTTTGCCTAGCTTAGCCTTCAGCTCATCTATCTCCTCTACCCGCTTGGCATACCTATCTCTCTAGTCACCAAGCTCCGTCATGAAAGACTCGCAGGTAGGGCACTCAATCTCACTGGGTTGGGGTCTCACACTCCTCAACCTCTCATTCTCCTCTAAAGCCTCAGCAAGTTGGGCTTTTAACTTCTGCAGCTTCTTAGCTGCCTTCTCCAGCATCTTATCCTGGGCTTTAAGCTCTCGGCTGTTCTGCTCTAGCATCTCAAGGATTTCGGATTGCTCAGGAGTTACCTCATCATCGGAAGAAGAGTTGCTGCCGTCATCCTTGTTCTCCTTGTCCTCAAGCGCCATGGAGCAAACCGAGCTCCTCTTGTCCTTATTCTTGCGCCTAGACTTGGTGGAGACGAAGCACAAGCTAGCTGGACGGCCTTGATCGTTCCTCTTGTCCTTCCTGTACGTGATCTCCTCATCGCTTGAGCTCGACGAGGACGAAGAGAAAGAAGATCCACTGCTATAGAACCCGATCTCGGCGAAGAAGGCCTTGTCCCGCTTCCGGTTGTCCTTCTGGTAGCTCTTGAAAGCCTTTCGGAAGTTCTTCTTGCCGAAGGGACAATTGCCGAAGCCGTGCTTGCTGGAGCGGTGCTTGTCAAAGCTTGGCTTGCCGGAGTGGTACTTGTCGGAATCGCGGGAGTAGCTCTTGCCCTTCTTGTAGTAGTCGTTTTTGTTGGGGCACTCGGCGATGAAGTGGCCGACCTCTCCGCACTCAAAGCATTTGGGCCGCTCGCCCCTTTTCTTGCTCATCCGGTTGTCATAGGCGCGCTGAAAGCGACTAGACACCAGACACAACTCATCATCCCCAAGCGTCGCTAGCTGCTCCTTTGTAACAGACATCAAAGCAGAAAACGAGAAGTTGTGTAACATGGGGTTAGTGACAGACTCAATAGAGGGGGTAGCCAAAGCCAGACTCTTAGAACCTATACAAGCGAGGGAATCCCTCATCTTGTAATCTACCTCGGTGGCCTTGAGCTTACTATAGAGTGCCTCTACTCCAATTGTATCATACCCTGCCGACTCAATGATTGAATTCACCTTGATCTCGCATATTTTTCTGTCCAAAGCATACAACAACTTGACAGCCTGCTGATGATCGGTATATGGGAGGGCAGCGGGGGCAGAGTTAACACGCAACTTGTTGATGATCGACTGAAAGCGACCAAACAAGTCGTCTACTGACTCTCCCGGCTTCTGGACGAAATTCTCATATTCGCGCCGGTAAGTCTCCACAAGCCTAGCCTTAATCGTTGCAGTACCCTCATGGTGTGCACTAAGCAGTGACCATATCTCACGCGCAGTCTTAAGGTGACTCACTCTCTCATAATCCATGGGACCAAGCCCGGAGAAGAGAAAGTTAACAGCCTTGGCATTCGCCTCATGCTGAGCCACGATATCCTGCGTAGTACGCTCAGCGACTGGAAGCACCACAAAAGTCGTACTCTGAGTAGCATCCCATATGTCCTGACTCTGGCTAACAAGGAACGCCTCCATCCTACCTTTCCAGTAGGGATAGCCATCGGAGCCAAGGACGGGAATTTTCCCGGAGTAAGTCATCGTCGCTACGGTTTCGTCACCGGTTAAGGTATAGGAAACCTAACCGGCTCTGATACCACTTGTAGGACCGAGACGTGCGACTAGAGGGGGTGAATAGGAGCACTTGAAAAACTCAAACTCAAACCCCTAAAGTGCGCTCTCACGAAAACACACACACGATACCGTCTACTGAACAGATACGTATCGGGTGGAAAGCGGAAGCACTCAAATTAACGCACAAAGAAAAGGACGTAAGACGAGCAACCAAACTACACCTAAACGAGCAAACACACTACACCCAGACAAACACACACAACACCTAAAACTACACCTCTCTAATGTGCAGAGTTACGTAGCATAGACAAGCTACTAACCCTAGGACACATTGAGAATCCCTAAACTGAAAACACTAAAGCGGCATCAAAGCAAGCAAGAACAACAAGGCACAAACAAAACAAGACAAGCTACAAAGCTTGCAAGCGTCGCACACTAGCCACTCATCACACCGAAGCGTGCCTCACTTAAGAACAGTGAGTGAAGAGTATGGGCATGCAGTGGTTGACACAAAACAAGCTTGAAGCAAACCACAACACTCCAAAAAACCGAAGAAATCAAGAAAAACAAACCCCAAAGCAACCGGAGCAAGAAACACGCAAAAACAGCCCTAAATACACTAGACCGGACAATACTGTCTCAACCAAAAGAACTGACCGGACAAACCCAAAGAAAGGGGCTGAAACAGCCCTAAAAACCTATAGACCGGACAGTCCGAGGGAAGGGGATCGGACAATCCGAAGTATAGGGTTCGGATAAACCTAACGACAAACGATTAGTCCTGTCAGTTCTCCGAAAAACTGCGCGCAGAAAACAGCCCGACACCTCTACGAAAAACGATCGAAATGGGGTCAAATCTCAACGAAACTTCATGAAAATTTGCATGGACAATCCTAAGGACCTTCCCTAGCAAATCCCAAAAGATCAGCTCCAAAAGATCAAGGGATGCACGAGAATTGCAAATCTCATGAGGTAGGTGAGTTGACAACCGAAAAACTGCACGCAGACACTCCAAAAACCGAACCAAAACCGGGTCAATTCTCAACGAAACTTCATGAAAATTTGCATGGATGATCCTAAGTACCTTCCCTAGCAAACCCCAAAATATCCACTTGAAAAGATCAAGGGCTGCACGGGAATTTCAGATCTCGTGAGGTTGGTGAGTTGAACCCGAAAAACCTAGAAACGTCAAGAACGGCCCTTACTCATGGTTGGATGATTCTAGCACTTGGCTAGTGAGATGCACCACGTCCTAGCAAGGCAAAATACCGGCAAAAGAAAGGTCTCATTATTGGACAACACAAAACGAGCCAAAATCCAAAAAACGGGACCAAAAACGAAACTAGAAAAGGGGCAAAGAGGGAGGGACGAGATTGCTGCTCAAGACTTGGAATTTCACAACAAAGAACTTTGAATTAACCATGAAATTCAGGTTACAAGAGTTCCCTAGAGCCTACCTCCCTTCATCCTCCCACTAATGACAAGATTAGACTACACTAGGCACTCATCTCCTAGCTAATCCTCTCTATTTCTTCTCTTTGGACCTTGGCTGCTAGGGTTAGGAAATCCTAGGGTTTGTGGCTACCAAGATGAGCTCCAAGGGAGCCTCTCAAGTCTATTTATACCCTAGGCACTAAACGACACAATTACACTAAGACCCATAGTCTAAAAATGCCCGGAGGGGGCCAAACCGAAAAGATACAATCGGACGACTACGATGACGACTTGATCTCCTTCTTCTCCACGCCTCGCTTGGATGTGCGCCACGTAGCCAGTAGTCCGGAAGCTTCCCCCGGTTTTGAAGTCAGAAACCGGGAAACTTTATTTTGCGGGCTTCTTGGGCCGAGTCTTGGGCCCATCTTCTATCTTGACGAGTTTCGGTCCACTCGCCAAGTCTTCGTAGCTTGGGTGACGGTTTTGAGCCGAAGCCGCCAAAGCCTCCCCCGCACGCCTTCGCTCCATGCACTCGGGTTGGAGCACCACGGTGGCACCCGGCTTCTCCAGTCCATCAGAGTTGCCTCGCAGTCCATCGGAGGGCTTACACCACCGTTGCCGAACCGCCCCTCCGTGTACCGAGGTTCCATGACCGATCGACGCCGAGCATTGCCTCCGGTCCATTGGAGGACTTTTGCCTCAGTCCATCGAGGTCTTCGTCTTCCTCTACCTCCAGTCCATCGGAGGGCCTCCAGTCCATCGAAGGGCTTGTGCCGTTGACAATCACTCATCACACCAGGAGAGCAATGAGGCCGATCCATTGGCTTTCACAGTAGAGTTATTTGTTCAAACTTTTTTGAGGATGCTATATGGACATATTTTGTCTCTCCGCCAAATATCATGAATTTCTAAGACTATTTGTTTATTATTAAATTTTTCCTATAATAAATCATAAAAATGCAATTAAATTCCTAAAATATTCCAGTGTCGACGGAAAATTGCAAATAAGTTATCTGGGGCAATAACCATGCTATAAGAAGGTAACCTCAAGTCATCACATGAAAATAATAAAGCAAACTATTGATCATCTTAAAAGTTGGATGGTGACAGTGACTGCACATGTAAGTACGTAACCCACACAATGAGTGCAAGCCGTACGAAAGAAACGCCGGCACACAGTAGAGTTTCTTGTTCAAACTTTTTTGGGGATGCTACATAGACATATTTTGCCTCTTTACCAAATATCATGAATTTTCGATGCTATTTGTGTATTATTAAAATTTTTCTACAGTAAATCATAAAAATGCAATTAAATTCATAAAATATTCCGAAAAACTGCAAATAAGTTATCTGGGGCAATAACCATGCTATAGAAAGGTAACCTAAAGTCATCACATGAAAATGATAAAGCAAACTATTGATCATCTTAAAAGTCGGATGGTGAGAGTGACTTCACATGTAACACACATAATGAGTGGAAGCTGTATGGAAGAAACGCCGGCAAAACAATATGCTATAATTGTTTGTATGACATCTTGCTGAACCATGCACCTAGTATTTTAATAATTCTTTGCTGCATGCTCCTAATTTACAATGGACAATCAGATATCTTAGAATCTTGGAAAATTCTTAGTAATTCGACTAAACCAGTCCATGGTATTGACATGATACTCTAATATGTATTGTACTTTTGGTAATGGCTCAAATGTTTGAAATGATACTCTTGTCACATTCTTATATCTGGTCTTCTATTCTTATATTTGATGTTCTAGATTTATATTTAAGAAGTACACTTTTACTTTTCAGCTGATTTCTCTATAATTCCTTATTACGTATTGATACACTTTTCTACAAATCTGTGGGTACTTTGAAGCCTTGAACTCACCTTTGTACTTTTTGCTTGTAGTCAAAATACTTCCAGGAAGCTGTATCATGGAATCTGGTCAAGCAAGGCGTCTTGTTATTAGTGTATGGGTTTAGATGGAAATGTATATTGTTCACTAACTTCTATCTTCCGAAACATGATTTATTGTGTGAATTGTATTATTTGGGCCATATGAATTATTATTGATTTTAATGAATGCTTAACTTGTCTTGGGTCATTTGTATTTGGGCTTGATTATAATGTGGTCTCATTTAGATTGGGCCAAATTGAAATGGGCCCTAGCAGGGATTCAACCCAATTAACCAACCCATGCAGCTGCTCTTAAATGGACCACATTTTGTTTATGACGATTAAATCTGTCACAATATTGTGTCATACTAACTGCCACATCATCATCCATGTCATCGGCCATGTGGATCTATCTAACTATCTGTGACGCTTTGCATCGTCATAGCTGGTTGTGATGAATAAATGATTGTCATAGAACTTATGACGCTTTTTAATGTTTCATCACAAAAGGTCTTTAGTCACGCACCTTCTGTGACGATGAGTTTTCGTCACTAAGGCGTCATAGAATGCCTTTTATGACAAAAAAAACTGGTTAGTGACATTTTCTAAATGTCATGGCCCAAGTCTCTTGTAGTGATGTTTGGTGTAACTGTGGTTGTGGCTACAAGATTCCATTCTAGTAAATTAGGTCATGTATCAACGACTTATAAAAATATTGCAATATTCTCTTAGCTTGTCAAACTATGGCAAAGATTTTGATGATACAACCTCACGCAAGTTATGCAAAAATCTGTAGCAAATGGTGATAAATTTAGTATATGAACTAAACAGGCGGCCCTAAATTGGCAACGCTGTGGCACATCACATAGATATGCCAATGAAAATGGGCGCCTCAGCTTTGTCAATGATTTGTTCACATATAACATAGCCACACCTGAAGATAGCAACACTGTGGTACTCACTAGCGCATCACATAAAATACAGTGAAGAAAATAAGAATCATAACTTTGGCAATGTTTGACAAAAAAATGACATGCAGGACATAGAACTTAGGAATTATGATAGGCCATAATTATGGCATTGAACAAAATATGCACTAAGAATGGACAAGTTTAAATTGTGGTGCGATAAATATTTAGATTCAAACAAACCAACAAGAACAGAACATGTGCTTTGTTTCTGGATGAAGCAATTTCCTTGTACAGCTGCCACATTTTGTAGCCTCCTTCTTGGAAGGGTACGGCCTCACGACGGCAACATGGTCTGTTACTTTTAGTGTCAGCCAACTTCTTGTACATCGAGCTCACGGTGCAAGTTGAAATGAGCTAGCTCGAGCTTTTCATGAGCGAAGCCAAACTATATCTTTGGCCCATTTGCTTATCGAGCCTAGCTGAGCCAGATCGGTATTTTCGCGAGCTGGCACGAGCAGAGGTGAGCTGGGCTCGTTGTCTAGCCCTACTTGCGATGTTCTTTTTACTAGCTATTATAGTGCTTAAGGAACTGGCTCTTTCCTGAAAGTGCTTGATGTTATTTTTACACAGTAACGCATGTCTTCAATCCTACTGAATCAATTATACTTGTGAAGCTGGACATCCATGATTGTTAATTCCTGAGTCAATAATTGTTTTGGGCTGGTTTGGTGAATTAGAACTCTTTCCAGAATCCTAAGACCTGCTGTGTTATCGTGTTGACTCTTTGTTAATGTGTGGTAGCATTTCTCACTTCTGTAAATCAGTTAAAGTCATCACATGTTTGTGAAAAATAGAAGTTTTTTAAAAATATAGGTTCTCTAATATTTTGTCCGTTGAAGCTATCTGCTAGCATGTTCCTGATATTCCAATATTTTTTATCACTTCAAGAAATTAATTAATTTGTTAATTAAAGAACAACATGCTAATTCAACAATGCATTCTTGATATATTATTCCTGATCTGATTTCAGTTGGAAAAAACTCATTTTTGCTACTGTTGATCGTATGAAATTTTAATCCGGATACCATTACCTCTGCATTGTCTTGTTAAGTAGCTCGTATAATCTAGACATATATTATTTTCACTCCTCTAGTGTAATTTTGTTTCTTTAGAAATGTGCAAGTTACTTACCGAAACATGTCTTTTTATAGTTCTACCATGGGACTTCAGACAAAATAAGCATGTCTAGGAACAATATTTATAGAACATATATATTTTAAATGGGAAAATTCTATTATACTCCCATATGTAGCTACTTTCACCCTTGTATCTAAAGATTGAGGGCCTATTTGACACAACGAAGGGTATGTATATGGAGTATGTGATTATACTTATCATCTAGGATAGTAAGTATACATATACTATATATACATACATTTTATTTGTACTAATATAAAGATGTTGTAATAATATATTAAAGATAGGGGTTTTTTGTATTTTTTATGTATTTCTATTTAGGATATCTTAGAGTGAGTATATGAACATACTCAAAACGATAATGAGTGTTGATTTATTAAAGATTGGAGTACCTACAAATGAGAGTAGATAAACCTCTTCCTTTTCAACATTAAAAGTGTACTTGTTCTGGGACGAAGGAAATACCGTTTTTTCCTCAACGTTAAAGTGTACTCGTTCTGGGATGAAGGAAATACTGTTTTTTCTAGGGAACGAGATAAATAAGCAATATATTTCGAAGAGGTAACAAATACAGTGTTAGCGTGACTTGACCACTGGCGCTGGTGTACTTCATCGAACAAATTTTGGACACGCGCTTGGAATCCAACATGGGTACTGGATCCCGATAGAAGTGCGTGACAGCGTGAGTCAGTGAGTGTACGAAGTGGCAAAAATTTTAGGGCTCGGTTGTCCACGTTACAGTTACACTAAACAAATGACATATCGACAAGCAAGCAAGCCCACTAGCCCAGTTAAGCATTGCACAATGATCTATCGGCATCCAAGGATGATGTTCTTATGATGTTAATGAAATAATACTTCATCCCAAAAAAAAATATAATTCTAGCTATGCATCTGGAAACTACTTACCTAGGTACACAACTAGAATTGCATCTTTTTAGATAGAGATAGTACTAATGATATAGCTATATTTTTTTTGGACGTAGGCAATATCATTTATTTAATGAAAAGCTTTTTATTCCTATGTTTTTTAATTGTAGATCTCCGCAATAGAAATTTTAATGTTCATCTATAATTCTGAGTAGACGCTAGATATAAGCTCTTGCCTCTTGCTAAAATTATTTGGAAACGTCAATCCACAAAGTGTTTTTCTCTCTTTTCTCCCCTTCTTTGTCCATTACTCTTTTATTTTTGAAATTTCGCTTCCATCCTAAGAAGAATTTTCCCATCACAATGATTGCGATATTCTAACGAGATTCTTTTATTATTCCTTGTAGCAAGATCTAGCATCGTATTAATTTCCTGCATTTTTCTTTCTTATGTACCTTTTGTGTTTTTTAGCGAACGCGATACAAGTCATGTCTTTGTATTAAAAAGGTAGCAAATTACAACTACAGGAAGTACACCGCGGCTTACGAACCATGGTAGAAAAATTACAAAGAAAAAAAAACTCTCTACACACCGGCGCACGCCACAACAAAAAAACTCACAACAAACCTTATGAGAAAAGGCCTAGGACTACTCGACACACCAAGCTCAACTACGAGAAGAAGTGACGGTGCCTTTAAAAACAGGAACAACGCTCGAAGCGCCGTCACCACCAGGCCAAACAGCCGAAGCTTTCGTGAGAAAAGATGTTTGTTTACATTTTTCAAAGCTTCTTTGCTTTTTTTACATTCGTCAAAGCATGCACCCCAGCAGCCAAGGAGCCTCCTGGCGTGACAAATATTTAGATTCAAATCAAACCAACTAGAACAGAAACAGTACAAGCAATTTCCTTGTACATACACCTGCCACATTTTGTCGCCTCCTTGGAAGGGCAGGGCCTCACGACGGCAACATGGTCTGTGCTTTTCATTTGCCTAGATTGCCTCTTCCCATTGGTGGATTTTACGCTAAAAAAGTAGTACGGAAATCAATAGCTTTTCAGTAATAAGAAAATAAAATGATCACCGCATTAGCACGGTGCTCGGTAGTCGCGCCCAGCAGCCTCTGTTTCTATTACTAAATTTGCTCTAAACTATTCCCTCTGTGGCAGTAATCTCGTTGTTCTAAAACCATTTCCAGTGAAAGTTACACTGGAGTTTCATTCTCATTAAATGCTACGACACATCAGTATCTTGTGACATGGCAATGCATTTATGAAAAAGACAGAGAGAGTTTCGTTAGAGGAGAGAGAAATTTATCTAGATAAAACTCAGGATGTATAATTACCTAAACAAAATCTGATGTGTCACTCTTGGTAAGTGTACAACGAAATCCTTCACTGGCTGAACCTCTGCGGCCACCAGAATAGCAACCACTTAAAAAGACCTTCACGTCCCTTAATTACCGTTGCTTTTGGAATCATGCAGGGCAGCCTGGCCTTGCTTCCCATCATGATACTGCAGTGCATTTACATGGCGCCAGTGCATGAAAACCAAAAAACTCAACTTGCATGCCACCAATGCATGGAGAAAAAGGCGTAGAGAGAGACAGGGTGGTCGTTGTAGCGTGTGTTTGTCGTGGAACCCGTAGATGTGTTTTCCACGTACCCCCTCCGTCCTAGAAAGCTACTCCATGCATCTTTTTGACTAGTTCTTTTGACGGAGCATACATGTTTATGGACTAGTTTTCTCGAACAGAGACAATATATGCTAGGTCACATATTTTGTGAGACAAATTTTGAACTTTAGAATGACTTATTTTGTAGGACGAAAGGAGTACTCCCTTTGCCCTCAAATGTAGATGGTCATACTTGGTGCTAGTTTTCTCTATATTTCAATATCACAAAATGATATTATAGTAAGAAATTAATGAGAAGAGAAATGCGACAAGTTTTATCTAGATAAGAGTTTTATGTAGATGAAATCTAAGATGCATGATTACCTATGCAAAATTGATGCGGTTTTTTTTGGAAATAGAGAAATAATATTGTGCACTATGAATGGCCTAAGGCATCTTGGGATTAAAAATTTGTTCTCAAATAGAAGGCATCATCAATACATTGAACACTAATCTACATTGGTAGCTGATGTTTTCATTAATGCTTTAAGCCTACATTGGTTGCTTGAGTCATTCAATAACACTCTTTAATATATTGTTGGTAGGTAAGTTAGCTTTATTAAAAGTACATGCATCATTTCTTATATAGTTTAATAAGTTATCTTAAAAAATCATATGATGCCTTATATTTCATGACGGAGGGAGTATAACGAACCACTATGAGCTACTCCTAATATACTTTATCACGTCATTTCTAAAGCTAAATATAAATACAAGTATGATATAACTCACATAATACATGGATATTCATGTTGATTCTTAGAACCATCAAGTCAATAGATCGTTCCATATGTTGTATATATGACAATAGGCCCAAAGTTTCTTTACGATTTCTAGTTTTAGATATCGGGTCCAAGCTACGTATCCATGAAGATATAGCTTTCTTCTCTCTTAATTTTATACCATGTCACCAAAAAAATCATATTTGACATTTATTAATGTGCATGCTATGATACACTAGGAATATCCTGAGTGTATACATTTGTTAGACAATCAAATGAACTACTTCAAACAAGTTAACTTCCCAAAAGAAATTGAAACTGTGCAATTTTTGGGGGATATAAAAGCAACCCGGCAATCAAAATTGGGCAGAGATAGGTTGTTTCTTAAATTTTTTTAAAAGAAAATACCATTGTTCTTGAATTAAATTAAAGAACCTCCTTGTGAAAGAGTTCATATAGCAGTGATCTTTACGGAACACATGGATTTGTTAGATAATCAAATGAACAACTCTGAACAAAAGAACTTCTGAAAAGAATAAGAAGCTGTGTAATTCTTGCAGGGATATAAAGCAATCCCGCATTCAGAATGGGGTGGAGAGGTTGATTCTTGAAGTTTTTTTAAAGAAAATTCCATGTTCTTAAATTAAAGAGCATCCTTGTGAAAGAGTTCATATGACAGTGATCTTTTTGGAACACATGGTTTTCATATAAAATGGCATGTTTCCGAATTATATATTTCTTCAAATTGTCTGAGCTAGCAGTAAAATTATATCACATACCCATATACCTATACTTATTCAGAAAAATACGGTTGAAATTGTACGATTGTATAGAGCCACGCCTGTGACATTTGTTACTTTATTGTTTTCTATGTGCTGGGTGATTGACACTATGGTTGTCGGGGTGGAGGGACCTCCTTGCAATTGGAATTTATTAGGGTTTGGGCTGGGGAGGGCTAGCCGGCATGAACACGTTGTTGTGACTCTACAATGGCATGAAGATGTGTAGTCCCAGGCGTGGACAACAGTGGTGGTGGCACAAAAGTCCTGTGCGCGGCAGGGCTAAGGCGGACGGCAGCGGCTTGTGCAAATGCAAAACTGCAAACGTATTTTGCACAAGCTGCATCCTGTTTCCGCGCCCTCTCACAATTATGCATATGCACAAGCTGTTGTCCTGTCTTGTCCACATCATGTGTGTGGTGTGAGCGATGCAACATGGAAAGCGGCCGCTCGTTGCCTCGGCAAGTCGGCATCAGTGCATCGAATGGTTGCTAACCATAGGGGAGAGGACGACATCAGTAGGAGGTGGCGACTGGTTAAACTTTAATGACGTCCAATTTTTCATGGAGTGGCACTGTAGACGAACCTTGCAAAGTGCTTCCTCTATTTCACAATATTTGTCCACTGCGTTAAGACTTAAGAGAAAACGTTTGAATTAAAATAATTATTCCCCGATGATATCAAGCGTATAGTTGCAGTATTTCTACTCTCTACCCCTATTAATTAAATGTTCCAATAAAGGAGAAAAATAGTTGTGTCACTACATTTAATTGAGCCTATAGAGGCATGGGTGGTTATTTTAAATTGATTTGTTTCTCTTGGAACCAATATTCTCTTTGTTTATTTATAAACATAGTATGCTATGGACAAATATAGAACTGAAAGGGGAACTAGTGACTCAGATATTCCTAGAAAAAGTGGTACATTTGCAGTAACCAGCGGTTTCACAAATAATGGGGGTGGAAATAGACATCTGAATTGTCTGAACCAATTTGGCATTTGCATATAGATATAGAATGAATTTGGTATTAATTTTTTGCGCATTTACCAAGCTCATTACTAACAAGAAGAATACAAAATTACGCCTTATTTGCTTCTTATAGCTAAAAAGGTTAAAAACATCCGTATCCAAATTTGAATTTCTTTTCAACCATTTGAGTAAGTATAGAATGAATTCGAGGTCCATTTTTTATGAATTTTAACAAGCTTAACACCAAGAACAAGAATATGAATTCAAATGTAAAAATTATATATCATGTTTGTTTACTATTAAAGGAAAATGTCAAAGAAACTTGGTATCTGAATTAATACCCGGTTCCATCTATATTTATCGATAATGGTACGTGACAATTTGTTAAAAAATTGCACAATGCCTTCGAAGCACTCATCGATACATTTCCCTTAAAGGAAAGTACCTACATTAAACTATAAAGTAAGTATACATAGATAAGCACGAGTACCAAGACACACACAAAGGATATAAACGAGGCAACTGATCATCCCAACTTACACAAAGGTCCTCCAAACGAACTAAAAATATAGCTAAGCCCTCTAAGCTTGTCGAAGACATCACCAGATGTCAAAATCCATCACCGTTGCCAAGACGATCATTGGAGCTAGATAAAAGTGGATGCACCCAAGTCAAGTGAGACACCATAGCCAATGGGCGTTCAAATGAGCCGAACAAGACAGGGGTCTTGGCTTCCACCTAGATGGACCGATATTCGATCTACCCATCCACAATTCCCTCTCCTTCTTACTTTTCTTCTTTCACCCACCGCTGCTGCACCCACCCCTGCCCCATGTGCTGCCGCCCGCCTACCCGCCTGCACCTCCCTAGCACTATTGCCTCCCACCCACACTCCATCGCCCTCCTCTAACCTCCCCGCTTCTCACCATTGCTGCCAATTCTCTCCGCCGGCCGTCCCTCGCCATCTGACCCGTAGGCCTCCCCTCTAAGCTTGGAGAGCTCAAGATCTGGCCATCCCCAACCCCAAACCTGAAGCTCTCACACAAAATCGATGGCAACGGTGAGGAAGATGGCTAGCGGCAGCAGATGTCATTGGGGAGGAGGAACGGGAAGAAGGTGCCAAGATCTGGCCATCCATAACAAGAATATGAATTCAAATGTAAAAATTATATATCCTGTTTGTTTACTATTAAAGGAAATTCCATATATATTTATTGATAATGGTACGTGGTAATATGTTAAAAAATTGCACAATGCCTTCGAAGCACTCATCGATACATTTCCCTTAAAGGAAAGTACCTACATTAAACTATAAGGTAAGTATGCATAGATAAGCACGAGTACCAAGACACACACAACGGATATAAATGAGGCAACTGATCATCCCAACTTACACAAAGGGCCTCCAAACGAACTAAAAATATTGCTAAACCCTCTAAGCTTGTCGAAGACATCACCAGATATCAAAATCCATCACCATTGCCAAGACGATCATTGGAGCTAGATAAAAGTGGATGCACCCAAGTCAAGTGAGACACCATAGCCAATGGGCGTTCAAATGAGCCGAACAAGACAGGGGTCTTGGCTTCCACCTAGATGGACCGATATTCGATCTACCCATCCACAATTCCCTCTCCTTCTTACTCTTCATCTTTCACCCACCGCTGCTGCACCCACCCCTGCCCCATGTGCTGCCGCCCGCCTACCCGCCTGCACCTCCCTAGCAATATTGCCTCCCACTCAGACTCCATCGCCCTCCTCTAACCTCCCCGCTCCTCACCATTGCTGCCAATTCTCTCCGCCGGTCGTCCCTCGCCATCTGACCCGTAGGCCTCCCCTCTAAGCTTGGAGAGCTCAAGATCTGGCCATCCCCAACCCCAAACCTGAAGCTCTCACACAAAATCGATGGCAACGGTGAGGAAGATGGCTAGCGGCAGCAGATGTCATTGGGGAGGAGGAACGGGAAGAAGGTGCCAAGATCTGGCCATCCATAACAAGAATATGAATTCAAATGTAAAAATTATATATCCTGTTTGTTTACTATTAAAGGAAATTCCATCTATATTTATTGATAATGGTACGTGGTAGTATGTTAAAAAATTGCACAATGCCTTCGAATCACTCATCGATACATTTCCCTTAAAGGAAAGTACCAACATTAAACTATAAGGTAAGTATGCATAGATAAGCACGAGTACCAAGACACACACAACGGATAGAAATGAGGCAACTGATCATCCCAACTTACACAAAGGGCCTCCAAACGAACTAAAAATATTGCTAAACCCTCTAAGCTTGTCGAAGACATCACCAGATGTCAAAATCCATCACCATTGCCAAGACGATCATTGGAGCTAGATAAAAGTGGATGCACCCAAGTCAAGTGAGACACCATAGCCAATGGGCGTTCAAATGAGTCGAACAAGACAGGGGACTTGGCTTCCACCTAGATGGACCGATATTCAATCTACCCATCCTCAATTCCCTCTTCTTCTTACGCTTCTTCTTTCACCCACCGCTGCTGCACCCACCCCTGCCCCATGTGTTGCCACCCGCCTACCCGCCCACACCTCCTTGGCACTGTTGCCTCCCACCCACATGCCATCGCCCTCCTCTAACCTCCCCGCTCCTCGCCATGGCTACCAATTCTCTCCGCCGGCCGTCCCTCGCCATCTGATCCGCAGGCCTCCCCTCTAAGCCCAGAGAGCTCAAGATCTGGCCATCCCCAACCCCAAACCTGAAGCTCCCACATAAAATCGATGGCAACAGTGAGGAAGATGGCCGGTGGCAGCAGATGTCGTTGGGGAGGAGGAACGGGGAAAAGGTGCCAAGATTTGCTCAAGCTCCACACGCCTATAGATCTCCTCATCAACGACAAGGTGAAGAAGATACTAAAGGAACAACACTTAGGGACACGCTGTGCTCGCCTGACCCTAGATTTGCTCAAGCTCCACACGCCTATAAATCTCCTCATTGCCGCATCGACAACAAGAAGTTGATGCACCAGATGATCTACACCCAATCCCAATCCGATTCCCTCTCATGATGCAGGAGTGGAGTAATTTGCTGGATTGGAATGGAAACCTAGCCGCCACTCTTTTGCCCTATCTGTACTATAAGACTAAGTATAAGAGTGTGGATATGGATATGCATATGTATTTTGAACGGCCAGATAGATATGCAACAAAAGGTGGATACCCTATATACAGATGAGAGCGTTGATATAGGGCATGTTCGTTGTAGCTCTTTTCATCTGGGCTGTAGCTAGATCTATAGTTGCACTACAATCTTTACGGCTACTGTTGATCTACCTGCAGCGCAGCAAGGACAAAGACTGCTGAACACCCGTAGGAAAATAGAATAATAGGTACGAATGGACCGCAGGATGTGGACACCCATAACAAATTAAAGGGTAAGGAGCGGAGGTGGCCAAGCACTCACCCATTCTTTCCAACTCGGATGTCACTGCCTCTTTGTCCACATATATTCAGAGTATATATAAATACGTCGGATGCCGCGAGCCGCGATCGATCGGTGTCCCGAGCTGCACCCGCGAACAGTTCGTTCCCACTCCAAAGTCCCAACCTGCCTCGCTGCCCTCCACGGTGCCGCCTCCTCGACTTCCTTCGAGGTATGTGGCGCTCCCCTGTCTGTCTCGCCCCCTTCCGTGGTATGCACTTGAATTGCTGCCATTGGCGTCACGCCATGAATAGTTCATTTTTTTTCTTTGAGGGGAAGCCATGAATATATCTTGCGGTCTTACCTCGGAGGCGCAAGAATTGATAGCGTTCTTGGACATCCGGCTGGGTTTATAGCGTGAATGCCATTTTTCTTGAATAGTTAGCTTCTTGCAGTACTTTGTCCGGAATTTTTGCCGACATCTTGAGGGTTTCTTGGTTAGGAACAGGGCGGAGGCGTTTCTTGGCCGCCGGCATGGACAGGGCATCGGCTTCCGGGGCGCTGTCTTGTGACGCGGCTGCGGCGGACCTCGGTCCAACCATGCTGTCCTTCGGCAGGCCGTCCTCCTATGAAGCCGACGCTACCGAGGCGAGCCTCCAAGAGTTCGCCTCCATCCTCGTCCAGCCTGTGCGGCCGGCCGGGGCTGCAGGAGCTGGGAGGAGGTCCCGCGTGGCCGTCGGCAGGGAGGCGTGCTCCGTCGACGGGTGCCGCTCCGACCTCACCCAGTGCCGCGAGTACCACCGGCGGCACAAGGTCTGCGAGGAGCACTCCAAGACGCCGGTGGTGGTCGTCGGCGGCCAGGAGCAGCGGTTCTGCCAACAATGCAGCCGGTAAGGGCACCATCTACGAATCCTCGTCCGACAGGGCGTTTTCGCTTGATTATTCAAGAATTCTTGTGCTGGTGAGGTCATTAGTTAATAGTTGTATGGCAACGATTGGTCCCATCTTCTTTATAATTGGTCGCCAGCTGACAAACATGGTGGGAGATTTAGGGGCACAAAATTTAAACTAGTTTGGTCCCCACCCGGTAAACTAAACAATTAGGTTGGTAATCCTGCGGCACGCGGATATTTTAATCTCTCAATGTTATCCGTCGATTATATTTTAAACAATTGGGTTGGTAATTTTGGTGCTGTTTGAGGTTTTGTTTTGTGACCCGATTAGTACAGTTGGTAGTGGTACTATTCATTTAAAAAAGCTGTTGGTGTGGACCACTGCCTTGCTTGAATAGGGTTCAGTTATTTTATGGGATATTCAGCATCATGCTGAATCTTTCTCATGATCGATGAAGTTTTGAAGTTTCTTCAGCTGCATGCTCACTCCGGGCGCATAATAATTGTGCTGTGATGCAACTTTTTTTGCAAACCATTGTTGTTTCCATGCAACCAGTTTGGGAGCCATTCCATAAGATCCGGTGAAGTATACTTACTGTTGTTGCTGGTGATAAATAGAAGGTCCCAATGCAAACTACCATGGAGGTTATTTCATGAGTTATTCATTGAGACAAGTGCATCTGAAACTGAAATTAGGTCATAGCTTGGTTTGGTTGATTTAATTTCCCCCTGTTTCTGAAGTCGTGCTTTCTTCTTCATGTTCCCCCTTACATAATGGACTATTACACAGTTAGCGGCCATGAGGTGCAGAGAAAAGTTAAACTGAACATGTGTGAATCTATATATGTGTTTTCTCAGAATATTTGTAGCTTTGTTTCCTTTTCAAGTAGATAAGTTTTTTCAATTTTTTGCAAAATTTTCTGAGGAGAGAATTTTGCTGAAAGTAGTACAAAACTGAAATAGAGGTTTCAGTATGAATGGGCAGAGTCTTGGAGACTCAGGAGTAGACGTTGGCCCTTTGATTGCACCAGGATTGCGAGTTCCACTGCAAGGATCCTTGATAGCACACATCTTCTGATTTTGACCTGGATCTCAAAGTCAAAGATAAGTCTCACGAATGTTATTAACTGACTTGAACAAACAGAAGATTCTGAGGCTACATTGGTTCTAAATCTCTAAAATAACCAAGAACATGTAATGTTTAAGTGTAATTATGATTCAAAAGATATACCGTATTTGGTAGTTCTAATTCCAAAGCTGTCGTACCAATGCTTATCATTTCAAGATGCATCTCGATGGAAAAACTGGTGAATTTAAGTTGCATCAATATTTGACTCCACATATTTTAAGTTGTTTATTTAATGTTTATATTATGTCCTCCAAGAATAAAACTATAGATATCATTTAGTTATATTCAGTGGGAACGACCTTCTAAGTGGAAACATGGAAACCCTCTTAAAAAAATATATATTTAGAAGTTTCTAAAAACTAGTTGGAGCTACATGATTTATACTGGCCCACAGATTGCTATCGAAAGCGATAGTGCACAGAATCAGAGCTTGTTTTGTGTCATCTTTAGATGGAGCTACTTGATTTATGCCACTGCTTGTTGCCATCTGAAAGACTGAAAAGGTGACCAGAGGGAGGGTTGAATGAGAGCCGTTAAAAATTATTCACTGAGGAAGAACTCGGCCCATATCCCAATTTGAACCCAAACCTCTGTTTACAGGGTAACGTAGTAATTAGACTGCTATTTATCCTAGGATATGGTTAGAAAGCACACACAAAAGCACACGTGAAATCACCTATGAATACGGACGAAAACAAGCAACACAAAACTTGATCGGACAACCTTCTCAATTCACTGCAGTTTTCAGCCTGATAGGGTTGCAAAAAAAAATTACCAAAATCCTTCCAAATGAAGTCCAAATTTTTCTAAAAAATTACCCAAGGCTCACATAGTGATAGAAAAAATAGCTACAAATTTCAGCTCAATTGGAACAATTTAGTTGCAGTGAAACATCCCATGATTGAGCACTAGGCTGTCCTACGCATATAGGCCGACACTAGACAAAGAGACAAAAATTATGAAATTTTTACTGGAGCAAATTTAAGCCCAAACTAATCATCAGACCGTCCAATTGACACTAGAACGTCTGTTGTTCACAGACAGACTGACAACTGATAAAATTTGAAAAAAAAATTGTAGCTGCACAAGATCTAGCCAACAACTCCACAAAATTTGAGCTCACTTGGAGCACATTTAGTCACTGGACCATCCATTGTATGAAGGAGGGCAAAATCTACATACAACAGAAATAACTCATGTCCTCACATGAAATCGATCCAACACTTGATCAAACCTTGTATAAAAAAATATGAAATATTGAGGGATACAATATGTAACATATATAGGAGGTAATCCAAAAAGATCCAAACAAGGAGATCTCAGATTGACTTCAAATTAAATAGCTCAAGGGAAGAGAACAAGTTTTGACCGTTTTGAAACATTTGCGAAATTGGGTGAGCTCGAGGTAACATGATTTCATCCACGAATAATATAACTTCTACTTCATAGCATCACCAAAATCCATCCCACAAGGGCTCAAATTAGGATTTGAAGGAAACACAAAAAAAACCCAAGAACAAGAGAAGAACGGTAGAAGAACAAGGGAAAATGTGATGATTTTGAGGAAGATATTATACAGTTGTAATCTTGGCCTTACCACAGTGAAATCCCACAAAATCTAGGCCTCCAAATCCATCACAACACACTCTAAAAACATAGGCAAAAAGGGATCACAAAAATCACAATAAAATGAATACAAAGATAGCTAAAAAGAGAATTTTTAGCACTTGAAGAGGACATCTTGAGAACGAAATTGATCTTTGGATAACTCAAGATGTATGGTTACAAGACACTCCTAGCACAATCTAACCTATGGATGGCAAAAACCTCAAGATAAAGAGCATTAAATGAGAGGACCTCTCAAAAGACGGCAAGAAAGACGGCTGCCTACAACAGCCCATTCACATATACATAGGTTCTTGGCGCTTGACGAGAATGCCCTTACATGATACACTCTAACCCAAGCACCCTTAGGGGCACTATCTACATTATCTTCTCTTCTCACCGAATGAACCCGCTGCCTTCACAACTTTGCTTCGCCTTGACGTAAGCTTCGTGACCATGTACTTCAACTCGAGGCATCTTTTGTAGTTTTTGGCGAAACTGTGAAAATGCCACTAGGGTGGTTTTGAGAAGAAACCACCAAACCCTCTCCACTCCGATGTGTGTCCAGCCACTGCTGAGGCCCTAGCACTTTTGCCATCCTCTTTTGCCTCCACCAAGTGCCATGACATCATCGCTGTCCCTCCTTGAGTCGACCAAGGCTGTCCAACATCCCATGGTTCTGAGACACAAACCATCGAACCGTCCTCATGGATAGTTTTGGGGCTCAAACTACCAAACCATCCACTGGTGGTTTTGAAGCCTAAACCACAAAACTTTCGGCTTCGACGCCTGTCTCTCCGCTGTGAGACTCGACCTCCAAGGTCCTCCTGACACAGCCGAGCCTTGACACGATAACACCACCATTGCCGCACCCATGTGTTCTTGAAGCTTTTTCAATGCTAGGATTGGATCGCACACGGCTCCATCTAGCCTTCTCTGGACCCGGTATCGACCACCTTTCTTTGTTGTATGGTCGCCCGAGTATCCTAAGTGCATGCCACTACATTGTTATAGGCACGAGCCTCCTACCCCCCCTCATGCCACTGGATGGTCATTGCACCTCATCTCATCCTTAACACCGCTACACAGTCCATCAACGCACAATAGGAACGAGCCTCCTGCCCACCCTCATGCCACTGCATGGTCATCGCACCTCATCTCGTCCGAATACCACTACATAGTCCATCGGTGCACAATAGGCACGAGCCTCCTACCCACGTTCATGCCACTTTATGGTCATCGCACCTTATCTTGTCTGAACACCGCTACACAGTCCATCGGCGCACATCCTTGTCGATCACAAGCTCCTCGTCGTCGACCACCGTGTCATCTGTGTACCTACAAACCACAAGCCAAGGAATCACGTGTCTCCTCGGAGCACGTAGCTTGGTTAGTCCACCCAAGTCACCCAAGATGCCTCCAATACACATCAACAATGAAAAACACCACAACTCAATGTAACTCAACTCAACACAACCCTTCAGTTCGCCAGCACAATTATGTACACATGCAAATGCAAGCTAACATGGCAAAACCTTCAAATCATCTCAACAATCGCTCATCATTGTTGGGCCCCTAGCACCCTCTCGATCTCCCGCACGCGCTCACGGACAGCGGCCGTCGCTTGCTTGCTCGAGAATGCTCGCCGCCAGGAGGTGGAAGATGAACAGTGCACGGGGTTTTCGGCGATGAACGCCGCGGTGATGCCGCTTGTATCTTGGCCTCTATTCAACTCGACATGGCATGTAATACAGAGGAGGTGGGGGGGGGGGTACAAATAGGCCGCGGCACCGCCTCTCCACGCTTGCCATTCCCACTATGGCCAACGGCCCACGCGCGCCATCGTGGAGCGCGACTCGTTCGCCCGCACAACGCGGCCACATTCAATGGCCATGGCCCTACCCGCACACCACCCCCACAACGGACTCTGACCTCACCTAGATCTCGCGTTCCCGCACGTGTGTGCCTGACCCGATCCGCTGATCCGCCATTGTCACAGCTCGACACCGCCCGCGTAGGTTCCTGGCGACACAGCGCCCCCTGGCTGCACACACGAGTGCGACGCGTTCCGCGCGAGCGCACACACACACAACACACACATGCACGCGCGCGCCTGCCCGCCCGCCCGCACGCACGCACGCTAGCTAACCACACACACGCTACCGAGCCATCACACACAATCGAGCTAACCACACACACGCTACCGAGCCGTCATCAAGCTTATGCTAACATTCACCCTCCTAAGCTTTACATGGCTGACCTTGATATTCACAGGAGCGCAGGGGTGTCGGCGGCGTCCGCCAGCATCACCATCTCCTCGCTCTTCTTCTTCTTGCGACACCACCTTGCAATATGGCTGATCTCACCGCACTCGTAGCACCGGCCACGGTTGTGGTGCCTTCAGCGACGGCTGGAGCCCAAGGCCATGTTGCTTGCATCGTCGTTGGCCTCGCTGCAGTTGTCGTGGTCGCCTTTGCCATTGTTCCCGCCGCTGCGCTGCCTGTCGCCGTTACCGCCGCGTCGTGCATCATCGCCGCGTGCTCGCTCCTTGTTCTTCTGCCGCCAGCGCGCCTCCCACTGCTCCTCCGTGAGGTACAGCCACCCGACTCCCTCCGTCACCTCCTAGACGTCCTCCTTGTCGCCCTCTTCCGCCACGCGCAGCCGCCCGATGAGTTCTTCGATCGTCGTTGTGTTGAGGTCAGTGAGCATCTCAATTGCCATGGCCACTTGCTTGAGCCGCCTCGGCACGACGCGCAGGATCTTCTTGACGATGCGGTGGTCCTCAATCTTCTCTCCCAGCTTGCACAGGCTGCCCACGACGATGTTGAGCCGCATCGCGAACTCCTCTACCCTCTCGCCGTCGCGAAACCGGACGTTCTCAAAGTCCTTTCACAGCCGCTGCAAGCTTGCCGCCTTCACCCGATCATCGCCGACCCACATCGACTTCATCGCCTCCTATGCCTCCTTTGCGGTCTTCTTCATGGCAAGCCCGGCCTTCATGTATGCCGGCACCACACGCAAGATCACGGCCAGCACCCATTGGTCCCGCGCTCACTCCTTGCACTTGGCCTCACCGCGTCCTAGAGCTCCATCGCCTCCAACGACACCTGCATGACAAGCTCCCACTCGTGGTAGTTGGCCTTGGTCAGCAGTGGCAGCTCAACCGCGTTCGTGCTCATGACGCGCTCCGGGGCGGCGCCTCCGCCCTTGGAACTCTCCGGCATCTCCGGCAAAGTCGACATCTTGCTCCTCGTCGGCTCTGATGCCAATTGTTGCGCCCCTAGAACCCTCTCGATCTCCCTCACGCGCTCACGAACTGCGGCCGTCGCTTGCTCGCTCGAGAACGCTCACCGTTGGGAGGTGGAAGATGAATAGTGCACGGGTTTTCGGCGATGAACGCCGCAGTGACACATGCTGTATCTTGGCCTCTATTCAACTCGACACGGCATGAGATACAGACGAGGTTGGGGTACAAATAGGTCGGGCGCCGCCTCTCCACACCCGCCATTCCCGCCATGGCGGATGGCCCACGCACGCTATCGTGGCGCGTGACTGGTTCGCCCGCACAGCGCGGCCACGTTCAACGGCCATGGCCCTACACGCACGCCACCCCCCCACAACGGAATCTGACATCTCTCGTCGGTCCGCCCGATCCGCTATTGTCGCACCTCGACACCGGCCGTGTCGGTTCCTGGCGACACACAGCCCCCCCCCCCCCCCCCCCCCGCTGCACACACGCGCGACGTGTTCCACGCACACACACACACTCTCTCTCAATCGAGCTAACCACACACACGCTACTGAGCCATCGTCAAGCTTATGCTAACAATCATAATATATGAGGTCAATACACTTGCCTACTTGACCGCCTCTCACCATCCTTGTCGTGTTTGGCCTCAAACCTCTCCAATACCTTTACTAGTGCAAGCTCCCGTTATCTGAGAGTTCTTCGGTTCATGCTTGCTTATGCCTATTCCGCTGACAATAGCCACATCGAGGCAAATTGAGTAAGTTACTAAATTAATTGAGACGATAATCCAAGTAGCAAAAATTGTAGATTATTTTTTGTTATTTGCCACAGGGCACCTATTAAAATGTTACTAGCCAGCCGGCGTGCCGCATGGTTCGTGAGCCAATCTTTTGTTAAAAAATAACGTAGTCCATGATTACCGCTCCATTAATCCTGCGTGATTACTTCCAGTTCACACTGCGTGCAGACAAGCTAGCCAGTGGACAGATGGTTACCAGAAAGCATATTCTAGTTCTACGGCAATGGGAAAATTAGTAAAAAGAGTAAGACATGGCTTATACTTAAGGGTGTAAATGGTACGGATATTATTCGTCCGTATTCAAGTTCCGATCTGTTTAGAAGGGTTAAGATTCGATCCGTACTTGAATCCAGATATTTAGTATTCGATCCGTATCCGAGTACTCCAAGTCGGATAAATATGATGTCAATAACCATTCAAGTTTTATCCGACACATTTGATCAATATCCGTATCCGATCCAAATCTGAAGAAAAAATATGAAATCAAATACGGTATCAGTAATATCCGTCCATATTCGATCCGATTACGCCCCTGCCTATACTGTTGTTATGAGAGTTTTGTAAGTAATTTATTAAAATTTAGGCTCCTTTTATGCGGTTGTCCTTTAATAAATTTTTTTAGTGATTTACTACAATGAATTGTCCGTTGATGTGATTTATTTACTAAAACTTATGCCTTGCTACTTAATTTTTAACTAATTTACTAGATGGGCTTTATGCCCTTGTGTGTGGCTATCCTTTTACGAGACTCGTAATTGATTTATCTAGAATCGAAGTCCTCGTGCGTTATTTGCTAGAATCTATGCCATGCTACCCTTGTAAACTTGTAAGTAATTTACTGGACCTTATGCTCATTTACGTGGTTAACCTTTTACAAGAATTTTTAAATTATTTACTAGAATCCAAGTCCTTGTATGTTATTTACTAGAACTATGATCCAATACAATAGTTAAGATAGAGAGTTAGCATAATTTTGTTGTCAAGGTAATTTCATGTAACTAGTTACGTCAATGATTAGATGAATATATCATGAATAGCTACAGTATTTGTTACGGTGGAGAATTAAGAGAATTTGATATCAGATTTTTCGAGAGACCAAGTACAATAATGATATAATAATTTACTACAAAATAGTTATGAGAATTCGAATGGCCTGAAATGATATTTACGATGGGGATTTGTGACAAATTTTACAAGAGCAAGATGTAACACTAAATCACAAATTGAAGCTTAGCACAACACATAGATTGCGTTATCACACAAAGCATTGTCCGTTCAAATCAAACAAAACAAGGTCAACAAATAAGAGTGTTCATCTATGAATTTATCTTCGACACCAAAATGGGCCCTGGAGGCCACTGTGCCTCAAGGACAGCCTAAATTTATATACACATATATAATGTCTTTAACTATGCCTAATAGATTTAAATATATATACACATATATATGTAATAGATTTATATATAAAGAAATCTTGGGCACTGATGCTTTAGTACCGGTTGATTAAAACAACCAGTTCTAAAGGGGGCGTAGCCACGTGTACGCCTTTGCACCTTTAGTACCGTTTGTTGACACCAACCGGCGATGGTACTAAAGTAACATTTAGTACCGGGCTATGCAGCCGATTCTAATGTCCGAGATCTTTAGTC
Organism: Paspalum notatum; assembly: GCA_022530915.1. Taxonomy (NCBI): domain Eukaryota; kingdom Viridiplantae; phylum Streptophyta; class Magnoliopsida; order Poales; family Poaceae; genus Paspalum; species Paspalum notatum. The sequence goes on from CM039692.1 coordinate 28,119,167, forward strand.
CCATTTTCATAGTATCGTACCAATTGGGAATCCGGTACTGAATGGGCTTCCCAACTGGTACTGATGTGTCTTTCTCCAGTAGTGCTTGATCGTGTTTACTGGGAGCTGTTGTATGTAGTGGAGTAGATTGGACATGAGATAAACTAAGCCATGCTTTGCTTCATGCATTCATCATCATCCTTTCTTGAGTTGGGCGTCTTCTCCACTGCAGTTGCTAAGGATATCACATCTCCTAAAAAATCGTGTAAGGAGCAGTATGTATTTAACTGAGGTTCAAATACTTACCATAATGGCATCACCGCATTAACATAGTGTTATTTACCACAAAATGGTGTAGTTGATTTAGATGGTAGGCAGCACATAATTTATTAAACCAAATATATAGGTATTTGGTGGTACATGTACGAATTATTAGAATGGCATCAACAATCTACCATAATATGTATTGCACCATGTTAGGGCCTAAGGAGGGGCAGCGCGCTACAGTCTCAGTGCGCTATAGTAACGTCGGTAATGCAGTACGTCCCTCGGATTTGGATAAGGCTAGTTAGAGATAAGATTAGAATTAGTAGATTGGATCTATTGTTTAGGGGTCAAGTAAACCCTCTTTATATAAAGAGAGAAATTATGTCAATTGACATAAGAAAGAATTAAGAGAAAAACTCTCCTTCTTGCCTTGCCCACAGTTGTGGGCAGAGGCCCTCTGCCGGCATTCCTACCCCTCTACTGTACACCCGCTGGTACTGTTGCCACGCCCTTCCTGAACCCTAGCCGGTGTTCCATCCATCCAATCCCCTCACCAAATCAACAGCCATAACATTTGGTATCAGATGGCTTGGGTTTTGATCTAGATCCCATGGCTTCTGCGGCTGATTTCGTCCAATTCTGTACCCCACGCGCTCTGCAGCCACCATCACCATCTCCATGGGCGGCACCAACAGGGGATGCAGTGCTGCAGCCTCCATTGTCTCCATCCATGGTGGATCTGTGTGCCAGCATGATGGCCGGTATCGCAGAAATGTAAACCTCGCTGGCGGCACTCACGAAGATACAAGCCCTGCTGGAGGCGCTCATGGTGGGGCTGCAGCAATTAGAGGCGGCGACGCTACGCGAGCAGGAGAGGGCGGCAGCCTGCGCTGGAAGAAGGTGGCTGCGCAGCACCAAACGGTGGCGGCCATACTCCTGCAGGCTGCAGCACGTCGGCAAGTATGGGAGGCGCGCAAGGAGCAGCAGTTGGTGGCGACTGCATGGCTCCAGATGGCAGCGGCATGTGCCTTCCCCCCCCCCCCCTCCCCCCTCCAACAGAACATGCAGGAGGTGCAGCGCCGGCCTCCGCGACGTCCTCGCATGGTGAGCGGGTGGTATTGCACCTGACTAGTGTGCTTCTACCAAGTGCGCCTGGCTGATCTGCCGCCATCATCTGCTGCGCAAACTGCACGGGCGTCACCAGGGCCGTGACTCTCCGCAGGCCACCGAGGGGTTATCTCTGCTGGCAGCACCGACCGCCGATTCCAGCCCTGGGAGCGATGTTCTCTGGACCCTGAAGGGTCCTTGTGGTCAGCCCAGACATGGTAATTTGGGTTGGGCCGCAATGTCTTCCAACACGCAGGGTCCAGATTTGCTTTTCATCTCTAGTAGCAAATAAATAGAAAATGAGCCGAGATGTAAAATGCTTGTTTTGTTCTAGGTATTAGATTTGGGTCAAGTCGAACTAGTCTCTTAGCGTTGCGGCTCGAGGACGAGCTGCTTGTCCAGGAGGGGTGTAGTGTTAGGGCCCAAAGAGGGGCTGCGGTGCTACAGTAACCGCTACACTAACATCGGTACGGTAGTACGCCCTCGGGTTTGGATAAAGCTAGTTAGAGATAAGATTAGAATTAGTTGATTAGATCTATTGTATCAATTGAGATAAGCAAAAAATTAAGAGGAAAACCTTCATGCTCAGGCATGGGCAGAGGCCCTCGGCCGGTGTTCCTGCCCTCTACTGTTCACGTGAACCGTACCTCACCCTTCGTGGACCCTGCCCGTGTTCCATCCATCCACTCCCTCACCAGATCAAAAGCCATAAGACACCAAGCAAAAATATGGTTCATTATTGACAAGAGGCCTCACCTCCTAAAAGCACAAAAATAAGATCAAGGACAGCAATAGTAAATAAAATAATATGTTTGTTTCACATTTCTAATATTATAATAGTACTCACATTTTAGATATCCATATATAAGTATTTAGAAGTTACTAAATGATCGGTAGCAAATAGTGTTATCCTAAATGCTAAATGCTTGACGGTTGGTCACCCTCCGTTTAGCTTTTAGATGGTTTAAATGAAAAATTAAATGGTATAAAGAGTCCACACTGTAGCAACAAATAAGCTTAGAAATATTATAATTTCATCATTTTTAATGCATCATTTGAAAATGGATATAGGTACACAATTAGACACGGACTATTAAATTAGATATACTAACTATTGACATATACAATATATACATAGTTCTCTTATTGTCACAAACCAACATCCCATTACATAGTATATTATACGCTTTGTTCTAGCAACTAGCTTAAATATCAATTAGTGTCATATTAAAATGCATGAATGATTGTTTAAATGTGTGTAACCCACGTTTAAATGCATGGTTTAAACGATTTGTTGGCTGTTTAAATTGTGTGTAGTATAATTCACAGTTTAGTGCCTAAACTACATGCATACCCACCGTTAAGCATTTACACGTGTGTAGACAACAGTTTAAACGAGTTTAGGCGAACAGTGGTAGCAGATATGCATGCAGTTTATACATCAATATGCAGGCATATGAATTGCAAAATATGAAGAATCAGGGCATTATAATGTATTCACTATAATGGACAAACACATTTTAGAGGAAATACTTTCAGATCAGTTCATACATAAGAATCACAAATCCAGTGGTAGTCTGCATCATATTGGGGAATTTGGTGGTGAGTTCAACAGCAGAACAGAAATAATTTGAAACCCATATTATTCTATTGAGCTCAAAACGATGTGATCCTACATGGCTACAAGTACATTTAAATCACGACTGATCACTGCTGCATAACAAGGTTTCAGTAACACCAGGTTTCAGTAACACCAACTTATTATACTCATTTTTGTTAAAAATAAAAAAATTACATGCCTTTACTAGGAATTAAACTCATGACTTTATGTTTGTTTTAAGACTTCCACTCCACCACACTACACGAGCACTTGTGTATAAAGAAAGGATGCTTTTTTTCTATGTATTATGATAAATTTTATATTGTATATTTGAACCCTTAAATAATATTAGATGAAAAATCTCTCAACTACAAAGTTTTAAATCTCGTCAAATACTACATCTTTGGTATAGCTACATATCCATACAAGGTTATTCGATGAATTATATGGAAAATACATTGAAATTTATAGGGGAAATAAATGATCTCAAATGGAAAATTTATCAATTATGAAATTGTTGATCTCATCAAATACTATAACATTGGTATTGTATCTTAATGTAATTTTATATAAATACTTATGATTTTTTTACTATAAAAGAACTATTTCTACATGCAGATAGATCACCTGTAGAGCATTTTTAGATGTGCTCCGTATTATGTTTAGCGTATAGAAATGAGTATTTTGAGTGACGATGTATGTTATAGATCATGTTTGTAAATAAGGGTTATTTCTAGTGGTGGCTTGTAGTATGGACGACCTACAAAAACTAATTCCAAGAAATGTATTTTAGGTGGAGCCCTCGCTAGTAAGAGCATACTTGGCTCTTTTTTTAGTTGTCACTAAAAAAAAAAAAAGAGGATGTGTGCACAAAAACTAATTTTGTAGTACTAGATTGTATCATATATGTTTCTTTAGAACACTTTGTAGGTAACATTACCTTGTGTTACCGTATGGTATGTTTTTGCATCATATTATATGTGTTCCATCTATGTGTAACAAATATCTACAATCTTTGTAATACTTTAGGAGTAACATAACCTTTTTGTGCTACTAAATTTATTAATTATTATTTTAACATATTTTTGCAGAACAAATACTATGTGTTACTGGCTTCCATTGTATTACTATAAAAGGCTTTCGTAACATATTGCTATATGTGTTACAGAAGTGTGTTACAATAGCTATATTTTGTAGTAGTGGAGGCAACAAAGCATTGATTAATCTCATTGACAAAATAAATTAAAATCAAGATAGTGTGATCTCGATTAAAAAAAACAGCAATAGGCAAATATGCCTTTTCTACCCTGTCGAGGATGCAAGCTCCGTTGCAGAATGGATTTGCAAGAATAAATCAATTTCAACATAAAGATTAAAAATAGTAAATGTTTGTATGAGAGTGAGGACTCACCAGTAGCATAAGAAATCAGGCATGTTTATTTAATTTGCAAGCCAGTACATAAAATCGATAGAATCAAACAAATCGGCACAACTGTTGACGGCACTTAAGTACGCCATACCTTATACGGCAAGCGACAGTATCGGTGTAGTTTTTTCTCAGGATGAGTATCATGGGTTTGTCAATCCATAAAAACAACTAATAGAGAATTAACTAACTCAAGTTTAAGGTAAACTATAGGTTTAGGGGTTACCTAATCTACCTCTAATTCTATGTCTAATCTACGTCAGAGTTAGATGATAAGCAACTAGAACATAATTAGAACATCCGAATAGGAGGAACTAAACAGAGTCTAATCAAGCTCTAATTGGATCCAAAACAAACATGATAAGAACAACCAAGAGATTAGAGCACTCGAGATAACTAGCAGCTTAAGGTAGATATAAGCATGATCAAGCCTACTCCTCACAGTATGATTAAACCAAGGTCATTAACCAAACCCCCTCAATTGAGCTTAACATTTCCCTCCAACCACTTATCACATAAGTCAGGGTAATCGACAAGAAGCTCTCATAAGGCATATACTTACGTATAGTCTAATAACATGATAAACATAACTAGACTTCTAATCACCATGATCACAAGAACTAGCTACGCAACCACATCACTAGTAAGCAAGATCAAAGATCAAGATCGCTAGAAGAACATAACCCTTAAAAATATGAATCAAATACTCATGCATATAGATCAAGAACATAAAGAACTAGAACCAGAACATGAAGAATTAGAACCAAGAATATGATAATTAGAGCAAGATCAATACTTCATTAATAATCATATCAAAGTTACAACCATAATCATACCTCCCACGATGATATGAGGAGCCTCTATGAACAAAATAATTAGAGAGCCATGCAAGGCCTCTAATCACCTCTAGGAACCAGAAGAACCTCTAATCCCTAGCCTAGAACTCGACCCTCAGCTCTCCTCCGGTGGATGTCCCTCTTCTCTACATCTTCTCGCCTTGATAATGAATTGGATGCCCGACCTCGGGGTCTATCCTCGCTATGTATACCCTAGGGAAGCTGCTGTAAAAAGGAAACCGCGAACCGACTCAAGAATGGCTCAACTCGGCCGACCTAGGGCAGTCAAGGTCGGCCGACCGCTTGCCTTTTTGGTCCTCTTGTGCTCCTCTTTTCCGAGGTCAATTGTTGCTTGATTTTGTCGATAAATGGCCGCTGCATGTGGGCCCTAGAGCTCTGAAATCTTCGGTATAAGTCGGTTTGTGCCAAATTTTCCATGTTTGAGCATATCTTCATGATTTTCCGAGATCTTTGGACAAAACCCTTCCACATCTTTTCTTATAATGTTGAATCAAAGCACATTCCTGAAGATCTCCTCCAGAAGCTTCAAGAAGGGGGTGACTCGGCTGACCTAGGGGGCCTAGGGTCAGCCGACCCATGCTGTTTTGAGGGCTTTTGGGCTTCATCTTTCTCTGGACTCTTCTTCTCTTGAGGTGGATCAATTGTGAATTTGCAAAAATAGGCCTTAAAACCTGCAAAAATCAAGTAAAGTGCAATTTCAAAACAATATTGCAAAATCCACAATTATCGGTGATAAATGTTAGTGAAAGACATAGTTGACCCTCATATTCAATGAAAAACCACATAAAATGATGCATTTATTTTGTCAATAGAAAGCGCCAACAACAACCTATTGTAAAAGTAAAACGAGATGATATGACTGCAATTAATAATCTCCCAATTCCTTGCCGGTAATCACACCAACTGAAAACACTAAACAAATGGATGCTGTAAAGCATTAAATCTAATCCAAAAGGTTTCGGCTCCTAATCCAAAGGAATTTCATTGCTCCTCGTTTATTCAACGCTAACGAGGATGCTGCAGCTCAATCCCTCTCTTTGTGTTCTCCTCGATGAGGAAACAACAGCAACATGGCTATTGTCAGCGGTGGGCAAGGCCGTCTGCCTCGGACCCATAGTACAAGAATTATATATAGAGAGAGAGATACAGCGCGCGTGTGTGTGCATGCCCATATATGCACACGCACTAATGAATGAAGCAAAAAGAAAGTAAAGGGTTAATTAATTCCCTCAACTCTCTGCCTCTCAGTTCTACCTGCTAGGATACCGTTCATCACATGTATCCTGTGCTTCTGTACCCATGGCTATCCTCTTTTAGGAAATCTTTAGCTCCATCTAGGTGGGCCATAAGCCCTCTTCCACCTAGCCCTTGGCTTCTATTTTAGATTACTTTTAGGCTTAATTCAGACTAGTGCCCTGTTTCGACGATCGCGATTGTCTGACTTCCTCAAGGGAAGACTTCCTAAAGGAAGTCAGCAAACGCAGTAGGCGGTGACTTTAGATGGAATGTGAGCCGTTCGTTTCGAGGCGGATGGCCCAGATGCAGTGCTACAGTACCAATTGTTGCCGCACTGAGCAGGAACCGGCCACAGCTTGGATGCACAGTGACGTGCTACAACGGACGACGTTAGGCACTGTTCAAATTAGAGAATATGCACCGCTGTTAACCTTCTGCTTTCTTTTTTCACACCATTTCTTTCTTGAGCTTTTTTCTAGCGTGGGGCGAATGTTTTGTCTCATCCATTTGCATTTCCTTTCTTTCTTATTTCCTTTTTTGTTTCATTTCATTTTGTTTTTCTTTAAAATCTATTTCTATTTTATTTATTAATTAATTATTTGTTTTTATTACTAAGGATATTATTATTTTGAACAAGGATCATTTAACTATGAAATTAGAAAAAACTTTTTGTGAAATTAAAATATTTCATTCGTGAAGCTAGAACATCTTTCATGCAAAGGTAGAATAATGTGTTATGAATTGGGAATATTTTCCGTGAAGGTGGGACATTTTTCTTATAAGAGGTTTGTTACGGTACTTGGAATTAATTGTAGCCTTTCATTGGCTCCAATCTAATGGTTAAAACTTAGGAGGAACCAATTCAAAGGAACCGAAGTTGTGGACCGGAACTTAAATCTCGTGAACCGGAACTTAGATCTTATGGACCCGGAACCAACAGTTCATCCGGTTGTCTCACTAAACTTATGGATCGGAACTAAAAACACGTAGGACCGGAACTGGGTTCCTCTCAAGCACCATAAAAAATCTCAAGCTAGAACATTTTGCTAGCGAAGGAGGAATATTGTTCTTGCATATAAAGAACATCAGTATTCTAAACTTAGAATATTTCGTGTTATATCTGTAGCATTATTTTTGAAGTGGAAACTAATTTGCACTAACAGATCAAAGTTGGTACAGGATATACTGGGTTCTACATCAGTGACGGTACTCTTAGAGTACATAAATCTTTGGGATGTTCTTTGCTGAAATTGTCTTCAAACTGTGGGAGTGCAGATACCCACCCCTGGAATTTCTCTCCCTCATGGCAATACTAAGGGAGTGCTCGTTGCAGCGTTAACGCTGCCGCGGCGTTAACGCATCCCAATACCGAAGCTTCTGGACCACTCGATGCTTCCATCGTACGGCGTGAAGATCACGTGACACTGTTGCGTTAACGCTGCCTCTGCCATTGAACTCTCTCTAAGGCATGTCTGCTTATGACAGTTTCTTTCAGGGCTCGATCCTCTTCCGGCCTTGTGATCAGGTCTGGAAATCCTGGGCCCCTGGCAAGTGCAAGTTTTTTCTCTGGCTAGTGATACATAGGAGGTGTTGGACGGCGAATTGGCTTGCTCGAAGGGGGCTCGATGCCCCCATTGTGATCAGAGAAGACGATTGATCATCTAGTGTCATCTCCTGTGTCTTTGCGATGCAGTTTTGGTTCATCCTTTTCTGGCTGTTTGACTGGTGGTGCACAGACCGACATTTAGATCATTACATTACTGTGAAATAAGCGGAATTTGCATTAGGACTGGAGTTAAAGTAGTTGTACTAGTTCTAAACATTTGTCTTGAGCATGGGTTCTTTGCGCTGTACTTGTAGGTTTCACATGCTTTCTGAGTTTGACAATGGGAAAAGGAGTTGCCGGAAGCGATTGGATGGCCATAATAGGCGTCGAAGGAAGTCACAACATGATGTGACGAATTTGGGTCGTTTCTTTCCATACAACCAAGGTCGGTGCATTTCCGCTTACTTAATTTGGACACGTTGGTTTTTTTAATACCGCAATATATAACATCCGTCAAATGATGGATTTCCTTGTACGTTAGTGATAGCAGGAAACACGATATATTAATATGATCATTCTTTTCGCAAACACGTTTGCCTTCATCATTTTCTTTCATTTTTCTAACCGTATTACGGGTTTGAGTCGTGGAAACAATCTTTCCGTAAAAAGGCTGTGTACTAAAGACCCTAAGTGAATCCGCCTCTTCCTTGGACCCCGCGCAAGAGGATGCACATGCATGAGGTTGTCTTTATTATTTTGATATTTACTACCCCGTTCATTGAAATCCCACTCCCATATACATCTCTTAAATGACAAATATATGTTGTGAGCAAGTCTTACCCAATATCCAAAAGGAAAACAACAACAACAAAAAAAAAGATGACAAATGTTTGTTTCTTCTTCCTTTTTTTTGCAGTGAATGGCTTTGTGGTCAATCCACAAATAATTCCAACAACGGCCAGACAGAACTCTGACGCCATACACTCGGTCGATCATACGTCGGCCTTCTCCGTCTCGTTCTTTGGAGACCTCAAGGCACCAAACCAGTTCTTGTTTGCCAAGGATTGCGTTGGCATGCTCAGGAGCACAGCCTGTACCGGTAATCTTCTCTTTGGCACTGCGGGTCCCGAGTGTGCTCTCTCTCTTCTGTCGTCGTCGCTGCATCACCCCTCCCCCACCGGCGTGCCCACCGTAGTCCAAGTCCAGGTTGCCTCTTCACTCTCTCGCATCACTGCTGTGTCGCAGTCTGAGATAACAGCTGCGAACACTGCATTCACATCCAGTGGCATCGACCTTGCGTTTGCTCCTGAAGCTGCGTTTGAGGATCATTCGCAGGCACTGCCATTCCCTTGGCAGTATACGCATTAGAAAAATGTCGTTGCCGGTGAGTGCGCAATTTGTTGGGTTTGTGCTTGCTTGTGCAGCTGCATGCGGAACCGGGCTGTTAGTCAGATATGTAGATCCAAGTCCTGTCCTCTGGATGATGGTGATGCTGGCTGTTGTGCGATTGTTTAGTTGACTAGTTTAATTTCCCTGTTGCTAATTATGTACTAGTACATTTTTCGTGCGTGTTTAATTTGTAGTGAAATAAATATGTGTTTATTATGCAATACTGGAGCGCTCCAGTTAGACCATCGGTGCATAATGTGCTGGTACGGTTTTCAAGGAACAAAAGGCGTGATTTTCCAGGTCAATGATGCTTTAGCAGCAATGTGCTGGTTTGATATGGGTCCACTTTGCGTTAGTTGATTCTAAGGCTAATTTTGCATTGGTCATAGGAGTAGTATTATTTATCTACTTGCTATGCATGGATAAAAGTCATGTCCCAATACTCACCCGTGAATTTTTGCGTCCGTCAGGTCGGACGGAAGCATGTCCCTCACACCTCACCACCCTCCTCCCTATTCTGTTTTTTTTCCCGATCAAAACGTTGTTTTGGCTGGTTCTGGGCCTTTTCTTCCTCCTGGCGCTCAAACGTACGATGCAGTCTGGGAGCATTTTCAGCCCATGTTTCTTCGTTCGGTTCATACATGTTTGTTCTGAATTAGACACCACGAATCATCACTGGAGCATGATTTTTGTTCACGATGGTTTTTTTTGTTGTGTGTTGTTTTTGTTTTACCTGAATTATAATTTTGTTCTAAGTGTATTGTTATCAGTTGAAGCCTATGAATCATCACTGGAATTGTATAATTTGTTTCTAGTGTATTTTTCCACTTGCATAATTTTTTATTCCTCTGAATTGCATAATTTGTTCCACGTGCACTATTCACCTACATAGCTATTTAGTCCGCCTTCACGGCGTGTAAATGCTAATCCATACTCTGTCGTGGACTTTATGGCCTCAAAGCTGCATTGATTACAGTCAAAATTGTTTGCATGATTAAAACCAGTTCTACACAGCCATTTAATCTAAAATGTGATAGTGTGCTCTGTGCTATTAGAACTATCTAGTTTTGTATTAGTGCGCCATTTTTTATTGTAAATAGTAATTTATCATGTGATTTGAGAACTGTCAACTAAAAATAGTAGCCTATAATTGGATATTTGGTCTATTTCACTATTAAGCTTTGTAATTTGTCATGTTTGGCTGATAAAATATCAAATTCTCACTCAAATAAGTATATGTTAATATTTTTATTAATAAAGTACAAAACGTTTAATCTGTGTAATAACATATACATGCTACATAAATGGTGCCTCACCGATCTTTCCCCGTTTATTATGTAGGAAAACATTGTGCATATATCCAATTTTTTGTCCATTTCATTTTTTTCACTTAAATAAAATTTTGTTTCAATGAAATAATTCTTAATTATTACACATTCTAGTGAGACATGTTTGGGAATTGTAAGGGACCAATTATTAGCTGCCCTTTAAGACTAATTATTAAATAATTATCTATAAATAAAATGTATTAGGGAGAAGATACTACAGGAAACATGATGATTTTCGTTGGCCACATTTATTAATGTTAGTTTTAGGAAAATGCGACATTAAATAAACTTATTTTTGATGGCTAATATATAGGCTGCCGACGATTACTTATGTTATTTTCATTCTATTGATGCCGACGATAACTAATGTTATTTTCATTCTACTGATGGCTGATGTTAAGTAGGTAATTTTCGTCGGCTTTAGCCCTAGCCGATGACAATTAGGACAGCCAAGCCGACATTAATGGACTTAATTCTATCGTCTTGGATAGGCGGGAGTTAATTCACCCATTTAAGGCTTTTCTCGTCAGCCTGCCTATCACGCTATCTATATTTTAAACTCTATTCTGTCTTGCGTGTATAGTATTTTGCACGCGCATATAGATCTTCCGGTGAGCTCAGCCTAAGGCTAAACCCAAGGGTTCCCTCAAATGGATCCCCCATACATTGTAGGCAGTAAATGCGTGTATTGTAGACAGAGTAAAGAATAGTTGGAATAGTGATAGAGGATGGGGGATAGGAGAACCCTTAGGTTCAGCCTAACCCCACCTACCTCCCCTCTCAGTGCATGATCTCTCTTCTCTCTGGCTATCAGCTGCACTGCCGCCGCCCATCGACCACTGCTAGCGCTGACAGTCCCCACACTCCAGTCTTGCCGCAGATATCCCCGCGTGAGGCTAGGAGCCTCCGCTGCCACAAGAGGGGGTATCTAATTATTTGCCATCCTTATAGATGTCACACATTCAATTGCCACATGACGACCGGTGCCCTGCGTTTCTTTTCTCTCATACCCACTGGCAAATAGGACCCATACGACAGGTTTGTCTTCTACCTCTCACTGTCTCCTCCACTCAGTCCCCTCTCACCTCACCCGAACGCTGATGCCAACGAGCTCTTCTTGGCTAGTCTCCGCCGATCCCCTTGCGCCTCTCGCCGTTGCTGCCCGTACCGCGCGAGGTAACCACCCGTGTTCCTCCTCGTTGCGGCCTTGCCAGGGGAGGGGGTCCCTTTTCCCCAAATCAGCCTCGCGCTCCTCGCTGCCGTGGGCGGGCGGCGAGTGGTGGGGTGGGGCAAGCGACGGCGCGTGGCGTTGCGTGCGGGCAGCAAGAGGCGGGGCGGCCGTGACGGGTGGGGCAAGCAGCTGCGCGTGGCATAAGGTTGAAGATGGATCTGACAATTGGGTTCCACACATTGGTGGAGGGGGAGGGCAGGAGAAGAGACAAAGCAATGGGCATGCTGGTCTTTTCTAGTGCCCTCGCCACGCTGGCAGGACTGCGTGTCGTCGAAAGTGGCAAATGTGTAAACCATTTCTCTCTCCAATGGCACATGCGTTGAGTCCATTTTAAATGTGGCAATTGAAAGTGTGACATCCATGAAGATGACAAATAATTAGACAGAGATCCCAATTAGATATCCCCCAGAAGAGAGTTGGTCTGGCCTCAGCGCCTGGCCCCAGCCGCCGCCCTACCCGTTGTGCCGGCCCTCGTAGGCACCCTGCAGGTAGCCATTCCAAGCCCTGCTCTGGCCACTGCCTTGGCTGCTGCGCCAGCCTAGGCCTCGACGGTGTAGTGAGCCGTCGCACAATTCCCACCCTTGCTACGAACTGGCCATTCAACTGTAATTGCCACGTGAGATGTTGTTTAATTTTATTTTCGCCGGCAGCCATATGTTGGGTAGAAGATTGTAAAGCTTTGATTAAGGAGTCAAAAAGCTTAATTACATATTACAACTAGTCTTAGTTTAATTGGGTTGTTTGGTTATGAAGAGTAATTTGATATTTTGTATAGTAATATCTATATTAGTACAATTTTTTAATTAGTGCATATTTAGTTAATAACCTTAATTTAAATTTGTTATATGTTGATTAAAGCTTTTGTTTCCAAATTACATGATTAGTGTCGCAAAATCCATACATCACCCATTTCGGATCAGCACGCCACACATGTTAGATGTGCTAGTCCTAAATTGTTCCTTTTTCAGACAGCCTTGGAGTAGTTGACAAAGCACGGTATTTATGATGAGCCACGGATCCTCAATGAGACTTTGGCGCCATCGCTGATGGATATTTGATGGTTGGCAAAAGAATGGAGTTCACTCAAATGACTGGTGGTCAGTATGTAGGCTTTTGTTAACCACTCATTCTCATTGTTCAGTACCATTATGGAGAAGTGCCTATGCACAAGTGCCATAATAGTTACTGCTATGTCAAGTCAGAGGTGGAACTACACCTATATTAATTTGCTTTCATGCCAAGCAAAGAGTTGTGGGTACACCATGGCAAGTTATGCCATCATGATGCATTAGACATGGAAGAGGATGATAGGGCTGGTGTTGATAGGATGGACGGGATGCTTGAAGCTTTACAACCAAAGTTTGACCTAGATTTAGAGGATCTACCTACAACAATGGTACGATAGTTTTTTCAGCTCCTCAAAGCTTTGGAAGAGTTACTGCAAGAACACAAAAATGTGACCCACCTTGCGGTGGTGACATGACCCATGCCCATTAAGTCCAAGTATTGTTTCTCAAATAATTGTTATAATGATCTCATGAACTTGATCACTAATATCCTACCATTGAATCATAAAATGCCCAAAGATATGTCCTAGTCCAAGAAATTGCTTTCTAATCTCGATATGAACCATGGGAAGATTGATGTTTGCAAAGAAACTGTATGCTTTTTTGGAAGGAGCATGCAGACAAGAAGCGTTGCTTAGTGTGTGGCAAACAAGATACATAGAGGTCATAAATGAAGATGGTGAAAAGACGATAACGGAAGTTGCACACAAGCAACATCATTACATGCCTCTTGCGTCTCTGGTGATACGGTTGTTTCTCTCAAAACAGACCACCAAGCACATGAGGTGGCACAAAGAAGGTATATGTGAGAATGACATAGTAATGATTCACCCATTTGATGACAAGGCATTGAATGCTTTATACAGCTTTGATGAAGACTTCGCCAGGGATGTGAGAAATGTTCGTATTAGATTGGCAACTGATGGTTTTACACCTTTCATCACAACCATCGCACTCTACTCATGTTGGCCAGTATTTGCTATTCCATACAATCTTTCACTTTCTCTTTGTATGAATTATGAGTTTCTGTTCCTGTGCTTCATCATACCTAGCTCAGAACAACTTGGAAAGTGCCTTAATGTGATCCGAAACCCTTGATTGAAGAGTTGAAATAGCTGTGACAGGAGTTGAAGCGTATGAATGCTGCAAGAAATAGAAATTTAACTTTAGCGTTGCATATTGGTGGGCCATCCATAATTTCATGACCTATGGTATTTTTATGGGATGGAGCTATTTGACATGGTCAATAGACATGGATTGCTTTTTTGCCTTCCTAATGGTAGGAAGATTTGTTATTTTGATTGTCATAGAAATATCTTGCCATCTAATCACCCCTTTAGAAATCAAAGAAATGCCTTTTGGAAGGACATGGTTCACAAAGAGGTTGCCGAAAAATTTAAGCGGGCCATAAATTGTTGATGGACTAAATAAACTGGTCTCAACTGAAGATGGGCTTGAAGGATTTGGAGTGAAGCACAACTAGACGCACATCTGTGGATTATGGGAGATCTTCTAAAGTACAACAATGACGTTGGGAACTCAGAATGTAACATTGGTGAAAGCATCATAAGCACATGCGTGGATATGATGGATATGACAAAAGACAATCTAAAGATCCAAAGAGACTTAGCAGAGATTTGTATTCGACCAACCCTTGAGCTTGTCGAAGAAGGTGGTAAGCCACATGCTTAATTTTTTTCTTAAACCTAAAGACAATAAAGAAATGCTGAGGTGGATGAGAATTTTGAAATTCTCCAATTGTTATGCTGCAGGCTTGAGAAGAGCTATGAATGTGAATATAGGGAAGTTAAATGGGTTAAAGAGCCATAATTGCCACATAATCATAGAAAAGCTTTTGCCTGTAATATTTTATGTGTACCTTAATGATGACAGGTGGAGGATGCTAGCTAAGTTAAGCTATTTCTATAGAAAACTCTGTGCTAAAGAAAACACAAAAGAGATGATGGATAAGTTGGAGAAAAAGATACTAGTGCTTTTATGTAGGATGAAAAATATTTTCTCTAGGATTCTTCAATTCAATGCAATATCATTTTGTTTATCTTCCATGTTGAAGGGATCATGATGCCCTAAGAGGGGTGGTGTAACCAAGCTAATTTTTTACTCCTTGATGTCACTCATGCCGTCAAGGAGGTTCTTAGGTGTTTGTCAAATCTCATGAGTGCTAGAAATGCTATATACTCTATTGAATACATCAATGCTCAATGACCCAAAAAAAAAGTGCTGCGAGCAATCACATTGAGGTGCTATTCTTTCTTATCGGTTATGGTAGGGCCCTCTGGCTAAGAAAGGGGTTTTGTTTCCTTCTTCATCACTCTCCAAACATTCAACCCTATGGCCTCTAGATAACTAGTCATTCTAACATGATAATAGGGGTAGTCTGTGCCGTCAAAGTGCGGAGTCCTGCTGATACCCATCCCCAAATCTTTTAACGTAATTTTATCTCAATCTGGCTGTGAAACCAATAGTACAAATTTGAGTGAGAAACAATTTTCCATAATCCAAAAACTTTTCCAATGACTTTTAACTTCTGGCCTAGTCAAACTTAGTAAAAGAGAAACAAAAACCTAGTGAGTGTACGTGAGTGCAAGTGTATATGCATGAAGTCAATAACATAAAAGGTAGAAACCAAACATATTAACATAACAAAGGTCGAAAGTTTATTTACACAAGAGATGATTATCAAGAAACATTCGATTTAACCAAATGATGATGGTCTCAAATTAAATCTAAGCACCATGCTTATACTTAATTTACTAAGAAGAAAACTCCATCGTGTATCAAAATATTTATAAAACATCCATCACAAAGGTTACGAAAATCCCCTTACAAACATAACAAATGTGAACAGACAAATGCAAATGCAAGATGGAAAACCAATATGAAGTCTTATGATGGTGATTATCTCAAAAACTAGGGTTAGACTAAGTTAACTTTCCACCAGCTTAAAGATTCAAAGGGTGGTGTCATGCTTCCCATGTCTCTCAAAAAGACTCAAAGACTGTTAACACACTAAAAAGAATGGGTTGCCTCTCAAAAAGCGCTTCAATTAAAGTCTTAAAGCTACTCCATTGAAGTGAAGCCATGGTCTCCTTGGACTAAGAATCCAAAGTATCCATGCAGCTTGATACTTGATTATGTAGCTTCATCGTGCCTTGATCCCAACATCACCTGTGTACACAATCATCTTTCTGTGTTCATGTGCCAATGTCCTTGAAGCTTTGTGCAACTGAACTTGATGATGGAAATCCCGTGAAAGCATTACTCAAGCTTTCTTCACCATTGTTGTCATCATCTTTCTTAAATAGACATCACTATTTGTTGTAACCTCATTCTTCATGGTATATCTCATTGATATCGTATAGAACATGCCTCAAAACATAGATCCATTGGATAGCCTATGAAGTTATCTTTCTAAGAGTACTTATGCATTAAAATCTGATTTTATACGAAGGAGTAATGCCCTTTTTACTGAAGCACTGCGTTTTATCCAGATTTGATTTCAGCTCATGTAGCCTGCAATGATTTGCCCATTGCTCGTTGTAGTAATCTCCAAATTTAGTGATTCTTATTCTGTTAGAAAGAGGACTTCATGGGGTTTCGAAACGTTTGAAAATGTTCTATTTTTGCTTCTTGAGGTCGAGCTCAATGTTTATGACATCTTCAGCTTCCTGTTTTCAGTTTTACCGATGTTGACAAACTTTAACCTTTTGTACTTGGGTCTTGTGGAAATCATTTCTCCATAACTATCAATTTGTAATCCAAAGATGGTTCACATGTATCCTCTTTTTCTTCATCTCTTTGATGCTAATGATCTCCATTTTTGCTTCTGAGTCATGGCTAAAACTCTGAGTCTACATTGTTGATCTTCAATCCTCAAATATTTCCCCAACTCTTGATCCAAGTTCTTCCATATAAAGCACCATTGTTAACCTCTCCACACTGCCCACTGTTAATGATGGCTTCAGATCTTCTTTCTATCTCCATGGATCAGTTTGTACCACCAGTTTCTTCTACCTTGATTCACTTGGGTTTAGTCATCTCCATTTTTAGTCAAATAGCTTTGAACCTTGAGTTTGTATCCTTGTTGATCTTGGCCTCAACTGATTTGACTTCATTGGAGTTCTTCGCTTTCTCAAATGGTTGATCTTCATAGCTCTTCAATCAATCTTGCTCAACCATCTCAAGTGGTCATTTTATTTTCATCATAGCTCCTCATATTAGCTATTGATGTGCTTCTCCGACATGTGAGAGTAAAATCTTGATTTACATAGCTTCATTGAATGTGACACAAATCTGAAGGTATGATATTAGTGTTGAATTGCATTTTTTTTCCATTTGAATAATTTGGTCTTTCGTAATGTCATGGTGGTAATTTATAAAGAAATTTAGGGGGTTACTTTAATGGTATTTTATAATGGCATAGTGGGTAATTTTTTAGAAAATATAACAGATGGTAACTCCTCATAGGCTTGATTCTTGTCTTCAATTCCTCCTCTATTCAATCCAATCACTCTTCAATTTGAAACTCAATCTATCATTTGCAAATTCTGATGATTTCTTCAAAGTCTTATCAATTCTCTCTAAACAATCATCACAAATTTGTCTTGTACTCTTTCGCCACATTGATCTCATCATTTCAAATGAAACATAAATTTCTTTGCATTGTTAGCTCAGAGTGCACACAAATATATATAGCATACTAACATCATGGCATAAACTGGAGAGAAATGTAGTCACATGGTTGATTGGGGTTTAAACAAACATTTGATTCATGAAACCAAAACAACAATAATTCAAATGAAAGCACTTAGCAAAGCACTAAGGCATATTTAATTCATAGTTGAATTTGATTCATAAAACTAAACATGGAACAAGAGATGGGATTCCTAATTATTTTGGCCAAAATAGAGAGATGATTGTGAAAGAAATAAAATAAAAGTGGGCTTAGATAAAATTCTAACAATGGATTTTTTAGAGATTTTATGGGCTTAAATAAAAGTTTTGAAATTTCAAAATTTAAAAAAAAATATTGTGCACATATAATATGTCAAGATAATCATGCACATGTTCATATTCAATTTTGTTTATAAACACAAGGTTATCACAAAAATATGGATTATGGGAACGAAGGATTTATGAAAAACGAAAAAAAAAATTACAAGAAGGAATAAGACAATAACAGTCAACCAAACAACACCTTACTTATGATTCAAACAAGAATTGCCTGAATACTGAAGAAGTGAATTTCAAATCTCATTATTGAATCCATGATGGCTTCATTTTCTTACTTGGAATACCATGAGCGCATGCACCATTAATGTTGATGACTGTTGACGCAAGATTTTGACTAAATTTATGTTCTAATTTTAAATAATTTTATGTTTTTTTAAAAGTTAATCTTATAATTTAGTCTTATTTTGCTAACAAATAACCCTGTTTTTGAGAATGCTCTTTGTTTTTGTGGAATATTGATTTTTGCAGCAAAATAGGGTATAATTGTGATAATATTGAAGATTTCTCGAAGAAAGGATTTATGCTAAAAAGAGCGGGATTTGGAATAAAAGCTAATTGAAGCCCAATTGAAGGTTAAAGCCCAATATTAATTGCTTGAAGGGTTAAATACTGAAATATTCTCGAGATTCATGACAGCAACACCTTGTGGACCCAATTGGGAGACCTTAAGTATGTCAAATGAAGAAAATTTGAATACCAAAGTTGTAGATCTCTTCGAGCTCTACAATTTAGAGGCCGATTTGCTTTACTTGGACTTCAGATGAGGGAGCTATGGTCGGAATACTACAGATGGCAGATTATGGAAAGTTTGATTTCAGGAAGGACAAGGATAGAGACTTTTTCTACAAGCAAAGAAGTATATGGATGCCCAAGAATCTTCTAGATACTTGTATGTATATAAAAATAGGTCTATTAGGACTCTTACAACCGACCTATTAGATTCCATGTATAGGACACCCTTTGGGGTATAAAAGTAGAACCTCCCAAGGGGAGGAGGGATCGATTACCAATCCATACAACGCTAATTCATTGTAAGCAGAGCGTCTAGGGCAGTGTTCGAGGTCCAAAGCCGTTCAACTCGTCAAGAAGGAGATCTCGGCGAAAGGAGAAAGCAAGAGGAGGCAGGAACCCAAGGGGTTGGCCGACCCTATGGGGTCTGATCGGTCGACCCAAGAGGTTTCTGAGGAGGCTCGAGTTCATCTTTTGACATGTTCTTCGTCTTGTAGATCTCACCGACTATACTTGAAGATTACGATGTATCTCGAGTAATTTCTTATACTTCTTATGTTACTTTGATGAAAGATTGAGTTCAATCAATAAAGTTTGTCTTTTAGACTTAGCTTACTGTTTATGCATGATTTATGATCCATAGCTTTGCAATGCTCAATGACAACATGTTGCTTGGATAGGATTTTAATGTTTTCATGTTCTTTTAGTAGATCTTTTTACTTAAATTAGTTGATTGAATCTGCTCATGCTTAGAGATGGTTTGGGTTTACTAGTTCGTCGATTAACTAGTTTTAGAGACAGTAGAGCCAAAGAAATGTTCGAGTAAGCCTTTGATATTCATGATCATGTTTAATCTTTACTTCACGTTAGATCTTATCTCAAAGTGGTTCTTAGTATATATAAGTTGTTTGTCTCATATCTTTTGTGGATGCTTTCGCTATGTTTAAACCATATCTTTTTCGCTTATTAATCTAAGCCTAGTTTTATCATTTTATGCTATAGATTAGACTATAATTAGAGTATAATTAGAATAGATGCCGATTGGGCCGGCTGTCCGGATACACGACGGTCTACATCAGGGTATTGTGTCTTCTATGGTGATAATTTGGAGTCATGGTCATCCAAACGACAAGCAACTGTATCACGATCAAGTGCAGAGGCTGAATATAGAGCTGTGGCAAACTCAGTAGCTGAAACAAGCTGGCTGCGCCAACTTCTGCAAGAATTGCATCGACCACCATCATCAGCAACATTGGTCTTTTGTGACAATGTAAGTGCTCAATATCTCTCCACAAACCCAGTCCAACATCAGCGGACAAAACACATTGAAATGGATCTACACTTTGTCCGGGACAAGGTTGCTCTTGGAGAGGTAAAAGTTCTACATGTTCCTTCTGCATCTCAATATGCAGACATATTTACAAACGGCCTACCATCAGTTCTTTTCAGAGAATTCAGAGGCAACCTGAACGTCAAGGATCGTCCCGGTTAAGGGGGGGTGTTGGTTAGCTATATTAGCTGTATTCTAGCCCATTGTAACTACTCTAGCCGTTGTAGCTTGTACATCATCTAGGCTAGTTGGTTACTCACGTTCCACGTTCATCCGTATCCATTGCTTGCATGCACGGCTGATCTGTTGTAACCTCCTCCAGGAGACTCGTTCATCTCCTTGTAACATTGCCTATGTAAAGGCCTCCCTGACATGAATAGATGTGTGCGTGAGTGGTGCATTTCTACAGGGGGGTTCAAGGGTTCGGCGGGGCTAGGTGGGCTTCGAGCCCCACCCGCCCCAGCGGTAGATCCGCCACTGACCATGATTGTTATTTCCTGAGTCAATAATTTTTTTTTGGGTCTGGTTTGGTGAATTAGAACTCTTTCCAGATTCCTAAGATAACACCTCGTGTTGACTCTTTGTTAATGTGTGGTAGCATTTTTCACTTCTGTAAATCAGTTAAAGTCATCACATGTTTTTTAAAAGATAGAATTTTTTTTAAAATATAAGCTCTCTAATATTTTATCCGTTGAAGCTATATGCTAGCATGTTCCTGATATTCCAATATTTTTTATCACTTCAAGAAATTTGTTAATTAAAAACAGCATGCTAATTCAACAATACATTCTTGATATATTATTCCTGATCTCATTTCAGTTGAAAAAAAAAACTTATTTTTGCTACTGTTGACTTTGTATGAAATTTTAATTTACCTCTGCATTGGCTTGTTAAGTAGCTCGTATAAATTAGGCATATATTGTTTTTCACTCCTGTAGTGTAAATTTGCTTCTTTAGAAATGTGCAAGTTTTACTTACCGAAACATGTCTTTTTATGGTTCTGCCATGGGACTTCAGACAAGATAAGCATATCTAGGAACAATATTTATAGAACATATATATTTTGAATGAGAAAATTCTATTCTACTCCCACGTGTAGCTACTTACCTGTGCATCTAAAGATTCAGGGCCTATTTGACACAATGAAGGATATGTATATGGAGTATGTGATTATACTTGATCATCTAGGATAGTAAGTATACATATAGTATATATATACATACATTTTTATATGCACTATTATAACGATATTGTAATAATATATTAAAAATAGGGGTTCTTAGTAATTTTTTTATGTAGTTCTATTTAGGATATCTTAGAGTGAGTATATGAACGTACTCAAACTGATAATGAGTATTGAGCATATCTGTGTTGATTTATTAAAGTACCTACACATCTTTACCCAAAAAAAGTACCTACACATGAGAGTAGATAAACCTTGTTCGACGAAGGAAATACTGTTTTCTCCTCAACGTTAAAGTGTACTTGTTGCGGGATGAAGGAAATACTATTTTTTCTAGGGAACGAGATAAATAAGCAATATATTTTGAAGAGGTAACAAATGCAGTGTTAGCGTGACTTTTGACCACTCTGGCCCTGGTGTCCTTAATCAAACAAAATTTGGACACGCGCTAAATTCTGACTTGGAATCCACCATAGGTACTGGAACCCGATAGAAGTGCGTGAGTCAGTGAGTGTACGAAGTGGCAAAAATTTTAGGGCTCGGTTGTCCACGTTACACGGTTACCCTGAACAAATGACATATCGACAGGCATAGCAAGCCCACTAGCCCAGTTAAGCATTACACAATGATCTATCGGTATCCAAGGGTGATGTTCTGAAGATGTTAATGAAATAATACTTCATTCCCCAAAAAAAAATATAATTCTAGCTATGCATCTGGAAACTACTTATCTAGGTACACAATGTGGATATAATATATCTACGAGTACTTCAAGCACTCAGATTATCGCCACCCTGATATGTGGGCCAGGGGCCAGGTGGTATAACTTGACGAACAAGGCAAGAGACGACGAATGCACTAGGAGGGGTAGTACCAGTCAGACTCTTGTACGCTTGTAAGGAAATTACTCCCATATACAAGAAGATGTAATGCAACTAGGGCTTGGACAAGCCGAGCCGCAATCCTAGATCTCCGGACTATATATAAGGGGAGCTAGGGGTCGATGTAAACATAGGCAATCTCTCATTGCAACCACGCAATACAAACCGCACAAACACCCATGGACGTGGGTTCAGCGTTTTGGCTGCCCGAACCTATATAAATCGTTGTGTCTCGTGTTCTGTATACCTTCGAGATTCATCTCGCTAGCCTTAGCCCTAACAAAACCACCTCGAGCATTATCCTGTGGTGGGCTGCCGGTACCAAATGATAGCTGGCGCGCCAGGTAGAGGCTGGTTTGCGAGATCTCGAGATCACGATGGGAATCACTTTCCACCCTGGTTTCAAGTTCTAGCGGGGGGAGAACTTTTCCTTCGGTTCCTTCGAGTTCGTCGTTGACAAGTTCGGTGACATGCGCTCTATCGTTGACCGCTAGCAGATCCAAGCAGCACAACGCAGGGCCTTGTCCCACCACTCAGACTCGACTTTGGTGGTCGGCGCTATGAAGCAGATTCAATCCGGCTCTGGGATCCACCTAGACGTCTCGACTAACCTGGCTCCTTTCGGTCTGCGCAACTCCACGGCCGCCTTTGAGGTGGCGACGCGTTCCATGACTTCCATCTACATCAAATCACGGGCCAAGGGCGCTCAAGACGTTGCACTAGAAATTCCCGCTCCACTGTCAGCACATGATCCCTCCAGAGAGGTCTTCATGGCGTGGACCGATGAGCTAAATGACGGGCCAATTTCCAACGACTCGGTCTCCTTCGATGGGAGGCCCCCCAAGGCTTGGATCTCTCACCACGCACGCAATGCCGTCAAGCAGCGCAAGAGGGATTTGAGGGCTATCGAGCTCCAACGCTTCCCCCACGTCTCCAAAGACGAGAGGTCCACGGCGAACGAAACTGCAAGTCAACGGCAAGGTCGTTTCGACCGCAATCACCAACGTCAGCAAGATCATCACACGAGGTCGGTAGCCGTCGAGAGATACCACCGAGCATTACGATGAGCTAAAGGAGAGCAAGAATAGGCACTCGTTAATCTCGTTCTCCCTCGCAATCTTGAAGGAGAGTTCGACGACACGCAAGGCCACTCCACCGCTTCCAATCAAAAGCGCTACCTCGCAAGGATGGGGCAAGTTATCGACAAATTACCTCCGTCAGTCGAGAAGAATCAGCTCAGCTGCCTTGTCTTGAAGACTATCGCCTTGGAAGCCGGTGTAGATCAAAACGAGTTCACTGCCTTGTCCATGCCCGAAGCGAACAGTGCGGCTGACCTCCACCATCGAATCGACAGGAATAAGGACCTCCGCAGCCGCATCAACCAGAGAAGATAGCAAGCACTGTAGGAAGAGCTTAAGCACCGCGAAGACTGGGAAGCCAGGCACGGGTTCCTCATTCCGAGCGCCGATATCCTGCTAGGCCGAGTACTGGTGGTCAGGGAGGACAACCACCCCGCACATTGCCGGCTTCCGCCCGGGCCACTTGGCGCCACAAAGACTCAAGCCACGATGACCCACCCTCCGGCGCCTATGATGGGATATGAGCCTCTTCATCGTACAATCAAGGTGGTTGAATGGCAAATTAACAAATATCGAGAAGTACGATCCAAAGGACAACTGGGATGAGTGGGTGCGGATCTATGCACTCGGCATCCGATCCGCTGGAGGAGATACCGATGTGATGGTGGCCTATGTTCCAATCATCCTGGGACCCCAAGCGTTGCGATGGTTACAGAACCTTCCTTCCCACTCCATTGATAGTTGGAACCTTTTCTGTGAGAAGTCCATCACCAATTCCGCTGCACATATCACCGGCCAGTCACGAAACGCGACCAGCTTGACTATAACAAGGATCGAACGAGACCTTGAAAGAATACATCCGGCGCTTCACCGAGCTAAAGAACCAAGTCGCTGACGTACCTGATCACACAGTCATCAATTCTTTCAAGGAAGGACTCTTGCACGAGAAGATGCTAGATTAGCTAACTTGGGAGCCACCCGCTAGCATGGAGAAGCTGTTCCACATCGCCAACAAGCACGCTGGTGCTCGAGAGGAGACGCGCGACATTCTCAGCCGCAACAAGGACTCTGACTCACGTCGGGGCAGCGGTGACCGACGAGACAATCGCCACGATGGCCGCCGCGACGATTGCCGCAACGATCGGCGAAAAGAGAGGCCCGACGACCACCGCTATGACAGATGCTGCAACAATGACAGACGGCCATGGAAGTGGAGCTATGATAGTGCGGTCAACACGGTTGGCTACCAGGATAAACGCCCCAAGCAGACAATAGAAGAGCTCGTAGACAAACCATGCCCGATTCACTCAGGTCCCAAGACACACCCATATTGCGCCTGTCATACTCTGAAGATGATACTGGACAAAGACCAGCACCCATCCTCAAGTAAGAACAAGCGCCCAGAAGGCAAGGAGGACAATGGTGACAAGCACCAGTTGGAAGATCGCGGCAACAACAATCGCAGAGGCAAGTTTCCCCAAGTTAATAATGAGGTGGTCGTCATCTTCGGGGGCCACGGATCAAAAGAAAGCAAGTGCAAGCAAAAACTAACTGATAGACAAGTCATGCTCGCCCAATCCTCCGTACCAAGATACTACCAGTGGTCTGAGTGCCCTATCAGCTTTAGCAGAGCAGACCACTGGTGTGACTTCAACACCCCAGACCGCTACCCTCTGGTCGTCAACCCCATTATGAAGAATTCCACCGTGCACAAATTACTGATCGACGGAGGGGGTGACTCAGCATCAAGGACCTCGAGGAATCCGACACACCTTTGTACCGTATTATCCCAGGGCGGGGCTCAATACCGTTCAGACTCTAGAATTGCATCTTTTTAGATAGAGATAAATTTTTTTCAATGTAGGCAGTATCATTAATTTAATGAATAGTTTTAACGGGGGAGAATATAAAACCCCCCAGAGGAAAGAGGCCCAAGAAAGGCCTGCACGGGCCCAAACCGAAGGCCCACAGGCTTACCCAATGCACGGCGACCGGGGCGAGTGAACCGATCCGACCCTCGCCCCGTACGCTCGTACGGGACGGAGGCGGCCGACCATCCCACGACACAGCCGATCCTTAGATCAAGGCTCGGGCGAGGCGGAGAGTCCCGACCGATGCCACGCCCGACGTTGGGACCCACCGGCGTGTGGCCCACGACCAGACAGCGAAAAGTCCACTCATGGGCCCGGATGATGGGACGACACGCTGCCCTCCTGCGCCCACGCCTGCTACGACGGAACGGCGTCACGCTGCCACCACCTGCCAAGCGCGTGCCTGCACGCGTACTCTTTGCGACAAGATGTGCCATCAACCACCTGACACCGCACGCCTGGAACACCCTGCCACGACGGGGCTAGGGGGATGACGCCGGATAGTGGTTGATCCTATAAAACGAGATACCTGGCAGGGTGTGGCGAGGCCGGCAAAACCGAACAAGCGCAAGAGACAGGACCACCGAGCCCCGCCTCATACAGACTTACGAGGCGGAAGGCAACCGACCGACCTTCACCCCTCGGCGGGACGCGATGATACACGAGGCACCGTTACGGACGGACGGAACGACTCGGCAGGGACGCTCCGTAGCCGGATAATCCGTCACCTAACATCACGCTCGTCTGACGCCAAGAGCTAAAGAAAGGAGACCAGGACGGACGGGACGGAACACCTCCCCCATACGACTCTTTGACCCCGTGAGAGTAGAAGCATTCGCAGGTACACCGAACCCCCAGCACGACTCAGCTACAGGATCCCGGACAAACGACCTCACCGCGCGTGACAAGGGCGTGCCAGGAACGCACGGGCTTCTGACAGGACTCTTGTAGCAAGGGGACCCACGTGTCAGGGTCCCCCCTCCCCTCTGTATCCCTTCTTTTTCTTCTCCCCTAGAACTGTAAGCTCCCCCCTTGAACTATAAAAGGAGGGGAAGCACTCACGAGTAGGGGTAAGGAAAAAGGGAGCACCACACGGAGTCCCATATAGAGCACAAAGGCCAAGTAACAAGGAGACCCTTTCCGCCACGCTTGCGCCCACTGTAACACCTCCACACACCTCGTAATACAAGAAACACACTCCACTGGACGTAGGGATTCATCCCGAACCAGTATAAACCTTCGAGTCTACCGGCTCATCATTCTGAGCGAGTCCGTGCTGACATCCCCCACCGAACAACAAATCTACTGCTTGTGTCACCCCGGTTCCTGGAACCACGACAGTTGGCGCGCCAGGTAGGGGATCTTCAGCGCGCCTAAGTGACATCATCGCTCCGATGGCATCAACATCCACCTTCGTCGGCAACAAGGTCTTCGCACCAGGGAGCTACATCACCTTCGGCACCTTCACCTTCGTTGCCACCGCCGCGGGCGAGCGGGATATTAAAAGATAAGGAAACTCTACCCCTAGCTATTTCATTCGACTTTTCCTCACGTACCAGTAAAACAAAGTGACCGAACAAAGTCACCTTGCTTTACTCGGGGGCTGGGAACGTACTACCTGTACACGTTTTCCCTTGCTCTCACAAAAAAAGGGAGGGCCAGCCTAGCTGCCCGACCTCCCCCTCAACTCAGTACCTTTTTCTTTAGCCCCGTCGCCCAACCTTTCCTCTAAAAATTCCCGAGACTAGATCAGCCCCCGAAGGCCCGCCTACGCCTCAAAGGTCCCAGCGACCGCGGCTATGGCAGCCTAAGGCAAGGCACACGATCGCAACGGCAAAAACACGTGCGAATTTTTAGAAACAAAGGGCAAAAGCACGGGGATTAAAATAAAAAAGCCCGTCGGTCACCAGTGACAACAAAAGTTAATTACAAACATATTGTTCAAATTTCTGACGGAAATTAGTCCGCCCATAGGTTTCGCGGGAGGGCCTGCGGATCGACGTGGCTCGAGACCATCAGGGCATGGGGGCGGACTTCATCTTCAATCCTCTCCACCTCCTCGTCGGCGACCCCAGCGGCAAACCCCTCCGCGATCGGCGCGAGCACTGGACGGAGCTCCCTAAAGTGGGAAACCGCATGCGAAAAGGACAGGCTGCTCCCAAAGAGGGCAGCCTGCCGCACGATGCGCTCAATGTGCTCCCGAAGCCCTGCCACCCGCTCCAGCAGCGGCGCGAGCGACGGTGGCGAAAGCCAGGCGCACGCCGAGCCAACTGCCTCCCGAAGGCTCTGGAGCTCCCCTCGCAGCTCTGAAAAAAAAAGGGCACAACAAAATCACGAACGGCCCTCAGACGAAATCAAGAAACCGCCTCAAAACACCGCTCACAGGCAATGACGGAGGCCTGGGCAGAGAGCTCCGTGCGGGACCGCTCAAGCGAGCCCATCACCTCGAGCAGGGCCTGCTCCGCCTCAGCGGCCCGCCGCGTCGCGACTGTGAGCTCCCGGCGCAACGCCAGGGTATCGTTCACAGCGGCGGTGCGCTCCGCTCGAAGCTGCTCCGTCTCTCGACGGAGGCCCCCCGCCTCGGCGCGCAGCGAGGCCGCTTCAGCCGAAACACTGTCGAGACGCATGGTCAACATGCTCGCCTGCCAGACGGCAGCGGCCCTCGCCTCCTGCGAGCGCGAGGCATCCATGCGCGCCTGCGCCGCTTCAGCCTGGGCGGCGCCGAGCGAAGAGATGCGCTCGGTAGCCCGCGCCAACAGAGCCTACAACAAAAAGGTTACACGGATCGGAAAGATCCAAAGAGACACCGATACGAAGGAGGATGAAAGGAGGTCACGTACCGCCCCATGACAAAGCACGCGCTGCGAGATCGCTTCCTTAGCACGGCTCGCCGCTGCCAGCGCCGTCCAGAGGGAGTCCAAAATCGTCCCCATGTCGACGGCCGCACTGGTGGACGCCTCCTGTATGATCCCCCAATCCATCGCCTCCTGCTCCGCGGAGAGGGGCGGAGACTCCTCCCGGACAGCTGGAAGCAACCGGGGAGGAATGAACAGACGGATGGCACCCGATGGAGGAGGCCCAGGAGGGGGTGACGGCTGCGGAATCATCGCGCCACCCGAGTCCGCGGCACCCTCGCGAGCAGGCTCCAACCGCTCCAGCGCCGCCTCCCCCACCGGATCCGCCGTGGCGACCCTCGGGCCCGCCGGCGATGCAATAGGGGGTCAGAGGATCGACGCCCCCGGCAAGGAAGGCGCCGCCGCGGACGACGACGCTGCGGATGACGCCCCCTGGCACGCAGCCCGTGCAGCCTCTGAGAGCGACTTATGCGGGATGAACCGACTGCACCAAAAGCATTCAGCCGTGCAAAACAACAACGGAGGGAACCACGACCACGATAGAAAGGCGGGAGGATTGCTCACCGAGAAGACCACGGCGTGGGAAAGAGACGCCTCCAACCTCGAGACGCCGTCCCCGGCGGCACGTTCGCACTTGCTGGCAGGGAGATGGACGACGCGTCGACCCTCAAGGGCGGCTCTGGCGCATGAGAAGTAACGGGGGCCACGGTCGCCCCCACCGGCAGCGACGACTCCGACCTAGGAGGTGACCCCTGGACGGTCACCGCTACCAAAGCGCCCAAAGAAGAGCCGGTAGCGAGCTCGGCCGACGCCCCTGATGGCAACACAAGCGCCCCCGAGCATCCGGACGCCTCCACCGGCACGGTCGCTGGCGTTGCCACGGACGTCGACGTCAAGACCGCGACAGGGACGCCGGACCCTCCCGGCTCCGGCGAGGACGACACTTCCACAACCGGCTCCACCCGCGCCTGAACCACCGTAGCCGGAACAGGAACGCGCTGAGACTCCCCCGCCGACCCTTGAGACCCCCCTCAACGGGGGCACGGCACCCGCCGCCGGCGGAGTCATGATCAGCATCGCCTCAGGGAGGACGCCCGAGCCAGAACTTTCCCCAATCTCGCCAGCAAGCGGCACGGCTTCGAGCGTATCATCCGAAGACCACTCCTCGTCGGATGATGCGGTAGAAGGAGTTGGTGAGCGACCCTCCTCCCGGGCGCGCTGATCGTGCTCCCTCTTCTTTCTATCGCGGGCGAGCTGATGGCGTTTCTTGCGCTCATCCGCCAAGTGCGCCTTCGCCTCCCTCTTTCGCTTCCGGTCCGCCTTCACGGCGGCATCCTCAGGAAGAGGGGCGGGGCACGGCTTCATAGAACCAATGCCCTAAAACCACACGAGGCGCGGCATTAGTAAGCCTAGAAGCACCCATCACACAACCCGGTAAAAGAGACTTACCAAGTTTTCTTTGATCGAATGGTTGAGGGCCAGAGGATCGCCAAAGAGGTTCGCCGTCGAGGTCCCCTCGGTGATGGCGATCACATGGAGCCGGATCTCTACAGGAGTAAGCTCCTCGCTAGAGATTCGGTCCGGATCAGCCGCGCCGGTATACTCCCACATGGGGAAACGACGGCACCGAAGCGGTTGGAGAGCCCTCCGAATGAAGGTCGAAACCAGCACCACGCTGGTCAAGCCGCGGCGACGGAGGAGCCCAATCTTCTCCAAGAGGAACCCCACCTGGTTGGCGCTCCTCTTCTCGCGACCCCAGTCCCATTGGTCCCGCCTCGAGGGGGCGGCACCGGTAAAGGCGAGGGCCCTCCCGATGTATCCGGGCGGGGGCATGACCCCGTCCGCTAGGGGAGGGTCGCCTAGGTTCTGAACTTAGAACCATTCCCCCGAGTACCCATGGATGGAAGATGGGAAGGGGATCTGAGGATAGTCTTGCCGACGGCCGTTGCGCAGCTGGATAGTCACGCCGCCGACAAGGGACTACCCGCCTTGCCCCTGCGAGAGCTGGGGGCGAAACAGGTAGCACCACAACTTGAAGTGCGGCGCTATCCCAAGGAAGGCCTCGCACAGCGTGATAAAACATGCCATATGAAGCACGGCGTTGGGATTCAAGTGCTGAATCTCCAAGCCGTAAAAGAAGAGGAGCCCCCGCACGAATGAGTGCAGGGGAGACCGAACCCGCGCTCATAAAAGGGCACGAGAACGACGATCTCGTTCTCCCGAGGATCGGGCAGGCTACCGAGCTCTGGCAGCCGCGATCCCGACACCGCTCGGGGGGAGGAAGCCTTTCTTCTCCAAGAGCGCCAGGCGCGTCCTGGGCGTCGTGCACCGGGGGAAGAAAGCCATCGGCGGCGGCGAAGGAGAGCGCAGGAACCCACGAAGAACGCGAGGAAGGAGAAGGCAAGGCTAAGGAAACGGCAGAGGCGAAAAAGAGGCAAGTAAGCAGTCTAATTCTCTCCTCTCCCCTCGTGAATCCGCGCAGAGGATAACAAGGAAACACGGGATAAGCGGACGTGGGGGGGCCGAGGGCCGTCAACGGGCCCACCACTACGCATTTACCACCACGACCCCCGGCGTCCCCTCGAAAACAGGGCCACGACCGCGCCCCAACTTCTCTCAAACGGCACGAGAAGGCAGAAGGATGGGACGGCCCGCCTCCCTCAAAAGGTACGACCCCTAAGCTACCCCGCATGCATTAACTGAGATGGCATGGAGCCGGCGCCGACGGAACGACACGCGGACGGGTCCTTTACGCCAGAGCGATCCTAGGTATGCATAAACCTGACTCCAAACCAATGCATGATCCAACTTAAATCAGCGCATAGAGCAAGGGACGGTCGGCAGGCAAGCTCCCTAGCGAGCTACATGCCAAGTGAGCCAGCATAAGGCCATTTGCCCCGACCGTGTCCGAGACCATGCCTCAAACTCTCTTGCGGTAACCCAGCTGATGGGGTGGCCACATAGCCCCCCTTTGGACAGACTTCTGACCAAAGGGCCGGAACAAGATCGAGTAAGGAAAGGTTCTTTCAATGAGATGCCCCCAGTTGGTCGAGCCCCTCAACGGGATAACTCGCCACGACCGTTCTGAACCGGAAGAACCGTCGGATCTCACTTGGACTACCCGCTATTAGCTCGATGGCCGCCGCACCCACGCCAACCTGGCTGGTGACGGTCGGCCCAACCTTCAAAAGGTCAAAACGGACAGACCTTCCGGAGGGGGTCGCGCCAAAAATCCTTTTTAAAACTGGGTACTCAAGAAAATTCTCTTGAAGATCTGATGATGGGCTTACAAGCCCTGTGGTATGCCCATAACGGCTTCACACACACACGAGTCCCTGACAACCCCCGAGCGATTCCTCACAAAATCACTCAAGGGCTCGGGGGCTACATCCCACGGATGCGCTTGCGCGCCTCCCCCTAGAGTGAGCCTCCAACCAACCACAAAAGGGTTGATCGAAGGCTCGGGGGCTACTGACGGGGGAGAATATAAAACCCCCCAGCGGAAAGAGGCCCAAGAAAGGCCTGCACGGGCCCAAACCGAAGGCCTACTCTGATGTAATAATATGATTACCAAACCCTGCGATGGTAATAAAGCACATTTTAATCCCATTATGGAAATTGGGACGTTTTAGGTGGTATCAGAGCCGTAGTTGTCCGTAGGACATAACCCGAAGGTTGGAAAACGTTTTGAGTCCAAAATCCGTTTGAAAAACACCCCTGCTCCTCAACCTACTCCATTTCAAAAATGTTTTGGCCCTTTCTTACCCCAATGGCTGCCACCAAGGCCAGTCAAGCTTCTGCCAAAAGGAAACACCACTTTCCATGCAAGCCTGAAAATAATGGACATAAGTACAGTGCATGGACCTGATGGACATGATGGATCGATATTAAAGGAGCCAATGCTCACGGAATGGAAACATCACCATCGCAGAGACACATGGCATGGCCCTAAGGTATGGACCACCCTGGTCAAAGCATCTGGCCCTATGGATGGTCCAGGCCTATACCTCAGGAATCCAGGATATGGCCCCTACATGGTACATTGCTATCAATGCAGCATAGTTGACAAGTGACCTCTCGGGCAGACAATATAATATTGGCGCAAGGCACTGCCACTAAAAGCCAACCAAGCTATTTAAAGGGCCCAGTAGAAAGCAGAAGAGATCGGGACCGCTCCATTGCGAGCAACAATGGCAGAAGAAAAGCCTATCCTTGACGGTCGTCCCGTGCCCCTTAAAAAGAGGAGGCGCATCGACCTCTCCATAGACATCACGTGGTTTGATAGTATACCAGTTATCTCACCCCAGCCAGAAAGCCAACCAGTTTCACTAGAGCCTCTTCCAAATCCTCCACAAGAGCTAGCAGAAACCCTCACCCAGGAGACCCCAGCTTCCGAGCTAGAGTGCCTAGAGAAGGAAGAACTACCAAAAGGGCCGCCCCCAAGCCCTGCCTCTCCCAGCCAACCAAGAATTCCATCAACATCCCTGAGGCCTGAAGCATCGGGTCTCGCTTCGCCCTAGGGATTGACTGAAGAAGACGACCCCCCGGTTTTGGCTCAGTCATCGTCAGGAGTCATCATCATCAGGTCCAGCGATCATCAGTTCCAGCGAGGAATCTTCCGACGGAGAATTCTCCAGTGAAGAGCCCTCTGAAGAAACCACCATCCCCTCTTCAGAATAAGCCGCTGCGTTCGGCAAGGGATGAAGCAGCATGGTCCGAAGTAGTAGTACCTAGTGTCTCTCTTACATTTGGGCAGTGAAGGTTTTCCTTCACTTTGGTTAGCACCCTTGTAAGAGTGAGTCGTGTAGATTTGCGTGCGTTGTATTCGTTGCCTTGTTTGTGTGTTGAGTTAGTTAGCGTAGGACGAATCTTACGTATCTCGATTAGATGCCTAGTGACCGCCGGGTCAGCTACTGCGAAGATGTGAAAGGATTCCCAAAGCTTTTAAGGGACACTATGCGATGCCTTGAGGTCCAAGGATACCCAGAATACTGCGGGCTAGCACTTCCTGGAAGGGAAGGGCCTGAATGGACGGTCACGTTATACATCCAGGATAGCCCTGCACTCACCGGATGGTACACCACAGTCGTTAGGAAGGAGTTTTTGGACGCATGCCGCATCGCCGCACGCGACGCCATGAAGAAGATATGCTCCACGTACCGGGGCATGGTGCAGCACTCACCCATGAGATTCTACCCACCCATGAACAAGATGGCACCCGCCTGGCGCAAGAGAACTGCAGTTTTGGCAGAGATCAGTGAATCCAAGGATCCCACCATAGCCTACCTCACGCTGTATGTGGACGCCCTAGATGAAGAGTATGATAAGTTGAGTAGCCTATACAATAGGCAGATAACTCAGAACCGTGAAATGGAAGCGGAACTAATCTACCTCCGGGCCAGCCAATACCACAATTGCCCGAGCCATCAAGGAAGAGGGAAAAGAAGGTTGTTCGGTTTCCCTCACATTGGAGGAACATCAAACCCCCCAGACTTATCAGTGCCGGCTCCCCTAGCAAGTCTCCAGCAGTCCTTCCTTCGTCTGCTACAAGCCCAAGAAAGGATCCCACATAACCCCGTTCACCTAGAAGACAGAGCAAGCATGGGAGCATTCCTGACACTCTCATCCCCCAGAGGAGGATCCAGCAACCAGCGACCACCATCAGATGAAGCCACCAGCAGCCAGAAGACGAGGCCGTTTTGGCTCGAGTAGTCACGTTAGAATGTCCGTCTCCGTGTTTGTAATGCTTTGCTTGTTATGCTTGTTTTGAAGTGTTTTTGTCTCGTTTGTGTGCTAATAGAATCACCTATTAGAACCAGCTCTCACCCCTGCTGTCTTTTTCTCACCTTAAACCCATCCGCCCGAAGGAGGTGTGCCTTTCGAGAGAAGCCACCCAGGAAGGAGTCTCGGTCAAAGAAAGTATCGACAACGACTGACAAAAACTCTACCCGAGGAACGGCACAGTAGCCCTGGGAAAAATCGGATATGACCAGAGAAAAACGTCCAGTACCACAAACAGTAACCCTACAAACAATATCCCCACTGCTCACGTCCTTTCCACCGCCCCTGCCGCTTTTCTGCCACGTCAGCCGCATTCAATGCCTCGGCCCCCACCACCCACCCGCCTTCTCTGCCATCAACGCATGCCGCCTGCCCCGCCTGCCGCCTTTGGCAGTGCACCCACCGCCCCCTGTCGGCCATAACCGGCCCCTACACGCCGCCCTCGCCGCGTGTCCTCACCCCATCGGCAGCCAGTGCCCGGCCCCTATACCCGGTAATCGCACGCCGCCGCGTGTCGCATATCCGTCGTCAGTGGATGCCCGGCCCCGCAGCCACTCCCCACCGACCGCCGCGTCCTCTAGCTCCACCACCTCGGTGCATGAGCCGCCGCACCGCGCCTACCGCTCCCCAGCGCCATTAAAACCCCCTCCCCCGAGCTCAGCTCCGCACTCGCCTCGCAGAGCAAACCCACCACCGTCCCTCTCCCTTTGGAACCACCAAGCAGCTTCCCCATGTTCGGAGATTCCTGGTTAGGACATATTCTCCTAGGCTTCTACACTTTCGCCGCCTTTGCCCTTCCATTCTATCTCCTTTTCCTTTGCATAATCCATCGCCCCCTTCCCGCGGAACTAAATCGTCCCAAACCGCCCGCCCGCTCCACCACCAGATGATGGACCTAGCCATCATCACACTTCTTCTCATTCAGTGCGCCTTCCACTACAAGATCTCCAAAGTTCTCCT
Source organism: Paspalum notatum (assembly GCA_022530915.1). Lineage (NCBI taxonomy): Eukaryota > Viridiplantae > Streptophyta > Magnoliopsida > Poales > Poaceae > Paspalum > Paspalum notatum. Next base: position 28,153,903 of record CM039692.1, read on the forward strand.
CCAGCTTGCGCGCAGCACAGTCAGATTCCAAGACCGCATAAGCCAGGTCCTCGCACACTACTCCCCAGATTTATCCGAGGCATGAACCTAGAGCCCCAAGTCTGCATTCCGCTCCACTACATATTCTTCGCCATAATCCTAGTCCTTTGCCTCCTAATCCTCCTCCGGTTGATATCTCTTCCACGGGCAGAGCAAAAGCTAGAAGATGCTTCCTGCTAGCAAAGCAGTGCCAAGATGAAGAAGCCCAAGACCGGCCAAGAAGCAAGCAAGAAGATGGAAGAAGAGGTGCTCGGGATAGAAAGAGAAGTAACGAGAAGACGGCTATCCCAAATAGCTGTTCCTTCTCCAACCCACCCCCCTCCCCCTTCGTCTGCTGAGTCAACAACAGCAGTTGGAAAGAAGCAGTAGCTCCCCACTCCTAGAGGAGTGCCTAACCTACTCAAGTAGGGGCTTCCGCCCTATTTAAGTGGGGTAGTCACCCTTCTGTAGATTCTGGAGCAGGATAATCTGGCTCCCTAAGGCAAGCAACTCCTCTGATTATGGACAAGCTGCCCAGATTATACCACCATCTAGTGAGGAGAAAGTGCCTTGCTGAATTTTTGGCACTCTCTAGAAAGTCTCGCCTAAAGCTGCCAGGCAATAGTTCAACCTTCCAAGTTCATGAGGTCAAAGAGATAGAAATACCTCTTTGTATGTGGAAGGCTTGCACAATGGCGCCAATAAAGAAACAAGTAACCAAATAGGAGCCGAGTCAGTTGTTATTGAAGTTCCACTGCCATTTTGTGTAAGATCTGAGCTTCCATTGTAAAGCTAGTTTAGTTGAAGTAAAGGTATCCCTGTAAAACTTCTAAGCCGAATCTCGAGGACGAGATTCATTTTAAGTGGGGTAGATCTGTAACACCCCGAAATTTAGGACCCAAATTTTTCTTCTAAATCTCCGCCTAATTCAAAATCACTTTCCGAAAACCCCGATGATTGTTTGTTGTTTGAGCTCAACAAAAATCCTAGATATTCTCTACCAAATTCCTTACAAGTTTCCCTCCAAAAATCTCCTCAAAATTCTTCCCCAAATTCTATACAAATTCTAATCCAAAAATCCAAAAGAAAAACAGAAAACCCCCTTGGGCCGAAACTCTTTCCCCCGGCCCAAACCCTCCCCCCTTTTCCCCCTCACTCGGCCTGCCTGGCCCAGCTGCCTTTCGGCCCACCCCGCAGCAGCCCAGCTGCTCCTCCCCCTCCTCTCACCGACAAGCGGGCCCCGCCCGTCAATCCCCTCTTCCTCCTCCCTCCTCCTCTTTTGTCCGGCCGCGCGACGCGCGCCACGACGGCCTCGGCCCCGCCGTGCCCCGGCCGGCCCTGCTAAGTCGCACCGGACCCCCACCGCCTCCCTGCCGCCGCTGCGCCCGGCCGTCGCAGCGCCGCGCATGCAGACGATGCCACGCGCCGCGACGCGACATGACCGGCCTCGGTTGTCCTACCAGGCCCCGCCGCGCCACCCTGACCGCCACCAGCCCCGCCCCGCCTCCCTCCCGATGCGCAGCCTCGCCGCGCCCCCGTCCCCGGCTGCGCCGCGCCCAGCCCCACCTCGCCACACCATGACCAGCCCTGCCTCGGCTATAAAACGCCTCCCCACCACCACCATCGCTCCTTACCCCACACCTCACCACACTGGCACGCACGCTAGGCCCAACGAGCCGCGCCGCTCCGCAGAGCATCTGCTCCGCCGAGCCACACGCATCACCGCTACCAAAATTCCCCACACACCCGTCTCCCTAGCTCGATTACTCTTGCCCCAAGCTCCGCCACACCGCCCCCTACCTTCCCGGTCCCTGGCCGTCACCTCCCCACCACCACCAGAGCTGCCGCGCGTGCTCCATCTCGCCGCCGGTGCGCGCCCCCACAACACCGCTGTCGAGACCCCACCCCGAACCACCAATCCGCCTCCACGATACCACCAATTGGTTCACCTCACCGACCACGTCGTCGTGAGCATGGCCTCGTCCCCGGAACCAGTCGGACGGTGGAGAACCGCTGCCGGAGGTCCGCCCGGACCGTTCCGGTTCGGTTGGGACGACGCGCCGTCACCCCCTGGACGCCGTCTCCTTTTCCCGTCGCTGCTCCGTGGGCCCCATGCGACGTCGTTCCCCCACGCCGTCGCCGTCTCCCCCCCTGACGCCGTTCCCCTGCCACTGACGTGCGGGCCCGGCCGAAACGCCGTCGGCCGCGCCGTCCGTGCCGCGTGGGCCGGCCCCCAAGGCCATGCGCGCGCGCCGTGCGTGGGCCGTGTGGGCCGAATTCCCCCCCCCGGCCCAAGTTCAGCTTTCCCTGGCCAAATTCGGTGAAAAGTCCATTTTCTACTCCCTGAACTTTCTAAAAAAGTCTATATCTACCCCCTAGACACTATATAGCCCACATCTTCTCCGTTTGAACTCCGATTAGGGCGATTCTTGCGCCTAAATTTATCTAAAATCATACTCTATCCACCTACACCAAGTCCCACCCATTTTATCACTATCCAAGTCCCTTTGCCACCTTGCGACCACCATCCCTTCGACGTCGCCGCCCTCGCGTCACCGTCCCGCCACTCCTACCATGGCGCCTCCGTAACTGTCATTACCGAGCCCGCCAGCTCGCTCGAAAGCTCGCTACACCCCAACCACTTGCAATAATACCGCCAGTAAGAACCTCCGATAAACCCTCGTCTCCTCCCTCAAAAACTCCAACTCATCAAATACCGTTGAGCTCATATTGTACCTCGGATTGTGTGTGTTTTGTTTGAACACGTAGGATACAACGGAGAGCCCGATCGAGTCGGTTCCCGGGCCGTCCGACCCGGCAACCATAGAAATCATGATGCATGATCGGCAACCACTTCATATTGAAATTTAAAGGCAAGTCCACTGGAATCCTTACTTGATGCATAAAATTACTATGTTTTGAAACCACAACCCTGGGCCCGATAAGTACATAAAAACCCGCATGTTTTGCTGGCTAAGGTAACCCCACAAATATACAGCCACCTAAGCCTATTTTAGATGTAATGCGCATAGGTGGGATCGCTCACTTAATTATATCTATCATAATCTTGGTGCTAAGTTGGGATTATGGTTGTGGAACTTGATGGGTTTGGGATAAGGATAGGTGTGCATGTTTTAAAATAAAATGGGGAAGAGCCCCGGCAAACGACCCACGGGTCGGCATACGCCATTTAAAGGGTAGGGTATGAACGGTAACTTAGCAACCCGTGGTTACCCAAGTCCCGGGAGTCGTGGAGACGACCGGGTAGGTGGATGCTCGCGATGTCGAGCAGTGAAAAGTCGGAACGGTTCTACCTGCGCTTTGTAAGGACCGCGTTAATTTTCATCTTGCCTAACTCTTTTAGTACTACCACTCACTTTGTATGAGGCATTGGCTAGGCCCGAGCCGGAGTGGATAGCCTAGTAGCTTCTATGCTGGCGCACAAGGGGCTAGGGAAGGGGTTGGGAGCCTCGGGAGTACCGCGGGGTATTGGAGTGGCTAGGTGGCCCGAACCTCTAAAGTATTGCTAGGCAAAGAAACAAAGGCAACGGTTTGGTTTGGAATTCGGATGCTTATTTGGCCGTAAGTGTCGCTGAGTCCAACTTGTGAGAATTAATACAACCTCTGATCAGAGTAAAACCTATTCGAATAGTCCGACTCCACTGGTATGGATGAGTTACGGATTGGTTCTTCAATTAGCACTTTTCATAAACAAAAACTGTGGGAAGGGTCTGGAATGGTCTTTTGGGTGGAAGTTAAGCTACGGGGGTAGAACCCTGTAGCGGTGTGGAAAGTGTGATGGCTAAAAAGTCATTGGCCATGCGGACCGGCAAGTCCAGTGGCACCTCTTTTTGAGAAAAACCCTGTTTCGGAATGATTAAAACTTGTTAGACTATCTCGAACCCGGCATACAAAGTGTCTTTATGCAAAACCTTCCTAAGCTCCAGATATATCCTGCATATAGATATAGCTATACCTCCACTCCTTACGGAGGAAGGTGGGCTTGCGGAGTATGATTGTACTCACCCTTGCTCTGTTGATGTTTTTCCAGTAGAAGCACTGAGTGCACCACATACGACAGCGATTAAGGGCTACGACCTACTTGCCAACCGCGACGTGGGGAAACTTGGGCCTACGTTTTGTACTCCGCTGCTTAGTCTTCAAGGGCTGCGCTCCTTTGTTGTCCGACCCGTTAGGGCAGATCTGTATCACTCTGATGTAATAATGTGATTACCAAACCCTGCGAGGGTAATAAAGCACATTTTAGTCCCATTATGGAAACTGGGGCGTTTCAGCCACCCCCAAGGCCTCTCCTCTGAATCCCGGCGAGCATGAGCTCCGCCCCTAGCTCCACTACCACCCAGGCCCCTCGCCGCACACTCTCGACCACCACCCAGCCACCGCCGTGCGCATCTACCTCACTGCCGTATGTCACCAAAATCCCCGCCGCCGTAGACACTGTTGACGCGGTTTAAGTACTAAATTTATGTTATAATTTCATATGTTTTTATGCCGTTTCATGGATTAATGTTATGATTTATTATTATTTTGCTAACAATTAACCCCGTTTTTGAGAATGTTCTTTGTTTTTGTGCATTATTGATTTTTTGCAGGAAAATAGGTAATATTTAATATAATTTGAAGAATTCTCAAAGATAGGATTTATGCTAAGATGAGCAAGCCCAAAGGATAAAGATTAATGAAGCCCAATTGAAGGTAAAAGCCCAATTAAAAGAGTATTCTAAAAGATAAAGATTGCCGGGAAGGACAAATCCTGAAATATTCGCGAAGTCAATGACAGCAGCAGCTTGTGGCCCAATTCGGGGATCTTAATGACGTCAAATGAAGAAAGTTTGAATACCAAAATTGTAGATCTCTTCGAGCTCTACAATTTAGAGTCTGAGTTTGCATTTATTGGACTTCGGAAGACAGAGTTATGGTCGATTTACTACAAGCTGCAGAAGAAGGAAAGATCTATTTCGGAAATTAAAGATAGAAGACTTCATCATTAAGCAAGGAAGGTTATGGACGACCGGGACTCTTCTAGAGGCTTGATTATACTTGGAAATAGGTGTTTTAGGTGTTGTAGGACTCTTAGAACTGACCTATTAATTTCCATATATAGGGTTCCCTTCGGGGTATAAATAGAGGGCTCCGAAAGAGGAGATCCAACATTTGTTCGACACAAATTATTGTAAGTCGAGAGTTTAGGGTTCGAGTCGGCATCCACGGGAGTTCAACTCGGCGGGAAGAACATCTCGACGAAAGGAGGAAGCAAGAGGAGGCAGGAGGCCTAGGGGTCGGCCGACCCCTATGGGGTCTGGTCGGCCGACCAGATGCCTCCCGAGGGTTGCTCGAGCTCATCTTCCGTCGATTTCTTCGTCTAGTTCAACTCGACGACTTTAGTTCACGGATTTCGATGTATCTTGAGTAAATTCCTCGAACTTCTTCTGTACTTTGATAAAACCTTGATGTTTGATAAATAAAGTTTGTCTTTTAGATTTAGCTTCTTGTTTATGCATGTTTATGATCCATATCTTTGCATTGCTTAATGTCTACTTGTGCTTTGGTGGCCACCATAAGAATTTTCACATGTCTTTTAGTAGATTTATTTTACCTAATTAGTAGAATTGAATCTGTTCATGCTTAGAGATGGTTAGGGTTTACTAGTTCGTCGATTACCTAGTTACCGGTGACAGTGGAGCCCGGGGAAAGGTTTGAGTAGTTCTTTGATATTCATGATCATGTTTATCCTATGCTTATTGGTTAGATCTTTATCAAGGTGGTTCTTAGTACTTAAGTTATTTGTCTCATATCTCTTGTGGATCCTTTTGCCTGTTTAAATTTTATCTATCCCGAGTTTAATTTAATTGCTGCAATAGTTTAGAGCTTGATTAGAGTATATTTAAAGTATAATTAGAACCTTTATTAAATTGCAATTAGATAGACTTTATCTCTTATTTAAGCTTATTTAGATCAATTAGAATTAGATAGTAATTTAATTAATATTAGATTAATAACATCTTAAACATAATTAATTCCGGATTGATAAACCCAAGATACTCATCCCGGGGAAAATCTACCGCGATACTGTGCGCTTGCAGTATAAGGATTTGGCGTGCTTAAGTGCCGTCAACAGACACCCCATCGTCGGCCACCAAAACGCGCCCCCCGAGCCCGTCACCCGATGCGCCACCCCGTCCAGGTGCCCACGCTGTTGACGTCGTCATCAGAACCGCCGCCGGTGGCAAGAACTGGCGGTGAGCTCACCGAGAGCCGACCTGAACCAGTCCCGCCCCAAACCGAACCACCGCCATCACCATCTCCGGACGCCGTCGCCCGCCTTCTTTCGCTGACACGTGGGCTCCAGCGCCAACGCCGTCGCCCACGCCATCCCGCCCCCTCTCGCCGGACTGGGCCGACCCAGTGCGGCCGCGCCGCGCGAGCGCTGCTCGCGGGCTGAGCCTGGCCGCTTCGGGCTAAATTCACCCCTGGCCCAAGCCCTTCCGTTCACGGGCCAATTTCTAGAAAAGTTCCAAAATCACCCTCCAACTTTCCAGAAAAGTTCATATCTGCCGCCTAGTCACTATATATCCCAAATCTTCTCCGTCGTAACTCCGATTTGGGCGATTATTGCGCCTAAATTCCTCTAAAATCAAGATCTATCCATCCATACACCCTACATAGTCTTTTCCTCTAGCCTTAAGACACCATCATGCCACCATGATGTCGTCCTACGCCCAGTCAGTGCTTCATACGGGTCCCACAATTATTGTGTGCCTGGTGTGATGCCATTATCATCCTACATTCCATCAACTCAAAAGGTTCCTATCTTAGTCTCTCCCAATTCTTGATTTAGATGATGACGATACGGAAAATCATCTGAATATTCCTTCCATTTGCCCTTTAATCAAGTCTCACTTCCTCATTCCACAAAAGATCTTCCCTCCTCCAACATCACCATGCGGCTGCCTTCTCGCCGTTTCCATTCTCACCATAGCCGGCCCGTCCCACTACCTTGGCATTACTTCCATAGCCGTTACCATGCCCACCAACATAGCCAACAACCCGAACCACAACATGCTCCATTCCACCATTTCCCCAAACCAACTCCTCTGGTAAGCTCCGACCATCCAAATAAACACTAGACCTTCTACGAGCCTTACCACATACCTAAGATTAATGTTGAGCTCATGTTATGCCTCATTGTGTGTGTTTTTCCTTATTTGTGCGCATAGGTTATACCGGATATCCTGATCGGTACGCCCCTCGCGAGATCCTTCGCGATGCTTGCAGAAAGCAACCGACGTTTGCAAAGGATGTTGTACGGACACGCGCAGTGGATGGCACACCATCGCGCCCAGCAGTTGGTAGATCAACGTGCTCGGTAGATGATGGTGCGCCAGCGTATTCGGCAGATGATGAACCCTCATCCTCAGTGACCGATGTATGAACGGCAACACGAACGGCAAGCCTACTGGAATCCCCACTTAATGCATAAATTTTCTATGTTTTACGACCACAACCCTTGGCTTTTTAATGACCATAAAACTTGCATGTTTTGCTTGCTAAGGTAACCCCACAAATATACAGCCACCTAAGCCTATTTTTTTTAGATGTAGCGCGCATAGGTGGGATCGCTCACTTAATTATCTATCATAATCTTGACGTTATGTTGGTTTATGGATGTGGAACTTGATGGGTATGGGAAATTGGTTAAGTGGGGGTGTTTTTGAAATAAAGTGGGGGTCGGGATATGCCATTTAAAAGGCAGGGTATGAATGGGTAACTTAGCAACTTGCAGTTACCCCAGTCCCGGACTTCGTGGAGAAGGCCGGGTAGGTTGCTCATGGTGTCGAGCAATGGAAAGGGGGAATAGTTCTACCTGCGCTCTGTAAGGACCGCGTTGATTTTTATCTTGCCTAACTCTTTAGTACAACTACTCGTTCTGTATGAGGCATTGGCAAGACCCAAGCCAGAGTGGATAGCCTAGTAGCCTCTGTGTTGGCGCACAAGAGGCAAGGGAAGGGGTTGTGTGCCGAGGGGGTGTCAAGGGACACCAGGGTGCGGCTCGGAGGCCTGAACCCCCAAAGAGCTGCTAGATGATGAAGCAAAGGCAATGGTTTAGTTTGGAATTCAGACGCTTATTTGGCCCTAAGTGTCGCTGTGTTCAACTTATGGGAATTAGTACAACCTCTGATCAGAGTAAAATCTATTCGAATAGTCTAAGTCCACTGGTATGGATGAGTTACGGCTTGGTTCTTCAATTAGATTTCATAAACTAAAAGTGTGGAAATGGGTTGGTTTTGGTTGAGAAATGGTTTTTGGGTGGATGCTTGAGCTTCGGGGGTAGAACCCAGTAGCAGTGTGGAGAGTGTGATGACTGAAAAGTCATTGGCCATGTGGACCGGCAAGTCCAGTGGCACCCCTTTTGAGAAAAACCATGTTTTCTGAATTACTAAAACTTGTTAGACTATCTCAAACCCGGTATACAAAATGTTTTTATGACGATGAAGTCACCTTGTATGGAAGCGATTAAGGGCTACTACCTACTTTCCAACCATGACGTGTGGAAGTTTAGGCCAAGTTATATATTCTGCTGCTTAGTTTCAGGGTTGCGCCCCTTTGATAGTCCGACCCGTTAGGGCGGATCTGTATCACTCTGATGTAAGAATGTGATTATCAAACTCTGAGATGGTAATAAAACACATTTTAGTCTCATTATGAAAACTAGAGCGCTTCATGATGCAGGAGTGGATTAATTTGTTGGATTGAAATGGAAACTTAGCGGCTGCTCTTTTGCCCTATCTACACCGTAAGACTAAATACAGTAGAGTGTGGATATGGATATGCATATATATTTTGAGCGGCCAAATAGATACGCAACAGAAGGTGGATACCCCATATACAGAGGAGAGCGTAGATGCAGGGCATGTTCGCTGTAGCTGTTTTCATCTGGGCTGTAGCTAGATCTATAGTTGCACTACAATCTTACGGCTACTGTTGATCTAGCACGACAATGACTGCTGAACAACCTTAGGAAAATAGATACGAATAGACCGCAGGATGTGGACCCCATAACAAGGGAAAATAAAGTAGCGGAGGTGGCCAAGCACTCACCCATTCTTTCCAACCCGGATGTCACTGCCTCTTTGTCCACATATATGGAGTATATAAATACGTCGGATGCCGCGAGCCGCGATCGATCGGTGTCCCGAGCTGTACCCGCAATCCAAAGTCCCAACCTGCCCCGCTGCCCTCCACGGTGCCGTCTCCGCGACTTCCTTCGAGCGTATGTGGCGCTCCCCTTCTGTCTCGCCCCCTTCCGTGATCTGCACTTGAATTGCTGCCATTGGCGTCGTGCCATGAATAGTTCTTTTTTTCTTTTGAGGGGAAGCCATGAATAGATCTTGCGGTCTTACGTCGGAAGCGCAAGAATTGATAGCGTTCTTGGACATCCGGCTGGGTTTATAGCGAGAATGCCATTTTTCTTGAATAGTTAGCTTCTTGCAGTACTTTGTCCGGAATTATCGCCGACACCTTGACGGTTTCTTGGTTAGGAACAGGGCGGAAGCGTTTCTTGGCCGTCGGCATGGAGCGGGCATCGGCTTCCGGGGAGCTTTCTTGGGACACGGCGGCGGACCTCGGTCCAACCATGCTGTCGTTCGCCGGGCCGTCATCCTATGCCGCCGACGATACCGAGGCGAGCCTCCAAGAGGTCGCCTCCATCCTCGTCCAGCCTGTGCGGCCGGCCGGGGCTGCAGGAGCAGGGACAGGGAGGAGGTCCCGCGTGGCAGTCGGCGGGGAGGCGTGCTCCGTCGACGGGTGCCGCTCCGACCTCACCCAGTGCCGCGAGTACCACCGGCGGCACAAGGTCTGCGAGGAGCACTCCAAGACGCCGGTGGTGGTCGTCGGTGGCCAGGAGCAGCGGTTCTGCCAGCAATGCAGCCGGTAAGGGCACCATCTCAACGAATCCTCGTCCGACAGGGCGTTTTCGCTTGATTATTCAGGAGTTCTTGTGCTGATGAGGTCATTAGTTAATAGTTGTATGGCAACGATTATTGGCCCCATCTTCTTTATAATTGGGGAATCGAGGGTGGGGGAGATTTGGTGCTTTGGTGGCAGATTTAGGGGCAAAAGTTTAAGAGTTGTTTGGTCGCCAGCTGACAAACATGGTGGGAGATTTAGGGGCACAAAATTTAAACTAGTTTGGTCCCCACCCGGTAAACTAAACAATAGGCTTGGTAATCCTGCGGCACGCGGATATTTTAATCTCCCAATGTTATCCGTCGATGATATTTTAAACAATTGGGTTTGGTAATTTTGGTGCTGTTTAAGGTTTGTTTTGTGACCCGATTAGTACTGTTGGTACTGTTCATTTAAAAAAGCAAAGCTGTTGGTTGGACCACTGCCTTGCTTGAATAGGGTTCAGTTTATCTATGGGATATTCAGCATCATGCTGAATCTTTCTCATGATCCATAAAGTTTTGAAGTTTCTTCAGCTGCATGCTCACTCCGGGCGCATAATAGTTGTGCTGTGATGCAATTTTTTTGCAAATCATTGTTGTTTCCATGCAACTAGTTTCGGAGCTATTCCATAAGATCCGGTGAAGTATACTTATTGTTGTTGCTGGTGATAAATAGAAGGCCCCAATGCAAACTAGCATAGAGGTTATTTCATGAGTTATTCATTGAGACAAGTGCATCTGAAACTGAAATTAGGTCATAGCTTGGTTTGGTTGATTTAATTTCCCCATGTTCTGAAGTCATGCTTTCTTCTTCATGTTTCCTTTTACATAATGGACTATTACACAGTTAGCAGCCATGAGATGCAGAGAAAAGTTGAACATGTGTGAAACTGTGTGTTTTCTCAGAATATCCGTAGCTTTGTTTGCTTTTCAAGTAGATATGTTTGTTCAATCTTTTTGAAAAATTTTCTGAGGAGAGAATTTTGCTGAAAGTAGTACAAAACTGAAGTAGAGGTTTCAGTATGACTGGGCAGAGTCCTGAAGACTCAGGGGTAGACGTTGGCCCTTTGATTGCACCAGGATTGTGAGTTCCACTGGAAGGATCCTTGATAGCACGCATCTTCTGATTTTGACCTGGATCTCAAAGTCAAAGATAAGTCTCAAGAATGTTATTAACTGACTTGAACAAACAGAAGATTCTAAGGATACATTGATCCTGAATATCTAAATGAACCAAGAACATGTAATGTTTAAGTGTAATTATGATTCAAAAGATATACCGTATTTCGTAGTTCTAATTCCAAAGCTGGTGTACCAGTGCTTATCATTTCAAGATGCACCTCGTTGGAAAAACTGGTGAATTTAAGTTGCATCAATATTTGACTCCACATATTTTAAGTTGTTTATTAATGTTTATATTATGTCCTCCATGAATAAAACTATAGATATCATTTAGTTATATTCGGTGGAAACGACCTTCTAAGTGGAAATATGAAAACCCTCTTAAAAAATATATATTTAGAAGTTTCCAAAAATTAGTTGGAGCTACATGATTTATACTGACCTACAGATTGCCATCGAAAGCGATAGTGCACAGAATCAGACCTTGTTTTGTGTCATCTTTAGATGGAGGTACTTGATTTATGCTACTGCTTGTTGCCATCTGAAAGACTGAAAAGGTGACCAGACGGAGGGTTGAATGAGAGCCGTTACAAAATTATTCACTGAGGAAGAACTCGGCCCATATCCCAATATGAACCCAAACCTCTGTTTCTGGCAATATACAGGGTAACGTAGTAATGAGAATGCTATTAATCCTAGGATATGGTTAGAAAGCACACACGGAAGCACATGTGAAATCACCTATGAATACGGAAGAAAACAAGCCACACAAAACTTGATCGGACAACCTTCTCAATTCACTTCAGTTTTCAGCCTGATAGGGTTGGAAAACAAAATTACCAAAATCCTTCCAAATGAAGTCCAAACTTTTCTAAAAAGGTTACCCAAGGCTCACATAATGATAGAAACAAAACCTACAAATTTCAGCTCAATTGGGGCAATTTAGTTGAAGTGGACCATCCCATGATTGAGCACTAGGCTGTCCTATGCACATAGGCTGACACTAGACAAAGAGATAAAAATTATGAAATTTTTACTGGAGCAAATTTAAGCCCAAACTAATCACCAGACTGTCCAATTGACACTAGAACGCCTGTTGTTCACAGACAGGCTGACAACTCATTAAAAAAATATCAAAACCTAACCAAACTCTTAGAATTCGAAAAAAAAAATTGTAGCTGCACAAGATCTTAGCCAACAACTCCACAAAATTTGAGCTCATTTGGAGCACATTTAGTCACTGGACCGTCCAGTATATGAAGGACGGCAAAATCTAGACACCAGAAACAACTCATGTCCTCACATGAAATCAATCCAACACTTGATCAAACCTTGTACAAAAAACTATGAAACATTGGGGATAAAGGATTCAATGAAGGAGATCTCAGATTGTCTTCGAATTAAATAGCTCAAGGGAAGAGGACAAGTTTTGACCGTTTTGAAACATTTGCAAAATCGGGTGAGCTTGAGGTAACATGATTTCAATCCACGAATAAGATAACTTCTACTACTTCATAGCATCACCAAAATCCATCCCACAAGGGCTCAAAGTTACGATTTGAAGGAAACACAAAAAAAAACCAAGAACAAGGGAAGAACTGTAGAAGAACGAGGGGAAATGTGATGATTTTGAGGAAAATATTGTACAGTTGTAATCTTGGCCTTGCCACAGTGAAATCCCACAAGATCTAGGCCTCCAAATCCATCACAACACACTCTAAAAACATAGGCAAAAAGAGATCGCAAAAATCACAATAAAATGAACACAAAGATAGCTAGAAGAGAATTTTCAGCACTTGAAGAGGGGAGACATCGAGGACGAAATTGATCTTTGGATAACTCAAGATGTATTGTTACAAGGCATTCCAAGCACAATCTAACCAATGGATGGCAAAAAGCTCAAGATAAAGAGCATTAAATGAGAGAACCTCTCAAAAAATGGCAAGAAAGATGGCTGCCTACAACAGCCCATTCACATATACATAGGTTCTTGGTGCTTGACAAAAATGCCCTTACATGATACACTCTAACCCAAGCACCCTTAGGGGCGCTATCTAGATTCTCTTCCTCTCGTCGGATGGACCCGCTGCCTTCACAACTTTGCTTCGCCTTGATGTAAGCTTCGCGACCATGTACTTCGACTCGAGGCACCTTTCGTAGTTTTTGGCGAAACTATGAAAACGCCACTAGGATGGTTTTGAGAATATACCACCAAACCTTCTCCACTTCGATGTGTGTCTAGCCACCGCGCCCTAGCACTTTCGCCATCCTCCTTGGCCTCCACCAAGTGCCATGATGTCATCGCTGTCCCTCCTCGAGTCGACTGACGCCATCCAACATCTGATGGTTTTGAGACACAAACCATCGAACCGTCCTCATGGATAGTTTTGGGGCTCAAACTACCAAACCATCCACCGGTGGTTTTGAAGCCTAAACCACTAAACTTTTGGCTTCGACGCCTGTCCCTCCGCCGCGAGACTTGACCAGCAAGGTCCTCCTGATACGGTCGAGCCTTGACACAACAACGCCGCCGTTGCCGCACCCATGTGTTCTTGCATCTTTTTCAGTGCTAGGATTGGATCGCACACGGCTCCATCTGGCCTTCTTTGGACCCGGTATCGACCACCTTTCTTTGTTGTATGGTCGCCAGAGTGTCCTGAGCGCATGCCACCACATGGTTATAGGCACGAGCCTCCTGCCTGCCCTTATGCCACTGCATGGTCATCGCACCTCAACTAGTCCAAAAACACAGTCCATCGGCGCACATCCTCGTCGATCACAAGCTCCTCGCTGGCGACCAATGTGTCATCCGTGTACCTACAAACCACAAGCCAAGGAATCACATGTCTCCTCGGAGCACGTGGCTTGGTTAGTCCACCCAAGTCACCCAAGATGCCTCCATTACACATCAACAATGAAACACACTACAACTCAATGTAACTCAACTCAACATAACCCTTCAGTTCGCCAGCACAATTAAGTACACATGCAAATGCAAGTTAACATGGCAAAACCTCCAAATCATCTCGACAATCGCTCATCATAATATATGAGGTCAATACACCTGTCTACTTGACCTCTCACCACCTTGTCATCCTTGGCCTCAAACCTCTCCAATACCTTGAATAGTGCAAACTCCCGTCATCTGAGAGTTCTTTGGTTCATGCTTGCTTATGCCTATTCCGCTGACAATAGCTACATTGAGGCAAATTGATTATGTTACTAAATTAGTTGAAATGATAATCCAAGTAGCAAAAATTGTAGATTATTTTTTGTTATTTACCAGTGAGCACTTATTAAAATGTTACTAGCCAGCCGGCGTGCCGCATGGTACGTGAGCGGTGAGCCAATCTTTTGTTAAAAAAATAGCGTAGTCCATGATTACCGCTGCATTAATCCTGCGTGATTACTTCCAGCTCACACTGCGTGCAGACAAGCTAGCCAGTGGACAGATGGTTACCTGAAAGCATATTCTAGCTCTACGGCAATGGTAAAAAGAGTAAGACATGGCCTATACTGCTGGTACGACAATTTTGTAAGTAATTTATTGCTCCTCCCGTCCTAAAAAACAAGGCATTCTATAGAGTTTTTGGACAGATTAGTATGGATGTAAATAATGGGCATGGCTACCCCTAATTAATAGGTTCGTCGGTCGAGAAAAAGGAAATGTTGATTGATTGGTACATACAAAAAAGGTCTGTTGCATGCAAACAAAACAAATCAATTAATAACCTGCATGCATGTAACAATATTTAGGAACTATCAAGGGGATATGGATTACTCAACCAAAAAATTACTTTTTTTGGACAAAATTTAAGGCCTAGAATGCCTTTCTTTTTGGGATGGGGGGAGTAGAATTTAAGCTGTTGTATGCGGTTGTCCTTTAATAAATATTGTTAATGATTTACTACAATGAATTGTCCGTTGATGTGATTTATTTACTAGAACTTATGCCTTGCTACTTAATTTTTTAACTAATTTACTAGAAAGACTTTATGCCCTTGTGTGTGGTTATCCTTTTAAGAGATTCGTAATTGACTGGCAAAATGCCCGTGCATTGCAACCGGAGAAAAAAATTCTTAAACACATTTAGATCAAATACATATAAGGATGAACCTCGTTCTACCTTTTTTTGTTGATTACGAGCGAGTTGAATTGAATTTTATGGTGATGTCAGTTGGGTTGAAAAGATTATCATGTTAGCTTTCCATTGATATATAGAACGTCAAAACGGAGTCCGTATGCGATCGGAGCGTCTATTTTCGCGTGGGCTGCTCCTGCGGTACGAATTGGAGTCACGCGTGTATGGCATGTTTCGATGATTCCCGTTGACTGCAAGAGAATTTTATGGTGATGTCAATTGAGTTGGAAAGATTATCATTTTAGATTTTCATCGATATATAGAACGTCGAAGATGGAGTCCGTATGCAACCAGAGCGTCCGTTTTTGCGTGAGCTGCTCCTGCCGTCCGAATTGGAGTAGCACGTATATGGCCGATCCCATATGTTATATTTGTGAGATGACGGACCAAGAAACTTTATTCTCTTTAATATTAGGTAGAGATTTATCTAGAATCGAAGTCTTTGTGCGTTATTTATTAGAATCCATGCTTTGCTACCCTTGTAAATTTGTAAGTAATTTACTGGACCTTATGCTCACTTACGTGGTTAACCTTTTACAAGAATATATATAAATGATTTACTAGAATCCAAGTCCTCGTATGTGATTTACTAGAACTATGATGCAAGACAATAGTTAACATAGAGATTTAGCATGCTTAATTTTGTTGTTAGGGTAATTTCATGGAACTAGTTACATCAACGATTAGATGAACATATCATGAATAGCTACAGTATTTGTTACGGCGGAGAGTTAACAGAATTTGACGTTAGATTTTTCGAGAGACAAAGTACAATAATGGTATAATAATTTACTACAAAAATATTTATGAGAATTCGAATGGAATGAAATGATATTTACGATGGGGATTTGTGACAATTTTTACGAGAGCAAGATGTAACACTAAATCACAAATTGAAGCTTAGCACAACACAAAGATTGCATTATTACACAAAGCATTTGTCCGTTCAAATCAAACGAAACAAGGTCAACAAATAAGAGTGTTCATCTATGAATTTATCTTCGACCCCAAACATGGGCCCTATGCTGGGGAATGCTCATGGTTAGACTTTACAAAATTTAAAAATTTTCATTCCTATCCAGGATCATTGTATGCATTAGAATCAAAATTAGATAGATATCAAAGCATAAATACTTACCGTAGCCGTCAGAATACGATTGTTACAACGGAACGACACTCGTCGGATCTGTCATAGCAAAACAGTTGTGGCCTTTAGGTATCTACACAAAGCTATGTGCGTCGGTGTGCTAGCACCGGATTACATGACTCTCTTGACTTTGCTGGGATCTAAGTGAAACTATTTCACCCTTCCTCCTGTCTCATTTTTTTCCTTTCTTATTTTTCTTTTCGTTTCACTTGATTTCCATAACTCCCATACATGTGTATATATAGGGCTGAAATAACTGGCGGTTGTTGCAGTGCCCGCAGAGTACCGTAGCAGAGGCAGTTGCTATAGTAGACCATTTTGCTACAGTGATGCCGAC
Source organism: Paspalum notatum (assembly GCA_022530915.1). Classification (NCBI taxonomy): domain Eukaryota; kingdom Viridiplantae; phylum Streptophyta; class Magnoliopsida; order Poales; family Poaceae; genus Paspalum; species Paspalum notatum. Next base: position 28,170,636 of record CM039692.1, read on the forward strand.
CTGCTACGGTACTTCCTCCTTTTCTACAGTGTTTGAAAGCCGTTTAATTAATTCTGCCATGAGTTGAGATTTCACAAATCTGTCTAAACTTTTTCTTTGTGTACGACCCTGTAGGTTCGTGCAATGTTGGTAGTAGATCAAAAACTCTTTTTAACCCACAAGTCACAAGTAGCTTCCAGCAAAATATTGCGAATATCCAAATTGCACGAAGATCAATCGTCTGACGAACCTCCCAATGATCAAATGTCTATCCTTTCATCTCTATTTATATAATGATTTATTCCAAGGTTGAGATGTGTCCTTCTTATGCTATTAAGCCCCTTTTTCTTAATTATCTGAAGTAGACTAAATTGATCGATTGAGCAGCTTTTTGATCACTCGGGCATGCCCATGCACATTCCATAGTCTATTTCATCAAGTGGCCAAAGATATCGGTTTCCTCTAAATGAGGAGGACAACTCCCATCTTGATCAATTTCTTCCCTCTGCACGATTCAAAACATGCCTGAGTACTGCCCTTATGGTTACCTAGTTACGGTGCAACGTTAGACAACATCAAAGCGTGCTATCCTCGTATAGGGAACTGTGATTGATATCAGGTCAGAGGATCAAGACATTTATCATTGTATGAAATTACCTATGACACATCACTTTCTCAAAAGTGTTTTATAAAGTGGGTCAATTCAATACTATATACTCCTACATGCATATCCACATGATTTTATTAATATCACATATCCATAGCCTGCAAAACATAGCTATCACAATAATTCTTGTGCTTGATTATATTCATATCTTATTGATGTTCCAATCAACAAATAAAATCAAGGGATAACTTTACAGGGTTTTACAATCAAGTCGTACTTGATGTCTTGTAACATGAGATTATTATTAGAACCATACAAGCATAATATATTACAATCATCTTCATGATTGACCTTTTGTGCATATCTCCATTCTCAACACCCTGGAGGCCACTTTGCCTCAAGTATAGCCAGAAGCCTCTTGATCGTGTTTACTGGGAGCTGTTGTATGTAGTACAGTAGATTGGACATGATAAACTAAGCTGTGCTTTGCTTCATGCATTCATCATCATCCTTTCTTGAGTTGGGCGTCTTCTCCACTGCAGTTGCCAAGGATATCACATCTCCTAAAAAATCATGTAAGGAGCAGTATTTAACTGAGGTTCAAATACTTACCATTATGGCGTCACCGCATTATCACAATGTTATTTACCACAAAATGGTGTAGTTGATTTACTATAAAACGGTAAGCATTTGGAACGTTGAAGAAACTCCTAACTTCAGCACCTGTTCTTGCTCAACCAGACATCACCAAGCCATTCGATGTGTATTGTAATGCCTCTGGTAGTGGCATCAGTTGTGTTTTAATGCAAGAGGGCAGAGTTATTGCCTATGCATCCAGCCAACTGAGGAAGCACGAGATAAATTATCCAACTCATGATCTTGAGCTGCTTGCAGTTGTTTACGCATTGAAGAAATGGAGACACTACTTGTTGGTCAATACTTGCCACATATACACCGATCACAAAAGTCTAAAATACATATTCACACAACCGGAATTAAACATGAGGCAACGTCGTTGGTTGGAACTAATCAAAGACTATGACTTGGAAGTCCACTATCACCCTGGGAAAACAAATGTGGTAGCGGATGCATTAAGCCGTAAGGCTCATTGCAACTTCATTAAGCTCGTCCAACAGTGAGAGTGCTATGCTGTGAGATTGGGGACATAGAAATGCCAACAGCGCTGTAAGCCGAACTTTACAACCTTGTCCTTGAACCAACCATAAAAGACCAAATCATTGCGGCACAAAAGCAAGACAAGGGCATGGCACATATTCGTGAAGGATTAGATGAGAAGAAAAGAGCATGTTTCACACTTGATGACGAGGGAGTCTTGTGGTTCAAAAATCGCTTAGTGGTACCAAAGGACATGGAGCTAAGGAAGAAAATTCTGGATGAAGCTCACACCTCCATGTTCACTATGCACCCAGGGAGCAATAAAATGTACCAAGATTTGAAGCAAAAGTTTTGGTGGACTCGCATGAAATGAGAAATCGCCAAGTATGTGTCTGAGTGCGACGTGTGTCAACGAGTCAAAGCCGACCACCTAAAGCCTGCTGGTATGCTTCAGCCATTAGCAATTCCAGCCTAGAAGTGGGAGGATGTACACATGGACTTCATTGTGGGTTTGCCTCGCACCCAGAAGGGCTATGACTCCATTTGGGTCATAATTGATCGTCTTACCAAATCCGCTCACTTCTTGCCGGTCAAAACTCACTACACTGCGAGCCGGAGGTGGCAGGTGTGCTTAGTCTGGATTAAGCAGGGTGGTTCCGCCACACGTGCGGCCGAGCAGCACTTGGTGTGGATGGAACGAGCGCCGCCGGATGGGGGAAGGGCGCGGCGGCCGAGCGGGTGCGGTCCTGCGGGGTGAGGGCACGCTAGGGCTGGCGACGCGGGAACTTAGCGGGCGTGCCGAGGGCGCACGGCGCTAGGCACTCGGGAGCGGGGAGGCGCAGAGTTGGCCGGGCGAGGTCGTGGGAGACGGGTGGCGGCGAGATTTTTAGGCGGATTGAGCGGCAAGATTCTCGGGCGGGCTTCGGGCGACGAGGATCCTGGGGGGCGCGGATGTATTGGTTGTAGGACCGAGATGTGCGACTAGAGGGGGGTGAATAGGAGCACTTGAAAAACTCAAACTCAAACCCCCAAAATGCACTCTTACGAAGACACACGCACAACCGATACCGTCTACTGAACAGATACGTATCAGGTGCAAAGCGGAAGCACAAGGTACACTAACCAAGCCGAGACACTAAACTGAAGAGTACAAAAGCACACAACAAATCAATCGAAAGCAACACGGCACAAACAAAACAGAACAAGCTACAAAGCTTGCAAATGTCTCACACTAGCCACTCAATACACCGAAGCGTGTCCCACTAAAAATAGTGAGTGAAGAGTATGGGCATGCAGTGGTTGACATAAACAAGCTTGAAACCAACAACACACACACGAGGAAGAACGACTTGGAAACAGAGAAAATTCCTACGCGTGCAGTCAGACTATCCTAGAGCCTGACCGGACAAACTTACAGACCAAGCAGCACAACACGCAAAGGCAGAAGAAGCACAAGGGACCGGACAGTCCGGTTCTACCTGGAGGGCCTGATCGGACAAAGCGTCGGACAAAGCAACTCAACTCGCTAAGTACCGAAGAGAACAACGGACCGGACAGACCGGTTCTACCCGGAAGGCCTGACAGGACAAAGCAGATGAGAAATGACCTACGCGTGATGAAAACCAGAGGACCGGACAGTCCGGTTTAGCAGACCGGACAAAAACTTCGGACAAAGAAACCCGATTCACACACTCGAGGTGGCCAAGCCTCGGTTTCTCCGTCACACAGACCGGACAGTCCGCTTGAACGGACCGGACAAATGGACGGATTGTCCGGTCAGGTCTCGCTGCTGGCCCGAGTCTGGACCCGAGAAATCAGCCCACGAATCCACCGAAAAATCGACCAAACCCAAGCCAAAACTCAACCAAACTTCACGAAAATTTGCACAGAGGAACTTGATTCCATTCCAAAGTAAACCCTCCAAAAATCAACTCAAAATGATCTAGGGATTTACGGGAATTGCAGATCTCGTGGAAGTGGTGTGATAAAACCTAGGAACCGAAAAACGTCAAGAACGGCCTTTGCTCGTGGTTGGATGATTCTAGCACTTGGCTAGTGAGATGCACCACATCTTAGCAAGGCAAAATTCCGGCAAAAGAAAGGTCTCATCCTTGGACAACACAAAACGAGCCAAAATCCAAGAAACGGGACCAAAAACGAAACTAGAAAAGGGGGCAAAAAGTGAGGAACGAAATTGCTGCTCTAGGACAAAGAATTTCTCAACAAGGAACCTTGGATTAATTCATGAAATCAGATTACAAAAGTTCCCTAAAGCCTACCTCCCTTCATCCTCCCACTAGTGACAAGATTAGACTAAACTCGGCACTCATCTCCTAGCTAATCCTCTCTATTTCTTCTCTTTGAACCTTCGCTGCTAGGGTTAGGAAATCCTAGGGTTTGTGGCTGCCAAGATGAGCTCCAAGGGAGCCTCTCAAGTCTATTTATACCCTAGGCCCTAAATGACACAATTACATTAAGACCCCTACTCTAAAAATGCCCGGAGGGGGCCAAACCGAAAAGATACAATCGGACGACTACGATGACGTCTTGATCATCTTCGGTTTCTCCGCCTCGCTTGGATGTGCGCCACGTAGCCAGTAGTCCGGAAGCTTCCCCCGGTTTTGAAGTCAGAAACCAGAAAACTTTATTCTGCGGGCTTCCTGGGCCAGGTCTTGGCCCAATCTTCTATCTTGGCGAATCGGAGCCCAACCCACCAAGTCATTTGAACTTGGGTGGCGGTTTTGAGCCGAAGCCGCCAAAGCCTCCCTCACACGCCTTCACGCCATGCACTCGGGTTGGAGCACCACAGTGGCACCCGGCTTCTCCAGTCCATCGGAGTCGCCTCGCGGTCCATCGGAGGGCTTACACCACCGTTGCCGAACCGCCCCTCCGTGTACCGAGCTTCCATGGCCGACCGACGCCGAGCATTGCCTCCGGTCCATTGGAGGACTTTTGCCTCAGTCCATCGAGGTCTTCGTCTTCTTCTAGCTCCAGTCCATCGGAGGGCCTCTAGTCCATCGGAGGACTTGTACCGTTGACAATCACTCATCACACCAGAAGAGCAATGAGGCCGATCCATTGGCTCTCAATCTCCCCCTTGATGAGTGCATTGTCAACACATCTCCAACCTGTAACCTGAAATAGAACAAAGACAAAAGAAAAGCATAAAACTGAAAAAGAAAGAAAAAAGAAAAGAAATGCTCAAGCTGCCAAAAACCAAACAAAGGCAAAACACAAGGCAGCTTGAAGCAAAATGAAAAACAAAACATCGGCTCCTCAAGACAGAGACAAAAGGATCAACGCACTGATGCAAAGAGCATGCTAAAAGCTCAACTCCCCTGAAATGCATCCTCACAAATGCAAAATGAATGCAAAGCTCCCCCTCAACTAAAACTCTCCTGAGTTCTCGCCTTTTGTCCATATTTTAAGACTTCTCCCTTTGGAAGTACACTAATTTCTCACCAAATTTCTTCTCCCTTTGGAAGTACCCTAATTTCTCCCCAAATTTCTCCCCCTTGTTGACAATGGACACATCAAGGGTTCTTTGAACTCAACTCTCCCTAAACTAGACAACTCCCCCTCAAAATATGCCATGAAATGCAAGGAGTGTAACTGAAAGAGCTCAGAAGGGATGTAAAGCTAGTAATCACAAGTTCTAGCATACAGAGCAAGTGAGGGCAAGGAAGCATACAATAAGCTCAAATGAATCTATCTCACACATATCAAGAGTAAGCTTGTTTTTCAAGGTTAATGAAAAGAAAGCATCACCGACATAAATAGCACCTAGCAAGATAGGCATGAACAGCAAGATGCTAGCAATGCATACAAGGTGTGCTACTCTCAACCAAAGCATATACAACCAGCCATAAGCATTTTAGAGACTTGCAAATTTTAGATTTAGACATTTGTATTCATAAGCAAGTTCTTTTTGTGCCAGGGGTTATTTACTTGTCTTTTGTCACTTCTTACCAACCAATGCCAAGCCTAGCTTATCTAACCATCAGAAGCTTAAGACAAGGTTTTGGTCATACACAGTCTAGTCCAAGTTCATGCCAAAGTGCAAAGGCAAGCTGTCTCGAACTAGATCAGTGTGACAAGCAAACCCACCTGGATCTTTCTCAATTCATCATATAAGACACCACTTGTAAGCATTTTGATTTAGATTTCAATTTAAGCAAGGTGTCATAAAAGCTTAGGCATTAACTTAGCAAAGGCATACAACTAGCATATCCAGGTATGAAAAGATAGCATAGCATTCAACAATCCTACACATGCTAGGTAGCCAAAACAAGTGGTGATCATGGTTTTTGATTTGCAAAGAATAAAATGACTTAGCTCAAAATTAATATTCAACAGATTCAAGAGAGCTTAGCCAACCATGATCAAGCATGCTACTGTACAATCTAGCACAAGCAAGTACTAACTCATCATCTCAAAAGAGCTCTAATGCTAGTGAAGTGAAAATGCATATGATACAGTGCAATGCATGATATGATACAACATGCAAAAGAAGCAAAGAGAAATAAAAGACAGATAAAAGCAAATTCTAGACTATGGAAGCTATTCCTTACTAAAAGGAATAGCGTATTATCCCTGACTAAAAGGGATAGCACACTCCAAGCTCACCTCTCAAGCGCACAAAAGCGCCAAACTCTAGGGGCTTGGTAAAGATATCGGCCAACTGGTTTTCAGATGCTACGTGGACTAAGTCTATGTCCCCCTTCTCATAGTGATCTCTCAGAAAGTGAAATCTCACGTCTATGTGTTTGGTTCTAGAGTGCAAGACGGGGTTCTTAGCTACAGAAATAGCAGAAGTAGAATCAACTAGAAGAGGGATCTTTCCAAACCTAAGACCGAAATCACTAAGGGTGACTTTCATCCATAAAAGCTGGGAGCAGCAGCTAGCAGCAGCTATGTACTCTGCTTCTGTGGTAGATAAGGATACGCTAGCTTGCTTGCGAGAGGACCAAGAGACAAGAGAGGTTCCTAAGAGTTGGCATGTGCCGGAGGTTGACTTGCGATCAATCCGGCAGCCAGCATGGTCAGCATCTGAGAACCGTCTAAGAGAAAGAGAAGAATCCGAGGAGTACCAAAGACCAAGCTCAGGAGTGAATTTCAGATACCTGAAAATGCGCTTCACCGCTTGACGGTGAGAAGTCCTAGGAGAAGCCTGGTAGCGCGCACAGAGGCAGACCGCGAACTGAATGTCCGGCCTGGTCGCCGTCAGGTACAGAAGTGAGCCGATCATCCCTCGAAATTCCTTTTAGTCCACCGCCACTCCATCTTCATCAGCATCAAGCGCCATGTTTGTACTCATAGTAGTTGTCATGGGCTTGGAGTCACCCATCTCAAACTTTTTGAGTATGTCTCTCGTATACTTGGCTTGATGGACGAAGGTTCCTTCGGGGCCTTGCTTGATCTGCAGCCCGAGTAAGAACTGGAGCTCACCCATAAGACTTATCTCAAATTCCCTGCTCATCTGTTCAGCAAAACTAGACACCAAAGCGTGAGATGAACCATCAAAGATTATGTCATCAACATATATCTAAACTATCAGGGTGTCACCGCCACGACTCAACAAAAACAAGGTCTTGTCTACTGAACCCATCACAAACCCAGATTTGAGCAAGAAACTCTTCAACCTAGCATACCAAGCTCTAGGAGCTTGCTTCAGACCATAAAGGGCTTTCCTCAACTTATACACCCGGTCTGGAAATCTAGCACTCTCAAAGCCAGGAGGTCGTCTCACATATACCTCCTCCTCTATGAACCCGTTCAGAAAAGTAGACTTGACATCCATTTGCTGCAGTTTGAAGCCTTTAGAGGCCGCAAAGGCAAGCAAAATCCTAATGGCTTCCAAACGAGCTACAGGGGCAAAGGTTTCCTCACAATCTATCCCCTCCTTCTGACAGAAACCCTGGGCTACCAATCTCGCTTTGTTCCTCACAACCATTCCATCCTCACCCTGTTTGTTCTTGAAAACCCACTTGGTACCTATAGGACGACAGTTTGGTGGAGGTTCAACTAAATCCCAGACATGGTTTCTCTCAAAGTTCTCCAACTCCTTATGCATGGCGTTCACCCAGTTAGGATCAGATAATGCATGTGACACATCCCGAGGCTCAAAAGAAGCAACATATGCAGAGTGGGAGAAAAAGGCTAGAGAGTTAACCGAAGAGCATGTGACACGCTGGTGAATATCTCCAATCATCCTGTGTGGAGGGTGATCCCGCTGGACTTGCCGAGATGGAACAATCTCGGAAGTCACCTCCCCTGCATACTCAGCGGGTCCAGCCTCTGCTTGAGCTTGCTGTCGGGGGAGTGAGGAGGAAGCTGTGGGCAGGGGTCCTCCTTCATCATCTGAACTCATAGCAGAGGGGGTAGAAGCTGCAGCCGGTGCAGTGGCTACTGCATCACCATCATTAACCACACCTTCCTTATCCTCAAAGATGGGAGTGCCTTCTTCATCATCACCTGAAAGCTCAAAGGCAGGGGTTGTGCAGGGCATAGTCTCATCAAAAGAAACCTCACAAGTCTCAACAACTTGCTTGGCCTCTAAAATCCACACACGAAAAGCCCTAGAATTAGAAGCATACCCCAGAAAAATTCCATCCAAACAACGAGACTCAAACTTGTCCAAATGCCCCGCTTTCTTCAGCACAAAGCACCTGCAGCCAAACGCTCGCAAATGCTTGACGCTGGGCTGCCTACCAAATCGAAGTTCATACGAGGTCTTCCCAAGGAAAGCTCGCAAGAAAATCTGGTTCGCAATGTAACAGGCCGTATTCACTGCCTCAGCCCAAAAGCGCCTCGGAGTCCTATGCTCATCGAGCATCGTCCGTGCCATCTCAACAAGTGTGTGGTTCTTGCGTTCCACAACACCGTTCTGCAGAGGGGTATATGGAGAAGAAAACTGGTGTTCAAGACCTAGGTCACGATAGAAGTTTTCGAAACGAGAGTTTCTGAATTCTCCACCATTGTCACTGCGGATAGCCCTCGTGGCCTTATTTGGTGGTACATGTACGAATTATTAGAATGGCATCAACAATCTACCATAATCTGTATTACACCAAGCAAAAATATGGTTCATTATTCACAAGAGGCCTCATATCCTAAAAGCATAAAAATAAGAACAAGGACAACAATAGTAAATAATATGTTCGTTTCACATTTCTAATATTATAATAGTACTCACATTTTAGATATCCATATATAAGTATTTAGCGTTACTAAATGGTCAGCAGCAGACAGTGTTATCCTAAATGCTAGACGGTCGGTCACCCTCCGTTTAGCGTTTAGACGGTTTAATCGAAAAATTAAACGGTTTAAATGGTTCGCACTATAGCATAATTTCGTCATTTTTAATGCATCATTTGAGAATGGATATAGGTACACAATTAGACATAGACTATTAAATTAGATATACTAACTATTGACATATACATTACACACATAGTTCTCTTATTGTCACAAAACGACACGCCATTACATAATATATTATACGCTTTGTTCTAACAACTAGCTTAAATATCAATTAGTGTCATATTAAACTGCATGAACGGTTGTTTAAATGTGTGTGACCCACGTTTAAATGCATGGTTTAAACGATTTGTTGACTGTTTAAATGGTGTTTAGTTTAATTCACAGTTTAGGGCCCAAACTACAGGCATACCCACCGTTTAGCATTTACACGTGTGTAGACGACAGTTTAAATGAGCGAACAGTGGTAGCAGATATGCATGCAGTTTATACATCAATATGCAGGCATATGAATTGCAAAATATGAAGAATAAGGTCATTATAATGTATTCACTATAATGGACAAACACATTTTAGAGAAAATACTTTCAGATCAGTTCATACATAAGAATCACAAATCCAGTGGTAGTCTGCAACATATTGGGGAATTCGGTGGTGGATTCAACAGCAGAACAGAAATATCTGAAACCCATATTATTTTATTGAGCTCAAATCGGTGTGATCCTACAAGGCTACAAGTACATTTCAATCACGACTGATGCAATAAGCATTGATTAATCTCATTGACTAAATAAATTAAAATAAAGATAGTGTGATCTCTATTGAAAAAAAACAGCAATAGGCAAATATCCCTTTGCTCCCCTGTTGAGGATGCAAGCTCCGTTGCAGAATCGATTTGCAAGAATAAATCAATTTCAATATAAAGATTAAAAATAGTAAATGTTTGTATGAGAGAGTGAGGACTCACCAGTAGCATAAGAAATCAGGCATGCTTATTCAATCTGCAAACCCGTACATAAAATAGATAGAATCAAACAAGCCGGCACAACCTATTGTAAAGTTAAAATGAGATGATATTATTGCAATTAATAATCTCCCAATTTTTTTTGAACTTGGTGGTAGAAGCTCTGTCTTTCATTAAGAGGTGAAACAAAGCAAACAACACAGTATGCCCAGTTCACAGCACACCAGCCTAAAACTGGGGACACAAGAAAGCGAAAAAGGCCCTCCGAGGGGCTCTAGCTCGGGTCGTACAACTGGGCCGCAGCCCTATACAACGACAAGTTCTCTCTAACTCTCTCAGCTACCTAGAGTGGTGCAAGCGTGGTGTGTTAAAAAATCATCCGGTTGCGTTCTTTCCAAATATTCCATATGGTATAGATGATGACGCCATTGAATCCCCTCCGGCGGTCCCTTGGAAGAAGAGACTCCACCAATCCTCCATGCTGTCGAAGCTCGCCGAGCTGTCTGAGGCGGTGAATGTAATCCTTCCCAAGAGAGCACCCTATCCCAAACCTCTAGCGCAAACGGACATAGCAGGCACAGGTGCAGTCTAGATTCTAGAGGCCCATTGCAGAGAGTACACGCAGCTTGGTGGGGCCAATTACATCGCGCAAGATTATCTGCCATGAGGAGTTTGTTTTGGATAAGGACCCAAGGAAACAATTTCCACTTGCGTTCAGCCTTTGCACACCAGATGAGGTCACCTTGTGGCCCCCCAGGAACTGGGCTCTATACGCCGAGTTGGCGGAGTACATACCATCTGGAGTCCATTTCTAGGAAATGGAGTCCTCAGCTTCAGGCTGTACCTGTTCATGCCGAATTCTGATCCAGAGCGAAACAAACTCCTCAATTTGTGCCGTCGTGGTGATTTTCCTCCTCAGCCTTTTGGATCTAGGTGTTGATTTGTGTGGCGCTGACTTGTTCTCCCTTTTGAAATTCATAGAGATGGGGGGGGGGGGGGGGGCACAGAATGCACGAAGCCTCACCATCCAGCTAGCTATGATGGGAGAACTTGATTTTTTTTTTTTTTTTTTTTGCCATTGCCGATAGAAATAGACGTGGATGCCTGGAATAGCGGCTGCATTATTGCATGGGACTTGCAGCCCTACCCAGTGTTTGGAGCTATCTGTTGTAACACCCTAATTATTTATGTATGAAAATCTTTTCATAAAATAATTTAATTTTGTTTAGAGTTTGATTTATTTATGCATGACACCGTAATGCTTTATTTATTTCTAAAAATTAATCAAGTAAAATAAATTATGGGAACAATTTGGTTGAGCATACATGTTGCTGCAAAAATTTTCTTTGGTTGATTTGCATTGCTTTGGTTTGAATTCAAATCCATTTAATCTCATCAAAATTTCTCTAAATCCTAAAAAATTCTGAAAAAGTTCCTTTCTTCTTCCTCTTTTCTTTTCTTCGTTTTTGGCCCAGTCAACCGCAGCAGCCTCTTTCGGCCCGTTTCCCTTTTTCGGCCCAACTGCGCAGCGCCCTCACCCTCCTCTCACCGCCAGGTGGGGCCCGCCTATCGGCGTAGCCGTCCACCCCGGTGCCCCGCTCCTCTCCCACTGCCGCGCGGGGCCCAGCTGTCATCTCTCTCCCTTCCTCTTCTTTCCTTCTGAACGCGCGCGGACGGTGTCCGTGCTGAGCGCGCAGCTCAAGCCGAGCCACGCCCCGACTCCGCGTCCACGCCTCCGCGCCCGTGTTCTCTGCGTCATCTCCAAGGAATCCCTCGCCCGCGCCTCGTCCTTCCCTTTCCACGCCGTTCCCTTTCCTTTCTCGAACTCGCTCGCGCCGTAAACGACGCGGACTTTAAGTCCGACTCGCGCCGGACTCCTACACGTGCCGTCTTCCTTGCCTCTCCCGCAAGCTTCGGTTCCGGGCTATAAAAGGCACCGAGCCCGCCGCCCTAAGCACCAAACGTTCGAGCCCTAGACCGCCGCCTTGTACCCTAGCTCGTGCACCCGAGCGCCGCGCCGCCGCGGAGTTCACATGTCGGAGTTCCTATCTACAAGCCTCCGACGCCGACGAGATCAATCTCACGACCGTCACCTCGAGGTAGCATATCTAAACGCCTAGCCCCAGCCCCTTTTCGCCTCCGTTCGCCGGAATTCGGCTCACCGCACCGCCTTCGATCCGCGCAGGTCGCCGCCACACGTCGCCGTACGTCGTCGCTGCCCCTCCGTCATCCACACCTACACCACTAGCTTCGGCTTGAGGTGAGAAAGCTCCCTAGCTAGCTCTAGTCCGTAATTGCGCTCTACCCCGATAGCGATTGCTCGTCGGAGTTACTCTGCCGCTCCGCTCCACCGCCCGCCATCTGCGGCCAATGCGCCGCCTCCTAACCCACCTCACCCGTTTCACCGTTCTCCCCTCTAGCCCTTGCGCCCTTCCCCGCTAGCCCTAGGCCACCGGAACCGCGAGTACGCGGAACGCCAGCGATCCTCCGCCATGCCCAGTGCCGCCGCCGGCCAAAACCCGCCGCCGCCCCTCTCTTCTCTCCGATCTAATCCAGACCGTCGGATCGAGATCCAATGGCCCACAGCGCACGCGATCCGGGTCAATACCGGTCAGCGGCCGCCGTTTTGCAAAAGAGCCCCTGGGTTTTCTGAAAATTAACCCGCAGTCCAGATCTATTACTTTTTAAGTCCCTGATTTTCACAGTTTAGCCCCTGGAGATTCAAATCTTCTTTATTTTAAGCCTTTAAACTTGTTTTAATCATATCTTTTGCATTATAACTCCGTTTTAATCATATCTTTTGCCTCTGTTTACCTTCTCCTTTATTTTTTCACACCATTTCTTTTGTGAGTTTTTTTTTTCTAGCATGGGGCGAATGTTCTGTCTTGTCACTTTTGTGTACCCATCGGACGGCAGCCCTTTGGGGGCTCCTTAGGGAGCGTTTCCTTTCTTTCTTATTTCCTTTTTTGTTTCATTTTGTTATTTTTTTCTTTAAAATCTTATTTATTTATTAATTAATTATTTGTTTTAATTACTAAGGACAATATTATTTTGAACAAGGATCATTTAACTATGAAATTAGAAAAATCTTTTGTGAAATTAAAATATTCCATTCTTGAAGTTAGAACATCCTTCATGCAAAGGTATACTATTGTGTCATGAATTGGGAATATTTTCCTGTGAAGGTAGGACATTCTTCTTCTAAAGCTAGAACATTTTGCTAGTGAAGGTGGAATATTGTTCTAGCATATAAAGAACATCGGTGTTCTAAACTTAGAATATGTCTTCTTATATCTGGAGCATTATTTTTTGAAGTGGAAACTAATTTGCGCTAACAAATCAAAGTTGGGTACAGGATATACATAGTACATAAATCTTTGGGATATTCTTTGCTCAAATTGTCTGCAGCCGGGAGTGCAGATACCCACCACTGGAATTTCTCTCCCTCGTGGCAATACTAAGCCATTTCTGCCTATGACAGTTTGTTTCAGGGCTCGATCCTCTTCCGCCTTGTGATCATGTCTGGAAATCCTGGGCTCCTGACAATTGCAAGTTTTTTCTCTGGCTGGTGATACATATATAGGAGGCGTTGGACGGCGGATTGGCTTGCTCGAAGGGGGCTCAATGCCCCCATTTGTGATCAGAGAAGACGATTGATCATCTAGTCATCTCCTTGCCTTTGCGATGCAGTTTTGGTTCAGCCTCTTCGGGCTGTTTGGGTTGCAAAAGTTACCCCCCTCAGCTGATTATGGAGATCTTGATGACTGGTGGTGCACACAGAGGGACATGGTAGATGGATAGTTCCATAATGGTCTAAACTTCATGATAATCCTTGGGTCCCTGGATTCTTTGGTTACATCGAAACTGGATTATTTTCATGTGCAAGATCCTAGTGTGTCTTGGGCCTCGATCTTAGCCACTAAAGAGACGAGTTTCTGGGTTTTGTCTGGGGCTCGAGGGCTCTCCCTCTTGACCGCCATGTCCCCCATCTAGTCCTTGGTCACTGGTTGTTTACCCTAGTCATGGGCGAGCCAGCTCACATTTAGTTGGTGATGGGTGTTATACTCAGGGCTCTTTACGCCTTTATTTCTGTTTTAATATAATGGTACACAACTCTTCTGTGTATTCGATAAAAAAATTAGGCCACATAAATGAATTGGGCCATGAAAACAAATTGAGGCCCAAAGCAGTGCAGCTAAAGGATATTGGGGGGGTGCGGGTTGGGTTGTTCCCCTCCACCCCACCCCCCTTCTCCTATATACATCGATATCATTACGTTACTGTGAAATAACCGAAATTTGCGTTAGGACTAGAATTAAAGTAGTTGTACTAGTTCTAAACATTTGTCCCGAACATGGGTTCTTTGCGCTGTACTTGTAGGTTTCACAGGCTTTCTGAGTTTGACAATGGGAAAAGGAGTTGCCGGAAGCGATTGGATGGCCATAATAGGCGTCGAAGGAAGTCACAGCATGATGTGACGAATTTGGGTCGTTTCTTTCCATACAACCAAGGTCGGTGCATTTCAGCTTACTGGACATGTTGGTTTTTTAATACCGCAATATATAACATCCGTCAAATGATGGATTCCTTGTTAGTGATAGCAGGAAACTGCATCTATTAGTGTAATCATCATTTTCTTTCATTTTTTTAACCGTATGACGGGTTTGAATCGTGGAAACAATATTCCGTAGAAAGGCTGTGTGCTAAGGACCCTAAGTGAATCCGCCTCTTGCTTGGACCCCGCGCAAGCGGATGCGAGGTTGTCTTTATTATTTTGAAATTTACTACCTGCTCATTGAAATCCCACTCCCATATACATCTCTTAAATGACAAATATATGTCGTGAGCATGTCTTACCCAATATCCAATAGGAAAACAACAACAAAAAAAGATGACAAATGTTTGTTTCTCCTTCCTTTTTTCGCAGTGAATGAATTTGTGGTCAATCCACAAATAATTCCAACAACGGCCAGACAGAACTCTGGCGCCATACACTGGGTCGATCATACGTCGGCCTTCTCCATCTCGTTCTCGGGAGACTTCAAGGCACCAAACCAGTTCTTGTTTGCCAAGGATTGCGTTGGCATGCTCAGCACAGCCTGTACCGGTAATCTTCTCTTTGGCCCTGTGGGTCCCGAGTGTGCTCTCTCTCTTCTGTCGCCGTCGCTGCATCACCCCTCCCCCTCCGGCGTCCCCACCGCAGGCCAAGTCCAGGTTGCCTCTTCACTCTCTCGCATCACTGCTGTGTCGCAGTCTGAGACAACAGCTGCGAACACTGCATTCACATCCAGTGGCATCGACCTTGCGTTTGCTCCTGAAGCTGCGTTTGAGGATCATTCGGAGGCACTGCCATTCCCTTGACAGTATTAGAAAAGATTGTTGGGTTTCTGCTTGCTTGTGCAACTGCATGCGTGCGGAACCGAGCTGTTAGTCAGATATGTAGATCAAGTCCTGTCCTCTGGATGATGGTGATGCTGGCTGTTGTGCGAATTGTTCAGTTGACTAGTTCAATTTCCCTGTTGCTAATTATGTACTAGTACATTTTTCGTGCGTGTTTTGTAGTGAAATAAATGCGTTTATTATGCAATACTGGAGCGCTCGAGTTAGACCATCGGTGCATAATGTGTGGTACGGTTTTCCAGGAACAAAAGGCCTGGTTTTCTAGGTCAATACACTAACTGCATAAACTCACTGCAGGAGCAGTAGAAAATGCCTTTGTAGAATCGGTTTTGGAAAGTATCGCTACTCGTGAGCTCTTGCAGTGTAACTAGTGTAGAAATGATTTGCGGACCGCTCCTATAAATGGCTTAACAGAAACAGTGGATGTTAAGAACCGTTCCTGCTTAGGAACTTACGGGAGCGACTCAAAATGTGAACCGCTCTGCTAAGATTCTTAGCAGGAGTGGCTCGTACTAAGATCCTTAGCGGGAGCGGTTTGTGTTTTCCACCGCCCCAACTAAATTGAAAAGCCCTACTGTTTGTTTCCCGCCATTTTTTGAAAAAGGACTACTGTTTCTTTCTCGACATATTTCCATGCACCGTTTTCCGCCATATATATATATACACACACATATATATACATATACACATGTATACATATATATGTATATATATAGGAAGACCATGTAGCTACACTCACCTTCAATAAACCAATAAAGGTATATCCACATGCTCATTTATCAGTTTGAGTATATTCACATACTTATTTTAAGATACCTCAAAGGTCGCAACGCGAAAAAATTACGAAACAACCCCTGATTTTAATATATTTTGATAATACCTTTATATTAGTACATATAACGGGGTATGTCCACATACCTCAGGTATACTCGCATACCTCACTTTATACCACCACAGATAGTCTACTATCATTTCATACTCCGTATACATACCTTTCGTTTCACTAGATACGCTCTAAATCTTGAGATACATAGATGAATGTAGCTACAAGCGCATGTAGAAAGGAATTTTCCTATATATATTCAAGTGTGTCAAGCTTGCCGTGCATGCGAGCTACTTACAAAACACATCACACATAAATTAGTACATGTTTATACATCGAACACAACAACATAGAACGGGTGATGTTCCCACTCGACCAATGGACGGTATTTGTCATCTATTGCTAAAATTGAATCGATCGAAGAATTTCTCTTGCCGGTTGATTACCTCGTGCATTGTGAAACGGTATAGGTCGGCAACGATGTTCATGAGATCCTTCTCAGTGAGAGGCTGACTTGTCTTAGGGATTTCGGGGAGCTGACCAAAAAAAGGATTATATGAGTGTCAAAAGTACCAAGGTATGCTTAACTATGAACACACATGCAATACATACAATGAAACAAGATAATAACATGTGTTTTTAAGTACTTATATCTTTAGGATTAGTTCTATACCTCCTATTGACACTAAGATACTCACAAACATAGTATCCACAGTATCTGGTTCTCCTTGGTTGCTTGTGGCACTATATTTTACATACAAGTTTAATTAGTTTTAGATTTATAATACATTATTTGAATATTTGTATATGTATGTGTCTTTTTTTACATACCGGAAAGTTCGCTCTGAAGATGATCTTATCGTTGAGCTGTGGATGAACCAGCAGATTAAACTTTTGCATGCCAATTTTGAAGGCCCTATTATAATTAGAATATATATAGAAACTCAGATAAGTAGCATGACTCTACATATATAAGAACCAATATGGTAGGTATCTTACAGCCGTATTATCATCAAAATGGTCGCATATCTCTTGGGGTCGACATCCAATGAGTCCAAGGCCGTTGCTCTCCTTAGGCATGATGAGTAGACAGATCCAGTGTCCGCTGCAAAGACCAAAGCGCATGAAGTTATATATGATCTTGTGTGTTTAATTTCCACTTATTGTATATGGCAAGGATTCTGACATACTCAAAATTTGTATGGAGCAAGGATTTCGTCCCTGTTTTGTTCATTGAAGAAGTTCAGGGCATTGGTAATGTATCCGGCAACTTTTCTCTTCGCCCTTTTGTGTAATTCTTCCTGGATCGCATCTCTCTCCCCTTTTGTTAGTCCCGCCGCTAGTTCTTTGCTATCGTCTGCTAGCCTAAGTGGCCAATCGTGGCGACCCTATTAAATAATGAAGGGTCCAAGAACCTGACTCTTGTATCGCCAATCCTTTGAGCTATTTCATATTGCATTCTGAAAGGTATATTATACAGCGAATGGATGTTACATACAAGAATATTATTATGTTAATTATGCATACATATTGGGATTGGCAAGGAGACTTACAGGCACCAAAGGGTCATCACAGTGATGTCCATTTATCCTTAGGTGGAACATGTTCTAAAACTCCAAAAAGTCGGCGTTGGTGTTTTGGTCTGGAAACATTCACCTGGAATGAACGTGGATACATTTCGGACCCCAAGTTTACAGGCTCTTAGGTACCAACCGTGAAATCTTTTCATCTCCTCTGACATTTCATCACTATTTGTCGTGTTCACATATCTTGGGGACAATCCAGCAAATCGAGAATTTCTCAAGTCCAAGGACGGATTTGTAGTCTTTTAGGTCTAGAATCAGATCTATTTTCTTTGCTGTCGCTTTTCCCTTTGCTTTCTCCTTTTCCTTTCCTTTCGCATTTTTGTTCAACCAAGTTTCCACCTCATGTGTCGCAGCTTTTTATATACGCGTACCATTTTTGGCACCACGCTTGTATCACATGTCGGTCCTTCTACTGGCTCCTCGATCTGCTTTGGAGATGTGTCTAATGTTTCTGTTGCGTTCTTTGGATCAGATGTCTGTTTATCAATAGCCGGCTTCTCGACGAGATCTGGAGGTGTAGCCCGCTTCTCGACTAGATTTGGAGGAGTTGGCACGAATTCGTGTATCGGAGGATCTGGATCTGCATGATCTCGTTCGTGCACTATATGTTCTACCTCTATTGCATCTCCTATTGTGCCATGTTCGAGTGCTAGTTGTCCATGTTCAAGCTGTTGTTGTTCTTATGGTGCCAGGTTCAGGATGTATTTCTTATTTCACAAGATGAACTCATTTATAGACTCGCCGAGAAGTGGATCCCCTCTGGCATGGGATGTCTATCCTTTCTTCTTCTTGTTTGGGTTGAACGCTAAGGACCTAGACCCTTGCATTAGTTCGGCGGGATCGGAGTGCCATGGAAAAAACCGCTCACCAGGAATCGCTAGTGCCCTTGCTACCTCCTCTGTCCTTCCATGTATTCCAAGAGGGATGTGTAGCTCGCAAGGAGTCGGAGATGTGATGCTATCAAATGCATGGCCCTCTGTCAGGGTGGATGGAGGTGTTTGGATGACAAGACCTGGTATAGTAGTGACCTGGTAGTGCAAGACCTGGTATGGTAGCAAGACCTGGTACTCTAGATTGGACAAGAGCTTTAAACTTTTCCATGAACACCTCCTCGGCAGTTTCTCTCATACTTTGCTTGTAGCGATCATGCTTTTCATACTGGGCCCTATCTTTGGTGAACACCTCCTTCCAGTTCAGCTTGGACGAGATGGCTCTGCATCGGCCTCCATGCTTTGTTGTCCCTATGGCTACGCTAAAGCAATCTTTCTCCCTATTAGGGACAAATTTGCTCGCCTTCTGTTGCTCTGCAAGCGACCTAATTCTGCTCACTACCTCTTTGGTCTCAGGTTTTGCAAAATCCTTTTGGCCCAGTCACCTTGACCTCTCGGGCCTTGATCCAATGGAACGACTGCTCATCTAAGCCTTCATATGGGTCAGGTAGCCTTTTAGCTAACTTCCCTTTCTTTGTTCCATTTCTTGACTTACGCGGCATACACACCGGAGCCAAGATTCGGCTTGTGCACTTCTCTCTTTGTAAGCGCTGTGTTTGCTTTGCTAAGCTCTTTTGCTTCATTAGTTGTCTTTTGTCTCACGAACTCATCCCACTACGCTTGGGTGATCTTACCGTACTCGTCAAATGGAATAAGGTTGTTCTTCACATATTTGTTATTGAGATCTGTTCTCCATCAACGATAGTCTTGACCACCTAGCTGCTTAAGTGCATATGACTTAGCCTTCTCCTCACTGCCATGTGGGTACTGGAACACTTTCTTCAGTTCTCCCCATAATAAATCCTTCCTTGCATCGAGCACCTTCCTCTAATCATGCCACGTAGGTTCCATCCATATCCTCGCTATTAACCCCACGGCGTTGCGAAACTTTGCTCTTACCGATAGAGATTCCAGTGGTTCCCCAGCAACGCCAACCTCGTTCACTATGTAAACCGTTTCTAGTATTTGTTCTTTGCTCGCCTTCCGCGTTTTCTCTTGCTCGTTCCAGTTTCCTAAGGTGTGGTATCTTGTTCGGGCAGAGTTTCAATTGTTTCGTCCATTCATTGTTCCTGCTTGATGCGAGATTGTTAACGAAACGATGAATTTCTATCATTAGAACAATTAAACGACATTAGTGTTGGGCTCACACCTCGGCGGAGGGCTCGTAGTTTGGATCGCTCGCGAGTTCTCGAGCGCGTTTAGTGGCAAGTACGTCCACCACATGTGGATCTTTTGGATCGAGGTTGTCATTTGCCGAGTCGTAATCGAATTTGGGTTATCGTTAAGAATGTCTGCGAGAAATGCATTGTCTTCTACGAATCGCTCTGTTGACCTATCCATTTTTTCTAGAAGACGACTGAATCTAACAATTATAAAATTCAAACACATGAATCCATTTTTTCTAGGAGACGAAGCACATAAAAATGAATTAATATACATGAAAAATGAAAAGGACATGATAAATGACTATACATGAAAAATGAATATAGATGAAAAATGATATACATGAAATCTGGATATACATGAAAAATGTAAAGGACGATAAATTAATATACAAAAAATACATGAAAAAATGGTAAGGACATGATAAATTAATATAAAAAAGAATATACATGAAAAATGGTAAGGAAATGATAAATTAATATACAAAAAAATAAAAATACATGAAAATGAATATACATGAAAAATGGATATCAATGAATGTACCCCATAAGCTAACTAAACTAACTATTCATGAAAATTAACTAACTAGGCTAACTAAACTAACTATACGTGAAAATTACCTAACTAAACTAACTAAGCTAACTATATAAACTAACTATACATGAAAATTAACTAACTAAGCTAAATAAACTAACTATACATCTAGCTACAATAAAACAGTCCAAGAAATGCTTATCTTTGTGTGCACTTAACAGTCCAAGATCAAGATGCAAAGCAAGAGACATCGGTTTTGGGTTTTGTCGACTACTCACATAGCTGTTAAGCTAGCGGACGAAGGCGGAGGAGGTCTGGCGGCGTGGTGATGTGGGAGGGCGGCGGTGCGTCGCGTAGGTGGACCAGCGGCGCGGCGCGTCGGAGGCGGCGACGGAGGCGGACGGCGGCGCGCGCGGATGAAAGTTGAGGGCGGAGGAGGTCCGGCGGCGTGGTGACATGGGAGGACGGCGGCGCGGTGCGTAGGTGGACCAGTGGCGCAGCACGTCGGAGGCGGATGGTGTCGCGGAGGCGGAGGCGGAGGCTGTGCGCGCGCGGACGAAGGCAGACGGAGGAGGAGGGCCAGCGGCGTGGTGATGTGAGAGGACGGCGACGCGGCGCGTAGGTGGACCGGCGGCGTGGCGCGTCGGAGGCGGCGATGGAGGCGGATGGTGTCGCAGAGGCGGACGGCGGTGGAGGAGACCGGGCGGCGCGGCGGAGGACATGGAAATTTCGGCAGCATGACGACGCGAAGAAGAATGGAAACCGTCGGGGGACATAGAAATTTTTCGCCTCCCGCGCGCCCACTCTTAAGGGGGTCATCTTTCCACCACTCCTACTGACCACAGTAGCATCCACCACTCCTACTGTGTTTAGTAGGAGCGGTGGATGGATGCGGGAGCGGTGCCCC
Source organism: Paspalum notatum (assembly GCA_022530915.1). Taxonomy (NCBI): domain Eukaryota; kingdom Viridiplantae; phylum Streptophyta; class Magnoliopsida; order Poales; family Poaceae; genus Paspalum; species Paspalum notatum. The sequence continues at coordinate 28,191,965 of CM039692.1, forward strand.
AGTGCGCCGTCCGCACTGGGCCTTCACTGCTCTTTTTTTGTTTTTATTTTCCTTTCTTTTCATTTATTCTTTTTATTTCTTATTTTCTTTTCATTTGTTCTTTTCATTTATTATTTTATTTTCATTTCCTATGTTATTTTCATTTATTCTTTTCATTTATTCTTTTCATTTCTCTTTTCATTTCATATTTTCTTTTCATTTATTCTTTTCACTTTCATTTCTTTTCATTTTCATTTGTTCTTTTCATTTTCATATCTTTTTTCATTAATTATTCTAATTTTCATTTTTTATTTTCATTTCATTTATTCTAATTTTTCTTTCTTATTTTCATTTCATTTATAGGTGATACAATCAATAAAGTGAACGATATATTAAAGTAGATAAATTTTCCGTACGTTGCTGTGGGAATTTCAATGTGTACTGACACCTATATGTATAGAGAAGCATCACATGTAAAAAGCCATAGAGAAGCGACGCATGTCTGGAGAATTAGACAGGGAGAGCTAGCTATTTCTCTACTACTTATTAAATACCTAATGCATCCTTCACGTGTTCTGTCGGCAGCATGCCCCCGCGAAGCGCCTTCGGTTTTTCCCATCGCTCAAACAGAACGCAATGTCCGATGGGAGAGCGCTCACTCGGCTCGCTCATCCGCTCCGCGCACAAATGAGGTGGGCCCAGTGATGGACGTGCACATGGGCGCTGGCCATTACCTGTCCGCCCCACTTGGAGCGCCCGCGCGGAAAGGAAACTAGCCACGCGCCGTCTCCTTTTTACCCGGCCGAGCTGTTCATATAGGGCCCACCTCTTTTTTCTTTTCTTTTTTTCTCTATTCTTTTCAAACCATATACTTTATGACATAATTTTATTCACGAAAAATTATGCTGAGATAATTTTTATTCATGGAAAATTATGCTGATATAATTTTATTCATGAAAAATTATGCTGACATAATGTTTTTTATATGCTGACATAATTTTATTCACACGCAGACATAATTTTATTCACGAAAAATTATTCTGATATAATTTTTATTCACGAAAAATTATGCTTTCATAATTTTATGACATAATTTTATTCACGAAAAATTATGATGACATAATTTTTATTCATGAAAAATTATGCCGACATAATTATTTTACATGCTGACATAATTTTATTCATGGAAAATTATGCTGAAATAATTTTATTCACATGCTGGCATAATTTTATTCATGAAAAATTATGCTGACATAATTTTATTAATGAAACTTTTATGCTGACATAGTTTATCCTAATAAAATTATCTAAAAAATAAAAAAGAAATAAAAGAAAAAGTAAATTAAAAAGCGTTTGCAGCTTGCGCGAGGAGAGCAGCTGGGGCTGTCTATGATTGCGACCTGCCAACCTGAGGACCATGCGCGAGGGGGAGCAGCTGGGGGGACCACGACAGCGACCTGCCCTGAGGGACGCAGGAGCACGTGAACGTGGCACGCGGGGGCCCATCGCTCGCTAGACTAGATTGACGAACGCTCGCTAGTTAGGGAGGCCCGTCATTCTTCGCTACAGATGGATCCACGATCACATTGAGAGGAGCCTCCACTTCTGTGCGTGCACCGCCAAGGAGTTTGGTGTTGCGATCGTTGTGCTTCCTGGTCAAACGGTTCGGCAATCACTTCCTCGGCACTGCGACCAGCGTACTGTCCGGAGTATAATAGGTATCGCTCACCGAACTCTGTCATTGTTCCATTGTGATTTGCATAGGTTGGTTTTGTAATGACTCTCCTCGTAGTTTGATTGGTCGATTCACAGGCTTGGATATGCATGTGTTAGTTTTCCTTAGGATTTCTAACGTTTTCTTCAGGACCTGGTTTTGATCACCGCCTGGCGCCTGGGTGTGGGGCAGCAGCTGATCCACATGGAGATGGAGATCTGACATCATTCTGCAGCTGGGTGACATAGGTGCACGTGCAACTCATCATTCTAACATCATTCTCCAGCTTGATGGCATTCATCAATCATCATTGACATTGTATTTTGTACCATCTCCTTGTCCTTGCTTGCTAATTTTCTGTCTACTGGACATATTCCCACCGATCTTGACAAGTAGGAGTAGTAATTATTTGAGATATCTGACCAATTCATCCAATTTCACAAGGATTTCGTGAATTCATTGGTTGCTCCCCATTATTCAGATGCAAGATCACAATAGAGCAATAACTAGCGCCTCCCCTCTGTAATACTTTAGCATCTGCACTTTATCTCCTACCTGCAGAGTGCACACTACCTCTGCACTTCCTCTAATAGAATTCAGCAGCTCTGGGTTCACACAGACGCTCCTTGCTGCCACGCACAAAAACCTTTTGACCTAATTGAATACCTCCTCCTCTATTTGAGGTCACCATGGCCCCTCAAGTTCAATGCTTCCTCTGAATCAAATTTCTCCTTTCTCAAACAAAGAGTTCACATCTCTATAGCACCATGTCTGTCGACCTGGGCTGTCCGCGCAATTGATCGCCTTCGGTGCTTCTTCTTGTTGTCTGGCTCAGACACAGATGTACAGGGTAGGTGCAAAGTTGATTGGGAGTCTCTGAGTAGGCCGATTGAATATGGTGGTCTCTTGGAATCATGAATCTCAAATTGATTGGTCTTGCTCGCTCTCAGGGTTCGGTGGTGATATCGGAGTACAAAAATTACCTCTACATACATATATACGATCCAGCAGCCTCTGCTCCACATGCAGGAGCCTTGCAAGTGCTCTTTCCCCCCACTATTCCTCTCCTGGGACATCCTCGACCATCACTGTCACAGACCTCAAGGATGGCGGGAACCAGAAGCTTTTGGAGAAAGGCCTACTCAGGAAGTCTTCTCGGCCTGCAAAGCCCAACAACAAATATCAAGGTCCAGATTGGCGGCCCAAGTAAAGGTCGTAGCCAGAGAGGTAGAAAAGGGGAAGAAGATTACGAAGAAGGTGGCGGTTTCGTACCAGCTGTGTTGGTGGTGGCGGCGGCGATGTGCGGATCCCGCTTGTATCGGCAAGTGGAGAGTGTTCGTGAGAGATAGCTAGATTAAGCCGGCTGTGTCCAGAGATCATCGGTGACGAGTTGTTCGTTTGTAATCCTTGGATGCTAAACACCCACAGACTTCGTGAGAGGTTACTCTGGGAATGGAGTACGTGATGCATGACAATTGGTATTCAGAGCTGGTGATCCTCAGGTGCGGCGGCGTGAGGCGTCTTCATCCTGGCGGCACCCCCAGATATCTTCTTCGCCCTCAGTGGCAAACAAGAGAGCAGAAGAAAGCGGAATCCATGGAGAAGACTGTTGCTGATCTAGCAAAATTGGTCCAAGACATGCAAAACCACCAATCGGCGCAGAGTGAGGTGTTTCAAAAAGTACTCGATGCCAACACGGCAGCGCTGCAAGAATTCTCTTCTTGAAAGCCCACCATCGATGGCCAGATCAAAGAGTTGAAGTCCAGCATCTCCGATCTGCGTGGGAAGGTTGATCGGATTTCTATATGTCAAGAGGAACTCATGAATCAGGCCTACAAGGTGTTCGACGTCGAACATCTTGATCTGAAGAAGCCGGTGGCTGCTCATCTGGCTGCATCCTCTTCTGTGGCGGCTTCTGGGCCTAATGGCCACCGCGAGCATCAAGATCACCGGGGGATTGGCTTTGGGTTGGTCACCACCCTTAAGCCTATCCCGGTCACAGGTGCGGATCAGTTTCGTTTTCCATCTTCTCACTGGAGTACTATTTTTTCCTCAGATTAGCTTTCCCCAATTTGATGGTAGTAGTCCTAATATTTGGAAGCAAAAGTGTGAGAACTTCTTCGAGATTTATAGTGTCCCTGATGAGATGTGGGTGAAGTTAGCTACCTTGCATTTTAGTGCCCCTGCTTCCTTTTGGCTTCATACTGTGGAATCCAAATTAGATCGTTGTTCTTGGTCTGAATTTTGCTCAGCTGTTTGTGGTAGATTTGATAGAGAGCAGCACGGCCATTTGGCCAGACAATTTTCTCGCATTGAGCAGATAGGCACTGTCTCTGAGTATGTTGAGCAATTTGATGACTGGTCCATCAATTGTTGGCTCATGATCCTAATATGCATCCAGTAGTTAGTACTAATCGCTTTATTGAAGGTTTACAAGATGACATTAGAGCAGTAGTTCTTTTACACCGCCCTGTCGACTTCGATACTGCTTGCTCTTTGGCTTTATTGCAGGAAGAAGTGAGAACGTGTACTACCAAGAAGGATCATAAGAAGCCTGACCCAATCACTTTTCAGAAATGTGGGAATCGTTCTGCTCCATCTGCTCAAGTTAGTTCCAGTCGAGCTTCCGTCTATTCTTACAAAGATGATAAGCGAGCAGTTGACACACCCAAGAATTCCAGTGTCAGCAATACTGACAGCAAGTTAGCAGCTCTAATGGCATATCGCAAGGCCAAGGGCCTCTGTTTTAAATGTGGGCTATGTTGGGGACAAAACCACAAATGTTCTACCACTGTACCCTTGCAGATGGTTGAGGAATTATGGCAACTATTGCAGGAACAATCAGCAGATAATCCTGTCTCTAAATCAATAAATTTTGATGAAGATCTATTGCTCTGTCTTTGGCTGCAGTTCAGGGTACAGAAGGATTGCGGACTATAAGATTTCTAGGCAAATTAAAAGGAAATGCAGTTATTCTTCTGTTGGATTCTGGTAGCTCTTAGTGAACATTTGACTTCAGGCTTACCAAATTGTTCACCTCTTTCTACTCCTATTAAGGTCAGAGTTGCAAATGGTTCAGCACTCACTTGTACACATGAAATCCAGAATTGTAAGATTTTGATTGGTGAACACATTTTTACTGTCTCCCTGAAAATCTTGCCGTTGCAATGTTATGATATCATTTTGGGCATGGGTTGGTTGGAAATGCATAGTCCTATGGAAGTTCACTGGAAAAAGAAGTGGCTATCTTTTCATCATCAAGGTCTCAAGATCACTCTTACTAGGCTTTCTTCCTTAGCACACAGTGTGATCTCATTAATTCTAAGGGGCTAGCCCATCTCCAATAGATTGATGCAGTGTGGTGTTATTTTCAGAATTATTCAGTTGATATCTCTGCAGCCACAGTTGACAATCCTCCAGAAATCAAAGCACTAATCTCCCAGTTTGCTGATCTCTTTACTCCACCTACAGATTTGCCCCCTCCCAGACCTTTTGACCATACCATTCCCCTAGTGGCAGGAGCACAGCCATTCAGGCTTCGACCTTATAGGTACAACCCTGCACAAAAGGATGAAATAGAGGCTCACGTATCAGAATTACTTCAGCATAGTATGATTCAAGCAAGCACTAGTCCTTTTGCTTCGCCTGCATTATTGGTCAAAAAGAAAGATGGGGGATGGCGCATGTGTGTGGATTATAGGAGGCTGAATGCTCTCACAATTAAGGATAAGTTTCCTTTGCCTGTAATTGATGAACTCATGGATGAACTGGTAGGTGCTCAGTGGTTCATCTCTTTAGATATGGATTCTGGGTTTCATCAAATTAGAATGCAGCCCAATGATCAGTATAAGACTGGCTTTCAGACCCATCACGGTCACTTTGAATATAAGGTGATGCCTTATGGGGTAACTGGTGGCCCCTCTACCTTTCAACGTGTCATGAACAATATCCTTGCACCTTTCTTGAGACGCTGTGTTATTGTGTTTATTGATGACATTTTGATCTACAGTAAGACCTGGGAGAAGCATTTAACTCGCCTAGCTGAAGTGCTACATCTTCTTCAGTTCCACCAATTTAGAATCAAGCTCTCCAAATGTTCTTTTGCCAAACAACAGCTACCCTATTTAGGTCCTGATATTAGTGCCAAGGGCATGGCTACTGATCTAGCCAAGATCTCTATAGTGGAACACTGGCCTACACCTTCTTCAGTGTTTTCTGGGGTTAGCAGGGTACTACAGAAAGTTTGTGAGGCATTTTGGTATTATTGCTAAGCCTCTTACAGATTTATTGAAGAAAGGATAGCAATTCATTTAGACACCTGTTCATGAGCGAGGAAGCTTTTCCAACTCACAAACAAGCTTTGGTCTCTGCACCAGTTCTGGCACTTCCAGATTTCACCAAACCTTTTACCATTGAAACTGATGCCTCTGATAAGGGAGTGGGAGCAGTCTTGCACCAGGATCACCATCCGATTGCCTTTGTTAGTAGGGCTTTAGGCCCTCGAATTAGAGGTCTTTCTGTCTATGAAAAAAGAATATCTTGCAATTCTCATGGCTGTTGAACATTGGCGTCAGTATCTACAAACTGGTGAATTTAAAATACTTACAGACCAACAAAGTCTTACTTATTTGGATGATCAAAGGGTAATTACACCTTGGCAGCAGAAAGCACTTACAAAACTGTTGGGCTTGCAGTATAAAATTTGTTACAGAAAAGGCCATAAGAACATAGTAGCTGATGCTTTGTCAAGAGTTCAGTCTCCTGATCATCAAGAAATTTTGGCTATTTCCAATGTCCAACCAGTTTGGTTACAGTTGATTACAGATGGTTATGCTTCTCATCTTCCTACCGGCCGATTGCTGGCTCAGTTAACTCTGCAGAGTCCTCAAGGTCCTTTTTCTTTAAAGGATGGTTTGATTCGCTACAAAAACAGAATTTGGGTTCCTCATAATCCTGTTGCTCAACACAGTGTTCTGCAAGCTCTGCATTCTAGCCCAATGGGAGGGCATTCAGGCATATATGCTACATATGTTAGAATCAAGCGTTTGTTTGCGTGGCCTGCTTTAAAAAAGATGGTCCATGCTTTTTGTGTCTCAATGTGCAGTCTGCCAACAAGCGAAAACGGAGAGAGTCAAGTACCCTGGGCTACTACAACATTTACCTGTCCCAGAATATGCTTGGCAAATAGTTACTCTTGATTTCATTGAAGGATTACCTATGTCAAAAATGACAAATTTAAGGTGCATTTGAACTATTACTGTTTATCAGAAATTTGTCATTTTCGTAACGGCTAGAGTAGGATGAATTTGATCATGAATTTTTATATATAGATAGGGTAGGCTGAGATATACATTCGTGATTTTTTTTAGAATTTTTTGAAACTTTTCTTAGTAAGATTGCACGGTGATTGCACCATAAGCTTGATTGCACCAGATATATCCAAAAAAAAATCCGATTGTCCGTGCGTTGTCACGACACACAAAAAGAAATCAATATATGGTTGAACCACCGAAAGTTTAGTGCATACTATCTCCAAAAGAATTTGACATTCTTCTACATTTTGCATTATAATTATTTTCTATGGAAAACTGGGGCAACTCAGCCCCTTTGTCTACCGCCACTGCATCCAAGCTTCTTCCCACCTGAGTTGTCGTGCCTGCAGTTTGGACCGAGACACCAACAATCTATTTCACTGCTCCCAATCGCTAATCTGGATATGATATGCCTAGCATCCACTTAGCTTTGTTTGTCCAGTGTAGCTTTGTTAATGAATGGAGAGATGCTACAATAAAGATAAAACTACATTGTTAAGAACTCCAATTTAGATTAAACCACATGCATTGCCCTTTCGAGAGAAACATTTTTGCCAAACAGCCATTATGTCAACCCTTAACATTGTTTGAAATTAATCAGTATCATCTATTAATCTATACACCTTGGTCTCAAGTAGAAAACACTAAATAAATTTGAGCAACTCGCTGATTAACTATATTTTTGTTAGTATTGTTAAAGATCCAGGAGCTCACAAATACAAAATAATTGCTATTATTTTTGTGAGTTGTGTGTGTGGTGGCCGGTGGTGGGCTGGGGATGGGGAATTTGGCTTACCATATAACTGTTCTTAACATTGTTTGCCACATTGAAAAAATAAATTATACCCAGTACATAATGCTTACCATTGTTATTGACAATCATTTGCCGTACCACTAATCCACTATCTATCTTGGTTGTAGATGGCTTCATCGAAACAATTCAAGGCTCACACTCCATTTGAAGACCTGCACGAGCCCCATCACAAGTAATATCAATTAATTATTTTATATAAATTTATTCTGTGACACTTCATGACTAAATGTGTAGTGTATTTCTCTAGATGGACACATCATTAGCAATGCCACAGGGTCCATAACATCCGGTGTGCTGCCACTGCTCATGGATCCAAGAGAACGTAAGAGGCAACGAGAGAGGGACCATTATGCGCAACTATCTAGCCACCAGAAGGATGAATTATTAAAAAAGCGTCGTGAATCTCGTCAACAAAAGAAAGTTCTCGCCACCCATGGAAATGTAGAACACCATGATCAAATGAATCTATGAAATCTTTGCAGAAAGAACTACAGTACGTACCAACTACATCAGGTAGTTGATCTACATATGTTAACATAATACATGCAAACATTAACAAGTTTCGATCCAAATGCATTAAACTTTTGGTGGTTCAACCATAGATGGAGATGATGCATGCAACAAGGGAAATACATATATTCCCTATGGGTACATATATTCTAAGCTTATAATGTATTGACATATGCAATTTTCTAGGTTTTCATGTTGTCAATAATACAATTTGGTATTATATTCCATTCTAGGAGAGAAGTCTGTCCACACACAATAATTAACTAATGAGCAGATTGAAGCAAGACGTGCAAATGATAGGGCGCGTTATGCAAATTTGGCACCCAAGCTGAGGCAAGCAATACGTGACCGCTAGAGGCTACATTATGCAAACATGACATCAAAGCAAAAACAAGCAAAGAGAAACAGTGAGAAAGCATGCCGTGTGTTGCGACGTAATACTCTGACCAAGGAATCCATTGCAATGGTAAATCCTATGTATAACACATCAGATTCAGATTGAAATGTCTTTTTGAAGAGATATCTTCTTAAAGTTGAGTTAGAACTTCATAAGTTACAATAGAATTATAACAGATGGTATCATATGCTCTTCCTTTGCATATATCATGTAAGAGTTGTTCTCATTTTAGCATATAAGGACTTTAATTATGCAATTTATTGTTCTCTGTTTATACAAATTTATTGCAATTTGAATGCTAGGATCCCATATATTACAAGATGCAGGGAGTATATATGTTGCTAACACCATATACTTGTAGCATCCAATGATCACCAAACATTTTGTCTTTCATGCGGCATGTGTTGCATTGATTTTTTACGTCTATGTTGCTAACATCGAATACTTAGCATCTAATGATCACAAAGCACCATGTCTTTTATGGTCCATATGTTGCGTTGAATTTTGATGTATTCCGGCAACGCACGGGCATAGACCTAGTAGATACTCCCTCTTTCCAATGAAATAAGGCGTGCATGTATTTGGAAAAGTCAAACTTTTAAATCTTTGACTAACAATTTAGCCAAACATATATATTTTTAGTGTATGCATTTATATATTTGGATTCATATTCAGAAGTACATTAAGATTATGATATTTTGGTATTTGTTGATGCTATATTTTAAAAGTAATAAATGGTCAAACTTCTGCTTTAAAGACCGTGCTAAATCCATGCACGCCTTATTTCATGGGAAAGAGGGAGTATAGAATATTACAATCATACATTAGACTGTTACAATTCTTGCCTCTCCATTCGTGCGTATCCAAAGCTTTACCTCCTTAAGTGTTGCTTCTACTTCCTTAATCTTGGTTGGTAGATCTATAAAAAATTCCATGTTGCAATAGTCATTGAAGGCCTCGACATCATCAACACCATCAACTCTGATAATACTCTGTTTGCCCGAGACAACTATGTGCTTCTGATTCTTAACACGTGGGTCGAGGATATATAGAACCTGTCCAACGCATTTGGCTAGTACCCAAGGGTCATCTTTGTATCTAACTTGGCAAGTCAACAATTGTGAGTCCATAGTTGTTAACCTCTACACCTTATGGGTGTTTCACCTATTGGCACCAAAAGATAGGAATTTGCATTTTCGATCCATAGTCCAACTCTCATATGTCTTCTATGAAGCCAAAATATGTGACCTTGAGGCCCGTTGCGTCATTGATGGCATCAATCTGAACTCCACTGTTTTTGCAGACGCATTTCTTATCCTTTGCTGTTGTATAGAATGTATGGCCATTAATGTCATACGCCTGCCATGTCGTCACCCGTGAAGATGGCCCAGAAGCCAGCCTTTTCAATGTTACTTCCTCCAAAGTTGTTCCATCCTTTATGTTCTGGTCCATGAGCCAGCTGGTGAAGCGGTGTTTGTGCTCTTTCATGATCCAAGAATCTGAGCGGCCGGGGTTTTCTGTGTGGATAATATCAATGTGCTGCTCGATGAAAGGAGTCATCACCTCTGGCTGATGCAAGACACTGAAATGAGTGCTTTCAACTTCTTTATATGCACTATCAATGAACGTTTTCCTCCCCCTCATGCCTTTTCCTTCTAACCTTCCGGAATGATGAGAAGCAAGTAAACCGATACCTTTGTTATCAACCAAGTAATCCTGACAGCACTTTACGACCTCTTCGGTGCAGTATGCCTCGGTCATAGATCCCTCAGGGTATGCACAGTTGAGAACATAACGGTTTAGAGTCGACATGAAGCGCTCATATGCCCACATTTCATGTAAGTAACTTGGACCAAGTGCACGGATCTAGTCAACCATGTGTACCATGAGATGCGGCATTATATCAAAAAAAGGAGGGAAGCACATCTCGAGTAGAGCCATAGTCGCCGTGTAGAATTCTTGCAGTGAATCCAATTCATCTTTACGAATCTCCTTTTATAAGATTTTGCTAAAGAAATAGACCATCCGAGTGACCACCATCCGGAAGAATACTGGATTGATAGCCTTGATAGCAACGGCAAGGAACACCGTTAGCATCATATGGCAATCATGAGCGTTGTACCCGCTTATGGACAAATCTTTCATGGATACTAGACTCTTGATATTAGACGATAACCCAGTGGGCACTTTTAGACCACGTAGACACAGGCACACGTCCCTTTTCTCATCTGATGTCAGGTTGTAGCTCGCGGCGGGAGCTTAAATTTCCCATTGCCATGTTCCACAGGGTGGATTTATATTTACCAGATCCTGACATGACTTCAGGCCATCCTTTGTCTTCCCTTTCACATCCATCAACAAACAAATAGTGCTATCAAACACGTTCTTCGTTAGGTGCATACATTCGATGGCATGTGGAACTTCCAAGTCCTTTCAATATGGCAAGTATTTAAAGAAGATTAACATCTTTTTGAAAGTCATGCCTTCAATAGGAGATTTAGTTCTTTTGATCTTCTTTCCGTAGCGAATGTTGATCTTCTTAACCATATATCGAAAACATGTTTGGCCTTACTGACCTTGGGCTTAGTTCCCCTGCTTCGTAACATGCCTGCTCAGCCTAATTTCTAGAATAAGGCTGCGGGCGGGAGGGCTTTGTTTATCATGTCTTCTTTTTTGTGCTAAACATTTCTCTTCCTTGCCATCAAAGTGGTTGTTGAACCATTTCTTGTGGTACCTATGCCCTTCAACTAGGTAGCGGTGGTACTTCATGTACACAACCTTTTTAGATCTATCGAGGAACTCAGACGTCATTGCATCCAAGCATACTAGACATCCTATCTTTCCTTCGATCTATCCAGAGAGCGAGAAGCACGCAGAGTAATCGTTGATTGAATTGAGTAACATTCCTCTGAGTGTAAACTCTTGCTTTGTTAATGAATCCATCATTTTGACCCAATCGTTCCAAAGCTTCGCCATATCTTCCATCAAAGGCTCAAGAAAGACATCTATATCAATGCCGTGTTGTTTGGGTCCTTGTATCAGACTGCATAACATTGTGTACTTCCTCTTCTGATAAAGCCATGTTGGTAGATTATATATGGTCAATATCATCAGCCAAGTGTTGTGTGTGCTGTTCCTTTCTCTAAAAGGATTCAATCCATCTGTACTAAGTGCAAACCTCACATTCCTTGGATCCTTCACGAACTCGAGATACATGTCATCAAACCTTTGCCACTGAGTGCCATCAGCTAGGTGTGCAAGCTTTCTCTCATCCTTTGTTTGCTCATCATACCACTAACGTATCAGCTTTGTTAAGCTAGGGTTTCCAAATATACGTCTTAAGCGATCGATTGGATTGAGGTACCACATGACTAGGGCGGAGATTCTTCTCTTGTTCTCGTTGATGCCTAAGCATGTATCTTCTTTGAAAGGATTGGGTGCACCCTTCTTCTTCCTTTTCTTGCCATTAGAGGAACCTTCATCAACATCGCAGTATATGTTATTCCGCTTGTAACGGCTGGCGCCACAAGTTGGTATTTCTCAAGATGCAGTGGTTCGGACATGCATGTATTCTTTGAACTCTCATTGTCAAGGGCTAATAACCTTCTTTGCTTGATATGTGTTGGTAGGCACCAAGTTAGGCTTCGGAAGCGATCATGATAAGAGTTTCAACAGATTGTTGAAGCTAGAATCCAACCACCCGTACTTGGCCTTCAGAATCAACAGCTCTGGTACAAACCGTAGCACAGACCAATGAGTCGGACAACCCTTTGACTTCTCATACACACTCTTTTTTGCAGCATTCTTTACTGCCTTGAAATTCTCTAGCCTTTTTGCGCCCGCAATAAGGATATCCGCCTTGAAGTGTTTCCACATTTCATCAAGGTCATCTCCATCTGAATCGGCATCATCGATACTCTCTGAAGGTATGGAGCCATATGTTCCACCTCCAGTGTCTTCGTCATCATCGCCACCACAATCCAACATATCAAGATCTGTATCGAAAAATGTGTCGTTGTTATCATCCACATCGCCACCAATGAATTCATCTGAGACCTGGTAGGTATCTGTTGCTTTGGGAGGTGCTTCTTGCTCGCCGTAATAAATCCAAACAGAGTAGCCTTTCACAGATCCATCAACGATCAAATGCGATCTAATATTGACTGGATGTATCCAAACCTTCAGATTTTTACAGTTTTTGCAAGGACCATATATGCCGAGAATCTTTTTCATTATCACATCCTTCTTCCTAACTTCAATAAATTTATCCGCTTCCTCACGGTAAGGCCGCTCCATCCTTGGCCAGTTATACATCCAACCACGTGCCATCTATAAATTAAAAATTCATATATATGTAATATCGTCGATGGAGAGGGTATTAATGAGGCTATTAATAAAGTGTATTTATGAGGGTATCAATTAATGAAGTGTATTTATTAAATATATTCATGAGGGTCTATTCATAAGGCCTACAATCATAAAAGATATTTATGATGAAAATTAATGAGGTATAATTATAAATACAACAAATGATACATTATAAAATAAATTAGTAAACCATCATTTACCTATGTTTCACACTAGATCTAGAACTGGATTAAAAAGAAAAAATCCACTAACAGAGAGAGTAACACAACCTTACAAGGTAATAAATTCTCCATAGATGAGAGAAAAGAGATAATGACATTTAATCCTAGCTAGTTTACCACCTAATACTTTGAAGATACTCAAATTATATGCATAGATAGTGTAAATTTACCTTATGTAGCTTGTAACTCCTAAGAAACAAAAAAAAAGTTTTCCCTTCTATTTTTCAATTCTTGGCCGCAATTGCTTCTAATAATGAAGCTCCTCCTCGAGTATACAGGAACCCGAGGAGGAAGAAGGGTATTATATGGGTGAGACCCTAGCAGGAGCATTGCACGGCACCAAAACGTTCCTACTATTTTAAAAACGGTTGGTGCCACACACCGTTTCTGCTGAGCTTATAGCAAGAACAGCACACCTCGTGGGATCCGCCCTGAGAACAACAGAAACGGTTCGTTATTGAAACCGCTCCTAATGTGAATAGGGAGGTGTGTGAATAGGGAGGTGCTACTGCCGTGCAAGTGAATAATGCTTTAATTTAACAGCTATGTGTTGGTTTGATATGGATATGGTCCCACTTTGCGTTAGTTGATTCAAGACTATTTTTGCATTGGTCATAGGAGTGTTATTTATCTACTTGCTGTGCATGGATAAAAGTCATGTCCCAATAATACCCATCAGCGTAGCGTGTTCTGATCGGACGGAAGCATGTGCCTCACCACCCCGGGCTCACTCCCACACGGCGCGGCTGCGGGCCTCTCGTGAGCACAGTGAGGGGACGCGGCCTGTGCGTCGCAACGCGCCGCGTAAGGATTGGGCACCACCTCTCCTCCCTATTCTGTTTTTTTCCGATCAAAACGTTGTTTTGGCTGGTTCTGGGCCTTTTCTTCCTCCTGGCGCTCAAAGGTACAATGCAGTCTGGGAGCATTTTCAGCCCATGTTTCTTCGTTCGGTTCATACATGTTTGTTCTGAATTAGATACCACGAATCATCACTGGAGCATGGTTTTTGTTTACGATGGTTTTTTTTTTGTTGTGTATTTTTTTACCTGAATTATATTTTTTGTTCTAAGTGTATTGTTATCAGTGAAGCCTATGAATCATCACTAGAAATTGTATAATTTGTTTGGGAGATTGGTGATTCTACCTCTACTACGAAGTTCAATGGTGATTTTATCTTTTTTTTTTATTTTATGATTTTGCCCTCGTAATTTGAAAATGAGCACACCTCCTATCATTACTCCCGCCTCCAGTCATTACTCATCGATATGTATATGTAGCCATTGTCACCCGCTTTGCCTTGGATTGGCCACGGTATAGCCAAGTAACCCATGATCAACACGATGATCACAAGAGCCATGTTGAGCCACTAACTCAAAGCCGACGGCTGCCTTCGATTTGTACTTGTAGTGTCAATGATATCTGGGATCTAACCCACTTAAGGATTGGTTTCCTAGCCTTTATAATATAGTCCATTACCTGTATAAAATTGTGGCAAATGTCTTCGCTCAAATGCCACTAAATATTACCTTTCGAAGATCTTTAGTTGGACACAAACTGATAGCGTGGCATAACTTATTAGAAACTAAATATTACCTTTCGAAGATCTTTAGTTGGGGACAAACTGATAGCGTGGCTTAACTTATTAGAAAATACCTAATTTTCAGCTATCTAATAGAAGAGACTTTTTCATCTGCGGCTTGCATAGATATGGTCAATTTTTTGTACAGTCTATGTATCAATTTCTGATCGATCAGAGTACCCTTTTCACAAGCAATGTCATTTGGAAGTTAAAGATTCTATTAAAAATAAAGATTTTTTTATGGTACTTGTATCATGGAGTTATTTTAACTAAGAATAACTTGGCTAAAAGGAATTGACTTGGGAATCAAAATATTGTTTCTTTGATAGCAATAAGATAATTGAACACTTATTCTTTGAATGCCAACATGCTAAAAATATTTGGAGAATTATTCACATAATGATTGGTTTAACTCCACCAAATTCAGCATCTCAATTGCTTAGTCATTGGTTAATAGGCATTGGAAAGAATGATAGAAATCTGATTTTTGTGAGTGTGGCAGCCCTCTTATGGACAATTTGGTGCAAATGTACAATTCTTTTATGTTAGCAATCTTCAGGGGAGTATATTAGTTGCAATTTTGGACATTGTTGTAGCATGAGAACAAAAGAGAGACCGTCCGCATAGCGAGCAAGACATTGGAGATCGCTGCGTTATAGATTTTCGCCAACAATGGATGAAGAACAATAATAAACTATGCTCTTGATTTTTTATTATTTATATTGTCTTTTCTTTTTGTCATTTGTGACCAACTTTATGGTTAAAATACTGTAAAAATAAGGTTGTATATATTTACAGAGACCAAAGATCACTCCTTTATCTAAAAAAAATGCGTTGTGATATAAGTCATTTGATATTAAAGTATGTTTTCATATACTTCCTCCTCCCTAAACTATAAGTTGTTGTTGACTTTATAATATAGTGTTTGACCATTCATCTTACTCAAAAAAAATTAACCATTCATCTTATTAAAAAATTAAGTAAATACTCTCTCTATTCCATAGTTTTAGTGGGCTTAAGCTTTGGGTATATATTTATACAGTGTTCTATATATGCTTTATATATTTGTCTAGATTTATCATGTATATAAGTATGGATGAAAAAAATAAGAGCCAAAATCATTGCAGTTTATTTTTTCGAAAAGGACGAAGGGAGTATTAGTATTTATCTAAAATATTAGTACAAATAAGAATTTACTCGTCGCCAGTCACTAACGACTTGTTTAGCCGTCAGTCAATGACGTGAGCTCGCTAGGGAAGAAGAGAGGGGTCGCCGGCGAAGAAGAGAGGGGTCGCCAGGGAAGAAGGCTACCTGTTCTCCGGGCTTAGAGGGGTCGCCGCCTCGCCGGGAAGGCTGCTGGCCCGGCAGAGGAGGTGGGTTGTGGACGACGGGAGGCGGAGCGGCGATGGCGCCGCCCATCGAGCCGTGGAGGACGGCCGGTGGGCGGAGCTGGTGGCGGGGGAGCTCAAGATGGAGGTGGAGATGCGCCCATGAGGTTAGCGTGGCCGTAGAGGAGGTCATACTGCGTAGGCACGCCACCGGAGCTGGGCAGGGAGGGGCCGGAGGCGGAGCAGCTCGGGCTAGGAGGGGCCGGAGGCAGGGTCACTGCGTCGCGGGAAGAAGAAAAAAGGGAGTGGATAAGGTGCGGTGCCTGGATTGTTTGATCAAAATTTAATGGGCAATATTATTGACTGATGGGAATATAAATAATCAGTCAATTGGCACTAAGATACACCCTATAAATAATAAAGAATATATGTTATGCTAGGACAAGCTCCTTGAGCCTAATAACCATGTGCCCCTGCCCGGTGGCTAGGATATCTCCACAATAAAAGAGCAACAGATCATGTACAGTCGTGGAGCTCTGAATATCTTATCCTGATTGAAACGTCTACCGCTACGGAAGAAGATGGCTCCGATTTTGATGTTTATAAAGTTTAGCTAGTAATATGATGGAAGAAACTAACAATTGCCGACAAATACAAAAGAAAAGGGGGGAATATGCCATATAACATAGCGAGGTGCCGGAGCCATCTTTGACTAGAATCGTGGCACGATGGCATGAAGAAGAGAAGGCCCGGATGCTCAAGCAACGTCACGTCATTTCATCCGCAAGCACCCCACCGCAATATTGTAACACACATAAGGCCTGTTAACACAGATGCACCTAACTAGCTGTTGAAAATTGCTGAAAATTACTTATTTGAATTAAACAGGTTTAGCTAATAAATCAGACAATTTATTGCAATCTATTAATGCATATTAATTCTTGCTAATATTTATTAGCTAAATTTTAGCTAATCTAAACATGACTTGAACTTTATGCCGGGATGTCAGTTGGCGACCTAATATAAGCACTCAATCCTCTCCCAAACTTACTAGTAGTAAATATTTTTACGGGTATTGTAATATTGTGTATATATCTAGATGCTCAGTTTTTTGTTTTTTGTTCATAACAGAAATATGCAACTACATCTAAAATATTATTTTTCCAGGAGAGAGAAAAAACAAATGTCAAAATACTTCCATATGCAATGCTTCCTTCGTTTTCTTTTGACTTTTTTTGCCGCTAAATTTGACCATTCGTATTACTCAAAAAATTAAAAAATATTCAAACCATCCTTAAGTATATGATATGATAAACTAAATCACAATAAAAATAAAAAATAATTATAAAATATTTTAAATAATACGAGCGGTCAATGTTAATGTCAAAAAATTGAAGCGGCCTATGATGGTATAGAGGGAGTATAAAACATAATACGATTATAGTTTTCTAATTTTGTCAAAAAACATATAATTGTAGCTTCTGGACTATATTTTCCAAGGTGCATTAATTAAAATTCAAATAGAATTTAAAAATTAATTCTATTGGTCTCGTAATGACAAAAAAAAATCTAGTTTCTAGCTCTGCCTCCACGAGTATATGTAATTTAATTAATTGTTTTTCCAAAGGTACATATGCGTAGCAAAATAGAGAGACAGCATCTTTCTGGAAAATCTTAATATAAACCGAGCAATTAATAGTAGAGCATAATCGTCCAGCGGCCAGTCATACAAGCAATCACTAATCATATCTACTAGTATATTGAATAATAGGTGATCATACTATCGGATAAGTTCATTGCATCACAGTTCAGAACCGAAGCTGCCGCCAAAATCTCCTGGCTCTGACTTGGAGAACAGCAAGGCCAGGTTCTGAAGCAACCTCCTACAGAGTACAGATCCGTGTAAGTATAAACTCCACATCGAGCAGTCCACGAGCCCATCTAACTAATGCTTTCTATATAAAAACCAGCAGCCGCACCAATGGAAGCGACCACAGCACCACCAACCAACCGGCAGAAATGTGGAAGCCCAGCCCCAAAACCAAAACCCTCCTCCTCATCACACTCTGCGTCTCGGCGTTGTCGTCGTCGACATGCACGGCAGCCGGCGGCAAGCCCCTGGTGACGGCGGTCACCAAGGACGCGTCCACCTCCCTCTACACGGCGCCGCTTAAGGCCGGCCACCCGCTCGTCCTCGACCTCTCCAGCCCGGTCGTCTCGCTGACGACGTGCTACTCCAAGAACGGGACGACGGTCACCACGCTGTCCGCGAACGCCACCGACGGGATCAACCCGCTCTACCCGGTCTCCTTCTCCGCCGCGGCATCCTGCTCTCCCCAGACGCCCTACAAGCTCCCCGCCGGCGCCGTCGGCGTCGCGGGGCTCGCGCCCTCCGCGCAGTCGCTCCCCGCGCAGGTCGCGCGCACGCAGGGCGTGGCCAACTCGCTGGCGCTCTGCCTCCCGAGCGACGGCAAGACGACCACCGGCAACAGCGTGGGCGTGGCCATCTTCGGCGGCGGCCCGCTCTTCTTCATCCCGCCGGACCGCGGCGACTTCACCACCATGCTGGCCGGCACGGCGCCGCTCCACGGGTCCACCACCGGATCCCCGGGGTACTTCGTCACGGCCACCGCCATCGCCGTGGAGCGGGGCTCGATCGGCAAGCC
The DNA here is from genome assembly GCA_022530915.1 of Paspalum notatum. NCBI lineage: Eukaryota > Viridiplantae > Streptophyta > Magnoliopsida > Poales > Poaceae > Paspalum > Paspalum notatum. The sequence goes on from CM039692.1 coordinate 28,210,853, forward strand.
ATCCGGGCCGTTCGTCGTGGAGCTGAGCTCCACGGTGCCGTACTCGGCGCTCCGCCCGGACGTGTACGCGGCGCTGGTGAGGGCGTTCGACGCGGCGGCCGCCGGGCCGGACTTCGCGTTCATGTCGAGGGTCGCCGCCGTCGCGCCCTTCGACCGGTGCTACAACTCCACCGCGCTGCCGCAGTCGCGGCTGGGGTACTTCGTGCCGCAGATCGACGTCGTCCTCGAGGGCGGCAGCAACTTCACCGTGCTCGGCGGCAACTCCATGGTGCCGGTGAGCGCCGACACGGCCTGCCTCGGCTTCGTCGCGGGGCCGGCCGGCCAAGGCCAAGCGCCGGCGGTGGTACTCGGGGGGTTTCAGCTGGAGAACCACCTGCTGGTGATCGACGAGGACAGGAAGCAGCTCGGGTTCACCACGTTCCTCGAAGCGATAGGGCTTTCCTGCAGCAGCTTCAATTTCACGCTTGCGGCTTAGTCACTGATGAGACGGTGAAACTCGACGCTGTAACTGTAATATGGTTGTAATACTAGTGAATAAAAATATAAAATAAATTGGGAATAATTATTTGGAGTGTTCCAGTACGTCTTCCACACTGATGATGCATGTTACGGATCAGCAGTCAGCGTTTCAACAGACAGTGCCTGCCAGCTTGTATCCCGTTGACGGTTTGACTACTGCAGACAAAAGATAACGCGCCACGTTAGCTCCATTGGATCGTGTAGGATAAGTCCAACGAACAGTGTATATGACCTGCGTAACACTATTGTGTATATAATACAGTAGAGTTTAAAAATATAGGTATCGGATGGTGACCTCAAACACATACGTAGATATAGTACAAACGTAGTAATATAGGCTATGTGTATTTTTGTGGGTGCAATTGGAAGGGCTCGGTCCTAACCTAACAAAAGAGCCTCAGTGATGGATTTCTACCGTAAATACATCAGCATTCCCACCTACAATAGCGAAATCAAAACTCAACCCCTATAGCACCATGCATAGTCCAAAATCAAAACCCCGAATTTCAAAACATTAGGCCGCACACCACTAGTGTTGCTCTATCCATTGCTGCGGCATTTCATCGCCTGATTCACAAGACCACCGTTGGACTATGAATTAGGTGCAATGAGCTCACCGCACGTAGGTGGCCCTATGCTTCCCCTTTTGCATCGCGCAACACGTCGGTGATCACCTCTACCCAAATGGCACTAGGCTTCGAGGAAGTTGATGAGACGCAAGAGAAAGTGAGCGGGAGTTGGAGCCAATGGTGATGCCATCCTCTGTCAACACGCACTATAGGAATCCAGTTCATTTTCGACGGCCAAATTTACTTTCGGCGGCCTTGGGAGGCCGTCGAAAACTGTGCACTTATTTTTGGCGGCTATTTGTGACCGCCAAAATTAAGTGCACAATTTTCGGCGGCCTTGCTAGCGTACGCCGACTTCTAGCGTGAGGCGCCACGTTGGCAATTGGGCTCGGTCAACGTACGTTTGGACCATTGGTCGCACCCAAACCATCTTTGTATTAAGGCCGAGATAGGGATCAAGGTTTCATAACTTCGGAGGACATACTTGACGCAACAAACAACTTTGTGAATTGTGTACATTTCACGGTCAACTGCTTTGCCTTGAACTGGCCATGGTATAGCCAAAAGTAACCCGTGATCAACATGACGACCACATGACACAATCCATGCTATGTTGAGCCCCTAAGGTTGTCTCCAGCACAGAGTCTATCCTCGTTGTCTATTTCAAACTCCACTTTATTTTTACAAGCAACTACAATTCTATTTTTATACTATAAGCAGTCACGTAGACGCTCTGCTAGAGATAGCCTAACTCAACACCGACGATTCCCTTCAATTTGTACTTGCCATGTCAACAGTACATGTATTGTGAGTTTGTGACAGAACTTGATATTATCCTCTGTCGCAGAAGCCAGCCACTTGATATTATTCTATGCCCTAAACTCTAAGTTGTTGTCGACTTTTTCATATGTCTTATTCAAAAATTAAATAAATACTCTCTCAATTCCATATAAGGTTTTAAACTTTGAATATATATTCATACAATTTTCTATATATGTGTTTTCTATGTATCTAGATTCATTAACATGTATGTGAATATGGATAGAAAAACTAAGAGGAAAAATCCTTACATTTTAGAATTGAAGGATTATTATTATTTTGTTATTATGATTCAATAGATTAGAAGTTTAACATGAATTAAAAAATTAGTATAAACATTAAAAAAATATAAATTATGCTAGGACAAGGACAAGGACAACTCCTTGAGCCTAATTAGCACGTGCCCCTGTCCGCCGGGTGGCTATAGGACAGCTCCACAATTAAAGAGCAACAGATCATGTAGAGCCGTGGACCTCTGAATATCTTATCCGGATTGAAACGTCTACCGCTACGGAAGAAGCTGACTCCGATTTTGATGTTTATAAACTTTAGCTAGCCATGTGATGGAAGAAAACTAACCATTGCCAACAAATGAAAAAAAAGCGTGGGGGTGGGGTGGGGTGTGCCATTGTCCATGTAGCGAGATGCCGGAGTAATCTTTGACTAGAATCGTGGTACGATGGCTTGTAGAAGAGAAGCTTAAGGCCCGCTGACTAAACGGCGAACGCTCCCCAAGACCGAATCCGGTGAGCGATGGTCCCCCACCCTGTCTGCCCTCCACGTGCACCAGCAGCATCCCAGCGACCCAGCCCCACGCGCCTCGCTCCAGGTGCCCCAGCGTCCCTCCTCCCCTGCAAAAAATAGGTGACACAAGGGATTCGAACCCCCAACCTTCAGGTTTAAAGAAGCCTATGGCGTCTCCAGATATTTTTTATACAATTTTAGATAAGTTATGCATGCATAAAATTATCGTGATAAGGTATCTATCCATAAAGTTATCCTGATAAAATTATGTTTTCATAAAATATTATGGTATATAATTTATGTTTACATAAAGTTATCGTGATAAAAATATAGTTGTGTACAATTATCCTAATAAATTATACATACATAAAATTATCATGATAAGGTACGATTCCATAATGTTATCGTGATAAGTTATGTTTCCATAAAATTATCCTAATAAGTTATGTTTTCATAAAATATCGTGATAAGTTATGCTTATGTAAAGTTATCTTGAAAATTTATGTTTCTATAAAATTATCATGATAAGTTATGTCTACATAAAATTATCGTGATAAATTATGGTTGCGTAAAGTTACACCTAATAAGTTATGTTCATAAAATTATTGTGAGAAAAAAGAAAAAAATGTTTCCATAAAAAAATAAAACGGAAAGATAATTAAAAAAAAAGAAAAAAACTCACCTAAGTCCCATCCCGAGCGCACGGAAGAATCGCTCGCTCGGAAGGAACCGAGCGAGCGACAGCCAAGAAGGAAGTGCGCCCGGATGCTCAAGCAACGTCAGCCGTTAGGTCATTATTTCATCCGCAAGCACTCCACCACAATATTGTACTTCCTCCATTTTTTTTGACGCGGATGATTTTTTGATCATTTGTCTTATTCAAAAAATTTATACAAATATATAAAAACACAAGTCATACTCAAACTACCCCTAATGATAAAACAAGTATCAATAAAATAAATGATAAGTAATCAAATTTTATGAATAAGACGAAGGATCGAAGTTTTGAAAAAAAAAAACCAACCGCGTCAAAAGAATAGAGGAAGTAAGATATATGTGCACCTAACTAATTAACAATTAGTTGTTGAAAATTATTAAAAATTATCTAGTTTGGATCAAACATGTTTAACACTAATAAAGCAGATAATAGATGTACAATCTATTTGCACACATTAATTGATTGGACAAAACTAATTCTAACTAATGTTTAATAGCTAAATTTTAGCTAATCTTTACATGACCAAAATTTTGTAGGGAATTGTTGGTTAGCGCCCCAATATAATCACTCAGTCTTCTCCCAAATTATTAGCAAATTTTTACGGGTACCATAATACTATGTATATATCTCAAAGCTTAGCTTTTCTGTTTTTTTATAACAAAAAATGTGCCGCTACGTCTAAAATATTGTTTTTTCAGAAGAGAGAGGAAACAATCGTCAAAGTGCTTCCATATACAATACTCCCTTTATTTATACTCCCTACGTTTTAATTTATGGATCGTTTTATTTTTTTACTCTAAATTTGACCACTCATATTATTCAAAAAATGGAAAAAAATTCAAATCATTTTTAGAGTATATGATACGATAAACTAAATCGCATTAAAAATAAATAATAATTTTAAAACACTTTGAATACTATGAAAGGTCAAAGTTAGTGTCGAAAAATCAGCACAACCTATAATTTGGTACAAAAAGGAGTACAAAACCTAATACGATTAGAGTGTCCAAATTTTCATGTTGACTATATTTTCCAAGGTGCATTAATTTTTTTCAACTATATTTAATTTAATTCATTGTTTTCCAAATGTACATATGCATAGCAAAATAGTGAGACAGCATCTTTCTGGAAAATCCTAATAGGAACGGAGCAAGTAGTAGTAATAGAGAGCATAATCGTACGTCCAAGGGTCAGTCATACAAGCAATCAAGAATCATATCTACTATATATATTGAATAACATTTGATCATACTATCGGATAAGTTGATTGCATCACAATTCAGAACCGATCGAAGCTGCCGCCAAAATCTCCTGGCTCTGACTAGGAGAACAGCAAGGCCAAAGTTCTGAAGCAACATCCTACAAAGTACAGATCCATCTAACTATAAACTCGACATCGAGGTCCACGAGCCCATCTAACTAATGCTTTCTATATAAAAACCAGCAGCCGCACCAATGGAAGCGACCACAGCACCACCCCCAGTAATCAACCGGCAGAAATGTGGAAGCCCAGCCCCCAAACCCTCCTCCTCGTCATCTCACTCTGCGTCTCGGCGTTGTCGTCGTCGACATGCACGGCAGCCGGCGGCAAGCCCCTGGTGACGGCGGTCACCAAGGACGCGTCCACCTCCCTCTACACGGCGCCGCTTAAGGCCGGCCACCCGCTCGTCCTCGACCTCTCCAGCCCGGTCGTCTCGCTGACGACGTGCTACTCCAAGAACGGGACGACGGTCACCACGCTGTCCGCGAACGCCACCGACGGGATCAACCCGCTCTACCTGGTCTCCTTCTCCGCCGCGGTCTCCTGCTCTCCCCAGACGCCCTACAAGCTCCCCGCCGGCGCCGTCGGCGTCGCGGGGCTCGCGCCCTCCGCGCAGTCGCTCCCCGCGCAGGTCGCGCGCACGCAGGGCGTGGCCAACTCGGTGGCGCTCTGCCTCCCGAGCGACGGCAAGACGACCACCGGCAACAGCGTGGGCGTGGCCATCTTCGGCGGCGGCCCGCTCTTCTTCATCCCGCCGGACCGCGGCGACTTCACCACCATGCTGGCCGGCACGGCGCCGCTCCACGGGTTCGGCGGCTCCCCGGGGTACTTCGTCACGGCCACCGCCATCGCCGTGGAGCGGGGCTCGATCGGCAAGCCATCCGGGCCGTTCGTCGTGGAGCTGAGCTCCACGGTGCCGTACTCGGCGCTCCGCCCGGACGTGTACGCGGCGCTGGTGAGGGCGTTCGACGCGGCGGCCGCCGGGCCGGACTTCGCGTTCATGTCGAGGGTCGCCGCCGTCGCGCCCTTCGACCGGTGCTACAACTCCACCGCGCTGCCGCAGTCGCGGCTGGGGTACTTCGTGCCGCAGATCGACGTCGTCCTCGAGGGCGGCAGCAACTTCACCGTGCTCGGCGGCAACTCCATGGTGCAGGTGAGCGCCGACACGGCCTGCCTCGGCTTCGTCGCGGCGCCGGCCGGCCAAGCGCCGGCGGTGGTACTCGGGGGGTTTCAGCTGGAGAACCACCTGCTGGTGATCGACGAGGACAGGAAGCAGCTCGGGTTCACCACGTTCCTCGAAGCGATAGGGCTTTCCTGCAGCAGCTTCAATTTCACGCTTCCCGCCTAGTATGCTATATAAACGCGCTGAATTATCGATGCTCTGTATTGTACTGATGGCGATAACAACATCATGTCACTGTGTACCGATACAATATAGTAGCAGTGTTCAATGTTCATTAATAAATTTGGGAATAAATTGGAGTGTTCCGTCCAGATGCTATGCCAGCTATGCGCGTGGACGATATGACAACATTTTATTACTCGTACCGCCACGTTAGTTCGCATGGATCAGGTAGCGTGCACGTCTACCGGCTATGCATATTCTTTTTTTTTTATTTATCATCTGTTTCCTCTGTCCTAAAATACAAGTCGTTTTTATTTTTAATGCTCAATGTTTGACCAATCTTCTTATTAAGAAATGTTTTATAAATATTATTTATTGTTTTATCTTTGTGATAGTAAGGATTTTCACTACTGCAGAATTGATTTTTAAAGACGCCAATTTTTATTTTAAGAAGCGGCCGAAAATTTAATCTGTCCCTATAAATCATTAGTGGGTATAGAAAACAAATCATCAATTTCTAGAAATCGATTTTTGGAGACGGTTAGTAAGTGACCCCCCTTTAAAAGTAGTGCATTTTTAGAGGTGATACTAATCGCTTCTAAAAATTGATTTTTAGAAATGGTGTATCTTACCCACCGCCTATAGAAATAGGTCTTTCGTCTTAACAACTGTCTCTATAAATCAATTTTTAGAAGCGGTGGATCCTGATCTTACGAACGATCCTCAACATAGTTGTGATTAAAAATTCACAATTATTTATTTATTTTATTGTGATTCATTTTATTACTAAACATAATCTGAGTATGAGTTGTGTTTTCACATGTTTGAATCAATTTTTGAATAAAACAAATTATCCAAGTTGTGGAAAAAATCAACCTTGTCATATATTGTTGAAGGGAGGTACTAAATTCTAAGGCTGGTGTCAACAGGTCGCGCAAAACATTGTTTGGACATTGTACACAGAGTGGAGTTTGAAATATAGACGATAGGATAAACGACCTGATGGCACCGGTCTAATGCGGCATTTGGGAAGTGCCAGAACTCAATCTGGATTCTAAAAATCTACGTCACCCCCTGACCTATCAACCTCAGTATACTCAACCTCCTCACCTACAAATTCTACCCTCTAAACTACATAAAACCGTTTAAATAACCTCACATGATGGTTTTGCAAGTGGTTTTGCCTATGTGGTAGTACACGCGGACAATGACGTGGCAAAATCATGTTCTAAGTTTATTTCACCCATAAACTATTGATGCTTGGCTACATGACCCCCTCACCTATATAAATGGATATTTATCTCTCATCCAGAGTACACAATACCTATATAATAGCACTAATTCCATTACTAATATACAAAAACTGATATTTTTGTGTTATTGAATTGTAGTCTGAAGGTCCTTACTGAATAAAAAAAGTGTATTAGGCTAAAAATTAGCTTAAAAATTTTAGTTAAAAGATTAACTTCTCAGTGCATAGAGGGATAAAAAAATTTAAGGCGTGAGCTCCATACCCGTGAAACATTATAAAAAAAACTATCATACATCTATAATTATTTAGTTAGTATTGTATATTTAAGGAGGCAAAATATTCATTTATATAAGTGATGGGTTATATAAATGAATATCGATAGTTTAGGGGTGAACTGGACCTGAAAACATATCTTTGCCATGTCATTCTCCACGTGTACTGTCATATAGGCAAAACCACCCTAAAGGTTGTTTAAACGGTTTTACATAGTTTAATAGTTTAAGGATGAATATCCGGTTTTGTAGGTGAGGGGGTTAAGTAGACATGCATCGATAGATCAAGGAGTGATGTGGAATTTATAATATAAAGTGTTTAGTTGTTCAGATGTAGTATTGGATAATGTGTCAGCTTTTTCTACCAACCCACCTTGCCCACCTTGCCGATGCAGCAGCTAATCTCTACTGCAATTTTCGAAAGGGCATTTTCGTCCTTTCTTTAAGATTCTTCTCTACTACACCTAATTAGCTGGATTTCAGCGAATTCTAAGATTGGCGCCCAAGTGCATATAATCTGGTAGTAAAATGAGCCATTTTGGTTCCTTTGGAGATATTTCATTATGGATTCTGAGAACCCTTTGAACCCTGACCAGCCCTAAGTCTACGTTTTTTTTTTTTTTGACAAACACAGTACAAACGCAGACGCTTACACACGTACCCACACTCACCCCTATAAGCGTAGTCACCCTATGATCATGAGCACTTCCGAAAGACTAGAAACCCAAGATCTCAGGTGCCACACAGACTTCTGCAACCACTAGGCTATAGCAGGGCTAACCTTTTCGGTATGCACTAAAATCCCGCCAAGCACCAAAAACGAAATTTCGCTCAAAATTTCACGAAATTCGAATTTTCCGAACGGAATCCGATTCAAAATTGATGAAAACGAAATTTCATTTTTTTCCGGCAAAATTCCGGTGATTTTGATCGAAAAATGCATGTTTTTGACTGGAAAATGGAAAAAAAGATCGGAAAATGCTGGGAAATGCATGTACATATGTAAAATTTGGAAATTTCGGCAGAGCTTTCCCTAATTATGTGTATATTGACAATTTATAACGCATAACATATATATAACTCCACAAAACAAAGACAAATACGACATTAAACACATAAGTCATGCCCAAAGTCCATATGTACTTAGTCCAAAGTCAATTATAATTATTACAATTAGTCCAAAATCCATAATCCAATTAATAGAACACAATGCATCCATACTAGTCCAAAGCGCACATAAGAAATACAACACAATGCATTGTCTATCCTAAGTCCATGAAACAAAGGCATAGTCCCTACATTGCAATTTGTATCAAATGAATGAATTACATAGAGAAAGCAAAACATACAGATAAATACTATTGATAGAATGAGCACCTGCATTCTTAAGCACTAAGAGTCCAAACCCTAGGATTTACAATTGTAGACATTAATATTATTCACAAATAAGCACTAGGTTCCATAGATCGACATCAAAATGCATCAAAATCACCAAAACCCCTTAATTACCTTCCTTCGGTTTCCGACTTGAAGGCGACAAATTTCTGTTGGTGGCGGCGGCTTTCCGCAAGGGAAGGGCAGAATTCCGCGCGGAAAGGGCAGCTTCTTGCCACTGTGCCGCGCCCCGCAGCCTCTCGCCGGGAACTGGCCCTCACGGTAGGGATCCGGGCTGCGGCGGCTGGAATCCCACTGCCCCCGCGGCAGAAGAAGCGACGGTGGAGGCGGTCGCCCGGGGACCAAGGAGGAGAGTTCGTGGGGAGAGACGCGGGCCTGGGGGGCCAAGGACGTGTGGTGCGCAGGGGATAAGGTTAGTGGATAATGTGTTCAAAAGAAAATGGGTTTTAGGGTGTTAACGGGTTCAAACCCAAATCATGATTTTAACCAATCAAATCAACTTAGATTTGAACGATTTATAGTACTAATGGATCAGGAAAACACCTAGTTTTTTATCATATTTTTTTCCAATTTTTTTGAATTTTTAAAATTCAAAAACGAAAAATCTCGAAATATTCTGAAATTTCTTTTCCCGTAGAAGAGGGAAAACCAAAAATATTCTGAAATTTTGCTGAAAAATTAAACCTGGGCTACAGGTCCTTTGGCAGCTCTAAGCCTACGTTCATCTTGTCCTCATTGCTAGTTTCCTAAAAGGACGGTCGTAGACACACGCGATGCCGCCTGTGTCACACAAGCAGAAGTACCGGTAGTAGCTGATGATATATTAGAGTTATATATTTGTGTAAAAATATGAGTCATTGAGTCGGTTGTATTAGACATGAATTATTAAAATGGACAAGGTGCATCAACAGTTTTTAAACTATTAGACATATTTTGGATACAGTCAGTATAGCGGAACATTTTTTTAAAATGTGTTAAGCAAGTTTTTTTTTATATTAAGGAGAAACGATTGCAAAAGGCAAACAACAAAATGAAAGCGAAAAGCCAACACGGACTCCACAGCAAAGCAAAGACAACGGTGAGAGGAGAAACAACACCGACACAACAAGCCACCTAGCTCCACAGCTAGCTCCGGCAGCCGAAGACACTAGACACCTGAGCACCACTGTCCAAGGATAATGACATCGTCATTCGTCCGACCAGAGACATTGCAAACGTCGAGGGATGCACAACAACCATGGGGGAAGAGGGTTTTCACCGAATGGTGTTGAACGGCTGGGAGCACCAAAGCAACACCCTCAAGAGGGTGAAACTAATAGGCCAAGCGCGGCCCGGCACAAGACAGACGCGGCTTTTGCCTGTGACAGCCCACTCCAGACCACTCGTAAGACCTGAAACCAATTAATATAAGAACCAACAAATAAAGCAACCACAAGGAGCTCAGAACGCCAAAGAAAAACAGAAAAGAGGGAGGCGATCGACCGAGAATAAGGGAGCCGCCTCATCACAGCATGAAGCGCCAAGAGCATCACAACGACGAGCGGCCGCGAAACAACGATGAGCGGCCAAACATCCTAAGGGTAAAGCCAGGATGTCTGAAAATACGGGAAGACTATTTGCGCAAATGCCAACTTTAGGTTGCTTGCATTGGGATCGACCGAACGAGTACGAGTATTTCGTCGGAAAGAGTATGACCATGGACAATGTTCGGCAGCCGTGGTAGAATTGAAGTTGGAACCACCAAAGTCCAGGGTGCCCACTACCAGACTCATCCGGTCAAACCATCTCACATGACACGAGCCATGGGGTGTTTGGCTAGCGCGAGTCAGCGAGCTTGAAGAAATATAGGGTTTAGCATGAGCCGCCGAAGCCGAACCGAGGAACAACTTCTCGAATGAAGCGAGCAAAACCCTCCCATCATTCTGTCTCTTTTATAAACAGGTGTAAAAACTAAAGAGTGCAAACAGTTACTGAGCATATGACGAAACATTATCACTCTTGTCTACATAAACGAATTACCACCCCATTTGGATGCAGATATTGGAACATGGAAATGGAATATGATTTTTCTGAATTCTATTGTTAGGTTGCGTGTGGAATTTAGAGTTGGAATCAAAATCTAATTTTTAGTATTAGACTATAGATATGCCTCTCCCAACTCAGAGTCTGTCACACATGTAAGTAGAGTTGGATCCAGCAAGCATTTGTTTCGTACCTAAATAACAATAGATAGATTTGATAATGCAAATAAACCATTTCCAACACCTACCTTAATTATTTGGTATTGGAAGTTTGGAACCCAATTCGGTTGCACCAGCTCGAATATCTATATCCAAACGGATAGAAAAATTACTACTAGTAAAGTTAAAAAAACATGACTAAGTGTTTTATAAAATGAAATAAGGTAAAGACTACACATCGGCCGGCCGTAATATTGTCTGGTTGTACGGCCGCTTCGTGTGTCCATCCATTCAATATCCTATGGCTCTTTTCTCAAAAAAAAAAAAATCAGATGGGTCACACCGCTCGAAGCCTGACCAGGGCACGCGCCTAGAAAGCCGGAAAATCCATTGAGACACCTTTCTCGAAGCGGAGGGAGATATCGTTAGGAGAGTCCTGTTAAATAAAAGATAGTCAAGCTATCCTTCCTTTGATGTGAACTATCATAAACGGAGTAATTGGTGATGGAAAGTAAAATCCCGGTACGGTCCGGAATCGGAATTCCATCCGGATTCTGCTGTTTCCGAACGGGTGGCAAAATTAAATTCAAAAACGGAATTCCGAAACTTTTCGGTAGGAATTTCGGAGAAACCCGGCGGAATTCCGTGGTTTTTGACCGGAAAATAAAGAAAACGATAAGAAAAAGGTGGGAAATTAATGTGTATATGTAAAAATTAGAAATTTTAGCAAAGTTTCCCCTAATTATGTGTACATTGACAATTCATAGTACATAGAATATATGAAACTCCACCAAACAATTAGAAACACAACATTTAACACATAACTCATGTCCAAAGTGCACTCATTAATAGTCCAATGTCTATTAAAATTATTACAATTAGTCCAAAGTCCAATTATTACAACACAGTGAATGGGCTTGTCGATCCAAAAAAGTCCAAAGCGCACGTAAAGCCTACAAGAGAATGCATCCGTATACCGTAGTAAATCCAAACTAGTCGTAAGGCATAGTATCTGCATTTAAAATTTTGTATGAAATGGATGGAATAAGTAGAGAAAGCGAAACATACAAATAAATAATAATGATACGATAAGTACCCCATTCTTCACTCGTCTTCGTATCTCTCTTCCGGTGGTCTCTCATACGGATACGAACCATACATCTGACCAAACGGTTGGAATGGCAATTGCACATACCAGATGCTCCTTGAACCGGGTTGCCTCTCCCCCACTCTTTTCTCTGCAATACTTGCATATGAATCCACCCTTGTACTTCTGGCCATGCTCCCACACGAGTCCGAACCCAAATTGTCGATTTAACCAACCAAATCAACTTAGATTTGAACAATTTCAAGTGCTAATTGCTTAGAAAAACACCTAGTTTTTTATCATATTTTTCCCGAATTTTTTATAAAAATTTTTGAATTTTCAAATTTTGGAACGGAATTTTTGGAAAAAATCCGGTTTTCCACTTTCCGTAGGCGTCCGGTATCGGAAAATTTTCCAGAAAACCGGCGGTTTTCCGTCAGAAAGCCTGACCCTCACCTCACCTTTCCCCTTTCCTCTCGTCGAGTGCTCTCTCTCTATGAGCCATGGCGACGGAGGCCACCGATCTGCAGGCCCAGATCCCTCCAATGCTCCGGTAGCACACCGGCTAGCTCTAAGGTCCCGGCGCTGGAGTAGCAAGATCCACCCCTCTTCCTTGTCTAGTACTTCCGCGTGCTCTGTGAGGATGGCGACTCCGAGGCGGTTGACGCCGATGAGATGGCCAAGGGATGCTCGTCGGCCCTGACATGCCACAGGCGCTACAGCAGACGCCGCCTCAGGACGCTGCTGGGAGGCGCCAGAAGAAGCCCTGCCCGGGGCTTGAGGAGTCGTTGCCATCCCCGCTTCCAGAGTCGGACAACATGGTGCTGGGCGGTCCCCGCCATGGGCGAGTCATGGCCATCCGAAGGGTACGTTGAGCCCCCGATGCTCGTGGAGGCGGCTCGGGATGCGGCGCCGGAGAAGAAGCACATGCTCAATCCCGTGCCTGAGTCGTCCAGGCCACTGCGCCGGAGCGTGCGGCCACGGGCTGGCCAAGATAGAGGTCGCCGTGTTGGTGGTGGATCCGCCCCGCCGTCAAGCTTGGAGTCCGCCGCGGTGGCCTAGGTCGGATTCCCGGCCTTCTCCCCACGTTGACATCTCTTCCTCCTCCTTCGCGCCGGCGGCGCGCCGATCTGGGGAGGCTGCACCTCCTCCACAACCGACGACCCCTCCCGCGCCGGATCCGGGGCCGCCGCGGGCGCTTGGAGGCGACGACAATCTCGTGGCGGCCGGATCCGGGACGCCATAGACTCCCTCTGCTCCAGCCGCCGCCTCCGCCGCAGCCACCCCGCGCACTCCAGCAGCCTTCCCCTGTGGCCAACCTCCTTCCCCGCTCCCTCTTAGGTAGACAATTTCGTAGGTCACTAGCAAAATGCCCGTGCGTTACAACGCCAGAAAAAAATTTCTTAAACATCTCAAGATCAATACAAATAAAAATAGACTTCGCGAATAAATTTTATGTCCTATTGTTTCGAATTTTCCTCTTTAATGCGCTAATGAAATTTAGGTGTTTATCATTTTAGTTTCCTGTCGATATATAAAACATAAAACACGAAATCCGCATGCGATCTGGGCGTCTGTTTTTTTAGAAACACAGTACAACGCAGGCGCTCACACGCGCGTACACTCATCCCTATAAACGCACACACGCACACCCTACCCCTATGAGCACCTCCGTGAAACTGGGCTGGACCGGCATCTCGAGATTCACAAAGTCACCACAGGCGCCTTGTTGTCGACGAGGACGTCGCCTACCACCGAAAAAACAAAGCCGTTAAATTATGCGAACACCCGTGCCAAATCTAGGACTTGAACCCAGGTGGACAGGTTCCACCACAAGGAACTTAACCAGCTGAGCTACGCTCAATTCGTCTGGGCGTCTGTTTTTACGTGGTCTGCTTCTACAGTCCGAATTAGGCTCGCGAATAAATTTCACGTCATATTGTTTCGACAATTTTCATTTATTGTGAGCAAAATTTAAAGTGGTTTCAGTTGTATTGGAAAGATTATTATTTTATCTTTTTATTGATATATAGAACATTGAAAATGGAGTTATATACGACTTAGACTTTTGTTTTCGTGTGGCCTTCTTTTGTAGTCCGAATCTGATTCACGAATAAATTAAGTTTCAGATAAAGAGAACCAACGTGTAAGGTACGTGAGATTGAACTGTAAAATCTTTCTGTCTTTTATTATTAAGTAGATATAGAGATATACCGAATGATTATTCACAGTACTTATAAAATTTATTTTACTCCGGACAGTTCGTGAACATTTTTTGTGATTATAAAATTATTATTAAAGAAATTAGTTTTTTATCATTAGCCACACGGTCGTTGAGAGTGGCAAAAGGAGAAATTTCCATGAAAAAGGAAAAGTCGGCCTAGCCGGATCTCGCTTTCTTCTTCGTCCACATCCTTTTGCGGCTCCGACGAGGCAGCAACAGCAGGCCTTATCCCGGAGAGCCTCGCGCTGGTCTCCTCCCTGCCAATCCATCTCCTCCGCCGGGTCTTCCCGCTGCTGCCGCCAGCTCCCACCTCTCTCTTCTCCTCCATGTTTCTAGGACCAGACGCGTCCTCCACTGGCCGTCGTTGTATCTATAGGCGGAGACGAGCCGTCGGCCAAAGCACCACCCTCCGCTGGGTCTGGAGCACCGCTGCCTCCTCCACTGCGTGAGGTCCCCACACATGGAGACGACCACTCCACTCCCCTGCCGCTAGCCTCCTCCTCCTCCTCTGTCCTCTCCCCATGCTCCTGGGATCTGACACCTCCTCCTCCAGGCGGCGCAGCAGCTGCAGGCCGTGAAGGCGGCTGTCGAGCGGTGGCAGGGGGTGGGGGTGGGGAGGAGGGTGCGGGCACAGCGGAAGGTGAGGGGCGTCGCGGGAGAGAGGGTACAAGGATGGTGCCGCGGCGGACGGTGATGAGTGTCGTGGGTGAGGGTAGGGGGCGAAGTGGCTTGGAGACAGAGTGGGAAGCGGTCCATATTTTTAAAGTAGGAGAGATTAGGCAAAATGATGGTTTTCATTAGGCAAAATGATGGTTTTTATTAGACAAATGTTTTGTTTTCATTAGGCAAATATGACATTTGCAATGCTAATGATATTGGTTGTTTTGCCTAAAGAATAGCTCTATTATTGCCTATTGATATTTGTATTATTGCCTTTTCATGAATTCTGTTTCTGTATTTTTTTCGTCTATTTGCGGGAGGTCGACATAGTCCGAGGGTTACGAGCTGTGGCTGTGTGCTAGTGTATTAGACTATCCACACTCCAATTACTCCAAATTTCTCTTTTAAAAAGAATATTCTTGCCTGGTCAGCAAGATTCTTTTTTCCATATCAACGTCTTCCGCATTCCTATTCCTCTATATATTTCCTCTATATCCAGCTACCTAATATTTTATTCAACCACTCCAACTACCCCTCTCCTCCTTTTACATATGAGATACTTTTTAGGATGAGCTATATGAGATATGATCCTACCTCAGTCGTCACTTCTTATGAATCCACGCAATTTATCTTTTTAATTCATGAGTTACATGAAAGTCAATTAGATCATGATTAATAATATGTTGTACAATATTGTGTTCTGAAATTGTAGTTGAGACCAAATTTATTGCTACACGTCATTATCGTTTTCTGCCAATTTTTAACTTGCGTAGCAAAGCACACGCAGTTAGCACCGAAATTCAGCCGATAGGCTGGATCGGCTAAATGGGCCAAAAGAGTCGATCTATAGGTGGATCGATTGATGGGCTACAACAGATCGCTCAAGTAAGAAGCGACCATGAGGCCTGCTGGGCCATGTATTTTTCTTGCAAAAGTTATTTTGAGTCATAGTAGAATTTGTTTAGTTAAAATAGAAGTTTTAGTTACAGAAAGAGTCCAACTTATTGTCCAAGTCTCCGAACTATAAGTATGTACCTATGTTTTATAGAATAAACCAACGACATTACGCTCACGAACAGCTACGTGTCTCCAACTTTTCTCGGCGCATCGCCATCTCTAGGAATTAGGGTTTTTCAAGATAATCATCGTGCTGCTCTAATTATTTATTTCGTTAGGGCGTGAGCCATATGGTGAACTGTAAACTGAAGCGTTTTTTATGGCACGGTTTGCTAGTTATCATGATGAATCTCGTATGGAAAAAGTATACATAACCCCCCAAGCTTTGGGTGATGGTCTACTTCACCCCCTGAACTTCAAAACCGAATATTTAACCCCCTAAAGTTTGCAAAACCGGATAAAACACCTCCTGGGGATGTTTGAGAGTGGTTTTGCTACACTGGCATGGGAAAAAGTATACATAACCCCCAATCTTTGGGCAATGGTCTACTTCACCCCCTGAACTTCAAAACTAGATATTTAACCCCGTAAAGTTTGTAAAAACCAGATAAAACACCCACTTGGGCGGTTTTGAGGGAGGTTTTACTACAGTAGCACGCTAGGGCCCACATGTCAGGTGACACGTGGCGTGGGGCCCACATGTTAGTCCCCTCTCCTCTTCTTCTCTCCCGTTCTGCTCCATTCCTCCTCTACGGTCTCACGGCCGCCGCACCCTATCTCCTCCGAGGTCGAGCGCCGCCGTGCCTCCATCTTGCTCACAGCCACAGAGCAGAGGCCGCGGTGAGCGGGTGGCACGCGGAGCAAGGGCCGCGACAGCAGCATGGGAGGTGAAGGCGATTTGGCGTCCGGTCACAAGCGAGGTGGAGGCGCGGCGGCACCCAACCACGAAGCAGATGGGATGCGGCGGCCGCTAGACTGTAGAGGATGAGGGGAGAAAAACGGGAAAGAAGAAAAGGAGCGGGGACTAACATGTGAGCCCTGGCGTGCCACTGTAGTAAAACCGCCATAGGGGTGTTTTATCTAGTTTTGCGAACTTTAAAGGGGTTAAATATTCTGTTTTGAAGTTCAGGGGTTGAAGTAGACCGCTAACCAAAGGTTGGGGGGTTATGTATACTTTTTCCCGTGCCAATGTAGCAAAACCACCCTCAAAACCGCCTTAGGGGGTGTTTTATCCGGTTTTGCAAAGTTTAGGGGGTTAAATATCCGGTTTTGAAGTTCAGGGGGTGAAGTAGGCCACTGCCCAAAGGTTGGGGGGTTATGTATACTTTTTCCATCTCGTATTGAGCCTAGCTTAGCACGAGATCCATTGGTTATCTTGATGAAGCTCGGGTTAAGCCTCGCTTGGCGTGGGATTCGCCTCTCTATCTTATACGTTTATCTATCTACTTTAGTACCCATGTTTCACGCTATAGATCAGTTCTCGTGTGGTTCGTTCTATGCTACCTCATCGTCTGTTACAGCCCACAACATGCCGCTGCAGCATGTACACGCGACTTGCCGATAGATCAGCGTAGTTCGAGCACCCTATCTATACATGTCGTAATTTGTATCTCGTAGCTAGGTGGACTTCTTTGGAAGTTTTGGTTTGAAACTGATCTGGCTCTATAGATCTGTTGTATCATGCTTTTAGATAGGGTTTTATATCTCTTTTACTCTAGACGCATGTTTTGGCTTTCTTTGCACTGAAATTATACATATCGTGCTGACTAACTGATGCCTCTGCATCATCCGACTGGAGCACATGAACCCTCATGTTTGCCGATCTGAGCAATCGGCAGGAATTTAATATTTATATTTGTTGTGTGCACTTTTCAGGGATAACAAGAACCAACGACAGCATCTGTCGTGGTTCCAGGAACCGGGGTGACACAAGCAGTAGATTTGTTGTTCGGTGGGGGATGTCAGCACGGACTCGCTCCGAATGGTGAGCCGGTAGACTCGAAGGTTTATACTGGTTCGCGATGAATCCCTACGTCCAGTGGAGTGTGTGTTTCTTGTATTATGAGGTGTGTGGAGGTGTTACAGTGGGCGCAAGCGCAGCGGAGAGGGTCTCCCTGTTACTTGGCCTTAGTGCTCTTTGTGTGCTTCTTGCTCTTCTTTTTTTTAACTCGTGAGCGCTTCTCCTCCTTTTATAGTTCAAGGGGGGAGCATACAGTTCCAGGGAAAAAGAAGAAGGGATACAAAGGGGAGGGGGGACCCTGACACGTGGGTCCCCCTTGCTACAAGAGTCCTGTCAGAAGCCCGTGTGTTCCTGGCATGCTTTTGTCACGCGCGATGAGGTCGTCCGTCCGGGATCCTGTAGCTGAGCTGTGCCGGGGCTTCGGTGTACCTGCGAATGCTTCTATTCTCACGGAGTCAGAGAGCTGCATGGGGAGGGTGTTCCGTCCCATCCGTCCTGGCCTCCTTTCTTTAGCTCTTGGCGTCAGACGGGCGTGGTATTAGGTGGCGGATTATCCGGCTACGGAGCGTTGCTGCTGAGTCGTTCCGTCTGTCCGTAACGGTGCACCGTGTATCATCGTGCCCTGCCGAGGGGTGAAGGTCGGTCGGTTGCTTCCCGCCTCGTAAGTCTGTACGAGGCGGGGCTTGGTGGTCCTGTCTCTTGCGCTTGTTCGGTTTTGCCGGCCTCGCCACACCCTGCTAGATATCTCGTTTCGTAGGGTCAACCTATATCCGGCGTCATTCCCCTAGCCCCGTCGTGGCGGGGTTGTGATGCCCCTGGCATCTCGGAAGCCATACACACAATTATACATAAGCTAATGATGAATTAAGACTAAATCATGCTTGAGAGAGTAATGAGGAATTGGTAGATAAACCACTAAGTCAAAACTTCCCAAACATGAAATTTTAGCTCATCCCCAAATTGATTCTGAAATTTCTTTTGATTGGACTATACAACTCAAAAATTTTCTTTTATATGAAATGAAATTGAACTCATCACCTTTCAAATGCATCTATTGTGGATGTATTTGGACTTCATTTGATACTTCAAAAGATGAAAACAAGAAAAGCTTTACTTAGAGTAAATCTGCTGTTTTACCAAAATCCTAAACAAGACTAGGGTTGTATTTCAAAATATGTTGTGATTTAGGGGAGGATCATATTAACAAAGTTGTAGGTAATGATCCAGGAAACAACTTTGTCAATATGAGTCTGGTCATAATATGAATTCAAATTGGTCTTTTCAACCAAACTTTGTCAGCCCAGAAACACACCCCTACTCTGTCCAGTTTGGTAATTTGAGATTTTCTTACCCATAGAGTCATTTTCATGACCTGCCCTAATGAAATCAAATATAGTTTAGAAAGTCCCAAACAAATTTGTCAAAAGGATCAAGTGAAGTTGAGGCCTATAACTAGGGTATTTTCCCCTCCCAAGCAGATGACCTACCCTGTCCCTACCTATGGCTGCTGCTTAAATTCAAACAAATTTCATATTTGGAGGCCGAATTCGAATATGAGCCAATTGACAAACTTGTATAGCTCTGAGAGTACAACAATTCATTCAATTACAACTTCTCCAAATTCGGCCTCTAAGTTGCTCGAAATGGCGATTTTCAGCAGGGGAGAAAACACATTTTCTATTTTCTTTATTTTCTCCTTTTCTACGGTCACCGACCGGTGGGGCCCACCGACCCGACACGCCACCGTGTCCGGGCCGGCGGCCACCACGCGGCTGGCGACGACCGGCCGACGCCTCCGCGCCGCGGATCGACCCTCGGCCGCGGGTTAAGTGGAGGCCGAAGCCCCGCACTCATCCCCTTCCCCGCTGCGCCCTTCCCCTCCTACTCGCTCTCCTCTGTTCTTCCTCCGCTCCGCCGCCGCCATTGGAGAAGCTCGGGCCGAGCTTGCTCCGCCGCTTCCGGCCGCTCCCATGCCACCCCGACGCCGTGCCTCCCTTAGCCGTCTCCCCACTCCGCCGCCCCGCCCGATCTAGGCCTCCGAGACCCCGTCTCCGCCCCGCACTACCTCGCCGGAGTCCCGCGCTCCTGCCCCGCCGTCGCCGCGCCGTTTCGGCCACCCTCCGTCGCCGCAAGTCACGGGGTAAGAAACCCCGCGCTACACTCTCTCTCCCCGGCCGCCGCCGGCGAGCCACCGCGCCCTGCACGGCCGGATCGGCCGAGCGCCGCCGCGCCCCTCCCCCTCGGTCGCGAGGTTGAAGATGACCGGGGGAGGGAGACGCACATTTTGCGTTTTAGCCCTTGCTCTTTCATGTAATTACGGTTTCGTCCTAAATGCTGTTCACTGAGTCTTGGAAATCTTACGCGCTAGCCCCTGAAAGATATGGATAATCACGGATAAGTCCTAGATCTAATGATTTTCTATTTATTTGTATTTATTTCGGCTGAAAGTTTAGAAAATCATAACAATTGAAATAAAAATCCAAAATGGACAAACTCAGTGGCTATGGACTCCTCTTGAATAGATCTACATGATAGGCAAGATGTGGATGTGTGAAAAGTCTGTTTTGCCCCAGTTTAGTGCATGCATGGTGTGGGTAAATAAATGGTAAAAGTGGACCAAATGAACTTAAAAAATTATGAAACTTGGGCAGTAGCTTTGTTATGACATCTAGATATGGTGTGATTTTTGGTAGTACTAGCATTGACTGTTTAATTACCCTTTTGCCACTATACATGTGTATGTGTATTTATTTAACCTAGGAATGGGAGGCTACAAAGAATATGCTCAAATTGACTCTCTAGCATTTTTTATATACTTTAGGTAGTATGAGTGTCTCACCGGTAAAATATGAGCCCCTGCATGTATAGTTTTGATGGTGATCTGAAAATGACAAATCTTGACTTGGGAAATTAGACAAATGGAAAAGATGGCTTTAGGGTGCTCCAAATATTCTACCACAAATTGTCGGTGCTCTCTGTAGGTGTATTTAGCTCACTGTAAAATTTCAAGCTGTGCGTGTCGAGTTTTGATGCAGTTTCGAAAATGACAAGTGATATGATGATTAAATCAATGAGGTAGGAAAATGCCATCCACTATGCTAGAAGAAACTGCCCTATGAGTATGTTTATCAATCACTTTTCTGCATATCCATGGAATGATTAGTTATGCATGTATGATCTCCTGGCGTCTCGTGTATTGCATTATGCATATTAATCATATAGCGACGCTTATTGCAGATACGTGATAAAGAAACAAGTGCACGGGTCTACATCAACCAACGGTGATCCAAAAGACCAACTAAGACCCATTCACGACCTGGAGGGCCCATCAGTCGTGATTGGAAGGAGGAGTTGTCCAAGGGATCAAGGGGTTGCCTGGGGCAAAGCCTCACAACCCGGCAAACTAACAGTAGCTTAGTTTGATGGTTTATTAAAGTGAATCAAGGTAGGGAGGACCACGCAAATCCCAGCAAACAAATTATTTTGAGTTACGCATATGCATTAGGATTGATTGAAACCAATTGCATTAGACTTCCCGGCCGCCCTGGCCCTAGCACCTATACTTAGGGTTCGTAGGATGAGTGCCTAGAATGGTTAGGCGCGAGTAGACACGAGTGAGCACTGTCACTCGTCTCGTAGGGTTTACTTTCGAATGATGAATCTTCATTACTATGAATTTATTATTGCTATGTTATGCTTTCAATTGAGACCGGGCGGAGATATGGGATTACTATGTTGAAAAATGATGTGATGGTATGGTGGACTCCGCCCGAGTTGCATAAGGTCCGTTCGCTGTTCGCCTGC
Organism: Paspalum notatum; assembly: GCA_022530915.1. Taxonomy (NCBI): domain Eukaryota; kingdom Viridiplantae; phylum Streptophyta; class Magnoliopsida; order Poales; family Poaceae; genus Paspalum; species Paspalum notatum. The sequence continues at coordinate 28,232,559 of CM039692.1, forward strand.
TGATCGGCATAACATTGCTAGAATGCTTATCCGGGAAATGGGACCGGTGAAACCTTACTTGTGCCATCCGGAGAACAGAAACACGTTCCTACCCACTGGTTGAGAGGAAGGTGGCCCGGGGGAGCTTGGTGCTCATGACGGGGAGACCGAGATGTCGGCAGGCTCGTCATGGGGGCACAACCCGGGAGTCAGGCGGGAGTGAATCGAACTTGGGATGGGACAAGTGGAGAAGGGGGACTATATGTGGGAAAGCCGTCGTGTTAGTAAGCATATGGGCCCCTGGCATTTTCTAGTTATTCCCGGGAATATAAAAATCGATTCGAATCGCTGATGCTCACCAGGTGTGAGAATGCCAATATCGCACACGGGCAACGTAGAACTGTTTGAGGCATGATGTTTTATGGAATTGATGATTTGCTACTACACATTGGACATATCTGTTTTACTTCATGCAAATTTTCTTACTTTATATTACCAATGAGATTCAGGATAAGGATTAGCGGCTGTCAAATCCCGCTATAGTATGACACTAAACCATAGTGGATAATCATGACTAAAGGATAGCGACTGTCAGACCCCGCTATCCTAACACAACATTTCACAGTTTAAAATCAATGGCTAAGGACTTACTTGCTAGTAAGCTGAGCTTTGCGTCAGCCAAAAACCCCGTCCATTAAGTCCTACTGAGTAATTAGTACTCAGGGTTTGCCCCCACTTTTGGCTCACAGGTACCGGCGGCATTTGGATAGCTGCTTGGAGCAGGGTAGCACCGGTGGGCTCGGTGCTCCTCGCCTCGTTCGTCTACATGAAGACTTCTTAAGTATATGGTTTCCGCTGTGAGATGTTTTGAAAACGCTTCCGCATTATATATATTTTGGACATGTATTTGACTATATACGTTCTTGGTTTGTAAACTAAATCTATCTATTCTATATTTCAACTGTCTGTGATGGTGTAACTGTTGTGGCTCCATCGTGAGTCGGATGTGTGTGATGTCGGTTCCTCTGGGATTGGGTGCAAATCGAGAGCCGAGGGCTTCTCGACGGACGACCGGGTTTAGTACAGTCTAAGTACATTGTAAGCTAATGGTGGCAGGTGTACTTAGCCCGTATTAAATCGGCGGTTCCGCCACAGGGGTGTTCCAGGCGAGCGGCGTCAGGTGGTTGATGGCACATCTTGTCGCAGAGAGTACGCGTGCAGGCACGCGCTTGGCAGGCGATGGCAGCGTGATGCCGTTCCGTCGTAGCAGGCGTGGGCGCAGGAGGGCAGCGTGTCGTCCCATCATCCGGACCCGTGAGTGGACTTTTCGCTGCCTGGTCGTGGGGCGCATGCCGGTGGGTCCCAACGTCGGGTGCGGCATCGGTCGGGTTTCTCCGCCTCGCCCGAGCCTTGATCTGAGGATCGGCCGCCTCATGGGAAGGTCGGCCGCCTCCGTCCCGTACGAGCGTACGGGGTGAGGGTCAGATCGGCTCATTTCCCTGGTCGTCGTGCGTTGGGTAAGGCCGTGGGCCTTTGATCTGGGCTTGTGCAGGCCTTTCTTGGGCTTCTTTCCTCTGGGGTTTTGTATTCTCCCCCGTCAATAGCCCCCGAGCCTTCGATCAACCCTTTGTGGTTGGTCGCAGGCTTACTCTAGGAGGAGGCACGCAAGCGTATCCGTGGGATGTAGCCCCCGAGCCTTCGATCAATCCTTTTGTGGTTGGTCGGAAGCTCACTCTTGGGGGAGGCCCGCAAGCGCATCCGTGGGATGTAGCCCCCGAGCCCCCGAGTGATTTCGTGAGGAATCGCTCGGGGGTTGTCAGGGACTCGTGTGTGAAGCCGTTATGGGTATTGCACAGGTTTTGCCTTTTAATCCCATCGTCAAGTTTTTAGGAGAGTTTTCTGAGCACCCGGTTTCGAACGGGATTCTTGGCGCGACCCCCTCCGGAAGGCCTGTCCGTTTGACCTTTTGAAGGTTGGGCCAACCATCACCAGCCAGGTTGGCGTGAGTGCGGCGGCCGTCGAGCTAATAGCGGGTAGTCCGAGTGAGATCCGACAGTTCTTCCGGTTTAGAACGGTCGTGGCGAGTTATCCCATTGAGGGGCTCGACCCGCTGGGGGCATCTCATTGAAAGAACATTTCCTTACTCGATCTTATTCTGGCCCTTCGGTCAGGAGTCTGTCCAAAGGGGGCCACGTGGCCACCCCATCAGCTGGGTTACCGCAAGAGAGTTTGAGGTATGGTCTCGGATACGGTCGGGGCAAATGGCCTTATGCCGGCTCACTTGGCATGTAACTCACTTGGGAGCTTGCCTGCCGACCGTCCCTCGCTCTATGCGCTGATTTAAGTTGGATCATGCATTGGTTTAGAGTCAGGTTTATGCTTACCCAGGATCACTCTGGCGTAAAGGACCCGTCCGCGTGTCGTTCCGTCGGCGCCGGCTCCCTGCCGTCTCAGTTAATGCACGCGGGGTAGCTTAGGGGTCGTACCTTTTGAGGGAGGCGGGCCGTCCCGTCTCTCTTCCTTCTCGCACCATTCGAGAGGAGCCGGGGTGCGATCGTGGCCCCATTTCGAGGAGACGCCGGGGGTCGTGGTGGTAAATGCGTAGTGGTGGGCCCGTCGACGGCCCTCCACGTCCGCTTGTCCCTCGCTTCCTCGTTATCCTCTGCACGGGTTTATAAGGGAAGAGGAGAGAATTAGATCGTTTACTTGCCTTTTTTTCGCCTCTGCCGTTTGCCTTCTCCTTCCTCGCGTTCCTCGTCGGTTCCTGCGCGCTTCTTCGCCGCCGCCGATGGCTTCCTTCCCCCGGTGCATGACCCCCAGGATGCGCCTGGCGCTCCTAGAGAAGAAAGGCTTCCTCCCCCCTGGACGGTGTCGGGATCGCGGCTGCCAGAGCTCGGTAGCCTGCCTGATCCTCGGGGGGATGAGATCGCGTTCTCTCGCCCTTCTATGAGCGCGGGTTCGGTCTCCCCTTGCATCCGTTCGTGCGGGGGCTCCTCTTCTTTTACGACCTAGAGATTCAGCACTTGAATCCCAACGCCGTGCTTCATATGGCGTGCTTTATCACGCTGTGCGAGGCCTTCCTTGGGATAGCGCCGCACTTCAAGCTGTGGTGCTACCTGTTTCGCCCCCAGCTCTCGCAGGGGCAAGGCGGGCAGTCCCTTGTCGGCGGCGTGACCATCCAGCTGCGCAACGGCCGTCGGCAAGACTACCTTCAGATCCCCTTCCCGTCTTCCATCCATGGGTACTCGGGGGAATGGTTCTATGTTCAAAACCTAGGCGACCCTCCCCTAGCGGACGGGGTCATGCCCCCGCCCGGATACATCGGGTGGGCCCCCGCCTTTACCGGTGCCGCTCCCTCGAGGCGGGTCCAGTGGGACTAGGGTCGTGAGAAGAGGAGCGCCAACCAGGTGGGGTTCCTCTTAGAGAACATAGGGCTCCTCCGTCGCCGCGGCTTGACCGGCGTGGTGCTGGTTTCGACCTTCATTCGGAGGGCTGTCCAACCGCTCCGGCGCCGTCATTTCCCCATGTGGGAGTATACCGGCGTGGCTGATCCGGACCGAATCTCTGGCGAGGAGCTTACTCCTGGAGAGATCCGGCTCCGTGTGATCGCCATCACCGAGGGGACCTCGACGGCGAACCTCCTTGGCGGTCCTCTGGCCCTCAACCATTCGATCAAAGAGGACTTGGTAAGTTTCTTTTACCGGGTTGTGTGATGGGTGCTTCTAGGCTTACTAATGCCGCGCCTCGCGTGGTTTCAGGGCATTGGTTCTATGAAGCCGTCCCCCGCCCCTCTCCCTGAGCATGCCGCTGTGAAGGCGGACCGGAAGCGAAAGAGGGAGGCGGAGGCGTACTTGGCGGATGAGCGCGAGAAACGCCATCAGCTCGTTCGCCATAGAAAGAAGAGAGAGCGCGATCAGCGCGCCCGGGAGGAGGGTCGCTCGCCAACTCCTTCTACCGCATCATCCGACGAGGAGTGGTCCTCGGATGATACGCTTGAAGCCGTGCCGCTCGCTGGCCAGATTGGGGAGAGTTCTGGCTCAGGCGTCCTCCCTGAGGCGATGCTGATCATGACTCCGCCGGCGGCGAGCGCCGTGCCCCTGTTGAGGGGGTCTCAAGGGTCGGTGGGGGAGTCTCAGCGCGTTCCCGTTCCGGCTACGGTGGTTTAGGCGCGGGTGGAGCCGGTCGTGGAGGTGCCGTCCTCGCCGGAGCCGGAAGGGTCCGGCGTCCTTGTCGCGGTCTCGACGTCGACGTCCGTGGCAACGCCAGGGACCGTGCCGGCGGAGGCGTCCGGAGGCTCGGGGGCGCCTATGTTGCCATCAGGGGCGTCGACCGAGCTCGCTGCCGGCTCTTCTTCGGGCGCTTTGGTTGCGGCGGCCGTCCAGGGGTCGCCTCCTAGGTCGGAGTCGTCGCTGTCAGTGGAGGCGAGCATGGCCCCCGTTGCTTCTCATGCGCCAGGGCCACCCTTGAGGGTCGACGCGCCGTTCGTCCCCTCGCCAGCAAGTGCGAACGTGCCGCTGGGGACGGTGTCTCGAGGTTGGAGGCGTCTCTTGCGCACGCCGCGGTCTTCTCGGTGAGCGATCCTCCCGCCTCTCTGTCGTGGTCGTGGTTTCCTCCGTTCTTGTTTTACATGGTTGAATGCTTTTGGTGTAGTCGTTTTATCCCGCATAATTCACTCTCGGAGGCTGCACGGGCTGCGTGCCAGGGGGCGTCATCTGCGGCATCGTCGTCCGCGGCGGCTCCTTCCTCGCCGGGGGCGTCGGTCGTCCGACCCCTTGTTGCACCGCCGGCAGACCCGAGGGTCACCCTGGCGGATCCGGTGGGGGAGGCGGCGCCGGAGCGGCTGGAGCCTGCTCGCGAGGGTGCCACGGACTCGGGTGGCGCGATGATTCCGCTGCCGTCACCCCCTCCTGGGCCTCCTCCATCGGGTGCCGTCCGTCTGTTTATCCCTCCCTGGTTGCTTCCAGCTGTCCGGGAGGGGTCTCCGTCTTTCTCCGCAGAGCAGGAGGCGATGGATTGGGGGATCGTGTAGGAAGCGTCCACCAGCGCGGCCATCGACGTGGGAACGGTTTTGGAATCCCTTCGGACGGCGCTGGCAGCGGCGAGCCGTGCTGAGGAAGCGATCTCGCAGCGCGTGCTTCGTCATGGGGCGGTACGTGATCTTCTTTCGTCCTCCTTGGTATGGGTGTCTCTTTGGATCTTTCCGATCCGTGGAACCTTTTGTTGTAGGCTCTGTTGGCGCGGGCTACCGAGCGCATCTCTTCGCTTGGCGCCGCCCAGGCTGAAGCGGCGCAGGCGCGCACGGATGCCTCGCGCTCGCAGGAGGCGAGGGCCGCTGCCGTCCGGCAGGCGAGCATGTTGGCCATACGTCTTGACAGTGTTTCGGCTGAAGCGTCCTCACTGCGCGTCGAGGCGGGGAGCCTCCGTCGAGAGACAGAGCAGCTTCGAGCGGAGCGCACCGCCGCCGTGAACGATACCCTGGCATTGCGCCGGGAGCTCACGGCCGCGACGCGGCGGGCCACTGAGGCGGAGCAGGCCCTGCTTGAGGTGACGGGTTCGCTCGAGCGGTCCCGCACGGAGCTCTCTGCCTAGGCCTCCGTCATTGCCGGTGAGCGGTGTTTTGAGGTGGTTTCTTGATTTCGCCTGAGGGTCGTTCGTGATTTTGTTGTGCTCTTTCTTTTCAGAGCTGCGAGGGGAGCTCCAGAGCCTTCAGGAGGCAGTTGGCTCGGCATGCGCCTGGCTTTCGCCGCCGTCGCCCGCGCCGCTGCTGGAGCGGGTGGCGGGGCTTCGGGAGCACGTCGAGCGCGTCGTGTGGCAGGCTGCCTTCTTTGGGAGTAGCCTGTCCTTTGCGCAGGCGGTTTCCTACTTTAGGGAGCTCCGTCCAGTGCTCGCGCCGATCGCAGAGGGGTTCGCCGCTGGGGTCGCCGACGAGGAGGTGGAGAGGATTGAAGACGAAGTCCGCCCCCACGCCCTGATGGTCTCGAGCCACGTCGATCCGCCGGCCCTCCTACGAAACCCATTGGCAGACTAATTTCTTGTCAGAAATTTGAACAATGTGTTTGTAATTAACTTTTGTTGTTACTGATGGCCGACGGACTTTTTAATTTAATCCCGTGCCTTTGCCCTTTGTTTCTGAAAATTCGCACGTGTTTTTGCCGTTGCGATCGTGTGCCTCGCCTTAGTTTCCATAGCCGCGGTCGCTGGGACCTTTGAGGCGTAGGCGGGCCTTTGGGGGCTGATCTAGGCTCGGAGAATTTCAGAGGAAAGGTCAGGCGATGGGGCTCAAAGAAAAGGGTACTTGAGTTGAGGGGGAGGTCGGGCAGCTAGGCTGGCCCTCCTCTTTTTTTTGTGAGGGTAAGGGAGAACGTGTACGGATAGTACGTTCCCAGCCCCCGAGTAAAGCAAGGTGACCTTGTTCGGTCACTTTGTTTTACTGGTACGCGAGTAAAAATCGAATGAAACAGCTAGGGGTAGAGTTTCCTTATCTTTTGATATCCCGTGTGTGGGTGAAGGGGTTGCCTCTGTCCGCGTTGCTCTTGCCGTGGCCTTTGTGCGCCTCATGCTGACCTACCTTGGGGGCCATCCGGCATGGCAATCCTGGGGGCCTATCTCATCTCCCCTGTTTCGCCCGGTTATACCAATGCGTCTCTGGTACCGCTCTTTTTATTGGCCCGAGGCGCGTTGTGGCCGTGGCAGCGCCGGACGCAGCGCATGGTATCTTTGCGTATTTTTTGTTTCGAGTAGTCGCGTCGTCTGCAACGGGTTAGGGCGTCGGATGCCTCTGCGCCCCTTGGCAGGGCCGTCGCGTCTCCAGAGCGAGGCAGAGGTACGGCGAGCCCCGGTAGTGTCTGTTGGACCCTTTACAGGGAACTTGTGGGGCCGGCCGGGGCGCTCGCCCGCTGTCCGCCGTGACTATAAATAGGGGGGATTCCTCCCAAGGAAAGCATCTAGAGCCAGACAGCCAAAGCCTCTTGAGTCCCTACAAACCATGGGGTTTGCTTGTTGCATGGGAGAGCGACTTTCCTTCCTTTGTAGCGAGCAGGGTTGCCTGGGTTCAAGGTTTTTGTCCCGGGCAGGGAAAGCCGACCTTAGGATAGCATGGTCTTCTCTATGGTTCCCGTCTCTTTGGCTATGAGTGTCTTCGTATGCGCGCCGGGTTTTGGCTATGAGTGGCTTCGTATGCGCCACTTGTACCCAGAACGCCCTTCGGTGACCTCGTACCTATGCGCCCCCTGCGCGGGCAGGCGTTACACCTCGGGTCCTCTCGGGAGAGGCTTTGGTGGTTGCCTAGGTGAGGTTGTCCAGGAGGATCCGGCGCCGGATGGTGGTGCGGGGGTTTCGCCCTGCCACCGCCTGGTGGGTCGCGCGTCCTGCCGTCGGCGGGAGTCGGAGCTGAGAAGTCGCCGACGTGACGGTGGTGAGGGGGGCGACTATCAAAGTCTAGCCATCCGCTCAGCACGCTCTCGGTGGCTTTCCGGCCACCCATTCCTTGGTTCAGGTGCGTCGTTGGGTGCCTGGCCCCCACGTTGAGCTCCCAAAAGAGGATGCTCGTTGGTGGCGGTAGGCCCTATGTGGTGGAGCGCCGAGGAGGGTTCCTGCCTCCTTTGACGCTCACCGCACGGGGAGAACACCCACAAGGAAGGGGTGATGGCTCTTGTTGAGTGGGAAGGTTCTTGAGTGGGGAGATCCGTGACCTTCCCTGCCGCAGAGGCATCAAGAACCTGACTCCAACAAGAGCCAACGTCCAGGGGCCATCTTTGTCGGCGCAAGATGCGCGCGACCCTTTTCCAACTCTGGCCCCAGGGAGCGGGGCCCAGAGCTCCCTTTGATCCAAATATTGATGTAATGAAAGTTTTCGAATCATAAGAATAAATAGCTCCCGTACTTGTCTTGTGATTTTGATTTTCATCAATTTTTGCGACTTGTGGAGGCTCCGGGGCAGCGCCTGGACTCCCGCGAATTGACCTTTTTTGGGTCGGCCAGTATGTCTGACTGGTTCACTCCCAGCCCCCGAGTTGGGCAAGGCGACCGATGGGTTCGTTTGGCCAACTTAGTCGTGTGGGGGAGCGAACAGTAGTCTAAGGATAAAATCTCCTCAGGTTTTCAATGTTCCATGTGTTGGTGAAGATGTTACCGTCGGAGTCTTTGAGTTTGTAGGAGCCTGGCCGTAGGACCTTGGCGATGATGTAAGGTCCTTCCCATGGCGGAGTGAGTTTATGCTTGCCTCTGGTGTCCATTACCCTTCTTAGTACTAGATCACCAACGCTGAAGGACCTGCTGCGGACCTGGCGGTCGTGGTAGCGTCGCAGGTCTTATTGGTATTTGGCCGACGTAGCGACGATTGCCTCTCTTGCCTCGTCTAGGAGGTCGTTGGCGAGTTCGGCGTCCGCCGTTTGTCGCTCGCTGTCGTACGCTCGGACCCTAGGGGATCCATATTCGAGCTCCGTGGGGATTACGGCTTCAGCGCCGTATGCCAAGAAGAAGGGGGTGCATCCAGTGGCTCTAGATGGGGTTGTGCGCAAGCTCCAGAGAACGGCAGGTAGCTCGGCCACCCATTTTCCGCCGAACTTTTTCAGTCTGTCGAAGATTCTGGGCTTGAGCCCTTGTAAGATCATGCCGTTGGCTCGCTCAACTTGGCCGTTGGTCCGTGGGTGCGCCACGGCGGCCCATTCGACCTTGATGTTGAATTGGTCACAGAACTGGAGGAAATCATGACCCTTGAATTGGACTCCGTTGTCGGTTATAATGGAGTTTGGTACTCCGAACCTATAAACGATGTCACGGAAGAAGGAAGCGGCGTTCGCCGCTGTGAGCAGCGCGATGGGTTTGGCTTCTATCCACTTAGTGAACTTGTCGATAGCGACGAATAAGTGGGTGAAGCCCCTGGGCGCTTTTTTAAAGGGTCCAACCATATCCAAGCCCCAGACCGCAAAGGGCCACGTGATGGGGATAGTTTGGAGTGCCTGCGCAAACATGTGAATCTGCCTGGCAAAAAATTGGCATCCTTCGCAGGTTCGCACGACCTGCTCGGCGTCAGCCATGGCTGTCGGCCAGTAGAAGCCTTGCCGGAAAGCCTTTCCTACCAGTGCCCTTGGGGCCGCGTGGTGCCCGCACACGCCTCCATGGATTTCGGCCAGGATCTGCTTCCCCTCATCAATGGGGATGCACCTCTGTTTGATCCCGGAGGCGCTCTCTTTGTAGAGCTCTCCATTAACAATAACGAAGGACTTCGCTCTGCGGGCCACGCATCTGGCCTCGGTCGCGTCCTCGGGTAGGTTGCCGTCGGAGAGTCGGTTTATGATGTTGAGACGCCAGTCTGGACCCCCGACTACAGCTATCAGCCAAGTAGGGCCTGCGATTTGATCGCAGTTCTTGGCAGGTAGGTAATGTCGAGCCCGTTGAGCTCGAGTGCCATTTCGCGATGCGTCCTATCGTGTCACGGTTACGGATGATCTCGCCCAAAGGGGCAGTGGAGACGACTGTCACCGGGTGTCGGTCGAAGTAATGGATAAGCTTCCTCTTGGCGATGAGTACCGCATAGAGGAGCTTCTGTACTTGCGGGTACCGAGTCTTGGACTCGCTTAAAACCTCGCTGATGAAGTAGACAGGCCTCTGTACTTTGAGTGCTCGGCCCTCTTTTGCTCGTTCTACGACCAGGGCCGCGCTGACCACTTGTGTGGTGGCGGCGACGTACAAAAGCAGCGTCTCTGTTAGGTCGGGTGCGACCAACACCGGAGGCGTCGTGAGAAAAGCCTTGATTTTGTCCAGGGCCGTTTGGGCCTCCGGGGTCCAGGAGAAGCGGTCTCCCTTTCTTAGCAACTTGTAGAGCGGCATCCCTCGTTCGCCGAGCCTGGATATAAAGCGGCTGAGCGAGGCGACGCATCCTACCAGTCGTTGGACTCCCTTCAGGTTTCGAATGGGGCCCATTCTTTGAATGGCGTCGATTTTTTCCTGGTTTTCCTCGATTCCCCTTTCGGAGACCATGAAGCCCAGGAGTTTGCCCTTAGGGACCCCAAAAACGCATTTTTCGGGGTTGAGCTTAATCCGGAACTTGCAGAGGTTCGCAAAAGTTTCCTCTAGGTCGGCTATGAGGCCTTCGGATTCCTTGGTATTTACGACTATGTCGTCGACGTAGACTTCCACATTTCGTCATACCTGATCGACAAAACACAGGAGCATGCATCGCTGGTATGTTGCTCCCGCATTCTTTAAGCCGAATGGCATGGATATGTAACAGAAGGGACCGAAGGGAGTGATGAAAGAAGTGGTGAGCTGGTCGCTTTCTTTCATCGCGATTTGGTGGTAGCCAGAGTACGCGTCCAGAAAGGAACTCACAACCTGCGGTGGAGTCGACCACTTGGTCAATGCCAGGTAGAGGGAAAGGGTCCTTTGGACATGCCTTGTTCAGGCTCGTGTAGTCGACACACATCCTCCACTTCCCATTCTTCTTTTTAACCATTACAGGATTGGCAACCCACTCTGGGTGTTGCACTTCTTTTATGAATCCTGCGGCTAAAAGCTTAGTGATCTCCTCCCCTATAACCTTGCGCTTCTCCTCGTCGAATCGGTGAAGGCGTTGGGTTACCGGTCTTGCGGTCGGTCGGACATTTAGGGAGTGCTCGGCGACCTCCCGGGGGATTCCTGGCATGTCGGCAGGCTTCCAAGCGAAGACGTCCCGGTTGGCTCGGAGGAAGTCGACGAGCGCGCTTTTCTATTTCTGGGAAAGGGTGGCCCCGATCCTGACCTTCTTGGAAGGGTCGGCAGGGTCGAGCGGCACCTCCTTCGTGTCCTCAGAAGGCTTGAAGGTGCCTCCCCCAGCTTTGGACGTCTCGGGGACGTCTGGGGTGTTTCTTTGGTTGCCTCGGGGGCACACGTTGACATGACCTTCTTGAGGTCGGCCATCTCCTTGGACGCCACAAGGGACGCGGCAAGCTCGCAGTTGGCCCGCTCGCACTTGTAGGCTTCTTTGAAGGAAGATGCCACAGTGATGACCCGTGCGGACCGAGCATCTTTAGCTTGAGATATGTGTAATTTGGGATGGCCATGAACTTGGCGTAGCATGGCCGTCCCAAAATCGCGTGGTATAACCCCGCGAAGTTGACCACCTCGAACTGCAATCGCTCCGTGCGGAAGTTCGAAGGTTCGCCGAACGTGACGGGCAGCGTGATCTGCCCGAGGGGGTAGGCCTGCTGGCCTGGGATGATGCCGTGGAACGGGGCGTGACTGGGCCGCAGGCTTGTCCTGGGGATTCGCATCCATGATGTTGAGGCCGCTTCCGCCGTCCATGAGCACCCTTGTGAGGCGCTTGGGGCCGATGATTGGTTCCATGATGAGCGGGTAGGTCCCGGGGTGCGGGACTTTGTTCGGATGGTCGCGTCAATCGAAGGTGATCGGCTCTTCCGACCATCGGAGCTATTCAAGGGCGGCGGGATTTACGGCGTTTACCTCGCGGTTCGCGAGCTTAAGCTTGCGCTTGTCGGCGTAGGACTCCGGCCCCCCGAAGATCATGAGGCATCCCGTTGTCTCGGGGAATGCCTCGGCGTCGTCCTTTTTCTCCGCCATCTGGGCGGCCTCCTCCATCTTTGCTTCTTCTGCGAAGGGTTGCCGATGAAGCGCTTGAGGAGTTCGCATTCCCGGAGCTTGTGACGCGCTGGGAACCCATGGTTCTGGCACGGCCCGTCCATGAGCTTTTGGAAGTGCTCGTTGCTGGACTTGGCCGGAGGCTTGGGAGGTCGGTCGGCTGCGGTGACTTCATTTCTCCCGTGGTGTGGGCGCTCGTCCCTCTGATGCCTTTCGTCCCTCTGGCGCTTACCGCGGCGCTCACGCCGATCTTTTTTGGCGTCGCTTATTCCTTCCCCGTCATCACGGGAGGTTCTTCCCTTGCAGAAGATGGCGCCGACCGCGTCCTCGCCATCGGCAAACTTGGTGGCGATGTCGAGGAGATCGGCCGTTGTCTTGGGGCGCCCACGACCGAGCTCGTGGACGAGCGCCTCATTCGTAGTGCCGTATGTGAAGGCACTGACGACGTCGGCGTCAGTGATGTTCGGGAGCTCGTTTCTCTTCTGAGAGAATCTCCGGATGTAGTCCCGAAGACTTTTTCCGGACTTCTGGGTGCAGCTCTTGAGGTCCCAGGAGCTCCCGGGGCGCTTGTACGTCCCCTGGAAGTTCCCTACAAAGACCTTCTTGAGGCCTTCCTAGTCGTGGATGGTGTCCTCAGGCAAGTGCTCGAGCCATGCTCGAGGCGCGTCCCCGAGGTGGATGGGGAGATACTGGATGATCAGAGAATCATCCCTGATCCCTGCTAGTCGGCAAGCGAGTCGATAATCCTCGAGCCATACAGCCAGGTTCGTGGACCCGTCGTACCTGGTGAGGTTGGTGGGCGCGCGCACTCGTGAGGGGAACTGCGCTTCGCGGATCGCGTTCCCGAAAGCACGTGGCCCTGGTCCAGTTGGACCGGATCCATACTCGCGTCTTGCGTCCGGGGTGCGCGAGTGTGCGATGTTGTCCCGCTCCCTTCGGCGGGCATTGAGGGTATCGCGGGCGTCACGCTTGTCGCCCAGGCGATCCTTGACTGGTCTCGCGGATGCCCGTGCCCCATTACCCTGTGTGGTCACCGTCCGCGTGGTGCGTGCACCCGTATCCACCGTTGGCTGATTTGCCAACTCGGCCTGCTGCACCACTGCCCTTTGCACGAGGCTGCGAAGGTTTTGGAGCATGGCCTTGGCGGCAGGCTCGCTGGGCTCCGGGATTGCCTGGAGCATCATGGCGGCGGCGATGTTTTGATCGGGGCGAGGGAAATATGGCGTCCCGTCGCTCCCTTGAAGGAGCTGGTTGTAGACGTGGCGCCCACGGGGCCCTTCGCCCTTATGCTGGCGCCGCCCTACCTCATTGTGGAGCTCCTCGAGCCTATGTTTGAGGTCGTCGATCTCCTTCTCCTTCTGGCGGAGCTCGTTTTCGCGCGCGAGGGTGCGCGCCTATCGTTCACGTTGGTACTCCACCTCTTGGCTGGGGGTCCTTTGACCTCCAGCGTCTCCGCCTATGGGAGGGGTTGCCACGAGGCATGCCCTTCCGATCACGGCCGGGTGGTTTTCGTCCGACCTAGAGACGGACCCGCTGCTGGAAACATCTTCTAGGAGGTCATGGACGGACGTCGGGTAGTGGCCCGCCATGGCCACGAGGGTTGATTGACGAGGCGTCCCGTCCTCGTGGATTGTGATGCGCGTCTCGGGGCGGCGCTTGAGCGCAGCGGTGCGTCGCTTCAACCTCCGCTTATCTGCCTTGGTTCCGGCAGGCGCGGGACGCATGGGTCCTTCCGTCCTCACTGCGAGGGGCGAGTCCGGGGCAGTACCTTGGAGCGCCGCCATGGACAGCAACGGTGGGTTCCTATGCAGCTGGGTCACCACGTTCGCGAGTGCATAGAGCACTTGATCGCGATCCTCACAAGTGGAGGTCGAGCGGAGGAGCGCGTTGGCGCAGTCGGCGAGCGCCTCCATGTTGAGGTCGGCGGGCGTCGAGTGCTCAGCTTCTCCCATCGTCGTGTCGCGCGGAGCGTCCACGATTTGGAGGTCATCCATGCCCTGTGTGAGGGCGTCAATGGATGGAGTAGGGTCGACGAGGCAGAGCTCGCCAGCGGCGGTGGCAACGAAGGTGAAGGTGCCGAAGGTGATGCGGCTCCCTGGTGCGAGGACCTTGTTGCCGACGGAGGTGGATGATGATGCCATCGGAGCGATGATGTCGCTTAGGCGCGCTGAAGATCCCCTACCTGGCGCGCCAACTGTCGTGGTTCCGGGAACCGGGGTGACACAAGCAGTAGATTTGTTGTTCGGTGGGGGATGTCAGCACGGTCTCACTCCGAATAGTGAGCCGGTAGACTCGAAGGTTTATACTGGTTCAGGATGAATCCTTACGTCCAGTGGAGTGTGTGTTTCTTGTATTATGAGGTGTGTGGAGGTGTTACAGTGGGCGCAAGCGCAGTGGAGAGGGTCTCCATGTTACTTGGCCTCAGTGCTCTTTGTGTGCTTCTTGCTCTTCTCTTTTTTTTACTCGTGAGCGCTTCCCCTCCTTTTATAGTTCAAGGGGGGAGCTTACAGTTCTAGGGAACAAGAAGAAGGGATACAAAGGGGAAGGGGACCCTGACACGTGGGTCCCTCTTGCTACAAGAGTCCTGTCAGAAGCCCGTGCCTTCTTGGCACGCCTTTGTCACGCGCGATGAGGTCGTCCGTCCAGGATCCTGTAGCTGAGCTGTGCCGGGGCTTCGGTATACCTGCAAATGCTTCTATTCTCACGGAGTTAGAGAGCCGCATGGGGAGGGTGTTCCGTCCCATCCGTCCTGGCCTCCTTTCTTTAGCTCTTGGCGTCAGACGGGCGTGGTGTTAGGTGGCGGATTATCCAGCTACGGAGCGTTGCTGCTGAGTCGTTTCGTCTGTCCGTAACGGTGCACCGTGTATCATCGTGCCCTGCCGAGGGGTGAAGGTCGGTCGGTTGCCTCCCGCCTCGTAAGTCTGTACGAGGCGGGGCTCGGTGGTCCTGTCTCTTGCGCTTGTTCGGTTTTGCCGGCCTCGCCACACCCTGCTAGATATCTCGTTTCGTAGGGTCAACCTATATCCGGCGTCATTCCCCTAGCCCCGTCGTGGCGGGGTGTTCCAGGCCAGCGGCGTCAAGTGGTTGATGGCACATCTTGTCGCAGAGAGTACGCGTGCAGGCACGCGCCTGGCAGGCGATGGCAGCGTGACGCCGTTCCGTCGTAGCAGGCGTGGGCGCAGGAGGGCAGCGTGTCGTCCCATCATCCGGACCCGTGAGTGGACTTTCCGCTGCCTGGTCGTGGGGCGCATGCCGGTGGGTCCCAACGTCGGGTGCGGCATCGGTCGGGTTTCTCCGCCTCGCCCGAGCCTTGATCTGAGGATCGGCCGCCTCGTGGGAAGGTTGGCCACCTCCGTCCCGTACGAGCGTACGGGGCGAGGGTCGGATCGGCTCATTCCTCTAGTCGCCATGCGTTGGGTAAGGCCGTGGGCCTTCGATCTGGGCCTGTGCAGGCCTTTCTTGGGCTTCTTTCCTCTGGGGTTTTGTATTCTCCCCCGTCAGCATCCACGCAACCTTCCTGACTGCAATGTCAAGCCAGGTGGTACACCTGCACCACGACACAAACACTTGATTGGCTTTTCCGCAGAGCCGATCGGAGCTGCACGACAGGGAGACGAGTGCAGCAGCAGCGCGATCCCCGGCTCCTGTATGCCCTGCGCCCGGACCTCGCCGTGCACCGGCATCCGGGTGCAACACATACCTAGTGTTAGAATATGGGTTTTGTAACGCCCTAAAAATTGACCCAACCGAAATCATATAGAAACTCTCCAAATTTCTTTTTAACTCTGTCCAAATATCCTACCCAAAAACCCAAAACTAGAAATCAAAAAGAAAATAGAAAAAGAGAAGCGGGCCAGCCACTCACTTCCTCAGCCCAGCCCACCCCGACCTTCCCTCCTTTCCCGGCCCGCTCCACTCTCCCCCACCCCACCTAGGCCAAGCCGCCCAAGCCGGCCCAACTTCCCCCTCCCCCGACCCGCCCTCCCTCACGCTGACACCCGGGCCCCGCCGTTAGCTCCTTCTTCCCCCTGCCGACGGCGCGGCGGCAGCAGAGCCCCCCTTCCCCGTCTTTCTCCTCCCGACGCGTGGCCGCAAGCCGCGACACGCGCCCGGCCCCGCGCTACCCGCACCCCGGCCACCTATAAATGCCCCTGCCCATCTCGAACCCGAGCACACCACCACGCCAACACACTACACCGCCGGGCTGCCTGGGGGAGACTCCGGCGCGGCCTCGTCCACGCGCGACTACTGCCCCTATCACCGAGCCCAAATTTTCCCCTCTGCGCGTCGCCGTTCTCCAAATTAAGGTGAGCACTACCATCAGCACATCGCCCCGCACCTCCCCCACCCCAACTCGGCCCAAACCCTCCACGGGGGCAGCCCCGGCCTGGTGCCGCGCCGCCCACCGTCACCACCTACCCCGCCGGCGCTCGTCGCCAGGACAACCGCACCCTCCTCCCGCCTTGGGGACGGCGTCACGAGGTTCACCTCGATGACCTTCACCTCCCGGTGCCACCTTCGCCGCCGAAACCGCCTCACCGGCGGGGAACCACCGGCGAGCCACCGCTGCCCCCCCCATGGCCGGTTCACCCGAGCCGGACCGAACCGCCGCCCACACCACCCCTAACGCCGTCGCCACCTCCACCCTCACTGACGTGTGGGCCCGGCCTCGACGCCGTCACTCCACGCCGTCCCGACCTCACCGCGCCCACTAGGCCGGCCCGCTGGCCGCTGCGCGCGAGCTGGGCCCGGGAAAGGCCAGCCACTCGCGGGCCAAGTTGTTGGGCTGCTTGTGGGTCGCGAGTAAAAATCAGCCCGTAGAAGCTTTCTCCTTTTTTCAGAAAAGTCCCAATCTACCCCCTGCACATAAACCTCCATATCTTTCCCATTCCAACTCCGTTTGAGATTATTCTTCTTCCTAAATTCTTCTAAAAACACCCTCTATCTGATCCAACCCCTCTCCAAATGTTTGGTGCCTGAATGGTTGTATTTATTGTATGTTTTGTTTGTGTGTGCTAGACACCGTCCCGGAGGAACCCCAGGAACCGGAGACGACCGTCGCGGACCCGGAACCCGATGATCCTAGTACCGACCTCCACTGCGATGAGGACCTAGACGACGGCAAGTCCACTAGAATCCTCACGTGATGCATAAAATTCTTAGTAGTGCAAAATAAAACTTTTGGCCAGTTCAACCCAATAAAACCTGCATTGTTTGCTTGCTAAGGTAAACCCTATCTGGATAGTCCCCCAAACCTATTTAGAAGTAGCGTGCATAGGTGGGAATCGCTCATTCAACTATGTCTATCTAAAACTTGGAGATAAGTTGGGGTTAAGGTGGATAACTTGATGAGATGGGATAACAGTGGGTATAGGTGTTTTTAAAATAAAATGGGGAAGAACCCCGGCAAACGACCCACGGGTCGGAATAAGCCATCTAAGGGCAGGGTATGAATGGTAACTTAGCAACCCGCGATTACCCAAGTCCCGGGAGTCGTGGCGACAATCAGGTAGGTGGATGCTCGCAGTGTCGAGCAATGGAAAGTTGGGAATGGTTCTACCTGCGCTCTGAAGGACCGGGTTGATCTACATCTTGCCTAACTCTTTTAGTACAATCACTCGCTCTGTATGAGGCATTGGCTAGGCCTGAGCCGGAGTGGATAGCCTAGTAGCTTCTGTGCTGCCGCACAAGGGGTTAGGGAAGGGGTTGGGAGCCACGGGAGTACCGCGAGGTACTAGAGTGGCTAGGTGGCCCGAACCTCTAAAGTACTGCTAGGTGATGAAACAAAGGCAATGGCTTAGTTTGGAATTCGGGCGCTTATGACGATAAGTAGCCGCTGAGTCCAACTTGTGGGTATTAGTGCAACTCTGGTCAGTAGTAAAATCTATTCATAGTCCGCGTCCACTCGTATGGATGAGTTACGGCTTGATATTTCAATTAGCAAGTTTTTCATAATCTAAAACTGGATGGATATAGGTCAGGAAAGCTTGATTTGAGTTGATGGATGGCTGGGAAAAAGTTATGTGATGGGCTGCTTGGATCGGCTAATCCGGTGGCCTCCCTCTTTGGATAAAAACCCTGTTTTTCATAAAGCTAAAACTTTACCACTAAAATGAACCTTGCATTAGTTTCTCGCAAAACACCTGAGCCCTAGATATAGCTTTGCATGTAGATATAGTCAATCTCCCAAACTCTGCAGGAGGAAGGTGGGTTTGCAGAGTACGTATGTACTCACCCTTGCTATGTTGATGTTTTTCCAGATAGCTCCGACGAACTGTTTGAGCTGCTCTTCGGCTAGGTCACGGTCCTGCCTCCCAACTAGCCTATGGCATTGGGTCCGAAGGATTAGCTTCCGCTGTATCTTATTTTCATGCAATATTTATGTAATGGTTTGTAATCGTTAAGTCTGGACTCTGTACTACTTGAAATAAATTTGTTGCTAGACCCTGGGACTAGCATTTGCATCACATTTGAGTTTCCAAGTAATTGGGGACGCTTCAGGTTTAACGGGGTGTGGCGTTCATCTTTTCTCTTTATTCTTTGTATCAATACGGTGTTTTCACTAAGCTCAAAATATGATGTATCAATATGGTGTTTTCGCATAAAGTAGGAAGAACAATATGTCAATGAGCGATTTTTTCTCATTATTCGATGTATCAATATGGTGTTGTGACAGAGCTTGAAATACATTTGGTTCACCCACTCTTGAGGGATCCGCAAGCAATGCTAAAGAACGAAGTAATTCCAAACCAGCCATTTGTTAGCAACCACTAGACAGAACACCAAGTAACTCCAAGAATCAACCGTTATAAGACTGATAGAGTTTTGGTACTGTAGCAAGCAAGGGAGGAAAAGCTCAGGCACCGTTCTCTTTGGAGGATATGGATCCGCTACACTGCAGGGTCTGTTTGTTTCCTTGGCCTAGGGGTGGCCTGTATTATATTAGCCCACATGCAGGCACAGTAGCTGCAGGGCTAAGATATGCAACTTTCCAGTATTTGTCTTACATATCATATCCAGACTGAGAAAGTTTGTGTTTGTTTTATCTGCATTGGCCTATTGCATTTTTTAGGCCTTATTTGTTTCCATGCACACCAACGAGTTGGGCTTATCCCTCGCCAGCTTCGACCTCATCGCCGACGTCGACTCCACCCTCCCCCCCCCCCCCCCCGCGCCATGTCACACTGTTCGCGTGCGGCAGCGTTGCGCTGGGGATGGCAGCTCGGCAACATGACGAGGCTTGTCCGCCTGGACATGACGACGCTAGGGATGGGGAAGGCAACAAGATCTGGGCCCCAGCGCCACCGGTCACCACGTAGCCACGCTCCTCCTCGTCATCCTCGAAGGCCTCCCGTCGCGGCGCCGTCCCATCCCCTCCGCCTCCGACTGCGGTGGCCCCACTCCGGCTCCGCCTACGCACCGTGCCATTGGGCTGGGCCGCGAGCACGGCGTCGAGGGAGTAGTAGGACAGCGCGCCGTCGTCCCGCGCCCATTTCGCCCGCTCCCGCCCGCCGAGCCGGAGGTCCAGGCACGCGTCGCACCCGTCGACGGCGGCGCCGGCACGAAGGAGGCACGAGTGGTTTTGGCACTTGTCGTGCACGTCGCACGCCAAGCTCGTGCCCCGCGGCGTTGCCCAGAGGCTACCCGGCAGCAGCGCCGGGTGTGCGTACCCCTTTGACGGCGCACACGGCACCGGCGCCGTGGCACCGGCGCCGCAGCCGCCGAGGAGCAGCGCGTGCGCACGAGGGGCTCGTCGGCGGGGCACTCCCCGCTGGGTGCGTACGCCATATACCGCTCCAGGTCGTCCTGGGCATGGACGCACGCGTGGCCCAGCGCCGCAAACGCCTGACCGGCGGCGCCGAGGACGTGCGGGCCGATGGCGAGCTTGAGCTCGTCGGCGGGCTCGCGCTTCCAGCTCCATCCGCCATCGTCGGCGGCAGGCGGGGACGCAGACATGGTGTCAAGGAGCGGGCGGAGGAGCTCGTTGGCGGCGTTGACGCGCGCGTGGAGGCAGGCAAGCTAGGCGCGGCCGGCGGCGAGGGCCGCCTGCGTGGCGTTGAGGTCGGCGAAGAGAGCGGTGGAGTCGTCCCAGAGACGGACGGTGGCGGGCTTGCAGCGGCGGAGGAAGAGTTGACTTCTCTGTTCTGTCTAATTTGGCGATGCGTCCCTCTCAACTCTCGTTGCTTCCTCCTTCCTCCCATAGGCTGTTAAGCTGAACCAGCGGCTCCCCTATCCCTACACTATTTCAACTACACCTTTCTCTATCTACTGTAACATAACAGTGCATCATTTAATTTTAGGTAAAGACTTCACGTCGGCCACCGTATTTTTGTTCGATGGTACGCACACCTCCGTCAATTACACCACGGTAGCTTTTCCCCTTCAATGCACTCCTGCCAGAACCTTGTATTATATTCTTTTCTCCCACTCGCTTGTTTATAGGCTCGTGCTCGTGGCTCATCCATTCATTTCCAATCATGGCTACTTGACGACAGCTGCATGCCTCCTCGAAAGATGGCCTCAGAAGCAACCGTCGCCATTACCGGCAGCACAGCGGCCAGCGACGGCGGCGAGGCCCCCCCTCCCCTCTCTCCCGTTCTCCTTCTCCATCCTCACGTCCTACCCTTTGCTTCACCTGGCGCATCGATGCCAAGGGTCCGCGGCAACCAGATCCAAGCGGGGAGGATGCCTGTGGTGGTCGGATTAGGAGACGAGGCCGCGTCGGCCAGATCCAATGCCTCCTGCACCGACGACGCTGCTCCTCCCAGCGCGGTCGCCGCACCCTCTCGACATCTTCCGCTGGCGCCGTGCCTGCCACCTTCCCCGACGCTGGCGCCCCCTCCCCCACCTCCCAGCGCGGTCGGATCTGGGCTGGAACGGTGCTTTGGAGGCCGCGCCGTCAACCGATGCCGCCATGGTGGTCGCCCTCTCAGCCTCTTCTTCCGCCAGCGCCGCGCCCTGCTCCACGCGCTCCTCCTTCCCCGCCTCCCAGCGCGGCGGATCTAGGCCGCAGCAGGGCTTCAGAGACCGCGCCGCCATAGCGGTCGGCTCCCGTCGAGCACCGGCCTCATGGAGGCCGGAGGCACTTGGAGGTGGCCGCCGCCCTCGAGGCATGCGTGCCCATCGCCTTTGCTGCATCCATCCTTGCGCGGTCGTGCCTCCGGAGTCTGCTCCCTCAACCCCCGCTCTACTTCAGTAGTTTTCATTAGGCAAAATGATGGTTTTCAGTAGGAAAAATACTGATTTTCATTAGGCAAAATACTAGTTTTCATTAGGCAAAAATGACATTTGGATTTTTTGCCTAATGATACTACTATTGTGCCTAGTGACACTAATATTTTTGCCTACTGAATAGCTCTATTATTGCCTAATACTTTGCATTATTGCCTATTCGTGAATCTTGTTTGTGCATTTTTTCCGTTTCTTGCAGGAGCTCGACATGGTGGGGAGAGGCAGCGAGTGGTGATGGTTTTTGCCTCAGCCTGACGTGGACCACTCTATTTTTTTCAAAAGTAGAAAGGCTGCAAACAGAATGTATGTAGATGTTACTGAATATGGGTGTGCATGCGATAAAGCAAATTTACAGCCGTGCGTGCATTAGCCGTGTCCTTAATTTTATGAGTTCAATATGGGGCATCCCTGCCTCAGGTCAGCAGGCCGTTCCTAACAGTAGCCTTAGAGCCTCTTCAGTAGAGATGCAAACGGATCAGATCGGAACGGATAATGCCTTTTTTCATATCCTAATCTTTTTTTGTCGGATTCGCAGCAGAGCGGATATTATTCGGTTACGGATAGGAATTTTTTAGGATATCGAAAACGGTGCAGAGTCGGATCAGTGCCGGAGCGAAAAGGATTTAAAAATATCGGATAATACATATGTTTGCCGGACCCATACCCCAGAAACGCCCATGTGGGAACTCTACCTAAAAAGAAAAAGGCAAGAATACTAGACATGTGGGCCCAACAAGGAGTCGAAGACTGGAGAAGCAGAGGGTCAGCCGCTAAGGTGGGCCCGTCCACCTTGCCGGGGGAACCTCGGGCCTGGCCCAGAAGACGGATGTACAACCCCGATTGAGTCTCCACTTCTTAGCTGACCAACCCCGGCCGGCACATTCCTTCCAGGGGAACGAACTCGTACCCACCGCATTTAATGTGGTAGGGACCCTCCTCTGAAAACATACCTGTACGTCGCAAACGTGCGAAGCTACCATCATGACCAGGGATAGCGTAATGGGGCACCGCCCGTAATACCAGGGACGTGCGGAGTTACAGTAAACCCCTCACCATCCGTATCATAAGAAGGCGTGCAATCCTATAGTACACCCCACGCCACGCACTGTAGACGCTATAAGTGCTCGGTGGATAAGATCACAGGGCAAGAAGATACGATTGCTGGAATTCGTATATACCATCACTGAGCCATACCTCCAACTGTGAGCAAAGAGGCTACTACTGTAGCCCTACACTATTCACTTTGTACTATCACTCCCACCTTTGGACTATAAAAGGGTGGCAGTGGTTCACAACGCGGACACTCGGACTCAGCCATCCATGCATACTCGCACATTCTCTCTCAACATTTGAGCTCACCAGAGCTCTTCCCTTTGCCCAAGCTCCTGCTTGGGTTGTAATCAGTGTTCTTCTCCTTATATCGAGATCTCACCAAGAGAACATAGGGCATTACACCATTCTGTGGTCCGAACCTCTCTAAACCTTGTTCTTCCACCACTTGTCTGCTACGAGGTCTCGCAGTAGCGTCCACATCCATACACTCCTTCATACGATAGGGGTGCCCTTGAGGTACCTCGGTGTCGAGAACGTCGACAACATACTTACATATAGTTTTTTAAAATGATCAATAATTTATAAACTAAATTATAATTGTTCAGATCATAGTTACGTTTCAGTAATAAAAAAAATAATAGTGACGGTATTTTTGACATGAATCAATCATCGTTGACTCTCATATACTTGCCAAACTAATCAGACTATCCTATCATTAACATCAGATAATCTGCGTTCAAATATTTGATACTCCATATCCGTCGGATTTTGGTGATACCATATCCTACTCCACGTACGCATGTAAATCGGATTCGGATTATTCATATCTGCATGGATATAAAAACTTTTCCATATCCGCATAATTAGGATTCAGATCGGATACTTATCCACACCACTTGCACCCCTACTCTTTAGAAACAAAGTTTTCAAAACCAAAGTTTTATAATACCATAGTCCATCAAATACCATAACAAAACCATAGTTTTACAATAATATCTGGCACATGTTTAAAAGTATAAGTATTTTGGCATCATTTCCTCTTCACAATGGAAACTTTGGTTAGACCAAAGTTTTTTATACCTCTAAAATACCATAGTATTGGCAATACCATAGTTTTAGATACATAATTTTTAGAAGAGCTCCAAAACACTTTTTGGTCCAAATACTCCCTCCATTCTTTTTTATTTGTCACTTCTTAGAGTTCAAAAATAAACTAGCAGGCGACAAATAGTTGAGAACTGAGGTAGTACCATGGTATTCTCAAATACCGTAGTATTGCCTTAAAACAACGAAAATACTTTGTTTCCAAATAGACCTTTAATATTATGCAAAAGTAGGCAACGGCAACTCCAACAGTGCCGTTCAAACGTGGCATAAGGCATACAAAACTGGAAATGAAGAATGACAATGTCAGTATTGGACATGTTCGAAGGAATTGGTTGCTCAAAACATGCCGGAGAAAGTTTCATCGACTCTTGCATTCATGTATTTTAACTCTAAACTTCAAAACTGTCTAGATCTAACACCTCAAAGTATCAATACAGTTCGATTTTGAACCCTAAGACTGGTTCTGATGATGTCATGGTAGTTTTGAACAGTGCAGAATCAGAAGCTCTCAAACTAAGTATTCACTATCCAACGCTTCCATTTGATTTTGAGAGGGCATCGGCTTCAACATCATGGGTGTGCTGCATCAACGTGAACCTATAGGCACGTACAGTGCAACTTCAATCGGTTGGTCACCCAGCCATCACATCTCATCAAGCAGCAAATATAGCCTGTATGCTCTGCCTTAGTGGTTCACATCTTCATGTCAATTGTACAATATGTACCATCTGACTACTATAACACCAGGTAGCTCTGGTGTCCAGGTGTAGTAGACCTTTGTGTCAACTCACAACCTGACAACCAGATGGACTAGAAACCATCATGTTCTTTTTGCTCGAATCAATCATGTGTTGCACCTGCATCATCCAACAAAGGCACAAGAAAACAAGGCCTGTGTGAGACGCATTCAAAGAGGGACCAAACCTAATTGACTTGCCATATCAACTGAACAGATACATCAAGTATTAGTTCACCGTGAAATTGTCAAATATAAAAATAGCCACACAGACAAGTTGTCCAAGGACATAAGAGAACTGTTAGATCAGATGAAGTGCTCAGGTTACAAATGTTCCAATGACTTCTATGGACCAAATAAATCACCTAGAAGCTAGACATTATGCTAGCTGAATCAGGTGGTCAAACCCACCTGAGCTGCACCCTATCACTTTTTTTCTGTACTAATCTTTCCCTAAGAATTAAAACACCATAATAGAAACAACAGATATAGTTTACCTTCTGTACAAGTCCTGGCTATGCTTTGAAGCCTAAGAGTCAACTTGGAAACATTTTTTCTTGGATTTAAAATCAGAACATATAGTAACCAGCTAATTTGTATTGTGTTTAGGAAATAACTGAATAATACCTGCAAAGCCGAGTGATATTCGTCCAAGTATGAAAATGAGAGATCAAACTAATCACATATGCACACTTTACGCCACAGACAGGCCCCTTAGCTTGTCACAGTGAGGTGTAGGGTAGTCCTTGGCCCATTGACGCCGTTGGAGTTCCACATGGCAATATCTTCCAAGCATACTCTTTAAGTCCTTCAAAACATGCTGCTCAAGATTCTCTCTAGACTGACTCCCTTGTGGAAACTGCTGATCAAAGTCTTGTTTGCTGACAAAGTACTCCACCCCATGTTTTTGAGTGACCTTTGAAATGGGAAAGTAGTATGTTTTTTGCAGGGAATACTCAGGCCACCGCACTGGAATGAATGCAAGAGAAACAATAAGCAGTACCACTGCAAGGTGCATTAAAACTGTTAGATTTATGCCTGAGCCGCCCTGCATCGAGTGCTCCCTTCTCTGTTGATGTTGCCTGCCTGTTCCCCTTGCTCTGTAGGTATTCTGGGCACGGAACATATTATCATGGGTACCATAAAAGAAGGAGCTGAATATCTCATCAGGATCAAAATCTTCTTCGTGGCTATAGAAGCCACTTCTTGCTGGCCTCCGCCTAGCAGTGCCCCGCCTCACGACATTGGGATGTTGCTCATTAAATTCATGATCCTCAATGGTGCCTGTAAGATCATAAGTTCTCCGCGACTGATCATTGCTTAGGCACTTGAAAGCCTTGCTTACCAACTTGAAAGCATCCTCTGCCCCTGGAGCCTTGTTCTTGTCAGGATGAACCTTCAGTGATAACCTCCTGTAGGCCTTCCTAATTTCCTCCGCAGAGCATCTTCTCTCTAATCCAAGAACTGAATAATAATCCTTCTTCTTCCTGATATCGTGAACCACTCTGATATTCTCCTCGCTGTAACCTTGATCAAGATTAAAAGGACCAACAGATTCTTTTGATGTTTTTGTGTCTACACGAGCTTGACCTCTTCCGGTTTTGCCTTGGCAAGTAGCACTGTTCAGGATACCAACCTTCTCAGCTGGGCTCAACAAATCGTCAAGTGGTAGACTCGGGTCTAATCTCTGAGCAATTCTAACTAACTAACTTTTCTGCATGCTGCAGATCCCCAGATGCAAATGCATATTTTGCAAGCTTGACAGACCTCAAGGCCTCATCTTTGTTCCCATCCATGAGCCCAATCAATTCTGGAGAAAGTTGAAAATCCAAACTGATGGCCTATGAAACATGAACACAGTTTTTATGGCAGTTACAAGATGTATAAAAGTTACCAAGAATTAACAAAACAACTTGTCATCTAATATCTAATAAGACTGGCTAACAGCAGAAGACCAACTGCGATGAAATAAAATGATATTCAAATCTCAGCTTCCGAAGTTAGTAGACATAACCAAGTTGTCAGGCAAAGCATACGAAAATATTATAGCACAAAAATAAATGTTAGCCAGATGTTCTATAGACATATGAGTTATGCACGTCCAAAACAAAGCAAAATGCACCACTGATCAATTCAGAACCAGATCAATCGAAAGGAAATTGTCCTGAACTCATAGGGTAGCAAAACAATTTTTTTTTCTTTTGAAAGGTGTTCACTGCACTATTGAGAGAGACAAGAAAGTACTAGTCTTTAGGGATAGAAACATATATGCACTCCACCTAACAATATCAATGAAAATTTGAAACTGGCAAATTTGCGATATCTAAATAAACTAGTACAAGGAGAAGTGCCGAACAAGCATATATATATACAAGACCTAAACTCGCAAGAACTGAACGCATTTGGTGAAACATAGCAAGCAAGCAAGCAATATGAAAAAAAAAAAAAACTATCAATCCATCAGAAATGTTATTTCTGTTTCTTTAACTCTCCATGAAATCAACATCTGGATGGATAACGAGGCCGATACCTCCAAATGTAAATATCCGACCCCGCCCATGACTCCCAAGTAATCACACAAGAAACAACTCCCAAGCAAGCGCGACCGATCCCAGCCAGCCACCGATCATCTAACCATGAAGTCAACAAACAAGAAACAGGAGATATCGTCCTAACAATCTTCTCGAACCCTAAGCAGCAGCGGTCTCGCGACCCCTCGAAGTCACCTAGAGGAATCCAAAGATGGGGGGCTGATTTGAGCGCGCGGGGACCGATTCTAAGCGGAAACTAGAAAAATACAAAGACGGGGCTGATTTTAGACCAACGGATCGGAGGAGCTCACCAGAAGAGAGCGAGGGGAGGTGAGGCGAGGAAGGTCACACCCCCGGCACCACCGCCGGAGAGGGGGAGGAACCGAGGAAGACGCGGGAGAGGAGACGACACGGCGATGGCCGATGGGCGCTGCACTTTTCTGGTCAGCCCCGCGGCTTTTCTGTATTTTGCCATGCGGGGTCTGGTCGGTGTCACTGTCACTTCCGGACCGGGCCCGTCCAGGCCCAGGCCCAGGCCCAGGGCCAGCCTGGAAGAGATCCACATCCACGAGCCTGTATCGACGGACGAACGAACGAATCGCAAAGCCGAGGATCCCCAATTCCTTCCCAAACCCCTCGCGCCGCCCGCCCGCCCGCCCACGGCATCCGAAGCTTCTCGACTCGAGTCCAACCCTCGTCGCCGCCGTCGAGCCGTCGCAGGTGAGGAGGCGACGGGGAACCACCCTCCGCCCCGGGAGCCGCAGTCTCCCCGTAGAATTTCTGTTCCACCCGTAGCCACTGCTGCTTTTGCCAAAAAATTCTCGTCTGGGCGGCCCAGTGCTCAGATTTTCGATTTGTTCTTAGTAGCAGCAGGGTTACTCGTTTCAGCGGCTTCGAGTTGTTCGTTTCCCGGATAGTCTGCTTGGGTTTGTTCCTCCTGTCCTGGCGGCTGATTCCGCGTCCTTGATGCAGGAACGATGACCCGGCGGAACGGCTGCACGATCTACGTGGGCAATCTCCCCGGAGATATCCGTGAGAGGGAGGTGGAGGATCTATTCTACAAGGTGAGTGGTTCGCGTCCCGAGCTTCCTGCTCTGTTTGGCGGTGCTTCTCTTCTGTTAAGCGAATGCTAGATCGGTGGGGGCGTTGTCAAGTACTATGATATGGGAGATTAGATGAGTGCCTCAGTTTTGCTGAAGTGAAATAGAATACCTATATATGATCTAATAGTGGACTTGCTCGTATTGATATCTGCCTTGCAGCAAGCTCTTCGGAGTTTTATAATTCTGTGCGCTGCAGAATGCAGCCCTTCTTTATTTTGTTTTTCACTGTTTAGTTACAACCTAATCAAGACATGCAACATATTTGGGTGATGATTGGAAGTTCTGTTCAAACTTCAATGTGAACTTCACCACTGCCAAAGTGCCAATTGTGTTTTGCCTTTTAACATCACTTAATTATATGGATGGAGTTCTGGAAGGCAGGACAGTGCCGGTTACGAATTGCCAATTTTTGTTTCTCTCTCTCTCTATTTTGGTTGATGTAACTTTACTGGATGTTCATTTATGGTTTACCTTTGTCTGCAGTATGGGCGTATCGTGGAAATTGACTTGAAAATTCCACCTAGGCCTCCTGGTTTTGCTTTTGTTGAGGTAAGCATGCCATTGTCTGTTTGACACGAAGATGTGCCTTTCCCATTAGATTTGCATTGATAATTTCTTATATGAGGATGTTTCTTTCTCATTAGATTTACATTCATTGTTTCTGATACGATCCATATTTTGCATTTCATACTATGTATTTTCAGTTGCAAATTTTCAAGAGGTTTTTATAACTGCTTTTTTGATGAAACTCAAAGAAATTTTCCTGAAAAAAATTTATTGTTCCATCAACATATCTAATGTTATGAAAAAGAATTTTCTGAATTGCTCTAAAATCTATAATTTAGACACACCGAGGGCCTGTCTGTAAGCTTTTTGTTTTCCAAAACGAAACCGTAGTACTCCGTATTAGAATACAGTTGTTTGCAATTGTCATGACAATACTATGGTTTTTGTAACACCACTAATACTATGGTATTTCTTAGAACTTGTTTGGACAACATGCAAAACCATGGTATTTTAGTGGAAGCATGCAAGAAGCTAGGCAAAGCCAGGAAAATTTTGGGTTGGAGTGTAGTTTCTCCATCCTCCAAAAATACTACGGTATCTACAAAACCATGGTTTTGAAAACACCATTTTTCAAAAGGCAACCAAACACCCCATGATCTAAAATACTATGGTATTCCTTATATACCATGGTATTACCTAGAAACCATAAAAACGCTATACTTCCAAACAGGTCCTGAGACGATGGAAACTAAAAACACAGTGATGCATGTTGCAGTTTGAAGACCCACGTGATGCTGAGGATGCAATTTATGGCCGTGATGGATACAACTTTGATGGCAATAGGTTGAGGGTAGGTTGACCTTGTATGAATACCTCTTCCTTTCATGAGAGATCTCCAGGTTGCAGAGAGGATAGCTATTTGTGTTATTCTAAATTCCTGCTGTTATTAATAACTTAATATCCAGGTGGAATTAGCTCACGGTGGAAGAGGCCCTTCTTTTGATCGATCAAGCAGCTACAGCAGTGCTGGACTCCGTGGTGCCTCCAGACGTTCCGATTACCGCGGTTTGTATTTTTGACTCCCATGTTTCAGAGCCTCAGAAACTTGGGTGAAAGGTCTCTCTGATCTTACTATATCAATTCATGGATTATGCAGTTATGGTTACTGGATTACCTTCTTCAGCATCATGGCAAGATCTCAAGGTTTGATGAAGACATAAGCTCATCAACTATTGGTTTGCCTCATAATCCTTAATTTTACTTTCATGTTCAGGATCATATGCGACGGGCTGGTGATGTCTGTTTTACTGATGTTTATCGGGAGGCTGGAGGTTAGCTTTGACACCTTTTTTTTTTTCCTTTCCTGGTGCTATACGCATTGTGCTGGTCTGCTGGATAGCACGGCAGACTTTAAAAGTGTATTATATTTTGGAGTTATGTTTAAGTATCTGTTAATGCTCCAAACTGGTGTTATTTTTATGTGTTGCAGCTACCATTGGAATAGCTGATTACACAAACTATGATGATATGAAATATGCGGTATGTTTAAAGTGTTTTCTTCATCTTTTAAAATAGAGGTTATGCACTCTGCCATTTGAATCTTTTTTTACATATGGTTGATCACTGGAAAAGGAGAAACATTATGATATGCGTAATCTTGCACATATCACTGCATGCTTGCATATTTCCATGAATATATGTACTGACAACCAGTTATTCTTATACCTTGTAGATAAGGAAGCTTGATGGTTCTGAGTTCCGAAATGCTTTTTCACGTACATATATAAAGGTATAGATATATTTTGTCCACTCCACCTTTTGATTAACAGTAGTGAGAGACTATCTACACATTTGTTTCACCACGTCTCAACTGAAATTTAGCATGCTTTCATCATTTGTGCTGCTATAGGTGAGGGACTATGATTCTAAACGCGGCCGCTCTCGCTCCAGAGAAAGAAGCCTTAGCCGTTCTAAGTCCAGAAGCAGAAGCCGCAGCCGCTCTTACTCAAGAAGTAGAAGCCGCAGTTATAGCAGGAGCAAGAGCCCGAGGTATATTTCAAATTTCTTTATGCTCAAATGAGTTCACTAGGGCAGATCTTAGATATTAATATGCATTGTTTTTCATTGGTTCAGATCTAGATCTGCTTCTCGGTCACGATCACCTGTTAAAGCAAGGTATGAGCAATTTCATTTTGTTATGGTGTGACTTGAGAAATTGAGAAAACTTCAGATATTAAAAAACCACTTTTAGTTCAAAATATTGGTATCTAGCAATTGCAACAAAAAAGTGGCATATGCTTCTGATTGTACTTTACGGCTTATCCTTGCTGATGCTGTATTTTTTGTTATGCGAGTTTTATTTCCATTGCATCTGATTATTAACATTTAACAATGTGTGACTGGATAGCTATTCTTCACTGTTGAAGATTTGCTCTTGTCTTTACTAGATTGGGGCCATGTGAGGATCTGGGGATTGCGTTGGTAGGATAATGGAATATTGAGAACATGATGGTGGTTTGGAACGTTGGATAGTTCAGCTGGATTGTGATGCACTGCATGACAAGTGGACTACAACCAGCAATAGGAGCAAGATAGGACTGGCACTGAACCTATATGGACTGGAATTTGTGGTATAATCGAATACTGTTGATTTGAGCACTTATATTCTGAAATATAAACCTTGGCCTCAATGATGAGGTTGCAATCTTGTTGTCAAATATAAACAGGAGCCTTAATATTGAGTATCTTTTATAAAAAAAAAGGTTATACATTTTGAAAAGAAAGATTGGGCCTACACCATTTCAATCCATGGTGGCTGCATCTTTGTTTGCTGAAATGTAATTTCCTCCTCTTATTAGAAGTTGCAATTTCTAAATATATTTTGTGCTATTTATGTATATTCCTTAAAATGACTGAGTGGAGGCATGGGTGGATATCTTGTGCTCACCTACGATTTCCAGAATATTTATGTTTCTTAAATGCGCGCAGCATTGTGGACTAACTTTTGTTTTTTGATACATTTGCAGATCACCATCCAGATCCCCTCCTGCTTCTGTAAGTCTTTGAAATAAACGACACATTTTTTTGTCAAATATTGTTTCCATGTGACAAGTTAAATGTTCACAGCCCCCGCGTGACAAGTCTGCAAGTAGGAGTCCTGCGCCTGCGAGGAGCTCAAGTTTGCCCCGATCTGATTCTCCGGTATGCATTCAGTGTACCAGAAACCTTCATACTTAACCATTGTTGGTATGCTAAACATATTATATATAATTGTGTCTGGTTGATTGCAGGCAAAACCTGAGTGAATCGGATTCTGCGCTTGAATCCTTCAGAAACACAGAGCTCAAACTAGACAATTGCCATATGGATTAGGAGCACTCTGTTCTGAAGTAGCAATTCCAATCTTCTGAAATTTCAGATGCACTCTGTTCTTTTAGCAGGTTACTATGTACTGCTACTTTGTACTTGACATGATACAGAAGTTGCTATTTTTTGAACCTAGCAGAACGATGGTTTTGATGAACTCATAATGTAGCTGAATACCTGCGCATAATTGCATTAGTAGTAACATGTGCTAGTATGCGACTACTACTTCTGGTGCACCATTGCATTAGTAGCAACCTTTATATATGATTTGAGACTGATGGAGTAATAAAGACGAGGTGTCCCAGTCACTCTATAAAGTGAGTGAAGGCATCGCGGGTACTGTTGTGCTTCCTTGGTATGGACGGCCATCACCAGTCGATTTCTTCTTGTGCTATCGCCGCCCTCTACCCACCTGTTTGGATTTTTGAGTGGACATGATACGTCCAGCTCGCCGCGTTTGTCTCTCGTTGACTAGTTGGAGCAATGAATAAATTTATTAGAGGCATAAAGTCTCTTACAATTTGGGATTGGAGAGTAAAGCATAAGGCCACTATTTGTCATAAAACCTTGTAGTTTTGGGTACAGAAATACTGTGCCCGATGTTGGGATTTATAAAAGGTGCACACACAACCTTTGAGAGCTCAGACAGGTTCCATCAACTTGGCAAAAGACAGGAGTCCAAAAGCTTTTCAGCAGAGAAGCTTTGGAGAGGGTATTCATCCGATGGAATCGACATGGCATTTTTTTGCTTTCAGTTATAGTCTTGAGTCTTGACACTTGTCTTTGGAAAACATGTCCACGATTCCAGCATACTACATTGGAAGACTAGGCATTGTTGTTTTAAAGTATCTAAGGCAGATTGCGGCAGATCATGTAAATATTGTACTACATATGTATTTTGGACGAAATAGATTGTGCATATGTATATCAGAGAAAGCCAAAAGATCATGCATATGTATATAAAAAACGCGCGGGAAATAAGATATCAAGCTTTGCATTGGCATATGTATATGTATATGGACAGCACTTAGTCTAATAATACCGTTTAAATGTCCCTATGGAATGATCTCTGCAGCACTGTTTTGCCACCAGGGCCCGCCACGCTGCTTGATTAGTCAATGCTGGCAACAGGCCTACCATCCTCCCTCGGGTTGGGATGTTGTTCTTTTTCTAGCCAATGGAGACGAAGATGATAGTCATGAAAACGTTTTGTTTCTAATGATAATCCCTAGTCAAATTATCCCTTGATAATTGGTTGAGTAGTTTTTAATGACCATCGTTCCGCTTCTCTTATTCTTGTAGCTATGAGAAACCAGCAGGAGCCTCTCCTGTCCCTCCAAAAAAAGTGAGAGTTTTATATAAACTAACGGCAGTGTGATATGTACGTCGTGAAGCCTGCATACTTGACGGGCATATGTTGATAAAAAAAAATTTGACCAGCCGGGCAATCAAAGGGGAGAAAGTAAAGAAAGAAAAATAATAATGGTCACTTGATTGACGTCCTTTCTTATCTTTAATTTCAAGATAAGAAAAACATCTGATGGTATGGGTACGAGATGATGTGAAAAAAAATAAACGATTAAAGGGTGAAAACAATGTTCTTACGTTGCTTTTAGACTACTTCCAACCATTTTCAATCGTTTTCGATCTGTGCAGTGGGCCAATGTAAAAGATACAAATGTTTTTGTTGCATGGAAAATTGTATTAAAAAACATAGAGTGAAGTCCATTTTACCCCCCTGATCTTGTCTCAGAGTCTGAAAAACACCCCCTGAACTCAAAAAACAGACAACAGACATCCCCCAACTCTCAATACCGGTCAAATTACCCCCCTGACACTGTTCAAAGTGGTTTAGACGGTGGTTTTGGCTGATGTGACATGTGGGGCCCACATGGAAGTATTTTTTTTCTTTTTCCTCTCCCTCCCTCCCCACGCCGACATGGGCAGCCCCGCCCGCGCGGCCGCGCCGGAGATCCTCCTCCCGTGGCTGCGCCCCGCACCGCCGGACATGCCTCCCGCAGCCGCCAGCCGCGCTCCGCGCGGCGGTTCCACACCCGGCCGCCGCTGCTGCTCTGCTCCGCGGCGCGTGTTCTACTGCCCTGCTCTGTCGTCACCCCTGCTGCTGCTCTCCTTCGCTGCTGCTCCGCCTCCACTCGAAGCCGCCGATGCAGGCGGCGCCCATGAAGGAGGACAGGGCAGGGCGAAGAGAGGGCGGCGCTGAGGCGAGGAAGGACGGGGCGGTGAGGGACGCTGCAGCGGAGAAGTAGGCATGGGGGAGTGGGAGAGAGACGACGGCCCGCACCCGGAACCGCCTCGACCTGCGTCGCTGCCACGGCCGCCTCTTCCTCGTTGTCCTCATGGGCCTCCCGGCCTCGCCGTCGCGTCGGGCATCGCGCGCGGGGCGCGACCGCGGGAAGAGGAGCCGCCGGCGCGGAGCGCGGCCATGGCAGGAGAAGCCGCCGGTGCGGAGCTCAGCCGTGGGAGGCGCGTCCGGCGGCGTGGGGCGCAGCCACGGGAGGAGAGCCTCCAGCGCGGGCAGGGCCGACGGTGGCATGGGGAATGGGGAGGGAGGGAGAGGAAATAGAGATTGAAAAAGAAAAAAAAAATTGCTTCCACGTGGGCCCCACATGCCACATCAGCCAAAACCACCATCAAAACCACTTTGAATAGTGTCAGGGGTAACTTGACCGGTATTGAGAGTTGGGGGATGTATGTTGTCTGGTTTTTGAGTTCAGGGGTGTTTTTCAGACTCTGAGACAAGATCGGGGGGTAAAATGGACTTCACTGAAAAACATATATTTTTTATAGCGTAGATAGATAAATAGAAAAGTCTCTAATAAGGCCATGCCTTTTGAATTGATTTCGGATGCTGCGTGCTGTCATGTCTAGATTTTTTTTTTTTGAGCTCATGCTGTCATGTATAAATGATCAAATCATCCATTGGAAATGTAATAACCACTCTTTTGAATCTCTACATATGTTGTATTGTATATGTGGAAGCACTCTTTTATCTTGAAAAAATGTACTATTTTAGGGAAAGGTGTTGAAGTCGTAATTAACAGTTTTTGAAGAAAAAATGATTTTTTTTTTATTCTTTAGATGACCCCCAAAATATGTCTAGTTTATTCTTAACCTTGATCTACTGAATCGGTCTTTTATTAATTTCTCATTCTATATTTGTTTGCCTCTATGTAAGTCGCTTAAACTTTGAACCTTTTGAGATAATAAAACAACATTTATTCTTATAGACGGAGTTACAAAATGTTTCCCTAAGTATTTGATAGACTCGACGGATCTTTGAACGTGGTTTAACCGAAGATACGGGAATGCAAAGCTGATACTCGCAAAGTAGGGCAAGATGGCGCCATCTTTCATTGCCAAAAGAAAAGGATGTCAACTTAGGGAGAAAAAAAAAAGTGAAGGAAAAAGTCAGTGGATTATCTGGACACCGACACGCAGTGACCTGTTAGTACAGTAGCGAGTAGCCGCTTTATCATTTGCAACACAGCACGCGCAGACGCCATCCACACGTTGCAGCCACAGCCAAAAAAATCAATAATTATTATTAAACAAAAAATAGTAACAGAAAAAAACAAATCATCGGCCACGCGACGATTACAATCACCACCACAAAAAATCTTCCACAAACCTCTCCACTCTGATGACCTCCCAACAACATCAATCGCCTTCGCTTCGTCACCAAAAAAAAAAAACAGAAGAATAAGGAGGGAAAAGGGGGGAAAAAAAGGAAAAAGCGGCATTAAACAATCCGTCCTCCTCCCTACCTCGTCGCGGAATCGCCAGCAAATCCACGCCTCCGATCGCCGGCCAGCCATGGGCGGGCACGAGGCGGAGGAGGCCGTGAGCGGGAGCGCGCGCGTCAAGAGGGCGCAGCAGCCGGCGGGGGCGGCGACGTCGCTGTCGGCGCTGGCGGACGACGTGCTGCTCCAGATCCTGGGGCGGCTGGAGGGGGACCCGCGGGACTGGGCGCGGGCGTCCTGCGCGTCCCCGCGCCTCGCCGCGCTCTTCCGGGCCGCCTGCCTGCCGCCGCGCCTGTCGCGGGCGCTGCCCGCCGAGCTCCTCCCCGCGCCGGCACCCGACGGCGCGCCCAAGGCCTGGGCCGCGCTCCACAAGCTCTCCGTCTGCTGCCCGGGCCTCCTCCGCGCCGGCGTCCTCCTCGAGCCCACCGACGACTTCGGCCTCGAGCTCGACATCGGGCCCGACATCCCCCCCTTTACCGCCGACGCCGTGCCCGTCGCCGTCCAGGAGGGGGGCCTCGACACCACCACGGCCACGTCGGGCGACCGCGGCGACGTCGCGGCTCCCGCCGCCGAGGCTCCTCCGGCGTGGTCGCTCTACGACGACCTCTACCTGGACGCGGCCTACGACTGCTCGTCCGAGCCGCCGCCGCAGATCCCGCCTCCCGCCGCGGACCCCGCCCCGGCTGCGGCGGAGGCCGGCGATGTCGCCCGGCGCGGCGTGGTGGCCGGGAGCCGGCGGCGCCCGCGGCGGTGGCTGGGCACCGTCGGCGCGCACCTGGCGTCGGGGTCGTGGACGCTGAGCCGGGAGCAGGGCAACAAGCTGCTGGCCAGCCGGTTCCGCGGCGACCGGCTGTACCTCTGCGACTGGCCCGGCTGCGTGCACGCGGAGGAGCGCCGCAAGTACATGGTCTTCCGCGGCGTGTTCCACAACTTCGCGCGGTCCCAGGTGCGGCGCGCGCTCCGGGACACGCGCCGCCCCACCGTCGCCGTCGACTGTGCCTTCTGCGGATGCAACCAGGCGTGGGACCTCTACTCCGCCTTCTGCCTCCGCAGCTTCTACGGATACCACGACGACGGCGAGCCCGTCGTCCGCGCCTACGTCTGCGAGAACGGGCACGTCGCCGGCGCCTGGACCGAGCGCCCGCTCTACTCCTGATGAGCCTGAGCTGAGCTCATCGATCGATCGTCGTTCGTCCCTGATGATGACATCATTGGCATGGTATGGTATGCTATGACATCAGCAGTATACAGGTTCGCTCGATCTGGCGATGATTATGTTATGTGTGTGTGCATGCATGCATATAGTAAATCCCGATTATCATCAAGCTACAGATATGGTGATGCTGCTTTACGATGTGTATTCTTTCTTTCCTGCTGTTCATGAGGATGATTATGAGCAGAATAATTAAGAACGTGACTACGCAGCATTGATGATTAAAGGTTTGCATAAAATTGTAATCCTTCTGATGCTAAGCATAGCTGTATGAGGATTTGGCAGCGCTGTAACTGTTTGATTGGCAGTGCTTGGTGCACAGAAAGAAAAGAATTAAAGAAATCCTGCCTACGGCTGTATTCGTTCTTCATAACTTGATATTGGAAATTTGGAATTGGATGCGAAACTGACTTCTCTGCAGCTACTATGTCCTCAGCATGGCTGCCTGTTCCTTGTGGATTTGTTCAGTCGCACTAGGATCTGTCATCTCTGGCTGCCTGTTCTTCTTGGATTTGTTCAGTCGCACTAGAATCTGCTCATCTCTGTCTTATGTTCAGTCTGCATCTATCCTTTATTAATTATTGATAAGATTTTGTTTGTTCATATTGTTCCTGCACTCACTAATAAACTGAGGAATACATACCTCCATATTCTGATTATTATAAGCTGCAGCTTGCAAGCAGGTATCAGGGACAGTAATTCTGCTAGTGCTTGGCAGAGTGCCCGAGTGTCCAAGAAACGAGACCATTCCCCTTTTGGCGACGACCGACGATTCACTGGGGGGCTCGGCTCTGCATGAGCTTCTGGCTAGAAATATTATAATAAGCTTTGCTCTTGCCTCCGCCATGCAATGCAATCCTGGGTTTCGTTGCGTCATGCCGCGGTATTGTTTGTTTATCAATGGCGCTGGCGTGGCGGCCGCTCCGTCACCATCCTCTTGAGTGTCTCAACAATAGAAAGAGATCTATATAAAGATATTAAAAATAATGGGGAGAGCTCCGTCAAGTGTGGTCTTTCGCTGTCCGTTGATATGGAGAGAAGAAAAAATTGAGATATCCAACGAACCCGGAGGATGGATGTGGTGCACCTTCGTGTCCATATACAATTAATACTATTTTATTGCCATTTTTTTTGTACATATTAGTATATTTTTGTGAAATAAAATACAGGCGTTCACACACATACACTCATTTGTATGTCTCACAGTCTCACTAGAGCTCAAACCATGCATATTATTGTTTTCATCAATTCCATAGGGCATGTGTCCACAGTACATGATTATTCTTTTTGGACGACTTCTTCCATAAGTTGACAGTGAATTGCCAAGTTTCGCTATTAAGCCCTCAATTTTCTCCCATAACACCCCAATGTTCTTCTTGGATTTGTTCCCTGCTAAATACTCCCTCCGCCCCACAATTGAGGTCAACTTTTTAGATTTCCGTGCACGGTTAATCGTTCGTCTTATTCAAAAAAATTTGTTAATATTATTTATTTTTTATTGATTGTGTTCATAATTAGATTCTAAATGTAATCATAAAAAACAAATAACATTGCAATCATAAAAAACAAATAACATTATCAAATATATATTTTTTTAATAAGATAAGCGATTAACCGTACACGGAAATCAAAAAAAGTGATTTCAATTGTGGGACGAAAGGAGTAAAATTCATGCACAGATCTCTTGGGTCCTGTAGGATTTATGCCTTATGCTCAGCCTACACCACCCAATAGGTGTTGGTTTTACTAAAACTGTGGTCTTTAGTACTGTATAATGGTGATTACAGACGATAGTATTTTAAACTCTAGTTTTGAAATGCTAGTATGGACTAAACGGTGGTTTTGAAATATCGTATTTCCAAAAAAAGTCTCAATTGAGTAACGCAGTGTATCCTCCCTTCCTGATTATTCAAGGCTGTCCCCAAAAGTTTCCTCATCTCATCCCTCAAATTCAAACTACACTCTATCTACAATCTACGGTGCCAGAACAGTGTCAAACAGTACTAGATTTTGCCTAATGCTTATCCTCTCTTTCTAGTTAATATAAGGCTATCTCCAGCGGTTTAATCATCTCATCCCTCAAATTCAAAGTACACTATCTCTACAATCTATAGTGCCAGAACCGCGTCAAACGGTGCCAGATTTTGCCTAACGCGTATCCTCTCTTTCTTATTATTCTAAGGCTGTCTCCAACGATTTTCTCATCTCATCCTCAAATTCGAACTACATTCTATCTACAATCTACGCTGTCTGAACAACGTTAAATAGTGCCATATTTCTCAAAATGAGGCAACCGACAGCCAAACTTGCAACTTGCAGGCAGAATTTTAAAGCGGCAACTTGCAGTGGAGCAGGGATATATACAATTTGCAGTGGAGCATGGACATATAACAGTGACAGTTGAAGCAGCGGTACATCGATCTACTTGGCACAAAGTCCAAAAAAAGATACGTGTAGAACTGTTTCACGTGCACTTCCCTTGTCTTCTTTGGAATAAAGGATAGATCGAGGATTTTTTTTGAGCTAGATGCAAATCCTATAAAAACTTTTCGATTGAATTCCTATTAATTTCTATAGAACGGCTCTCATTGTATTGAGATTTTGGAGGAATTCTAGACCTCCTTTAAAACAAATGATTTTCACAAGAATTGCACATGAATTAAACAGTTCATAAACACAGAAAAAAACACAGAATTTGAGAAAGAATTCTCCAATCCAAAGGAAGCCTTGATATGAAAACTTGGAAACCTTTTTTTCTATATATTCATGTAATTTCTATAGGATTACGGATGAACAGTTGACCGCATGAATTTCCATACTGTTACAAGCTCAGCCTTTGCCTCTACCATGCAAACTCTAGACGCATGTTTATGCGTCGGTAATGCTAGGCTTCGTTGCGTACGTGATGCCACAACGTTGTTTGTTTGCTTACGCACAGTGCTGTTGTGGCGGTCGTTCGCTCAGCATATCTAACTGACAACGCTCATTCCGTAAAGTCACACTTTGTCTGATTTTAAACGTTTGGTACAGTTAAGGAATTTATTGAAGTAAATTTTTGCAATACTATGGTATTAGAATGTCGTGGTCTATATTTGTCTTAATATAACCATGGTAGTTTTTCCAACTAAAACCACTGTACTTTAGCACTTGTTTGGTACTCCCTCCGTTCCAGAA
Source organism: Paspalum notatum (assembly GCA_022530915.1). Classification (NCBI taxonomy): domain Eukaryota; kingdom Viridiplantae; phylum Streptophyta; class Magnoliopsida; order Poales; family Poaceae; genus Paspalum; species Paspalum notatum. The sequence continues at coordinate 28,271,897 of CM039692.1, forward strand.
AACAAAACAAGTCATTCTGATATTGTACTAAGTCAAATTTTCTAAAATTTAACCAAATTTATATGAAAAATATAAACGTTTATAATATCAAATGAGTATTGTTAGATTCCTTATCGCATATATTTTCATTAGGTATCTATTTGGTTTTGTAAATGTCGATACTTTTTTCTATAAATGTGGTCAAAGTTCATAAAGTTTGACTTAGAAAAAATCTAGAATGACTAGTTTTCTGAGACGGAGGGAGTATCATAATTTTCTAACTAGCATAACATGGTTTTACTAGTCTTTTGCTTGTCTAGATGAGAAAGCATTTGATATTGAGTTGAGTTTACAATACTCCAAAAATATCATGGTATTGAAAGTAAAGTTTTTTTAAAGAGCAACCAAGCACCCTTTGACTAGAATAGAACACTATAGTATCTTTATATACTATGGTATTGCATTGGTGCTACGAAAATAAGTAGGCTCTTAGAATATGCTCACCAAAGAGCCCAAAGTGGACGTCCAAAACACTATTTTACACTGGAGAGGAGTTTGAAATATAAACGGTTGGATGAGCTTTTTGGTAAGCATAGGCTTAGTTTTTAGACGTTATACTCAACCATTTGTCTCGTTTATAATTTAGTATAGGTATCTTTAACGATAAAAGGGTTACAATGAAAAAGGTACTTACATATCTACACTTGATGTCCAAAAGTCAATTGTCAGACACTTAAAAGCAAAGGCGCAGTAATAAATGAGTCAAAAAATATTGGAGCGAATTGGTTGTGGTGCTCTTTTTTTTTTCTTCTCCCTTTTTGATTTGCCACTTGAATACACTAGCTATCTGATAGAGTAAATAGAAAAAAAAAATGGAGTAGAAGTAGATACATCATACATTAGACCATGCCTTCCCAATTAAGAACAGTCCCATTCATCTTGGATGCGCCATGAGTGTCTGAAGAAGCTACAGAGAATCGAAGATTGCTAACCAGGTCACCATGGTGGTTATATGATCACCTCACGGGGTGGTTGAGGTAAGACTAGTATAGTACTGGCCGACTTTCGGCCACCCAATGGGGCCAGGGCCACCAGATTTATGATTGAACCCTCTTCTGTAGGTGCGCAATGTGATAAGTATGTCTCAGCAGTCAGCATCAGCACACAAACAGTACATCGTGGAGACGTGGCTCATGCTTTACGACCTCCACTGCCTGTTTGTTCTCTTGAAGTAGAAACGGGCTAAATTGAAGGGCTAAATTTTAGTCCATCTATATTTGGTTATTTAGATTAAAGCATGGATTAAAGAAATTGAGGCTATAGAAAAAGACCAAAGTAACCACCCTGGAGCACCCTGCAGAACTAGCTCATCCTCATCCTCGTCGGCACAAGCATGCCGCGCGAGCACGCCGAGGCTCCGGAGATGCTTAGCTGTTAATGTTGAGCCAGCCAAATGAAAGAGCCATCTGCGCCTGCGCTCGCTCATACGTTAGAAGATTTTGCCACACTAGACAGCCCTATTGGGTTGATCTCGCGAACTGCTCGGTACGAAAACCGAGTCCGTCGCCCTTATCCGCGCCCTGATCAGAGGCGCTTCCAACCCGTTCGGTTGCAGCCCCCTTCCATACGCGCTATATTAACCAGGGGTAAGGCCGGCTCGCGAACCAACGTTCGCCGCCCCACTCACACCCCACACACACCGAGAGGGACCCGATCTACCCTAAACGCGGAGTGGAGGGAAGGCCGCCGCCACTGCGCCACCTCGACATTGACGCCATCGTCCACGCCGCCGGTGCCCCAAGGACGCCTTCGCTCCCACTCTCGCCGCCCCTACCCCAAGCAGGCGCGGGTCATCGCTCACCATGTCTACCTCGCAGGCCAACTCCGAAGGTATAAACTTAAGTTCTAAGTAGATCTAGAGGTTTAGGGTGAAGAGCAAGGTCCTAGTTTACTGACAATGGCATCAGAGCCAGGTTTAGGCTCTAACCCTAAACCTAGAAGTTCAAATCCTTCGGTTTTTGGCCGAACCCGAGCAAAACACGTTCAAGTCTCGGGCAAATCTTTGAGTACAGCAAGTAGAAGGAGAGGATTAAGTCGTTTTGGTTTTGAATCGAAGAAATTTCCCCATTTTCATGAACCCTAGCCCCTGTTTTTTTTCCCGAATCGAAGTAAACCCTAACCCGAAATCAAATCCCCGAAGCAATTGAGTTGAGAAGCCTTACCTGGGGCTCACTGTGGTCGTCACGGCCACAGGAAGGGGCGGCGCGGCCGTTGGTCGATGTGCGTAGGCACGCACGGGCCTTAGCGCGCCATGGTGGGGCCACTCGACGGCGGTGCGCCCACCCGCGGGTAGCCGCGCGACCGGCGAGGAGCCGCGCGGCGGCGCTGGTACTCCGGCGTCCTCTCTCTCCAGTGCGGGGGGTGGGGACGCGAGCGGCTTCGGCCGGGGGGAGGAGAAGAGAAATGATTAGGGTTTTGGAGGGTTTTCATTTTTTTCAGTGCTTTATACGATGTCGGGTCAAGTGCTGGCTGTCGGATCTCATCGGGCGGCTGAGATTGAGCGTTGGGGGAACTGGGCCGGGTTCGGCCCAGGCGGGGGAGCTCTTTCTCGGCCTAGGCCCTCGTTGCGGCCTGGGACGCGGGGGAGTGGAGTGAGGAGGCCGCGGGCCAAATTGGGCCGATTTCGGCCGAAGGAAAGAGTGTGCATTTTTTTTTCTTTTCTCTATTTAAGATAATTAAATATTGTATAATTGTTTTATACATGAATTAGCCACTGTTTTAAGTATCATACTTGCTGAAAGTTCAAGTTTAAGTTCTGAGTTAATTATTAAGTATTGAGTTTTTTAAGTTTTAAGTATAGTTTTCATGTTTCCGCTGCTAGTTTATTTTTTCTCTATTTGAATTGAAACCAACGTGGATATTTATTTAGAGAATAAAAGTTAAATGCTTCATGTATAAGAAATTTCTGTTATTAAGTATATGACCTGGAATTTTATGTTGATGATAATTTTACCATGTTTATTAAGTTTTAAGATTTTGTTCTATTCTATTTCTGCCCAACGGTGATTTAGAAGTAGAGCAATTATATTGTTTTAATATTGAGAGGATGTTTTAATTCAGTTTTCTAATTGAATTTATTTTCTTATGAAGCATCACCATCTAAGATTGCCAATGCTCTGAGTGTGATCAATGGGCTTCCCCCGTTGGATGGCTCGAATTATCCCTCTTGAAGGGAGAAGTTGATGATGGCTCTCACGATGGCTGATATTGATCACGCCATTGAGACCCCTCGCCCTACACCGCCAGTGCTGGCGGCACAAGATACACCTGCTGCTGCTGATAACCCAGCAAGGCAGATGTCATATGACCTTGAGAAAGCTAAGTGGGAGCGTTCTAACAAGAAGTGTCTCACGGTCATCAAAGGTACCATTATCCCTATTATTCGGGGTGCCATCCCCGAATGTGAGTCTGCCACTGAGTACCTGCAGTAGATTAAGGACCAGTTCACTGGTTAGGGGTGCCATCTCCGAATGTGAGTCTGCCACTGAGTACCTGCAGAAGATTAAGGACCAGTTCACTGGTTCAACTAAGGCCTATGCATGGGCTCTTATTAAGAAGTTTGCTAATGCTGAGTATGATGGTAGTGAGATAAGAGAGTACATCATGAAGATGTCACACATGGCAGAACAGCTCAAAACTTATTAGATGGAACAGAAAGAAGATTTTGTTGTCCACCATATCCTGAACTAACAGCTCAAAACTTATTAGATGGAACAGAAAGAAGATTTTGTTGTCCACCATATCCTGAACTCTTTGCCAAAAGAGTTTGAGACATTTATTGTGAACTACAATATAAATGCTGAAAAGTGGACAGTTGAAAAGTGCATTGTCATGTGTGTTCAAGAAGAAGAAAGGATTAAGGCTCAGAAAAATCAAAATCCTGATAGTGTATACTTCGTGAAAAGTGAGAAAAAAAAATTTCTTTAATAAACCAAATAAGCATTTCTTCAAGAACCACAACTCTCAAGGCAAAAGGTTCAACAACCTTCAGCAAGGATAGGGCTCTGGTAAGAGCTCTAATCAGGATGCAGGTGAGAAATCCCAGCGCAAAGGGAGGCTTATCCCACTTAACCAGGTGGCGCATAATCAGTGCAGGTGCTGTGGCAAGAAAGGGCACCACATAAAGAATTGTGTTGACTTTCTGAAATGGCTCAATAAATCAAGTAAAGATGAAGTTACATTCATAAATGAGTCTCTGTATTTAGATTTACCCACTAATATTTGGTGGATTGATTCTGGTGCAACTATTCACGTAGCTAATTTTTTCCAGAGATTCCATTCGAAGAGGATCCTGCGAAGAGAGGAAAAAAGCATTAGAGTCGGCAATGGACTCGAAGCTGAAGTACAGGCCATCGGAGATCTTTTTTTAGAATTAGATGGAGGATTGTCCCTTATTTTGCGTAAAGTTTTATTTGTGCCTTCCATGAGAAGGAATTTGATTTCGGTATCATGTTTGAATTTTGAAAACATTCACTGTCATTTTGGGGATATAAAGTGCATTATTGAGTATGATAATAAGAATGTTGGTGTTGCTGTTTTACAAGACAAGCTTTATTTACTTTTCCATTGTGATTATGTGAATAATGTGAGTTTCTCTTCAGCTGTGAATGTTTGTAATATAAGTTCTAAGCGAAAGCGAAGTGATAATGAATTGTCGTCGAAATTGTGGCACTATCGTTTAGGCCATATTTTGAGGGGGAGGATAGAACGATTAATTAAGGAAGATATCACCCATTAGACTTTTCAAATAATGAGTATTGCATTGATTGCATTAAAGAAAAGTATGTTAAACAAATTAAGAAAGATGCCAAGCGAAGCGCAGGAATTTTAGAAATAATTCATACGGACATTTGTGGTCCTTTTGCTGTGAAGTCGATAGATGGTTTTGATTCTTTCATTATATTTACCGATGATTTCTCTCGCTATGGCTATATTTATCCTATTAAAGAAAGATCTGAAGTACTAGATAAATTTAAATTATTTAAATCTGAAATTGAAAATCAGCATAATTTAAAGATTAAAGTTTTAAGATCAGACTATAGTGGTGAATACTACGGGAAGCATACCCCTTATGGCCAGGTTTCTAGACTTTTTGCAAGGTTCCTATAGAAAAATGGCGTAGTCGCCCAATGAGCCCTGTTCATGGGCTGGTTAAAATCGGTTGCCAGCCCATACTAGCATTCATTGGGCTGGTTTCTGGGTCCAATACGAGAAAAAACAAGGATGCAAGCCGGTTTTGGGTTGGGTACGAAAGAAACCCACGGTACCCAGTTGCGGCAGCTCACGCTATTACCTTCTGCGGTTGCTGCGGCGGCGGCGGCCAACGTGCTCCTCGACGCCGACATGAACGCCAATCTCAGCGACTTCGGCATCGTGCAGCTCTACGACCACAGCTGCAACTCGCAAACGACCCACGCCATCTGGACGTTTGGGTACCTCAGAAGATGATCAAGACCGGCAGGGCCACGCCGAGCGCCGACATGTTCGCCTTCGGTGCCTTCCTGTTCGAGGTGGCCTGCGGGCGGCAACGGGGCTCGTCGACAACGTCCTCGAGCACTGGAAGGCCGGGCGGATTAAAGACGCCAGGGACTGGAGGACCGGCAAATGCGACGAGGATGATCTCGAGCTGGTGCTCAAGCTCGCGCTGATGTGCTCGCACCCAGACCCTCGGACCCGGTGCCGGCCGAGCATAATGCAGGTGGTGTTGGAGTCGTGCAGATATTGGAAGGCACCGCGCCGGTGCCGGAGACGCCGATTTGATGTTGCGGCTTGACGAGGCGGAGGCTGAGGAGGCGAGGACTCAGATGAGCGCGCGGATAATCTCTAACCCAACTACCGATCAAACCAACCCAGGCCAATCCAAGCCGACGGGGAGCTTAACCGGCGAGCAACCCGTTGAAACCAGCCTGTACCGGACCAATTAGTGGCTCCTGGGTTGGGTTGGAAACAACCCAGAAACCCTAAAAACCAGCCCATGAACAGGGCTACGCCCAATATTCCACACTAGGCGAGCCTCAGTAAAATGGAGTGGCTGAAAGGCACAATCGCACCTTAATGGATATGGTGAGAAGTATGATAAGTTACACCACTCTACCTACTAGGCTATGGATGGAGGCCTTAAAAACCGCTGCCCATATTATCAACAGAGTTCCCAGTAAGTCGGTGCCTAAAACACCGTATGAGTTGTGGACTGGGAGGAATCCCTCACTGAATTATTTTTATGTGTGGGGCTGTCCAGCTGAGGCTAAAGTATTTAATCCAAATATTGAAAATTAAATCCTAAGACTGTCAGTTGCCATTTTATTGGATACCCTGAAAGATCAAAAGGGTACCGTTTTTACTGTCCAGACAGACATACTAAGTTTGTAGAAACAAGACACGCTGTGTTTTTAGAGAATGAGATAATCAGAAAGAGTATGGTACATCGAGAAATAAGTCTTGATGAGAAGCGGATTTATGCTCCTACTCCTATGATTCAGGAGCCTTTCTTCTCGATACCTACTGTCATTGCAGCACTCGTTGTTGCAGCTCCTGCTGGTGGTTTTTCGAGTGTAGCTGTCAGTGAGCCTGAGGCCCTGGTTGTTACAGTGGCACCACATGTTTCTACTGTTGCAAATGAGGAGTCAGAGCAGCTCCTTGCAGGAGAGAGTAGTGCCAGTGAGCTTGCTCAAAAACCTCTTAGAAGGTCACAACGAAACAGGAGATCAGCTATTTCTGCTGATTATGAAATTTATGTAAGTGAGGATGCGGACACAGAAGGTGATCCCATCTCATTTGACGAAGCCATGAGAGGTCCCCATTCATCCAAGCGGCTTGCCGCCATGGAGGATGAAATTAGATCAATGAGTAAAATAAAGTTTGGAATCTCAAAGAAATTCCTGAAGGAGCCAAAACAGTAGGCTGCAAATGGGTCTACAAAACTAAACGTGACTCCAAAGGAAACATTGAAAGACATAAGGCAAGACTTGTCGCAAAAGGCTTCACTCAAAGAGAAGGAATCGATTATACTGAAACCTTCTCGCCTGTTTCGTCAAATGACTCTTTCAGAATCATTATGGCATTTGTTGCTCACTATGATTTAGAGTTGCATCAGATGGATGTTAAGATGGCATTTTTGAACGGAGATTTATATGAAAATGTGTTCATGGCTCAGCCCAAAAGCTTTGTCGTGAAAGGAAAATAAAATTTGGGATATCGACTAAAAAAATCCATTTATGGATTAAAGTAAGCGTCTACACAGTGGTACCTTAAGTTTGATAAAACCATAAGATGATTTGATTTTAAAGAAAATATTGAGGACAATTGCATTTATAGAAAGTTTAAGAATGGGAAATTTATTTTCCTGGTGCTTTATGTCAATGACATATTGTTGGCAATCAGTGATATGAATCTACCGCTGGAGACTAAGAATTTTTTGTCCTCAAAATTTGATATGAAAGATCTCGGAGAGGCATCGTATGTCCTTTGGGTTGAAATCCACCGAGATAGAAAGAAAGGGGTATTAGGTCTATTACAGAAAGCATACATTGAGAATATTTTAAAGAGATATAGTATGCATAAGTGTAAGGCATCGCCTGTCCTAATAGTCCAGGGCAACGTGTTTAGGAATTTTTAGTGTCCTAAGAATAAGTATGAGATCGATCGAATGAAATCAGTCCCGTACCCATCAGCTGTCGGAAGTATTATGTATGCTCAAGTTTGTACATACCTTGACTTAGCATTTAGGCAGATATCAGAAAAATTCAGGAGTGGAACACTGGATAGCTGTTAAAAAAACCTTGCAGTATTTGCAAGGAACAAAGAGCCTCATGTTAACATATAGAAAGTCAAATGCCCTAGAGATAGTGGGCTATTCAGATGCCGATATGGCAGGATGTAGAGATACAAGAAAATCTACATCAGGCTATATATTTACCCTTGCTGGGAGAGCCATTTCGTGGAAGAGCTCAAAACAGTCAATTGTTGCATCGTCAACAGAGTACGCTGAGATTATAGCATGTTATGAGGCAACTGGGCAGGCATTATGGTTAAAAAAATTTGTTCCTGAATTAAAAGTGGTTGACAGCATTGAAAAACCACTGAAGTTATATTGCGACAATGAGCCCGCAGTATCTTACTCCTACAACAACAAGTCAAGTAATGCTGCCAAATACATTGACATTAAGTATTATGTTGTGAAGGAGAAAGTCTAAGATCAGACAATAATGCTTGAGCATATTAAGTCTGAGCAAATGCTCGCGGATCCGCTTACTAAAGGTCTTTCACCCAAAAAATTCATTGAACATATAGCCGGCATGGGTTTGAAGAAAGACCTATGATTCTGGACATAAAATGTCATTCATGCAACATCTCCCCACAAGTTTTAAATTGCTTTGATTCGAGATAGAAAGGTACGCTGTAGCCATTGAGTTCGACAGTACGTAACTAACTGTTGTGGCACTTTGGTCTTGGTGTACTGATCTATTGAGAAGAGGAATTATAAGTATCAGAAGTTGAAGAATTAAGTTTAAAGAATAAGTGTTTAAGGTTGAGATCAAGGGAGAGAATGTTGGGTTGATCTCGCGAACGGCTTGGTACAAAGACCGAGTCCGTCGCCCTTATCCGCACCCTGATCGGAGGCGCTTCCAACCCGTTCGTTTGCGGCCCCCTTCCACATGCGCTATATTAACCGGGGGTGAGGCCGGCTCGCGAACCAACGTTCGCCGCCCCACTCACACCCTACACACACCGAGAGGGACGTGATCTACCCTAAGCGCGGAGTGGAGGGAAGGCCGCCGCCACTGCGCCACCTCGACATCGACGCCGTCATCCACGCCGCCGGTGCCCCAAGGACGCCTTCGCTCCCACTCTCGCCGCGCCTACCCTAAGCAGGCGCGGGTCATCGCTCACCATGTGTACCTCGCAGGCCAACTCCGAAGGTATAAACTTAAGTTCTAAGTAGATGTAGAGGTTTAGGGTAAAGAGCAAGGTCCTAGTTTACTAACAAGCCCCTATGGGTATCAATAACAAGTTAAAGATTTTGCTAGCCGATGCGGAGTGATAATACTCAAAAAATTTAAAAGTACTATCTCAGCCTAAAAAATACAACCCTAGCAATGCACTTAGAAATAATTTTTTTTCAGATGAAAGTAGTACAGAGCATACAGATATGCATAGAAAAACAATGTGGGGGTAATAGTGACCGTGGGTTTATGAGAAAGTGTGAGAGGTAAATGTCAACAATAGAGACATCTTTTTTTACTCTCTCCTGCACATCAAAGATTGCCTGCGTTAGCTAACAAAGCCCCTAGTCCATTAGAGGTGCCGAAGATGTTTAGAGCTACTACCGGTCTACCAAGGCGTTAAGTGTTGTTGTGGTACCAACCCATATTAGAGGTTGTATGACTCACAAAAACTAGACATATTTCATCCAGATTTGTCCTATTTTGGAGGATAATATGAAATTTTCTTTAGAAAAGAATTGGCTCGCTCAAGGCACACCCGTTATAGCTTGAAGAAGAGCTATACATTATAGCTATAATACTACCGAAATCTTATCTGGATGCTCTAACTTAGGCTGCTCAAAAGTAGTTTATTTCTGCTTAATTGATGTTGGGGAGGGTTTTTTTGCCATACGTCGATTAAGCCATAAACTACCTGAGAATCTCTAACTATACGTGAAACTCATCCATAGTAAATCTAATCGAATCTGACCAACAAATCGAGAACTCCAACTGGTTCCAAAATAAACATCATATTTTGGTTCACATAAAACAATTGCCATTCTTCCACAAATCTGCACTCTTCACTGCGTTCCTAATAGATGATTGTTGCAGCAAATTTTACAATTGTTAGAAGAGGGGTATATTAATATTGAATTTTCTGAGTACCTCTTTAGGTGCGGGTCTCCATTTTGGAATGTTCTATGCCTTCTAGGCACCCTAAATGCACCTCTGTTTTATTTAGCACTACCCCTCCAGTGTGTTGACAGTCTGCAGTTTGTATCCACGAAATTTTCTAGGCAATTATCCATTTAATTGGCGAATCACTGATTGTTTATTTTCTTGCAGTGAGGATTGATGCAGGGAGCTGGTATGGTAGCTGGGGAAAAAGTTGCTTTATTTCAAGGGAGATATTTAGCTACCCTTGCCATTAAACCATGAACCATATTGTTAGATGAGTTTTAGTACTTAAGTTCTGTTTGTGTATCATGTGTTGACTAATGAACAATATGTTTGTCTATCGATTAATATATAATGTCTGAGATAAACTCATGTCTGTATGTCTGACTAAATAATTGTCCATAACTCTAAAATAGCTTGTAAAGGGGTTGTTACTATTGTGGGCTGATAATGAGTTTTGGCCCTTGTATAATTATTGGGCCATGAATCATTCGTAGGATTCATCTTGGAGACACGTCGAATTGAACTAGAAGTTCATTTGACCACCTAAACTATGACATCATCCACTTTTGCACTGTAAGAAAAATGGGCCCTAAGCCTCGTGCATAGTTCCTTAATGTGATTTTGGTGGTTGAAGTGACAACACGTGCCATGGGACTAATATGTGTGTACAGGGTGTAAAAGGTAGACTTGGGGTACAAACACCTCAAAGGAGGACTTAAAAAATACAAGAGAAGATACAAGCCGCCATCAAGTTGCAAATGAGAGTCCTGACTCGGTGGTCTCGATTTTTTGGAACATCGAGAAGACAGGAGGAGCCCCATCGAGTGTACCGGCGAGAAGAAGAATCTCAAAGTCGAAGCAAGTGTACCGGCGAGAAGAAGAAGCCCAAAGTCAAAGGTAAACAAGTATGTTCAATCATATTCATCGTAGCATGATTAAATCAAGATCAACCAATCTAATTCCCTAGATCGAGTTTAACTTTTTTCCGGGCTCTATTGTCACTAGTAACCAGGTAATCGACGAGAAACTCTCAACACCATACATAATTAGAGAACGCGTTTCTAATTACTTCACATAGTCTAATAACATAATTAGAGCAACTAGAATTTCTAATCACCATGATTACAAGAACTAGAAACACAACTATATCATTAGTAAACTAGATCAGAGATCAAGATCGCTATATGAATAACACCCTTAAAGACATGATCTAATTAACAAGCATCTAGATCTAAAACTAATTAGATCTAGAATATGCATAATTAGAACAAGAACATAATAATTAGACAAGAACAATACTTCATTAATAAACTGTATCAAGATTACATCCATGATCATACCTTCCCTCAATGATACAATTGAACCTCTGGAGCTAGGTAATTAGAGCACTATGCAAGGCCTCTAATTACCTCTAGGAACTAGAAGAACTCTAATCCTAGACTAGAAACTCGACCCTCTACTCTATTCTAGTTGTGGTCCCTCTTATCACCGTCTTCACACCTTGATAATGAATTGGATGCCTTGTCCTGAGGCCTATGCTCGCTATTTATACTCTGGAGATGACGTGGGAGAAAAGGAAACTCGAACCGACTTCGTGGGGGGTGGGGTCGGCAGACCCGGACTCTTCTGGCGTCTTTTTTTTTCATCTTTCGCGGGGTAGTTCCTTGATGTTTAAGAAATACTTTTGCGGGGCTTTTTGGAGTCTTGGGCTTCTGGAATCTTCTTAATGCGCCGAGGTTGACGAAATTTTCTAGCCTTTGATATATTTGATGATTTTATTGAATAATCATCTTCAATTCCTTGTAGCTTATGACACCTTCTTGAAGTTTTCAATCAGAAAACCTTGATTAATACAGGGAGAGGTATGAATTAATCTAGCCTTCCTTGATCATCATTTTCAATGAATGTCGTCTTTAGAGGTCCATTCTTACTCATCGTAGATCATTTTGAATTTTTGCGAAAAATAGGTCAAAAACCTGCAAAAATCATATATAGCATATTTCCAAGACAATATTGCAAAATCCACAATAATCGGTGATAAATGTTAGTAAAAGATATAGTTGACGCTTAAAAACCATGAAAAAATTATGTAAAATGATACAAAATATTCGTACATAAGCCGCGTCAACACATCTTTTCCTCGACCTCAGCACCCGCTGCCTGCCATCACCATGTCTGGCCCATTTGCCTAGCAGTGGTGCATGTGGCAAGCGGTGAGGGCGCGGTGTGTTTTCTCCGATTCGTCCTCACATAGTGTGAGAATCTCTTACAACGAGAGGACATGATGAAGCTTGTTCGTGCTTAGCAAATGTGGTACTACCTTAGTTCTCAAATATTTATCGCTGACTGATTTATTTTTAAATAAAAAACGTTAAATAAAAAAATGGAGGGAGTATCCACTTTTACTTCTGCTGGCGCAGCGACATCCTCTCTTTTTTTGGTACGTGGATACTTTGTTGATAGTCCTATCAACTCACTATAGGTGTTCTGAGATTTTAGATTTATGTGATACCATTACAATTTTAAATATTTTTCTACGTTTTTAAAGTTCAAAGATTTAGGATAACACATTTAGAGAGATTCAGAGGTGCCCATGAAATTCGTACTTTTGAGAGGCGCACCGCCCATTTGCCTATGCTGTTGTGTGAGCGAGTAGCCACATTGCGCTATTGCACGTGCTGTGCGCGTGCCCACTTCCTCCTCGTCAGTCGTCAGCCCACTTCTCGGTCTTGTCCGTTCGTCTCCTCTCCCCTCCAAAGCCCTAGCCGCCGTCGGCCGCTCCCGTCGCACCAGCGATGTACCCCGTCCTGCGCCACGGAGCGCCTCTCCGGCGGCGCGTGGCTTCCATCTTCGGGGCCGCACTGCTCCAGAATCAACCTACGGCGTTGGGATCGGTAGTCCCGCCGCCGCAGCTTCTGCCGGCGGCGGCGTGGTTCCACTCATCGCCGGCGTGGTGGGGGTTCCGGGAAGTGGGATCCGCGGCGCGCCTGGATTCGTCAGAGAGGCTCATCGGGAGGGGTACCACGTATCTCTTCCACATCCGGGTATGAATAGCGGTGGATCGTTGCTGACTTGCTTGCTGTTCTTGCAATCACTGTTCACTGTGAGAATCAATTCCTTTTTTTACAATTTGTTGTTTGGTTAACCTTGTGCCGAGCTGTTTAGTATGATCTCTATATAAGTATTATTCATGTAGATATCCCATTTTCAGTTTGTTTCACTATGTTTTGATGAAATATTAACCGTTTGCAATTTCCATGGATCTTTGACATGAGAAAATATGTCTTTTTGGATTGATTTGAAGTGATGAAATTGTTGCAAAATTAATTTTATGCACTGCAAGATCGTCCACACCTTCGCAGTATACTGAAGCTTGCATTTTTTTTTTTTGGTGAGAACTGTGTGGAGATGCCTCCAGCAAAATTCTATTTAATAGATACTCCTATATAACACAGCAGAATGATTTCACTGTACAAGAGCATAAAGGAATTACCTAACAAAAAGGAAGATATGATGAGGTTGAGGTCTAGAAAGGAACTCAAAAGTAATAAAGCCTGTGTTGCCATATTGTTAAAGACTCGAATCAATTGGTATGTTAGTATTGTTCTCAATTGATTCTTTTGTCACTCTGTATAATAACCTCATACAAGAGTCTAAATTTGATTCTTATTAATGTGATAAGGTGAGTTTTCTGAACCTAATGTGATAAGGTTAGTTTTCTGAACCCAGCCCCTTTTACCACATAGACACATAAGGCAACACAATGAGAATGCAAACTGGACAGGGAGAGGGAGAGGGAGGGGATGAATAGGGAGGAACTTACACCCTTTTGCCTCTAGGGCTATTCCATTGAGCTTCCGATATAGACTAACCATTCTGTAACGCACTCTGCTTATGCTGCTTTTTTATGCCTCTTTCTATGTTTATGAGAAGAGAAGGGATAGCCCTACTTCTATACTGTATTTGACAAATATGAATTGTGATGATATATTTGTTAAAACGTTTGAGTGCCTATTCTGTTTGGTGCTAATAGGAATGCATAAAGGAGAAAACTTTCATAAGTACTGAATGTTGATGTCATTGGTGTACTTGTTCTGCAATCCTGAAATCCTAGGGTAATTATTTACATGCTTCATTGCTGTGCCATTGCAGGGAATATCGACTACAAGGAACTTGCTTGCTGCAGATGATGCTATGGTTCCAATGTCTTCTCCTTTGACACCTCCCTCAGGTGAAACTGAAGGAACTGCCAAAAATGGTGCTGTGGTTAAACGACTGAAGGTTGAAGCCATCAAAAAGGATATTAAACAGGTAAATGGTACTGCAAGACTAGTTACTTTTCTTCCACTATAGATTAGATTTGGCTATATCACTGACATGTAACTTTAAATGTCAAATGTGCAAATGATCATGAAGTTGTTGTGGTTAGATCTTTTAGGCTTGGGTATTCTCTGAGAAAGTGTTAAATACGACTTCATGAGATTTAAATGATGTAGCAACAAAATTGTTAATTCAATGTTGTTGACTTCTTGTTTTTAGAGGCTGCACCTGCCACCTTACTTCAGTTTAATATGAGTTCTATTACACTTTATCAGAATATTTAAACATACATATTGGCAGAAATGAGGTTGCACAAACTTCATTAACTAATAATATACTGCATTGAACTAGTATGAGTATGAGAGTTCATTAAGAGATGTTTTGTAGTTCTGATCTTTCTAAAACTTTCTTGCTGTTTTAGAGCCCCAAGAAGGTGAACCTAGTAGCCAAGCTGGTTCGAGGTATGCGTGTGGAAGATGCCTTACTACAGCTGCAGGTGACAGTTAAAAGGGCTGCCAAAACAGTCTACCAGGTTCGGTAATTAGCGAGTTTTTTTGATACTCAACTGGTTTTTGTGATAGATAGTGATCAATGGGACCACTGATGTTTTTTATCAGCATCTCTTCTTACCAATCCCTGCAGGTGATCCATTCTGCCCGTGCCAATGCAGCTCACAACCATGGACTAGATCCTGATAAACTCATCGTGGGTAAGATTTACTAACAAAGTATGTGCTATGCCCCTACCCCTATATTTTTGTAATAAAACTAAGCAGTTTTGCCTTATCTATGAAAACCGCAGAGGAGGCCTTTGTGGGGAAGGGGCTTTACCTGAAGCGGTTGTCATACCATGCAAAAGGGAGGTGCGGCGTCATGGTGCGACCAAGGTGCCGATTGACTGTAGTGGTTAGAGAAGCTACAGCTGAGGAAGAGGCAAAGATTGCCAAGCTCAGGGTGAGCAACTATAAGAAGTTAACAAGAAAGGAGCGGCAGCTCATGCCACACCGGCTTATCGAGGTTAGCCCAAGGTGGGCTCGCAATCACAAAAGGAAAGAGGAGGCTGGTGCTAGTGTGTAGCACTAGTTTGGGTATGCAGAGTCTTTATTCTTTTTTTTTTTTTTGGACTGGGAAAGCAGTTAATCTCCTGAGAACTTCGCTGAAGAACAATTATGTTCAAGCCTCCACATGAGTGATACTAGCTGAGTGCCTCAATATTCTGGCCTTGTCTTTCTTCTGTTCGTTGCAGCTCAATGAAATCTACCAGGAAATTTACTTCCTGTAGGACAATGTGGTTTGCTAACACTTAATACTCACAATGAGAGAAATTTACAGCTGGTGTTTCGTTAGACTTGTCAGACTGTTTTTGTTTGACATGCACATTCGTTCTCTCTCTCTCTCTCTCTCTTTTTTTTTTCATTCTTGGCCTCAATATATATCCTGCGTTTTGTCCTGAGAGTAATTATCACAATTACCCCAAACTTGGTAGCGAAAAGTAAATTTATCCCAAAGGAATTGCAAGTAAATGCCTTTTACTCAAGCAATGAACCTGGGTGGAGCTACAGTCGTTTTTTTTCCACTTGTTTAGATACCCAGGGGTGTAATCGGATCGGATACGGACGGATACTGTCGATACCGTATTTGTTTTCATATTTTTCCTTCGAATTCGGATCGGATACGGATATTAATAGTTGGTGTCGGATAAGACTTAGATGGACATCGACATCATATATATCCAACTTTCGTTATTCGGATACGGATATAAATCGAATACGGATCGGATACTGAATGTCCGGATTCGGATACGATCGGATAACCCTTCTAAACAGATCCGGACTCGAATACAGACGGATAATATCCATACCGTTTACACCCCTATAGATACCACAATAAGAGACATTCACACATCTTCCTCCTCTCATCCCTATCGTCATAGTCTTATCCCATCATCTAAATGCTACGAGTGTCTTTCAACAACTCGTATTATTTTAAAAAAGTTTTATAAATACTATTTTTTAATTATTTTTGCAGTCGTCATAAATGTTTTAAACATAGCTGAATTTTTTAAATATTTATATCAGTTTTTTTAATAAGACAAACAATGAAACCGGGCGGAGGACCTCATGTGGTGACGTGAGCCATGACTTGATTCAAGAAAATGTGATTAATACTTTATGTTAAAACAAAAGGATAATTGTGGTGCAATGGTTTTACTCAGACTCTATAGCTGATTGGTTGTGTATTTGATTCTCTTGACTCTCAGTGTTCTCACTGTTACAAATGTTTTTCTTTATTCCTTTTTCATAGTTAGGTTGACATATCTATATTTTGGTTTGTACTCCACAGCTGCAATGAAACGTTGGATACCGGAAAAAATGACTGGCATCTTAAGACTGAGGAGCAAATCGTTGGATTGTACTATACTCGTGATGTCCTCCGTTTATAGGTCGTTTGATTTTTTTTAACACCAAATTTGACCGACTCGTCTTATTTAAAATATTTGCAAAAATAAAAAAATCAATTTATAGTTAAAGTATATTATATGTTAAACGAAATTTCAATGAAAAAGAATGATAATTGTGAATTTTTTGAATAAAATGAGTAAGTTATTTAGTGTTAAAAATGTCAAACTGAGGGAGTACGTAACTACGTTTTGCTACCGGTCACGATATTTATTTTGAATATCTAGCCCTCTGCTGCAATAGAGACGTAAGTTCATATTCGATTTTATTAGATATATATATGTTGTTTAGTAGAATAATAATTTTGGTTATAGAATGGAACAGGTTAGCTCAGCGTCGCTTTATTTGGATGGGCAAGAGTACAGCGGTATTGGTTTCTACTATTTTTGAGCAGCCGCATTGACGACGTGAGGAAATTTCCATGTATGCGTCGGATATCAACTTTGGATTTATTGTCCCCTCCAAAAAAAAAACTTTGGATTTATCGTACAAGGGATGGAAGGGCAACCGAAACCAGAAAGGAAAAATACCGAAACCACCCCTCCTGAAATTTGGCGGGGCCACGTGGTAAACGAATCGACGCCCCTCTGCCGTCTCCTTCCGGGCGGCTTCACTTCGCCGCCGATCACGGGCGCCTCCGCCCACCGAAGCGAGGCGTTCAACTCTCCTGCACGGGACCCGTAAGTCCTCATCCTGAGACCGGCCCGCTCCGCGCCTCGACACAACGATTCGTTTCCTGATTCCTTTTGAGCGCAAATGTATCCATCTGGTGGCGATTAGTCGTTTCTTTTCTGATTCGGCGAGAAGATCGGCTCGGCTGGCGCAGAGCACAGATCCGTCCATCCAGTGTAGATCAGTCGTTTCTTTCTGATTGACTAAGATTTCCGATTTTGTTTTATTATAGCTGACTGCTGAGAGAGAGATACAGAGATTTGTTTCGGTTGATTGCGAAATCGCTCTCTATTTCTACTCCAGTTCATCTAGATTGTTGCCATTTTTTTTTGAAATTGTAATTGTCGACGCTAATGTCTGTTCTCCATGGAATTGTCAGGATTGTGATCGTAAGACATCGATCAAATAAAACGCACCGGTTGCTCTAGTTGGAGGCAGTTTGTAATTTGCTCTAGTTGGAGGCAATCTGTAATCTTCCTCATGGCCTCGGTGGCTGGTGGCAACAATCACGAGGCTGGCAGCATGGCTTCAAATGAAGTCGTTAAATCTGAACCTGTGAACGTGGAGTATGATGAGAATGTTAAATCCGAACCGGTGAATGTGGAATATGATGATGATAGAGTGATAGCTCCTGCGTGTAATGATTCAGTGCCAACATCTGGTTCTTTTGAAGACAGCTCTGGCGATGATGTTCAGTTTGCTCCAGATAAACACGGGGACACCACAGAATGCTCGAGCTCATTTGGTGATTCTGGCCTTCAGTCTGACGACGACACCGAGTCAGATGCAGGAGTCATGGAAGTGGATTCACCATTCTTTACTCATATTAATGCCGGTGCTGCCACTGCTACATCACATATTGTCAAGTGAGCAACCAATGTGAATTTTATTAGTTGCCTATTATGCGAGTAGAAAAAAAATAAAGATAATTATAAAAAATTGCATATAATTGTTTGTTTAATTTCTTTCCCTTTATCACACATAAAAAGAAAATAGCGTTTGCCTTCTAATCACTTTTGGTAATATGCACGATTCTATATTGTACGTACTAGTACTCTTTTATCCACTGTATTTAAAACATTTCATGATGCAAAATCGTAGACTCAATGGCACGAAATAGAGCTTTTCTGCAAATGTGGAAGCCATATTGTTGGTGGTGTTTATGTGCAAATAGATAGAAAAATTTTAATAATTTTGTTCCTTGCAACATAATTTTGTTGTGCTTTCCATGATAATTATATATGTATTCATGTCCTTTTTCTTTTATGACTATTTGTGAATAACGTGAATTATATTTTCAGAAAGAAAAATGTTACATCTGATTGGAGAAAGTTTATTGCTCCAGAAAGGTGGCGATGTCAATGGTTGGAGTTACATATGAAAGATCTTTTATCTCAAGTTTTAAAGTATGACAAGGAACTTGCTTTAATCAACCATGAAAAATATCTACAATTGGAGATGATCAAAGCAGATAGCAGTAAATCAGAATTATCACAATTAGATCTTTCGAGCTATGAAAGAAATGCTATGAACAGAAGGACAAGAAAAAGATACGAAGACGATGCAGACACCTCATTATACATGAAGAAGCATCCAATTTTTTCTTATTACAACCATGGTTTGACACTCTTTTCTTTTCTTTTCATTTTATATGACTAGAAAGATTTGTAATTGTGTTTTGTATTTTTAATATTTAATGTTGATACTTGGTAAGAGCAGAGTATTAAGTGCTTTATTAATCCACTCTTTTGCAGAAAATAGAAAGAGAAGAATAGAAAACGAAAAAGGTGGAGTTGGTAATGAGTTTTTGGTTATTGATGACTTTGTTGATAACTTAGGTATGTTAGGATGTTTTCATGTATATTAATTTTCTTTTTTTTTATTTGGACATGTCATGTCCTTAGCTTTTAACAATTTCTGTTGTTGATACTTAACAATGCAGATGTTGAGGACACCAAAAGCAGTATTAGTTGTAATGATACATTGCTAGAGTTACGGGGAGATGATGATCTCTTAGCACAATATTCTTTAAGAGAAATTCTTTTGGAAATTGAATGTATCCAATCTCGTATCAGTAATCTTAAAAGTCATCTAAGTGAATCTCATAACAAAATAGACCATACTCAAATGCCTCGGAGAAAGAAAGGTTCACATGGTTTACATAAGAAGAAAGTAGGTAGTCCATTTGGAGCAGATGAAGATGGAACTGCAGTTGATATACTATTTGGCGTAAACAATTCTCTAATTGATCCTCATATAGAAAGCATATGCACAGAAGTAAGTTCATATTATGCAGTGTTTTGTTTTCCCCCGATACGTCATGTAATATTTAGTTATGATAATTTATTTTCTTTTGCCACTTGTTGTATTAGGTTTGTTTCTATGTGTTTATAGTCCGTTTCAAGTTGATTTTGAGTTTTATATAGCATTTGAGCTCAACCTAATGGGGTTAGCTGATGAGAATGCTATTTTAAGAAATAGTTAAGCACCAGGAACATAAACAAGTGTTGAATCTATTTGCATTTGTCGTCCATAAATAAATAAACTTGTTTTTGCATAAAAATACATGATTCATCATGTTCTTGGTATTATTAGTCACTTCACGATGCTTTTTTGTAATCTTTGCAGAGTGCTGATGATGTCCTTATAGACAATGAGGCAGCTATTGAAGAAGAATTTTGGCAGTTTGAGAGGGCCCAGAGGACCAAAGAAATACGTTCAGAGCCAATTAAATACACCATTGATGCCCAAATCGTAAATCCTGTGAACAAGAAGGGACCAAAATCAAAGAAAAAACATGGGAGTGCTCGGAAGACCAAATCAAAGGGGAAAATAAGAAAAACAAAGAGACATTTTTGAATTACGCAAAAAATATTGTTTTTGTATGCATGAAGTGTGGGGGAGTATGAAAACACGAAATTCTATAAGAAAATGTTATAGGGCTGGCGAGGAACCCAAATTTTTTCCCACCTCAACCAAGTAAATTTTGTACTTTTGATTTTTTTTTTCAAGTTTGTAGCTACAATGAGTATGTTGCTATGCACTCTTTGGTAATAAGTTCAGCTACAATGATAAGTTCGTGGCATACTCATTGTGGAAATAACCTTTGTATGAGAAATCAACATTGTTTTACAGATTTAGGGGAATTTTCATCCACAACACACTTTTAAGGTTACTTTTGATCTTTACCAATGACATGTAAGGTTTGGTTCTATCTGTTTGAGCTAACGTCATATGCTGCTTTTGTCCAAAGCTCTTTGTCTGTGCAGCAGTGATGCCCCATGCATGGCAGGAGTCGTGATCTGAAGTCCCAAAAAATAACAATAATAAATCAACAAAGGAATACTAAGCACATAATCTTGAGGGATTGGAATATTAAGCACATAATCGTGAGGGATTGGAACATTAAGCACATAATCCTGAGGAATTATAATAAGCACATAATCCTGAGGGATTGGGTAAAAAAACAAAAGGGACTTTGACCATGTTCTGGCCACGTTCATCCTGCTGCTGCTACCATTTGTGATACCTATTGACTGAAACTGCACGCGCTGGCCAGCTACAACAAGCATATACAAGTCATATAGGATATGGCAGACCACTGCAAATCCGCAATGCAGAGGAGATGCATTCAGCTGCTCTTCTTCTCGGCATGGCCGCTGCTTCTGTGGTCGGTGCCGTGTGCAACAAGGCGTGACTACGCAAGCTGATGCCAATCATCTTGCAAAAAGCCATCTGGAACACAATGATAAGTTCGCAAAAGGGAGAAGATACATCCAGCACAAGGTTGGAATTTAGGGTGAAGGGAAGAAGACCAAAAACCTGAATACAAAAGATGGAACAAATAATGAATGGCTAAGATCGCAATGGATATTTAAGATCAGATGGCTAAAACAAATTGATGCCGTGGCTCAATATTGTGCGAGTTTTGTTACAATAAATAATTGTTAGTGGCGCAGTTTTATCGCATCCCTCGACTGAACAGAGGCCACAACTCCTTTTAGGCGTGGTAACTAACTGTTCTACACCCTAGAAGTACACGGAAAGCCCTGAAACTACAAAAAGCATAGAGCTGATGGGTTTGCAACTACACTTTAATTTGTGCTTCCCTCTGGCTCTGATGGAAAGTAAAGCAGCATCAGATGCAAGGGGTGATGTAAGGCCAAAGGCTGGCACACATTCTCCTGTCGAGTCCCGCTTTTGCCCCTTTTCTTTTCTTGCTCGGCAGAGCACAGCACAGATCAAGGATGCTCATCCTTTGCACGACCACACACTCCAAGAATATAATCCCCACGCGTACTGTGAATCGACTGCAGTCGCTTGCGGTGTATATAACCGGTTGGAATTGGCCTCTTGTTTGCAATTGCAATAGAGGGATCAGTCGGAAAGGCTTTAGACAAATCATACATACCACCGGTAACCACGAAGCCATCTTATTCCCTTATTGCTGCTTTGAACTAGATAGGTGTTAAGCTGCTGCTTGTTGGTCGGCTGATGCAAATGCCATTCTGTTGGGATCGGAGCCCAATCAAGGCGCCGGAGAACCACACCGCCATCAATGGCACGGTGGTTGTGTCCTGCCACTTCGGCCTCTCGGTGCCAGGAAAGACCACCACGCTTCGCCTCTTCAGCGGCACGCAGATCGATCACAGTACGTTGTGTTGTTACTTCTTGCTACCTCCCATGAGTATCAGTGTACTACAGATACATTCAGCAGCAGCAGCACAGTTGATCCACTACCGACCCTCTGATGAGATGAGATGTCAACAATAATCAACACTTGTGTTTTGTCTGGTACTGCACTACGACTTTATTTGTTGATGTTTATTCAACTGCCACCACGTACAGACACAGGAAAGGGGAGGCTGAGCGCAGAGGCGTCGCTGAGAGGGGGCAAGAAAACGAAACACGGCCATGGGAAGACGAGCACCATGACGTACCAGGTGACGCTCTTCCTCGACGCCGAGTTCGGAACGCCGGGGGCAATCGTAGTCAAGAACGGCCTCAAGAACGACCAGTTCTTCCTCCGTTACGTCCAGCTTCAGCTCGCCGAGGACCGGAGCATCCACTTCGAGTGCAACTCCTGGGTCTACCCGTACAAGAAGACCAACTCCGACCGCATCTTCTTCATCAACACGGTAATCGATCGATCGATCGTATTTACGCTTTCATTTCAGCAGGTTTAATTTGCACGCACGCATCAGCTGATCGATCGACTCATATATATATGATGGAAGTGCTACCTGCCGGACAAGACGCCGGAGGCCCTGCGGCTGCTGCGGGAGGAGGAGCTGAGGAGCCTCCGGGGCAACGGCCGCGGGGAGCGCAAGGACTGGGAGCGCATCTACGACTTCGACTACTACAATGACCTTGGAGACCCAGACAAGGAGAACCACCACCGGCCGGTGCTCGGCGGCACCGCCGCGTACCCGTACCCGCGCCGATGCCGCACCGGACGCCCTCTCTTCAAGAAAGGTACACACCATTTTATCATTTGCAATTACGTATATACTTTGCAAACGACCACTAATTAATAACCAACTAATAACTGAACTGAACTGAAGATGGCATGACGGAGACACGCAAGCACATGATCAACCTAGACTTCTACATCCCGCCGGACGAGAGGTTCAACCCCACGAAGCTGGCCGAGGTCCTGACGCTGGCGGTGCAGGCCGTGACGCACTTCATCATACCGGAGTCCAAGGCGCTGTTCCAGGGAAACATCAACAACTTCATGTCCTTTGAGCAGCTGAAGAGGGACTTGTACAGCAAGCCCCAGCAGCCGGTCGTGGAGGGCGTGGTGATGGACAAGCTCAAGACCTCCGTGCCGTCACACAAGACCTACAAGCAGGTGTCCAAGATGGTCAAAGAGACGCCCGTCAAGTTCCCAATCCCTCAAGTTATCGAGCGTAAGTGATGCATGGACTGACTCACTGAGGCTACATTACACGCATGGCGTACGTTTAATTTATGACTGAAATTAACCAGGCCAGGCCTTGGATTTTTGTTGGATTGATGGTTCATGGTTCCTGCAGATGAACCAGGAGCATGGAATACCGACGAGGAATTCGCGAGGGAAATGCTTGCGGGGCTCAACCCGGTTGTGATCAAGAGATTAGAGGTAAAACAAGAACTATATATCCTTACTCTTTTTTAAATAAAATTGTCCAAGTGACAACAACTGAAAGTGAATAATATACAGTACGTAACTAGTAAGCTTTGTTTCACATCTTCTTCGTCCAACACTACTATAGGTGTTCCCACCAGTTAGCAGTGGAGGCAAGAAGAGCTCGATTACAGCGGCGCATATCCAGGGTCAGCTTGAAGGGCTAACCGTTGAAAAGGTATATATAATTCCCTTCTTCGATAATTGTAGAGGCACATCTTCTTCATGTACGTATTCTTTAGAGAACAAATTGAAAGATGAATCGTGGAACCTTATTGCGCAACCGTATGCTCAAAAAGAGCACAGCGGTTCAACTTTCTATCCTACATAATTCTAGGGGTTTTGTGAGTCACATAAATGGAATTTCACTTCTATGCTGTAATACCTGCTGTTTATCATCATGCGGTGCAGGCTCTAGATCATAATAGGCTATTTATACTTGACCACCATGACTACCTGATGCCGTACCTGAAGCGCATCAACACACTGGGGGTGTGCATCTACGCATCGCGCACTTTGCTCTTCTTGAAGGACGACGGCACCCTGAAGCCTATTGTAATAGAGCTGAGCCTGCCCAGTGACGGTATAGGCAATGAAGAGATCAGTAGGATCTTCCTCCCAGCAAGCCAAGGGACTGATGGACATCTGTGGTGGCTTGCTAAAGCCCATGTTTCTGTCAACGATTCAGGCTACCATCAGCTCATCAGCCACTGGTGAGCATTACTATATCCTAAGTACACATCTTCAAAATGGCGAAATGCAATTGATTGATTATCTGCATTCTGCAAATTAGATCGTTCCCTTCATCAGCTCGCAAATTAGCTTTTCTTTTCCTCATAACGTTAAAATGACTCGGCAGTTGGCAAATTTCGAAGAAAATAATTTGAATGAAAAGTTATAATGTTGGTACCCCTTGGTGCTTCCAATCATCTATGGACAGGCTCTTCACGCATGCGACGGTAGAGCCGTTCATCATTGCGACCAAGAGGCAGCTGAGCGCCATGCACCCGATAAACAAGCTCCTGGAACCACATTTCAAGGACAATATGCAGATAAACACCTTGGCCAGGAGCATCCTCCTGAGCGCAGGAGGTATCCTAGAGAGGACAATGTACCCGGGCAAGTACGCAATGGAGATGTCCTCAGCCATCTACTCGGAATGGAGGTTCACTGAGCTGGCCCTGCCAAATGAGCTCGTCAAGAGGTATTCAATTTTCACTTGAAGGAATAATTAATGTGACTATATATATATATATATATATATATATATATATGCTAAATCAATCAATCTGCAACAAGGGGGATAGCTTCCATGGATCCGAGCGGTGGAGTGAAGCTGCACATTGAGGACTACCCGTACGCCGTGGATGGTATGGACGTGTGGCGCGCCATCGAGGGGTGGGTGCAGAGCTACTGCACGCACTACTACCACTCGGACGCGGCCGTGGCCGGCGACAGGGAGCTGCAGGCGTGGTGGGACGACGTGCGGCACGTGGGCCACGGTGACCGGCAGCGTGATCCGGCGTGCTGGCTGCAGCTGGACAGCGTGGCGCACCTCGCCGAGTCGCTGTCCACGCTCATCTGGATCGCATCGGCCCTGCACGCCGCTGTCAACTTCGGGCAGTACGGCTACGCCGGGTTCATGCCCAACAGGCCCACCCGGTGCCGGCGGTTCGTGCCGCTGCCAGGGTCACCGGAGATGCTGCAGCTGGAGGCCGACCCCGACAGGTTCTTCCTGGAGATGGTGCCGGACCGGTTCACCACCACGCTGGGGCTGGCGCTCATCGAGGTACTCTCCAACCACACCTCCGACGAGTTGTACCTGGGACAGCGGGCGACGGCGGCGTGGACGGACGACGGCGAGGTGCTGCAGCTTCTGGACAGGTTCCGAGAGGAGCTCCGGCGGGTGGAGAAGCGGGTGACGGAGAGGAACAAGGACCCGCGCCTCAAGAACAGGAGGGGCCCGGCCAAGGTGCCCTACACCTTGCTGTTCCCGGACGTCGGGAACGTCGGCGGCAAGGAGAAGGGGATCACCGGGAAAGGGATACCCAACAGCGTCTCTATATGATGACTGCACATTATCCGGCGGCTTTGATTTGATGGGGGTGTTTATTTTCCTGGAGAGGGTATATACAATTGTACGTACATGGGTTAATTTGGGCGTGAGCATATACCTTCTTTCTTTATCTAAACTATTGTGATGATTGGTTTAGGAGCTTGAATTGTTGAATGGGGTTGATCTCAAATCTAAGTATACGATTGTGCCACTTAGTCCAATCATGCATGGAATTCTAACACATTGGTTTTAGTCGGTGAAAAACCCCCCAATTGTGCAGCTACGCCACCGTACATGTCCCGTAAGAAATAAAACAAATCCCGCCACACAATCACTGAATAAATAAATTTCGTCAGATGAATGCATGGATTGATAGCGTGGGTTCACGGAACCAGGCCGGCGGAAATTACTCTTTTCTAGTCCAACCATTAGCCCACTACTGTAACCCCGGCACCCAGCGACACCACGGACCCACAAGCATGCACGCACAATCCTGCACACGCCAACCCGCACGACCCACAACTGTTGGCCGTTAGTGTCGTGATAGGCCTACAAGTGCGACTGATCAGTGAATAAGACACCGCTCGGCAAGATGCACGGTAAAAAACTATCAGTCGGCATTTGAATTGGTCATACTCCTCTATTATTATTTAATCGAACTTAGGCACCTTGAAGTGAAATAAGGAGTACAAGCAACAAGAAGAAGCAAGTTTACGCCACAATATATTTCATAGCACATAGAGACCAAAGTAATAGCACGTCTCGGCTGAAGACTTAGATAGTGTTTGGTTGGAAAGCCAAAGAGAATGAGACGGTTCTATCCCTCGTTCCTCCAATTTGGAGGGATCACACCGTCCCCTATTTTGTACTATTTCACTTAAACGGGGATGATTTCGTCCCTCTTCGTCCTCCCAACCAAATGGTGTAAAAATGGAATTGTCCCACTCCGTCGCGTCCCGTTCCTCTAACCAAACGCACCATTTAGTATGCAATCAGCTCGGGGCACCAAAAAATAACATCATATAAATCCCTCTTCCCTTTGGTTTTTGGGTAAAATCTCAAGGGCTTTTGGTGCTTTGATTTGCCTACGAGATTTTTCCTTCTCTTTTGCTGTTTTGGATTTGCAATGACGTGCAGATTATGTCTTAGAACATTTCAATCCCGAAGAATTGCCATGAGCAAGTCAGATTTGGGTTTTTCCCTTTCTTGCCCAAAGATTGTTTTCTTCACGAGATCTGAAATTCTTGCTATTCCTTTTGTCTTTTTCAGTAGATCTTTTGAGAATAGTTTTGGAATATGGTCTAGATAGCCTATGCAAAATCTCGTGAAGTTTGGACAAGATTTGGTAAAGGTTTGGGTTTGGGTTTGGCAACTCAAATCTGGGCTGTTTTATCAGACTATCGGGCTCTGCCACCAGACTATCCAGTGTCCCACCGGACAATCCGGCAGCGAGCACCGGACAGTCCGGCTCTATGCCCAGCAGCTGCTCCACCGGATCACCCGGTGGGCCTTACTGGAACATCTGGTGAGACCTACCACAATATCCAGTGAGTGCTACCGGAATATCCGGTGTTCCCAGGGCAGCCCCTCTTTGTTGGTGTTTTAGCTCGTTGTGTCCATTCTTTTGGACATTGATTCGAGTGCTTCCACTAGGCTTTCCTCGATGTGTCCTAGGGTCAGTAGCACTAGTTGCTATGTGATCTTGCACGGTGTGAGAAGAGAGGGTTTTGGGGTTGTAGGTTTTAGACGTCGACCTATTCACCACCCCTCCCCCTTTTGGTCGCTCTTTCGGTCCTCAATTGGTAGTAGATCCAAGTTAGGGTCTTCTATACCTTAACAAGTTTTAGATCCAAAAAGGACGACCATGGATCAGTCCGTTGGTAAGATTCTAGGGCTCGATGGCTCTGATTACTTATATTGGAAGATCCGCATGTCGGCATTCCTCTAGATCCAACATCTGTCCATCTAAGATATTTGACAGCGTACTGATTTTCAGGTGCTAGATGAGCGTGTGATCCAGCTGTAGCAGTGGGAACATGAGGCGAGCAACAAGGCTAGAAATTTTCTCTTAACAGCTCTGAGCCGCTCTGAGTTCAATAGAGTGAGTCATCTTAAGATGGCTCATGAGGTTTGAACTACCCTTGCAAATTTTCATGAGGGGACAAGTCAGCATTGGCGATTTGTTCAGTCATTTTTACTCGATTGCTAACAAGATTCGTGCTAATGCAAGAAACGAGGCACTGCCTTACGACGACCACGAGCAAGCTTGCAAGCTTCTCTATGCTCTGGATCGTAGTATTTGACAGTTGAAGAAGGAGTCTATAGTCGAGTCAGCTGGTTATGAAACTCTCACCACATACGAGTTGTATAGTAAGTTGAAGGCTTCGGAGGTTGACTCTCAAGCTTCGGCCAAAATGAGTAGACCAACTCTCAAGAGCCTAGCTCTGATGTCTCGGCCACCTTATTTATGCAACTTTGAGCACTCGGATACAGATATAGATCGAATACTGAATATTCGAACTCGGTCACGGTTAACTCTTCTAACCGGATCCGGCCTCGATATAAACAGATAATACTATTTACCTCCTAACGACTTAGATGATTTAACGTTTTTTTCATACTTCAATTCGTGTCATCCTGGGCGGATGAACGTGCCTAGGTTTTTAGGTCGGAGTATGATATTTGGGTTATGTCGGTCTAGCCCATTTAATTCCATACCCTGTACGTCAACATTTGGGCTATTTTGGGATTAGGTTCGCTTGAGTGGCCCAGCCCAAGTTCAGGTCTAATCTTAGATTATCCTAACGGGTTAGCGTAAGACTCACCGGTGCACACAGGAATGTACATGCACGGTCATATGCACTAACCGGAAATTAATTGGGTGAGGGACGTCCGTAAGCGCTCTTCCGTGGGGACTTGACTCCGTCCACGTTGAAAGTCGATCCTACGGCGTTCCTGCGAAGACCGGCTCCACAGTAGTCAATCGGCTCAGGGCTCGGCTCGCCCACCGCCCACGGGCCACGGCCTCGCTCGAGCGTTCCCATTGACGAGCGTCCCAGTCTCCGTCTCCTTTCCATCGCCGCCGCCGCCGCAGGTGCCCCGCCCTCGGACTCCTCCCCGACGCTGCCTCGAGTGCCTCGGCGTCCTTCCGAACGCTGCTCCTGACCTTCGCCTCCTCCATAGCGGTGCCCTTGATTCTGCCTCCTCCCCCAACACCACCGCCTCTAGGCTGCCCAGGCTCCGCTTGCTGCCCACCGCTGCCGTGGCCTTTAGCCTCTTCCTCACCTCGCTCGATCTGCCCGCCGTCCAAACTCATCCAGAACCGGACCAAGATTGGAAACATGGCGAGCAACGAGCTGACGGACCAGCGTGAGGAGGAGCCGAGACAAGCCGGCCAAGAGCTCCAGCGACAGCCAAGGAAAGCTGCGCGTACGTGGATCATCCGATGTGTCTGGCTTCCACGCGTCGCCCGATCGAGTCAGGTCCCCACGGGAGCGTGCTTGCGGACGTTCCCCACCCAATTAATTTCCCACTAACCACTGGGGATTATCTAAACTAAATATGTCCATGTTGTATCCTAAAGCTGAGATAAAACCATTATGTTCACCTTATTTCGAGTTTCAATCCAAACGCTCCAGCCTCTTTTGGAACCTGGAAAGTTTTCCGAACTCTGCTTTTTTCTTGTGTAAATTTTTGTATAATTCCTGTGAAAATTTTCTATAACTTCTGTACAATTCATATGGAAATCATGTGTTCCGAAGAAGACATTCCTTTGCATGTAATTGAAAGCTCCATGCACATAATTAAAACCATTGTACTTAATTTTTTTAATCACTTTTTACTTTATTTATTGCGAAGATAAGGTAGACGACATACTATACATTCGGGCTTTCTTGGCGGTGCACAGAATTTCTTGCTGATTGCTCGACATAGGAGTACGTTCGAGCCGACCATATCCCATTCGACCCACATCACCCATATGGATTTATATGGGCTTAGAGCCATGATCAGCCGCGTGGTCATACTCATGCCGGGTTGACGAACCTGCAGTCTCGCCTGACCTCGCCCTCGTCGTCGCCGAGCGGGTTGTTCTCCGACAAGGTGATGAGCGCGGCTGCGAATCGGTCGTGGAAGTACGCGTTGTCGGCGGCCATCCTGGCGACGAATGGCGCGGTGCGCGGGTCGTCGGCGAGCCTCTGGTCCACGAGCAGCAGCCCCCTGCGCGCCATCAGGTTCTTGTAGTACATGTTGTCGAGCAGCATGGGCGTGGCGCGGTCGTTGCGCGCGTAGGCGACGTCGCGCGTGTCCTCCCTGGCGTCCGCCGTGGGGCACCGGCCGCGGAGGTAGGCGCCGTAGGCCGGGTCCATCCCGGCGTCCACCGCCGGGTACAGCCTGCCGACGAGGTTGAAGCAGTGGACGCGGCCGACGGAGTGCGCGCCGAGCAGCACCACGGCGCCCTCGGCGTCCACGCCCACCGCCGCGAACCGGTCCAGCACCGCCGACACGGTGTCGTTGTGGTTGGGCACGTCGCGCTCCACCTCGGCGTAGTAGGCGGCGCGGCTGTCCTTCCGGCCCGTGCGCACGGCGGCGCGCGGCCCGCCCAGCGCCGCCGCGCCGTCCCGCGCCGCCAGCGCCAGCGCGTCGGCGCAGGACACGGTGCCCGGGCACTCCCGCTCCAGCGCCGCCTTGATGGCGTCCAGGTACTTGAAGTTGCGCATGCCGAAGCTCCGCGGGGAGGCCTTCTCGGAGACGCCCGCCGCGCGTGACGTCTCCAGCAGCAGCGAGGCGTCGCAGGACCGCACCATGCAGTCGTGGAAGAGCGCGCGCAGCCACGACACGGCCGTGTTGCCGTGCTTGTGGTACAGCTGCGCCACCTGCTCCTGGACGATGTCCTCGGCTCGGGGGCAGCTCTCCGAGTAGTAGCCCAGCCTAAGAACGCCACCGCCGCCGGCGTCCCCTGCAGAATCATATCGAAGCAGTCAGCATACATGATATAGCATGATTACATGCTGCATGCTGAGAGTTTGTATTAGCATTGCAACACCGATCCAATTCTTTCCTTTTTTCCTACCAATGGTGAAGCAGCAGAAGAAGAGCAGAGCAGACGGCAGCACCAGGCTGCTTGTTGAGCTTCTTCTCAAGCCCCTCATCTTCTTTGCTGGTACGATTCAGGATAGGCAGCAGGGGAACCCACCACCATCTTTATACCCCACCAGCATCCAGGAGGGAGTGCTCCATGGCAGCTAGTGGCCGGTGAGTGCTTTGACCCAAAGCGACCTGGGATGTGTTGAGCATCCATCCTCCACCAATGGAACTATGGAAGAATCGGAGCAGTCACAGAAGATAGATGAGGGTGAGGCCTCTTTTTAGAATGCTGGAAAATTTTTCTATAAAATTAAACTGTTTTCTGCGAAATTAATTTACGTACGATTCTCGTGAAAATCCTATGTTCCAAAAAGAGCATGAGATGTGATGACCCAAATCAAAACTCCATCCCTATTTATTCACTTGGCTGTATAACAGCAGCCTACGTAATAAATGAATTTAGTCAGTGCTTATAATTGCTCGGCAAGAAACGCACAGATGGGTCCGACAGCTCGTTCATAACTTCATACATACAATTAAAAACAGAAGCGGTGATACTGGAGCTCGACCTTAACTCGTAGCATCTGAAGAATTATCAAGCGCCTCAGATTCACCATGCGCTTGAGTTCTTAACTATTGACAAATCAGACGGACTTCTATAGATGACGATGTTAAAACAAGTACTCCTATTTGGCAGTCAAATCAGTTCATTCCTCAGGTCGGAAAACGTCGTGTGATTTCGACCGAATGAGAATCGAATTGGGGCAGCTCGATGAATAACGCGTGGTCGTGAATTCCGATGGGTTGTTTGCTTGTCCAGAACTAAACACAAATTGATTAAATTTTAATACAAAATTGATTAAAACTACTATTAAAATAGACAAACCGATTAGAATCCTTTAGCTCCAAAATAGGAGTTAAACTGGGCTAAACTGACTAAAAAGTGGGAGAAGACTCCTTGGTCCCCTCTCCCACCTCCATTCCTGCTCTCTCTCTTTTCTCTCGGTCTCTCTCTTCTCTCTTCCACGCGCCTCCTTCCCCACCTTCCCCACTTCCTCCCACACCCGGGATCTGTCATGGGCGCGCCACGCTGTCCTCTCCGAGCCACCACTCCCATCCACCACCGCCGCCGGCCAGCGCACTCGTCTCCTCCTCCACCGCCGCCGTCGGCGAGCCGCTCGTCTCTTCCTTCACCATCGCCGCCAGCCAGCCGCTTGTCATGATGGCTAGACCCGCCTCCTTCGGGGCCGACGGTTGACGATGACAGTCGCGAGCGCGGAGGCAGATGACGACGGGCGAGAGCGGTGCCTTCTACGCGCCGCCAGATCCGCCACCGCATCCACCGGCCTCTCCGCTGCGCGCCCTCCCGCCCCCAATAGCCTCCCTACGCCACCGCACGCGTTGCTTCTCCGCCCCGGCGGCCTCCATCCTAGCGCGGCTTCTCCGCCTCCACACTGGTGACCACCGTCCCGGCGCGGGAAGAGAGAGAGCGGGGAGAGAGGATAGCATAGAGGGGTATTTTGGTCATTGTAAACATCATTTATGCTTCTAGTCACTGGTTTAGTCCTTGGAACCAAGCAGGGTGGACTAAAGTTTAGTCACTTTTTTTTATTGCTAAAGAACCAAACAGACCCGAGTCACGATCATGGTTTGAGGAGACCAATAAGACCAAGTCCAAAACCTATATATGCATGGTTGTTCATAATACGAAAATGACACTTAAAAGTTTAAATATAGATGATGTGATAGACAATTATGCGGAGATGACCCGAACGGAGAGAAAGTGACATGGTCACAGTCACTGGGAATGGGAATGAGAAGGTGTGTGTGTTAGGCAGGCACCCACGGTCACGCAAACATGCCATGGTGGAGCAAACAAGCAATCGGCTGGGAGGTATCTGCACGCCCGGACAAAGGGAGATGATAGCAGCAGGTCATCGGCCAACATGCCAAGACAGTAGCCAACTGCAGAACCAAATCCACTACTACTCCTTGCTATCTTCAGACTGTTGTATGTAAAACAGCAGCACTTTAACAATAGGACTCACCGCTCCGATCCTGTACCACCTACAATAATATCCGATATTAAACGAAGAACATTAAAATAAATTGACATTATTCATGGTTTAAGAGCCATTATTATGTGAATATAAGTTGGGCGACTCGTGAGAACTGCTCTAGGTATAAATGCTAGAAAGTTTTTTTTTTGACGGTCACAGCCGGGGAGAGCAGACCCACCTGAATATATTGATGAGTAAAATGCACCTAAAGTCCAAGAGTGTCACTCAAGGCCACCACCTTTGGAAATGTAGTTTTGAGTCCATAAACTATTTGAAGTGTAT
Source organism: Paspalum notatum (assembly GCA_022530915.1). Lineage (NCBI taxonomy): Eukaryota > Viridiplantae > Streptophyta > Magnoliopsida > Poales > Poaceae > Paspalum > Paspalum notatum. Next base: position 28,304,922 of record CM039692.1, read on the forward strand.
CATATCCAAGCTTCATCTAACACCAACAAAGAATTACATATGAAATCATATATATATGTCTAACATTATAAAATCAACTTTAATAGCTCTGTCTTGATGAGATGTATACGGTGAAACTAACATTGACCACTTTGCCCCTATTTATGTGGTAAAACAAATTTAAATGCTAAAACTTTTTATCATTTATTTTGATATCAAAACAGAAAGCATTATTCATAAAATTTTTACACATATATATACTGAAAAGAATAAAAGCAGCATGATTTTTGTGATATTTATTAATTTTGCAAACCATACATTTCTTTAAATTCGAAAGACCATATAATTCATAAAGACATCATTTCTTTAAGAAAATAGCAACAACTAACCATGATAAATTTATACATGTATACATCGAGCGTAACATACATAACAGTATTTTTCGCAAGGTTTTTAGATGTACTGAGCAATAGATATGAGTGAAAATAATTATTATTTAGCATAAATAAGGGTAATGTGGTCATTTTACATGTCAAGTGTAAGGAAAATGGTCTTTTATGCCATAATTCTATAGTCGTGTTTTGGTGATTGATTGACAACCAATATTTGGACTAATGAACTTGTCTAGATGCACATCCTCAGGTGTTTAGGTCCAAAGGATGAAGAAAAAGAAAAGATGAAGGCAAGGTTCGAAGAGCTGCCCCAATGGGGGTTCCGCAGCGCCTTGAAACCTCACAGGGTTTGTGTGGACCAGACAATCCTCTAGGCAAGTTTTCCCAAAGAGGTGAAGATTTAGAAGCCTGGCAAGTTATGAAGACCGGTTGGTCTGAACCCCTAGAGTTACAATGAACCAGATAACTTCAGGGGAGGCAGTAGCTGAAGCGACCAGGATCAATGGACCGGATAGTATGGTCTAAAAGACTGGACAAATTAAATGGTCAAAAGAATATAGCTGAGGATATGAAGATTGAAGCCGTAGAGGAATATAACGGATCTAGTGGTATGGTCTATGAGATCGGACAAACCATCGGATAAAATTTCCCGAGGCTATGAAGTTTGAAGCCCCGAAGGTTTATAACGGACCGGATGGTACGATTGTGAGACCGGACAAAGTTTCCTCAGGCTATGAAGTTTGAAGCCGCAAAGGTTTACAGTGGACCGGATGGTACGGTTTGTGAGACCGGACATACCATCGGACAATGTTTCACCAGGCTACGAAGTTTGAAGCCACGAAGGTTTATAGTGGACCAGACGGTACGGTCTGTGAGACTGGACAAACCTTCGGACATTACAATGGCTAGTTTCAACAGCTAGTTGGCAAGTACTACGGACCAGATAGTCCGAAGTATGCCAAAGTGAACAGACGGGACTATCCGGTCTAACTTTTTGGCCAACGGCTAGTTCGTATTTGGGGGCTATAGTTCGTGTTTGGGGGCTATATAAGTCACCCAAACCGGCCATTTGAAGAGTATTCCAAGCACATCCACCACTCCAATCACCGTATGAGAGCTTAGTGCATGATGCAAGCTAGTTAAAGCAAAGAGAGAAAAAGCTTGTGAGCTCTTCTAGAGTGTAGCACTTGCGTGAGCTAGGAAGAAGACTTGGTTGTGGTCAAGCCACTTGTACTCGTTGTAAGACCCTCTTTATTGGTGTGGAGCGGCAGCGGCAACTTGTGCGAGGATGAGAAGACCCTTCAAACTCTGTAGTGAAGAATCCAGTGCCTTGTGACCGAGTGAGACGATGGTGGTGGCCGAGCCTTGGTGGCTTGGTGTCACTTAGCCTTTGCTTGCTGTGAGCCATTTGCTGGCGAGCACAAGATGGTGATCAGAAGACTTGGTGCCCGACTCGGATATTATCTTCGGTGGCAAGCCCGTGGACATAGCCCTTAGTGGTGAACCACGTTAAATCCTCATGTCTCCTTGAGAGTTTGCAACCCCTTAACCTTACCTCTTTACTTACTGCATTTACGTTTCCGCCTTCACTTTCTTTTGTGCTTTTTGCTTTCTTAGTTAGTTTGATTAGGTCTAGCTCTGGGTTGCAAGTCTTTTGGGTAAGTTAGAGAGCGTATATATAAACCTTAGACTTAAGTAGCATGCGTAGGACGTGATAGGTTTATCTTATATATGCACTAGAAAACCCTAGGTTTAAGAAGAGCGTTAATTTAGGGACCCAATTCACCTCCTCCCCCCTCTTGGGTCCTCCCATCTCTCCTTCAGCACATATCGCACGGCGCCCCACCAGTCCATCAGAACACATGGCCAGTTCAGAAATCGCAAGATGAATCTGCTCAAAACAACTGGTTAATTTATAGCTTTTCTAGTTTTTTTGTGGTCATGTGTTTTCTCTATGCCGCTAACCCTATTATCTGTTGTTGCATTTTGCAATGACAAGAATATTTGATGTGCTTCTTTAGCTCGGCCCAATGTAGGCCCAATACTAAAATTTGTGGATTCTTTATACTGAGCATATTGTCTAGTGTATACCATTTGATGTTTCTTCTCGCTATTTCGCACTCAAATATTTGTAGCTTGCCTTCACAATTTCATAGCACACATTCCCCATGGTTGTGGGCTGAATTTTCAGTCGATTCTTATTAACCCCCTTTCCATCTATCTAGTTGTTGTTATTGGTCCTTCATTAGCACACTCAATCTTTTCACATAGTACTAGAGCTAGAATAACATCATTTAATCCTTGATCCACCACATCTTCCACTTGCATCATCCCTAGGAGATCAACCTCCTTGGTGCACCACATTCATTAACTAGCCCCTCTCAATTATACATATATTAGCTTATTTCCTAATATACCAAAATTTCCTTCTAGCCACTACATTTTTCAAGAGTCCTTGCAGGTGAAATCATCTCTATAACAGAACACAATAAATACCCCCTTGTCCGGCCTCCATTCTATGGTTGGTGGCTCTTGAGTTCATTCTAGTGTTGAGATACATATTTGAGAGCCCAATCCATCAAAAGAGGAAATAGACACATCCCGGCATAGCTAGCGGTTGTGACAAGTGTTGTGTGACATCCGTCCCTGCGAGCACGTCATCGTTGTAAGGAGAGCTTGTAACTCTTGCGAGACCCTCTGAGTTGTGGAGTGTCCACCACTTTTCTTTTGAGAGAGAGGGAGGCCCTCAACGTTTTGGCCAAAAACTCACCTAGTGGAGAAGGCGAAGAGCGTCTGTAAGAAGTTCCGTGGAAGACCCCAGTGACCTTGCCATCCTCTACCCATGAGAGTAAGGGCTTGTGTGTGTGTACCAGGGATATTCGGAGTTACCCGACTGAGTTGCTTGACCATCTTCCAGGAGACCTTGCAATCATGTATCCTTGCGAGGAAGAGGCATATTCCTTGCATGAACTATGCAAGAGCGAGTCATTTCGTGGGTCACTTTGACAACCTCCTTCCTTGCGAGGATAGAGGCTGGGGTCCTTGCGCTAACTTTGTGAGAGCAAAGCCTTACGAGAGGCACCAAACGAGTAGTAGGGGGGGAGACTTGTGAATCTTCCCGATACCTCGGTGAAAAATCTCCGTGTCTCCATCTTGTTCCATCGTCATCATCATCAACGAGAGTTTGCATTGCTCTACCCATCTCTTTAGCTTTCGCATTTACCTTCTTACAATTTATTCTTACTTTCCTACACTAGCTTGATAGGTCAGTTTCTAGGTGGAACAAGGTTGCCAAATTTGGCCATTGTAGATTTACCAACACTTAGTAAAACCTTAGTGCACATAACTATTTTTACCTTGCATAGATGTTGCTTAGTAGTTGAAGTTTTTAGATAGCTTAGTTTTAGAAATCCTAATTCACCTCTTAGGCGTTAGTCCAACCTTCAATTGGTATCAGAGCCAGGCCGCTCAATTAAGTCCATTTTGTTGTCATTAAAGCTCACAACTTAATTTTGGACTTTTGGCTTCACCGCTAGATCGAGTATTTGAGATATCTTAGAGTGGGAGGATGAGTACTAGTAGCGCTCCTCACTTTGACGGTATGAACTACCCCTATTGGCGTGTTTGAATGGCTAGTTATTTAGAGGCCGTAAGGTTGGATGTTTGGAGAGTGACGGAGAAAGGAACGAAACTCCTCTCTTGGCCAACAAACCCGACTAAAGCCGATGAGAAAGAAATATGATTCAATGCCATTTCTCGCAACGCTTTATTTGAGACTTTGAGCATTGATGTATTTAATAGAGTATACAACCTCTCGAGAGCTCATGATATTTGGCAAACACTTAAGGACTTCCATGACGGCAGGAGTGACGTCAAGGAGCAAAAACTTGGCTAGAAGTTCTTTAGTCTGCTTTACTATGATTTCTAATGAATTGGCTCATGACATGTACTCACGCTTAAATGTTATTGTCAGTGAGCTCAATTCAATAGGTGAACTAAGCTAAGCGATGCCGACTTCTCAAGAAAGATCATCGAAGTACTTCCAAGTGACAAACATGTAAGCATCATCACCTATCTTCTCAACCAAGATATGAAGCCGTAGTCCTTACACGGACTATGTGAGAGCAAAACGTTGCATGGGTCATTTTGACAACCTCCTTCCTTATGAGGATTGAGGCCGGAGTCCTTGCACGGACTTCGCGAGAGCAAAGCCTTATGAGGCGCACCAAATGAGGAGTAGGGGGAGATTTGTGAGTCTTCCCCTCAGTAAAAATTTTTTTGTGTCTCCATCTTGTGGCATCGTCATCACCATCAATGGGAGTTTGCATCGCTCTATCCATCTCTTTAGCTTCCACATTTACCTTCTTGCAATTTATGCTTACTTTCCTAGACTAGCTTGATATGTTAGTTTCTAGGTGGAACTAGGTTGCAAGACTTGGCCATGATATAGTTAGCAACACTTAGTAACACCTTAGTGCACATAGCTAGTTTTATCGTGCATAGGTTTTGCTTAGTAGTTGTAGTTTTAGAGAGCTTTAGTTTTAGAAATCCTAATTCACCTCCTCTTAGACATCGGTCCAACCTTCAATCTTTTTTTACCCATACCCACCAAATCCTTCCTTCTTTAGCTCTGCTTGATTGTCATCTTTTCCTAATTGTTTCATCTTTCCTTAGTCTACTCTCTTTTGGCTGCTAATCAAGACGACATTGGATCCCTCCCATACGTGCCTTCCTGTGGCACGTTGCCTTTGGCTGAACGACACAACATGTTTCCTCCCATACGTGCCTCCCGACATCTTAAGCATGCTGCCTCGGACTTCCCGTATGAGAGCGCACGCCGATGACCCCTTCAGCCACTATGCCTCCTACCTCGAAACCATCAGCCCGACACCCTGTTTCGTTGCCCCTACCAGACATCAAGTTGTTGGCCCATCATCGCGAGCGTGCCATGAACCTGCTCACCTCCGACCACTTCCGGCAGGCCCAGCACAACCACCTCTGTGCTACCCACGGTTGCCGTGAACTGTACCCATCGGCGGACGACTACCCGGTCTCGGACACGATGACCCTGACACCCAGCTCCCTGGCCCTCTCCAGCATTGCATAGACGGTGTCCACGTGGAACATATCTGTATACACCAGCCCATTGCCGGTGTCCCTTGTTGCATTGGCGCCCAGGTAGAAAGTCGTGTAGGCGTGGCAGATGTCGCACCGTGGAGGATTATACAACCATCAAATTTTGATTTTTTTTTCTAGGGATATCAAGAGATCAAAGCTGGACAACAAGAATGAAATAAGAACATATGTGTGTTTCTTGGTCCGATTTTTCTTCCCTAAGCTCCCTTGCACGTCTATGTCCTTCAAGTAAAGATGTTCGATAAAATATCTAGGGGAGAAAGCAACATGAGCAAAAAGGTTTCTATGCTTTTTCTTTCTGGTTCTTATGCACATTCTTTTACGCTCAAAGATCATCACTATGGCTATTGTATATTTGAATTTTTTTCTACTTTAGTTTGTCTCTCCCCATTGCTCATATGCTTCTTGTGACGTGCAGTTTGCTAGTGAGAGGATCATGCCGGGGTTCTGGCCCAAGAGGGGGTTCACCATGCTGGGGTGTCCGACACAAGAGGGGGAGGGGCTGAATTGGGTCGCTAACTCACTCTTCTAAAACCTAGGACTTTCAAGTGGATGAGATAAACTTATCATGTCATACTAATGCTAGTTAAGTCTAAGATTTATCTATGCGCTCTCTAACTTACCCAAAGACTTGAAACCTAGAACCAAACCTAATCAAACTAACTAGAAAAGACAAAGGAACAATAGAAAGTAAATGTGGAAACATAAGTGCGGTAAGTAAAAAGAGTAAGGGCAGGCAGATGAAAACTCCTAAGGAGACACGAGATTTAACGTGGTTCACCACTAAGAGCTAGGTCCACGGGCTTGTCACCAAAGAAAAATCTGAGATGGGCACCAATACTCTCCAAATCAAAGTTTTTCTTTAGCCACCATGACTCGTAAAGGCTAAGTGCCACCAAGCCTCCATGGCTCAGCCATCTCCACCATCTCTCAGAGTCACAATACACTAGATTCCTCACTCTGGAGATTGAAGGGTCTCCTCGTCTCCGCACAAGGTGTCGCTGCTGCTCCACACCAAGGGAGAGGGTATAGCAACGAGTACAATGTGGCTTGACCAAAGCCAAAGCTCACGCAGGAGCTACACTCAAGAAGAGCTCGCACACTCACTCTCTTAAATCATTCAACTAGCTTGGATTAAGTACTAAGCACTTCTATGGTGGTTGGAGTAAATGATATGCTTGAAATACTTCTCTACACTTATTGTGGTTTTCAGTAGCTCCGACAACCTTCAAATGGCTGGTGTGAGGTGGCTTATATAGCCCTTAAACACGAACTAGTTGTTAGCCCAAAGGCTACCAGACAGTGTATAGATTGTATGGTCCAGTTCTCACTTTTTCGCATACGTGGGACCATCCGGTCCCTTGTACTTGCCAGGTAGCCATTGAACTAGCTGTAAGTGCAGCAAAGCTCCTTAGTGGTTTTTGTGTATTGAGTGACAACATGATTAAAGGTCTAATCTCTCTGTGAGATGACTTGACAGGTTTTCACAGGAACATTAAGTGTAACAAAGTGAAATTGAATGGATTGTATTGGATATATCTCATCATGAAGCATGATTGTTCTCATATGTTGAGAACCAATCATTTAAATGCATATCATTCATAAGCATGAAGACAAATGGATCTATAGTAGATATCTCAAGTGAATACATTGCCGAAGTGCTGGTTATCTTTGGGGTTCTATTATTAATGCACCTTGAGGCTCATGACTATCATAATGTGAAAAGTGACTTTAACCTAATTCTTCTATATGAATGTCACCGTTATTTGAATAGCTCATAAATGTCAAATGGCTGATATCAGAGCATCTCTATTGCATATTCAAGCCAACAATTATGAAGATCAAATATATTGAATGGTCAATGAGCAAATGTGCTCCATCTACCTATTGAAAAGGTTTTCACTATTGAAGTCCAACTATTTCAGCTCAGAAGAGGATTGCTCTCAGAAAAAGAAGCTCAGCTTAGCTATCTCTCGATTGGAATCATTCAAAATGGCATTGTTCATCGAGACAAGCCTCAAGTGGACTTCAACTAGATTTCTATTTAAGCTTGAGTATAGGTATGCCGTACTATCAAGAGGGAAGCTGAGCTTGGAATGTTACTAGCCAACATGTGTTATAGCTAGTTTAGAGAGTGTCGGGCCACTTCATCTTCAGTGATGACTTTGGCACTGAGTGGGAGAGCTCTCTGAATCTTTTCTTGTGCTTAACTCTCAGCTAGGTGTACCTCTTATGGAGACAAACACCTACACCTCCCTTAACCTAGTGACCAGGCTTTGTGCCTATTGTTTCTGGCCTGAGGGGTCCTCCACCAGACGATCCGGTGGCCCTCACCGGACTGTCCGGTAGAGGGGTTCAAACCTCAACGGCTAGTCGTCTCCTACCGGACAGTCCGGTGGCCTCTACCGGACTATCCGGTGGGGCTCTGACACAGAGCCAACGGCTAGTTCTGGGGAGTAGGGTATTTATACCCTTTTCTCTCCACTTGTTGAGGTTGCTGCTTCCCTCCAACGTCTATATACATTCAGAGGCCTAAGAAACACTCCCCAACAACTCTCTTTGTGATATTGAGCATTAGTGTGAGATTCTTGAGTTGGGAGAGCTTGTGTGAGATTGTGTGAGCATCATTTGAGCACCTAGCTTCTGAGCACAGTTGGAAAGCATTCCGGCAAACGCTTTTGTTACTCTTGGAGGTTTCCTCCTAGACGGCTAGAGCGTCCCGAAGGCCACTCTCTTGGGAGTGGCACATTTTCTTGTAGGTGATTACCCTGCTCTTCGGAGCATTGCAGTGAGCACCCTCTCAACCTTAGTGGTTGAGGAGGGAGAGGCCGTGAGTTGAAAAAGACTCGAGCTCTTGGTGGGCGCCTCAACGAGGACGTACGGACACTTGCGGGTGTGCTAGAACCTCGGAAAGTAAACCTTGTGTCTTGTGTGCTGTGCCCCTGCTGGGAGACCCAAGCTTTGTGCTTGTGGTTTGTTCTTTACTTGCATTATCCTTTGCTTCTGCTACTACTACTACTCTTGTGTGCAAGTTATTGTTGTGAGTGCAGGTTTGCAGTGCACAGCAGCTCAACATCACCAGAGAAACCCTTGTGACTACACTCTATAGCTCAATAAGTATCCTAGTACATATTTACATCTTTGAGCTAGCTCTCTATGTGTCACCGGACTATCCGGTTCTACCGGACTGTCCGATAGCAGCCACCGGACTATCCGGTGTTGAGCTGACAATTGTTTTTAAGTGGTGTAAAATTTCAGATTAGCCTATTCACCCCCCTCAGGCGACTTCAAGATCCTTTCACTGGCTATTATGCCTCAAAGGTCTAAAATATAGTACGGTTTATGAAACTGTACCTTCCGGTCCATATATCTCTTCCGCGGCTACATATTCCATACCTTTGGCCATAATGGTCCGACCTTTAATACGATCTTCAAAACTGTACCATCCACTCCTTGTATTTGATTCAGCTATCTGCTCATCTGCTGGTATTGTCCGCTCCATTCATTTTTCGAAGTCCATACCTTTCGGTCCTCGTACTTTGCCAGACATCCATTTCTTTAGCCCCTTCGGGAAGTATAGTTTAACTGTTAGTCCGGTCTTCAAGACTGTACCCTCCAATCATCATCTTTGCCTTCCTCAGCAGAAAATGATCTGTTCTACTCGATCTATGATGGCCATATCATTCGGTCCTTATATTTCGCTGGGTGTCTAACTCTTTGCCCCTTCAGAAAAATGGTCCGATGGTTAGTACAGAACCCCGTTAGGGTGGCCCTTCGGGCCTTGCCTTCGGCTCTTATTCTTTATCTCATTCCTTGGACCTAAGCACCTAAGAATGTGCATCTAGACAAATTTATTAGTCCAAGTGTTGTTTGTCAATGAATCATCAAAACCATATATGGATATGTGACATGAGAGGTCATATTCCTTACAGTTGGCTACTGACAAACCCTACGCCATGGCCATGGACCTTGATGATGCTGTTGGGAGCTCAGTCTTGGAGGTATGTCATAGGATGTTTGCTTTGTTAAGCTATGATTAGCTCTTATAGTCCTAGAAATTTCCTCATATTTGATACATTTGCTCATATTTGATATAGGCCGTGTGATATATGCTACGTGACCAATTGGATAGGTCTGATGTGGACCATTACTAATTGCTTCTTTTTTAACTAGAGAAGTATCCAGTGATCAAATATCTTTGGTTATGCTGTTGTCTTTTTTAAATTCTCCATAAAAGCTAAATATGAATGACATTTGAAATTGGTATGTGATCGTTTGAGATTTAGCAACTTCATGAGTTCCATGATGGTTCTGTACCAGAGAGTTGGAGATGAACCCATGGAGAGAAGCTTCCAAGCTTGTCTACGTAATGGCTAGAAGTGATTACCATCTATGGACAATGAAAACGGTCCGCGTGAGCCACAGGTGAGAATTGGCTAATAGTGTTACATGTAGTTTATCACAACTATGCAATTCGCTGAATACTGTGAGTTGATGGTGTCGCCTATCATTTTTCTTGGCGAAGTTGAAAGGGAACTTGAAAAGCTTTTAAAGGGAAGGGATTCTAGAGTTAGAACAGAATAAAAGTATTACTGTAGCCCCAAGTATAACATGGTTGTTGAAGACAAAGGCAAATAGAGTAGAGGAGTTTAAGTTTTAGAAACAAGGAGTGAGTTATATTGAAAAGCAATAATAAGCCTTTCCTTCTTTGTGTTACGATACATGGTTAAAAAAGTTGATTTTCATGATTAAATAGAAAGCATATCTAATTGCAGATTAAAAATTTCATCCTATTCTCATCTGCAACCATGTCCACTAGGTGTTTTGGAGCAAGAAAGAAAGGCCTATTTCATGAAATTGTATACAAGTAGTAAGAAGTGAGTTTTTCTGTTACTCTGTTATCATTTGTTCTATATGTGCCTCTTTGTCTAGGATAAAAGAATACCATAACCTCTGATTTAAGGGAGCGATAAATGCTTATAAAATACACATTGAAAATGTTTATATTTGCCTATAATGTGTATAGTAAGTTTCAGGTTTATTTATTTGTATATTTAGTTTATGAAATTTTCAGCTTGCATTGGGACTTTATAAAAGTCATTAAAATATTAATAGTTGTTTAGAGCATGTGGATATGGACTGTGGAGGTGCCACTTATTTTTGTACCATATTAGAAATGTACTTTTCCTAATGTTTCTTTCTTTTTGTGAGCAAGATATATAAATTGTGTTTGTAAACTTGTTGCGGGGATCCTGTGCAATTTTCAACCAAAAAAAAAAAATCACTGAAGTTCAACGGTTTGTGTTCATGTTCATAAGAGGGCAGTGTACTCACAAGAGCTATGATATGTTTGGTTGCTGATATTTATAAATAATATAAATCTTACAATTTACCCTATACTGCTACCTTATTAAATTAAATTCTTATGATTTAACCTTGCTAAATTAGTGCAGCCTGGTTGTTATATTTTGTTATTCATTAATTCGTCTAAAGAAGTTTCCTCTTCTATATTGGAGAAGTTAGGCCATTCTCAGTGTAAGTTTCATTCTCATTAAATGATGCGCCATATCAGCGATTTTGATGATGTGGCAGTGAATTAATGAAGGGAGAGATGAAATGAGTTTCATCTGGATGAAACCCAGTGCACATGGTTATCTAGTCAAGCTGTGTCTTACCATGTTTCCTATGAAACCGTACCAATGAAACTATGCATCCACAATGGAAAGTTTCATCTATGATTTCATTTTTTCCTTATTTATGTGGCATCTAGGAAAGATAAAAATGAAATCTTCTATTGAGAATGGCCTTATTGTATAAGGTGATTTTGCTAGTTCGGTTTCCCTTCACACAATATATGTTTCAATGGTTCGATGCACATAAATGTTTATAGATTTGGGTTAGAATGCCAAAGTAGAGCTTAAGGCCATACTCAGTGGGAGTTTCATTCTCATTAAATGATGCGCCATGTCAGCGATTTTGATGATGTGGCAGTAAATTAATAAAGGGAGGGATGGAATGAGTTTCATCCCGGCGCACACAGTTACCTAGACAAGCTGTGTCTTGCATGTTGCCTATAAAACTACACCAATGAAACTATGCATTCATAATGGAAAGATTCATCTATGATTTCATTTTTCTCTTACTTATGTGGCATCTTGGAAATGTAAAAATAAAACCTTTCGTAGAGAATGGCCTAAAAGAAAAAAAAAACACATGTTTGTTCATTAACCTAGACTATAATTGTTTTTAGAAATTTGAGTTTCCAAACGATGAAGTACCGCATATTATTGACATTTCTAGCTTCTATAACTTTCTTTGCAAACTCCTTGTCTTCTATAATTAATTTAATATTTTCATTATTGTAATTGGTCTCATGGTCTACTATTTTGACTGGTAGTAGTAAATGGGTCAGAATTCCCCAACTTCTATTTCCCAGGTGAAGTGGAATTGGAGGTCGTATTCCTAATTTCTTACAAAAAAAAATTGTTATCAATGTAGACAGCCCGGTCCGGCCCGGCCCATGTAATATGCTGAAGGCTAAGCTGAACAAAACCCAGTCCTTCCCTCCTCTAGCTTCCTCACTGACGGCGGCGCCCAAACGAGCAGCCAAGCCTCTCGCTAGCTCGCCGCCGCCGCCACCGCCGCTTAAGCACCAGTCACAGCCGCCGGAGCAGGTGCGTTCCTCCCATTCTCTTCTCTTTCTTAGGTACCTGAATCGCTTTCTCTCGCACCGCCACTCTCTGTCAGCGTCGCACGCGCTTGAGAACCCGCGGTCGCCGGAGCCGATCCCCCGGACGCTGCTTCGGCTTCCTTTTAACTCGCCCGCCTATAGATTGTCTCAGTCTACAAGTGACGGTACTGATTCCGGAAGAAACTCTGCCTATGTGGTTGCGGTCTTGTTTGTGACATCCAGTGTTTACTGGCTAAGCCGCCTTTATTTCTTGTCGGATTGATAGCTTGATGTGTTTATGTTATGATGTATTCAGCAAACTTTACTCTAGTTGAGATTCTCTGCTTGCTTGAAATTTGGATTTGCAGTATGCACTGGCATGGTTCAACTCTGCCGTTTAGAGCTTCGAGCTTGAATGGCAGCTGGTCCCTGCCCAAGACCTGCCCCGGGTTGATGCCCATGGGCACGGCAAGAATATGAGCGCGCTGCTGCTTAATAGAACCAGCGAATTTCTACATGTGTTTCCTGCGGGAGTGTGATTCAGCTTGAAAATCCGACCTAGCTAAAGGATTCTGATTGGAATTGGAATTAGCAGTAGAAAATCATCACTGTTGTATTTCGAAAAGCATGAGAAGGGCCGTGGAGCATGTCCCACCAGGCCCTCTTTCGATGCCCAATTAGGCCCATCTTGAAATGCCCATTAGGGTTCGATTGCCTTTGTGCGCTCGGTGGGCTTCAGTTACACACACTCCAGGCTCGCTTTTTTTTTTTTTTTGTCGTTAGTTCGCTCTTTTGTTTCCTTTCTCCCGCGACAGCGTGTAGACATACTCGCTACCGCCGCCGCCGCCAGCTCGCCGCCGCCACCACCACCATCGCCGCTGGCGCCGTCGCGTGAGCCGACAGGGCTGGGAGAGAGCCCACAGCCCGGAGAGGGAGGTGAGCTTCGCCTGGGAACCTCCTGGGCAGCGCGGCGCAGCTCACTCTTGGCTTCCTCTCAGGTGTTGTGCTTCGCTCACTGCTCGCCTCCCGCTCAGCTTCCTCTCCGGCACAGATGGTCCCTTTACCCCCACGCTCAGCTTCCTTTCCGGCACGGGGGCAGGAGAGGTGGCGTGACGTTGTGGCCCGCCCGCGCGCTTCAGTGTTGGCTCTGTTTATCCGTGGAAAACTGTACTTTCTTGGACTACTAACAACGATCTTCCAGCTGAGCTGCCTTTCATATTTTGATAGAGCCCATTTCGATATCCCGCTGATTTGGTATTGAACCTCAGTTCTATTCATGGCAGCCCAATGCCGACATCCAAACGCAAGCATGACAGCAAACAGTACTAGTTTTCAGCGTATCCAGCCAGCGAACCCGTAATTGACTGCCCGTATGATGACGACATGCCAAAGGGAATTCATTTGGGCATACCATTTTGGTTTCTTCGTATTCTAATGTTATCACATTATTTTTTCGTTGAGATTCTAACACCATCTCAATTTAGCAGTGTATATGGACTCTGCTCCTGAGATGAAAATGGAGGGTACTAAGGCAGCAGTAGATTTGGAGGTTGACATTATCAGCCCGAGTGGTGGCGCTGTTTGCAGCAAGATAACCCCAGTTGAGGACCCTGACGCCACAGAATGTTCAAGTTCCTTTGGGGACACTCTATCAGGATCTGAGGATGACGCAAGGCCATCGGAGATTAGTGACATTGAGGTGGATTCGCCATTTTGCCGCTACCCTCCTAATGGTGATGCTGCTGCTCTACTGGATGCAGCTGCTTCAGATAATTCAGATAGATTATTGAAGTAAGTCCATTGGGTGATTGGCTCTACTTTAAGCCTTTCTTTCCTGCCTCCAACAAGTCGAAATTCTGTCCATTTAAACATAATTGGAATTCAGCCAATGCAGAGATTTTATTATTATGCCTTACTGAACCTACTATATTGCCCTTATGCTTGAATGGTCTGATCTTGGGGGGTTACTCAAATAATTTTTTTGGCGTTTTCGTTCTGTTCTGTTAACCATTATTTCAAATAGATGATGATGCATGATCTTTGTGTACTTTCTGGACTTAGAAGTTGGCTCCGGTGCAGCTACGAGCAGCCAAGCTTCTTCAAAATCTGGCCTAACAACTGTTTGGTTTGTAGTCTATTTGTTAAGAGTTTAAGATACATCTCAAATGGGAGATTAAAGGAAAAAACTGAAGTCAGCTTCATGTGGTAGTTTCTGTTTTGGCAGAGGCTAGTTTAGGTCTCCAAAGTTACAAAAAACAAAAGGTAAGCAAGACATAATTTATAAATTTTAGAGATTGAACCTATTTCTTTATTCAAAAATTGAAAACCACATTTGAAACTAGATGGAGGACCAGTTTCTCCGGTTCCAATAGTTGGGTGATCAAATATATCCGGTTTTGGAGTTCCAGGACTAAAATCAGACTTCAGCGATGGTTTGATGGTCCAAAATGGACCTGTTCCTTTTTCAAAATGTCTTTGTGATACAGAACTATGAACTATCTCTAGGATCTGATGGAATTGGTTCTTGAAATAAAAACCTTACAATATCTTACGGTGAAGGGTTGGTTCCTGTATCCAACTAACACATATGCTATCCCCAGTTTGTGACCGACTCTTTGAACAACTGGACAGCAGCTGATGACGTCCAGAATGAGTTTTTGTGATGCTGTAGCTATCTGCTTATAATGAACTACGTAAACTGCGCAACTATGAAATCATGGTGCCATATGCCTGGACACTAGATTCAGAATGTGCCATTAAATTTGTGTACTTTCTTTCCATTTGCTCTATTTGCTTCGAGCAATTTCCAGTGCTGTCGGTTCCAATCAGATGTAATTCATCTGACGTAACAATATTGGAGATCTGATCATGTAATTCATCTGATTCCCTTCCTCCGCTTATGTAATTCATGTTACTTTAGAAAAAGCAAAGCAGATGTAACAATATTGTATTATGTATCACAGGAAGAAAAAGGTGACTGATCATTGGAGAAACTATATAAGCCCGTTAATGTGGAGATGCCAATGGCTAGAACTGCGGATGAAGGATTTGCAATCGCAAGTGTCCAAATATGACAAGGAGCTTGCGGTACTCAAGCATGAGAAGGAGTTGCAGACAAAAATGATTGAGTTGGACTGTTCCTCCTCACGATCAGTGCCGTTTTCCTCACTTTGCTGCAGGAAGACTATGAAGCGGAGGAGGAGAAAAAGAAATGAAGAGAAAATGGATGCTTCATCATATATCTCTAATCACACCGTATTTTCTTATTTTGGTAAGCAAGGCATTCTTCTTTACATACAGAGATACAAATGGCTTTGTTGATATCTCATTTCAAGTTTTCAACCATCCTGCAGAGAAAACAGAAGCAGATGGACATTCTATTGAAGACAATGCAAACTTAGGTAATACCTTCAATTTCTTAATAACCGCAAACAGATATCATTTATCTCATGTGCATATTGACAGTTAAGTGATTATACCATTTGCTTCTTCATGCATATTCAATTCTGTTTTGTTTTAGCTTTTCAATTATGTTTGTTGCTAAATTTCTTGGAGCAAATCTTTATTTGACACATCTTGCATCTAAGGATTGATTAGTGCATGGAAAGTGGAACTGCATTTCCTGCTTCCCACAGTAATGTACTAATGTAACCCAATTAGTAAAATTTCTGTTCTCATGATTACATGTTTGGCTCAACGGTGCAAGCTTTTGAACCAGCCTGACTGTCAATCATCATTATATTCAGGAGGAGAATATGTTACTTCTTTCTAGATAGGTCAGATAAATTAATGAAACCTTTTCTTGACCATTCAGCGGATGACAACACAAAAGGAAATAAGGATGCTGATTGGCTACTTGGTATTGAAGGCGGTGATATCACTGTAGAGCAGATTCTTTTAAGCATTCAAGCTGCTCAAGATAGGGTATTCAGTCTGAAATCAAATCTCAAGCAAGCAATGGCAAAGAACAATAAAGTAATAACTTTTAAAGTTAACACAAAGGTCAATGGTACACAGAGCTCGAACTGCTCACCAGGAAAGAGTAAAATTGCTGGACAGCATGAGAGGTCTCCTGAGGAAACAACAGATTGTGATATGGATGATTCTACCATGCCTGATAGTGCTCTCTCGAGCTATGGAGAAGTTAGCAACATGGATATTTTTGAGATGAACCTATTGTCTGAAGGTCAACATCAGATTGGAGGATTCCGTGAAGTAAGTTCCTGCACCTATTTTGTCTCATACCATAACAACTTGATTGGACATGTCATCACTGTTGTAGTTTGAGCTTCAAGTTATACCAATCAAAAGCTAAAGCTCCCCGCCGCAATATATTTATGGGTGGCTCTCTTAAGCAGTTCTGCCAGGCCCAGTATTGCAGTTGGTGAATCTTTTCAATTATTTACAGTAATTTGTGATAATGGTTGTGTACTGAACAGGGCCGTGCCGGCAAAATCCGAGGCCCTGTACATACTTTGAAATGAGGCATTTCTTATTAGAAAAAAGAACTATAGTAACATAAAATAGTATTCCTTCCGTGTAGAATGAAATTCTTTAATTGAATTCATAAAAAAATATATTACATTTATGATATTAAATATATATTACCTCTGTTCATAAATGTATGATGCGGTTTTATTTAAAAAGTCATTCTAACATGTAAAAATACAACACACACTCATAATATGTTTAATGACAAAACAAATCATAACAAAAGAAATGATAAATTGCGAACATTTCTAAATACGACGAATGAAAAAAATTGTAGAAAATCAACTGCGTCGTACACTTGTTAACAGATGGAGTATAATAAAAAAATATAGGAGTCGGCTGGTTAACATATAGGGGCCATGCTGGTTGCTTCCGTGTTCTGTTAGGCATCGGCAGCTGGACTGGACATCCTACGACGTGGCGAGAGTCGAGCTAGGGCGCCGGCCGCTGGGTAAACCATGAACAAAACGTTGCGACTAGCCCACTACGAACTCACGGTCACGCCGTCACGGTCTCACGGAATAGAAACAAGCATGCTGGAGTAAAGGATTGGGGACTAATGCAGGGTCTTTTGTTTTTTAAACGGGCTGCAGTGTTACACGTTTGGGGGCCCCAGCGATTTAGGGGCCCTGTTCCACCGAACACCTTGCACACCCTCTCGCACGGGCCTGGTACTGAACTTTTGTGTGGGTCTTTGTTGGTGAGATGTGATGCATACCACATAAGGAGGTATGAAAAGGTGCGACTCAAATTAATGGGATGGAATAAATTTTCACCTATGTTCTTGTGGTCTAACAAACACCAGTTGGTCAGGAATATTTTAGTTTAGATTGCAAATCTTATTGTTAACTTATGAAGAATCTGTTATCTAGATTCCACTGTAAGCCTTTTAGAATTCTCTCATTTGGCAGAGCATGGATACTATAGTTCTGTCTGGCTACTAATTTTCTTTCTTCACTTTCAGAGTTCTGAAGATGTATTGATTGACAACCAAGCAGCAGAGGAAGGGTACCAAAACTTTCAGGTGACCAACCATCCAAGCAGGCGAGACCAGCCAAGCAGGTGGATAAAATTATCAGTGAAGCGAGAAGCTAGGGCACATTCTGAGGATGAGAGTGTTGCCCCTGTCGTTGCGGCCACAGTCAAGAAAGAAGCACAGGAAGAAGCCACCACCAGCTTCAGCTTTCATGGGCAATTCCAGTCTCGCTTCACTGGGAAGAGGCAAGACAGGAAGCCAAAGAAGCTAATGAAGCGAAGACGAGGTGGTCCAACTCCAACTCCAACTGCAGCAGCCGTGGCTCTCATGTCGTGGAGGAATAAGAGGATCCGGAAGAAGAAGCAGTTGTAGAATGGACATGGACTTGAACTTTTCGGATAATCAGATGATGGGATGATGACGACAATAGCAGATTTGTTTTTCCTTGTACCTAAGTTTTCTTCGTTTCCTGGCGATGGATAATCAAGGACATGATTGAAAACAGCACATCCGCTTCAGATCAGAGGTGCTTGTAATAAGGCTATCGTGCTCCTGATTGTACTGTTGTTGTCGGTTATGGTGTTGTGCTTGAACATTGTGACTTGTGATAAGGCGTTATGGATTCAGTTTTTCCTTGTTTCAGTCGACGATTGGATTGCCTCACATTTTGTTTCATGCCGTCTTGTTCCAGCACGGGTGGCAGGGAAATCTATAGCTACAAGAAGGCCAAGAGCAGAACCCTGGCCTGGGCTGTTTTCGCTGGGCTTTGGATGCCCCTGGAGATGACTTATCACTCGTGCCGTTTCGATAGAGGTTGCTTATATATAATAATACAATTTTTATGGTGGTTGGAAAAAATAAGACTCGTTCATCAAGCGAGATCTAACGGCTTATAAATAGACGGAACCGGAACCAGACGGAACCAAATAGATAGACCCGAAACCAAAAACGGTGGGCCCGATACCAATAATTATTTTAATTTTATAATTTTCAATACATAATTCGGCCATAAAAATTAAAAAACAATTTTTACGGTGGTTGGAAAAAATGGGAGCCGTCCATGAAGCGAGATCTAACGGTTTATAAATAGATGGTGCCACGGTATCGGTACTAGACGGTACAAAACTAGTGGGTCCGGTACATAAAATAGTGGGCCCGGTACGTAAAATAGTGGGTCCGGTACATAAAATAGTAAGCCCGGTACATAAAATAGTGGGCCCGGTATCAATAATTCTTTTAATTCGGCTATAAACAAATAAAAAAGAAGATGTACCGCCTAGTACCCGCCTGGTACCGGTGGATACCATTCCAACCACTGTAAAAAGTCTCAAATTAAAAATGCCTGGTACCGCCTGGTTCCCCTGGTTCCGTTACAACCACTGTAAAATGTCTCATATAATAATCTATAAAATAGAAGGAACGGAGTTTGTCCGCCTGTCTGCCCCTCTGCCTGGCTTGAAATTTTGACACGGTAGGTTTCTTTTTTCTAGTAAAGAGCGTTTCTTCACGTGGTATGTTACAATTTTTTTAAATTCTAAAAGCTTTTATGCTCTTTTATAGAGATTAAAAAATAAAAATATGGGTACCGTTTTCACTATTTTTGGTACTGGACCCTCCTATTTGGTACCATCTGGTACCGATACCGTGGTACCGCCTATTTTAAAACCGTTAGATCTCTTTTGATAGATGATTTCATTTTTTTTCAACCACCGAAAATGAAAGTACAGTCTGAGATCGCAAAACTTTAGGCTCTGTTGAATATCTATTTTTCGAGAGATCTGCAACTTTCAAACAGAAATATTTGGTTTAGATTCATGTTTCTTTGGAACGCAAGAATTTGATAGAAACCACTCAATTTAACGGTGGAAAAAACAATTCCTACATTTCAAAAGGGCCATCAAAATTGTGAGTTGAGGTCTATTAAGTTTCCCACTTTTTGCTACAAATTGTAGAAACTTCACCCGTTATATGTTGTGTATATGAATAACCTTGAGCATGTCACCGCTACATACAACAAAGAAACTAAAAATTTGCACCAACAAAGAAACTAGAGAATAATTGTCACTTTGGGCTGCCAATAAGACCATTTTGACTGTGGTTCCACATATATATATATATATATATTGCCACCAGAAATATGTGTGCTTAGAAAGCTACAATTCGATCTTTTCACCATGACATGCCTCGTCATCGCCTACCATGAAAAGGAAATAGATACGTCATGGCGACCTCCGGGGTTGGACAGATCAATCGTAGATCTAATCCAAGAAATAAACAACAAGCAAAGCAAGCTCGGTCCTGTCATCACATTCAATAGCACCGCAACGGTCGGTTGCACCGCATGCATTGCTCTCAGTCTCAGACCTGAAACACATCACATACGTACTGTCACAGAGAGAGCATAAATATATGCAGTAGGCAACTTGAACTTTGCTGTCCATCGTCGTCGTCGATGTCTTCGTTCCAGGCTTGCAACGTCTTTGCATTGCTTGCGTCTGCTGCCGCGTCTTGTGGCGGCCTTTCTGCTGTCCTCTGGTCTTTGTCGATCGGTCGTTCGGTGCGAAGTGTCACCGTGTCAGTCGACGTCGAGATCTATCGAGAGTATAACAAGCTAGGCAGCAGATACGACGACGATCTGACGGCGACTATTTTGCCAAACATGATGCATGATCCTCTAGAACATCGGCGCCGCTCCAATCCAACCCGAGATCTTCTATGCGTTGTTCAGTACAGTTCACTAACAGTGCCACCACCATGAGCTATCTTCATTCTCATATGCTAGAGAGACAATAATTCCCCTAGTGCCACTGGAAAAACTGCTGCCTGTTCATTATGTGCCTATGAAACTTCATCTCTGAAATCCTCTCATTATATTGTCATCACCTGAAAATATATTTCATACCTTCAACGTATGCCATTCTGCCAGCTTCTCCATCCATGTAAAATTGCTCCAACTTTCGCCCTCCCTCATGCTTCCCCGTCCCAGTAACAGTAAAGTTAAATGCCGAGACTTTTAACTACCTAGCAGCTATACAGCCTGCAGATAAAAAAAGTGCTACCTAGCAGCTAAGGCTGAGTCCAATGGGGTTCCCTAAATGGGTTCTCCAAAACACTGTTTTGTACTGTTTTGCACTGTTACGCACTGTAGCTGTGAATGGGGGTTGTTGGAATAGTGTTTTAGAGAATGGGGATAGGGAGTGCTGTTGTACTCAGCCTAACTAGCTACTGGAATTCTAGAAAGCATCCGTTGTTGTTGTAAAACGTCACTGGTGACCCGTTGCTGTCGTCGTCATCTCACAATAGCAGTGGCGTGGCACCTTTGACGCTTAGCCAGCGAGACCTGCCGGTTGAATATAATCTTGCTTCTGGCATCTCAGACTTCCCAACCCACTGTGGACTGCCTTTTCTTGGAGGAAACTGGAAACCCTTGCTCCGCAATTAATGGGAAATTTAGAGCATTGAATCACTAGGTCGTCCAAGTTCTTGAAATTAACGGCCAAAATATACAGTTTGGTGCAAATCTTACATCATCTTAAAATTATAATTGGAGGTTTGTTTTGGAGCCTCACGTTAATCTTCACCAGACGTGCTAAGAAAAAAGATAATTCTAGAGGTTCTCACGAAAATCAAAAACATCCGGCCGTCCATCGTGCAGCTTTAATAATAGTAGCCGTTTGATATACTATGTTTTCTAAAAAATTACCTACCATATCATTATGAAATATAAAATAAAATAAACCTCTAAATTCATATAAAAAATTACCCACCACGCCGTTAAAAATCAGAATTAAAATAACCCCTAAATTTGTATAAAAGTTACCCACCATACCATTATAAAATATGAATTAAATAAAAAAAAAACTAAATTTGCATATAAATTACTCACCATGCCACTGTAAAGGATGAGTTAAAGCAAATCCTAAATCTGCATATAAATTAACCAATATGCAAGCATTAAGGATAAACGTAACTAAAATAATTTTCAAATTTGACGTTCAACCACAACACTATTACGAAAGATGAATTACTATAATCACGTGTGATATTACTAAAATTAAATCTATATCTCCTAATAAAACTCTAACCCGTGCTCTCGCATGGGTTGATGAACTAGTGATAAGGAATTTGAAGTACTCCTCTCTCATATGCTTATCTTCTATTTTTAAATAGGTGGACCGATTTCTCTAAGCATGTGCGAAGCAACATATCAAAGGGATCCACTGAGTATATGCCACGTCTATCTATTTATAATTTTCATCGATTTTTTATGGTTATATACAAACAATACTGCTATGTGGCATATGAATAGAGTGGCACTCAAATTTCTGCAGCAATATACGGGAAATTTATAGTTAGTGCAGCTGCAATGAATTTTAGTTACGATTTGGTATTCTACTGTTCCTTTATAATTGATTATATTATGGACTGGATATGCGTGTATTTTTCATAGAGTTTATTTTTAAATTCGACTCATGAAGCTTGTATCTGATTTTTCGACGGATGAAGAAAGTTTAATCTATCTGCAGAAGTGAGTTTTCGCAATACACTTTTTACCAAACAAAAACATATATACCTCTTACATGTTGTAAAGAATTAGAAAGGATTGAGAAAAGCACAAAATTGTGTCACACCCGGTTTTAGAAACAAAACCAAGTGCTCACTATGTATGTGCCAGGATCAATTTAACCACATACACAGCATGAACAAAAGTAATAACACAACCAGTACTTTAATTTAAGAGTAATAACCAATATTGCAGACCATAAGTGTCTTTAACGAAACCGAGTATCTTAACGAAAACGAGATAACTAAACGACAGCGGAAGACGACCATGATCCACAGGCAACTGACGGATGGCACACCAGCCTAGAACTCGTCGTAGTTCTGGAACTTCTGATTAGGATCACCACAACTCCCTTCTGGATCTGAGCAGCTGTTGCAATGGATGCAATGGGTATAAAATAAGCAAGAATGAGTATATGACGCACTCAGCAAGTATTCCGTTTAGGATAAAAGTGGACTGGCTTTATAGTGGACAGTCATAGCAGTTGCTTTTAGTTGGTCAGGTTTTAGTTAGCAATGAATAGCATATCCCATCCCTTTATTATAAAGACAGCAAAACATGATAGGTAGATAAACAGGATCCATAACCATATCCATCATCATTACCATGATCACCATGAGCCTTTTACCTAGAACATGAAACTCTAATCTGTGAGGGTCTAGGCCGCTCTTAACCGTGAGCACGGCTGATATATCAGTTTTAAACACTCTCGAGAGGTTGTACAACTTTACCCACGAGCCATGATTTTTATTGTGCCCGAGATTTGCAAAGCCCCATTTATTCATGCCTTAGATGAATCGGCAGGGTTTCATTACGAGACCTTTACAAAGAATTCCTAGAGTTATGGCCCACTCGTTACAGGTTACTCCAGTTAACTAAAGATATGAGAGTTCCGTTCCAAAGGGTGACAGTCAAACTGCACCACATTGGCAAAGGGCAAAGTCTCATATCCCCCAGACCCCTCATACGCCATGTTTCAGGAAATTAAGACAAAACTCTAGTTCATCTAATTAATCAGTCAAACCCAGTGCCCATGTGAGTCTTGTGGTTGTACTATTTTCCTGGGTGGTCGCTCGGCGAACCGATCCTTAGGGTGAAGCACTTGGGCAAAACCAACAAAACATGCCCAAGTCTCCATGTTGCTAAAACCAAACTTTTATCATCATGTTCGTCATTACTTAATCAATATTAGCAACATAAGTAAAGTGAGTTGAGCGAAAGCAACTAATTTATAACATCACAGCCCTCCCAGGTTAATAGACATGTAAAGGAATATCAGGCTAGTCTGAATCATGTGATTAAAGTAAACAGGACATAGGTCAAAGAATACTTGCCTTCCTCAGCAAAAACTTGCTCAGGAACTTCCCAAGTTGGATTTTCAGCGAACTCGAATAGAACGTCGGCTACACGTTGCACACATACAAGCAATGAGCATTAATTGACTAAAACAGTACACCAAACATCATGGGCAGAGATTAAAAAGGTTTTAAAATTAATCTACACATTATCACGATTCCGTAGGTTCGAAAATCACTCAAATCGGAGTTAAAACGCAAAAGATATGAATAAAACAAGTTTAAAGGCTTAAAATAAAAGAAATTTGAACTTCCAGGGGCTAAACTGCGAAAACCAGGGACCTAACTGTGAAAGATCTGGACCGTGGATTGATTCACGGAAAGTCCAGGGACTCTTTAGCAAATTTCCAAGCGCTGACCGGTATTGACTCCGGGTCGCGCGGCCTGGGCCGTTGGATCTAGATCCTACGGTCCAGATTGGATCAGGCGGGGCGGCGGCGGGTCTCGGCCGGCGGCGACGAGGAACGCGGCGGAGGGTCGTCGGAGTCCCGCGGATTCGCGGTTCCGGTGGCCTAGGACTAACGGGATCGGGTGCGCGAGTGAGCGGGCGGTGGTACGGAGCAGGCGGAGCGGCTCGGTGGCGGCGCATCGGTCGGAGACGGCGGGCGGCGAGGTGGAGGGAAAGCGGAGCTCCGGCGAGCAATCCCTGCCGGTGTAGAGCGGAATCGAGGACGAGAGTAGGCTAGAAAGCTTCCTCACCTCACGGCGAAGCTCCGGGTGTAGACGTAGTCGATGGAGAGGCGGCGACGGCGTGCGGCGGCGACTGCGTGAACCAACGATGGCGGCGTAAGCTCAAACCGTTGAACCGAGACGAGACAGAGGCCGAGGTTAAGCGTTTAGGTGTTCTACCTTGCGGCGAAGCTGACGAGCTTGACCTCGTCGACGATGATGGCGTGGAGAGGCAGATTCCGACGATGAACTCACCGTGAACTCGCGGCGAACGGACGTAGCAAACTAGGGCACAAGGCGGCTATGGCTCGGGGTTTTTTTGGTGGTTTAGGGCAGCGGGGTCGGCGCCTTTTATAGCTCGAAGGCCGTGGCTTGCGGGAGAGGTAAGGAAAGGGCGGCATGAGGGAGTCCGGGGTCGGCCGGACTTGGAGTCCGCCTCGGACTCTTGTCCGCGCGGCGCGGGCAAGGAAAAGGGAAGGCGGGTCGCGGCAAGGAAGGGTAGGGGCGCTGGCGCGTGATCCACGGAGCTGGGAAGGAGGAGCGCGGGGTTTGTGGGACCGAGGCCATGGCGCGGCGTTGGCTTCGGCTCGTCCGCCGGGCGTCGGACAGAAAGGAAAGAGGGAGGGAAGGTGGGAGATGACAGGCGGGGCCGGCGGCCTGCTGGGCTCCGGCTGCGACTGGGCCGCAGGCCGCGGCTTGGGCCGGCGCCAAGGAGAAAGGTAGGGAAGTGGCAGCTGGGCCGGCGGTGGGTGTGGGCCGAAAGAGAGGAAGAGAAGGAGAGTGAGGAAAAGGGGACTTTTCCCGAATTTGTTTGGAGTTGGAGAAACTTTGGAGAGATGCAAACGAGTTTGGATTCAAACTTGAAACACTGCAACCAATCCAATAAAATATGCAAGGGCATGAATAATCAAACACGTGGTTCCTATGATTTATTTTAATTGATTAATTTTGGAAGGAAAACAAAATAAATATAGTGATATGCAAAGAAAACAAACTCTAAACAAATTGGATTATTTTGCAAAAGATTTTCATGTTGTAAAAATTAAGGTGTTACAAATTGATAGACTCTTTGGTTCTTTATTTTTCCCACCTAGTTTTATATCTATATCCACAGGATATTTTCCTTGTCTTAAAATAAATAAAAAATGATGGACGTTAATCGAGCGAGTCTACTTTCTTCTAATGTATTATTTTTTTTTCTTTTACCGCCTCCCTATCAGGCTGGTCATCTTCTTGTTTTTCCTCGACATCGTCCTTCGTTTTTCACACGATCTACGTAGATCCGTTAAATATATCTTATATATCTAAATTAGAGTCCCCACTGTCTATTTCTCTTGACATGCATAAAGCCGCATCATCACAAGGGCCCACTAAGTTCCATGACATGTTACAATTCACTAACACATCTATTTATATCTTCTATCAATTTTCTACAACTTCATGCATGGAGCGCTTTTCTGTGGCATATGCATTGCTATCTCCCAAATTTCCGCAGCAACGCACCGGGAATTCCTCAAGTAGACTAAGAAGTAGTTTACAGCATGTGTACCATGCATACACTGGTATTAATAAAGAGAGAAGACGATCTTCTACGGCTCGGTTTTTATAGCTAAGGCTGTCTACACTCACGCGCTACAGCGACGGCATGCATGCATAGCGTTGACACAACCCAAAAAACGCCTATAGCAGGGGACGGCAGAGGCGACTGCAAAATAGGGCGCGGCCTTTGGGACGCCAGATTCCACGTCCTTTGCGTCGCATGCCAAACGTCCTCTCTCTCCCCTACGGTGGCAGGTTGTTGCTCGTGCATGCGGCCGGACAGAGGCGAGAAGGAGGCCGGCGGGTGCAGACGAGGCGCTGCTGGGCCGGATGTGCACGGCACACCGGCGGCACCGGTAGGCCGCGGTGGTCCAGGCCAGCACGGCGCCGTGGCCGGTGGGGAGGAACAGGAGGGGGCGGGGGAGATGGCTGGCACGGGCGGAGGAGAGTGATTCTAGGGATAGAATGGTTCCGTTCCAGATTTTGAGCTCGGGCCCACTACCAGTCTCACATTTGAAGTGGAGCATATGTGTTCTAGATTTTTTTGGAACATGCCTTTCCCGAATCTAGAGAGAACATTCCCTTTTCAGGAACCAATCCATTCCTTTACTTTTCAACCAAACACTGGAATTAGTGGGATTTGATGGTTCGGTTCCACCCCATCCCACCAACCAAACAGTACCTAAGCCATCTCCACTATGGTGAGCTTTGGCCAAACCATCGAGGACCTCCCTCCATCTCACAACTAAGTAGCGTGGCGGCCACTCCACACTCCGATCCGGAGGGTCTCACAAGACTATAAGCACTAACTATGCCTAAGTGAGCAATACTAAACACAAGGTATGCAAACCCTCAACACTAAACTTGGTCGCAACCAAGGGCAATGCGCTAAACAAGGCCGACACAAAGGAAACAAATATGTGTATCAATAAAGGAAACAAATATGGGTGCTAAGCATACTGGAAAGGTTGGCCAAGGTGAAAAGCCACTTTGCGCAGGCTCTCACTAGACTATCTAGTGTGTACAATCCTAACTAGCCGTTGGACCCTGTCTTGGTTTTTGTTAATCACCGAACTACCCGGTGCATGTAATCGCTCGAGGACATCATATGAACATGTCCTCTATCTATTTCTTCGGGTGATTCATAGGACAGTCTAGTGCATGCATTTTGCATGCAATCGCTCCTTCTCCCTTTGGCCTCTTCCGCCTGGTGATTTGCTCACAGGAACATCATCACATGCGCACCATGCCTTGTGTCTTTAATCTTTGCTATCTCCTCCTCACTGAACTGTTCTGTGCAAAAAATAAATTGGCCATCTCAGTCAGGGCACCTTGGTTTTACTTCGATGATGTCTTGGGTCTTCTCTTATGCTCTTCGCTCATTCCTTTGAGTAAACAAATGCACTTGGAAACACATTAGTCCCAAATTGGTCTACGTTGACATTCAACCAACAAAATCACATTAAGTGCACTAAGCCAGGGCTTATGACCTATTTTTCTTATGAACCTAAGTGATAGATCTAGACATGTTAAGGGACTCATAGTATATTTAGAAGTCCATTAACTTATTGGGATGTTTCACTTAGATCCACGAACTTAGAAAGTCACTTTTTCAGATCCATAAACATTGTAAAGTGTATAGGTCGATATGCCTACACGTATGAATGGAAAATTACATAATAAGCCATGTATATGGTTTGATATGTAATTTTTGGTGCACACATTGAGGGGGTATGGACCTATATGATACACTTTACAAAGTTAATGGATCTTGAAAGTCACTTTCTAAGTTTGTGGACCTAATTGAAACCCTCTAATAAGTTAACAATGTACCTCTGCTGCATTTAACTCTTTATAACAAATGTGAGGAGAGCAACAAGAAAGATTATAAGTACTTAGAGCAAAAATGGTGTCCGTTAGGCTTATCTCATACACAAAGAGGAGACTTTAACAGATGTGTAAGCAAGGATGCATGGAATAGAAAGTGGAGATGATACTCGCAAAGTTAATGCATCCTATGTATATGGAGGCCAAAACTAGTTGCTGTAGTATCACCATGCTTTAGATGAAGTGTTATAGCTAATATAAGTTTGTATTGCTCTTAGAAGCAAAATATGGCTGATGTGTTCTTTGTCATTGTCCTTAGTCAATTTTGGTCTAGGAGTACTTTATTGGTATGCAAGATTTGGCCAAATATAGGGGGCATATGTTCAAGATCAAATTTTACATTGGGTAGATTGGACAAGGGCAAATCAGGTCGGATGACCTGGTTTGCTAAAATTGGAGACCCGGTTTGCTAAAACCGGTTAATCCTGTTTTGAAAGTTTCTGAAATAAGAGAATGGATTCCTTCATTGTGTAGAGCTCATTGAGGTGATCGAATGCATATGTGGATTGTGCGTTGGAGTCCGGATGAGAGAGATATGCACTTGGATGTGTTATGCCCATGCAAACTGGGTTACGTAGTTTGATAAACTACATAACCCACTTTTTTCAAGTTCGAGAGGAAAAATCATTTTTATTAGATTCTGCCTTTTAATCAACAAGACCTCGTCACCCTATAAATATAAAGGGCCATCACCGGTTGAGGGATCCAATCGGCAAAAACTGATCCTTTTTTTTATCTTTTAGTCTTTTTTCTTTTGCCCAAATTTTGCAATCCTAGTTTCTTCCTCTCCTCATCTCTATGGTGATTTGACGGGATCTATGAGGCCTTGCCGACAGTAAGCAACCACAGGCACATTTTTCCGATGAGATCCCTCCTGGGAAGGCATTTCTTGATTTTTACCGAATAATTGTGGCAATCAAGAGACCTAGTTTTCATGAGTTGCCCTACCGAGCGCACTGCTTTGACAAGTGCATCCTAGTGTTCAAGTATTCAGCCAATCTTATACTAACATATCCTTAGAGCCCACGAAATAAATGCCCATATGTATCCTTTTTTTTTAGAATTTCTAGAAATTTGTGTTTTTTCCTTATTTATAAAATTTTCTAGAAAACAAACTTTTTCCTTAGCGTGTTTCATCTTGAATTAGCAAGAGTAAGATAAGACTGACACGTCATGTATATACTTACTCTGTTTCAAAATTATATGTCCTTTGAATTTTTTACACCATGTTTAACTCTCTCGTCTTATTAAAAAATTGTCAAAATATACAAAAACATTAAGTCATACTTGAAGTATATTGTATGGTAAACTAAATCGTATTGAAAATAAATGATAATTGTGCAATTTTTTGAATACGATGAGTGAGTCAAACTACTGTTGAAAAAGTGAAACGACCTGTAATTTGAACGGGGGAGTAGCGAGTTTTAGAAATTCATAGACGATCAAAAATATGTTTCTTAAATATCTTTTCATGTTTTCACTAAAACATAAAGTTTGGATTACATATTTCCGCTACAGATGAGGTCGGCCACACAGCTTAGTAACCCCAAGCAACATCCTGTAGGTTCGTTCCCAGATTTGAGGGGCTCTAGGTGGGCTTGCAGGTTCTACAGCAACTCTAGGCACGTCTTCCTCGATGGGGTACCTCCTGGAATGGCATTACTAGGTTTTTGTGGACCGGTTGTGCAGATTAATAAGGAGACCCTGTTTTACCAAACCAGATGACCTGAGTTTTGCGATCTGCCCCGCAGGTCGCACGGCTTAGATGAATATGTCTAGGTGTTTGAGTATTTGAGTAATCTTTGCGCCAACATAGCCTTAGAGCCCATGAAAGCGATGACCAGATGTTTCTGGTTTTTTGAGAATTTCTTTTTTAAAAAATATTTTTTTCTAAGTGTGCTTCATCTTCAATTATTAGTAAGAAGTAAGATAAGATGGATACATTATGGATGTACTAAGGTTTTTAATTTCAAAGGTGATAAAAATGCTTTTCTTACATATTTCCCCTACCGGTAAGGCCGGCCACACAGCTTGGGTACCCCAAGCAACATCCTGTACGTTGTTTCCAATTTCCAAACTTGTTTCCAAACGTGATATGAATTTTCAACGTGGTAGACTAAGCTACTGATTAATAAAGCGTATTTACTATTTATGATGGCAAAGTGAGTAATTTAGATTAAAACATATGGATTTATTTTAAGTAATAGATCTAGTGGTTATTTTTGTCTATAATACTTAGATCTCACAAAAGTGATGACTAGATACTTTTCTTTTTATGGGAATTTCTCAAAATTTATTTATCTTTTTTTCTTAGCGTGTTTTATCTCCAATTAGTAAAAAGTAAGGATGTACCAAGTTTCAGAATTTCACAGCATTTCATGATTCTTCCACCCAAAAACTAGATTTGGAATTATATATACATATATAATTTCTCCATAGTCTATAGATAAGGCCGGCCACAGCTTGGGTACCCCAAGGAACATCCTGTACGTTCGTTCCAAGCTTGTTTCCAAACTGTGGTGGCAAAGGTCATATCCGTTGTAAACTAAGGTTCATAAATAAGCCAGGCGCACACGCCAGGATATCATCAAGGGGGCAAGAAGAGGCCAGGTCTCAGTTGAGACTTGAGAGAGACAGGGTGGGAGTGGGAGATGAGGGCCCCTAGTGGTACTTGTACATGCAGGCGCGTCTTCCTCCTGGTGGTGTCGCTGCAGGTGCTTATTGTGGCACCATGGCAGGGCGAGACGACGGCAGCTCGAGCTCTCAACTTCACCAGGCAGGATTTCCCCACGGACTTTGTGTTTGGGGCCGGCACATCAGCTTATCAGGTACTGCTAATACAGCTTATAGCTCATGAAGAACTACATGCATGGTGGCCGAGCTTAATTTGGCCTTGGATCAGTCGGAGCTCATCATTTAATTTGACAGATGCAGTGGAAGTGTTCTATTAACTTTCTAATAAATTATATTTGGTTAATTTGATGTATGTGGTATTTGATTTGTTACTTAACTTGATTACCGTGTGTGTACATACATATACTATTGTAGTACGAAGGGGCAACCGATGAAGATGGAAGGAGCCCAAGCATCTGGGACACTTTTACTCATGCAGGTGAGCTCAATTTGTGCATCAAAGAGCATAGCTATCTTAGGCGATTAAACCAATGAACATAGTGCATATACAATAAAATTATATACAGCTGTTGGTTCGTCGTTAGCTTCTGTTTGGACTTCCAAGTTCCAATGATACATACTGCTAGATGGCTGTGGACATACGGCACACATCGAATCCCTCGCGTCGTTACATGTCCTTTTCTCCTTTGTGATTTTTCACGGGATTGGAAGCAACTGCAGTTTGATGTTAATCTCTGCTTGTCTGTGAGATTAGCCTTTTTTTGCTTTTTGGAGCCCTTTTTTGTTGGAGCTATTCACCTTATAAGTATATATGATTGTGACTGCAGGGAGGATGCCGGACAAAAGCACTGGTGATCTGGGTGCAGACGGCTACCACAAATACAAGGTCTGCACCCTGTTTCCATTCGCTATCGCAAAATCTGACAGTGAACCCTGTTTTGTTCGTTGCTGTGACAGGCATTAGCTGCAACTTTCATGCCCTGTACTTTTCACAGCACACCTTGTTGCCAAATGGAAACGGAACAAGGCAGAACCTGAATTGAACAATAATATATGACACGATCTTTATTGTGTAAACTAGTCAATCAACCCGTGCAAAAAGCACGGGTTAGAGTCTTAAATGTATTATGCGTAGCCGTACAACGAATATAGATCTAATTTTTATACTTAGGTTTTTATAATAGCATATCTTGCTATTTTATATGTATGATTAATTGATTTAGATAATCTTTGATCGATTGCAAAAATAGGTGTTTTTAATATAATTTTGAGGGGTTACTTTCATCATATTACCAGTCATAATAACCAGGGTGAACAATTTCAAATATAAATTAAAAGGGATATTTGGTATTATCCTATCAAAATAGCAAATGTGAGCAATTAGATATAAATTTAGGGTGTTATTTCATTTTTTTTTTATATTGGCAGAGTGGGTAATTAATATATAGTTTTAGGGGTTATTTAATATTATTTTGATAATGGCAAAGGTGGGTGATTACCTAATTAGAAAACAGATCTAATGGCTATTAATATTCCAACATGTCAATTGATGATAGGGTTTTATTACTGTGAGAATTTCTATGATTTTATTTTTTTCTTGTGCATCATGTGAGGATTGACATGAAAATTTTAAAAAGAATCTATAAAATATCTATTTCATGGAAAGGTTTATAGCATCTTTAATGAAAAAGAGGACAAAAACCGAAGGTAAATTTGAAAATGGAAAAATCTAAAAAAAAGAAGATATTTGTTTTCGTTGAGAATTGAACTCAAGATCTTTCGTAACGGCAGAGGTGGGTAATTACTTAGAAAATATATATAATGAAAAAAAGAGAATATTTGTTTTTATTGAGAGTTGAACTCAAAACTTTTCATAATGGCAGAGGTGGGTAATTACTTAAAAAACAGATCTGATGGCTATTAATATTTCAATCTGCCAATTGATGGTAGGATGTTTCTGATTATTGTGAGAATTTTTAGGATTTATCTTTTTTTTAGCGCGTTTTGAAATTGGTGCAACTTTTAGAACCTCCAATTAGTAATAGTAAGATTGCATAAATGATACTCCCTAAATTAAATATATATCCACTACAGTTTCACATTCTAATAAGTATGACATACCTATTATTTAAATTGAAAGAGTTGTATACACATTTATATTTATGAATCGCTATTCTACCTCTACAAAAATGATCTTGAATTAAATATATATGTTGTATGCCATAGATGGATGAGCAGTATCTGTATCTGTACTATGGTTTAGCGGTCATAAAAAAATGTTTCATCAACCATTGCGGACGTCCTAGGGGACCAGAGGTAGTAGCACAGAGACAGAGTTAATGCTTTGCTTCGACATGAATTTAGAGTATTTGAAGAATCAATTATTGCGATGGACAGCTCCAGCGCCATTTACTTGCTCACAATAAAGGACACATTCTGAACTTTGTCAGGAGGATGTGAAGCTGATGAGTGATACTGGCCTCGAGGCCTACCGCTTCTCCATTTCTTGGTCCAGGCTTATTCCAAGTAAGGACACTGTGAAAAACACCTTTCGTATCAATAATAAAGCTCCAAGTAGGCTCAGATCTCTCACTGTAAGAACTGAATTTTTTTGTTCACCTTTTACGACATGATCACAGGAGGAAGAGGACCCATCAACCCCAAGGGGCTGGAGTATTACAACAACCTGATAAACGAGCTAGTAAAACGGGGTAAGTCACTCTCACTCTGCTTGCAACAGAATAGCGGCAATTATCATGGCCTTAGAGGCTTATAGACAATCATTGCCGTCATGGTGTACTGAGCTGATCAGGTCTCTGAATCTACTGCATTATCAGGAATTGAGATACACGTGACCCTGTACCACCTAGATTTCCCCCAGATCCTGGAGGACGAGTACCACGGCTGGCTGAGCCCCAGGGTCGTGTAAGAACACCACTCTTATCCCTGATTGAGCACTCAATAGCTGTTCATTCAGCAGGAAGCATCATATGACTGAAACTGAAATAAGGCACGCATGTATATATGTTTGTTGGTACTTGCAGGGAGGACTTCGCAGCATACACGGACGTGTGCTTCAGGGAGTTCGGCGACCGGGTGAAGCACTGGACCACCATGGACGAGCCCAACGTGATCTCCATCGCCGCCTACGACAGCGGCGCCTTCCCGCCGTGCCGCTGCTCGGCGCCGTTCGGGATCAACTGCACCGTGGGCAACTCCACCGTGGAGCCCTACGTCGTCGCCCACAACTCCATCCTGGCACACGCCGCCGCCGCCAAGCTCTACAGAGACAAGTACCAGGTTCAGAAACTGCTCTGCTCATATGTAGCAGTCTTCTGCTCGCGATCAGAATTTTCAGTGTAATATTCTTCACAACATATATCATCATGAATATATTGCCTGCAGGCTACTCAGAAGGGTGTTGTTGGCATGAACGTCTACAGCTTCTGGAACTACCCGTTCTCGAACAGCCCTGCAGACTTGGCTGCAACTCAGAGGTCATTGGACTTCATGATTGGCTGGTGGGTGCTCAGTTCTTCTCTTCTCTTCTGAACCACTGATTCATCAGCTCGATCTCTTAGTAGTTCTTCTTCGTCATCGCATTGCTAAATTTGTTTAGGATCGTAAACCCCTTGGTGTACGGAGACTACCCAGAAGTCATGAAGCTGATAGTCGGCTCCCGGCTTCCAAAATTCACCAGACAGCAGTCCGAGATGATCTGTGGGAGTGCCGATTTCATCGGCATAAACCACTACGCGTCCGTGTACGTCAGCGATCGATCCAACAGCGTGGACTCTGGACCCCGGGACTACAATGCTGATCTGGCCGCGACCTTCAGATGTAAGTTTATTACTTTAATCTTGAGTGCAAAGAATGAAGCTGCTGCTGGTTCAGTACACATGGAACATGACGCTCATCAGAGCATCTAGCATTTTCAGACACATAAGCTTTGCGTCTAGTTTTATTTATATATGCATGGTGAAGGCGGAATAATGTGGTATTATTTGACTTGGCAGTTTAGAGTTTAGACAAAGACGGCATATTTGATCACGTGCTCTAATCATATCATGCTTCTTTTCCATTGCAGTTTCTCGCAGTGATCCACCCACTGGTCAGGTACTATATATGTTCACTCTTTTTTATACATATACACCATTCCTAAATTTTTTTAAGCTCTTTTGTAGTGTAACTGAATCAAATGCACTGATGTTTTCTCTTAATAAGTCCTTGTGCTCTTACCACTGATAAAAGTTGATGTGCTAATAATCTCCCGTACAGTTTATCCCATTCAACATGCCGAGTGATCCCCAGGGGCTGCAATATATGCTCGAGTACCTCCACAACGCCTATGCAAACATTCCTGTCTACATCCAAGAAAATGGCAAGCCACCTCCCACTGAAGTCCCCTGCATTCCTTTGATAGACAATACTGCTGATCCTGACTTGAGAATTTTGTAGAAATCCAACCAGTTGTCCAGTTCTTTACTTTAGAAACATAACTGTTTCCCATGTACCAAAACAAAATAATGCATCTTGCCATGCTTCTGCAGTTTTAACTTACTCATGTTTCTTCTTCAATTTCCAAAACATCTAGGCTATGGGGCACTCTTTGATGACTCGATTTATGACCATGTGAGAGTGGAGTACTTGAGTGGCTACATTGGCAGCGCCCTTGCTGCAGTCAGGTCTGTGCAGTTCTTTTTGCTGGACGAAGCATAATAGTCTTCTTATCCCCAAACACAAGAATTTTTTCCACAGAATTATCATTGACCTTTTGGTTGCTACACAGGAATGGAGCCAATGTGAAGGGCTACTTCGTTTGGTCATTCCTTGATGTATTTGAGCTGCTGGCAGGATACTATTCGAAATACGGTATCTATCGCGTTGATTTTCAAGAGCCCAAGCTGCCAAGAGAGCCTAGACTCTCTGCCCAGTGGTACTCAAAATTCTTGAGGAATGAAATCGGAATAAACATAGAGACCATGGTCACTGATGAAGGCTCACAAGCTGAACAATAAAAGCATATTAGCAGCACATTTATAACAGAGGAAAAGAATGTTTCGTTTGCATTTTTTTTTGCAGTTCACGGAAACATTTTCTTCTTCAGTTTCTTATCGTTATTAGTAAGGCTCAAAATCCAGTGTTCATGATCCATAGCCAAAAGGACTCATTACTCACTACTGATGGATATTCACACATGAATAATACAGAGAACAGTTACTCTTGCAAGTGATCGGTGAATGCCAGAATTAAATGAGATCACTGTTATATATGGGCAAGGGCCTATTTAATTTAATTATAATTTACTAGTAAAGTTCAATGCTCATGTCATATATCTTCTGAATCGAAATCATTGATCCTTATATGTCGATGCTTCGTCACCGGCTAGCGTATGCGTCGCGCTACCCGTCTTTGATGGCAAGCTTAATGAAGCAAGGATCTATACTGGTTCAGGCAACGTGCCCCACGGCCATTATTATATTCTTTGGCGTTGATCTTATTCCATGCTCAAGAGCTCAAGGTTTGGATTACAAACTTGGAGAAGATAAGAAGCTAAGGATCTGATTGGTTAGGATGGATAGAGTCATGCTGAACTCATGCAAAACAAGTTGTTTATCGTTTGTTTGGTTAGCTGATTAGTCTCATACAAGCTGTCAGTTTTTGGTTGCCGGCATTAGAATACTTAGATTCAGATTTTATAGTGGTTGGAAAGGTACCAACTGGTACGAGAGGTACTACTCTCTTATTTATTTTAATGGTCTTTATGTCCTTTGTGAAATTAAAATTAAAAAAATGGACACATGCCCTACCATTTTATCAGACTCTCATATTTGATTTGGTATCTCCTGGTACCAGTACCGCCTATTTCTAAACTACTGGATCTCCTCTGATGGATGGCTTCCATTTTTATCCAACACCATAAAACTTGTAACAAAATAAAAATGAATATAAAAATTAATCTTTTACAATTTGTAAGGTAAGTATGATATGGTTTTGTTTGTAAACATATTAGGAGTACAAATATGAAATTTGTTGAGAGACTAGATATTTTAATGAAGAGATATAGAATAAAAAGAAAAAAAAGTCTGAACCAGCTAAGCCTAGCTCTATGGGATCGTGGAAACCCCGTGTACCGGGTGAATCTGGTTGGGAAGCCCCTCCTACACGAGCGTAGCCAGGCCGGAAGAGGTTCGGCTGATGTAGCAGTGGCTGCCGTTGGGTGGTTGACCTGTGGGTCCATGGGGCATGGGGCCCACATGTCAGCCACCCAATGGCAGCCACCACTACAGTCAGGGGTGACGCCATGTTATAGGTGGGTGGTGCACCGGCAATAGGGAAATTTTAAAAAATGTCTACTAAAGAGCTCATTTTGACCCCCAAAATGATAATATTGCTTCAAATTTACACATGATTATTTAGGTGTGCACCACCCTCTCTTCCAGCCTGGCTTCGCCCTGACTACGGTAGCGGATCTCGTTCCAGCCAGGCCGGGCAAGGATTCCCTAATGTATGCTACCTCTAACTTTCATCACTGATATGTGGATCCAGTCCCACGGGTCAATGACAAAAGGGACATTGGGGAATCCCCTTTGAGCCAGCTTGAGATGCATGTGACGATACAAACATTCAGCTATACAAAAGATTCCACAAGCAGGGAGCCTCATTGGAGTGGACGCGCAGCCTACCAACCACACTCTAAGGTCTTGTTTGGATCAGAAAATGTTTTTAGGAAAATTAAAAGAAATAAAACCATAGGAAAGAAAGTTCACAAATATGTTTGGAACGAAAGAAGTAGCAAATCCTTTCCTCCATTCCTTTGCGGAAGACCGGAGCTGCTGCATCTATCATTGACTCATCTGACGCGCGATTAGATTAGCCATCAGCTGGGGAAGCTAAACGAGGAGAGTTGTTCTCATCTGATATATAGTTGCATGTACACATGCATGTGGCTTACTGTGTGTTGCTAGCTCAACGCTATTTTTGCTGGCGTCCAGTAAAAAATATGAGCCCATTCTTTAATCAAAATTGTATTATTTAATACAACTCCGTTAACATCTCTAGAGCCTTTTATCGAAACCAATAGTTTGTCATCGTTTGGTATAGTTTTCCTATGTTCTAAACACCACTTTCTATTTCATTCCTATGTTTTACCTTTCCTCTATTTTGCTACTACACGCGCGTTCTATTTCTGCGTTTTTTTACCGTTCCTTTGTTTTGTATACCTCTGTTCTGAACAGACCCTAAAATTTTCTAGGCATTCATGTGTTAGTGTGCCTATGCGTGCGTATCCCGGCCCCGTTTATACACTGGAGGGGCAGATTACAGACTTGTAAAAAGGAAATGGTAGAACCCCTCACCAGCCCTAGGGGTCTGGGGCAAGCCCCTGGCCTCTCACCCCATCACTCTCCACGCATCATTCCGTGGGTGTGGAGGTGCTACATGTCTTATTCTGTAGAACGAAGAGAATGTCAATGCATCCCCATACCGTAAGTACACGGCATAGACGACTTCGTGTTCGTCATCGCTATCCTCCGTCAGTGGTTTGACTAAGGGGGCTTTCTGTATATATGTTTCCACGGTGCACCATTCGTGGTTCTCCGATTCGTATTTTCGCTACTAGTCTATCAACCCGTGCTCTCGCACGGTTTAGAGTTTAAATGTATTATGTGTTACAGTTTAACATATATAGATCTATTTTTATACTTAGTTTTCTATAATAACATATCTTGCTACTTTATATATATGCTTAATTGATTTTGATAATCTTTGATCGATTACAAAATTAGAGGATTTTAATATAGATTTGAGGGGTTACTTTCATTATACTATCAGTCATAATAACTAAGGTCAACAATTTAGATATAAAGTAAAGGGGCTATTTGATATTATCCATCAAAATAGCAATTCAAAAAGAATCTACAATTAGTAATAGAAAGATTAGGCATAAAATATTTAGTTTAATGAAAAGGTTTCTAGCATCTTTAATGGAAAAAAAAAGACAAAAACTAAAGGTAAATTGAAAATGCGAAAAAGCTTAAAAAAGAAGATATTTTTTTGTTGAGATTTGAACTCAAGACCTTCGTAATGCAGAGGTGGGTAATTACTTAGA
Source organism: Paspalum notatum (assembly GCA_022530915.1). Lineage (NCBI taxonomy): Eukaryota > Viridiplantae > Streptophyta > Magnoliopsida > Poales > Poaceae > Paspalum > Paspalum notatum. The sequence goes on from CM039692.1 coordinate 28,343,324, forward strand.
AAACAAATCTAATGGCTATCAATATTCCAATCCACCAATTGATGGTCGGATGTTTCTGATTATTGTGAGAATTTCTCGGATTTATCTTTATTTCTAGTGTGCTTTGAAAGTAGTGCTCTTTTAGAACTTTCAATTAGTAATAGTAAGATGCTTCCCCATTTCTTCTTATAAGAGGTATTAGGAGATGAAAAAGTATTTTGCTACAATTAATCTTGCAATCAGTATTTGTGAAATATATAACTTTGATACATTGAACATGTATATAATTTGACGATTAATCATTACCAAAATTCAAGTAGTTGTTTTCAAAACCTAATACTCTTAGGCCCGTGTACTATAAGAGAAATGGAGATGATGCCACACATGCGCTCGAATTTTTCTATTTTCATATAGATTTTTACTAAATGAGTTCTTGTACCTTAACTTTTGCGACAAAGTACGTGAATTTATGAAGACACCAAAGATATGCCGAGTTTCAAAATTTTATAGGCAATAAAAATATGTTTGTAGATAACTTTTTCATGTTCCCAAAAGTTAGGTTTTGGCTATACATGTTTCCCCTGCAGTTATGACAGGCAAACCCGCCATAGCATGTGTACGCCTGTTAGAGTTTCTTGATCTATTTTTTTTTGTTGGTTCCGAGCCAAGATCAATCGGATCTAGATGTTTCTTGTGCATTTCTCATCTAAATCTTTCTGTTTCTCTTTTCTTCTCTAGACCCGAGGGTCAAACCCTCACTAGGGTTAGGGTTTGGGCATCGCCTAGGGTATTTGATAACAATGTTAGGGTTTCTGGTTTTTTCAATCTAGTGCCCGAGAGCCTTTTCCTAGTGAGTTCTTGTGGTGTTCAGGAATTCGATCTTGAGAGTGACAGAGGAAAGAAAGGGAGAGATTCACCTTTGGGGCCGAAAGATAGCGCGACCGGTGCCATCGGAGAAACATGTGTTCCCTTCCTTGTTCATCGCGGGTGCCGGTCCTTTTTTAGCCTTAGCTTCCTCTCTTGCCGGAGGCGCTCCTCCTCCTGAGGGTTGGCGCTGTTGGCGGGACGGTGGCGTCGGCCATGGTCTCGGTGAGGAGATGGTGGCATTCCAATCTCTGGGTGAGCTGGGAGATCGGGTCCCTCTCGTCGATGTAGAGGCTAGGGTTGGCGGTGCGTGTGCGTTGATGTACATGCTGGCCCTAGTCAGACCGAGCCTGAGATCACTTCTAACGCCCCAAGCAACATCCTTTACAGCCATCAAACTCCGCCACACACTACCAACCATGTCCCACTCTCACCCATGACCCATCCATGTGTCCCATTAACCAGAAATTAAGAAGCATAAATAAGATGCACGGCATGAGAAGGGCAGGGAAACAAGTCCACAGAAGGGGCCAGGTCTCAATTCTTCCAGATTCCAATGATACATATATATGGCACACATCCAATATATATGCCTTTTGTCCCATTGATGATTTTTCAAGCGATTGGAAATACCGTATTCATCATATACTACTTTTCTTGCAGTTTGATTGTAATCTTTGCAGTTTGGGTTCTTTTTTGTTGGATGGAGCTATTGATCATGATGGTGGCTGACTGACTGTAGGGTGGATGCCAGACAAGAGCACTGGCGACCTGGGTGCAGACGGCTACCACAAATACAAGGTCTGCATTCCATATCGATCCCCCAACGTAAAATATATAGGCTATCTTATAAAAAAAAACGTAAAATATTGATATACAGTGATGTTTGGATGGTAGTGAACCCTGATTGTTCGTTACTTTGGCATATAGGAGTGTATATACTGGTAGCGGCAGCTTTCACGCCTGTCCTTTTCGCACCATACCTTGTTGACAAATGGAATGAAACTAGGGAGTACCAGATTTGAATATCAATATATGAAACGATTCTTGTGTAGAATCGGGATGCGCTGGGGAGGTTGCCACGGGTCAAGAAAGACAAAGTTGTCTTTTTACCCTTCATTTAATGAACACCGTCAGGCCTCTGAGCTGACGGAAGTTTCAAAGAAGACATGGAACAGTTCTGTGTCATGTAGGAAAGTTTTACAAATTTTAGGCTAAAGAAAGAAGCAACGTTTTTTTTTTTTGCCAAGGAAGTAATGTTCTCTCTGATAAATTAGTTCGCTGTACAACTACAAGTGGCAAGTGCACTGTATTTTGCTCACAATAAAATGACACGTTTTGAACTTTGTCAAGAGGATGTGAAATTGACGAGTGATACTGGCCTCGAGGCCTACCGCTTCTCCATTTCTTGGTCCAGGCTTATTCCAAGTAAGTATAAAAAAAATATGCCCTAAGCCTTGTGCTTAGTTTCCTAATGTAGTTTTGGTAGTTGAAGTGACAATACGTGCCATGAGACTAATATTTGTATACAAGTGTTTTTGTCTAAGTTTCAGGGTTCAAAAGATGGACTTGTGGTACAAACACCTCAAATGAGGATTTAAAAGATACAAGAAAAGACCCCAAACCGCCATCAAGTTGCAAGCGAAGGTCCTGACTCGGCGGTCCCGCTGGCTGGTCAGCAGGACGATTTTTTGGGGCACCAAAAAGTCCGAAGAAGCCCCATCAAGTGCACTGCCAGAAGAAAAGCCCAAGATTGAAGATACAAATCTCAGTGCAAAATGCCACCATCGGATGGTCCGATGGTCCCATCATCGGACGGTCCGATGGTCCATCGGATGAGCTGGGTAGCGAGTAAGGAGAAGACCAAGTCCCTGCGCTTCAAGCATCGGACAAGTTGGACAGAAGACACAGGAAAAAGCAAGACCACGGTGTTTCAACCATCGGACTGTCCGATGGTCTCAACGGTCGACTGAAGCTCCAACGGTCGACTCCAATGGCTAGTTGGGTGCCACCATCAGACGGTTCGATGGTCTCAGAAGAGAAAAAAAGGCTTCCAACGGCTAGTTTTGAGGCTTGGCCTATATATACCACCATGGCCGGCCTCCACAAAGTGGTTGGAGTATCCTGAACTAACATAAGTGTTGATACACATTCTCCATGCCCATTTGAAGTATAGAAATCCCTTTTGTGAGCCCAACCACCACAAGAGCAAAACTAGACACATCCTGCATAGCTAGTGCTTAGTGCATTCTTGCTTAGGCCACTTGTCTATCCTCTGTGCCTGCGTGCACGACCTTGGTGTATCAAGTGCGGCCGTAAGTCTTGCGAGACCCTTTGGAGTGTGGAGTGGCCGTCACCATCTTGTGAGAGGGAGGAAGACCCTCGGCACGTTGGCCAAAAGCTTCCCTTAGTGGAGATGGCGGAGTGGCTCCGCGAGAAGGACTCGGAAGACCCCAACGGCCGTATCCATCCTCTACCCTTGCGTGGGCGCCGTGGAGGACTACGCGAGAGATAGGCTCGGGTGGGTGTGTACCGAGGATATCCGGAGACCCGACCGTGGTTGCTTGGCTTTCGAAAAAGTCACTTTTCCATCCTCCACCCTTGCGTGGGTGTTGGCGTACTGGGGACCGTATACCCCAGAGACGCCTCCTCAGGAATACGCCAAGTATTCGAAGAGGATTCTCTCTCCTTAGGCAAGGAAAACAGCCGGAAGGAGGGCCCACAAAAAGGCCCCACTTGCCCTACTGCCGCGTGGCCAGGCCGCTACCAGGGCGGCAGGGACGCGTGGCAGCGGGCGCAGCAACCCCCGCCCTACCAGCGGACAGGGAACCCCGGGCGGGCTGCCGCCGACGGATGGGAAACCCCGGAGGGGTTATCCCTCGGGAGGCGGAGCCACCCACTCGCTGCATTAAATGCGGAGAGGCCAGCGGGCTCAGGTCTGACCTGCACGCTGCAGGCGACGTGCAGGTCACATCGTGTCCCCACGACCAGGCTAGGGTAGCCGCCCTCCGCCGTCGACTGTGGAGGCGTGCAGAGCAGCGAAAAGACGGCCACGACCGAGCATGGCGTACGAAGCAAATAGGAATGAACTTAAGCCATGACTATGCACAGTAGAAACAGTGCCCAATGTGGTTATTGAGACCACACTGTGGCTTGGCATGGCAGTCTTGTACCTCCCACTCCTCCCTTGGTCTATAAAAGGGAGGAGAGGGATACACAGAAAAGGGGGCTTTTAGAATCTCTCCACACAAACCATCAGACTAGAGAGCTTTTAGAGGTCTCTAGCATACACACTCACATCCGAGCACTTGAGATCTGGCTCACAGACCTCAACACCACACCAGGGGATCCCTCTGGTTGTAGTTCTTGGCATTCACCCTATATAATCTCACAATCTCAAGAGGACGTAGGGTATTACACCATATCGGTGGCCTGAACCTCTCTAAATCTTCTTATTCAAACCACCCCTGGCAGTTCCACCAGCAGGTACTAGCGGTATTAGCGGTATCGTCCACGTTCCTACGCTCCTTCATCCCTACAAGATACGGTATCTTGACGTCGTCACCGTCGACATTGGCGCGCCAGGTAGGGGTCTGGGCGTGCTAATCGCAGACCTACATGGCTGCCAGGGAGCAGTCACCGGAGGGAGCTGGCCATTCAGCCGCCAGCTCCAGTGGCGCAGAGGTCGCCCCACGCCGTGCTGTGCGGCAACTACCTCCTTTGGGAGGACCACGACACGCGGCATCGGCCCCGCAGCCGGCGCGCTCCGCCTACAGTTGGCGGACAGTGCCGGCGTCGGCAGGAGACCGGCGCGCGCCGCCGCTGGCCGGTGGTGAACCAATAGGGGGACAGCTCCTCCAGTGGCAGCCTCAGCATACGCCACCAGCTGCAGTCCCACCACGTCGGCCTCAAGCTATGTCTGCACGGCCTGAGGTGGGGTCACGGTCGGTGCGAAGCCCAGAACCTGCACATCAGGCGGTTCCTGGGCGCCGAGCGTGGCGTCGACTCGATTTCTCAGAGCAGGTGCTCGGAGCTTTGGATGCTGCGGAAGCGTTGCTGCGCAATCTGCCGGCACCAAACGCAGCACCTGGAGCCCCAGGACTCGAGCCGGCTGTGGGCCAGCTGAGGATGGATTTTGGGGCGGGCTGCCGAGCTCTCGCCCCGCATCTCCGCAGGGCGCCGTGGCCGGCAAAATTTCGGCCTCACCTGCCGGAAAAATTCGATGGATCAATCGATCCGAACGAGTTCTTACATATCTACGCTACTGCCATCATCGCCGCTGGAGGTGATAATGATGTGATGGCGAACTATTTCCATGTGGTATTAACTGGGGCTGCACGGACCTGGTTGATGAACCTCCCCGAGGGGTCAGTCTCCTTTTGGGAAGACCTGTGCCGCCAGTTCGTGGCGAACTTCGCAGGAACGTGCCCGCGCGCGGGATCCGAAGAGGATCTACACGTGGTCCGACAACAACCGGGGGAAACCCTCTGGCAGTTCATCCAGCGGTTCTGCCAAGTGCGGCACACCATACCGCGCATCGCTCCAGCATCAGTTATCGTGGCGTTCTGCCAGGGCGTGCGCGACGAGAAGATGCTGGAGAAGTTGGCTACGCACGAGGTGCACGAGGTCGGGGAGCTCCTCACCCTGGCTGACAAGTGCGCCCATGCTGCTGAAGGCCGGGCCTGGCACAACCCCCTTGCAACACAGCTAGGGTTGACAGGCCAAACCCCTGAGCCAGACGGCCAGGGGAAGAAGAAAGCACCCGAGCAAGGGGTTGTCTTCGCTGCGGGGGAATCCCAGCCTGGGAACCAGCACCGCCGCGAGGAGAAGACCCCAAAGGCAGCCCCAGATCGGGGTAAGGCAAAGATGTGGTGCAAGCTCCACAACTCCGACAGTCACAATTTGAAAGACTGCCGGATTGTGAAGAACATCGCAGAGCGAAACCACTTGAGGCGGGAGAACCCTGAGCTGCAAGACGGCTCAGAGAAGAACCCCAAAGGGGACAAAAAGCCCCGAGGGAGCACCTCTGACGACGACAACGACAAGGAAGGGGGCGCCGCGCAGTTCCAGACGGCGAAGCGAGTTTTCGCGGTGATCCACAGTAATGTGGGCAGCGCGGCATCTCGTCGAACGATCATGCTGCTGACCTGCCCGCTGAAGTGGGCCACTTCTTTCGGGCCCGGTGACGTGCCCCAAAACATGGCAGGGGCAGGGGAGCTCCCACTCATGGTCTCTCCCACCATCGCCAACACGTGCCTCAAGCATGTCCTCGTCGATGGCGGCGCAGGGCTTAACGTCCTCTCCCTATGGGCCTTCAGCAAGCTGGAGATCCCGGCTGATAAGCTAACCCCGGCACCACCTTTCGGAGGTGTGCGACTGGGGGCCATCTACCCACACGGAGCATGCACCTTGCCAGTTACCTTTGGGACCCCGGACAACTACAGAACCGAGCACATCGAGTTCGTGGTGGCCAAGCTTTGGCTCCCATACAACGTGATTCTCGGACGACCGTTCCTGTACAGCTTCATGGCAGCTGTACATTACGATTACCTATGCTTGAAGATGCCGGGCCCTGTAGGTGTTATTACAATCCACGGGGACCGCCCAGCAGTGGTCAAAGCAATGGAGGAGCTGCACGCCATTGCAGCACAGGGGTATGAAGAACCCCTGATCGAAGTCGACTCGGCAAAGCCACCAGGAGTCCCTATTATTTCTACAGGGCCTCTTGATGAAGAAATGGCCCGGGGGTCTAAACCCCTGGGCACGGCTCAGAAGGCGCCACAAGAGATCCTCAACGGGGAAGCAGTCCTGGCCAAGATTATCCAGATTGGTGCCGGACCTTCCCAGACCACCCGCATTGGCGGGGGCCTGGATCCCAAATAGGAACTCGCGCTCATCGCTTTCCTCCGAGCTAACGTCGATGTGTTTGCTTGGCAACCATCTGATATGCCCGGGGTTCCCAAGGAAGTGATCGAGCACAAGTTGGTGGTGAATCCCGGTGCAAGGCCGATACAACAGAAGGTCCGTAAGCAGTCGATGGAAAGGCAAGACTTTATCCGCCTGGAAATCGCCAAGCTCCTCCGCGCAGGCTTTATCCGGGAAGTTCAGCACCCGGATTGGCTTACGAACCCTGTGGTGGTCCCCAAGGCTGGAGGGAAGCTCCGCATGTGCATCGACTACACCGACTTAAACAAGGCATGTCCAAAAGACCATTATCCCCTCCCTATAATTGGTCAAATAGTGGATTCAACCGCTGGTTGCGAGGTGCTTTCTTTTCTAGATGCATACTCTGGTTTCCACCAAATTAGAATGGCTAGGGAGGATGAGGCAGCGGCAGAGCGCGTAATCCGCCAAGCAAGAAGGTACGCGGTGGTAGAAGGGGACCTCTACCGCCGCTCAGCAAACGGCGTCCTGCTCAAGTGCGTTCCCAAGGAGGAAGGCCTCGATATTCTCGAGGATATCCATGAGGACGACTGTGAGAGCCAATCGGCATCCTGCACAATGGTTGGGAAGGCCTTTCGGCATGGCTTCTACTGGCCGACAGCCCTCAAGGACGTGGCTAAGATGGTGAAAAGGTGCAAAGCATGCCAGTTCCATGCGAAGCAAATCCATACACCTTCTCAGCTCGTACAGCTGATTCCCCTGTCCTAGCCGTTCGCGGTCTGGGGGATTGATGCTCTCGGCTCGTTCCCCAAAGCAGTAGGAGGCTTTGAGTACCTCTACGTCGCCATCGACAAGTTCACCAAGTGGCCTGAAGCTGTCCCAGTCAGGACAGTGGACAGGCACTCAGCAACCAAGTTTCTCCGAGGAATCGTTTCCCGGTTCGGGGTTCCAAGCCGCATCATCACTGATAATGGCACAAACTTTACCAGTGCTGTTTTTCAGTTATGCTGCAACGACATGGAGATCAAGATCTGCTACGCCTCTTCGCATCACCCACAAAGCAATGGGAAGGCGGAGAAGGCGAATGCAGAGATCTTAAAAGGGCTCAAGACCCGAACCTTTGAGAGCTTGGAAAAATATGGCAAGAAGTGGGTCGACCACCTCGAGCCCGTGCTTTGGGCGAACAGGACAACACCAAGTCGGGCTACTGGGGAAACCCCGTTCTTTTTAGTCTTTGGGGCCAAAGCAGTGCTTCCCCTCGAAGTCATAAACGGGAGCCCTCGGGTAAATGCTTTCGGCGAAGAACAACAAGAGCATCTCTGGAAGGTTGATCTCGATCTCCTGGAAGAGAAACGCCTAGTAGCCGCTCTCCGTGCCGCAAAATATCAATACATTACGCCGGTACCACCAGTCCCGAGTGAAACCCCGGTAACTAGCTGTGGGAGACCTAGTGCTAAAACGCATCTTGTCCCGGGTGGGATGAACAAACTATCCCCCGCCTGCTGCATCGCCTCGCCGTCAGGCTCTTCGTCGCCCAGGGATGCCACGTCGAGGCTGGGCTCCTTGCATTTGGCCAGCCCAAGGGCATTGAGCGCGCAGGTGAGCCCGGCCTCGCGCCTCTTCTCCTCGAGCCGGGCGTCGAGTTGGGCCTTAGCACCGGCAAGAGAGCCGGCGAGCGCAGAGAAGGCGGGCCCCAAGCCGCCCAGGGAACCCCTGGACGGTTCGGGCGGCAGGGCACAAGGCTTGATCTCCAGGTCGACCATGGCCTGACGTGTCTCCCAGTAAGATATCCACCCAATGCTTCCCGCATGGGAGCATAGCCGCAGGTGGTCATCGTGCACTACGGTCGCCTCGGCGAGGCCGCGCTCGACCTCAACAACACGGGTAGCGACCTGGGAGAGGGAGTCTAGCTCTTCAATGGCCTTGGTGGCCGCCCCCTCCCGAGCGGCGATGTCCGCCTCGCGTGCGGCGACTGCCTCTTGCTGTTGAGCCAGTGCAGCCCTCGCCGTGGCCAGTGCTGCCTACTCACTCTTGAGAGCCTCACCGTCGGCGCGATGGGCCTTGACCCGCTGCACGTGAGCGTTCTCCCGCTCGAGCTGCTTCTGCTCCTTCTTGCGCAGCACCGCCTCCCGCCGCTTGGCTTGCTCGTTGTACTGGAGCAGCTTGGCCTCGATGGACTGGTGCTCGGAGCGAAGCGCCTCCAGCTTGGCAGCCTTGCCGTCAAGCTCCTGGTGCCGCTGCTCTAGCTCCTCTCTCTCCTTCAAAACGGAGGAGAGAGCGCACCGGTGCGCGTCCTCCCACGCGGCTTGAACAGCCTCATGGGCGGCGGCCAGCTCTGCAGAGGCCTTCTGGGCCAGCTCGAGGGCGGCGTCACGGCTCTGTGTCAACTCGGCGACTCGGGCCTGGGCGGCGGCTAGGTCATCGCCCAGGACCCCCCAAGCGTCGTCCCGCTCACGATAGGTATCCTCAGCCGCGGCAGTTGCCGCTGCAGCGGCGGAGCGTGCCCGTGAGAGCTCTTTCTCAAACCATAGCCACTTGGTGGCGATCCGGTCCTCGAAGCTCCACAGCCCTTGATGAAAGTCGGAGAGCTTGCCCCTCAGCTCCATGATGGCTAGGGGTTCGCCAGAGCGGGAAGAGCCCGGCTACACCGAGCTCCTGGCCATGGAGCCACGGGCCGCAGCGGCAGCAACTGCCGCGTCCCAAGCAGAGGTGTCAGGAGCGGAGGGAGGTGCCAGTGGGCCCAAGGCGGCCCGAGGACCAGCAACTTCAAGGGACCCAACCTAGGGCCCCTCTGTAGCTCCGGCCACAGGGCCCTCATCAGGGGCTGCTGTGGCCGGGGCCGGACCCTCGGCGCCGGTGGCGGGGTTCCCAACCCCGGGAGCCAACCCCGGTGCTACCACGGCAGCGGGGGCTGCCCCTGGTTTTTGACCCCAGGGCCCTAAAGGCCCCTGCTCGGGCTCGTCGTCGGGGTTCACCCCCAGTTCGGGGATCTCGACCTTCCCCGCAGGGTCGGGGTCCACTTCGAAACCGCTGGCAGCTGTGGCTTCTGCCGCCGCCAGGGCAAGCTCTACATCCAGGGACTGGGGGCCCGATGGGACATCCAGTTGAGGAGTCAAGGGAGGGGGAGTGCACCTCCTAGAAAAAGCAAACAGCAAACGATTACGCAGTTGAACCAAAAAGACGTGGGAAGCAAAAGATCAGCAGACTCAAGCTCAAAGAAGAACCTGATGCGTTTAGCTATCTTCTTCCGAGACGGCAAGATGAACCGTCTCATGTCGTCAGGGGAGGTCAGGGCGCCTCCAGAGAACCCAGCCCCAGCAACTGGGCCGCATTTGCGATCGGTGAGCATGGACCCAGAAGGAGCCGACGCTGCACCAGAGCCCGGGGCGTCGGAGGCCACGGGGGCTGCAGCATCGCTTGCCCAGGAAGGCCTCCTTGGCCGAACCCGGCGAGCGGACGTAGCCCCCACCAGCGGGGCATGAAGCTGAATCCTCAAGGGGTGCAGCAGCCCCTCCGGGGTTGTCTCTGGCATAGCCCCACCGGGAGAATTGGGGCCAGGCGGGCCCTCTAAAGGTTCCAGCCCCGCCCGCAATTCCATGTCCCCAAGGGCGGACTGGGAAGTGCAGGTTCTAACTATGGCCGTCATGGCGGCCAGATCGAGCGCAGCAGGAGAAGTGCGCATGGGATTGGTGGGGCTCACCGCAGCAGCGCGATGCGGTGTAGTGCGTCAGCAGCACCATCGTATGAAGCCCCGCCGCGCGCAGAGCCTCAATGCGCTCAAGCGCCGGCTCCTAAGCCTCATCAATCTCAGGGCAGGCCTCCCACTCAGGGAAAGCAGTGACGGAGCGCGAGACCCTCAGGCGCTCGTTCACCTCCATGCGGAGGTAGAACCACGACCTCTTCCAGTGGACCCACTTGATGGAGAAATTGCAGTGGATGTACTCCGTCCGCGGGCTCGAGCGCGTCTGGAATCGGCATGAGCCGAAGGTCGCCGAGTCCCCGCCCGAGGAGCGCAGCATGAAGAAGTGGCGCCATAGCACCACGCAGGGTCTCACCCCTATGAATGCCTCGCAGAGGTAGGCGAACGTCGTCATCATCAGCACGGAGTTGGGGGCAAGATTCCCTAACCGGATTCCGTACGAATCCAAGACGCAATCGGTGAAGCGGCTGAGCGGGAAGTTTAGCCCCGCTTCGACGTGCGCGAGGAAGGTAATGTACTCCCCCGCATCTTGATTGGGGACGCGCGGGGGTGAACTCCCCAGCGTCACCATCTCGCCGCCGGTGCCCGCCAATGAGCCAAGCGCCTCCACTATCTCAGTGAAGGAGTGCTTTGGGTGAGGGAGGGCATCAGCGAGCACCGCCCTGAGAGAGCTGGCCATACCGGTCGAGAAAGGGCGTGCAGCGGGCGGGGCGAGAGGAAGAAGATGAACATCAAGAAGGAGCGGATGTGAGAGGAAGGTGAGAAGGCTTGGAAGGAATAAGCTCTGAAGACCGCTCTTATACGCGGCGGCTTCCCCACGATTAAATGGGTGACCTAATGACGGGCCTCGCGCCCCACGTCCTTAATAAGTGGCTGCAGAAGCCAAACCGCCGCGCCTCCTCGGATGACGAGTTAATCGTGAGGCGAGCGCGTCATTAGAGACTTCTCGCCTTCGGATCGCATCACCCTGGGGAGGGGCGATTCCGCTTCCAAAAAAAAAAAGAGAAAAGAAGAAGAAGAGAGGTATTGCGCCCACCTCTCAGTAGCACTGAGCAGTGGACCCGGGGGCCTCTATTGGCGTACTAGGGACTGTATACCCCAGAGACACCTACTCAGTAATACGCTAAGTATTCGAAGAGGGTTCTCTCTCCTTAGGCAAGGAAAAGAGCCGGAAGGAGGGCCCACAAAAAGGCCCCACTTGCCCCACTGCCGCGTGGCCAGGCCGCTACCAGGGCAGCAGGGACGCGTGGCAGCGGGCGCAACAACCCCCGCCCTGCCAGCGGACAGGGAACCCCGGGCGGGCTGCCGCCGACGGACGGGAAACCCCGGAGGGGTTATCCCTCGGGAGGCGAAGCCACCCACTCGATGCATTAAATGCGGAGAGGCCAGCGGGCTCAGGTCAGACCGGCACGCTGCAGGCGGCGTGCGGGTCACATCGTGTTCCCACTACCAGGCTAGGGTAGCCGCCCTCCGCCGTCGACCGTGGAGGCGTGCGGAGCAGCGACAAGACGGCCACGACCGAGCGTGGCGTATGGAGCAAATAGGAATGAACTTAAGCCATGACTATGCAAAGTAGAAACAGTGCCCAATGTGATTATCGAGACCACACTGTGGCTTGGCATGGCAGGCTTGTACCTCCCACTCCTCTCTTGGTCTATAAAAGGGAGGGGAGGGATACACAGAAAAGGGGGCTTTTAGAATCTCTCCACACAAACCATCAGACCAGAGAGCTTTCAGAAGGTCTCTGGCATACACACTCACATCCGAGCACTTGAGATCTGGCTCACAGACCTCAACACCACACCAGGGGATCCCTCTAGTTGTAGTTCTTGGCATTCACCCCATATAATCTCACAATCTCAAGAGGACGTAGGGTATTACACCATATCGGTGGCCTGAACCTCTCTAAATCTTGTTGTTCAAACCACCCCTGGCAGTTCCATCAGCAGGTCCTAGCGGTAGCGTCCACGTTCCTACGCTCCTTCATCCCTGCAAGATACCAATACGGTATCTTGATGTCGTCACCGTCGACAGTGGGCGAGGCCGCACTCCTTTGAGGATTGCGCGAGAGCAAAGCCCTTTGTGGAGCTCCAACGAGGACGTAGGGGGTAGAAGCACGTTGGCCTCCCTGAACCTCGGGAAAAATATCGCGTGTCTTCTTTGTGTGTCATCGCCGATATCGTCATCGGGAGTTTGCATTCTCTACCTATCCTTTAACTTCCGCATTTACATTCTTGCAATTGTGTGGTTACTTTCCTAGACTAGCTTGATAGGTTAGTTTTTAGGTGGAATTAGGTTGCAAGACTTAGCCACGGTAGTAGTAGCAATACTTAGCAAAACCATAGTGCACATAGTTAGATTTACTTGCATATGTTTTGCTTAGTAGTTGTAGTTTTTAGTGAGCCTTAGTTTTTAAAAATCCTAATTCACCCCCATCTTAGGCGTCGATCCAACCTCAGTAAGGACACCTATCTTTCGGGCTAGTTTGGCAACCACATTTCCCCAAAGGATGAAGGGATTTGGAGAAATGGATGAACTGCTTTCCCCTCCATTCCCCCAAATCCCTTGGGAATATGGATTTCCCTCAGATCCTGAAAAAGGAAAAAGTCTACGTAACCCTCTGAACTATGCTAGGCAGTATATTTAACACCTTCAACTCTAACATCGGATATTTAACACCCTAAACTTTAGAAAACTGGATAAAACACCCCTAGGTGGTATTGGAAGGCAGTTTTGCCACAGTGGCACACACGTCAGCGCGACCTCAGCGCAAACGTGTCGCGGGGCCCACCTGTCAAGTCTTCCTTGTCCAGTCTCTACGCCCACTGCGCGCGGATCCCGCCGCTGTCCTCCTCCTCGCCATGCTCACGCGCAACCCACCGTTCCACCCCGGACCTCGGGTTTGGGTGCGTCACTGTCGGGTGCATCAGGGGCCACGCTCCTCCTCCTCCCTGTGGTGGCCGACGTTGAACTGGGGCGTAGGCGCTCGCTATGTTGGCCGCTCGCTCGCTCGTTGCATCGCTCGCGGTCGCCGCCATTCCGCCGCGCGTGCCCGACGTCGTTCCGCCCTCGCGCGCTCGCCGCGCCGCCCGCGTGCTCGCTTGCTGTCACCGCCAACCAGCCCACGTGCTCCCCGCCGTTTCAACCTCGCGCTCGCTGTGCCGGCTAGCAGCGTGGAGCTCCAGCGCGAGAGGAGAGAGAGCGTGAGCAGGCGGAGAAGGTGGGGACCAGCGGTGCCGCAGCTCTGACTCAAAGGGGAACGCGGGGAGGAGAGCGAGCGGCGGTGTTGGAGGGAGGCGCCGAGGCAGGTGGAGTTGTGCGGGGACCGGCGTGGGGATCTCCGACGCGGAGAGGAAAGCGGGCGGAGAAGGAGAGAGAAACAGTGGAAAGGGGATCTGACATGTGGGCCCTCTTGCCACGTTGTCATGCCATGTCATCCAAACGGCCTACAAATCCACCGGAGGGGTTATTTATCCGGTTTTGCAAACTTTAGGGTGTAAAATATTTATCCGGTTTTGCAAACTTTAGGGTGTAAAACATCTGGTTTTAAAGGTTAGGGGTGATGTAGACTATCTAGCAAACGACAGGGGATTACGTAGACTTTTTTTTCTCATGGAAAACGAGTACCACGCTGGCTGAACCCCAGGGTCGTGTAAGATGATTATCACTGATCTATTGCAGATTTGCAGGCAATTTTTGTTCATTCAGGTAGCATCATACTAGGACTGAAACGTTGAGACATTTGAGACAATGCATGCATGTTTGCTGGCACGTGCAGGGAGGACTTCACGGCGTACGCGGACGTGTGCTTCCGGGAGTTCGGCGACCGGGTGAAGCACTGGAACACCATGGACGAGCCCTACATCGTCAGCCACAACTCCATCATCCTGGCACACGCCGCTGTCGTCAAGCTCTACAGAGAAAAGTACCAGGTATAACATATATATAATCTTCTCGGTTAGTGATCGATCAGAAATTCAGAATTCAGTGTAGCGCACACCATCAGACACCAGTGATCAAAGCAAGCCCTTGAAATTGGTCGCAACATTATCATGTGTATATATTGTAGTCTGCTCAGAAGGGTATCGTTGGCATGAACATCTACAGCTTCTGGACCTACCCCTTCTCGACGATCCCTGCAGACGTTGCTGCAACTCAGAGATCATTGGACTCCACGATTGCCTGGTGAATGCTGAATTCTTCTTTTATTCGCTTCTGAATTACTAGTTGAGCTCTACTGAGAAGGCAATGACGAGTTGACGACTAAGCATTGTTTTCTTTAGGATCGTAAACCCTTTGGTGTATGGAGACTACCCAGAAATCATGAAGAGGATAGTCGGGTCCCGGCTTCCAAAATTCACCAGACAGCAGTCCGAGATGATCCGTGGGACTGCTGATTTCATCGCCATAAACCACTACACGTCGGTGTACATCAGCGATCGGTCCAACAGCGTGGACACTGCTGGTCCTCGGGACTACAATGCTGATGTGGCTGCTAACTTCAGATGTAAGTTTAATCCTTGAGTGTAAACTGTAAAGCAGCAGCTGGTTCAGCGCATATGTATGACTCTCGTGAGAGCATCTTTATCTATACTTCTATAGTGAAGGCTGAATAGCAGTATTTGACTAGAACAGCACGCACAGTTTAGAAAAGTTCAGTCAAACATGGCACGTTTGATTACATTTTCTTTAACCACAATCTGCTTCTTTTGCCTTTCATTGCAGTTTATCGCAGTGATCCACCCACTGGTCAGGTACTATATATGTTGTTTCACTCTTTTTTATATGCACCATTCCTGAATCAAACTATATTCAACCTAATGTACTTATATATCTTTTTCTCTTAATTAGTCCTTTGGTTATTAAAAATGATAAAGTCGTTGTGTGTTCACCTCCCGTACAGTTGATCCCAATCAACATGCCGAGTGATCCCCAGGGGCTTCAATGTATGCTCGAGTACCTCAGTGACACCTATGCAAACGTTCCTGTCTACGTCCAAGAAAATGGCAAGTCACCTTCCACTGAAGTTTACTGCAATCCTTTTGATAGATACTGCTGCAAATTATGTGTACCACCGATGTATTACCTCACAAAATTATTCCTGACTCCTAATCTGAAGAGTTTTTCTTTCAGAAGCTGAACCATTTCTTTGACTTCAGTCACATAGTTATTTCCATGTACGGATGTACAAATGCAAAATACATCTTGCCAATGATTTTGCAATTATAACTTGAAACTCCTGTTTCTTCTTCCATTTCCGTTACATATAGGCTATGGGGCATTCTTTGATGACTGGACTTATGACCATGTGAGAGTGGAATACTTGAGTGGCTACATTGGCAGTGCCCTTGCTGCACTCAGGTCTGTGATGTTTCTTTTTGTTGGATGAAGGATAGTATGTGATAGCCTTCTTTCCCCCAAACATAAGACGACATTGTTTTTCAAAACCTATTAATCATCTGGTTGCTACACAGGAATGGAGCCAATGTGAAGGGCTACTTTGTTTGGTCGTTCGTTGATGTATTTGAGCTGCTGGCAGGATACTATTCGCGATACGGTATATATCGTGTTGATTTTCAGGACCCGAATCTGCCAAGAGAGCCTAGACTCTCTGCCCAGTGGTACTCCAATTCTTGAATAACGAAATAAGAATAAGCATAGAGAACATGATCAATACTGAAAGCTCACATGCTGAACAATGAGCTTATTTGCAACACATATATAGCCGAGGAAAAGAATGTGTCGAATCCTTTTTTTCGCAGTTCAGAGAAACATTTTCTTTTCATCAGTTTCTTAATAAATTATTCAATGTGTTTGACTCATAGCCAAAGGTATGTAAGATGTACGCCCCAGCTGTCAGGAGTCAGGAGTCAGGACTCAGTAGTCACTACTCACTACTGATAAATACTCATACACAGTGGAACAATTACTCTTGCAAACCATTGGCTTCATATTTCCTACTACTGAAAATCTTCATGAGAAAAATTGAATGTCAGAATTCAAGAAAACCATCCTTGGTACGGCCAACAGATTGCAAGCGTGTTTCATAAGGTTGTGTGACAGAATATGAATTATTCAAGAACATAAACTATGCAATGCCGGAAGAAAAGCAAGTAATGAACTAGAATACTACTAAAAACACAGATAGAAGATGAGTATGAAGGGTGGAAGCCAATGAAGCATGGATTCTCTGTATCGGTGCAAGGATCTAGTCGTGTCAACCACTTGTAGTAATTAGTTGCTTAATAAAACTTACCAACTAAAAGCAACGCAGTCGTGTCAACCAACCTTAGAGCTTTATGGTTCATGTTATGTTTGTTGAGTATGAGTTGAAGTACTCACGCTTGTTGCTTTAAAATTTTCTTTTAGTTGGGTGGATACCCATCCGTTGCTCAGAAGATAAAGGCCTAAAGGAGTTCAAATGAAGGTTCACGGAGTTCTAGGCGAGCGACCCTTAGTTGGCTTCCCAGCGAATGGCTCGGAGTTTTAGTTGCGCTTCCGCTACTCTGTGTAAAGACTTGATGTCTTAATGTAATCTTTCTTAAACGGTATGTAATTGACTATGATATCACTGTTAATTGTCTCTATATGTGCGAGATTAGATCCGGATTTGCTCTGGTTTTGTCTGTTGAAAACCAGGCTGTGACAAAAAGGTCGTATCAGAGTCGTGTTGACTGTAGGACGCAAGCGTAGGTAGCAATGGCGTCGTTAAGGTTATATTTTCTCTATATTTTGAAATACATTCAGCTTTGTAATAATGTAATAATGCGATGATATACGCTGCGTAACGTTATTTCCCTTTTATGCACGTTATGTGATGTCACTTTTGCCATTATATATGTGAGACTTGTTACTGGCACATATATGTTGTTTCGGTTCCGTTGGTCTAAATTTCTTGAGCGAGATCAGGTCCTTCTGACACAAGAAGATAAACAAGAAGTGGTGACCAATTTTTATTCGAACCTCTTGCGGACAATGGGGACGAGGGATTATACTTTTGATCCCTCGGCTTTCCATTCTCAGCAGCATGACCTCTCTGCTCTTGATGAGCCTTTCACCGTGGAAGAGGTCTAGTCAACGATTAAAGATTTGCCGCTTGATAAGGCGTTAGGGCCTGATGGTGTTACTGGGAGGTTCTATAGGTTATGTTGGGACATCATTAAAGAGGATGTGTTGTTGGCTCTTTCTACTATCCACAGGGGGTCATGTTTTTAAATTCAAGCTGCTGAATTCTGCTTTTATTACATTGATCCCCAAGAGTACAGATGCTGCTTCGATCAAGGACTACTGCTCAATCAGTCTTGTTCACAGTTTCGCCAATTTGGTCACCAAGATTATGGTCCACCGACTTGCACCTTTGCTGCCCACATTGGTTTCCATCAACCAGAGTGCTTTTGTCAAGGGGCGAAGCATTCATGATAATTTTATGTTGGTCCAGCAGCTTGCTAAGAAATTACACTTAAGCAAGGAGCCTCATTGAAATTACCCTTAAGCAAGGAGCCTCATTTACTCCTTAAGCTTGACATTTCTAAGGCCTTCGACACAGTCTCGTGGTCCTTCTTGATTGAGGTCCTGAAGCATTTGGGTTTTGGACAGCATTGGTGTAATCTTATTTGCCTCCTTCTGTCAACCTCCACCACACAGATCTTGGTCAATGGGCATCCGGGACCCCCTATCTCCCATCTTCGAGGAATCAGACAAGGAGACCCTCTCTCCCCCAATGTTGTTTATCCTAGTTATGGATGTCCTCAATTTGCTCGTGAATAAGGCCAGTTTAGAGGGTGTAGAGAATTAGGAAAACACCACACACCCCTTTGGGGGGGTGACCTTTCATTATATAGCCATAAACGGCTTGTGTTACAAGAAATACAATGGGCCTCTTGGGCTATACACAAGATGGGCTATACAATCTCTAACACCCGCCCGCAGTCGCAGCGGGAGAATCACGGACGCAAAGACTGGACCTAAACTCTGTGAACAACTGTACAGGCAAGCCTTTGGTCATGATATCTGCGAACTGATGGCTAGAGGGGACATGCAGCACTCGAAACTGTCCCAAGGCCACCTTCTCGCGAACAAAGTGAATATCAATCTCAATGTGCTTTGTATGTGCTTTGTACGACGATGATGTACTGGATTTGCTGTCATGTAGACAGCGCTGACATTGTCACAGTAGACAACCGTCGCTGAAGGTATAGAGATGTGAAGCTCCTGAAGAAGTTGTCGCAGCCAGCAACACTCTGCTACAGCATGGGCCACGGCGCGGTACTCAGCCTCTGCACTGGAGCGGGAGACGGTGGTCTGGCGCTTGGAGGACCAGGACACCAGATTGTCGCCGAGGAAGACACAGTAGCCCGAGGTGGAGCGTCGAGAGTCCGGACAGCCAGCCCAATCTGCATCTGAGTAGGCTGTCAGGGACTGAACTGAGCCGACCCCAATGTGAAGACCAACAGAGAGAGTGCCCTTGACGTAGCGTAGAATGCGCTTGATCAGCGCGAGGTGTGGTTCACGGGGATCATGCATGAACAAGCACACTTGCTGTACTGCGTAGGCCAAGTCAGGGCGAGTCAATGTGAGGTACTGCAAGGCACCGGCAAGACTCCGGTAGGCAGCGGCGTCAGCAACCGGGGCGCCATCTGTGGCTGACAGCTTGGCCTGAGTGATATGGCCCGAGAAGGCCTGGGGCAGAAGGACGCCATGCTGGTGCAGGCTGGGGTCCGGTCCAGGGACCGAAACAGACCCAAGGCCCGGTGGGACGGGGCCCAGACTGCTGCTGGGCGCCGCCCTGCTGCTGGGCGCCACCCTGTTGTTGGCCCTTGCGCCAGCGCGTCTTGCGGCTGGGACGGCCGCCGCCGTTGCCGCCGCTGTTGCCCGTCGCTGTGAGCGCCGTGGAGGACTTGCAGCCACCGGAACAGGAGCTGCTGCTGCTCGTGGTCCCAACGAGTAGGGCCGTGGCAGCGGCGTTCTTGGCGTCGTTGGCGAGGCGAAGCTCCTTGAGGACGAGGAGGTTGCGGGCTTCAGCGAAGGACATGAGAGGCTTGGAGTTGGCGATGTCATCGGCGGTGTTGGAGTAGCGGTCGTTGAGGCCACGAAGGAGATTGAGGACGAGCTGCGGATCGTCGACAGCATGGCCGACGTCACGCAGTCCATCGGCGAGAACCTTCATCTTCTGGCAGTACTCCGAGATGGAGCGATCGCCCTGTACCAGCGAATGAAATTCGTGGCTCAGGAAGACGGCGCGGGGCTCCCGGTTGGCGGTGAAGACGGCATGGATGGCGTCCCACAACTGGCGTGCAGACTGGTTCGGCGCGGAGGCGAGGTCGAGGACGTCGTCGGCGACGGTGCAAAGCAGCCAGCTGCGGACACAGCAATCAGCCTGCACCCAGGCTGGATCGGTGGAGGGCGCAGCAGGGCCCTGGATGTGATCCAGGAGGCCGAACTTGCCGCACATGCTGGTGAAGAAGTTGGACCACTTGTTGTAGTTAGGGTTCTGCAGTTCCAGGGTGATGGGAACATGAGCCCGAACAGCAATCGTGGCATAGGGGCTGAGAGCAGGCGCCATGGTGCTCATGAGGGAGCCCTGCGTGGAGGGATCAGAGGGGGAGTCGCTGGTCGCCGAACTGGAGGAGGAGGCCGACATGTTGCAGCCTCAGAGGGTTGGCGACAGGGAGAAGGGCGACAGCCAGGGGAGGTGGAGTCGCGCGTAGGGCTGGTGGGTGGCGGCTAGGGTTAGGGCAGCGGAGGGAGGGAGCCGGGGACCCGGTCTCGTGATACCATGTAGAGAATTAGGAAAACACCACACACCCCTTTGGGGGGGTGACCTTTCATTATATAGCCATAAACGGCTTGTGTTACAAGAAATACAATGGGCCTCTTGGGCTATACACAAGATGGGCTATACAATCTCTAACAGAGGGACTTCTGCTTCCATTAGCTGGACAGCACAATGTTCTTCGCATTTCCCTTTATGCTGATGGTGTGGCTTTGTTCATCAGACCAACAAATGGGGATCTCCTCTTGATTTGGGACTTATTGGATTGCTTTGGACAGGTCGCTGGTCTTAGAACCAATCTGCTTAAAAGCTCAGCTACTCCTATTCAGTGTTCAGATGAGGACATCGCACGTAATTCAGATATGCTCTCTTCTTCAATCAAGAACTTCCTGTGTACCTACCTCAGTCTACCTCTTGCTGTCCTTAAACCCTCTAAAGCTGATTTTATGAAGGTGATAGACAAAGTTGCAGATAAACTACCAGGTTGGAAGGCCCCTCTCTTGAATAAGGTTGGGTGGTTAGTAGTGGTCAAGTCTGTTCTAACTGCGGTCACCATTCATATTTTAATCACTTGGGACCTTCCCAAGTGGGTGATCAAGGCGATCGATAAGTTAAGGAGAGGGTTTGTGTGGTCAGGCCAGAAGCAGACTAATGGTGGTAACTGCCTGATTTCTTAGGGACGTGTTTAGCGGCCTTTGTGCTATGGTGGTCTTGGTGTACTGGATCTTGAACGCTTTGGATGGTCGCTGCAACTTCGATGGCTGTGGATGTTAAAAACTGATGCAACACGGTCTTGGGCAGGGCTGGCCATCCAAGTTTCTGGTAAGGCCCATGCTTTGTTCGACATGGCAGTGGTTAATTCTGTAGGTAATGGGACTGCTACAAAATTCTGGACGGATTGTTGGCTGCATGGCAAGACTTTGTCTGAGTGGGCTCCCAATCTTTTTAGTTTGGTCCCTAAAAGAGCAGCGAGGAGGCGTACAGTGAGCCAGGCTCTTATAGGGAGTTGGGTGGCAGATATAAGAGGGGCTTTCACGGTGCAGGTGCTGGTGGAATATTTAGCCATATGGGAAATGGTGGATGGGCTAGAACTGCGGCCTGAGGTCCCTGATCAACACCACTAAAAATTATGTTCCTCGGGTTGCTACAGCAGCAAGTCTGCCTATGATGCAATGTTTGTAGGGACAATCAAATTCTCTCCTTGGAAGAGGATTTGGAAAAGGTGGGCACCTCCCAATTGCAAGGTTTTCATCTGAGTTGCCATCAATAATCGTTGCTGGACCTCTGATCGGTTGGCAAAGCATGGGTTGCCCCACCAGCCTAGCTGCCCATTTTGTGACCAAGCTGATGAATCAATACAACATATCCTTATGCAATGCGTCCTGGCCAGGGAGGTTTGGCTTCATGTGCTCCAGAAGACTATTCTAGCTGCTGTCACTCCCCCAGACGTCTCCAGCAAGCTCATCTCTTGGTGGGGTCAGTCCTCTCGAGCTCTTCAAGGATTCACGTAAGGGCTTCAATACTTTGGTTGTTCTAGTTTCTTGGGAGCTTTGGAAGCATCGGAATGAGTATGTTTTTTAGGGCGTTCGCCCAGATGTGCAGACTGTGTTGTTTGCTATAGCTTCTGAGGGACAGCTGTGGTGTAGGGCTAGGGCTGTGGGGCTACAAGAGCTCTCTGTAAGTGCAATCACCTTTTGAGGGTTTTGGTTATTAATGACAATACAATGAAAAGCTCTAATGAATATGTATGAGCACTTTGCAAGCAATGAAGATCATTCAATAAGTGCATAAGAGAGAAAAAGAGACAAGTCTTTGTGCAAGTAAAGAAAAGGAGACCCCCCATTCCATTCAAATTTGAAGACCAAGGAGTCTCCACTTAAAGGCATAAGAAAAGATTTTCATGTTTTATCATTGAGTTAGGAAACGCCGTACTATAAAGAGGGACCAACAAAGGTATGCTCTTGGTGATACTAAAGCTCAAAGTGTCCAAAAATCCA
The DNA here is from genome assembly GCA_022530915.1 of Paspalum notatum. Taxonomy (NCBI): domain Eukaryota; kingdom Viridiplantae; phylum Streptophyta; class Magnoliopsida; order Poales; family Poaceae; genus Paspalum; species Paspalum notatum. The sequence continues at coordinate 28,365,519 of CM039692.1, forward strand.
TCCAATATTCACCTTCAAATCTTACTCAATTTCTGCTCTCATATCGGTTGATGCCTCGGTTGAACCAGTCTCCATACTCCCTTAACCGATTTTGTTTCTGGTATGCTTTTCGGTTGATGCCCCGGTTCAACCAGGCTGAGGACCTCTTCAACCGATTTTGTTTCTGAGTGCATTTCCGGTTGAACCAACCTCGCCCGGTTCAACCGATTTTACACAGACTGCACCCCAACGGTTATTTCGAGAGGGCCCATATAAATACCCCTTCACCCCTCTCTCTAAACGGCTTCTTCCACCTCCAGACACCTCAGGACATATTTTGAAAGAGCACTCTCTCCTCCACACCTCTCTCCACTTTTGGGCTTCCAAATCCTCAAATCTTCGAGTGGATCTTGCAAGAACTTGAGAGCTGAATCTGCTGCACTTCTTCTCCTCTCTCTCCCTCTCTTGTTCTTGAGCTTTGAGCTTGGTGACACCTTGAGCAGCCATTGTTGGTTTGTTACTCTTGGAACCTGAGTTCCTAGACGGCTAGGCGTCACCTTGGGCTTCATCCCCTCTTGTGTGGTGGTGCCAAAGGAAGTTTGTATTATCCCAGCTTGTGAGAGCTTCTAGTAAGTGACCTCATCGTACCTTTGTGGTTGGTGAGGGGAGGATTAGGGTTGAAAGAGACCCGGCTCTTTGTGGGCGCCTCAACGGGGAAGTAGGGCACCCTTTGTGTGACCGAACCTCAGATTAAATCCTTGTCCCCGTGTGCTTGCTTGTTGTTCTTGTTGCTCTTCGTGTTCTTACTCTTGTGTTGCAAGTTTTGTCCCGATCTATCTTGTGTGCAGGTTTGGTGGTGAGCCCCCTTCAGATCTGCAACCTTAGGCCAAAAGAAAGGTTTTGATTCAAACGGAATCCTTTTTGGTTGCACGGTTTGAAAGATCAATTCAGTTCCTTATTTCCGCATTGGTTGAACCAGTCCACTGCGGTTGAACCAGCTTTGAGCAGGTTGACCCTCATTGGACTAGTTCAACTTTTAGTACTGACTTTGGTTGAATTATTTGTGTAAGAAAATTCAGGTTAGCCTATTCACCCCCCCTCTAGGCTACTTTCAATTGGTATCAGAGCCTAATCCTCGTGATTAGCGCTTAACCGCGTGAGGAGAAGATCATGGAAGGCAAGGGAAGTACCTCCGGTGGTAACCATGACAAGTCACTTACTCAAGAGCTGCTCAACCTCTCCGAGAGTGAAGCTCTTGATCCCAAAACCAAGGATGAAGCCATGAACTTGGCCATGAAGCTGTACAAGAAGATGAAAGAGATAGAGGATGCAGCCAAGAAAGAAGAAGAGGAAAAGAAGATGGCCGAAGAAGAGGATGCAAGGAAGAAAGCCTTGGAAGACGAAGAAAGAAAGAAAAAAGATGTGATCAATGTCGACGAGAGTACACTTGAGAGCATGGTCAAGGAAGTGATGAAGAAGCTTCAAGTTAACCATCAGCCCGAATGATCTAACTCCAAGGCTGAATCCAAAAAGGGCGAAGTAAAAGAGTATCATCGTGTCTCTTTTGACTATTCTCGTTCAATTGCACCTACTTTCTCCTCGGCGCCACTCGGAAAAGTTCCTACTCTAAATGAGTTGAACTATGATGAGTGGTCCAACAAAATGCAATATTACTTATTCGGAATCCATCCGAGTCTTTGGGAAGTTGTGAATGTAGGTATTTACAAGCCAAATGAAGACGAAGAGATGACTCCCGAGATGGTACAAGATATGCATCGCAATGCCCAAGCTGTGAGCATTCTCCTAGGACATTTGGAAGGAGAAGAGTATCGGAGGGTAGAAGGACTTAAAGATGCCAAGTTGATTTGGGACACTATCAAAATGTCACATGAAGGTGATAGCAAGTCGAGAAGGCAAAGAATAGAAGTGGTAGAGGGACAACTATCACACTTTGCTATGAGAAGAGATGAGTCTCTCAAATCCTTATTTGATAGACTCATGACCTTAGTGAACAAAATAAGAGCTCTTGGAAGCAAGGAGTGGAAAGATGACAACAAAGTCACAAGATTGCTCATGAGAGCATATCAAGTGAAAGACAAGAATCTTGCAAAAATAATCAAAGATAGAGATGACTATGAGGACATGAAGCCACATCATCTCTATGCCAAGCTCCAACAACATGAAGCCGAAGATGAAGCAGCCGATCAGCAAATAAGAGAGGTCAAAGCTCTTGCCGCAAGAAAAAGCAATAACCACAATTGTCAAAAGGATGACAAGGATGAGCCCTCATCATCATGCAAGCATAAGAAGGTTGTTGAAGAGTCATCAAGTGACGAAGAAAGCTCAAGTGAAGATGAAGAAGAAAATGTTGCTATGTTCATCAAGAGTTTTAGGAAGATGGTGAAAGGTGGTGACAAATACCACCGAAAGGGAAAGAAGAGGCCATGCTACAAGTGTGGCAAGTCGGGTCACTTCATTGCGGAGTGTCCTAACAAGGGTCAAGAAGGAAATGAGTTCAAGAAGGAGTACAAGAAAGACAAATACAAGAGAGGTGAGAAGAACAAGGGCTACTACAAGAAGTCCAAGAGAGGTCATGCTCACATAGGTGAGGCATGGAACTCCGAAGAGGAAAGCTCAAGCTCCGAGGATGAGAAGGTGGCAAGCATAGCAATACAAAAGCCATCATCCTCACCAAGACTCTTCACCAACCTCTCCGATGGCGAAGATGACTACACTCCTACTTGTCTCATGTCAAAAGGAGCTAAGGTGAATTCTAAAACTACTTTGTCCATTGAGCATAATGAACCTAGCTTTAAGGATAAAATGATAAAAAAATTTGGAGAAAGAGCTTATGACATAATAATCAAGCTTACGGAAAAACTAGAAAAGAGAAAAATGACTCTTATAGATCAAGAGGACTTCCTCATCCTTGAAAAGGAGAGAAACCTTGAACTACAAGAGACATTGACCAAAGAGAATGATAAAGTGGAAGTCTTGACTCGGGAACTCTCCTTGGTCAAGGCTGCCATGGAAGAAAAGGATGTTGAACTTGTAAAGGTTAAATCTTCCATGGATGAACTAAAGGATGCCAAAAATGTACTTCAACAAAACATTTCAAGTTTAGAAGTTTGATACAAAGAACTTGAAGTACAATTTGACACTCTTTGGAACACCACTTCCACATTCTCTTCGGTCACCATTGATTCTAGTGCTTCCACAAGCGATGATTGTAAAAAATACTATAATCATGATATGAATGCTTGTGATACTAACCTTGAAAAGGTAGGGATCTTGGAAGAAAAGATTAGACAATTTGAGTTGACAAAGAAAAAGGGTAAGCTTCCCAAGAATGATGAACCAAGGAAGAAACACCCAAAGCTTGAACCTACCAAGAAGAAGGGAATTGGATACAACTATCACACGGTCAACCCTCATGTTATGAACAACAACATGGGTTGGAAGGCACCTAAGTTTTTGAAATCTATGACCCTGTTTGATGTGTTGAAAGTGGTGCATTCATCATCTACTCAACCAAAGGAGACCAAAAAGCAAGAGCCTACAAGTGAAGCAAAGACCGTAACTCCCATTTCTAGGTCATACTTGTGTGACTATATGGTGGTTTGGGAACATGGTGAGATGGTGGTCAAATATGTGGGTGCTTACAAGAAGAAGCAACTCATGAAGAGGAGTGTATGGGTACCCAAGGCTCTTAGAACTAACCCTCAAGGACCCAAATCTTTTTGGGTACCTAAACACAAAGCTTAATTTGTTTTGTAGGTCTACTCCTCCGGTGGGTCAAGTTGGGTGCTTGATAGTGGATGCACAAATCATATGACCGGAGAGAGAGACATGTTTACCTCCTTGCAAGTCACAAATGAATCTCAAGAAATTGTATTTGGTGATAGTGGCAAGGGGGAAGTAATTGGTGTTGGTAACATTCGTATTTCTCATGATCAATCACTTTCTAATGTATTGCTTGTTGATTCGTTGAGTTACAATTTGTTGTCCGTATCACAATTATGTGAGAAAGGCTTCAATTGTCTCTTTACGGATGAGGGTGTGCAAATCCTTAGAAGGGAGGATTCCTTTATTGCTTTTACGGGTCGTTTGAAGGGCAAGCTCTATCTTGTTGATTTCACAACAACTAGAGTAACGCCCGAGACTTGTTTAGTGGCAAAATCTGACAAAGGGTGGCTGTGGCATCGCCGGCTAGCCCATGTTGGCATGAGGAACTTGGCCAAACTTCAAAAGGATGAGCACATTCTTGGACTAACAAATGTTTCCTTTGAGAAAGATAAAGTTTGCAGTGCATACCAAGCCAGAAAACAAGTTGGAGTGCCACATCCCGCCAAAAACATCATCACTACATCAAGGCCATTGGAGCTGCTACACATGGATTTATTTGGTCCGGTGGCATATATAAGCATTGGCGGTAACAAATACGGTTTGGTAATTGTTGATGATTATTCCCGTTTCACTTGGGTATTCTTTTCGAGTGACAAAGGTGAAACCCAAGAGGTGCTCAAAAAGTTCATGACAAGAGCACAAAATGAATATGAAGTGAAGATCAAGAAAGTGAGAAGCGACAATGGAAAAGAATTCAAGAACACCGGCGTTGAGGAGTATCTAGATGAACAAGGCATCAAGCATGAGTTTTCGGTTCCATACACACCGCAGCAAAATGGTGTGGTGGAAAGGAAAAACCGGACACTCATTGAGGCAGTTAGGACCATGCTTGATGAGTACAAGACGCCGGACAACTTTTGGGCTGAAGCTGTCAACACTGCGTGCCATGCAATCAACCGTCTCTATCTTCACAAGATCTACAAGAAGACATCATACGAGCTATTGACCGGTAACAAACCTAAGGTGCACTACTTTCGGGTTTTTGGTTGTAAGTGTTTCATACTTAACAAGAAAACTAAAAGCTCAAAGTTTGCACCTAAGGTAGATGAAGGTTTTCTCCTTGGTTATGCCTCAAATGCTCATGGATACCGTGTCTTCAACAAAAACTCCGGTTTAGTTGAGATTGCGGTAGACGTGACATTTGATGAGACTAATGGCTTGCAAGGGTATTTGGATGAAAATGTTGCAGGAAATGAAGAACCACCATGTGCAGCAATAAAGAAGTTGGCAATTGGAGAAGTTAAGCCTCAAGAGAAGAAAGATGAACAAGTTGATCAAGCTCGAGTGGTGATGCCAAATGTTCTCCCATGCTTAGAGCAAGGGGGAGCAGCAAGACCAAGTGAAGAGTTTTCACAAGTGGGGGATCAAACTCTCATGAGTGAAGATTCCGTACCTCCAAGAGATGCACCACAAGAGCAAGATCAAGACTCAAGTGAGAACTCTCCAATCGCTCAACAAGAAGAACATGGTGGCCAAGAGCAAGAAAATGAAGATCAAGATCAAGTGCATAAGGATGATGGGCAAATACAACGCCAACAGCTAGTGCCCCATCCTCGTGTACACCAAACTGTGCAAAGAGATCATCCTATTGACAACATCCTAGGAAGTATTCGAAGAGGGGTAACCACTCGTTCACGTTTAGCAAGTTTTTGTGAATTTTACTCGTTTGTCTCCTCTTTGGAGCCTCTTAGGGTGGAGCAAGCTTTGGAGTACCCGGATTGGGTCATGGCTATGCAAGAAGAACTAAACAACTTCATACGGAATGAAGTCTGGTCCTTAGTTGAAAGGCCCAATCAAAATGTGATTGGAACCAAATGGGTCTTTCGAAACAAGCAAGATGAGCACGGCGTGGTGACAAGAAACAAGGCACAGTTGGTGGCCCAAGGATTCACTCAAGTTGAAGGCTTGGACTTTGGAGAGACATATGCACCGGTGGCAAGGCTTGAGTCAATTCGGATTCTTATAGCTTTTGCCACCCATCACAATTTCAAGCTATATCAAATGGACGTCAAGAGTGCTTTCCTTAATGGGCCAATCCAAGAGTTGGTATATGTGGAGCAACCGCCGGGCTTTGAAGATCCAAAGAAACCAAACCATGTCTACAAGCTCCATAAGGCGCTCTATGGGCTTAAACAAGCTCCTAGAGCATGGTATGAATGCCTTAAGGAATTTCTCTTGAAAAATGGCTTTGAAATAGGGAAAGCCGATTCTACACTCTTCACTCGTAAATTCGATAATGATTTGTTTGTATGCCAAATATATGTCGATGACATTATATTTGGTAGCACTAACAAAGCCTTTTGTGATGAGTTTAGTAGGATTATGACCAAGAGATTCGAGATGTCCATGATGGGTGAGCTCAAGTTCTTCCTAGGATTACAAATCAAACAACTCAAGGAAGGCACGTTCCTATGCCAAACCAAGTACACGCAAGATATGCTCAAGAAGTTTGGCATGGAGAACGCAAGGCCCATCAATACTCCCATGGCATCTAAAGGACACCTTGACCTCTATGATGAAAGCAAGAAAGGTAAAAACGTCGACAAAAAACTCTATAGGTCAATGATAGGTTCTCTGCTATATCTGTGTGCATCTAGGCCTGATATTATGCTTAGCGTGTGCATGTGTGCAAGATTTCAAGCTGACCCGAAAGAGTGCCACTTGGTGGCTGTTAAGAGAATTTTGAGATATTTAGTTCATACACCAAACCTTGGCTTGTGGTATCCCAAGGGCTCCACTTTTGATCTTCTTGGCTATTCTGATTCGGATCATGCCGGTTGCAAAGTTGATCGGAAGAGCACATCGGGGACTTGCCAATTTCTTGGTCGGTCTTTGGTGTCTTGGAGCTCTAAGAAACAAACTAGTGTTGCACTATCCACCGCCGAAGCCGAGTATGTTGCAGCCGGCGCTTGTTGTGCTCAACTACTTTGGATGAGGCAAACCTTGAGAGACTTTGGTTGTGAGTTTAGCAAGATTCCTCTCTTGTGTGACAATGAGAGTGCGGTCAAGCTTGCAAACAACCCGGTGCAACACGCACGCACCAAACACATAGACATCCGCCACCATTTCTTGAGAGACCACGAAGCCAAAGGAGATATCGCCTTACATCATGTGAGTTCCGAAAATCAACTAGTCGATATCTTCACTAAACCCCTAGACGAGTCAAGATTTTGTGATTTGAGGAGTGAACTAAACATCTTGGATTCTCGTAACGTGGTTTGAAGCCTTGCACATGCTTGATTGGTTTTATCTTATAGAATTCTAGTCAACCCATGCTTAAGAAAAGATAATAAATCGTTGGTTTTTCGGATCGTTGGATCCTCCTAAGGACGAGTGGCCATTGTTCTGTAATGATGGTTGTGGCTGGCCACTTAGATCTAAAATTCTCTCTCTAAAAGGCTCTTTGAAAAGTATTTCAAAACCCCCCTCAAAACTGAAGAAAAATTCCTTTCTTTCTGTCTGTCGGTTGATGGATCGGTTCAACCGATCCAGAGGGCGTTTCAACCAATTTTGGTACTGAGTGCATTTTTGGTTCAACCAGGCGCGCATCGGTTCAACCGGCCTTGGGCCTCTCTTGCCTGGGTCGGCCCGTGCTCTCTCTCTCACCCATTCGGTCTGCCTCCTTCTCCCGACGCCTTTTTTTTCTCCCGTGCTCCTCCTCCGCTCGCCTCCTTCTGCAGCCCTCTCCGGCGGCGGCGCCTGGGACTGGGGCAATGGCAGCTGGGAGCTTCCTCGTCAGCGCGCCTCCCTACCCCTGCAGTTCGTTTTTTTTTCCGCGCGCACCTCGGCTCTCCACCGCGCGCCCTTTGTTGCTCCCTGGCAGTGGCCTTCGGCCATCTCCGGCTGCGGGGCCAAGGGAGCCAGCGGCCGGGAGCCGGCGGACGGGAGCCTCTCCCGCTCACGCCTGCCTCCCTCCTTTCGTCCTGCACCCCGGTGGCCGCAGGGACTGGACGCCGACGGCAGCGCGTGAGGCGCCGGCGGAGGTCCAGGGGCTGGTGGCAGGGGTCAAGGCGGCGGCTGCAGGGCTCCAGAATCTGGTGGGGGACAAGCTCGCGCCTACCTCCCGTCCTGCCCTCGGCCTCTTGACTGCGGCTCTCCTGCCCGCAGCCTGGCCGCGGCCTCCTGCTACAGCCGGCCGTGGGGTGGCTGGGCGCATCCTCCACGCGCACCTCAGCCCTCTCCCATCCGTGCTACTCCCTCGATCTCTCATTCCGCTTCAAGCTTCTTCATCAGTGAAAACCGTTCAGTGAAGGTATAACCTAGTTCATGCCCGATCTCTTTCCTCAATGGCTCATTCTCAAATTGCCTTAGTCAATAGATGTGAAATGCATGCTAAAGTGTGAATCCAAAAAGAATTGTGCAATGGATTAGTGATTCACTCTCTAGCTTGGGCGCCATAGGCCATGTCCTTCATGTGGTGTCACTGTCTAGTGCAGTTTTGTGCTATAAACAGTGTCAAACATGCCTATGGTACTCACATTTCAATTATCTATTGATCTCTTAACAATGCCATTCATCTCCCGTTCATTCTCTCAATTTTTACTCTATTTTAGCCAAAATGTTTTAGCTTTGTTCTTTCTCTCTTGTAGCTATGGGTCCTAAAAGAGCAAAGTTTGTTGAGGGCAGTGACAGTGATGATAGCAGTGACAAGGATGAATCTTTTCAAGCATCCCCTGTGCCACAACTTCTCCGGTCTCAACCTAGCAGAAGGGCTAAAGTGACAGCACAGCAGAAGAAACCTGCAGCAACCAATCAAACAGGTACATCAATGGCAGTTACTTCACCAAGGAAGAACTATAAAAGGACTGCTAATCGTCCTCCTCGTCGCTCAGTTGAGAATGAACCAACGGACCTTGACAAGGAGACCTCTTTACCCCCTGTTTCAGCTCCGGTCATCCCCAACATGAAGTTGAGAGATGTCTCTCTCACCCATGAAGGTCAAGAAATTCTAAATGCGGACAAAGAGGGCAACTACACTAAGTTCCTCAAAAGGTTCAGATTTGAGAAACCGATCAGATCAGCTAGAAACTCCAATATCACTGATGTGAGGTTCTACAATCTTGATCATGTGGATTTTTACAATAATGTCTTCATGGCAAGAAAGAAACATGCAGTTTTTCAGCAGCGCTTTGTTGATTGGGAGAGGTGTAAAGATCTAAATGATCCAGAGATGAGGTTAGCCCTAAACATACTTGAATCAAAAGGTTTGAAGAACATCATGTCTTTTACTTATGATTGGAACACCGAGGCTATTGCTCAGTTCTACTCCACTCTTTGGATTGAAAGGCCAAGTGATGAACATAATGCCTATCCTCATCCTTTTCTGCACTTTATGATCAATGATACATGGTACAAGTGTAGTTATAGAAGATTTGCTCATATTCTTGGATTCAAGGACATCGATATTGCTAACAGTAAGGAGAAAGTTCACAATCTGTACAAGCCCGATCGTGACAAAGTGATGAAAATTCATCTTGATCCAAATGAGGAGTTTTGGAATGTGAACAACATGCATCATAGATGGCATTACATCAACTCTCTTCTCCGCTTCACTCTCTTGCCAAAAGGTGGTGATCAACCAAGAGTTCGTGGTGCAAGTCAAATGATTCTTTAGTTGTTGCAGCCCGACACGTTCATTGAGATCAACATCTTTGACTTGATTTGGCGTGAGATCATTGAGGCCTCTTGGAATGTCACCAAGGTATCCGTTCATGCTCCATACATCATGAAGATGATCGAGGTTGTCACTCAAACCAGATTTGAACCAGTAGATGGCAAGCACCTGCCCTACAAGCCTAAATTGATTGATCGATCTCAGGCTCCCAAGGCAGCTAAAGCAAAGGCACCATCTACAGCTCCCTCTTCAGAAGAGCCCAGTCCTGCACCTGCACATCACCCTTCTTCCTCCAAGGCAACCATGGCTGCTCGTCCTTTTATTCACCGTCACCATTCAAAAGATAGTAGTCTGAGAAGATTCATTAAAAGAGGGTTCCAAACTCTCTTTACCCTCTGCAAGGCAAAGAAGGAAGATGTGAGGGAAAAGAATCGCTATCTCTATCGGTGTGGGGATATGGTTGAAAAAATGTACAATGGGGAAGATGTCCCTCCTCCTTCTCCACCTCGCTCTTTTGAAGAGCCAAACCTTCCTGACAGCTTTGAGGATTATCACTTCTCTTTGACAGGTCAGAGGCTTGATAGTGAAGATGAAAGTGATGAGGATGAGGAGCAGCATGATCCTAGCACCATGTATGATGATGAATTTGTTGAAAAAGAACCTGAGTTTGTCTCTTATCATGAGCAGTTTTATCCTCCACCACGACCATCAGATTCTAAGTGGGATTTCTTTGCTAATCAGTACTATGGTGGTGATCCAGGAGCTGGATCAAGCTCTGCAGCAGCTGGTGATGGCCCTTCTTGGAGTGGTTGGTAGCATTGTGAGTCTGCAGCTCTCTCCCCCCTCTTTTGTTGATTAATGCCAAAGGGGGAGAAGAATGAAGAGACAAGCAAGCTTGCAAGCTAGTAGCAGCCAGCAGCAACAAAGCACAGCATCAGCATGTTTTTGCAAGTGGAAAGTGGCAACAGCAGTAAGTAACAATCATTTCTTTGATCCTTTGTGCAGCAGCAGCCTCTTTTCCTCCTCTTTGCTTTGTGAGCTGTGAGAGAAAACTTTTAAACTCTCTTGGGCTGTAATATTTGTGATGGAACCTGGTTTGTAATAGCTTAAGTAGCTGAACCTAAAAACTTGTTGCATGCTACTTTATGTCTCACTAAGTAACCCTTGTGGTTTATGCTTGGCTCTAGCTTTTGTTTTTGTGTGGTGCTTGTTGTTTCATATTTATTGTGTAAATATCATGTCATGAGCATCACGGATTTTTATGACACTTGTGCAGCCCTCGATTAAATGTGTAATATGTGGCTTTGCACTTTTCCCTTTGTTTGTGCATATTGGCATTTGAGGCCAAACTATTCCAAAATGAAATGATGCACAAATTTAGGGGGAGTCACATGTGCATAGTCAATCAAAAGCTTGTGATTTTATTCTCTACATTGTCTCTTTTAATTGGGTTGTCATTAATCACCAAAAAGGGGGAGATTGTAAGTGCAATCACCTTTTGAGGGTTTTGGTTATTAATGACAATACAATTAAAAGCTCTAATGAATATGTATGAGCACTTTGCAAGTAATGAAGATCATTCAATAAGTGCATAAGAGAGAAAAAGAGACAAGTCTTTGTGCAAGTAAAGAAAAGGAGACCCCCCATTCCATTCAAATTTGAAGACCAAGGAGTCTCCACTTAAAGGCATAAGAAAAGGTTTTCATGTTTTATCATTGAGTTAGGAAACGCCGTACTATAAAGAGGGACCAACAAAGGTATGCTCTTGGTGATACTAAAGCTCAAAGTGTCCAAAAATCCATCCAATATTCACCTTCAAATCTTACTCAATTTCTGCTCTCATATCGGTTGATGCCTCGGTTGAACCAGTCTCCATACTCCCTTAACCGATTTTGTTTCTAGTATGCTTTTCGGTTGATGCCCCGGTTCAACCAGGCTGAGGACCTCTTCAACCGATTTTGTTTCTGAGTGCATTTCCGGTTGAACCAACCTCGCCCGGTTCAACCGATTTTACACAGACTGCACCCCAACGGTTATTTCGAGAGGACCCATATAAATACCCCTTCACCCCTCTCTCTAAACGGCTTCTTCCACCTCCAGACACCTCAGAACATATTTTGAAAGAGCACTCTCTGCTCCACACCTCTCTCCACTTTTGGGCTTCCAAATCCTCAAATCTTCGAGTGGATCTTGCAAGAACTTGAGAGCTGAATCTGCTGCACTTCTTCTCCTCTCTCTCCCTCTCTTGTTCTTGAGCTTTGAGCTTGGTGACACCTTGAGTAGCCATTGTTGGTTTGTTACTCTTGGAACCTGAGTTCCTAGACGGCTAGGCGTCACCTTGGGCTTCATCCCCTCTTGTGTGGTGGTGCCAAAGGAAGTTTGTATTACCCCAGCTTGTGAGAGCTTCTAGTAAGTGACCTCATCGTACCTTTGTGGTTGGTGAGGGGAGGATTAGGGTTGAAAGAGACCTGGCTCTTTGTGGGCGCCTCAACGGGGAAGTAGGGCACCCTTGTGTGTGACCGAACCTCGGATTAAATCCTTATCCCCGTGTGCTTGCTTGTTGTTCTTGTTGCTCTTCGTGTTCTTACTCTTGTGTTGCAAGTTTTGTCCCGATCTATCTTGTGTGCAGGTTTGGTGGTGAGCCCCCTTCAGATCTGCAACCTTAGGCCAAAAGAAAGGTTTTGATTCAAACGGAATCCTTTTTGGTTGCACGGTTTGAAAGATCAATTCAGTTCCTTATTTCCGCATTGGTTGAACCAGTCCACTGCGGTTGAACCAGCTTTGAGCAGGTTGACCCTCATTGGACTAGTTCAACTTTTAGTACTGACTTTGGTTGAATTATTTATGTAAGAAAATTCAGGTTAGCCTATTCACCCCCCCCTCTAGGCTACTTTCACTCTCCCCGCCCTCCCAGGTCGTGGTTGTTTGATTAGGGAGTGTAGATTTTCTCCCGTGTTATTGGGTGTGCCTAAGTGTGAGGTGTTTCTCATCTTTCTCTCGGGGTTGTATTTGTTCTTCTTCTTAATGAAATGACACGCAGCTCTCCTGTGTCGTTTCAAAAAAAACTTATATTTTTTTAATATTTGCACTAAGTTTTCTGAATAAGATAAATGGTCAAATGTTGTATTCAAAAGTCAGCAACAACTTATAGTTTAGGATGGGAACTGGGAAGGAGCATTTCCTTTTTGTTAAAAGAGTTATTTGTGAAGTAACTTGATATATAAGGCTGTAATTTATCAAGCAACATTACTAGAGAAGCTGAGTCATTGACTAGCTTTGCCAATTAAAACAGTTCCCAAGTTTTGGGGAAAAAGATATATAAAGAATGATCAGTGGATTTTATGTCAGGTTTTTTCCACAACCTTGTCTAGAAAAGCTCATAAAATTGTCTTTCTGTTCATAGGAGCAAAACTTAGACAAATTTGCCATTAATAATGATAAGCCAAGAGAGCAAACCTTTGTATGATACACAGATGTTGTATCAGTATATGCAAAATCAAGTCCAGGAAGACCAGCAACTTCCTGATATATTTGAAAATCTGTAGCAGATTTTATTGATCCAGAATGAAAAACATCCTGTAGTTACCAAATATTCATCTCTCAGGAAAACACCCAAGATTGTTCTATTGTGGAGCAACTAGAATGACAGATCTGAAACTATCTTCTTTCACCCAAGCAACAGAAATACAGAACATTCCCTTTTTCTTCAAGCTTCTTAGGACCAAATATGTGGGTGTGAGGGCTGAGAAACAAGCACATATGCCTAATTTACTATATTGCTTCTATAACCAAACAGGAAAAAAAGGAAAACTAACAGATGTTCTGGGCTGCTTGATTCAGTGGAACTCATAAACTAACAAAAACTTGGCAGGGGAACTCAAAACTTTAATTTTTAACAGCAATCAAAATTGAGCAAAATCCAAATTGCACCTGGCAGGGGAGAAGGGAGGGAGATTCTACCTGTGATGCTACCTGAGCAGATGGGTGTTTGGCTACAGCTGCAAAACTTTCGAAGGACCAATTGTCGGTACCCTGTCCATACATTTTACTTTAGGATGATTGTAATACTCCTTTTGATTATAAGTCAGTAAGTGAATTTTAATCCAGCATTGAAGACATCAAGCAATTATAAACCAAAGTAGCCCCAGGTGTGTTTCATTCTCAATTTTCCTATTTTCTTTCATGTACAAAACCAACTAAACCTTTATTCTAGATTCGCCCATTCTTTCAGAACTTTTTGCTAGGGTCATCAGGCAGCCAGCAGAAAAATAAAACTTTAAAACCAGGAGGTCAAACCATTGGTACGGATGTAGATATAAATATAATTTTAACATCCAAATGGGGAATATTACAGAATGAAAAACAGCCCTGAAAGAGAGTGGACTTCCCAATAATACCCATAGCTTGCAGATCAACTGCAAAACTCACTGAATTTCTCCAGTGTGTGCTGCATAGAAGTTAACGTAAAGGTTCATGAAGTTAGATATAGCATGCACAGTGAAGATGTGTCACATTATTTTCAATGACATGTTTAAAATGCAATTGGTGAGTTTTGTTACACTTTGAAAGTGTCATGCAGGGGACTGTTTAGGACACTAATAGAAGGCCAGGAATAACTTTGGTAAAGTCGGGGAGCAGAAAGAGAAATGAAATAGGATACGCAGATTTTGAGGTAACATCTTGTTATTGAAGACCAAGGTAATGCAAGTAGTACATAATGCTTCGATCCAATATGCTCCTACTGCTGCACCCATTCCTGAATTATGGGAAACACTAGCAGTACCCCTTAACAAGGATAATCTTAACAGCTACACATTTAGATCCTACCAAAATTACCACACACTCCCAAAACAAATCATTCACGAATACCAAATCTTACAGAAGTGCATTTCATTGACATGTAGTGGTAAGGAGTTTTTCCAGACACGGTGAAGTGCCATAGTTAACAACCAGAACTCACCCATGCACAGTGCAACTAATTGAGAACCTCTATTTCAAATTTGCACCAACTATTTCAAAAAGACAAGTTTATACTGCAGGGTCGCAGGGAGCAAATTATACCTACCTGTTCCTTCTTCAAATTGATTATTCAACTTACTTCATCGATAAAGATATACATAGACCAAGTTAATCCAATTGCAGGTTGAAACACATGGTTATTAGACCTAGACTGAACAGGTGCCAATTATGGACATATATGTGTATGAAGTTTAAAGAACTGACCTGAGATATAAAACTATGGGCGCCATCAAGACCCTCTTCTTCTCCTGTGTTGAATAAAAACAAAATACCACTCTTAAACCCATGTGCCCACTGAGCCACTCCCCATGCAAGCTCTAACATGACTCCCACACACGAACTGCAGTCTCCAGCACCTTCCCTGAAAATTCAAAAAGGATATTTAATATAAAAAACAAAACGGGCAAAAGAAAAATAAGTGTGAAAGACACTACAAATTACAAGAAGTTGTATCAGTAATGAGCCAAATATGTAAAGGAAACTAAGTAATGTTTTACTGTCAGTCTGTCACCACAATGCCTGCATGGATAGGATAGCTATCTAAATTACTAGCAAAATCCTGCTCAATGGAAGGACCAAGCACAAAAGATGTGGCACTGTCAATCATACAACATTACATTGTTGTTTTCTCATTAAATATTCCCTCTTGAACTCTCACCCAACAGTCCATGTCAAGTTAATGTTTAGATATCTTTTTGTTGTTAGATACCTTTCTTACATATTAATTAACAAACAGGGTATTGAACCTTACGTTGTCGAAACAGTGTCAATATGCGAAGAAACCAGAATCAAGTTTTCCTCAGCTTCTGGTAAATACTTGGGAGTTACTCCCAATAACAGATGCTTCAAGTCTGAATACAGAGAGTTTAAACAATAAGATGCAAGGTATAGCCATGATATGGCACGCCGGCACCGCACACATGTTTTCTACTAGAGAGATTTCTTGATTAAACAGATTGATGGAATAAGTGTGAATGATATAAGACCATCTAGCATACATATATATCTATACCCAGTTGTATCACAGATAGTGTAATACTTTGGGACAAAAAATGGAACTGGAAGACCCAAGCGTTAGAACTGAGAAAGTAAGCTCATGAATGAACAACCTGGATAGCAAGATCAAGGGAATCTGAACCGACTGGATGAGGACCCAAGCCTGTCATACTTAACATGCTCAAACGCTGAAGCTTCCGAGAACCCCCTCTTGCCAGCCTGCTCCGCATCTAGGGGCAAAGGAAGGTTTCCAAACTGGATATTGTAAAGAGACCAGGATCCATGAAGGAATACTATCAACAATCCCAGCAACAAATAAGCACCCCTCCTATGCTTGCGACTGTCCTCAGCTGAACAAGTTGCCTGATCAACTTTAGGCTTCTCACGGGTTGATACAGAAGAGCCTTACCCTCGAGGCATTCTGATAGTCTGGATTCAAAAAATGAAAGCGAAAAAAAAAAGAATCCTCTTCATGAGTACCACCACCAGTAACAGAAAAAAATAATCAACAATTAGCTTCATCTTTTCCGTGGTGTTTTTATTTAAAAGAAAATGGCAAAAAAAAGTTCCTGTTTGCAACAGGATAAGAATGTTTAGGCCCATCGTACCAAAATAAGCTTATCCATAAATCTAGGTAAAATACAACATGAATAAGACAAAAAATGTAAATCGGTGTAGCTATCCCACTTCTTCCTAAATCAAAACCCAGAACGTACAGTCAGAAGATATGCATCCAGTCCAGGTGACATCATTGTACTCGCGATGTCTGAAGCACAGTTGTACCAACACAGATGGCTTCACAATGTCATAAATCATCTAGTGCCCCAGTGTTGCAGGATTTAAAGAAGCGGGTACGGAACAGGACAGCTGAGGGCCGGCTCTTTTATTAAAAAAACAGATAAGAAAAGCATGTGATGTGTGGCAGACAGCTTTTACAGCGTCGTTAGACTGTCCAGCAAATCATGTAAAAAATTGTCTAAAATAAAAAACGACGGTACAGCTACAATGTAAAAACAGTGGGATTAGACGATCGATAGCCTTATCACTTTCACCCTATATATTTGCTTCTAGGAGAATGAGAAAGAGAAGGCATATTTAATTTTTTTGCCACTCTTATGGACGTCAGCTCTCCATTTATCACTATTCCGAGCGTCTTTACGTATTTGCCACGGGAAAGAGAAAATTTCCTAATTATTTGCTATTTTGCTGATGTGGCACGCCACCGTGTCTATTTTTCTAATGTGTCGCGCCACCTGAGCATGCCAATGTGGTGAAGCATTGTTAAATGACCTCTCTACCCCTCTGCTCCTCCGCACGCAGTAGCTCGCCCAGCGGCAGCCGGCCTAGCGCCTGCCCGTGGCAGCTCGCCGAAGCGCCGCCGGCCCTGCGCCCGCCCGCAGCAACTCACCCCGCGTTTTAGGGTCACCGAGGAGGGAGCTGACGAGGATGAGGACCCCGGACGCGGTCGACGGGGAGGATCCCGGACCCCGGACGCGGTCGACGGTCAGACTCCCACACATCCTCAAGTCGCCTGCGCGTCCGCCGGTCGTGGTGCTGCCGGCGTCCCCATGCACTCACCGCCAGCCCGCGAACACGCTGCCCCCGTCGAACCCAAGCACGGCCGCGAAGCCGCCGGACCGGCGCGCGGCGCCCTCAGGGCTGCCCGCGAGATGGGGAGGAGATGGCCGGCGGGATGGCTCTCGGCGCGCAGGGATGAGGAGCCGAAGGAAAGAGGTGACATGACAGGTGGGTCCCGTATGCCATAGAGAGAGCACGTTAGAGATAGCAGGGGCATTGTGTCATTGCCACGTTGGCGTGTTTGCGTGGCGTGCCACGTCAGTGAAACTAGCTACGGTGGCGCGCCGCATAAACAAAAATGGCAAATAATTAGAAAATTTTCTCTTTTCCGTGGCAAATATGTAAAGGTGCTGAAAAGAGTGATAAATGGAGAATTGTCATCCATAAAAACGGCAAAAAAATTAAACATCCCAAAGAGGAGGGGATGCGTGTGTACCAAGAGTGGCAGAGATGTCGTAGAATCTCCGGATGGGGTCTACGGCGCAGGGGTCTCGGCTGCGGGGTCGGGGACTTGGGCACTGGGGGTCGATGCCCACGGCTGCAACACCACTGCGGCCAAGCAAGCGAGACTGTGCTGGGCGGAAGAAAATTCTATGCACACGTGATGTAGGAGCCGGTGCATGCAGCACCTCTCTGATGGTCGCCATGTTCTACAAATCTCAAAGTGCGCATTCCGTCCGGCAAAACAGTGAGCCACGGCTTCGTTTGAAACCAGCCGTCCTGGAGCCAAACCAAACCAAAACAGACGAGCTTTTTTTCTCATAAACAGATCGAGCCTCCTAGTCCTACCGCTGTTGTCGCCGGGTGATCGAATCATCTGTTGTTTCCATGATCGAGTCTCTCTGAACTCAATTGCCTCTGCCGCCAGTGTTTCGATTTGCATCCACTGTAGCTGCAAGGTCCAATCCCGCCGAATACGACTGCCAATGATGGTGCCGGCTGGTCACGACTGGGGTCGACGGGGAAGGGGCCACGACCACGCGGCCTGATCGTCAGCAGGCGGCGCGGATGATCCCAATAGCGGCGGCGGCGGGGGTGTGGCGATGTCTGTTGGTGGCGGCCGAAAGAAGAGGATGCATCAAGCTCGATATGTTTCAATTCGGCTCCGGAGTCCGGACGGCTCGCCGGCTCGCTCCGAAGGAAGCCGCGGCTCACTGTTTTGCCGAACGGAAATGCGTGCTTTGAGATTTGTATAGAGGCACATGGCGACCATCAGGGAGGTGCTGCACGTCCCAACCGCTACATCACGTGTGCATAGAATTTTCTTCCGTGCTGGGCTTGGCTCCTTGGGAGCGGCGGCGGACGGGAATCGGGAGGTGAGGGGAACCGCGTTGTTGGGCTTCACACAACCAAACGATCGGCTGGGCTTTTCCAACCGCAGTAGACGGGCCACCAATCGGCTGGGCTGAAAGGCACGGCCAAAAGAGCTAAGGCAAAGTTAGCCAAAGGACACTATAAAAACGTGCCCACATACCTACATTTGTCATTTTGTAGTATAAACAGTCCATTTACCTAACCCGCTGAAGACGCCAAAATCCTACACCTCCTGTTCTCATCGCAAGAATCGTCGCAGGAACCAAGCATTTGTTGTTGTGGAAAGCAGCAATTAGCCTATTGCACTTAAGTCCTGCTCACCAAACTCCTGAGAAATCTGACATAAAAGCATCGCAGTCGCACTGGAGGCACACAGCAGTGCATTCGGTCAAACAGATTGTTGCCAATGTGACACTGACAACTTCAACAATATGTTGGACTAACAAAATTGTTTGTGGGAGGAACAGAATAAACTACAAGGCTGAAGTATAACCATCCACAAAATACTACGGCAGCCCCCGAGGGGGGTGGGGGTCTCTTCTCCCTCAACTCATCTTCTTTTTCTAACCAGCCCTATGAGCCAGTAGGGGGAGCTGGAGTCCCACCAGCCCCCTTGTGTAAGACACCGTGTTCATAGACAAAGATCTTGCCATCAGCGTGGTATCTTTTGCAGAGCAGCTTCAATGTACCCACAGAATGCTGCATTGCGTTCAGCTTGGTATCCATGGACATGGCCTGCAACCACAATGGTTTATCTTTTAGTCCAGGTTCTCACAATTAAGAATCCCTGTAAACATATGGACAGCACATATCATTGTTCGGTTATACCTTGTAGTCATCACCATACTTATCTACCAATCTGCCGATGTGGACACGTTGAATTTTAGTCAGTGGTTGCAGTGGTGCAGATTTGCCATCCTTCCTTTTCTTCCCAAGAGCAGATTTCAGGTCTTCATTGCATTAAAACATTTGCATGAGATCACAAACGAACACAATGTCATGCTCACATACAAGATCAAAAGAGAACTTTCGTGCAACCGATGCAAATATTTAATGCTTATAAGAGATTATTTTGGCGCAATCTATGTCATTAAGAAAACAAATTAAGGAATGATAATTGTATATCTAGCATATAGTGAGAACTATGCTCAGGCATAAAAGCTGATCCTCCTGACTGCATACCGAATGACAGATGAAACCATACAGATTAATCCTCTATATGATATATTGCTACCTTACATAACACAACAAAGCTTAAAGGAATATGGAAAACAGAAAAAGCAGTTTCTAGGTACATCAGGGTTTTTTTTATCAGGGTTGAACTACGACAAAAGAATCAAGATGTCAATCAGATATTCAGATTGTTAGGATTTTTTACATAAATAATGGTTTTTCAGGTCTCTAATCAAGTGAAACAGGTGGTAAAAGATATGGAACAAAATCAAATTCCAATCCACGGTGCATTTTCTGATATACAAACAAAACCTATGTAGGATGGAACTGGTCACCTATAGCAAACAACTTTTTCCCATTATACTTTACTCTTTGCACAATGCATTATCATGGCAATACAGAAAAAAAAAAAGCTTGTAACATGAAAGAGAGGCTACTGTGAATAGCCAATCAAAACAGATTTAAATAGACAGAGATTTGCAAATCCTTGATGATGGCAGTGATTTCACAATTCTGAGATATTGATGATCCAATAAGATGGCAGTTGGTATATTGGTTCTAATTCTTATCATACCTCTTAGTATGTTAGAAAAGTGCAACATTTGATGAGTCTTTCATAAAAAAAAAAATTCCCCTCTGAATTGTGAAAAGTTGCTTTGAAATACTAAATCTTATAAATGCACCGTGTGCATACAAAAAACGAGGGAGGATAAAAATAGTTTTTATTTTTATACACATTATAACCTAGGAAGAGAGCACTCGTTGTTGTTTCAGTCTGGGATGTGTATAGTTTTGCAGCAAGTTTCTTCCCATTGAATGGTTTTTTTTTTTTTCCAAATGACAGCATCGGTGCAGAAGATAGTAATGTTCTACTAAAAATGCAAAGTGCACATGGTTTTGCTTAACATAATGATTGATAATTGGTCAGTCATGTCTGGCTAGCATCTTATTTTTTGAAAGAAAAAAGGAACAATTTTCTGAAACGCAATACATCCAAAGTCCAAACTCAATTTGAACTGCTCCATGCTAATCCAGGTAACGCCGCTGCCGCCTTTGCGCACCAAATCTTACACTCCTCTAGTCAGTCCTCTATGTCAACTCAGTTTCCAGGATTTCCCAATAAACACATAGTAGCAGTGAAGAGCAGAGCCGAGTTTATGGGGGGCTTCTCACCGTCGTTCTCGAGGTCGCTGCCGGTGTCGATGGGCTCGAACTCGGGGACGGGCGCGCGCGCGGCGGCGACGTCGGGCGCCTGCAGTGGCGCGCTCTGGACGAGCTGCGGCGTGCCGCGGGAGTGCGCGCCGAGTAGGTTGGGGTTCGCAACCACCCCGAAGGACGCGTAGTTCTTCACCACGGTGCCCTCGGCGTCCCAGCCCGACGCGTCCCTGGTGGCGGCGGCGACCGCCTCGGGAAGCTCGAAGGTCAGCTTGAACTCACGGGGTTTCCGGCGCGGGAGCCCGACGCGGACCTTGGCGCGCGAGCGCTTCAACTTGCGCCGCGAACCCCCCATAGGTGGCAGACGGCGGCGGCACCTGGCGTTTGGGCTTTGGAGGGGAGGGGGGCTAGGGTTTTGGGGGAAGACGAGGGGTGTTGCGGAGGAGGAAGAAGAGTAGAGACACGACGAGCGGCCAGGCCGTCATCTCGTTGAGCCTTTTTGTTTCTGGGCCAACAGTATGTGACGGTGGGCTGAATGGGCCTAGATTTGAACGACAGCACACAGCGTGAAAGGTAATTTCTTTGGCGGGAGATGGTATACGTGTTGGTACAGAGAAAGCGGAAACGAGCATTGTGGAAGGTTTTCTTCCATTTCAGCTGATCGTTGAGGCTGGTACGTGTTAGTGGTAGGCTTGTACTGCCGCTGCTAAAAAGTACTTATAGACTGTTCAAAATGTTATTATGTCTTAATTTAACTGAATATTCATGTTCCTGACAGAAAATCTCTGGTTCTTTTTCCTGTGACTTCGAGAAATTTTCAAGCTGACATTATTTGAGAATCCCAGCAAAAAACAAATGTAAGCATTCATTTTTGTATCACATCAGTTCATCATAAATTTAGTATTGATGTGGAAATCTCATCCCTGGCCGCAGCAGTTGTTAAATCGCCTTTGTGAAGATGAGAGCTCTGCTTGGACAAGACAAACAGCTGGGAAACCATTTTCACACAATCACACCACATACTCTTCATTAATCGTTAGGCCCTTACATATAGTTAAATTTTGTGCGAGCATAAAGCCATATCTAGTTACCAGAACCACTAAATTACATATTAACTTTGTGTATACCAGGTTTGCAACATTGAATGCAACGGAATATATTGTCCTCTTCTGCTGGTGAGGTTATCAGGTACATATTCATGATGCAAAACAAGAGAAAAATCTGAACAGATAATCGTGCAATATACATAATATAGATTCAGATCCGGAGGTATATTGTCCAGATAAGATCAGAATCTGATGTGACCTTCACCTCGTCCTCTTCCACGATGTTTGAGGTGCTGATCAAACCTCCATAACTCATACTAGTATTATCTGTAAAGAGCAAATTGCATCCTGAACATCAACTTCTGCTACTAAATGTATAATATGCAAGATAAGAACCAAACGGGATCACCTAAATTCCATCGGAGTCCGGTGGTCGTGGTTCCAGTTGATGGCATGCCAATGGGGATCAGCCCACAGTGGGGGCCCTCAATTGACTGTTCAACGTGAATCTCATGAGTGTGTGTTCTTGGGAGCAGAAATATAAGACAATCATCCGATAGGAGTACGATCTTGACGTTTGGGAAGAGATGAAGCACATTGATGTTTCCCATCTCGTGATCAAACCTTCCCCCAAGCGCCCCAAGGACCAGGATGCAGAGCTGCCAATAGAAAACATGGACATATATTATTGTTCTTCCACCCTATTTTAGTTAGCAAACATATTACTGAGCTGGATCAGCTTACATTAGATTGGTCGCTGGCAGGTGAACTCTTAGCTATAATATAAGCTATGCATTTGTGCAAATCAGTGGTATCCTGGTCGTGTGATTTATCAACAATTTCGGTGCCCTGCAATTGATCATACAGGAGAATTAAAATAACATAAGGCCATGTTTTCAGAAAGCCTAAGTCAAAGATCCCTAATGTATGGATTAGAGTTCTTATGCAATAAAACTATTTTATTGATGCAAGAACCTCCATGATACGATGATATAGATGCACCTTTTGCAGGACAGAGAAGAAACAAAATATGTCAAGGTCACAAGAATCAGCAACCATTATAGTCAAGCAGATACTATAATCTCAATCAGCTAGCTGTATCTTAACAAGATACAGCCAGTTATATTGTACTCAGTCAGAACAAAAAAGGATACTGTTATTTATCCCCTTTTGGATAAACCTTCATTTGATACATACAGCTCCAGGACCATTGTTTGTTCCTCTCAACAAGATCGGATTGGTACAATGAAAATGCCAACTTGATCACCAAAACTAAAAGAGGCACTAGAAAAGTTGAACTGGTATATGATGTTCTTGTGGTCCTGCTTATTATCGAGCAGCTGTAGGAGAGACGTTTCCAACAATGACGTAAACCTTTTTTTTTTATCAAGTGCAATGCCCATTGTATGCGTAATCACACAAAAGTGAGATCGCAACAGTGAAGTATGCTATCATTCAAATCAACGAGAAAATTGTATCGTCTGGTATACCATGTGACTAGTGCACACCACATAATCAGGTTCAAATATTGTTTATTCCATGTATCTATTTTCGAATAAGAGAATGTAAATTGAAATCAGTTTACCAAGTTGGAATAATATTCCTTCACTTCTGGTCTTACTGAGTCCATATCACCTTTGATCACATCTGGCTTGTGCCTGCATAAAGAAAAGATCCACTACCTCAGTAACAGAAACAAAGTTCCTGCTGAGTGCACGACGGAAATGCAATTTGGGGTAACATTTCGCCTTTTTACCTTTAAATGCAAGAAAAACAAACTTCCGGTCGCTCAAGCATATTCGTCCATGATATAGCAAATGCAGTAACCACTACTAACAGCAGCGCAGACCATAGCCAATGAGCTGACGTTTTAGCGAGAAGTGGCACTCAACGCCAGCAACAGCATCGCGAGTTGCTGATGTTTGAGCTTGCCCAGACCAGAATCATGTATGCACGCAGCAACAACACACGGGCATAGCCAAACTTGCTCGTTGCTCAAGCATTGCATCAAGCATACGCTGGGCACGCAGCCGCCGTGCCAGACTCGAGCAGAGTTTCCTGACCAAATAAATACGTCGGGCTGACTCTAAGAACATGTGGATGGGCTGGGTTAACGTATTACCTCTGGCGGACCTCGTCGGGGTCCTGGCCGGGGAGCAGCTCCGGCATGCCGTCGAACACGCGGTTGGCGCCGCCGTCCGCACACACCCGGAGCGCCGCTGATCCGTCCGGGCCACCACGTACGGAAAACAGGGAGCGAGCCAGCGCGTGAGTCAGAGACGCTCAAACAACATGGAGGAGGAGGAGGAGCGCCGGCGTCGGCGTGGGTGGGGGTGGGGGTCGTTTCGTTACCGCGGGACCAGAGGTGGGGCGCGAAGCGGGGCAGTGGCTGGTTGAGCACGACGAGCGCGACGGCCGTGGCGTCGTGGGCGGGAGGAGTACCCGCAGGCGCGGGCGAGGACGATGATGGTGATGATGACGGGGGCGGAGAAGGGAGGAGGAACGCGGCGGCGGAGTGGCGCATCGTCGGCCGCCGCTGTGGGGACGGTGGAGTGGGAGCCATGCCGCGTCGCGCGCGCCGGTGGGTGCCCGGCGCGGGCGTCTGAGGTCTCCCGCGTCAAGCTGAAGCCTCAATGGTTGGTCGCGCGCGGTGTGCAGTGTCGTGATGGTTGTTGGTTGTCTTGGCTCCTCTGATTGATCCTTCAAATCAAAATCAAAATCAATACTCCTATATGCTTCCCGGTCAGCAGGGGTTGCAGCGCTGGCGATTGACAAATTGGGCTCACGACGTGTGAAACAGGCGCAGGGCCAGCGGAACAGATCAGGCATGTTTGACTTTGACCGGGACAAAGCAGCCATACTAGTCTAGACATATGCTTGCTTTGAGAGCCAATGGACCGGCCTCGTTGCTCTCCTGATGTGATGGGTGCGAGAAGTCCTCCGATGTACTGGAGGCCCTCCGATGGACCGGAGGTAGAGGATGATGAAGACCTCGATGGACTGAGCCAAAAGCCCACCGATGGACTAAAGTCAAGTCTCGGCGTCGGTCGGCTATGGAAGCTTGGTACACGGAGGGACGGTTCGGCAACGGTGGTGTAAACCCTCCGATGGACTGCGAGGCGACTCCGATGAACTGGAGAACCCGGGTGTCACCGTGGTGCTCCAACCCGAGTGCATGGCGCCAAGGCGCATGAGGGGGGCTTTGGCGGCTTCGGCTCAAAACCGTCACCCAAATTCAAATGAGTTTGTGGGTTGGGTTCCGACTCGCCAAGATAGAAGATTGGGCCAAGACCCGGCCTAAGAAGCCCGCAGAATAAAGTTTTTCGGTTTCTAACTTCAAAACCGGGGAAAGCTTTCAGACTACTGGCTACGTGGCGTACATCCAAGCGAGGCGTGGAGAAGAAGAAAATCAAAGTGTCAGCGTAGTTGTCCGATTGTATCATTTTCATTTCAGCCCCTTCCGGACTTTTTAGAGTAGGGGTCTTAGTGTTAAATGGGGTCGTTAGGCCTGGGCTATATAACTAAGTGGCTGGTCATTTAGGTGACTCTTCCACCATTAGAAAACCTTAGGCTTAGTTTTCATGCAGCTAAGTGCATAAGAGAGAAAGGAAAGCTTTAGGCTAAGATTTGAGTCTCATAGCTGGTGCTTTTCACATCAAGAGGGAGGATTAAGGGTGGTAGGCTGTATGAACCTTTGTATGAACTCAATTTCGTGATCAATCCAGCAATATTCCTCTGAAATTGGAGTGCTTATGTGCAGCCCCTTCCTCTTCCCATTTCTAGTTTAGATTTTAGATGAAATTCAAAGGCTTTTGGTGATTTGTGTTTGCCTGCGAGTTAATCCACTTCTTTTGGTGTTTTGGACTTGCAACGATGTGGAAATTATGACCTAGTTCATCCCAAACCTGCTGGTTTGCCACGAGCAAGTCGTTCTTGAGTTTTCCCCTTTTCTTGCCAAAAACTTGCCTCTTCACGAGATCTAAAATTTCCGCTAATCCCTCGATCATTTTCCATGTATCTTTAGAGAATAGCTTTGGATTAGTGTTTAGATAGGCTGTGCCAAATTTTGTGAAGATCGGAGAAGGATTGGCCAAATTTAGGGTTTGGAAACTCAAGAACCGAGGCTGTTTTCTGGGTTCACCGGACAGTCCGGCTCCAATCACCGGATAGTCCGGTGGACTTAACATCCTCCAAATGGGCTGAATTTTAATATGTTGTTCTCCATGTTTCTGTGAACTTGTGGTTAAAATTTCATGATTTTTGGAGTCCGTTTGATCCGGTTTTGGCATTTTTCTTTGCAAATTGTTCTGTCTGAAATTGCCCTGTCAGACTATCTGGTAGAGGGTGGTGGATAGTCCGGTAGTTGCAGGGTTTTTGCCTCTAGATCTGGTCTAAGTTGTTCCTAAGGTTGTAGGCTTGTTCTAGGTGGTTTTGGGGGTGCCTAGTACCGTTCCTAAGGTCTTTAGCACCTCTTTTGCTAAGAGATCTTGGCGAACACTAGGCGGGTTCCATTTTGGTTTGTTTGTGGTCTTTCGCTTCGAGTGCTTTGCTTCGGACTTGCTTTGGTTTCCGATCTTTGTGATCGTTGAGTCGAGTGCTTCTGCTCGCTTGGTGTGTACTCGTTCAGTGGGCGACACCAAGTGCTTGCTAGTTACGTTCCCGTTCAGTGGGCGGTGACTAGCGGTTGGTTGTGAGTGTTGTTTCAGTTTGCACCTCGGGGGTTTGAATTTGAATTTTTAGGTGCTCCTATTCACCCCCTCTAGTCGCACGTCTCGGTCCTACATGCTTCGCTGCCGAAACATACAATTTACTAAACTTTTAGCATGACACACTTTGACACCAAACCAAGCAAAGCCAATCCATGCACGCTCTCTGTATCCATACATTTATGCACAATATATTTCTAAAAAACATGGAGTATTATACCATATCTCACACTTTGCATGATAGGTGAAAGGATTGCAATGTCTTTTGTAAATTAGTGTGAATAGGTAAAAGCCTAAAATTCAACATTTGTTTGGAACATAGAAATCAAATGAAATTTTATAAGAACTAGTTTAGTTTCATAGGAAGAACATAATATTCGGAAAAAAAATTCCAGAGGTGTCTAAGCCAATATTAGATCTAAGATGGGATAGCTTGATTACCAAAGTTATATAATCTCTATGATTTTCTCCGGTCCAAACTAGAAAAAAATATAAAACTCCCTATGTTGATCATATCTTTCATTAGGAAAAGTGATTTTTGTCTTTGTTCTGAATGTATTGAGTGTAAGCTTGGTTGTGGTGTCGTCTTGAGTTCTGTGCTTTCTCTGCCCATCTTGGATGTGTCAGGAGGGCACTATAGCCTTCGTATTCTCTTCTTTTTTTTTGGTTGTTTTCTTTTTTATATCTTTCTCTGTGGTTTTCGCTGGTCTCACTTTTCCTAAAAAACATAGAGTACTACACCATATCTGACACTTTACATGGTATTTCTTGGAATTCCAGAGAAACCAAACAATATCTCAATATTTGTGTCAACCAACACGATCTTGATAGACTGATTGGATCTTGCTCTTAACCAGAACGTGTAGATCGAGGACGAATACCTTTGGTGTTGGTGTTGGCGGTAATGTGCCCTATGTGCGTGAATACCTCAGGTGCAGGCTCCATCGATTGGTAGACGTACAGGATCGCCGGTGCGTGGAGCGGCTCTAGTGACGTGGTGGCGTCGACGGAGCAGTACCGATGAGGAAGACACCGGTACTAGTGGTGGCTGGTATTTGACGTAGGTCTTCAGTGCCATCCTCAAGCTTTCCTGCTTGGAGGGTTAGGGCTCACTAATTGAGATTAACCTCGCTCATTAACAAACATCCTTACTGGGTGAGAGGTAATCCCTTACTATAGCTCGGATTGGCCCTAGGACCAAGCCGTCAATTGGGCTCCTTGCCATGTCCTCGATTAGGAACCAACGAAGCTTTCGTGGTGCGCTGGTGAAGCATAAGTTGTCACGAACCTCAAGGGTGGAGAAGGGAGGAGACTTCAACTGATGATGCACACAGAAAGTCTTCAAGACTATAACACCCGAAAATCACAACCGGAAAATTTCTTTAAAACTTCCCTTGGATCAAAATCAATTCTCAAAACCTTGCTTTATGGATTGTGTCAATTTAACCTCAACAAAACCCTCATAAAATTTTCCACAACATTCTCCCCAAACTTCCTTCAAAAAGCCTTCGAGTAACTCCGCCAAAATCTCTCCCAAAAATACCCTAGCAAATTCAAAATTAAAATCACAGGAAAATCATTTCCCTTCCCCTAGTCTGGCTTGTTTCCCAGACTGCCTCCACCCCCTTGGCCCATCTATCTCCCCGCGGCCCACCTCCCGTCCTCCTTCCCCATGGTCCATTCCCGCCTATCAACCACTCGCCTCTCTCTCCACGCACCCTCCCCCTCTCTTTCTCTGACGTCTTGATCCATCTTTTCCTCCCCTTCTTCCTCTTTTCAGTAGCCGATGCCTCACCCAGTCCCACTTCACCGAGCAATGCTGCAATCTGGCCTCGCTCCTTGCGTACTTGGTCGTCTTGCCCGCAACCTCATACGCGAAACAATCCGCCACGCCAACTCTATGTGCCACAAAGGCTGCCTCTCCTTTGTGCGTGCATACCACGGCCCCTCCCTGCCTTAACTATGTACCAGGCCGACGCCACCTGCGTCACGAGACTGCACTCCCCTTTCACCTATAAATATCGTTGCTCCCCTCCCTCGATGGTCATACCAAGCTCACCGGAGCTCCCCTTTCTTCCCTCTCACCGAGCATCACCCCCATCGGCGTAACCTTTCTATCCCTTCCTCAGCCCTCCAAGGTGAGCACCAGCTCCGCCTCGCTCCCCTCCATATTTTACAATCCATGCCCCTTCCCTCCCCTCCTCCCAATGCCCATAGCCATGCGCCCTTCCTCCCTCCGCTTCTCCGCCCACGGCGAGGATTCCCCTGCCGTAATCGCCACCCTTCGCTGATGCTTGCACCACCGGCCTCGTCGCCGGAACACCGGAATCTGACCAACTGATGGGTGAACCTGGTGAGCACCCTGGCTCGGTCCAGCCCTAGTTCACCCAAACCTCTATGACATCATTCCTCCACCCCGCTTACATATGGGCTCCGCTTACATCATACTCTTCAAATTTAACTTAATGCATGCCATATATTGGCGATATTTCGGCTTGCAGGCCGGGATTAAAGCAAACAAAACATGCAGATTGTCCATAGAGTAGCGGCTTCATGACCAAGTCCCTCCATAGGCATCCTTGAGCGTAGTCCACCTTAGTGTTCATACCAGTCGTCCCTCGTGACAAGGTTGTCTCGCTCGTCGTTACCTGAGTCTGCACGATAAGCGTGCAGGTCATTAAATCGAACACCCCAAGCAATCAAACTAGTATTCAAAATGGAGTTTGGCTTCCTAGCAAAGCATAAAGAGAAAAGAGTATAGTAGATCATATTATCCACACAAGAAAGTCGGTCACACGACCGGTTCCCGCTCTCATCACACTTTCCCACACATTCACTTCACCTCCATGCACCTCTTCCATATCACCTCTCAATCACATCTATAATCTACGGCAAGAGCAGCTCCCACCCGCCCAAGCCTCAACGGCTCCGCCAGCTTACAACACTTGAGGGAGAAGAGAAGAAATCCCATGCTAGATGAGGTGAGTACTCACCCTTGGTCCGTCCTTGACCGTGGACATCGGCTTTATGTAAAGATTTACACTCTGCAGAGGTTTGTACATTTGTACCCATACGAGATTGGACAAGAGAAGTGCACTATTGGCCCACCACACCGATAATGATCTCCACTTTCTTGTACCATCCTGCTTTTCTGAGCTAGAAAACTGTGCGGATATACTATTCACCACACTCTCAGAACTGTGAGCTCGAGTAATCTGGGGCCCCACAGGTTGAGTCTATCGGGGATGCGTGACTGCAGCACAGAACCCACCAACATCTCCTAACACTGTCGCCTTACGCCTACAGTCCTAGTGACCTTCGAGGGAGATCGAGAACCGGGCCTGAGGTCATATGGTATGCACACAACATATCCGAGAGCTATCACCCCTACTCGGTCCTTAATTGGCGAGAGCAAGCCTTCTAGTGGTCGGTTGCCACCCTCCGCGGTGGGCCACACACCACCACACACCTCACTCCACTCTGAAAAGAGTTCTAGTCTCTCCCATGATTTCCAGTGCTGACTTCCGCCATCCAACCTCACACTCCAACTCGCTCTCAAACCACCCACTTCACACACGCCAAGAGTAGAATATCCCACCACATAACATATCACCCAACTCACATCATGTTCATTATATTTAGTTGGGTAATAATCATAGCAAAGCATTGGCTCAAATGAAAATAAAGCCCATTTGGGAGTAGGCTTACTGCGTTAGCAAAAACATTTCACCTACGCACTACTAGTTGCGTGTGTCTATGGGAAACGGAGGCATGGTGTTCGCTGACCTTGTTCGTCGGCGTTTTCTTCAGGATGGTACTCTGGATCCTCTGAGTCGTCCTCCTACTTCTCCGGCTCTGGATTTAAAAGAATTACGAGTGAGTTTCTAGCAGAAAGAACCAGATAAGCAAATTAAGAAGCAATACCATGCAATGGGACTTAGTCCACGAGATAGAGAATGATTTTAGATGAGAATAGGAGTTGATTTCAAAATTTTTAGAGTTAGGATGAATTTGTTATGAATTTCCAAATTTTAATTCATGTTTTAAATAGTTAAAAGGCGAAGAGGCAGGCTGCCCTCTTGGCCTGGGATTTGGCCAGCCCGATCTTTTCCCCTAGCGTGGCCCGCAAGCAAAGCCCACCATCTCCTCGTTCTCCCACGTGGCTCGGCTTGGCAGCCTACTTGGTGGGCAATGGCATAGCCAACTGGCGTGGCCCACTCTCGTTCCTCCGATGCTGACCGAGCCAGAGTTTTTGGCCCACTCGCAAATTCTCCCTTTCCTTCCTCTCTTCCCCAGCCTTCCTGCTATGCCCGGCTAATGGACCGACTCGGCAGCCTATTCGGCTGAAGCCGAGCTATCCCCTGTGGCTCCTACCCCACGCCACCTATTCGACAAATATCCTCAAAGGACGACTTCTCCGGCGGCGCTCCCTGCCGGCAGCTAGGACGCGTGGCCGCGCGACTCCCTCTCCTAGGCTCGAAGGCCTTGGCCCCGGTACGGTGATGCATGACGGTGTCGCCCACGACCGCATACTCGGCTGCGCGCACGCAACGGTGGTGAACCGAAAGCGCGGGGAGGGCATCAGCATGGAGTTCCTCCGGTCGATCATGACGGTTGGGAAAGGGCGGCAGGCCATTAGGCCCTTCACGAAGGTGGTCATGCACTGGTTCAACATGGCTGACGATGGCAAACGACGGCCCGCACCCACTCGCCATGACACGGCGTGCGCGTGCACGGCTCGACTCGGCTGTGGGGTTGGATTTTGGCGATGAGGTCAGGCCTCTCGCGTAAAAGGATGCACGCAGGTTCAAACAGGGCAGCGGCGACCACGGACTCGCATCCGCTCACCATGACATGCGCGCCTGCGGGCACGGAGCAACTCCCGCTGCACGGCGAGGCAGGGCATGGCTCGGCTGCACGGCACGAAGGCCTCGCTCACAAATTGACCACAAGGCGCAGACCTGCGCGGCGGCGGGTCTTCCCCAGCTGTGACAACGGCATCGCACGCCTACAACACGCGTGCACGACACATGAACGGCGCGGGCTCGGATGTGCACGGCACATGAACGCGATGGCACTTCCTAAACGGCCACCAAAGCCGACAGCTACGATGGTGACCATGACATGAGACACCGCATGACGGCGGTGCTCCAGGAAGTCACGGCGCATCACACGAACAGAGAGGAATTCGAGGAATCCCGGTTTGCGGTGGGGGTCAGACAAGGGGCCTGAGGTTCCTCACGCGATGGCACTTCCTAAACGGCCACCAAAGCCGACATCTACGATGGTGACCATGACATGAGACACCGCACGATGGCGGTGCTCCAGGAAGTCGCGGTGCATCACACGAACAGAGAGGAATTCGAGGAATCTCGGTTTGCGGTGGGGGTCAGACAAGGGGCCTGAGGTTCCTCACCGGCGGTGGCTCACTGGCGAGTAGGCGTACACGAGGCGGTGAAGGGGTAGCAGAGGGAGGCAGGGGTCGACGGCGGCGAAGTACGGCTTCGGGACTCCGACATCGGCTTCCAAGCTCCGGGATCACGGCGGCATCCTCGTGCGGTCGCGGCGCAGATCCGCTCCAAACTCGCGGCCTCCCTTCCTTCGCTCGAGTAGCTCCAGCGTTCTTCTCTGGCTCCGACCTTCCTCTTCCTTGGCCTTCCCTCTCTAAACCTTCAACCAGTGGCGGCGGTTGGGGTAAAACCCCATGGTGGCTAGGGTTAGGGGTGCAGCACGCTCTAGGCTTTATAGGGGAGCACCTAGGCTTCTCTACTTTGCGAATAGGTTCGGCAAAAGCGGAAATCCTTGCTGGCGCCATCTTTCTGCTCCCCTCTCATCCTCTCTTGGTGCCATCCCGGATGCGTGACCTAGGGCCCGCACGATCGTGAGCAGTTGGGAGTGGTATCCCTGTCCTCTCCCCTCACCTCTCTTCTTGGCGCGCACGCAGGCGCGGTGACACGGCCGGCTGGCTTGACTCGGCGCACATCCAGTGCGCTCGACCGGTTCGGTGAAGGGAAAGGGAAGAGGGGGAAAGCTGACTGGTAGGCTCCGTTTGACAGTGACTGATCCAGAGGCCGGCAGCGGCTGTTTGCGGGGTGGCGTGGATTGGGCTGGACAAGCACGCTTCCGGTCCAAGCGTGGGTAGGCGGGGTCAGGTTGCCCAGATGGCGAGGCTGACGGTTGGGCTGGCTCGGGCGGCTCGGGCTGAAAAGGCCTTTCCATTTACTCCGAATTTCCTGTTTGCTTTCCATTTGCTTTGATTTGATTGAAATTTGATTTGGGTTTGATTTAGCACACAAACAAAGATCCAATAAAACCAAATAATGATGCAAGAAGTAAACACAAGATAAAACACAAGTTTAGGTAATGCAGAATTAATTTACTAGCATATACTAATGATATCTACATAAATAATTAATTAACCAAAATTTTAGTGGGTTATATGTGATGCATAAGCAATAATTAAAACGCAATTTCTAAGTAGTGATTTTTGGATTACAAAAATTAGGGTTGTTACACGATATTGCTTGCTAAGAAAAACATGATAGGATAGCCACCCTGAACCAAAGTAGAGCAAGTGTGCTTGGGATATGATGAGTAGACCGACCACAAATTAGTGTTTGAGAATCGTTGGACGTGCGGATTCCACCACATTACAACAACAAGAATAATAATTGTATAAGAAATAAATGTTTTAACATCTTAAACAATACGTGAGAATCTTGCACCAAATTTGAGTTGCGAAGGAAATAAATTACCAGCAGGAATCTTGACTCATTGGACGGCATGCATTCAAACGCGGATAAGATGGTTCAATTTTAATGTTTTGTACTCCCTCCATATGTACACTATAAAAGAGTGAGGTTTAGGATTTTTTTTTAACCTACAATGGTGTTAATGTACCCCTCGCTTTGACTCCGCTGTGCAGGTTGGAAAGAGTTGAAAAATGTTGGGAAGGGTCTAGAACTGATAAAAGAAAAATATTTTCACTCTTTGGTCTTTTATTTTTTAACCTTATTTTGCACCCATACCCACTTGATACTTTCTTTTTCTTGGAATTAATAAGAAAGGAAGGACATCAATAAACCAAGTCTCTTTTATTTTAATTCTTTTTTCTGTCCCTCCTTGATTACCGGTCCAGTCATCCCGTACCGCGTGCGTGTTGCACGTACGTCTACGCTAGTTTAAATATAAGTTGCGGTTGATTTTTTTCCTAAAACTTTAATCATTCATCTTATTCAAAATAAAGTTAGTTTTATTCTATTGTAATTTGTTTTATCTACGCTATAAAAGAGGGGTTTTAGAAAAATCTTTTTTCCCTATGACGGCCCTAGTGTACCCTCACGTTGGTCCCATTGAATAGGTTGAAAAGGGTTAGGAGGAATTGAAAAAAGTCCAAAACCAAATAGAAGAAAAATGTTTTCACCATTCAGTCTTTTATTTTCTCACCTAGTTTTGCAGTCATACCCAAATGGTACTTCTTTGTCCTAGAATTAATGAGAAAAGGAGGACGTCAATCAAACAGGTTTTCTTTCCTTTTAATTCCTTCCTTCCTTTCCTCCTTTCTATTGCCCAACCAATCATCTCGTAACACATGCGTGTTGCACATATATCTACGCTAGTTATTGTATAGAGTTTGAATATAACTTTATTTCCTTGTATGTTTACATTAAATTTTTTGAATAAGAAGAATGATTGAAGGTTGGAAAAAAAGTCAACCGTGACTTGTATTTAAACTACATGAATTTCTTGCACGTTGCTGTGGGAACTTGTGATAATGTGTATGTCATATACAAGAACTGCATGTATGAAGCCATAAAAAATCTATATAAAACATAAATAGATGTCTTATTGGATGATCACATAGCATGAAACTTAGTGGGCCTCTGAAATAACGTGGCTTCGTACATACCTAGAGAAATATGCAGTGAGATTAGCTATTTACATTCAGAAGATATAAATGGAGTACTTGGACTTGGACTCCTATGCTGAACTATATCATGGTCGTTCCTCATTGAAAATTTATATCTTAGTGCTCCGATTCATAATTTCTGTGCCCAAGTCTCACGTCGCACCAAGCTTTAAACTAAGAACGCGATGTAGCTCCGAAAGTTAGAAAAGCCCAAACAGGATTTATATGTGGTGAAACATGTCATCTATGAGGCTTGTAACTTGATGAGATAGCAGTGGTGGTGGTGGTGGGGTGTAGTCTACTCGCCTACTCGGTCCGCTTGATCGATCCATTCATTGCGTGAATCAAATAAATCGAGTGAATCCCATAAATCTGGTGACTCCGCATTTGGAAACTGCTAATTATTGCGTAATGCTTTGATTGATATGCACTCATTCATTGCATGTGTTATTAAGAATGTTCTGATTGATTTGTCGCGGCGGATCAATTAGATCCTCATTTGGGCGGCTCGCCCAAACGGTGATCAAATCTTGCCGTGTATAATTGTTTCCTCCAGCCCCATGCAGCCAATGCTTTGGTTCACGGCTATATATTCCCGGTTGCCGCCGCTGAGTAGAGACACCAAGGCGCCCTCTAGTTTCTCTCGCAATGGCCACGCGTATCGCACCGATGGTGATGGCAATGGCGTTGCTGCTGTTGCTCGCGTCGGCGTCCACCGCGCACGACGACTACCACGCGCCTGGTCCTCACCACCGCCACCACCACCACCACCATGCAGCAGCGCTGAGTCCTCATCACCACCATGGCCACGGTGGTTTCGGCAACGCGCCGGCGCCAGGTCCCCACGGCCATTACTGGCACCATGCCCATGCGCCGGCGCCAGTCCACCCCGACCAACCGGCGCCCGCTCCAAGACTGCATCACCCTCTCCAACACGTTCCAGCGCCCGCTCCCGTTCAAGCCGGCAGCGCTCCAAGTCCCTACCACCATGCCGGGCACGACTCTCCAGCGCCGGCGCCGGCGCCGGTTCACGCCAACCATCCGGCCAGAGCTCTGGCGCCGGCTCCTCTGGTTGATGGTGATGTCAACCATCATCAGCCCGCCAGTGCACCAAGCCCGTACAATTATGGGGGACACAGCGCTCCAGCTCCGGCTCCGGTTCATGGCAACCAGCCGGGTACTCCTGACTACCATGGGCACAACTCTCCCGCGCCGGCGCCGGCTCGCTTGGGTGACGAGGCTGAGGCTCCTCGGAGTGATTTCGCGAGCCCACCGGCTTCTGATTCAGGCTACTACTACACCGCGCCCGCCCCCGCGAGCGCGGTTGCCGTCTGCTTGTGCGCGGCCGTGCTTGTTGTCTAGGATAGTTGTTTGGACAGTTTATCGACTACTTGTATGTATAAGAATTAGGTTTATGTGCATTAATGCATGCCAGTCAGATCAACGGGAGCTCTATCAGGATAGGAATGCAGAACACATTTTGATAATTTTATTTCTGAGAGTTTTCTTGCATCTTGAATATGATCATAAACCATCTTTGTCCATATGTGGTGAAACAAATAAGATGAATCTTTTAAGTCCTTCAAGTCTCCTGAATCAAAGTTTTTTCTGTTTGGTATGAAGTTTATTGATAAGCATTCTCAGCAAATGTGAATGGCATAGTTTTAACGTACTAGTTTTAAATTATTCACCGTTCATTGGTATTTGGCTTGCCAATACCTATGCCACTTGCCAGTTGCCACATCAATGCAAATAGCTCCTTTACGCGAACCTTCTTTTCTTTTTCTTTTTTTACCTCGAACCTTCTTTTCTATTTAGGTAAATAGACAACTTATGTTTCAATTTTAACAAATCTATTTATAAGCTTATTATAAGTAAAACGAGAGGGAGCATACTTTTTAAGGAAACTAAGTCAATGCCTTCAGGTATTAGAAGAGCTAAATTTTATTCTTTATATCAAAATCATCTCCAATAATACTGTCTATACCTATACTCTAGATCCCACCAATTAATATTTTATTAGTTTATATTTTTTTTAAAATATCCCTTCCTCTCCCCTACCCAACCGTTCTCTCTCTACTCCCTCCGCCTCGCCTCCCTACCCCCTGCGCGTGCTACCACAAGGCAACCCCCCTTTGCACCTCCTCCCGCTGCACCTCATTCGCCACCGACACCGCTGACACACCTCATTTGCCGTTCCACACCTCCCATTGTCGTCGCAATTGCACCTCCCTAGCCTCTTCCTTACCATGCCGTAATGTTAGCTCCTCCTCCACGGGTAGGCACTACCGCCGGGGACCACCTCCTCGTCTGCGGCCGCACCACACCTCCACAGTGGCCATCTCCACCTGGACTCAGGCACTTATTCTACATTATTGTTGCCTCATTGGGCCTACGAGCGGGAGTAGCAGATGTTTGTATGAACTCTAACGGCTTTTGGGGCTCCTAGGAGCTGTTATGATATTACACACTTTATAGATGTAAATGATCCCTAAAACAGATACTACATGAACCAGCGATAAACCACACATCGCAAAGAACAATGTCCATATAGCAAATTAAATCTATCTCAAATAGATCTGAACAAAACACAAGAGAAGAACTCATCACAACTTACCGCGGGGATCGCTCCAGCAGATGAGTTGGGTTTGTTGATGGAGTTCATAGAATGTAGTAGAACAACTCGATGAGCAATTGTGTGTTCGCTACCAAAAACCTGATTTACCCCAACCTGTGTATGTTTTTTAGTGGAGCGAGGTTTCGAAGACACCGCTCTCCCCGTTCACCGGCATCACGCTGACATAGGTTGGGGATGGAGAAGCTTGAGGTTGCACATCACCGAGGAGAAGAGAGCCTGCTCACCAAAACTCTAGATGGATTTTCTCTCATGTCAAAGTGGGGAGAACGCCCCTTTTCTTATTTATAGACGAGTGGCCCTGGGTTACGTCATGCGAAAGAAAAGAATCTGACTCACCCACGATCCCATGAGCTGATCGATTTAGTTCTGAACTTAATGTGCAAGATAAGATCTAATTTGATTAAAAGAATTAGTAAAAGTTAAGGAAAATATACGCAAATACGCACATTCGTGCGACTCTAGGGTACCACTTTATTACTAACTCATGATCAAAGAGGTACAAACGCCAAGTGGCGGATTAACTAGCCATAATTTCATTTCCTCTCATCTTCCTATGTGGGCCTAACCAATGCCATCTCATTCGCATGGGCCAAAGCCCATAAACTCCAACTTATGCCTCTAGGGTACTGCTGCCGCTAGTACACCGTAGAAGCCCATCTTAGAACTTTTAAAAAGTACTAGTTCATCATTAATGCATTTTAGTAGGTGGTTTGGATCACTGGTAAAGGATATGGCTGTATGGTGCGGCTCACTTAGGTCATCTTTAGCAGGCACAGGACGGCAATTCCACTTTCCGCTGTTTCAAACTCCACTCCATGTATAGTGTTGTTACAGTACAAATTCCGTACTTTGATCCGTACTATGCTCCTTTGCTGAACACAGCCTAAAGGCCAACTCTAGTTGTACTTGCAAACGAATGTGCAAAACAATATCCTAGTATAGTAAAGTTTGAAATTTAGATAGTGAAATGAAGTCTGAAATTTACATAGTGGGATTGGTATGCGATAGACTACCAACAAATGCTAGTGGTATGTGGTTTTCAGTTCTCTTCCTAATAAACACGTGCTTCGCATGTATGTTCCAAGATAACTTGAAAAATGCAATCCCAATGGATGCAGCAGCTGCGATGGAGGGATCTATATATGCTCGTGTTTATGTTTGTGCCCTGTGGCAGCCAGCACGGTTGTCGTCCTCCTCCTCGTCCATGTACGCATCAGGTACGTGTTACATCTCTCTTGTGTGCCAATGGACAGCGCGTGTGACGTCGTCAGATCAATGCAATACAAGAAGGAAGAAGCTATAATTTAAAAACAAATCTCTCTCGCTCTCCTGCGCTGCACGCACGCTAATCTCGCTCGCCCCCGGCCCGCTGCATGCTGTCGTTTGCGCAACAGAAAAGGAGAAGGCCACGTCGAAAGCTGTTGTCTGCTGCGTCTATGGCTCATCTCTATCTAGCCGCATGCATCTACAGCTGTTGTAGCCACATCAGTTACTGCCAGTGATCGAGCAGCAGGCACTGCCTTAATTTGCAGCCAAACATGGCCTGGACGACCTCATTAGCTTCTCACCTAAGCCTCGCTGGCCGGTCGCTGCCTGCAGATCGAGGCTACGCAGGGTCTCCGCCGGTCGTCCGTCGTCGTCTCCACTTGTAACTGATCCACCATGAATAATGGCGTGCCTCTGCCGGGGTCACGCATGCCGTGCATCTGGCGGCCTTTGTTCACCTTTGCTGACGATGCAATCCCCGGCTGGCCGGCTGCAGCCACAGTGTTAACGTCTGCTAGTGGCCTGTCCCGGCCCCTAGCTCACGTTATTAACCCCGGCCACCCGCCCCGGACGGTCCTCGACGAGTCCCTCGCTCAGAAACTGCCAGCATTCTGTTCATTAGAAGCCACCCTGCTAGCGGCGCATTCTCGATCTGTTCTTCAACTCCGTCAGGTGTTTGATCAACCAGAGAGGTGATTCAAGGTGCCACTTCTCATCGCTGCCATCGATCGTGCTCCTCTTCCTCTTCTAGCTAGGTGCGTACATGATAGATCCTGGCCCCCGACGGCCCAATCACATCTCAATAATCGATAGCGAGTTCTGTCTGTGTATATTTGCAAATCGTCACCGGTACCTGATATATATCAACTTCTTCCAATCGTTTTTCTTTTTCCTTTTCAGCAGGCAATACGATCCGTTGTGGGAGAGGTTTGTGTGTTTCTTTCGGTTCAAAGCCAGTGTTTCAATTTCTCTGCTGTAGCATGCTGTGGCTTATTCTTGGCCCTAAAAAAAACGTTGGTTCCTTTCTTGACCCCAAAATTTTTTTCATTCCTTCTTTGACCTAAAAATTTTACCCAATTCCCTACTTGACATTTCCGTCCATTCCGTTAATTTTTCCATCCAAGACCAGAGAAAAAAGACAATTTTACCCCTGGTCCCACCTGTCAGCCGCACCCCTTTCCCCTCTCTTTTCTCCGAGCGCTTCTCCTTCCCTCCACCGGCGCGGACGACACTGCTGCTGCTCTTCCTCTGTCTCCCTTGGCAGGGGAGGCAGCCGGCCCTCAGCGACGCCGCGAAGGCCGAGCAGCAGGTGCCCAAGCGGTGTCGAGGGTGATGGGGCAGTGGAAGTCCTGCGGCCTAGGTCGACGATGGGCAGGAGGTCGACGGCAGACGGCACGACGGAGGAGAGGAGGGCGGCGGTGCCCAGGCACCGCGTGGGCGGTGAACTCGGCTCGGCCCGCGCGGGGGACGACGCCTGGACGGGGCGGCGGCTCCCCACGACGACGGAGCGGCGATGGCGGCGGCGCGTGAGGACGGGGAGGGCGCGGCGACGGTCGGCGACGCGTGAGGACGGCGAGGGCGCGGCGACTCCGCATGGCGACGGCGGCTCCTCACGGCAACTGCCCACGGCGAGGGCGACAGCGAGGGCTCGTCAGCGCGGGCGGCGCGGCGGAGGAGAGGAGGGCGGCGCGGGCGGCGGTGCCCAGGCAGCTCGCGGGCGGTGAACTCGGCTCGGCCCGTGCGGGGGATGACGCTTGGACGGGGCGGCGGCTCCCCACGACGACGGCGCAGCGACGGCGGCGGCGCGTGAGGACGGGAGGGTGCGGCGACGGTCGGCGGCGCGTGAGGACGGGACGGCGCGAGGGTGCCCAGGCAGCGCACGGGCCCAGGGAAGGAGAGAGAGGAAGAGAGGTGCGGCTGACAGGTGGGACCAAGGGTAAAATTGTCTTTTCGCTTTTGTCTTGGATGGAAAAACTAACGGAATGGATGGAAATGTCAACCAGCACTTTTTTTACGGCCATGGAAGGAATTCTCTCTAATAATTTTGTCAGGGCTGTGGTGTTCGTACCCTTTGAAGTGCAATTGTAATTTTGCCCTTATTTTTCAAACTTTGTGATTTTGCCTTTTAGAGTTTGTTTGGAAACAAAGTTTTCAAAACCATAGTTTTACAATACCAGAATCTATCAAGTGTCATGACATATATGGCATTAATTTTGGCCTCACTTCTCCCACAATGAAAACTTTGGTTTAGACCAAACTTTTTTTATACCCCAAAAATATATGTCATGGTATTGACAAAACCATAGTTTTAGATACATAGTTTTTGTAAGCGCTTCCAAACACCTTTTGGTCCAAATAACATGTGGTATTGTTAAATACCATAGTATATATTGTCCTCAAACCACAAAAATACGTAGTTTACAAATAGGTCCTTACTATTTACAAGTCAATGCAATTTTGCCCCTAGTCAACGGAAACAACAGGGGTAAAAACGTAAAGACCAAGGGCAAAATCACATTTTTTACAAAGTTCGAAAAACAAGAGCAAAATTACAATTTAGAGCGAGGATAAAAACACCAAAAAACCAATTTTGTTTTAACTAAGATCTCATACTTGTCTTCTTCATGTTATACTCGTATATGCATGGTTTCTATGAGGTTATTGCCTTATCGATGAAACTAAAGATGGAAATATTGATTGCTAGTTGCTACTCGTTTTGCAGCTACAAACAGCTGGTTCCTACTTCCATTAACATACGGCACTTTTAAGTTTCAAAATTAAACTAAAAAAGTCATGTATTTATTACCGGAGTAGGGGTGTAATCGGATCGGATACGGACGGATACTGCCGATACCGTATTTGTTTTCATATTTTTCCTTCGAATTCGGATCGGATACGGATATTAATAGTTGGTGTCGGATAAGACTTAGATGGACATCGACATCATATATATCCAACTTTCGTTATTCGGATACGGATATAAATCGAATACGGATCGGATACTGAATGTCCGGATTCGGATACGGTCGGATCTCAACCCTTCTAAACGAATCCGGACTCGAATGCGGACGGATAATATCCATACCGTTTACACCCCTAGGAGGGAGTAACAAGAAAAAAAAATTTATAAACAGCTAGCTATCCACCCAGCAGTACACTACATACAGTATTATGCTAATGATATATAGTACATCTGTTAATTCCATAAATATAGACAACCATGAATTGTATAATTACGGTGAAGAATCTATTACTATTAGACAGTTCGATCCGGCCGTCCATCGAATTCATTCCGAGTGACTCATGCATGAATGGTTTGGTCAACAATATACACAGTACAGGTGTGCCGCCAGCTCTCAAGGAGGTACAGTACTAGCTTGCAAGAGATCGATGGATCCATGGCAAGGAGGTTCGTCGTCGACCTCAAGCAGGAGGGCCACTAGGACAGGTTTTGCCGGACGTAGTGATAACAAGCACAAGGAGATTATGCGGGAGGAGCAGCCGGCCATAGGCGCTGCAGCAGCAGCTTCTTCTTCTTCTTCTTACTGCCTGTTCCCGGAGGAGCCGGGGCGCAACAATGGCGGCCTCCAGCGTCTCCACGAATTATTCTCCGCAGACTGGCATCAGCACGAGGTACGTACTTCATCTTTAATCATCAGATGCCTTCATGATATGACTGTATCTGTGGATATATCGCAACTGTAGGATTGTATTTATCATCTCCATTCAAATGGAATATTGATTAAGCTTTGTAACCTACTGCTTGATTATGTGCTGCTGAAGGCTACTTCTTCCATCTGTATGTATTAATGCCATGCTTAGCTTTCAGACTAGCTCAGTTTTTTCCCCTTCTTTTGCTAGACATCTTTGCTAATGGTTCCATATTTATTTCTGATCTGAGTAACGTTTTTGTTTTTTATTTTTGGTTCAATTGAAATTTAATCCTTTCCGCCCTACGGCACAGTAAGCTAGTTAGATAAATTAATATATTGGGCTGTTAATTTTTTACTGTTTTCAGCCATCCCATCTTATACAATATTCCTTTGATCCTCTCAAAATCAAAATCTTGTGCCAACTGCAACCGGGTCATACCCAGGGCAACACCTGTATATTTAACAGTACAACCTCACCTTCTCAAATGCCATCTCTTTTGTATGACAAAAGAGGCAACAACAACACTTCAAAACACGAGTGAGGTTCCATTCGTTTCTACGATAAATATATAACAGAGTCCAATGGCCACACATGCCATTCGATTTGATGAATCAAGAGTCTAGAAGCTTCTGACCCGACTCACTGCGATACGATACCAGTATTGTGAAAACGAACAATCCCTGAGTCAATGCAACCATGGAGTTGGGAGGGGCTTCTTTTTTTATTGGCGGTTATAACACGATTGGCATTAAGATAGGTATATTTACTATTCGAGTAAGCTGCCGCTTACGGATCATATTCTCCCTTTGATATCCATGTAACTCATACATAATCCGTTATTAATGAAAAAATATCCAGTAGAGGTCTTTCCTACTAATTTGATCAAAAAGATTAAAAAAAAAAACAAGCACCCAATGCAACACTCGTCTAAACAACTAAGAGCTCCGAAGATCTGGGAAAGAAATAAAAACATAGGGCTACCAGCTAAACTCGCTAGACGAAACCTTAACAAAGACAACGCCTCCTAAGAGAATGAAAGACGACAAATTGTGTCGCCGCAGCCGGTTGAATGGACTGGACTTTCACATGATGAGAGACATGGATGACAATGATAATCCTCCTAACACGCAGTCAACTATGTCCAAGAACGTATAGCTAATATCAACACTGAACCAAAGACTGCAATGGAGCCTTCGCTTGAGTCACCCAAGCCCCCAACCCCAGCCATCAAGCGACAAAGGCATGCAAACCCTATGGAGATAGGAAGCACATGTAGGATGCAGCTAAGCTCTACGCAAGAATGATATATAGTGGCAACGATTGTGGCACTAGCAAAGGGGCAAAGCATCGTCTAAGTAACGTGGCAACGACAATGACAGAGACACTTCATTATATTATTCATGACGACGACCATGTCTATTATTTGGAGTCCAAGAGAGATTATTATTGTACTTGTAGGGAACTACTTCTAAAACACGCGCATCAACAAGTGTGTAGCCTATGGTAAGTTGCATCCACTTGTGCTATCAAGACAAGTTCTAGCAAGTATACATTTTTCTGCTACATGGGAGGATCCAGTTGTCTAGCCAGGAGGGCTCTAGCACCAAGATAGTGGAGCTCTATGACTAACTTTTAGACATTGGTAAAAAATAAGGAGAAAATAGTGATAAAATAGAAAGAGGCAGAGAAATGCTAGCAAGCCCTATTGTGGCACTGCCCAACTGAGTGCATCGTGTTCATTAATTCTATCAAGGATCGTCGGCCCACATACCTCTGCGGGGTGCTTGACATTCTTGACATGTTGTTGCACATTCCTATATATGTACTGGAATAGACAATATGACTAATGTCTAATGTGTGGTGGCTTTTGAATGGGCATTTTATGCGAAAGGAGGACCTTGGGATCCTTGATGCTGCTATCCAAAATCAATGCCTCATACTCAAGCTGCTACAACAAAAACACCAATGTGACCGGTTGTCAAGGGTTTAGGCATGCTATATCTGGCCTACCTTAGCGCATTGGCATATGTGACATTGAAAGCACACACATAGAGTATGGTGTGTCCACTATTACGTATGTGCTAGTGCATTGCTACGGTAGCAGTGAGTGACGCTACAAGAACTTTCTTCAATGAGTACTTTATCTCATCAAGGCTCGACTCACCATGGCATTCACATATGGACATATGCGCTTCCAGGGTGCAATGTTCATAAAAGGGCATTGTGTGAGGGCATCAGTGCCACCTCATCCCGCACTATACTATTGTTGTGGAGTTGGTAGATATTGAAAAGATTGTTACCTCGGTTTCCCTATCCAATATGCTAAAAACCACATAAGTATCCATGAGTCAACCAGCCAATACCTTACCACATCACCCATCTATAATCTCATCGTACACATAGGGTATGTTGCATTCATTGTTACGTATGATGAGCGCAATGCTATGGTGGCAGTGAGTGATACCACAAGAACTTCCTTCAAGCTAAGGAGTACTCTATCAGCTCATTGAGGCCTCACTCACCATGCCCTTCACATATGAATGTATGCCGTTCCATGGTGCAATGGTCTCAGAAAGGGCATTGTGCGAGGGAATCCACACTAGCTCATATTGCACTATACTATTATTACAAAGCTACTAGTTATTGAAAAGATTGTTAGCCTAGTTCATCTATCCAATAAGCTAGAAAACCACATAAGTGTCCTTGAGTTAGCCAGCCAATACTTTACCACATGACCCATCTATAATCTTGTCATTTGTGGCAAGTCCACATGTAAATTATACTATTCCTTCATCTGGCACAA
The DNA here is from genome assembly GCA_022530915.1 of Paspalum notatum. NCBI lineage: Eukaryota > Viridiplantae > Streptophyta > Magnoliopsida > Poales > Poaceae > Paspalum > Paspalum notatum. Next base: position 28,410,275 of record CM039692.1, read on the forward strand.
CCACGCTTCACTAAAGGTATGATTGTTTGGAAGGTTATACAAAGTTCTATGCAATGTAAGAATAATTTGTTATGCAGACATATCAACTATGAGGACACATCCACGCTAAGCCAAGGTGGCTCAGAGGCACTAGACCATCTAATCTCGCAACGTGAGTTCACACGCATGTTCAAGGACGCATTGGTGTGCCATCGAACATTATACCAATGGTCATCAAAACTCTATGGGAAATTCCTCCATCATCTGGAGCACCCACTAAGCATTTCTAAATGCTCATGATTCGGTGCTACTATAGCAACTATGGATGTGGTGCCATGTTATCTTCCGCTCCATGCATTCGAGCCTACAGTGGCTCCAATTTCAATGTCATGAATAAACCAACATGTGGCTTTGTTGCCAGTCAATGCCAACACATTTTTGATATGTAGTGTACCCTTTAATATTCCTCTTGGTCTATTAGATCTCTACAATGGGCACTTTTAGTGTTGCAAACTTTAATGGGTACTTTAAGTGTTGCAAACTTTGTATGTTGGTGCCTATCCCTTCATTAATAGTGCATTCATATTTGTGTTGGTGGAAACAACATTAGGTAGGGACAATCATACCCTTGTAGACCACCTGGAGAACATTATTGAAACTCTAAGAAAATTTAGTACTTAATAGCCAAAGTATTCGACAAACATGGCATAAGAATAAACCCCCCATATTCAATACATTAAAATATACATAAATTATTAGGTTATAAGGACAAATCATTTTCTTGGCCTAGCCAGTTTGGCTTGCCCGTGAGGTGGAAAAATGAGATTCCATCTCAACCTGGCGACCTGCATCTTTATCCTAGCACAAATTATTGGCCTCAAATGGAGAAAGTGATTCTGTAGGCTCCTTTCCTCACTCCTTACCTAGCCCTCCATCCTCGTCTCCACAGATACCTCGTCTCCTCCTCCTCGATCCCATTATATAGTAGATAGAGCAGCTCGGGGCAAGATGAGGCAAGGCGAGCGTAGCAAAGGGAGCGAGACGAGCACACCTTCAATATTGTTGTCCATGAGCACACGCATGGCCAAGTGGAGCAGCCACAGTAGTAGGAGCAACGCCCACACATCCTACTGTCACCGTGCTGCTACCATTGGCATACTACCCCTTCATACATTTCTACCTCCCAGTGCTACCATTCCTGTCAGATAGATTGGATCAGGTACAGATTGGATCAGGAAGGAAGCAACCACCACTCTAGTAGCCTAGGCAATCCGGCGAGGAGGATTCAACCACGCATAGCTCGCGTCATTCTTCCCTCTGCTCATAGGCAACTCCTCTTTCTCGATCTCTCAGAAACAATCCTCTTTTCTCCTTCTCTCTAGTTTGTGTTTGAGAGAGCGAGAGGGAGAAATCAAAAAGTTATAGGACTAATAGGAGCAAATGTGTATGTCCATTATTTGCATATCCAAATGACTATTTGTACGATTTTAAGAAATGAATTCCCTAGTTAGCCAAACAAAAAGTTGATTTGAATCACTTTCAAGCAAATTCAATTCCAAATAGAATCTAAAATGGAATTATAGTCATGGAATGCCTTTCATTTCCAAGAAAACAAACATGCTAGACAAATTTCATGTGGCGTTACAAGCTTTGCTCTGTGGAGCGGAGAATAGTGGAGACGGTACCTTGAATCCATGATGTGCTGCACTAAGATAAAAAGGGCTCTAAAACCAAGCAAATACATGTTGAACTGGGCTCTATACAAACACGTCCATGGAAAGAACAAGCTACATTAGCCTAATGTGCATGTGGAATGTAAAAATACAGTTGTTAAATTAACTTTAATTTTTTTTAACATGTGATAGCTTTGTAAATTTGTAGTATTCAAAACATAATAACCACCATGTTCTTGGACACTAGAGGGTATACCAAAGTGTATAACAACGTAGGGCTCAAAGGATGCATATTCAATATATGATCAATCATAAGAACATGATTATTCAATCTATCTTGTAGTATCTGATCTAGTCTCAATGGATTTGGTTTACACTTTTAGAATAGGCTAGACCCAATTAGTAGAAACATTATCCTAAGCTAAGGCATTCCAAATATATGCTCGACCCAATTCAATGTATCCTAAAATATCCAGCCTGGTTGGTCTTAATGGATTGGGTTTACATTCTTTTATTATAGGCTAGGCCCAACTATTAGAAACCTCAGCCCAAGAAAGGCATGGAAAAAATATGCTTGGCCCAAGGCAACGGTGCACTCACTTAGGGTTTCTCTATATAAACATGCCCTCTTTCCCATTCATGAATCACCTCTTCCCCACTTCCGCCGCCGCCACACCTCCATGCCTGAACCTCCACACTAGATCTATGGCTTTGGAATCAACCAACATGTTTCTTGTTTTGTTTACCTTAACTCTATGGCATCTTTAAGGCTTCCATAAAGGTAAATCGCTATCTTAGAGTGTAGGAATTTGATGTGGATGTGTAATGGGTGTGAGGAGGGGACGATGGCTACGGGCGGCACCGAGGCGGGGCTGCGCCGGGAAGTGGGGCGACACTGTGGAAGGGGACGGGTGCGGGGCGGCGGTGGGTGTGGAACAGAGCGGAACACGGAGACAAATAGGATTTCAAATATTTACCTTACCTAGTGATGTGGTGGGTGAAACAGTGGCCCTTTATTCACTGATAAAGGGGTAGTTAATTTTCATTTTCACTTCCACTTTCATTATCGCGCAGCTCTCATAGTTAGAAATGCATTTAAATTTTGTTGTGATCCCATACTGTCTTTCTTGTTTAAACTGAGGATGTTATAGGGGGCCTACTGGCCCTTAAAGATCTAAGATGAAGGTATGGTTTATACCCTAAAGGGATCCCTAGTGGTCTAAGATCTGTGCCTGATATACCCCTAGGTTTAGCTACTACAGGGATACTAGATCTACCCAAGGGGTAGATGATATGCCCTAAATTGTTTCCCTATTCGAGGATCTTAGGCCAAGCCAGGTGAAGAAGGTAGGCTTATTTGCCATCGGCTGCCATACTCATCACCAATGTAAGAATTAACTACTTGTCGCCGATCTAAGAATCAGGTCTGGTAAACCTGTGACGTTTCCATGATGTAGGGATCTTACATCTACCAAGGTGGTAGGAAGTGGTAACCATTTTCCTTCAAAAATTTATTATGGTTACATTAATTTTAATAGTGTCCTTCTAGAAAAGTGAGGGTGGGTGGGTATGCATGGAGGGGGATACATTTTTTTATGTGCACAATCCATGTGGATTTATCATAAATCTTTCCTCTAATGATGCCAAATAGGTGGCGCTTTAGGTAATTTCAGATAGTCTAATAATGCTATGGGTTTACAAAGAATACCTTTGTTGACAACAGGTTCCTTTGCATATTATAGGCTATCCTATTTTCCCAAGCATGATTAATATAGTTTGCGATGGCAAGGATCTTTATTTCTATTATGGGATTTGTAAATCTATGGTATGAAACTTAAATTTTACTTCGTGAAGTTTGCCTTGATTCAATACTGGATATGAGTAATTGTATCCAGTTTGCATTCAAAGCTCTACAGGATGATAGCCCCGTGCATGGTAATACACAGCATGCTAGTATACACTTTTTTCTATGACTACTGTATATACTATACTTGCGGCCAGTAGTTGCTCTAGGCATCAAGATTCAGTTTACTCGTTATGGTACTGAATATTGTCATTTCGTTTTCTCCTTAGGCCAATCCAGAGGTGTCTGCAACACCGCAACCGCAATTCCCCATTCATGCAAGGAGACAACTAGCAACTCACTCGTTCCTTCCCCAAGGCATCCATTCCTCTTCTTTCCAAACAATGGGTATGCAGGACAGAAGCATGGAACAAAGTATTGGCAATGATGAAAACCCTGAGATTCAGTTTTCAGGTGCCCTAGGAAATGCAGAGCAACACCTCGAAGAAGCTTCGCCATTGAGCGAGGATGCCAAGAAGATATATGAATATATAATTGCTGTCCAAATGGCATGTCTTCATCATGCATATAACGACCCTGACATGACCACTCCTGAGAGGCACCAGCAGACTATTCAAGAACTGAATAATCAATGTGCTCACCATGCTCTGGCTGCACATTCTAGGGACAACCCAGCAGATGCAGATACTACGGTTATTCAGCAACAAATAGATCCATCTGGATCCTCTCATGCCCAGCATCGTAATGGCAAAGGAAGAAGGAACAATACGACCTCTTCTCGCCAGCAGCAGATAGTGGCTCCTGTGGCAAACACTACCTTGAGGCTCATGAACCTCAAGGGCCAAGTAGCAGATTACTGGTGTGCATAACTGCTTAATGTAAATTTTCAGCTAAAGATATATGAACTTGTAACGAGCCTTCTTACTGTCACTTTTGCATGCAGTGTCACTCGCAGCGGGAGCAGCTCTATACAGCAGGCGATTGATGTGGCAACATCTCAAGAGATCATTATGATCTGTGAGGAAATGTTGCCTTGCGTTCGTATGCTCGCTGTTCATGTATTTGGAAATCATGTTGTCCAGAAGGTCATGTTTCTGTTTACCTATTAGGAGTGAATATGTGAAGCACTAGAACATGAATTAAGCATGAACTCTAACACATGCATGGTTTGTTTTGCCATCAGATTCTTGAGCATGGCCCACAGTCCTGGAAGCGAAAGCTCATCAGCCGGCTGATTGGGCATGTGTTTCCCCTTAGCCTTCATGTGCACGGGTGCCGGGTCATCCAGAAGGTAAACCAATAAATGTTATTTCAGATTCAGAAAAAGATTTTTAGTGTACAATGCAATGTGTTTGCTGAATAACAGATAGTTCTTTAAATTCCTTACTTAAGTAGTAGTAGTTAGCTGTATATATGAATATGACTTTGATTTGCAGTGAATTGTATGAGTTATTTGCTGTCTGTGTTTCAGGCATTGGAAGTAGGGGCACGGGATCAGAAGGTGGCGATAGCCAAGGAGCTCAGCAGCCAAGTACTGCAATGCGTTCGCGACAAGTTCGCCAACCACGTGATCCAAAAGTGCCTAGACTGTGTGCCGCCGCAGCATCTCCAGCCCATGTTCAGAAGCTTCTGCGGACGGGCCAGGTCACTGTCCACTGATCCTCACTGCAGCCACGTGATTCAGGTTGCTGCTCACTGATCAAACCAGCTCGTGATTTGGGGTTTTTTAATCAATAAAGATCTTGCTAATTTCTCCTGCGTTGCTGTCATTCCCAGAAAGTGCTGGATCGCTGCAACAACCCGGAGATCTATGACACAGTGGCGGCAGAGATCATCGAGTTCGCCAACAAGCTGTCCGCCGACAAGTTTGGCAACTACGTGGTGCAGCACCTGCTGGAGCACGGCGGCGGCACGCGGCGGTCCGCCATGGTGAGAAAATTCGCGGGGCGCGTCGTGACCATGAGCTACCATAAGTACGCCTCTAACGTGATCGACAAGTGCCTCGCGTTGGGGAGCCGAGAGGACCGCCGGCGCATCACAGACGAGATCGTCGGCGCCGCCGCTGGAGGCCAGCACGTCGAACATCTCCTGGTTGGTGACCGGTGCTGTCACAGTGTTTCTTCGATCTTGCTCAGCTGCGTGTATAGGAAACTAAATTCAGTGAGAGTTGGCTGCAGGATATGATGATCAACCCGTCCGCGAACTTGGTGATCCAGAGGATGATACTGAAGGCGGAGGAGCAGCAGGTGGCTCTGCTGGTGAGCGTGGCCAGGAGCAACGCGGCCTACCTGGCGAGGTACCCGCATGGCAGGCATGTCATCGCTGCCATTGAGAGGTTCCTCACCGCCAAGGGTACCTGAGGCTCCACTGCAGAAGTAGCAACACGTACTGACATGGATCCTCAGGTTGTTCTTTTGTGGCTGCTGCAGCGGGGAGGCCGGTGGTTCTGCTGCCACCTTCACTAGTTCCACTCACGCCGCCCCGGTGAACTTACCTGTCAGTTCCGGCCTGTCTGAACTCTGAGCTGAAGAAGAACGACAAGATGGAGGGAGTATATATATGTAATCAGGTTTCAGGCTTCGACACAAAGTGTGGAAAACTCAGCAGTTACACAGTATAGTCCACACAAAGCTGATTCCAATGATGCTGCTGCGAGCACATGAGTATTGATCAAAGCTGATTCCTATGTTTTGAAACCCTCTTCAGTATTCCTGACAAAGGTACATGAGTTTGTCCACTCCCTCAGTCCCAAAAAAGAGTGTAATCGTAGCATTTGAAATTTGCCCCAAAAAGAATGCAACGATGATGGAGGGGGTATATGTAATCAGGTTTCAGGCTTCGACACAAAGTTTGGAAAGCTCAGCAGTTACACAGAATAGTCCACACAAAGCAAATTCCAAAGTTGACGATGCTACTGATATAGCACATGAGTATTGATCAAAGCTGATTTCAATGTCTAGAAACCCTCTGATAAAGGTGTCTCTCCTAAGTTATTAGTCTAAGAAAAGAGTGTAATCCTAGCATTTGAATTTTGTCCTAGAAAGAATGCAAGAGTGAAGATTTTTTTGGAAAAGGAAGATATATTAACTTTCAAGAGCCAGAGATACTTGGAAGGAAACAAGTCATCCGACTTCTATTCCGATAACACATAGCCACAAAGCTTAAGAAAACACCTCTCTTGTGGCACTCATACCAAAGAAAGAATTTAATGTTTAGAGTGTCCTAAGCTTCCATATTTTTATTCAAGTTAGGAACTTCCACCTGAATAAGGGCTTAGGATAACGATATCACCGAGAACATCCCATGGTTCTAGTGAAAATAGTCAGGTTATTGTGACAGGACAAAATTAGCAATGCGGGGGAGGGGGTAGATGGTTCCAAGTGATGCAACTTGGGGTCTAGTAGATACCGTCACCAAGATAAAATGGGTAGGCAGGAACTTAGGGCTTCTGCAATCATAGTGATCTTAGGTCTTGCTATGTTATAAAGACAAGGGTACTGATATCGAAGACGTGTTGGACCTAGCCAAATGTCCTCCCAAAAGCGTAATCATAGTGATCTTAGGTCTTGCTATGTTATAAAGACAAGGGTACTGAGATCGAAGACATGTTGGACCTAGCCAAATATCCTCCCAAAAGCATACCTATGATCCATCCTTAACCTTGAAGGAGCCGAAACGAAGAAAATCCTGCTTGGGATGGAGGGGTTGAACATATGTATTTGTTACAGATCAGTTGTTGCAATGTCCCATTGGAAGTAAGTAGTTTATGTCGGTGTCTTTGGAACCAAGTACCCAGGCCACAGACAAACACACCCACAACACTTCTCGGAGCGGAGGTTTAGACCTGCCTCACGGTGGGCCAGATCCGACCCTACTCGCCTCGGGCGTATCTGGTGCGCGAGTGCCTCGGACCTCACTCCCCAGACCTAATAGACGAGGCCGGGGCCGAAAGACCAGCAACAGGTGCTGTGCTGGGGCCTGATGTGGGCCTAAGTGAGCACCAGCAGACCTAGAGGCATTCAATGGAGGGATATGTAGCAGCGTCATCGAATCCCGCTTGCCTGCGTCACCGCCCATAGCCCAATGAGAGGCTCTGGGCCCATTTAATGCGCCTAGAGACAACGGTATAGAGAGGGGGGCACCAGGCAGGACGGGACAGGGCATGATGAGTCCTGTGGCTGGTGCACTTCAGTATGTTATGAAAGAGAATGTCACATCATTTATTGCACAAGTCAAGGCTTACTACTGTAGCCATTCCTGTAGTCCTAGAGTATAATAAGTTCTACCCATGAGGGGGGTAGATAGGACTTTTTCAATGGTCTCAAACCCTAGCTTGGGTGTGGCACCAAGGTGCCCCCCCTTTTGGAATATAAAAGGGTGAATCCGCTACATGGAACATTCAAGTGGTACCAGCTTACCAGTGCTTGCATATTGTTAGTACCTTCGGGTGCAACACATATTCATCACATAGAGGATGTAGGGTGTTATGCTCCGGTGGCCCGAACCTCTCTAAATCCTTGTGTTCATAGTCTCTTAGCTAGATCCACCTCATTGCAAGTTACACGTCGACCCCTTCTACTCACAAAGGGGCCATTCAAGGTGACCCCATCTGTTGTTCATACAACAGTTTATACAACCATTTGCTAAGTAAAGAATGTTCTTAGTACCCAGCTCATGAATCCCAATGCCACCTTGGTCCTTACGTAGGTTGAGGATACACCACTTAGCAAGGCGACATTTTTTTTTCTTTTGTTCACCTCCCTACCAGAAAAAATGAGACCAGAAATATTCTAATCTTCGCAGAACCCCTTTAGGAGTGTCGAAAAGGACATCATATACATCGGCAAGCTAATGAGCACCGAATTAATGAAAGTCAGTCCACCCCCTATGGAGAGGTATTTGCCTTTTCAGCTGCTGAGGCCTTTCTCAAACGTTTCCTCAACATTTTTCCAATCTGCATTTTGAAGTTTCTTGTAGCGTATTGGAATGCCTAGGTAGTTGGGAACTCTCTGACCTTGCATCTGAACATCTCCATATAACTATCAAGGCGATGATGGGCATGGCCAAACCAATATAGCTCACTCTTATTAAAGTTGATCTTGGGTCCGGATAGGTGTTCAAAAGCACAGAGTAGGAGTTTCATATTACGAGTCATATCTAAATCATGATCCATAAAAATTACCGTATCATCGGCATATTGCAGAATGGATAATACAACATCAACTAAATTTGGGACAATTCCTCTAATCTGCCCATCTGACTTAGCCCTTTTGATCAAGACGAGTAGCATATCAGCCACAATGTTGAATAATAGCGGGGAGAGGGTCTCCCTGTTGAAGGCCCTTTTTTGTTTGAAAACAAATGCCAGGCCTCTTCATTAATACTAACGGCTACACTTCCTCCTTATATGAATGTTTTCACCCATTTAATCCATTTGGCCGAGAAACCCTTCAATCTGAGGGTCTGGAGTAGCAATGGCCATTTTACTTTATCATAAGCCTTATTGAAATCGATCTTGAAAATCACTCCATCTTGTTTTTTTTTCTATGTAGCTCATCAACTATCTCATGCGAGATAATGACACCTTCTAAGATCTTCGGTCCTTTCATGAAAGCTGTTTGAGATGGGTTGATTACACGTCAGTCACTAAGTACGTTTAGTCTAATTGATGCTACCTTAATAAAAATCTTAAAGCTTACATTTAGACGACATATGAGTCGGTATTCCTGAATCAAATTAGCCTCTCAAACTTTGGGTATTAGAGTGATTACACCAAAATTGAGACTAAAAAGTAGTAAGTCCCCTCTGGACAGGTATCTAAACATAAGCACCACATCTTTTTGTATATTTTCCTAGAAATGTTGGTAAAATTCTCCTAAAAAGCCATCTGGCCTAGGAGCTTTATTGTGTTCCAATGCGAAGATGGCATCTCTAATCTCCTTTATTGTGAAAGAAACAGTAAGAGGCTCATTTTCAGTGGGACTTACTTGAGGAATATTCGAGGTCCATGAATCTTCCAGCAAGAAATTATTCACCTCAGGAGGCCACAAAATTTTTTTTGTAGTAATCTGATATGAAATGTTTAAGGTCCCCCTGTCCTTCAATTTTTCCGTGCTCGTGGAGGCCACAAAATCTTGTTTCCTCATTTGGAAGTATCTAGTATGACAATCGCCTAAAAGGGTATCATTTGCTTTAGCGCATTGATAATACCTGATTTCTTCCTCTCTTAGAAGAGAAGCAAGTTGATTCCTCAACTGAGCTAGGAGACCATGTTCTACTTCTGTTAAGTCTATAGTTTTTGCTTTTACGTCTAGGCCAATAATTTTGTCCTGGAGATCAGTTTTTTTTTCCTTTTTGTACTGTCCTCTTATATTTGCCGCCCATCCTCTAGTGTACCGTCTAAGGGCACTCAATTTATTATTCCATTGTTGGATGAAATTTACCTTTTTGTTGGCCTTTTTCCAAATTTCAATTATTGAAATCGTCACATTCAAATGATAGCCAGCTCAGTTCAAGTTTGAACAACTTGTTGCCATCAAATGCCGGTGATATTGTATCTAGAAGAAGCGAATAAGATCTAGGAACCTAGACGAAGCGAAGATGATGGATGGGCTAGGGAGTATATGTAATCAGGTTTCAAGCTTCAAGATCCTTATCTGATTGAGCTAGGATCCATATCTAATTGGGATCATGATCATGACACGAGATCGGATCGTGGGTCTCTATATAAACAGCCTATTGGCGTCGCCAAACCAACACCTAGGGTTTTATTTGCCCCTCTCTATCCCGAGGGCCAGTGTGCACCTGTGATCAGGAGAGCAGGTCTGTAGAACGACCCTTCTCCTTCGATATCCTACACCGGGAGTTCGCGAGTGGGTGAATAAGGTTTTTTGGGAAGAGCATAGCGTGACTGCTTGACATCTACTGCTTCATCGACATCAACCCCACGGGTCGATGAAAGGAAAATGGGCCCTAAGCTTTGTACTTAGTTCCTTAATGTGATTTTGGTGGTTGAAGTGACAACATGTGCCAAGGGACTAATATTTGTACAAGTGATTTTGTGGCTAAGTCCTAGGGTGCAAAAGGTGGACTTGGGATACAAACACCTCAAAGAAGGACTAAAAGACACAAGAAACGACCCAAACCACCATCAAGTTGCAAGCTAGAGCCCTGACTCGGCGGTCCTACCGACCGGTCAGCGAGCCAATTTTTTGGGCCACTAGAAGGTCCAGAGAAGCCCCGTCGAATGACCCGGAGAGAAGAAATGGCTGAATTTGAAGACTCAAGACCCAGTGCGTTTTTACATGCACTGGGCAGTCCGGTGGTCCCACTACCGGACGACATAGACAGTGGGTGAAGACTCGACCATGTCCTGGCGCTTTCACGCACCGGACGGTTCGGTGGAGCTACCACCGGATGGTCCGGTGGTCCACCAGATGATATAGATAGAGGACATTGCAAGACGAAGACCCAGGCTTCAACACGCACCAGACGGTTCGGTGGTGCAGCACTAGATGGTCTAGTGGTCCCAACGGTCGGATTTCATGTCCAACGGTCGACTCAACGGCTAGTCACTTACACGCACCGGGCGGTCTGGTGGTGACGCAGAAAAGGGAAGGAAGCTCCCAATGGCTAGTTTTGAGGCTTAGGCTATAAATACCCCCTTGCCCAGCCTTCACATTGTGGTTGGAGTATCCTAAGCTAACTCAAGTGTTGAGGCACCCATTTGATCCGTCCAAAGAGCCTCATACACACATTTGAGAGCCCAACCACCATATGAGCAAAACTAGACATATCCCGGCAAGCTAGAGCTTTGTTGCATCTTTGCTTAGGCCCTATTTTCTATCCCCGTGCCTGTGTGCACGTTTATCCTTTGTAAGTGTGCGGCTTGTAAGTCCACGAGACCCTCTGGAGTGTGGAGTGGCCGCCACCTTACTTATGAGAGGGAGGAAGGCCCTCGGCTAGTTGGCCAAAGCTTACCTTAGTGGAGATGGCAGGGTGGCTCCGCGAGAAGGACTCGGAAGACCCCAACGGCCTTGTCCATCCTCCAACTCCTGCGTGGAGCGAGGCCTCTGTCCGTGAAGGACTATGCGTGAGAAAGGGTTGGGTGGGTGTGTACCGGGGATATCTGGAGACCCGACTGTGGTGGCTTGACTTCCGCGGAAGTCACTTTGCCATTATCTACCCTTGCAAAGGGCGAGGCCGTATTCCTTTGAGGATTATGCGAGAGCCAAGCCCTTTGAGGAGCACCAACGAGATCAAGGGGGTAGAGACTGCTGAAAGGATCAAGATGTCCAAGAGGGGGGTGAATTGGACTTCTAATTTCGAAACTTGAAATTAAATCCTATCGCACAAGTCCAATTCAACACTAGTGCCTAAACAAGCATGGCTAGAATTCTACTCGATACAAAAGTTTTGCAACCTATAGCCAAGCATGCAAGTCAAGGAAAGTAAAGGCGGAATTTAAATGCGGAAAGTAAAGGAGGCAAGAAGTGACACGAAGATTTTTCCCGAGGTTTGGGGAGACACACGGTCTCTATCCCCTGCTCCTCGTTTGGCGCCCCTCGCAAGGCTTTGCTCTCGCGGACTCCTCGCAAGGATTCCGGCCCCAAACCTCGCAAGTAATGGTGTTGGCAAAGTGACCTTCGCAAAGGTCAAGCAACCCCTTGATCCACGAACCAAGTGCTCTCTTTGGGATGCTCTTCTCCACTCCGAAACAGTGAGCTCCAAAACCGCTTCACAAGTGCCATCGCAAAGGCCTTCCTCCAGTTCTCCCACAATCTCCGGAGAGTTCGCGGAAGGCACGACCACAGCCGTCTAGGTGATCGCAATCACCAAGAGTAACAAGCTTTGGCTTCACTTGAATCAACCTCACTCAAGAAGTTCTCTTCTCTCAAGTCTCTAGCCCAAAGCTCAAGAGTTTAAGGATTTTTGTTGTGGTGGTGACCTTTGAGTGTATAGAAGTGTTCCTAGGTTGCAAAGGTAGTAAATGAGGAGAGGGGGAGCCTTTAAATAGGGTGGAGCTCCAAAACTAGCCGTTTGGAGCTGCAACCTGGTTTTCTGCGTACCCACCGGACAGTCCGGTGGTGTATAAAATTCAAATCCCCGATTCGCGCCAAGGGCCTTAGAGCTACCAGACAGTCCGGTGGTTACCCACCAGATAGTCTGGTGGTGTGTTTGGCATAGGCCACACAGCAACCCCTCAGTTTATAACGTCCAGTGAAGGTACCGGACAATCCGGTGGGCTATTTTGCATGGGACGAAGGGGAATAAAGCCCTCAGTTTATATCGTCTAGCGGTGGTGAACCACCGGACTGTCCGATGGGCTATAAAACACAGCCGAACGACATAACCTCCAGCGCTTTGAAATTGCGCCACCGGACAGTCTGGTGGCTAGCCACCGGACAGTCCGGTGGTACATAAAAACTTGTTTTTGCACTGTTTTCAAACTGAGTTTTGAAAGGTTTCGCGAGGGACTTTCTTTTGAACTTTTCGACTTACGTGAGTCTATTTTGATGAGTTTTAAGGTGCTTGAGCTTTAGGACTAAGATGCACTCGAAAGATAGACAACTTTTTAGAGTGAAGAGTGTCAAGCTACTCACCTTAACCCCTCTTGATAGTACGGCCCATCTAAAACTAGCAAATAAACTTCTAAGTGCCCTTCTTTCGACTTTCTGGCACTTAGGGATGAGGAAGCACTAAGTCTTCTCGCTAGCTTGATAACACCAAAAGACCGTCCTTTTAGAATTTGAAGTTGAGGGTCCCCTTTTATCAACCAATGAGCTTGATAAAAAATATTCAAACGTCCTTCATGTCATGAACTCATTAGTAACGAGATAAGGTTGTCATTAATCACCGAAACCTCTACCTCTTAGGGTCATGTTTCTCACAACTGCGAGTCCCCCCAAACCTCAGGAAAGATCTATGTGTCATCGTCGTGTGCCTTCACCGACATCGTCATCGGGAGTTTGCATTTTCCACCTATCCCTTTAGCTTTTGCATTTACATTCTTGCAATGTGTGCTTACATTCCTAGACTAGCTTGATAGATTAGTTTCTAGGTGGATCTAGGTTGCAAAGACTTGGCCACAGTAGAGTTAGCAACACTTAGCAAAACCTTAGTGCACATAGCTAGATTTATATTGCAAAGGTTTTGCATAGTATCTGTAGTTTTTAGTGAGCCTTAGTTTTAGAAATCCTAATTCAACCCCGCCTCTTAGGCGTCGGTCCTACCTTCAGTCGACTTTTGCCTTCCACTGTAGGATGCCTTCATGACTTGGGTCATAAGTTTTGAAGTCCTTAATTGATTGGTACCATGATCATGACATGAAACTGGCAAGCTTCACAGTGCTGCACTAACTCGGCTGCGTCCTTCTTCGCTGTGGGCCAATAGAATCCAGCCTTGAATGCCTTCCCGACTAATGTGCATGAGGCGGCATGAATTCCATAGATTCTTCTACGTAGGGGTCCCTCACCCGCCTTATATAATCCGGCCAGGCTTGGGTTACAAGTCAAATTCTATCTACGAGTCCTACTCTGTTTGGAAGCCTAAAGAATACACGGAATCCACGATTACATGTTTCCTTCCCTGAGTCCCGCTATTCCTGTTATGCAGAGTCCGAACTAACTTCCTTGTGTCTTTCCTGAATTATAGCGCCTTTGACTTGGTTTTCAAGCTCGTCACCCGTTTTCGGGCCCATGAGACCAGTCGGCACCCTGAGAAGGGCCGGCTGTCTCCACTGGGCCCTCCAACGGCCCATGTACTGAATCCATGCCGTGAGGGCCTAGGGGATATCTATCCCCCACAGGTGGGTCTCTGTTTAAACAGCCTACCAGCATCACCAAACTGACACCAGAAAAACCTAGGGTTTTGCCCGTCTCCATCCAGAGCGCCGGCATGCACCTGTGATTGGGAAAGAAGGTCTCCCTTTGAGATCCTGCACCGGGAGTGTGGGAATAAGGTTTTGGGAGGCGCATATGTGACTGCTCAATATCGACTACTTCATCGACATCAACACCACGGATCAACTTCTGCGTTCTGCTATAGGACACCTTTGTAGCCGTCAACTCCTGTGACGCAACATCGTCATCGCTGTCGACTTGCCTGCATCGTCAAAATTGTTGTTCATACTAGTCTTGTTGTTCGTGATCATGTGCTTCGTGATAATCTTGCATAGGAATCAACTCAAACTGATAATCGGTACGTTCCCTCATGATCATGTGCTTCATGATAATCTTGTTGTTCGTTCTAACTAGTATGTTAATGAGTACATACTAGTCTGTGTCATTGTTTGCATGATTTTCTTTTGGAATTTAATATGAATTTTGTCTAATTTATCAACACAAAGGACAGAAAAAGGTGGAGTTTGAATTTGGACGGTGGGATGGCCTCCTACTGAACACATCCTTGGTTGCGTGCCAGTGGACAGCGTGTGACACGTCAGATCAATGTAGTACAAGAAGCTATAATGTAATAAGAAATAAATCTCTCTCGATCTCCTGCGCTGCGTGCATGCTAATCTCGCTCGCCCCACTGCTGTCGTTTGCAGAACAGAAAAGGAGAAGGCCACGTCGAAAGCTGTTGGCTGCGGCTAGGGCTCTTCTCTATCTAGCCGCATCTACAGCTTGTAGCCATATCAGTTACTACTAGTGATCGAGCAGCAGGCACTGCCTTTGCTGCCAAGCATGGCCTGCAGATTGAGGCTGTGCAGGGTCTCTGGCCGGTCGTCGTTGTCTCCCTGGTAACTGACCCACCATGAATAATGGCGCGCCTCTGCCTGGGTCATGCATGCCGTGCAACAAGGCTTCAGGCGGCCTTGTTCGCCTTTGCTGATGCAATCCCCGGCTGGCTAACAGTGATATGGTTCCATATTTATTTCTGATCTGATGAGTAACATTTTTCTTTTTTCTTTTTGGTCCAATTGAAATTTAATCCTCCCCCCTATGGCTAACTGTAAGCTATCTAGATAAATTAATATCTTGGGCTGTTAATTTGTGGCCTATTTATCGCTTCAATTTTTTCCTGTTTCCAGCCATCCCTTGTTATAAAATATTCCTCCGATCCTCTCAAACAAAATCAAAATCTTGTGCCAACTGCAACCGGGTCTACCCAGGGCAACACCAGTATATTTAACAGTACAACCTCACCTTCTCAAATGTCATCTCCTTCGTATGGCAAAGATCAAATGTCATCTCCTTCGTATGGCAAAAGAGGCAACAGCAACACTTCAAAACGCGAGTGAGTTTCCATTCGTTTCTACCATAAATGTATCATATCAGAAAGTAACAACGGCCATTGGCCACACATGCCATTCGATTTGATGAATCAAGAGTATAGAAGCTTCGGGCCCACTAACTGTGATACGATACCATTATCGTGAAAACAAACAATCCCTAAGTCATAAGTTGCAATGCAACCATGGAGTTGGGAGGGGCTTCTTTTTTTTCTTCGATAGTTATAACACGATTGGCATTATGATAGGTATATTTACACTATATGGAGTAAGTTGCTGCTTACGGATCACAAAGCGAGAAAAATAACCTTTTTCTCCCTTTGAGATCCATGTAACTTTGTACATAATCTGTTATTAATGAAAAAAATCCATTAGAAGTCTTCCCTACTATTTTGATCAAAAAGATAGAAAAACAGGCACCCAATGCTCTAAACAACTGAGATCCCTGAGAAAAAAACATAGGGTACCAGCTAAACTCGTTAGACGAAGCCTTAAAAAAGACAATGCCTCCCAAGAGAGAAATGACACACATTGTGTTGCCGAAGTCAGTTGAACGGACTGGACTTTCACCTGATGAGAGACATAGATGACAATGATAATCCTCCCAACACGCGGTCAACTATCTCCAAGAACATATAGCTATTATCAACACTGAACCAAAGATTGCAGCAAAGCCTTCGCTTGAGTCACCCAAGCCCCCAACCCCAACCATCTAGCAACAAAGGCCTGCAAACCCTATGGATATATGAAGCCTCTGCCCAAGAACAGTATATAGTGGCAACGATCGTGACGCTAGCAAAGGGGAAAAGCATCATCATCTAAGTAACGTGGCAATGACAACATTGTATTGTTCATGATGACAACCACTTCTATTATTTGGATACCAAGAGAGATTATTATTGTACTTGTAGGGAACGACTCCTAAAACAAGCACATCAACAAGCGTGTAGCCTATGGTAATAAGTTGCATCCACTTGTGCTATCAAGACAAGTTTTAGCAAGTATACCTTTTTCTACTACAGGGGAGGAGCCAGAGGGCTCTAGCCCCAAGATAGTAGAGCCCTATTACTAACTTTTAGACGTTGATAAAAAGATAAGGAAAAAATAGTGATAAAATAGAAAGAGGAGAAACAAACATGAAAATATGGAGGAGGAGATATCTAGGATCTTGCATTGGTTTGCCACTGTTCAAGATGGAGTGCTCCTCTCTATGTTTATGGCTCTCACTAGCAAGTTGGGACGCTAGCATTTCTGCTAGCAAGCCCTATTGTGGCACTGCCCAACTGAGTGCATATTGCTCATTAATTCTATCATGGATGGTCGATCCACATACCTCTACGGGGTGTTGGACATTCTCGACATATTGTTGCCCCTATATATGCATTGGAATAAGATCACTAATGTCTAATGTGTGGTGGCTTTTGAATGGGCGTGTTGTGCAAAAGAAAGAGGGCCTTGAGACCCTTCATATTGTTATCCAAAATCAATGCCTTCCACTCAAGGTGATACAACAAATCACCAATATGACCACTTGTCAAGGGCTTAGGCATGCTATCTTGTCTACCTTAGCACGTTGGCGTATGACATTGAAGGCACACACATAGAGTACGGTGTGTTCACTATTACGTATGTGCTAGTGTATTTCTATGGTAGCAGTAAGTGACGCCACAAGAACCTTCCTTCAATGAGTACTCTATCTCATCTAGGCTCAACTCACCATGGCATTCACATATGAACATATGCGCTTCCAGGGTGCAATGTTCATAAAAGGGTATTGTGTGAGGGCATTAGAGCCAACTATTGTTGTGGAGTTGGTAGATATTGAAAAGTTTGTTATATCGCTTTTCCTATCCAATAGGCTAAAAACCGCATGAGCGTCCATGATTGAACCAGCCAATACCTTACCACATCACCCATCTATAATCTTGTCGTACACATAGGGTATGTTGCATTCACACTTTTCCAACGGTCACAAACTAGCCGTTACTGTACTATTGCCGAAGCTTTGTTCGCTCTGCACAAGCGGACTGTCAAGTCCATTGTAACTGATCAAGTCCTAGAAAATAGTCATTGCAAAGACGTCACCACTTTGTCCGAAGGTTTGTCTGGTCTTCAAAAACGTATTGTCCGGTCTGTTGTCCATTGGATTTTCATCAAAGTTCATAGCCTTGGGTTTCTTTGTCCGAACCTTTGTTCGGTCTTCTAGAGCGGATTGTTTGGTCTATGTAACTTGGTCACTTCACCTCTATCTCCCCTGACATTATCTGGTCAGTTCATTTCTTGACACTTCGGAATGTTTGGTCTTCACATTTCTCCTGTCTTCCAAATCTTCTGCCCCCTTGAGAAATCTTGTCCGGAGGTTAGTCTGGTCTCATAGATCGGACTGTCCAGTCCTTCGGGCCTTTTCTTCAACTTTTCTTCATCATCATCCCTTGGACCTAAACACCTAAGAATGTGCATCTAGACAAACTCATTAGTCCAAGTGTTGGTTTTCAATCAATCACCAAAATACAACTATGGAAATATGGCACATGAGGCCATTTTCCTTACAACTTCCTCGAGGTGGAAAATGAGATTTCACCTTGACCTTCAACTTTGGTCTACCACAAATTCTTTGCCTCAAATGGAGAAAGTGATTCTGTAGACTCCTTTCCTCACCCCTTACCTCCATCCTCGTCTCCACAAATGCCTCTTCTCCACGATCCATCAGATAGTAGATAGAGCACCTCAAGGCAAGATGAGGCAAGGCGAGCGTAGTAGAGGGAGTAAGACGGGCACACCTTCAGTGTCGTCCATGAGCACACACGATGCCAAGTGGAGCAGCCACAGTAGTAGGAGCAATGTCCACACATCCTACTATCACCGTGCTACTACCATTGGCATTGGATAGATTGGATCAGGTCACTCTTGAAGGAAGCAACCGCCGCTCCAATAGCCTAGGTCCAGCAAGGAGGATTCAAGCACGCATAGCTCCCGCCAATCACCCCCCTCCTTATGAGCACCTCCTCTTTCTTGATCTCTTAGAAACAATCTCCTATTCTTCTTCTCTCTTAGTTCGTGTTTGAGAGAGCGAGAGAGATCAAAAAATCTATAGGAGTAATAGGAGCAAATGCATATGTCCATTATTTGCATATCCAAATGACTATTTGTTATGTTTCTAAGAAACAAATTCCCTAGTTGATTTGAATCACTATTGAGCAAATTTAATTCCAAATTTAATCTGAAGTGGAATTATAGTCATGGAATGCCTTTCATTTTCAAGGAAACAAACATGCTAAACAAATCCCATGTGGTGAGTTACAAGCTTTGCACTATGGAGCGGAGAATAGTAGAGACGGTACCTTGAAGCCATGATGTGATGCATGGGTGGACCCACGCGTGGCTAGCCTAGGCGGCTGCTCGGGCTCCTTTGTCCGTCCTGCAACACATTGGCTAGGAGCAATAGGCCATCGGTACTTAGTAGCAAGGCACGATCCAACTTGCAACGGCAAAGCTTAATGATGACAACCTGACTGAATTTTACACAGCAAGTGAGGCCGCCGCAGCGTTTGGCATGCTGTGTGTGAGTGGTGGTTTGGGTCCCTTGCCGTTGAGCCGATCACCGGCTTTGACAGCTCGTGATTTCGTGAAGTTAAGTTAATGTAAACAACAAGCCTGCAGCACTTGCACAAGTTGAATATAACTCTTAGTGACATGCTCTAATTAACATACACCTAGACATAAAGTTAATTAGAGTTAGAACAAGCATAATTAGAACAAGAAGATGATAATAAGAACAATGCTTCATTAATAAATTGTATCATACTTACAACCACGGCCGTAGCTCTTGATGATACAATTAGACCTCTGGAGCTAGGTAATTAGAGCATCATCCAAGGGATCTAATCACCTCTAGGAACTAGAAGAACTCTAATCCTAGACTAGAAACTCGACCCTCTACTCTCCTCTGGTTGTTGGCCCTCATCTCTACATCTTATCGCCTTAATAATGAATTCGATGCCTCGTCTTGGGGCCTATGGTCGCTATTTATACCCTGGAGAAGACGTGGTAGAAAGGAAACATTGAACCGACGTAAGAAGTCCCTGGGTCGGCCGACTAGGGAGGGGTCTGGTCGGCCAACCAGGAATCCTCCTTCGCCCGGTTGTTTCCATCTTTCGCGGGGACGTTGCTTATCGCCTAAGAAATACTTGTACGGGGCCTCTCGGACTCTTGGGCTTCTGGAATCTTCAGTATGGGCCAAGATTTGACTGAATCTTCTAGTCTTTGATATATTTGATATATTTATTTAATAATTATCTTCAATTCCTTATAGCTCTTGACACTTTCTTGAAGCTTCTGATTAGAAAACCTCGATCAACACAGAGGGGAGACATGAATTAACCAAGCCATCCTTGTTCATCATCTTCAATGAATGTCATCTTAGAGGTCTTTTCTCACTCGACGTAGATCGTTGTGAATTTCACAAAAATGCATATTTACAAGACAATGTTGCAAAATCCACAATAATCGGTGATAATTGTTAGTAAAAGATATAGTTGACGCTTATAATCAATGAAAAACTATGTAAAATGATACAAAATATTCGTTCATAAGCCGCATCAACAACATCCCCACTCTGAAACCTTGCTCGTCCTCGAGTAAGTCAAAAATCAGTGTTACCCTACATTAACTTTTTACACTAATAGGCTCTCTCAAAATTTAAGTGTGCACTAGCAAATCATGAAAGAAAAGATATTTAGCTAAGCTCATCCCAGAGTAAAAGAATTAGCAAGAGTTCAAATTTATCAATGACTCCTTATTTTAGCAATTTTTTTTGAAAAAGATAATCAAACATTTAGAGAAAAATTCTTGCAAAGCCAGGGAACACACCCAACTCTCCAGTCTCTCAATATCTAAATGTTATTCAATAAACATATATATATATAAGGTGGAAGCTTATCTGGAGTTTGGTATGAATCCTAATCAAAATTTGTTTTCAAAATATTGTTAAACCAAGAAAGAAATCTGCTGGTTTTACTGAGACTTGTCAAAAAGATCGTGGAATAAAACAATGTTAAGAGGGAAAGGATGAAACACACACATTTAGAAGGGTGGACATGTGCAAGTGTCGATGGATGATCTCAAGGCACAAATGAAGTCCTTGCTATCGGATTGCATATGGTTGGAAAATTTTTGGAGTATATATAAACAGGATAACCCTCATTAATATTAATAACATAAAATAACAAGAGATTTTTTATGAGCTTTTTTTTCTTCTTTTTTTTTATGGCGACCACATGGTCTTTTTTTATTTTTATTTTTCTTTTGCCTCCTTATATGTATATGTATATGTATATGTATATGTATAACACTATATATGGCAGCTCTCCATTCCCATTCTTGAATAATACTCACCCTCGCCCTTGAGTATATATCTCTAAAAAAACAATTTAACTTTGAGAATAGATCTGTCTAATAAAATAAATTTTAACCCTTTTATACTCTAGAAATAAAAATAGGTTGTGGTCAAGGAGAATACACAAAAAGATAATCTTGGTTTAAGAATGGATATCCAACGAAGTTTGCATTCGCTCTAATGTAGAGAGACACAATGCATGGATAGAAAGGCTAGCAAAGAAAAGATAGGCGAATGAATGACCATCTTCTAAGTCTCGTACCCTATAAAACAATTTTGATCCAACTCATTTGAAAAACAAATTTGATAAATCTAAGGTTTAAAAAAATATATATGGCCCTGATAGGAATGGCTATTGCAAAATAACCTCATAAAGTTGATTATGGCACTTATAAGCAGTAAAAATAAACAAGTAGATGATCACGATAAAGATTAAATCTTGCAAAAATTAAATTATATGAGTCTTTATAAACAATCATAATCAATCACAAAATTGCTGGCTAATTCAATTAAGCATGTTTTATGAGAGCCCTCTAATTTAACTAATCAAAACCAAAGCATGATAATAAAGCGGCAACTTTCAACATTTTTTTAAATATTGTTAATTAATTAATCATAGATTATGGTTGTAGTATTAATCACAATAAATCTAAATTAGCACACTAAAAACAAGAGAAACGCAAAGAAAACACCAAATTGATAAATATGGGTAAATATTTGCAGAATTTAAAATAAAAGGAGAAGGTGTTAGAAATTTGTTACCAGATATTCCTTCAATTCTCTAATCATTAAATAATTTTCTGCAAAACAATTCAAGTGCACATACTACCCTCGAGGTAACAGTCGAGAGTAGAAGCAATTTAGTATAATCTAATAATATTTCCAAATAACTTTTAACTTGTGGCCTAATCAATCTTAGTAAAATTAAAACTAAAACCTAATGAGTGTATGCAAATGTGTGATTATGCAAGAGATAAGCGTATAGACAATGATTAAATCAAGTTTCAAACACCATGTTTACAACATGATTGCTAAGTTTTTCTATAACCATCAAAATTTTAAATAACCAAAATTAAAACACCATATTTTATCAAGGTCATCAACTCGTAACAGCACAAGAAAACCAAAGCATATTGCAAAGTTTATAAACTAATCAAATAAAATTACGAAAAAACTAGCGAGTTTAATTACTTCATCGTGATGATCAACAATTTAATCTAAGTACCATGCTTACATAAAATTGCTAAGCAAAACATTGTCGACATGTTATTATAAACATGAAAGCATACATCATGAAGTTAATTAAACAATCAAGCCAATTATAATGCAAGCATGCCACTTTAATCTAAATGCAAAAATAGGTGGTTTATGCGTGAAATTAGTAACACGATATAAACCAAACTAAAAAGAGTTTACATCTAATATTGAACACCAAGAAACAGAGCACTCTAATTAGTTTAGAAAACCAAAACATGTTAGCATAACGAAGGCGAAAAGTTTATCCACAAGAGATATGATTAGTAAGAAACTTTCGATTAAACCTAATGATGATTGTCTCAAATTAAATCTAAACACCATGTTTACACTTAATTTACCAAGAAGAAAACTCCGTTAAGAATCAATATAATTATAAAGCATCCATCATGAAATTTATAAAAATTTCAAAACTAATAAAATAAATGTAGAGAAACAAATGATAATGCAAATTCAAGGTGGAAAACATAATATGAAGTGATGCGATGGTGATTATATAGATTAAGTTAACTAGCCACAAGCTAAAGATTCAAATGGTGGTGTCATGCTTCCCATTTCTCTATTAAAGACTCTTAACACTAAAAATTAATTATTAAATGGGTTGCCTCCCAAAAAGTGCTTAATTTAAAGTCATAAAGCTATACTTTTTACTTACCGCCATTGAAGTGAAGTCATGGTTCTTGGAGTAAGAATCCAAAGTGTCCATGCAGCTTGGTAACTTGATTGTGCAACTTCATCATGTCTTGATCATAGCATCAAATCTCCAAATTGAGTGATTTTTATTGCGTTGGAAAGAGGAATTCATGGGATTTCCAAATATAAGAAAATATTCTGCCTTTACCTTCTGAGGTCGACCTCCATTTTGGTGACATCTTCAGCTTTCTATTTTCAGCTCTCCGATATTGACAATCTTCAACCTTTTGGACATGGGACTTTGTGAAAATTGTCTGAATCCACCATTGTTGTAACACTCTAAATTTCATTTTCAGTATTTAAAATAATAAAAATATTTTTCTCGATTTATTAAGGATTTTCGTGTTTATAATGAGCATTTAAATGATTTTATAAAATAAAGTTTAAAACAAATAAAATGAATCTAGGGAAAACATGGTTGTTGCATTCGTGCCGTTGCATTGGTTTTATGTTGAGTGGTTGCCTAAAGATTCAAATTCAAATTTTATTTGAATTCATAGTGTGTTTAAACCTTCAAAATAAAGGTGTTTGAAAAGTTTTTAAAATAAAAGTCCGAAAATCCCATCCTCTCTCTCCCTCCTCTTTTTCGGTCCAACAGCCAATCAAGGTTGGAATCGACTCACCTTTTCTCGCCTTTCTCTGTCTTCACCCTATCTCTTTGTCGAGTGGTCTCCCTCTCCACTCTCTTCTTTGTCATGCGGGCCCTGCTCGTCATGCTTTTCTTGCCTCTCGCCACAAATCATGTCGACCTTCCTATCACTCCATGCCACGCTAGCATGTTTTGGGTCTGAAAACCATTCCAAGTATAATTGGTCATCGCCAAGTTGCTTCTGAGAATTTTTCAGATTTATCTGAAGGCTTTTCCCATTTTCTAAGAGCAATCTCTATTTATTGGAGACTCTTCCCAAGCTTTTCTTGAGTTCAAAATATTTGATTTGAGTTTATTGGGTGTCAAAACATATCTAGGAATTTTCCTGAAATTTTTAGAGCCATCGGAGTATTTTTCGGAACATGGATTCTAATTCTAGATTTTCTGAAATTATTTTAATCTCGAAATTGGATATTCCGAAAATAGTCCAAATCCAACTCGGCCCAAACAGTGCATATATATATTCATTGGAATCCTCTCGTCGCGCTCTTTTCAAAACCGGTCTCCGTTTTTTAATCCCGAAACTCTAACTCCCTAGATCTAAAAGACAAATTTCGAGTTTCTCCAACTCAAACGAACCTTCGGCGCCCGTTTTCTCCGCGACCATGCATCTCCGGCGAAATCCGGCATTCGTCTCGTCGAGAGCTTCGACAGCACCATCTTCGTTTCGCGAGGGGATCATTGGTTTCTCCTGCATCTAAGTTCACGTGCTCACCCTGCGTGCCTCCCGTACCGCTCCCACCCGGGCCCCACGGACCACGGTCTCGGTCTTCCACCTGCAACCCGCCAAGCGCCCCTGCGCCTTGCGCCGCCGCCTGCCGACCACAGGCCTCGCCGGGCCCCTGCCTCCCGTACGCGGCGAGCGAACAGCACGCAGCACCACCTCCACCACATTGCCACGTGTCAACCTCGCAGTGGCCACACCCGCCGTCCTGTGTTTGCTGCCCTCACAGGATCGCCCCACAGCCACACCAAATTTGTGGGGATCTTCTGAAATGCAACTCTGCAGGCCACCATGTGCTGGCCGATCTAACCAGTGAGAAAGCGCCACACCGCTGCTGCCACCGCTCTTTTGCAGAAGCACCCCTCAACTTTACCAGATTTAAGCCGCAATCCATGCCAGTTCATACCAGGCCTATTTTTATCTTTTTAGACCTTGGTTTTCGAAATGTATTTACAGTTAGATCCTATCAGCTTCAAAAGCTCGTAACTTTCGTGTTTTAAATCCATTTTTGACGATTCTTGCGCCTACGAGTTTATAGCGATACATAGAACAATTTTATAAATCTTTTATTTTCTATTTTTTATGTATGATGTACTGTTTTTTAGATTTTATATGCGTTGCTTGCATGTATTGTTGCGTAAGTTCGACGTGAAGATTCCATTATTGGTCCGAGCTATCGACGAGAGTTGGTGATCAAGTTTTTCAAATACAAGCTGTTGATTTGAGCATATACATATTGGTTTTCTCTGAGCAAATATATCTGTATTCAGGAATTAGAGGCAAGTGTTTTTAATATTATTGTTTCGCTACTTTTAATTGCGTATGCGATTTAATTTGAACATTTAGCGACCACCCAGGACTACAGCGCAACCATGGAGTTAGAATGGGATGACCTTGGCTAATTAATTAGGTGATACTTATGTGGACATTAGATTCATGATTGTTGGGACGGATAATGCTTCTATGCTCATCTGCCTTGGTTAAGAAACAGGTACGGAAGTGTTTCAAGGCCAAGTCTTGCCAATTTGCGGATCGTTGGGACAGGAGGATTGATCCAGGCATACGACTGTGTATCTAATACGCATAGAAGGAACCTTTGTAAAGGTCTCGTAGTTGAGACCCTGCTGACTCACAGTGTGCAGTGTTTTGGCGTAAAGGGAATCACGACCCATGGTGAAAGTGTGTAGCCTCTCGAGAGTGTAAAACTGTTATAACAGTCGAGCTTACGGTCATAGCGGCCTAGACCCTTTATGTGATAATTATATTCGTGTCTATGTTTAAATGTTGGCATTCAATTTATGTTTCTGAATATCTTGCGTAAGCGCTTACCCCTTGTAATTCTCCCACATATAGACTTGCTCAGAGAGATGAAGGCCTGAAGGAGTACACATGAAGGTTCTTGGAGTTTTAGGCGTGCGACCCCAGTCAGTTTCTCTGTGGATGGCTCGAAGATTTAGTTACACTTCCGCTACTCTGTGTATGTCTTATGTTATATTTTATTTAACGTTATATAATAAAGCATGTTCTGTTATATCACTGTATATTGTCACTATATGTGTGAGATTAGATCCTGGCACACATATGGTTTTGCTCTGTTTTGTCTTTTTAAAACCAGGGTGTGACAATTGTTGGCCTTGAAGCTTCATAGGCTTGATTCTTGTCTTCAATTTCCCCTCCATTCAGTCCACTCACTCTCCAATTTGAAACATAATCAAGCTTTTGCAAATTCTGATGATGTCTTCAAATCTTGTCAAATCTTATCTATCATCATGAATTTGTCTCGTACAATTTTACACATTGGTCTCATTGCTTCAAATGAAGTGTGAATTTCTCTGCATGGTTAGCTCATAGAGCGCGCGCACACACATATATATATAATAGCATCATGGCAATGATTAGAGATAAAAGTAGAGTCACATGGTAGATTGGTTTAAACAAACATTTGATATATGAATCAAAGACAACTATAATTCCAATTGAAATCACATAGCAAAACACTAAGGCATATATAATTCATAGATGAACATGATTCATAAAATCATACAAGAGATAAACAAAATGATGGGTTCCTAATGATTTTCGCTAAATTAGAGAGATGATTTTGAAAGAAATAATATAAAAATAGGCTTAGATAAAATTCTAACAAGGGTTCTTTTCGTAGAGAGACCAAACGTTTTAAAATTTTAAAATTTCAAAGATAATATTGTGCACAAATAATAAGTCATGATAAACATGCACATGTTCATGTTTAAAATTTCTAAATCAATTTGCACAAAAATTAAACCTAAACCGAACCACTTACGGACGAATAACCGGTCGGTCCCCTTCAACTTTTGCACAAATCTTGGCTCTTAGTTTTTTTATTTATATCCAACCTTATACTTGAGAATCGACCAACTATCAGACCTTAACCATCTCTATGCATGAGTAGATTCAATCAACTAATTAAAATAAAAACATCTACTAAAAAAACATGAAAGCAAACTTTATGGCCAAAGGACATGTTGGAATTAAGCATTGCAAAGCCACGGAACAAAGGTCATGTATAAACAAGAAGCTAGTCTAAATGATTTTCAAGGTATGAATTAAGAAAACAAAGGTTTAACAAAAAGCTAAAAACAAAACACAAGAAATGATAGGAGGATAACAATCAACCAAACAACATTTTAATGATCATTATGAAACATCTCTAATCAAACATAGGTAAACTTTAATTATATTTATGATTAAAACAAGAATTACCTTAGTCTTGAAGAAGCAAAGTTCAAATCTCATCATTGCCTCCATAGTGGCTTCATCTTCTTCCATGTAATACCATGATTGCATGCACCATCAAGTGTGTTGGAGAAGAATTGATGTGAATTAGGGGTCCCGACCTTCCGAGAGGTATGGATAATTCGATTTGGATGGAGACTCGACGTTGACGATCCAGCTTCTAATCAATACAATTCGAACCCTGTAATCGCTAAACCACCGCTTTGTTGGTTATCAACCACGTGACGCGCGCGATTGACCTCGCCAAGAAGGCTTATCCCTGCAAGTGCAATCGAGAACACAAGAAAGAACACAAAAAACGCAATCTCAATATTGCATAAGGTGGGGTTTCACAAACCGATAAACGAACAGCGAAACTGTTCACGACAGACTAATCTAAGCAAAACCCATCTAATACAATAACGTCTACTGAATATATACAAAGGAAAGGTGTAGGGGGCGGCCAAGGGGGTGGCCGAACAACCCTAGGGCGTACAAGGCCTTCGGGCCCAAAAACCGGTCCAGCAGCACCGGCAGATTCTGGACGTCATATTTTTTCGACGGTTCCGTCGGCTCGGATCGTATTTTGGTGTGACACCACCTGGGTTGGAAAGCTTATCTCCTTAGCTTTCCGTCGATATGTAGAACGTTCAAAACGGAGTCTGTATGTGGCCTGGGCGTCCGTTTTACCGAGACCTACTCCTGCAGTCCGAACCGGTGACGAGAATAAATTAGGCTTTCTGATTGCGTATGGGACTCCTTCTTGGCTTGGGCCTTGATCATATGAATATTGTACATGTTTTCATCATTCTCCCCTTCTTGGTTTTTAGTCGTCCTCGACTCAAAGTCGTCGATGCTTACGTATTTAGTTGTCATGCTTGACATCATCCAACCTTGCTCCCTTTCTTGAAATTCATCCCATTGTGACACAATAAACAAAAAACAAAAGGAACTCGACGTGATACGATTAGCATTAGCATAACCCTCTAACTGATCACATTCACCAATAAGAAAAGAGTTAAAGTTTGATGAAATATAAACACGGCGCACCATATATTTTCTTTTCTGATTGTAGTGCCCATTGAAATGATATGTGTATGTACATAACCATGGCAAATCAGCACTAAAAGAAAGGTTTTCCTTTAAGTTGTCTAGATTACATATAACATCAAATTCAATATAACCCAAAGTGTTTAAAGAATATAACAATTTCGGCTCATTTGACGTACAATAGAGAGAAAAGGATTATTTTCAGCACAAATAATTGGTTTGGAAGCGACAAATTTATGCTTACTCACAAGTTGTGGCATAGAAATAACAGGAATATCATCACACAACTGTTCTTTATCACAAAGAATAGCATAAATAAAATCATCGTGTGACAAAGGCAAATTAGAAAAATGTGCCACTATTGATTGCTCTATATTAGCATGAATTGTGGCTGAACTTAGCATATCAGAAGTTTCCTCACATTGAGAGATCATAGAACATGTGCCATTACCTGTGTTTATATAATCAAGGCACTGTGCCAAGTATGTTACGGAAACAAGATTATCCTCATTTTTCTCGCATGTATCGTCTTTTTCATCTTTGTTCTCAATATTCTGTGTATGGTTAGTAGCAAAGGGAACATCCATAGGTTGTATATCATGATGTTTAATTTTCGCAAGGCATACATCAATAGAATTACTCAAATCATTTTTAATATCATCCATCTTTTTAGTTTGTGCACGTGCAAGTTCAGTTTTCAAAATTTCAGCAGGAGTCATACCAAGCAATTTGATCTTTCTACCATTTTGTTTGAATGAATATATATTAGCAGCATTATCATACAAAGCATTGTTTTCGCGTACCTATGGTTTACCAAATACCAAAACAGTTGTTTCCATTGGCACAACATCAAAATAAGCACTATCATAGTATTGGCCAAGAGAAAATTGAATCTTGCTAACTTTATTTACCTGAAATTTATCACAAGAGTTGGGCCATTGGATGTAATACGGACACGAATGTGGCTCTGTAGTCAAGCCAAGTTTCTCAACCAACAAGGAACTAACAAGGTTGCAGCAAGTCTCACCATCAATAATGATCCGATAACGCCTTTCTTTCACAATAAATACAAATCGAAACAAATTGTTGTACTGATTGCTCTCCGCTTTCACCATTTGAGAACTTAAAGTATGTTGTGGCAGAGAACTCACGTTATCCTGCAAAAGATTAGTACAAGAAGAGACACTAGCCGTATTTTTTTTTTGTCTATCACTCAAACGACATTGGAGAAGGACTTCCAAATCCACCGCCACCGATGACTATGGAACAACTGATCATGAACCAGACCCAAGTGATACAAGCTCTTGGTCAAGCAGTGGCAGCCATGCACCAGGCACAGCAGCAACCACCCCCGCCACCACCGCCTCAACCGCGAGACAGACGCCCAGAATTTATGAAGGGACACCCACCTGTGTTCACTCACTCTGTCGATCCTATGGATGCAGAAGACTGGATCCGCGCAATAGAACGGGAGCTGGACGTCGCTCAGTGCACCGACCAGGAGAAAGTCCTCTACGGCCCTCACCAGTTACGGGGTGCTGCTCAACAATGGTGGGAATCGTACCGCTTGGCTCATAACAACCCCACCACCATTACCTGGCAGGAGTTCACCGAGAGGTTCAGAGCGCATCATGTTCCAGCTGGTGTGATGTCACTGAAGAAAGAAGAGTTCCTGGCACTCACCCAGGGCACCATGACCGTCAGTGAGTATCGAGACAAGTTCCTACAGCTGTCCCGCTACTGTCCCGAGGAGGTTAACACCGACCCCAAGAAGCAGTACCGTTTCCTCAAAGGCTTGGTCGATCCACTCAGGTACCAGCTTATGAACCATACTTTTCCTAACTGCCAGCATCTGATAGACCGAGCTATCGTGACGGAGAATACTCGTCGCGAGATGGAGGAAAAGAAGCGCAAACAGAAGGCACAACAATCTAGCAGCAACACCCGCCCGCGGTTTTCTGGGTCCCAGAACTTTCAGAACCGTCCTACACAGAACTCCGGACAGCAGCAGCCCCAGTTCCAGCGCTACAACAGCAATGGCAACTATCAGCGCCCGAACTATCAGTCTCAGCAGAACAATACCCAAATGCAGCGCTCAAACAATCAAGCTCCCCGCCAACCGACTCCTACCAGTACCCCAGTGAAGACAGGCACGCCAGTACCAACGGGAAGTGCAAATTGCTTCAAATGCGGAGGAACAGGTCACTGGTCTAAGCAATGCCCATATAGAGGTACGCCGCAGCAGACACCGCAATCGAGTTCGAAGGCGGGCACCCCCAACCAAGCTTCCAGCCACGCCAAGATCAACCACGTCACCGCGGAGGCTGCCCAGGAAGGTCCAAATGCTGTCGTAGGTACGTTCCTGGTCAACTCCCAACCCGCCTTAGTACTATTCGATACTGGTGCTACGCATTCTTTCGTTACTGCTCAGCATGTAGAGAAGTATAATTTGCCTATGATAAAGATGGTAAAATCAATGCTAGTTAGTTCACCTGGGGGAAACATGCGATCCGAGTTCGCTTGCGATGATGCATCCATTAAAATAAGGGGGGTAGATTTTCCAGCATCATTGATAGTTATGAAAGCACAAGGAGTAGATGTTATCCTGGGTATGAATTGGCTGCAAAGATACAACGGGGTAATCTCATGTGCCGAGAGGAAAGTGACTTTGACTACGCCAGCCGGGGAGAACATGGAAGTTCTGATAGACCCACCTCAAGCAGGAGTTAATGCTATTGATGCCACAGCCTTGGAGAACATCAGAGTAGTGTCAGAATTTCCGGAAGTCTTCCCAGATTCGTTGCCAGGTATGCCACCTGAACGTGACATTGAATTTTCTATTGAATTAGTACCTGGAACTGCACCTATCTATAAGAAAGCATATAGAATATCTGGTGTCGAATTACTTGAAGTTAAGAAACAAATAGATGAACTATTGGAAAAAGGGTTTATTCGCAAGAGCACCTCCCCTTGGGCCTCACCAGTTTTGCTTACTGAAAAGAAAGATGGAACCTTGCGAATGTGTGTCGATTACAGAGGTCTTAATGCCGTTACAGTAAAGAATAAATATCCACTGCCCCGGATTGAAGATTTATTTGATCAGCTCAAAGGTGCCTGTGTTTTCTCCAAAATTGATTTGCGATCTGGATATCATCAACTAAGAATTAGACCTTCAGATATACCAAAGACAGCGTTTATTAGTCGTTATGGATTATATGAATATACAGTTATGTCGTTTGGTTTGACAAATGCCCCAGCCTTCTTTATGTATATGATGAATAGTGTGTTTATGGAATATCTTGACAAGTTTGTTGTGATATTTATCGATGACATTCTAATCTATTCCAAAACTGAAGAGGAACACGAGGAACATCTAAGATTAGTGTTGCAGAAGCTTAGAGAGCATAAACTTTATGCGAAGTTCAGCAAGTGTGATTTCTGGATTGAGGAGGTTAAGTTTCTAGGTCATGTCATATCCAATGGAGGGATTGCCGTTGATCAGAGTAAGGTGTCTGTAGTGCAGAATTGGAAGATCCCAGGGGATGTGAAAGGCATCAGGAGTTTTCTCGGATTAGCTGGTTACTATCGGCGTTTCATTGAAGGGTTTTCCAAGATTGCTAAACCAATGACAGCTTTGTTAGAGAAGAATATTAAATTTCAGTGGACGTCAGCTTGTCAGAAAGCCTTCGAGGAGTTGAAAAAGAGGTTAACCACAGCGCCAGTGCTAACTTTTCCAGATATGCATAAGCCTTTTTCAGTATACTGTGATGCTTCACGACTAGGTTTGGGATGTGTTCTTATGCAAGAAGGCAAGGTTATTGCCTATGCCTCTAGACAACTGAGGGATCATGAGAAGAATTACCCAACTCATGATTTGGAATTAGCCGCAGTGGTGCATGCATTAAAAGTATGGAGGCATTATTTATTCGGGCAAAAGTGTGACATCTATACTGATCACAAAAGCTTAAAGTATATCTTTACCCAGACTGAGTTAAATATGAGGCAAAGACGATGGTTAGAATTAATCAAGGATTATGATCTGGAGATACATTATCATCCTGGCAAAGCAAATGTAGTAGCAGACGCTCTGAGCCGAAAGAGTCAGATCAGTCTGTTGTGGGCAAGAGAGTTGCCGGATGAGTTAGCCATAGAATTCGACCGACTAAGTTTGGGTTTTCTTAATAATACGGAAGGCGCCGTCTCCATGGAGTTTGAACCTACATTGGAACAAGAAATCAGGAAGGGACAACTTAATGATGAGAAGATCAAGGAAATAAAAGAGTTAATCAAGTTAGATAAGGCACCGGGATTCCGAGTGGATGCCGACGGCACAGTATGGCATGGGGATAGGATTTGTGTTCCGAACATAAAGTCTATACGAGATTTAATTCTGAAGGAAGCACATGAGACAGCTTATTCCATCCATCCCGGAAGTGAAAAGATGTACCAAGATCTGAAGCAGAAATTTTGGTGGTACGGTATGAAACGTGAAGTAGCAGAATATGTAGCTTTGTGTGACGTTTGTCAGAGAGTGAAAGCTGAGCATCAAAAGCCCGCTGGATTGTTACAGCCACTCAAGATCCCCGAGTGGAAGTGGGAGGAAATTGGTATGGATTTCATTGTCGGCCTACCGCGTACACAAAGTGGTTTTGATTCTATATGGGTAGTAGTGGACAGATTAACCAAAGTTGCTCACTTTATTCCTGTCAAGACCACTTATTCGGGAGCCAAGTTAGCTGAATTGTATATGTCCAGAATTGTGTGTTTGCATGGAGTACCAAAGAAGATTGTGTCAGATCGTGGAACTCAGTTTACATCTCATTTTTGGAAGCGTTTGCATGAGTCAATGGGCACTAAGTTAAATTTCAGTTCAGCATATCATCCACAGACCGATGGGCAGACAGAAAGAACCAACCAGATATTGGAGGATATGTTGAGAGCTTGCGCAATACAATATGGTACTAGTTGGGACAAAAGTTTGCCGTATGCCGAATTTTCTTATAACAATAGTTATCAGGCTAGTATCAAGATGTCACCTTTTCAGGCTTTGTATGGTAGAAGGTGCAGAACTCCCTTGCATTGGGATCAACCAGGGGAGAAGCAGTTGTTTGGTCCTGGAATCATAGAAGACGCCGAACGACAAGTACGAATGATTCGGGAGAATTTGAGGATTGCTCAAACTAGACAGAAGAGTTATGCGGATAACCGTCGAAGGGATTTGGAATTCGCAGTAGGAGACTATGTGTACTTGAAAGTATCACCTATTCGTGGTCTACGCCGATTCAAAGTGAAGGGAAAATTAGCACCACGATATATTGGGCCTTTTAAAATAATTGACCGTAAGGGAGAAGTTGCATATCAACTGGAATTTCCTGACAGATTATCGGGAGTACACGATGTGTTCCATGTATCTCAGTTGAAGAAGTGTCTGCGAGTACCTGTAGAGCAGTTGCAGGAGGATGAACTTAATGTGCAGGATGATTTGACTTATACAGAATATCCAGTCCAAATTTTGGAGACGGCAGAGAGGACTACCAGAAACAGGGTCATAAAGATGTGTAAAGTTAAGTGGAGCCACCATACGGCAGAGGAGGCCACCTGGGAAAGAGAGGATGACCTCAGAGCAGATTACCCGGAACTCTTTGCTAGCCAATCCTAAAATCTCGGGACGAGATTTCTTTAAGGGGGGTAGGTTTGTAACACCCTAAATTTTGCCACAAATAAAATCTTTGGAACCAATTTAATTTGTTCATATTGTTTGATCATACATGACACCTATTTGATTTTTGGAGATTTCAAATTAATTAATTAAAAAGAATCATAGGAATCACATGTTTGAGCATTCATGCCCTTGCATATTTTTATTGGGTGATTTGCAGTGTTCAAAAGTTTGAATTCAAAATCATTTGCATCTCTCCAAAATTTCTCAAATTTCAAACAAACCAGGAAAATTTCCTTTCCCTCCTTTTCTTCTCCTTTCCTCTTTTGGCCCGAGCCGGCCCAACCCAGTCCCGGCCCAGCCTTTCTCCTCCTCCTCCCCTTCAGCTCGGCCCGGCTCGCCCCGCGCGGCCCAGCACCCCTGCGCGGCCCACTGGCCGGAACGGCCCAGCCAGCAGGCCGCCGCGCCCTCCCCCGCGCGCTCTCTCTCTCTCCCTGACACCCGACCCCGCTTGTCATCGCCCTCCTCTCTCCCTTTCCTTTCTCGGTCCGACGTCGACGGAGCCAGCGCCCGCGCCATGGACTCCATCCCGCGTCTCCCGCCCCGCACCTGGCCTCGCCCGAGGATCCGGCTTCGCCCTCCGCCCTTCCTTTCCCGCGCCCGCACTTTCCTTCCCTGCCCCCGCCCGCGCCGTGCGCAGTTCGAATTCGGACAGAGTCCGAAGTCCGGACCTTCCTTGCATCACGCCGCCTTCCCTTTCCCCCTCCGCAAGCCTCGGCGTCCGGGTTATATAAGCGGCCGCCCTCGACGTCCGTAGCCCCATTAAGTCCCAGCCCGAGCCCTAGCACCGCCGGTCCACGCAGAAGAGTCCGCGGACGCCGTCGCTCGCCGCCGCAAGCCGCCGGAAGCCGTCGTTGCCCCACCGTCGACTACTTCTACGCTCGGAGCTCCGCACCGAGGTAAGGAGTTGATCTAGCTAGCTCTAGTCCCTCGCCGCGCCCTACACCGACGGGAATCGCTCGCCGGAGTTGAGTCTCTGCGTCACCCCGTCGCCCGCCGCCTCCGGCCGATGCGCCGCCACCCGAACCCCTTCGCCCGCTTCGCACCACCGCCCGCTCGCCCGTGCGCCCGGTCCCTCTAGCCCTAGGCCCCGGAACCACGGAGTTCGTATTCCTCCGGCGAACCTCCGCCGCGCCCAAAGGTCGCCGTCGGTCGACCCGTCGCCGGAGCCCTCCCTATTCCCCGCGCGATCTAATCCCCACCGTTCACCCAAGATCCGACGGCCCGAGTCGCGCGACCCGGAGTCAGATACCGGTCAGCGCCGGGTTTCTTGCTAAAGAGTCCCTGGGGTTTTTGAGAATTAACCCGCGGTCCAGATCTATTAGATCTAGGTCCCTGGCTTTACGGTTTAGACCCTGAGTTTTTGGGAAATCAACCCGCAGTCCTGGTCAAGCCTGGTCAGCGCGGAGGTTTTGCGAGAAAGACCCTGAGCTTCTTCTAAATTAACCCGCAGTCCTATTTATTTACGGATAGGTCCAGGTTTTCACAGTTTAGCCCCTGGAATTTCAAATTCTCTTTATTTTAAGCCCTTAATCTTATTTTATGCATATCTTTTGCGTTTTAACTCCGATTTGAACGATTCTTGAACCTACGGAATCGTAATAAAGTGTAGATTAATTCTAAAACCTTTTTAACCTCTGTTTATGATGTTTGGTGTACTGTTTTAGTCAGTTTATGCTCATTGCTTGTATGTATGCAACGTGTAGCCGACGTTCCGTCCGAGTTTGTCGATAATCCATCTTGGGAAGTTCCTGAGCAAGCTTTTGCTGAGGAAGGCAAGTATTCTTTGACCTATGTCCTATTTACTTTAATCACATGATCTAGAGCCTAAATTTTGCATGCTCCTACTAAGGATGACTAGCCTCATATACCTTTACATGTTTTATAACCTGGGAGGGCTGTGATGTTGTAAGTTAATTGCTTCCGCTCAACTCACTTTATTTATGTTGTTAATGATGGTCAAGTAATGATGAACCTGATGATAAAAGTTTGGTTTTAACATCATGGAGGCTTGAGCATGTTTTGTTGGTTTTGCTCAAGTGCTTCGCCCTAAGGATCGGTTCGCCGAGCGACCACCCAGGAAAACAGTACAACCACAAGACTCACATGGGCACTGGGCTTGACTGATTAATTAGATGAACTAGAGTTTTGGCTTACTTTCCTGAAACATGGCGTATGAGGGGTCTGGGGGATATGGGACTTTGCCCTTTGCCAATGTGGTGCAGTTTTATCTGTCACCTTTGGAACGGAACTCTCATATCTTTAGTTAACTGGAGTAACCTGTAACGAGTGGGCCACAACTCTAGGAATTCTTTGTAAAGGTCTCGTAATGAAACCCTGCCGATTCATCTAAGGTATGAATAAATGGGGCTTTGCAAACCTCGGGCACAATGGGAATCATGACTTGTGGGTAAAGTTGTACAACCTCTCGAGAGTGTTTAAAACTGATATATCAGCCGTGCTCACGGTTAAGAGCGGCCTGGACCCTCACAGATTAGAGTTTCAGCTTCAAGGTGAATGGCTCACGGTGATCATGGTAATGATGATGGATATGGTTATGGTTCATGCTTATCTTTTAAATATGTTTTATTGTCTTTATAATAAAGGGATGGGTTACCGCTAATCATTGCTAGTAATTAAAACTTGACTAACTAAAAGCAATTGCTTTGCCTAACCACTATAAAGCCAGTCCACTTTTATCCTAAACGGAATACTTGCTGAGTGCGTTATGTACTCATTCTTGCTTGTTTTATACCCGTTGCATCCATTGCAACCGCTGCTCAGATCCAGAAGGAAGTTGTGGTGATCCTAACCAGGAGTTCCAGGACTACGACGAGTTCTAGGCTGGTGTGCCATCCGTCAGTTGCCTGTGGATCACGGTCGTCTTCCGCTGTCGTTTAGTTAACTCGTTTTCGTTCAGATACTCGGT
The DNA here is from genome assembly GCA_022530915.1 of Paspalum notatum. Lineage (NCBI taxonomy): Eukaryota > Viridiplantae > Streptophyta > Magnoliopsida > Poales > Poaceae > Paspalum > Paspalum notatum. The sequence goes on from CM039692.1 coordinate 28,447,130, forward strand.
TTCGTTAAAGACATTTATGGTCTGTAATAATGGTTATTACTCTTAAGTAAAGTACTGGTTGTGCTATTTACTTTTGTTTATGCTGTGTATGTGGTTAAACTGATCCTGGCACATACATGGTTAGCACTTGGTTTTGTTTCTAAAACCGGGTGTGACAAAAGTGGTATCAGAGCCGTACTGACCGTAGGACGCAAGCCTAGAATAGAACTGGTCGTTGTTAAGGATTTTGCTTACCTTTTCTTGCTTTCTCCATTCAAATACTTGCCATATGTGCTATTTTGATATCCATACTCGTCTATTTCAATTAAGATCTTCTATATCTACTTATCTATCCCACAATAGAACTGTTTCTCATGTTTGCTTACGTTGTGGGCCTGCAGATGTCGACTTTCAAGCGCACTGCCCGCATGCGTGTTGGTGGACGAGGTTATGGCGGACCCAACAGGATCAGATTGCCTACCCCAACCCCACCTTCTCCACCGCCACAAGAGTGGGTAGACCTGACTGAGTCCGAGGAGGAAGATCCAGAAGAACTTGTCCCTGAGCGGTCCGAAGATGAACCAGAAGAGGAGCCGCAGGAAGAACCCCCAGAGGTGCAGCCACCAGTACCCTCTTCGGCGTCGCCGCAGGAGCAACCCCAGGAGGAGCCAGAAGATCCAGCTGTTGACCCTGAAGACCCAGAACAAGATCCAGATGCTGGAGACGCACCCCCATCGGACGATGATGAGGACGACGATGAAGCTGGACCCGTGGTCACCACAACCCACCGCTGGTTCGACTACCCGCTGCCTGTTCCTCGGATGCTGAGGGAAACGCTGGAGATGCTCCACTACGATCAGTTCTGGATCACCTATGTGGGGACTCGCTACCGCCATCCCGTCCTACCTGATGATTGGGACATGACAGTGGAGATCAGCATCCCGGATGAGTTCGGATCCCGCCGGAACATCCACGTCAGACACGCACCTACTCGCCGCAACAGCCATGAAGCCGCCATCAGTGATGCTGCTAGGGAGGCCTTGACGACGTTGTGTCACGCACACCGTGAAGATATGGCCATCACTTCACGCCGGTACTACCCCTGCCGTTCGGTCGAAAGACTTGATGCCTGGATCGCCAACCCGGAGGCAGAACAGAACCCACGCCTGGAATCCACTATTGAGTACCTTGCTACCCTCAACACCGACTACAATGCCGCCTTGGACGAGTTGGACATGGTGAGGTACGAGAACCGGAAGCTTCGAGCATGGGTTGCACATGGCGTTGAGCCCGCGGAAGAAGAACCTGTAGAAGACCCTGCTGATGCTCCGCGTAGGAAGAAGGCCCGCTACAATGATCCAGAAGCTAGGACCTATATACGGCATCATGAGGACTAGGATGCTACCCCTTTTGTAATAGGTTCTAGTAGTATCGATTAGTTAGTCCGGTTAGGCTTAGAACGATTAAAAGTGTGCTCGTTTGCTTATGATTGTGTCTTATGGATGATTTGGTTCTTTGTAATGAGTGCTTAAGTTGTGGGGCGATGTCCACGACTTAGTCTTTTGGTTGGATGCTTAATAAGTTTAATAAAAATAGTTAGTTTGGGAAAGCCTTGCTCTATCCATATATATGTTTAGATCTTTGTCTCATCTATCTTGGTTACTAACGTTGAATAAGAGGTATGGTCGGGAGTATGTGCTAACGGTATGTTTGGTCCATCAGATGAGTACAGGACGTGGACGTGGTCGTGGTCGTGGAGGTAGAGGAGGTCGCGGAGAAGGACTTCCAAATCCACCGCCACCGATGACTATGGAACAACTGATCATGAACCAGACCCAAGTGATACAAGCTCTTGGTCAAGCAGTGGCAGCCATGCACCAGGCACAGCAGCAACCACCCCCGCCACCACCGCCTCAACCGCGAGACAGACGCGCAGAATTTATGAAGGGACACCCACCTGTGTTCACTCACTCTGTCGATCCTATGGATGCAGAAGACTGGCTCCGCGCAATAGAACGGGAGCTGGACGTCGCTCAGTGCACCGACCAGGAGAAAGTCCTCTACGGCCCTCACCAGTTACGGGGTGCTGCTCAACAATGGTGGGAATCGTACCGCTTGGCTCATAACAACCCCACCACCATTACCTGGCAGGAGTTCACCGAGAGGTTCAGAGCGCATCATGTTCCAGCTGGTGTGATGTCACTGAAGAAAGAAGAGTTCCTGGCACTCACCCAGGGCACCATGACCGTCAGTGAGTATCGAGACAAGTTCCTACAGCTGTCCCGCTACTGTCCCGAGGAGGTTAACACCGACCCCAAGAAGCAGTACCGTTTCCTCAAAGGCTTGGTCGATCCACTCAGGTACCAGCTTATGAACCATACTTTTCCTAACTGCCAGCATCTGATAGACCGAGCTATCGTGACGGAGAATACTCGTCGCGAGATGGAGGAAAAGAAGCGCAAACAGAAGGCACAACAATCTAGCAGCAACACCCGCCCGCGGTTTTCTGGGTCCCAGAACTTTCAGAACCGTCCTACACAGAACTCCGGACAGCAGCAGCCCCAGTTCCAGCGCTACAACAGCAATGGCAACTATCAGCGCCCGAACTATCAGTCTCAGCAGAACAATACCCAAATGCAGCGCTCAAACAATCAAGCTCCCCGCCAACCGACTCCTACCAGTACCCCAGTGAAGACAGGCACGCCAGTACCAACGGGAAGTGCAAATTGCTTCAAATGCGGAGGAACAGGTCACTGGTCTAAGCAATGCCCATATAAAGGTACGCCGCAGCAGACACCGCAATCGAGTTCGAAGGCGGGCACCCCCAACCAAGCTTCCAGCCACGCCAAGATCAACCACGTCACCGCGGAGGCTGCCCAGGAAGGTCCAAATGCTGTCGTAGGTACGTTCCTGGTCAACTCCCAACCCGCCTTAGTACTATTCGATACTGGTGCTACGCATTCTTTCGTTACTGCTCAGCATGTAGAGAAGTATAATTTGCCTATGATAAAGATGGTAAAATCAATGCTAGTTAGTTCACCTGGGGGAAACATGCGATCCGAGTTCGCTTGCGATGATGCATCCATTAAAATAAGGGGGGTAGATTTTCCAGCATCATTGATAGTTATGAAAGCACAAGGAGTAGATGTTATCCTGGGTATGAATTGGCTGCAAAGATACAACGGGGTAATCTCATGTGCCGAGAGGAAAGTGACTTTGACTACGCCAGCCGGGGAGAACATGGAAGTTCTGATAGACCCACCTCAAGCAGGAGTTAATGCTATTGATGCCACAGCCTTGGAGAACATCAGAGTAGTGTCAGAATTTCCGGAAGTCTTCCCAGATTCGTTGCCAGGTATGCCACCTGAACGTGACATTGAATTTTCTATTGAATTAGTACCTGGAACTGCACCTATCTATAAGAAAGCATATAGAATATCTGGTGTCGAATTACTTGAAGTTAAGAAACAAATAGATGAACTATTGGAAAAAGGGTTTATTCGCAAGAGCACCTCCCCTTGGGCCTCACCAGTTTTGCTTACTGAAAAGAAAGATGGAACCTTGCGAATGTGTGTCGATTACAGAGGTCTTAATGCCGTTACAGTAAAGAATAAATATCCACTGCCCCGGATTGAAGATTTATTTGATCAGCTCAAAGGTGCCTGTGTTTTCTCCAAAATTGATTTGCGATCTGGATATCATCAACTAAGAATTAGACCTTCAGATATACCAAAGACAGCGTTTATTAGTCGTTATGGATTATATGAATATACAGTTATGTCGTTTGGTTTGACAAATGCCCCAGCCTTCTTTATGTATATGATGAATAGTGTGTTTATGGAATATCTTGACAAGTTTGTTGTGATATTTATCGATGACATTCTAATCTATTCCAAAACTGAAGAGGAACACGAGGAACATCTAAGATTAGTGTTGCAGAAGCTTAGAGAGCATAAACTTTATGCGAAGTTCAGCAAGTGTGATTTCTGGATTGAGGAGGTTAAGTTTCTAGGTCATGTCATATCCAATGGAGGGATTGCCGTTGATCAGAGTAAGGTATCTGTAGTGCAGAATTGGAAGATCCCAGGGGATGTGAAAGGCATCAGGAGTTTTCTCGGATTAGCTGGTTACTATCGGCGTTTCATTGAAGGGTTTTCCAAGATTGCTAAACCAATGACAGCTTTGTTAGAGAAGAATATTAAATTTCAGTGGACGTCAGCTTGTCAGAAAGCCTTCGAGGAGTTGAAAAAGAGGTTAACCACAGCGCCAGTGCTAACTTTTCCAGATATGCATAAGCCTTTTTCAGTATACTGTGATGCTTCACGACTAGGTTTGGGATGTGTTCTTATGCAAGAAGGCAAGGTTATTGCCTATGCCTCTAGACAACTGAGGGATCATGAGAAGAATTACCCAACTCATGATTTGGAATTAGCCGCAGTGGTGCATGCATTAAAAGTATGGAGGCATTATTTATTCGGGCAAAAGTGTGACATCTATACTGATCACAAAAGCTTAAAGTATATCTTTACCCAGACTGAGTTAAATATGAGGCAAAGACGATGGTTAGAATTAATCAAGGATTATGATCTGGAGATACATTATCATCCTGGCAAAGCAAATGTAGTAGCAGACGCTCTGAGCCGAAAGAGTCAGATCAGTCTGTTGTGGGCAAGAGAGTTGCCGGATGAGTTAGCCATAGAATTCGACCGACTAAGTTTGGGTTTTCTTAATAATACGGAAGGCGCCGTCTCCATGGAGTTTGAACCTACATTGGAACAAGAAATCAGGAAGGGACAACTTAATGATGAGAAGATCAAGGAAATAAAAGAGTTAATCAAGTTAGATAAGGCACCGGGATTCCGAGTGGATGCCGACGGCACAGTATGGCATGGGGATAGGATTTGTGTTCCGAACATAAAGTCTATACGAGATTTAATTCTGAAGGAAGCACATGAGACAGCTTATTCCATCCATCCCGGAAGTGAAAAGATGTACCAAGATCTGAAGCAGAAATTTTGGTGGTACGGTATGAAACGTGAAGTAGCAGAATATGTAGCTTTGTGTGACGTTTGTCAGAGAGTGAAAGCTGAGCATCAAAAGCCCGCTGGATTGTTACAGCCACTCAAGATCCCCGAGTGGAAGTGGGAGGAAATTGGTATGGATTTCATTGTCGGCCTACCGCGTACACAAAGTGGTTTTGATTCTATATGGGTAGTAGTGGACAGATTAACCAAAGTTGCTCACTTTATTCCTGTCAAGACCACTTATTCGGGAGCCAAGTTAGCTGAATTGTATATGTCCAGAATTGTGTGTTTGCATGGAGTACCAAAGAAGATTGTGTCAGATCGTGGAACTCAGTTTACATCTCATTTTTGGAAGCGTTTGCATGAGTCAATGGGCACTAAGTTAAATTTCAGTTCAGCATATCATCCACAGACCGATGGGCAGACAGAAAGAACCAACCAGATATTGGAGGATATGTTGAGAGCTTGCGCAATACAATATGGTACTAGTTGGGACAAAAGTTTGCCGTATGCCGAATTTTCTTATAACAATAGTTATCAGGCTAGTATCAAGATGTCACCTTTTCAGGCTTTGTATGGTAGAAGGTGCAGAACTCCCTTGCATTGGGATCAACCAGGGGAGAAGCAGTTGTTTGGTCCTGGAATCATAGAAGACGCCGAACGACAAGTACGAATGATTCGGGAGAATTTGAGGATTGCTCAAACTAGACAGAAGAGTTATGCGGATAACCGTCGAAGGGATTTGGAATTCGCAGTAGGAGACTATGTGTACTTGAAAGTATCACCTATTCGTGGTCTACGCCGATTCAAAGTGAAGGGAAAATTAGCACCACGATATATTGGGCCTTTTAAAATAATTGACCGTAAGGGAGAAGTTGCATATCAACTGGAATTTCCTGACAGATTATCGGGAGTACACGATGTGTTCCATGTATCTCAGTTGAAGAAGTGTCTGCGAGTACCTGTAGAGCAGTTGCAGGAGGATGAACTTAATGTGCAGGATGATTTGACTTATACAGAATATCCAGTCCAAATTTTGGAGACGGCAGAGAGGACTACCAGAAACAGGGTCATAAAGATGTGTAAAGTTAAGTGGAGCCACCATACGGCAGAGGAGGCCACCTGGGAAAGAGAGGATGACCTCAGAGCAGATTACCCGGAACTCTTTGCTAGCCAATCCTAAAATCTCGGGACGAGATTTCTTTAAGGGGGGTAGGTTTGTAACACCCTAAATTTTGCCACAAATAAAATCTTTGGAACCAATTTAATTTGTTCATATTGTTTGATCATACATGACACCTATTTGATTTTTGGAGATTTCAAATTAATTAATTAAAAAGAATCATAGGAATCACATGTTTGAGCATTCATGCCCTTGCATATTTTTATTGGGTGATTTGCAGTGTTCAAAAGTTTGAATTCAAAATCATTTGCATCTCTCCAAAATTTCTCAAATTTCAAACAAACCAGGAAAATTTCCTTTCCCTCCTTTTCTTCTCCTTTCCTCTTTTGGCCCGAGCCGGCCCAACCCAGTCCCGGCCCAGCCTTTCTCCTCCTCCTCCCCTTCAGCTCGGCCCGGCTCGCCCCGCGCGGCCCAGCACCCCTGCGCGGCCCACTGGCCGGAACGGCCCAGCCAGCAGGCCGCCGCGCCCTCCCCCGCGCGCTCTCTCTCTCTCCCTGACACCCGACCCCGCTTGTCATCGCCCTCCTCTCTCCCTTTCCTTTCTCGGTCCGACGTCGACGGAGCCAGCGCCCGCGCCATGGACTCCATCCCGCGTCTCCCGCCCCGCACCTGGCCTCGCCCGAGGATCCGGCTTCGCCCTCCGCCCTTCCTTTCCCGCGCCCGCACTTTCCTTCCCTGCCCCCGCCCGCGCCGTGCGCAGTTCGAATTCGGACAGAGTCCGAAGTCCGGACCTTCCTTGCATCACGCCGCCTTCCCTTTCCCCCTCCGCAAGCCTCGGCGTCCGGGTTATATAAGCGGCCGCCCTCGACGTCCGTAGCCCCATTAAGTCCCAGCCCGAGCCCTAGCACCGCCGGTCCACGCAGAAGAGTCCGCGGACGCCGTCGCTCGCCGCCGCAAGCCGCCGGAAGCCGTCGTTGCCCCACCGTCGACTACTTCTACGCTCGGAGCTCCGCACCGAGGTAAGGAGTTGATCTAGCTAGCTCTAGTCCCTCGCCGCGCCCTACACCGGCGGGAATCGCTCGCCGGAGTTGAGTCTCTGCGTCACCCCGTCGCCCGCCGCCTCCGGCCGATGCGCCGCCACCCGAACCCCTTCGCCCGCTTCGCACCACCGCCCGCTCGCCCGTGCGCCCGGTCCCTCTAGCCCTAGGCCCCGGAACCACGGAGTTCGTATTCCTCCGGCGAACCTCCGCCGCGCCCAAAGGTCGCCGTCGGTCGACCCGTCGCCGGAGCCCTCCCTATTCCCCGCGCGATCTAATCCCCACCGTTCACCCAAGATCCGACGGCCCGAGTCGCGCGACCCGGAGTCAGATACCGGTCAGCGCCGGGTTTCTTGCTAAAGAGTCCCTGGGTTTTTGAGAATTAACCCGCGGTCCAGATCTATTAGATCTAGGTCCCTGGCTTTACGGTTTAGACCCTGAGTTTTTGGGAAATCAACCCGCAGTCCTGGTCAAGCCTGGTCAGCGCGGAGGTTTTGCGAGAAAGACCCTGAGCTTCTTCTAAATTAACCCGCAGTCCTATTTATTTACGGATAGGTCCAGGTTTTCACAGTTTAGCCCCTGGAATTTCAAATTCTCTTTATTTTAAGCCCTTAATCTTATTTTATGCATATCTTTTGCGTTTTAACTCCGATTTGAACGATTCTTGAACCTACGGAATCGTAATAAAGTGTAGATTAATTCTAAAACCTTTTTAACCTCTGTTTATGATGTTTGGTGTACTGTTTTAGTCAGTTTATGCTCATTGCTTGTATGTATGCAACGTGTAGCCGACGTTCCGTCCGAGTTTGTCGATAATCCATCTTGGGAAGTTCCTGAGCAAGCTTTTGCTGAGGAAGGCAAGTATTCTTTGACCTATGTCCTATTTACTTTAATCACATGATCTAGAGCCTAAATTTTGCATGCTCCTACTAAGGATGACTAGCCTCATATACCTTTACATGTTTTATAACCTGGGAGGGCTGTGATGTTGTAAGTTAATTGCTTCCGCTCAACTCACTTTATTTATGTTGTTAATGATGGTCAAGTAATGATGAACCTGATGATAAAAGTTTGGTTTTAACATCATGGAGGCTTGAGCATGTTTTGTTGGTTTTGCTCAAGTGCTTCGCCCTAAGGATCGGTTCGCCGAGCGACCACCCAGGAAAACAGTACAACCACAAGACTCACATGGGCACTGGGCTTGACTGATTAATTAGATGAACTAGAGTTTTGGCTTACTTTCCTGAAACATGGCGTATGAGGGGTCTGGGGGATATGGGACTTTGCCCTTTGCCAATGTGGTGCAGTTTTATCTGTCACCTTTGGAACGGAACTCTCATATCTTTAGTTAACTGGAGTAACCTGTAACGAGTGGGCCACAACTCTAGGAATTCTTTGTAAAGGTCTCGTAATGAAACCCTGCCGATTCATCTAAGGTATGAATAAATGGGGCTTTGCAAACCTCGGGCACAATGGGAATCATGACTTGTGGGTAAAGTTGTACAACCTCTCGAGAGTGTTTAAAACTGATATATCAGCCGTGCTCACGGTTAAGAGCGGCCTGGACCCTCACAGATTAGAGTTTCAGCTTCAAGGTGAATGGCTCACGGTGATCATGGTAATGATGATGGATATGGTTATGGTTCATGCTTATCTTTTAAATATGTTTTATTGTCTTTATAATAAAGGGATGGGTTACCGCTAATCATTGCTAGTAATTAAAACTTGACTAACTAAAAGCAATTGCTTTGCCTAACCACTATAAAGCCAGTCCACTTTTATCCTAAACGGAATACTTGCTGAGTGCGTTATGTACTCATTCTTGCTTGTTTTATACCCGTTGCATCCATTGCAACCGCTGCTCAGATCCAGAAGGAAGTTGTGGTGATCCTAACCAGGAGTTCCAGGACTACGACGAGTTCTAGGCTGGTGTGCCATCCGTCAGTTGCCTGTGGATCACGGTCGTCTTCCGCTGTCGTTTAGTTAACTCGTTTTCGTTCAGATACTCGGTTTCGTTAAAGACATTTATGGTCTGTAATAATGGTTATTACTCTTAAGTAAAGTACTGGTTGTGCTATTTACTTTTGTTTATGCTGTGTATGTGGTTAAACTGATCCTGGCACATACATGGTTAGCACTTGGTTTTGTTTCTAAAACCGGGTGTGACAAAAGTGGTATCAGAGCTCTTTTTTATGCATTTGTCTTTTTCTTGCTTTTTTTTATCTCAAAAGTGTCGAAAAACAAGATACAACTCCACACAAACACAAAACTCTCGTCTGTATATGACAGATTTTCTACTCAGAGTTGCATAGCCGATTAGACACTCTTAACGGCCTCAAAACCAAAAACTCAGAATACCAAAGTTGTAGCTCTTCTTTTTCTCTTTTTTCACAGTATATGGAACACCTATTTTGGACAAGGGAGTATGAGGATATTGATCCCAAAATACAGACTGCTCAGAAAGTTCTGGGTCACAAACAGTTTTACTCCTAACAGATATTACGCCCCGATAACGACGTTTTCTGGAAATCTCACAGTTGACAAAGCTTTCCAGAAAGTGCCAGAACACCAAAATCTGAGTTCGTATGAAGGAGATATGATCAAAATACAGAATTGGACAGAAACTAAACCGAATTGGATGCGGTGACGTGATGAAAAAGGACACGGTGACACGATGCAAATCTCAAACTAAATCAAGAACGCGATCTAAAGCAGCAACAAGACTATGAACAAGGACACAAACTCAATAATGTGGATTCTGAAATCAAATTATGCAAAAGGCTAAACGTTGTGAAAGGACAAGGTGGACTACAAATCCTAAATTTTTGTGGCTTTTTTTTGGACTTTAGGAATATAAACCACTCAAACTAAGGGACACACGATAATATACTTTACGGCAAACCTGAAGCTCTGATTACCACTTGATGTGAATTAGGGGTCCCGACCTTCCGAGAGGTATGGATAATTCGATTTGGGTGGAGACTCGACGTTAACGATCCGGCTTCTAATCAATACGATTCGAACCCTGTAATCGCTACATCACCGCTCCGTTGGTTATCAACCATGTGACGTGCGCGATTGACCTCGCCAAAAAGGCTTATCCCTGCAAGTGCAATCGAAAACACAAACAAGAATATGAAGAATGGAATCTCAATATTGCATAAGGTGGGGTTTCACAAACCGATACACGAACGGCGAAACTGTTCGCGACAGACTAATCTAATCAAAACTCATCTAATACAATGACGGCTACTGAATATATACAAAGGAGAGGTGTAGGGTGCAGCCAAGGGGGTGGCCGAGCAACCCTAGGGCGTACAAGGCCTTCGGGCCCAAAAACTGGTCCAGCATCACCCGGGCAGATTCTGGACGTCATATTGTTTCAACGGTTCCCATCGGCTCGGATCGTATTTTGGTGTGGGACCACCTGAGTTGGAAAGCTTATCTCCTTAGCTTTCCGTCGATATGTAGAACGTCCAAAACGGAGTCCGTATGTGGCCTGGGCGTCCGTTTTACCGAGGCCTACTCCTGCAGTCCGAACCGGTGACGAGAATAAATTGGGGTTTAACTCGGATTGCGTATGGGACTCCATCTTGGCTTAAGCCTTAATCATATGAATATTGTACATGTTCTCATCAAAAATACTTCTTATCTTTTTCGAAATTTAGCTTTCCTTATTCTGAACCTTTAGTATTTCGACCATAACTTTCTCGTCTGAAATCATTTTAAAAGATCTACAACTTTGGTATTCAGACTTTCTTCATTTGACGTCATTAAGGTCCTCTAATTGGCTCCACAAGGTGTTGCTGTCCTGAATTCCGAGAGTATCTCGAGATTTGGTTGAAGCTTGGTTTGGTTTTAAGATAAACCTTGCATACCTTCATCTTTCTTGTACTCAAGCGATCCTTAGCCTCCGGAACCTTCTCGGCTAATCATCTTTGCCTCCATTATCTGTAGCTTAGAATAAACAAGCTCCAAAAAACATTAGTCTTAAAAAATTTAATTGACACAGCAGACATACCTTTAACACCATAGTTACTTCTTCGTGATAACTGTAGAAAAACTCACTAACAGATCATAAGTCACTGACAGCGTTAGCATCTACTATTAAAGAGTTAGATTGAAAAAGATTTTTTTTATTGGACCGAAGTTTATTTTTCCTGTATTGTTAGTTAAAGCAATATATATAAAAGAAACTATATTCTAATAGTGTTTATAAAAGATTAAACTAATAAAAGAGCTAAACTTATTTTAAACAAAACTATCTAATTATAACATTAAATGCAAGAAAGTAAATAGAATAGAATAAACTAAAATAAAATAAATGGCACAAAATAATAGATAAAATGCTAAATTAAGAAAAACAAAAATCTAATGACAACAAAATTGCGAGGTTAGTCTAAACTATGAATGAACATAAGAACGAACGATTAACACAAGAACATAATTAGAGAATAAGATTAGAACACAAAGACTAAACACAAACTAGAGAATTATAACACACTGACTAATTAGAACATAATTAGAAAAACTATTACTACACGATTAGAACTAGATTAGCATACAATTAGCAAACACAAACTAACTATTAAAACTAGTAGTAAAAGACAAAATTAAATTCATACATAAACTCAACTTAATTAGGACTCGATTAATTAGTTCTCCGGCAACGGTGCCAGAAAAGCTTGTTGACGGCACTTAAGCACGGCAAACATTATACTGCAAGCGACAGTATCGTGTGTAGCCTTTTCTTGTCAATCCAGAAAATTAATTAATTGAGAGCTAATTAATAAGAGTTTATGGTAAACTAAAGATATAAAATAGGGCTCTAATCTATCTCTTAATAACTAGCCTAAACTACATCTAATCTACGCCTAAACTATACTAATACTATATGATAAGCAATTAGAACAGAACTAGAACACTAGTTAAGGGGTATTAACTGGACTCTAATTAAGTTCTAATTCGATCCAAGACATGCATGATATGGGCACCACAAATAGATAAGAGTAACGAGATAACTAGTACCTCAAGGTAGAAATAAACATGATTAAGCATAAACTTCATAGCATGATTAGATCAAGATCAAACAACCTAACCCTCTAGATCGAGTTTAACCTTTCCCCGGGCTCCACTGTCACTGGTAACCAGGTAATTGACGAGAAACTCTCAACATGCATACATAATTAGATAATGCACTTCTAATTACTTCACATAGTCTAATAACATAATTAGCATAACTAGAACTTCTAATCACCATGATCATAAGAACTAGATATACAACTATATCATTAGTAAGCTAGATCAACGATCAAAAACGCTAGATGAATATAACCCTTAGTGACATGCTCTAATTAACATGCATCTAGACATAAAGTTAATTAGAGCTAGAACAAGCATAATTAGAACAAGAAGATGATAATAAGAACAATGCTTCATTAATAAATAGTATCATACTTACAACCACGGCCGTAGCTCTTGATGATACAATTAGACCTCTGTAGCTAGGTAATTAGAGCATAATGCAAAAGCTCTAATCACCTCTAGGAACTAGAAGAACTCTAATCCTAGACTAGAAACTCGACCTTCTACTCTCCTCTAATTATTGTCCCTCATCTCTGCATCTTGTCACCTTGATAATGAATTGGATGCCTCGTCTCGGGGCCTATGGTCGCTATTTATACCCTGGAGAAGACGTGGTAGAAAAAAAACCTCAACCGACGTAAGAAGTCCCTAGGTCGGCCGAGTAGGGGGTCTGGTCGGCCGACCAGGACTCCTCCTTCACCCGGTTGTTTTCATCTTTTGCGGGGACGTTGCTTATCGCCTAAGAAATACTTGTACGGGGCCTCTCGGACTCTTGGGCTTCTGGAATCTTCGGTATGGGCCGAGATTTGACGGAATCTTCTAGTCTTCGATATATTTGATATATTTATTAATAATTATCTTCAATTCCTTGTAACTCTTGACACTTTCTTGAAGCTTCTGATTAGAAAGCCTTGGTCAACACAGAGGGGGCATAAATTAACCAAGCCATCCTTGTTCATCATCTTGAATGAATGTCATCTCAGAGGTTTTTTCTCACTCAACGTAGATCGTTGTGAATTTCGCGAAAATTGGTCAAAAACCTGTAAAAATCACATATAGCATATTTTCAAGACAATGTTGCAAAATCCACAATAATCGGTGATAATTGTTAGTAAAAGATATAGTTGACGCTTATAATCAATGAAAAACTATGTAAAATGATACAAAATATTCGTTCATAAGCTGCGTCAACAATGATAAAGGGAGTTAATCAATCATAACAATAAGATTATTCAATCTATCTCGTAGTATCTGACCTAGTTGGTCTAAGTTGATTTGGTTTACATTCTTTTAGTATAGGCTAGGCCCAACTAGTAGAAACCTTATCCAAAGCTAAGGCATTCCAAATATATGCTACCCAATTCAAGAAAACATATTAATTGATTCCAAAGCCATAGATCTAGTGTGGAGGTTCTGGCATGGAGGCGTGGCGGCAGCGGAAGTGGGGTGATGTTGGGGGAGTGTACGACCACGGGGCAGCGACGGCAGGTGCGGAACGGAGTGGAGCGCAGAGTCAGAGCTAGGGTTTCAGATATTTACCTTACATAGCGATGTGGTGGGTGAAACAGTGGCCCATGATTCACTGATCAAGGGGGTAGAAAATTTTCACTGTTGTTGATGCGCCGCTGGCCTGGAAGGCGTGCGGCTCTCATAGTTAGAAATGCATTTAAATTTTTTTGTGATCGCTTACTGTCTTTTTCAAATTGATGGATGTTATAGGGACCTTATTGTCCTTCAAAGATTTAAGATCGAGGTACTGTTTATATACTGAAGGAATCCCTAGTGGTCTAAGATCTGTGCCTGATATACCCCTAGGTTTAGCTACTGCGGGGATACTAAATCTGGCAAAGGGGGTAGATGATATCCCCCAAATTGTTTCCCTGATTCGAGGATCTTAGGCCAAGCCAGGTGAAGAACGTAGGATTATTTGCCATCGGTTGCCGTTACATCACCGATCTAAGAATTAGGTCTGGTAAACCTATGATGTTTCCATGATGCAGGGATCTTATATCTACCAAGGTGGTAGGAAGTGGTAACCGTTTTCCTTCAAAAATTTATTATGGTTACATTAATCTGCGGAATCCATGTGGATTTATCATAAATCTTTACTCTAACAATGCCAAATCCGTGTTGCTTTAGGATTTCAGATAGTCTAATAATGCTATGGGTTTACAAAGAATACTATTTTTGACAACAGGTTCCTCTGCATATTATACGCCATTCTATTTTCCTAAGATAATTAATATAGTTTGTGATGGCAGGAATCTATTTCCTATTGTGGGATTTCTAAATATATGTATGAAACTTAAATTATTACTTCGAGAAGTTTCCCTTGATTCAATACTGGATATGAGTAATTGTATGCAGTTTGTGTTCAAAACGGTAATACACAGCATGCTAGTGTACAATTTTTTCTATGACCTACTGTATACTCAGTATATTGTAATTGCTGTTAGTAGTTGTGCTAGGCATCAAGATTCAGTTTACTCGTTATGATACTGAATATTGTCATTTCGTTTTCTCCTTAGGCCAATCCAGAGGTGTCTGCAACACTGCAACCACAATTCCCCATTCATGCAAGCAGACAGCTACCATCTTACTCGTCTCTTCCCCAAGGCATCCATTCCTCTTCTTCGCGAACAATGGGTGTCCAGTACAGCACCCTGGAAGAAAGTATTGGCAATGTTGAAAATCCTGAGAGTCAGTTTTCAGGTGCCCCAAGAAATGCAGAGCAAGGCCTCAAAGAAGCTTGGCCATTGAGCGAGGATGCCAGGAAGATATATGAACATTTAATTGCTGTCCAAATTGCATGTCTTCATGCTTACAACGACCCTGACATGACCACTCCTGAGAGGCACCAGCAGACTATTCAAGATCTGAATAATCAATGTGCTCGCCATGCTTTGGCTGCACATTCTAGGGACAATCTAGCAGATGCAGATACTACGGTTATTCAGCAACAAATAGCTCCATCTGGATCCTCTGAAGTCCACTATCATGGTGGCAGAGGAAGAAGGAACAATACGACCTCTTCTCGCCAGCAGCGGATGGTGGCTCTTATGGCAAACACTACCTTGAGGCTCATGGACCTCAAGGGCCAAGTAGCAGATTCCTGGTGTGCATAACTGTTTAATGTCAATCATCAACTGCAGCTTATATGAACTTGTAATGAGCCTTTTTACTGTCACTTTTGCATGCAGTGCTACTCACTACTGGAAAATAGGAAAAGTTTGTGGGCTAAAAACCCACGAACTTAGGCCTAAACCCACGAACTTAAGCTAAATTCGTGGGCCAACCGACGAACTTATCCGTCGTTCTTAATTCCACGAATTTATACGAGTAAGTTCGTGAGCCCCCACGAACTTATGGGTTTCCACATGGCCGACGAACTTAACCGCGGCCAGGGTTAAGTTCGTCGGCCTGCATGGGGCCGACGAACTTAATGTTGAGTTCGTCGGCCACCCATGACCGACGAACTTAATCCCTGGCACGGTTAATTTCGTCGGCCAACCTCCCCTGGCCAGGTTAAGTTCATCGGTCATGGGTGGCCGACGAACTTAACCATTTTTTTTTATATTTCTTCAGCACTAGGGTCTGCCCTGCAACAGAAATTCCAGAAATATTCAAATAAATTCATTCCATCACAGGCAGTTGTATTTGATTACAAACCATTCACATTCCATCACAGGCACTTATATTTCAACATAAAGTACAGATAAACTCCATATCACTCAGTCGAAGACGTACATGCATACAAAGTCCATATTACAAATTCCTTACAAGATCCATACGTGTCACTGAGCTGCAAAGTCCGAGACATACAAACCTAATCTTATTCATGTGGCTGGTTTGAGTTTTGGCCACTACCTCCTGTGCCGCCGGACTAGTTTAGGAACGCATCCACATCGTCAGGATTTTGTGACGGTGCTCGGAAACCAGAACCCTGCAAGTGTATGTCAAATTGGCTTAAAATTGCAAAATTTACATACATTTGACGAATATAGCAAACTAAACCGTAATTTGACTTCAAATGGCATACTTAATCTCTATTCGACTTAAAAAGAGAAAGTTAGCATGTAATTCACCTATATGTGTGTATATATGTTAAACTTAACCCAAATTGTGGCGGTGATGGCATATTTAACCTAAATTTGAGTTCAAGTTGTAGAATTTCCGTAAATTTGAGCTATATCCGCATATATGAGTCAAACTTAACTAAAATTTGTGAATATTGCATACTTAACCTAAATTCAACAATGTTGGATATGTTTACGTACCTGCGGTGTCATCGGTGCACCTGTGGGACGCCATGGCATGCAGTAAGGTGGCTGGCTACCGGGGTAGAACATCGGCTGCTGCCCATGATACATCATCATCGGGTGGTACATCCACTAAGGCTGCTGTGACTGTTTATATAGTATGATACATATTACTACTTAGATTGAAGAACATGCATGTTTTATTTTCGAAGTAATGAGAACAATGAAGACAGACCTGGCTTGCATCTCCAAAGGGCGGTCCTTGGGTAGGATACATCCATTGTTAAGGCTGGGATGCCTGCAACTCAAACAAATTGATACGACATATATATTTAAGAACTCAATATAGGTCGATTTCGTTATAGTAACTCAAATTAAGCGAAATATTTACCTGGCCAGATGGTATTATCTGGTTAGGAGGCTGAGAACCCTGAGCATCTCCACGTGGTGATCCTTGGCTGGTAGGAGTGCTGTAGTAGTTAGGTGGAGGTCGAAACTCTGGAGCATCTCCAAACGGTGGTCCTTGGGTCATTGAACTACTTACGAAATAGTTAGGTGGCACCTACAAAACATGTATATCACTAGATTAGTTGGTTCAGAGGCAATAATTGATACAACCAGAGTTTACCTGTTGATAAGGTTGTGGAGGTCGAAACTCTGGAACATCTCCGCTAAGCTTCTGAGACAATGTCTGTTCAAGATTTATTACTTAGATCACAATGAAATGTAAAATTTCATAGCATTGTCTACAAATATGAATGAGTTAGAGTTCGTACCATAAGATACGTCATCATGTAATCATTGTTTTCTCGAAGTTTACGAGTTTCCTCTTGAAGTCTACGAGTTTCCTCCTGTTGAGCTTCTTGCTAGGCTCTCGACGGCCGGCAAGAAGAGCTTGGCTTGTCCTTTGCGGCCTTGGAATACGATCGTACTCCAAGGCATCATCACCCAAACCCCACCTATGAACAGTAGTCGACAACAATTCTACAACTAACTACGAAAGACAGTAAAATATCTTCGAATTTTGAGGTTTACATACCTGCCATGGCGTAACCCACCGCCAGCTTCGTATATGGCTTCAACGTCTGGTGCGGCCGCCCTCCAATCAAACTCCGGTCCATGGCGTTGAATTACATTCTCTTTGTACTTCGCCTGCACAACATAGACTTTAGTGTACATTCAGTTGTAAGTCGATGTTCACTAGATTTAATATACTTACAAGCTTCTCGGTTGTTTGCTCATCGCACAAAACCTCTGGATTGTCCGAATCTGAACATTTGTGCCCCTCAATATAGACCTCCACAAAGCTAGGCTTAACACCAGTTTTAGCCTCCTACAATGCAAAGTTAAAGTTAGTGACATTGACTTATATCAAATTTTAAGGTGGTAACATGAATACATACCATGCGTTGTTCTTTGCCAATGAATCCATCTGCCCCGAACCTTTGCATCACTGGTTTACTGGTTCTGTTCACTCGGTTTCTATCCGATGCCCCCTGGAAGTCACTTCCTGTCCAATGGTTGCAGATCCACCTCCAAGCTTCAGGATTCTTCATGATCCAATCAATCTCTCCTTGAACATACTCTTCTGCCTCAAGGTGCATTTTCTTCAGATCGGGTGTCTTTTTCACATTCAAATTCTTGACCCTCTTATGGAAATTCACGATCTCTTGGATACGAGCATTGCTGAAGGAGTCCCTGACGACTTTTGTGGCTGCCTTATTGAACACTCGCTTCGCCATTTTCTTCTTTTCATAGTCGCCTTCGCCGTCCAAGCGGTATCGTTCCTGCGTTATCCAATGGTAATGTCACGTTCATCGATATTGAAAGCATAATTTGCATGAACAATTGAATTGTTAGTCTAGCCAACTCACCCAAAAACCTTTCCATACAGCTCCCTGACAGGTGCCTACACCCAAACCCTGATCATTTCTATCCACATGCGGCTTCAGCCCCCAATGCTCCCATTTGTGGGCCGCTACTCGATCACCGTTGGGCAGGGTGACCATGCCAGGGTAGTAGAAGCGGCAGTAGGCACCCAATGCCGAGTTAACCGGCGTACGGTGGCCTACCCCTGTCCAACCCACCTCTCTCCAACTCCTGCAATCAAAGACATTAAATCAAATTAGTATGTACATATATAACAAGAATTTAGTACTACCTAAATACATGACGTCAATCGATACCTGTCTCCTGCCAGCACAATCACCGACCTATCTGCAGGGTTACAATGCGCTCGGATGGAGACGGTCTTTCGAAACCAAGCATGTAAAAGAGCAATTATAGATTAGATCGCATAACGCTTGCATAGTACTAATTGAAGTTGAATACGAGATTAGTATGAATCATACCTAATGGTGCCAGCTGAAGAAGAAGGCCCGCCAGTCTCTGCTCCGTCCATCATAGGGTCAGCTGCATGTGTTGCAGCCAGTTCCGCATCTACACGAGCCTCCTCCTCGGCATCCACATCCATCTGCCCCTCTCCCTGCTCTTGCTCCGCCTGCTGCTCCTCCGCCTGCAACTGCTCCGCCTGCTCCGCCTGCTGCTCCTCCATACACCCAAGAAGCTGCCGCTGCCGCTCCCTACTCTACACAGTCCCTTGAAAATGCTCCCAACAGAAGACGATCCGCCATCAGATCCCTTACTCCTTGACTTCGACTTAGAAAAGACTTTCTTCGCATGTTTAAACATCTGTACAAATTAAAAAGAGTTTGTTAGTACAAGAAAGCATTCATGAGATAACATTATGAAATAATATAAATGGAAATACATAATTGGTAACATTATGAAATAACATCATGAGATAATATAAATAGATATATACATAAATGAACTACATCATACTTATCAAAATCCCTCGGCATCATCCGCTGCATCTTAGACTCGAATTGCATTAAGACGTTCTTGAATCTCTTGAATCCTTAGAGACATTCTACGTTTTCTACTGGAAGGACCTGGCTCTTCATCTATTAGGTCCATAACATCCGCACCTAATTGATTGAGACCTACCTCATCAGATATTGGAAAATCGTCTCCTACATCTTTTTCTTGATACACATCAACAACATCATCTCCTGTATTGCTTTGGAGCTCATTGACATTATCGGAAGGATACATTTGATGGTTAACTTTACATGCAACCCACCATGCCTTCATACTAGGGTGTGGATATGACATGTAGTACACTTGTTGCACCTGATGTGCAAGCACAATGTTACTATATTGTCCTTGAAGCCAAGAGTTGTGCCTCACCTCCACCATCCCGAATTGATCTACGCGTGTGCCATTGCGTGTATCAAACCATATGCAATCGAAGAATACAACCTTAAGTGTTTTCGGGCCTCCAAAGGTGTATTCAATTATGTTTTGGATCACGCCGTAGTATTCAAGAGCGTCCCCATTTGCATCCTCCGCCGTAGTAACTACTCCACTATTGCAAGTGGCTGCAAGTGGACGGCTCGCTTCTAATTTCGCTGTTCGGAAACGAAATCCATTGATATCGTACCGACTGAAATTCTTAGCCGCCACATCACCAATTGATAGTTGACATAGATCTTCTGGTACTTTGTTCTCAGGCTTCATGCACTACATTTAAAGCATGTGTAAGGTATAGAAATCATTATTAGGAGTAGTTCAATGGAAGTCAAAATCTTATAAGAGATAAGAGTTAGAAATTACTTCTTGGTAAAACCAAGGTACGAAGCCTGGTGTTTGTTTTGACCCATTAAGACGGAGGTTATCAAGTTGCTTCTGTGTAGGTCATCTAGAGGATGTCCACTATTTATTGTGGAACACCCTGCATCGATCATTTGTTAGCTATGTTATGATACATACTACAATAAATTTGTGTGGAATTCCTAATACATTGACATTATCACTTACGTAAAATATGGTTGCATTTCTTCCATGTTGGTGAACATATACAACATTGTCGAGTTGCGCTCGGCGGACTCCAAAGTTCGAAGACTTGAAGCCCCAACACTTTTACCCTTCCATTTGAAGATTTCTAGCTCGCTATTGGGTGCTTCAGAGACGGTATGGTACCGCATTGAAGGCGCATTTACGTTATGTTTCTCCGCAAAATACTTGCTTGAGAAGTTAGATATCTCTTTAATTGCAAATGCCTCAGCGATGCAAGCCTCTACCCTTGCTTTGTTCCGTACCATTGCTCTAAGCTTTTTCAACTCTCTTTCTGCAGGATACATCCACCTGAATTGGACAGGCCCTCGAACCAACGCCTCCCATGGCAAATGCACAAGCAGATGCTGCATCACATTAAGAAACCGGGTGGAAAGATTTTTTCCATTTTGCATAGAAGAACCGGAATTTCCTTTTCGAATTCACGCATCAACTTCTTTGATATTACCTTTGCACATAACTGCCTGTAGAAGTAACTCAGTTCTGCGAACAATTTCCACAACTCATCATCAAAATAGCCTCGGAACATTACTGGTAAAAGCCTCTCCATGAGAATATGATAATCATGGCTTTTTAACCCATTGAGCTTACCGGTACTGACATTCACTGCCCGTTTTATGTTGGCTGCATAGCGATCAGGAAACTTCAAGGTTTGCAACCACTTCAATATTTGTTTCTTATCTTCCAGCTTCAGACAGTATGGAGCTCGTGGCCTACTCTCCTTTCCATTGGAATTAATTTGGATCTCTAGCCAAGGCCTATCACATATCTCAGCTAAGTCTTTTCTAGCCTTCACATTGTCTTTTGTTTTATCAGTGTCAAAACACATACTTATGATGCTTTCAGCAACATTACGCTCCTGGTGCATCACATCGATGTTGTAAGGTAGCAGCAATGCTTTTGCATAAGGGAGCTCCCAAAGGCAAGACTTATGAGTCCAGTTGTGCTCTTCACCGTAACCCAAAAACCCACCATCATAGTCATCTACAAGCTCATCAAGCCATTCCACTATTTGTTCTCCTTTCAACCGCTTTGATGGTCGTCGTTTCGTAACGGCCTTGCCCTTTCGAAAAGAAACGGTATCAAATATGTATTCATTCTTCGATAGAAGCTCACGTCGATGGCAATCAAAGAAAGATACCTTGCCACCATGCTTAAGAATGAACGCATCAGTGTCGGCCATACAAATGGGACAACACATGCGGCCATGGACACACCAGCCAACCCAAATTCCATATGCCAGCAAATCATGGAACGAAAACAGATATGCGGCACGTAACGTAAATCTTTCCACCCCTATCCATAACTCCTATAGTTCTTCGATCAACGGTTCCATATAGACATTGATATTCTTCCCCGGATGTTTAGGACCTGGAATAACCATGACCAAGAATACAAACCCCTCTTTCATGCACATATGAGGAGGCAGATTGTATGGTACGATGAAAACAGACCAACACGAGTATGGAGCAGCACCCATACTAAAAGGAGTGAACCCGTCTGTCGCCAACCCAAAGCGAATACTCCTAGGGTCACTTGCAAATTCTGGATCGAAGCGGTCCAAGGCCTGCCACGCCTCGCCATCTGACGGTGTGTCATTATATCGTCATCATACTCGCGTTTTCTCTCCTTCGACCACCTCATAGGCTGTGCTGTCGCATTAGACAGGTACAACCGTTCGAACCTTTTAGCTATGGGCATGCGACGGAGTTGTTTAACTGGAACTTTTGTAGTCACCGATTCTCCCTCTTCATTTAACACCTCAACATATCTCGATTTACCACAATGTTTGCAATGACTCAACTTTTCATTACCATTCTTCCTGAACAACATGCAGTTATTCTCGCACGCGTCGATCCTATCGTAGCTCATTCCAAGACCCTTCAACATTTTTTTGGACTGGTACATGTCCTTTTGCATCTTATGGATCAGTGGAAGAATATCATCTATCAGTTTGACTATGAAATTGTAGCATTCATTTAAAAAGTTAAACTTAGTCTACCCAGACATAAGTCGTGTCACCGCCTCCAACACGATAATTTTAGTCGATTCATGCAGCACCTCATCAGCTGCGGCGAGCAGCCTATAGAATTCTTCCCCCTCCTTCGGTAGGCTTCTCGCCTCATCTTCAGGACCAACATTAGCTTCAAGACCAACATCAAATTGCCTACCAAGGTCATTCAGCATCTCATGCATCCTGTCATGATTGTGGTTGCTGTTGTTGTTATCTCTCTCAATAGGACGCTCTGTGCCTTCTCCATACTTGCTCCACACCATATAGTCAGGCATGAACCCATGCTTACAAAGGTGATCTTGGATTTGTTCCTTATGATGGTAAACACGGTTTGCACAGAGACTACACGGACACAGTACTATAGGAGCTGGCCCCGCGAATGCATGATTCAAGAAAGCATTTGCTATCTGAGCCCATTCCTTTGAGTGTGCACCATCACTTCTCCATCCGTCATACATCGTCCTTCGATCGTCACCCATTATGCAAAGCTAAAAAATTGACCGTTGTCAACGAACGGGGCTTAGGTAAATGATCAAACCCTAGTAGGAAAAGTGTGTCCTAAACCCACCCAACAATATAAGTTGTTGCATACGACCTATAACGTGAAATACGGTTGAGTGGAAATTTCGGCAGCATAACCCCGCTGTTCTCCAAACGCACGTCTGATCATCGTGCGTTGGAGAACAACGTGGGTTATGCAACCGAAATGTCCACTCCAACCGTATCTCACGTCATATATAGGTCATATGCAACAACTTACATTATTGGGCTGTCCCAAAATATACGCGGGGACAATTCCGGAACCGCGCATGTCACAACCAAATGTGACATGTGTCGTTCCGAAACAGATGACGCCTAGGCTCACTACTGTTTCACGTACGAACAATACATAAAACAAATCAACGATACAATGATGAAACCAAAAAGACATCAAGTATATTTATTCACACTCATTACATAAACAATTGGCAGTAGATAAATGCTCATAACCTTATGACCTAAGCATAATTATGACCGAAGCATGCAATAATTTAAAACTGCCAACCCAATTTGCTTATCAAAAACTTAAGTGATAACAGTTGCTTATCATAAACTACCAAACCAAATTAAAACTTAAATTACAACTATAAGCATAATTATGACCTAATCATACAATAATTTAATCATAAATTACAACTATAAGCATAATTATGACCTAATCATACAATAATTTAATCATTAACGCCTAAGCATGCAACAATTTTGTCGGTTCTCCTAGTGACCCACGAACTTATCCCTAAATAATCCACGAAATTAGTGAGTCACATGCATCAAACCGACGAATTTAAGTTTATATATATATATATATACCTTTGCACGGGGGACGGGAGCGCCGGGTGTGGAGGGATGGGACAGGAGTGCCGCCGGGTGTAAGGCGCCGGGACAAGGCCAAACAGGGGCGCCGGGGGAGCAGGGGCCGGGACCGGCGTGGCCGGGGGCGCAGGGGAGCGGACAGGGCCGCATGACCACGAGGCGGCAGCGGCCGGGGCCGGGGCTGGGGCCGGTGGCGCAGGGGCCGGGGGCAGGGGCGCAAGGGCGCGGCCGAGGGCGCGGCAGGGCCGGCGCGGCGCGGCGCGGCGGCGGCCGGGGGCGCAGGGGCCGCCGGGGCCGGCGCGGCCGGGCGCCCGGGGGAGGGGGTGGCGCGGCGGCGCGGGGCAGGGGGAGACGGCGGCCACCGGGCGGCGGCGGCCGGGCCGGGGAGGGGCGGCGGCGAGGGGGGTGGCGCGGCGGTGCGTCGGGGTCGGGAGAGAGAAGGCGGCGGCGGCGGTTTGAATGGCGAGAGAGGGAAAGAAACCGGGCGCGGATCTCACCTAGGGCAAATTAAGTTCGTCGGCCGGAGGCAGAGGCCGTCGGCCGAGTGGCTCTGGCCGACGAACTTAACTGGTGGGCCCGACCGAGCCGGGCCCACATAGTCGGCGTTGCGACTAAGTTCGTCGGCCATGGCCACGTGGCCGACGAACTTAATTAAGTTTGTCGGTCAGCGCCACCTGGCCGACGAACTTAGTTGGTGGGCCCGGCAGAGCCAGGCGCGGCTCGGTGGCGTGGCAACTAAGTTCGTCGGCCTCGGGTCCAAACCGACGAAATTAATTAAGTTCATGGGTTTTTTACCGAACCGACGAACTTAGTGGCTTAAGTTCGTGGGCCCCTTGGTGGCCGACAAATTTAAAGAAACCTACGAACCTTCTCTGTTTTCCTGTTGTGACTCGCAGTGGGAGCCACCCTGTTCAGCAGGCGATTGATGTGGCAACACCTCAATAGATCATTATGGTCCGTGAGGAAATATTGGGGCGTTCGGATGCTCGCCGTTCATGTATTTGGAAATCATGTTGTCCAGAAGGTCATGTTTCTGTTTACCTATTAGGAGTAAATATGTGAAGCACTAGAACATGAATTAAGCATGAACTCTAACACATGCATGGTTTGTTTTGCCATCAGATTCTTGAGCATGGCCCACAGTTCTGGAAGCAAAAGCTCATCAGCCGACTGATTGGGCATGTGTTTCCCCTTAGCCTTCATGTGCATGGGTGCCAGGTCATCCGGAAGGTAAACAAATAAATGTTATTTCAGATTCAGAAATGATTAGCAGTGTGCTATGTAATATGTTTGTACTGCACTCGTATCGTTGCTATGTAACAGATATTTCTATAAATTCCTTTCCTAAGTAGTAGTAGTAACTTTGATTTGCAATGAATTATATCAGTGATCAGTCCATTTGATGTATCTGTTCTAGGCGTTGGAAGTAGGGGCGCCGGATCAGAAGGTGAAGGAGCAGGTGGCTCTACTGGTGAGCGTGGCCAGGAGGAATGTGGTATACCTGACGTGGTACCCACATGGCAGGCACGTCGCCGCCGCCATTGAGAGGTTCCTCACTGCCAAGGGTACGTTACGTACGCATTCCCTGCCGTGGCTAGGTAGCTGATGATATCTGAGGGCATGAGGGGCCTCAGCACTCAGCAGCAACACGTACACTGACATGGATTGTTGTTCTTTGTGGCTGCTGCAGCAGGGAGGCCGGTGGTGGTGCTGCCACCTTCACTACCACTCACGCCGCCAATGTGAAACCGAAACCTGCTGGTTGCGGTCAGTCTGAACTGAAGAAGCTGAACGACGAGGATGGAGATGGAGCCATGGAGATGGTATAGACGTAAATCAGGTTTCAGGCTTCGACACAAAGTTTGGAAAGCTCTGCAGTTAGTACACAGGATCGTCCACCCAAAGCTGATTCAGTGATTCCAAAGTCGATGCTGCTGCTGCTAGCACATGAGTATTGATCAAAGCTGATTCAATGTTTAGAAGACCCTATAACATTGGTGTCTCTGCTGAGTTTGTCTACTCCCTCCGTCTAAAAAAAGAGAATATGTAATCAGGCCTCAGGCTTCAACACAGTTTGGATTTTGGAAACAGTAGCACAGGATAGTCCACGCAAAGCTGATTCCAAATTAAAGTTGACATCATGACGACGATGCTGCTGCTAGCAAATGAGTATTACTGGTCAAAGCTGATTCAATGTTTAGAAACCCTCTTCAGTATTCCTGACTCCTGACAAAGGTACAAAGGTGTCTCTCTTGATGAGTTTGTCTACTCCCTCCGTCTTGAAAAAGAGTACTGTAATCGCAGCATTTGAAAGTTGTCCCAAAAAGAATACAAGAACAATGACGATAGAGGGAGTATATGAAATGTAATCAGAATTCAGGCTTCGACACGAGGTTTGTAAAGGGCAACCGTTACACAGATAGTGCATACAAAGCTGATTCCAAGAGTTACTGCTGCTGCTAGCACATGAGTATTGATCAAAGCTGATTTCAATGTTTAGAAACCCTCTCACAAAGGTGTCTCTCCTGAGTTTGTCTACTCCCTTGTCTTAAAAAATTTTTGAAAATATTTAATTATTTTTGAAATTTTTTTGCCATAATATTAATAGGAAATATTGAAATTTCGGGGGACAAAAAATTTCGGCACCTTCCAAAAAAAAACATGAAATTTCAGAAATTTCAATCCCTGGCTAGGAAAACCAAAAAAAGAAAAAGCTCGACAGCCCTGGTCATGCTGAGGTTAGTCGCATTCCGCCGCCGTGCTGCTGCTTCGGCGCCTATAGTGATTGCACAGGTTCACGCCACACATCCACATCCACTGCATAAAAAAAGATGGTGTATATAAAGATGATCCGTGTTTGTTTGTCAAGTGTGATGTGTCAACTGAGAAAGCACAGCACAGACATATGGTGACGAGTTCATTTCAGTAGATGCATGGAGAATGGAAGTAGGCACCGCTGGAGCGGTGGATCCAAACAAAGCTTGCCGACCAAGCGCCAAGGTCTCGCGCGAAGCGGTGCGCGCCGTGACAAGGCGGCGCACCTCACCCTCTCCCTCTTCACCGATCTCTCTCCCTCTCATCTCATCAAAGCTAGCGACACGACTCGATCGCAGCAGTCTGGTGTCCTGCACCTGCATTGCCGAGAGCCCCGGCGGCCAAAAGCCTAGAGCCCGCAGATGGCCGAGCACCACCTCCCGCCGGAGCCCGTCGTCGTCGACCACCACCACCGCCACCACAAAGGCGGGAAGAGGGGTGCAGTCCACGCCGACGACCTCAATCCCGCCGGCGGCTACGGCTGGTGGCGCGGCCGCCCGCGCTACAGCTACTACTACGGCGGCGCGGGCGGCGGGGACGGCCCGCTCCGCGCGCTGTGCTTCGCGGCCCTCGTCCTCCTCCTCGCCGCCGGCATCACCCTGCTCGTGCTCTACGTCGTCTACCGCCCGTCCCACCCCACCTTCGCCGTCACCTCCGGCGCCGTCCTGGCCCTCTACAACGCCACGAGCACCACCACCGCCTCCAACGCCGCGCTGCTGGCCGCGTCGTTCCAGTTCACGCTGGTGCTCCGCAACCCCAGCGGGCGCTCCGCGGCGCGCTACGACCGGCTGGTTGCCTACGCGGCGTACCAGGGCGAGCCGGTGACGGCGCCCGCGCCCATGCCGCCGCTGGCGCAGGACGCCGGCGCCGCCGTCGTGGTGTCGCCCGTGCTGGGGGCCGGTGTCGCCGCGCCCGTGCCCGTGGCGCCCGCCACCGCGGCGGCCATGGCCACGGACGTCGCCTACGGCGTGCTCCCGCTCCGCGTGGTGCTGCTCGGCCGCGTCCGCTTCGTGTCGGGGCCGTTCCACCAGGGCTGGCACTCGCTCTACGCGCGCTGCGACCTGCTCCTCGCCGTGCGCAGGGTTGTTGGGGCGAGCGCGGGCGGCGGCGCCGCCCAGCAGGCGCCGCTGCTCGGCGAACCCAACTGCAACGTCGACATGTGATTATGTCATAGATCGTATAAGTATCCATATCAGCGATCACCTCGTCGTCGTCTCCATATATGATTGTCGACGTGTAAGAGCTACGAGCAGAGTATATATCTCTTCTCTTCCTAATACTAAAAGACAATAAGGTTTCTTGTTCCGTCTACTCACAAACCCGATAGATGGGACCGATCTCTCCGTCTTCGGCTCCGTCCGTGCTGCATCCGTCTTCGGCCCTATCTCCTCGCACGTACGAAGTACATGTCCGAGTCTGTTTGTTGCCTGTAGAGTCCGCCGCACGCCTGCACCAAGAAGGCTGTGTCGTCCCCTCCATCAGCCGGTCTTCTCCTCCGCCACCAATGCGGCAACGCGCTGCTGCAGCACTAGGTCCATCAGTAAACAAACAACAAGCAGGCCAGTAGAGTAACAAGAAGAGACCTAAGAAAAAACAAATCTATCTCCATGTATCAATTCCAAAAATTTGGATTGGACATGAAGTGAAATGCATTGAGATCGGAAAGAACACCAACGGCGAAAGCACTCTGCTGGGCCGACACCGACACTGAGAGACGAAAGCTTGTTTTTGGTAATCGACGAAGATTACTTGTACGAAGATGCATGCATAAAGGGACCCGCCCCTTTATTTATCTTGATTTTCTTTATTAGGACAGGACCCTACCCTATTCTCGAACCCTCTGCCGAGCTTTTTTCTTTGAAACCAGGATTCCTTGTATAATTTTCTTGTATGAACTTTGGCTTTCTTAATAAAGCTGGGCGTCTATCCTGAGTGTGAGCATTCATAGTAGAAAAAAAGGGAGAAATACTGTGGCGTGGCTACTCTCTCCACGATTTCAGTTCCCAATCCGAAACAAATTTTTTGTGAGAAGATAGAAATCAAACACTAACTCGAGTCTATCGAGGCTTCCTTTTCATATACCAAGCTGATATATAAACGACGGCCACGAAAGCCTCTATTACCTGCCTAGCTAACAATTTATTATTCCTTAGTCCGTCAAAACATCCCATAGCTGTCACTCCACCCAAGCCCATCATGTCGAGTCCCATTCTGAGGCGAGGTCTCGAGGATGCCTTTGCTCGGCTCTTGCTGCTCTTTCCTACGGCAGTTGAACCATGGTCATAGATGATGGGATGTTGCTGGCCACCGTGAATCAGCACACACGCAGGTGCTTGATCTCATGTCTTTGCATCTTCGTCATGGCTGTTTGTATTGCCAGTAAAAGGTACGTGACACTCACATTCTACTGTTAAGCTTGGCAAGGGTGTTCACTTGGCTTGTTAATGTTAAGGACAGCCACAGTGCCACGTCGATGCATATAATGAGCAGACAGGGCTGCCCCAGGTTTGTCTAGGTGTTGCTCTAGAACGGCACCGTTGTGTCCGTTTTGATCGGCTCATATATATATATATATATATATATATATATATATATATATATATATATATATATATATATATATATATATATATATATATATATATATAGGTTATATTGCTTTGATCGTCTTGCCTACTCTGCGTCCATTAGCCAAGGGGATCGACTCAATTGTTTACTCGTGGCTCACTTAGGATAGGATGGAACGGTCCCTTCAATTTGGAGGAATCACACCGTCCTCTATTTTAGTACTATTCACTCAAACGGGGATGATCTCGTCCCACTTCGTCCTACCAACCAAACAGTCTAAAACTGGAACCATCCCATTTCGTTCCATCCCGTCCCTCCAACTAAACACACTCTTAGTTACAAATGGCGATTAGTGTATTGCTTTCTGCTGCCGTTTGCATGTTTCCTGCTCCACGTCGTCGCATCTGACCACTTGCAGCGTGAAACTGCTTTCCTAGGAAGAGCCAGAAGATAGTCTCCAAAGGGACTCGCAAGGGTGAGAACCACATCTGTAACACATCTATAACATGCAAGTCGTATACAAGTGTAATCTTCTCGCAAAATTATCAGGAGACCAGTTTCACCAAAAAATAATTATTTATTGGTTTTTGTGCAGTTTAGATTTAGTGCTTTCAAATATACTTTTTATAAGGTTGATAGTAATGATGCAACTGTTATCATGGTCACCCGTTGCAACGCACGGGCAATTTTACTAGCATGTATAACCATACTATAATATACTAGGTGCATACGTATCCGCAAGATTGACGACGACTGTGATGCATATATGTACATATATATGCAAACATTTACGCGAGTTAACTCGCTGCTGTACGCGCCAAAACAAATAACGAGCGAGAACTATAAGCTATCCACTATGGTTATTCAAAAAGGACTCCTTAAAACACCGTTCTGCTGACATAAATGATGCACTGTCGAATACAGAAGGGAGTAGTTGAAATAGTGATAGTATGTGGGATTTGAGGAGTGACACATTGGATAGCCTATAGGGAGTGGGATTTGAGAAGTGACCTAGTGGATAGCCTAATCAGTATACTGGGGTCGGTAATATGGTAGCAGCATTGCAGTATAATGGTAGCAATTTTTTTAGATTACTATTACTGTACTAGCTTTCTTCACGGCTGGTTTGAAACCTGCAGCGTGTAAATATTGGCAGTGATGTCATCAGCTTACCACTGCCCGTTTCTCAATCATCACCAATTTCAGTCCTTCTTGGTTTTTTTTTTTTTTGATAAAATCCTTCTTGTCGTTAGGTTTCAAAAGGTTGGAGCCTTGGAGGGGACGCCCCCTCCGACCACCTCCCGAGCTATTTTATTAAAAACTAGCAGAAGTGCCCGTGCGTTGCTACGGGTATAATCTAGCCACAATAACTTGTGATGTGTATACATTATGCCTTGCACTGAACCTTTTTATTGTGTTGTTTTAATGCATTTATTTTAATGCAAAATGACGTCTATGGTTTGGCCGGATCGTATCAAAAAAGTCATAATAGATGAGAATAAAGCTAAGACATACACGGTGAAGGTATACAAAATATGTGGCAAAGGAAAATTTTTCTCCACGGACGGTGAGTGAGCGAAGGAAGTGGCAGCGCCGCCTACCCAGCCCCTAGCCAGTCGCGCGTTCACCCGCGGGTGAGTGCGTGGCCGTCGAGTGGTCGAGCAGCGCACACACCGCCTCCGCCCGCACCGACCTCCACCGCCGGCTCGCCCTCCGCCTCCGCACGCCCCGTCCCGCGCTGCCACCTCGTCCTCCGCCTCTGCTCGGCCCGTCCTCCGCCGGCTAGTCCTTCACTGCCGCCTGCCCTCCCGCCGGCGTCCCCCGCGAGGCCGCGGCGCCCTCCCGCCAGCGTCCCCGCGAGGGCGTGGCGCCCCCACGATGCCCTCCCTCGTCGTCCGCTACCTTCCAAAAATCAGCTTGCCCAAACACTTCGATTTTCTCCATTTTGCTTGCCAGAGAATCTTGCTTTTCCCGTAATCTTGCTCGCTGGAGAAACGAGATGGAGAAAATCGGAACCAAATAGGCAGAAGGTTTCGATAGAATTTGGATCAGGACCAATTTGGAGTCTAAATGGACCGGTGAAGGCTTCGTATGAGCCAGATCTAAAAGGATTAATTAATATAACTGCGGAATTATATCTGTACTAATAAAGCATGAGTTAATCAAAAATCTTGTTGAACCTACGAAATTTATACCCACCTAGACTCATAATTCACCGTGGCCCCACAACCGGACCCACAAAATCCGTAAAAAACGAGTTCCCGGGGCGGAACGAGCCAGAACGCTCATTCCTGCCTTTGAACTCATAACTGGCGGTCGTCTCGCCATATTTTTTTTCTCACCATCATCTCTTCTACCCGCCGTGCTGTAATCTCTCTCTCTCTCTTTTTTTTTTGATAGGAGATCCCACGCAGAAAACAAAAAACAATAAAAAAACGCAATCTTAGCCCAATACAAAAGAACATCAGACAATTCATAAGCCCAGAAACAAAACTAACAGATCTGTTATATACACATGATTTAGTACCACATCGATCATCAAACAATTGTTAAGTCTACATATAAACTGCCAACAACCTTGTTGAAGCATCACATGACAAGTTGAAAATCAAGAACAAATCAGGAGGGAAAGGAGAAACCCGCTGAATGGAGAGAAACGTAGGCCTGGCGCCTCACCGGCAACGACAAGGCCCCTGACAAGGCAAGAGGGAAGAGGGAGGACACAACGGGCGACGGCAAGGCCCCTGATGAGGCGAGAGGGAAGAGGGAGGACACGACGGGCGACTGGGCGAGAGGCATGGCGGCCATGAGCCGGGGAGGAGGAGACGGCGGCGGATCCGGCTGCCACCCGAGCCGCCGCGAGCTAGGGAGGAGGAGGCGCCGAGCGACGGGGGGCGAGGATAGTGGATCCGGCCGCCGGGTTGCCGAGAGCTACTGTGTGGGGACGGAGGAGTCAGCAGGAGACGGGGCCGGGGTTGGATGTCGAGGCAGGGGGAGGCCGTCGCCGGCACGAGGGGCCAGGCGCGGGCGGCAGCAGCGAGGGGATGGCAGGGGGCAGCTCTACGAGAGTGTCTCCTCTCGTGAAAGAGTGGAGGCGGTTGGGTGAGGGAGAAGAAATGAAGTGGTGGGTTAGGGTTTCTGGGTTTATATATGGCCACCGGATGCTTCTAGACGTTGATCGATAATTGGACGGTTGTGATCGCTCTGTCCTCATTTTTCGGGCCTGAGAAACGGGGATAGGGCCCATTTACCACTCTGGGCTGAGTCCAAAAATTTGTTTTATTTTTGTCTTGTTTTCAGCATCGGTAAGTTACGTAATTGCTCTAATAAATTATTTATTTGCTCTAATAAATTTTTATACTTACAGAAGATATATGCACGAGTCCTGCATTGTCAAAAATATATTTTCCATTTTGTTAATGAATGATAATGATAATGGAGTTTTTTATGCCACTTATTTTTATATAAATGTTTCTAACAAAAAATACTCTATAATGAATTAACAAATAATGTTGGCTTGTGACTATAAAAAATACACTATAATTGTTAGGGATGCATGAAATATTTAATAAAAGAGTGTGGACGCGGCTTATGAACGAATATTTTGTATCATTTTACATAGTTTTTCATTGATTTTAAGCGTCAACTATATCTTTTACTAACAATTATCACCGATTATTGTGGATTTTGTAACATTGTCTTGGAAATATGCTATATGTGATTTTTACAGGTTTTTGACCAATTTTCGCGAAATTCACAACAATCTACGTCGAGTGAGAAAAGACCTCTGAGATAACATTCATTGAACATAATGAACAAGGAAGGCTTGTTGACTCATACTCCCCTCTGTGTTAGTCAAGGCTTTCTACTCAGAAACTTCGAGAAGATGTCAAGAGCTACTAGGAACTGGAGATAATTATTCAATAAAATCATCAAATATGTCAAAGACCAGAAGACTTCGTCAAATCTCGGTCCATACCGAATATTCCAGAAGCCCAAGAGTCTAAAAAGCCCCGCATAAACATTACTTAGGCATCAAGCAACGTCTCCGTGAAAGATGGAAACAATTGGACGCAGGAAGAGTCCTGGTCGGCCGACCAGACCCCCCTGGGTCGGCCGACTAGACCTATTCTGTCACACCCAGTTTTAGAAACAAAACCAAGTGCTAACCATGTATGTGCCAGGATCAGTTTAACCAC
Organism: Paspalum notatum; assembly: GCA_022530915.1. Lineage (NCBI taxonomy): Eukaryota > Viridiplantae > Streptophyta > Magnoliopsida > Poales > Poaceae > Paspalum > Paspalum notatum. Next base: position 28,480,503 of record CM039692.1, read on the forward strand.
ATACACAGCATAAACAAAAGTAATAACACAACCAGTACTTTAACTTAAGAGTAATAACCAATATTACAGACCATAAATGTCTTTAACGAAACTGAGTATCTGAACGAAAACGAGTTAACTAAACGACAGCGGAAGACGACCGTGATCCACAGGCAACTGACGGATGGCACACCAGCCTAGAACTCGTCGTAGTCCTGGAACTCCTGGTTAGGATCACCACAACTTCCTTCTGGATCTGAGCAGCGGTTGCAATGGATGCAACGGATATAAAACAAGCAAGGATGAGTACATAACGCACTCAGCAAGTATTCCGTTTAGGATAAAAGTGGACTGGCTTTATAGTGGTTAGGCATAGCAATTGCTTTTAGTTAGTCAAGTTTTAATTACTAGCAATGATTAGCGTAACCCATCCCTTTATTATAAAGACAGTAAAACATATTTAAAAGATAAGCATGAACCATAACCATATCCATCATCATTACCATGATTACCATGAGCCATTCACCTTGAAGCTGAAACTCTAATCTGTGAGGGTCCAGGCCGCTCTTAACCGTGAGCACGGCTGATATATCAGTTTTAAACACTCTCGAGAGGTTGTACAACTTTACCCACAAGTCATGATTCCCATTGTGCCCGAGGTTTGCAAGGCCCCATTTATTCATACCTTAGATGAATCGGCAGGGTTTCATTACGAGACCTTTACAAAGAATTCCTAGAGTTGTGGCCCACTCGTTACAGGTTACTCCAGTTAACTAAAGATATGAGAGTTCCGTTCCAAAGGGTGACAGATCAAACTGCACCTCATTGGCAAAGGGCAAAGTCCCATATCCCCCAGACCCCTCATACGCCATGTTTTAGGAAAGTAAGCCAAAACTCTAGTTCATCTAATTAATCAGTCAAGCCCAGTGCCCATGTGAGTCTTGTGGTTGCACTGTTTTCCTGGGTGGTCGCTCGGCGAACCGATCCTTAGGGCGAAGCACTTGAGCAAAACCAACAAAACATGCTCAAATCTCCATGTTATTAAAACCAAACTTTTATCATCAAGTTCATCATTACTTGATCAACATTAACAACATAAGTAAAGTGAGTTGAGCGGAAGCAATTAATTTACAACATCACAGCCCTCCCAGGTTATAAAACTTGTAAAGGTATATGAGGCTAGTCATCCTTATTAGGAGCATGCAACATTAGGCTCTAGATCATGTGATTAAAGTAAATAGGACATAGGTCAAAGAATACTTGCCTTCCTCAGCAAAAACTTGCTCAGGAACTTCCCAAGATGGATTCTCGACAAACTCGGACGGAACGTCGGCTACACGTTGCATACATACAAGCAATGAGCATTAATTGACTAAAACAGTACACCAAACATCATAAACAGAGGTTAAAAAGGTTTTAAAATTAATCTACACATTATTACGATTCCATAGGTTCGAAAATCGCTCAAATCGGAGTTAAAACGCAAAAGATATGAATAAAACAAGTTTTAAGGCTTAAAATAAAGAGAATTTGAAACTCCAGGGGCTAAACTACGAAAACCAGGGGTTTAAAAGAAATAGATTGGACTGCGGGTTGATTTTCCAAAAGCTCAGGGTCTAAACCGTAAAAACCTAGACCTATCCGTAAATAATTGGACCTCGGGTTGATTCAGAAAAAACACAGGGTCTCTTTTGCAAAAACTCCGCACTGACCGGGATTGACCAGGACCGCGGGTTGATTAACAAAAATATCGGGGGCTCTTTTGCAAAACTGCCACGCTGACCGGTTTTGACCGGATCGCGGTGCGCTTACAACCGTTGGATCTCGATCGGACGGCAGGGAATAGATCGAGCGGTGAGGGGAAAATCCCGGCGACGGGGTTGACCGGCGGCGGTCACCGCGCGCGGCGGCGCTTCGCCGGAGCTCCGCATAGCTGCGGCTCTGGTGGGCTAGAAAGGGCGAGAAAGGGCTTGCGAGCAAGAGCTCAGTGCGGCGAAGTGAACAGGGTGACTTAGGCGGTGGTGCATCAGTCCGAAGACGGCATGCGACTGGGCGGAGCGGAGACACAACTCCGGCGAGCAATTGCCGGAGCCTTGGGGAACGATTGAGGGCAAAGCTAGGCTCATTAGATTCCTCACCTCGATGCGAAGCTCTTGGTGTAAGTGTGGTCGATGGTGGGGCGACGACGGCTTCCGGCGGCTTGCGACAGCTTTCGGCGGCTTGCGACGGCGTCCACGAGCTCGGCGGCTAGGTCTAAGGCTAGGGCTTGAACTTCGGATGAAAACCAGCGCCGAGGACGGCCGCTTAAGTAGAGGCGGTGACCGAGGCTCGCAGGAGGGAAAAAGGAAGGCGGCGCGAAGGAAAGTCCGGCTCGGACTCTGTCCGTGTTCGCGTCGCGCACGGCGCGGGCGAGGGCCGGGAAAGGAAAGTGCGGCGCGGGAAGGAAGGGCAGAGGAGCGATGCGTGGTACTCGGGCGAGGCCGAGGCGCAGGCGCGAGGCGCGGGACCGAGGCCACGGCGGCCTGAGCTCGCCTTCGCCGAGCGCGTCGGACCGAGAAAGGAAGGAGGGAGAGGAAGGGGATGACAGGCGGGGCCGGGCGGTCAACGAGGGAGAGAGGGCGCGCGGCTGCGGAGGGAGGCGCCGACAGGCGGGCCCCTCTGGTCAGCGGGTGAGGAGGAGAGGGAGGGAGAGGGCGGCGGCCTGCTGGGCCGTTCCGGCTAGCGGGCCGCGCGGGGGGGGTCTGGGCCGCGCGGGAGCGCCGGGGCTGACGGGGCGCTGGGCCGGGGGGGAAAAGAAGAAGGAGGAGGGGAGCTGGGCCGGCGGCGGTTTGGGCCCAAAGAGAGGAAGAGAAGGAAAAAGGAAAAAGGAAATTTTTTTCCTGGGTTGTTTGGAATTTGAGAAACTTTGGAGAGATGCAAAAGATTTTGAATTCAAACCTTGAACACTGCAAATCACCCAATAAAAATATGCAAAGACATGAGTGCTCAAACATGTTGTTCCTATGTTTTATTTTAGTTGGTTAATTTGAAAACAAAATAAAAATCATGATGTCATGCACATGAACAAATGAATTTAATTATTTATTTTGCAAAGGATTTTCATGTAGCAAAAATTTAGGGTGTTACATATTCCTACGTCGATTCAAGTTTTCCATTTTACCGCGTCTTCTCCAAGGTATAAATAGCGACCATAGGCTCTGAGATCGGGCATCCAATTCATTATTAAGGCGACAAGATGTAGAGATGAGAGACAACAATTAGATAAGAGTAGAGGGTCGAGTTTCTAGTTTAGGATTAAAGTTTTTCTAATTCCTAGAGGTGATTAGAGCCCTTGTATGGTGCTCTAATTACCTAGCTCCTGAGGTCTAATTGTATCATCAAGAGCTATGGCCATGGTTGTAAGTATGATACTATTTATTAATGAAGCATTGTTCTTGTCTAATTATCATGTTGTTGTTCTAATTATGCATGTTCTAGCTCTAATTAGCTTTAGATCTAGATGTTTGTTGATTAGAGCATGTCTTTAAAGGTTTTATTCTTCTAACGTTCTTGATCGTTGATCTAGCTTACTAATGATATAATTGTATATCTAGTTCTTTTGATTATGGTGATTAGAGGTTCTAGTTGTGCTATTTATGTTATTAGACCATATAAAGTAATTAGAGGTGCATTCTCTAATTATGTGCCTGTTGAAAGCTTTTCGTTGATTATCTGGTTACTGGTGACAGTAGAGTCCAGGAAAAGGTTAAGCCGATCTAAGGGTTAGATTGATTGATCTTGATTTAATTGTGCTATGATGAATATGCTTGAACATGCTCGTTTACCTTGAGCTACTAGTTATCTCGCTGCTTTAATTTTGTTGTGATGCCCTTTATCGTACTTGTTTTAGATCTAATTAGGGCTTAGATTAGACTCTAGTCAATACCTTTGATTAGTTTTCTAATTCTGTTCTAATTGCTTATCTTATATATATATTGGTATAGTTTAGACAGATTAGATATAGTTTATGGTTAGTTTATAGCTTAGTTTTATACCTTAGTTTATCATAAACTTTTGTTACTTAGTTCTCAATTAATTTGTTTTCTGGATTGACAAAACCCACGATACTCATCCTGAGAAAAAACTACACACGATACTGTCTCTTGCGGTATAAGGTTTGCCGTGCTTAAATACCGTCAACAAAGAGTTACTCTAATTTCTCTGTTATATCGAAAGAAGAAATATGAAGTAAGAGTATGAACAGGTTCATGCTGGATTGTTAAATTTAAATAGTGAAATTTAATGCAGTTCATTATTCGCGTGGCTTAATAAGTGAATAAATTAGTCTAATTTAAATGTCCAACTCCACAAACTTTACTCACGTTATGTCTCTGTTTATTAATCAGCCCATAAGTTGTTTTTGGACAAAATAACTCATAATCCAAGTACCTTAACTTTTACAAAAATAAAAAAACTCAAACTTCAAGTACTTTAACTTTAAAAAACGACCAAAACTGAATAATACTTGTTTAACCACGTACGGGACGCACGTGCATAAATAAAAAACCTTGTCTATTTTTATTTAAAATATTACTGAAATTTTTGCCACTGCGTGTAAGTGGGGATTAAAAAATAGAAACAAAATTGGTTAACTTTGTTACCAGAAGCAGCAAAGTAGTATTTTGGCCCAGCCCAAGTAACAACAACTTATACAGCTTTGCCCTGCCTCAGTGTAGCGGCGCTTTGCCCTGCCCTTCCTCTTCCTCTCTCTGCCGGTCTCCCCACGCAGCAAGCTTCAAGCACCGCCACCACCTGGCACCTACCTAAATCTGCCATCGCCTCTTCCCTTCCTCCGAAGAACTCTCGGAGGCTACCAGGACAGCTCAATCGAGGTCACGTCTAGCGTCTCGATCTTTTTTTTTTTTTTCAACCACTGCGACGGGCACCTGCTGTAAGGTCGCCGGCTGGGATGGGCTGTTCGATTTGGATTTTGCTCGATCCGGTTCCGGAATCCGGATGGGTTCTGGATGCTGTTATTGTTGAACTATTTTCGTCCCCTATTTTCTCTCTCCCTCCCTTCCTCCTCTTGTGCAGATGGAGTTCTTGATTTTTTTTTCCCTTCAATTTTCTCTCAAAATAGATATCCCTCCCTCCCCTTGAGGGGGAGCTGTGTATCCTTTCATCCTTTGGCCCTTGCCTTTTCTCCCTGTCTGCTGCAGGAACCTCATGACCTCTCCGTTTCTGGATTTTTTTTGCCCCGGCACCGTTATGAGTATACGTTTACAAAGTTGCAAAAGCGAGGTGGTATTATTATATTATTTTGACGATGGGAAATTGAGATGACATTTTTGAACTTGTTCATTGTAGATTTTTGGGTGCTGCAAAACTATTCGCTGTCGGGCCGGTGGGGTTCTTGGGCTAAGGTGGTGACCCGGGTGGGGTGTCTTTTTCAAACACGGACGACGGGCGACGGACGACAGACCCGTACCCACGGTACGGTATCGGGTGGCTGTAGGACCACATGTGAAGACGGACCGAAAAACTAAGAGAGACTGTAAAACTTTATTTACTTTAATATTAGGCAGAGAAAACTAACGATTAAGCTATAAATATAGCTAATAATTAGTGTCTTTAATTTGAAGAATACCCTGGCCTCTAGTCTATGTAATAAACTAATAATTAAGAAGTATTTATTGAAATAAAATTGTGTTTAGATGGAACAAAAACATTTGTTGGGAACAAGGTCTTTGAGAGAATCCCAAAGGTTCCGGACCGGCGGGACCTTCTGGGTCTCAATGCAACAAAAATAAATTATAAGGAGGCGAACGCTTGTTAGGGGCACTCACTTCCAAATGACCAAGCAGAAGCACTACTTTGAGATCTCTTTTGGGTCTCCAAAGGACACAATTGGGAGATACCTCGATCTTGTCCAAAACACCAAAGGACTCAATGGTCCTCCAATTAGCTATCCTTGAGAAGGTTTGGTTTCAATAGATTGCGATGAGTCAGGTGGAAGCACTGTTCGCCTAAACGGTCGTTTAGCCCATTTAAACACCGTTTAAACGCTAAACAGTGGCTCACTGTTTCCGTTTAATTGGCCATTTACACCGTTTAAACCCGTTTAAACGGCCGTTTAGCACCGAATAATGGCTAAACAGTGAGTAACCGACTGTTTACCGTTTACCGTTTAGGCTAACACTGGGTGGAAGGGGGAAAGTTGGCATGCAACCTAAGGGAAGCTTTCCTTGTAGATTAATTCACAAGGAAGTGAAAAGAATCGAGTTTCCCTCGGGTACTTAGGTAATCTCAATAAAAAATGGCTATTGATATCCTTGTGACCAATCGTCATAAATACACCCTAGAGCCATTGTAATTGTAAATGATAAGATATCGTAAAGAAAGAAAAACACACTGCCCTTCCATTTCATGTCATTCTCCAAGTAGTATTTGAGCCTAGGACCCCTAATTTATTTTTACTTGCTTGGCCTTCGAGGTATTAAAATTAGTCATCCGGGTGGTGGAATAATATAAAATAGCATAGGGGAAAAGCTGTATGCCCATAACAAATTATGCATTTTAGGTTATAATTGGTGAACTTCAATTTGAAATAGTGCACTTGGAACCAAAATGTAATTCAAACCTAATTTGGTAATTCTTGGATTGAAAAAGGTTGGAGGAGATTGAGAGGAATTGAGAGAAATTTTAATCGTTGTGGAATTAAACACACCACAATTATCCCTTCAATCTGAAAGTTGCCAAGCTAGCCCTCAAGTGGAACAAAATATTATACTTAAGGTAAAAAAAACGGTACATCGAACCAAACATGCAAATTCGGGTGTGGTTTTTTTTTATTGGTTCGGAACATGCAAACATGGGCTCAAAGTCAAAGAGCATCCAGTTGTATTGTTTGGGTGCTAGGGTCCCAATACGGCCCAAAAATAGTGTTTTGGCTTTTATAATTGAAAAGAAGAAGAAGAGGGGTAGTTGGAAGATACATCAGGACAATATGAGCCAGCTTTTTTTAATCAGATATGTTTGATAGTTACGAGAGCAGAAAAGATGTTCTATACATAGAAGAGAAAAAATAAATTGTAGAAACAAATAGAAGAGAAAAAGTTCTAAAAATCATCACAAAAAAATATAAAACAAATGGTCATCCAACTGGTAGCCTATAACAATAATTCTTTTAAAAAAAATCTCTAACAATAATTGCCCTTGAATCTATTATATTTTCTAAAAAAAGATATCTATTGTACCATAATTTACATATAAATTACACAATATGTCATTATAAAAATATAATTATATAAATTTGCAGCTACCTTACCCACTACATTGCTAATCGGTGGTGTTTTAAAAGTAATCGCGACAAGTGTAATCACAAATTGGAAACAAATCAGAGTAATTTTGACTGGTCACTGATCAGTTAGGCAGTACGTAGTGATCAAGGTTGCGCTGCCAACTTTTGCTGGATGCCCTCATCCAGCATGTTGGCACTTGCAGCATACTACGATCCACCATTCCACCCGTAACCCGTTGTGCATCCAAACATGCGTGTTTATGCAACCAAACTGGAGACTGCCATCCAGTTTGTACAAGCGTATTAGACTTGTCGTTCTGTTGACCTACCAGGGAAAGAAACATGCAGACAAAGAAGTGACGAATTGTGCTTGGCTTGCAGAGGTACTAGGCACTTGCAAGTTCCAACAACGGCGGTGGCCGCTGAATTGGGCATGTCGCAGTCGGCAGACCAGGCATCGGTGGTTTTTGGAGCTTCCCTTCCGTGGGCAGCCCAGGGAAAGTAAAGTAACCAGCGGCGGCTAGCCGGCCCACGATGGCATCTCCAGCGGTAGAAGCAGCGTGGGAGCAGGCTGGCCGGCGGCCCAACCGCGGGTTGGGTCCAACACTGTGGCTGGACTGTCGGGACGGCCACAAAGGAGGGTTGTTTTTTATTATTTCCGGCTCACCGACAGTGCTCGAAAAAAGAAATATGTGACAGTCTAGCGTCAAATATGTTGAACAAAGTATCGCTTTAGCTTTTAGGTTAATATATATATTCAAATTAAACACCTGTGGATGCATGGTACCTAACCTCTCTGTTCTAAAATACACTAGTTATTTTTTTGTTTTCAGTGCCCAATGAATTAATTATTTGTCATAATACAAATATTACAAAGTATGTTTACAATACTTACGATCACAAACATAACAAAACTAAATGTATTTATAAAAAGAAATTTTAAATAAATCAAACAACTAAACATTGGACACTAAAAAATAAAAAAACAATAGTATGTATTTGGAGACAGAGTTGTAATTTTCGTGTGGTTTCCGAATTATCTGCATGCACGCGGGCCTTCTACTAGACACTAGTATTTGTAGATCAAAGGTGCCCTCGATGCATCTACCTGATTTCAGCAGCCGAAGTATCTATCTATCAATCCACTATTTCAACTACTCTTCTGTGTGTGAATGGTATTCATTTTGTTATACCGAATATCGCTGCAATATCATTTTCTTATCCGTACCGCTCAGCCTGTGCCCGTACAATGGAACTGTGTTGCGATGACCGCCCGGCCGGTCCAACAGGGTCCGAATATTCGACTGGCCGCCCTGTCGTGAGCAAGCCCGCGTGACGTGACAACACCCCGGCTGCGTCACAGCCGCGACGTCAGCGCGACGCCTTTGGAGTTTGGCCCCTTTCCCATCGAATCGATCGAAAGCACCGGGACAAGTAGCCAGCCCAGTGGGCAACCAAAACCAACCACTGCTGCTGCACTTGCCGGCTCTCTGCCCCCACCAGGCAATGCATCCACCCAGGCCCTATAGTTTCGTCATAATATATATGTATATATAATAAAGATTAAAAAAAGGACGACCTGACTGACAGCGAGAGACCGCACAGCAGGGCGACCTCGGACAGATCATCGTAAAACAAAGCCTTTTGGAAGACCCGGGGGCGGTCCTCCGTGCCGGTCATGGTTTAAGCTGTACGCATGCTCCGGCTAGGGACCATTGCTGCTGCTGCTACTGACAAAGCTCATGTCAACTTAAGAAAATTATTATAGTTATTACTTCTGCCAAAAACATAGTCATGGAGACCCACCAAACCTCATATATCTACCACTGCTGGTCTCGGCCCACTAGCTAAGGACGTAAAGTGGGTTAATTACATGTGGCCCCAAAAGTGGACCATCTTTTCGTGAGTTCATGTGAAACCAACTTTCGCTACAATTAAAAATTAAAACCAACTTCCATTGTAGTTAAAATTTAAAACCAACTTTCATAAGTAATCTTTTCTATTTAAAATAAATTGTTTCTAAATAATGTAGCAATATTCTAAGAGTACAATGTTTTGGTAGCTTGGCAATATGTTTTTAAGGTAAACTATAATTAGTTAATTACCCTACTCATAAATATATGTTGTTGTTTTTAAAGTTATTATGTGGTATTTGAGGTAAAACTTTGATCATAATTGTCCTAATAAGTTATGTACTTTTTTAGATAAAGGAAACTTAGTTTCCAGTTTCGTCTCTCAAGAGAAGGAATCAGACTAAACCATGCAAATGAAAATGATCGGCCATTAGAAAGGGTAATAAGATGTAATAAAGGCATACGATTATGAAATTGTTTATTCATGGCAAAATCTGCGTACGTAAATCTTTATTGCTTCCAAGCTGAATATTCGTTTACTTTTTTTTTTTGTCAAAGCTCCGCCAAAAGCTTGCGCTTGACTGGATATAATAGTCAAAGCTCCATATATTTTCGACTGGAATGAGTAAAATTATACTACTAGAACTTTTGAAAATGCCATTTCCACCGATGATGCCCGGCCTTGACAAAGAACTGCTTCCAAAACCCACTAGAGACATGGAAATCTGAAAGAAAAAAAGACGACTAGTGCGCAGCCTCAACGAGTCAATCGTCAAGGTATAAGCTATGCACATCACATGACACGTCGTCCGCGCAGCAACGAAATGAAACCCAAAGTCGCCAGCATGACGGCGGCACGGCCCTTCCTCTAGTCTATTTAACACAAGGGAGCCACACCGGCGCTCCTCAGCTCCACCTCCACGTCCTCCACTCTCGGTCTCCCCCTCACACTCGTCAATTCTCTTCTCTAGCTCGAGGCAGGCGCGCGCGATGGATGCCGCCGCGAAGCCAGCCGGCAAGAAGGCCCAGCCGCCGTCCGGCGGCGCCGACGCGCAGGCGCAGCCGGCGGAGGAGACGCCGTCGTCGACGCCGCCGGAGCCCGACGACGCCGTCGCCGGTTGCGAGGAGGAAGACGACGCCGAGCAGGTGGAGAGGTTCTACGCGCTGCTGGACAACATCCGCGCCATGAGGGGCATGCTGGGCGGCGGCACCGGCACCGGCACGGCCGCCGCGGCGGCCGGGAGGAGGAAGCGGCGGGCGCCGGAGGCCGCCGAGGCGCCGTGGCGGCCAGCGTTCCGGATGGAGGACTTCGAGGTCGAGGAGGTCGAGGAGAAGGGGAAGATCGACGACAGGACGGAGAGCAGCGGGTGCGGTGCGACGGCCGACGACGACGAGGAGGACGGCGGCGAGGCCGTCGTCGAGGCCGAAGGGCCCCCTCGCAAGGCGCGTCGCGCGGGAGTGTGCTGACCGTGTTTCACAGGATGGTAGGCCGTAGCTGCTAGTGGGAATGCCGGATGGATGGGTTTAGTACGATTCATTGCAAGGCTTCCATCACGTTAATTATTATGATGTTAATTGTCTGGCCGTGCTGCTGCTGCACGACATGCGTGTATCATGTGCTCGCGTTAATTAACTCTGTCATATGTATAATTAAGTGTCACGGCGTACTGCTTTTCCAGCAAATTACGGCCAGAACTCCAGAAGGACCAAAAGCTGCAATTTACCTGTAAATGTAGTAGGTATATAAACGCTCCCGTATTCGGAAGAAAATTGCGCGGATGTTGAGGCCAGAGCAATCTGCAAGAAAGTTCTGGGTCTTGGGCTCTTGCCAGATGGAGTTGTCTGCTTCGTCCTGCCGGTTCCCTCTTCTTCCCTGATGAGAGTCTTCAGTGAAACCGACATACAGTAGCTCTCGTTCTGCTCATAAGCAATGCCCCCACCGATTCATCGAAGTCTAGCTTAACCAAAAGAGAACCGTCACATGTACAATGCGGTTAACTTTTTTAATATAAATCGTTTGTTTTATTTAAAATTTTTGTTGGAACGTGTAAAAATAAAAATCATATTCAAACTATGTTTAGTAATAAATTAGATGACAACAAAAAAATGATAACCAATGAAATTTTTAAAATAAGAGGAAGGATCAAAGTTTCGAAAAAAAAAAGGTGTCATATATTTGTGAGCAGAGGAAGTACCACGTGTGGCCTGCCATTGTACCAGCTATATTGTTCTACCATCAATTATCGATGTGATATCAGCTAGGCAGCTATAGAAGCGGTAGGAAATTTAAGCCGCCTCTAAAAATCATAGGTGGGCTAAAAAATCATCCGCCTTAAGAAATCGACTTTTAGAGACAATTGGTAAGGCGGCTCGTCTCTAAAAGTAGTGCATTCGAGGGTGGCTCATTTTACCAATCGTCTCTAAATACCAACCGCCTTTACAAATCGATTTTTAGAGATGGATTTACTAGCTACATCTACAAATCGATTTTTAGAAACGGGCTGCCTCTAAAAATCAATTGATAATAGGAACAGTGCATCTTGTAAACTGCTTCTAAAAAATCGATTCCACATAAATACAAAAGGTACACATCACTTTAATGGTCATACGTGATGTTGTGGTCTAGTGGTGGAAGTGTGTTGCACAAGGTATGAGACTAGACTCACTAGGGCGCCTATCCAACCCCGCCCATCCACTATTTCAACTAACTTTCTCTCTGTCTACAGTGCCGCACAGTGTATGGGCGTCCTTTTTTAGGCGCTTTAGTGAGCCCAGCCTGATGTCGTGGGTTCAATCGCCTCGTAATGACATGCAGCCCATCAATCTTCCATGGCGAAAGTTACGATCGGATCTACCAAGATAAATATATTATTCCTTCCATTCCAATTTATAGATCTTTTATTTACTCGTCTTATTCAAAAAATTTCATAGCTATCATTTATTTTCATTATGTTTTAGTTTAACATATAATACATTTTAACTATGAATTGAATTTTTCTATATTTTCTTAATTTTTTTAATAAAACGAACCAATCAAATTTAGTATCAAAAAATCAAACGGCTAATAAAATGGAATGGAGGGACTACATTGCAAATGATATCGGTGCCACGAGGCACTACCAGGAACAATCCGCTCTCAATGCTAGAATATCATCGGCCACTATAGGGTCCTAATAATGTGCCGGCTCAACTGTGTACCTGTCGCTACGTCGCCGCATCATAGCTGCAACAACAACCCTTCTCATATCTTTGAGAGAGCGAGTTATGTGAGTTTGACACGACCTCTATCATATCATATACTCCTAATACAGTTCCAAATCCTATTACGATCGGCCGGAACATATTACTCGACACAAAAAAAAAAAGCTCAAACACATGAGATTTTGTTGCCAAAAACAGAATCGACATTGATGGGTGTACCGGGTGGACAATGCAGTGGTCTTGGTGGAGACATATTTGGGCAATTCAACGCAAACTTACCAAGAACAACTGTTGCAGCACTTGCCGCGTCACACACACACACACACACACACACACACACAGAGCACATGCGGCGAAGAAGACCATATAATTGCAGGTTTCCAATGCAGCGTGCAGCTCTCGGTCCGGGGTGTTCACATGTTGCCATCCACGGGCCCATATGGCACCAAACCGAGCCGAATCGTCGTCCAAGCCCATGGACCACCCGCCGTGCTTGCAGGTATCGCTCTTTGGCACACCGGTGCGGTGCGGTGCGGTCGTCATCCACGCGCGCCAACAATTGTCCAATGCCCATACAAGATCAAGCAAGGCGAGATAGAAGGAACACGCCGTCGTCCGACGATTGGCGGCCGGGGCCGGCGAACGGCGGCGGCGTGTGCGCCGCCTCGCTGACGCCACCGCCGCGACGTCGTCATCGCTGCGACTAGAGCAACCGGTGATGCACCGAGAGTGGAAATATTCCGTGGCTCCGTTCCCTCTCCGTGCGCGCACGTCGCCGTGGTCGTCGTCCCCCGTCTGTGCCCATCGATCAACCGCCGGCACGGCGACGGGCGGCGGATGACGTGTGGGCCGTGGCGTCACGTCGGATGTGTCATTCTGAGGGCGGTTAGTTTGTTAGTTTTTTTTTTAATCTCTGAGGGCGGTTAATTGATGCGGCGAGCAAGTTGGGAAGAGGGGTCATTGTCACTATTAAGTAAGGAGAAAGCGATCGAAAGTAAAAAAAAGAAATACGGAGTACCTCAGCTCATAGGGTCTCCGTCCACGATCTGCTCGAGCAGACTCCGTAATGTAATTTATCATCTTTCGGCAAAGGCAAAGAACGTAGTATCTTTTCTTTTTAAAAAAACGGTCCTTTTGAGGAGTATCCATCACTGTTAACGACACTGCGGTACTATTATCAGTCCTCATCATGCAATTGCATTCAGGTAACTAATACGTTTCGTTCCGGTGCCAAACAATCTCCATTCCTTGACGGGCATGCCAAATTACCAGTGTACCATTTATAGGTTGAAATCCTAGATTCGCTACCGGTTTTCCTTAATTTCATTCATGCTATTACCACTTGGCGTGGGCACACAGCATGTGTACAGATTGCTCTGCAGCTGGTGGTGTCCTGCTATCTTTGTAGCATTGGAATTGGAACGATAACCTGCAAGGTCCATCAGGTCCAAGTCTTAAGTCTTGTTTCACATGCCGTGGACATTGGATCCATCTTATATACTCTCGCAGTTTTTCAATGCTTGACGTTTCCACAGCAGACCCGGCCCAAGTGTTTATTTTTGTCCAAATTAAGTCCAAACAACAAAGAAATTACTGTAGAATAGAGGTAGTACTATACAATTTGATGAGATGCCATCTGGATGGAGGGCCCAAACATTTCAAAACATCAGAGCCTCGTCCAAGACAACATGTGTTTGTGCAGGCGAAATTGATGGGGTGCGTATGTAACACCCTGTGAGGCCTGCAGGTGTTTGCTGTAGTCCGTAGATGTGTGCCTGTTCGAGAGCGTGTGATGTGTGTCAGATCGGGAATGAGATAGATGTTCCAGTATCTGTCACGGTGGTCGATCGCCGGCAGCAAGGTGAAGGGGGAGAGAGAGGGTGATGTGTATGTTTGTGCAGTTTATTAAACTTTCCCTTTGTTTTCTTTAATTTTTTTTCTTGGCCCAATTGATACCCTCGTCCTAAAAAAATCCAACCTGATGCATGTTCGATGGATGAACCGCTATCTACTTGTGAATTTATGTCGACAGAGCCTACCGTTATCATGAGAAATGGTACTAATAGTCAAGTGTCATGCTTAAATAAATCACGGATCGACCATAATTTCGCACATTAAAACTAGAGTAGCTAGGACGGACAAAAATAGGTAGCGGTGGTTTTGCATCTGCACTTTGATGATGTATTAATAAATGATTGTGCTACTACGTTTTTAGTCCGAGGTCACCAAAAAATGTATATATAAACATGCAAAACACTATACACGCATTGCATCACACAGCAGAGAGAAGAGTTTGAAATACATGAGATATGATACACGGCTGGGCCTATCCTCTCTTACCCTCTTTTATCTCTTTCTCTCTATTCTCCGACGAAAACCACTCTCAAAACCGATATCAAGATGCTGAGATATGGGACTCATAACGCCATGTCAACACTAAATCATGAGACCTACCACGGCATGTCTGAAAAACACACCCTGAGGGTATTTATCCCGTTTTAGATAGTCTAAGGGTTCTGTTGTCTGGTTTTATAGTTTTATAAAATGACAATATTGATGATACATATAGAGTTATAAAATGATTTACCTTTTTTAAGAAAATTGTACTAGTTAAATGCTTCAGCTGTAGTTTGTAATATAACTTTAAATAATTTTATAAAATAATTATAATTTATATTAAAGATAAAATAGCATATTCTTTTAAAAATCACGATTCTATCTCCACGATTTTCTAAGCTTCTAATGACATATTCTACCTAATATAATTTTTTGGAGCCGAAGCAGTTTTGACAAACCACAGCGGACTTTCGCAGCCTTCAAATCAACTGTACAAGCCCTGAAATGAATTTGCGGCCGTGCTACCCCTCCCTTCACGAGATGTGCGCCTGCAGCAGGTGTACTCCATCCATAGACACGGCACCTATTTAACCACTTGCCAAACGCAAGGCACCGACCGACACAACCACAAGCTCCCCCCCTTTCCTTTCCTTTGCTTTCCTTTCCAGACGCTTCCCGTGCTGTTCCCTCCATAATTTCACCCACCGGCCTTGCTTGCTTTGCTTCTCACCGGAGGACGAGGAGGCCCGCCAGCGCCAGCCATGGGCGGCGACGCGGCTGCTGGATCACGGCCGAAGAAGGCTCCACGGTCCACCACCGCCGGCGACGGCGACACGACACGGGCGTCGTCCGTGCCTCCTCCGGTGGAGGAGCAGCAGCAGCAGCACGTGCCATTGCCTGCCGACGAGGACGCCGCGGCGGTGCAGCAGAGCTGCGGCGAGGACGCGGGCGACGCCGACGACGACGAGCAGGTGGAGAGGTTCTACGCGCTGCTCGCCAACATCCGGGCGCTGAGGGGCCTGTGCAGCGGCGGCGCCGGCGGGGCGAAGAAGCGGCCGCGGGAGGAGGCGGAGGCGCCCTGGAGGCCGGCGTTCCGGATGGAGGACTTCGAGGTGGAGGTCGTCAGCCAGGGCCAGCGCACGGCCGCCGGCACTGGTGGCGCCGCGACGACATTATTGACGACGCCGCGAGCTGCCGTGGCCGCCGCCAACGGCCACGAGGAAGGCGAGGTCGCGGAGGAGGCGCGCGGAAGGGGGGTCCGTCGCCGCGTCGCAGCGCGCGGGTGACCTCTGTTGACCGTCGCCGGCGAGAGAGGGAGAGAGTCGAAAATCGAAATGATGAACTCCATGTGTATTATGCTTGGACGATTCTCATGCTAAATTCCCCATAATGATGTCATGACTTTTTTTTTCTTTATTTAACTATATGATTCACTACTTACTGCTGTACTACTACTAATGTAAGAGTTGCTAATAAATCAAATCTCGTTCCATAAGTATATTTCATATTTCCTCGTATTATTATGACGACCATACCTGAATCTGGGACTGCAAGGTTTCAAAATGTGAAAGGTGGTTCTTAGTAATTTTGAGGAAAACGTCTTGTTTCTGTCCTCATCAAACTATTAATTGCTGAAGTTCAAGTTTAGCTCTGAACCTTTAAAACCAACAAACTTTTTGGCCCCTAATCTAACACCACCGCAAATTAGGATCCTCAAGGATTTCAGATCCTTCATGCATATGTAAATGGGTCCACTTGTTTGGCTCCACGCCTCCACCTCACCTCTGCTTTTATTATTTCACACACACACACACCCCATCCTTGCTCTCCCCACCCCACCCCAAGTCCTGTCAAAACGACAAAAGAAAAAAAAAATCATATTGTCCTTGTTCCAACTGGTGCGATCGGCTTCACTTGCTGCTGCTGGGCTGCCACTTTTTTCACTGTAGATGCTGAGAGAAAAACAACTAAACAGCCACAGCAAAATAGGCTGTACAGCCGCTTTAAATTGTACCGATCACACCCGTACATTGTAGTTAATTTTAGCTCTGATCTAAATTAAAATTCTCTACCTTTGATCGGTTTATAAAAAAAATACACCAAATATATACTCGCAATTGGTAGTGCCGCAATTTGACATTGTAAATGTCAATATGTGTTTTTTTTCCTAAATCTAGTCAAAGTTAGAGTACTTTGACTTATAACAAAACTAAAGTGACCCTTAATTTGAACTATAGGGAGTAGTGAAGAAGTGGGAAGGCTGGTCATTGGTCAAGATGATGATGTGATGTCCATCGGCATGGTTATTAGACAAGTAGCGCAAAAAGAGGTTTGGCACTAAAACATTAGTCTTTCATTTATTGTTGTCATCCATTGAGTTACCTTAGGAAAGTTAATCTTTTTCTTTGGCCTCAGGATAGCCGAGATGGTAATTAGTAAGTATTTTTATTGGCTACACAAAAAGGTAATGAAAAAGAGATGCATTTTTGTCATCCAAGTAATAAATGATGAAATAAGAGGAAAAAAATATTTAGTCTCTAGTCAAATGGAAGTAAGCACATGAATGTCATCAAACATCAAAGAAGCCAACAAAACTAGGCTCGATGTGATCAAGGACGACAAAATTAATAGTTGGTGTTCCCATGCAAAACAACATCAAACACTCTCTCCCACTGAAAACCTCATCCCATTTCCTCATGAAACTATCTACACATATGAGAGCTAAAGAGGGCCCAACAATGGTCATCACCTCTGAGAATGGCGTAAATGTTGAGATCCTCCTTCCAGATTGATCTAGCTTGGCACTGACACTAGCACTAATTGTTAAACCCAAGCACACAAAGCCTCATTGTTTCCCCCTCCCCCCCTCCCGTGCACCAACCACATAGGGCTTTCTACGCCGTCGCATCCTTGTTCTCTGGGGACCTCTCCACCACTATATATAACCAAGCGTCAATCCCCCATCACCCTCTTCACAATTGCTGTCGTCTCCTTCGCACCACCGGTGAGCACCCACACGCCTTACCGTTCTTCTTCCTTAGTTGATCAAGGCACTCAAGTTCATGTCCTTCCTAGCATCCGTTGTCATGACATGTTCATGATTTTGTATGGATTATGGAGTTTTCTATGATTTGATCATTATTTTCTAATGGAGATATAGCGTATTTGTCCGTCTAATTTGGCCCATGAAATCGAACCCTTGCCATCAAACGTTATTTGGTTAGTTGTGCCAGGCAAGTAAAAATAATTGACATCAACGCACAACAAATAAGTACTAGACGTTTTTTTGTTAATTTTGTCCAGTCATCTTATTTCAGTGTCCAATGAAGATTTGATGTTTTCCTATAGTTTTGTGGAGGCACATAGGTGGTTGGAGAGACGGGTGTCGTGTGGTGGCAAGTCATGAAATTGTGCAGGGTGCCATGGCAGACGTGCTATTGCGGCTTTGCTAACTCTAGCAGGAAGATCATCACATTTCCCCCATTTTAAGACACAGTCCAGATTTCGTACTTTGATCCGTACTTTGTCCTGGTGCTGAACACAACCTAGCTTTAGGATTTGGTAAAGTTGAGATTGAGGGGGCGACGAATGGGTTTAGCGTGTCTAGGTGCGCGCCGTCCCTCGTGTCGAATGTTGGTGTATGCTATATATATATATATATGGGCACAGACGATGGTGCGTTCGGTGAGGTTGCAGGGGACCTTTAGACCACTCTCATCTGGACGTGCATCCGTACTGTACATAGTGCGCAAACAGTATTTTTTTACTTTGTGTACAAGGCGCAAGCAGTGTCTTTGCACACCTATATCTATGCTTTTTGACACTGGTCTTGTGGTGACGATAACGTGGTCTTCTGGTAACGATAACGGTAGCCGAGAAGCCAAAGCAAGTTACAGCGCTTTAACAGTATTTTGCAGATCGCAAATACTTACGTGAAGTACACACGAGCAGTCATGCACGTTTATTTGTTGCCTTGTTGCAAACGTGTGGAAAATTGTACTAACAACAACGTGGCGGGCTCTGGCGTTGCACTAGTCCGGCGCCGTTGAAATTGAATGGAACCGCTGACAAAATGTGCCTCCCATTTGACACAAGGCCGGTGGCCGCAGATGCTTATTGTCGGCGCAAAGCACCTGGCGCGGGCAGGCAGGTGCCACGCCGAGCTCCTAGCCTCCAACCCAACCATGGACCGTGCATCTGCCTGGCGCGCGGAGGAGCTGGGGTACGGTGACGACTGGCTCTCGCTTGGCCGGCGACCGCCGCGCCTCCCACCACCACAACCAGGGAGGGTGGCAGCAGCGTCACGCGGGGCCTCACACTGTGACGTCACCGTGGCCGGCGTCAGCAGCAGTTCTTGGGAAAGTGATGAGCACGACGGCGACGGATCATGGATGGATACAACCGAATTCCGCTCCGCCTGCTGTTGTTGTTGCTACCGCCGGGCCGTCTCTCTTTGGTCGGACGTGGGCGCTTGCGTCACCGGGATGACGTACGGAGACGACGGCCGCCGGATGGAGACGTCGTGCCCGGTTTTGGGGTTTTTTTTTTTTTTTTTTTTGTTGCTTTTGCCCATCCACACGCAACGACGCAAGCCTGACCTCACCACAACCGTACCGGGACGGCTGGGACCCTGCGCGGGGCCAATGCAAAGCTCGTCGCCATCTTGGACCGGCCTGAGGCTGAACGCAACGATTCCCCCTTGCTCTGTCCCCCTTTCCACTGTTCTGACTACCTTATTTTCTGTTTACAGTGCTGTAACAGTGCGACATTTAATTTTAGGAGATCCATATAGGGGAACCGCTAGAGTTAGGCTCACACAGATTATGAATAGATAGTGGCGACTTGGCGAAGGTAGTGGAGGAGAGGGGTTAAAAAGCCTCCATTTTTCCTAACACATACTATATGATTATTTTTTTTTTTGGCTTTGGTTTTTCTTCTTGTTCAAACACGGTAGCCAGATATACAAAAGATAAGATCGTGTGTATTTGAAGCATCAGATTCATTAGGAGTTGAAGTACGCGCTATTAGTGATAAAAACAAGTTAGAGAAAAATAAGCAGTGCTTAATAAACAGTTCCTTTTTCAGTAAGATGGATAGTCAAACCTGAGTATAAACTTTTTCAAATGGCTAAAAGCACGAAAAAAATAACACAAGATGCTTGGAGTATTGTCAGTCTGAGACACAGCCATGTTACAATCTGCTTCGACATATACCGGTCCACTTGGATTAATTAGCTTAAACCGGTGAGTTAGAAGATGCTTCTCACCTTCTATATTTGTTTGGATAAGTGAGCGTGCTTTAAGGGACATTCTTCTGTGCCACCTTTAGCTAGTCGATGGTGATTATGAACACTGATTCTATTTAATGGGTAAAATACTCCCTCCAGGTCCCAAAAGAGTGTCGTTTTGGACATCGACACGGTCTTCCAAACGTAAGTTTGACCAATATTTTTGTTAGAATAAAAATAAATATCATAAGAAATTTATACTTTTATAAAAGTAGTTGTTAAGACAAATCTATACATATGACTTTCAACATTCAAAACTAAATCATATAAAAGTTATATATAGTCAAAGCTTTAAAAGTTTGACTTCTAACTTTTCTAAAACGACACTCTTTAGAGACCCGGAGGGAGTATATATGTAGGGCATCCAAACATTCTAGATTACGGACACTGCACTGATTAATTCTATATTTAGATCCTCAAAAATCATATAATCTAGGACAAGCCTACTAATTGGAGATTGTAGTGTACAATGGAATGGAAGATGACAAGTTTGCCCTCACTGGCAGCATGGACAGGTTGCGTAGGCATGTGTGGCGGCAAGGTGGCACCGTACCATTGCATGAAGAAGGAGAGTTCACGCTGCTAAAGGGCAACATCGGTGCAGGCACACGGTGAAGAGGGGCGGTGTGCGTCGTCGTCAAGTAGGGAAGAAGGGCACAATGCTCACAAGATCAAGGGAGGAAGGAGTGGCGTCAATGCATTAGGAGGGGCGGCACCAGTGTGAGGGAAGGAGAATGTGCCAAAGAAGGGCACAATGCTCACAAGATCAGGGGAGGAAGGAGTGGCGTCAATGCATTAGGAGGGGCGGCACCAGTGTGAGGGAAGGAGAATGTGCCAATGCTAGAGGAAGGGGAAGGGTGAAGGTGTTCATGCAAGACAACGAGAGGGACATAGAAGAAAATAAATAAGAGTTACAGTGGACGAGGGTGAGAAAAGGATATGAAGGCTATTATAGGGGAAATGATAGGTATATATATGCTATATGTGGTGTCCGGGTATTTCTTCTGTCCCCCACAACTAAATTTTCTTGTTTTGAACTTCACCTCCCTTTCCATCTCCGGCAAGATTTTGTCTCCTCTGGTGAGTTAGCTTTATGTATTTGGGAATTTCAGGGTTTAAAGGAAGGCCAACGTCAGTAGGATGGCCCGTCATAAAGCGTGAGCAAAGGGTGATGCGACAAGGCTCCGGCCCTGTGAAGCCATGTACAATTAGCACACCGTTGGTGGGAATGACTTGAGATGGGAGAAGGTGGGCATGTAAGGGGTATCAAGCTCTTTGAGCATCAACGGTGGTGGCAAGAGCAATGAGGATGAGACTGGGGGGATAAATAGAGGCATTGGATGGGAGTTTGATGTAGAACCAAGGGTCCAAAATTCGTGAGTAGGTAAAATAGGAATACACAGATATGTAGTAACACAACACCAAAGAATATACAACAACCCATTATCTCCAAGAAGGCAATTTGGCAAACACTTGGGCGGTGTCAAGGTGTATCACCTAGGTCTCCGCACTTAAAATACCAGGAATCCAGGTCCTTAAGCTTGGCTTTGAGTGTCATCTAGATTCAAAACCATTTTCCTGCTCCTGAAACCACTTTTGGAGGGTGCAAAAGTGATTTTAGACCTAGATGGCACCCAAAACCAAGTTTAGGGACTTGGATTTCTGATATTCTGAGTTTAGAGACCTAAATGACGCATCTTGCCAAGTTCGAGGATCGTCGTGTATTTTACTCATGGAACCAAAGAGGCCGCGACCATCTATAGCGCAAGAGATGCATTATTATTAAAATCAATTGGTTTGTGGGAGAGCCAGTCACATCAATAAGACTGAGTGCAGCAGTTTAGAGCAATAGTTTGTGCATATACATATTGTGGGAGCGTGCGAAATACGAGACGCAGGCTGTTGTGCAAAATACGTACGCAACTAGATGCACAGTCAGTCTAATGCAAGTTCACACACTCTTGTTAACGCACACGATCGGTGGGTCGTTCCATCAGTGTTAGTCCCCGCTGCGCCGAGCGCTGCAGCGGGAATCGTACGTTGGAGTGAATCATCAACACATGCACACATATACTAGCCAAATACGATTTGATGTCGTGCATGGGATGCTATATGTTGTTGTGCCATCATGCTTTGCTTCCTTAACATGGCAACATCACCGTATACTTGGTTGGTAAATGGTAAAAGCAGCTGCGGCCGCTGCTGTTCACTGTTCACCATGGCACACTTTACCGCAGAAACAAGAGAAACCGCGGAATAAGCGCTGCAAAGCAGCGGCAGCGAACAAGCAGCAGCAGCAGCAGCAGCCGCCGCCGCCGCCGCCGCCGCCGCCTCGATCATCGCACTGCCTGTGGCTGTGGGTGACACAGACACAGCAGCATATGCTCTGCGTGACTTCGTTTCCCTCCCTCGCTCCCTCCCTTCTCTCCCCGGCCGGCCAGCCTAGCTCCTCTCGAATCACAATTCACAACCCTTATAAATTGCCCCACCATTCGGCAAACAGCAAGCATCCGTCCTCCGCAGCCACCACACACACCGACACACGTCTCCCTCTATATCTCCGACCACACACACGTACGTCTGCGGCACGTACGGGTTACAACA
The DNA here is from genome assembly GCA_022530915.1 of Paspalum notatum. Classification (NCBI taxonomy): domain Eukaryota; kingdom Viridiplantae; phylum Streptophyta; class Magnoliopsida; order Poales; family Poaceae; genus Paspalum; species Paspalum notatum. The sequence goes on from CM039692.1 coordinate 28,503,043, forward strand.
CGCAGCTGCGGCTGCCGGCTGGTCGTCGATCGCCATGGACGACGGCAGAAAGAAACCACTCGTGGGGAGCGGCGGGAAGAAGGCTGCGCGGCTTCCCGTGCCACGCGACGCTGCGCTGAAGACGCCGCCGCCGCCGCCACCCGACGCAGCTGATGGTGGGGCGCCGAAGCCGCCCCAGCGGCAGCAGCAGGCGGCCGATGACGACGACGAGCTCCCCGTGGAGGCAGTGGACGAGAGCGCCGCCGTGGCCGGCCAGGAGGAGCAGGACGACGCCGCCGACGACGACGAGGACGAGCAGGTGGAGAGGTTCTACGCGCTGCTGGCCAGCATCCGGGCAATGAGGCGGGGCCTGCCGGCGCCCCCGTGCTCCGGCGGCGGCACCGGCGCCAGGACGAAGCGCACGACGACGCGCGCTCAGCCGCCGCCGTGGACGCCGGCTTTCAGGATGGAGGACTTCGAGGAACCGTCTCCGCGGGCGTCGTCATCCAAGAGGCAGAAGCAGACAGAGACAGGGGACGGCGCGGACAGCGGCGGCGGCGGCTGGGAGCGTCCAGTCGTCGTCACGCCGACGACGTCGCCGCGGCCGCCGCCGCTGGCGCTGTCGCACGCCGCACACGACGACGACAGACGCGCTGCTAATTAACATCAAAGATTGACTGACCATCACTTGTGCAGCTGGATGACCAGACCATCCGGTGTACCTTTTGTGTTTTGTAATTTCTCGATCGATCGCGGGTGCAGAAAATGTGTGAAATTTGAAAACACGTGCTACATGCATGGCCTACTACTGTGCGCAGTGTGGTTGGCTCCAACGGCTCGAGCACAGTATACGCCACCTATTTCAAACTTCTTCCTTTTTATTGTCACTGTTTACCCTACCTAAAACAGCGTGTAAACTGTGTTATACACGTCTGTACCATAAATTTACTGTCACCAGTATATATAAATAAAATAGTATAAAACACTAGTATATATAGAGTTGATTTTGAAATAGGTGGAGTATACAGCAGGATGTGTAAATGCATTGTGTATCTACTATTTCAACTACTTTCTTCTTTATGAACAGTATTGCTACAGTGTATATGCAATCCATTTACCCAATCCACTGCACATAGTCTGGAGAAACCACCGTCGATCGACACGCCGAGGACGGTAACTGTGTCGGTGGGCTTCATCTTCACACGTGCAATAGTTTCTCCATGTGATCGATGCGGTGTGATGTTTGAATTTTCCGCTCCTTGCAGTATAAGCTTTATTAAACCTGTCCAAAGAAAAGGCTGTGCTCTTCTTTTGATATTTTCTTATATGCATTGTTCCTTTCTCTTTTTTTATTTTTGGATTCTATACGCTGTTCTGTCAACTTTGCTTCTCAGAATCGTGTACCAAGCGTAACATGCATGCTACTGTTGATTAGTACGACTCACAACACGTCTGAAAAATACGGCGGATCGGATGTTTTTCTTTTTCATGCCTGTTGCATTTAAAATACAAGGGAATATCTCATTGCTTAAAAACAAATGGTAAAAAGATATCATTCTGCCCCTTCACAAGCACTCCTATTGTTCGATTCAGGATTTTGCGCTGCATGCAGTCAAATTTCTCTAATTATTTGACCAAGTTTTTAGAGAGAAAAATTAAACACCACTATCCAATGCATCAATTATATTGGTTTCAATAAATCTGCCGTGAAATGTGTCTCTTCATAGTGGAATATTTATTTGGCATTGTTGATACGTTTTCTTAAGAACTTGATCAAAGTTACAAATTTTTTATTTAGGACAAATCATAATTTGGATCAAGCGATAGTATTTCAATATCAGGACACCGTCAGTATGGCCATATATCTCATCAATTATGTGAACGCCCTGAACCTCAACCCCTCCAACAAGCCTATCCTTGGGGACCATGCCCAAAACAGTGGTTAGTGCCTCTTCCATATAATTGCTTTAAAACCAAAACACATAAATATTAAATCACCGTACCGGATTGAAGCAAAATTGGATCTATTGATTGGAATATAATCAGGGCACATACAACGCTATTAATAATGTGATGTCTACAAAGGTGACACGTAAACATTTATGCTTTGCATGGCTGAGAATAAATTACAAGAGAGGGAATCCATCTCTTCACAAAGGAGACGACACCTGGATACAAGATACTATGCTTGGCACAAGATACAATGTGCAATGGACAACACTCTAACCATTTTATACATCATTGTTGATCATATGTGTAATTATGAAATAGAACAAAGTTATATCTATGCATATAACTTAATAAACACCATTATACATGATGTTTATATTGTATTCTTTATATGATGTGGCCATATATGGTGGTGTACAATGCTTTAGATTTCAACAAAGTCTAGTGTGCCCAGCCCTACCTTGATAATGGGAGATAGTGGGCACAATATCTAATGTAAGAATCCATGGGCTATCAAACACACTGACCAAAAAATGACTTCCACGCCAGGAATGTCCGGTGCGGTGTCATCACGGATGCATGGGGCGATGGCGTCACAGCCAAGTCGTCACTAGACGGAGCCCTCTTTCTGTTTGCTTTGTCAATTGTCATCTGCACGACTGCACCAGTGTGGTCTCGTGATGAGCCCGTCCCAGCTGGCCGGATCCGCGCTAGCATGCAGACAATGATGATGCAATGGGTACGGTTTACGTTCAAAACAAATGATGCAATGGGTACGGTGGCCACTACTTGACCAGTTGGACTGCGTGCCGGGATTATATTGTTGGGAATGGGAATATGAAGAACGACCAAGCAACGACCTGAGGCTGGGCTCACCAGTGTGAGCCTATCCAACCCCGCCCATCCACTATTCCAACTACCCCTCTCTCTGTCTATAGTGCTAAACAGTGTATGGGCACCCATTTTTGGGCTCACTGGTGAGCCCAGCCTGAGAGCAATTTCGTCAGTACGGGCATGTGCACACTGGGCCCACCCGTGTGTCTAAACAAAATCGCTAAGACCATCTCCAATGGATGGAGTAAAAAGGATGTCTATAGTACAAATCAACATTGTAGCGTTATTGTAGACAGAGAGAATGGTAGTTGGAATAGTGTATAGACATTCTTTTTACTCCATCCATTGGGGATGGTTTTGGATATCCATAGACCAAATCCAACGTACCGTTTATCCATAATACGAAAATGTTAATATAGCTATACACAGCGATAATGAGTGAAATTTGAATAAAAATAATGGAATAAACAGCCTATTTCCTTGCCAACGGCACAATGAGTGTGACGGGATAACCTATGACCTATCTAGTCGAAGAGAGTATAAATGACAATAAAGACATAAAGTTAAATAAAAAAGGTGATGGGGAGCTCAAATAATATCTGGTGCGCCATCTTTTTTCTAATTGGACACGATGTGCCCAATCCAATGTATGCATGCTAATATGCTATCTGCACCAGCGTTCGTTCTCTTTATTCTCCTCTAAAAGAATAATTTTGTTATAAAGAAAAAGAGATAGTTTCAGCCTAGTGAGCAGTTTTTTCCTCTATTTCTCACACGCTCACGTTTCTCTTTTAAGTTTCCTTTATATTCAACTACCAAATATTTTATTTATCCACATCCAACTACCATCTTTATTTTTTTATACACTAAATGATTTACCGAAATACTTATTAAATGAAGTTGTGCAAGGAAAAATGATGGGGCTTTTTTGTATTATTTAATATTTTCTTGAAACATACCTAGAATTACCATTTTAATTTTGTATTATCCTAATAACCTTATTTTTTTGAAACACAATTATCCTAATCTTAGGTACATAGACTAAAAAAATCATCTTCCCAACCAATTCCGACCGGCGCAGCCATAGTCTCCATATGCTCCACACCTTCTCTCCCACCCACCCTCACTACCTCCGCCCTCCGCCACTGTCGTTCCTCTCCGAGCATCCTCCACCGCACATGCGGGACGCCGATTGCACATCGTTGACTCCTTTCTAGTCACCAACCCTTTAGAGGTTGCATATCAGCCACGCACAATCTGAAAGAAACAATGTCTAACTCTCAACCATCACTAGAACATGCCCTACCTTCAAGTTATACTCTATTTTCATACTCTAAAATGAACATCTTACTTTCCCCTAATCATTAAGATTTTGAAATATAAACTACAATCATACACACTCGTTACTGATCTACATCTTTAACCTATACCAGCTGCCAACATCTTTTAGTTAGTTTCTCCTTTTATCCCAACTTGGGTCCACCCAACCACTGCCTCTACCTCTCGTCCCTCCTCGGCTCTACGCCTTTCTCTCTCCTCTAGCTTCAACTCCTTCGCGCGGCGCCTCCCTCCTCTCCAGTTGCTCCGCCGCCGCAAGCCTCTCCTCGTCATCACTTCTGCCCTGCCTCCTCGTCCTACTCGAGATGGCCACTACTCATTATGCTCCGCGCGACATCTGCTGCCCGCCGCGCCAGCCTCCTCTCCCTCATGCAACGCCCTCCTCCCCCGCCTCTAGTCCATCCGTCTCTTCTTTTGTTTGAATATTGCTATATATCTCATCGATATACTAATGTCCAATTTTGAATCTTTAGATACATACGGATTGAATATTAACTATTTAGTTTGAATATCGGAAGTCTCGTTTAATGTTTGGATCCCTTGAGGATCGATAATTGAAAAACTAGATGAAATTTCCGCGCGTTGCCGCAGGAATGTGAGTGCTACATTGTACATATGCCACGTAATAGTAACTGTAGTATGCATTCATGTAACCATAAAAAATCTTTGAAAGTTATAAATAGAAGATGGTTTAGTCGCTTAGTGGATGGTGATGTGACGGGCCACACAATGGACCTCTTTGATAATGTGAATTTATACATATCTAGAAAAATGTCATATCAAGGTGTACCTGTTTAGAAGATACCGGTTCAAAGTTTTATCTCATGGCACCGTGGACAGCCATATATACCCGGGAGGTACCGACGTACCGTGGCAGGAGTGACCTTTTCAGGTTGTCTGTTTTTTTTGCGAGCAAGGTTGTCTGTTGGAGACGGGGGTGCTTTCCGCGCAAGCGCCTGGCCACGGACATGACAGCCCGGCCGGCTCCAAGAGCCGGCCAGGTTCCCTGACCAACCGGCCGGCGTCGTGCAAAGCGCAGCAGGCAGCACGCGTGCTCTGCACCCAACCACACCCGAGTACCCGACCGAGTGCTCCGCCGTGAGTCAAGAGTTTCGTCACCGATGCATTCGGCGATGGCGTCACCAGCCAAGTCGTCACTATTCCTCCGCGCTGGTGTCGTCTCGTGACGACTGACGAGCGCGTCGCAGTGATGCAAATGCAATGCCCACTACTGGTACTAGCCAGCATGGACGGGATCTGGGAGAGAACGAGTGAAGAACGACCAAGCAGCGACCTGACTGACGAGGGCAATTTCGTCAGTGCAGGATCAGGAACACGGGCATGTGCACGCTGGGGGCCACCAGTTTGTACGAGCGAGATCGTTAACAATAATACGTACTACTCTACTAACAGTGAGGCTGATGGGATGATTATATCTGGGCGAGCAGAGAATAAGTACGGGAGTTAAGTTAAATACAAAAGCCGGGGTTTATGGCGCTGGTCATCATCATCATCTCCCATTCTCCAGCTGCTCAGGTAATAATATCGTCCGGGGTACGCTGGTCTGTTTCTAATTGGACATGAAATTATTAAAGAGTGAAATGCACTCTGGGTCCCTAAACTTATCCCGCACTACCATCTAGGTCCATGATCTTTCAAAATGCACATTTAGGTCCATCAACTTTTCTCTCTGTTGAGCCGCCATCCAAACGGAGCCACATGGCCTATTTTCGCCTACGTGGCCGTGCCACCGTGGCAAGCTGGCCTCCCACCAACGCCTGCCTCGCCAGGCTCCCGTCTCCTCCTCCCGAGCTGTGAGCATTCCTGCTGCTACGTTGGAGGTGGCATGCGCCTGTGCGGCGATGTGACTCGGTGCCCGCTCGCGTGCTTGCGGCGGCGGCGTGGTCCGGCGCGTGTGCCCACCTGTTGGCGGCGGCGCGGTGCATCCGCACGGTGGTGTACGGCGGCTGTTGGTTCTGTTGTGGCAGTGGCCGGCCCCTTGGGCTCGCTCAGCGCACCTGCGTGATGGCGGCAGTGCCCGGCATGCGCGCCAAGACGCGTGTCCACCCAGCGGCGCGGTGCCCGCCTGCGCCCGGCGGCCCGGTGGTTGGTGCACGCATGTACTCTGTCGCCGTTTCTGTGGCGGCTTGCGTGGCCCGCGAGCCCATGCGCTACCACGGCTTGGGTAACGGCCGACTGCTCCGCCTGCGCACGCTCGCGGAGTCACGGCGTAGCCGGCAGCGCGCTCGCTCGCCCGCTTCCTGAGGAGCGAGGATGTCTGTTCTGGCGGCGCGCGTACTGTGTGGTCAGCCCCGGCTGCCTACATGGCCAGCCTCGGCGGCGGAGTGGCAGGGCTGTGGCCTGCACACCCGGCCGGCGGCGACACGTGCATCCGGTCAACGGCGGCGGCCTGTATTGTACTGTGCTTGCTATGGATGTCGCTTCATGCCATCAATCTAGCCTTAGATTTATCGGTGTTGAACCGGCGACTTCATGTCCGCAACAATCACAGCAGCAGAATAGATCGGATACTTACCTCGTGCATCCATGAACTCCTCGATTGAGAGAGCAAAGGTGCTGTGAGCAAGGGGATGCCCTCGGCCCGCACCACCGACGCGCGCGGGAGGCAGCTCCGCACCTGGACGGCAATGAGCGAGGCGACGACGGCCTCCTTGGCCTCATCCGCGACTCCGTCTGCAGACAGGATGGCGGCCAGGGCCTCCACCGCCACACTGACCCTCCCGCGCTTCTCCGTGGCGTCTTACCCCGTCCCCGCGAGGTGCAAGCCATCTCCGGCGAGCGCGCTCGGGCGACCATGACGCGGGGGCTGGCAAGGCAGGGCAACCGTGTGCGGGCGTGGCGAAGCAGGGTGGCGGTGGCAGCCAACTTGCCACGGTGGCATGGCCACGTAGGTGAAAATAGCCCATGTGGCTTCGTTTGGATAGCAGCTCAGCAGGAAGAAAAGATGATGGACCTAGATATGCATTTTGAAAGATCAGGGACCTCGATGGTAGCGCGGGATAAGTTTAGGGACCCAGGATGCATTTCACTCATTATTAAAAGTAGGCTTGGATCCATTGTATTCAAGGACCCATAGTGCCTTGAGTTTTTAATGCGTGGGTTAGGTTCAATCACGGCGTCTTTATCCGTGGGTTGGATTTTTTTTGATATTTTCTTGAGCCTAAATGTATATATATGTCTGCTGCCGATCAAACTTAGGCCCTATTGTTTTCTAAAGCATGCATTTTTGATGTAAAATTGAAATGTTACATGTAAGATTCATATACAGTTCTCATAAATTTTCTATGTTCTAAGACGAGTTCAACGGTAGAAACAGAACACGAGATACAGTTTAAATCAAATGAACATTTCTGGCTAGTGAAAAAAATAACCGTTTTTATGGGTTCCTTATGAGCCAACGGCAAAAATAACTCTGATGGAGTATTTTTACTTTCATCCATTGGAGTAATACTCTACTTTCACGTGCTAGAGTGTAAAAAAAGCATCTATCTCCATCTTAGAGCGACTCGGGGGCGACTCCGCCGCCCCGCTCCCACCCGCACCTAAACTCTAGCCGGCAGCCGCCGCCGCCGCCACCGGCCTCGGCGGTCGGCTGTGGTGGCGGCCAACGGTAGCGCAGGCCAACCGGTCAGCCCGCACTCTCTCTTGTCCCCTTGCTTCCTTTCTCCCCTTCCCGCACGCGCCAACCCAGCTTTCTTGCCGCCGTGGGTGGTGCTCCCCCCCGGCCACCGCCGCGGGAGGTCCTCTCCCCGGTCGCCGTCGTCAAATCCGGCCTGGATCTCCGCTCCTTCAGTCGATGCCGCCACGGGTGGCCCTCCCCGGTCGCCGTTGTCAGATCCGGCTTGTATCTCTGCTCCCTCGGTCGACCCCCCTCGCTTCGCCGGTCAGCAGTCGCTGCCACTGCTTGTAGAGGCCAACCATCGCCTTGGTCGCACGCGATGGGTGGCGTGGTGGCCGCTCCCCCATTCCGGTGCTCTTGGGTTCGGTGTCTGCCTCTTCCATCATCGGGGGGCCCTACCGGTCTCCGTTGGCCTCCTCCGTGGGGCCTATGGTGGCCGTCTGGTGATCTGGATGCTGGCTTTCTATGGCCGCGAGGCTTGGGGATATTCTTCTTCATCATGCGCTTTGCTTGTGTTGGTTGTCGTCTGCATCTCCGGTCTAAGTCGTCTCCAATCGTCGCTTGTGAATTCTCGTTAGGGGAGTTGTTGCACCTCCTCCTTGGTTGAGCTATCGTGGGAGGCGCTCCACTCTTGCGGTCTGGGAGTGCGCTGGCTTGGGGGATGCTTTTCCCCCATAGGTCATGGTTGTGTTTGGTGATTCTTTGCTCCTGTTTGGAGGTGCTGGCTCGGGGGATGCTTTGCCCCCAGAGTCATGGCTGTTTTGCAGATGCTTTCGTTCCTGTCTGGAGGTTTGGAGAGGATCTTGGTCCAAGATGCTAGTCTTCGGCGTCGTCACTGGTGCTCGGCCTGTGCTTGCTTCGTTGTTGTGTCGAGGAAGGCTTTCCTGTGTGTCCTGTGTGCTTGTAGCTTTGCTAAGGTTGCTTGCCGTGTTGCCGTTGGCTTTTAGGTTGCCAGGGTTTGGGTTGGGGGATTTGAACGAAAGCTCTGTGGCCAACTTCGTGTGGCCCCAACAACGGCTACGCTTGGACGTAGTTCACCCTGGTAGGGGCGTTGTTGCTGTCCCTCCCCTCCTTACCAAAGTGAAAACTTGGTCCGGCTTAGACTGGCGATGGCGGTGCCATAGGCGTCGCTCCCTTCTTTAGGCATCGTGTGGCATAATCCCTTCCTTGTCGGCCCTTTGGTGACTTGTGCGTGTACTCCTCCAGCTTTTTCTTCTTTCGCAGGACCTCAGTGGTGTCGTTCTGGGTTTGGTGCGTCGGGTTTTTTTTTTGTTTTTTTTGTTGTCATGGTTCGGAAGCTGTGGCTTACTCTCTGTAGTTATAATTCTGCTATCCTCTTAATGAAATACGCGCTTTTTGGCATGTTCGCGAAAAAAAAAACGTGCTAGAGTGTTTTTCAGCAGTTTGGTAGAAACCAATGATGAACGTAAATGAATTTTTGTGGGCCAGAGGGACATACATGCTAGTGGAAATTTCGACCCAAACTCTTGCAGCTACAGCCTTTTGAATTTCTAAATTTTTTTTTGGCCTGTTGGCCCCTAAAAATACTATGGCTAATGAGATAATGCAATGTCTCATCGACTAGCGTGTCAAAAAAAAGGCTTATCCATATGGCAAGCGACTATGCACAAAGAGTTTTTCAGGCGGCCACACCCTAGGCAACGAAAAAGGTGCCCTTAAATAGTATGTCTACAGTTATATAAGGGTATTTCTAGTGTGCTAAAAAAATCAAACCGCGCTGCTACAGAAGTGGCTAGCAGCAACGCTGTCCTTAAAAGATTAGAAACGGCTGAGAAAGATACCCACGCCTGCTATACTCAGAGTGGACCCGAGTTTGTCCACCGTTCCTAATACAGAATTATTAGGAACGGTTGAAAACATGCACCGCCCCTACAAATAGCAGAAACGGACTATGCTACCGGCCGTTCCTGCTAAGGGGCTTAGCAGAAACGGCTCATAGCAACACTTGGAACGCTAGGTAGCATGGACCGTTTCTGCTATTTGTAGGGGCGGGGCATATTTTTAACTGTTTCTGCTAATTGACTTAGCAGAAACGGATCATGCTTTGAGCCGCCCCTCCTAATTCCTTCTTAATAAATATATTTTTGCTATAATTTTTTTTACGATAAATCGTGGAAAATACAATTAAACTCATAAAATATTCGAGTTTCCGCGAAAAATTGCAAATAAGGTACCTAGACGAATAAACATACTATACGAGGGTAACCTCGAGTCCACGTGTGAATCCAATAAAGCAAACTAGTGATCACATTGAAACTTGGAAGGTATGAGTGACTTCACACGTAACCCGCACAAGAAGTGAAAGACGTATGAAAGAAACGCCGGTATCTTGTGGAGTTTCTTCTCCAAACTTATTTGAGGACGCTACGTTTACATATGTTGTCCATCCGCCAAATATCGCGAATTTTGAGACTATCGGTGTATTATTAGTTTTTTTCGTGGTAAATCACCAAAAATGCAATTAAACTCATAAAATATTCTAATTTTCACAGAAAATTGCAAATAAGGTACCTAAACCAATAAACATACTGTACGAGGGTAACCTCGAGTCCTCGTGTGAATCCGATGAAACAAATTAGTGATCACGTAGAAAGTTGGATAGTGAGAGTGACTTCATACGTAACCTGCACAAGGAGTGAAAGACGTACGAAACAAACGCCGACATCTTGTAAAGTTTCTTCTCCAAACTTATTTGAGGAGGCTACGTTTACATATGTTAACTCCTCTACAAATATCGTGAATTTTTTAGACTATGAGTGTATTATTAATTTTTTTCCGTTGTAAATCACCAAAAATACAATTAAACTCATAAAATATTCTAATTTCCACATAAAATTGCAAATAAGATACCTAAACCAATAGACATACTATACGAGGGTAACTTTGAGTCCTCGCGTGAATCCGATGAAGCAAACTAGTGATCACGTTGAAAGCAGGATAGTGAGAGTGACTTCACACGTAACTCGCACAAGGAGTCGAAGACGTATGAAAGAAACACTGATATCTTGTGGAGTTTTTTGTCCAAACTTATTTGAAGATGCTATGTGTACATATGTTGCCCCTCCACCAAATATCGTGAATTTTTGAGACTATCTGTGTATTATTAGTTTTTTTCTATGGTAAATCATGGAAAATGCAATTAAACTCATGAAATATTCTAGTTTTCATTGAAAATTGCAAGCAAGGTACCTAGACCAATAAACATACTATACGAAAGTAACCTCAAGTCCTCGCGTGAATCCGATAAAACAAACTATTGATCTTGTTGAAAGTTGGATGGTGAGAGTGACTTCATACATAATGCATACAATGTGTGGAAGACGTAAGAAAGAAACGTCGGCATCTCGTGGAGTTTTTTATCCAAACTTTTTTGAGGATGCTAAGCGGACATATGTTGCCCCTCCCCCAAATATCGTGAATTTTTTAGGCTATCCGTGTGTTATTAGTTTTTTTTTACGGTAAATCACTAAAAATGCAATTAAACTCATAAAATATTCTAGTTTTCATAGAAAAATGTAAATAAGGTACATAAACCAATAAACATACTATACAAAGGTACCTATAAAATTAAATGTATGATATGTGAAAAAAAGATAAAAATAAATGTAAAATGTGTGTTTGTGCAATGTGTTTTATTTGAAATGAAAATTATAAAAGAAACCTGGTCCACCGTTCCTACTAGCCTGTATCCTACTAAACCTGTAATAGGAACGGTAGATACGGTGGATAATGTCCACCGTTTCTACTAAAGTTTTCACCCATATAAGCACGGGCGCGGGTGTAGGAAAGGAAAGGCGAAAAGTTCTAAGTCCAGTCGAAATTTTCAGCCCACGCCATTTTCGCTGCCGTTCTCGCCGACCGCTGCTGAGACTGAGTACCGCCGCTATTCTTCATCCTCAACAACAACTCCGGTGCACGCCTTCGTCCCTCCTCTCAATCCTCCCCAAGCGTCGCCTCCGTAATCTCAGCTATCTCTCCTCACCTCCGCATCTCCCTTCCTCCCAACGCGCAGGGCAGCGAGGCGCTCGACGGTGACGCACAGGCCAAGCTCGGCGGCGGCGGTGGCAGTAGCGGTGGCCGGGTGTACGGGTCGCAGACGCACAGCACGGCCAGGCCAATGCGGCGCGGCAAGGCTGCGGGGCCGAGGGACGGCTGCGTGGACGCGTCGGCGAGCGCGGACACGGCGACGTACTGCACGGCCTACGGCGAGACTGCGGTGGGCCTGTGCGTTGACTGCGAGCGGGCGGCACAGCGGCGACGGCGGCGACGCCCTGCTCGCGGCTCACAGGCGGCGGCAGTGGCCCTGCCTGCTTTTTTTTATTTTTTTTAATCCACAGTAGGAACGTGTCATGTTTTAAGGCGTTTCTGCTCGGATGGAGTCACCCACCGTTCCTGCTATCTATACTAATAGCAGGAACGGTTTAATGCTATCTATACTAATAGCAGGAACGGCTTAAAACATAGACTATTTCTGCTATGGTACAGTAAAAACGGTTTTAAAACCGTTCCTGCTAGCATAAGATAGCAGAAACACTGCCGTAAAAATATTTTTCTGCCACCATTTCTAAATGGGTTTTTGCACCGTTTCTATTGACCATTTCTGTAGTAGTGCCGCGGAGGTAGAAAATCAAAACGAGCACACTGTGAGCATCGAACACTATTTTCTTTCAGAAACCAAAAGCGAATCATCCGTTGAGTTCGAACCTCATCGGATAAAATACTACTTTTACCAGAGGCTTGGAGGAGAGAACGGTCCAATAATCTTTGCTGCCTATGGAGAGAGAATTATGAATGTGAACACCAAACGCTAACTTTTCTCCTTTTTCTAATGCGGGCCTCCGCTTTTGCACTGCAGCAGTCGAACGTAGGTAATATCAAATTATTGTGCAGTCACGGTTTACAGATGCCCTAAGACTAAGTTCACCAGGATCACCAGCAGTGAAAATGGATGTGAAAAATATTGTTTGCGCACTGTACACAGAGTGAAAAAATAATCATTATGCACCGTAGACGGTACGTTTGCACTTCCTGGTGACCCTGGTTTAAGCCCTATCTCTTCTCTCTCGTGCACCCCTGCTACCCCACACCACACGCACATGTAGCGTTGCCCCACCCCCAACCGTACTGTCTAGGTAGCATTAGGCTGCTCTCACCAGTGAGTCTATCCAACCTCGTCTATCCACTATTCTAACTACCTTTCTCTCAGTCTACAGTACAAAACAGTGTTTTGGCCATCTGGTGACAGCAGCCTTGCACCACGCCACGATGCCAGGCTCTAACCCCGATATGTTTGACCTTGATCCTGTCTGCACAACAATGTAAGATTATTGGGTTATGATTTATTTATGTTTTACTTAGGCTTTGTTTGTGCTTAATTTATGTTTTATTAGGGTTTAGGGAGCTGACACCTACCTTAACTCTCGATGTAGTAGCCATGACCCTAAAACATCAGTCGTAGATAGTTCCAATCCTATATATGATGCATGTAAATGAATGTTGTATGATATTTCTTTTTTTATATAATATAAATTATGTAATGCTATTAACTTTAGTGGACGTAGTTTCTATGCACAATCTGTTTTGTGGTGTATTGGGCATAATTTCTATCTTCAGGTTCCAATTTTTTTTCCATGGCACCCATAATGTTCACCGGTTAGCCACAATTCGTCTAGCACGATACTTTGCGCTGCGATACGATATCCAACTTTGCCATTCTTAGCTGGTATCGTATCGTAACATATCGCATCCCACTTCAGGGGTGGCCGACGAAAACACCGAATTTCATTGGTTTCATGTAAGGCACTTCTCATAACCCGAAATTTGTTATTAACCAAGAGGGAAAATGAGAAAAATGAGGTAGCAGCATACGATTTGAGCTTGTGCGTAGCTAGCAGGACGGCGGCGGCAATTGCGAAATGCGGTTTGGTCTTTGATTGCTAGATTTGGGGAGCACTAGCGAGTGATTGGACCGCACCCCCAAGCTAAGATCCAGAAGATTCAACGTCGTTTAACCTCGTTTCTTTCATTGGCTTATACCGTGGCATGCAGCCGTACGTTGATTAACTTAACGGGACGGTGCGATCGAGTACAATAATACTAATCGAGCATCTGAGCTTTGCGTGCGCCATGCCGCTGACGTGGTGATGGCGTACACCACGCATTTCTTGTTCTTGGCCTCTGCTGCTACTACTACTTGTCTACTTCCCGCTCGCGGATCACGCACGCAAGAAGATGCTTATAAATCCCATCATCACCACCACCGCAACGACCAGCTCAACACGCCCGGCATTGCTAGGATCAACCTAGCTGGAGCTTGGTATAGCTGCTATAGGCTAGCTAAGCGTCGTCGTCGCCAATCGCTATGGACGGCGGCGGCGCCCCCAAGAAGGCAGGCGGCGGGAAGAAGCAGGCTGTGCCGCCGGCGGTGCCAGTAGTGCCGGGCGGGAGCGGCGGAGACGACGCCGCCGCCGCGACGTCTTCTGCGCGAGTGGTGGCTCGTCGGAAGACGACGACCACGACGTCGTCGTCGCCCGCGGACGCCGCGGCTGCGGCTGACGCGCCCGCGGCGGCAGCGGCGGCGGCAGGCGAGGAGGAGGACGACGACGAGCAGGTGGAGAGGTTCTACGCGCTCCTGGACAACATCCGCACCATGCGGGGCGCGTACGTCGGCTCCGGCTCCGGCGACGGCGCGGACGGCGTGGAGACGACGGGGAACAGGAAGCGTCATCGCCTGCGGGGCTCCGAGCCGCCGTGGCGGCCGGCGTTCAGGCTGGAGGACTTCGAGGAGCCGTCTCCGACGTCGTCGTCCGACGCCGCGCCGCCGCCGTGCGCCAAGAGGCCGGCGCACGGGCGGCAGGAGGAGGACGAGGCGGCGCCGGGCGGCGAGGGGAGCCGCGGGGCGCGCCCTGCCGCCGCCTCGCCGTCGCCGTCGCGGCGCGCGGGAGCAGTACGGGTCGACAACCGCGGCAGAAAGAGCATTTGACGTTGACGACGCCAGCCGTGTAAATTTGCCGCGTTCCGTTCCGTTCCGTTCGCGCGAGATCTGCGCGATTTTGGCATGGAAAACGGGTGCCGTTTTCGGAGTGCCACGCGGCGAACCGGCCGACAGGGGAGAAACACCATGTGGAAACAGCAGCACTTTGTGCAAGCCGCGGTGCAATACGCATATGCACAGACTCCTTGATCGTGTCAGATGGCTACACTCAATCAAAAAATCAACCCGATTGCGTTCGATGCAACGAATATATCCCTCGTGATTTTAAGGTCTTGGCTTGGGGCGTCGATTTTAGAGTTCTTCCTCAGCTTTTAACATGCATGATGAAGCCATCGCACGAAGACGGCATAGGCAAAACTCACTACCTTATTATCCTCGTGCGCATAATCAAACTCTACATCCAATCTAAATTTTCATTTTCGAAAAAAAACACACCCCTCATAGGAAAGCATGGAACTTCACAAATTCCAAATTAAACTCATATTGAAACAAATTTAAATTTCGATAGACACTTAGACCATCTTCAACAGAATGCATATCCACTTTTCTATCACTATTCTAACCACATCTCACTCTATCTACGTCAATGTTACGGTGTCGTTTTGTACTATAGATACTCTATATAGACAACCCGCTGGAAACAATGTTACACTGGGCAGTACCCAAGCAACTCACACTGCAGGAATTAAGAGAATTTTCGGCGGCCAAAAACTGTCGAAAATAAGTGTTTTCCCGCGAAAATAGCTATTTTCAAAAAGGCTTATTTTCGGCGGTATAGCTCCGCCGAAAGATTCTCGCTGAAAATAAGATAATTTTCGACAGTTTTAAGCGGCCACCGAAAACTAGTCTAGGAAAGCTTAATTTTCGGCGGCCCAATTTAGGCGCTGAAAATAATCACCTAATTTTTGGCGCCCCAATTTAGCCGCCGAAAATAAATAATTTTTTATTTAAAATAAATAAATAAAGTCGCCAAAAAATACAAAAAATTTCAGAAAAATCAAAGAAAATTTTAGAAAAATCATAGAAAATTTGTACATCATCATATAAGGCTCAAGGTACTTTTACACATCCATACATACAAAAGTCAGCCATAACTCTCAACATCAGAAAGTACATATCTAGCATATTAAATTCCATCGAGCATATCAATTGAAGCAGATACAGGATCAGTAAACAGAAATATTGGAAGATGTCTACTTCTATTTTCCAAGTGTGCATCATCAAGCACAAGGCACGCAACAATTCAGAAATTGTTGATTAATGCAGAGCATATAATAGATGACAATATTAGTTAAAAGCTACATACAAGGCCATATTTTCAGAAAGCTAATAAAGCATGAATAAAAAAGATCATATGTAGCGACTAACCACTTGAAGACCTTCTCATTCTAGCATCAGCATGGATTGGACGTGCAGCTGCAGTTGCAGCATACAACTCCTTCTCTGCCACTCAGAAACCTTGAGGAATTCACAATACTAGAAAATAAAGCGCCCTGTCGGGCGCTCTACCAAGCACATGTATCAAAATCGATAGAAACGTAATCCCCGACATAATGCATCAATCTTGGGTCACACAGATACACAACCATTCAAAACATTTATAGAAAGAACGTTTTTATTGTCATATCTAGCCCAATGTAACAACTTTAATATATTTTACAATAGAGTCGTATATACACTCTTGTCAAGAATGCATGCTGTTTTCACAACATTTTGGTCCAAGATTTGTCTGATAAATAAATCGTAGATCTAGGGTATATTCAACATAGGGGTAAAATCGACATTTCCTCCCCCACTTAACGGCAGCTACCGTTATGATGGATGAATAATTGTAGATAAGGCATACAATTTTAAGTGGATGGCAGATAAGGCTTTCAAATTTTTCAGTGGCATAAAAGGCACACGGTTTTCTTTGGATGGCGGATAAGGAATTTTTTCTTTTTCTTTTTCGGATTTTGTAATTGGGATTGGATGCTTTTGGAAGGGGTTTTAGAGAGGATTTTTGTGGAGAAGTTTGGAGTGGATTTTCGAGTAATATTTGGAGAGAATGTGTCTGCAATATCTATAGAATTTTGTGAAATTTTTGTTGAGCTCATATTAGGACGCACAAAGCAAACAAGTTTTCAAAAATTGATTTTAAATTAGCACTACAAGAGATTTAATATTTTATGACAAATACCTTATGACAATGGAGCATTTCGTCATTAAATTGCTCATTTTATGACGTTTTCTATATAAAAGAATGGCTTAATGACGAAAATCAATTACGCGTCATTAAATTTGTCACTATGTCGTTTGATATCCATTTTGTGACGAATGATAGATTTCTTAGTGACAAATTTGGTTTGTCGTAAACCATTTTGATAGGATTGTGACGTTATTCTTTGTCATAAATATTCTTAAGGATGATAACCACAAGTAGAATGGTTAGTTGGTCCATACATCATAATGGTTTGTATGTCTTTAATATTCAATCATAAATAATGACAAATTTTGGAGTATTTAAACTTTTTCAAAAAATAAATTTATTTGTTTGAGGAAACACTTTATTAAGTTATTTTTAAAATTCTGGCATTAAAATAAAATTGTGTACTATATTTGAAGTCCAGAACTATCAAAAGTTATTTTAAATATAATTTTCTTATCAATTCCTCTACCAAAAATCTCTTTCCGCATTTCCTTATCTTTTTTTGCATGCGATTGTTCTAATAAATGTGCTTGGAATGAAAGTTTTGGTGGCAGAAAAATGTAAAAAAAAAACAAAGTCAAAAGAGGATACGAACCTCAAACCAAACGGATACAAAAAACACCATTTACCACTACACTAAAGATTCATTGCAATAACAATCAGTAGCCATTACATTTCTATTTTTTGCTGCGGTGGCAGTGGCAGACCGTTTTTTTTTTTCTTATGGTATGCCAAGCTCATATACATAGGCTATTTATAAATGGAAAAAATGGTAAAATGGTCATGAGAAAAATTGTTAAGGAAAAAAAGCACCGAGCAATACCAAGGTTCGAACCTGCAAGCGTCGTGTACAAGTGGAAGCTTATTACACAATATATTTTTACCATATGCTACACCGCTGTTGGGCTAGCATGGATGGGCCAAGGTGGCTGCGGCCCAAAACATGTTTGAAGTCCAATATAGCAGCCTGACTCTGCGAGAGAGAACTTTTTTTTCTTTTTTTTACGTTCCATAGTTTCCAGAGAAAATTGTAGTGTCATCCAAAAAATGCACTTAAAATATTGTATTTTATATGAAGATAACCTCATACTCACACATAAAAATGATATAGTAAAAATAATGATCATAGTGAAATTTGGATGGTGACAGTGACTTCTCGTGTAACCCACACAACGAGTGAAAGCCGTATAAAAGAAACGTCGGCACCCTATGGAGTTTCATGTCCAATCTTTTTTGAGGATGCTAAGTGGACATGTTTTGCCCCTCCGCCAAATATCATTAATTTTTGAGGCTATTTGTATATTGTTAATTTTTTTTAGTAAAGCATAAAAAATGCAATTAAATTCATAAAATATTCCAGTATTGACCGAAAATTGCAAATAGGTTATCAAGACCAATAAGAATGCCATAAGAAGGTAACCTCAAGTCCCCACATAAAAATAATAAAGTAAAGTATAAATCATGTTAAAATTTGGACGGTAAGATTGACTTCTCGAGTAATCGACATAACGAGAGAAGCCGTATAAACGAAATTAGGTGGTAATTTTCGGAGTGTTGCATAAGTAGACCCAAACTTGCGCCCTATACTTTGTGTAGGTGCAAGCGCACTTGTATGGTCTATATGGCTATGCAGAAATGATTGTGTTTTTGAAAACAAGAGATTATATTCTTATCAGTAGGTTGTTTTCAAAGGTAAATACTAGACAAGGTTTTGGAGTTTACTTCAAAAAGAAGATGGCAGAAACCATTTAAAGTGGGCATGCCGCTTGTTAAAGGAGGAAGCCTTTTGCACTTGAGAAGATCCTTTTATTTTGTGTGGTCTTTGTTTGTTAAAGACATTGCTCAAAACTTATTGTTGTCGTGGTTAAGTGTATAACTAATGCAGAGACTAATAAAATTCTTTTTTCTTAAAGAAAAAGAAAAAAGAGATACGTGAAAAGTTATTACAATAATATAATAAAATACATTGTCCAGGCAAAACTAGTCAGACGGAAATGAGTAGAATATGGCCCTGTTGAACAATCCAGCCCACGATAGAAATGTATTTGGGGCACGCTGTCTGCAGTGTGGTGTCCACCTGAGCGTACCGCAGCAGACCTCTCATGGCGATCCGAGCCGGCCTGCGGCGTCTCCGAGCGACTGCCGCTGCCTCGCCGTTCGGTGGCCAGGGCATCCTCACCAGCGCACGGGGATTCCTTCCCAGTGAGGCCGACGCCCTCCAAGGGTTCGGCGGGCGGCGCTTCCTGGCCAGCGGCGCTCGGGGCCTCCTGAAGAGCGATGGCGACGAGGAGAGCGAGGTATGTAAACCCTAGGTAGGTCGGGTAGGGTTTTCGTTTTGGACTGAGAGTTAATTTGCTTTGTTTGAGGCCTCCGCTGGCAAGAAAGAGGGAACGAAGGGAACAAAGCAGCAGTCACAGAGGAAGAACAAGACAAATGCAAATGTATGTAACCCCCCCACCTCCGATCAGGGTTCACAATATCGACTATTTTCACGATTACCGACGATATTTACTGTTACCGCTACTCGAAGGATTTCAATCCAAAGTTTAAAATTTTGATAAGATTCATAAACTATATACATATAATTCGATAAAAATCTAGAGCTTCTTCTTAGTCTTGAATAATGTCCAATGTTCAAAACAAACATCGTTTACTTAGTCAAAATTTTGTTTTTTCTATAAAACCTATTAACAACTATCGATAATCAACAATTTATCATTGATAATCGACCGTTTGTCGTGGATAATCAACCCTTTATCATCGGTTTACATTTTTCTCACTCTATTTGACCAAATATACATGGGTTATTTGCTATATTGTTGTACATTATTGTATAAATATACTTTGATTGTTCTAGGCCCGATCTGCTGTTAGATGTGAGGTAGATGTTAAATACTTTGGTTATGCTATGATGGATGTTAGCTCCATTATCCACACTCGTCCCATATGCATATCTATTTAATAATGTTTATTTATCTATGCTCACCTCTCATAGTGATATTCATTTCATCTCAATATAAATAAACTGTTGCAAGGATATCACGAGAACATGCATGCACCTATTCCTCTTCAGAGTTTTATGAGATTTAATGGACTTTATATAACACATATGGACATCTATGTATTTTTGTTAACTTAATTATATTAATGTGGCCTCATATGCTTTTTTGGTGTGTCTTAGTGGTTAGTGTGCTTTTGGTGTGTCTTCATGTGAATGATTTGTATATGTGAGTGCATATATAATATAAAAGCACTCACATATGTATACAAACCACATGTGAGTGCTTTTATATTATTTACGTGTGGCTTTTATGCAATGTCATATGCCAATTATGTATATATATGTAACTAGCTTAATGCACGTTATACATAAACAAAAGCAAATGAAATCTGTGAAAATATGTATTTGTTCCATTGCAAGAACATATTTATCAACCGTTTTTTGGTTTATCAGTCGATATGTGTCGATTATCGTCGATAAATACTGATATTCATTTTTTGAATTTGATCTGTCTTATCGCTTAATATCTGCCGATTATTGTCAATAATAGATCGACAATTGTTATCGGGCACTACTGATAAATAACTTATCGTTGAGATTGTAAACCCTGCTTCTGATAGCCAGCCGTTTTAATTTGATCTCTCTCTTTTTTTTAACAGCTACATGAATCTTTCAGAATCACTTTCTATGGTGACCTGTCCAACATGACCAGTTTCACGCGGGCTGTTGGAATGGAAAAGAATTCTGAGGTATGGACACAACACTCACACTCAAGGGCTGTTTGGTTTGGTATGAGGATTGGGAAAGGGAAATGAGATGGGATAAGAAGGGGGGGTATGGGATAGGGATATTAGCTGTTATAACAATTCCCATGCTTGTTATACTTTGGGATTGGGATAGGGAAATAAAATTAGGCCCCACTTTAGAACGCAGGATTTTCACAGGAATCATGTAGGAATTTCACAGAAAACAGTTCAATTTCACAGGAAAACACACAGAAACAGGAAAAATTTCCTCCATTCCAAAGGAGGCCTTAGTGGGCAAAAATACCCTTCTCATGGACCAATGATGATTTTTTTAATTTTTTTAGGTTGAGATGACTGCTCTATTTAAGGATCTCCAGAAAGACTTTGATGGCAAGCTCTCAGCCATGGAAGCCAGGCTTAACCACAGCTTAGCCGAGGTGTGTGCGGTTGTGTGCAAAGCTAAAATCGATCAGGCAGAAACTTCATCTAATGATCTGTGTATAATTTTTTTTTTCATTGGCAGATGGAAGCACAAACAAGCAAGATAGTAAATACTACTTGTTTGTTGACAAAGAGGCTGTTGTATTTACAAGATAATGCTGAGTAAGTCACACGTGAGCCTGTACAATGTGATGGAACAGCGTATTTAGTGCAATTTTTTTTTTTTTGTTGCGGTTTGAGAACGGAAGCTGCAAAATTTGGAATTGTGAAAAGCATTGCTGGACTTTTATTATTTGTTGGTGGCGCTGCTATGACTTCGATGAGTGCGAAGGAGTATCTCAAGAGTATATGGAAACCGTGATGAGGTATATCTCTATCTCTTGACCTTTGTCTTGCTTTTATCTCTAACTCCCAGATTTTGTTCAAAGAAGCTGTCACTTCTTTAAGCCTGTTGACTCCCAGATTTTGTTCAGAGAAGCTGTCACTTCTTTAAGCCTATCGCTATCCCCTTCAGATAATTTTCTACCTTCAGCATTTGCTACTAACTTTCTCTATTCTTCAGTTAGAGTGCCTTTCTCCTTGTTCATCAAAGCCACCTCATTGGCAGCCTATCCTCTAGCTAATATCCTAAAAGTCCTAATCCTGAAGTGCCACCTATTAATGCTACTAACCTCCTGACATGGCGTAGCCCAGGTTTTTTCTACTCTTCCGATCTTTTCTATTTGTCGCGTTTTAGTTTAAAAATGAACCAGCGGACGACAAATATTCGAAAACGGAGGTAGTACTATAGTCGTAAAGGTTCTCAAATCTTAAAGCTTTTTATCCCATACATCATTTCCTCCTGTGTTTATCGGGGGGGGGGGGGGAGGGGGGGGGGGTATGATCACTAGGAGCCCTGTCGATCAGCCTATCTTGATTATTTGTCCAAGTAAACTTCCTATTATTAGGGATCGCCTCTATCAAAGAAAATTTATTAACCCAGTCACTAAAGCGATCTGCCCAACCATGGTTAATCAGACAATTACTCTTATCTTCACTAAATCTAACCAAATTGAAATATCCCCAAATAAAGTAGGTCCAGCCTGCTAGGTGGATGTTCATCTAAAAAGCCCTGTTTTCCTTCCTCATAGGGTGAGGCATAAACTACAACCAGTTTCCAACTGAAATTAGTTTTTTTTACCCAAAAGCATTACACCAACTGAAAAAATCCAACAAATCTACTACTGTCATAAAAATAAGTGTTCTTTCACTCCTACTAAAAGACCTCCAGCTGAACCTTTAGCTGGTAAAGAACAACACACAAACTTAACATTAGTACATCACCAGTCAGTTGTTCAAGAAGCTAGGAGAAAGATTATTTTTCTTGGTCTACACCAAGCCTACAAAATCAGCATGAGATTCTCCAATTCTTTCAGATGCCTAGTCGTTGCCAAGGCGACGTCTTACTTACCACATGGGAAACATCAAAGCAGCTGCAGAGAGGAAAGTAAAAAGAAAAAAGGAAAAAGAGAGAAAAAAGGGCAAAGGAAAGGGAAATAGTTAGGCTGCTGGCCCAGCCCAACAGCCGTCCCATCTAACCCTTAGCTGAAATCCCTAGCCTACAGATTCCAACATGGCTCCCAAACCTCAGAACAGGAATGAATAGGTGACTCGACTTGTCTCCCTGCCTCAGAACAGCGCCACCGCCTTCCTCCCTCTGCCACCTTCCTTGCCAGCTTCAGCCGTCTTTTGTTGCGCAGGTAGGCTGCCACCCCTCCTCGCTCTCACTCCCCTTCCCCCTCAGGTCAAGCGCTGCCGCACTACAGCAGATCGGAGGGAGTACTGCTGCACCAGTGACCTGCGCCGAGATCCTGTGGGTAGGGGTGATAAAGGGTCCTCAAATTTTGCCTAGACATTTGAAGGATCGGGCATAAAACAAATCGGATCACATTCATATTCATTTTTGAACTAAAAATCATCAAAGGCTCATTTGGATTGTGAAAAAACATTTGAATCATGACCCACTGCCACCCCTACCTATGGGAATGGAGCATGCGGTAGCTGCTTGGCCTTGTTTCCCTCTTGTTCTCTCTCTCCTCCCCCTCCAGCCCTCCCTCCCTGCCTCTCTTACTAATTTTGTCATGGCAACAGGGATGCCTAGGGGACACCTTGAGAACCATGCTACTGCAGGAACTCTCCCAAGATTACCTAGACCTCTAATGTTCCATAAGATACCTATCATTGCAACCTTTTCTTAGTATTCCAACCTGCTATTTTGGTTCTCCCTTTTTCTATTTCTTCTACACCAGCCACTCTCCCATGTACTTCAGGTGTCACAGGGGCCTCTCCCTGTGAACCAGTTTTTTGAAGAACCTTATTGCCAAGCTTGTCCATTTTTCCTACTCTCTTACATCGATTCAAATCACAATTCTCACTAAAGGCTAAACACCTTTCTCTATCTAGACTTTCTAACCTATCAAAAGCATCAGAAGAATTTGTATTTCCATCCAGGATCTTCACACGAGTACTATCAGATAACTCTAAATTCAGATATACAATATGGCTTTGTTGGTAAATAAAAATTACTTTGGTTCATGTTCTTCTCCGTTGTTGTTTCATGCGAATGCGGAGAATACTTAATAGTTAACTAGAAAAATGCTAGATAGTAGAACCTAAATTGCTGCACAACATAAAATAATATGCCTGGGGAAAGCTAATCACTTAATCACTACTTTGTAGCTGTTGCCTGTTAATTGAATAATTCTAGTTGTCAGGCTAACAAAGTTTACAGGCAAATTCGTTGGGTTTGTCATTTGACACCGGAGAATAGAAATCAACCCGAGTAAAATCAAGGCCATACTTGAATTGCCTCATCCTCAAAACCTTAAGGAGCTGTGTTTGTTTCAAGGTTGTTGCCCATTTAACCTCCTACAGGATTAGCCTCGAGTGGTGGATAGAGATCTCCATGATATATCATGACCACTGCCCCAAGGGGGTAAAAAATGCTTAATAGTTAACTAAACTAGTTGAGTTGCATAGGTATGGTCAGGCTTGTTCGTCCAACGCAGAAAACGCTATCCATCAAGCCTACCAAATGAATAGCTAATCTCTTCTCTACAACTTATTAAGACGGTAACTCATCTTCACGATATTCCGTTGCTCCGCCGTTTAGCGTTTTGTAGTGCTCCATCGTCGGTCCGCCCGCAAAAACCGCCGCATCGAAGCCCCCCCGCGTCGTGCGCCTCGGCCTGCCCTGCGCTGCCGCCGTCGCCTGCTCCGTGCGCTGCTGAAGCCGGACCCCCACGCTCCGCCGTGACCTCGATCTCGCACTCGCCCAGCCGTCGCTCGCTGTGTTCGCCCTCACCCCCGCCGCTCCCGTGCGTGCCTGTGCCAGCGCACCGGCCGGCGGCTCTCTCGTACAGCCACCCTCGCCCATGCCCCCAGCTCCTGTGCCCGCGCCTTCACCCACGCGCCGCGCACTGCCGTGGGCTCACGTACCCAGTCCTCCGTCCTTGCTCCCGTCGCATGCATCAAATCTGTGGACATAAAGGCTCCATCACGCCTCCAAGCCAGCCTTTGTCGTCGTCGTCACTCGTCATACTTGGATGCCTCATCTTCTCCCGTCGCCGGTCACCTGACCTGCACCTGCTCCCTGTTCTTCTGATCAGCCAATGGTGAGAAAACACACATGCCATTTTCTCCCTTCTCACGTCTGTTGTTCCTGTGGCATCGAATTGCCCCTGAGAGTTGGTTTAGAATTCCATAATTCATGGCCTCATCCATTTGCATTTGTATTGTTACATCTAATCTACATCACTTGGCAGTTTAAATTGGTTTAGCGTATTTGTCTCAATTGCTGTTGATTGGATCTAATCAGCATCACCCAGCAGATTTAAATTACCCTAATGGCAGTTTGCCTCATTTTAGTGCTTCTGGATCTAAGTATTCCGAATTTCACCTCATTATTAAAACTGCCCGTTGATTATTGAAACAGGGAATTCTATACTTTATTAAAACATATTTGTTGATATGATTATGCTGAAAATTGGAAAAAAAAATAGAAGATACCCCACGTTACAAAAATGCAGATCAAATAGGTGTAGAGATTTGGATGTTTTCACATGTTAAACACTATCCTTCTATATATATTCCACAGGTGGAAACTTCAAAACAATTGGAGGATTGCGCCCCATCCAAAGATTTTACCAACACAAATAAAGGTGATCACCGTTTGCGTTTATTGGTTAATTATGTACAAGAAAAGCTGACAACTGTTTGCATTTATTTTAGGCAGCTTCCCTAAGAGCAATGTTGGAGGATCAATAACATCCTATGTATATCCACAATATGTAAATTCTCTGGAACGTAAAAGGCAACGTGATAGGGAGAGGTATGCACAAATGCCTATGCAACAGAAAGAAGAATTACTGAGAAAGCGTCGTGAAGCTCGCCAGCAAAAGAAAGTTGTAACCAATAATGATGGCATCGAAGCGCATCAATTGCCAGGTACCATGGACAACTAATTGGTAATTGTTTAATCCTATGTGAACATATATATATTTGTCTTTTGCTTGTTCATTTTACAAAGGGATTTGGAGGGAACCATTAAAATATGAAATCATGAATAAAACTATTATTGGTTGTGTATAAATAATATTGACAAGAGGTGATATTTGATACATAATCTAAATGGATGAGATTTTTTTCACTTATTTAGAGGAATATATATTCCAAAGTGTTGTGAATTAACACTCGTCATTGTTCAATAGTTGAATTTTCAATATATGATATTTGCTTCAGAAGTACCATTTACATCTACCACGTATTACTTTATAACTCGAAACAAGTGCTATGACTTGTTGGATAGAAAATCGAAGGATTGATGACATCCAATGCATATATGCTACTTGTAGATCCATGGGAACGTAAGAGGGAGTGAGATAGAGAGAGGTACGTAAAAATGACTATCCAACAAAAGGAAGAACTACTAAAAAAGCATCGTGAAGCCTACCAACAAAAGAAAGCCACAACCACCAACATTGCCAACGACCATCATCAATTATCAGGTATTGCTATTGATATTTTGCTTGTTATGTAATCGTGTATAAAACATTTTTATCAGTTCACTTTTAGAGGCCAGGGGTTGCAAGGAGTAATGAAAATATTGATATGGAAGAAAATCATAATTGGTTGCGTAGATACACATAGGGTGGGAGATAAAATTCTCCTAGGGAATGATATACTTATCATTGAGGAAATATTTTTCCATAATTAATTGGAAGGTTTCATGGTGACACGATAATTGCGGCTGCTTCATTCATAATAAAAAACATAACGTGTCACATGTTATGGAGCAAGATGTGTATTTACTACTTTGACATTTTATTTTATGTTCTATACTATTTCATATAAAAGTGGGAATGTAAAAAAGAGTACTCACCGTACAAAGTATTATTGTACAGTTCCATTACAACAAAAAAAGGATTGACAATTGAGCAAATCGAATTGAAACGTGCAAAAGACAGGGCACGATATGCAAACATGACACCTCAGCAAAGGCAAGCAATACATGACCGTCAAAATGCACGAAATATGAAGCCTGATCAGAGACAGGCAAAGAGAAACCATGATGAAGCATGTCGAGCATTGCGTCGCAACACTTTGAACAAAAATTCTATTGCAATGATAAACCCTTTTTATAACCCAATAGAAGACTCGTCATGAGGTCAGCTTATTTTTTGCAATTTTCGCAATAGTAATATTATATGTTTATATGCTTTGTACACGCCATGAATTTTGCAATATTTTCCATGATAATTATTGCTCCTCCAGGTTAATGATATCAATCAATCTTCACCAGCATGTAGTGGTAAGGATGGAAAAAAAAAAGGATTTCGAGTAGTCATTGAATGTCGGCGACACAATTCAATCTGACCATATGCCAAACTTTATAGTTTATATAGATATTTTTATTGTCAATTAGCATTTTGTCAATGATCTACTTTGTGATGATATTATTATGTGGATGGCTAAAACTTTTAAGAGTGCTATCGAACATACTGGGCATACACTGTTTAGGCCTAATTGTTGCTTCGTGATTGTTATTGATTGTACCAACGTACTCCATATGACTATTGTTGGCAACATGGATGTCGTTATTAGTGTTACAAATCGTTATAAATACTTCAAATGACGAAGATTGATGCTCATAGAACAAATTTTATTTCGGCCGTAGCAACGCATGGGCACATGCCTAGTAGAGGATGTAAGCACATAAAACATTCTTGCTCATCAGCCTATCTTTGAGAGCTTTGAGTGCAGGTTGAAGATCAGACTTCTCGAGCACATTGTTACCACGAGCACAGGAAAGCACAACGCATTTCATTACACGACATGTGGATAGATTGGCTGTAGGTGGGCTAAAAAACATCAGCAAAAATGGGGGTAGGGTTTATACCTCTAAAACATTGAGGAGAACCACCCTTTCTTCTTTGTCCCGCCTTGCACTTTTTCCTCGTCTTGCACATAAATACTGAAAACATATGGCACATATTAGGCTCTAAGGTTCTTTGCGCTAACCACTCAGAAGTATCCAACTAAAATGCAAAAGCATACCTGCAAAGAGCTCCAATGGCGCAGTTTGTGATTTAGTGATTGTTTAGAGTAAGAAAATTGAATATTCTTTTATCAAGACAAGGGTAGGAACCAAAGAGAGAATAATGCCCAGTCAATTTCATAGAACTGTGGAAACAGAACAAAGAAGAATTATCTTTTTTTTTTGGCAAAGTGGCAACATATATTGGGCTTAGGAATTCAGCTGCATGATGCACAGCATTGTAGTGTAACATTTTACAGCAGAAATCAAAATGGGTGAACATGGCTAAAGAACATTTATGAGTGCACTTGATGCTAAATAAGACTGTCAACACATAGAAGGCCTTTTTCCTTCATCCAAATTCCTGAGGTCAAATTTCTAGAACTTGCTTTGTTCAGAAAACAGTAACATTCGTTCCAAAATCAGTTGGCATTCGTAAGCTAAAATTTCTAGAACTTGTCTTATTTGCAAAATAATAATATGACAAAACTTGCAGATAACAGATAAGTTTAATAGGAACAACTGAACTAATCTGCTTATATACACAACTTTCTGACATATAGAGTTCGTGCAATGTCCATACCTTATAAATTAGAGTTAACAACACATAGTGTTATGATGAGCACAGTACCAATACCCTTGACCATATGCAAACAACTTGAGTACAATGCAACAATTAAACGACAATCGACATGCCCCAACTTGCATTAGTTTGATATATCATTAAAATTGGAATCCCCAACTAATAAGAATATGAAAGGAATAGAGAGCTAGGAGCTCAGCAGCTGCTGATTTGTTTTCAAAAGGTCCGAGTATTTGATGAAGCACCTGGTGTGCGTTACGGAGTTGCTCTTTTCTCTCCGATCTTAGCTAAATATTACTTGGATTTCTTTGGACCAAAATTCAAAGCAGTTACAATCAATCACAGACCAATTGAACACAAATTAACATCGTATCAGTACGTGAATGCCTGCAAGGCTGCAAGACCAGAGAGAATCAACATCCCTTGATTTGTGTTGCGACAAGGATGATGAGAAGAAAGTCAACGAAGCAGGCAATACATACCAAGAAGACATTGCAGTGGCCAGAGTCTGCGAGGTGTGAGAGGAGGTTGTCGATTGGTCCCTGGCCAGTGTAGAAAAAAAAAAGTTAACCGATGGCAATAGAATGCAAGTGATTAATAATTTATAATTTCAGATAGCTCAAATATAATTGAGCTGCAAATACGTGGCCTTATATCTATGAAAGATTTCTTTTATCAAGGAAGAACCCGTATCCCTCGTGTCCCTCGATGAGATGATTCACCGAAACAACACGTCACTTGCATGAGTTGTTTGTCAAATGGGCAAAAGAGAAGAATCATTTTTTTTAAAAAACAAATGAGAAATAGTTAAAAAAAAAAGTAAACTACCTTCACCTAGCACATGACAAACTATAAATAAATCAGTACCAAGATTAGGTAATAAATTCAAGATCAAACTGAGATACATGTACTTGAATTATGGTTTGGAACTAATCAATGGCATATAGGATTGTATCTTACAGTTTCAAACTAAAATATTAAGGAAATCTAATAGGTGTTAACTGAGCTTGCTCATAGGTCCTATTCATTATCCAAAAATGATAGATTTCTAGAGCCACTGGAAATCAATTTAAGTACTAACTCATTGTCTGGCAACAAGTAATCTCACAGGTGCACACTAAAACAATCTGAAATTATTTTTGAACCTAATCATTTTGTGACCATGGTAGAGTTGTTTTGATTACCTGTTGAAATCGATGGACGGTTCAATCCCCTCAGATCCCCTCGAATACTTGTTTAGCCGAACACGACCTAAAACTACAAGAAACTGGATTAACAAGATGATAGCTATAGCTACAGCTCGTCGCGTGCTCCGTTGATGCTGGAAGCTGCATGAGGCTCAGATCAGATCGTGGTTCAGGCAGCGGCGCAGCGCAGGACGGGCGGGGCAGCCGCGCCGGTGGGCACCCACGGGCGGCGCAGGGGTTCGGGCGGGCCGGCCACACTAGAGGGCACAGGTGGCCAAGCGGCCGGGGCGCCGGGAGGGGCAGCCGCACCGGAGGGCGCAGGTGGGCGGCACGCAGTCGGCTGCGGCCGGTCTTGGCGACCGGCGAGGAGGCAGCGGTCGCCGCAACGGGCCGGCGCGGAGTCGCCGAAGGCCGGGCAGGGCGGCCGGGCGAGGAGTAGGCGGCGGCCGGGCAGCAAGGCGCGGCCGGGGTCAGCCGGCGTAGGGAGCTGGGCGACCTCCCCGCCGGGCAGACGCGGCGTCCTCTGGGCGGCGCGGAAGAGCGACGGTCGCCGGCGAGCCAGGGCGACGAAAGCGAAGAGACGGTTGCCAGTGAGTTGAGGCTGCGCAGCAGAGCGTTCGTCGCCGTAGAGTGGGTGGGCGCTAAACTCTCCTCTCGATGGTGCTCTCAGGAAAAAAAAAAGGAAAGGTAGCAAATTAAGGAAAGAATAATCAAAGGCAATAATGAAAAAGAGTAATTAACGTCATGAGTTGTGCTGAACGTCGCTGGGTACAGGGTAGAAAATAGGTGAGAAAATAACCGAAGAAAGAGATGAAACATTTTCCTTCAATCATTTTTGGGCCTTTTCCATCCTTTTCCAACCATTTTCAACCTGCGCGGTGGGATCAATGTGAGGGGTACAGTAGGACCACCTTAGCTAAAAAAGATTTTGAGAGAACTCGTTCTTTTATAGTGTAGATAGAAATGCTAGACAATGAAACCTAAATTGCCAAACAGATTAACATAATATGCTTGGAAAGTAAGTACTTAATTACTCTTATGATGCTATCTAACTACTGCATGTTAATTGATTAGTTCTAATTTGTTAGCCTAAAAGTTTACTTTTATTTTGTCCTTGCACGCTTAACCTCCCTACGGTATTGAATAATTGTTATGGTGCCAAAAGTTATATATTCCTAATCCACATTGTCAATTTTTGTGATAACTACAGCATGCAGGGCTTGTTTGCTTTCAGCCCTGGAATCTTTGTCTGGCACAGGCAGTGCCCCTGACGTCCATTTTCGGATGCCTGCGGCCGGCAGCGCTGCCTGGCCGGAGGTGCCCAAGCGAGGCTTCAAAACAAACACACCCGTAATATGCACACACTTATTGACAGAAAAACACAGAGTGTAAAAAGAAAACCTGAGCGTGCCTTCTTGTCCTGTTGCTCACGACTTCTCCTAGATGATAATTCAGCATGATCTTTTCTCATGTTTGTTCTAACTGTTATCAAACAGCGACCTATAGAAATTAAAATAGATACAAAAGTTAATGAGAATGGCACATAGAACCAAAATAAAAAGGACCGACTACATGAATGAGCATATCACAACACTGCATGCTGGAAACCATACTCATGCTTGTGTTGCAGATTAGATTGAATCGAAACTTTGCTAGCACATCGATAGATTAAACTTATGGCTAAGCTCTAAACCTTGTAGGATCAGGAGCACTAAAAATCTATGCTAAAAGTAAATTAAGATGTTAGAGTGTTAGTTACACATACATTATCTGCTACTTTGTTGAGGTTGTGTCTGATGCTCAAAGGAGAAGGCTTGAGCATTGTAACTCTATGAATTATCCGCAACTCTAAACAATCATGATCACTCATTTTTATTTTATTTAAGTGTAATTGGTCTAATTGATGTCCTATAAATGTACACTGAATATATTCATGTTTTCAACACCACTGACCAGGCTCACCAGGCCGCCCAAAACCGGCCACCCAAGCACTGTTCGTCACTGTGCGCGCACTGTAGACAGAGAGAGGTAGTTGGAATAGTGGATGGGCGGAGTTAGATGGACTCACTGCTGAACGTAGCCTTGATAAAAACCAAGCAACCAGCATATGTCCTTCAGTGAGCCCAATTCTTCCAAAGTGTCATGTTGCATGGTTTTAGCTGATACTCAGCCGCACCCATGAGAATATTTCGTCAGCAAACTAATCAACCACCAGGCAGCTTTTGCGGTAAATGCGAGGCCTCAACTTACACCCCTCCCATAGGTGCACTGTTTGTAGCATATGAATACTTAACCCCTTTAGCATTCAACAAAAATAACCCCTTTAGCATCCAACAAAAATAAACATACATAGGGATTATGTAAACAAAATAGATTGTAGTCTGTAACTAGCAAGGCCAAGAAAGAAAAAGCAAGTATGCAAATGATTATCATTCCGGATAATCAAAAGGTAGGCATCAAAGCATATAGAATCAACGCCAAATATAGCAAGCTGTACACCTAGAGCAATTGTTTCATGTATGAATTATTCAAAATGGATTGTAGTAAAGATTTAATTAAAATGCATACTAGCTGCTATCTAAATGCTTATCAATATTAGCCATGATAAAAATCTAGTTTCATAGGCAAACAAGCTAACTAGTTAAAGTGCATTGCTCTGGGCAACAAAATTGTAATGCTAGAAAGGGTGCATATATCATGGATATGTTGCTTCTGCCAAAAAAAAGAAAAGAAAAGAAAAAAGAACACGGCTATTTCAAATCAAGTTAAAACGACTCTCAATGGCTGAAAATTCACATGATCAATCTATATTTCTTTCAATGAATTAATATTTCAACATGAACGCATGCCCAATGCATTGCATGAGAAACGGAGGCACAAGAAAAAAGCCTCAGATAACTGAACTACTTTAATGGCATTGCTCCTAGCAGCCTAGCTTAGCTATACAACTTTGAGAATAAAATTAACTACCATTAATTAAGCTTTGGTTGGAAAAATCATGGTACAGACCAAAATATATGTGGCAAAAAGGTTTTCGCAAAAATTTGCTGCCCCCAGATATAGTACCAAAAATCATGCAGCTTTGGTTGGAAAAATCATGGATACATGGCCAAGGCACAAGTTTGCAGCAGCAGCTGCAGCACTAGCTGCCGATCAGGCGCAACTTAGCATATAAATCAATGTTATCATTTCATTAATTGTACTTTTGCATAAAAAAAGGTTTGTCAGCAACAACCATCAGACTATAGTTTAAAGATGAGTCAACTGCTCATTTTCACTTGTTCAACAAAACACTAGAACGCACTAGATGCTTAGAAAAAACACAACAGCGGCATGACATTGTGCAAGTTATCTTCCTCTACTAAACAGATTACAAATCCAGGCACAACACAAGATCACTGCAAAAAATGAAAAACACCTTCTTCAATTTCCCATATTTGTCTCCCTCACTACAATGCCCTCAGTCCGTTGTAACCACATCTCCACAGGAATAACACATTAACAAAATGCTCCCAGAAATTAGTTGGTCCTCAAGTCCGGCAAAAAGCAAAATACTCACATCGTGATGAGAGGCAAACGCTAGAAAACAGACCTCCTCACCCCCTTCCGCTGGATCTGCACTATCGCCACGAGAAAATCAATGTAATTGAGGAACCGAGAGAGGTTAGAATACAAACTAAACAGCAAACAAAATCCCATATGAGTTTACAAAAACTCAATTTGGATGCCGAATCGCAGTGGCGGAGTTTGATAAAGATTTGAGAGGAGGCCAATGCTTAAAATTGATGGCTGTATTAGTGCCACCTTTGGTCTCAGTGAAGCTCTGCCCCTGCCGAATTCCCTTCCTCCTACCACGGATCTGTACTTCCTCTCTGAGAAAATAGCTAAATTAATTGGGAGAGGGGAAGGGAGACGAGAGGAGAGTGGACTGAGGAGCGCAGTGAGTAGATGAACAGATGAGAGAGAGGGGGGCGCACGAGAGACATGGTATTGAGGAGGTGCCTAGCCTGCTTCTCCCCCTGTGGGTCAGGATGGACGGCAGAGGGACCGTGCATCCTGTGTTCACACATCCTGCGCGGTTGAAAGGAAGCACTTTGATATCCTGTACCTTCTCCATCATTGTCCTCCCATCATTCGCAGATCGCTTGCTCTTCCTGTCAACCGTGATAGGACCCCACACTGTCCTATTTTTGTTTTCACCAAAATTACCCAGATTTTTGTTCTGCAGTAAATCCTTCCTCCACTTGTTTAGTGCGGCCTTCAGCTGACTCACCTACCTCCATCCCAACCAGACTGCAAACGTTTTGGATATTTTTCATCCAGCTTGGTGGCAGTTCTATTGTTTTCTCATCCATTTCCTCTGTCACTATTTCCTGTTCTTCACCTTCATCCTTTGAATCCACCAGCTCCATACTATGTAGCAGTTGAAACTGTGCAGATTTGGTCTGACTCCCCTCTTCCTCTTGCTTTCCATCCATCACCAACCTCCATCAGTCTTACTACCAGTAGGTTGCTTGGAGCATTGTCCCTCTTTGCCTTCATCTATCTTTGTTCCTTCACTAGCTGGCCCCTCAGGAGTAGAATCTGCTCCAGACTCCAGTATTATGATCTTCATCAGGTTTAGGTTCATCGTCTAGCATGTCTTCTTCCAGATCATCACCATCATGTCCTTTATCTTCCCCATCCGATTTCTCCTTTTGACCTGTAACCTTCTGCTTTGAAGGATATGGGAAACTGTTTTTTGTCCATTTCTAGCACTCCCTGTAGAAATTTTCATGGAGTCTTTGCACTTTATCTCGACCCTGATCGTGCTGAAAAAATTGGAGAAGAGAGCATACAAGTATACCTCCACTAATTTCCCCAGAGTGGAAGCTAATTGTAACCCAATCACACCATTTGGGAGGTACTCTTCTAATCTCCACTCAAGTCTCCTCTATCTGTCCTGGTTCCACCTCTTCATTCCATACTTTCAAGAAGCTAGCACTCTACCTGATCCACTCTGGGCAGCCGCACAGACTGAGCCACCTGCTTTGGTATGAAGCTGCCGCGTGCGCACCTATGGCTCGCGCTCGTGTCCAACCAACTGCTCTGACGGTCGCCACTCTGGAGAAATGTGGCTGCCCTCTTGACCTCCGTGGCTGGAGCTTCCTCCATGGGGGCAGGGATACATCTCTCTCCCTGAATGGTGTTGACGCCGGGAGCCCTCCTCCCACCACCAGGGCATCCAAAGCATATTTTAGTTATTAGAAACTATATTTATTATGAAAACTGCCATGTCAATAGTTGCAGAAAAAAAATCACTTGTGTTATCAGTTGGGTTGGTAACAAACTGGTACAGCGTTGTTGCACTCTTACTACTATCAAAAGGCCGTAGCATATACTTTCCTGTTAACACTCACAATCTTGATGTTTTTGCGTTGCAGGTTTTTGGCATGGCCAGTGGACCTGAAGTGACTCAAGAAATTTGTTCTATTATGAAGGAATTTGTTGACATTTGGGTCTCGTGATCAGTGTTTGATGATATTTTTACCGAAGCATGATCAGATTTATCCAAAGCCATGTATATGGATTCATATGCGTGAGCTCATTAATACAGGATGTTAAAATCAGGTGTGTGATGAAGTAAGAAGCATGATGTTGGTAGCTATCGACGCATGAACTTTCACGCGCGCCATACTTTATACATGCATATGCGTAGCTCCGGACGTTGGGTAATGCATAGGTACACACTCCTTATTCAAGTATATAGTTGCTGTATTGGGCTACAGGCGCCGGCCTGCATGCCATCCGGCGTAGCCTGAAAGGTGCAAAGCAAAAAGCAATCGGGCGTGTCGGCCTGTTGCTTGCATGGGTACAAGATTTAGAGACCGTTCTTTTCGCCACGAAACTCCCGGAACGCAACATGATTACACGTTCTCGGAGAAAATAACGCATAGGCTCCATTGAATCGGAAGATACCTAAATCCTGTGTTTTTTTCATGTGTTTGCAAATATCTTTCAAAAAGAACCCTTAATCAATTTAAAAAGGCAACCCGTTTGGAGGTAAAAAAGACCAACCGTATACCCCTAACTAATCAGAAGCCGATTTGGTCGGTGAACTCTTGCCTCTTGCTTGTTTTTACACCACCGTGCCGGTTGGAGAGATTGAATCAGATACGCTGAGTCGCTGATGTTAGAGATAAATTCAGATCGGTTTAAACAAACTTATCTCCACCAACGTTCAAGAGACTTAGCTCCTACCTACTCCCTCCATCACACGTGTGTTGAGCACTAAAATGGGCCTTAGTGTTAATGCCAGGTTCTCTGCGTATTTGGTATAGAATTGTGTTCTTTAGGTATGTGCAACATGTTGGAGGGTTTTGAACCTATTTCATTGAAGACACAAAGAAGGCCTTGGAACTGCATCAAGATTGAGCCAAATCAGGAGTTTTAAAGCACCAAGTTGTAGCCCTTGTCGAGCCGATCAAATCGGATATATGGATCGTCCAATTCGGAGTCCGGATGGGAAAGTTATGACCTCTAGAAGATTGCCTGCCTGGACAACACCGGACTATACGGTAGCCTACGCCGAATAGCCCGGTAGAGCACGGATTTTGCCCCATGAATACCGGACAGTCATGTACCGTACACTGAATAGTCTGGTAGAACCTTGTTTTATCCGAAAAGTACTTTTCAATGGAGTTTAGGTCGGTTTAGAACGTGTTTGGCTTGTAAAAGGGGTAAGACCATCCCTCCCTATAAATATGAAGGGCCACGGCCGATTGAGGCACCACAATCAAACCAATCAATCTATTTTTATCGTTTTTACCTTTTATCTCTTGCCCTAACTTTTCCAATCCCTCTTGTTGTTCTCCCTGCATCTCGACGGTGATTTGGAGGCGTTCTAGGTGGTCTGCTGATCCTAGAGCAACCCTATGATCTTCTCTTACCGATGGTGTCCCTCAAGGGAGATTGGATCTAGGTTTACCCGAGCTCCGGGAGCTCACCGGATAGTCCGGCGCCCACTACTGGACAGTCCGGCATTACCGGATAGTCCGGCGTACGCCGCCGGACAGTTCGGCGTTGGTTGCTCGATCCCGAAGCGTCTGTTCGCTGCATCGACGACCTTCAACGTTTATGATATTTGGCCAGAACAGGTGCCAACATATTTTTGGCGACTCCGCTGGGGAAAGAAGCAATAGATCCAAGGCAATCGGCTTCAATGGCCGGTCCTGTAGATCCATCCGAAGTTTCGACCAACAACATCGTCAGGCCGAAATATGAAGATCTTCCTGAAGATATTAGGCGGCAGTTCGAGGAGAGGATGAAAATACGAGCCGAGGAGGAGCAGAAGCGTATAAAGCAGCGCCATGAAGAGATGGAGCGGCTTCTTTCTTGTTATGAGAAGAGTGGACATGGGAAGGTAACTCAATTTTAGGCTTACAATCCTCCTCCTATTAATGATACAGTGCCTAATGCGTCAACTAGCATGGTTGCTTCTTCAGATCTAGATGCTAGAATTGCTAATATGGTTGATGGTGTTGTTGCTGCTAGTTTAAAAAATCAGTTTGGTGCTATAGCTAGTAATATTTTCAATGTTGTCGATCAAAAAGTAGATGCCAAACTTAAACAATCTTTCGGCAATGATTTACATGCATCTACTTCTAATAATAATGCCGAACATAGTGCTAGCATGATTCCTGATTTCTCTAATATATTTATACCTAAAGTGTCTCCTTCTGCTACACCCGTACATCATATGCAAAGCCGAACAATTATTAGGAATTCGGCTAATGGAGGGATTCCAGTTAATCATGCTAATACCTCAGTGTCACATCCTACCGTTACATACACTTCACCTATTAGTGCTGTTGGTTATAGTTCGATACCGTAGATTTCACATACCACCTTGCCGAACTATACTTCACACCCACCTTATGCTACCATGCCGCCAGCTGCCAATAGAATTGCTTTTTCTGAGCCGATGCAGCCTCCTTCGACTAATGAGGTAGAGAATGACCATTTTAAAAGCTGAATTTACGAGGCTTATGACGGAATCTTTCGGTTTAGAACCTAACAGTAAAGCTAGAACTTACCAAAAACCATACCCTGATAATTATGAATACATTCCATATCCTACAAGGTATAAGATTCCTGATTTCATAAAATTCACCGATACGAACAATAGGACCACATTAGATCATATTGGTCAATTTCTTGTGCAATGTGGTGAGGCCAGTAGTAGCTCGGTTTTGAGAATTAGATTATTTTCTATGTCTTTATCTGGTGCTGCATTTACTTGGTTTAGTTCATTACCTCCCAATTCGGTTCATACTTGGCAATATTTAGAAAATAAATTTCATGATTATTTCTATACTAGTGAAACCGAATTGAGTTTGCCACACCTCACATTGGTTAAGCAGAAACCTAATGAACCTATTTCTGAATATATTAGGAGGTTAAAAGATACTAGTGTAGGACCGAGACGTGCGACTAGAGGGGGGTGAATAGGAGCACTTGAAAAACTTAAACTCAAACCCCCCAAAGTGCGCTCTCACGAAAACACACACACCCGATACCGTCCATTGAACAGATACGTATCGGGGACTAGCGGAAGCTTTCGACTCAACGACCAAAGAAAGGAGCGCAAGCTGAACTAACACACCTTAAACAATCGTGTAGAGTTGCATAGCATGGACAAGCTATCAACCCTAGGACACGAAACCGACTCCTAAACAAAAACACACAACACCTAAACAGAGGCAATGAGAGCAGACCAGACAAGGGAAACCCAAAGACCGGACAAACGGACGGACAGGAAAAACAAAACGCAAAGACCGAAAAGCCAGACACAGACCGGACAGTCCGCTCAGATTAGGAAGACCTGACCGGACAAAACAGAGAGGACGAGAAACCCAGACTTCTAACCCAACGGACCGGACAGTCCGAACCCAACCCCTCAGACAAACCCACGGACACAATAACCTAAGAAACACACACGAGGTGGACGAGCCTCGGTTTCTCCGTCACACAGATCGGACAGTCCGCCTGAACAAACCGGACAAACTGATAGATTGTTCGGTCAGTTCTCACTGCTGGCCCGAGTCTGGAACTGAGAAATCAGCCCACGAACCCACCTAAAAAAACGACCAAACCCAAACCAAATCTCAACCAAACTCTACAAAAATTTGCACAGAGGATCTTGAATCCATTCCAAAGTAAACCCCCAAAGAATCAACTCAAAATGATCTAGGGACTTACGGTAATTGCAAATCTCGCGAAGATGGTGGAAAAAGACTGAAAAGACGAAAAACGCCAAGAACAACCCTTGCTCGTGATTGAAAGATTCTAGCACAAGGCTAGCATGATTTACCACGTCCTAGCAAGGCAAAATACCGAAAAAAGAAAGGTCTCATCCTTGGACAACACAAAACGAGTCAAAATCCAAGAAACAGGACCAAAAACGAAACTAAAAAAGGGGCAAAGAGGGAGGGACGAGATTGCTGCTCAAGACTTGGAATTTCACAAGATAGAACCTTGAATTAAACACGAAATTCAGGTTACATAAGTTCCCTAGAGCCTACCTCCCATCATCCTTCCACTTATGACAAGATTAGACTAAACTAGGCACTCATCTCCTAGCTAATCCTCTCTATTTTCTCTCTTTGGACCTTGGCTACTAGGGTTAGGAAATCCTAGGGTTTGTCGCTGCCAAGATAAGCTCCAAGGGAGCCTCTCAAGTCTATTTATACCCTAGGCTCTAAACGACACAATTACATTAAGACCCCTACTCTAAAAATGCCCGGAGGGGGCCAAACCGAAAAGATACAATCGGACGACTACGATGACGTCTTAATCATCTTCGGTTTCTCCGTCTCGCTTGGATGTGCGCCACGTAGCCAGTAGTCCGGAAGCTTCCCCCGGTTTTGAAGTCAGAAACCGGGAAACTTTATTCTGCGGGGCTTCCTGGACCAGGTCTTGGCCCAATCTTCTATCTTGGCGAGTCGGAGCCCAACCCACCGAGTCATTTGAACTTGGGTGGCGGTTTTGAGCCGAAGCCGCCAAAGCCTCCCTCGCACGCCTTCGCGCTATGCACTCGGGTTGGAGCACTACGGTGGCACCCGGCATCTCCAGTCCATCGGAGTTGCCTCGCGGTCCATCGGAGGGCTTACACCACCGTCGCCGAACCGCCCCTCCGTGTACCGAGCTCCCATGGCCGACCGACGCCGAGACTTGCCTCCGGTCCATTGGAGGGCTTTTGCCTCAGTCCATCGAAGTCTTCATCATCTACCTCTAGTCCATCGGAGGGCCTTCAGTCCATCGGAGGGCTTGAGCTTGTTGACAATCACTCATCACACCAGGAGAGCAATGAGGCCGGTCCATTGGCTCTCAATCTCCCCCTTGATTAGTGCATTGTCAACACCTTCGACCTGTAACCTGAAATAGAACAAAGACAAGAGAAAAGCGTAAAACCGAAAAAGAAAGAAAGAAAGAAGAAAGTTGCTCAAAATGCCCAACATCCAAATACAAGCAAA
This sequence comes from Paspalum notatum, assembly GCA_022530915.1. Lineage (NCBI taxonomy): Eukaryota > Viridiplantae > Streptophyta > Magnoliopsida > Poales > Poaceae > Paspalum > Paspalum notatum. The sequence goes on from CM039692.1 coordinate 28,543,033, forward strand.
GAAACAGGGCACAATGAGACAACAAAAGAAAGCAAAGCATCGGCTCCTCAAGACAGAGGCAAAAGGCTGAACGCACCGATGCAAGGAGCATGCTAAAAGCTCAAACTCCCCCTGAAATGCATCCTCACAAATGCAATATGAATGCAAAGCTCCCCTTCAACTAAAACTCTCCTGAGTTCTCCCCCTTTGTCCATATTTTAAATTTCTTCCCCTTGGAGAACCCCTTGGAGAAGTACACTAATCTCTCCCCAAATTTCTCCCCCTTGTTGACAATGGACACATCAAGGGTTCCGTGAACTCAACTCCCCCTGAACTAGACAACTCCTCCTCAAAATATGCCATGAAATGCAAGGAGTGTAACTGAAAGAGCTCAGAAGGGATGGAAAGCTAGTAATCACAAGTTCTAGCATACAGAGCAAGTGAGGGCAAGGAAGCATATAACAAACTCAAATGAATCTATCTTACACATGTCAAGAGCAAGCTTGTTTTTCAGGGTTATCTAATAGAAAGTATCACCAACATGAATAGCACCTAGCAAGATAGGCATGAACAGCAAGATACTAGCAATGCATACAAGGTGTGCTATTCTCAACCAAAGCATATACAACCAGCCATAAGCATTTTAGAGACTTGCAGATTTCATATTTATACATTTGTTATTCATAAGCAAGTTCTTTTTGTGCCAGGGATTATTTACTTGTTTTTTGCCACTTCTTACCAACCAATGCCAAACCAAAATATAACCATCAGAAGCTTAAGACAATGTTTTGGTCATACACAGCCTAGTCCAAGTTCATACCAAAGTACAAAGGCAAGCTGTCTCGAACTAGATCAGTGTGACAAGCAAACCCACCTGGATCTTTCTCAATTCAACATATAAAACACCACTTGTAAGCATTTTGATTCAGATTTCAATTTAAGCAAGGTGTCATAAAAGCTTAGGCATTTACATGGTAAAGGCATACAAGTAGCATATCCAGGTATGAAATGATAGCATAGCATTCAACAATCCTACACATGCTAGGTAGCCAAATCAAGTGGTGATCATGGTTTTTGATTTGCAAAGAATAAAATGACTTAACTCACAACAGACTCAAGAGAGCTTAGCCAACCATGATCAAGCATGCATCTGTACAATCTAGCACAAGCAAGTACTAACTTATCATTCCAAAAGAGCTCTAGTGCTAGTGAAGTGAAAATGCAAAAGATACAATGCGATGCATGATATGATACAATATGCAAAAGAAGCAAAGAGAAATAAAAACCAGATAAAAGAAGAAACTAAACTACAGAAGCTATCCCTTACTAAAAGGAATAGCACATTATCCTTGACTAAAAGGGATAGCACACTCCAAACTCACCTCTCAAGCGAACAAAAACGTCAAACTCTAGGGGCTTGGTAAAGATATCGGCCAACTGATTTTTAGAAGCTACATGTACTAAGTCTATGTCCCCCTTCTCATAGTGATCTCTCAGAAAGTGAAACCTCACGTCTATGTGTTTGGTTCTTGAGTGCAAGACGGGGTTTTTAGCTACAGAAATAGCAGAAGTAGAGTCCACTAGAAGAGGGATTTTTCCAAACCTAAGGCCGAAATCACTAAGGGTGGCTTTCATCCATAAAAGCTGGGAGCAGCAGCTAGCAGCAGCTATGTACTCTGCTTTTGTGGTAGACAAGGATACACTAGCTTGCTTGCGGGAGGACCAAGAGACAAGAGAGGTTCCTAAGAGTTGGCATGTGCCGGAGGTTGACTTGCGGTCAATCCGGCAGGCAGCATGGTCAGCATCTGAGAACTCTCTAAGAGAAAGAGAAGAACCCGAGGAGTACCAAAAACCAAGCTCAGGAGTGAATTTCAGATATCTGAAAATGCGCTTCACCGCTTCACAGTGAGAAGTCCTAGGTGACGCTTGGTAACGCGTACAAAGGCAGACCGCGAACTGAATGTCCGGCTTGGTCGCCGTCAGGTATAGAAGTGAGCCGATCATCCCTCTAAATTCCTTCTGGTCCACCGCCTCCCCATCTTTATCCGCATCAAGCGCCGTGTTTGTATTCATAGGAGTCGTCATGGGCTTGGAGTCACCCATCTCAAACTTCTTGAGTATGTCTCTTGTATACTTGGCTTGATGGACGAAGGTTCCTTCAGAGCCTTGCTTGATCTGCAGTCCGAGGAAGAACTGGAGCTCACCCATAAGACTCATCTCAAATTCCCTGCTCATCTGTTCAGCAAAACTAGACACCAAAGCGTGAGATGAACCACCAAAGATTATGTCATCAACATATATCTGAACTATCAGGGTGTCACCGCCACGACTCAACAGAAACAAGGTCTTGTCTACTGAACCCATCACAAACCCATACTTGAGCAGGAAACTCTTCAACCTAACATACCAAGCTCTAGGAGCTTGCTTCAGACCATAAAGGGCTTTCCTCAACTTATACACCCGGTCTGGAAATCTAGCACTCTTAAAGCCAGGAGGTTGTCTCACATATACCTCCTCCTCTATGAACCCGTTTAGGAAAGCAGACTTGACATCCATTTGCTGCAGTTTGAAGCCTTTAGAGGCCGCAAAGGCAAGCAAAATCCTAATGGCTTCCAAACGAGCTACAGGGGCAAAGGTCTCCTCATAATCTATCCCCTCCTTCTGACAGAAACCCTGAGCTACCAATCTCGCTTTGTTCCTCACAACCATCCCATCCTCATCCTGTTTGTTCTTGAAAACCCACTTTGTACCTATAGGGCGACAGTTTGGTGGAGGTTTAACTAAATCCCAGACATGGTTCCTCTCAAAGTTCTCCAACTCCTCATGCATGGCGTTCACCCAGTTAGGATCAGATAATGCATGTGACACATCCCGGGGCTCAAAAGAAGCAACAGGCTAGAGAGTTAACTGAAAAGCGTGTGACACGCTGGTGAATGTCTCCAATCATCCTGTGTGGAGGGTGATCCCGCTGGACTTGCCGAGATGGAACAATCTCGGAAGTCACCTCCCCTTCGTCCTCAGCGGATCCAGCCTCTGCTTGAGCTTGCTGTCGGGGGAGTGAGGAGGAAGCTGTGGGCAAGGGTCCTCCTTCATCATCTGAACTTGTAGCAGAGGGGGCAGGAGCTGCAGCCGGTGCAGTGGCTCCTGCATCACCATCATTAACCACACCTTCCTCATCCTCAAAGATGGGAGTGCCTTCATCATCATCACCTGAAAGCTCAAGGGTAGGGGTTGTGCAGGGCATAGTCTCATCAAAAGAAACCTCACAAGTCTCAACAACTTGCTTGGCCTCTAAAATCCACACACGAAAAGCCCTAGAATTAGAAGCATACCCCAGAAAAATCCCATCCAAACAACGAGACTCAAACTTGTCCAAATGCCCCGCCTTCTTCAGCACAAAGCACCTGCAGCCAAACGCTCGCAAATGCTTGACGCTAGGCTGCCTACCAAACCGAAGTTCATACGAGGTCTTCCCAAGGAAAGCTCGCAAGAAAATCCGGTTCACAATGTAACAGGCCATATTCACTGCCTCAGCCCAAAAGTGTCTCGGAGTCCTATGCTCATTGAGCATCGTCCGTGCCATCTCAACAAGCGTGCGGTTCTTGCGTTCCACAACACCGTTCTGCGGAGGGGTATATGGAGAAGAAAACTGGTGTTCAAGACCTAGGTCACGACAGAAGTTTTCGAAACGAGAGTTTCTGAATTCTCCGCCATTGTCACTGCGGATAGCCCTCATGGCCTTATGACTCTCGTTTCTCAACCTCAGTACCAGATCCCGAACAAAACCAAACGCCTCATCCTTAAACTCCATGAAAAATACCCACGAGAACCGTGAAAAATCGTCCACAATGACAAGCACGTACCACTTCCCACTGACCGACGCTACCCGAGCGGGACCTACTATATCCATATCGAGTAGCTCACCCGGATAGGAGGTCATAACCTGAGACACAGGAATGTGAGAAGCGGCAACCATCTTGCCATGACGACAGGGGTGGCATACTAAGTCCTTCTCAGCTCTCAATTTGGGCAATCCTCGGATTAGGCCCATTGAACTTAACCTGACTAGCAGATCAAAGCTCAAGTGACCAAGTCTCCTATGCCACTTCCATATATCAGCAGAAGGACTAGCAACCAAACAGCGAGCAGGGCCAGAAACAGATGTGAGGTCGATCCTAAAAACCTGACCAAAAGGCAGCAAAGAGCAAACAAGGGTCTCCTCAGCATCAAGAACGCAGCACGCACCCTTCTTAAAACGAACCTCAAATCCTTCATCGAGAAGTTGCGAAACAGAAACCAAATTGAACCCCAAATTCCGGACAAAGGCAACTTCTCTCAGGGAAAGCTTAGTAGAAAGCGAAACAGAACCAACACCCATCACTTTACCTTGACCATTGTCCCCGAATGTGATGTACTCCTTGGTACTTACGGGGTTGAGGCTGGAGAACCACTTGCGGTACCCTGTCATGTGCCTAGAGCAACCGGAGTCTATGATCCACACGTCTTCCATGCCTTGATCCTACAAAGTCAAGTAAAGCGACGGTGAGCAAACGGTCCGGCACTGGGGTTAGTCCCAAAACTGCTGTACCAGTGCCGAGCCATCTGCTCAAAAGTGGGATAAGCACAATCAAAGAAATCATCACGACGATCAGGGTAACCACGACCTCCAAAGCGTGAACCCTCAAAGGCTCTCTCAAAGCCTCGGTCACGAGGTCCATAGCCGCGCTGAAAACGACTAGGAGCTCGGCCGGTAAAGCGTCTCTCACCACCAGGAGCACGAGCCTGAAAGCCGCCTCCTCTCTCACCACCGGCAAAGCGGTCTCTCATCTCACCGCGGTGGGGAGGATCTTGCCTACCACCCTGGTAGAACTGATCCTGGTTCCCCCAAGCTCTCTCCTGCCTCTCAACCCGCTTCCTCCTGAAGCAAAACTCCTCTAGGTGGCCATTCCGCCGGCAAAACTCACAGTGGTAGACATGCCTCCTAGGAATTGGGTTAGGCTGGGACTTGGGCTTAGGTGGTGTGGCCTTGGGTGGCTCAGGCTGCTGGACTGGCTTCTTGCCCTTGGGCTTAAACTCTTCCTCAACAATCTTGTCCAGCTTAGCCTTAGAAGGCTTGGGTGTCCAGTACTGCTTCTTTGGGGCAGCCTTGGGTGGCTCATGGTAAACCCCATCAACAGTCTCACCTGGCTGGGTAGGTACAGTCTTGATCTTAACTGGGGCACTCTTCTCTCCCGAAATGCTACACTCTCCAAACCCAACACCACTTGTCTCACCCTCGGCTCTCTTGGTGCTCTCTATGATCATCTCTAGTTGGGGTTGCCTAGCATATACCCAACTGAGCACCTCTCTCAACCTGTTGTTGTCATTTTGCAAAGACAACATCTCTACCCTCAGATTCTCTTGAACCACAGTCTGGGCAGCACAGGTGTCACAGTCTAGGGAGGGAATCACAACAACTTTCTCCAACTTCCTAATGGTGGCATCCCTATCCATCAGCTGCATCCTAAGGGTTAGGCAGTTCTCACAAGTGTCAGTAGGTGCTGAAAGTACCTCAAAGTCAGCTCTCAACTGCTCTAACTCACTTCTCAAGGTAGGACAGGCCATACAAGCACCCAAAAGCGTAGGTCTAGCCCTAAGCTCCTCAAGCTCCATGAGCTGCCCCTCAAATTTCTCCTTCAGAACAGCTAGCTCTCTAGCTAGACAGGGGCAAGACTCACACTCAAGCTCTCCACTCAAAGTAGGCTCATCCAGTTTGGACTGGAGTTTGCCTAGCTCAGCCTTCAGCTCATCTATCTCCTCTACCCGCTTGGCATACCTATCTCTCTGGTCACCAATCTCCGTCATGAAAGACTCGCAGGTAGGGCACTCAATCTCACTAGGTTGGGGTCTCACACTCCTCAACCTCTCATTCTCCTCTAAAGCCTCAGCAAGTTGGGCTTTCAACTTCTGCGGCTTCTTAGCTGCCTTTTCCAGCATCTTATCCTGGGCCTTAAGCTCCCGGCTGTTCTGCTCTAGCATCTCAAGGATTTCGGCTTTCTCAGGAGTTACCTCATCATCGGAAGAAGAGTTGCTGCCGTCATCCTTGTTCTCCTTGTCCTCAAGCGCCATGGAGCAAACCGAGCTCCTCTTGTCCTTGTTCTTGCGCTTGGACTTGGTGGAGACGAAGCACAAGCCAGCTGGACTGCCTTGATCATTCCTCTTGTCCTTCCTGTACGTGATCTCCTCATCGCTTGAGCTCGACGAGGACGAAGAGGAAGAAGATCCACTGCTGCAGAACCCGATCTCAGCGAAGAAGGCCTTGTCCCGCTTCCGGTTGTCCTTCTGGTAGCTCTTGAAAACCTTCCGGAAGTTCTTCTTGCCGAAGGGCCGCTTGCCGGAGCCGTGATTGCTGGAGCAGTGCTTGTCAAAGCTTGGCTTGCCGGAGTGGTACTTGTCGGAGTCACGGGAGTAGCTCTTGCCCTTCTTGTAGTAATCGTTCTTGTTGGGGCACTCGGCGATGAAGTGGCCGACCTCTCCGCACTCGAAGCACTTGGGCCGCTCTCCCCTCTTCTTGCTCATCCGGTTGTCATAGGCGCGCTGAAAGTGACTAGACACCAGACACAACTCATCATCCCCAAGTGTCGCTAGTTGCTCCTCTGTAACAGACATCAAAGCAGAAAACGAGAAGTTGTGTAACATGGGGTTAGTGACAGACTCACTAGAGGGGGTAGCCAAGGCCAGACTCTTAGAACCTGTACAAGCGAGGGAATCCCTCATCTTGTAATCTACTTCAGTGGCCTTGAGCTTACTATAGAGCGCCTCTACTCCAATCGTATCATACCCTGCTGACTCAATGATTGAATTCACCTTGATCTCCCATATTTTTCTGTCCAAAGCATACAGCAACTTGACAGCCTGCTGATGATCGTTATATGGGAGGGCAGCGGGGGCAGAGTTGACACGCAACTTGTTGATGATCGACTGAAAGCGACCAAACAAGTCGTCTACTGACTTTCCCGGCTTCTGGACGAAATTTTCATATTCGCGCCGGTAAGTCTCCACAAGCCTAGCCTTAATCGTTGCAGTACCCTCATGGTGTGCACTAAGCAGTGACCATATCTCACGCGCAGTCTTAAGGTGACTCACTCTCTCATAATCCATGGGACCAAGCCCGGTGAAGAGAAAGTTAACAGCCTTGGCATTCGCCTCATACTGAGCCACAATATCCTGCGTAGTACGCTCAGCGACTGGAAGCACCACAAAAGTCGTACTCTGAGTAGCATCCCATATGTCCTGACTCTGGCTAACAAGGAACGCCTCCATCCTACCCTTCCAGTAGGGATAGCCATCGGAACCAAGGACGGGAATTTTCCCGGAGTAAATTATCGTCGCTACGGTTTCGTCACCGGTTAAGGTATAGGAAACCTAACCGGCTCTGATACCACTTGTAGGACCGAGACGTGCGACTAGAGGGGGGTGAATAGGAGCACTTGAAAAACTCAAACTCAAACCCCCCAAAGTGCGCTCTCACGAAAACACACACACACCCGATACCGTCCACTGAACAGATACGTATCGGGGACTAGCGGAAGCTTTCGACTCAACGACCAAAGAAAGGAGCGCAAGCTGAACTAACACACCTTAAACAATCGTGCAGAGTTGCATAGCATGGACAAGCTATCAACCCTAGGACACGAAACCGACTCCTAAACAAAAACACACAACACCTAAACAGAGGCAATGAGAGCAGACCAGACAAGGGAAACCCAAAGATCGGACAAACGGACGGACAGGAAAAACAAAACGCAAAGACCGAAAAGCGAGACACAGACCGGACAGTCCACTCAGATTAGGAAGACCTGACCGGATCAAACAGAGAGGACGAGAAACCCAGACTTCTAACCCCACAGACCGGACAGTCCGAACCCAACCCCTCGGACAAACCCACGGACACAATAACTTGAGAAACACACACGAGGTGGATGAGCCTCGGTTTCTCCGTCACACAGATTGGATAGTCCGCTTGAACAGACCGGACAAACTAACGGATTGTCCAGTCAGTTCTCACTGCTGGCCCGAGTCTGGAACTCAGAAACCAGCCCACGAACCCACCTAAAAAAAACGACCAAAACCAAACCAAATCTCAACCAAACTCTACAAAAATTTGCACAAAGGATCTTGAATCCATTCCGAAGTAAACCCCCAAAGAATCAACTCAAAATAATCTAGGGACTTATGGGAATTGCAAATCTCGCAGAGATGGTGGAAAAAGACCGAAAAGACGAAAAACGCCAAGAACAACCCTTGCTCGTGATTGAAAGATTCTAGCACAAGGCTAGCATGATTTACCACGTCCTAGCAAGGCAAAATACCGGCAAAAGAAAGGTCTCATCCTTGGACAACACAAAACAAGTCAAAATCGAAGAAACGGGACCAAAAACGAAACTAAAAAAGGGGCAAAGAGGGAGGGACGAGATTGCTGCTCAAGACTTGGAATTTCACAAGATAGAACCTTGAATTAAACACGAAATTCAAGTTACATAAGTTCCCTAGAGCCTACCTCCCATCATCCTCCCACTTATGACAAGATTAGACTAAACTAGGCACTCATCTCCTAGCTAATCCTCTCTATTTTCTCTCTTTGGACCTTGGCTACTAGGGTTAGGAAATCCTAGGGTTTGTGGCTGCCAAGATAAGCTCCAAGGGAGCCTCTCAAGTCTATTTATACCCTAGGCCCTAAACGACACAATTACATTAAGACCCCTACTCTAAAAATGCCCGGAGGGGGCCAAACCGAAAAGATACAATCGGACGACTATGATGACATCTTGATCATCTTTGGTTTCTCCGCCTCGCTTGGATGTGCGCCACGTAGCCAGTAGTCCGGAAGCTTCCCCCGGTTTTGAAGTCAGAAACCAGGAAACTTTATTCTGTGGATTTCCTGGACCAGGTCTTGGCCCAATCTTCTATCTTGGCGAGTCGGAGCCCAACCCACCGAGTCATTTGAACTTGGGTGGCGGTTTTGAGCCGAAGCTGCCAAAGCCTCCCTCGCACGCCTTCGCGCCATGCACTCGGGTTGGAGCATCACGGTGGCACCCGGCTTCTCCAGTCCATCGGAGTTGCCTCGCGGTCCATCGGAGGGCTTACACCACCGTCGCCGAACCGCCCTTCGTGTACCGACCTCCCATGGCCGACCGACGCCGAGACTTGCCTCCGGTCCATTGGAGGGCTTTTGCCTCAGTCCATCGAGGTCTTCATCATCTGCCTCCAGTCCATCGGAGGTCCTCTAGTCCATCGGAGGGCTTGAGCTTGTTGACAATCACTCATCACACCAGGAGAGCAATGAGGCCAGTCCATTGGCTCTCAACTAGGAACCGATGCTTTGGTCTGACAATTAATGATAGGGATTTGGTTGATCTAGCTCGTGATGGTTTACTTGGTTTTCATAATGAAAAGCTAGAAGGCTATGATTTTAATTATATTAACCAAGTATTGCAGAAAGCTCTGGCTAATGAAAGCCGGGTTAAAGATAAAAAAATCTAGTCGCCCTGTTTATGTACTTGGATCCGATGATAGTAATTCGGATGATGAAGGCAAAGATGTTTATGCTGTTGAATTTGTATGGGCTTCTACATCTACTACTTGTGATTCTCTCAAGCCGATTTCTAAAATACGGCAAGAGGAGCGTAAATTGAGTTTTGATCCAGCTAAGTGTGATAAAATATTTGAGAAATTGTTAAAAGCCGGAAAGATTAAGTTATCCCATGCCATGCCACCACTTGATAAGTTAAAAAAGAAGGCATATTGTAAATGGTATAACTCATTTTCTCATGCGGCGAATGATTGCAATGTTTTTCATCGGCAGATACAAACGGCTATTGATAGGGGACATTTGACTTTTAAGAGCATGCAAATTTGATCAAAAGCCGTTTCCAATGAATACCATTGACTTGCAAGGTGCGAAAGTTTTAGTTCGGCCACATCAAGCTGAATCGACCAAAGGGAAGGATATTATCATTGGTCCTGCAAAGTCTAAAACCCTGAGAACAATTAGCATGCAACCGATGCAGAAGGCATCGAGGCTTGGGGGCAGGCCAGTCCAAGGTAGAAGGGTCTGCGAGGACCGGACTATCCGGTTGCAAGCAGCGGACTGTCTGGTGTCTGCCACCGGACTGTCCGGTGGCTCGAGAACATCTGGAGGAAACTCCAAGGTTGAGAGTAAAGTAAAGCTGAGTTTTGCAGAACTCTTGGTTAAATATCAGAAGGAAGGAGCTACTAGGAAGAAGGACCAATCAGGCAGTAGTGCACTTCAAAATCTTCACGAATGGGTAATGTGCAATCAAGTACAGGAAGTGATTCTCTCGCTGCAGCATGTTATTCATCTTGGTCTTGGCCGTATGTTTACTACTGTCCGTCTTCTCCTTATGCTAATATGTGGTTGCATCCATATTTTCCATATCCTACTTCATATCCCTGTTATGCAGCATTTCAATGACCGATTCATGATAATCTGGTCAAGGATACATCTACTGTTCCAAATGTGTAGGTAAAGGAGAGCAAGCAAGAGTCTGAATGTCTACGGCCGAAGTGGTGTCCTACAGGCTTATCTCTCATACTCAGAAAAGAAGACTTCAGCGTTTCCGTCAACAAGAGTTAGTGGAGCAGCAAAAGGAGGTGACGGTGCCTGTGAAGGAAGCACGTGCTACTAAGCAGGTATGGAGGCCCAAGAAGATTATTTCAACGTCACCTTGATCTAGTCAAGTTTTATGGCCGATAATTGTTCTTATCGACCTTAGTATGATATATTGCCGATGTATTTTGTTAATCATTGCCCTTAGTTGTTTTTGGTGCCAAAGATTGCTTTTGGTTCGAGACCTTCGCCAAAAGGCAGGGGGCATGTGTTATGCACTAAAATGGGCAGGTCGGTGTTAATGGCAAGTTCTCTGCATATTTGGTATAGAATTGTGTTCTTCAGATAATGTGCAACGTGTTGGAGGGTTTTGAGCCCATTTCATTGAAGACACAAAGAAGGCCTTGTAACTAGATCAAGATGGAGCCAAATCAGGAGTTTCAACGCACCAAGTTGTAGCCCTTGTCGAGCCGATTAAATCGGATATATGGATTGCCTAATTTGAAGTCCGAACGGGGAAATATGACCTCTGGAAGATTGCCTGCCTGGGCAATACCGGACTATCCGGTAGCCTACGCTGGACAGTCCGGTAGAGCACAGATTTTGCCCTGTGGATAGCGGACGGTCCGGTACCGTACACCGGATAGTACGGTAGAACCCTGTTTTATCCAAAAAGGACTTTCCAATGGAGTTTAGGTCGGTTTAGGACGTGTTTTGGCTTGTAAAGGGGGTAAGACCATCCCTCCCTATAAATATAAAGGGCCACGGTCGATTGAGGCACAACAATCGAACCAATCAATCTACTTTTATCGTTTTTACCTTTTATCTTTTGCTCTAACTTTTCAATCCCTCTTGTTGTTCTCCTTGCGTCTCGACGGCGACTTGGAGGCGTTCTAGGTGGCATGCCGATTCTAGAGCAACCCTACGATCTTCTCTCCCCGACTGGGTCCCTCCTGGGAGATTAGATCTAGGTTACCCGAGCTCCAGGGGCTCATCGGACAGTCCGGCGTATGCCGCCAGACAATCCCGCGTTGGCTGCTCGATCCTGAAGCGTCTGTTCGCTGCATCGACGACCTTCAATGTTTGTGATATCGGGCTAGGACAGGTGCCAACAACATGAACGATGCGGTTGACTTTTTTTCTAATTTTTATCATTCATTTTATTCAAAAAAATTTCATAAGTCATCACTTATTTTGTTATTGGTTTATCACTAAATGTAGTTTTAAGTATGACTTATATTTCATACGTTTGGCCAAATCTCTACTGCTTCTTAAGGCCATAGTATGGAGAACAATCCCCTCGTGTTCCCGCCCCCGCTCGCCTAGATGGCCTCCGCGCAACCGCTTCTGACTCCTGCTCGGCCGCCCTGTGCTCGCCGCGAAACCGCTCGGCCGCCGTGCGCTCACCCAAGACGTGTCCATCCACCGCGTGCTTGCCCCGCACCCGCTCGGCCTTTGCACTCTTGGCCCTTCTGCCACCACTCGTTTCGTTCTCGCCAAGCCTGTACGCTTGCCCCGCTCCCCGCACTCCCTGCATCTCCTCACCCCTCGCCTCCGTGCTCCTTGTAAGGAATGTGACGGGGTATCCGGCCCAAGAGAAGAGGGGGTGAATTGGGTCACTAATCATTCAACTAAAACCTAGGGTTATCTAGTGGATAAGATAAATCTATTTCGCCCTACACATACTAGGTAAGTCTAAGATTTATCTATGCGCTCTCTATCTTACCCAAAAGACTTGCAACCTAGAGCCAAACCTAAACAAACTAACTACGAAAGCTAAAGGCACACAAGCAAGACCATGCGAAAACGTAAATGAGGTAAGTAAAGAGGTAAGGGCAAAGGGATGCAAACTCCCGAGAAGACATGAGGATTTAAAGTGGTTCACCACTAAGGGCTACGTCCACGGGCTCGCCACCGAAGGCAAAATCTGAACTGGGCACCAAGACTCTTCCGGTCACCGTCTTGCGCTCGCCACCAAGTAGCTCCCGGCAAGCAAAGGCTAAGTGCCACCAAGCCATTGAAGCCTGGCCACCGCCACCGTCTCTTCTAGTGACAAGGTAACGGATTGCACTACGGAGTTTGAAGGGTCTCCTCGTCCCCACATAAGTTGTCGCCGCCGCTCTACACCAAGGAAGAAGGGTCTAGCAACGAGTACAAGTGGCTTGACCGCAGCTAAGGCTTCTCCTCTAGCTCAAGCATGAGCTACTTTCAAGAAGAGCTCGCAAGCTCACTCTCTCTAAGCTCTATCTAGTTTGGATCATGCACTAAGCTCACATATGGAGGTTAGAGTGATGGATATGCTTGAAATACACCTCCACACTTGCTCTCAACTTCAGTGGCTCCAACACCTCTCAAATGATCGGGTAGGGTGGTTTATATAGCCCCCAAACTCAAACTAGCCGTTGTTCCAATGGGCTGCTGACGCAGTGTAGACCGTACTATCCGCTCAAGTCATTTTTCATAGACCAGACCATTCGGTCCGTTTACTTTCCCAACGGTCACTGAAATCCCACGTCACTGTACTTTAGTCTGTGACATAGTACGCTCTGTAGAGACCGTACCATCTGGTCCATTGAATCCTGATTTCCTTTCCAAGTGCACACCCTCGAGTTACTTAGGATAGTCCAGGAACGGTCTTTCCAGATCGTACTATCTTACTGCATGTCCGAAGGTTTGGTACCTGCGGGATATTTGGTACGCTTCTTGGACAGTCTTCTAGACCGTACCTTCCGGTATATGTATGTTCTAAAACCTTCACTTCTTCACTTCCTCGGGGATACTTGGTCTGGTCAATAGTCCGGTCTTCACAGACCGTACCATCTGGTCTTCACAGCGGAACCCCCGTCGGGGCGGCCCTTCGGGCCTTGCCTTTTGCTTTTCTTCTTCTTCATCCCTTGGACTTAAATACCTACGAATGTGCATCTAGACAAGTTCATTAGTCCAAGTGTTGGTTGTCAATCAATCACCAAACACACAACCATGGAAATATAGCACATGAGGCCATTTTCCTTACACTCCTGCCGCCGCCGGCCTCCGCGCTCCTACCGCTGCCGCTCAGGCCATCTGCGCCGCGCCTTTGCTTGCAGCCGCTCCCACGCCTGTCCTAGACACGTCCTGTCTCCTTCCCAATCCGCGTCCGCCTCCCCTTCGCTGGCCGGAGCGTCCAGGGCGCGGACGGCCACGCAAGCTGCCCTCCACGTTCTACCCCAACTTACCATTGCCCCCGCGCCCGATGGCCCGAGACTCCACCCCGCGAATTGCCTCACTTCCGCAAACGGTCGTCTATGAATTAGTAAAATACTCACACCTCCTGTTTAGCATAAGCTGCTATGAGAGCTTTCCAAGCTACCATGTTAGCTTCCTGTGCAGCTGATGATGTTGGCACTTTAGGTTTTGAAGAAATAGTGTCCTTGGTGGATGCAATGGATGAAAAAGTTTGCTTGACTCCAACAGAATCTTTCACAAATGCAGGCTTCAAGGTGGTAGCTGAGGGCAGACCACTTGTTGAGCTGCCTGTTTCAAAAGCCACCCGAGCACATAGCATCGTGCTGAAGGACATTGCAACCTGCATCGATCATATATACTAAGCATGGACCACAATATATCAGGAGTGTTTGTTTATTTATAAATTTTTGAAGTAGAAAAGTTGAATTCCTATTCGTCCAAACAGTACACTCCCATGAATCAAAATAGACGGATAGATCTTCTATGTACCGAGACACGGCGGGTGAGCGGAGCAATGACGTCCCTGGTACAAGCAGGTGCATGATGAGCGCTTAAGAGGAGGCTTCTGATCTACAGATCATCATCGTCCCGGAGAAGGCGAGGTTCTGGGATAAGATGCGACCGGCCATCTGGGATGTAGATCATGACTTTCAAAGGTTATTCCTGAAAGAACACCGCACACAGAGAGATGTTTTTTGTTTCTTGGATTGGAGGAGAGAAGACTAAGAAGCTGTTTGGTTTGACCTGTTTTGGCCCATAATCATTCACGCCGCCATCTCGTACCGTTGTTTCGCGTTTGGTTGGAGCAGTATGTAATCATTCGCGACGCGGCGGGACACCGGCTAGTACAATCTCATTACCCCTCCCCTAGCGGCGTCATCCGGTCCCGCAGCCGCAGCGATTGCGTTAGCTCTCTCTCACGAGTCGTGAGCCACTTGCCGACCCGCGAGAAGGCGAACCAAACAGATAGCGCTATCCTTTGCAATGAAATGAATCCCTCCGCCTTTTGATTACGTTGCCGTTACAATGATTAAATTCGAACCAAACAGCACCTAAACGGACTGTGCTCACGACCGCTGGGACGAAGGAGCTGACGAAGACGAAGATGACGTCGAGGAGGAAAAGAGACACCAGTCTGCCCGCCGCGGTTGCCTTCACAAACCCTAGATTGACTGGTCAGGGACAACGATACTTCTAGAATATAAGCCCAATCTGTTCTTGGGCTAAACCAGAATTGGCTTCGTGTTAAGTTGGGCCCATGAAGTACCATAAGAAGAAGAAGAAACATACGGACACGGCATAGGGCCCTCCACATCTCCGTCCCGTAGGGAGAAATTTATGGGCGGTCATCGCCTCCACCTGGGTGGACGGGAATCGCCTGTCCACCTACCCCGCGCGCCCCTCCGCCTTGTCCTAATGGGCCGATTTCGGTGCTGGCCCGCTCATTCTCCTTCTGCCACCGCCACCATCGTCTTCACTGCCGCCGCCGCCACCCCGCCCCCACCCCACACCCGCCACCCGGAGGCCGCCGGCGCCTCGGTACCCTCGCCGCGGCCTCCCCGCCCGCAAGCCGCCGTCCCACCGCCGCGCTTCCCCACCCGCCGCCACCGTCCTTGCGCTCCCGTCCCCGGCTCCCCCGCTGACACCCCAGGCCCCGGCTCCGGCATCCCCGCCTCCGCCGCCACCCTCCACACCGCCGCCAGCTAATCTGGCTTTGCCGGAGTGGTGAAGCCTCCTCGTCGTCGCCGTCACCGATCGCCATCGCCGTCGCTGTGGAGCTTCCCCGCCCCACCCCAGCCCAACCGCCTTCCTACCCCGCGGCGGCCTCAGCCGCCCGGCCACCCGCCACCACCGCTGGGCCGGCCTTCCTCCCCGACCATCCCTCTAAGGCCGGGGCGGAGATGGAGGTCTCGCCGGCGATGGCGAACCCAAACCCCAACCCGAAACCCCGAACCCTAACCTAAAGCCGGCGGCGGCGGAGGAGCAGGCGCGGCAGAGCGGAGGAGGAAGACGGCGGCAGCGCGTGGCACGGAGGAGGCGGGCCGCGGTGATGGGCCGACATGGGCCGAATCGGGGAAGAAGCGATGAAGGAGAGGGAGGTGGGTGGACGGCGGATCAGGTACACCTGGGTGTACCGGATGAATTTCGGAAATTTATCCTCGTCCCCGCTAACCATAACGGGGGAATCAAGGATAACATTTTCTTCGTGACTCCATCCCCATCCCTGTGCGTATTTCCATCACCATCTCATCTCATTTGTTTTTATCTCGTCTCATCACATTGTTAGTCACCGCTATGCCTATAGAATAAAGAAGAGAGGGTATTAATTTTGTTGTTATTACCTCCAAACATAGGTTTTTTATGGTTGGGTTAGGGAGAAGATTGGAAAGACAGATGAAAAATTTGAGGAAGTAGTAAAATATATTTTTAGATTTAGAAGATGACTAGCAATAATGGGCGTGCGTTGCTACGAGAAGTAGTTTAGTGTACTTGCTCCATTCGCAAAGATACGATATGTCTAACCAACCCATATGTGAGAAGCATGACCCTAAGAGGTAGGGGTTTCGGTGATTAATGACAACTTAAATTTGTTACTAATGAGTTCATGACATGAAAAGGTTTTTATTCTATAAAGTGCTCATTGGTTGACCAAAAAAGACTCCTCAACTTGAATTTCTTAAAAGATGGCCTTTGGTTTGATGCACTAGCATGACAATCAAGGTTCAACAACTCTAAGTGCCATAAGGATGAAAGAAAGGCACTTAGAATCTTATTTGCTAGTTTGTAGATGGGCTGTACTATTAAGAGCGGTCAAAGTGAGTAGCTTGAAAAGACTTTTGCTCAATTATTCACTCTAACTCGAGTGCATCTTGGTCCTAAAGCCCAAACTCCTAAAATGTGCTATAGCACACTCACTTTTATCAAAAAGTTAAAAAAATAAAATGTGCTATAGCACACTCACTTTTATCAAAAAGTTAAAAAAAAACTCCCTCAATCTTCTCTCCTATTTTTAACGGTTCAAATGCAATGTTTTTTTAAACGTAACAAATGCAGTGTTTTAGTGTGCATCGAACTGTCAGATGGTTTGACCATCGGACCTTCCGATACTCCATCGGACCAAGTAGAAAGGGAGTCCGTGTGCTAAACCACGCACGGGCACTCCTGCCAGTATATACACAAAGAAGGAGAAAGGAAATCACTCTCTAATAGTTTTTTTAGAACAACCGTTCTTTATAGGTGGGTCTTGTGGACTTCTTTTAGCACAGTCTTGTGGACTTTTTTTTAGCACAGTCTTGTGGACTTTCTTGGACCGTACAATTTGGCGGCAAGCCCGTCACAGGCCTAGTATGCATGGGCTCGATGTCAGGAATCCTCATCCACTTGTGTTGGCCCGATCCAACCCCGAGCCCAAAAACTCCACATACAGATCTGCGCCGTTAACGCCACATCCAACGGCCACGAGCTGCACCTCGGTCCATAAAGCTCTCGTTCGGAACCCGCATCGTCGCATTTCCTAGGGTTTATCGCCGTCTCACTCTCTCCCCGCCGCCCAGCGCCGCCGCCGCCGCCGCCTTCGCCCGCTGGTGCGCGCGAAGGAACCATAGGCGCCGAGCAAGATGGTAAGATTCTGGTAGCCTTTGCGCTCTACGCTACGTTCTCTAGTTGTTCGCGTCGATTTCCCCCCTGTTTTTTGGGGTGTTTTGCACCCCCCTTCGGTTCACCATACGTCGGTTCTTGAAACGATTCAGCGAGTCGCATGGTAGCCATTGGAATATGGGCATTGTATCGTGCGTTGCCTGTTATGATTACTTCGTCGAAGTTCTTGGTTGTCCGTGTGTTTACTGTTCATTAGGTCGCGCGTTCTTTTCATTTTTGATTTATCATGGCCAGTATCATATATAGATCAGATGTTGGTTGCTGTGGTTCGCATTTGCATAGATCTTGTAATGAGATGCCAGTAACTTCCTCCCTTAATCACATTTTCTAATTTTGAGTGATTCATACCACCACTGATCCAACAGTGTGGTTAGCCTAAAAGTATGGTCGGACTCTGCTACCTGCTATGCTATTTTTAAAAAATCTTGATGGAGCTGTTGATAAACATGCGATAGGGTATGATCTACTTATACGAAAATATAGTATGTTTTACTGTCAATTTCATGACTAAAGATTATTTTGTAGATGATCATGTTCAGAACCTTAAAACCTTCTCTACTCGATGAATTTTTGCTGAGATTAATGTTCTGTCCTTGGGCTTACATATACGTTGTTTGGTTAGTCGTTAGTCATAACCAACTGTCCAACTATGAAGTATTCTGTTAAGGAGTATTATTGTTCTATTTTTTTTTACTGTCAAGACCGCGTCAGATTCAATGCTGAAGTTATAATATTTGTTTCTCAAGCAATTCCATTCCAAGATGTTCAAGGAAAACTATTTCTTTATGTTTAGAATGCTTCATACTGTGCTGCTTTTAGCTATGCATATTATCGCTTTTAGCTAAATTCATCAACTTTACTGCCTGCAGCATTTTATTAATTGCCGTTTTGGTTTATACAGGCACGGGGTTTGAAGAAACATCTGAAGAGGCTCAATGCTCCCAAGCATTGGATGCTTGACAAGCTTGGTGGAGCATTTGTATGTTCATCTTAAACTTGTAATATGAAGTTAAATCACTTGCTGGATACCTCCTCATCTATGCTCAATCTTTTTTTTTTTTCTGCTGAGTAGGCACCCAAGCCTTCATCTGGTCCCCACAAAGCCAGGGAGTGCTTGCCTTTGATCCTCATCCTCAGGAACAGGTTGAAGTATGCTCTGACCTACCGTGAAGTTATTTCAATCTTGATGCAACGACATGTTATGGTTGATGGAAAGGTCAGAACTGACAAGACATATCCATCTGGATTCATGGGTAAGTCGCATGCCAGATCATGATTTTGTAGCGCATAATAACAATTTATGGCTATTGGAACTTCCAGATTCATTTGATATTTACATGTATCCTGCAGATGTTGTGTCGATTCCAAAGACTGCAGAGAATTTCCGCCTTCTCTATGACACCAAGGGACGGTTCCGTCTCCACAGTATCAGAGATGATGAGGCTAAGGTAATGGCATCACTGGCTCCCATAGCAGTGTGATTGATGCTTTTCTGTGTTTTCGATGCTTTTTTCTAGGCCTGTGTATTCATAGTTGTAGGTGCTTTTATCCTACATCATTGCTTGTAGCTTGTCTCATCCCATGCCATGAGATGTGATTCTTTTGTTTCTTTTACGTAGTAAACTAGTAATTGAGGTTAGAAATCCAATTAGTATGTATTTTATTCTATGCAAGAGTCTTCTCTGAAATTAGTAGCTTCCCTGAAGCCTATGCTTATTTGGTTGCATATATGGTGCCCTTTTCTGCCCATGTAGTTTCTCTGTGTTTATTATTCTTGCTTTGGTTGATAAAATATAATTTTTCTATTGGTCTGGGTGGAAATATTTCTGTGTTTATTATTCTTCCTTTGATTACTAAAATCTAGTTTGTCCGCTGGCCTGGATAGAAGTTCACATGTTGTTATCTAATTACTCTGCTACAAGCTTGTGAATTCTTAGTGAGATCTTTTTCTGTTGTTCTGCAGTTCAAGCTGTGCAAGGTGCGGTCTGTGCAATTTGGGCAGAAGGGCATCCCTTTCCTGAACACCTATGATGGGCGCACAATCCGCTACCCAGACCCCCTCATCAAGGCCAATGACACAATCAAGATTGATCTGGAGACCAACAAGATTGTGGACTTCATCAAGTTTGATGTTGGTAATGTCGTGATGGTAACTGGTGGAAGGAACACAGGCCGTGTCGGGGTGATAAAGAGTAGGGAGAAGCACAAGGGCAGCTTTGAGACCATCCATGTCGAAGATTCCCTTGGCCACCAGTTTGCCACCCGCATGGGCAACGTGTTCACCATTGGCAAGGACAAGAAGCCGTGGGTGTCTCTTCCCAAGGGCAAGGGTATCAAGCTCAGCATCATTGAGGAGGCACGGAAGCGCAATGCTGAGGCTGCAGCTGAGGCTTGATTTCTCACGTCTTAGGCTACAGAAAAAAAAAATTGCTGTAAGCATTCTACCCATAGATGTAGACGTGCCTGGACACAAAATCATATTACCATGGCGCTGCTCTGAACCGTGAAGCCATGCGATTTTTTTTTTGACACTTATGTTTTATCATGTGATTTCGTTTCTTGAGCAAATGAGGTACAAGCCTTGCTGGCTTGTTTTGTTATAATGCCATTCTGTGTTTTGCTCCCTGAAGGTCCAATAAGATCAGTCGGATCGTGGTCTGTTTTTCTTCTATAGTGCTATACAGGGTTGTGCATATAGCATACTTAAGTAGCCACACTTGGTGTTTGGTACGTCTGATGGTAACGCAACTTGATTACCTAGGGTAATATGTCTCGTTATCTGTTCATCTGTTGTTTGGTTTGAACACCCTGAATCGGATCACACTGCTATGTGGTACGGGCATTCACATTAACTTTGTTTATCTATTCCTTTTACGTTTGCGTTACATGCAGACGCCAAAAAACATTAATCTGTTAACTAGATTAATCTGTTAACTTAGATGCACATGCGTCATATCACAATAAGGATTTTTAGGGTAATGCCCGATTGACGATCGCTCGCCCAACTTGAATCTGACGAGCGATCTGACACCGTCACTTTCCCGAGCGAGCGATTCTCCCGCGCACAAAGAAGGGGGCCACATGAGATGGCGCGTGATGATCGGGGCCACAGCGCACTTAACTCCCAGAGGTTTGATGCGGTTGGCCCTTCCCGTACGTTACGATGGGTGTTTTTTTTTTTTGTTTTTCCTATTTAGCTCTCCAGCTGTTTATTTCATCATTTCTTTTTTTTCATTTATTTATAATATATATTATTTAGGAATAATTTATTATATTATAAACCGTATATTAGCGTAATGATTTGTTATAATAATTTTTGTGCATAACTTTTCGATAACTTTATGTGAACATAACTTTATCACAAATATTTTATGCAACCATAACTTATCACGATAACTTTATGCAAGCATAACTTTATCACGATAACTTTATGCAAGCATAGCTTTATCATGAATATTTTATGCAACCATAATTTATCACGATAACTTTAGCCAAGCATAGCTTTATCACGAATATTTTATACAACCATAACTTATCACGATAATTTAAGCATAATTTTATCACGAAAATTTTATGCAACCATAACTTATCACGATAACTTTACGTAAGCATAACTTTATCACGAATATTTTATACAACCATAACTTATCACGATAACTTTATGCAAGTATAATTTTATCACGAATATTTTATACAACCATAATTAACCACGATAACTTTATGTAAACATAACTTTATCACAAATATTTTATGCAACCATAAATCACGATAACTTTATGTAAATATAAATTTATCATTAATATTTATACAATCATAACTTATCACAAATATTATATGATGATATTTATATATTTATATATCCACACGATTAAGAAAAAAAAGAAAATAAACATATTACACATTATTACGTCAACATGTTATATGGTGGGATCATAACTTTGCAGTGTAGCAGACTAGCAGCCGAACGAGTAGAGGAACTGGAGGCCCCGTGACAGCGACCTGAGAGGAAAAAGGGGCATGCAGCATGCTCACGGTGCTCGGCGCACGCAGGAGTAGGAGCTGAGCCCTGACAGCGTGCTGGAGGCCGCATGCACGTCACCACGTGGGGCAGCCGGTCGATCGCTCGCGCAAATCGAGCTGGCGAGCGCTCGCGAAATAGCTGTCCCCGGCCATCAACCGGCTGCTTAGCGTGCGCTCGGTTCCAGCTGGGCGCTGGCAGGGAAGGGAGTGCGGGGAGCGTGTGTTCGGAGAGCAGGCGGCTGTGTTTCGTGGGGAGAAGAAAGGGGAACACAGAGAGTGTTCATGTCTGTGGCAGAGTTAACGCAACACATTTAAAAAATAAACTAAAAGTTCTAGACCGTTTGTTTTTCCTATCGTATGGCGCATAGGTAAAGCTGCCTCTGTTTCGTGGCGTTGAGTTACCTCTGCCTCGGTAGACAAACACACAGAACGCTCGTCTCCTTTTGGTAGGGCCCACTCACAGTGGAAGGGAAAGGTGAGGCCGGTTAGCTGGGCCAGCCGGTTGGGCCTGCTGCTCGTGCAGGGAAGGGCCGGTTGGTGTGCTGTGCTGAAGTGTTTTTTAGCTTCTCTATATTATTATTATTTGTCTTGGGTTTAATTAGCATACAAGCAAAATCCATGAAGAGCTAAATCACAGACACAATGATGATATCAAATTATATCCATGCGGTTTGATGGATTGAATCATTGAATTTCATCAATCACCTATGTGGTCGTGTAAAATTTGACTAATTGAATGAATTTCATAAATCATTCTAGATGGACGCAAAATTTGTATCTCACTGTAATATGTTATTCACCCGTAGCAACGAACATTGAGATAAGGTTTTGCAATCTTATATCGATAACATTATGGGTAACTAATGATTCTTTGTTGCTTCTTAGGTTTATTAATTTTCCCACAGCCTCCTCTGAGGATTAAATTTTGTTTTGAGTCTACCAAACATGCAGAGATAAGTGCTTTTATGATTCGATGGTGCTCATTCGATATACTCCCTCTACTACTACAAAACATAGCTACCGTAATATAGTTTTGTAACACATATATCTATGTGTCACAAAAAACTTTTATAGTAACACAATCTATGTGTTACAGTGGAAACTAGTAACACATAGCGTTTATTATGTAAAAATGTGTTACAAATAATGTCCATAGCAACACTAAAGGTTTTGTTACTCCTAAAGTGTTACAAAGATCGTAGATATTGTAACACATAGATGGAACACGTAGAATATGATGCGAAAACATCCCAAATAGTAACACAAAATAATGTTACCTATGAAGTGTTACGAAGAAACATATATAATACCATTCAATACTACAAAATTGGTTTTTACACGCACCTCCTCGTTTTATTTATTTGTGGAGACTATTAAAAATAGAGGCGTGTATGCTCTTGGTAGCATTGGCTCCACCAAAATACCGCCCTCGGATTAGGTTTTAGAGGTCATCTATATTATAGGCCACCTATAGAAATAGCCATTGTTTTCAAAATGCTCTCGAGTCGATCCACATCATGGACCTCTTATAAAAATGATTCTTTAAAAATAGATTTTTAAGTAAAAAATCATAATTGTTTAATATCAACATACATGACGGTACAATACCAAAATTACAGTACTCAAAGAGATCCATAGCTTTGATAAAATTTTCATTTGAGATCATTTACTGCCCCTATAGATTCCAATATATTTTCTATTTTTGTGAAATAATAATTTGAAATTTATCAAATAAACTCATATGCATACATCGCCTATACAAAAGATGTAGCGTTCGAAGAGATCTAAAACTTTGTAGTTGAGATCGTTTTCAATTAAGATCATTTAAGGGTTCAAATGTGGAATACAAAATTTATCATAGTGTATAGAAAAAGAAAACATCACTTCTTTATACACAAGTTTTTGTCTACTCTAGTGGAGTGAAAGTCTCCTGGGAGACATGAGGTTGTGAGTTCAATTCCTCACAAAAAAATATAATTTTACCATTTTTAGAAAAATATGTTACAAAGTAGTAACACTAATTAGTAACACTTTTTTTACCGTAAAGGAACACTTTTTTAGATGAAAAAGAACGCATGTCTTGTGTTATAGGCAATCGTAACACAAACAAAATGTGTTACTAAAATAGCTAGTAACACTTTAATTGAGATACAGTAACACAAATTGGTGTTACTGAAACCCTGTTATGTGGTAGTGCTCCCTATTTAAACACAAGTCGCGGTTGACTTTTTCAATTATCCATCTTATTAAAAATCATAATTTATTATTTATTTTGTTGTGATTTATTTTATCATTGCAGAGAGTTTGATCATGACTTATTTTCTTATATGTTTACACTTTTTTTTAAATAAGATGAGCGATTTAAGTTTTGAAAAAAAAATCAACCACGATTTATATTTATGTACGGAGGGAGTAGCAAAAATATCATTGTGTTTTTCTATTAACATGATGAGACTTATGATAGGCAGGTATATGCATAACTTAGTGCTAAATAGAGTGCAAAACTTTGTGCATTCATTGTACTTTAAGATATGGACCTGTATGGTAACAAAATATTTGTATAGTTCTAAGACAATACTACGTGATATAGGATTACCGTGGTATTCTAGGCCATGTGTTTGATTACTTTCTACAAAACTTTGTTTATAATATTATGGTTTAGGCAATACTATAGTATTTCTGAAGTATTGGATACTTAGGCTAGAACCAAGTTTTTTCCACACAGAGAGGTGCTCTTTGTGTCGCACCACCTTTTCATCCCTCGTCCAGGCTCTATACTCGTCTTCTCCGCTGTTTGGCAGATAGGGCCTAGGGGTGAAAACAGGATGGAGGATGGGTATTGGATAATGTACAGATACTAAAACAGGATGATTTTTCCGATACGAATACAAGTAATATTTCATTCGGGATGGATACGGGTACTACTTGGATAGGAGCTCATTGGATACGGATAGGAGGTCGTCGGATACGGAATGGACAGAGCGAGTAGTACCAAGCAACTACACAGAAGACACGACCGTATGCGGGGACCCAGCCAGGGTTCGGGTATCCATTTTTTTCTGTGTATTTTGTATTTTAAAAAAATCATAATTTTCACAAATAAACTGATATAAAAATTTAAATTTATATGAAAATTGTAGTGCTCGACAAGATGTAAAACTTTGTAGTTCATCACTTTTCTACCTTTTTTGTTTAAAGACATCTTGGTAATGAAATAATCAAAATAAGATCTATATCTATTTCAAAATAACAAAAGATGACACATACTCCATAGACTTTTAGCTTTTGTTATTTGTTCATTTTTGAAGATCATCTACTAATGTATGATAAAGACCAAGTTACATAGCGTATAATGTGTATGTTAATTATGCTATTAACATGTATAAACTATATACAAACACGTTGCATTTGTATGATATAAATTATCACTACATGTCACACACTAAAAGTGTCACATGTATAGGTCTATTATACTATATCTCATTCACTTATTATGATAAGGTATGCCACATATTTCACTTGTAAGTAGTTCACTGACTATCCAACATGTCCTGTATCAGCTGGCCAGATAATATCCTATATCCATTTACCTGCTCGAATATTACACGATCCCGTCCTATATCCGTCCCGATTTTTAGCTATCCGAATACGCGAGCCTGAATCAGAGTAACTTATATTAGGGTAGGATATGGTATCACCTAATATCCATCCATATCGGTCTTGTTTTCACCCCTACTGGCAGACCGGTAGTATAGAAGTAGTAGTGCTACTGCACATGTAGTAACAATTGCATATTTTGAGTTCCAACTAAATTTTGTTGGCTGATCTAACAAGATAGAAGAACAAACTTGATCATTAGAGTTGGGCTACTGTAAGGGTATCAAAAGGATGAACTTTGTGGATAGTTTTGGTTCTCTCCCCATGCACAAGTGCGCAAGTGGGTTCCTAGCGACCTCTTCTAGACACTCCCCATAACACTTCCATTATGGTGAGCTTTGGGCAATACACCAATTAGCGGCCTAATTAAGCAAGCGCTCGCAAGCAAATCTATTCCAAGATTTTCATTTAAATATGCTATAAAGCTAGATATCCCAAAAATGTGTATCACCACCAGAGTGAAGTCCTAAGGCTCCAAGCCTAATGAAATGACTAGGCATGAGGATATTTATAGCCCAAACCATTAAACTAGCCATAGGAAAAAGCTGCTGTTCGCAGTCATCACCGAACCGTTCATTGTGTATGTGCTGGACCGTACGGTGAGTGTTTTTTTTTTACTACTAGCCGTGTTGTAGTCGATTTTTTGCTTCATTTGACCATGTGTACCATCTTGTGTATTCACCAATCTAAGTATGTTTTATCAACTTTAGTTAGTTGACGGGCAGCTAAAGGTGGTTCAACATGATGATCCATCTTTGTTGAAGAGCCCATCAACACCTATCAACTCTGCTAGGAAGGACAACTGTAATGCTTTTGAAAATAGAATGCGACACCCTAAACAGAGTCGGTGATTTAGGGGTTCTAAAAATCTACAGCTCACAAAACCAAATTATCAAACATATACAAAATATTATCTACACATGCACTATGGTTTTTCTATGTATTTCTATTTCCAAAAAAAAAATTCCAACCAAAGTCCAACTTCGATCCTATAATGTAGTCTATATATCAAGCTAAACTGGCAAATTAAACACACAATTTCAAGAAGTAATTGCGGAATTCAAAGAGAGCGTGTAAGGAAAATAGACTCTTATGCCACATTTCCGTTGTTGTGTTTTGGTGATTGATTGACAAGAACACTTGGACTAATAAACTTGTCTACAAGCACATTCTCAGATGTTTAGGTTCAAGGAATGAACAGAAGAAGAAGAGCCAAAGGCAAGGCCCGAAGGGCTACCCTAACGGGGTTTCCGCTGAAGAACCAATGATCATACCATATTTCCTGAAGTCCGAAGGGGCTAAAGATTTGGAAGCCTAGCAATATATTAGGACCTGATGGTATGGTATACAAGAAATGAATGGGAGTAGACCATTCCAGCAGACACCTGAAAGGTACGGTCTCACCAGCTGTCATATACTTCGGACCAATTCTACAGAAGCTGAAGAAATTGGGAGTGAGTAGAAGTATCAAGGGACCGGAGGTTACAGTTGTGAAGACTGTCCTAAAGGTCGCACCATTTTGGCTGAAGGGTCGATTTGCAGCAGCGAGGGAAGTTCAATGGACCGGAAGGTACGATCTCATAGACCATTCGATTGGTCAGACCTTTGGAGTGCAATGGCTAATTGGCAAGTACAGTGGACCTTATGGTCTGAAGTATGCCAAGCATGGACTGTACCATATGGTCTATACACTTTTTGGCAGCCTTTTGGGTAACAGCTAGTTCATGCTTGGGGGCTATATAAGCCTCTCCACCCAGCCGTTTGAAGGTAGTTGGAACTACTAAAGCCACAACAAGTCTAATGGAGTATTCCAAGCATATCATCCACTCCAACCACCAAAAGAGTTCTTAGTGCTTAATCCAAGCTAGATTAGAGCTTTGAGAGAGTGATCTTGTAGCTCTTCTTGAGTGTAGCTCTTGCATGAACTATTGGAAAGACTTGGCTGCTGTCAAGCCACATTGTACTCGTTTCTAGACCCTTCTTCTTGGTGTAGAGTGGCTGCAACACCTTGTGTGGGGACAAAGAGACCCTTCAAACTCTATTGTGAAGAATTCAGTGCCTTGTGACCGAGAGAGATGGTGGCAGTGGCCAAGCCTTGGTAGCTAGGTGGCACTTAGCTTTGATTGCCAAGAGCCATGATGGCGAGCGCAAGACAATGATTGAAAGAGTCTTAGTGCCCGGCTCGGATTGATCTTTGGTGATGAGCATGTGTATGTAGCCCTTAGTGGTGAACCACATTAAATCCTCGTGTCTCCATGGGAGTTTGCATCCCCCTAACCTTACTCTCTTTACTTAGTTTGTTTACGTTTCTGCATCTACTTTCTTGTGTGCCTTTATCTTTCCTAGTTAGATTGATTAGGTTTGTCTATAGGTTGCAAGTCTTTTGGGCAAGATAAAGAGCGCATATATAAACTTTAGACTTAACTATAATTCTTAGGACTTGATAGGTTTAAATGCCCTAGGTTTTAGAAAAGCAAATTAGCAACACAATTCACCCCCTTCCCCTCTTGGGTCAGATATATATCACGGCACGGTCCTTACATAGCGGAAGAAACACAACTTTGGAGCCCCTCACAAGAGCTTTGTTCTTTCTAGATGTACATAAGGACCAAGGGCAAGATTGCCTATGCAAGTTCCAAGCTCTTGGTAACTTTGTGGATAGTTCTGGTTCTCTCCCCATGTACAAGTGATTTCCTAATGACCAATTCCAGATGCTCCCCGTAACACTTCCATTTTGATGAGCTTTGGGCAATGCTCTAATTAGCAGCCTAAGATAACACTCACAAGCACTAAGCTATGCCAAGATATGCACTTATACATTTTGTAAAGCTAGAGATATAAAAAATGTGTCTCACCACTAAAGTGAGATGCTAAGGCTTCAAGCCAAATGAAATGCTAGGGATGGGGGTATTTATTGCCCAACCATGGAACTAGCCATCAGGAAAAACTATTGTTTGCAGTCATCACCAGACAATCTAGTGAGTGTTTTTCCTACTAGATGTTGAAGTTGACCTTTGCTCTATTTGACCATTGGAATTATCTTGTGTATTCACTAATCTAAGTATGTTTCATCAGACCGTGCAGTGCTTGAAAATTATTCTAGACCACCATGTCAAGGCATCGAAACATCTTCCATATATTATGTCTTGGGTGTTTTAGGTGATCTTCATGGGCTTCTTATTGTTCTTTTGACCACTTGTTTGATGTGTTTGTTCCCCATGTGCATAACAATAACCCCTGTAACTAAATTAAAATAAAATATTCTAGAAAACACATTAGTCCTAAACAAGCATTCTTGTCACTCAACTACCAAGATCCCACTAAGCACAAGGTTTATGGTCTATTTTCTTTACACCTCATAACAATGTAATTTTGTTCTCTATATGTCAAAAAACCCATATTAGTGATGTGAGGGGTTGCCCCCCTAATCCTTTTATGCTAAACCGTGTTGTTAATTCTCCCTTAATCCATTCAATTTATCTAGGACAATTTCTCAGCTTCACTTGAGAGGCACAACACACCTCATTAGCACAATGATTATATGGAACCATGCTACATGTCATACATGATCACAACCAAGTCATTAAGTTTTACAAACTATGTTTGAGTTTTACAAAAACAACTTAGACTTCTACAGGAAAGCTTTATCGTCAAACTCATATGTTGTCCATGTGGAACCAAATACATATAAGTGTCGCATGACCAAACATCTACATATAAGGACACTAGCCCTCACTGCTCATGCACATAACCATCAACTAGGATGAAATAGACGTAGATGTCCTTTGGCTCACCGATAACGTAATGGCAACATTGTGAATACGAAAATTACTCCACAAGAATTAACCAAATAATAAACCATGGTTCATGCATAGGGCATTAGCAAGGATTTTGTCATAGTTATGTTTGTCGAGTGCACAAAAATCATAGAAGCAAGTTCTCATAAGTAAAAGATTTGGCATATAATCTAAATTCTAAATCTTGCAACAAATATTTTCATATGAGCTCAGTCTTTCACATGATCTTTCAAAAAATCTATTATGAAGTTTAATACACAAGAATGTGGCAATGACTGAGAGTGTGACTATTCAAATATATTGATACTTTGCAAGGGTATTCAACTTTTCCACATTATTGACTAATCCACATACTTTCCACCAGAAGTAAGCATTGATTCAATATATTAAAATTTTGCATATGCATCTCAAACGTCGAACCAACATTGGAATAGGTAGTGTATTAGATCCACAAGCTACTCCCCATCTCATCCCATTTAAATCTACTAGGTTATCTAGGGAACTTATATCGTTTAGCTTATGGAAAGGTGCCTAACGACCACAATGAAAATGGTAAGATTCTTTTAATATACTCAAGTGAGTCGATACCATATGGACTCCACTCCCATCATGCTCATATTACTCGACAATTTTTGAACAAATATTCATGTGGCTCGAGTTTTAGCATCTCCTCATTTATTGAGCTGGGGCCATCAAATATTCCTAAACTCACAAGGATAATAGAATTTTTTCATCTACTCAACAAATGTCTATGGAGAAAGCATGGTTTATAAATGCATGCACCACCACCTCATTTGAAATCACCACATTCTTTTGCCAACCATCATACATAAGATATCGCTGTCACCCAAAGTTGATGGTATAATTGTATGGCAAAGGTCGTTAAAGATTGTCATAGTTTCCTATGGAGACCCTATACTATATGAACTGATCGGTTCTTAGCCCACCCGAGAGTGGGCAACAAAGCATGGACTTTTGGGAAGAAATTTTGGGTAGCAATTAACTCTGTTATTCTCTGATTGCATGCCCGAATCTAGCATACCAAAGAACGATAGGATCATGCTACTCAAGTCTGGTCTGTATAGTTCGTCATAAATACCTTAGTTCGCCTTGTTGCTCACTCCTAGGTTATCCAAATAAGGGCAAGTCCAAACCTGCATTCTCATGTGTGTGCAAAGTGTGAGAAGTGTGGATCCAGAAAAGGAGTCACATTGGTCATGTGGCACTAATAGTGTAATTGCAAATCATAACATGCACTATCTCATAACAAGAAGAACAAAAACTAGTCCAACTATGGATAGCCATGCTACTATATGAAATCTTCACGAAGAAAAGTATAACTTCTTAGTAACAATCACAAGTAATAGTAATTAGTCTTTGTAATTAAGTACAATAAGACTCATAATTAAAGACATATGTAGACAATCTTTCTAGAAAATACCAAACAATTTTTTTGTTAATTAAACTTCTAAAAAGACGCTAATTAAGCTTCTAACTAAAATCTCTACCAAACTAAGACTTCTATTTACCATAATTTTATTCATTATCATCGATCTTAACCTATGCAAGACATATAATAAAAATATAACTAATAATTGATATGAAAAGAAGAACGAGATGGAGCTCATAATTTGTTGCTGCATGGATGAGGACAACCAAGAGCTTGTTGCGCACAATGTGTGAGTTGCCGACACATCGAGGTCGGCCAAGTGCGAGAGAGGACATGGCATGTCCACATGTGGCACATCAACTCAGGGCATGGGGAATATATGAGGGCACTTAAATGCACTAGTGGAGAGTGACACAAATCTAAGAGGGGGGCGATTGTTCTAGAATAAACATGCAATGAGCTTTGTTAAGAAAAATCATATTATTGTAAACTTTGGACTAAATTACCATCCCAAGCATCACGAATTTGTTACCAAAAATAGTAGATGGTCTCAGTTGGCAGTTGGCTACATGCTGGGGCACGTATAGAGGTGAAGGTGGAAGGGGAAAGTGAATACGCGTAAGCAAGTACAGAGTCACAATGTGCTCATATTTGTGCCCGTATGTAAGTTCATGTCTTTTTTCTCCTCATCTATGACACATGAGACCCTATTTTGTAAGTAGAGTGTTTTCTCATTTTTTCTTCACCCTTTCTCCCCCTCCTCCTGCTGCTTACCCGACTCTATCCCCTTGCTACCGCCAAACAACATCCACCTATGCTGCTATCATCTTTGTTCTCTCTTCTCGTTGTTGATCCCTTCACCTCCTCCACCAACACCAACACTTTCTCCATTGTCGGTCCTCTTCTTCCACCTCCTTTGTCTTGCTCATGCAGGTGGTAGGGATGCAAGCCTACATGCGGATATTGCAGAAAGTCATTTTTCTGCGGGTTTGTCCACAACTTGCATCTCAATAAGGCGACCATAAGCAGGGAGCGTGTACGACGGGACGAGGTCAACACAACCAGCGACAAGGGGGCAATGGCAATGATGACATAGGCATGTGGCGGGGAGATTGTCGGGCGGCGAGAGGGTAGCAGCGACGAGGACGGTGGAGGGAGAGGGGGTAAAGAAAATAAATAATATAATATAATATAATATAATATAATATAATATAATATAATATAATATAATATAATATAATATAATATAATATAATATAATATAATATACACATGGGTCCTATGTGTCATAGATGAGGTAGAAAGAAGACAGATAGACCTTCCATGTGGGATTGACACGTACACCAACCCCTAACCAACCTCCGAAGAGAGAATAGTGGTTTTGGGACCTACATGACGCAACAACTAAGTTTAGGGATACAATTTTTGGTTTTCTGAGTTCGGAGACGTAGATTTATGGTTTTCTGAGTTCAGAGACGTATGTGACACATCTTATCAACTTCAAAGACCACACATGCATTTTACAAGTTTCTACTTCATATATACATATACATAGTTCTTTCATAGAAAAATTCAATCAACATCTTAAGTGTCATAGAGCAAGCAGAAGCAACCATTTGTACTACTGTAATAACTGTTGTAATAAAACAATAAGAGAGTTTTACTTTGAATAAAATATATACTAAGCACTATAGATTTCACTTAATCCACTAATAAAAATAATTGTGGTATCAAACTTGAAAGTCAAAATGAACATCCTTGGCGTTATGAGTTTATGACACATGAGTAGCAACGATAGCTGAAAAAGCTCAAGCTAAGGTGTTCAAACACAAAGACCTTTCTGCTTACAGAAGTGGTTGCTAAGTCGCCTCTAAAAATCAATTTCTATAGTCGGTTCACGCCATCAGCCGTCCTGCCTCTGAAAATTGAAAATTTTTATGTGCCCCAAGCTGCTACCAGCACATTCTCAATGCCCAAAGACGATTTATACCATTACCCTCCGTGCCCCTAAAAATCTATTTTCAATGGTAGACCAGCTTATCAGTGATCACCCAGCTCTAGGAAACGCCAAAAAATAAGAAATTTTTATGCGCATTTAGAGAAACAACGCATGTTACTATGGTGGATCAAGAACATATTTCCTCTTCTTCCTCCTTTCCCCACTTTCTCTTCTAATTTTTTACATTTTTTCTTCCTACTCTTTGTTCATGCGAGGAGTACTCCCTTTGCCTGCATGGGGTACGGCACCCCCAGCCCCCACGTTGGATCCGCCCATGTGTTACACACCACATCTGAAATGGTGACTTTTATAGAGGCGCAATATGTAAAACATAGAAAGCTCCCGGAAAATCAATTTCCGTTGGCCTATTAGCTGGAGCCTACTCTTTGATTAGCAGGGACAACTCATTTTTGAGTGTCCACAAGGGTCTTCAAAAAAAATCAAATGTGCAATAGTTCATGCCAATAGAACTATAATGCATTATAATTATGTGAAGAGAAGTTTTACAATGGTTGGAAAGATACCAGCTGGGAGTACTACTCCCTTTTAATTTTTTCTAGCTAATTATTGAATAACCATTAACTAAATAAAGAAGGAAAGGGTATTGGTAACAATCCCACTTTTTGGGCAGGTACCGCTAAACCGTCAGGTTTCACTTGATGAACGACCCCCATTTTTTTTCAACTACTGCAAAACTTGTATACAATAAAATGCATCAATAGTTTAATTGTGAACACTCTGTTCTTTTTTTTGGTTAAGAAGTATGCTACTGCACTTAATGAAATACAACATCTTGAGAATTGTGGTGTAGATTGAAACGCCTATATACATCGCTGTAATGAATAAACAAGAAACTAAATGTTTGTATGAAAAGAAATATTTGAATAATAAGAACAATAAGCACTAGAGTTTCAATCCAACACCCAGGGAAAAATTGCATCAACCGATAACATCAAAATTGGAAAGCCAAAAATCTAGAATACATTTGGAAGCCACATTGTAGTGCGGTACAAATGGAAGAAAACATTGGATATAATAATCGGTAGAGATTATACAGATTATGTATAAGCGTATTAGAAAATGAACAAAAGAGAGACGCCACAAAAATAATCAATTTTGGTTAGTTACGATCCTATCTTATATATATCTAAATTGGAGCCCCCACTATCTATTTCTCTTGACATGCATGAAGCCACATCATCACAAGGGCCCACTAAGTTCCATGACATGTCACAATCCACTAACACATCTATTTATATCTTCTATCGATTTTTTACAACTTCATACATGCAGTTCTTTTCTATGACATATGCGTTACTATCTCGAATTTTCGCAGTAACGTGCGGGGAATTGCTCTAGTATTTATCTATGAAGTCTTACGTCTAGTAAGATTATATTATCCATGTGGTGCACGAACATAAGTTGTGGAGTATTTTATAAGGTTGCTTCAAAATTCCTCGGTAAGTTTATCTCCTCTATTTACTCATTCATTTGTTGCTTATATATAAATATACAGTTGATAATATTTTCTCTATTTTAATGTGTTTTAATTAAAAAATAAGTTAGCCAACCACAATCATCTGAGAACGGAGATAGTATTTACTCGCCCCGGCCGTGAAAATTAACAGCCATGTTACAAGTGGGAGCCTATTAGTGTAATCCAGCTAGCTGTTAATAAAATACTCCTACACCATAAAATCATATACACTACTAATACAGCGCGAAGGCAAATCCATGTGACTGTGAGTGAAACACAGTTGTTGTCTTGTCTGCAAAAGAATAAAAACGGCAGCGTTAAAGAGGCGAGGCCCCGCCCCAGCAGGCTCAGTGAGGTCACCACTCGCCAGCACGAGGATACGCATTCGCCCTAGCAGCCTTCACACGTCAGCGCAGTCACACCCCCTGACCCCCCATGGTCCATGGAGACCGCGTGTGCCCTGCCTGGCAAAACAGCTGGTCCGACCAAGGCCGCCCAGATCATGCATCCCATCATTTCCTGCTAGGGAATCCTCGTTCCCAAGTCGACGGCGGCCGGCGCGCGTGACGTTCTGCACAAAACTGACGAACGACGCAGCCCAAGATAAAGCTAGCAGGAACTGAAGCCGGCCGCGGCTGTCTACTAGCTCTCTCTCTCCGATCCATTTCTCCCAATCTCGCTAGCTTCAGGCTTCAGCATCCTGCCATGGCCTCCCCGCCCCCACCGTTCCTGATGAACGCTGCTAGCGGCCCCCCGTTGCAGCCACCAGCTGCTGCCGCCGAGGGCAGCAGCAGCAACGCGCCCGTGGCCGTGGACATGGAGACGACGGCGCCGGCGCCGGCGCCGGCCCTTGATGATGCTCCTCCTGCAGGTGGTGATCCTCCGCTCCGGGCGACCAGGCGGAAGCGGCGGCCTTACTCCGTCGAGACGATCTTCAGGAACTTCACCAACCGCCGCATAGCTCTCATCGACGCACTCACCAGAGGTAGTAGACGAGAATCGAAACAGGCTCCAGATCGCCCTTCGTCTCACCCCCTCACCTCATCCTCCCTCTCGTACGTCTGGATCTAGATTCCTGGGTTCAGGCGAAAGCTGCTTTGCTCCAAGCAGCAAGAACTAGCTAGGAGCGAGGATCCAATCCCTAGGATGATCGGACTAGCCGACTAGCTGACGTTCCATCGTTTTCAGTGTGTTGATGTCCTACTATCCTACACATGTATGTGCTAAACTAATTTATCATCACGGACGGAGAGTACTTAGGAACAGGGATTCTCGATCTGCTTTTCATCATATTTCAGTGACACGATTTAGATGTGGGAGACGACCAACACAAAGTCGACCTTTGTTGCCATTTCATGTACCCATGGGTACCTCATTACTCGTTAGTACGGCATGATAAATATTTCTCTTGTCGTTAGGTTAGTTTCACCAGAAAGTATATTTATACTGTCTACAGTGCGCAAACAACGTTTTTTTCACTCTGTGTATAGTGCTCAAACAGTGTTTTCCACACATTTTTCCACCTTCTAGTGACACTAACCTTAGAGGGCTACTATACAATTATTATGTCGGGTTCTATCGCTGCTTTGGTAGACACAGATGCATGTTATGCAATTGCGCGCAGGTCCAGGTACAGACAGTGCAAAATTGTGATTTGGTCTAATCATGATACATATAGGAGTTTCATCAGTGCCTCTAGTTGATGCATGGTATTGTAGGCATTGCTTCATCATCGAATTATTGTCTCTTCTATTTTTTCTGTAATTTTTTCTTGTACATTGTTGCCACAAGCTTGTGCCTTTATAGCCATCAAAGTTTGGGCATAGTTCTTTTCACGGACTCTAACGAAGATGCGATACGTGCTATATTGAACTGTGGAAATGTATACATAAAAATGGGGATATTGAAAAAAAAATATTGACTCTTTTGTCCCCAGAACCTTACATTTCGCACTAACTGTAGCATTGTTTGTGGATGTGTGTAGATCAGGAAGAATTCTTTGACAAATGCCAGCAAGGTGAGTGCTTGTGGGATTAATCTCAATTCCCTACTACATGAAATGGGAGCCATGGAGCAAGTGAATGAGGCATTTTATTGAAATGTGTTCTGTGCAGGTATGCGGCCCCTGTACTTGTGGGGAAACACGGACGGGAGCTGGGAGGTCAAGCCAGCTGAGTTGTATGTGCCATCGGATCTGCCGGAGCCAACACTTGGCATCGACATATCGAGGAACAAGATGAAAAGGCACAAGTGGCTTGAAGAAGTTGCTATGCACTGTGATGCATGGCTCATCAACATATCATTCTTCTTCTTATTAGGCCCATATTTCACAGCTACAGAAAGGTAGTCTTATTTTGCTTGTTAAACTTATATTCCACTAATAATGACATTTTCTTTCTCACAAAAAAAAAAACAAATAATGACATTTTCTTACATATGCATCATGGCCAAGAGTCCCTTGGGGTAACTGGTGAGAGTCTTGTGTGTGGTCACTCAACTAGCCCAAGTTTGATTCTTGACACCTCTTTCTTAATTGATTGATGGGGCAGGTCCTCGTCCATTCATTATTTAATCGAGACGCGAGAGAATTGGTTCGTAAGAGTAAATTTAGTGACAACATGAAGGTTTTCTTAATTCTAACAGTATTTATTTAGCCGTTTGGCTAGTATTAAGCTCTCTAATCACAATAAATAAGTGACAGCAAATAAACCATTTCAAAGTTTGGTTATATAGATTGCTTTTTATGTTTTAACTATACTGGACATTTTGAAAAGATATGCATAGACGTTTTGAGATGTAGTTTCGAAAGGTTTACTTTAAGAATGTTTTTGCACAGATTTTATATGGTAAAAGTGCACTAGTCAAGTATCTAGACTTCTGGAGTCTGTCACAAAATGCCTCAATATAATGCAATTTTCAGATAGAAATGGTTCCACCACAGGCATCTTGTATATCGTTGCTCATAGTTTGCACTTAGTTAAACCTACGTGCTTTGCAAAAAGAACAGAATTTGCTTGTTTACTATTTTTTTAGTAAAATATTTGAAAATTTTAAATTATTTTAAATCATATGGTCCGTAGTAATCATGACCAATTGTGTGTGCAGTTATATTAATTATACATAAAACACATAGATAAGTGCATCGTATAACATGTGTTGAAATTGGTCTTCCTTTGTTTCATGTTAACATGTAACTCTCCTTGTTAGTACATACTATCATTCTATCTCTTTCACTATTTTTCTTCCAAATGTCCAATAAGGTTATGTTGGTGTGCATGCTTGAATTTGTAGGGGGTGGGTTTACTTCTGTGTATGTGAGCATATGTGCTTGTACCACTTCTAGAAAAGTCACTCTACTAAAATGATTATTAATTTCTTACTCTCATCATAGTGCAGCTGCTTCCATAGAGTGCGGATAGTTCTCTTGCTGATAGTTCTCTTGCTAATGTGTCTATTGTTTATTTAATTTTCATTAATTGTTTTAAAAAGCTTTAATTAAGTAGCAGAAGGAAAAACTCTTGGGAAGGGACAAAACATTGAATCTCATGTAACTGACTTAATAACCTTTTTTATCTTCGGTCACATCAGTACGTAGTTTTTCATATTATTATCTCTTTTGTTTGGTTAAATACTTGCACCTTTGATTTTCGTTTCAAATTATTTATAGTATATACTTCTTTTGAGAAAACGTAAAGACTTTAATAAAATTGTATAGAATATATCGAGCAATCCGTTCAACATTACTCTTCAGATGAGTTTTAAATGAATTTAATACCCATAACATTATTTCTTTGAATATTCCTAGAACATGGCATTTCTTCTTTGAATATCCATCTATTATTCTAGGAACCATTATACTTCCATCTATTCTAGAGTGAAGTACAAAATACAAATTTGGCTTAGTTGAACTGATTATTTTGCAATAAATTGCCAGTCTTATTTGATTATTTCTCTAGATCACTACCGATGCAGTGATACCAGTATTCAGTTTTTGACTTCATAATTAATTAGAAAATCTATGTTGTCAGTTTTTCTAGTGTTGATACCGATATTCAGTTGATCTGACATGCATGTGTTCTTTGAGAAAGTTGATTTGACATTATTGATTTATAATGGTCCATCCATTTCAAGTTTTTGTATGGGGAAACCCCATTGTAAATCCCCTAATTATGTTTTTTAATCTTGCAGGCATCGGTTGTTCATTAAGATCAACAATCTCCCAACAGTTCGAGAAACATTATTGGATAGCCTTACATATCAGTGCATACGCCATGTAGAAGAAAAGGTTTCTATTTAGAATTGACACCAACTGAATGGTTTATGTTCAAATCTAACACAAGTCATGTTTTACTTTTCTTATAAATAGAGATCTGGTGGTCATGGCGAAGCAAATGAGGTAAAGGAGGAAGAGGAGGTTAACGATGAAGACAAAAAGGAAGAGGAGGTTAACGATGAAGACAAAAACTTTTGCGGAAGCTGTGGTAGTCGCTACAATGCTAACGGGTTCTGGATTTGCTGCAATGTTTGTGATCGTTGGTACCATGGAAAATGTGTGAAGCTAACTGCTAGTAAAGCAGAGAGCATAGATCACTATGAGTGCCCTGAGTGCTATTTTGAGAAGGTAGGGCATGACTATGATGAGGACCCTACTTTATCTGGTTTGTAAGTCATAGTAGAAATATTGTTTGGTATGTGGTTGTACAAACTTCCTCTTCTGTTAGATTTCATTTGGCATCATGGATGTGGTTGTTTCTTTTAATTGTGGATCTGTGTTGTTGCTCTGGAGTAAAATTCGATGCAGCAAGTATACTAATGACTCAATCAAGCTTGCATTGTGCTTATTTAATTAGTTGCCTTTGTTGTTCCTTATTACTATCTAGGTATGAGCTTTGTGATTATCTCGTGGTCCTTTGTGTCATGTGTTCCTCTTAATTTACTGCAGATCCACATTTTGTTGCTTATTTCCTATATGCTGTAACTTGCCAGGAGGATTATCTTACCACTGCATCAATGGCATATGTACAGACTTATATTTGGACACGGACAATATATAGAACAAAACAAAATATTTTTTATTTATAATTGAAGAATGTAGTATATAAAAATGAGATTATAGAGATAAGGTTAAACACCTTGCTATACCCTCATTTGTGCCCTTAGTTATTTCAAGAATTTGTACCATGATGATGGAACTCTAAACTTCTAGCTAGTGTGTAATATGCTATTGAACATTGACTAAAACTAAGTAAGGTTGTAGTATTTTCTCACCAGGTGTGAGTTTTTATACCTAGAAAAGTTTTTTTACCGAGGAAACACAAAAGCATCTTCCAAAAAAGTATGGTGATCGACCACACAACTAATTAGGTTGTATAACTGTTGTCAGTCTAGACTAACCGCATCTTTAATATGTTGTCTAAAGGCATGGCTTTGTCGGCTACCAATGCAAATATTATGTCATGTAAATATATAGCCCAAACCCAGCACGTCAGTAGGACACGGCCACGGCCATTGAGACATAACCACTCCTTGTGTAGTCCCATTAACCATTTTGGGGCAGCGTACACAGGTACCATGGATAATATTTTCAGTGAGTTCACCTACTTCCATGTCCAGTTCACCTATATATCCTCATCGTGCTTCCTGTATCTCGTGTAGATCTAGTTGGTAATAGTTTTTGTTTTTCCTCTTTTCTGTAGGAAGAAACAATATCCCGCCATGTGACAGCCATGTGGGCTGCCTTACAAAAAAGAGGTGCTAGAAAAAAATCATTTTTTAGTAGCGAGAGGGGTTAATTTTTCAAAAAAGAAAATAAATTTATTGAACCAAGAGCGTTACATCAAGATGATACAAATTTCTTAGACCCATTTCTGGCCTCTGCCTTTAGAAGGCACTTGGCCTAAAATAAGCAAAACCAAGCATTAACTAGTAGCCGTCAATCTATGACTAGACCGCCAGCAATGTGTCCAGGTAAAGAAGTCCGTAGTCACCTTTCACCAAGCGTTGTGATGCCTCCACAACCAAAACTTGATTCTTCAGCATCTGGAGCATAGCCCAAGTCCACAGCCAGTTTGTAGTGGCAAATGTAACCTGCACAGGAGAAAAAGAAGGGTTTTTTTTTTCAAAGATAATGGCATTCGTATTTAGCCAAATTACCCAACAAGTGGTTGCTGCTCCAAAAAGAAAAAGCAAGTGATCTAAGGTCTTTATTGAAGCCATCCAGCTCCCTAACGTATGCACTACACTTATCGGTCTTCGCACTTCCAACGCCATTAGAGCTAATATCCCAGACCGCCTGTGCAAAGCAGCAATTGAAAAACAAGTGCTCAATTGCCTCATGTTTATGACAATAGCAACAAGTTTTGATTCCTTGCCACTTTCTTTTAGCTAGATTATCTATCATTAGGATTAAAAAAAACTTGAGCTTAAGAGGAGCTCTGATTTTCCATAAGCAGTTGTTCATATTGAGTGAATTATTCTAGATTAGGGCAATAAATAAAGATTTCACCAATAATTAGCCATTTTGATGCAAATTCCAGCAGAAGATGACGAGTTTTCGGCTAATTCTCTATATAAGCCATTCGTGGTAAGAGATCATTCCACGCTACCGTCTCCTAGATATATTAGGTGGATTGGAGCAAATGACTTCTACAACAGTAATACAATACATATTGGGTTTAGTCCAAGCAACTTATCTTCCAAGAACTGCAATTGTTTTTCATTTCTAATAACGAAGGATTCGAATCGAAGGAAATCTTCATTCACCTTCATCGGACTTGATAAAAAATAGGAGCTTCCATTTAGCTTGCACAAGTGGGAGTATATGATACTTTACAGTGAAAACAGCTTTAGACAAACATTATTTGCTGGATAGACAACGACTGCGAGTACAGATAGGCAAAGATATGCTGGCTTTTGCCGATTGAAAGTTAATCAGCAGAACAGATGACAGGACGTCCATCCGCGAAAAGCCCTACGCCGCGCCAGTTCCTACCAATCCCCGGTAGCACCACGACAAGTCTCACGCCGTCACGCGCAGTCACGCCCTGTGAAGGCCACCCCCAAGCAGGCGGGCCCCACGAGTCGATCAGTACGAGGCTGCAGCCTGCAGGAGGCAGCCCCCAAATCGAAGCCCCCAATTCCCAAGAACCCTGTTGCCTTGCCACTCCACTCCACTCCCCTCATACTCAGACCTCAGTCTCCTTCCTTCCTTTCGCTCGAGGCCGGCCGGCCATGGATTCCTCGCTGCCTATACCCGTGTGCGGATGCTGCTCCCTCTCCCTGCAGCCGCAGACGACGACGGCTGAAACCCAGGAGCACACGGCCGCGCCCATGGAGACGACGCCGCCGTTCCCTGCTGCTGCGCCACTCCTCGCGCCGACCATCTCGAGGGCGCCATACGCTGCTACTACCGTAGAGAACGTCTTCCGGGAGTTCACCTACCGCCGCCTTGCCCTGATCCGCGCCGTAACAGCAGGTGATTCGCGTCTCACGGCGAGCACACGCGTACCCTCGTCCCGTCGTGCTTCCTGTGTTCTTGGCTCTGTGTCCAGTGGATCTGGCAGCTAGTCGTTCGATCTAGGTCTAGGACTGGTCGTCTAGGTTGTGATTTCTGTTTTCCTAGGAGGGAGCTAGCAACGGCGAGAGCTGTAGAGGACAGATCGAGGGAAAGCACGCAAGATCGATCTATTTCTGAACTCCTTGCTACGCGACCATTTTTAGCTAGCTTGATGTAGGTCAGCCTGCATCAGAGTTTTCTGAGCGGTGGCTAGAAGAAAACGAGTCTTCTCAGAGAAGAGATTTCTGGCCAGTTGAGAGATTGAGGGAGCAAGAGAGATGTGCATGGCGCACTGACAAAGAGTACAAAACTACTAGCAGTACATGCCCCCGCACATCAGAAATGTTTCTAGCTTTGCATGAACTATGCCCCTCTTTCTCACATATAGAGGGTAGCTAGAAGACATGAAATTGATCACTGTTAATTACAGTATGATGCCATATATAGCAACCACACCTGCTGTCTGCTGAAGCTCAGTAGATGGAGACCATGGCCTAGGTTTGCAGGGCCAAAGCGTTGACATAAGTACATAAGTAAGAGTGAGCACAGCTACCACTGAGTAATCTGCTCGACCACACCTTCATGAGAGGCTCTAGAGCAGCAGGGATACTACTTCCGCTCCCCGCCTGGAAGGTGGCAGCCCAAGGTACATCTGCAAAGAAAGAAAAGTAGAGTGAGCACCCAAGTATTACGGACAAAAAGAATCTTATCTGAAGAACCCTATGGTACGGTTGATCAAACGATTCATTTGAAATGCACTCAAACTGCATGCATGATGATTTCTTCAGTGATT
The DNA here is from genome assembly GCA_022530915.1 of Paspalum notatum. Taxonomy (NCBI): domain Eukaryota; kingdom Viridiplantae; phylum Streptophyta; class Magnoliopsida; order Poales; family Poaceae; genus Paspalum; species Paspalum notatum. Next base: position 28,585,191 of record CM039692.1, read on the forward strand.
AGAAGAGAAGTGTTTTATGCCATATCTTCCTATCACATGTGTAGTGCTAGGCTGCTAGCTACATACCTGGGCGTAAGGAGCTATCTATATATTCAGCTACCTACATACTAACATGTTAGAGCAAAACTAACATCAACCTCATCGGAAAGCTCTCTTTTTTTTTCATGCTGAACAAACAAGTATGAATGTTATAAGCTTTGTCCATCTGCTTCGCAATATGGTGGCAATCCAAAGTGTTGATGGATAATTTCAGGGGAAAAACAGAATAGTCAAGAACATGGTTTGAAATAACATGACATATCAGTATCCAGATACAGTTTGGTTGCATTTTTTTACTGTTTCGTCACAAATATATGTGCAAACTCAGTTCATTAGATCCCTTTTCCTGTAAGTTATGTTGGATCTAGAACATTATTGGGTAACTATTATTAATAAATTTTTGCTTCCATGAATATTATAATCTGTGATATTTAAGAAATATCTGGTAACCCATATCCCACAAGTATTTGCTCGACACTGACACTGGACTTGTGTATATTGTTCAGATGAGAAGGTGCTATTCAGGAAGTGCAGTCCACGTGAGTATCTTGTTGAGACCAAAATCACAGCAAGTTCATGACATATATAATTGATTGAAATTGTGCAACCAAGTAAGTTTGATGTATTTGATTGTTTCTTTTTGTTTGCACATGCATAGGTATGGAGTCCCTATGCCTGTACGGAAACACTGATGGGAGCTGGGAAGTGCTGCCACCAAAACTATTTTTGGCATCAGGGCAACCTGAGCCAAAGATAGGCATTAACCTGTTGAGGAATAAGATGCGACGCCTAACGTGGCTTGAACACATCTCCAGGCACTCTGACGCATGGATCATACTTATCTCCTTCTTCCTCGCTGCAGATTTGGAAGCTAGTGAACGGTATTTTGTATTACTTTACCATGTCTATATATATGTATACACCTTTTTTTGTTATTATTATTTGTGCATGAACCATACATGAGGAGATTTAGTAAGGTAGAGTAAAATTAGTGACATGTGCATAGTGTCTGAAAAAATCACACCAAGCACTAAATAAACTCTGTATATGTAGATGTGTCTACTTTAATTAGTTGTCTTTTGTTTTTGTATAAACATTTACCATCACCTTGTGTTTATAGTACGTGAAGGTTCTTTAGAAGCAGTTGTCAGTTTTGATTGCCATGAATCGTCTGTTCATTGCATAATATATTGTATTTTGTTTGTAATAAAGTAATCTAGACATATCTAGGCATTGCCACTCTTAAGATATTGGATCTCTTGTGGATTTGACTACTTTTATAGGAATTTCAGTTGTCTCCACTTTAATAGTGAAACATTTTTTTGTAAAGTCATGTGATCAAACAAAGTTTGAATTAATCGATGTTTTGCATATGCATATAGATCAGGAAAGTGTGTGTGAGCGTGCGCGAGCACAAACACATGCACGTGCATGATAGAAGTTTACAAGAACAATATATGGATGCCCACATATGCAAGAGGATCTCAGAAACTTTCTTCTTGGGGTTTTACTCTACCAAGATGATGGACATATTGTTCTAAATGTTTTGCTAGCATTGCCCTGGTGCTTTCGGACATTGTATTGAAATTACTACACGTTACGAGAAATGTTAATACAGTAATGTATCACAGAATGCACATGGCAAGAAAATATGTAATTGGAAAACGGGCCATTGATGTTTGCATTGTTGTAGAGCAACAGTGTTTGTTTAACAAGTGGTACTTTCTTGTTCACTGTTGGTACAGCTCTATTTGAAAATTGTAACCTTGATGAAAGAAAATATACTCCGAGTATTGCAAAATACAATTGTGTTGGATGACCTGAGTAATTGTGTACCATTAACCCTCAGATATAAATATATTGGTACCTGATTTCTACTTGTTACACCCATACCATGCATTTATCTATCTGCAGTAAACACAATGGCATATGTGTGTCCCTAGACATTGACATGCTCTTATATTAATTGTTTTTTGTCTTGATCCACTAAATAGTCTTGAACTGAAGAATGAAATATTGTTTTAACTGTGAAGCCAGACGATCTAGTAGCTTATAGAAACATGATTTTATTTTTTATTTACAACTGGAGATATGTGATTGTTTAATGTCTTACTGGAATTCCACAGCCATGATATATATGATTTATAATAACTATGTTTGTTGATACATTTTTATATTTTCTGATGGAGCAAATTTTTGTCAACATTTCCCTTTAAGTCAACTTAATTGACACTGATCAATACACAATAAAACCTTATTTCTTGATTTTTCATGAATCGTGTTATAATGCAACTAAATGTTTGGTATTTTCAAAATAAAGGGCGTGTTCTTTATTTGATGAAATGCTATATAATTTTGAGAGAGAATACTAAAGTTCATTAGCTGCATGGTTTATGCTTGCATGTGGGCATGCAGCTGGAACATATATGCATTTGATTAAAACATATCAGTGCATGTCAATGACCTGTGGTGCAATATTCTAATGGACTTCAGTGCATGTGAGAAGTCTCTAACTAGGCTAGTCCATGGCAAGGAGTTTTGTTTGATTGTTTGTAACCTCAATCACATGATCTAGTGTTGTTGGATGCATGGGATAGTAGTTTTGTGCAGTTAGCATTGAAGGGCTGATGACTGCGGGTTCTGAGGGATTCCTGTTGGAGTGTTGGAATTAATAAACAGGTAGCTCCTTATGATGGAACATTCACTCGTCGCGGCTCCTCAAGGGATCCCTTGTGTTTGTGCATGTGGTTCTGAGGAATCACATGATCATGGTTTTTTTCATCATTTTCTCTAGGACTAGCCTCTCGATTTTCTAAAGCACCATACTTTGCCTTAAAAACATTAAAGCCATCCAGGTGAAATGCAAATAATAGCTATATTTTTTAAAAGTTTAAATGTTGAAACATGTTATTGCACAATGCTTATTGACTATATTTTCTATTTTACAATATTATGACACATTGAATAATATTGTTTCAATCCTTTCACAGTGTATTGATATATTTCAAGGGACTGTACTTAACTGTCATATGTATGTTCAGTTGTTTTTACCAAAGACATTGGTCCTGCAGTCCTACTCATATGTTCAGTTGCCAATGTTTATTCATTCATTGATTGCAATTATTTCCATAAAAGCTTCAATTAAAATTTCATTTACAAGTCAATGGTTTGATATTTTTATTTGGCAGACAACACTTATTCTCTATGATGAGTAACATGCCAACTGTTTATGAAACATTCATGGCAAGTGAGACGTACCGCCTCATATGTCATCAGGAAAGCATTGTAAGTTGCTTTTGTTGAAAGCTCAAAAAAACACTGCAATTTCAATTATTATTGCTCAAAATAACACAAACCTAGTTCTAGATTTCTTATAAAAATATGTGTTGCTTGGTTGTTGAACAGATTGATGAAGCTAAGGATGAGGATGAAAGTTGTGGTCTAAATCCAACCTTTTGTGCAACCTGTGGTGATCGGTACCACGCAAATGGTTTTTGGATCCGTTGTGACATTTGCGAACGCTGGTCTCATGTCAAATGCGTCAAAACAAAAGTTTGTCCAGGGGAGCTTATAAACAAGTATGAGTGCCCTGAGTGTTGTGCCGAGAAGAAAGGGCATATATAATCATCTGGTACCAATTCTACCTGCTAGGATGCAGCAAGCTCTGTTTTAGCAATACTAAGATATGTCATTCAATCTAAGGTCACAGCAGGAAGCCATTAGATGTTAACTATTCTGGGTATCTGTAATTCTCTGACTTGTTTGTTCATTCTTGATTTCTTGCATCCCTGTTAACTTGTCGTTTTGACCGTTCAAATATAGACATTGTGCGTGGGTGCAATCATTGTTGGTTCAATCAGTCATGAGTCTTGTACAAAAACTTCATTTGAATTGGTTATAAACTTCTGGTCTAGTTTTTATTGTGATCTTCTGCTTAGAAGCGGTTCACAGATCACATGTGGGCCTAGAAAAAATCATTCACCTCTAGAAATCGAGTTCTAGAAACGGTTAGTAAGGCAGTCTGCATCTAAAAATATAGTGCATTGCTATAGGCGGTTCACCCTACGAACAACCTCTAGAAGTTCACCTTACCAACCAGTTGTAGAAATCGATTGTATGTAGATATAAAAGGTATGCATCCATCTCTCACCTAGATAGTTACATATGATGATGTGGTTTGATTCTTGAAGAGCGCACGTACATGTGCATCTGCATGAAAATTGCACATAATAAATATTTTTATTAAATCGTTTTTGTACCCGTGGCTATCATTGATATGGACACTGGAAACACTGCTAGGGCCATGCTAGCAAAATCTGAGGCGATATGCTAAACTGGTCTACTTTCCTTGAAAACCAAACTATAATAACATGGGCTGGGCTATGGTACACAATTTACTTCTTAGAAGGTAAGACTTCAAATAGATCTAGACCGTTAAATTACAAAAAGATAAAATAATTAATATAATAAATTAAATGGGAAAAGAATTAAAAAAAGAAAAAACTAGTTTTATCCTCTCACAACCTCCCGGCCTCCTCGGCGGTAGTGTGCGATAATAGTGGAGGAAATAGACTCATGATGACTCACCTTATCTAAGTGTTGGAACCCTTAACCGAATATTTAAAGTTGCCACATTAAACTAATATTAAATTGCCATGAAACTAATTCATTCATAAAAAGCGTACATTAGTCACGATGGCAAAAGTACTACTCCCTATTTTTTTCGAAGTATTTTAGTTAAAAATAAGTTTGTTGGTGATAATATAATAAAATAAAAATATTACTCAAGTTAATAAAAGCTTGAGTCCATGCCATTTTTTACGTTCACGGACAGTGTGAACAGTGTATTAGATATGTTGAGGAAAAAAATGTTCACGACACATATAACATATTCAATGGAGATATTTTTTTTTACGTTCACGAATAGTGTATCAGATACTTTGAGAAAAAAACACTATTTATGAGGAATAAATAGTACTGACATGTTAAGTAATACAAATATCATAGAATGGATCGTGTCTCCACATGACGTCATGTCACGTCTCCAACGATCGTCACGTACACCTTGTCAAAAAATAAATAAATAAAACAAGATCGTCAGGTGAAAGAGGACCATGCCCTTGTCGCCACCATGCATGCCACGAACAACCGCACGCCCGGCCCGTGCATGCCGGCGCTAATGATGCAGTTAATCTTAATTATTATCCGTACCGACGATTAATAAATAAATTTTTAATTATTTTTAAGTATTACTTCCTAAGAGGTAATACATCATTTAAATCACTTAGATCTACTTAAATGGACGGCTCACAGTAGTTTCAATGTACCGAAGAAGGGCCTAATAACATATAATGCCTTGAGCCCCCTAGGTATAATACTCGCATACGGAACACATGTTATTGACTGGTGAAATATATAATGATGTGTGCGTACGTAGGTCATATAGCTCAGAGCCAACTGGTGGGCGCTCAGCACTTTTCTGCATGAAGGTCAGAACACCACTTCTAATTAAGCTTGGTCGATCGTTGATGGTGACAAACTGGCACAAGCAAAGCGGTTCCAGCAGCAGCTTCTCTCGGTCCATGGTGGTGACCTGCAAATGTTCCGACCTGCTTTGCAATGCTAGATCAGCATCTAGTAATGCTAGTGCAAATTGCTCTGCAATGGAAAAGAAACATGCAAAGAAAAGAAACTGAAAAAGGAAACCAGAGACTAATAAGTTTGTTGCTCTAGCCTTTCGGAGATGTGAGGATGATATCTGTGGAAAAGGAACTGCTGGACTGGGCCTGCAAACCCTAATGAATTAATCAACAAACCATCTACTTTGAGGCTGCATGGGCGCTCCTCAAAAATTGTTTTGACTGGGAGAGACTCAGCTAGATAGTCACCTTTAGCGAGCTGTTTTTGGTTCTTCTTTATATATGTGCAGGTTTGCTTTGAGTGCTTTGGAAAACAAAAGTGTTGGTGTTTGGAGATAAGGCAGTGTCGGTGATCAAGTCCTAGAGGCCATTAATTTGTGAGGGAGAAAGATCTATAGAAGCTTGATGAGTTGCTGCTTTCGCTAGCTATATCCAGGTGTGGTAGATGGGAGGCAGCACAGCCGTCTGCGCTGGTCTGCTCTGTATGGTCATGGTCGTGGTCATGGTTACCAAGATGTGTGTTTTGATGCTGCTGTGCTAGCTTGCTTTAGACGTTTCTGCAAGCCTGTTAAAAAAGTTTGTGGTGTTGTCTTTGGTGTTGTTTCTAGTTCGTTTACTGGGGTCTGTTAGACGACTCTTAAAGGATTGTATAGGTTCAAAATCTGAATGTAGGCAGCTCAAAACAATTTTAAACTTTCTAATAAAGCTGGGTTGTGGCATTTTAATTTATCGAATTAAGAAAGATGTAACTATGAAAGGATACACTTCTTTTAATTTTCTTTTGAACAGAATCGATGTTAATTTACTTTATTGATAACCATGACAATTTCATACTTCATTCAACATTGGTCTGCATCTATCAGTTGTTCCAGCCTGCTGATTGAAAATGAGGTCTTTATTGTTGTTCGGATACTTCAGCTCATCAATACATAGGGAAGCTTAAAGGCTTCTAGAACTAAGAAACTTAGAATGGTTCTGCATAGGGATACTTCAGCTCATCAATACTCATTGGATCAACCGATGAGCACAAGTATTGGTCCATCTATTTAGGCATTGAATTAACTCTGAGTTAGCTGAAAATGTACTCATCGGATCAACTGACACTAAGAAAGTTAGTTACACTCGTCGACTGATTTCTTGATTTCTTGTAGGATGGAATTCGGCCAAGGAAAATCCTACCCATCAGATCAACCAATGACCAACATTGATAGATTGAAGCTACACAATATTTATCACTAATGAGGAGGTGGTGTTCTACTCAATAGATCACTAGATGAGGTCATCCGTTAGACTAGGCTCACCAGGGCACCCATCCAACCCGTCCATCCACTATTCCAACTACCACCCTCTCTGTCTACAGTGCCGCACAGTGTATGGGCACCCACTTTTGGGCGCTTTGGTGAGCCCAGTCTTAGTTTATCGATGTATGACATCACAGTAACAGCCAGTTTTTCAAACATGGAGTATGTGAGTCATGGATCAACCAATGGTTTGCATAAAGGGGCATTAGATCATCCGATGACTATTGCTTTTTCTAGCACCCTTTTCCACTATTTATATTTGCTTGATTGGATATATAAGCCCCTTTCCACTATGATTTTGTCACTTTTGATACCCTATACATTATTCGACACCTACAACAATCTAGAGCCTATAGCTTAAACACTTCTCACCACATTAGTTGTGTGGATCATCTGAGACAAGACGACTAAGGATTTGATCTAGAGCAATAAATCTTGTGTGCATCCTTTCATGGTGATTTGATTCTTGATCAAATGAATGCTTCTTTGGAGCTTCATCAGACATTGCCAAGGATTATGAAATCCTAAGGAAAATTGGTGTGCAAGGTCTATCTCGCTGGGATGATGAAAGAAGACTTTTATAGAGGTAACATATTTTGGTGAATTTTGTGAATGGAGACTGAGCTCCCCTATTTTGTTGAATTTTCATGACCCTCTTTTGCTTTGAGACTATACTTTCTTGGAATCCATGACTTGGCATTTTTGGAATTTCTTAGTTAGCTTTCTCTTGGATTAGTAGTTCATTTAAGTTGGTCATTTGTATCTTTCCTACAATGTGTAGTTTTGTGTGTTTCCTTTATGCATCAACCGGTTGAATTGGCTAATTCAGCTCTAATAGGTCAAGGAGTTTTCAATAGTGATTTTTAAATTAGCCTAATTTGCACCCTCCTCTTGTGGGCATACGATACTCACAATACATGCATGCATATTTATGTCAAACTAGATGTATACATAATAAAAAAAATAGTGAAGTCTCATATTTGAACCATGTCATACATATATACTAACGGTTGAGTCCCAATCAAAAAAAAAAAAGACAGCACATATATGGTAGACACTGGTAGAAACTATGGTTTATATCTATAATCTCAACTCCTAGAAATCTATCTACCTCAGTGCCGGAGGACCCGGCGTGGCCAGGTTCGGCAGCTGCCATACCTTGGCCATAAGATTCCTACAAGTACTGACTTGTTTACATTCAAAGTGGAAAAAACCACTAGCTCAATTGGTAGTCGTATAGCATGGAGATCAGCAGCTCTTGAGTTTGAATCTCAAGTTTTACTCTATTTTGTGTTTTTATTTTTATTTTTATTTTTGCTATTCATAGTTTTTTTTTGTCTTTTGTTTTTACAATATTGTAGCTTCAATCCACTCTGCAATACCTAATTTTTTTGTCTGTCCTCCGCCGCTGGGCATCAGTAGTGCAGACATCACTATCGAAAAGCGGTGCAGTGGGAAGGTAGTAGAAATTTGGGCATCCTGGTGGCAAGGAGAGGAAACACAACTCAGACTTATAATTTTTGCAACATATGTGCTAGGGTTTACAATGCAACCATTTCTAGATGTAGTGCAAGGCTTCAACCTAGATAATAAGTGTATTATTATAAGTATAAATTCACATGTTTATTGATCTAGACAGTTTATTTGCAATTTTTAGTATTTGATTATACCTTTTGTGATTTTGTGCTGAGAAAGTAAATAACACACAAACGACCATAGCAAAAGAAGAGATTTATTAGGGCGTAACACATGTCCATATATAGCATACCACAAAAAAGTTTCAACATGAAACTCAAACAAGGGTAACATTTTTTTTGTACGACGCCTGCCTATGTATGATGGGTTAGGCTGTTTTTGACATCAAATCCTGCTTGGCCCAAATTAATAGACTGCGAAGATGAGAAGAATTCAGAAGACATACCTAGACTGACCCGCACATGCAACAACAGTGGTTCTTCAATTATCTTTTGGCAATTCCAATCTGTTAAACTTGCATGATGTTAGGTTTTTCTAGTTATCCACATGATTTATGCTCTAGATGTGTATCTTGTGTAATTCTTCTAGGCCTATCTATAATATTTATTTATTTATTTATTTGATTGTGATCAACTTGCTTGACTATCATTTGTGTCCTTAGATGCTATAGTTACGGTGCACGCTACACTACATGCATATGCTAGCTTAAAGCTTAGCTATAGCTCGCACACCCTCTTTTAGCATGAATAATGGAACAAATTCATCTTGGACGGATCTCCTAAAGGATATTTAGCTATACGTTTGCATGATTAGGTCTATTGGGTGGCAATGGATGATTCAATGGTTTCATCGACAATCAGGCCTAGTCTTGATAGGGATGTTTCCGGTGGTTGACATCAGTCGATCCTTTGGCGTTTCTTTTGTTGGATGTTCTCATAAAGTTTGTGTTACACGCTAGGCCCATCATTAATCATGGATGTTCCGATTGTGTAGCATTAGCAAATATGTAGTGAATTTGATTGGTTAATTATGTTTAGGATAGGTTTTATTGCGAATTCTTATGTTTTATCTTCAATTTATCACAATATACTAATGACAAGAGGCTCTACATATGAAGCTAATCTGAACAACTCGCCTGATGTCGTTTGTCTCGATCAGTCAGCCCTGAATTTGACTTTTCCTCTGCATGGCAACACATGGAGACCCCAATCCTTCCTGGTTAGTTTGTCAAGCTAGGTGTTAACTATAGTCCTGTGACAACATTCGTCTCCAACAAGGATTGGCAAATTTTAAGCCATGCTTGTTTATTTTGGGTCACAAGAACATGTCACGGTAGAGACCTATTTCTTTATATCTCTAATGGTGACCCAGACAAACATCCTTGGTAATAAAGAACCGGCATATCAGGAAGTTTAATCTCTGTCCTCACTCACATCCGCAGAATGGGCAGAGAAAAGAGGGAACCCACTTTTAGGTCTATTTTCACCTAAATTCCAAATGAGTTTCTTGGATGGGTCGTCCCTTGGAGACCATTTTTTACCTAGAAAGTGCTTTTGGAGACCTATTTTGGATTTAAGTTCTCGTATGGGTCATTCACGGAAGACAACCTTGTATAGTCACAAACTCGCAATTGCACCTCTATGTGTGCGAAACATGATTGAATCGTGATTGTTCTCTATTTCGAGGTGAAGGTAATCGGAGATGGTTGCTTGTGCATGATGTCAATGACACTATCATGTACTCGAGATACGTTTATTTGGGTATTTTTTTTAATCAAACAACATTGAAAAACTTGGGCTAAAGTGATTATGTTGTTTAGATAAAAATAAATCAAAATTCTCCTTAATTTCTCTAGATCAGTACCCTCTCCACCCTATTCCTAATCCACTTCTACCCAAAAGTGGTTACATTTGGTCTCATTGTTGTAGGCGCCTTCAATGGCCAGCTACTTGATAGGAGATTTTACGTATTCCAAAAAAACTAAAAGTATTACGCATAGAACTAATATTATTCTCCTTATGTTCTAATTTATAGTTCGTTTGACCTTTTTAGACTAATTTTGACTTGTTGGTCTTATTCAAAACATTTGATAATTATTATTTATTTTCATTGTGATTTAGTTATACTTTAACTATAAATTAAAATTCTCTATACTTTCATATACATTTTAAATGAGATAAGTCGGTCATGTTAAAAAAGAAACACGAACTGTATATCAAAACGGAAAGAGTATTTTTATTCTTCTCTCACCTCTATGTCAAATAACCATTTAATACGCCTGAGGAGTATTTTTGTACACAAGAAAACACAGCTGGAAACCATTCAGACAGGTGTATAAAGATCACAAATCATCCAGCTATGGCAAAAGAGAAGAGTAGGGCTGTGTTTAGATCCAAAAAGTGGAGACAAAAAGCAGATGAAATCTGCCAAAATTTGGCCAAAAACATCACATCCGACACTGTAGCGCACTGTAGCACTTTTCGTTTGTTTGTGGTAAATATTGTCCTACCATGACCTAACTAGGCTCAAAAGATTCGTCTCGCAAAATACATCTAAACTGTACAATTATTTTTTGATTTCATCTACGTTTAGTACTTCATGCATGTGCCGACATTTTTGATGTGATGAGAAATCTTTTTTTCATAGTAGAATTTGAAAGAAAATTTGGATACACAGGCTAGGTGGGAAACGCTGACACAACATTGAAGCGCTTTCCCCGTGAATGAAGAGAAAAGACTAGTCATCTCTGCCTGGCAGTTTCAGTCTCGGGTGCCCTGCCGACCACCATGGACTCTCCTCAGCCCAGGCTCGCGAGCTCTCCACGCTCGCCGCCGCTACCAGCAGCCCATCCTCTGCACGGCCAAGCCACGGGCGCGCCTATGGGTTCTCCTCCGGCGCCCATGCCCGCAACCGCTCCGTGCTCGGCGTCACTATCGGAGCTGCCGCCCCAGCGCGACCACGCCCAGCAGGCCACGGGCGCGCCGCCGCCCACGGAGACGCCGCCTCCGCCGCCTGCGGAGCCTTCCCCGCCTCTGCCGCCGTACACCGCGGAGTGGATCTTCAGGGACTACACCTGCCGCCGCGCCGCCCTGATCCGCGCCCTCACCTTAGGTGAGCACCGGCAAGCGCCGGCGTCGTTCTTCCCATTTCTTGCCTCTTGTGGATCTAGAAACCGAAGGAGTTCTCACTTCCCCCTACAAGTGGTTTTCTCCCTTTTTTCCCCTTCACACTAAAACTTTGGTTTGTTTACATAGAAATTTTTTGATTTGTTCTATCACGATAAATATGATTCTTTTCACTCACGAATCACGATAGAGTGATGAACGTTCTTTTTTTTTTTTTGGGAGCAAAGTGATGAACTTTCTTTCATGCGTGGTGAACTGCTGATCGAACAAGTATCATAAAAAAAACTCATTTTTTATTTCCTTAGTATTTCAGCATTACAGTACGAATTTGTTTACCTGTTTCTGTGACTTGGCGTGTTGAGGGTGTATTTTCCGAACAAAGGGCGGAAAATGAATTTCTCAACAAGATGGAGAGTACAGTGGGATATAAAATTTCTCAAAGAAGACATTTTTCTTACAAGCTCATGATGAAAATGTGAATGCTCATTTTGGTAATTCTCTGCATTTGATACATCGTATTGGCTACCTGCCTACCTCTGCTAGAACATTATTGTGATCGTGCTATTCGATTTTTGCTATTGCTGTGTATGTGGACAATCTGATGTCAACTTATCCCAAAAATCTTAGCTCTGGCACTATCTAATAACTATAATCTTGTGTGTCGTGCAGATGAGAAGAAGTTCTCTCGCAATTGCAGGCAAGGTAAGTGACTGTTGTGGGATCAATCTCAGCCATTGTGGAACATTTCCTTAAATCCCAAATGCTTGCAATTGTATGACCAAGTACATCGGTCTGCTCTAATGTTTGTCTCGCAGGTGGTACAGAGACCCTGTATCTGTATGGTAATAGTGACGTGATCTGGGAGGTGCGCCCAACACAGTTGCTTATGGCACCCACACAGCGTGATCCGAGGACGGTCGGCATCAAACTAGACAAGTGCAACATGAGACACCCAAAGTGGCTCGGACACATTGCCAAGCAATGTGACTCATGGCTCATGCAGATCTGCTCTTTCCTTGGTGCCAATTTGACGACTTCAGCAAGGTATTATGGTATCTTTTATTATATATGTATGTCTGTTTAATAGTTGTGTTTTATGCATCACTTAGGAGACATGAGGACAATGAGCATGTAAGAACTATAGTGTCAACTAAATGTTTCTGAAAAATCACAAGACACTCATGTCTTTAGCCAGAAGCTCACACGTGTTAGAGAACATCTTGCCTGGCATTGTCATGCTGTCACCTTGTATTTTATTTTTTTAACTATATGAAAGATTAGTTTATACTTTGAAGGATTAGTTTATATATTGACTATCACAACTGAATATCCGAAGCTGCCAAGTACTCCTAGTGTAGATCCTGTACAAGCTAACCAAAACATTTGCTGTTGTTTCCTCTGCCGGCGTGCAGACATGAATTTACAATCAATGATCCTGGTTTTCTTAATATTGCCAGGACTTGTAATATCTTGTGTCAAGATTCATCTATTCTTCAATTAGTTGACATGATTATATCAAATACCTTTGAAGAAAGGGTCACACATTATCTATTCAAAATAAACGATCATATCAAAATGGAAAGGCTGAATTAGTTGACATGATTATTTTCAAATACCTTTGAAGAAAGTCTATTAATAATTAGATTCCTTTCTGCTGCCTTTGTCATCCCCATGGATTATTTCCTCACTTTGAATTAGATAACCACTGGACTCTGTTATTGAAACTGTTCTGTTATTTGTTCAGTTGTTAATATTTTGCCATGTTCTGTTATTTGTTCATTTGTTAATATTTTGCCATGCATTGGTGTCAAGTTTCTGTTAAAGGTTTAGCTGAAACCCTGTTTCGGAATCAATGATCTACTCCCTTCTTTTTGTCTAGCAGGCAGCGTTTATCTGCTCGGATCAACAGTTTGCAAACTGTTCATGAGTCTTTCATTGACAGTGATGCATATCGCCGCATATGTAGTCAACAAAAAATGGTATATTATGTGTTTTTCTTCTTTTTAAAAGGAATCGGCTAATGGAGTCTGATTTTCTGATGCAAAGATCTCTTGGTCGGTTGTTGAACAGAATGAGGAGATTGACGATGGCGACGAAGGCTGTGGCACTGAGCCAACCATCTGTGGAAGCTGTGGTACCCACTACTGTTCAAATGGGTTCTGGATCTGCTGCGATGTGTGCGATCGCTGGTTCCATGGTAAATGTGTGAAGGTAACGTCTGCGCAAGCTGATCACATAAGGCGGTACGAGTGCCCCGAGTGCAGGTCCGAGAAGAAAGGACATGCTTACGATGCGGACCCAATGCTTTGTGCTCTGTATAAGAGATACTAGCTACATATGCTCTTCAGTTCCAGGTCGCATGAAGCTAGTGGATGTGACCTCCTCGGTGCTAATTGATATTGTCGTGAACTTGTGGTTGGTGCATTATGTTTTGGACATGGATGCTCTTGTTAGTTGTACCATGCACTATTTGTTCTGTACTGATCCTTTTTTTAGATAATGGTTCTGTACTGATCCTGTTTAAATGTTCTGCTAGACTAGTGATATCTCTTCCGTGGCTCCATCAATCGATGTCCTGATTTCTTATTTCCTATATCATGTGGCTGCCATTGGAATCTTAGCAGCCTGGTGATCACAGAATTCTCATGGAATGGACACCAGAAATAGAAAAGATAAGCAGTGGTCAGAACACTGCCCGTAAGCATTTTCTTCCATTGGCGACGACCTTAGTCCTTAGGTGCTGTTCCCTCTTGGTTGTGCACGCTAGCTCTTAAGGTCCAAAGTCCCCGTTACGAACAGTCACTGAGTGAGAAGAGCACAAAACCTCTCTATCTGTGAACAATATGGTTCGAGTTCTGGACACCATGAACACACAATGCAAGTTCTGCCCGGGAAAGGGACAGGACTCAGACTGATGCTGTTGCATAATAAGTTGTCTAGAAAGGATCGTATTGACCTTGCATAATTTCACATCCTGGGGGTGATGGGGTCACGCATGCGTACGTCGGTACATGGAATGGAAGGTAGCCAACTAGCCATCGTGCTGGCGGAGCGTCCGCCTGCGCACAACTTGCACGCGGACGCCGAGGCCTCGCACCGCCTGTGGCACGAGTCGAGCCTCCGTCTGCGCACAATCTGATCTGAAGAAACCCTACGGGTTCAAACTTTCGTTTGAAAGATCCTCACACTGCGTAAGGGCTTACCTCACTAAACCTTGCATTATATCTTCTGTTGTTCTACCGCCTTGTATTTCAAACTCCACTCTATATACATTGCATCTACGGTATATGTTTTGACCATCAATTACTAGTAGTACGCATGTTGATAATATACCAAGTGTGTAATATTTTGAAACTACTATTAAAAACAAATCTAGCCATACTAATTTCAAAATGTGAATTGATATTTGAAAAGATATTTATGCTCAAACCGAAAGTATGTTGACTACATGCAAACCAAAACATCCATTGTTTTGAAACAGGAGGGAGTACCATTTAGCACCGCTTTGTAACTTCAACATCTATTAAAGCCTTATCAACCGGTACAAAAACCTTGATACTTAAAAAAAAAGAAGAATATAACTGTATGGTGCAGCGGTAAGGAATGATCACGCATACGGCCCCGACAGACGCATCTTTTTCACGACATTAGAACCAATAATGGTACAGTAGTTCTGAGTCCTGAATCAGATACTAGAGGGGGTTTCCAACTGGTATACTGTCCCACCATTTCAAGTAGGGCTACAATGCTCTGCATACTAACACACAAAGGATGAAAGATGAACGAAAGCACTCTGTAGACACATAGCTCATACGTTTCTCCTTCCTTGTTGCGGATTTTGGAAGCTAGCGATCGTTTATTTTTGTTTTGCTACCTTATCATATTGTGCTTAGTGTGATTATGGTGATGAGTAACAACATTGACCATTTGGGGCAATGTGTTACAGTCCTAGGGATGTAAGTGATAGACTTGGTATAAACTCGTCGAAGTAGTGATTAATGAGCACAAGAGAAGACAATAAAAATCAGCCAGAAGACCTAAGACGTCAAGCGAAGCAGTCACTATGTCCAGTCAGTGGATGAAGCTTGAAGATCAAGGTCCTAGTCAGTTGAACTGACCAAACAATAATCCGATCCTTCACTTAATATATGGATTGGACAATTGTTGCAGATGAAGACCAAGTCAGCTAAAATGTGTGCTGACCAGAGTGTTGGACAGTCGTCACTTGACATCAATACTACAGAAGATTGATAATTGAAGGCCTCATCACACGAACTAACCAGATAATACGTACCACTCATCCAACTGTCAACCAGACACTTGTAAGGAAAATGGGCCCTAAGCCTTGTGCTTAGTTCCCATATGTGATTTTGGTAGTTGAATTGACAACACGTGCCATGAGACTAATATTAATGTGCAAGTGTTTTTGTTGAAGTCCCAGTGTGCAAAAGGTGGATTTGGGGTATAAACACCTCAAATGAGGACTTAAAAGGCACAAGAGAAGGCCCAAGCCGCCATCAAGGTGCAAGCTAAGGTCCTAATTCGGCGGTCCCGCTGACCGGTCAGCGGACCGATTTTTTGGGGCATCAAGAGGTCCGAAGAAGCCCATCGAGTGCACCGGCGAGAAGAAGAAGCCCAAAAGTCGAAGGCTGAAAACCCGGTGCAAATTCATGCACCGGACAGTCCGGTGGTTCACCACCGGACAGTCCGGTGTCTCACCACCGGACGTTATAGGCTGAGAAGGAAGACGCAGAGTCCGGCGCTGGATCCACCGCCGGACAGTCCGGTGGCTCACCACCGGACAGTACCGGACGATATACGTGGAGAAGAAAAGAGACGAAGTCCGGCGCAAAACCTACCACCGGACAGTCCGGTGGCTCACCACCGGACTGTCCGGTGGTGTCACCGGACGATATAGACCGAGAGCATTCCAAGTCGAAGACCCGGCGCTACAACGCACCGGACAGTCCGGTGGCTCACCGTCGGACAGTCCGGTGGTGCCACCGGACAGTCCGGTGGCTCCAACGGTCATATTGTCAGAGCAACGGTCGACTCGAAGAGGAGGAAAATTACACGCACCGGATTGTCCGGTGGTGTACCACCGGACTGTCCGGTGGGTACGCAGAAAAATGGAAAATGCCTCTAACGGCTAGTTTTGGAGGTGAGGCCTATATATACCCCCTTGGCCGGCCTCCCCATTGTGGTTGGAGCATCCTGAGCCTAGCACAAGTGTTGAGACACATTTCCATGCCCATTTGAAGTGTAGCAACCACATTTGAGAGTCCAACCACTATATGAGCAAATAGACACATCCCGGCATAGTAAGAGCTTGTTAGCATCTTGGCTTAGGCCTATTTGTCTAGTATACGTGCCTGCGAGCACGACCTTGTATTAAGTACGGCTGTAAGTCTTGCGAGATCCTCCGGAGTGTGGAGTGGCCGCCACCACCTTGTGAGAGGGAGGAAGGCCCTCGGCGTTTTGGCCAAAGCTTCCCTTAGTGGAGACGGCGAGGTAGCTCCGCGAGAAGGACTCGGAAGACCCCAGTGACCTATCCATCCTCTACCCCTGTGCGGGCGAGGCCGTGATACGGGAGGACCACGCGAGAGATAGGTTCGGGTGGGTGTGTACCGAGGATATCCGGAGACCCGACCGTGGTGGCTTGACTTCTGTGGAAGTCACTTTGCCAACCTCCACCCTTGCAAAGGGCGAGGCCGTATTCCTTTGAGGACTACGCGAGTGCAAAGCCCTTAGTGGAGCGCCAACGAGGACGTAGGGGGTAGAGACCGCGAGTCTCCCCGAACCTCGGAAAAAACATCGCCGTGTCTTCACCATGTGCTACCATCATCGTCATCGGGAGTTTGCATTCTCTATCACATCTCCTTAGCTTCCGCTTTTACATTCTTGCAATTGTGTGCTTACTTTCCTAGACTAGCTTGATAGGTTAGTTTCTGGGTGGAACTAGGTTGCAAGACTTGGCCACGGTAGAAGTAGCAACACTTAGCAAAACCTTAGTGCACATAGCTAGATTTACTTGCATAGGTTTTGCTTAGTAGTTGTAGTTCTTAGTGAGCCTTGTTTTTAGAAATCCTAATTCAACCCCCCCTCTTAGGCGTCGGTCCTACCTTCAACACTACCAACGTCTATTTAAATGGTTAGTTTGAAATTTGCAATGGACCAAAGTGTTCCATGTGTGTCATGATCCTAGGACCAAAATGTCTGGTCCTGTGATGCCCCTGGCATCTCAGAAGCCGTACACACAATTATACATAAGCTAATGATGAATTAAGACTAAATCATGCTTGAGAGAGTAACGAGGAATTGGTAGATAAACCACTAAGTCAAAACTTCTCAAACATGAAATTTTAGCTCATCCCCAAATTGATTCTGAAATTTCTTTTGATTGGACTATACAACTCAAAAATTTTCTTTTATATGAAATGAAATTGAACTCATCACCTTTCAAATGCATCTATTGTGGATGTATTTGGACTTCATTTGATACTTCAAAAGATGAAAACAAGAAAAGCTTTACTTAGGATAAATCTGCTATTTTACCATAACCCTAAACAAGGGTATGTTGTATTTCAAAATATGTTGTGATTTAGAGAATGCTCATATTATCAAAGTTGTAGGAAATGATCTAAGAAACAACTTTGTCAAAATGAGTCTGGTCATAAAATGAATTATAATAGGAGTTTTGAAACAATTCTTGTCAGTGTTGACGCGGCTTATGAACGAAAATTATACATCATTTTATATTGTTTTTACCTATTATTATGCGTCAACTTTGCCTTTCACTAACAAATAACATAGATTATTGTGGATTTTGCAATATTGTCTTGGAAATTGTCTACTTGTAATTTTTTGCAGGTTTTGGGCCAATTTTAAGCAAAATTCATCAAAGTCTACCTCGAGTAAAAAGACCTCTGAATATTATTCAATAATGGAAGAAGAAGCCCAATTAAAGACCCATCAAATGAAGCCCAATTCTAGAAGACTCGACAAGATCTCGGGATACAGAAGAATCTGGAAGGTTTAGAGTCCGAAAAAGACTCCAGGAAGATTTATATGAAGGTTATCCCGAAGCCCGCGAAAGATGGAAAGCAGAGGAGGTCCAGGGACTCCAGGTCGGCCGACCTGGAGCCCTTTGGTCGGCCGACCCCACCCCCTCCCGAAGGCGGTTGAGGTTTCCTTTTCGGCTACGGCATCCTCAGGGTATTTAAAGCGAAGCTGAGCCCCTGGTCGAGGCATCCAATTCATTACCAAGGCGACAAGATGTAGAGAAGAGGGACAACAACTAGATGAGAGCTGAGGGTCGAGTTTCTAGTCTAGGTTTAGAGCTTCTTCTAATCCCTAGAGGTAATTAGAGGCCTTGCATGGTGCTCTAATTACCTAGCTCCAGAGGTCTAATTGTATCATCAAGCGCTATGGCCATGGTTGTAAGTATGATACAGGTTATTAATGAAAGCATTGTTCTTGTCTATTTATCATCTTCTTGTTCTAATTATGCTTGTTCTAGCTGTAATTAACTTTATGTCTAGATGCATGTTAATTAGATCATGTCATTAAGGGTTTTATTCATCTAGCGTTCTTGGTCGTTGATCTAGCTTACTAATGATATAGTTTGTATGTCTAGTTCTTTTGATCGTGGTGATTAGAGGTTCTAGTTGTGCTAATTATGTTATTAGACCATATAAGGTAGTTGGAAGTCGATTCTCTAATTACGTGCCTGTTGAAAGCTTTTCGTCGATTACCTGGTTACCAGTGACAGTGGAGCCCGGGGAAAGGTTAAGCAGATCTAGGGGGTTAGGTTGATTGATCTTGATTTAATTATGCTATGATGAATATGCTTGATCATGCTTGTTTACCTTGAGTTGCTAGTTATCTCGTTGCTTTTATCTATTTGTTTTGTTCTTATCATGCATGTCTTGGATCCAATTAGAGCTTGATTAGAGACTAGTTAATACCCCTTAATTAGTTTTCTAGTTTTGTTCTAATTGTTTATCTTATATATATTAGTATAGTTTAGACGTAGATTAGATATAGATTAGAGCTAGTTTATTAGTAGATTAGAACTTCTCTTTTATCTTTAGTTTATCATAAACTCTTGTTATTTAGCTCTCAATTAGTTCGTTCCTTGGATTGACATAAACCTACGATACTCATCATAGGGAAAAGCTACACACGATACTGTCGCTTGCAGTATAAGGTTTGCCATGCTTAAGTGCTGTCAACAAGCTTTTCTGGCGCCGTTGCCGGGGAACTAATTAATCGAGTCCTAATTAATTTGAGTTTATATTTAATTTTGTCTTTTGTTTCTAGTTTTAATATTTAGTTTGTGTTTAGTTTTTGTGTTTTAATTTTAGTCTCTAATTATTTAGTATACTCTAATTATGTTCTTATTCTCTAATTGTGTTCTTTTGTTCATCGTTCGTTCTTATAGTTTAGACTAACCTAGTAGCTAGCTGTTATTAGATTTTGATTTTGTCTTTTCTTAATTTAGTCTTTTATCTTTAGCTTGTGTATTTTATTTTTAGTTTAGTTTAATCTATTAGAATATAGTTTCTCCTATATATATGAATATTTCTACAACTATTACATAGGAGCAACTATGGTGGTAAAGGTAAGTCTGCTGTGTCAATTAAGTTTTTAGGACTAATGTTCTTTGGAGTTTATTTGTGCTAAGCTACAGATAATGGAGGATTAGCCGAGATGGTTGTAGAAGCTAAGGATTGCTTGAGTATAAGGAAGATGAAGATATGGAAGGTTTGTCTCAAGTCCAATCCAAGCTCCAACAAAATCTCGAGCTACTCTCGGAATTCAGGACAGCAACACCTTGCGGGGCGAGTCTGGAGACCTTAACGACGTCGGATGAAGAAAGTCCGAATACCAAAGTTGTAGATCTTTTCGAGCTCTTCAAGATAGAGTCAGAGTTTGCATTATTTAGACTTCAGAAGGTGAAGTTATGGTCGAAATACTAAAGGGTACAGAATAAGGGAAGCTGAATTTCGAGAAAGACAAGAAGTTTTTTTTCTCCAAGACTTGATGGTGCATACAATCATTGTGATCCAAGGAAGAATTGAACTTAACTTCTTCAGGATTAAGGTAATTCTTGTTTTAATCATAAATATAATTAAAGTTTACCTATATTTGATTGGAGCATTGTTTATTAATGATCATTAAGATGTTATTTGGTTGATTGCTACCCTATCCCTTCTTTTATTTTGTCTTCCGTTTGTTTGTGAAACCTTTATTCATACTTGGAGATTAGTTTAGATTAGCTTCTCAATCCATAGCTTTGCAATGCTTAATTTCCAATATGGTGCCCACCGATTTGATACAAATCGCATGTTCTTTTAGTAGATCTTTTTACTTTAATTAGTTGATTGAATCTACTCATGCTTAGAGATGGTTAGAGTTTGCTAAGTTCTTCAATTCTCAGGTTTAGTGTTTAATGTTAGATTTAACTTTTGTGTTTTATAAAACTAAATTTGAGAGTCAAAGTTTATGCAAAAGTTGAGGGGGTTAACCACTTTCTTTCGGCATTTCTAAAGTGGTTTAACCCAGGCTCATTAAATATTCATATTGCTTTTTGAAATTTTAAACATAAACATGTGCAAGTTTTTAATGATATATTATATGTGCACAATATTATCTTTGAATAATTAAAATTTGAAAACCTTTGTCTCTCTAAAAAAGAACCCCGGTTAGAATTTTATCTAAGCCTTATTTTATTTTATTTCTTTCAAAATCATCTCTCTACTTTGGCCAAAATCATTAGAAACCCATTATCTTGTTTATTCCTTGTTTGATTTTATGAATCAAGCTTATCTATGTGCTTTAATGTTTTGCTAAGTATTTCAATTTGAATTATAGTTATCTTTGATTCATGAATCAAATGTTTGTTTAAATCCTAATCAACCATGTGACTCTATATTTATCTCTAATCAATACCATGATGCTATTATGTTATTATATTATATATATATATTGTGTGCACTATAAGCTAACCATGCAGAGAAGTTCACACTTCATGTGAAACAATGAGATCAATGGTGAAAGAGTACAAGACAAATTAATGATGATTGGGACAAGGATTTGACAATTTGAAGACATCATCAGAATTTGCAAAACTTTGGTTGAGTTTCAAATTGGAGAGTGAGTGGAATGAATGGAGAAGGAATTGAAGACAAAAGTTAAGCCCATGAAGCTTCAAGATCAACAATGGTGGGCCTAGACAATTTCCTCCAACACCCAAGTCTAAAAGATTGAAGATTGTCAACATCAGGGAGCTAAAAACAGAAAGCTGAGATGTCATCAACATGGAGCTCGACCTCAAGAGTCAAAGACAGAATATTTTCTTATATTTGGAAAGCCCATGAAGTCCTCTTTCCAACGCAACAAGAACCACTCAATTTGGAGTTTCCTACAAGGAGCAATGTGCAAATCATTAAAGACTGCGCGGGCTGAATTGAAGTCTGGACAGAACGCAATGCTTGAGTAAAACGGGCATAACTCCTTCATACGGAATCGGATTTAGACGCATAAGTACTCGTTGGAAAGATAATTTCATAGACTATCCAATAGATCTATTGTTTGAGGTATGTTATGTTCGAAATTAATGAGATATACAACGAGAAAGGAGGTGGCAGCAACAATGGTGATGACTACTTGAGGAAGATGGTGACAACGATGATGAAGAAAGCTTGGGCAGTGCTTCCATAAGATTTTCATGATCAAGTTCAGTTGCAAGGAGCTTCAAGGACATTGGTACATGAAGACACAAGCAGAGGATTGTGCATACAAGTGATGCTTTGATCAGGACACGATGAAGCTACACAATTAAGTTATCAAGCTGCATGGACACTTCGGATTCTTACTCCAAGGACCATGGCTTCACTTCAACGAAGGTAAGTAAGAAGTCTAGCTTTATGACTTTAACTTAAGCGCTTTTTGGGAGGCAACCCGTTCTATCTTAGTGTTAAAACTTAGTTAGGTTTTAATTTTGAATTAAGGATTTGATAGCTTTTAGGCAGCTACTCTCACTTACGTAGCTATCTAAATTTAATATTTACGTAGACTTTGCCAGTTTTTGATATTGAATCAACTTTAAGTAAGAGAGAAATAATTTTATTAGATTTATCCTTATTGTGTGATTTTCAAAATCTTTCTCTCTAATTTTATCCAAAAACTAGGCAACTACCTAAGCTACGTAAATTAATTAATTGATTGATTTATCTTTTAATAACTAAATATTTGTTTTTATAATAAAATAAAATATAGGTTTAATTTTCAATATGCTAAATAGAGATAATCTTTAATATGAAAATTAATTCTATCTACTTGTGTGCTCTAAAGTTATTAACCCTACATTAGTAGGAATATTTGCTTATATGCAAATTAAGGACTTAGAGTTAGTGAAGATAATCAACAACTTAGTGTAGATAATTAATTTAGGCAACATTGGATTCGCTCCTTATCTTGAACCATCATCAAATAATCTAAATAATAGACTTAGGATAAGGATCTTTGGAGAGCCTCCAAAGGGATAAACCTATATTTAATTTAATCTGTCCAAAGCTGCATGCACGACGTCCAAATTGTAGAGGAAGCTATCCATAATGATCAGGTGTCCAAGGAGCAACTTGCAGGAGAAGGAAGAGAGCCAGCAAGACCCTGGCTCGGCCGACCAGACCCCCCTTGGGTCGGCCGACCCAAGGTGTTTCTTCACCAAAAGCACCTCCCCTTCAAGCCACCTCTTTGCCTATAAGTTTTACATCTTTGTTGCTGCTTTTCTTTACCAGAAAGTGTCATAGAGTCAGTGTTAAAGTCGTTGAGTCTTTTAATAGAGAAATGGGAAGCATGGCACCACTCTTTTGAATCTTTTGCCTGTGGCTAGTTAACTTAACTTTTGTTTTAAATAATCACCATTACATCACTTCTTATTTGTTTTTTCACCTTACATTTGCATTAACATTTATTATCCACACTTGCTTTATTAGTTTTGAAATTTTCATAATCTTTTCGATGAATGCTTTATTTTACTCGACGGAGTTTTCTTGGTAAATTAAGTTTAAACGTGATGTTTAGATTTGATTTGAGACCATCATCATTAAGTTTAATTGAATGTTTCTCGCTAATCGTATCTTTTGTGGATAAGGTACCTTTCATTTTATTGCATTTAAATTAAATTGCATGTTTGCATTATAATTGGCTTGGTTGTTTAATTTAACTTTATGATGCATGCTTTCATATTTATGAAAATATTTACGTGGTGTTTTCCTTAGCAATTTTATGTAAGCATGGTGCTTAGATTTAGTTGTTGATCATCATTATGAAGTTAATTAACCTTGCTAGTTATCCGTAATATCATTTGATTGGTTTATAAGCTTTGCAATGTGCTTTGGTTTTCTTGTGCTGTTTTGAGTTAATAATCTTGATAAAACATGGTGTTTTAATCTCGGTTAATTATAATCTTAATGGCTATAGAGAGACTTAGCGATCATGTTGTAAACATGGTGTTTTAGAACTTGGTTTAATCGTTGTCTTTGTTTATTTGCTTATCTCCTACATAATTACACGTTTGCATTCATATACATCCATTAGTTTTGCTTTTCTTTTTAAACTAGGCCACAAGTTAAAAGTCTTTGGGAATATTTTTAGATTATGGTAAATTGCTTCTACTCTCAACCGTTACCTCGAGAGTAGCGTGTGCACTTGAATTATTTTTGCAGGAAATTATTTAATGACAAGTAAATTGAAGGAATATCCGGTAACATATTTCTAACACCTTCTCTTTACATTTTAAATTCTGCATTTATTTACCTATGTCTATGAATTTGGTGTTCCCTTTGTGTTTCTCTTGTTTTTAGTGTGTTAGTTTAGATTTATTTTGTGATTAATACTACAACCATGATCTATGCTTAATTAGTTAACATTGTTTCAAGAAAATGATGAAAGTTGCCACTTTATCTTTATTATGCTTTGATTTTGGTTAGTCATATTAGCAAGCTCTCATAATACATATTTAATTGAACTAGCCAGCAAATTTGTGATTGATTATGATTTTTCATAAAGACCCATATGATTTAATTTTTGCAAGGTTTATTCTTTGACATGATCATCTCTTTGTTTATTTTTATTGCTTATAAATATCGTTATCAACTTTTATGAGATTATCTTGCAATAGCCATTCCTACCAGAGCCATATTTATTTTAAACCTTAGATTTATCAGATTTGTTTTTAAATGAATTGGATCAAGACCGTAATCTAGGGTATGAGACTTAGAAGCTGGTCATTCAATTTTGCGTATCTTTTTTTTGCTAGCCTTTCTATCCATGCATTGTGTCTCTCTACATTGGAGAGAATACAAACTTCGCTGGATATCCATCCTTAAACCAAGATTATCTTTTTGTGTATCCTCCTTGACCACAACCTATTATTTTCTGGAGTATTTAAGGGATTAAATATTGTTCTTTTTAGACAGCTCCATCCCCAAAGTTAATTGTTATAGTGATAATACTCTAGGGCGAGGGTGAGTATTATTCAAGTGTGGGGATGGAGAGCCGTTATCTTATTATAATGGATTTTGTATAAAGGTTTTTGAGGAGGCATAAAAAATGAAAAAAAAAAAGTAAAAAAAAATGAAAAAAAAGGAGCCGAGTGGCGCCCAGAAAAAAAGAAAAAAAAAAGAGAAAAAGAAAAAAAAGGCCAAGTGGCCAAAGTAGAATTAGGTATAAAAAAAAAGAAAAAAAATGCCCCTCAATAATCTTCGAAGTATTTTTATATAGTGTTTTCTTTAGTGAGTGATATCCTATTTATATAGTCCAGAAAATATTCCAACCATGTGCAATCCGATAGCAAGGACTTCATTTGTGCCTTGAGATCACCCAATGACACTTGCACATGTCCACTATTCTAAATGTGTGTGTTCCATCCTTTCTCTCTCAACCTTATTTTATTCCATGACCTTTTTGACAAGTCTCACTAAAACCAGCAGATTTCTTTCTTGGTTTGACAATATTTTGAAAATAAATTTTGATTAGGATCCATACCAAGCTCCAGATAAGCTTCCACTTTATATGTTTATATATTCATTAGTTATCTTTTAGATATTGAGAGACTGGAGAGTTGAGTGTGTTTCTTTGGCTTTGCAAGAATTTATCTCTTATTGTTTGATTATATTTTCCAAAAACTTATTGCTAAAATGAGGAGATGAGTCATTGATAAGTTTGAACTTTTGCTAATTCTTTTATTGTGGGATGAGCTTAATTGAATTTCTTTTCTTTCATAATTTGCTGGTTCAAACTAAAATTTTGAGAGAGCTTGTTAGTTTGATTAATTAAGATTAGAGTATGAAAAAGTTAATGTTTGGCAATGCTGATTCTTGACTTACTCGAGGACGAGCAAGGTTTAAGTGTGGGGATATTGTTGACGCGGCTTATGAACGAAAATTATACATCATTTTATATTGTTTTTACCTATTATTATGCGTCAACTTTGCCTTTCACTAACAAATAACATAGATTATTGTGGATTTTGCAATATTGTCTTGGAAATTGTCTACTTGTAATTTTTTGCAGGTTTTGGGCCAATTTTAAGCAAAATTCATCAAAGTCTACCTCGAGTAAAAAGACCTCTGAATATTATTCAATAATGGAAGAAGAAGCCCAATTAAAGACCCATCAAATGAAGCCCAATTCTAGAAGACTCGACAAGATCTCGGGATACAGAAGAATCTGGAAGGTTTAGAGTCCGAAAAAGACTCCAGGAAGATTTATATGAAGGTTATCCCGAAGCCCGCGAAAGATGGAAAGCAGAGGAGGTCCAGGGACTCCAGGTCGGCCGACCTGGAGCCCTTTGGTCGGCCGACCCCACCCCCTCCCGAAGGCGGTTGAGGTTTCCTTTTCGGCTACGGCATCCTCAGGGTATTTAAAGCGAAGCTGAGCCCCTGGTCGAGGCATCCAATTCATTACCAAGGCGACAAGATGTAGAGAAGAGGGACAACAACTAGATGAGAGCTGAGGGTCGAGTTTCTAGTCTAGGTTTAGAGCTTCTTCTAATCCCTAGAGGTAATTAGAGGCCTTGCATGGTGCTCTAATTACCTAGCTCCAGAGGTCTAATTGTATCATCAAGCGCTATGGCCATGGTTGTAAGTATGATACAGGTTATTAATGAAAGCATTGTTCTTGTCTATTTATCATCTTCTTGTTCTAATTATGCTTGTTCTAGCTGTAATTAACTTTATGTCTAGATGCATGTTAATTAGATCATGTCATTAAGGGTTTTATTCATCTAGCGTTCTTGGTCGTTGATCTAGCTTACTAATGATATAGTTTGTATGTCTAGTTCTTTTGATCGTGGTGATTAGAGGTTCTAGTTGTGCTAATTATGTTATTAGACCATATAAGGTAGTTGGAAGTCGATTCTCTAATTACGTGCCTGTTGAAAGCTTTTCGTCGATTACCTGGTTACCAGTGACAGTGGAGCCCGGGGAAAGGTTAAGCAGATCTAGGGGGTTAGGTTGATTGATCTTGATTTAATTATGCTATGATGAATATGCTTGATCATGCTTGTTTACCTTGAGTTGCTAGTTATCTCGTTGCTTTTATCTATTTGTTTTGTTCTTATCATGCATGTCTTGGATCCAATTAGAGCTTGATTAGAGACTAGTTAATACCCCTTAATTAGTTTTCTAGTTTTGTTCTAATTGTTTATCTTATATATATTAGTATAGTTTAGACGTAGATTAGATATAGATTAGAGCTAGTTTATTAGTAGATTAGAACTTCTCTTTTATCTTTAGTTTATCATAAACTCTTGTTATTTAGCTCTCAATTAGTTCGTTCCTTGGATTGACATAAACCTACGATACTCATCATAGGGAAAAGCTACACACGATACTGTCGCTTGCAGTATAAGGTTTGCCATGCTTAAGTGCTGTCAACAGTCAGCCTAGAAACACACTTTAAATCTGTCCAGTTTGGAAAATGGAGTTTTACTCTAACCTACACCCATTTTCATGCAAGGACCAAATTGAAGGGATTGTAGGTTTTGAAATTCCAAACAATATTGTCAATAGGCTCCTTGGGTGATAAGGCCCGGAAATAAGAGTTTTGAATTTTCTAAGCAACCCTGGTCTGTAGGCCAAATGAAATTTGAGAGCTAGATTCAAATGAAATTCATATTTCTAAACAATTTTTGGTATTAGACCTTTTGACAAAGTTGTATATATTCATTAGTAGAACATTTCCTTCAATGGGCACTCTTCCAAAATCGGAGTCTAAATGGGTTAAAAACGCGATTTACAGCAGGATAGAAAACACACTTTTTCCATTCCTTTTACTGAGTCCATGACAGGTGGGGCCCACCTGTCAGGCCGGTCTTCTTCCTCAGTACGACGCCCGCCCCGTGGCTCGCCGGCGTACAGGACGTACGCGTGGCCACGGATCGACGGCCCCACCGCGTTCTCCCTTCACCTGGACGCGCCCCGGCCCCCTCCACTCGCTCTCTGCCTCTCCACTCCACTCGCCGCTCGCTCTCTGCTCCCTCTCCCTGCGCTCGCACTCGCAGCGCGCCGCCGCCATTAAAGGCTCGGAGTCGAGCTTGAGCTCGCCGCGCCGCCGCCATCCGACCTCCTCGCGCCCCGAGGGTGCCGCCACCACCTCCGCCGCGACCCGGCGCACCCACCCCGCTAGGCCTCGCCGCCGTTCCTCTCCCCTCGGAGTAGATCGAGCCGCCGCGCCGGGCGCCGCCCGCCATGGTCACCATGGCCGGCCCGCGGCGAGCTCGGGCCAATCACCCCTCCGGTGATCCTCGTGCCTAGCCGACCGGCGCCCCACGCTCGCCCCGACCCCCTCCACCGAATCTCCAAGGCCTCGGCCCTCACCACCGCCCCTAGCCCCTCTCCCCGCGCGCGCCGCCCGCGCGCACCCGCGCCACCCAAGGGCTCGTCGCGGAGAACCCCTTTCGGGCCACCACCGCGCTTCCACTCCACTACCGCCGGCTTCGCCACCCCGCCGCGCACCTCACGAGCCCACCCTCGCCGCCTCTCGGTGCCCGAGCTGCCGGAATCGGGGCCGCGCCACCGCCTCCGCGCGCCGTCGCGCCGCGCCGGTTCATCGCCGCCGCGCCGCCTCCCCACTCCACCCCGGGCGACGACATCTAGAGGGAAAGGTAGCCCGCGGACGGGAACGCCTCCTCGGCCCTGATCGGCTCCAAGGCCGGCCCCGCCGCCGCCGGCGCAGCCGCGCCTCTCCCCGCGTCGCGCGCCGTCGCCCGTCGGCCCGAGGAAGAAGAAGAAAGGAGGTTTTGCAATATAGCCCCCGGCCTTTTGAAGTTTCACAGATTCGTTCATGCACTGTGCTATGAGTCCGGCGATTTTTACCCGCTAGCCCCCGAAATCTATAGTTAATTACGTCCGGGTCCCTGGTCTGTGTGATTTCCATTTAAATGCATTTAAATTAGGTATGAACTTTGGAAAATCATATAAAATCACAGAAAAATCCAAAATGGACAAACTCAGTTGCGTTAGACTCCTCTTAAGTAGATCTACATGATTGGTATGATGTGGTTGTGTGAAAAGACATTTATACCCTTGGTTTTGTTGTATGCATGTTAAAGCAAAATAATTACCAAAAGAGATGCAAATGGACTCCAAATGTTGTGAAACTTGGACAGTGGCTTTAGTGTGATATTTAGGCACTGTCTGAAATTTTGTAGCCCTAGGACTTGCTGTTATTTACTCTTTTGCCCTTATACAGGTGTTATGAGCAATTATTCAACCTAGAAATTGGAGGCTATACAAAATGTGCATAAAATGGATCTTTGGTATTTTCATACACTTTGGATAGTATAAGTAACCCAACTATGAACTATGAGCCCCTGCATGTTAGGTTTGGAAGGGGATTTAGAAAGGACAAATATTGACTTGTATAAATAGACAAATGGAAAATGTGGCACAAATAAACCTCTAAAATGATGGGGTCTTGTTTTAGTCTTTATAAGGTATAGTGGTGCTGTGTAAGTGAAATGTGGGCTATAGCCTAAGTAGTTTGCCTCTTGTTCCACTATTTCACGTATAAACTGATCATTTATGCAACTAGGAAAGTGATGCCCATACAATGTATGCTTAGAGTGACAGGCCTCTATTTTTCCTATGCCTTGCATGGTATGGGAAGCTCACTGGTAAAAATTTAGGGTGTGCATGTTTGGGTTGGTCACTGTTTTTGAAATTAACAAAAGGTTACTTGCTAAACTTGATAAATAGGAAAAGTGACCTTTGGGTGTATAGAAAATTCTAGGAAAATTCTAGTGTGTTGCTAGCATGATATGGAGTCCAGAAAGTATATGTTTGAACTAGGTCCATTGAGGTACTCCGTGTTTAGGTAGTTTATCTATCACCTTTTTGTCGGTTCATGGAATGGATATTCATATATGTGTTTCGTGTTCAAGCATCTCATTTCTTGCATCATCCCGCGTATTATTCATATAGCGACGCTCATTGCAGATACGTAATCCAGAAACGAGCACGTGGAACTACCTCAACCAACGGTGATCCAAAAGACCAACTAAGACCCACTCACGACCTGGAGGGCCCATCAGTCGTGTTTGGACGGAGGAGTTGTCCAAGGGATCAAGGGGTTGCCTGGGGCAAAGCCTCACAACCCGGCAAACTAACAGTAGCTTAGTTTGATGGTTTATTAAAGTGAATCAAGGTAGGCAGGACCATGCAAATCCCAGCAAACAAATTATTTTGAGTTACGCATATGCATTAGGATTGATTGAAACCAATTGCATTAGACTTCCCGGCCGCCCTGGCCTTAGCACCTATACTTAGGGTTCGTAGGACGGGTGCCTAGAATGTTTAGGCGCGAGTAGACACGAGTGAGCACTGTCACTCGTCTCGTAGGGTTTACTTTCGAATGATGAATATTCATTACTATGAATTTATTATTGCTATTGTAACACCCTAAATTTTACCCCAAACAAAATCTTTTGGAACCAATTTAATTTGTTCATATTGTTTGATCATACATGACACCTCTTTTATTTTATGTGATTTCAAATTAATTAATTAAAAAGAATCATAGGAATCACATGTTTGAGCACTCATGTCTTTGCATATTTTTTATTGGATGATTTGCAGTGTTCAAGTTTGAATTTAAACTCTTTTGCATCTCTCCAAAATTTCTCAAATTTCAAACAACCCAGGAAAAATTTCCTTTCCTTCTCTTTCTCTCTTTTGGGCCCAAACCGCCGCGGCCCAGTTCTCTTTCCCCTTCTCCTTTTCAGGCCGGCCCAACTCCCTCTCCCTCTTTCCTTTTTTCCCCCCCCGCGGCCCAGCCCAGCCGGCTCCAGTTCCCCCCTCCTTCCCCTTCGCCTCGGCCCGGCGCCTCCTCCCCGCGCGCGGCCCGCCAGCCGAACGGCCCAGCAGGCCGCAGCGCCTCCCCCGCGCGCTCTCCCTCGCCCTCTCTCTCTCTGACAGTCCGGTCCCACCCGTCATCACCCTCCTCTCCCTCCTTTCCTTCCTCGGTCCGACGCCGACGGAGCCCGCTCCTGCGCCGAAGCCTCGGTCCCGTGCCCCGTTCCGCACCTGGCCTCGCCCGAGGATCCGACTCCGCCCTCCGCCTTTCCTTTCCGTGCCCGCGTCTTCTTTCCCTTCCCTGCTCTCGCCCGCACCGTACGCGACACGAACTCGGACGAGTCCGGCCGAGCTCGGACTTTCCTTGCCCGTGCCGTGCCTTCCTTTTTCTCCTCCGCGAGCCTCGGCGTCCGGGCTATAAAGGCGGCCACCCCGAGGCCCTAGCCATCAAACGCCCAAGCCCTAGCCGCTGTCGTTCCACGCAGAGCTCCCGCGGACGCCGTCGCTCGCCGCCGCAAGCCGCCGGAAGCTGTCGTTGCCCCACCGTCGGCTACTTCTACCCCCGAAGGTTCGCCGTGAGGTGAGGAAACTTTCGAGCTATCTCTAGTCCCGAGTCGCGCCTTACATCGGCGGCAATTGCTCGCCGGAGCCTCGCCTACGCGCCGCTCCGTCGCCCGCCGTCCCCGGCCGATGCCCCGCTCCTGCGACCGCCCCACCAGCTTCGCACCGCCGCCCGCTTGCCCGTGCGCCCGGTCCCTCTAGCTCTAGGCCCCGGAACCGCGGAGTTCGCGGTACTCCGGCGAACCTCCGCCGCGCCCGAGGGTCGCCGTCGGTCGACCCGTCGCCGGAGCCCTCCTTTTCCCCACGCAATCTAATCCCCACCGTCCGATCTAGATCCGACGGCCCGGAACACGCGCGACCGGAGTCAATACCGGTCAGCGCCGGGTTTCTTTCTAAAGAGTCCCTGGGTTTTCTGAAAATTAACCCGCAGTCCAGATCTATTAGATTTAGGTCCCTGGCTTTACGGTTTAGACCCTGAGTTTCTGGGAAATCAACCCGCGGTCCTGGTCAAGCCGGTCAGCGCGGAGGTTTTGCGAGAAGGACCCTGTCTTTCTTCTAAATCAACCCGCGGTCCTATTTAATTACGGATAGGTCCAGGTTTTCACAGTTTAGCCCCTGGAATTTCAAATTCTTTCTGTTTTAAGCCTTTAAACTTGTTTTATTCATATCTTTCGCGTTTTAACTCCGATTTGAGCGATTCTTGAACCTACGGAATCGTAATAAAGTGTAGATCAATTCTAAAACCTTTTTAACCTCTGTTCATGATGTTTGGTGTACTGTTTTAGTCAGTTTATACTCATTGCTTGTATGTATGCAACGTGTAGCCGACGTTCCGTCCGAGTTTGACGATAATCCATCTTGG
The DNA here is from genome assembly GCA_022530915.1 of Paspalum notatum. Lineage (NCBI taxonomy): Eukaryota > Viridiplantae > Streptophyta > Magnoliopsida > Poales > Poaceae > Paspalum > Paspalum notatum. The sequence goes on from CM039692.1 coordinate 28,617,558, forward strand.
GAAGTTCCTGAGCAAGTTTTTGCTGAGGAAGGCAAGTATTCTTTGACCTATGTCCTATTTACTTTAATCACATGATCTAGAGCCTAATTTTGCGTGCTCCTAATAAGCATGACTAGCCTCATATACCTTTACATGTTTTATAACCTGGGAGGGCTGTGATGTTGTAAACTAATTTTTGCTTCCGCTCAACTCACTTTACTTATGTTGTTAATGATGGCCAAGTAATGATGAACCTGATGATAAAAGTTTGGTTTTAACATCATGGAGGCTTGAGCATGTTTTGTTGGTTTTGCTCAAGTGCTTCGCCCTAAGGATCGGTTCGCCGAGCGACCACCCAGGAAAACAGTACAACCACAAGACTCACATGGGCACTGGGCTTGACTGATTAATTAGATGAACTAGAGTTTTGGCTTACTTTCCTGAAACATGGCGTATGAGGGGTCTGGGGGATATGGGACTTTGCCCTTTGCCAATGTGGTGCAGTTTTATCTGTCACCCTTTGGAACGGAACTCTCATATCTTTAGTTAACTGGAGTAACCTGTAACGAGTGGGCCACAACTCTAGGAATTCTTTGTAAAGGTCTCGTAATGAAACCCTGCCGATTCATCTAAGGTATGAATAAATGGGGCTTTGCAAACCTCGGGCACAATGGGAATCATGACTTGTGGGTAAAGATGTACAACCTCTCGAGAGTGTTTAAAACTGATATATCAGCCGTGCTCACGGTTAAGAGCGGCCTGGACCCTCACAGATTAGAGTTTCAGCTTCAAGGTGAATGGCTCATGGTGAGCATGGTAATGATGATGGTTATGGTTATGGTTCATGCTTATCCTTTAATATGTTTTACTGTCTTTATAAAAAAGGGATGGGTTATGCTAATCATTGCTAGTAATTAAAACTTGACTAACTAAAAGCAATTGCTATGCCTGTCCACTATAAAGCCAGTCCACTTTTATCCTAAACGGAATACTTGCTGAGTGCGTTATGTACTCATTCTTGCTTGTTTTATACCCGTTGCATCCATTGCAACCGCTGCTCAGATCCAGAAGGAAGTTGTGGTGATCCTAACCAGGAGTTCCAGGACTACGACGAGTTCTAGGCTGGTGTGCCATCCGTCAGTTGCCTGTGGATCACGGTCGTCTTCCGCTGTCGTTTAGTTAACTCGTTTTCGTTCAGATACTCGGTTTCGTTAAAGACATTTATGGTCTGTAATAATGGTTATTACTCTTAAGTAAAGTACTGGTTGTGCTATTTACTTTTGTTTATGCTGTGTATGTGATTAAACTGATCCTGGCACATACATGGTTAGCACTTGGTTTTGTTTCTAAAACCGGGTGTGACAAAAGTGGTATCAGAGCCGTGCTGACCGTAGGACGCAAGCCTAGAGTAGAACTGGTCGTGATTAAGGATTTTGCTTACCTTTTCTTGCTTTCTCCATTCAAATACTTGCCATATATGCTATTTTGACATCCATACTTGTCTATTTCAATTAAGATCTTCTATATCTACTTACCTATCCCATAATAGAACTGTTTCTCATGTTTGCTTACGATGTGGGCCTGCAGATGTCGACTTTCAAGCGCACCGCCCGCATGCGTGTTGGTGGACGAGGTTATGGCGGACCCAACAGGATCAGATTGCCTACCCCAACCCCACCTTCTCCACCGCCACAAGAGTGGGTAGACCTGACTGAGTCCGAGGAGGAGGACCCAGAGGAGCTTGTCCCTGAGCTGTCCGAAGATGAACCAGAAGAGGAGCCGCAGGAAGAACCCTTGGAGGTACAGCCACCAGTACCCCCTTCGGCGCCGCCGCAGGAGCAACCCCAGGAGGAGCCAGAAGATCCAGCTATTGACCCTGAAGACCCAGAACAAGATCCAGAAGCTGGAGACGCACCCCCATCGGACGATGATGAGGACGACGATGAAGCTGGACCCGTGGTCACCACTACCCACCGCTGGTTCGACTACCCGCTGCCTGTTCCTCGGATGCTGAGAGAGACGCTGGAGATGCTCCACTATGATCAGTTCTGGATCACCTATGTGGGGACTCGCTACCGCCATCCCGTCCTACCTGATGATTGGGACATGACAGTGGAGATCAGCATCCCGGATGAGTTCGGATCCCGCCGGAACATCCACGTCAGACACGCACCTACTCGCCGCAACAGCCATGAAGCCGCCATCAGTGATGCTGCTAGGGAGGCCTTGACGACGTTGTGTCACGCACACCGTGAAGATATGGCCATCACTTCACGCCGGTACTACCCCTGCCGTTCGGTCGAAAGACTTGATGCCTGGATCGCCAACCCGGAGGCAGAACAGAACCCACGCCTGGAGTCCACTATTGAGTACCTTGCTACCCTCAACACCGACTACAATGCCGCCTTGGACGAGTTGGACATGGTGAGGTACGAGAACCGGAAGCTTCGAGCATGGGTTGCACATGGCGTTGAGCCCGCGGAAGAAGAACCTGTAGAAGATCCTGCTGATGCTCCGCGTAGGAAGAAGGCCCGCTACAATGATCCAGAAGCTAGGACCTATATACGGCATCATGAGGACTAGGATGCTACCCCTTTTGTAATAGGTTCTAGTAGTATCGATTAGTTAGTCCGGTTAGGCTTAGAACGATTAAAAGTGTGCTCGTTTGCTTATGATTGTGTCTTATGGATGATTTGGTTCTTTGTAATGAGTGCTTAAGTTGTGGGGCGATGTCCACGACTTAGTCTTTTGGTTGGATGCTTAATAAGTTTAATAAAGATAGTTAGTTTGGGAAAGCCTTGCTCTATCCATATATATGTTTAGATCTTTATCTCATCTATCTTGGTTACTAACGTTGAATAAGAGGTATGGTCGGAAGTATGTGCTAACGGTATGTTTGGTCCATCAGATGAGTACAGGACGTGGACGTGGTCGTGGTCGTGGAGGTAGAGGAGGTCGCGGAGAAGGACTTCCAAATCCACCGCCACCGATGACTATGGAACAACTGATCATGAACCAGACCCAAGTGATACAAGCTCTTGGTCAAGCAGTGGCAGCCATGCACCAGGCGCAGCAGCAACCACCCCCACCACCACCGCCTCAACCGCGTGACCGACGCGCAGAATTTATGAAGGGACACCCACCTGTGTTTACTCACTCTGCCGACCCCATGGATGCAGAAGACTGGCTCCGTGCAATAGAACGGGAGCTGGACGTCGTTCAGTGCACCGACCAGGAGAAAGTTCTCTACGGCCCTCATCAGCTACGGGGTGCCGCTCAACAATGGTGGGAATCGTACCGCTTGGCTCATAACAACCCCACCACCATTACCTGGCAGGAGTTCACCGAGAGGTTCAGAGCGCATCATGTTCCAGCTGGTGTGATGTCACTGAAGAAAGAAGAGTTCCTGGCACTCACCCAGGGCACCATGACCGTCAGTGAGTATCGAGACAAGTTCCTACAGCTGTCCCGCTACTGTCCCGAGGAGGTTAACACCGACCCCAAGAAGCAGTACCGTTTCCTCAAAGGCTTGGTCGATCCACTCAGGTACCAGCTTATGAACCATACCTTCCCTAACTGCCAGCATCTGATAGACCGAGCTATCGTGACGGAGAATACTCGTCGCGAGATGGAGGAAAAGAAGCGCAAGCAGAAGTCGCAGCAGTCTAACAGCAACACCCGCCCGCGATTTTCTGGGTCACAGAATTTCCAGAACCGTCCTACCCAGAACCCCGGACAGCAGCAGCCCCAGTTCCAGCGCTACAACAATAATGGCAACTATCAGCGCCCGAACTATCCGTCTCAGCAGAACAATCCCCAGATGCAGCGCTCAAACAATCAAGCTCCCCGCCAACCAACTCCTACTAGTACCCCAGTGAAGACAGGCACGCCAGTACCAACGGGAAGTGCAAATTGCTTCAAATGCGGAGGAACAGGTCACTGGTCTAAGCAATGCCCATATAGAGGTACGCCGCAGCAGACACCGCCATCGAGTTCGAAGGCGGGCACCCCCAACCAAGCTTCCAACCACGCCAAGATCAACCACATCACTGCGGAGGCTGCCCAGGAAGGTCCAAATGCTGTCGTAGGTACGTTCCTGGTCAACTCCCAACCCGCCTTAGTACTATTTGATACTGGTGCTACGCATTCCTTTGTTACTGCTCAGTATGTAGAGAGGAATAGTTTGCCTATGATAAAGATGGTAAGATCAATGCTAGTTAGTTCACCTGGGGGAAACATGCGATCTGAGTTTGCTTGTGATGATGCATCCATTAAAATAAGGGGGGTAGATTTTCCAGCAACTTTAATAGTTATGAAAGCACAAGGAATAGATGTTATCCTGGGTATGAATTGGCTGCAAAGATACAACGGGGTAATCTCATGTGCTGAGAGGAAAGTGACTTTGACTACGCCAGCCGGTGAGAACATGGAAGTTATGATAGATCCGCCTCAAGCAGGAGTTAATGCTATTGATGCTACAGCCTTGGAGAACATCAGAGTAGTGTCAGAATTTCCGGATGTCTTCCCAGATTCGTTACCAGGTATGCCACCTGAACGTGACATTGAATTTTCTATTGAATTAGTACCTGGAACTGCACCTATCTATAAGAAAGCATATAGAATATCTGGTGTCGAATTACTTGAAGTTAAGAAACAAATAGATGAACTATTGGAGAAAGGGTTTATTCGCAAAAGTACTTCCCCTTGGGCCTCACCAGTTTTGCTTACTGAAAAGAAAGATGGAACCTTGCGAATGTGTGTCGATTACAGAGGTCTTAATGCCGTTACAGTAAAGAATAAATATCCACTGCCCCGGATTGAAGATTTATTTGATCAGCTCAAAGGTGCCTGTGTTTTCTCCAAAATTGATTTGCGATCTGGATATCATCAACTAAGAATTAGACCTTCAGATATACCAAAGACAGCGTTCATTAGTCGTTATGGATTATATGAATATACAGTTATGTCGTTTGGTTTGACAAATGCCCCAGCCTTCTTTATGTACATGATGAATAGTGTGTTCATGGAATATCTTGATAAGTTTGTTGTGATATTTATCGATGATATTCTAATCTATTCCAAGACTGAAGAGGAACACGAGGAACATCTAAGGCTAGTGTTGCAGAAGCTTAGAGAACATAAACTTTATGCGAAGTTTAGCAAGTGTGATTTCTGGATTGAGGAGGTTAAGTTTCTAGGTCATGTCATATCCAATGGAGGAATTGCCGTTGATCAAAGTAAAGTATCTGAAGTGCAGAATTGGAAGATCCCAGAGGATGTGAAAGGCATCAGGAGTTTTCTCGGATTAGCCGGTTACTATCGGCGTTTCATCGAAGGGTTTTCCAAGATTGCTAAGCCAATGACCGCTTTGTTAGAGAAGAATATTAAATTCCAATGGACATCAGCTTGTCAGAAAGCCTTCGAGGAGTTGAAGAAGAGGTTAACCACAGCGCCAGTGCTAACTTTTCCAGATATGCATAAGCCTTTCTCAGTATATTGCGATGCCTCACGACTAGGTTTGGGATGTGTTCTTATGCAAGAAGGCAAGGTTATTGCCTATGCCTCTAGACAATTGAGGGATCATGAGAAGAATTACCCAACTCATGATTTGGAATTAGCTGCAGTAGTGCATGCATTAAAAGTATGGAGGCATTATTTATTCGGGCAAAAGTGTGATATCTATACTGATCACAAGAGCTTAAAGTATATCTTTACCCAGACTGAGCTAAATATGAGGCAAAGACGATGGTTAGAACTAATCAAGGATTATGATTTGGAGATACATTATCATCCTGGCAAGGCAAATGTAGTAGCAGATGCTTTGAGCCGAAAGAGTCAGATCAGTTTGTTGTGGGCAAGAGAGTTGCCGGATGAGCTAGCCATAGAATTCGACCGACTAAGTTTGGGTTTTCTTAATAATACGGAAGGCACCGTCTCCATGGAGTTTGAACCTACATTGGAACAAGAAATCAGGAAAGGACAACTTAATGATGAGAAGATCAAGGAAATAAAAGAGTTAGTCAAGTTAGATAAGGCACCGGGGTTCCGAGTGGATGCCGACGGTACAGTATGGCATGGAGATAGGATTTGTGTTCCGAACATAAAGTCTATACGAGATTTAATTCTGAAGGAAGCGCATGAGACAGCTTATTCCATCCATCCTGGAAGTGAAAAGATGTACCAAGATCTGAAGCAGAAATTTTGGTGGTACGGTATGAAACGTGAAGTAGCAGAATATGTAGCTTTGTGTGATGTTTGTCAGAGGGTGAAAGCTGAACATCAAAAGCCCGCTGGATTGTTACAACCACTCAAGATCCCAGAGTGGAAGTGGGAGGAAATTGGTATGGATTTTATTGTTGGCCTACCGCGTACACAAAGTGGTTTTGATTCTATATGGGTAGTAGTGGACAGATTAACCAAAGTTGCTCACTTTATACCTGTCAAGACCACTTATTCGGGAGCCAAGTTAGCTGAATTGTATATGTCCAGAATTGTGTGTTTGCATGGAGTACCAAAGAAGATTGTGTCAGATCGTGGAACTCAGTTTACATCTCATTTTTGGAAGCGTTTGCATGAGTCAATGGGCACTAAGTTAAATTTCAGTTCAGCATATCATCCACAGACCGATGGGCAGACAGAAAGAACCAACCAGATATTAGAGGATATGTTGAGAGCTTGCGCAATACAATATGGTACTAGTTGGGACAAAAGTTTGCCGTATGCCGAATTTTCTTATAACAATAGTTATCAGGCTAGTATCAAGATGTCACCTTTTCAGGCTTTGTATGGTAGAAGATGCAGAACTCCCTTGCATTGGGATCAACCAGGGGAGAAGCAGTTGTTCGGTCCTGGAATCATAGAAGACGCCGAACGACAAGTACGAATGATTCGGGAGAATTTGAGGATTGCTCAAACTAGACAGAAGAGTTATGCAGATAACCGTCGAAGGGATTTGGAATTCGCAGTAGGAGACTATGTGTACTTGAAAGTATCACCTATTCGTGGTCTACGCCGATTCAAAGTGAAGGGAAAATTAGCACCCCGATATATTGGACCTTTTAAAATAATTGACCGTAAGGGAGAAGTTGCATATCAACTGGAATTGCCTGACAGATTATCGGGAGTACACGATGTGTTTCATGTATCTCAGTTGAAGAAGTGTTTGCGAGTACCTGAAGAGCAGTTGCAGGAGGATGAACTTAATGTGCAGGATGATTTGACCTATACAGAATATCCAGTGCAGATTTTGGAGACGGCAGACAGGATTACCAGGAACAAGGTCATAAAGATGTGCAAGGTTAAGTGGAGCCACCATACGGCAGAGGAGGCCACTTGGGAAAGAGAGGATGACCTCAAAGCAGATTACCCGGAACTCTTTGCTAGCCAATCCTAAAATCTCGGGGCGAGATTTCTTTAAGGGGGGTAGGTTTGTAACACCCTAAATTTTACCCCAAACAAAATCTTTTGGAACCAATTTAATTTGTTCATATTGTTTGATCATACATGACACCTCTTTTATTTTATGTGATTTCAAATTAATTAATTAAAAAGAATCATAGGAATCACATGTTTGAGCACTCATGTCTTTGCATATTTTTTATTGGATGATTTGCAGTGTTCAAGTTTGAATTTAAACTCTTTTGCATCTCTCCAAAATTTCTCAAATTTCAAACAACCCAGGAAAAATTTCCTTTCCTTCTCTTTCTCTCTTTTGGGCCCAAACCGCCGCGGCCCAGTTCTCTTTCCCCTTCTCCTTTTCAGGCCGGCCCAACTCCCTCTCCCTCTTTCCTTTTTTCCCCCCCCGCGGCCCAGCCCAGCCGGCTCCAGTTCCCCCCTCCTTCCCCTTCGCCTCGGCCCGGCGCCTCCTCCCCGCGCGCGGCCCGCCAGCCGAACGGCCCAGCAGGCCGCAGCGCCTCCCCCGCGCGCTCTCCCTCGCCCTCTCTCTCTCTGACAGTCCGGTCCCACCCGTCATCACCCTCCTCTCCCTCCTTTCCTTCCTCGGTCCGACGCCGACGGAGCCCGCTCCTGCGCCGAAGCCTCGGTCCCGTGCCCCGTTCCGCACCTGGCCTCGCCCGAGGATCCGACTCCGCCCTCCGCCTTTCCTTTCCGTGCCCGCGTCTTCTTTCCCTTCCCTGCTCTCGCCCGCACCGTACGCGACACGAACTCGGACGAGTCCGGCCGAGCTCGGACTTTCCTTGCCCGTGCCGTGCCTTCCTTTTTCTCCTCCGCGAGCCTCGGCGTCCGGGCTATAAAGGCGGCCACCCCGAGGCCCTAGCCATCAAACGCCCAAGCCCTAGCCGCTGTCGTTCCACGCAGAGCTCCCGCGGACGCCGTCGCTCGCCGCCGCAAGCCGCCGGAAGCTGTCGTTGCCCCACCGTCGGCTACTTCTACCCCCGAAGGTTCGCCGTGAGGTGAGGAAACTTTCGAGCTATCTCTAGTCCCGAGTCGCGCCTTACATCGGCGGCAATTGCTCGCCGGAGCCTCGCCTACGCGCCGCTCCGTCGCCCGCCGTCCCCGGCCGATGCCCCGCTCCTGCGACCGCCCCACCAGCTTCGCACCGCCGCCCGCTTGCCCGTGCGCCCGGTCCCTCTAGCTCTAGGCCCCGGAACCGCGGAGTTCGCGGTACTCCGGCGAACCTCCGCCGCGCCCGAGGGTCGCCGTCGGTCGACCCGTCGCCGGAGCCCTCCTTTTCCCCACGCAATCTAATCCCCACCGTCCGATCTAGATCCGACGGCCCGGAACACGCGCGACCGGAGTCAATACCGGTCAGCGCCGGGTTTCTTTCTAAAGAGTCCCTGGGTTTTCTGAAAATTAACCCGCAGTCCAGATCTATTAGATTTAGGTCCCTGGCTTTACGGTTTAGACCCTGAGTTTCTGGGAAATCAACCCGCGGTCCTGGTCAAGCCGGTCAGCGCGGAGGTTTTGCGAGAAGGACCCTGTCTTTCTTCTAAATCAACCCGCGGTCCTATTTAATTACGGATAGGTCCAGGTTTTCACAGTTTAGCCCCTGGAATTTCAAATTCTTTCTGTTTTAAGCCTTTAAACTTGTTTTATTCATATCTTTCGCGTTTTAACTCCGATTTGAGCGATTCTTGAACCTACGGAATCGTAATAAAGTGTAGATCAATTCTAAAACCTTTTTAACCTCTGTTCATGATGTTTGGTGTACTGTTTTAGTCAGTTTATACTCATTGCTTGTATGTATGCAACGTGTAGCCGACGTTCCGTCCGAGTTTGACGATAATCCATCTTGGGAAGTTCCTGAGCAAGTTTTTGCTGAGGAAGGCAAGTATTCTTTGACCTATGTCCTATTTACTTTAATCACATGATCTAGAGCCTAATTTTGCGTGCTCCTAATAAGCATGACTAGCCTCATATACCTTTACATGTTTTATAACCTGGGAGGGCTGTGATGTTGTAAACTAATTTTTGCTTCCGCTCAACTCACTTTACTTATGTTGTTAATGATGGCCAAGTAATGATGAACCTGATGATAAAAGTTTGGTTTTAACATCATGGAGGCTTGAGCATGTTTTGTTGGTTTTGCTCAAGTGCTTCGCCCTAAGGATCGGTTCGCCGAGCGACCACCCAGGAAAACAGTACAACCACAAGACTCACATGGGCACTGGGCTTGACTGATTAATTAGATGAACTAGAGTTTTGGCTTACTTTCCTGAAACATGGCGTATGAGGGGTCTGGGGGATATGGGACTTTGCCCTTTGCCAATGTGGTGCAGTTTTATCTGTCACCCTTTGGAACGGAACTCTCATATCTTTAGTTAACTGGAGTAACCTGTAACGAGTGGGCCACAACTCTAGGAATTCTTTGTAAAGGTCTCGTAATGAAACCCTGCCGATTCATCTAAGGTATGAATAAATGGGGCTTTGCAAACCTCGGGCACAATGGGAATCATGACTTGTGGGTAAAGATGTACAACCTCTCGAGAGTGTTTAAAACTGATATATCAGCCGTGCTCACGGTTAAGAGCGGCCTGGACCCTCACAGATTAGAGTTTCAGCTTCAAGGTGAATGGCTCATGGTGAGCATGGTAATGATGATGGTTATGGTTATGGTTCATGCTTATCCTTTAATATGTTTTACTGTCTTTATAAAAAAGGGATGGGTTATGCTAATCATTGCTAGTAATTAAAACTTGACTAACTAAAAGCAATTGCTATGCCTGTCCACTATAAAGCCAGTCCACTTTTATCCTAAACGGAATACTTGCTGAGTGCGTTATGTACTCATTCTTGCTTGTTTTATACCCGTTGCATCCATTGCAACCGCTGCTCAGATCCAGAAGGAAGTTGTGGTGATCCTAACCAGGAGTTCCAGGACTACGACGAGTTCTAGGCTGGTGTGCCATCCGTCAGTTGCCTGTGGATCACGGTCGTCTTCCGCTGTCGTTTAGTTAACTCGTTTTCGTTCAGATACTCGGTTTCGTTAAAGACATTTATGGTCTGTAATAATGGTTATTACTCTTAAGTAAAGTACTGGTTGTGCTATTTACTTTTGTTTATGCTGTGTATGTGATTAAACTGATCCTGGCACATACATGGTTAGCACTTGGTTTTGTTTCTAAAACCGGGTGTGACAGCTATGTTATGCTTTCAATTGAGACCGGGCGGAGATATGGGATTACTATGTTGAAAAATGATGTGATGGTATGGTGGACTCCGCCCGAGTCGCTTAAGGCCCGTTCGCTGTTCGCCTGCTGATCGGCATAACATTGCTAGAATGCTTATCCGGGAAATGGGACCGGTGAAACCTTACTTGTGCCATCCGAAGAACAGAAACACGTTCCTACCCACTGGTTGAGAGGAAGGTGGCCCGGGGGAGCTTGGTACTCATGACGGGGAGACCGAGATGTCGGCAGGCTCGTCATGGGGGCACAACCCGGGAGTCAGGCGGGAGTGAATCGAACTTGGGATGGGACAAGTGGAGAAGGGGGACTATATGTGGGAAAGCCGTCGTGTTAGTAAGCATATGGGCCCCTGGCATTTTCTAGTTATTCCCGGGAATATAAAAATCGATTCGAATCGCTGATGCTTACCAGGTGTGAGAATGCCAATATCACTGACGGGCAACGTAGAACTGTTTGAGGCAAGATGTTTTATGGAATCGATGATTTGATACGACACAATGGTTATACATGCTTTACTTCATGCAAATTACTCGCTTTATATTACCAATGAGATTCAGGATAAGGACTGGCGGCTGTCAAATCCCGCTATAGCATGACATTAAAACATAGTGGTTAATCAGGATTAAAGGATAGCGATTGTCAAATCCCGCTATCCTATGGTAACATTTTACAGTTTAAAACCAATGGCTAAGGACCTACTCGCTAGTAAGCTAAGCTTTGCGTCAGCCGTAAACCCTGTCCATTAAGCCATACTGAGTAATTAGTACTCAGGGTTTGCCCCCACTTTTGGCTCACAGGTACTGGCGGCATTTGGATAGCTGCTTGGAGAAGGGTAGCACCGGTGGGCTCGGTGCTTCTCGCCTCGTTCATCTGTATGAAGACTTCTTAAGTATTTGGTTCCGCTGCGAGATGTTTTGAAATCGCTTCCGCATTATACATATTTTGGACATGTATTTGACTATATCCATTCTCGGTTTGTAACTAAGTCTATCTATTCTATATTTCAACTGCCTGTGATGATGTAACTGTTGTGGCTCCTTCGCGAGTCGGATGTGTGTGATGTCGGTTCCTCTGGGATTTGGTGCAAATCGAGAGCCGAGAGCTTCTCGACGGACGACCGGGTTTAGTACGGTCTAAGTACACTGTAAGCTAATGGTGGCAGGTGTACTTAGCCCGTATTAAATCGGCGGTTCCGCCACAGCTGGTATCAGAGCCGATCATACACAGACAACAGTTATATCATCAAGTTTTGATTTACAAAACTACTTTCGAAAGCCCTTTTCAAGTACCTGAAAAACGAGAGTATACGATAAGCCCATAGTAAGGATGTTAGTGTTATCTAGGTGACATCACTGACATTCTGACCTAGATAGAACTCATATGCATATTCGGCGCTTTGAGAAGCAACTATTCGGCCATAGCTATCCCCAGTACTGGTGGAAGCTATTGGGTTTTGCGGACAGTTGTAATCTCTGCATTCATGCTGTATAAGTAAAAGCTCTTTAAGGGTGGTGGGCATGTTTGAGGCTTTCATACCCACCACACTTACATTCGGTTTTGGGATCCATCTTTTTCTCGACAATCCCCAATACTGGTGGAAAGTCAGGCTTTGAGGAAAAGGTGCAGCGGCCCACCAACGTTGTCCACGCAGCGGTCACGCGTGGATGCCACATTATGTGGTAATGTATGAGCATGCATTCTTCTGCAGGTACACTAACCACGTGCGAAACTAAGAACGACTAGGACTCGACTAGTTGCATTAAGGAGAGACGTGCATATATGTCACCGAATATCGCTAGTTGTATACTTAGAAAGTGTGATGTGAGACCGGATAGGACGGGCATACATCATTCCATCTCATCTCATGTGCCTTACTTGTTTTTGCTTGAAAATAACTAGATTTCTTACTGCATCTATAAGTATATTTGTTGGGTAGTAGCATTTTACATATGAATCCTGTCTGCGGTTTTAAGATGCATTTCAAACTACGAAAAAAAAATCAACAGAAACTTATTATAAAAACCTAGTAGTACAAGAAATTTCTAAACAACTTATGTATAGATTACTTGCTCTGAAAGTAAATACGAGCGAGGTACCAGTTTAGGGCGTGTCCTATGTCCATTTTAAAACAAGTATTATATATAAAAGTTGTAGTGCAAAAATTTCAACCAACAAATTGATCTATAACGACCCTTCGGCAAAATACTCTGGACATTAACTTACAACCATTTTAAGTCCAAGCTTACATCTAGGTAGCAAGTACGAAATTTAGAAGATGAAGTTCGGGACGTAACTTAATTGGCACATGAATACAAATTGCCTTATGACCACATTTGGCCTTCGAAACTATCAAATTGACGGGAGCCTTATTCTTCCTGCTACAGATGTCGCAACCCTGTTGACGCAAGATATTGACTAAAATTATGCTCTATTTTTATATGATTTTATATATTTTCAGGGATTAATATTATGATTTAGTCTTGTTTTGCTAACAAATAACCCCGTTTTCGAAAATGCTCTTTGTTTTTGTGCAATATTAATTTTTGCAGGAAAATAGGGTATAAATGTGATATTTTGAGGATTTCTCGAAGAAAGGATTATGCTACAAGTCCAAGGAGGAGAGATGATTAATTAAAAGAGAGCAATTAAAGGCCCAAACCCATTATGGAGAAGATTCTAGAAGCTAAGGATTGTTTGGATATGAAGAATATGAAGATAAGGAAGGTTTATCAAGAGTCCAATCCAAACTCCAAATAAATCGCGAGATATTCTCGGATTTCAGGACAGCAGCAGCTTGTCGGCCAATTTCGGAGACCTTAACGACGTCAAATGAAGAAAGTTTGAATACCAAAGTTGTAGATATTTTCGAGCTCTACAATTTAGAGTCAGAGTTTGCCTTATTTGGACTTCAGATGAGGAAGTTATGGTCGAATTACTAAAAGCTGCAGAATATGGAAAGGTGATTTCGGGAAGGACTCTATCAATGACTTCATCTCCAAGCAAGGAAATATATGGACGTCCCGGACTCTTTTGGAAACTTATATATACTTGGAAATAAGTGTTTTAGGTATTTTAGGACTCTTAGAACCGACCTATTAGTTTTCATGTATAGGGGACTCTCCGGAGTATAAATATATGGCCTCCCAAGGGGAGAGGCATCATTGTCCACCGCAAATTCATTGTAAGCCGAGAGTCTAGGGCAGAGGTCGGGGGCCAAAGGCGTTCAACTCGGCGAAAGGCGCATCTCGGCGAAAGGAGGAAGCAAGAGGAGACAGGAGGGGGGCTGGTCGGCCGACCCCTAGGGGTCTGGTCGGCCGACCCAGGCCCTCCCGAGGGTTGTTCGAGTTCATCTTCTGTCGAGTTCTTCGTCGAGTTCATCCCGACGATTGTGCTTCAACTTCGTGATGTATCTCGAATAATTTCTCGTACTTCTTATGCTACTTTGATGAAACCTTGATGATTTGATCAATAAAGTTTGTCTTTTAGACTTAGCTTCTTGTTTATGCATGATTTATGATCCATATCTTTGCAATGCTTAATTCCGACATGTTTATATCTGGCCAGATAATAAGCTTAGCATGTTCTTTTAGTAGATCTTTTTACTTTAATTAGTTGATTGAATCTACTCATGCTTAGAGATGGTTAAGGTTTGCTAGTTCGTCGATTAACTGGTTCTAGTGACAGTAGGGCTGGAGAAAGGTTCTAGTAAGCTTTTGACATTCATGATCATGCTTAATCTTTGCTTTATGTTTAGATTTTATCTCAAGGTGGTTCTTAGTACATAGGTTGTTTGTCTCATATCTCTTGTGGATCCTTTTGCCACGTTAAACCATATCAATCTCGTTTATAGCTTAATACTTGTTCTATCATTTTATGCTATAGTTTGGATCTCGTTTAGACCTTAATTAGAGTATAATTAGAGCATAATTAGAAGTATTATTAGAGTAGTTCTAATCCCTTTTTAAGCTTGTTTAGATTTATTAGAACTAGCTAGTAATTAAGTTAATATTAGATTAATAATATCCTAAGCATAATTATCCTTGGATTGACAAACCCAAGATACTCATCCTGGGGAAAAGCTATCACGATACTGTGCGCTTGCAGTATAAGGTTTGACGCGCTTAAGTGCCGTCAACAAGCTTTTCTGGCGCCGTTGCCGGGGATATTTATCGTTTAAGTTATTGTAAATCTTTTATTAACTTTTTTTTTACTACTAGTTTTAATAGTGAGATTAGTTTGCTATTTGTGTGTTAATCTTGTTCTAATTGTTTGCTAATAGTTTTTCTAATTGTGTGCTAGTTCTTTATTCTGTGTTTAGATTTGGTTCTAGTTATTTAGAGATATCTAATTACGATCTTGATTCTCTAATTTAGTTTCTGTGTTCTTTGTTAAGTTCTTGTGTTTGTTTCTTTTTATTAAAACTAACCCAGCAACTTTGCTGTCATAGATCTTTTGTTTGTGTTTTGTTTTTATTTTTTGTGTCAGATATGACTACGTTTCTTGAAGATCTTCAACACTTAACTCTTAGGGAGTTTTCAACTCCAAAAGCTGAAGATTTGAAGTTTCAAGAATCAAACAAGAAGCCGGAAGCAGAATCCTACGAGCTAAAGCCAGGAATCATCCGGATTGCTGCTGAAAATCTGTTCAGTGGTGAAGACGACGAGAATCCTTACAAGCACTTGGAGAAGCTCAACCAAGTGTGCCGCACTTTCCATCAAGATGGAGTCCCAGTAGAGTGGGTTAAGTGGAACCTCTTTCCATTTACCCTCGTCGATAAAGCCAAGAGATGGTACCAAGTTGCCGCAATTGAAGCTCAAGGAGATTGGCAAATGCTCGAACAAAAGTTTCTCACCAAGTTCTTCTCTATACTTCGAGTGCACAAGTTGAGGAAGGAGGTTTGGAACTTTGAGCAAAAGACGGATGAAGACATCGACGAAGCCTGGGAGAGACTCAACGATCTGCTGCTGCAAGGACCACCACTTGGAGTGACACCAGAGATGGCTATTCACATATTCTTCTTTGGTCTGACGTCAGAAGCCTTCAAGCATGTGAACACGTGTGCAGGAGGATCACTCATGAGCCACTCAAGCAAAGAAGCCACCAGAGTTCTGTCCAACATTTTTTTGACTTCCAAGAGTGAAAGAGAGAGAAAAGACAGAAGAGTGAAAGAGCCAGATGAGGAGCTTATGGCGCCTACACCTGCCATAATTGAGGACCAACTACCTGCCAAAAGGACTCCAGTCTCATATGCATTTGATGAGGAAGACTTTGGAAGCTTTGCACCTCAAGAGGATGTCAAGAGTGTGGAGCACAGAAGTCTTGCCAGTGCGAAACCTTTGACTGAGTTCGAGAGAATGAGCTGGATGCCAGTGGATTTTGGAGCTACACTCAAGTGTGCAGGACCACTCCCACCAGAAGACTTAGTGGAAGAGGAGGAGCTGTTTCCACCAGAAATACCACTAAGGAGGAATTCTGATAGCCAAGACACAGGGGAGATGCTGCAAAAATTGTTCCAAGAGGAGGAGTTGGATAGTGACTTTGTGTCTGAAGTGAAGCGAGTGATCGGAGTCAAGCCGGAGTCATCACTTACTGAGGAGGTTATCGTCCAGCTGTCGCCTGAGGAATCTTCAACTGGAATTTCATGCTCCATCAACAACGAAGACTTCAACAACATACACTGCTCTATGGAAGCCCAGGTAAGTACAATGAGCTATGAAGTTTATTCTAAGTTATGTGATAAACCATGTCTAGTTTCTACTAATCTTAAGATTAAACTTTCTAGTAATGAAATGATTAAACCTGTAGGCTTAATTAAAAATGTTGAAGTTAACTTTGCTAATAAAATTATACCAACTGATTTTTATGTGATTAATGTCTATGATGATAATGTTAATTTAATCTTTGGTAGACCTTTTCTTAAGTTGGTTAATGCTGTAGTTAATAATGAAAAAGGAAAAGTCACGCTTAATATTAATGGTTTAAAATATGACTTTGATTTCCTACCGGCATCTAAAGTGCCCATTAATCTCACTCCCGATATAGAGGAGATAGAGAGTATTAATTATATAAATGCTTTTAGAGAGCCTTTAAAACTAGTCCTAGAAGGAGAAGAGGAAGGTTTCTTCTCCGAAGAAACAACCAATGCCACTAATCAACTAGAGCAAAATATAGAAGAAACCCGAGACACTCTAGTAGAGCCACTAGGCGACTTAGATCATGAGGAAGCACCAGATGTAGAGCTAAAGCCACTACCTGATGGACTTAAATATGAGTTTCTAGGAAAAGATAAAACTTACCCAGTAATCATCAGTGATAAATTAAGTCCAGAAGAAGTAGAAAGGCTACTGGAAGTGTTGAGGAGACACAAGAAGGCAATTGGTTACTCTCTAGCAGATCTAAAAGGAATCAGCCCAGCTTTTTGTACTCATAGGATTCCAATGGAGGAAGATCACAAGCCAGTGGTTGACAATCAAAGGAGGATGAGTAATGAAATGAGGTCTGTAGTGAAAAAGGAAGTAATCAAACTTTTAAACGCTGGAATTATCTACCCAGTACCAACCAGTGAGTGGGTAAGCCCAGTCCATTGTGTGCCTAAAAAGGGAGGTTTAACCGTAGTTAAAAATGATAAAAATGAATTAATTCCACAAAGGACAGTGACTGGTTGGAGGATGTGCATAGATTACCGGAAGCTTAATAAAGCCACTAAAAAAGATCACTTCCCGCTACCCTTTATAGATGAGATGTTAGAGAGACTAGCTAAGAATACCCATTTTTGCTATTTAGATGGATATTCTGGTTTCTTCCAAATTCCTATTCATCCAGACGATCAACACAAGACTACCTTTACTTGTCCATACGGAACCTTTGCCTATAGGAGAATGCCATTTGGTCTATGTAATGCACCAGCTTCTTTCCAAAGGTGTATGATGGCAATATTCTCAGACTTTATTGAAGACATTATGGAGGTTTTTATGGATGATTTCTCAGTCCATGGCACTAGTTTTGACCACTGCTTAAGGAATTTAGAAAAAGTGCTTAAGAGGTGTGAAGAGGTTGACTTAGTGTTAAACTGGGAGAAGTGTCACTTTATGGTTACAAGAGGACTTGTGTTGGGACACATCATATCCGAGAAAGGAATTGAAGTAGACAAAGCTAAAATAGAGACGGTAGAAAAATTGCCACCACCCACTAATATTAAGTCTCTAAGAAGCTTTCTTGGACATGCTGGATTTTATAGGAGATTTATTAAGGACTTTTCAAAAATAGCTAAGCCCCTTACTTATCTTCTTCAAAAGGATATTCCATTTGAGTTCACTGAGGAGTGTGAGGTTGCCTTTAGAAAGATTAAGGAGTTACTTATTAGTGCACCGATCATTCAACCACCAGACTGGAATCTTCCTTTTGAGATCATGTGCGATGCCAGTGACTATGCAGTGGGAGCCGTGCTAGGACAGAGGAAAAATGGAAAAGTACATGCCATTTATTATGCTAGCAAGACTCTCAATGAGGCTCAAGTCAATTATGCTACTACGGAGAAGGAGTTGTTAGCAGTAGTTTTTGCCTTTGAGAAATTTAGATCCTATATAGTTAATTCAAAGGTTATAGTCTACACTGATCATGCTGCTATCAAGTACCTACTCACTAAAAAGGATGCTAAGCCTCGTTTAATTAGATGGATATTAATGCTACAAGAGTTTGATGTAGAGATCAGAGACAAGAAGGGAGTTGAGAATGTAGTGGCGGATCACTTATCTAGGATGGATCATGGAAAGGATGGTTCACCAATAGAAGATGCACTAAGAGATGACACTCTTTATGCAGTCCTAGATAAAGATTCATGGATGAGAGATGTGATAAGAGCTATAAGAGGAGAACCACTACCACACCTCAACTATAATTCTAAGAGAAGAGTTCTGGCCGAAGCTAAGAAATACTATTGGAGTGCTCCCTACTTATATAGATATGGATCAGATGGTGTCCTTAGAAGATGTGTACCTGCAGAGGAAAGAAAGGAGATTTTGAGGAAATGCCACTCTGCAGAATATGGAGGACATCATGGTCATTTTAGAACCCAAGCTAAAGTATGGGGGAGTGGATTTTATTGGCCAGAAATGCATGAAGATGCAAGAAAATTTGTAGCCACTTGTCCTGAGTGTCAGAGGTCTGGAAATATCACTTCAAGAAATTCAATGCCTCTCACATATAATTTACAGATAGATTTATTTGATGTCTGGGGAATGGATTTCATGGGACCATTTGAAAATTCACATGGATATGAGTACATTTTGGTAACTGTGGATTACGTTTCAAAATGGGTAGAAGCTATACCATGCAAAAAGGCATCTACAAGGGAATCCATCGAAATGATTCAAGATAATATTTTTCCAAGATATGGAGTTCCTAGAGTTATTATCTCAGATGGAGGATCACACTTTGTTGGAAAAGAATTTACTAATTATCTAGCAAAGATGGGAATCGAGCATAGAGTTTCTACAGCCTATCATCCACAGACAAATGGCCAAGCCGAAACATCAAATAAACAATTAAAAGATATTCTAAAAAAGACAGTAATTAAAGGAGGTAAAAATTGGTCAAAGAAGCTTAGTGATGCTCTTTGGGCTTATAGAACTGCATTTAAAGCCCCTATTGGAATGACACCCTATCAGCTTGTTTATGGAAAGACTTGTCATTTACCAGTAGAGATGGAGCACAAGGCCTATTGGGCTATTAAGGAATTAAATTTAGATTTAGACGCTGCTTTGATCAAAAGAAGGATTCAACTAAGTACCCTTGATGAAGCTAGACTACGAGCTTATCACAGTGCTAGTATTTATAAGGAAAGGGTTAAGAGATGGTTTGATAAAAGAATCCAAAAGAAAGAGTTCAAGGAAGGTGATAAGGTTCTTCTTTACAATTCAAGATTCAAACTTTTTGGAAAAGGTAAGCTACAAAGTAAATGGGATGGACCTTATATAGTACATGATGTATCACCTACCGGGGCAGTTACTATTATGGATTTAGAAGGGAATCGATTCATGGTCAACGGTCAAAGACTTAAAGTTTTCTTTGAAGAAGACAAATTTGAAATCAATTATATTGATACATATGAATTCAAGGAAGTAAAGGTACCGTACTATGATCTAAATCCCTAGTTTTATTTATTTTTCGCATCTTTGTATATATTTAGTAGAGTTTAGTTTCTTGTTTTTAAAAATTTTCTATCTATATTTATTTTAAATTAGAAAATAAGGTTACCGACTCAATATGAGGCCTTTTGGCCAGAGGATAGCCCCAGGTCGGCCGACCAGGAGGGTCGAAGTCGGCCGACCCAGGGTGTTTCCTCGTCGGTTTAAGTTCAAATTTTTATGGCATAGTCTCTGTTGTTTCCCTAATAATTTTGAGGAAGAATTCAGTTCAGACAATGTGGATTAGGGAAATTTAAGAGCTTTGCTTAGTGTAAGTGTGGGGAGGTTATTATATTACCTCCCTTATCTAAATAAAACGTCTAATTGGACGTATAAATAAATAAGTATTTGTTTTATATGGGTTTTATTAAAGCCTTATTAAAGTATTATATATTTAGTCTATGAAATTATTTTATTAGGTCTTATTATATTAATAAAATGTGTGTTGAATAATTGCCTCTCTTTATTTAAGTTTATTCTTTATTTTTACTTTGATATTTAATCTTGCTTAAGTTTTCATGATTTGATTAATGTGGTGATTACTAGATTGATTAGTAATGCATAACCCATATCTTTATCAGAGGATTATGTTTTATAGCTTTGCCAAAGTTTTTAATTAAGAAAAAGATTAGAGGTGTATCTATTTTTTTTTTTTTTCATAAAACCTCTCTTCTTTGATCAAGTTTTACAAACCTTTTGTTAAGAGAGAGTTAAAATTCCTAGTAGAGCTTAGATTATGAAAGCCAGTTTATAAGCAAGTTATCTCATGTGAGTTTGGATAAGTTTGATCTCTTTAGAAAATTTGATCACTTAAATAATCTTGGTCATCTTTATTTCATCTTTTGCTAGCCTTCTATAAATTCAATTGCTTACAATAAAAGAGCGATTTCTTTAAATCCTTTGAGTCAAATTTCTTCTCATTATTTCATCGTTACCTATATAAGTAAAGTTTTTGCTCAAATAATCTTGTCATAAAAAGCAATTGTTTCCAAAATGATGGTAAAGAGAGGTAGGGCACCATTAAAAAAAAAAAAAAAAAGAGAGAAGAGGGATGGCGCCTAGCATAAAAAAAAGAGTGGGAGAAAAAAATGACCAAGTGGTCGCTTGTAGAATTAGGTTATATATAAAAAAAATGACCAAGTGGTCGCAAGTAGAATTAGGAAAAGGAGAAAGGGGGAGAAAAGAAAAAATGTAGAATTTGGAGAGTTTGGAGAAGAGATGTGAAAGTCTAAATAATCTTATCAGTGTAATGAGAAAAACTTTTACTTTTCCAACCATGTGCAAATTCCGGAAATTATTCCACTTCATTATATTATTGCACATGTCCACTTTCTATATCTTCTTTTCCTTGTCTCTTTATATATTTAGTTTCTTATTTCGATGACCAAGATAATTTGAGTTGATTAGATGATTTTTAGAGAGATAACTTAGCTGGACAATAAAATGATTAGCTTTGCTAAACCTTTACCAAGCTCCACATATACTCCTGTGAGAAGAGAATTTTGAGAGTAAATTTTTATAGGATAGCCACTTATAAAGAGTGTCTTTTGAGAGCTTAGTAAAGGGCAAGTAAATTCTTGATCTTTGAAAGTTTCGTTTTCTAAAACCCTCTTTTATGATTCTGAAAGAAAATTTTGGCATTGCTATGATTCATTTGACTTTGATAATTTTTATGGGGATCTATATGCATAAAAGTCGATTTAAAATCCATGTTATGATTTGATTGATTTCTAACGTAAGATTAAGTTGAAAAGTATTTGTTTAGAATTTTCTTAAATAGAGTTTTTATATAAGTTTATCGATCCTTTGCTCGAGGACTAGCAAGATCTAAGTGTGGGGATGTTGTTGACGCAAGATATTGACTAAAATTATGCTCTATTTTTATATGATTTTATATATTTTCAGGGATTAATATTATGATTTAGTCTTGTTTTGCTAACAAATAACCCCGTTTTCGAAAATGCTCTTTGTTTTTGTGCAATATTAATTTTTGCAGGAAAATAGGGTATAAATGTGATATTTTGAGGATTTCTCGAAGAAAGGATTATGCTACAAGTCCAAGGAGGAGAGATGATTAATTAAAAGAGAGCAATTAAAGGCCCAAACCCATTATGGAGAAGATTCCAGAAGCTAAGGATTGTTTGGATATGAAGAATATGAAGATAAGGAAGGTTTATCAAGAGTCCAATCCAAACTCCAAATAAATCGCGAGATATTCTCGGATTTCAGGACAGCAGCAGCTTGTCGGCCAATTTCGGAGACCTTAACGACGTCAAATGAAGAAAGTTTGAATACCAAAGTTGTAGATATTTTCGAGCTCTACAATTTAGAGTCAGAGTTTGCCTTATTTGGACTTCAGATGAGGAAGTTATGGTCGAATTACTAAAAGCTGCAGAATATGGAAAGGTGATTTCGGGAAGGACTCTATCAATGACTTCATCTCCAAGCAAGGAAATATATGGACGTCCCGGACTCTTTTGGAAACTTATATATACTTGGAAATAAGTGTTTTAGGTATTTTAGGACTCTTAGAACCGACCTATTAGTTTCCATGTATAGGGGACTCTCCGGAGTATAAATATATGGCCTCCCAAGGGGAGAGGCATCATTGTCCACCGCAAATTCATTGTAAGCCGAGAGTCTAGGGCAGAGGTCGGGGGCCAAAGGCGTTCAACTCGGCGAAAGGCGCATCTCGGCGAAAGGAGGAAGCAAGAGGAGACAGGAGGGGGGCTGGTCGGCCGACCCCTAGGGGTCTGGTCGGCCGACCCAGGCCCTCCCGAGGGTTGTTCGAGTTCATCTTCTGTCGAGTTCTTCGTCGAGTTCATCCCGACGATTGTGCTTCAACTTCGTGATGTATCTCGAATAATTTCTCGTACTTCTTATGCTACTTTGATGAAACCTTGATGATTTGATCAATAAAGTTTGTCTTTTAGACTTAGCTTCTTGTTTATGCATGATTTATGATCCATATCTTTGCAATGCTTAATTCCGACATGTTTATATCTGGCCAGATAATAAGCTTAGCATGTTCTTTTAGTAGATCTTTTTACTTTAATTAGTTGATTGAATCTACTCATGCTTAGAGATGGTTAAGGTTTGCTAGTTCGTCGATTAACTGGTTCTAGTGACAGTAGGGCTGGAGAAAGGTTCTAGTAAGCTTTTGACATTCATGATCATGCTTAATCTTTGCTTTATGTTTAGATTTTATCTCAAGGTGGTTCTTAGTACATAGGTTGTTTGTCTCATATCTCTTGTGGATCCTTTTGCCACGTTAAACCATATCAATCTCGTTTATAGCTTAATACTTGTTCTATCATTTTATGCTATAGTTTGGATCTCGTTTAGACCTTAATTAGAGTATAATTAGAGCATAATTAGAAGTATTATTAGAGTAGTTCTAATCCCTTTTTAAGCTTGTTTAGATTTATTAGAACTAGCTAGTAATTAAGTTAATATTAGATTAATAATATCCTAAGCATAATTATCCTTGGATTGACAAACCCAAGATACTCATCCTGGGGAAAAGCTATCACGATACTGTGCGCTTGCAGTATAAGGTTTGACGCGCTTAAGTGCCGTCAACAAACCCTCGACACCGCCTTTCGACTTATGTCCTGGCCACCATGAATCCATGACAGCTAAAACCATAATACCTAAAGGCAGCATGAAGAGAAAAGCGGGAGAGCCCTCCACCGATGCAGCTTCGGTTCAACACCTGCGACCTGGGATGGTTCTGTTAAAAGGATTTGTCAAGCCTGAAGATCAAATCGGGATGGTTAGTATGTGTCGACAACTGGGTAAGGGCCCAGGGGGATTTTACAGGCCAAGCCTCAAGAATGGTGCCAAGCTGAACTTATGGATGATGTCCCTAGGAAAGAACTGGGATCCGACGTTACGCTCATATGGACCCACGCGTCCATTCGATGGAGCACAAGCCCCGACAATACCAGATGCTTTCAAGATGATTGCTCAGACTGCGAATTCCACTGCAAGCGAATTTCCTCAGATTAACCCGGACGTATGCATCGTCAACTACTACACCAACTCCGGAAAGCTCGGGCTTCACCAAGACAAGGACGAGTCAGAGAGTAGCCTTACCAAAGGTTTACCTTTCATATCCATCTCCATAGGAGACACCGCCGAGTTTTTGTTCGGTGACACGAGAGACAAAGACCAAGCAACCAAGATCAACCTCGGATCTGGTGACGTTCTCATACTCGGTGGAGAATCAAGACTGTTATTTCATGGCGTTTCCCACGTGAAGACCAACACTGCACCAAGTTGGTTGAAAGAAGAAACGGGCATTCGTCCTGGGCGTATCAATCTTACGTTTAGGCAGTACTAGCTAGATACTAGTTGGTGTGCTAATAGTCATCGCAAAACTTTTGTAATGAGAGGGGGTTGACTCACATAACTCTCGAGTTTCCCCTGTATCCAACTCTTTGCAGTCGGTATGTGTCCCACCCTCATGAATTATGTAACTCTATTTTCAGGGAGCACTCTGAACTCTTGTAGTTCTCACGTTTCATGCTTTTGTTATTCAGGCACTTCAGTCTTTGTAATCCATGACATTTTTTTGTTGTTGTTACCTTGTTTCTAACTCAAATAAATCTGATGAATTATACCTCCAAAAACATTGCGCTATGGCGTGTAAAACCTCCTTGTTCATGTCTCTCTATAACCTTGTGTTATTAGCATATCCTCTGAGATTGGATGGAAATACCGCTCTTGACGAGGCGTTTACCCGAGCAGTCTATGGTGCCGCGACGGAACCTAGGGTCCTGTGTGCACGGCCGTCACTCGGTTCCACTAGGGGCGCGCTGGTATCAAGACATGCAAGGCATGACACCGCTGAAATGGTGGGATATCCCTATCCAACTTCTAACACCTCGTTGACCCCTATACATTTAATTCGTGGGAATAAGTACTCAAATTCAACTGCCACCTAGTATCATTTCATTGCTTTGTTTCACCTTGCCCTTCGTGGTCTGTGGGGAAAGATCCACCCTAACCCCACTATCGTTCACACCTTTCTCTTGCCTTGTTGAACCATGTTCTTCTGGATCCGTGAGACGAGTCAAATCTAGGTTTCCACTCGTCCACATCTTTTCGTTGACTTTGTTTATCTTTACTGGTCGTGCTTCACGGGGATGAGCAATTCACTTCTCCACGATACATTTACACCCATTGGTCCAAACCTCGGATTTCTCTGCGCTTACCCCGATTCTCTTTAACGTTCTGTATATGTGGAAATGCGTGGTTCCATTCCCACTGTCTTACTACATCATTCCATTTCTTCTTCCAACTTGCCCCTCTCTGAATGGTGGAGACAGCCAAACTCTGTTTCCACTGCTTTCTCCTACGTCCCTTTCTGGAATATAAGGAACCTTATTTCCTGAAGATGATCTTCAGCACCATTCATCGTGCTGGCTTTTGCTCTCGGCTAGTGCTCGTATCATATCATCTTCTTATAAGTTGTTTTCCTCCATCTTTGAAATTATCCTCAAAGGTGGGCCTACTACCATTATCGATGGTTCCGTTAGTAAGCACAAATCATCTACCTGTACTTTTCTTGGTCAGACTTGACCAAATCTTATGGAATCGTACAAACCATCACTTTGTCTAGGTGAATATGTCCTACTTTCTTCCCGTGTTAACTTTCTTGAGGCAATGAGTAGTGTGTGCTATGTATCGCCACACCTTACTCTTTGAGAATATTTGGATTTGATATCTTATATGTGTACGCAGTCCCTATCAAATGAAATGAATGTGCCTCCTAACAACACATCCATTGTTGTTTTCTATAACTCGCGAGATTTTTGCTTCATTCAAACTCCCTACTGCGTATGCTTTGCTTCTCATTGTTCAAATAAATCAGATGTTTATTACGCTCCTAAACTTGGTGTCAAAGCCAGGAAGTAACCCTCTCGTCGTGCTTGAACCAATCATGTCATTCGCTCGCTGCCACCACGTTCTCTTCGTGGTTTGTTCATTTCCCTCTCATATGAGACGTGAATTATCGAGTACCTTAAAGGAACCATCCTAGTCAACCAAATGATGCTTTGTAACTACCTTGTGTTAGGAAGGTACTAACCACTCACTCGGTCGTTAACAAAGCCGACAAAGGACAAAGGAAGAGTTAAAGTGCGTTTGCAACTATTAAAAGAGTCCCGAGCCCCAAGATGCGGGTAGTATCTTTTCACCCTACGACATAGAACCCTGCCTCTTTCAAAATCTCGGGACGAGATTTCTTTAAGGGGGGTGGGTTGTGATGCCCCTGGCATCTCAGAAGCCGTACACACAATTATACATAAGCTAATGATGAATTAAGACTAAATCATGCTTGAGAGAGTAACGAGGAATTGGTAGATAAACCACTAAGTCAAAACTTCTCAAACATGAAATTTTAGCTCATCCCCAAATTGATTCTGAAATTTCTTTTGATTGGACTATACAACTCAAAAATTTTCTTTTATATGAAATGAAATTAAACTCATCACCTTTCAAATGCATCTATTGTGGATGTATTTGGACTTCATTTGATACTTCAAAAGATGAAAACAAGAAAAGCTTTACTTAGGATAAATCTGCTATTTTACCATAACCCTAAACAAGGGTATGTTGTATTTCAAAATATGTTGTGATTTAGAGAATGCTCATATTATCAAAGTTGTAGGAAATGATCTAAGAAACAACTTTGTCAAAATGAGTCTGGTCATAAAATGAATTATAATAGGAGTTTTGAAACAATTCTTGTCAGCCTAGAAACACACTTTAAATCTGTCCAGTTTGGAAAATGGAGTTTTACTCTAACCTACACCCATTTTCATGCAAGGACCAAATTGAAGGGATTGTAGGTTTTGAAATTCCAAACAATATTGTCAATAGGCTCCTTGGGTGATAAGGCCCGGAAATAAGAGTTTTGAATTTTCTAAGCAACCCTGGTCTGTAGGCCAAATGAAATTTGAGAGCTAGATTCAAATGAAATTCATATTTCTAAACAATTTTTGGTATTAGACCTTTTGACAAAGTTGTATATATTCATTAGTAGAACATTTCCTTCAATGGGCACTCTTCCAAAATCGGAGTCTAAATGGGTTAAAAACGCGATTTACAGCAGGATAGAAAACACACTTTTTCCATTCCTTTTACTGAGTCCATGACAGGTGGGGCCCACCTGTCAGGCCGGTCTTCTTCCTCAGTACGACGCCCGCCCCGTGGCTCGCCGGCGTACAGGACGTACGCGCGGCCACGGATCGACGGCCCCACCGCGTTCTCCCTTCACCTGGACGCGCCCCGGCCCCCTCCACTCGCTCTCTGCCTCTCCACTCCACTCGCCGCTCGCTCTCTGCTCCCTCTCCCTGCGCTCGCACTCGCAGCGCGCCGCCGCCATTAAAGGCTCGGAGTCGAGCTTGAGCTCGCCGCGCCGCCGCCATCCGACCTCCTCGCGCCCCGAGGGTGCCGCCACCACCTCCGCCGCGACCCGGCGCACCCACCCCGCTAGGCCTCGCCGCCGTTCCTCTCCCCTCGGAGTAGATCGAGCCGCCGCGCCGGGCGCCGCCCGCCATGGTCACCATGGCCGGCCCGCGGCGAGCTCGGGCCAATCACCCCTCCGGTGATCCTCGTGCCTAGCCGACCGGCGCCCCACGCTCGCCCCGACCCCCTCCACCGAATCTCCAAGGCCTCGGCCCTCACCACCGCCCCTAGCCCCTCTCCCCGCGCGCGCCGCCCGCGCGCACCCGCGCCACCCAAGGGCTCGTCGCGGAGAACCCCTTTCGGGCCACCACCGCGCTTCCACTCCACTACCGCCGGCTTCGCCACCCCGCCGCGCACCTCACGAGCCCACCCTCGCCGCCTCTCGGTGCCCGAGCTGCCGGAATCGGGGCCGCGCCACCGCCTCCGCGCGCCGTCGCGCCGCGCCGGTTCATCGCCGCCGCGCCGCCTCCCCACTCCACCCCGGGCGACGACATCTAGAGGGAAAGGTAGCCCGCGGACGGGAACGCCTCCTCGGCCCTGATCGGCTCCAAGGCCGGCCCCGCCGCCGCCGGCGCAGCCGCGCCTCTCCCCGCGTCGCGCGCCGTCGCCCGTCGGCCCGAGGAAGAAGAAGAAAGGAGGTTTTGCAATATAGCCCCCGGCCTTTTGAAGTTTCACAGATTCGTTCATGCACTGTGCTATGAGTCCGGCGATTTTTACCCGCTAGCCCCCGAAATCTATAGTTAATTACGTCCGGGTCCCTGGTGTGTGTGATTTCCATTTAAATGCATTTAAATTAGGTATGAACTTTGGAAAATCATATAAAATCACAGAAAAATCCAAAATGGACAAACTCAGTTGCGTTAGACTCCTCTTAAGTAGATCTACATGATTGGTATGATGTGGTTGTGTGAAAAGACATTTATACCCTTGGTTTTGTTGTATGCATGTTAAAGCAAAATAATTACCAAAAGAGATGCAAATGGACTCCAAATGTTGTGAAACTTGGACAGTGGCTTTAGTGTGATATTTAGGCACTGTCTGAAATTTTGTAGCCCTAGGACTTGCTGTTATTTACTCTTTTGCCCTTATACAGGTGTTATGAGCAATTATTCAACCTAGAAATTGGAGGCTATACAAAATGTGCATAAAATGGATCTTTGGTATTTTCATACACTTTGGATAGTATAAGTAACCCAACTATGAACTATGAGCCCCTGCATGTTAGGTTTGGAAGGGGATTTAGAAAGGACAAATATTGACTTGTATAAATAGACAAATGGAAAATGTGGCACAAATAAACCTCTAAAATGATGGGGTCTTGTTTTAGTCTTTATAAGGTATAGTGGTGCTGTGTAAGTAAAATGTGGGCTATAGCCTAAGTAGTTTGCCTCTTGTTCCACTATTTCACGTATAAACTGATCATTTATGCAACTAGGAAAGTGATGCCCATACAATGTATGCTTAGAGTGACAGGCCTCTATTTTTCCTATGCCTTGCATGGTATGGGAAGCTCACTGGTAAAAATTTAGGGTGTGCATGTTTGGGTTGGTCACTGTTTTTGAAATTAACAAAAGGTTACTTGCTAAACTTGATAAATAGGAAAAGTGACCTTTGGGTGTATAGAAAATTCTAGGAAAATTCTAGTGTGTTGCTAGCATGATATGGAGTCCAGAAAGTATATGTTTGAACTAGGTCCATTGAGGTACTCCGTGTTTAGGTAGTTTATCTATCACCTTTTTGTCGGTTCATGGAATGGATATTCATATATGTGTTTCGTGTTCAAGCATCTCATTTCTTGCATCATCCCGCGTATTATTCATATAGCGACGCTCATTGCAGATACGTAATCCAGAAACGAGCACGTGGAACTACCTCAACCAACGGTGATCCAAAAGACCAACTAAGACCCACTCACGACCTGGAGGGCCCATCAGTCGTGTTTGGACGGAGGAGTTGTCCAAGGGATCAAGGGGTTGCCTGGGGCAAAGCCTCACAACCCGGCAAACTAACAGTAGCTTAGTTTGATGGTTTATTAAAGTGAATCAAGGTAGGCAGGACCATGCAAATCCCAGCAAACAAATTATTTTGAGTTACGCATATGCATTAGGATTGATTGAAACCAATTGCATTAGACTTCCCGGCCGCCCTGGCCTTAGCACCTATACTTAGGGTTCGTAGGACGGGTGCCTAGAATGGTTAGGCGCGAGTAGACACGAGTGAGCACTGTCACTCGTCTCGTAGGGTTTACTTTCGAATGATGAATATTCATTACTATGAATTTATTATTGCTATGTTATGCTTTCAATTGAGACCGGGCGGAGATATGGGATTACTATGTTGAAAAATGATGTGATGGTATGGTGGACTCCGCCCGAGTCGCTTAAGGCCCGTTCGCTGTTCGCCTGCTGATCGGCATAACATTGCTAGAATGCTTATCCGGGAAATGGGACCGGTGAAACCTTACTTGTGCCATCCGAAGAACAGAAACACGTTCCTACCCACTGGTTGAGAGGAAGGTGGCCCGGGGGAGCTTGGTACTCATGACGGGGAGACCGAGATGTCGGCAGGCTCGTCATGGGGGCACAACCCGGGAGTCAGGCGGGAGTGAATCGAACTTGGGATGGGACAAGTGGAGAAGGGGGACTATATGTGGGAAAGCCGTCGTGTTAGTAAGCATATGGGCCCCTAGCATTTTCTAGTTATTCCCGGGAATATAAAAATCGATTCGAATCGCTGATGCTCACCAGGTGTGAGAATGCCAATATCACTGACGGGCAACGTAGAACTGTTTGAGGCAAGATGTTTTATGGAATCGATGATTTGATACGACACAATGGTTATACATGCTTTACTTCATGCAAATTACTCGCTTTATATTACCAATGAGATTCAGGATAAGGACTGGCGGCTGTCAAATCCCGCTATAGCATGACATTAAAACATAGTGGTTAATCAGGATTAAAGGATAGCGATTGTCAAATCCCGCTATCCTATGGTAACATTTTACAGTTTAAAACCAATGGCTAAGGACCTACTCGCTAGTAAGCTAAGCTTTGCGTCAGCCGTAAACCCTGTCCATTAAGCCATACTGAGTAATTAGTACTCAGGGTTTGCCCCCACTTTTGGCTCACAGGTACTGGCGGCATTTGGATAGCTGCTTGGAGAAGGGTAGCACCGGTGGGCTCGGTGCTTCTCGCCTCGTTCATCTGTATGAAGACTTCTTAAGTATTTGGTTCCGCTGCGAGATGTTTTGAAATCGCTTCCACATTATACATATTTTGGACATGTATTTGACTATATCCATTCTCGGTTTGTAACTAAGTCTATCTATTCTATATTTCAACTGCCTGTGATGATGTAACTGTTGTGGCTCCTTCGCGAGTCGGATGTGTGTGATGTCGGTTCCTCTGGGATTTGGTGCAAATCGAGAGCCGAGAGCTTCTCGACGGACGACCGGGTTTAGTACGGTCTAAGTACACTGTAAGCTAATGGTGGCAGGTGTACTTAGCCCGTATTAAATCGGCGGTTCCGCCACAGGTCCTTAGCTATTCTGATAGCTAGCTTTGGTGCAAATAGTTAGCTGGCTCTTGGGTGCTATATAAGCCAATCCACACAGTCATTTGAAGGGGGTTGGAGGTGAGGAACTTTGGTCTAGTATAAAGACACATTCTTGAGAGTTCTAGATTGATATAGTGCTTAAGCGCATTTCTTGTGAGTGCTTGCTTAGGCCGCTTCGCGCATTGCTCATAGTTATGACTAAGTTTGTATTGAGGTTTGTGCATGAGTTGTTGTCAGTGCTTGCGCACACCATTTTTGTAGGAGTGGGACATTTAAGTCTTGCAAAACCCTCCGAAGTATGGAGTTGCCACCATCTTAATTATTACTTGTGACCGGAAGAGATCCCCTCGATGTTTTGGCCAAAACTCACCATAGCGGAGACGACTCGGAAAGCATTTAGGAGAGGACCGCAGGAGTTCCTACTAGCGCGTACGTGCGGAGATGCGGTCAGTCCTTTTCCCTGCAGTATGAATGGACTGGACTGTCCAATCAATACAAATTCTTTTAGCCTTGTCCTAATTGCTAGTTGGCTCTTGGGGGATTCAACCCAGTCATTTGGAGGTGGTTGCAGTTATAGAACTTCACTCTAGTGTTGAGATCCATTCTTGAGAGTTTCAAATTCACCACCACCCTACTTAGGACATCACTGTCTAAGGGAGTGTTCATTTTAACGATACGATATCGTATCGCAACGTTCATTGTGGGCTAGAAGCTTCTAGGTCCTTGATCCATCAAATCGAATGGTATGGATGGCCAGCAGACACTGTTATTTTGCGATACAATATAGGTATCGGAGAAATGAACGGAGCCTAACTTTCAAAGATTCTATAAAAGCTTTAGTTAAAATGTCATTTACAAATTAGTGATTGACTCTTATTTGGCAGACAACACTTATTCTCTATGATGAATAGCCTACCAACTATTTATGAAACATTTGTTGAATGTGAGATGTATCACTGATTTCATCTGTCATCAGTAAACCATTGTAAGTTACTTTTGTTGAAGGGTCAAGCCATCAAGGCCAGCAATTTAAATAATTACTGCTGCTCAAAATAGCACAAACTTAGTTCTAGATTTCCCATTCAAATATATGTTGATTGTTTGTCGAACAGATTGACGAAGCTAAGGATGAGGGGAAGGCTGTTGTCTGAACCCAACCTTCTTTGCAAGCAGTTGTGATCGGTGTCATGCCAATGGTTTCTGGATCTGTTGTAACTGTGCTAACGCTGATCTCACCGAAAATCTATGAAAATGAAATTTTTCAAGAGGAGCTTATAAAGAACTATAGGTGCCTTGAGTGTTGTGCTTAGAAGAGATAACATATATAAATAAATATCTAGTACCAATTCTACTGTGTTGTAGCTAACTCTATTTGAAGCAATATTAATGATGCATGGAAGGACAATCACCAAGTTTGGCCAATGAAAAAGCTTGAAGATCAATATCTAAGCCAAGTTGTAAAGACATGACACTCATAATGTTGTTGCCCCTAGATACCGGTGGGCGGTGCGGTCCGAGGACAAGGCACAGGGGAGCCGGAGATCATGTTGCTGTTGCACTCGTCTCCCTGTCGTGCGGCTCCGATCGGTTCTGCGGGAGGCCGATCCTGGTTGTGTGTGGTGGTGCGGATATGCTACCTGGCTTGACCTTATAGCCAGGAAGGTTGGATGGGTGCGGTGGTTGGCTCTGATTCTCCCTGTAAAGCGTACACAGCAGATTTAAACGTTAAATTCTTGCCTAATCACTAGGATCGGCAAACACGAGGATTTGTGTACTCCAGTCAGCCGATGCAGGGGCATTAGATGGTCCATGGGGTGTATATGAATATAGAGTGAAATAGCCAAAGCCGCATCCAAAGTAGAACATTTATAAAAACCTATCTGAAAGTATGATATAACATATCTGCATAATCAAATCGGCTTCTATCCAGGACCTCCAAGGAAGTACATCTAACTAAACAAATGCAGATTATGACATGTATAGATAGGGTGCTCAAAAAACGTTGGTCTATCGGCATGTCGCGTGCACACGCTGCAGCGGCATGTCGTGGATTGTAACAAGCAATTAGGTAACGTAAAATGAGATACATGAGAATCAATTTGCTACATGAAGCATAGATACATAAATAGATCGATAAATATGCAAAAGTAAAGACGGATCTCGCGGCAAGCTTGGCGCGAGATTCATCGAGATAACTAATGGATCTCATGTCAAACTAGGCTTGACACGAGATTCATCGGGATAACTAGCGAACCTCATTACCAACGAAGCTTAGTACGAGATCCACCGAGATAACTAGCAAATCTTGTCATCAAAAATGCTTCAGTACAAGATTCATCATTGATCCAGTAAATGCTTTGCTGCCCTAGCCGACTTGGATCAACCCGCTAGGGCAGCATGACGCTTACATGGAGAGAATAAACCTGACAGCCAGGGTGGCGATGCGTCGAGAGTTGATGAGCGATACACCGCTGCTTGAGAATGATATCGTCGTTGGTTTGTTACGAAGAAGGGTTACATATTTATAGTTCGGAGACGACCCTCAAGGCAACCCTTTCTTAAAGATAGACTCAAACTCTTCCCTAAACTAATAAATTACTACTCAATAAATCTAGGACTCTATTAGTAGGTAATGTGATATGGACTCTCCCTTGTATCGGTCTAAATCCTCATGAAGTTTCCAAATATCAGCCAAAACATGCCATATAATTGTGATAGATTATGGTCGTCCTATCGTTTCGGCAATTCCCGTCGAATCCGAGCATATTTTGACGTGATTCTAGTGGCATTGGAAAGCTTATCTTTAGCTTTCCATCCATTTATAGAACACACAAAATGGAGTCCTTATGTGGCATGAGCGCCCATTTTCGTGCGGCCTACTCCTGCAGTACGAACTAGTCTCACGAAAAATTAGGCTTTAACACGGATTAGGACTGTGACTCCATCTTGGCTTGGGCCTTGGGAACACACTTAACATTATATTTGGCCAAACTTATGGTATAAGCCTAGCCAAGTGGATTCCTTCATCATGGTCTTCTGCTGGCATTTTGGCCCCACTAGGATTGGTCAAAATATGGCGGCAACAAATGTAGAGGGCTAAGAGTTGAAGGCAGGCTAGATGAACTGACTAGAGAGTGTGATGCCCTCTTCGCATAGTTTATCGAAGAATGCCAATGGTTTAGATCTATGGAAATTGTGAAAAGTATTTTAGACAATATTGTTCGATATGTGACAAAAGTGAGAGCACAGTAGGAGGGAAGGATTGCGTATAATGGATTGGATGTATTGCATGGAGCCCTTGGAGCGAATATTTAGGAGTACAATACTTGGGGGGCAAGGCTCCTTCCTGGATATATATGGCAGTCCTAGATACATAAGACTCCTAAGACTCCTAAATATACACGACATCTAACATTGCCAATTTGACGCGCCCCAGCCCTTAAGCGGGATTAAAATATGCTTTATTACCATTCCTAGGAGTATGGTAACCACATTTTTACATCAGATGATTACAGATCCATCCTAACGGGATAGACCAAACGGGGCACAGCCTGAAATCACAGCAGCGAAACTTTAAAGTGGGGCCCAAGCTTCCCCACAAGACACGGTTGGGAAGCGGGCCGTAACCCTTACACGTCCACGATTATCTTCTCTGCTCTGTAAACCAACAACAAAGCAA
The DNA here is from genome assembly GCA_022530915.1 of Paspalum notatum. NCBI lineage: Eukaryota > Viridiplantae > Streptophyta > Magnoliopsida > Poales > Poaceae > Paspalum > Paspalum notatum. Next base: position 28,652,081 of record CM039692.1, read on the forward strand.
GGGTGAGTACAAACATACTCAGCAAGCCCACCTTCTTCCATAAGAAGAGGGGGTAAAAGCTATCAATATATGCAAAATATATCTGGAGCTCAGGATAAGTTTGCTGGAAAACATTTGCATATGCAAGGTTCAATGGTTCTCAGTTTTAAATTGAGGAAACATCTTTTTCCCATAAAAGGTTGCCACTGGACTTGCCGGTTCATGGCTCATGGCAGCAGGCCAACACATTTTCCACACACCTCCTCGGTAACTGCAGCAACCTCAAAACCATTCTTTTTATCCCATCCCAACCCACATTTTTACGAAGAAGCTAATTGCCGAAAGCAAGCCATAACCCGTCCATACCGATGGCAACGGACCATCCGGATAGGTTTATACTCTGGCCAGAGGTGCACACTTTACTCACAGGTTTGGTCCAGGACGTTCATCATCATGAGGTCCTTTCCCGCTCAAGGTCTTCCCCACGCAAGGCTTCCTCGAACCTCAACCATGAGAGACATAGGACCACCTGTCGCTCAGACCAGCAGCCAACGCAACTGTCATCCTCTGTTTGCAGACATGTGACCGCGCCCCATTCCTAGCCTCCCATACATCCCAGCACACCGGCTTCCACCCGGTTATTCCTTGTGAGTTCCAACCAAGTGTTGCCGCATACAACATCGAGTGGTTGCCCGAAAAGAGTTAGGCAAGATGAATCATCAACTCAGTCCTTCAAGGTAGAGCTCCCACAACGGTCATGCCTGAGCAAACACTGCCCAAATCTCCTCCACGAAGATTGGACTCCAGAGAGACCATAATAACATCTCCCCGGGGTTTCTAACTTATAATGGCTTAGCCAACCGAAGTCGTATGCTGGGGTCTTACCCCCATGTTTTTCCAAAAACATCCATCCACATCCACACCATATATCCATCATCGTATTATAAAGAGTAGTATAGATAATTGAGTGAGCGATTCCACCTATGCCCGCTACCACCAATATTGGCTTAGGTGGCTATCCTACCAAGTTTCCTTAGCAAGCAAAACATGCAAGTTTTATTATTTATACAAGGCAATGGGTTGTGTATACAAAATTGGGTAATTTATGCATCAAGTGATGATTCCAGTGGACTTGCCATTCACTTTATTGAGGTAGCAGATACATCAGGTTTTGCATCATCGAACTCCTGTCCTACTCTCCGAGTCAAACATCTCGAGGACAGGACCGAACGGCTCACCGAGAAAGCCTACGCGCACAGGCAAGCAAAACACACCAATCAAGGTACAATATGAGCTCGTCATGAGATGGATTTAGTGTAGTTAGATGGACCTTTATTTTAGAAGGATTCGAGTGAAGGAATCATCGGAGTCCGAATTGAGTGGAGCATGATACCGTTTTTCCTACAGAAGAGCATTCCTGCATTCTACAGCCATATGGAAAGAAGTCCCATGGGCCGCCTAATGGCGCATAGGGCCCATTTCCACCATGCCAAGTCCTTTCTCACCTGTCACGAAATCATTTCCGCCAACGCGAAGGGGAGGAGGGAGATGACGTCTTGATTGCCACCCACGATGTGCCCACGTGACCGAAATACGGTGATATGGGAAAATCGGGCAGTGTCTTCATGGTCTCTAACTGCTTGGCGGTGGAGACGAGGCTTTTTGACGGTCATACCAACAGGCTACACATAGCAACATTGGATGGACAGATGGAAAGTGGTAGAGAAAGCATGAGAAGAGTATGAGTAGATAGAGCTTGATTTATAGAGAATTTAGGCGTAAGAAACACCCAAATCAGAGTTAAAACGGAAGATAATGGAATATATAAAGTGGAGGGGTTGATTTGAACTTTTGGGGAAGTCTGAGGGCTGGATACAGACATTTTTTTGTGGCAAACTTGTCAATCTAGCCCAAGATGAAACAAACTTGGGCCGGGGTGTGAAATTGGCCCATGAGGCCTTTTCCTTTTTCTTTCTTTTTCTCTCCTTTTCCTTTCTAGTTTCGGCCCCTTGACCTATGGGCTGGTGGCTTAGGTGGTGGGCCAGTCCATGTGGCCAGGCGAGGGGAAGGCAAGCGCATAGGGGGCGGTGTGTGGAGGCTTGCCGGAGCTCACCGGAATAGGGGTTTCCGGCCTCTATGAATCCGAAGATACCAACGCAAAGAGGAGAGCGAGGGGGTTCCGTTCTGGGGGTTCCAGGCATGGGGAGATACGTGGAGCAGGGACGGCCACGGGCGGCCATTGCTGCAACAATGGAGCTCCGTGGGCGGCTCTGTCCGTGTGAGCAAAATAGAAATTGATGGTGAGCGAGGGTAGAGGAGAGTGGTATGGTGCTGCACATCGAAGGAATTGGACCGAGATGGCCTGAGGATGAAGAACGCCGAGACGCTCGGCTCCCGCACAAGAATGGAGGAACGGGGAACGGGGATGGCATTCCATGGCAGACGGCGTCCAGGTGGAGCCAGAAGCGGTCCACGGCGAACGGCGAGGTGGGTGCACGGTGTGGTGGCGTCCGCAGCAAACCGAGCTCGAGTTGGGTCAAGCCGGGTGCGGTCCGAGGCAGAGGTGGTCTTCGACGTCGGCGTGGCTCACCGCGAGGGTGGGCATTGTGGGTGGCAGCGTGTGCACAAGAGGGGAAAAAGCGAAGGTGGCATCGGCGTGGTTCACAGAAATGGGCGGCACGAGTGGGAGCAGGGGAGAGAGGAGCTCGTAGCATCGGCGCGGCTCGCAGCGGATGCGGGCAACGCGGATGACGCAAGGGAGCAGAAGGGAACAGGAAGGGGGAGGGGTTCTTTATAGACGTGATGAGTGGCGGTGTGTGCTGACGAAGGGCGGGATGGCGTGGAGCTTCGCCGATGGTTTGGGCACGGCGCGCAGTGGTGGCGAGCGCGGTGGCAGGGAGTGCGGTGGCGCGGTGCGAGTGGCTGGACGCGGCGTGCGCGAGCACTGCGCAACGCGTGTGCACGGCGTGGCAGCAGGTGGAGAAGGAGAGAAGGAGGTGGTGTTGGGTGGCGTTGTCGTTGTGGGGTCGCGATGCGCTTGGCACAGCCTGGCGTGCGCGGCACTGGTGCGGCGTGGCATGCTCGCCGTGCGTGGCATGCACGCACGCGGCAGGTGGAGGGAGAAGGAGGTTGAAGGAAGGGAGCAGGCCACTGCTGGGCTGCTCAGCCAGGGAGAGGGGAGGGGGAGTTGGGCTGCGGCATGAGTAAGGATGAAAGGAGAGTTTTTGCTTTTTTGATTTTGATTCAAGTTTAGAATTTTGGAGGAACTTTGTGAGAGATTTTGATGGGGAAATTTGAGAAATATTTGGGTAAATATTTCTAGGAATATTTAGTGGATTCAAAGGAATTTTGTTGAGCTTATAACTGTACACTACACTTCACACAAACAAGATTTTCGAAATTGATTTTGAATTAGACAAGAGATTTAAGAAGATTTTCTTGAGGTCAAATTTTGAGGCATTACACAATTGTACTCTCTAACATCCCCCCGCAGTCGTAGATTGAGCATGGCAGACGGTCAGACTGGAGAATAAGCTGAAGAACTGACATCCTCCCGCATTCATAACTATGTCAAGGTGTAGAGGCAACGACCGGAGAATAAACCCAAAAGGAGCTCATGCAAACACTAGCCCTTTGTGCCGATAATGTCGAGGTAGGCAAATGCGAGGGCGCGGAGCCGTTGTCGAAGATCCTAAAGGTTGGACTGACGCCTAAGAGGGGGTGAATTAGAATTTCTAAAACTAAGTCTCACTAAAAACTACAACTAAAACAAAACCTATGCAATATGAAACTAGCTATGTGCATTAAAGTTTTGCTAAGTGTTGTTAACTCTATCATGGCTAAGTCTTGCAACCTAGTTCCACCTAGAAACTAACCTATCAAGCTAATCTAGGAAAGTAAGCACACAATTGCAAGAATGTAAATGTGGAAGCTAAAGGAATAGGTAGAGAATGCAAACTCCCAATGATGATGTCGGTGATGGCACACGATGCTGACACGAAGATTTTTTTTTCCGAGGTTCAGGGAGGCCAACGTGCCGTCTTACCCCCTACTCCTCATTAGGTGTCCCCATAGGCTTTGCTCTCGTGCAATCCTCAAAAGAGTGCGGCCTCGTCCATGCAAGGGTGGAGGATGGCAAAGTGACTTCCGCGGAAAGTGAGACAATACTTATTCCTTATGATGAATACCCTGCCAATAATTTATGAAACATTCATGGCAAGTGATACGTACCACCGCATGTGTCATTAGGAAAATATTATTAGTTGCTTTTGTTGAAATCACAAAACTTGCAACTGCATAATTACTGGTGCTCGAACTAACACAAACTGAGTTCCATATATTTTATCCAAATATATGTTGGTTGGTTATTGAACACATTGTCAAACCTAAGGATGAGGAGAGAAATTGTTAACTAGACCAAACCATCTGTGCAACATTTGTTGATCTATGCCACACAACGGGTTTATTGATCCATTGTAAGTGTGCGATCTATAGTAACCGGTGCAAACGTCGATACCATGGGAAATGTGTGAAAGTAAAATTTTGTTGAGAGAAGCTTACGAAGAACCATAAGTACCTTAAGTGCTATGATGAGAAGAGTTGATATTTATAATTAACTATCTATACCAATACTGTCTGCTATGATGTAGCTAGCTCTATTTGGAGTAATACTAATTACTATATACATGGAAGGACAGTCACCAAGTTTGATCAATTAAAAAGCTTCAAGACCAAGATCTGAGGAAGGTGGATGGACCATACACTCATACCCCAAAGGATTGAGAAGTGAAAGCGTGCCAGAATTAAGTAACCAGACCGTGTGATGCCCTCTTCGAACAGTCAACCATCGAACAAAGAGAGCGACTATATCGTCAGCTAGTGTGAAATGTACTTTAGACTGTACTATCCAATATATAGTTGACAAACATGAGAGGACAAGACTGTCTAGTCAATACAAAATTACCTTAGCCATTATCCTTATGTATCGTTGGCTCCTAGGGCCACCACACCTAGTCATTTGAAGGCGGTTGGAGCTGTGGATCTTCATGCTATGGTTGAGATACAATCTGTAATGCTTCTAAGTCACCCAATCTTAGCACATCATGGTCTAACTATCGAAGTTTATATGAAAGCTTAGTTAAAATGTCAATAACAAATAAGTGATTTGCCCAACGTATGTTTGTGGACAATACTTATTTCCTATGATGAATATCGTACCAACAGTTTGTGAAACATTCATGGAAAGTGACACATACCACTGCATAGGTCATCAGGTAAACATTATTAGTTGCTTTTGTTGAAATCTCAAAACTTGCAACTACATAATTACTAGTGCTCGAACTAGCACAAACTTAGTTCCATATATCTTAGCCAAATATATGTTGGTTGGCTATTGAACACATTGTCGAACCTAAGGATGAGGATGGAAATTGTTGTCTAGACCAAACCTTCTGTGCAACCTATATTGATCGACGCAACACAAAGTTTATTGATCCATTGTAACCGTGCGATCCATTGTAACCGGTGCAAACGCCGATACCATGTGAAATGTGTGAAAGTAAAACTTTATTGAGAGAAGCTTACAAAGAACTATAAGTGCCTTAAATGCTATGACGAGAAGAGTTGATATTTATAATTAACTATCTATACCAATTCTGCCTGCTATGATGTGGCTAGCTCTGTTTGAAGTAATACTAATTATGATATACATGGAAGGATAGTAACCAAGTTTGATCAATTAAAAAGCTTCAAGACAATGATCTGAGCAAGTTGTGTGGACCAGACACTTATACCACAAAGGATTGAGAAGTGAAAGCATGCTAGAATCAAGTAACTAGACCGTGTGATGCCCTCTTCGAACAGTCAACCATCGAACAAAGACAACGACCATATTGTCGGCTAGTGTGAAATGTACTTTAGGCCAGACTATCCGATATATAGGTGACAAACGTGAGAGGACAAGACTGTCCAGTCAATACAAAATTCCCTTAGCCATGATCCTTATGTATCGTTGGCTCTTAGGGGCTATATAAGCCACCACACCTAGTCATTTGAAGGTGGTTGGAGCTACAGATCTTCATGTTGTGGATAAGACACGACACATTCTTTAAAGCTTCTAAGTCACCTAATCTTAGGACATCATGGTCTAACTTTCAAAGTTTACATTAAGCTTAGTTAAAATGCCAGTTACAAATAAGTGATTTGCCCTTTTTTAGTTTGTAGACAATACTTATTCCCTATGATGAATACCCTGCCAACAATTTATGAAACATTATTAGTTGCTTCTTTTGAAATCTAAAACTTGCAACTGCATAATTACTAGTGCTCGATCTAACACAAACTCAGTTACATATATCATATCCAAATATATGTTCGATGGTTGTTGAACACATTGTCGAAGCTAAGGATGAGGATGGAAGTTGTGGTCTAGACCAAACCATCTATGCGACCTTTGTTGATCTACGCCATAGAAATGATTTATTGATCCATTGTAACCGTGCGATCCATAGTAACCGGTGCAAACGTCGATACCATGGGAAATGTGTGAAAGTAAAATTTGTTGAGAGAAGTTTACGAAGAACCATAAGTACCTTAAGTGCTAAGATGAGAAGACCAGGTATTTATAGTTAATTATCTATACCAATTCTACCTACTATGATGTAGCTAGCTCTGTTTGAAGTAATACTAATTACAATATACATGGAAGGACAATCACCAAGTTTGATCATTTAAAACTCTTCATACCATGATCTGAGGAAGTTGAATGGACCATACACTCATAGCACAAAGGATTGAGAAGTGAAAGCATGCCAGAATCAAGTAACTAGACCGTGTGATGCCTTCTTCGAACACTCAACCATCGAACAAAGACAACGACCATATCATCGGCTAATGTGAAATGTCTTTTAAATCGTACTGTACAATATATAGGCGTACTGTCCGATATATAGGTGACAAACGTGAGAGGACAAGACTGTCCAGTTAATACAAAATTCATATAGCCACGATCCTTATGTATCATTGGATCTTAGGGGCCCTATAAGCCACCACACCTAGTCATTTGAAGGTGCTTGGAGTTGTGGATCTTCATGCTGTGGTTGACACACATTCTTTAAAGCTTGTAAGTCACCCAATCTTAAGACATCATGGTCTAACTTTCAAAGTTTATATGAAAGCTTAGTTAAAATGCCAATTACAAATAAATGATTTGCCCTTTGTAGTTTGTAGACAATACTTATTCCCTATGATAAATACCCACCAAAAATTTGTGAAACATTCATGGAAAGTGACACGCACCACCGCATATGTCATCAGGAAAACATTATTACTTGCTTTTGTTGAAATCTCAAAACTTGCAACTGCAAAATTACTAGTGCTCGAACTAGCACAAACTTAGTTCCATATATCTTATCCAAATATATGTTGGTTGGCTATTGAACACATTGTCGAAGCTAAGGATGAGGATGGAAATTGTTGTCTAGACCAAGCCTTCTGTGCAACCTATGTTGATCGATGCCACACAAATGATTTATTGATCCATTGTAACCGTGCGATCCATTGTAACCTGTGCAAACGTTGATACCATGGGAAATGTGTGAAAGTAAAATTTTGATGAGAGAAGCTTAAAAAGAACTATAAGTGCCTTAAATGCTATGACGAGAAGAGTTGATATTTATAATTAGCTACCTATACCAATTCTGCTTGCTATGATGTAGCTAGCTCTATTTGAAGTAATACTAATCATGATATACATGAAGGACAATCACAAAGTTTGATCAAATTAAAAGCTTCAAAACCCTGATCTGAGCAAGTTGTATGGACCAGACACTCATACCACAAAAGATTGAGAAGTGAAAGCATGCCAGAATCAAGTAACTAGACCGTGTGATGCCCTCTTCGAACAGTCAACCATCGAACAAAGACAATGACCATATCGTCGGCTAGTGTGAAATGTACTTTAGACCGTACTGTTCGATATATATAGGTGACAAACGTGAGAGGACAAGACTGCCCAGACAATACAAAATTCACTTAGCCACGATCCTTATGTACCTTGGTTCTTAGGGCCTATATAAGCCACCACACACATCACATAGATGGTTAGCACGAACGCAAAGAATGCATCCCGTGAAGAGTGTATTGCCATCCAGAATCAATTATCATCATGATCAGAGAGTAGCAACAATCAAATCCATGGCAATGATGGGCACATCGATTAGTCAATTTTCATGTATATTCCAAACTAGCAACCACGTTTTTCTAAGCCACATGTCTCCTAGCTTGTATCTTCTTGTGCCGCTGCTATGTATGTGTATGAGGTAATGTGTGAATAGATTATGTAGGACTGCGATCCGTAAATTTTAAGTGATGTATTTATAATATGATGGGTTTTATGGTTGCAATTGAATCTCCATGAACATGATTTATTTGTAGTTGCTCTCTATTTTGAGGTGAAGGTAGTCATAGATGGTTGATTGTACGTGATGTCATTAACATTTTCGTGTACTCAACATATGTTTATTTGTGTACTTTTTTTTTGTTAGAATTGGTCTCAGCGTCTCCGGCTCTGTCAATGGATGTCTTGACTGAGAGCCGGATCTGGACCCACAACCTGATCAGGGGCGCAAATCAACCCTAGAAGGTTGTGGGAGAACAAAGGACGGCATGGGAATCAATGTTCACTGTGCCTCTTTGACCCCGACACAGAAACCCTAGACACAATCTACTCGGTGTAAGTAGTGAAGAGAAAGCCGCTGCCGCCTCTACGCTATCACTGTTGCCCCCTGCGTTAGCCCTCGCCGCCGCCATGGGAACCCCCGGTGCCCTCACGACACCGGTTTCACATAACCCTTTTGTCAAGTCGAAACATGATATTCATATGGTTTGCTTCTTTTGGTTGGCCTTACGTGGCTAGGATTTCTGTTCCTGCAATTTGATTTCTGTTTGAACCCTTGGTGTGAGTTGTAATAAATTGCGGTATGATTCTCTAGAGAGATGACGAAACCTAAGTTTCCATCATTAAAAAAAAGGTGAGCACTAACAAGCGCGATTGTTGTCCTACTCCTTCCTATTCTTGCCTCCCGTGGATCAAGAAACTGAAGGACCTCCCCCCTCCCCCTCCCTACAAGTGTTTTTCTCTCTTTTCCGCTGACATTAAAACTTGAATTTGTTTACAAAAAAAACATTGATTTGTACAATCACGATAAACATGAATTTTTTTCACTCACCATACAGTGATGGACATTTTTTTCATGCGTGTTGAACTGCTGATCAAACAAGTGTCAACACGTACGAAAAACTTGTTGTCAAGGGGGGAAACGAATTTCTCAAAAAGATGACGAACACACAATGGGATATAAAATTTCTCCGGGTAGACATTTTTCTTAGAAGTTCATGGTGAAAATGTGTCTGATACGTTATGTTGGCTATCTGCCTAATACCTCTGCTAGAACATTGTGATTATATGGTTTTACTTATACCCTGTATAAACATTGTGTGTTAGAATTCTGATGTCTGTTGACTAGTCAGATATTTACTTATGTGGTAGCCTGTCATTGGAGTCTTGACAGCCTGGCGATCACAGAATTCTCATGAAATGGACACCGAGAAATACAAATGTGCTGCAGATCTGACGCCAGAACACTGCGCATGCGAAGCTCGAGCGGCTTCAGCCATTGACGACGACGAGTGGAAGACCTTAGGTGCTCTCATTCTTGGTCTTGTTTGCGCTGAACAGCACGTCCTCACGACAAATCTCAGTGAACACTGAACACAAAATTGAGTTCTTCCCTGGAAAAGGGCGCGCCAGGAGGGCTGGCGTTGTGGCGCATCACGCTAAATACGCAGGGCACCCCCAACGGATGTTGTTGTTGTTGTTGCATTAGGAGTCCAGAAAGCATCTTATTGGCCATGCATTTCACATGTTGATGGTCTTCCGGGTGCGCTGCCCTGTATCTTGGGGTCACGCGTGCGTGCAAGCTACAGCATCAGTCATGCTATGCTGCACACCAACTGACCATTCCATGGATCAGAGCATATAAACTTCAGTGACGCCCAACCCTATCTATGTTCAGATTCGTGCTCGCAAATTAAACCATGGCTCCCATGACGGTCCTCCCCCTTGCATGCGCCCTGCTTGTCTTGGTCGCTGCAGCAGCGTGCCCCGCGCTGGGCTACGTCCCTCACGCCGCGGCGAGGCGGAGCACCGGCGCCCGCCGTCACGGCGCCGCCCGAACGTACATCGTGCTCGTCGAGCCACCGCCAGCGCACAGCCTGCACGCGGACGCCGAGGCCGCGCACCGCCTGTGGCACGAGTCGTTCCTGCAGAGCTCGGACGATGGCGGCGCCGGCGGCCGCACACGGCGCGTACGCCACTCGTACACCAGCGTGCTGTCGGGGTTCTCGGCTAGGCTGACGGACGGCGAGCTCGCGGCGGTGTCCCGGAAGCCCGGGTTCGTGCGCGCGTTCCCGGAGCGGCGGGTGCAGCTCATGACGACGCGCTCGCCGGGGTTCCTCGGCCTGGCGCACGGCCGCGGCGTCTGGAACGCGACGGGCTACGGCGAGGGCGCCATCATCGGGTTCCTCGACACCGGCATCGACGAGAAGCACCCTTCGTTCCGCGACGACGGCATGCCGCCGCCGCCCGCCAGGTGGAAGGGCGCATGCCAGCCCCCCGTGCGCTGCAACAACAAGCTCATCGGCGCGGCATCCTTCGTCGTGGACAACACCACCGACGACGACGTCGGCCACGGGACGCACACGACGGGCACGGCGGCCGGGGCATTCGTGGAAGGCGCCTCGGCGTTCGGCCTCGGCCCGGCGGGCGGCACGGCGGCCGGGACGGCGCCCGGCGCGCACCTGGCCGTGTACAAGGTCTGCGACGCCCAAGGGTGCTTCGAGTCCGACCTGCTGGCCGGGATGGACGCCGCCGTGAAGGACGGCGTCGACGTCCTCTCCTTGTCGCTCGGCGGCATCTCCACGCCGTTGGACAAGGACCCGATCGCCATCGGCGCGTTCGCGGCCGTGTCCAAGGGCGTCCTCGTCGTGTGCGCCGGTGGCAACAGCGGCCCGCAGCCGTCGACGCTGTCCAACGAAGCGCCGTGGATCCTGACCGTGGGTGCCGGGTCGGTGGACCGAAGCTACCGCGCCACCGTGCGGCTCGGCGACGGCGAGACGTTCCAAGGCGAGTCGCTGACTCAGGACAGGCAGTTCAGCTCCAAGGTGTACCCGCTGTACTACTCCCAGGGCATGAACTACTGCGACTTCTTCGACGCCAACATCACCGGCATGGTGGTCGTGTGCGACACCGAGACACCCGTGCCGCCGATGAGCTCCATCGACGCCGTCCGGGAAGCCGGCGGCGCCGGCGTCGTGTTCATCAACGAGCCCGATTTCGGGTACACCATCGTGCTGGAGAAGCTGTACAGCCTCCCGATGTCGCAGGTGACCGCGGTCGACGGCACCAAGATCATGGGCTACGCCATGAAGGGGTCGGCGACGACCAACCACACGGCCACGATCGTGTTCAACAGCACGGTGGTCGGTGTCAAGCCTGCGCCGGTCGTGGCCGCCTTCTCGTCGCGCGGCCCCAGCGTGGCCAGCCCCGGCGTGCTGAAGCCCGACGTCATGGCACCGGGGCTCAACATCCTCTCCGCGTGGCCGTCGCAGGTGCCCGTTGCTGACGGCCCCGACCCCGAGTCGTCGTCGTACAACTTCAACGTCATCTCCGGCACGTCCATGGCGACGCCGCACGTCACCGGCATCGCGGCGCTGGTCAAGAAGGTGCACCCGGACTGGTCGCCCGCCGCGATCAAGTCCGCCATCATGACCACGTCCAGCGCCGTGGACAACGACGGCCACCAAATCATGGACGAGGAGCACCGGAAGGCGAGCTTCTACGCCATCGGCGCCGGCCACGTAGTCCCGGCAATGGCCGTCGACCCCGGCCTGGTGTACGACCTCGGCGACCGCGACTACGCCGGCTACATCTGCGGGCTCCTCGGCGACGCGGCGCTGAAAACCATTGCCGGAAACGCCAGCTTGACTTGCGCGGAGGTCGTGCCCGTCCCCGCGGCGCAGCTGAACTACCCGGCGATCGTGGTGCCGCTGCGCGCCGAGCCGTTCGCCGTGAACCGGACGGTGACCAACGTCGGGCCGGCGAAGTCGAATTACACGGCAAAGATCGACACGCCGAACGGGCTGGCCGTCAAGGTGGAGCCGGCGGAGCTCAAGTTCACCGAGGTGAAGGAGAGGAAGACGTTCACGGTCACAGTGAGCGCCGCCGGAGCCGGAGCTGGAGCCGGCGCGGAGCAGACGCTCGCCGAGGGGGCCTTGAGCTGGGTGTCGCACCATCACGTCGTGAGGAGCCCGATCCTCGCCGACTCCAGCATTACCCTGCTGAGTTGATTATTGCCATGACCACTGCGTATGCATCGCGCGTGCGTGCGGGCGCGCGTACATCGCTCTACTTAACAAGTGAAGATCTTATGTGTGCTGAATAATCAGTCAACTACGAATCTGGATGCAGTTTTCACAGCTAAATTTGGTTTATAACAGTACATATAAAGAGTTAAACACACCAATGCCCCCATAAGCTTGTCATAGTGTGCTTATTTAGATCCATATAATAAACTCTGAAAATGTATTTATGTGCTCTTAGAGATATGAAATGTACTAGTATTAATTATTTTAGGTCCAAAATGCAACCACAATTGTGTTGTCAACTTATCAATATGAAATCGTCACACAGATATGTCATTGTAGCAACTACAGAGGTATTTTCTGGCACTTTAGATATAAGTAACAAATTTCATATATTAAGATATAGTCATATAGAAAATTTTTTTTTAGAGCACATGGACCGGGTAACACAGAGTTTGTCTAAAATTTAAAATACACAAACGTCCACGTTGTTACATTATTCATATAAAAATAATTCATGTAAAAATAAGTATACCTCCAAACGATATGAAACAAAATTTGTTGATTTTATGATGATATCATCTACACGTTCGATCATTGTCAGATTTTCGAGAATTATAAATGTGTTTAATTTGTTAAGCACGTATCTAATTTCCTGATGCTTCAAAAATCATGAAACTAACCCTGCTAGTTTTTTTTGTGTGTCATACACTCACTGGTATAATGTACCTAGAGAGATTTCACGGTGGTTGGAATGGTACCCACCAGTACCAGGCGGTACCATTATTTTTTTTAATTTCTAAAGGCCTTTATACCCTTTATAGAGATTAAAAATAAAAATGTGGGTACCGGTCCTACCTTTTATTTTTTGTACCGGACCCTCCTATTTGGTACCGGTACCGTGGTACTATCTATTTTTAAACCGTCAGATCTCTTCTGATGGACGGCTCCTACTTGTATCATAAGGTTTACGATACTGGGTTTATGATACTACAGATGATCAGATCAGAACAGCAGAAACAACACTAGCAAAATATTGTTGAGAGCCTAAAATAACTAATACTCCCTCTGTTCTTTTTTGTTTGACGTTGGCTAGCTCAAAATTGAGATAGTAGACGTCACACAAAAAAGAATGGAGGTAGTAGAACATTGGCGAAAAGAATGACCAACTATAAACGGCTATTTATTTTGAGGGTGCCTACAATTGCTATCAGTACGTAAGACCACATAAATCAAAATCTATGTTGCCTCTTTACACCTTGGGCATGTCCTTTATAGACAAGCAATTCAACTCAAAAGGACAAAAAAAAATAATCCAAGCTAGTTTCGGAAGAAACCTCCCAATGGTACCGTGTATACTTTCTCAACAATGCACTAGTGCACTACTCTCCACCAAAGAGAACGTGCGATGAAATATCATGTTCGCTGGAGCAACATCTAAAACTACAGCGTGCTGATAATTTATCCTTACATTTTGTTATGTCGCTGATACAATACAAACAACACCAGGATATAAGATGGCAGCTTCCTGGTAACATCCTAAAGGAACTTTGGTGCTAGATCAATGATTCTTGAGCTGATCTCTAGTAATGACAAAACCCTGTATGTTCATTATTTTGTGAGACAATGATGAGCATATTTGGTCCTTATTTCTGAAAAAACAAAGCATAGAAATTTATGCTACACAAGAAAATTTCTGAATAGAAAAACAAATAGTTTGTGCTTTCCTCTCATGAACAAGATTGAAAGGAGACTCACATCCATCTCCAGTTTCCTTTCTCAGGCTGGCAGATTATAGATGGTTAATTCAGTTATCTCAAGTTTTACCTACCTATGCAATGTGTACTCTTAGATTCCCTATCACCGTGATTGAAAGCATTGAAAGAGCAAGAAGGAACTGTTTGTGGAGAGGATCAGATGTTAATGTAAAGAGTAAGCCACTGGTAGCTTGAAAGAAAGTAAACAGGCCAAAAAAGGAAGGTGGTTTGGGTGTCATCAACCTATATGTGCAGAACGAAGATTTGCTTGTGAAGCACCTGCAGAAGTTATATAACAAGTTGGATATACCCTGGGTCAATTTAGTTTGAGCTGTTCACTACCCAAATGGTCAAATTCCTCATGCTACAAGAGAAAATGGCTCTTGGTGGTGTGATGTGCTAAAACCTGTCGACATGTTTAGAGGAATCGCCTCCAATAAAGTGGGCGATGGGTCCACTATTCTACCTTGGAATGATGTTTGGAATGATAACTATTTGAGAGAATTTCTACCAAGGCTTTTCACATTTCCAAAAAATCAAAACATCTCAGTTGTAGAATTTTTGCAAGACAGCACGGTATAGAGGCACTTTCATATTCCTTTATCTGAAGAAGCTTTTCTAGAGCTATAGAGCTTGCAAGGGATGATTCAGCAATTACAAGGACAGCCAACAGAACAAGATGAGTGGCACTACAGTTGGGGTCTAACGCATATTTAGCCAAGAGATTCTATGATATTCTCTTCAAAACAATATCTCCCCTCCACAACCCAATCTTTGGATATGGAAGTCAAAGTGTAGTAAGAAGCTAAAGGTATTCATTTGGTTACTCCTGATGGATAAGCTAAATACAAAAAATATTCTGAGAAGAAAAATTGCAGAATTGAGGGAAGTGATTACAACTGTGTCCTATGTGATCTAAGAGTGGAAGAAACATCTTTTCATATGTTCTTTGAATGTCCCTACAGTTCCTTGTGCCGGCAGGCTCTTAACATTCACCGGTATTTGTCACACCCGGTTTTAGAAACAAAACCAAGTGCTAACCATGTATGTGCCAGGATCAGTTTAACCACATACACAGCATAAACAAAAGTAAATAGCACAACCAGTACTTTACTTAAGAGTAATAACCATTATTACAGACCGTAAATGTCTTTAACGAGCAACTTAACGAGAACGAGATAACTAAGCGACAGCGGAAGACGACCAATGCTCCACAGGCAACTGACGGATGGCACACCAGCCTAGAACTCGTCGTAGTCCTGGAACTCCTGGTTAGGATCACCACAACTTCCTTCTGGATCTGAGCAGCGGTTGCAATGGATGCAACGGGTATAAAACAAGCAAGAATGAGTACATAACGCACTCAGCAAGTATTCCGTTTAGGATAAAAGTGGACTGGCTTTATAGTGGTTAGGCATAGCATTTGCTTTTAGTTAGTCAAGTTTTAATTACTAGCAATGATTAGCATTAACCCATCCCTTTATTATAAAGACAGAGAAACATACTTAAAAGGTAAGCATAAACCATAACCATATTCATTGTCATTACCATGATCACTGTGAGCCATTCACCTTGAAGCTGAAAACTCTAATCTGTGAGGGTCCAGGCCGCTCTTGACCGTGAGCACGGCTGATATATCAGTTTTAAACACTCTCGAGAGGTTGTACAACTTTACCCACAAGTCATGATTCCCATTGTGCCCGAGGTTTGCAAAGCCCCATTTATTCATACCTTAGATGAATCGGCAGGGTTTCATTACGAGACCTTTACAAAGAATTCCTAGAGTTGTGGCCCACTCGTTATAGGTTACTCCAGTTAACTAAAGATATGAGAGTTCCGTTCCAAAGGGTGACAGATAAAACTGCACCACATTGGCAAAGGGCAAAGTCCCATATCCCCCAGACCCCTCATACGCCATGTTTCAGGAAAGTAAGCCAAAACTCTAGTTCATCTAATTAATCGGTCAAGCCCAGTGCCCATGTGAGTCTTGTGGTTGTACTGTTTTCCTGGGTGGTCGTTCGGCGAACCGATCCTTAGGGCGAAGCACTTGAGCAAAACCAACAAAACATGCTCAAGCCTCCATGATGTTAAAACCAAACTTTTATCATCAGGTTCATCATTACTTGACCATCATTAACAACATAAGTAAAGTGAGTTGAGCGGAAGCAATTAATTTACAACATCACAGCCCTCCCAGGTTATAAAACATGTAAAAGTATATGAGGCTAGTCATCCTTAGTAGGAGCATGCAAAATTTAGGCTCTAGATCATGTGATTAAAGTAAATAGGACATAGGTCAAAGAATACTTGCCTTCCTCAGCAAAAACTTGCTCAGGAACTTCCCAAGATGGATTCTCGACAAACTCGGACGGAACGTCGGCTACACGTTGCATACACACAAGCAATGAGCATTACTTGACTAAAACAGTACACCAAACATCATAAACAGAGGTTAAAAAGGTTTTAGAATTGATCTACACTTTATTATGATTCCGTAGGTTCAAGAATCGTTCAAATCGGAGTTAAAACGCAAAAGATATGGATAAAATAAGATTAAGGGCTTAAAATAAAGAGAATTTGAAATTCCAGGGGCTAAACTGTGAAAACCTGGACCTATCCGTAAATAAATAGGACCGCGGGTTGATTTAGAAGAAGCACAAGGTTTCTTTTGCAAAACCTCACGCTGACCGGGATTGACCAGGACCGCGGGTTGATTTTCCAAAAGCTCAGGGTCTAAACCGTAAAGCCAGGGACCTAGATCTAATAGATCTGGACCGCGGGTTAATTCTCAAAAACCCCAGGGACTCTTTAGCAAGAATGCGGCGCTGACCGGTATTGACCGGGACCGCATCTCACTTACAACCGTTGGATCTCGATCGGACGGCAGGGAAAAGATCGAGCGGTGGGGAAAAGAGACCGGCGACGGGGGTCGACCGGCGGTGACCTTCGGGCGCGGCGGAGACTCGCCGGAGTACCGCGGAATCCGCGGTTCCGGGCCTAGGGTTAGCGGGAAAAGGTGCACGGGAGAGCGGGCGGCGGTGCGAAGCGGCCGGAGCAGTCGCGGTGGCGGGGCATCGACCGGAGGCGGCGCGCGACGGAGCGGCGCAGAGGCTTACTCCGGCGAGCGATTCCCGCCGGTGTAGGGCGCGACTAAGGACTAGAGCTAGCTAGATCAACTCCTTACCTCGGTGCGGAGCTCGCAATGTAGATGGGAACGTCGGTGAGGCGGCAACGGCGGTCGGCGACGTGCGGCGGCGTCCGCGGCTCTCTACGTGGACCGGCGGTGGCGCGGTGGGCAACGTTGGCGGTCTAGGGCTTGGGCGTTCGATGGCTAGGGCCTCGGGGTGGCAGCCTTTATAGTCCGGATGCCGAAGCTTGCGGAGGGGGAAAGGGAAAGCACGGCGCGGCAAGGAAGGTCCGAGCTCGGACTCTGTCCGTGTCCGCGTTGCGCACGGCGCGGGCGAGGGCAGGGAAGAGAAGGCGCGGGCGCGGAAAGGAAGGGCGGAGGATCGGCGCGGGATCCTCAGGCGGGGTCGGGACGCAGGCGCGAGGCAGGCAGGGCTCGGCTTGTCCGGATGGCGAGTCCGTCCAGGACTCCGGCCTTGGCGCGCGTCGGGGAGAAAGGAAGAAAGGAGGGGATGACAGGCGGGGTCGGGTGTCAGTGAGAGAGAGAGAGAGAGCTCGCGGGGGAGGGCGCGGCGGCCTGCTGGCTGGGCCGTTCCGGCCAGTGGGCCGCGCAGGGGCGCTGGGCCGGAGTGAAAAGGAGAAAGGGGAGGGGGAACGGGGCCGACTGGGCTGGGCCGCGGGGTGAAAAGGAGAAGGGGGAGAGGGAGCTGGGCCGGCCTGGCCGCTGGGCCGACTCGGGCCAAAAGGGAGAAAGAGAAGGAAAGGAGGAAAAGGAAATTTTCCTGGGTTGTTTGAAATTTGAGAAATTTTGGAGAGATGCAAATGAGTTTAAATTGAAACTTTGAACACTGCAAATCACCCAATAAAAATATGCAAAGACATGAGTGCTCAAACATGTGATTCCTATGATTCTTTTTAATTAAGTAATTTGAAATCTCCAAAAATCAAATAGGTGTCATGTATGATCAAACAATATGAACAGATTAAATTGGTTCCAAATGATCTTCTTTGTGGTAAAATTTAGGGTGTTACAAACCTACCCCCCTTAAAGAAATCTCGCCCCGAGATTTTAGGATTGGCTAGCAAAGAGTTCCGGGTAATCTGCTCTGAGGTCATCCTCTCTTTCCCAGGTAGCCTCCTCTGCCGTATGGTGGCTCCACTTAACCTTGCACATCTTTATGACCCTGTTCCTGGTAATCCTTTCTGCCGTCTCCAAAATTTGGACTGGATATTCTGTATAGGTCAAATCATCCTGCACATTAAGTTCATCCTCCTGCAACTGCTCTTCAGGTACTCGCAAACACTTCTTTAACTGAGATACATGGAACACATCGTGTACTCCCGATAACCTGTCAGGCAATTCCAATTGATATGCAACTTCTCCCTTACGGTCAATTATTTTAAAAGGCCCAATATATCGGGGTGCTAATTTCCCTTTCACCTTGAATCGGCGTAAACCACGAATAGGTGATACTTTCAAGTACACATAGTCTCCTACTGCAAATTCCAAATCCCTTCGACGGTTATCCGCATAACTCTTCTGTCTAGTTTGAGCAATCCTCAAATTCTCCCGAATCATTCGTACTTGTCGTTCGGCGTCTTCTATGATTCCAGGACCAAACAACTGCTTCTCCCCTGGTTGATCCCAATGCAAGGGAGTTCTGCACCTTCTACCATACAAAGCCTGAAAAGGTGACATCTTGATACTAGCCTGATAACTATTGTTATAAGAAAATTCGGCATACGGCAAACTTTTGTCCCAACTAGTACCATATTGTATTGCGCAAGCTCTCAACATATCTTCCAATATCTGGTTGGTTCTTTCTGTCTGCCCATCGGTCTGTGGATGATATGCTGAACTGAAATTTAATTTAGTGCCCATTGACTCATGCAAACGCTTCCAAAAATGAGACGTAAATTGAGTTCCACGATCTGACACAATCTTCTTTGGTACTCCATGCAAACACACAATTCTAGACATATACAATTCAGCTAACTTGGCTCCCGAATAAGTGGTCTTGACAGGAATAAAGTGAGCAACTTTGGTTAATCTGTCCACTACTACCCATATGGAATCAAAACCACTTTGTGTACGTGGTAAGCCAACAATAAAATCCATACCAATTTCCTCCCACTTCCACTCTGGGATCTTGAGTGGTTGTAACAATCCAGCGGGCTTTTGATGTTCAGCTTTCACCCTCTGACAAACGTCACACAAAGCTACATATTCTGCTACTTCACGTTTCATACCGTACCACCAAAATTTCTGCTTCAGATCTTGGTACATCTTTTCACTTCCGGGATGGATGGAATAAGCTGTTTCATGCGCTTCCTTTAGTATTAAATCTCGTATAGACTTTATGTTCGGAACACAAATCCTATCCCCATGCCATACTGTACCGTCGTCATCCACTCGGAATCCCGGTGCCTTGTCTAACTTGATTAGCTCTTTTATTTCCTTGATCTTCTCATCATTAAGTTGTCCCTTCCTGATTTCTTGTTCCAATGTAGGTTCAAACTCCATGGAGATGGCGCCTTCCGTATTATTAAGAAAACCCAAACTTAGTCGGTCGAATTCTATGGCTAACTCATCCGGCAACTCTCTTGCCCACAACAAACTGATCTGACTCTTCCTGCTCAAAGCATCTGCTACTACATTTGCCTTACCAGGATGATAATGTATCTCCAAATCATAATCCTTGATTAATTCTAACCATCGTCTTTGCCTCATATTTAGCTCAGTCTGGGTAAAGATATACTTTAAGCTTTTGTGATCAGTATAAATATCACACTTTTGCCCGAATAAATAATGCCTCCATACTTTTAATGCATGCACCACTGCGGCTAATTCCAAATCATGAGTTGGGTAATTCTTCTCATGATCCCTCAGTTGTCTAGAGGCATAGGCAATAACCTTGCCTTCTTGCATAAGAACACATCCCAAACCTAGTCGTGAAGCATCGCAGTATACTGAAAAAGGCTTATGCATATCTGGAAAGGTTAGCACTGGCGCTGTGGTTAACCTCTTTTTCAACTCCTCGAAGGCTTTCTAACAAGCTGACGTCCACTGAAATTTAATATTCTTCTCTAACAATGCTGTCATTGGTTTAGCAATCTTGGAAAACCCCTCAATGAAACGCCGATAGTAACCGGCTAATCCTAGAAAACTCCTGATGTCTTTCACATCCTCTGGGATCTTCCAATTCTGCACTTCAGATACCTTACTCTGATCAACGGCAATTCCTCCATTAGATATGACATGACCTAGAAATTTAACCTCCTCAATCCAGAAATCACACTTGCTAAACTTCGCATAAAGTTTATGTTCTCTAAGCTTCTGTAACACTAGTCTTAGATGTTCCTCATGTTCCTCTTCAGTTTTGGAATAGATTAGAATATCATCGATAAATATCACAACAAACTTGTCAAGATATTCCATAAACACACTATTCATCATGTACATAAAGAAAGCTGGGGCATTGGTCAAACCAAAGGACATAACCGTATATTCGTATAACCCATAACGACTAATGAATGCTGTCTTTGGTATATCTGAAGGTCTAATTCTTAGTTGATGATATCCAGAGCGTAAATCAATCTTGGAGAAAACACAGGCACCTTTGAGCTGATCAAATAAATCTTCAATCCGGGGCAGTGGATATTTATTCTTTACTATAACGGCATTAAGACCTCTGTAATCGACACACATTCGCAAGGTTCCATCTTTCTTTTCAGTAAGCAAAACTGGTGAGGCCCAAGGGGAGGTACTCTTGCGAATAAACCCTTTCTCCAATAGTTCATCTATTTGTTTCTTAACTTCAAGTAATTCGACACCAGATATTCTATATGCTTTCTTATAGATAGGTGCAGTTCCAGGTACTAATTCAATAGAAAATTCAATGTCACGTTCAGGTGGCATACCTGGCAACGAATCTGGGAAGACATCCGGAAATTCTGACACTACTCTGATGTTCTCCAAGGCTGTGGCATCAATAGCATTAACTCCTGCTTGAGGCGGGTCTATCAGAACTTCCATGTTCTCACCGGATGGCGTAGTCAAAGTCACTTTTCTCTCGGCACATGAGATTACCCCGTTGTATCTTTGCAGCCAATTCATACCCAGGATAACATCTACTCCTTGTGCTTTCATAACTATCAATGATGCTGGAAAATCTACCCCCCTTATTTTAATGGATGCATCATCACAAGCGAACTCGGATCGCATGTTTCCCCCCGGTGAACTAACTAGCATTGTTTTTACCATCTTTATCATAGGCAAACTATTCCTCTCTACATATTGAGCAGTAACGAAGGAATGCGTAGCACCAGTATCAAATAGTACTAAGGCGGGTTGGGAGTTGACCAGGAACGTACCTACGACAGCATTTGGACCTTCCTGGGCAGCCTCCGCAGTGATGTGGTTGATCTTGGCGTGGCTGGAAGCTTGGTTGGGGGTCCCCGCCTTCGAACTTGGTTGCGGTGGCTGTTGCGGCGTCCCTCTATATGGGCATTGCTTAGACCAGTGACCTGTTCCTCCGCATTTGAAGCAATTTGCACTTCCCGGTGGTACTGGCGTGCCTGTCTTCACTGGGGTACTAGTAGGGGTTGGTTGGCGGGGAGCTTGATTGTTTGAGCGCTGCATCTGGGGATTGTTCTGCTGAGACTGATAGTTCGGGCGCTGATAGTTGCTATTATTGTTGTAGCGCTGGAACTGGGGCTGCTGCTGTCCGGAGTTCTGTGTAGGACGGTTCTGAAAGTTCTGGGACCCAGAAAACCGCGGGCGGGTGTTACTGCTAGACTGTTGTGCCTTCTGTTTGCGCTTCTTTTCCTCCATCTCGCGACGAGTATTCTCCGTCACGATAGCTCGGTCTATCAGATGCTGGCAGTTAGGAAAAGTATGGTTCATAAGCTGGTACCTGAGTGGATCGACCAAGCCTTTGAGGAAACGGTACTGCTTCTTGGGGTCAGTGTTAACCTCCTCGGGACAGTAGCGGGACAGCTGTAGGAACTTGTCTCGATACTCACTGACGGTCATGGTGCCCTGGGTGAGTGCCAGGAACTCTTCTTTCTTCAGTGACATCACACCAGCTGGAACATGATGCGCTCTGAACCTCTCGGTGAACTCCTGCCAGGTAATGGTGGTGGGGTTGTTATGAGCCAAGCGGTACGATTCCCACCATTGTTGAGCGGCACCCCGTAGCTGATGAGGGCCGTAGAGAACTTTCTCCTGGTCGGTGCACTGAACGACGTCCAGCTCCCGTTCTATAGCGCGGAGCCAATCTTCTGCATCCATAGGATCGGCAGAGTGAGTGAACACAGGTGGGTGTCCCTTCATAAATTCTGCGCGCCTGTCTCGCGGTTGAGGCGGTGGTGGCGGGGGTGGTTGCTGCTGTGCCTGGTGCATGGCTGCCACTGCTTGACCAAGAGCTTGTATCACTTGGGTCTGGTTCATGATCAGTTGTTCCATAGTCATCGGTGGCGGTGGATTTGGAAGTCCTTCTCCGCGACCTCCTCTACCTCCACGACCACGACCACGTCCACGTCCTGTACTCATCTGATGGACCAAACATACCGTTAGCACAGACTTCCGACCATACCTCTTATTCAACGTTAGTAACCAGGATAGATGAGATAAAGATCTAAACATATATATGGATAGAGCAAGGCTTTCCCAAACTAACTATCTTTATTAAACTTATTAAGCATCCAACCAAAAGGCTAAGTCGTGGACATCGCCCCACAACTTAAGCACTCATTACAAAGAACCAAATCATCCATAAGACACAATCATAAGCAAACGAGCACACTTTTAATCGTTCTAAGCCTAACCGGACTAACTAATCGATACTACTAGAACCTATTACAAAAGGGGTAACATCCTAGTCCTCATGATGCCGTATATAGGTCCTAGCTTCTGGATCATCGTAGCGGGCCTTCTTCCTGCGCGGAGCATCAGCGGGGTCTTCTACAGGTTCTTCTTCCGCGGGCTCAACGCCATGGGCAACCCATGCTCGAAGCTTCCGGTTCTCGTACCTCACCATGTCCAACTCGTCCAAGGCGGCATTGTAGTCGGTGTTGAGGGTAGCAAGGTACTCAATAGTGGACTCCAGGCGTGGGTTCTGTTCTGCCTCCGGGTTGGCGATCCAGGCATCAAGTCTTTCGACCGAACGGCAGGGGTAGTACCGGCGTGAAGTGATGGCCATATCTTCACGGTGTGCATGGCACAGCGTCGTCAAGGCCTCCCTGGCAGCATCACTGATGGCGGCTTTATGGCTGTTGCGGCGAGTAGGTGCGTGCCTGACGTGGATGTTCCGGCGGGATCCAAACTCATCCGGGATGCTGATCTCCACTGTCATGTCCCAATCATCAGGTAGGACGGGATGGCGGTAGCGAGTCCCCACATAGGTGATCCAGAACTGATCGTAGTGGAGCATCTCCAGCGTTTCCCTCAGCATCCGAGGAACAGGCAGCGGGTAGTCGAACCAGCGGTGGGTAGTGGTGACCACGGGTCCAGCTTCATCGTCGTCCTCATCATCGTCCGATGGGGGTGCGTCTCCAGCATCTGGATCTTGTTCTAGGTCTTCAGGGTCAACAGCTGGATCTTCTGGCTCCTCCTGGGGTTGCTCCTGCGGCGGCGCCGAAGGGGGTACTGGTGGCTGCACCTCCAAGGGTTCTTCCTGCGGCTCCTCTCCCGGTTCATCTTCGGACAGCTCAGGGACAAGCTCCTCTGGGTCCTCCTCCTCGGACTCAGTCAGGTCTACCCACTCTGGTGGCGGTGGAGAAGGTGGGGTTGGGGTAGGCAATCTGATCCTGTTGGGTCCGCCATAACCTCGTCCACCAACACGCATGCGGGCAGTGCGCTTGAAAGTCGACATCTGCAGGCCCACATCGTAAGCAAACATGAGAAACAGTTCTATTATGGGATAGATAAGTAGATATAGAAGATCTTAATTGAAATAGACAAGTATGGATGTCAAAATAGCATATATGGCAAGTATTTGAATGGAGAAAGCAAGAAAAGGTAAGCAAAATCCTTAATCACGACCAGTTCTACTCTAGGCTTGCGTCCTACGGTCAGCACGGCTCTGATACCACTTCTGTCACACCCGGTTTTAGAAACAAAACCAAGTGCTAACCATGTATGTGCCAGGATCAGTTTAACCACATACACAGCATAAACAAAAGTAAATAGCACAACCAGTACTTTACTTAAGAGTAATAACCATTATTACAGACCGTAAATGTCTTTAACGAGCAACTTAACGAGAACGAGATAACTAAGCGACAGCGGAAGACGACCAATGCTCCACAGGCAACTGACGGATGGCACACCAGCCTAGAACTCGTCGTAGTCCTGGAACTCCTGGTTAGGATCACCACAACTTCCTTCTGGATCTGAGCAGCGGTTGCAATGGATGCAACGGGTATAAAACAAGCAAGAATGAGTACATAACGCACTCAGCAAGTATTCCGTTTAGGATAAAAGTGGACTGGCTTTATAGTGGTTAGGCATAGCATTTGCTTTTAGTTAGTCAAGTTTTAATTACTAGCAATGATTAGCATTAACCCATCCCTTTATTATAAAGACAGAGAAACATACTTAAAAGGTAAGCATAAACCATAACCATATTCATTGTCATTACCATGATCACTGTGAGCCATTCACCTTGAAGCTGAAAACTCTAATCTGTGAGGGTCCAGGCCGCTCTTGACCGTGAGCACGGCTGATATATCAGTTTTAAACACTCTCGAGAGGTTGTACAACTTTACCCACAAGTCATGATTCCCATTGTGCCCGAGGTTTGCAAAGCCCCATTTATTCATACCTTAGATGAATCGGCAGGGTTTCATTACGAGACCTTTACAAAGAATTCCTAGAGTTGTGGCCCACTCGTTACAGGTTACTCCAGTTAACTAAAGATATGAGAGTTCCGTTCCAAAGGGTGACAGATAAAACTGCACCACATTGGCAAAGGGCAAAGTCCCATATCCCCCAGACCCCTCATACGCCATGTTTCAGGAAAGTAAGCCAAAACTCTAGTTCATCTAATTAATCGGTCAAGCCCAGTGCCCATGTGAGTCTTGTGGTTGTACTGTTTTCCTGGGTGGTCGCTCGGCGAACCGATCCTTAGGGCGAAGCACTTGAGCAAAACCAACAAAACATGCTCAAGCCTCCATGATGTTAAAACCAAACTTTTATCATCAGGTTCATCATTACTTGACCATCATTAACAACATAAGTAAAGTGAGTTGAGCGGAAGCAATTAATTTACAACATCACAGCCCTCCCAGGTTATAAAACATGTAAAAGTATATGAGGCTAGTCATCCTTAGTAGGAGCATGCAAAATTTAGGCTCTAGATCATGTGATTAAAGTAAATAGGACATAGGTCAAAGAATACTTGCCTTCCTCAGCAAAAACTTGCTCAGGAACTTCCCAAGATGGATTCTCGACAAACTCGGACGGAACGTCGGCTACACGTTGCATACACACAAGCAATGAGCATTACTTGACTAAAACAGTACACCAAACATCATAAACAGAGGTTAAAAAGGTTTTAGAATTGATCTACACTTTATTATGATTCCGTAGGTTCAAGAATCGTTCAAATCGGAGTTAAAACGCAAAAGATATGGATAAAATAAGATTAAGGGCTTAAAATAAAGAGAATTTGAAATTCCAGGGGCTAAACTGTGAAAACCTGGACCTATCCGTAAATAAATAGGACCGCGGGTTGATTTAGAAGAAGCACAAGGTTTCTTTTGCAAAACCTCACGCTGACCGGGATTGACCAGGACCGCGGGTTGATTTTCCAAAAGCTCAGGGTCTAAACCGTAAAGCCAGGGACCTAGATCTAATAGATCTGGACCGCGGGTTAATTCTCAAAAACCCCAGGGACTCTTTAGCAAGAATGCGGCGCTGACCGGTATTGACCGGGACCGCATCTCACTTACAACCGTTGGATCTCGATCGGACGGCAGGGAAAAGATCGAGCGGTGGGGAAAAGAGACCGGCGACGGGGTCGACCGGCGGTGACCTTCGGGCGCGGCGGAGACTCGCCGGAGTACCGCGGAATCCGCGGTTCCGGGCCTAGGGTTAGCGGGAAAAGGTGCACGGGAGAGCGGGCGGCGGTGCGAAGCGGCCGGAGCAGTCGCGGTGGCGGGGCATCGACCGGAGGCGGCGCGCGACGGAGCGGCGCAGAGGCTTACTCCGGCGAGCGATTCCCGCCGGTGTAGGGCGCGACTAAGGACTAGAGCTAGCTAGATCAACTCCTTACCTCGGTGCGGAGCTCGCAATGTAGATGGGAACGTCGGTGAGGCGGCAACGGCGGTCGGCGACGTGCGGCGGCGTCCGCGGCTCTCTACGTGGACCGGCGGTGGCGCGGTGGGCAACGTTGGCGGTCTAGGGCTTGGGCGTTCGATGGCTAGGGCCTCGGGGTGGCAGCCTTTATAGTCCGGATGCCGAAGCTTGCGGAGGGGAAAGGGAAAGCACGGCGCGGCAAGGAAGGTCCGAGCTCGGACTCTGTCCGTGTCCGCGTTGCGCACGGCGCGGGCGAGGGCAGGGAAGAGAAGGCGCGGGCGCGGAAAGGAAGGGCGGAGGATCGGCGCGGGATCCTCGGGCGGGGTCGGGGCGTAGGCGCGAGGCAGGCAGGGCTCGGCTTGTCCGGATGGCGAGTCCGTCCAGGACTCCGGCCTTGGCGCGCGTCGGGGAGAAAGGAAGAAAGGAGGGGATGACAGGCGGGGTCGGGTGTCAGTGAGAGAGAGAGAGAGCTCGCGGGGGAGGGCGCGGCGGCCTGCTGGCTGGGCCGTTCCGGCCAGTGGGCCGCGCAGGGGCGCTGGGCCGGAGTGAAAAGGAGAAAGGGGAGGGGGAACGGGGCCGACTGGGCTGGGCCGCGGGGTGAAAAGGAGAAGGGGGAGAGGGAGCTGGGCCGGCCTGGCCGCTGGGCCGACTCGGGCCAAAAGGGAGAAAGAGAAGGAAAGGAGGAAAAGGAAATTTTCCTGGGTTGTTTGAAATTTGAGAAATTTTGGAGAGATGCAAATGAGTTTAAATTGAAACTTTGAACACTGCAAATCACCCAATAAAAATATGCAAAGACATGAGTGCTCAAACATGTGATTCCTATGATTCTTTTTAATTAAGTAATTTGAAATCTCCAAAAATCAAATAGGTGTCATGTATGATCAAACAATATGAACAGATTAAATTGGTTCCAAATGATCTTCTTTGTGGTAAAATTTAGGGTGTTACAGTATTTTCAGCTTCAAAATTTTCCAATAATACAAAAAGCAAGAGATGGATTTCAAGCCCCTTTTTTCATGGGACTTTTCATCATTGCCTCCTGGACCATCTGGAAGCAGAGAAATGGCTACATCTTCAGGCAGGTTAGACCTTTATTTCAGTGAGTTTTACGAGAAAACTTCTTTGAAGAAACATATATTTAGAAATGTGTTAGATCATTCTTTTTCAATTTGGTTCAGCTCCTTAGCCTGAGCTCCTTTCTCTTTTGCTTGGCCTTTAGGTCCTTTTGCTGTTTTCTTTGTTTTGTTGTTTTGAACTTCTTTTTTTTATTAAATAAAACACAATAGGGGTTTCCCTTACTGTTTTCTTCTGCTCATGTATTTAGAAATGTGTTAGATCATTCTTTTTCTGTTTGGTTCAGCTCCTTAGCCTGAGCTTCTTTTTTTTTTTCTTGGCATTTAGGTTCTTTTGCTGTTTTCTCTGTTTTATTGTTTTGAACTTCTTTTTTTTATTAAATAAAACACAGTAGGGGCTTTCCTTATTGTTTTCTTCTGCTCATATATTTAGAAATGTGTTAGATATTTTTTTTCTGTTTGGTTCGGCTCTTTAGCTTGAGCTCCTTTTTCTTTTGCTTGGCATTTAGGTTCTTTTGCTGTTTTCTTTGTTTTGTTGTTTTGAACTTCTTTTTTTTATTAAATAAAACACAATAGGGGCTTTTCTTACTGTTTTTTTCTGCTAAAAAAACTATTGTCTAAGGAAGGCCTCGAACATAAGTAAACACACTTAAGTAACCACTTACACACATAGGAACATAAGCACACTTACATAGTTACACACATAGACACATAAGCACACTTGCATAGTTACACACACAGGCACAACACTCTTATCACACACCTAGGCAACACTATACATGGAGACACATAGCACTCTCTTAATTACACAACGATGATAGTCGTCTTGCTGGCACTTAGCCGTGGCCCCGTGGCCGGCGCCGTAGCCCCGCGGCCGCTGGTGTCGACGTGGCCGCGGCCGCTGGTGTCGATGTAGATGTTTCCGTCGCTATAGGAAAAATGTATTTTTTTTTGGACCAAATTAATTTCGTAGACCGATCTGCGAGGCCGACGAAAATAAATATAAATTTGTCGGTTCTCTACGCGGCCGACGAAGATTGTGGACATCGAAAATGTCAGGGCCCATAAGTCCATAACCCTAACCGTGGGCTCCCTTCTCCTCCCCGATCCGCATCGCCGCCGGCGCTCCGACTCCCCGGCTCCGGATCCATGCCGGCGCCGTCCGCCGGCGCTCTGAATCCCCGGTCGGACCCACGCCGCCCGCCGCCTCTCCTGCTCCGGATCCGGCGTGGCGCCGCCTCCCCTCCCCTAACTGGAGCAGATCCTTCACCCGGTCGCCTCCTCCATCCAAGTACTCGTCTCCTCCCTACCTTCCTCTGATTTGCTCCGTTCTTAGGGTTTGGCACACATCACATCCACCATTGGTTCGTGAAAGGAAGCATCTTCATAGGAGAACTACCCCATTTTCCAGATTATACATCACCAACGGACATGGTTGATTAAGTATATATTTCTAAATCCCATATTGTCCCCATTTTCCAAATTATACAGCACCAACGGACATGGTTGATTAAGTATATATTTCTAAATCCCATATTGTCTTTTAAACTGGATTGTCAATAATAGTTCCCTTGTGCAATATTTTGCAGGGTTTAGAACAGCAAAGTATAGAAAAGCTTTTCTTTACTCAGGGCTTTCGAGCCAGCTTTGTGCAATATGAAAATATTGCAAAGGATATTGGCTTAGGTCTAGCTACTCCCTAGAAACAACATGGCAGGGTGCTTTTTGTTGCAGAACAACTGCGGTTTTCAGATGCACAGGTAAGCCAGCTAATAAGTTCCACTTAAACTTTCACTATGGTAATTATGAAGTTAAAATGACCTGAGCAGATTTTGAGATCATTATCATCGCCAAAATTTCAGATTGCTGTGTCAGAATGTATCCCTCTACAGAGACAGTTAGCAAATTCTGACTGGTTTTAGACACTATGAAATCTAAATTCAAAATTTTCAGAGGATATCAACCTGGAATTTGTCTAGGACCATCTTAATTTCGTTTGCCAAGAGCTAGAGAAGGAGTACAAATATTACCCTTTAATTCGCTATTTTAGGCTATTACACTTGATTCTGTATCAAATTTACCAACAATACATATAAGTACCCCTTGCATATATAACCATATACAGGTAATAAACCACCGAGGGGTGATCATGTTGGACAACCTAGAGGTCATGTCCTCACATGATCTCTCTCCCTAGAACACGCTCATATGTGAAACCAATCTAGAAAAGTGAAATTTATTAATGAATCCCCATGAGATTGCTTAGCTCAGAAGCAGCAAATTCTGCTGCTCACCACCTGTATCAGTTTGTAACTTTTCTGCAGCAGTAAACAACATTAGAACCTTACCACGAATCTTTCCAACAAATCTTGGTAGTGATATCATCCTTAATGTTTGGTATAATGCAAAATAAGTAATCTTTCCATCTTCCTTTTACTGACTTTTGGTAGATGGAGAGCTTCCGTATGCATTTTGGAAGAATGGAAGACGCAGACGAAGAAGGATTTGAGGAACTCTAGTCAGTTATGTGACGTTTGAAACCGACTCCAACTTTGTAGCGATTTGTCCAATGACGCCTTCAGGTACACCTCCAACTTTGTAGCGATTTCTGGTCCATTGTGATTTTAGATTTAGAGGTTAGATTTAGTTGACATGCTACAGACTTGCTAGCTGTATGATATGCTTATTTTTGTAGCCTGATGCTTCTCATCATTGGCCTTGAGAGTAGGGTAAAAGAATTCAACTATTTCTGTAGTTTATTACTACATATTTCATGTTAGGTTATCGGTTATAAAATTGGTGATGCTCTAGAAATTCTACCAAGTCAAAATTCTTTCTGTTATGTTTCTATTTTAATATATGGACTTTTCTGTAGGTCACTCAGGCAGATCTGAATGTTCTTTGAGTTTATATGTGGAGAGGTTGGTTCTTCTTTCCTTGGAGCTTCCTTTCCCTGCTGTGTTGTTTGTTTTGGTGGAGTGAGAGCATTTGAAGTAGTTTCAAATACTAAAAATTGTATGATAGCATGAATTCCCTGCACTTGAATTAATATGATAGCATGATGCACTCCCATTTCTAAAGTTTCCTGCAGTTTGTTAACTGAATCTCTGCTAGTAGAGCATTATTGCTAACTTAGAGATTATTTACTTTTGGAAGCGTTCATAATTGCTAACTTTACTTTGCAGCTGACAACCAGAATTGGACATTATGTGGTTAATTACTGATATTGGAAACCTACTACTGATCTAATTTAGGATTTACTTGGTATTTTTTGAAATTTGTTGAACTTTACAAGCTTGTGTAACTGCATTAGTGATAATTTTTAATTATGGATCACTGAATATGTATTTTGCTGTCAGGTATGGACTGGTGGTGCTTATGGCCTAGTACTAATTCCTGGTAGTCATGTCCATTAGCTTGATCTTCAAATATATTCTTAGATACATTGTACCTTCATAGTTATTCTTTGAAAATACATGTAACTAAGTGTTGTACAGACATACAAACTTCTTGTTTCTGGTGGGATGTATACGATTAGAATTCCTTTTCATCTTTGTTGTGAATTATTGAATTTTCCTATTAACTCTGATATTATTTTTTTAACCATAAATGGTGTAATTTCGTGGTGAACTAATTTCATGGGCCTACCTGACCAATGAAATTACTTGCCTCTTGGCTTAAAATTCGTCGGCAAGCCCACGAGAATAATGTAAATTCGCGGGACCCATGAAATTACTTTTGTAATTTCGTCCGATTTTGTTTCGGGTAAGATTTTCATAGACAGGCCGACGAAAACGATATATTTTTATGGGTTTTGGGCTATTTTCGTGGGTTTTTGGCCCACGAAAAAATACTATTTTCCTGTAGGGCGTCCTTCGCCGATGGCCCCTTCGCCCGGTGGCTCTTGCTTCTGAGCCGAAGTGCAGCGTGCCAGTCAGTGGCACACTTCACCCTGGCTCAGAAGCAATTGTCAGGACTGTAGCCGTCATAGATCCAATAGTAGTAGGGGGCTTAGGCTCCTCTAGACCCATTGTGTCATTATATAATGACATCCGCCAAGCGGGTGTGCTACCGAGCAATGTGGGAAGAGGAGCAATGTGGGAAGAGAGGAGTCAAAGGTGGGATGGGAGGGGAGGGGAGGGAAGCGAGGCCGAGGCGGAGGCGGAGGGGAGGAGCGGGGTGGCGGTGGAGGAGGCGGATGGCGCTGCAGCAGCGGCTCAGCACGGGAGGCTTTAGAGAAAACATATGTATGCAAGGCTTTAGAGAAAACATCTGTATGCAAATGTAATAACGTAAGTGGAGGGAGGAGGATTTTTTTGAACGTAATGGCGTGAGTGAAGGGAGGAAAGGATGCGTCATGTTCTTGGGCTGCAGAGTGTTGCAAAGCGTTCCTATTCTCGGAGTCTGAGATTGCCATATATCGACCTACTTATCATGTTCTATGCTTTGTTTATATTTCCTACAAATTTTCTGCACGCTAGCCGTCACGAGACGCACCTGTTTTAGCCACATGATGATGTACAACACTAGTACAACAGTATAGCATAGTGCTGGAGTAATATGAGCTGTAATTTGTGAAGTTTCTAATATAGTTAACATGGATCTGCAACTATGCTCATTCGTTATGAAGGCCCTTTGTTTATGAGGGAACCAAGAGTGGAAGACAGACATCTTATGTGGGAATTCATGAAACAAATTAAAGATAATAAATCTCTTCTTCCTTGGCTTGTATTGCGAGAATTCAATGAAGCCTATGGTAATTTGAACATTTCTCAGCAATAAAGAGGGGGAGGGAAGATTGGTGCCTTTTGATATATCGTGGAGTGTGGTCTACACGATATCAGTTTTGTTGGTCTCACATGGACCTATGATAACAAGAGGCTGGATGGTAGGAATATCAAAGTTAGGCTAGATTGAGTTGTGGCTACATCGGACTAGTCACATTGTTTTGTACCTTTTGTGTCTACTTCTTTATAACACTTGGTTTCACCTAGTGGCCCGCTTTGCCACAATGGTACTTATCGCTAGGGAGAGTCCTTGATGTGTCGTCGTGTTCTTTGCTCGTGCTGGCTCCACCGCCACTACCATGGCCTTAGCCCTTTGCCACAGTGCTTGCCTCACCCACTAAAGTTGAAGTGTCGTTGGTAGGCCCTTCTCCTCTCCCCCCCTATGTCCAGGCATTGTTTCATGTTTCACAGAACTCATCGCACAAAAGTAGCTAGCCCAGGATAACTGTGGGCGGCTTAGGCTTCATGCATTGCTCGATGGCACAGGCCAATATACTCCTTGATGGATATCATGTTGAGGTTGACCATCATCTTGATTTTTGCAGGCCAATTGTGAGAGCTTGTTCAATGCCACTTGTAGCATCTTTTCACCATTTAAACAGAAAGTTGTCGATGGTCTCACCATACTTGAATTGGATCTTAGGGAAGTCATGGCAGAGCTACTGGGTGGTTGGTGTCAACAAGTCAACAACGCGATCTTGACCGATGATCTGTCTGCCCAAAGAGCTCCGCATGTTCAAGGACCACATGTAGGAGCGCAGCCACACGAGTCAGCTGTCATGATGATCGACATTGCTAGGCTCCATAACCACCTTGTGCCTCCAAGTTGACCTTCATTTACCACTACTCCCACGTGTCTACGTGAGGAGGCGGTTGGACGAAATAGAGCATGACAACAACTTTTCCATTGCGCTTTCTACAGCGACCTAGCAAGGTTGTGCATCATATGTTTGTGAACAATGTTGTGGCCTTGATCGCTGAGGCAGTGTCAGATATCAGTTGCCGTCACATGAGTTCTCAATGGTCTTCACTGCAAGTGTTGTTGGCACCACCGCTAGAGCGCCACCTAGTTCCCAGAGGTGTCGACATGATGCCCTTGGATGGTTGCAGGCTCTGATACTAATTCAGGAGGTTTACTAGAATTTCAACACCAACAAATTGCAAAACGCACACTCAACTCATGCTAGAACACGATAGGTTTTTGGCGCTGTGAAAGTGACAACTTTTCCAACTGTATAGATGAGAATACAAAGGGGAGAGAAAGCTTAACATGGCAGCAACTTTTCCAACTCATAAGAATAATGTTACCACGTACCAGTTTGACATACACTTAATCTTTGACTTGCTAACAGGAATGCCATGGAAGATTTGTTGATAAATCCTACATATCTATTATATTCCCAGTCTATGCATGGATAAAGGAATGATAAGAGCTATGAGCAGTTTATTAAACTTATAGATGGAGGCCACTAAGTCTAAAGCTTCCTCCACGTTGTGTCACATCATCATCCACTTGCATCAATTTAAAACACTCCTCTTCACGCCAAGTTTTTTCATTGTTCTAACAAGTTTGATGTTATTTTCATCCTCTAAGTCTCAACAGCCTACTTCATCATATAGGTGCGTTCAAGCAGGTAGGAAGCCTCCACCGGTGTTAAGGGGGGTTTCGTTTTGCATAGGATATTCTATTGGCTTGACAAAAAATTTAGTTGTACATAGTTTGATTTCCCTTGTAAATTCTGCTCTCACATTCCTTCATGGATTAATGGCGTTTCACTTCTTTCTAAATTCTAAAGGTAAGCCTTGCAATTCAAGCATGGCACTTTCCTTTTTTTCCTAATTAATTTTACAATATCCCCCTATTAATCTTAATCAGAATGACTGCTGAATCGCTGTTACCTTTCTATCTCCATTTTTTTCAGTAGGGACAGAGAGAGTACCTGTCAAAACTTTGTGTGTAATTTATGGGTCTGATTTGTTGCATGTATGTTTTATCCTGGCCCGTATCTGTAAGACAAGCTCATTCAGCCTAGCTGGTTGTATGCAATAGCATGTTGTATGGTTGCCTGTATCTGCTTGGCCTGGTTAGGAGAAGATATTGTTTGGTTGACTGCATGAAGACACGTTGCATAAAAGAGAATCTCATAAAATATGTCATTGCAATATTTTATTTTGTGAAACAACACTCTTATGTTTTTTACTTTATCTTCTTATGTATTAATATTCTTTAAAATATTTTAATAGTACTCCATGTACCCTAATCATATGCTAATTAACATCATTGGTTGCTAAGAGGTTGCATCCAGTGTGACTGGCTCCACAGATACGCCCAAAATCTATGCACGAGTGGAACCTGGCTCGGAGGTGCTTTGATGTTCATGCGGGCCTGGCCCTGACAAACATCCGGACAACCAAACAAACGCCGCTTGCATCCCATGGGCCTAGCCAGCGTTCACGCAGTCAACCAATCGCCCCCTATATATGTCAAGTTCATGAATAAGATCATTTGTGTTTTTTTTATTTCTACAAGCTGCAGGATAAAATGCATGTCGATAGAGTCTTCTCTTCTCTGATTCAAATATTATTAGGTAGTGCACCAAAAATAATGGCTGAGTTGTATTGTTGATGTTATAAAAATGTCAATTCCACAATTGTTTTAGCTATTTTACTTACATGTATTGCCAATGGCTA
Organism: Paspalum notatum; assembly: GCA_022530915.1. Lineage (NCBI taxonomy): Eukaryota > Viridiplantae > Streptophyta > Magnoliopsida > Poales > Poaceae > Paspalum > Paspalum notatum. The sequence continues at coordinate 28,687,215 of CM039692.1, forward strand.
AGTAGGGACAAACCCACAATAATTATGTTGTTTATTTAGTCCTTTTAGTGAATAATTTGATTTAGTACTCTATATTTCTTCAAAAATCTACTAAAATCACTTTTTAAATTCCTGCAGCACCGCACGGGAAAACCACCTATTATGAATAATAAACTGAAACAGGTGGCCCGTAGAAGTATAGAAAGTTTCAAAAAAGAAGACATATCAACAGAAGGCGACAAGGGCACAAGTTATTCAGTACACCCTTGAAACAGATGTAAACAAAGGCTGTTCTGTACCAAAGAGCTTGTGTTGTAAACCTTTAAGGATTTGATTTGGCCATGCATACTTAGGCCAGTCGAAGGAAGAACATACAAACTAGATATAATCATGTACAGAATAAATTCAATACCAGGGTACAATAGTACAAGATTCCTGCACACTATTATTCGTATGCTCATGCTAATGGTGGTGGAGAAATTAAAAAGGAATCTGCAAAATAGTCCCATCAGTGACAAGTACTGGACGATTGACAATGCCATAGTCCATATATAAAACACAGATTTGACTCCTGTTTTGTATGTGGCAAGTCAAGATAATACATACATGAATTCTATGTTACCATGCTAAACAATTTAAAAGCTATTGATAGCCAAAGTTTCAAAGTTAGATCAGAACCTTATCCAAAACATCAAGCATTAGTGTTTTATCAATGTCAAATGCTTTGAGGGGGTATCAGGGATTCAATCAAAACTGTTATTGTAACAGGAATGATACCTTGATCCTTTATATCAACTCTCAGTATCCTCCTAACCTTGCTGCAGCCAGTTCCATAGATTCAATCATTCAAATAGAGAAAGCTGCAGATAAGCTATTATTGGTGTTCTATTAATGTCAAATGACAAGCCGGATGGTACCAAGAAGAGAAGTTAAGCAATTGGAAACAAAGAATGAGTGAACAACATTTCTGCTATAAAAAAGTGAAGACCAAAAGCAGTTGGGTGCCTGTGTTATGATCTACAGTATATAAAGTGTTACCCTGTGTGTGTACTTTCTTTCTTGGCTAGTCTTAAACTTTGCTGCGCCGGAAGTTCAGTCTGCGGGGGGGGGGGGGGTGTTGGAGTATGTGTATGCAGCCCATATAATGGCCCATGAAGGCCCATGTACTCTAGACTATTTACCCCACCCTCTAGGGTTTGGGATGAATCAATCCAATCGCTATTCTAGCATGGTATCAAGAGCCTAGGCGTTGTTATCAAACTCACGTCCGTTGTCACACTGGACGGCCTTAATGGTGAGGCCAAACTGAGTGGACACCCAGGCGAAGAAGTGAGACAACGTAGAGAACGCCTCAGATTTGAAGCGCAAAGGAAAAGTCCAAGAATAATGGGAAAAATCATCAACCACCACCAAATAGTACTTATAACCAGAAATGCTGAATACAGAGGATGTCCACAGATCACAGTGTACAAGATCAAACAAGCGATCTGCATGAGAAGTGGAGGTAGAAAAAGGAAGTCTAACATGACGCCCTAACTGGCACGCATGACAAAGATTCTCATCAGGAGCTTGAGTACAAGGCAGATCTGCGCTACGACTGAGCTGAGCCAAAACGTCGCGGCCTGGGTGACGAAGGCGGCGGTGCCAAGTAGTAGAAGAGGTAGTGGTGACAAAAGCAGCTGACGGAGACGAAATCGAAGACGAGGCAGCGGAAGAAGGAAGCCTGAGGGTGTAAAGGGGCCCTGCGCTGTCACATCGGAGAAGAGGACGCCGGGAAGCCAAATCCTTCACAGTAAGACCAGAAGAGTCAAATTCAACAGTACAAGAATTGTCAGCTGTAAATTGACGAATGGAAAGAAGATTATGAACCATATGAGGGGCAACAAGAACATTGGGGAGACGAAAAGAACCAAGATTGCCCGCATCCCCCACGGAGGTGACAGGAAGACAAGACCCATTCCCGACCATGATGGAAGAAGGGCAAGAGGAAGGTAGAGGTCGGACAGAAGAGAGTATACCAGCGGTCGGAGTGGTGTGGTAGGAGGCACCTGAGTCAACGATCCACTCGGTACCCACTGGTGGTGTCAGCCCCATGGAGCTAAAAGAGTGAGCCAACGCAGCCTGGTCCCATCCAGCAGGCCAGGCCGGAGGAGGAGGGTGAGCGGGTAGAAGCCAGGACGTCGGCGGCGGCGGAGGAGGAGCAACGCCAGCGAACATGGCCAACGGCTGGTGCTGACCCTCCCGTGGGGCCTGGAACGGCCACATGGAGATGCGCCCTGACCATGGGTTGGAGAAGGATGGCCAGGGGGCACCACCAGTAGCAGCACGGGTGGGAGCAGGCGTCGGTGTACTCCCACGAGCAGCACCACCGCGCCCACTCCGCCGACGACGTCCACCGCAGCCCCCTCCACCACCGCTGGGCCCGGAGGGAGGAGCGCTGAGGAGGGAGTGTGCTGGAGGAGCGGCAGGAGCCGGAGGAGCAGCAGGAGGCCCTGGGGAGCTCGTAGGGGCGGACGGAGGGGCGGCGACGAGGACGGTGGAGGAAGACCCCTTGGAGAAGCCCTTGGTGATCTCGTCAAGTACCAGGTCGTCCCGTAGCCGCAGGAAGGAGAGGAACGGCTTCTGCTTGGAGATCCAGGTCTTTAGGTGGCCGTAGGTGTCGTTGAGGCCACGCACGATGTTGAGAACCATGAAACGGTCCTCCACCGGCCAGCCAAGGTCACGAAGGGCATCCGCCATGCCCTTCATCCGCCGGCAGTACTTGCCAACGGAAAGGTCCCCCTGCTCGAAGGTGCGGAAGGCCGCGTCGACCTGAAGAGCATGAGCCTCGGCAATGCCAAGGAACTGGCTCTCGAGGGCCAGCCAGGTCTGGCGCGCGGTGCCCCCGGGAGCGCGAACGATGTCCTGGAGATCTAGGGAGAAGGTCCCAAAGATCCAGGATAGGACGATGCTGTCGAGGCGCTGCCACACCAGGTCCCGATCCACGGCGGAAGTGTCGAGGAGCACGTGGTCGTTGAGGGCGTAGCGGCGGAGTGTGAGGAGGACCAAGTCCCGCCAGCGGCTGAAGGAGGTCGACCCCGGGTCGAGGACGATCGAAACCAGGGCCCGGATGTTCTGGACCCCCGCCGCCTGGAGGTGAAGCTGGGCAACCACCGGGTCGGCAGGGTCGGGCCGGGTGCACCGCGGTGGGGGCCGAGCCTGGTGGGAAGAGCTACCCCCCCTCAGCGCTATCCTAGGAAAGCTGTAGGTCGGGGGCGCCGCAGAGGAAGTGCTCCGCCTCGGCGACACGACGGGCGAGGGCATCTGCCTCGGCACGCTGACGCTCCCAAGCAAGAGCGGCCGCACGTGCACGCTCCTGAGCTGCCGCGGCCTCAGACTTTGGCGGCACGGAGGGCGGCAGCCAGGGTAGCACCGGCGGAGGGCTCGTGGGAGACCTGACCCTCATCCCCAGCAGAGGTAGCAGTGGCCGGTAGAGGGGCGGTCGGTCCCGGAATGGAGATGAGGACGTCGGTCAGTGGCGAATCAGTGGCCGGAGGGTCCCCGATGGCGACGAAGGACGGAGACGAGGACGGCCTGGCGGTGTACACGAAGCCGAATGGGCCCCAGTCTGCGCCCAGGCCCATGTAGCCCCAGCCCGGCCCGGCCCAGAGGCTGGGCAGAGTAGCTAGCGGGCGCAGGGAGCGCCCAGGGAGCCGGCGCCCGGCGGCATGGAGAGGCCCGGCGGGGCGAAGGAGGCCGGCAGGGGCGGGGGTAGGGAGCGCCGGTGTAACACCCCGAAATTTGACCCTAAGAAATTATCCTCTAATCTCTCGTCTAAATTCAAAATATGATTTTGAAAACCTGCTTGTTGTGAAGTGTACACTATGAGCTCATAAAAATCATCTCAAGTCCCTCGAATATTCCGGGAAAGATCCTCTCAAACCCTTCCCAAAATATTCCTCAATTTTCCTTCCACAAAATCCATCCAAATTCCAATTCCAAATCAAATTCAGAAAATGGAAAAACTCCTCCCTCTCCTCACTGGGCCGAAGCCCAACCTTCTCCCCCTTCTCGCGTGGGCCTCGCCACCCCCCCCGGCCCGTTTCCCATCCTCCTTCGCCCTGGCCCAAGACGAGAGCCGGCCCAGCCGCTCACCTTCCTCCTCTCCTTCTACGCAGCACCTCGCCGCGCGCCGCGACGCGCTGCGCCGCACGCCCCGCGCGCGCGCCAGCTGCTCACCGCTCCCTGTCGCTGGGCCCCGGGCCCCGGACGACGCCACGACCCCGCATCACCACCGCGCCGCGCTCCGCGATGCCACGCGCGCCTCGCGCGTGCACACTTCTCTCCCCCCCGGTGACCGGCCCCTACTACCCGACGCCCCGTCGCCACCTCTATCCTCCCCCTTCCGCCCTGCTCCGTGCCCATAAAGACGAGCCCCGGCGAGCCATTCCCCCGCTTCTCCCTCTTCCTCCCCACTCCCATCTTGCGCCGCCCGCGCCGCTCGCCCGCGTGACGAGCCGCGCCGACGTCGCCGCTTGCTCTCCACCCCGTGCCGCTCCTCCTCCCTGCTCCCACTGGTGCCGCCCGCGCCGCTCGTCTCGACGAGCCGCGCCGACGCTGCCTCCTCCATGACCGTCTCCCTCGCTCTGTTCTTCACCGTGGCCAAGGGAACGACGAAATACTCCCTCCACCGTCCACCACAGATCGATTCCCCGGACATACACCACCACACCACCCTCCTCTACCTCCGCCCCACCTCCTCCCGTCCTTCCGTCGCACGAGCGGAGCTCCCCGCGAGCACCCGAGGCCGGCGGCCATGGCGTCCGTGGCCGTCCCTCGTCCGCGCAGCACCTCCTGCCCGGAACACCCGGAACGGAACCCCCTCGTCGTCCTCTTCGCGCTGGTGCCCTTGGAGTCGCGAACGGAGGTCGGGAACCCCCGTTCCGGCGAGCTCCAGAGTGCCCCGGTCATGGCGGACGCCGGCCGAGCGCTCTGCGCGAGCGAGCGCTCGCCCGGGCGTGCCTGCTCGCCCCTGCCTGCCTGCCCTGCCACATGGGCCGGCCCGTTGGCCTCCCCTGTGTGCGAGTGGGCCAAGGAGAGAGGCCGGGCCGAAGTGGAAAAAGGAAGAAAAAGAAAGGCCTCGTGGGCCGAAAGCTATCCCAGGCCCAAGTTGCTTTCCCTTCGGGCCAGATCACCAAAGTTGCCCAAGAAAAGTCTATTTCGACCCCCTGAGCTATCCAGGAAGCTCCAATCTACCCCCTGCCACTAAATCTTTCATATCTCTTCCGTTCTAGCTCCGATTTACGTAATTCTTATACCGAATTACTCTGTAAATCGAGCTCTATCTATTCACGTACTTTTTATAATATTCCCACACACTCCGCCGACCACGACACTTGAAGATCCACGGTTTACGTCGTTTTTGGGTCGATCCGCGACGACGGGACTAGGGCACCTGTGGCAAGCCACTTGTGCACTAGTTCCGCCCTCGCCGATCGGTTCACTGAAGACCCGGTTTGGTTGAACCGAACCGGACGGTTGTCAAACTCTACCCCTGTCCCCGTAATGCGGACGACAGGTGGGGATGGTTGGCACCGCCCGAGTTCGTCGTTCTCTCCCTCACCGCGATGTAAGCCCATCGCGCTGCGGGAGTAGACCGAGCCCAACCGGAAGGAAGAGTTGGACCGCACGCGTCGGGGTTTGGCCCGTGTCGTCTCTCTCTTCTTCCAAATTAATCTTTATTGCCGACATGCTGCCCTCATGCTGCCGGAAAATCCGTTTCGTGAGCTCGGCATGGATGGCACTAAAGATCAAACTCTTGATATCTAAAAGGGATGCCAAATGTGCCATTTATCCTTTGACTCCCGCTCTATTTACATGCCAAACCATAAGGATATCTTTAGCTCCACAAAGCCCATATCTTGATGAGCTCAGAGCGTACCTTGATTTGGCTTGTTTTGCGTGTCTGTACGTGTAGGCTTTCTCGGAGAGCCGTTCGGTTCCGTCTCTGAAATGGTTGACTCAGAGACCAGAACAGGAGTCCAATGGTGTAACGACCGTCGTACCGGCTACCTCGGCGAATGAAGGCAAGTCCACTGGAATCCTCACTTGATGCATAAATTACCCATGTTTTTATGTACACATCCTATTGCCTTGTAAAACAAGAAAACTTGCATGTTTTGCTGGCTAAGGTAAAACATAGTAGGATATAGCCTCCCGAGCCACTTTAGATGTAGTGCGCTTAGGTGGATCGCTCACTCAATTATATACATTAATCTTGATGAAAATGATGGGAATATGATGGTGGGTATGGGCGGTTGTTTTTCAGTAAAACATAGGGTAAGACCCTGGCAGACGACTTCGGTTGTTGAAGCCATTTACGGGGTGGAAACCTGGTCCTTGTTGTGAGGACTGGGCTGGTGTTGCTCATGCGTGAGCATTGTGGGAGTTCCACCCTGAAGGACCGAGTTGACGTTTCATCTTGCCTAACTCATCTAGCGCAACCACTCGAGGTTGTATGCGGCAACCCTCGGTTAGAACCCGCTTTGGACGAACCAGGCGTAAGCCGGTGTGCTGGGATGCATGAGAGATTGGGTGGATGGGCGCGGTTGCATGGCTGCGGTCAGGGGTCAACAGTCGCGTGGCTGCGGGTCTGAGCGACAGGTGGGCCCGTACTCTCTCATGGCTGAAGTCTGGGGAGCGCCTTGCGGGGGAAAACCGGCGAGCGGAAAGGGGCTCACTGATCATGAGTGCCTGGACCAAACTTGTGGGTAAAGTGTGCACCTCTGGCCAGAGTATAACTAAATCTATCATGATAGTCCGCTGTCCACTGGTATGGACAAACGAGTTACGGCTTGGTTTCTGAACTAGCTTCTTATAAAAATACGGTTTCGGGTTGGGATCAAAATGATGGTTTTGAGGCAGCTGCGGTTGCCGAGGAGGTGTGTGTGTGGAAAATGTGATGGCATGCGTGCCACGAGCCGCGATGGACCGGCAAGTCCAGTGGCAACCTCTTTTGGGATAAAGATGTTTTCTCAATTAAAACTGAGAACTAAGGAACCCTGCATATCAAATGTTTTACTGCAAATTTACCTTCAGCTCCAGATATATCTTGCATGAAATGATAGCTTATATCCCCCCTTCCTATGGAAGAAGGTGGACTTGCGGAGTACGTATGTACTCACCCTTGCTTTGTTGTTGGTGTACAGAGCAAAGAAGATCATGGACGTGTGAGGGTTACGGCCTGCTTCCCAACTGTGTGTTGTGGAAAAGTATGGGTCGCGCTTTTATAGTTTCCGCTGCAGTGTTTTCGGGCTGCGCCCCGTTTGGTCTGTCCCGTTAGGACGGATCTGTATACATCTGATGAACAAATGTGGTTACCATAACTCCTGGGAATGGTAACAATACACATTTTAGTCCTGCTTAAGGGCTGGGACGCTTCAGGTGGTATCAGAGCCGTAAGTTGGCCGTAGGACGTAACCCTAGGTTGGAAAAAGGTTTTTGAGTCCAAAATCAGTTGAAAAACATCTCTACTCCTTATCTTACTCAGTTTCAAAAGAGTTTATCTGCTCTTTTCCCCCTTCCTCAGTCAAGTGCCTCGCTTTGAAGACCGTGTTCGACCTGTCTGCAAGAAAAGACGTGCACACCCTATGGAAGTCAAAAGTGGCACCCTACCCTATGGATGACCGTGACGTGCACCGGGAAACAAGGAAGTGACCCTCCTTGTGTTTCCCGCCTCCCTTGCCTTGAAAGGCCTTGCAGTGCAGCACAGTGGACAAGGGACCGTGCATGCAGAGCCCCTCTGAATCAGTGCAACACAGTGAGCGGTGCCTAACGCCGTGTCTGCTGTCTGGAAAGGACACCAGGATTCAGCCCCAGACACGCCGGCAAGGTGTTTAAAAGCCCACCAGAAGGCCAGAAGAACTCAAGAACTGCCCCAATACAAGCAGCCATGGCCAAGCAACCTCCAACGCTCATAGGCATCCCCACGCCTATAAAGAAGAGAAAGGTCGGAGACCTCATCAATGGAGTTCCGATCCTAGAAGGCATACCAGTTGAGGAGAGTGAGCCAGATCACCCAGAACCCTCCCCAGTTCCTTCACCAGAGCTAGCAGAAACCCTAGAAGCTGCACCAACCTCCCCGTTGTCAGTAGAAAGCCCAAGAGCTCCGCCATCAAGTCCTGTTTTACTCAGTGAGCTGCCTTGGGAAGAGCTGTTGAGGACGCGAGCTGCGTCTCCTCTTGTGGAGTCCACCCCAGAACCATCCAGCTCTGCCTCGTCCCGCCAGGAAGAAGACTCAGTAGTCTGGCCCCCGTCGTTGCAAGAGGCCCACAGCAGATCCAGGGAGTCATCCCCGGATGAAGTCACCAGTGCCCTCCGGGAGTGAAGCCGTGTGGTCCGCAGTTAGTTGTACCCAGTTCCCCTCTTACATGTGGGTAGTGGAAATTTTGTTCCACTTAGGTTAGCACCCTCTGTAAGAGTGAATCGTTTAGTTCGCGTGTGTTTCTTGCAGTGTTGTTGTAGTCGTTTGTGTTGTAGCTTTTGTCCTCTGTTGCGCTAGTGGTAAGCCGAGTCCGGCCTGTTTTGCTCAGATGGAATCTGCCGAGTATGTCAGCTGCTGCCGGGAAGAAAGTGGCTTTCCCGAGCTGCTAAGAGATACCATGCGATACCTCAGTATTCCAGGATACCCGGAGTACTGCGGGTTAGCATTCCCCGAGAGGGAAGAACGAGGATGGACCGTCACACTTTATATCAGAGAGAACCTCAATCTCAACGGTTGGTACTGCAGAGCCATCGGCAATGGATTCTTAGAAGCCTGCCACATTGCCGCTCGTGGGGCAATAAAAAGGTTATGCTCGACCTACCATGGGGCAGTACAAAGCAGCCCTATGAGGTTCTTTCCACCAGTGAACCAACGTGCTAGTACTTGGATTAAGAGGACAGCAATCTTGACAGAGATCAAGAAGTCCAGAGATCCTACCCTGGCCTACCTGGTCCAGTATCTGCTCGCCTTGGACGACGAGTATGAAAAACTGAGCCGCCTGCATGACAGGTTGGTAGACCGACACCAAGACACAGAAAGAGAGTTGGTCAAGTATAAGAGGGCGTGGATGCATCCAGGATCAGTAACAGACTCCCCTCTCAGTCATGGAGTAAGGGTAAGGGCCATGTCCGGTCCTCGCCACCCACCTCAAGGAGAAATACAGAACCCCATGATGGCAGGAAGTTCAAACCCTCCTAACCAACCAATACTGAGTCATCTTGGAAGTTTTCAGGCCCTCCTGCTCAATCACATGCAGACCAGTGATAAGAACCCAGAAGACCTCAACAGACGAGAAGATAAAGCAAGCATGGGCGCCTTTTTGTCGCTCTCGCTCACAGGAGAAGGATCCAGTGGTCAGCCACCAGTGCAAGACCGAGCCTCCAAGCAGCAGAAGCTGAAAGGAGTCCTGCGTGAGTAGTCGCGTTAGTGTGTTCGTTTTTGTGTTTGCAGTTTTGTTTGTGGAGTTTTTGCTAATAAAGAACACATCATTTGTAGACCTAACCCTTATCCCTGCTTCCCCTTCTTACCTCAAAAACCGTCTGCTAAAGAGAAGCAAAACGCCTACAAGAAGCCTTGTTCAAACCGGTCAGTCAGCATGCAACAACAGTGTGTCCAAGAAAGCACAGTACCAGCAGCAGAAAACGAGGAGATAAAGTGTACGCAGTGAAAGGAAATAGTGCCCTGGGAAAAAGGAAAAGACCGGATGAGACACTGCATACTACAATCCCTAAGCGAATTGTGTACGCCACAGTTCCCTGCCGCTCTCGTCTTCCCACCGCCCTCACCTCCCCGCCTTATCAGCTGCCGCTCCTGTCTTTTCGCCGCACCCACTGCGCCTGCCCCCGCCACCCACTTGCCTTTGCCGCCGTGCAGGCATGCATGTGCCCCGCTCACCGCTTTAGCAGTGCACCCCCGCGCTGCTGCCGACCGAAACCGGCCCCTACACCATCGCATGCAGGCCGCCGCATGCATCCGCTCGTACCCTGCCTGCCGCTTTTGCAGCACACCTCCGCGCCGCTGTCAACCGCAACCCGGTCCCCACTGCCCTTGTTCCCTGCATGATCGCCGCGTGTACCAACACCACCTCCACCACTCATGTCCCTTCGATGCACAAGCCACCGCACCGTAACCACCACTCTCCCGGGCGTCCATAAAAGCACCCCCCCGGACGTCGCTCTTCATCCACCCCGCCGAGCAAGCTCATAACACTCTCCCTCCACCAGCTAAATCAAAATAATCCTTCCCCAGATGTTCGTTGATTCTCTGATCGAACAAGTCCTCTTTGGTTTCTACGCTCTTGCTTTTCTCATTCTCATCATGTACCTCCTTTTTTTGTGGGAAGATTCATCAAACCCTCCCTTGAGAGCAAAACAAGAGAGATAAGCCCACACCACCCAGAATCGATGAGTTTGGGAACCCTCTTTGCCCTTCTCGTCCGATTGATCGTCCTCATCAACATAATCAAAGTCTCCTTCCGGATAGCCATCCTTTTGTTCTCCACCCCCCAAGGAGACAATCGTCTGTGAGATTGTCTACTTAGACTAAGCCTTGCTACCCACACCCTCCACCGAATCCACTCGGGTTATGAACCCAGAAACCAGAGCTTGCCTTCCACTTCGCTACATAGTCTTTGCTGAGATCTTTGTTCTATGCCTCCTAATCCTCCTCCGGTTAGTCACTCTCCCACGGGCAGAGAAGAAGCAAGAAGAAGCTCCCTGCTAATAAAGCGGCCCCTAGATGAAGAAGCTCCAAGAAGCCAGCAAGGAATCAAGACAACAAGCAGGCAATAAGTTATGCTTGGGATAAAGAGAAAAGTAACCAGAAGCGCTTGGGATAAAAAGAAAAGTAACATGAAGAAGTTTATCCCAAATGACCGCTTCTTCCCCGGCAACTCCCCGCTTCCAGAAGGGATATTAATCCGCTTAGAGGGTACCCTAATCCTTTTAAGTGGGGTAGCCTCCCCTCTGCTAGTCCTGATGAAGGAAAATCCAGAAAGCTGAGGCATGCAAATTTCTGGATGATGCATGAGTTGCCAGTGCATGCCACCGCCTGCCGTTACCGGCCAGAGCAACCTTCAAAGTGCATGAGATGAAGGAGATGGAAATATCTCTTTGTATGTGGAAGGTTTGCACGGCAAATTCCCAAAAGAAGAAACAAGTAGCCAAACAAGGGAAAGCCGTGGAAAAACCAGAAGTTGAAGTTGCTTCAAGCAGAAACTCCATCCATCCTAGCCGAAGAAGCAAGAGCTCTTTGTTGTTGAAGTTCCACCTGCCGTTCGTGCAAAGCTCAAGTTCCAGTTGTAAGCAGAAGTTGTTTAGCTGAAGTAAAGCTATCCCTGTAAACCCTTCTAGCCTAATCTCGGGGACGAGATTTCTTTTAAGTGGGGTAGGTTTGTAACACCCCGAAATTTGACCCTAAGAAATTATCCTCTAATCTCTCGTCTAAATTCAAAATATGATTTTGAAAACCTGCTTGTTGTGAAGTGTACACTATGAGCTCATAAAAATCATCTCAAGTCCCTCGAATATTCCGGGAAAGATCCTCTCAAACCCTTCCCAAAATATTCCTCAATTTTCCTTCCACAAAATCCATCCAAATTCCAATTCCAAATCAAATTCAGAAAATGGAAAAACTCCTCCCTCTCCTCACTGGGCCGAAGCCCAACCTTCTCCCCCTTCTCGCGTGGGCCTCGCCACCCCCCCCGGCCCGTTTCCCATCCTCCTTCGCCCTGGCCCAAGACGAGAGCCGGCCCAGCCGCTCACCTTCCTCCTCTCCTTCTACGCAGCACCTCGCCGCGCGCCGCGACGCGCTGCGCCGCACGCCACGCGCGCGCGCCAGCTGCTCACCGCTCCCTGTCGCCGGGCCCCGGGCCCCGGACGACGCCACGACCCCGCATCACCACCGCGCCGCGCTCCGCGATGCCACGCGCGCCTCGCGCGTGCACACTTCTCTCCCCCCCCGGTGACCGGCCCCTACTACCCGACGCCCCGTCGCCACCTCTATCCTCCCCCTTCCGCCCTGCTCCGTGCCCATAAAGACGAGCCCCGGCGAGCCATTCCCCCGCTTCTCCCTCTTCCTCCCCACTCCCATCTTGCGCCGCCCGCGCCGCTCGCCCGCGTGACGAGCCGCGCCGACGTCGCCGCTTGCTCTCCACCCCGTGCCGCTCCTCCTCCCTGCTCCCACTGGTGCCGCCCGCGCCGCTCGTCTCGACGAGCCGCGCCGACGCTGCCTCCTCCATGACCGTCTCCCTCGCTCTGTTCTTCACCGTGGCCAAGGGAATGACGAAATACTCCCTCCACCGTCCACCACAGATCGATTCCCCGGACATACACCACCACACCACCCTCCTCTACCTCCGCCCCACCTCCTCCCGTCCTTCCGTCGCACGAGCGGAGCTCCCCGCGAGCACCCGAGGCCGGCGGCCATGGCGTCCGTGGCCGTCCCTCGTCCGCGCAGCACCTCCTGCCCGGAACACCCGGAACGGAACCCCCTCGTCGTCCTCTTCGCGCTGGTGCCCTTGGAGTCGCGAACGGAGGTCGGGAACCCCCGTTCCGGCGAGCTCCAGAGTGCCCCGGTCATGGCGGACGCCGGCCGAGCGCTCTGCGCGAGCGAGCGCTCGCCCGGGCGTGCCTGCTCGCCCCTGCCTGCCTGCCCTGCCACATGGGCCGGCCCGTTGGCCTCCCCTGTGTGCGAGTGGGCCAAGGAGAGAGGCCGGGCCGAAGTGGAAAAAGGAAGAAAAAGAAAGGCCTCGTGGGCCGAAAGCTATCCCAGGCCCAAGTTGCTTTCCCTTCGGGCCAGATCACCAAAGTTGCCCAAGAAAAGTCTATTTCGACCCCCTGAGCTATCCAGGAAGCTCCAATCTACCCCCTGCCACTAAATCTTTCATATCTCTTCCGTTCTAGCTCCGATTTACGTAATTCTTATACCGAATTACTCTGTAAATCGAGCTCTATCTATTCACGTACTTTTTATAATATTCCCACACACTCCGCCGACCACGACACTTGAAGATCCACGGTTTACGTCGTTTTTGGGTCGATCCGCGACGACGGGACTAGGGCACCTGTGGCAAGCCACTTGTGCACTAGTTCCGCCCTCGCCGATCGGTTCACTGAAGACCCGGTTTGGTTGAACCGAACCGGACGGTTGTCAAACTCTACCCCTGTCCCCGTAATGCGGACGACAGGTGGGGATGGTTGGCACCGCCCGAGTTCGTCGTTCTCTCCCTCACCGCGATGTAAGCCCATCGCGCTGCGGGAGTAGACCGAGCCCAACCGGAAGGAAGAGTTGGACCGCACGTGTCGGGGTTTGGCCCGTGTCGTCTCTCTCTTCTTCCAAATTAATCTTTATTGCCGACATGCTGCCCTCATGCTGCCGGAAAATCCGTTTCGTGAGCTCGGCATGGATGGCACTAAAGATCAAACTCTTGATATCTAAAAGGGATGCCAAATGTGCCATTTATCCTTTGACTCCCGCTCTATTTACATGCCAAACCATAAGGATATCTTTAGCTCCACAAAGCCCATATCTTGATGAGCTCAGAGCGTACCTTGATTTGGTGTGTTTTGCGTGTCTGTACGTGTAGGCTTTCTCAGAGAGCCGTTCGGTTCCGTCTCTGAAATGGTTGACTCAGAGACCAGAACAGGAGTCCAATGGTGTAACGACCGTCGTACCGGCTACCTCGGCGAATGAAGGCAAGTCCACTGGAATCCTCACTTGATGCATAAATTACCCATGTTTTTATGTACACATCCTATTGCCTTGTAAAACAAGAAAACTTGCATGTTTTGCTGGCTAAGGTAAAACATAGTAGGATATAGCCTCCCGAGCCACTTTAGATGTAGTGCGCTTAGGTGGATCGCTCACTCAATTATATACATTAATCTTGATGAAAATGATGGGAATATGATGGTGGGTATGGGCGGTTGTTTTTCAGTAAAACATAGGGTAAGACCCTGGCAGACGACTTCGGTTGTTGAAGCCATTTACGGGGTGGAAACCTGGTCCTTGTTGTGAGGACTGGGCTGGTGTTGCTCATGCGTGAGCATTGTGGGAGTTCCACCCTGAAGGACCGAGTTGACGTTTCATCTTGCCTAACTCATCTAGCGCAACCACTCGAGGTTGTATGCGGCAACCCTCGGTTAGAACCCGCTTTGGACGAACCAGGCGTAAGCCGGTGTGCTGGGATGCATGAGAGATTGGGTGGATGGGCGCGGTTGCATGGCTGCGGTCAGGGGTCAACAGTCGCGTGGCTGCGGGTCTGAGCGACAGGTGGGCCCGTACTCTCTCATGGCTGAAGTCTGGGGAGCGCCTTGCGGGGGAAAACCGGCGAGCGGAAAGGGGCTCACTGATCATGAGTGCCTGGACCAAACTTGTGGGTAAAGTGTGCACCTCTGGCCAGAGTATAACTAAATCTATCATGATAGTCCGCTGTCCACTGGTATGGACAAACGAGTTACGGCTTGGTTTCTGAACTAGCTTCTTATAAAAATACGGTTTCGGGTTGGGATCAAAATGATGGTTTTGAGGCAGCTGCGGTTGCCGAGGAGGTGTGTGTGTGGAAAATGTGATGGCATGCGTGCCACGAGCCGCGATGGACCGGCAAGTCCAGTGGCAACCTCTTTTGGGATAAAGATGTTTTCTCAATTAAAACTGAGAACTAAGGAACCCTGCATATGAAATGTTTTACTGCAAATTTACCTTCAGCTCCAGATATATCTTGCATGAAATGATAGCTTATATCCCCATTTCCTATGGAAGAAGGTGGACTTGCGGAGTACGTATGTACTCACCCTTGCTTTGTTGTTGGTGTACAGAGCAAAGAAGATCATGGACGTGTGAGGGTTACGGCCTGCTTCCCAACTGTGTGTTGTGGAAAAGTATGGGTCGCGCTTTTATAGTTTCCGCTGCAGTGTTTTCGGGCTGCGCCCCGTTTGGTCTGTCCCGTTAGGACGGATCTGTATACATCTGATGAACAAATGTGGTTACCATAACTCCTGGGAATGGTAACAATACACATTTTAGTCCTGCTTAAGGGCTGGGACGCTTCAGCCGGGCGGCCTCAGCAGCCGCAGCGGCCGCCGCAGCTGCAGCAGCGCCCAGGGAGGCGGTCCCCGGCGGCGCGGAGAAGCCCGGCGGGGCGGAGGATGCCGGGAGCGGCTCGGTGGAGTCGCGCGGCGCGGAGAAGGCCGGGGCGGACGACGGCGGCGCGGAGAAAGAGGTGGATTGCGCGATGACGGTCGAATAGGAGAGGAGAGGGAAGGAGGAGGAGGATGGGGGCGGCGGCGGCCGCAGCTAGAAGCCAGCCATGGCGCGGCGGCGGCGGCCGGCGTCGGTGGCAGAGGAAGGATGGGAGGGAGAGGGAAAAGAGGAAAGGAAACCCTAGGCTCTGATACCATGCTATAATGGTGATTGGATTGATTCATCCCAAACCCTAGAGGGTGGGGTAAATAGTCTAGAGTACATGGGTCTTCATGGGCCATCCAAACCGTAGAGGGTGAGGTAAATAGTTTAGAGTACATGGGTCTTCATGGGCCATTATATGGGCTGCATACACATACTCCAACATAAAGCAACACAAATACAGATAGAAAGGACAGTAAAAAATATATCTTGAATTGAATAAAATATGGAGTTTTGTTGTTTTTGTTGTGACATGAATATCTAATTATTCAGTGAAGATTATGTATTTCATAGAAATTGAGAAATATACCCTCAATTCAAGGTTTTGTGAACAGTGGCAGAAGCCCTAGCATTATAAAATGTAAACAGTGCGACGAGGGTATTGTCATCTCAAATTAGAACACATTCCAACTGAAGCTCAAGCCAATGCAACTTTGCAAGTTAAAGGTTTTGTGACCCTATGGTAAAAATGTGCTGAACCACATAACAAATGTCTTAGGAGAGTTGCTCATTTCATATGTTCGTAGTTACAAGAATAAAAAAAAATGCCTAGCAAAACTAAGATAGATTGGAACTAAGATATCAGACAGATAAATTTGGAATTGTCAACTAAAGGAACTACACAGCAGCAGTTTTTGTATAATGCATGTCCCGATATCAGACTTTCTTCTTTCAACATATGAAGTCAGTCCTGATTGTATAGTTGTTAAACAATTACCTAACGATAAAGATAGGTGAATGCTATCCTCCCACTGCCATCCTCACCAAGTTAGCGTGCAGATAGTATTACAGAAAAGCCCAAAAAGAGTCACCAATAATCACCACAGGAACATTTTCCATCCCTAAAATGATGGAACCTGTTGGTATCTCTAACAGATATCTCTCTCCCTTCAAAACACGATATAAACTTCATTGCCTCGTGGCAGTCACCGCAAATTCGGAGGTTCTTTATCACCCGAAGTGCTGTTCCTGGGCTTGTGCTTATGAGTCCCAATGCGACGGCTAGCTTCTCACTGTGGACAGCAAGGATATCATCTTTCTCTTGTTCATCCACGTCATGTAGGACAAAATCTGTCCTTGGCACAAAGCCCAGCCTCCTCATCTCAATATTAAGCTGCTTTATTTTCTCAATTATTGCAATCATCATAGGGTGTGAATCGTCACCAGCCAACAACATATGCACCTTGTTCTTGATCTCGATCCAGCTACAGCCCTTTTCCTTCTTCAAGCCCACATCCTTCATCATATCTCGAACCCTATTAACTCCATACCACATTTTCTTAGAAGCATAAATGTTGGAAAGCAGGACATAGTTACCAGAATTTTCTGGCTCTAGACGAAAGAGCTTTTCTGCTGCAACCTCAGCCAGATCGACATTGCTGTGAACCCTGCAGGAGCCCAATAACGAACCCCAAATACACCCATCTGGCTCAAATGGCATATCACTTATGAGATCATATGCCTCATCAAGCTTCCCAGCACGTCCTAGAAGCGTAACCATACATGCATAATGTTCCATCCTTGGGGAAACACCATGTTCATTCTGCATTTCTTCAAAGTAGCGCCGCCCTTCCTCTGTCAGACCAGCTTGGGTGCAGGCAGAAAGCACGCAGGTGAAGGTGACTGGGTCAGGCTTCTGTTTGCACATCAGCATAGAGTCAAATAATCGAACTGCGATCGCAGCCTCTCCCTGCATAGCATAGCCACCAATCATTGCATTCCAGGTCACCACGTTCCGAGATGGCATTGCGTCAAATATTGTTCTCGCATCCCTGACCCTGCCACACTTAGCATACATGTCGACCAACGCACTGCCCACATAAACATCAAGGAGAAAGCCCTTCCTGAGAGCAAAGCAATGAGCTGACCTCCCATGCATCAGAGCTGCGACATTTGCAAACGCCGGCAGCACACAGGGTATGGTGACAGAGTTTGGTTCGATCCCCTGTGCCTGCATCTCCCTGAAAAGGTCCACGGCTTCCAAATCCTTACCGTTCTGCACGCAGCAAGCAACAATCGATGTCCAGGACACAACATTCAGCTCCACTCCTCGGCCAACAAACTCCCTGAACAACCTTAGCGCCTCAGAGACCTGCGCGTTCCGAGATAGCCCAGCGATGAGGGCATTGCAAGAAGCGACATCCATGTGGCCGGACTCATCGAACACCCGAACAACCTCCTCGGCCCGCGCACACTTCCCGTACATATCGATGAGGGCGGTGACCACACAGGCATCGGCGCCGCAGCCCGCCTTCACGGCGTACCCGTGCAGCTGCTCGCCCGCCGAGACCAGGCCGACGTCCCCGAGCGCGGAGAGAGCGCACGAGACGCTCGTGGCGTCCGGACGCAGGAGCCCTTCCCCGTGCATCCGCGCGAGTGCCGCGGCCGCGTCCCAGGCGCGGCCGCACCGGTTGAGCCCGGACACGAGGCCGTTCCAGGTGATCACGTTGGGCTCCACGCCGCCGCTGTCCAGGCGCATCTCGCCAAGGAGGCGCCAGGCGCCCTCGGCGTCCCCGCTCGCCGCGTGCGCCGCGACGAGCGCGCTCCAGCCGACGACCGTCCTCCGCGGCGTTCCGTCGAACACGGCGCGGGCGTCGGCTGTGGCGCCGAGACGGAGGTACGTGTGGAGGAGCGAGGAGGCGACGAAGGGGTCCCGCGCGACGCCCGCGGCCACGGCGGCGGCGTGGAGGGCGCGGGCGAGCGGCAGCGTCGGGCATGACTTGAGCGCGGTGGGCAGGAGGTGGGGGTCCGGAGGGAAGGAGACGTGGCGGAGGAAGTGGACGAGGGAGTGGGGATGGTACATGGCCACATCGGCCTTCTTTCGGCGCTTCACCTCACACCAGCCACCAGGGTTTCAAATATCGGCCGATACGTATTTACCTACCGGCACCGATTTTCAGCTCTTTTTTTTTTTGAAGAATATCAGTCCAAAATTTAAAAATATAAATAATGTTATAGATAAAGAGAAAAAATATATAAAAAATTAGAGCTCCTCCTAAGACTAATACACTACCGCGTATTTAAAATAACACATTGTTTATTAAATCAAAATAATGTTTTGTGTAAACCCGTTAACAACCATCGATAATCAATCCTTTACATCGATAATCAACTTACCGTTGATAATTGACCCTTTAACCTTGGCTCTCAACTTTTCTCAAGCCCAATTGACAAAATATGTACGTGTTGTCATTTGATATGCTTTGATGGTTGTTATGTTTGATGCTATAATAGTATGATACTCCTATATTAATAATTGTAATGGTTCATCTTAACATTATTGTATTGTGATGGTTTAATTTTATCTCAATATGTAGGAACAATTATATATACTACATATCTTTCATAGTCTTCATGTATGGAGTACCTTTCATGTATTAATGTACTAATTGATTTAGCTATTGTGCAAAATATGAATAAATGGTGAATTATGTGGGTACATGTAATCTTTATGCAATTTCACAAATATCCAACACAAATAAAATAATATGAGATATCCATATTTTCCACGGCCAAAACAGGTTTCTCCCTCTTCATCATCGGATTTTTATTGATTATCGGCTTATCGCCAATAGATTACTTATTATCGGTTTTATAATTTGATTTCACTTATATTTCATTTTTAGCGATTTTCACCGATTTTCGATTGATTATCGTATCCGTCTGGTAACTGATAAATCCCATATCACCAGTAATGTAAACCCTACGCAACCCTCATGCGTTGTAGCTTTTTTTTTTTTTTGTGGGCTGAATCTTGTATTCTCAATTTTGCATTTGTCTTAGGCCGGATGTCTTGTAACATGCTTCACAATGAGAAAAGCAAACCATATATTTTTACCACTTATCATTATGACATGGCCTCCAACGCATACTTTGAGATATCTGTTTAACTTTTAAAATAGATATCTGAGCACTAAAATCGATGTTTGTCATGTATTAAAAAATATTCTAGCTTTATCAATGTAATACTATACTTTCAAAATAATAATATTCTATCTTCGAAGAAGAATATTCCATTTTCCTATGAAAAATATTCCGAGTCAGAATACACTATCATACCTTCACATTATAATGTTCCACATTCGTAAATCTAATGTTCTAGCTTCATAAAGAAACATTGAAAATTCATAGCTAAAATTTTTGATGTTCAATACAATAATATTCCCACTGAAAATATAAATATAAATACTTATACTTATATTTATATTTAAAAATAAATGAAATAAAATAATGAAATAGAAAAAGGCATATGTCATGCAGGGACCAAAGGCAAGCAAAACAAGCATGAATGAAAAATGGCAATCAATAGATGAAAAACAAGTCAATAAAAATATATTTAAATATACACAAAGAAAATGAAAAGAGGAAAAAAAAGAAAAAAAGAAACAAGAGCATATGCACTATGTAACTTACTGGACATGCGGTTAAGTGGAAGAGAAAACAAAGAAAAGTAGAAAACAAGTAAGGAGTGAAAGAGCAATGAGAGAACAAATATTCCCATCGTACCAATTTATAAGTCGTTTGGCTTTTTGACACCAAGTTTGAACATCTCGCCTTATTCGAAATATTTATGAAAATATAGAAAAATCCAATTTATAGTCAAAGTATATTATATGGTTAACTAAATCATAACGAAAGTAAATGATAATTGTGAATTTTTAATAAGATGAACAAGTCAACTTCACGTTAAAAAAGTCAAACGACCTATAAAGTATAAATTAGGATGGAGGAAATAGCTATTAAGTTTATTGTGCCAAATTATACCCAAAAGCAGTCTAAAAGAGAAAGGACGAGGAAAAGTGCCTAATGGAAAAGGAAAGAAAAACAAAAGAGGAAGAATGAAACTAACTTGGCACTAAAAACAGAAAAACTAAATGACGCGCATGGAAAAAAAGAGAGAAGCGAACTCAAACAGAAACAGCAGAACAAATCACAGAAAGAATTTGGACACAGATAACGAGCATGGAAAAACTCCACGTGAGGGGAGAAAACAGAGTTACGTCCTATATTGAGATAAATCAAGGGGAAAAACAATCTAAAACAAATTAAAAAGGGTTGGATGGACGGTGGGTTCCTTTCCACATAGGTCCAGCTCGATCGCTTAATTAAATCGACGATGTGATTATACAGCCAATGCGTAGCTTAGCACACGAACCACGTGACTAGGACGCATACGAACCGGATCGTTTAGTCACTGTCAGCACATCTAGTCGTCGGAGCAACAGCAAGATTTCATTATTTGGACGATGACGATGTATTGCTGACACTTTCCATTTTGCCAAACAAATTAGTATTAACTGGAGATGGAGAAGTTGTGCAGAAAATATATAGCGCGGAATACTACACTTGTATATTAATTACTGGTACACCATCTACCTCTCCGCCACTCATCTGCACCCCAACAATGGCCACTTGGGAGACCAAGCGGCAGCGCCACCACCACTTCGTGCTGGTGCACGGGATGTGCCACGGCGGGTGGTGCTGGTACAAGGCGGCCACGGCGCTGCGGCGCGCTGGCCACCGCGCCACGGCGCTCGACATGGCCGGCTGCGGCAGGCACCCGGCGCGTCTCGCCGACGTGCGCACCTTCGAGGAGTACTCGCGCCCGCTGCTCGACGCCGTGGCGGCGCTGCCGGCCGGAGAGCGCGCCGTGCTCGTCGCGCACAGCCACGGAGGGTACAGCGTCGCGCTCGCCGTCGAGAGGTTCCCGGACAAGGTCGCCGCGGCCGTGTTCGTGGCCGCGTCCATGCCGGCCCTCGGCCGTCCCATGGCTGCCACCAGCGACGAGGTACGTACTTGGCTAAGTTTTTGTGCAGCGCGCGTTTCCTGCGGTAAGTTCTAACATTCCTCTCTCTCTCTTTTTTTTGGAAACATACCCTGCTTATTCAAAATTATTGAAGCTTTAGACTGTGATATCCATCTCAGTGCAAGCGTCGATCGTTTTGTATAAATATTACCATCATCGTTGTCTGATTATCTCTCTTTAACATTGTTTTTAGTTACTAGCATATGTTGGGCCAGGATTTTTCATGGACTCAAAAGAGTTTGAGCAAGAGAATCCAGAGATCAAGGGCAAACCATTTATCTTTGGACCCAACTTCATGGCTCAGAGGCTGTATCATCTGAGCCCAGCAGAGGTAACATCTACTCTTTTTTTTTTTTTGGATTTTTATATATAATAATAGTAACAAGGGAAATAAAGATCCAGCCTATATACACAACCAGGGAAACAAGCATATATGAAACAGAGTACACTTTCTTGTCGAGGTGTTGTTGTCGATAATGGTAAAATTTCACTCTTGTAATAACCCTGGGAAAGGATAACGACATCGTTTTGCTTGTAATAGGACTTAACTTTGGGGATAATGCTGATCCGGCCGGCCAACGCATTCACCACAGGCAACCCAGATGAGGCGGTGATGAGGGACGCGAAGCTGCTCACGGAGGATGGGTACGGGTCGGCGAGGCGCGTGTTCGTCGTGGTGGAGGAAGACCAGGGCATCCCGGCGGAGTTCCAGCGCCGCATGGTCGCGCAGAGCCCCGGGGTCGAGGTGGGGGAGATCACCGGAGCTGACCACATGGTTATGCTCTCACGGCCGGTGGAACTTGTTGATCTCCTCATCAGAATTGCCGACAAGCACAATAGTAGTAACAGATAAAATTTTCGTCGGTGAAATGCATATTTTCAACGGATTTTGGCTGATGAAGATTTTTCGGATTCCTATAGTGTCTCCTAGGAACAACGCGCGTGGGGGATTTAGCTAGTACATCATTCTAATCCTAAGTGTCATATTTTCTATAATTCTAGAATAATTCCAGAGAAATAAGAACATATGTGCCAAATCGAGAATTGAACCTAAGCGAACGGGTTCCAATAACACAGAGAATTTTGGTAGCATTTGGTTGGAAAGTGCAGCGGAACGTAATGGTCCCATCCAGATTCCAAGAATTGTAGATCATCCCAGTTTGTTTTTAAGCTAGAGGCCTAGAGCTCACTGTCAATCTCATATCCAAGTGGACTGTATGCGTTCTGGAAATTTTTGAAACCAACCCATTCCAAATCTTGAGAGAGTATGGTTCCACTCCACCCCATCCGAGGAGCCAAACGCTACCAGCGAACTAAGTTCACACGGTACGACCGTAGGAGACGAAAGAACAAAAAACTTTCTCCTCGTAGCAACAACGTAGCACATCCATAATCCATTAATCCTACATGCCAGATTCCTCTTGTGCTGTTGTGCATCAATCAGTGAAGTAAACAGCAACGAGTAGCAACTTTTCAACGTACATCTTCTTGGGCGGCTAATTAATTAAGAAACCAGCTTCAGCGGCTGCTGGCTGCTGCGCATGTAGGAGCGGCCGGGTATGGTGTAGGCGGCGGCAGCGAGCACTGTGACGGCCGCGCAGCCGATGAGTACGCCGCCGCGGCGGCAGCCAAGTATTCCATCACCGGACTCGGGTCGCCAGAGTGCACCTGCGGCACTCCCACGGTCCAGGCCACGGCGAGGTCCGGGTGCACGACGCCGCCGAGCTTGTAGGAGAGGTTGAGCACGCCCTGGGGCTTGCTGGAGCCGACCCTGCGCACGGGGAAGCAGGCGGTGGCGGCGGCCGTCGGCCCGTCGCCCGCGCCCGCGCCCGCGAGGACGTCGGAGAGCGGGAGGAGCACCTCGCCGACGTCGCGGTCGCGGCCGAGCGCGCGCTCCGTGCGCAGCAGGACGCGCACGGCGCCGCTCCCGGCGCCCGAGGCCGGCACGGTGATGGGCACGGTGGCGTTCCAGGTCGGGTCGTGCCCGCCGCCGCGGTCCGTGGGCACGCGCTGCGGCGACCGTGGGTCGCCCGCGAGGTACGCCACCGCGTACACCTCCATCTTGGACACGAGGTTCACGCCCCGGAGGTCCCTCGCCGACACCAGCGTCAGCTCCAGCGTCCGGCACGCCGTGGCCACCAGCGCCGGTGCTGCTCGGCGAGCCTGCGCGCGCGCTGAGCTGCCTGGCCTGCTGCCTTGCTCCGCTTCGGGCGCATTTATTTATAGAGGGGGTCAGGAGGCCATGGCACGTCTGTGAATGGGCGGCATCGTCTGAGAATTTGGTAGTGCGCCATTTCGTTGCAGCGCAGCCATTGCTTTCGGTTCGACATGGCAAAGAAGAATCCACGAAGCCTTGCTGCTTTTTTTCTTTTATTTTATTTACTCTCGATATTATGGAAAGCCTCTTGGCCCTTGCACGAGCACTAGTCCACAAACTAGATAAATAAATTAAGACAATCTTCAGCGGATCATATATCGGTTCTACCATATGACCTAGGCCGTGCGCTTGCTACCGCGTGACCCGGCGGCTCACGGCCCAACAACGCTGGCCACCGTGCACACGCTGTCGGCGAGATTCCGGGCTAGGGTTGTCAGAGGTGAGGGACTTTCTGTGCCACCAGAGGTAGAGGGGGTCGAAGGAGGCAGATGGCCGGCGGAGCGGAGGCGGCGGGGCCTGCCGAAGTTGGATGGTGGAGAACGGCCAGTGGGCAGTGGAAGCGGTGAGGGCGAGGAGGCCGAAGATGGGGCACGCCGGCGAGGTTAGCGGCAACTGCTGCAATGGACGCTGACGAAGACGGCGGGGCGAGGAAGCTGCGAATGTTAGCGGTGGGCAGTGGAAGCGGCAAGAGGCGCGAGAGTCAGAGGAGGTGGCGACAGCGGTTGTGACGGAGGCGGCTGGAGCCGCTGGGTTCAAGGGAGTTTGGCGTAACGGTAGTACACCACAATACCGATTTGGCGAAGTCAGATTAGTATGGCAGGGATAGACTTTAGCGGACCCAATCAGGGAGGTCATAATCGGGCAGAGGTAGGGACTAGGGCGGCTCAATGAAGAAAATAGGTGAACACCTCACACCACACGATCTGACGATCAATGATTTTATGGCCCAGGAATTGGTCCACACCCTCATTTTACACGGCTACTAATATTTATGCACGTTACTCTATGAACATGAACATGCATGATCAACGCAACCGTACAAAACTAGATGATATCTTACGCGTTGCAACGAGAATTTTGCAGTATTAAACTAGACATGATTTTATAAAGTGATATGTAATAAATAAAATACAAAAATATTATAAAAACATTTGTGCATACTTTTTCCTTCATTTAGCCATAGAAAATCGATGGAAACCATTAATGACCAATGTTGTTGATGATAAACTCTGCGATGACATGGATATTCTGCATATCAAGAAAAATACTTAGTGAGCTTCACGTAAGATCTTTGGGTTTATGATTTTGACGGAAAAAGAGGAAAAAGATTCAGGGTATTGAGCAGCATGCTCTGGATGGAAAGAAAACCACATAAGATAGAAAATATTGACCATGAAAAAAGATACATTGCTTTGATCATAGTTCGGTGGCATTTGCATACAACTCGTGAGAAAAAAAAGGTGTGGTTTCCCCTGCATACTAAAAATGAAGCATGACCACATACATGTAGGTAGCCAGACGATGGCTTCGCAGCTCAGACCGATAACCTTGATCTTCACGAGCCGCGAGTTTGCGTATAGCATGTCGATTAACGTCGTTGTCGGCTGTGTGGTGAGGAAGGCGAAGATCAAGGACATGCCCATCTCTTGCTGGCTGCCAGTTTAGAGATTAATTCGATGAGTTAAAGTTTGATAACTGGTGAAGATGGTAATGACCAGTTAATTGGATGAACTAAAAGTACGAGAACTGAAGATGGAAGTGGGCAGTTGAAGCAGTTGTTTTGTGCAGAATATGACAAGAGATGGGTAACGTGACACTAATGTGACACAATAAAGAATAAAAAAGGGTGTGTCTACTTGTCAGATGAGTGATATTTTGTGTTTCCATCGGTCGACACTAGCCATTAAATCTTTAGTCAACGGTTGAGAACATCATTTTTTACTCTGTCCCTCTCTCTTCTTTCTCCACGTGACCAAGCCCGAGCCCCACAAGTACCCACGCCTGCCCGGCCACCCGAGCACTACACCGCGGCCGTGCTCCCCTGCCTCCGGTCCTTCCTTGACCGGCTCCGGCGCCGTGGCGCTAGCTGCCTCCGCCGCCGCCACCACCCTCCTTCCTCATCTTCAGTGTAGTGTCATCTCCCCCGCCAACCGCCCTTCTTCCCTATCTCTGGCGGCTGCCGCCGCTGGATCCGGCCCCGCCACCCGCTGCTAACTAATCCGGCTCTGCCGGAGCGGCACCGTGACGTTGCCGCTAGCCCTCCCCGACCACCTTCCCTCCCCGTCCGACCAGCGACACTATCGCCACCAGTCTTAGCCCCATCCCGATTGCCACCACCGTCAGGCCGCTCGCCACCCAAAGCCCTTCCTCTAAGGCTAGAGGTGGAGGATACCTCCTTGACGGCGCAAACAGTATTTTTCTACTCTATATACAGTGTGTAAATATTGTTTTTCACACTCATATCCACTAGGCTGATGACACTGGTCTAACTCCAGTGAGGAGAAAGATGATGGTAGTGGCGCCGCTCTTCCCCGGCGAGCTCGCACAAGGACAACGGTGTGACGAAGAGGCTCGGCGGAGGAGAGCCCCTTCTTCGTGCGTGCTCCTGTTGTCGACTGACGGGTAAACTGACATGGAGTAAATCTCAAAGAAAAGACATAAAACGAAGTAACAAGGAGAAAAACATCCGAAATAAAAAATTTGCGTACCTCGTGTCAGTTTTAGAAGGAAGTGCGAATTGGGTGAATTGAGTTCCAATTCTTGAAATTTCTCCCCAATACGGCGATACCTAACCCTATCTCGCGGGAAGTGGCGGCGGTGCAAGGTTGAGGGATGGGGTGGGGCAAGGCGGGGGAGCGCAAGGTGGTGCTCGCGGCGCGCCGGCAGCCGCGTACCGCGAGAGGCCGGGGACTTGCGCCCGCTCACCGGGGGCTTCGCACCGCGGAAGGCCGAGGGCGCTGCCTGTAAGCCATGGCCAACGTGGCCATGGAGCCGGCGGTCACAGGAGGCCGGGCTGTCCAACCAGAGAAGTAGATATGGAGTCGTCAATTCCTCCATATACTAGGTAATAAACTCTTGAATTTCAACCTCTGTGAATGGAATTGCATTGGACATAAATGGAATTAATAGATGGAATAACCCCATGCGCCACCGCGACATCCACCGTAGAACCACGCTGCCATGCTTCGGCTGGCCAAATCCGTCGCAAGCTATTGATATGGCAAAGAAGAAATATCTACAGTATGTTAAGGGAGTGGCTAGAAGTTTTTTCTAGAACTAAATAATATTTCTTATTCAAACTTTTTTCCATTAATGTGGGTGCATTTTGCCCCCTCCAGTTCTAGTGAAAAAGGGCAGAAACAAGGTCAGTGTTATGACTGAAGAGGACTCAGACAGGAAGCCTGACTGCTGACCAATAACCAAACGAGCAGAATTTTCAGTTCAGATTAGATCCATTATTTATATCTAATCATTTTTCTGTTATACAAGTGTTCTCAGGTGCTGATGAGCAACGGTAATCAAGTAAGGCAGTAAGCTTTTGTATAAACTTGGATCAAGTTTTTATAATCCAATATGTTGTTTTGCAACTTCTAGTATAGATTTCGCAGATGAAATTATTACTTTGAGTATTAAATATAAATGGCAACGGCATAGTCTACTAGATTAATAATAGGAAACCTACATTTCCTTAGCAAAACCAGTAAATAAAACATGGACATTGCTATTGAGAAAATGTACTGGTAGAATAAGATATATGATGTTTGATAAATTGCAAGCATTACCTAATACCTAGACAAATGCAGGATTTAGATTAGCTTGAGATACTTGTTTTTCTTGTCTGGTCTACCAAAGATCCATCCCTGAGAAGAAAAGAAAGGGAAAGGTTAGAGGAAAGGTGGGAAAAACAAAGAGGAAGTAACAGCTGGAGATGGAAGAAAGGAGACATGCACACCTTCATCTTCATCCGCCTTTGTTTGCGACTGAATTCAATCGCATGCTTCACCACAGCAGCTATTCTTTTCCATTTTGAAGAAAGCCGCAGCCTCTGCTTCCCCCTTCTCACTGGTGGTGGCTCTAGAGCAGAACCGAATGTGGACAAACCGCACCGCCGACACGTACCCCAGGCCCAAATTGAAACCGTTCTTTCTTTTCTAAGAGTTGAAACTGCCTCTGATTTCTCTCGTCTCCTATACGTGGAATTCCAACAAAAACTCTGCGAACCCTGGAATAGCTCCTTGCCGAAACACCACAGGCCCTCCAAATCCCTCCAATGCAGCCAGCAGCGTACTAGACACGGGAACGAACAAGCAATAACAAGAAGTCTATTATTCATCCCGAGACCATCATTGCCCACCCTTAGATATAGATAGCGCAGAGCAGGCAATCTCCCAAGGGTTTCGAGATTCTTCAGCTGCAGCACTCTCACTCCGATGTGGATGAAGGAGTGGTCTACGAGAAGCGTGTAACACCCTAAATTTTGCTACATGAAAATCTTTTCATAAACTAATTTAATTTTGCTTAGAATTTGATTTATTTATGCATGATATCATAGTGTTTTATTTATTTCCAATATTAACACAGTAAAATAAACCCTAGGTCCAACTTGTTTGAGCATACATGCTGCAGCATATGTTATTGGTTATTTTGCCTTGTTTTGGTTTGAACTCAAATATATTTAAACCCATCAAAATTCCTCAGATCCCTAAAGAATTCTGAAAAAGTTCCTTTTCACTCCCTCTCTTCTTTTCTCTGGTATTGGCCCAATTCGGCCCAATCGCCTGGCCGGCCCAGCAGGCTGCCGCCCTCACCCCATCTCACTGCCCAGCGGGCACTACCTGTCGGCGCCTCTCTTTTTCCACCGGCCCCGCTCTCCCTCACTGCTAGCCCGGACCCACATGTCACCCCTCCCTCTTCCCTTTCCTTTCTCCGCGCGCGCCGACGGACAGAGTCCGGAGCAGACTCGTCGCCCGGCCGAGCCGGACCCGTCTCTCCCTCCCTGACCGCGTGACCTCGTCGTCTCCCTACGCCCACACCGCGCCTCTCCTTCCTTTCCGAGCGCCTGCGCCTTGCCTTTCCAAGCTCACGCTCGCGCCGAACGACGCGGACATTGAGTCCGACCCGAGCCGGACTTTCCCCCGCTGCGCCGCCTTCCCTTGACCCCTCCCGCAAACCTCGGACTCCGTCCCTATATAAGCTGCCCGACCTCGACGTCCGCAGCCACCAAGCGCCCTCAACCCTAGCTGCCTTGTGCCCTAGCTCGTGCACCCGAGCGCCGCGCTCGCCGCGAGTTCACGGCAAGTTCACCTTCGGGTTTCGCCTCTACACGCCCTTACCGCCGATGACGTCTAGCTCGCGACCGTCGCCTCGAGGTATAGCCTCTACACGCTTAAGCTAGGCCCTCCTTTCGTCTCGGTTCGACGGTTTGACCTCACCGCGCCATTGGTTCGTACGCGCAGGAGCCGCCGCACGTCGCCGTACGTCGTCGCTCGCCTCCGCCACCACCCCGTCGACTACACCTACACCAGGAGCTTCGCCCCGAGGTGAGGAACCTATCTAGCCTACCCTCGTCCTTAATCGCGCCCCACCCCGGCGGCAATTGCTCACCGGAGCTCCACCTCCGCTCCGCTTCGCCGCCCGCCGCTTCCGGCCGATGCGCCGCAGCCTAGACCCCCCTACCCGCTTCGCCGTTGCTCCCGCTCGCCCCTACGCCCGGTCCCGCTAGGTCTAGGCTACCGGAACCGCGAGAACGCGGAACGCCGGCGTCGCTCCGCCGCGCCCGGTGTCGCCGCCGGTCAAAGCCACCGCCGGAGCCTTTCCCCCATCTCCCACATTTAATCCAGGCTGTCCATCCTAGATCCAACGGCCAGAGCCAGCGCCGGGATTTTGTTAAAGAGCCCCTGAGTTTTTCCCGAATCAACCCGCGGTCCAGATCTTTTAAATTTAGGTCCCTGGTTTTCGCAGTTTAGCCCCTGGAATTTCAAATCTTCTTTATTTTGACCCTTATTCTTATTTCTTTTATATCTTTTACGTTCTAACTCCGATTTGAGTGATTTTCGAACCTACAGGATCGTGATAATGCGTAGATTAGTTTTAAAACCTTTATAACCTCTGTTCATGATGTTTGGTGTACTGTTTTAGTCAATTTGTACTCATTGCTTGTATGTGTGCAACGTGTAGTTGACGATACGCTCGTGTTTGAAAATCAAGCTTGGGAAGCCCCTGAGCAGCTTTTTATGGATCAAGGCAAGTATTCTTCGACCTATGTCCTATTTACATTAATTACACAACCTAGAGCCCAATTTGATTGCTCCTATTAAGGATGACTAGCCTCATATGTCTTTATATGCTTATGAAACTTGGGATGGGCTGTGATGTTGTAAATTAATGGCTACCGCTAAACTCATTTTATTTATGTTGCTAATCTTGATTAATTAAGGATGAACATGGTAATAAAAGTATGGTTGTAGTAAAATGGAGACTTGGGCATGTTTTTGTTGGTTTTGCTCGTGCTTCACCCTAAGGATCGGTTCGCCGAGCGACGACCAAGGAAAACAGTACAACCACAAGACTCACATGGCCACTGGGCTTGACTAATTATTTAGATAAACTAGAGTTTTGGCTTACTTTCCTGAAACATGGCGTATGAGGGATCTGGGGGATATGGGACTTTGCCCTTTTCCAATGTGGTGCAGTTTGTTGTTAGTCACCCTTTGGAACGGAACTCTAATATCTTTCGTTAACTGAAGTAACCTGTAACGAGTGGACCATAACTCTAGAAATTCTTTGTAAAGGTCTCGTAGTGAAACCCTGCCGACTCACCCAAAGGTCAGTGTTTGAGGGCCCGTACAGCCCGAGGCAAATGGGAATCACGACTTGTGGGTAAAGTTGTACAACCTCTCGAGAGTGTTTAAAACTGATATATCAACCGTGCTCACGGTTAAGAGCGGCCTGGACCCTCACAGATTAGAGTTTCCAAAAAAAGTGGCTTATGGAGATCATGATAATGATGGTGATAACAAGGGTTATGGTTCATGCTTATTTATTTAATAAATTTTACTGTCTTTTTAATAAAGGGATGTGTTATGCTAATCATTGCTAGTAATAAAATTTGACCAACTAAAAACAACTGCTATGCCTGTTCACTATAAGACCAGTCCACTTTTATTCTAAACGGAATACTTGCTGGGTACGGGATATACTCATTCTTGCTTGTTTTATACCACGTTGCATCCATTGCAACCGCTGCTCAGATCCAGAAGGGAATGGTAATGAATCCTAATCAGAAGCTCCAAGACTACGACGAGTTCTAGGCGGGTGTGCCATCCGTCAGTTGCCTATGGAGCATTGGTCGTCTTCCGCAGTCGTTTAGTTATTTCGTTTCCGTTAAGTTTCCTCTGTTTCGTTAAAGACATTTATGGTCTGTAATATTGGTTATTACTCTTAAGTTAAAGTACTGGTTGTGTTATTACATCTGTTTATGCTGTGTATGTGGTTAAACTGATCCTAACATATACATGGTGAGCACCTGGTTTTGTTTCTAAAACCGGGTGTGACGGAGCGAGGGGTTCACCCCAAGCAGGCAGGGTAGAGAACCAGCAATTCCATAGACCCAATGTACGGAGATGTCGAGGGGCGACAGCCACCCCCCAACCATCCAAGTTGCATTCACCAGATTCTATAATGACTTGTAGAGTCTGGATTTTATGCAGTTTGTTTAGTGATTTCACTGGGGATTTGTCCAAGCTGGTGTTCCGTACAATATAGCTGACAATCTCCAGACTCCGCATATTGTTTAGATGGCCAAGCTCTTCTATGATGCATGTCGAGGCATCATGTATGCCTAACCATGAGAGCTCTTCAAGGGCTGTTAGGCTCTCCATCCCTTTTGGTACTCTCGTCTCCTTACCTATGTGCAGCCGCAGCAAATGTCTTAGCAGAGTAGTACTCGATGGCAAGCTATAAATTCCATTCCCCTCTACATCTAATGTCTGTAAAAATTGTAAGTTTCCTATTTCTTTAGGTAGATGGTCGATACATGTATCTCTTAGTCCTAAGTGCCTCAAGTGAAGTAAATTCCCAAGGTACTTAAGACTATAACCTTGTGAAAGATCACAATCTTGTAAATCTAGTACACGCAAAACTCTAAAGTTCCGAAGGATTGGTACATCACCAATAGCAGGTCGAAAGACAACAACTGACCTCACATGTTCTATGCTCATATTAGCCTCAGGTTCACGATGACAACCCTTGCCACTTTGAAAGGATAGCCTTCGAATCTTTTCTGATGTAGATGAGTGACCCACATGATTCCATATAGCAACAAAGTTTTCTTCATTTGACAAAGAACGAATAAGTTCAAGCACCATGTCATGTACACAGCAAGATATTACCTTGCCACTATAACTGTTATATTTGGGTTGGACCATACTTCTATTTATCAACTCATTGAGGTAACACTCCCCGATTTCAAACAAGCGTTTCTCTTGTTCTCCAGATTGAATAAAACCTTCAGCTATCCACAACCATATCAAACGATCCGTTTCAATCACAGTCTTCAGGAAACATACTTAAATATAACAAACAAGTCCTTAGATGTGATGGCATATCATAGCTAAGTGACAAAGCATTTCTTATATTCTCTATTGTAGTATTCTCCTCTAGTCCAGTACCATATACATTATACCACTCCAACTTGTTTCTTTCTTTGCTAGCTAGCAAACTAGCAATTGTAATGATAGCCAAGGGAACACCAGCACATTTCATTAGTATTCTATCACACACTTCTGTTAGCTGTTCATCGGGGCATTTGCCTTTATCCTGATCTTTGCCAAATATTCTTCCATACATTAACATTCTGGAGTTCTCAAGAGAAAGGGGACTCATCTTGAAAACACCACCAATTTGTTCCGCAACACTCAAAATACGAGTAGTTGTTATAATTCTATATCCATCATTGTTGGGTAAAGCACATCTAATCATATTCCAATACGAGATTTCCGATATGTCATCAACAATTATTAAGTACCTGCACATATATGGCTCCACAAATGGTCATGTCATAATTAAGAAAATTAATGAAGAAAAAATCCCATGTATGTCGTGTATATATTCAGCTAACCTTAACGTCTAGTCAATCGATGGCAAGTATCATATTCTCAGAGACAGACAGCATGCCCATTGTCCTCTTTCCTTCCATTCATCTCTTATTCCTTCTAAAGCGCTACACAGTCCTTGCAACCTTGTTTGTTCGATTGTTGAGTCATTCAAACTTGCTAACCATTTGATCCATGTTATGTGTGGAAGCAGAACTAGAATACATGTTCAGTGGGGGTTTTCTGCTGGCCACATAGACCCTTGTTTATGATGTATCTAATGCTTTTTAAGACAAAGCATAATCTTTTGTTGGGCAGATAATTGTTCTTAAACTCCCCCTACCCACCCCGCCACCCCACTCCCACACACATACGCAAAATAAAGCTTCTAGGTTTCTCACATAGAGTTAACCAGGTGTATAAAAATTCATTTGCTAAACTATAAAGCCGCCCTTTCTATGCCTCTCCCCACTAGAAATTCGACCTCTACAGTACCAGAGGCTAGCCAAGAGGCAAAGGGATTCTCACTTAGTGCAAAATTAAGACCTTGTTTAAAAGCATTTCTGTTCAAAACCATGGTTTAAAAATACCTTATTTTGTAATTGCCTTGACCTAATTTCATGGTTTATCTAGATTAATCGAAATTATGGTATTTCTTAGACTACCAATTGTGTTGATGGAACATCAAGACCATGATATTTGAGTGTAAATAGGGAAGAAGGTAGCGAAGCCATGACAGCATTGGTTATATGCGGAGTTAAGTACTCAAAAATACCACGGTATCTATCAAACCATTATTTTTAAAGAAGAGTTCTTTAAAGAACAAACAAACACGTACGGGTATAAATACCATGGTACTACACTAAAACTATAAAAACAAGAACAAAAATAATATTTTGGAAAATATATAAACTTTGATGTATATATTAAAGTGAGTTATGAATTTGTAGGCATAATTCTCAAAGTTTGTACTTTGATTACACCATCGTATTTCTAAACAAAAATCTATCTTATCTCACATTACCAATCAGAGGATCTAAATAAGACTTAAGTTATCATGAGACAAGCTAGAAAAAATGAGAGAAATCCTATAAATTCGCACAAAGATAAAAAAACATCTGGCCATTAATTTGTTTGACTCTAGTCATCATAGAAAATAACAATCATACGATCTATTATGTTTAATAAAAAATACTATTATAAAAGAATGAAACAGATAACCCCTAAAGTATGACCTTTCAATACTTATATCACCTTAAGCTTATAGCAAATGCAGGAGCACATGTTGATGAACTTTTATAATAATTAGTTGACTACTACTTTTGTGATGTCTTCATACCTCTTCTCATGAAGGAATTCTTTTAATTCGTTGATAACATTGATAATATCGATGCTTGCAGCTTTGTATTTGGCTAGTTGATAGAACATGTCCTTGAATAATTTATCCATGTCAGGAGTATGAGATAATGATACAAATGCTGAGCAATCAAATTGTGCCATAAGCTTTTGATATACCGCATTAGCAAGAGTTGTCTTTCCAAGACCTCCAAATCCCACGATGGAAAGTATCTTGTTATGCTGCTTGGACCTGTCTTCAGGGTTCGACTTTCCATTCGGAAAGTCCGGAAAACCGGACCGGAATTCTGTTTCCGGACTGCACCGGAAAGTGGATTTCGGTCCGGAAAGCGGTGTTTTTCGGTTCCCAACCCTAAGATATGA
The DNA here is from genome assembly GCA_022530915.1 of Paspalum notatum. NCBI lineage: Eukaryota > Viridiplantae > Streptophyta > Magnoliopsida > Poales > Poaceae > Paspalum > Paspalum notatum. Next base: position 28,721,393 of record CM039692.1, read on the forward strand.
AAGTCAAAATTTTTGGTCAAACCGAAATTTTTGCTACAGTAAAACGGAAAGGTGAACCCTGCCTGTCTTCCATCATAAGCTTGATTACCTTGTCTCTTGCCTCATTGATGCCGACTAGTTTTGATACATCCTCATACCGAACCAATGCACGAGGATCGACTTTCATAAGCTTATCAACACTATTGCTGACATCATACCTGCGACGCCTCTCATGCACCTCTGTGACCCGCCCCTTGATCTCTCTGATGTCAGTGGCAATCTTACGGCGAATCTTGGGTTGTGTCAAGTAACAAAGGGTCTTGTTAATGAATGTCTTGAAGAAGCCATAGTCATGCTTTTTTTCCGGCCCGCCGCCCTTTTTGACTTGCACCATGAATGTGTCGATGCTGTCCTCTATGTCATAGGACAACTCCCTTACATTCCTGGCCCAGATCTTGTCCTTACAGCCTCCATTTATCCTCTTGCAGGGTGTGTTTGGCGCAGGGCGGAGAGCAGAAGGGTGGGGCTAGTGGATTTGGATTTGCTGGAGTGAGCACTAACCACTAAGCAGTGGTGCTAGCTTAAGGTCCTTGAAGAGAGGAGCGGTGTGTCTCAAGCGGCCGATGCAAGATCTGGGTGGTGCTGCTGCTGTGAGTAGCAGCATAATGGCGTGGTTGATTTGCTGGTGGTCTGGTTGTAGAAGAAGGCAGCAGGCAGAGAGGGAGAGGGAGAGGAAGGAACGGACGATCTGCTGCTGGTTTTCTTGATTTGGGGAAGATGGTGCGCGGACTGTGGAGCTGTGCAGGTCGTCACACCAAACCGGCCCCGCCATGTCGCGGCGACCACAGCTGGTCTGCCCCTGTCTCTTTCGTGCGTCGTTTGTATGTATGATTGTGCCCCGACCTCATATACTCAAGCTTAGGTATAGAAGGTGGTTGGAACAGGCACCTACCCCCCTACAGGCTACAGCTGTGGAGAAGAACGAGCCAGCAGATCTTCGTTCTCCCTTCTTTTTCTCGACAAAGATTTTTCACTTGATTTATTGAAAGGTTATGCTTTACGGCTGGCGACACCCGCTTTCACATGACAGAGCAGTCTAAAACACCTCTACAAACAGCTATGCATAAAATGGAACGAGCAGAATAGTAGAAACCAGATTGCAACTTAGACAAAAGAGCTGGACACCCACAAAACGAAAGCTGTAGCTGGATGCCCTCCCCCGAAGGCAGCAAAAACGGCAAACGTATCTTCATCATGTACGTCGGCTTTCTCCCGAACTAGAGGCAACCAAGAATTGAGGAGGATCACCACCTTGCTAGATCATTGCGCTTTTTCACTGTCCACACGATAGTACCAATCCTATATATCTATGCAGATACGTAGACAGAGGCCAATAAAATCATTGCTCCTGTAAAGCAGCATCTACAGCGTGTCACATCATCACCATCAGATGGAGAATTAATTTTATGAGGTAAAAATGTTAAACACTAAGACTGTCTCCAGTAGACTGCCTACAGTATAAAAAGGAAAATGGAAGGTGGTTAGAATATTGATAACCAAGGATGGATAGACATTCCACTGGAAATGGTCTAATGACCGAGGCATCATGTGGCAGAACCGCCTAACTTAACCTAGTTTAAGCACATAACCAAAGTTTTGCACCACCTAAACTGGATTAAGTTTGCCCTGACTATGCCAGACAGGATCCCATATACATAAGGTCACCCATAAAGAGTCCTCGGATAATTCCAATACAAGAATTTAAGCAATAAAATTAAATAGATACAAAACAGGTGAGAGTAGGAACATAAATGTTTTATGATTAATACAATAAAAATAGAAAACTTACAACGGAGGCGAGAACCAACTGATGGAACTCTACCATACTAGCATTATGTGAAATCCTACGTCACTGTATTTGGTCCAAAGCTTGGTACGCTCTATAAAGACCGTACCATCCAGTCCATTGCATCCTGATTTACTTTTCAAGTTCATGCCCTCGAGTTATTTAGGATGGTCCATGGACGGTCTTCTCAGACCGTACTATCTTACTGCATGTTCGAAGGTTTGGTGCCTGCGGGATATTTGGTACGCTCCTTGGACGGTCCTCTGCACCGGGATATTTGGTACGCTTGGACGGTCCTCTACACCGTACCTTTCGGTCTTTGTATCTTCCAAATCCTTCACATCTTCACTTCCTCAGGGATACTTGGTTCGGTCAATAATCCGGTCTGCACAGACCATACCTTACGGTCTTCACAATCCCGTTGGGGCGGCCCTTCGGGCCTTTCCTTTGTCTTTTCTTCTTCTTCATCCCTTGGACCTAAATACCTAAGAATGCGCATCTAGACAAACGTATTAGTCCAAATGTTCGTTGCAAATCAATCACCAAAACACAACCATGAAAATATGGCACATGAGGCCATTTTCCTTGCAGCGGCGGCTGCAGAGGACACGTCGCGCATACGCCATGCATACGGCGGCGAGGCACGCGTCTGGTGACGTTGAGCTGCGCCGGTGTCGAAGGGTACCCGCGCCATGTGCGCACAGGAGCTCTGTATCGGATGTGTGTGTTAGATGGTTCGGAGGGGGCTTGTAGGGGGGGGGATGGAGGCGACGCGGCGGTCACACCCATCGGCACCATTGTTGGGCATCGAGCTCGATTGAGCTTGTGCCAGCCTCAATCCTTGACGAGGATAGGGCGGGGAGGAAGAGGAGGATGTGGTATGGGAGGTCCTACCCTCTGGTGGTGAGTAGAGGTAGCATAGGCGGCGTTCGATGGCGAGGTGAGCGGCAGTGGAGAGGCGGATTGCGTGGGGCGTGTGGGGAGGCAGAGCAGCGGTGGTGACTGGTGGTGGAGGTTGCTGGTGATGGGGCGATGAAGGCGGTGGAATGGCAGCGGGATGAGCATGACGACGGCGGCGGTGGTGGGGAATTTCCCCTGTCTCGCCGTGGCGGATGAGGACGAAGAAGGCGGCGGAACCATGGGCTTGGCGAGGTGGCGCACAGGAGAGAAGCGAGCGCAGGCCCGCGGCTTTGTCTGCGCGAAGCGCATGGCGGAGGGACGGCTGCGGTGCACAGGTGAGGGGCGAGGGCGGAGATGGGGAACTGGTCCCCGTCTCCTCCCCTCGTCTGGATGAGGACGAAGGCCACGCAGGTGGCAAACAGGGGTGGTCCGCCTGCGGCTTTGGGCCTCCGGCTCCCCTGTATTTAAAAAAAAATCAACTAAATACTTTTTATTTTGAACTCTATGTACAAGCAAATTTATCCAATGATCCAAATACAAAAGTGAAAGGGTATAATTTACATTATCACCTTGCACTTTTGCCCTTGGATAAAACAATTTTGAAAATATTTTGAATTCATATCTGGTTCAAAGAAATTTAAATGATAACTCCGGAATTTTGAAGAATTGACTTTACTTAAATTTGAAGAAGGTTTAATATTAACATAAACTTTTCAAATTATGCAAAAGATGACATGCTTAAATGCACTTAGGAATATGGGGTATCGCACATCAGATCGTGGCCAGCCATTAGATGGCCTCTCATCTCCTACCACTGCTTAACCACACGCACTCCATTATGCTGCATGCACGTCTTAATAATTTATTATGATAAGTTACAATTTGGATTTACTCCACTTAACTTTCCATTACATAGAAGATTAAAGTCTGGGCTTCCATATTATGAAATTAATTATATCTTTTCGTTTGCTTGTAGTTACTAAGCGCGTGCACATTCTATAAGTATAGGCTCTCAACGCCCAGACATGGCAGACATGCATCACCACCGGCCATTGCTTTCTCCCGCCTGCCACTGATCGAGCTCACTTGCCTCGATTGCCACAGGATATGCACTGGGTGCCGACGGCTTCTGCCCCCATGGCGGCAGGTCATGGCATGTTCCTGCAGAATGGCCGCACAGTGCGAGCCATCGAGATCATCTTTTGTGTACTCCTATTTCTGTATGTGGAATTTGTGCTAAAACAGATAGTCCTTCTATTCAAGGATTATCGAGGTTCAACATTGTTGCAATTTGCATTATGTAATACATCTGTAGTTCCACTACCCTTTTCTAAGCTGATTTTTTTACTAATTTTTATGATGGTAATCTTATTTATTTTCTGTGGGAATTTGGTGTGGAAACTTAGACGTATGTCCCCCACATTCACACACGATTAGCAATTACACAGGAGTCATGGTTCGATATACGTGTTATCTAGATCATCACGTCATAGCCCCCAAAGACTTGACTGGCATATGCGTTAATATTTTCTCAAAATCCTATAGCTGCAATTTGTTTGTTCATGTATGCAACATTGCACTATAAACATGTTGTGAAATATCATTGGATTTTTAGTTTCAACGTGTAGCTGCAAAATGCTTTATCCTATCATTCCATTACACACTCTAAACTTTTTAGGTTCAATAGCATCGTGTGTAGTATTTAATTAACTAGTATAAATCTTAAATCACTATATTATACCTGTAGTAACGCATGCATGGGGCACTCACCTAGTCTATATAGAGACAGGGTGTTAAATAACTATTCAACACGCCACTCATGTGGTCCAACAATCCGCAACCATAAAACAAATCCACAGTATTAAAATCCCCTAAATCTTGTAACGTAAAGTCTTTAATTTGAAACCGTAAAATCTTAAATTTCTTTAGCTTGCCAATGAAATTTTCGACTAGTTTCAAAAAATTATTTGACTATAAAAATATTCAGCTTCATGAGAAAACTGTTAAACTCCACAAGAAAATTATACAGCCTGAATAGAAAATATTCTAACTTCACAAGAAAATTGTTCATCCTCTACATACCATCACACAAAAAAATGTTCCAAGTTGAAAAAAATTATTATAGCTTCACTGAAAAAAATGTTCCTAGGAAAAATTCTCCACCTTCTCGAGAAAATAGGGGATTGAAGGATTAAGAGAAAAAAATGAACAATCATGGATGAAGGTCGAAAATAGGAAAACTAAAAATAAAATAGAATTGTGTTACCACACATGAAAAATAGAACACAGGACTGCATGACTTTTAAAATTAGTAATATTTGTGTGAGTGCATAATAATATTTTTTAAGAACGTTATGCTTGATAACTTATAACATATTCATCATGGTTGAGGCTTTAGTGGATAGTGATATGGAGTGGTGAACCAGCAGCAAGCTTTAGTGTCTGTGCTGTGCTGTGCTGTGCTCTCATCTCATTCCCGTATTGCTGTGTGTGTGTGAGTGATTAGAAGTGTGAGTGAGCTAGAGGCTGGGCTAACACATAGCTCATTAAGATTAAAGATGGGTGGTTTAGGAAACATACAACTTTATTCTAAATTAATAAATAGAATGGTCCTCCTCTTCTAAATATTGTTCGATCATATTTCAGAAATTTAAGCAGCACCCTGCTGTCAGAAAACTGTTGGAAGGTGGAACAACTATTCATCATGCCTATTCAGACATACGTTGGTTTTATCTCTTAGTATAGTTTTCAAATCGCTTTGTATTTGGAAAGACTGGAGTGCATTGTACACAAGTATCTTCAGCCAGATCACAATTTCAAATTGAAGTATGTTTACATAGATGTCGTGATGTTTTGTTCAGATTTGTGACACGTGGACTTGTACAAACTTGTATAATACTACTATTTATTTCTGCTGTGTGATGTTTTGTATGCTGTGACATGTACTTGTACAAGCTTGTATAATGCTGAGACATGGACTCCGTTAATGTGTGTATGTTTTGTATGCAAATGATGCCTTTATTTCTGCCTTTAATGCAACTCTGCTGTGTGCTGCTACAGTCGAATGATGTGAGTACTATTTGAACGCATAATGCTGGTTTCTATTGCTAGGGTTGGAACTAATTTCGTGGGCAAAGGAACTGGCCGACGAAAATACAGGGGGTAATTTCATGGGTGTAGGTGGCCGACGAAATGATATGCCACTGTGTCTGTAATTTTGTCGGACGAGTCCACGAAATTAAGTTAAATTCGTGGGAGCCCACGAAATTACTTGTGTAATTTCGTCCGATTTTGTTTCGGGTAAAGTTTTCGTGGGCAAGTCGACGAAAACGACATATTTTCGTGGGTTTTTGGCCCACGAAAAAATACTATTTTCCTGTAGTGAGATAAGAGCTAAGGCTAATAATAGAGTCAACTATGTGCTATGTACTGTTGCCATGTCATATATAGAACTAGTACAATGACTTTACGTAAAAAAAATTAGTACAACGACTACTCATATAATAAGGTGGGCTCTAAGATTGGCTCTTAGATTACCATCCATCTCTTTCTTTTTACTCTCTTCGTTTTGGAGCCCGTGTAGAGACCAGCCCTTGCATATATCTCACTCCCTTGGCTCTTATATATCTCTCTCCTCCACATTGATAAAAGTGACATGTAAGCAGGCTTAGAGCCCACTACTATACTTGCTCTGATGTGGATAGCTTGTATGCTGAGTAAAATACATTGAATGAGACATAGTGGGTTGTGCTTATATAGTTTATATAGTTGGAACATGCACGACAAGATGTTTGGCTATCAAGGACAAATAATTAAGGTCATTAAGAAAAGAATAAAAGAAACAACTTAGGGAAATGGGTTTGAAGAAAATTTGATAAGTCAAAGCAAAATTTTAGTATATTCTCATGCATTGATAAACAAATAAAGGAAGAATGGAAATAAGAAAAAAAAGTAAATTTCAAAACAAATAAAAATCAAAACACAAAGAAAAAGAGAAGCGGTAAGAAAATAAAAAGGAAATAAAAATAGAAAAGGGATAAAATAATGGAAGAAGAAAAACATAACGAGCAACACTGCATAACACTTGGCAACAAAAATGTTAACTAGTTATCTGGGCCGAGAAAAAAAATTAAACATGTAACTTGGCCATGCAACCGAAAATAGCTTCTATGGATTGCATACACTTTTGGTGATCGAACAACTTGTAGAGACTTATGTGACTCTGTACAGTGTTTCTTTCATGCTTTGTGTTAACGTTCGACTTTTAACGCGTAGTATGTGTGTCTAACCTAACCAAGCTCCTATGACGATGTTTCACGAGTACAACATGTGCCCTACAATTATAATTCTGTTGGTTGCAACAAAGGATTATCTTTTTGTTAATGCGAATCGTCAATCGATCTAAATAATAATCAATCATAAGTCAATGAACGGAAATGTTCCGATCGATAGATCATCATAACCCTCCATCCATCAATGCCCGGACCGGAGATGTAAGTATCCATCAATGTGTTTGCTTCCATTGTTATCGTTCTCATTCTTTTATCCTTTAGATTATACGGAGTATTTCTATTCAACTTGTTTTCTTTGTTTTTTTTAACCATGGGACATTTAGTTTGCGAAGTCAGAATATTTTATTAGGAAAGGTAGAATATTTTTATATAGAGATATAATATTATTCTAATATCGTTCGAATATTTTGCTAAACTACTGGAAACTGGAATATTCCTGACCGTCAGGGAAATACCAAAAACGACAGAGAAACGGGAAATCCTATTACCTTGACGGTGTCCTGACAGGAAAATCTCGACAGGGCTGGACCGATGGGGAAATCAAAATTTGCCCGTCAACGCACCGTCAGGAATGATTTCCTTATCGGTGTAAACCGACAGAAATATTCAGCACCGTCAGGAATATAGCGGTTACCCTGTCGATGGTCGACAGGGAAACAAGTTACACCGTCAAAGAAACTAATTTCCCTGTCGGTTTGCTACCGTCAAAAATAATAACATTTCTCCTGACGTTTTGAATACCGACAGAAGAAATTAATTTCCCTGTCGGTTTTTTACCGTCAAAAGAAATATTGTTTCTCCTGTCGGTTTGCATACCGTCAGAATAATTTACATTTCTTTGTTGGTGCCTGGACCGCCAAAAAAATGTGTTTTTTTCCTGTTGGGTTACAAACCGTCAGAATAAAACCTACAGGAAACCTCTGTAACACCCTAAGTTTTGATACATGAAAATTCTTGATCAAATAATTTAATTCAATTAGAGATGGATGTTTATGCATGACACCGTAATTGTTCATGCCTAATTAAATTAATCAAATAAAATTAACCATAGGAGTACCATGGTTGATGCATACATGCTGCTGCATATTCTTTCGATGATTGGAAGTTGAACTTGAATTCATATGCATATTTCAAATATCAATTTATCTTCTTTAATCCTAGAAACTATTCTTTCCAACCCTGCTGTTTCTCCTTCGTCTCTGGCCTTAGCAGTAAATCGGCGTGCTCCCTTTCTCCTTTTTGCATCGGCTCGGCCCAGCAGCAGCACAAACCCACCAGCCCAACGCAGCAACAGCGCCAAGTAACAGAAGCCCAAATCCACTCCCTCACTGTCAACAGGGACCCACCAGTCAGTTCCTTCCCCTTTCCTTTTCTCCTGCCTGGTGCACGCACAAGCCAGAGCCCGTCGGACTCGACGATCGTGGCCGAGCCGGATTCTCGCGCCGCGTCGCCCGTTTGTCCCCTCCGCACGTCTCGGACGTCGCTGTTATAAACAGCCTTGATGCCGACGTCCGTGCCCCTGAAAGTCTCAACCCTAGCCGCCGCCCTTTGCCCTAGCCTCCACACGCCGTCCGCGAGCTCACGCCGCCGGGAACCGCGTCCACAGACAGCCACCGCCAACGAGACCCCGTTGCTGAGCTTCGCCGCAAGGTAGGGAATCTATCCGCTCAATCCCGGCTTCTAATTCATCCCTGGTTGCTGGAATTTGACCGCCGCACCGTCTCGGTACGTGCAGACCGCCGCCGCTCGTCGCCGTCCGCCTTCACTGCTTCTCCAACCGAACCATCTACATCAGGAGCTTCGCACCGAGGTGAGGAAGCTAATGGACCTAATCCCGGCTTCAATCGCGCCCCACCGCCCCATCAATTGCTCGCCGGAGCCGCGTCGCCGCCTCATCCCGTCGCCGGCTGCCGCCGGGCGATGCGCCGCCATCGCGACCCCCTCTCTTGCCTCGCCATGCTCCCCTCTAGCTGATGCGCCCTTCGCCGCCGGCCCTAGGTCACCGGGACCCCGACCCCGCGAAACCCCGGCGAGCTTCCGCCGCGCCCGTTCACCGCGCCGGCCAAGCCGCCGCCGTCTCTCCCTTCTCTCTCCCTGATCTGTTCCCGACCGTCGGATCAAGATCCAACCGTTCCTGGTGAACGCGATCAGGTCAATACCGGTCAGCGCCGTAGGTTTTGCAAAACAGCCCTTGGATTTTCCGTTATTCAACCCGCAGTCTAGATCCGTTATAAATAGGTCCCTGATTTTCGCGGTTTGGCCCCGGTACTTTAGATATCCTTTATTTAAGTCCTATTATTTTGTTTTGTGCATATCTTTTGCATTATAAATCCGTTTTGAGCGATTCTTGAACCTACGGAATCGTAGTAAGGTATAGATTAATTTTAAATGCTTTTTAGCCTCTGTTTATAATGATTGGTGTACTGTTTTAGTTATTTTGTGCTTATTGCTCGTATGTGTACAACGTGTAGGAGACGAACCGGTTGTGTTTGCTGAAAATCAATCTTGGAAAGCTCCTTAGCAAGTTTTTGCTGAGTAAGTCAAGTATTTTTTGATCTATATCCTATTCACGTTAAGAACTTACTTTATCGTACAACCAACCATGCTCAACCTTAGAATGACTAGCCACTTATTTTTCCTGTCAATATTTCATCCCATGGGAGGGCTGCGATGTTTAATTTAATACTAGCGTTCAACACATTTTACTCATGTTGTTAATTTCGATAATTAATGGTGCAATTCTGGTTAAAGATTGGTTACTTTGCAAAATGGGGACTTCAGCATATTTTCGTGGGTTTTTGCTCGAGTGCTTCATCCTAAGGATCGGTTCGCCGAGCGACCACCCAGGAAAACCGTACAACTACAAAGGGTGAAATGGGACGCACTTGACTGATTAATTAGATGAACTAGAGTGGGTGGTTTGCCTACCTGAAAGATGGCGTAAGAGGGGCGTTGACGGGTATAAGACTCGCTCTCCTGAGTGGGTGCAGTTTGGTTTATTTGGTTTTGTTAGTCACCCTTTGGGAGGGAACTTTTATGCTTGGGTAACGGAAACCTGGAATAGGCGGCTACACTCTAGAAATTCTCTGTAAAGGTCTCGTAGTGAAACCCTGCCGACTCGCCAAAGGTTAGTGTTTGAGGGCCTATACAGCTCGAGACAAATAGGAATCACGACTTGTGGGTAAAGGTGTACAACATCTCGAGATTGTTTAAAACTGATATATCAGCCATGCTCTCAGTTATGAGCGATCTGGACCCTCACAGATTAGTGTTTTTAAACAAGAAAAGGATAGCTGATGGCTATGGTGTTTATGAGCTATGGTGACAATTTGAACAATGGTTTATGTCTATTTACTTTACTGTTTATGCTAATTCAATTATGGGCTGGGTTTATATTAATTAGTGCTAATAATAAAACTTGGATCAACTAAAAGCAACCGCTTTGCCTGTCCACTAAACAGCCAGTCCACTTTGCCTAAACGGATGAAGCGTCCTCAATTTTTTGGAAACTTAAATGTGATACAAATGCTAGTCCCAGGGTCTAACAATACATTTATTTCAAGTAGTACAGAGTCCAGACTTAATGATTACAAACCGTTACATAAATAGCGCATGGAAATAAAATACAGCGGAAGCTAGTTCTTTGGGGCCAACGCCATAGGTTAGTTGGGGAGCAGGACCGTGACCTAGCCGAAGAGTAGCTCGAACAGATCGTCGGAGCTATCCGGAGAAAAGAAAAACATCAACATAGCAAGGGTGAGTACATACATACTCCGCAAGCCCACCTTACTCCTGTAGAATTTTGGGAGGTTGACTATATCTATATGAATAGCTATATCTGGAGCTCAAGTGCTTTGCGATCAAATATGCGAGGTTCATTTTTGTCAAATTTTAGTTAATTAGAAAGCAGGGTTTTTAATAAAACAAAAGGGTGTAGCCATTGGACTTGCCGGTCCCAACGGCCCATCCTCTAAACCATATTAGCCATACCTCTTGTTGTATCCCAACTCAACTCGCCACTTACCAACCCATGCCCCAATAGATTTATTTTGTTGAAAACATGCTAATTGAAGAACCATGCCATAACCCATCCATACCAGTGGATACGGACTATTCGAATAGGTTTTACTGCTGGCCAGAATTATACTAATTCCCACAAGTTGGACTCAGCGGCCCCTCACCGTCGTGAGCGTCCGAATTCCAAACTAAACCGTTGCCTTTGTTTCATCGCTTAGCAGTACCTTAGGGGTTCGGGCCTCCGAGCCGCACCTTGGTGTCCCCCGACACCCCCTCGGCACACCACCCCTTCCCTTGCCCCTTGTGCGCCAGCACGGAAGCTACTAGGCTATCCACTCCGGCTCGGGCCTAGTCAGTGCCTCATACAGAGCGAGTGGTTGTACTAAGAGAGTTAGGCAAGATGAAAATCAACGCAGTCGTTACAGAGCGCAGGTAGAACCATTCCAGCCTTCCACTGCTCGACTCCGCGAGCATCCACTTACCCGGTCATCTCCACGACTCCCGGGACTTAGGGTAACTGCGGGTTGCTAAATTACTGTTCATACCCTGCTCTTGAATGGCTAGTTCGGCGCGTAGCCGGATTCCGACGAGGTCGGTTGCCAGGGTTTTTCCCCATTTTATTTCAAAAGCTTACCACACAAACCTTTCTTCCAAAACCCCTGGTTCTATGAATATGAACCCACTTCAATTCTCAAGTTTACGATAGGTATAGTTGAGTGAGCGATCCCACCTATGCGCGCTACTTCTAGGTATGTTCGGATGGCTAACCTAGTAGGGTTTACCTTAGCAAGCCGAAAACATGCATGGTTTATTTGGTTGAACTGGCCAAGTGAGTATTTCGTAAACTAGGAATTTTATGCATAAGGATTTCAGTGGACTTGCCGTCGTCTAAGTCCTTGTCGCAGTGGAGATCGGTACTAGGTTCGTCGGGTTCCTGGTCGGCGATGGTTGCCTCCGGCTTCTGGGGTTCTTCCGGAACGGCGTCTAGCGCACACAAACAAAAACATACAGTAAATACAAACATTCATGCACCAAACTTTTTGAGGGATTGGATTAGATAGAGGGTGTTTTTAGAAGAATTTAGGAAGAAGAATCGCCCCAATCGGAGTTAGAATGGACAAGATATGTGGGTTTTTGTGTAGGGGGTAGGAATAAACTTTCTGGAAAAAAAATGGAAAAAAACTTCTCGGCCCGAAACCGGCGCAGCGAGGCCCGCATAGCGCTCAGCCTCCCAGGCCCGACCGCGCGCGCGGTCACTGGGCCGGCCCAGGATGAGCGGCGGGGGCATGACGGCGGGGCGTGACGGCGCGGAGGCCGGGCCCGCGCATCAGCAAGTGTGGGGAGGGGACGGCGTTAGCGGGAGGGGGAAAACGGTGGCGGCTCGGCTCGGTTCAACTGAACCGGCCCTGTGAGGGAGGCGGCGGCGCGCCGGCGGTTTACCACCGGTTGGGCAGTTCCGGCGGCGAGGTCAGGTCTGTGAGGTGGAGGTCATCGAGGTAAGCCCCGTGACGCGGTCTGTAGGGCACGGGGGTGTGGGTGCTCACCTGGCGACGTACGCCGTCGAGGCGCGCGGAAGAGGCTGTGGCGCGGCACCACGCCGGGGTCATCTCCGAGGCGGATTCGGGCCGAGGTTGGGTGGTAGAGGTGCGCGGCGGTAGGGGGATGGTGATGCTCACCTCAATTTGGAGGGAGACAGTATGTAGAGAGGTAATCTTGCTCGGCGGCGGTGGCGAGTGGCCGTGCGAGGGCGAGTCGCCACGCCGGGGTCTCCCTCTGGGGCGGCCTTAGGCCGGCGTAGAGTGGCGTGTGGTGGTGTAGGGGAGGGTGATGGTGCTTGTTCTTGGAGAGCGGGGTACTTATAGGCGGCGGGGCGCGGTGGCGCGTGTGGTGCCGCCGCCGGGGTGGCCACTGTGCCTGGCGCGCGGTGCCTTAAAGGCCGGCGGCAGAGAGGTAGTGTAGGGGCCGCGGTGCGCTTCGATGATGCAGCCGCGCGTCCGTCCGCACGGCGCGCTTGCCCAGTGGGGGGGTCGGTTGCGGGAGGTCGCTGCTCGAGCCGGGGCCAGCTTGGGTGGGTGGCGCATGTCGCACCGGGGCGGTGGCTTTGGCTGGAGGGTGCTGGGGCCGGGCAGGGGGCGGCTGAAGAAGGGGAGGGGAGTCGCTACGGCTCGCGGCCGTAGCGTCCGCACACCGGCAAAGACGGTGGCGTCGGGTAGGGGCCAGCACGGCGGCACTGCCCCGTCCGTGGCCGGGGAAGGGGACGGCCTGCCATGTGGGGGCCGGCTAGGGGAGGCGGTGTTGGGGCTCACACTGGGGCGAGGTGGATGGCGAGCCCCGCTGCCGGCGTGGTCGCACGGGCATTGCCCGTCGGACCGAGGAGGAGGGTGGGCCTGACGGGCGGGGCCCACGTGTCAGCCTGAGTGAGGGAGGAGGGGCGCGGCGAGCTAGGCCTGCTCGGCCTAGGCGGGTGGGGAGGGGGGAAGTAGGCCGGGGGGGGAGGGCCGGGGTTGGGTTTTGGGAAGAAGGATTTTGGCCCGTTCCTCCTTTTCTCTTTTTCTTTTTGTTTTCTGGTTTTGGTATTTTTTTTGGAGGGGGGTTTTGGAGGGGCTTTTGTAGGATTTGGGGAGAATTAATATTTAACAGGATGTGTTTCACGCAGTTTATAGTAGGCCGATTTTTAGGGCGTTACAACGGAATACTTGCTGGGTACGGGATGTACTCACTCTTGCTTGTTTTATATTATGTTGCATCTATTGCAACCGCTGCTCAGATCCTGAAGGTAGTGGCGGTGATTCCCACAAGGAGTTTTAAGACTACGACGAGTTCTAGGCTGGTGTGCCATCCGTCAGTCGCCTGTGGAGCATGGTCGTCTTCCGCTGTCGTTTAGTTATTCGTTTCGTTAAGTTACTCGGTTTCGTTAACGACATTAATGGTCTGTAATACTCTATTATGGTCTTAAGTTAAAGTACTGGTTGTGTTATTGCTTTCGTTTACGCCGTGTATGTGGTTGAACTGATCCTAGCACATACATAGATAGCACTTGATTTTATTCTTAAAATCGGATGTGACACCCTCTTGGCCTGGCTGGACCATTTGCATGAATATCCATGTGAATTAATAAAAATCCATGATTCAAATAGAACTCTCAAGCAAAACACACATCACATTCAACTGACTAGTCCAGATCATACATATATATAATATAAGATGTCCAAATGTTTGCATCACATGTTAATAAGATGGCATCAATATAAACAGCCATGCATTTCAAAAGCTAAATACCATCTAGCTACAGGTTAGCACATGCGGAGTCTACTGCCATTCTCCTACCAACCTTGTAAGCTTATATCTACTTAGCAAGTGCATGCAAAGGCACAGCACTTCAAAAAAATAAAATCGCCACCAGTTGCCATTTTGGTTTGCTGCCATCTTCATGTAGATGCATGGTTCGGGCTGTGCTGATGGCTGGTCACAACTGCAGCTCTGTTTGCACCGTCCTGATACTTGCTGCCATGGTGGCCATCTGCGTCGATGCCGCCGTTAGTTGATTCCGAGCCAACATGAGAAGATCCAGTGGCCTACACACCATTACAGCAAAAGGATCCGAGCAAACACTCATGACCCACAGCAAAATAAGCAGCAAACACTAAGAACTACAAGAGGCAGTGAGTATGTTGGGCTGACTAAGAACTGTTGGGCTGCCAATATTGTGGCAAGAACAAAACTGCTAATCCATATATATGGGGTTGTGAACACACAACAGAATAGGTGGAGTAGAACACTTTAACTCATGCAAATATCTACCTTACCATGAGAAAGAGATCCCAATATCCAGCTACCTTACCATGAGAATGAACTGAACTAATGCATATTAACTCGAGTAGGTATGCAAGATTCAACATGAGGCCACTTCCTCACTTGTGCACTGCGTGTTGCCATTCTGAATACCATAAGGTGCCATGTTAGATTCCATTGAAACTAAGTGTGCACATAGTTGTGAAACTACAAGAAAGCGAGAACTCATTTTCCTTATATTTTCTAATTCTATAAACTAAGTGTGATTCTACAAACAGCAAATAGAACTCATTTCCAATTTTTCTAATTCTGCTAGATGCTTATGTACTCACAATTGCTTGGGCCACTGATAAAAGTCATAGTGCTTCCTCTGGAACTTCCTTTCCTAGATCCCGATAAAGCCCCTGTAAGTGAAATATATTAATTCAATGCATGAAAAAAACTATTTGTTGAAAACTGTTATACATATGCTCAAATATATGTACCAATATCAGCTCCGTAGTAACTTTGTTCTGCTGCAGTGCACTGTCCTTGTCACGGTTATCTTGCTGCAGCCTTGCATTTTCACGGCGCAGGTGTGCAACTTCTTGGGCCAAGTAATGTGATGGTGGTCGCACACTTCCTTCTTTTGCAGCTGCCCTAACATCTGCTGCCCTTACAGCACCATTTCCTATGGCAAAACGTCCGTGAGCTCTTGGACCGCCACCAGATACTTCATACAGAACCTGGCCATTCAAATTTTGCTCGTCATGATGCCCGGGTTCACCTTCTTCCATATCCTCAAGCTGCACCTATTCCTCTCCTTCTGGACATGCACACCGCCTAACCCCCGCAATATAGTTATCCTACAACATATGAAGGAAGAAGTACGGAAACATACAAATTAAGATTTCTTTGTTTGCCCATTATTTAAGATACCTCTACAGATAAGTGCCTAGAGTACTTCTAAGTTGAATTTCACAAAAGTTCATAAGATGAGGGAATGATCCAGCCTCAGTCATTCAAACAAGAGTGAATATGGCTAATAGCTTACAGACTCCAACACAACAAGTAGTTAGGCTAAGACCATGACAAAACAGTCAAGAACTTCATATATATTAGTTGTCAAGTTTCATACCAAAAAGCACTTAAGCTGAGAGAACAATGTAACAGCCTAGAAACAACAAACAATAGTAAATGCACATATATACATATAGAGAAAATACATACCATGCGTTCTTTTGCTTTTTGGCTACTGATTGTGCCACTATTACCATCAGCATCCATATTTTTTTATTCCAGATTTCATCACAGCATATGTATTAATACGGCTTGCCTTCTCAGGTCCAAACAGAGCTTCCTACAAAGAGAGACTCGTTGAATGAGAACAACAATAAGGAATTGACCAAATATTTTAAAGAACATTAGAAAAGATACCAGAACTTACTGTGTCTCTGTGGATGGTCTAGATCCTCCATGGTTTTGAGCAATATCTGTTGGAAGCAAGCGAGAATCCTGTGCTTTCTTCCTTCTTTCCTTGAACTCATCGGAGCACCAATAGCTACATAACTCAGGCCAAACCTCATCATCGAACCAATTGAGTTTAGCATTCAAATACTGTTGATACTCCAACAGAATTGGGCGGGCTTGTATGTCATCAAGTGGCTCACCAATATCCCTATAATGCTTCTTCACACAGTCCACACGGGATTGATACATAATATCTCTCACTTTTTTCTTCAAATAGTTGTCAAGAACCCGATCTGCCTCATCTTGATCTTCTCTTGCGACCTCGAACAAGCGCTGCATGTACGGGGATAAAGATCTGAATTCAATACAAAAGTATTGGAATAATGAAAGGAATATTTAGTTTTTAGGATTTATATGGGCAGAATACTTACCTAAAAGTTAGTCAATACGCGATCCCCACTTGTCACTTGTGAGTCATTGGGATTCAAAAAATAATCAGCCCAGTCCATAGTTGCACGCTTCTCAATTACTCTACCATTTTCATCCTTGTCCTCAATCAGACCTGGGTATTCTCTCTTGATAATAACCTCAAGTTGAGAAATATATTTATAAGCAGACTTGAAATTGACATAGCTGAATTGCCTGTGCACAAATATTAATTGTTTTAGATATAGCATAATAGCATAATGCAAGCTAACAATAAACATCTAGTATGAAACAACTCACATGTCACCACTTGGTCTGAGAACAACTTTTCTGCCTTGCTTAGGTTGTCTAAACTTTGTTTGGGCACCAGGCTTTCTTTCTCTCTTTTTAGGTTCCTCTGCTTGGGGAGGAAGTGCACATCTATTCATCCGCACGACGGAAGCTGTGCTGGCTGTACCATCAGAAGAAGCAGTAGTTTGGGAGCCACGCCTATTGGTGGTACTATTGTTGCGTGCATCACGAATGCCATGAGCCATCTGCAGAGACAGTCAACTAGATCCATAATATCAAATGCAGATTTTAAATTCCATAATATAGCTTCAAACAACAACAATAATACATAATTAAGTGCACACTTAAAAATCAATAATGTAGCTGCAAACAACAACAATGCATAATACTAAGTGCAGATTTAATAATACATTACACAACTGCAGACAACAACAATAATCCATAATCTAAAGTGCAGCTTCAATAATTAAGTAAGGTTCATAAGCATATTGGATCCTAGACAACTTGGATTCTTGATTGTAAATTCAGAAATCATTTGGGTCATAAATGTCTTCATCCATTGCCTCTTCTTCTTCATCTGTGCTTCCATCCTCATCCAGAATGGCATCTTCATCATACTCATCATCATCAACAATTCTTTTCTCTATTGTTTCTGTCACACCCCAACTGTATCTATGGAGGTGGCAGCCGCCACACCTTTATGAACTCTTCTCAATTCATAAGGGTGCAAGGCATTGTGCAATGGAATTCTAACACAAGTATAAGAGTAACCAACTTTATTCATTCCGGCAAATTTACATTACTACCTTTATTACAGTTAAACCTCACTACTACTAATGTGGTTCCTGGTCGTCACTCCCCATCCCAACATCCGCTTCTTCTTCAATCAGTTCTGCGCATATCAGTAAACAAGCAAGCAATGAGTATGATGTCATACTCAGCAAGGAATTTTGGTCTTTAGTAATTATCATGAAGTTGCTCCCTGCTTACCACAGGGGAGAATGGCAATCAAGTTCATTAAGGATTACTCAACTTAGGTTTTTCGGTTAATCTCTGCAGAGAGGTGATTATTACTTCGTCATAATTGCCAACCAATTGATAATACCCCTTCTCTGAGAAACCAGCACCGAGTTCCCTACTTGAGTGAGGGTGCCCATCCCACCCTGATATCAGTGTTGCTGCATATCGCAATTTCAGGAACCGGCTGTCCCAGGCTAAGTATTACCATGTTTCTTTTCCCAAATTATGACGACAACAATCATTCATCAAATATATGTATTAAGTCTGGTGAAAATTCAAGAGACCCCTGATATGCACAGCTTGCCTTGGTTTGATTCACGTGAGCTCTTCCTTGTACTTGTAGAGGTCAGGACCTAGCAGGTTCATACAAGTTTAGGTTAATTAGGTTGTAACACTATTAGCATTCACTCTAGTCAGTGGCAGTCCACTACAAAAGTATTTTGTCCATCTTCAAACCCTTATGGTTAATCATCTAGCCATGCATACAGCAAGGTTCAGATTAGCGCTTTGGTGTTGGTACTAATACAGTCTGGTTCAGGTATCATCCGTAAGAGCAAAACATAGTTAATTGATCAATCAGGTATACTCCATATATTACCCATTTATACATTATCCGCAGCCTTCATTTATGGTGCAGAATTTCGGTCAGTGACCATGCTGACTAACCCACGTTCAGCTAGCACCTTGAATAAGCATGTGGGTCTCAGATTCAGTTCAAGTTAGATACTGCTCAATATATGTCTAACATGACCTACTCTTAATGAGGGTACCCTTAATCACGTTATTAGCTACAGCTAAGCTAATGTTCGGCCAAGGAGCAAATGTTAGAGTACTAGTATTTCCTTAAATCAGAGTAATTGAGCACCAGAGCTGAGAGAACTAGCATGAGCAGGGAGGGAATAACAGAGACCAAGAGTAAGGACAAAGTAAAATCTGCTAGAGGTGCATACCTTAGCAGCAAGATCAGTTCCCCCTTTCTGATTTCTCCTGATTCTCACACCCTACTGTGCTCTCAGCTTGTGGATTTTACTGGTGCGAGTTGCAGAAGAGAGGGGAGGAGGGTATTTATACTAGTGTCTTACAGGTTCTGACTAGGGAGAGTCTACATCTACCAGAGTTAACAGAACGATATTTACTGCTGCTGGTATACGTGGAGGGTAAGGGGATGTATAGCTGTCCCAGGTCTTTCTTTGGTCGTTATTTCTTTTTTTCACTGCTACAGTACTCATTCCTATCCAGGCGTTCTTATCTTCTTTCCTATTTCCACTCCACTTTCCTTTTTAAGCTGATGATGGATGATACAGTACGTGTCCAGGAACCCAGTATAGGTCTGTAGATATTTAAATTTTAGCAAAAATGGTCCTTTGGTTAATTAAATTACATGATAGCACCTTCTACAATTACAATTTTTTTACAGACTCTTACAGTTTCCAAGTCATTGGATTAGTAACCTCATCTGAGTCCAGTGATATTGCCATGGAGTCCAATGCATCCCCTAAATCAATAATAAAGGTGCCATCTAATCTATCCTCTTGATAAATATCTTGTGTTGGTTCTTCAAGAATTGTGGACTCACTGTTGCTTCCATTTAGAGATACACATCCATGTGGAGCAACCTGGTACACAACCCACCATGGAGACAGATCCGTACTCTGACATGGTTAGGATAGGTAGTAAACTTGACTAACTTGACTAGCCATCACAAATGGATCAAAATTCGATAATCTTAATGAATGCTTGACCTCTACCAAGCCTAGATCTGGAGTACGCCTTAATCCATTGGGTGTTGGATCAAACCAGCGGCAATAAAATAAAACCAACTCAAGTTTCATACTGCCTTCCCATTCAATTTTTATAATATCTTCTATGACACCATAATACTCATGGCTACTTCCAGTTTCATCATGTGATGTCACACAAACACCACTATTGATGGTTGTTAATCCCGGCCTTCCATTCTCATATTTCTCTAAACGAAACCTATAACCATTGACATCATAACACCCATAGGAGCTAACTCGAGTGCAGAAACCATAAGACATTTGGTGGAGAGCATTGTGAATGCTAGCTGATTTCATGCACTGAAACAAAAGCAATTTTCATTGTCAAATTTATTTTAATAGATTAATATACACAAAGTTAGAAGTGGATAAGAACATTACTTTTTTTTAAAATCAATCAAAGAAGTTTGGTCCAGATTTTATACCACGGCCATTTTTCCAACCATTTAACCTTAAGTCACGAAGTTGATGTTCTGTGGCAACAATACGACTTTTCCACTGCTCTTTATCAAATTGTCTACATGAATAAAATTATTGTCATGTCTATGGTGCATAAAAGGCTCAAAAAAACACTATGGTGTTCATGTTTTTAGAACTTACATGAAGAAATCATCAAGCTCTTGCATGTTTGTCAATATGTATAGGAAAGCAACCTTGTACTCCTCATTTGAGAGTTCACGAATTCCCCTAGGGCTCATGCATCGACCTGGGCACTTAAAAATGTCAAGGTTACATGTACCGTGAAATGTCGATGCACCATCATCATATCGAGGCATCTTGTTTCTAACAGAAGGAGCTCTAGATCTAAAATAGAGACTAAGACTATTTGCAGCCTCTTCAACTAGACATGCCTCAACAATGCCAGCTTCAACACGTGCCTTGTTTCTTATTTTCTTCCTAAGTTTTTGAATACACCTACATGAAGTGACAAGCGAGGATATATTACAGATAGCTATCTTCTTGACAAGGGACAGCAATCTTAAATAATGTTTTCAGTTTTACCTCTCATATGGATAGTTCCAACGGGCTAAGACAGGGCCTCCTAATCGTGCCTCATAAGGCAGATGAATGATAAGATGTTGCATAACATTAAAGAAATCAGGAGGAAATATCTTCTCTAATTTGCAAATAAGCACTGCAACATTCTCTTCCATGGAGCGAACGACATCTTTAGTTAACTCTTTGGCACAAAGTTGCCGATAAAAGAAACTAAGCTCAGCCAAACAGCGCCATATGTTTTCTGGTAGAAACCCACGAAATGCAACAGGAAGCAACCGTTCAATAAAGATGTGGTAATCATGACTTTTAAGACCTAGAATCCTTCTTTGCAATAGGTTCACACCACGACGTATATTGGCTGCATAAGAATCAGGAAACTTCAAATCTTGGAACCACTGAAGAATTGTTGGCTTATCATTTTTGTCTATGCAGAATGGAGCTCTTGGCTTATCCCACTTCCCATTGTTCTTTTGTACTAAATTTAGTGATGGACGGTTACAAATAATTGCTTGATCTAGTCTGGCTTTCACATTATCTTTGGTCTTGTCAGGTATATCAAAGCATATGTTCCATATTGCTTCTGCCATATTCTTTTCATTGTGCATGACATCAATATTGTGTGGGAGCAACAAACCTTGGAAATACGGAAGCTGTCTAAAGCAAAGGACATGTGTCCAATTGTGCAATTTACCAAAGGTTTTTGTATCACCAATGATTTGTCCAAATTTGCTTGAACTTCCTCCCCTGTTAAGCGCCTAGGAGGCTCATCAAACACCCTTGTGTTCTTCCTAAATGCATTAGCTTGTTTTCTAAATTCATGATTCATAAGTAGGAAACACCTATGACAATCAAACCAGCAAGTCTTGTGACCATTAGAGAGTTGGAAACCTTTACAGCCATATCCAGTGGGGCATGCCAATCTACCATGGGTGCTCCATCCAGCAAAGTCACCATATGCCATGAAGTCATGTACTGACCAGAGGTAGGCAGCCCTCATTCTAAACCTACGTTTGATAGAAGCATCCCACGTTTGAACCCCATTCCACAGTGTTTGAAGTTCATCCACTAAAGGTTGCATTAGAACATTCAATTTTTTACTAGGATGCTCAGGACCAGGAACAACAAGGGTTAAGAAAATATACTCAGACCTTAACAGAGTGCCAGGAGGCAGATTTAAAGGGGTCACAAAGACTGGGCAACATGAGTAAGGAGCTGCATTTAGATTAAATGGTGTGAAACCATCAGTTGCTATTGCAAGTCGCACATTTCTTCTATCACTTGCAAAGTCTGGGTACTTTGCATCAAAATGCTGCCAAGCTTCTCCATCACAAGGGTGCACAATCTTACCACTCATCGAGTGATCATGTGACCGCATTAGCTTAGCTATCTCTAAATGAATAAACAATCTTTGCAACCTATCTGTGATGGGAAGATAACGCAATACTTTCTGAGGAACCTTAGTACAACCTTCCTCATATCTATTGGCTCCACAAATGTCACACTTCTTTTTATTGGCATCATTTTTATAGTAGAGCATGCAATTATTATAACAGACATCAATTTTTATATATGGCATACCAAGACCCTCTAATAGCTTCTCTGATTGGTAGAAGTCATCAGGTAATTTAGAATTTGAAGGAAGGAGTTCATGTACTATTTGTACGACATCATCATATGCTGCAATTGACATATTGTATCTTGACTTTACAGCAAGCAAGTGAGCAATAGCAGATAAGCATGAGTGTGTGGTTCCCTCATGCACCAACTCATCTGCGCTAGAAACCATCCTATAGAAAGCTTTGGCATATTCTGGTTGCTCATCCATATCAGGTGGATGTGCCTCAGCTAGATCAACCAACATTTGGTCCATTCGATCAGTCTCATCAAACCCCTCTACATTTGCTACATTGTCTAAATGATCATGTCTAACAACCCTCTCACCATGCTCCGTCCATGTTTCATAGCCTTCTATAAAACCATTCCTACACAAATGCAACTCTACTGTATTCCTTTTGTGCCTACCTCGGTTGCTGTTTCGGCACTCAGCACATGGACACTTAATGGTACCATTTTCAGCTACCCCCGGAAATGAAAATGCATGATTCAAGAACTGTGTAGTTTTGTCAATCCATTCATTAGATGGAGCTTTACCACGCTGCCAACCACTATACATCCAATTGCGGAACATGTTCTGCGATTCAAAGATTTATTGATTACTGTGCATTAAATATACGTTGATATATGGCTACTGTGTAGAATGAGAGTGACAAATTGAAGACTCCACAAGCTGTTTGCTAATATGGGTTCATTGTTTCAAAAATTGTGAAAGTTTTTTTTATATGATTAGTACATATCATTGTGTTTTGGTGGCAGAACAAAATAAACTAATATGCTTATCATGTAAGATAGCTATTGTAGTTATATATTTGACTGCAGGTAGCATGACAGCTCCACAGTTAAAGGTATTGCACACATGACACACATAAGTTTCTGTTATAATGAACACAATACATTGATTGGATTTGGAGGAAAATGGTGTGACTTTTCTTACCTTAAGCAGACAGCACAGTCAGTGTGCAGAGCGGAACAAACGACGATGAAGTTGTGGACGGAGACGAGGCCGCCAGATGTGGGAGCAGCGCCGGTGAGGGGCCACCAGAGGCTGTGACCTAGCACAAAAAACTATTAAGTGTCTGCTTTACCAACATTAAGTAGTGAATAGTCCAAGCAGTTGGTCGTGAGGTCCTTTACCTTTGGGGAGCACGAAGAACTACCACAGCCCGGACGACAAGGGGCCACCCGCGTCGATGGCCAGCGTCCAATGGAGAAGGCGTCGAGACCGGTGCTCGGATGGAGATGCTGTTGGTGGCCGGCGTCTGATGGAGATGGATTCGAGTGAAGCGGGGGCGGAGAGAGGTGCCGGCGTACACCGGGATGGCCTCAACGGCTGGTGGAGCGGCGTCCACTGCGTCGGCGAGCGACCATGGCGAGCGGCGGCTTTGACTGGAGCGGGCTCAGTGGAGATGGATCTGTAGAGGCGGCGCGATTTGGAGCAAGGCGAGGCGAATGGGGCCGGGCGGGGGCGATTGGATGGGAGAGGCGGCGCGGGGGCGACTGGGAAAGGGAGCGGGCGGCGGGTGCAGGGCGAGGGTTTCGCGAGGGATGGGGTGGCGGGAGCAGGGGCGAGGGTCTCGCGAGGAATTTCGCAGCGCGGGGGCTGCTCGCTGCTCCAAATCGCCGCCTCTACAGATGGGGGAGAGGGTTTTCGGCGAGGGAGATGGTGGCGGCGCGCACGGGGGCTGAAAGGCGGCGGGAAGGGGGCTAAAAAGCTAGGGTTTTGCCAAGGGCGGCGCGGGCTAGGCTTTTGCCAAACGGATGAGCGCGGGCGAAGGCGCGGAGGAAAAAAAACGGCGCCATTTTTTTATTTTCTGTAATTTCTATGTGGGTGTAAATAACACCGACAAAACAAATGGAAAACCGACAGGGTAATAAGAATTTTCTGTGGGTTTAGCTTGACTGACAGGGTAAATAGTATTTTCCCTGTGAGTATTTGCACCGACAGGGAAAACGCTATTTTTCCTGTCGGTGTTGAATTTATCCTGTCAGTACCTTGCCCACCGACACTATAAACTATAGTTTTCTTGTCAGGACTCAAAAAACCGACAGGGAAATATGGTACCGACAGAAATATTCGCATTTCCAGTAGTGTAAGGAAGATCGAATATATTATTTCCTAAATACAAAATATTATTATTACTCTATAATATTTGTTTTTATTCAATGATAACATACCTAGACCTCCCAAACGGACTTGGCCATCTGTATGGACGTATGTATTGGAGGTGCTGGAATTTGAATATGATCCAACATCAAATTAATCAGTTTTTGAATTGGGTAGAAATTCCAAATCTGAAGTATGGATGTAGATCAGTAGATGAAACTGCTATTAGAATCCGGTGAGATGGCAAATACCAATCATGGGCCTGTTCGCTGCAGCTGAAAAGAAGCTGAAAACACTGTTCCAGCTGAATGATTGTGAGAAAAAAATACTGTTCTACGGCTGAAAAGAAACTGAAAGTAGCTGAAGCGAACAGGCTGCATGTTTGGATGTGCACTTCAAGGTGCGAGGAAGTAGGAGGCGTCGGTGGCCCCAGATGCGAGGAAGAGCGGCATCAGACGCGAGGAAATAGGAGGCGCCAGCGCCAGCGGTGAGGAAGGAGATGGCACCGGGAATGAGGAACCAGGGCGTGAGCGGCGCCGTGAGCACCGACGCAAGGAAGGAGGGAGCATCGGTTGCAAAGAAGGAAGGGGTGCCGATGGTGTGGAAGGAGGTGGCACCGGGCACGAGGAAGCAAGGGTGTTGACAGCACCGCGAGTGCCAGCGGCGAAGAAAAAAGGGGGTGTCAGACATGAGGAAGCAGGGGGAATCGACAGTGAGGAAGGAGGCAGAGCGCGACACGAGGAAGCTGGGGATGCCGCAGATCGTTGACTGTGAGGAAGGAGAGGGTGCCATGCCGAGGAAGGGATGCCGGACGTGAGGAAGTAGGGGGCATCGGCGATGCTGCGGCGCTGGCGGTGCTAGCTCTGAGGAAGGAGGCGGTTACATTGGCATAGATTATATACATGTAGCAACCAACAAGCATTCTTTCTGGTTTACCTAAAAGCAATTTAGTTGAAAAGGTGTGAGGCCTGAGGGTATGGATGGACAGATGGCACAGACCAATACAGTACAATATAAAAGCCAAATTCCCTGGTGGTTCAAAAATCCATCACAAAATCGCCACCAATAGAGATTTTCTGGTGCCCCGACACCACCCCGTCAATGAACAAATAAAAGTGCATGAACCAGCATGCATACATAATACATTCCGATGTTCACAAATAAAAAGTGCATGAACTAGATGGAACAAATCAGTATTTTGACATTGTTTTGCACTATTCTGCAATGTAGATGATATGTCACGTAGACTGGAGTGAGATTTAAAGAATGGAGATGAAGATCCTTGTTAGAGATAGCCAAGGCCCCCTTTGACAGGCCTCCTAAAACAACTCCGGCTCTGGCTCTTCGTGGAGCCCTGCCAAAGGGTTTAAAAAAAAAAGGTTACCACCAAAGGGCCATGGGAGAGCCGGAACCCTTTTCCTCTTGGGAGCCGGAGCCCAAAATAGCAGCTTCTGCCGGCTCTCGCACCCCATGTGCCTCCATCGCGTGTTTGCCCCTCCCGTACGCATAGGGGACAGGCTAGGCCGCCGCCACACTGGGCCTCCTCATCGTGCCGGTCCACGGGGCGCCACGCGCGCCGCCGGGCCACCCGCTGCGAGAGAGAGGAGAGGGAGAGAGAGAAGAGAGCGGTGGCAGGTGAAGATAACCATCGGATAAGGAGAGAGCTGAACGGTGAATGGATAAGAATAGTAAAATATTTTTTTTCAAACAAAAAACAAAGGATACTATAGACATTTTACTTCTGTAACCATTCTAAAATAAAAATAATAGGAGGATCCACTTTGCGAAATGATTTTCAAACGGCTCTGGCTTCTTTAGAGAAGAAAGAAAACCAAAGAATAGCCGGAGCCGTTTTTAAAGGAGCCGGAGCCATGCAAAAGAAAGCCTAGATACATGTAACAACTCTCGATGGTGCATCACTCACTCTCGCTGCTTAATTTGTCAGCGGCCCTGACGAGGAGCTCGGCCAGCTCCTCTGGCCGCGAGAGCATTGCCATGTGGTCGGCTCCACCGCCGACAGCCATCTTCTCCACCTCAACACCGGGGCTCTGCGCCACCATGCGGCGCTGGAACTCCGCCGGGATGCCGCGGTCGTCCTCCACCACGATGAACACGCGCCTCGCTGACCCGTACCCGTCCTCCGTCAGCAGCTGCTCGTCCCTCATCAGCGCGTCATCGCTGAACTGGTTCGCCGGCCGGAGCAGCGACAATGCTAGGGTCAAATCCTGAAGTTAAGTTAAGAGAGGACATCTCCATTAATTGATAACAAATGTCTGGCTCTTACATTACAGCACGTCCTTGTTTTGGAATGACATAATGCTGGGAAAAAAAACTTGTATCCTCATGTGAAGGCAAAACAACGAATTGTTTTTAGTTTATTTTTTGCTAAAAAATATTTTTATTTCTGAAACTTGAAGCTTTTTCCTGATGACATGATGAAGCAACATGTGCCATGTAGCATCGAGTTCAGACTTCACATGTATTGTCTTGTGTGTGAATGTGTGATCGACTCACCTCTGGTGGGCTATGTTGATACAGCCTCTGGGCCATGAAATTTGGACCGAATATAATAGGGTTTCCAGGGATATCAGGGTTCGCTTGGGCCACCTGTTTGGTGTCCAGGTAGTATTCTGGCTCCTCTTGCTCAACAAACTTCAGAAACTGACAGCGGTAGAACAAGAATTATGTTATTATGAGAGACCGATATATTGGTGTGGCACTGGGGCACAGTACATACAGAAAAAGCAAGTATCTTATAATAATAGAAAAGGCAGCACTAAACTGAATGATTATTTATCTGGAATCATCTTATTCCATATATACATGCAACAAAAAAACACTTCCTATTAATTCGTTCACCCATCGATGCATGTGATATGGTCTGTATATGATTGATGACACCTACAGTACGTCCTGCTGCATCCCGTTCTCGTCACTGCATGCGTCTGTTGACGGTTGTCGTCCTGCCGGCCGGCTCTCATCCAACATGGGACAGACTACAGTACTTTCAAATTACTACGTACGGAATAGGTCGTTGGCCACCGCTCACCGGCTGGAATTGTCGTTTCAGCGTCACCGACACATTTTTGTGATTAATTATCAGGCTAATCATAATACGCGTCATCCAGCCTGGTTTTACGTGGTGCTTAATTAATTATAGAGAAAGAACACGTGTGCGCCTGTTTATATATGATGAGTGAGTATACATATATGTAAGCATCTGTATTCTTACTATGTTTCGAAGAAAAATTGCACTTTACCGCTAAATAACCACTCCATAAAACACAGTATGTAGATGAGTAGAACGACACCATGCATTAATTCTTCGCTCTGTGTTAAATCACACACGGTAAAAATGGTCATACGGTTGCAGGCTGTTGTGACTTGTGAGCTTGTGGCATAAAGTATTTTAATTCCATCGTCCACACATAATCTAGTGCCATCGATCGCTCTAATGCATGCGTGAGGTGACAAAAATGTTAGGCCTGGTTCGGTTCTAAGGGAATGGGAGGGGATTGAAGTGTATTAAATTCTTTCCCGATCAAATTCGAATAGACAGATTTAATCTCTCTCAAACCCCCTTCAATGCCCCTCAAACCGAACAAACCCTTAAACCAAGCTTTTACACTTATTCAGGCAATATTATTTTATATTATTTAATTGTGATTTTTGTAAGCCAGTATCGATCCCCTTACGAGATGTACTTGGAAAAAATACATTCTAATAATTATCACAATGGTCACAAACATCTTGTCAACATTTGGGTAGACCGAAATTATGGTAATAGGCATTCTATCTACTTTATTTTTATTTTTTGAATAATTATCCACTATTACGATTATAAAAATAAGATAACAGGAAGTAATCCACTAAATTCACATCTAAATTACTAACTTCTGCTACATATTGATGGACTAGTTTAGACTAATTCAAATGGAAGAGCTACCTCTCCATTACAAAATTGTACGTACTACTTCCGAAATATATAATGTGGTTAACTTTTTTTTGAAACTTCGATCATTCGTCTTGTTTCAAAAACACAACTCATACTGAAATTGCCTCTAGTGATAGAACAAATCACAAAAAATAAATAATATTTTATGAAACGTTTTGAAAACAAAATGATCAAAAGTTTTGAAAAAAAAATCATCAGCGTTATGTATTCGTGAACAGATAGATAGAGTAGATGTTATCGGAAGCCACGTTAAAAATCATTTCAATCCAATCCCAAGCTAGCTAGTGATGACGCTACATGCAGCTAACCTCCAACACATGCAGGATGCAGCCGCGGCCCGCGGCGCGATGGAAGAACTATTGTGCTGCCGGCAGCAACCGAGGATTAGAAACGTGCGTACCTCCTCCGTGGTGGTGGCGAACATTGAGCCACCGACGGCGGGCAGCGCCGCGGTGACGAACACGGCGGCGGCGACCTTCTCGGGGAACCTCTGAGCGGCGAGCGCGACGCTGAGCCCTCCGTGGCTGTGGCCGACGAGCACGGCGCGGTCCGGGGGCAGCAGCGCGGCCACGGCGTCGAGCAGCGGGCGCGAGTACTCCTCGAAGGTGCTCACCTCGTGGAGACGCGCCGGGTGCGCGCCGCAGCCGGCCATGTCGGGCGCCGTGACGCTGTGCCCCGCGCGGCGCAGCGCCGTGGCCACCTTGTACCAGCACCACGCGCCGTGGCACAGCCCGTGCACCAACACGAAGTGGTGGTGGCGGTGGTGCCGCGACGGCGGCGCGTGCTGCGGCTTGCCGTCGCCGCCGCCCTTGGTTGTCTCCATCTCCATGGTCTGTTTGAGCTTGGTGAGTTGCTTCGGGTTACCTGTGTCGTGCTTCAGTGTGCTAGCTTGTACAGTGGATGTATAGGTTCGTTGCATTGTAGTGATGGTTCGGCGGGTGGCAAGAATATATGCATGGCTCATGGGATGGGACTGGGAGAGGCGGCGACAAGATGGCCGTTGCAGCATTGTACTCATACATGGAAAATTTCATTTTGGCCTGTGCCGCCCAATGCAACTAGTGGACGAGTCTCCTTGACGAGTGGCTCGAATTGCTCCACAGGCCTCGACTTCATCATGTGCTCGGCTCCGGTCCGCCAGCGGTCAAGGCCCTCTTGGAATGGGGAATTTGAAAAAAACACAGAAAGAGAGTATAGAGTTCCGTATCACATACAATCCTACCAGAATTTAAAATACAGAAAAATTTCTAATAAAATGTTTGGATGCAACATAGAAAAGACACATGAAAAGTTTCTAAGAGATTGGATCTTATCATAGAACTCCTCCAAAATTTGAATGCAGTGCAAAAATAACTCGCTTCTTTGTTCCAAAGGACCATATAGAAAAATTTTCTCTAGCCAAAAGACTCAACGGCTTCGGCTCCGTCCTTTTTTTCTCGGGATAAGACGCCCCTTGGTAATTTATATTGTGCAGGCGACGCCAGAAAAAAGAGGTTCTTCCACTGGTTCCTCTAATTAATCTCCAAACCATAAAAGGACATCATTATTGCTTTATTTACATCAAGCTGCCATTAGAATCTTTGTCCTCTCCGCTGGAACATGCGAACATCGCCGCTGAAGTTTTTTTATAACAATCAATACTCCATCCTATAAAATAGGACATGCATGTTTCATAAAAGTCAACCTTTTAAATCTTTGACTAATAATTTAGTCAAAATATGTATATTTGTGTATACATATTATATATTTAGATTTGTATTCAAAATTATTTTAAGATGATGATAATTTTATATTTATTGATACCATATTTTTAAAGAAATCAATGGTCAAAGTTCTGGTTTAAATATGCCTTATGTTATGGGATGGATGCAATATTTCATAATAAAGTTTCATAGTTCGTGAATAACTTGTACATCATAATTATTTTTGCGTGATGGATCTTCTTTTCGCTTTCATGTATGGACGAGAATCTCTATTTTGTGTATGTGACTTAGCTTGTTTCTCTCATTCATATGTGTTGATCAAGCCTTCGTGTTCCATGCACTATAATTTTGACTATTTTGATATTGTTGTTGCGTAGTTACTTGTAAGACTCTCTCCTTCATGCACTACTGTTTTTGTTGTGTTATCATTAATCACCAAAAATGGGAGATTTGAAGCATCTATTCCTCCCCCAAAGTATATTTGTGTTAATGATTAATAACAAAAATTGTTGGTTATTTAAAAGAGCAACCTCAATTGAATTATATCAAAGTGACCATGGTTTTCTAATTTCTATGGCTTCTCAAAAGCTAAGTACCTTTCATAGCCAAGAATCAAAAGGTGATGAGGGATCCTTACTTAAATTAAGTTTTATAGTTTAGGCCACACTTTTTAAGAGGGGTGAGGGTTGGTAGCTTGATTAAGTAAAAAAGACTCTGATGCACCCATGTGCTCGCAAGGACTTCAAGCAACTCAACACACTCCAAGATTTAAGCTAAGTGGGTAACTTGATTGTATCCCTTCTTGGTGAAGGATTGATCAAGTGAAGACCCAAGTTTGTTACTCTTTATGACTAGCATCACCTAGGCAGCCTCTTGGTGCCCAAGGTGATCCTAGCGAATTAGCTTGTTGTCACAACATTGTGGAATGCCCAAGGAAAGGATTGAAAAGGAGTAAGCTATTCCTCGCTAGAGATGACAAACAGAGACTCTAGCAAGTGCTCAGGCTCAAGGCAAGCTCCATGGAAGCACTCCAGTCTAGCTTGTCCCTACTTCGTACCAAAGAGGAGTTAGAGGCCAAGATTGAGAGGGTACGCTCTAACCGGCGCTCCATAGGCAGAAGTGATAGGATCTAAGGGAGGAAGGAGAGCGCTTGGTTTGAGTCAAAGGCGGCCTGGAGAGGCGTGAAAAGGCAGTGGAGAACTTGGAGTAGGCCATCGTGAAGAGGGTTCCAGGATGTAGAAAGGAAGAAGGTAGAGAGGAGGCCAAGGAACGGGTGTCCGCTCGCCAATCAACACCGGACCCCACCGCAGTTGCCAAGCATTCTCTGGTGGTGGAACGGGAGCATCATACCCAAATGGCACACACCCTTCGGTTATCCTCCCTTCTTTAGCACTTTTACCTCTCTGGACTTCGTGCGACAGAGTACTCGGAGCTGCCCCACTAGCTTTCTGCCTTAGAGGAGCTCATCGGTCAGCTGGACGGGCTTGATGACCACATCCGCAAGCGGTTCCACTCACAATGGGCAATGGTAGGTTGTGAAAGAAGAAGCTTACACTGTGGCTCCATCTCTAGATCCTGCGGGGAACCCGACCCCATAGACTTTGTTTTGTTTTATGTACCAGAACTTTAAATAAGAATATACATGTTCTTGTTTCTGTTAACTTGGTTTGTCCCCAACATCGCTAGTGCTAGACCAGTTTTTCACGCTAGGCTTGTTTTTTGCGCTAGGCTTGATAGCGCTTCCTTGTGTTAAGTAGTTACCTTGTTACTTTCACCAAACTTTCTTTCTTTGAAACCATCTTTTGTCCCTTAGGCTCTAGCTCTAAGTGAAAAAGTTTGTAGGATTGGTGAACCCTAGGTACAATGGGACTCCACGTGGAGGGAATGAGCTAGGCTAGGATTTGGCGGCCCACTCTTACCAGGTTGACTAATCACCTAAACGCCGGATTACTCAGGACTCCTCAGATATTAGTTGGACCTAGAGCACTTCCCTGGACCGCTTTCATCAAGCCATGTAGCCGAGGGCCAACTCCTTCATTCTATTTCTCCCACACATGCCCTTAGGATCTGAAACTTTATTGAACAAGTAAGTTTCTTAGGAGAATAAAGTTCTTAATGAGGCAATAGGTTCCAGGGCATATACCAAATAAAGAAAGCATATACCAATGAAAGAATGAACTTTACTTTATTGGTCCATTATAAAAGATACTCCGTATAGTAGGTACACTAAGCCCAAGCAGCATATGCGAGTGAAACCTGCATATGTTGTCATGTTCCGGATCCTACTCTAAGGGTAAAACTTACGAATGTGCTCAATGTTCCATGGATTTTGGAGAGGTGTGCCATCTTGCGTGGCTAACCTCATACACCCTGGTCTGGGAGTCACAGTAACTCGAAAGGGGCCCTCCCACATGGGGGAGAGTTTATCTAGGTTTTCGTGTGATAAGATATGTCGCAGTACTTGATCCTTAACCTACAGAGCGCGCGTCCGGACATGACACTGGTGGTAGTGTCTCAAGGCTTGTTGGTGTCTAGAAGCAAGGAGGGAAGCCCACCGCAGACCCTGTGGGGGTAAAACCCACGGGGACCGTCCCCTAACCCGCCCCACTGCCATCCCTAGTAGAGTTCTAGTCAAACTCTATTTCTAAGGGGCCATATATACAAGACCAACCTTGTGTAACCATAGGATGACTAGATGGCTTGGTGTAGGGATGTCATAGGATGACTAGATGGCTTGGCGTGGGGATGTGGGGTTGTTGTGGTGTACTTGGATGCTAGCATAGCTATGGATAATGGAGAGGAGGCACATAGTCATGCCCCGGGGATGTAGGCTTTGGCTAAACCTCATTAACAAACATCGTTCCTCTGGTGTCGTATGTGATTGTGCATCATGAATATCTCAATTGACCCTAGGCGCTTCCGCATGCTTGTTCATTGTCCTAGACCCCGAAAGATGGCTTCAGTTCCAACTGGAGGGCTACAGGTCTCCTAGAGTCATTTAGATAGCCTACAATGACAATTTTTGTGTTGGGAACTATGGTCATGGACCAGCATCTGCATCCTTGACGCCGATGGGGACAGTCCTCGAGTTCACGCTCGTGCCGCTCATTGGGAGCTTCTCAGGGCGAGGGCCAAACAGCTCAACCCTGGGGTCGCCAAGCCCAACATCCTTGTGCCCGACGTCAACATCCTCGCCGGAGTGTCGTACGCTCCGGACGACATCAGCTTCTAGTTCATGTCTGAGAGTTCCATGGTGATGCCCTACGCCGCAAGCATTGTTGGGCTCCTCAAAAAGATCCACCAGAGTGGTCTCCCGCGGCGCTCAGATCCGCGCTGGATGACAATCGAACAACACTGACCACCCGATCACGAACATGCACAAGACCGCTACCGGCATATGCGCAATGGGAGTCGGCCACGTCAACATCACCAGAGCGATGGACCCTATACTCGTCTACGACATCAGGAAGGTGGAGTACATCACCATGCTAGACAACTTTCTACACAGTGTCTGTCACCTGCTATAGCATGCCAGTCACTGGATGCGTGTAAAAAGGGATGGTCACGCTCACACAGGGCGGATCCAGTGAAGGGTCTAGGGGGCTTGAGCCCCCTCTACTGCTACTTGATCTATGAAGCCCTTAATAGCCCTTCTTACAAATTTATTAGCACACATACACTTAACAAGAAGGACTTAATGATGAACAAGCCCCTGCTAGAACATCCACCACTGCTCACATCAAGCAAGCACACACGGTGAGTAACCGGATGTTCGTCGTCGTTGACCTCCACGCACCCAAGCCTTCGACACCTTGGAACTTGATGCAGCCGCAACACTGTTGGATGGATCCATCTCCTACGAGTGTTATGTCTTCGATCATGCATCATTTAGGTACTATGTACGTACAACTGATATGATGTCATGCATGCTTAATTCTTCGTTAATTAGTACGGCAATAGATTAAGCTAGCGTGTGTTAGTTCGTTGTGTGCTAGCTGCTTCAATCCAGATCGACCATGCATTAGCTGCTTCAATCCAGATCGACCATGCATGTGCATACTATTGTATGGTATTCTAGCATGCCATAGTACTCGTGATGAACAATATGATCGATCGATGTCCAGTTTGAGTTGCAATGTAATGTAATTGGTTCGATGTTACTACCTGCCAAGCTGGCACACATGCTTATTACTAGTACTCCGTCCATCCCAATTTATTGGTCATTTTACTTTTTTATATCAAGTTTGACTTTTTCGTCTTATTTAAAAAATTCATAATTACCTCTATCCCAATTTATTGATCGTTTGACTTTTTTGACATCAACTTTGACCAACTCATCTTAATCTAAAATTTTGTGAAAATGTGAAAACTTGCAAGTCATAGTTAATGTATACTATATGTTTAACTAAATCACAATGAAAATAGATAATAATTCTAATAAGACGAATAAATCAAACTTGGTTTAAAAAAGTCAAACGGCCTATAATTTCGAGACGAAAGAAGTATAAAACTTATAGAAAGAAATCCACGTTATCCCCTCAACTCTTCCTAAGGTTCTAAGTTTCAACTTTCAAATATGAAACCGTTCAACCGACGTCCCCAAACTCTTGAAATTGTGCAGGTTCACCCCACACCATTTTCCAGGCCAATTTTCAACCATGATGGCCTCCACGTCAGCCTCCGGCCCTCTCCGCTCGTCTCCCTCTCCTTTCGCACGAGCCGCCGCAACCGCACCATAGACGTGCCTCCTCTTCCTTCGGCACAGGGCAGTGGTGTCGGTGCAGACGAGCCTCTTCTTCCTCCCCAAAATCGTGTGCAGATGTTGGAGTTGGCGGAGAGCAAAGGTCCTCGCGCCAACGTTAGCTGTGAACCCCACCACACGCATTCTTGAGGTGCATGACGAGGTCGTGCACATCGATTTGGGGGCCACGGCACGACGCAGGCAGGGAAGCGGTCGCACCGACTGAGGAGCCCGAGGAGGGCGCGCAGCGCAGCCATGATGTCGGCGCCATGAGGGCGGCGATGGCACGCAAGAAGGCGCGAACGGCAGCAAGAAGGGGAGGCGAAGGTAGGAGAGGACTCTATGGCCGAGTAGGAGGAACATGTCATCAGCATGCGGAGCGAAGGAACGTGTCGCCCGCACGCAGAGCGGAAGGAGGGAGACGAGCTTAGAGGCCGTCGTGGAGACCAACAACATGGCTCAAAACCAGCCTGCAAGGTGCGAGGGGGTCAATCTCCACGGTTTTAAGAATTTGGAGGAATTTGGAGGTACCGGTTGAACGGTTTCAGACTTATTGCACTGCCACCACAGATCCAAGGGACAAGCTGCCGCGGCAGGCCATCATCACTCACAACTGCACAAGGGTGTGTTCAGTACCCCAATTTTCTCCCAAAATTCACTATGCAAAAAAGAAGATTCCCTATCACATCAAAATGCCGGCACATGCATGGAATACTAAATGTAGATGAAATAAAAAATAATTGCACAGTTTAGATGTACTTTGCGAGACGAATCTTTTGAGCCTAGTTAGACTATAGTAGGACAATATTTACCACAAACAAACGAAAAGTGCTACAGTGGTTCTACAGTGCTTTTCAGTTCGGAACAGTGTTTTTTTCAACCATGGGTGTGTTTAGAACCCTGAAATTGGTACTGTTCCGAACTGAAAAGCACTGTAGCACGTTTCGTTTGTTTGTGGTAAATATTGTCCTATCATGGCCTAACTAGACTCAAAAGATTCGTCTCGCAAAGTACATCTAAACTGTACAATTATTTTTTTATTTCATCTACATTTAGTACTCCATGCATATGCCGACATTTTGATGTGACGGGAAATCTTTTTTTTTTATAGTAAAATTTAGGAGAACTTTTTGGGTTCTAAACACACCCCATCTAAACACACCCCAAGTGAGAGAACC
This sequence comes from Paspalum notatum, assembly GCA_022530915.1. Classification (NCBI taxonomy): domain Eukaryota; kingdom Viridiplantae; phylum Streptophyta; class Magnoliopsida; order Poales; family Poaceae; genus Paspalum; species Paspalum notatum. The sequence goes on from CM039692.1 coordinate 28,757,483, forward strand.
TCACTGAAATGAACGTTCACACCTCCGATCCACTACAAGTGGCCCGTGGTTGAAGTGACTGTACACGTATGTTCCTTGTTGCGACGAAAAATTCAAGGCATGCTCGTTTGGATGCAAACTGCTGGCTGTGGCTGGAGCTGCAAGCAGCGTGATTTTAACCCTTGGGTGACGAAGCAATGTTGCCTAGTTTAATTAGATTAGTATTACAAATCACGGTGGGCGTGTTCGGACACAAACGAGCGAGCTTCCGCTGGTACTCTGTTTCACTCCTTGCTCAAAACTAAAAATTTAAACAAATGTTTATAGTCGACGCATGAGCAGTGAAAAATCGAAGCTCACAAATATTTTGAAGGGATGTTATGGTCACAAGTCGTTGGCTTTGATATCGTTGGAAAGCAGAGCAGATGATGCCTTTTCTATTAGCTTATGTTGGGATCGATTGTCTACGACTTGTATCGAGCAGCAACGAGAGCAAAACAACGCAGAGGAGATTTCTATCTAATAAAACAACAGGAAATGTGGGTCAAATCCAGGCCCGCTCGATCAAAGCCCGAAGGCGTCACGGCAAGCAGACATGCAGACCCGTGCTCCGCTCTCCGTGCACACTACCATGCTTCCTTCCTCTTTCTCATCCAGAGCATCGGCTTATTGTGCAAGGGTTAACTGATTAAACCGCAAAACCAAACCAAACCTCAATCATTTTTTTATTAAGATAAGAAAACAAACCAAGGAGCTGCTAGCTGGCTTTGTGCAAGACAAGATTTGGCGATCATTTGATCAGATAATTGTAGTCTGATATTTCGAGTCAACACAACTATGCGTTTCTGTGAAGGCTATCCTCACATCAAAATGGACCAAATCTTGCACTCTGCAGCTTACCATTTGGGAGAGAAACAGTAGAAGGGATTGTAAGAAGACGAGGGTTAGAAATCACTGGATTGAGGCAGGCTCAGAAGGATCCATTGGTTTCTCTCAATCAGCAGAGCGGGAAACCCGTCCATCAGAAAATCCCTTATACACGTAGCATCACAGCCGCCAAACAGCAAAGATCCATGACAGAGAAAGCAAACGAAGAGACAAGTGCGAAGAAATCTCATCGGAAGAAAACATCAAGCAAGCATCGATCGGATGGACGATGCGCAGGTGGCGCGGAGAGCGGAGAGCGGAGAGGCGGCGTAGGGGAGGGAGAGAGACGAGAAGTAAACCTCGCGAAGCTTTATATAGTGTGGCGGCGTGGGCTTAGGGTTTCGCCGCGGACACGGTGGACTGGGCCTTCAGCCCAGCCCATTTGAGGCGACGGATGGCCCAGTTTCTTGTGTGAGAAGTACTCTTTGGGTCTCAAATCGTTTGACTTTTCAACACAACGTTTGATCGTCTTATCTTATTTATAAAAAATTGAAAAATATAAAAAAAGTAAAGTTAAAGTATATTGTATGCTGAACTAAATCACAAGAAAAATAAATTATACTTATAAAATTTTTCGAATAAGACAAAAAAAATCAAATTTAGTGTTAAAAAAATTAGTATTAGAGATGCTGCGCTTGGAGCCGCACAATAACTCAATAAGCACCACCCGTCAGTAGCAAAAATAAAAAAACAAGTATACTCTATGAGCCACAGCCTTTGAGTCTGAATGGAGAAGCAGAACATGTAAAGCGAAGCAATTTTGAATATAAAGGACCATTGCAGAAAGGAAAGAAAACATCTCTTTATTAGCAGCGCGAGCATTTACAACATTCGGATCGGCAGCAGACATTTGTCACCGTCATATGTTGTTAGGTTAGCCCCAGCAACAAAAATAAAAAGTAGCACTAGCACATACTGAATACAGTACGATTTACAGCTACAGTTACTATGTTTTTCCAGGCCACCAAAGAATGAATTTTGCGACACCAGAATATCAATTGCAGACATTAACCAATATTGTGACAAGATTCCTTTTTCTCATATATACACCTAAGAGTGGACTCAATCAATCATATTAACCAATATCGAGAAAAAACGGCAGGATTTAGCTACAAGGTTGGCCTGTATATATACACACCTAAGAGTGGGCTCAATCAACCCCATCAAAACTCTGCAAATATGTAAATTAGACATTGCTGAGTCCAAGTGCATCTCCAGAACTGAAATCGACCACCAAAGAAAATTTGAGAGATGACGGTCTTTTGCCAGACAGCAAGACTAAAATAGCTTTTTTATTTTTGTGACATCGCTCCTTGCATATCTTTGCATAAATCTTATGTTTGGGAACTAGGACTTTGGCCACATTGTCCACAGAGTAAGCAAGATATGTGCAATGTGCCAATGTGGCAACACGAATGCAGCCTGCAGAGATGATAACAACCAACATAAATAAAATAAGGAAAAGGAAAGGTTTAGCCTAAGTTTTGCGGATCAGTTATGACACTAATTTAATCAGACTTATGTTACACTAGCCTTTAAAAGCAGCTTAACACAAACTTTAACCAGTGCATAGACCAATTGATTGTGACACATAATGAAATTAATTTGTATATGTCTTATTCTCACATGGTCTTAGGTGATAAATAGGAAAAGGACCTTTATAGCAAAAATGATATCAGAGGTGTACAAATATTCAATAAAACAGATTCATGGCATTTTATGTCAAGAAAATGAACACAAAATGAGCAAGTCACTTGAGGAGTTAAGGAGAAATGGAGGATTCAGTGAAATCTACATATTGGCAAGTTGATTAGGTCTTTCTTAGGCATTTACTGTAATATAATAAAATAGGGGCAAGATTCAAATATAACCGTGCAAAAGTTTCTTACCATTACAACACATGGAGATTAGGTTCATACAGAAAATTTGGATTTGGTCACTCAAAAGACATCAAAACCAAGATTGGTATCTGCAGGCTAGTTCTTGATAAGAAATCCCATTGCCAGTTTGGCACAAGTCAACGTCAATGGTCCACAAGAAACACTTCCAGGCAACAAAAGCAGCAATACTGGTAAAAGAACCATTTTGGCAGTTTGGCACCGCTCAAAATGAACACCCACATGATAATACTTCCAGACAACCAAGAGAAGGCATTGTGAATAGTTTTCCATTCACAACTGTTTAGTCTTTGATCCTTGTTTTACCTCCACATCCATATTGCCAATGTAGCACAAATACCAAAGTAACTCTGCCATAAAAAACCTTTATTCACAAGAAGTATGTTCTACTATTTAACACTTTCATGGTTGATAGACTCCAATGAATTACGAATCAGCTGCAGCAATCCATTGACATTATGAAAGCTGAAATCAAGTACTTCCCTTACAAGAGTAGTGCCATCCACCTGATTCTTTGCAATACCAGAAAGATAAGCGAAAAATGAATTTTGTGATTTTCTGGTTCCGTCGAATGCATTACTAATGTCCTCTGTCTGAAAAAGGAAAAGCACATTCAAGAACTGGAAGAGCTGATTAAAGGCCACAAATAGAAAGGTATGTTTAGATGAACTAGCTGTAGGCCAAACCCACCAGTCAGAACGACTTGTATTTCCCACCGGAGGGTGTAACTAGTGAAATGAGAGCTAGAAAGTAAACAATTCAAACATATCTAACAGACAGATTGAAGATTCTAATAATAGATTACAGCAGAAATTGGTGGCTAGAGCAGTAGTTTGAAGAACATGTCACTGTCCATACACAAGTTGCTTGTGAGTTGCGACTGAGGGGAACAGTTTTTAAATATGAAGCAAACTGACATGACTATTTGATGGCAGCCATCTGAAAGTAGGGAAATATTAACGTGCAATCCAAAAATAGAAAATGGAGACTGATTCAGTTAAAATATGCTCAAGCACGAGCGAGTTTGCTGCTCAAACTAGATTCGAATTTCATGTCCTGATTATCCTGACCTCTAAAATACTGGAAGCAGGGGCAGCAAGTGCCTCTGCAGATGACAAACAGGGCATGCAGATGCAAACAAGTGTATTTGAGAGCCAAGTTAAAAAGAGTCTGATGTGGAAAAGAAAAATCAGTCATACATTCTCATTTTAACCACATGTGTGGGACATGTTTCAGTAGCTAGATGATTGTTCACTCAGCATTGTCATGTAACATTCATGATTACACATGAGAAGCTTCTGATAGATGACTTGTGTATTTAAGGGAGACAGAGAAGGGGTGACAATAGTCTTCGTCTTCGTTTTTCTTGTTTAAATACAGATAAACGTAGTGGTAAAACTGAAAATGATATCAAGAACTTACATAAGAAAGCAGTCCCATCAAATGATGATTGTTCCGAGAGATGGGATTGCTAGCAATCTGAGGAGAGTGTACGCCCCTTGCAGAAACAGCCTTAGCAACTGTGTTCTGGTTATTCAAATTATCGATATCTGAAGTGGAAGATGATGGAGACTCAGCTAGAAAGAGAGAGAGAAGAGATAATATTAATCAGAATGTTACCATGTTAGAAAAAAATGGATCCAAGATAAACTTAATTGCATTCATGCCACTTTAAATAAAATGAAGTTTTTTTCATTGTTTCATGCATCTGAAAGGTACATTAGGCATCTACATTTCTGAGAGAGAGAGAGAGAGAGAAGAGATCCACTGGAAATCTGATACAGGATTCACCAAAATCGTGTGCAAGGTTGAAATGATAGAATTCTTAGAACTTAGTTTACTTCTTACACAATGCTAAGCTATTAACTAGTTAAGAACGCAAAAGCACAACTTCTCAAGATAAGATATTAAAAATGATGCTGCTTAAGTTCTAATAGAATATACAGAGTACTGCAGATCAGAAACTCAGAATTGCAGCATCCCCTACTTTTTGAGGTTAAGGTTGAAGAATGTGTGATCATTCTAAATCCATCTTGGTTTGAGAATGGGTCCGTAATATCATCGACAAAACGAATAATAACCTTAATCTATTATAATTGGATACTCCCATAATGGACCAACCCATCCTGCCATTCCTCTAACCAAACAGGCTGTAATGATCCTAGAGGCTTCATGCTATATATTCAAATGATTATGCAGATACATAAGATAAAGCGTATGTGAAAAAACCTGGAGGAACCATAAAAGATGCTGCCTGCAGTGCATGTCTATCTTTAATTACTCCAGGATGTTTAAAGAAAGCAGCCTTCATATATGCCACTTCCATACATTTATATGCCAAAGCAGCATTCCCCATTTTCTTAAGTCCCTCAAATTCGTGACCACAGAATCTGTGACACAGCAAAACCAACAGGGAGATATTAGTTAAGCTTAACCATGCCATGTAAGCATTAAATGATAATGCACATTAGAGTTGAATAAATTAGTACCATAACTGGCACTTAAAGTAAATTAAATTATGACACATCAGCAACAAAGGCTTACAAAGGATGGAAGTTCTGACATACTAAAGCCTAGAGCCACTCAAACAAGTATCTATCTTTTTAAGACCAATCAAGGAGGAACTAGGCAACTTTTTTATCGAGAAGAGACAGGCATTCAACATGCATCCACATCCTTGATCAACTAAGCTAGTCTCAGTTCCTAACAGGTACTCCCTCTGTCCCAAATTGTAAGGGGTTAAGGCATCTACTAGATTCATTCATTCCTACATGATGTGTGCTCAATATGTGTCACATCCATATGAATGTGGACAAATAAAAAGAGGGCTACGACCCCTTACAATTTGGGACAAAGGGAGTATCTCTTTAGAAACTCATCACTTATATAATGGTCCTTAACCAATCTAATCAATTTTCCTTAAAAGAAAGAAAAATGCTGTTAAAACTTGGTATAACAGGCACAAATATCATTAAGAATTGATAAGTTGACTGATGTCTACCTCTTAAAGAAAGATCATAAGGATGTTTCTTACCCACAAAGGTTTCCTGTTTCAGAATATAGTTTCATAGCTTGTACAGAATCCCCCTGTTTGGAGCCATCAGCACTTGGAGCCTCCCATAGAGAAGCAACATGGAGAAATTTCAGACCCGCCTCAAAGCACATGCTTGTACTCTCAAAGTCATCCCCTTTTTCCTGCAACGAAACAGGATTTGAATGGGAAGAACAGTAAAAATATAAGAAATGCTGTGAGCAATCAAACCTTCAGACGTTTAGACAAATGTTTCAAATCTCGAGCTTCCTTCAGTAGAACAGATGCATCTATTATATTTGAAGCATCACCATTAAGAGTTAGTTGCTTCCTAGGTTCCAAATTTTTTATAACAGTCTTTTCTATTTTCTTTGCCGTGTAAGAGGCATCACCATTTGATGCATTCTTCAATGATGGCTGCTGCTTGCTTCCTTTGAGTGTAGATGGATTTATTTTCATATCCTTATTTAGTATATTCCCTTTATCAGGCTTCACATTTCCATAAGTCAAGTTTGCATGGTCACTTCTGTTTGCATGGTCAGCATTTGACTGTACATTTTTAACATTTTTAGTACTGATTACAGAACCCTTCTTTATAAGGCATGAATTCATCAAGTCTTGTTTATCTTTCGGCAAGTCCTTGTCCTTCTGAACATGATCACCGGTGCCTCCATTAATGTAGCCAGAAACATGAGCCTTAGCTTGATCACAAGGCCCAAGATCATAGTTTATGTTGGAGTTTAAAGAAATTTTCTTCCCTAACTCCTGATTTTCTGCAACCAAAGGATTCCTATCAGAAGCTCTCAAGGGTGAGGAAGAAACTGACTCTACAGGAGAGGCCCTTGTTTCCAGAAACTCAGCTTTACACTTGCGGGAGTTAGACACCTTGGATGAACTCGAAGTGGCCGCTGTAGATGTTTGTGTGTGACAGGCATTCTTCCTTGTGGAGCTTTCGGAGAGCAATGGATGCTGGAAATGGATATTTTCTTGACGTTGCTCACTTAAACACTCTTTGTCAGCAGATATCCTATCATCATCAGCTCCAGGCAATGTGCTTGTAAAATGGGTAGCAGTCCTATCAGCCTTTGACAACTTCTGTTCTGCCCTGAGTTTTTTCTTCACAATACTTTCATTAATTTTCTGATTTGCAATACCTGTTTCAGTATTGTTATGCCAAGGGTCCAGATCATGCTGGCTTGATTGCCTTTGTTTCAATTTTCTTTTCTTAGTGGATGAATCTGGAAGTGCAGAACATTCTGTATCTGACATTTTAATGACCTCATCTGAGAATCCTTTATCTTCATCACGAGAATGTTTACCTGGTAAAGACGAACCATACTTTCCCATGCCAGGTGAAATACCACTATGCTTCTGCATGTTTTTCTGTTTCTCATTGGCTGAAGAATTACTTTTGCTTATTTCAAAATCAGAGGGACGATGCTTCATCCAAGGGCCATTGGATTCTTTCTTAAGTTTCTTTGATGCTCTCAGGTTATCATGATCAACCCCTATACTGCTTTTCATTGGATGTGACTGATCTTTTGCAACAATTTCTCCTGCACAAATGTGAATCATTAGAATGAGTACAACAGAAAGGTATTGGTAAACTTCAAAAAACTCTAGCCTAGGTCACCTTTTTCTGATGATTCTACTGGCTTCGGTTTGTCCCTGAATTTAGGGAAACGATCAACACCATCAGGTTTTCTTCTTGAACGAGCATGTGGCTTCTTTGAGGCCTTTGACATATCAGCCATGTCCAAAGTATTTGTCACATTGGCTTCACCATGGGAACCTTTCAGCTTCCCCAATCTACTGGACTGTATGTTGCCCTGAAAAGATGGAGTAATATCTGTGCCTATGCCTGACATAGCATTATCATGACCATCCATACAGATCTTTTCAGGTGCAGGAACCATATAAAGAGCACGAAGGGCTGCTGTAGTCTCATCTTCAGTTATTTTGCAGCTATTCATTCCAGGCCTACAATAAGTTGCAAATACCAAAATAAGCATGCTTATACCAAATAACATATCTAAGGTACTTGCTGAAATGAACAAAGCGGATGAACTTACAGCCAACTCAGCATGCTACACCGCCATTTTTTGGGAAGTACATCTGGATTCATCCCATAGGGTAAAAGGCGCCAATTCTCACACTTGTCACAGCACACCCATTGCTCATTTATTACTATAGGTGCTGGAGCAGTCAAGGCTGTGGATGATTCTGAAGTTCTATTCATGCATACTAATGGCAAAGGATCTGATTTGTTATCAAACCAGGTAGAGAATTTGAAGTCACCACCATTTCCAGCATCTGACTTGTTACCAGTCTGCCCAGATGAAATGGTCTTTTTCTCAAGCTTCACACTCTTATCATTTGGATATGAATTAGCTAAATTAATTCTATGGTCTAAAGCATAATCCCCATCTTCACCATAAGATTTTCTTTCTATGTCATGATTCAACTGTTTCTGTGCCTTGAACTTGAACTTCTTCCTGGACAAGGCAGCTTGCGGGGAGGAAACTTTCTTCTTCTCTGTCATCAGTCCTGAAGAATTTCTATCAACATTTCCTGCCATGGTAATCATGGATTCTGCACTAAACAGGCTTCCTTTTTCCTTATTTTTGTCCTGAGATAGTTCCTCTTTTACATGCACTGTTTTTTCTTCCCTCTCCAGCAATGTACTTTTGTTAGGAATGTTTTGCAGGTGAACTGAACTGGTACAAGGTTGACCATTGTACTCATCAGAATCATATTTGATTTTACATGAAAATCCGTGATCAAGTGAAGGTTTTTTCTTAATGACTTTGTTCTTGTCACTAATATGTCCTTCCAATGGACCATTCTTTGACCCCTTCATTTGACCTGTAATCCCACCTGCAAATTTTGTTGATTCCTTGACCGAATGTTCCATCTTTATGATTGTAGGTAAGAAGTTTGAACCAGCATCATCTGATACATTCTGTAATTGAGGCTTAGTTCCCTTATTAACAGCAGATAGTTTGTTAACTCTGCATTTTGAACTCTCCAAATTGGGAATCCTAATTCTCTTTTCATCAGACTTGATTTCCATGGCACTCTTATCTTTGTTATCGAGAGTACCAGAGGACGTATGGCCCCAATCTCTGTGTAACTCTGCTTCGCCATCATGAAATTGAGGTGCTTCATTTTTTACCATAGCCCTAGGCTTTTGTCTCAGATCTAGAACATTTCCTGTGAGGGGTGAGAGCAAATGTCCTCCGGGAATAAAATGACAGGTCATTATCTGTTCAAACAACACAATGGGTTAACTCTTAAAAATCAAATCCTACAAGGCACCAAAAAAAACACAGAGAGGACAAAACTTAACCTCAAAAATGGTATTTGGAGATTCACCAGGCAAAACTTCAGGCACCAGAACACCAGAAGTCCCATCTAGGTTGTCTTCCGAAGATGACGAAGGGGAAATGTCAAGGCCCAGACCGCTGTATATATCAGCAGTGCTTCTTGCCAAACTTTTATTGCTATTCACCTTGATACGTATTTTCGGTGCTTTATGCTCAAATCCATTGACTGCTCTGTTTAACATCAGTTGCGAGGGATTACCATTGCTCTCATTGGATATTTGACAGTACTCACTTTTCCTGCTGCTGTCTAATTCGGTCTTAACCAAATGGTTCTTTTGTGCAGTCTGAAAGCACATTGGAATGTTAAAATAGTCCCATTTAGGTAGCAATGCTAGTAAGTTAACAAATGAAAAACTCTGTAGAAGTGTACCTCCATTGGCACATACGGTGATCTAGAGGCACTGCCATGGTTAGGTGGATCTGCAGGGCTCCCATATTGAGGAAAGGCCAAAGGAGAACGTGTATATGTTGGCAAGAATGAACCATGTTTCCCCCATAGCGGCCCTATGTAGTGTGAACGAACGAATTTTCACATAAGCCAGTGCAACATCAATAATTCTACAGAGCAAAAGGGTGGTCATTTTTGCTCTTACCCAAATTTTCAGGAGTTAGGTCGCCTTCAAATTTTATACGGAAATGACCCAACAAATTTTGGATTTTTTCATCCTGTAAAGAATACAGCATACTTTATTCTTTTAGTGGAAGGATAATAAATTTTATATGTAAAGTTTAAAAACTGTTTCCAGAAGGATGAAGCTGTACTATGAGAGTGTATACAAAAAACAAGAGCGTGTCTATTAAAAGGGAAAGCAATTTCTTGAAGTATATGTAGGTATGGAGCAACAAAGTTAAATACACTCTTTCTCTTTATAAAAAAAAAGCACTCTTTCTGGGCATACAAATATCAATAGAAGTGGCGAAGAATAAGCTTAGCAAGAATAATTCAGCCTTGGAAATACTCACTGTGGAGGTAAGACCCAAAAACTATCATCTAACAAATTGTTTAAATCCTTGGACTCCAAACAAGCATGTATTGAGTCACCTCTCCACGTATTTTAGATGTCCAATCAAATCCCTCAGTCTTAAGAACTGGGAGGTGGGCTCAGAATTCATCCACTTTGTGAACAGCTGACTAAAAAGTTTTAACTCAAAAAACTTGACGTGCACGCACGAAAATGAAGAGGCAAAATAAATAAAGTGAGGAATGTCAATGTAGCGATAGTTATCAACGATGAATCAAATTCCAGAATAAAATTAAACGTACCATATAATCTTGCATTCCTAATGACAAAAATTATTAACCTTTATACACGGAAATATAAATCTTTGGATTGGTAGATGGAAATTAGTAATCCAAACGCGAGAATAGTACTTGGAAATAAATACCTTTCACTATTAGTTACTGTCATTTTGTTTTAATGAAACATTTTTCTTTCTTTGTTTCTTTTTGGTTTATGTGGCACTTGTTGGATTTCAATTCTAGCCTAACCCAGCCTGCTTGGGCTAGTGACATTTTTGTTGTAGTAGTAGTCCCACACACAAATCCTATTGAGCTAAAAAGATAGAAACTCCTACATCAGTCAAAAAAAATGAAAATTTTAGTTACAATAAGGATAAATAAACTGCACAGAAAAGATGCGAGAAGAAGAGAGAAGAATTTATATCTGTGTGTTGTCTCCCGGCACTGATCTAGACAACGGAAATTGATTTGTGTACATCCTACAAATCATCAAGTACAAGGGACTACCAGAATACATGGCCCTTCTTTACTTCAGTATATACAACTTCAACTAATACTATCAGTTAATCGATCCTGAAGCGGAATAAGAAGTTCATACAGATTACTATCGGAAAAAAAAAAAAGAAAATACAGCAAACTACTACAATTTTTAGTGAAATATTGCTCATTGGGGTATCATTAACGTTAACACGATCAGCGCACAAGAATATATAATTTGGAGCATGAGCTCCATATCCATACATCATAAGATCAAAAAACTACAAAAGAAGCTTTTTTCGGAATTAGCAGACAAGAACAGGGAAAGTGAAAAACTTTTTGCTCAGTCCTCAAAACTAAGGTGCACATTGCTTCTGTTGCTCAGTTAGGGATGTGGACAATGATGTAGGAAACATAATATTAAAAAGGTTAGATTTAATCCATAACCAAAAAATAACTAGGCAGCATCAACTACCAAGCTGATCACTCCATCCTGTTCATACACTACCCATGGTAACATAGCAGAGTTTTCACCCGAAAGGCCATGTAACGTAAACCATCTGAAAGCAAATGAAACCGGCATGCACACATGAATGCCTCCAAACCATGCTAAACTTGTTCCAAGTAACAGAAACTCCCAGTGGCCTGTAAAATCTAGCACTGAAATCCCAGCAAAGTAGCACTACAACTCGAGGATAGCAGAGGTAACCACGAACTAGTCTCACATTGTCATCAGTCGGGCCCAATGCATTGCCTAGTAACGCTAACAGGCCAACCAAATTCCAGTCCCACCACAGAGGCCATCCTGAGTGTTTGGATCCTCAGGATTATGAGAACTTGCCTAGACTCTTCTATTAGATTTTTTTTATATAAAAAACGAGAAACAATCAGTAATTACCTCAAGTGCACCGCAGGATTGATCCACAATTCTGCAGCGCTGTTACTAAGCTGATCGCATTACCAAAGGCCAAAAAAACGATCGCGAGGCTGCTGCGACAGGCGAACGAACAATCCACCTGGGCACGGAAACCAGCTGGGAACGGCGGCGTACCACCAGCAGCTCATCGACCACCCATCCCATCCAATCCACACACGAAAAACAAACAAACAAACAAGAGGAGGTGAGGAGCAGAGGACGTCCTTACTATGTAGGTGGGCGCGTCGGGATCAACGAGCTCACCGCCGCCGCCGTCATGCCCATACCCAAGCGCGGCGCCGCCGCCGGAGGCCGCCTCGCCGTCCTCCAGCTCGAGCTCCCCCTCCTCGTACCCCATATCCCCGCGCCGCCCCACCATGTCGTGTTGGCGGCCGCGGCGGCGGCGGGGGGGCGACCCTCCGCCGATCGCCGACGCGCCGCCGGGATCGCGGCCTAGGGTGTTTCGCGCTTCTTTTCCCCGCGTTCCCGCGGCGTAGATTATTGTTTATTTATTCTTTTTCTTGGGTTTTTTTTTTCACCTGAGCTCTCTCGCTCGTCGCCCTCGGCGGGGTCAGTGCTTGTCTTCCTCGGTCGGAGGAAGAGAGAAGGACGGAACGGAGCGCACGGCAGGAGAGAGAAAGGACGAACGACAGAGAAATACGGGACCCCGATAAATACGTAGTACTACTAGAAGTACGCGGCTGGTTTTTTCTACGTATTGGAGATGTCTACACTACGTACATGGGAAAATACCGATAAAAATAGGACGAGGAACATTTAAACTTTGGTGACCCCACGCATTGCAGCGGAAATTTAGTTTATTGAATTATAAACGATTTTTAAAGCGAAATGTAATAAACAAAATACTGAAATATTAGAGAACATATTTGTGATATTTTTTATTTTGAACTGGTGATGTTAGTCACATAAAATCGATGAAAACCGTCATGTGTAGTTTAGTGACTAGCGCACCATGTGACGACGTGGATATACTGCATGTTGATAGAAACGGTGAGTGGATTTCAGTTACATAGATATAGATTTCTTGCACACGTGGCGGGGCATGAAAGCGGTTGAGATGAACGTTCAACGGTGGAGGCAAAGGCGCGGCTGCTGCTGTGCTGAGCGAGAGCACACGACGTCGACGTGTCGCACGATGTACACACCACAGCTCTCCTCTTCGCGTGTCCTGCGACTTGGGACTTTTTTTTTGAACTTCTGCAACTTGGGACTTGGGAGGGACCACGCCACGCTTGTTTGTCAGTGGTGGCTCTGAGACGCCTTCCGTCCTTCTCTCTGTCTCCACTCCGGGTGAGCCGGACATTTTTCTTTCATCAAAGACAGATAGCCTTTGGACTTTAACCGTTTTCAATGAAAATTTCATTTGAATTTTAATATCATTAATAAACAAAGATAATGATATGTCAATATAATTTAAGGACACAACTAGGCTTTTCACACTGCCGACCGTCTCCAACACACGAAGTGAAGCCTTGCCTCCTCTCCACCACCACCGCCTGCGGGCGCCGGCGACCTCGCAGTACCCACCGACCACCTCAACGCCGCCGCCTACCTAGCCCACCAACCATCCTCCACCGCCTAGTCGGCAGCGACCCCATAAACGTGTAGTTGGGAGTGTGCCTCCAATGTTTTCGCCAATAGTAGATCGCTGAAGCACCGTGAGGAGGCGTCCAAAGGTGGAAGAGCAGAAGAACATGAAAGAGATATCGGGCGCCCATAGGTTTGAAGTAGTTTTGCATAGTACCAGGGGACCTTGTTAAACAAATCTTTTCCTCTAGGTATATTGGGAGGTGTCCAAGACTATCTCCAGCAGACTATTCGTCTCACTACTCATATTTCAAAATTCGTTGTCTACAATACTAGAACAATATTCTGTACGCTCTTTTTCACGGACCATTGGAGAAGGCCTAATAACAAAGAAAAGAACATGTTATAGCTAAGAATAATTACTTTAGTGTCACATCAGTACATCACCAAGTTCACCAAAAAATAGAGTGCCCTTCAGCAAACTTTACCTAGATAAAGAAGTTCCACAAGAATTAATTCCATATTCGTTTGTTGAAGAGAAGAACATATAAAGTTGAATATAGTACCGTGGAATGCAATCATGTTACTCCATTTTATTTTGTCTAGCTCAAAACTGAAAAAGGCAAGACTTGGACGACAGTTTTGGGGGTTAAAAAAACAGAGACTCAGCTTTAGTTTTTATTGTGCCCTCCTGAAGACTTGGACGACCGTTTTGGAGGTTAAAAAAACAGAGACTCAGCTTTGGAGGTTAAAAAACAAAGACCGGCAGTTGAAGGAGGAAAACGAAAAAAAGGTTAAAAAACAGAGACATGCAGAATAAAAAAAATGTGCGAAAAAAGGGTTAAAAACAGAGACATCCAGAATAAAAATATAGTGATTCAGCTTTAGTTTTTATTGTGCTTCTCCTAAATACATGGACAACAGTTTTGGAAGTTAAAAAAAAAAAACAGAAACTCAGCTCTGGAGGTTAAAAAAACAGAGACAGTTTTGGAGGTTAAAAAAACGGAGACTTAGCTTTGAAGTTTTGTTGAAGAGAAGAACATATAAAGTTGAATATAGTACCGTGGAATGCAATCATGTTACTCCATTTTATTTTGTCTAGCTCAAAACTCAAAAAGGCAGCTATGGAAGTTTTTATTGTGCCTCTCCTAAAGACTTGACGACAGTTTTGGGTGTAAAAAAAAACAGACTCAGCTTTAGTTTTTATTGTGCCCCTCCTGAAGACTTGGACGACCGTTTTGGAGGTTAAAAAAACAGAGACTCAGCTTTGGAGGTTAAAAAACAAAGACCGGCAGTTGAAGGAAGAAAACGAAAAAAAAGGTTAAAAGACAAAGACATGCAGAATAAAAAAAATGTGCGAAAAAAGGGTTAAAAACAGAGACATCCAGAATAAAAATATGGTGACTCAGCTTTAGTTTTTATTGTGCTTCTCCTAAAGACATGGACAACAGCTTTGGAGGTTAAAAAAACAGAGACTCAGCTTTGGTGTTAAAAAAACAGGAGTTAAAAAAAACAGAGACAGGCAGCTGAGGGAAAAAAAAAACGAAAAGAGGCAAAATAAATAAAATTGCGCTAGAGGGAGGGCTTGAACCTCCGACCTTGTGGTTAACAGCCACACGCTCTAACCAACTGAGCTACTCCAGCTGTACGTCAACCAACTGAGCTACTCCAATTATATGTTCTAGGTGTTCTGCTAGATGGAAATATTATATTTAACAGGAAATGGAAATTCTGCAACAGATTGCTATGAATAATCTTTTTTTTCCCTTCTTGGCTAGGACAACCCGTGCTACTATTAAGAAGCTTCTGAAGAGGAACTCTCAGTGTGCTTTTAAAATTTTTGTGCAGCAAATAAAAGGAGACTCCTATTGTCAGTCTGCAAAAAAGAGGAGAGAGAGACCGGTAGGGGGAGGGGAGTCCTGCGGAGATGATATCCTCTGGCTCCATCCAATTCAGGCCAGCCAGCAATGTGACGACTGAAGACAGTTCCAAATGAATCATGAATCTAACTCAAATCAATCTGAAACTTTTAAGCCATGAAGTACAAGCACAGACTGGCCATAGAGGTGCTATGGAGAGTTCCAGAAATCACAGCAATTTACAGAATCCTCCATCACATATCAGGGTATATATATCAACATTAAGTCCATGGCTTCTCTTAAAGAAAAGAAATATAGCAACTATTGGTCGTGGGCAGCCATGGTGCCCTTTAATTTGAAGTACTGCTGCCGCAAGTCATGAGGGTTACTTCCATTTGTTAAAAGAAGCTCTGCCAAGATTTCTCTCGATGGTCCAGTTCCTTCGCCAACTATCCACTGCTCTTTTTACGGTGGCCCGGGCCTCCAGGATCTCTGCATCAGTGAACTTGTGCTCCACAATTCCTATTGGGCCTGGTTGGAGAACATGGATTACAGTCTCAACATCTCGCTCCACGTGCCTGAGAGAGCAGGCGTAGACACATAATTCAATTTCATTTCCAAGGCAATTGTAGACACATAATTTCAATGTGTATCTTTCAACTGTAGACACATAATTTCAATGTGTGTCTTTCAACTGTAGACACATAATTTCAATGTGTGTCTTTCAACTGTAGACACATAGTTTCAACTGTAGGCACTAAACCGTGTACCTGATTAGTTGGGGTAATCTTTGAGGTAACAGTCTTAGGAAAGACATCCTGCTAAACTGTTTTAAATTTTAATCCAGGCTCCTGTGAGAAAAAGGGACTGCAATATGAAAAAAGAAGATTACCTGACTGGCTGACTGATGCCTAACTCTGACAAAGAAGCAGAAAATAATACAGTGCAAATTCTCGTTCTACAATAACAGCTTTTTTTTCCCTCTGAAAGGGGCAGCTCCCAATAAAGTTTCTGAATAAACTGCGTTTTGAACTACCTTATCAGACTAATACAATTCCTAATTCCACACACTATATGCAAGAGAGTGCCAATGCCAAACAAATCAGCCAACCAAATCCACAGAAGAACAATATATTGATCTCAGCCACAGTAACTGAAGATTAGCTCTTACTTTTCAGGCAAGTCCACTGGAGACAGTTAAGAAGTTGTACTTGGGAGTTAGTAGATTGAATGCCAATTCTAACCGAAAGTCTATCATAAACTTGCTTGATCTATTCGAGGAAGAACGCTTGCTATCAGGCCCCTGGTGAACGGTGCTTGGGGGAGGGCTGCAAAGAATGCTTGGCCTTCCTCGATACTGCACCGAACCATAGTATCGGTATCTCGATACGTATCCGATACTGCTACAGCATAAGATCAAATGGAAGTTTGGGGCTCCTTACCAAGATGACGACGAAAATCCAGAGGAACGGATCTCCGCTCCAGAAGAGGACGGCGCCTCCGGTCACGGAAGAAGGGTGCGGGGGTGGCCATGGGGGTAGGCCGGTGCTCATGGTAGCGGTGTAGTAGGCCATCCGCTACAATATTAGTTGGGCCATTGGAGCCCAGTGCAGTGCTCATGCATTTTTCTGATTGAGGGTTCAGTTTTCTCTTCTTTTTTTTCTCTCCCTGGATTTTTCTGATTCAATGCTTATGATGATGATTCTGTTCTTGGACTAATAATTCAAAACATAGATAAAATTCAGAAGAATTTTGATTAAACCAGATCATTGCTACGGGCAAATGCCATATGGTCATATGGATATATATTATCAGCTGCTTTTGCTACTACAAACAATCACCAGCCATGGGGATCTGAATTCAAGGCACTTTATTATCGTTTATTCGCTTTCACATGCAGGTAAAGATGTATAGACAGCCCGTGTGCAGTAGCATAGTTCGGAAACTCTGAAGTAGCCCTTTCAGAGAATAAAGCAAAAATGACAGTGAACAATCTGGAAATACATCTCAGCACTGAACAATCTGAAAACTACATACAATTCTTCTCCCAAACGACGAAAAGAAGAAAAAGAGAGAGATACATACAGCCCTATTTCTTCTCACCTCTCCTACCAAACTATTATATCAACCATGACAAGCTTAAAAAAAAATAACCATACATGGCATTTGCCGCATTTCACAACAATGCAGAGCCTGCACAGCTTGAGAAACAACAGCTGTTAGGCTCACACATGCAATCATCATGTCATCAAATAGCAGACATGAAACCAATCCCTTGTCGTGGTTTCACGACGTGAACAATTGGCTCCCCAGTGTGACGATGGCGGTTCCATCGCCCATAAATGTCGTCATGGACATCTCTGTCTCCAGAATACGGTCTAGTTCAGACACGACCAGACGCATCCTTGGTCGCCGTCTCGATGATGGATTCAGGCACTGGAAGGCGAGGCCGACGAGCTCCTTCATACCTTCGGTGGTGAAGCTGCCACCTAACCTTGGGTCAATCAGTTCATTTGAACTGAAATGAGCTTCCATCTTTTGATATGACAAGAAAATGTCTGTCAGTGGGCAGTTAGTAAAAGAAATCACAAGAAGCTGCAGCGCATTTTTGAAATTGTTATTTTCCTCTGAAACCTTATGTCTCAAGAACGTAGAATTAGCCATATGATTCTAAAAAAAATTATGTGATCCTACAGCATGATTAGTAACTTCTCATGCCTAATAATTATAAAAACTGCTTAAAAGCTGGTATGTTCTAGATGTTACATTCTTTGGAACATCTGTGGCCAGACTTCAGTCAGATACTCAGATATACTAAACCATCACAATTTTCATTTTGTCAATGCACACAGCACACCTAGTTAGGTTAATCATAGGCTAACTATTGGGCCACAAGAACAGAAGGATCATTTCTTTTCCCAAGGAAAAAGGTAGCAGAAGCTTTTCATGGGTCCTGACACACTAGAGAATGACATTTGCTGGAGATTAAACAGGAGTCCATAAATTCCTTTCTAGGCAACTTACAGCTACATGTCAATGGAAATTACCCAGTGGGCCAGATATTCTCTGGACTCTGGAGGTATCAAGGAAGCCGCTTCCCGACCGGTAATTAGCTCTAAAAGAAAAACTCCAAAGCTGTACACATCACTGCTTTCAGAGAACTGAGCCATCGATTGTACCCTACATATAAGCATGCACAATGGATTGCAAATATTATTACAGGATGAACAAACAAAATCATTCCAACTGCAAAGATTTAAGGTTCAGTAACATTACAAACCCATGCTACTAAAAAGTATTACTGCTTCCATAGAAAACTGAACTGTACATGTCACTGCAAAACGCCGACATACTTGTTGTAGGAGTATAATATAAATGCAGTAGATGGACTTACTCTGGAGCTTGGTACACACTGCTACTAAACCCATGCGATGGGCCAGCATCGTCAGACCCTCTAAGTAACCTAACAAGTCCAGCGTCAGCCACCTTTGCAATGAAATTTTCATCAACCAGCACATTGTTTGTCTTGAAGTCTTTGTGAATCAAAGGAGCATCAAGACTGTGCAGATGATTCAAACCTGCAACAACATTTGCCCTCACACTAAGTTATGTTCAAGCCAGTAACACACAAAAGGCCAAATCTCAAAGTTTTTATACCTTTAGCTGCTCCAATGGCTATCGACAATCTTTGTTTGAACTCAAGCCGTGTCCCTGAGCCTTTCCTGGTATCTGGTAAATAGTGTGAAGCTTCAGAGGTAGCAAGGCAAGGAAGGCTACAATCTTTCATTTTTACTGACAAGATGTAAATATTACCATACAGATGGCCACAGACACTGCCATTGGGTAGGTACTCATACACCAGCATTTGTAGACCCCCTTCTTGGCAGTAACCAATGAGAGTTACAATGTTTCGGTGACGGATCTCCGAAAGCCACCTAACCTGCATTTGCAAGGGGCAACAGAACCGCTACTGAGAATCAATTTCTAGGCAACAACAAATGCATTTATTTTACTTGTCCTTGGCTAAATTTACGGCATTTATTGGACTAGAAAACAACAACGTTTGACAGAGAAAGATCTTTGTCACATTGCAACTTGTCATTTGGCTAAAAGTGTTCCCAGTCTGCCATAAATAAGATGCGAATTATTGTAGTTATGTGCCGAGTCCAAATAACACAATGCATGTCACGGCAAGTACCAAAAACATGAAAACTGTTCACACTTGACACAGATGACAAAACAATTATGGCAAATGCACTTGAGAAACCAAACAGGTACTGTATGACTGAAGTTGAGCCATCGAGCAGAGCACTGTGCAATCTCAACAAAGAAAAGAAAATATCTCCAAAGCAGAACAACGTCCCTGGCATCATATCATATTCTGACCGACATTGTTTACCTCATTAGCAAACTCCTGCCTTGCTGCCGCCACGCGCCTCTTGATGGCGACAAGAGTACCGTCAAGAAGCAGCCCCATGTACACCAGCCCGAAGCTCCCCGCACCAACGACGTTGGCGTCGCTGAAGTTCTTGGTGGCCTGCACCAGCTCCTCCAGCGAGAATTGCCTCGCAACCTGATGCTCTGGCTCCGGCACCAATGCGCTCCTGCCCCCCTTCCCCCACTCCACTGACACACACATTGCGTTAGCAGTTAGCACGGGTGAATCGACGTTCACAAGAGTTATCCACCGCAAAATTCACCTAGCGTTGAGGGGTCGGAGGAGCCGGTGTCGGAGCTGCGGTTACGCCGCGCCCTGCGCCGCGCCGCGCACCAGAGCGCGAGCAGCACGGCCGCCGCCGCGAGCAAGGCGGCGCCGCCGACGGCAATGCCAACTACAAGGGCGATCGGCAGTGACATCCGGGAGCCCGTGACATCGAATCTGCAAGAGGCACGCACAGAAAGAGGGGGGGTTAGCTGCAATTGCCCCGCACTTGGGGGAATGGTCAAAAGTCCCCCCTTTTGAATCCGATTGCCCCCTTTGACCTACACCGAAATCAGTGAGCGCTATAGCTCCGGCATTCATCAATGCAGGGCGGCAGTGTCCCCCACCCACAGCCGGCGCCTCGATTCGGCAATGCAGCTAGCTAGGGTCAGGAAACCAAGATCCCAATTAACGACCAATCGCTGCGCCGTTTTTCTTCAGAGAGGACGGTGAATTGGCGAGGGGCGATGGCTACTATCGATCAAGGAAGGGAAGCGGAGAGAGGAGTAGGAGGGAGAAGCAGCAGGCGAGAGGGAGAGGGGATAGATGGGGGCTGTCAGCTGTGGTGGTGGTGGTGCGCGGCGACTGCTCGTGCTGGCGCTGGCGCTGGTGTAGGGGGCAGCCGGCTTCCCCCACATGGCAACTGGGACGGCAAATTGCGGTGCCGCGGCCCTTTTGTCAACAATGCGGCCGCTTGCGCCACCCACGCCATGCCATGCCAGGGCCATTCTTGCGCCATGGCCCCTACGCCGCGCTGCGCCCCGTCCATCACCCCATGTGTGCGCGTGTGTCGGGGGGCGTGTGCGCCTCAGCGCCCGTAGGCCCGTGCGGCGGGTTGGAGGGGGAGAGAGCTTGGTGGGGCTGCACTGCGCACTGGGCGACAGAGAGAGGGAGAGAGATTTGCCTGCTCCGTGGAATCTTTCACCGTCTGCCTGCCTCTGGTCATCTGGTCCTTGATCGCCATGGTCTTCTCTACTGTACATCCTAATTTTTGTCCAATAAGCATAACTCAATTACAAATCAAATGATGTTTAAAAAGGATCTCTCTTGGTTTGGCTCATATGAAATTTCCTTCGCTAATTCCTTTTCCTTCGAGAAAAATAGTAATAATTATTCTATGTCTGACTCGACACGCAATACATTGAAAGGAAGAGGAAAGAGGAGCAAAATGAGCTCTCTAATTGTAAATCCTAGATGTGCACCTGGCTATTTAGTATAGGTCTGTCTACATAAGTGTCATAGGATTTTATATCAAATTTTGCACCATAGAATGAGAATAGAATGGCCGTCTCTTCACAAAATACCCTAACCAGGTGGCGCCCTTCCCTCTTCCCGTTGTCGTCTGTCGGCGACCTCCTCTTCCCTGGGATCCTTCTACAACCAAGAACCTAACTCTCCCCAACCCCCAATTCTGAAACCCTAAAACAATATCTTTCACGGGAGTAATGGGGTTCACCATCACGATACATGAAGGACAAAGTGCATGCCGTGGGAGGGATCTCTCTTTTCCCTTTGGCTATGGGGCTTATCACACCCGGAGCAGAGAGGAAGACGTGCGTGGCTGTGTTGGTTCGGTTCTTTTCTTCCTCCTTTGCCGTTACACGGAATCCATGCCTCTGTTTGTCACAGGACGCTGATTATTTCAGGATCGCTTCACACCGTGCAGCCATGCTCAGCTAAAGATCAGGCGGTTAAAAAACCAATACGAACGTTAAGGTTCAGAGGATTGGAACTTGGGCCTTTTCACGGATGCCTTGATTAATGTTTGTGGCGTCTGTTGAAGCAAAAGTGCAAGTTTTCTCGCGCTGTCCAATCCAGGACAGCTCAATGTACGCCACCATTGGGTCTATTTGGAACGCAGGAATTTCACAAGAATTATGTAGAAATTTCACAGAAATCAGTTCAATTTCACAGAAAAAAACGTAGGAACGGAGAAATTTTCCCGCGTTCCAAACAGAGCCTAACTGTCCGGAGATTATTTATTACTCCATCCGTTTCAAATTATAATAGGTTTTAAAACTTTACTACAAGATTTATACACTGCTCTATGCATCAACTGTGTTCAATATATATATATATAGATTTATTAACATCTTTACGAATGTGGATAAATAAAAGAGGAGTTAAAACTTCTCATAATTTGGGACAAAAGGAGCAGCACGGAAAAGGCTCCGGCGCACTCGTCTTTTTAGTTCACCGATGTACATACTCAATCAATCAGCTTGTGTGTTAATTAAGGTTAACGTGAACCCAAGTCACGCGTGTGTACCGGAGTTGACGCAATGCAATTGTGTGGAAAGTGGGGGAATGATGAACAGGGGTTGGCTTTTGGGGCTCCAAAGAAAAAAAAAAAAAGCTCAGCACTTCAGCAGCAGCTCCTCTCCTCTGTCGCGGAAAAAGCGACGATCCCCTTCCCATCCCACGTAAAAAGGGGAGGCCTGTGCTACACCTACAGCACGCAGCAGCTCCAGCTTTCCTTTTTGTTGCTGCTGCTGCTGCTGCTGCTAGATGGGGAGCCAGCTCGGATTGGTGCTTCCCAATCTCTCTGCTCCGTGCTCCCCTCCCTTTTCTTCAACTTTGGCACCAATGTCTTGTCTTGTCTATACAAGTTGCGAGTTTGGTAATAAACATGGTGTGGATCTCAACCAACGCAACGGGTAAAGGTGATTTCTGTTTTTCTACCAAGCAGAGGCAGAGCAGGTTAATCAAACTGCACCAACCAATGGTCAGCTTATTGGAGAGGCAACACAAGAAATAGCAGACGACGCTCGGGTCGACTAGAGGATAACCTCTTTGATGTCAGGTCGGCTCGCTAGAGTTACAACAACTGCATCTTTGCCAAATTTTTTATGTAGGCATAACTGCATAAGTGAGTCAAACATACATGTGATCCATTTCATCACATGAAGCACAGTGCGCACACAGTTCTTCCTTTTATTTTTTGGGAAAGATTCGCCCAGAATTCAGGCAGCCATGACAATGTGCATATGCAACGCGGTAGGGGTCGTCCATCCAAGAGAGTGCAGCTGTGCCCAAGGAAGCAGCCAACAACAACAGGGTACCAACGGGTCCAGTCAGACAGATGCTAAACAAAACCCCAGTAAACTGTAAACCTATGCAGGCAGTATGCAGGTGCAGGTGCAGCCCACATAGAAAATTGCTAGCACGATCAAGCTTTATTTAAGCACCCAAACCTGACGCCAGTTAAGATATAAGCTTGCAAAGTACTACTACTTTTTCCATGACCTGATATACGTACATTGGCCTCGAGGTAACGTGTGACGTCGAGTTCTTGAAACATTCCCCAACAAGAAAACCCACGTTCTCGTTTCAAATATACAACCAAAGTTTTTTTTTTAAAGTCTGGTCCTTGACTGTTATTTAAGAACTGGAAATTTTATTCTAAAAACTTCTTCAAAATCTATATCCAAAGTGCATCCCAATACTAGTTTAGTAGTTGTCTAGCATATATTAATATACTTTTCATTCTCGGAGAAGAGTTGGATGCAATATGTAATTTTCTACGATGAGAGACATCCCCAAGGAGATGGAGGTGGCAAGTTGACCGAACAAGAAGCCAAAGTTGGGAACACGATCAAAACAGTGGGAGGCCACATGCATGATAACAATCACGGAGGGAGATGAGAATCCAATGGCATTGCCTACCTCTGCATAAAAGAGACTCTCTCATCACAGTGGGCCAAACTTCCAGCCTGTTGCCATCCAAAACTGCAGTGGGGGAGAGGATCTATGTGTGGACATGTCATGTCATTATTTATTAAGAGGATCTGGTAATCAGATATGTGTGACCTACTCCTAGGTAGTTCATGCTGATTGCTGCTTAAAGTAGAACCAGCACATTGTCCAAATTAGAGACCGCAGGGCGCAGGTAGATAGTGTATCTGAATGCATAAGATGCGCAGATGTCTAGCTGATGAAACATCCACTAATCATTTACTAGAGCTTGCTCTTCTCCCTGACCCCTTTGCAGATATACTTGCTATAATAATCTGAAAGCACCACTAGTATTGCATCGCATAAAACAGTTCACAAGAGACTCTCATTGTGTCATAGATATACACCTCCTCTTTCAACTTAAAATGTCACATATTAATAGGAGTAGGGAGAGTCAGATGCAGCAGCTCACAAATCTGTTACAAGCCATTGACTTAACTGAGGAACCTGACCAATGGACCTACATATGAGGATCTAGGATCTTCTCCTCTTCTAAGGCATACAAGCAGCTAATTGGACACAGAGAAACTCCGGAGGCTTTCGCATGGCTTTGGAAATCATCCTACCAACATAAACATAAAGTCTTCTTTTGGCTAGTTCTTCATGACAAACTAAGTACTAGAGAAAGGCTCAAAAGAAGAAAAATGCAGCTACCCTCCTTCTGCTGTGAACTTTGTTCTGAAAATGCTGAAGAATCAGTTTTGCATCTTATCATGCACTGCATTTTTGCTAAAAACTGTTGGGCACTCCTCAATCTGCAGACAGATCAAAGTCACAATTTCTTACAGACAGTTGATGATCTCAAGCACAGCTCTCCCTTCCTTTCTTCATGGAGGTAATAGCGGTTATGTCTTGGGCGATTTGGACAACAAGAAACAATAAGATATTCAGAAATGTCAATCCAAAAGTTCAAAGTTGTGGTCAGATTTTCAAACATGTGTCCAACTTGTTGTTGCATAGAGTTAAGCCTAGATACTCTCCAGCTTTTAACCTTTGGTTAGAAGGTCTTTCTTTGTAACCTTGCTGTTGTTTTGTTTGACCCCCCGGCCCCTACTGGTGGCCTGTAACTGTACTCTTTTGCACTTTGCTTTCTGTTTTAATAAATTCCTTCTTTCAGTAGGGGAGTAATCTTCTCCTGTTTCGTCAAAAAAAAATAGGAGTAAGGAGTAATATACCAATCTCAAAGTTGCAGTAGTATTCTTTTAGGATCTACAATCACCAAACATATACAGAAGGAGAGAATTTTCTCTTCGGATATTGATGCCAAAAGTACTAACATGTTGCAACTTCCAAGTTGCTATCATAGGAGTACAGGTACAGTACCTTTTACTTGTGACTTTAGACATTCATTGCCCCCAAAAAAAACAATGTGATAAAACCATGGTGACTGAATATCAAAAGCGACGCATCATTAAAAGTGGAAAGTGCAGATCCCAGCTGATGCAGCATTGATTGCGAATTATTTGCTCAAAACAAGGAGCTCTTAAACCAGAGCATTGAATGCACAAGGCCCCCATTCAGCAAATCAACAGGAAGGGTGAGACGAAGAAAGGAACGCCTGAATGAACAGGTGGTGAGTTGTAAGGCTATCTTCAATGGAACTATCTAAAAGGTTGCCTATACACTGCAGGGCTACTGTAGACAGAGAAAAAGGTAGTTGAAATAGTGGATGAATAGTGAATAAGCAAGTCTTTTAGACAATAGGTTAGGAATGGTCTAAAATGTCAAGGAACCCAACAAAAGTGGTGAGCAGTCTCGGAATGGCAGCGATATCTGCTTTTCCCTGTAATTGCAGGGCCAGCCGAGGGACCAGGGCCATTTCATCAGTTCTGTGGCACTGCCACACGGCCTCAACCGGTCCTGCAATGTGCAATGCAAAGGCTGCAGCTGCAGCCATTTCAGGCGGCCAACGGGCCAAGCCAAACCAAGTCATACCATATGATGTGAAATCTGAATTCTGAAGCGAGAAACATCCCGTCCAAAAAGATGTCAAAAGGAAACGGAATAAAATTCAGAAGAGATTGGATCTTCGAAGGAAAAAAAAAGAAGAGAGAGAGAGAGAGACGCATTCAAGATTCCCCCCTTGTGAATCTGTCTCCTGTTCGCTACAGCATCAAATTTTCCATCTCATGGTAACTATAGGACACATTACCACACTGGCACACTGAGCCATAGTTACCGCTGCTGACACTCACTCAGCTGCCTGGCAGTGAGTGCACCGCGACGGTGGCCACTGGTCTGGTGGAGCACTGTTGAGTGTGAGCTGCTGGAGTCAGCCAGTGGCATGCAGAGACAGCTAGAAATGTGTGTGTACCCGTCCCTGCCGCAGCTGCCTGCCTGTGCTGTGCTGAGCCAGTGCCAGCGCCCTCGTCGTCTGTTCACGCGCGCAGCCCAGCCGGTGCCCGGTGGCCGCCGGAGCATGTGCGCACGGCAGCCGATGGTGTCGCATGTAAAAACGCCCGTCTGGTCTGGCCGGCAATTCAGTGAAGCTGAGCTGCAGGCGCCATGCAGAATTGTACTACCATACCACTACAAGGCTGCAGAGCCAGAGGATGCGTAGCGCACAGAGCCACAGATACACTCACAAATCTTTGGTATGGACATTGCTGCTTGGCGATGGCACACAGTGACACAGGCACACAGCACAGCACAGGGTTTTCGATTCAGGCAGCAAGACCAATGCAAGGCAACACACGCCCCTCGTTCTACTTGTGAAGGTGACGGATGATACAGCAGCGTTAATAGCAGTAGACACATGCTCATAGTCAGCCACAGCTGGTTCATATAAGCTGCAAAAGGTTTTCCGGACAAAAACATGAACATTGAGCCAAAATTGATACTAGCCTATTTGCTGCATCAATTCCACAAGCATTCAAAAATGAAAGCACGAAGGTTTCCGCAGCAATGAAAGCAATTCACAAAGCAAATGACGCAGAAGCATAGTATTCTTCCAACACCTGGAGTCCTGGACTGTCTATAGCATGACGATAATCGATAAGCATGGGGCATAAAACTGTGGCACCTTAAACAGGCTAGCAAATAATAGGAAATCTGAGGTAGCACAAACCATATTTACCATTATTACAAACATAGGTGCACTGGCCTCGCCATCTAACCAGGGATATCATCTGACTGGCCACTAATCAATCCCTTCCAAGCTGATAAACTTAACAAAAGAGCAACTTGCAGCAGCAAAGAAAGATGGAAAACGCAAGTTCAGAGGAAGAATAGAAGAACAAGGGCTCCACAATTCATCCATCATCGTTATTCTGAGTGTACAGACGAGGGCATCGCTGGATCGTTGAGAAACTAACATGGCGAGCTTAGAACATGTTGAAGTACATGGTGGTGTCCTTTGCCATCACCAGCAAAAGCAGCTTGAAGTATATCAAAGACCACTTTCTGGTGATATCATGGTGCACGTAGTCCAGAAGGATCTCCTTGTGGAACATGTATACTTGATGGAACACCGCACCAACCAGAAGAGAGGTGCTTAGGCCGGTTTTGGAGGCAAGAAGCATAGCTGGGATCATGTAAAACGTGACCTGGGTTGCTATCTCCGATTTCCTTACTTTAGAACTCTCGCTTGTCAAGGGGCTGCTTCTGGGTTTAGCGACAGCTGCTTCTAGCGGGCTGGCGGCCACAACCTTTGGTGCGGTTCCCTCGCTTGGTTTCTGTGCATCAGACTGTTTCATTTCAGCACCTGACTTGTATGTCTCTGAGATCTGCCAGATTTGCAAACACCATCAAACTCATTATCATTTAGTACAGGGTGGCAGACTAAATGACAAATCAAGGACTAGACTAGCTGATGACAAACCTGTGACTTCTGCAAGGGAGCTCCATTGGATGCCACAGAGGAAAACCAACGGGGTAAAAGTTGTGCTCCACTGAGGTGAGATGTTGGTTCATATCCCAGAATCTGTGCGGGATACACACCAGAATACAAATTATGAATTGTTTCAAAGTGCACTGGTAATCTATATTCCATACTGATACGGAAAGGTAAATCAAAACAGTGTTTTACCAAGACCAACCAAACACCATTGAGGCTAGAATACCATGCTATTCCAACATAGTGTGGTATTGAGTGGAAACTCCAAAAATATTTTGCTATCAAACAGGCCCTAAATGATTTAAGGCATTAGCCATAGTATCCTCTAATAATGTTAATTATCACAGTGAAAAATGTGAATGGTGCTTTCTTAGCTCCTTTTTTCTTTTAGCTCAGCTCTCCACCCAGAAAAACAAACCTTTACCAGTGAGAAGCATATATAGATCATTTCATGAGGCAAAAAACTTTTGCAGCTTATGTGGATGAGGAAGAGGTGCTAGGGCACCACAAAACAGTCTTTTTTTTCTCTTTGGAGTTTGGACATTAGGCAACCACTAACTGAATACCCTGTTAATAATAAAACACATAATGACAGGTGGCAGTCACAAGTTGTAGTGAATACACTAATACCAATGCAAACTGGAATACATGACGTGTATGTCTATTAAGAGGTATTCCCTGTGTCTCAAAATATAAGGATTTTTAGTTTGTCCCGAGGCAAACCACCCTAAGTTTGACCAAATTTATAAAGAAACAATAACATTTCCTGATATTTATGCTACCAAATGAGCATCATTAAATCGTTACGAAACATATTTTTAATACCTTTGATATAGTATATGCTAATAGTCTTCTCTAAAAATTTGGTAAAACATAGTTCAACTTAGAACAAACTAAAATCCTTATACTTTTTCCTTTTGGTACAGAGGGAGCTCTTTATATATCTACTTGTAATTTTCATTAAAAAAATTGATTATAAATTTGCAATGATTGATGCCCATGCAGTATGATACAATACATGCTCCACAGAAAGCCATATCATTCTCCAAGAAGCCAACTATTGACTGAATTTTGCCATTTGGTTTGGGCAATATAAATTTGCAAAGGCTTTACAACCAAAACAGATATCAACAAGTACCATTTAATGTGTAAATTCCATGTTGTTTGTATATCATAGCTACATAAAAGCCACTCCCTCCATTCCAAAATAAATCAATTTCTAGCCAAAGATTTTGTCCCAAAATAAGTTGATTTCTAGCCTTCCCTACTGAGTCTCCAATCTCCATTAACTCTCCTCGAAATGGGTCTGGGGCTCTGGGCAAACCAACAGACACCACCAGTCAGTGTGCTAGTTAGCATGGTTACATGCACCATTCCTGAACAACAATTAAAATGGGCTTGGGCAAATCAACAGAGGCCACTGATCAGTGTGGCACTAAAGAGGGAGTGCAGAATTAAT
The DNA here is from genome assembly GCA_022530915.1 of Paspalum notatum. Classification (NCBI taxonomy): domain Eukaryota; kingdom Viridiplantae; phylum Streptophyta; class Magnoliopsida; order Poales; family Poaceae; genus Paspalum; species Paspalum notatum. The sequence goes on from CM039692.1 coordinate 28,786,475, forward strand.
GGAGGGCAATGATGTCTTTTCTCCAATATGCTAATGGGTCTGAAGCTTTGTAAAAATCTAGAGATTGATTTATTTTGAGATAGAGAGAGAGGAGGGAGTAAAAATAGAAGAATATTGACAATCATCCCTATTTGAAGTACTCAAAGTGAGGATAACTCTACGACCACCCCACATCAACTAGGATTGACCATCTCGGTAAATCTGATACTGCCTCCACTCTAAGAAACGGCTTGGCATCCTGATTCCTAAATACTAGTATGTGATTGCAACAGCCTGGAGACTCTGATATAATGTTCTTTGTCAAAGAAAATGACACCAACTGGGAGCAGCGTCATACCCATTTCTCAAATATTTGAACCATCCTATTATGGGGACTCATCGTCTCCAAAGTGACTTCTCCAATAATAAATACTTGTATAATGAAATCCACAAGGCAAAAGCTTGCGAGCAACTACACATATGAGTTATCTCTCCCTTGTCAACCGAGAGACCCAAGCCTGGAAAATGATATAGCCCTAACTAACAACCGGTCTTAGTTTTCCATGGCAATGTCCTTCTCTCCTTACACTTACACCTTCACTCTCGGGGTGTCGCCAGCCGCCACACGTCCACGGATTCAGGCCGCTACCTAACTACACAATAAGCATACTACATATTCCATTCAAGACAGGAAGTAAACCCCCACGGAGATACTAAGCGCGAGAATTCTCCACCTCCGACAAACAATCTAAAGCCGGCGCCAATCGAAGGACGAGGGTTGCATTAGGCACCTCTTACGAGACAGAGATCGTCAATCACATGGCGCAGATCGGACCCAAGCGCGCACGCGGCGAGGGCGCACGAACCGCGAGAGCATCCCACCACAGACATCCACACCGATCCGCAGGTAAGTACATAACGCAGGGCAAGGTGGCGTGGGGGCGACGAGCGAACGAAGTACCTACCTTGCCGAGCCCACGGAGCGACGGGGCGGCGGCCGGGTAGCGGGGCAGGGACGACGAGAGCGAGCGGGCTCCGGCGATCGGAGGCGCTGCGTCCGCGGCGGCGCGGGCGAGGGCGGCGGCGAGGGGCAGGGCCTTGGATCGAGCCAGGATCCGCGACGCCATGGCAAGGGGAGGTTCGGGTGGAGAAAGAAGCCTGGGGTGGGTGGGTGGGTGAAAACAGGGGCAAGGGCAGCCACCGCCGCTCCCGTCATTCGTCGTCACGCAAGAGATGGCAATGGTACCGGATACCCGAAATCCGATGGGTTTTTACCTCATCAGGCTACGGGTATGGAATGAATTTTACACCCGTGGATATGTTAGTGGGCAAAATGTTACAACCGTTGGGTATGGCGGGTACGGGTGTGGTCACCTACTGCCCAAACTCGTGTACCCGTGGATAATATTTACCCGGTTTTGCCATACAGTTCCGACTGAATCTGGCCCAATCCTACAAGGCCGGCCCAACTGCTTCATATATAAGCAAACCTAAACCCTAGCTCCCAGTGGCGTAGCCAGGACTCACCACCCGAGTATTCATTGTATATTTATACACGTTGTAATACTGAATATAGCATGAAAAATAGATTAGTATCGTGGGTTTTATACATTTATCAATACTACATAGTATATATATTAAAGGTTTTGTGTGGAACCAAGGGTATTCACGTGAATACACATGAATACCCCTGGCTACGCCCCTGCTAGCTCCGCTTGGCCATTCCTCACTCTACTCAGCGCCGCTCCCCTCCCTGCGAGCCACCGCCTGCGGCCTGCCTGACGCTCATCCCAAACACCCCCACAAGCTCGCAGCTCTAGCTGGCAAGCAGCAGATGCCTCCGACCTCCCCTCAACTCTTCTCACCGCGCATCCTTCAGGCTCCAGCTACCTCCCTTAGTTGAGAAATCTCGGTCTTCAGTCAACCAAGATCTGGCTTGAGCATTTACGAGTGTAGTAGCTGATCCCCTCTCTGCTTTGCCTCAATGCCGTCTCCATCTAGACGAGAACAGCCCGCAACCAAGAATCCAGTGTAAATTAGTCTTGAAGATCTCAATCCTTGTTTTGTTTTCTTTTCACCAGTAAAGTTGAACGATGTACATTTGTACTAGCATATTATATAGGCTTTATTTGGTACTACTACTTTTCATTTGTGAGTTTACATGTAACGATGGAGATGCAAGTCCCTGTTTTTTTCCTATACGATCTTTTGACTTAATCTTATGGATCAATGTCAGTGTGTCACCAAATAGCGGGATCCCCCAAATAGCCCATGTATTTGTTGGCACGGGTTACCCACCGGGTATTAAAACCCGCATGGGTACGGGTGTGGGCAAATATCTGTACCCGTGCACGGGTACGGGTATCTTATCGGATAGATTTCTTTTTCGCGGGCATGGGTATGGATTGGCACTACCCATCGGGTGTGTACCCGTTGCCATCTCTACACACGAGGCCACAATTGGCGAGCCCGACTCGGCCCGGCCCAGCCCGGCCCATATCGGTCATGCCTCATGCTTTGGGCTGGTCTGTGTTGAGATAGGCCCAGATGCACTCTCATTTTTCTTTTCTCGCTTGTTAAATGTTAGTGACTCCACATCATCCGCATGATTTTGTAAATCGGAAATCTTCCCTTTTTTGAGAACTAGCAGGATACCCGTGCCTTGCTACGGAACACAAGTATCGTATGTTATTTTATTATTAGAAAGAATGTGGATGTTGGATCGCTCTTGGATTCTAGGTTGGCATTAATGTTTCATTGTCACAAGTTGACCGACCACCTCCCGCTTGCAACACAATGAGGTGCGGGGAGATCACCCGCTTAGGCTGAATCTGGCAATGACTGCATATGGCGACTGCAAAATTAAATGCGATACTGTTACGCACCGTATCTGTGAGTATGGGTAGTTGGAATAGTGATGAGAGAGAAGATGGAGGAAGAGGATGGAGGTGGCCGTTGGTTTCAGCCTTACTATCGTCGTCTCTCCGAAACGCGGACCCATCGAGCTTGGCAATGCCTGCTTGGTCCGTAGCACAACAAGCTTTTGGCCTAGCATGAGCATGGCACGGTAGACATGTTGTGCTTGTGTGTAAGAGTTGGCGTGACTTGGCAGCACACGTCCAGCTTAACTCTTATTTTAGTCTAAATCTGCGATCTGCGCAAACAAAGCAATGATCTACTGGTTATGGCCATCTGCCGTGTGTCGGGAGCACACGGGCTCAAATCCTCGGATGTGCAGGTTTTTCGTTTGCGGGAAACTTTTTTTTTGGCAGCGGGCCGCGGGCAGACAAGCGCCCGACAACGCACGGCCACTGGCCTTTTATAGGAGTAGAGACAAGCCACCACCCGCCCATCTTTTCTCAACGCACCGGTTCGACCTCCCGTCCGATCTCGCCGTTCGCGTCTCCATGCATCGCTCGAGGCACGACCGCCTCTCACTGGCGGGCACTGCCTCGGCGGCACGCTGGACGGGGAAGGACGCGCCGAGCTGGGGTGGACAGCTGCGCCGCCGCCAGCGGCAGGCCCACCCGGCGAGCGAAGGCGAGAGCCGCCGCATCGTCGTCACTCCATCCTCCGCGCCGGACAGGGAGTGGCGAGACAGTCATCCCGAAAACTGCCACACAACCACACATGACATATAACTGTATCTATTTCATCTCCCTGGCCTTCTCCACAAAGGTCGTAGTACACAATGATTAATTGAAGGAAATCCGAGCAGCCACCACTTCAAGTCATCTCAGCTTGCTACCATTAACTGCCACGAGTAACTCCCATCCATGGTGACATGTGACATCTCCTCATGGTGCTGCATGTCTGCATGCTAAAACCGTCCAGAAGCAGCCATGCAAGGTTGCATCTCGACCAGGCCACCGGCCACCTACATGTTGCCTCCGTTGACTGTCTCTATGCAGTTATCGGCTTGGTCTGATGTCTGCCGAAGCTCCATGCTAAAGTCCTCCATTGCCGATAGCCATTTGATGGAGTACACTCTTACTTCGATTTAGATTTGGTGCCTTTTTAATCAATTTTGCATTGCGTACTTCTTCACACTACTACAAAATTTGCTATAGAAACGCTATCCATTTCACAACAGAAACAGCTCCAATAAAAAACCGTTTTTGTTGAGCATAAGGCGGGCTTCACGAGACGCACCGCTCCTACTGTGAGCTTAGCAGGCTAAAACGACCCAGATTCCGCGATGCCGAAATCCAAGCCTTTACTCATTGCGATAGTTCCAGGATACACATAAGCTATCGCAATTCATATGTTTCAATCGGTATCACATCCATAGCTTCGATTAACATTACATTTATACAATATTGGCCAAAGCCGGTACTAAATCCAATAGGACTGAATCAAGCAGAAATCGTGATCTAGCAGCGGAAAGTAAGTCTTCGGGTCCATCTCCACAGGCATCATTGAGCGAAGCACCGTGATCCTCAGTTGTCCGTCCTTCATGGGAATGATCGTCGTCTATCTCATCGCCTTCCGTCGAAGATGAGGTCGTTATCCAGCTTATCTCCAAAACCTGCGCGTTCCTACAAATAGCAGGAGCGGTTGGTGTTATGCACCGCTCTTGCTGTAGGCACTTAGCAGGAACGGTGGGTGTCGCGCACCGCTTCTACTGTTGTTGCATTTGCAAAAACGGTGGACAGCATGAACCGTTCTTGTTAATTTGTTTGCAGAAACGGTGGGATGTGCAGGTTTTTCGTTTGTGGGAGACTTTTTTGACAGCGCGGCGCGGGCAGACAAGCGCCCAACGACGCACGGCCACTGGCCTTTTATAGGAGTAGAGACAAGCCACCACCCGCCCATCTTTCCTCAACGCACCGGTTCGACCTCCCGCCTGATCTCGCCGTCCGCGTCTCCACGCATCGAGGGCTCGAGGCACGACCGCCTCTCACTGGCGGGCACTGCCTCGGCGGCGCGCTGGACGGGGAAGGGCGCACCGAGCCGGGGTGGACAGTGGCGCCGCCGCCAGCGGCAGGCCCACCCGGCGAGCGGAGCCGAGGGCCGCCGCATCGTCGTCACTCCATCCTTCGCGCTGGACAGGGAGTGGCGAGACGGTCACCCCGAAAACTGCCACACAACCACACATGACATATAACTGTATCTATTTCATCTCCCTGGCCTTCTCCACAAAGGTCGTAGTACACAATGATTAATTGAAGGAAAACCGAGCAGCCACCACTTCAAATCATCTCAGCTTGCTAGCATTAACTGCCACGAGTAACTCCCATCCATAGTGACATGCGACATCTCCTCATGGTGCTGCATGTCTGCATGCTAAAACCGTCCAGGAGTAGCCATGCAAGGTTGCATCTCGACCGGGCCACCGGCCACCTACATGTTGCCTCCGTTGACTGTCTCTATGCAGTTATCGGCTTGGTCTGATGTCTGCCGAAGCTCCATGCTAAGTCCTCCATTGCCGATAGCCATTTGATGGAGTACACTCTTACTTCGATTTAGAGTTGGTGTCTTTTTAAATCAATTTTGCACTGCGTACTTCTTCACACTACTACAAAACTTGCTATAGGAACGCTATCCATTTCACAACAGGAACGGCTTCAATAAAAAGCCATTTTTTTTGAGCATAGGGCGGACCCCACGAGACGCACCGCTCCTACTGTGAGCTTAGCAGGAGCGGTGGGTGGCACCAACCGTTCCTACAAATAGCAGGAGCGGTTGGTGTCGTGCACCGCTCTTGCTGTAGGCACTTAGCAGGAACGGTGGGTGTCGCGCACCGTTTCTACTGTTGTTGCATTTGCAAAAACGGTGGACAACATAAACCGTTCTTGTTAATTTGTTTACAGAAACGGTGGACAAAATGAACCGTTCCTGCTGATCAATCTTTAGAGTCTGTTTGGAATAGAGGAATGTAAAATACAGGAATCAGAGGAAAGGTAGGAATAGAATAGGAACTAAGATGCAAAACAGAGGATTGAAAAACACAGGAATCGGATAGGAATTGGTGTTTGGAAGCTAGGAACCGCAGTAGCATTGCAACTAGCAGTAAACCCAAGTAGATGTGTTAATCGGTCCATTGCACGTGCTACTGGGAGTTGGAGAGAGAAAAACAGCCCTGGCTATTGGTCATGTCACCTGAGCAAGCTCAAGGGGCCGTTTGGATCAAAGGAATAGCAAAGAAAAAATGTAGAAATAAAAAACAGAGGAAAGAAAATCGAAATATGCGTTCGGATCGGAGGAACCGAGTAATCCCTTTCCTTTGGAATGCTGTAGCTGGCAAGAGATTTCACGGGAATGAAAACGTCCACTCCAAACCAATGTTTTCCTTTCCTCTGCGCGCAGAAGGCTGAGAAAGCGTCACTGCTGGCGTGAGGAGAGACAAACAAAAAAGAATAAGCTGCTCTAACGAGAAAAACCTTGGTCTGATGTCGGCGTTCGTGGCGCCATAGAACAAGGAGAGAATGAGAGACTAGATTAGCCCCTTATGAAAGAGGGGAGCAAGCCTGCAGAGGGATACGCAGGGAGCATGAGCAAGCAGGAGGCAGGAGCAGGTACTGCAGGGAGTATGAGTGAGATAAGGGCTGATCAAAGAGAAAGGGGAAAGTATCTTTTCCTTCGTAATCGCAAGAGCATAGCAGGGAGAGGAAGAAGATGAGTAGTGTGAACTATGAAGGGATAACAATGCGGTGGAGAGAAATGAACCAATAGAATACCACTAGAGAGCAGCTCCCTGAGTAGTTGGGTGTCTTAAGACATAAAATAAAGTTGGATGTCTTACCGTGGGTCCATGTTCCTCGTTGGCCTAATTGGCCATGAATTTGCTTATTTTGCTAGAGTGAAAATGTATTTTCTTTCTTTCGTATACTTTTTATTTGATTCCTGCGTTCCAAACGCCACTTCCTGTAGAATTACTGTGTTTTTCCATTCCTCTGCTTTGACACATCAGCCCGTTTCCTTTCCTGTGTTTCCTACCTTTCCTATGTTATCTATTCCTTTGTTTCAAACAGGGTCTCAGTGCATGAGAAGACAAACAATGGTAGCATGCACGAGCCGCCGATGAATCCCTTAGGTCTGAGCTCATTTTTTGTTTCCTGGGAAAGTACAGGGAGTATTCCCTTTCCTCTGGAACTTCTTCCTCCCTTTCCTTATCCAAACGCATGCACACGCCAGCAAAATATAGGTTTCCCATTCCTTCGACGATACTCCATTCCAAACAAGCCCTTAGAAGTGGTGGATCTCGCTGTTACCCGTACTCATAGTTGGCATAGTAGGTGATCTTATCTTGTGGCTCTCTCTCCCGTCCACTCATCTCCACTCCTATCCACTCGTCTTCCTCTTCCCTTCCATCCTGATCTCTCTTCCTCTCTCCTTTCCCCTCCACTTCGTCTCCTCCGGCAGGGCCAGGTACGGCGGCGGGCAAGGCGAGCGCTGCGGCGCGTGGGGGCCAGGCCAGGAGCAGCGGCGGGCAAGGCAGGGCAGGCAGGCTCCGCGGCGCGCGGGCTGTGGCGGCAGGCACGCCAGGCGCCCGGGGGGCAGGCCAGGAGCGGCGGCGAGCAGGTCAGGCGCGGCTTCGTGCGGGCTATGGTGGCCATGCCAGGCAGTGCGGCAGCGGCGAGGCGGCCCCGGCGGCGGTGCACTGCCACACGTGCCCAACGGTGAGTCGATTCGTCCTCTTCCTCCCGTTGATGAGTCGATCAGTCCTGTTCGCTCTCCCCAACTCCCGATTTGATCTCGATTCTTCCTCCTCCCTCGCAGCTAGCACTCCGCGGGCACCTTCGATGTCGCAACCAAGACCTGGGGGGCTGCCGAGCTGGCGCACGGGGCCAAAGCGTCCAAGGCCGAGGAGCACAACATGGTGGCGGCAGTCACTCCCACCGGGCAGGAGCTGGAGCCGCAGTGGGGGACAACTGGAGCGTCGGTGGCAAGGCAGCGCGGCCGGGCGACGGCTGCGCCGATGTGTCGACGGGCGGCGCGGCGTAACGCACTCGGGGTGGCCGGGCGAGAGCGCAGACGCGGCGGTGTGCGGCGCCGGGCGACGGCAGCTGGCGAGGCTTTTTTTGTTTTTTTAATTTACCAGCAGGAGCGGTGGATCTCATCGACCGTTCATGTAAAAAAAATAATGGTTTGTAACGTCCACCGCTCCTGCTAAGACTTCTACGGGAGCGGTCCAAGAGCCGCTCTTACAGCGGATTCCACTACAGGAACCCACGAGCAGAAACATTTCGTAAAACCGATTCTGTAGGGAGTCTTTTCACCGATCCTGTTGCAAGTTATTGCAGTAGTGTCAGGCCTTCAGTGGTTGTATAAAAGAGCTCCCTGCTCCTAAATATCACATATATATTGTTTTTACATCTTATGCAACCTAATCATGTTGAACCGATGGCCGTACTCTGTTCTGAGTTGAGACACAATTTATCCCAACAACGTTCTACTGTGTCTATGTCATTTTTTTAACTTATTTTGTTGCTTTGCCATCTCTTTCCATGTCATCATATCTCTTTTTTCAGATATTTTTCATAGAATGTTTATCACAAAATATTTTGGTGCAAGTAATAAAAGTGCAGAAGTTAATTCAATTAGGGCCTATGATCGTAGAAGCATGCGTGAGTTGTGCAATGTTTCTTAGCTACAAGTTGTACTGTACATATGCAATCCAAATTTCCGCTATACACACCCGCAGCAACGCGCCGGGTTTTCACCTAGTTGTCGATATAGCAGTGCACCATGGGATATATCACACTATGGTTTTCAGATTGAGGTATTGATTGTTGACGAAGTGCGATGTCACACAAGACCGCAGATGAGTACTGTTTAAATTGGGCTGCTAAATCATGTAATACTCCCTCTATCCCATAATATAAGGCATGTATATTTTTAGAAAAGTCAAAATTTTAAATTTTTGACTAATAATTTAGTCAAAACATATATTTCTAACGTATGCATGTTATATACTTGAATTCATATCCATAATATTTTAATATGATGATAGTTTTGTATTTGATGGTGATTTAATTTGAAAGAAATGAATTGTCAAAGCTTCACTTTAAAGAGTGTGCCTAAATTTTATGTGCCTTATATTATGGGATGGAGGGAGTATCATACTTTCTATGCGTGGTGAGTTGTATTTACGTATGTTCAGAGTTCGTGGTCTCCTCTCCGGAGCGTTGTGATCTAGTCAACTTGACTAACTAGGACATCATCCCCTCTTTATTAGTCCGAGGATGAGGGTTACACGTCAAAGTTTTCTGGTTGGTTATAAAGTAGGAGTCCTATCTAGACTATAACTATTCTAGCAGGACTTTCCCTATCCTGCAGTATATGGTGGTAATTATCCATGACAAAAATCATCCCCTGCCACCCAAACGGCTAAAATACAAAAATCATCCCCTGCCACCCAAACGGCTAAATGAACTTCAAAAATACACTTCTTAGGATTGTGGTTTATCTGTTACTTGTATAGAATATTGAACATCTCAGCAAGTTTCTTGATGAGGTCATATTTTGCATGTCTTGACAACTACGTCATCAACATAAACATCCATGTTGCTCACGAGTTGTGTAAAAAACACCACTATATTTAGCTGTGTGCGGATGCAGAGACTGGGTATTGTTTCTTTTTCTAGAAATATAGCATATCGATAAAGTTGTGCTAGCATTTTTTTTTACCCAAAAGGACATCGGAACACAGCAGTATGCTCCGAACAACGTGATGAAGAAGCCTTGAGGTAGTCCTCATCCTGCAAGATGATCTAGTGTTTTCCTAAATAGCCACGCAAAAATCTTAGGAGCTCGTGCTCAGTGGTTGAGTGAACAATGATTGCTTATCGCATGAAGTACCAAAATACTTACCTGCTTATTCGATGGTCTCAAACTGAGCGATGGACTCACACAATCACGTACTTATGTCTCATACTCTCTCATAGAGCAAAATAGATAGCAATACAACTCACGTATTAATACAACAGTCAAATAACACAACTAGTAGCAAACTAGTAACAAGCAAATCAACAATACAAGTCTATGAAATAATCAATGCATAGTAGTGTGTGCCTCATCACACACACATATATATATACTATAAAAGAACGAGTTATCTAAAAGTTACTATGCAAGGTTTTGTAGCGAAGTTATCCATGAGCATCATTTATTTGACCGCTCATATTTTTTCTTACTTTTTATGAACTTTTTTTTTTTGGAAAACAATTGTGTAGAACTAAGAGCCTCAAACTTACTCAAACTTGCTCCATTTGTTGGTCCATGGATCAAGATAATAGTTGTTTCAATTAAAACATAAAATAAATAAAAATAAAACACTAAAGTCAATATTCATATTGTTTAAAAAATAATTACACGACATTATTTTTATTATACGTGCGTGATGTACGTGCATTTTGACTAATCATATACTAATGTCCTAAGTTGGATAAATATTTCGAATATCCAACAAGTATCAGAGGATAAATAAAATATACCTATACCCAATTCATTATATTTTAGGTATCCTACCCGACAAGATCCGAGGATAAACTAAACTGACTTGTTGACAACCTTAATTAATTTAAAACAAAATATCCCAAGCCACATAAGATAACTAGACCATAGAATGGGTTTACTGTCGAGAGCATATCTAAGAGTGGTTTGTAAGCTGGCTTCCTAACGGGGCCTCTTGTTGAGACAAGCATCATACAGTGAATTGTGTAAGATTATGGAACCATGGGTTGGATTCTACAATCCTCTCTTGAGTCTAGTAGTATGCTAGAGTCCTACGATCCTTTCTGAGAGTCTAGTTGTATACTAAGCCCTTGTTTGGAAGCACAAATTCCCACCATTTTCTTTGGGTGAGAATTTCCACCAACCTCACCTTAGGCTAAATTTTAGCTAAATCATGGAGGTTTTCAACCTATGGATTTTGCTCTCATGGCTTCCAAACTAGCGCTAACGTTGTTTGTAAGACCAGTCTAGATTAATTAGCTTCTTGACCGATGACAACCCTTGTTAAGACAAACCTACTTGCTATGATATGCTGGATTCTACGATCTTCTCTTGAGTCTAGCTGTATACTATGGTGGTTTGTAAGATTGGTCCAAATTAATGAGTCTAATGATCGGTGACAGTCCTTGTTAAAGACAACCTACTTGATACTACAAGCCACACGTAATTATCGTACCGTAGATTGGAAATCCTTATGTAAGTTCGATCTAGCTTGACATGTAACAATTTTTTTAAACAGGTGACAACCTCTATACTGATATCATCGACCGTTTATATTTCAAATTTTACTTTGTGCATAACACGTATATATCGTTACACACCGTTTTACATGTTTTGATAACTATAGTCTAATATATATGCATATAAAATATTATTAACACGTTTCTAAAATTTAAATTATAGACGATGTAATAAATATATGCTGGTGAGGTGACTATAGTACAAGCCACGTGTGATTACTGCGCAATGGACTGAAAATCCCAACGAGTCGGTTCGAGAAAAAAAAAAAAAAAAAGATCCCGACGATTCGCTCTCTGCTCACTCTGTCCCGAGCTGACTTTTACCCTCTACCTTGCACGCCTTGGGTGTCCTTGCATCCCCGCCCCCTCCCCAAATTCGCCGACCCGCCGCTGCTGAATCCCATCCCAATTCCTCCGCATCTTTCAAAGATCGGATTTTGGGAGGTGCGCCGCCCCCAGATCGGGGAGAAATCCCCGTTCAGTCTGGTGGGTCGGCCTCCGCTGCCCGTTTCTTGGCTCCCCCCCTCTGAAGGGCGGCTCTTGAATGGGCTGCCTGCCGTGCTTCGGGTCGGCCGGTGAGGGGGCGGTCAAGAAGGGCGGCGGGCGCAAGGACGGCTCGTCGGATCGCCGCGTCACCCGGGTCGGATCAGGTGCGGTTCCTGGGGAAAAGGCTGGATCTTGGGTGTGTTTGTGGTGGCAAATGGTCCATATTTTCATCTGACGTGCCCAGATGATGCGCCTAAAACGGGGACTTGGGTGGATCGAATTAGGAACGAGTTAAGCTTGCTGCTCCAGCAGTCCTCTACCGCGTAGCGTATTGCATTCAGATACCACTAGAGCTGAAGCTCATCTCTTGTATTTCATTTGACAAATGACATTTAGTTTTTGTGGAATTAGTGTTCATGTTGGTCTATGATGTGCTTACGCAGTTCAGAGAGTTTAGTAGCGTCTGGGATGATTTTAGCCCTTTATCTAAAAAAAGGACCATGGCCATTGACCATTGTCCATTGCTTTGGAAGTCCTAGAGCAGTAATCTAGGAGGGTGAGGCTCATCCAAGATATGTTCTTTCACTGATAAGAAGTGACATAATCTGTTGAGTCAATTTCATAAAAATACCACATTCTTATCCTAATTGTCACAAAACTACCATTTCTACTGCCTATTTCACAAATCTATCACTAGTTTGGGTTCCCTTCTCACATACCTACCACCTTTTTTGCCTCTCCGGTATCCTCAGGGCCCACTTGTCATTAGCATTCTATGACCATATGATATTCATTAGCATGAGTAGCATTATTTGTACCTGTTATTTATTTCACCAGTAGCTTTAGTTTTGCCATTATCTATCACTTGGTATGTTTTTAAACTCAAAATGATGTTACTGGGGTTCTCAGAGTTTGTTCTTGGAGGCCATATATTCACTTAGTCAAATGAAAAATTGAAAGATGTACACTATTGCATTTATTTGGTGGTCTCGTATTATACAATTGTACAATAATGGATATGAAAATGCGCATAATAGAATTACTATATAATATATTGGTTGTATAATGTTACAAGAATGATTTCAGTTATATATATTAGACATTTACTAGCTAAATGCCGGTGTGTTGCCACAAGCAAAAATGTGAAATCTCATCATGCCATACAACCACCCTTGGACTCAACTAGCATCGAGCATTGAACTACCACGGCACATCCTTGCTATGATTTTTCTTAAGTGAAATTAACATTTGAGACTTCTTTGTTCTTGATTTAATTGTGTGATTTTATATGCATTGCCTTTCAGCATATCAAATATTTGCAACAACCTGTAGCAATGGTTGATCTTTGCCTTCAGTAAAATTCACTCTCCACGTGCATAATTCCACATAGTAAAAAGTACTCTTGGACGCCTTTGTGCGAGCATGGTTAACAGATGCAGAAATCATTGTCAAGAAAAAAACATGTATTCAACTCCAACATGTTAGCCTCAAGTGTTGCTTTTTAGTGAACCATTCCATGAAGTATAGAAATATTTAGTAACTATAAACATCAACTAGTCTCTCATTCTTCCATTAAAATTTTCTACCAGATCTGACGAAAGACCTCAAACTTTTCCCTGCGTTGAATAAAAGAAGCCAGATTTTCTTCTTTCATAAACAATAGAAGAATCAAAAGAATAACGGGAAGGGGAAAACTGCAACAAAAAACTGCTGCTTTCCATACATAATCAAAAAAATAGCGTGTGTCTGTGTTGGTGGGGTGTTAACCTAATGCTCATAGCCCCGTGTAATGTAAAAACATGCCATACTGCTGCTAAAAGATTACAGGATATAGACGTTGTTAAAATATAAAACAAATAATTATGGGAAGATGAATGAGTTTTTCCATAGAATGAATGAGCGGGTGCTTTCCAGAAATTCAAAACTGATATATTGTATCAAGCAGAAAAACTGGTTCAATCTCATCTCTCTCCTTCTCCCTGCTCTCCATGCCTCTGCTGCTCTCCTCTCCCTGCTCTAGCTGAATGCTGCCTCCATCCCTGTGCACTCTGTCGCCTGCCTCCACGCCATTGGTAACAAGTCACCAGCGTGCCCTGATTCCTCGCTCAACCGCTTCTGCATACAACCATGGCGGCCGCCCCCCAACCAATCAGCACCCTGACAGTTTCATGCAGGAACATCAATTTGATAGTATCTACAGGTAGTGGAAAGGGATTTATAGAGTTCAGAAAGATGCATACCTCTTCTAATGCATGTTCTATTTCTGTCAGCATAAACATTGCAATAGGAATATTTTTTCCTTTCATCACTAACTGAATTTGAGAAACTGCTGGAAATGAAATAATGACATACTAGCATGATACACAATCAAGTATTTTCTAAATGGCTAAATCCTAATCCTAAATGGATAAATCAGTGCAAATCTGATGTAGTTCCCTGAATTCTATATGTACCAGACAGACAAAACTTAAACCATGGAAATAAGAAACAACATCAATTGACTACAGATGAATCAATGTAGGTGTGTTGGGAAGCATGGTATTTTATGGTTTCTAGGCAGTACCATACCATGGTTTATAAGAATATACAAGAGTACCTTATACCATGATGTGTTTGGTTGTCTTGTACTCTTGTGAAAAACTATGTTTTCAAAACCATAGTTTCAAAGATACCATAATATTTTTGGAGTATGCGAAACTCCACTCCAACTCAAAGTTTTCATGGCTTTGGCTAGCTTCTTGCATGTTTCCATTGAAATACCATGGTTTGTGATGTTGTATCCAAACAGTTTCAATAGAATTACATAAAATCATGGTATTGTCAAGACATTTGCAAAGTATAGAGTATTCTAAAACCGTGGTTTTGAAAAACATCACTACCAGCAAATTTCTACACACTGAAAATAAGGATGCAGCACTGCATTGAGAAAAATAAATAATTAGCTAACCTTCAGTCATGCAAATCTCGGCCAGTTCGTTGCAATGGTTTTGCATAATATGTTGATCGTTGACCTAGCTACTGATCTGTACAAGCTAATGTATTTCAGGCAGCAACTTGCTTCTGTATGCTGGTAATTTTTAAACCACACGTCCACACTAACAAATCCTATGTCTTTTCTTGAGAAACATGTAGCTCCTTTTCTATCTAGTAGCATCAAAACTTTTGTCTTGAGCCTCCATCCATTATTGGAGGCAATGAGGTTAAAGTAGATGAGTAACAATGTACCGACTACTGAACTATATATTCCAAGGCACTTCAAATTTACAATGATGAATAATCTCTGAAGAATCCCTGAAAACTATTAAGAGAATACCCCTTAGCTGATTTGGGACAGCAATGTATTCATTAACTGGTTGTTAATCGAAGAAACAGCCATGTATCACTAAGCCTTTGCATGAAACTACAGTTGTTAGTCGAAGTAATCTATACGCTCTTGCAAGAAAGCAGTACCTTGCACTCTTCCTTGTCCATTTCCTTCTGTGCACCTGGAGCCAAAGTCACAATCATGATTATTAAAAAAGTAAGAAAACCCATGTGTACTTCAAATTTAGGATTATGAAGGATAAAATGTGAAACAAATGGAAATAATATCAAAATATTGAAATTGTTATGCAGATCCATGGCCCTCTCTTGTCCCCCATTTCCTCTCCTTCATCAATCATAGCAGCCACTCAACGTCAAGTTTGTTTAGCTGCGAGCTGGAGGATCAGCTACGCTTTGGTTACAGAAAGGGCACTATCAGATAGAAGCATGGTTCAATGGTATTTAGCATGCAATATATAATTAGTAGTTTAGTACAACAACTCAACAAGATATCAGGATCTCAAGACTGTAAATTCAGAATGTCAAACAGGGGATAATATGCTCTAGGATCACGATGCAGTAAATGCTTCATCAGACTGTAAAATCAGCATATCAAAACCAGTTCAAACAGAAAACAACAGTCATCCTCGTTCTGTTCTCAATCACGTCTCATATCAATAAGTGATGATCTAAAACATACATATCTGCTTAGGTTGTTCTTCTTTTCAGATCTTCTCTATTGCAAATTAGAGTTTTGGCCTGTCAAAAAGAAGTTGACAGTGAGGCTTTGGGAGTTGGGAATAAATAATTTGATAGCAGGCAAAATAATTTGTCCATGATAAATTGG
This sequence comes from Paspalum notatum, assembly GCA_022530915.1. NCBI lineage: Eukaryota > Viridiplantae > Streptophyta > Magnoliopsida > Poales > Poaceae > Paspalum > Paspalum notatum. The sequence goes on from CM039692.1 coordinate 28,802,288, forward strand.
GAGCACAAAATGCTCGCTCACTGAAACAAAATGATTTCACCACAATGAGAATCTAGCATTGCCTTGGTCATCATAATCTGCATAGGGGCGCATGCGCTCCATCTTGGTCAGATTGAGATTGAGAGAACACGGAGAGGGGAGGCTGGGCTAAGGTGACCATCCACCAGGGAGATGCATCATGATTACAGCGTCCGAGGGCTGGCTGCTGGATCTTGCAAGGGTGGGCTGGAGGAAGGCCGGCTTGTTGGAGCTGCAGGTGCCGAGGCTGCGGCAAGCTGTGGTGGCAAGGAGGAAGTGTGGCGACAGGGTCTGACGAGGGTGAGCAGAGGATCTGGCGACTGGCAAGGCCAGTTTCTGAGCCATGGGTTTGGATGAGGGCAAGGTGTGTCAGGTTTAAAAGATGGGCCCACATGACAGCGACATGAACATGAACATGGAATGGGAAACCTGGGGAGAAGCAAAATATGGAGGGTGAAGTAAAAAATGTTATGTACTTTTTTAGTAGAGATAATGGGTTATGATGATGTGTATATTAAAATTGCTATAGTAAATTAGTTGCATAATTAGTATAGGTATACATTTATAAGGAACAGAACTCTACTGTAAGGCATAAAGGTAAGGTAATTGTTCTAGCATCAAATTGTTATGAAATACTTAACGTATGACCTGTCTTGTTGAACTGAATTGATTTTGGTTTTACATTTACTACTTTAAAGGCTGCATTTTTGTTTTTAGTTCATCTTGTTTGCGTTGAGCTCTTTAACCTGGATGAGACCTAACTCTATTCTAACTTCTACTTTAGATAAATCAAAACCACAGGATGGATCGGACTCTAAGAACGACGCAGTCATCCTGAGGGATGGAAATAATCAACATATTGCTGCACACACTTTCACTTTTCGTGAACTTGCTGGTGCCACTAAGAACTTCAGGCAAGATTGCTTATTGGGTGAGGGAGGTTTTGGCCGTGTTTATAAAGGACGATTGGAGAATGGGCAGGTTTGTGATTCAAAAACGCTTTGATGCTTCCTGATTCCATGTTTTATATTGAATTTATCGTATTTTAGGTTCAGCAATTTAATTATGTCGCTGTTTAAGGCTTGATATGGTTGACATAAATACCTTTTCTTCAATGTAACTCTTGGCTAACCAAACTACATCTTTGCAGGTTGTTGCAGTGAAGCAACTTGATCGCAATGGCCTTCAAGGAAATAGGGAGTTTCTTGTTGAGGTTCTAATGCTTAGTCTATTGCACCATGACAACCTGGTCAACCTAATTGGATACTGCGCCGATGGGGACCAACGTCTTCTAGTATATGAGTTTATGCCATTGGGATCCCTTGAGGATCATTTGCATGGTTAGTTTGCTATAATGATTAACACATGCTACTGAAACATGCTTATATGCAAAGATCTCTGTTATATAGCATCGATTAGTGTCAGTTCTAACATGCATCCTTCTATATCTAAGCTATTTCGATTTGTAGACAATGACTCAATGAGCATGCACCCCGGTTATTTCTTATTGCACATTCAGTACATGGAATTTTGCAATTTTTAGAGTTTATTTAAATCATCATCCACCATGAATGGCAAACGTATCTTCATTTCCCTTTAATGATAACTTGTGATTTTGTAGAGTAACTCTTTTCTCAAAAAGGGTATTCATGGATTTATTCTCATGATCTTTTCCTGAATAACAACTTAATTATATTATTGTTTTTTATGTTAGATATTCCACCTGATAAAGAACCTCTGGACTGGAATACACGGATGAAGATTGCTGCTGGTGCTGCAAAGGGCTTAGAGTACTTGCATGACAAGGCAAGTCCTCCTGTTATTTACAGGGATTTCAAGTCCTCTAACATTCTACTTGGTGAAGGGTTTCATCCGAAGCTATCGGACTTTGGCCTAGCCAAACTTGGGCCTGTTGGTGACAAGACTCATGTTTCAACACGAGTTATGGGAACTTATGGCTACTGTGCTCCAGAGTATGCAATGACAGGGCAGCTTACAGTTAAATCTGATGTATATAGTTTTGGTGTTGTTTTCCTTGAACTGATTACTGGCCGCAAAGCAATTGACAACACGAAACCCCATGGAGAACAAAACCTAGTTGCATGGGTATATTTCTTTTCTTGACTCGTTTTCGTTTTCTTCATAAAATTAGTTGTTTGCCTGCAGTTTATCAATGAAAAGGTCACATAGCTTTTAGATTTCTTGAGATAAAAGCTAACACAATTACTAAAATAATGCAACTATTAAAAAAATACTGTAACATCTTGTCAAAAGAGTTAGGACCAGATTAAACTGTTTCCCTGACGGCCTGACCTGGAAAATAAGACAGCTCCATGAAATAGAAAGAGAATAGGTCAGTGCATTGTTTTAGTCAGCACACAGCAGAGCAAATGGCCAACCAAGAAGGTTTTAGGAAGCCGCACACAATTTTACAATCAAACAAATTATTGGCTTTGAGCTACTCTGCTATCTAGATGTTTTCCTTTTTACTGTCATTATATTGTTCTATTTCTTTTATTGCCTTTTCATATCGTATCAGTAGTTATAGCAATGGTCATTAACCTATTAACTTACATATGGTGATGGACTTCTGTCTTATGCAGTTGTGCTACTTTATGAACCATTCCTTTTCTTTTTTTTTTGTTTCTTGAACACTCTGTAATTCTAAGGCATGATGTCATTGTGGTACTTCATCAAATTATTTTGCATAGCAGTATAGACCACTGCCTGTAGCATCAATATTTCTTCCATAAAAGTAACTTTCAGCTCATGTGATATTATGCATTTGTGGAATTTGTCGTGTTAAAAATGATTTTGGTCCTGCAGAAGCGCAAATGGGATTATATTAGACTGTTGAGCCCCTTGTGCACCCTGCTTAGTCTTAAATAGACATTGATCTGGATATATGTTCTGATATTTCAAGCTTGAATTGATTTATGGTCGATGTTTTATGCAGGCTCGTCCTCTATTCAAGGACCGCAGAAAATTTCCTAAAATGGCTGATCCGTTACTTCAAGGCCGCTTCCCCATGAGGGGTTTGTATCAGGCTCTAGCTGTTGCTGCAATGTGTTTGCAAGAGCAAGCTGCTACTCGGCCCTTTATAGGCGATGTGGTCACTGCTCTTTCGTACCTAGCTTCTCAGACATACGACCCAAATGCACCTGTTCAACATGTTCGGAGTAGTTCATCTACTCCAAGGGCTAGCCGAGGTGGCGGGAGCAATGACCAACGCCGTCTCCGGTCACCAAATCATCATTCTCCAGATTTGAGGAGAAGAGAAGCCACAACATCAAAATATGAAGCTGAGGTTAGCAGGACAAACTCTGGCAGCGGTTCTGGTCGTCGGTCTGGCTTGGATGATGTTGATATATCTGCTTCACAACTAGGTAGTCCTGCTCATGCAGGAAGGAAGAGGGAATCGCCTAGGACCGCTGAAAGGCAGCATGCCATAGCAGATGCCAAAACACGTGGGGAAAATTCAAGAGAGAGAAAGTGACCAAAATCTCAGGGCAGCAATGAAAGTATGAGCGAGCAGAACTCTGAAGCAGAAGGTTCAATCCACTCATTCAGAAGAAAATGATGAGTTCCTTGCCAGAACCAAATAGGACGATTGGAAACATTGCATCAATGCCTTCTTGGTCCCTTGGCCTATGTGAATACAGCTTTCCTCCCCCCTTCCTGTCTATTGCCACTGCCTAGTAGCTTCTTCTCCATGCAAATATCACCACCACCACAACCACCATCAAAACTCCCATTCCTGGCAGTCTCCTAGTGAATGTGATCATCAAGCTTTATGAACCTTTGTTGTCACGGTGGAGAACAGCATTTAGCTAAAAAAATGTAGAGTAGGTAAAATCTGCTGAGGAGCACTTGATCTCACCAACTGGGTGTCTTCTATTGCATGATGGGTGTCAGCGGCCGTACCATTGTCAGAGTGTAGAGCTTATGTCGAGTCCGAGTACCGAGGGTTGAGGAATGTTCTTTTCATGAATTGTTTGTAACCAGGGTTACAACAGTCCACCTTTGTTTGATAAATCTGTCCTGTGACATTTTTGTGTTGAGTTATCGGAACACATCCTTTATGTTCCCACTTCTCAGAATGAGCAAACTGTTATGTATGCTGCTATGAAAACTGGGTTTGCTCCCCCCATCTCTTTTTATAGATGAACCAAACTTGCATTCATTGGATTGATGGCATCAGAACTTCTACGCAAAATGTGGCTGGTGATATCACTTCCAGTCACCTTTTCTAGAGAATTTGTTAAGAAAATGTAATACTCCTAGTCAATAATATATGATGTTTTTAGTGCAATATTGAACTAAAAAATGTCATATATTAAAAAACGTCATATATTAATGGGAGACGGTAGTATATATTTATTTAATATCCCAAATAACCAAAAAAACATCACCAGATATGAAGCAACAGGTCTAAAACAATTGTTATGTCCTATTGAAGAAATGTGTTCGAAACTGTTTGTCATACTTCCTCTGTTCCAGAAAACAAGTCATTCTAGGTTTATTTTAAATCAAATTTTTTAAAGTTTGACTAAATTTGTATGAAAAAATGTAAATGTTTACAGTATCAAATGAGTATTGTTATATTCTTTGTTACATATATTTTCATTATGTATCAATTTGGTTCTGTAAATGACGATATATTTTTTTATAAATTTGGTTAAACTTTACGAAGTTTGACTTAGGATAAACTCAAAATGAACTTGAATTTTGGGACAGAGAGAATAAGTTATATATAGTCGTTCCGCATGGATCTCTGTCAGAATGGACTGGCATCGTAGTGTAATTTGATGTGGCGAGACAGCTTTTTCTCCTTGGGGAAACTTCCCATGCGTTCCAAAATTATGAAAGGCATGCAAATTGAGTCCCATATCAAGACGCGCGAATTGAGTCCCAAATCTTGAAATTTCTCTCCTACAATAGGATGATGCGTGAGCGTGACTGACCAAACATGCTGTTAGTTTGTTTGATTGACAAGCGATCCTGAAAGCACAGCACAGACCGTACTCTTCATTCTACAAGGACAAAAGAAATCGATTTCCTTGTAAAAAAATCATTCTACATTTCTGGTGCAATATTATGTACAAATAGCAGATGCTATGATATGAAAGCTGAGATATATACATATGTATTTACAATAACCTTTGTGTCAACAAGTATACCCTTAAAATCTAGATTGATGCCAGTAAATTTTTTACGTGGCCGAACATAACTATCTGCAAAGTCGTCCATCCAATACCCCCTTTGAATTCATTCATAATAAATAGGTTCACAAAGCAACACAGGGAATGATACCCAACAAGCACATTATTCATGCCATCTTGAGTTTTTCATTGTGCACTGTGTAGTTCATTGACCGATAAACCAGGCTGCTTGAACAAGACAATATTGCCAGCAGTATCCATGTTATACTGCAGGATTCTATCGTCTGTGACGATTCTGCAATGTCCCAAAGACTCAGCATGCATGCTGATGCCGAGATAGTGTATATGATCATTCACGCTGTTTCCACTCACAGACCTGGAAACCAGAAAAGATAATGTTAGGAGGGGAGTCAATATGAAAAAAAAAACCAAATAAATTCATGTGTGTGTGTGAGATGGACCTGCTACAAGTCGGGTCTTCTCCAGAACCGTCACAAATTTCCTCTATTGAATATACAAAGCTTCCTAGTCCAACACTATGAATCCATACCTGGAAGAGTGATTTGACGTGTGCCAAAAAATTGATGAGTCACTTAAATCGTAGCTAATTGTCATCACATGTCTTAAGAAAACATTGAGCAGAATACTAGATCAAGTTGCTAGCAAAGGTAAATGGGAAGCAAGAAGAATACATACCTCTCGTGGGAAATGATGGTACGTCTTTTGTGGAAAGTATTGGTAGTATGGGGGTAAATGAGGTACAATATCATGTGAATTGGTCATTCGTATTGTATCTGGCAAACTCCTATTAAAATTCGAAGCAAAGACAGCATTCCCAATCCGAGGCTGTCCAAATGTCATGAGTTTCACATCCTTGAGCCTAAAATTAATCTACAAGAATATAAAATCTGGGTTATCATAGGGTGTAACAATGAAATATAGGAAGGATCATAAATGTTTTAGTTGACAAATAACCATCACAATGTGTATTATATGCTTATGTCTATACTGAAAAGGTTTCGCATCGCATATACAGAATGTGTAGAGCCATCTGGAAGAAGAAATAGCTACAGAAATCCCAGTCCAGGGACAGTTAGTATGCCAAAAAGATCCATGCTCAGACCAACTTTCTTAAGTATGGTTAAGATTCCCGACAAATATTAGCAAAACTCAGCCCCTGAAATGTAAATAGTTTGATCTGACAGTAGTGAAATCAGTGGCTGTCATTGTTTTTTCTTTAATATACCAGATGGAATGCAAACACTGCATCAAACTGTCTCTACTTTGTGGTACATTTGGAAGGCTAGAAATGATAAAAAGTTCAATAGTAAAAACTGGACAGCTCAACAGATTCATATGCACGTAAGAGCTGATTTACAAACTCACTCCATGATGCTAAATCTGCACCACAATATGAATAATCTGGGCTTAAACCAAACTAATCCGACTACTGCTGATTCAGTTCAGGTAACTGACAACCACTGTGTTTCTACCGTGGATGCCTCTTTTATGATGCAGCAGGTTCATGAAGGTACTTCTACAGCAGGCCTAGGAATGTTTCTAAAAGGAAGGCTACAGGGTCAAAACTTCAGACTGAAGATCCAGGCGCATGCATTCCCCACTTCAGGCGGAGACACAAGCCATTCTTATAGCACTTTTGGTGCTCGACAGGTTGCAGTTCAGCTCGGCGACCATCTACTCCGACAACCTGGACCTAGTCAGAACTCTCAATAGCACTGATCCAGTTTCAAAGGCGCCGGATTGGAGATTAAGGCCTGCGCTCGCTACCATTGTCAACCATAACAGGTTCCAGGAGTGCTCAATCAGAAAGATAGCAAGATTACAGAATACTATGGCGCATAATCAGGCCAAAAGAGCCATGCAATCTTTGCCCTCACAGGCTACCTTTAGGTGCTCCAATTCTTCCCATGGGTTATGCCCTATCATTGAACTCTTCCAGTCCCCAACTATTTTTGATTGGGGACCTATTGACATTCAGCATGTAACTTGTTGTTAATCCAATAAAGCTGACGTTCTTATAAAATAAATCATTATTAATAACCAAATATTATCAAAAATAGTTTCATCCCTTAAGGTACTTCCTCCAATCACAAATACACGTGAATCTAGGTCTCTCCTACGTCAACATTGTTAACTTTGACTAGCAATATCCATAAAAATATATTATCTTAGATTACTTATATATATTATAAAAGATGGAGTATAAGATGCACATGTACACAAACTCAATTTCATCCATGGGATAAAATCTAAATGGATGGTGAAAGGTAGGAATCCTCTCGTCCCTCTCACCTGATTGGTCCGAGAGCTGAACAAGGGGATGAGGGGATTTTCACCTCTTACCTAGGGAATCTAGATTGGATCCAATGGATGGAGTTGAGTTTGTGCACATGTGCACCATTATACTCTTTTGTAAGTGTCATTTACATTATAAAAGTATAGCAATGCCAATCTTGTGTTGTCAATTTAATTTATATAAAAATTAGATACTAATGGCCAAAGTTGAAAAGGTTCCCATTAGGATAAACCTAGATGGATGCTGTATTTGAGATAATAGGAATACAAAAGTTGAGAGAAAAAAAAAAAACATCCTCATCCATTCAATGTGGTCAGTAACTTCTAAGCAGAGAAAAAAAAAATCCTCATACAAAATTTGTTACTCACAACAAGATCAAGGGCACAAAATGAAGCCATAGCTCCTCCCATGGAATGCCCTGTTACCATGATGGGAATATTACCATACACTTCCCTGGTCTTTTGAATACCACTGACAACTCCGTCACGCAATGTTGTGTTATGGTAAGCAGAATAAAATCCATTGTGAACCTATAAGGTAGAAGACCAACATCAATAGTGTCCGCAATCTGCATGGATGGAGTTTAATCATAATTACAAATACCATGCTCACCTTTGCTTCAGGCATGCCTGGGTAGTCAAGATCAAGTTGTTTCCAAAATAAATCCTCTATCCAGTTCTGAATGCTGAAAAAAAAAATCAGAGGAACAAAATTATTCCAAAATGATAACATGGACATACTTTGATACTTATTGACTGGCTTCATGTAATCACTTGAAGTGCCTCACAATTTAGCACCTATGACATCTGGAAGATACCGAATAGCAAAGTTTTCGAAAGAATCAGAACTTCAAGGGCACTATTTTAAAAGTAAGTTAAAATTATAAGAGATATATAATGAGTACCTGTTTTCTTGAGTACCCCTGAACACAACTATAACTGCATTCATATCTTTAGCAAATCCGACATATGCCTGGTTCATAATAAATCAAATCACTAATATAAGAAAAGCGCTATTACTAGGTAAAAGGGAAAAGATTCAGGGTAGACTGGCAGAAGTAGTGAGTAGACCTGTAAGCAATTTTTCACATCAACAATCAGCTCTATCACCTCAAACCCCTGAGTGTCACAAATAAATTTAATGAATCTTCCACACAGGACCAAACCTGAACCTGGAAACTCTGATAAAACTATAAACTGCTTTACGATGATGATATACCTCTGTTAAGTCCCCACATCTTTCACATGTCCATGTAAACAGTTGGGTCAGGTCAGCAGTATAGACCTGCACAAAGTGCCAAGTTCAATCCCACAAGAGCTACATCATAATGTTACTAGAAATAAAAGGCATCCAACAATAACAAAATCCGAAGAGGATGATGACAGCAACATGAAGGCCAGATGAACTCACAGCAGAAGTATATTCAGCAAGCGTCCGGGCAAGGGCAGGGTCGTATGTGGGCGCATCTTTGGCCTTCAGTTCTGAATCAATAGGCACAAGCAAAAAAGAGAATGTGATAAAATGTGCAGTACATGAGACACAAAGAAGAGGGGAAACTAACCATTTTTCCTTTTTGGGAACCAAAGGATCCCAAGGAGGAAAGAAGGGACAACAACCTACCTCGACCGGAGCAAAGCACCAGCACGCACATCAAAACAGCTGCCGCGAGCCACCTCCGCGGTTCCATGCCCCTGGAGGCCGGAGCCACAGCGCACGAAACGAAGCGAAACCGTCCCCAAACTGCGAGGGAGACCAAAATTCCGGCCGGATTCGGCACAAGAACAACGGAATCCACCTCGCCGGACGAGGGGCCAGCGAAATTTTTGCGGCGAGGACTTGGCCGAACCCAGCGAGGGGATCAATGATTGGGGTTAGGCGCCCGCTGAATTGGATTTAGGAACCATACGCCAATACATACGCCGATTCGAGTTTGAGGAGTATAGGGCAAGTAATAAGAAGAAGAGAAAATTACGCCCAAAAAATTTTGTAGTTTCCTTTCTTGGGGCCCAAAAAATTTTTGGTTCCTTGGCCCCAAAATTTTGTCTGGTTGCTTCCTCGATATTTTCATCCATTTTGTTATAGGTTTTCCATCAAAGCAGAGAAAAAAAGACAATTTTACCCTCGGTCCCACATGTCATAAGCTGCTCTTTCCCCTCTTCTTCATCGTCTGCTCGCTGCCCTCGCCCATCCCCGCCCCTCCGGCCGAGCCGTGCCCGGCCGTTCCCGCCCGTCCCCACGCCTCCGGCCGCGCCGCGCCCGCCCCACCCCGCCCACCCATCGTCGCCTCCGGCCCCGCCACGCCCGGCCGTCGTCGCCTCGAGCGGTGCCGCACACGCGCGTCCCGCCACCGCTCCGCGCAGCGGGCGGCGTGGCTCCGATGCCGGCTGCGGTGGCGGGTGGCGGAGCTCGGGGCCAGTCCGCCTCGTCAGTGGAGAGCTCCGCGGCACGGGCAGGCTGCACCGGGGTGTCCGCGTCCGTGGCGAGGGCGGCGCCGGCGCCAGCGCGGAGCGCGCAGCGAACGCGGCAGGGCCTTGGCAGGCAGCACGCTGGCGGGCGGGGCAGCCCCCGCAGCGTGGCCGGGGCTGGCGCGGAGCGGGCGACTGGCGCGGACGCAGGCCGGGGCTGGCGCGCGAGCGAGAGAAGGCCGGCGCGGACGCAGGCCAGGGAAGGCGCGGTGGCGGCCGGGTCTCGCCCTCACGGCCGGGGTTCATGGAGCTCGGGCAAGGAGGAGAAGAGAGATTGAGGAAAGTGACACAGAGGGGAGAAAGGTGCTTACGACAGGTGGGGCCAGGGTAAAATCGTCTTTTCACTTTAGCCTTGGATGAAAAAGTTAACCGAATGGAAGGAAATGTCAAAGAAGAATTCGGACCAAATTTTAGGGCCAAGGAAGGAATCAATTTTTTTTTTAGGCTAAAGTAGGAACCAACGAAATTTTTTAGACCAAGGAAATAATTTTCTCTAAGAGAAAAAGGAAACACAGAAGAGAGTTTTCTTTGATTGTTTCAAATAAGAGTAAAGTTCAATTTACCTTTCTCGATGAGAAATTTGTTATAGAGCCATTATGAAATGGTGGCTTCGCCACTTTGCCATCCTCCCATTGAGTTTCGCCCGTTTGTGAAGTGAAGCCACACGCTAAAATGCCATCCGAAAGGATTTGAGACGAACAAATGACAAACATACCCCTGCCTTATCCTCTCCCTCCTGCTCCGCCTCGTTGCCGCCCACCGGAGGCACCCGGCCGCCCTCCACCTGCCCCGGCGGCTCGCCCCCTCCCCCGGCGGTGTCTCTCCCTCGGTGGTCCTGGCTCGCCCCCTCCCCCGGCGGCTCTGCCCCGGCTCCTCCGCCTCCACGCACCGCGGCGGCACCTCCTCACGCGTCGCGACGCCTCCTCCTCCGCGCGTCCGCGCACGCCGTCGGCTCCTCCTGGCCTCCTCGACCGCGGCGGGGACGACGACGACGACGGTGAGGACGACGAGCTCGAGTCGGCGTCCTCAGAACCCGCCGGCGGCGAGAGTAAGAAGCGCAGGCGGCAGAGGAATCAGCATCAGCGCGCTGCGGCTGAGGCGCGGGCGGTTCGAGGGACAAGGAGGAATGAGATGGAATGGTTTTTCTTTTGGTGGTGTTTGGTTGGGGAACGCAGGGGATGAGATCATCCCTTGTGGGGAATATTCTCTCAAGGTCCGGGACCAAGAAATCCCACTTTGAGAAGTGGACGAGCAGGGATGACCGTCTGTCTCTCTTCGCACGCCATCCACCCCTGCCGCCGGTGTTCCTTTCCTAGTGCCGGTCCCCTTGGGCGCCGCCGCCGCCCATGCCCCTCCCACCGCGCGCGCCACCGTTGCCCGTGCTCCTCCCCACGCGCAAGCTCCCTCCTTGCCATGGCTACCGCAGGTGGATGCGGAGCGGTGAGCTAGGGCGGAGGCGCAGGTGGAGGCAGAGCGGTGAGGTAGGGCGTAGGTGGAGGTAGAGCTATGCGGATGCAGCCCGCCGTCGGAGACGGAACTAGGTGAACCGCCGGTGCAGGCGAAGGCGTGCGGTGCTGCGCGGCTCTGCCCATCGGCGGAGGCCAAGATGGTGGCGCAACCACTGCTAGAGCCGGCGCGGGGAAGAAGACGCGTAGCAGAGGCTGACATCTATGGTCCACTTGTCATATGTCTTATCATCCCATTATCTCTGTCTCCCAACCAACAGAGAGTCTAGATGGGATAGATCTGTCCCTAATATTAGGGATGGGATGGGACGAGGTGTGGCGGAACCGCCCTGTTTAATCCAGACTAAGCACACCTGTCACCTCTGGCTCACGGTGCACCTAGGCTGAACTAAACCCGGTAGTCCGTCGAGAGTCCTTCGGCTCTCGATAACACCATTCCCAGAGAAACCGACATCAAACACATCCGACTCTCGATGGAGCCACAACAATTACATCATCACAGACAGTTGAAATAGAGAGTAATAGACTTAATTTACAAACCAAATATTGGAAATCAAATACATGTTCAAATATAGCGGAAGTGATTTCAGGGTATATATATAGCGGAAGCATTTTCAAAACATCTCGTAGCGGAAACAAACTCAACCAATCTTCATGCAGAGATAAACAAGGTGAGTATCACCGAGCTCACCGGTTCTACCCTTCTTCAAGCGATGGTTCAAAAATCATCAGTAGCTGTAAGCCAAAAGTGGGGGCAAACCCTGAGTACTAATTCCTCAGTAGGACTTAATGGACAGGGCTTACGGCTGACGCAAAGCTTGCTCACTAATCATATGGATACTTAGCCATTGATTTTTAGACAAGGTCATGTCGACATAAGATATCACGATTTGACAACTGATATCCCTTAACCATGAAGATCCTTTACATCATAATATAAATACTTGCATGAAAGTAAAGCATGAGTACCGTCAGTAACTTGCATAATAGTATATCATACACATCCAAACATGTGGTATTGAAAAACATGAATATAAGTATAAGGTATTTAAATTGTTACTACTGTCCGACAGTGATATTTGGCACTCTCACACCTGGTGAGCATCAGCGATTCGAATCGATTTTTATATTCCCGGAAATAACTAGAAGTACTAGGATGGCATATGCTTACTAACCCCCCTGCGTTTCCACATATGCTTCCTCCATCTCCACTTGTCCCAAGTTCGATTCAATCCTTCCGTTGTTCCCAGGTTGTGCCGCATTAGGAGCGATACCACGGTCACACCGGGTCAGTCTTTCTCCGACTACAAGCTCCCCAAGGTGTCACAGTAGGAGTCTGTCTCTGTTCTTCGGATGGCACAAATAAGACTTTCACCAGACCCATGTCCTGGATAAGCACTCTAGCAATGTTATGCCAATCAGCAGACGAACAGCGGACGGGCCTTAAACGACTCGGGCGGAGCCGGAGAACAACAACGCACACCCCAAAAGTAAACTTATGCTCCGCCCGGTCTCGATTTAACATCAACATAAATAATCATAAATTGCATCACAGTAAGATTTCTGAGATTTTGAAATATCACCTACGCGACGATTGACAGTACTCACTCGTGTCTACTCGTGCCTAGCCTTTCTAGGCATACTCGTCCTACGAACTCTATTCATAGGATTTAGGGCTAGGGCGGCCAGGGAATCTAATGCAATTGGTTTCAATCAACTCCTAATGCATATGCGTAATCAACAATTATTTTATTTGCTGGAAATACATGGTCCTGCCTACCTTTGATTGTTCTTATGAAAACCAACAAACTAATCTAAGTTTGTTTGCCGGGTTGTGAGGCTTTGCCCCAGGCAACCTCTTGAAACAGGGACGGAGAATCAGCGACACGTCGTCTTCTTGTTCTTGGTGCAATTCGTTGTTCGGCTTGTCGATCAATAGCAGCTCCTGTGTTGATCATTCCTTCGCGGAATCTATATGCATGATATAATACAATCATGAGTGCAACGAATGTAAATGTATGCATGGGGTGCAAGTGAATATAATGCATAGTCATGTAGCTTGTGATGAAATGACGTAAGTATACTTAATCCAGACACATTCCTAATAAGAAAACTTCACCACCTTACTAAGAAATCGTACAAATCCTCACTAAAAAATAATACAAACCATCACCAAAAGCTAGTTCAACCCATCATTCATAAACGCAGGTGACATGTAATTTACCACTTTTTATCACTGAAGTTATCATGAACTACTGTCTTATATGTACATAGTCCCTATCAAATGCAAAGAAAGTGTGTCTCCCAAAAACACCTCCATTGATGACCTTTGGAATCACAAGATGTATTTGATGGTATGCAACAAGTGATTTTATATATGCACAAGAATGTTGTCACTTTCAGTTAAACATATGCACACAATTTACTGGACATGCTACCTTTATGAATAAAATACCTTCAGAAGTTTATGTAGTTAGACAACTCAAATTGATCCCAAACTTTTATCATATGCAGAAACCTACTGCATAATACTACTGCCAAAATTTCAGCTACAAACAAATTATAATTAATTTATTAAAATTACAGCAAGTTATCAGCCCTATAGTTTCTCAGATTTTTCATAATTTATAGAAATGGTTTCTGGGCCTAACATTTTTACAGCAAGCATTTCATTGCATGAAAATCATATACAAAAATCAACAAGCACAAAATCCATAGTTTGATAGGACATTTATTTTCCATATATTTATCACATGCAAATTAAGAGGTAATTATAAACAGTGTTAATAATTTCTTCAAAAATACTTTCTAGACTCCCTATCGTGCTAATAGAATATCAGATTTTTCAACGAATTATTTTTGCATTCTAAAGTCACTTTTTCTAATTATCAAGTCTTGCAAGTATCATTTTGTCAATTTCAAAACAGAAACTAAAACATGTATGCACAACTTCATACTTCACCAGTGAGCTACTCATACTATATAAAGCACATAAAAAATACCAGAGATCACATTTGAGCATGTTTTATGTAGCTTCCATTTTCTAAGTTAAATAAAGACACAAAACACATACATAGGGGCAAAACATATACATAGAGGCAAAACAGTAATTTACCAAACAATGCTAGAGATACCAAAAATCACACAGTACCTAGATGACATAACAAAGCTACTGTCCAAATTTCATAATTTTAGGAGCTCATTTAGTCTATTTTTACCATTTATTTACCCTCAACATGCATGCACTAAACCAGGGGCAAAACTGTACTTTCACACATCCACATCATACCTACTCTGTAGATCTGCTCACAAAGAGTTCATAGCAACTGAGTTTGTCCATTTTAGATTTTTCTATGATTTTATATGATTTATCAAATTTCACAGCTGAAATAATACATTTTAAATGGAAAAACCATAGATCTAGGGACCTATACGTAATTAACCATATATATTAGGGGCTAGAACGCGAGATCTATAAGACTCAATGCACAGCGCTTCGGATCTACCCGCGAAACATCAAAAGCCTGAGAAGAAAAATGCAAAATCACCCTCCTTCTTCAACCTCCCGCAGGGGTTGAACGGCGCGGCGGCGCGCGCGGGAACTCGCCGCGCGGGGCCCGAGGGCTCGCCGGCGGGGGTCGAGGAGAGAGAGGGAAGTGCGATGAAGCTTACCCCCTACCTTGATTCTACAGAAGACGAGCGGAGGAGGCCGGCGACAGAGCTCTCTGGGGTGCGGAGTGCGGCGGCAGAATGCGGCTCGGCGGAGCAGTGCCGGCGGGCTAGAGCCAGGGGAAACGGCGGAGTAGAGGCCGGGGATGGACGGCGCGGGGTGTTGAGGCGGGAGGACGAGCGGAGCGGCAGTGCTAGCTTGAGCCCGAGCCCCTGGCTATGGCGGGGCGGCGACCTTCGGCGTGGTAATCCGCTGCGAGGTTGGGGAGGTGGCGGCCTAGGGTTACGGGAGTTGGTGGAGCGGCGCGTGAGGAAGGGCGGCGCGGTGAGTGGGAGGCACGGGGACGGCCGGAAGTGGCCGGGCTAAGCTTGGCCCGAACTTCGGCAATGGCGGGCGGCGTGGGGAAATAGAGAGAGCGAGGGACGAGTGGGAGAGGAAAGAGCGGAGGAGGACGAGAGGCGAGTGAGACCCGGGGCGTTCGCTTCCTCTTGAAGCCGGGCGGAGGCAGGGGTGGCCCACCGGCGTCGGCTTCGGCCGGCCGGCGTTGGCCGCGTGGAGGCGCTAGGTAGAGGAAGGAGGACGGTGGCCGGGCGGTAGACAGAGTCCATAGACCCCGTGCCGATGACAGGTGAGACCGGCTCGGATGGAGAAAGGGTGGTCCACGGACCGGGTGCATGGAGGGGTGAAAACGGTGGGACCCACCGCCCCGCGCGTTCCAACCGCGTGAGCGGGAATCTGAGTTGGCCTGAGAGTGGGGCCCGCATGTCATAGAGACAAAAGGAAAGGGAAAGTTCCCGAAATTGAAAAACCCCTGTTGACTGCAGGAACCCATGTTTGAAATTCACGTTTTTGAACAGGTTAGAGGCCGAATTTGAAAAGGACCCAATTGGGTGAAATGTTCTAAATTTATTTCCCTACATTTGTCTTGTAAACTTGTATACCATGTTATATTCAAGAATATGGTGTAAATTTGAATTTAAACTGCTGACCAAGGTTTGACCAACAGAACCCATAAGTTTAGAAATTCTAAAAGTCTATTTTATGTCCACTTTCACACAAAGAGTTTCATACCAATGTCAGAACTTTATGCTATACATCTTTCTCAATACAAGCATTGCAAGATTTTAGCTTTAAGATGAAGAAAATTTGAATTTACTTTACAGGTCAAGTTTGGTCAGAATTCACATGCTGACAGAAAAAGCCCCAAAACTCTATGCAAACCTTCATTCATGTCAAAGTACCAATTACCGAAGTTGTTCACCATGAAATTGTCTACAAGTTTGTCAATATGAGTTTCACCCAAATCTAAATGGAATCCAAGTTATGAGCACAATCACAGAGACATATATGCAGAAAACAGGTTTCACAAGTTGCACTTCAACCAATTTTGAACTAGGGTTTAAATGCATGCCAATGTATGATGCTTCATGGTGAATGCTGCACATATGAAGAATGATTATGCACTTGAGATGCTGGAGCATCACATGAGACTGCCCCGTTGCCTGCTGTCCCCGAACCAAATGCTACCTAAGAGGATCCAATCCTTTACTAAAGTCTTGTTCAGTTATACATGTACTGAAGGGAATGAAAGGAATCCAATCCAGTCAAATTTAAATAGTGAGGGATTTAATTCCCTCAATCCCCTTCGATAGTGTCAAAATGAACAAGCCCTAAGGGTCCTTGCGAACCCCGGCCAAGCACCCTTGAAAGAAATGTTACGAGGTATCCGAGGGAGAGGGTGAATTGGGTCACTAATCGCTAAACTAAAACCTAGGGCTTTGTGCATAAGATAAACCTATTTCATCCTATTCATGCTAGTTAACTTGAAGATTTAAATATGGACTCTCTAACTTACCCAAAAGACTTGCAACCTAGAGCCAATCCTAAATCACCTAAATAGGAAAGATAAAGGCATACAAGAAGTAAATGCGGAAACGTAAATGCGGTAAGTAAAGAGAAAAGAGCAAGGAGATGCAAACTCTCGAGAAGAAATGAGGATTTAACGTGGTTCGCCGCTAAGGGCTACGTCCATGGGCTCACCACCGAAGGAAAAATCCAAGCCGGGCACCAAGACTCTTTAGGTCACGTCTTGCTCTCGCCACCGAGTGGCTCCTGGAAAGCAAAGGCTAAGTGGCACCAAGATACCATGGCTTGGCCACCGCCACCATCTCTCCTGGTCACAAGGCGTTGAATTGCACTACGGAGTTTGAAGGGTCTCCTCCTTCCCGCACAAGTTCTCGCCGCTGCTCCACACCAAGGAATGAGGGTCTAGCAACGAGTACAAGTGGCTTGACTGTAGCCAAGGCTTCTCCTCAAGCTCACACAGGAGCTTCACTCAATCTATCCTAGCTTGGATGAGGCACTAAGCTCTTATATGGTGGTTGGAGTGGTAGAAATGCTTGGAATCCTCCTCTACACTTGCTCTGAACTTCAGTGGCTTCAACTCTCTCCAACACGCTCAAAATGGACGAGTGGGGTGGCTTATATAGCCCCTAAACGCGAACTAGCCATTGGCCAAAAGGCTTCCAAAAAGTGTATAGACCATATGGTATGGTCTGTACATTTTAGCATACATCGGACCATACGGTCCATTGTATTTGTTAGCTAGCCATTGCACTAGCTGCTGAACTAGCCATTAAATGGTCCGAAGGTTAGTACGGTCTCACAGACTATACATACCATCCAGTCCCTTGTAATCCTCCTCGGCTCCGAACTTCATAGCCTCAGGAAACTTAGTCCGATCTATAGGTCGGTCTCATAGACTGTATCATACGGTCCATTATAATCCTCCGCAGCTTCAATCTTCATACCCTCAGCCATTATTGTCTGACCTATAGTTCGGTCTTTTAGACCGTACGATACGGTCCATGTAACTTGGTCGCTTCCACTGCTTCACTTCTTAAGTTGTCTGGTCCGTTGTATTCTTGAGGAATCGGACCGTCCAGTCTTCATATCTTCCAAGTCCTTCAACTCTTCACTTACTCGGCCAGAATGGTCCGATGTATAGGACGGTCTTCACTTACTCGGCCAGAATGGTCCGATGTATAGGGCGGTCTGTAATACCTTACCATTCGGTCCATTAAACTTGATTCCTTCAGCTTCTCTGCCCTCTCGGGAAACTTGGTCCGACCGATAGGACGATCTCACAGACCGTACCATATGGTCCTTTAGCTTTTCTTCTGCACCCCTTGGATCTAAATACCTTAGAATGTGCATCTAGACAAGTTCATTAGTCCAAGTGTTGGCTGTCAATCAATCACCAAAACACAACAATGAAAATATGGCACATGAGGCCATTTTTCTTACAACCCTTCCGATAGTGCCAAGAGCTGCAGCACCAAATAGGTAATACCAAGTTTCCAATCATATGGTCGAGACAGAAAGCCATCCTCAATTAAAAGATAAGGCAAATATCCATAAGACCAAAGTATACTGTGGGTCCTAAGCTTTTTGCAACTGTGTCATGCTAATCTTTAAACACTCAAAGTGCACAATTAAGTCCCTAGACTTTTGCCGCTACATCATCTCAGTCCCCAAACTCTTAGAGTGAACAATTAGGCACTGTTACGGTACTGTTATGCACTGTAGATAGAGGGAGGGGTAGTTGGAATAATGATGGAGGAGCTGTTGGTTTTAGCCTAAAACCAAAAGAAACATCACCCTACTGTCTAGGGAACTTCCCAGATCAACCCAGATTGGCTTTTGCTCATACCAAGTCCAAGGCACACCTGTTGGTTTTAGCCTAAAACCAAAAGAAACATCACCCTACTATCTAGGGAACTTCTCAGATCAACCCAGATTGGCTTGTGCTCATACCTAGTCCAAGGCACACTGTCATCAACCAAAATAAACAGCCTACAGTTGCCAGTCCTAATATTTAGAGCGCACAAGTCCTAATATTTAGACCACACATGTCAGTTCTATGTGGTATAACCCAAAGAATCAGTCTACCTTTTTGCAATTAACCCTACTGTCCGAGGAACCTCTCACTAATGAAAAGAGCAACCCAATCTATCTTGTGCTCGAATGGCAGAGAGTAGAAAGCTCTACCAATGTATGGGTTAAGAAAAGTAGAAGGAAACATGAGTCTTCTCAAAACCTGAAAGGCTTTTCAGTTGGTCAAACAAGTCACTTGGCAGATCATTCGGTTTACCAGCTGTCTTGATAGCATCGGCAAGGTCGGTACCCACACTTTTAAATTCATCGGCAAGGTCGCTACCCACACTTTTAAACTTGGCAGGGGGTGGGGGGTGGGGGGGGAGGCGGGGTCCTCTAGGTTCCAAAACATTTCATTTTTGCATGGCCAAAACAATATTTTTCAGTCGAGAAGCACTGAAATCCTTGCGAAAAGGTCGTATCATCTTTTAATTTGAGGTAATTCAAAATTTAGGTTGGAATAACATTCCCTTTCGTTTGTTAAGAAGCCCTCAGTTTGCAAAAAATGGCACGTAGTTCCATAGTCTTGGGTGTTAGCCTTTGAGCCTTGTAACGGGGGTTAACAAGTCCCTTCTATCTGATTTTTTTCTACTTAATGAATTGACACGCAATTCTCCTGTATTTGTTTAACTAGCATAGACGTACGTGCAACATGCACGTGTTGTGAGATAATCAAGCAGACAATAGGAAGGAAAAGAAAGAAAAATAGAATTAAAAGGAAGGAGTGCTGACTGATTAGCATGATTCCTTTCTCATTAAAACCAAGAGAAGGAATGTAACATGTGAGTATGGGTATAAAATGAGCTGAGAAATAAAAAAAGAAAGTGGATGAAACATTTTGCATCTATGGGTTTTGGGCCTTTCCACCCTTTTTCAACCTTTTCCAAACTGCGCAGTGGGGTCAGCGTGAGGGGTATACTTATGCCTTTGTAGGTAAAAAAGATTTTTAGAAAACTCGCTCTTTTATAGTGTAGAAAAAGGTTTCCAGAAATGATTACAACCATTAAAAATGCTCTCCCACGGATTTAAAGGTCCCTCGTATGAGAAGGCAAGATCTACTCTATTAGAGGCGTGCAAGAAAAGTGTAGCGAATTACTTAGCACCAATCACAAGTACATGCTAAGAGGTGTCCAAATCCAACTTTAATAGTTATAGCTAAAACTGATGGCTTATTTTTTGATAATGGAAGCATATATTAAAATATACCAAATATGTTACATCAAGAGGATACAAAGCCTTGGAACAAACTTCCGACTTCTGCCTAAAGCACACATCCAACTACAGATAGAAAAGCGCCACACCGACACAAAGCTAGCGGCAATCAATCCGGAGACTAGAACGCCACCCATGTGCCTAGGAAAAAAGTTGGCCACCCGCACCAAGTGCCGCGACCCTGCTGGAACCAAAGCCCAGACCTCCTCATGCTAGAGGATAATCCAACTCGAAAGCCAATGTGTCGCCGAAAGAATAACCTGCAATTGCAGGAGAACAAGAGAGATTTTTCTTAAACACTAAGTCATTTCTACGGATCTAAAGAGCCTAGCACAAGACTGCCGCTCTAAGTAGAAACACAGATTTTAGCATTGTATTAAAGCCCTGAAGCCAACCCCCAAATATATGGTCCACATTTTGCGGTGGATTGATGCCAGTGGCCATCTGTAAAATGCTCCAATCTAATCGGGCTAAACGACACTCAAAGAATAGATGATTAATGGTCTCTTCCTTGTGGCACGAGACGCAAGTTAAACTTCCATGCCAGTTGCGTTTAGCCAAATTATCTTTTGTGAAGATTACGCCCTTTTGTAGATACCATAAAAGGATTTTAATTTTCATGGGGGCCTTCAGCTTCCATAGATCGCTATTCACATTAGGGGAATTACTAAGCATTAAGGCGGCGTAATGCGATTTTACCGAGAATTTCCCATTTGGAGTGAGGTTCCAGTAGAAAGCATCTTGCCCCTGGGACAAGTCCAAACCCTCGAGGCATGACAAGAAAGAGTTCCAATCGTCCAGGTTGGTTCCATAAAGTTTTCTCCGCCAGGATATGCTTTTGTTATTGTTATTGATAGCCTCTATTATTGTTATCGATTTGGGCCTCACAATGTGTTATATAGGGAAGGATATTAGTCTTTCAATAGGGCCCTATCCACCCAATTATCCTCCCAAAATCTTACTTGTGATCCGTTCTTTACGAGAAAGGTTCCAAAGCATAGAAAATCTAGCTTTACCTTCATTAGGCAAGACCAAAAGTGTGAGTCACCAATTTTCCACTCCACTTGAGCTAGAGGTTTTGAACCTATGTATTTATTGCAGAGTATTTGTTGCCACATTCCATCAGAGGTAAGTAGTTTATACAGCCATTTGCTAAGTAGGACGCTATTCTTAGTGTTCAAATCTAGGATACCAAGGCCTCCTTGGTCTTTTAGTTGACACAGAATGGACTATTTTGCAAGCCTGTATTTCTTCTTGCTTTCATCTCCCTGCCAAAAAAAAAGTCTCGAATGGAAGTTATCCAATTTATTGAACATTCCTTTGGGTACGGAGAAGAAAGACATCATATACGTTGAAAGGCTACTAAGCACCAAATTAATCAAAGTTAGGCGACCTCCGATTGAGAGATGTTTCCCTTTCCAGCTACTAAGTCTCTTCTCAAAGCGTTCTTCAACTTTAACCCAATCACAATTTCTTAGTTTCTAAAATGGATTGGGATACCAAGGTAGTTGATTGGATGGTTTCCCGCTTTGCATCCAAAGAGTTATGTGTATAGCTCTACCTTCTCCTGGGCAGCCCTGCAATAAAACAACTCTCTCTCGTGGAAGTTGATCTTTAGGCCTGAAGATTGCTCAAATGCAAATAGAAGAAGCTTCATATTTTGAGCTTTGTCTAGATCGTGATCCATGAAGAGTATAGTATCATCTGCGTACCGGAGGATCCAAAGCCCGCCATCAACTAGATGGGGGATGACTCCCTCAAACTGCTCGTCCAATTTTGCCGGCTAATGAAAACTTTCAGCATATCCACCATAATATTGAACAATAGAGGTGACAATGGATCTCCTTGTCAGAGTCCTATTTTTGTTTGAAATTAATGTTCGACATCGTCATTAACATTTATCGCTACACTGCCGTCCGGAATGAAGGTTCCAATCCAAGATATCCATTTGGATGAGAAATCTTTTATCCGGAGTGTTTGAAATAGGAAAGGCCACCACACCTTTATCAAAGTCTAGCTTCAGGATTACTACGCTTTGTTTATTTGATGTAATTCATGTATTGTTTCATGAATAATGACCACCCTTTCGAGGATAATTCGACCTTTAATAAAGGCAGTTTGTGTTGGACTAACTACCTCATCTGCTACCGAGCTCAACTTGTTCTGAAAATCTTGATTAGCTCATCCGCCTCTTGGACTTTAGGAACAAGGGCGATAACTCTGAAATTAAGAATGAATGGTGAGAGATCTCCTTTGGATAAATCCTAAAACAATTGCAGCAGGTCCCCTTTGATAGTTTCCCAGAACAGCTTATAAAACTCAACAGGGAAACCATCCGAACCTAGAGCTTTATTATGTTTCATTGAAAAAATAGCCTCCTTAATCTCGCTTACTGAAAACTCAGCTACGAGTAAACTGTTCTCTTGACAAGAAACCTGAGTTATGTCTAGATTTATGGATTCATCTAAAGTGAAGGTGTGAGAAACAAGCCCTAAAAGGTAGAGGTTTCGGTGATTAATGACAACCTATTGTCGTTTACTAATGAGTTAATGCTTTGAAAGGTTTATATTAGAAATGGCGCTCATTGGTTGATTAAAAGAGGCCCCTAATTTCAAATATTATTGAACGGCTTGTGGTTTGATCGAGCTAGCAAGAAGATCGGGTGTTTCCCTAGCTCTAAGTGCCAAAAGGTGAAGAAGGGCACTTAGTTTTCTTTTTGCTAGCTTTAGTCGAGCCGTACTATCAAGAGGGGTTGAGGTGAGTAGCTTGAGTCACTCCATTTCGAGAATTCTCTAACGTTCGAGTGCATCTATGTCCTAAAGCTCTAGCACCTTAAAACATGCCAAAACACACTCACCTTTGTCAAATAAGTCAAGAGAAAGCCCTCCGAAAACTTTACAAAACTCTGTTTGAAAACAGCGCTGAAAACCAAATCTTTATGTACCACCGGACTATCCGGTGGCTCAAAAACATAGCGCTGAGTTTATGTCGATCGGCTCGCTTTAATAGCCACCGGACTGTCCGGCGCAATCACCGGACGATATAAATTGAGGGCTGTATTTTCTTCGTCCCAAGGGAAATGGACCACCGGACAGTCCGGTGGCTCACCACCGGACTGTCCGGTACACCACCGGACGATATAAACTAAGGGGTTGCCAAGTGGGCTGAGCTCAACCCTCCACCGGACTGTCTGGTGGGTGACCACCGGACTGTCCGGTGCCTCTAAGGTCCTTGGCACGAAATGGGTTTTTGAATTTTGTATACCACCGGACTGTCCGGTGGCTCACCACCGGACTGTCCGGTGGGTACGCAGAAAAACTGTTGGATCTCCCCAACGGCTACTTTTGGAGCTCCACCCTATTTAAAGGCTCCCCCTCCCCTCATTTGCTACCTTTGCAACCCAGGAACACTCATATACACTCAAAGGTCACCTACACCACAAATTCCACACTTAATCTTGAGCTTTGGGCAAGAGACTTGAAGGGAAGAGAACTCCTTGATTGGAGTTGAATCAAGTGAAGCCAAAGCTTGTTACGCTTGGTGATTGCGATCACCTAGACTGCTGCGGTCGTGCATTCCGCGAGCTCCCGGTGCTTGTGGGAGAAGCGGAGCAAGCCCTTTGTGAAGGGATTGTAACCGGCTCAAGCTCGCCGGTCCGGAGCGGAGAAGAGCTTCATCAAGAAGAGAGTACTTGGTCCGCGGATCAAGGGGTTGCTTGACCTTTACGAAGGTCACTTTGCCAACCTCATTCCTTGCGAGGTTTGAGGCCGGGATCCTTACGAGGAACCCGCAAGAGCAAAGCCTTGCGAGGGGCGCCAAACGAGGAGTAGGGGGTTGATACCGTGTGTCTCCCCGAACCTCGGGAAAAAAATCCTTGTGTCTCTCTTTACATTTCCGCATTTACTTTCCACTCTTTACCTTCCTAGAATTGCATGCTTGGCTCTAGATTGCAAACCTTTTGTGCGTGTAGTTCATTAGGATCACTTGTTTAGACACTAGGGTGAATTGGGACTTGTGCGATAGGATTTAATTTTGTGTTTCGAAATTAGAAGTCCAATTCATCCCCTCTTGGACATCTTGATCCTTTCAATTGGTATCAGAGCCGAGTGCTCATTGGTTGAGGCTTCACCGCCTTGAGCAAGATGTCTAGTGGGGAAGGCCCTCCGCCCGTGTTCAATGGCGACGACTTCCCATATTGGAAGGTCCGTATGGAGTCGTACATGGAAGCCATTGATCCACTACTCTATACCGCGGCCGTCACCGGCTTTCCCGCCATGGTCGATAAGGACAAGCCCACAACGTCGGAGCAAAATTACGAGAAGTGGAATGCCAAGGCTCGTAATGTTCTCTTTCGTGGCTTGTGCAAAGAGGTTTTCAATCGCGTGAGAACCATCAAGGACGCGCACAAGCTATGGGAAGAAATTTATGCGCTCCATGGCAAGAAGCTAAGTGATTTTCGTATGCTTCCTCATGAAAATGCTAATCAAATGTACTCTCGATTGAATGTGCTTGTAGAGGAGATCAATGGTCTTGGTTTGACTCAAATCAAGGAAGATGATGTGGCAAGGCAGATATTGGACCTTCTTCCGGTCGACAAATATGGCCACATTGTCACGGTTCTTCACCAAACCGATCTCTCCAAGGCTACTCCGTCCGGTGTGCTTGGGAAGATCAACGCTCATGAGATGTATATGCACATCACACCGGATGCGGAGCCTCTAAGCAAGAAGAAGGACATTGCCCTCAAGGCAAGCTCGTCAAAAGAAAAGAAATCCACCTCCAAGAAAATCATTGTGGTGGACACTCAAGAACAAGATGAGCAAGAAGAAGAGGATAGCGATGATGAGGTGGCCCGGCTTGTGCACAAAGTCACTTGTGCCTTGGGTCGCCTTGACAAGAAGGGCATCAAGTACTCTTCAAGCAAGAAGAAGTTCTTCCCATCCAAGAAGAAGCTTGAAGAAACGGAGTGCTACAAGTGTGGCAAACTTATCAATGCCGAGCTGCCACCAAGAAGAAGCAAGAAAAGAAGAAGTATAAGAATGACTCAAGTGATGAGTCAAGTGATGATGAGAAGAACAAGAAGAGGGCTCCCAAGAAATTCTTCAAGAAGAAGGGCAAGGCTTACATTGGGGAGCGGATGACCGATGAGGATACATCAAGCAATTCCTCCGATGCAAGTGATGATGAAGATGAAGTGATTGCCGGTCTTGCTATTGTGACTACCTCTACACCGACACCGACTCCATCTACTCCATTATCCACTCCACACCTATGCCTCATGGCTAAAGGTGACAAGGTAAAGACCTTTGACGATTCCTTCGATGACGATGACGATATGCCTTCCTATGATGAACTTGTGAGTCTAGTTGAGGATCAAAACAAGGCATTGAGCAAGTTAAGTGCCAAGCTTGAGAAGATCAAAGTTGAGAAGAAGACACTCTTGAGCAAGTGCAATGAGCTAGAGATGAGCAATGATAGTGGCAAAGTTGATGAGATGCAAAAGAAGATCAATTGTCTTGAAGAGGCCAATGAGAAGCTTTCATCAACAAAAAGGCAATTGGTCAAAGAGAGAGATGCACTTGATGATGGCTACAAGATGATCAAGAAGTCTCACATTGAGCAAACACAAGAAATCAAAGAGCTCAATGAGACTCTAGATGAAGTGAATAAGTGCTATAGGGATTTGGCAACCACTCATGAAGATCTTTGTGAAAGAAATCGCATTTTGCAACTCCATAGCATTGAGCTTGATAAAGCAAGAAAAGGGCTAGAGGCAAAGCTTCAAGAGATCAACTCTCTTTACAAGATTGATGAATCTCCCAATGACATCAACTCTTGTGAGAAGACATCTGTGCCCAAAAGTGAGCATGAGAAGCTAGTGATTGAACTCGAGAAGCTCAAGATTGAATTGAGGAAATCCCCCAATGTGCTCAAGGGAGACAAGCCATGTAAAAAGTGCAAGAACAAGAGCTCAAGTGATAAAGAAGCTAATGTTCTTATCAAGCTCAAGGATGATGAAGGTAGGACCGACACCTAAGAGGGGGGGGGGTGAATTAGGATTTCTAAAAATAAGGCTCACTAAAAACTACAACTACTAAGCAAAACCTATGCAAGTAAATCTAGCTATGTGCACTAAGGTTTTGCTAAGTGTTGCTACTTCTACCGTGGCCAAGTCTTGCAACCTAGTTCCACCTAGAAACTAACCTATCAAGCTAGTCTAGGAAAGTAAGCACACAATTGCAGAATGTAAAAGCGGAAGCTAAGGAGATGGGATAGAGAATGCAAACTCCTGATGACGATGATGGTAGCACACGGCGATGTTTTTCCCGAGGTTCGGGGAGACTCGCGGTCTCTACCCCCTACGTCCTCGTTGGTGCTCCACTAAGGGCTTTGCACTCGCGTAGTCCTCAAAGGAATACGGCCTCGCCCTTTGCAAGGGTGGAGGTTGGCAAACTAACTTCCGCGGAAGTCAAGCCACCACGGTCGGGTCTCCGGATATCCTCGGTACACACCCACCCGAACCTATCTCTCGCGTGGTCCTCCCGTACCACGGCCTCGCCCGCACAGGGGTAGAGGATGGATAGGTCGCTGGGGTCTTCCGAGTCCTTCTCGCGGAGCAACCCCACCGTCTCCACTAAGGGAAGCTTTGGCCAAAACGCCGAGGGCCTTCCTCCCTCTCACAAGGTGGTGGCGGCCACTCCACACTCCGGAGGGTCTCGCAAGACTTACAACCGCACTTGATACAAGGTCATGCTCGCAGGCACGTATACTAGACAAATAGGCCTAAGCCAAGATGCTAACAAGCTCTTGCTATGCCGGGATGTGTCTATTTGCTCATATAGTGGTTGGGCTCTTAAATGTGGTTGCTACACTTCAAATGGGCATGGAAATGTGTCTCAACACTTGTGCTAGGCCCAGGATGCTCCAACCACACTGGGGAGGCCGGCCAAGGGGGTATAGATAGGCCTCATCTCCAAAACTAGCCGTTAGGGGCTTTTTCAGCTTTTCTGTACACCACCGGACTGTCCGGTGCGTGTAATCTTCGCTGTCTCCAGTCGACCATTGCACTGGGAAATATAGCCGTTGGAGCCACCGGACTGTCCGGTGGCACCACTAGACTGTCCGACGGTGAGCCACCGGACTGTCCGGTGCGGTATAGCGCCGGTTCTTCACTTGTGATGTCCTCAGTCTATATCGTCCGGTAGCACCGTCGGACTGTCCGGTGATGAGCCACCGGACTATCCGGCGGTGGGTTTTGTCCCAGACTTTGCCTCTGCTTCTTCAGTCTATATTGTCCGGTGGTGAGCCACCGGACTGTCCGGTGCATGGAAATTTGCACCGGTTCTTCAGCTTTTGGTTTGGCTGCTTGTAGGCACCAGACTGTCCGGTGCATGCATTTTCTTCTGTTCTTGAGCCAAAAAATCGACCCGCTGACCGACCAGCGGGACCGCCGAGTCAGGACCTTCGTTTACACATTGATGGTAACTTGGGTCTTTTCTTGTGTCTTTTAGATCCTCCTTTGAGGTGTTTGTACCCCAAGTCCACCAATTACACCCTGGAACTTTAGACAAAAACACTTGCACACAAATATTAGTCCCAAGGCACGTGTTGTCAGTTCAACCACCAAAATCACATATGGGGACTAAGCACAAGGCTTAGGGCCCATTTTCCTTACAGATGAGAATGAAGATCTCAAGCTTAAGGTTAAGAGCATGAAGTCCGGATATGGCACATTGATCAAGGGAAATGAAAAATACAATGAGATGCTTACATTCCACGCCATCAACTATGAGAGAAATGGACTTGGTTATCCACCGTTCAAGGATACTTGCAAGCCGGCACCATCCATCAAGTTAGAGAAGCCAAAATGGTGCACCGAATGCATGACCGAGGGTCACTTCATGTTTGAGTGCAATGTTCCTCCCAAGAAGCCCATTGTCAAGCAATTGAGAGCATTTGCATTTGATGCTCATTATGTGCTTCAAAGGAACTCAAAAAGACAAGTAAAGGAAAGGTTTATGGGGAAGAAGGATGAGACTAGGCCAAAGAAGCTTTGGGTGCCTAAAGCTATCATTCCAAAGATTCCTAACCCCAATTCTAGATGGACCCCTAAGCCTAAGCCAAAATCACCTACTCTTCGGTGGGTGCCCAAGTCTCAAGCTTAATTTGCTTGTGTATAGGTGAACTACAAGACCGGAGGATCACATTGGGTGATGGATAGTGGATGCACACAACATATGACCGGTGATTCCCGGATGTTCACCTCACTTAGTGGAGATGTGGAGAATTATGACAAGATCACATTTGGTGACAACTCCAAGGGCAAAGTTGAAGGTTTGGGCAAGATTGAGATATCAAGTGAATACTCCATCAATAATGTGTTGCTAGTTGACTCCTTGAATTTTAATCTCTTGTCCATGGGTCAATTGTGTGATTTGGGTTTCCAATGCCTATTCAAGCCAAATGAAGCTATCAACACCGCTTGCTATGCCTCCAACCGTCTATATCCTCATCACCTTCTTGACAAGACTCCATATAAATTGCTCAATGGGAGAAAACCAAATATCTCATACTTCCGGGTGTTTGGATGCAAATGCTATATCTACAAGAAGCACCAACACTTGGGTAAGTTTCAAAGGCGTTGTGATATTGGTTTCTTACTTGGTTACTCATCAAAGTCGAAAGCATACCGCGTATTCAACAATGCCACCGGCATAGCTGAAGAGACGTATGATGTGGAATTTGATGAATCTAATGGCTTCCAAGGAGCACATGTTGATGTTGTGGATATAGATGAGGAACCACTTGTAGAGGCAATGAAAAATATGCCAATCGGTGATATCAAGCCTAAAGAGGATGAAGATGAAGGGCAAACTATTGATCAACCATCCTCTTCCATGGCACCTCAAGATGGTAGTGAACAAGACAAGATCCTTCCAAATGAAGATGTTCATGTATCTCAAGAGCAAATCGATGAGCAAGCTCAAGATGTTGGTACACCGATTCAAGCACCTCAAGTGGCACCTCAAAGAAGAAGTCAACTCACAAGTGGACACCCCAAAGAACTCATCATTGGTAGTCCAACAAGAGGAGTGACAACAAGATCTCGCAATACCGCCGCATTTGTTCAAGCCTACTCCTTTGTCTCTAGTATTGAACCATCAACAATTGACCAAGCTTTGAGTGATCCGGATTGGGTAAATGCCATGCATGAAGAGCTTAACAATTTCACAAGAAATGAAGTTTGGACACTTGAAGCTAGACCAAAGGGTGCTAGAGTGATTGGAACTAAGTGGGTCTTTAGGAACAAGCAAGATGATGAAGGCAACATTGTGAGAAACAAGGCAAGGCTTGTGCCAAAAGGATACTCTCAAGTTGAAGGAATTGATTTTGGAGAGACTTTTGCACCGGTTGCAAGATTAGAGGCTATTCGGTTCCTTCTAACTTATGCATCCCATCATGACATGAAGCTATATCAAATGGATGTGAAGAGTGCATTTCTCAATGGATACATCAATGAGCTAGTATATGTTGAGCAACCACCCGGTTTTGAAGACCCAAATCATCCCAATCATGCATATAGGTTGTCCAAAGCTCTATATGGATTAAAACAAGCACCGCGAGCTTGGTATGAGAGGCTTAGGGACTTCCTCATTGAAAAAGGTTTTACAATTGGCTGAGTTGACACCACTCTATTCACCAAGAAGACAGACAATGATCTTTTTGTTTGCCAAGTGTATGTTGATGATATCATTTTTGGCTCGACAAATGAAGAGTATTGCACGGAGTTTGGCAAGATGATGGCAATGGAATTTGAAATGTCGATGATCGGGGAGCTCACTTTCTTCCTTGGGTTTCAAATCAAGCAACTAAGAGAAGGGACTTTCATCTATCAAGAAAAGTATACAAGAGACCTACTCAAGAGATTCAAGATGGATGATTGCAAGCCGATTGAAACTCCAATGGCAACTAACACAAAGCTCGATCCCGACGAGAGTGGTATCAAGTTGGACCAAACCCTCTACCGGTCCATGATAGGTTCGCTTCTCTACCTGTGTGCTTCTAGGCCGGATATCATGTTTAGTGTGTGCTTGTGTGCCCGGTTTCAAGCCGATCCCAAGGAGTCTCACCTCACCGCGGTGAAGAGAATCCTTAGATATCTCAAGCACACCCCTAGCATAGGTCTGTGGTACCCTAAGGGCGCTAGTTTTGAACCCTTGGGCTACACGGATTCGAACTTTGCCGGATGCCGTGTTGAGCGTAAGAGTACCTCCGAGGGTTGCTACTTGCTAGGGCGCTCGCTTGTTTCGTGGTCGTCTAAGAAGCAAAACTGCGTATCCTTGTCCACCGCGGAAGCGGAGTATATAGC
Organism: Paspalum notatum; assembly: GCA_022530915.1. Classification (NCBI taxonomy): domain Eukaryota; kingdom Viridiplantae; phylum Streptophyta; class Magnoliopsida; order Poales; family Poaceae; genus Paspalum; species Paspalum notatum. Next base: position 28,832,903 of record CM039692.1, read on the forward strand.
AGCGGGGTCTTCTTGTGCCCAATTTCTATATATGAAGCAAACGCTCAAGGACTACGGAGTGGAGCTCTCTAGGATCCCTCTCCTTTGTGACAACAAGAGCGCGGTTAAGCTTACCAACAATCCGGTCCAACACTCTCGAACCAAGCACATAGATATCCGCCATCACTTCATAAGGGACCACGTTGCAAAGGGAGACATCCTCTTGCGAAATGTGGGCACTAAGGAGCAATTGGCGGACATCTTCACCAAGCCACTAGATGAGAGTAACTTTTGTAGGCTACGTGGTGAGCTAAACATGTTAGATGCTAGAACGATCATGTAAGTTGCCTTGCCATATAATTTGCAACATTTAGGAGTAATTTACTTGCCTAACCGCTGCAAGATAGAGAGGAGCAAGGGTCTAGCATGAGCTGGTGGAACTTGGTTTCGCTCATGGCTTGTTGAAAGGCTCCTCTTGAAAAAGCTTGCGGGGGGAGTAAATGTGGCAAGTGTAGATTTAAAATTCCGCATGCATTGCATTCCTTGTCATATAGATGTGCACGCATGTTTCAATTCCTAACCATGCTTGTTGTAGCTTGCACGTGCATTGCATACGTTAGTGTCACAAAGGAGCACATTTAATGATATCGAGACTTGTTTCATGTACAAGCATCTCAAGTCATGAAAAGAGAACAGAGCAACGGTCTAGCATTATTCTTCATGCTTATTTGGTCAAATCCCTCCGGGACAGGAGTTAATCATCTCTAGTTCTCCTATGGATAGACCCACACATTTATTGGTTCTTGTCGTGGTTCCGGGAACCGGGGTGACAGAAGCAGTAGATTTGTTGTTCGGCGGGGGATGTCAGCATGGACTCGCTCCGAATGGTGAGCCGGTAGACTCGAAGGTTTATACTGGTTCGGGATGAATCCCTACGTCCAATGGAGTGTGTTTCTTGTATTATGAGGTGTGTGGAGGTGTTACAATGGGCGCAAGCGCAGCGGAGGGGGGTCTCCCTGTTACTTGGCCTCCGTGCTCTTTGTGGTGTTCCTTGCTGTTCTGCCCTTACTCGTGAGTGCTTCCCCTCCTTTTATAGTTCAAGGGGGGAGCTTACAATTCCAGAAAAAGAAGAAGGGATACAAAGGGGAGGGGGGACCCTGACATGTGGGTCCCCTTGCTATAAGAGTCCTGTCAGAAGCCCGTGCGTTTCTGGCACGCCTTTGTCACGCGCGATGTGGTCGTCTGTCCGGGATCCTGTAGCTGAGCTGTGCCAGGGGTTCGGTGTACCTGCGAATGCTTCTATTCTCACGGAGTCAGGGAGCCGCATGGGGAGGGAGTTCCGTCCTGTCCGTCCTGGCCTCCTTTCTTTAGCTCTTGGCGTCAGACGGGCGTGGTGTTAGGTGGCGGATTATCCGGCTACGGAGCGCTGCTGCCGAGTCGTTCCGTCTGTCCGTAACGGCGCCTCGTGCATCATCGCGCCCCGCTGAGGGGTGAGGGTCGGTCGGTTGCCTTCTGCTTCGTAAGTCTGTACGAGGCGGGGCTTGGTAGTTCTGTCTCTTGCGCTTGTTCGGTTTTGCCGACCTCGCCACACCCTGCTAGGTATCTCGTTTTATAGGGTCAACCTATATCCGGCGTCACCCCCTAGCCCCGTCGTGGCGGGGCGTTCCAGGCGAGCGGCGTCAAGTGGTTGATGGCACATCTTGTCGCAAAGAGTTCGTGTACAGGCATGCGCCTAGCAGGCGGTGGCAGCGTGAAGCCGTTCCGTCGTAGCAGGCGTGGGCGCAGGAGGGCAGCGTGTCGTCCCATTATCCGGGCCCACGAGTGGACTTTTCGCTGCCTGGTCGTGGGACGCACGCCGGTGGGTCCCAACGTCGGGCGCGGCATCGGTCGGGATTCTCCGCCTCGCCCGAACCTTGATCTGAGGATCGGTCGCCTCGTGGGAAGGTCGGCCGCCTCTGTCCCGTACGAGCGTACGGGGCGAGGGTCGGGTCGGCTCGCTGTGCGTTGGGTAAGGCCGTGGGCCTTCGACCTGGGCCTGTGCAGGCCTTTCTTGGGCTTCTTTCCTCTGGGGGTTTTGTATTCTCCCCCGTCAGTTCTAAATTGCCAATTTTCTTGGACTTGGATTTTATGCTTGAAAAACCAAAACTAAATATAGCATGAGAGAATGCACCTATCTTAGAGGACTTGAGGGGTAAGGGTTTCACCTTGAATTGTCCATACTTGTATTTTTTTTTGAATCTTCAAAAAGTTGGACAAGAAAAGGATTTATTCCGCGTAAATAAGAGTCTGTGCACAGCCACCGGACTGTCTGGTGCCTCACCGCCGGACTGTCCGGTGGGTGCACTTCTCCTTCCTCCCACAAGTCTCTCAGCGTATATCGTCCGATGGTACCGCCGGACTGTCCGGTGGCCAAGCACCGGACCGTCCGGTGGCTGTACCATCTCCTCCTCAAGATAGCTTCCTCTCGGCCTATTTCGTCCGATGGCTCCGTCGGACAGTCCGGTGGCTCACCACCGGACTGTCCTGTGGATTGTTGTCACACCCTGGTTTTCAAAAGACAAACCAGAGCAAATCTATATGTGTGCCAGGATCTAATCTCACACATATAGAGACAATTAACAGTGATATCATAGACAATGCTTTATTACATATCGTTTAAACAAGATTACATCAAGATATCAAGTCCGTAACACAGAGTAGCGGAAGCGTAACTAAAACTCCGAGCCATCCACAGGGAAGCCAACTGGGGGTCGCTCGCCTTGAACTCCATGATCCTTCATTTGTACTCCTTTAAGCCTTCATCTTCTGAGCAGCAGTTGGGTTCCAGCCAACAGTAGGTTGAAATAAAAGAAACAAGCGTGAGTACTTCAACTCGTACTCCACAAGCATAACATGAACCATGAGGCTCTAAGGTTGGCTGACACAATGCATGAGCTTTTAGTTGATCAAGTTTTATTAAGCAGCTAGTTACTACAAGTGAGTTGATGAACCATTAAACCCAAGATATTGCATAAGAGATTAAACAACATTGTTAACATAAGAACCAACTTCCAAACCCAACCAGGAACCACTAATCTGTATAAAGGATCTGGGCCGCTCATAACCGTGAGCACGGCTGACATGTCAGTTTTACACTCTCGAGAGGTCGTACATCTTTACCCACAAGCCATGTGCTACGCTAAGAGTTCATCACATTGCCTGAGATGAGATGACTAGCAAGCACACTACGAAGCCTTTACAAAGATCACGTTGGTAAAAAGTAACCGCAAGGAATCAAACGCCGCAATTGTGGTGTCCGCCTCACAAAGGGAGAAGCACACAGCACACTCAACCTAAGGTAGTGCAGCGACCACAAAAGCTTACTCCCCCTCTTGCCCCGCAGGTAAGTTACTCTAAACCAAAATGATCTAATTAATCAGCTAAGACCGTCCCATACCAGTCTCATGGTAGCACGGTTATCCCAGGTTGTCGCTTTGCGAACCGGTCCTTACGGAGACCGGCTATGAGCAAACCACTAAGCACATGCTCAAGCCCCCCTAAACCAAGTTGCTAAAAAAAACCAATTTTAAGGAGACATGAACCACTCAAGCACACAGCACAGAGGGTCAAGCTCAACAATTATATTGCATAGATCCATTAACAATATTATTAACAAAAGTAACATGTGTTCGCGCAGCAACTAGCAAAATTTAACCAACGTGCAACCCATAGGTGAAAATATCGATAAAAGAGGCTACGATATAGTCCTTAGGGCATACAAGTTTAGACACATGCATATGAACTGATTAAATGGTTATTAGGTTGTCCAGGTTATACTTGCCTTCCACAAAGGTACTCTTGCTGTTGCTCACACACGTTGATCCTCAGCGCAAACAACTGAAATAGCAAACAAAGGGAAACTAAGAACAATACACCATACAAATAAATAATTTGATAAAGAACATAAATTAAAAGAACGCCAGTTGTTACTACTAACATGGGAGCGCAACAACTGGAGCAAAACGATTAACAAAAAGATAAAGATGGTTGGAAAAGAATAAACTCATGATGAAGGATATGAAGGTTGGAACAAAAGGATTTGGTTGTGTATGGAAAACATCATGTTGAGAGTTTGTGATGAGTTTGATGTTTGTCGAATGGCCGATGAGTGTTATAAGCATATCATGGGTTAAGGGACAAATACTTGCAGAAAGACTTTGGTAAGGAGGTTGTACTTCTAGAGTAAAACATGCCATGACTGAGATGGAGGTAGCGGGTAGACTTGCTGAAACATTCCAAGGGACAATGGATCAGCACGGTGGTTGTCGGTGGAGGTGTCAAATGGATTCTTCATGCAGGAGTATGATGGTGATATTTCAGTATAGTGTAGAGGGTTCTTGGCAACACACTTTTACCAAAGGATACATCAAAAGCATTGTTGGATCATCGGGGAACATGGATTTGTTAACCGGCGTGCGTGCTGAAATCTGCGGACAACTGAGCAACAAGCACTAAAAACACCGCAAACCTGTCCGACCAGCACCAATCATTGCACCACTTTGTGAGGTTGTGTGCAGGTATGTAACATACATTCAAACCAAAGGGATTGCCCATAACCAATCTGGTTTGGTGGAGAACGCTTGTGCAAAAGAGGTATACTTGTCGATTTGGACAGCAGTGGCATTGAGCATGAAGGCCGATGAAACCATGAACTCTAGGGGTCATATGCCAAAAGAAAAATACAAGGAGGTGTTTGGGATTATAAGGCATGTGTTGGTGCAAGGGATCGGCAATTGGACTGCTGGATAGTTGGGAAAGTGCACATCAAAGGGGCAGCAGTGCTACTGCCAAGACAACAACGTTAGCGAGCACAACGACAGCCATGACTTTCTCATTGCTGCACCAATGGTCAAGCCAGTTTACAGGAGCATGATTAAGGATATAAGACATGTCTCAGTCAAAGGGCTTGCTGATTGGACTCGTGGATCATTGAGAAAACACGCACCCAAACGGCAGCAGTGCTGCTGTCTGGACTGCAGTGACAGCGAGCACGGTGACGGCTGTAACTCTCACATCAGTACACCTATGGACAAACCATTTTATGGAGGTGTGTACAAGGATATTAGGTACGTCTCAGTAGAAGGCCTCAACCATTAGACTACCGGATTACCGGCAAACTTGAACCAAGGGCAGTAACACGGCTGTTTTGGACAGCAGCAATAGCGGACACATCAACCACCGAAAAGCTGGTCTTCATGGCTCCGATGGCCAAACCGTTTTACGGGTATGTATTCAAGGACAAGATACAAGATCTGGTTGAAGGGCATATCCATTAGATCACTGGAATGACGGGAAACACCTGTGCCAACTAGGGCAACATGGCTGTCCATGACTGCAGCGAGACGTCACATGGGTAAACCTTGCCGGAACTTGATGGGATTCGATCTATGCAACGTGATTTGCAGTGGGAAACAAGCGATCTACACAGGGAGGTATTAAGGGGTTCTCACCATGCAGTTGATGGCAGAAGAGATGACATGAGCGACATCAAGGCGGCGATGCCACTGCGCACACGATCCCATAGGGCTGCAGCCTTGCCTCGGCATCGGGGATCATTGGGGGGTGCCCTCCATGGTCTCCACACCATGGACAGCAAGGGCAGCAGTAAGGAGGCAACCTCCATGGCATCCTTGAGGGCGTGGATCGAAGAACGCAGCAGGGGATCATCTTCCTTGTGACAAGAGCACTCCGTTTTCATGTTTCGGTGGTGGGGGGAGTGTAGGGATGAGAGGGGACAGCCATGGGGGAGAGGGGCGGCCATGGCTGCTCCCTCCTTCTGTTTTCTCATGAGGAGGAAGGGAATGGGTGGCCAAGGGAGGGGAGGGGCGGCCAGGAGAGGAGGGGCAGCTAGGGAGAGAAGGATTAGGGTTAGTTTGGGCTGTTTTGGGCTTGCTTAAGACTGGCCCAAGCTATGGACAGAAGTGGAAAATAAAATAAAGAATTCTGGGCCTTGATCCAAGGTCAAAATGAGAGGAATGTCGGGCCTTGACCAATTAGTGATATGGTCATGGGTCTTGTGCTTGTCATGCACGCAAGAAAAAAAAAGAACAAAATTTGATGGTTGGATCCGAATTTGGAATTTCTCGGGTCTATGGAAAGAGAAAGGGAAGATAACATCAATGGGACATGAGCTTGAGAATGACACTGAGTTATACAATAGAGAATGATGTCAATGGAAAGAAATGATGAACAGGTAACCTTGAGAATGAGGTGTCGAAGATCTACGAAAGAGGGAAAAAAATAGTGAAGTCCGAGTGCAATCATTTAGGGTTTTCAGAATTTGACTTGGATCAATAGAAATAATTGGCTTGGTATAGAGAAGGGTCAACGTGACTGGATTAGGGTTTTGAGTCGGTGAAACTTATGAGATTCAACGTGAGTTGGCAAAGAGGAAAAGGATTAGGATTTTAGAGATATGGATTGAGATAGACTCAAAACCTAGCCGGTTTTTTTTGAAATACTTGAAACCTCATTTTACACACATAAACACTTATGCACTTCGGCATGAATGCAACAAACAAACAAATGGATTCTTATTGGAAAAATATTTTTAAAAGCATACCCTTCTTTTAATCCAACAAAACATACAAGTTAGAAAATTTTAGAAAATTAAGAAATCCTTCATTTTATTCATTGTTATCTATTCACATCCCAAAATTAGAAATTTTGGAGTGTGACAATTGTTCTTTGACGGTTCCATGAATCCGAGTCTCGGTTTATTTCGTCCGGTGGGTAACCACCGGACTGTCCGGTGGCGTCATGCCGGGCCCAGTAAACTCCTTATAAACGTTTAATCCGCGGGGGCCCACCCCTCTTCTTCTCACATCGCTCGACCCCGTCGCCCGCGCCTTGTGTGCCCTAGCCCTGCAGGACGCCGCGCCGCCTCTCCCATGCCGCCGCGCCGCCTCGTCCCGTCGATCCCTGCGGCATCGCCTCCGCGCCACCCTGCACCGACGCCGCGCCGCCACGCCACGCCGCCGCTCCGCTTCTCCCACGCCTCCGCGCTGTGCCGTCTCGCTCTGTCGCCTCTCCTGTGCCCTAACCTCGCTGCCGGTGCTGAGGCTTCTTCCCCGGGTACTCCTCCTCATCCTCGGTCTCCTCCCCTTCCGATCTCGGTGAGCAATCCTTCGTTTCTTGATCTTATGCTATCCTTGCTCACAAAGTTTCATGTTAGGGATTCATCTCCTAGGGATTCATGGCATGTGGTTGCAAATTGAGTAGATTTAATGTCAATGCACCAATGGATTAGAGTAATTTAGCCCTAATGTGAGATGGTCACACGTTTTGGTGAAAATTACCCCAAGTTTGACGCTTGACATGCATTCCATGAGTCCGAAAATCCATTTCTTGCTCTAGGTCTCACCTTATCTAGTTTATTCCACGTATCTAATTCTTCTCGTCAATCTACTCCTTGGATGTATGTTACAGATGGGTCATGAGAAGGGAGATAAGGGCAAGAGCAAGGCTCCTGATCCTCCTCAGAAAAAGAGGAAGACTCTCGAGGAGAGGGAGCGTGAGGCAGCCGAGCGTGCCGCAGCCGCGTTTGATGCGATGGAGAGCCGCCGCGCGGGAGGGATACGGATTGGAGAGCAGAGGCAGAATCCTCCTCGCAGTGGCCGACCACTTCCTCCGACACCTCACAGTGCTCGCACCAAGCGAGCCACTCCTCTCAGCCAGCCCAGAGAGCACCAGAGACGTGGACTCGTTTCACCGGTGGAGATCATAGCTGAGCAGGAGGCACAGGAAGCCAGGGTACGAGCTGCAGCTGCCAGGGCTCAGGCTCATGCACAGCACGAGAGACAGCCACAGGGTCAGGCAGTGGCAGAGGAGCAGCCACCAGCTTCGGTATGGGAGGAGTGCTCCTTCTCCTCCATTCCGGCACCTCCTTCTCTTCTAGGCACTGCCCAGCTCTTTGATTACAGATCTTATGAGGGCAGAAAGCTGAAGAAGCTTCGGTACTATCTCTCAGACAGTCAGTGGCAGCCAGAGGAGTGGGATGAGAGAGTGGACCCCCGCTTCCAGACGTTGGTTCAGGCGTCTCTCTACGAGAGCTCCAGACCAGCAGGGATGGGCTTGTTTCCACACGTGGTGCTACCTTTGCCCAGGATGGGTAATGTGATCCAGCATAACCTTTACCAGTACTTCGATCACATTCCCGGCCTCCCTGACCTGCTAGAGCACATACACTGATATGTAGAGGACTGGGTTCGTGTGTTCTATGCCACACTGTATGTTGGCCCTGAGCGAGAGTACATTCAGTTCATGTTCCAGGGCCTGCCAGTGAGACTGTATAGGCAGAATGTGGCGATTCTTCTCGGTCTTGAGCTTTCAGAGCGCCGCCTGCACACAGATGTCTATGGTGAATCAGAGCCCCCTCGTCGCTCGAAGAACGAGCGGATAGCACTGACAGACAACGAGGTGCGCGGCATGTTCAGGGAGGGTGCCCAGGAGCGTACCCCGTCTCAGTTGACACCCCCGGCCTGTATAGTACACAGGGCCATGCGCCGTACTCTGCTGCCCCGGCTTGGATACAGAGAGGGGATCACCACACTACAGCAGCACTTACTCAGGGCTCTCATGCAGAGGATACGCTTTTGTGTGGTGGATCTTCTGATAGCAGAGACGGAGGATGTGATCACCGACGGGATGGGTGCTCATCGCAGTTTTCCATATGCTCACTACATTTCCCATATGTTGAGTCGGATTGATCATGACCCAGATGCGACTCCTCTTCCCCAGATGAGGCTGTTTCGACAGATCCGGATGAGCTTCCCCACTCACAAGGCACGCGCACCGCTCGCTCCTAGAGCGCCGGTTCACGGGCCTGTACCTCCAGAGGGTCCCTCCCGGCCTTCATAGATAGAGACCGCACCAGAGACAGGGGGAGCGACCGCTGCAGACACAGACAGTGGGGACGACAGCTCAGATGACGAGCGCGCGCCGCCCCTACCACTCCTCTCTCATGATCATGAGGCAGGTGGCTCGCGCGCTCCACCTTCTCCCCCACCACCACCGTCCGTCACAGCTGCTCAGGTTGCGACACCTACAGATATCGCATCTATGTTCTAGATGATGATCCAGCACCAGCAGCAGCAGGCAGACGAGCGCCTGGTAGAGCACCTTGCAGAGCAGCAGCGACGTAGCGATGAGCGTTTTGCACTCCTTCTGCAGCAGCAGCAGCTGATGCAGAGCGCTTCCTCCAGGTCTAGCAGCAGTCGGCCGAGCAGTAGGCGCGGATCCTCTCCACAGTTCACTCACTGGTCGCAGGGCTCCGGACAGATACTCAGCAGCAGATTGACTCCCTGCACCAGCAATTCCAGCTTGCTCCGCCGCCTACAACCACCCTGCCGCTCACTACCTCGGACACCGGCCTCCAGAGCCCGTTCGCCTCGCTGGCCACTCTGAGCACTTCCCCAATCTTTTTCTCTTACTCAGAGTTGCTAGCGAGTCAGCCGAGGATGGAGTTGACGCAGCTTCCGGCACGCACGCTTCATTTTGACTCTTCTCCGCCGACGTTGCTGGATCTGCCTCTCACCACTGCGCCAGACAGTCAGCTCCAGACCTTAGGGCAGCCCCTGCCACTCCTCTCTCATGATCATGAGGCAGGTGGCTCGCGCGCTCCACCTCCTCCCCCACCACCACCGTCCGTCACAGCTGCTCAGGTTGCGACACCTACAGATATCGCATCCAGCACCAGCAGCAGCAGCAGCAGCAGGCAGATGAGCGCCTGGTAGAGCACCTTGCAGAGCAGCAGCGACGTAGCGATGAGCGTTTTGCACTCCTTCTGCAGCAGCAGCAGCAGCTGATGCAGCAAAGGAGTGATGAGCGCTTCCTCCAAGTACACAGCTTCCGGCACGCACGCTTCAGTTTGACTCTTCTCCGCCGACGTTGCCGGATCTGCCTCTCACCACTGCGCCAGACAGTCAGCTCCAGACCTCAGGGCAGCCCCCAGTCAGCAGTGCTCCTCAGGTTTCTCCGGTGCCAGAGGCGTCCGATCCGTCACCTGCAGAGGCTACTCTAGAGTTCCACTCTCCAGCCCAGTCGGCCGAGCCTAGCTACCACACTGCTTCCACTACGTGCTCGACGACTGGTGCCACGGCCACGACGACGACGCCGACACTCACCGTCTCTGTCCCGCTCGAGGCTCCAGGCTCAGTTCCACTCTCTGACATCGAGCGTGCAGTCGACGACGCAGCGGCAGACAGCGACACCGACTCCCCGTCGCGCTTCATCCTGTCCTCTCAGAAGGATGGCTCCCGGCTTCCCGATCCTTCAGCGTCGTAGGCCTCCCTTCTTGGTGCTTGACGCCAAAGGGGGAGAGTTAGTTGTAGGGGGAGCTTAGGGGGAGAGTCAGTAGAGCTAGAGAGTGTCTAGCAGTCAGGGGGAGCTTTTGAGAGAGATCTTTCGATGTATGATGGATTTATTTTGGATGTTGACCCATGTCATGACATTTGGTTTTTAAGCATGATGTATGTTCTCATGACTATGGTTCTTTGATTGTGATTGTGACTATGTGTTTATATTCACGTTTTACTTTGAGCTTTGTGTTTATTTTCTTTACTTTACTAGCTCTACTCGTTTTGTTGTCATCAATCACCAAAAAGGGGGAGATTGTGAGAAACAAGCCCTAAAAGGTAGAGGTTTCGGTGATTAATGACAACCTATTGTCGTTTACTAATGAGTTCATGCTTTGAAAGGTTTATATTAGAAATGGAGCTCATTGGTTGATTAAAAGAGGCCCCTAATTTCAAATATTATTGAACGGCTTGTGGTTTGATCGAGCTAGCAAGAAGATCGGGTGTTTCCCTAGCTAAGTGCCAAAAGGTGAAGAAGGGCACTTAGTTTTCTTTTTGCTAGCTTTAGTCGAGCCGTACTATCAAGAGGGGTTGAGGTGAGTAGCTTGAGTCACTCCATTTCGAGAATTCTCTAACGTTCGAGTGCATCTATGTCCTAAAGCTCTAGCACCTTAAAACATGCCAAAACACACTCACCTTTGTCAAATAAGTCAAGAGAAAGCCCTCCGAAAACTTTACAAAACTCTGTTTGAAAACAGCGCTGAAAACCAAATCTTTATGTACCATCGGACTGTCTGGTGGCTCACCACCGGACTGTCCGATGGCTCAAAAACATAGCGCTGAGTTTATGTCGATCGGCTCGCTTTAATAGCCACCGGACTGTCCGGTGCAATCACCGGACAATATAAACTGAGGGCTGTATTTTCTTTGTCCCAAGGGAAATGGACCACCGGACACCACCGGACTGTCCGGTATACCACCAGACGGTATAAACTGAGGGGTTGCCAAGTGGACTGACCTCAACCCTCCACCGGACTGTCCGGTGGGTGACCACCGGACTGTCCGGTGCCTCTAAGGCCCTTGGCGCGAAACGGGTTTTTGAATTTTGTATATCACCGGACTGTCTGGTGGCTCACCACCGGACTGTCCGGTGGGTACGCAGAAAAACGGTTGGAGCTCCCCAATGGCTACTTTTGGAGCTCCACCCTATTTAAAGGCTCCCCCTCCCCTCATTTGCTACCTTTGCAACCCAAGAACACTCATATACACTCAAAGGTCACCTACACCACAAATTCCACTCTTAATCTTGAGCTTTGGGCAAGAGACTTGAAGGGAAGAGAACTCCTTGATTGGAGTGGAATCAAGTGAAGCCACAGCTTGTTACTCTTGGTGATTGCGATCACCTAGACGGCTGCGGTCGTGCGTTCCGCGAGCTCCCGGTGCTTGTGGGAGAAGCGGAGCAAGTCCTTTGCGAAGGGATTGTAACCGGCTCAAGCTCGCCGGTCCGGAGCGGAGAAGAACTTCATCAAGAAGAGAGTACTTGGTCCGCGGATCAAGGGGTTGCTTGACCTTTGCGAAGGTCACTTTCCAACCTCATTCCTTGCGAGGTTTGAGGCCGGGATCCTTACGAGGAGCCCGCGAGAGCAAAGCCTTGCGAGGGGCGCCAAATGAGGAGTAGGGGGTTGAGACCGTGTGTCTCCCCGAACCTCGGAAAAAAAATCCTTGTGTCTCTCTTTACATTTCCGCATTTACTTTCCACTCTTTACCTTCCTAGAATTGCATGCTTGGCTCTAGATTGCAAACCTTTTGTGCGTGTAGTTCATTAGGATCACTTGTTTAGGCACTAGGGTGAATTGGGACTTGTGCGATAGGATTTAATTTTATGTTTCGAAATTAGAAGTCCAATTCACCCCCTCTTAGACATCTTAATCCTTTCAGAAGGAATTTTCTTCTGGTTCACCAAATAAACCCTTATAGAAATCAATGATAAAGCTTTTAAGATTAGCATGTCTTTCTACTTTAGTGCTGCCATTCTCAAGCGAGTAAGTTCTCTTTTTTCCATGTTTTCCATTAGCAATCATATGAAAATATAGTGTGTTATTATCTCCTAGGAGGACATCTTTTGCTGTTGCCCATTGCTAATACTTAATTTCTTCATCTGTCATTAGTTTGGTCAGGTGATCTGAGACTGGGACACAGTCTAGCTCATCCAAATTCAGATCTCTGACTTCGGCATCAACATCCAACGAGCAAATTATGTTCTGTGATTTTTTTTTCTCGTAATCACCATTTGTTTGGGCCGCCCGTCCTCTTAGAAACCACCGCAAAGTGCTGAGCCTTTTGTTCTACCTTTGTACCGAATTACGATCTTTACTTATTTTAGTCCAAATTTCCTTAACCCGTTCGTGAAAACCCTCCTGCTGGAGCCAATACAGTTCAAACTTAAATTGTTTGTTGCTTCCAACGAAAGCAGGAGTTCCAGTGTCAAGGAACAAAGGGGTATGGTTGGAAACACCTCTTTCTAGCACTTGAACCGAGACCGAGGGGTATTTAAATTCCCATTCAGTCGACATGAGAGCTCTATCTAGCTTTTCATAAGTCAGTTTAGGAAGGGAATTTTCCCAGGTGTATTGTCTTCCCATTAAATTTATTTCTTTTAAATCAAAGCTGTCAATCACAACATTGAAAAGAAAAGGCCAACGACAATTAAACCTGTCATTATTTTTCTCCTTGCTGTTCCTCAAGATATTAAAATCCCCATCAATGAGCATAGGTCGAGGATTATGCTGGCTTGCCCGTACAAGCTCCGAAAGGAAAGCAGACTTGAACTCATCTTGAGCCAGGCCATACACAACCATCAAAATTCATTTGAATTTATCGGCTCTATTACGGAGGTGGAACTTAATATAAAACTCTCCTTCCACTGTGAGGGATACATAAGAACATTTGATGCCTCCAGATCTACCCCTCGGAGGGAGACAATGCCAAACAAAATTTGTACCACCAGATAATCATGCTAGATTTGACTTTGACATGTTCTGCATTTCTGTTTTCATTACCACAAAGAAATCGAGGTTGAGATCTCTCACGGCTTCCGATATGTAACGATATTTAGCCAAGTCCAAAAGACCTTTGCTATTCCAGAAAATGCCTTTCATTGGAAAACTTTTGTTTTTATTTTTGATTTGTCACCCCCTCTTTTGCCCTTATGCTTTTTAAAGTGTTTTTTTTTACTTTCGTGCAGAGGGCATAAGGTCAAAAATTTGTGTCTAGGTCTACATCATCAAAGTCCACTTCTGATACATCCTTAATTAGGTGAGCTAAGAGGTTGTTATTTAGTTCATCCATCTCATCATCACTAACATTAAAAGGATTGGCCAGATTGCTCTCATCCAGATTAAGTGGTGCTGGTGAGCTTAGTGATTTTCATATCACAGACGCCGTATCTATTTCCATTTTTTTCAAAGCATTAATCGACGTATTGACAACAGCATCACTAGAGCCCATCTTGAAGCCTAGATTTTTAAATCTATTGGCACATGAGGTATTTGCTAAAGAGCTAATAGCAGTTACGGTCGAGTTTTTCATACTTGACTGAACCTACCAAACCGGTTGAGAAGCAGCTGGCTGTAGCACTTTGTTAGCTGCAGCCCACTCATTTCCCCATCCTAGTCTAAGTATCTACCATAACGGAGTGCATTCCAGATATGGATCAGAGACTCCAGAGTTGGCCGAAGTGGCAAAAAGGGTTTTGTCCCAACCTATCAGTAGCTCATCAGCCGAGAGGGTTTGGAGCATTTATCATTACATCAACAATGCGAAGAGAAACAAGCTAGGTACAAATAATGCCAATAAGCTTGTTTTTATTCTAATATGGGTCTTTTGTCTCGGATGTCCAGGAGCTACAAAGAAGGGCCACATGCCAAATGGGACATTGACGCAGAAGATTCAGCTATCTAAGAGGTAAAACTGGTGGTTTTTTTTTTCCATGTTTACGTTTAATTATTCATTAAGTGACCATGTTTCTTGTGAACAATTCTTTCGTACAGGTCTACAGGATAACAGAAACATGGGGGATCTGGGGGATTGGGATCGCCAGCACCGCATCTACAGTTCCTTCACTCATGTTGTGCTGCTAGGAACTCTGGAAGCGCAGAAACAACCTGGTATTCCGGGGCGAATCCCAGTCCCTACGCCAAACCCTCCAATCATGCGCCGCGGCAAGCAGACTCTGGGCTCATCGGTTCCACCGCGACGAAGCCGTACGGTATGGTGCAATGTATTTAGCTTGTAACCGCCTACATGTATCATTCCCCTCCTCCTCTGTACTGCTTCCACGACTGCGAAGTCGATGATGTAATTCTGTGGCAATAGCCAGTTAAGAGAAATGCAATGGATCTTCCGCTCCCCGTTGACAGTAAAAAAAAAAAAAAGATTCCATCATCCCGGAAACCTGGCTTCTTATTAGATTTAATTTGCACAAACTGCTGCACTCAGGTTAAGAAACTGACCATGCATCCGGTATCAGGAGCGCTGAGTGGAGAAGGTGGCTCAGCGACCTCCTCCTGTTCCGGAACTCGTCCGACGGCGGCTCCGCGGCTGTCAACAAGATGGTGCAACAACTCGACGTGCCTGTCAAGAAGGCGAGTGCAGCCGGCGATGACGATCAAAGCCAGCGGCAAAAGACAACGACATGGACGAAGCGTGGCAATAGGAACGCGGCGGCAGAGAGGGTCGCCGTGTGCGCCAAAGGGCTCGGTGCCTACTTGTGGCACTACGGCCGCGTCATGGCGGCGCCGGTGACCAAAGGCAGGGGCGGAGCCAAAAACTTAAAATTTCATTTCAGGGGAGTCTAATAGCACTAAATTTTTAGTTTTATTTGAAATTTTAATTTTTAATGTAAAATTTTGGATCAAATTGTTATGCTAAAATTTTGATAGGTCAAATTGATTTCTCAAAATTTTGGCATAGCACATTTTGATATTGAATCAAGCAAGCTCTCTGCGGCGCTAATTAGGCGTACTACATTGCCGGTTCTTAATCTCGGCTCGTTCATACAAGAGGTGATATTGTTCCCTTAAATTTAAGAAATTAATGATAGCCATTCATATATTAGTGATGATCTGATGGTTATAAGTAAAGAAGAACCAATTGTAAAGAATTAAAGTGGTGGACCGGAACCTAAAATTGGTGGTCCGGAACCAAAAAACTAGTAGGCCGGAACCCAAAAGCGGTGGGCCGGAACACTTGGAGAAACCTAAGTTCCATCTAAGCACCATAAAAAAATCTCTAAATAAATTTAATTCTTTTTGCGCAGTGCGAAAGTATGTACAAGTGCAATTTGCCGCTGATAATACTGTTCTCGGTGCTGGTTTCTCTGTCTTAATTTGTGGGGCTTATCTATATTGCCACGTACTATTTGGAAAAAAAATTATACGATGGTGAAAGATTATTGTTGATTCCTATGGGTTAACGTGCCCTTTTTTTTATCATTGGCATGGTCAAGCGTTTTTCCTCAAAACTTGTGATGAAGATAGATTCTGCTTTCACTATGGTCACCAGCCAGTGCATTTGTACCGTATACATTGTGCAATCATTGTTTTTCCACTCTGTGTATAGTGCGTAAATAGTGTTTTCCACACCCATTTCCACTCTCTGGTGACCATGGTCTAAAGTGCTTCGATTATCAAACTGTGGCATGATTAGCACCATCAGAGGCATACTAAATTACAGTTGCTATGCTACTACTACGTATATGTTTCTTTGGTACCAGTACCATGGGATGCCATCTAAATTACAGTTGCTATGCTACTACTACGTATATGTTTCTTTGGTACCAGTACCATGGGATGCCATCTTCAGCCTCGTTTAGATGCAAACAACTAATTATTAGCCATTAAAAAATATAAAAAAATAGTTATTTTGGATTCAAAGTCTAACCAATAAATTAGTTAATAGATGTGCAATGTACTAATTCTAAATATTTGAAGCTAATTTTTTAATTAATGATCTAAACATAGCCTTTACTTGTTGGTATGAAACTTTTTATCTGTGTAGTGGTCTAGTGGAGTCCGCAGATAAGGATATACATGCATGTAATTTGTCTATATTTCAAACTCACTCTGTCTCTATGTACGGACAATGTTTTTCATGCCTATATACATACTCTGTTGACCTTACGGGCACATGTATACTAGAGATGATATAAATGCAGATGAATCACACTTTTATGACAAAGAATGAATTGATGAAATATAGAAAGCTCAGAATAAGAAAACATTATTTAGATACCACTATTGTGTCTTCTTAGAAATTTCCCAAAAAATATTAAAGCTAATTATATATACATACCTGTTGGTTGAACTTGGTACGATGTGGACGCTTTGCATGTTGACAAATGAACTTACAGATAGATGGATCGATATTTTGGCCCCTGAACTATTACATTTGTCTAATTTTAACTCATAACTGCCATATCATTTAAAATGGACACACAAACTTACAAACCAATTAAAATTTGGCGCATGAATGGTTTTAAGATGATATGGTGGTTATTTTATCTTTTTCCGAAAAAAGCTTGACGATTCAGCCTACCTCTTTCTTTATCTCTCCTCTCGTCTCTCTAGCCTCTACTTCTCTCCATTTCTGTCACTTGCCTTCTCTCTTCTCTACCTTAGGCTTGATTCGCGCACATGCCACTCCTTAGTTTCTCCCTATCATCTAGCATGTCTACTCCCCTAGTAGAATTTAACCCTAGGTATGTAGCAGCTTGAGCTTCCCATGGTGCAGACTACTTGCACAACATCCACTTTGCATCCGCCACTCCTCCCCTATCTGAATTCACACATGCCTCTGTAGATCAACATGCATGGTTCCGTCGTGACTTGAAGCTAACCCATGCTAAATAATTTGTTGCATCATACCTTGAATTGAGCTCTTGATCCACCTTGCTTGGCCTATCCTGACACCATAGAGCCCATCCGCACTGAGGATGGTGGTGCATCCTCCCGCAGTAGGAGTAGGCCACCAATTTGGCCATGCATGTGTGGGTTATTGGATGGAGGAGGCTTGGTTGGTCCGCGCCGACGACGTAGTCGGCATGATGGATTCAGAAGGCCTGGTCAAGAACTCATGATCCATCGCTCCACGCCATCACAACTAGTTGGGTAAAGGTACACTAGTTAAGCCACTGATAAATAAAACCCTAGCATCGATTTAACCATTGTTAAAGATTTTTATCAGCACTTTTTTCCAATGAATCGATCTTTTGGGTGAGTGAGTTAGAGATTCCTTAGAGTGTGAAAGTAAGCATTTAATCTACTCCAACCATCAAGAGTGAGCTTAGCGCCTCATAGATAGAGAGAGCACTTTGTCTCTTGGTTATGCTTAGTTCATCATGTGAGAGCAAGCCCAAGGAAAGTCTTGTTGTGTCAAAAAAGTGAACTTGAGGTGCCAATGACTCTTGAGGCCTTGTTGGCCTTGCCAGTGATATCAAGGATCGTCTAACTCAGCGTGGAGTGGCGAAGACACTTTGTATGGGAGAAGTAGATACATCTTCCTTTGTGAAAAAAGCTTCACAGTGAATCTTTGGTGTCTCATAGTGACTGTGTTGGTGACCTTCCCTTCGGCTCTTGGTGGCATTTAACCTTTTCTTGCCAAAATTCCTTTGTGGCTAGTGTAATCTCACGATATCTACCATCAATTACCAACCAAATGGAGCTATGCAAGTGAATAATTATGGATTAACCCTTCTACTAATGAGTTCCACAAGTTTTGTATCAATATTTGGATGCAGGTACCAAAAAGCACATAAAATAGATGAAAACATACCAAGGATCAAATATGAGGCACATTGGCCAAAGTGGCCAGGTCGGCCGACCACATCACCAGGTCGGCCGACTAAAGGTCAGGCCTGCCTGGTGCAACCAGGTCGGCCGACCAGGGGGCTGGCCGCCCGACCCACTGACAGGGTCGGCCGACCCCTGGTCAGGCCGCCCGACCTCCCAAGTCAGCCATGTGCCACCTCATTGATCCACATCATGAAGAAAATACAAGTGCACTCAAATCCAACCGCAAGACCAAGCATCCAATGTATCCAAAGGCCGAAAATGCACCAAGTCACGGATCCACAACGTCATCAATCCAAGAGAGAAGCAAAGTGGCCAATGCAGGGCTGACACGTGGTCGCCTGACCTCCTACAAGGTCGGCCGACCTACCCTCGGAGGCATTTTCCACGTGCAACAACCGTCCTAACTGCCAACCGCCATGGAGAAGCAAGATCAAGCTGTTGGAGTGCAAAGGCGGTAGATCGGGTGGTCGCCCGACCTCGGGCTAGGTTGGCCGACCTCCGACTTCGGCCTCCCACCGACCTAAGCCTCCTACAAATACCCCCTCCCACATGGGACTATAAATAGGCCTGTAGAGCTCATTTGTAAAGGTGTGGAGAAGTTAAGACCCATATCCTACCTTAGAGAGTGTCATTTTCCACATCTTAGTAGTTAGGATAGTCTTGGGAGTTAGAGTGAGTCGAGCTTTGCCTCGGAGTTCTCGGAGATTCTTCTGAGTCTGCGGTAACAGCTCTTGTATCTTTTGTACTCAATCTTTAATATAATTCATTTATATTTTACTTTATTTCTATCTCTTGCAAGTGTGGTGTATCTTTTATTTTGCATACTTGCTAGGCTTAGACTTGTGGTTATCTTAGTTAGTCAAGTCCCGTTATTCTTGCCGGTGCTATAATCCAACCTGTACGCCAGGCTCTGGTTAGGTCCTCTCCTCTGATCAAGGACGATCTATTGTTACTCAAGCTTCGCTTGAGTACGTTTATAGCGTGCCAGCCTATCTACGCAGATTTGCTTGGTAGCCCCACTCGGTGACAGCGTGTGGTGTGCCTGTGTAGTCCAAGCCCGTTCGTTCGGTAGGCCCGTAGGCGTTAGCCGGGTCTCCTTCGGTTGTCTACTATCTACCCCCTGACTTCTCGAGGCGCCGGAATTTCGCTTGACGCAAGACCCTAACTTGCTGCTTGAGTTTCTTAGTTAACCACGATAGAGTCTTTGCAGCCGAATAGAATAGAGTTTGGGAACTTTATCTCACTTGTTGTCCTCCTAGGCAACTATACCTTTCTACGTGTATCTTAGGTAGTTCAATTTACTTCATCCCACTATACACCTATCCGTTTACCAGACTTACCCCTGTCTAGTGACTAGCTGGTATATTTATTTAAGTATGGTTCATTCGATTTGAGTTTATTCAACTATACTCTCTCGCCTGCCGCTTCCCTGTGGATAAAAATATGATATTCGGAATACTCTGAGTGAAAAGCTATAGCGCTCTCCGTGCGCTTGCGGACTAAAATCTTATAAGGCAAAGAGACGCCAACAATAGCCTAGACTATGAGTAGCTATTTAGCCTATAAATACCGTGGTATAAACCTCATGTCTTTGAGAGTTTACTAATCATATTTTAGTTTTGCATCTATCTTGCCTTGTGTGCTTTACCTTTCCTAGTTTAGGCTTGATAGGTTTGCCAATAGCATGCAAGTATTTTTGGTAACTAGAGGTTGTGTTAGTAAATTAAATGTTAGTGTTTCAAGCACCGACAAGTGAGAATGTATCACATGTATGCCTCCGATGGTATCGCTCACATAGACTTTGAATGTGTATACTAGTTTGGGCAACTTGACCTACGTCTAGTTTGTGGGATATATCATGTTGTCTAGCATAAGAGCTAAAATTTTTGTAGTAGGGTTACAAACACCGTGTGTGTGTGCGCGCGTGCACATTGTGAACTAGCGAGTCCTTTCCCCATTGAGCAGGGTCTCTACCCCCCATATACGACGAGGAGGTAGAATGGAAAGAAAAAGAAAGGTGTCCTACCCATTGAGGGGTGTTCGTGTTTGAATCATACCACTATAATTTGCTGGCATCATCGCCCTATTCCATCCTTTGTGGGGTTAGTGGAATCGTTGTCAATCATTCTATCCTATCCCTATTCTACATGGGTGATGACAGAGGGAGGCCTCTTCATTGACCCCTGTTTGCTCGGCACCATCAGGAAGGAGCACACCTGCTCGTAGGGGGTTATGCTTGTTTCCTTGCCTAGCAAGTCATTTTTATCCATTTCCTAGACCCTCTCATTCATCAAGGGTGGTTAGGCACATGGTTGATCAGTTGTGAGCCCCGTTGGGCCCCTATGGCAATTGGGCGGACCGAACTGGGCCCCTATGGCAATTAGGTGGACCGAAACTCTGTAGTCGGGACCATCCCTTATTCCACGATAGGCTCATATCTGACATCATACAACCAGGGCAAACATTTTAGACCACTAGCAGCCTACATCTAGCCGTGGGCTGTGGTGCCTAGGGCACAAATCCTCACCAATAAGTTTTATACTTACTAGTATGTGTAGGATGTGCTAGGTTTATCTTTATGCAACTAGTTTGAGCCCTAGTTTAATATAGTGATTAGGTACTCAATTCACCCATTTCTCTCTTAGGTTAGGTGCACTAGTGATCCTACACCCACAACAATGGATGCAACTTCTCTTGAGAAACCTCAACGGTGTTTGTTGTTGTCACTTGGTGTGTGAAGGGGAGCGGTTTGCAAGTGCCGCATGAAGGATGTGCACACTATTGTAGAGCGGGCATGGTGTGATAGTATGATAGAGGGAGCAAGGATGGAGCATGCATGAGTGGTTAGCCAAGAAAGATGCCAAGGGACACATACACACAGAGAGGGAGGGAGGGAGGGAGAGGGGGGAGAGCTATAGGTCCTAGTCAAAACCACCCACATCGAGTGAAAACCTTGTTAAACGGTCTCGGATGCCAAAAGTAACTAATTTTGTAAGTTCAAGTGTCTAGTTTGAACAAAAGTGGCACTTCAGAGTTTGAGTTAGACAAAAGTCACAGTTGAGAGGCCAAAACTACACTTTTTTCTTCGCTATATATTTTTTAAAAGTTTTACATCGTATTTATAGATTAGTTCTGAGAAAAGAAAGAACCCTTGTGCAATGCACACATTTATTTCTTGGTTTCACATAACGAAGCCAACTCTTAATTGTTGCATGGTGTTCTGATTAAATGTGCCATATATGTTATGTAGTCACATACAATTGTATCTAAATTAAAGACTAGCATATTAGAACACAATTGCATTGGATATAAAACATAGAGAGATGAAACAGATAGCTCTTGAAGGGGCTTCCTTCTAGTTAAGCCGAAACCATTAAAATCACTTTTTTCCTTTTTATGGATCTAGATGATTTTGAAGTCAGTGTCATCTGAGGTGAAGTGACATTAATCACATCGACAGCTAGTGGTGGATGCTATACATTGCGTATGCGATTAATAACTTAGTTTCCTATGTATGACAGAGGGTCCGTGTTGCATTGTTCTTGTTCTTTGCGAGGTGTAGGGGTTCAAAAAGTGTTGGGATGGTAGGTCAGCCTAGGAAGTATTGGACATGGGGAGATATCAATCAAGCTGCAATGTTCATTGGGTTGGTGGTGTCTGGGTGGAGAGAGCAACCGGTCTGAATAGCAATAGTGTGTATCTAGGTGGCACATACAGTTGGGGGGTGGCGCACTGAGGCAGTAGTACGTGAAGTATTAAGAAGTCACCCTTGGCTACTCCTTGGTGTGTCATGTGATTGTCAATATGTAGAGTATGCATGTGTGAGTCATATAGACTAATCTATGTTCTATGCGGAGACAAGATGTGCGAATTCTTGGCTTGTGATGTGTAGGTATACGGAAAACACGATGCTTGATGGTGATTGTCTTAGGATGAGCAAGGATGTTTGCGACGAACCATGCGATAGCGTTTGGGACGAGCCGAGCTACGGTGTCCATGCAATGACATGCACAACAAGCTCGGGCAACCGTGCACCAGTGAAGAGTGACCGATGCTAAGGCCAGAGAATGTTGGGTAAGGCTATGGGTGATCCAATCCAACCGTCCAAGGAGTGCAAGGACCAGGGTGTGGCGACAACAACATATTCGTGTTGGGGTTTGACCTATCAGGAGGACCTTGGGAGGTCTGGGTTTACAACGGATGGGCGAATGTCGAAGTCAGAAGGTATGTTGGTTTGCACCCTCAAACGAGGTGTAAGGTTCGATGGTTTGGGCCTCAAAACCATCGATGGGTGATGAGACCACGTGGGATGATAGGTACTTAGTGTTTTGACCAAAGCTTTTCACAATGAAGATGTCAGAGACCATTTAGGAGAGGCACAAAGACCCATTTACACATGACGAAGTCCCATAACTATTCACATATTTATCCACTAAGAGATTGGCCCTCACATGTCCTTACGAGGGCCTCAGAAGGCCAGAAGGGAAAAAGCTTACACGCCTTGTCGATATCTTGGGAGAAATATCAGAGCCGTCATTATCATTGGGATTTGCATTTCTATCATCCTTTTGTATTCTACATTAATATTCTTGCACTTGTGCAATTTACTTTCCATGTTTAATTAGCATGATACACTAGATTATAGGTTTAGAACTTAAGCTGCAAAACTCTTTTCTGGTCGAAGTAGCAATGCTTAATAAAACATTTTAGAGCACATCTAGATAGTATCTTACATATATATATTGGTAGCTGTTTTTAGATCTTTTAGTTTTTAGAATGCCTAATTCACCCCTCTTAGGACGCCATGGTCCTAGTTGTTTTTAGATCCTTTTTACCTTTTTGATATATGCTTTGGCAACACTTGTTTTGTCCTTCTGAATCTCCTTAAAGCTCTCAACTTCATCAACATGTTGCAATATTAATAGTTATAATCAGCTGGGGGCAAACCATCTTGCTTGGTCAATATGAAAGTACCAAGATTTTCCCCAACAGAAAAAATAGTCTCTTGAGCATAAAAAAGTTCATAAGGAGTCACCTTAGTAGCATGATTTCTATATATATTTGATGAGCCAAAAAAGCATTATACCAAACCTCATGCTGCATTCTTCTTTTTTCTTCTAGTTATTTCCTTTTTGTTAAGTTTAATAAAAATTTTATTAATTGACTTAGCCAAACCATTATCCTAAGCATATCGTATAGAAATGAATTAAACAACTTGACCTTATAAGATTAATCAAAATCACAACACCTCTTTAGGAATGAAATAAGCACTTTGATCTATAGTCAAAGTACGATAAATACTGAGTCTATCAAAAATGTGTTCAGATTGTTAGATAGCTTCTCATTATCATCCATCAATCTATTCGTATACTTCCTTCTCTCGTCATGCAACCTTTTTAAAATTTATTACTCATAGGGTTTGAAAAAGGTTGCATAACGAAGGGGGAAACCATCAGATCATTGCCGCCCCGTCCCTTTGCAGAACTAATCCATTTTGATGTCCCCGTCAACAATATTTATTTACAACATCAAGCTGCCTCCCATCACGTGTCTAGCTACCTTCTTAAGCTTCAATCTAGGTCCATTGCTGGTCAACATCTCGAACGGAAAAAAAAAGTGCTTTATTAGGGGGGAAAGCCATCCAGTTCTCCTAAAAAAGGTGTATATGTTGACATTATACACTTCATTCGCTGCATATCAAGCTCGTGCTTTTCCATTGTTACATGGATTCACTACCACAGCATCTTGCTTTGGCCATATTGGCAGTAATGCAAGAATACACATTATATTCCTTTTGTTCCAAATTGTAATATGTTTTATTTTTGTTATAAACTAAGTTTCTGCAAATTTAATGAAGTTTTTAGAAAATATATTAGCCACCACTACCAAATTACTATACTATCAAAATATATTCCATGGAATTAATAACACTAATTTAATATTGTAGATGCTGGTGGTTTTTTAGACTAGTCAAAGTTAGATCAGATTTACTAGGTCAAAGTTAAAACATGCATCTTACATTCTAGAATGGGAAGAGTATAACCTAGCCAGGCACACAACATAGTACAAACACGTAAAACATGAATTAAGGCCTCGATAAGGCATAAAAACTACCTTGTTAAACAGAGAAAAGAATGAATTAAGTGCATATATATACAGGTGTGTTACTGAGTTTGCAATGATTTGCATATTTCCAAATGGCACAAAATGGTAGTGTTCGGTCCCCAAATATGGACACAAAAGTTAGTAGAGATACTTAATTAGTTCATTCACACAATTGATAGTAGATCCAACCTTCACACATTTGTTCAAACTATTAATGAGGACGTGTTAATTTGTTATATTATAAGTTACAGTTTCATTATTGCATCATCAAGGGTTTACTTCACAGTTGCACATATTTTTCTATAAGCAGTTGCATATATTTGTTTGATATGTAAGTGACCCAAATGTGAGTTGTTCGTATTCTGAGCCCACACAATGATTCATCAAAGTGCTCATTTCAAGAAGCACATGAAGCAATAACAGAATGGTAAAATGTCAATATGGTTTGTTTCTTACTTTGTAGTGAGAATGGCCTTATAGCTATATTTCTTAGTGGTTATTAGGACTAACAAATGTGTCAATCATGTAATTTACATGTATTGAGGTTCTTATATTAGGATAAATACCAAGAGGAAGCTATGCATAAAATGGATGAAAATAGTAGAAGCATACAAAACAATTAAACCCATATAGAATTGCACTTAGTGGATGGTCCTGCACTATGTTATAGTAGTACTGGAATATTGGATTGATCCAACCAGGTGCGCTGAAAAAGAGCTTAAGAAGGTGAAGTACAGTTCACCAGGATATCTGATGCTAAAACACCTGACCGGAACATTGGCAATATATTTGGGCAGCAAGGTGAAGTGGCTGATTCCAAATGGTTTATTTTGGTGGTGGTGGTGGCGGCGGCGGGGGGGGGGGGGGGGGGGTGTTGTTGCCAAACAGCCAAAGCAAGCGTATATGCAGCTTCAGCTTTTCCTGAAATATCAGCTGAACACAAGAAATGTCCTTAGGAGAAGGATCGAATATGTATATGCAGCTTCAGCTTTTCCTGAAAGATCAGCTATGAACACAAGAAATGTCCTTAGGAGAAGGATCGAATATGTATATGCAGCTTCAGCTACTACTCATGTATTGTGCACAATTTGTATGGAGCAATCAGTCGTCTTTCACCGCTTCCTCACATGTCCAGTTGCAAAGCTCCATCAGGCTTGAATATTGATGATCGTAGAAGCTGAAGGCATATCATTAAATAAAATGTTAAAAAGGCACAACTGCGCACCCTTTCCATGGAGATCATTGTACTAATGAGCTAGAGTATCTAGCTGTGACGTGTAACTATATCATTTTCGAAGGAAATAATGCCACAATGGAGCATTGTATTCAGATCTTCAAGCAAGAACTCTCCACTGTTCTCTATTGGGCCAAGGGTTCATATTTTTCCTAACTTCGTAATATGGATAGGCAATTTGTTGAAATATTTGCCTCTTTTCTCTACTTAGTTTAATATAATCATTAGGGACACCGCTCCTCCTGTTACATCAAAAAGTTGAAGTGCCTAATAAGGAGAATATCTCACCAGATGGTCTGACAACGTCAGAGATACACTCACATGAGAGTAATTGTCTGTTAAGGAAAGTTAAAGATAAGGAGAAGTGAGAAGAGTTCAACAGACAATCTGATGTTGATGAAGAGCACGGCACTATAGAGTATTTCAAACGAAGGTTTGAAGTTTGGCTCTGTCGATCACTGATTCACCGAATAGTATGGCAATGCAAGACTTGAAGCCATCGCGGACAAATGTTGGACAATATCATCCAATGATCAGCGAAGGCATGTCAGTTGAAGATGCACCAACTGGATGGACTGACAATGGAGGGAACACAACATTGGATAAAACGGTAGACAACTGAGACAGAGGACTATTGCACAACACGGGTAGTAATGGCTGAAGGTGTACTCACTAGATGTTATAGTGTGATGAAAATCGTACAACACATCAGGCTATCTAGTGTTAAGTCTAGTTGGTTTGGGCTATATATACTAGAAGGATGCCCCACACGTTGTGGTAGGGATAGCGATCTGTTTTTTGGTTCTTCTTAGGGATTGTTGGGGCTATTCAACAGTATTATAACTTTCATAAATGGTGGACTGTGATTGATACATCTTAGTGGGTGATATAGATCACTAATATGGATATATGACTATGTTAGTGGAATAGTGGCTTATGTAGCTCGCCTACATGGATATGTTGTGTAATGCATGCTTGAGTGGATTGCATGACTCCTGATGTAGATACATTGCATTTAAGAGAATGCTAGTGAGCCTACTAATATGGATGGCTTGCATATTGAGATATAATGATAAGAGTTATAGATACCACATCCACATGGACCTTTGGAGTTGCTACAATCCAGAGTTGACCCAAGTCATTTGATAAGACATCCAAGCCAATCAAGTGCTTACCGGCCAAATCCAAGTGTTTGAGAGAACTAGTTAGGTGAAAACGGTACTGAGGTTGGTTTTCTATTTTTTTTAAATAATAAAACCTTGTTTGATATCTAAAAGTTTATAGTTGATTTATTTTCAATTTTTAAACAGCGTTTCTAAAGATATGCCGCTAATACTATTGCAATAGAGTGCTATAGCGTGCTATTGAGCTGCTAATAGTGTTTTTAGAACCCTACCCCTAAATCCTATAGCACAATATTAAAAAAATTATTTATTTTATATCCAAAAATACGAAACATGTACCATTTTTGTTTCAAAATATAATATATATATCCTTGCTTTTATTTATAGGTATTTCAAACTTATTTATTTCGACACCTATTGTTTTATTGCTCTAAGTAGAACATTTAAAATACGAACAAGTAAATTCTAAAAGTATCCAAACAGAGTATCAATAGATAGATTATTTGCAGAGAATATTTGGTACATGTTTCATATTTTTCTGCTTTAAAATGAATTAACTAATTAATTATGTTGTTTAATCTTAAACAAGGTTGCATTGTTAAAAATTAGAAAATCACAATCCGAAACCGCTTTCAACATGGCAGGGGGTATTTCACCCGATTTGGTTAACTCAAGGGCCTTGAGCACCCGGTTTGGTAATTTAAGATTGAAAACAGATGATCGTGATAGTTTGAGATTGTAAAATGGGCTAGGTTAAACTAGTGATTAGTGACTCAATTCACATCCTATCTCTCTTAGGTGTAACCCTTGATTTTTCTCACCCCGTTTGGTTAATTCATGGGCCCTGAGTACCCAGTTTTGTAATTCAAGATTGAAAAACGGACAATCGTGATAGTTTGAGTCGCAAAATGTGGGTTTTTTTTTCTATTTAAGATATATGGTGTAGATTTTATATGTGCAAATTCTTGAGTCTTTGGTTTAGCTAGTGATTAGCGGCTCCATTCACATCCTCTTTGTTTGGTGGAACTTTTGATTTTTTACACATATATTTGCTGCAAGAGCTACTCCTTGAAACACAATGTTTTGGAACCGAGAGCGATGGCCAGGAGTGGGACAAATATACAAAGGATAGGTAGGCCGCGCACGGTGTGGACGATTACGTGGGTGCACACCAAAGCGACGAGGTGCCATGCTAGGAATCTTTTGTTTCATGTCCAGCTGCTCACACATAATCATGTTGCTGAGTTGGCTAGCTAGCAAACCATTCTGTTGCGAATGGAGAATCAGAGCAGTTTGATATCAAATATCCCCTTGATTAATTTCGTATGGGACAGATTCATTCAGTAAACGAAATGCCATCCAATATGAAAATTTTGAACGAAAATCTAGCTGCGTAAATGAACGGGCTAGCTTGAAGATCAGATAATCGACTGAAACAACACTACAAATCAGAAAAACACGGCCGAAAAAATCTACAAAATAAATGGTCGATCACCTGGCAAAAAAGATACGCTGTAATGTATACATATAAATTAAAAAAAAAGATCACCGGATCTCTGCGTGGGCGGCGCGCAAGAGGTGTGAACGAGCACGAGAGATTTCTTGGGTCAACTCTGTGGCCGCCGTCCGCTCACCGAAACGAAAACGCATGCAGCCGAAATTCTTATCACGCGTTGCCAATTCTAGCACAGCAATTCGGCGGCTGCTCTGTCAAAAAATGGTAATAATTCAAATGCTGCCAACACAGCCCTCTCAAACGGCTGTGTGTCATTATGTGGTGCCAATTTTAGGGCTGCCAGTATGGTTGGCACTGTTATGAGCTAGCAGCAGCCCTGACCTAGGTAGACCCTGAACTGCGCTATATGAACACCCCTCCACCATACCTAGACGCCATAGTCCATACACCATAGAGCTCAAGGGAAGACGAAAAAAATCCCCAATCCTTGATCGTAGCCTGGTGAGCAAGACGACCTAGGCTGCCGATTTCGACGAGATCCCGGACCATTTGGTCTTTTGGTTTGTTTGCCTGCTCTCAAGATCTTGCTAGCCTTTTTCACAGTAATGTTCTTCGTTGTTTGCACTATATAGATCGAGAAATTGAGAGCACAGCGCACATAGACTTCTCATGATCTGTTCCATTTCATTTTGCGTCACCAGTTAACGTGCGTTGTACACTCCACGTACAGGACAAGAAGGTAGCAGGGCTTGGATCGATTCTGGTACCCCAGGAAGACGACTGGGCAGGAAAGGCATCGGCCATCACATCGATCTCAGACACCGCTGGTGGATTCAAAAGGTATACCAAGAATAAACCTGCACTCATGTAGATCTAGCTCTTGCTTCTTTCATGCATTTCTGTTAGGCTTGGTTTGTTTTGCTCCTATGTTTAGTTTGTGTATGTACTACGTACGTTTCTGACAGATCTGTGTCCGATCCATATAGGATGATAGAAAGTGCGTACGTGCTTGTAGATTTTGCATATAGGTTCTGCTTATATATGTATGCTTGGTATCCTAGGCCCTTGTAGAGTTGTAGAAACATGCATGCGTGCTGTCGTCCGATCTCTAGCACGTCGAGTGGTGGCTACCTCCACGCACTAGTCGAATAGTTTTACCTAACACAGGTGGCTTCAGGACTTTTACTCTATGCTATCTGATGAAGGCCGTACGTTTGAAAGATCTCCTAGTAGCTTGCTCGCTCATATATGTTTTCCCCATTTTCTTATTTTTTTACTGTGTATTTAGAGATTGGAAACTCTTGGCATGGGTTTGTGTTTGCCTCTCTGACTTTTATCAACTTTATGTGAGGCCCATAGATCTATCCATAGGGTGAGGATTGCAGTGTTTTTTTTTTTGGTCTGTCAATTCAGCGGCTGCTCTGTCAAAAAATGCTGACAACACAGCCCTCTCTCTCAAACGGCTATGTGTCATATAATGTAGTGCCTGTTTTAGGGCTGCCACTGTCAGTATGGTTGGCACTGTTATGAGCTAGCAGCCCAAACCTAGACCCTGAAATGCGCTATATAAACACCCCTCCACCCCCCTAGCCATAGTCCATAATCCATAGAGCTCAAGGGAAGACGAAAAAAATCCCCAATCCTCGATCGGGACCTGGTGAGCAAGACGTATAGTAGGCTGGTTTCGACGAGATTCCATTTGATCTTTTGCTTTGTTTGCCTGCTCCAAGATCTAGCTACCCTTTTACAGTAATATTCTTCCTTGTTTGCACTAGAGAGATTGCGAGCACAACATATAGACTTCTCCCATGGTCTGTTCTATTTCTTTTTTGCATCCTCACCTATTAACATGTTTTGTACACTCCACGTACCAGGAGAAGAAGGTCGTAGCAGGGCTTCTTGGATCGATTCTGGTACCTGAGGAAGACGACTGCGGAAGAGGGTTATCGGCCATCGCATCTCAAAGACTCAGACACCTCTGGTAGATCCCATCCAAAAGGTATACCGAAGTATAAACCTGCACTATGTTGTATCTAGCTTCATCCATTTCTGTGGCTTGGCTTGGTCTCCTCATATGTTTCGCTTGTTGTGTATATACTACTACATTTCTGAGAGACCTGTGTCCGATGCATATAGGATTTCTTTTTTTTTTGACGAAAATCTATAAATGATTATAGAGAGTGCATGCATTGTTTCTGCAATGCAACCTGTCCTGCGTGATGCTTGTAGATTTTGCATAGGTTTTGCTTATATATATTACGTCTTTTTTTTTTGCGAGGTTATATGTACGTCTTGGTACCTACTATCTAGGCCCATTTTGCTCTCATTTATTTATGCATCTGTTTTTCCACATTTTGCTGCACTTGCATTAATATGTTGCTTATTGTTTGTTCGTCCATTTCTATGAAAAATTGAAGCATATATATTAAATTAAGCGTGGTTTTGTCTGTTGTGAGTTTCCTTCTTTTCAATATGATAAACCTGAAAATGGATGATACATTATTTTTTGTTGTTGTTTACTGAAGCTACCTTACCTTCCTTCTTTTTTTTTTTCCATTTTCAACATATTGTCGGTATCATCATCATCAACATCATTTTTTGTGTTCTTTGCAGCCATGTCGTTGCAGAACACGAATAACAAGGGCAAGGCTGTGGTGAAGATGGAGCAGGTTGCTGATGATGCGCCGACGCCAATGGAGGCTATGGGCAGGGTCAAGAAGGAGGAGGTTGTTGATCTGCTGACGCCGGTGGGTTCTCCGGTCACGACGGACTCCGAGAAAACAATCGAAGACGAGCACATCGGGGGAAGTGTCTGGGAAACTGCAGGGTCGTCGTTGTCGGCCCCGGCGGCGGCGCCCCTCATGCCAGCTACGGCTACGGCTACGGCTACGGCCTGGGCACCAGTGCCTGTGCCATATGTGCTAGTTGCGCCGCCGGCGATCCTCCCGGCGTTCCAGCGACCCGACGACGCCAGCACGCTCCTCATCAGAAACTTCTTGCAGCGCTGCGTCACCGCGTTGGGCGCCGGCAACACCGTGGCGGCGAACGGCGCTCTGCTGCTCATGTCGAGCCTGGCGTCCATCGAGGGCGCCCCCGTCCAGCGCGTGGCGTTCGCCTTCGTCGAGGCGCTCGGACGGCGTCTGCTGCGCCTGCTGCCGGGCCTGTCCTGGGCGCTGCAGCCGCAGCTGACGACGATGGGGCCGCCGGCGCTGCCGCTCAGGAACGCCGCCCGCCGCTGCTTCCAAGTGCTGTGCCCATTCCTCCGCGTCGCCGGCTCGGTCGCCAACCACGCCATCCTGACGGCGATGCAGGGCGAGAGCCACGTGCACGTCGTCGACCTCGGCGGCGCCAGCCCGGACCAGTGGCTCGACCTGCTCCGCCTCTTCGCCGGACGCCCCGGGGGTCCGCCCACCCTGCGCCTGACCCAGGTCAACCAGCAGGATGGCTTCCTCTCCCACACCGCCTCGCTGCTCACCCACGAGGCCGTGCGCCTGAACCTGCCCTTCGTCTTCAACCCGGTGCGCACCCACATCGACCGGATTCGTGCCTCCGACATCGCCGCCTTCGGCGTGTGTCACCACGAGGCCACGGCGATCTCGTCCACCCTGCAGCTCCACCGCCTCATCGCCGACATCACCAGCATCGAGGTCGCAGCAGCAGGGCCACCATTTCCAGGCGGCGCTACTAGCGCCGGTGGTGCTACGGCTGCCGCCGGCCACCATTTCCAGACGCATGAGATAACGAAGGCGGACGCGCTCCTGCGCATCCTCCGCGACGTGTCTCCGAAGGTGATGGTGGTGACGGAGCAGGAGGCCA
The DNA here is from genome assembly GCA_022530915.1 of Paspalum notatum. Lineage (NCBI taxonomy): Eukaryota > Viridiplantae > Streptophyta > Magnoliopsida > Poales > Poaceae > Paspalum > Paspalum notatum. The sequence goes on from CM039692.1 coordinate 28,864,801, forward strand.
ACCACAACGGCGCCAACCTCTGGGACCGCGTCAGCAACGCCTTCGACCACTACGCCGTGCTGTTCCACGACTTGGAGGCAGGCGGCGCGGCGACGGCGACGGACCGCGTGACCGTGGAGCGGATCCATCTGCGGGAGGAGATCATGGACATCGTCGCCAGGGATGGATCCGCCCGCCGCGAGCGCCACGAGAGCTTGGAGCGCTGGACGCAGAGGATGGCCGTGGCTGGGTTCCAGCCCGCGGAGGTGTTGAGCTTCAACGCGTTTGCGGACATGGGGTTGCTGCAGCTCCAGATGTCCGTGGACGGCACATTCAGGTACTGGGTGGTCAAGGACAGCACCTACCTCATCATCTACTCCGGCAAGACCCCCATGTTCTCGGTGACGGCGTGGAGGCCGGTGAGGAACACCTGGTGATATGAATCATGGGCACAAGTGGGTGGCTCATTAGCTAGGCTGCTTGATCGAGCCTGTTGCCATGGTGCTTCTCTAGTTTTATTTTTTCCTTCCGGAACAGAATGTTGAACTATAGTGTTCTTATTATTTTTATTATCTGTTTTATTATTATCCATGGTGTTGACATTTTCAACTATTGGAGTTGTTGTTAGCAAATGTTGGATTGAAAATGTTTGTTTATTTCTTGTTTATAATATCCTCGATCCATTATTCATTTTACTTTCAAGATGTTTTATGGTGGTTAGAAAATACCCACCGCTACAAATGGTACCTCTCCCATTAAAATTTTACGAGCTGTTATAAAGATAAGGACTTTAGTAAATTTAAGATGAAATTTATACAAGTACTTGAACCACTTTTTTTTTTTTTTGGTATTGTTAGGTACTATCTATTTCGTACACCGTCTGTTGCCTTTCTTCTTAGGTACCACCAATTTTTAAACCATTAGAAGATCTATGAACTGCTTTTGTTTTTCCGATAACCATAAAGGTTTTATGTATTTTTGTTAGTGAGAAAGACATGGTAAGGAGAAACAAAGCTGCATACGTACGCTATAGCAAAGGTGTCACCACCATCGGCAACAATGTGAAAGATGAACATCGAACAATGTGTGGGTTTTTCTCTTTGGTCCCTGGTCTTCACCCGTGCAGACCATGCACCACATTAGTCCTAATCTAAAATTTTTTTCCTCCGAACTGGGGTTTCCTTTTTCCTTTTTAGAACGTTGGAAGCACATTTTTTATTAAAAAAGAAAAGTTCAAACCAACAGTATAAGGTCGAGGCCCGGCTAGACCATCCAAGGCAGCCATAAGAAAAGAGAGTCCAAGGCAGCCATAAAAAAAAAAGAAAAGGACAGAACACGAACAAAACGACTCATAAGAGAAAAAAAAAACTAAACAGCCTCCTAGAGAGCATCTAGACGATCTTAGCGAAGCCCGCACTAGCTAGAAGCTAGAGACCCACCACTTCAGAAAGGGTTCCCTTTTTCCATTTAACAACGAACCAATTCCAAGTACCTTACATATATAAAGAGAGAAATGAGGAACAATGAACAGGTCCAAACCAGATGTGAGGGTCCACCAAACCAAAGACTTCACAAGATACATCATCACTGTCATCTTCACCTGTTCCACCATCACCCCCCGGCCCCCTCAGGTGCAGTGGCTATTGTCATGTTGGTTGTATTCACTATCATGAGGTCCAACGTATATGCCTCCATATATCCTCATGCCGCTGGCTCCATCCTCGCGCCGCCGCTTCTCTTGCGGTAGAGGTTGTGCTGCCACCGAGCGGTGCCTCCATCCTCACCGTACCACTGCCACGCTTCTCCTGCTTCATCCCTAGCTGTGTCTGCTACATCACCTAGGCCAGTATTGGTGCATGGGGGAGTTCTTGAAAGGGATGGCGTCATGGCGGTGGGGTTGGTTCTGCTGTCCAACTTGAAGGACCAGGTGGAGGCATGGATGGAGAGCTTGGTGGGCGGCATGGATCTCTATTGAGTATGTTCATATACCCAAATTATAATTTCAAACATTGATACTTTGTAAGTATATGTATGTTTGTTCATCCATACATCAACTACATATAATGTCACCATAATGTACTCGACCGTAGGTCTTGAGGTCAAGCCGTTGTGCAAAATTAATAACCTGAGAAGATGTAGTGCTACAAACATAGGCTTTTGATCATGCTGACTGCAAGCTAGATCGGGTGTGTAAAAATCTCCCCTTGATTGAAGCTTAGGCACACCGTTCCTTTAACTAACCATTGATCGAATCTCTATTTGTTTTCTTCATAGTTGTTAGGACTAGACCAGACATCGAACTGGTGATTAATTGGTCTAACTAGTTTGATTGGTAGTTTGAACAATTTAATTAGGTTGATGTTCCACTCCTACCAAAAGTAAAATATGCAGAGCAATAGTGTGTGATGCTGGCGCTCTACCAACCAAATTGTCAAGGTTTTGAAATTCCACAACGCCTCACTTTGGCATGTTTTACACATTTGCCAAAATAAGGCGTTTTGGAAGTTTGAACCCTTGACAAGGCTATTCAGTGGTGATGTGTCCACAAGACTAGTTGTGATGTGTCCACACGACTAGTATTAGGTTCTCATGGATTTAGCAGTGTTCTATTGGTTTGGGTTCACAAGGATTTAACGTATTGTGTTTTATTTGGGATGTTTACGTACAGATGCGACCAAACTAATTTGCACGAAGTAAATAATAGTTATATTAAGTCATTTCAAACATAATTTTGATCAATTTTGCTAAAATTTTAAAGTGTGTGAATGAGATGTTTTAGTTCTAGGGTCTAGCTTTTGATGTGTGGCCTATGTATTGATATAGCCACAATAATACGCACAAAATAGTTGATTGACATACGGGTCATCTCCAACAAATTGTATTCCAACGGTTTTTAGGTGTGAGCATGTGATTTTAGTTTTGGGGTACGACTTTTGATTTGGAGCTCATGCATTGATATAACTATAATCTGTATGAAGTAGCTGATCAACATATTGAGTCATGTCAACTCCAATAGATTTCAATAAAAAAAATTTAAGGTTCGAACATGTTTTTTTCACAATTCAGCTTTTAATGTGGGGCCCACATATTGATATATCCATAATAATCTGCATGAAGTAGCTAATTGACATACTAAGTCACCTCCAATGAATTTGAACACTTTAGACAATTTTTTGGGTATGAACATGGGGTTTTAATTTTAGAATCCAGCTCTTGACTTGGTTGGCAGATGACATGGGGTTGAGAGATGGTTTCTTGATGGGTTGAACCCATAGTTTGGCAAATCATTTGCCTTAATATTGGCTAGGAGAGTACCATGGTCCATGGCTTGGTATGAATTGGTTTCACTATGTGGTGAATTGGATTTGGGTGGGGTGACTTCACTTTGTATATTAATAGTATCAACATGTGTAGTCTTAGTTTGGTTTCCACCCCTAATGCAGAGCTACGCGACTGTGTGCACAACCGGCTAGGTGTGGTTCAACAAAGCAGTCCAAGTTGGCGGTTTTTAGCTAGGTTTGATTATTCAAATGTGTTGTATATGATTGATAACTAGAGTGATGATGTGATTTGTGCGAATATAGGATTAGGGTGCTAGTTGCATGCCGGATCATGTATGTCAAATCTTCACCAAATCAAAAGTTACCTGCACCACCTAATAGAAGATCAAACACTCTGTTCCCATCACTAACTTCATACACTGTTTGTGGTACTAAAAAATATAATATATGAATTTGGTGCTGGCAAAGCAGGTATTTTAACTATTAATATTGAAGTAAATCCACACATAGATCACCTAGGGTTGATTATATTGTTAGAAAATTGTAGTGGTCTCGTCATCTCTACTTAAAATAAATTATTTATAAAATTTTGAAATTAAACAAAATATTGCATTCCTTAAAAATAAAAACCACCATTGAGATGAGATGAATAACCAAAAATTTTTATTTTCAACATTTAGATGTTGCTTTGGGGTCAGGTTTTATATAGTCTTCAGTATCGAAAATCATACTACCACAAATAGTTAGAGGTTGCAAATGGATTTTACCTTTGCAAATAGATTTACCATTACAAAAATACAAGCATCGTCCAACTCCATTATATGTTGCCTTTTCAAGCACTGAAAATTTAGCCAGTGCCAGCACACAGCCCTTTACAAGTCTATTTCCCCATTATGTGTTGCCAGTTTTTAGCTCTGCAAGTTTGACAGGTGCTCTCTGTCTCCTGTTTTTTATGTGACAATAGTTGGTAATTTATAAATATGTATAGAGGTATCTTTGGCTAAAACATCAATGCATTGGCTATGGTAGATAATTTTGTTTTTTTAAAGTAGTAGATTGATGTACGGTGGATATTCATTTTGATTGGCCCAGGGTTAAAAATCCCGACGAAATTCCGGCAGAATTCCAGAAAAAATTCCATTTCCGGTAGTCTACGGGAAAAGAAATTCCGCTACTTTTCGTTTTGAATTTTAAAAATTCAAAAAATTTGCAAAAAATCCGAAAAAACTATGATAAAACTAGGTGTTTTTCTGAGCAAATAGGACTAGAACACATTCAATTTGAAGATCATTTGCTTGGTTTAAATTACATTTTGGTTGAAAGACAAGCTCATTTGTAGTCTAATGAGTTAAGACTTATAGTTTTTTAATGTCCACACTATCAAGGGGTCCAAGATTAGCGGCTTGATCTTGAGATATATGGAGCATAGATGCAAACACAAGCCAAAAACTCTAGAAGACCGCTCTATACTTCAGACCATCCGGACCGTGTATTTGTGATGGAAGAGAAATGTACTTGTGATGGAATTTTGAACCTTTTAAGCTTTAGTACCATCAAAAACAAACCTTTTAGTTTGAACTTAGGCTTTCATACTATCTTCGTTACTTATCAAATACTATGTGATACAATAAGATATACGTAACAGATATCCATAGACATTGTTTATTAGATTGAACTTGTGCTTTTATGCAGACAATGCAAATTATGTACTATAAACTTGTATTGGTTTATGGCTTGTAACTATATACTTGTGTTATTGGACTAAGTAGGTGTAGACTTTGGACATGACTTATGTGTTTAATATTGTATTTTTCATTGTTTAGTGGAGTTATATATATATTGTGCATTATAAAATGTCAATATACACATAGTTAGGGGAAACTCTGCCAAAACTTTCAATTTTTTCATATTTCATAAATGTTCCATCATTTTCCCATCTTTTTCTTCGTATTCCGCCGAAAAACCCCAGAATTCTGCCGGGAAATTCCGGAATTCCACCGGAAAATCCCGGAATTTCGTTTTCAAATTTGAGTTCACATTCCGTTCGGAAAGTTCGAATTCCGGCGGTCTCCAGGATTTTAGTTCCAAACAGCACCGGCGACACAAGCGAACAACGAAAGAGAAAATACACAAATGTGCGTATAGCACGATTGTGTAAAAAGTTGTATGTTGTGGACTAAAATGGAAAAAGGTAAGAAACCCATGGAGCTTCAATAATACACGTACAGTGTCCAGCGATGAAGAACATTTATAAACTAGAAAAATTAAACGAGACCCTAGGAAATGCAAAACAGGAGGCGTCAGGTGTGAAAGGGCACCAATTCCTGTGGTCAACTCGATCTGTGGCCGGCCGTCTTACCAAAAACAGAAATACATGCATCGAAGCTCCATTATGTGTTGCCAATTCTATGACTAGGGATTTGCGGCTGCTGCCAACACACTGCCCTACATATCTCTCTGCCATTACGTGCTGCCAATCTTAGGGCCGTGTGGCTTTGGCTGGCGCTAGCTTTCATCTCCCTCGCTGCAGTCCACATACATGCTAGAGAGACCCCCAAGAACTAGCTGGAAATTAAACATAATATAAACACACCCCTCTACCTATCGGCACCCGAAATCTCCAGACTTGCATATAGAGCTCAGAGAGAGATTGACAGAGAACAATCCCTGTCCACAGTTCTTGATCGCGATCTGGTGAGCGCCTCCTCATTTCGTCAGAACTCTAGAGATAGCTATAGTCGTAGAAATCACGCGTCACGGATTTTTTTTCACAAACGTGCAAAGCACGTTTTTCATTAAGAGGAGAGAAGAAACAACAACAAGGGTCTTCGGTCAGCACGTGCTAACCAAAGGAAACCACAAAGAACACAAGTTTAATTTACAAAAGGAGCTAGCGACCGAGCAGCACTAGTGACATCGACCAGCAAAGCTATCTAAACTCGACACTCCTGCTGAAACCCAACGCATAGCCTCCTCCATGATCCTGGCTGTAACGCGTCACGGATCAGAAGCTATATATTTTGTGTCTAACTATACTTGTGCTTGGTCCATTGAGATCGAGCAAGATCTTCGTTTTACAGTCTAGTCTTGACCTGATTAGGGTATGGAGAAGCAAGAGAGATTGCGAGTGGATCTCAAACGACTTGTTGTTCAGCTATTTTTCTTTTTCATCTCTGATTGATTAGCATGTCTGATCCTCACAGCAGGTATTGCAGAAGTAGCTAGCAGGGCCTGGCTGATTTCTGCATGTAATCGAGAGCTGGGAGAGGACTGTCAGGCACGGCGCTCGTGAATCCAAAAGTACGTTCCAGAAGCACAATCCTTCTTGTGTATGAGTCATCAATTTCTGAAGGGTATGATAGGTAGAGATTGCAAGAATCGGTTATTTGCTTATATGTTTCGTCTCTTGTACGGGCTACTAAATTAATTTCTGACAGGTCTGCTTATGATTAGATATATCTAAAGGCTGTGTGCGTGGGTTGCTTCTTGAAACCTTAGCTACGTTAGTTGTATGTACTTGCAAATTCTCTTCCTTTTGCATATGCTAGTAAGCTTTTTTTATTCATGCATGTAACTTACTATTCCCTAGCCCTTGTATGTAGTGTTGTAGACAGTGTTCAGCATTTCATTTTCACAAAAAAAAATATTAGGAGGGAGCCAGTAGAACCCTAAGACTGAAATTCGTGCGACTTTTATAGTCCCTGTTAGTTGTTTTTCTGTTACTGATAAAAATGAACCATAGCTTCTCTGGTCATATGTAAAAATGTTTTTGTTTAATTTGTTTTTACAAGTTGTGTATACAAAATCTTCTTCCTTTTTTCCATTTTGCAGCACTTGATCTGTGAATGAAACCTGGGCAGTGATAGATGTATTCTACTGGATAGATGCCCAATCCAGTGGGAAAATTATTGCTTGTCTTCCTCCATCTGCTGTGAAATTGCATAACTATATATCCACTAGTCCATTGCTTCTTGAAATTACATAACCTCATCTTTCATCTTTCATCTTTCATATCTAAATTGGAAGCCCCCACTGCTCCTATTTCTCTAAACATGCGTGAAGCCATGTCATCACATAAACTCACTAAAATGCATGCCACGTCACCACCCAATTAGGCCCTTATTTATATCTTCCATGGATTCGTTGTGGCTTCACGCATGCAATGTTTTTGTGTGGCGTTGTACGCACGTTACAAAGCCCCCATTATTCCTATTTCTCTAGACATGCGTTAAGCCATGTCATCACATAAGCTCACTAAATTGCATGCCACGTCACCATCCACTTAGACCCTTGCTGTGGCTTCATGTTTTTGTGTGGCATTGTACACATAGGAGCCACGTCATGACACATCACACCCACTGAGACCCATATTTCTATCTTCCACCGATAATTTGTGACTTCATTTCGTGGGATGCCACTCAAATTCATACAGCAACGTGCGAGAAATCTTCAATATATAAATTGTTATCCCTTATTATCTATTTCTCTGTGATTCGGTGAAACCATGGTACTATCCATTATGACTTCGAAGAATCCACGTCATCAACCACTTGAACCACCTATTTTTTTCAATGATTTTTATGGTCATATCATTCATGCATACATGTATTTAATTACTATTTCTCACTTTATCAATTATACTCCTATGCAATTGTACAAATTTTTCGCAGTAACGCGCGGAGTATCATCTAGTTCTCTTAGAAATCACGCGCCACGGATCAGCAGCTATACATTTTTGGCCTAGCTACTCATGTGCTTAGTCCTTTGAGATCGAGCAATATCTGTGTTTTATAGTCTTCATATGTCGCTTGCTTAAGGTTTGTAGAAGGTAGAGAGAGATATAGACTGCGACTATATCTCAAATACCTTGTTGTTTAACTATTTTTCTTTTTCATCTCTGATTGATTAGTGTGTCCCATCTGCACTGCAGGTAGTGGTGAAGTGGCAGGGCCTAGCGAATTCTGCATCTGATCAAGAGCAAGGAGACGACTGTCAGGCATGCCGCTTGTGGATCCAAAGGTACATTACAGTACTGTGTGTATACCGTGAGCACATACCTCATGTATAGTCTTCCATTTCTTACGGGTATGATAGGTAGATTTTGAACCGGTTTGCTTATATGCTTCATCTCTTGTGTGCTACTTATTAGAGATCGACAAGAAATAAATGCAGCAAAGAAGATCGAAAACCAATCAAGAGACACAAGGATTTAACGTAGAAAACCTTCCAAGACGAAATGAAAAATCACGGGCACCAGGCAGCCACAACTTTCACTATTTTCGCGTAGTGTTTACAAAACGTCGTATATTTCTCGGCGGCTTAAAAGAGGATTATATAGTAAACCTAATCCGTTCCGTACCCTCCACGATTGGTTTTTGATCTCCAAACTTGATGCGCCCAAGCCTTTAGCGATAGGCCTCCGCTTCGCTTCCCAACTTAGCCGCCTCATAAGAATTTGAATCACAACTCAACAATCTCTAACTTGAAACAAATTCCATCATATAGCATGTAACATGTAAACACCATTCTAAAACAAATCAAAAGAACAACTGCCGGTGCCAAAATAGCCACCAGGACTACACAGTCATACCAACCAAGCTTGAGCAAAACTCAAACTTAGCAACAGAAACGAGCTTAGTCATCATATCTGTTGGATTATCATGAGTACTAATCTTGCATACATTTAATCTGCCTTCTGCAATAACTTCACGGACGTAATGATATTTGATATCAATGTGCTTTGTTCTCTCATGAAACATTTGATCTTTCGTAAGGTGGATAGCACTTTGACTGTCGCAAAACAAATTAATGCAAGATGCACCTCCAGAAAATTCAAAATATACAGACCTTTCAACCAGACAGCTTCTTTGCAAGGAGAACGCAAGCCTCCAGTGATGGGCCTCTACTTCGCTCCCCAACTTAGCCGCTTCATAAGAATTTGGATCACAACTCAACGGTACTTCACTAATTTCTGATAGGTCCGCTTATGATGATATATATCTGAAAGCTGCATGCATGCGAGTTGTTTCTTGAAAGCTTCTTCACTGCATTAGTATACGTACTTCCAAATTATCTTATTCCGCGGCTCTTATATCTAGTGCTGCAGAATGTGTTTAGCATTTCATTTTCACAAAAAAAAAAAAAATAGGGCCAACAGAACCCTAAGACTGAAATTCAGTGCGACTTTTGTCTAAATTTTTTAATTTTTTTTAAATTTTGTTTGAAAGTCAGATTTTTGAACTAGTTTTATTCATATGAAAATAAAAAATTATGGTATATATATTTACCCATGGTAACTGGTAGGACCGCAATTTATGAAATTTTGGCTGAAAAAGTCAGAACCTTAGTAGTAGACGCAGCATATGCCATGAAATCAAACTATAGTCAATCGGGCATATATATTTGCCTTGTTCCCCATTAGCCCACTGCACTTGAAGTTACATAACTTTATTCTGGCAGCTTGTTGTGATTTTGGTAACTATCCCCATGAATGTCCTATATGAGGATCAATCTGATGCTAGATATAGATCAATCCACTAGTTGCAGCTTCTGATTGTGTCCCTGTTAGTTGTTTTTATTCTTTCTGCTTAGTTAATTTAGCCTAGGAGGTATGCTGATAAAAATGAAGCATAGATTCTCTGGCCATATGAAAAAAATGTTTTCTGTTTATTCACTGGCCATGCAAATCCAAATTAAGCTAAATCTGGATCTTACTGTTGTTTACACCTAGTAAAATTGAATTGTTTTGTTGGCTCCTTTTTCCCGTTATGTGGCAATAGTTGGTAATTATAAATATGTAATGGGGTATTTTGGGCTAAATTTTTAATGTATTGGTTATGGTAGATAATTTTGTTTTATGCTGGAATATTCATTTTGATTTCGGCCACGTATTAATAGTTGTTAAACCACAAGTAGCTGTGATACAAGGGAAAAATAGACAAATAATATACAAGTGTGTATAGAACAGTTGTAGTAAAACATAACTACTGAGGACTAAAATGGAAAAAGGAAAGAACAAACCCTTGGAGCTCAGTGACGATGAAGGGCATATATAAACCAGAAAAACGAGGCCGGCCTAGGAAATGCAAAACAGGAGGCATCAGCTGAATGGGCACGAAATTCCTCTGGTCTTACGAAAAAACTGCATGTGTAGCTGAAGCTCCATTATGTGTTGCCAATTATTCTATTAGACTATCACTAGGGATTCTTTGGCTGCTGCCAACAGCCCAACACACTGCCCTATAGTACTATCATTGCCATTACGTGCTGCCAATCTTAGAGCTGCAGTCCATACCCTTGCTGGTGAGTGGTGACCCTAAGAGCTAGCTGCAAACATAAATACCTTGGAGTTCATCCATCGCTCAATATCTTGGCTGCAGATCGAGAGACCTCAAAGAAAGAAAGAAAAAAGAATCCCCGTCCATAGTCCTCCATCGTCATCTGGTGAGCACCTCCCCCTCCTTCTTCGTCTGGACTCTGGAGATAGGGTGGTCGAAATCACGCGTCACGAATCAGCAGCTATATATTTTGGTCTAACTACATGTGCTTGGTCCTTTGAGATCGACCAAGATCTCTATGTTTACACATTCTTGATAGATCCATCGCTTGCTTAGGGTAGAAGGTTAGAAGCCTAGAAGCAAGGTAGGGAGATTGCGAGTAGATCTCAAACGACTTGTTGTTTAACTTTTTTTTCACCACTGAATCTTTGATTGACTAGCGTGTCTGATCCACACTACAGGTATAGTGGAGAAGTAGCAGGGCCTGGCTGATTTCTGCATCTGATCAAGAGCAGGGAGAGAACTGTGTGTGAATCCAAAGGTACATTCGGTGTGCGTATACCTATACCATAAGAGCATATCCCTTGTTAGAACTTCTGGCGATCACCGGCGCCGGGGAAGAAGACGCTCACTCTCTTGACCTCAAACTCACGCGAGAAACTGGACACGAACACAAGTGGATTTTGTGCTGCGATGAAGCTGCAGCGTTTTCGTTCTTCTTCCTTCTTATTATATATGGTAACACATGCACAAAAGAGAAAGGAAATTGGAGCATCTGGGCGTCTCCCGCGTCGTGCGTTGATGTGTGTCCATCCCCACGCTGCACGTCGCGCGGTTCGTCCGCGAGCTCGGGTGTGCGCGCGATTCGTCACCACCTCTGCGTGCGCACGACGTCCTCAAGGATCGGAGCTCATGCGCATCTATGCAACAAACTAATGCATGTAACAAACTACTAACTAACTACACGTGCGTGGTTTAACTAACAAATCTCCCCCTAAGCTACGCACGTCTGCTTGATGTCGACGAGGCCAAGCTTGGACCGCAGCTGCAGGAACTGGTCTCGCCCAAGGGCCTTCGTCAGGATGTCTGCCAGTTGAAGCTTGGTGTCGATCGGCTCAACATCCACCCTGCCTTCCTCGATGCACTCTCGAATGTAGTGGAATTTGACATCAATATGTTTGCTGCGATCGTGAAAGACAGGGTTCTTGCTTAGCTGGATCGCGGACTGGTTGTCGATGTTCAGCTTGACGGCGCTGGTCTTCCTTCCCCTGAGTTCAGCGAGGAGGCGCGCCAGCTGCATTCCTTGGCAGGATGCCGTCGCGGCAGTGCGACTGCCAGGTGATGATGTTCCCGCCGAGGAAGAACAGCACGCCGCTGGTGCTCTTGCGGTCGTCGACATCTGCGCCATGATCGCTGTCGCTGTAGCCGAGGAGAGCAACTTCTCCTTCCTTCCTCCGGTAGTGGCACCCGAAGTTCACCGTTCCTGCGACATACCGTAGTATACGCTTGACAGCAGTCAGGAGCTCGGCGGTGGGCTTCTCCATGAACCGCGAGACGTAGCCCACCTCAAATGCCAGGTCCGGCCTTGTGTTCACCAGGTACCGCAGTGCGCCCACGATCCGCCGGTATTCGGTAGCGTCAACAGCTGGTTCGGTGCTGAGCTTGCTGAGCTTGAGGCGCGTCTCCATGGGCATGGCGCTGGCGTTGCAGCCTGCTAGCCCTGCTGCCTCCAGGATCTTCGTGGCGTAGGCGCCCTGACTGATGGTGATGCCGGTTGCGGTCTGGTTCACCTGCAGACCGAGGTAGTAGTGAAGTAGCCCCAGGTCGCTCATAACGTGCTCTTCATCTCCTCCTTGAACTGCTTGAGCTCGGTGATGTCGCCGCCCGTGATGACGAGGTCGTCGACGCCCACGCCCACGATCAGCCGGTGCGCTCCCTTGCCGCGGGTGTACACCGCGTGCTCAGAGGCGTTGCGCTGGAATCCGAGCGACGCCAAGGAGGCGTCCAACTTGGCGTACCACGCACGTGGTGCTTGACGTAGGCCGTAGAGTGCCTTGATCAGGCGTAGCACCTTTTGTTCCTTGCCGGCGACGACGAATCCTGGCGGTTGAGCGACGTAGACTTCCCCGCAGCTCGCCGTTGAGGAAGCTAAGGCGGACTTCACGTCCATATGGTGGACGGGCCAGCCCTCGCTCGCCGCGAGCGCCAATAGGAGCCGGACCGACTCGAGCCTTGCCACCGGCGCGAAGACCTCGTCGTAGTCGATCCTGTGACGTTGCACGTAGCCCTTTGCGACGAGCCGAGCCTTGTGCTTGGTGATGATCCCGGTGGCGTCCTTCTTGGTCTTGAAGACCCACTTGAGCCCGATTGGGCGCTGGCGCGGTGGGGGGTCGCCGAGCTCCCAGGTACCGTTCGCCTCGATAGAGGTCATCTCGTCAAGCATCGCCTTCCTCCAGCATTCGTGCACTTGTGCTTGCTCGAAGGTCGCCGGCTCGTCCCCGCTTGCAAGTAGTAGGTCCTCATCCTGGTCTCGGTGCGCCATGCCTGGGGGCATTGCTGGACCCAGGATGTTGTCGATGGTGCGGTACCGAAGTGGTGCGTCGTCGTCGTGCTCTGCGTCCAGGGCCTCGCTAGCTCCGCTTGGCGGCGTGGCGAATGTGATCGTCGGGCTCAACGTCGTGTGCGGGCTTGGAGCCGGCGTGGGAGATCCTGGGTGCGCGACGGTAGTGAACTGGATCGTGAACTCATCGTCGCCGCTTGCCATCGCGTCCGCGCCCCACTCCCACCGCGCCTCCTCGTTGAAGATGACGTCGCGGCTGATGTGGACGCGGCGTGACGCAGGATCATAGACCCTGTACGCCTTGGAGCCTGGCTCGTAGCCGACGAAGATCATGGGCTTGCTGCGATCATCGAGTTTCTTCACGTTCGGCCCGATGTTTTTGACGTGGGCCACGCACCCGAACGTTCGCAGGTGATGCACCGCCGGCGTGGTCCTGGTCCACAGCTCGTATGGTGTCTTGCCGCCGGTTTCCTTGGTCGACGTCCTGTTCGAAATGTAGACGGTGGTGGTGATGGCCTCCCCCCAGAACATGCCGGGGAGCTCTTTCGCCTTGAGCATGCACCTGGCCATCCCGACTAGGGTTTGATTCCTTCGCTCGACGACGCCGTTCTGTTGCAGGGTGTACGGCGCCGTGAGCTGGCGTCCGACTCCGAGCTCGGCACAGTACTCCATGAATTGCGTCGACGTGAACTCTCCCTCGCGATCGGTACACAGGGCGAGAAGCTTTCTCCCGCTCTTGCGCTCCGCTGCCGCTTGGATCCTCTTGATGGCGTCTTGTGCGAGATCCTTGGACCCCAGCAGTGCCACCCACATGAAGCGACTGTAGTCGTCGACGAGGAGTAGGAAGTAGCGGTTGCCGCTCGGGGTGGCTGGTGTGATCGGGCCGCAGAGATCGCCATGGAGCAGCTCAAGAGGGTTGACGGAGCGTCGCAGTGCTTGGTTCGGGAACGGAGCACGCCGGTGCTTGCCGGCGAGGCAAGCGTCGCAGAGCTGCTCCACCTGGGACAGCATGGGCAGGCCGCGTACGAGGCCGTCCCTCCCCATCTTGCGTAGTGCGGCGAAGTTGGTGTGGCCGAAACGCGCATGCCAGCGCCAAGCGTCCTCGCCGGCGCGCGCGGCCAGGCAGACTAGCCGTGCAATGGTGAGGTCGAGCGCGTACAGTCATCCTGGTCCTCGACAGATCTTGGCGAGGAGGCGGCCCTGCTCGTCACGTACCCGCATAAACCCGTGCCTGATGAGGATCTCGAAGTCATCCTCGTCGAGTTGCCCGCAATTGATGATGTTGGCGGTGAGGCGCGGGATGAAGTAGGTGTTGGGGAACGCACGGTGTTCGCCGTTCTTGCAGTCGAACAGTACAGTACCGCAGCCCTCGTTCGAACAACCGAGCCATCGCCGAACCGCACAGTTCCAGCGATGCCCGTGTCGAGGTCGGAGAAGGCGGTGCGCGAACCGGTCATGTGGTTGGAAGCGCCGGTGTCAAAGATCCATCGGCGGGGTTCCTTCTCTGGGGTGTCGTCGAGGGCGGCAAAGACTCTCTCCTCCACGAGATGGATCTGCACGCAAGGCGGTGTAGAGCGTGACGTCGAGTCGACAGCGACGATCGTCGATGGTGCCGGCGCGACGGTGCTCTCCAGGAGGAGGAGAGTGGGCTCGTCGTCTTGAGCCACATGGGCTTGGGCCTGGGCTTGCTCGTCTCTCTTCTTGCTCCTGCACTCTTTGGCCCAGTGGCCAATCTTGCCGCAGTACCGGCACTTGTCGGGGTTGTGTGCCGGCGGCGCGCTCTTGTCTCGCGTCTCTGAGGTCTCGCCGCCGCGGGACTTGCCCTTTGGTGGACGGCGCTTCCCGCGGCTGCTCGACCCGCCACCCGAGCGGTTGCTCTCTTGCTCCTTCTGCTTGTACCGCTCGACCACTGCTCCTGGGTGAGGTACAGCTTCCCTGCGTCTTGCTTTGGAGGCTGCTCGACGTCGTCCTCGGATGCCATGATTCGGCCCGTGATCTCCTCAATGGACAAGGTGGAGATGTCGAGCAAAGTTTCCATGGAAACGACGATTTGTTTGTACCTTTTGCGAGCAATGCGGAGGTACTTCTCGACGACTTTGATTGGATCCTTCGGGTCGCCGAGGGTTGCGAGCTGGCTGACGATGTTCGTGAGACGAAGGGCGAAATCCTCGACGCCCTCACCATCCCGTAGCGCGAGTTCCTCGTACTAGCGC
Source organism: Paspalum notatum (assembly GCA_022530915.1). Taxonomy (NCBI): domain Eukaryota; kingdom Viridiplantae; phylum Streptophyta; class Magnoliopsida; order Poales; family Poaceae; genus Paspalum; species Paspalum notatum. The sequence goes on from CM039692.1 coordinate 28,880,111, forward strand.
CGCACCCGTTGGGCGCTGGACTTCCTCACGTGATAGTCACCGATCCGCATGACTCAGAGGCTCTCCCACGCCTGCTTCGCAGTTGGCTTGACGGCGAGGGTGGGCACCATCTCAGATGGCACCGCGCTGCAGATGGCGTCGAGTGCCATCCGGTCCTCCGGTTCGCTGACGTCGTCGCCTGGATTGATGGTGCGCCAGAGGCTCCGAGCTTGCAGCTTGATCTTCATCAGCAGGGCCCAGTCGTTGTAGTTGGTCTTGGTCAGGACAGGATAGCTCGCCGGGCCTGCCGACGCCACCCGCTCGATGATGCGCTCCACTACCTGTCCGCCGCCGCCGTTGCGCTGTCTGCACGACGGTGATCTCCAGGGGTGACGGTGTGGCGGAGTCACGGAGAGGTCCCCATCGTGTGGTACGGACACGTCGCGTGGAGCGGACCGATCGCCTGGGGCGGACATGTGGACCGTATAAACGGCTCTAATGCCACGTGTTAGAACTTCCGGCGATCACCGGCGCCAGGAAAGAAAACGCTCACTCTCTTGACCTCAAACTCACGCGGGAAACTGGACACGAACACAAGTGGATTTTGTGCTGCGATAAAGCTGCAGCGTTTTCGTTCTTCTTCCTTCTTATTATATATGGTAACACATGCACAAAAAAGAAAGGAAATTGGAGCATCTGGGCGTCTCCCGCGTCGTGCGTTGATGCGTGTCCATCCCCACGCTGCACGTCGCGCGGTTCGTCCGCGAGCTCGGGTGTGCGAGCGATTCTCTCCACCACTTCTACGTGCGCACGGCGTCCTCAAGGATCGGAGCTCATGCGCATCTATGCAACAAACTAATGCATGTAACAAACTACTAACTAACTACACGTGTGTGGTTTAACTAACATCCCTCATGTATACGTTGTTCTCCATTTCTTATGGGTGTGATAGGCAGAGATTCCAAGAACTGGTTTTCTTCATTAATTTCTGATATATCTGTTTTATTTCATCTGGTGAGATATTTCTAAAGGTTACGCGTGAGTTGTTTCCATTAGCTATGTGCTTGTGCATTCTCTTCCTTGCATATGCTCGTATGCTTTGGTTTTTCATACATGTGACTTATTTATTCCCCCACCTTGCATGTTTGTAGAGTTGTAGATAGTGTTCAGCATTTCTTTCCACACACAAAAAAAAAGGATGGAGCGGTAGAACTGCAAGACTGAAATTCGGTGCGATTTTTGTCTGGATATTATTTTGACAAACAATTTTTAGTGGAGTGAAAAGTGAAATTTACAGTATATACTTACCCGCGGTGATTGTTAGGGCTGAATACAAAATTTCAGCCGAAAGTTTGAACACTAGTTTTTGACGCATGTCATGAAATCAAATTACATAATTTTATTCTACAAACTTGTTGTAATTATTGTACCTCTCCCCATGCATGTCATATGGATCAATCTGATGGTTGTGTATGCAATATATGTTAATCTCCTTGTTTCTGCAGTCAGGGTTGAGAGATGTTTCTGCAGTCAGGGTTGAGAGAAATCGATCCACTTTGTTGCGGTTGTTGATTTATTGATATTGCCTCCCTAGGTATGGAGCATACCTAATAAGGCTTACAAGAAATATAGTTACTGTTAGTTGTTTTTCTTCTTTTTTCTGCTTAGTTAGCCTAGGAGGTATACTGGTAAAAATGAAACATAGCTTCTCTGGTTATATGCAAAAAAAAAGTTTTTTGTTTGCATGCTGTATACGCTTTTTCTTCCTTTTCCATTTTGCAGCACGTACCTTATCTGTGAAATCACTTGCTTGTTCAGCCCTTTGGAGCCATGTTTCCTATTGGATAGATGCCCAATCCAATGGAAAAAATTATTAGGTGTCTTCCTCTATTGTATTTAATTTCTAGTATGATAATCTGAAATCATTCCATAGTATAATAAAGGACCAGTATACCTGTTAAGGACCTGTTTGGTAGCAAAGTTTTCAAAAACCATAGTTTTCAGATACTGTAGTTTTCAGTTGTACATGACACAAATACTACGGTTTTCAAATACCATAGTTTTTTCATGGTTTTGATGAAAACCAAGGCTTGTTTGGTTCCAAAGTTTAGGAACGCAATATTCATCCCTCCCTCCCTCCTAGTCCCACCGTCTCCATCCCCTTCCCCGCGTCCTGCCTCCCTCTCTCCCAGTCCCCATCTCTTCCGATCTCCCGGCGCACGCGGAGGCCTGCTGAGCCGCAGCCGGTCTGCCTTTCTTCTCCTTCCCTGCCGCCTACGACCTCCTGCCCGCCGGCCTCCGCACGGGCTCCGCCTCCTCCTTCACGCGGGACGAGAGCTCAGACAGGGCACCGGCCGCGGGAGGCTCTGGCGGCTACAGGAGCCATGGCCACGACGGCCACACCGCGGTAGGGGCTGACAGCGGTGGGCACCGAGGCCGGCCGCGGGAGGAGTGGCCTCCAGGCCACCGCTTCCAGCCGGCGATGCTACAGACCGCCGTCCGTCCGGCGCCCCGCCCTTCCTCCCCGCTCCAGCCTCCGGGGCGCGGCAAGGATGGAGGGGCACCAAATCTCCTGCGGCGCGGGATGGGCGCTCCGGCGGCGCGTGGCCGGCTCTGTGGTGGCGCGGGACGGGCGCTCGGGCAGCCGCGGTACCAGAGCTGGGGCGAGAGATGCGGGAGGAAGGAGAGACACGTGCGCTCAAACGAAACCGAGGAAAACTAAAGTCCAGACCATAGTTTTTAAAACTCCAAAAATACCACGGTTTTGGGTAAACCATGGTATCCAAAACTGTATTTTGCTGGTATCAACCAAACACCCTTTGGCTTCTAAAACCACAATATTGGCAAAAACCATGGTATTGCTTCAAAACTGTAAAAATATTGTGGTTCCAAACATGCCCTAAATCTTATTCTTATATGCAGATGCTTTCTTATTTTTCATTTAGGCTAGTTGTGTAACTTGTACCCGCTCCAATCAAATATATTTGACATTCAGAAGAGAAATGCAGTTACTTTTAGCTTGCTTTTGCTGACTGGAGTATCATTTAAACATGACTGGACGTAGTTCTACCCATGCAAATCCTTATTAAGCTTAATCTAGGTTTTATTTATTGTTTATTTACACCTAGTAAAACTTGAGTTATTATTTTGTCGATTACTTTTTTACCGTGGACATGTAGTAATAATATATATGAATATGTTTCGTGTGTGGAAGGTCGATCAAGACTCAAGAGAGGCTAGCTATGGCTCCAAAGTTTTGTCCTCTCTCCTTCTGCTTAGAATATATTTTGATAATCATTCTCAGATTTATATGTGCACTACATCACGGTTAACTTTGATTTGATTATTACTTATTGGGTGAAAATGAAGCAAATCATCTTTATATGATTGTCAACAAAATGAACGGTTTATAGTTATTACGGAGTACCGTTGTAATTGCCTTTTATTTTATGATGTTTATTCGCACTTGGGTACAGGACTACGGACATCATGTATCTCCATGTCTTTTTCTTTTTCCCATTTTTGCAGCGTTTTACTTTTATCATCATTATTACTTATTAGTGGTTTCACCTTGTTTAATTTGCAGCCATGTCTTCGGAGAAGATGAATAAATGGGGGGTAAAATGGGCTGCATATAACACTGTTTGGTACTGTAGCGCTACTGTAGATAAAAAGAGTGATAGTTAGACCATCCCCAATCATTACCTAAAAAACCTTTCCTATCCACTATTCCAACTACCCTCCTCTCTGTTTACAGTAGCGCTACAGTGTCAAACAGTGTTATAGGCAGCCCATATACCCAATGGCTGAGTATAGCCTTAGAATAGTAGATGAATAGAGATAGGCAATGGTTACTGACGTTCCCGTTGGGGATGACAAGGACAAGGTTGTGGCACCCACTGTGTCCTCCAAACCAATGATCACGGAGAACGAAGCTCATCAACAAAAACCGGTGAACAGCAGAGGCAAGAAGAACAGGAAGCAGAATGGCCATGGCGGGAGCAGTGTCCATGAGGCAGCAGGGTCATCGTCAGCAGCCTCCAGCAAGCCTGCAGCTCGGGGGGGTGGCGGCGGCGGCATTGCTGCTGTGCCTCTGGCGAGACCCTGCAGCGCGTCTTCGCCGAGGCGCTTGCTCACCGCGCGCTAGGGCTGCACTGCAGCCGGGCCTGCTCGCTCCAGCTCCAGGTCGTCTCTCGGCTCCCCTTGCGGGAGTTCGCCGCCAAGGCGCAGCAATGGCTGAACGTGCTGAGCCCGCTCCTTCGCGTCGCCGCGTCGGCCGCCGACCGGGTCATCCGTCATCGTCGCCGCGATGGAGGCCGAGAAGAACGTCCACGTCGTCGACCTCGGCGGAGCCAGCCCGACCGGTGGCTCCTCGTGCTCCACCTCCTCGCCGCGCGGCCCGGGGGTGCGCCCTCGCTGCGCCTCACCGTCGTCAGCGAGCACGTCCCCTTCGTCTTCAACCCCGTGCAGTCCCACATCGCTAAAGATTTTGGAGCCCAGGGGGTCCCCGGCTGCCGACTGGGAGCTCCGTGCGCGGCGGTTGTCGGCGTGCCGATAGGGCCCTACGCGCCGAGCACGAAGAAGCTGCGCGGCGTCTCCGCCTGGCTGCGCCCGAACCCAGCCCGGCCGGGGCTGTGGAGGGCGACGGCGATGGCGGCGGCTGCGGAGGGAGGCGACGTCAACCCCGCCCAGGCTGACGACCGCGGCCTCTAGGCGTCGCCCCCGCCCGTCACTCCCGCCGCCGACGGCGCGCGGCGTGCGGCACGGCTTCGTGAGGCCAGCGCGCGGCCGCGCCTCGGCCGGCCTCCTCCAGAGCCAATCCCGGCCAGCGGAGGGACTCGCCCGGCGGCGCGGCTCCGGCCCCACCCTGGGCTCCTCCGTCGGCGACCCGCTCGAGAGCGTCGCCGTCGCACTCACCCTGCTTCGCCTCCGCCCGGTCGGCCGACGCGGCGCTGGCGCGTGCCCAACTGCCCATGCATGGCGCGCCGAGGACGCAATGGACTGCGGGTCACAGCACGGGGAGGTCGCGGCGGTGGGGGTGGAGCGGCGCGGTGAGGACGTGTTCCGCGGCGCCGGTGCGTGCCCGCAGCGCGGCGAGGGCGCGACGAGGACGCGGACCACGACGAGGGGAGGTCGCGGCCTCTTTCCCCGACCGACCAGCCAGCGTCCGTCCGTCGCTGACCGGTAGCAGCGGAGTCTCTGTCCCTCGCCAACAGGCGCCTGGCGGCGTCCCGCGGGGCCGCGACGTCCGGCGCCGACCCGGGCGCGCGACGTCCCCGGCGTCCGTCGCCGCCCGGCGCACCGTCGTGCCGCAGCGAACCGCGCCCGGCTGCTGCGGACGGCGACCGGCAGGAGTTGAAGAGAGGCGCTTGGCCTCCGGCGAGCACAGCGACAGCTCCGACCAGGACTCCGTGTTAGCAAATCGACAGACAAACAACGAAGAAGATCAACCAAACACAGACAGATTTTTACGTGGAAAACCCTTCAAGGCGAAGGGAAAAACTACGGACACCAGCCAGCAACATTTTCACTATATTTTGGAGTGTTTACAGGAACGCCGCGCTGACGGCGGCGGCTTACAAGACGATAATTACAAGACGATAATTATCCTGTCTATCCAAAACCCTAATCACGGTATTATAACATGTATCGTACCGCGGGGGCTCCGGCCCAAGCCTCCCGGCGACGGGTCTCCGCTACGCTCCCAACCCGGCCATCTCCAACGGGATTTAGATCATAATTCAACACTCCGCGCCACGTGCGCCGTGCTCCTGAGATGCCTGCGGCCACAGGAGGCGCTCGGGCAGCGACACCATCCTCGCGGCCATGAACCCGTTGGCTTGTACCGTGGCCGGCATCGTCGACAACGCCGCGGTCACCGGGCAGCTGCCCTTTGCGCGGCCCAACGGCGCCGTGCTGCCGCGCCACCGGCATCGTGGCGTGCCTCGCCATGCTCAGCGGTGTCTTCTTCGCCGTGGGACGCCACTCGCCGGACGTCGTCAGCCGTGGGACGGTGAAGCTGGCGCGGGAGATGTCGGGCAATGGTGGCAGTGGCATCCGAGGCAGTACCGGGTGATGAACCACGAACGGCCACTTCATCGTCTACCCCGGATTGACTCCCATGTTCTCAGTGTCGGCATGGCAGCCGGCAAGGAGGACAGGCGGTAAGTGATGATCGATGAACCATGCGACTGATGGTGCATTGTCACCAGCATGCTCTCTGAACATTTGCATTTGCTGCTGTGAGCATGTCAATCGGTGAACTGTGGTGTTGAATTGAAGCTTCAGTGGCTGATCAAGCATGTTTCACAAGATCGATCTATGTCATAGTTCTAGATTAAAGTCTATGAGGCATTGTTAATTTGGTTTGATCAGTGCCTCATCATTCATCTATTCAAACATTCTTAAGTGAACATTGGAGTTGGCAAATGGCAAGTCCAAGCAAAACGACTCCCGTCATTTTTTGGGCTACTACTACTACCTCCGATAGTCCAATCCATGCATATTCCTTTATGTTGGAGTTGGACTTTACGACAAGATGATTAGTAAATGGTAATAATGCCCTAACATCATTTGAAATCCTAGCAGATAAACAACTAGTGTGTCATTTTATAAGCAACAAGTTCCCTAGGAGAAGCAAGCCACGTAGGATGTTTAACATGCCTGTCGAAGCTTTTAACATACCGAGTTACGGGTACTGACTATAGTTTTCAAATGGAGCATATAAACTAGAAACACAAACTTACATATATACCACAATAGAAGTACAAACAAACAAATATAGATAACTCTAAAAGGTAAATAACATAAGAAATTTTCAAAAGAAATAGTAGTAGAGAATAATGATGAAAAAACATAGTACCACATGATACCCGAGGGGGGTATGCAATCTAAAAGCTAATAAAGGTTCTAAACAATTTGATGTACCATGAACTATGACATGCAGCAGCATAGGATGCATGCAGCCATTCTGTGGGGGCCAAGGCCTACACGAAGCTACAGGTTCCTTGGCCATTGCAGAATCGTTGTGCTCCATCCGCTGCAGAGTTGGCAGGGAGACGGCCTGCCCCACAGCTGTGGCAAGGGGTTTCGGGAGGGCGCCAGCATGTCCTTTGCTCCGAGCCTCAGACCGTGCAGGAATTGCTCACTTGCTTTGGACGATTATCTGAACGGTCTACGATTGGGATCGAACGGTTGGGGCTTCGTGTGTAGCTACATCCTCTGGTCGGTAGCTACCACCCGCGGTAGGTCGTTATGTTTATAACAGAGTTAAAATTTCAATGGGAGACTTACCTCTCTGATACTAGTGAGTACTGAGACATATCGGGGGAAGATTGATTTTGTTAAACTCAGTCCTACCAAGCTTGCCTATGTTTATGCTCTCTTTTTTTGAGGTCCCAAAGGTAGTCCTTAAGAAAATAGAACACTACAGGTCAAGATTCTTTTGGCAGAACGACAATCATACAAATAAGTATAACTAGTGAAATGGTCTTTTTTGTGTCAACCAAAAGAACAGGGTGGATTGGGTGTTCAAAATTTATATATCGAAAACAAGTGCCTTTTAAGCAAATGGCTTTTCATGCTTTGCAAAGAAGATGGAATTTGGCAAAGTCTACTGAGAAACAAGTATCTTAGTAACAAAACTCTAAGCAAGTATCTTTGAAACCAAGTGATTCTCAATTTTGTAAAAGTTTAATGAGAGTAAAAGAGGAATTTCTGGCCTTAGGAAAGTTCAAACTAGGCAGTGGGAACCAAGTTCGGTTCTTGGAGGACAAGTGGTTAGGGAACCATAAGTTAAGTTTTTAGTACCCAAATTTGTTTAATATTGTTAGGCACAAACACTTTATATTGTTAGGCACAAACACGCTATTGTGGCAGAGGTGCTCAATGCGACCCCACTAAATGTATCTCTTAGGAGGTCATTAGAGGGGATTAAGCTAAGAGTATAGAACCATCTAGCGGCGAGAGTGTCTACTATTAATACAAGCAAGGGTTTGGATTGTTTTGTAGGGGGTTGCACAAAGTGGCTCTTTTACTGTGAAATTGATGTATAAATTTCTTGTAAATAACGGTGTGAACGTTCCGTATGAAATGTGGCCTGCAAGAGTTGCTCTAAAAATTAAAAAAAATTATAGTATTTAAAAAGGGGAGAAATTTCAACCAAAGATAATTTAGCTAAAAGGACTTGGAAGGGTAGTAAGGCTTGCGAATTTTGTTGTAGGCCGAAAACTATTCAACACTTATTCTTTGAATGTCACTTTGCAAAATTTCTATGGCGGGCTGTTCATATATATTGTTTTTGGTATACCCCCACCCAGGAGTTTTGATCACTTACTTGAGAGGTGGTCTAAACAGGGGGGCACAAGAATAATTTAACGTTAATAGCTGGAGCTGTTTCTATTTGTTGGGCACTTTGGCTCACTATGAACGACTCTATTTTTGACAAGAGAAAACCAAAAACTTACTTGCATGTCTTATTTAGGGGGACATACTAGCTAAGGTTTTGGGCCCAGTTATGCGCATGGATGACCAAAGGAATTTGCTGGTTAAATCTTGCCAACGACTGGAGTCACAAGCAATGCACTTTTTTGCTTCTCGTGGATGGCCTTTTGCATTTTGTTTATATTGTTAAGTTAAAACTCAATTTTCTTTTGTTTGGCTAGAGTTCAAGTCTGTAAGTCTGTAAGTGGTCTGAGGCTTTTTCTTTGAAAAAGTCAAAAGCTAGATGATTTTCCATTATCTAAAAAAATATACACTATAAAAAAGTGGGTTTTCATAAATACCCTTTTTCAACCAACGAAAACATATGCACCTCTCACATTGGCTCCGCTATATAGATTGGAAAGGATTGGAAAATAATGGAAATGGGCTTAAAACTGATAGAAAAATTGTTTCTACCTTAATTTCTCACCTTATTTTGTACACATACCCTCCAAATAGTTTCCTTAGAATTAATAGAAAACGTAAGTACGTCAACTAATTCCTTTCAATTCCTTAATAAATAAAGGAATAACGTCAATCAATCGAGTCTCCTTATTTCTCTTTTTTATTTTCCTCCTTGATTGCTCGGACATTCATCTTTGCCCTTTTCCTCAATGGCCTTTGCCTTTTTCCTCAATTGCCTCCACTCAAGTATACAGTTTGAGACACGGTTCACGGCATGCGTACCGCGCGTACATCTACATTAGTATATATGTAAAAAAATCTATTATAAAATATCATTACTATGGTTGTTTTTTTAAGAAGATACGATGATATAGCAAACATGGATACATAGAAGAGTACAAATATTACTTTCGAGAATTTTTTAGAGAAGGCTACAAATATTCATTTAGAGAAGAAAATTTAAAAGACATGGATGTAGATAACCTGAGCGGGAAATTTTCGTTTGGCGTGATGTATCTCCTTTTCATCAGTCGAGAGTTGCTATAATGCTATAATAATATTGCCTGAATCTCAAGTTCCCTGAATACAACAAGCAACAGGATGTGGATAATTTATTATACGATCAAGCGCGTGCAGAAATTGCACAGAAACAAAACAAAATTAATGTGTCAGTGACCTGCATGAAGAGAAGAGCCCGAAACAACGGAGAAGACCTTGATTTTACTAAATCATATAAACATTAATTATTTGTCATACGTCAGAACAAAATCTCATTGCGATCATACTTGAAGTATCAAGGACATTCAAACAAAGAAATCTCCGTATTAATCTTCCTGAGATACACCAGAAAAAAATATATCATAGATTCTCACAATAATAGAAAAGATCTGGCCACAATTTTTTAGACTGAAATCGCAATACTCATTGGATAGTGTATTATTTTGTAAATAATTATACTAGTACCATTACAACATAAAGTAATATCTAAATCAACATATAAATTGGCGACCACAAACAGTCGGGAACATAATATATCACAACCCCTAAATATGTCTCTGCTATTATGTGATAGATAATGTAAAATGAACTCCTAATTAAATTTTTATATTCACTTCTGCTGTATATTTTTGGTAATAATTTAAAATAACATCTTGCCTTAATATAAACTACTCGCCTTTGCAATTAAAAATAAACTAAAATATCCAAAGGTCTATCTGAATTATCAATATTTGTTATTATAAAATGATAAAAAAGTTACCAACTTACTCTACTATTAAACTCTCGATCAGTATATCAACTTTCTAGTTGTATCAATTAGGTCCATAAATTTTTTAAGTAGTTCACTCTAGGTACATACTGCTACAGGGACAAATTTTGTCACTTCGCCCTTGTGTGTGGATGTAAAAGGCGTCCGAAGGCACGTAAGCCACCCATGTCGTGCATAGAGGTCGTGATGCCACGAGAAATATGACAGGGCAGAGGGCAGGACCTCATTCTTCACAATGCATGGTCCCCTCTCTTGTCCATGTTCAGATCCATGTATTGTCCTTCCACCATGCTGCCATTGCCCTACGCCGCCTCTATCATGTGCCGCTGCGCTATGGCACGTCGATGCACCGCCCGCAACCCACCACCTACACCCAATGGATTGAAATAAGAGAGAATGAAGAAGACCAAGGGGGTAATTGAGAAAACATTCAAACATTTATGGGCCTCCAATAAACCAAAGTTAATGGACATTAAAATACATCTTCTATATTTAAATAGCTAGATCCCATTACTTATTTCTCTAGACATGTATGAATCCACATCATCTCAGGATGCCACATCACCATCCACTAATACCTAATTTATTTATTTTCTTCGACTAGCTTGTTTTTTTCCGCTAGGACTAATGACACAGCAGTGTACAAATCTCATTTTGGTGACAGTAGCTCTCTTACAGTACTATATATACACACGTATATAAAAACCAATATATAGCACTAGCTATAGCAGAAGGGAAAAAATAAGGACGAAACAAATGCGTCAGGCACTCAGTCTAATCCTACTGTGAAGGGTGTAGCAGTAGTAAAAACCACAGCCATTCAACTAATGGCCAGGGCGTACTACTCGCTTTGCTTCGTCTAAACCCCATTAAATGCTGCCGATTTCTCCCTCCAGCACATTCCCAGAGCGCGTGCTATATATACACCCCCATCCCTCTAGGCGGCTCTACCCGGCCAGCAGATCTCCCTCCGAGCTCAAAGCAGCAAAAACACCCTTCGAGCTCGATCATCCTCGTGAGCGAAGTAAGCAAAGATCTAGTATGATTATTCTTGGTTTGCATTCGTAGGCCGGATAGAGATCACGTACGTCGTCATGAGCCATGACGAGTAAACAGATCGAGATTCAAGTCTTCTTTTTCCCCCATTTCTGTTTTCTGATGAGAAAGGAAGCTGCCCACGGTAGAGAGCTAGCTAGATCTGCAGGTTTGTAGAGTATAGTGTGGAGTGGGTAGCTAGTTCTCTCCATCCATTTCGTCTTCGTTTTGGATTGGGTAGTATGTATGTAGTAGGTTGAGAGATCATCACGTCGTCTGAGAGATTGATCCTTTTCTGTCCCCTTTCAAATCACGTTCTTCATGGTTTGTGTGCTGTACACTGATTTCTCCAGCATAGAAGGATGGAGATCAATTCATTTGTTTCAATTCCCTTGTTCATCTCTGATTGGTTTGTGTGTTGTGTTCATGCCCTGCAGGGAGCTAGCAAGAATAAGCGGTCTACTTCTTGGATTTTTCACATCTGCAGAAGACCAGGAGGACAGGCAGCAGGCACCGCTTGTGGATCCAAAGGTATAAGTCAGTGACCAAGATATCTATGCGCATTCATGCATGTTCTTACATCTCGTTTCTGGATAGGATAGATCATAAGCGGCTGGATTTAATCGCGCTTACATGTTTTGATCTATCTGTTTTTTACTTCGAATCTGATAATGTCTGGGTATATATTTTCGATAAAGATCTGGGTATATAACTATATGTGCATACTTCATTTGATAATAAAGCAGGTTTTGTTGCTTCTTTTTTTTTTGAAGCTGGCCTTGTTTATATGTACCACGTGAGTTGGATTTTTCTAGCACTGTAGAATCGCTCTTTCCTTCTCCTTCTCCTTCTCCTTCTCCTTCTCCTTCTCCTTCTCCTTCTTCTTCTCTGCTCAGTTCACTTCACCTCAGTGTATGATTAGAGCACCGATGGAAATGAAGCACTACAACCAAGAAAAAAAATATTTTTCTTTATTTGTAACTTCATACATTCATCAAGCTAGCGATGTACTAGAGTAGATATCCTTTGTTTATTTTTTTCCATTTCGTAGGCATTTTATGCTAGTCTTCATTTGTTTGTTTCGACCTTTCTTTTTGCAGGCATGGCTTCAGGAAATTCGACTAACAAGCGCAAGGCTGTGGATGCTGTGGAGCAGGAGGAGGTCTCTCCTCTGATGCCGGCGACCCAGGAGGGGATTGCTCATCACCAAGGCCTTGGGACAAAGCTCCGGCGGGAGGTGGTGGGGTCGACTTCGTCGGCAAGGCCATCGGTTGGGTCGTCTGTGCCTTTTCCTCCTCCGGCGATGGCGCCGGCACCGGTGGCGGCGGTCCATCATCTTGCATCCCAGTCGCAGGCGCAGCAACTTGACAAGCACCGCATCGTCTACATCAAACTCGCCATGCAGCGGTTCGTCGCCGCGATGGACGCCGGGAACATCTTCGCGGCGAGCAACGCTTTGCTCAACTTGTCGCTGTTCTCGTCCCCCAACGGTGACCCCATCCAGCGCGTGGCGTCCGTCTTCACCACGGCGCTCGGACAGCGCGCGCTGGGGTCGCTGCAGGGCCTGTCCTGGGCGCTCCAGCACCAGCAGATCGGGCGAGCTCCCGCGGTGGCGCCGGCGCCGGCGGCCAACGCCGTCGCCGACGAGCGCCGCGGGTTCCACGCGGTGAGCCCGCTCCTCCGCACCGCCGCCATGGTTGCCAACCACGCCATCTTCAAGGCGGTGGAGGCGGACACGACGGTGCACCTCGTCGACCTCGGCGGCGCGACCCCAAGGCAGTGGATCATCCTGCTCCGCCTCCTCGCGGCGCGCCCAGGCGGCCCGCCCGCCCTGCGCCTGACCGTCGTCTGTGACCAGGACAGCTTCCTGTCCGGCACCGGCGAGCTGCTCCGCCAGGAGGCCGTGCGCCTGCACGTGCCCTTCTTCCAGTTCAACCCGGTGCGGTCCCGCATCGACCGGCTCTCGGCCGCCGACATCCCCGCCCTCGGCGTCGTGCGCGGCCAGCCCTTGGTCGTCTCGTCGACGCTGCAGCTCCACCGCCTCCTCGACGCCACGACGACCGTCTTCAGGTCCGTCACCGCTGCGCAGCACCAGGTCCACCAGGTGATGCCCAAGGTGGACGCGCTCCTCGGCGTGCTCCACATGCTCTCCCCGAAGCTCTTCGTGCTGACGGAGCAGGACGCCGACCACAACGGCGCGGGGCTCTGGGACCGCGCCCGCAACGCCTTCGACCACTACTGGGTGCTCTTCAACGACCTGGAGGTGCACGGGGTGCCGCGCGAGTCGCCGGGCCGCGCGGCCGTGGAGCAGCTGGTGCTCCGGGAGGAGATCACGGACATCGTCGCGCGCGACGGCGCGGCGAGGCGCGAGCGGCATGAGAGGATGGCGCGCTGGGTTCCGAGGATGCAGAGGGCCGGGTTCGAGCTCGCGCCGGTGAGCACGGACGGGTTCATGGGGGTGTTGAACCGGCTGCCAGAGAACGCCATGCCGAATCCGATGCCGATGTACTGGGCGCGCAAGGTGAACGGCTGGTTCTTGGTCTACTCCGGCCGCACCTCCATGTTCTCAGTTTCGGCGTGGCGGCCGCGCCGGTGAGGAGGAGGAGGAGGAGGAGGATCAGAGCAGCGAATGATGCATGAGTCACCCAGCTGATCCATGGATTCTTTCTTTGGCTAAGTACTAGAACTTGGTCGTGTTGGCGACGATAGATCCTTTGTCATGGATTGGATGCTCGTTTAGTTAATGTCTTTTAATTTCGTCTATCATTTGGTTTAATCATCGTCTGAAACTTAGTTAATTTGGACTTGCTATTTGCTTATTTAATCTCTGCTGTAATGTCGTCATTGTTAATTAATTTCATGGCATGAATCAAAACTGGACTTGTTGGCATGCAAAAGGTGGTTCTTGTTCGTAGAGCCCTTGGTGGTTGTTTTATATTATGATGGAATGGAGCTTATTGTTTATTGCATATCTGAATTGATTTATTATTTCTGCAAAAAGTTGAACCGAGTTCAATTCTCCCCATTTCCCTTCAGCAGCAGAAATAACAGTCTTGCTGAAACAAGGTTGTGGTAGAATGAAATAGGTTCCAGAGAAGATATAGATAGAGAGCTATACTCACACCCCAACTATTGCAATCTGTCCAATACAGGTAAAACAAACAAAAGGCGAAACAAACACTGGAACACTAAACAACCCACATATGATATGCAGGGAAACAAACAGACCCATATGTCTCTCATGTCTCATGTGCTGATGTCACAATAAAACAATAAATCGCAATTGAAGCAAGAGGGAAAATGATGGTAGCCAGAAAAGACAAAAGGGGCAAATTACATGTAAGGTATGACCACTATCTTATCTTTATTGTTGTACCAAAAATTAAACTCATTCAGATTACTTGTAGCAGTCTTAGCAGTACTGTTGGAGTTGCTAATCTTGAACACATGATCATATTATCAATTGAATATTATGATCACGCTTCAGATTTGCTGAAGTAGCATGTCATTTAAAACGAAACATACAGCAAAATTGTACCATACCTCAGCTGGCTTTGAACCAGTTTCCGCAAAAGCCCCCGTGTATTTATATCTCTTGCTGTAAAAAAAAAAGGGGGGGTTTGCACAATGTTAAGGTAAACATATGCTGAATTTAACAAATTATATATCAAGGTGGTGCAATCCATAATGTTTGAAATCATCGTATATGTGGTAGGGATAGCAAGCAACAGAAATGTCAAAACATAGGAGTAGCTTTTTGAATCTTGATCTATCTTGACATAATGGAAAGTGTGGGGTGGCATTGTTGGTGGGGTTATGCTTATAAAATAATGAAAGTTTCCACTTTGTCTTTCTTAAATAATGTTATGAGTATATACTTTGACTAATTGCTTTCTAAGAACATGAACTAAATTGATTAAAGACTCGTTCATATAGTTATGTAGATTAAATGACTAAATTATAGACCACTTACTTTGTACACTTTGATTTATGTTCAACGATGACCTAATAACTTTGTATAGCTCGTTTACATGTTATCCACATCCGTGAATCCCTTGCGACAAAATTCTATCCTGCCAACTTTTTAACGGGGGAATACTAGCCAAATATCATTGGCTATATTCTAAGTAGATTTGTTGCTATTATTGTTGTTGTTATATATGTTGGGCTTGTCTTCCTTTGAGGGCACCCACAATGGGTCGTTAGCACTCTCTATAAGCTATCCACATAGGAAAGAGGAGGTAGGAGAGAGAATAGCATGCCACTGAGTGTAGCGAGTGTCGCTAGCACACGCTTCGACGTGAGAGGGGCCCGCATGCACGCGGTTTCACGCCCAAGCTGGAGGATGTACCGAGGAAGGGCGGGTAGCAGTGCAGCTGCAGCTGGCATTGGTGGAGATGGCGCTGTGATGGAGGTGGAGCAGCACCGGCTGATGGCACGGTGGAGCGAGGCAATGGAGATGAGGTGGCTCCTCCAGTGAGCGCGGCGGTGCATGGCTGCCGTCACCCGTGGGGAAGTGAGGGCGGTGCGGCCCGAGGCAAGGTCGCTGGCGTCCATGGGGGAGGAGAGGTCGGCGCGGCCTGGCGCGAGGTCGCCGGCGTCCGTGGAGGAAGAGAGGGCGGCACGGCCCGACGCGAGGTCACTGACATCTGTGGGGGAGGGGTGGACGGTGCGTCGTGGCACGAGGTCGCCAGTGTCTGCAGGGGAGAGAGGGTGGCGCAACCCAGCCTGGCACTAGGTCGCCGGCTTCTGTGGGGGTGGGGAGGGCAGTGCGGCCCAGTGCGAGGCCACCGACGATGGGCGCAGGGGAGGAAAGGGCGACACAGGCTGGCGCATTGCCGTGGAGGGATGGCGAGGTTGTTGGCACCTGCGGTGGAGGCCGGCTTGCCGCTTGTGGTCGGCTGGCCATGGAGGAGGGAGGATAGCGTGCCGGACTAGGGAAAAGGAATATACTGGAGAAGATGACGGAGATGTTTTGCATGAGTTTCTCTTTTTATGATGTCTATAGCTGACATGGATGTGCCATCTAGCTAGCACTATAGAAGACAAATTGTCCATAATCACTGTGGGTGCCCCAAGTGTATTTCAAATAAGTTCCTTTTGCCATAAAGAACAGCAACTTCATTGTTGCGCTAGTACTCACATGGTGTTCAGATCATGCATGTTCTTTTTCAGTACTTTGAGAATGTGGAGGTTCATAGGATGTTACTGATTGCTTGCCAATTTTGATTTCTAGGAACTTCTGGGGGTGATAGGTAACAGGTTTGTGAGGATCAAGCCAATCAAAGCTAAGTGCGCAAGTTTTTTTATTTATTTTGGATTCTCTAAAACCGATATCTTTTGTGCAACAAACCAAGTTGGTCTTGATTGTGTAGCCAGACAATGTCTAACATACTTGCTATGAATTGCGCGTGTTTGTCCAAACTTTGGTGGTTTTATATGCTGTATGGAAATAGAGTTACGTTCACCTAGGATGGATATATGATAATGTTAACTATGGCATTATGGATGCTCTGACGCTTAATTTTGTATGGAAAATGTGACGTCGATTTAATCATATTGCATGACTAGACTTTGGGTTTGCTCATGAATGAATCAATGTTTGTATGGAATGAGAACACCTGCTTTATATTGATCTACATAAATGTTGGTTTTACTTTTTTTAGTATATTTTAATGATCTTGTCTACCAGAGTCATATGGTAAAAGCCATTTTATAACCTCAAACTGTTCGTCGATAATCATGTCGATGTACTGTTAGATGATATAAATCTTATCCATCGGCAAATCATCGCAGACCAACGAACGATGGGACGGTAAAAATCTTGTTTGTCGCTAAAACCTTTACCAACACCATTTATACTGGCTACAGCAGTCTATCGCTATAAGTTTGTAGCGATAGATGGTCAGTCGGTACATCGGCTGATATTGACTCTAATGTAGTCATTGTTTTAGGTCGATGGTGTAGTGACGCATGCATGTCCATACATAATGAAACTATAGTTGCACACTTATACTGCGATGAGTTGGATTAGGATTGAGTTATTTTGTTCAATACATAGAAGCTGGCCAACATTATTTTGCTACACTTTGCTATCCTTGAATTGTAGTTTTCTATACCAATGAAAATCGATATGATATACTTTTCTCGACAATTTATAAAATTCATGGTAAACATTCATGTTTTTTTTAATGTGAGATTCCAGTTATTATCGTAAGAACCACATCAAGGCAAATGGACTGAAAAGATGTGGATAATTACTATGCCTTGGTACACTATTATTGTTTGGAAAACATGCAAGGTTCTCTATTTTTCATATCATGGTAAATATATATATTTCAGATATTATCATTCAATAATGTCTACTTAAATCATAGCTTTTTAGTTGTAGCAAAGCTAAATTTTTTTTACATGATTAAAGTAGGGAGTCGATACAACAATTGGTGTTACTCTCTACTTCAAGTTTACTAGGAAAACAAACAGCCGATGTTAGACCATGTAAGGTTGCCAATTGCTTTTTAGTTGTAGCAAAGCTAAAGTTTTTTACATGATTAAAGTAGGGAATCGATACAACAATTGGTGTTACTCTCTACTTCAAGTTTACTAGGAAAACAAACAGCCGATGTTAGACCATGTAAGGTTGCCAATTGCTAATAAGAAATATGTAAATATATGCTTAAATTATCTTCATGTATATAAAATTAATTTATAGCATGCATGGTTTCAAATCTGGTAACTGATACACTTTTCCAATTTTGTGAACCGAAAAAAGAAATGACCTGACTTCTTTTAATAAAGGAAAGCAAGAGATGGCAACTAAAGTGCGGTCTAAAACCATTACTCGAGTAACTTACAATTAATATTAATATCTATTAACCCTATAGTTGTTAAAACCATGTTCTTATTGTGTGATTTTATGACTTTATGATCATAGACGATCTGGTTGATTCTATGATTCTACTAGTTATGATTTATGATCCCACATGGATTTTAGGTCTAATTATAGAATTTTTGGCAACCTTGACTACATAATATGAATTAGAAACGTAAATATATTTTTAAATTTGTTGATGCAGCGAGAGTGTGAAACCTAGAAAACAGCGAGTGGCCTACTGCAATGATGCAAATTTGGATGGCTATTATATAGAAAGAGGTTGATATGACGTAATCTATTAATACAACTAGTGAAATAAATAATGGTGTATGTGCTCTTTTTGTGTGTTACTCTTATAGGATCTAGATTTCAACCAAGTGGCATCTTCATGATGTGTAAGAACATATGAGGCGGTATATGCAAGTTAGACTATCATGTATCTAGACTTTGGATTTGGTTTGGTGTCTTTCTATGGGCAAAGGAGATGATTTAGTAAACTTAGCCAAAGCATTTTATATGACCCTTGTGTTGACAATCAAAACATTACTAAAATTCCTCTATATGGCCCTCCCCAACCTCTCAGTGAGATTTGCATGACTTGTGAACATTGATCCATGCTTGAGCACTTGTGGAGCTTATCAAGCGT
The DNA here is from genome assembly GCA_022530915.1 of Paspalum notatum. Taxonomy (NCBI): domain Eukaryota; kingdom Viridiplantae; phylum Streptophyta; class Magnoliopsida; order Poales; family Poaceae; genus Paspalum; species Paspalum notatum. The sequence continues at coordinate 28,898,798 of CM039692.1, forward strand.
TCGTGAAGCATTTATTACTCTTGGAGCTTTGTACACCTACTAGGGGAATATGTTTATTCCACCAAAGCACTCAACTTTTTATGGGTGCTTTGAAAAGTTCATATTACTTACATGTAGAGCAATATGTAGTAAGTAACATTATCCTTGATCTAGATGGTCGGGGAGAACTAACCATTTATGGAAATCTCAACAAGAAAGTTGGCTAGGCACCTTGGTGGTCTGACTGAACATGAGGAATAAATCGTTGTCTCTCCTTGGTTTGTTTTTTCTTCATATGATGCTCATGGTTCTTGTGAAATAAATCTATCTATCTATTTGTCTAGTCTTGTTTGAGTATAGGTACTCCATATATCTACAAGTACATCTATCCTAGTGTCAAGTATAACTCTATTATGTATATCGGTTCAACCAGTCTAAAAAAGCTCAATTTTAGCTAGTTGAATCGGTTTGCTAACTTTTCCTCTTCATGTTTTGAAAATTTTATTGAGACCTGTCTGTTAAACCTCCCCCACTAGACTACATCTAGGTCCTTAGATTGGCATGGTAGGCGAAGCGGGCATAACGTAGAGGTATAAGGAAATGGTAGGCCCTAGCAGCGGAAGCATCACCGTCCAGTCCTCCACCTCTTCATCATGTCTTTCACCCTGTCTGCAACTAACGAAGCTGCCCACTAGCAAGAAACACAACAAGTATCACCACCCAAGGCGGAGACATGGAGGGGTGGGTAGAGGACTGCCCCCTACGGTTACAAATTTGTACTAAAATTTTTCAAATTTAAATAAAATTTTGAAAAAGTAGTACTATCAGCTCATCTAACAATGAAAAAATCAAGTTCCTAGCTCTACCACTGTCACCGTGTCCCGTGTTTGTTTAAGTATGGTGCCTACCCAACAAGCCTTCCACACACTCGTTGCTTCCGCTCTCTCCCTTACAAGTGGGCCCTAGGGCCACACTACCCAATATTCCAAATGTGCTATCTTGGAGGACCATGTCATCAAAACCAGCATGCAAAACCACCACAAGGGGTTCCTACTTGGATTTACATAGTTCATAGTGCACAAAAACCTATTTTGGGCTTATGAGGTGAAGTAGAAGACAATGTAAACATCATGGCCTTATCTAGAGTTTTTCCCTAAAAAATACTCTCTCCATCCTAGATTATAGGATCACAAGGGAATAAGACTATTATGGGTCAAATATTTATGGGTGGAATTATACATGCATTTAAGGCCTACCAAATACAAAGGAACCAGCTACTATTTATATGTAATCCAACACATATGCCACCTTTAATCCAAAGATTCATGTGTTATTTGCAATTGCCATTAATCGGCTCTGAAATCTCTTCATTTCCTTATATTATAGGTCGGAGGAATTATTACGTATATCGCCATGACTCCACTAAGGAAAAAGTCCATTTCACAACTTTATACTATTTAAGTCGTCTAATTTTCAACCTTGAACTATGAAACCAAACATCGAGCACCTTAAGCTATCAAAAAACGGACTGTCTTGGACCTTTAGCTGGTTTTAAAAGCGGTTTTATTATTTATTTATTTTTGAAATAATGAAGTCTTATGTATTCTCTAAATTCATAATTAATATATTCTAAATTATAAAGATATAAAATCAATATCGAATTTTTGCTAAAAATATAATCTATATACTTGTGATCCATTTTGGAGTCATTTTGAATTTTTGTGTTTCTACGCCTATTGTTTTATTGCTTCAAATAAAAAACAAGAAATATAAACAAATAAATTCCAAAAGAACCCTTAGTAGAGAATTATTAGATAGAGTATATTTTTAGAAAAAAAATGGTACATGTTTCATGTTTTTCTAAATTAAAATAAATATATTTTAAATTTATATAGATAAAATAGTATATTATTATTTCTAAATAATAGAAAACTATCTTTAAAACTAGCTAAAGGTCTAACTTTGTCCTGTTTCTAATAATAGTTCGAGGTGCTTCGTGTCCGGTTTTGTAGTTCAAGGTTGAAAATCGGATGATTTAGATAGTTTGCGTTTGTGAAATAAACTTTTCCCCTCCACAAAATGTGCTCATTTTTTTGTCTCTCCAAGTATGAAATATGAGACTATTGTGGGCAGCAAATATTTGTCCGTAGAATTGTCCTGCCATTTAAGACCTGCTTCAACAGTTCTTTATAAAAGTGTTGAACATATATTTCTAGATTGTTGTATTGGTTTTCAGAAAAATATATAATCAGTGTTGCACTTTTGCTTGCGTCTGCTTCAATAAACAAATTCATAAATTTAAGAAAATTTGAAAAATGGACTTAAGAAAATTGAAACCGAAGAAAAGAAACAAACATAAACAATGGCCGTACCAATCCTCGCAGAGTGGGCCTTGTTGGGCCCAAAACTTTAATGGCCGTGCGAAATGGACGGGATTCCCACTTCCAGCCCGTGCGTCGGTCGGTGCGTGGATGACGTGGAACTCGAGGAAAGGTAAAAGCGACAAGCTCAAGTTACTTTACACAAGCTTAATTGCGGGTTTACATTTATTAGCAGCGGCACAGAAAGTACACAGGACAGTCGCGGCCGGGAGAAATGGGGCTCTCGCCGGCGCCGGCGGGTCGGTGGACGGACCTCCCCGAGGACATCGCCGTCGCCGTCGCCTCCCGCCTCCAGGTCGGCGCCTCTGTTTCTTATCTCTCCGCCTATCTCATCAAGATCGTAGAGGGTTCTCTCGTTGACTTTGCTGGCTCGAACACCGTGCGCAGGAGGCCGACGTGTGCTCGCTCGGCGCCTGCTCGCGCTCCTGGCGCAGCGCCTGCGACGCCGACTGCGTCTGGGAGCGCCTCTTCCGCTGCCGCTGGCCAGCTGCCGCGCCGGAGGCACCAGCGGCGGCGTCCCGTGTGCAGGTAAACTGCTGGGGCTGGTTCTTGTAGCCATCCGACCTCAATTTGTTATGCTCGTTGATAAGGATAAAGTTTTACATAAGGTTGTGTTGTGCCAATCACAAAACTGCTGTTCATTGTTATACTGGTACTTCTTGAGAAAGTGATGCTCACCCTATGATCTGAACAAAATGGGGAATGGATGGTTGTCAAAATTACTTTGATTGGATTATGCTAGTAGTTAGATTGTCGTCATAAATGTGAACACTTATTCTCAATGTCTAGAATTTTTATATGGAACAGTAACGCATATATGTGTCCTGCTGTCCTTGCGCTTCGCTCTTCACTTAACCCAGTGGCATGTTCCGTCAGACCACATCGCTCATGATGTGTTTTCCCCCCTCCATGGGCTCCCTTCTTCATCTTATTGTATGAGACCTTATGAATTTGTATCTGGTGGAATCACTAAATTGTTTCCCCTGTGAGGTCTCTCGGAGAGAGTAGACCTATGATGGCTCCATCTGCTACTCTATAGGCTGGCGGAACCAAAGTTATAGGATGGCTGCGTGCTTCAAGTCTATTGTTGTCTTAGCTCTTTAAGGGAGATTTTGGAATTTGGATGCCTCTTGAAGGGTTAAATTGTCCTTTTCTGAGGGTGTTCAGAATAGTTTATCCCAAATCCAAATATTTGATGCACCATTTGCCTCCGTATACTGTATATGCTCCGGTGATACTGAGAACATCTCTTATCAAACTTTCCACTTTTCTGTGAATTATTCTGCAGGGATGGAAAACTCTCTACATCAACCAACACAGAAGAATGGCTATTGCGATATCTAATGTGGTTGAATTTGTGGGGCGCAGCTTAAATAATGGGTCGCTTGAATCCGAGTATTATCTGAAAGCTATTGCTGATCTGGCCTTGATGACTGATGTAGGATTCCTCGATGTCCAGTTTTTTTTATTTTCAAGGAATCATAGTGCAATAATAAACCTAATTGGACTGCACTACTCAATCGCATCTTTGCATGTGCCGGTGAGTTATGCATTACTGATGATTTTTCTTGTGCTTCTCTTATGGGTAAACAGGTCTCTTGTGCTAAAGCTGCTACTCAACTCTACGCCGCTTCATTTCTATGCTTCTAAAGCCGCTGTTTGTCATTGATTTACTTCTGGATCCATAGCTTGCATAGGCAGCTTAATTGCAATGTATGTTAGGGAAACTGTTTTGGCCCTGAACTGATTTTATAGTTGCTTCTAGAAGTCAGAAATAGTTACAATGTGTTCAAGCTTTATTCTGGCAACTTCTTTTTTTTTTTTTTTTTTTGAAGCAGTCATGTGCTGATTAGCTGTTTTTGCATATCATTATCACCAATCCCTGCATATAGGCATCCCATATTCTCTCTATATTATCATGCACCACTATCTAGTTCATCTATCTAAAATCAAAGCGTGGAAATACTCAAAGTGAACACTTCAGATAGTATTTGGTTATCAGCATCTCAAAGGTCTGGAAGCATGAGTTGTACTCAAATCATCAAGAGGTTTCTTTTGGCTGATATCAGATGTTTTGACCAGAATGATCTAAGCAACCTTTGGGTTACTCATAAAATGTAGTTTTGATGCACACTATCTTTTTTTTCAGCCAACTGAAGTCAGTAAAGCACTCCAAGCTCGTCGAGTAGCAGAAAGGGAAGTGTGTGTGAACTTGCTCAAGCTTGGTAGGTGGTTCTATGGTTTTCGGTTGCCTGATGAACACGAATCTCGCAAAATCTCACTGGGTGGGCTCACCATGGCTGAGGGAGCCAAGATTCTAGTCATTCTCAGTCGTGGAGCTGTTCACGAAGTATTTCGCCTCCGGATCAGTTTGCCAAGCATAGATAAGTGACACAAACCATAAGTACTAATGCAACCATGGGGATGGATGGAAATATGTAACGATGTACAGTAAAGCTTTTGCTACATAATGTTGTATAAATAAATAAATAATAAAGGTTTGCCGTGTGTACACACACTTTTCACTATTTCTGTGATAAGCTCTTTGTAATGGTTTCTATATTTTATTTTCTTTAATAACTTCTCTTACTGTCTTCTGCAGTAATGATCCATCATTTTCTAAAGCGATAAAACATACGATGTGGGTATAGTTGTAGATCTGTAGTTGCATGGAAATTTGTATAGTTTTGACCCGAGTCAATACATAAACTACAATACGAGCTGCAAATTAAATAATACGATATCAAAGTCGGAGTTACCCAGGGAAAGCACCTTTTGCTCCCCTTTCATATAGCGTTAAACATTCATTGGTTCGACATGAGAACGGTATGCTGCAATATAATGAGCCAGAACATTTGTAATGAAATGCCTAGATCGACAACTAGAGACCTAGTTGGCTTTGGCATAGTTTTCACTCCTACCGATTGAGTGGGTCTGGTGAAGTGTTCGAATCGCGGCGAGGGGAGAAAGAAAAACTATAATTTTAGAATATCATAGTTGACAGTTTAACTCTTAACACAGTAGGGTGTCCTTCGTAGTTTAATGTTAAGTAACTTCTTGCCTTGATTTCTCTGGAACACGCAAGCACTCACGTGCATGTGCACTCATCACCGCTATGAAAGCATCTATACACATCATATACCCCCTATCAGAACGCCTAGAACCGGATGGACTGGCAGATCTCGATATTGATGGGCTATTATCAGACTAGCAACTCAGGTTATCTCACAAAGCATTTAGATATCTTCATTGCATTTTATCTACTCATGCATGTTGCTGTCAAAGCAGTACATGTTAGTCTTAGGTTCCTGAGACGTGACATGAAAAAATAACATTAAGATCAGTCGACACGAAAGAGACCAGTGAAATTTTTTGTACCATAAAGTTGTAGTGCTACTGCTGTCACAAGATAATGGACGGTAGTGCATAATAGTTGAAATCACCGATGAAATCTTTATCGCTTTGTTGGATCGGTTTGGCCATCAACATTTCCGAATGGATACTAAGTAGTAGTCCACGGACGGATAATGTATATGCTCACAAAATAAAATGCGCTAACAGAAGAGATTCAGAGATTCTGCAGAGGGATAAGAATCTCAGGAGCAGGGGGGAAAGAGAACCATGAATGGATTGCAGAAAAGCAGCATAATGCTTCCGTCCAAGTGGACAATGACAATATCTGAACGATGAGCCTAGGCGCAAAACTACCCAGACAGATTTATACTGCCAGTGGTTTTTTGCTTTGGGTCCTGAGAAGGTTCTTTTATAGTGTGCAGTACATCTGCCAAAAAGTGGAAGGTCTTTGAGTGAAATCTTTTGATTGGGTATTTGCTAAATAACCTTGTGTGCTTTTCCCATGGAAGCCACTAGTCCATCCATCCAGGTTCGCTGAAGAAGCACCTAAACAGCCAGAGAAGGTCACCGAAGAGCCACCCTGCCTAATAATTGCATTCTTATTTCTTACAGTACGAGCCCATGATCCGATGCCGCTACTTATTACTCTATTCTGGTGTGATCAAAACATCAAGAAACCATTATCAAAAAAAAAATCAAGAAACGGAGAAGTAGAAGGGAGGCAATGCACCATAATATATACTGTATGTATGTTTGACAGTATCTACCTTTTCATTAGGCTACCAGGAGCTAACAACCAACAGATGGAACGGAGTACATGCATGAGTCGCGGTAGGAAAGATATAGTACGTAGTATATCGCTACAATTGAGTAGTAGAAGGAAATTATTGGTAAAGCGAGAAAATCAGGAACCAATGCCTGCTCTGCTCTGCACATGCTCCCCTCCCCAAGAACTGAAGAACATGAACCTGCTCCCCTGCGCAGCTGCCTGACGAAACATGGTGGTGGTGTGGTGGTGGGTTGGAGTGGAAGCTCCTCCGCCGTCCCAGCGCAGATCAGTAGCACGGGTAGATGGTGACGCAGCGCCTCTTGGGCGGCGTGCAGATGAGCATGAAGACTAGGGCGATGATGGCGGCGACGAGCAGCCCCAGGAGGTTGAAGGCGGGGTCGTCCTCCGACTCGTTGCTGCAGCACAGCTTGCCCATGGCCTTCTCGCCTCCTCCTGCCTGGTGGCTGCGACCTGAGGAGGAGGAGGAGAAGGGAGAGGTTCTTGGGTTCTTGGCTGGTGGACTGGTGGTGGTGGTGTGTGTGTGCGCTCCTCTAGCTCACTCGAAACTTTGTTGTTATGATCCTTGGCTTGGAAGGCAGCCAGCCAGCTAGCTAGCTATTCTATTTGGTAACCGCACGCAGTGGAGCAGTCGTAGTTGGGGCATCGCTATCGCGTCCTCAATGATGGCCATCAGGCCATGCCATCCCCCCACCCCTTCCTGCAGCTTCCACTCGCCATCCTCCTCCAGTCCAGTCCTCTCCTCCCACACATGGAGAGGAGAGGAGAGGAGAGGAGAGGGGACAGCTCACACGGTCACACCCACCGCCCGGCGGCCGTTGGATCAAAACTGTTAGGCAGATGCAGATCAACTGCCCTGCAGGATGTCAGGATGTGTATATTTGGAAAGTAGGTAGGTGAGGATGGAATGCTGTGTGGCTCTTTTCTTCCTGATCGAGCTATTAGTGGAGGAAGAGTGTTTACGCATTGCGTGACGGCGACGGGGACGAAAACTACCCGGACTGCGCTTTTATTACGGTGGGTGCTTCAATTCAACCTCGGACAGACAGGCAGGCGGTGCAGCGATTGGCTCCTGCCGTCGGTTTCTGTTTCAGTTTCATTCATATATATATGGATCTGAATTCTGATCGATACGGCTGGAATCCGTCACACTTGACTGCCGAGTAGAGTAGCAGGCAGGCACACGATCAGTTCAGTTAGGAGACGCATGTTGCGTGTCGGCTGCAGGTCGTCGTCCTCGCCGAGTGCATGTGGCGTCTTTCCGTTCCAGCGTTTGACGAACAAGACAAGCGAGCCGTCGGAGCCGGAAGCTTCTTCGTCGTCCTGGCCCCTGCGTTGCGTGCGTGCTCATCTACCTTTCGGGATCAGGCTTAACCTTTTTTTTTCCCCCACCATCGGAACGAGCGAGGTGAGGTCGAGGCGGATGCATTGTGGCCCATCTCACTGTTGGCTGCACTGCTGCGCTGTGTCGTGTTACCATCCATTGAACTCCTTCCTCTTTGTGTGCAGAGTCAAAGCTTGCGAGTACTGTAGTAGTACTTCTCAAAACCTATGCGCCACTTGTCAAATTAAAAGCTTAATAAGTTTATTAAGGGGCAATGCCATTGCCATGTTACTCCAATTAAACAAAGAGGAGATAGAAATGTTCCTACTACCCCTTGTCGCCGGCCTGAAATTAAGATCGACGCAACGAACGGCCTTCTTCTATATCTCCACTTCTTGCTGCTTCCACTGAACTGTTTTTCGCGTGGCCAGAGTTGGTCATTCTATGTTGTACTCCCTTCGTTTTATTCCGATTATTGTCCTTTGTCTTCGGGGAGAAAATATTTTAAGCATGTTTTTTCTATAAGATTCCTGCATATATATCTCGTATGAAATTCATGTGTTTTAAGGGATTTCTGAAAATATTGTTGTTCGAGTTATTAGGGGGTCTGACAATGTTTTCTTGGAAACAAGATCCGGGTCAAGTGACTAGGAAACCCGACGTGAGTCACATTTTCAAAGGAGCTTAAATCAGACTAAAAGACCCGTATGTAAACCAAATGAGGTTTAAGCTAGAAAGTGGGACCCAAATCAGGTTTCTGAAAAAAGACAAATGTTCATGCAACTCAATTTAATTATCTAGTACCAAAATTTGTTTAATATTATCAGACATAAACACGTGAAAATGGCAAATTTCCAGTGTGGTACCACTAAATGTCTCTTTAAGGGGAACGTTAGATGGGAGAATAAGCTTTGCCAACTGGTTGGTTGCAAGAGTGATAAATATTTACACGAGCGAAGGTATGGGATCGTTTTGTGTGGGGTTCACACAGAATTGCTCTTTCAGAACGAAATCAAGAGTAAAATACAAAGGCGGTTCTCAAATTTGGCATGGTGTGTCACTTAGAAATCTAAACTTAGAAAACTAGATATTCAGGCCTCTAAAGTTGGCGAGTGTGTCATCGAGGTTCCAAAACCGCTTTGACCATGCATTGACTATGGTTTTTACTAGTGGAGCCCACGTATCTTATTTCCTCCTCATATATGACATGCGAGGACCATTTGTAAGTAAAATAATTAGTTTTATTTTTATGCCATGGTAGACACATGAGATTTCAGGGAGTGGTGAACAAAAAAATTAAAAAAATATTATTTATTAATAAATGGGCCTCACATGTCATGTACGAGGAGAAAATAAGATATGCGGACATGACACGTGGGCTCTACTGATAAAAACCATGATCAACAAATGGTCAAAGTGGTTTTTTAGGACCTAGATGACACACTCACCAACTTTAAGGACCTGAATATCTGGTTTTGTAAGTTTGAGAACGTAAGTGATACACCGTGCCAAGTTTGAGGATCGCTCATGTATTTTACTCCAAAATCAATATGCATTGTTCTTATCAATAATGACAAAGGTGGCCTAGGAAATTTGGTGTTTGAGACAAACATCAAGGTTTAATTTTTTTTTTTTTTACGGATGTTAGGGAGGGGACAGGGCCGGGCAGCCGGCAGTAGCGGAAGACTGGTTGTGGCCATGTATCTAGCTGCCATGCCTTGCCAAAAAACTAGAGGGAGTGGTATATAGTTTTCTAATAAAATTAAAATGTGGATGTTTTGCACTGGTATTTCCTTCATCTCGTACCCCAAAGGTCCTATGGTTGAACCAAAGCTTGTGCTGATTTCTTTCTTCTTTCTTTTTTGTTTGCCTTCATATACCATGCCATACCTAGTATTTTATCATTCCGGCTTCACCATGAGTGGCTACTTACTGAGTACTGACTTAAGCGCCCACTTTAATAGTTGAGGGACAAATTGACTATTATGCCTTTTTATTTGCTGATGAGTAGTTTGCCATGCCGTATCTATGTCGGCACAGACCACCTTTCAAAAGTTCAAAACCAATGACACATCTGCACCACGTAGGTGAAAACCACCTTTGGATGGCCAAGGGAATAATTTGCGCTGTTGTTTATGATAATTGAAGGGTGTTACTGTCTGGTTTTGTAGTATGAAAGGGAAAACTTGGACTTGATAATTGTTTTGGGAGTAGGACAAAAACATAGCGAACCATCCCCCGTGTCGCTCTGCCTGGGGCGACACGGGCGCCCCCCGGCCGCCGCCGTAGAACCACCGCCGAGCGCCCTCCACATCCTCGCCGCCGCCCGAGCATGCGGCCGGGAAGCCCGCGCTGAGGGCTACTACGGCGGGGGGAGGGGGGGTCCTCTCCCTCCTCTCGCACGGAGCCTCTTCTCTGTGCTGGGTGCGAGCCGCGGGCCCCTCTTCGTCGGGGTCTCGTCGGAGGCTTGTTTCGGCGGTCTCCTGGCCGGATCCGGCTAGGCCGGGTCCGGCTCTGGCGTGGCCCGGCGTGGCAGTGGCTCTAGCCTAGCCCGACGGCATCACGGCGGCTCTAGCGCGGCCAGGTGGCGCCGATTTGGTTAGTGCCGGCTGCGGGCTCTGGCGGCACGTCTCGGCGCCGGTCAGGGACCACGGTGGCGCGACGGCTCTGGCGCGGCCAGGCGGCGCCGATTGGTCAGTGCCGGCTGCGGGCTCTGGTGGTGCGTCTCGGCGCCGGTCAGGGACCATGGTGGCGCGTCGGTCTGGCGGTCGCGGCTTCCCCCATGGGTTGGCCTCTGTGTCCAGGGCAGGCTCCAGCGGCGGGCTCTGTGGTGTGGTGCCGCTTGCCTCCCGCCGCCAATGATCGGATTTGGTGGCTTGGCGTTTGTCTGCTGCCCTAAGGCCAAATTCAGACGGTGTGCGTCGTCATGCGTCGAAGTGGCACGTCTGAGGCCGGATCTGGATTGAGACGAGGTGCGGCTGGCTACGACTGGGTGGTGGCATTAGCAGTTGGCATCAGGGTCGTTGCTTGCTCGTCGCGGTGACTGCTCGCAGTGGACCTCAGCAACTTGCCCTGCTTAGCAATTGCGAGTGTGGTAAGGGACTGTGTCGGAAGACGGCGCTTGTAGTAGCGACAAGTGTGGCAACTTTGCTTGCAGCGGACTGCAGCGGTTAGCCCTGCTTAGCTGTGGCTTTTCCGGTGTAGGTCATCGTCAGGAGATGGCGCAGGAGGCTTTGATGTCGGCAGCCATGCTTGGGTGACCTTCAGGTGGCCGCGTTGTGGTGGTTCGGAGTTTCGGTGCTAGCTTGGCTGTGCGGCGTTCGTGGGGGCAAGGCGACCTTGCTCCTCTTCCGACGGTAAATTGAGAAACGGATCCTCCGTGAGAGTGTGGAGTTCAGCGGCAGAAGTGGCGTGGCCCCTGCGTGTGGTTAAGCGGCCTAGCAGGACTTTGGATCCGGTGTGCTTACTCCGTCGATTTAGGTGTCAGGCTGCAGCGGCTCTGTGGCGGGAGGTCTCGCATGGCGGTGGCCTTCTTGGTGTAGTGCTGTCTGCGCCTCTTGTTTTGCTGGCAGTTCTTGAGTTGTGGCAGGAGCTTTATCATCTTCAGCGCTGAACCTGGTGTTTGTTCGCAGCTTTCGGTGTGCATTGGAATTGGTGGTGGTGGCGAAAGCCTTGCCTGTCTTCCGGGTTTGACGATGGCGACACCTCTGGGCGCCGTTTACTTCCTTGGAAGCATCGTCGTTCCACCCTTATTCCCTTGTGCCTCGTGTTCCGGGGTGAAAACCCTGACCGTAGGGTCAGGCGACGGCGGCGCCTGTAGCGTCGCGAGGCGTCGCTTTGGAAGCTTGCATCTTGTCTAGGTTCGGGTCCGTGTTTGGTTCGGCGGTGAGTGTTGTGTCGCGTTGAAGTCCCAATCCAACCGGCCAGTAGAGTTGAGTGGTGTGTTGAGTTTGTGTGGTGCGTTGTTTGGTTGTTGCCTAATCTGATTTTTTTTTTCTATATATCAATATAATCGGCAGCTCTCCTGGTTCGTTAAAAAAAAGAAACGAGGTTAGCAGCATAATTCCGAGTAGGCAAAGATCTAGAATGGAGAATGATCAGGAGCAAAAACCGGATGGGAATATGAGAGAAAAAATGGGAAGCTAAGAGGCAAAAACTACTTCCTGATGGCATCTAGGGCATGCTTGTTTTTTGCTAAAATTGGCACATTTTGACTATGTTAAATTTATATTAAAATTGGCTAAACAACATACTTACCATTCATATATTGGATCTTAAATAAACCATATGAATAAAAACGTTGGTTGATCAAAATTGATGTATATTCAATAGGATCTAAACGTCTATTCCATTGGTTTGTCTGGGCCGATTTGAGCGTCTTGGGCCTTGGACTGAGCTCGAGTCCTTTGTATCCTTCTTGGTGGCCGGAGCTGGAGCTCCTAACAAAGGAGCCCACAACAAATGGCACTTTTTTTTATTTTTAGATTTTTTAATTTCGTTTTTACGAAAATATACACCGTTTGGGTAATTTGACGGGAATGGACGCCCGCCGCCCGGGGTCCGGGCGCCAGGTACCTGGCGCCCTGCCTCCAGGCGCCAGGCCTGGCCCCGTTAACGGCCGTCGGAGCCGGCCGGTTAAACGCCTAAACGCCGGCGGGTTAAACGGGGTCATGGGGCACCTGGCGCCCGGGGTCTGGGCGCCAGGCACCTGGGCGCCAGGACCCTGATCCAAATTAATATTTGTTCATATGAAATACTAAATAATATTTGTTCATATGAAATAATTGGAGAAGGCGATCTGCATCTTCCGTCATAAAAACATACATAATCATAAAAACATACGCGTCGACATAGCTACCCATCCCTATAACTCCGACCTCGCTTTGGCCTCTGCTGCGCGTGCACATGCCCCACCGAGTACGTTAAAGGATCAGGAGACCGATGCACTTGGTGCGGCCTAATCTGCTCTACAGGGGTCTGTATGGCCTCCTGTGTGGGAAAAAGTGGAGCACCCTCTAACTGTGAAGCGCCAATGATATCGTGCTGGTCGTGTTCCAAGTCTGAGAAGTTGAGCTGGTGGTCTTGTACACCTTCAAATAGGTTAAATCCTGAAAGAAAATATTATGTGTTTGTCAATACAAATAAATTATGTACCCGCACAAATAAACAAGCATACAAAGGATTGTATGAGAGCACCTGTCGTCTGTGGACGGATCGGCGTGAACAACATCGACGTGGCCAGACCCATCGGCTGGTACGGCATGGACGACTGAGGCTGAAGTGACGTACCCATTGGAGTGTACGACATGGACGGAGGATCCATCGGTGTGACATGCTGTGGAGACGGATGCATCGGCGTGTAGGACGTCAATGCAGGATCCATCGGTGCCATGTATGAGAAAGAGGGTGCTGCAATAAAACCAAACAATGTGGCATGGAATAACTAAAGAGGTGGGTACATATTGACATAAGTAACGCAGTATATTTATGTACCAGTGTACTGTGGAGGAATCGGTGGCTGGTGCCGGGGGGACCCTGCAGGGGAATGGAATAACCCCATGCGTGCATCATGGAAACGAGGCTTTCGTTCGCCGCTGTCAACCGCTGCAACTGCTCGTCTGGGGTAAAAGGGTTGCCGCCTCGTACCCGCTGTAGTGCATCGTTGGTGTTTGATTGTAGTTGGCAGCATATCTGCATCTGCACATTGACCGACATTAGCGAATGTTTCCTAGTGTTGAACATTGACCGAAACATTAGCAAGAATTCAAACATTGACTTACTGCTCCCGCTAGTGCCTCGTCCCGATGTCTGTCAGTATAGTGCCCTTGTATTTCCCTGTCAAGAATGTGCCATCAATACAGAGTAGTGGCAAACAATACTAAAATGCCCTCACACATAGACCAAGGCAAAAGAAAACGCGTTCCAGTCAGAGGTGTTGCGGATCAACATTAACTCCCAGAAAACACCTTCATTTGCCCATGTCACGAGAGTTTGGACTGTGAGCACGTGTGTTTCTGTGTCAATCTGGAACCCACGCTCTAGCCACCTATGCACTGAACCAAATGATTTGTCCCAAGGTTTATCTATCCCTTTCCTCGTTCGACTAAACCCATTCAACTGTACTCCATATGGACCTTCGACAACGCTGCCTTTACCATAATATATTTTAAACTGCAACTTGGTTGACATCTCTGCAATATATTGAACCATTCATATTCTATATATAATGACAATACGTAAACTAAATGCTAAATACTATAAATAAATACTAAATATAACAGAATATATTCAATTAAATACTAATACTAAATACTAAATCCAGTTATTACAACAGATCTAGAGTTACTTCTGCGGAATTCTACTTTTTAAAATTTTTCTAAAAATCTATACTAACAGATTTACCACATTTAACTATACTAAATTCGTAAATAAATACTTTATACAAATAAAAAACTATGAAAAAAATTAATTACCTTCGCCGCAAGTGCAGGAGGTCTTCTGAGCAGGAGGTCTTCTGAGCGGCGCAGGAACAAATACCCACAGGAACAAATACCACAGTGAGCGGCGCAGCGGCGGACGAGCACAAGAGCAGGCGGCGCAGGGCGCGGGGCGAGCTGCGAGCTGCGCACAGCGAGGAGCGAGGCGCGGGCCGCACAGACGAGCGGCGCAGGAGCGAAAGCGAAGCTGGGAGAAAATGAATGGCGCTGGAAGAGAGCGAATGGCCGTCGGGAGCGAACGGCGCTGGCCTTCGGGGCTCGGAGAGAGCGAGGTCCTTCGGGGCTCGGAGAGAGCGAGGTCGAAGCGAATGGCGCTGGAGTTTGGGGGCGAATGGCTCTGGAAAGCGAGGTGGCACTGCGAGAGGGCGGGGCCGGCTCTCGGAGAGAGAGGGCGGCGGCGGCGGCGGCGGCGCCTCGGCTCTGCGCGAGAGAGAGAGCGAGGGCGGCGGCGCCTCGGCTCTGGGAGAGAGAGGGAGAGAGAGGGCGGGGGCAGAGAGAGAGGCGAGGGCGGGGCTCCGGGCGCCAGGCCCTGGCGCCGGGGCTCCGGGCGCCAGGCCCCCGCCCCGCCGATCCGTTCCGACGCGCCCGTTCCAGCCGTCCCGCGCCCGTTCCAGCCGGAGGCCGTCCCGCGCCCATCGCGGATCCGTTTGTGGCCCAGGCCTGGCGCCCACCTGGCGCCAGGACCCCGGGCGCCAGGCGCCCATTCCTGCTAATACCGATCGACGCCGTGTATTTTTATAAAAACGAAATAAAAAAAATCTAAAAATAAAAAAAGGACCAACAAATGGCCATGCCAGAAGACACAGGCCATTTAGCTGGGCCACGAGGTACAACTTGAACCCAACGTACATACAAGACAGAACAGTGATCTAAGCCTGCATGGTGTGAGGGAATTGCATGCAGTGAGGTTTTAGCTGGATTGCATTACTTGCAAGCAGGGGTGGATATCGAGATTCGAGCCTACTCGGCTTGGCTCGATCCAGCTCGAGCGGGTTTGTTAAGCTAACGAACTGGCAGCTCGTTAAGATAACAAGCTAGAGAGCTGATCGTAAGAATGAAATTCATGTTTAAAAACTAGCAATTAGATCCATAATATACCTACACCTAACTCCACAAATACAATAAATATAGAACAAAGCCAATATATGTCAACGTTGCAAGAAAAATGTACCAATGTCATCACGATGAAAATTGACAAGAATCAAAACGGTCAAGTGAAAAAAAAAATACAAAACTCATGTATACTGGCTGAGGGGGAAAGGTGTTTTTTCGAAAAAAGAAGCATATTATTAAAAAGTCCAAGAGCAGTACATCAAGAAGATGCAAAGTCTTGGCCTAACTTTCGGCCTCTGCTAGAGAGCACACAGCCTAAAACACAATATGAATGCTAAGTACATTAATGGCCTTCAATCCGAAGACTAAATCGCCACCCATGTGCCCAGGAGAAAAACACCTTAGCCGTTTGCACCAAAAGTTGCGATCCCTCCACAACCTGCTCCTGCAAGTCTGGTCGTTGGAGGATAGCCCAACTTGAGAGCCATCGTGCCACAGTATGGATAACCTGCAAGGAAGAAAATACATTCTTTTTTTAAAGACCAAGTCATTTCTGGTCAGCTAAAGAGACCAACATGTTGTTGCTGCTCCTAACATAAACAGATATCTTCCATCTTTATTAAGACCTAAAAGCCAGTCACCAAACATATGATCTATATTAAACGGCTGAGTTCTTCCTGTAACCAAAAAGATAATGGTCCAGACAGAGCAAACAAGACGACATTCAAAGAACAAATGGTTGATAGTTTCATTCTTGTGACAGAAGCAACATGTTAAATCTCCATGCCAATTACGTTTCGCCAAATTATCCTTCGTAAATACCAAAGCACGTCGTAAGTACCATAGAAAGATTTTAATTTTTAGAGGTATTTTTAGTTTCCACAAACTTCGGTTGATGTTGGGGAGATTCGTCAAGGGCATCGTAAAGGGATTTTACCGAGAACTTGCCATTTCAAGACAGGTTCCAATAAAACACATCTTGGTCCTGAGATAGGACAACACCTTCTATGCGAGATCTCAATTCATTCAAAGCAATTTGTTTAGGACCGACGAGATGTCTACGCCAAGAGAGGTTTGGAGGTGAGGAGTTAAGGACCTCAGCAATTGTAATAAATTTTGGTCTAACAATGCTATAGAGGGAAGGATACTGATCCTTTAGAGGTGTCCCCCCCAGCCAAGAGTCCTCCCAAAAACGGACTTGTGATCCATCTTTGACCATGAAGGCCCCGAAGCGAAGAAAGTCATGTTTTACTCTCATTAGACAAGCCTAGAAGTGGGAGTCACCAGGCTTCCAATTAACTTGAACCAACGTTTTTGAACCCATGTATTTGTTTCGAAGAATCTGTTGCCAAAGGCCATCAGAGGTGAGTAGTTTGTACAACCACTTGCTAAGTAATGCAATGTTCTTGTTGTTTAAATCCTGAATACCAAGTCCACCTTGGTCCTTAGGCAAGCACAAGATGGTCCACTTTTCTTTTGCTCGTCTCCTTGCCACTAAAATCTAGAGCTTCTTAAGTACGGGACATCATATACATCGGAAGGCTGCTAAGAACTGAATTAATTAAAACTAGGCGTACTCCGACCGATAGATGTTTCCCTCGCCAGCTGCTGAGTCTTTTCTCAAAGCGCTCCTCTACTTTCTTCCAATCACAATTTCTAAGTTTCTTAACATGAATGGGAATGCCTAGGTAATTAATTGGAAAACTACCAGCATTGCATCCAAAAAGATTTTTGTACTGGTCCACATATTCCTGTGCTTCCCCAAAGCAGTAAAGTTCACTCTTATGAAAGTTGATCTTGAGACCTGATGCTTGTTCAAAAGCATAAAGAAGCAGCTTCATGTTGCGAGCTTTGTCTATATCATGATTCATGAAAAGTATAGTATCATCTGCATATTGGAGAATCGACAATCCCCCTTCCACTAGATGGGGGACCACGCCTTCCAATTGTCCATCCAGATTTGCTCTAGTTATTAGCACTTTAAGCATATATGCCCTAATGTTAAATAACAATGGGGATAGTGGATCCCCCTGCTGAAGACCTTTTCTTGTTTGAAAGAAGGGCCCAACATCGTCATTTACATTGACAGCAACGCTACCCCCGGTTATGAATGCTTTGATCCAAGAGATCCATTTGTTTGAGAATCCTTTCATACGAAGGGTTTGAAACAAAAATGGTCATCATATCTTATCATAAGTCTTTTCAAAATCTAGTTTAAGAACTGCCCCATTCTGCTTCTTTCGGTGAAGTTCATGGATGGTTTCATGGAGAATCACGACACCCTCAAGGATATTCCGTTCTTTCATGAAGGCTGTCTGAGTCGGGCTAACCACTTTATCCGCTACACTTTTCAATCTAATTGTGGCAACCTTGGTGAATATTTTAAAGCTTACATTCAACAAACAAATCGGTCTGTATTGTTGAATTAGGTTTGCGTCTTGAACCTCAGGGGTCAAAGTTATGACACCAAAGTTCAGGCTAAAAATGGGCAAATCTCCTCTCGATAGGTCCCGGAACATTTGCATCAGATCAACTTTGATAATTTCCCAAAAGTGTTGATAGAGTTCGACCGAAAAACCATCCAGACCTGGTGCTTTGTTGTGTTTCATAGAGAAGATCGTCTCCCTAACTTCACTTTCTGTGAAGTCATTAGTGAGGAGCTCGTTCTCCCTCCTAGATACTTGAGGTATATCTACTCTTGACTCATCTAAAGTGACCTGACATTCGTCTAGATCACCAAATAAGCCCTTGTAGAAATTAGTGATGTAACTCTTAAGGTTTGAATGCCCCTCGATCTTATTATTCCCATCTTCCAGCGCAAAAATTCTTTTTTTCTGTGTCGCCCATTGGCGATTAATTGGAAGTATCTTGTGTTATTGTCTCCCAGAAGAGTATCTCTTACTTTAGCTCTTTGATAATATCTGATTTCTTCTTCCCTAAGTAGCTTGACTAGGTGATCCCGAGAATGAGCTAGTTGGTTCTGCTCCTCATCGAGTCTATTAGTATTGGTATGCACCAATTGTCAAGAGTCAAGACCTCATGTATGTTGGGATGCACAGTTCTTTCAGCTCGTTAAGCTCGCGAGCTGGTTCGTTAAAAATTCAAAACAAACTGAGCTGAGTTGAGCCGAGCTGACCATAAGTCGAGCGACCTAACAAGTTATGAATATTTCGTCCAGTCCTGTTTGCAATCAAACGACCGATGTCGGTTGTCGTCATGTCGCCGAGACCTAAGATATTATACTCCACAAGACCACATTGCGGATGCAACGACATCGCAGAATGGATGGATCGACGAGCACATTGTTTCCACTCCATCAAGAACTCCAGATACACAAAGCCAAATTCAGCAATTACATGACTACCTCGGTCGGTCCTCCAGTTGGGCTCTCAATCTCTGTCGTTTGCTTTGCACCGATGATGCACGCACACGTCGCCACGTTTTGTCTCTCTTCGCCTCCTTCTAACAAGTTAGTTGGCCGGCGCTTCGCTTGCGGCGGTGGCTGTCGGTTCGACGGCGGTGGCGCTCATCTCCTCCGCCGACGGCGCTGCTGGGCCATCGGACGCCTCCTCCGCCGTTTGCTCGCCGACCGGTTTGGCCTCCGCGGGCTCGGTAGTGTTCTGCTTCTGCCCAGCTGATTCCCCTTCCCCTGCGAAATCAGTTGCATATATATACGTACACACCATCAGTTTCATTTCATTCTCTTTTTTTTTTTTTTGCTGCTTTTATTCATGTGGGCTGCTGTAATCGACAAGATTTGCAAGAAAAAAAATGTTGAGAAAAAACGAGAAATCCAATTTTATACTATCGATCAAATTTTTCGTTCGTTTTAAATTTAATTGTCAAAAAATGGCCCTAGTAAACTAAAGTTGCAAAATGGACAGTTTATATCTCACATTTAGCCATAAAATAACAATTTCTACTTTTATTTTGCACTTTTATTGAACCACCGTCACACACGGGTATTGAACCACCACAGACGGGTATACAGTAATCGCATATAGCGTTGTCATGATTCATTTTTTGTTGTGTTTCTTGATCTATTTTTTATGTTAAATTGTTCAATGGTTATCTATATGGCTAATTGAAGAAAATAAGCATATTTTGTTCTAAATTTTGTCCGAATTTTTTTGAGAGGACCGAAATTTTCCGAGAAATCCGATAATCACGTTTTGTGGGTTACCTCCGTTTTTTTTTTTTTCAATATCGATAAAGAAAACCCTGGCCAGTACTCCGTATGTTAAATCCGGGCGCGCTCCGCTCACTCACCGTCCTCAGTTGTCGGAGCAGGAGACGGCGTCGCCTTCTCCTCCTCCTCCGGTTTGCTCTCCTCGACCTTCTCTGCTACCTTTTTCTCCTCCTCGTCGGGGGCAGCATCCCTGCTAGCCTCACTCTCAGCCGCCTGCTCCGGCACCTCCTCTTCAGCCATGGTGGATTCAGGCAGCGGCTCCTCCTCCTCCACCACCACCTTCTTGCCGTGCTCGGGTTCCGGCGCCACCGCCGGGGCGGCTTCGATCACCTCAGCGGGAGCGGGAGAGGGAGCGGCGTCGCCAGAGACATCCTTATCGGCCACCGCCACCACCTCCTCCTCCTCTTTCTTGGCCTCCTCGACGACGGCGGGCTTCTCGACGGACGGCACCACCACGACGTCAGCCTTGGAGTCGTCGTCGCCAACGAGAGGAGGCGGCTTCTCGTCGGACGCCACCTCGACGGCGGTGGCCTCCGCCTTGGCGGCCTCGCCGCCGGCGGCCGGATCCTTGACGACGTCCTTGACGGCGACGCCGGTGTTGTCGGTGGATGAGGACGAGGGGGTGTGGGTTTGGCTGGTGGTCGAGACGGAGGACTTCCTCCGGAGGAGCTTGCCGCCGCCGCCGCCGGCGGTGGTGGTGTTGCCGGTGGCCACCGCCTCCTTGGAGCCACCGCAACCCATGGCCGGCCGGCGCTGGCGACGCCGACGGAGAAGAGAGGGAGAGGCAGGGAGAGAGAAAGGGAACGGACGGAGGAGAGGAATCGTCGGGCGAGCTTGAACTGAAAGATGGATCGGAGGCAAAGAGACACCGCGGTGGCACGGCCGCTTTTATAGGCGACCCGATCGACGTGCTCGCGCCTCGCATGCATTTGGAATTTTGGACTGAAACTGCCCGCTCGCATGCGTGGAAAAGTCAACCCTCACGCGTGGCAAAAAAAAAAAAAAAAAAAAGAGAAAGAGGTTGCTATACAGTATACGTACGAGTTCATAGTAGCAGATACGTATACTCACAAAAATAATCTAACATTGGTAATGGACAAGCGAGGTTGGCATGCAGCGCATCGTCCGTTGCACTGCATGACGTGCAGCCCAATTACCCCCCTCAGATACTCCGTCCGCCGGCGAGCCGGCCGCCGGCCGCCGTAGTTGCCAGCCACCAACTCGTCGTTTGGTGAGGTTCATTGATCGCTCGTGAACCTGATCGGCCGGCAACAGGCCATCAGATTTTGGAGGTACATATTTAGACAATGCCAATATGTGTACTGCCAAAGTAGCATCACCATAACGAAGATTTATAATGAACAGCAACCTATCATCGACCACTTTTAAATGCCCTATTTGACATCTTCCATGGACTCTAAATTTCCTCACCGGGTTGTGCCAAGAACCGAGTTTCTATGTCACCCATTGCCACGTGAACGGAGAGGGTATGATCTCCTAGTTAGTCTTTAGGAAAACATTTTGTACAAAGTAAAAAAAATTTACGCCGTTCTGTTTCTTTACACTCCAGAAAGTAGCTATCGACCTGTCACCATAAGATGTATGCAAATCCATCTGACCAATGTGATAGATCATGATGCGACAACTGCCTCTCTCTGGTTCAGTAACCACAGGTTCTAAAATGCCCCGACCCAGGTGCTTCATCTCCGATACTCCCTTCTCATAGGTGCAGAAGGTAACCGAGAAACATGCCAACAACTGCAATGTAGATGACGAAAATCAACGGAAAACCGGTGCTGGTCTGACTCCTTGCAGCTCCTGCCCTTTTCAACAATACCTATTCAAGAGACGCAAACCTTTAGAGATGAAAACAGGAAGCAGTACTTCTGAAGAAAACGGTTACACACGATAAGCTAATGTACACTCTGCGTGGTCGAATTATCAGGCAATATACAGGAAGCAACTGGAGACTGTGATAAAATAAATAAATAAATAACTTGATAGGCATTTACGGGCCAGGTTCGCCAAAAGCATACGTAGTTAGGGATATTTTTTAGAGGGAACACATTTAAGAATTTTAATAATATGGATAGTTTGGGGGCACGGGGACATGTTTACAGTTATAAATTAGAAAATTAAATTAAGAAATATTAAGCCTAATGCTAGAAAAAACTACACAGTGTTACATGAGTATCAACCAACCCTGCAAGTTAGATACTACCCGCCACCATTCAATAGAAAAACATGCGCATCCAAGAGGCATTTGTTTGGGCTTGTAAATTGGGATCACTATTCCAAGTTAGTAGATATCAGAAATGGAACAGCAGGTTTGGTTGTTAAGATAGAATAAGACATGAATTCCTGTGCTGCAAACAGGCCAACGTCCCAACACATTGGTAGGCATTTAGGGCTAGTTTGGCAACCCAATTTTCCTAAAGGATTTTGGAAAATTAAGAGGAAAACAGTTCATTTTTTCCTTGGAAAAATGGAAATCCTTTGGAGAAATGGGGTTGCCAAACTAGTCCTTAGATATGGCAAACTGGTTGACAACATGCAGACTTGGTAAGCATTTGATACTAGTTCCGTCATCCGTGCCAATTGAATGACATTTCACTTAAATTGACACAGGGATGAAAAACATGGTAGCCCCTCGCCAAATTCAAACACATGCACATTGAGAGCTCATAATTGTTCTTTCAAGCTTCAGTTATCATTAACATGGCCACAGAAGCAAGTTAATGCAGCAGAGTTTATGATGATTATATCAATAAAGCAATAGAATTTTACCATATCTTTACGTAATTTGTCCCGCTCTTGAATGGTAGTTTTGGTCACTTCCCTCAGCTTCACAATCAAAGCTTCAGCCTACAAAAGAGGATGATCCAATCCAACACGTAGAATTTTCAGAAAAGGAACCACTAAAGGTATTCAATATTCAAACGATCAAAGTCAAATATTTGGCACTATATATTACTTACATCTTCAAGTTTTACTTCAAGATTGTTAAGTTTCAGCTGCAAACCCTGAACATCTTCTTCTACCTGCTAAAGCGGTAAGATGGCAAAGTAAACACATCAGAACTGTTGATAGCTAACCAAGTGCATGTATTTAATATTCATCACCAAGACAGAGTATAGTAATGCAGTTTATAGTATATGCTAATGGATTGGGGATAAGCCAGACAGAGTTAGCAGAACATGCACAATACTTGAAAAGAAGCTTACATCAATATGACGATTATCAGCATTGATAGATTCTTTATCACTTAATGATGGAACTCGATTATCAACATTGACAGATTGTTTATCACTTAATGACGGAACTTCACTTGGACCAGGAGTGTATTCCAATGGTGGAGATTCTTTCAAGTCTATACTTGTTTCTGTTGAAGTAAATTGAGTATCTACGAAGGTTGAAGAATTGGAAGCAGATTCTGACAAAATAGATGAGGCTTGTTTTGGTGGGACTAGAAAATCTTGCAGAACAGTAGGGCATTTTTTTACAGGGGAGGAAATTCTACTCAAAGCAGGAGTTCCTCTTAAAGAAGGAAAGCTTGCTTTCAGGGGATTATGAACTTCATTCACCACATTAAGTGCTTCATTCACAGTATCGAATATCTCTGGCACAGGAACCTCTACTGTTTCCTTGACATAGGGAACTCCATATGTGGGTTCCTCTACTTGAAGCTGAGCCATGCTGACAAGGACAACTTTCAACTTCTTCTCCTCAATATATCGATCAGTTTCCTTGGAGAACTAAAATGAAGATTCGGTCAAACTAAAAATAGAGAGAAAGATGCAAAGCAACATCACATCAGCCAAGTATAAATTGCTGCATATACTTACAAAAGCAGGAACAATATCTTCATCAGCTGTACCAAATGGAACAACTGTGATCTGCACAAGAAACTTGTCTTTTATGTCCAGATCAGGTGGGGCGTTCTTTGACGCTTGCATAGTAACTAAGTTAAATAAGACAGAATAAAAAATAAAGTAAATTTCACTTTGAAGAAAAACTAAATCCGCAATGGCATCTAGGAAAAGATGTCATCTATCTTGTACGTACTATACTGCAATCAATTCTTAGTATGCCGAAGCATCAGTCTCACCATTATCCAGTAAAAACAAGATTTACCTGTAAAATCACAAGAGGCCAATGGAAGGATAACTCCTACATTTGGACGAACACAATATCTTTTTGGAGAAGTTGTTTTAACCTATTACATATTCAAAAGTCAAAGTTACCAAAGGAGAAACTGATATAAATGTAAATGTAGGAAAACATTAGTCATATTTTTTCTTCTAAAGAAAAAGAAACAAAGTGCGAAGGCAGATTATAAATGTTCAGGAAAGTGTACCGTCAAGATTTACCATACGTCCACACAACAATATGAGAAAAATCTGACTTTAAAGCACAAAAACATGAATTATAATCAACATAAAATTGGAGACAAACCTTGAATGCAACATATTGATCTGACTTGTTCACAAGATGGACACAACATGAACTCTGCTTCTTCACCTCAACTGTTAACAAGTGAAAGTCAGATGAATAGAGATAGCAGAATCAGTAACAATTTGAAATCTTATTAAATGAAATCTTAGTTATATTGACTAACCTCTGAAAAGTAACATGTTATTCATATAAAAGAAAGAATAGAATGTTAACAGAAAATTACAGACAGCTAAAAACTTCATCTTATCACTTACAAGCAATGAGAATATTCTCTACAGCTTCGTTCAATTTATCAATCTAAGATACAAATTTCGTTATTATTCAAATCTTACGGAAAGACATGTGAATTTGTGGTATTATTTGATTAAATAGATCGCTTCATACAATGTATAAGTGCAAATCAGTATGATTCCTGAAGAGGGGACCGAAGTCATTTGACAGCATTTAGGATTATGAGTTGCTTCAGACAACCAAAATGGCAGAACCAACCAGGGTGGCAGGGTTACAAAACAGTTTTGTTCTAATGATTGGTAACTGCAGTAATTTAGGATTATGAGTTGCTTCAGACTCCTGTTCAATTGCCAATTTGCTTTCTCTAATTACCAGTATATTGACTCAGCCTCAGTACATAGCCAACATTTATTCTAAAATGTTGATCTGAAGTTCAAACAGATTCCAATTATTCTATTTCTCAAATCTGGCAATACTAAGTCCCACGTTTTTCCAACATGTTTCACACTTTCACAGTATATATGGAGTTTCTTGTTTCTTTAGCTGAGCTCATCCAAGTGTATTCACATACAAGATTGCCACCAGCTTTTAGCAACTCGTACTAATCATCTGAATGAATGATGAGACAGTAAGTGCAAATGGGTTCCAGATCTCAACCTTGAATTATAAACATACACATAAAATATTATTTGGAATGATTAAATATATACAAATATGAACAAGAAAAAAAATCAGTCAATTATTAAACAACTACTCAATTTTTAAAGCCATGATGAATGCATAAATAATTTACAAAGAATGCCTCGCATGATCATACACAATAAAAAATACACCCCGTCTGGCACAAAGGTGGAAATAAACTTGTTTACTCCATTACTTCCACTGGTGCCAGTTACCCAGCTAATAATTACAGTGTTACTGAATACAAAAATCTAATAGAGCCCCTCATAAGCTCTTCCAACACCATATTCTGCTATTATGTTTCTCTCATCGCAAGGAAGCGGTGAACTTACATCATAGTAACCAATTCATCAAATGAACATACGTGGCAAGACAAAACTATTCGCTGCAAATGAACTGCCTATCCTAAAAAGAATCCAAGAAACAACATCAACAAAGAAAATTTCAAACAAAAAATACTAGCGAATCCAAGCCAAAAAGTCCCTATGTTTTTTAAAAGGAGGGGGTGTAAACTTATGTTCCATGAAGCATTTGACAGACAGATTTTACTTTGTTACCAACTATGCACAAACCATTTAATTACCAGCATGTTTCGTTCGAATCTACTACCGACACATAATAATCCATTCACTACACATGGTAATCTATTCACATTCAATACAACTGTAGGATTTTTTTTTTTTTTCTTTTCCATATGCATAGTCACTGATTCATAAGTGCCTTGCATAACCTCACACAATCACGTCCTGCTTCTGGCTAGTATAACTACAGACCAAACTGTAGTTCTGCCCTATTTTTACAAAGGTCCCTTCCCTGGTCCAAAGCTACATCACACTGAATAGGCATTGCTGTTTGTGTACTTGCTCTAAATTTCCTTCATCACATAAACAAACTGAACGTGTTTCACCTAACACCATTCTGCAGTCTTAAACTCTAGCGCATATCACACATACTTATTCAGCACTATCCACAATGAACCATGTTCATTCACTCTTTTTTTTGGCTTCATCACAGGTGGCGAGCAAACAATCAAGGAATCTAACCAATTCATCATAGGTGCATATGCAACAAGGAGACATGTGAGAACTGAGAAGCCACATCCCTCTCACACACCAAACTTCAGAGGCATTGACAGCACATCAACCAGCACTTGTTCACGCGCCAACCACCTATCTATTTGCACTATCACCATCAGAATGCACTGGCCCTCCTACGGAAAAAATCTCAATCGTGACAGGAAAACAGATGGATCCGGCTGCAAGTGCGCATCACGTTATGAAACTGGTAGTGCCACGGTTGGTCCTTCAATTTGTTGGCAGAAACCTCGTGTGATTGCAATCAATAACATTATCCATCTACTAGGCTGACGTACGTCGCAAGTAGCAGTACTAGCTGACCCCCGGAAATCGGCTATCCGTACCAAAAACTGGGTTTGAATGTTGTAACAGACCAACAGTACAGCAATAATGCGAAATTTCAAGTAAGACAGCGAACGCGAAGCAAACAACAGATCGCTTGACAATGCAGGGAAAATAATCCGTGGATTCATATTCGCAAAACGAAATCGAATCATGGTTAGTTAAACCCTCGAGCAGACGCCCGTCAAAACCAAACCCCAATCCGACCCAGCCGGCAGAAAACAACGCGAACGGATGAACCCACCCAAAGCCCCCACTCAGAAAAAACACTCACGCGTCACCAGCTAATCACAGACCCGCCCGCGATCACAGCCCAATGCGTCAGGCAAAGCAAGCCGCCCGGTGAGGGATGGATCATGGCGATTGGAGACCGAACTCGAGGCTCCATTCTGGGCCGGAGAGTAGGCAGGGATCAGGGGACGAGGAGAGGCGGTAACGCACCGAGGAAGCGGAGCTCGGTGGGGTGGATCTCGACGAGCACGCCCTCGCTTCCCATCGCCGCCGCCGCCTCCCCGACCGCGCGCTGGCGAGAGAGAGGAGAGGAGAGGACGGGCGCAGAGAGATGGAAGCAAACCGCCCGGCCCCGGCTCGTCGGGTGGCAGCGGCAACTTGTGCCTGCGTTGCGGGCGTGCGCGTGTCGTGTGAGCGGAGAAAGGGTGGAGACTGGAGATTGGGACGGGACGGCGGACGGGCATGCCACTCCGTCTCCGGGGTCCAACAACTCGGAGTACCCGTGGGGCCGAGACCCCCAACGGCCCCGATTATTGCGATGGGTTTCGGCGGCCGCGGAAATGACGGCGTCCGTTCCGGTGGCACCGTGCAAGGCCGTCGCCCGTCGGTATGGATGCTTGAATCGGATGGTAGAAACTACGACTCATTTTTTTTTCAAAAAAATAAAAATAAAAACAAAGCAATGTGTTCATACTCACCAGTTAGCACCGCAAGTATACCATACTCATAGGTCTTATTGAGGTTAACAAAAAATACTTTCGCAAAAAGATACTAGTATGTACATAATTATGTTTTTGAGTCCAGTCATTCATGTGATCATGTCAATTTCATTCTACCTAGTGCTACACATTTTCATATCGTAAAAGGCATGAATGTTAATTAGTACACCCCATAACATGCCGTGGCATGTAGCCGGTAAAAAGATGTCAAAGTAAATACTCCATATATAATTTATTAATTACTTTTAGGTGCTACTTAGCTCTATATGCCGACAAAGTTTGTTACCAAGATCAAAATCCATATGATGTATGGGATCACGTAAGATCTATATTTCTAGGGTTATGATGCCATTAATCCAGGATCCATGAGTGATGATCTATGGCTGCGATAGAATGTGCCCCGGATGCTATTGTAAATGCAGAACACTAACATTCTCCCATAGTGCCTGCAGTAGCATGTTGTGCATAAGCACAACTCGTTTTTGAACGTCACAGGAGAGCTCACAGCTAATAAGAGCAATCAGCATATATTGTTTCGCCCTTTGGAATTGTATGATCCTAAGATGGATATCATTATTTTTTTAAAAAAAAAATGTAGCCCCAGAGCAAGCTAGGTGGGCAAACAAAGAAAAAAGAAGTGATGTTTTGTTTTTTTAGCTGCGGAGCTGGTAAGGCCATTGCAACATCGACTTTTTTTTTCTAATACTTCTATAGATATTATTTTCTATAGTTCTAATTCATATATTTGCTTACATTTGTATTGATCATTGTATTGCTTCTATAGAAAATTTTATTGTTCCATGGTATTTTTTTTAAATTTTATATTAGTGAAATTTAATTACTTTGTGGCATGTTTGTATTGTTCTAGCGCGTTGCAATCATTCTGTGTTCATCTAGTAGCTATCTACTTAAATTATTTTGATTGTAAAAATTTTATTTCATGATTTTAACACTTAGAACAATTTCCTTATGAAGCTATAACATTGACCTACTCAATAAAATTAAAATGTATCATATTTATGAGAAGAATGTTCTTTTATATGATATTATACAAATATACAATATTGTGGTGATAACTTAATATAAAAATTAATCTAAAAATATTGTGGTCATAATTAATTTAACATGTTGGTATACATAAGGAGGTTAATAAATATATTTTTTCAAACAAATTTCTTCAATTACGCGTGTGTTCCACACAAGCACCTTGTCCGATAGATGTGTTGTGCCTGAGGATGGGAACAAAAACCCCTACGGTGTGCTAACCAATAAGAGGATTGGATGATGCCACAGATTTGGATAGGTGCCGCCTCTCTAGGTGGACCAAACACATTAGTCCACCCACTTCCCCAAAAAATTCAACAGAGAAGAAAATTTATTATGAGGTCAATAGAGGTAGCAATGGGTGATGATTCAAACGTTTCTTTACGATCCAATGAGCCATTGATAATTTTTTAGCTTAAAACCAATAGGAATATTATCCAGCCCTTTTGAACCTTGTAAGTAAAATGGGCCCTAAGCCTTGTGATTAGTCCCCATATGTGATTTTGGTGGTTGAACTGACAACACGTGCCATGGGACTAATATTGATGTGCAAGTGTTTTTTATAAAGTCATAGGGTGTAATTGGTGGACTTGGGGTACAAACACCTCAAAGGAGGATCTAAAAGAAACAACAAAAGACCCAAACCGCCATCAAGTTGAAAGCGAAGGTCCTGACTCGGCGGTCCCGCGGGTCGATTTTTAGGCTCAAGAACAGAAGAAAATGCATGCACCGGACAGTCCGGTGGTGCAACACCGGACAGTCCGGTGCCTACAAAGAGCCAAGACAAACGCTGAAAATCCAGTGCAAAATTACATGCACCGGACAGTCCGGTGATTCACCATCGGACGATATAAGCTGAGAAGAAAAGGGGCAAAGTCCGGCGCAAAACCTACCGCCACACAGTCCGGTGGCTCACCACCGGACAGTCCGGTGGTGCCACCGGACGATATAGACCGGGAGCATTCCAAGACGAAGACCCGGCGCTACAACGCACCGGACAGTCCGGTGGCTCACCGTAGGACAGTCCGGTGGTGCCACCGAACAGTCCGGTGGCTCCAACGGCTATATTGTCAGAGCAACGGTCGACTCGAAGAAGAGGCAATTTACACGCACCAGACAGTCCGGTGGTGGGTACACAGAAAAGCTGAAAAAGCCCCCAACGGCTAGTTTTGGAGGTGAGGCCTATATATACCCTCTTGGCCGGCCTCCCCATTGTGGTTGGAGTATCCTGAGCTAGCACAAGTATTGATACACATCCTCCATGCCCATTTGAAGTGTAGCAACACCATTTGAAAGCCCAACCACCACAAGAGCAAATCTAGACATATCCGGCATAGTTAGTGCTTAGTGCATCCTTACTTAGGCCACCTTGTCTATTCTCCGTGCCTGCGTGCACGCTTATCTTTGTGTGTGTGCGGTTGTAAGTCTTGCGAGACCTTTCGGAGTGTGGAGTGGCCGCCACCACCTTGTGAGAGGGAGGAAGGCCCTCGGCGTTTTGGCCAAAGCTTTCCTTAGTGGAGACGGCGGGGTAGCTCCGCGAGAAGGACTCGGAAGACCCCAGCGACCTATCCATCCTCTACCCTTGCGTGGGCGAGGCCGTGGCACGGGAGGACCACGCGAGAGATAGGTTCGGGTGGGTGTGTACCGAGGATATCCGGAGACCCGACCGGGGTTGCTTAACTTCCGTGGAAGTCACTTTGCCAACCTCTACCCTTGCAAAGGGCGAGGCCGTATTCCTTTGAGGACTACGCGAGTGCAAAGCCCTTAGTGGAGCGCCAACGAGGAGTAGGGGGTAGAGACCGTGAATCTCCCGGAACCTCGGGAAAAAATCTCCGTGTCTTCACCGTGTGCCATCATTGTCATCGTCTATGGGAGTTTGCATTCTCTATCTCATCTCCTTAGCTTCCGCATTTACATTCTTGCAATTGTGTGCTTATTTTCCTAGACTAGCTTGATAAGTTAGTTTCTAGGTAGAACTAGGTTGCAAGACTTTGCCACGGTAGAAGTAGCAACACTTAGCAAAACCTTAGTGCACATAGCTAGATTTACTTGCATAGATTTTGCTTAGTAGTTGTAGTTTTTAGTGAGCCTTGTTTTTAGAAATCATAATTCACCCCACCTCTTAGGCGTCGGTCCTACCTTCAATTGGTATCAGAGCCGGACTGCTCAATCAAGTCCATTTCATTGTCATTAGAGCTCACAACTCATATTTGGACTTTTGGCTTCACCGCCGGATTGAGTACTAGAGACGTCTTAGAGTGGGAGGATGAGTACCGGTAGCGCTCCTCACTTTGACGGCACGAACTACCCCTATTGGCATGTTAGAATGGCTAGTTATCTAGAGGCCATAGGGTTGGATGTTTGGAAAGTGACGAAAGAAGGAACGAAACCCCTCTCTCGGCCGGCAAAACCGACCAAAGCCGATGAAAAAGAAGTACAATTCAATGCCATTGCTCGTGACATTGTGTTCGGGTCTTTGAGCATTGATGTATTTAGTAGAGTATGTAGCCTCTCAAGCGCTCATGAGATTTGGGAATCGCTTTAAGCACTCCATGGCGGCACAAGTGACGTCAAGGAGCAAAAGCTTGGCTTGGTTAAGCGTGCTTTAAATTCCTTTACTATGCTTCCTAATGAATTGGTGAATGACATGTACTCACGCCTAAATTTTATTGTCAATGAGTTCAATTCAATAGGTGAAACCAAGCTAAGTGATGCCGATGTTGCAAGGAAGATCGTCGAAGTGCTTCCAAAAGAGAAATATGCAAGTATCACCACCTATCTTCTTCAACAAGATATGAGCACCTTGACACCCACCAAGGTTCTTGGCAAGATCATTGCATTTGAGCACTACCAAGGGATTGGCCAAGACACCTCTCCATCCAAGTCACATGCACTCACCATTCATGGTGAAAAGAAGAAGATAGAGAAGGGCAAAAATAAGAAAGAAACAAGCTCGAGCTCAAGTGAAGAAAAAGAAGATAGTGATGAAGATGATCAAACCCAACGCTCCTCCTCCGATGATGATGAAGAAGAAATTGCAATGTTGATCAAGAGGATGGAGAAGGCATTGAAAAAGCTCAACTCCAAGGACGTCCCTATCACCATTGAGGAAATTGAGCACAACCGCCAAAGAAAGAAGGAAAGAAGAGGTGGTTGCTTTGGATGTGGTGAGAAAGGGCATTACGTGGACTCATGTCCTATCATTGCCAAGGAGAAAAAAAAGAAGAAGAGGCAAAAGCTCAAGAAGAAGGAAAAAGAACAAAGAGATAGGCACAAGGCGCTTATGAGCATCGGCATGTGGGTAGATGTGTCAAGCGATGAAAATCATCATAAGAAGCACTCCCACAAGTCTACTTCGTGCAAATCATCCTCTACATCACACAAATGCCTTATGGCCAAAGGTAAAAATGAAAGTAATATAAGTGATGATAGTGCCCTCTCCCCTTTTGAGCTTGAACAAAAAGTAGCTAGATTAATTTGTGAAAACGAGAGTCTTAAAGCTCAATTGGCTAGCTCATCAACCAATTATGAAGAATTGCTGCTTAAGTTTGATATGATCCTAGACCATAATGATAAGCTAACAAAGAAAATTGAAGCTCTTGAATTAAAAGCTACTTCAAGTGATGCATCCACACTCTCTTTTGAAAAATCTAAAAAGGATGCTTCCACCTCTTGCTTTGATTTAAATGCTAAACCTCACTCACCCCCTGGCAAGCCGTCTGTTAGTTGGTATGAAGAAACTTGTAGGGAGGAGGAAATTGAGGTACTTAAGCAAGAGGTGGATCGGCTCAAGAAGGATGTGGCAAGGCTATAAGGTCAAAGGGAGCAAGCCCAACCTTCTCAAGATAACCGTCTCAAGGTGGTGAAGAAGTTTGAGGAGAGTCAAACCGTAGTTTGCTTCTTTTGCAACAAAGAAGGCCACAAGTCCTATATGTGTAAGTTAAAAAGAAGAGAAGAGGCCATCAAGAGAGAGCGAAGACAAAAGAAGGCCATCACTCCCAAAGCATCGTAGAGCCACAAGGGCAAGGAGGACATGGAGACTTGGTTACATTCGGATATAAGGTTCAAGTTACAAAGCCAAGTGAAAAAATTCATCACATACCCAAGTCCTTTATATGTTGGTAATTAGGTTTGTTTTATTTTGATATTTCCTTTAGCATCTAGTTGCCTTTCTTGCCTAGATTTGCATGAGCATATTTAATTTCAAGTAATGCATACCTCGGCTATCTTATGGTAGGTTGCTTGTGTCTCTTGTCTAACCCATGAGCAACCTACATGGTTTCTTAGTTTAGGTCCAAATCATAGGGTGAACTCCTCCAATGGACTTAAATGTCTAGTGCATGTCTCTCATAAGCGATTCAAAGCTTGTATGCACATATTTAGGGGGAGCCTATCCTATGGTTTGTTACTTTGAGACTTACAATGTTTTCAAGTTTATCTTATGTGTAGTCTCACCCATGTCCCCGGAGGTACGCATGAAGTTAAGAAAAATGGTCTTCAATTGGTAACACCTTCCTTGGTGTACATTTAAATTATTTAGAGCTACCTCCGTGCATAATATAGTTTAAGCTTCCCTATGTCTCAAATGACTAAATGTGCATATGGGACGTCTACCGTCTTATGTGTGCACACACTTAGGGGGAGTTTAACTTATGTTATGCGAGTCTCATGCATTGTGATCCATTTGACTTCCATATCTTAAGGATCATAGTGTGTGGGACTCTCCCTTGTGCTTTTAATGCTTTCCTTTTCGGTGTTTGATTCCAAAGGGGGAGAAATTGTGGACTTAAGCAAGTAAGGAGTTGAACATGAACCAGGAAGGAAAGATCAAAGAGGACCAAAAGGGGGTTGAAGAGGACCAAAAGGGGGTTGCCGTATGATCAAGAACAATGGGGGAGAAATGAAGATCAAGATCAAGGCAATGGTCCAACAATAAAAGGGAAGTGGCATTGGAGTAAGGAGGAGCCTTATGTCCATTGACCACAAGAGGGGATAAGATCATGGCATGGGCAAGACATGAGCAAATTCTTCCAATCTTTGGTGGAATAAAATGTAAATTGGTATTATTGCATATTTCAATTAACATCTTTGATCTTGCCTTTGCATTGCATCCTAGCAAGTAGCTTGGTTGTGTTCTTCAATTTGTATCTTTTGTTGCTTGCTTGGTCGTGTTGTCATCAATCACCAAAAAGGGAGAGATTGTAAGAAAAATGGGCCCTAAGCCTTGTGCTTAGTCCCTATATGTGATTTTGGTGGTTGAACTGACAACACGTGCCATGGGACTAATATTGGTGTGCAAGTGTTTTTGTATAAAGTCCAGGGTGTAATTGGTGGACTTGGGGTACAAACACCTCAAAGGAGGATCTAAAAGAAACAAGAAAAGACCCAAGCCGCCATCAAGTTGAAAGCGAAGGTCCTGACTCGGCGGTCCCGCTGACCGGTCAGCGGGCCGATTTTTAGGCTCAAGAACAGAAGAAAATGCATGCACCGGACAGTCCGGTGGTGCAGCACCGGACAGTCCGGTGCCTATAAGGAGCCAAGACAAACGCTAAAAAACCGGTGCAAAATTACATGCACCGGACAGTCCGGTGGTTCACCACCGGACGATATAAGCTGAGAAGAAAAGGGGCGAAGTCCGGCGCAAAACCTACCGCCGGACTGTCCAGTGGTGAGCCACCGGACCGTCCGGTGGTGCCACCGGACGATATAGACCGAGAGCATTCCAAGACGAAGACCCGGCGCTACAACGCACCGAACAGTCCGGTGACTCACCGTAGGACAGCCCGGTGGTGCCACCGGACAGTCCGGTGGCTCCAATGGCTATATTGTCAGAGCAACGGTCGACTCGAAGAAGAGGCAATTTACACGCACTAGACAGTCCGGTGGTGGGTACACAGAAAAGCTGAAAAAGCCCCCAACGGCTAGTTTTGGAGGTGAGGCCTATATATACCCCCTTGGCCGGCCTCCCCATTGTGGTTGGAGTATCCTGAGCTAGCACAAGTGTTGATACACATCCTCCATGCCCATTTGAAGTGTAGCAACACCATTTGAGAGCCCAACCACCACAAGAGCAAAACTAGACACATCCGACATAGCTAGTGCTTAGTGCATCCTTGCTTAGGCCACCTTGTCTATTCTCCGTGCCTGCGTGCACGCTTATCTTTGTGTGTGTGCGGTTGTAAGTCTTGCGAGACCTTTCGGAGTGTGGAGTGGCCGCCGCCACCTTGTGAGAGGGAGGAAGGCCCTCGGCGTTTTGGCCAAAGCTTCCCTTAGTGGAGACGGCGGGGTAGCTCCGCGAGAAGGACTCGGAAGACCCCAGCGACCTATCCATCCTCTACCCTTGCGTGGGCGAGGCCGTGGTACGGGAGGACCACGCGAGAGATAGGTTCGGGTGGGTGTGTACCGAGGATATCCGGAGACCCGACCGGGGTTGCTTAACTTCCGTGGAAGTCACTTTGCCAACCTCCACCCTTGCAAAGGGCGAGGCCGTATTCCTTTGAGGACTACGCGAGTGCAAAGCCCTTAGTGGAGCGCCAACGAGGAGTAGGGGGTAGAGACCGTGAGTCTCCCCGAACTTCAGGAAAAAATCTCCGTGTCTTCACCGTGTGCCATCATCGTCATCGTCTACAGGAGTTTGCATTCTCTATCTCATCTCCTTAGCTTCCGCATTTACATTCTTGCAATTGTGTGCTTATTTTCCTAGACTAGCTTGATAAGTTCGTTTCTAGGTGGAACTAAGTTGCAAGACTTGGCCACGGTAGAAATAGCAACACTTAGTAAAACCTTAGTGCACATAGCTAAATTTACTTGCATAGGTTTTGTTTAGTAGTTGTAGTTTTTAGTGAGCCTTGTTTTTAGAAATCATAATTCACCTCCCCCTCTTAGGCGTCGGTCCTACCTTCAAACCTAATACTTAAAATTTATAGACAAATTTTGAGAGCCCTTTACCAACCCTAAATCAAGCACAATGTTGATGCTACCATGCATGTAAATGGGAAATAATACATTAAATTGAAGGATTGGTTATATATAGCAACAAGGAAACGATTCACGGGCACTAGATTGGGCATTTTTAAGTCCATCCTAACATCTGATTTCTGCTTTTCTCCACCAACCCTAACCCAACCATAATCAACCGCAACTGATGAGTGATAAGCCACGGAGCATAGAAACATTGCACAACACAACTCAGTAGCGAGTTGTGTATCTTTCATTGTCACAAATTCGTCCACATCCCTTGTAAGAATGAAATTGGTAGACGATGAGGGATACAATTGTACAATGGCTCTCATATGAGAATATTTCTCTAGATATTGGATGATGCCATCCTACAATGTTTATGGGCTTGTGCACAGTTATCTTGGTGAAGATTGTAATCACGTGAAGACCAAAGTTTTGGTGCACTCTTGTTGATTCGCATAACCTATGTGGTCTTGGGGATTCTTTGTGAACCTTCCAAAAAGTTGTGTATGCGCCTTGAACGCCCGAGCTCTACCATGCTGGAGCTGCGGAATGGAGATTCTTAAATTGTGATTGGTAGGGGAGTATAGCCTTATACTTGGGTTCGTAGATGCAGTATGTGCTACTTTTAGTGTGTTTGGTCGTCTGTATTCCTTTCTTAGCCTAGCTTAGCTCATGCATGAAGGCACTCAAGCCTGGCTTGGCGGAAACGAACCTGCTTGCTGCCGTTCCCACCAATGTAGGTTGGGATAAGCTCGACACACAAAACGAAATGCTCTTTAACTCTATTTATTTATTACAGATTTTGATTAAAATATATAATCTCCAAACCGATTTCATATTTGTGTTTCTAATATTAATATTAGGTTCTTCTAGATTCTTTGACATTGTGCTCTACTAGCATATTTTAGGTTTGCACCTTTCATTTCTTAGATAGTGATGGATTGAGGATTTTTACCATAATTATATGGCTGAGAATGTTTATTTGTTCTTTTTAAAAGACACAATTCACTCATCGTCTTGCCCATCACATTTGTGAGTCTGTGACTTCTCTGCTATAAGACCCATTAAGTTATCCATATGGGTTTAAGTGGGTGGGCACATGTGTGTAAGCATTTTTTTCAGAAAATAAAATGAAATGCCAAAAAAATTAAGATCCTTCACGGTATGTCCATAAATACCGCATAACACTCGGCATTCAAATACTCGGTCCGGTCATAAATATATGAAATATTTAGTTCAACATGTATTAATTGGAGAAAGTAGTACGAAGATCCTATAGTATGAAGATATTAGTAGAGTTTTATGTACTAAGAAGATCCTATAGTATGAAGATATTAGTAGAGTTTTATGTACTAAAGGACCGTGTCTTCTCTGGGCAACAAAGTCTCTACACTTGCTGGCTTATTACATGGTCTCAAAATACTTTATGCATTCGCAAATATATGACGCGTTGAGTTTTTTTAAAAATAAAACTTTGATCATTCATCTTATTCAAAACTTGTTATCATTTATTTTGTTATCATTTGATTTTTTACAAAATGTTAATTTTTTAATGAAACAAAGGATTAAAGTTGTGAAAAAACCAACCACATCATATAGGAGTACTAGATGAATTCTCCGTGCGTTGCTGCGAAAATATGAGTGATACTCTATATATGCCTAAAAAAACATTGCACGTACAAAACCACATATGAAAGTCATTAGTAGATAACTCAGTGGACGACGTGTCACTGAGTGGACTCCTCTTCGCGCATGTCTAAAAAAATGTTACAGCGAGGAAGAAGATATTCGTGACTGAGGTAGGAGTATTTTATTCTTCTACAACCGACAAAACGAAAGTAAACGCCTTCTCCGGAGTCAGGAGGCTAGGTGAATGTCAACACGCCTCATCGCCCACATCCTGCGGCACGTGCCTTTGGCTACGAAAGTACGACTACCGAGGCATTGTGAAGTTGAAGGCACTGCAGGTGGCCCCCGAGCCCCAGAGCAGGCCGCTGAAGCGCAGCACCTCCTTGTCCTCGTCGAACACGAGCAGGTTGTCCTCTACCTGGTACCCGCCGATCACCACCGCCGGCGCGGCCTCGCCGCCCCACGCGGCTTGTTCCGAGCCCATGTCGACGACGGCGACGCACAGCGTGCGGTCCGCGGCCTGCACCATGGAGTTGCCGCTGTCCACGGTCCAGTTCATGGAGGCGCCGGCGCCCAGCTCCAGGTGGACCGACGGCACGTCCCACCCCACCACCCTGACGTGCCGCAGCGAGGACGTGTCGTAGCACAGCTCGAACGGCGGCACCGCCGGCGCCGGCTTCACGAACCCTGGCCTGGCGATGGTGTCGTTGAACGCCCGCACGAAGGCGCCGTACACGTCGGAGCGCATGGCGGTGTACCGCCGCACGGTGCTCAGCGTCACGCCGCCGCGGCTGGTGGCGGCGTCGAGCTCGAGCGCGCGCGGCGGCAGCGCCGCGCGGGTCGTCGCCACGTTCCAGCTCGGCCAGGACACGGAGATGGCCTCCACGGGGAGATAGTATCCGCCGCCGCCGCGGGGGTTCGTGGCCAGCGGCGTGGACGCGATGGTGGTCATGAGATCCGGGGGGTAGGAGCCGAGGAAGATCGGGGTGTCCCCGAAAATGGCGACGCCGGGCAGGCACAGCGCGAAGCGGCGCCCGAACCCGCGGCGCGCGGCCAGCTGCGACGGCAGGGACAGCGGCGCGCGCCCGAACCCCGCGACGCCAGCCGCGCCGGCGGGGAGCGAGCTCGGCGGCCGGCGCAGAAGCTGGTCCGGCGCGCACGCGCCCACTGCCTGGAACGAAACCGGGTACAGCGCGTTCCGGCCGTCGGTGGCGCTGGCCGACATGGCGAAGGTCGTGAGGTCCCCGGCCGCGCACCGCGCGCGGTTGGCCGGGTCGCAGGGCCGCGCCGTGCACGTGCAGTAGCGGCCTCCGTCAGCGCCGGCGCCGGCGCCGGCACCATAGTCCCCTCCGCGCGGCCACTGCCAGGCCTGCTGCTGCTGGGGCAGCCAGCTGAGCCCGTTGTTGGCGGCGTCGCACTCGGCGGATCCGCAGGGGAACGTGGGGTGGCTGGACGCGCACGCGCACTGGGACCAGACGAGCGGGCCGGCGAGGTCGACGACGAGTGGGCCGCCGCCGTCCTTGATGGAGATGGTGTAGAGGGAGGTGGCGGGGTCTTTGGCGAGCGGGGAGACTAGGGGAGCGTGCTCGCCGCCGTCGCCACCTTGCGCTTGCGCCGTGCACTCCTGCACTGCTGCGGCGAGTAGCACCAGCACTGAGACTGAGACGGCGGGGAGGTGAGAGCGGAAGCAGAGAGGACGACGCATGGGATCAGCAAGCTTCTTGTTCTTGATGCTAGTTGACATTGTGTCTCTGGCTAAACTGCAGTAAAGATCTGGAGCTCAGGATGATGGATGTAGAGATACAAGCTGTTTAGACTATGTGCAGCAGGATGTGTAAATGCATTGTGTATCTACTATTCCAACTATCTTTCTCTCTGTGAACAGTGTCGCTACAGTGTATAGACAATCCATTTACCCAATCCACTGCACATAGTCTTAGATTTGGATCGCTTGGTACTACAGTTACCAAGGTAAGCGTTGACACTTGACATGCCATTGGTATAGGCGCACAATGGATGGTCAGCAGTCAGCTATACAGGATTTTGCAAGCATGGATTGGATCGAACCCTTCCTGGATACCCTACCCCTTAGTTGACTACAGTACAGTATGATGCAAGAAGGGTTCAAAGATTGTATCATTGTGTTGCAGTTCTTTAAGCAAACGACGACACTGGCATAATGTATATAATACATAAACATAAAAATTTTTCCCGTTTCCTTAGTGGGGCCATTGCTCCTCCCCTGTCTGCGCCACTGCTGTGGTGTCCGAGACCTTCTCTCGGTATCCTACTCTTGCTGTGTTGGAGTCGTCATCGAGAGAGCGTGGAGAATGACCCAACTGGCGCCAAGGTGACCAAGGCTGCTACGAAGACGCAATGACGCTTCTAGCCTAACGGTTAATCCCGCATCTGCTTTCACGATGCCCGATGGTTTTTTCATCATTATCACGTAAGTTTATTCACGCAGATTGGGGCTGTAAGACCCATCTTGTATACAGTGCGCAAACAGTGTTGGGTATACCCGTATTCATACCCCGGTGACACTCGTCTAACCTTGGATTTCAATGACAAAGCTCTGACCGTAATGCCGTGTGACTGTTGTTTTGGTAGCGTGCTGTCATTTCATCAGGTTTGGATCTACGGGACAGTGCTTGCAGGTGCGGCTGATGCGAGAGCGCTGACGGTGTGTAACGCGGCGACGGCCAACAAGCCCGCGTGGGATCAAATCAAATCAAATCAAATCATCAAAAGGCGCTATGGTTCACACGGCCAGGCTTCTTCGTACTAGTGTCATCAAATCAAATCATCAAAAAGCGCTATGGCCCACATGGCCGGGCTTCTTCGTACCAGTGTCATCACAGAGTGAAAATGGAGGTAAAAAACTATTTACGCACCGTACATAAATTGAGATGACACTGTTTGCGGTACGGATGCGCTGTGTCTGCGTGGTGACACAATCTCACCGTGTTGATCAACCGCAGGCAGCGCGTTCGCTCTTTTCTGCGTCAAAGTGGAAAACTCTATCTACCTCACGCGGCGCGGATCATTCTACGTCTACCATTTTATTCCCCCATAAGAATAGCGGATTCACCGCAACGAATAAAAAGTTTACCGCGATGGACTGGATGATGGATCATCAAGTAAGTAGTAAAACCGCGTGGGCAGCGCGTCCTATGCCGATCTACCGGGGAACATACCGCATTTTGCCCCACTCTGATCGTGCCTTCTCCGTCGCGTCCTCCCCCGAGAAAAAAACCACCCAGTTCTTCCCAATTTTGAGCAAAACGCGTGGGAAGGGAACAATTCCGTTTTCCCCCCCACGGCACTTTGAAGAAGTTCCCAAATACTCGCCCAGCTTCTTCCTCGATGCCGATCGGTCCGAGGCGAAACAAGAGCTCCTGCCTCCTGGCCTCTGTGGGGTCGGGTTGGGTCCTCCCCTACAAATAGCAGTATCCCCCAACGCCCCCCGAGGTCCACAACTCCACATCGCTATCGCCGCCTATTCGCCTCCCGTACTAGTACGCAGCAGAAGAGGAGACTCCGCGCACCGCCGGGCAATCCCCCAAGGCTTCCAACTCGGCGACGTTCGTTCGGAGCGAGAGCGGATGGGAGGTTGCTTCTCCTTCGACGGGGACGTGCGCGGCGGCATGGAGGCCGTCGGCGTCGGGGCCGGGAGGAGCCACGGGGGCGCGGCGGCGCAGCCCGGCGGCGCCAACGACGCCGTCGACCACTTCTTCCAGGCGCGCGGCCTGCGCGGCCTCTACACGCCCGTCGAGGTGCTACTCTTTACTACTCGACCGACGCCACACGGCCCACACTAGGCGCTTCCTCCAATCCGCTGCCTGATGGAGCGGTTGCGACTTGCGAATGGGGGTTCGGTTTGGGACTCTGCTGCGGTTTCGGTTTCGGTCCTGGGAGGGATTGTTTTTTGGGAGGCTTTGTCCGGCGGGCGGGATTGCAACTCTGGTTTTTCGAGTCTGTGTTCTCGCCTCAACTTACTGACGAGTGACGAATTGCTTCACGATTCACGAACGCCTCCACGTATATCTATGATTTTTTGGGGGCGGTTTGCTAGCCTATGATTATGCGCCCGTGGCGTGTGTCGCCGCCACGGGTCTACATTGCGCACCGTGCTATACATGTTCACGAGTTAATTGTGGATGGCAATCTGATGATCACCTGTGCTGATGTTTTGTTCTCTTCCTCTGATTGCAGCTGTCATTTTCAGCATCCAAGTTGCTGAACATGGATGCCTTATCAAAGGTGCGAACTGGCATTCTAACTATTTTCCAATCAATTTCATCTCAATGTGTCTGCTTCTATTTTGGTACGGTAGTAGTACAATTCTCGTTCTCCGGAGCTATAATAATAGCCTTCCTTGGGGGAAAAAAATAATAGGACTCTTAGGTACATACAAATGGATGTCTCTGACTTTTGTATCGATATATTGTTATCCAAAATGAGCATGCCAAGTTGATGTATTGTTCAAAATTATCTGCACAATATTTTTATTCTCTATATATATGCCTGTCTTTTAACGAAAGTGCAGTATAGAAGAAGCTGAATCTATTACAGTGTGCAATTATTGAAACTGGATGTGCATTGCACATTTCTGCTTGATTGCATTTCAACTGTTCTTTTTTTTTTCCCTTCAAAAGTTAATAAGTTATTTTTTGCTCTAGAGTGATCCTATGTTAGTAGTCTACACTAACATACAAGGAAAGCTAGAGGAGATTGGTCGTACTGAAGTGATTCTAAATTCATTGGACCCCTCGTGGATCACAAAGGTTACAATGTCTTACCAGTTCGAGATGGTGCAACCACTCGTGTAAGTTTCTTGTGATAGAAATATGCATACTACTTGCAGAAAACTCCTACTAAATGCTACTGTTTTTTTTACATCTTATTAGATTCAGGATATATGATGTTGACACAAAGTACCACAATACTCCAGTGAAGGTATTAGTATTGGGTGCCCTAGATTCATCGTTTCATTCCCCCTGTGCTTTTACTCAAATTCGTTAATTGCTTAATTTAGAGTATTAGTTTTAAATCAGCCAACCACTATTTCATATTTAATCACAATATCCTTAACCATGGTCATATTTTCTAATGTATATATCTTTTAATAATTTGTTCTATATATTGCACACTTACGGTTAAGGTTAGCTACAAAGAAGATGGATGATTTGCTGGCAGAACAATTCTCTCAATTTCTGTTTGTGCCTTTGTGGACAAATTTAGCCAATGCAAAACAGCCTATAAGAGAAGTTCCCTTTATCTCAATCACTTGGATGCATTGTTTTTCTGAAAAAATGTATCATCCAGTAACGGTCGGGGATTATTCTGACGTATAGAAGAAATATATGAATTTTCTATGATTGCTAGTAGTTAAATCTACATTTGTTCATCTATGCAGACTCTGAATTTGGCTCAGCAAGATTATCTTGGGGAAGCATGCTGCAATTTATCAGAGGTTGGTACAGCATACAGCTTCAATCAGATTGATGGTTGCAAATACGATGAATAATTTAATTGATGGTTGCAAATACAATGAATAATTGGCTTTGGCATTTTCTATATTCTACAAAGTTACATTTAAATATTTGCAAATTAAGAAGTGAAGCATTGATGCATTGTCTGATATTTGTTCTGTGATCCTTTGCTCCTTTCACAGATCCTTACAAAATTTAACCGTAGCCTGACACTGAATCTCGGAAGTCATTCTGGACATGGTCTTCATGGAACAGTTACAGTGCATGCAGAAGAAAGCGACTCCTCTAGAATGGCAGTTGAGATGACACTTCGTTGCCTGAACTTGGAAAACAAAGATGTGTTCTCCAAAAGTGTATGAACAAACTTTTTCACTATAGTACTGTTATAAGCTGGTAACTAGCTAGAATCCTCAAAAGTCTTACTCGATAATGTTTTCACAGGATCCCTTCTTAAGAGTATCGAAAGTGGTAGAGACTGCTGCTCCCATTCCAATCTGCAAAACGGAAGTTATAACTGACAACTTAAACCCTGTCTGGAGGCCAATCACTTTAACATCACAGCAGTATGGAAGCAAGGCATGTAAAATTTTACTGCTATGGTGATATTTCTGTTGGCGCTTCTTTGCAAATGCATAATTCAATGTTGACTAGTGTTTCCCTCCTCCCTTGTCCTATATTTCAGGATAACCCACTGCTAGTTGAGTGTTTTGATTTTGATTCCAGTGGTGACCATGAACTGATAGGGTATGTAAATTACCATTAAAGTATTTCCTATCTTTTCCACTACTGGTTCTAAGATTAGGTATGCCCTTGGTTGTCTGATAACAGGGCCTTCCAGACAACCATTACTCAGCTTGAAAATCTATATACCTCAAAGTCCGGAGCAAATTTTTACAGCCACAAGGGGCAAAGAAAGGTTTGAGTTTTCCTGTATGATGTGATATACTGAAGGAAAAAAATCACTTCAACTGACTTCTCATTTGTCTAAACTGGTTTCAGATGAAAGGACAATTGTTTGTGGACAAGTTGGAGGAAAAAGTTCAGCATACTTTCTTGGACTACATTTCCAGTGGATTTGAGCTCAATTTCATGGTGGCTGTAGATTTTACTGGTTAGCTTGATTTGCCACCTTATATGTTATAATATCTGTATCTCTGTCTATGTATTTAGGATATTTGATCTTGTTTCTTCAGCTTCAAATGGAGACCCCCGTGTACCTCAGTCGTTGCACTACATTGACCCCTCAGGCAGACCTAATTCATACCAACAGGTTAGGATTTGTCTGATTCGCTAAGTGTTTTTTTAAAGCAACAACAGCCTACTAAATGGATCCCACAACAGGCAAT
This sequence comes from Paspalum notatum, assembly GCA_022530915.1. Lineage (NCBI taxonomy): Eukaryota > Viridiplantae > Streptophyta > Magnoliopsida > Poales > Poaceae > Paspalum > Paspalum notatum. The sequence continues at coordinate 28,942,574 of CM039692.1, forward strand.
ACTGGGGGTTGGCGAAGTTCTGCAGTTTTATGACAGTGATAAACGATTTCCTGCATGGGGTTTTGGAGCAAGGACACAAGGTCATATATCACATTGTTTTAACTTGAATACAGCAACAAATGACTGTGAGGTGAGGTTCTTGTCTCCAGAGCATATCTTTTGACAATGCGGAGCATTTTTTTGTGTGTTATGTATTTTATTCTCTGCCTTCAGAACCATTTAATCGTCGACTAACATGTCTGTGATACTGTAGTATGTAGATTTGGAATTAGATGTCTGTTAGCACAGTTATGGGATTGCTAGCCCATGAAATCTTGCTGAACATTCTGACAAATTGGGCAACATATAAACTACTACTAGCAGTATTCACATTGCAACATATAAATCTTTTGTTTCTTTTATTCACCTAAATAATGGTTGTGGTTATTATTTCTAGATCGTCATTGATGTCAAGGTTTTGTTTGTGGATACAGGTTGTTGGAGTTGAAGGCATCATGTCAGCGTACACCTCTTGTCTTTACAGTGTTTCCCTTGCTGGGCCAACTCTGTTTGGGCCTGTTATCAACAAAGCTGCAGAAATTGCAAGCCAGTCCCTTCAATACTCAAACAACAAGTACTTTGTCCTGCTCATAATCACGGTATGCAGTCAATTTTTTTCACATGACCTCTATTGGTTCAATGGTTTGTGTCATTCACCTGAGTATTTCTGCAGGATGGAGTTCTCACTGACATTCAAGAAACAAGAGATTGTATTGTGAGGGCATCTGACTTGCCACTGTCAATTCTCACTGTTGGCGTTGGAAATGCTGATTTCAAACAAATGGAGGTAAAGTGCTGACTTCAGAAATCCCTATCTTGAGAGGAAAAACAATATTCTGATATACTTCCTTGCCAGTAGCCCTGAATAGAATGCACTTTTCTTTTGTTATGCTGTAAGGGAACTCATTCCATACGCAGAAAGGATTCGACACCTCATGATGTTTGCCTTTTGAAGCTGAGCTGTTGCACGTTGTTATCTGCCCATCTCAGAACTCGGTAGTTTAGTCTGGCAGTTCAGCGCAGCACGGCTTTGTGCCTTTTTAAATTGCAACTGCAATACCTTGCATTCGATGAATCTATAGAGAGACCTCCACTTAAATCTGCCAGAAAGTTTGTCCACTCATGGTGTACTTTATTCTTGTCTGAAACTAAAGAAAGGCTGTTAAGTTTGCAAATGTTCTTCTGTGACCTTTTTTCCTTTCTTAAACAATTGTATATGACAGATCTTAGACGCGGACAACGGTAAGCGACTGGAAAGCTCTACAGGCAGGATCGCCACACGTGACATCGTCCAGTTTGTCCCCATGAGGGAAGTCCAAGGTTAGCAGCAATCTGCACCATCACATTTGCACTTGTTTACAATCAGCCAGCCCCAGCTGTCAAACTGTGGCACCAGAAACATTATCATTTCTACTAAACCTTCATCGCCATTTATGCCATTTTGCGCAGGTGGCCAGGTGTCCGTCGTGCAATCTCTTCTGGAAGAGCTGCCCGGTCAGTTCCTGCAGTACATGCGTGCCAGGGGGATCAAGCCACAGCAGTCTCCGGGGCTTGCTTCAGGCCCCGTTTACCCTCCTCAGCAGTGACTGCTCTCCACGAGCTGGTGCTTTACGTTAGCACGACAACTGTAGATTCCGTTAATGCCCCATGGTAGCACAGTGCTCTTGTTCATAGTCTCTGGTTACTGGTTAGCTCTATCTTGGCTGCAGTTGGTGCATCCAATTCCAGTGCAGTAGAGAATCTGCGTCCTAGATCCAGCACTGGTACTATAAATGAATAGACATTGTTAGTTGCTGTTAACTTCGTGCTACGTGCTCTATAAGTACATCATCAGTCATCAGTCATGCATGGGCGCCGTTCCGACCGGCCGTGCAGCGGATCTGCGTTGAGAGTCGCGGACGAACGCAGTCACCGGCGGCCGTCCTGGCCAACAAATCTGCGTTGAGCGTCGCGGATGAACGCGGTCGCCGGCGCGGGTCGTGCGCGCGCGCAATAATAGGCAGAATAGTTGGTCGTAGGATGCTTTGGACAATTTTGCTAATCTGTAGCGGGGCGTGGTGGGCTTATTTGCCAAATTAACACTCACCGTTTGCCAAATTAATACGTCATATTAACTGTTAGAACGTTTGGTTTGAGGGGGTTAAAGGAGATTGGGGAATCAAATCCTTTTTTTCTATTCAAATTTGATTAGGGAGGAATTTAATTCTCATCTATACCATCCAATTTCTCTCTAACCGAATATAAACCATTGCTGGGAGAGGAGGTATCTTGCTAATAGATTTTAAGCCTGTTCTGACAGAAAACGTCACAATAATTTGATAGTCTCGATAAGCTGCAGATACAGAAGAATAACTGGTGGCTGAGCTTGCACTCCTTGCTTGGTGATAATAATTTTAAAAAGGATCAAATATGAATGCCTTAGTGGTGGTTGAGTTGACCGCAGCTTAGCCCTTTTTTTAGAACCCCGCAGCTTTAGCTCCATGATGGTCCGGTGGCGGCTGGGTAGCACGGGGCATGTGGGTGTCGGCCTGGAAGCCAGCCTAGAGCTCGTGGGCATGTTTTAGCCTTGAGCTGAAGCTCACAATCACCTCACCGGGACAACAGTCGACATCGCCCTCCCTTCCCTGTTGTCATTAGACTATCTTCAACAACACTCCTCAAATTCCATTCCCTATCACTATTCCAACTACCCCTCTCTCTGTGTACAGTGCAACATTTATGTCAAACAGTGCCAAACAGTGTTTTGAAAAATCATTTTGCAAAGTCCCATTGGAGACAGCTTGTCTCTCTCGTATCTTTTGGTCCTCCGACACCTTGAATTCGCTGGAGGCGGCACCCTTTGCTCAGCATCCTGCATTGCGTAGTGCACGCCTATGAGACGAGCCGTCGGTTCGAGAGGAAACTAATACCGAAAAAGTGTTGTTTTTAAATAAGGCCACGTTTGGTTCAGCTAAACAATGGCTGGTAAATATCACTACATCCTTCTATTAATATATCATGGTGTTTTTTTAATTCAAATTAAAACTAAACTAAAAAAGTGCTCGAGTGAAGTTAGCATTAGCGGCATTGAACGAGCTAATTAGTGCATCAAATGTAATTTTGTACGTCCACATATGATTTATATTTTATATGCTAGATATATTTTGATCCAAACCAACTATTTTTCCATAATTTTGTATAGTTAATAATAGTTGGGTGCATCCAAATGGTGCCTAAAAAAGATTAGATGTAATTAAATTTATGAGATTGGTCGCACACTTGACGGTCCACATGCTAGAACAACAAACTTATGGAACAATATTGGACATTAAAATATCACTCTGTGGACGAAGTTTGAATATTAAAATAGCACTCTTTTATGGCTAGAGATGTTTTTTTGTTCATCGATATGAACATATTTGTGCATCAAATCTGTCTTTGCAGACTTTAGAAACCATAGCAACCAGTTTATTTTTAACATACGGACCAACAATTAAGATAGGCCATAATCCTATCTTTTCTTTTCTTTCCTATGTTTCTCTCCTAATTATATTTTCTTTTCTCTCTCTCTCTTCTTCTAACTATATTTTTTCATTTTTCTCTGTGTATGCATACAAGTTTTTTGTGGGGACAAGGGAGTGGAGGGGCTTTGGAGCGGGGGGAGGGGGGGGTATTGTCCGCATGACATGTCGGGTTAGAGCGCGCTACGTCCACACTCACATGTCCATATATATCAAACACAAAGAAGATTACTCAACAAAACACAGAAACCAAATTCATCATTAACGCATGCCTTTTCAGAACACAATATAACCGGATATTGCAAAGTGCCCCTTATCGGACAATGGCAATGATAGTTCAATGGCCAGTCAACAATGCAATGGACGGATTGTCTAATGTGTGACACACTGCTGAAGATCAGACTTTTTGATATGTAGTAATTCTATCAACTTTAGTCCAAATGGCAAGTTGGCTCTTGGAGACACATTCTCAAGTGCTTTGGTCACCTAAAATATTTAAGTGCAAATCAAAGGCATAGTGCTTGCAAGTGTATGGTATGGACAATGTATCAATGCTTATTGAGATGCTCAAAGAGAGAGAAACATCAAGCACACCTTAACTTACAATGGCAACACTTGTATGGTAAGTTCTTAATTTAGTTGGTAGACCTTAAACACCCTTTAAGCTTCTTTTTTCCTACAATGCACATGTGCTTTCCATCCACATATGACCATGCATGCATGCTGTCGAGAGTCACATGGAATCTTGGCAGCATCATTTGTGGAAGCCTTCCGATAACATGTGCGGAAGCCTTGTAGATAAAAAATGACAACAACTAACTAGGAAGCGTTAAAATAAAATTAAGTGGTCATGCCTCCTGCCAAGCACCGCACTCCTATCAGGTTTCGAGGAAAAAGTTTTTTTTTTCCCTTAAGCATCAATCTTAAGCACTCCATTGTAGATGCCCTTAGGCTGCTTTAGCGCATTGCTCTTGCTCATGAGCATGTTGACACTAAAATCTAGAAAATTGGCAATAATATGTTAATTGTGCAATTTAGATCGAGGTGGTAAGTGAGAGGATGTCAACGTTCAACAATGATGGAGTAGAGGATGAGATCATCAGACTAGAAGCATAGAGATTATTTCAACGGGGCCAACCTTGCTGTTATGGAGAGGCAACATTGCCGATGATGTTGAGGTCTACCTCAAGAACGATGACAACCATGGAAGCAAGATAGTAATGGTGTTGCCCCTGAAGTCGTCACCACAAATATGCTATTACACCAATTGGCAAACTATCTAAGCAAAACCTAACCTAATAGAACGAATGGGCCTGCCATCTCCTCCACGATGTCGGTCAAGCGAAAAATCTCCAAAGATGGAAGGCTCTCGAGGTCTCCGGTCCATGTTGACATGTGTCTAATGGCAGAGACCTTCTCTCAAAGTCAACTCAATTTATCCCAATAATAACTTCGTTTTATTATTTGAGATCGCTTTTTGTTAGGTCTTCCATTACCGTACGTGTTTCTCTTCGGAAATGATAACATGTAACCGATTTAACCGAACAAGAGTTTAAGAGCTCTTTTTGGAACACATGAACGTTTTTCTATGTAAAATTTCTAAGTTCCAAAAAACCTGACATAGTGAGACTCCAAAATCTAAAATGGAGTACGTATATCTTATCAGAGAGGGTCCTTGACTCCTTGGTGCATGCCGCCAACGCCGAGACAGCCCTGACATGAGAAGCTGACAAAGAAGAGAAGAGTGGGCGAGGGGGCCGGCAATAAAACCGTTGGGACACAAGGAGAAAGGAAATCACATGAAGCACACCGCACCAGCTTTGCCTTGTCTCCCTCTTCTCTTCTCTTCTCTTCGTCACGCTAATTTAATCATTCGCCTTTTATTTACACGCTAGCTATTAATCCCTCTCTCCCGACTCCGTCTCCCCCCCTCTTCCTCCGCCGAGGCGACCAACCCCGCCGACCCGAGCCAGCCTCCCACGCAAACCCTAGCTTAGCTAGCTAGCCACCCACCCCGGCACCGGGGCCCAATGGCGGAGGACGGCGGCGACAGGGACCAGCAGCAGCAGCCGGCGGCGGCCGGCGCGGAGGGGCGCGGCACGGAGAGCGTCAAGCTGTTCGTGGGGCAGGTGCCCAAGCAGATGTCGGAGGCCGAGCTCGCCGCCATGTTCCGCGGCGTCGCCCTCGTCGACGAGGTCACCGTCATCCGCGACAGGGCCACCAGGGCCTCGCGAGGTCCGGATCCGTACATACGCCTCCGCCGAATTCCTTCGCCCTCGCCGCAATGCGCCGTGGCTCTGGTGCTCTTGGGGTCGGGATCTGGGAGAGGGGGCGTGGGCCGCACGGAGCAGCCGGCCGGGCGGAGGGGGCGTCCGCCGCTCCGGAGGGTTTCCTTGCTCTCGTGGGCTTCCGGTTTCTGGGTGCCGGGCTTCGTCCGGGGCAATGTCGTGTCGCTGCCGCGGAGCTAGAGCTGCTGCCGTTTTCCTGGTCCTGGGTGTTCCCGCGCGCGGGGCCGAGGGGGCCGAAGGGTCTCGTGATTCGCCGGCGAATTTGGTTGCTTTGACTTTCGATTCCTGAGCAGTGCGCATGCAGTGGGGGGAATACCGGCCTTCGTGGGGTTGTGGTGTCTAAGTTGCGTTCGATTGGTGGTACCTTAGCTAGCTCTTGCTCTCTGCGGACGTCGAAGAGATGCATGCTGTGATGCGACCTTCGTATGGTCGAGGAAACCTTTGTACATCTTACAGCCGTTGATATGTTGGGAGTTGCTTTGTTTGCTTGAAGAAAAGTCTATGGTTTCCTGGGACCTGAACTTTTGGCTGTCTTTGATACCAAAAGGTGGCGCTCAATGTTGCGACTGCAACCTTCATGATGTTCTGTGCGCTTATATTCAGTTCCCATCCTTTTTCTTTTGATTGATCTGCAGGGCTAGGCTAGATTCAAAGTTTTCTGTTTTGGAAAGCTCTTGCTTCTTCCACTTCTAAGTTTGTTTTTGATCTCGTGATGCAAAATCAAGGATTTGCTGAGTTATTGAGATTTAGACGGACATGAGCTTTGATTTGAGCTAGTTTGATTTTAGTTGGCTCCTGATTCCTGAATATTGGCTATCTGTGTTAGTACAGACCAACTGACAACTGAACAAACCTTCGCTTCCTGTATATATGATTTGGCTAAAATTTAGGGACAATAAGGGCTTGCATGGTAGTATGATCGATTCTTTTCAATACCACAGGGGAGTGGAGCTTCTGCTCTGACTTGTGGTAGTGTTTGCACGCCACACCCGCCCCCCCCCCCCCCCCCCCCCCCCCCCCCCCCGCGAAGGAGTAGTGTAAAAAATGATGGTCTGTGTTGTTCCTCATGTGCGAATTCAACTGGAATGCCCTTTGCCACAAAATTAGGAAATTTTGTCTGCTTCCCTTGAAGAATCTTTTTTTTTTTTTTTTTTTACTTTAGGTGTTTGTTTTCCTTCCTTTTTGTTTAGTTCTTGTTGGACTGTAGTGTAACTCTGTAATCTACAGATGGGTTGCTACTACCCTTTTGTTTCTTAATTGAGGTTTGATTTAAGTGTATGCCCTTTGCAGGCTGCTGCTTCCTGATCTGCCCATCAAGGGAGGAGGCTGACAAGGCTGTGACTGCATACCACAACAAGCGGACATTACCTGGGGTATGTAACTCTGCTTGTGTTTTGCTTTTACCTTCCTGGAATCTTGGGTACAGCTTAGTAACTGATCCCTTTGTAAGTTTCTTCTATGGGGCCAGGAATCATTGCAACATTTTGAATGTTGCTTAATACAGTTAAAAAACTGGTACTATGTGCACTCAAAGCTGCCTGCAAAACTAGCTTAGCGCTTACATAGTTATCTTGGAAATCTGAACTCGACACTATCATTTTCATATTGGTTAGTACTAATAGATAGATGTTTGTTCATTCATGAATTTGCGTTTGAACCTTAACCCTGGAATACATGAGGAAGTCCATGATAGAAGTGCAAATTTTGGATTTTGGAAAAAGTAAAACAAATGTAGCCCTTGCCTTCTAATGTGGTGGCATGTTAGATAATAGTAATGTACATGTTAGATAATAGTAATGCCTTCTAATGTGGGTAAAATCCGAAATGTTTTGAATAATTTTTCAAGCAGTCTCCACGTACAATTGCAACCCATCATCTAGGGTTTTTTAACTATTCTTAAGACACTTTTTTTTTTTTGCCAAACGCTATTTCTCTATGTGACTGACTAACACTAACATTTCCTGTTTCCCATTTTTCTTTTCTGTTCTAAACCAGGCCTCAAGTCCATTGCAAGTAAAATATGCTGATGGAGAGTTGGAAAGATTGGGTATGTGGCTCTCCAAAGTTGTATCATTTACAATGAATTTGCATGTTGATCTTGGCTCACTTTTTAACGTTTTGACTGACATGCCTTATGCTGTTACTTCTAGAGCACAAGCTTTTCGTTGGAATGCTCCCAAAGAATGTAACAGATGCTGAAATGACAGATTTATTTTCCAAATATGGGAATATCAAAGATTTGCAGATTTTGAGAGGTTCTCAACAGACGAGCAAAGGTAAATTTATCTTGTGGAGACAGATGATAGGAATGGAGCATCACCCTAGTCACTTTTATTTTATTTTATTTTAACTTGCTTTATCAACTGTGGATGTTGCAGCTGGCTGTGCTTTTCTAAAATACGAAACAAAAGAGCAAGCTGTTGCTGCTATAGAAGCTCTAAACGGAACGCATAAAATTGAGGTTCGTGAAAATAAAGGATTGGAAAGTACCTTTTCTTTTAACTTGAAGGGATGATATTGTTCCACTTCTCCTGAAAACATATCACATACGCTGTTGCATTTCAAAAGTCTCAAATGGCACTCATGAAGTTGCAATTTGCAAACACCATGTATCAGCCACTTATTGGATATCAATTCCAATTTCCATATCTTTGCGATGGTAGTATGGTACTAATCTAAGCTATTTTCCATAATATTGGAGCTAGAAATCCTTGAATTCTCTGCTTTAGCTAATTGATCATAATCTGACAGATTCCTGTGAAGTAAAATCATTCAGTCACATGACTCCAGTTTTAGAGTGTAATTGTTAATTTTGCCATTATTTCTTAATAGAAGATCTTTCTTCTATGACATTTTGTCTTATATTTGATGAAGGCCCAATGCATATGATACCTCTATGACATTTTGTCTTATATTTGATGAAGATCCAGTGCATATGATACATCATTAATACCTTGCCTTGTATGAAATTTCATGGCCAGTTAAATAAATCTAACTTGCCCTGGTCATTTTTGCTAGGGTTCAAGTGTTCCCTTGGTTGTCAAATGGGCTGATACCGAAAAGGAAAGGCAGGCTCGAAAAGCACAGAAAGCTCAATTCCACTCTTCTAGCATGTTGAATCCAAATGCTATGCAGCAGACTTCATTGTTTGGAGCTTTACAAATGGGATATGTGCCTCAGTACAATGGATTTGGCTACCAGGTATATTATGCTATAAAAATCTTGAGGTTAGGATAGCACATCATACAGCAAACAGCTATTCCTATAAGTCTAACAATCATAACCTGTTCTCAAGCTCTGCGATTACCTTTCTTTTGTTACTATCATGTCCAACAGGAAATTAGCATTGTTTTGAACTGATCCGTCTGTATTGCCCTGATGTGCTAGCAGTATTTAACACCCAAACCTACACACACACACAAACACACACAAAAACAAAAGGAAATGCTATGGAGCTTGATCACCTGGATTTTATAGAGTATTGATTGGCAGATAAACAGTCTGCTAATCATACCCTGTATTTAACTTGTTTTACATTCTTACTTGCATTGCTTTGTGCAGCCACAAGGAACCTATGGGCTTATGCAGTACTCTCTATCTCCTATGCAAAATCAAGCTGCCTTCCAGAATATGGTTCAGCCTGTTAATCAAGGAGACTCTGTCCGTGGAGCTAATTCTGAACTTTCCCCTAATTCAGTTCCTAGATCATTTAACTCCGCACAATTGGGAAGCCCCTATTTGCCTGTGCCTGGTCTGCAGTATCCTGGAGCTTATCCTGGTGGTGCTATTAACAACCGTCCCTTTTCAAATTCTCATAATCCAATCAAAGTTCAAAATTCAAATGCTAATTCACCCACGTCTTCAAGCCCCAGCAGCAATCCTGGTCCCCAGATAGAGGGTTTGTTTTCTTCTTTCTATACTTGTGATATTAGTTGTTCTTTTCTTTTTACTTCCTAGCTTTGTTTCTAATAGAAAAGTTTCAAGTTTGATTTTTGAGGCATTATGTTCAAACATTTGTCTTAAAAATGATTGTCACATGTACAGGTCCTCCTGGAGCCAATTTATTCATATATCACATCCCACAAGAATTTGGTGACCATGATCTCGCAAATGCATTTCATCGTTTTGGTAGAGTATTAAGTGCTAAGGTTTTTGTAGACAAGGCAACTGGTGTTAGTAAATGCTTTGGTAACTAAATTCTTCCTAGCTTCAATTTCGATGGCAGGTCATCTTATAAACGTAGTTTGCTAACTCATTTTTCCTGTTTAGGTTTTGTAAGCTACGATTCTCCAATTTCTGCACAAGCAGCCATTAGTATGATGAATGGATTCCAATTAGGTGGTAAAAAGTTGAAAGTACAACTCAAGAGAGACAACAGCAAGCACAGTAAACCTTTCTGACAAAGTGGTTCCGTCAAGCACACACTGTCAAGAAAATCAGTACATATGTGTCACAATTGATCGTTACATTGTTTCATCTGGGCTCCCACCACTGTGCCCACGGTGGCAGCTCATGTATCTTTGTTCAATTCACATTCTTGAATACTGTCATGTGTATTTCCATCGCAGCATAGTTGTAGTAGTTGTATCATCAGAGCCCTTGTACATCAGACATTAATTCATTCAATTGTTTTAAAATATCTCCACTCATTAATCATTTTATGTGTAAATAATGTTTCCTTTACAGTTTTGGTGTGTTTCAGTGTTTTGCATCATCTTTGAACGAGTCTTTCCGGTAGCCATAACTGAACGGGTAAGAAAGGAGCAACGTTCTAGTTTATCACGCTCCATTGTGCATCCTATTTTGTTTGAATTGTTTTATAATTGGATGGTCAATGGACATTGTTAGAAATCTTGCTAAAAGGGCGTTATGCTAGCTGTGGTACTGTCTCTAGTTTGTAGCCCTTCTGGTGAAGCAAAGTTTTGGCCAAAGATCGTGAAATTTAACTTTTTTTTTTGTTTGAGACCAAAATTTGCTCTCACAAAAAAAAAAAAAAATTTGTATGAAAAATTCTGTGGATCAAAACGTAGCACTTCGAATTCTGCATTGGCCTGATCTGGGAACAGCCGAAAATTCATCTTTTCTCCTTTTAGTATAATAAAGCTTATGTGGGTCAGTGCAAAATCCAAGACCTCGTGTAAATACATGAAATTTAAGCCGCAACAGGTCAGGCGCCGTGCAGCCCACGGTCCTGTAAGCGTGCGACGGCGCTCACCACCGGCGAGCTTGGGGCAGGAGTTAGGGTTCGAAGTTGCCAAGGGGATCCATGTCCGACGGGCCTAGAGGAATGGTTAGGGGAGGTGGCGGCCAGCGGTGGAGGTAGTCGGTGAGAGCAACCAGAGCCGGACAACAGAGGGCAACCGGTGGGTGGTGGAGGCGGCGAGCGAGAAGAGGTCAAGGAAGGAGCACGACCGAAGCCTCGGAGGCGGCATACACAGCAAACACAGGGCAAACAAATGTGCAAAACACACAATGGCCTGCCGCACCTGGCTTTGACCACTATACACACAGATGCACGCCCATCTGCTGCTTTTATATCCCCGACCCATATTCACATGCTCTCCAAGTATATAGCATCACCTCCAGCTAGGGTGTGTTATTCTGCACCTACGACTGTCTCAGAACAGCATTTTTTTTTTCCTGCCTGTTCTGTATTTAGCTTAGATCGACAGCCTTCGTCATGGCAGACCCATGAGCATACACATCAGGAGTGCGAGGGCCCAATGACTTGAGCGCCCTCGGGTAGTATATGCTGCAGTAGAGAAACTTGATGATTAGTGATAACAGAGATGTTAATTGCGTAGTACAGGTAACAACGTGACCATTGAATACATTGCATCTGGTCTGGCCAGCTGCCAGGTAGTCAGATTAATGCAGTGAATGAAACAAAATGCAGAGAAACAAAATCAATTTCTACACAGAGCAATCATGTCTGTAAGAATTTATTAAGACTGGATTGCACTATTCCAGTTCCATACTTTCATTAGACGTGATGCTAATGAAATTACTACAGTAAACAGCACAAAAAGTTCGACAACTTTCAAAGTATATTTTTTTATAAGAGACTACTTTCAAAGTTGGAACGGAGCTACAAATGTGAAGGAAAAAGAGGTTACCAACTCCACTACTCGATTAGTTCATAGCATCCGTAATCTTTGAGAATGAGTATTGCGATAAAATAACAGCACATCATCATCTGGTACTAGTTGTGGAAATGCAAATAAGGAGCTAGGGAGAAGTGACTCACATGAGTGAGGACCAGGGGCCACAGCTGGAGTTTGTGCAGGATGATGTCCATGAACGAGGGGTGCTGGATGCAAATGGGGCTTCGCAAGTGCTGGAAAAGGAGCAGGGGCGCTGTTGTGTCCCCTGGGATTATTATGAGGGTGATGAATGGAAGGCGATGGACTAATGGACGGTGGGGGCACTACATGAGGTATGGTTGCAGGTGAAGCATAATGATGGTTTCTAGATACTGGCTCCATAGCTGGGGCTGCAGGAGCTTTATTCTTTGGCTTGTTGGTGTTTTCATATGGACAAGATGGGGATGGAGATCTATATATGGGCTGTTGGAGAGAATGTACAGGAGCAGGAGATGGAGCAAAATGCTTCTTTTCCTCACGGCTACTGTGGTGGTGGTGGTGTTCATGGTGGTGGTGGTGGTGGTGGTGAGGATGATCTTGATAGGGCATAGGTGCTGGACTAGGCGCATCAGTACCACTCCCACTGTGCAAAGAATGTGTAAGATAAGATGAAAGGCTTATCTGCTTTACTCTGCCAAACACAGAGTGATTCAGTCCCAAGTTTCCTGAGGACGAATTAGCAATTGTTTGTGCCAGCTGCTTCATCCTTGGAACAGATGGCTGGTGATTCCCAACTTCAAGAACTATGGAGGCCTGAACAATTGTTGGAGGAGCAACAGTTGAACCTTTTAAATTCGTCAATTTGATGTAGAGGTTCTGCAAAATACAAGAAAGGAGATTCAGTTGAACAAATAAGTGCAAGATCTAATGGTGCACAATGACCTGGTGTGGCCTTGGCAGCACATCATTCCTCCATTCCGAATTTTCTAATGCCAAACAAATAAGAGGAATTACTCATTAGTCTTAAGGTGTGTGAATGACAAAAACTGAAAAAGCAGTGATCTCTCCTTCCTCATGAATTATGCTAGAACATATTAGCGGCTTGCTGGAATATTTGTAATACACACAGAAATATTTCTTTCATCGTTCTTCTTTAAATGCTTGCCCAAGTTTTTTTTTAAATGGTAACTAGTATCAGTTCAGCCACCAGCACAGTGGTGATTATATGGGATAGACAGCGCAAAAGCAACCTAACCAGCAATTATGAGATAACATTTACTTTTATATAGCCTAGCCCATTTTTGGAACAACACCATATTTAGCTGTAGAAGTACACAGTTCATTTATACATTCATTTATCTGTGCTCCCGCTGGCCAACAAAACATAAACCACGGATTGGCAGGGACTTCTATTATCCAGGGCACACCTGATTCACAAAGGATAAAATGAGGCCAGCTATACTCCATCAAATGCCCAATTACACACAAGTACAATGCATTCTTAACAATTGCATGCTCATCAAGTCATAGAAATGAATCATATGGTGCATTTAACAAGATCAGCAACCCAATAAAAACATTAAACAAGAAGCAAGCAGTCGAATCATTCAGATATAGTTCAACACATTTCAAGGCAAAAAAGATTCATACAATACTAATATTAATAGTATAACGATAATGGTGATAACAATAAAAATGGCTAAAACAGAAATTTAACCTATATGATACTAACCTCGTATGTATTGAGACGTAGTCCAGACTTCATTTGGTCTTTCAACTCATTTGTTTTCTCTTTTACTTTGTAGATTGGGAAATTCAGGGTGAAGTTGAAAGTTGCATAAGGTTTCTGAAGAAGAAACGCAGACTGTGGAGGGATAATGGTAATTCCTCCAGGAAACTTAAACACCTCGAAGTTTGATGAGCTCCCAAATAGAGACTCTGTCAGGTGGAGTGTTGACTGCGCTACAACCAAGGACATAAAAGAAGACCTAAGAATGCTCAACCAAGTAGATGATATGGTTGCGTATATTGGATAAGGCACAATGCTGAAGATCACATATGTCCAGTTTGATGCACCTAATGGTTGTAGAAAATCTATAGCCACCTGTACAATCATTTAGGAATCAGCATGGTTGAACATTGGACACACTGTGATTAAAAGAAATATATAAATAATGTACAGCATTGTGCCTTACAGTTGAGTTAGGAATGCCAACTTCCTCGTAGATGTCAAATTCAAGCTTAGATGTGCTTTCATTCAATTCATGAACTGTCTTCTGTAGCATAAAGCTTGCCACAATATCAGCTGCAAAAAAGAGTGTGACTTCAACAATAACAATGCTATCATTTGTCAACAAATGAAACTAGAATATAAATGGCCTTCAGACAGGTAAATGTAATTTTACTAGTTATATTCGAGAACATATCTAGTACTCCCCGCAGGTTAGACCTACTATGGTCCTTATGGACGGGTGATAAATGGCATACATAGCGATGCAAGTTTTGATTTCTCTGGATGATTGGGTTGGCCTAAGGCCCCGTTTGGTAGGGGTTAACCAAAGCATATCTCTCTCTAGAAATAGGAGAAACCCTGCCAAACGATTTAGGGGTTCAGATACAGAACCGGCCAGAAAAATCTGTTTCTCAGGAGAATAGGAACCAGTTTCTCTCCAGATACATTTCTTCAAGAAACTGAATCTCTGCCAAACAGGGCCTAAAACCCATGCAAAGAACCAATCCGGATTCAAAGCAATAAAATGGAACAAAAATTGATCTATGGTAGTGACCCAGAACTACCCATGTGCCCATTCAGCATCTTATATCACAATTAAGGGTTAGGAACCTCTGATCTGTTGAATACCCCAGGTCTTGGTTTCAATGATTATAAACAGCTGCGGTAGTCTAATACAGATAGATTGCCCTTTGGTGCTCTTGGCACCGGTAATTTACTTCCTCGAATGTACTGTTACTTCCTGAAATAAGGCTATAGCTCCATGTAAAATGAATTTGCAACATATAGTCACAACCTGAAGTCATATTCTTCCAAGCACTAGTCACACTTTAACGCATGTATGAATTTTAAATGAGAAACTGTATAACTCATAGTAACCAAATAGTCACTTCCAAGAGTACATGTGGACATGCCAATTATAACCATCGGATTATCATATGTTTTCTCTTCGAAAACATTTTTGCCAACAAATTGTAACATCACTATTTCAAGTGCTGCACTACTCCATCATGAAAACATTTGTCAGCGTATTCTAGCGTCACTAATCCATACGCAATGGCTTCTCTATAGCGGCAAATTTTGTTGGGACCTTCTGGCATCACCATTCACGAAAGTATTGCGTTGTCTACCACGGCGATTTTTGTCAGGGCCTTGTAACATCGTCATTCAATAGAAGTGTTACCTTTTCTATTTTGGAAGTTTTTGTCAAAGGCTTGTAATATAACCATTTTATAAAGCACCGCCTTTGCGTGGCAAGTTTTGCCAGTATCTTTAAAGTCCAACATATCCATAACAGAACTTAAAGAAACAAAAAATATTTCCATCAGCGGCGCCGACTAAGAAACTGATTTATTTTTCCCAAGCACAGATGAAAATATTATCTCCACTTGAGTTCTAGAGAAAATCCAAAGTGAGAACAGGCTCACCGCATAAAATAAACCATTCAGTTTGCCAATAATTAAACCTTTGAGCTTTCTTTTAGCAAGTGTTCACAACCAAAAGCCACACAAACACACCCAGAAGCACCACTTAGATGAGCTGAAAACAGAATGGTGCCCCAACCGCTAATAGGGTAAAACCGAATATGACAACACAGCAACCATCCGGGGGAAGAGAACCATTTTCTCCACTAGGCATTACCTACTAGCTATCCTGTAAGCTATCAAGAAGAGGACTTGGACAGCTATACTGCGCACACACTAACAGAACGTACCAAATCGAACCACGTGAATACCTCGGCGATGCAAGCTCAATGTTGCGCCAGAGTCTATCTATAACAGTACCACGGAAAGTGGACAAGTTGCCCCGAAAAGGGAACAGGAGACGCAACTGAAAAATTCGTCGAATTCGATCAAGTTGCCATGTAAAGACGAGAACTTTGCAGGTCCGCTAGAGATGAAGAATCCAAGAATCGAGCACGTACTGCTCGCCAATCCGCACGAGCTACTACTATTGAGCTGAAAACTAAGCAAGTCAATCGCTAAGCCACTGTGCCCGTGGAGTCCGTACGACGAAAGAGATATATAAAAAAATGTAATAAGGCGGAAGATGGAAGCAAGGCGCGCGAGCGAGATCCCGCAATGCGGGCTGACCTGCGAACGCGGCGCTCGGATCCGCCGCCGCCGCCGGTCCGCCGCGGCCCGCGAAGGGCGGCAGCAGGAAGAGCGCGGAGAGCGCCACGGCGGCGCCGAGCAGCAGCGCGGCCGCGCATTGCGGCCGCACGGCCCCGCGGCACCCGCTGATGCACCGCGCTACCCCTCCTCTTCCTCCTCCGCCGCTTCCTCCTGGCCCTCCCCCCGCCGGCGTCGGCTGCTCCCGCTGCTGCCCCCCGCCCTCCTCCTTCCCCATGCCGCGCGCCCTCACGCATCGCCGCCCGCAGCCATTGCCGCCGCTCCGGCGAGGCTGGGCAGGCTTGGGTTCTTGCCTCGGCGCACGCGCTGCTGCTGCCGCCGCCCGCCGCCGCCGACGACGACGAGGACGCGCACGGGTGGGTGGTAAGTTGGTCGAGTGGGTGCTTGCGAGGACAAGGCAAGTATTAGTGCGTAGCGCTGTGACTGTGATGGCCGCGTCACGTTTTGTCCGAGCCCGCAAAGCGTTGGTTGTAACGCTTGGGCTGGATTTTGAAAGAGAAAAGCTAGAGCCCAACACCCGGCTGCCTCCTTCTCCGCAGACGGCGGCGCGCCGCCTCTCGCCTCTCCTCCGCCTCCCCCGCCATCGGCGCGCTGCGCTCCTCCGTCGGTCGTGCCTCCCCCGATGGTCATCCGTGCCTCCTCCCTCGCCGGCCACCCGCGCCTCCTGTCGGCCGTGCGCCACCACCCCCGCGCCCGCCCTCGGCCGCCGCCGGGGAGAGCGCCGCCCCCACTCCCGCCCTCGGCCGCCGCTGGGGAGGAGGCGAGGATGAGGCCCGCGCCGGCGGGGCTGGAGGCGGAGGGGAGGAGGCGCGGGGCGGCGGGCCGGAGGCAGAGGGGAGGAGGTGCGCGGCGGCGGGCCGGAGGCGGAAGCGGAGGGGAGGAGGCGTGCGCCGGCGGCGACGGAGCCACGGCGGGAGGGGGCGCGGCGGCGGATCTGGCGGCCGGGAGCGAGCTCATGGGGTTGGAGGATGGGGGATGGAGGGGGAGTTATACTGTAATTACAGTGTACTACAATGTAGTTACACTGTAGTTACAGTGTAATCCCAGCCATTCATTCAAGATCCTATGGTCAAAAATTCAGGTGTTGGAAGGTTTTCCAATACTCAGTTGATGTACAGACAGACTCCTGTCTAGAATTCTTAAGGCTTGTGTGTTTGAATTTTTTTTTCAATTGAAGTGGGTTTTTGTCTCGAGTTTAGTGTGGAATAGGGTTATTTTTTAAAATTTTGGCAAAGTGAAAACGGGAAAGGACATTGGCTTCGCTAATTTCAACTGTAGGAGTTAATACTATTCTAAATTTAACCGAGCTTGTACGCAAGAGTATCAGTATGTATCACATCAAAGAGCAAATAATGAAAAAAAATATGTTTCATAATAGATCTAACGATATAATTTTACGCGTTAGATATTTTTATTCTTTTCTATAAACTGGGTCAAACATAGGATAACACAAGATCTCTTATATCCAGAATAACCGAAAAAAATAGGTGACTCAAAAACTTTTAAATAAATAACTTGATGAAGCGTTAAATATTAGTTGATTAACCAAGATAAAAGTAAAAGGTGTAAAAAAGTAACTAAATTAGTTTTATACTTGGCTTACCATAAGAACTACCACTGGCACTATATGGCCTGGTTCGGTTAATCCCTTCTACAAAGGGATTGTGAGGTATCGTGTGGTATTTTGATTTGCATGGGATTTAATTTGGCTCAATCCCACCCAATTACCTTCAATTTTAAGTTAACCGAACAAGCCTTACAATGCTAGAACTACCGAGGCAAAACTAAATAAATACAAGATCTAGCTACCACTAACCAACTAGCAACCAACACTAAGTATTCCACTTGCTGCTCACTGTAATATGTGATTGGTCAATGAAAACCGTGTGGAGGCTAAATTGATAAAGTATATGGTTTATCTCCTACAATCACAATCTTCTCACAACACAAACAGAAACAGAACGAGGGGCTTTCACCCACAAAATCAAACATAAGAGTAAAGCACATTGAGACACAAAGATGCATCCCAAGGTTTTGCCCCCTTCAAATGTGCCTACGTCCCCGGTTGAGGCGGCAAACAATAAGCAAGATCTAGTTTTCCCAAGTCTCCGATCCTTTTTCTCACTTAAGTGATCGGCATGACCGAACTTGAGGGCTTACTCATCGTAGGATGGTGCTACAAACGCTTAGAGTACCCACAATTATCTGAGTGCCTCAATAAGCATTTGCTTGTCAAGGAAAACTTATAATCACTAGCTAATCACTATGCTCACAAATGAGTAAGGATTATTCTTTAGCACTCTCGGTCTCTCTTGCTTTCATTGTGCTTGCTCAACTCTTGGAGGAGGCAAAAGGATCTATAGGAAACCGAGCAATAGGGTATAAATAGACTTAGCCTCCAAATATAGTTGTTGAAGGAGACTAATAGAAAAAATGAGCATCGACAGTTCCATGCTCTTGATCTTTTATCATCGAGCTGCATGCATGAGCATATAGATCCTAAAGGTTTGATTTTGGAGATTAATGACAGCCATTTGGTACAACTAAATAAATTTGTGAATGCAAGGTTTCATGGTTGATGGTTATATATGTTGCTCATTGATTATCTATGAAAACAGGTCGCTCAACTCTTAATTTAAAAGGTGGTTATGGTTTTCATGAAGACAATCTCAAGAGTGAGTCTTCTAGTCCTAAGTGTCATAAGGTGATACACATGTGAAACTATTGTTTCTATATTAACAAACTCAATTGCCTATGTTTTTAATAACCAGGAGTTGATGCTTGTGGGAGATCTAAGCAGAGTCAAAGTGAGAAAAGGAGAAGAAAGGACATGCTAAAGCTTGGCATGAAGGCCATAACTGGTGTGAGCCATGTTACTATCAAGAAGAGAAAGAATGTAAACATTTGCGTGCTCATTTTGTTATCTCAGGCCCTTGGTTGAACTTATGTTGTTATTTCCTATGTTTGTTCCATTTCCAGATGCTCTTTGTCATCTCCAAACCAAAAGTCTTCAAGAGCTGTGCATAAGACACCTACATGATCTTCGGGGAGGCCAAGATTGAGGACTTTAACTCACAACTCCAAATAGCACTTTATTTTAACTCACAATTCCTTTCTCCATCATGATTCTATGCTACATTAGCTCACACCACTAAGATA
The DNA here is from genome assembly GCA_022530915.1 of Paspalum notatum. Classification (NCBI taxonomy): domain Eukaryota; kingdom Viridiplantae; phylum Streptophyta; class Magnoliopsida; order Poales; family Poaceae; genus Paspalum; species Paspalum notatum. Next base: position 28,962,005 of record CM039692.1, read on the forward strand.
ACACCATAGGTAAAACAGAATGGTACGATGGTAAACTCTTATCTCTAATGACCGCTTAAAAAACATAGTTAATCGATGAGATGATAGATGCGCCAAAGTGCTAACTTTAACCGATGCATAGTATCGATCGTCTTAGATATGTCAAGTAATTCCATACTAATCAATTGGGATTAAGCATTGGACCAAGACCATTGTGCTAATTGAGCAAGGACTACACAAAAATAGACAATGCAAGCCTAGAACAAATTAGTAAACTTCATAAATCCACATCATAGTGTTCTAGTGCTATGCACAAGAGTAGTTTTCTGACAACACAAGTCCTGGTGCCTATAGGAATAAGCATTTCAACATCACAATAACGCCGTCAAAAGAACACTAGGTTCCTACGGCATGAACAATCCTGCCAGACAATTCAATTTTACTAAGGCAAAAGACATATCTTATATCACAAGTGCACTAAGTGGACACTATCAATATTGTTTAATGGTTGCAGTATTATAATACGAAAACATAAAATAGTTTTAATGCTTTGACCTGGGTAAGTAGTTGTCTTTGTATGATGCCAATAGCAATTAAAAGATTATCAAGGCAACGCATTTGACATGCTTAGCTTATATCAAGTCAAACGTGAAATATAGTGTACCATAGGCACGTGAGATGCACAAGACCTACAAAGCAAAACGTGATCTGATCTCTATTTGATTTCAAATGTGTATGATACTTTTAAGATATGTAAAGAATATCCAATCAGATAACAGTTAACTAAACAAGTTGAATGATCAAACTTGTGCTTAACAAATACCAAACAAGGGACTCATCATATAAGACCAGGATCTTTCAAACTTATGATTAAATTTTATTAGGATACTTCATCTTTTAATTCAGCACTTCCTACTATCCAAAATATGCATTTTTTAAAAATCTTCCATATGAGTCAAAGTCTTAAACAAAGCCTTGGCACTAAAAACTCATAGTAGTCTAATATTTTTTCTAAACTACTGAAATTATTATTATATAGAAGCAATTATCTATGACCAATTTAGCCATGCCACCATTTGTCCTTAAATACTCCCTCAATTCCAAATCATAAAGGTTTTGGGGACCACATTTTTTCTGACTATATCAACATGATGTCAACAAATCTAGACATGGCAAATATTGTAGGAACCAATTCAAAAGCTAGAAGCCATTATAATTTGTAATAGAGAAAGTAAGTGAAAAAATAGTACTCCGCGCCAATCATAGTGGTATGCATGTATAGTTTGAACCAGCAATTAAAGAATACCAAAGGAAATCACAGTAAATTGGTTGACGGTCTATTGTCAGTGTGACTCTAGAAGATAGATAAGTTGATGTTCAAGTATTCAAGCATATTGTTATCTGCAGTGGAATTGGCGGAAGGAGTATGGCATAGATTATAATGGAAACTAGTTATGAGAAGAAAGATGTGACCCTGGACGCCTGGATCATGACAGTGCAATGGACCTATGGCTGCAGCTCAATGTTGCACCAAGGAGGCAGGGAACTGAGGTAACTCGACAAAACTAACCCCGTCTTTAGTGCAGCCAGGTCTATGCTTGCATACTGCAAGAGCACATCCACAACCAAACTCCTAATCTCCTGTTAAAAGGAATAAGTAACAAACTTTTAAACTTTATCTTCTGCGGACAATTGTGTCTTTCCTTGGACCTACGCTTCTTATACATAGTTCCCCACGTGACACATACTCTTACACAAAAACTGTAGGTGACAAGTTCAAATGTTCAATAGTAGGTAATAGCTACTACCTCTGTTTTTATTTGTTTGACGTTTGATAGAGTAAAATTGTACTGATTGATGTCAATTAAAATAAAACAGAGGTAGTATTATATAAGAAAATGGTTCTATACTACTATAGTATTGTACTGTTAGAATCACTAATATCCAAAGTGCCATGTATGAGCAAGCACAAATGATGCACAAACAAGGAAAAATTAAATGCGTGCAACAACAAAGTCTAGTCGTTGGAATTTTTTTAAATAGCCTACAAAGATCAAGCTTCATTCTACAAGCCAATGAGCCACTTGTAGTAACACTTAATCAAGTGCAGAAAAAGTGCAATAGAGCTAAGGGCATTTGACTACTATTGTATTGTAACATCAAAATCTTAAATAATATGTCAATATTTTAATGCAAGGTTTCTTAAACTATATGCCATATCGAAGAATTCAAAATTAGTATAAAATAAATAATTGATAGTATAATTTCAGATAGAGTTGTTAGTCCAATACTTAGAATAAGCATTATATGAACCAATTAATGAAAATAACTTAAACTCTATAACAATTGAAATGTTGAGGTGTACGGCATGTGACATTTACCTGCAGAATAGAAGATTGAGAATGGGTGCTAGAGGCTATTCCTCATTTGTGTGGCAAGTTTCTTAAACTACATCAGCTCAAGATGGACCATGAAGGCACCAATATCTGTCCATTGAAACATCACATTATTCTCTTCAGCAAACCCTATTATCCTGAGGGGGCGTTTCCACACCTAGCATCATCTTAACACTGTTGTTGAGTTCGATAGTGTTAACAAACACCCATCCACCATCACTATTGTTCGTCCTCTTCCATAACCAGACGCTAAAGCCTAATAGAACTACAGTCGCAATGAAAGATTGGAAACCACCATGAACTAACAAGTCAAGTTGGTAATAATCCATAGGGGCGTGATGTATGTTGTGCAATCAAACACAAAACAAAAAAAAAAGCCAGCTACGTTCATTAGAAACTATATAAAACCAATGGGCTAAAACTCCAGATATACATGTGGTAGCACATTCTTGGTAATCCATATACATGTGGTAGCACATTCTTGGTAATCCAACCCTAGATGTTGTGTCCTATAAAAAAATCTAGATATTGTTCAATTAAAAAGGAAAAAAAATTGCACTCACCATACAACAATTTGTTGTGTCGCATCGACAGAGTCCAACAACTTGCAAACCATGCGAGCCGATGCATGAACTGGCTAATTGTGTGCATACGTACGGTAGTAAGCATATTTTGTATGGCGCCAGCTTACATGGACACGGAAATAACGTGGCGTAGGGTTATTATATTTGTATACAAGATGGACCAAAAACCAATCACTTTTTGCACATAACCCCTGCATGGATCCACTTCTCCGCTAGAGGAGAGAAGGACCCTCTCTTGTCCCTCCGCCTGCACTTCTCCGCGACTAGGCCCTGCAGCGCGTACGGCGGGGCCGGCTCGCCGATGGCCGCGCGCGGACGCCCGGTCTTGGCACAGCACCGCGGCGACCAGCGCCCACGCGGCGAAGACGAGGACCGGAGCTCATGGCGTGGAGCGCGGCGTGCACCGCCTCTGCGTCTGCGTCTGACCTGATCGAGGCGGGCGGAAATATCCTGGCAGCCTCGCATCGGGGCCGTCCGTTCCGGCCGGTCAGAAAGGAAAACGTTCGGCGAGCGAGCGCTGCTTTGCTTGGCTTTTGGTTGCCGCGGTCCAGTCGAGGCGCGCCAGGTGTTGGCGTTGGCACGACACCTGGGCTGGGCCGTCTCGTTCTCGTCTACGTGACCGGTCGGAACCGAATCCGACTCTTCTGGACTTCTGGTGGTGGAACCGTGCAAGGAATAGAATAACCTGAGGGAAGGCCCAAGAGAACCAACAGCTGGCAGGCTCCCGCCCCCCGCTCCCTCCCTCGTACGCGCGTGGGGTGGGTGGATGCTATTCCTACGCGCACACCTCAGTTGCATGCTAAAATCTCCAATTCGCAACACACAAGAATACCAGGATGAAACTGGACGGATATTCCGGCCCCAGTGGGCTAGCCTGACAGGTGAAAACTGTATGGCACTATGTGTTGGGCTCCTCCTACATTGATTTCTAATGTGAACTAAACCCAACAATCTCTCCAGTCATACATTGGGCCCAAATCTTCTAACAAAAGACATCACGTGCATTAAGAGTTTTCTCAAATCCGAACGGAGATATTTTGCTGCTCCTGCCGCCAACTTTTTTTTTTAACTCTCCAAATGTGGATCCGAACAAGCTTCCCTGTCGTATCTCCAATGTCACGGCACGGAGATAATGGGCTCCCCCCATCAATATGTGATAAGATTGTTGGTCCATGGGCTCTGATATTCAAATTGAATAGCTAATTCTGAACTCTATAGTATCCGGAGATTCAAAATTAGCCATTGTATGGCGATGAGATGTATAACAATATCCAAACAATTCATACCTGAGAATTCAACACAGGAGAAACATAATTATTTGCATTTGTATTGATTCCGGTTTCGTACCTCCACAAGATGATCACGTGCGATTCGTACCCCCTTCCTTTTTCATCACATCTCTGTCCCGAACTAGAGTCCTTTTTAGCCCTTTTTCTATTAGAAGATAGATGTTGATGAATCTAATGTATAAACATATATTCAAACGCATCCATAGAAAAATAGATAAATCTATTCATAATAAAAATGACTATTATATTATTTCAGATAGAGGAAGTTCAAGTCTTCTCAAACTTTTTTTCCCCGGAGTGTAATATAAGCCATTTAAACACGCGTTATCCACGTAACATGCTAACATAATATCTTCGGTTTTCAAGCTAGTGGGTGTTTGGGTGAAAAGAATTTAGTTTTATTTTTTAAATAATCATAAAGTAATTGCAACCTTGGCCTTTTAGAGTAAAAAAACTTCACTTGCAACTTTATTTTTCTATAAACTATGGGTTTAGTTTCACACACCTTTACCTAAAAATTAGTAAACAAACAAAGGCAGCTAATAAATCAACTAACAATTAGTTGGAGTCATATTGGCGGAACCCAGCTAATTCAGCCAATGGCAGCTAATATAGCATATGAATAAAAATTTATACCTATTAACTATTATATAAGTTGTTAGAACAAAATGTTATCTAGCTAATAAGTTGTCTGCTAACAATTAGCTAGTTAATTTTAGCTAACATCTATTATTGAACTAATTATTATTATAACTATATATATATTTTTTCTTTTGAAGCGAATAACCCATCGAACAAGTTCTAAAATTCCTTGTTTTTTTCTATAGCCTACATGAAGCTTCCTGTCCTAGCCTCTTACTAGTACTTTCCATGTGTATACGGATGCGGCGACGACGACGACAACTAAACAACATTACTACTCCTACTTCTTTTGGAACTGTACATGTGTAACCTGTTTTAGACGGCCTGATCCGGATCGGACGCTCTCCGCCCTCTACCCCACCGCTTTGTTTTGTTGTGTACACCCCCGTGGCCGCGGAGCCTTTCCCGAGCCGAAAGTGTCGTGCGCGTTCGCCCCGCCTCCCCTCCCATAAAAACCTCCGCCACCCACGGCGCCCCGCGAACGGCAACGCAGCTTGCGCGCACCACCCCCACGCCAGGGACGGGACGGGAGAGCAGAGCAGAGGAGGCGACGCGTGCCGCGGTGATCTGATCTCCTCCTGCGGGTTCGCTCGCTGCGTGCATCGGCAGCCCTAGGCCGCCGCCGGGCGCCCGGCCGCGCGGCGCTCACGCCCACCACCCACGCAGGTGCGAGGCCTCCCTTGTGGAATCTCTTCTATTGTCTTCCTTCACGTAACGTAGCGTTAATTTGGTTGGTTATTAGTCGGGGGGTTCCCCGGTAGGTACCCGGCGTTCCGATCGGGGTTGGGGAGGCCGGTGCTTGTGGATTTTTTTTCTAGACCCTGTTTTCCTGATGCGCAGATTGGCATGTTTGTTTGTGTAGTGTTTGGGGGTTTTCTTGCGCCTCGATGGATGATGCGCCCCCTATCGTGTGTTTAGTTGCGTTAGATAGAAATCCAATTGATTGGCTCGATCGTTGGAATCTACGGGTTCTTGATGCCGCAGATGTTGCGCTACGAACAGGGTCGGCATCATTTGTAGATCAGTTAAGCCCCGCCTTTTTGTTTAGCAAGAAAATATATAGATCGATTAGGACCGGCATGTTCCGTCAGTGTTTCTCGTGATTACTGATTACGTAGCGCGACCTGCGCTTGACGGTCTGTGTACTGTGCCGCTGCTCTTGTTCTGTTTTACTTGAGCAGTTATCGCTAAATTTCCTTGGCCTCCATAGGTTGTTCTTAGGGAGGTAGGCAGACATGTTTGCGCTTTGCAGGCTTGGTGACAAACTATTTTTCCGCGGGTATTTAGTTATGTAGCCGAACTTGTTCTCGTCCTGGTATAACCTTATGTTCTGAAAATACACCCGGTGCTTTTGATGATGAAAAGGCATGCGTGTTTGTCTGATATATGATTTATGTTATCATGGTTTTGAATGTGTCTATTTTGATCTCTGTTTGTTTTATCATTGTTTGGCGTTTATATATACATCCTTGGATCTTTTATAGTTTACATAACAGGTTTACTAGTGGATATTTTCGCCAAGAATGGATGGAGAGTCAATAATAGACTTTGCCCTTGATTACTTCCCTTATTTTCCCTTTATGATTTTGAGTTCAGTGTTAAGGTTGGCAACTTTGTAATTTGGTTGAATGCATTAGCAGAGACCACAATTGTATCCCTTTCCAAAAAAATGGCATGTTTAGTGAAACAGAGGTATCTGGTTCGTTAGGTTGTGGAGTATATGTCAGGATGGATGATTGGGATAAGATATGTACTTATGCCATTGGAATGGCCCTTTGGAATCTTGTAGTTGCCAATTTGTTTATGTGAGCATCAAAACAGTCATTAACTTTTCATGTTCTCCAATTTGCAGAGAAGCATGTTAATTAATTCTGTTCCAATCTGCAATTGTAGGGATTTCATCCTGCAGATTGTGATCGTCTCTTCTAATGAAATAAGATTTTCATAATCTCTATTTTCACATAGGGTGAACCATAACAACAAATCAAAACAAATTTGTCAAGTGCACATTATTTCATTAGTTAGTCTCGTGGGTATTATTTGAATTTTGCTTTTATTTACTGGATTGGCGAGTGAACACTTTTTGATCGAGTTTCTTTTCCCTTTCAATGCTCTCTGTGCTTGGCTTTTCCAACATTTTTCTCACTTCATAGTGGTCATCATTTATTGAGCAACCCATTTTAGTATATTCCAGCCTTGCAGGAGGTGTTACTGTGTAGTTTGTCATTGTTTACTGAGTCTTTGTTTGTTTATATTCCACCTGCATATATTTCACCAGCTGGTCAGTTATATGTTTTTGTCAAGGACTCGCATCTTGAAGTAAAGTTGAAAGTATATTATTCCTTGTTCTTTCAAATGTGCACTACTGTTTTTCATCCACCAAATGCCCTACATCTTCATGTTGTTATCATGGTTATTTATCTTAAAAATGTTTTTATCATGGTTGATTAAATCTACATAGTACGCCAATGCACACCATCTCTTATATTATGTAGGAAGTTATTCTGTATTGCTGCATTTTTTTCCTGACCTTCAGTTATTTGTCTTGTAGGTGAACGCTGATCCTTAAACCAATTCAAGATGGGTGAGGGACAGGAAGCTGACAAGAACATTGAGATCTGGAGGGTCAAGAAGTTAATCAAGGCCCTTGATGCGGCTAGGGGCAATGGCACTAGCATGATTTCTCTCATCATGCCACCTCGTGATCAGATTTCACGTGTCACTAAGATGTTGGGTGATGAGTATGGAACTGCCTCCAACATCAAGAGCAGAGTCAACAGGCAGTCGGTGTTGGCTGCCATAACCTCGGCTCAACAGAGGTTGAAGCTTTACAGTCGAGTTCCTCCCAATGGTTTGGTGCTCTATACTGGTACTGTTGTCACTGATGATGGTAAAGAGAAGAAGGTTACCTTTGACTTCGAGCCATTTAGGCCGATTAATGCTTCCCTGTATCTCTGTGACAACAAGTTCCACACTGAGGCACTGAATGAGCTTCTGGCGTCTGATGACAAATTTGGTTTCATAGTCATGGATGGGAATGGAACACTGTACGGCACACTGAGCGGCAACAGCAGGGAGGTTCTTTACAAGTTCAGTGTTGATCTCCCAAAGAAGCATGGGCGAGGAGGGCAATCTGCAGTCCGCTTTGCCCGCCTGCGCATGGAGAGGCGACACAATTACCTACGAAAAGTTGCTGAGCTTGCGACACAATACTTCATCAATCCTGCAACCAACCAGCCAAACATCGTTGGGCTTATTCTTGCTGGCTCCGCTGACTTCAAGAATGAACTGGGAAAATCTGAAATGTTTGATCCGCGTCTGCAAGCCAAGGTAGTTAAGATGATTGATGTGTCTTATGGAGGGGAAAGCGGCTTTAACCAAGCCATTGAGATGTCTGCTGAGGTTCTTTCTGATGTCAAGTTTGTCCAAGAAAAGAAGCTGATAGGGAAGTACTTTGAGGAGATAAGCCAGGACACAGGGAAATATGTCCTTGGTGTGCAGGATACCATGACAGCCTTGGAAATGGGCGCGGTAGAAACTCTGATCGTGTGGGAAAACCTTGATGTCAGGCGTTACGAGCTCAAAAACAGTGTTACCGGTGAAACAGTTGTGAAGTACCTGAATGCCACCGATCAGAGCAACTTCACTGACGAGGCAACATCTGGAGAGCTGGAGGTCATTGACAACACCCTGCTGCTGGAGTGGTTTGCTGAGAACTACCTCCAGTTTGGCTGCTCGCTGGAGTTCGTCACCAACAAGTCCCAGGAAGGTTCTCAGTTCTGCCGGGGATTTGGTGGGATAGGTGGGATCCTCCGTTACCCAGCTGATATCGGTGCCTACCAGGATGGTGATTTGTCTGACGGGGAGTATGATGAAGATCTGGAATAGCAATCAACCGAAACTCACATGAATTCGGTCCGGGAGGAGCCTGTGCTGGCCCGGGCCGCGCCGGGACGGGACCCTGAAACATCCAAACGATCGGTGCAAGGACAGCATGGTAAGCAGTGAAAAATTAAGCTGCACTGATTTTTCCTTTCTTCTTGATGTCGGAAATGGGATTTTGTTTATTTCTCACTGTCTTGCGTCTTTTACTTACAGGAAGAGGAGCTGGAGGGAAGGTCTGAGAATGTTTGGAGCTTGTGTGAAGCATGGCGCGGTTGGTGCTTTGGAATTAGCGTCTTTCTCTGTTAATCAAAGCTTGGAGCTTGGAGTCTGGATCGGAGATGCTACTGCGAAGCAGCCATGGATGGCACCTTCTGATGATGCTCCATCAGAAGAGATTAATAATTAATAGAATTTCCTAGTACCTTATTAGTAATGGAGTCGGTGTCAGTAGTATTGTCAATAAAGTCCCTGCGAGACGGACGCTAGTTCGCCTAGTCTTCGTTATGGCTGGTTTAAGCTGCTGCGTTGCTGATTTGCCGTTGCAGCTGCATTTTCATTTTCCTGAACTGGGGTCGTGGTATTCAGCGTATGCTTGCGCTGCGTTGCAACGTGCATGTACGCTTATAACGTGCGTTATCTCTACTTGACTGTGAAGTGAGCCTGTTTTGCATATCATGCCCTGTGCCCATGTTGTTTTTTCGAATATTCCGTGGTTTGCAGTTTGCGTAGTGAATATCTTTGAAGAACTTGAAATGTTTCATGGGGATCTTGCTACTTTTCCATGTTGAATAGTTGATGGATATGCTATTCGTTTACTACAGCTGTGGTCCTGCTCTGGGGCTCTTGACTAAAAGAAATTGTGTTTCTGGATGACAATATCGGAAATTCGGAATAGTTTTTTCCCTTCATCTTAAAGAGATTTTTTGGACGGGTCTTCGGAGAAAGTCTATATTACCACTCTGAATCATTTCTCTAGCTCATAGACAGACGACATGTCTCCAACTCTTAAAACAATTTAAATTATCATCGACTCTCAAAATGGCTTAAACCTTTTTCATGGTTGAAAGTGGTTCTCGTGTTGATTTTGAACTAGCCAATCTTTTTGTTGGGTCAAATCAGATATGATCCTTTTTAGTGTAGTTATATGATAAACACTAGGTAGCAATTTAAATCACAAAACGATTATGTCTTCAACAATTTAAAAATTCCGAAAGATAATTTTGGGACTAAAACACAAGTCAAAATATTTTGAGCCTGTGAAAATATCTCTAAAAGATTAAAAAATTGGATAAACAAAATTGAAAATATTTCCACAGATTTAGTTTTTTTTAAATATTCTAGTTGATGAGTAAAGGAATTTAAATATTAAATATTCTAGTTGATGAGTAAAGGAATTTAAATAGTTCCTGAAATATATGAAATGTCACCGGCATAAAAACAACACATATTCATGGATGTTGCATTCATGCTGTTTGTATCTCGTGTGTTAGTTGTGAAAGTTTTCAAAATGGGGTTAGGCTTAATTATAAAGTTTTAGGATTTTTTCTAAAATTTTTGGTACTTTTATATTTCTAGAGCTAAATCCAATTTGTAGAAGCTCATGTAGAGATATTCATATTACCACGAGCTCTATCTCTAGGTTTTTTTTTTTGAATTTTAGAAACTTGGAGATATTATGTGGCTTAAAATCATTTTCCGCAGCTTTCTATATTTGTTTCTAAACTATAGTAAATAAAAAGATGGTGTGGTTTGACCGGGCCAAGAAGGTAATATAAATGGTTTTAAGAGTTTACGGCATGTGGTTTGCTTTAGAGTTTGTGGGAGAAACTTAAATTTTGGTCCTAGTTTAAGGCCTCCTTTGGAACATGAGGATTTTATAAAAGATTTATATGAATTTTACATGAAACAATTCAATTTTATAGAAAAATATATGATCAGAAAAAAAACTCCTTCTAAAACGGGGCAAGAAGATAAAATGGACACTTTCTATATCTAGAGGTCGACTTGCTGTGGGATTGGAGAAGTGGGGAGGGCCTGACTGTCCGAGGATGGAAGGGCGTGCCGCTGGAACTAAACGTCGAGAGGAGCAAAACGCCGACGTCGCGTTACGCCTAGAGGCTTGATGGTCTTTGGTGGACTAATCTTTTGTGGGCCAAGACTATATCGAAATAGTAAGGGTCGTTGGGCCAGCCCCCTAGCCCCGAATTTCCTATATATCTTCCGCTAGGCCAAAACTCCACTCATCTTCCAGTATTTGAGATTCGTGCGCACCATCTCCACTGTCCACCTCTCTCCTCCCTCCGATTCTTGGCCTCCCCCGCGCCGCCCCACTACCCTCCGTCGCCGGCCCAAGCCGCCGCCCGGCCATACCTCTTCACCGGCCGCTCTCCCCCATCTGCCTGCCCCCGCGCACCTCTTCCTTCCCGCTCGGCGGCTGCTAGACGCCCCTCTTCCCCGCACGCAGTCTCGGGCGGGCGATCGTCCCGGTGCTCCACGCCTTGGGTGGATCCCCGGGGCATCGGCTCGTCGACGCGCCGACGGCTTCCATACACTGATTCGTCCACGACATGAGTTGGAGCTGCAGCCGAGGAAGAAGCGCTGTCAAAAGGGTCAAGTTTCAAGCAGGGAGTTGATTGGAGCTGGAGCAGCATGTGCGTGCAGACGTGATTCATCCACGTACGTGAGGTGCTCGACGATTTGCCTGGCTCCCGGCTGAACCATATGCGCCGGTGTCTGTGGATTCTAGCGCCATTGCTGCCGCAGGAGTTCCTGCTGCACACATGCAGCTGCGCCGCACCACCGATTCAACATTTCACCTACACTGATTCAACATTTCACATACACTGATTCAACATTTCACCTACATTAATTCAACATTTTATGTATAAATTGTTGAACTAGTATTTGTAAAGCGTTGGAATCGGACAAATGAAATATTGAATTAGGTATTTGCAATTGTTGAGGTGACTGAGGTTGAAACATAGAAAAATGCTATTGGATTTAGTGGGGGCTTTTTATTTTGCTTGCTTAACCTTCTTCCGCTGGATAGATAGTAAGTCCCAGCCCCCAATCCTGGGTCTTTGAATCCGCCCCTGCCTACACTGTCGTTTAATCATCTACATAGCATGTAAACTCTATTCTATACTATACCATATAGGATGGAGCATAAATGGTGATTACATAGTCAAACCAATTTACACTACGGGCAAAAGACTATATGGAGATATTATTAACTCTACCTAAGTATGTATTAGCGTGCTTTTTTTATTTTAATATTTGTAACTAGTAAGTTGTCATGTGATCCAAAAAAACCCGACAAATGTGATAATAGTAGCCGATGGTTGATATTTAGTTTGTTTGATTTTAACATCTTTGTAATTTATCATGTTTGGCTAATAAAACTAACTTTTGGGTTTCCACTTTGTAAAGGTATGTGTTGATGTGTTTATTTTTATCCATAAAGTACAAAGCATTTAATATGTGTAATATCATCACGCCATGAAATGGTCGTCTAAATAAACGCTACACGGTGCATCGCCTAGAATGGTAGCCATAATATCCTTTCCTGAAAATAAAAGGGGCTCCTGATGAATAGTTTTTTTTATTTTATGTCCATTGAATTTGCTTGATTTACTATGATGGAGTGATGTGACCGTGGTGGACAAAGTTTCTCCGTACCAGTCAGTCCCTTCCCGCTTTTGGAACTCCCAAAAGTTACGGATGGCGGTGCGAAGAAATTTCAAGCGGGCCACGTGAAGTGTGGGCCCAGTCCAGTCCGCTTACATGCAATTCCTAGAGCAGGGCCGGTCAGCAAAGCTCTCCCAAGGCCTCCGTACTCGCTGTTGGGCCCTCTCCGTACAACCGATCCATGCTCGACGAATTTTCTCTTGCACTCCTTTCGACTACAAGACTACAACTGATTTCTGTCAAGCGGTTCAAATTATGTGAACTTAGTAGGAGCAAGTCACACAGGATAATTTAATAGAAACCCATACCGATCATTGCTGCCGTGACTTATTTTAGATTGGAGATCATTGTTTAAGATGTAAGCTCTGATTTAAGGATGCCTCTGTTTAAGATGTTAACACTCACATACATGTGTGAGACATGCCATAGATGAATACACGCATGCACACAGACTACCCCCTGGTAGAAAAAGAAAGATATATACTCCATCGCTAGTTTTGGAAATAACTAAAGAAAATGAGCACCGTGTCAAGTTTAGGACTATAACCTTATCCTTCTACTGATGCAGAGGCACGTACAACACGCATGTGTCATAAAATGACCAGCCGGACAATAGAAACGAGAAAAAAATTTAAAAGAAAAAAAACCTGCTTAATTCGGTGGGTATAGGTACAAAATAAAGTGAGAAAATAAAAAGATTAAAAGGTATAAATATTTTGCTTCTATCAGTTTTAAACCCTTTCCAACCCTTTACAGCCTTTACAACCTGCGTAGTGGGCCCAACGTAGGCCCAACGTGAAGGGTACATTGGGACCATTGTAGGTAAAAAAGATTTTGTTTAAAAAGAAAACCTAATAGTGTATAGATGATGGTAGTAACTATTTCACTGTGCAGAGCCGACATACATAACCTAAATACATGTTTAAAAAGAAAGATCAATAATATAATTTATTTGTTTTATATACTTTTAAAGAGCAACATCTAGGTATGGGATCTACTCAGATTTTTCTCTCTTAACGCTTAGGTAGAAGATTCTCTAGGGAATAATCTAGCTCTATTTATCTGTGTCAAACAACCAATCTCGATAAAATTTGTAAACCTTTTAGAAAATACTGCTAGGGCTTGTTTGGATGGCTTTGGGATTGGGACAGAAATAGGGATACCCTATCGAGAAAATTATTTATTCATCATTGACTAAAATCTCTCTTCCCTTTATGCCACTGAAAATTGTCGAGCCCTATCTGTCATCTATTCTAACTTTCTTTTCCCTATGTGCCATTCTTCGTCCAATCTAACACCAATTGCAGTTATGTGGAGGTGAAATGATAGATTTACCCCTTTCTTCTTCCTCTCCCACCCGCCTGAGTGCGCCGTGGTGGCCTCCGCTCCATCCTCCTCCCCAACGTCCTTCTCCTCCAATTGCCCATAGTCCCTCTCCGACGATGATGGATCTAGCTCCTCCTTCCCAGCGCCTGCATCGTTTTCACCATCACGGTGCATCCCGCCCAAGTCATCGTGGGTGGCGACGCAGAGACCGCATGCGACGACGGGGAGCGGGTGCTTCGGGAGGAGACGAGGAGGCGATGTGAGGCCGGAGGCCGAGCGTGGGGTCAGGGCGGGGCGGGGAGAAGGTCGGTGCGGCCCTATGTAGACAACCACGACTGCCATGCGGAGGGGTTCGGGAGGGAGATGGAAACTGAGTTGTAGGCCCACAATGGGTGAGTAAGGGCAACATTGCCATTTCTTATTCATTTAATATTGCATGTTGTTGAAATGGATACTTAATGGTAGATAAGAAATGATAGTTTTGATGGATGGAAGCTAAGGATCACGAAAATTTTCAGTGGCAGGAAGAGCGGTTTTAGCCGATGGCGGATAAGGAATTTTCTCTATCATATCCCACCATCCCATCTCATCCCTATCCCACTATATAAAGACTCACACCTATTTCCATATCCCTCTTGTAAGCATCTAGAATCCTAGTTGGTGTTTTCGTAATTAATGACAACATGTGTGGGCTAACACTTTCTTTGAGAAGAATGAGAATGTAGGTTGGTCCGTGCAAAGATGAGCTGCATAGGGAGCTTGGGAAGATAGATTTCATCTTTGGTGATGGAAAGCTCAAGGCAAAGGTATATAATAGGTTTTTGGTTTTGACCGGTCAAGAAGTGCTTAGAGAAGACAATTGACCGGATTAATAGGCTAGATACCCATACTATCAAGAGGGGTCAATGTCTTTTACTTGACGGTTTTGTAGTGCCTCCTTACTCATGTAGTTGATACACTTGCACGAGGGCTAACAGTGGTTCGGTTTCCAAAAGAAAACCACAATTCAAAAGCTGTTTTCTGAATGGGCTAAATTTCAGAGTGGTGGACTGTCTGGCCTTGTGAGGCGGATAGTCCGCGGTTAAGAGTAAAATTTCACCCAGAGCTGCTCTGCTTCCTGTCCATTTTTGCTAAAGTTTGGGTCAGGGAGCTAGAGGTTTCTGCCGGGTGTTTTTATTGTGAACGGCGGACTGTCCGGGCCTCTAGGCGGACTGTCCGCCGGTCATTTATCCCGGTGCCCCCGGAGCTGCAGAGTTTTTGTGTTCAAAAATCGAGTGAACTGCGGACTGTCCGGGCCTTGTGAGGCGGACTGTCCATAGTACTAATTTTGAGTGACTCTGCCCAGCATTTAATGTAAAACTAGCCGTTGGTTTTCAAGTGCGAACTGTCCGAGGTTTCTACTGCGGACTGTCCGCGAACTCCCTGTTTTCGCGAGTTTTACACATAACGGCTAGCTGAGGAGTGGGGGCCATATATAGAGGGTGGCCGGCGCTTGGCTATCCCTTTTGGCCATTTGGAACACTTATTGAGCACTTTTGAGCCTTTCTCCACCTCTCTCTCACTTACATTGCTTGAGGTTGCATTCTAGTGAGATTGAGAGCTTCCTAGTGCTTGAGATCAATTGTGTGAGCTCTGAGGTACTAGGAGTCCATCAAACAAGCGCCATTGGCTTGTTATTCTTGGAGGTTGCCGCCTCCTAGAGGGTTTGGTGGTGATCCCTCGTCGAGCTCTTCAAGGAAGATTGTGAAAGAGCCGCGGTGGTGATTGTGAGAGGTTTGGTGCTTGGCTTACCGGAGTGGTGAAAAGCAACCCTAGTGGAATCGAGGTTTGAGGGGTTCATTGACCAATCCGGCTCAAAGATCAAGTGGAGTTTTGATAGAGGAGCGATTGGATGCTTTGAATCCACCTCAATGGATTAGGGGTGACCGGCAAGTCATCGATACCATGGAAAAAAATTTGGTTTCTTGTGTGTTGATTTCTTTGCTCTCTTTACCTTCTTGCATTTATTTTGAGCATTTATATTGCTAGAGATTGAATTGTTATCTTGTCACCCTTAGCTGCAAACCCACCTAGCTCAACATAGGCTAGAAAATTTAATTTTCTTGTAGTTCTAATTAAATTTGCATAGTGTCTTTGATTTTAGTTAAAACCGTCTATGGACCCCCTCTAGCCGGTAATCTCGATCCTACACCCGTATTCAAACATGGGTTATCATCTATCCCACCCCTCATGTTCCTATCCAAATCCTCATTTCCCTATATCCAAACGCCACCTTAGGACTGTAAATCCACACCATGTAAAGAAGCCTTCAATGATGTTGTAACCTAGATTTTTTTTCCTTTAAGTTCTCATAATGAAAATGATTTAAAAGTGTTGTGGTAATGGTAACTGAAACAAAAGGAAAGTTAAACGACTAAAGACTCATCAAGCTAAGAAAGAAGACATTTGTAATAAAAGTAGTTTCCCATAATCTTTAAAATAAAAAGCACAACTCTCACATAAAACCTTATAGAATTCCAATCATCAAAGGAGGCATTGGCTTATTTAATAAGCGTGCCGGATAGAGCCTTTAGAAGTTGAAGCATACCAGGTATAATCCATTTTTGGGCCAGTTTACCTTGAGATTGCAAGGTTTATTAAAGAAGCTCGACAAGGAGACATCTCCCGATAGCTCATTTGAAAGTACTGCCTCCGTCCAAAATACTAGTACGTCTTTCAGTGTATAAAGCAAAATCGTTCATCTTACTCAATTTTTTTAAAATGTTTTATTGTTTATCATTTCATTTATAGTCAAAAGGATTTCAAACCGAACTTGAGTTTTTGAAAATTTGTATTAAAACTTTGAATAAGACAAACGATTGGCTTTATACATTGAAAACAATACTACTAGTATTTTATGACCGAGAGGGAATTAATTCGAAGAAAAGGAGCAGATGAAAAGGAAGTGGTTATTGGATGTCAAATGCAGCAGCATACTAAAGTAGCCATTGCCACCAAAGGAGTACGTGTATGTGTAGCCAACCTGCCCAACTGCCATCCACTAAAATATTGCCAATGGTGGGCCCCACCCACTGATCTTGCTGATCTTGTAGTAGTGTGTAGGGCCGTAGGGGACTCCTGGAGCTGGGCGCCGATCGGGCCTCCTGCCAATCGACAGTGCGGACCAGAACAGCGAAGGGACAGCTCCTGACAAGCATGTAGATGCAGATCAATGTCACCTTTGTGGAATGCGAACGTGACGCATGCCGTGGATTAGGGAATCTAATCTCCATCCTAATGACCTCTGGCCTCTGGAGTCAACCTCCCATGTGGAAACGGAGGAGATTTAAATATATATATATAGTTAATTTTCTCCTCAATTTCTCGAGATCCCAATGTGAAATAAGGTTTCCAAACTACTCCAAAAGATTGAAATACCTAAATGGCCTATAGCAACGGAAATAGAAGTTGAAGCAAAAAAAGATAAGCAAGCACGTCATTTTCCAATGAAGAAAACATTTCCATTGCTGACCTATTCCACAGAAAGAAAAAATGCAGATAACTTCTGCCATAAAAATTACCTTTCGTTTTCCTCAAAAAGAAATTAGTCGCTTTGACAGCTCCCTACATTTGCTGTCAAGATACAGCAGAGAAAAGGAAAGCCCACTACACGAAGTCATTCCTTGATAACGATATAGTAATAGGAGTACCTCTGCTTATAATTATAGATCATCCTAGATTTGCGTGCGTGCATTAAGGAGGTAGATGAAAAGACTTTGTTGCCTTCAATTATTCCCAGGTTAGGAATGAGTTCATTCGCTCGTGAGTGGGAAGAATTTCATTCGCTCGTGAGTGGGAAGAAAATGGTACAAAGCCAACATGCCCAAGTCGTAGATGACTGAAATTGAGAGAAGCTTAGAAGCCCTTTTTTCCTGTCTAGTTAGGCCATCATAGTGGGAATTTTATGCACATGTCACATCATTTTTTATCTAGTTAACCGTATATCATAAGCTTGGTAGTTGCAAAGAGACATAGAGTTTCCTGGGGAGTACAGAAATAATGCCGAATATTTTACTTTGTTGAGATCATTGTAAACTCAGTTTATAGATTCTGAAATTCTCGCACACCTGGCTTTTGGTGAATAAACAGGAGTTGCCTAGTTGGCTGTTTTTTTTTTTTTTTTTTGTTGATCAGGAGTGCAACGCATTTTTAATAGCCCCGAGTTACATATTTATAATTAAATAATTAATCTTAGCAATCAGGCAATTTGAAAATACTTGATCATGATTGAATTTTCCTTAAAAGTAGTTAGATATATAACAGAAAATTCACCTAGAGTGAACCGAGATGCTTACGTGCATAGTATCGCTCCAGTCCTTAAGGACACCAAAAAATTTTCACTTCAGTCCTAAATATTGGTGCATGAAACTTTGAATATATGTAAAAGCATGCTTGGAAGATGAATAAAATTACAAGGCATATGGCTAACTGCCAATAATATTGGCAAAAAGACTTACAGGATACATGGCCAGACATTAGAATTTAGAATCAGATTATTCACCGGGGCATCGTGCACCGAAGCTAGACAAATTTTATCCCGACAAAAAGTAAACACTTGCCGGTAGCCTCTTCTCTAATCACCGTCACAAAGTACAATTGGTCTTTGTTTTCCATACATGTAAAGAGAAGCTGTGTTAGTTGAAAGAACATCTAGTTTGCTGTACACATT
Organism: Paspalum notatum; assembly: GCA_022530915.1. Classification (NCBI taxonomy): domain Eukaryota; kingdom Viridiplantae; phylum Streptophyta; class Magnoliopsida; order Poales; family Poaceae; genus Paspalum; species Paspalum notatum. The sequence goes on from CM039692.1 coordinate 28,980,501, forward strand.
TGCTTGTGTTGCCTTATGTAGGATCAGATACTGCAACAATGAGGTCATGAGGATCCAAGAATCTATTAGATAAACTCTAAGGACAACTTGGAAAAAGAGGATCTAAAAGAACATGATTTTTGTTCTGGAGAAACCTTGGAAAGAATAACAGGGTAAGTAGCTAGGGCGGCAGTCCGACACCATGCGTGCAAAGGGATTCTGCATTATCAAGCTTTAGGCCACTACAAAGGAAAAGAATACTTAGGCATTCCATGTCCATACGATTGAGCTAAGAACAAATATTGTAAAGGATTTTTTCTTAGCAATGTATCAACATTCCTAAAATTGTTTAGACAGAATGATTCTTAGAGACGTGTATATGTCTGCAAAGATAGATATGCATGCAGTGTCTGAAGAAGCATCCTGAAAGTAACTTTATCAGATATGCCCAAGAGGATGTTTGCCACTTACAAATCCAAAGGCACAAATATAGTACATCTGCAAGCTGATCCTGCGGAAGAGTGACAAGAAATTCAGCACATGAAATTGAATTTGAAGGATTGAGTGGGCCTGCTAGGCAGAAATCAGGTCCGCCACTTGATAACTGGTATGTTACCAGGTTCAGTCAGAGGTTCAATCTTGCTTCAGATATGCATCACATAATAAAGTTGAAAATCTATCTCTGTCACTGCATAATCCTAGCTGTGTCACTGTTCTCTTGGCCATGGTGTAGTGAATGATATGAGGCATGATAGACTGAGTCTAACGAATGGACTGCATCTCTTCCTCCTGCCTCCATTCATTTACTGACACATGTTATGCCACGCTTGAAACAGAAGAAACAGACTCTAGAAAGGAACATTTGCACCAGTGCAATATGTCTGCATCTGTATTTTGTAGCCAATCCTGGTTTCATACTGATCCCAGTCTACCAAACAGTTCCCAAGATATGGTTTGAGAACACCACCTCCTACACCAGTCCACATGCAAATGCTCCTTTAAATCTCCTTCCCTCCCTCCATCTCCATTCCCATCCCTCTGCTCCTGCACTGAACCACACTATCTCACTACACCTTTCATCTCTCTACTCAGAACTTAAAGTGCCAAAACAATTGGTTCTTGAGCTGTAGATGAGCCATGAAGCCATCAGTTCTTCAGTACCTGAACCTTTTTCTTTTATTTGCCTTTGGTGGAGTCACCACCATACACGTGCCTGACCAAGATGTGCTTGCATCCCTCTGTAAACTACCCCTAGATGGCCATTTCAGCTTCCACGACGTGTCAACCGCTGCCTGGGACTTTGGCAATCTCTCTAGCTTCATGCCAGCTGCCGTGCTTCATCCAGGCTCAGTAGATGACATTGCCACTACAGTGAGGCATGTTTTCTTGAGGGGCGAACACTCCATGCTCACCGTGGCAGCCCGTGGGCATGGACACTCGCTCCGAGGGCAGTGCCAGGCTGCTGGAGGGATTGTCATTAAAATGGAATCCCTCCGGACTGCCAGGATGAAGGTGCACTCTGGTGCATCGCCGTACATTGATGCCTCAGGAGGAGAACTCTGGATAAATGTCCTGCATGAAACGTTGAAATATGGTCTGGCACCAAAGTCATGGACTGATTATCTCCATCTCACAGTTGGAGGCACACTGTCTAATGCAGGGGTCAGTGGGCAGACGTTCCGACATGGCCCACAAATCAGCAATGTCAACGAGCTGGAGATTGTAACAGGTATGAGGCAAACCTTGATAATATGATGATTTAAATTTTTTCAAAGCAACAGATGGGTTATTATCCGACTTTAATATCGTGACTGTCATACGCAGGAAGAGGAGACATCGTCACTTGCTCACTTGAACAGAACTCTGATCTCTTCCATGGTGCTCTTGGTGGCCTCGGTCAGTTCGGCATCATCACTAGAGCCAGGATTGCCCTTGAACCTGCTCCAAAGATGGTACACAAAACAGTTCATTTATACCAATTTAGTGCTAGCAACTTTTAGTAGCCACTAGCTAATGATTTGATATGCAATAGGTGAGGTGGATTAGAGTTCTGTACTCAGACTTCACAAGCTTCACAGAGGATCAGGAGATGCTTATTTCAGCAGAGAGGACATTTGATTACATAGAGGGCCTCGTCATCATCAACAGGACAGGCGTCCTGAACAACTGGAGATCATCGTTTAACCCACAAGATCCATTGTGGGCTAGCCAGTTCGAAACAGATGGAAGAGTGCTCTTCTGCCTCGAGATGACGAAGAACTACAACCCTGAAGAGGCGGACAACATGGAACAGGTGAGCAGACAGTTTGCATAACATATAAGTTGAGAGGGACTTGTGACTGATAACAAATCAAGTTGAAAGTGATCGAATTATGCGTGCATACATTTCTGCAGGAGGTCAACAACCTATTGTACCAACTTAGATATATACCTCTGTCCCTATTCCACACAGATGTCACCTACATCGACTTCCTGGATAGGGTGCATGCCTCTGAGGCCAAACTGAGAGCTAAGGGGATGTGGGAAGTCCCACACCCATGGCTAAATCTCATGATTCCAAAAAGTTCAATCCACTCATTCGCAAGGGAGGTGTTCGGGAATATCCTGGAGGACAGCAACAATGGCCCTATATTGCTCTACCCAGTAAACAGATTCAGGTAATTAACTGCTGATAAAAAATGCAGGTGATTAGATTATCTAATGTTTGTCTCCAGCTAGTTCGTTTTTAAACTAAAAAGCGGCAAACAAAAAAAAACAGAGGGAGTCTGTGAAACCAGAAACCTCATGGTGATGCACCTTCCATGCTTTGATTGATTGGCTATTTCCATTTCATGCAGATGGGACAACAGAACATCAGTAGTCATACCAGATGAGGAAGTTTTCTACCTAGTGGGATTCCTATCCTCAGCACCATCTTTGTCAGGCCCCCACAGCGTCGAACATACATTGAACCTCCACAGGCAGATAATAGAGTTCTCTTACAAGGCAGGTATTGGGGTGAAGCAATATCTGCCAAACTACAACACAGAACAGGAGTGGAAGGCCCACTTTGGGGCAAGGTGGGAGACATTTCAACAAAGGAAAAATGCTTATGACCCATTGGCCATCCTAGCCCCAGGACAGGGAATATTTCAGAAGGCATCACTACCCTGGTCCTCATGACTGTATCTATTGTAATTCCTGTGGAACATATGTTGGTACAGAACAATAGTTTAAAGTTCTTTTGCAACCTACGAAGGACAATGAACACAATGTAGAGCGTACTAGCTTGTAGTGGTGAAGTGGTGATGCGCCGGGACCCGGGACCCGGGGCCTGGAGAACTTTTAGCAAGAAAATAGAGAATAATTACCTTATCTTGTGTCATCTTTTATGAAATCTGGAAGCAATCATTTGATGGTCATATCAGCTATTCAGCTCCATCTGTTGTTACACCGCAAAGATACTGTGCAACGAAGAATGGTCAACTGAGCACTAACAAGTGGGACACATGCTGAGAACTGTATTAATTGATGATGGTACAAAGGACAGGAACTATTTGGAAAGGTGAGGAACAAACAAAGCTGAGTAGCTGACACCTAAAATATACCTGCATACATAGAACAGTATGAGTCATATTTAACAAGGAAAATACATTGCATTCATGCTAAAGAGTCAACATTCGACAAGTACTAATATATAATTATGAATCTTTATGTTTTTCTTGCTGAAGTGTCATTTGTAAGTAAATTACATTAGGGCATTATACAGCATTTTCACTTAAGACACTGATATTTTCCATGTGATCAAGTATTGAAAACTTGCGAGATTGATTTGTGAATCCAGTAGCATAAGAGACAATTTGACCAGAAAACTGTGCAGAGACTCAGAAGCCAGAATATACACAATCAGTCTTACTGAAGGGATTAAAGCGAGTATAATGAGAAACGTCCTAGTATATGGAAAAGAAATATGCAGTAAAATATGCTCATGAAGCATTTACAGAAGCATGGGTTACATTCTGACATAACAGCTATAAGACAAAGACTGAGTCTCGAGAACTAACATAAATGGGTAGCTAGTAGCAACTAGAGACACTTGTTTTGGATCACCAACCAAAGGAAAACCTTGCAACTTTCCTTTTCACATAGCGGAGTAAGGAAGGTTGGTGTGCTTATCCTCTTTTTTAATACAAAGATACGCAGCTCTCATGTGTGTTCGAGAGAGAAAAAAAACTGACTAGAGCACATGATGAGAGAGACAGAAGATGAATCCGTAAAATAGCATCTAAAAAGGCACCAATCGATCTAGAAATTTCAAAGCTAACAACATTTTCAATCTTAGGAGTCAAATACAAGTTAACCAGGAAGTAATAGCACAAGAAGTACCAAGCATGCTGCCTATTAGCATGATGGGACCACACAATCAATCCGAAAAACCTGAAACTTATGTTTGGGTTGAAAGGGTCTCACCTATCTCTTCAAAGCTGATAGTAATATAGTTAAAGTTTGCACATTCTAATTATGTCTGTCTCCACTACAGAAGTTACTTTGATATGGTTGTTCTCTCGAAAGGAGTGTGCTAAAGCATGGCTTATTAAAGTGAGAGAAGACATCTGCGTTTGACACACCAACATTCGCATCAAATAAAAAGTAGAATCATCCCCACATTAATATTTTACAAATAAAATTAGTAAACCAAAAAGGGATCATTATCCAGTCAATTCCACTATATAATCATATTAACAACAAAAGTAATTTCTCTACAGATTTGATTGCCTTTTTTTCACTAAGGATTTATCAAAGCATATTCTTCTAGAAAAAATTGGGAATAATCTTATTTTAAGTTTTCCCACCTTTTTTGTGCTACGATTCCCACAAAACTTCTTGGAAAATCCTAAGCCATATGCTTCTAAACAATATACCATAGGCACTAAAGAAAGTACACCCAGATCAAGAAAGTCCTGGTGAACTTTAAACAAGTGCAATATCAATAAATCAGACTGAATCTACTTTTAAATGCATGTTTTCTTTGACAACACTGTATGTAAGCTTGGCACGGAAACAGAAATCATTTCGTTTTTGTTTTTACTATGCACCAAAATGCATCATAAAGGAAGTAGTAGTGCTTCTGGAACATGGCATCAATTGGCCAAAAACAGTCCTTGTCAAAGAAACCTAAAATTGATTGCATACCAAAAAGGTAGCCCGGGGCCATAACTACTATTGATGATTGACAACATTCAGCTATTCAACTGGCCAATGGAAGGTCTGATTCACCTTATCCTTTCCAGCAGCAGCTAAAAGGGGTAATAAACATAAAAAGAAATATTTGCGATCATGCCTACTGATGGCTATATGTCATGAATGGTTTTGAAATGTGTTCCATTGTGGCTTATCTAGACAGATGAAGTCACAAAAAAGAAGTCTGTCACTTCATTGCCCGTGCCTGTATATGATCTAACTCAAGGAAAAACAATAATTGTACCCACTTAGGATATTGATAACAATGTGGAACCCTTGCACTAGAATTATTACAGTCGTTATAGTGAAATGGTTGTGGACTGCCATTTGGATTAGTTGCCAGGAAAAGCACATGGAAAACTGCAAATATACCTGACAGTCAGACCTAAGAGATAAAAGTGGCCAAGTCAGGTGAAGTAAGGTAAATGCCACCACTGTAAATGGGAGACCTTAAAACTCGACAATGGTATCAATTCTGGACGGTAGTCAACATTAAAGACAAGCAGTGGCCGGCCAAAATGGAGTACAGACGGGCTGAGCTGAATGTAGCTGCTGACCCCAATTTCCAATCCCCTCCGCGCAATTTCGCGGGTTTGCGCTTCAATCTATCCTGGAAGCGTGCCATAACCGCATACTACTTCCCAACAATGCGAAACACGAGGCACGATTTTCCCGATCCCTGAGGAACACGTCCCGACGACAGCATCGCGCAACAGTTGCGCGGCGTAAGCAAACCGCACGGAGCCGAGGCGCGCGATCGTGCGTCCGCGGGAGGGAGGTGGCGGAGGGGGGACTCACCGGGTCAGGTGTTCGACGAAACACCGGCGCGCTGGTGGTTGAGGAGGAGGCGGGGTCGATGTTTTCGAATAGAAAGCCGGCGATGGCGAGATCACCCGACGCGGTGGCGGGGCGCCGGCGACGGAGGCGCAGGAGCCTTTCGTGTCCACTGTAGCTGCCTCTGGGCCGCGGGTGGGCGGTGGGCCACTGGGCCATGTTGGCATTGGGGAAGGGCGGACGGCCATCCGACTACACGGGCCTAGTTGCTATGGGATCAAATAGCATGGGCCATAGTATGTTTGACTTCCCTACCCACTCCTTTTTCATATATCTTTAGTGCAATTGCAGTTGTTCCATCTAGAGATGGCAATAGGACCCGGTCCCCGATTCTACTTGGGGAATTCCTTTGTTGGAGATGGGTATGGGGATATTTTATTCTCTATGGTCTAGTTTGCATATTCTTGAATTGAGAGATTATTTCCTGCACAGTATAAGGATGGAGAAATATTGTTCTTCGTAGGACGCGACATGAAATTGTTCTCCTCATGGGATGGGATGGGAAGACATTCCCCAATAGAAAATTCCCCATTGCTATCTCTAGTTCTATCCTTGCCCGCTCCAAAGATTCGCGAGTCGGGATAAAGTAGTGACCTATTGGTCTACGTTCCATTCGGCAGGGCATTGCATATGTTTACTGCTACGCTAGCATATTGAATAACGTGGCCTTTAGCGTCATAGATTTAAAATATGTTGTCTCTAGAAGCATCACACTACTATTTGGCAGCCAGCTTTTGCTAATCTCTTGCCAAAAAAGAACAGTCCCTTAGTTTGGTAAGTACTTTGTTTCTATTTATTTTAAGTACATTAAGGTTTAATAAAATAAAATAAATTATAGGCTATTACAACGCCATAATATGAAATATAATAATCTTTTGTATCTTTCTTCTCACGCAACATGTGCCGGTACTATCAACCAAACACCCTCTCTTGTCTTCTCACGGGGTGTTGGCCTGATGCACCTTCCTAACCTAATGTAGCCCAGCCTAATAATTCAGGTTTTTTTTTTCAATTCCCAATCCTTATGATGAAGTGACTAGTGAAAACTAGCTTGTTTGCCTTTTTGTGTACTATTCTTTAATATTGTTTTTTGGTGTATTAAGATACAAATAAAATCTCTGCAAACCATATACCGGCTCTTTACACGATGCTTCGGAGGTGCTCATAGAGGTAGGATGTGCGTGCGTGCGTTCATAAGGGTGAATGTACTTGCGTGTTTGTGAGTGTCTGCGTTGTATTGTGTATTCGAAAAAAAAAGTATGGAGGGCTACAAAAAAGGTGAAAGAATAAACAAATAGAGTAGATGATAAAAACTAGATATTTTATTACAAAAGAATAAAAAATATCTTTCAATAAATAGACACTTGATGAGGTTCTTTTACCTGATACTATTGATATCATAATAGTCATACACAAAGGAAGCAAACAACTTACAATATTGTTCTGGTTTGATACACTCTGTCTTGAGGCTGCATAAATAAAGATTGATTTAAAAGAGCGAGTTCGGTGAAAATCTTTTTTACCTGAGAAAACTAAGGTATACCTCTCACGCTGGGTCCACTACACAGTTTTGAGAGGGTTGGAAAAGGGTGGAAAGGCTCAAAAACCATAGATACAAAATGTTTCTGCCATCTCCTCTCTTGTTTTCTCACCTTATTTCTACCCCATACCCACCCATGTTTTTGGAAACGAGAGGATCAATTATCCTAATCGTGCGTTCCTAATTAGGTGTGTTTGATTGATTTCCTAATCCCTGGCAGCCAGGACGCCAGGACGCTCCACCTGAATCATCGGCTGCCCAGAAACCGGCATCGCACGCCGCTCCGCACGCCACTCCAGCGCACCCCGACGCCCGGAAGCCGCCGCCGTCTAACGCAGCACCGACGCCCCGGCTCGTGCTCCGGAAGCCAAGCCGTCGGCGCCGCACGCCGCCGCACACCACCCCCGACGCCCCGGCTCGCGCGCCGGACGCCGCGACCAAACGCCGGCGCCGCACGCGCCCCCGTGAAACGGTCAGTGCGCCCTCACCGGCCGGACGCCGGCGCCGCACGCCGCCGCCTCGGCGCACCAGCGCGCCACGGCCGTCCGAACGCCGACGCCATCCCTGACGCCGACGGCTTGACTTGCCAGCTCTGTCACAACCCGCGCGCGCCCCGGACGTCCAGACGCCGCTACTGTAGACGGCGTCCCACGTCGTCCCTGACGCCGACGGCTTGCCGGTTCCGTCACAACCGCCGCTACTGTGCAGCGCACCGCTGCCAGGACGGCAGCACACCACCCTTGGCAGCAGCCCAGACGCCCGCGCCCCGACCCCGTCCGCCGCAAGGACGCCTACGCCCCTCCCCCACTGGCCAGGACGCCAGCATAGCGCCTCCGGCCGCCCGGACACCAGCGCCCCCGGCCGCCGGCGCCGCACGCCGCCGCCCGGACGCCGCGCAGAGCCCCGGCCGCCAGCGCGCCCCCTGCCACCATGGCGCCGGCGCAGCACGCCGCCCACTGCCGCCGCCACCCCATAAAAAGAGGTGCTTGGAGGTTGCCATTGCACCTGTTCAAGCTGCCGTTTCAAAGCACCGTAACCATCAACCATCACAGTTACGATTGCATCAGACGCAGAGCTGCGTGATAGCACATATACTGTATGCTCCTGATGCATGGAACATTGCTTTTTCAGGTCCTGGTGGCTGATGCACTTTACTGAACTGAAGCAACGACGGACCTATGCATGGAACATTGATTTCCAGATCCTGTTGCAGTTTACTGAACTGAAGCAAGGAATATGACACAGATGTGGCTTGACGAAATGCGTGATGTGATGTGACCAGCTGGTAGCACCTGCGATCTAAATAGTAAACAATGAAACAAGAGGAGAATCGAGTGCAGGTTGCAAGCTAATTTAGTTCATTGGAGTGGACACTATTTGATGCCAATAGGGATCGATTCAGTATTCCTTGCTTGGCTTGTGAATCTACAGTTTGTTTTGCTGGTTTGCTGTTCGGTTTGGCAAGCATGGACCGTGAGAGCACCACCTGACAGAGAGATAGTACATCAATTCCATTGCTTCTTGCTCTTCCTTTTTTGCATGATTATGTTCTCATGTTAACTAACGTTGTTGCATTTTGCAATGCATCTGGCCTTCAGGAGCCATGGACGGGCTTTCTAGCTTCTCCAATGGTCTGTTGTCTGGTGTGTTTTAGATACTTTTGGATTTAGGGGTGACCTGATAGGTTTTGAATGTTCCAGTAATTGTGTTGAAATAGATCTTTTGTATATTTGACAGGTTTTGGATATTCGGAAGCACATGTGTTCAATGGCGAGCTGGCTAATCAGAACACCAGGGACATAGCAGGTGATCCTTCTCACTTCGTCTTGTGTATGTGATCTCATCTTGGACAGGTTTGTTTTTATTTTCTTATGGATTGCTTCAGTTGGAATGATGAGCAAGGTGATGCCAGCTTTGGTCCCTTGCTGAATCAGGTGCTTTGGTTCAACTCCCCTGCAGTCATACCTTTTTCTTGCTTCCTTCAGGTTGGGGATGATGTTATCTTTTTCCACTAAAGTGACAGTGGATCAAGTTGGTTCTCTTAAGGTGATGAAATGTTTCTCAGAAACACAGATTAGTTCTGTTCTATTGCCATTGAGGAATCTTCTTTGCGGTTTTAGCAGATGTCGACTAGGTTCAAAGGATGCAAAATTCAGTTCCATGGCTAGGAATAACACAACTCCAGTAAAAGAATGAATGAAATAATAATTTCCCTTGCAAAAAAGACCTCATGTATAACAGAGAAAATCAGGAGTGGTTTTCTAAAAGAGACCACAACATAGAAATGTTGGTTTCCTCGGTTCATTTGCCTATCAAGCACCAAACGCTATGAATGTGCAGCTGCGTATTATGGTGGCTTCCATTCGTCTTTCTTCCCTTTCATCGCGTAGGTTTATATTGCTTGTGTGCCTCCACGGTGTGGTGGTTAATAAATTAACGCTGAGTTCTATTCTAGACAACTGTTGTTGTGTTTGTTCGTTGTACTGTTAATGTGCTCCATTGCCAGAGTGTTGGTGTCCTTATTCTTGCATGGTTGAGCGTGGACAATCTAGGGCATGGGGTCTTTTTTAGTCTGACTGCATTTTGCTTTGGTTCCAGGTGAAATCAGGAGGGTCCAGAGAGGAGGGCACCGACCTGTCAACAGGGAGGTGATCGTCCATACTTATTTCTTATCTGATTCTTGCTTGTGTCCCTGAAAGGGATGGGGAGTGCATCCATGATTTATTCTATTCTACGGTACTGCTTGTTTGTTTGTTCATCCACTGGCACTACCAACAGCCACTTATATATATACGACTTTTCACTTTTCAGACAACAAATTAGAGCTATATGCATGCCATACTTGCTGTCTGAAATGTCATGCAAATATGACTATGGGGAGTAACAAATGGAATTCCCTGATCATAATTTCCATGGTAGCTATCAACACAAGCTGTTGCTTGTGTTTGAAAGTTTGTTAATTGGGATGGTCAACCTATTTTCAAACTGAATTTGTAAGAAAGAACGTACAGCTCAAATAATCATTTTTTCAAAATTGGGATGTTTGTCCTATCGGAATGCCTCCTATGGACTACCATTTACATAAACTATCATGTCCACACATGCATATGGAATGACAACTAGCAGTAGTTTCTCCATTTGATTTGCATATGCACAATCAGTTCTTTTTTTTTTGGCTAAATCTCTCTGAGCAACATGTCTAGCAGTATGTAGGAGATTTGAGTGTGATTGTGCAGTATCAATGATGAACATGCAAGGTGAGAGCTTTGACAAAGAAAGAGCCTAGGATAGTGGGACCTTGTGTTACTTTACTTTAGATCAGGAACTGGAAGCTCCTGTGATCTGTGATCTCACCTTTTCAGGATACCAACTGAGCATGGGTAAGCTGTATTACGCCTTGGACCTGAGACTAATAATACCTCAGGCGGTCTTTTAGAAAGCTGACTGTTCTTGATGCACCCTTTTTTTCTAGGTACATTTATGTGGTCGTCTAGATGTTATCATGTTTCAAAGTCCACACTTCTTCCAATGTGTTTAATTCAAGCTTTTAAATATGACGAATAGTTTTAACTGTAAGGCTGCTAAACTACATTTCTTTTGGTTGGCTCTAAACAACAGTCTTGAACAAATCTCTGTGCTGAATAAAACATTTATTGATATACTATGGACCATGACTAGCAGCTTGTCTTTCTCATTGCTGTCACAATTGTGCAAGCTGAAGTGTAGCGCCACATCTTGTTCTGGTTATCTTTGAAGCTTTATTACTGTCTTGGTAATCACCACTGCATTAATCATCAGAGTTTTCCTTTCCCTCCGGTGGTAGTTGAGATGACATACTCTTTTGACCTGTGATCTACTGCTGGCATAAAACGTCTGTGATGCTTTGGCCTTTTGGCACCAGAATATTTCGCAATCTTTATTCAAAATTTCTTTCTCAACAAGTATATCCATCGTCATATTTTTTTGTTTGTAAGAAGATTACCTACATTTTATGATTTAACTTTAACAAAGACGAAAGACGAAACTGTTTAACAGAGCAAGTATTATATATGAAATTTATGTTGGTCAAAATTTGGCTGCTTATCTTTTTTTCTATGCAGGTATTCATGCTAATAAGAGCACCAGGAACGATTCAAGAACTGTTATCTCTCCTGAAGTTGCATCCTTGTGTTTTTGTCACCTTAGGTATGTTTTCTGAGATCAGATTGATAACTTTGAACCAATTAAGTTCCTCTACAACATGCCTATTTTTTTTTCCTTTTGGCCTGTTTACCTGTAACATTGATTGAAAATGTGAACTAGCATGATGATGTTATTTTCACATCTTCATCCGTAAGAAAACGTAGAGCTTGTTATTTCTGAACTATGCAGTACAACAATAAATGGTCAATCTAGAGAGCTTTACGTTGATTTAAAGGTTGCCACAATAATGTGTGTCCATTTAACCTATAGAATAAATGATATACATGCTTAATTTGTCTGCTTGTGATTTGTAATCATACAGGTTAGGAAGTCAGTTCCAAAATTTTTTTCTACTCCCTCCGTCCCAAAAAGGAAGTCATTTTTGAAATAACAAGTAGTTTAACTTGTAGAAAAATACGACAATAACAGGAAGTGATTGCTTTTCTTAGAAATCAGCATGGCTTTAGTGGCCATATTAGTTTCTCTTTTAGTGCAAGCTATTTTGGTTTAACCCATCAACTGAGAAGAATGATTAAATTCTGTGACAGACCATGGGCAGACTATATTATACCGAGACACTTGATTGTTACTGTTGACTTTGGTATATTAGCATTCTGCTGTCCCAATGAGAAAACCTATGAATTGGGCCAAGAAATTATCCTTTTGTTCTGGCATGAGTTCTAATGTACCTAAGCTAATAGATAATGTGGTTTGGTAGATATTGCAATTATCGTGGCTTACTAAAGATTGAGCGGATTATTTCTTCCCTTTATTGAGATAGTCTTTTAGTATATTGTGTGTGCTTTTAGTGTTCTGTATCCTTTCTTTGGTAGACTTTCCAATATAATCGATTTGGTTTCTTGCTATTTCCAGTTTCATGCCATGCTTATTAATAGATTTGGTTTCTTAATATTTCCGGCAATGGACTATTCCACTGTTATTTAAATGCAGCAACGCGCCACTGCTTTTGATTAACTCCTTCTATTCCCATGAAGACACCTTGAAGGTAAGTTCTGGTCACATTGGAGATCGAGAGCCCACTAAATAATTTTCAGAATGCTAAACGTATTCTTTGCTCTGCAGATTATTGAGACATGTACCAATTCAAGCATTGGAATCCATACATTCAATCATGTGTGTTAAGTAAATTTTTGACAATTCTCGGACACTTGTTGTTTGAACTTATGTCTTCAGTTTTGTAGGTATGCAAATATCCCTAATATTTTGTTGTATTTTCTTGACAGTTCTTTATGAATATGTTGCTTTTGATAACTTCAAAATTGTATGGAAAACTTGGAACCATCTTGATTGCCAGTATTCAAGTTTGGGATAATCTACTTTCAGCTGATAAAACTGTAAAAGTTACCGACTAAGGGGGGAGAAAACAAAGAAAAACGAGCCACATCTGAGCTTGTCTGCGTGCGCTCTGGACTCAGGGAGCATGCTGGCCCAAATAGGAGGAAGAGGGCATATAGAAAATTAGGATGAGGTGGAGCAAAAGGGAAGAACGAGAGACAAAGAAAAACTTACATGATTTCTATTTTTAAGCCATGCAATAGGAGGGTGAGACATTTTGTTTTCATACTTAGGTCGCCATCCACTTCGTGCTCACCGGGACATCAATATATTCTTCGCAATATCATAAATACATGGGTTATTTAGATCTATTGCATTACAAATATCATAGTTTGGAGATGTACAATTACTATTCACATATTCAGAAACATGTCGTTACAATTCACCATATGCCATGACTCATGAACATATTTAGAGGACGGATTTTTTTTCTTCACACGTGCGTGCCGCACGTGCGTGTCAACTAGTATAGAATAATTACACAATGTCATACACACATAGGCACCTCTGACATCTCATCTGCACATACTGCCACATAGCAATATTTAAAATTTCACACTGCCATACATCTCCGCCACCTCACATACTAGGCACGTAGCAAACTAGAATATGTTAATTACACACGTAGGCAAACACACACATACTAGGCAGTCTTACTACTAGAGTAATGCCGACGCTCAGCTCAGACGTCTTGCCGGCGCTCAACTCAGCCACGCCCCTCTTCCCCCGGAGCCGGCGCTGCAGCTCGAGTCTTGCCGGCGCTCAGCCGCAATCCCCGCGGCCGGTGCTGCGACGCCGGCGTTGTCATTGTTCTTAACGCCAGTGTTGTCGTTGAAAGCCAATGGACCGGCCTCATTGCTCTCCTGGTGTGATGAGTGATTGTCAACGAGCCCAAACCCTCCGATGGACTGGAGGCCCTCCGAAGGACTGGAGGTAGAGGAAGACGAAGACCTCGATGGATTGAGGCAAAAGCCCTCCAATGGACCGGAGGCAATGCTCGGCGTCGGTCGGCCATGGAAGCTCGGTACACGGAGGGGCGGTTCGGCAACGGTGGTGTAAGTATACCTGGCCATAAAGCCCACGGGCCGAAAGCCTGGCACGAGGCCCGCATTTTGGGCCCGGCACGGACACGGCCCAGCACGGAGATGAGGGGGCCCGTGCCTGGCACGGCCCGGTGACCGTGCCGTGCCCGTTTCAGATTTGGGGCACGGCGGGCCGGCACGGCACGGCCCGTTTAGAACGGCCGGCCCGCCAAGGCCCGCTCCCCCCGGCCCCCGCCCCCGGCGTATAAAATCCCGCCCATCGGCCGACGCCCAAACCCTAACCCTATTCCCCATTTCTCCTCCCCTCCTCTCCCGTCCAACCGCGACCGCCACCCGCCGCCCCTTTCCACGAGCCGCCGCCGCAGCTCGATGCCCCTCCAGTCCACCATGCGCCGCCGTCGCCTCCTCAGGTGAGCACTCTCCTCGCTATGTCTCCGGCATCGACCATGGTGGTCTCCGCCGGCGACCGCTCTCTCTCTCTCTCATTGACCCCGATCCAGATCTGGATCGTGTGCCATGCCGGCGTGCCGTGGCCCGTGCTTCCTTCGTTTTGGCCATCTACACTCTCCTGTCCCTCCTTTCTAGATCTGATTTTCCCTCTTTCTGTTTCCCTCTCCTCGTTCGTGCTCCTCACCGGCGGAACTGGTGCTCCGGCTGCGCTCCCGGCCAACCGCCGAGCTGCGTAAGGTTAGATCTTTTTTTTCTTTTGTCGATTTTGTGCCATTTTTCTCCATATATCTACTATGTTCTTTTGATGTTTATTTGATTTGTGATGTTGTGTTCGTAGTCCGTGAGGAACTGGCGCGTCGGCGATGGAGGATGGTGATGACAACGGTCACTCCATCAACGATGATCTGAGGATGATGGGAGAAAGTGGTGATGACCATGACGACGGTGGTGATCTTGGGCTGCACGACCTGTTCGGTAGCACTGCTGCCGCCCCGATTGACCTCGTCGCCAGAGACGTTCCTGGTGACGGTGGTGGGGCAGGCGCGGGAGCTGCTGCTGCCAACAACGTGCCCCAATCAAGCGTCGTTCCCAAGCCGCGCAAAACTAAATCTCCCGCGTGGGAAGACATTGATCCGATCTACACGACTGTCGGTGGTAAGTCAGTCCGTACTGGAGCTATATGTAAGTGGTGCAAATCTAATCTTTCTGCTAACTCTGGTGGTGGCACTGGCCATTTGCTTAGGCATGCGCGTGATTGCAAAGTAAAAGCCGTTGTGCAAGGCAAGCAGTCGCAGCTTAAGTTTAACCCTGATGGTTCTGTGTCTAACTTTGTTTATTGTCCGAGCCGTGCTAGAACTCAATTGTGTAGATTGATAGCTAAACTTGATCTTCCTCTTACTTTTGCTGAATCACCTGCTTTTGAGGAATACATCCAGTTAGCTCATAATCCTAAGTTTAAATCTGTCTCTAGGCAAACCACCACTAGAGATTTGGGCAAGTACTTTAATGATCGTCGTAGTAGTGTGCATGATTCCTTGCAGTCTGCATCTTCTATTGCTATTACATCTGATATCTGGAGTGGTAATGCTAAGGAGGACTATCTTAGTGTGGTTGCTCATTATGTTTCTAAGGATTGGTTGTTAGAGAAAAAAATCATTGGTCTTAGACTGATTGAAGTCTCTCACAATGCTAACAACATAGCTGAGAGAGTGCTTTCTGTGATTGCTGATTGGGGTTGCACTGATAAGGTGTTCTCTGTGACTTTAGACAATGCTTCTTCTAATGTTAAGGCTATGGATAAGCTTAAACCTGAACTGTCTGGTTATGTTGGTACCTTATTTTTGCATCAACGCTGTGCATTGCATGTTATCAATCTCATTGTCAAGTGTGGCTTGAAAAGGTTCAAGCCATGGCTAGATGCTTTTAGAACTGCTATTTCATTCTTGAATGCATCCAATCAACGCATTGCTGCATATAAGAGTTACTGTGTTGCTATGGGTGTGAGACCTAGAAAGTTTGGGCTTGATATGGATGTGAGATGGAACTCAACATACCTTATGCTTAAGCATTTACTCCCTTACAAGGAAACATTTGACATGTTTTTAACTACTCAGTACCCTAGAAAGCCAGGTGATCCAGAGTTGTTAACACCTGCACATTGGTATGTGGCTGCAAAATTGCACATTGGTATGTGGCTGCAAAATTGCTTGAGTTCCTTGAATTGTTTTATGATGCAACTGTTTCTCTGTCTGGTGTTTATTACCCTACATCTCCACTCATCATGCATACCATCCTTGATATTGCTAAGCATTTACATGTGTATGAGCATGACAAGCATATTGGACCAGCTGTTGTTCCTATGAAAAACAAGTTTCTTAAATATTGGAAGGATATACCATACCTATATTCAATTGCTTTCATATTAGATCCTAGAGCAAAGCTGAGAGGTTTCATGAGTAGCCTTAGACTATTGTCTCAGTTAGGAGTTAATGATTACTCTAGCTATTACACTGATGTTAGAGCTGAACTTAAGATGATGTTTAACAAATATGATGCTAAGTTTGGTGCAGTTAGGCTACAGAGGCCCACTGCTCCCACAACAGGTACTGGTAAGAGGAGGCAAAACTGGGGAATGATTTATGCTGATGATCCAGGTTCTGAGTTCACTATCCCCTCTTCTGCTCCTGCTACTAACATGTCTAGAGCAACATCTGCATTTGCTTTGCTGCAAGCAGCAACCTCTGGTGGGTTAAACTCTCTTGAAACAGAACTGACATCCTACCTTGACAGTGATACACTTCAAAAGTTTGATGATGACTTCAACCTATTAAACTGGTGGCATGAGCACAAGCTGACCTATCCTGTTCTCTCAATCTTAGCCAGGGATGTTATTTCTGTTCCTGTTTCTACAATATCTTCAGAATCTGCTTTCAGTTTGTGTGGCAGGATCATCGAGGAACGTCGTCGATGTCTCAGACCAGAAATGGTTGAGATGCTCCTCTGCATCAAGGATTGGGAGCTGGGTGATGCCAGAATGCAGCACACTGTGGAGGACAAAGAAATGGAAGCTGCTTTTGAGAATTTGTATCTTGATGTTGAGCCTAAGGCTGAGCCCTGAGGCTCTGTAATTTTTTTTCTTTGGTTGTGATCTGTGAACTTGTGGCTGGAAGTCTGGGACTGGGACAACAGTATTGAACTTTATCCTAAATGAGCTGGGCTGTACTCTTTTCCTTTCTAGGGTTTTCTCACGAGGTGTGAGTTTTTACCTAGAAAGGTTTTTAATGAGGCAGCCATTGCACTAAAGCTCAATTTTAAGTTGAATTTTGCATTGATTTGTGGTTGTGATCTGTGAACTGTGGTTGTGACTTGTGAGATGTGAACTAAACTGTGAATGTGATCTTTGGAATTGTGGAGTCGTGGATCGTGATGTAGTGTGGTTGTGATATGTGAAGTTTGGTTGTGATCTGTGGTATTCTGGTTGTTATTAGTGTCTTTGTAACTCAATTTGTGAATACAATTGTAAGTTTCTGTAATTTTGGATCTAAATATTGAACTTTACATTTATATTTAAGTTGTTTGAGGAGTTTATTGCCTTGGCGTGCTCAGGCTGGCACGGCACGGTGGTCGTGCCGTGCTTGCCGTGCCGGTACGGCACGGTTTTGACTCCGGCGTGCCGTGCTTGGCCATGAAACTGGGCACGCCGGGCGGCACGGCACGGCACGGCACGGCACGGCACGGTTAGCCAACCGTGCCCTATCATGCCGTGCCCTGTCGTGCCATGCCCTGGCCGTGCCCGTGTCGGGCCGTGCCGGGCGGCCCGTTTGGCCAGCTATAGGTTTAAGCCCTCCGATGGACCGCGAGGCAACTCTGATGGACTGGAGAAGCCGGGTGCCACCGTGGTGCTCCAACCCAAGTGCATGGCGTGAAGGCGTGCGAGGGAGGCTTTGGCGGCTTCGGCTCAAAACCGCCACCCAAGTTCAAATGACTTGGTGGGTTGTGCTCCGACTCGCCAAGATAGAAGATTGGGCCAAGACCTGGCCCAGGAAGCCCGCAGAATAAAGTTTTCCGGTTTCTGACTTCAAAACCGGGGGAAGCTTCCGGACTACTGGCTACGTGGCGCACATCCAAGCGAGGCGGAGAAACCGAAGATGATCAAGTCATCATCGTAGTCGTCCGATTGTATCTTTTCGGTTTGGCCCCGTCCGGACATTTTTAGAGTAGGGGTCTTAATGTAATTGTGTCGTTTAGGGTCTAGGGTATAAATAGACTTGAGAGGCTCCCTTGGAGCTCATCTTGGCAGCCACAAACCCTAGGATTTCCTAACCGTAGCAGCCAAGGTCCAAAGAGAAGAAATAGAGAGGATTAGCTAGGAGATGAGTGCCTAGTTTAGTCTAATCTTGTCTTTAGTGGGAGGATGAAGGGAGGTAGGCTCTAGGGAACTCTTGTAACCTGAATTTCGTGATTAATTCAAGGTTCTTTGTTGTGAAATTCCAAGTTTTGAGCAGCAATCTCGTCCCTCCCTCTTTGCCCCTTTTCTAGTTTCATTTTTGGTTCCGTTTCTTGGATTTTGGCTCGTTTTGTGTTGTCCAAGGATGAGACCTTTCGTTTGCCGGTATCTTGCCTTGCTAGGACGTGGTAAATCATGCTAGCCTTGTGCTAGAACCTTTCAATCACGAAAGGGTTGTTCTTGGCGTTTTTCGTATTTTCGGTCTTTTTCCACCATCTCCGCGAGATTTGCAATTCCCGTAAGTCCCTAGATCATTTTGAGTTGATTCTTTGGGGATCTACTTTGGAATGGATTCAAGATCCTCTGTGCAAATTTTCGTAGAGTTTGGTTGAGATTTGGTTTGGATTTGGTCGTTTTTTAGGTGGGTTCGTGCACTGATTTCTCAGTTCCAGATTTGGGCCAGTAGCAAGAACTGACCGGACAATCCGTCCGTTTGTTCGATCTGTTCAAGTGGACTGTCCGATCTGTGTGACGGAGAAACCGAGGCTCGTCCACCTGGTGTGTGCTTCCGCTTTGCACCCGATACGTATCTGTTCAGTGGACGGTATCGGTTGTGCGTGTGCTTTTGTGAGAGAGCACTTTGGGGTTTAAATTTGAGTTTTTCAAGTGCTCCTATTCACCCCCTCTAGTCGCACGTCTCGGTCCTACAGTCGTTGTACCCGCCGGCGACGTTGTCAATCTGCACTATGATTGTGTTCCCTGTCTGAGTTCTTTCGGCGCCGGTGGGTACTTCCCTTGTGTCGAAGTGCAGGTCGTCACTTGCTCGGCGTCAGACCTTTCGCAGGAACTAGCAGGCAGGGGTGGCGGAAAGGGAGGGCACAGGGGGGCAAGCACCCTCCCCCCCTAATCAAGATGATTTAATTTGGTTGATAAAATCTCTATGATCTTGATAATTTTGATGATTCCTTAAATAAATAAGCTAATTTGTCCCCTTTTATGTGAGTGTTGGCTTCGCCCCTGCCAGCAAACGAGAATAATGAGGCCAACCCCTGGAAGCTCCTAGGACGCCCTCAATGATCTTGGAAGACTCCGAGTAGCCACCGTGCGACCTGTCAGACATCGGTGGAGGAGGAGGGGCGGATCCCAGAGATGGGAAGAGAGGAGTGTGCAGTGTGTCGGACATCGGTGTAGGAGTAGGGGGAAGAGAGGAGTGTGCAACGTGTCGGACATCGGTGGAGGAGGAGGGGCGGATTGCAGATGGTAAAAGAGGAGTTGAGACTTGGGAGGGGAGGGAGGTGAGAGACGTGGAGCGGGAGAAGCGGGTGGTGGCGACGGAGGCGGATGGGCTGCACAGCTGGTCAGCTACTGGCGCCGAGACTTTAAAGGCAGCTTTCTTGCCTCGCCTGCCCTCGCTAGGTAAGGCTCGCCTTGCCCATGCCGGTGACAGCAAAACTTGCCGAGAAACTCTTGCCACTGTCTGCCTCGGGTCCTAGGCGAGCTATTCGATAGACCATCATTGGAGTTGGAGGTGTCCTAAGCGTGACTACACGTGAGTGGAGGGGAGTGGAGGTTTCTGTTCTAGGTCTATTGCCATCTCTAGATCTTGTTATCTTGCTGCTCATTTTTGCTTAATTTTGCACACATTGCCAGTACACTCTTGTTTTAGCATAAGAGACGGTACAACACTACAGCTACCCAGACATCTGGCTGTCGTCCATTCCAGCTCTCATGATTGTATAGAAGCAATAGCTATTGAGTATCTTTTGCCTGTCATCTGAAGTGAAAAATCCACGGCCACTTCTACCTTTTCTACTCGACGACAGGCGACACATGAAAATTTATATGGGGCACGGTCTTGGCAATGCACATCATTCTCAATGCGTACGTACAACGACTACGCTCAAATGGATAACGCGTGCCACAAGCCGAGCCAGAGGCCAGAGAACAGCCAAATCCTGCCTCCTGCGCGAATGCACATGGCGAACCGGGTAGCTAAGTCTTGTGCCATCATTGGTTATAGGAGGGGCCTCTGCGACGGGTAAAAGTGTTGAACAGGATAGCCCAGACTGTGTTATGGCAAATATCCCAAAACAGAAACCATAACTTGGGAAGGCAGTGGAACCAACCCGATAATATACAAAAGACCTTTACTTTACGCTAGCATAGATGTACGTGCAACATGCACGTGTTGTGAGATGATGAAGGAGGCAATAGGAAAGAGAAAAAAAAATCTTTTCTCATCAAAACTAAGAGAGGAAAAGTAACATGTGGGTATGGGTATAAAATGAGGTAAGAAATAAAAAAAAAAGTGGATGAAACATTTTTCATCTATGGGTTTTGGGCCTTTCCAATCCTTTTCAACTTTTTTCAAACTACGCAGTGGGACCAGCGTGAGGAGTATACCTATGCTTTTCTAGGTAAAAAAAATATTTAGAAAACTCATTTTTTTTATAGTGTAGATAGATGTAGATAGATATGTCAGGATAGTGCCCATGCGCGCCTAGGGTCCCTACGGTTCATTGTAATATCTGACTCAAAAGAAATGATATGATGACCATTAATAGCGCACACTGCATTGCTACTAAAATTTAAATTGACATCTGCAATGTAAAATCAACGTACTTGAACCACACTACACAACAGAGGAACCATACATAAACACGAGCCTTGCTTAAAACTGTATTAACAGTGCCTCTATTGCTGCCTTTAACATGAATGCATGCTGCGACTGCTAGTTGTTGACGCTCGTTAAGTACTAAAATTTTGCTTTATTTTCATATGTTTTTATGTCTTTTCGAGAGTTAATCTGATCATTTAGTCTTGTTTTATTAACAAATAATCCCGTTTTCGAGAATGCTCTTTGTTTTTGTGCGATGTTTATTTTTGCAGAAAAATAGGGAATAATTGAAGATATTTGAGAATTTCTTAAAGAAATGATTTATGCTATGAAGATGGCTAATTGAAGCCCATTAGAGGAGGAAACCTGTTAAGAAAAGAAGTTCTAAAAGATAAAGATTGCTCGAAAAATTATATCCTGAAATCTTCTCGAAATTCATGACAGAAGCAGCTTGTGAGTCCGATTCGGAGACCTTAACGATGTCAAATGAAGAAAGTTTGAATACCAAAGTTGTAGATCTCTTCAAACGCTATAATTTAAAGTCCGAGTGTGCATTATTTGAACTTCGGATGAGAAAGTTATGGTCAAAATACTAAAGGCTACAGAATATGGAAGAGTCCAACTCGGAAAGGACAAGGAAGGAAGCTTCATCTACAAGCAAGGAAAAGCATGGACGTGCGGGACTCTTTTAGAAACTTGTATATACTTGGAAATAGGAGTTTTAGGTGTTTTAGGACTCTTAGAACCGATCAATTAGATGCCATGTATAGGGTTTTCTCCGGGGTATAAACAGAGAGCCTCTCAAAGGGAGAGGCATCATATTCCATCGCATAATTCATCGCAAGTCGAGAGTCTAGGGCAAGGGTCGGAGTCGAGAAGCGTTCAACTCGGCGAGAAGTCCATCTCGGCGAAAGGAGGAAATAAGAGGAGACAGAAGGGGGGTCGGCCGACCGACCCGACCCAGGCTTTTCCGAAGAGATCTCGCGTTCATCTTTTGATATGTTCTTCGTCGAGTTCATCCCGACGACTATGCTTCAAAGTTTACGATGTATCTCGAGTAGTTTTTTGTACTTCCTTCGATACTTTGATGAAACCTTGTTACGAGATCAATATAGTTTGTCTTTTAGACCTAGTTTGTTGTTTATACATGACTCTTGATCCATATCTTTGCAATGCTTAATTCTAGCATGGTTTATTGGCCAGTATTTAACGTTATCATGTTCTTTTAGTAGATCTCTTTACTTTAATTAGTTGATTGAATCTGCTCATGCTTAGAGATGGTTAGGGTTTGCTAGTTCGTCAATTACTTGGTTACTAGTGACAGTAAAGCCTGGGGAAAGGTTCGAGTAGATCCTTGATATTCATGATCATGTTTAGTCTTTGCTTCATGTTTAGATCTAGTTTCAAGGTGGTTTTTAGTTTGTTAGTTGTTTGTCTTATATCTCTTGTGGATCCTTTTGCCATGATTAAACCTTTTGTTCTCGCGTTTCTATCATTTTATGTTATAGAGTTATCTTGTTTAGAGCCTTATTAGAGTATAGATTAGAGTTTATTTAGATTCGTTTTATCTATTGTTTAAGCTTGTTTAGATCTATTAGAATTAGTCAGTAATTCAGTTAATATTAGATAGATAATATATTAAACATAATTATCTCTGAATTGATAAACCCAAGATATCTATTTTGGAGAAAAACTACCACGATACTGTGCGCTTGCAGTATAAGGATTGACGTTCTTAAGTGGCGTCAACACTAGTACATGAGACGGAGGTGCAATCTGTTGCAAGTGGCCAAGTCTCTCCAAGAGTCGCAATTAGTTGCAACCGCCAAAAATTAGAATAAAAAATAGGCTATCGATGGGGCTCAAACCCGAAACCTGCTAGTTGGAAGGGTGATTGCTTTACTACTAAACTACTTGGTTGCTTTGTGTTTTATGCGAAACCTATTTCTATTTAGCCCACAAAAAAGTCTCAATACACTGTAACATAGTTAGAGTGGAGAGTTTGAAATATAGGTAATCTCGCCTGCTCTCCCATTTTCCCTTAGGTCCCATAAACATTTCATTTTTAATTTGCAAGAAAAAGGCAGGCTTCCTTCGTTAGGCTCCTCATCACCATCCAAATTATTGGTGGCCACATGAAAACTTATCTCTCCGCCAAACATAAAAGGGAGTGTTGATGTATCTTCCAATAACGTAGAAGTATGATAATTTTATTAGAGATTGTTGCAGCATCTCTCAATACTTTTGGATGTTATTAATCCTGTCATAATGGAAAAACTTATGTGCAGTCATGCAATTCGCAGGTTTTATGTCCTTGCTTGTCATTTAATCCATGTTCTAACGAGGACGTCTCTTACAATGATACAACCAAGCATGAACAATAAGAACCAATGACTCATACTCGAGCTCATCAACTTAATTACCAGATAAAGTTGTATCTACCAAAGCACATAATCTCTTTTAAAGATGTGTGTAACGTCCCGAAAATTAGCACCGGAAATTTTCTTCTAATTTCCCCTAATTCAAAATCATTTTTTAAAACCTTACCGCTTGTTGCTTGCTGTGTGTTAATACGAGCTCAACATAAAAATCTCCAAACATTCTAAATAATTCTCCACCAAAATCTCCACAAAAGATTTTCCAAAATTCTTTTTAAATATCAAAAAAGGAAAAGGAATCTCTTTCGGCCCGTTTTTTCCACCCGCCGGCCTATCTCGCTCCCTCCGATTCTGTCTGTATGTACGTACAGCACATTGTCGCAGCCACGACACCATCTCCACAAGTGCAAGCCGTTGTCTGTCCTATATCCAGCTTGCGGTTGTCGTACGTGCCTCAAACGATGCGACATGCGTATTAATACGCTAATTACCGTTGTTGCGTACGTCACCGGCACTTAAATTTTGTTGCTATTGCCAGCGCCACTACGTCACCGCGTACACAGACATCCCTACTATCCTTAAAAAATACGGCGTCGACATTTTATGCGTATTTATACGCTAATTTCGGCTAATCAGTACGTCGCCGTAGTTAAGTACGTGCTTAGCCGCTAAACGGCCGGTCACTGCATGCATGAAACCCACTCTCCCTCCAGTGGCTATAAATAGCCACCGAACTCCCTACCTCACTCACACACACATCACACTTTGCTGCACACAACACACACTCTCTCTGTTTGGTGCACACACGCACAAACAGACACTATTCTGATCGTTTGTTCGTCGTCCGTTCATTCGTCGTTCATACACAAACAGATACTGTTCAGATCACCCGTCCGTCCGTTCGTTCATCCGTTCATCGGTCGTTCATCCGTCGTTCGTCCATGCGTTCATAGTCCATACATAAACAGATACTATTCAATTCGTTCATTTATCAAATACTGTACGCAGACTGCGTACTATTCTGTTAAATTTACAGAATCAATATCTCAGTCATACCAACTTCGATGATTTTGATTCTTCTTTCTAAATTCATCTAAAATCAACCTCTACGCAACCATACCGGTCGCCTGAGTTTCGCCATTTCCAGAGTCCGTCTACAAGTAGGTGCCACATACGACACTGTAGGCGCGGACCGTAGACACCAGCATGTAGCTCTGCTCACGAGCTATCCACCAGTATTTTCTATTCCTCCAGAATCCAAAAATTTGATTTTATCATCCAATTTCCAAGTATTTTGATTTTGGGATATTCCCAGAATATTACTTTTTCTTTTTTTTTCAATATACAGCCCCATAGCTTCGAATTTTATATCTCTTTTGATCGAACTCTGTTTTCTAGCCATTCTTCCGCCTAAATTCCTCTAAAATCAAGCTCTATCCATCCGGACACTCCACATAATCTTTTCCTCCGGTCGGAAGACGCCGTCATGCCACCATAACGTCGTCCTACGCCCAGCCAGTGCTTCGCACTAGTCCAACATAAGTTTGTGTGCCTGATGTAATGCCGTTGACCTTCTATTCTCTATCAATTCAAACGGTTCCTGTCTCAAGTCTTTCTAAACCTTTGATTTAGATGTTGACGATACTGAAAATCATCTAAAAATCCCCGTCACTTGCACATTCAAGGCTTATTCCTATCTTTCTACCAACTCCCTTCCATGCCACCATCATCATGAGACTGCCATTCCGACGATTTCATTTCCAACTAGGCTGTCACGGCCTGCCGCTACCCTGGCGTTTTCGAAATTTTTGCTACCGTAGACACCAGCGTGGTCGGCAGCTTGCGGCCCAACTTGCTACATCTCGCATACTATCAAAACCAATACCGTTGGTAAGCACTACCAATAAATAGCTCGTATCCCCTCCAAACATCCCATTACACCCAAATAATGTTGAGCTCATGTTATGCCTCGATGTGTTATGCGTTTTTTTATTTGTACACGTAGGATACACCGGAGAGTCCGTTCGGCCTGCCCCTCGCGGTGTACTACGCGACGGTCAGCGCTCCCTACGCACAGCACTTGATGAATTAACCGCTTCAACAAAGCATACGGCAAGTCCACTGGAATCCTCATGCATAAAATTCCTAGTTTTACAAAATAAACCATTTGGCCAAGTCAACCAAATAAAACATGCATTGTTTTGCTTGCTAAGGTAAATCCTACTAGGGAAGCTCCTCAAACCTAACTAGAAGTAGTGCGCGTAGGTGGGATCGCTCATTCAACTATATATATCTTAACCTTGATAATGGGATTGGGATTATGGTTAAAGAACTTGGTTGGGTTGGGAATGAGAAATTTTTGGGTGGGTGTGTTTTCGAAATCCCGGCAACCGACTTTGTCGGAATACGGCTACGCGCCGAACTAGCCATCTAAGGGCAGGGTATGAACGGTAACTTAGCAACCCGCGGTTACCCAGGTCCCGGGATTCGTGGAGATGACCGGGTAGGTGGATGCTCGCAGTGTCGAGCAATGGAAAGGGGGAATGGTTCTACCTGAGCTCTGAAGGACCGAGTTGATCTACATCTTGCCTAACTCTTTTAGTACAACCACTCGCTCTGTATGAGGCATTGGTTGGGCTTGAGCCGGAGTGGATAGCTGTGGCGGAACTGCCCTGCTTAACCTAGACTAAGCACACCTGCCACCTTTGGCTCGCAGTGCACTTAGGCCAGACTAAACCCGGTAGTCCATCGAGAGTCCCTCGGGCTCTCGATAACACCGTTCCCTGAGGAACCGACATCAAACACATCCGACTCTCGAAGGAGCCACAACAATTACATCATCACAGACAGTTGAAATAGAGAATAATAGATTGGATTTACATACCAAATATATGAAGTCAAATACATTTTATAAAATTAGCGGAAGCGATTTCCGAGTGTACATATAGCGGAAGCGTTTTCAAAACCTCGCAGAGGAAACAATGTACTTAAGTAGCCTTCACGAAGAGATGAACAAGGCGAGTAGCACCGAGCCCACCGGTACTACCACCTCCAACACAGCTATCCAGATGTCGCCAGTACCTGTAATCCAAAAGTAGGGGCAAACCCTGAGTACTAATTACTCAGTAGGACTTAATGGACGGGGCTTATGGCTGACGCAAAGCATGCTTACTAATCATGTAGATCCTTAGCTGTTGATTCTTAAACAAAGTCATATTGACATAAGATAGCCGGATTTGACAGCTGCTATCCATTAATCATGAAGATTATTTATATCATAAAGTAAATACTTGCAGAAAAGTAAAACATGAACACTATGTTCCGCTCCAAGATTCACAGCGCCTCCATCCCACCCCTTGGGAGTAGCCGTCTCAGGAGCGATACCACGGTACGTCGGGTCAGCCCTCCCTCGACCTCAAAGCATCTCCCAAGTTCATCGACCTCCTAGCAGTGGATGGGCAACACCATGAATAGAGGGACGGATCATACACATCCAAACATGTTGTATTAAAAAGCCCGTGTGCGATACTTGGCATTCTCACACCTGGTGAGCATCAGCGATTCGAATCGATTTGTTAATTCCCGGGAATAACTAGGAATGCCAGGGGTATATGCTTACTAGCCATCGCGTTCCCACATATATCCCCCATCTCCACTTGTCCCATCCCAAGTTCGATTCAATCCTTCCGTTGTTCCCAGGTTGTGCCGCCTTAGGAGCGATACCACGGTCACGTCGGGTCAGCCCTCCCTCAACTACAAGCTCCCCAAGGTGTCACAGTAGGAGTCTGTTTCTGTTTTTCGGATGGCACAAGTAAGACTTTCACCGGTCCATTATCCCGGATAAACACTCTAGCAATGTTATGCCGATCAGCAGGCGAACAGCGAACGGGCATTATGTGACTCGGGCGGAGTCCACCAAACCATCCATCTCATCAGCATCATTTTTCTTATATACCCATATCTCCGCCCGGTCTCCATTTAAAACATATCATAATCAAAGTAAGGTCCATAATAGTGAGATTTCTTTTCTGAAAAGCAAACCCTACAGGACGAGTGACTCCATTCACTCGTGTCTACTCGTACCTAGCATTACTAGGCATACTCGTCCTACGTACTCTATTTTAGGTGCTAGGGCCAGGGCGGCCAGGGAGTCTAATGCAGTTGGCTTCAAACAACTCCTAATGCATATGCGTAATCATAAAAAAAGATTTGTATTTGCTGGGAGAAATCATGGTCCTGCCTAACTTTGATTCACTTTAATAAAACTAACAAACGTTAGTTTGCCGGGTTGTGAGGCTTTGCTCCAGGCAACCCCTTGGTCCCTTGGACAACTCCTCCGTCCAAACACGACTGATGGGCCCTCCAGGTCGTGAGTGGGTCTTAGTTGGTCTTTTGGATCACCGTTGGTTGAAGTAGTTTCACGCGTTCGTTTCTTGATCACGTATCTGTAATGAGCGCCACTATATGATTGACATGCGGGATGGTGCAAGGAATGAGATGCATGAATACGAAGCACACGTATGAATAACCATTTCATGAACAGGCAAAAGGTGATTGAGAAGCTATTTAAATAGAGAGTATTCTTATGGACTCAAAGCAAGAACACAATCATTCAATCAAACATAAACAAGTTACTAATCCTACTCATATTGATAACATGTTAATGCTACGACTTGATAACAACATGCAAAAGCAATTTGGATTATTAAGATACATGCATGGAGTATGGTGGTGTTTAATCCTCAACAAATCGAACATATCACATAGAGTACATGAGAGAAATACATGATAGATCTATAATTCCAACATGCTCTTATCATACCAAATGTACACAAGCATATAAGCGAACAAGTTATATGATTTGACTCATTTTGAGTTACTGTTATCTAAATTTCAGTAATGCAATACTTTTATGGGTATTAATGATTTGCAACCTAGTCATATGGAAACGACACATGCATGCGGAGTATACAGAGCCATCCATCTCCCAAGATTCCATTTCGACATAGCCAAATTAATTATACTAAGTGGAGTTTACATGAGAAATCACGAGCACATATGAGTACATTAACATTCCATTCTTATTTACTTTACCTTCAATCCTATTTAAATGACCACATATAAACCCTTCATGAAATAACAAACATAGTACATGAATAATTCACATAAGCATATCTATAGGGTAACATAGCTACAGGAATTTTGGTGGAATTTTTGGAGCACATCAGGTACTACTTTTCTAATTTATTACCTAAAGCACTTAGCACTTTGTCATTTTCAAAACAGCAGCTAAAACATGCATGCACGACCTCATACTTCACCAGTGAGCTACTTATACTATATAAGGCACATGAAAAATACCAGAGAGTCAATTCAAGAATACTTTATATGGCAAGTATTTTCCATGGTGCAGAAATGCAAGAAATAAATAGATAAACGCAAAACAGCTAGTAAATGAGCAATGCTAGGGTTACAAAAATTCACATAGAGCCTAAATGTCATGTAAAAGCTACTGTCCAACTTTCATAGCATTTGAAGTCCATTTAACCCACTTTTGACATTTATGTTGCTTTAACCTGCATGCAACTAACCAAGGGCAAAACAGTCATTTCACACATCCACATCATAACCATTTGATAGATCTATTTAAGAGGAGTCTAATGCAATTGAGTTTGCCTTTTTAGGATTTTTATTTGATTTACTATGAATTTCCAAAGTTCTCAGCTGAAATTAATATGTTTAATAGAAAAAATCACAGATCCAGGGACTTAGACAAAAATAACTACATACTCCAAGGGTCAGCACGGAAGATCAACAACACACAGTCAACAGTGCATGCAAAACTCGAGTTTCTCCGGACCAGATCTGCAAGATTGCAAGGGCTCGGGTTAGAATGCGAAACTCTAATAGATCCAGGGGTGTTTTCACAGTTTACGCAAGACACATCGAATAGTATTTTAGTAATCAATAATTAAGAGGGCCTTTCTGCAAAATGCAGATCCGTCTTCTACCTCGGGTCAGGAACGATGGCGCGGCTACGGCGGCGTTCTCGGGCGCGGTGCGGCGCGTAGAGGCGAGAACTTGGAGCCGAAATGGCTGCTGAAGGTGGCCTTGACCATGGGGATTCCTTTTCCCTTGATCTCGTCGCACGGGGAAGACTGGGTGAGCGGGGAACGCGCGCGAACCGGAGGCGGCGACGGCGTACAGCTCCCGCCCGCGGTGCGCTCGATCCACCGACGCAGGCAAGGGGGAGGGCTATGGTGTGCCCTTTGAGCTACGCAGGAACATAGGTAACGCGGGAGAAGTGGAGAGAAGACGTGGGGATGGTCTGAAGGTGGACCTCCACGGCAAGCATGGTGGCGCAGCGCGGCCATGGTGGTGGCGCCCGGTGGAACGGAGGCTGGAGGTGCTGGTAGCGGACTAGGGCTCGGGAATTTGGTGGAGGGAGGTATGGTGACGGTGCTGCACGTCGTAGCCGGAGGGGAGGCAGCCTGAGGCGGCCGTGACGCGAGAGCTTCAAGCTCAGCGCGTGGCCATGGTGGCCGTGTCGGGCACGCACACGGAACGGGGTTAGAGGTGGCGTAGGGCGTCACGGGTATGGGGAAATCGGTGGAGGGGACCAAGGAGAAGGTGATGCTGGCGGTGGATGGAAGCGCGGTGGTCCTAGACGACGGTGCAGTGAGCTCAAAGCTCGGTGTCCATGGCCATGGCGGCACGCTCATCTCATGTGAGCAGAGGCAGGGAGACGGGCGCGGGACTGAGGGCGAGGGAGTGAGCGAGGGGAGGATGAACGGAGCCGCGTTCTCGTCTAGGTGAGGCCGGGTGGAGGCCGGGACGGCATCGCAGGCGCCGCATGCCACTGCCGGTGCGTCGCGGCCACGTGGCCGCCATGGGCTGGGCAATGGCCGAACGGCCGGATCGACGGGCCCACCTGTCATTGAGAGGGGGAGGGGAAAATGGATAAATGTGTTTTCTTCCCTTTTGTAAACCGCCTATTCGACCAATTTAGAGTCCGATTTTTGGAAAACTACAATTAGAAGAAATGTCACACTCTTTGAGTTCTACAACTTTTCCAAAAGACCTAATACCAATTTCAGAGTGGAATTATGATTTAACTTTGAGTTTAATTAGCAGCCCTAAATTTGGACAGTGGACCTTTATTGCTTGGAAAATTCAAAAGTCCTATTTCTATCCATTTTCACCAAAGATGCCTCTTGACATTGTTGCTTAGAATTTCAAGATATACATTTCATTAAAATAAAGTTTTGCATGAAAGGGGCTGTAGGTTAGAGAAAAATTAAAATTACTAGACAGGGCTGACTTGAGCTGGTTTTCTGTGTTGACAGAAAATGAACAAAATCACCATGTAATCCTCAATATATGACTAGGCCCCAATTATCAAAGTTGTTCTCAAGTAAATTGTCTATAATTTTGGTAATATAAGTTTGGTCTGAATCCCCACAGATTTTGAACTAAAAGCACAAACATTATTGAAGGTTTGGTAAAACTGCTGCTTCAATTTATGGAGAATCTTTCTTGTTTCAAACTTTTGATCACTCAAATGAAGTCCAAACACTTCCACTCTAGGTGCATTTGAAATGTGATAAGTTTAATTTCATTTCATAGAAAGGGAGAATTTGAAGTTGTATAGTGAAATCAAAAGTAATTCCAGATTCAACGTGGGAAAAAGCTGAAAATCCATACTTGGGGAAATTTCTAAGTGTGGGCTGATTTTGGTTAGTTCCAAGAGAATTGTGGTGAAGTTTAAATCAGGTTAGAGACATTTTGAAACCATGTTTAGTGTAGCAAAAGGATAGTCCATAACAGGTACAACAACTTTGACAACGGAGTTGAGCCCGGGTACTCAATGAATTTGAAAGTTTTATTAGGGCTCAAGTTTGGTCTCGATCACATTTGCTACCCTCGGAAGAAATGTTAGTTGGATTTGGTTTGATCTTTTAAACCTCTTTGTCTTTAGATTTTTGAACATGGTCAAACAGAAAGGTCTAGAATTACTTTCTTATCCGAGGTTTTGTATTTGATGTTGTGTTCAAAACCATGTGAGTGTTGACTTATCCAACCACGAAATGTGTGGTATTGTATCTTGTATAGAAAATTTTTGACTTAGTGACTTCTCCACATATTTCTCATTACCCTCTAAGCATGATTAAGTCTTAATCCATCATTAGCTTGTCTCTAGCTGCGTGTTAAGGCTCTTGAGATGCCAGGGGCATCACAATAGCCTAGTAGCTTCTGTGTTGGCGCACAAGGGGCAAGGGAATGGGTTGTGTGCCGAGGGGGTGTCGAGGGACACCAGGGTGCGGCTCGGTGGCCCGAACCTATAAAGTACTGCTAGGTGATGAAACAAAAGCAACAGCTCGGTTTGGAATTCGGGCGCTTATGACGGTAAGTTGCCGCTGAGTCCAACTTGTGGGAATTAGTACAACTCTGGCCAGTAGTAAAATCTATTCGAATAGTCCGCGTCCACTGGTATGGATGGGTTACGGCTTGGTATTTCAAATAGCAAATTTTTATAAAATAAAACTGGACGGGTATGGATTGGAAAGTGTGGTTGTGGTTTTGGGTACAACGGTGGAGGCTAGTTGGTAATTTGGGATGTGCTAGTCCGTTTGGGCCGACAAGTCCACTGGCTGCCTCCTTTTGAACAAAACCTTGTTTTCATAGAGTAAAATTTGACAACTAAAATGAATCTTGCATTATTTCTCGCAAAATACTTGAGCTCCAGATATAGCCTCGCATATAGCTATAGGTAACCTTCCAAAACTCTATAGGGGAATGTGGGCTTATTGAGTACGTATGCACTCACCCTTACTTTGTTGATGTTTTTCCAGTGGAGACGATGAAGTCACCATGTATGGGAGCGATTAGGGCTACGACCTACTTCCCAACTGTGATGTGTGGAAGTTTGGACCCGCGTTTTATATTCCGCTGCTTAGATTCGGGGCGCAGCCCCTTTGCTGTCCGACCCGTTAGGGCGAATCTGTATCACTCTGATGTAAGAATGTGATTACCAAACCCTGGGATGGTAATAAAGCACATTTTAGTCCTATTATGGAAACTGAGGCGTTTCAATGTGATACTACTAAAGTCTTGCGATGATTATCTTATCCTTAGGAATGATGGACATGAATCACAAGGCCACGGGACAAAGGTTGGAAGGATGCGAATACGAGTTCTGAACTCATGCACAATAATATCTTGATGAAGCCATACTATTGACTCCAGAGGAAGGGGATGCTAGATGAGTAATTGATGGAAAGACTTGGAAGTCTACTTTTAGAGGGATTAATCCTCACACTCATATTCCAATGGAGCAGACTGGAATTGTTCAAAAGGATGAATCATTAGATCCCATTAGGGGACGTGCCTTAGGTTTCCACCCCGTGGTTGCTTATCTCCTGAAATAGTTGCTTATCCACATATACATGCCACTGACAACCACCAAGTTAGATATTGATGCTTACTTATAAACATGTGACTTTAACTAGAGCACCAGTTTTACTCAATTCAGAACCCAACATTGTTTCTGTGACATCCATGATTCATCCTTTTGAGCAAGGTCTGTAAAATTGTTTGCTTATCACTCGTTTTTGCATGTGTTTTCGATTTGCTTGCTGCTTCAGAGTTCTTCTTGGCACAACAAGAATAGCATCAAATCGAAATCGATTATTCCTAACTCTGGTTAAAAAACCGAGAACCTAATTACTATGTCAGTTCCTAATAAACGTAACCTATTGTTTGGAGTTAGGAGGATGCCCACAAACCCCTTTGTCTACCTATACAACCCTTTTTCCTTCATCTCTGACCTCACCTTTTCTGCTGCTTCCTCTCCACCTAGCTGTGCTGCTATCCCTCACCAACCTTGGCACCTTAATCGCCACCTCACATCCCGCCGAACCACGCCAGCATTTTCCTTCCACCGTTTGTGCTCATTACACTCCTATGATCGTCATGCCTCGAGGCACCGCTAGTTGGCCGCTGCTTGCCCAAAGCCTCCTAGATTAGCTAGCCATCAAGCCACCCTAGAAACACTGTCTCCTAACCCTAAGCCCAACTCTAGCGGGGTTTGCAGGGAGCCAGGGATACAATATAGTATCATAAAGAATCTGACCCTTCGCAACGTAGATTTAGCATTATTTATAAAATACACATGTTGGGTGTAAAATAAGGAGATATGGAAAGTCTGTGATCTGTCGTGAATGCGTTGTTTATAAAACATATATACATATATAATGAATATAAAATAAGGAGATATTGAGAGAACATAAGTTTTTCCCTAATATCATCTTTTAAAAAAGTTGATTTGTTTTGTGGAAAACGGTCGGAGTAGCTCTGAACACTCCACTCTGCAAGTTTCTTGCCGAAACATGCCCGGAACTCTAGAGGCAGACCAGTAGTCCAGTTCCGAACTCCCAAATCACCCAACCAAACCGCCTTGTGGAAGCAACCCCCGCCCCGCCCCGCCCCGCCGGCCCCCTCTCTTCCCCGAATCAATCGATAATCGATCAGACGCGCCCTCCCTCTCCACCCCCGCCCCATTCCCCACCCTACCAGAGCCCGCGCCGCCGGTCGCTGGCCCGCCGCCGCGGGGGATGCCGCCGGCGGTAGCGCCCGCCTCGCCGCGCCAGAACCCTAGAGGGGCCGAGCTCCCCGCGGCCGCCGCGGCCTCCATGGCGAACCCCCCGGGCCTAGGGCTCGGCCTCGCGCCGCCGGCCGCTGAGCCGTCGGCCGGGCATGCGCCGCCGCCTTCACGCCGCGCGCCGCGCCTGGCCAAGCGGCGCCACGCGCCCTCCGCCTCCCGCTCCCGCGCGCCGCAGGCCTCCGCCGGGGAATGGAATCCGTTTGGTGGTGGCGTCGGCGGTACGGATGGACAAACCAGAGGCTTTGTGTTCGGTGCTGCTCCGGCGGTGGGCCAGCAGTATCCGGAGCCGGCATCAGCAGCGGCAGCAGCTTCAGCCAACGATGCACCCTTTGTGTTTGGGAGCGTGAGGGAGAGCCTGCCTCGGTTTGAGGAGGGATTGTCTGCTTCGTCAAAGCTCCATGTTAAGATGGACAAGCTGAACCTGCAGATACCGGGTGAGGGTGTTGGTTTGGGCCAGGGGAAGGATCAAAATGATGGCAGCTCTCCATTTGGTGTTGATGTATCTAGTTTGGTTTCTGACAGTGGAATCAATGTGCTCCCGGAGAAGCTGACACAGTTGAATTTAGGCCGTGGAGCACCCTTGCAGAGTGAGAAGAGGGAGAGTGCCAATGATGTGCCAAAAGCATCTGTGTTTGGAGGTAATGGAGCTGGGAGCTTTTCTTGTGGTAGGAACACAGCTGCCCCTGGTGCACATTCGTTTTCTCCTAGTTCAGTTCCAGATGCCGATGCAAAAGCAATGCCTGGCAAGTCAACACACTACGGTATAGGCAATCAAGCACCTTCCAGTGGAAATGGGAATGATCACACTTATGGAGCACCAACAGATTTCACATTTGGGAGCACTGCGGCAAGTGATCATAAGGATGATACAAAGAATTTTGTGCCTGGTTCCAATGCCAGTTCATCCATGGCAGTTAATGGTTTGAATGATGCAGGTGTGCTTCCGGAGAAGATGACACAGTTGAATATTGGAAGTGACAAGCCCTTGCAGGACATGAAAATTGCTGGTGGAGCTCATCAACCTGAAGTGTTTACATTTGGGGCTGGAGGACTCGCAGGAACTGTTTTTGGAAAGGAAACAAGTAGCACTTCAGATAGGAGCAGCGGATTCTTCTCTGCAAATAGCAATGTTTCTAGTTCAAGCAGCGATTATATCTCCACAGCAAATAGCGGCGCTTCTAGTTCAGCTAATGGCACTGACAGTTTGCTTCCAGAGAAGGCACCAGATTTGAGTGATAATGCTAATTGTCCACCGGACACATTTTTATTCGGAAGAAATGGAATCCAGAGCTCAGTTCCGCACTCTGCAACCTTGGGTGATGGTGGTAAATTTGTCAATGATGCAAATATTAATGCCTGTAGTTCAGCTTGTGGTACAGAGGAGGGTTCACTTCCAGAGAAGATGACAAAGTTAAATATAGGATGTGGTATTCCATCTCAGAGAAGGCAAGATGATGCTTCCACTCCACAACCAGAAGTTTTTGTATTCGGAAGTAATGTTTCTAGCTTTTCTTCTGTCCAGAGTGGAAGTACATTGTTCACTAGTTTCCAAGAAAATGTATCCTCTCAACCAAAGGACAAGGGGAGCAACTTTATCAATGAGGATATTAGTAATTCTACATCTGAGCCAAATGGTAATCAAGGATACAGGACAAGTAACTTTGTTTTTGGTAAAGGCAGTGATGCCACTGCTCCTTCTGAAAGAGCTGCAAAATATTCACTACACGACGAAATCAAGAAATTGAACATTAGCAGGGAAGGCCCTTCGCTTGGATCTACTGAACCGAATGATTCAGTGACTCCTGAATTTTTGTTTCAGAGAAAAGTAGAGGCTACTTCAATATATGGGGCTACCCCCCAAACCAAAGTTCAGGAGTCATACCCATTTACAAATTTGAACAATTCATCTAGTTTCTCTGCTTTTGAGAATGCAGGGACTGCATTCAGTTTTGGAACCATGAATGCAGAAAGAGAAAAAGCTCCTGATGATCCTTGTGCTGTCAAAGAGGATTTACCTGGATGTTCTAGAGAGACCTTATTTGGTTTAGACAGTATAAAATCTGCTTACAGGGACAAGAAACAAGCACATAAAAGCAAAAGGAAAAATAGAAAACCAACTAAGCTAAAGCAACACGCACAACTCCATCAGGTTAATTCTAAGGAAACCTGTACCAATGGAGAACCATCAGATTTGGCAGGTGACTATTCACCAATGGATTGTTCCCCTTATCCCGCAGAAGCTGAACATGTGTCAACAGAGGCATGTGTGGCTTCGGATCAGCCTGTTTACATAGGTGTTAACTCGAACTCCTGTTATGCTGATGATGAGCTAGTTTCTGCAACTCAGCACTTGGTTATTGATGCAGACCTTACTACATTTGGAGATGAAGGTCGAGTACCAAATGTAGATGCATCTGAGAGCAATTTTGGTAGCAACTTTTCTAGTTTTGAAGGAGATTTAAGTAATGCATCAGAACATTCTTTCACTAATGTTAACATTGGCACAAATAGTGAACATAAAACAGGCACAACAGAAGCCTGTGATGAGAATACCGACAGAACTATGCATGATTTTGGTAAAGCTGTTCCTTTTCAGTCAAGCTCATCAAATTTTAACGGGCTGAACTTTAGCTTTGGTGCCTCATCATCTCCTCAAATCTCAGCATCAGCACAAAGACGTAACACAAGAAGGAAGTTAAGAACAAAGGGCAGTCTTGCCTCGAAGCCTTCAACTACCAATTCTTTTGTGCAGCCAAAATCTGCACATGAAACAAAGGGCATGCAATTTTTCCATGAAACAAGGAAAAATGAAGATTTAGTGAAAGAGCAACCTACAGAAGACTCTTCTACTTCTGCAGCCTTGGAGACTTGTGAAACCTGGCGTACTAGGTTTGCACCAACATGTTAATGCTATCCTAGTATCTCATTTTCATAACTTGTATAGAATTTTCCATTAACTCATGTGATTACTAAAAAATTGGTATAACATAGTCTGCTTGTTTCATTTTTTCCAGTGGAAATAAAGCCTATGCAAATGGCCACTTTGCTACTGCAGAGGATTATTATACCCGTGGAATAAGCTCTGTTACCCATCTTGGCACTTCTGGACACTGTTCACGTGCATTGATGTTGTGTTATAGCAACCGTGCTGCTACAAGAATGTCACTTGGCATGATGCGGGAAGCACTTCAGGATTGTTTGACTGCTACCTCAATCGACCCCAGTTTTCTTAAAGCTAAAGTCAGAGCTGCAAAGTGAGTCTTTCCTTATCCTTAATTCAGCCATTTCATCTTTTTGGTAATATATATTTGCATTAGTATGGCCATTTCAGTGCTTGCGACTTGCAACTGTAGTATGTTTGAGAACATTCTGTTATAGTGTTGTGTCCTCAGTATTGGGATGTGCTGCTTTTATATGCAGGAAGGCATGATAGCTTGTCAATGTTTTCAACCATATTCTTATCTAGGAAATCCTGGGTACATGTTTCAGCACCATTGTGCTTTGATATTTCAGCTTGAATATCACTAATAAACTATGCTATATTTGAAATGGGCAAAACTGTACTCTACTGAAAAACATTTGAACATTTCTATTTGGATTTGTTACTTGTGTTGTACTCAAGGACTTGGCAGGTTTTGTTGACCCTGCAACATCAGCTGCACCTATTTTCTGTATCTTGTTCTTTACCTTCTTAAATGACTGTTAGGTTGATCTTTTGTATTGTCTTCAAACTGCAGTTGCCAGCTTGCGTTAGGTGATCTTGAAGATGCATCAATAAGTTACATGTCCTGTTTGAACAGTAACACTTCGAATACTGACCCCAAAATTTTTGCTGAGGCTTCTGATGGTTTGGAAAGAGTCAAGGTATCTTGTCCTTTTTGCTTTGGGCAGAACTTGATTGCACCTGTTGATTACTAAAATTCCATGTTTTGTTAAACTGATATTTTCTATGTTTTGAAATCTACAGATTATAGTATATATGCAATCGTTCCTTGTTGAAAGAGACATTACTTATTAATTTAGTTCCCAAAATTATTCACTGTTTTTGCAATTTTAGTGCATCATCAAACAACTATGTGTATAATATTTTGCCTTAGTGGGTCTGAAGGACTGGTTAGCAGAACACTTAGATGTATCAAGGAGAGCTGTGACTTTGATGCCAGGTACATGCACCCACACCTTCATGGTCGAACAGCCATGCGGTCTGATTCCCGGGAGGGCGTGGAGTGAAATCTGTGTCCTCAGATGGCTTGATTGCTTTCAGCTAATTCCCATCATCTGGGCAGATCTCGGTGATGAAGAGACGCTTGCAGTGGTGGTCTTGTATGAACTTTTCATCACAGTTGTAACAGAGTCCTTCAGCTCAGCGCTGTGCCATCTCTGATGGTGTCAGGCGACAGCTTGGCAATGCCGAGGGTGTGGCTGACGGTTTAGGCTGGCTTGCTGGTGCTGGCGGTGATGCTGTTGTGGCAGAGGACAATGTTGCTGAGGCTGTTGGGGCCGCTCTTGCAGTGGTGGGGGATCAGTAGCAAGTCATTGCCCATAGGGCCAAGTGAGCATTATCGCGTAGTCCAATGTTTGAGGTCATTGAAGTGCAACATCTGTCTTTAGTAGGTTAGTCAGGCCTGCGATTAACAATTGAACTTGCTGTGATTCTGTTAGTTCGATGTCACGACATGCCAGAGCGATGAACTGATTTGAGTAGTACTGGACAGACCCCACACGATGAAGTTGTGCAATCTCCCCCACCGGTGTCTGTCATTGGAGGACAGAAATGCTTCTGAACTAATTGCTCAAATTGGTGCCAGGAGGGCTTGCTACCATTTGTTTTCAATCCGGCCTGTGCTAAGTGCAGTCCGGCGAAGTAATTTTTTTTTTCGAACGACGCAAGAGAGCTGCGTGTCATTTCGTTAAGGAAGAAAATAGCAATACAGCGAGAGGGGAAAAAAACCCCTCACATTAGTTTCAACTGAACATGGATTATTGTTTTAAAATAGCTTTCAAGTTCCATATTTAGCATTTAGTTTTTGATAGAATTATTTGAACTTTTACTGATATCTTTTTCCTAAAAGTATGGCTGAGAAGCAAAGTTTTCAGTGGAGTATGTACCTGAATTTAGATGGTTTTCTGTTGATTTTGTGCCACTGCCTAAACAAAAGCCCCTCCCATGTTTGCACCTAGTTATTAGTTATTTGGTTTGTGCTTTAATACTTCATATATTCTATTCCTGGTTGTATTTAGATATGTGCTCTGTTCCATTATTGTTTCCTTAGTATCGCTTGTTCATTTAAGCATCTATTTTCTCAACAAACGAGATCTTATCAATATACCACATTCATAAACTTGTATTGTATCACTTTTGCAGAGAGTGAGAGATTGGGTATCCCAGTGTAAGGAACTTCTTGAGAAAAAAACATCTCCTGAAGCAAAAATTGTCTTAGAATTGATCTCCAATGCATTGCACATAAGTTCACATTCGGATAGCCTCAAGGAGATAAAAGCAGAGGCATTGCTGATGGTTTGTATTTCTTTTTTCCCTTCCTTTTCCCATGAGTTTTAAGACTGTATATATACTTCTTCCTTGAAATATAAGAGCGCCTATGCTAAAAAAATGTTCAGCTGATGTCTTGTTTTGTCCTCAATCCTCATGTATTTATTTCTTGTTACTAATGTCATTGATGAACCGAACAGCTACGGAGATATGAAGAAGTGATTCAACTATGTCAGGAGTCTGTAAATCCAGCTGAGAGAAATTCAGTTTTATTCAGTGGTAGTGGAGAACCAAATAATTCCAGAGTCTCTGAAAAGACACAATTCTCTGGAAGGTACTGGCGGCCCTACCTCATTTGCAAGGCTTATTTCCTTTCGGGCAAGCTTGATGAGGCTCTTGATTTGTTAAAGAAGCATGAACTAGTCACACCTGCGAATGATAGGTAAGTTCGTCATATCCTTTACATTTCCTTTGTTTTGGCAGTTCACACTAGTCTTATGAATTGTGATGTTTAACTTCTGAATGGTGCTACTCACACAGTGACGGCAGCGCATATCAATCACATAATGACGTGAGCACATATCAAGAACGTTTCTCATCGTTGTCAGTGACTATAAGACAACTACTTTCCCTCAAGGTATGTCTTAAAGTCTTTATGTCCATTCTCTTACCAAATAGCACTGGCAGGAATTTGGTGATATGCGTTCATAATATCTGATATGCTAACATATTGTGCAATTATGCTTTTATTTGCTTTCTTGTTGATGTCCATGTGTGTTCTAATAGTTATCTTCTCATGGAGATTTAAAAACTAGTACACAGTAGAATAACAATTCTCTAGCATGTGTACCTCTTTGCAGGACACGTTGCATAATTGCCAGTGAAGGGGTGGTGTGGCTGTGGTGGGTGGGTGGGTGGGGGTGCGTTACTCTTATGCAGCTTTCCCATGTTTGTGTTTCCAAGTGATTGCTCACTGCACTTTCAAGGTTTGTGAATCGGCTAGTGGAGCCTAGTCGTCATGGTGCCACACAGGTGATCAGTCAGCCCTAGTCGTCCATCTAGTTGTCCTGTGTGTTCCAGGAACTATATGTAGTGTCCACAATCTACACGTCACAGGGAAGGGCTACATTAGCAGATCATAGTAGTAGACACAAGGCAGCGAGGAAGGCAAAAGCAGAGTACAGCCGCCACCAGAGGCTATCATGCGGAGCAGAGCAAGACAAGAAGATGGGAGGCTACGACAGGCACACTTGCCGTCTTTGGAGGAGCTTGTGGGACGCCACGTGCATGACATCCTCGCTGGCGCGGAGCAGACCAGAATGCAAGCCCTGCTCGAGCTGCTTGGTCTGAATGTTATCCTCCGTCATATGGAGGCTGCGTGGTTGACTTCCACCAAAGACACCTTGCCCTTGACCGTTGTGATCTCGTCTTCCACAGCGACCGTCTTCGATTCCACAACGGTCATCTTGGTGAGCCATCGCCCAGCAGCCTTTTGCTGTCACTGATGTCGTCATCACTCATGGTGAAGGGAAATCATCGTGGAAATGATTTGGCACAGGGAAGAAAAAAAACAATTCTGGCTCTAAATACCAAGATGTTGGGGCTTATAATTTGGAGCTTTATCTGGATAAGTGGAAAGATTACAATGGCAGATTGGATATTGGTTTGCCCTCCGCTAGGAGGTCTAAACTCTACTGATCCTATTTCTGCTTAACCCCTCCTATCCCTCTCTACGGCTTATATCATTGCCGGCTAACAACTGTCCAATAACTTAGCTAACCGACCAACTGATTCATCCTTAAGCCTGCGCCCCCTAAAGCTCAGTCTGAAGCGAGGATTTCTTGTGGCACCTGTGCTCATAGGTTCACCTCAGTCCATAACAATTCAGGATTTCCCTCTCCTTTCTTACTGACATGTGGGCAATCGCCAATGTGGCTCCATGATTCACATATCCATGATACAAAGTGCAGCAAATCCTAATGCATCGATTGTTGCAGTGTCAAAATATCAATTTCCCTTTTGACTTTCATGGCATAACTAGCACCACTGATCTGTTCTTACCTTCTAATTGTTAGGCTGCTGGTAATGAATCATTTCAAGCTGGTAGATATTCAGATGCGGTGGAGCAGTATTCAGCAGCTTTGGCATGCAATAGTGAATCACGGCCATTTTCAGCAGTCTGTTATTGCAATCGCGCAGCTGCATATCAAGCACTTGGTCAAGTTACGGATGCAATAGCAGATTGTTCACTTGCTATGGTTCTTGATAAAAACTACTCCAAGGTATATTACTGGAGCTCTTATTCTATCTTAAATGCATGTCACTTTGATATGATTCATTTTCCAATGTTGAGACCTTATGCAAAGTATTATATATATGTATATTTCAGGCAATTTCAAGGCGTGCCACCTTATATGAGATGATAAGGGATTATGGACAAGCTGCTAATGATGTAAGGAAGCAAATCTCGCTTCTTGAAAAGAAAATCAATGTGTCTGGAGTATCACCAAGAGTTTCTAACAAGCACAGCGATCTCAAGCAAGCACGTGCACGGCTTTTATCCATAGAGGAAGAAGCAAAAAAGGATACCGCCCTGAATTTGTATTTAATCTTGTAAGTTTTCCAAATTGGTTTCCCCTTTTTGCTCCTCAAGTAAGATTTTCTTTTCCCAAGTTGTGCTTGGTTAACCTAAATGCTTACATACCTTGAAAGTAGTTATTGCTTATTCCAGCATTTGATTTTAACCTGTCATTATGAATTTGTCACTGATCCAGACCAAAAAGGAACATTGCTTATTATATGCCTAGTAGTACTAAATATGCTTTGCTAAGTGGCTCTTCTTCTATATGCGTGTTTTGCAATAATATTTGTTTCGCAGTAAATGAAAATAAATTGGTAGAAAAATGCTCAGTCGGAACTGTGTGCAGTGCCAAGTGCTTTAAATGTGATATCTTGATTCTTGAGATAGCAACATAGCATTTCTGGAATTTGCAGCTGTTGCGACTTACTTTTCAGTATAAGAGTAGTGCAAGCATAGTAGTTTGCAGCTAAGTAGCTGTTTATTTATTCATGCATATCTATTATTTTTTGTAGAAAAATCTATTGCAGTATAGTTGTAGAGTTTGTGGAATGGAACATTAGCAACTGCATTTATTCATTTTTAACGATGCAGTGGTAACTGCACTAGGATTGAAAAAAAAGTGCAATTGTTGTCTGTACATGTTGCTTAGAACTTCATCTAGTATCTCACAAATGTTTAAGAGAGGATTAGAGAAATAGTTTTTATCCTTCTATGGCTACTTGTGAACTGTTCCATGTTGTGAGCTTGTCAGGCCATAATACGGTGACCAAT
This sequence comes from Paspalum notatum, assembly GCA_022530915.1. Classification (NCBI taxonomy): domain Eukaryota; kingdom Viridiplantae; phylum Streptophyta; class Magnoliopsida; order Poales; family Poaceae; genus Paspalum; species Paspalum notatum. The sequence continues at coordinate 29,023,552 of CM039692.1, forward strand.
ATTATTTTATTTATATTCCACTCTTTAACTTCCGGTGAATTACCCTGACAATATTCTATTTTGCTGGTAGTGGTAGATAAACTTAATTACTAATTATCTTTTTCCTTATCAGGGGTGTAGAGCCATCCTGCTCTCCAGCAGATATTAAGAAAGCATACCGGAAAGCTGCATTGAGACATCACCCAGACAAGGTCCTCATTGTTCTGATGATTTCTTTTTATTTTTTTTACATTTTATTTTAACGCTGCTTTGAACTCCAGGCTCAATTACTAGTGAGGAATGAGAATGCTGAAGATGGATGGAAGGATGTTGTTAAGGAAGTTTATGCAGAGGCAGATCGCCTCTTCAAAACAATTGGGGAGGCATATAATGTTCTTTCAGACCCGGACAAGGTAACATGCAAAGTCAAACCTTTGCTTATATTAATGATGATTAATGTTTGCATAGTATTGCACTACTGTCAAAGGAGGGGGTCGATGGTGAAGTAGTCATATAAGTCATCCTAGGGCCCTGTTCTGTAACTAAGTTTAGTCATAGCTATCAAAGTTGCAGAGAGGATTAAGAGGCCACAAATGGATGAGCAGCCATGCGTTCCTCTTAAACATGGTGAGTTGAGTGTCGCTTGCCTCCATAGCTTGCCTCAGGTGGATCAAGGCATGTGCGTCGCACTGCCTGGCAATCTACGCCTATCACAGGGACCATAGGGCTGCTTTGCCCTATGTGTACTCGCACCGGTTGTGTTGCTGCCTTCCTGAACACTTTTTTAGGCTTTGATGTTGACTGGAGTTGGTGTAGAGGAGTTGGTGCGTGCGACGATGATATGTCGATTTCTGTGATCTGACAGTCACCGGTACTGGCGTCCTAGGAGTGGTAGACGGAGTCAATGTCGTCTATGTAGCACTGTTGTCCTTGAGCAGCATGAAGAGGTCTAGAGCTGAACTCCTGGAGGTGAGGTGAGCTTGTTAGTTCAACCATAGTGGTCGAGGTTGACGCTGGGAGGCGGGGTGTTGGCAAACAGTAATGGCCATAGAAAGTCACTGATACTATCTGTGATTACCTGTGCTGTTGAGGCAGATGCCACTATGTTTGTGGTGATGTAGGCTGATGAAGAGTACATGAGGGCAAATAGTTCTTGCCGTTGTTGTTGTCGTTGGAGAAGACAGTGGTGGTGACAACGTTGCTAGTGTAGATGCTGGTGGTGTGTGTTTCGTCTTGATCCTGATCTCCTTGTTTGAGTTTTTCTGAGACAAGCCCACATATGATTCATCTGTTCCTGAAAATCTTGTCTGGATTGCAAACTCATTGTATTGATTGAAATCCTCCATGGATCTCATCGTGGGGATAACCAAACTCTGCTTGAATCAATCCAGTACAAGGGGGCATCTATAAATAAAGGAGATACGACCTACAAGCATACCTGTTTATGGACTTTCCCTAAACCAAACACTAACCTTGATGGGCTCCTAGAGGCAGCGGCAGCGGTGCTACAGTACTGTCGAACACTTCTTTAGCGTGTGAACAGTCCCACCGGGCCATTGAGGGGCCTGCTGGGCTGGGCATGGGCTTTAGGGCATCTTCAGTGTTGGTGAGAAACGAACCGAGGGGAGCGTATGGTTCGGTTTCACCGAACTAAGCACACTGGAGCAACCGAATGCTCATTGTCAGAGTGGAAATCGATGTTTGCAGGCGGTTCGAATCGAGCAACGCTTTACACATTAAAATAGTCCAAGCACATGACCGCACACGAGAAGGAACTCACCTCTATCACACCAGCAGGGACCACTTTAGAGTTTTTATATTGTTTCCTTTGTGGCAAAGATCGAACGAGCACTGGAGCTTCCGAACCAAACTCCAGGTCAGCGAACTTTGTCAGTTCGGTTCGCACGCACACTGGAGATGCCATTATTTATGTGTGTGACAAGAATACGCAGCTGGAGATGCATTTGTACTTTCGCTAGCGTTTGTGTACTTGGATCCATGATTTAGTTGCCAAAACTTGTGGTCTGTAGCTCTATCGCTAGGTTTTTGTCATGCCTAGAAAAAGACCCAAGATTATTTGAGACTTCATTTTTCTTATTGACGGTTGTTATTTCAAACATACTATTATAGTTTCAATGTCAGTCTTATGCTGTTTGTTGTTTTATACTCCCTCCATTCTTTTTTATTTGACGCGGTTGACCTTTTTTTTTGAAAACTTCGATCCTTCGTCTTATTCAAAAAATTTCATTTGTTATCATTTATTTTGTTGTTACTTGTTTTATCATTAGGGGTAGTTTGAGTATGACTTGTGTTTTTATATGTTTGCATAAATTTTTTGAATAAAACAAAGGATTGATGTTTTGAAAAAAAGCCAACCGTGTCAAATAAAAAAGAATGGAGGGAGTACTTCCTAGATAAATGAATTTGTTTTGAAGGTTGTCCTGTTTGAACTTTGCAGCGTCAAGAGTATGACTTTGAAGAGGATTTAAGAAATACTAGAAAGAGAGTGCCAAAGTCGAGGAATATGCATAGGTCACCAGAGCAGAACTACAGCAACAGAGGCTTCAATCCTCGCCAGTGGCAGTCAAGTAGATCATCACGCACACATTGGTACAGCTATTCAGATGATTACTGGTAAAACTTATGACAGCTTCATGTGGAGTGGTCATGTGGTGACAGGCAACTGCATCAGTTGCATGTGGAGCAAGACCTTGCACCAAGATGACTGGCACCTGTTATCCTTTGCATCTTTCCTGTCCATTTGTTGCGATTCTTTTCTGAGAGGATGGAAATACAAGGATTCTTGCCATGCCTTGGCTAACACATGCAGGATTGAGAAGCAGGACGTCCTCTTTGGTTTGGCTTGACGATGCCTGAACACTAACTCCATGGGAGAGTAGGACATCCAGATATGATGGCTAGCATGATGGTATCTGCTCTGAACACTGACAAGTAACAACATCATCAGAGGTTAGAAACGTGGAGGTTTCTCCATGGGCAAAGGCATTCATTTATTGAATGCATGCTGCTTGCTGAGGCTTACAACACCAAAGAAGATTAGCCGAAAGAAAAGAGGCATATCACTTTTTTGCGTGCTCAGTTTTGTTCTGTTGTTTCCTGCCTATAAAGCATCCAAGATGATGTAGCGTGCCTGGGAATAGGAAACTAAGAATGGTAAATATTGTAGCTGGCCAATGTCGAAATCTAGAAACCTTCATTCTATAGGTCTATGCCCGTGCGTTGCTACGGAAAACAAAAGGATTCAATGGAAAATAATCAATGCAACATTTGGAGTATGAGAAACACACGATGTTTTGCGGTCATCAACTATTGCAACTTATTTGATCTTAGTAACATTGTATATTGTGTTTAGCCATATTGATTGAGATATATATAAGACCGATTTTGCATATCACTACCATAGAAAGCATAAAAAATCTCACTAAAATAAAAGAATAGGTCGAGTATGCACTACAACAAAACCGAAATAAGCCCCGTGAACTTGGTTAGACCACAAAAATATATAATTTTTGTCCGCCTACCTCCGGTCCATGGAAATTAAACTAACATGGAAATTAAGGAATTTTCGTTAGTAGCCATGAGCCGACGAAAAATAAATAATTTTCATCGATTTAAAATCGATGGCCGGTTAGCTTGGCGCCTACGGAAATTACTAATTTCAGTCGGTATGTGGCTAATTTCCGTTGGTTTTGGCTGGCGAAAATTTTGGTTTTACCTGCAATGATGTGTTTAGTATCTAATAATTAATCGATGAGAAACCAAAAGTATCCACATATAAAATTGGTCCAATAAAAAAGTGTTGCCACAGCAGCACTGGTAGTGTTATTTTATAGACCTATGAGTGGCATATAGACTTCTATCTTTAGAAAGTACCTTTTTGGAAAGATCTTTCAATCTGAATCCGAAGCATTGTACATAGGGTTCACCATTGCAATGGATGCCTTACCTAGAGTATTACGTCTCAACACACTGATGCTTTTTCACGGTTTCTCTTTGCTCGTTTCTGCTCAGATGTCATGTGTGAATAAAGTAGCCTTTGGCGATCACGTATTGCCTGCCTCTGCTTCGGTGTTAAATTTGCGTAACGCGCTCTAGCGTTTGCACGTCTTGCTTCAATCTGCTCGGTTGTTAACTGACGTATGTGAACATGCATTTCTCCTGTAATGGAATAACATGCCATACTTTATTATTAAAATGTGATAATGTAGCTACAAATTTCCATATCTAAAAATATATAGGCTTAGAGCATATACCCATGCCGATGCTTCCACATGTTTGATTTTCAGTATTTTCCTTATTGCATGCATCATCTCTCTCTGTGATTGTAACACAAAAATTTAGAATATAAATTGCATGAGAACGTATAATGATTTAATTTGTACTGATATGTTGATATATGTAGATTCAAATATTCAATACGTGATGTCGTTGGTGTACATTTTAGTTCTTTTTGCAAATGTTGCACTGATCTTGTTTGACCATGGTTTTCTCTAACTTTCTTTTGTTGACGAGCCTCGCGGCGCTTTTTTAATAATATGTTCTTCTGACGGCCAGATAGGTTATGATAACGGTCCCTTTCTCGTTGTCTTTTACGTTCCTTGGGATCCATGAGTAGTGGCTGCCGCTGCACATTGGATGCTGTGGACCCATGGATGTTGGTAATGATGCCTCCATCTAGAAAAATATAATATGCATTTAGTCACAAAGTTTCACACAAGGCATTTATAGACACTTGATTAATATTACTTGTGATGGCGGTCTTGCTTTGATCTTCAAATGAAGTACGACAACCATGCTCGAATTGTTTTGAAGAAGCCATTTGTGACAAGTTAGCGTCCGCCAAAGTTATTATCTATAACAATGGTAAATGCAATTTGATTTATTAATGTGCCAGACAAAGGTTAAAAAAACTGTACATCCTAAAATATATCAAATGGCCTTTAAAGATGTGAGCACAGCTGGTTTTTAAGTTTGAACAAGCAACATAGTTTATGCCGTAATTATAGTAGCATCTGAGTATCTTCTAAGGATCAATGTTCCGTGCATGTTACTTAATACCTTGCTTTCAAGGGACAAAAAATGCACCGAAAACTCATGATATAGAAAGCACAAATACACCATGGGAAGGTAAAGTAACAGAAACTAACACCAATTTTTGTAACCTACAAAGACACCTGTCCAAAACCCGAACATATACATATCATGGATTATATGATACCACCGCTACATGCCTAAAAATAATTTGTTTTATCATAAACTGGAGCCATAGCTAGATTATCATCTTTTCTTAGGAAGCTAGCAACTTTATTAAACATAACAGGCCAAGTGGTCTGGTACTCAGTACTCTGGTTAACTGCGGTACCTTAAACGGTAGACCTAGTTGTACTATATATATACTACTTCCGTCACTTATTCCATGATGTTTAGACAAAGTAAATCAGCAGTAAAAAAGTGCTAGATAGGTCATCTGAAACGTCATACATAAATGATCAGAGGTAGTTATGGTAATGCTGGTAGGCAACGGTGAAGATCTAAAAGTATAATAAAGCAGGATTAAAATTTAACCAATAATGCCATAAAAAACAGAACATAGAAAGCATGTGAGGCATTAGGATCTAGAAGCATTACAGTTTAGAGGACTGGAATCACAAGGAACTGCAAATTATAGAGACATGGCATGACACAACCAAAATGTGTAGAAAGGATCTAAAATAGTTTGTACAAATGACTTATTTGTTTGGAGAGAGGATGTACCCACACCTAGTTTATGATAATTTTACATAGAAAATAAATTTAACGTCTATAGAAAGGATCTGAAAAGTTCAATGCAAGTGCCTTAATTTAAACCGGTGGTTATACGACGTGTCTTTATGCTTATTGTAGTCCCCATCTTTCTTATTTAACAAAGCTAATTTGTTTCGAGATAGTTGCTTGCAGAAAACAAATTTGGTGTGGATAGGAAGGATATGAATAGAGTACAAGACTTTGTATAGGATGGCCATGAAACACTAAAACTTTGAGAATGGAGGTTCAAATCATACGGTTACTGGAGCTTGGAGGCCTATATGAGTGATGCCGTGTGATGGGAAGCCCACGTCCTTGAGCTCTGCTCTCTAGCAAGCCGTGGGCCTTCACCTGTTGCGTTTGATAGGTGAAATAATTAGACAATACAATCCAACATGTGTAGATGTTCTGGGCGCCGGCCACTAAGAAATACTAAGAATATGAGATAGGTGCCGGAACTACGACAAGGTGCAGCATCTGCTGACCTGATGGCCTCCTGTATTCTGTAATGATCGATTGTTTCAGTTGATTTCGTCCTGATCAATCTACACGTACCTGGCGTCGTCCAAATCAATGTGCAGCTCCTACTGCACCTGGTGCCGTCGTGATGAATGATGCCGGCGGCCGGATAAATGCAACTTCAAAATCCAACGTGTTGTGTTGCGGTGTGAGCTGGGAGTCAGAACTAAAATGTTGTTTCCCACTCGACGGTTCCAGATATGCCGGATGCAAAGATTGAGAAACGGAAGCCTAAGCACACAATTGAATCGATCAATCAGAAACACATGTTTGGGTGTTTAATTTCAACTGCAAGGGGGAGACGAACCTGTTGACTCCTGTTTCGTTTCAATTAGGTAGGTGGCTGGACTTTGCTTGATTGCTCCAGTCGCACGTCCAGATGGGGGCCGGGTTGTGTGAGTGGGCATGGGCTTAGGGTTAGCAATGGAGATGGTGATTAAGGGCAGGGCAGGCAGAACGAATTGATTGGAGTGGCGGCGCGGGTTTGCTGACTGAAACGCGATCGCGTGATGATATGAGAGCCAATCAAGGGAGCTATTGCCTGGGTCCACCCGTCAACGTCGGAAAAAACTGAGGGAGGTTTTGCGCGACGTGCGACGTACCATGACGGGGGCAGATCCCCTCGCTGAGGCAGAACAGGCACGAAGGTTTCCTTACGTACTTAATAAGTAGTGTAGACTACACTTGTTGGCCTTGTATTTTTGCTAAGTGATTAGCAAGTCATTGCCGCGTGTTCAAGCATCTGCTTGGTCTTGAAAAAACATCTGGGAAAGTACTAACAATAGGAGATTTTGAGGGGCGTCATTGTAAAGTACTACGTACAACAACAACAACAAGCCTTTTAATCCCAAACAAGTTGGGGTAGGTTAGAGTTAAAATCCAAACCAAACCGCTAGAAACGAGAAAGTTTTTTTTTGAAAGGTCGCTTTTAACAAGAAAACAAGTGTTTTAAAAGAATTTTTTTTTTGAGAAGCGCATAGAAGAGCCTAGTCAAGGCTCGGGTACGTGGATAGCTGCTTTCCAAGCAGCTCTATCCAAGGCTAACTCTCTCACTATATTTCAATATCTTAGGTCTCTCTTAACTTCCTTCTCCCATGTCAAATTTGGCCTGTCCCTGCCTCTCTTCACATCATTGTTTCGCCTTATGATGCCGCTATGCACTGGTGCCTCTGGAGATCTTCGTTGCACGTGCCCAAACCATCTTAGTCGGTGTTGCACAAACTTTTCTTCAATTGGAGCTATCCCAAGACGATCCCGTATCTCGTCGTTTCGAACTCGATCCATCTTTGTATGTCTACACATCCAACGCAACATACGCATCTCCGCAACACTTAATTGTTGAATATGCTTTTTTTTAGTGGACCAACATTCTGCACCATACAACATCGCAGGTCTAATAGCCGTCCTATAGAATTTGCCTTTTAACTTTTGTGGTACCCTTTTGTCACATAGAACACCGGATGCTTGACGCCATTTCATCCATCCCGCTTTGATTCTATGGCTAATATCTTCATCGACATCCCCGTCTCTTTGTAGCATCGATTCCAAGTAACGAAAAGTATCCTTCTTGGGCACTATCTGACCTTCCAAACTCACATCTCCTGCCTCCTGTCTAGCGAAACCGAAGTCACATCTCATATATTCAGTTTTAGTCCTGCTAATTCTAAAGCCTTTCGACTCTAGAGTTTGCCGCCACAACTCTAGTTTTCTATTTACCCCCGCCTGGCTTTCATCCACTAGTACTACATCATCAGCAAATAGCATACATCACGGGATATCTCCTTATATATCCCTAGTGACCTCATCCATCACCAAGGCGAAAAGATAAGGGCTCAAAGCTGATCTTTGATGTAATCCTATGTTAATTGGAAAGTACTACGTACGACTTGCAAAAATTGCACCTTGCCAAAGTCTACGCGCCCAGTTTTTTTTGGCAGATTTTAATTTTTATCTGACAATAAGGTTGTTATTATTCTATTTCGTCCATAAAAAATATTCGATTTCGGAAACATAAGGTCTTTAATGTCTAGGTGGAGTGGAAAAACAATTTACAACTTATCCAAACACGTGAACCGAAAGGGGAGGCATAGACTATAGAGAGTGCATTAGCAGTTTAGCACTGTTGAGAGCTCATTTGATGCAACTATTTCCCCGTTGCTGGAGTACCCATAGCTTTTGATCAAATCCCAAGCTTTGAACGGTTAACCTATTTTTTTCTTGTCTACCTCGTTGGAGTGTTTATTTCATGATCAAAACACCTGATTTTTCTATCTACCAGCCTCGTTGCCCAGGATCTGCTGTCTTTGGAGGCTCTCGCCATCCGTCTCCCATTGCTAGCTAACTCAGCTCCGTCAAGCTATATCACTAGAGTGTCCCTGCCCTGACAGGCTGTCACCACCCATCCGCCGTCCTCCACCACCTGATCGAGCCGCATCCTTGCCGCCTTGCCTCGCTAGGGGCTCTTGCGCGCCGCGCGCGTTGCGAGCGCTCAAAGAGCCCTTCCCTCCCGCTTCTTTCTTCCTCACCCCGCCGGTCCTCCCAACCACCATCTCCCGCCGCCCAATGACCGGCGGCGCCCTCGCCGCCAGTCTCTCCGCCGCCCACCACCCGCCACCTCCGCAGGGCCGGCCGGCCTTCCCTGGCCCTCCCTCTATGGCCGGAGGTGGAGAAGATGGGGTCGGCGGCGGCGGCGGCAGCCCGGAACCCTAACCCTAACCGCCACCCCCCGCCACCGCCTGGGAGGCCGCCGGAGCCTCGGCACCCTCGCCATGGCCTCCCCGCCCACTGGCCGCCGCCCCGCCGCCCTCCTCCCGCGCCGCCGACGAAAGTGTGTGCCAGGGCACCCCCCTGGCGCGCGCGCTCAATAAGAATGGTGTGCCTCGCTGCCCCCACTTCTACTAGACAGCTGGACAGGTATGTTGCCCACGACCTTCCATCTAGAGGCGCAAAACTCGAGCGAGGCTCCAACCTTGAACCCAAAACCCACTCGAGAAGCTCAATGTGGAGGAAGAAAGAAAAATCAGATCTGGATAAAACAATTGGTTGTTGGTTAGCTTTTCTCTAGGTTTATTTGGATTGGTGCCATTACAATCTTCAGGGTTTGAAAAAGCACCACTATAACTCATCATATTGGAAACTTGTCATGATAATTCTTTCCCTACTTAAGATATGTCACTTTGTATGCATCCGGTGCGTTGGAGGGCCACGTGTAGGTTACCGTGTTTCTTAATGGACAAACATGCCCTGGTACATCTTTTCCATTTTACCGACTCACCGGCCCCACATGCCATCCCTTCTTTCCTAATACATTTCCCATGGCCATGGCCTTTTATGCCACATTTCCATATATGTGTTTTGATGATTAATTGACAAATAATACAGACTAATAAACTTGTATAGATGTACATTCTCAGGTCCTTAGGTCCAATTGATGAAATGAAAAAGAAGAAGTCCTTAGGTCCAATGGATGAAATGAAAAAAGACTAAATGCAAGACCCAAAGGGCCACTGTAACGGGGTTTCGATACTCGGTTAGTGGATGCGCATCGACGGGGAGCCACCCCTTGCGGGTCTCAGGGCAGCGCCCTTAAACCTCATGACATTTGTGTGGACCAGATGGTTCAATCATGGCTGGACTAACCGTCGGACCATTTTCTCGGAGGACAATACTTCAAAGGAATCCCTGAATTATAAGGACCGGAAGGTTCGACCTAGGCATCACACGTTGGTCGGACCATTTGAGCAGCGCTGGGAGAAGGAAACCTAATGCAAGGACCGGAAGGTCTAACCCTTCGTAGTTGAACGGAGCATACCTTTCCAACAGGCCACATGGAGCAACCTAGGAGATACAAGAATCAAACGGTCCTACCCTCGAAGCTCAAACCATTTTGGCTGAAGGTGTGGAAATGGACTAGTGAGGGATTTACATGGACTAGAAGGTCCAATCCCCATTGGTCGGAACTTTGGAACGCAATGACTAATTCAATGGCTAGTTGGCAAGTACAATGGACCAGAAGGTCCGATGTATACCAAAAAGTGTTGGTGGGACCGTTCAGTCCGTGCACTTTCTAGCGGCCTTTTGGCTAATGGCTAGCTCTATTTTGAGGCTATATAAGCCACCCCACCTTGTTATTTGACGTATGTTGTAGGGGTGAAGCCACATTGTCTTTACCTAGTGCCATGGCACTAGTGTGCTCCAAACGTTTCTATGTAAATTGAGTAATTTACCATATATCATGCGAAAACCAATGAGTTACTTAGATAGTGCACCACCATTGATTTTGGGCTAGCTTCGCCTCAGGTATGTTGGAGCTACTGAAAACCACAACAAGTATAGAGGAGCATTCCAAGCATATCATCCACTCTAACCACCATAAGAATCCTTAGTGGCTAATACAAGCTCGATTAGAGCTTTTGTGAGAGTGAGCTTGCGAGCTCTCCTTGAGCGTAGCTCATGTGTGGGATATCGGCAAGACTTTGATCCAATTAAGTCACATTGTACTCGTTCCTAGGCCCTCTTTCTTGGTGTGGAGCAGTGGTGACACTTTGTGCAGGGACGAGGAGATCGTTCCAACTCCGTAGTGAAGATTCAATGCCTTGTGATCAAAGATATGGTGGAGGGGGCCTTGCCTTGGTAGCTTGGTGGCCCTTAGCCTCTAATTGCCGAGAACCTTGGTGGCTAGTGCAAGACGGTGATTGGGAGAGTGTTGGTGCCCAGTTGAACCACATTAAATCTCCATGTATCCATGGGAGTTTGCATCCCCTTGCCCTAACTCTCTTTATTTACCACATTTATATTTCTGCATTTAATTTCTTATGTGCCTTTACCTTTCCTAGTTAGTTTGATTAGGTTTGGCCATAGGTTGCAAGCATTTTGGGTTAAGTTAGAGAGCGCATCAATAAACCTTGGACTTAACTAGCATGTGTAGGACGTGTTATGTTTATCATATGCACTAGAAAGTCCTAGGTTTTAGAAGACCGAATTAGCGACCCAATTCACCCCTTTCCCCTCTTGGGTCAGATACACCGGCATAGTCCTTACAGCCATGCCGTTAGCTCTCTCATCTCCCTAGTACCTCCATGATACCCCCTTCTCACATAGTTTCACCTCCATGTGGCCACAACCCTCATCCCTTTCCTGCTTCTACTAGTATGACACCTTGTGGGAGCTCATCGGCGAGTTGTTGCAAGGCACATGGGATGGATAATGGCGGAGCAAAGGAGGTGGCAAGGCAAGCGACAATGATGGATCTAATATCATGGTGTCATTGGCGGTGGTGCCCATAGCCGAGCTTGCATTTCCTCCATGGTGTTGAGGAAGTTGAGGTTGTTTATGACACACCATTTGTGAGCCTAGTAATTGACCGTGGCCACCTGAGCTATAACTGGCATGCAATAACAAGCTTTAGGATCCCAATGAGCATAATGTGGCGGAGCAAAGGAGGTGGCAAGGCAAGCGACAATGATGGATCTAATATCATGGTGTCATTGGCGGTGGTGCCTATAGCCGAGCTTGCATTTCCTCCATGGTGTTGAGGAAGTTGAGGTTGTTTATGACACACCATTTGTGAGCCTAGTAATTGACCGTGGCCACCTGAGCTATAACTGGCATGCAATAACAAGCTTTAGGATCCCAATGAGCATAATGTGGAAGGCGAGGTTGCAAAGGGCGAGTGGCAACATGATGTGGAGGAGGAGGGCTACGACTACTTTCCAATTCTGCCTGTGGCATTTGGGATGCCTTAATGTCTCCGTTGCGTATTTGGACCGTGTGTTGTAGATCCTCCTTTTTTGTAACATGTTGCATGTGGTGTTGCAGCTCATAGAGTTGATCACCTTGGTTTTTGGTCTAACCCATTAGAGTGGATTTGTACTTATCTAATTTAAGAATGTGGTTACCAGCCTCCTGGGAATGGTAACAAGCACATTTGAGTCCTCGTGAGTGCTTTTTTGAACTAACCATTGGAATTAGCCATTGGACCGTTCGTCGTATATTCACCAGACCTTTGGTGTTAATCACTGGACTTTACGATGAATGTAAATCGCACAGGGTCTTGAATATTTACACTAGAAGAAACATTGTGACCTATGACGATTTCCTTATGACAATCAAACTTTTCGTCGTTAGCTAAGTTTGGTTTATGATGTTCTGTAGGGAGCAGCATAAATTAGTGACAAAATTATGGTGTTCGATGCCAAGGCTATATAAAAATCATCACAAACTAGACTAAGGCTAGGTGAATGTCACAAATTTGTGACGCTAATGCTTTGTCATAATTGTCCACTTTGATTTTACCTATATATATATATATATATATATATATATATATATATATATATATATATATATATATATATATATATATATATATATATATATATATATATATATATATATATATATATATTCCGCAGCCGGCCACAGAATAGCTTATTCTGCAGCCAGGCCAATCAGCACAGCAACCGAGCCCACCGCGGTCTGCTCCCATCAAGCTGACGATAATCTCGCACGGCTCGGCTCTGCTGGATTGAGCCCTCCTACTGCCGTTGCATGCAAGCCGATGCCTGCTACACGAGCCGAAAATAAATAAATTAATGCTAATTATTTGATTTACGGTGACATCGGAGATTGCAGTGTTGCAGCGTGCATTGCTGCCTTCAGCCACGATGCTTGCGTGTAGGTGGTTTCTCGTAACTTTTAGTACTATATCGTATAATCCTTGGTTCTTGTAAATCTCTTTCTTCATTCTAGTCAGATTACAGTTTTGAAAGTAAGGTACCATACCGGCTTCGATTGCATAGTGTAGTCTGGGTACATATGAACACTTGTAAATAGAATAGTTGTAATTTACTATAAAATGTTCTGGGGGGTTACGAGAATTGAATAATTACAACAGTTTGAATGGCTTGAACCACACTTATGACCAAAAGTTCTCAAAATTTTCGTAAGTTGCTCTTAGAAAACTACAATAGCTAGTCAGGTTTACTATAAAATACTTAAGCAAATCCTTTAAGAAGATCACTGGGATAAGGAGATCTCAAAATTTGAAATCAGTGTTTTGAGAAACCAGTTAGTATGGCATCAATTTACAATGAATTAATCAGAAGAATTCGAATGACTTTAGATGATAAATAGGACCACGAGTTACTATAGTGACAAGTCCAATATATCATCTCGTTCTCGAATGTTTATTGTCTATTAGCTCATTCTTGAACTAAAAAAATATTTTAAAAAATCCAATTAGAGTTCTATGTAACGGTTACAAGAATTCAAATGACTTGAGACCACACTATAGTAATCTACGGGAATTGTATTGCAATAATAATTATATATGGTTGGGAGGCCTAGAGTTTAAACTGCCTAAACTGATGCTTCTCAGGTTCACATAGCAATGAAGCAGGTTGTGCATTTTAGTTTAAATAAAACATATTTGGCATCAACACGAACTTTACAAGACACAATCAGGATCTCTGTATTGTAGCACCGAAGACCATATTTCATCTCCGCTGATCACATCATTTCAGCGTGTGATAAGCTCCAGATGCAGCCCATGATGTGCATCAATGTCTTCTGCATGCCACCACACCGGATTGTGGAGCTGCATTGGAATCTCCATATGACCCTGCAAGAAGGGTGAAATTCTGTGAATAATTCCAGACATTAGGATTTGGGAATGGGATTTGGATGGGAAATGAATTTAACAACCATCGTACCAGTCTGCGGTCATAAGAAATGATGGCATTATTGGGATCAGTCGGTAGCTCAACATGATAGGGCGATCGAACATGTTGCCTTTGTCTTTTCCACTCAGCACCAATGTCTTGTATGTGATTTACTGCAAACTATGCCATGTATGCATGTGATTCCAACATCTCAGATTTACAAGAATTTTGCTAAAGATTTACTAGAGTATATGCCCATCATTTGTCATTAATTTTTGTGATTATTTCAGTAAATGATTTACTACAATCTATGTCCCTTATACCCCTTATAAATGAGTTACAAGAATCCATGGTCACACCAACCTAGTAAATCTAACAACTCTGATATATGTAATCAGTAAATGGTTTACTGGAATCTATATCCCTTACATGTGATTTAAGGTAAGAATGTATTTAATTTGAAAAGTGCGTGGTAACAGGAGAAATTTGTTTATACAAATATTAGCAAAAGTTTTTTTTTTTACCATAAGTGCACTCATCTGCAATTTTATTTCTATAGTCGAACAGTACCCGCAAAAAAGATGAAATCACATAGGCCATGTCTGGTCTCAAGAACAAAATTTGAATCTGCAATAAGAAGAATGACAAATAGACAATATCAACCATAAAGGGAAGACTCAACAAACAAAATAAGAAAGCATGCTTATTTCAAACTGCAGCCGCAAGAAAATTTGGGGATATTGACAACTGCGTACATGCTCATCTGCAGACCAGATGGCCGCTATCGCAGGCAGCGATTTAATTTTGAGCTAATCTCCTAGAAGGTAATTAATTAATTCATGTTCGATCTAGAAAAACAAACTTGAGAAATTAGGAAACTGAGAGGAGCTTGACCACAGTGGTGTTATCAGTTTACGACAATGGCTCACAAGCTTTTACTGGAATAACATGAATTTACTAGAAAAATATAAAGCCTCTCAAACAACCAAACATTGAACGATCTGAATTCCAAGCAAATCTATGGCAGGTACCTTTTGATCCTATTGATGAAATCAGCCCCATTTTCTAATAAAATGTATCTGAAAAGAAACCAAAATTGAACCGGACAATTACTTTTGACGAGAATGATGTTAGAACCTTCAGAATTTAGATGAATGTCAGAGGCTGCCATCTGCACCGAAATTAAGAATCAGTATAGGAGCGATATATCATTCAACAATTTGGTATTTTCGTATTGCACAATTTTAAATAACATGATCAAACGACAGTGAGATACCAAGTCCAAACTAAGGGATCAGACCACATACTCATTTTGACAAAGTTACGACAAAGCAGCGATGCTTACCAGAAGATTGATGTATATGATTTACAAGTAAGAACAATTACGAGAATAATATCCTATGATTATATTAAATTACTTCCACATCAGTTCTTCTATACGAATCATACATCCAGATACAAGTATGAAGAATCATGTTACTATAATCTGCTTGGCTGCTGGAGTCAATGAAGCACTTTGGCTTATCTTATTTTTCCAGGACCAGAAAACCAGAGAAAAAGAAGTCAATCTACGATTCTATCTCGATTGATGCACACAAAAAAATTACCCATGAAATATTTTTACATTGATCAGACATAAAAATTGATGGTTAGATTTTAGTTGTGATAAGCATAATTCGTATGATATGGCCAAAAGCAAGAACTCTCAATTGTGGGTGGAAATGAATTTACCACAACATGCTCGACAATGGTAAAACCTGCTACAGAGTGGGCAAAATCTTATCTAAAAATTATCTGTACAGTCTTGCAGTATACTGAATACACAAACACTACTCTTTTCATGTCCCACGTTACACACATGATTAATTAACATCTAGACTATAATTATTTTCTTATACAAGTGATATCAGCTAAAACATTTCTGATATACCCAGAAAAAGAGAAATTCAAACACATGTTGTATATGGATGAAGATATCCTAATCAATTGTAACCGAGAGATACCTATACCTGGTCAAATTGAGCCTTGGAAAAATCTAATCCAGTGACCATTAATTCTGTCGAAAAATTGGCATTCCTCGGATCTAGGTACATCAGGGATTAGGGAACTCCCGTTTTCTCACGAATACACTAAGCAGACAGATGCAAAAAAATAGGTACGGTGAAGCAATACTCGTAACTCAGGTCGTCCGCTCCGCACACTGGTCGGGTTTCTGCATGGTCTGCCTCCGGTATCTCACGCTACGGCCAGCCAGCATATCCAGATAGGGTCACAAGTAATTGATCCGTTGGTTCGATTAGGATGAACAAGCATGGGCAGGCAACGATTTGATTGGAAGACGAACAGAAAGACATACCGGGAGACGGGAGACTGCCAACACCTGCATTACTCCGTGGATCGATTGAAGCGGCGGCCTGAGGACTGCGCTGCTTCCACACCATGAGGGTGGCAGCCGTCTTCCAAAAGCGTCTCCAACAACTCATCTCAATGGCGGCCGAAACGTTGCTGCTTCTAGCGGCGGAAAAGTAGACACGGGGAATTTGGGCAATTTCCGCTGGGATGAGGGCGAGGGATCCGGGAGCCGAGCCGAGGCGGACGATAGTTGGACGAGCCGAGCTGATGATGGACGGGCTCCCGAGCACGGTGTACGCGGAATGGAGCGCGGAGACCGGTCAGCTGCCGGGTCGCTCGCGTGCAGTTTCGGCTTGACGTAGAATAAGCTATTCTACGGCTGGCTACAGTATATATATATATATATATATATATATATATATATATATATATATATATATATATATATATATATATATATATATATATATATATTCCACAAATATGTGGGACCAGCCTGTTAGTGTTGTAGCATTTTTTGAAAATAAATTTAAACTACAAACATTATCACTAGATCGTCTAGTTCATAGTCACTTGATCGTCTTGGTCTTGGGTCTCTTCTTAGGTCAATTCCTTATCAGTTATCACTAAATCGTCTAGTGCATAGTCACTTGATCGTCTAGTGTTCGAAAAAACTAGCCTACTAAATAATCAGCTGGATTGTGTAACCATCTAGGAATGCGCTCATGAGTGCAGGTTAAAGGATAATTGAATGTGATGCTCATTGGATAAGGAAGGCCCCCCTAACTTCAAGGAATATGGTTTTCGTATATTCTTCTAGAGTCAAGGATCATAAGTGGTCAGTGGATCCTTGTGTATATAGGGTTTTTAAGCTTTGAAGATGAAACGATCCGGATTCCGCGATGCCAAAATCCAAGCCTTTACTCATTGCGATAGTCCAAGGATACACATAAGCTATCGCAATTCATATGTTTCAATCGGTATCACATCCACAGCTTCGAATAACATTACATTTATACATTAATGGCCTAAGCCGGTACAAGTCCAATAGGACTGAATCAAGCAGAAATCGTAATCTAGCAGTGGAAAGTAAGTCTTCGGGTCCATCTCCACAGGCATCCTTGAGCGAAGCACCGTGATCCTCAGTTGTCCGTCCTTCATGGGAATGATCGTCGTCCATCTCATCGCCTTCCGTCGAAGAAGAGGTCGTCGTCCATCTCATCGCCTTCCGTCGAAGAAGAGGTCGTCATCCAGCTTATCTCCAAAACCTGCGCACCAGTAGCGCAGGCCACCCTGAGACACTCCCCTAAGTGGCAGCGTAATAATAAAAGGGACTGGCACAAGTGGAAGGCTCTAGGCTTCCTATGCAAGCAAGTATATAAATAATATTATCCAGTTTACCATATCATTGTTCCATTCGGAAATTCGATCACACAACCGATTCCCCTGCTCATCACTCAACCCAACACATACACACCTCACCACCATACACCTCTTCCATATCATCCACACTCATCATACTACATCTGCGGCATGACAGCTCCCACCCGTCCATGCCTCAACGGCCGCAGCCGGTTTCCAAGCACTCGAGGGAGAAGAGAAGAAATCCCATGCTAGATGAAGTGACTCCGCTCTTGGATCGTCCTTTGACCGGGACAGCGGCTATACGTATAGATCATACACTCTCGAGAGGATGTTGTACATCTGTACCCACACGAGATGGGACGGAGGCAGTAGCGATCTGCGCCGGGCCCACCACACCGATAGATAACCCTCCCTTTCTGGCACCTTTCCTGCTTTCCTGAGCTAGAAACTGTGCGGATACAAACCCACCGCACTCTCAGAACTGTGAGCTCGACTGATCCGGGGCCCCATGGGTCGAGTATATCGGGGACGAGAGATTACCCCCGCAACCGTCATCGCCCCCTAACACTATCGCCTTACGCCAACAGCTCCAGTGCCATTGGGGAAAGTCAAGAACCGGGCCTGAGGTCACGTGGTACACACGAGTCATAGTCCAAGATACTGTCACCCCTACTCGGTCCTTAATCGGCGAGAGCAAGCCTTCCAAGGGTCGGTTGCCACCCTCAGCGGTGGGCCGCGCACCACCACACACCTCTCTCCACTCTGAAGAGAGTTCTAGTCTCTCTCATGAATTCCGGTGCCGACTCTCGCCACCCATCTCACACACCATCTCGCTCTCAAATTCCCACCCACTTCACACACGCCAAGAGTTATCACATCTCACCATCAAATCACCCAATCTCACATCATGTTCATTTTATTTATTTATAGTAGTATAATGGTGGTGATGTAGCAAGCAAGGTAATAGTGGCTACATGAAAACAGGCTCCCTATCTTTGGGTGGGTTAACAGCAAGCATAAATAATAAAAGTAGCAGTAGCAAGTTGCGTGTCTATAGGTTATCAAGCGAGGGAAGTGTCTAAATGGTGACCTCGGTAGAGCTGGTTGCTCTAAATCTCTGGTGTAGTCGAAGTAGTCGTACTCGTCAGTGTCCTCCGAGAGCTCCTTCGGACCTATACGCAAAAGTCCGAATAAATCGATTGCACACAAACTCCAAAATAAGATGTATAAAGAACCAACATCACTCAAACAATAGCTCTAACTCGTAGAGCTTGATTTTAGATGAATTTAGGTTCTGGTTTCACATTATTTGGACTCCGAATGAATTAGTTATGAATTTTCTAAGTTTAAATCGGGGTTTAATATTTTCTGGAAAAAGTTAAGGGCAGGGCTGGTCATTGGGCCAAAAACTGGCCTGCTCGGCTTCCTCCTTGGGCGCGGCCCACTCTTTTTCCCCCTTACTGGGCCTGCCCCGCCTTCCGGTGCAGAGGCAGCAGCAGCCCACAGGCCCGGCCTGCCTCTCTCTCTCGCTCGGCCTGCTACGCTCGGCCCGTGGCTAGGCTGTTCACACAGCCCGTCTCGGTATCCCCCTGCCTCTGCTCCACCGGCTCGCCGGAGCTCCGACCGTCTCCTCGGCGAGACCTTCCCTCCGGCGGCCTGCTCCCTGGCGGCTCCTCTCTTCCTTGCTTTCTCCTCTGCGCTTGATTCCTCCGGCCGAACCCATCCTTCTCTTCCCTCGTTCACTACCCGCTCCACTGGCTCGAGCTCCAGCTCTCGGATCGACTACTCCGGTGAGTCCTCCTCTGGCGAGGTCACGCCCCGATGCCTGGCCCTCAACCCGCATGGCTTGCGGCGCTAGCTCCTCCACGCCTCCTCAGATCGTTCCAAGCCTACTGCCGCTCCACCCGCTGTGCCGCGCAAGCGGTGCGGCTCGGCGTGCACGGGCTTGGCCCGATAACCATGGTCGGCTTCCGCGGTCATGAGCATCACTTGGCCGCGGCGATGGGCCGATCTAGCGTCGTCTCCCCTCTAGCAGGCCCTCAGGCCAAGCCGTGCGCGGTTGCGGGTGTCCCCATTCGCGTCAGTGGTGACGACTACCGGCGGATTTATGTCTGCTGTCAAGGTGCGCATGCGCGCGGGTCTGGACTTGGCCCAGTCGTGGCGGCACTCGGCTCGTCTCTAGCTCGCTACGGTACCGACAACCCTCCCCGCAGATCAACATCATGCCGAAGAACCGGCCTATCGCGGTTGCGGGCGCTCCCGGCCGCGGGGCTCGGCTCCGCGGGACGTGGCGTGCGCGGCGCTCACGGCGTGCGTGGCACCCAGATGCACCGACCCGAGGAGATCACGGTCAAGACTGGGCCCCCGGCGACAAACTAGCGCGGCGGCGCTCCTAGCACTCCACAGAACACGCTACTAGGGCGACCTCCATGGCTTTGAGACACCGCTCGACGGCGGCGCTCTAGGACGCCATGGCGGTGGCACGCGGACAGAGGGGACTCAGGGAGTCTGGGTCCGTGGCGGAGGTTGGACTAGGGGCGCTTGGTTCTCACCGTGAGTTGCTCGGGGACGAGAAGTCGTACACGCGTCGGAGTCGGGGAAGCAGAGGACGGCGGGGTACGGCGGCGCACTCGTGCGGCGGGGCACGGCTCCACCTCGGCAGCTCCTCCAACTTGGCATGAACAGCGACGGCGATCTCCTCTTCTTCGATTGGCGTCGGCTCCTCAAGTACTCCGCGTCGATCCCCAGCGGTTGCTCCTCCGCGGCTAGAACAGCTCCGACGGCATCCTCCTCTTTCCCTGGCTCCGGCCTCCTCGGCCCTCTCTCTCAGTCCCTCAGCGGCGGCGATGGAAAGGGGCAAAACCCCAGGCGGCTAGGGTTACAAGGGTGTGCGCTGGCCTCTTATAGCGGCAGCTAGGCCTTGGGTGAGGGAGAAGGTGAATTCCGCCAGGCCGAAGGCGGATTGGAGACCGGCGGCTTCCTCTCTCTCGCGGCGCTCGACAAGGTCACGCCGAACGCGTGACCCCAGGGTCCACTGGCACGGGTGGTTGGGCAGTGACGTCGCCGTTCCTATCCTCACCCCTCGGCTTCTTGGTGCGCAAGGCGAGCGGAGGGCGGTCGGGTGTGGCGCGGTTGCGCGACGAGGCGCAGCGCGCCGGCTCGGTCGGATTGAGACGAAGGAAGGGGAAAGGGAACGACTGCCAGTGGGCCTCGCGTGGCAGTGAGACTGCGTCGGCGTCCCCACCGGTCAGTGTCCCTGCGCGGGTGAGGAAGCTGGGCCGAATCCCCGGTTCCGGCCCGCTGGCGGTCAGGCGGGTTGGGCTGGCTCGGTGAAGAAGACCCACCCGTCAGGGTGAGGTGGGTTTGAGGCTGGGCCGGTTGGCTGGTCTTCGGCCCAAGGCGGTGGGAGGTTCGGTGGCCTGGCCGGCTAGATGGCTGGGCCGGAAGGCTTTCTCCTTTTCTTTTCTTTCCTAATTTTGTTTTCCATTTAATTTGAGTTGATGTGAATTTGATTGGTTTGGTTTGAATTTACTTGCACTCAAACAAAGATCCAAGGAAGACCCAAGTATGATGCACAAAGTTAAGCACAAGATATAACATAAGATGCAACAAAAAGTAAAATTAATTATCATAATTTATTTATGGTTAGTTGGTCATTTTAATTATTTATCCTATTTTCTCGGTTATATGCAATGCGTCAAATATAAATTGGAAATGAAATTTTTAGGTTGTGATTTTTGGTTTACAAAAACTAGGGTTGTTACAGAAGAGTCCTATTTAGGGGGTCTGAGGTTAGTCGCTTGATCTTGAGATATGCTGACCTTGGATGCACACAGAAGCAAAAAAAAAAAAAAAAAAAAAAAAAAAAAAACTCAGGAACAACTCAATGATAAGTGGAAAAGGTTCAAGGTCCAAGAGAAGTTAAATTCAACCTCGAATATTCGAAGAAAGACAAGTGTAGAAAAATCCTCTAAGGAGTGGATGGTCCGATTTCTCTGAAAATCAACAGATTGAACCTTTGGGAAGCCACTAGTGAAACTCAATGGAATTCAACAAGAAATGCATGTACTAGATCTTCTGACCTCTATAGGTCGGACATCAAGGACCGAAAAAATTCTACAGGAGCCTATGAAACTTGGAAAAATTGAGCATAATGGATCAGAAGGTCCGACCACTGAAGGGCGGACCATTTTCATAGGAGATTGATATGTTTCCAAGGTCAACGGAGGACACATGGACCGGAAAGTCTAACCCCAGCAGGTCAGACTATCAGTCAGACCATTTGTATAATCATCGGCTAGACACTATTTCAAATGAGGATAAATGATCAGACCTATTCACTTTAGTGGCTAGTTGACTAGATTGTTGGATTGGCTTGACCACGGAAAAGTGAATGGACTACGTTAGCAAGCTTCTTTTCTCAACATGTCCAAGTCTTGAGAGCCATATATATAGGTTCCATGGCTTCTCTTCAATATGCTTGACACTTTCGCTTCAATAGCAACTTCAAGAGTCACCTAAGCTTCATATTTCCATCAAACCACTTGAGATTTTACACCTTTGAGACAAAGAGAAGGTCTTCACTGCTGTGTTTTTCGGGTTGCGCCCCGTTTAGTCTGTCCCGTTAGGGTAGATCTCTAATCATCAGATGTACAAATGTGATTATCATACTCCTGAGAATGGTAATAAAGCACATTTTTGTCCCGTTTATTAAGTGCTGGAGCGCTTCAATAGCGCGCTATAAAATTTAGCGTCAGGCTTCTAACAACACTATTAGTGCACAATAGCGCGCTAGAGCGCACAATGACACGCTATTTTGTACTGCAATAGTGTTAGTGTCAATTCTGCAGAAACGCTATAGCGGCGCTATAGCGTGCTATTAACGCGCTATTTCATACTATGGTAGAGTGTGAAGTGGAATATTTGTAGGTTGATAGGTTAATGACTTCAAGTTTGAAATTAACCCAATTCACCCTCTCTTGGGCATCCGATCCTTACAGACTACTGTGTTGAGGCATCAAGGTGTTTTCCATAGTTGTCTTGAGTCTTCTTGGTAACCTTTAGGTTTTCTCTTTTCTCTTTGATCACTCTTTGAAGGGATTTTTACTTTAGGTCCAACGATTGCATCCCTGGAACTAAGATAAATATTCTAGCAAAGGTATTAGTCCTAGATAGTTATGTTGTAATTCCACCACCAAAATTTCACTGAGTACAAGGCTTATGGTCCATTTTCCTAGCTCTTTTGCAGTCACACCAGATTGTCCGGTTAGTTCAACCAAGACTGACTTAGTTGTTCTGAGCCTCGTTGGATGACTTCAAGGCCATTTCTTTTGTTCTCAGACCAAATTGTCTGGTAAGTTCAGTTTGTGGACATTTTATCTCTTTTCGAGTGCTTATTTGGAGGTCATCTTCTAGTTCTTTTTGTGCTTATTTGTGGTTCTTCCTAGCCATGTATAGGATGAGTAGTATATCATTGATATGTTGTCTTGCATGTTCGCTAGAAGGGAGGTTTGGTGTTGAATTTTAAGGGATCCTATTCACTGCCGCTAGTCCTGATCTCGGTCCTTCAGCAGGAAGAGGATAACATGTGTGGCCCAAATGCCATATACCAGAGAGAAGAGTCAAGGGCATTTTTGTTCATGCAAGCATACAATAGCATGCACGCTTTTCCAATGGTATCGGATATGTGCAAAGTTGCATGTCTTAGAGAGAGAATTGTAATGACAAGTTTACAATATGATGAATAATAATGGTACTTCTCCAAATCATGGAAAAGTTATAACAGCACCAATCCATATAACCCTTTCTCTTTTCCTTTTGAAAGAAGCAGGTGATGTTTCTCAAGTATCATGGTCGTAGGAATTTTCACCCCAAACATAATACCAGATATGTTGCACAACTATTGTATAGATCGCACCCTAATAAGAGTAATTTTGATAGTGGTCTTGCAACTTTACAATACTGTACAGCTCGTATCTAGAGTGGTTTTGATAGCGGTTTTTGCATGATGTGGCTGAGGGGTGCATATTGGTTTTGATAGTGGTTTTCACATGATGTGCTGGACAGGTCCACACTGGTTTTGATCGTGGTTTTCGCATAATGTGGTGGAGGGGCCAGATTGGTTTTGATAGAGGTTTTCACATGATGTTGTTTTGATATTGGGCATTTTTGTTACAGCTAAAGGTTGCCACCAATACATTGCTGAATAGTTGATGATCTAGTTACCCCACGTGTGGTGTGCGGGCCTTTGCATGGCACGTAGATCTCACAGGAGTCTACGCACACAAGCATGGGAGGCGGCTGCCATCCATGAGGTATCTGGACTTGTAGATGCCATCCAAATCCCGTGTGTGTGTGGGGCTGTCGTTATTCACCATTCAAAGGAGGAGGAAGAAGACGCCTAGTGCCCCAGCTTCTCTTTAAGCACATGTGTGATATATGTCCTGGCAGAGGTGCTGCCCTATATGACAGCTAGGGGTGGTGAAGGTGGGGAACAGAGGGAGGAGAATCACCTATCATGTTGACTTACACTCAGAGGTTATTGTTGCGTCATGTTAAACACACACACACACGCACGCACGCACGCACGCACGCACAAAATAAAAACTCAAGGATGCGACCCGTATGGTATTGAAATACTTAAGGTGTGTAAAATATCAGGTTTGATGTGTTGTAGGATGAAAATTCAGGCAGTATCACTAATTGGGTAAAATGAACTTCTTCATTACCTTTTTTTTCATTATAGCGCTGGACCTAGCTAAGTGTATACGAATCAGAAGATGACTACCACCATTTCCAATGCAACCATATATGGCTACGATATGTCCAGATCCCCCTTGCAGGTTCAGCTGCGCTGCAAGCAACATGAGCAAGCACGCCATCTCCGACCTCAACTAACCGTCGGCCGCCGTATGTGTTGGGGCTCAGTGGTGAAGCCGGCCGGCAGTACTCGGCCGGCGTCCCATGAGGCCATGCCCATGCCATCCAACAACGTGGCAACGCCGGCGCGTTTGAAGGAGGCGGGCTACACGGTGGTCGTCAGTTTCGTGGTTGGCTAGCTTGGACATGAAGGTCACGCCCAGGGAAGATTGAGTTCTTCACCGTGATCATGAAGAAGCTAGTTTATTGTACTTGTAGCATGCAGGTTTATTGTCCTGCAGGAATGATGACGGTGGTGAAGCAAAAACGTGCTCTAATTCCATTCCATTGCCTCAAGAAAAAAAATGAATGGAAACTGAAAAGGTAATCATCTGGAAGAAAATGGAAAAGATATATATAATCATGATCTATATATAAATGATAGGCACGTGGTAATATTCTTGAGCCTGTCCGATGGCAACATGAACGCTGAACGTACGGAATGTAGGAGTGTAAGTCCGAGCGAGTGTCGATCCGGATGGCAGACGAATTGAAACCGCGTGATCGATCGAATTAACAACACCGCATCGGACTCGAACTCGATCACGCCTGCGCATGGCGGCATCTCGTGTCTATATATAACTGGGACTGGGAGCTACACGCAGCAAGCTGGGATTCTCACAGATCAAAGCAAACCCAGAGGAGAGCTCTGGTTCAGTCGTTTGTTCTTCGCTCCATCGCTACGACCTCCATCTCATCATCTCCAGATCAATCACGATGGCGACGTTCGGCCGGGCCGCCGCCCACCTGCCGGCGCCGCGCCCGCCATGGCCCTGCCGGCGCCCGCCGCGCGCGCCGCCGCTGCGGCGCTCCGTGGCGCAGTGGGAGAAGGACTTCTGCGAGTCGCGCGGGGTGCCGTGGCGCAAGGTGACGGACCAGCGCACGGGGCTCAACGCCGAGGGCCCCGGCGGCCGCGTCGGCAGCTGGGACGACTCGGGCGCCGTCGCGGCGCTGGTGGCCGCCAAGAACCGCTACTGGGCGGAGATCAATGGCGGGCTGGCCGCCGCGCGCGGCGTCCCCGTCCCGCCGCTGCCGGACCCGGACATGTATGTCGACGTGGTCGTCGACGGCGGCAGCGGCGCGGAGGTGGAGGACCCTGCGGTGGAGGCGGAGTACGAGGCGGCGGTGCGCGACATGGAGCGCGCGAGGGAGGAGAGCGCACGGCTGCATGCCGCCGTGCTGCGGGACGACTTCGTGCCCGTGCCCACTGGCTGGGACGTCTGAGTACACGTACGCGCATAGTCGCATCAGATCGGTGCATGTCGTCGTCGCAAGATGCGTGGAGAGGCCGGACTTGCGTAGGCTCTTGCATGCATGTCTTGGCTTCCTTCTAGCCTGGAGTGTACCATGAAGAGTACTATAGCTCGATCTGTTGGCAATAGATAGGCTGCCGGGATTCTCTCTCTCTCTCTGTTCAGTTCTTGATTTATTTGGGCGATGGATCGATGGGAAATTCTGTGTGATCTATGGAGCTGCATGTGTATATATATATATATATATATATATATATATATATATATATATACACTATGCGACTGTAACTAGCTCTAATCAAACAAGTGTACTATTCCATGATGTTTTCAGACATGATAAATGTTAGGGCAGAGTGGGAATCACAGTGCCTGGTATGTAAAAGCGTTGCAGGATTACTTTTTTTTTAGAAACGTTGCAGGATTATTGGATTAGCGTAATCTGTAGATGGGGTGTGGACGTGTGGTGGTGGACTGGTGGCGAAACCGGCGGCTACATCATGATGTGCCAACTGCCAAGAGGGATGGGTCAGGAGGGTGTATAGTAGTGGGAGGTGACGGTGGTTGCTAGGTGGCCGAGGGTGGAGAGTGTTGAGGTTTTCTCGAGCGCCCAAAGTGGTTGCAAGAAGGAAGAAGGCCGGAGGAAAGAGATGACCACCAGGTGACCAGAGAAACAAGAAAAACGATTAGATAAGATGTTAATATAGAGATCTAAGTCTCAAAATTATTCAAGAGTACATGGTAAAATTTATCTGGACGGTTCACGGATGTAGATACCTTACAAAAACTGATCCAATAGAACATATGTTTGACCACAGCTTTCTTTTCCGGCTGTAGCGCATGCTTACAGGTAAATATATGTTTGATTTCATGGGAAAAAACTTAACTTCTTGCAGCTCTCTTCAGGAAAGTAGGAAACTGGCAACACTCCCTCTCTTTGTTGCCTGGAGGAAATTGTGCCACACGTTGACTCGCATGGACGTGTGGTGTTGCTGCTCCTCTTCCTCTCTTCTTGCCGCAGCATGAGCACCATGCAGCAGTATCGAGACTGTGAACCGGTTGAGCTACTTGGATGGGAACGTGATGGGGGTATACCTTGACGCTCGAGTCGAGCTCATGATCGTCAGGAAGCTGGCAGGCAAATGTGCTAATAACACATTGCAGACCTAATGGATCGACAGGGAATTGAAGTACAAACTGCAACCAAATCAACACCCAAGTCTGCTGAATCTACCATCTGCCTTCCCCGGACCTCAGAATCAAGTGGACAGCATCATCCAGAACCGTAGCTCCATAACATTCTGTCAATCAACATTACATTGTCCTACTACCTCGTTGGGCTGATAGGTCATTAGCATTATTCTCGATCTGAAAGTCACCCAATGATCCATTGTCAAGCACTACATGCCTGCTAAGCCACTGCATGTACATTACTACATTTACATAGATGAGGAGGCGAAACATTATATTGTTCTGAAAAAGAGCTAGAAGGATGGGATGATGTACAGCAGTACAAAAACTGATTTCTACCAAGTACAACATATTTGGATGGACAGATGTCCCAACCATTCCACCTCAGCATGAGATAAAACCCTCTGTCACTGTCAAGCAATTCTATGCAGAATTTTGTCTAGTCGACGAATACGATGCAGCGAGGAGCGCAGCGCCAATCCCTGACCCCTCCTCCATCAATCTAAGACAAACTGTGGAAGCGATCTCATCCCCCAGTATCTCATCCACCGCTTCATTCAGAAATTCTCTGAAGACCGAATAGCCTTGGTAGAGACCGCCTTCAATCGCAACAACCGATCTCTTTGGCTCGCCGCCTCTTATCTTTCGGACTTTGGTCGTGCCACAAAGGGTTCCATCACGACCAGTTTTTTGTAGTACTGCAACGATCCCTGCTGCTGCTAGACGGGCAGCTCTTCTGGTGACAATGTCACAGACTCTAACAACCAGTCTCCGAGTCTTCAATGGAACATCTTGTATCTGTAAGGGAAAAATGACATAACCAATGAGATGATTGTGCCAAGAAAACGTTTTGCATGTTAACACATATATAATCAGTGTTTCATGTCAGCCAATCAACTAACCTTTAGGTGTTCTTTGAGTACTCTACTGACCACTCTCAGATCTGGGGAATCATCCTCACGAATAGTAGCTAGACAAGGCGTACTGAATGACATACAGATAATATGAAGTTGTTATATAACTCTATGCATGCAACATTATCGTTTTCTTAATGTTTCAAAGTTTCAGACTAGTTATTTACATCCTCAACAAGAAGCTTATTAAACCATTAAATATTTACAAACATAACATTTCAACTCCTGTTGATAATTTTCAGGGAAGATAAATGTCTGATTAATACAGATGCAGGTAGTAGAAACTTTGGAAGTTACCATGGAAAGTTTAGTTTGCAAGAAACAAGTTACATTTTAATCATGACTGCTACGAATGGTTCATTAGAATCCAAGTTAATTCATCTTTGTGGGAAGGATCACCAATAACCTTAGTTTCCAACATTTGGTCAGCTAAAAAGTCCTCTATTGAACTGTTTCTTTTTGTACTATATGTACTATGTATCCTCCAATCTAAAATAAAAAAATTACCATAACAAACACAGAGATATTACGCCAAATTAATACCCACAACAAAAAGGATTAGGACAATATATAGGGCAGCATAGGAACAGGGCAATGGATCATATTTAATATAAAGATTAGGAACATCATACGGCTTAAAAATATTGTAACGACGACTAGTATGAAACTAGCCAGGCAAAGAATCATAAGAACAAATACCAATTTGTAATATCACAATATTACTACATCAATTACAAGTACCTGAATATGAAAGGGGTTGATAGGCAATTCACAGAAGTACCAAATACATCTGATTCTTGAGCCATTCTTTGGAGCACTGCTCTTGCAATTTCCCCAAGATACACACCAGAAATCATTTTCTCAAAAGCCTATATGCATCAAATGTTGTTACTATCAGATCCAAAAGCCTTTTCAGCTTGATTTTCACAAGCAATGCCGAAAGGGAAAGTTTTAATAAATTCTTACTTGGTCATATTGATTGCATTTCACATAGTTATTGAAACATATGTCATATGGAGTCAATGGAATTTGCGGAGGTCGGAAACTACCCCATTCTACATTTACAACCTAATGAATAGATCATTAATAGCATAAGGTACATTCACAAATCAATATGTCCATAGTGAAAATTTAATGAAACCAAATTATACAAATAAAGCAGAAAAGCGCAAAATAATACCGTGAGGTCAGAGTTGGTAAGAAGACCTTGACATTTTGTGATTGCAGCACTGCGTTCAATATAGGAAGCATTGGTACCAGCTCCTATAATCACTGCAGCCACTGTATCCTCATCATAATAATGCCCCATGGCTAATGTACCCACAGCATTGTTCACCTATTAGCATATGAAATCAACAAAAAGATATGATGCATATGTTATGATTCTTCAGTGAATAAATTACAGGCAGGATCGTTGAAAAGCAAATTCTGCAAGACTTATCAAGGAGCATGCACACTACAGGAGTACCAAAACCTTTCGGTGTCGAAAAAACACCAAAAATAAAGCCTTAATTGCCGAAAATTAAATGTGTTGCTGAAAACTTTTGGTTTTCCTATAAACCTTGTTCGGTTGGCTTGGTTTTGGAGGGGATTGAAAGGGATTTAATCCCTTCCTATTCAAATTGACTGGTAAGGGATTTTGACTGGTAAGGGATTAAATCCCCTCCAATCCCCTTGGAATTTTCCCTAACCGAACAAGCCCGTAGTGACATCAATTCATTTGAGCGTAAGCACATAACATGAGGGGGTAGTATATATTTTCGTTTTTTTTAAATTCAAGTTACAGTCATATCCATGAGTTCAAATATAATAACTCGATAATTTCATTACATTCTCTTCATCTTGCACACACGCACACACATGCTTAGTCTAGAAAAGCAATAAATATCTCTTGAGTAAATGGCTTTTTAAGCTTTACAATGAGGAAAGCATGTGGCAAGAAGTAATCAAAAACAAATACTGAAAGGAAAACCACTTGTACAAGTTGAGAATAAATTAGGAGGGTCCAATTTTTGGAGGAGTCTTATTATGAACGTGAAAGATCTCTTCCTAAACTTAGGAAGGTTCAAACTTGTTAGCGGGAACCAATTAAGGTTTTGGGAGGACAAATGGTTAGGGAACCATGCTTTTAAACACGTTTACCTGAATTTGTTTTACATTGTTCGCAAAAAACACGCAACAGTAGGTGATGTCTTCGTGTCAACTCCACTAAATATCACTTTCATAAGAGCTTTAGTGGGAAATAAATTACATGAATGGCACAATCTGGTTGCTAATTTAATGTTTGTTAATATAGAGGAGGGTAACAACACCTTTGTGTTGGGTTTACATAAAATTGGGTTGCTTTTCTATTAAATATATAATTCTCTCATTAACAATGGCACTATAGTATCACAAGAAATTTGGCATTTGAGAATTCCTTTAAAGATTAAGATTTTCCTCTGGTTCCTAAAGAGAGGAGTTATCTTAACAAAGTATAGATTGATTAAATGAAATTGGAATGGTAGGACAAATTGTGGGTTTTGCAACCAGCCCGACTCAATCCAACATTTGTTTTTTGAATGTCATTTTGCTAAATTTTTGTGGCAAGTTTGTTGTAGTACAATGGGTCTAATGCCTCGTAATACCATAAATTTATTTGGTAGTTGGTCAAAGCAGGGTCGTCAAAACAAAATGGGAATGCTTTTAGCTAGAGTGGCAGCTCTCTGCGGGGCTATGTGGCTCACTACAAATATATTATGTTTAACAAGTGTAAGCCGGTATATGTTTCACAGGCTCTATTCAGGGAGATCCACCAGCTTCATCTCTGGGCTCAGTTGCAGCGTACTAATGATAAGGAGGAAGAGGTTGTGGAGGCATGCAAAAGTTTAGAGTCTTCAGCTATGGAGCTCTTTTCCTCATTTGGATGGTATTTTGTATTTCGGATTGGATTTTGATTGGTGGTTTCATTTAGTGTGAGTTGTACTCCCTCTGTTTTTTATTTTTTGTGTTTTAGTTCAAAAATAAACTAGCGGGTGACAAATATTTGAGGGAGGTAGTAATAATTTGACTTGAAGCCTCATCTATGAGTGCGGAGGCCGGACTTGTTCTTTTATCTAAAAAAGGAAAGCAATAGGACATGTGTAGACTGAATTGTTCTTAAATATTTGCATCAAACAATTCTTTATATACATGAAAGGTTCAGCTGATGGGATATGTATAGTTTATTTGGTAGAACATAGCATGCATATGCATACTACAGCAATGGATTATGGGGAAACAATGCATCAAAATCAAGTAGTGGAATTTTTACTCGTTTTTCTAAATATATATGAATGACTTCACTCAGCATAATTAGGCCAGTGACATACCAATGCTGTGACCTGCAAATTCACTCCATTCCTAGCAAGGGCTTCATTCAAGCATTGAGCAACATCTTTGCCAACCTGATGTTCCAAAATTCAAACAAGCCAGTGGGTAAAGTAAAATTTTAGCAGTAATCATAGAGGCAACCAGGCAATAATATGGCAAAAAAAAATTCATCATTCATAGAGAGGGAAAGATGGAATCCAATTACGTGAATGTACTAAGGTCTAATGATTGCAATTAACTTACTATTAACAATTTAGCATAAATATATAAACGATATATTATCAGCATAATATATACGATGAAGGAAGATATTATCAGCATGATTCTAGTTTCAATTTGAAAAATCATCTCTCTTGCAACATAAACATTCAGCTATTTGAGTAGAAACTTTACTTTGAACCATAATGAAAAGCAGAATAATTGAGTATATGACTTTGTAACTTACAGTTTCTTCAATTGAAAATTCTTTTGTCCACCTAATTAATGACCCTGAGGATATAGAAGCTTGTCTGACAGGGAAGGAAAATGTAAAACCAAGTGTCATTCCCACATCTTTCCCACCCTCCCTATCAATAAAATTCTTTAGTGCCGAGGCAATTAGATCGAACAAATCCTGCACACAGAATAAAATCAGTATACAAAATCAGCAGATCTTGCAAAGAAGCTGAAATAAAATGATGATAGTCACCTCGCTTGTACCCTTAGTCAGTTTTTCAGGAATGGGTTGATGTTCAACTTTTTTATTGATAACCATAGATCCTGAACCAAGCTCTAGCCTCATGACTCTAAAGCTTGTTCCTCCAAGATCAATCACGTAATAGATGCCTTCTTCACTCCTGCACATATGAATCACCATAATGGGACTACCTAATCATTTTTTTTTAAAAAAAATTGTTTATCTGATAGCAGATCATGCAACAGAAGATCCATAGGCTAAATATCATGGACATGAGCGATGGCATAAGAAAGAAATTTAGGGAGCATTCGGTAGCACAAGGAGAATTATGTCAGCACTTGAAATCTTTCAAATCAACATCGAGATTCTATGCAACCGATATATAATACTACAATATGCTGCTGCATTAAAGTGTCTGAATTGTTACGAGAAACAAGGGCATTTCTACGTAATGTATATAGTGTCTCAGACAAAATTATATAGTAACTGATGTACCAACTATCAAGCAGTAGTGTAATTTGCCAAAAAAACCAGTGGGATATCAAGACAGTTGAGTAATGCAAGAAGAAAGAACATGTCAAGCAGCTGACAACAGACCCAAAAATTGTACTAGTATTGTCCTGGACTTGTCATTTGGCTAGACCTAAGCCAAAACCCTCTCATGCGTGAACTCACAACACGAAGACACCACAACCAGAACCAAACAATGCAATGAAAACCCAAGGAAGAGAAGAGGCTTCACAATCACACTGACCCATTGGGAAGCGCGTCGATGCAGGTAAGCAGCATGCGGACCTTGCTGGCGCCCTCGGATGCGAGCCCGGCGAACATCTCGACGGCGAGGGAGTTGACGACCCGCTGCAGCCGCTCGGTGGGCGTGGCGCACGCCTCCTCGAACCCGCGCACCACCTCCACGGCCCTGCTCCACCGGCACCACGCCGCCGCCCGCCGCGCCACCAGCGTCGCCGCCACCGCGCACGTCACCGCCGCCGTGCACCCCATCGCCAAGCTCAGCCACTGCGCCGCCCTCCCCATATCTCTCTCGATCCCTAGCTCCTGACGACCCACCCGATCGCGCGCAGCGCCTCCGTCCTCTTACCGCGCGAGCGCCGGAAGGCGTCGGACGATATGGCTGGCTGGAGTGAGTGCGATCTCGGGAGGTGCGGAGAAGCGCGGCCGCGGCGAGCCCCGCGGCGGGCGAATAAATAGGCGGGCGAGGCGAGGAAAGGGACGGGGCGGGCGACGTGGTGGAGATCGTCGTATACTAGGCATGGAATCGCTTTTATTTATTGCTTTCCTTGTCTTCTCTCGTAGTCTTATGGCCCCGTTTGACTAGTGCATCACAATAAATCGATTCTTTCCGTATATCTTATTAATTTCTACTCCATAAATTTGCAAGTAGCTGCCAAGATACTCTATACTGATTTTTGCATCTCTATCCCTCGTTCAAAGCTAATACATTAATATCGACAATCTTTGAGGCAAGAATTGATTCGACTATCTAATTGCTAGCCAAAGGATTCAGTACTATATCATGGCCGGGACTCATGGGAGGATGAAGTTTTTTCGTATGCAATAAATAATATGCATTTTACTCCATGCTTCAATTGACTTTTGGAATTTTGGCCGTTAATAGTTGTATTCTAAAATACTAATCCCTCGGGACATTGGCTCCACGTTACCTTTTACACACAAAGGTTGGAAAATATTTAAAAGTGATATGGCTGTAATTGTAAAAAAACAGTTTCATACGAGTATGCACTTGCTATATATTTATTACTAACAACAATATTATACTATTATAATATACAAAGTACTAGTCAAAGTTTGAAATTATTGGATTTATTAGATAAATCCAAATGACTAGTGGAACCATAATTATGGGTATAACTTTGCAATATCTATTATTTTCTCGAATAAGCAGAAAGCTATGTATCATTTTATTAAGAAGAAAGATGGGTTAAAGAAACATATATAACCTGCACTAAAAAACCTTAATATCACTACAAATAATACATCATACATGCCGATGCTAAGAAAAAAAAAAGGAAACAATAAAAATCTCAATAGATGCCCAGGAATCAACCACAGAAGTCCTAGGCCAGGAGGTGAGCTAGCAACTTTGCCCTAGCCCTTTTGCCCCAGCTATCCTCCAAACTAAAGCCTTAACTCATCTAATGGAAGATTCATCGAAACCTATAGATTGGGCGCAGCACCATTGAAGAATGACATATTCCAATGCCTCCATAAGGACTAGGTTCCCAAAGTAATTGTAGAGTTAAGCTCCTACCTAGGCAATCCCATTACAACACCACCAATTGTTTGGCAAGAAATATTGGAGAGTGATTGTAGAGTTCAGCTCCCAAAGGCTATGCAAGCCAATCCAGTGCAACAACTCAAACTAGAATTGCCCAAAAAACACATGCCACCACAAGTTGATCAATAGCCTCAGGATCTTAATAACATAGAAGGTAGAGTGGGTGATGTTGCAACCCTCTCATAGCAAGCCGATCTATGGCTCAACACTTGCTATGTGCACCTAACCACATCAAGAATCGATAATTGCTACATGCTTGGCTCTTCTAAATGTGTTCCCAAACATCAAATTAAAAAGACCGATCGAAACAATATAATGTCTTTAAAATTGATTGGATGTCTTTTGCTTCAATATGTGGAGCAACAACAAAACTGTGTTCAAAATGATGTTTCTTATTTAATCTCCAATGAAATATGTTGATGCCTTTGTACCTTTTTTTGTGAGGAAAGTTTGAGGTTACATCTGATCAACAAAGGATTATAATATGCTTCCACAATGATAAATGTGTTACCTAGAGCACATAGTGAATTTTTCAAGCCATATTTTTCTAGTTTTATTACAACCATATTTTGACCTTATACCAATTACATACCAACCTCTCAAAGTTCATCGATTAGCAATTTAGCATGCTCGAACATGAAAACCATCTTGGACTAAGTTTGGGCAATATGATCCATGGCCAAATAGAAAGTAAAAGCTGCTTGCCAGTCTCCAAAATTATAGAAGCTTATTTAGAAAAAAAAAAGAAAAAATATTATATGATTTGAATCTATCAAATAAAAATATCTAAGGAGTCATTTGGAACAAAAGATGGATTTCTATGGAATGGCTTGTTTCATAAAAAATTAGGATATTTCTCTCTCACAAAAAGGTTTAGATGGATTTCTAACATGAGACTAATAATTAGAGAAATCCTTTTTATCTATCTTGGACTAAGGGTATAATACACCCATGAAAACAAGTAATTTCTACAACCCTCATATACAACTTCCAAATAAAGCTACAAGCAAATTGATGTCTGCCTAAAAATTTGGGGGAGGGGGGTTGGCCTTGAAATTCTTAGAAGTGTTGCCTCTCTAAGGCTAGAGCTTTCCCTTTGTAACTTTTCTTCAAGTTTAGTACATGTTTATAACTTGTACATATGTCTAGATGTAGAGAGAAAGAGATAGTAGGAGAGAGGTTGGATCTCTCTCTTATGCCTCACCCTCTATCTCTAGATCTTGTTATATCCATGCCCCCTCTCGTCTTCCTCATCCTCTCTTTAGTTATGGCTCTCTCCCTCCCTCTCCCTAGACTAGATCTAGATCCCACCTTTCCCACTCCCCACTTAACCCTTCCTCCTCCCTCACTTTTGCTCTCTAGTTTCTCCGTTTCCCTCTCTTGTCCTCTCCGTCTCTCCTTGAACCTCCACCTTTTATCTCAATATCTATCTCTAGGTTTTTTCAAGTAAATTAAAATAAATTTGTGTTGGTTTGACTATTTTAAAACTTTTTAATTAACTTTTGGATGTAACCAACAATCGAAATGGGGACGCTCGATCCTCTATCCGTGAAGGTAACTCTAACCTTATGTGGAAAATTGACACCCAAAATCTGGCTTCCTATTAGCAAGATTCAACCCCTTAATGAATTCTCCCACGCATGGTCATCACAATGAACCATGATTAGAAGGTGTGAAATCCCGATAGGAATCCAAGGTGCAACAAGGCTTCTTAACTCGATCACATACTCTTTCCAGTCCAGAAGGATGAACATATATATGATAGATGATCATCCTCTCGTTGTTCATGAGGGGAGCTCTTAATGAACACACACAATAAATAATAATCCAATTTGAGTACATAGGCACACATGTCCTAGGCATAAAAGGCACACAAGGTAGTTGACCATGAACAAACAATAGATACAGTCACTAGACAAACTTACAACCTTGACCAAAAATCCAAAACTAGAACCACACTTGTACCAAACTCTATTAGAAACCTAGCCATAATTTAACACATGTAAGTACTCTACTGCTTGAGCTCCTGAGTAAGCTTGATACCCCTCATCTCTAAGTTATTTTTTCATGAACCCCCTCATCTTAAGATTTGATGTTGGGCTCTCTATCGTTGAGGATGTCCCAAACTAGTATAATTGTTTGTGTCAAACTTTTCATCCGTATGATTAACCTTCTAGACATCAATATCCATATAACCTCGTAATTCAAGAAGAAAGGTAGTTAGGGACCTAGGTCATAATTGCTGCTAGTCGTTGCCCACTATGGACTTGGAGCTTTGTCTACAAGGGGCCTCAATGGTATGGCGGCATTTATTGACAATGGTAATAACATTAGTTATATCAACCTGCAACACCGCTTAGGTTTGATCTCATTGATCACCTCAAGATTTCTCAATGGAAATGTAGGGTTGTTGTTTATTGTGTCCTACCCTAATAAAATAATTCTTTATATCCTCTTGTGCTGATTGTATTTTGGGTACCAGATCCTCCTGTTCTCTCATTATTATCCTTGTGAACTTTTTGTGTTATTTATGTACCTAAACTGCGATCTTCATCAAAAGATTCATATCCATTGTTTGGGGATAAGCAGATACTCATCTTTCTCATATTGAGTAGACAGTAGTTGTAGATCATACTTTACTAAGGTAGCTTCTAGAGCTTATACTTGTTGTTAGCTTGCAACTTGGGGAACAGTTGCATGTCTTATTTACTCTAGTTAGTTTATTTAATTACAAGGGTTAGTTTCCTAGTTTTGATCACTGATTGGAAAGCCGAGTAAGCATTAAGTTTACAACACTTCCATAAATTTTATTTTAGTTTCTATGGAATGTCTATTCACCCTCCCTCGTGATGATGTATAGGGCCTTACACTTGTTCAGGAGGAAAATATCCCACCTTCGTGAACAAAGAAGAGTGTTTCAATTTTACGATAAAATGTTCTAGGTCTAGGACAAGAAAGTTCATAGAATCTAAACAAAGAAAAAATATCAAAGAAAAGAACAAAAGGGGAAAATATCTCATGTTTGGCACATACTTTTTAGTTCAATTTGGAACCCAGATAACATAATATGGTCCATATGAGTATACCATGCTAGAATTCGATGCATGCAAATATTAGTCATCCATATACAAATACCATGCTATAAAATTCCTACAGCAAAAACACATGGAGGATTAATTATTTACGAGTCAATCTTTCTCAACCAAAATGAACATGCTATAAGTCAAACTCCTTGACAAAAAAATTTTGCAGTCACATAAATGTTTTCACCTACAAATTTCACTTCATAAATTAGTTTATGAACTCCCGCAGCAGTACACAACTTATCACCTAGTTTTATTGGAAGTCATGATTTTGTCATAATAGGATACCAGCTTACAAATTAAAGTGTTTGGTTCGTTGGCCAACAAAAAAAACCACACATCTAAACAACTAATAAAAAGCTAAACAACCTAACCAAAGAAGCCGAAGCATTCCACAAAATTAAATGCTAGGAGGATGAACATACAAAAGTCACTATAGCAATTTGGCTTATCATGGAGAAAAGCCGATGCAACGGTGTAAATAAGTTGATGAAGACATCCACTGCTAGCCGATAGAAGAAACTTAGCAGTTGATGATAGTCCACCAACCGAGTAAGGTTTGATGGAAGATTTGATGGCTAATAGGTAGTCCACTAGCCAATAGCAAGATCGAATGGTCAACTAGATAGGCAACGAGCAGGTTGGCTGCGCTAGATAGCCAAAGATATGCAATGGTACTTGTGTATCAAGCCACCCTGTTAACATCCGGCAACATAGGGCGTAACTCCGACATTACTTGAACCGGTGATGATCAACTGACCAAGAACCAAGAAATCGTGATGATGGTATAACCGTTTTTGTAAGGAGATTAATGCATCCCATGCAAAAAAAGATGAACACATTGAGATCTGTGTACTCCAGCTTATAAGGTAAAGATAGCGCAAAGCCTATAAAAGGGTTGTTGTATTAATGCTATTTCATTCCTTTTACACAATGCACCTACTTACATATTTATAATATAGAGGATTTGACCTTTTTCTAAAAAAATGAACTATTTTGGTCCTGATTGGCTACCTGTACTCTTTATTGTGCATTGGCTACGTACAGTATTCACTAAGACTCAAATTTGATTTTGCTGCTGCAGCACTAGCAGCTGAAACTTGCGGCTAATCAGGCCCTTCATAACTTAGACTAAAGATATATTACAACTCAATCTCCAATTATAATACCCCTACGTCGCTATGACTTAGATGATTTAATTCAAATTGTTCATTATTCCGCATCAAACATCTTCGATCATGAAGCTTTTTTGTATTTGTCGATCATAATGTTATTGTATTATATATTGATCATCAACACATTAGTTATTAACATATTTGGCCAAAGATACTAAATTCTCAAATTTTGGTGTTAACACCTTGCCACATATATCTTCTTAAAATCTTTTCATATTTCTATCTCCCACCAAATAGTAGCATGTGAGGCCTAGCTACTAGGTCTGTTTATCAAATAAAAGGAAAGATATCCCAATGTTGGTGTAAACTTTTTTGCACAATCTAGAATCTAGATAATATTTCATATTTGTACCGCTCGGGGAATGGGTGGCAGGGTCTCAGCCACATATAAAAGCCAATCCCAACTTCTAGGGCTTTATTTGTCAACTGCCAATCCAAGAAGAAGAGAGAGGAG
Organism: Paspalum notatum; assembly: GCA_022530915.1. Classification (NCBI taxonomy): domain Eukaryota; kingdom Viridiplantae; phylum Streptophyta; class Magnoliopsida; order Poales; family Poaceae; genus Paspalum; species Paspalum notatum. The sequence goes on from CM039692.1 coordinate 29,062,562, forward strand.
ATGAGGAGTAAAGAGGTGAAGCTTTGCCAGATTTCCACCGTGTGCCTTGTAGGTACTGCATTTTTTTTTTTTGTCTTTGTAGAGTATTTGCTATGTTTAGGATTTGAAGTGCGTTGTGATATTAATTTTTATCTGCAAAAATTAAGAATTATAGTAATCTATCATAGGTTGGAGATAGCTTTAATTGCACTGCTATATTAGCTTTGTGTATCATTTCAAAGTATGAAAAATTGCTCAGTACTTTTTTTCCAGGACAACTAGGAAATAATGTTGTATCCATGATTTAGTGATACGTGGCACTAGTAATTGAGGATAACTTATTGATTCATAATTTAATTATTATATTCCTGCTTAGGCTATGCCCTAATTTACATTAGGGCATCCCTATTAGAGTTTAGGGTTTTTACGGGGATAAAATCAGATTGTTGGCAGTTTCGGTTTGAATTCCATGTAATAGGAATAGCAATATCATAACTAGGTCATATAATGCTTTGCAGATGTATTGTTGAAGTTGATTTAGGAATTGATTACGCTGATGTATTCATAGATATGTCTAGCAAGGTTAAGTTCAGAAATTATGGTCAAGACAAAGGCTGCGTTTGGTATGCACCAGATTTACCTGGTGATGGAAGCCAATGGGGGTAGACCACGTGGGAACCTTTTAGGGCAACGGCCTCGCTACCTTTGGTACCCACAAATATCAAACCATGGAAGAATAATAGGACAATGCCTAGAACGTTGCCTACCACTTGATGAACAAAGCCGTTAAAATCTGAAATAATTCACGCTTAATAGGAGTCGAACCGAGGACCTCTCAGGTGCCGCTCGAGCTACTGTAACCATTAGGCTACATGCCTTTTGAGTGGAATTTATTTTTCTGGTGCAATCCAAATGGCCCGGAGTTGGCTATGGTCCCTATGATAAGGCCATACCGCACCAGGCCCGAATGTTAGGTGTATATTCTTGTAACATCGAGATGTGGTAGTATTTGTAGTAAAAATAATTTTATAAAAAATATAAAAGGAAAAAGCGCGATAGTGCAGCTGCCGCAGGCCCGGCACCGGCCCATCATCACAAGTACTTAGCACACTTCATATACGTGGGCCTATCTGGAGGCAGGCTTGGCGCACGGACACGGCCGCACATAGTGTGGGCCAAAACCCCCTAAAAAAATTGTGTGGGCCAAAACGTATCTGCGGTATCACTGGGCCGGGTCCTGCTCGGCTGGCAGGAAACCTGTGAGCGTGATGGAACGGCCGGGGCAGCTCTCTGTTTCAGAAAAAAAAAGGTAAAAGAAATTGAAGTGGCTGGACGGATCGGATTCCCCCAAAATCAGTTTACTTTGTTCATCATTATCTAGTACGTTGTCACAAGAATCCATTTGTTTTATTTTTTTTCTTGAAACAGAAAAGATTGGCGTCGATCGTCCGTAGAGTAGCAGAGCAGGAGGCCGCAGACAAAATTTGACTCCAAAATTTTCCCCTTTTTTCATCTATAAAGAAATTTCAAAATTTTAAGTGAAAGCATGAGAAATTAACTCTCCCATGTGGTAATTCTAGTGGGAAATGAACTGAAATGGCAATATCACCGTAGGTAATCGGCCGAATCAGAAACTACCAAAGGTGGACGCTCCTAATTATACCCCCTATAGGCAGAAGGCACGCACGCCACTTTCCCATTTCAAGTAAAAATTTCCTGACCGGCCACCAAACAAAAAGGAAAACAGGCTCCTCATGTATCACTAGTAAATGCTACCTGCTCTCGGCAAACATATATGAATCTCTTTTGATTCTGTCATCGCCACGTGATTCTGAATAATGCAAGGCATGCAAAGGAATATATCCTAATTTACACACTAGCAGGTATCTCTGCCTACCTACCTGCAGTGCAGGACATCATATACACAACTGTTGCAATACATAGTAGTCGTACTACGGTCGTAGTAGTATCTCCATGGAATATTGGAATATGAGTAGTATACGCTATAAGCACATTCGGTTGTCAAACTGGAGATTTGGTTGCTCAACTGATCGAGTGGGTACGGTGCCCTCTAATTTACAAGAGAGAAAAAAAAACACTGGCTGAGTAGGATGTGATGCATACACTGCCATATAATCAAATACTGAATTATACGCCATGACAATCATCATCCCGCTACCAGCTAGTTTGTCAATAAATAAGTAAATACACTGACATGTACGGTTGAGCCACGACCTGTATTCGCCTAACTGAGTTTGGCGATGCTTGTGGATTTGGCAGGATATGGCAGAAATGGTGTGTATATAACTTAGGCGATGCAATAGTCTTCAACTTCTTTTATAAGGAGGACAATGGAGTTTGGCGGATTTTGACCGCTTTACTTGATGATTCATGATGATAGATATAGATAACCTAATCGCGTCAATCCTTCTTCAGAGCTGGGCCGTGGCCCATATATAGGTTCATAGCTATGTATTAAGTCTGAGATTTTAGATTGCTTAAAAGGCATCTTGGGTCTTATTAATCTTTCCTTCTTTCTGCCTGTCTTTTATTTTATTTTATGTTTGGCAAAAAACAATGTTTGTCCGAAGAAAGTCAAAATCTCTTAATAACGAAACTTGCGCCATCCACCCTGGCTCTGCATCCAGCCACGTCACTTTTTTTTCTTATCCGTCAGATGCCGATCGGACCGTCCAAACGCTGGCACAACAATTATGGTTCCAGAGCCTTCGCCCTAACTCCTGAGCTGCCGAGCGCGACAAATTGGGGCCTTCCCCTCTCGCCGGCCACCACCAGGCGCCAGCGACGACCTGCTCCTGCTTGTAGCTACCAGAGCCTAAGGAAAAGTTATGTCAGTTGTAGCCCACGCTTCTCTTCGCTTGCCACACTGTCCGCAGGAGATGGAGGCGGCGATGTTCTCGGGTCTCGGCGGCCGGCCAACAGCGATGGAGACGGCGCCCGCTCATGCGTGTCTCACGACGTGACCATCCCTGGTGGCGCGGCTCGCTCAGCAGCATGTGGCGGCCTTCATGGCGGCGGCGGCCGGTTCGTCTTCGCCTGCTCGCTCCCTATGGCCGTAGCGGCGTCCAGTGCGTACTCTTGCGTGCCTCCGTGGCTGCTGGGGTGGCTGGCGCGTTTGCCCAGACCGGTGGTAGAGGCGCTCGCACGTGCTCGGTGCGCCGGCGGGTCAGCAGGCCTGGAGACGGCACAGCGTGCTCGCCCGCGCTGACACCTGCGAGGGCGGCGGTGGGGGGCAGCGCATCCTGGCGCGTGGCCGCCGAACAGCAACCAAAAGTGGTATTGTGTCACCCATACGCACGGACGCACCTCATAGGCTATAAGTGCAACGGATTGTGCATATGATATTGTGTAACATTGTTTAAACATTGTAGATACATTGTACATAGACATGAGTTTGAAACCCACAATCAAATTGCATAAGTTGCTGCCGCCACTTGCGAAGTTGCGAGTTGGGAATCGGGATGTGTTGTGCTCTTCAAATGATGGCACACACAGAGAAGTAGTCATTCTACACTGGAGACGCAATGTAAAGAGAGGATGGCGCAGGTGTTGTGGCGGACGCGTGAGTGGATAAAAATAGTGGGCCAAATTGTGTATGTGGCACATTTAGGAAGAATGTTGTAGTGAGAAAAGTTTTAGAAAAGATACATATAAGAATGACTGTATCTAAGAATACGAAGGACCCAAATTTATTGCCTATCGGCATTCTCGGTGATGATGTTCACCACCTCTAGACCTCCTCGTATACCCTAGTCCTCTATGACTTCTTTAATTTGGAAGGGAGAGAAAATGACATAAGCGCTATGCCAATGAATCTAATTCTTTTGACAATTATAAGAAGTGAAAATAAAAAGAAGTAAGCAGTATACAGTATACTCTGTCTTGAGGCTGCATAAATAAAGATTGATTTATAATATAGAATAATTACACAATGTCATACACACATATAGACACCTCCGCCATCTCATCTGCACATACGGGCACATAGCAATATTTAAAATTACACACTGCCATATACCTCTGTACACTAGGATATGTTAATTACACACACGTAGGCAAGCACACACATACTAGGCAGAGTCTTACATACTAGAGTCTTGCCGGCACTCAGCTCAATCGTGCCTCCTGCGGCCAGCACTGCGGCCTGAGTCTTGCTGGCGGTCAGCCCAGCCGCACCCCTTGGGGCTGACGCTCTCCTCTTTGGGTACACATGGATTGGAGTGGAATACACGTGGAAAGGAGGTATTAGAGTGTGTTTAAATCCACAATAGTTTAAAATTTTCTCCAATCCCTTCCATTCCACACCAATCCACTCTAATCCATAAGTACCCAAACAAGACCTCAGGTGTGCCTCCCCCCTGCCATGGCTCAGCCGCGGCCCCCGCAGCTGGTGTTGTCGTAGTACCCGGCGTGGTGTTGTCGATCTACACTGTGATCGTGCTCCCCGGTTGAGTTCTTTCGGCGCCGGTGGGTACTTCTCCTGTGTCGAAGTGCAAGTCGCCGCTGAACCTTGCTCACCAGCAGGCAGGGGGACGGAAAGGGGGCACAGGGGGGCAAAATTCCCCCTAATCAAAATGATTTGATTAATAAAATTTCTAATGATCTTAAATAAATAATCTAATTTGTTCTCCCTATATGTGAGTGCTGGCTTCGCCCCTGCCAGGAGGCGAAAATGATGAGGTCGACCCTCCCTGGAAGCTTCTAGGATGCCCTCAATATTTTGGAAGACTCTGGGCGGCCACCGTGCGACCTGTCGGAGATTGGTGGAGGAGGAAGGAAGGATCCCAGAGATGGGAAGAGAGGAGTTGGGACTTTGGAGGGGAGGGAGGCGGAGCGAGAGGAGGAACGGGTGGCGGCGACGGAGGCAGATGGGCTGCACAGCTAGTCAACTGCTGGCGCCGAGGCTTTGAAGGCAGCTTGGGTGTCTTTGCGCTTGCCTCGTCTGCCCTCACTAGGCAAGGTTCGTCTTTCCCATGCCGCCGACGGCAAAACCTGCTGAGAAAGTCTTGCCACTATCCACCTCGAGTGAGGGGATAAAAAATAGTGGACCAAAATTGTATATGTGGCACATTTAGGAAGAATGTTGTAGCGAGCAAAGTTTTAGAGAAGATAAATGTAAGAATTATTGTATCTGAGAATACGAAGGACCCAAATTTATTTCCTATTGCATTCTGGGTGATGATCCTCTGTGACTTCCTTAATTTGTAAGGGAGAGAAAATGACATAAATGCTATGCCAATGAAATGCACATAACTCTGTAACCAAAAAGGCGGATGGTGAGCCAAACATAGGTACTTGTATGATTAAGGCCGGGGTGTTTGAATAGACTTAGCTAAAGTTTAGCTACTAAAATTTAGTTTATTAGTAAACAAATATAGTAGGACTAACAGAGTGTTAAAGTTTAGCCAACAGACTCATTCTATCCATTAAACCATTAGCTCCTCGAACAAGGTGAGCTAAAGTGGGCTAATGAGGACTAAAATTTTACTCATCATGTGTATTCAACCACCCCTAAGTTTGGTGTCATCGAGATGTGGATATAGATGTGTAAAACATATTTGCGCACCGGAAACATAGTGAAGTTTGAAATATACATAGGCCGTGGGATAGATGAGCTGACCATGGTAGAGTGTGAAACTGTGGGTACAGCGGAAGCGAAAATTTTATTCGAATGCATATCGTTCATAATCTTTTCACGAAGTTGACATCAATTTTTTTTTTTTGAAGACATCAAAGATAGCGCTTAATTGTATTAATTTGGTATGGCCCATATATATGCGTGTACGCTCCTGTGGAAGTTATTGACTAGCTAGTACATACAGGCAGCACGTCTATATTAAGATGATGACAAGGAAGCTGACAGAACCGGCAAAACCATCCTCCGCTTAAGCACATAGCCGTTAATATATACACTATAAAAGAGCGAGTTTTCTAAATTTTTTTTTATCTACAAATGCATAGGTATACCCCTTACGCTGACCCTATTGTGTAGTTTGCAAAAAGTTGAAAAGGCCCAAAATCCATAGATGCAAAATGTTTCATCTATTTTCTCTCTTTATTTCTCACATCATTTTATACCCATACCGACCTGTTACTCACTGCAAGAAACAGGGAGAAGTTCGTGGGTTTATTTAAATTCGTCGGCCCCACGAACTTATGAAACCGACGAACTTAATTAAGTTCGTAGGCTTGGCAAGCTCGACCGACGAACTTATTTAATTTCATCGGCCCAGGATGGAGGCCGACGAACTTATTCGTCCCCGGTCAACGGTCGGGTCCGGGCCTGCCCGGGCCCACCGAATAGTTCATCGGTTCCTGGAAAGTTCGTCGGCCCGAGCTGAGAACCGACGAACTTAAGTCGGTGGGCCTGGGCAGGCCAAGACCCGACCGTTGACCGGGGACGAATAAGTTCGTCAGCCTCCATCCTTGGCCGATGAACTTAATCGGCCCTAGGTTCGAATCCGGATCTCGGCCTGGCTCCCTTTAGTCCCTACCGCGCCGTCTCTCGTCTCTTCGTCATCCCCGCGCCGCCGTCGCAGCCCCCGCCACGCTGCCCTCACCGCGCCGCCGTCTCCCGCTCCCCACCGCGCCGTGCTGCCCCTCCCGCTCCCCACCGCCCTGCGCCGCCGCCTCCCGCGTCGGCGTCCCCCGCGCCGGCCCTACCGCGCCGCAGTCCCCGCTCCGCCGCACCCGCGCCACCACTCACCGCGCCGGCGTACCCGCTCCGTCCCCACCGCGCCGCCGTCACCGCACCGACGTCCCCGCGCCGCCGCCCCACGTCACCGCGCCGCCGCCCCTCGTCACCGCGCCACCGTACACCAGTTAACTCGGCATTGGGTGCCTACTGCCGTTTCTACTACCCTGGCATGGTCACTCTGCCCAACGGTGATCGAGTAGCGGCCTACAAGTGGGAGCATTGGGGGCTCAAACAGCATGTGGATGGAGATGGTCAGGGTGTGGGTGGAGGCACCTGTCAGGGCACTGTGTGGAAAGGTTTTGGGTGAGTTGGATAGACTAACAATTCGATTGTTCATGCAAATTATGTTTGCAAATGATGACGTGACATCATGTCATAACGCAGGAACGATACCGCTTGGATGGCGAAGGCGACTATGAAAAGGAGAAAATGGCGAAACGAGTGTTCAATAAGGCAGCCGCAAAAGTCGTCAGGGACTCCTTCAGCAATGCTCGTATACAGGCGATAGTGAATTTCCATAAAAGGGTCAAGAATTTGAATGTGAAAAAGACAGCAGATTTGAAGAAAATGCACCTTGATGTAGAAGAGTTGATTCAAGGAGATATTGATTGGATCATGAAGGATCCTGAAGCTTGGAGATGGATCTGCCACCATTGGGCAGGAATGATTTGTAGGGAGCATCTGATAGAAACCGAGGCAATAGAACCAGTAAGGCAGGGAAGCAAAGGTTCGGGGCAGATGGCTTTATTGGCAAAGAACAATGCATGGTATGTATGCATATTAGCACCTTAAAATTTGATATAAGTCAATGTCACTAACTTTGCATTGCAGGAGGCTAAAATGGGCACTAAGCCAAGCTTTGTGGACGTCTGGATTGAGGGGCACAAAGGCCCAGATCCAGAGAATCCAGAGATTTTGTGCGATGAGTAAGCAACCGAGAAGCTTGTAAATATATTAAATCTAGTGAACATCGACTGACAACTGCATATACACTAAAGACTAGGGTACTAAAGACTCTGTTTTGCAGGCGAAGTACAAAGAGAATGTAATTCAACGCCATGGACTGGAGTTTGATTGGAGGGTAGGAGCACCAAGACGTTGAAGCCATATACGACGCTGGCGGTGGGTTACGCCATGGCAGGTATGTAAACCTAAAAAAGACAACATATTTCACTGTCTTTTGCCACTAGTTGTAGAATCATTGCCGACTAATGTTCATAGGTGAGGGTTAGGTGATGGTTCCTTGGAGTACTATCGTATTCTAAGTCCGCCAAGGACAAGCCAAGGGAGCTCTTCTCGCCGGCCGTCGAGAGCCCAGCAATAAGCTCAACAGGAGGAAACTCGTAGACTTCAAGAGAAAACTTTTAGACTTCGACAAAACAATGATTACATGATGACGTATCTTGTGGTACGAACTATTACTCATTCATATATGTAGACAATGCTATCCAATTTAACATTTCATTATGATCTAAGTAATAAATCTTGAACAGACATTGTCTCAGAAGCTTGGCGGAGATGTTCTAGAGTTTCGAGCTCCACAACCTTTTCCACAGGTAAACTCTGGTTGTATCAATTAGTGCCTCTGAACCAACTAATCTATTGATATACATATTTTGTAGGTGCCACCTAACTACTTCAGCAGTCCTATCAACCAAGAAACACCACTTGGAGATGCTCAGGGTTGGCTTGGATCCAATGCTCCAGAGTTTCGACCTCCAAAACTCATCCCACAGGTAAACTATGCTTGTATCAATTAGTGCTTTTCAACCAACTAATCTATTGATATACATGTTTTGCAGGTTCCACCTAACTACTTCACCACTCCTACCAGCCAAGGATCACCACTTGGAGATGCTCAGGGTTCTCAGCCTCCTCTTAACCAGATAATACCATCTGGCCAGGTAAATATTTCGCAATTTGAGTTACTACGACGTAATTGACCTATTTTGAGTTCTTAAATATATACGTTATATCTATTTGTTTGAGTTGCAGGGATCCCAGCCTCAACAAACAATGGATCTATCCTACCCAAGGACCGCCTTTTAGAGATGCAAGGTCACTATGTTTTCATTTTTCTCATTACTTAGGAAATAAAACATGCATGTTCAATATAAGTAATATGTATCATACTATACAAACAGTCATAGCCGCCTCCTCAGTGGGTGTACCCGGATCAACCGATGATGATGTATCGTGGGCAGCAGCCGATGTTCTACCCCGCTAACCAGCCGCCCTACTACATGCCATAGCGTTCCACAGCTCCACCGATGACACCACCGGTACGTAAACATATCCAAGTCATCCAATAGGAAACCAACAAACATAGCAAACTCTGTATATGTGCCATAGTGAACAGATTCAGATTATCTTCAAAAACACAGTTGAATTTAGGTTAAGTATGCATTTTTCGCAAAATTTAGTTAAGTTTGACTCATATGCAGATATAGTCCAAATTTAGGTTAATTCTGCCACTTGAACTCAAATTTAGGTTAAATATGCCATTCTCGCTAAATTTGGGTTAAGTTTGACCTATATACAGATATAGGTCAATTTCATGCAAACTTTATCTTTTTAAATCAAATAGAGACTAAGTATGCTATTTTAAATCAATTTTAGGTTTAGTTTGCTATATTCGTCAAATGTACATAAATTTTGCAATTTTAAGCCAACTTGACATACACTTGCAGGGTTCTACTTTCCGAGCGTCGTCACAAAATCCTGACGAAGTGGATGCCTTCCTAAACCAGTCCGGCGGCGTAGGAGGTAGCGGCCAAAACTCAAACCAACCAAATGATGAAGCCTAGGTTTGTATATCTCGGATTTTGCACATGTGAGATATGGACCATACGTGAGATGTTCACTTTGTAATATGGACTTTGCATGCATGTATGTCTTGGACTTGTAATAATATGGACTTTCTTTGGACTTTGTGATGGATTGTGATATGGTTTGTGATGGATTGTGATAGAATATAACTGCCTGTGATGTTCTGAATTTATTTGAAAATTTCTAAAATTTCTATTGCAGGGCAGACCGTAGGGTAGAGGTAATATAAAAAAAATATTTTTTAAGTTACCGAGCCGTGGACTAAGTTCGTTGGCACCTCCTAGCCGACGAACTTAACTGGGTCCCGGGTTACGAACTTAACCCCCGCGCCTGGATAAGTTCGTCGGCCAGAAGAAAACCGACGAACTTATCGTAAGTTCGTAGGGGCAGATGAACTTATCCGGATAAATTCGTAGAGTTAAAAACGACAGATAAGTTCGTCGGTTAGCCCACGAACTTACTATAAGTTCGTGGGTTTTGGCCTAAATTCGTGGGTTTTTGGCCCACGAACTTTAACTGGTTTCCTGCATTGACTTTCTTTCCCTTGGTTTTAACGAGAAATGAATGACGCCAATCAATCAGGTCTTCTTTCTTTTAATTCTATTTTCTTTTTCTTCTTCTTATTGCCTGTTTGATCATCTCACAACACGTACGTATTGCACGTACATCTACGCCAGCAGCAGTTAAGAGAGAGAATAGGCATATGCATGCTGCAAGGTGAATAACAGATCACTATGCCTCACCCGAAAAAGCCAATACATGCATAAAATTGATTCTTTCATAACCAAAAAAAAAGCCTGCTCAACTTTGCACACAATAAAGGCCGAAAAAACCGAGGACATGCGTAGCACGTTTTTTCGAGAACGATCTTACTTGAACATGACTTCCTAGTGAAAATTAAAAACTTGTAAATACATAAATTGTTTGTATATATACCTGTATGAACTCTGAACACACAACCGTAGTCGTCAGACACACACAAAAATAAAGTTCATTTTATAACCTTGTATTTGTCATACATGTCTATTTTTAAACCTGAAATTGCAAAATAAGATAAAACACACCCCTCAATTATCTAAATTCAGACAAAACACACTCTTTGGCGGTTTTTGGAGTGGTTTTGTTGACGTGAAACATGTGACGCCCATATGGCAGCGCTGCCTAGTGACCCCATCTCTCCACTTCTTCTCTCTCACTCATCTTCTCCGGCACACTGCCCATGCAGCCCACTGCTTGCCACCGCGCCGCCGCTTACCTCGACCAGTAGCGCGTTGAGACCCACCGACAGCCATTCATCCCCACACGCCTCCCGTTCCGGCTCTTCCACACCCGCTTGCGTCGGCTCCAACTCCTTTGCGCTCCTCACTGATGAGGACGCGGCAGTTGCGGCCTGTCATCCTAGCCACTCGCTGTCATCGCCACCTGCTGCTGCCACCCTAGCTGCTCACCTCCGCCCACCACACCATCTGTTCACCGCCGCCCGCTTCTCGGCGCCCTATCCGCTCACCGTTGTCGGCCGCCTTAGCTGCTTGGCGTCGTTCGCTGCCGCCCTAGATGCTCACCGCCGCCCTTATCTAGTCGTCGTCATAGTCGCTCGCCGACGCCCATGGCCCCAGTGGTGTTGCCAATTGCCTTATTGTGGTAGTGCGTGAAAGGATAGGAGAGAGAAGAAGAAGAGAGGTGGGCCCTACTAGCGCTGACGTGTGGGTTTACGTCACCACGTAAGCAAAGCCACCCAAAAAACTAATGGTGTTTTGTGTACGGTTTTGTATAAGAGAAAATTTTTTATTTGGCCCCTTTGAAAGTTGTGGTTCCTTATTTAGCCTAAAAAACTCAGAAGTTCCCTATTTGGCCCCAACTCAAAATTTTGGTTCCGTTCTAGGGACTTCCGTCCATTCTGTTAGAATTCCGTTACCCCCTATAGCACTTGGACAGTTCTACCCTCACCCTCAGCCACCCCTCAGAGGCCTGATTCAAAATAGAAAGAAGGGATGACAGAGGCTGCCGTGGACTGTTGGGTTGCTGGCGCCGCCGGCGTAGGCCATGCGGGCGCCACCAAGGCCGCCGCCGCCAGCCACGCGGGCGCCGACGAGGCCGCCGTTGGCGCGGGCCACGAATGCCGCCACACGGGCACCGACGAAGCGGGTACCACCGAGGCCACCGTGGGCGAGGCTGCCGCGACACAGGCGAGCGACGCACCCATCCTCGTCCTCCGCCACACCGTCGCTGCCTCCACACCCAGCCCGGTCTTGTCTCCTTCCTCCGGCCCGCATCGAAGGTTTGCGGGAGGTCGAAGGTTGAAGAAGATAACTGACGTTGTTGTAATTTTATTCTCTCAAGGTCCTTCATGTAAAATGAGGATGTACTGTTAATCAATATTAATATATCCATCCTTTCAAAAAAAAAAGACCCAGGTTGGTGTTGGCATTTACACTGTACTCGATGATTAACTTTAAAAGAAACACCATTTTTTGAAATATGTTAAACAATGTTCATAAAAAACTTCAAATATTTAGGCAAATTTGCGTCATTCATGAAAAATTTGGACAGCCAAGTTAAGAAAGGGGCATTTTTGTCTTTTTACCCTACTGTTAACACCTTTAACAGCCCAAATGGATGGAAATCCCTAGAAGGGAACCAAAATTTTGAGTTGGGGCCGAATAGGGAACTTCTGAGTTTTTTAGGCCAAATAAAGAACCACAACTTTCAAAAGGACCAAATAAGGAATTTTCTCTTTGTATAATTGGCAGTTGTAACATGTCTGATTTTGTGGTTTTAAGTTGTAAATCAGACAATCATGATAAGTACAAAGTTGTAAAATGGCCTTTACCAAAAAATGTAAATGCTCTGATTTGAACAACCGGTCATCCTTTGGTCCCTTTCAGAGCCGTTGAGAATTGAGATGGATCGATGTCAATGATGCACCAGCTGACCACAGGGAAGAAGCGCCAAACCCAGCCCAAACAAACACGCGAGCTTTATCACAACCAGTAGTCATCAGCCAGTGTGATTGATGATCGGCCATTAGTAGCGTGTCAATTCTCATAACCGCTGGGATTGCAACGGCGCGGAGAAAGTGGCGAGCCTCCAGCAGCTTTAATTTCCCAAAAGTCAAGAACACAACAAGAGGTACATTTTAGTTTTTAGCGCAGCAGCAGCAGCATAGGAGTAGCTTTAGCTGCTGCATCTGCATTGCATGCAGATACACATATTGCAGATGAGATTGATGCAGGCAGGGCCTAGGCAGCCACCAACGTCTTGTCGTCGATCAGAGATTCACAGCCAATGTATTGCGGCCGGTGGACGGACGGTGTAGAACGAATGTGGCTCGATCAGCGTCCACCTGACCTGGGTCAGCAGCTAGCGTCTTTTAGTAGTAGTGTGGTACTAGTTTATTAGGTGAGGCTAAAACATCAGAGGGCCGGCCGGGGCTAGTAGAGTGCACACTACCGGCTCCGGTAGGAACCATTTAATTTAGTTAAAACGAATCCCTTCCCCTCCTGTCAAGATCATCCATCATCTGCTCGGCTCAGGGTTGCCCGCCCTTCCAGTGGATTGGTAAGAACCGGCCAGGCGTATGTTCAGTGTATTAACGAATATATACCAGGTTTCAACTTGGCCACATGCATGAACACAAGAATAGTCGATCGTATACGCGCGTACGGGCAGTGCCACAAGTGGCGGTGTGTCATATCGTACTCCCTCCGTCCTAATTTATACGTCATTTGACTTTTTTCACTAAATTTAACTAACTCGTCTTTTTTAAAATATTTATTAAAATATATAAAAAATCAATTCATAGTTAAAGTATATTAGTACGTGCTAAACTAAATCAAAGAAGTCAAATTTAATGTTGAAAATCAAACGATTTATAAATTGAGACGGAGGGAGTAATATATAGCAGCACATATTCTAGCTAGGTCGATTGGACTTCTTTCTTATAGCAACACTACGAAATACACTATACATGTAGGTATACAACATCTACCACTGAAAGAATAATTACGTGAAAGTCCAAAATCTTGGACCCAAGTGAAATATATATTCACCAGAATACCCTAAAATATATTTAACCATCTAAGTATTATTGGCACTATATATCTATAAAATGTATTCTAATAATATATTATAAAAGTATTTTCAAGACTAATCAAAGAAAATCAAATGGCCAAAGCTATCCCTCCGTTCACAAATGTATGTCTCAAGCTGATTTTTCACAACTTTGACCATTTGCCTTACGAAAAATTCATAAGGTATGATTTATTTTGTTGTAATTTATTTTATCACTGAAGTTAGTTTGAGTATGATAGCTTGTATTTTTATACGTTTGAATAATTTTTTAAATGAAATGAATGATCAAAGTTCGTATATCTGTGAACGAAGGGAGTAATTTTTTTAAAAACTTAGAATGAAATTATCCTTATGATCACGCAAAAGCAGGAGAACCCATAGCTCCGCTTCCCATGCACTGCACTATATACGACCTATAGAAAGTGCTAATTATGAATCTTCTATCTTAATATAAATGGACTGGAGTTTGAAATGTATATGGTGGGATAGATGATCTGGTGACACAAGTCTTGCTACCTATTTCTCTTAAGCCGCGTATGGAACCGATGGGATTTTAGAATCTGAAGTTCAAAAGCTGCTGCAACTAAAAGCTAGATTCCAAAAGTTAGGAGTAGTGGTTTGGTAGCCCAATCCAAGATCCGGTGGTAGCTAGGAAAAATCAAGGGAAAATGATGAAATTAACCTATGGACCAGAGAGGGAGTTGGAATAGCGAGGGGTGTACTCATAATTTTACTGCCACAATCCAATGGAAGCTAGGTTTCTATAGATTCTGAGATTTCACAATCTCAGCAGCTAGATTTTGAAATCTGCTATTAGCTGAAGAGCTCTATGGTTCACAATCCAACTTCTAAAATCTAGATTGGAAAATTCACGTAGTTTATACAATGGAGCCGGCACACAGCGCGGGTAATAAAGCTCGGGTCCGCAGGTGATGAGTCAGCCTGCACGACATGTACATATCCACAAAACGGACGGATGGATGGATGACGCGGACTCGCGGAGCACGCCCTGGAGAGGCCCTATCGCCGCGGCGTTTGAATGGACCGGATCGTCTCTGCCAGCAACAGAGTGGCGCTTTCCCGCGCGCGTCGCCGTCCGTCCGGCGGCTTTCGCCCGGCGCACGCGAGCGAGCACGGCGGCTCAAGCTCAACCCGGCGATGACCGGCCGGGTCACATCGGCCGGCCGGGGCCCACACGTACGGTACGGCACCACGCGTCTGGCCTCGGAAGGCTCCACGCGTCGGCGCTGGATTGGAGCCGGTCCGTTTACCGGGGCCAAGAGCCATGCATGCATAACGTTCAGTAACAGTGAAACTCTGTACAGTACAGCTTTTAGTTCTGGAGGAGTACGAAAGTTACTAGTACGTGACAGAGATATATCTCAAACGCAAACCGTATATTTGCGGTGCTTGGACCATAATGTACATCTCTCTGTATAGTATCTTATCCATATCAACCCTCTATATACTATACTGCTAGCTACGAAGGGATACATATCAATTGGCGCTGTACCGTATTTTCATTTCTACGGTACGAGCGTCTCTATCCCTCCATCGTATACCGTATACATGTAGAAATATACACTCACTCACGGCGTACGCATCTGGGAGTAGTAGCATT
This sequence comes from Paspalum notatum, assembly GCA_022530915.1. Classification (NCBI taxonomy): domain Eukaryota; kingdom Viridiplantae; phylum Streptophyta; class Magnoliopsida; order Poales; family Poaceae; genus Paspalum; species Paspalum notatum. The sequence goes on from CM039692.1 coordinate 29,077,780, forward strand.
ATCGCGTACTCCCAGCGGTCGCAAGAAGAAGCAAAAGCCCATACAGTACATAATTAATCTACAGGAGGGGAGGGCATGTACGTACGTATACATGTACAATCCTCTTCGTATACGTACGTATGGACATACGGTCCATGCATGTTCGATCAGAAGGTGATGGGGTAGACGTGCTGCATGTTGGGGTAGAAGAGCCCCCAGTTCTGCTCCACGCCGCTATCCTTCTGGTTCTCGTTGAACATGGAGAAGAGGTATGTCTCAATGGCGCCCGGGTGCCGCGGCGTGCCTCCGCCGACGTGGTTGATGAGGTTCTGGTTGTAGATCCTGGCGTTGGCCGGCGTGGCCGCCACGCCGCCTCCCGACGGCCAGCCGCTCTCCGACACGACGAGCGGCACACCGGCGCCGCCGCTCCTGCCCATGGCGACGTAGAAGGCGTCGACGGTGGTGTCGAAGAGGTTCTGGTACCCGTAGGCGCCGTCCTGCACGACGGTGCCGGGGGACGTGAAGAGCGCGTAGCTCATGTCCATGGCGCTGGGGTTGTAGGCCCAGGCCAGGTAGGGGTAGATGTTGGCCATGAGCGGGGAGCCGGTCCGCGCCAGGAACTGGAGCACGGGGCCCATGAACCCCTCCGCCTCCGCCGTGAACTGGGCCGCCGACGGCGGGCTGTACACGCCGAGGATGGCCTGCGACACCGACGTGGTCACCTTGATGTGGCCAAGCCCCGCCGCCGCCAGCGCCGCGTGCACGTTCTCCATGGCCGGCGCCAGGCTCTGCGCCGCGCCGCCGGCCACCTCGTTGCCCACGCACACGTAGCGGAAGGAGACGGAGGGGTAGGCCTGGATGTTCATGCGCACCCACGACGCGGCGGCGGCGGGGCTGGCGGCGAGGTTGGAGAGCACGTCGTTGGGCGCGCCCACGGCGACGCTGATGCCCGTGCCGCCCACGGCCTGGAGCGCGCCCTGGTCCGGCGCGTAGAGGCGCATCGCCGAGATGCCGTTGGACTTGTACATGCCTACCACCGTGCTCGCCGGCGGCAGGTTGTTGGCGCTCATGCCGTAGCACACGCCGATGGACTCAGCACCTGCACGTAATTGATCAATAAATTAAACTCCTCCCATCAGCTAGCTGGAAATAATTACCGTGTGCTCATATTTTTTACTAGCTTGCTTCGTTATTTTTACGGTGAATATATATATATATATATATATATAGTTACGTACCGAGAATGAAATGAAACTAGTATATATATTAATGAAAGAAATTAAGTGTGTGCACATAGATATATAGAACAAAAACGACAAGGTCGGTCGGCGAGCAGAGATGCGGTAGTAGCTAGGATGCGATGCATGTAGAAAGTAGAAACACACACGCAGCCTTTTGACACGATGTCGCAATGAAACAACAATCCACCACTGAATTTACTAACCCCTGGACTAACAGAGGAAAGTGATATTTAACAGAAGATTTGTATGTATGCATGTGGACGCTCACACGCATCTCCTAACGTTGCTTTTTCCTTCTCTCTATATGTCCGGAGAGAGAGAGAGAGAGAGAGAGAGGGCGGAGGACGACTCTTTAATTTACTGACGATGATGTTACACGTGAAATTAACCAGATTAGTTATTGTTTCTAATTTTACAGTGAGTAGTGTCTTCAGGTGCACGCACGCAGAGGAATATTTTGGCACGCAGCAGCTTGACCGGGTTGTCGCTGCGTGCAAGAAAGTGAGTGAGTGAGTGAGCGAGCACAATGGATTAGCTCGTGACGACCAAGAGGGCACAACTAACCTTAAACATCGGGATCAACTTTGACCTGTCCAGCGGAACTAACTTTTGAGTTAGACTTACTCCTCTAGATCCCTAAAGAGTGTCGTTTTAGAAAAACTAGAAGTCAAACTTTTAAAACTTTGACTATATATAACTTTTATATGATTTAGTTTTGAACGTTGAAAGTCATATGTATAGATTTGTCTTAACAAGTACTTTTATAAAAATATAAATTTCTTATGATATTTATTTTGATTCTAACAAAACATTGGTCAAACTTATATTTGGGAGACCGTGTCGATGTCCAAAACGACACTCTTTTGGGACCTGGAGGGAGTAGCCTCTTATAGCTACCTAGACCACTAATGACGACCCCTAGCTTAATTAATTAAGTTGTGTTTGGCTCACGCAATGCATCCTAGCTCGTTTCGTCGTCGCGTACCCCGAACTTTTGCAGAAACTTTGCTGAAATTATGCTGGAAAGCAGGTAAGTAAAGCTATTTTATTTTTTACCCTTTTTGAAAATAGGCAAAAGAAGGAGTAGTGTATTTTTGACAGGACTTTCAGGTGCGGCACTGGTGGTGGTCAACTTAGGAAACGGACTAGGAATATGCTTAGAGAGAGAAAGAAATGGGGCGCAGAGAGGACGGACCACATGTTATGCTAGAGAGAGAGAGAGAGAGAGAGAGAGAGAGAGAGAGAGAGAGAGAGAGGATGCATGTGTGTGTGGGGATAAATACCATAAATCAAGCTGTTGGTCCAACGTCCGCACCACGACCGTTGGATAGTCCACGTATGATCGATGTGGATCGCCAAAGCCGTTAGCTAGCCTGGCCGTGCGTGCAGTGCCACCATGAGCTAGGAACATACGTGTGCTACAAGCTAATTAATTACCTGCCCTGGCTGCTTCACATATAGGAGTATCAACTTAATGACAAGCGCCCGTGTGTGCATATATGTACCTATATATTCTCTTTCTTCAGTGATCGATTTGGTAGCACTCGGCTCCTGCCTAGGTTGCACTTTGGCGAGAAAAGATTGATGTGGTGCAGTACTGCAGCTGATCACAAATTAAAGCTGGTATATCCTGGCTACTCAGCTGCCAGTATATAGCAACATTATGATGATTTGCACCAGCTGGTCGAAATATGTATATAGCTAGCCCTGATATCATATCGTATGTATGCACCAATTAATCTTTCTGTTTAATAATGTAATCCCCAAGTCATGCATGAGTTGGCCAGAGACCAACAGCATTAATTCTTCACCTCCCATCCTGCACTGCACCACCTAGATAGCCTAATCAAGCTTGAAGAATGGAGCAGCTGATGCCGTACAGTGCACACGGGCTCACTGGCAGCTATCGATCGTTCTATCTTGGAGCTAGCAGCCGGTGGCGCATCACGCGTCGTCGCCGTTGACGAAACGTCAAGTGACGCGACGACGACGACGGCCGGCGAACCGATTGCAAATTAAAACTCGATCCAAACAGAACCATGGAGACGATGATGGAGTCGGAGTGGTGGAGCAAAAGACGCAAAATTGACGGAAAAGGATGGCAATAAGCGACGATCGACGGGCCAGGGTTTGGTATGTTGGCACTGCAGAGCCAGAGTGGTTGCACCGAATTCTCTATATATTTCTCTCAAGGAAGACGAGGCATTGCGAACAGGTACTATATATTTCTATAGCGGCACTGCAGGTAGAAATTAAACTAACTAAGCTTTAATTATTTTGCGAGCGCTAATAATCGTGCGTGTGCATGCATGCATGGTAACTTGTATGACGCTGAGAGGATGGCAGGGAGATAGAAAGACAGAGACGCATCCACTAGTGCTGCTGTGTGATCGACCAAGTTAACTGTGTGATTGGTTGTTGTTTCAGAAAGATGCATGCATGATGGATTGATGGGGTTAGGAGGCAACTAGCAGCAGCTAAAAGTGACGTGCGTGCGTGTGTTGTGCTCACCGAACAAAGCAAGCTAATAGGCACCCAGGCTTCATTTGCAAGTTTGTTGCATGCATGCCCACCAGCAGAGGCACAGTAACTTTACTAGTGGTACTAGATCAGATAGATATATAGCCTCGCTCCCATATATCTCCGTCAACTTTTTTGTGGTTTAGATACTGTCGCTGTAGCCGGCCACAAACATCCTTGTCAGGGGCGATTGCAAATAAAAACACATCAATTCCCGGGGAGAAATTAAAGCGTATAGATGCTTACTATATATTGTTTCTGTGTTCGACCAACTGTCTTTGGGAAAACTATTTACTGCAACGAAAAGATATGTATACAGTATCTTCCTCTGCTGTAATTTTTTTTAAAGAAACAGTAAAATATATCTTCCCCTAAATATTACTTCCACTTTGATGTCTCTCTATTCTACTCTATAAAGTACAAACCCAGCAGGATAAATATATGCGTGCATGAAAACAAGGTTTACAACAAGTCAAGGAAAATATTGTTAAACAAGTGACAAGTCGGTGGCCGGCGCAGTCAAAAATCTAGTTAGTTTCCTTGATTCTCTTAAGAAAGTGACTTATCAAAAAAAAAAAAAGTTACTGTTTCATTGGTGCACGAGTGATCCACGGAGAGCGAAGTAGTAGATAGGCGGCGATACGTTGTTTACCCTGACCTAGACAGCATATAGAAGAATAAAAGCAGAAAGAAAGCGACGCGCACCAAGCCACCAAATGGACCGGCGGGGGTGGTTTTTGACGGCTAAAGCTCTGTATCCTTGCATGACGTTGTTGATGAGAGGGAGATCGATGCATGTATGTGTGACCGTGCAGTGTTTGCTTTGCTTCTCTCTCTCTCTCATATTTTATCTATCCTAGCTCATGCCATGTGGCCACGTAACTAACTAATCCTATTAATCAAATAATTACCATATGTTTCCTCCGAATTGAAGGAACTCTCCAAAACCTTATCACCCTACTACTACTACTACCTTAAATAAAAAAAAACTTTCAAGATGCATGCAAAACATGATGAGGGAGCTAGAAGGAGAGGGAGAGAAAGAGGGAGGGGTAATCACTTTGTAGGATGGATGCAAAGACACCGAAGAGCAATGCCATGGCGAACATGGAGGCTACACCTTGCCTTGCCATTTCTCTCTCTCAATCTCTCTCTATGTTGTCTTGGAGACGAACCAACAAGGCTACCAAGCAAGCAGCCTAGGTAGAACACTTCTCTTTCGTGGCTATGCTAACACGTCTCTCCAAGCGGAGTAGTAGACAACTCTGTGTGTGTGTGTGTGTCCCGTGTGCTGCTGCTGAATGAACTGAAAGCTTCTTCTTGCCGATGAGCCAACCGGTGGCCACACGGCCCCCTTATATAGATGCCGAGGATATATCGGAGGCATGCGCGGTCCAATCCACCCACTTGACAAGTCGCAGCAAGCAATGGCCCGCCCGGTGTCTCGCCTGCAGGCACAGCCACCGCTACCCTTTAGTTTAGCCTATTCCAATTGACGGGCCGTTTGCAGCTGTCGTCACCGGTCCGGCAGTGTCCGGTAGCCAGAGGTTATCCGGTACACACTAGGTGGTTGTGACTTGTGACTAGGGGTGTTCATCTCACACCAAACAACTTTTGAAAAAATGGGTTTAAATTTTTAGGCGCGATGATGTTCGGCGAAAGGGAAGTTTTTAGGTCAACACATATAGTATGGGGGTGCGGGAGGGAGACGACGCGGCGCGCCGAGTCGGTTTGTTGTCGACGTAGTTTTGGTCGGCGAATGTCTTACTCAGAGAATGTTTGGCGTGTTGGGGTTTTTACAACAATTATTTTCTAACAAGTTATAGAAGTCTGCACGGATTGACTTATTATCATATGGGTAGCTTTTTTATGCGGAAACCTAGATTTTGGTCGGCGAACGTCTTACTCAGAGAACGTTCGGCGTGTCGGAGTTTTTTATGCGGGAAGTCTCATAAGGTCGTCTAGATATTTTTTCGTGCACTATCGCGATCGAATCTATACTGGTAGGTTTAACCGTTGTCCTTGTGTCATATACCTTTTTGTTGTTCTCCTATGTTTGTCAATGAGTAATAGCAAGTGACCTGAACTTCAACTTCATTTATAGATTCTATTAATCCGTCGTGAGAAATCCATAATTAAAGTGATGACAAAACTAGCTAGTGCATTTGGTGTACCTAATTAATAAACTCTCAAGAACCAAGGAATTACTTGCACCACTTTAATGATATATTTTAGGTACGGTGTTCCATGCACTCCTGTACGCCCATGCCCATACGCACCCTTTTCAAACGGCTAGTCGTTCTACTTGAGAGTTGGTGCATGGTTTTCAAAAGGAGATCGATTGATTTGAATTTATCAGCTATATAAAAAATCACACTAACAATAATCACAAAATTATATGTAGCCACTAAGATAGAATAATACATACTTCTACGGGTGTAGCAGGTTATGATCCTGTGGTGTACCATTTTTTTTCTCGTATGTTCTTGCAACCCTGAACAACGAGAATTGGCTTGCTCCCATCCAACCGTTACTTTTAAATATTGTGGATACGAAGACCCATGCTGTTGCTATCAGTGGAGTCCCGTTATGCAACTGCTTTCCAGTATAACTACTAATGAAGAGATAAAATTAGGTGCACCAAATTAGTTCACACACACCAACAGCAGCTAGCTGATCCATATACTCCTGTACATTTATACGTGATACAGTTAGATCGTTTTGATAAATTAATGAACTATTCGAATCCAAAAATGATCCCTGAGGCATTGGAGCTGGCTAGAATTTGGATGCACTGGCACAATTGGTATATAGTGCAGACTCCTATTGCTCACCTTAATTTCAATTATTCAAACTGAGTCTTCTTAGCAGACTCCTTTTTTGACATGCGAATGCAATCATTCCTAATGAAGGTTTAGGCATGTGTTTTATACAGTTACACACATGCATGTCAGACAGTTAAATAATGGCACCTAATGATGAAGCCAATTCCAAAATTTCTTCGACACCGGCTTGTATTGGCAGCTTTAAAAAGAAAGGACTGCACGGCTATTTGCCTATTTCAATTCAAAAAGTTTCTTGCTTGGTTTCCTAGCTCTTGCTCAGACTGAGGTTAAGCTTTTTGGATGGAGGCCTGGTTGTTTACTCTCTGTATAATATAGTTCCTTATTAGTTTTTTTGCCGGCCACTTGTTGGAAGTCATTATCGCAGTCATGAGAGAGGTTGGTTCGTGATCTTTGTGGTACATAGGTAAATTCTAAAAAGTATTAAAAAATAAAGAAAGTATATCCTGCCTAAATTTAGTAAGCTCTAATTATCATTGAAAATAATAGCCATTGGACCTAATTAAAATTTAAATTACTCACCTCTCTCGGTATTCGCTTTTAAATTACCTACCTCTACCATGATAAAAAATAATATAAATAAAGCACAAACTTAAATCTATATCTAAAGTACCCGCATATGCCATTATATGAAAAAGTACAAAAAATTACTCCTATATATGCTAGCTTGTAAATTTTTGAAAGTTGGACTCAAATCTAGTAGCAACATCAAAGTATTTTCAAACCAAACAGAGTAATCAAAAGAATTAAAAAAAAAAACTGATTTCAATAGCCACAATTTCTAAGTTTATTTACAAACTTGTACACTTAATTCTGTTTCATACAAGATTCTGGTTCCTGTAAGATAGCACGGGTAGACAGACTATATACAGTGCTAATTAAATCTCACACCAATTTGACACTATGCCACGATGATCAGTTAACATGCACATACTTTCTTTCCAGCCTTTCCGGATAATATACAGATATCTTACCCTTTTGATATATAAAGCTGCGACAATAATCATCATCAAGTTTAGAAAGAGGCGCGGCGGCGACGACGACCACATAGAAGGGGCTGGGCCTGCAAAAATGTGCGCGCAAAATGGGATTCCTGGGCGAAGATAGACACCAAATACTAAAGGATCGATGTCACTGTGTGTGCCTGTCTGTATTATACTATGTCGTAGTATGATGCTTGAAATGTGGGCGCACCTAGCAATTCGTCGTTGGGGCATTGGTTATCCCTGCGCTTTTTTGCTTATGTGGACACCATGTCACCACCTGTTGTCCTATCCTGACAGAGCGCCCTGGATGCATGGATGGCAGTGGAAGCCCCTGCACGCATGCCTAGTCGGATTGGGGGCCACCTGGAAAGTTCCGACCTATCCACAATTTTCTGCTTATGTGGACGCGGGAGAGCAACGTGTTCTGTCACCGTTAGTTGCGCCATTGTGCAGCCTGGCTCCTGTTGTCCCGGATATGCCTGCGTGTTTCATCGTGGACGGCCGGCCGGCCGCCGGCGGCCCCGCCTGCTGGCCCCGGCGCCGCCTGAGCTGCGTCCTACGTGTTGGTTCCATCCACGCGTATGATAGATCCAACTAGGAGAGCAAGGTCCCTCTCGTGGTGGGGAGCTAGCGAGATGATCATAAATAAATCAGCACATATGATGTATTGTGGCGATGACATTTTAGTTTATTTCAACAATTCCTGGGTTTTAATTTCTATTGGCTCTCGGCCATCCTCCACTGCTCGATCGTACGTGGAAATTGTGGAAATTGAATCATCGGCTACTTTTGCTTCTTGTGATGAAAAAGATCGATGTGTGCACATCTCATGCATATTATAATAACTAGTCAATCAACCCGTGCGATGCTCTCGGCCATCCTCCACTGCTCGATCGTACGTGGAAATTATGTGGAAATTGAATCATCGGCTATTTTTGCTTCTTGTGATGAAACACATCTCATGCATATTATAATAACTAGTCAATCAACCCGTGCTTTCGCACGGGTTAGAGTCTTAAATGTGTTATGCGTAACCGTACAACATATATAGATCTATTTTTGTACTTAGGTTTTTATAATAACATATCTTGCTACTTTATATGTATGCTTAATTGATTTAGATAATCTTTGATCGATTGCAAAAATAGGTGATTTTAATATAATTTTGAGAGGTTACTTTCATCATATTATCAGTCATAATAACTAAGGTGAACAATTCAAATATAAATTAAATGAGATATTTGGTATTATCCTATCAAAATACCAAATGTGAGCAATTAGATATAAATTTAGGGTGTTATTTCATATTTTTCTTTATATTGGCAGAGTGAGTAATTAATGGGTAGTTTTAGGGGTTATTTAATATTATTTTGATAATGGCAAATGTGGGTGATTACTTAATTAGAAAACAGATCTAATAGCTATTAAGATTCCAACATGTTAATTGATGATATGGTATTTTTATTATTATTATGAGGATTTCTATAATTTTATTTTTTTCTAGCGCATCTTGTGAGGATTGACATGGAAATTTCAAAAAATCTACAAAATATCTGTTTTAAGGAAATGTTTCTAGCATCTTTAATGAAAAAAGACAAAAACTGAAGGTAAATTTAAAAATAGGAAAAATCTAAAAAAAAGAAAAAGATATTTGCTTTCGTTGAGAATTGAACTTAAGATTTTTCGTAATGGCAGAGATGGGTAATTACTTAGAAAATATATATAATAAAAAAAAAGAGGATATTTGCTTACATTAAGAGTTGAACTCAAGACCTTTCATAATGGCAGAGGTGGGTAATTACATAGAAAACAGATCTAATGGCTATTAATATTCCAATCTGCCAATTGATGGTCGGATGTTTCTGATTATTGTGAGAATTATTTGAATTTATCTTTTTTCTAGTGCATTTTGAAATTGGTGCAACTTTTAGAACCTCCAATTAGTAATAGTAAGATGTGGGTGGAAAGAAGAAAAAATAATAATCGAACCAGTTTCCTATTGAAGCAATGGGTAGCTCAGAAATTGTGGCAACTGATCTGAAATATCAACTGGTTTCGCGTCCTAGTTAATTTTTTTTAAAAAAAAAGGAATTATGGGTTTATTTTTAGTATAGTAGAATTATGGATTTATATGCCAGCTTATTAGTATATATCGCCTGTCGCTCACTTTGTATCTAAATCTTAGAGCATTTCTTGTAGCTAGTCAGGCCTTGTTAAGCATCAAGTACAACATTTTATGGCACGATGATTTGAACATCAAAAGTTTCTAAATTTAAAGGTTGAATCAAAAGTAGTCTATCTTACTCTTACTGGTATGGCTTCTTTAGATTTGAACATTTTACTCTTACTATAAAGTAGAACATTTTATGGCACTACGATGTGAACATCAAATTTGAAGTTTCTAAATTTGAACATCAAAAGTAGGACAAAATAAATCGAGTTTGAATCAACTATATAAAAGAAGTTTTTAAGCTTGTTACTCTTATGGTATGGCTTCTTAGGCTTGGAGTCTAAGTATTGTCTGTACATTTTATATATATCCACATGTGAATATAATATATATGCTGAATTACTTTCCATACATTATCTAAAAAAAAAAGCTGTTGTTGTTGTCGATCTCAAGCTGCTAGCGGGAAAATATATAACTGAAAGCAGGAAGAAAAAGGGGGCCTGCAGGTTTATTTACGAGGGGCCAGTAGAGCCTAGTATACTTGAAAGGTCGTCCTTAATAAGTTTATCTTTATCTTGCTTATGTGGACGCGAGGACATATCATATCTTGTCATTAGATAGCTACGTACACACACAGCAGGCCGGCCTATAGTGACTGGTAACGATGGCAAAGCTAGAATTCTCCTCACGCTTTACTTTGGCGGCTCCGTCATGCAAGTGCGTGGTTATCGTCTTCGATTCTTGCTTGTTGGACTAGGACTACCGTGTGTGACGATTCTAGGCTCCTAGCCTAGCTAGTACAAAAATATCAGCAATTTGCTGCTCTCATTCCATGTCCTTTTGCTAGCTCCTTGAAACAAATTGTGGTATTCTATTTCTGCCAAGTCATTGTTCAAGGCCTGCTGCAGTCCATGCATCTTCTAATTAATTTCAATGAATTTTCTTCAAACACAGATGACGAGCGAGCGAGAGTTTCGTTAGAATTCTTCGGCGCGCGGTTCTATATATTCAGAGAACATGTTTTGCATGTGATCAGGTTTATTTGTAGATGGTAAGTACGCAGCCGCTAGATGAAGGCAACACTACCTTAACTGCAGAAAAGGATCGAATTTAATCATTACTAATCTGCATCGACATGCAACCAATCAAATTCAATAAAGAGCACTGTATATATAAAAAGCGTAGGGGGCCTTGTACGTTCTTCAGAGCCACTAAAATATACAACAAGGCCCCCTCACACATTGTTCTTATTTAATTTCCTATTGAAAAGCTATATATATTCAAGAGGCCCAAAAAGAATACATACATTATATTGGAAGAGAGATTTAAAAGGGAAATTGGAGAGAAAAAAAGAAAGGAATCGAATGGTGGGGGATAAAGCAGATTCAAAAATGTCACAGCTGAGGGCTGGGCTGTTACACATGATTGGGCAGCCGGGCCCACCACTGCACCACTGTTACCTGATAAGTGCAGCAGTTAATAGCTAAGCGGCTAGCCCTAGCCAAATCAGGGGTAGACAAGGCTTTGTTTGATGGGGTAAACATTGCTGGCTGCTTGCTTGCTTCCTTCGTTGGCTTTTGGTGATAGATATATCGATCGGATTGGTGATTGCGTTTGATGCATTGATTTGATCCGGCCGGCTGGTGATCGATGAGCTTACGTGTTTCCTCTTCCCAGAATCTTTGAACAAGTAGTATTACAACAACACATACTCCTGTCACCTCTCGATCGATCCATTAGGCTGCTGACTACATACTTCAGGTTGATCGAATCGACCCAGAGAGTTCCAAGAGTTGTTCTCGCCATCTCCATCGTCGAATGCTTCATCAGATTGGATTGGATAAGCCACAAAACCAACTTGAAGCTCCTGCTTGCTTGAGATAGATAGAGTGATAAGATTTCCACGTCACTTTTATTTTACCACACACACGCATGTACATCGTCATATATATCCTCACACTGTTGGTACTTGTTAATAAGCTCTTGGGTATATATGCTACGGCGGCAGCCCATATCAACCATACATGTCAGCGGGGCAGAATTAAGCTAAGGGCACATGACGTGGAACTGCATCATTTCCGCATGGTTCACCATGCATGCACATCAGCACATGCACCTATGTATGACCGGCTACCTGCTGCTATACCGTACCTACTGTACTCTCTACATGCATGCATGTGCATGCATCTATAGTTTGGAGTTGCATACATATGTAGCCAGTATACACTATACAACATGGAAGTATATATGCATGGTAGGTACTTTTGGCTATACATTGATCGTACTGGTAGGAAAAATACATGATGCACCAAGAGCTACTAGTAGTACACACATGCACGCGGAGGTCGCATGTATACCCATGGTCATTGCATTACATACTATACATGCTTCATCAGGGTTTACATTTTCGTTTTTACTATAGCAAAATTTTGATTAACCAAAAAAATTGACTTTCATATTTTAAAATTTGGAACCGAAAAACACCGTTTTCTAGACCGAAATCCGCTATCCGGTGTGGAGCGGAATTTCGGACTTTTCGTCCGGAAAGTCTAAACCCTGGTCCAAAATCATTTTATTTATTTATGTTTAATGCTTGACGTGGACACACTGTTGAGCATCTGTAATCATCAGTGTGCCCACGCGAGATCGAGCTAGCTCATCAGCATCGTGGTTGAACACAACACACGTACGGATAAGATTTCCGTGTCACCTACTAATCTACTGCTATACCATCGATCGAGAGCCATCTGAATGCAGTACGTACTTGTGTGCAAGCAGCAGGAGATATTGTAAGTACGCTCTAGAGGTTATCGAAAGGACAGCATCCGATCCATTGACTCATCAGCAAGCTGACGGCCGTCGCTTCCTAATTGGCCTGCCTGCCCGGCGACTATCTCAAGCACTGTACTCGACGCTGACGTTCTGGTGTGTGTAGGACTAGTGTACTGCGTTTGAATCTCCACGGATGGACATGGATATATCAACTATCATGTACTAGTACTGTGTGTGAAAGGGAGATGATGGATCGATGACAGGACCTCCTTGCTAGTTACATTTTTCTTCCTTTCTCCTTGTCATTGGCGTGCCACGTATGTACATGCATGCATCAGGGCAGCTCCAACAACAGGTTCAAATAGCCGGCAGACGTGAATGAAAGAGAATAACAAAATGAAAACCTTCACCCATGTCACCGTAAAGGATTGGACTACGTAGCGCCTATAATCCTTAGCCAGCTTAGAGCTTGCACCATAATAATACATCCGTCGTCCACAGCCACAAAGTATGTAGAGTGTTACGGTCCGGCGTCCTAAACATAGACATTTGTGTTATGCTTGTGATTCCTTCCTAGTTATTAGAGCTTGTTCGGTTGTCTACGGTCTGAGGCAGACTAAACTCGAGTGGTTGTCCGGCCCTCCTTACTTGAAAAAGAGTCACTGTCGTACCCTTAACTATCATTGGACGGCAAGTATGTATACAAATATTCTATTAGAATATTAGTATACATACGAGAAAAATATCAATTTAGATTCATCACGAGTTCCAAATTTATATCTGTTAATAATGCTAGCTCATGCATTGCTTTGACTTATCTTTTATAATCAGCCATAGTAATAATGATCTTTTTTACAACGTAAACAGCCGGTCAACCATGGTAATAATTGAGAGCGCACAATATGCTCATTATTTCAGCCATCTCAATTTCTTGTGCATCTTATCTTATCTTATCTTATCTTACTATTATTAATTGAAGGTTCTAAAAAAGCACTAATTTCAAAACACGCTAGAAAAAAAGATAAATCCTAAAAATTCTCACAATAATCAGAAACAACCGACCATCAATTGACAGATTGGAATATTAATAGCCATTAGATCTATTTTCTAAGTAATTACCCACCTCTACCATTATGAAAGGTCTTGAGTTCAACTCTTAATGAAAGCAAATATCTTCTTCTTTTTTTCATTAAATCTATTCTTTAAGCAATTACTCACCTCTCCATTACGAAAGGTCTTGAGTTCAACTTTCAACGAAAACAAATATCTTCTTCTTTTTTTTAGATTTTTTCTATTTTTAAATCTACCTTCAGTTTTTGCCTTTTTTTTAATTAAAGATGCTAGAAACCTATCCATAAAACAAATATTTTGTAGACTCCTTTTGAAATTTTCACGTGATCCTCACAAGATGCGCTAGAAAAAAATAGATGGGTTGGAATCTTAATAGCCATTAGATCTATTTTCTAAGTAATCACCCACTTTTGTCATTATCAAAATAATATTACCCCTAAAACTACATATTAATTACCCACTCTGCCAATATAAAAGAAAATATCAAATAACACTCTAAATTTATAGGAGTACATAATTGCTCACATTTGCTATTTTGATGGATAATACCAAATATCCGCTTAAATTTATATTTAAATTGTTCACTTTAACTATTATGACTGATAGTATAATGAAAATAACCCCTCAAAATTATAATAAAATCACCTAATTTTGCAATCGATCAAAGATTATCTAAATCAATTAAGCATACATATAAAGTAGCAAGATTTGCTATTATAAAAAACTAAGTATAAAAATAAATCTATATATGTTGTACTGTAACACATAATACATTTAAGACTCTAACTCGTATGTCGCACGGGTTGATTGACTAGTACATATAAGTCTAAATGGTGTTTAGCATTAGATGTACAAATTATACTCTATGACTAGCTCTTATATATATGGATGCAAACATATATAGTTATACATCAAATCTTGTTAGGTTTAGTCGCTATAACAAAATTTGTCACGGCATACAGGTTTAATTCGGGTACTAGATGCTTCATCAATCAGAAACCAGTTAAGTTAAACACTGGAGTACATGTACTAGGAGTACGACATAAACGTTAGACTCTCTACGGACCAACTGTCCAAGAGAAAAGAATATGGTGCAGGTAGAGCTATTAGTTCGAGTGGTCAGCATTAGAGTACAACACTTAGTCCAACAAACTACGGCATTATTCTACAAGACATGCCAAACTCTGAAGCTTTTTCTCTCTTGGAAAGAGGAAATGTGCAAGTCACAGAGGAGTGCCCGAGTGGGAGAGTGCACTTATGTGGCAGGCTTTAGGCTTTGTTTTTCAAACATGTAACATCAATATTACCTCATGAACTTGCTTACAGGACTCCACTTCCATTGATTAATATAGGTGACGACTAGTAGCAGTAGCAGTAGGTGTAAGTCTTGATCCTTGACGTGTATTCGATCCATATTAAGTCAAATTTCGTGCCACATATATAAACACAACAACCAATAAAACAAAAAATATATAACTAATAATGCGCATTCGGGAGATTACTTTTCCAACTCTGTCGAATCACTCGTAAGCATTGTGTATAGATGATATACTTTAAAGTGAGAGTTGGTACGGTGGTACATATTTGGTTCGTTCTCGTGTGTAAGTGTCCTCTCTCTTTCACCCGTGCAAACCACTCCTATAAAGTAAGGAAATAATATCGCCACTGCCCAAATAAGCAAAAAAAAGTTCTTAGCAAATTTTAATCTTATCTTGACGAACTAGAGCCGTCTTGCAAGTTGCTTTACCTACTCATCATCATCTCACTTGTTTCCGGTTGCCATTGGCAAAGAAGATGGCAACATGTTTGTGACTGCTTCAAACAAATTCTACTCCAATTCTATTGTAAAGTAGAGATTTACTATGGAGTTGGTGCATCAGTAAGTGGTGTTTGGCTTAAACACCAGATCTGGCTCTGGGAATGGCAGTTTTTATGGAAAATGTCCATTGTGCCCTTATGTTGAAAGACCCACTCGTCTGTGTGCCTTCCATCATCACACATAATAGCGAGTTTGTTGGCTCATGTCTTCTTACTCTCTTCCAAGCACACCCGCTACAAATCGTCCAAAATTGTGGTCTGCCTGAGCTTGAAATTAAACTTGCATGCAAATTATGTCAATTATGTCATGTGACATCAAATAGAGATAGTGCCATGGAAAAGGCCAAGCTCATGTCTCTCATTGGAATTAGAATTGAGCCTCATCCCTCATGAGTCAAACTTTGCCATCACCACGAGTTGGTGATGTCAAAATCAAGCTTACCATAATCAGTACAGCTAGCCTAGGGTGATGTGATGACAACATCTAGGGCGTGAGACCGCAGAGCAAGGTAAGTTGCAGTGCAACAGTGGTGCGCAACAGGCGGAGAGAGGCAACAACGACAAAATAGGAGCAACGCGGTGGGGGGGGGGGGAGGGGGAGGGGATTAGCACACAGCGAGAAGAGGTGAGCACGGGAGATGGATTCAGCGTGGGGAGGGGGAGAGCTGAGCGTGCGGGGCGCACCAGATCAGAAACCACGTGGGGATGAAACAATTCACACCCCAGTGCGAGTTTCATCTAGTTCATCCGGCTTGCATTGGTACCCGTGACAGATGAGTTTCAATGAAACCCTGTTAGCCCATTCCCCATGGGAGTTTCATCGGAGTTTCATTATCCTTAAATGTTGTGACATATCAGCAGTTTTGGTAACATGGCAATGCATTTATGAAGAAAGAGATAGAGAGAGTTTTATGAGAGGAGAGAGGGTTTCATCTAGATGAAACTCAAGATGCACTAATACCTAGACAAAATCTGATGTGGCACTATTGGTAAGTGTGCAATGAAACCCTCCACTGTCAATGGCCTTACTCTCTCTCTTCATAAATAGACTGCCAAGCCACTACATTTGCTGATGTGGCACAATATTACATGAGAATGAAACTCATTTGAAACCCCCCATTGGGAATGGCCTTTTAGAGATTCACAAACTCCTTCTATCTAGAGTTTGTGGAGCTAGGTTATTTGCTTGGCGCAGCGGTTCAATTTCACCAAGGCGCCCAATCTGGATGCAAGTGGTGAAATAAATAGGAGGTCCAATGCATACATGGATATTATTATTACAGCACTACCTTGGCGTAAACCGTTTCCATGGTTTCTGGTCGAGTCACACTCGTCAACTCATGTAGTAGATGCAATAATAGTTTAATGTCCAACAAGTTGTTGGCTGCGTGTGCATTTGGTCTGTTTATTACGCTCCCTTCCCTATCATCACCCATTTAAAATTAAACGAAACGAGTTAAGCATAACAAAATAACGGAAAACGCATCACCACCTCTGATGATGGTCAGGCTATATGGATGAAGGCTTCTGTACTACGTGTCACGGGACAGGAGGCTATAGCTTTCGGCTTGGGACGGAGGAACATGTGTTGCGTCGAAACTGAAGTTTTGTGCGTGTAAGCTAGCGATAGCTAGGTAGACGCACTACTGCACATATAGATGGTGATCACTGATCAGAGCCTCAGTAGAGGTGAGGTGATGTATGCAGATATAGCTGAATAATGCCGTCGTCGTACTGTACGTTATGATGATGATGATCACCTCGGTAGTGTGTGTTATATGTGGTGATGATGCGTCATTAAGTCGGTCGATCGTCTGGCAAATCGTGGTGGTACGTGTGCTTTGCGCCCTTGCTTATCCCTTACGCCGCCCACCATCTATCATCTTCATCTATGCGCGCGCACAATGCAAGGCAGGCAGGACAGGGGCTAGCGAATAGCGATGGATGGTGATCGATCGTCAGGCGCGCGCGCATGCACAGTTGCACACGCATCAGTTATCAGCAGTGTGGATCGATCGAAGCCGCCGGCCGCCACCACCAGCAGGTCGTCCAACTGCCGCTGGCCTCAAGTAATCAATAATAAGCTAGCCAAGATATATATATATATATATATATATATATATATATATATATATATATATATATATATATATATACCAGTGTTGGGGAGGGGGGTCGCGGCGGCGAACGGCGGAGGGATGCGAGGCTGCGAAATCCCGAAACACGGAGCAACAAAATATACGAACGCGAAATGGAACTATTCAAATTCGCTCTGGTACTATTCAAATTCTTTTTACTATTCAAATTCGCTCTGCTACTATTCAAATTCGTTCTGCTACTATTCAAATTCCGCAATATGGAAGTTGGATGAGCACTCAGGGCACTTCCACTCTTGCATGCAATGGTGGGGTATTACTATTCCCACTACTCCAATTCTTCAGGTTGAATTCAAACGTCGCTTTCAAGATTATATTAAGCGCATGCAACGGTGGAAAATCACTATTCCCACTTGGCTCACTCTTCGGGATGAGATGCGAACGTCGCTTTCGCGATTATATTAAGCGGGTATTAACTCTTCGGCGGTATTATATTTCACAGCATCTTTGGCAGGCTGGCGAGACCAAAAATATTCGGCCGGGTTGTGCTCCTATGCTTGCTTAGTCCTACTCGGTACTCACCGTACGATGAGCAGGTTTGCTTCAGAAGTTGCTAATCTTTCCCAAACTATCCCCCAGTCTGTGCATACGAGGCAAGGTTACGTCGTCTCCCCAGGCAGTTCCACCCGAAGGGAACACTTCTCCGCGGACACAGCTCTCCAGACGCCACAACTCCGGGCTAAACGAGAGCATCAAACGCAGAGGTTTCTCCTATAGGGTCCCTAGCACATAAACTCTCCCCATATACGCGGACTAGAATGACAGCAGGGATTTTCAAAGGAAAACTACTTCATTTCCACAAACACAGCTTACATACGGCTTTCCCTTTCGGGAAACCCCAAGCACTTAGCACAAACTTAGATTACCTTACAAACGATGCCTGGATGCTCCACGGCTTTATTCCTTATGCTAATACTACTACCATTACAAGGTGGGTGGTGTGTGCGGTGATGGTGGATGAGTGGGTGTGGGTGTTGATGTTGATGGTGGGTGGCGATGGCGATGGATTTTCTCTGATGGATGGATGGTCTTCGGATTGTCGATATCTTCAGCTGCTGCCCGGTGCTGCGTTTTATAGCCGAGCAGGGCCTTTGCTTCGTTGATAAGGATGGCTTCAATAATTCACGCCTCCTGTGTGCTTTCACTGTTGCCACAGTAGCTCGTCCTTTTATTCTTCAATTATTGTACCTGGCACAGTATTTTCGTCCTTTTATTCTTCAATTATTGTACCTGGCACAGTACAATATTCGTCCTTGCTTTGTCTTCTGCTTCGCACGTCTTGACGCACTTGAGTGTCTTTTGGAAAAATCTGGGTACTGTCTTCCACGCCCGAATGATTGATATTCCATATCAATTAAGGTATATTATATGAATTTATGTATATATCTTCCCATGCCCAAATTGTTGATATCGCATATCAACATATATATAACTATTATCTTCAACATATATTATCTTTTGGGCTTATATTTTTGGGCTATTTTATTCTGACCTTATTGCCAGACATTTTCTTCTTCAATCCATGGTGCACTTTCTATGCTATCTGCTTGCTCAGGCTCCCATATTTCATACCATGATAATAATTCTCTATATTCTTTTCTTAACTGTAATTTCTTTCCCAATTCTGGTTTTATAAGTCTGGCTACATTTTTTGTTAATGCACCAAAATTACTTTTTTGTATTTGGAGGAATATTCTTGTTATTTTATTTTGATATATCATTCTATAACTCGGATCTGCTTTGATATTTCCTTCGAGCTCTTTGGCTTCTGTGAATATTCTCCAGTTATCATGATTGGTATTTCTAGCGAATAATTTTTCATAGGAATTGGAGAGCTTTGAGTACCACATATTAGGGAATGCATAATATCCTTTGGTAATGAAGATATCATGAGAAGCTGGTCTTATTTGCTGTGTAAATTTTGGAGGATTGGAACAGAATATGATCTTATATTTTCCTCTGGTATAAACAAATCTTTTGCAAGCTTCTTTGATAGCTTGTCCAAGCTCTGAATTGAGGATATCTTCTATTGTACCATATATAGCATGGATTAGCCCATGATCTATAATGGTTTGTAATGATATATTCTTGATATTTCTGAAATATTTCAGATCTATATTTGCCTTGAATATAAGATATTGATGATAAGGCTGAATTATCATCCTACCATCAAAATGAATTATTGGAAATGTATGAGCTTCAATTGCTATGCCTTTGATCTTTTCTTCTCCAATATATATATTTTTGAAATATTCTTGGAGCATTAGAAACATCTTATTCTGTCTTTCTGCATATTTCTTCCATATTAGATCTTTGATGTCTTTGTTGAAACAAGACAACATCTGATCTGTCTTGAAGCTTAATCTTGGTATGAGAAATTCATATGGAATATTGATATTATTTTTGGAAATTTTTTCCATAAATTTATTTCTCTTGCTTTCTTCTGATATTAAATTGTTCTTCAGGACTATTGATTTTTCTTCATTTATATTCTTATAGGAATCAGGTTTCATTGTTCCTTTCTTTGCTTCCATACCTGCAGAATAAAAAACTGTATTAGTACAACCAATATCCTTGATATTCTTAATGGTATTATCTGTTTGCTCCATCATTTCAATTTTTAATCCTGCTAATTCTTCTACTAAATCTAATTCATCTTCACTTGAGCTATAATCTATATCTCCATTTTCTATTTCTTCTGTCTCTATGATTGAATATATTGATTCATCATCATTGAGTTCGTCATCACAGACCAAAATATTCTCATTTACACTATCTACAATCAGAACTCTTTCTTGTTCTTCATATTTGCTAGAATATCTTTTTTGATCTTTATTAGGACATGTTTTGCTTAAGTGATCTGGAGAATTACATATAAAACATCTGCATGTACTATCATATGTTTTCGTAGGATTATATCTTCTTACATTTCTTTTATGTAAGAAAGAGGCTTTATTATCAGATCTTCTTAGAAAATAGCGTTTCTTTGTTCTAAGATTTTGATTATATGGTTTTCTTGAGGATTTGTATTTCCTTCCTCTTGACCTCTCTTCTCCATATGTTAAAGGTATTTGGACTATCTTATTACAAAAATTATAATCTGAATGTTTCATTGATCTTTGAGCTTGTATGCTTGTACAAATTTTTCTTAGGTGTTTAAACACAAAAGTTATAGCTTGAGATATATTAATAACAACACCTTCTGTTTCTTTCTTGTATTCTTCAAATATTATTGATCCCAAAGGATCTGGTAATTTGTTAAAATATCTTTTAACTATTCCTTTATTATACCCTTGTTTAGCAGTTGTAGCATTGTATAAATAATGTTGTGAAAATTCTTTTATACCTTTCCAACTTGTTAAAGTCAGCTTTTCTATTTTCCTTAACCTTTCATTTTGCAACGTGGTAAAACCTAATTCTGGATCTTCTGCTATAACTATATTTGATATGATATTAACAAAATTATAGGGATTACTTCCAGCTCTTTTTAACTCTTCATAGCTATTAGGATATGCTTCTACCCATTGTTCCCATAAAACTTTTACAGATTCTCCTAAAAATGTTTCTAAATATGTTATCATATCTTCTACCCTATTTCCAATATTATGCTGATTCTGTATATATTTCTGAACTATTAAACCTTTCCATACACTTATTATATTTGGCCAATCTATAGGGTCATGTGCTGCTAAGTTTAATATTGCACCATCATTTTTGTAGTTTTGGAATTTTACTGGTTTTTCAAATTCTCTTCTTCTAGATCCCATATATTTATATCTTCCTGGTATATAGTTATAAGAGGTATCTTCTTTTTCAGGTGGCCAAATTCCCGAAGCTCTAGAAGGTCTTTCTCTTTCTCCCTCATTTTTTACAGAACTGTCACCATATTCTCTTTTTTTTCTTTTTGAATTACTCATTCCTATTTCCATAGCTTCCATCGTATTGTCTAAATTAATCTGCTCATCTTCTCCTAATGAATATATAAATTCTTTATATTCTTTTGCATTATCAGTTTCTTTATATATTTCATTAATCTCTTTATCTTTTCTTTCTTCATCTAAATTAACCTCTTCTTCCTTCGCATTATTTTCTTTATTTGGTTCCTCTTGAATTTCTTCATAGCTTTCAAGCAACAACTTATTGTTCATATTCCACTGCTCTTCTTCACTTATTGTATTACGTCTACTTGGACTATTTTCTTGACTACTTGCAACTTTTTCTCTTGTTATTGAAGTTATTGGTTTTATGACATCTCTCTTTATTTCTATATTGGTTACAACCTTCTTTTCTTCTGAATTCTTAATGTTCAACTCTTTTTCTCTTTTTAACTTCTTTAGCCTTTGTATTTCTCTGAGAAAATAAACTTCCTTTTCTCTTATTTTACCCCATTCACATATCATAGAGCTATTGTATTCATCTGATGCCTTTTTTAATTTTATTTCATAATGCTTAATTTCATTGTCTATATCTACTATTTCCATGAATTCACACACACTATGCCTTCTATCTTCTTCTATATTTGATTCTGAACTTGTTGCTTCTAAATCATCTAAAGCCCTTTCTTTATAATTCATAAATCTTATACTAGTGTTGCCTTTCTTATTTTGGTAACTGATATAATCTTCAGGTTGTTTTAAAATCTTAGGTTGTATCAATTCGCTTATATTCCATTCTTCTCCTGCTCTTTCTTCAGAACTAATCTTGAGAGGACTCATAAATTTAATTCCCTTAGACTGCATACTTTCTATAACATTGTTCACATTTACCTTATATTTAGTACCACTTCTATTGGTTAATCTTCCAATAAATTCTAAGCTTACAAGTAAATTTGTTCCTTTAAAATTTTCATAACCCTTGGTCTGAAACCCAAATGCCATTTTTTCTATGAACTCTTTAATTGGCATCATTAAATCTGGTGCTATATAGGTTATTAGCATATTTTCATTCATATCACCTTCTAAAAATCCCATTGCGGCTTTGTTTACTGTATCCCATCTTTTATCTAACAAAGTTATTAGTACCTTAGTTCCTAACTTCTTTCTTGTCATTCCTTACATTCCTTGGTGTATATATTTATATCCTGAATATTTTAGACTATTTTCAAATTGCTTACTTACTATTCTTAATTCTACTGGCTGAGTTAAGACACTTAACTCCACCTCTCTTGATATTCTATATAACCCATTTTTATTTTCGAACCAACCCATTTGGTAAATTTGTTGAGGCCTTATTTTTCTGAGAGAGTCTCTTTGATATCTTTCTAAATCTCTTTCTACGTCTATTACTTCTTCAAGATTATCTATATTATCATATTTGCACTTTAACTTATCCATTAAAGTTAAAGGTTTTACATCTCTATTTACTAATTGGAGCTCTCTGTCTCTTCTGATGAGATTTTGAGGTACTTCCATTTTCCTGAATTTATCTCCCTAGTGGATGAAACTATTCCTGATGAGAGCAGCACTAACTCTTTGCCACTTTCTTCAATTTTTATTTGGTTCAGATTCTGAGCTACGCTTTTTACTTCTTTGACTAACTTCTTGATTTCTTTTAGATCTTCGGTATACTCTTCTGATTTTTTGGATTCAGTAGTATTATGCAGGACTTCTATTCTTTTGTATAACAAAGATAAATCTTTTTTAATGTAATCACTATTTTGACTTATCCTTCCTTGCTCTGATTTACTATAACTCAGCTCTTGCAAGGCTAAGTCAAACTTATTGCTTATGATCGAATATTGTTCTTCTAACTTTTTATGCTCTTTATATAAATTTTCAAATTTTACTTCTAATTCGTCTTGTCTTTTACCCCAAGCTATATAAAAATTATGTATTAAATCTACTACTAAATTTAACTGTCCTTGTGAAGTATGCTAAATATGTTCTTCAAAATGATTGATTCTGCACCTTATGTTAATATTTTCTTTAGTATTGACAGTCTTGCCTGTATTGATTTCTAAGTTCAAATACTTGAGCTTTTCAATGATGACTGATGATAACTTCAGACTTCTAGTTTTAAGATATATGACTTCCACAAAATATAACAAACTTTAAATATAACTGAAATTTAGAACTTGCACGAAATAACTGAATAGATAAGATATTAAACAGGCACTTAAGATATTAAACTTGATAACTGACAACTTAAAATATAAAACAAATATAAATATTAACTTAAAAATATAAAACAGATATAATTAACAGCTTAAAAATATAAACCAGGCTCTGATACCAATCTTGGAGAGGGGGGTCGCGGCGGCGAACGGCGGAGGGATGCGAGGCTGCGAAATCCCGAAACACAGAGCAACAAAATATACGAACGCGAAATGGAACTATTCAAATTCGCTCTGGTACTATTCAAATTCTTTTTACTATTCAAATTCGCTCTGCTACTATTCAAATTCGTTCTGCTACTATTCAAATTCCGCAATATGGAAGTTGGATGAGCACTCAGGGCACTTCCACTCTTGCATGCAATGGTGGGGTATTACTATTCCCACTACTCCAATTCTTCAGGTTGAATTCAAACGTCGCTTTCAAGATTATATTAAGCGCATGCAACGGTGGAAAATCACTATTCCCACTTGGCTCACTCTTCAGGATGAGATGCGAACGTCGCTTTCGCGATTATATTAAGCGGGTATTAACTCTTCAGCGGTATTATATTTCACAGGATCTTTGGCAGGTTGGCGAGACCAAAAATATTCGGCCGGGTTGTGCTTCTATGCTTGCTTAGTCCTACTCGGTACTCACCGTACGATGAGCAGGTTTGCTTCAGAAGTAGCTAATCTTTCCCAAACTATCCCCAGTCTGTGCATACGAGGCAAGGTTATGTCGTCTCCCCAGGCAGTTCCACCCGAAGGGAACACTTCTCCGCGGACACAGCTCTCCAGACGCCACAACTCCGGGCTAAACGAGAGCATCAAACGCAGAGGTTTCTCCTATAGGGTCCCTAGCACATAAACTCTCCCCATATACGCGGACTAGAATGACAGCAGGGATTTTCAAAGAAAAACTACTTCATTTCCACAAACACAGCTTACATACGGCTTTCCCTTTCGGGAAACCCCAAGCACTTAGCACAAACTTAGATTACCTTACAAACGATACCTGGATGCTCCACGGCTTTATTCCTTATGCTAATACTACTACCATTACAAGGTGGGTGGTGTGTGCGGTGATGGTGGATGAGTGGGTGTGGGTGTTGATGTTGATGGTGGGTGGCGATGGCGATGGATTTTCTCTGATGGATGGATGGTCTTCGGATTGTCGATGTCTTCAGCTGCTGCCCGGTGCTGCGTTTTATAGCCGAGCAGGGCCTTTGCTTCGTTGATAAGGATGGCTTCAATAATTCACGCCTCCTGTGTGCTTTCACTGTTGCCACAGTAGCTCGTCCTTTTATTCTTCAATTATTGTACCTGGCACAGTATTTTCGTCCTTTTATTCTTCAATTATTGTACCTGGCACAGTACAATATTCGTCCTTGCTTTGTCTTCTGCTTCGCACGTCTTGACGCACTTGAGTGTCTTTTGGAAAAATCTGGGTACTGTCTTCCACGCCCGAATGATTGATATTCCATATCAATTAAGGTATATTATATGAATTTATGTATATATATATATAGTATCAGCATGCATTGATTATTAGTCGTGTGATCGTCCGTGATCGTGTCGTCGTCCATCTGCGCTGCGCCACACAAGGCAGCAGAGCCTGGTGTCTTGTGATCGTCCAGCTGCGCCACACAAATGCGCGCATGCCTGCCTGCCTTGTGGTTGCAGCCAACTGGTGGCTTGCAGGGGTAGGTCACGGCGGCGTCGTACGTCATGCATGCGCGCGCATATCTGTACTATAAAAGACCGAGTTAAAATAAAACATTTTTTACCGTACAGCTCTCTACCCATCTAATATGCCAGCCTTTAGATCTAAATCAAATTAGACATCTAACGGTGATATTTAGGTGACCCCACATAATCTAAACTGCTCTACCGAAGCCTATAGCGAAAGACGATAGAACGCACCAGAATGGCAGTTCCTGTCGTAGTTTTTGGTTTGCGTGCCCATAATTTTCTAGACTTTTTTCACCCAAGATTCCTATACCCACCACCAAAAATAGGATTCTTCATGTTTGTTGTCCGAAAGATGGAGGTGGGCAGGGTGACGCGGGCGAGATTATTCATATTCATAGTAGTCACGAGACGACGGTTGGACACGACGACGACGCGGCGTGCGTCTGTGTGAGCACTGAGCAGCTGCCTGCCTCGTGTTATGTTAGGCATAGTACTAGCCAGCTTAATTGGTACGCCACCGCCGGCGGCCGGCCGGCCGGCCTCCATTCCGGTCATCGATGGATCGGCCAGATGCATATGGGCGGGGCGCGTCACATCGCTGTGGCGGCAGTAGTGCGTTTAATGTAAAATTTGCTTATGCTATGCGTGTCCGGTCCTCCGGCGGGCGACCCGGTGGCATAGGTTGGGTAACGTATATGTACGCCGGGCCAATCTTTGCTGCGGTCGTCGTGGCTGGCCGGCCGGAAACCGTGCGGAGATCTCATTAATTTAGGCACGCACAGTCAATTCATTCCGAATGTACTTATCGTGCGTGCTTTTAAATCGACCGTGCAAGAAATTTGTTGTGCGAGATTATATCCACCTGGTGGGCTGATGATCGAAGACGACGATCGATGCCGTGCCCGTGTTTTACTTACTCACGACGATATATTGCGTTGGATCCGTCGAGCGATACACTATAGCTACGTAGACGCCGCACGTCGCCGATCCGAAAGTGCACGCGCCTGGCGCCACCGTGCAGCAGCCTCCACGTGCGTGCTCCGATGGAACCATCTACTGGAACATGGTTAAGCTGAAGCCCGAGGCCATCTCTAGCTGTGGTCTTAAATGAATGCGTAAAACCACTGCAGACACAAAATTGAGTTCCAAAATTTGAGAAACTGCTGCGGATGGCATAACTATCTTAGACCCGATCGACAGACCCGCTAGGATTTATCCACAAATTTGTCGTTTGACTTAATTCAACATCTAACCCAACGTTTATAATGTCATAGTAATTGAGCAGTTTTTTATCCACAAATATTCACATGGTATATCTATCTGAACTATTGAAGTAGCACTTTCTATGCTGATTTTTAATATGTAAAAAACAAGAATAACAACTACTATATGGTGT
Organism: Paspalum notatum; assembly: GCA_022530915.1. NCBI lineage: Eukaryota > Viridiplantae > Streptophyta > Magnoliopsida > Poales > Poaceae > Paspalum > Paspalum notatum. The sequence continues at coordinate 29,104,518 of CM039692.1, forward strand.
GGCTAGCTGAAGAAGATTCGAAATTGGATGTACGGTTGAACATAAAAGAAACTTGAAACCTAGAAAAATACGACATGCGTGCAAGCTAATCTAAGCAAATGAGGAGCGGACACGTGTCCAACTCGTCCCACCGCACATGCTTTGCATTACTATCAGCTCCATCATGTGCGTAGCACGGCCTTTTATGCGTGCTAAACGAGCTGGGCCGCCAGTCCGGCTACGCCTATCACGCGTTTTGCTCTCCGCGCTGCATGAAAATTTAAGCTGGGAATGAAGATGCGTACAATCTGCATGGTCCTCCTGCCAACGGGCCGGATTATAGTACGCCAATTTTAGTTTGGCCCACTAGCTTATGCAGCCAAAGCATGCATACCGATGCAAATCACGTCTGTTTTAGTGTTTTTCCGCCATGCACGCATGCGCCCGCCCGCCGGGTGTCGTGAAACACGATACATGCACATGCCACATCTAGCTCCGTAGCTACGAATCTTCCACCCATGGCAAACCCGGTGAGTTGGGGATGTAAAATTGAATGGCTCCATTCAAGATTCTAGAAATAAAATAGTTATGTAATAGCTAGATTCTAAACATGGAATTGTTCCATCTTAGATTCTAGGATGATGGAATGGTTCTATTACAAATTTTGAATTTGGACTCACTTTCACTCTCAGACTCTAAGCAGAACATATGTGTTCCATAAAATATTTTGTTTTCTAAAACTGATCCATTCCTCTGCTTTTCAACCAAATACTGGAATGGGTGGGATGGAATGGTCCCATTTCACCACACCCCACCAACCAAACACTAACACACTAAGGTCCCGATGGGAAGCTCTCAACTAATTATTACTCCTTCCGTTCTAATTTATAGGTCGTTTGATTCTTTTTTGACACCAAGTTAACTAACTTGTCTTTCTCAAAAAATTTATGAAAAAATAAAAAAAAAATCAAATCATAGTTAAGGTATATTATATGCCAAGCTAAATCACAATGAAAATAAACGATAATTATGAAATTTTTTGAATAAGATAAAAAATTCAAATTTGATGTTAAAAAGTCAACAACCTATAAATTACGACCGAGGAAGTAATTATTAGCTGCACTAGTTTAGATCTAAATGGTCTAACTAATATGTATGGAATCTAGAAGCACCTATATCAGCTAATTGGATTCCAGTGATACTAGCTAATTTTTTGTTGACCAAACGGGATCTAAATTCTCATGTCCTAATAAATTTTAGAGATGCATGTTTTAGTTCTCCCTCTCCGTCATGGGTATTAATAAAAAATTTATACACACATATATAAACATTCATATTGAAAATTTATTTATGAATCCCTTTCCATTCGAGATGGACGGAGTAGTCTGCATTGCAGTTGATTTCCTTTCTTTCTATTTCCTCTTTATAAATAGAAGCACAGGTGCACAGTGGACTAGACCGGCAGGTCAGCATGATTATATATCCAGGATATATCCACAAGGATAAAAAAACTAATAGCGTGTATGCTCGTAATTAACCACTGGATAGGTTGGGCCTCTGTCATGGGCTTCAGTTCGTGTTCACGACTTATCACTTATTGGGCCTGAAACGCTCTTTCGCACTGGAGGCCTCTTCGAACCTAGCAAAGCTGGTGCGTCGGTCCAAAACGGATATTGAAGCAGAGCTGCCGCATTGCCCGCTGATTGAACCATTTCTTTTGGCAGTCTAACGCAGCTTCCAAATGCGCACAGTAAAAAATCAACTTTGTGTCAAAAAAGAGAAAGTACCTCTGCGTTTTGTCGCTGGTAAACATATGGATTGTTGGCTGGCGGATCGTACTCGTGGCGTATGTGCTTCACATAGGATTTTTGCTGGTCCGGCTTTGCCGCGATGTTGCGGCTCCAGCCTCCAGTCCCCTGCGTTATTGACTTATTGTGTACCATAGAAGAAATATAGAAGGGATAGGCGAGAAAACGTAGAGATAAGACTATAAGAAAATAGGAGGTGCTGGAGGAGTCATCCCTTCTTAGGCGGACTGCAACGGTGTTCTCCAAATTCCATCCCCAATTGCATATTTAGGGGTCTTAAAAAATAGTCCTCTAAATAATACTACCTCCGTTCTTTTATGTATGACGCCCATTAATTTGATTTTGACCTGTCCAACGTCATACGTAAAAGGTCGGAGAGAGTATTTTGCTACAGCGGTTTCCTCTATATTTATCCAATATACAACCCACCCTCTCCCTTGTCCGTCGCTGACCGCCCCTTCCCCTGTGCCGCAGCCAGCCCCCGCGCGCGCCGCCGTGCCCTCGAGATGTCGCCACCGGCGCCGCCCGTCGTCCAGACGCGGGCGCCGCCGCCGGCCTGCACGCATGCTGCTAGCCCCTGAGACGCCGCCACCGGCCACGCGCCGCCCGTCACCCATATCCCGCGTCGCCGTCAGCCCGCATGCACGCCGACCGCCGGCCACCTTGAACAACAAGAACGCTTCCTTGACGTAGGTGACGGATCCAATGTTTCTTGGTGTCTTCTTCGATCCGCCCGATACCCTTTGCCGTTGACCGGAGCTCGTGGATGAGATTCACCGTCTGAGTTGATCCCACCGCCCTTGGAGTTGTGCGTCGATCCGACGCTCTCCAGGTTGCCGATGCATATCCTGCCGGAATCGCACACGCCGAGCCCACGACCGCTCTTCCCCGTCCTCCGCGCTGGCGCACGTAGTCGTGGCCACTGCTGGTCTTCTTCGTCCTCTGCCTAGGCACGCAGTGTCGCCGCCGCTCTTCCCTGTCCTCTGCCCGGGCACGCGGAGTCGCGGCGTCACGGCCGCCGCTCTTCCCCATTTGTCGCCTGGCCGCGCGAACGAGAGGGCGTCGAGGGTTGGAGGATTTGCCGGATGACCAGTATCCCTCCCTCCAGACGGGGAGGACATATCGTCTTGGATTTTATGTGAATGTGTACGGGACGACGCTACAGGTGTTTTCGGAGGTTATAACGGTAATTTACGGGTCTAGGGCGGTATACAGCGCACCTGCGACCATTGTTCGCCTAAACGGTCGTTTAGTCCGTTTAAACACCGTTTAAACGCTAAACAGTGGCTCACCGTTTCCGTTTAATTGGCCATTTACACCGTTTAAACAAATGGCCGTTTAGCACCGAATAATGGCTAAACAATGGGTGACCGACTGTTTACCGTTTACCGTTTAGGCTAACACTGCCTGCGACCAGCCTTATGGCGCAGCTGTCTTGTTGTTGTCCGGCCAGCGACGGTGAGGCTTGTGTGTTGTTGTTCATCCAGTGGAAGCGGCTTTGTTATTGTCGATCCGGCGATGACAGCTGTCTTATTGTTGTTCGGTGGCGGCAGTGTTTTGTTTTTTCTGTGGTGCAGCATGAACCGTACCGGTGCCGGTGAACGTCGGCCGTCGCGGACGGCAGCCAGGGCCGGGCCCGGGCCGGGCCGAGGGAGCTGAGCCGGGTAGAACCGCAGAAGCAAGGATGAGACCGACGCCAGCAGCTAGGATAAAATTTAAAAAGGTTTTTATCCATTATTTCAACTATCTCTCTTGTTATAATTACACGACTGCTGGATCAGAGGCGATTCTAGAGGGGCACGGGGGCAGTGTCCCCCCTAATCCTCTTGAGTTTCTAAAGAATCACTTAATAATCTAGCTAACTTAATATTAATCTAGTGTATATAGAATGTGTTTGTTCCTCCTAATTTTTTGTCCTGCTTTGCCACTGTGCTGGACTTAGTCTGAGGAGCCGTGGACGGAGGAGAGTCTCCACTCGAAGTACAGATCGAACATTCATGCAGGCAGTTGGATTAAATATCAACGGACTGAACGTGTGTTTTGTTATGTTAAAACACGTATGTGTGTTCGACAATAGACAAGCCCGTCAAAAAGGACAAACTGCCTGTAATTTGAAACGTAGAGAGTACTCTGGTTGTAATTAAATTTTGTAAAATATGCTTGGAAAGAAGAGATATATTTAACATGGACAATCCATATATTAGAAATCAATTGGGAAGGATACAACAATGAGGTAAAAGTTTGTGTGTAATGGGTCAAAACAATGCAAGTGAAGGATATAAGACACTGGTAAATTTACTTAAATATGGAAAGACAATTTAAAATTTCATAAAGCATATAAAAACTATTGCTCAAATGTAAAAACTTTTGGTACAATCAGTGCCACTCCTCTTGCTGCGGACTAAACAAAGTACTCTCTCATTTCTTCTTTATTTGACGCTTTTTAATTATTTTAATAAACTAGCTGATGATAAATATTTGAAAACGGAGGTAGCATTAATAAATAGGCCAAGCTCAATAGGCATATAAAAAAGCTTAACTTTTTTATGGAGTATATAGATAAAAAGAAATGTCTAAAAGGGAAAAGTCGATATAAAAAATACCCAGTCCACTCACTAGTTTTTGGTTGTTTTAGTGCTCAGTGCAACAATCAAAATTCAAATTATCTAGTTCTAACAAGGATACAATCAAATTCGAGCTTAATAGAAAGATTTCTAGTCCAATAAGAAACGACAAACAATTTGGATCACGCGGAGAAACGGCATATTCAAGGTAGCAAAATATTGTTTTTTTACATAGGCTTGTAGCCTAATAGTTGTACCATTCCATTGCACTCTTAGGTTCTGGGTTCGATTTCTCATTGGAGTGAATTTAAAAAGGGTTATTGAAAAAAAATTTTCGGATGGTTAGTTGAGTGTCTTCTACTTTAATTACAAAACCGTTGGTGGTTCTTCCCCCACCGACTTTTTCTCTTCTTTTTCTCTTCTATGCTCACTAGAAAGCCCAAAGGCGGCTGTTGGCGCTCCTTAGGCTATTAGATATGAATCCGCAAGCGCACGGAAAACGCGTGTAGCCTTTAACCCAAGAGTATTCCAGGGTATCGAATTCATGAGGAACAAGCACTATAATAACACACAACACGACCTACCGAACTAGTGAAGCTAGCAATGTAGAGGATAAAAGACAGAGAAACAGGTACTTGACAAGTGTTAAGTCACCTCTTTATACTAATCATGCAAAGTACTATATTTGTCATGTAAACATAGACACCAAAGCTGCAGAGCCACTGGCAGGCACCAGAGTGCTGAATACCTAGCCGAGAAAAGCGAATGCTATAGGATTCGGCTATATCGTCAGCGGGTCTATCTGAATGAACGAGATTGGAATACTGAAAACACAAGAGTTGTCACCTAGTGTGTTTACCAACCAGAGCTGCGTGGGATAACCGGCCAACCAAGGTAAACTCTAAGTATGAACACCGTCGTGCCACTCAGTGAGTCTACTACTAACTGGTAATGAGCCAGAAAAGCAAGCACTACTATATAGCCAACACTATAAGCATGCACAAGATTCCCATAAACACACAAGTATAAAACTAAGTATGAAAGTAAAGTAAGTATGAAATAACAAAGGTAGAGGACAAGGAACTTTACTCAATCCTAGAATCGAATATCCTTCCTTTGAGAATCCAAGTCTGGGAGAGAAGAGAATTCCCATTCCCTCACTCTTCACCTCACTACTCTCTTGATACATAGAGGCACTCTCTCTACAAGCTAAGGAAAAGCTTCACTTCTCCAACACTGTACACTTCACACTAAGTGCTACTCTACCACTACTCTACACACACACTTCGAATGAGCTACCCGAGGGTATCTATAGTACCCAAGTGAGTGAGGGGTACTTGTAGGGTTGGTATGGCGGTTGCAAGGGGGAGGGCCAGGCCGGGCGACTTGGGGGAGGTTGGGCGGCCGCACCCTGAGCCGAGCGGCCTGGGTGACTCTTGGATCCATCGCCTCACTTCATCCTACGGTTGATCTTGACTGTCCAAGGCAGTTTTAGGTCGGTTGACGGTTATCCTCATGTGCTTTTGCATCAACCATTGGATTCAATTTGTATTTCTTCCTTAGCCAATTGATATCTCTCCCCTGTATCGCTGACTTAACCAATCTGTGGGCTAGATTTGTGACGTGTAGGCCTTCCGATGTGTTTGTGTTTCTTCTCTCGATTTCCAACGTGGAGTTGCACTTCGACACGTCTCATGTTGCATGCAGGTAGAAAATGGTGGTGTTTGGGCACAAAAGGGAGCCGGGCGGCCTGGCCCCTGGGACTTAGCCCCTAGTGTTAGTCTCTTGGTCCTGAGTGAAGATGGAGGTCGGGCGGCGTGGACCCCAGGCCGAGCGACCTGGCCCACAGGTCGAGCGGCTTGGGTCTAGCCCTCTCTCTACTTCTCTCTTCTTGATACATCATATTTCACCATGTTTTGTATGTTTTTGTATCGTGCCATGTGTTCCTGTAAGATCTTTGTACACAACTCGTAAAACCGGTTAATATGTATAAACTTTGCATAAATATCACCCTTGGACATGAAATATTGATGGTCGAAATGGGTTATAACGACCGCCAACAGCGGCGCTCAAAACACTATTTTGCACAATACACGCAAGCTTTCTGGTGAGGAGGGTTTTAGCGCTCCTTTGAATCAAATGTAAATGTAGGAACTCCAAAAGGATTAGAATTATATAGCAAAATTTTCGTTGAACCTCTTTGGAATAAAGGATTGAGATGCTATCAAGGTACAAAACAGCACACTATTAGCACGCTATAGCAGTAAAATAGCTTTTGAAGGTGCACTGCACTATGCTATGGACTATTTGAACGCTATTGGCGTTGTTGACACTATGCCAGCGAATAGCAACGCTACACTAGAATGGCATTATCTTGGGCTTGGCCAAAATGAGAAGCAGAGGCTACATATATTCTTAGTAGAGATCATGTATTTGTGTAGGGTTATGTATATCTAAGAGACTATTTAAATATTCAGTCTAAACTATAATATGACCCCACATGTGTGGGAAGCCTACGGCACTGGGTACGCCCTTTATAATATTATGGCTATTATCCAATGTCATTAACTCAGTTATAATAGAATATTTAGTTATCTGCTATTATCACTCACTTATTTTTGGTATTTATGAATATATAAAATCATCATTAATTGTTGTATTTTTTATGACAAAAAATCGTGTTCATCACAAATGTACTGGAATTTAATGACGAAAACACTTGAATCGTCGTAGAATAGTAGCTATTCTATGGCGTTCTTAATGCTCGTCGTAATGAATTTCATCATTGATACTCACATTTTTTTAGTGTTATAGAATATTTTAAAATATTTTAAAATGCTAAACCGATGATGTTATGGATAATTTTTAAATATTCTTTTCTTAAAACGCTTAAAGTGATAGCACGCTACAACGTTCGCTATAGCTTAATTAGCATTTTGGCAGGGACAACGCAAAGATCCATAGCGCACAATTTTGTACCTTGGATGTTACAAATCTTATGAAATTCCTATGGAATGGGTTATTTCAAAGGAATTTTGAAAACAAATTCTAGAACGCCATGGAAAAAATTCTTTGTCACTCTCTCTCATCTATGTCCTATGTTTTTCCCACGCTCCATCCAAACACACATTCTTCCATATTTCTGCGTTTTTCATTTCATAGGATTCAAATTTTCAGCGCTCTTTATTCTTATGTTTTAACTATTCTTGTGCTTTTTCGATGGGGCCTTGGTTTTCATACTCCTACTTTAAGGTGCAGTTGTGATTTTGTTCTTGTTTTTTTAACTTTCTGATTTTGTCATTTACTCCCTTAGTCAACGGAAAAAAATAGGAGTAAAACACAAAGAACAATGATAAAATCACGTTGATTTGTCAAAAATAGAGAATGAATCACAAAGTCAGAGAAACGAAAGCAAAATCACAAATGCATTTCAGGTGGGGGAAACAACAAAAACATTTTTACGATCGCGTGTTTAACCTGTTTAAAATGTCAAACCTGGGAATTCGTGGATAAAACTATCGGCACCTATCTTTCAGACCAAGTTCAGTACATCATCTATGCACTGTGCATTGAGAAAGAGATAGTTGGAGCAGGAGGTACACAGTGCATTTATACATTCTACTGCATATATAGTCAAGTTGGGCGTGATTGGTTGCCGCGCTCACCCTTCAGCCAGGCTCTTTGCATGCAGGTGATAGTTGATTGGTTGGTTGCAAATGTCCCGTGGCCTGGCTCGCCTCATGCAAAAAGCGCCCCGCAGCCTGGCCCAACAGCTACGCAGAAATCTCACTTCGCTACCGAGCCAGGCGCGGCGCATGCAGCATCTGAACGCGCACGCAAAACAAGAAAGTTTTTTGGTCTGCTTTCCAACCATATCTTCTGATTTAAATGTTTAATCACCAAACTAATTTTATATTTGGGTTGCTGACATTTTTATGAACAAAACTAGACCACATTTGTTATTCAAATCTCAAAAGTATAATTTTACTTAATTATTTATTTTAAATGTATGCAGTCAACCAAACACAAACTTATCACAACCTGTCTCCACTCTAACCAGACAACCAAACAATAGTACATGCATGCATAGATACTGGCTCACTTGGGCCAGCATCCCACCCCTAGCCAGGCCCAAACCTCACCAGGTAACCAATCACGCCCGTTGTAACTATAGGGTATACAAAATGAAGGTTGGGATACAACCGCTGAGTCAGCCTGACACCAGCAGGAGGGTGACGGCGCAGCGTGCGGCCATTGGACGGCGGATGAGGCGCGTGTGAGCCACACGGCGCCAGGCTGCGCCTCCCTCCGCCGCACAACCTCGCCGACCCCTCCTCCCACCCTTTAAGCCACCCCACCCTCGCCCCCACCATCTCCTCCCCCCTCCGGCCGGCCATCACATTGCTCTCGCTGCCGCGCCGATGCAATGGCAGCGGCGGCGTCGCCGGCAGCGTGCGCACGGGCGTCCGCGTCCGCTCCCCGCGCGGGCCGGCTTTCCGTCCGCGCCGCCTCTCTCCCCGCCGACGGCCGCGGTGACGGCGCCGCCTCCTACAAGGAACTCGGTTCGTCCTCCACTCGCAGCTTTATTAAGCTTGTAGCCCGTGGAGCAAATCTTTGAAATTCTGTGGTGCCCATCGTTAGTATGCTGTACAATGCGGGCAGTCGCGAATCCAGGATAAATCCTCGCCGGGGTCAGCATAAACTCATCACCCATCTAGTATACTATGCTATGCATATTATAGAGATATAAAGAGATAAATAAAAGAAAAAAGTCCATTTAACAACCCTAAGCTGTCGTGATTCTTCGATTTTCAACCTCCAACTGCGAAAATGGATAACCTAGGTCCTCGAACTAGCTAAATCATGCAAACAACAGCCTTGGACCCTGTTAAAAACAGTATTAGACTGTGGTTTTCTATTTTTAAAATAATAAAATTGATTATGGATTTATATAGATTCAACAATGTTTCATTATTTTCAAAAATAGAAAACCAATATCTAATAACTCTTTAACAGGGTCTGGGGGGTATTTTGCCTGATTTAGTTAGTTCGAGGGGTCTGTGTTACCTAGTTTCGTAGTTAGAGGTTGAAAATCAGGCGAGCTCGACAGCTCAAGGTTGCCAAATAGAATTTTTCCAAAAATAATAATGACAATCTTTGTGAAAACTAAGCATGCATATAAAGGGATAATTCATCAATAACATAATGTGACCAAAAATTTAAAATATAATTTCCTTACATGCCATTTTGCTAGAATGATAAGTTGATGGTGATGGTTGGAATGAAAGCAAAGCACTTTGTTTACTTCTGATCATATTATATAGCTGAAAAAAAAATCTAAGGATCTCATATGAGTAGGATCTCATATGTGCGGGAGTCGGGAGATACCTCCTCAATCCTTGTACCATGGTCTGATGGTCAGCTTCCCAGATGCGATCATGCGAGTAGGAGCCGGAGTGAAGAGCCTCGCCAAATGCCGGTCGCTGCAAGGATGCGGAGCATGATCTGTCGATCTCGATGCCGTGATGCGAAACAGCTGCTGTTTGGACGTGAGGTTTCGAAGAGGAACAGTCGAGGCCTGAGTCGTCATGGACATTGGACGGCATCAGTGCATCACGGCAAACTTGTGGATCGATGTGGGCTGGGCTTGCATTGCAACTTCTTAGCCTGCTACGTGCTTTGTAGTATTTAGTAAGTAGAAACTTACATGGGCTGCGGGGTCAATATTTATTTTTACTGGGGCCATACATGGTAAAAAAAACATCACGTACAGGAGATTCTCGGAAAGTCATAGGGGTCGGCTGACCCCGATAACTCTACATAGATTCGCCCCTGAATGCGGGGGTCAATTGGATGAACTGAGAAAGGATAGGGGTGGCGAAGCACTCCTAGTTAACTTGTAAAAGCATTGTAGGGTAGGTGTCTTCCTTAACGAGTCGTCGATCTTGGTAACCAAAGTGCTAGCGCTTAATTGGCAGGCAATCCAGTAAGTGATTATCATGGCAAAGAATTCCTTTGGCATAAAAGTTCAGACTTCAGGGGTTAGGAGGACAACACAGCGCCGAGCCAAACTGTTCGTTAAGCCCCAAAACACTCGAATCGTTAACTAAACTGTTTGCTTGTTGTTTTAAGGTCTGTACTCCTTGAAAAAGAGGATTGAAGATGCAGTTGTCCGGGTTGAAACAACTACAACCAGTGCTCTGGAGTTGGAGGAAGCACAGAGAATTAAACAGGAAGAAGTACTGCGGAAGCGCAACTTGTGGGATAATCCCGCTAAGTCACATGAGACCCTCTCTGCTCTGGCGGATGCTATAAGGGTGGTTGACCATCTAAAAGATCTTCGCTTCAAGGTGCTTTCATACAGTAATTTGAGTCCAGTGAATAGTTGCTGTTATCAGGATTGTAACACAACAAAATATGCTTTCTATAGTGTGATGGTTCATGCATGTGAACCCGGGCTTCAAAAGATAAGCTGAACCATGTGTACTTTTCCACTTCCCTTCATTAAATTGTGCAGATATACAATTTTAGTTATTTTTCACTTGATTTTGTGCTCAGAGACCACAATTCGAATTTGCACTTTTGTTTTCTAGCTGGTGATCATTAGATATACCGTGCAGGCTGAAGAGGCGAAGTTGATAAGTCAACTATCAGAGATGAATGTTATAAATGGCAAGCTATTTAAGGAAGCATACAAATATTCAGTAGATGCTAGTGAGTATCTAGATCGTTACCAGATGTACAAGCTTCTAAAGGGCCCATATGACAAGGAAGGAGCTTGCATTATTGTTACTGCAGTATCTGACGGTGTTGCTTCTGAAGTAAGTTAACCGTGGCCACATTGTTTTTGTCTATCATGGATTCATGGTTGGAATGTTAATGATAATAGTATTAGAAATGCAGATGTACCTCTAATTATAATTCCACCCTTCTATTTTGAATACATAACCTTTACTGGCCTGTTTCCCCTTACGAATTTTTATTAATTACTTACTATTCTGCTCAAATTAATGGAAGAAATAAAGCTACTGAGTGGTCACTTCATTCATAAAAAACTCTTCCGAATACAGGAATAATATATACCGATCCATACTCGCATACAGCTACATAGAAGTGTGTATTTTATCATGAATGTGGTCATATCAGCTTTTGAAGATTTGATATTAGCTGTTGAAATTGGTAACCATGATGTTTTCTTACTAGCAAAAAAGTTGATATTTTTTCTGTTGCAGCTATGGGCAGATAAGGTCTTTGGCATGTATACAAGTTGGGCACAGAAGCAAGGTTGCAAGGTTGGATTGACTGAGAAATATTTTTCAACAAGTGGCCATATCCGGTCTGCGGCAATGGAGATTGAATCAGAGTACATGTTTGGCACCCTTTCCGGAGAAAAAGGAATGCATCGAATGATATACTCCTCCCTTGAAAATTCTGACACTTATCAGGTGATTATGCTTTCTGTTGTTATTTGCTACTTTTTCAGAATGCACAAAGAATTGTTGTGTGCCAGGTTTATATTAATATACATGACAAATAAATGCAAATATCACACATGACTAAGCTTCTCTAACAAGATATTTTAACCTATAGATTACTCATATTAAAGAAAGTGGTTCTTGAGCCTTACATGTTCAGAATTATTTCTACCATGTTGACAGACCGACCACACATAGAACTATGAGATTGACCATAGATAGAATTATGCTGTGTACTCTCAAAGAGGTAGCAAGGGAGGTCACAAGTTAATACACAAAGTTTTCTGCAATATTCGAAGTAACTATACAATTTGGAAAGAAAATCTTAGTATAATTTCTAAAGGCTGGGCTTAGCGTAGCGGTGGAGTTTTTCCACTTGTGGCCTAGAGGTTCTGTGTTCATACCAATCTCTTTCTGCATAATAATGTATATGATCATGCAACGATAAGGCTATCTAGAAACTCCTTTCCCCATACCCCACTTTGTGTGCTTCAGCACTGGGTACACCTTTTTTTTTCTCTGAAGGACTTTTCTAGCATCGCTAGACACTTAGACCCAACATGCTGATGTAAGTGAAGAAATAAGTAACATGTTATGAAATCTGATACTTTGACCACTCGGTTTAAATAGTAAACTGTGGTAACCCTTTCTGATTTGGTATTTCAATGATAAACCTCTTAATTTAACACCTCCTTTTACCACTTACTTTTGTGGAAGTATGGTAGAAAATCTTGATTCTAGAGTGCATGCACAATTCTATCATGATCTGTTGATCATTCTCCATATGCTATTTATCAGAATGGCTAACCCAAAATTTACCAAAGCTTGCAGGCCTTATCAGCTAGAGTCGACATAATTCCCCTGTTCTTGGATAGACCAGTTAATCTTCACTTGGATGACGATGATATAGAGATCTATCCCCCACCTTCTGAATATAAGAAACGAGATAGTAGAAATGGAGCTGCTGTTAGGGTTCAACACATACCAAGTGGAGTCACTGCTGAAAGTTTAGGTACTAAACAAACGCCTAATGCACATGTGAATTGGCTTGCAACTGTGAATTGTAACTGGAATTTAAGTATTTAACAGGTTATCCTTTCAACAGGTGAGAGAAGCTACTTTGCAAACAAGCTTAAAGCCACAAGAAGATTGAAAGCAAAGCTCCTTCTAATAGCTAGAGAATTGAGAGTATCAGACACAAAGATGATCGATAAACAAGCTGTAGCGGATAAGTACAACCGTGAAACACGAAGATACACATTTGGTCCTCAGAAATGTGTCCATGATCTCAACACAGGCACTCAGTTGTCAGATTTGAACTTGGTCCTATCAGGCGATATCGAACCATTCATCAGATGCCGTATTACCTCCAGGCAATGACACACCCCAGTCCCCAGGCCCCAGTTCTCACCAACTGATTGATGTTCTCTTACTGCGATTCTGTACATTTATTTCTTTTATGTTATAGACCACACCACGTCAAAAGATAACCTCTGTAAAGTTTATTACATTTCAAGCCAAAAAGGCACGAAACAAATGTACAAAACATAAATTTCTTTATTTCTTTGACTATCTTTTTCGTTAGGCTATCCCTATTGGATTGGGGAAAAAAGTTGCCTTTATACTGTAGTACTACCGTAGACAAAGAAAAAAATAGTTAAAACAATGAAGAAAAAGTAGATAGGCGAGTTTTTTAGGCAATGGTTAGGGATCTAACGGCGGTCCAAATCGCTAGGTGACATCAAATTGTGTATTGCGTGGAGGAGAGAGAGTGAAAAAAGCACACTGCTACGGACTCCCACTGCTACACTAGGTGACATCAAATATTTCGCAGCTGTATCGCAGTGTATCCCCAGGCCCTTGCCTGCAGGTGCAGCTGCTGCCGCCGGCGCCGGAGGAAGGACCGAGCAGCTAGGAAGAGGAGGCCAGAGAGAAGAAGGGAGGAGGTGACGGCTCGGGTGGAGAAGCAAGGAGGATCAGGTCCATCGCCGTCGCCGCGCGGGCACCAGGACACGGAGCAGCACGATGAGGACGTGAAATCCATCGGCATCCTGAAGCTCATGTCCTCCAAAGCAACACAAATGTCAATTGTTGGTCGCTATGAATCATAGCCAAAATTTGCATGTTGTTGATTAACGAGCCTTCCGAGCGGCGTCCTTCCTCCCGAGACTGACGAGCCACGGCCACCTGAACCTGGGCCGCGCCGGCCGCGCAGCCGCCGTGGGAGAGCATGACAGCGCAAGCAGAGAGGTTCTTCGGGGGCGGGGAAGGGAAGGCCAGGACCGAGAAGACAGGAGAGCAAGCCGAAGGGGGATCTCGGGACTCCGACTCCGCATACTACTCCATCAACGCCGACGCGGAGTGGCCACACAAGACAGCAAGGAAGCCGAAGATCGGCGGCGCGTCCCCGCGCGGGCGGGGTCAGGCGACGGCGAGGCGAAGGCCGCGGGTGCGGCGGCCTCGTGCTGGGGGAGGTGGGCGACGGCGAGGTGGAGGCTGGCTAGCGGCAAAGTTCGGATGGGGAAAGCGGAAGGAAGGGGATGACATGTGGGGCCCATGTGTCAGTGAGGGAAGAAATATTGTCTTTCTATCCTACACTTAACTGGCATTATTGGTACCGTTGACGGAAGTGGCACATAGAGAACTGGAAAATTGATCCGATGGTTTGTACAGCTTCATGAGTTTTCCAATGGTACAAAGAGAAATTCGTTGTTTTCCGATGGTCCGTAGAGAATTCTCTCAAAAAAAATCCATAAAAAGTAAGAGAAAATATTGTCCAAATAAACATTGTCTATGCGTAACTATGTCTAGTGACAATGGTTGCGCATCTCTAAGCATTCTACATCAACATCTCTCCGATAACTCACTGACAGTATTGCTTGCGCATGAGTAATTATACATAAAAGTGTTTTTGCATGAGGATAGATCTTTGCAGATTGTTGTGTTCGATAGTGGCCGGCCATGTCGACTATTATTTTATACCCAGCAATGGGTCTGCTTTATTAATAAAACGCATACAAGGAGTTGGTTAGATTTAACATTTCAAGGATATTGAACCAAGGCTTGCGTAGTAAATGTGAATTAAAAAATATAAGTAAATATAAAATAAAATAAAAATCCCCTTAAATCTTCCAATTCCCTCATTCATAAGGTTTCTAGAGAGTCTCCACCGTTCACTACCATCAAGAGGGAAATTATTTCCAGAGAGTCCACCGCTCAAGACCAACAAACGGTAAAAGCAATTGATTTTTTCTTTTAGGAAAATTGCACTATATATCTTTTCCCAAATCCTACCCATCCTTTACAGCACCCATTTACAGCCACACAAGCGCACTCCGGCTTCCATCCTCATCCACAAAGCTCCTCGTTCCCTCCCGTGAGAAGCTGGCACAGCATCAACCGCGCGTCATATCTTCGCTGCCCGTTGGAGCAGCTGCTGCCGTCCTCCTCTTGGACTCAACCTGCCATGCTTCGGTGCACCGTCGTCGGGCCCTTCGCCTCACTGGCCCTCCGCGCTACTGCATCACCGGTAAGTGTTCTTCTCCGCCTCCTTGATTTGGGAAGAATGGAGTCCAAGGCGATGGAGTGACCTTCCATACTGGATGATGGTGGCCTGAGTTCAATTCAACACCTGCATCATCGATCGATAGGGGGCACAAGGGTGACGGCTGAAGGGCATTTTCTCTCTTTCTCCCAGTTCATACAGAGCTTTGGCACAAGTCCTGCTGCTCTTGTGCATGTCTGATGTCATCGTTTTTCCCCCGATGAGAACAAGAACACCTTTTACCCTTTTTTCCCGGATGAGAACGAGAACATCTTGCGCTCCCTAACAAGAACGAGAACATCTTGCCCAACAATGATTATGTCTGGGTTTGTCTAGATGTGCGTTTGCGATTTGGGATTGATTATTGTATTGTACTTTTATCGGTGTATGTCTATCAATGTATCTACTATGCATGGGCCGTGCTGTATAATACATGTATTTCACCTTTGTTGGATGTTGCATGTAGAGGTGTAAACGGTACGGATATTATCCGTCCGTATTCGAGTCCGGATCCGTTTAGAAGGGTCGAGATCCGACCGTATCCGAGTCCAGACATTCAATATCCGATCCGTATTCGATTTATATCCGTATCTGAATAACGAAAGTTGGATATATATGATGCCAATGTCCATCTAAATCTTATCCGACATCATATCCGAACCGAAATCAAAAAAAAAAATATGAAAACAAATACGGTGTCGGCAGTATCCGTCTGCATTCGATCCGATTACATCCCTAGTTGCATGGGCCTTGTGCCTTGGATGTGTTGGCCCCTTGTCGTATATATTGCGTGTATTTCGTCCTTTGGCGCATGTTCCATGGCGCACGTACGTGGGTCTAATTCTGGGTGAACAGAACCCCGGTGAGAAAAGTTATAAAAGAGGGTCAGGCTGACTCCAACAACGGAAGGCATTTTGAGCAGGCAAAACCACCATATGCCTACCGTCTGAGAAATGGCTACCGTAGGCAAAATAGCTTCTCACCAACAGCAGAGGCATATCAGAGTAGGCAAAGAAGGGGAAGTTGGCTCCCGCCGTCAGGTGGAAATCCATCGCCCTCCCCTTGCGTTTTCCTCTAGATTCAGTGCCGCGGGTGAACCAATTTGTTTGGTCTTTGGTTGGCAGTCTTCAATCGTCTTCATCAGACCTTGGTGCAGTAGTAGGGCGTGGGAAGTTCTCGGATTTGAGGTTTGTGCTCTCCCAGTTTGCCGCCATTGTTGCCGAATGGCTGTTCATCCTTGTACTTGCTGCCATCCTTCTCCTTGTTGCAGTTCATCGAAGACAGAGTAGACCATGGCCTGGAGCTACCTGAAGATGGGGATGTTTGGTCCGAGTGCCGCAAACCGTAGGGAAGATGAGCAACTGAAAGCGTCGGCTGCTGTTGTCGCAATGGGACTTGGCAAGAAACGGCGTTGGGGAGGCTCTGCATTTGGGCATGCTGTCAAGAATCGAAAAAGGGACGAGGTAAATGAAGAAATAATGCGCAATTATTTCAATGACCCACCACTTTTTGGCGATGAAGAATTCAGACGAAGGTGATTGGTTTGCCACATATCCATATTAGATGTTTTTTTGTGAAGCTGTTCGTTTACCATTTAGTATACTTTGTAGGTTCAGAATGAGGAAATCTTTGTTTCTACGCATTGTCGCGGATGTCACTGCTAGAAACAAGTATTTCAAGCAGAAAAGAAATGCAGCGAAGAAGTTGGGTTTTACTCCAATTCACAAGTGTTTAGTTGCAATGAGAATGTTAGCTTATGGTGGATATGCTGATGCACTGGACGACTCTTACATGATGTCAGAGAGCACCGTTCTGAAAACACTCAAGGAGTTTGCACACACTATCATTGAAGTATATGAGAAAGAGTATTTGAGGCCACCGCGTCCTCATGAGCTACAGACCATTCTACAGCAGAATGAGGCCAGAGGTTTCCCAGGCATTATCGGGAGCATAGATTGCATGCACTGGAGTGGGAGAATTGTCCCACATCATGGGCCGGAGTGTGCAAAGGTCACAAATCCAAACCTACTCTTATACTTGAGGCAGTAGCTACTCAGGATCTTAGGATTTGGCATGCATTCTTTGGACTACCAGGTTCTCACAATGACATTAATGTGTTGCATCGATCTCCTGTGTTTGATGACTTGGCCAGTGGTAGAACTCCAGAAGTTGAGTTTTGGATCAATGGAAATCCCTACAACATGGGTTACTACTTGGCTGATGGGATTTACCCAGATTGGGCAACCTTAGTTAAGACAGTTCCTGCTCCGTTGAGAATGAAACACCAAGTTTTTGCTGCTGCACAAGAATCTTGTAGGAAGGATGTGGAGAGAGTTTTTGGAGTACTTCAATCCAAGTTTAAGATCATACACAACCCTTGTAGGCTTTGGAAGCATAAAGACATCAATGCCATTATGCGTGCCTGCGTCATTCTCCACAACATGATCATAGAGGATGAGCGACACATTTATGCCAATCCTGCTGACACCGAGGTATTTCATGGACCTCAAGATCCACCAGTGTCGACAACTAGAGATGTTCCACAAATCGATCAGCTAATTGATGCTTACAACTGCATCAAAAGCAAAGAAACCAGTGTCCAACTTCAGCGTGATCTAATAGAGCACATTTGGAGCCACTATGGAGCTTCTACAGGTCCCTTTGCAAGGGTTTAGGTTGTAGGAAATGAATGGTTGTGGCTGTAGTTTTATGCTATATATGTATACAAGGCACATTAGTTTTATGCTACTTGGCTGTAGTGCATGCAAGTTCTTTTGGTGCTATATATGTATGCAAGGCACAATTGTTGTATGCTACCTGGCAAGAGTGCATGCAAGTTCTTTTGCTGCTAGATGTATGCAAGGCACAATTCGTGCTCTATATGTACCCATGGATGCTGTATATGCATGCCACGAGCTATTTATGAATCAAGAAAAAGTTGCACACTTGCTATTTAATTAACAAGAAATGCTTCCACTGACGCAAGCTTTACCAACAAAACAACATCATATTTGTTTATTACACATAAAGGTTCAGTACACAGCATGGATACAGAATACAAATTGGTTCATACACCACAAGCAAACAGCATCAGTTTAAGTTCATTACACAGGAATGAAACAACATACAAGTAGTGGGTGAACAAACCCACACATTTTCTAGCAAACACATTATAGGAACAGCAGCCATGATCCTCTAGGAACTGTTGGAACTGTTGTTGGGAGGGGGTCTAATCCCATGACGCTCCATTATCTCACGCTGTATGGATATGTAGTATTCCCTGAGGTGGGGTGCCAATTTTTCAAGGTCTTGACCCATGAAATGAGCCTCAGCCTTCAACATCTCGACCTTAGTTTGGTCTTTACGCATCTGCACTTCCTCCCTAGTCAGCTGTAGTTTCTCCTTCTCAATCTCCATTTTTTTTTCCATTTCCTCCCTATGTAGTGCAATCAAACTTTGCTGCAGTTCAATCTTCGCATCTTTTCGCTGTAGAATTTGAGCCATCTGAGTGTCTTCTTTGTCGTCTTTCTTCTGGCTGCGTTCATACATGCTTTGAAGGACTTCAACTGCAGTGCTTGAAGCCGTATTGTCCCCAGCAGCCCGATTCCTACGCTTCTTGGCGGTGTCTCTTCCTTCCGGGCGATCTAGCGGATCATTATCAGCATGCTCTGAAATGCCCTGGCCCCCAGGGTTACCTGGGAGTACCTGGTTGACCCGTGTACTATTGGCACCGGAGTTGAGCTCTAACATCTTATCGTTCCATTTTGGTTCATCCTTCAGAATTTCCCAGCAATGCATTAACGCCCATGGTTCCCTGTCCTCAAACATTTTGACAGCATCAGCAAGCTGCAATGAACAAATAAATTAGGGGAAGCACAGAAAGGAAGTTTTGAATTTAATGAACAATAGACTGCAATAGGTGACTTACTCGGTCCCTTTCTGTTTTCCCACTAGAGTCAATCCTTTCAACAGTTGACAAACATCCACAAAACGTATTCACAGCCCTCTGAATACTGAGCCATCTATTAGAAATGGCTACTTGACTCCTAGCAGTTCCACCATCCATGTTTTCCACAAAATACTCATGCAACCTTTGATAATAACTGCCACTAGACTGATTATTTCCTACGCATAGTTAGGCAGAATTATATTATGAATACAAGTAATTGACAATTTAATTGTAGGTCCAAGGTAGGGGAACACACCTATGATAGGATCTTTGCTTACATTTAGAAAGGCAGAGCATATCACTCTATCTTCTTCTTTGTTAAACGCTTTACCTCTTTGTGACACCCTCTTCACACTAGCATGGCCTCTGACAGTGGCCTTGC
The DNA here is from genome assembly GCA_022530915.1 of Paspalum notatum. NCBI lineage: Eukaryota > Viridiplantae > Streptophyta > Magnoliopsida > Poales > Poaceae > Paspalum > Paspalum notatum. The sequence continues at coordinate 29,124,219 of CM039692.1, forward strand.
CTTTGCCTTTGGCTGATTTTTTGCGCTGAGGTTTATCTGGTTTTGGAGGAACTGCGATGCCTTCACCATCCCCAGCTGCACCTTGTGTTCGCGGTGCTTCAAATGGCATTGCATGGCCAAAACCTATGGCATGCTGGAACTAAAGCATTTAACGGCAAAAGCACAACACAACCAGTTAGATAGACCCTTCCACATTGCAACTTTACAAAATGCCATTGATTTACCTGACCGCTTGTAATATTTTCAATATCTGCCAAGGAAGCAGAAAGCGGGAACTCCCAATCTTCAGATTCAGGGTATGCTTCAGCATTACCCGCACCATGCTCAGTGTTGGAGTTCGGATCCATCCTGTAGGGAACTAACAATTTCAACCAAACATGGTACATTCACACCACACAAAGGATGTAAATTCATCCAGAACCATAATCTTGGCAAAAATCATTATGCAAGCAATCAATTGTTCATTACAATAACAATCATCCATGCCCCACACATTGGGTTTACAATAACATGCATAGATGTCAACAGTTGGCACAAGTCTAAAACATTCAGCTCATCCTCTAGACACTCAGTACAAAGACAGCCACATACTAGGACTAACATTTGCTAAGACATTTATTTCAATTACTCCCGCATGCTCCGATCTAATCAGAGAAGTTTGGCATGGCGTTGGAGTCGTAGTCCACGCCCCAGAAAGTCTCGATATGATCCTTGCGAGAAAGGCATTCCAGGGGATCGCGTTCAGGTGAGGTCAATGGGAAAGTCAGATCAGATGGGACTCTGTCGGATGGGTACCCTTCCTCCTTGGCATTATCTAGTTCGGACTGGCAACGAAGTGAGTCTTGGTCGAGAGCTTCAGCAATCAGTTCAAGCGCTAGGCGCAGTTCGTTCACCTCCATTGCTGACAGTGCCTTGTCAGTTGGGAGCTTGTTCTTGCACAAACCTACAATCTGCTGAGAGATGCGCTGCATGCTCCGGATTGCGTTATCCGCGATGTCTTCTGCTTGGCTCATCTGAAATAGGCCAAACTTGAAGTCATCCTACAACTCGACAGTTCTAACCAAATCGACCTACTTCGATTCGACTGCTACACTCTCGCGCAAGATCCGGCCACGAAGACCATGGATCTGCAAGAACACCACCATTCCCCGCACAAAATGAACTCAGAAATCAACTATACAAGAACCAAATCGTTCCAATCGACCCCGACTACGGAAGGGGAGGAGCCCAAGGGGACGAACCTTCAGACCGAAGAACGTCGAGGTGGCCCAGACGCGAAGAACCTCGCCGGCCGCCGCCGCTCTCCAACCCCAAGCCGCCGAGTCGTGGCCGCCTCGCCTTTTCTCTCTCCAGCGGTGGGGAACTGACCGTTGGTCGCGCCGCGGATGCCTGCTGTGGAGCGAGCACGCATTTTGGCTTCCCGCAAGCCTCCGAGCCAAAATGCCTCTTCCGTTTGGCTACTCTGTTGGTGTGGGTTCCACGTTGCTACAGTGTCGCTCGGGAGCCAAATTGCCTGCGCTGTTGGAGTCAGCCTTACAGCGTTAGACGATTTGTACTGCAGGAACGTCTGTTCCGACGCGTTCCGACGTTTTGCCGTAATATATTTTTGTGGACCGTGTTTTCATGTGTGGGCCCAATTAAAACAACGTTCACTGCACCATTAGATCAACGAAACTAAACAGATCCCATGGTTAAAGATATATGAGGTTACGAACGCTCCGTGTGAAAATTAGTTTTAATTAACTCGCACTTTATAGCATAGATAGATTTAGTCCATATATGCTGTCGAAATCGTTGATCCATTGCGGCTGGGTGTCTATAATGGTTGTGGTAAATATCTAGTTAATGTGGGAGATGAGAGAACAACAAAAATAGTAATTTATTTTACCATAATAATTTGGTCCCACACGTAATACTTTCAGTTTCTTGGACTACGTGTCTATTTGGTCCCACACATAATATTCTCGTTTTCCCCACCTTTTCTATCCACGTAGGAGAGAGAGTCCATCTAGTTAGTGAAATAGATAATTATTGGAGACGCCCTTAAGACTCAATGTTCATTCATGACTCAAGGTTCATTCATTCCTGACGCAATCATTCAGCGTTGGACTATAGAGATCTGATAGGATCCAGTTATTATTGTAGGATAGGTTTAGTTTCCATCTCGGACTTTACACTCTTGATTTTTAAAAGTATTACACCGCTATTTGTCCACAACGTTTTACTTGTTTGTCTTATTCAAAATCTTGTAAAGTTTGCAAAAGCATAAGCCATTTTGTATTATTGATGATAAAATGGAGTAAATCGTAACAAAATAAAACTTAAAAAGCTTTATTAACAAGAGAAGTAATCAATATATATATATATAAGAGGAGAGAGAATACTACACTCAGGATTTTTTTACCTTGCTCAGAAGTTTGAAGCATCTCCAACTCTAGTGGAGAGGCCATCAGATCAGTCTCTAGAAGATGGCTCTAGAAGATAAGTTCCCAAGATGATAGGTACACTAGCACATTCAACATCCCTAGAAATTGATTTATATATCATAACCTACTTCTATAAATTGATTTCTAGAGGTAGAAATTGATTTTCAAATAGGTGCCCGTCGTTGCTGGGAATTTGTATTTCCAAGGACTTTTAACTAATTAAAGGTGGTTCAAAAAACTGCCATAGGAACCGGTCTAGTCTCACTTGTACTAGAAATAGTTTGTGTATTAGTCGTTTTTGTTTATTTTTCCTAAGAAAATTTCCAATGAAAACATACAAAGTAAAAAAGATTGCAATGCATTAAATCCCTCGAGCCCTCCAAATCGCGACTTCACCTTTTTTCTGAATTTGAATTTGAATATCGTAATTTCAATGAATACATAAAATAATCAAGGCAATTATTGATCACAAGTCGTTGACCATGAAAGGTGTCTCGGCGTAAGAATCCTCACGGCGCACCCACCTGAGAGTAGCGCATTCGATACTCCCAGTGGTCGCAAATTAATAAAGCGGTTATGACATAAGTATACATGCATGTAGCATATATACGTATATATACACATACTTATTCACGTACGGACATAGTACGGTGGATGTATCGCTAGCTTCATTTAATTTAGAAGCTGATGGGGTAGACGCGCTGCATGTTAGGGTAGAAGAGCCCCCAGTTCTGCTCCACGCCGCTCTCCTTGAGGTTCTCGTTAAACATGGAGAAGAGGATGGTCTCGATGGGGCCAGGGTGCCGGGGCGTTCCCCGGGCGACGTGGTTGATCAGATTCTGGTTGTAGATGGCCGCGTTCTCCGGCGACGCGGCGACGCCGCCAGCTGACGGCCACCCGCTCTCCGACACGGAAAGCGTCACGCCGGCACCGCCGTGCTTGCCCATGGCCACGTAGAAGGAGTCGACGGTGGCGTCGAAGAGGTTCTGGTACCCGTAGGCGCCGTCCTGCACGACGGTGCCGGGCGCGGTGAAGAGCGCGTAGGCGAGGTCCATGGCGGCCGGGTTGGTGGCGTAGGTGAAGTAGGGGTAGACGCTGGCCATGAGCGGCGCCCCGGTGCGCGCCAGGAACTCGAGCACGGGGCCCATGAAGCCCTGCGCCTCGTCAGTGAAGTCGGCGGCGGAGGGCGGCTTGTAGCCGCCGAGGATGGACTGCGACACGGCCGTGGTGACCTTGATGCCGTCCAGCCCGGCGGCGACCAGCGCGGCGCGGATGTTCTCCATGGCCGGGACCAGGTCCTGCGCCGCGCCGCCCTCCACCTCGTTGCCGACGCAGACGCAGCGGAAGGAGACCTTGGGGTAGGCCTGGATGTTGTTGCGCACCCATGAGGCGGCGGCGGCTGGGCTGGCGGCGAGGCTGGACAGCACGTCGTTGGGCGCGCCGACGACGACGCTGATGCCCGTGCCGCCGACGGCCTGGAGGGCCGCCTGGTCCGGCGCGTAGATGCGCATCAGCGAGATGCCGTTGGCCTTGTACATGTCGACCACGGTGCTCGCCGGCGGCAGGTTGTCGCCGCTCATGCCGTAGGACACGCCGATGGACTCCACGCCTGCACGCACACGTACGTAGTCAAGTTATTGGAGTAGATCACAGCAAAATCGTGAAGGAATGGAAAGGAAATTTGATCGAGCAAAATACTCAAGCATGGGTATTGCAATCTTTGCAACAGTTGATGTTACGTGAAGGTGATTATTTTTACTGTCGGGTGGTGTGTCAACTGTCAAATGCAGCACTGATCTGTGCGCGTGTGTGTGAGAGAGAAGCGCATTGATCCAACGTCCGCACAACGACCGTTGGGTAGTCCGTTACCTAGCCATGCCACGTGGGCATGAGGCTAATGGCCTAGCTACATAGCTAGCTCAAAGCTTTTATTGTTAGACATAACGCTAACAATAATATCTTCTTATTTCTACACACAAAAAAATTACAGCTAAGATTAGTTTTGTTCTCAGCGGACGACAGGCGCGGCCGGGGCTCGAGCCCCAGTTACCCGGCCCGGACAATGTAGCTCTAATAAACCACTCCTACAATTTATAAATAGATGAACAACAGGAAAAAAGAAAATATATAGAGATATAATAAGAAGAGAAATAAGGGAAAGATAAAGAAGAAGATGGAGAAAGTGAACTAGCCAGCCCTAGCTATACATTAATCTTGGATTCACCACCTTTCGCAAAGTCATTTTTTTATTTCTTACTACAAACATACCTTCTTGCAAACAGTCATCGTAGGGAAAGGAGGAAACCACAAATGAATCCCTATAATTCAGAACGAAATATAGAGAGATAGAGAATCACTTGGAGCTATGTTGGCAAAGACGACCCCAAGGAGCAATGCCGTAGCGAACATGGAGGGTGCATCCTGGCTTGCCATTTATGTAATCTCCTCTCAAACCCTCGCTCCCCGTCTTGACGCAGATGGCTACTGTGTGTCTTCTATGGCTATGCTTGCACGTCTCTCCCAAAAAAACACTCTCCTTGTGTTGCTTTGATGAAACAAACCACTGCCCACACAGCTCCTTATATAGTGTAACCAGGCCAGTTATGCACGCGTGTCCACAATGTCACTTGGGCCAACGTGTTCAGCACCGACAACCTTTTCTTTTCAAATGCCCAACGCCGACATTAGTTTAGCCTCTTCCAAAAATATTTGGAAGCAAAAAGGCCTTCTTCTAATGTATTTTCATCTATTTACCACGGTCCATGAATCACGCCCGCCCTAGCTACTTGTTACGAGCGGCCACTTACCTCCATTGCGAGCAGCAAAGTAAGAGTCTCTCAAGTCCTGCTTCTGTGTAACCTTGGCAAATATAAATATTATAAATTGAGTAAATTGCACTCACCATACAACAACTTGGTAGGAGGGTGCAAATTAGTCCAATAACTTGTAAAATGCTTGATTTAATACAGTAACTTGATATGTGGGTGCAAATTGGTCCAACAACTTGTAAAATGCATAATTTAGTGCAACGATTTGGAAAATTGGTGCACTTGCAATCCAAACATTGCAGCTGCGACGTATTAAGCATAGATGGACATATATATTTTTAATATTCTTAATAATTGTTGATAAATTTTTGTTGATGGTGACCCGATTGTTACTTCTCAACTGTGTAGTTAAAATTGAATAATATTTTAGAATTACACCATAGCATTACTGAAAAAAAATTAAAAAATGGGGACCATAGGACCTAAGGTTCATCCATTCAATATTTATATATGAGCACGTTCATCTCTATTCTTTTAGCTTATTTTCCCTTTCTAAACAAGTACATGAGGTTTTAAAAATATTCACTTTTAAAATATAGTTAGTATGTATTCATATATTGGTTTTTTACATAAATAAAGCATAAACTTATCAATATTAAATATGGAATTAAATATTTCTAACTAAAATTAATTTATTTCATAAAAATAATTAATATGAATTCAAAACATTAGTTTCGTGAACACTTAAGGTTCTAATTTCGACCACATTACGGCTATGACATGAATATAAATAGTCAAATAATGTTTAATGATTTGTTTTGATTTGAAATATGTTGCTCCTTATAGTATTTGGACTGTGCATGCACCAATTTATTAATTTATTGTACTAAATTGAGTATTTGATAAATTGTTGGACCAACTGGCACCCACATGTCAAGTTATTGTATTAGATTGAGCATTTTACAAGTTGTTGGACCAATCCGCATCCACCTGACAAGTTGTTGTATGATACGTACAATTTACATTTACTCTTGTAAATTTATAAATAGTACCACTTGTGAAATTACTTATATTTACGCACATGCGATCTCTCGACGTGTGTGTGCACGCCCATTTGTTAGCATGATATCCAATAAATACTTCGTATTTCTTACTCCCTTTTCCATTTAATATATGACGTTTTAAAATTTTGAACTAAAGACGTTATACTCCCTCCGTCCCAAAATACAGGTGCGTTTAGCATCCAAAATAAGACATTTCATCTTTGACTAACAATATCCCAAGAAAATAACTTATTTCAAATAGAAAAGATTACAAGTTGTGAAAGTTGGTTTCACCATGAATCTACTAACATCTATTTTTATGTTGTCAAGCTTTATAGATTTTTTTACTTACAGTTAATGTTAAAAGGATTTGACTCAGGATAAAACTAAATGTAGCTATATTTTAGGACGGAGGGACTATATTAAAGGAAGGAGGGTAGTATTAGTTTTGATAGAGCAAGAACTTGTTATGAATGGTTTACCATCTATATTAATATTTTTTAATTTCCATTTTCATCACCTTAATGTGTCTTAAATATGTGTTTAGTTAAAACCTTTTTAGATTAATATGTCAGCACTTTTTGTAGTGCATCTATCGTGATGTATGAATTTAGATTTTGGTTCTCAAATTATGGTCTTAACTGAAAAGTTTATTGTGCCATCTATACCATTGCCTTTTTTTATTGTTTTTATAAAAATGGATGCTAGGTGCTAGATTCCACCTTTAATGGTTACTGCAATAGCATAAATTTTCATTTCGTATTGCACCACGACAATTGAAATGTTGTTTCTCTTTTTTTTGTAAATAATTATATAATGTAGTAGTGTTTTTTAAAAAAATTTACAATTTAATTGTCCATGAAGTTATGTTGTAATAGTTCAATCAAGATATATAAAGTTATCTAACGTAAGAATTTACAAGACTTATTTGCACTGATTCTTAATATAATTTAAAAAGAATTAGCAATGCCATTATTATGTGGTCTGTTAAAGGAACATTTTTCATGATCTCCAAACTACAAAAATATATATATTAATCTCTTATACAATACATAAATATCGCATATGCATGCATATATACTTGATCAGCATGGTGGCACACATATCATATATCTAATTTGAGTTAGTTTTTCTATATATTAATAGTCGTAGAAGTGGAAAATTTAGAAACATATATTAGATGCTGCATGTGTTTTCCAATGTTCTAGTTGAGGATTTTTTTGAAATTCAGATTTATATTTTATAGAATATGTTTATTTATAATTAATTATATGTAAATATAAGAGTTATGTGGATTAGAAAATATCAATAATTTAGATTTTAGTTTAGAGATTACATTAAATTATCTTTCACGATAGCATAGGTGAGTAATTTAAATACTCCCACCATTCTTTTTATTTGACGGCTAGTTCATTTTTTAATACGACAAATGCAAAAGAATGGAACGAGTATTTAATATCACTGAGATTAAATAGTAGTTGCAGCAAAAAATACCATATGAGGCTGCATTGAAAATAGATTTTTCTTATCTAGTTTACATACCATTTCACTTCTAGTTTTATCTGAGTTCATAATAACTCGGAGGTAATGTCTTTGGATAGATGATCAAGAGACTGTAAATATATTTCTCAAAAGAAAAAAAGAGACTGTGAATATAGTTAAAACCTGATGAGCTTGACATGCTAATTAACATCGTCAATAGTGAGGTCAACTAATAATACCTATAAAATACTGTTTGCAGATAGAACGAAAATCGAAATGTTCCCTTTTGCTAAAACGTGGCCATCACAGTTAGAAAGGGACAACTAATCGCATCCGATTGAAATGTCATAACTCATTACTGGCAGAAACGACCACCTATGGAAATTAAAGGGACAATTAATCGCATCTGATTGGAATGCCATAGCTCACCGGTGGCTTAAAGTACACGAGGCAGCTGATCATGAGATCGAGGCGACATGTATATATAGACACCGCGGATCGAACCATTATAGACTTTTTTTATATATGTATATATTTGAACGAACTTTGAGTTTTTGTTATCTTGCACCTATTGGTTGGATACCATGTCAACTTAATAAGTAGAACGTCTCTATCTTTCTAAATTATTTGGACGTGTGTATATATAGTGATGTATACATATATAAATGTATATCCGTCCCGTCCTGTCAGAAGATTGCTACGGGCGATTGGTGGCGCTGATAACACGCCACCATACCGGAACAAAGTGCTGTACTTATATATGCTCTTGAAGTGGGTATGGCCCATACAGCCCTTGTAGACTTTAAACTTAACGTTGGAGATAGAGTTAAATTTCTACACTTAAATAAAAGTGCTTAAAACTTATTTTTTATCTAAACTAGGTACAAAACAACTCGTGTGTAAATATAATGCATGTCCTCTCTAGCTCTGGAAATTTCTAAAGTTAGCTATTACCAGTTCAACCAACTCTTGAAGTTTTGTAGAGCTAGAGATGTTCTAAAACATAAAGATAGATTATTCTGCGCTCTACAAGTATAAGCAGGGTGCTACTTTAATATGTTAATTTTGCTTTTGTTACTTTTCGAGTGCACGGTCATACCGGCCGTTCGTGTAATAAAGGCCAATCCTAAAACATAGAAGTTTCATTATCATTTAACGGGGTGCCGGCAACTTTATAAATGGACGTGAACAAAAGAGAGGTGAAAGGAGTTACGTTTTAACGAAACTGCATAAATATTTCAAAGTCCTATCTACCATATACTCAGCAATTAAATGCAATGAGCACATATGAAACACTACAGTGAAACCATGCATTGCAGAAGGGTTATTTGATCCATAAACCAATTGTTATTTGCTTATATGTGGCACTCTAGAAAATTAAGAAAGGGGCAAAAATTGAGAAAGTTCTGAGATTTTTTAACAAGATTAATCCAAATTAATACTTGCATGTCTCTTTCTATATATTATATATGTATACTGAAATCGATGCGTGCAGCAGAAATATTTCCATGCCTCCATTTGCAACATTTGTTTATTAGTTTGGCTTTTTATTGAATTAACAAATTAAAGTAGCAAGCAAAGTGACTGCCTTGTGCCCAGTCTAAATCAATTAAAGATGGAACGTAATGTCTAGTTAATTATTAGATCAGGTGTTTGGTATAGCTCCAGATTTTATTTTTAATGTAAACTAGGAACAAAATTAATATCATATAGATATTCTCTATACAAATTTTTATGTAGCTGACGCGATTTACCAACTCAGGAAATTTCTAGAGGCTCTCTACACGGGCAAAGGTAAACGAAGTTTTTTTTTGGATTATGTAGCCATCGACATATATAAACGCAAGCACTAAGGTAAACGAACTATGCAAAGCCGACGCGATCGACTTGCAGGTCGATCAACTGTCGATAAGTGACGCATGCACAACAGGAAAATGATTGGCCGTCGATCGATCAACTGCTAGCTGGATGGACTGACTGGTGTGATGGAGCCACGCAAACACACATTGCCGTGCCGCTCCAACACGATGAAACGGACAAGTTGTTAAACGGAACAAATCGGCGGATCGACTACACTACGTGCAGAATTAACTTAACTTCTCCGGTGCAGTTTGGGATGTATGCAATCTGTCATCGTGCGGCGTGGTGGCACCCTTTGACGGAGGCGATTGCATTGGTGTGGCGGCTTCTTCACGCGCAGCATCAAACTTCAGTCTCCAGGGATGTTAAATTACCACACGCACTATATTTTCCCTGGTTTATCTCGATTGTACGTTCGGATCCTAATCCGCTACCCCTTCTAACCAAACAAGGCTAGAGGGGTCCCGCAACGAGCATGTTAAAAAAAAAAGGAAAAAAAAAAGGTCTTCACACAGCTTTGTTGGAAATTTAAAGCATAGGTAGCTGTAGGGGACAATAGCTTACAATACATAGTACAAAGATAGCCAATAACAGTTCAAAGTTCAAACAAAAAGAAAATAAGTGCTCAGATATCGTCTCAACAAGTCTTGCAAAGTTGCAATTGGCTGACCATCACCTACATCTTCTCTGTTGGTCTTGCTCCTGGGACAGTGGCCTCCATGTCTTGATCAGTAACATCTTGTACTTCAGCACCACCTCAGCCCTCAGGAGAAGAAATGAAGTTGTCCTCAAATACCATATCATTTTTCACTTTCCACAGCAACGACATGAGACCTTTGCACAAACAATTAACAGAACTCCTCTTATCAGCCCCTCTACTCCCCAGTACCTTACCAAGAAACACATCATCAAAGGACAACGGTGGTGACAACCAGCCTCTAGCCAAAATAGGTTTTCAGAAAAGCCGTCGCAAAGGCTGCAACGGCACAAGATAAAATGGTATGATTAGTTGATTCGAACTTGTTGCAAAGTTTACATTCCAACAACCCCGAGCAATTCCTCTTCTTTAATTGTTCCACAGACTAGATACGATCCCCACTCGCCATTCCAGATAAAGATACGAGTTTTCAAATGAGTTATAGATTTTTCGAAACCTCAATCATGTGATTATCCACTATCCTTCATCAACTTATACAACGATTTGACTATGAATTTGTCTTTTTTTTCACTGACACCCAACAATGAGTGGCTCTCCCCTCTACCAACTCTGTAAATGAAACCACTCATCCGATTGACGAAACCCAATAATCCAACCATCCGCAGAGCACATTTGCTTCATAGAAATATCAAGTTCCAGACACAGCATGTATAAACAAGAAATTATATTTTAATAGCAGTCCCCAATCCAGATACCCCCTCCAAAACTGAGAACCTCCTCTATCATTCCATTGGAAAATACTCTTCTGGCTTAAATATTTTTCCCTTAACAGATTGCAAAGTATACTCTCCTCCACACTCTCTTTTCTTTCTACCCATTTTGTCACCAGACAACTATTCATTAGTTATAAATCCACAAAACCCAGATCACCAAGCTTTTTCAGTCTCCTCAGAGTAGGCTAGTCATGAGATACTTTCTTTTTTTTTCCCTGTGACTTGCTAGAAGAACCTCGCTCTTTGACACTCAAGACTCTATGACCTCTGGAGTCTCACCTTGGGGATACTCAACAAAGCCTAGCTTCTGGCTGTGCGGTCACAGTGTGTTTATCATCAAATCACCAAAACAATAAGCGAAAATATGGAATAAGGAGCCATTTTCACTACACCAGGGAAATAACCTGAATACAGGAGATGTGCCAAAGGACGCATGATGGGGCTTGGCATCAAGCCCTAAGCCCTCAAGGGGGGCCAGAAGGAGAAGGTCCGATGGAGGAGGGATTAGGTTGGGGAGATGGAAAATCAAGGTAGAAACCAAGTATTCAACAGCAATTCACTTGTTAAAACTTGGAAAACACCAGCATGTCAATGTGCCACCAATCATGGACAAAAGCATTAGCTATAACACGTCAATTCACTAAAACTGTCAAAAACAGTTCTGAACAAAGTGAAAATAATATATTTTCTAGTCACAGTATCCAAAAAAAAGAACTATTCCAAGGAACAGAATGGCGATCCTTAAAAACAGTCATCCATGTTAATCATTGAAATTGGCCTCACTCGGAGGCCACATCAACACCCTTCTTAGCTAAGAATTCCTTTGCCTCCACAATATCCTGCATAATAAATCAAAGCTCATACAAGTCAGAATAAACTAAGTGTATGGTCGTACAACAACAAAAAAATAATATCATTTGGCATGGATTCCTTTGTCGTGGCCTGTATGAAGATCCATAAGACGTAGTGCGAAGACAGCTCAACAAGTTTCCAAGGTTCCACAGTTTAGTCATGGACAAATTAAGAAATTTAGTCCCTTGGACTAAAATAGCTAACCTGCTGCAGTAGTATAGCTTCTTGAGGACAAGTTGGGAAGAACATAAGTCCGAATCCAACCATAAAAAGTCCGTAGCATCCAAGAGCCACTACCAAGTAGATGGGAAGCTGAAGCAGCAACAGCCAAATTCGTAAACAAACTAATAATCGTCTTGAGCTATATTGAAAAGAAATTTAAAAATGAACACCAATGACACTGACCAACCAAGTATAACTTCGAGGAACACTTGAGGTTTCAAGGAGAGCAATCCAGATGGATGAGATTGCTACCAGTATTGCAACAATTTTGAATATGTGCTTCATTTGGTAATGAGGTGTTTTCCTGTCATAAAAGAAAAAGGAGCTAGGATGACAAAAACAAAACATAGCTATGGATTACTACTTTTACTAACAGTATCTGTTGCACAGCTTAATTTGGCCCATGTTCATGCTGATAGTGGCGGGTTTAGTCGCACATTGTACTCTAGATGGATTTAAGCTGGGCAAATGTATAGACTTTTGAGAACCATCCACACTGCCAGAAGGGAACCTTATACGTTGGCGTCTAGAGCATTACAGTTGCAATCCAGCGGGGTAAGGAACAGGTATTAAGAAGGCTCAAGTACTTCTACAATAGATGAGTGGTAATCCTATGCCCATTCAAGGATCCTTCATGATTACATGAATGGATCTAGCTCACTCAGCAGCATGAACTGAAGTTTGTACATGTTTGGCAATACCTAAGTCAGTTTCATTGGCTACGTATCTGTTCCTTGCAAGATTCGATGCTAAATGGTGAATTCGAGAGCTGAACGGTGCACAGAGGTTTCCTTCGGCATCACTGCATACCCTTGTTGTGCACTGTTCAGCTCTGAGATTTACCATTTATCGTTGAATTTTGCAAAGCCCTTGCAGTCATGTGTTTTCAGGAAGGGTAGTAATATAAAAACAGGTATACAAGCCAGCAGGTTGAATACTTCAAAAGGTCAATTTTCTATCATGAAGAGATTATCGTTGCGATCTTAGCTATTTTGCCTACTTAGTTCTAGCAAGCACAATATGAATGAACAAAAAAAAGCATAGCATGGTAAACGCTGCCGCACTAATATACTACCTGGCCACTTGGTTCACACGTTGTGAGTTGGGAAAGACAACCTTCAGCACCTAGCGAAAGAACCCGAAAAGGAGGTTTAGTTGAATTCCGAAAATGGCATATACATTGTTGCAAGAGCAAAAGAAACGCATAAGTAACTCCAACATTTTTACAAGAGCAAGCATTTATGGAAGCCAACCATGAGATTTATAGGAGCAAGAGCAAGCATTGAACCACTGCATGAGAAATGAAAATTAGAGGATGATGATTTATATGCAAAGGCAACGTGTATACTGTTGATGTTAGAAATGCATTACTCTGTCATCTTTTGTGGGTCGATGGGTGAGTTCTCAGTTCTGGGTATTTAGTGCAAGTTCGATGACCTGATCAGCTATTACTGCTCTGCAGTTTGACTTCCAGGAAGTGTTGTACTCACTATGTATGCTTTATTTTTTTTAAAAAAAAAATCCTTCTTGTGAAGAGCATCTGCTTAATGCAGTTTCCCAACATTAATGGGAGATACACTAGTTGATTTCACACATCCATGTTGAGCCGTTGAGGACAAAGACGCCTAAGAAAAAGGCCTAGAGCTACTTGTACTTAGCATGGCGACAACATTATTTGCAGTCAGCGTTGGATTCTTCCAGCATCGGACCACAGTGTCGCACATCATCCCTTACCTGATCGAAAACTAAACACTTGACAATCACAACCAATGAATACAACTAGCTAGATTTCAGTGTGGCCTGCTGTCTGTCTACATTTTGTATACCTAGATGCCGTATGCCTGATCGCACAGGAGCGTGAGGAGGACTCTCACGGATCTAACACATGAGCAAGGGATCCAAGCCTAGGAAGAAGTGGAGGAGAAGGAGGAGACACGCACCTGGAGGACCTGCCGCCGGTTGACTCGACGCAGGCGTGGAAGCAGCAGGCGTTGGGGCTCCAACCTTATGGCAAGGGGAAAAGGGGATGGGGAGAAGGGGAAGGGGACGCGGTGGAGGAGGAGATAGATGAAAGGCGCAACTGGATCCAAGGGGGGCAGACGGGTGCGAGCGGTGGCGGCGGCGGCGGCGGCGGCGTTGCGCGAGCGCTAGCCGACGGTCTCGTTCCCGGAATTCCCCTTTCGATTTCTGGAATTCTGGCTGCTGGGCCTTGTTTTGACATTTTTCTTCCTTAAGTTTTGCCTCCGAAGCCCAGTACGTGAGGTATGAGAGTGAGTTTTTTTTTTCTCTCTCGTTTCTCTTCGATGTTGTCCTTTATTTTCCTTGGTTACCTTACCTGTATCCTTTTTTGGTTTGTATTTTTTATTTTTTCTCCCTTCGTGCCCAGCACGTGAGTTGAGAATATTCCATTTGCCAAACCGCAACCAATACATGATCTGGGCCCTAACCCTAGTCGTGCCTCCCTACCATTCCCTTCCTTGCCTCACCGCTGCAGGAGCCAGCCGCACGGAGGACACACCAGGAAAGCGGCGGCGGGGCCAATCACGACCCTCGGTCTCGCGCGGCCAGATCTGCACGGGGTGGCGGCGGCGGCGGCGGCGACCGTGGAAGGTAGAAAACGACGACCGCAGCGAAAGCAGCGCCTGTGAAGAATCCCGGACACGCACTCCCGACTAAGCTCACCCGGCTCGGCGCGACACCAGTGGTCGGTGGGCATGGTGAAGGAGGGCGGCTCCCGGCGGTACTCCCCATGGTCGGCTACCGGTAGGTGAAGGCCAAATATACCGCCTCCAAGGCTAGATCCGCCTTGTGCTCGCCAGGGTGGCGGCGGGGCCAAACGCACCCCTGGCCTCACACGCGGCCAGATCCACACAAAGGTGGCGCCGGCAATGGTCATGGGGGATCCTCGGCCACGGAAGACGACAACGATGTTGGTTTGCAGTGGTCGATCGGATCCAGGCTCCAGGAAGGGTGTGGAGGGAAGTCAAGCGAAAGCAATGCCCGCCTGTGGGCGGACGACAATGACGCTTGAGGGTGCCGCTCCTACCACCCTGGAGGTGTCGTCCAGGTGCTCTCCCCTAACCCACGTGAACGCCCTTGATCGCCATGGTAGCAACGAGAAGTGCTTAGTAGAGGTGTTTAAGTTAGTAGAGGGATTATCAGTAGAGAGGGTGTTTAGAAGAGGTGTCTGAGTCAACAGAGGGACTAGTTGATTGTTATATTGTCCTTATGTGCGTCATTGCAAGCTGACAATCCTAGCAAAATTAAGCTTCCTATAAAGCTGGGTGAAGGCCTTTTCTCAAAAAAAAAATCTCGCTGCAGGTGCCAAGCAAAGGGCTTGAGGGAGACGAAAGGTTGAGACACGACTGCGGGTCCGATGGAGCGGCATCAGCTGTGACGTCCCTCGCCGACCTCGATGCCAACCCTGATGATGTGTGCTCCTACAACTGAAGATTTCAACATGCAATGGAAGAGGAGCATGCGAATGTGAAAGCGGGGGCCACGCGCACTACGGAAAAACGAAATATTCCTGTCAATGCAAAAACCGTCACAAAAATATAAAAACAGACAGGGAAATTGAAAAGTAATTTCCTTGATGATGTACCGACAAAAAAAAATATCGACAGGGATAGAGCAACAGGGAAACTTGAATTTGCTCGTCGGTGCACCATCAGAAACAATTTCCCTGATGACAGATTTAGGAGGACAGCCCTGTCGAAATGGAACCAACAGGGAAATTAGTTTTTCCTTCTTTTCCCGATGGGTTTGCTTACTGTCAAAGAAAACATTTTTTCCGACAGGGGAAATAAGTTTGGTACTCTTTTCTTTAAATGAGTTTTTCCTATTCAAAGGTTTTCTCATATAAAGTTTTTAATGAGGCAATACCAATACGAGGATATAATATGTAGTATTCCCCACAAGGGTTTTTAAAGGATGATACATGTTAGGTTCAAGGAACAAACAATATACCATGATGTATCTCTGATTTTTCTTCTTTCTAGTTTTTTCAAGGTATTTTCATGAGATATCCACGATTCTTCTCTTCCTATGAGAACTTTAGGAGAATTATCGATGTCCTATCATCTATTTTTCCCATTGAGTTTCTAGAGGATGGTATTAGACAAATAAGATTTATTGACAGATAATATATATCATGATGTACTCATTTTTCTAGTAGGCTTTAAGGAGATACCATGATATATCAATGTATTCCTTAGATTTATCCCACGAGGTTTTTAAAGGAATTTCAACTGCATTGATTTTAAGAATGAACGTGACAAAAATACACGAAGATGCAAGGAGCAAATTGATCAAGGGGGAGTGTTAGAAATGCTTGTTTAGTGATCAATTAGTGTAATAACTATGTAATTAGTAGATATTAGTGAAGAGGTGTGTGTCATAAGAGACACCTTTGTGGAGGGACATGTCCTTCCGAAGGGACAAATTCATGTCTCTTCACCATGTATAAATATGTGTAACCCATGTTCATTCAACAATCAAGGAAATCATTTGGTTCATTATCATTCTACTTTTAACACGTTATAAGCACATAGTCTTTGACCACTGAGAACGACAGAGACCGGCGGCACAGTGAGGAACTTGCAGTAAAACTCGGCGATACGAAGTTACCGAGTGTTGACTATCGTCAATATGAAGGCCAGAGCACCTTACTCATGGTGGGCCCGGATACATTTACCGACTGGTGTCTGATCGAGGAATACGTTATCGACAGTTATCTATGCCAGTCGGGAAATACCATTGCCTATCGGGAAATGTATTTGCCGCTAGTTTGGTTATGCCTGTCATTAAATACATGTGTTGACGGTTGTTCATTTACCGTTGGGGATTGAAACGGTTGGTGGTACATATACACAATGTAACCGTTGGCTATAGTAATATGCAATAGTTAAATTGGACGATCGGGGTTTGAGCAAGCGCAATATTGTATAACAATATTCATTCGATTTTGTAATGCTTCTATTAATAGCATTCTGAATATGTCATCATCGGAAGAAATCACAGTGTTATTTGACATTCCACACATAGCAGATCCAAACTACATTCATGTAACCATGAATGTGCAAATGAAAAATACTTGGCTATGATGCATTGTTTATATATAGGACATAAGTAATGAATGCAAACTATCCAGTGATCCAAGGCGAAGTGTATATCTTCTGTTCATCACAAAAAATCAAATGGATCTTCACCATCATTGTTGCCACATTCCTCTTCATCTTCAAGGATACAGTTCTCACCATCATTGTAATAATCATCCCCATCTTCATGATTGTACTCATAATTGTAATAATCATCCCCATCTTCATGATTGTACTCTCTTGCACTATTATTGTAGCCCTTAAAAAAAATAGGATTTATTTACTTAAAAGGTATTGGCATAAAAAATAATAACAAGAAGGACAACTTTGTACTAGCTGATTATGACCATAAGACAAAACAACTTAATGCTCCATTCTTAGATAGAAAGGACAACTATTTATGTTGGGTATTCTTTAAATTATCTTTTTTAAGACCAAGGAGGAGGTTTCAATTGAGGATGCAGAGACTGATGGCGAGGGTGTTGGTGAAGATCAGAAAGATGAGAGCATTGCAGAACTGGTCTGCCTGTTTGTGCCTGCTTACAAACATGCTAGGAAGCATAGACGTAGTAGTAGTTAGGATTACCATAAGTTTGCATAGCAAATGAAACTAAAATGTTCATTAATTTCTGTTAGAATTTAATGTTTCTATTGGTCAATTATACAATTTGTTCTTTTTTTTTCGAGGATACAGTCTTTCCTTTGTACAAGCATTATATTCTTTAATTGATTGTAAGCACTAAAACAAATTGTCTCTTTATTAAAACAAGATGAAAATATTACTATTCTGGTATGGTAAGCATACAAAACAAAAGGCTTAGAAATATGCATCCTAATTAACAACAAACTTTCAAGTAAACTACTTTGCCAAGACTGGATATAACTCTCTCATAAAGGCCGATGGTTCAACACTTGGAAAATGTGTTAACCATCGTCCATTCAGCATAAAGGCCGACAGTTCAGCTTACAACAATCGAGACATATCAAGACCATTGACGATTTGTCATAAAGGCCGACCGTTGAACTTACAACAGTCATTAATTATTCGAACGGTCAGCCATTAAGAACAAAGGTCGATCGTTCGACTTATAACGGTTGGAAAATGTTTGAACCGTCGGCCATTCGATATAAAGGCCGACTATTCAATGGATATCAGTCGAGATATATCTTAATTGTCGGCCATTCATCATAAAAGCCGACCGTTCAATTTACAACAGTTGGAAAATGAACAAACCGTCGGCCATTTAGTATAAAGGCCGACTGTTCGCCATAGAACATTCGGGAAATGTCTAAACCGTCGGCCATTGTACATAATTCCCTATGGCCCGTCGGCCACAAGAGTAACAGTTGGCCATTTCTAAAATTCCCAACACCCTGTCGGCCATTGTTTAGCCCCGTCGGCCTAGGTTGTGTTTCTAGTAGTTTGACTTACCCTACAGACCTCATCGTCGACCACATCTTCGCCGCTATGGAGAGGGAAGTCATCATTGTGTGAGTACAAACTCAGAGAATTGGCTTCTAAGTATCTTCTAGTGCTATTTTTTTAAAGAATAAAGTATCTACTGCTGCTATATAAACTAATGTGCATTCTTGTTTTCTTCATTTTGACAAGTGGGACTCTATGACGTGCCGCAGAAGGTGAAGATGATTTTATGAAGAAGCAAGATGTATGCCAAGGCATGTCTTCATGTTGATTGCTTGCCGAAGAAAATTGTTTAGGAGTCCCTATCATATGTATGGATAAACTTATATGAGTCACTTTAGTGGAGGATATTTCTACAAGTTTCTGAAGCAAGGTAGCGCGAGCTTAAAGGCATATGGTGTTTCTATGGCCTAAGAGTTCATTTCATAACAAGTACCTAGAGAATCGAGAATTCACTACCCAAATCCAGCAATCGCGAATTCACTACCCAGATCCAACAGGTGATCTCCTAAACATAAGCTCTAAAGGTCATGTTTATAGTGGGTGACCATTTACAAATCTTTCTTCAAAAAACTCTGAAATTGAAAATGGGTCCTCACCCAATATGGGCAAACTATTTCTTGGGGCGGGTCTTCAAGAGTCTAGGCCTGTTCCCCCAATAGGGTATATGAGAGGGCCAACGAATCTGGTTTCATAGTGACAATTTTACTAAACACACAAGGACTCGATCTTTGGAAGACTTTATAATACGTAAAATAGCAGTAGTTCTCTATTGCTTCTAGTCTTTATGTTGTTAGCGCATAGTAGCTAAAACTTTGTCTGGTTCTTCTGTCGGCCCTTTTATATTAAACAATGACTTTCCTTTCTGGATCACTCATTGCATTTGAATGACCATCTTGAAATATCTACAGTACCTACTACTAGTCAGTGTGCCAGATGATCATTACTGCTTCATCAGCCTTCTGCACATATTATGAAAAACTGGGAGACACATGGTTCTAGCTCATGAATTGTGAATTTGTCAACCGATCGGCGTGACTGAGCCATCGTAATGTTACTGCACTACCTCCATGATTACTTGGACAACCGCGTCTAACATCGTACTGGGAACCAGTGTCCCTTGGCACACTGGCAAAGTACTCCACATAGACCAGCAAGCCGCGTGTCAAACCTCAGGGCCGGACCCTCTTGGGGGAACCGGCTCTAGGACTGATGCAGGACAATAGGCTGTTGGGCACTGAAGCCCAGTACAAGGCAGTCTCTAGCCAAACAGTGGTCGTGTTCTGGATCTGGACCACAAGTAAGGAGGCCTAGGTCTGGGACTCCGGGATGCTACAAGACAACATCGCCCTCGGATCCGGGATGCTACAAGACAACAATGCAGGCCTCTGGGGTCCGAGGCCAACACATACATACAGTGCAGGCCAACGCTTGGACTGCTTACATAAATGATTGAGCCCCACGAGTTGATAGCCCCATGCACACTTGGGTAGGAACGAGCCACGTCACCCCCTAGGCCCAAAATAGCTTTATCTAGGATGGAAAAGGTAAGGTGGTGTTTGGTTCGCTCAAGGGAGCGGCAATGTGAATGTAATCATATCCCGCCCGTATTTGTTCCACTGGATGCATTAACGTCGACTGTTTGGTAAGGGCATACAGCGTTACGGGATCAGGTAACACCGCCAGGGGAGGTGGAGTGGACTCACGCCGTGATTCTACAGGGTGCTATCCGCTCGCGCCGTAGCCTATTACGGATGAGCCCAACCAAACGCGGGGCAAGGGATCGGAAGTCGACGTGAACGGGTACGGGGCGGAAACGTCCGAACCAAACAGCTCCTAAATGTCCATAGCACCCTTATTTATTTTATTTCACACATGAGATATATATATGTTTGACGTCAAATTGCAATACGAGCCTGCCCGAAGAGTTATGTCAAAGGGCCCTTATATTTTTATATATATCGTCATGCCACCTTTTGCAGCAATGGATTTTTAATTCCAAAACTTGGGATTTATTATGAGAAGAGGTGGCAGTCTAAAACGATATTTATAGTCTAACTGACTAAAACTGAACTTCAAAGTTCCTAGGACGAGCATGTGTGCGAGATTAGAACCATTGATCAAACTATAGACATGACCCCTAGACGACGAGGATGATAGTCCAACGGTGAAGAAAATTGAAGCGAAGAATAAAAAATAATGACGACAAACATTTAAGGAGATATATACCATGATCTAAAGGTAAGCAATATTGCAACTTTGCAAGTGGGTTAGTTCTAACCTAGTTGGCTATAGTTGCACAATGGAGATTATTATTAAGCCTTCTTGTAAGGTCGGGAGACTATTCCACCCTTTTTGGTGGCGACGACTGCTGTGCAATCGGCGCAGCTGTGCAATCGTGCAAGCAATCACCTTACACCGGTGGATTATTATCTGACGGTGGTCTGACATTTAGCACATAACCCCCTTGCATATTTTCCCTCGTGCCAACCAAACATATGCAGTAACTCCTCTGTTAACTACCCCTTGTATGACGCGGAAACATCATCCCATCTGCTTCGCGGCTGACTCGATTGCTCCATCTCTGCGATGAGGAGTCGCCGCTACCTCCTGCGGGCTTTCCACTACCCCGGGTTGACGCAAACCGGCACAACGATGATGGTCCACTGTTTATGGCTACCGGCTGTCAACACCGCCGGCACAGACATGGACAACGACACCGGCCTGAACATGATCACTGACGCCGGCGAAGGTAGAATCCTGCCTTGGTGCCGGCGGCCCGGCGGGGCAAGCTCCTATAGGACGGACAGCAGCGGTGCAGCGGCCCGAAGTTCCGAACAGGCGTCAGGAGCAGAGGAGATTGCGGCTGCCGCAAAGGACCGAGGATGCTATGAGGATTTATGTACGTGGTTATTTGTGTTTTTCTCTGCATCGGATGGGAAGTGTGGGTGTGTTAAAACATAAAATTAGTAGCTTCCGTTCTATGGGGATCCTGCGTCCCGCGCCCTATGCTTGCACGCTTGCACAACACACCTGCTTGCACCCCAGTCGCGCCCCTTTTTGGTACTAAGCAATAGTATTGCTATTTGATTGTTTTAAGAAGAAATCACATATGGTAAGCAATATTGCTATTGGATTGTTTTAGGAAGAAATCACATTGAAATTCCCGTAAATCACGCGTATGCCTCGAAATTTGCAATATTTCCGTCATTTGAAAAAGCTTCACAAATCTTTTTTTTCCCGAGCAATAAACAAGACGACTAACTACTGGAGTAGAAGCAACCAGCTGCAGCTAGAATGACGTGGTGAAATAAACCCTAAAAATCTGATGGGTCTCTCTCTTGTGCTTTAAATGCGGCTGCTAATTAACCAGGCATTAAGGCAGTAGTCGCACGCGTGGTCACGCCGCCGTCTTGTTGGTGGCCATCATGGCCTTGAACTCGTCGAAGGAGATGACGCCGTCGCCGTCGCGGTCCACGGCCGCGACGATCTGCGCGCACCGCTCCACCGTCATCTCGTCTTCGCAGAGCCCCACCCTGCGCAGCGCGCGGCGCAGCTCCTCGGCGGTGATGACGCCGTCGCCGTCCTCGTCGTACTCCGCGAACGCGGCCCGCAGCGCGTCAGCCTGGTCCCCCTCCTCGAGCAGCGCTCCGAGCTCCTCGATGCTGACGAAGCCGTCCCCGTCGCGGTCCGCGGCGGCGACCATCTCCTCGGCCTCCGCAGCCGTGCACCCCCACGACGCGCGCATCTCGGCCGCCGAGATGCGGCCGTCGCCGTCCGCGTCGAAGCGGCGGAACACGCGCACGAGCTCCGGCTCTGGTTCCGGCTTCGGCGTGGTTGTGTCGACGACGGGTTGTTTTTGAGGGGCGCTAGGTTCAGGGGTCGTCGTGACCGGCGGTGGTGGCGGAGTCGGCGAGCGGCGGCGGCCGAAGATGCCGACGCAGGAACCGGCGGACGAGACGACGAGACCCATGCCGCCGCGTACGTACGTGAGGAATTCTTTCGGGTTTTCTCAGGATCTGGGTTTCGGACTGTTGGCCAGTTCGGGGTTCGGGATTTTTTTTTTTTTTTTGGGTGTGTGTATATATAGGGCTCGCGGGATTGTTCGATTTGGCCTCGAATTAGGGTATGGCCCGGAAGCTTTCCTTGCTCATGGTTTAGCTAGTGCCTGTCAGAAAGAAAAGGAAGCACGCCATGTAATCCTGAAATCTTGTATTCGTTTATATGGTGATTGACATGTGCCATATGTGATGCTCCAGCATCTCAAGTACCTAAATTAAGTAAATTGTACACTATCATGCATCATAAGCATCATGGCATAATCATGGTTAGAGGGATTTGGTCATAATGTGGGATTTTTTTTTTCAGTAAGCATGGACAATGCTAGCCTTGTAGTTTGAATTCTGTTGGGTTGTGGAGGAAGCTCATATCACCAAAGTTGTAGATAAGGATCTAATGAACAACTTTGTCAAATTGAGTTTGGGCAAAAAATAAATTCAAATTAATGTTTTGAACCTTTTTCTGTCAGCCCAAATAACCAACCCAAACCAGCCTGGTTTTGAAAACCCAAGTTTGTACAAACCTACAGCCACTTTCATGAAATACTCCCATTGAACCAAATGTAGACCATAAAATTCTACACAACTTTCCCAAAAGGCACATGAAGTGTAAATGGCTAGAAAAGGGATTTTTAGAATTTCTAAGATGGGGCATCCTGCTGGTCAAACCTGAGGCAGCAACTCAAATTCAAATTTAGACCAAACTCGACCATAGAACTGGGGGTCAAAGTTTATAACAAAGTTGTAGCTTACAAAATTTTGAACACTCCTTGTATTTTGAGTTTCATCTAAATCGGCCTCTAAGATGCTCAAAAACGCAAATAGAAAAGATGTGTCTCAGCAGTCAAAGGGGATTTTTCCATTTTTGGATTTTCTTTTTTCCCTCTCTCTATGACAGGTGGGTCCCACCTGTCGGGTTCCCGCCCGCGGCGTCCGAATTGGGCCGGCCCGCGCCGATTCGGCCCTCGCCACATAGACCCAGTCCACCGCGCCCATCTCTCCGTCTCGCGTCTTGGCCCCACCCGTCAGCGGCTCGCGGCTCATGGACGCGGTCCGCGCCGCGCGGCGCGTCATCCCCCCGCGTACGACGGCGGCCACGCGGCCGACGGGCACCGCCGCGGCCGTCCGGCCGCCGCCCGCGCCCCTCCGCCCTGCCCGCGCTGCCCGACGCCCGGCCCCTAAAAGGGGAGGAGCCCCGCGCCCCATAGCCGGCGGCGAGCCGGAACCCGAGCTCGCGCCGCCGCCATCCGCCCTTCCCAGCCCCCGACACCACCCCCGCCACAACCGCCTCGTCGCGCCGCCTCGCCTCCGCCAACCCTCGTCGCCGCCCGAGCCCCCGGCGAGGAGATCAAGCCGCGGCTCGACGTCGCGTCGCGCCGGGAGCTTCAAGTCGCCGCCGCCGTTCGTCGCCGTTCCCCGCCGACCCGAGCCGCCTCCGCCGTCCACTTCACGCCCACGGTGAGCGCCGCCCCGCCCCGCGTCCCCTCGACCCCGCGTCGCGGCTCCGGCGAGCCCGAGCTCGCCGGCGCGCGCGAGCGCGCCGCGCGCGCGCGTCGCGCGACCGCGCCTGGCGCGGGGAGGGAGACGACCGGGGGCGCTTTTGCGAGCTAGCCCCCGGATTTTCCCCTATTTCCAAGCCGGTCCTCCCGCCTGTTTACCGAGTCTTGTAGATCTTACGTCTAGGCCCTCGGATCTATAGGATAATTATGCAATAGCCCCTGGATCTGAGTAATTTTCATTTAAAATGGATTTATTTCGGCTGAAACTTTGATAAATCATATAAAATCGAATAAAAATCCTAAAAAGGAAAATCTTGTTGTTCTGGAACCACAGTAAAATGATCTATGCAATGGATATGATATGGATCTGTGCATGTCAACTTTTGTTCACAATTTTTGCACATGCATGTTCTATGTTGTAAATAGGAAAAAGTATATCTAATGAACTCTAATGAACTTGAGGCCTTGACAGTGGCCATAACAGGGTAGTTAGGTCCTGAGTACCATGTTTAGCACCCTAGCATTAATCAAGTTATATGTGTTTTGCTATCTACCATTTAAATGTGACTTGGAAAATGTTGCTACATAAAAAGTGCATAAAATGAGTCATATATATTGGTGTAGGGTCTAAGTGTATGCTTAGAAGTAAAGGGGTTTCCTTTTATAGTAGGGGTGAGTGCATGATATGATGGGTGAAAAGAAGTTAGCCCATTGTCACGCTTTTGTGACATTTGCATTGTCTCCATGCATTCTGTACGCTCATTGCATACACTTGGCATGCATATAGACCCCGCGCCCGAGGAGCAGGAGATTCCGGTGATCGAGGAGCCAGAAGACCCGGAACCCGAGCTGCAGCAAGAAGAGTACCCGCAGGCCGCACCTGACTTCACCGCCGAGGAAGCTAACCCTAGCGAGGAAGGTAGGCAGGCCCTACATTCTCCTAGCAGAATTATAATTTATGATTACGCATATGCATTAGGTTTTGTTTGGAACCTGATTGCGTTAGAACCACTGGCCGTCCTGGCCCTAGCACCTATATTAGGTACGTAGGAAGAGTTGCCTAGAAATGCTAGGCTCGAGTAGACACGAGTGAATGGTCACTCGTCGCGTAGGGTGACTTTGAAAGAGAAATGGAACACTGGCAGTTCTGCCATAATAGTCTATGATGTTGACGATTAAGTGGAGACCGGGCGGAGATTAAGCTTTACTTTTCGAGGTGTGTGTTGTTGCGGTGTAATGGCTCCGCCCGAGTCGTTTAAGGCCCGTTCGCTGTTCGCCTGCTGGTTGGCATACCATTGCTAAAGTGCTTACCCGGTTAATGGGGTCGGTGAAACCTTACTCGTGCCATCCGGAGAACAGAAACACGTTCCTACCCACTGGTTGAGAGGAAGGTGGCCCGGGGGAGCTTGGTACTCATGGCGGGGAGTCCGAGATGTCGGCAGGCTTGTCATGGGGGCACAACCCGGGAGTCAGGTGGGAGTGAATCGAACTTGGGATGGGACAGGTGGAGGAGGGGGACTATATGTGGGAAAGCCGTCGTGTGAGTAAGCATATGGGCCCCTGGCATTTTTAGTTATTCCCGGGAATTAAAAATCGATTCGAATCGCTGATACTCACCAGGTGTGAGAATGCCAAATATCACTGACGGGCAACGTAGTAATAACCTTAATATTCTGCAATATGATTCATGGTTTGGATATCAAGTGGTTGATTATTATTTGAGACTCAGACATTTCATAATGATGATAGCTATGTACTTGCAAATGATTATCTCTTTCTTTCACAAGGGTAGTGGCTGTTAAATCCCACTACCCGTAGATAAACTTTTGAGCTAAGAATCCAAGGCTAAGGATCCAATGATAGTAAGCAAGCTTTGCGTCAGCCGTAAGCCTTGCCATTAAGTCCTCTGAGTAATTAGTACTCAGGGTTTGCCCCCAACATTTGGTTTTCAGGTATGGAGTTCCTCTTTTGTGCCTGCGTGGGTGGAGGAGCTTGTTACCACCAAGAGTGAGCCGAGTCATGTTCTGGCAATGGGGTGACATCAGTGGGCATGATGTCACCCTCCTACTGCAAATCTTTTGTTTATCATGAACTGTGATCTTTAATTTCCGCTGCAAGACACTATTTCGAACTCTATTTTATTATGGACCTATGTTGAACCTATTTTATTCAGAACCTGGCTTGTAACTTAAAGTCTTATTACTATCTATTCAAATGCCTGTGATGATGTAACTGTTGTGGCTCCATCGTGAGTCGGATGTGTGTGATGTCGGTTCATCTGGGATTTGGTGCAAATCGAGAGCCGAGGGCTTCTCGACGGACGACCGGGTTTAGTACGGTCTAAGTACACTGTGAGCTAATGGTGGCAGGTGTACTTAGCCCGTATTAAATCGGCGGTTCCGCCACGGCTGGTATCAGAGCCGATCATACACAGACAACAGTTATATCATCAAGATTTAGTTTACAAAACTATTTTTTGAAAGCCCTTTTCAAGTAATTTGTAAAAGAGAGTATACGATATGCCCGTATTAAGGATGTTAGTGTTATCCAGGTGACATCACTGACCTTTTGACCTAGATAGAACTCATATGCATATTCGGTGCTTTGAGAAACAACTCTTCGGCCATTAGCCCTCCCCAGTACTGGTGGAAGCTATTGGAAGCTTTGCGTTTAGTTGTGAACTCTGCATTCATGCTGGTAGGCTAGAAATTTTAAGGGGGGTGGTCACCTTTGGTGTGTTTGTGACCATTCTCCTGTTGTGACGCAGCAAGATTCAATTTTCTTGCGTGGGTGCCAGCCCGGTCTAGCAGAGGACCGTACAGATGCGTTGTCCACGCGGCGCAAAATGGCGTGGATGCCACACTATGTGGTAATGTATGAGCATGCATTTTCTGCAGGTACACTAACTCCGCGCGATATTAAGAACGATAGTGAACGCCTAGTTGCATTAGAGAGAGCCGTGCATATATGTCACCGAATTATCGCTAGTAATACTAAATAGGGTGTGCGATGTGAGATCGATAAGGACGAATCATGCATCATGATTTTCTTTTCTGTCAAATGGGATTTGCTGCTAAACATATGAGTATTGCATGAACTCGAAATTTTAAGACACCACTCTACACGTTTCCTCCGATCCGTCTTGATCATGATTTTAAAATCCACTCCCTTATAAAACTAAGACATCTCCTTTTTATGCCAAACAGATGGTGAGGACGAAGCAGACCGCGCGCAAGGCCACCGGAGGGCGCCCTTTGCCCCCTATGACCCACACCCCGCCGGTTGCCGAGGGTGGATGGGTCCATGAGCGTTGCCGGGAGGACTGTCCCATGTCCCTGATCCTGTGCAGGGCCATGCATGAGTTGGGACGTCGCCCCTGCCCGTTCATCTCCACGCAGCTGATCCACGAGCCGGGAGTCTGTGAGGCCAAGGTGGTCCCCACCACGGCAAACGGTAGCTTCCGCATGATCATTTCCCGCGGAGTCAGTGGGGAGGACGCTCGCAAGGGTGCTCTCATGACAGCCCTTGCAGTACTGAGCTCTGAGGGGGAGGCGGGTGACACGGTGCTGCGTTTCCTCCCTACCCTCGGACAGGACGACGACCCGTGGCAGGACCGTCGCGACGACCTTCGGGCACGGGGTGCCTCGCGCCCCCAGATCGCGTGCGTGGACTACGCCCGCGAGGTGTACGGGTTGTACATTCAGGAGAAGGACCGCAGCCAGTTCTTCGCCGCCAGGCACAGGGACGCTCAGGCTCGCCGTGAGGAGTTGGAGGCGCAGGTGTCGGTGCTCCAGCAGCGCCTCGCGTAGTGCGAGGGATCCCAGGACGGGGAGTCCTCCGAGCCTCAGGAGATGGAGCAGGACGAGGGCGCCGCGACTACCGGTCACTCTGAGGCTTAGAAGGTGTCTTAGTGGAGTAGTAGTATGTGGCGCGTAGCTAGCACGTTGATAGCAATATTTTGTTTCACCGCGCTCCGTGCTTACTTATGGTTGTACCTAAACATTTGTGAGGTGAGAGCTCATACGGGTACCCCATTTATGTAATATGGGACGCTACTTGATGTGTGATTCGATGGTTGGTCGATGAAACCACCATCCCACTATGTAATGATAAGACCTTAAGTAGTTTTCGAACTTTTAAATCTCACTCGAAGTCTATCGTACGTTCTTAAATGGCTGGAGTAGGTTGATGTCATATTGCATGGTTTCATGTATTTACAATGCTGTCCGTGATGCTATGATTTTATCAGCGCGTCACATTGCAATAAGGTATTGTGAGATTAAAACCCGGTTGACCTCCCTCTTGCAGATGGTGAACACTCGCAATGGGCAACACTCGGGTTCGGAGCCACATGCGAATGGCGCTCCACCCCCACCGGAGTTAGCCACCCTGGTCGTGCAGCAGGCCGAGCTGATCCACCTGCTCGCCGAGGAACGCTAGGGCCGTGGCCAGCTGCAGCCGCGGGAACCCAGGAACCGAGGCATCCCCTACAGGGACTTCGAGGAGCTGCGACCCCCCGTCTTCACGAAGTGTCCTGAACCTCTGGACGCGGATGATTGGCTCCGCACAATTAGGTCCAAGTTCACACTCCTTCCGGAATTGACCGAGCAACAGAAGGCGCGGTTTGCCGGGCAGTTGCTGCAAGGACCAGCAGGCGCGTGGCATGCCACGTTCCTCAAAATGCAGCGGGCTGGGCATGAGCCCACCTGGGAGGAGTTTACCCAGGCTTTCCGGGCTCACTATATCCCGGACAGCTTGATGGAGCAGAAGAAGCGGGAATTTCGGGAGCTTAAGCAAGGCAATAAGACTGTGATGCAATATGTGCAGTCTTTCATTCACCTTTCACAGTATGCACCAAAAGACGTGGCAGATGACCCCCGCCGAGCAGCTAGGCTCTTGAACGGCCTTGACCCCACTCTCCAGACACACTTGGGGCGTCGCTACCAGAGCTTCACCGACTTGGTGGACACCGCGCTTGATATGGAGAATCGCCTGCGGGTCGCTAATGAAGATCAGAGGCGCAAGCGCCAAGCCAACACATCTGCCGCTGGGTCCTCCCAGAAGCAAAAGTCAGCCTATAGGCCCTCACAGCAGTATTATCAGCAGCCCCGTTTCACGGTCCGGCCCAATCAGCCGGGCTGGGTTCACCGGGCGCCACAGCAGCAGCAGCCACAGCAGCAGCAGAGGCTCACCGCCGGCACACAAGCTCCGGCCCCCGCGACACGTGTCCTCGCTCTCCCGGGACCTGGAAACCCTTGCTTTAACTGTGGCAAGGTAGGGCACTTCAGTCGGGATTGCAGGGCACCTCGCAAAATTCAAGGCCCGAATCCAGCAGGCGGCACCCAGCAGGGCAAGCAGAAGGGGCCGGCACAGAAGACGGGTCGGGTGCACTACATCCACCTGGAGCAGATTCCCGCCGGTGTGCCGGTGCTCGCTGGTACGTTCATGATCAACGGTCGTCCGACCGTCGTGCTATTTGATTCGGGGGCTACGCATACCTTTATTAGCAAAGCATACGCACAGAAGCATGACATAAAAATGCACAAGTTGAGGGAAAACTACCACATCACTGCCCCAGGGTCTCCTATTGATACCAGTCTAAGGGTCAGGCACTTAAAACTGGAAATAGGAGCCGAGACATTTATCATCAACCCCGTGTGCTGCCACACCAGGGGATTGATATTATCTTGGGAATGAATTGGATGACTGAAAACAACGCCGTCCTAGATATTGGCAATAGGGCCATACAGTTAAGGTCTAGGGTCAGCGGCAAGGTTATACGGGTACACATGCCAGACATGAAACACATGGTGGCCACAGTAAATGCAACTGAACTCGATGAAATCAAAAAGATTCCTGTAGTATGTGACTTCCCGGACGTATTTCCGGAAGAACTGCCGGGTCTGCCTCCGGATAGGGACGTAGAGTTCCGCATTGACCTCATCCTTGGTACAGCCCCTGTCTCAAAAAGGCCATACAGAATGGCACCGGATGAACTAAAGGAGCTAAAAATACAACTCCAAGAGCAACTAGATAAGGGTTTCATTCGGCCAAGTTCGTCACCTTGGGGTTGTCCGGCCCTCTTCGTAGAGAAGAAAGATCAGGGAGGTAAAAGGCTCTGTGTGGACTACAGGCCGCTAAATGCAGTCACAGTCAAAAATAAATATCCAATTCCACACATTGACATCCTGTTCGATCAGTTAGCTGGGGCCAAAGTCTTCTCAAAAATTGACTTAAGATCGGACTATTATCAGATAAAAATCAGAGGAGAAGACATACCAAAAACTGCTTTCTCGACCAGATATGGCTTGTATGAATATCTGGTCATGTCCTTTGGGTTAACCAACGCACCGGCCTTCTTCATGTACATGATGAACTCGGTGTTCATGAACGAGCTCGACAAGTTCGTCGTGGTATTCATTGATGATATATTAATCTACTCCAAAAATGAAAAAGAACACGAAGAACATTTGCGGGTAGTACTCACTCGGCTAAGAGAACACAAGCTCTATGCCAAGTTCAGCAAGTGCGCTTTCTGGTTAAAGGAAGTGGGTTTCCTGGGGCATATTCTGTCAGAAAAGGGAGTAGCGGTTGACCCTAGCAAAGTAAAGGATGTTCTGAACTGGAAGCAGCCGGAAACTGTCACAGAAATTCGGAGTTTTCTTGGTCTAGCGGGCTACTACCGCCGCTTTATCAAGGACTTCTCCAAAATTGCTAAACCAATGACCTCCTTGACTAAGAAAAATGCAAAATTCGTGTGGGGTCCGAAGTGTGAGGATGGGTTCCGGGAATTAAAGAAACTTCTGACAACAGCACCAGTGCTAGCCCAACCGGATGTCACAAAGCCATTTGATGTATATTGTGATGCTTCCGGCCAGGGGCTGGGCTGTGTCCTAATGCAAGAAGGGAGAGTAATCGCTTACGCTTCCCGCCAACTAAGGAAACACGAAGCGAACTACCCAACCCATGATCTTGAGCTAGCCGCAGTTGTACACGCCCTGAAGATATGGAGGCACTATCTGCTGGGCAACACGTGTCATATCTACACTAACCACAAGAGCCTCAAATACATCTTCACACAGCCCGAGTTAAACATGAGGCAAAGACGGTGGTTAGAGTTGATAAAAGACTATGACCTGGAGATTCATTATCACCCCGGAAAGGCGAATGTGGTAGCTGACGCACTAAGCCGTCGGGCTCATTGCAATGTGATTGAAGCTCGGCCCACGGCAAGAGTGATTTGTTGGGAGATGGATGAGATAGAAATGCCAACCGAGCAGCTAGTCGAACTATATAACATCAGCATTGAGCCAACACTAAGAGATCTGATCGTTGAAGCACAAAAACACGACCCGGGCATGGCTCACATACGTGAGGGTATTGCTGAGGCAAAGAGGGATTGCTTCACCTTAGATAACCAAGGGGTCCTATGGTTCAAAAACCGCTTAGTAGTCCCTAAAGATATGGAGTTGAGGAAGAAAATTTTAGAAGAAGCTCACAAATCCATACTGGCCATGCATCCAGGCAGCAATAAAATGTACCAGGACTTAAAACAAAGGTTTTGGTGGACCCGCATGAAGCGGGAAATTGCCAAATATGTGTCAGAATGTCACGTGTGCAAGAGAGTAAAAGCAGATCACCTAAAGCCAGCCGGTATGCTTCACCCCTTGAACATCCCGGCTTGGAAGTGGGAAGACATACACATGGATTTTGTGGTAGGGTTGCCACGCACTCAGAAAGGGTACGACTCCATATGGGTGATCATTGACCGTTTCACTAAGTCAGCGCACTTCATATCGGTCAAGACCTCCTACACTGCAGCCACCTATGCTGAGTTATACATTGCACGAATAGTATCCCTACACGGTGTTCCTGTGACCATTACCTCGGATCGAGGCTCAGTCTTTGTGTCTCATTTCTGGGAGCAGCTACAGAAGTCTCTAGGCACAAAGTTGATCCACAGCTCAGCGTACCACCCTCAGACTAGTGGACAAGTAGAAAGAGTAAATCAGATCCTAGAAGACATGCTTCGGGCCTGTGTCTTAACCTATTCCACCAAGTGGGATGAGTGTTTGCCCCTAGCAGAGTTTGCATATAACAACAGCTACCAAAAGAGCTTGGAGATGGCTCCTTTCGAGGCTCTGTATGGGAGGAGGTGCAGAACACCTCTGAACTGGTCAGAACCTGGAGAGCGAGTCACCTTCGGGCCCGATTTGGTAACACAAGCCGAAGAGCAAGTGAGGTTTATACAGGAGAACCTAAAAAGGGCACAGTCAAGGCAAAAAAGTTACTCAGATAGAAGGAGGAGACCGCTAGTGTTTAAAGAGGGTGATCACGTGTATCTTCGGGTATCGCCGATGAAAGGTGTGCACCGGTTTGGGGTAAAAGGGAAGCTAGCACCGCGGTACGTTGGGCCATTCAAGATTTCTGAGAAATGTGGACCCGTGGCTTACCGGTTAGAGCTACCACCACGCCTCGCGGCAGTCCATGATATCTTTCACGTGTCACAACTTAAGAAGTGCCTGCGAGTGCCAGAGGAAGAGATCGACACATCCCAAGTTCAGATTGAACCGGACCTCACTTATGAGGCCAGACCGGTGAAAGTCCTGGACCAAAAGCAACGATCGACTCGACGTAACACGGTCACCATGTATAAGGTGCAATGGAGTGAGCACACCGAAGAAGAGGCCACGTGGGAGACGGAGGAGTACCTGCGAACCAAGTATCCGGGTTTCCTTATGTTTCGCCTTCTCATCTCTATAAACTCTCCACCCACAACACATCAAAATCTCGGGACGAGATTTCCTTAAGGGGGGTGGGTTGTGATGCTCCAGCATCTCAAGTACCTAAATTAAGTAAATTGTACACTATCATGCATCATAAGCATCATGGCATAATCATGGTTAGAGGGATTTGGTCATAATGTGGGATTTTTTTTTTCAGTAAGCATGGACAATGCTAGGCTTGTAGTTTGAATTCTGTTGGGTTGTGGGGGAAGCTCATATCACCAAAGTTGTAGATAAGTATCTAATGAACAACTTTGTCAAATTGAGTTTGGGCAAAAAATAAATTCAAATTAATGTTTTGAACCTTTTTCTGTCAGCCCAAATAACCAACCCAAACCAGCCTAGTTTTGAAAACCCAAGTTTGTACAAACCTACAGCCACTTTCATGAAATACTCCCATTGAACCAAATGTAGACCATAAAATTTTACACAACTTTCCCAAAAGGCACATGAAGTGTAAATGGCTAGAAAAGGGATTTTTAGAATTTCTAAGATGGGGCATCCTGCTGGTCAAACCTGAGGCAGCAACTCAAATTCAAATTTAGACCAAACTCGACCATAGAACTGGGGGTCAAAGTTTATAACAAAGTTGTAGCTTACAAAATTTTGAACACTCCTTGTATTTTGAGTTTCATCTAAATCGGCCTCTAAGATGCTCAAAAACGCAAATAGAAAAGATGTGTCTCAGTAGTCAAAGGGGATTTTTCCATTTTTGGATTTTCTTTTTTTCCCTCTCTCTATGACAGGTGGGTCCCACCTGTCGGGTTCCCGCCCGCGGCGTCCGAATTGGGCCGGCCCGCGCCGATTCGGCCCTCGCCCCGTAGACCCAGTCCACCGCGCCCATCTCTCCGTCTCGCGTCTTGGCCCCACCCGTCAGCGGCTCGCGGCTCATGGACGCGGTCCGCGCCGCGCGGCGCGTCATCCCCCCGCGTACGACGGCGGCCACGCGGCCGACGGGCACCGCCGCGGCCGTCCGGCCGCCGCCCGCGCCCCTCCGCCCTGCCCGCGCTGCCCGACGCCCGGCCCCTAAAAGGGGAGGAGCCCCGCGCCCCAAAACCCTAACGCCCCCGCTCCTCTGCCTCTCTCCGCCCGCCCCGAGCCCTTTTTCGCCGCGACCGCCATAGCCGGCGGCGAGCCGGAACCCGAGCTCGCGCCGCCGCCATCCGCCCTTCCCAGCCCCCGACACCACCCCCGCCACAACCGCCTCGTCGCGCCGCCTCGCCTCCGCCAACCCTCGTCGCCGCCCGAGCCCCCGGCGAGGAGATCAAGCCGCGGCTCGACGTCGCGTCGCGCCGGGAGCTTCAAGTCGCCGCCGCCGTTCGTCGCCGTTCCCCGCCGACCCGAGCCGCCTCCGCCGTCCACTTCACGCCCACGGTGAGCGCCGCCCCGCCCCGCGTCCCCTCGACCCCGCGTCGCGGCTCCGGCAAGCCCGAGCTCGCCTGCGCGCGCGAGCGCGCCGCGCGCGCGTCGCGCGACCGCGCCTGGCGCGGGGAGGGAGACGACCGGGGGCGCTTTTGCGAGCTAGCCCCCGGATTTTCCCCTATTTCCAAGCCGGTCCTCCCGCCTGTTTACCGAGTCTTGTAGATCTTACGTCTAGGCCCTCAGATCTATAGGATAATTATGCAATAGCCCCTGGATCTGAGTAATTTTCATTTAAAATGGATTTATTTCGGCTGAAACTTTGATAAATCATATAAAATCGAATAAAAATCCTAAAAAGGAAAATCTTGTTGTTCTGGAACCACAGTAAAATGATCTATGCAATGGATATGATATGGATCTGTGCATGTCAACTTTTGTTCACAATTTTTGCACATGCATGTTCTATGTTGTAAATAGGAAAAAGTATATCTAATGAACTCTAATGAACTTGAGGCCTTGACAGTGGCCATAACAGGGTAGTTAGGTCCTGAGTACCATGTTTAGCACCCTAGCATTAATCAAGTTATATGTGTTTTGCTATCTACCATTTAAATGTGACTTGGAAAATGTTGCTACATAAAAAGTGCATAAAATGAGTCATATATATTGGTGTAGGGTCTAAGTGTATGCTTAGAAGTAAAGGGGTTTCCTTTTATAGTAGGGGTGAGTGCATGATATGATGGGTGAAAAGAAGTTAGCCCATTGTCACGCTTTTGTGACATTTGCATTGTCTCCATGCATTCTGTATGCTCATTGCATACACTTGGCATGCATATAGACCCCGCGCCCGAGGAGCAGGAGATTCCGGTGATCGAGGAGCCAGAAGACCCGGAACCCGAGCTGCAGCAAGAAGAGTACCCGCAGGCCGCACCTGACTTCACCGCCGAGGAAGCTAACCCTAGCGAGGAAGGTAGGCAGGCCCTACATTCTCCTAGCAGAATTATAATTTATGATTACGCATATGCATTAGGTTTTGTTTGGAACCTGATTGCGTTAGAACCACTGGCCGTCCTGGCCCTAGCACCTATATTAGGTACGTAGGACGAGTTGCCTAGAAATGCTAGGCTCGAGTAGACACGAGTGAATGGTCACTCGTCGCGTAGGGTGACTTTGAAAGAGAAATGGAACACTGGCAGTTCTGCCATAATAGTCTATGATGTTGACGATTAAGTGGAGACCGGGCGGAGATTAAGCTTTACTTTTCGAGGTGTGTGTTGTTGCGGTGTAATGGCTCCGCCCGAGTCGTTTAAGGCTCGTTCGCTGTTCGCCTGCTGGTTGGCATACCATTGCTAAAGTGCTTACCCGGTTAATGGGGTCGGTGAAACCTTACTCGTGCCATCCGGAGAACAGAAACACGTTCCTACCCACTGGTTGAGAGGAAGGTGGCCCGGGGGAGCTTGGTACTCATGGCGGGGAGTCCGAGATGTCGGCAGGCTCGTCATGGGGGCACAACCCGGGAGTCAGGTGGGAGTGAATCGAACTTGGGATGGGACAGGTGGAGGAGGGGGACTATATGTGGGAAACCGTCGTGTGAGTAAGCATATGGGCCCCTGGCATTTTTAGTTATTCCCGGGAATTAGAAATCGATTCGAATCGCTGATACTCACCAGGTGTGAGAATGCCAAATATCACTGACGGGCAACGTAGTAATAACCTTAATATTCTGCAATATGATTCATGGTTTGGATATCAAGTGGTTGATTATTATTTGAGACTCAGACATTTCATAATGATGATAGCTATGTACTTGCAAATGATTATCTCTTTCTTTCACAAGGGTAGTGGCTGTTAAATCCCACTACCCGTAGATAAACTTTTGAGCTAAGAATCCAAGGCTAAGGATCCAATGATAGTAAGCAAGCTTTGCGTCAGCCGTAAGCCTTGCCATTAAGTCCTCTGAGTAATTAGTACTCAGGGTTTGTCCCCAACATTTGGTTTTCAGGTATGGAGTTCCTCTTTTGTGCCTGCGTGGGTGGAGGAGCTTGTTACCACCAAGAGTGAGCCGAGTCATGTTCTGGCAATGGGGTGACATCAGTGGGCATGATGTCACCCTCCTACTGCAAATCTTTTGTTTATCATGAACTGTGATCTTTAATTTCCGCTGCAAGACACTATTTCGAACTCTATTTTATTATGGACCTATGTTGAACCTATTTTATTCAGAACCTGGCTTGTAACTTAAAGTCTTATTACTATCTATTCAAATGCCTGTGATGATGTAACTGTTGTGGCTCCATCGTGAGTCGGATGTGTGTGATGTCGGTTCATCTGGGATTTGGTGCAAATCGAGAGCCGAGGGCTTCTCGACGGACGACCGGGTTTAGTACGGTCTAAGTACACTGTGAGCTAATGGTGGCAGGTGTACTTAGCCCGTATTAAATCGGCGGTTCCGCCACACCATATATATAGATACAGTGAGATCGTCTTGTGCAATGTAGAATAGAACACTACCACAAAAACACGCACCAGAAGCGCCACCCAAAACACAACATTTGGAGCCGTTTCTGTTGTTCTTAGGACGGGCCCCACCAGATACACCGCTCCTGGTGTAGACACAACAAGAACGGTAAACAACAATAACCGCCCCTACTCACAGTAGGAGCGGTTTGAGGCTTCAACCGCTCCTGCTGCTGGCTCACAGCAGGAGCGGTTTGAGGCTTCCACCGCTCCTGCTATTTTTTTTGCAGGACCGCTCCTGCAACTAAATAGCAGGAGCGGTTTTTGGAGTCCACCGCTCCTGCTGTGGTTACCCCATATAAAACCACATTCTTCCCCCTCGGGTTTCTGTGCACCTGAGGAGGAGAAAACTGTGTGTATATGCACATGGCGTCCAAGAATTGAAAAATAGGGGGGAGTTTTTTTTCTTCTATTTCTTCGAAGTTACAAGGTACATAAGGTAAGCTTCCATCATCTATGTATTTAATTTGAGTATCTTCAAAGCATTAGCTGGTAAATTAGGTAGGATTCAATGCCATTCTCTCTCCTCTCATCTATGGAGAATTTAGGTTTGCCTCCATCCTCTCATCTATTTTAGGGTATTGACTAGTTTAGGTTTGCCTCCACGTAGCATGCAATTTGTTGTATTATTCTCTATTATTAGTGGATCTCTTCTCTTTAGATCTAGATTTAGTGTGAAACTTAGCTGGATTGGCATGGTGTATGAATTAAATTTATAATATATCATTTGTTGTATTCATGATTATGCGTAATTAATTTCCATCTTGATTTCTTTCGTTATTGTATACATTTAATGCATACCTTTATAAATGCACATTATTAATTGCCAAAGTTAATACCTTCTACATTTAATATCCTCGTAAATACACTTCATTTAATAACCTCATTAATAATATATGTAAATTTTTAATTTATAGATGGCACGTGTTTGGATGTATGACTGGTCAAGGATGGAGTGGGCCTACCGTGATCAAGTGAATAAATTTATTGAAGTTGCAAAGAAGGATGCGGAAACAAAGAAGGTTGCCGGCATATGTTGTCCTTGCAAAAACTATAAAAATCTGAAGGTTTGGATAGATCCATGCGACATTAGATCGTATTTGATCGTTCATGGATTTGTGAAAGGCTACTCTGTTTGGATCCATCACAGCGAGAATGAAGCGCCTCTCGAAGCAATAGAGACCTACAATGTATCGGATGAACTTATTGGGGGCGATGTGGATGATAACAACGACACATTCTTCGATGCGGATTACGACAGTGGTGGCGGAACAAATGATTTTGTACCTTCAGAGAGTATTGAAGACTTGGGACATGATGACGACTCAGATAAAGATAACCTTGAAGAAATGTTGAAACACTTCAAGGCGGATATCCTTCTTGCGGGTGCAAAAGAAGTAGAGAATTTCAAGGCAGTAAAAGATGCTGCAAAGAAGACTGTGTATGAGAAGTCAAAGGGCTGTCCAACTCATTGGTCTTTGCTACGCTTTGTACTCGAGCTGTTGATTCTAAAGGCCAAGTACGGGTGGTCTGACTCTAGCTTCAACGATCTATTGAAACTCTTATCTTGGCTGCTTCCGAAACCTAACTTTGTGCCTGCCAACACATATCGAGCGAAAAATGTTGTTAGCCCTTTGACAATGGGAGTTGAAAGAATACATGCATGTCCGAACCACTGCATCTTATACCGAGGAAAATATGAGAAGCTAGATAAATGCCCAACTTGTGGCGCTAGCCGTTACAAGCGGAACGACATATTCCACGGCAACGATGAAGGTTCCTCTAATGGCAAGAAGAGGAAGAAAAAGGGTGCACCCGAGCGTTGTGAAGAAGATTCATGCTTAGGCATCAACGAGAACAGGAGAAGAATCCTCGCCCTAGTCATGTGGTACCTCAATCCAATCGATCGCTTAAGGCGTATATTTGCAAACCCTGCATTTGCAATGCTGATGCGTTGGTGGTTTTGTGAGCGAACAAAGAATGATGAAAAGCTTTCACACCCAGTTGATGGCACGCAGTGGCAAAGGTTTGATGAATTGTATCCCGAGTTTGCGAAGGATCCAAGAAACGTAAGGTTTGCACTTAGTACAATGGAATGAATCCTTTTGGAGAAAGGAACAGCACACACAGCACATGGTCGGTGATATTGACCATATACAATCTACCTACATGGCCTTATCAAAAGAGAAAGTACACAATGTTATGTGGGTTGATACAAGGGCCTAAACAACCGGGCATTGATACATATATCTTCCTTGAGCCCTTGATGGAAGATATGGCGAAGCTTTGGAATGAGGGGGTCAAAATGACCGATTCAGTAACAAAAGAGGACTTTACACTCAGAGGAATGATACTCACTACGATCAACGATTACCCTGCAAACTTTTCGTAGTCAGGACAGATAAAAGGGAAGAAAGGATGTCTAGTATGCTTGGATGCAACGACGTCTGATTATCTCGATGGATCTAAAAAGGTTTTGTACACGAAGTACCGCCGCTACCTAGTTGAAGGGCATAGTTACCGCAGAAAATAGTTCAACAACCACTTTGACGGCAAAGACGATAAAGCTTCAGCACCAAAAACAAGACACGATAGCAAACATGTTTTCAATATGGTCAAGAAGATCAACATTCGATATGGGAAGAAAATCAAGAGAACTCAACCCCCTATTGAAGGCGTGCCTTTCAAGAAGCAGTCGATTGTATGCACCTAAAGAAGAACATGTTTGATAGCACTATCTGTACATTGATGGATGTTAAAGGGAAGACAAAGGATAGCCTAAAGTCACGCCGGGATCTGGTAAATATGAACATCAGAAGTGAGCTCCACCCTATGGAACAAGGCAACGGGAAATTTAAGCTCCCCGCCGTGAGATTCAACCTAACATCAGATGAGAAAAGAGAATTGTGCTTATGTCTACGTAGTCTAAAAGTGTCCATTGGATTATCGTCTAATATCAGGAGTCTAGTTTTCATGAAAGATTTGTCCATAAGTGGGTACAATGCTCATGACTGCCATATGATGTTGACGGTTTTCCTAGCCGTTGCTATCAGGGTTGTCAATCCAGTATTCGTGCGGATGGTGGTTACTCGGCTGGTCTATTTCTTCAGCAAGATCTAAGGAGATTCGTAAAGATGAATTGGATTCGTTGCAAGAATTCTACATGGAGACTATGGCTCAGTTCGAGATGTGCTTCGCACCTTCTTATTTTGATATAATGCCGCATCTCATGGTACACATAGTTGACCAGATTCGTGCACTTGGTCCAAGTTACTTACATGAGATGTGGACATATGAGCGTTTCATATCGACCCTAAACCGTTACGTTCTGAACCGTGCATGCCCCAAGGGATCTATGATCGAGGCCTATTGCATCGAAGAGGTCTAGAGTGCTGTAAGGATTACTTGGTTGATGATAACAATAGCAAAGGCATCGGTTTAGCTCCTTCTCGTCATACCGGAAGGTTAGCGGGGAAAGACAAAAGCGGGAGGAAAACATTCATTGATAGTGCATATGAAGAAGTGGCAAACGCTCATTTCAGTGTCCTGCATCAGTTAGAGATGATGACTCCTTTCATCGAGCAGCACATTGGTATTATCCGCGCGGAAAACCCCGACCGCTCAGATTCGTGGGTCATGAAAGAACACAAACATCGCTTCACTAGCTGGCTCATTGACCTAAACATACCAGAAGGAACAACTGCCGCGGAAGTAACGTTAAAAAGGCTTGCTTCCGGCCCATCTTTAAGGGTCACGACATGACAGGCGTATGACATTAATGGCCAAACATTCCATACAGCTGCAAAGGACCAAAAAAGCGTGTGCAAAAATAGTGGAGTTCGGATTGACGCCATCGAGGGCACGTCGGGCCTCAAGGTCACATATTTTGGCTTTATAGAACACATGGGAGTTGAACTATGGATCGAACATACAAATTCCTGTCTTTCGGCGCCAATGGGTAAAACACCCACAAGGTGTGCAGGTTGACAACTATGGGCTCATAATCGTTGACCTTGCAAAGGTTGGATACAAAGATGACCCCTGGGTGCTAGCCAAACGCGTTGGACAGGTTCTATATATCCTCGACCCACGTCTTAAGAATCAGAAGCACATTGTTGTCTCGGGAAAACAGAGTATTGTCGGAGTGGATGGTGTCGACGATGTCGAGGCCTTCAATGACTATGACAATATGGAGCTTTTTACAGACCTACCAACCAAAATCAAGCAAGTGGAAGCCATAATTAAAGGGGTGAAGCCCTGGGTACGCACCGATGGAGAGGCAAGAATTATATCTGCCTAATAATATAATAATATATGAATGTAATCGATTATCTCTATCTTTTGTAATGGCTTGTATGTAATTGACGCTCACCCCACACTTTGCCTCATGTATACTTTTATCTACCCCACGCTTTCCCCGCCTACAACAAATATATAAAACACAGAATATGTACAAAGAAAAACTATATTCTAGATATTTTATACTAAACTAGACT
This sequence comes from Paspalum notatum, assembly GCA_022530915.1. Taxonomy (NCBI): domain Eukaryota; kingdom Viridiplantae; phylum Streptophyta; class Magnoliopsida; order Poales; family Poaceae; genus Paspalum; species Paspalum notatum. Next base: position 29,165,543 of record CM039692.1, read on the forward strand.
AAATTTAAACAATACTAATATCAATCAATATTGCACAGAAATAAAGAAAATAATCAAAATTAAGAAAATATATAAAACAAGGAATATATAAAAAGTAAATAGGAAAATAATAAATGAAAAGAATGGATGTAATTGTGGCCAAAAGAATATATAAAACAAGGAATATATAAAAAGTAAATAGGAAAATAATAAATGAAAAGAAAATATTAAACAAAAGAGTATATAAAAATTAAATAGGAAAATAATAAATGAAAATTAGAACTGACAAGAAAATAAATAAAAATGAAAATAAAAAAGAAGGGCGGTGGAAGGCCTAAGTGCGGGCGGCCCATTAGGGTTCCCACCGCTCCTCCTGAGAACAGCTCCTGCTGGTGGAAGGTGTCCACCGGTCCTGCTATGACCGCTCCCTATATACTCCGCCGCGCGGGAGACGAAATCTTTCTAAGTTCCGCGGTGTGGTTTCTCTCTTCGCGCGCCGTCAGGCTGCCAAAAATTGGCCCCGGCTAGCTCCCTCCGCCGCCGCCGATGCTCCACCTCCTGCCTCCGACGCCTCCGTCCCCGCGCACGCGCCGCCGCCGACGCCTCCATCCCCGCGCCCACGCCGCCGCCGACGCCTCCGGCCTCCGTCGTCCGTGCCGCCTCCGACCTCCGTCCCCGCCGCGCCGCCAACGCTCCTCCTCTGCCGCGCCGCCTCCGTCCCCACGCCCGCGCCGCCGCCGACGCCTCCGTCCCCGCGTCGCCTCCGACCTCCGTCCCCGTGCCGCCGCCGACGCTCCTCCTCTGCCGCGCCGCCTCCGTCCCCGCGCCGCCGACGACCTCCGCCCCCGCGCCGCCGCCGACGCTCCTCCTCTGCCACGCCGCCTCCGACCTCCGTCCGTGCCGCCTCGGACCTCCGTCCTCCTGGTGACCCCCTTCCGCGCCGCCTCCGATCCTCTAGATTAAAGTAGAATTTGATTAGATATATTATTTTTGATTAGATTCATATTTTGATTAGATTAAAGTAGAATTTGATGGAAATTTAAAGATCGAACAAGATTGAACATTTCTAGAGCATTAGGGTGGATTAAAGTAGAATTTGATGGATATGTGGACTTGTATAGACCTTTATATCTAGATGAGTATAATTCATGTTTGGACACTAGAAAAATTCATGTTTGGATATATTATTCGACTATTTCGGTTTTGTTTGGGCCCCAACCGAAATGGGCGAATCCCACCGAAATTCGGTCATTTTCATGTATAATACATTTTCATGTATATCCATTTTCATGTATATCTACAATTTCATGTATATTCCTTTATCGTGTATATCCATTTTCATGTATATCTACAATTTCATGTATATTCTTTTATCGTGTATATCCATTTTCATGTATATATACAATTTCATGTATATTCCTTTATCGTGTATATCCATTTTCATGGATTTATATGTGTTTGAATTTTACATTTGTTAGATTACGCGGTATTTTATAGAAAAAAAATGGATCGTAGGCCACCACCAGAGCTATTTGCAGAAGACAATGCATGGCTTGAAGAGATTTTTAATGATCAACCCGACGACGTCGATTTCAATTTGGGAAATGACGATCCCAACCTCGAGCCAGAAGACCCACATGCCGCCGACGTACTTGCCGCTAAATGCGCTCGAGAACTCGCGAGGGATCCAAACTACGTGCCCTCCGCCGAGGTGTGAGCCGAACCTAATGTCGCTTAGTTGTTGTAATGATGCGAATTATGTGTTTTATTAACAATCTCGCACCAAGCCGGAACAACAAATGGCTGAAGAACCAAACACACCTCAGGACACTCGGGCCGAACAAAACGCCATTGAGGCAATTGGCTCAAGCAAAAGGAAAGGCGACGGAAAGTGAGCGAAGAACAAATTACCAGAAAATATGTGAAGACCAACCTGACTCCATTTCACAAGTATGGTAAGATCACTCAAGCACAATGAGATGAGTTCGTGAGGCAAAGGACAACTAAAGAAGCCATAGTGCTTAGCAAAGCAAACGCAGCTCTTGCAATGCGAGACGTGCACAAGCCGCATCTTGGCCCCGGTGGGTACAGCGCGAAAGTAGAGAAATGGAATAAAGAAAGAGAAGACATAATAGCTAAATGGCTACCTGACCCGTATGAAGGCTTAAATACACGGACGTTCCAGTGGGTCAAGGGCTGAGAGGTCAAGGTGCCTAGGGGACAAAAAAATTTTACAAAGCCTGAGACCAAACAGGTGGTGAGCAAAATCACGAAGCTTGCAGAGGACCAAAAGGTGGGCAATTTTGTCCCTGATAGGGTGTTCGACGTGTTGACCAAAGCAATTGGGACAAACGAGCATGGAGGCCAAGTCAGAGGCATCTCGTCCAAGGTTAACTGGAAGGATGGGTTCTCCGAGGATAGGGCCAAGTACAAGAGGCATGATCGCTACAAGGAACAAATCAAAGAAGTGTGCAAGGAGGTGTTCATGCGAGAATTCAAACAATTCGCCGTAAGCTCAATGAAAGAGCTTCATGTTGTACCAGTTGCTGGGGTTGTAATACATCCACCCGCCGATCCAGAGGGGCATCGTGCACTTGATACCATCACATCTTCGACTCCTTGCGAGTTGCCACATCCCTCTAGGAATACATGGAAGGACAGAGGAGGTAGCAAGGGCACTGGTGATTCCTGGGAGACTTTTCCATGGCAAGGAGATCCCGCCGAACTATGTAAGGGTACAGGTCCTTAGCGTTGAACCCAGGTATACAGAAGAAAGGATAGACATCCCCACGCCAGAGGGGATCAATTTTCTTGGCCAGTCGATAGATCAGTTCATCTTGTGGAACAAGCAATACATCCAGCTTCATGCTCCACCAGACCAACAACTGGAACAAAGACAGCTAGCACTCGAACATGGCCAAATAGGAGATGCAATGGAGCAAGAGAGGATACAACAACCTGAAGAATGCGTGTCAACTCCTCCCGATCTCCCGACTCCATCAGAACAACCTCCAGTGGCCGAGAAGCCACCTTCACCTAAAAAAATCATCGAGAAGCTGGCTACACCTAAAGAAGTCGTCGATAACCCGACTCCATCAGAACAACCTCTAGTGGCCAAGGAGACAGCGGCAGCAGAGACATGCGATGAAAGCATGGTGCCAAAAATGGTACGCGCGTATGAAAAGGATGCGACACCTGAGGTGCAAGCATGGTTCAAGAAAACTGAGGCATGAAAGGAAAAGGAGAAACCAAAGAAAGAAGGGCCGGAAAAGAGAAAGAGGGCAACAAAGGAAATTGATAGTATTCCAGACATAAAATTCTACAAATCTGTGATTGGCCTTGATGCAATTCAAGATTTGCCGGATTGTCCCCTAAGATACGAACACGCCAAACCATTCCTGCCAGACTGGGCTCTTCATGACGAACATTTTCCATGGGAGATGAGAAGATTTCACGATTGGTATCTTAGGGCATCTAAGCTTGGGGTCCAATTCATAAGCGCTCACATTCCGAGCCGATGTTTCACCACCCTAACCAAGACTACAATCGCCGATTTTTTGGAGTTCCAAAACATGTTCCGTTTAGGACAAATGGACATCACTGCGATGACCCTTTGGTGCCTGTAAGTCTCCCTGCCAATCACATTAATTAACATAACAATACTCTTGTATGTAACATCTGATTGCTTTATATTATACCTTTCAGAATGCAGTATCAAACAGCTAACAGGCGTGGCGATACAAGAGTCGGGTTCTTGGACCCTTCACTGATTAACCAGGCTCAACACGACTATCCATTCAGGCTAAAAGACGATAGCAAAGAACTGCGGGAAGGAAAAACAAAAGAGGAGAGGGAAAAAATCCGTGCAGAATTACACAGAAAATATAAGAGGAAAGTTGTCTCATACATTGTCACTGCCCTGAAATTCCTCTACGAAGATAACCGTGACCAAATCTTTGCTCCATACAACTTTGAATATGTCGAAAACCTTGCCTTTAATACTCAGCGTAAATTTAACACAAGGGATCATACTAACTTCATTCGCTTTATTATGTGCAGCGGACACTGGATCTGTCTATACATTATGCCTAGGGAGAGCAAAGTATTGGTCTTGGACTCGTTGGATTTCAAAATCAAGAGATATTTGACCATTCTGAATATAATACGGTGGTAAGATATAGACCTGCTATATTGCTTCTTATATATATGTGAAGTAGTCCTACTTATCTGAGTTTCTAAATGTGTTCTAACTATAACAGGGCCTTCAAAATTGGCATCGAAAAGTATCAACTGTCATTTCATCCTGAGCTCCAGCACAATATCCAAGTCAGAGCGAACTTCTCGGTATGAAAGATAAGACACGCACGTACATATGAATATATTGAAACAATGTATTATAACTCTAAATCTAATTAATTAACTTGTTTGTAAAACATAGTGCCACAAGCAACCAAGGGAAACCGGATACTATGGATACTATGTTTGTGAGTTCCTCAAGGTAGATGGGAGGTACAGAACTAATCCTCACGATGTAAGTACTTAAAAACATTATCTCATTTCATTGCATGTGTGCACATAATTAAATTTCTTCGTTCAGCTCCCCAAAATCCCACTTACGGATCGGCCTCTCACCGAGACTAATCTCATGGACATCGTTGCCGATCTGTGCCGTTTCACATTGCACGAGGTGATCCACTCGCGAGGAGAATTCTTCGATCACGGTTCATTCTTAACAGAAGAAAAATACCTTCGATTGATCGAGTGGGAGTATCACCCGTTCTAGTAAACTTGTTCAGTTCGATGTTTTGTCTAACTATCTATGATCAAAAATATAGATGCACTGATCTGTGTGTGATGTCTTTTGTGCACGGAAAAGTTGACATACGGTAATATTTATGTAAATGTGGCTCGAAAATGTATATATAGCACAGAAGCATGTATTGAGATTCACAAAATGGCCGAAGCAATGCATCAATCCATACGATTTAGAATCTAGAGGGAAATATGGCGGGAAACAGAAAACACATGGCGTCCTCTGATTATGGCGGGAAACAGTATGGCGGGAAGAATAGGGGGGTTCAAATTTTAGCAGGAGCGGCTGAAAACAAAATCCGTTCTTGCTGGCGTACTCAGCAGGAGCGGCTCAAAACATGAGCCGCTTCTGCTAGGAACATCAGCAGGAGCGGTTCTTATTTTGCACCGCTCTTGCTGGAGTATTCAGTAGGAGCGGTGCAACAAGTGAGCCGCTCCTGCTGAGTCCACTACAAGAGCGGGTATGGAACAGCTCCTACAGTGGGTTCAGCACAGGAGCCCACGAGTAGCAGCGCTTCCAAAATCCGCTCTTGTAGAGGTTTCTTCCACCGCTCCTGTTGCGTGTTTTTGTAGTAGTGGAAATAAGTATCAATTGTAATCATGAGTTTATTAGGCATATACTCCCTTCAGTCCAGTGTCAAAAATAATACTCCCTCTGTCCCAGAAAACAAGTCGTTCTGGGTTTGTCCTAAGTCAAACTTTCTAAAGTTTGACCAAGTTTATACAAAAAAGCGTAAATGTTTATAGTACCAAATGAGTATTGTTAGATTTTTTTGTCACATATATTTTCATTAGGTATCAATTTGGTTCTGTAAATGACGATATATTTTCTTAAAAATTTAGTCAAACTTTACGAAGTTTGACTTAGGACAAACCCAGAACGACTTGTTTTCTGGAACGGAGGGAGCAGATGTTTTGGACAACGACATGATCACCAATATACTACTTTAACCATCAATTTAATAATACAAATATATATTTAGATACATCAAATGTGTAATATTTTGAAACCATTAATAATACAAAATATGAATTGAAATATTTTAAAAGATATTCATGGTCAAAACTAACATATTGAATGTACGCAAACCAAAACGTCTATTATTATTTTAAAATTGAAGAGAGTATCCGTCAACATTAATTAAACCGATTGTAATTGCCACATCAGGGGCTCTTCCTCATTATGACGCTACCTAAAATTCCCAGAGTGTCGGAGCTGGACTGACGGTTGCCCATGATAAAAATTGAACGAGCTTTGCGTATTTGTGTAGTACTCCCTTCGCTCTTTCTCACTTGACGTGGTTGATTTTTTTCAATTGTATCTTTCGACTTATTTAAAAAATTATTATTTATTTTGCTATTAATTGTTTTATCATTAGGGATAATTTGAGTATGATTTGCATTTTCATATGTTTTTAAAAAAAATTGAGTTCAAAAAAAGTTTTGAAAAAAAAAAAAAAACCTCGTTACGAAGGGAGTACTATATACCTACTAAGGATAGGTGCTTGAGTGCTTGCAAAAAGACTCACTCCATATGACGATACATACAAGGTTTTAGCACTGAACCGTTTTGTACATAAAGTGGTGTAAAGATTGACATATTTTATTTGAAGTTTTTATATTACCTATGTGCCATTAAAAAAATTCAATTCCATAACTCCCACTAAAATTTATGTTACGACCTAGGTCCACCAAATGAATATTTTCATGTCCTATGATCCTCTGCCATCTATTTGGGGGCTAATACTAGGAGAGTTAAAAAGACAAATATTGCCCACATCCAAAGTTTATTTCTTCCCTCCATGCCACTTGCCCACTCCTAGGGCAGACTAGGTATGCCGAGGGCTAGTTTGCATTAACCCAATAGATCTAGGTGTTTTCATGCAAAGATTGCCGAAACATAAGGAATTGATGAGCTTGTGTACATAAACTTTTGGTGATCTTTTTGCAAAATTCGCTTCGTCTTCGATCTCAGGCATGCTCTGTTGGACAATAGGGGTTTATCATATGCCGAATGCAAAGGTGGCGTCTATATATGCGGGAGGTGGCATCGATGCGAGATGGCAAGGCATGGTCCCAGGGATCGAGCGGTCGTGCTGCCGCGGCGGCGAGGCCTGGCTGACAACTGGCCCCACAGTACATTGGCCAAAAGTCGCCGCAGCCATCCTTTCCCCGGCGGAGCTCCCATGCCAGGCCATCGCTGCCCCTCTCCCCCTGGGGCCTGCGCGCTACCTCCTCCGCTGGTGTGGCCATCGAGAGGAGAGAAAGGACCTCGATGACTGCCCCACTTCCACCCCGATGCAAAGAGCGAGACATTAGATGGAAGGAGAGCTCAATGGACTAATGGAGGGCCAAAATAGCTATTTGGATAAAATGTATGTCTCCTAAAGTGTAATAGCTCTCCTTCCGCTAGTGTCTCCCAATGCAAACGTTGCAGTGCCGCTATAGCGTGTGCTATTTAAATCCATGGACACAATATTGTTATGGAGTTCAGAACTTTTTACACGTAGGTAATAGACGTTTTACACGCAGGCTGACCGGCAGGAGGCACTAGGCAATGCTGCCATAGCTCATCAGCAACGACAGCAGGTACCCGTCATGCGTTTGGGCCGTCGATGAGCATCGTCCCATGCATGCATGCATGTTCGATCAGTATGTAGGTGGAGAAGATATGAGTAGTTGTAAGATGATGTGTGGACCTTTGCATCATCAGCCCCCCCCCCCCCCCCCCTCTCTCTCTCTGAAATGAGCATGTCCCACGCAGCTACTGGAGCTGGCAGGTGGCAGCTACAATCCAAATTAAAGTAGCTCTTCCGATCGGACGGACAATTTTTAGAACATGATTAATACTACTAGCTCTGTCAATCTCGGTTGCATGGTTAATAGATGGTGTCAATGCATCATGGACTCATGGATTATTACTCATCATGTCATTATGAAAGGCCAATTAAAAATCCTCTAAATTTACATATAAATTATCAACCATACCATTATGAAAAATGAATTAAACGAACCCCTACAATTTGAATGTAAATTACCCACTCTATTGTGAAAGATAAAATTGAAGTAACCTTGCACATAAATTACCTGTGTTATTGTAAAATATTATTTAAAAAACCTCTACTTTGCATATTAATTACATTCATTATAAAAATATAAATTTTAATTAGCTAGAGCATCTATTATAGATAAATATAAGACAAAAATTATGTATATACAGACGTTCTATTAAATATAACATACACGGGGTTGATGCAGGGGTGGAGGACCCTGTATGCCGAGATATGGCATTCTTTGTTCCTTGGTTTTGCCACAATTAACTCCAGTAAATCGCTGGTTGCTTGCTCGTGTCAGTCGGGAACATCACGCGTTCGCCATGAATGTCAGGAAGCAAGCTAGATAGGTGAGGAAGAAGATAAATAACCAACCGTTATTTGGGCCATTAGCCCATTACTGATGGGCTTCAATGTGGGCTGACTGGTTGGGAGGGTCACGCACTCCCTGCACTAGAGGCATCTGTTAATGGGCTTCTCATGCCGCTAGGTGAGCAGCCGCCGCGCGAGCAGCAGTGCACGTAAGTTCCCAGGCGCCTACATGCATGACTGCATTAGCACTTGCTGTTCTTGTCACCTTTTTTTCTTACTTTAGTTGTTTGCTTGTTTATTACTTTAGCACACTTGGAAATCTGTTGTGACGGGTTCTCTTATTTCGATTAGAAGGATGATATAAAAGATCAAATATGAAACATTCAATATTCATGTGCTAAGACTTGAGATCAGAGCTTGGATGATTTTTGCAACTCTCAAAAATGTCGAATTTGTCGCATCTTGCATTTTTCATGTATGCAGATATACTTTAGTTTTGAATTTTACTTTGTTTCATAGGTTTATCGAATTCGCCACACCCATAACGGCCATAAGTAATCTCCTCTCTCTGTCTCTCTCGCTCGATCATGCTTCTCTCATCTCCAGCGCGCGCCACCACAACTCCGGCCGTGTATGTGTCTATCTAGCTATTTGCCTCAACGTACGGTGGCGGTGGCACTGTGCGAGCCAAATTCAGCTTGGTTGAATTTGGATCCACACCACAGCTGCACTACATACAGTACTGCAGGCTCTTTCCGTGGTCACTAGCAGCCTGCATATGCAGACTCGATCGGCAAGGAACACGTGTAGCTCAAGTAGCTAGGAGGCCACGGATGGCATGGCAGCAAACACACATGCATGCAAGCTAGGCCGATGTTGTCGCAACAATCCAACAAACAAGCAAATCAAAATCAGGACTCAAATAATTAACTGCCTCTTCTCCATTAATTATACATGTACAGTATATTGTTTACATTCCCAGGAGCTGCCGTAGCCGGAGGAGCAGCGGCTGCGATCTGCGGCCAGCACGCCGCCGCCTGAGCTGTGTGCTCGGCGGGTACAACTTAAGAATCGTGGAGGTAGAGGTACGGTAGAGGTATAGAAGAGATTCAGGGGACGGTGGTGGCGGCGCTGCTGCTTGTGCTGCAGATTTCGACACCAGCTGCTTGTGATGTGGACGGGGTGGTGGCGGGGTGCTGGTGCCTGGACGTCGTCGTCGCTGCTGCTTGTCATGCTCTTCCAGACCCTGTCGAAAATCGACGGTGCAATATCTGGTTCTGGTATCTGGTATCTGAACACTGCAAATAAACACAAACATTCACATGCTGTCAATATATAGATACTATGCACAGCGAATGTGTAATGTGTTATAAATTGTTTCTTGGTTGCATGCAGTAAATGTAATTATATGTGTAAAGTAGTAATACGGAGAGAAAACAAAAACTTGGTGTCTATGTTGTGGCCAATTCAATTTTTATTACAGTACTTTTGTGACAATAAGCTGAAGGGTGATCGAGGTTGAGTACTTACCGAAGGATACAACAACAGGACGACCCTCGTTAACAATATGGATCACGGTGCATGTCCACACAACGTACGCCCACATGTTGAACCTGAGGTAAAAATGCATGCAGAAACATATATCAAAGCTAGCTGCAGCCAAGGACAGTAAAAAAAAAGAGGAACATATATGTTATATCAATTTTTACCAGTGTACGTGAACTTACATTTGCACTGTTGCATCACGTGTGTCCCAGCTAACAAAAACCATGCCGAGATACATGGAGCCGGTTGCGAAGACGAAATGGAAGAACCCGTACCCGTATGGTACGTCGTCCTCCGACCGTTCCCTGCCCCTAACCTGCAAAATATAGTTAATGTTCCAGCAGCCATGTATTATTTTAAGTGTTGTACAGTGCCAAATTAGCATGCAATTTTATCAAATTGTTAGACTAGCTAGCCTTTGTAACAGATGGAATTAATAATGAGGAATGCAACAAAGGGTACGTATATATACCTGTATAGATTTGTAGTCTTCGCCTGTTGAAAAAGCAGCAAAAGCTATGCCGAATAGTCCACTAAAGAAACCCTGCAATGTTATTAAATTGCTATTAGTTAAACATTAATTTGCTGAAATGCATGTTGACCACCGAACAATTAATTAAGACAGTGTACACTTACTAAGCTGGCTTTCACATGTTGGAAAGACCCTGCTTTTTCCTTGTAGCTAGCTATCCCTGGCTCCTGTTGTCCAAGCAGGCAGGCAGTCCTGGTCGTCACCCTCCGCTGCTGGCTGATGCTGAGATGACGTGCATGTGGCGCGGGGTTGCCTCGAACGCCCGTCCCACGCCATGACGGACGACGCCGGCGACAAGGTAGACGCAGCGGACGGCCATGGCCAAATCCAACGCGGCGGCCGGCCGGCTTCTCCTCCAGTTTTGTACATTTCCGGCCAGCTGCAGGTACGCCGACGGCGATGGCGACGGCCTCCATCATCACGTACACGACGGCTGCTGTGGGGAAGAAGATGTGTCGATAGACAATAATAAGAAAATAAAATCGATCATATATCGAAGCGTGATATGTAAGCTCTCCGATCCAATGCGACCGGCCAGCAGGCGAGACGAGACGACGATAGAGGAGCTAGCAGCTAGCTAGCTAAGCGTGCGTCTGTCACGTTGTAAGAAACATAATACTACTCTCTCTCTCTATAGGGTTTATATAGACATGCATGCAACACCAGCCGTATGCAGCATTGGAGAGAAGCAATAGAAGAAGCGTAGCAACTAGTACATCGATCGATCGTGTGCATGGTCCACGATCCACCTACTACACGTGCATGCACTAGGCGTGTGCATGCGTACGTACACCCGCCATATAGCTCTGCTCAGCATCACCGGCCCGGCCGGCCCTCTAACAGCCAGGCAGGCAGGCATCAGGCACGCAGACCCGATCCATCTTGCATTCATGCGTTTGGCGCCATGGTAAGTAGGTTGCCCATGCCATATGCATGCTATGCTGTCCACCAGACGGTTGCCTTTGTAATTCCCCTGCTAATCAACTGAACTAACACCCCTGCTAATTATCTGCAGGGTTCTAGCTCTTTCTCTGACCTCAATTAAGCATAAAAAAGCAAGTTTCAAGCAAGTTGTAATCGATACTAATCCACACATTTTGCTTGCAAATTTGACATCTAATATATATTTATTGTATTTAAAAATGATTTAGATATTTTATAGACATATTGGTAGTTTTTAAAAATAAATTTTTTTTTGACAAAAGTTCACAAGCCAAACGAGCTACGCTCGAGCTCACAAACGAGCCGAGCTAAGCCAACTCTCTAGCTCGTTATCTTAATGAGCCGAGCCAGGCCAGCTCGTTAGCTTAACAAGCCAGCTCGAGCTGGACTGAGCCAAGCCGGCAGTTCAATATCCACCCCTAGTAACACCAAGTGGATAGAACACATGGCTACTGCCTCAATTGTATGTCAATAGTTAATGCTAGACATCGAGAGTTCCGTGCAGCTGTTTGGAGTATATATCTAAAAAGGTCATATGGCCATTATTATCAAGTCGATTTCCAGATACTGTCTATTTTGAATGCCAACATTGAATACAGCACTCAAAAACATCTACGGAAATTGGAATAGCTCAAGCACAACTTTTCCCCTTAAAACAGGCAAGCATTTTCACAGGACTAAACTAGTTTGATGCTAATTTCTATTTTGTAAATAGGGAGATAAGACAATTTGGATATCTACAAAGAACCAAGAGAAGAATTTACATCCCAACCGAAGGAAGAGATGCCTTGGGAAAAGCAAGACTTCAGCTGCAGGCACGTCAGAGAGATACAGTGAACTGAGGAGCCTCGAGGTCAAGTTCCTGTTTCATGACACAGCTCATGAACCAATCGCTGCTGAATGTTTTGATGCCACTTTTTGCTGCAAGCAACGCAAGTTCGGTTTCTTCTTCACACACCAAGAAGATTGTCTGGGATGGCTCATCTAACTCACTCAGCTTTTTTATGATCTGCCAAACATAAAAACATGAATTTCGTTGGTAAAATATATTAGGCATGGATAACTGAAACTCTGAACGAAAGCCTGGAATGAAGCAGTGGAACAATCGTGTTCTTACTATAAAAGTTATAAGCAAGCATGCCTCATACAGTATTTAGCGATTAAACCCAAAATTCATCTCAAGTCATTACGTTTATTTATTTACGGATCATCTCTATTTTTCCTACAATAAAAAGTTTAAAAGCGCATGCCTGTACTCTTTATGTTTTGAACTACTGGCATTAGCTCTTTAAAGATGCCATGGCATAAATTCATGCCTTAGCTTGGATATTAGAAATGGCATGGAGCAAGACCTTCCCCTCCAGGATGATTATTTCAAGTTCATAAGCTACCTGGATTAAGTTCCTGATTCATGCCGCTCTATTGAAAGCACATGCATATAAGATGCTAGAACAGGACAATATAAATGAGGTTACCTTGCCACCGGTAGATTTAATAATGGATGAGAGAACCTCAAAAGAGGGCTGGATGTACTTCGACAGACAGAAAGTGTAGCCAGAACACAAGGAGTTAGGCCGTTCTTTAGCTCTCATAACTGCATCTCTAAGATCAGACTTGTATTGCATCCTATATTCTTCATCTTCCAGAACATATTGTTCTTCTCCTGCAAAATAGCAGAGAAGTGGAAGAGAAGATAAAGTCAGGTGTATTTTATTGATCGTGACATAGTAAAGGACAGAAACCCTACGGGCTAAAGAAGACCAGAGACAGCACCATTCTTTTTTCTCTTCAATGTCTGACATTCACAATTTAATCTATCTTTGAACTCACCTACAAACTTCCCTTGCCTGAAGCTTTCTTTTAGCCAGTTTGGGGAAACTACCCAAGCACTGCAAGGAGCACATGAATTTTTTTAAAATAGTTATTAAATAACCATAGAACAAGGAAAATCACAGTATATGGGAGTCAAAACACCATATTCAACTTCAGACCTCAGTCAAGAAAAGATGCCATATATTATTACAGGTTGAAACAAGATGGAGAATCATCTGGTTGATCAAGGGACACATACCCAGAGCACAAAGCAACACAGAAGTTCATAGTCCTGCGAGCTTTTCCTGTAACAATATGTGTGCATAAATATCCTTGACAGGTAACAGACCCCTTAAGCATTTCGACCACCTGCATGACAATAATTTGCTTAATATATTTCAGAGGTAGCAAAATGGAAAAGCGTTGCACTGATCAAAAAAAGGAAAGATATGCAAGCTTTGTGTTTTCACACAAATATTGATGAAAATGGTTTGACAAAACTTAATGCCATGCAACGACTCCATGTCTCCACAATTTCCTGTGAGTTTAAAACTTATCTGCTGGTTCAATAATAAAAAAAGGAAATCTCATCTGATGAAAGTGTATGCAGCCGTTTACATGAGAAGATTGCTCTCTACTTCAATTTGTGAATGGCCATTTATTCACTAAGCATATTTGAAACTTTACTGAACCTAAGGCGTGCAGCTTACCTTTTCTTAAACATTACAGCATATTTGAAGCTTTACTGAACCTAAGGCATGCAGCTTACCTTTTCTTAAACATTAAATGTGAACTATATTAAGATATCATATATATTACCTTTGCAAGGCGTGCCTTCTTTTGTTCGTCTGCAATATTCATGAGCATGATTGTAGGGCTTCCACTAGAATGGATAACAACATTGTCATCTCCAGACATTTTGCTTTCAAAATGAGCCCTCATGATAGGAATGTGATGCTCTTTAGGAATTAGATGCACTGAATTTCCACGGGAACTACACAAGTAATTGTCATGTGCATCATTTTGATTCATGTCTTCGCCATTGTCAACATCATTGTTACATCTTATTCTTTTTGACTTAAGTGATGATGACAATGTTTCATATATACGTTTCTTTGGCTCTTGCTCAGATAGGAAACCTTCATTACAATCAATGCGAGCTTTATTTCCAGCCACCTTTGCAACCTTTTGGTTATTACGGCGTTTATATGTCTGGAGGACTATAGTCTCACATGAGGGAACATCGGTATCACTAGGAGAGATACCTGCAAGAACTTTATATAAAACACTAGAAACATAGCAAATTGAACTTGTCTTGAATGCACTGGATTTGCGGTGTTAAGTTGCCATTTGTACCAAAGCCAATAAGCTATGAATATTTTCATTAATAATGTTTGACAATCCTATGCAAGATTATTAACTAAAATGCAACTTCATTCTCACATCAGTAGTTAATTTAGAAATAAACTTGTCTACGCAGCAGAAGAGCTTCATTCAAGTTAATGTATCATCATATTTATTTGAAATAGTTATGGTGACAGATTATTTAGAACAGAACAAAAAGGGAACAGGATGTCCCCTGGGTTGCTATGGCCTATAGGAGAGCTCAAAGTTTACATAACTTTAGAAGAAATGTATAGCATGTAGCTTGCATCAGACTTACAATTGCAATGACAGGCTTCAGAAATGGCATATTTGAGATTTAAAAACCTAAAATGTTACATGATTAAGAAGTCAGGTAGGCTTACTATCTGGAACTACAGTATGGAGTGATGTCTGCAGTGTCTCCCATGTTTGCAGGATTGGCAATTCCTTCTTAAGGTGCGCAACCATAAGTGTTGATCCTCCAGGAAAGCATAATGCTCTCTTTATATCAGCCCTTAATGGAATCTTTCGAACCTTACCTCTAGTATCTACTTCTCCAACAGATACAAAACCCTACAGTGCATTCAAGTTACAAAGCAAAATCACATCAGCACATAAGTGTCATGAGTCATGACCCAAGTCCATGATGGGGATGATCACCACCGAGAAGATGGCTGGGTGGAGTCAGCTTGTTAGGAATGGGAGATTAGATCATAGATGAGACAAACACAATAGAGGAACTAGATTGATTGTTTATTCCTTCTTACCTCAAATGGCTTGGCCACCACGACTCCTAATCAAACTTATGTCCTAACCAAATTCTATTCTAATTCTAACTTAACCCTGAATCCTACTTCTGTAACATTGCTCACCAACCACGACATAAGTAATCAAGAAATCATGATAGAAGGAACCTAAGAACTCTTTATTTTAGTTTTTTATCATGAAGGAGCATAAATTTTGTACATATTCCAGACTGGCACAACACATCGCTAACATAACAAGATTAGTATCTGTTTCCATCAGACTGACATGTCACTCCACAAAGATGGAAACCAGTTAATTATTTTATTAACATATGATTACAAAATTAATTGAACAGCTAAGTAATAGCCTCCGCAGATCACATGTATTTTATACATTAGTACATTACAAAAAAAAGAGAGAAAGATTGCTTATCAAATATCCTCTTTTACTTGCCTGTTTTAGCCAAAATCCCTTGGAGACCTTATCTGCCCAGCAGAACACAGTTGTAACACCAACATTTTGAAGCCTCTGGGACAGTTCCTTATATAAGAGCTGGCCAATACCCTGAGTTGAACATCAAAACAACTAGGATCAGACATGAAATGTTTCAAGTAGAGAAGTTAATAGATAACTACATAGATTCCAAAGAACGTTATGTTTCTTGCATAAATACAATACTTGTCAGTTTATAATGGTAATGCATCAAACAAATAGAGTTTTGCATTGGGTTCACTTAAAGAGTCAGGACATAACATAAAGTCGTTAGCAACCAAAATTGTCAAAGCTGAGAAAACCAGCTTGTCCAGATTTGGCAACTTAGTCAAATCACAATAAACTTCAGCATTCCATAGCTCTCGTCAAGATGGTCAAAATGTATATATGGATCGCATAATTTGGAGTGTGAACGAGAAAGTTATGAGGCCTGTGCCTCAGAAATCCAGCATAGTCAATTTTGGCAGACAATCAGAGTTAGAAGTTAGATTTCTGCCCACAATTTGGAGTATGAATGAGAAAGTTATGAGGCCCGTGCCCCAGAAATCCAGCATAGTCAATTTTGGCAGACAATCAGAGTTAGAAGTTAGATTTCTGCCCATCCTATAAATATAAAGGGTGACGGACGATTGTGTAGATCCAAATCCAATCGATTCAAAACAAAACATGTGTCTGCTGTTTTTATCTCTTTTTACCTTAGACGACTCCTGAATCCTAATTCTCTGTTTTCAGTCTCAAAAGCGACTGACAGCATTCTCCTAGGTGGCCTCTCTAGAACAATCCAAAGTGCACCTAATCACCTACTCTGACAGCCTGGTCCCAAGTAGGCATTCCTTGGTCTAACTGTGCTCCTACTCAAAACCGACTAAGCTGGTTTGCATATCCAAGTTAACCGGTTTTCCACAGAGGCGCTGCAAAGTGGGCTTCTGTGGGTTGCACGTGGAATGCTAAACGTAATTGAGCATCAATAGAAGTACTAAAATATGTTCAAGTAATATTATCTCCTTGGTATCTAATATAATCGTGTAAAGCACGGTCAATTTACTGCAATGAAAGTAAACATCACAAGAGCGTAAAAGGAAAGAAGTTTCCATTACAAGTCCTATATAGACATACAATACTGCTACAAAATTAAACCAGGGGAACAAATACGTGAAAATCTCATGTTGTGCAGTGATTTGCGGGAGTCACTATTAAGGAATAAGTATATGAGTAAGAATCAAGAACATACCGCACATTGGTAAGATGATCTCACAGCTGTGAGAGGTATTTCAGTATACTGAGTGTCAGCTGGCACAATCTGATATGATAGAGCAGCTATGACCTGCATGAAAGAGTAGCTGTCTTCAATGGAACCCATCATAATAGTTTGAATAAAAGAAAATAGGCAGAATATTCCAGTTCTCTAAACACACTATCCACTGTAGGTACACTGTTAGGTACAACTATCGTTTGATTGACTAGTTATCGTATAAAAAGTTTCCAACAGAAACGTGTGAAAATTAAAAGTCCCTGGTACACTGATTCAATTATTTTATAGTTCTCCAATGTTATTCACAGAAAGTTAGGTTGTGACTATTCAAAAATTAATGGTGAACACTAGATATAATGCTTATGCAAGAGGGTTTGAGGGGGTGCGTTAAAGCAATTAGAAAGTGGCATAAAAGTAGGATAATTGAGACATGCTGGAGAAAAAGAAACAATAGATTGTGACAATCAAATTTTAATGCATTGTGAAGATCAATTGATTACCATGATCAGCCATCTAGTAGTGCATGGGTACCACTGAGCAGAATGGATCGATTAGGGGAGCTATTGAACCAATCTAAGAGACTAATCGTTAACTAGAGTGACTAAATGTAGGTCCCTGTACAGGTGACATGGTGTTGCCTCTCAAATTTCAAGCATAGAAACTCACTAGAAAGTAATAGGAACCAGACATCCTATTAAAAGCAAGTAACAGTAAACTCATCATCTACTTATGTTGTTATCCTCTAGATCTCATGATGTACAAGATGTATATGTTCTTATAATATTTTATGCTGTAAACTATTTGAGGCTAGTTGGGACTAATGTACTGGTTGGTTGACTAGGCGACCAAGTAGACAAGTCAGTCCTCTAGTCACTTAGCTTGACAAAACCCTAAACCTTGGAAACAATATATGAACATAATTTACACAGTATAAGTTTTTTTTGTCTCAAGGTGTAGTTTTCTTTTTGCTACGTTTAGTATACATCAGAAATTTGTGTACTATATACATATTCAATAATACCAACAAATGGCCAAACGAAAAAGAAAACCAAGAGTGTTGTTACAAACAATGCAGTCAGACGGAACAGCATGCTGGTAAAACTGAAAAGACGTTTACCTCTCTATGTTGTCCCGTGGAGCCAGACATCAGAATTAGAGTCTTGTACTTCCTGGGGAACATGAACATGAAATCAAGACGTTAATGTACTAGTGAGTCATAATCATAAATGACATCACATGATTATTCAAGTTGACATAAAAAAAGAGAAGGCAGTTTTACCCATTAGTTGTGCATTTTTGGAGAAACCCTGACTTTCTCCCAGTGTCAGCAGCATAGTCCATGGTAGGAAGTTCTTGTTTATAAAGCATCAATACTTCCTGGAAATATCAAAAGAAAAGCACATATGAGCTATCATGACCACCGTAACTTGCATCTGCAAAAAGATATTGGCATGCATATCATGTGTAAGAATTCATGGTCACAGTTTCCTCAGCATTCCCTTTTTATGAAATATGAATCTTACTATTACTAATTGGAGGTTCTAAAAGTTGCACCAATTTCAAAGCACTCTAGAAAAAAAAAGATAAATCCAAGAAATTCTCACAATAATCAGAAACATCCGACCATCAATTGGCAGATTGGAATATTAATAGCCATTAGATCTGTTTTCTAAGTAATTACTCACCTCTGCCATTATGAAAGGTCTTGAGTTCAACTCTCAATGAAAGCAAATATCCTCCTTTTTTTCATTATATATATTTTCTAAGTAATTACCCACCTCTGCCATTACGAAAGATCTGAGTTCAATTCTCAACGAAAACAAATATCTTCTTTTTTTAGATTTTTTCCATTTTCAAATTTACCTTCAGTTTTTGTCTTTTTTCCATTAAAGACGCTAGAAACCTTTCCATGAAACAGATATTTTGTAGACTTTTTAAAATTTCCATGTCAATCCTCACAAGATGCGCTAGAAAAAAAATTATAAAAATTCTCACAATAATAAAAAATACCCTATCATCAATTAACATGTTGGAATTTTAATAGCCATTAGATCTGTTTTCTAATTAAGTAATCACCCACCTTTGCCATTATCAAAATAATATTAAATAACTCCTAAAACTACATATTAATTAACCACTATGCCAATATAAAGAAAAATATAAAATAATACCCTAAATTTATATCTAATTGCTCACATTTGCTATTTTGATAGGATAATACCAAATATCCCCTTTAATTTATATTTGAATTGTTCACCTTAATTATTATGACTGATAATATGATGAAAGTAACCCCTCAAAATTATATTAAAATCACCTATTTTTGCAATCGATCAAAGATTATCTAAATCAATTAAGCATACATATAAAGTAGCAAGATATGTTATTATAAAAACCTAAGTATAAAAATAGATCTATATATATATATATATGTTGTACGGTTACGCATAACACATTTATAACTCTAACCCGTGCAAAAGCACGGGTTGATTGACTAGTGCTATCTAACTAAATGGGGATAAAGGGTGTAGAATTCTGATAACAGGCAACGCTTTTCTATAAATTCATAAAGCCTTCTGGAATTGTTAAAACGAACGTTACAAACTTGATTACCTGAAGCAAGGACTTGGTTTGGCTATCTGCATCACTTGGATTGAGGAGGGTGAACTGAGAGCCCTCACCTACACATGCGGTTGAAAAAAAAAAATACAAAAGTCAATAGAATCAGCACTGAATCCGAAAGAAATATGATTGCAGACAGATCAGCGTGTCACCCACAAATTCCATTCGGAGTGCTCCTCTGATCCCCACAAACTGCACAAGCGTTGTCACACGCCACCCCCCCCCCCCCAAAAAAAAAAAAAGGACTGTCAGCGGAGGAGTAAATGACGCAGCAGATTGCACATAACTACGAGATCATAAATTGCGCGCTCCTCATCTCCGAAAAAAAGTACCAGAGACGACGGCCTTGGCGCCCCTGGGCCCGGAGATTGAGAGGCCCTGCTCCGTCGTCTCGCACCGCAGCCCGGTCCCATGGATCTCCACCTTGCAGTTGCCTGCCCAAACAAAACGCGCATGGCTCGGATTCTGAGAAGACCCCGAGCGGGAAGCTAAACGCGATCGAAGGTGGAGGGGAGGGGAAGATCCAGGCGCACCGATCGAGAAGGCGGGGGCTGGCTCCGGCTCGGCCTTGGTCTTCCGCGGCCTTCCCATCTGGTTCTGCTCTGAGAAGGAACCTGCTGCGCCGATCGCCGTCGGGGATGGGTTGGGGTCCGCGGCGGAGTCTGGAGGAGCTCGAACGCCGGGGGTGATTGGTGGGAATGGGATCGTGGCGGTTGGATTGGGGAATTGGGATTTCTCGAGTTCTTCGTGGGCAGCGAAATGTGGGGTCTGGGGGGGAATGGAGTTAGGAGTTTGGGCGGAAAATTTTGGGGAGGCGGGAAGAGGGGAAATATGGAGCGAGCGCACGCGCGCAGGGTGGATTTTTGCGGGAGTCACTCTTGGGCCGACATATTGCGAAGGCCCAGCGCTCTCTCTCTCTCTCTCTCTCTCTCTCTGGGGTCTAGTCTACCGATTGAAATCACTAGTCTGTTTTTTGTTTCTTTTTTTTATTATTTTATAGAGATCGGAAGTATGCCAAGGTTTTATATCTCTTTGATGTATTGACCCTGGCTTCTAATAAAAACACTTGCTTTATAAAATAATGTGAAGTCCATTCAAGTGCCTAACTCTATCCGTTGTCTAATTTGTAGTCTGCACCTGTGCCATGAATTCAGGAGTGTTTTCTTTTGCAACCGTTGAAACCGTTTATTTTCCTCCACTAAAATGGTATTGAAGGCGGTTTGCGTAATGTGATAATGGACCCTACTTATGCCCTTGCTCTTGAATTAGAGTGGGAGAGAGGAGAGAGAAAAGGAGAGATAAAGAGAAAGAAAAAGAAAAGAGAATGACATATGGACTGAAGCAGGGGTGGATCCGGCTGGTAGCAATGGGTAGACCCATGACTACCCTGCAATTTGACCCAAAACACTACTTCCTCTGTCCACAAAAGAATGAAATCCTAGCTTTGTCTTAAATCAAACCATCGTAACTTTGACCAACCTTATATGAAAATATATTAAAATTTATGCTACCAGATTAGTATCAATAGATTTTTGTTAGAATATATTTTTATATCATACATATTTGATATCATAAGTGTAGTTACATTTCTCTATAAACTCAGTCAAATTTACGATAGTTTGACTTAGGACAAAACCAGGATTTCATTCTTTTGTAGACAGAGGGAGTAGTATCCATTAGTATTTTAGGATTCGAGCTTACAAAATCTACCATTCGTATTGGTCTTACTGGATTTTATACTGAACCTTTTTGCCACGACTACCCTATGTTCAAATCCTAGGTCTGACACTAGGCTAAAGGCCTCGGGAGCACTAATAGGTGAGGTCCGCTATCATGTCACACAAAACCAACTCCAACACCATCTGAGGTGGAAAAATAATCGGTTTCAATAGTTATGAAAGCAAATATTTCTGGTTTTATGGTTCAGGATGTAAAAATAAACGACAGACATAGTTCAATGTTACTGAATGGACTTCTTCCTAGTCCAGAGGATCTTTGGCAAGTTGGCCAAGTGGTTTTCTTCTGCAACCGAACACATTGGCATCGCAAAGAACGGGGGATCCTTTCCAACTTTCTAAATATATTTCCGACTGATTTTCTTATCTTTATGGTCGGAATTCACCACACCTAAAAATTTGTAAGCGATTTGGATTATCTTTTGTAGGTAGTTTTGATGGATTCTCTTCTACAGGTAGTTTCGACGGCAGCTTAAGCCCCAGACTTGCTCTATAGACTATAGTCAAGTGTAAAGTTGCCAATTTATCAGTGGCGGCTCATTTTCCTCTTCTTGCTTATCTTTCTCTTTTTCTTTCTTCACATTTCCTCCTTCGTATAGGTGTCAGCGTTGGATCCGCCCCATGGTAGTTATCCAAATCTTTATAAGAGTTTATATTAAGATAGAAAAATAGAGGATGAGATAGGGATAAAAGTTATCCCACAACCGTTGACCACTCGCATTTGTTTCCGTATCCCTGTATCCAACTCACATTTGCTCTTTGTCTCTCTATCAAACACATCATAAGACTTCATCCCACCTCTCCTATATCCCTATTTCACAATCTTATCTCACTACCCAAATAAATGCCACACGAGTGATTAAACAGTTTTGTTTTTCACTGGAATCGAACAATCAGCCAACACCAGTCCATGCATGGAAAAAACCGAAATGGTTCCTCATCCGACAATCCCCAAATCATCCCGTTGCATTTCTTATGGCAATGTTCAATGTCAGAGCTCCATAATCCATATCCTCCATGCCACAGATAGTAGAGAGATGAAGATAGGTAGCAGCGGAGAAGGATATCGATCCCGCCGAGCCCTCATTAAGGGCACTTGGGCCCTCCCCGCTTGGTCTTCCAGTCGTTGTAGCAGGGGCAGGTGGCCTTGTTGCCGTAGGTGCCCGCCGGCACGCACAGGCACGCCGCGCAGCACTTGCCGCAGAAGAAGAGGCACGGCTTCCGGTACGCCGTCGCCGAGCACCGCGCCGCGCAACGCCCGCCGCACTCTGCCATTGACCATTGTGTTTTTAATCATCCATCGCATTGTCTGTGCTAGCATGATGATGATGGCAATTGCCATTGCTTACCGCAAATCACGGGCCAGGCAGGGGTGTGGTTTTTAATTACGAACCTTGGGGATGGAGGCTGCCGGGGGTGATGCCGCCGTAGCCGTACTGCGAACCGAGCACACACCAACAAGGTGAATCTGAAAGCTAGCCACATTTTTCAGGTCTTGGTACGGTACTCACCGTTGGGAATGGGAATGGGGATGCGATGGGCTGGGCCTGCGCCGGTGGAGTAGTAGCAGAGGAGGAGTTGGAGTTTGTCGTCGTGGAGGAGCCGGCGGGCGGCGGCGGCGGCGGAGCGGACCCCGGCGACGGCACGTAATAAGCGGCCTGAACATGGAAAGACTCGACGGCGCGAGCAACCACTGTGAGCTAGCGATCAGGCTATTACGCTGTGCACCATACCAATGCGGAACGTGGAAGGGTTCCCGAGAACGACCTGGCATAGGCATCGTTGAGAGAGAAGCGCGGCGGCCGCCATTGCCACGCAGCTGAGCCTGAGCAGCAGCGACCGTCGGTTCTCCATGGCTGCCTGCCTGCCTGCTCTCCCACCCAGCCCCGAGGAGTGAAAAGGCTGAGCCTCGAGCTATGCTGCTATGGAGTGGAGCACAACGCCGCGGGCAGCAGACAGAGAATAGGGAATTCTCGTGACTCTGTGAGCTGCTCATATCGGCCGCGTGTCAATCAACCAGGGAGGGCCAAGAAATGAAGCAGTGAAGGCGCAGTTGGTTGGATCGGGACAACGATTGCGGTTTTGGTAGCTTCGGGTGCGTGGCCGCGTCGCGCCGCGCCGGCCATCCAGCAGTGTTCCTGTGACAAGGTAGGTAGCCAGCCCGTTTGTGGTGGCCACAAGCACAGCACGCAACAGCAGTGTTCATATAAACCTTCTCCCGTGAGCATGCACATCCGTGACCCTTGTACTATATGCACTAGGAGTGAGGAGTCCAAAACCTTCCGCCTGATGTACGTGTCGTCGTCATCACCATCTGTACGACAGGCGTCGATCGCAACGCGCGCTAAAAACATCTGTGCACTAGAGCTCCTATATTTCTCGCGTGTTCCGATTGTCACAGCCACAGCTTTCCGATCCTCTGCAGGACTTGTCGCCAAGCACGTTCAAGTTCCAAGACAAAACTGCCGACTCCCGCTTCAAAATCGGCACCCAACATTTTCCACAAAATTTAGTATGTGATCATTGGTCTTTCCCAACTTTGTAAGCGTAGCACTACCACCCTCATCTGCCGTCTGTACGCTTATCCTCGCAACAACCATGATGAGTTCACATAAACGGCCGGCGACTCAAAAATAACGTCCAAATGGATGTGTGGATTAATGTACTCCTGTTACTGATGAATTTCATGCACCGTATGCAGAGTTTGGCCGCAACAGCAGTTCCGACGCCTGCAGATGGGGCCACAAAATCAAAACGACAAACAATTCGTACACCGTTTATTCCAACATGATCTTGTAAGAGAAAGAAACGGACCCCCTATCCTTCAGCAGGTGCAGGCAGAACAACTTCAGGCCACTGGGGCAAGCTACAGAAAATTACAAGTCCTGGATGCAAAGGCACGTTGAAACGGGAAACAAGAAATGCCCCTCCTCATTTTGCTTGAGGATGCGAGGCGATGAAGTCGACCGCCGTCTTGACAGAGTCGATCTTCTCTGCCTCGCTGTCAGGGATCTCGAACCCGAATTCTTCCTCGAAAGCCATCACAACCTCAACGGTGTCCAAACTATCAAGACCGAGATCCTTCTGGAAATGAGCAGTGTGTGTCACCTGCAAGATTTGATGGGGAAAAACGAGAAATGATTAATGATGGTTTACCAATATCTATCTGTAGTACTACAAAACACTGCATAGTATCACTGCAAGTTCGGTATCTAGAAAGCTACTTTACTGGCTCTAGTTTGCTTTCGCAACACTGCAGTGTATAGAATTCAAGTCACACACTAATGCTGGGTTTAGGTAGCCAGGACTGTAGAATTTCATTACCCATGAAAAGCCAGGGGCGGCAGATGTTTGTGTGTGGGGGTGGGTTGAATATGCATTAACAGATCAAAGCTTTGTCACTAACATTCTAGTCGCAACTAATATGCATCAACCACAAACCAACTAACTGTTACATTGATTTCAAATCTATGAGCTACAAAAACATCATTTATTTTTTGATTTGTAACAATATGCTTGTCTCACAAAACAAAACATGCACTACAACTTCAATAAAAGCACAGCAGTCACATTTCAACACAATGTGAAATAATTTTTCATTGATAAATTGAAGTTTAAGTGGAAAAGGCTGAAATTGCAGATTTGGTGACTATGGGTTTGCCATCAAACGCATGCAATCATTACAAGGGAGAGGGACTAATAAGAAACTGGCTCAATTTCCTATGGGCCATACAAAAGCTCTAGCAGGCAAATACCATATATTTTGTTAAAACTTAGCTACTGAAAACACACAGCTATTCTTGCTACTCTGCCAGCTATTACCAACATTGTTATACATTAACTTTATTGTTTCTGAATCATACATACATATAACTACTAGACTGAATCGTCAACAGAAAAGTGTCTGTGGAGTCTTCTATGCCCTTCTCCACAAGCTCTCCATCTCCAACAATTAGACTGCTCGATCACTTGCGCTTCACAACCGCTTACAAATTTACACCCAGCTATCCTTGGAACACCTAATTCATTCGGATAACATAACATGGCCAGCTCGGCTCAAAAGTCAAAACCCTAAACCTTCCAACAGAGATCCGGCCGGATCCACGCGCCTAGCCAAATGTACGGGCAGCCGCACAAGCATCCGCTTCAGGGAGATAGATCGCGCTCACCTTTGAAGGTTCAACCTTCTGGAAGTTCTTAACGACGGAGACGACGCGATCGGCGACCTCGTCCTTGTCGAGGAACGACCCCTTCGTCTCCTCCGTCGTCGACGACAGGAGCCGCCGGGCGGTGGGGACGGTCCCTGCCGCCGCCGCCGGGGGGCGCGCCACCGGCACGCGGAGGTGGGTGAGGAGCGCTCTCCTCGCAGCTGCCATCGCCATGCTCCTCGATCGACCGACGATGCAAAGCTGCGGGTGCGGCGGCGAGTGGGGAAGAGAAGGGCAGCGTGGCCGTGGAGATCTCAGCTCGTCGTGGACCTCGGCTGGTACAAATCGTGATCCGTCAGCCCATCTTGCAGAACAAGTCTACGGCCCAGTTAGTCCAGTCAGAAAAAAAAAAAATCCTCCGCGGCTGCTCAGAGCCGGTAATCTTCCCGTACAGTCCACCAACCTTATCTGTTTTGTTGGGCCCAATTCAGCTCAATCTCTCTTCCGCATCTGAGTTTTCAATATATTTTGCCAGTGGTTTCTTTTCCCACTTAGAGCATACTGTGTACAGTGCACAATCATTACTTTTCTACTCTGTGTACAGTGCGCAAACAGTGTTTTGCACATCCATTTCCACTCTCTGGTGATCCTAGTCTTAGGCTAACTCTCAATCCCTATCCTCCATTTCCATTTCAAACTACACTCTATCCACAGTGCTAGAGTTGGCCTTAGGTGAGCACGGTCCTTTGTCCACCCACCGACCCACCTCCCCCCTCTTTATATTTTTCTTGCTCCATTTCAGCCCGAAACAGGCCAAAAGCCAAAATCCTCCTTGTTGTCGTCCTCCTTCGCCACTGGGGGTCCTCGGTAAGTGGTGGAGGGCACAAGGCTGAGCGGTGAGGCGGCAGAAGTCGGTGGCCAGATGGGTGGCAGCGCACGGAGAAGGAGGACGACGCTGTGAAGAAAAAAGGATGAAAGGTTGGGTAGACGGAATTTCTGTCCATCAGCGGCTCTTAACAAGAGAAATTTTATAGCGCTTGAAGTTAACCGTAGCCATTCGTTGGTCCAGGTCTAATGGTTGAAATATAAGAGGAACTTATTCGAAGGAACTTAAGTTGTGGGCCGGAACTCATAGAGTGTAGGCCCGGAACTAAAATTGCATGACTCACGAAACAAATTATAAAGGGTATAATTGTAACATCTAATTTATACTGCACTAGTATACTAATTAGATCGTCGTTGCCTCGCCGGCCGGCGGCAGCTACCCTTCAGCTTACGTCCACAAAGCTGCCTCGCTTCTCTCCGGCTCTTCTGCTGTGTCGCCGGACGAAGAGGCCGAATTGAGACAGCCTACGCTAGATGGAGAGAGCATCAGAGGACTAATTGGAGATCTATTGAGCGGACGGAACGAGCATCACAGTAATCCCCTCCCGGGCAGACAGCAGCGGCCTGCCCTGCACACACGGCTGGCCCCTGCTCTCGGTGTTGGCCCTGCAGGCATTCGGAGGAAATTGGAACGGTGATTTGGTTCACTCCGTACGACTAAACAACTGAGTACTGATTCGGTGTTCCACAGAAATTACTAAACTATCCTTATTCACAATTGATCATAATTAATTTTTTGCCTTTTACATCAATGGCTCAGATCAATGCAGCAGGGAGGAACCAGAGGTTCCGCCCAAGCACTGTAACAAGCCTCTACAAGCCCCCGTTGTGCCGATATAGGCTTCTGCGCTGGTTCTTTTTTGCGTTTTTTTTCGGCACTAACATGTGGGATATGCCATGTTGTTTTTTCTTTTTTTTTCTCACTATTTCTATATATCTATGGCTTGCTTTTGTGTGTGTTGTTTTTAACCGCATTGGGATGACTTGTGCTAGATTATTCCATGTTGTCCAGTGTCGGTTGTTGAGCTATTCTATATGCTGTTTTCGGCTCAATTACCATGATGGATTTAAATATTTCTGTTTTAACCCATAGAAAGGACCAGCAAGAGATAAAGTGGTCATGAACTGTAATTTTTTTCTTAACTGGATTTTTTATGCATATGTCGTGTTGGCTGCATAATTTTTTTCTTTTTTTTTTTCATCCAGAACTAGCACATGTGGTGTTTTGGCGTGAGTTGAATCCTCTCTCTTTTTCTTCTTTATCTTTTTAGTACATTTTATTTACTTCATCCAGCCCAAAACAAGACATTCTATTTTTTCTAAATCAAACTTTAAAGTATAACCAATTTTAAATTTAGAACATTAAGATTTATGAAACTAAAGAGATATAGTTAGCATCGTTACAGATATTATACAATATATGTATGAAAATTTGTTGTCATGAATATTGATAATTTTCTCTAAAAATTTGGTTACACTAAACAAATTTGACTTTTGATGAATTGTTTGTGGCGAAACCACCAAACTTAACCTAGTTTAAACACATAACACAAGTTTTGTGCTCAAACTGGATTAAGCCTGGTAGTCCGTCATGTCCCCAAAAGGCCCTGACTACGCTAGACATGATCGCATATACACCAGGTGACCTATAAAGAGTCTCTAGATTACTCCAATACAATAATTTAAGCAATAACTTAATGGAGATAAAACAGGTGAGACTAAGAAAATAAATACTTTATAAATTGCATGACCAAAGTAGAAAACTTACAAGCGGATGAGAGCCAATGGACCGGCCTCATTGCTCTCCTAGTATGATGAGTGATCGTCAACGGTACAAGTCCTCCGATGGATCAGAGGTAGATGATGAAGATCTGGATGGATTCAGGCATAAGACCTCGATGGACTCAGGAAAAAGCCCTCCGAAGGATTGTAGGCAATGATCAGCTTCGGTCAGCCATGGGAGTTCGGGACACAGAGGGGCGGCTCGACGACAGTTGTGTAAGACCTCCGATGGACTATGAGGCAACTCTGATGAACTGGAGAAGTCGGGCGTGATCGTGGTGCTCTAACCCAAGTGCATGGCGCGAAGACGTGCGATGGAGGCTTTGGTGGTTTCTGCTCAAAACCGCCACTCAAGCTACAGAAGCCTTGGTGAGTTGGACCACGACTAGCCAAGATAGAGAAGATGGGCCAAATCTGGCTCAGATGGAGACTTCAAAGTTTCCTCAAAACCGGGGGCGTATCGTGGATTAGACTACTGGCCACATGGAGAACATCAAAGGATTGTATGGAACTTACGAATATCAAAACTTCATCGTGGTCGTTCATCCCAAAATATCTTGTACCTCTTCGTTTTACCCCCTGAAGGCATTTCTAATGTTAGGGGTCTAAGTGTAAAACTGCTAAAACTAATTCTAGGTATAAATAGCCTAAGAGAGGGTCATTAGAAACTCTCTTGGCTAGTTAGGGTTTCGTTAGGAGAGTGATTTTCGTCCCTAAGCTAAGAGCTCAAAGTTTAGCAGAGTTAGGGTGAGATCTACCCTCCAAATCAAGACGGAATGTGAGGATTGTTGCTTGGGACGAGATCCTTGGTTGTAATCTGAATCTTGCCAC
Source organism: Paspalum notatum (assembly GCA_022530915.1). Taxonomy (NCBI): domain Eukaryota; kingdom Viridiplantae; phylum Streptophyta; class Magnoliopsida; order Poales; family Poaceae; genus Paspalum; species Paspalum notatum. Next base: position 29,194,390 of record CM039692.1, read on the forward strand.
CCTTTTGGGCCATCTAATCCAAGTGATTTCATGTAGCAAGTTTATGTGCTTGTTCCTTCTCTTTCCCTTTGGTTTTTGACTTCAATTCTTGGCTTTCGGCGTTTGCTTTGGCCGAGGTTGAATCCCTTCTTTTTCTAGTGTTTTGGACTTGCAAGGATGTGGAAATTATGTCTTAGAACATCTCAATCCCTAAAGATTGCAACGAGCAAGTTGTTCCAGTGTTTTCCCCTTTTCTTGCCCAAAGGTTCTTTGTTCACGAGATCTGAAATTCCCGCTAATCCCGTGATCTTTTTCCACAAATATTTTGGGATTAGGTTTGGAATGGATCTAGGATATCTTGTGTGAAATATCTTGAAGTTTGAAGATACTTCGGCCAAGTTTTAGTTCGTTTTTGTGTGAAGTTTTCTGCTGTTCTGTTTTCGTGCAGTTTCTGTCCAGCTTCAAGCACCGGACGGTCTGGTGGCCAAACCTTTGAATGTTGGGCTGAATTTTTGTGGAAATCTTTTACTATGAATCATAAAGCCCGCATAAAAGTTTCAGAATATTTGGAGATATTTTGACCTAGTTTTGGTATTTTTTTATTGGGGTTGGTCTGCCTGTTTGTGAGCACCGGATGGTTCGGTGGTAAGAACGGTTCGGTGGGTGTTGGATTTTTGTTTCTCGTCTAACTGAGCTGATAATTAATGGAGTTGTTCCTTGGCCCCTTCTCAGCCTATAATAAAAATTTCTTAATTGTTGGAGTTGACTTGGTAGGGTTTTGGATCAAAGTTCTTCGGAGTGTCAGTCCGTGAACACCGGACGGTCCGGTGCTCAACCACAAAACGGTCCGGTGCTCAACCACTAAACGGTCCGATGGTGATAACTTGCTCCATTTGATCTGATTTTTTCTGAAGCTATTATTGGTTGTCTTGTGAGGGTGTGGTAATTTTTGGAGATGGTTTGGAGCTTTTCTCGAAGGGTTTTGGCATTTTTCTTTACAACCCTATTTGTCTAAAATCTGTTGTCTTTCCAGAGTTGCTCGTTTTGCGTTCTTTGTCCTTGGCGTTTGAGTGTGTGCTTCCGCATTATGTTTGCTATGTATCTGTTCAGTGCACGGTACCAAGCACACGTTGTGAGTTATATACGTATCCTCTCAATGGACGGTATCTAGCTTCCTTAGGTTAAGTTTCGAGTCGGGATTTGAATTTGAGTTTTCAGCTACTCCTAATCACTCTCCCTCTAGTTGCAGTCTTCGATCCTACAAGTGGTATCAGAACCAGTTAGATTTCCTCATACCTTAACCAGTGATGAAACCATGGCGATGATGACTCACTCTGGGAAGGTTCTAGTCCTCGGCTCGGATGGCTACCCCTACTGGAAGGGTAGGATAGAGATTTTCTTGCTTAGCCAGAGTCAGGACATATGGGATGCTACTCAGAGTATGACTTTTGTGGTGCTTCCAGCCGCTCAGCGTACGACGGTTCAGATTGTGGCTCAACATGAGGCGAATGCCAAGGCTGTTAACTTTCTCTTTTCAGGGCTTGGTCCTGTTGATTATGAGAAGGTGAGCCACCTCAAGACGGCGAAAGAGATTTGGTCCCTACTTAGTGCACACCATGAGGGTACAGCTACGATCAAGGGCTGTCTCGTTGAGAACTACCGGCGTGAATATGAAAATTTCGTGAAAAAGCCGGTGAATCTGTGGATGCCTTATTTGCTCAATTTCAGTCTATCATTAATAGGCTCTAGACCAATTCTGCACCTGCTAAGCTCCCATACTCTTACCATCAGCAAACTATCAAGCTGTTGTATGCTTTGGACAAAAAAGTGTGAGGGATCAAGAAAAACTCTATCATAGAATCAGCAGGATATGATACAAGGAGGAGCTATATAGCAAGCTCAAGGCCACAGAGGTGGGTTATCGTATGACAGAGTCTCTCGACGATACTGGTTCAAAGAGCCTGGCCTTGGACACTCCTTCCCGTGAGGCTGTTACTAACCCCCCCCCCATTCACAACTTCTCATTTTCTGCCTTGATGTCTGTGATAGAGGAGCAGTTGGTGACCCTAAGAATGAAAAGCTTTGTCTGGTGTCTAGTCACTTTCAGTGCGCCTATGACAATCGGATGAGCAAGAAGAGAGGCGAGAGGCCCAAGTGCTTTGAGTGCGGAGAAGTTGGCCACTTCATCGCCAGTGCCGAAACATGAACAACAACATCTACTACAAGAAAGGCAAGATCTACTCCTGTAATTCCGACAAGTACTACTCTAGCAAGTCGAGCCACGACAAGCATCGTTCGGGCAAGCACAGCTACCAGAAGGACAACCGAAAGCGAGACAAGGCATTCTTCGCCGAGATTAGGCTCTACAGCAGCGGGTCTTCTACCTCTTCATCCTCATTAAGCTCAAATGATGAGGAGATCACGTATATAAGGGAGAAGAGGAATGATCAAGGAGGTCCAGCTGGTTTGTGTTTCGTCTCCACCAACTCTAAGCGCAAAAACAAGCTGAAGAGGAGTCAAGTCTGCTCCGTGGCGCTGGTGGGAGATGACAAGGATGATGGCAACGACCCTTCTTCCAACGAGGAAGTAACCCCTTAGTAAACCGAAATCCTTGAGATGTTAGAGGAGCATAGATTAAAATAGCGCGCTATAGCGCCGCTATAGTGTTTTCGGGGACCTGACACTACGCTATGCTGATTTTCACCGCTATTATCGTTACAACCGATTTAACGCGCTATAGCGGCGCTAAATAGCTTAGCGTAGCGCTGAAAATAGCAGCTATATCCATTTTCGTTGGTGAACCAAAATCTTATGCCTTCGGTCCACTAGAAACCAACATATATTTATGTTATGCACTTAGTATTCTCTGTCATGCACTTAGTGTTCTCTATTTTATACTTGTGGTATTATCTATTTGTCATGGAACTTGTTTACTGTAGTCTACGTAAGTTTCCACACTTTCATGTTATCTGGATGGTGTGTGTTGTGTACAACAACTTTGTGATGCCCCCGGCATCTCCGAAGCCTGAACACACAATTATACAAAAGCTAGTGATGAATTAGGACTAAATCACGCTTAGAGAGTAATTAGGTTTTGGTGGAGAAACAACTAAGTCAAAAATTTCTGCCTTTTCCTAAATTCATTCTGAAATTACTTTTGATTTGACTAAACAACTTCAAAATCTTCCTGTCTATGAAATGAAATTAAGCTTATCACCGTTCAAATGCACCTGACCTAGAAGTGATTGGACCTCATTTGGTCACTCAAAAGTTTGAAACAAGAAAGGCTTTACTTAGGGAAAAACTGCTGTTTTACGAAAAGCCTAAACATGATTGTGTCTGTATTTCAAAATCCGTTATGATTTAGAGAAAGATCATATTATCAAAGTTGTAGGTAATGACCTACGAAACAACTTTGTCAATTTGAGTCTGGTCATAAAATGAATTCTAATTGGTGTTTTGAACCATTTTCTGTCAGCCTAGAAACACACTTTAAATCTGACCAGTTTGGTAGATTGAGTTTTACTCCAACCTACAGCCATTTTCATGTGAAGCCTTAATTGAGAAAGTTGTAGCTTATGAAATTATGAACAACTTTGTTAAGAAGCTCTTTGAGCGCATGTGTGATGCTCCGGCATCTCAAGTGCATAATCACTCATCTTACATGAAGCATCATCCTTAAACATCATGGCATAACATGTGTGGGTGCATTGGAAACAAGTTGGTTTATATTGCATAGTGAAAAACCCTGTCATTTCATGTGAGATGCTATGTTACAGTTGTATCTTTGGTTCCATTGAGATCTGGGTGAAGTTCATATTGACAAAACTGTAGATACACATGAGATAAACAACTTTGTTAATTGGGGTCTTGTCAGATAATGAGGTTTGGAGGGTGATTAGGGTCATTTAATGACAGTACAGAAAACTAGTTCAAATTGGGGCTGATTTGAAATTCTAAGTTTACTCTGGCCTACGGCCACATTCATGCAAAGACCAAATTAGAAAAGTTGTAGGTAATGAAGTTTTCAACAATATTGTCAAAAAGCTCCTTGGGTGAAAATGGCTGGAAGGGGGAGTTTTGGAATTTTCAAATAAATGGGGTCAGTGGGTCAAACTAAACTTGAGAGCTAAATTCAAATGAATTTCATATTTATGCACCGAATTTGAAGATGAGCCAATTGACAAAGTTGTAGAACTCAAAGAGTAGAACATTTCATATAATTGGCACTTTTTCAAAATCGGGCTCTAAATAGGTCAAAATCTCGATTTTTAGAGAAGAAGAAAACACATTTTTCTTTTTCTTTTATTTCCTTTCCCCGCGGTCGCTGACAGGTGGGCCCGCCTCCGCCGGGCAGCCACCGTGTCCGGGGCGCCGCCCGACACGCGGCCGCCGGCGTACGGTCACGCCGGCGCGCCCACGGATCGCCGACCGCGCCCCTCGGCTCTACCCTCGCCCGCGTATCCGTCCAGATGCATCCCCATCCATTTCCCTCACTTACGCCCTCGCCTCGCTCGCTCTCGCCCGAGCCGCCCGCCATTGCCGCCGGTTTCGAGCTCCCACGCCGGCCGCCTCCGGCCTCCCCGTGCCTCCAGACCCCACCACCGCCTTCGCCTCGCCCGTCCGCCTCTCCTCCGCCCACTCTCGCCGCCGCTCCCGCCCTAGACCGCGAGATCGGCTCGCGACCCCGCCCGACCGCCATTACCGAGCCGAGCTCAAGCTCGAGCTCGCGCCGCCCACTCCGCCGCCTCTCGCGCCCCTAGATCTACTCCACCGCACTCGGTTCACTCCCGCGCACCCGACGCGCCCACTCTCGTCGCCGCTCGCCCACGCGACGCCCGGATTCCCTCCGCCTCGACGTCGTTCACGGCGCCGTCCACGCCGCCGACCCTCTTCGGTTCACCGCCGCGCCGCCTCGTCCGCACCCTCCCCGACGCCGAGGCCTACCCCAGGGTGAGCCCCGTGTCCTCGCGCACCCGACGCGCCCCGCGTCGCGGCCCCGGCGAGCCGGAGCTCGCCGGCGCGCGCGCGCCGCCGCGCCGTCGCGCGCGGCGGGAGGAGGAAGAACGACCGGGGGGTTTTTGCAAGCTACCCCCCGGAGTCTGGTCTATTTACGTTTTAAACCACGCGCTGTTTACTGAGTCTTGGCATTCTTACGTGCTAGCCCCTGGAGTATAGGGTTAATTGTGTTCTAGTCCTCGGCTTTACTTTTTTTTTTCCATTTCTTTTTCCTATATTCGGCTGAAACTTTGGAAATTCATATAAAATCGAATAAAAATCGTAAAAAGGAAAACTCAGTTGCATTGTACTCCTAGTAAATAGATCTACACAGTAGGTATGATGTGGGGATGTGCATGTACGGTTTTACCCCTGTTTTTAAAGGTGCATGTTAAATCAATGAAAAATAGGAAACATGGCCTAGATGGAATTCAAAAATGACGAAACTTGGTCAGTAGCTTTCCTAGGGTGTCTTGATACTGTGGTAATTCCTGGTGGCTCAATACTTTACTGTTCATTCATGGTTTTACCATTTTATATGTACTTTATGCATTAGTTGATAATTTGAAAATGAGGTCCCTGCAAAATATGTGAAATAAGGCTCACTAGTATTTTTCTCTGGTTCTATATAGCTTGTGAACACCACTGGTAAAATATGAGCCTCTGCATGTATAGTTTTGATGGTGATTTGAAAATGACAAATCTTGACTTGGAGAACTTGATAAATGGAAAAATGGGTCCTAATGTGCAAGATAAATTCTACCAAAATTCTAGTAGCATGTGGGAGTACTGTAGGGTCCAAAAAGTATATGCTTGGAAGCTATTCTCGCTGTTTATATGTACATCTTAATTTGCACCAGTTTTATATATGGGAAATAGATGTCCTGTCAAAAAGTGGGAATTTTAGCTTGTAAATTTTTGTACATGCAGTTCATACTAAGGATAGCTCACTGGTAAAATTTCATCTTCAGAAACCATGCCGATAAATTATAAAAATTCTGACAAGGTGTAGGGCTGAAAACCTGCTGGAATTTTAATAAAATAATTATAACTCCAATTGAGCTGAAATTTTGACAGTAGCTTTGGGTATGAAATATCTGCTTGTCATAAGAGTTTGGTACCATTTGAGTTAGTCGAACTACCAGAACTCAGATGCATGTTTTAATTCACCACTGTACAGGGTTTACACTAAATATATACATGAAGGTTGATTTAACTACGCACATGTTGTTTTCCATGAAGCATGTACTGCATCCTGGCATCTGCACTTCATCTTCATCAAGTGCATGCATCTGCATTCATAGGCGCTCATGTCGGTGCTTCTCATGCATATAGACCCCGCGATCGAAGAAGAGACAGTGCAGGAGCAACCCCTGGTCGAGGAACCCGAAGAGGAGCAGGAGGACTCGCAGCCGACCGCTGACGCCACCGCCGAAGAGACTAACCCTAGCGAGGAAGAAGGTAGGCAGGATCATACAATTCCCAGCAAATAAAATACCTGTTCATTACGCATATGCATTAGGTGTTGTATGGAACCAACTGCATTAGATCCCTTGGCCGCCCTGGCCCTAGCACCTATAATAGAGTGCGTAGGACGAGTATGCCTAGAATGGCTAGGTACGAGTAGACACGAGTGAATAAAGGTCACTCGTCGCGTAGGTGTTACTTTTCAAAAGAAAAAGTCTCACTATGAAAGCTATTATTATCATGCCATGATTATGTTATATTTTAAATGGAGACCGGGCGGAGATATGGGTATGAATTGTTGAGAATTGAGATAATGTGTGGTGGACTCCGCCCGAGTCGCATAAGGCCGGTCATTGTTCGCCTATTGGTCGGCATAACATTGCTAGAGTGCTTATCCGGAATCTATGGGCCGGTGAAAGTCTTACTTGTGACGTCTCAAGCAAGGGGCACGTTCCTACCCACTGGTTGAGAGGAAGGTGGCCGCGGAGGCGGGTGTCAAAGGAGGGCAGAACCCGACGTAACCGAGGTACCGCTCCTGCGACAACGCGCTCCGGGAGTTAGGCGGGAGTGGTCATCGAACTTGAGACGGGACATGTGGAGATGGGGGAAGCATATGTGGAACGCTGGGAGTTAGTAAGCATATGCCATCCTGGTGCTTCTAGTTATTCCCGGGAATATAAAAATCGATTCGAATCGCTGATGCTCACCAGGTGTGAGAATGCCAATACCACTGACGGGCAAAGTAGTAACCCATATGAATATGTTGTATTGAGAATTCATGGTTTTGACAACTACATACTTGGTTATGCCTGTTTTACCTTGTGAAATATTTGTCGCATTTTGATACATGCTTTACTTTCATGCCATGCTACACCATATCTACTATGTTCCACCAATTTTGATGACTCAAGCAGCTGTTAAATCCTGCTCGGGTGCAATATTGTAAGCAGCTGTCAAATCCTGCTTCCACTGTTTTAGCTTGATACTGTATAAAAGAAATGGCTAAGGACTCAAATGCTAGTAAGCAAGCTTCGCGTCAGCCGTAAGCCTCATCCATTAAGTCCTACTGAGTAATTAGTACTCAGGGTTTGCCCCCACTTTTGACTTACAGGTACGGAGTTCCTCTTCTGTGCCTGTGTTGGTGGAGGGTCGTGCCCCCATCCGGAATGAGCAGGGTCATGATCTGGCAGGGAGCGGCATCGGTGGGCTCGATGCTCGTTCTTCTATGCAAGTATTTTGAGTACCATGAAACTTGAACTTTAAATTTCCGCTGCGAGAGACTATTTGAACCAGGTTGTTATAAGACACTATGTTGAACTCTATTTGATTTCAAACTTGGATTGTAACTAAAGTCTATGTAATATCTATTCAACTGCCTGTGATGTTGTAACTGTTGTGGCTCCATCGAGAGTCGGATGTGTATGACGTCGGTTCCTTTGGGAAATGGTGACATCGAGAGCCCGAGGGACTCTCGACGGACTACCGGGTTTAGTCTAGCCTAAGTGCACTGCGAGCCAGAGGTGGCAGGTGTGCTTAGTCTGGATTAAGCAGGGCGGTTCCGCCACAGCTGGTATCAGAGCCGATCATACACAGACAACAGTTACATCATCTAGTTTTGGTTTACAAAACTATTTTCGAAAGCCCTTTTCAAGTAATTGAAAAATGAGAGTATACGCTATGCCCATATAAGGATGTTAGTGTTATTCAGGTGACATCACTGACATTCTAACCTAGGTAGAACTCATATGCATGTTCGGCGCTTTGAGAAACAACTTTTCGGCCATAGCTATCCCCAGTACTGGTGGAAGCTATCGGATTTTGCGAACGGTTGTGAACTCTGCATTCATGCTGTATAAGTAAAAGCTCTTTAAGGGTGGTGGGCATGTTTGAGGCTTTCATACCCACCACACTTACATTCGGATTTGGGATTCATCTTTTCCTCGACAATCCCCAGTACTGGTGGTAAGTCAGGCTTTGAGGAAAAGGTGCATCGGCCCACCAACGTTGTCCACGCAGCGGTCACGCGTGGATGCCACACTAAGTGGTAATGTATGAGCATGCATTCTTCTGCAGGTACCCTAACTACGTGCGAAAACTAAGAACGGCCAGGGAACGACTAGTTGCATTAGAGAGTGCCGTGCATATGTGTCACCGAAATAACGATAGCTATATGTACTCTTCTTTTAGATGTGTGATGCGAGACCGTTTAGATACGATTCATGCATCATGTTTACTGTTTTTATTTATGGTGGGATATTATTAAAATGCTATGAAATAAATCGCAATTTTAAAAGTTTACCTTCCATATGATGCACTATTGTACCCTTGGCTTAATATCTCGTATGAAAAATATATCCCTCACTAATGCACAACCTTGTCTACCTAAAGCAGATGGCCAGGACCAAGCAGACCGCACGCAAGGCCACCGGAGCCAGGACCACCGTTCTCCCTGACGTGACCCACACTCCCCCTGTGGTAGAGGATGGGTTGCTTCACACTCGCTGCAGGGAGGAGTGCCCCCTGTCCCAGTTGCTGTGCAGGGCCCTGGGGGAGATGGGGCGTCGACCCTGTCCCTTCATCTCGGTGCAGACGGTGCACGCGGAGGGCAACTGCATGGCCCAGGTTGTCCTTCCACGGGGGACGTTCGCAGGCCAGCAGACCCTCACCACTTACGGGGCCAATGAGGAGGAGGCTTACCGTAAGGCGGTGATGGGAGCCCTCACTTCGTTGAGCTCCAGGTGGGAGGCAGACCACACGGTCCTGCGCTTCCTCCCCATACGCGACCTCGACCACGCTTGGCAGGAGCGCCGTGGGTGGCTTCGGGACAGGAACGGCTCTCGACCCTTGGTAGCGTGCATGGACTATGCACGTGAGGCGCACGGGATGTATCAGCGCGCGGAGAACCGGAGCCGCTTCTACTTTTCCAGGTACACGGAGACCCGTACCCGTGTGGAGGAGTTAGAGACCCGGGTGGCGCAGCTGCAGCAGCGTCTGGCCGAGTACGAGCCGCCGCAGCAGCCCGCGCCCTTGGAGGAGGAGGAGGAGGAAGAGTCCTCGGAGCCCATGGAGGTGGAAGAGGAGGGGGAGAACGACCCCTCTGACGCTAACTCCAGGGTGCAGGGCGTTTGATGGATTGATGGGAGGAAGTTAAGCACTAAGTTAGTTATGCGTTGAAAGCGATGTTTTGTAATAATCCGCTCCGCGTTTAGACTCATGGTTGTACAAAAACATTGGTGAGTTGTGAGAGCTCATTCCGTACACCATTTGATGTTATGATGGACCATTTTATTACGCACTATTCGATGGTTGGTTGATGTAGCCACCATCCTATGATGTAAACCTAAGACTCTTTAGCGGAAATTGAACTTTTCTAAGTGGCACTGATGTTGGTTTTACGTCGTAATGGCCTTTGAGATGGTTGTATGTGTGGATTTGTGAGTTGCACCTCGTTTTGGATTGCACCTTGCAATCTGGAATTTTTCGCAGCTGCAGCCAAAAACTGAAGATATCTTAAGTTGTGTAAGGATTTGAGCCAAGAGTTGAATAGTAAAGTTGTGGAGAACGGTCTGGTGCACAACCTTGCCAATTGGGGCTTTCTCTAATTGTGCTCAGATCTGGAGTTACGGTCAAATCTCTCACGAACCTAAAATCTGGACTGAAATAACACCAATAGGAAAATCCCATTTTTCACACCCTTAGTGCAAGAACTGAACTGAGAGCATGTTGTCAAAGTAGTAGATCTGGAAGTGTAGAACAACTTTGTTATACAAAGCTTCTCCTAAATACGACTCATTTGGGAGATATGACTGAAATCACACGGTCACTGAAATCTGAACTGAACTAGTATATGCTGACGTAGACTAAATTTCGAATGGGCTACAAGTGGAATCACCAAAAACATTCTATATGAAAGTGAAAGACCACAGAACGAGAAATAACTTTGCTAAGGGGAGTATAATCAAAAGATGCACGGTTTAGGAGCAGCGCACCGGTACAGTCATGGCTGTCCAGAAATTCATGCGATAGCCGACCGCTAAACACCAACACAACGAGCTATGACTAAATGTGACAATGGTCGAACCGCTGCAAGAAGGAAGCTAACACTTTTCTGCAATTATATGTTTCCGTCTTACATGTTTTGAGTAACTGTGTTTCGGCGCATTTAATTGCTTTAAAGTGGTTGGACTGAACACTGTTAGCTTCATTCTTGCAGATGGTGAACACGCGCAATGGGCAGACCTCAGGCCAGCAGCCACACGATGCACCACCCCCGCCGGAGTTGGCCACCCTGGTCGTGCAGCAGGGCGAGCTGATCCGCCTCATGAGAGAGGAAAGACAAGCTCAGGGGCAGCAGCGGCCGCGGGAACACCAACCCCGCGGGGTCACCTACAAAGACTTTGAGGATTTGCGCCCTCCAGTCTTCACCACGTGCCCTGAGCCACTGGCAGCAAACGATTGGCTCCGCACGATAGAGTCCAAGTTCACACTGCTTCCAGGGTTGACCGAGCAAGAGAAGGCTCGGTTTGCGGCACAGCTACTTCAGGGCCCAGCCGGAGCGTGGTATGCCACGTTCCAGGCTATGCAGCCGCAAGGGCACATCATCTCGTGGGAGGAGCTCCGTACAGCTTTTCGGGCCCACTACATCCCGAAGAGTCTTATGGAGCAGAAGCAGAGGGAGTTCAGGGAACTGAAGCAGGGCAACCGAACGGTCATGCAGTACGTGCAGTCGTTCATACACTTGTCGCAATATTCACCAGGGGACGTGGCTGATGATCCTAGCAGGGCAGCTAGGCTCTTGAGTGGGTTTGACTCTACACTTCTGACGCATCTGGGGCGTGAATACCAGAGCTTCTCGGCGCTGGTCGACACTGCACTGGACATGGAGAATCGCCTCCGTGTTGCAAATGAGGATCAAAAGCGGAAACGCCAGGCCAACAATGCACCTGGGTCATCTCAGAAGCAGAAGGCCAACTATCAGCAGCCACAGCAGTACCACCAGCAGCCTCGCTTTGTAGTCCGGCCCAATCAGTCGGGTTGGATTCACAGGGCACCGCAGCAGCAGAGGTTCCCTACCTACCGCGCACCATCCCATCAGGCACAGCTTCCGGCACCTCGCGCTCCTTTCTCACAGGGAGCTTGGGGTCCTTGCTTTAACTGCGGCAAGACCGGACACTTCAGTAAGGACTGCAGAGCGCCTCGTCGCATCCAGGGTCCCACCCCTGCAGGTGGCAGCCAGGGGAAGCAAAAGGGGTCCAACTCTAAGACGGGCCGAGTTCACTTCGTCCACATGGACCAGGTCCCAGCCGGAGAGCCGGTACTTGCTGGTACGTTCACCGTCAACGGTCATCCGGCCGTCGTGTTATTTGATTCAGGGGCCACACATACATTTCTTAGCAAGTCATATGCATTGAAGCACGGGATAAAAATGTACAAGTTAAAGGAAGATTATCACATCACCGCACCGGGTTCCCCTGTCGCCACTGGGTTAATGGCCAGACAATTGAAGGTAGGCGTCGGTCCTGAGAGCTTTGTCATAAATCCTGTGGTGCTGCCACACCAAGGGATTGACGTTATTTTGGGTATGAATTGGATGGTAGAAAACGATGCAATCCTACATGTTGGCAGCAGGGAAGTGCAATTAAAGTCTAAGGTCACTGGAAAGATACTAAAGGTGCACATACCAGAACAGAAACATCTAGAGGCCACAGTAAATACATCTGAACTTCAAGAGATTAGGAAGATACCGGTAGTATGTGATTTCCCGGATGTGTTTCCGGAGGAGCTTCCTGGGCTTCCTCCAGATAGGGATGTGGAGTTTAAGATAGACCTCATTCCAGGAACGGCACCTGTTTCAAGGAGGCCGTACAGAATGGCACCAGATGAACTCAAGGAATTAAAAACACAATTACAAGAACAATTGGATAAAGGGTTCATTCGTCCTAGCTCATCCCCTTGGGGCTGTCCTGCTCTCTTTGTAGAGAAGAAAGACCAAGGTGGTAAAAGATTGTGCGTGGACTATAGACCATTAAACGCAGTCACGATAAAAAATAAGTACCCACTCCCTCACATTGACATCCTGTTCGATCAGCTAGCAGGAGCCAAAGTGTTTTCAAAAATTGATTTAAGGTCAGGCTACTATCAAATAAAGATCAGGGAAGAAGATATACCCAAGACAGCCTTCTCTACCAGATACGGCCTATATGAATACCTGGTCATGTCCTTCGGGTTAACCAATGCACCAGCCTTCTTCATGTATATGATGAACTCAGTATTCATGAACGAGCTGGATAAATTTGTAGTCGTATTTATTGACGACATCCTCGTCTACTCTAAAAACGAGGAAGAGCACGAGGATCACTTGCGAACGGTACTCGCCCGGCTGAGAGAACACCAACTCTACGCCAAGTTCAGCAAATGTGCATTCTGGCTAAGAGAAGTAAGTTTCCTTGGCCACATCTTGTCCGAAAAGGGGGTAGCCGTCGCTCCGAGTAAAGTGGAGGATGTACTGAATTGGAAACAACCCGAAACAGTAACAGAAATTAGGAGCTTCCTCGGTTTAGCGGGCTACTACCGCCGCTTTATCAAGGACTTCTCCAAAACTGCAAAGCCAATGACATCCCTGACCAAGAAAAACGCGAAGTATCTATGGGATCCAAAGTGTGAAGAGGCCTTCACAAGCTTGAAAAAGTCATTAACCTCCGCACCAGTGCTAGCTCAACCGGACGTCACTAAACCCTTCGACGTATATTGTGATGCCTCCGGCAATGGGCTTGGCTGTGTCCTAATGCAAGAGAGAACAGTAATTGCCTATGCGTCGCGCCAGTTAAGAAAACATGAAGCCAACTACGCAACACATGATCTGGAGCTAGCAGCAGTGGTACACGCCCTAAAGATATGGAGACATTATCTGCTGGGCAATACTTGTCACATATACACAGATCATAAGAGTCTCAAATACATCCTCACGCAGCCTGAACTTAACATGAGACAACGACGATGGCTAGAACTGATAAAAGACTATGACCTGGAAATCCATTATCATCCCGGCAAAGCAAATGTCGTAGCAGATGCACTAAGCCGTCGGGCTCATTGCCATATGCTTGAAGTCCGACCCACGGCAAGGGTGATCTGTTGTGAGATAGATGAGATCGAAGTAATCACTGAGCAAATGGCAGAACTTTACAGCTTGATCATAGAGCCTACCATAAAAGAACAAATTATAGCGGCACAGAAACAAGATAAAAGTATGGCATACATTCGGGAAGGTATAAATGAAGAGAAGAGAGCGTGCTTCACGCTTGACGACCAAGGCGTCCTATGGTTCAAGGGTCGCCTAGTGGTACCTAGAGACATGGAGCTGAGAAAGAAAATCCTAGACGAAGCCCACACCTCCATGTTCACCATACACCCGGGTAGCAATAAGATGTATCAAGATCTAAAACAAAAGTTTTGGTGGACCCGTATGAAACGGGAGATCGCCAAATACGTGTCCGAGTGTGACGTGTGCCAGAGAGTAAAAGCCGACCATCTAAAACCGGCAGGAATGCTTCAACCGCTAGCCGTACCATCTTGGAAGTGGGAAGATATACACATGGATTTCATTGTGGGTTTGCCTCGCACTCAGAAGGGCTATGATTCCATATGGGTGATTATTGACCGACTCACAAAATCAGTTCACTTTATTCCCGTGAAAACAATCTACCACGCCAAGACCTATGCTGAATTATACATCGCAAGGATAGTCTCTTTACATGGTGTTCCTCGGTCGATCACTTCAGATAGGGGCTCTCTGTTTGTATCCCGCTTTTGGGAGCACCTACAGACCGCTCTAGGCACCACTTTGATTCGCAGTTCTGCATACCATCCGCAAACCAGTGGCCAAGTCGAGAGGGTAAATCAAATCCTAGAAGACATGTTGAGAGCTTGTGCATTAACTTATTCCACCAAATGGGAGGAGTGCCTTCCTCTAGCTGAGTTCGCCTATAACAACAGCTACCAAAAGAGTTTAGAAATGGCTCCTTTCGAAGCTCTATATGGGAGAAGATGTAGAACACCCCTCAACTGGTCCGAACCAGGAGAACGGCTCATCTTTGGCCCTGATTTGGTAACACAAGCCGAGGAGCAAGTTAAATTTATACATAGCAACTTGAAAAGAGCACAATCTAGGCAAAAGAGCTACTCTGACAAAAGAAGACGACCGTTGGTCTTTGAAGTTAATGATCATGTGTACCTTCGGGTGTCACCAATGAAAGGGGTACATCGTTTTGGTGTGAAAGGGAAGTTAGCCCCGAGATACGTAGGTCCGTTTAAGATCACGGAGCAGTGTGGGCCAGTTGCTTACCGGTTGGAGCTACCTCCACATCTGGCTGCGGTTCATGACGTATTTCATGTCTCGCAGCTTAAGAAGTGTTTGAGAGTGCCGGAAGAAGCAGTGGACACCTCGCAAATTCAAATTGAGCCTGACCTCACCTATGAGGAACGTCCTATAAAAATCCTCGACCAGAAACAAAGAGCAACAAGAAGAAGAGCAATCAACTTTTACAAAGTACAATGGAGTAATCACTCCGAAGAAGAAGCGACTTGGGAGCAAGAAGAATACTTGCAAACCAAATACCCGGGTTTCCTTTCAGCTACTACAAACGAGTATGTATAACCATCAAAATACAAATTCTTATTCGAAATCTTACACAATGCACTGCATCCTAAATTACCTTATCCACCCACATCACATCAACAAATCTCGGGACGAGATTTCTTTAAGGGGGGTGGGTTGTGATGCTCCGGCATCTCAAGTGCATAATCACTCATCTTACATGAAGCATCATCCTTAAACATCATGGCATAACATGTGTGGGTGCATTGGAAACAAGTTGGTTTATATTGCATAGTGAAAAACCCTGTCATTTCATGTGAGATGCTATGTTACAGTTGTATCTTTGGTTCCATTGAGATCTGGGTGAAGTTCATATTGACAAAACTGTAGATACACATGAGATAAACAACTTTGTTAATTGGGGTCTTGTCAGATAATGAGGTTTGGAGGGTGATTAGGGTCATTTAATGACAGTACAGAAAACCAGTTCAAATTGGGGCTGATTTGAAATTCTAAGTTTACTCTGGCCTACGGCCACATTCATGCAAAGACCAAATTAGAAAAGTTGTAGGTCATGAAGTTTTCAACAATATTGTCAAAAAGCTCCTTGGGTGAAAATGGCTGGAAGGGGGAGTTTTGGAATTTTCAAATAAATGGGGTCAGTGGGTCAAACTAAACTTGAGAGCTAAATTCAAATGAATTTCATATTTATGCACCGAATTTGAAGATGAGCCAATTGACAAAGTTGTAGAACTCAAAGAGTAGAACATTTCATATAATTGGCACTTTTTCAAAATCGGGCTCTAAATAGGTCAAAATCTCGATTTTTAGAGAAGAAGGAAACACATTTTTCTTTTTCTTTTATTTCCTTTCCCCGCGGTCGCTGACAGGTGGGCCCGCCTCCGCCGGGCAGCCACCGTGTCCGGAGCGCCGCCCGACACGCGGCCGCCGGCGTACGGTCACGCCGGCGCGCCCACGGATCGCCGACCGCGCCCCTCGGCTCTACCCTCGCCCGCGTATCCGTCCAGATGCATCCCCATCCATTTCCCTCACTCACGCCCTCGCCTCGCTCGCTCTCGCCCGAGCCACCCGCCATTGCCGCCGGTTTCGAGCTCCCACGCCGGCCGCCTCCGACCCTCCCCGTGCCTCCAGACCCCACCACCGCCTTCGCCTCGCCCGTCCGCCTCTCCTCCGCCCACTCTCGCCGCCGCTCCCGCCCTAGACCGCGAGATCGGCTCGCGACCCCCGCCCGACCGCCATTACCGAGCCGAGCTCAAGCTCGAGCTCGCGCCGCCCACTCCGCCGCCTCTCGCGCCCCTAGATCTACTCCACCGCACTCGGCTCACTCCCGCGCACCCGACGCGCCCACTCTCGTCGCCGCTCGCCCACGCGACGCCCGGATTCCCTCCGCCTCGACGTCGTTCACGGCGCCGTCCACGCCGCCGACCCTCTTCGGTTCACCGCCGCGCCGCCTCGTCCGCACCCTCCCCGACGCCGAGGCCTACCCCAGGGTGAGCCCCGTGTCCTCGCGCACCCGACGCGCCCCGCGTCGCGGCCCCGGCGAGCCGGAGCTCGCCGGCGCGCGCGCGCCGCCGCGCCGTCGCGCGCGGCGGGAGGAGGAAGAACGACCGGGGGGTTTTTGCAAGCTACCCCCGGAGTCTGGTCTATTTACGTTTTAAACCACGCGCTGTTTACTGAGTCTTGGCATTCTTACGTGCTAGCCCCTGGAGTATAGGGTTAATTGTGTTCTAGTCCTCGGCTTTACTTTTTTTTTTCCATTTCTTTTTCCTATATTCGGCTGAAACTTTGGAAATTCATATAAAATCGAATAAAAATCGTAAAAAGGAAAACTCAGTTGCATTGTACTCCTAGTAAATAGATCTACACAGTAGGTATGATGTGGGGATGTGCATGTACGGTTTTACCCCTGTTTTTAAAGGTGCATGTTAAATCAATGAAAAATAGGAAACATGGCCTAGATGGAATTCAAAAATGACGAAACTTGGTCAGTAGCTTTCCTAGGGTGTCTTGATACTGTGGTAATTCCTGGTGGCTCAATACTTTACTGTTCATTCATGGTTTTACCATTTTATATGTACTTTATGCATTAGTTGATAATTTGAAAATGAGGTCCCTGCAAAATATGTGAAATAAGGCTCACTAGTATTTTTCTCTGGTTCTATATAGCTTGTGAACACCACTGGTAAAATATGAGCCTCTGCATGTATAGTTTTGATGGTGATTTGAAAATGACAAATCTTGACTTGGAGAACTTGATAAATGGAAAAATGGGTCCTAATGTGCAAGATAAATTCTACCAAAATTCTAGTAGCATGTGGGAGTACTGTAGGGTCCAGAAAGTATATGCTTGGAAGCTATTCTCGCTGTTTATATGTACATCTTAATTTGCACCAGTTTTATATATGGGAAATAGATGTCCTGTCAAAAAGTGGGAATTTTAGCTTGTAAATTTTTGTACATGCAGTTCATACTAAGGATAGCTCACTGGTAAAATTTCATCTTCAGAAACCATGCCGATAAATTATAAAAATTCTGACAAGGTGTAGGGCTGAAAACCTGCTGGAATTTTAATAAAATAATTATAACTCCAATTGAGCTGAAATTTTGACAGTAGCTTTGGGTATGAAATATCTGCTTGTCATAAGAGTTTGGTACCATTTGAGTTAGTCGAACTACCAGAACTCAGATGCATGTTTTAATTCACCACTGTACAGGGTTTACACTAAATATATACATGAAGGTTGATTTAACTGCTACGCACATGTTGTTTTCCATGAAGCATGTACTGCATCCTGGCATCTGCACTTCATCTTCATCAAGTGCATGCATCTGCATTCATAGGCGCTCATGTCGGTGCTTCTCATGCATATAGACCCCGCGATCGAAGAAGAGACAGTGCAGGAGCAACCCCTGGTCGAGGAACCCGAAGAGGAGCAGGAGGACTCGCAGCCGACCGCTGACGCCACCGCCGAAGAGACTAACCCTAGCGAGGAAGAAGGTAGGCAGGATCATACAATTCCCAGCAAATAAAATACCTGTTCATTACGCATATGCATTAGGTGTTGTATGGAACCAACTGCATTAGATCCCTTGGCCGCCCTGGCCCTAGCACCTATAATAGAGTGCGTAGGACGAGTATGCCTAGAATGGCTAGGTACGAGTAGACACGAGTGAATAAAGGTCACTCGTCGCGTAGGTGTTACTTTTCAAAAGAAAAAGTCTCACTATGAAAGCTATTATTATCATGCCATGATTATGTTATATTTTAAATGGAGACCGGGCG
Source organism: Paspalum notatum (assembly GCA_022530915.1). Taxonomy (NCBI): domain Eukaryota; kingdom Viridiplantae; phylum Streptophyta; class Magnoliopsida; order Poales; family Poaceae; genus Paspalum; species Paspalum notatum. The sequence continues at coordinate 29,212,731 of CM039692.1, forward strand.
GAGATATGGGTATGAATTGTTGAGAATTGAGATAATGTGTGGTGGACTCCGCCCGAGTCGCATAAGGCCGGTCATTGTTCGCCTATTGGTCGGCATAACATTGCTAGAGTGCTTATCCGGAATCTATGGGCCGGTGAAAGTCTTACTTGTGACGTCTCAAGCAAGGGACACGTTCCTACCCACTGGTTGAGAGGAAGGTGGCCGCGGAGGCGGGTGTCAAAGGAGGGCAGAACCCGACGTAACCGAGGTACCGCTCCTGCGACAACGCGCTCCGGGAGTTAGGCGGGAGTGGTCATCGAACTTGAGACGGGACATGTGGAGATGGGGGAAGCATATGTGGAACGCTGGGAGTTAGTAAGCATATGCCATCCTGGTGCTTCTAGTTATTCCCGGTGAGCACGGTCCTTTGTCCACCCACCGACCCACCTCCCCCCTCTTTATATTTTTCTTGCTCCATTTCAGCCCGAAACAGGCCAAAAGCCAAAATCCTCCTTGTTGTCGTCCTCCTTCGCCACTGGGGGTCCTCGGTAAGTGGTGGAGGGCACAAGGCTGAGCGGTGAGGCGGCAGAAGTCGGTGGCCAGATGGGTGGCAGCGCACGGAGAAGGAGGACGACGCTGTGAAGAAAAAAGGATGAAAGGTTGGGTAGACGGAATTTCTGTCCATCAGCGGCTCTTAACAAGAGAAATTTTATAGCGCTTGAAGTTAACCGTAGCCATTCGTTGGTCCAGGTCTAATGGTTGAAATATAAGAGGAACTTATTCGAAGGAACTTAAGTTGTGGGCCGGAACTCATAGAGTGTAGGCCCGGAACTAAAATTGCATGACTCACGAAACAAATTATAAAGGGTATAATTGTAACATCTAATTTATACTGCACTAGTATACTAATTAGATCGTCGTTGCCTCGCCGGCCGGCGGCAGCTACCCTTCAGCTTACGTCCACAAAGCTGCCTCGCTTCTCTCCGGCTCTTCTGCTGTGTCGCCGGACGAAGAGGCCGAATTGAGACAGCCTACGCTAGATGGAGAGAGCATCAGAGGACTAATTGGAGATCTATTGAGCGGACGGAACGAGCATCACAGTAATCCCCTCCCGGGCAGACAGCAGCGGCCTGCCCTGCACACACGGCTGGCCCCTGCTCTCGGTGTTGGCCCTGCAGGCATTCGGAGGAAATTGGAACGGTGATTTGGTTCACTCCGTACGACTAAACAACTGAGTACTGATTCGGTGTTCCACAGAAATTACTAAACTATCCTTATTCACAATTGATCATAATTAATTTTTTGCCTTTTACATCAATGGCTCAGATCAATGCAGCAGGGAGGAACCAGAGGTTCCGCCCAAGCACTGTAACAAGCCTCTACAAGCCCCCGTTGTGCCGATATAGGCTTCTGCGCTGGTTCTTTTTTGCGTTTTTTTTCGGCACTAACATGTGGGATATGCCATGTTGTTTTTTCTTTTTTTTTCTCACTATTTCTATATATCTATGGCTTGCTTTTGTGTGTGTTGTTTTTAACCGCATTGGGATGACTTGTGCTAGATTATTCCATGTTGTCCAGTGTCGGTTGTTGAGCTATTCTATATGCTGTTTTCGGCTCAATTACCATGATGGATTTAAATATTTCTGTTTTAACCCATAGAAAGGACCAGCAAGAGATAAAGTGGTCATGAACTGTAATTTTTTTCTTAACTGGATTTTTTATGCATATGTCGTGTTGGCTGCATAATTTTTTTCTTTTTTTTTTTCATCCAGAACTAGCACATGTGGTGTTTTGGCGTGAGTTGAATCCTCTCTCTTTTTCTTCTTTATCTTTTTAGTACATTTTATTTACTTCATCCAGCCCAAAACAAGACATTCTATTTTTTCTAAATCAAACTTTAAAGTATAACCAATTTTAAATTTAGAACATTAAGATTTATGAAACTAAAGAGATATAGTTAGCATCGTTACAGATATTATACAATATATGTATGAAAATTTGTTGTCATGAATATTGATAATTTTCTCTAAAAATTTGGTTACACTAAACAAATTTGACTTTTGATGAATTGTTTGTGGCGAAACCACCAAACTTAACCTAGTTTAAACACATAACACAAGTTTTGTGCTCAAACTGGATTAAGCCTGGTAGTCCGTCATGTCCCCAAAAGGCCCTGACTACGCTAGACATGATCGCATATACACCAGGTGACCTATAAAGAGTCTCTAGATTACTCCAATACAATAATTTAAGCAATAACTTAATGGAGATAAAACAGGTGAGACTAAGAAAATAAATACTTTATAAATTGCATGACCAAAGTAGAAAACTTACAAGCGGATGAGAGCCAATGGACCGGCCTCATTGCTCTCCTAGTATGATGAGTGATCGTCAACGGTACAAGTCCTCCGATGGATCAGAGGTAGATGATGAAGATCTGGATGGATTCAGGCATAAGACCTCGATGGACTCAGGAAAAAGCCCTCCGAAGGATTGTAGGCAATGATCAGCTTCGGTCAGCCATGGGAGTTCGGGACACAGAGGGGCGGCTCGACGACAGTTGTGTAAGACCTCCGATGGACTATGAGGCAACTCTGATGATCTGGAGAAGTCGGGCGTGATCGTGGTGCTCTAACCCAAGTGCATGGCGCGAAGACGTGCGATGGAGGCTTTGGTGGTTTCTGCTCAAAACCGCCACTCAAGCTACAGAAGCCTTGGTGAGTTGGACCACGACTAGCCAAGATAGAGAAGATGGGCCAAATCTGGCTCAGATGGAGACTTCAAAGTTTCCTCAAAACCGGGGGCGTATCGTGGATTAGACTACTGGCCACATGGAGAACATCAAAGGATTGTATGGAACTTACGAATATCAAAACTTCATCGTGGTCGTTCATCCCAAAATATCTTGTACCTCTTCGTTTTACCCCCTGAAGGCATTTCTAATGTTAGGGGTCTAAGTGTAAAACTGCTAAAACTAATTCTAGGTATAAATAGCCTAAGAGAGGGTCATTAGAAACTCTCTTGGCTAGTTAGGGTTTCGTTAGGAGAGTGATTTTCGTCCCTAAGCTAAGAGCTCAAAGTTTAGCAGAGTTAGGGTGAGATCTACCCTCCAAATCAAGACGGAATGTGAGGATTGTTGCTTGGGACGAGATCCTTGGTTGTAATCTGAATCTTGCCACCCTTTTGGGCCATCTAATCCAAGTGATTTCATGTAGCAAGTTTATGTGCTTGTTCCTTCTCTTTCCCTTTGGTTTTTGACTTCAATTCTTGGCTTTCGGCGTTTGCTTTGGCCGAGGTTGAATCCCTTCTTTTTCTAGTGTTTTGGACTTGCAAGGATGTGGAAATTATGTCTTAGAACATCTCAATCCCTAAAGATTGCAACGAGCAAGTTGTTCCAGTGTTTTCCCCTTTTCTTGCCCAAAGGTTCTTTGTTCACGAGATCTGAAATTCCCGCTAATCCCGTGATCTTTTTCCACAAATATTTTGGGATTAGGTTTGGAATGGATCTAGGATATCTTGTGTGAAATATCTTGAAGTTTGAAGATACTTCGGCCAAGTTTTAGTTCGTTTTTGTGTGAAGTTTTCTGCTGTTCTGTTTTCGTGCAGTTTCTGTCCAGCTTCAAGCACCGGACGGTCTGGTGGCCAACCTTTGAATGTTGGGCTGAATTTTTGTGGAAATCTTTTACTATGAATCATAAAGCCCGCATAAAAGTTTCAGAATATTTGGAGATATTTTGACCTAGTTTTGGTATTTTTTTATTGGGGTTGGTCTGCCTGTTTGTGAGCACCGGATGGTTCGGTGGTAAGAACGGTTCGGTGGGTGTTGGATTTTTGTTTCTCGTCTAACTGAGCTGATAATTAATGGAGTTGTTCCTTGGCCCCTTCTCAGCCTATAATAAAAATTTCTTAATTGTTGGAGTTGACTTGGTAGGGTTTTGGATCAAAGTTCTTCGGAGTGTCAGTCCGTGAACACCGGACGGTCCGGTGCTCAACCACAAAACGGTCCGGTGCTCAACCACTAAACGGTCCGATGGTGATAACTTGCTCCATTTGATCTGATTTTTTCTGAAGCTATTATTGGTTGTCTTGTGAGGGTGTGGTAATTTTTGGAGATGGTTTGGAGCTTTTCTCGAAGGGTTTTGGCATTTTTCTTTACAACCCTATTTGTCTAAAATCTGTTGTCTTTCCAAAGTTGCTCGTTTTGCGTTCTTTGTCCTTGGCGTTTGAGTGTGTGCTTCCGCATTATGTTTGCTATGTATCTGTTCAGTGCACGGTACCAAGCACACGTTGTGAGTTATATACGTATCCTCTCAATGGACGGTATCTAGCTTCCTTAGGTTAAGTTTCGAGTCGGGATTTGAATTTGAGTTTTCAGCTACTCCTAATCACTCTCCCTCTAGTTGCAGTCTTCGATCCTACAAGTGGTATCAGAACCAGATAGATTTCCTCATACCTTAACCAGTGATGAAACCATGGCGATGATGACTCACTCTGGGAAGGTTCTAGTCCTCGGCTCGGATGGCTACCCCTACTGGAAGGGTAGGATAGAGATTTTCTTGCTTAGCCAGAGTCAGGACATATGGGATGCTACTCAGAGTATGACTTTTGTGGTGCTTCCAGCCGCTCAGCGTACGACGGTTCAGATTGTGGCTCAACATGAGGCGAATGCCAAGGCTGTTAACTTTCTCTTTTCAGGGCTTGGTCCTGTTGATTATGAGAAGGTGAGCCACCTCAAGACGGCGAAAGAGATTTGGTCCCTACTTAGTGCACACCATGAGGGTACAGCTACGATCAAGGGCTGTCTCGTTGAGAACTACCGGCGTGAATATGAAAATTTCGTGAAAAAGCCGGTGAATCTGTGGATGCCTTATTTGCTCAATTTCAGTCTATCATTAATAGGCTCTAGACCAATTCTGCACCTGCTAAGCTCCCATACTCTTACCATCAGCAAACTATCAAGCTGTTGTATGCTTTGGACAAAAAAGTGTGAGGGATCAAGAAAAACTCTATCATAGAATCAGCAGGATATGATACAAGGAGGAGCTATATAGCAAGCTCAAGGCCACAGAGGTGGGTTATCGTATGACAGAGTCTCTCGACGATACTGGTTCAAAGAGCCTGGCCTTGGACACTCCTTCCCGTGAGGCTGTTACTAACCCCCCCCCCATTCACAACTTCTCATTTTCTGCCTTGATGTCTGTGATAGAGGAGCAGTTGGTGACCCTAAGAATGAAAAGCTTTGTCTGGTGTCTAGTCACTTTCAGTGCGCCTATGACAATCGGATGAGCAAGAAGAGAGGCGAGAGGCCCAAGTGCTTTGAGTGCGGAGAAGTTGGCCACTTCATCGCCAGTGCCGAAACATGAACAACAACATCTACTACAAGAAAGGCAAGATCTACTCCTGTAATTCCGACAAGTACTACTCTAGCAAGTCGAGCCACGACAAGCATCGTTCGGGCAAGCACAGCTACCAGAAGGACAACCGAAAGCGAGACAAGGCATTCTTCGCCGAGATTAGGCTCTACAGCAGCGGGTCTTCTACCTCTTCATCCTCATTAAGCTCAAATGATGAGGAGATCACGTATATAAGGGAGAAGAGGAATGATCAAGGAGGTCCAGCTGGTTTGTGTTTCGTCTCCACCAACTCTAAGCGCAAAAACAAGCTGAAGAGGAGTCAAGTCTGCTCCGTGGCGCTGGTGGGAGATGACAAGGATGATGGCAACGACCCTTCTTCCAACGAGGAAGTAACCCCTTAGTAAACCGAAATCCTTGAGATGTTAGAGGAGCATAGATTAAAATAGCGCGCTATAGCGCCGCTATAGTGTTTTCGGGGACCTGACACTACGCTATGCTGATTTTCACCGCTATTATCGTTACAACCGATTTAACGCGCTATAGCGGCGCTAAATAGCTTAGCGTAGCGCTGAAAATAGCAGCTATATCCATTTTCGTTGGTGAACCAAAATCTTATGCCTTCGGTCCACTAGAAACCAACATATATTTATGTTATGCACTTAGTATTCTCTGTCATGCACTTAGTGTTCTCTATTTTATACTTGTGGTATTATCTATTTGTCATGGAACTTGTTTACTGTAGTCTACGTAAGTTTCCACACTTTCATGTTATCTGGATGGTGTGTGTTGTGTACAACAACTTTGTGATGCCCCCGGCATCTCCGAAGCCTGAACACACAATTATACAAAAGCTAGTGATGAATTAGGACTAAATCACGCTTAGAGAGTAATTAGGTTTTGGTGGAGAAACAACTAAGTCAAAAATTTCTGCCTTTTCCTAAATTCATTCTGAAATTACTTTTGATTTGACTAAACAACTTCAAAATCTTCCTGTCTATGAAATGAAATTAAGCTTATCACCGTTCAAATGCACCTGACCTAGAAGTGATTGGACCTCATTTGGTCACTCAAAAGTTTGAAACAAGAAAGGCTTTACTTAGGGAAAAACTGCTGTTTTACGAAAAGCCTAAACATGATTGTGTCTGTATTTCAAAATCCGTTATGATTTAGAGAAAGATCATATTATCAAAGTTGTAGGTAATGACCTACGAAACAACTTTGTCAATTTGAGTCTGGTCATAAAATGAATTCTAATTGGTGTTTTGAACCATTTTCTGTCAGCCTAGAAACACACTTTAAATCTGACCAGTTTGGTAGATTGAGTTTTACTCCAACCTACAGCCATTTTCATGTGAAGCCTTAATTGAGAAAGTTGTAGCTTATGAAATTATGAACAACTTTGTTAAGAAGCTCTTTGAGCGCATGTGTGATGCTCCGGCATCTCAAGTGCATAATCACTCATCTTACATAAAGCATCATCCTTAAACATCATGGCATAACATGTGTGGGTGCATTGGAAACAAGTTGGTTTATATTGCATAGTGAAAAACCCTGTCATTTCATGTGAGATGCTATGTTACAGTTGTATCTTTGGTTCCATTGAGATCTGGGTGAAGTTCATATTGACAAAACTGTAGATACACATGAGATAAACAACTTTGTTAATTGGGGTCTTGTCAGATAATGAGGTTTGGAGGGTGATTAGGGTCATTTAATGACAGTACAGAAAACCAGTTCAAATTGGGGCTGATTTGAAATTCTAAGTTTACTCTGGCCTACGGCCACATTCATGCAAAGACCAAATTAGAAAAGTTGTAGGTAATGAAGTTTTCAACAATATTGTCAAAAAGCTCCTTGGGTGAAAATGGCTGGAAGGGGGAGTTTTGGAATTTTCAAATAAATGGGGTCAGTGGGTCAAACTAAACTTGAGAGCTAAATTCAAATGAATTTCATATTTATGCACCGAATTTGAAGATGAGCCAATTGACAAAGTTGTAGAACTCAAAGAGTAGAACATTTCATATAATTGGCACTTTTTCAAAATCGGGCTCTAAATAGGTCAAAATCTCGATTTTTAGAGAAGAAGAAAACACATTTTTCTTTTTCTTTTATTTCCTTTCCCCGCGGTCGCTGACAGGTGGGCCCGCCTCCGCCGGGCAGCCACCGTGTCCGGGGCGCCGCCCGACACGCGGCCGCCGGCATACGGTCACGCCGGCGCGCCCACGGATCGCCGACCGCGCCCCTCGGCTCTACCCTCGCCCGCGTATCCGTCCAGATGCATCCCCATCCATTTCCCTCACTTACGCCCTCGCCTCGCTCGCTCTCGCCCGAGCCGCCCGCCATTGCCGCCGGTTTCGAGCTCCCACGCCGGCCGCCTCCGGCCTCCCCGTGCCTCCAGACCCCACCACCGCCTTCGCCTCGCCCGTCCGCCTCTCCTCCGCCCACTCTCGCCGCCGCTCCCGCCCTAGACCGCGAGATCGGCTCGCGACCCCGCCCGACCGCCATTACCGAGCCGAGCTCAAGCTCGAGCTCGCGCCGCCCACTCCGCCGCCTCTCGCGCCCCTAGATCTACTCCACCGCACTCGGTTCACTCCCGCGCACCCGACGCGCCCACTCTCGTCGCCGCTCGCCCACGCGACGCCCGGATTCCCTCCGCCTCGACGTCGTTCACGGCGCCGTCCACGCCGCCGACCCTCTTCGGTTCACCGCCGCGCCGCCTCGTCCGCACCCTCCCCGACGCCGAGGCCTACCCCAGGGTGAGCCCCGTGTCCTCGCGCACCCGACGCGCCCCGCGTCGCGGCCCCGGCGAGCCGGAGCTCGCCGGCGCGCGCGCGCCGCCGCGCCGTCGCGCGCGGCGGGAGGAGGAAGAACGACCGGGGGGTTTTTGCAAGCTACCCCCCGGAGTCTGGTCTATTTACGTTTTAAACCACGCGCTGTTTACTGAGTCTTGGCATTCTTACGTGCTAGCCCCTGGAGTATAGGGTTAATTGTGTTCTAGTCCTCGGCTTTACTTTTTTTTTTTCCATTTCTTTTTCCTATATTCGGCTGAAACTTTGGAAATTCATATAAAATCGAATAAAAATCGTAAAAAGGAAAACTCAGTTGCATTGTACTCCTAGTAAATAGATCTACACAGTAGGTATGATGTGGGGATGTGCATGTACGGTTTTACCCCTGTTTTTAAAGGTGCATGTTAAATCAATGAAAAATAGGAAACATGGCCTAGATGGAATTCAAAAATGACGAAACTTGGTCAGTAGCTTTCCTAGGGTGTCTTGATACTGTGGTAATTCCTGGTGGCTCAATACTTTACTGTTCATTCATGGTTTTACCATTTTATATGTACTTTATGCATTAGTTGATAATTTGAAAATGAGGTCCCTGCAAAATATGTGAAATAAGGCTCACTAGTATTTTTCTCTGGTTCTATATAGCTTGTGAACACCACTGGTAAAATATGAGCCTCTGCATGTATAGTTTTGATGGTGATTTGAAAATGACAAATCTTGACTTGGAGAACTTGATAAATGGAAAAATGGGTCCTAATGTGCAAGATAAATTCTACCAAAATTCTAGTAGCATGTGGGAGTACTGTAGGGTCCAGAAAGTATATGCTTGGAAGCTATTCTCGCTGTTTATATGTACATCTTAATTTGCACCAGTTTTATATATGGGAAATAGATGTCCTGTCAAAAAGTGGGAATTTTAGCTTGTAAATTTTTGTACATGCAGTTCATACTAAGGATAGCTCACTGGTAAAATTTCATCTTCAGAAACCATGCCGATAAATTATAAAAATTCTGACAAGGTGTAGGGCTGAAAACCTGCTGGAATTTTAATAAAATAATTATAACTCCAATTGAGCTGAAATTTTGACAGTAGCTTTGGGTATGAAATATCTGCTTGTCATAAGAGTTTGGTACCATTTGAGTTAGTCAAACTACCAGAACTCAGATGCATGTTTTAATTCACCACTGTACAGGGTTTACACTAAATATATACATGAAGGTTGATTTAACTGCTACGCACATGTTGTTTTCCATGAAGCATGTACTGCATCCTGGCATCTGCACTTCATCTTCATCAAGTGCATGCATCTGCATTCATAGGCGCTCATGTCGGTGCTTCTCATGCATATAGACCCCGCGATCGAAGAAGAGACAGTGCAGGAGCAACCCCTGGTCGAGGAACCCGAAGAGGAGCAGGAGGACTCGCAGCCGACCGCTGACGCCACCGCCGAAGAGACTAACCCTAGCGAGGAAGAAGGTAGGCAGGATCATACAATTCCCAGCAAATAAAATACCTGTTCATTACGCATATGCATTAGGTGTTGTATGGAACCAACTGCATTAGATCCCTTGGCCGCCCTGGCCCTAGCACCTATAATAGAGTGCGTAGGACGAGTATGCCTAGAATGGCTAGGTACGAGTAGACACGAGTGAATAAAGGTCACTCGTCGCGTAGGTGTTACTTTTCAAAAGAAAAAGTCTCACTATGAAAGCTATTATTATCATGCCATGATTATGTTATATTTTAAATGGAGACCGGGCGGAGATATGGGTATGAATTGTTGAGAATTGAGATAATGTGTGGTGGACTCCGCCCGAGTCGCATAAGGCCGGTCATTGTTCGCCTATTGGTCGGCATAACATTGCTAGAGTGCTTATCCGGAATCTATGGGCCGGTGAAAGTCTTACTTGTGACGTCTCAAGCAAGGGGCACGTTCCTACCCACTGGTTGAGAGGAAGGTGGCCGCGGAGGCGGGTGTCAAAGGAGGGCAGAACCCGACGTAACCGAGGTACCGCTCCTGCGACAACGCGCTCCGGGAGTTAGGCGGGAGTGGTCATCGAACTTGAGACGGGACATGTGGAGATGGGGGAAGCATATGTGGAACGCTGGGAGTTAGTAAGCATATGCCATCCTGGTGCTTCTAGTTATTCCCGGGAATATAAAAATCGATTCGAATCGCTGATGCTCACCAGGTGTGAGAATGCCAATACCACTGACGGGCAAAGTAGTAACCCATATGAATATGTTGTATTGAGAATTCATGGTTTTGACAACTACATACTTGGTTATGCCTGTTTTACCTTGTGAAATATTTGTCGCATTTTGATACATGCTTTACTTTCATGCCATGCTACACCATATCTACTATGTTCCACCAATTTTGATGACTCAAGCAGCTGTTAAATCCTGCTCGGGTGCAATATTGTAAGCAGCTGTCAAATCCTGCTTCCACTGTTTTAGCTTGATACTGTATAAAAGAAATGGCTAAGGACTCAAATGCTAGTAAGCAAGCTTCGCGTCAGCCGTAAGCCTCATCCATTAAGTCCTACTGAGTAATTAGTACTCAGGGTTTGCCCCCACTTTTGACTTACAGGTACGGAGTTCCTCTTCTGTGCCTGTGTTGGTGGAGGGTCGTGCCCCCATCCGGAATGAGCAGGGTCATGATCTGGCAGGGAGCGGCATCGGTGGGCTCGATGCTCGTTCTTCTATGCAAGTATTTTGAGTACCATGAAACTTGAACTTTAAATTTCCGCTGCGAGAGACTATTTGAACCAGGTTGTTATAAGACACTATGTTGAACTCTATTTGATTTCAAACTTGGATTGTAACTAAAGTCTATGTAATATCTATTCAACTGCCTGTGATGTTGTAACTGTTGTGGCTCCATCGAGAGTCGGATGTGTATGACGTCGGTTCCTTTGGGAAATGGTGACATCGAGAGCCCGAGGGACTCTCGACGGACTACCGGGTTTAGTCTAGCCTAAGTGCACTGCGAGCCAGAGGTGGCAGGTGTGCTTAGTCTGGATTAAGCAGGGCGGTTCCGCCACAGCTGGTATCAGAGCCGATCATACACAGACAACAGTTACATCATCTAGTTTTGGTTTACAAAACTATTTTCGAAAGCCCTTTTCAAGTAATTGAAAAATGAGAGTATACGCTATGCCCATATAAGGATGTTAGTGTTATTCAGGTGACATCACTGACATTCTAACCTAGGTAGAACTCATATGCATGTTCGGCGCTTTGAGAAACAACTTTTCGGCCATAGCTATCCCCAGTACTGGTGGAAGCTATCGGATTTTGCGAACGGTTGTGAACTCTGCATTCATGCTGTATAAGTAAAAGCTCTTTAAGGGTGGTGGGCATGTTTGAGGCTTTCATACCCACCACACTTACATTCGGATTTGGGATTCATCTTTTCCTCGACAATCCCCAGTACTGGTGGTAAGTCAGGCTTTGAGGAAAAGGTGCATCGGCCCACCAACGTTGTCCACGCAGCGGTCACGCGTGGATGCCACACTAAGTGGTAATGTATGAGCATGCATTCTTCTGCAGGTACCCTAACTACGTGCGAAAACTAAGAACGGCCAGGGAACGACTAGTTGCATTAGAGAGTGCCGTGCATATGTGTCACCGAAATAACGATAGCTATATGTACTCTTCTTTTAGATGTGTGATGCGAGACCGTTTAGATACGATTCATGCATCATGTTTACTGTTTTTATTTATGGTGGGATATTATTAAAATGCTATGAAATAAATCGCAATTTTAAAAGTTTACCTTCCATATGATGCACTATTGTACCCTTGGCTTAATATCTCGTATGAAAAATATATCCCTCACTAATGCACAACCTTGTCTACCTAAAGCAGATGGCCAGGACCAAGCAGACCGCACGCAAGGCCACCGGAGCCAGGACCACCGTTCTCCCTGACGTGACCCACACTCCCCCTGTGGTAGAGGATGGGTTGCTTCACACTCGCTGCAGGGAGGAGTGCCCCCTGTCCCAGTTGCTGTGCAGGGCCCTGGGGGAGATGGGGCGTCGACCCTGTCCCTTCATCTCGGTGCAGACGGTGCACGCGGAGGGCAACTGCATGGCCCAGGTTGTCCTTCCACGGGGGACGTTCGCAGGCCAGCAGACCCTCACCACTTACGGGGCCAATGAGGAGGAGGCTTACCGTAAGGCGGTGATGGGAGCCCTCACTTCGTTGAGCTCCAGGTGGGAGGCAGACCACACGGTCCTGCGCTTCCTCCCCACACGCGACCTCGACCACGCTTGGCAGGAGCGCCGTGGGTGGCTTCGGGACAGGAACGGCTCTCGGCCCTTGGTAGCGTGCATGGACTATGCACGTGAGGCGCACGGGATGTATCAGCGCGCGGAGAACCGGAGCCGCTTCTACTTTTCCAGGTACACGGAGACCCGTACCCGTGTGGAGGAGTTAGAGACCCGGGTGGCGCAGCTGCAGCAGCGTCTGGCCGAGTACGAGCCGCCGCAGCAGCCCGCGCCCTTGGAGGAGGAGGAGGAGGAAGAGTCCTCGGAGCCCATGGAGGTGGAAGAGGAGGGGGAGAACGACCCCTCTGACGCTAACTCCAGGGTGCAGGGCGTTTGATGGATTGATGGGAGGAAGTTAAGCACTAAGTTAGTTATGCGTTGAAAGCGATGTTTTGTAATAATCCGCTCCGCGTTTAGACTCATGGTTGTACAAAAACATTGGTGAGTTGTGAGAGCTCATTCCGTACACCATTTGATGTTATGATGGACCATTTTATTACGCACTATTCGATGGTTGGTTGATGTAGCCACCATCCTATGATGTAAACCTAAGACTCTTTAGCGGAAATTGAACTTTTCTAAGTGGCACTGATGTTGGTTTTACGTCGTAATGGCCTTTGAGATGGTTGTATGTGTGGATTTGTGAGTTGCACCTCGTTTTGGATTGCACCTTGCAATCTGGAATTTTTCGCAGCTGCAGCCAAAAACTGAAGATATCTTAAGTTGTGTAAGGATTTGAGCCAAGAGTTGAATAGTAAAGTTGTGGAGAACGGTCTGGTGCACAACCTTGCCAATTGGGGCTTTCTCTAATTGTGCTCAGATCTGGAGTTACGGTCAAATCTCTCACGAACCTAAAATCTGGACTGAAATAACACCAATAGGAAAATCCCATTTTTCACACCCTTAGTGCAAGAACTGAACTGAGAGCATGTTGTCAAAGTAGTAGATCTGGAAGTGTAGAACAACTTTGTTATACAAAGCTTCTCCTAAATACGACTCATTTGGGAGATATGACTGAAATCACACGGTCACTGAAATCTGAACTGAACTAGTATATGCTGACGTAGACTAAATTTCGAATGGGCTACAAGTGGAATCACCAAAAACATTCTATATGAAAGTGAAAGACCACAGAACGAGAAATAACTTTGCTAAGGGGAGTATAATCAAAAGATGCACGGTTTAGGAGCAGCGCACCGGTACAGTCATGGCTGTCCAGAAATTCATGCGATAGCCGACCGCTAAACACCAACACAACGAGCTATGACTAAATGTGACAATGGTCGAACCGCTGCAAGAAGGAAGCTAACACTTTTCTGCAATTATATGTTTCCGTCTTACATGTTTTGAGTAACTGTGTTTCGGCGCATTTAATTGCTTTAAAGTGGTTGGACTGAACACTGTTAGCTTCATTCTTGCAGATGGTGAACACGCGCAATGGGCAGACCTCAGGCCAGCAGCCACACGATGCACCACCCCCGCCGGAGTTGGCCACCCTGGTCGTGCAGCAGGGCGAGCTGATCCGCCTCATGAGAGAGGAAAGACAAGCTCAGGGGCAGCAGCGGCCGCGGGAACACCAACCCCGCGGGGTCACCTACAAAGACTTTGAGGATTTGCGCCCTCCAGTCTTCACCACGTGCCCTGAGCCACTGGCAGCAAACGATTGGCTCCGCACGATAGAGTCCAAGTTCACACTGCTTCCAGGGTTGACCGAGCAAGAGAAGGCTCGGTTTGCGGCACAGCTACTTCAGGGCCCAGCCGGAGCGTGGTATGCCACGTTCCAGGCTATGCAGCCGCAAGGGCACATCATCTCGTGGGAGGAGCTCCGTACAGCTTTTCGGGCCCACTACATCCCGAAGAGTCTTATGGAGCAGAAGCAGAGGGAGTTCAGGGAACTGAAGCAGGGCAACCGAACGGTCATGCAGTACGTGCAGTCGTTCATACACTTGTCGCAATATTCACCAGGGGACGTGGCTGATGATCCTAGCAGGGCAGCTAGGCTCTTGAGTGGGTTTGACTCTACACTTCTGACGCATCTGGGGCGTGAATACCAGAGCTTCTCGGCGCTGGTCGACACTGCACTGGACATGGAGAATCGCCTCCGTGTTGCAAATGAGGATCAAAAGCGGAAACGCCAGGCCAACAATGCACCTGGGTCATCTCAGAAGCAGAAGGCCAACTATCAGCAGCCACAGCAGTACCACCAGCAGCCTCGCTTTGTAGTCCGGCCCAATCAGTCGGGTTGGATTCACAGGGCACCGCAGCAGCAGAGGTTCCCTACCTACCGCGCACCATCCCATCAGGCACAGCTTCCGGCACCTCGCGCTCCTTTCTCACAGGGAGCTTGGGGTCCTTGCTTTAACTGCGGCAAGACCGGACACTTCAGTAAGGACTGCAGAGCGCCTCGTCGCATCCAGGGTCCCACCCCTGCAGGTGGCAGCCAGGGGAAGCAAAAGGGGTCCAACTCTAAGACGGGCCGAGTTCACTTCGTCCACATGGACCAGGTCCCAGCCGGAGAGCCGGTACTTGCTGGTACGTTCACCGTCAACGGTCATCCGGCCGTCGTGTTATTTGATTCAGGGGCCACACATACATTTCTTAGCAAGTCATATGCATTGAAGCACGGGATAAAAATGTACAAGTTAAAGGAAGATTATCACATCACCGCACCGGGTTCCCCTGTCGCCACTGGGTTAATGGCCAGACAATTGAAGGTAGACGTCGGTCCTGAGAGCTTTGTCATAAATCCTGTGGTGCTGCCACACCAAGGGATTGACGTTATTTTGGGTATGAATTGGATGGTAGAAAACGATGCAATCCTACATGTTGGCAGCAGGGAAGTGCAATTAAAGTCTAAGGTCACTGGAAAGATACTAAAGGTGCACATACCAGAACAGAAACATCTAGAGGCCACAGTAAATACATCTGAACTTCAAGAGATTAGGAAGATACCGGTAGTATGTGATTTCCCAGATGTGTTTCCGGAGGAGCTTCCTGGGCTTCCTCCAGATAGGGATGTGGAGTTTAAGATAGACCTCATTCCAGGAACGGCACCTGTTTCAAGGAGGCCGTACAGAATGGCACCAGATGAACTCAAGGAATTAAAAACACAATTACAAGAACAATTGGATAAAGGGTTCATTCGTCCTAGCTCATCCCCTTGGGGCTGTCCTGCTCTCTTTGTAGAGAAGAAAGACCAAGGTGGTAAAAGATTGTGCGTGGACTATAGACCATTAAACGCAGTCACGATAAAAAATAAGTACCCACTCCCTCACATTGACATCCTGTTCGATCAGCTAGCAGGAGCCAAAGTGTTTTCAAAAATTGATTTAAGGTCAGGCTACTATCAAATAAAGATCAGGAAAGAAGATATACCCAAGACAGCCTTCTCTACCAGATACGGCCTATATGAATACCTGGTCATGTCCTTCGGGTTAACCAATGCACCAGCCTTCTTCATGTATATGATGAACTCAGTATTCATGAACGAGCTGGATAAATTTGTAGTCGTATTTATTGACGACATCCTCGTCTACTCTAAAAACGAGGAAGAGCACGAGGATCACTTGCGAACGGTACTCGCCCGGCTGAGAGAACACCAACTCTACGCCAAGTTCAGCAAATGTGCATTCTGGCTAAGAGAAGTAAGTTTCCTTGGCCACATCTTGTCCGAAAAGGGGGTAGCCGTCGCTCCGAGTAAAGTGGAGGATGTACTGAATTGGAAACAACCCGAAACAGTAACAGAAATTAGGAGCTTCCTCGGTTTAGCGGGCTACTACCGCCGCTTTATCAAGGACTTCTCCAAAACTGCAAAGCCAATGACATCCCTGACCAAGAAAAACGCGAAGTATCTATGGGATCCAAAGTGTGAAGAGGCCTTCACAAGCTTGAAAAAGTCATTAACCTCCGCACCAGTGCTAGCTCAACCGGACGTCACTAAACCCTTCGACGTATATTGTGATGCCTCCGGCAATGGGCTTGGCTGTGTCCTAATGCAAGAGGGAACAGTAATTGCCTATGCGTCGCGCCAGTTAAGAAAACATGAAGCCAACTACGCAACACATGATCTGGAGCTAGCAGCAGTGGTACACGCCCTAAAGATATGGAGACATTATCTGCTGGGCAATACTTGTCACATATACACAGATCATAAGAGTCTCAAATACATCCTCACGCAGCCTGAACTTAACATGAGACAACGACGATGGCTAGAACTGATAAAAGACTATGACCTGGAAATCCATTATCATCCCGGCAAAGCAAATGTCGTAGCAGATGCACTAAGCCGTCGGGCTCATTGCCATATGCTTGAAGTCCGACCCACGGCAAGGGTGATCTGTTGTGAGATAGATGAGATCGAAGTAATCACTGAGCAAATGGCAGAACTTTACAGCTTGATCATAGAGCCTACCATAAAAGAACAAATTATAGCGGCACAGAAACAAGATAAAAGTATGGCATACATTCGGGAAGGTATAAATGAAGAGAAGAGAGCGTGCTTCACGCTTGACGACCAAGGCGTCCTATGGTTCAAGGGTCGCCTAGTGGTACCTAGAGACATGGAGCTGAGAAAGAAAATCCTAGACGAAGCCCACACCTCCATGTTCACCATACACCCGGGTAGCAATAAGATGTATCAAGATCTAAAACAAAAGTTTTGGTGGACCCGTATGAAACGGGAGATCGCCAAATACGTGTCCGAGTGTGACGTGTGCCAGAGAGTAAAAGCCGACCATCTAAAACCGGCAGGAATGCTTCAACCGCTAGCCGTACCATCTTGGAAGTGGGAAGATATACACATGGATTTCATTGTGGGTTTGCCTCGCACTCAGAAGGGCTATGATTCCATATGGGTGATTATTGACCGACTCACAAAATCAGTTCACTTTATTCCCATGAAAACAATCTACCACGCCAAGACCTATGCTGAATTATACATCGCAAGGATAGTCTCTTTACATGGTGTTCCTCGGTCGATCACTTCAGATAGGGGCTCTCTGTTTGTATCCCGCTTTTGGGAGCACCTACAGACCGCTCTAGGCACCACTTTGATTCGCAGTTCTGCATACCATCCGCAAACCAGTGGCCAAGTCGAGAGGGTAAATCAAATCCTAGAAGACATGTTGAGAGCTTGTGCATTAACTTATTCCACCAAATGGGAGGAGTGCCTTCCTCTAGCTGAGTTCGCCTATAACAACAGCTACCAAAAGAGTTTAGAAATGGCTCCTTTCGAAGCTCTATATGGGAGAAGATGTAGAACACCCCTCAACTGGTCCGAACCAGGAGAACGGCTCATCTTTGGCCCTGATTTGGTAACACAAGCCGAGGAGCAAGTTAAATTTATACATAGCAACTTGAAAAGAGCACAATCTAGGCAAAAGAGCTACTCTGACAAAAGAAGACGACCGTTGGTCTTTGAAGTTAATGATCATGTGTACCTTCGGGTGTCACCAATGAAAGGGGTACATCGTTTTGGTGTGAAAGGGAAGTTAGCCCCGAGATACGTAGGTCCGTTTAAGATCACGGAGCAGTGTGGGCCAGTTGCTTACCGGTTGGAGCTACCTCCACATCTGGCTGCGGTTCATGACGTATTTCATGTCTCGCAGCTTAAGAAGTGTTTGAGAGTGCCGGAAGAAGCAGTGGACACCTCGCAAATTCAAATTGAGCCTGACCTCACCTATGAGGAACGTCCTATAAAAATCCTCGACCAGAAACAAAGAGCAACAAGAAGAAGAGCAATCAACTTTTACAAAGTACAATGGAGTAATCACTCCGAAGAAGAAGCGACTTGGGAGCAAGAAGAATACTTGCAAACCAAATACCCGGGTTTCCTTTCAGCTACTACAAACGAGTACGTATAACCATCAAAATACAAATTCTTATTCGAAATCTTACACAATGCACTGCATCCTAAATTACCTTATCCACCCACATCACATCAACAAATCTCGGGACGAGATTTCTTTAAGGGGGGTGGGTTGTGATGCTCCGGCATCTCAAGTGCATAATCACTCATCTTACATGAAGCATCATCCTTAAACATCATGGCATAACATGTGTGGGTGCATTGGAAACAAGTTGGTTTATATTGCATAGTGAAAAACCCTGTCATTTCATGTGAGATGCTATGTTACAGTTGTATCTTTGGTTCCATTGAGATCTGGGTGAAGTTCATATTGACAAAACTGTAGATACACATGAGATAAACAACTTTGTTAATTGGGGTCTTGTCAGATAATGAGGTTTGGAGGGTGATTAGGGTCATTTAATGACAGTACAGAAAACCAGTTCAAATTGGGGCTGATTTGAAATTCTAAGTTTACTCTGGCCTACGGCCACATTCATGCAAAGACCAAATTAGAAAAGTTGTAGGTCATGAAGTTTTCAACAATATTGTCAAAAAGCTCCTTGGGTGAAAATGGCTGGAAGGGGGAGTTTTGGAATTTTCAAATAAATGGGGTCAGTGGGTCAAACTAAACTTGAGAGCTAAATTCAAATGAATTTCATATTTATGCACCGAATTTGAAGATGAGCCAATTGACAAAGTTGTAGAACTCAAAGAGTAGAACATTTCATATAATTGGCACTTTTTCAAAATCGGGCTCTAAATAGGTCAAAATCTCGATTTTTAGAGAAGAAGGAAACACATTTTTCTTTTTCTTTTATTTCCTTTCCCCGCGGTCGCTGACAGGTGGGCCCGCCTCCGCCGGGCAGCCACCGTGTCCGGGGCGCCGCCCGACACGCGGCCGCCGGCGTACGGTCACGCCGGCGCGCCCACGGATCGCCGACCGCGCCCCTCGGCTCTACCCTCGCCCGCGTATCCGTCCAGATGCATCCCCATCCATTTCCCTCACTCACGCCCTCGCCTCGCTCGCTCTCGCCCGAGCCACCCGCCATTGCCGCCGGTTTCGAGCTCCCACGCCGGCCGCCTCCGACCCTCCCCGTGCCTCCAGACCCCACCACCGCCTTCGCCTCGCCCGTCCGCCTCTCCTCCGCCCACTCTCGCCGCCGCTCCCGCCCTAGACCGCGAGATCGGCTCGCGACCCCGCCCGACCGCCATTACCGAGCCGAGCTCAAGCTCGAGCTCGCGCCGCCCACTCCGCCGCCTCTCGCGCCCCTAGATCTACTCCACCGCACTCGGCTCACTCCCGCGCACCCGACGCGCCCACTCTCGTCGCCGCTCGCCCACGCGACGCCCGGATTCCCTCCGCCTCGACGTCGTTCACGGCGCCGTCCACGCCGCCGACCCTCTTCGGTTCACCGCCGCGCCGCCTCGTCCGCACCCTCCCCGACGCCGAGGCCTACCCCAGGGTGAGCCCCGTGTCCTCGCGCACCCGACGCGCCCCGCGTCGCGGCCCCGGCGAGCCGGAGCTCGCCGGCGCGCGCGCGCCGCCGCGCCGTCGCGCGCGGCGGGAGGAGGAAGAACGACCGGGGGGTTTTTGCAAGCTACCCCCCGGAGTCTGGTCTATTTACGTTTTAAACCACGCGCTGTTTACTGAGTCTTGGCATTCTTACGTGCTAGCCCCTGGAGTATAGGGTTAATTGTGTTCTAGTCCTCGGCTTTACTTTTTTTTTTCCATTTCTTTTTCCTATATTCGGCTGAAACTTTGGAAATTCATATAAAATCGAATAAAAATCGTAAAAAGGAAAACTCAGTTGCATTGTACTCCTAGTAAATAGATCTACACAGTAGGTATGATGTGGGGATGTGCATGTACGGTTTTACCCCTGTTTTTAAAGGTGCATGTTAAATCAATGAAAAATAGGAAACATGGCCTAGATGGAATTCAAAAATGACGAAACTTGGTCAGTAGCTTTCCTAGGGTGTCTTGATACTGTGGTAATTCCTGGTGGCTCAATACTTTACTGTTCATTCATGGTTTTACCATTTTATATGTACTTTATGCATTAGTTGATAATTTGAAAATGAGGTCCCTGCAAAATATGTGAAATAAGGCTCACTAGTATTTTTCTCTGGTTCTATATAGCTTGTGAACACCACTGGTAAAATATGAGCCTCTGCATGTATAGTTTTGATGGTGATTTGAAAATGACAAATCTTGACTTGGAGAACTTGATAAATGGAAAAATGGGTCCTAATGTGCAAGATAAATTCTACCAAAATTCTAGTAGCATGTGGGAGTACTGTAGGGTCCAGAAAGTATATGCTTGGAAGCTATTCTCGCTGTTTATATGTACATCTTAATTTGCACCAGTTTTATATATGGGAAATAGATGTCCTGTCAAAAAGTGGGAATTTTAGCTTGTAAATTTTTGTACATGCAGTTCATACTAAGGATAGCTCACTGGTAAAATTTCATCTTCAGAAACCATGCCGATAAATTATAAAAATTCTGACAAGGTGTAGGGCTGAAAACCTGCTGGAATTTTAATAAAATAATTATAACTCCAATTGAGCTGAAATTTTGACAGTAGCTTTGGGTATGAAATATCTGCTTGTCATAAGAGTTTGGTACCATTTGAGTTAGTCGAACTACCAGAACTCAGATGCATGTTTTAATTCACCACTGTACAGGGTTTACACTAAATATATACATGAAGGTTGATTTAACTGCTACGCACATGTTGTTTTCCATGAAGCATGTACTGCATCCTGGCATCTGCACTTCATCTTCATCAAGTGCATGCATCTGCATTCATAGGCGCTCATGTCGGTGCTTCTCATGCATATAGACCCCGCGATCGAAGAAGAGACAGTGCAGGAGCAACCCCTGGTCGAGGAACCCGAAGAGGAGCAGGAGGACTCGCAGCCGACCGCTGACGCCACCGCCGAAGAGACTAACCCTAGCGAGGAAGAAGGTAGGCAGGATCATACAATTCCCAGCAAATAAAATACCTGTTCATTACGCATATGCATTAGGTGTTGTATGGAACCAACTGCATTAGATCCCTTGGCCGCCCTGGCCCTAGCACCTATAATAGAGTGCGTAGGACGAGTATGCCTAGAATGGCTAGGTACGAGTAGACACGAGTGAATAAAGGTCACTCGTCGCGTAGGTGTTACTTTTCAAAAGAAAAAGTCTCACTATGAAAGCTATTATTATCATGCCATGATTATGTTATATTTTAAATGGAGACCGGGCGGAGATATGGGTATGAATTGTTGAGAATTGAGATAATGTGTGGTGGACTCCGCCCGAGTCGCATAAGGCCGGTCATTGTTCGCCTATTGGTCGGCATAACATTGCTAGAGTGCTTATCCGGAATCTATGGGCTGGTGAAAGTCTTACTTGTGACGTCTCAAGCAAGGGGCACGTTCCTACCCACTGGTTGAGAGGAAGGTGGCCGCGGAGGCGGGTGTCAAAGGAGGGCAGAACCCGACGTAACCGAGGTACCGCTCCTGCGACAACGCGCTCCGGGAGTTAGGCGGGAGTGGTCATCGAACTTGAGACGGGACATGTGGAGATGGGGGAAGCATATGTGGAACGCTGGGAGTTAGTAAGCATATGCCATCCTGGTGCTTCTAGTTATTCCCGGGAATATAAAAATCGATTCGAATCGCTGATGCTCACCAGGTGTGAGAATGCCAATACCACTGACGGGCAAAGTAGTAACCCATATGAATATGTTGTATTGAGAATTCATGGTTTTGACAACTACATACTTGGTTATGCCTGTTTTACCTTGTGAAATATTTGTCGCATTTTGATACATGCTTTACTTTCATGCCATGCTACACCATATCTACTATGTTCCACCAATTTTGATGACTCAAGCAGCTGTTAAATCCTGCTCGGGTGCAATATTGTAAGCAGCTGTCAAATCCTGCTTCCACTGTTTTAGCTTGATACTGTATAAAAGAAATGGCTAAGGACTCAAATGCTAGTAAGCAAGCTTCGCGTCAGCCGTAAGCCTCATCCATTAAGTCCTACTGAGTAATTAGTACTCAGGGTTTGCCCTCACTTTTGGCTTACAGGTACGGAGTTCCTCTTCTGTGCCTGTGTTGGTGGAGGGTCGTGCCCCCATCCGGAATGAGCAGGGTCATGATCTGGCAGGGAGCGGCATCGGTGGGCTCGATGCTCGTTCTTCTATGCAAGTATTTTGAGTACCATGAAACTTGAACTTTAAATTTCCGCTGCGAGAGACTATTTGAACCAGGTTGTTATAAGACACTATGTTGAACTCTATTTGATTTCAAACTTGGATTGTAACTAAAGTCTATGTAATATCTATTCAACTGCCTGTGATGTTGTAACTGTTGTGGCTCCATCGAGAGTCGGATGTGTATGACGTCGGTTCTTCTGGGAAATGGTGACATCGAGAGCCCGAGGGACTCTCGACGGACTACCGGGTTTAGTCTAGCCTAAGTGCACTGCGAGCCAGAGGTGGCAGGTGTGCTTAGTCTGGATTAAGCAGGGCGGTTCCGCCACAGCATGTAACTAGAAAATAGAGTTTTGGGATTTTTAGGCAAAAAGGGTCTGCTGGTCAAACAAGGACCAGCAGTTTGAATTCAAATTTTAAACCATATTTTAAATAGAACATGACCTCAAGCCTTATGACAAAGTTGTAGAACTAGAAGTGTACAACATTTCATCCAATTGGAGTATTTTCAAATTCGGCCCCTAGGATGTTCAAAATGTCGATTTACAGAGAGGGTACAGGCAGTCAAACCCTGAATTTTTCCATTTTCGGATTTTTCAATTCTTTTGTCCCTATTACACGCGGGCCCCACTTGTCAGAACATTTCGGGTTCCCGCTCAGGCAGACCGAAACCACCGTTCGCCCACCGTTCCGGAAAACCGTTTTCGTCTTCCGTAGACTCGATCCCATAGACTATTCCTTCGTCCTTTCACTTGGCCCCACATGTCAATGACTCCGGGTCTATGGACCGCGTCCACCATCGCGCCGTCGTCCTTCTTCCCCTCTCCTTCGCCTCCACGCGGCGGCTACGGCCTGCCATGGCCGTCCGGCCGTCCTCGGCCGAGGCACCGACGCGCCTCCCCTCTCCCTCTATTTCCTTCAGACGGAAGCCGAGCGCCTCCATTCCCTGCCTTCCCCACTCGTCCTTCCTACTCTCTCCCTCTCCCCGCGCGCGAGACGCCAGTGCGCCGTCCGCCATTGGAGTGAGCTCGGAGCTCGAGCTCCCGAGTCGCCTCCGCTGCCTCTCGCGCCCCTAGGACCCCTCCATTGCACTCGCCACCTCGTCGCGCACCCGAGGGAAAAGCTCTCGCCCCCGCTCCGCCCTCCTTTCGCCAGATCGAGTCCGCCGCGCCACCAAGCTCGCCGCGCCACGCCGCCGGTTCACCACCGCCGCGCCCCACCTCCCGAGCTCCTCACACCGCTAGGACACCACCGCCACCCCCGCCACGACCCCGCGGACCCGAGGGGCAAGGTCTAGGCGCCGCTCCGCCTCCCCATCGCCCGGTCCACGTCGCGTCGGTCGCCGCCGGGCACCTCACCGTCGCCGGCCTTCCTCGCGCCTCTCCCCGTCGACCAAGGTAGGGGGTAAGACTGCCCACACTCCCTTGTCTCTCCCCGACCGCCGCCGGCGAGCCGCCGAGCCCCGAAGGGCCGGATCCCGCGTGCGCCGCCGTCTCCTTTCCCCCGTCGGAAGGAAGAAGAAGAGGAGAGGAGGAAGACGATCTTTTGCAAGTTAGCCCTCGTTGTTTGGTGTTTTTACAGATCCAACCCGAGCGCTGTGTACTGTGTCTTGCGGATCTCACGAGCTAGCCCCTGGAAGTTATAGATAATTGCGTTTAGGTCCTAGATCTATATTTATTTTGAGCTGAAACTTTGGAAAATCATAGAAAATGAAAGAAAAATCCAAAATGGGTAAACTCAGTTGCTATGGACTCCCCTTGAGTAGATCTACAGAATGGTTTAGATGTGGACTCATGAAATGACCATTTTGCCCCTGGGTTCTTGCATGCATGTTGAAAGGAAATAAATAGGAAAAATGGACCAAATGGTCTCCAAAAATTGTAAAACTTGGTCAGAAGCATTTTTGTGGTATGATAGCACTGTGAAGATTTTTATAGCCATAGATCTTGCTGTTTAATTACTCTTTTACCATTTTACATGTGTTATGTGCATCTATTCAACTTAGAGAGTGGGGGCTACATAAAGTAGACTTAAAATGGCTCTCTAGTATTTTTCATACACTTGGGACAGCACAAGTAGCTCACTGATGAAATTTGAGACCTTGCATGTCAAGTTTAGATAGTGATTTGAAAATGACAAAAAGGCAAAAGCTAGGAAAGAAAAAGGGAAAAAGGGCATTAAAACAACTAGGAAAGTTAAGGGATAAATTTGGTGATCTATTTAGGACGTCAGGATTCAAAAGAGCATTCTTGAACACTTTATTACCACTGTTTTGAACTATGTGAATTCTTTAGTAAAGAAAAATATGAAAAATAGATGTCCTGAAAAACTAAAGATATTCACTTGCCAATTTTTGTATGTGTAGTTTATGATAGGTTATGCTTGCTTTTAATGATGGTTTATACGATTTCTTAGGGATGGTTTGTATGATTTCTTAAGAAAGCATGTAGTTTTACCTAATAGAAGAAACGGGTATGGTAAATGTTGTTTAACTGCATCTTTGTCCTTTTGCATCCTGTCCCCGACATATGCATTACTAGCACTCATTTGCATATGTTGTCATGCATATAGATCCCGCAAACGAGTGGTCGACGCAGGAGGTACTGTTGATCAAGGAACCGGACGACGAGTTGCATCAGGTGCAAGAAGACGACGTGTCGCTGATTTAAACCGTCCCTGATTCAAGGAGTTGCCTGGGGCAAGGCCCTACAACTCGGCAAACTAACTTAGTTTAGTTTGTTGGTTTTCTTATTATAATCAAAAGGTAGGCAGGACCATGCAAATCCCAGCAAACAAATTATTTTGAGTTACGCATATGCATTAGGATTGATTGAAACCAATTGCATTAGACTTCCCGGCCGCCCTGGCCCTAGCACCTATACTTAGGGTTCGTAGGACGGGTGCCTAGAATGGTTAGGCGCGAGTAGACACGAGTGAGCACTGTCACTCGTCTCGTAGGGTTTACTTTCGAATGATGAATCTTCATTACTATGAATTTATTATTGCTATGTTAAGCTTTCAATTGAGACCGGACGGAGATATGGGATTACTATGTTGAAAAATGATGTGATGGTATGGTGGACTCCGCCCGAGTCGCATAAGGCCCGTTCGCTGTTCGCCTGCTGATCGGCATAACATTGCTAGAATGCTTATCCGGGAAATGGGACCAGTGAAACCTTACTTGTGCCATCCGAAGAACAGAAACACGTTCCTACCCACTGGTTGAGAGGAAGGTGGCCCGGGGGAGCTTGGTGCTCATGACGGGGAGACCGAGATGTCGGCAGGCTCGTCATGGGGGCACAACCCGGGAGTCAGGCGGGAGTGAATCGAACTTGGGATGGGACAAGTGGAGAAGGGGGACTATATGTGGGAAAGCCGTCGTGTTAGTAAGCATATGGGCCCCTGGCATTTTCTAGTTATTCCCGGGAATATAAAAATCGATTCGAATCGCTGATACTCACCAGGTGTGAGAATGCCAATATCACTGACGGGCAACGTAGAACTGTTTGAGGCAAGATGTTTTATGGAATTGAAGATTTGATACGACACAATGGTTATGCATGCTTTACTTCATGCAAATTACTCGCTTTATATTACCAGTGAGATTCAGGATAAAGACTAGCGGCTGTCAAATCC
Source organism: Paspalum notatum (assembly GCA_022530915.1). Lineage (NCBI taxonomy): Eukaryota > Viridiplantae > Streptophyta > Magnoliopsida > Poales > Poaceae > Paspalum > Paspalum notatum. The sequence goes on from CM039692.1 coordinate 29,238,826, forward strand.
CGCTATAGCATGACATTAAAACATAGTGGTTAATCATAATTAAAGGATAGCGACTGTCAAATCCCGCTATCCTATGGCAACATTTTACAGTTTAAAACCAATGGCTAAGGACCTACTCGCTAGTAAGCTGAGCTTTGCGTCAGCCGTAAACCCTGCCCATTAAGCCCTACTGAGTAATTAGTACTCAGGGTTTGCCCCCACTTTTGGCTCACAGGTACTGGCGGCATTTGGATAGCTGCTTGGAGAAGGGTAGCACCGGTGGGCTCGGTGTTTCTCGCCTCGTTCATCTGTATGAAGACTTCTTATGTATTTGGTTTCCGCTGCGAGATGTTTTGAAAACGCTTCCGCATTATATATATTTTGGACATGTATTTGACTATATACATTCTCGGTTTGTAACTAAGTCTATCTATTCTATATTTCAACCGCCTGTGATGATGTAACTATTGTGGCTCCATCGCGAGTCGGATGTGTGTGATGTCGGTTCCTCTGGGATTTGGTGCAAATCGAGAGCCGAGGGCTTCTCGACGGACGACCGGGTTTAGTACGGTCTAAGTACACTGTAAGCTAATGGTGATAGGTGTACTTAGCCCGTATTAAATCGGCGGTTCCGCCACAAACTTCATATTTTATCATGTGTTCACTTAAATTGTGCTCATATTTATTCTTATTTATTCTATTTTTACAAAAAATCGCTATTGGCCATAGCGCCGCTATAGCGGCGTAGCGGCTCGAAAAAAGTTACCGCTGTTTAGCATAGCACGCTATTTTAAACCTTGTAGAGGAGAATAGTAAAGCTTTGAAGGCCCGAGATAAGATGCTGGAGATGGCTGGTAAGAAGCTGAAAAAGCTTAAAGCCAAACTTGTTGAGGCCTTAGAGGAGAATGAGAAATTGAGTACGAGACCCTAGCCTAGTGAGATTGAGTTCCCTACCTGTGAGTCTTTCATGTTTGAGCTTAGTGATCAGAGGAGCAAGTATGCTCATCAAGTTAAGGAGATGGATAGACTGAAGGGTGAGTTAGGCAAGCTCTAGTCTAAACTGGATGAGCCTATTGTGAGTGATGCTCCTATGTGTGAGGATTGTCCCCACCTGCTTGTTGCTATAGCAGTGCTGAAGGTGAAGAGTGAGGGACAGCTCAAAGAGCTTGAGAGCACTAGAGCTAAGCTTGAGGAGCTTAGGGCTAGACCTGCGCTTTTGGGTGCGTGTATGGTCTGTCCTATCTTGAGGAGTGAGTCAGAGCAATTGAGAATTGATTCTGAGGTGCTTTTAGCACCTGCTGACACTTGTGAGAACTTCCTAACCCTAAGGATGCAGCTAGTAGACAGAGATGCCACTGTTAAGAAGCTAGAGAAGGTTGCTCCTGTGATTCCCTTCTTAGATTATGATACATGTGCTGCCCAGACAGTAGTTCTAGAGGATCTGAGATTTTAAGTGTTGTGTTTACAAGATGACAACTATAGGTTGAGAGAGGTGCTGAGTTGGGTTTATGTGAGGCAATCCTAATTAGAGATGATTATTGAGAGCACCAAGAGAGCCGAGGGTGACATGAGTGGTTTTGGGTTTGAGGAGTGCAGTACCTTGGGTGAGAAGAGTGCCCCGGTGAAGATCAAAACTGCTCCTACCTAGCCAAGTCAGACTGTTGATAGAGTTTAGCATAAGCCACCCAAGGCTGCCCCAAAGAAGCAGTACTGGACATCCAAGCCTTCATAAGCTAAGTTGGGCAAGATAGTGGAGGAAGTGCTTAAGCCTTCAGGCAAGAAGAAAGTCCAGCAGTCTGCACCACCCAAGGCTACACCACCTAAGCCTAATGTGTAGCCTAACCCTTTGCCTAGGAGGCCTATCTACCACTGAGTTCTGCCAGCAGAATGACCACCTAGAGGAGTTTTGTTTCAAGAGGAAGCGAGTTGAGAGGTAGGAGCGAGCTTGGGGGAACCAGATCAGTTCTACCAGGGCGGTATGCAAGATCCACCCCACTACAGTGAGATGAGAGATGGCTTTGCTGGTGGTGCGCGTTGAGGCGACTTTCAAGCCCGTGCTCTTAGCAGTGAGAGATGCTTTACCGGCCGAGCTCTTAGTCATTTTCAGCGCGGCTATGGACCTTGTGACCAAGGCTTTGTGAGCGAGTTTGAGAGCCCATGCTTTGAGGGTCATGGTTACTCTAGTCGTGGCGATTTCTTTGACTGTGTTTACCCCACTTTTGAGCAGATGGCTCGGCACTGGTACAACAATTTTGGTACTATGCCTAGTGCTGGACCATTTACTTACCATCGCTTTACTTGATTTTGTAGGACCGAGGCATGGAGGATGTGTAGATCATGGACTTAGTTGCTCTAGACACAAGACAAGGCACCGTAAGTGGTTCTCTAGACTCAACCTCATGAGCACCAAGAAGTACATCACATTCGGGGACAATGGTCAAGGTAAAGTGTTGGGTGTTGGTTCTGTTTCGCTCTCTGCTAAGCTTTCCCTAAGAGAAATTGCTTTTGTCCAGAATCTGGGGTTCAATTTGGTCTCTTTTCACAACTTCTCGATGAAAGATTTGAGATTCGTTTTAAGAAGGGTGTGCGACACGTTCTTGATGTTAAGGATACCCTTGTTTGATCTTTGCTGCATTTTGATCAGGTTTTTATGGTCGACCTTACATCTGTTTCTGGCCCTGCACGGTGTTTAGTTGCTAGTCCCTTTGCTGATATATGGAATTGGCATAGGAGGCTTGGTCACTTGAGTTTTGATCTGCTAGTTAGGTTGAGTTCAATGGACCTAATCCGAAGATTGCCCAAATTAAAAGCGGAGAAGGACTGGCTGCAAAGCCAGAGTCACAAACACTCGACAAGCTTGAAAAGTCAACTGAAGCACTACCAGCCAAGAGTCCTTTACAAGCATGATATCCATTTGCAACCCACTAATCATCTAAAGGGGCAAAAATAAGCTGCCTAGCAGCATAGTCACCAAGAGGCCCGGCAGCGGCTACATAGATGTCGAACACGTCCGCGGCGGTCCCAGGCTGCAGTCCAATAGCCGCCGCCACGAGATCCACCTTAGGCTTTGTTTGGCAAGTTGTGGATACGTATTACACGTGGAAAAATCTGTACACATATTTAGCTACCTAGCAATACTAGTTAACCCACTTGATACACAAAACACATGGATTAAGCCTCAATCCACACTAACACACACCCACCCAAACGAGGCCTTAGAGTTATGAGTCTTGATAACCGCAGCAGAATTCATAACGCCGTCCTTCACAACACCATTGAAGAAAGCTTCAACATCCCTCAGAGAGGTCTCCACATGCTCGGCAATGGGCCTTGGAGGATCCTCCAGCGCGATAGCATCAAGCAGACCTACTATACCAGCCTCTAACTGGTTTTTCGACGTTTCCAATTCGCCACACTTCTTGGCAATCCGATCGCTCAGCTTGTTAGCATCGCGGTGCAGGGTCTATTGCAAGGACAACTCCTCCAGAGCCATCTGCTGAGCATTGGAGATGGATGTAATTTCTCGCTCATATTTGGCTTTGTCTTCAAGAGCCTTCGCCGGAACGTTTCTCGAGCAAAGACCGTGAAGCGGCAAGCATCTTATAAGACAGTTCAAGGTCCATGGAGATTACCTCAAATGATCTCTTCAGATTGGCGAGCTCGCCCCTCAGCCGAGAGAACTCAGCCTCGGCCGTATCCTTCTGCTTGGTCAGAACATTGACCTGGTTCTCCAAACCAACTTTTTCTAGCAAGAGACACCAAAAAAGTCAGAGTAGAAAGACAAGCGAAACACGGGGAGTACGATGACTCACCAGCAACCGACGCCTGAGCAGCGATGAGCTCCTGCCTCAACTTGGCAACTTCCTCACGAAGCCCGGAGAGACCTAAACAGCGGCGAGCTCCTCCTTTAGCCAGGCATTCTCCTCATAGACCCTGAGAATCTCCTGCATGGGATCCTAGAAAAGATCGACGTAAATCAAGAACAATGCTACAGAAAATACAGAGTAATCGGACACTCACAGGGAGGGCAAGAGCAAGCTTGGGGGCTGCGTCGGCGTCGGACTCCAATTGAGGAACACTCAAATGGGCCTCCGCAGCCATCCCCGTAGGCGTAGAGCACTCTACTTCCTCAGTTCGCGGCAAATCGCCCCCAGAACCTGAAGCATCATCACGTACCCCCAGTGGCGCGAGAGGGGCCACATCAACTGCAGCAAATCCTGATGACTCAAACAAGTTGCAATCAATATAAGCGACTCGGCAAGGAAATTGTCCCACTCATCTCACCCGTGGGGTTCAAAACAGAGCACTGGGCAACTCCATCGAGCGGGACAACATCATCAATACGCTTGGGGGCTTCGCCCTCCGAGATGTCAAGGTCCTACACCAACTGCTCCTCGGTGACCTCCTGTCCATGAGCCTCTACGACCGGCTCTCGAATGCTTGGGGAACCAGCCTTAGCCACCCCGTTATCCTTGAGGGCTCCGGAAGGTCCTCCGCTAGAATTACATCAACAACAAGATCAAGTAACATTGACAAGGTCAAATTGCCCGATGACTAAATAGCAAAACACTTACGGAGTGAAGACCTTCTGCACCCTCTTGTACCCCCTGCGACGAGGCCATAGAGGGGAGGCTGCGGACTGTGAGGACTCCACGACGAGCTGCTCGTGCGCAGCGACCGCCGACAGCTTACGCTTGCGCTGCCTTTGAGCAAGAGTCTCGTTGTCACAAGGCTAGTCATCTTCTGGTGGGTTTACCACCACCTTGGGAGTAATATTATCAGCCCTAGCAGCCGCTATCTTCCGCACAGTCAGCCGGGCTCGATGAGGTCTCTCCGCGGTGGCCTTCTCAGCAGCGCCTTCACAAGAAGAGACACCAACAACTTCATCCCCCGATGGTCGCTCAACACCAATGTCAATATAGAAGTTGGCAGGACAACTCTCAGCGTCAAGTCGAGAGATAATGCTCTCGGGAACGTCTTCCTCTGCCATCATCTTAGTCTTCAATCGAAGTCCCTTAGGCATTGGGGGATGAGACAAGTACTTCACAGCATGTCTCTAGATACCACAAGAGGAAAGTTAGGCACCTAACTGCAGAACAAAGGCAAGTCAAGAACAACATAAAGTGGATAGGGACTCTTACCTCCATCGGAGACTGGTAAACCGAGAGCGATTTGGGAGCACCAAGATTATGCACCTCGCTAGTAAAAAATGGAGACACCCTAAAGAAGACCTCCTCTTCACTGACCGGCTTGTCATCTACATGGGTCAGATCATCCAACCTAGAATACAAGAAGGCGGGATGCACCCAATCCTTCAGAGGCTGAATCTTGTGATAGACAAAGTCAACTGCAATAGCCATGGCAGTTAGACCTCCATTCTCAAGAGTATCGATGTTTTTTAATAACACTCGGACCTGATCCATTTCCTCCTCTGGCACCGGTTCCCGCCACTGGTCGATTGGATTGGGTATGAACCCAGCACTCTCAGGAACCGACAAGGAGCAATTTTCAAGCATGAACCATTTGTCTTTCCAATCCTTGACGGAAGTCGACAGGGGCAAAGTAAAATACTCTTTCTTTTTACTGTCACGCAACTGCAGAGTGGCCCCTCCAAGATACGAGTACCGATCATTCCTAAGCTAACGTTTGCAGCAAAACAGGAAGTGCCACAAATTGAAGTGCGGCAAAATCCCCAAATAGGCCTCACACAGATGCACAAAGGCAGCCAGTTGAGTCATGGAATTGGGATGGAGATGCGGTAGCTCAATCTTGTGGTAGTACAGCAGCCCACGAAGGAAAGACCAGACTGGAACAGTCAAACGTCACCAGAAATACCTGTAGTAGTACAGCAGCCCACGAAGGAAAAAGCAGACCGGAACAGTCAAACCTCGCCAGAAATACCAGGAAAACACAGGAGTGTTGAAGGCATTATTCCCTGGGTACTTACAGCCGAATTGAGTTTCCCACGGCCCGGATTCCTTGGGGAGGCAGCAGCCCGAAGTCCACCAGACTCTCCAGATCGGAATCCTTGACCACAGTCGTAGTCCACGAGCAGGACGGGCTCGGTAGCTGACCATCGAGCCGGCCCGCCACCTCGCCGTTATCCTTGAAGTTGCCGGCGATGAAAGATTGACCCTTCTTGGGCGGCATGGCGCGAGGCTTGCGGCTGGCGACGTTGAATCGTCTGCTCATACAACGGCGGACGGAAGCGGAGACGCGACGGCGCCACGGAAAGCAAAAAGCACAGTGGCAGCACGAAACACTAACAAAATGGGGGAAGAAGAGACATGACTCAAGTAACGGGACGTCGGTTTGGAATTACACAGTGCTCCGCGATCTGGAGTTATGACGACAGGAGCTCAAGCGACACATCTGTTAGTATCAACGCGGAATATTAACAGCAGCAGACGCCTGCAACGGGAAACCGACTCAAATCGTGCAGGCTCGGCCAAGAAGCAGTCGGTCCAATGGGAAACGAATCCTGCCACAAAAGCAATCGGCGCCACAAGTGGAGAGCACTTGGCAGTATAAGCTTTGCGTACCACTCGGCGTAACAAGTCGGCAGCAACAACTTAATATTGGTTTTGATGTGCCAGTTCCCAAAACTACTCGGAGGCCACATTATAAACCATTAGGGAGAATTTTCACCGTAAAAACACGAAGACTCGACAACAAAATCAACAAAGGCATCCGAACTTCTCAGCAATGCTTGGCAAGGAAGAACTTATATATTGGACAAATAATGGTTCTCAGGCAGTTCATTACAAAAGTACTGCAATAGGTACATATGCATAACTATACGGCGGATCACATCTACGCCTACATGATACTACTATCTACGTGAAAACACGGTGGCGCTTCAGCGGACGGGCGGCAGCATCCTCGCCGTTGTCCCTGTCATCGTTATCGCCAATTGTCGCCACCGCTCACCTTCGCCACCATTGTCGTCGTCGCTGCCCTCGTCATCGTCGTCATCATCGTCATCCTCGTTTGTCGTCATCCTCCTCATCGTGGTCGGACCTGGCGAGTCCTATGCGGTGAAGGCCGTGAATCTTTGCCCTCTCCTTCCGGTTGTAACCTTGAGAATCGTCGGAGTTGGGAGCCTCATCGTCCTCCTACACAGAAGGAGCTTGCTCATCGCCCTCATCGCCGCCTTCAGAGCCGGTGGATGAGTCCTCATCATCGAACTCGCTGGTGAAGAACAGAAGAAGGCATCATCTTCGGTCCAATCGTCAGGACGACGCGACTTGGTGGAGCCGGAGAGCTTCTTGCCCTTGCCGTTGCTGCTGCCACCGGCCATGGTGTGGTTAGCAATGCACGTGGCGGAGTGGAAACTGTTTCTAATAGGGCAAGCGACTATGAAATACAAAGGCGGCGTATTGGCAACGAGGCCCTTGGGTGTTATTATATACCAGTGGCAGCATCGGTTCATATTCCGGATACACGCGTCGTGACGTTTCGGAAAAGGAAGTTCTCCGGTGTTTTGAGTTCGGGCGATGATACAACTTCTAATACTATGCGCCCTTGGGCCCATGCTTTGCTGATGGTATATCGGCACATTGCAGATGCGGCAGTTATACTCTGACTAAAATCAAAAGCATGGGACCCGAGCAATGATTCGGATTGGCCACTGGAATATGACCATAGGGCAACGATCAGTCAGTACCAGTCCGCATGTGGCAAGGTGAACACAATAGATGAATGTGTGCACTATGGCTCTTTACCCTTTTTGGCAATCTCCACTAATGCATTCCTTACCCAGTGGAGCTTGGGGGCTAGGGAGAGGTAAAGAGGAAATTCAAGTTTGAAACTTTTTCTCTTGGCAACATGTTAGTTGACGCAGCTCAAACCTTCAAGCCGATTGCTACACAAGTTGACGTGAAGCTTGGGGGCTGCTCCATATGGAGTTCATCTATCAATGAACCCCATATCATGAAACATTCTTCCCAGAGGCATGATGACATGGAGACCTTTAAGATGATTTGTACCAAATCCTCATGAAACTCAGGGGCTTCTGGGCGTCATGGGCCCCCAGGTACCCTATGGACACGGTTTACCTGCGTCCCAGCAGGTGGTCCGAGTGGTTTCCCTTGCGGGACAAGCCGCAGGAAGATTTGAAGGATAAGCAGGCTCGGCCGATAGGATAGGTACTGATCGTATGTAGATATACATTTCCCCGATCATGGGATTGTAATCGGTTAAGTCCTACGTAGCCGGCTTGTAACCCTAGCTCCCTCGGCTATATAAGGGGAGCTAGGGACCCTAGGAACATTCATTCACATCCATGACGCTCTAGCGCTCAATACAATCCACACACACCTCATACAAGATGTAGTGTATTACGCGATCAGCGACCCGAACCTGTCTACATCGTTGTACCCCTTGTTCTGTATACCTTCGCAATCCACTCACCTACCCCCCTCGATCTCTAAAACCATCTCGTGGGTTACCCCGAGGTGGGCTGACGGCATAAAGCACCGTCAGCCAAGGTGAGTTGATGTCACGAGAGAGGTTTCATAGTGGCAAGGCAAGGGCTCACTACGTGATGATGAAAATTATCGGAGTGGATCGCGTACAAGGATGTTGTCAAGAATTCCAATGTTAGTTGTTGGGAGGTTGTCCCTGAATTACATCATGTGACGGGTGAAAAAGACACACTTTCAAAAGGTATGTCGGTGTGTGTATAGTTAAAAAGGAAGTCGAATTGCAAAACATATTCATCATGACCCTAACTCTCTATGTATCCAAATCCATGGGTGTTAAAAAGGGTAATACTTATACTCTGCTAATAAAGAGGCCATATATATCGTCCTCGACGACCTCCACCATTAAAAAGGGAGGTGGAAGGAAAGAAAAAACAAGGAAGGGCAATAGTTGCATCCCCGTCTGGGGTTTGCTCGTTTATGGTACGAGGGGCTTGCTTAGGTCACAATGAACGCCTTGTCCTCGTAACTCAAAGGGGGTCATTGTACCCCATCTGTCACAAGTTGACGCGCATAGTACGTACTGTTTCGCTAGCAGTACTGGTACTTCCCTGAGGACTAGCAGTTGATTTGTTCTTTTTATATGCATTTAGACATGATTCTTGTTATCTACGGAAGCCTGAATTGGGAAGATCTGATTGTTCCCAGCAGCTGCCCATCTCTAGTTCCTTGGCAATCCATGGCCGTGCTGCAGTTACAATTTGATTGATGAATGCAACAGAAGTATCATTGGCAGTGGTATGGAGACAACAATCAGGCTGTGGAACCATGTCATAGTCCATGATGGTGCTGTGGGCGTGGGGAACTAGCAGGGCGCGAAATTGAGCAGATGACTGTGAACCTCGTCAAGGCGAGCGCTGCTTATAACGAGGTGGTCTGCCACGGGTCCATGCTCCGAACGCTCCTAGTGCTCAGACGTCCGATCCAGGCGCTAGCTGTCAGACGCCCTCCGCAAAATAGGAATAGAAATCATGTGTCCTTAACATCGAAAAATAGTATGTACAACACTGAAAATAAACTTTTGCAACATCAATATTTACATTAAAAATCATAGCGTACATCCGATTTAAAGGAAAAAACCCCACCACAACATCGGTTCATGTTTCACGCAACATGGAAAAACAACGACAATATTTCACGCACCACTAAAATACATATCTTCAACATTGAAAACATAGTATATGCAACACTCGAATTCAACTGTCACAACATCCATAAATGAAATAAAAAATTAATCACATTCATCTATATTCAAGTTCAGTGTAACATTAGAAATGGACGGACGGGCTCGTAGCAGATTCAAATTCAGTGCAACATTAGAAATAGAATAGTACGTGTATGCAACACTAAAATTCATCAAATGAATTTCATGCAACATCTCAAATTACAAAACACAACATCTCAATTTATGAGTTGCAACAACAAATAAAAATCAACAAAATCACCCATCTCCACCCCAAATCCAAAAGAACCTGTTGCAAAATCATGGATGGATGGGCTCGTAGCAGCTGTGCCGAGATCCCGACGCCTTCCTGCCTTGGGCCATCATCACCGACGCAAACTACCCAGCATTGGAGATGTCGTTGTTTCATGCAGTTGCAGCAACCTCTGATGAGTAACACAAAATCCCCTCAAGCCTCGGCGCCCATCAACTCCGGCTCCCGCTGAGGCCAGCCTCCTCCGACGAGAAGCTCCACACCGGCGCTAGCCTCAGGTCCACAATGCATGAAAAATTAAAGCCGAATGCAAATGAGCTGGAGAGGATACCGAAGGACCTGTTTGTCACTTGGTTCATTCAGGCAAGGGTTATTTAGATAATTGGCTTTACAAACGATCTATTTAGTGGAAGGGTTTAGTGACAATTTCGCTGTAAACACCGGATGCATATTGCATGGATCACAACAGCGGATTGGACGCGCACGGGTGGGATGTTTGCACATCAGTCGTTGCCTAATTTTTGGTTAATACATACAATGTTTTTACGTGGTATACACGCGAGATATTGCTCAATTCCCAATAACAACTAGCGAGGTATACATCTAGCCACTCGACTTTCAGATTTGTCGTTTGATGATTTTTCTTATTCAAAACTTTATATAACCATTCAACAAATATAAGATATAGTTATCAGCATATAAATCAAAATATAACAAAATAGATAATATTTACACACTTTTTAAATAAGATAAATAGTTAAACGATAAAATATAACATGACTTTTTACAGGGCTGGTACTGTAGCAGTGAAGTCATCCTCACCAACGTAGACGGAGACGAGTTTAAAATATAAGCAGTGGGATGGACAAAGTTGTGAGAGAGTAGCTTCACTGTAACACGAGATCCTTTGCTTAGAAAATGAACCGATCAGATCTCTAATTACAGTGGTAGAGCTAGAAACTTGAATTTTTCATTACTATGAGAGACCAATAGTACTAAAATTTTAAATTTTATTTGATTTTTGAAAAGCTTAGTGTAAAATCTCCAACCTCCTCACCACCGCCGACTTCCTTCTCCACTCCCACTGCCTCATACGCCTCTCCTCGCGACCTCCTCCTCCAACAATGTCCGACAGTTTGCACGGACCTTGCCAAGGCCCTGGGCGGCGGGGTTGGTGGTACTATGTTGCTTGGGATTTTAGCTGCCATTGGGTGGTGCGTCACTTCAGCACAGAACCAGAAGGCAGTGGCGAAGGCGAGCCAGCGAACATCAACACGGGCTGACTAATTCGCGAGCGCTCGCTGGATTCCAGCCCACTGAGCGACAGGCAGACGCTCTCCCCTGCCCCTGCATGCGTGCATAAAAAAGAGCAAAAAAGGCCACCCAACCTCAGGGGTTGGGACACTATTTCTTACAATGGCACCATTTGTTTTGTTGTTTGTATGATCTTAAACATTGCTATATTTGAAGTTTTCGACCGATGGTCTGACCGGTCAACCCAATCAAACAGTGAACCGATGACTCCACCGGCTTTTCTCTTTTCTCTATTATTCTTATTTTCCAAATTTCTAATTTTTGATAAATTGTTATCATCATAATTTTTTGTACACTATACGTGGAATGAAAAGTTATGATTATAATTTTAGATACATGTGGAATGTGACTTATGATCATAACTTTATACGTGGAATGAGAAGTTATGATCATAACTTTAGGATCATAATTTTAGATATATGTAAAATGGAACTTATGATCAAGACTTTATACGTGGACTGAAAGATTATGATAATAACTTTAGGATCATAATTTTGGATACATGTGGAATGGAAGTTATGATTATAACTTTATACATGGAATGAAAAGTTATGATCATAATTATAGGACCATAATTTTAGATATACGTGGAATGGAAGTTATTATCATAATTTTAGATATATGTGAAATGAAAGTTATGATCATAATTTTTTATCATAATTTTAGACATACGTGGAATGGAAGTTATGACCATATTTTTTTTTATAAATTTAGAGTAAACAGCAAATAAAAAACTCACGTGGCCCTGCGTCCCACCCTCACGAGCGGGAACGGGAGGATCACTCACTTGATTCAGGCCAGGCGAGCGATCGCCATCCAGGAACTCCGACATCAACATCATCATTGAGGGCGCCGGCAAGGGCAGCCACGGCTGTGGGACTGTGTCTTCGACAGTGTTTTTCTATTTTTCAGTGTTTGTATTTGTATTTTTGTGCTTTGTATGTAAATGCTCGTTTGGTTCAAGGCCTTCTTTGGCCAGATCAAACTTTGGCCACAGTTTAACTGTTTTGACTCTAAATTAGAATTATATTATACACCATAAATTTCATCTATATGGTTTAGGCCATTGAGGGCCTTAAACCAAACAATGCTGACCACATATCATGTTGTCGCTTAATTTGAGTCGCACAAGCCACCCGCCCGATCGGTACCGAAGCAAACGACCACGACGCACGAGCCAGTTCCCCCAGTACGCACACCTCAAGTTAGCTAGAGAAGACGGTTGGATCAGATCGATCGGTGGCACTGAGATGTCGACCATATGCATATAGACATAAGTAATAAATGGAAGAGAACTCCATATAGTTTCTTTGAACAAGGAAATAAATTAAACTGATACAGTTCAAGTTCGAGAGATAAAACCACACTCAAAACAAACAGAAAATCAAATACAAAATACGTCTGCGAGTTCTAATATCAAGCACAGAGCGTGGAAAAACTGTCACGCCATCCTTGTTACTACTATGCTAGATGCTGCCTAGTTTTTAGCTGGTCAACACAACATGTATGTATATATAGTACTCCACTTATGCACACACATACATGCGCTTGTATGTGGCACGCAGGTGCTCGGCCGTAGTACGCAAAGGCATCAGTTTCTGCCCTGCTCTAGTCGCAGCAGATATCGCAGAGCCAACAGCAGCACAGGGCAGCAATACTGCAAAAAAAAAAAAAAAAAAAAAAAACATGAAAAGAACGGTCGTCATCATTCTGTATGTATAACAAAATTAACCACCGACAGAGAAGCTCACGTTTTGCATGAAATTAAAGTGAGCATTCTTGTGATAGATCGAGCTGTTGTACTGATCAAAAGGATCCCATTGGTAGCTAGCTTATACAGTATATATTAGTTAAAACCAGAAGCTGATGGCGATCGAGCACGACTGGCGCTTAATTAATTATTACCATCCATCGATGAAACTGGTCTTCCGGCGGCGCCCCCCTCTTGCAGTTGCTCCGCGTCCGCCGCGCGGCGGCGACGCCGCCGCCGCGCCTGCTTGCTGTGAATCCGCCGTCGGGTAGCCTAAACGGAATCATCACACGAGATCAGCCAACGGGAGCAAAGAAGAGAGCATGCGTGCAGTTGAAAGCAGTAGGATTCAAAGAGCTAGTGAGAAAGATTAAACTATCTTCCATGGCAAATAAAGGACAGCGAGATCGAGCTAGCAGACCTAGTGGAGGCGGCTGCATGTTATTCTTGTGGTTGACGCCCTCCATGCTCGATCTGTCACGTACGTACGTTCTTCTACAAACTCTCAGCTCTCCCTGTCGTCTCGACCGTTTTGTTTTTGTCTGACCAATAAGATCCCTATCTTAAGCATGCAAGGAGGATATATAGACCTATCTTTTATGCGAGAAGACGCTGGGAGATCGCCGAGGCATATTATAGCCGGCCGGAGAGCCGCCGTGCAATGCAATGCATGCGCACACATGGAAATATTCCATTTGGAGAGTTCTTGAAGGAAACTTGCCAGAGATCGATCTATGTGTGTGCAGAACTGCAGATACATGTCCACCTGTATCAGCGTTGTCGATCGGGCTTTCCTGCCGACCCCGCTTTGCGTGTGGACCATGCATGCTACGGTGTCCGACGAGTTGCGCGCCCACATCGTAGCGCGCTACCGGGTCGAATCTGTCGTCGCACGTTGATCGCCGTGGAAAACTTGGGAATCCAGCAGCCGCAGTTTGTTGGATTGGGTTAGATCACTGAGACGGGACTGTCGGCAGGCGCCGGCGCCGAGCTGCTGCTGCAGTTAGCTGATCGAAGCGAATAAGAGGGCATCGATGACGACAGGTGCTGATGGTAAATTAACAATTCAACGGCTGTTAAATTAGAATTAGATGCACACAAATGACGGCAGGTTACTCTTTATTATATTCTTGCTAGTGGTAATACTTCAGTGCGCAGGTTAATTGGATGGCGGGCGGGCGGGCGTCGGTGCTAATTCCTTTTTCCTTCTTATAGGTCACTGATAATATGGTGGGTGACACGACACCAGATCATCAGTCAGAAGCCGCGTTCTTGTAGGTCCAAGGAATATGTCCTTCCGTGTTGCGTCCAAGAGACCTCCGATTAGAGCAAAAAAAAAAGGACGACAGGAGCTTGCATGCATGCGTTACGCCGTTACGTTGCAGGCAGTACAGATGCGAAAGGTTCCAGTATGTACTGTTATTGTGTTAACTAACTAAGACTTAGACGTACGTGTTCTTTTCTGTGCACTGCATCTGGATCCCCCCTCCTCCCCGGCCTGTTGATGATCTTCACTCGGTCTAGTATCTCTCTGTCCAGAGTTCAAGACTGTACAGCTTGGGACGACAGCATCTTGGTCAGGCATGCACATTATGAGCAATGCGTATTCAGAAACATTATTAACAACGATCACAATTTGCTGTATGTTTCTTGTAACAGAGGAGGACAGAAGATTCTCTTTCATCTCAAGATGATACTTTGTTGTGGTCTCTGAAAAACAATTTATCTTCTTATTCCAAAAAAACAACGATCACAAGGGTCGGAACCAACTTAATTACTTGTGTATATATTTGTGTGCTTCGTTCTTCCCTCAGATGACTGCCTGACGGATGAGAAATATACTATATGCTACACACAACATTTGACTGCAATTAGATATGAACCTGATCGAATAAGTAAAGAGGTTTGAATTATCAGACGACACGGGATTGTCGGCAGCAGTGGTTTCAAAAGAAGAAAAAGGGAGAAAGAACAGCGGAATCAGATTCCATAACTTTGATTTTAGCTTTTCAACACATGTGCATGCTTGAATCTTGATAACTACACTACAATGCAAAGCATTGCCACCGCCACATCAGCTCAAAATTGGAATATCACAACCGTTAACTGGTCTCTACATGCACAAGAGAAGGCGCGTACTACGTAGGCACAAAACGAATTTTTGTTCCTTTGACCTCAAAAGGAATAATGTACGTGTGTACCTAGGTATTATATGGATTATTACCTAATAAACATGATATGTAAGTCAGCTGGCATCGTAGGTCTAGCTATTTGGAGTGTTTGGTCTGAGGAATGGATGGTCCACCATTCTCTTTTTCTTCAATTTCATCTGTGGAATGGAATATATTGATTCACCACCGCATCATTCTTCACTGGCTAAGAATAATTATTACTATAAGCAGGATTACTAGAGGGATAGAGACATTCCATCAAATTTTAATGCATTACTCATATGGTCCCTTAAACCAAACAACACCTAAGACTCTCCTCTAAAATATTTATTCCCCCTACCCTTCATTTTCTATATTTATCACTTTTTAGTTCAAAAATAAACTATCCGGCGACAAATATTCAAGAACGGAGGTAACATCTTCTTATATTGGAAAAAATGTAAAGCAATATTTGTTTCTTCTGTTTTGTATTTCTAACAAGCAGTGTCCGTCACCCTCTCTGTCTCCCAAACATCTCTTACTTATATCATCTAATTTCTCTTGGATCCTATATAATAGTTCCATCCAACCCATGATAGAGCGCCCACAATGACTTCATAGTTCATATATTAAGCGATTATAGAAGTAGGATTTCTTCACATAATCTCTTTTTCGCATTGTAGACACTATCTTTGATGGTTGTATTTCACCAAGACTGACTTACTGACCAGCATAGCCACACACCCTCCACTGCATTGCAATAGTCATATATCACAGATTAGATTTAGGACTTTGTTGTTGTCTCCTGCCATGCTCATCGCTCCAAAAGATCACGTGATTTATACTTCTATGCTCACCATTAAAACCCAGAGTTCCTTTTGACTTTTTTGTTCATTGATTGATTCTTTTTCTAGATTGATTTCTTCTTTGATTTGATCCTGTCCTACTTGCTTATTTGTGTATCCTTTTTAATATTAGCTAGCATCTTGATACTTGCACATAAAAGATGCCCTACCTCACCAGCATTATGTTTCCTTGTTTTGGTTTCATTCTTCCTTCTAGAGTGCATGTGCCCAATACACCTCATCTCTTTATCATAGAACACTCTTCAGAAGCTGATTATTGTTAGACTGTTTGTTCCATGCCATCGTCCTCTTATGTAGAAAGCATTCCACTGTAACAAAAGTATGTAATTTATGGTTGTTTGTTCTGCATACGCTTTGTTCAACAAATTCGTTTATCAGATTGGAGGCCAACACCAACTCCTGATGGCGTTTTGCCTTTTATTGTACCATGTGAAATGGTGAATCTCTGCCCCTTAAAAGTTCATAGGTGGCGTTTGGATGGTGGGTTATGAGGTGTGGGAAAGGGATAAGATAACTCCATCACTCTTTAACCCACGTTTGGTTAGTGGGTTTGGGATATGATCTGGGTTTGGGTTTGGGATATCCTGTCCCGACGAGGAGGGTGGGTTACGAAGGGGATAAGACGATTCGCGCAGGCATGTGAAGCTCACCCGAGACTCTAGGCTTGGACCGGCTCGCCGGTGGGTGGCGACACGGCGGCGCGTGGGAGGCATAGCCCAACGCGGCTTGCGTTGCGGCTTGGTCATCATGGGCGGAGGATGACCAAAGCGGCTTGGTCAACACGCAGCGGAGGATGACCGGACTCCAGTCATCCTGTCATAGCGCAGGACGGCCGGTTGCACTCGCCTAGCGGCTAGCCGCCGGAGCCGCCGCTTGCCTGGCACGTGGCCGGCCATCCCGAAGCTTCACGCAGCAACGGCTGCGCTCCCTGGCCTGCTGTTAGCCGAGGATAAGGCCAGGCCCAGCTCCGGTTGTGGATGAGAATAGAAATGTGTATTTTTTTCACCTTGTGGGCCCCACTTAACCCAAGCCCAAACCTAGCGCAGGCAAACATTGGATTGGGCTAACCCAATCCCTAACCCAGCCCATCATAACCCACTGCGTTTCCTTATCCCAAACCCACATGTCATCCAAACGCCACGATAGTGTTTCCCACTTCACATTCCACCCTCCCCTCCCTTCGTCCATCGTCAGTCCAGTCCCCGCTTCCCGCACAGCCGCACCGCCTCTCTAGCTCCCGCACCCCCCTCTCTCCGTACCGCCTCTCCCTCTCCTGCACTCCCCTCTCCCCAATATAGGTGCACCTCTCTCGCTCCCACATCGCCTATCCGAGCGACGGCGGATACGGATGCGGAGATGGACCACCTCCACACTGGAGGCGTGTCCGCGGCGCTGGTGGCCGCCACGAGAAGAAGGAGGCCGAGGTGGGCGATGAGGCGACGGATCCGCTGCGGTGTAGGACGACGAGGTGAGCGACGGAGAGGTGGATCCATCGGCGGCGGGGCAAGATCCGCGCGCGGTGGCCAGGAGAGAGGAGGGGCCGTGGCCGGCCGGAGGCAGAGGAAGCTGAACGGGAGCGGCAGCACACCTGGAGGTCAGCCAGGGAGGACGAGAAGGCGCGGCGTGGACGGGTAGGAGGTGCGTACATGGAAGCAGCGCGGCAAAGGAAAAGGCGGCGCGCATGGGGTTGCAGTGCGGACTGAGAGGCGGCGCGGCAGGGTCAATGTCGGGGAGGCCGTTGCCGCGCCTTGCCCAGGTCACGCGGATGCTGCTCACCCAGGCCTCATGCCCTCCTTGACGCGGGCTGAGGAGATGGCGGGCCCTCGCCGTGGAGGACGAGACCGGAAGGCATCCTCTTCAGCTCTCGGTCGTCGCGCGTCGTGGAGCGATGGGCGGCGGCGCAGAGGACAAGGCGACCGGGGGGCAGGCAGAGGAGGAAGCTCGTAGGCTCACAGCGGGCATCGAGCGGCGACGAGGATGAGGCGACCCGCGACCGGGCGGCAGGTAGAGACGCATAGGAGGAACTGGGGATATTTAATTATTTGCCACCGTTACGAACGCCACCTCTCCGTTTGCCATCCTTATAATGGCAATTACACATTTGCCATCCCTCGATGAAATTTCCTAACTATTTGCCAATTTTGCCCATCTGGCAGTCCACGGTGGACGTCCACGCTGGCCAAGGGAGGGGAAAAGACCGCCTTGCACCTACACCCTTTGGTGAAGGGATAAGCCGCGCGCGTCGCCCCCTGCCTGTGCACTTGTCCCCATTTCCCTTCCCTGTCTCAAACCCTAGTACAGATTTATTCGGCGGTGCGGCGGTAGTGGCGGGCGGCGATGGCGTGGTCGGCGGAGTCATCTGCAACAAGGAGGTATGTAGGTGATGAATCCACAGATCTATTTGGCGAAGAGACCGGCCTTCCCATGATCCAATGCCCGGATTGTAAGACAGAGAGTGTGGTGGAGCGACGGTCCAAGAAGCAGAATGTGAACTTGGGGAGGGTTTACGTCAAATGTCCCCTGAACACAGGGGTAAGTAGGCTTCTTTCATTGTGTCTTGGTGGCTGTTCTAGGTTTGCTTCATTCCCTCTCCTTCCAATGTCCTGTGTTTGATTTGAGTGCATCTTTCTATAGTTGCCAGGCTGCTGCCCATTTTATAGATGGCAAAAACAATACCTCCGTCATCTTGTTCCAGAAGAAGTGTGCATCGGCGAGCAGTGGCAGGAAGAAGGTGGCACGGAGGTGGAAGAAGACGCAGGATTAGCGAGACCCATTGATGGCAGAATGGAAGAAAAACTACTAGCTGTGAAGGTTGAGGAACTAGTTCGAGCAGTGAAGATGTTGGTTGTGTTGTTGGTGTGTGTGGTTGTTGTTGGGGTTTCGTATGCGTTGAAGTAGGGGAGAAATGTAATGACAATGTGAATTTCTTTTGGCATGCTTTGAAATGAACAATTATAGTTTGGAATGACAAGAATCCAAGTGATTGAGCAATGTTTAAAACTGTTGTTCAATAGGGTAAATCATCACAGGCAGAGATACCTTTGACCACAACATCACATAATAGGGTTAAAATATGTTGTTCCTAACAGATCTCATGCATCACATTGTTTAGTGTTTTATCATAGCCATTACATAATAGGAACTGATAACAGCTCACATCGTCTAGTGCCATTCAAAATAACAGTTCACATGGTGTCACCCCATGCTTAAGTCTTCTTGGGTGTCTTCTTCACCTTGGTGGCCAGCTTCTTAATGCACTTTCTAGGTGTGATCTTCTTGGTGAGTACAACCTCCAAAGCAGGAACAACCTCCAATGATGGTTCACCATCCAAAGCTAATTTTCTGCCCATATGGTCAATGTTAGTGTCCAGTGGATGTGATCTGTGCCCAGATGGTGTAGTGCCATTGCTAAATTACCTTTTAGTAGTTGATGTTCCTGCTTCTTCTACTTCTGCTCCTTCTGGTTGAGTCCTAGCTGCTGCTGCTGCTGCTTCTCTAGCTGCTGCTGCTCTGGTCAAAGGTGTCCTAGGGCTTGCATGCTCCACTGGTTTAGAAGTGGATGCATCCTTGGCTTCAGGAACTGGGTTAGTATCAGCATCCTTGGCCTTCTTTTTCCTGCCAGGCTTCTTAGGGTTACTCTTCCTTTTCCTGCAAGACAAGAGAGAAACAGTTTAGATTTTTTATAGTGAGTATTGCTCAGAAACAGCTTACATTTTTTACATGAGATATACCTCTTCTTAGTGCATGTCAGGCTACACCTCTAGCTGCCTCTCCTGTGCCCTTTTTTCCCACAACCTTTACAAGTATTGTCTAGTAGCCTTTCCAGACCTCTCTAGGAAAGATAAAATCCTGTTTTTTCCTTTGCCTTCTAGGCCCTCTGTGCTATCCAGGTGGTGGAAGGATTTTGAAATCCTTCTCAACAGTTGGCCATTGAGATCTATCTGTGATATTTGGGATCAAACCAGCATATGCTGCTTTGAATTTCTCCACTGAATAATCTCCATCAGCAAAACTCTGCATGTCCATTCCCCTAGATGATGTAATCACTGCCAATGCATGTGCACAAGGTTTTCCTATCACCTGCCACTCCCTGCAAGTACACTCACGTTCATTGAGGTACACCACATGTCTTCTAACTTCCTCATCCTTGTATATCTCAGTGACCTCTGCACGATCATCACGCCCCTTAGTGACCTTCAAATGTCCAAGTCCCCTTGAAGCAACATTTAGCTGATGAACCACAGCTGGCAGTATTTGTCCACTTAATGCCATAGAGATTTTGTTCCTCTTCTCAAACAATATGACTATCTTCTCCCTTATGGCATCCACCAGGCAATGGACAAGTATGTCTTTCAATTCTTTGATCCATGCATTCCATGCCTCAGTAAGATTGTTGTTAATGTAGTCCACTTTGATATCTGGACTGAACTTTCTCCTTGTCCACAGAAAAGGGTGATCCTTATCTAGCCATGCTTGCACTTCTGGACTCACCTCTAAGACTTTGTCCATGAAATACTTGTACTTCCTACTTGTATAGGCTCTTGCTGCAGGCCACATGTTCTTACCATACACCTCTCCTGTGTAGTTTTTCTTCATGTTCTCCATTAGATGCCTAAAACATTCTCTATGTTCTGCATGGGGGAACACATTCTTTACTGCTGCCATCAAGCCCTTACCAGCATCACTACAAATTGCTAACTTGGGCACATGTCCTATGGCTTTTCCTAACTGGTTCAGGAACCAAGTCCAGTTTTCCTTTGTTTCTGAGCCAAAGAATCCAAAAGTCAAGGGAAACATCCAGTTGTGCCCATCTAAAGCCAGGGCTGCTGGCATGTGTCCATTCCACATTCCATTCAAAGTAGTGGAATCTACGCTAATGTATGGCCTACACCCATTTAAAAACCCATCTATGCTCCCCTGGAAAGCACAGAAAAACTTGCTAAAATGCACCTGTCCATCTATGGTTTCTGTGTCTATCTCAACTACACTACCAGGGGATCTCAACTCAACCTCTGCTTTGAACCTGTACAACCAATCAAACGAATCATCCCACTTACCAAAAAGCTTATCAGCTGCCCTCTGCCTACCATACCACACAGTCTGGTAGAGTATCTCAATGTTGTTCTTGTCTTCTAGTGCTGCCTTGATCTCTTTGGCACCCATGGTAGGATTCTTCTTCAATAAGGGATAGCTCTCTCGGCCACCTAGGCTTGAGAGGCCATTGTCCCTCCAAGCCTGCTGGCTGATGCACACTTGTGCTCTGTGGTATTTATTTGAACCTGCAATAATGCACACCAAAAATATGTTAGATTGCCACCTATGAACATATGATAGTCATTACAAAGAAGAAAAGTTATGGATACTTGTTATACCCTGACACAATTATCTGCTTGAGTCCTAGCTCTAATGACCCAGGGACATCCTGATGCCTTGCAGAACCCCCTGTACCTTTTAGTGTCAGATTTCTCAGTGCCTAATTCAAACTCTTTGACAATAGCATGCTGCCTAACTGCCAATCTGAAGTCATCCATGCATGGGTACACAGCACCAACAGCCATATCTGGGTTATCCCTGTCCCAATCTTGAGCTGGTTCTTCTGGAGCTATATCATTGACATCAATGCCAGCATCCCTCATGTCATCCTCATCAATGTGCACTGGACTAGCAGGGTTATGTGCAGCTGCTCTTTGCTGCTCAGCCCTTTCATCTGCAGACTTAAAACCCATTGCCTCAAAAATCTTATCCTCATCAACCAAATCAACTGCTTCACCATCTTGATCAGGCTCAGGCAAAATGATCAGTGTATCCCAATCTACTTCAGGAAGCTCTGTGCCAATGGGTGAACTATGTGTATCTCCAACTGCTTCAGCCCCACCTGACAATGGATCAGCTTGACTTGTCACACCAGATGTAGCCTTTGAGCCAGCTCCATTGATATTTGGCTCATAACCCTCTTTCAGAACCACTTCAACAACTAGTTTTGCAACTCTGACATTCAGCCTTGACTGCAACATCTTCTCAAAATGCTCATTTCTCCTAATTTTCCATTTTGCATCACTATCAGTATCTACTGCCCATACAGCTATTGTCTGACTTTGGCCCCATATCATTAATGTTGCCATATCATCAGTGAATGTGTCTAGATTGTAACCACCGTTGCAGTTGATCCATAGCTCGTGTTCTTGGTCAGCCATTTCAAGCTCTCCATAATCCAAATTTGCAGAATAGGATCTACAGCTAATAACTAATCTAAACGCGTTCCCAGGATCGATCCTACCATAAACCATGCAATACATGTAGGAGTTAGAATTAACCAACTCCACACGGCAACCCAAATAGCAAAGATCTACCTAGTTCTATTCTGCGGGGGGCGGGAGAGCTAACTAGGGAGGGCAGCCGCCAGGGCCTTCGGGATCCATGGCGACGAACAACGCCCTTCACGCCTAGGGCATCTGCTACCTTGGATCAGACTAGGAAGCCACCGCCGCCCCGTGGAGGGAGACCTCGATCGCCGCTGCCGCCGCCGCTCTAGGGCTTCACGAAAGGGGAGAGAAACAGGATGACTGTGGCGCAGGGGCGACGGCGCGGCTTATCCCTTCACCAAAGGGCGCAGGGGCAAGGCGGTCTTTTCCCCTCCCTTGGCCAGCGTGGACGTCCACCGTGGACTGCTAGATGGGCAAAATTGGCAAATAGTTAGGAAATTTCGCAGAGGGATGGCAAATGTGTAATTGCCATTATAAGGATGGCAAACGGAGAGGTGACGTTCGTAACGGTGGCAAATAATTAAATATCCCAAGGAACTGTGGGGGTGGGGTGGGAGATTGGAAGCTGAGTAGCGAGTGGATAAGGATGGACTACCATCCGTTCTTTTATCTTTTTACTGCCTGCAAAGCGCCTTTCTTTTTTTTTTTACATTTCTTTTTAGTTGCTCTGCACGTGCTATCGTCGTGGTGGTTTTGATACATTTTCTTCAATATTTTCTAATTTCATTATATTTGCTGGTAGGCGACATGATTTATTAGTGTTATATACATTAATTTAGTGTCTATAAAAAGAGATGGCAGTTAAAAGATGGATGAAAATAGACATCCCCCTGAACATGAATTTTGAGAATATTTTATTTGGTGTTATTTCCAACTATTACTTGCTATTGTATGCTCTGTTGTTGAATGGTTGTCTACAAACTATAATTTTTTCTTCGAAGAATATTCGTTAGAATGAAAATTTTTAAAATATAAAATTATGAAATGTCGTAGCAACGCACGGGTCAGTTGCTAGTGTTTAGTAAAATGTGTAGGCACACCTATTTCTTCCACGGTGCATGTGTTGTAGAATTATGTGCAGTTTCCAAGGATTTTGCCTGTTGCATGGTGAAATTTGGACTCGGACGATAATAATTTGTTTAAAAATAGTTTTTTCCTTCAAAATTACAGAACTTATATCGGATACTCTGCCATGCATGATTTGAGCTTCGGATCAAGGA
Organism: Paspalum notatum; assembly: GCA_022530915.1. Classification (NCBI taxonomy): domain Eukaryota; kingdom Viridiplantae; phylum Streptophyta; class Magnoliopsida; order Poales; family Poaceae; genus Paspalum; species Paspalum notatum. Next base: position 29,262,287 of record CM039692.1, read on the forward strand.
AAGATAGGTTACTCCATCCGAACTGTGCGCGACGGGCACATGAATGCCGAATCGTTTCAAGGAGAATTATTTTATAGATGTGGGAATTTACAACAAGAAGTTTTTAATACTATTCAACTATTTATCCATCACTCAGTTGCCACTTGATGACTAATCTCAATGATAGGGTGAATAGAAGCTGGCATAGAAGTAGTGAGTCTTGAAGCTGTGCAGCTTCGAGCATCATTGGTGAGTCCTGTTCAAGCGTCGGATCGTGGATTGTTTAGGACGGCCTACTCTGATCCGTGTCTAAACGCTAGGTTAGGTTGACATGTGGATGCATCGTTTTTTTCCTTTAGGTCGATTCTAGGTTAAAAATCATAGACCACACCTGATCCATTGATTGTTATGGGTCAAAAAATCACATTCCATAGGGTTATTTCGAACGAATCGGGTTGATCTAGCCCATAATCAGATACGGAAACGCTGGGCCCACTCGGTGGTGAAAAATCTTCCAAATGTTGCGATAGTTATTCGGGATTGTTGTATTAGTTATGTTATGATGTTTTAACGGTACTTGCTAAATGTTTCGTCCGATTTTTTTTTTTTAATTCTCACCAGATTCGCGGACCCAAATTTTCCATTCAATTCAGTTAATTCACACATTATGATGTTGCAATAGTATATTTTTAATGTTTCATCAGTTGTTCGTTGATGTTTCGGTAGTTCTTTTCTCATGTTTCATGCACCATCTGACGCGTCGCGTCCAGATTTTTCCCCCAAATCACAGGCCTAAATTTTTCATTCAATTCAATTAATTGACATGCCGATGTTGTAACAGTGCATTTTCAATGTTTCATTAGTTGCTCGTTAATGTTTCCGCAGTTATTTTCTCATGTTTCACGCACCGCCCGACGCGTCGTGTCCGGATTTTTTTCCTCAAATATCGATGTTGCAATAGTATAATTTTTAATATTTCATCAGTATTTCGTTGATGTTTCAGCAATTCATTTTTCAGATACAATACTAGGTTCCCAATAAAGACTTTGACATGTTTCAGACGTGGGAAGGTGGGACCGTGGAAGTAGGAGACTGCGAACCACCTCAACGCTGATATGGCGAGGGACCGTGGGAGTGGGCCAAGAGATGCTCAAAGGCTCAGGCCCTCACTTCTGATCTTTCACACAAAATTATCCCGTTTCGCTTGCTTATCGGCCATGCTGTTTTTAGTGAAACGTAATCTATGAATTTCTGAAACTTCCAGCGTTTTAGTATGTTATATGGAGCATTTTGCATTATACAAGCCTATTGTCCTTGTGCCCGCAGCATACTCCAGACCATGATTAGCCAGATTAGGTTCTTCCAAAGCTACATATTTGCTCCATTTTTACCAATAGTTGCCAGCTTTATGGGGTAGTAGTTAATCGTCAGGCTACCTTTCAGTGGCTACAAGGTGATTCCTCGAACGAAGAGCTATCTTCATAAAAAACAAAACAATGCAACTACCGAAGGTTGGATGTTGCATGAGAACTGACTATCCAATTAGTGGGCAGATGCCCTTGAAATAGACACAGGTCTTCTCGTTTGATACATGGTGGAACAGAACGGCATCTCTTAACTCCCAGAGGCCACTGATCTCCGCTGTTCAACATGAGCAAAATCCATATGGCGCCGAAGTTTGGCATCTTTAATCTTTTGATGTTATAACCAGCAAGCCCAGTGCGCCAATCAGCAGGTACTGCAGCAAGAGAAAGCATATCGATCAGCATACCTTACCACCACAGTGAGCTACAACATTATTGTTGAACTTTGTCGACTACTGGATGCTCCAAGATTGTCCCGAAAACAGATAACCAGGCACTTGCCTGATTTACACTAGTATTCCCATAATGGATGAGTTCCATCCACATAATGACAAAACCTCTCAAATCAACAGGCAGTGCTCTTCATCGTCTTTGTATCGTTATACTAAGATTTAACATCGGTTATGTGGCTCTTTTTGTGTAGTTGGTGTGTAACAGACTAGGCTAATCAATATATAGACCAGTAAGAATGGCAATACCTTGATAAATGGCTTCTCGGTCATGATAATTGTAACCCAACCGACATATGGAAGATACCTGTTTGCATTGGAAACATAAGGTCAGCTGAACTGTTTTCCAGAGGGCATAAAGATAGACAACATGCTGTATAAGCTGAACTCACCCCACAGCGCGTCCCATAATGTGATGACGCTGGAGCCAAAGCTGCCCGTGTGCATATAATAGTCGGTCATCCCCAAAATTATTGTCACCTAAAATGCAGTTTGTCAGGTCAATACAACATCACAAACACACTCACATTACTTTCAAAGGTGATATGGTCATTGAATCAAAAGGTCGGGTACCTTTTGTGAGGATGTCAACTTCTGCAGTGTCCTGGCGTTCGTGGACCTATACAGATAGAAGAGTAAATTCAAATCGAACAAGCAAAAAAAAGGGCATCTAAAATCTAAGGATTAATGGGATCAATTGATTTGACTAATTCAAAATGCATTACCTTAATCACACGGTGAACAATTGGAATTTCACGGCCCTGCATAAATAAAAGCCAAATGTATGTTTATTGTCTTGATAACCATATGAGCAAACATTAAAATGAGGTATAGTACTACAGAACAAACTGATGAATTCACGTCAGCTAATAATTCATGGCTAAGCAATAGGACTTACATCAACGTTGAAAACAACTATTTCTCCTGTACGAATAGGATCTTTGCTCATGTGCAAAAACAGGATATCACCCTGCAAAAAAGATAGCGAATCATTGAGGCGGTGTCAAAGATGCCAACTTTTCACAAGTATACACATAATGAAGTCCGGAGTTGAACTAGGTAACAGATATATGTATCATAGCAGACCACCAAGAAGTGATTGCACGAATGGTACAAGGAAGACACTGTAAAAAGTAATTGCAAAATTCTAAATGTAAAAGTCTAAAGGACAATGGAATATGCAGAAATCCCAGTTGGAGCTGGAGAATTGGAACCCTATGGTCATTCAACATATATAAACTAGATCTTAGTAGCAAGCCAAATACATTGACATGAATGAAAATGGAAATGCTCCTCTTTGTGAAGAAGATTGAATTCATATTGGGCACAGATAGGAGCAATAAAAGAATTCAATAAACAATTACTTCTGTGCACAGTGAGGGCATTCATATATAAAAGCATACAACATCAGAGGTCAGAGGTAACAAACCCTTTTAAATCCAGGCTCCATGCTACCAGAGAGAACCACTACAACTGGTGATTCACTTCCCGTAAAGACTATCAATCCCTTCCATATGATCAATGCCGAGGTAACAATCATACCTGTAATGATGAACAATTATAAGTTCAGACTCCCTCATGAGACTATTGTTGCAATTAACAGTCAAATGCCATTGAGGAAAACCCCAGTCTTGCTAGCAAAGTCAGATAAAAGTCGCAAGCCATCCAAAATTACAACAGCTAACCTCTACGGTGAGCCACAAAAATGTAGGAATTCTTCGAGAGAGAATGTATCATTCACACAGTAAATATAGACAATAAAAGAGACGACGAAAATAAATCCCAACTTAGTTCTCTAAGGCTGTCACATCCAGTTCGACTACTTTTCTATTGTTCAAGGTCCTCATGATTCCTAAAACAAAGAACTTGACAGTTAGAATCGTGGGACCAGATAAAGAAGGTCTATTCCCCCGATCTCACGGATCAAAACCCAACCAAAATCCTAAAAAGAAAAAAAAAATGAGAGAGACATGTCCCTCCCACCAAAATCGTACTACTAGACTCGCATAGTAAAGACCTCACTGTTGACCCAAGAACTACGCGCCTCCCGACGCACTGATCTGACCGCCAAATACCTCGAGAAAAGAAATAAAAGAGCAGGGGAGAACAGCGAGAGGGCGTCACCGAGGCTGATGATCTGCATGAGCACTTGGCGGATCTGCATGGAGCGGATCGACTCCACCGTGTCACCGACGAACCCCATCTCGCTCCCTCTCCCTCGGCCGGCGGCGAACTCACGAAAGGGAAGAGCAGCGAGCGAGCCTGGGGCGTTTTCCGCTCGTCCTTTTTTCGGACAGGACCCCGGGGATGCTCGATATTGTGCTGCCGGCCTCCGCCACGTCACCGGCGGCGTGCACGTCAGTGAATCTATTTTGGTGCATCGGATAGGGATCTGGCGGTTGCTGGTGCCCTTGCTGGTTTATGGTGGGCCGGTTGGATAAGAGGACTGGGCTACAACTGCGTACGGATCTATGGATACGGGCCTTAAGCTTCGGCCCCTTTTCTTGTTTTTTATCCAGAATCTTTTATTTTTATTTCTTTTTTTGCAAATATCACTTCTAGCACCGACCAAGAGCCTCTTGGCCTCTTGGGTGAGGCTTCTTTGCGGGCTTCTATTTACATCGGCGTTTGGTGATGCCCTGCCAAATGAGTTCACCCAAGAAGCACCTTCAAAATAGCTAGAGAGCTTAGACTATCTCAAAAACACTCCTCAAATCACATTCCCTATAACTATTCCAACTACCTCCCTCTCTATATACAGTGCAGCATTTATGTCAAACAGTGCAAAACAGTGTTTTAGGGAACCCCTTCAGAGATTTCCATTGGGGACAGCCTTATAGTAGAGAAAAGGAGAAAAAAGTGTACAAGGCCACTGCCCGGCGCGCGCCCGCGGCACTCACTCGGCGCGGCCGCGCAGCCCACGTGGGGCAGTGAGGGGCGATGGCGGCGTGCTCTTGGGGCGCGCGGGCCACACAAGGATTGGGCTTTTCCTATCTTCTCTTCCCTTCTTATTTGGTGTCCCTAATTTTACTCAATTACTATTGAGGAGGAGTTTTTCAAACTTTTTTTTTCCTAAAAGTCATTTCACTGGAAAAGCTCCATGGGTAGCTAGCGGAATTTGACTCACAATCGAGTGAACTAACATTTTTTATTTTCTAGGTGTCTTATATTAAAAAACACAACTTTTCCTTATGAACTTGAATGGACGGAGATAAGATTTATGTGAAAATTATATATATTAATGAGATCCACAACTTTATAGTTCATTGTTTTTCCATTTGAGGTCATCCTAATGCATAAATAGTCAATAGATGCTTAGATCTACAAATGACACAACATTGTACTGACATCGATATCAAAATGCTTGTCAACGGAAAATTTATGAACTACAACATTCTATATATATCATTGATCTTTATAATTTTAATGAAATTAATATTTATACAAAACCATACAAAAAAATACAATTTTTTCATTTGATCTTATTCGTAGATAAAACTTATATATGGAAAGTATAGGGATCAATGAGAAGACATCATGGAACCTTTTTGTTAGAAACCGTTTTGTCAGTATAATGCTCAGACATTTACGCTTCGGATGAGGAGTGGCACACAACATGTATGCTTTACTTAAACTTTTTACAGTACTACCGTTATAGGTTGGCAAATAGAACGATATCTATGGGGGTATAACTTATGATTATTTACCTCTGTTTTCCTAATAACATCTGTAATTTTAGATGTAAATTAGAGGTATTTTTTCTTTACTTTAATAAGGACAAAGGTGGATAAATTTATATGACATTTTTAGGGGTTATTTTAAACCATTTGTCATAATAAAAATATAGGTAATTCAAATTTAAGTTTAGAGTATTGATTTACATTATCTTTTGATAATGGTAGAGGTGGGTGTTTACATTCATGTTTAAGGACTGCACAGGTTTCTTCTATAGCGGCAGAGACCGATAATTATTATTAATAATCATAAAGTCTGTTGAATTATTGGCCGGATGTTTTTAATAATTTTAGAATCAATTTTTTTAACGTGTCTTGATGGCTGATGTTCTTGTTTTTATGAAAGTTTGTAGGATTCTACCTCTTTTTTTTCTCAAGTGCGTCTCATCTCCGATGATTAAAAAACAGTACAGGACAGAATTCGTTTTAAGTTGCACATATGACACCGAGAAACGTGGCACATACAAGTAAATAAAAGGTGCACAACGCATTACATCATGACGAGCATCATAATGCATGAATTCAAGCTAGATCAAGATCAGTCTTCTCCCGATCGGTACTTGGACCAGACCAGACTAATTAAAGACGAACTTGTTTACTTTGCCATCAGTCCGCCGCACCGCGCCTTGTGTGATGATCGTCATGATGAGGCTAGCAAGTTAATTAATCGCAGCAGAGCTCGCAGAGCCAGCAGCAGCAGAGCGCGGCGATGCTGGTCGGTGGAGGATCGAGATGAACAATTGACGGTCGCAGCAGCGGCCACATGCATGCAGATGGCAAAAGAAATGGGAATTAAGCGCATTATTAGCTGATGACCAACCAAATTAAAGAATTAAATGGAACGAAGCTGCATGCGCCTCTGAATCAATGGCACAGCAGCAGCAGCACGACGACTGAAAATTAAAAAGAGAGACGTCAAGTAATAAACGCACCATCCCTCGATGAAGCTCGCCTCACCGCGCTTGGCCGACCTTTTATTGTCTGCTCGCCGCCGTGATCCGCAGCACCCCTTCTTCTTCTTCCTGCCGCCCTGCTGCTCAGCATCTAGCCTCGGGTAGCCTGTACATATGTTATGAAATGGTAATCATGAACTTTTTTAAATAAAACGAGAAAATCAAATTTAGTGTAAAACAATCAAACGATAAATTAAAATTAGGACGATGGGACGAAGGAGGTAGTAGTAGCATTGTAGTAGGAACCAGTAGCATTGATCGATGGAGTTATAAGAAGCAATCCAGCAACATGATATGATAGGATGATCATCCTCACCAGGAGGCGGCTGCGAGCTGTTGTTGGTGTTGCTGTCCATCAGATTCGCAACTTCAAACAGCCGGCTAGCTTAATTGGGACTGTGTGTGCACCTCCACCACCAGGGTTGAGGGTTGTAGAGTAGATTGGTGAAGGTAATGATGCTGCGGCACGCCCGTGTTATGGTGTTATATATAGGGCACCACAAGCGCACGCAAGGAACATCAACTGCTCAAGGGGTTGAATATTTTCGTTCCGACGTATGCTTTGCTGCCCCGAAATTACTTCTTCCCCTTTGAGTTTTCTAGCTCTTCTTTCGTTCTAGCACGCTCGTTCCAAAAGAGCTGCTGATTAAATAAAAGCCAAGGTGTGGCAAAAACAGTAGAGCAACTTTTGCTAGCCTGTGGCAAAGTATTTCGGGAACGTCGTAGTAGTATTTTATTATGAGGGCACTTTTGCTTGTGTTAAGGTGTGTCAACTAAAAAAGTGGGAGATTCTTCGTGTGTTTGAAAAAAAAGGGGATGATCAACAGCTACACTAGCTATTCAGAGCCTTTTCTTCCGTTCTTCTCAACAATTCATTCAGAATCGCATTGGTCTGAAAGGACGTTGTGCTTCTCCAATTAATGCACAGCATATACTCCATAAAACAACACGACATGAAAAGTTTTTTTACTTTTTTTTACAGAAAATGGAGGCCTTCTGAAAGGCATTGCCAAAACGCTATAGCTGTCATCCTGCTGCACTTATTAATAAGCTAGCGGCCAATGCAAGCAGAGGGACACGCTGCACGTACTGATCGGTAAAAGCCATTTTTGTGGGAGTTTCATTTGGGTTTTATTTTTATTAAATGTATGACATATAAGCATCCCTATAACATGGCATGGTATTTAGCGTATCTAATAGGACTATTTAGACTAGCTATTTGAGATTGACTATGTTCGGATAGCTAATATGAAAAAGGAAGAACAACAAAAAGTAAATATGGTTCCTAGCTAGCTAAGCACATAACTCAAGGACTAGTGGACGGTCTCCAATAAATTTATGACATAGGGTTATAGAAAGTGAAAAGATGAATAAATTTGTGGCTTCCATAGGGTGTGGTGGATTTTTTTCTAACTAGTACTATAGTACTAGGCAGGACCATTAGATAAGCCCTTATGAAGAGAGAGAGGGAGAGATCGAATTTCATCTTGATGAAACCTAGGATACACGGTTACCTGCATAAAATTCTGATGCGGCACTTTTGGTAATATAATGGTGCAACGAAATCCCTTACAAGAAATGGCCTAATGTTGTAAAAAACTTCGGAATCAAATCTAAGGACGGATCACTCCATCCACTTGTGCGCTCGTTGATGGATTCATATACCACAAAAGCATTTCTGCTTAGCTCTCGTCAAGTTTTCTTTGTGACTTGCAGGCTCCAACAACAAAATAAACGAATGCTTTCCAAAAGCCATTGCTAAAAACATAAGCAGTAGCGACTGTCGTGCAAGGCGCGCGGCCCTGTTGTTTTCTTCGGTTATTAATCTATGACGTTTTTAATGTAATTAGAACTTAAAAACGTCTATTAATGACTGACAGGAGAGACAGTGTGCTGGATCATTCTTCATTTGCGACCTAGCTAATAACATGGCATGGCTGCTGCGTTAGTCCCCCATGAATATCGATTCTTCCTTAACGTCGTCGATGCATTGGTAGGCTGGGAGTAGTGTGGGGGGTGGGCTTAATTACGTGCAAGAAATTAAATCCAAGACTACCATCCAATGCTGATCGTGCTGAGAGTGCAGCCTCTTGCATTGCACACGGTTGCATATAAAACCTGCAGCAGGAGATCCAAAACTGGCAGTTACATACCACTGTAGCATTACCGGTGGATGACAGACCAGTGATGGTTCATCTTTCTGTTTTACTGTATCAAAAATTTTGGTTTGATCAAAAATTTTAACGATCATATCTTAGGGTTAAAAACCGAAAAACACCGTTTTTCGGACCGAAATACCCTTTCTGGTTCGGACCGGAAACAGAATTCCGACCCGGAAAACCGAACTTTCCGTCCGAAAGGGAGAACCATGCCGGCAGGGGCGGAGCTTCAAGTGGGGCTGCAGCCCAACTTGGGGCCTAAAAACTTCTGTATACTTTATGTGTTTTTTTTGGCATAACAATTGAAAAATAACCAAAAAATTCAAGTTATCCTATGCATTTTTTTATCCAACAAATGAAAAGTATCGTAACAACCTAAGTTTTATATGAATTGTGTCCCCTTGCTCATCTAAAAAATATCCAATAAATACTATAAAGTACTAATTAATTACTTTTTTAAAACTAGTCTCACCTTTCATCCATTTATGACTATGCCACCGCATGCCGGTGACCACCTGCTGCATTATTGAACCTCGATCTCGATGGGCGGCAAAAAAAGGAAACATACGCGCGAATGCATGGAGATGCTCGATTCGTGCATGAAGACGCACGTACTGTGCTGAATCGGCGCTGCGTAAGCCATCGATCCTTCCCGGGCCTTTTGCCTCCTGACTTGAGCCAGAAGCCAACGCCGGCCGTGTTGGATACACGCGGCCAATGCATGCAAGGAATCAGTTCCCCTGACGACCACAGCGCAGCAGCCCGCACGTCGCTGGCGGTCCTCTCGATGCTTTCTTCCTCGCAGCGATCTAAACTTCAATTCCCCACGATTATTCCCTTCATCAGCCGATCGACCTCCACCCATCGGCAGCTTAACGACCGGAGTGCCGAGTGTCTTGTGTCGGAACAAAACTTTTGAGATCTTTCGGTGTGTCAGCGCGGCCTATATTCTTATCCTATCTTACCTTACTATTATTACTATTAATTAATTAATTAATTAAAGATGTTTTAGCCTTCATATTATTCTTCGTATTAATTGAAGATATCTCTACCATCAAACATACGTTTGCTATCTATACCATTATAATTTATTTTTGACAAAGAAAGCTTTTACTAATTTACTCTCTCCGTCTCAATTTATAGGTCGTTTGACTTTTTCGATACTACGTTTGTCCGGCTTGTCTTATTCAAAAAATTTCACAATTATCATTTAGTTTTTATTTTATTGCGATTTGGCTTAACATAGAATATACTTTAACTATGAATTAATTTTTTCTACATTTTCACATATATTTTGAATAAGATGAGCCGATCAAACTTGATGCTAAAAAAACCAAACGGCTTATAAATTTGGACATTTACAGTTAACATATTTATTCTTGACAATCGATATCCCTTCAAATATTTCAATGCATATTTCGAAATTAGTACGTCTAGAATCATTGTCGATAGCGGTTTCAAAATTTTATACACTTAGTATATTTTGAATATATGTACTACTACTAACTCATGATTAAAGCGATGTGCTGACCACTGTATTGTTGTCTGAAACGTGATACCGAAGGGAGTAAGCTAGTTCCGTTTGGAACACAGAAATTTGGAATCGTGTAGAAATTTTACAAAAACCTTTTAATTTTTTAAAAAATGTAGAAACATAAATTTTTTCTTCCGTGCCAAACAGGCTAATCTGTTATGTTTCACTCTTGTGGTGTAACGACTTCCGGCTAGACGGGCGACGTCTGCGCATCCATACAGTGAAGGATCTTAGGCTCTTAGCCGAGTCTGTTTAAAATACATAAATCTCCACGTTGTTACATTATTCCTATAAAAATAAGTATACTTCCAAATGATATGAAAACAAATTATGTTGGCTTTTTGATGATATCTACATGTTCAATAACTGTCAATTTTTTCAGAATTATAAATGTGTTCAATTTGTTAATTGCGCATATAATTCCATGTTGCTCCAAAAATCATGAAACTAACTTTTCTACAGCTTTCTTGTGTCATGCACTCACTGTATACTGTACTTTCCATAAGGTTTATGGTACTATATATGATCCCAGACTGGAACAGCAGAAACAGCGCTACAAAATATTGTTGAGAGCATAAAATAATTAATAGAACATTGGCGAAAAGAATAAAAAGCTATAAAAAAAGCTATTTCTTTTGAGGAGGGCTACAAATTTCTGTCCGTAAGACTACATAAATCAAAATCTGTGTTGCCTCTTTACACATTGGGCACGCCCTTTATGGACAAGCAATTCAGCTCAAAAGGTAAAAATGATCAGGGCTAGTTTCTGAAGAAACCTCCCAATGGTACCATATGCTTTCTCAACAATGCACTAGTGCACTAGTCTGAGCCACAGAGAACGTGAGATGAAATATCGTGTTCACTGGAGCAACATCTCAAACTACAGCATGCTGATAAGTTATCCATACATTCTGTTGTGTCACTGATACAAACAACACCAGGATATAAGATGGCAGCATCCGGCCCAAGTATATAACTCAAACAATAGCCCAGAATTTCTTCCTGCAAATCAGGACTTGATCTGTCCCGCTTTCCTCATTTTCCAAGATGTGTGTGGTAACATCCCAAAGGAACTTTGGTGCTAGATCAATGATTCTTGAGAGAGTGCTCTTCTGATCTCTAATAATTACAAAACCCTGTATGTTCATAATTTTGTCAGACACTGATGATCATTCTCTCTTACCTAAATTGCCATAAAGCCTATATAAGCATATTTGGGGCTTGCTTGATTTGATGCCAAAGTGTGCCATGGCAAAATTTTGGCAAGTCAATTTGGCTTGCCAAAATTTTGGCACGGCATGTTTTGACAGCGAACCAAGCAGACGCTTGGTCCTTATTTTTGGAAAACAAACCATAGAAATTTATGGTACACAAAAAAAAATTCTGAATGGAAAAAAAAGATAGTTTGTGCTTTACTATTGTCCAAGGAAGGCTAATAGCTGAGGGTTGAGACCATTAGATTTCGAACAAATTGTTTCCCTTGGAATTTTTTTATATTCAGGCAACTTCTCACAGGTGTTTTCTATACTATTTCTTGGTCTGAACGTCAGACAACGGCGAATGGAGGTAGTATATATTACCTATAAGGTGCTTGCCATTTTGTTTTATGATTGGCATGTTCAATCAATTCCTAACTAGTTAGTAATGGAAAAAACAATGTTCTGCTCGGCTCTTTGAAGATATAAAGTTATAGACACGTAGCTATAACTAACTATTTAATAAATGTGTACTCTACAAAGAATACATTAAAGAGTCATAGGCCAAAGCACTTGATGAAACATGATCTGGTTTAGGAATCCATTGTGTTACGAGCAAAATTACGAGCTAGTACTTGTTACTCCAAAGTGCAAACATAAGCAGAGGTATGTTCTTAAAAACATGGACATTAGTGAATAGGATATGGACAGAAATATCTATGATAAGTGTCCATAATCAACAAAAAGGCAATATTTACCTGGGGACGAATGATGCGATCCATTTCTAACATTATATCCACCAACAAACAATCTTCCTTGTGACCTTCATAATGAGAAAAGAGGTGGAAAGCATGCAGCAAGTCATAGGATCTAGGATATGTTGAGAATGGCTCACACCTGCAGCATGAATACTGAATTATTTCAGTTTCATCTTAAACAAGTGGGAAAATGTTCATTATTTTGGAAGAAATACCAACCAGTCATGGTAAGAACCAAGTAACCCGCGGTCATAGATAACTGGTAATGTGTTGGTCATGGTATGTGGTACTATATTCATAATCCAGACAGGGTCATTGCTAAGAGCTGCAGCAAATCCGCCATAATTAGCATTCATGTCCATGACATTTCGGATGGTAGTCTTTTCAACACCAAGAAATGACCAATACTTGTGAACCTGGTTCTTCCAGAACTGGTTATTCTTCTCAAACACCTCTGGTGTAACTCCTAAAAAATGTTCCAGAAAACCAGTTATATTCACAAATATGCCATACAAATTCAAGTCAAGAGATCAAACTAGTTTTACATCAAATGTTTGAATGCCTTATGTTAAATGTTTAGATCCTAACCACCAAAGACCTTGTTTTGAATGAATATGGAGGACAGCGACCTTACACTCTCTACATCTCATAATGGAACTTGACTCAAATTTGTAGCCTCAAAATAAGTCTACCCTTTTTTTTTTCTCTTAGGAAATGGAAACAATATAGCTGACCTATCATCTCCAGACTCTTGAAATAAAACGATAGGCGATCAGATCTGGATGGCAACTTCTGAATATCAGATTTGTCCTTGTTGAGCTTCACACAATTCATTAGTGGAATTTTCCATGATGGTGAAACATTTTCATTGGACTCACAAATATTCAGTAGCTTCATATCGGCATTTTTCTGCCGGCAGGATTCATCTTCAGGTTTAACCCAAATAGCTGTCTGAACATGCTTGCCAATAAGCTTCCAACACATTGCTGTTGTAATATTAACTAGCTTCTCCCATATAACAGGAAAGTCTTTATCTTTTCTATAAGCAGGTGGAGCAGAGTATACAAAATATCCATTAGGACGCAGAAGACGATCTACCTCTTTGAGCAATATTCCATCTGGAAAACAATCGTGGGTGATTGGTCAGATTTTAGATGGTGTATCTAGAAAGTAGAATTTAACAAAAGACTATCAGGAGAAGTAACTTTAGGAAAATATTGATCACCCAAGACTACAGATACTTAAGTTGAGAATCAATTGTGATGTGAACTTTAATGAAAACTACACTCAATCATGCACACACTACACTATATAACTGAATGCTACCACATATAATGTTCTCGACAGAAAATAGATCTCACAAAAAGTACAAAATTGGTCAGTAGCTTAGGACAAACTATAATGTGAATCTTACCATTTTCATGCCAATCAACACGACATCTGGAGCAGTGAACCATCTCAAACGAATTTCCAGGATAGGGTAATTGCTTTGTGGCCAATACAGAGATCATTGCACCAATCCCACGTTCTAAAGCAAACTGGATTTGATTCTCATGGCCATCTTTTGGTGCAAATGACATGGTTTGGATGTCTAGGGGGAGAAGATAAGCAGAAAAGCTAGCCACACCACACCCAACATCCAAAACTTGAACTATGCCTGCCGACCGGAGATCGCCAGTACTATTTGTGGTCATATTTCCTAGCCTGTAATCAGTTATAAAAATAATATCGATAGAATATCCTTTCGCATAAAAAGAAAGCATTAGCATGGACCACATATAACCAATTAGTGCTCCAAATTATGCCCCTTCACTGCACATACTCTCCAGCTCTAATTTTACTCAAGAGAAAATGATCCCAATATGCTGTTCCCTCAAGAATATAAAACCTTAGATTGGAATTAATAATGTTCAACATTTGCTACAATCCTACAAGGCATCACATCTGACTATCATCTAGATGAGGTTACAAAGCATTGGGTTGCAAATTATATGCATTACTCACTATGGGAGATAATCGTAATGTTATGCCAATCTCAAGCTTAAACATCAGATTTGAAATGCGAGTTAGGCAATAATTATTGTTACCTCTCTATGTACTCTGATGCACCATGTTTGAAGTGAGTGCCACCTCCAGGAAACCACCAGAGCTCACCCTTCTCATGCACCCAGTTCTGTCCTCCTTTGACCTCAGCAAGATGCGAATGGTTGACATTACTACGCCATACATAGTCTCGGCTAGTTGGCCATCTTATTGGTATCTTGTAGTCAATTGGTGGGGGTACCAAACAGAACAATCGTTTCTCTCGTGGAGGACAAATACTTTCAAGATCCTCGTGTCTAGATCTATCCAGATTCTTTAAGCTCCTTATATAGGACGCATCATGGCAGGGGACATACTCATTGTATTTCAAAGGACAAACATCAACTCCATGATCTGGAACTGTGACTTGTTTCATCCGGTAAGTAAGAGAAACTCTGTTTGTAAACATTGGAGCATCTGCAACTGAAAAACAAACAAATTTAACCCTATTGGCATGGGACACAATGAAAAGTACCATTCATCATTCATGTGAATATGGTAAGCTAGGAGGATGGGACAATTCGCTAAATCCAAGTATCAGCATAAGTTGCTGCAAAGAGGAACAAGATAAACAAAATTCAGACATAGCACATAATTAAATGCGGTCAGGACCTATTGAAAATTGTGGGAAATTATAAATTGTACTAACATACGCCTCCATTCTAATAACCTACTTCTTTGTTGCTGACGCCAAGCAATTCCCAAATCTCAATCAAACTATTCCGCGAAAATACGTCTATTTAAACAAGTATACAGAGCCTAGAACCAATTGCCCAAAAGGGGCCCCTTTTTCTAGCAATGTAGGAGTGTTTAACACGAAACCTGCAACCATAAACCTAAATCTGCTACACAAAATTGAACCCCACAGCAGGAAACCTCGAACAACCGAGGCCATGAGCCGCTTTTTTTCTAAGAAGCCCCAAAGAAGTGGGCGGGAAATGCGATCCACTGGCGAGGAGTGTGATGGGGAGCAAACGGCCGAATAGAGACGAAGCTGCGCACCTTTGGACCTGGAGGAATCGGGCGACCGGGGCCGCGAAGGGGGCAGTACGAGCGCGGGGGAGGCGGAGGAGCCGAAGAGGGTGCCGGCGTAGAAGGAGGCGGCGACGAGGGCCACACCCAGGAGCAAGAGTTGCACCGACCGCGGCTCCACCGCCGCCGACACCGGCGACCACCACCGCCCCATTTCGCTGCTGCTTCTCTGTCAGACGCTCACTCTGCCACTCCACTTCGTTGAGTTCAGGCCTTCTCAGGCGATCTCTTGCTTCAGATTTGGGTTTCAGTTTGTTGACGGTAGTCCGTAGGCATGTCTTTTATTTATTACTAGCAATCTACCAGTACGTGCTACGGGACAAAAATTATTTTCTAAACAAACGAAATGTAAATAAACTGACATACACTATGTTTGAATCTTTTCAAACACGTGTAAGTGCTTTATTAAAATATTTAAACATTGAGAAAAAAATATGAGACTAAGACATAAAAAAATCGGTGAATTATAACAATTAGCTTAATATAATCATTCCCTAGAAAAAGAAACAAATGAGATAGAACTAAATCATAACCATTATCTTAATACATCCGTTCCCTGTAAATTGTAGTAGATCATAAAGTAATGAACAAAATTGGTATTTTACACTTTACATTAAAATGCATAGTATGCGCAGAAATACATCCTACCCCAATCAAACTTTGGTCAACAACTTACATTCAAACTTCAAAAATAATTTATACATACATAGGTAGTGGTGTTTATACTTTATAACAAAGTTACAGAATGACATTTTAAAATAATTCTTGTATCGTGATTTTTTTCCTAAATCATCTGTTTAGGTAGTCCAATTGTCGATTCAAAGTTTCAAACTGACCTCACATTCTAGTCAATAGGGGTTGCCTCTGAATTTTTAGGCAAGATGATCAAATTTACCAAATTTCAACACGCTATATCTTTTAAGACACAGGGTTTTGGATCTCACTATTTGAAACAAAGATCAGAACTCTAAACGAAGAATAACTTTTATATAGAAATGTTAAGCCAGTTATGCATATAATTGAGATATATTCACGGTCAAAATTTGCAAAAATACACCAAATCTGTGGATACCAAAGCTCTGAAATTTTGAATAAAGGGATTGAATAGAGCAAACTTTGGCGCACTATCTTTCAAACTATTGAGTTTTAGACCTAGATGTCTACAGGGAAGTGGTAGCTCTTTAAACCACCTACAACTTTTCTTTTTTTGATTTTTAGTTCATCGGGCTGCACAGAATCGTGATGGAAAACGGTAAAGAAATGTCCCTTACGCGAACAGCTGTGACCTGAACCTGAACCTGCTGAATCCATTCCATCCACAAAACTGCTCCGTCCTGATTGGCCTGTAATCCCGCTCACAGTTTTCCTCCATGCCTCTGGTTATGAACTCGCAGCAGCAGCGACTGGAGCTCGCTGCCCCACGCGTCGTTGTTCCGCTGCTGCGCGCGCCACTCACCTCCACACGTGTTGCCATCTTTCTGCCTGTATGCACCTCGTCGACGGTGCCCCCCTCGCCTCGCCATCTCTGCCAAGCTCTTTCCTCTCTCTTTTTGCTCTGGTCGCCCCACCTCCACAACGCACCACCGCGCCTGTCCCCCTGAGTTGAGCAGGGCAGACGCGGGGAGAAGGTGCCGCGGATCGGCAGTGGGTGAGGGCGCAGCGGAGCGAGCGGCGGCAGCCGGGCGCGCGGTGGGTGTGCGGGCCAGACGAGATCACGCGGTGGCCTCCTTCCCCTCCACGCGCCTCCTTGCCCACCGCGCTGCGGCCAGCGCGCTTCCTGACCGCCGCGGCGCGCCACCTCCTCGTCGGCCTCTTCCCCGCCGCGACCACCTCCTCCTCACCCGCCTCCTTCCCGCCGCCTCCGCCATGGCCGCCGCCGGTGGCTCCTCGGGCCGGCCCGTGCCATGGCGGCAGGATCTCGGTCGGGCACAGGACGCGAGAGGCTGGACGCGGACAAGAGGAGGGGTTCCACGCACGTGGGGCGGTGCGGGCGAGGGGAGGTGGGGTCGGGCGACGGAACACCACGCACGGACGACGGACCACATAGTGCTGCCGCACCTCCTTCCCCTTCGTGCCGTGGCCGGCGCGCCTACTCCTCCCGCGTCCCGCCGCCTCCTTCCCCTCCGTGCCGCAGCTGGTGCGCCGTCTCCTCATAGGCCTCCTCCCCGCCGCGGTCACCTCTCCTTCTCTCGCACCTCTCCCTCCGGACGGACCGTGTGGCGCTCAAGGGCAGGGATGGCGTGCGGGCCAGGATTGTGGGCGAGGCCAGTGGATCCGGTGAGGCGCGCGGTTGCGGCGCGTGGGGTGAGACGGGGTTCGGGTCGGTTCCGCTGGGGGTTCCCCGGGCGACGGACCAACGGAAAGCGGTGCGGGCGACGGAAGGCGGTGCGGGCGACGGAGTGGGGATACTCCCTTGGTTGGAACCATACAGATCTATATAGGGGTAGAGATTATTATTTTATTAATATTTTTAAGCCCATGTGCAATCAGCAATAGATAGCAAGGTGCTTTTCTATCTGCTGAAATTAAAATTTCTACTTTACAGAGTCCAAATTAACTCAGATTTGAGTCCCTTTTGGAACGCAGAATTTTCACAAGAATTATGCAGGAATTTCACAGAAAACAGTTCAATTTTAAAAGAAAAACGCACGAACAGAAAAAAATTTCCGCATTCCAAAGGGAGCTACAAAGTCATACAGTCAACTTTGGAACACTTCAATTTCTGCGTCAAAAAGGAAACCGATCAATTTTAAAGTCTTGGAAACAAACGTCCAACAACTCGGCGACTCCAATTCTTTGCTTTGCATATTGCACCTTTAATTATACTACAAAACTAACTAGTCGCAATTTTAGAACAGATGAATGTTCACCCATAGTAAATGTCCTGAGTATATTTTTAATGTGTTTTTAGAGGTATTTTTATGTGCTTTTGTTAGCACTCTTGAGGTCATGTTCTTTCGAGTTTCGGCTAGGTAGTTGAGTCCAAAAGAACAAAAACCTGGGGTATGTGTAGCGTATAGATTATTCCATTACAAAGTATTTGTGCAGCCTGCATGGCTACGTAGCATAATAATTGAATAATAATCAATAATTTCGAAATAAAATTCTTCTTTTTGTGATAGCATAGAAGTTCCCTATCCAATACAACAAATAATAAATTAATTTCGTAAAAGGTTTATTTTGATGTGGACTGAACAAATATTGTAATACAAAGTATAAAGAGTGGATACTGAATGATCATTATCGAACAAGGAATGTGGAAAAATCCTTGGACTGCTCTATGAATTTTACCATAGAAATTATTTTGGTCTTTTATCCCCTACCTTCCTCGATTCTGATTGGTTTAAAAAATTACATCCATTTAGATACTGCATGAATCAGAGTTCCAAAGATACAGACATTAGAACCACAAGACACTCTGTACTAAACATTATTCCCGGAAACAAATACAATTGCTATTTCATGTGTATACACTATGCCAAACCTCACCGACCCCTCAAGAAATGAATGCCTACAAGATGGTACAAATGCACGATTGAACCGACTACATGTTAGGTCGTGGCTTGAGACAATGCAGATCCAGTCTGAAGCATGAGAGGATACACCGGATTGAATTCGTCTCCTCGAGACTTGACCCGCATCTCATAGTCATCCAGTGTCGCCTTCACCCCCTTCCAGATCTGATCCTCACCTTGTGAATCTAGCCATAGAGAATACTGCTTTGGCGTGAGCTTATTGCGCTGTAAAGGTGACTGCAGTTCATCAGGCCCTCGAGAATATAGATGATGGAGGATCACACTAGGTGGCAAGTCCTGAAGGAGTGGAGAGTTCTCAAGCTGAGATGTTTCCAAGAATAGGACAGGACGGAATGCGCGTAGTGCCCGGTATGGTGCGCCCAGCTGCTCCACTGGAAACAGGTTCTGACCAACAGCAAGTTCCAGCTCGGCCATGTCACGTGCCATCCTCAGCTTCCCTGCTTCTGAAAGTGGCCTGACAAGAGAAGCATGCCTTATGAAGAATATGAGGACTCTTGAGGCCATCCTTCTAACCATGATGGTACATATGGTTTCAGAACGGGAAGACGACGAGGGCAAAAGCTTCGATAAGAACTCGCTGCGGAAGTGGATAGCACATTTCTGAAGCTCCTCCATGTAAGCTGATGCATTGTTATCCATTGCTGCATCCATTCCATGGCCAGCGAAGTCCTGCTCATGCATTTTCAGGATGCATGACTCAAGACGCTCAAGCATTGATTGAAACACGGAGGTCACTGAATCACAAGCAACACCATAGATGACACCAAGGGAGGGTGAAAGGACATCAGAAGCAACATTTGGGAGTGTTGACAAGATGCTTGAAATGCGTGTGTGAACCTCCTGAAGGTGGAGACACAAAGCAAAGTTTTTGAGTTGGGCTGGAGTCGCTGTGCCAGTAACTTGTCGAGCTTCAGGGCCAGTAGAGATCTACATTTAAAGAAAAATATATTTTAGGTACTGCAACAGAAAATAAATAAGTGCCCAGCAACAAACGTATGTTAGATGGACCTTGACACACTGTACAAGCACGCAAGAAAGAAAAGAGCAAAAGTTAAAGTTAACATCTGTTCGTGTTAAGTGGCTAGACAATAAAACAGTCAATACAAGAAATTAGATTGAAAAAAAGATGGACACAATACTTGTAACAATATTCGACAACGATAAAGGTCTTTTACTTTCCTGAAAGGGTAAGCATAATGATACATTGATACAGCATTTCTTCAAGGTTACACTGTTGAGTTGAAAGTGAAACCTACTGGCACACAAGACAGCACAAATGTATCTAGCTTAGTGACATAGCAGGGGACCTGTATTTTTTTTTTTCATGACTTGTACAAGCTAGATTACCAAGGCCTCTTAAATCAATAAATGACCATTCGGAATACAAATATCAAACAAACAAAAAGCATTAAGAACCAACAATTGCAAAAGCTTGAACTTGAACACCAGATTGGATATAATAGTTTCACTCAGCCGAGACCAAGAATCACAGAACTTATCATCAAAACTTGCACAAAGTATTTCGGGCTTTTGGCCTTAGTGAGTAAGCTTGATTCATGATACTAGTGCTATTGTGCTGGCAAAGGCTTTCATAAGAACACAAAAGAAGCAAGAAGTGACTCAATATAATTAAATGCATATGATTATATGGATTTTAACAATGCAAATTTGGTTTCAACTTGATTGATTTATGATATGGAGCAAGCAGCTATACAACTAGAATCACCAAAAGGACATTATTCAGGCTTCAACTAAATATAGCCATACAATTAATGAAACAGGTCCTGACACAAGGAGAACAATCGGTAGTGGAATATACTATACACAAGTTTCAAGCCATAACATTACTATTAGAACTTACTAGTGTTAACTTTGCAGAAGGGCCTCATTTACTCATAGCTAATGTAGAAAGCATATGAAATCCACAAAAAAATAAATAAATTAATAGCTTGACTAAATCAGTAAAACATAGCAAGTGAATACCTGATATTCAGCCCTCTGTGCTAAAAGAAGCAAGATCTTTCCAATTTCACGTAGAACAAGAACAAGCAAATGACCGTGAGTTCTCACTACTTCGATTTCCTCTTGTATGCGAGAAACTAATCTTGAGATCTGATCCTTTGAAGGTATGGCTCCACGATTTGACATTGGAAATATGCTGTTGATATAATCAGATAAGCGACTATGACAAAGAGCCAAAAAGGCTGTCTGGAATATCTCAATGGCTGAAACCATATGATCTTTTCCTTCAGGAGTAAGAGCTGGAAGGGTACCCTTTACATCAGTATCTCTTGAAATCCTCTCAAGAAGGTTTTCAACCATTGAAAACAGTCTTGGATACCCAAGAGTAAATATTTCCTTCACAAAGCTTGAAGCGGTAAAGGTAGACTTCATTTGATTGGCAAAGGCCTTGACAATTGCATCCCAAACTCTCTCTGTTAGGAGAGGCTCACCCTCCTGCAGAATATTTTATTATATTTATGTTAAAGCAACTGAAGCTTTGGGGTACACCAGAGTTGTTCCTAGACAGGAACAAGAAAAAATAACAACCTTATGGTCTGCAATTATGTATGCAAAAACAATATTTCACAGAAAATCAAAATCATAGGAACCTGAAAGGACTGCCGGTATTCACTAGGTACCAAGTGCACATTTCATTCCAACGGATTACCTAACTTAGTTCCAGCATCACTATTGGACAATGGTAAGATCAGTGGGAGATAAAATAAGCTCTGATCAATTGAAGATGTATCCTTTAAACTTGTAAGTTCGAATGTAACCAAACACATATAAGACTAAGTTCAAAAAAACATATATAGTCTAAATATGTGTTCTGTTTGCTAGAGAAGATCTACTGGTGATCTGGGACATCAATATGCTCACTTTGTGCTGCCTGCATTGCCATTCTAGGTCTCTTCCACAGCCAATGTGTGTTAACAAACAGACATCATACTATTGACAAACTTCATGTTATAATTTACAGTTGCAGATGCTTTGATAGGGCTTAAGTTCTAAATTTCCACTTAAATTCATTTTCACCTGTCTATTAGGTTCCTACATCAAACGTTTACCTGCCAAACCTCCTCAAGGAACAGCATTTGTGTGAATGGCACACGCTTCTTAGTGAGCACGGTCTGCAGCTGCCAAGCAGCGCTCACTGCCCGGTGCAGTTCCTCCATGCACTGCCTCATCCTATCCCAAAGTGCGTCTGCTGCCTTCTTACTGCCACCAATCTGCGGCGTACCGCTCCTCTGCACACCTCCAGGGCCAGCTCCACCCCCAGCAGCCATTGAAATCGCCTTCATGTCCAGCGCCACAGCCACGCTCTTCGCGCCTGCTGCCTTGTACTTCCCAACAAGCCCTTCCACGGCCGGCTTCAGCTCCCCGAGATTGTAGTACACCTGCAGGCCACACCACACGTCGTTCTGGTTGGACTCGGCGATGCCGCGATCGATCACAGCACTGGCCTCCGAGCGTAGCTTGGACGCGGCAGCATCGACCTTGCGCATCTCCTCGTCAACGACACTGATCCCGGAGAGGTTCTTCTCCTCGTAGAGCAGGCGGATCTCGCGGTGGAGCTCGGCCTGGCGGGCGAGGTCGGGCGCCGGGGAGGAGGATAGGAGTCGGGAGGAGAGGCGCACGAGGCGGTGGGAGTGGAGGAGGAGGTCGGCGGTGGCGAGGAGGCTGGAGAGGGAGGCCGAGGACAGCGCGAGGTGGGAGCGCGGAGCCGAGAGGTGGGAGGAGAGGAGGGACAGGTGGGAGGAGAGGATGCGGAGGTGGGAGGGGAGGGAGGAGAGCGAGGCGGAGGCGGAGCGGAGCGAGAGGAGGTGGGAGAGGAGGAGCGGGTGGCGGCGGAGCACCTCGGCGCGGAGGTGGCGGCGGAGGAGGCGGATGGCGTCCTGCAGCTGCTCGGCGCGGGAGGCGGCGAGCCCCGAGGAGAGCGCGGCGGAGGAGAAGTCGGAGGGGGAGAAGGACGGGGAGAGGAAGGCGGAGAGGACGGGGTCGGAGGCGAAGGCGTCGAGCGGGGAGGCGGGGTCGTCGGAGGTGGGGGAGGGCGGCGAGGGGAAGGAGGCGGCTGTGAGGAGGTCCTTGGAGGTCGGCGAGAGGAGGAGGCGGGGAGTGGTGGGAGGCGGCGCGGCCATGGTGGCGGCGGCGGCGGCCAGGGCCGGCGGCGACGTGTGGATGGATCTAGGAAGCGGACTAGCGGAGGGAATGGAGATCTAGCGGGAGGTAGGGGGAGTGGGGGACTGGCGCGTGCATCGCCGTGGTCGTTTGGTTCGGGTACCGATCGATCGGGCGGGTGCTCCGTCTCCGCCTCTCCGGCAAGGCAAAGCTGCTGGGTGGGGGTGACACATACGGATGGTTAGCCCAAAGCCTATACCCAAAATTTGATTTTGGTGAGATCAATAAAACCAGTGCTCGCTCCAACAGTTCCCAAAGCAACACTTCATCAGTATTTTCGCTCGTCCAAAACACTGGCCTCCGCGTACAATATTCGCTCGTCCGCCGCACTCCCAATCAACGAATTCGGGCGGTTATCTACGATAAAGTTCCATCGCTTGCGCCACTTCCCACGAGTTCGTCATCTCTGCGCATCCAACGCCATGAATGACCGCCGTGTCCTCGTTGCATGAGCACTAGAGGCTCCAATCCAATCAATGCCCAATCCTCTGGCAAACCGATTGAAAAAAAATTCAGAAATCAGCGACGACTAGGAGGTTATAAGTTGTAAAAAGTACCAGCAGGCCTATCTCAGACCTGCGAGGATAAAGGCCCAGACCTCTCATTAAAGATTTTAGGCTATTTCCAACGAAATGTGTAAAAAGATTGACTATATATACTATAGCGCTACTATAGAGAATGAGGTAGTTAAAATAGTGAAAGAATAGTGGATAGACAAAGTTTTTAATTTTAGGTATTGGATTGGGATGGTCTTAGGTTGTCCGCAGTGGGTGGCTGTATACCTCCCTCTAAATTTTTACAGCCAACCCGACTGCTGCAGCGGCCGACTGGAAAGCCCACCCTACGGTAAGGTGAGGCCTTCTCTCACCTCACATATGGGGTGGCGTCGCCCCCTACAGCTTCTCTCTCATCCACGGTGGCACCGGCCGTTGTGCCCACGCGCGCCTGATCGAAGGACCGGTTGGGGAGCTCGCCGCGCCGGATCAAGGAAGAAGGCTGCCATGGCCGGCGCACGGATGCCCGGGGAGGCGCGGAGACGAGACGAGACGAGGTGGGGACCGGAGGACGAGAAGGCGCGGCGGCGGCGTCTCCGCTGAGGACAAAGCGGTGGCTCCATGCGCCCTCCAACCTCGGTCCACGCCACGTCCCATGCGCTGCTGGGCGTGGAGGAAGATGCAGCGGCAGGAGGAGGGGGATGGGCGGCGAGGAAGGATCCGGCCGTCCGGGGCGCGGCGCGGCGGCCATAGGAGGACGCGGCGCAGCGACCATAGGAGAACGATGACGGCGGCGTGGCAGAAGAAGGGGAGGAGAGGATTGGGGGAGGAGGACCAGGCGGCGGAGGCTGGGTCGGAGGAGGAGCGGGGCCGCGACGGGGAGACGCACCGGCGGCGGGGTACCGGGGAGGCAGGATACGGTGTGGAGGCGGTGGGCGAGCAGCCGAGCAGGAGGAGGGAGGAAAAGGGGAAAGTGGTAGGTGGTGGGGTCCGCGGGTGGGTTTTATAAATTGATAAAAATGTGGTAGTTGATATAGGATTGAGATATAGGGTAAAGATGACTACGGAGGATTGTAGTATAGGGTAAAGAATCTCGCTAATTAAGACAGAATATTCTTTTTAGGATAGAAAAATAAGGTTGGATGAGTGCGGATAGCCTCAGGGAAAAAATGGAAATTGTTGAAGAAATATGTATTTTCTAACCCTAAAATCTTTTGGAAGGTACCCATCTAAAGTTATTGGGGCAAAAATATTGAAAACTCTTGGAGATGCTCTTAGTCTTAGCTAACCCTCCACACTTGCTATAAAAAGTCAAAGCACATGCAAGTGAACAGTCACCATCAAAACAACCAAGCACGATGCTCGCCTTGCCTGGTAGCCTAGCCTCAGTGGTGGAGCTATGATTTCGATATATGGGGTCAATCCACTAACTATATAAAGTAGCAATAATGTAGCACGGTATATACACATGTACATATACAATAAGCAAATCAATAAATTGCACAATAAAATCATCTACTAATTAAATCGAACATATATAAAAATAATGTAGCATACATGATGTTTTTGGAGAAGTAGAGACTTGCGCGCATCTCTATTAACTTGAATATCAATCAACAATAAATTAATGGCTTTCGATTAATTTAACAGTGGCCTAAGGCATCATGGGATTAGATTTAGAAACTAGAATAATACTTTTATAGAAGAGTTTGGAGCCCAAAGGGCGGAATGACAGAGGAGATCGCTCACGTACGTACGGATATTGTTTGTCAGTGCGACGTCGGTCTGCACTCTGCATGGTACTAGATGCGACGCCACCCTCATCTTGCAAATAGCAACTCTGCGTCCAGGGGAGCTAGGTAGAGAGTTATGAGTGCGGCTGCACCTAGAAAATTTTTGAAAATCAGTGATAAAGTCTAAACTTTCTTCATGTTTTCTTGAATATCATACATACGTTATGAAGGACCGCTCCCCCTTCATTTTTGTCTAGCTCCGCCCCTGTCTGCGTCTCCGTTTTGGGTTGGCTACGTACTGCTTATAGCTTGTTGGGCTAGCAATGGCTTAGATGGACCGATATTCTATTTCCTAATTGAGTTGGGGGACCTAATCAATAAAATTACTAACCTCCGTTCGTGTTTACTCGTCAACTTTGTCCATAGCACAAACTCTAAGACAACCTTTGGTTCATGTGTGAAATGACGATGATACTCCTAAGCAAAAAATTAGAGTCCACACTTTTTATATGGTGAAAACTCTAGAAGAATCATTGTTAGGGCCAAACTTTTCAAGATAAAAATTCTAGAAGGATCTTTTCTTATTGATGGGGCCTATGTCAAGGGCAAAATTGAAAACAAATTCTTAAAAACCATGTAATGCCAAGTATTTTAGAACGAATAAAGTGGTCATATTAAAATTGCCAAGTATTCATGAACGGAGGTTAGTAGCATTTTTTTTAATATTTTGTAGTGGGTTTACTCCATGGTTAGGGGGCCTGCGCCCCCTATCTCCGCCGCTGCCTAGCCTCGCCTCGCTTTGGTTGACAGCTACAATCCCAACCAGCACGGTACTGCCAACCCCGCCAAGAGCCTTGGCGAGTTCTGAGTGGGCTTGATGAGATGTTCTGTCAACCATTGTGCGTGGAGGAGGAACGACGGAGCTCACATTTGTGGAGACAGAGGAGTTGGAAGGGTTGTAGAGAGAGAAGTTGGGAGGAGAGCGAGGCATCCGTTTTTTCTAGCATGTGCCCCTAATGTTGAAAAATATGTTCTATCCAAGCCTTTAATATTGAAAAATATGTTCTATCCAAGTGAAAGTGATCAACAACATTATTTCTGTTTCGTTCTATTCTCCTTTCTCCTGAATTAATGAGATGGGAAAAGGTAATAATTTACAATAACCTTTCAGTTTAAAGAGAAGAGACAAAATTACTCTTTAGACAAATACGTTTATTGTAAATTTTCACATATCAACTACATCAAACTTGATTATACTTAACTATATATAGTTGATTTCTCAAATATTAATGACATCCTTATTTTATAAAGAAAATTTTTAGATTATTTAGACATGTGATTTTTTATTTGCACGTATCGTGCGTGCATATTGACTAGTGTAAGCAAACGATCCAGTGTTACAATGACTACTACCCTTGTCCCAAACAAGAAGTTAGATTTTGATTCTAGTCTTACACACAAAGCACATAATACAAAACAAACACTGAAACACTGAAGACACAGTCCCACCGGCGCTGGAGACCACTACCTTAGCCGCGGCCCCCCTCGTGGCCGTCGTGGCCGCCTTGGGCCCTTGGCCATAGGGGCGACGGAAGGGGGGCACAGGAGGGCAAGCGCTCTCTAATGAAGATGATTTGCTTAATAAAATCTCTATTGATCTTATATTTTTGATGAGTTTTTAATACATAAGCTAGTTTGTCCCTCCTATACGTGAGTTAAATGAATCGAGCTTCTACTATGATGTACATCTTTATGTGTTATGTAAGTTCTTTGGTCATGCTATATACATTGGTCTCATTTGTTTTTGCTAGAGCTAAGCTGGGGCGAACATTCCAAACAGCACCTTATTTTAGCTTTACAGCAGGAATTATTTTACTAATCGGTAACACCGAAGTCTCAGCCTTTTATTGCATATTTGTGAAGAAAGGATTCACTCCCAGCAGTGAAATCGATCATTTTCACCTCTTGATAATTTAAGCTTGTGTATTCCCCCATTGTTAGCAGTGTCATGTTTTTACCTCACACAAGCTATATAATGCTTATCTCAGATTTTTTTATGACGCTGCTCTACTCAAGGATTGTTTTGATTTGTTGGCTATGAGGGTTCCTTAAGGACTGTTCTCTTAGTACCGACTTTGGTAAGTTGTGTTGGTAATGAGTGCAACTGTGTGTATATGGTGGGTCTTACCGTCTTAGCAGTGTTAGCAGATAGCTCAATCAGTGCAACGTCTTTTCTTCTTTTATGGCGACTAATCATTTGCATTCGCAAACATGGATATACATAGTTGATTTATCTGACAAGATAGTGGTGGGCATACAAGAGTAGCTGAAGGAATATGCATCAACCTGATGAGCTGCAACCTCCGGAGGTGCCAAACAGAAACAGAAGTAACAAGGCATAACCTACGCCACAACATTCAGCAGTCAATAAAGTAGCGCCTCATCTTTCTAACTAAAGTTTGCCAAAAGATTGCCTACGCTGCCTCTCTCTCCTCGGTAGGAATTTTAACCTGGGGTGATGGCAGTATGGCACCAAGTGAACTGCTTCTTACACTCTTTGGTACAGGTTTCCAGCCTACCAGCAAAAGACGATGGCCAAACTTGGCTGCCAGGAGTCCATTGTAGAGCAAATATTATTAGTGCTGTAAATAAACATTTCTTGAGGGAATGATCATGTAAATCTCGCTGGTTAGAATTACATGATCTTGGTTAGATTTCCTATTCTGCGACATTTCTTCGTTTTTTTTCTTCTTTTTTTTTCTAGGACTCGTGTTCTGCATACATGACACATTCACACGCCACAATGACGTGAGTAAGCTCCAAAAGCTGAATCTCACAGTCTGCTCCAGATCCGGACGCCATGGCCTGTCGTTTTCGGTCACCTGCCAACGACGGCTATGTTTAGATCTCAAAAATTTCTCCCAAATTTCACTATACAAAAAGAAGATTCTCCATCACATCAAAATACCAACACATGCATGGAGTACTAAATGTAAATAAAATAAAAAAATAATTGCACACTTTAGATGTACTTTGCGAGACGAATCTTTTGAGTCTAGTTAAACCATAGTAGGACAATATTTACCACAAACAAACGAAAAGTGCTACAGTGCTTTTCAGTTCAGAACAGTGCCAAATTTCAGGATCCAAACAAAACATCGGCTTCGATTTAATCTGCATCAGCTCGCCTTGTCCATGGCAGCTCGAGGTGCCTGATTGTTCTGCTCTGTTTTAGTTTTAGGCTTCCAGCTCCAATGTAGGCTGTAGCATATCATATCTTGCCTGCATGTCCTAGCGTCTGGATCATCCCGGCCGGGGGCACGAGTTCCCCGTGCTCACTCCATAGCTAGGACAGTTTCGCCTCGTGGGAGAACTGTTCTTCTGCCACATGATCTGATGTATCTTTCCTCACACTCAGCAGCCACATGGTGTTGATTCTGATTTGGGGGCTGGGTGTTCCTGGCAAATGGCATTCTGATTTTCTTGGCCTAACAGTCTAGAAACAGCATGATCTCTGGGTAAGACAATGTGATATCTTCACGACAACAGAAAATCATGCATGTGTCGTGGATCCCGGCACGCATTATTATATGAAAACGCACTGATGCTGTAATCGTTTTTTCTCGGCTCCCTCGTCACCGCACAGTCACCGGTCAGAGCTAGTCAGCTTTTCATAAGCTATTAGTAGCTCGCTAAACCTTGTGCAGGGACAGCAGGAGTCGGCCGGATTTATGATGCTGGTGGCGCGTCCCTGTTGAGAGTTTCAGTTTATTCCAACTTGGCGAATTGAATGTGAATCCAATTCGTTCTTAACCTGGACGGGAATAGCAAGTTTGGGCTACAATTGCTGGTCATTATTTAACCTTGGTCGGAGTACCAAATTTGGGCTACGATTACTGGTACTTATATTTAACTTAACCATGTCGTCCTTGTCAGACTGTTGCTCTCACGAAAACAACTCTGAGGAACACCCAAGGATCCTCGTTTTCCTCCATTCTTGTTGTCACGGCTTTCTCTGAAAGCCACGGGCGGGCGGGCGCCGAGAGACATCAGTGGAATAGTTCACGTGAAGCCTCTTTAGCTCTCAGTAGAGCTTACCAATCAATTACTGTATCAATTACTGTATGCGAGGAGAGAGAGAGAGAGAGAGAGAGAGAGAGAGAGAGCAATTATGGGTGCTGTAGTTATGGAATTAAGCAGAAGACTCTGTATTTCTCTCTCTGTACGACTGTACAGTGGGCTCGTCTCGTATGGTAGTAATCAGTAATCACACAAACACAAGTCGCCATATATATCAACACATGATGGCCAAAAAAAAAAAAACACAAGACAAACTCAAGATAGCATATGAAGCTGCAAACAATCTTATCCGTTGATTGAGGATCCCCAAGATGGGATGCAAATAAACTTGCAACAGAACAGTATATACAAAAAAAAAAAATCAACTGATCGCGCTCTTTATGTGACAGAGATGATGGCCGGCCGTGTAATCTGTAGGCTGTACTAGCTTGGTTCCAGTGTGACTACTACAGTATGTACAAGTATTTATTATTATTGAACGAATTAAATTTGGTTGGGGGAGCAGAGCCGTAGAGCCGAGGCGGGGACGCAGGATCCACGTCCACCCAAGCTAAGCTATTATTAGCGAGCAGCATTAAGCCCCGATGGAGCCGCCGAATCCGAATCCGCCGCCGCCGCCGCCGCTTGCCATCATGATCTTGAACTCGTCGAAGGAGACGAGGCCGTCGCCGTTGCGGTCGACGCCCTGGATCATGCGCCTGCACTGCGCGACGGTGGCGGCCTCCCCGATGCCCCTGAGGACGCGCGCGAGCTCGGCGGGCGTGATGAGCCCGTCGCCGTCGGCGTCGAAGACCCCGAACGCGTGGCGCAGGTCCTCCTCGGCGTCGTGGGCAGCGGGCGCGGAGTCCATGACGGCGGCGAACTCGGGCAGGCTGACGTAGCCGTCGCCGTCGGCGTCCGCCTCCTCCATCATGCGCGTCACCTCCTCGTCCGTGGCCGCGCGCCCCACGCCCGCGAACAGCGCCGCCAGCTCGGCCCGCGAGATCCGCCCGTCCCCGTTGGCGTCGAACTTGCGGAACACGCGCTCCATCTCGCCCTCCGACGATGGCGCGGCGGCGGCCGTGGGGAGCCTCGGCGACGGGGATGGGGACGGCGGCGCGCTGCGCCTGGAAGATGAGGCGGAGCGCTTGCCGCTGCGGGAGAAGAAGGCGCGGACCTTGCCCATGGCGCGCTTTGCTGGTGGTGATTGGGAATTACGATTGCGTTGAGAGGAGGATTGGGATTGGTGGAGGTGCTCGTATGGGTAGTATGGGTGGGTGCTCGATCGATGAGGAAGGGGAAAAGGGCGGAGGCGCGTGGGGATTTTATAGGCGTAGGCTGGGGCAGGGGGCGCGCGGGAAGATGACGCGGTTACGGAGGTTGGGGCGGTGAAGGCCGCGCTGGCTGGCAGGTGGGGGCAGCCGCCGAGGATGCGGGAGGGAGCCAGAGCGGCTCCCGCGGTTTTGCGCGTCCCTCGCGTGTGGGGGAACTGGATGAGGCGGAAGGAACGGAACAGGTCGTGCCAACAGCTGAGCCCAGCACTGCGGCGGATAGGGATAGGGCTGCCACCTGCCAGCCAGCCCAGGAGGCGGTTTTGCGGCGGCGACGCGGAGACAGACCAGGCCAGGCGAGCTGGAGATTTTCCGCCCGCCGCAGCAGCGGGTTCCGTCCAATATCCGGGATGTCTGGACTGTGGAGCCACCACACGGGTGTACTGTACTGCGGTGCACGGGCGCTTGGCCGGCGGATCTCGTGTTGACGGCTCTTGATTAGAAGAGAGAAGATGCACCGGCACGGGACTGAGCTGCGGAAAAAGGCCGGCACTGTAGCAGCGCTCGCCCGTCCCCGTCCCTGGGTCGCGTTCCATCGCAGTACTCTGTGATGTGCGCGCGGGCGCGTCACCTGTGGCGTCGCGCTGCCGTCCCCGCCCGATCGAGCTCGCGCGCACGTTGGAGACCCGCGCGCCTCTCTCTCTCGTGCTGCCTGGCCTGGGTCACGTCGCGTTCGTCGGCTGGGAGGGACCGGACGGCCGGGCCGGAGCGATCGACCCACCCAGAGACCGCGGCGGGCCGTGCCGCCGTTGCATCTATCGGCGTCGCCGTCGTCGTCGATCGAATACGTAATACCGGGCGCGGTTGCTCTGGTTTGGTTGGGCGCGAAATTAAGGAGAGCCCCGGTCGATGAACCAAAAGCCCAAAGGACGACGATGGCGATTGCTGCGCAATATTACGCACCGTCAATGTTTTTTGCATTTTTTTTTTCTTTTCCGTTTCCCCTCGAGACCACCAGACCGGCTTCCGTCTGAAACTGTGTGCAAATCGCAACGTATTATTCCCACTAAACAACCCCCCCCCCCCCCCTACCTAGCCGAACGGCGGATATGTATGGTACATACCGTCCAGACCTACGCATTTCCTAATAACACTTGTGCATCAGCAGTCAGCACGTTGAATGTTAGCAGGTGGCAGTGTGCATGCATGCGCGTCGGCAGCCGAATTCTTCATGAGTTTGCACGTGAGACACCGCGAGTCTTTGAGATGCAAAGATTAAATGATTATTAATCTTTGCATCAGAAGTGATTTGATACTACTAGTACATGCGTACGTGCCATATGCATGATCGCACAAGCAAGTTCTGACAAGTGGAGTAGCGGCGAAATGTAACTTTCCCACCACTACTTCCTAATACGGAGTTCAGTGCCAGTAACACATGCCAAATGCATGTCCAATACTACTGCTACATCGGATGGAGCTACTCGATCTTCGGAAGGACGATGACTTCTCGGTCAACCCTTTTTGTGTACCTCCGTCGTCGTTTTCTTCATCATTCAACATAAAAAAAAAACGATAGCAGTAGTATGGGACTGGTGGTCAAGAGAGGACACGTGGGAATACCTCAGGCCGAGTCCATTAGAGGACGCGCGATGACGTAGCGCTTGTCTAGCTCTCAAAACCAGGCTTTCTAGAACAGTCCATCGCCGTTCTAGAAAGTTCCTGGGCTTCATCACTCGGCACCGTCCTTGACGATGATGTGACGCTCTGAAACATCGCCGAAGCTTCCACCCTAATCCCATGCATGTAGGCAGCAGATATTCGTTTGGACAGAGGATCTGGCGTGTGGCAATGCAAGATTGGCCTTTGCCCAGCTAGGAGATATACGCTCTTCTGGTTTGATCAGTGGCATGCGGACCACGCACTGGGCAAACACACAAGCATGGAATCTGTTCGCGTAATAGTCGCCATCGGCCCTCACATCAACAACGTGGTCTCTTTAATTTGCAACGCCAAACAGCAGCGCTAGATCCGATCCCCTTTTCGTTTTCTGACGATTATTTGTTTTTACCTTAACTTTTGAGTCTGTCTGTACATTGACCAGGTGTTGGCATGCTTTTCAACATCTGAATTTTTTGCCATTGCATCTTAAATAGATGGACAGGATTGTACTGTAATTACAATATACATACACTGTAATTTCGGTATATGTACACTATAATTACAGTGTAAGTCTCCCCTACTCCTACCCCGAGCTCCTTCCGGCTCCCAAACCCATCGCCGGCCCCCCCTCCCCCTCCGCCGAGCACGCACACCGCGCCCCTGCCGCCGGCCGTCGGCTCCGGCGGCTCCCCTGTCGCCGCGTGCCTCCTCTGCCTCCGGCCCATCGCGGCGCCGCCGCCCCCGCCAGCGCGCGGCTCCTCCACCTCCAGCCCCGCCGGCGAACCAGACTCGCCGGAGCACGCCTCCGCCCCCGTCGGCGCACGGCTCCTCCGCCTCCAGCCGCGCCGGCGAACCGGGTGATGGAAAACCGGTTGTTTTTTTAGCTTTTCTCTAACTTTTAGGGTGATATTTGGATATAGGGATACGGTGGTAGGATGGGGAAATAGGTGGGGAGGATAAATCTTTTCGTTTCTTTAGTTGTAGTGGGACAGAGAAATGAATATAGAAATAAAACTTCATATCCTTATTCCAAACCCCAATTCATTTTTCTATCACAATCCCTTTCTCATGTCCCATTCTCGTCCAAACGCCACCTTGGGTATAGAAACGCGTGCAGTCAAATCGCATGTCATCAAGACATCAACCCCGCAGTCCCAATCCATACAGAGAGTACGGCTTTGCATCTCAATCGCGTGAACCGTACCGCTATACAGTGGCAAATGCGCACAACTCATGAATATAATATAACTTTAAAAAAAACTTTCTTAAATGAGCTACTTTCGTAACTTTTCATTTTTATTTGGAACGTTATAAAATTTGGTTACGATCATAATTCATAATGCACATATTGTTTTGCAGACAAAACTTATCATAGCATGTACCATTCGTAGGCTACAGTACCCTGGCCCTAAAAATGTGACTATTCGTAGGTTTGTCGGACCGTATACATGTTTGGCCATAATTTATATGAAAATGTATCAATGTCTACAGCACCAAATTAGCATCATTAGGTAAATCATAAAACACACACTTTGACACGGTCTGGAGGTCTGAGAAATCAACGAAGTAGTAGCGCAAGTGTGGTGCTAATGTTCAGCGCGCGCGGTTCCGCAAGCTTCTGAGTTCTGATGATTTCCCGTTCACAGCAAAGTTTGCAGCGCGCCAAGGACAGTGTGTTTGTGTTCATCAAAGACGACGTACGGGTAACGGCATGCACGGCATGGGACCGCGGGTGCTGTCACTTGGGTTTCCGGAGGGAGAAATGACGTATACGACGACCGTAGTACCCGGCCCCATCTCCGCCGGAGGACAGAAACGTCATCAAGCAGGTGTGAGCTAAGTCCAGTGGTATCTTATTTGGAGGTTTGAACACTGTTACAGTACTATTTTGCACTGTTGCATATTGTAGATGTGAGTGTATTTCTCACTGGTTAAAATAGTGATATGGGAGAGTAGGATAGAGGATCCTTTGGACAACACATGCATACATACACACACTCATCAGCAGTTATGGTAGTGTGAAACTGATGACTAATTGGGTTTAATTTGCTTGTCGGCAGACAAGCAATCGAGAGCTCACGACGTCTCGGGACATGCCGTAGGCCGACATGCACGCGCATGGATGATTGCTGTGTGATTTATACCCGTGCCGTGCGTGCGTGGCACTAGTAAAATCGGCCAAGTGGAGCATTTGAATGAATGAATGAACACACGTACACGTACGGCCGGTCCCGGGTTTGCCCACGGCCCACTGCTGCTTCCCCGAAATTGACACATGCAGAGATAGAATTCCGATTTAAGAGCCGCCCTGCAGATGGCCTGATGGCGCGCCTCCATGTGATCCGTATACTTCCTTTGAGTTGTTGATTTGACCCGCCCTCTCACTCCACTGGTCAATCGTCCTCGCACTGCCTTTGCATGGCAATGGCATGATACAAATCTAGAAGGAGGCTCTGCATACAAATTTATAGGGTTTCGGTGGACGCTCGACGTTGTGTGGAAGTTGCTGCTGAGTTTGGCAGTGCCCACCGCCACTTCGCAGAAATTCAGCCTCTATGAAGACACTGGACTATTAGCCTGTTTCCGAAAAGTGTTTTCCAAAACAAGATAGCGGCACTGTTTGGTATTGTTTTGAACCGTTTTGGACGTAACATATAGGCATGACTTGCCAACGATCATGTTTTCCACTCGTCTTGCGTTGTGTCGCCTACCACTTCCACTTCCATTTCGCTGCCTCGTCAGTCCGAACAGGACTCAGGACCCCCGGTCAAACATGGACACATGTAGCTACGCCGTGCGGATATATAGGTGTTCACTGTCAATTAATTGCTCAATGATCTCGTATTGCTTTTCCATCCTTGTTGACTTGACTCACCGTCGTCTCACCTCACTGATCTCGAAAAATCAGATGGTTCTAGAATCTTCCGCTTCTGTGGCACCGTTCCAATCAGTGGGCGATAATCCACGGCCCCCGCACCGTCCTTTTTGTTGACGTGTATCTCTATCCTCCGCTCGCGTGGCATGCATGATAGGGATTAGGGAGTAGTCCTTGCGTAAAATCATATCGGAGGAAGCTAAATAATTGCAGAGGGAACTTCCATGCAGCAGGGATTAGGACATGTATAAGTTGGATGCTGATTGATGTGCACATTTTTTTTTTTGGGTAAAGAATGTGCATATGTTGATGCGGAGTTTGCTATGTAGTACAGGTAGGACGGCTATGCAACTCGCAGAGGAATTGCATGATCGAGTGTGCAGTGTGATGTTGTGCACCAGGCGGCCGGCAGTGGCAGGCTGCCTTTGGGCCTGTGCTAGTGAAACACGTGGTGGGCCTGATGACGAGATGGCGATGAAAAAAATGTGGACGGACCATTTTTTTTTTTTTGGAAAAAATCCATTTAACCACACCCAACTATTGCCGTTGTCTGAAATCCTCCCACCTTGAACTATTGAAACCGGTTGATTTTGCCTCTCGGGTGGTATTTGCGGGTGGTTATTGTCATTCACTCTCTTCTTCCTCGTTTTCTCTCCCCACCCGAGCCACGACACCTGCCACCGGCGGCACAGTCGCGAGGTCGCGTTCATAGAGTTGTAAGTGGCATGAGCGGAGCCGTTGGAGAAGGTGTGTGTGGTGGCACGAGCTAGGACGGCTATGCAACTAGGAGAGAAATTTCATGTGTGCAGTGTGCACCTGCACCACCGCCACCACGCTGACGGGGGACGGCCTTCGGGCCTGTGAAACGCATGGTGGTCCACCGGTCACAGCCGAACAAGATGGCGATGAAAAAGATATGCAGCGTGTTCCCTTGGCTGTTTATCGCTGCGGCTGCAGCTATTGCTGTCAATTTTCACTGTTGAAATACTTGTTTCTCTTGTTCCAGCAGCCGCTACCGTTACGCTACAGTTACTTTTATAGTTGCAGCGAACAGGCTGATGGACTTTGTTTGGATTTGTTTTCTCTTGGCCCAACTCAGGTTTCTGGCCCACTCGGATATATTCCCGGTTCAACATAAAGAATTCCTCAACATAATAAGCGATGGCGATGTGGCCTTTTCATTTTAGCGCGCAACAGCACTGCCCAAACTTGTATATTTTTTTTTTTGAAAGGAACTTGTGTCTTTGGTTACTTGTATTTTTTTTTTGAGAGGAACTTGTATTTTTTTTATCACACGGGCAACTAATCGTACTTGCGTTTTTTTCCCATCCCTGCGACATGCAGTTTTTTTTTTTTTTACTTGAGTTTTGCAATTTGCATTGAGTCGTGCATCCTCGGCGAGCTGAAGGAAACAAATTTTGTGCTGAAACGTAAGAAGCCTGCTGTAATATTTAGCCAGCCCAGCACCATCTGTGTTTATTGTACCCAGATCTGTGGTTTTACGTACGTAGACGCTGATGATTTTTTCTCTCCTCCTAATAATACGTAACAAAACAAAAAGACGACCTCTACCAGCTTGGATTTCAGCTCTCGCTCGAAAAAACGGCCACAAAAAAATCTCTACCCGCGCTCTAGCAGGGAGCGAGGAACCAGCAGCTCCGCGGCCGCCACCATTCCACCAATCACGTCTTATCCCGCCGACGGGACCGCGCCCTCCCAAAACCATGGCCGCGGCGGCGGCGGCGGGTGCTGCATCCTCCATCTTCTCCTCCGCCACGGCCCCGCGCCGCGTCCCGTCCCCTCCCGCCCCCGCCCGCAAACCCGTCGCCGCGGCGGGGCCCAGGGCGCTGGCCCCGCCACCGCACAGGCTCCTGCGCCTCCCGTGCCCGCCAGCTTCGTGCGCCCCCGCCCCGCCGCCCGAGGGGGCTGAAAGCGAGAGGCCAGACCCCGTCAAGCTCGCTTTCGCCCGCGCCGCTGCGTATAAGAAGGAGAGGGACAGCCCGGCGGCTGCGGCCCCGCCGCCTCCACCGCAGGCTGCGGTGGCCGAGCCCGGCAGCAAGGAGGCCTTCAAGCGGGCGTTGGAGTCCAGAAATGGCAACGGGGCCGGAGCCGGCGGCGCGGGTGCTGGTGACTCCCCCGTGTTGGGAGGATCGCTGGATTTTGGTGAGTTGAGAGTAAATCCCACGAATAGCACCGAGGAATGGTTGCGGTAGACGGAAATGTTTGTGGGTTTTTACATCATACACAAGCACCACTATGAGCACGAATAGAACTGAGGAATGGTTGCGGTAGATGGAAACGTTTTGGGGTTTTAGATTGCATTAGCAGTTTAGCACCGCTATGTATGAACTGGTGTGTGTTGTTGCCGACGTGGGCTGACGACTGACGAGCCTAGGTGGTCAAATTCCCGAGCTGGTTCTGTTCAGTGTCTCGGTGAAAAATTGAGAATATCATCATAGGTATTGGATTATCGACACATTATTCAAGTGTATTACAGAGAGAAGCATGTGTTTCACTGGATTTATGTGACTTGTTAAGCAATTGATGAGTATTATTTTCCATGTTAAGCAATGAGCACACACTCCTGTATGAGTTTTATATAACCTCTAATGCATGCTTGCAGTGTGTATCTTTTGTATTGCGTTTGCCATATTCACTCGAGATATATTGGGATGCCGACCCGATTTAACTGATGTGTTTAATGCTGATTAGTGATACTACGATATATTTTCCACTGAAAATGAACCAAGTCCAGCACATTTACAACATGAAATGATTTTAATGATAGTAGTAGTAGTTAGTTTGATCCACTTTGTTAGTGCCATATTTTGTGTTGTCCATGATGGCTGTTTCGTTTTCAGGTCAAAACGCCTTACTTAGTGAAGATGTCACATTTGGCAATAAGAAGGCAGAGTATGAGTTTGATGAGACTGATTTTTTGGGCCTCGACTTTTTTGAGAAAAAACGTTATAAAGGTCCACCACCTGGGCTGGCTCCAGCTTTTGAGCCTTTGTCAGATGACAATTTTCCTGAGGTTGAGATAATAGTTGGAGACCCTAGCAAATTCGGGAAGTCTCGTCAGTCAACAGAAATCCAACCTGTAAGCGACAGGGAATCAGAAGATACTTCAAAATCTACTAGTGAACCAAATGAAGCTGATAAGATTGGGAAAGCACCCCCTTCAACTGTTATTGAACCAGAAGAAGATGAAGATGGAGATGTTTATAGACCCACGGTTAGATCGTGGGGAATGTTTCCAAGGCCACAAAATATTTCAAAGGCGGTAAGATATAGTTGTAACTTCTTACAAACTGTATTCCTATCTTACATTTACTTTCAGATACAAATTTTTTCTTGTATGTACGATTCCTTCGCTGTAATGTTGAAATATGATTGAAAAATGAGGACAATGATTTCAGTTTTAGATTGAAATGGTTTGAGAAGATATATTCATTTTGATTGTTTCTTAAATTAATTGGAGCCATGTGGAGAAACTAACCATTTTGCAATGATGTGATTCCTTTTCTCCTTTGTCAACTAAATTAACCAGAGAAACCATGATTTGCATCCCTAATTGTCTAGGAATCACTTGCAGCAATCAGAAATAGACATCTATTGCTAGACTGGTTTGACATGTATAATCATTAGTCATCTTTCAGATATTATCAAGCAACAATGTACAGAACCACTTTTAAGTCTTATTTCGTTCACAAAGAAAATACATTTCAAATAAACATTAAATCACTCCATCATATCTTGCTTTTTCATATATTTTCTTTGGTTCTAGCTAGCTGATGTACCACATGTTTGTAAACTGTTTCCACTCTATTATACCCAAATAATGCACCGCCCAAATTAATCTAGATGAGCTAATTTTGTGTACGAACAGTATGCTTAGAGTTTGTGGTATTGCAACATTTGCGTGGATCTGATTTTCCCATTACCTTTCCTTAGTATGGTGGTGGAAGAAATATACAACTTGGTGGGGAGACTCTAAGTGCAGAAGAAAAGGCTGCCAAGGATAAACGCACCAAAGAGCTAATAGCTGCTTATAGGAATAGACAAAACGTGGTAATCGATGCAAAGACAAAAGCAGAGTGCGATGAGGTACCGATTGAAACATTGCTCAATTTAAATTGACTACTCCAGTGATTTAAACTGACCTTTCTGGCAATGTATGGGAGTAATCTTTAAATTTTTTCTATACTATATGGATTCTTTATACCGGCTAATCCACATGATAAATTTACTTATGGTTCTGGAAATTTTGTTCCCATTTCATTTCTGTTTTGAATATTTGACTGTTTTATCAACAAGAAACAACTTTGAAGATACTGGTTATTGAACTGTGCCGGCAGTGGTAGCTTGCTTGAACCTTTCGTTGTTTGTTACTTGTCAACATTGGTAATAGGAATGCACGCTAGACCTTGTGTTTGGAAATTGGAAGGATCAGAATCAATAGAGAGTCAATGACAGTGTAAGCTAACGAGCAAATATAATTCGTTCATGTGCAGATCAACTTATATTTCGAACCAAATGATGATTGGGAGTCCTATATTCTGGAGTTACTACTTACTAATGATACCAGCATACTACAACTACAAAAACAGATTATGATTTTGTGAATATGTATGTAATAGTTCCTGTATGTTTTTACATCTGTACACATATGAACTTTTAGCCGTTTCATGTACTTATATGCATTGCTTAATGCTTATGAACTTGTGACATTGAGAAGCACAGTCCTGACGTAAAACAGAGAAGAAACATGATAAGAGGGCTGTATTAGTTTATATCATTTACGTAGTAAAATAAATGGATATTTTTATATGTACAAATTAACGAGAAGAGCCCATGCATCGACTTATAGAAGCTCTACCATTGTCTACAAAGACCCTGCTTTCCCTGTGTCATTCAGGCCACATTTGCTACTCATAAACACCTCCTGGTTACCATGGGAGTTGGACTGTTTGGGTAAAATTCCAGCATTTCAGACAGGCTCCAAGTTTTGAAGTTGGTTGCCAGCATATTATCAAGTTGTTTGTTAAGCATATACAATGTTTAATTGTTTACTAGATGTCCCACAATGTTAGTTCAATTTACACTGACTCTCCCTTGTTGATTTTTTTCT
Organism: Paspalum notatum; assembly: GCA_022530915.1. Taxonomy (NCBI): domain Eukaryota; kingdom Viridiplantae; phylum Streptophyta; class Magnoliopsida; order Poales; family Poaceae; genus Paspalum; species Paspalum notatum. The sequence goes on from CM039692.1 coordinate 29,302,470, forward strand.
CGAACACCTTTCGGTTGATTTGAACTTGATCTTTTTTCTGTACCTAGTACTTCTGTAACATGTAGGACCTTTGCAGTTTTTGTACATTGCTTTGATATGCATGGCTATGGTATGTAATTTGGAAAATTTCCATGTTAAAGGCCTTGAGGGAAGGTGATGAGATGATGAATACTGGAAGGCTTAAACAAGCCTTGCCTTATTATGAAAAAGTGATGAATGCAGTGGACTTTAAGGTATTGTATTACTTGCATAAGAAAAATTCTTTAATGTATTGTGTTGAAATATATCTGTGATTCACTCATAAGTGAATTGTTTGTTTCTGGTGAGAAAAATGAACTTTTCAACTGAACCCTTTTCTTCGTGAGAAGTCTAGGGCTTCACTGTTGAATGTTTAATTAAATATACTTTCAATTACTTTGCATTTTAAGGTATTGGGATGAATAACGTAGCTACTAAACCTAGCCTCAAAGCACAATAATCAACTAAATTGCTTTGTATATTAAGCTTCAATTTTTAATATAGTTGAAACAGTTGAATAGTTATGCTAGGATTCTGAAAGAGCAAAAATACTTTTTTATAGTTGCTACTTGCTATGCTCTCCATCCCAAATTATAGTTCCTTTTAGTCCTCTTTCTATCCGTCCATGTTTGGATAGATGTTGATGAATCTAGGCATATACACAAAACACATTGATGGAAAAATGGTTGAATCTATTCGAAACAAAAGGAGTTATAATTTGGGATGGAGGGAGTTCATATTTATAGTTCAATTCTATGATTTTATGATATATATTGGTTGTCCTGCTAGACGCTTCAGCTCAAATGCTGAATTTCATATGTTTCATCATGTTTTATGTGCCATCTAGTTTGCATTTATTACTGCTTTGCCATTGTTTATTGCTGTGTCTTCAGTTTCCTACTATATATTTGTTTACTCATTTATTTAAGTGCAGACTGAACTTCATGGAATGGCTGCTCTGCAGTGGGCCATCTGCCTTGATTCACTTTGCAGGTAGTCCCCATCGTTTTCCACTTCTTTTGCCTTTGGCCCTTGCCCTGCACCACTTTATTCGTCAAGTTTTTTGTTACTCCGTCTTTAGACGTAAATGAACAGAAGTTTCCTAATCACCTGAGGAAAGCTACATCTAATGCTTCTGTGCTGAATATCACAATGCCCTCATGCCCATGTGGTTAAAACCGGCAGTTTGAATTAATACGTACGGGATATGTTTCATTGTTCATTTGTTCACAATGCCAATGTCGTTATACAGTGTATCTTTCAAGTTGTAACTCAACTGCAGTCGTTGAGAGTAAAATCGGCACTGCTAGTGTGTTAAACTAGCCTGTTCCTAGTATGGAATTTTAACTTTTGGCGCAATTTGCTATCTAGGTTCCTTCAAGTTGCATTTGTTAAATGTGGATTTCATGGACACCCAACTTTTGCAGGTCCAAGGAAGCAATGAGCATGTACAGCAAACTCAAAAACCATCCTAATAGTGAGATTAGCAAGAAAGCAAACATGTTTGTATTCAGCTTTCAGGTGAGTTGAGTTTCAGAGTCTTGGCTCTTGGGTGTTGCCACTCTAGCAAAGTAGAATCGGAGCGAACTGTGAGCTTAGGTATGATTATAAGCTGATATAGTGCTCTTCACCAGTTAACTGACATTTTCCTCCTCCTGGCCTTGTGAAGGCAATGGATTTCATGAAGGTGAACAGCATACCGGTGCCCAAGAATACCGGCTACGAGACGTACTTCACCAAATTTACTGGCCAGAAGAATTACTACGCGAGCCTTGACGAGCCTGAGGTGGGAATTGACCAGATCATCCCGTACATGCTCTTCCTTGTATCGCCAATATTTCTGGTTGCTTTCGCTGCTCTGAGAAAATCGTTTCAGCTATAAACAGAAACCACGAACAAAATCGCTTAGGTTTGAGAGCGTATAGGTTGTCAAATAGAAGTTGATAGTAGGAAAAAGAAGAAGCAATCAAATCATAGGCGATATTGTCTTGATTTGAATGTACAGTAATTGGAAAGAATACGGATGTGCCGACGAAATTGAAAGCATATAGTAGTAAATTGGAAGCATATATGCGATATCTTTGGTTATTTTAAAATATCATAAGTACTCAGTTGCCCATATTTGATTCTTTTTTTAACTGCTACGCGACACAGAGCACATGCGTGTGGACTGTGAAAGCTTGCTCCGGGGCCAACCGGTCCAACTGCTGACTGCCGCCAGTACCCCAAAGCAACCTGGCAGATACAGAGATACGACACTGCCAACCAAAAAACTGAGACCCAGGGTTTACATTCTTTCATCAACGAAAATTCACACCCCGGCATCATGCGTCCATTTCAGTTCATTTGAAGAGGAGACAAATTCCTCAGTATATGTGCATTGCAAAAACTGAAGCAAAACAACCAACTAGTGGACACGATGTGCATCTGGTTCACGGCGTCGTGATGCTAGCAGATGTGGCAAAGCATTTGCTTCGCGAGAGATGCAGCTAGTTCCTTTACCAATTACCCTCGCTCCATCAGAATTCAAAGCCACGAGAGATGAACAAGAAAGACTCCCAGCGGATGCTTTGAGAGATTCAGTTGGGTAGCGTTTGGTTGCTGGACATGGTGGGATAGAACGGTTCCATTATAGGTTCTGAGAATGGAACAGTTCTATGGTATGTGTTTGGTTTAAGAGTGGAACGGTTTCATTCTTTGTTTGGTTGGAGAGATCTGAAAACTGAGATAACGGACTGTGTAAGCCACTATTTGGTGGGGTCCACACGTCAGTGAAATAAATAGGTCTTTCTCTTCTTCCTTCTCTGCTCGCCCGGCCGCCGTACCCCGTCCCACCTTGCTCGGCCCTCGCCCCGTCCTGCTTGCCCTGCCGCCGAGGTGGCGGATCGAGGCGGAGGTGGCAGATCGACGTGGAGGTGGCGGCGCAGATCCTCTGCTCCCTCTTCGCCTTCACCGCTCCGCCGCCCGCGGCGCCGGCCGCTCCTCCGCCCGCGCCGCTCCGCCGCCCGGGCCGCTCCTTCGCCTAGGGCTCCACCTCCGCACGCGGCGCAGGCTCCGCCTCCGCGCGCGGCCTCCGCCTCAGCCCGCTCCACCTCCGCGCGCCGCTGCCGGCTCTTCCGCCCGCCGCCGCTCCACCTCAGCCCGCGCGCTAAAGCTGGCCGGCCGCCGCGTGTGGGAGGAAGGAGACGCGAGAGCGACGGACGTTACTGGGACGAGCGTGTTCCAAGATTTTTGCGGAACGAGCTCGCTCCGAATCTTACAGGTATATTCCTTCTCGGGGATGAGCTCATTCCAATGTCCACGAACCAAACAACAGCAAAACCGGGATGGAACCGCTCCATCCCCCCTTGTCTGGCCAACCAAACGGCACCTTGGTTTCTTAAGCATCCAACTTCGATGGCCTGGGAGATAGGAAAGAGTCCCAGCGGATGGTGTCCCTCTCAGGGGCTCCCACTGTATCTTCAACAATCAACATCCTACCGCCCAGCAAGGCTCAGCACTCCGCTTTCCTGCAAGCCAAAAAAAAAAGGACCATGTGTGATGTGTATGTAGCTAAAAACTCAGTTTTACTCCAGGGCTGCGCTACAGCATACAAATTACCTTCTAAAAGGTAAGATAGAAAGAGTAGATTGTTACGAGTAGATCATTATAAAATAAATATTAAATATCAAAAATCTATATGCCTTACTTTTTAAGATAGAGAGAGTATATCGTTATGAGTCACCTTATCTACAAAGTGCTAGATCCTTGAACCAAAATTTATAGTTGCCACATTAAAATAAGAGACGTTTTACAGTGGTTGGAATGGAACCGGGGAACCAGGTGATACTGGGTGGTATGGTGTGCTTGCCTCTACCTACTAAGAGAGCTTATCCTTCCATTGTACATTGAGGCAATAGTTATCATAAATATTAGATGATATTCCGCGCGTTGGTGCGCAAGTTTCTAAAATGTTACTTCAGAAATAAATTAGAAATTGTACATTTGAAATTATAATCTTTTGGTAAGAAAAAAAAGAAAATAAAGGACGAATGCCCCATCTTGAACAAGAAGGAAACAAGAGCTGCTTAACTTTTGCTGACCTCGACAATGACAACTTGCGCTAGCCTGCAGGGACTGGCGACAAGTTTCTTTTTTTTTTTCGAGGTGCGACAAGTTTCGTGTGGGGTGTTACTGTGCTAGCGTTGTGTGGTATGTGTTGATGTCCCAATCTATCGGGGCGGTGTTGTGTGTGGGTGTGGTTGTTGTGCGGCGTGTGTTGATGACTCAATCCAATCATTCGTTGTGTTAAGGTTTTCGGTCCGTTTTTTTTTAAAAACCGGATCAACTCTATTTCTTTTTAATCGATAGGTAGAGCCCATGTCATTAAGCTAAAAAAACAATCTACTCCGTATTTAGTTTCTATAAATGAAATGACATAGTAGTGTATTGACTTTGCTCTCTCTGTCCCAGTTTCATCTCCAATATAAATGACCTCTGTTACAACCGGTACAGGTCCTTCTCTCAGTACCGGTTCCAATTGACGTCGAAGCAGATCCAATAGACAGATCGATTGTGCTTCAGTAGTGTAGTCTTATTTTTGCCATCGTGACTAATATATGCCTTTTATAACTGAATTTTTTTCATAACAATTTAATATTTATTTTAATACAGCTTTTATAGTGGTTGAAAAAAATGAGAGCCGTTTATCAAGCGAGATCTAACGGCATATAAATAGACGGAACCACGGAACCAGACGGAACAAAATAGGTAGGTCCGGAACAAAAAACGGTGGGCCCGATACCAATAATTATTTTATTTTTATAATTTTCAATACATAATTCGGCCATAAAAATTAAAAAAATGCCTAGTTCCACCCGGTACAACTTTTATGGTGGTTAGAAAAAATGAGAGCCGTTCATCAAACGAGATCTAACGGCTTATAAATAGACGGAACCACGGAACCAGACGGTACCAAATAGGTAGGCCCGGAACCAAAAATGGTAGGCCCGGTACCAATAATTCTTTTAATTTTATAATTTTCAATACATAATTCGGCCATAAAAATTAAAAAATGTCTGGTTCCGCCTAGTACCGCCTGGTTTCCCGTGTTCCGTTCCCACCATTGTAAAACGTCTCCTTACCTTGAACTATTGAGTTTGATCCTAACCAGTAACTATTTATAACTTCTTTTTTATTTTGTCAGGCGTCAAGTCTGTGAGCCAAATTTTCTGTTGGGACTTCTCATGTCTTTCCTCTACTGACCGAAATGCACATTGGCAAGTGCAGATAGAAAAGGAAATATTGGAAGAGGCACATTCACTTTTATCTACTAAGATTCAAAATTGGTCATTAGTATGGCAATGTGATGTATAACAATATCTGGACTATCTGCACCTGATCTGATCCAAAAAAAAAAAAAATCCGTATTTGTATCCGCACGTATCTCTCCTGGTTTCATTCCTCGACATGCCCAACTCATATCCTGACCCTGGTTCTGCCCTTCCACGGTTCCATCGCTTCACCAGCCCACCGCCAATGCATCCGTTTGGGTGAGTTAGCCTTGCATGTCCAGCGACGACGGGGCGGCGCACGCCAAAATGAGCACTGCACATCTGGCGGCGCAGCCGCGAGCAGTCCAACGATCCAGCCCACCTATTATTGATCAAAACGCATGACACACGAGAATCGGGATGCCGTCCCACACTTCTGCGGGGTACAGTTCGATCGCAAGGAGAAAAACCATCTAATACCAGGTACATTTGCGGTATTAAAATATGATGCGCTTTAAGTTAATTCTACACTAGTATAGTATTGTATATTACCATGTACATTTGCGGTATTAAAACATGTAAAGTCGAACAGCCAACACCATTATGATTTATGGATACACCACCCAGGACCTGGATGCGAGCCTAGTACTGCATTCACATTTGTTTCCAGAAAATTTTGAACCGTAAAATAGTGAAAATTAAAGAAACATCAAAGTTAGAAAGCAAAACAATCATTGTCCAGGGAAAGTTCTTAACAGACTATATTGACATATGATGACAGCCAAGGCGTTAGCAAGCAATGCAACATCCAATGCCTCTAAAAGGGTCAACTGAAGCAGGGCAGAATATGATGGCGCCCCTGAGCAGAACCGACATAAAGGTATACACTTATGAATCTAACTACATCGACACAGTGGACATCTTGCCTCATCTAAGCTCTGAGAAGACGAGAATGGCTTATGCCTTCACATATTCACGGATGAATTGTTCCACAGGCAAAACATTACCGGTTGAACCGGCACCCTCAGCAACAGTCACCTTGTTCTGGCACTGGCTGAAGTTGAATGCCTCTCCAGGGACCCCGAGCTGGACTTCATCAGATATGTCCGCTGATGATATGGCGTTCCTTGATTCCCGGAGTTTGTTTCTACAACATGATTAAAAAATAGTGGTATTAGAAACATTGTGAATCTGATACTTCACATCTGTCAGACAGTGACATGTTTTTTGCATGCTCCCTTCAAGGTGGCTGAGTTAGAGAGGCGCCCACATATCTGGGGGGTGTACTAGGCCTGGGCAAAAATAACCGAAACCGAGGAACCGAACCGAAATGACCGAGACCGAAATACCCGAACCGAAGTAACCGAAACCGAAATGACCGAGACCGAAACCGAACGGAACCGAAGTTAATTTCGGTCTCAGGTTTCGAAATGACCGAAGTAATCGAAACCGAAATACCCGAACCGAGAAAAACCGAAAATAACCGAAGTACCCGAAGTTTTGCCAGGCCCAACAGCTAGAGTCTGGCCCATTCTCCGGTCAGCCCAACCCACCTATTAACCCTACGTATTTAACCCTCCCTTTCCACCACCCCACCCGCAGCCGCGGCCCGCAACCGGCCAGCCGCCAGGCGCTAGCCGCATCCCCACATCCCCCGCCCGGCGCCCGGCCGCTCCCCCGCTCGTGGAGTCGCCGCCCTCGGTCGCCGCTCGTAGAGTCCCCGCCCTTGGTCGCCGCTCTTGGAGTCGCCGCCCTCGGTCGCCGCTCGGCTTCCCTGCTCCTCCGGTCCTCCACTCCTCCCTGGCGGCGCGTCGCCGGCTCCCCCTTCCTGCCCAGCGCGGCGGAGCGTCCCCGGCTCCCTCTTCTTGCTCGGCGCGGCGGCGCTGGGGCCTGGGGGCGGGGCACCCGGACGCCGCCATGCGGTCTCTGCGCGTGGCGCTGGCCAGCTGCCCGCTGGAAGAAGGCCGCGGCCGTGGCCAAGCTGAGGTCCATGCTGGCCATCACGTTCGCCTAGCTGCACAAGCATCAGCACCAGGCGCAGCAGAGCAGGTCCCTCCCTACCTCGCTCCCTCTCTGCCGACGCACCGCCTCCCTTCCAGTTCGGTCAGTTCGGTCTGACCGAAGACCGAACCGAAAAGACCGAAGACCAAACTGCTCGGTCTTCATTTTTGTAGAATGCAACTTCGGTTCCAAGTTTTAGATGACCGAAGTAACCGGACCGAACTTTTCGGTCTGACCGAACGCCCAGCCCGTGTACAAGAACCACTACTGTTCCCCCAAACCAAATAAATACCATGCAAAAGAGTAAAAGCTATTTGTTACATTTCAGGTGCACATCAGATCCAGGAAAAGTCACATAATCACAGCATTTATGCAGTACTAAGTTGGAATCGTTCTAATTCTAATTATGCAAGTAACTTGAATGTTGGGAACAGTCCTTACATTTCTTTCTCTAACTGCTTTTTGATGAATTCCTTCGAGTGGGCCGTAACTTTATCTGTCTTGTTGCAGAATATAAGCACAGGAACCTTTTTCTTCACTATAGTTGCCTTTGTCAGAATGTCATACAGGTACCTACAGCAAGACAATAATATCGTGACTCGATGCTAACAACATTAAGAAGCGATTGAACAGAATATATCAATACAAAATAGGCAATATGGAGAAGGCTCCTAACTATATTAAAGTTTTGATAAAAGAGTAGTTTCTGTAATCTTAAGATATGAAGAAGGTAATCACATTACCAGTTTCAATCACCACAAAGGACGGTAAAATTTGATGAAATAGTCAAACAGACACGAAGAATATTTGGTAGAGTAGAACAGAAGGAAAAAAATTACTCTGCAGCAGCTTGCATGCTAGACAAGAAGTCTTGAGCATCAACAACGAAAATAACCCCAGCTGCTTTTGGCAGGACTTCATCAAGTTTGGGTTTGAGCCTTGCATGACCAGGAACATCAACAATATGCACAGGTTTTACTTTGCCTTTCTGCAGGAAAGGGCAATAGGAAGGTTTAGCCAAAACATTGCAGTTTGGAAATGCATGTTTCTTAACAAGAAACAAAGCTATTCATTTTATTTCCATCTCAATATGTTGGAAAACGAATTAACATAGAAGTTTCCTTACCCTTTCTTGCTCTGAATGAAGCACAAACGTGTCATTGTTTTCTTCCATTGAAGTCACAGTTCCTTGATGTGATGATCCATCCCGAAGCTGACAGGCAGAGCCAGACACATATTTAGTGATCTAGTATGATATGAATGTCCAGTGATCTAATAGACAAAGTAACAAAAGAAAATAATCCTATCTTTTATGGTATTGCATTGCTATAATTGATGAATCAGATATGAGCATAGTCAGGTCAAAACAAACCAATTATTCTATACAGAAACACAAGATCAAACCAATGAAGAAAGAGATACATGAAAGCACAATAACAAGCAGAACTGATGTCCATCAAGAATGATCATTTCATGTCCTAAACATAGGGCCTGCTTATTTTTCCCATAACTCATTCAAGCTAACTTATGGTGGGAGGGTACCAGGGTAAAGTCCAACCCTGGAGACCCAAATAAGCTAAAATAAGCATCCATAATCCACAAAATGAAGCTCAGACAAGATTAATGCAAGCTAGAAAACCTTGTTCACCATTTGTGAAACCATACACCTCATAGAAAAAATAGCAGTTACCTGGTAGAAAAGGGTAGTTTTGCCACTGCCACTAAGTCCGGATAGCACAATGGTGTTTGGTTTCGAGGACTTCAGACAAGATGCTGTGGAAAAAGAGGCAGGCAACGTAAACGTAATTGCTTATCATTTACAACTCTAATATAATGCTTGTGAGGAAAACGCAGAGATCTTAACAAGCAACATGGTGGAAGGAGATTAATCTGTACAGCATGAGAGTATGAGACATGACACAAAAATGCATAATGTATTTTATCTTAGATAAGCAGGGATGCAACATGCAGGTCGTGGCACCAACAAGTAGTGGATTAACTAGCTAGTTCATTTTTATCCCACTTTTATTGCATTGAAATCCAAATTAGTTTTGGATCAATCCAACGCCCAGAGGAAGCAATACTTGCATCCCTAATAAAATGTACCTCTATTTATTTAAGCAAACCCCCACTTCAATATAACACAAAATTTGTCATCGTCAGATACGGTATCATAATTGAGAATTCATAAATAGTACATCACCTTAGAGCTTCAACAATTTCTAAAGCACAGTAGCAAAATATTAATAAAAACCATTGGCCTAATCCTTGATTATCCAATCAACAGCACTTCATAAGTACCATGTTGGAAACTTGCGACATACTGACATGTCAGAGTATATTATATACTCTGAATTAACCAAAGCTGAAAAGAAGAGCTCGATGCTTTGGCACCGCACCTGCGATAAGCACCAGGATTGTGACGGCGACCACCGCGGCCGCGACATAGATCTGCTCCGGGGGCTGCTGACGGATCCAGCTCTCGGCTTGGCCTACCCACAGTTCCGCTTGGCGAACCCAGTCGTCCATGGCTGCTTGCAGGGGCAAAATCCAGTAAGGGGAACAGGAGATGAAGGCCCGGTCAGATGAGAGAGCAGAGATGCGAGGAGGTCTGCAATGCTCACCAATGTCCTCCCCGTCGAGTCAGCACCAGGAGGACGGCCACTGGCCACGGATTCGCGTAGATGCAACGGGAGCCGGGGAGGCGGGCGGCTGGGGCGGGGGACGGCGCTTCCGTCGCGAGGTAAAAGCCGCCGGCGGCGGCGGTGGCGGGGACGCGACTATACGTTTTCGGTCGCTGAAGGATTCGGTCCCGCTTCGCAGTGGGTTTTTGGGCCTAGCTTCTGACTCAAGAATATAAAGTCTCATTATTTCATACGAAAATATAGTTTGTAGACATTGGCAATTAAAACGAACAATAATAGAACATTCAAAGCAAACTTTACTTGAATAATAATTTGTTCTATAACCATAATAAATTGTTCTACGCGCATAATGTATCATTGTACATACAAAAATATGTTCTAAAATTTTTTTTGCTACGCCCGTAACATAAAATCTTCTACGACAAAATAAAATATTATACACGAATAGTCAATTGTTCTACGTCTATAATAAATTATTTTACATGCAAAATAAATTGTCTATGCTATTATTAAATTGTTCTACAAGCATAACGAATTGTTCTAAACTCATAATAAAATTTCTTGCACACAAAAATAAATAACTATACATGAATAATAAATTGTTCCACCTGTGCAATAAAACAAAAAACAAAAATGATTGCATCTGCGACCGACGGTGGAGATAAAGCTTACCAGGGACATACGGTCTCTGTAGCTTTTCCGTATATAATGATGATGTTGATTCAATGACATGTACCTTGATATGCTTTTATATCAAACCTTTATCATGTTTGCCTTATGCTATTCTTAGTGGAGATTTCATTTGAGTTTCATTTGACATGTCACATAATTAAAAGTGGTGACAAAACAAGTAATTAGTAAGAAGAGATATATGGAGAATTTCATAACAAGTAATTAATAAACAGAGATATAGATGAAACTCAACCTAGGTACACAGTTTTATAAACAAAAGCTGACTGGCACGTTTAGAAACAGTGCCATGAAATTCCCCGTTAATAGCGGCCTTAGTCCTCAGTGGAGGCTCCTCGGCTTCATCGCCGGCGGTCAAGCAGTAAGTACGAGCGTTCACAATTGCACACTGCGCTTCAGATTTTATCATCTACTATTTCCGTTCTCGAATATTTGTTGCCCAATACGATAAATAAAAAAGAGAGAGTATGATCCAAGCTTAAGATCGTGATCAGAATCAGTATATCATCAATCTCAAAATCGAGTCGCCTCTACGGTCGGTGAGACGAATCTCTTCCAATGAGGACATCGACATAGATATATAAAATCCGCTCAAGCATTGTCTAAGCAATTATAGATGCGCTTGCTCGATCTCTGTGATCAAAGCTGATTCGTCACAGGCCATGAGGTCTCACGGCGGCACAAGCAATCGTCCCCCAAAATCATTCTCCAAATCATTCACCCAAAAAAAATACCATTGCAATTCTGCTTCAAAATCGTAGTGTACGAAAGTTTACAGTGGCCGGAGGACTGAGGAAAGTTTTGTCATCTTTAGCAACAGAAATCCACAAACTGCCAGACAAATACAAAGTCAGTTGAGGTTGAGGGGTGGGCACCATATGTGCCACGTCAGCAAAACTACTCAGGAGGTGTATTTTGTTTGGATTTAGATTGTCGAGGAGTAAGCTGTCCTAAGCTAGTAGTTCCTTTTATCCTGCTTTCTATCTATCCATGTTCGGATGGATATCGATGAAATTAGGCATATACATAAATATACACAGAGCACAATGATGGAAAAATGATTGAATCTATTCGAAACCTAAAAGAAACTATAATTTAAGATGGAGCGAGTACATATTTATAGTTTAATTTTATGATTTATAAACAATATGACATATATCGGTTGTCCTGCTAGATGCTTCAGCACATATGCTGAATTTCAGTACAAACGCAGACAATTTCGGCTGTTTTGTTTCATCATGTTATATGTTCCATCTAGTTTGCATTTATTAGCTTTGCCATCGTTTATTGACGTGTCATCACTTTCCTACTATATATATATTTGTTTGCTCATTTAGTTGTGTGCAGACTGAACTTCATGGAATGGCCGCTCTGCAGTGTGCCATCTGCCTTGATTCACTTTGCAGGTAGTCCCCATCGTTTTCCACTTCTTATGGCTTTATTGGCCCTTGCCCTGCATCACTATATTCGTCAAGTTTTTTGTTATTCCCGTACATGCCCGTCCTTGTTTCTGGCTGCTTTCGCTGCTCTGAGAAAATCGTCTCAGCTATAACAGAAACCACGAACAGATCGCTCAGGTTCCAGAGCGTCTAGTTTGCCCGATATATAGAAGTTGATAGTAGGAAAAAGAAGAAGCAATCAAATCATAGGCGATATCGATCTTGATTCCAATGTACAGTAATTGGAGAGAACAGGGACTGTGCCGACGAAAATTGGAAGCATTTATAGTAATAAATGAGAAAATGGTTGCCATTCATCAAAGATGTATAAGTGGCTTTGTTGACGGCCCCGCATTCGAACTCTACAACGTTCCTTCCGAAAACCCATACTGGATGCAAGCAGCCCAATTGCAACATGCTGAAGCCCAGAAAGCCTGGTTGGGCGGGCCAAATTGTCGTGCGGCACCGGCGTTTCCGGTTTCTGAGCTTTGGTTCTCGATCCGTGCGCGCGTGCGTGTGGTGTTGGGTAGGCGCACTGCTACCGTGTCGTGCACCCGTCAACCAACCCGTGCATTTGGGACTCACTCTACCGTATATAGCCATCGGTGCGAAGAAATCGTCCTTGCCACGCACTTCAAATCTCGGCGCGCTCGCACAAGCTGACTGCGCCGAGCCGGGCATTGCTGAAGCCGTAGCGTCTGACTCCAGTCTCCAGGAAGTTATTAGTTATTACTTACCGAGTCTCAGTCACCGGTCCAAGTTTTCACCGTGGAAATTTAAAAGTGGGACGGCTATTTTTTGTTCCCCCAATTTGTTACGCTCCGGGGAGGGACCGCGACCCCTCCTCCCTTTTCAGCAGACAGCGGTTTCAGCACAAACGGGGGCGTAGCACCTACTATAACCAAGCAAGGAACGCTTTTTTTTTTTTTTTTTTGTTTCCTCGCCTTGCGCCTTCCAGAAACACGCGGCAGTGCATGGGGAGCGCACGTTTTGTCCGTTGCACTCGCATATCCACCGCGGGGTGGTCGTTTTCTGGGCCGGACCGGACCACAGCACAGGTAGCTTTCGCCGCCGCCCAGGGCCCAGGCAGCTTTCCAGCCGACCACAGGCTGGGTGGCCCGCCCCGACCCTCCTCCACCTCCATGAACGGGAAGAGGGCCCGTGCTGACTCGGCGGCGGCAGGCAGGCACCAGGCAGGGCAGGCGACGCGCGTTGCCGTCCCGGCCGGCAATCGCCTTTCCACCTTCCGTCCTGCCCATCCTTCACTTGCAAGAATGCTCCTAACCTTATTCGAAAAAAAAAAAGAATGCTCCTACCCTACCAGTACCACGCGCGTACGTACGTACTCCTACAGCGGGTGTAATAAAAAAAAAAAGTAGAGTATCTTTTACGCAGGAGGGAGGAGGCACGGTTCTACGGGTCAATGCGGTCGTTGCGCGGTGGGCGGTGGTGGGCTGGTGGCCGCTGCTTCGACTCCAATCCAAGAGCTGGAATCTGCAAGGACGGTTGACGAAAAGGAAAGAGGAGCCAGGCAGCCAGCTGGTACGTGGCCGTCCGTCCGTCTCGCCGCCTCAAGGCACACCGCCGCGTGCGCGCTTGCCGCTGGCTCTGGACTCCGGGAAAACCATCGTCGATCGCCCATCCGATGCATCTAGGGCGCGTTGCGCGCGAGTGGTAGGAAGTAAGAGAAAATGAAAGACGTGCGTCGAAGAACAAGCAGCAACAATTTGACCTTGTTTGAATCTACACTAAAATTTGACCAAACAACAAATTTTTCATTTATATGAGTTATCTAAGGCCCAGATAACCCATCAAAATAAAAACTATAGTGTTTGATTAAAATTTTATCTAGATTCAAACATGATCAAAATTACCGAAATTTCGGTATGCCAAAAGCTTAACATCAAAACAAGCAGGCCTTTGGTTTCGCTGGACAAAGGCCAAGGGGAAAGAGACCTTTAGATTGCGGATTCCCCTTTGCTTTTTTTTTTTTTGCACAAAGTTAATTTCCCTTTTGATGGGATTCGGAAGCGTTGTAGGAGTAAGCCTGTGCCTCGGATGGCGCATCTGCAATCTCGGGGCCTGGCTAGACACAAAACTCAAAAGCAAGCGGCCGCTCCATCTGTTTTTCTTTTGTTCCCCGCCCTTAAAAAACGATGAGAGACGAAACACCACCAGGGACCAAGCTGAAGTGCGTACAATCAGTGCTAGCTCAAACTAATAAGTATTAGTAATTAAAAAGAGAGCAAGGCTGTGTTTAGATCCAAACTTTCTCTCAAATTCTACTACGTAAAAAAAGATTCTCCATCACATCAAAAATGCCGGCACATGCATGGAGTACTAAACGTAGATGAAATCAAAAAATAATTGTACAGTTTAGATGTACTTTGCGAGACGAATCTTTTGAGCCTAATTAGGCCATGGTAGGACAATATTTACCACAAACAAACGAAAAGTGCTACAGTGCGCTACAGTGTCGGATATGATGTTTTTGGTTAAATTTTGGCAGATTTCGTCTGTTTTTCGTTTTCATTTTTTGAATCTAAACACAGCCCAAAACAAGTCTGCCTACCAAACTTGTCAAACAGTTGCTGCAGCAAATCAAATAAATACGGCCCTGTCAGACTCTACTGGTACGCGCAATAGATAGACCCAAATTGCTAGTACCAGGAGCCATCCATCACATCACGCAAACATTCACGTTCGCTTTGGGCTTTGGCTTGTCTCTCTCGGCCGTTCGCTGGTGACTGCATCGGAGGCTGTGTTTAGATCCAAACTTTCTCTCAAATTTTACTATGAAAAAAAAGATTTTCCATCACATCAAAAATGCCGGCACATGTATGGAGTACTAAACGTAGATGAAATTAAAAAATAATTGTACAGTTTAGATGTACTTTGCGAGACGAATCTTTTGAGCCTAGTTAGACCATGGTAGGACAATATTTACCACAAACAAACGAAATGTGCTACAGTGCGCTACAGTGTCGAATGTGATGTTTTTAGCCAAATTTTGGCAGATTTCGTCTGCTTTTCGCGTTCACCTTTTGGATCTAAACACAGCCAGCGCTGCTGGAACTGGAACCACCGGCAGGCGCGCAGGAGAGGGAAAAGGCCTGCCTCTGCCAGTCGTCAGTCCCGTGGCCACCCACCGCTGCCAAAAGCCAAAGGAGTCGTCGGGGAACCGTTGGTTTGAACCGACTAGCCGTTGCGCCCCCGCCCCCCCTGTTCGTCGTTTCCCTTCCCTCCCTGGACGCCCGAGAGCAGCAGCCCACCCAGCCTAGGCCCTAGGGTGGGGTGTGCCGCCCGCGCCCCGCGCGGTTCCCCGATTCGCACGCACATTAATGCCCTCCCCGGCCGGTCGCGTCGCGCACTGGGGGAGCTCACCAGGCCAACGGCCGGGAGGTGCCACTGCCACGCCCCACGAGACGAGACCACCGAGCGCGACGCCACGAGCAGCCGAGACTCTGCCCACCGCGCGCGCCCCGGCCCCGGGTGATGCGAGTGGCAGTGACCGAGGGACTCTCCTCCGTGGTCGTGCGCGTCGCGGGTTCAACAACTAGTCGAAACGCGGCGGCATCCTCCCTGTCCGCGGCACCGATGTAGAAGCGGCTGCCGCGCCCCTCCTCCTGTCTCCCTCCCTCCCGCGTGGCTGGTGTCTCCTGTGTCGTCTCGTCGTTGTATCTCCAAAGGTTTCCGTCCCGCGTCCACAGTCCAGCGCGGCGGTTAACCAAACAAACCTACCGTACGTACGTTCCCGTGCTACTGCTCCCCTGGTAGCTGTTGACGCACTCCCTGTCCTACTCCTAGGTAGCGCCAAAGCAACGTGCAATAAATTTTAACGCTAAACACAGTACCACCATGCACCGCTTTTAATCCAAAACGTTATAGCTAGCTACGGGATTGGGGGAAAAAGAAAAAGCGAACGGGGTTGTTCACTCAAAACAAAAGTACTCCTACCATCGTTTGCAACTTTTGGACGCGAGTGCTCAAAGCTGCCATGTTTGTACTCATGCAAACTCAGCTCGGTCTGCCACGCAAGGAAAACGGACGTTTGCGGCTACCACTTCTTAACCGTAATTGAACAACTACCACTTGCTCTCCGCACATCAGCTAATTGTTCGTTATTAGAGTTTATGAAAAGGACGCTGCGCCATCAGCCAATCAAAGGAAGGAGCAGCTATATAGCAGTTGAGCACCCGTAGTACCTAATATTCCCTCTCGCCAATTATATAGATAGATGGATCTCCTCTCTCTCTTTTGCTGCCATGAAGCGTGAGCTCTGATAAATATACTATACTCCAATATAAATACTTGCCATTTTGTCATATACAGCTGCGCTGCCGGAAGATGAGCTCGATCTCGCTACTACACGTGCGCTCTGCGTGCATCTCGCACCACACCACAAGTCTGATGACGTAGCGCAGGATCGGAGCAGCTCAATCAATCATGCATGTAGGTCCAAGACACACACAGGAGATGAGGATGATGAAACGGGGGATTAGCCCGCACCAGCAGGGCTTCATTCTGCCTGTCATGGATATGGATGCACTAATGATTGGTTCGCTCCCAGCCTCTCTCCCACCAGCAGATTACGAAAATTCATCAAACATGGAGTGCCGACCAGGAACTCTGTGCGCAGCAGTTGCATGCTGATAATTAAGCCCTTTTTTTTTTCTGGTCTTGATTGCAACACGCACAGTACAGAGAGTACAGTGCTGTACTGCTAAGAAATCAGGCCAAAACGTGTGAGAGTTCATTGGGCTTATTACTACACGATTATTATAAATCCCTGGAGGATGATCAACAGAAGCCAAAACAAAGTGAAACTAACCATGGGTGTTTAGCTTTTTGCAAATGACTTGAGGGCTTGTTTGGAACAAACGTGTGGGAGTTTATTTTGGTAGATGGATTTTAGTGGTTACCTCAGTTTTCAGCCATTTTTTTCGCTCACTAAGTCACTATACAGTCTCTTCTGGTGGAGTGGATCTCTGATCTAACTTTCATTACCCGTTGTTTGTGCCTTTTCGTTCGTTCTGCCGCAGTGGTGTCAAGAGGAATTATTGAAGCCAACTTTTTCCTTTCGTGCTCAACATCAAACTAAAATACAAATAGCTGGGCCCCGCGCTAAGCACTATAGTTAAAGACCAATAATCCCCACGAAAGCTTATTGCAAATCTCCATCAGCGCTGTGGATATCAACGTCCGCATCTTTATGTCTTGTCTCATCCCAGCTTGTTTAGCTTTCCAGAATCCGAATCCTGTGTAACCTGTCCTATTTCTAGCGATGAGTTGTTTTGTAGGAGTATTTGAATATCGTCTTCTCTCTCCCCCAAATTATAGGTCACCGTTCATTTCTTAGATACGATGTTTGGCTGCTCATTTTGTTCAAAAGAATTATATAAGTACTATTATTTCGTTATGATTTGATTTATTATTTTAACTATTTTAATATTATTTTTAGTATTAATGGTTAAACGCCATATTAAAAAAGAACTACAATATATAATTTATGACTGGCAGGGAGTATTAAACAATGTTTAATTCTATTGCCTTTTATTTATATACCATCACAGAGAAGATAAAACATTTATTAATAAATATTAGTAATAACTTATTTCACAAACGCAACAAAGGCGGAAAAAATACAAAAATATTTGACCACCAAGGTCAATGACGATTAAATTTTGAAAAAGCTGGCGAGACTAAAATGGCTTACCTTGGAATTAGGAGGGTACATCTATATTAACATGCATTTAAAAATTGATAAACTAGCCAATCAACCCTTGCTTTCACATAGGATCGACTCTTAGAGCTATATGTATTAAAGTTGACACAATAAATTTAATATTGATATAGATAATTATTTAGAAAACAGAATAAATTCAATGCTTACAAGATTTCAGTATTCCAATTGATGCCTATATGTTTCCGATTGTTGTGGAAATTCATAGGATTTATTGTTTTTTTCTAGAGCGTCTCTTGAAGGCTACATAATGAGTATTCAGATTTGTAATATTAAGATATCATAGTAAAAACTTGTTTTAGTTGTATCAACCATCGTGTAAAAATATTGTGCGGGGTCGAGATCCCAAAACTCTCCTGTTATTTTTATCAATTCATGCTCTTGAATTGTATAAATCTTAAAGGACATAAGTATTACAAGTTCGTAGATAAATTAATACTTATGATAAATATGTGAAATATCTCTTTGACCATTTTGTACAGTACTTTGTGCAATCTCTTTTGTTAGTTTCTAGCACAATACCTATATTTACCTTATCTTTTATGAAAGAACTATCAATGGTTTACACTATATTAACACAATAGCGTAAAAAGATGAAACCATCAATGTAAAATATGCTATAATATTTTCATTAAAATGCATAAACTTATCTAAATCAACGACTTATATAATTATTTTCATGCATAAATTTGTCTAAGTTAATAACTTATAATTTATTGTCATAGAGTATTTTATAATCTAAAAAAGTTTTTATTGCCATTGATACATTATTGCTAATAGAACATTTTCCATAAATGCTAAAGAATGGAAACATATACTTAGCAGTTAGCACTCATGGGTGCATGCATATTTGGCCTGTATAGTAGCACCTAACAAGTTACTTTTAAGTTAAAGAAGTTGATAATTTAGATTTATTTATTTATTTATGGCTATTTTTTTCACTGTAGCATACGGTAGCCATCGTGTTTCTTATTCTTCCCAGTTACGGACTACTACGTGATGAAGGTTAAGGTTGAAAAAACATATTAATGATAAGATGGAGTAGTTAATAAGTATAAATACACCATTAACCAGTACCCGCCATAAAATCCGTTATCTTTTCTACTTTCACCAGCAACTAATGAAACGCATCCACAGAAATCCGACACAGAAACGACTCCAAAATGGCCGGCACAGAAGATGGACGGCCGTTGTCAAAATTCTGAGAATGGACCTTTCCTCTCAAAGTCTCAAAGATGACGCCCACTTTGAGCCGCTCACCCACTGTGTTCTGTTCGGCTCCCCCCCATTCCATCTTCTTCCATCCCCTCCCACCGTCGCCGCCTCCTCTGAACCCATCGCCGTCCGTCCTTTCTTTTCTTCCTCCTTTTCCTTGTGCTCCTCCTCTCCATCAAGAGAAGTCTTATCCCTCCCTTAATCCCCTTCCTTCCTTCTTCCACCTCCCAACCTCCTCCCTCTCAGTTCACATCACCTTTGCTTTGCTTTCGTGCCGTCCTTCAACGCAAGAAGCCAACAAGCACAAGCAAGCCTCAAGTTTCAACGAAACAAGAGCTCTGCGAAAGAAACCGTTGGTTCCCAACAAGCCAAGGAGAAATCCATCGGAGGGTTTAGCTGCAAGAAGCAAGGGAATCCAGGAAGCCTCCGCCGCCGCCGCCGCTGAAGAAGAAGAAGAATACGTAGCAACCATGGTGCGAAGCAAAGAGGCGCCGAAGAAGAAGCCCAAGGACCCGCTCCTGACGCCTCCGTCCAAGCCCAGGGGCGGCTTCCTGGAAGAGGGCCGCCCGTGGAACCGCGGCGGCGCGGCCATGTCCCCGGCGCCGGCTTCGGTGCCCAGCTACATGAGGGGCACCAGCAGCTCCGACGCCAAGGCCGAGCGACGCGGGCGGCCGGCGGCGTCGGTGTCTGCTTCGGCGTCGCCAGCGAGGCGGATGACGGCGGCGTCGGTGCCGGCGTCGCCAGCGAGGCGGATGGCGGCGGCGTCGGTGTCGGCGTCGGCGTCGCCCGCAAGGCGGAGGCCGCTGGTACGGGTGCTAACCAGGGGGAAGGTGCTGTTCCCGGAGGAGGCACCCGGCTTCGCCTCCGGCTCCGGCCTCGGCCGCGCCACGTGCTCCTCGACCATGAAGGAGGCCAAGTTCCCCGACGCGCTCGACCTCGCGCCGGGCGCCACAGTCGCCGAGGGCCCCGCGGCGCTGCGGGTGTGCCCCTACACCTACTGCTCCCTCAACGGGCACGTGCACGCGCCGGCGGTGCCGCTCCGGAGCTTCCTCGCGTCGCGCCGCCGGCTCATCAAGACGCAGCAGAGCATGAAGCTCAAGGGCGTCTCGGCCTTCCGCAAGAAATCAGGGGATAAGGCCAGCGGCGGCAGTGGCGGCGGAGGCGCAAAGATCGCGCCTTTGATCGACGAGGAGGCGGTCGGCGACTTCTTCGTCGAGGTGTACGCTGGCCCGAGGGTGAGCTCGGACATGAGCTGCAGCGACATGTCCCTCGACGAGGTGGATGCCACGGTGCGGAGGATGGAGTTCGTCGTGTTCGATCGGTGCGGCGCGGACGAGAACAGCGAGAAAGGCAACGATCTTGCTGTTTGCGATGGTGGTGAGCCTGAGCCTCACCTGAGGTTGCAGGAGAAGCATGATGCCTGCAGGGACAGTTTGTCGGAGTGCAGCGGCGCAGATATCAGCGGTGATTTCATTGAGGAGTTGCCATGGATGAGGTACCATGGATACGAATATGATAGCTTGGATGATGAGATCTCGGAAGAGCAGAGGAAGAGAGAGGAGGCTGCTGGTGGAGCAGAGATTTCTGAGGAGCAAGAAGAGAATCAAGAAGATGAACAAGGAACATCTGACAGATCGGCTGGTGACTGCGAAGTACATGCTGCTGAAGAACAGAAAACAATTGATGACACTTCAGTTTCGTTCCGTGAAACAGAGTTCATCCCAGATCAAGGTGTTGCTTGCAGAGTGGAGGCATGCGAGGATCCAGATGGAAGGGATGAAGACAATATCCTGGACACAGTGTATTGTGGGGAGGCATCTGCTGGGCAGGGGACATCAGAAGAGAAGCTCTCTGATGATTTCTGCAAATTGGAGATTCCTGATCAAGAAGTGACAGGATGGGTGGATTCTATCCTGGAAGAGAGCTGCAAAGAGGAGACTGCAAGAGACCCAGAAGCAAATGATGACGAATGTATTGTGGAATCTGATGGCGATTCAGAGGTCACCGAGGAGAAGGATGTGGAGGGTGAAGAGAGCACACCAGATAATGGCTCTGAAATGGAGATTTCGGAGGATACTATATATGGTGATGGAAGCATAGATGATTTATCTGAGGAAGTAACCTCCAGATCTATACCAGAAGGTAAACTTCATGACTTAATGATCTTACTTTTTATATGTTGACATCCAGAGACTATCAATTGATGACCATCTTATCTTACTATTACTAATTGGAGGTTCTAAAAGTTGCACCAATTTCAAAACGCGCTAGAAAAAAAGATAAATCCAAGAAATTCTCACAATAATCAGAAACATCTGACCATCAATTGACAGATTGGAATATTAATAGCCATTAGATCTGTTTTCTAAGTAATTACCCACATATACCATTATGAAAGGTCTTGAGTTCAACTCTCAGTTAAAGCAAATATCCTCTTTTTTTCATTATATATATTTTCTAAGTAATTACCCACCTCTGCCATTACGAAAATCTTGAGTTCAATTCTCAACGAAAGCAAATATCTTTATCTTTTTTTTAGATTTTTTCCATTTTTAAATTTACCTTCAGTTTTTGTCTTTTTTCCATTAAAGATGTTAGAAACCTTTCCATGAAACATATATTTTATAGACTTTTTGAAATTTCCATGTCAATCCTCACAATGTGCGCTAGAAAAAAAAAATAAAATTATAGAAATGCTCACAATAATAAAAAAAATACCCTATCATCAATTAACATGTTGGAATCTTAATAGTTATTAGATCTGTTTTCTAATTAAGTAATCACCCACTTTTGCCATTATCAAAATAATATTAAATAACCTCTAAAACTACATATTAATTTACCCACTCTGCCAATATAAAGGAAAATATGAAATAACACCCTAAATTTATATCTAATTGCTCACATTTACTATTTTGATAGGATAATACCAAATATCCCCTTTAATTTATATTTGAATTGTTCACCTTAGTTATTATGACTGATAATATGATGAAAGTAAACCCCTCAAAATTATATTAAAATCACCTATTTTTGCAATCGATCAAAGATTATCTAAATCAATTAAGCATACATATAAAATAGCAAGATATGTTATTATAAAAACCTAAGTATAAAAATAGATCTATATATTGTACGGTTATGCATAACACATTTATGACTCTAACCCGTCGCACGGGTTGATTGACTAGTGTGTTTAAATTCAGATGATAGGACTGGGGACTATGCAGCTGAGCAATATACCGGCACTGTGGATGATGTATTTGGACAAGATGGCAGCAAACTTGAACTTGCCTCTGAAGAAACTGCTACTGTTCAACAAACAGATCAAGATGGCTCCATAGATGGCACAAGAGACAGTCTAAAGGAATTGGAGATTACGACATGCATATTGGAAGAAGTTGTTGAAGGATCTGGTCTTGCTCGTGAAAGCAGCCTGAGTAGAGTCCCCACTTGTGTCGATGATGGTCCTCAAGTGGAGCCGAATATCAACACTTGCAAGTCGAATGGTTCTTCTGAAGAATCTATTGCTGCTGAAGAAAGCTGCGAAGACAATAATGCAGAGAAATTTACAGATGGCACTGAAAGGGGTCCCGGAATTATCAGATGCAAGTTGGAAGCTAGTTCTGAAGAATCTGGTATTGATCTAGACACTGTAGAAGACAATAACTCTGCCTGCATCAGTGATAGTGCTCAAAATGATTTGTATGTCACCAACTGCAAATTGGAAAACACTTCTAGAGAATCTGTCACAACTCAAGAAACTGATGAGTGTGATAGCTGTGCAAATGTCAGTTCTGAAGCTCAAGCAACTGTAGAATATGATGATTCTGCAAATGTCATCCAAGAAAGCTGTCTAGACAATAATGCAGAAAAATTTACAGATGACTCTGGAAGGGGTCCCGAAATTACCAGATGCAAGTTGGAATCTACTTCCGAAGAATCAGGTATTGATCTAGACACTGTAGAAGATAATAAGTCTGCATGCATCAGTGATAGTGCTCAAAATGATTTGCATGTCACCAACTGCAAATTGAAAGACACTTCTAAAGAATCTGTTACCACTCAAGAAACTGATGAGTGTGATAGCTCTGCAAATGTTAGTTCTGATGCTCAAAATGTTTTGGATTTCTCCAAACACATCTTGGATGGTGCTTCCAATGACTCTGCTGCAGTTCAAGATGATGATCAGAGTGATAGCTCTGCAAATGTCAGTTCTGATGCTGAAGATGAATCTGGTTTTACCAGAAGTGAGTTGGCAGTTATTGCCATCAGTGATGACAGTAAAAATGAATCAAAGATTTCCATATGCAAATCGGAAGATGTTTCTGAAGAATCTGTCATTGGTCAAGAAGCTGATCATGATGAGAGCTATACATATGTCGGTGATGGCGCTCAAAATGAATATGAGGTTTCCACCACTTGTCATTCAGAAGGCGCTCAAGTGAAATCAGATGTAATTCAAGAACTTGAGGCCGATGATAACACTGCAGGTGCTGAAAAGGAACTGGAAATTACAGCATTTGAATCAGTAGGCGCTTCTTTAAAACCTGCTTTGGCTGAAGAGGCTGATGGAGATATTAATACCACAGATGCAAGTGACAGTCTACAAAAGGATACTACCATGCAAAAAGTTGATGCTTCTGAAGATACTCATTTTACTGAAGAAACTGATCAATCATTCACTGTGCAAATACCAACAGAATTTACTGATGCAAAAGAAACTTCTATTGACGACATATGTGGTGCATTCAGTGGGATGAATCTCCAGGGGGATGTATATTTTGATCCTGCTGAGTCCGCCACATGTCCCAGGAACAAATTGATCATCTCCAGGAGGAGGAGAACACCTGAAGAGGAGGAATACTTGCGAGGTTTCAATCCACGGGCACCGAATTTTCTTCCTCTGGAATTGGACCCAGACGCAGAGAAGGTTGACCTCAAGCATCAAATGATGGATGAGCGGAAGAATGCTGAAGAATGGATGATTGATTATGCGCTTCGGAGGGCAGTGACGAATTTAGCTCCTGCCCGAAAGAAGAAAGTGGAGCTTCTTGTCCAGGCCTTTGAGACTGTCCTTCCGCATGATGAGGATGACAAGAAAAACATCTCACCCACAAAGCCTGTCCAAGCCTGCAACTGATAACATTAGAGGTAAGAACATTTTTTTAGTTGCTTCCTGGCAAATAGATCATCTGCTGTACGCCTGTACTAAGCTAACTTGTCATTTGCTTCTGTGTATATTTTGCAGTTAGTGGTTACACTAATAGTGACCTTGACGCCCAAGCTACTAACTCGGTGGTTGCTGCAATATTAGTGCCAGTGACCTGCTCCAAATTTGAGGAGAGAGCTGCTTACCATAGTGTGCTAGAGGTAACTAAGAATAGAGATCTCTAGCTGAGTTGTGAGAGGAGCTTACTGGTGCTCCACAAGGAAGGATAATTCTCACTACTACTGATCAATGTATTCCTGTCCAATTGCTGAGTTGCAAAGGTAATAGCTTGCCGGCTTGAGTAATGTAATTTAAGTGTGTATATGTGTCTCGTGTGCTAATTCCGTCTGATATATTGTTCTGATGGTGGCTCTGTGAGGCTTGAAATACGTCCAGGGTGATTGATGAGGTCCATGTCCCCTCTGGCAAAGATCAATAAAACTCGTCTTGAGTGCAAAGTTGTTGCTACTGAGGATGATTCTCTATCAATATCTCCACATATAACATGTTTGCTTTTGTAAAATGTAATAGAGTAGCAAATCTTGAG
Organism: Paspalum notatum; assembly: GCA_022530915.1. Taxonomy (NCBI): domain Eukaryota; kingdom Viridiplantae; phylum Streptophyta; class Magnoliopsida; order Poales; family Poaceae; genus Paspalum; species Paspalum notatum. The sequence goes on from CM039692.1 coordinate 29,327,232, forward strand.
AGCCGCGTGTATACAGTTTTTTTTCCCCTCATAAGATCGTGAATACAGTTAATCTGAAGCTCATCAGGTCGTTGTACTCGGAGGCTAACACATTAAGCGATCCGACGGTTGTGGCTTAACTGTAGGCTCGATTCTAGAACAGTCTCTGCCGGTGGTCAGGATCAATCGAATTAGATATGTCCATGCATGTAGTCTCAATCTATGTTGACGCAGGAACAGATTAGCCCAAGGCTTAAACGATCGAGATGGACGCGCGGCCGGCAGCCGCCCATGGAGCTTCCGATGTAAGGCGACCCGAACAGTGGGCACCATCGACATAGCTGTCGGCTGTAGCCTGATCTTCGTGTATCGCATGAGTAGATATGCTTTCAGATCGTTCGAATTAGTTTAGTTGCTTTCACGTCTATCTTGCATCCGTCTTCTGTTCTTTCGACAGGATTTCCAATTCACCTCGTGGTGTTGAAAGCTGGAATATATAGTGAAGTTGTGCAGTTTTTCGTCTGTATACTAGTGGTCGCCACGCCACTACTCCAAGGAAATTTCAGGAGCAGCAACGTTGTCATCCACTTGACCTTCCAGTAGCAGAGAAAGAAATGCAATGCAGGGCCATGCGTCAAATCAAAAAGACTGAAGAGTGAAACGGCAGCCAATGGATCGAAGAACTAAACGTAACGTGTGGGTTGTTTATGGCTTCATGGTGATCTCAGTTCCGGAGCCGAAGTAGTCCGGACATCAATGCAGGAGCAACGTAGAAAAAGAAAAATCAGCCAATCCATCGCGGAGGCAACACATTGAAACAAAAAACCATCAGGTTCCTCTGCTCACACAAGCACGGACCGGCATGCGGGAAAGCCAAGATAAAGTAGCAGAAAACTTGCAGTCCCAACTTGTATTCTCGATTTAGGCTGAATCTAACCATTCCCCTATCCCCATTTCCTATCCACTGTTCCAACTACTATTTTCTCTGTCTACAGTATTCAAATTAATTGCGCACAGTGCGCTACAGTGGTAAAGGGGAGGCGGATGCGGGAGCCGCTGGCTCCAGCCAGGCAGTGGGATTGGGCCGGCAAGTGCGGCTCAGCCAGTCCCCACTGTCGTGATTCGGTTTCAGCCTGCCTACCCATTCTCGGGCCTCATTCTCCGTATCTTCCTCCCCATCTTGCTCTGTTATTAGCATGCTTTAGCCAGTTGCTCGTGGGCTTTGATGACAGGATGTAGATTCCAAGGAAGGAAACAGAACAAGCTTCCCTAAAAAAATTCCTGGTGAGGCAAGATCAGATTTGTGGCAAGCTTCAGAGCACAGACTTGGATTGGGATTTTGTGACGATTGGGTGACTTAGTTCGATCATTGGGTTTTGTGATCATATGGTTCTTCTCTTCAGAGGGACTCGATCATGTTTCAGATAAATGAACCATTTGCTGGTTAACTTGAATGCTTGATGCGTTGAGTACGTAATGTGGATGTCAACAGTTGTATGCATTTTTTTTTCATGTTCTCTTTGTGCTAGAATACTAACCATTATTTCCCGTTCAATTCTTTTGTAACATGATGGTTTAGCGAATTTGCATGCCATTTTAAAAAAGAGATAATCTAATGCAGCAGAGCAATTTTGCTGTTGCTTTATGTTTTGGTGGAAGAATGGGAGCATCTGTATTTTTAAACACCTACACTACAGTGGGTAGTTTTAGTTCAAAAGCATGTTCACAGTTTACTCTTATAGTTTCTCTTGAATAACTGAATTTGACAGCTTGACGTGTGAAGGAATACGTCATGTGGCAGCCGATTCATTGTCACGCTGAATTATAACTGGTTGGTGTTATGTGTGATTGGTTTGAATTCAGTACCATAAATTGGGTTCATGACCTCGTGTATGACTTGTTTTCATCCGGAGAAAAATATTTGAGTCATATGAACCTATCTCTTATTGTATTGCTTTCGCCCCCGGCGTGTCTACGTCTGCGGACGCTGTGGAGGTCCTGGAGGAGGCGGTGAACCTGCCACGTCCGCGTGGTGGTTTTCCCTCTGGCTGGTCAGCGGACGTCGCCGTGGTGGCGTCGCTGGCGAATCACGCGAATGTGGTGGCGTCGCTGGCGAATGTGTACGAGAAGGTGGCGATGAAGAGGCTTGATCACGGGGGCAGAGCACCGGCGCCGGCGACGGAGCAAGAGGGCGCGGCGGCGCGCCCATAGGCTAGCTGGTCCGATTTAGCACTTTGTGTATGAATTAAGTGATGTGAACTAATAATGGTAGAATTAGAGTACGTTTAATTAGTATGAACTAGCAGTTGATGAACCAGTAATAAAACTCTAGTAAGTAGCAGTATCAATCAACATATGTTAACTTTCTTTGTTTATTTTATGTAAATACTACTAGTACTACTCTAGTGTTTATCAAGTGGAGCGTGCAGAAAGGAAGATCGCTCCCGTGCAGTGCCCAATCATGATCAAATCAATTATCAATCCGACCATATCAGCTGCGTCAATGCGAGGGAGACGAGGACACAGGCAGGATGTGATGGCAGGCAGCAGCAGTAGGTGTGCATTAGTGTAGTTTCGCGTTCAAAATGTGGAAGGTGGTCTGTCAGAGGCTTCTGGTTGCCGGCAATGGTGGTATGTTGGGTCGGCGTACGTGTTGTGTGCGTGCATAGTCGCACACGTCCATGGTTCTCTGCTGAGCGCTGGAGACGCGGCATATTCCCGGCCTTTGCCCCTCCCTACAGCGGAGAAGAACTCAAACAGCCCGTGAAAAAACGAAAACCGATCGATTGCCGTCGTCACCGCCTATTTTTGGCCATTCGCTTCCCTGCGTCCCAACAGGTCCGACGCAGACGAGGGAGGAAACCAAATGACGGAACGGAAGAGGGAAGAAACGGGAGAAACCAAGAAACCAGCCAATCCCTGCAGGCGCCCGCCCCCAGCTGGTTCAACTGCAATCCCCTTGCCACGCATGTTTCTCCAGCCAATTTGATCCAGGCATCCCACCGAACCCCAATTTCTTGATTTAATCTCAGGGTGATGGCGGGTCACCTCGTTCTTCTTCTCTTCCACGAGTTTAGGAGGTAGAACGAGAGATAGAGAAAGGAGGAATATACATGGAGGGGAAGGGGATGGAAAGCAACAATCTTTTGCATTTTCTTGATACTCCAAGCGCCCATTACAGAAGGTGGTCATTTTCTCTCCCCCCATCGTGTTTCTGATATGATTGATTCATCGGACGCATGCGCATTTCAAGGGAACTGCAGTTTGATGTTTTGCTCCTCTCTCTTTGCCTTGAAGAACATGCGATGGATTTGAAGCCCAACACGATGGCGATGATCAGTCTGAGACATCAGGTTTGTGTCTATTCTTTGATGTCAACTTTCTTTCCTGTTTTCACCTCTGTGAATGTTCTGTACAATTATCAAAGATATCTCAATGCTCTCTAGATTGAGGAAATTATGTGAATTGATGTTGTGAATCATACATGATCAATTGACCATGCATATTTAGAGAATTTGGCATGTTAATCTATCAGAGCATACCAGTGTTTATGTGAAGCTTGCCATCTACAGACTTTTTAAAATCCTCATTTCATTATAGCCATCGATTTTGGCTATGTCTGATTCATGTGTTCCAAATGATGTCTTCTGATGATTTCAGATATCGATCCAGCTAATGCAAGGGAAATGTTGGAATATTTGTTGAACCAACCAGCAAACAAATTCTGTGCAGACTGTGGCACCCCAGATCCAAAATGGGCGTAAGTATCAACTAGTACGTTGATTCATCTGAACGTTCGATTTGGCTTATCCTTTCAAGACATTGCTGGAGACATTTGGCATAGGATAATTGTCTTCAGCCAATTTTGGGAAAAGGGGATATGAAATTTAGTACATAAATGGCCAATTGTACCTTTTGAGTTAACCTAACTAAAGCATGTACCATATGGTACATGCTTGATCTGATTGTTTTCATTAGGCATGTCTGCTCTTGAGAAATAATATTACTAAGATACAGATTAATTTTTCGATTTTTGACTTATGTAATTACGTATTTGTTGGAGCACACACAAGCTTTTATTTCATTTCAGGTCGTTCCCAAGATTGTTGTCTACTACAATTAAACTGCTTTTGCACTTGCAGGGCCCTGCCTTTTGGAGCATTCATTTGCATTAAGTGCTCTGGAACTCATAGAAGTCTTGGAGTGCACATATCAAAGGTGGCCAATGCACTTTCCTCTTTGTATTTTTTTTTAATTCCTTCTTCCATTTTTCAGTCTTACCACATATTGCTTATTCCAAATTTCAATTTCTGTGGTGGAGATATTACAGAAAGCAAGGCTTCATATTTGAATTTATTTTAGAAAAAACATATAGCCTCCATATTGTGAAATGAATAATGTTTAATTCTTAATTATAATGCAACACTATTATTACTGTTAAAGTGTAAGCCTAAGCATATGGTGACAATATATTGAACTAATCGACTATTCGTTGTTTGGACTGGTTATAGGTGATTTCTGTGAACCTGGATGAGTGGTCAGATGAAGAAGTTAATGCTTTAGCTGAATCAGGTGGAAATTCTGTTGTTAACACAAGATATGAGGCCTTCTTACCCGAAAACAAAAAGCCAAAACAAGACTGCTCGACTGAGGAGCGTAATGACTTCATCAGGTACACATTGAGTTAGTTCATATATCAGTACTTGTGCTAATTCTATCTAGTGGTATTTTGTTCACCACCTGTCTATGCAGGAAAAAATACCAGTTTCAACAGTTTGTGTGTGATCCACAATTCTCATGCCCTTTACCGCTTAATAAAAAGCACGCACCAGATAAACATCAGCAGCAGCACAACAACAGGCATGGTTTTGGCCATGCTTTCAGGAATAGCTGGAGGAGAAAGGATTCAGATAACAAAGGACTAAAGAAAATGGTTCGATGAACTCACCGATGTTAATTTTCGAATTTATGTGGCACTTGATATTAGGTGTACATTAATGGTGTGTTTTTTTATGTTTCAGTCAGATGTAGGAATGATAGAATTCGTTGGGTTAATCAAGGTCAATATAGTAAAAGGCACAGATTTAGCTGTTCGTGATGTGATGTCTAGTGATCCATATGTCATGATTAATCTAGGCCATCAGGTAAGCATATTTTTATTTAGATATAGCAGTTTGGTTTGGCAAAGATATATGTTTCCTTTTTTCAGTTCATTTGATACTTTCAGCTAACAGAGTCGTAATTTGCAGTCCATGAAAACAAAGGTGATAAAGAACACCCTGAATCCTATCTGGAACGAAAGATTAATGCTTTCGATCCCTGACCCGATTCCGCCTCTTAAGCTGGTATGCATTCATTTGTTTGAACTTTTCAGTGGTTGTGATCAACAGCACCCTCCAAGCATTTCCCTAATTTCTCTATGCAACCTAGTGATTAACTCTTCTGCCCAAAATATTCACTTGAGACAAAAATGTTTTGTTCAAACTCTGCCCTGTCCAACGTTATGTTTTTACCTCTATAACAGCAAGTATTCGACAAGGACACATTCAGCTCTGATGACCGGATGGGGGAGGCCGAGGTGGACATCCGGCCACTGATCGCGGCAACGAAGGAGCATGAGAACTCTACCATCACCGAACTGACAGAGCTCTACAGATGGTCAGCCAGTGAAGACAGCATCGGTGTGCTCGCCAAGGACAGCGTGATCTCCATTGCAAACGGCAAGGTGAAGCAGGATATCACGCTGAAGCTCCAGAACGTCGAGCGCGGGGAGGTCGAGATCGAGATCGAGTGCGTGCCGCTCAGCCAGTAGTAGCTTCATCGTGTGCAGGGGTGGGAACAGAAAATGGGAAAGAGAAATGCAGAATGCTCCGTAGTTGTGTATTTATTGGCGTGTACATGTGTGAGTTATGTTGTATGGTAGATAGGCTGAGGGAAGTCACCTATATTACTCTGATTTTAGGCAGAGAGAAGATATCTATTATATTACTCTGATGATTGTAGGTTTCATGGTCCGTCTCGACTGTTTCTTTCAAGGCATACATTTGAACTCCTTTCTGGTGGTGCCAGACCCAGTGGTTAATCTGGTGCTAGTTCCAGATCCAGTGGTTTATCAGGTAGCAGGATAGCGTAAAGTAGGCCATCTTGTGCCCATATCCGAGGCTGCCTTGGATGATGTTGTGCCCATCTGTTTAGCAGGCATAGTGATAATTGATCCGGGAGGTGCAACGAGTGTCGAGGGTAAAGAACAAGGTGGTACTAAGCTAAGGCTCCGCTCGATTCGATGGGCTGCGTCCGCGTCTGCGTCGGCGAGATGCGTACGGCACAAGTGCAGACCGTCAGATGGCGGTATTGGACGGCATGGAGCAACCTGCGTCTGCGGTAAAAATCCCGTAGACGCTAAAACGAGCAGCCTCTAAGTCATTCTTAAAAGTTTTTTCCTGAACCCCTATGGACCGAGGAGCACTATTTTTTTTTTTCTTCTTTTGCTATCCTTGACTCTAAGGCTGAGCCTACATATCACGCAGTTTATATTCAAACTCCATTTAGAGGAGACATGGCAGCAGGGGATGGAGGGAGCGGTAGCGTTGCGCCTGCCGGTAGGAACGACATAGTGTTGTGCAAAGTGGATGCGATCAGGGATATTTTTCAGACCGAAATTCCGTTTCCGCTACTGACCGGGAAGTGAATTTAGGTCCGAAAAGCGGGATTTTTTTGGTTCCAAACTAAAAATATGTAAATCAATTTTTTTGATCAAACTAAAATTTTTGCTACAGTAAAACTAAATTGTAAACCCTAGATGTGATATGTGGCTTGTGGTGCTCTAGCGCTTGACGGAGGGAGATGGTGTGGTGGGTCCTGTTTATTACTCGTGGACCGTGATATATTAGATGTTTTCAATTAAAAGTATTGTTAATGAAAAATAAATAAATAATACTCCTTCTGTTTTTATTAAATGACTTTCCAGCAACATAGGTTAGTCTATTTCAAGTTCAAATAGCTGGTCGGAAACGTCAAACATTATCGAATGGAGGTAGTAGTCTATTTCTAGTTCAAATAGCTGGTCGGAAACGTCAAACATTATCGAATGGAGGTAGTAAATAGTGAGGGTACAGAGTATATGGCATATATAGTGGATACCGTTGTGGGAGAAGATGGTTTAAAGATAATATACGAACATGTGAATATATAAATATAAAGGTACCATTGCGGACAACCTAAACCCATTTCCGCTGTGGCTAAGTAGCGACGCACTTGAAGTGCGTGGTAAAAATATAGGAGTATATATGATATATATCTATTGGAAGTCTGTTTGAAGCTCCATGCTCTAATTAATTAAAGTGTATATCTGTTTAGTTCCATCATTAGCTGACTAATAGCTCTTAGCTAAAATTAGCTAGCTAATTGTTAACCAGTAACATATTAGTTGGATGGTGTTTGGTTCCCACGGCTAATGTATTAGCTAATAGGTATAAGAGGTTTTTTGCTATTAGTTACTGAATTAGTTGCGTTGATCCTACTAATGAGATAACTGTTAGCTAGAGTTTAACTAATTGTTAGCTGATTTATTAACGAACTCTTTTTTTAGTTCTTTAGCTGTTATTTTTTAGCATCTAACTATTATCTACCGAGAATAAAATAGGCGGTCCGCCTACTTTATTTCCCTATGTTAAGTTGAGTATACCATACTTTATACTTTCAACGGCAGTTTTAACCATAATTTTTTTGATAAGGGTGTTAGAGATAGGGTTTGAACTACTCCAACCATCAAGAGCGAGCATGGAGTGACATCCAAGCTTGTGAGAGCTTAAGTGAGTTTGTGGCCTCGCTTAGGTTTAGTTCTTGTGAGAATAAGCACAAGACATGCAAGTCTTATTGCGGAAAGCAACTTGTACTCACTGTTGGACCTTCCAACTTGATGTGGAGTGGTGACGATGCTTTATATAGGTACGGGGAGACCTGTACCTGGTGTTAAAGCTCTGTGGAGAAGATGGTGCCACTGTGACCGAGAGAAATGGTGATGGTGGTCTCATCTTTGTGATTTGGTGGTAATTAGCCTTTGTTTGCTAGGGAGTTTTGGTGGCAATAGCAAGACGGTGATTAAAGAGACTCAGTAATTGGTTCAACTGCTTTGGTAGCAAGTCAAGTGGATGTAGCCTTGGTAGTAAACTATAGGATGAATCCTCTTGTCTTATTCAGAACTTGCATTCAATTGCCTTGATCTCTTTACTTACAGTATTTATATTTCCATATTTATATCTTATGTGAATTTACCTTTTCTAGTTGTTCATTAGATTTGGCTAGAAGTTAGAATCCTACAATTGCCGCTCTAAAAATGATATCTACCTTTTTGAATTGAATTTGAGGGGCCTCCTTTCATGTAATACCAAAGAGCAACGTATACAACTGATTTTCTACACTTACAATGCTCATTAGTAATATAAGTTGTTATTACCGAAACTTACATAAGGTCCTAGATGCTTACACCTTGCCAATTAGCGAATGATGACTCAACAAAAAGAATTTGGAGAGACTGGAATTCCGGACCTAAGGTGCAATGTTGCAAACCTATGCTCGTTGGCTTCCTAGATTTCTAGATATCACATCTTCATGAGAATAATGTGCTCCAGAAACAGATTGTGGATGACAAATATATGATACAAAACATTCAAACATATAGTGCCTAGATGCCAAAGTCTCTCCTTTTCAGGCTGTCTCCAATGGAGTGCTCGAATGGACTGACTATAGTATAAAACGATATTGTAGCACTACTATAGACAGAGAGGAAGGTGGTTGGAATGGTTACAGAGACTCTCTGCTGGAGATGGTCTTACAAAGGGGTCATTTGGGCTGTAAGAATGTGTGTTAATTGGTAGGTGGAGGTTTGACAACATCTGTTGGGAGCGAGAGACTTGAGATTTGACATGAACTCGACGAGAAAGTTGATGTAGGCTGGCATGGAAAATTATCTAGGATATGTTTGGTTCGGGCAAATGGTGGCCAGGCTAAAATTTGGCCATAATTTGAGTCTAAACTAAAATTTGTTTAAACATCAAAATTTTCATTTATGTAGTTTATTTGAACTAAAACAAATTATGAACTTGTATTGTTTGAATAAACTTGAGTATAAAATCAAATATGTTCAAAAGATAGCCTAAATCAAACAGGCCCCTACCGCGGTTATAGCAAACACATATAGTAGTAAGTACTACAGTACTAGGCTTCCATTGTTCCACACGACAATTAAAGTTGTGCACCCGTGGCCCTGGACAGTCAGCATCAGCACCACCTGACGACACGCACACCATACATATAGTATACATATATACGACAAACAGTGACCACTGATGAATTGATCGCTCTGAACCTCTCGGCTAGAGAGGCAGATAGCTAGGCCGGGCAGCAGGCATCGCCGGGCTTGAGCTCAGTCCCGTCGCTCTCCGGTGTGGTCGCCGTCGGCGTGCTGCGGTACAGCACGGTCATGAACGGCGTCGCCAGCACCGTCGTCGTGAGCGCCATGATCACGAAGATGGCGAACGTCGTGTCGTCCAGCACCTTCCTCTCCTTGCCGATGTTGAGCACGATGAGCTCGACGAGCCCCTTGGCGCTCATGGCGACGCCGAGCGCGGCCGCCTCGCGCCTCGCCATGCCGGTCACGGCGGCCGCCGCGAACGTGCCGCCGAACTTGCCCAGGAACGCTACGGCCACGACGAGCGCGACCATGCCCCACGCGGCGGCGCCACGCACGGCGTCGACGTCGGTGTGCAGCCCGCTGGCGGCGAAGTAGAGCGGCAGCATCAGCCCGGACACCAGCGGCGCCACCTTCTCACCCGCGCGCCCCGCGAGGCCGCTCTCCCGCGGCACGGCCAGCCCGAACACGAACGCGCCGAACACCGGGTGCACGCCGATCGCGTCCGTCGCCGCGCCGGCGAGCAGCGCGCAGGCCACGACGGCGCCGGGTCTGGAGGCCAGAGCGGCGGCGCGGTCCGTGCCCGCGCGCCGCGCCGCGCGCGCCATGAGCGGGCGCAGCGCGCACAGCATGAGCGCCACGAAGGCGGCCCCCGACGCGAGGACGTAGACCGGCGCGAGCGGTGCGCCCTTGCTGGGCCCGCCGCCGCCGCCGGAGACGGCGAGCGCGAGGGCGAGGAGCGCCCACGCGAAGACGTCGTTGACGGCGGCCGCGGCCATGGCGGTCTCGCCGAACGGTGTGGCGAGGAGGCGGAGCTCCTTGAGGATGCACGCGAGCACGGGCAGCGCGGTCACAGAGAGCGCGGCGCCGAGGACCACGCAGAGCGGGAGGAAGTGCGCGCGGCGAGTCGCCGGGACGGCGAGCTTCAGCAGCAGCGCGAGGCCCGGCGCGGCGAGGAGCGGCGGCACGATGCCCGCCGCGGCGACGGCCACGCTGCGCGCGCCCACGCGGCGCACGGCGCGGAAGTCGAGCTCGAGGCCGACCAGGAGCAGGAAGAGCAGCAGGCCGAGGCCCGACACGGTGTCGAGCGCCGCCGCGCTCCATGGCGGGAAGATGGTGCGGCGGAAGGCGCCCCACCGGCCCAGCGCCGACGGCCCCAGCAGGATGCCACCCTGCACGAAGACGCGTCGCCATTGGCCATTGCCATGAATATAAACTCATCGATCATACTGCCATAGTGCCATTACTCACGCCATACTGCCATGCATGATCGAGATGTGTGATGAATGCATTCATGCAAGTCGAAGACGCTAGAGGGGTCTGCCTCTTCAACAGTACAGTTGTTCTTGACATGACAGGACTTGCCACCTCCATGTTTATATAGTCGACACGAGCATACTTTGGCAGTAGTGACCGTGTGTACGCTCCAGTGCGAATGGTTCGAGATGTGACCGTGTGGCTTGGGAAAGTCACTCCTTTCTTTATTGGAAATCACTCTAATAACAAAAGGAGTGGCATTTGCATATTTGTGTCCTTTGAATTGATCATATATGGTAATATTCTTTTGGTGGTATTATGTTAACATATATTCTTTATGTTCCAATTTATAATTTACTTTGATCCTGTCATAAGTTAATAATTTCACTAAGTTTATTAAAAAAAGACCAACACCATTGGCATCATCAAATTAGTTTAGCTACGTCCACAATTTTATTTATTTATTTGGTTATTGTAAATATTTTTCTAAAATATTAGGCAAAGCTATAGAGGTTTGATTTTTTTCCCCAAAAATAGTGAAAGTGAACCATATTTAGAATGGAAGGAGTATAATCTACAAAGAATAGAAGTGAACCATACATGGTGATTTTTTCGGTTCTAGACGTGATCGGGCTACACACTACACATGCAAGTGTGGTACGTTGCTTTGTGGTGGAGAATAGTACTTCCCATTCTCGAACATTTATCATGGTTGACTGTTTTCCATAACATAATATGTTAACGGTAGTTAGTTTGAGCATGTTTTTTACTCTGCATAAATTATTATTTTTTGAATCACTGCATAAAATTTTTAAATGAAATAAGTGGCCAAAGTTTTGAAGAGAAAAGATCAACCGCGGCAAATATTAAGAAAGGAGGAAGTGCCCATAACCAAGCGCGTTGTATCCATGCCCATGCATTACTGTTATTTCTGAGATGTCTCCGGCCAGTCCTCCAAATTCCAAAATAACGTTACTCAGAGATGGATGAAGTTATGAAAATATATATACCAGGATCTCGGCGACAACTTTAGGTTGGCGCAGCGGCCTGAGCGCGAGAGCAAGGCCCTGCGTCACCGCGAGTATGACGGCGATCTGCACGGCGAGGAGCGGCAGAGCGAAGTCGAGAGGGTTCTCGCCCTGCCACACCCCGTCCGACGCCATCTTCACGGCCGGCGCCGGCGCCGACGAGGAGTTCGACGCCATTTCGACGTCGATTGAGCAGAGCTTATCAGAGAGGTGGCTGTGCGTGCAGCAGGAGTACCAGCAGCCAATGTCTGGATCTGCCTGCACAGTACTGCATGCATATGATACGGCGAGGAGGGCTCCGAATTTATAGGCGTGTGCGCTGATCGATGCGACCTGGCTGGTAGGCTGGTGCACCTGATGATACGCTGGTACGTGCTGGACTCTGGTTAGTGTTAGTGGTGACTAGTGCGCTTCTCCATCATCTGGGGAGTGAGCGGTTAGATTGATTTGGACGGACATGAGGAGAAATGTGGATCCGAATCAATGATCTTCTGCACCTTGCAGCTCTGTGGACAATTGGGCACCCAGCCACCTAGGTACTCCTTCCAAATCTCTTGATGGGAGAACCCTTCAAAAGATTCAGCTTTCTGAATTGATTAGGATTTATAGCAGGCCTTCTATCAGAGTTGTTGAGGCTTGTGAAGAGGGAGAGTAGAGCTGTTTAACCTTCGGAAGGAGCCTATAGGACAAATCTGTTACAAGGGGTATGTACAACTACAGAAAGGTGAACACTGAACCGGATGAGGCTTTTTGGACCTTGGATAATCTAATTCTTTTACAGCCAAATCCTTGGATATACATAGTTCCTCACACATGAGGTGTGGTGGATCAAAATGCTTGGAAGTACAATTTACCATGAGAATTGTGGTGTTCCTTTGGCAATTGTTTCATCACAAGGAAAAAGCAACATCAAATGTTTTTTTGTGTGTGATAATTTGGAAACTATTGATCTTATTTTCTTTGGGTGCTCTATCTTCACTCTCCAGGATGATTTGGTGTTGTCTGAGAGAAATTTTAGCCTACTTGGAATGTATTCCTTTTCTCGTAGTACAATTTAATAAATTTGGCATCTCTCAAAGTTTTAGATACCTTTTGCCCTTACAAGGTTTTTGTGGGCAATTTGGAACATACGAAACAAGTCAACTATAGAACCATCTTGTTATATTTTCGATAATAGAAATATATTCTAGGTTCATACACTATCAAAAGACGATGCATCATACCAATTTATCACATGTACGTCCATATACACATTCCACTAGACTTATGTTTGGAAGTGCAAGTTATCATGAAAATTAAAGTCTTCTTTTAGCAATTGTTTCCTCATAAGATTCAAGCAGCAGCTGTGTTGAAGAAAAAAAAAGGTAGGCAGCAACAAATGTTTTTTTGTAGTAATTTAGAAACTATATATCGATCATATTCCTTTGGAGTGAAATGTTTGTGCTCGTGGCATCAAGGCCTATCTACTCTGAAAAGTATTTTTTTGGGACATCAACTTTTAAAAATTGGGCTATATATATGTACACACAGGCTACTAGCGTTGGTGCAGTGTGCTGATGTTGATGCGTAGACGCACCACCGTGGCCCAGCTCGAGGCATGAGGTGCATCCAGCAGCTGGCACACATGAATTACTACCAATACCTGGTATTTCAATTAAGAGTAAATTGCAAGTCAGATTTTTAAATTTATTCTGTAGTACCATCTTGGTCCAAGATCTTTTAAGTGATCATCTAAATCTTTCAACTTTTCAAGCGGGTCATTCCAGTGTAAATCTAGGTCCGCTAACTAGACTTCACGTGAATGAAGAATGAAAAGTTGATGGACTTAGATAATCGTTTTAAAAAGTTAAAGGATCTAAATGATCACTTTGGAAGATCATGAATCTAGATGGTACCGCGCAATAAGTTTAAAAACCTGATATGCAATTCACTCATCAATTAATGATACTGCAATTAGTGATTGTGCAAGCTGCCTGAATGAACTAGTGCCACCATACCATTTCGGGTCACACATGCATTGTGGTGCCTTCCGAGACTTTGTGGTAATAGGGTTTTCACCTCTTATTTCGTCTCCGTGCCTGCATTGCATCAAGCTTCTTCAGTTGCTTATCTTGTCTAGTTGTCGTTTTCATGGCGGTCGTGTATTCGACAGTTGCAGTTGGTTAGCATTTTGGTTTAGTAATTTGAGTTGAGTTGTTATTTCTGTTGGTATTAGCATTGTTGTTGTGGGTTTTGTGGTGGTGGATGTACCCAGTCTGGGTTTGTAGCTTCTTCTCTTTATTATAATTGGCAACTCTAGTATCTAGTTGTATCGGTTGTACCTGGTTTGTTTAAAAAAATCATGCATAATATATTCAAATTTGATAAAATTTGGCATAATAGTTATGGCTTGTATAGTAAAAAAATTGTCTTCGACCTATTAAGAAATAAAAACTCTAGTAACATCTTTAATAATATGTGGTGTACGTTTGGATTGACATTAAGGAATGTTACATTTTGCACAAGACGATTTTCCTTTATTCAATTGGCAGTGCTTCATAATATTACTAATAAAAACCCTGCATATCTAGTAGAGTAATAAGACACACAACGGCACAGAAATTTCAGTCACAAACTGATAGGCATCTACATACCAGAGATATGCATGGCATGATGCTCACAAATCATGGATGCACAACCTTTTTCAGATAGGTGAAGAAACCTTTTGACATACTCTTCAAACATAGAGGCAAAGTCAGCTTGGATGCTAGCGAATCATCTACACCCCCACTAACTAATGCTGCAGGTTGGTGAGTGGCAACCCTACTAAAGCAGTAGTTTTTATTAGCAGCGAACACGGCGCCACACAGGTAGCACCGCCGCATCATGTGGTAGTAACGTATTGGCTATAGCTCTCTCAAACGTTCCAGAACCCCTAGATGATAATCTTTTAGCCAGCTAATATGGTCGATAGAATCTGAAGAATGTTACATGTCAATCGCTGCACGTCAATCTATGGATCTCATGTTCCAATATAATTAATCTTTTCTAGACAAATTAAAAATATTCCTATCCATGGATTGATGATGGCTCTTTGGGTGCCGTCAGCTAGTCACTGCTGATCAAAGGCGACGCAGCAGGAGATCGCAATGTGCCGTCGACCTCGACCACACTGGGGATCGGAGACGATGATCATTGATATGGCATTTGTGGAACAGCCTGATCCGCACGGCTGCTTAGTGCGCTCGAGATTAGGGTTTTGTTTAGTGCTGCTATTGGTATATAGGCACGATTAAAGTATTTCCAGGAATCTATCACGTTGTGTCAGAGGGGTTCAGTGATCCGACTTGTCATTGCTGGATTGGACAGTTTCCTTGTTGTAGCCTGCCACCTCAGTCCGACTTGTCACTTAGCTACTGGTAACGTGAATGCATGCGTGTAGATTTAGCGAATGCTAGCTCTTCTTCCATAGTTCAGCTTCATTTGTTTTCATTTTGCTTCAAAGAAAATTAGTTAAGGCAACACAAATTAATTTATTGGCAACTAGCGTATCCTCAGGGGCATGAAATAGAATTCAGGATTTGGAAACCTGAACTTTTTAAATCAATTTATTATGAATTCTTCCAGGAATTGTGTGGTTATTGGAGGCTTGTTACAATAATTGGAGGTACTTTCAGGATAATTGAGAAGTATCTATGGTACTTTCAGGATAATTGATCAATGGTATTTTCGTATAATTAAAGATGTGGAATATTTTTTACCCTTTAAATTTTTATGAATATTAAAATTGGTACTGGGCCCACATCTAGCCCTACTCATTAATACTTTCTAATTTTGAGGCCATTGGATTTCATGAAATAGAGGGCACACATTAATTCCAATCATAGTAAAGCTTACTTATTGGAACAATATTATATGTTTTCTAGTGGGGTTACATTACATATTTACTTAGATAGAAAACTATTAATTGGGAGTACTGAACTCATGTTGATTTTGCTATAGTAGTACACCATATAATAAATCTCGCATCCAAATTGTTGGTAATGTTATGCAAAACACATAAACCATCCCTGTATTATTTCTAGTTTTTTTCTTAGGTCAAACTATATTAAATTATCTAAGTTTATTATGGAAAGAGTATTAACATCAATAACGCCAAATATGTAATAATATGGAAAATACATTTCATGATGAATCTCGTTAGACTTATTTGGTATCGTAAATATCGGCATTGCTTTATATTTGTTTTTATAAAGTTAGTCAAAGTTAATATGATTTGAATTATGATAAAACTAAAAATACACTATTTCTGCGTAAAGAGAGAGTAATAGTTTTAGAGTGTCTTAATCCTTTGCTATCCTTATTATTGGAAAAATCTAATTTACCCTCCTCCTCCCTGCACCTAGATTAGTAAGGTTTGTCTACTTCACCGTCGAAATACATAACTAATGTTAGTGGCGAAACAACGACATTGATAACAAGTCCTGACAGTGTGCCTCTACATTTGCTTTATTCCTCAATCAACTACATTTTCTTGGTGTGCTAAGAGGGTTGCTGTTGTGCTTTCTGTAGCAGGGTGTTAGTGGCGCCTTTACTGTTGGCAGCAGGTATGGATGTGGTGTATTCTTCCTATTTTCATATTAGGGAGATTGGTGTTTATACCTCTATTGGCAACTCCAATTGTGTTTTTACCTTCGTTTTTAAAATTTTGTGATTTTACCCCATCTTTTCAAAATGAAGAGTCTGTTTACCCCTATTTTTAACCCTGTTAGATGCAACTGGACTAAAATATTTAAAATAAATATAAAAACCTTTCAAAATAGGGAAATTGACTAGAATATCCCTTTTCCTTTCACCCACAACCCAGTGGAGTTCTACCGGTGAAAACATTGGCGCGGCGTGGCCTAGGCGCGACGCAGCATGGGGAGACCTGGTGGTGGCAGCACAGTTTCCTAGGCGCAACCTGCCGGCGGCAGCGAATAGGGGTATTATCCCAATCCGTTAAAAAAATAGGGGCAAAATCGTATGTGAATGATGGTCTTTTGGCACCAGAATTGGTATTGTTAAGAAAAATTAACTAAACAAGGGTAAAATCTATCTTCGTTTTGAAAACGTAGAGATAAAATCACTAAGTTAAAAAAAATAAAAGCAAAATCACCATTAGACTCCAAAGTAAAGGTATAAACGCCAAAACCTCTTTATATTACCATGGTTCATATGCTATGGCTTACTCATGTTAGTGTACACCTCTATCTATTTAACGAAATATAAATGACTTACTCGTGTTCATGAAAAAATCCATAATTTTGGTGCCGAATTCCTACTTCCTCTGGAATGTCAATCCTTTACAGTTCCTATACTGGCAGTGGCAGATGAAATATTAGTATATACTGTATAAATGATTGATGGTGCTATATTGAACTTTAGTTAGATTAAAAGTTGTATATTATTTGAAGCATTGTGCACCGTTGTAACATGACATTTACATTTGAACTTATAGATGCTTTTCAGATCACTGTTTGATTTCTAGTCAAATTGTAATTCAATTATCACTTTTGTTTATATGTGGTTATTGTCACTCATGCATATCTAATCATCAAGATTTAATCGATGTCTTTCCGTGTACATACTTAGCTGACACGATTATAGGCTTTTGTTCTATAGGAAAGTTCATGCTACATTTTGGAACCTCAAACCTGATATATGGTTTCTCTACCTTCTACTGCATGACTGATTGCCATTCAGGTAGATGATCACCTTTACCTTCCACTAGCATGCTCATATAACTGTATGTGCCGTATCTCAACAGTTGTAACTATTTTATACATTTGCTTTCTGGTTCTTGTTTTCTGACAGTTGGATCAATGCTTTATTCTTGCAAACAAAATCTGTATAGCAACAATACTTTTTTTGTTGGACTGTCACTCTGTCTTGGCTTTACTCATAGCAAGCTCACTTTTGATTTTGCTTTGTGCAGGATATCTTACGCGAAGCTTAAATGTTAGTTATTGACCTGTTGTTTTTTCTGTGGCGTGCTAGTGGAATCTTAGTGATAACCGTTAATTGTATATGCTTGATTGTAAGACAAACGTTAATTGTCTTGTTTTTATCTCATAGACTGATATGTAAGAATGAGAAACCCACCATAGACTTATACTAGTCTGTAAGAATGAAAAACAGTTGCCCTACTTTATATGGATGTTTTGTGACATTTTTTTAACAAAAAAATAACAACTTTCGTCAGCCTATTAAAAGCTGACAAAAATAGCCATGTAATTTTCGTCGGCCTATTAAAACCCGACGAAACGTGTGCAGTCTGCTGGCCTGCCAACAATTTTCGTCGCCTTGTTTTGGCCGACGAAGAAAAGTAGTTATTTTTCGTCAAGTACATTTCATCGGTTGAGAACCAACGAAAAGTAGTTATTTTTCGTCAAGTACTTTTCGTACAGCTGTTTTCGTCGGTTTTGGGCTTGTTTTCGTCAGTTTTTGGCCCACAAAAATTGTTTTCTTTCCTGTGGTGACACTTCCAAATGCGAAGGTGCAAAAAACAGTAGTCAAGACTCAAGACCGTGTATGCAACAACCCGGTGTTTAAGCTAGATAAAATAGTTTTTTTTTAATTCTTACGAATAGATTTGAAACCAATGGGTCAATTGATTGAACAATACTTTAGTTAATAAACAAATGCAGGTGTCTTCAAGGATGCTAACACTGAGATTTAAATTACACCATCGTTATTTGAAATTATTCCATAATGCAACTTTATCTCTTGTATTAAGTATAATTTCATTATAAGCAGCTGTACGTAAATTTAAAACGATTAGGAAGCTATAAGACACTTGGATTTTCCTTATTAGCTTATATATTATATTCATCATCATAAAGCACAAAGTTTGACACATCTAAACCACCAAAATTTATGTGTTCGGAAACTTCAAAACACACGGTTATTGTTTAGCTTTTCTCTAATCAGATTATCGGATTTCTCCTGCTGTTGAAGTACAGAAGAAAAGCCCTCGGGCCTCGGTGAGCCATCAACATTCATCCTCCGTATGCGACGAATACGTCACAGTTCTATTGTGGCTCTACGCAAGAGAAGCTGCATCCAACGGAAATTATTAAGGCCAAACAGACAGGTGAGGCACGAGGACTCCATCCAGGAATCGAACCTGCGAGCGGCGGCTTCATGGCCAAGCTGGATGGTGGACTGGGAGTTGGGCCACACCTGCCCATCTTGATCTGGGCCATCATGCTTTGGGCCAAAATACTTCCTTTGTAGACCAACATGCATGGATTAATTTTGTGCGGAGCCCCATATGGTCTAAATAAAAGCATGTCGTGCTGCCACTAGCAAGCCATGAAGAAAATACAGCAATGCACCAAACAATATAAATTCATATGTTACTAAAATAAAATATTTTCTATATGAAAACGATTAATCCTAAAATTCTCTGCAACTTCCATGTAGATAGATTATCATATGAAAATAAGAATTAAGAAGGTCTATAGAAATATAGCTTACTGGAGCTAGTAGTGTTAGCCCAACATTAGGCTGATATCACCTGTCTATCCCACGACCTACTATATTTCAAATTCTACTGTGTCTTCAGTACATGTGTATTGTTTTGCACATCCGTATATATGCTCTGATAACCTCAGCTTTATACATCATACTTTTGAAATTCATATGCTGCTCAAAAATTGAATGCATGAAAAGATGTACGTTTTCTACAACTTTCACTAATAGCACAAATTTATCTAAATATGAAAAGCAGTGCGGAGACAAGGAGGGGCGCGCAAAGGCCTGTCCCCCTATGGCCGCAATTTTTACACTATTTTTTTTTCAAATTTAAATAAAATTTAAAATTTTAGTATTATTGGTTCCTCCTAACAATGAAAATTTTAAGTTTCTGGTTCCACCACTGGTTAAAAGATCATTAAAGAACTATCTTTTTGACTTGGGCACGCGCACACCATTCAAGCTGTGCCAGCCTAACCCATTTGATTTTGGAAAAAGTTCATTTGAAAAACCCTAAACTAGTCATTTCATCCTATTTTTAACCTCATTACTAAACCAAAACTCTGGACCATTATATCGACAAAATCTATGAGGTTCAACCCCGAGTTGTCCTCTTGGTGGTGTGGACTGTGGAGACAATCGACCGGGCGCCGATGGTCACCACCTCTGTCTCCAAGCAGAACCGTGCATGCACTTGTCCGTGACACTATCGGAGTTTGATCTTGTCGCCCCCAGGCCTCTAGGTCTGTCATTGTAGCCTTCTTCACGTCGAAGTAGCTCACAAACAACTTGGTCATGAGGTTATTCATGGTGATGATATCTGGATTGCCTCCCCTGCGGAGCTGTCATCAAAGAGAAGATGTGTAACGATGACATGGATAGGTGACTAGACGAAAATAGGGTGGTTTTGGAGTAGGGTTGAGGGTCGGCCGGCCGGCTGCCAGTACTAACCTCAATCAGATCTTGCAATGGTGTCTCCATCAGGGTTTAAGTTTCTAACCAAAAATAATTTTCCCTGTTGCTCCGGAAACGAAAAACCAACCCAAATCCAACGGTGTTTGAATTTTCCAAAAACACGTTAAAATTCAGAAAATGGAAACATAATTTTTCAGCCAAAAAATATTGTTTTTTAAATGGAGAATGTTGTTCTAGACCATAAAAGTTGTTAAGTGGTGAATATTACATGTTTCCAAGATTTTTCGGGCGAAAATCGCTAAAATCCATTTTAAAACCACCGAAACCTGTTTTCTGTTTTACGTAATTTTAAAATTTCTAAATTTTGGAATGAATTTTTTGAATTTTATGGCCGAAATACGCTCCTGCATTGATCTGAAAACGAAAAATTTGACCAGATTCCGTAGGTTTTGGACAGAAAATTATTCCCTGGTCTACAGTCCTAGGATTGTAAATGTTCACATACAGATAGATCCCTCTGTCCTAATCTATAGGTCGTTTGACTTTTTTGACACCAAGTTTGATTTACTTGTTTTATTAAAAAGATTTCATAATCATCATTTATTTCCGTGATTGAGTTAATAAGATATGATATAGTTTAACTAGGACTTGATTTTTTTCTATATTTTCATAATGTTTTTTTGAATAAAACGAACTGGTCAAAACTTGGTATTCCAAAGAGTATCAACTTATCAAGAGACAAAGCGTTAGTCTTCCTAAAGTCAAGCATGCTACAGCGTGCCTGTGTGCGGCTTTTCTCCCTCCAGCCGCTGTCATGAGTCACCAGTCCACAGCTCTATCATGTGAAGAAATCAATAGCAACTTTGTTCTAGACGAATTGAAATTTCCATGTCCAGACTCCATGACGTCAGTGTTTAGAGTCAAATTTGGGCTTCTGCTCCTTGAAGATTAAGCATCGATCGATTCTCTGTATATACATGTAAATTTTGTCACTTGCAACAAAGTTCCCTGCCCGGTTGAAGGTTGAAGCGGGTCTCAATCCTCTGTGGCTCTGTGCTGTGCAATAAGCCAATAATGGAAGCTGTACACCTCGCCTGCGTGCTCCTCTTCCTCCTCGCCGTCTTCCTCCTCCGTCGTCTCCGGCGGCGCGGCGCCTTTCCAGCCAAGCAGCCAGGAACAACCACGGCCCACTGCCCGTACCCCAGCCCGGTCCTGGGCAACACCCTGGACTTCATCCGCAATCGCCGTCGCTTCTTCGACTGGTACACCGACCTGCTCCGCGCGGCGCCCTCCGGCGCCATCGAGGCGTGGGGGCCCTTCGGCGCGGGCCACGCCGTCACCACCTCGAGCCCCGCCGACGTCGACCACCTCCTGCGCGCCGGCTTCGACAAGTATGCCAAAGGCGCGAGCTTCCGCGCCGCCACCGCGGAGCTCATCGGCGACGGGCTCTTCGCCGCCGACGGCTGCCTCTGGAGCCTCCAGCGGAAGCTGGCGTCGCACGCGTTCTCGTCCCGCTCGCTCCGCCGCTTCTCCGACGGCGTCCTCGCCGTGCACCTGCGCCGCCGCCTCCTGCCGCTCCTGGACGCCGCCGCGGAGGCCGGGGAGGCCGTGGACCTGCAGGACGCGCTGCGGCGGTTCGGGTTCGGCGCCATCTGCCACGTCGCGTTCGGCGTCGAGTGCGCGGCAGACGACGACGACCCGCAGCGGCGCGACACGCTCTTCGCGGCTTTCGACGAGGCCCTCGAGATTTCCTTCAGGCGGGTGCTCACGCCGGCCACGTGGGTGCGGCGGCTCACCAAGCTCCTCAACGTCGGCAGGTCGCGCCGGCTGCGGGAGGCCGTCGGCGTCATCGACGACTACGCCATGTCCGTCGTCGAGTCGAAGGAGGCGCGTCAGAGGAGCGGCGGCGGCCTCGACGACGGTGGCGCGGACCTGCTGTCGCGGTTCATGGAGGCCATGGACGAGGAGGGCGGCGGCAGCAGCGAGCTCGGCGCCATGTTCCCCACGCCGGCGGCCAAGCTCCGGTTCCTGCGGGACGTGGTCGTGACCTTCGTGCTCGCCGGGAAGGACACGACGTCGTCGGCCCTGACCTGGTTCTTCTGGCTGCTCGCCGCGAACCCGCGGTGCGAGCGGCGCGCCCACGAGGATGCCGCGTCGGCCGGCGACGGCGACGGCGACATGAAGAAGGCGATGCACTACCTGCACGCCGCGATCACCGAGGCCATGCGGCTGTACCCGCCGGTGCCGTTCAACGGCCGGGTCGCGGTGCGCGACGACGTGCTGCCGAGCGGAGCAGTGGTGCGCACGGGCTGCTACGCCAACTACTCGGCGTACGCCATGGGGCGGATGGAGAAGCTGTGGGGACATGACTGCATGGAGTTCGTGCCGGAGCGGTGGCTCGGCGACGGCGGCGAGTTCGTGCCCGTCGACGCGGCGCGGTACCCGGTGTTCCATGCCGGCCCGCGGGTGTGCCTGGGAAAGGAGATGGCGTACGTGCAGATGAAGACGGTCGCCGCGGCCGTGCTTCGGAGGTTTAGAGTGGAAGTGGTGGCGCCTGTGGCCAGCATGGAGACGCCGCCGGCGTACGAGATGACGGCGACCATGAAGATGATGGGCGGGCTGTGGGTGCGGCTTAGCAGGCGGGAAGAGTAGTCGTTAGACTGGTATGGTACGGAGTAGTAAGCCTTAGTTCATATCGTACTTGGTCTCATTCTGAGGCGGCGTTTGGTTCACAGAGATTTCAGAATCGGATGCTGGAATGGAATCCCGTCCTGAAACCAAATGTTGCTCATATTTCACGGTTTTGTGCAACAGTGAGAGAATTCAACATTATCAAGGCTAAAATTTGCATTCTCTAGTAGTGTGCTCTGAGGCTTTGTTTGGTTTTGAGGGAGATAATGGACATCTAGCTAAGAACAAGCACACCCCAAATTTTTTAATTTGGAATGTGGTATTTTTATCTTAATAAATACAACAAATTTTTTGAATTCTTAAAATTTTGTCCAATGGTTATATAGTTATGCAGATATGTAGTGTAGGAAAATAAAGATTTTTTGAAACAAATTAATATGACATAGTTTTAGTAATATGTTTGTTGCGTTAATGCCGTTTTGCATGGTGTTTTGTTTGCCAAACAAATGAGTATAAATGATTAAAAAAATGTCTAGATTCCACCTGGATCCGAATCTATTCAACTTTATCAACCTCTCGTTTAGCCAAAATCCTTTGAATCTCATGATCCGACCCTTTCATCTATTTAATATGGTCACACATGAGGCCTAGCACCATTATCAATTCTAATCAATTTGTATTCTTATTTTCTTGATTTCACTTTAGACATAATCTTGTATACGTGAATTTTCTAGACTCATTGTCGTCTATTCACGTGTTGTGAGAGCAGCAACCATAATTCAATCTCTCGCTCCCTTTTTCTACTCATTCTTTCTGAGGCCTAATTAATCTAGCTCATAAACTGAACCAATCTACAGCATGCAGTTCACGTACTTCCTTTTGGTCAGTGGCGGAGCCAGCTCTAAATTTTAGGTGGGGCGGATTTGTTCGTCAAACTTAATTCATAGTAAAAAAAGTTTCATAACCAATAATCACAACACATTCTTACTGAAATTGGGCAAATAAAGTAGCATAATTGTATTGAAAGAATGAAGATGACACATTGACACCTCATACCTCCTATTAAACATGTCTAGGTTGTTTTGGTGGCCTAGGCATCCTGTTTTTCGAGGCCTGAAATGTTTTCTTGATTGCAGCAGCATCAAGGCCTCTAAAAATCTCCTTCTCAATATAGCACAATATCAAGTCATTAAGCCATTCATCTGACATCCTATTACGCAAATCTGTCTTGATTATATTCATAGCCGAGAATGCTCTTTCCACAGATGCTGTAGCCACTGGCAGAAGCAATGCTAGCTCAATGAGGCGATAGACCAATGGAAAAGCAGTGTCTCTTTCCAATTCAACCATCTTTATAGCCAAATTTCCAAAATCATGACAAGCCCTGAAATCATCAACTCTTCGCATATGTACGAGAAATGTTCTAAGTTGCTCTTTTATATTAGAACGGTTCAAATCAGAGAAATCTCGATCATATATTTTCGTTAATCGAGCAATCTTATCAACATCAAACTTAGAAAAAGAGCCTCTTGGATCAAGAGAAGCGAAGCAAACTAGTAACTCTGAAGATACCTCATTGAAGCGATGGTCCATCTCTGTGATAATAGCATCAACAGCAGCTAAGAAAGTGTCAACACGATAATGATGCTCCTGAGTGATCAAGTTACCATCTAGCCTTGATCGACCCCATCTAGGTATTGCCTCATCCATATTTGGCACTGGGATCTTCTTTTCAATGCAAAATGATTTGACATCATCAAGTAATGGCTGCCAACCTTCATTTCTCAAATCGGTCAACCGTGTTCTTACATCGATAAGCAATGACATGGCTTGAACAATATTTTGATCCTTTCTTTGCAGCAATTGAGACAACTCATTAGTAATGCGGAGCACCTTCAACATCAACTTCATATTCAAGACAAAGGAAAAGCTCTCCATCTTCCGCACCAAACCACCGGCCCGACTAGTATTACGCTCATCCTCATGAATCATGGACAATACCTTAACAACAGAATCCCACATTAACTCAATACGATCTAATGTTGTTAAATGAGAATCCCATCTTGTCTCTCCAGCTTTAACTAAATTTGTTCTTTGATGCTTCCCCTTTTCTGAAAAAATCTCACCATTCTCTGACTTTTCCAAAATGCTTTCACGATGTTTTGTGATTCGCTTATCCTTCCTTTTAGAAGATGAACTAGCACTAGTCACAATCAAGCTCACGTAGTTGAAGAAATCATCAAAAGATGAACAACTGGATGTAACAGAAACAATGACCAACTGCAATTGGTGGGCAAAGCAGTGAACATAGAAAGCATGCGGGTTCTCATCTCGAATTTGTTTTTGCAACCCATTGAATTCACCTCTCATATTTGAAGCTCCATCATATCCTTACCCCCGTAGCCTAGCAACAGATAATTCATACTTAGCAAGCATCTCAAGCAATGATTTCTTTAATGCATTTGATGTTGTGTCCTCAACATGCTTGAGACCCAAAAACCTTTCTACAACCATTCCTTTTTTATTCACAAACCTGCATAAACGCATGTTATAGTTAGATGGAACATGTCAACAATCTTAGGAATGAAACTTATGACCTATGAGAGGTATAACAACTAACCTTACAATCACAGCCATTTGCTCTGCAATTGAGATATGACGAGATTCATCAATAAGTACGGAGAAAAGATTATCCCCAATCTCCTCCTTTATCAATTTGCTAATCTCTTTTGCACAACTTTATGTAAGGTCTTGTTGAATATAATGAGAAGTCATTTGAGCATTTTGTGGACAGAATTCATCAAATGCAGTCCTCACATCATCATTCCTTTTCTTATACCAATCTAGCGTCTCTAAGAAATTACCTTTGTTCAATGAAGATGCAGATTCATCGTGTCCACGGAATGCATGACCTTGGGCAATAAGAAATCTTGCAATATCTAAAGCTGCTGTCACATGAACTTCATATCGCTCCTCCTTATCTACTGTATTAGACTCAAACTTGCGTGAGATACTTGTCTGCTGGTTTCTAAAATCATCAGCACATTGCCTTGGTTTATTGTGGCAACCACCGACAGCACGACAGTGATATGGGAATCCTCTACATGTAGCATTCTTCCAATTATCATATCCAGTCTTACTGAAAACATCATGGCCAAACTTTTCATGTTCTGCCTCTTTCCTAAAAAGAAAACAATAGAAGCAGTAGGCTGCATCTTTTGACACATTATATTCTAACCAATCATAATCATTAAACCATTGTGCTCAAAAGGCCCTAAAATTCTTGCACGGAAATTCATGACCTCTACGTTGTGTCGGGCCCTTCAACAAATAAGCCCGCTTCACATCATCTCTAATGTTACGATGAAATCTCTCAATTGGAATTCTAAGTGCCGGATCAGCAGTAACATGAATATTGGGGTCAAATTGCATCACAAGATCAATACCTCCATTTTCTTCACTCTGTATCGCTGGTTGTTCTGCTGCCCCAATCTCAATTGAAGCCAAAATAGCAGGTGTTGCAGCCACTTCTTCAGAATCGACAGCCGCAACATGTGTACTTGGACGGGAGGATGCCAAACTACCACTCACACTTGAGAAAAATGTCTTCAAATCTGCACAAACACAGATGCAGTACAAGCAAAATCTCACATACAGTAAGAGTTAAGAGTATAATCATCTATTGAATTTGACAATGTCTACGAATCCGTACTCAATTGATTTTACCTCTTGTTATCAGCTTCTTCTTCCCAATTACAGTGCAAGGCTGCCTATTGGGGGCATCTCGTCCTCGCCCAACTTCTGTCATTGCAGCTGAACCAGTGTCATTGGCCGGCTCTATCTGCCGCTCAACTTCTGTCATTGCAGCTGAACCTCGCCCGCGGCCGCGCCCTGCACTAGCACTCCCCGAGCCCAAAGCATCTATGCCACCACTGCCCTGCGAAGATCCCTCCATGAATCGATGAACCGCGCAGCACGCACGGCCGGGCGCCAGCGACCTTCAGCAGTTCACCCTCCGCGGCTCCGCCTCCAGCGTCTGGCCTCCGCTGCTCCAGTGCTCCGCACCGCCGAGAGAACCGCGAGCAGCAGTAGGCGAGCAGGCAAGTATAGACTACAGAGCAGCGACGGCGGCGCTGCCTCTCGCCTGGCCGATTGGAGGTCCAGCGTCCAGGGTGGGTAGGTGACCTACCTTTCTGGGCTTCGTCCTGGGCTCCTATTAATTGGGCCTGCATCCAGCTATCTTTTGGGCTGCTCGTCTGGGCCATCAGAAAAATCTCCATCTTCTCGGCAGGCAGCCGGCAACGGTGGATGCGCCATGCCGCTATGGCAGCGGGAGCGGCGACCTGCTGGCTGCTGCCCTGCTGGGAGGCCAAAACCGCATGAGGATGAAGGGGTAGGGGGGTCTGCACGCCGCCGGTAGCTGGGGCAGCTGCCCCACCTTGCCATATGGGTAGCTCCGCCTCTGCTTTTGGTCCCTCTTTCTCTCGTTGTTGGAAACAATATGCATGCTAATCAAACAGCTTACTGGTAGGACTCTCGTCAGCCTAGGATTAATCCCTTTAATCCTAAAACCAGATGGTCCACTTTGGCCAGCCCAAGGCTCATGCATTGCACCACGTTCAGGTCGCAGCTGTCTCTTCCCTGCCCTGAGCCATACCTATGATACGCGACATGTCTAAGTTGGACACCGCCGCCGCCTCATCCTGCCTTGGTCCGCACTCCAGGACTAGCTGGTCGCCCCTATAAACTGAGAGGCCCTTGACCTCCACGCCCTACACCACGGCTGTCGCAACCCTAGCCTCCCGTCGCACCTTCCGTGTCCTCTATGCGAGCGTCGTCGTCCATCACGCCTACCTGCGCCATCGCATCACATCGTCCGGGCTGCCATGCCGATCTCTCGCAGGGGCCTTGTGCTCCATCACAACAGCACCAGCCGCGTTGTTCCAATGCCATTGCGTGCTGCCCTTGGGAGCTGCTTCCCTATGCTGCATATGCTGTGTCTCTGCCCAATCCTGGAGGCTGGCTGAGCTCCTCTTCCCATGCGCATAAAGTCCCCCAAGATTGGATAGCGAGCTTAGGTCTTGCAACCTGTAGCATCTAGCCATCGCAAGCCGCCACGGAGGATTAGCTCCAGGAAGAACACGTGAAGAAGACCTGCAGCTGTACGTTCAGTCCAGATGAACTCCTAGGAAGATCGAACCTGTCCAACCTTTGGTCAATTCGTGATCGTTGTTCCATGAGTCTCGCCAATCATCTCAGCTAGCCCTAAGCCCACGTTCAATCACAATCTAATCATCTGAACGAGAGATGTCGCCTATGAGTTTTGAAGATCAGTCCATGAGTTGTCGAGATGAAAGTTGCCAATGTCTATAGTAGAAGATTCTTTGAGCAGCTATATACATGAGAATACAGGCAAGTATTCTTTGACCTATGTCATATTCACGTTGAAAACTTACTTTATCGCACAACCAAGTATGCTCAACCTAAGGATGACTAGCCACTTATTTTTCTATCAATATTTCATCCTATGGGAGGGCTGTGATGTGTAGATTAATGCTTTCGCTCAACACACTTTACTCATGTTGCTAATATTGATTAATTAATGAGGCAATGATGACATAAGTTGGTTACTTTACGACGTGGGGACTTGAGCATGTTTGTGGGTTTTTGCTCGAGTGCTTCACCCTAAGGATCGGTTCGCTGAGCGACCACCCAGGAAAACAGTACAACCATAAGGGGTGGAATGGGACGCCCTTGACTGATTAATTAGATGAACCAGAGCGAGTGGTTTGCTTACCTGAAAGATGGCGTAAGAAGAGCATTGCTGGGTATAAGACTCGCTCTCCTGAGTGGGTGCAGTTCGATTTATTTGGTTTTTGTCGGTCACCCTTCGGGAGGGGACTTTTATGCCTGGTAATGGAAATCTGGAATGGGCGGATACACTCTAAGAATTCTTTGTAAAGGTCTCGTAATGAAACCCTGCCGATTCATCAAAGGATAGTGAATATATGGGGTTTGGCCACCTCTTGGCATATGTAAATCATGATTTGTAGGTAAAGATGTACAACCTCTCGAGAGTGTTTAAAACTGTTATAACAGGCGTGCTCACGGTTATGAGCGGTCTGAACCCTCACAGATTAGAGTTTTCCAAAGAAAAGGATCTCATGGCAATGATGGTAAAGATGTGATGCTAATGGGATGGTGATGGTACGATGGTGGTTTATTTTCATATACTTTATTGTATTTATGTTATTTCAGTTATGGGAGGGGTTTTTGCTAATTCATTGTTAGTAATAAAACTGGACCAACTAAAAGCAACCGTTATGCCTATCCACTATAAAGCCAATCCACTTATAGACTAAACGGAATACTTGCTAAGTACGACATGTACTTACCCTTCCTATCCTAAAAAATATAGCTCTGCTCTATCCAAGTTGATGATGCTTTCAAGACGAAGTGGATCCAGAAGCCTATAAGGTATTTAGGCGTACGTGCCTCAGTCAACCTTCCTATGAAGATGGAGTTCCACTACGAGATAGAAGTTCCTCTATACTCTGATATATTTGTCAAATGTAAGTTTTGTACGCTTATATAATGCATTGTCTATTGATATTCACAAATGAAGTCGGCTATACGTGTGGGAAATAGATCCTGGACACACATATGGTGTCATCTGGTTTTGTTTCTAAAACCGGGTGTGACATAATGTGACATAGACAGGTTATAAAGGATGATACATCAGATTTGTGGTGATATAGAAGAAAGAGAAATGGAGGGAGAAGGAAAGCGAGTTGTTCACTTGTCCTAACTTAAAGTGGGCTGCTAACATACTCCAAAACGCTTTGTGAGAAGATGGGGTGGACCAGTTATTAAATGTGCAGTTTGCACCAAGGGAGAACTATTATATAAGTTGGATTTTAGTTAGCTAGATGTGATATGGCAACAACATAAAGCCTATAGTAGACTTTATTATTAACATTGCTGTAATAAATCTATGGCACGTTATCTAATGTATCCCACTGTCTATTCAAAACTTGATAATATAGGATACTAGAGTAGGTCACTAGAATATGGACTCATTATCCAATAAAAAAAATCTAAGAATCCAAACACTACCATAAAAATAATTTTGTGAAGAAAATCTAGATTCTAAAAATCCAATGGTAACCAAACACCACCTGAATTTCTAGAATACGTGCAAAACCAAACACCTCGTAAGATTTTCGCTGATTTCAGCACGCACCCGTGAAACCAACGTAGCCAAGTAGGTTGCCGGAACCACCCATGCCCGGTTTCGTTGTCCGTTGTCCCCGTGCAGTGGCAAGCAACGCTTCTCTGCTCTGCTCCCGCTGACCTGCAAGTCTGCAACTGCAAAGGATATTGAAGTCAGGCACCGCAGAGCTAGACTAGTACATGAAGTCAGGCACTCAGGCTAGTTGGTGACGTCCCTTTCGATTACACGTTAAGGCCTTATTTGCGACAAAGGATATTAAAGAATTTTGTAACATTTAAATCATGTGGAAAATTTTTCTCTGTGTTCCTTTAGAACAAAAAATTGAATTTCTACCTCATATGAAATGGCTCGTTACATTAAGATTTTAGAGAAATTCTAATTAGAGGTCTAACCTTTTAGAAACTTTCATTTGTGTCTATCTCTCATCTGATTTCTGTATTTTTTCTATGCTACGTTCAAATACTTCATTAAAAACTTTCCTGCGTTTTCAATTCCCCACTGGCCTCAACATTTAGTTATGCACAACACCTAATACCCTGATGTCTAGACATACCTCACATATAGAATGTATCATCCGCTGCTCGTTAAACCACACGCTACTGTTGGATACCGTTTGTGTTAGCCCACGTGTAGTTGTTGGATAAAAGAGAAAAATCCATCACATCATAGATACAATGTTGCTAGCAACATCATTGGATCTCATAATTCATAAGCTATTGCAACATCAAAAGTCTAAAAAATCATACGGCACACATATCTAAAAACACGTTGAAAAAGGTATCTAAAAACACAATGCAACATCCGAACTAACTCATAAAACATAATAAACAAACATTAGAAACATAAAACAAGCTATTGCAACGTCAAAGCATCTAAAAAAGAGGTCATGCAACATTGCACAACATTAAACAAAACTAAAAAATACAACATGGCAAGTTGAATAATGATAAAAAGGAACAGACGGAACATCAAAAAAACAAACAATTGGAAAAAACATGTAAAAGAAAATCATGCGACATCACATGTATGACTATTGCAACATTCCCCTTATTGCAACGTACCAATTAACCAACTACAACATCCTAGTAGGATTCGAGGCAGACACACTCCTTGATGCATGTCACGGTTGGATATCCTACGTATTGTCCATGGCTAAGTCCTAAAATATTGTTATGATCCTCACAAAGGCCGGTCCCGCAAGTGTCAAAGGAATCATCGACGACGCCGTACTCGACATAGTAGAGCTTGGACAGAGATACAAGTCGTCCTATCACGAGCCTAGTCATAGGTCATTTTTTTTCACTAGCTTTGCGGATGCACCCCCGCCCCCCGCACACAAACAAACGACATAGGGTCTGATTGGTAGCTTGAGTTAGCTCAACCTGGCCCGATCCTAAGAGCCAGGCCCTACAGAGCCAGGCCCTACAGAGCCAGGCCCAACACATGCAAAAGGGGTGTTATTGGTAGCCTGTGCAAACTCAGCCAGACCCAGTTGAGATGATGATTGGTTGCCTGTATTGCATGCAAATTTTAAAATGCTGGTGCAACCTTGTTTGTTTGGTAGGCTGCATACAATAGGTTTAGTCACCTTTTGCATAGTAGTGGTGAGCAAATCACAAGACCGAACTACACCTCAACCCACAATATTACAGCAATAACCAAAGCAAAATAATGATGACAGCAGTTTGAAAAATTATTGTGACATCTTTGAAGCCCTATTGCTCCACATTTGGTTGGCCCATTTATCTCTAATGTTTGCCCATGCTGCGTTGTCATCAACAGCAACCCCATGGCCCGAAGAAACATTGTTGTTTGGTACCCAAGAAGCCTTAGGAGGCACTCAACAAAGAGCTTGAACAAAGAGCTGTTGTTTTTTATCTGTCAAATGTCAAATCCATCTAAAGAACATAGAGAGTTGAAAATTTTATTTAGATCTAAATGGAAATAAACCGTGACTGCAAATAGAAATAGAGAACCAAAAACAAATAACAACCAAAAACAAATCGAAGATTTACTTGCCTTGGAGACGGTCGATCTGCCCACAGCACTGTAAATCGAAGCAAATAAAATAGGGATTAGAACTGGGACGGGAGAAATCGCTACTCCCAAAACGAAATAGAAAAGAAGGCATGAGGAAGTAGGAGAGAAGGAAACTAGACAGAAGAGAAGCAACGGGGGAGGAGGAAGGAGAGCAGAAAAGAAGCAACGAGGGAGGAGGAAAGAAGCAGGGAAGAGAAGCAACGGGGGAGAAGGAAGGAGAACAGAAGACAGGGACGAGAGACTCCACCTGTGACCGAGCGTGAATGGCGTTGGGGGTGGGAGTGGTGGCGGCAGTGAGAACAGCGGGGATGGCGTGAAGAGGAGCGGTAACCTTTAACTTTTCCCACGTGCACCCGCCCGGCCAAAAGGCCTCGTCCCGCGCAGCACTTCCCTGCAGCGCCGGAGCCTGGCCCGCGGGATACGCTCGATTCGGCCGCACTGCCGGAGCCTAGCCCGGGGCCTCCTCGTGCACACGCTGGGCTTGGCCCAGACGCACATCCAGGCTACCAAACATATCAGTTTTGCATCCCGCAGACGTGGCCAGGCTCTGTGCAGCCTACCAATCAGACCCATAGCAAACACATCCGTTTTGCATCCATGTGACCGGTTGCCGATGTAATAAAGTTGCAACGATTCATGCAACGTGTCAGGGACATCGGAAAAGGTGGTGATGCGACGGTGGGATATGCTCAAGGACGCCCCTGTAGCTAGGGTGACGGCGTTGCAGCCGGGGTGATTAGACGTTAATGCATTGTCTCCCATTGGATTTGCCCAATGACACCATTGGATGTTAATGCAATGCCTCCCATTAAGACCTTGCTCGTTAGATGAAAATCGAAGATAATTGAAGAAGATTAAATTCCTCCTGTTCAAATTTGATTAGATAGAGATTTAATTTCCTCTAATCCTCTCCAACCAACCAGACCTAAGGCTGCCCTGAGTGTTTCCGTTGCTACTTGCGAAAGCGCACACAACAACGTCGAACAAAGCTGCAGGATTACTACAAACATTCGCAACCACACTAAAGACTGCATTATTATTGCAACTTAGCAAGTAGCCTCAGCTAAAACAAACTTGATACTAATCACCTGGAGGCTGCCAGCTAACACTAGACTCTTATACCGGCAAGGTGGAGAGCAGGAACGCCGGCATCAACCTCTGCAGCTTTATGCCGCAGAAGGGGCAAAGTGGGACAGAGAGTCCTAACAAATCCAGCGGCCCTTCGTCGTGGTTGGCGTCCAAAGGTGACGACTCCATGGTGAAGAATGACTCGGGCAACAGCTTGTCCACCATGCCTCCGCAACACACGCAATGCCATACTGGTTGCAGAACGGAGCACAGGCGCATGGACGCCTTGCACCGAGACAGCGTGTGCCTTTCTCTGCAGATGGCGGCGTCAGGCATCTCAAACTGGACCGGTGCAGAGCAGTAAGGGCAGGTTTCCTCAAGAGAGTACTCGCACGCGGAGACGATCCTGCAGGAGGAAAACAACCAAGTTCCATGCCCAATGTCAGTGAATCCGTGATACTAACAAGTGTTGTGTCATTCACAAATGAAATAGCCTGGAAGATGATTAATTAAGATAGGAAAATGCACCTGCTTCCTAGATCTTTGATTTTCGCTCTGATAGACTGAAGCTGCTTGTTTGCTTCTCCATTATTCATAGATACCCAAGAGTCCATCTGGGCAACTCCGACAGGAAACCAGTTATTTTCAGTAGAGGTACCTTTGAACAAATATGCTGCTCTTTTCAGGACTGCAGCAAAGGTGAAACCCACCAATCTCTCTCGCACCTCTCTTTCACTCCTTATCAAAAGTGTGTTCCAGAAAACAGTTGCTGCATCATTACCGTTTTCAGCTCCAGGACCATCCTCTGAATGATTGCTGAGCATTACTTTTCTGCAAATTATGTTCAATAAGTGTAGCTTCCGCAAACTGACATAGGGCACCACATCATACCATGGACCTGATGTAGCATTGATAGAAACACACTGTGGATCGTCTGAAAATAAAGATGAGACCCACATGTGCATTAAAGTCTCCAGAAAGGCAGGTGCGAATTTCTTGAACCCTTGTAGCGCAGCTACAACATCCCATAATACAAGCGCATTTTCTACATTTTCATATTTCTTCAATGACCACAAAATGTTGGATCCCCACCATAAAAAGTTGCTCGAGGATAGGATTGCAGATTGTGGACTGCAAATATCAATTCTCCTGTCTAATGGAATACCAAAAAACTGACCACCAACCCAAATGAACTCAACCACCGCCTTTTGTGTCCTGTTGTTTTGATTAACAAAAGCATTACCAAGTAAATGCATTTTCAAGTGTCATATTCAAGCAATGAAGATTTATATCATAAGAACCCCGGTACTTTTCATAACGGGATAAACAAAATTACCTGGCTTGATACATCTGATCCAAGATGTTCACATCCAAACTGCGGACCTGAAAACAAGGCCAAGTTCATTGCTAGTGTAGTAGCGTTCAGTTGAACAAAAAAGATGGCAGATATAAAAACCTAAAGCATACCACAGCAAGCATTTGTCCTCCTGGTGCTAGGGTAAGACCAAAGCATCGATCAGAGACTTCAGATAGCTGCATGCACATTGAGAAGTCAATTACAAAGAAAAAAACTGGGAAATTGAAGAGGATAAACAGTTAAATATCTATGTTACATCTGTTGACTCTTTTAGCTCTGGAAAATTTGCATGCACAGGAATTTCTTCAAGATGGTTTTCACGAGAGATCCAACAACGTGCAGAATTATCCTAAGATAAGAAAAATTGTAAAGCATCAGCAGGTAACAAGACTCAAGAAGAAATTTTGAAGGCTAAAAGGTGTCTTGAGGATAGAACATCTCAAGAGGGAGCATAGAGTGCAAGTATAGTATATTCAAGAGAGTTACTATCACTATGTTAATGAACAATCATGGAAGCTTTCAATTTTTCAAGCTATCACAGGTTACTAAAAAAACTCTCAACCATGGAGAGAAATCATCCCTGGATTTGACAGCGAGCACCCAGGTTCAAGCCTGCATGAGTAGCCTCTCAACTGGAGGCTCTAATTAATATATAGGCTGTAGCTTGGTTCTCATGTTATTAAAGTTTACATTTATCAAAAACCAAATTCTGGTCTGACCGTTGGCTACAAGGAAAAACTGCAGCTGAGGTAGCTCCTAATCTGATTAAGTTGATTCCCAAGAGAGCTGCCAAGCAACAGACTGTGGCTCAAGGCCTGTTTACTCATAACTGGGTTAGAGATATAAGGGGAGCTTTGACAGTGCCGGTTCTGCTTGATTATTTGAAACTGTGGGACATGACCAATAGCATTGTTCTACATCACGAGGTACAGGACCAGCACATTTGGAGGCTAACCCGGTCTGGCTGCTACTCTAGCAAGTCGGCATATGATTCTTTCTTCCTTGGCTCCATCAAGTTTGCACCTTGGAACAGAATTTGGAAATCTTGGGCGCCACTGAGATGTA
The DNA here is from genome assembly GCA_022530915.1 of Paspalum notatum. Taxonomy (NCBI): domain Eukaryota; kingdom Viridiplantae; phylum Streptophyta; class Magnoliopsida; order Poales; family Poaceae; genus Paspalum; species Paspalum notatum. Next base: position 29,362,712 of record CM039692.1, read on the forward strand.
AATTTTCATCTGGCTTGCTATCAAACGGCGCTGCTGGACAGCAGATAGGCTAGCGAGGCGAGGACTGCCCCACCTTGTCACCTGTCCTTTGTGTGACCAAGCTGAAGAAACAATTCAACATATTCTAGTCTCTTGTATGTTCGCCAGACAGGTCTGGGCTTTAGTTTTGCACAAGGTTGGTCTCTCGGATGCTGCCCCCTTACCGGACACTTTTAGCTTTTTGCACAAGGAATTTAAGAAGGGTCTCAATACTTTGATCATGTTGGTCGCTTGGGAATTATGTAAACACAGGAATGCTTGTGTGTTTGAAGGAGCAAGACCCTGTGTCCAGGTGGTTTTGCAGGCTGTGTCCTCTACCACCAGTGTATGGTGTCTGGCAGGAGCTGCAGCGCTATAAGCTGCTCCTGTGGTCGGTCGGTCCGGATTCTAATCCGTGAGTTGTGGTTCTATGGCCTGGTCGAGCTTAGTTTTTATTCCGACGTGTCTGTAAGGTTTCGTGTTTGTGGGAGTAGGTGTTTTTCCTCTCCCTTTGTATCACTCTTTCTTAATGAAATGACACGCAGCTCTCCTGCGTAGTTCGAGAAAAAGACTGCAATCGTAAAAGAGGCTCATAAACTTTAGCTGCCAAACAAGGAAGTGTGAGAAGTACAGTATTTAGGTTGTCGTACCATAACGATACCAGTTATATTTTCGTATTATGGTTTTAATTTTTCCCCCACATCCAATTAGATATAAAGTGTGGTAGAAGTCAACTGGAGACAATGTTAACATCAAAATGATTGCCTGATAAAAAAAGGAGAATGGAAAGAATATGAAAGAAACAAAGGTAGCGGCCAGCCATAGTTGGCTTAAGTGGTTAACTCATACTTCAGCTCAACCTTAATTCACCACTTAAGTGTTCTACTTAAGCCCTTGAACTTTCAACAATCAGCTTCAATCAACTCCGAACCATTGGATTAGTTCATACAGGGGACCAGTTTTCATGCTTAAAAAATTACAATCAAGATGCAGCAATCAAATAGTGGTATCAAAAAGGAAACGTACCTGACTGCAGCTGTATAAGCAACAGCCATCCATACCCCATGATAAACCTGTCACCTATGGTAATGTTAGACATGTTTTTATTTTGTTAAGGAGAAGATACTTGGCTAATGTGAAGTTTTTACCACTTGATCATGTGCATGGCATGCACTGGCATTTTCAATTTTGTTGCTACAAGTATTCCATATCCAGGTATCTAGTGACCCAGATGCTCTTCCAATTGCCAAATTAACCTCATACTGAGACCGAGCAGGTACAGCTAATGAAATTGATGATACTGGAGCTGACAGATCAGTGGTGACCTGACAAAACAAACATTTGAATGAAAACTTTAATAAGAAAAACATTATAAGACCAAAGGTTGAAGGTGAAATAAGCATGGTAGTATGGTACAATCTGATGTTGCATAATCTCAGAAAAAATGATGTCACATAAACTGTGTGTCAAATACACTGTACAAGATATATCATGTACCTCGGCAACTAATGCAAAGGGCACTTCTCCTGCATTTGTACATTGATTTAATCCTTCAATATTCCCCAACCATATCTTGACACTGAGAAAACAAGACAACCTTCAACATGAGATGTGAAACGTTTACAGAAAAAAATAATAACTATCCAGAGGCAACAGATAACTTAAATGCTATTTTTTTGTGAATCAAGTGAAAATAACATAGGAAAAATATTTTATTACCACTCAGATCTCTGGTGCAGAGAATGACATGCATTATCATTTAACATTCATCAAAGCAATAAGAAACAAAAGGTGGGGCTGTGGAATTCTTTCTTTCTTTCTTTTTGTCAAGGAAGAAGCATGAAAAAGCACATCACATGACTACACAGGTCATTTTGCTGCTTATGCAGACACTTTGGCCTTGTTCCAAAGCATATAGAAGCAAAAATATGTTTTAAAATAAGATTATCACATATATCCCTTTTGCCATGTCATGAATTGTGGTCATGAAGATTCATGTAAACAAAAAAAATGAAGCAATACATGACACGGCTGAAGAAAGCACATAACTAACTACAAACAACACATGCTTACCTTCCATTTGAGCATCCAGTAGCTAACAGCAACGAGGATTTTGAAGAATCTGCAGAGGGAACTTCCCAAGTTATGGCACTGACCCACGATTTATGAGCTTGCAAAACCCCGATGAGCATTGGATGACTGGTAACTACACCAGCATCTATTGTGTAGTATTCTGGCATACATAGTTTCCAAAAAGAGACCTTTCCAGACTTGGAGCCAACAGCAAGAATGCACCAATGCCTCAATGAACCAGAATTTTTATCACTTGATGACACAACTGGAGACCATGCAACTACGAGGGAAGATAACTGTGCATCACGACAAGCATACTGTTTTGCCGTGATAAGAGGCAGAGATTTCTTTTCTCCATTAGATGATGATGGTGCTTCGATATTTTCTGTTCTGTCTTGTCCATTTATAGAAACTGGTTCATGTCTGGGTTTCACAGTCTGGAATCACAAATACATAAAAACAAGAGAATGATATGCAATACGCTATGACATACCTTGACTTACAATGATAATTGATTCTTCCTTTTGAGAGAAACAACATGGTTTCGCTTTCGCGAATTATAGAAGAATTAACTGAAACTTCCTAAATGTGAACGTGTGAAATCTGTACCTTTTTCAAAGTTTTCTTCTTTGATTTAGCGCACGGTTTCAATGAAAAGTCTGCATCCTTTGAAGAATCTGAATCATCTTCATTGCCATCATAAAAATAACCATCAACTCTACACAATAAAATTTCATTGAAAAATGAAAACTAATTTAGGTGAAGTATATGGATGTTAGACAGCATGCCAAGAATATTGGCTTGTTGCAACAAAATAAATTATGAGGGAATAAATAAAGTCTTGCATATTAGGAGTTGACAGCCCACATAATAGCTAAATGGTAATTCTTTTAAAAACGCGACCAGTGGGGGTTATGACCGCTCCCATGGCTTTTCAATTAAGAAGTCGCGAACCAACGGTACGGTCGAGAAAGGCCACGAACCCTAGTCCCTTGACACATGGATCCGTGCCCCATGGTTCAGTCCTAACCCATGCTTTGAGACCCTGTCCCGTTCACAAGGTCCCGCCCACCATAGGTCGACTCTAAACATGTGTTAACCAAGGGGCTAGCGAGTGACCTTTTTTAACAAGTCTGAAATTCGCTCCCACGGGGATTTGAACTCAAGACCTGGAGGTGCTATTAAGACTGACCATCCTGTTATTTTAATATGGGAAAATTTAAAATTACAAAATTATGATGTATAAGCAGAAAATATCATTCACCTTGGTGGTCTTATTTTTCTCCGTCCAGGGCCCCTGCGGGAAAGAGGTTCTTGCAATTCACGAGTAGAACCAAAAACCTCTGTCTCCTCAATATTTGTATTCTTCTGATTATGAAAATAACTTTAAGCCGCATATTCAGACAAAAATAATAAGTGGCAATCGAGGGAATAGAGCTCAGTACAAGAATACGAGTTATCATACCGAAGAAGTCAGATGAGAACCATTATCCTCTCCAAAGTTTATAGTTTGGTAGTAGTTAAACAGCAATTTTGATATATCTGCAACCTAGGCCAGGCAAAATGTTGATAAGTACCAAATATCTGTGACCTAGAACAAGTGATCACTCCTAATAAATAAATGCATTGGAAGACAAAAAACACTAGTTTGAATCTGCTTCTGAAAAGAACAAACTCGTAACAGACAATTAAAAGTATACAAAAGCTAGTTCTTGAACCAAGGATAGAGTAAAGAATAAAATTGTAAACTGCAAGTTTTATTGCAAACTGCAAGTTTTATTCTGAACTAGAAATTGCACAAAAGTAATAAAGTGCCACGAAACGAATTTTTGGCTCAAAATTAGGTTATGCAGTTAATGGCAGCTGATTCTTCTTGTCATTAAAAAAAAGGTTGATTCCTTATACGCATTATGGAGGGATCATGGGAACAATGGCCCTAAGCCAAATCGATCAAAAGAAAAATTCCAGTAGCGCAGAAATTTCCAGACTATCTTCTTAGATTTCTTATAATCAACCATTCATGAAGTGAACATTGCTTACATGACACAGAAATTGCTCACCTCGACCCATTCATCACAAAATTCCCAAACTGGCGATCGGTAAAGCTTCACATGACCACCCACAGTACAAACAGCCAGCAAACACCTAGATTAGCCATCCATATAAACATATCAAGTACAGCAGGATGATCAGATGAACTTGCACATAAAATTTATACCTTGAGAGGACTGTTTAGATTTGAATATCAAAGATATATATATATATACCCAGAGTTAGGTGCAAATCCTTGTTGGGACCATGAAATTGACCGGGCACATGGTTCAGTTTCACGCGCTAATGAAATGGGCATTAAACATGGCTCCAAGAGGTCTGCAAATATCGATAATTGAAAATTTCAGATCAAACGTAACTAACAGACTGACATAGGAGCCTAATGAAATGGGCATTAAACATGGCTCCAAGAGATCTGCAAATATCGATAATTGAAAATTTCAGATCAAATGTAACTAACAGACTGACATAGGACCCCCTAACACAAAGTCCAGTTTTACCTTCTCTGTTAACCACCCCTATAGGAAAAGGATCGCTTCGGTGAAGTACAACCAGTCCACGAGGCCCCTCAAGCACAGCTGGGTTCTTGAATAAGAACAAATGAAACAAGATAAGCTCAAGGTAAAGCTGGTTCATATTCCATACATAAAGTATCATGATTCACGATCAGAGTGATGGGAGTGCATTTACCAGAATAGTAACAATGCGACCAGATGCGACGGCCACCAGATTTTCACTTGACCAAGCAATGGCATTTGGGTAAGACGGAGAGGCAACCAGCGTCGCGGATTGGTGATGCGGAGCCATGGAACTCATGCATGCCCAGGCATATGTAGCAAGGTGATAAAGCTAGAACTCTGCAAAAGCAACACTTGACTTATTCGTTTGCTTATTCAGATGTAATTAGACATGAACTGTCACTGTTGAAAGCGTCGACATGGAGGAAGCACAGGTTTAATTCAAGAACAGTAGCTAGAAAGCACTGCTGGTTTCCTTGATGAATGAATTAAATTAATAGACTATCTATCAGGGGCAGCTATAGTGATTCCTCGCTATCTAACACAACGGATCCACCAAATTTTGTATCCAACCGCTCTGCGCCTTCCTTAGAGACGCGAGGTCTGCACTGGGCATTGCTCACCGATGTCCTTGGCTCCGCGTCGAATCAGCACCAGGGACCGGCCGCTGGCCGTGGAGTCGCCTAAATGCAAGGGGAGCCGGAGAGGGGGCGCAGGGAGGCGGCCGGGCGGACAGGGAGGGGGCTCAGGGGGGCAGCCGGCCGGTGGCACACGCGTGGCAACCGATGAGATCGCGACCGACGACGTGAGCAATGGATTGAGCGTTTAAACAATGCAAAAAGGATCGGGGGGTAGCCCCCGCCGGCGCCTGCTTCGGGGAGGAGGAGAAGGCAGCTCGAGCTCAACCTTACAGTGCTTGGTTCGCGAGACCACCGGGGGAGGCCGACAGCGCCGGGCTCGCTTCCTCCTCTGCCTCCGGCCGCCGGGGAAGTTTGGGCGGAGATTTCTCGCGCGAGACCCCCACCGCCGGGGAGGGCGACAGCGCAGCGCCGGGTGCAGCGATTTGGGATTTCTCGCGCGTGGTGCGGCGGCTGCGGCTTTGCGGCGGCGCCACCAGCTTTCGGCTTTCGTGGGGGAAGCAGAGAAGAAGGCTGGGCCGAAATCGTGATGCAGACAAAGTCCACCGAGGACCCGGGCCGGGCCGGCACGCGTGGCGGAGGGGCACCGTCGCTCAATTTCACGGCCCGTGAGGCAGCAGGACGGCCCATCGCAGCACCGCGCCCCGCTGGCGCCCGAGTGCCGGGATGTTCTTGTGTGGGAACAACTGCACGAGTTTGCGGTTTTTTCCGCGCAAAATACTCCTACACGATGCGATCGTAGTTTTTCGTATCTATACTATAATATAATATAATAATAATACTATAAAGAGCGAGTTTAATTTAAACAATTTTTACCGTACGCTTTTATACCCAACTATAATTTACACCGTAAGATCTACTTCAAATTGATCATCTAACGGTGAGTTTATGTTGGTCCCACAGGGCCCACGGGTTCCCCAGGCAGAATCGTCGGAACGTGACGTTCCCGCCGTACGAACAGCTGTGTCCGGTAACTCTTTTGCGTTTTTTTTTTCTCACCAGTATTTTTCTATACCAGCCTGCTAACCATCGCATCAAAATAGGATTGATTTCAATACATATTGGCATCCAAAAAAACTCTGCAAAAAAAGGATAAGCCGTAGTCAAATATAGGCCCCATAATCTACTAATTTGGTCCATAATAGCCCGGTATAGTAGAACAAAGTGACGGAAAGTGTTTTAATCGCCACGTTGTATGTCAAATCAAATATACCAAATCACTATTTTAAATCTAAATAAACATGCTTATATACATTTATCAAGCTCATCTGAGCAGAGGATCCTAACTAAGACACCGAGGTCTTCTCACGTGCCGTGGTCAGCGCCACCACTGTTGCCGGACTCAAGAACTGAGAGAAAAAAAATCATCAGCAACCGAAAAAGATCTGAGATAAAAGCGAGGGAAGAGGAGGCGAATGGTGGGCTAGGGTTCCGTCCCCTGTTTTTTTTCGGCTTTGAGCCATTGTTGGCCACAAAACAGGCCCGCTTATGTTTTCTTCTTTTATTTAGTGTATATTCTCTAAATAAATTTTTGGGCATAAATTTTGAGAGGGTGTGTCAAATTTGCACAAGTTTATTTTTTGTGAGGTTTTAGTTCTTTGTATTAGGACAGATAAAGCGTGAGTTAATAAAGAAACATTTTGTTCTTAATAAATCTATATCCACGTACACCCATAGATTTAGGTTGTCTCCACAGTCAGCGGACAGGACGAGGCGCACCGCTGGCAGGACGAGGCGCACCGCTGGCAGGCAACGCCTGCCGGAAACGATGACGATTGAGTTTAAAAGCTAAAAATCAGCCACAAAACCTATCAAAAAATTACTCATAAAAATTGAAACCATAAAACATGTTTAGGGCTGCCAAAAACTTAAAAATTACCCATTAAAATAATTAATTTAGAAATCATAATAAAATATAAACTAATTTACTTTGTGACTCTAAAACATTCAAAACAATTAATAAATTGTAAAACAATATTTTTTTCAAATATAAAACTTTTACAAATAAAAAATTAAAAAATATAGTAACTTTGATCTAAAAATGTATGTGTGCTACGTGCGACGCACGTGCATTTTTACTAGTAACAATAAAAGAACCCTTGCAAATCTTATTTGACCTCTTCTCCAGGCACACGGAAGACTCACTCACTCAGCCGCAAATGTTACAGTCCCGCTCGACAACAGACCAAAGTTACGCAGCACACAGACACCGCAAAAAGACGAAACGAAACACGACCATCAGTCCATCACTCATCAGCACCAGCAGCAGCCGCCGCCGCCGCCGCCGCCGACCAGCGAGAGCAGCGCGTCCCTGTAGTGGCCGTGCGCCTTGGCGGCGACGGCGTCCTCGAGCTTGGCCCCGAACTGCTCCTGGTAGGCGGCCCTGATGTCGTCCATGTCGTGGTCCGACCGCGTCACCGCCACCCTCGTCAGCGCTTCCTTCCCGTGGTGGTCCGCGCCGTCCCTCAGCGCGGCCTCGATCACCTGATCAACAAGTGACAACACACACACACAGTTCCACGCTGGTCATCGTCAACCTCCAGCACGTCTCCGATCACGTACGCGTCCAGCTTAACTAGGCACATTTCGGTGAGTTACCTGGCTGAAGTACTTGGCCGGCGCGGCGAGGCAGAGCACGGCCTCCGCCAGCAGGGTCTCCTCCTTGCTCTGAATGCCGCCGAGGTCCTCCTCGATGCTCCTGCCGTCGTGCATCTCCTTGTAGTACTTGAAGGTCTCCACGAGGTGGGGCTTGCTCCTGGTGGTCAGGATCCGGACCACCTCCTGGCTCTCCACCGCCGCCGCCAGCTGCTTCTCCTTCACGGCGGCGGCCAGCGCCTTGGCCTCCGCCTTGGCCGCCTCCTCGTTCACCCGCGGCCCCTCGTACCGGTACGCGCTCACGAGCCCCACCAGCAGGTTGCAGTAGGGCTTGTCCCCGGCGCGGAACGCGACGTCCTCCTCGAGGGAGCGGTGGAAGAGCGCGTGGTACGCGCGGCGCGCGCCCAGCAGCTCGTCGGCGGAGCGCGTGCAGGCCACCTCCACCAGGACGGCGGCGGGGTGGTGCTGGTGCAGGGCCTGGTGCGCCAGCCGCGCGTCGCGCTCCCACGGGTGCATCGCCCACTGCACCATCAGGTCCTTGAACCGCGCGAACTCCGCCGCCAGCCGCAGCAAGTGCTCCTCCTGGCACAGGTCCAGCTCCACGCCGGCCGGGCTCGTCGTGAAGAAGAAGCCCCGGAAGCCCTTGCGGAACCCCGACCTCTTCTCCGGCTGCTTGCGCCACCGCGCCAGAGCCGACACCATCGTCGCCTCGTCCACGCCCAGACCGCCAAGGCCTTCATGTATTCCGTTTTTTTTTTTTTTTCATCACAAGAAAATTAGACTGGCAAGCAACAGTGATGCACAATAAAAGATGGATCAAATAAGTATATGTTCAGTTCAGTGGATGCCAACCTGAGAAGGCCCTGGTGAGTTGCTGAACTTCGTCGCCCATTGTCTGAATCCGGAGCAGACGGCAACCAAGATCGGAGGGGAGGAGACGATGAGTGTGAGGAACAGAGGATTGCGGTGCACTCTGGCTTGCTTCTCTCGGCTTCTTGTGGATGATCTTTATACTGCAAAAAAAGTTTGTATTTTGGGAGACAATTATACAAGGGCAATGCTGGCAACTCGGTATGTTTATTTTTAAGTTTTTAACATATATCTGCAGCTGAGTACGAAAAGGATAGTCAATAGTTTACACTTTGCACATGTGTAGGTAGTATGTCCTTAAGCATCAATGTGGAGGTGCCCGCGTTGAAATGGAAAGGAGCAGAAAAATAGACTAATTAACAGCAGCAGGGACCGGTCCACGGATTGGTGCGCGCCAGGGGTGTCCCTGCGTGCAACACGGGGAGCCGCTGGAGAGGTGCGGTACGACTGTTCGAGATTATGGCTGCAATAATATGCAGATCCAATGTAGCTGATCTCTCTTGTTTATCAGGCTGCAGTCACCTGAATTCTTAGGTTCTAGCAATATTTTAGGACAAAGTTTACTGCATTTGGCGCTTCGAAAGGAATTATTACTGCATTTGTGTTGAATCGTTCCAGCTTGGAACTCAACAAGTGCTCCTTTCTAGCCCAAAAAAAATGATTCAGAAAGTATATGGTATAAGATTTGCTACTCATTGAGGGTTTTATTGCGCTGCCTCTATATAAGATTTGCATCTATGTAATAAGACGAAATTGAGTAGTACCTTGGAAAGTGGTAAAAACACACACAAGGAATTAAATATGTATCCATCTTCAAAAGGGAAAAAAAGCAAGCAACTAAATATACATGCATCTTAGAAATGCTGCTCTATAAGCTACAACTGTATTATTTGCAGAACAAAATTCGAATGCTAGAACTGCATTTTTTGCGATATAGATGTTGTTATAAGAAGATAATTAAGCACTAAATGGTCAACATGCAACAGATGTCAAGCACACGAAGGCCCCATCTTATTATGGATATGCAGGAGAACATCACATGAGTAGGGCAAGTATGTCTCCAAATTGTGTGAGATTGACAAATTTACCAATTTATTTCTAGGTGCTTGGCTTATATGCAGCTCGTTGTTTGTATGCAATTGTTTTGATCCTTTTATCATCATATCATTCGTTTGGGAACACTAAAATATTTGAAGCACTATTTCCTATCTCATTTTTTTATGTAAAATGGACGAGGCCACGAGGGGCCGTCGACCCTGCTCTTTTATTAGAAAATAAAACAATATTAAGAGAAATGATATGTTTGTGTTGGTTGCTATATAAATTACAAGAGCCTCTATGTGAATTGAGAACCCCTAGTTTTGAGAAATTATGATCCGAGTATTAATTTATTGTCATCAAATAATGAGCAAGAAAAGGCAGCACTAACAATAAGTTGCTAAGGCAACTGTAGTTCAGACTGCAGCAGTCCAGCTTGGCATCCTTATCATCGCCACTAGCATGGCAGCAGCATCATTTATTTGACATCAAAGCAAGGTTGGTTTGCGCCGTGTCGTCATAGTTAAGAACTTAAGATACATGCTTCCTTAAATATGATCACAGGATGTATTTGCTATTCATAAGAAATTTGAGAGAAGAGCCCAGAAACAACTTCTGTTTCTAGTGTCTGTTTCAAGGTCGATGAGACGATGACCAGCAACTCCACCATGTCTTCCTGTCTCCGGCACACTGAGGCTGAGTCCAATAGGGTTCTCCAAATCCCATTCCCTATCACTATTCCAACTACCTCCCTCTCTATCTACAGTACAGCATTTATGTCAAACAGTGCAAAACAGTGTTTTGGGGAACCCATTTAGGGAACCCCATTGGACTCAGCCTGATGCCCGTGATGCCAAATCATGCAGCTGATTTCAAGACGCCGTATCACACAGTTCACAAATCGCCATCCAAGCTCTCAGCAATGGCCACATTGGGGTGAGCTACAAAAGGATCGATTCAGTTGAAAATTACAATTGATTTCATGTGGTCTTGATCGTTCACACTATTGCTGACACTTTTTAAAGCGAGCATGTGAAAAGGACACTCTTTCTAGATGCTTGTCAGAACCACAGAGATTGTTTCGCCAACGTGAGAAACATGTAGTACAGTCATGGATAAGCAAGCACCCATCAACACACGTTCTTGGGGTATGGCAACTGGGGCTGTATGTCCCCTTCAAATCGTGGGCCAAATGAATTCATTAGTCTTCGAGGTTAGGTGGATGTGGATCACCTTCTTCAATCGTGGAGGAGGGCAATGTCTGCATGGAGAAGGTCTAAATGGTCAGTGACCCGCGAACGAACAGATCACCGATAGTTTCAAGAAAAAGAATGATCCAAAACATTGGTTCTTTGCCACATAGCTAGCTTGTGCATTTTACTAATGGCTGCTCAGTTATCGTTTGGCTGATGGCATGCTGTGACTGGCCACCAAAATATATCTCTGTCTGAAAACTATTAGCCACAAGCGTGTGATCCGCAAGAACATTATTACACTTATATATTGGATAATGTGAGGAGGAAAGGTCTATTTTCAAATCCGACATCGCCAACTGTGCGATCTATTTGGGGTTTTCTGTTGAATATAGTTCATCAACGACTGTTTGAAAACTATTGCGAAAATGAAAATACTATTCATGATTGTAGCCGATTGCTTCGGCTCTAAGACTGTTGGTTGTTGCATGCATGCAGCGCCAATTGGAAAGGACTTTTAAAGTGAGAGAGAAAGAGGACTAGTAAACAAAGCCTGTGTGTTTCACATGAAGAGCAAAAATTATGCTGTGCTCAAGGAGCGGTGGTGCGAAACGTGCGAGCCAGGACAGACGTTGGAAAGGGTTCTTGATATTGTTTGCTCGGAAGCCCATAATATTCTTTATTGTTTGCTCGGAAGCCCATAATATTCTTTCTTGTATTGTATGAGCTAAAAGAGGCTAAAACACATCTCTTTGCACTATGACCTTTCTTAGTTTATACTGGAATCTTTTTTTTTTATTTTTTGCAGAGAAATCTTATTTTTTATGTTGAAGAGGAAACACTACAGGCTAAGTAACCTCACAGGTTTTTGTCTTGCTGTTACTGTTTTTTTTATTTCTTATGTTGCCCAATATAAGGAAAATTTCCTTATATATTTTTTTCATTTCATATGCTTCCCAATATAAGGTAAATTTGCTTATAGTGTGGAGAAAAGGAAAAGAAAAACACATCAGATAGTAACTATTAGTATTACACTAAGTTTGTTATAACACAAAGCGTCTGTAGCTCAGTGGATAGAGCGTCTGTTTCCTAAGCAGAAGGTCGTAGGTTCGACCCCTACCTGACGCGTATTATTTTTTGTGTTTTTTGCTGCTCCGATTTTACTTTTATTTTCGCTTAAGTGAAGAGTTCTGCACAGACTTCCAACAGCCAGTGCAAAGCAAGAGTTCTGCACAGACTTCCAACAGCCAGTGCAAAGCTTCATTATCAACATATACAACTTAATAATGACTACAGAGTTAACCCAGTACCCAGCCAAGGGTGTCCAATTGCATTCGGATCCGCCACATTCGATCTCATAACAATTTAACCTAAAATGGATCAACGCAACATCGTCAAACATGTCTGGGAACACGGCATGAAAATTTGGCAAAAGCTCATCCCAGGTGGTGTCTACTCTACTAGGCGTGTGCCATGCGTTGCTGGTGCTGCTGCCTGGAGTGCGTCCATAACATCCCTCCCCTCAACCTCCTCTTCCTCCACTTCTCCGGCCCAGCTCTCCCAGTCCCAGGTGGAGGAGCAGCATCACCAGCTGCAGCTTCAGCACCAGTCTCCATGGCCTCCATCTCGGTTCCGAGCCCGGTTCCGACCGCAACCCAAGACGCCGAGAACATCAGGAAAGCGGTGCAAGGTATTTTGAGCTGTACCATCTCCTTTGTTTGTTGTTCGAGAAATTGGAATGTTCAACTAGCTTTGAGGCCGTTTGAGAATTGGGGTGCCGCTGTTGATGCCCTCCCTGATCAAGAACAGAGCTCCAGGGCATGGATTCAAGGAAAGTGAAAACCTGTGACGAACTGAACTTGTCTTGGGACAGGATGGGGCACGGACGAGAAGGCGCTGATCGAGATCCTGGGCCACCGGACGGCGGCGCAGCGCGCGGAGATCGCCGTGGCCTACGAAGGCCTCTACAACGAGTCCCTCCTCGACAGGCTCCACTCCGAGCTCTCCGGCGACTTCCGGGTAAATCTCCCTCGTCCCTCCCACCACACCAAGTTCCATTTCCAAGGCTCCGTCCTTGCGTTGATTCGACGGCCGGAGCTGACGCCACGGCCCCTCCTCCTCGCCGTCGCCGGCGGTGTCTCATCTCTCATGGCAGAGCGCGATGATGCTGTGGACGGCGGACCCGGCGGCGCGGGACGCCAAGCTGGCCCACAAGGCCCTGAAGAAGAAGGGCGACCGGCACGTGTGGGTGCTCATCGAGGTCGCCTGCGCGTCGACGCCGGACCACCTCGTCGCCGTCAGGAAGGCCTACCGCGAGGCCTACGCCGCGTCGCTCGAGAAAGACGTCGCCGCCTGCTCGCTCTACAAGGACCCGCTCAGGCAGTTCCTGGTGCGGCTCGTGACCTCGTACCGGTGCTCCGGCGGCGAGCTCGTCGACGGCGACCTGGCGAGGGCGGAGGCCGCGGAGCTGCACGACGCGGTGGTGGCCAGGAAGCAGCCGCTGCACGGCGACGTCGTGCGCATCGTCGGCTCCAGGAGCAAGCCGCAGCTGAAGGCGACGTTCGAGCGGTACAAGCAGGAGCACGGCAAGGCCATCGACGAGGTCCTCGAGGAACGCCGCAGCCGCGACCAGCTCGCGGCCATGCTCAAGACGGCGGTGTGGTGCTTGACATCGCCGGAAAAGCATTTCGCAGAGGCAAACGACCTGTCCCTGTCCCTCCTTCGAGGAAGCTCGAACAGAAACTGACTGCCTCGTTTCTAATGGCCATGGCCTGTTGTTTTCACCTGCAGGTGATCCGGAGCTCCATCGTCGGGCTTGGTACGGACGAGGGGTCCCTGACGAGGGCGATCGTCTCGCGCGCCGAGATCGACATGGAGAAGGTGAAAGAGGAGTACAAGGCGAGGTACGGCAAGACGGTGACCAGCGACGTCAACGGCGACACGTCCGGATACTACAAGGGCATATTGCTCACCTTAGTGGGGCCCGAGTGAATGGCCATGGATGGTTATGTAGGTTTGGGAGATTGTTTGCGACCTGTAGCTTGCTTGTTTGTTTGATTGACAAAATGGCACAGCAGTGCCGTGTGTTCTCATGTGCACAAAACCGCTGAGTGGAATGTTGATATTTGTGCTGATACATTTGGCGAGAATAAAACGCTAGATCGATGGGTAAACACCGAATAAAGGCTACATTATCATCCAGTCACTTTGTACACATTAAAAAAACTGTCGGGATTCAGCAGAAATATCACCAAGGTGACAGCAGAGCCGCTGAAATTACAGAACAGAAGCTTCCTAGTTCAATGAGGTAATACCATCTGTCCATCTCACTTCTTCCTGGCAACAGCAGCTGCAATTCCACCAACCAGAAGCCCCACTGCAGTTGTCGCGATTCCTATTCCAATCAGACCATCTGCACGGAATAAGAATTTCGTTATCCCTCTAGTTACACGCAGTCCTTCATGAACATTGCGCCGAGAAGGTGGAAATAATGAAATGGTTTGGTTTGCAAAAATAATCAAATGCAAGTCAATCACAGACAAACCAAAAAAAAAAAAAGCTGACACTTGTAGCTGGCTATTCTCTCACCTTTTGCAATTTTATCTTCTATTGCCTTCTTCAGAGATATGGCCTGCCTCCAGTCCGGTTGAACCTACAGGGCACCAGATATGTGCGTTAGAATATTAGAATAGCAAAAAGCAATAATATCCTTCAAGAGTTAGAAAATTTGAGCATGCTTGCAAAACAAACAAAGATCCTGTACACAAGCCAGAAGGATCTTCTGAAAATCATCCTAAATAATTTCGCCCATCCTCAAATTAAAGCCTCTGGTTATATATCCAGTGTACAGGTAGGACAGGAAAGGAAACCAAATTAACTCAAAAAAGGCCTAGTGGACATTAGGGGAAAAAAACATGGTAGGGGAGAGCAGAAACTATTACTTTACATTGTTCCCAACCTAAATGATGAATTGACAAGAACTCACACCATAGGGAAAAAATGGGGGTTTCATGCAATAGCAGACAAGGTCATCAGGTCATCGAACTAAAACAGTGATGGTTTTCAGCTCTAGCTATAATGACATAACAGGTCAAGGAATTAGTCGTTTAATAGGACACATCAGGGAACCTATTGAACTTAAACTATACATAAGAACACAGTTGTTTTTGTTTATATATACAGCCGTGTTAGTTGTTGGATAAGTCCTGCCAAAACTGAAGTGTTTCTATTAGGATGGACCCACATCAAAGGTGCACAGATAAGTCTCATTAGGCACAATAGGAATTAGGAAGTGTTACCATTAAGGTGGCCCACAAATAACTCTAATTAGACACAGTAGGATGGCAGGTACAAATTAACAGAATATTGCCTGTTTAAGAATTACAAACTGGTACAGAAAAAGAAGGCAATGGTTAAAAGGGGTTAAAGAAACTTTTAGTGAAATTTAGTCGTCGTTATGCTGTATGGCAAAGAAATTCTTCTAGTTACAGTAGGTATACAGAAATGGATTGCCAATGCCCACACAGCCATAGCACAAGTATAAATATGGGATCAACCGCTATTCACTAGTAGAGCGGAACATAATATTCATAGAAAATGCATCAGTTCCTGACTACATTCCATTTGTGCAGTATAGATATTGATAAGATATCAAGAAACCACAAATTAATTTGACATTCAGTAAGCTAATAATCTTGGACATGTACCTCCAAACAACGTTCCACTAGCTGCCTGCTTTTGGAGTAGTCACCATTCCTGTAGTGCCCAACAGCCAACAAGTACAGCTTCTCCCTGGTCTGCAGAGGACTGCCGGAATTATCCAAAGAAGCTGTAGAACCAAATGAGCCGATCAAAACAAGTTCGAGAAAAACCTATTGCAAGGAGAAATAATCAATAAAATCCAATCACTTGGTTGCAAGAAGTAAATGCACATGGAACAAGATATGAGACCTTCAAGCATGCTAATTCCACGGTTTACATCATCTGTCTGCCTGGAGTGCACAAGGGCCCATGATAACCTCATAAGGCTATCATTCCTATGCTGTTCAGTTGCAGCATCAGCAAGCTCTCGTTCACAGCCCTAAGGACACACAAAACCGGGTCATGAGCTGAATTCTGAGTTTCCACCTATTAGCAGATAACCATCGAACCAAATGCATTAACAAGAATGTGTAGTGGAAAAAATGTAATTCAGCAACAGCAACAAGATGATTGCAAAGGAAGTTACGCATCATGTGGTACATACCCCTCAAAACTACAAGAGGGATGTGGCCATTCGACTAGCACTGGTAAATGAATCCAAGCCACAGCCATAGAGTGACATGATCATATGACACAGCTACACCGCTTGAATACCATACCAACAGATTTAGAAAGAACAGACATGGTGCTTAAACTGGTAGTAGGCAGGAGGATGCCATGGCACCTAAACTTAATCCCATGACACCAAAATTGAGCGATCCTACTCCTACCAGGACAGTAGCAAATACAAACGTTGCAGAAATTATATTTGGTCGCATGGATCAAGCAATCAAGGAACTACGGAATTCACGCAAAAGTCGTTCACGCGGCCAAGCCCTAAGACCCGAGTTCAGAAACGTTGGCGACGATTCACTTCAGTTTCCTCCCCTCCCCGCCCCTCCCCGCCCACACCTACTGAAATTCCGTGCGCTTCAACTGCGAGCGCACGATTTAGGCCGCCAATCCCCACCGACCGGGCGCAGGATTCCGCAACGGATCTTCAAAATCCGTAAGGGTTCTGGCGTGAACAGAGAGAGAACGCTGCGGATGGTGGGGGGCGGGTTTCCAGAGTGCTCACGGCGATGATGTCGCGGTCGCACCAGGGGATGTTGTCGCCGCCGGTGAAGAAGTTTCCCACGGACTCGAAGAAGCGCCCCATCTTCGCCTCCATCTTCGATCTGCTTGCTGTCTGCAGGGTCGGTCGGGACTCAGGATCCGAGGGATGAGGTGCTGCAGCAGGGGAGGGTTCTTCTAGGCTTCTAGCCTTCGTGTGCAAGGACCAAGGATGGGTATTGGCGTATGGAGCAGCAGGAAGAAGTCTCCGCGGCTGGCGGCTGGAAGCGCTAGATCGACGCGCACGGCACGCGGGTCGTGGGGTTCCTCGCGTCGAAGAATGGAAGCGGTGCCTTTTTTTTCCCACTGGCAAGTGGGACCCACGGAACCCGGGCCCCACGTCAATGAACAGATCACAGTGGACGGGTGCAGTTACCAGGACGAACTGCTTCTTCCGTGTCGTCGGCACTCGGCACCAAGAAGAAGAGAGAGACGGCGCATCTGTATCTGACAGCTCCATGTGCTCTCTTCGCCCGTGTGGATGACGCCTGGGTCCCACGCCGTTGGGGCCAGTGTCAGCCACCGTGGTCTGTGTTGTGAAAGGTGAAACTTCAAAGAAACCTTTTTTTTTTCGAGTTGAATGGTTCAAACCCCATTTCTATTGCCCGGTGAGAATATCTCCCCGTCTAATATTTGCATCTATGGTTTCCCATTCACCCTTCATTTTGTAAGTTAGTAGTGTTTTAGTTGGTGGGATAGAATTTCATATTTCCACAACATGCGCGTAACGTCGAAAAAAGAGGAATGGTGGTAACGCTCACACATATGTTCCTCTCCATCTCCATTCATGCATCGGTTCACTTAGTGCCATGCCGGTGGCACGTGATGCTGCCACTGCGACTCGCCATGCAACGATTCATTGCACCATAACTGCTCGTCCACCGTGCCACGCCTCAACCTTATGGTGGCTCACACCATCCTCAGCCCCGCAATGGGCTCCGGTCTTGTTGGTTGTGGTGCTTTGTGGAGAAAAGGAAGAAGAGGTCTATGAGGCTAACAGCTAGACCTCACTTTTAGGGTGTGTTTGGTTGAGAAGTAACGTGGGATGGAGCCATCCCATCCCTATTTCGTTCACGAGCGAGAGATTGACAAGAGCAGAGCCATCCCGTGGAGGGGAATATTCCTGCGATATTCAGGACGAACCCGCTCTGGAAAAACCGTCGGACGCGCTCGTCCCTTGCTCACGGCTCGCGTCGGGGAGAAGCCCAGATTGGAGCCGGCGCCGGCGGCCACGCGCATCGGGGAGAAGCCTAGAAGCGGTCCCGACGGACGTGTACATCGACGCAACGCGGACAGGCTCGGAGGCGGCGCCGGTGGTTGCTCATGATGAGGCGGCCGTGCGCGATGACGCGGAAGGGCGGGGAGGCCGAGTCGACGGCCATGAGCGCCGGCGAGGACGGACGGGCAGGCGGAGCCAGCGGCCGCGAGCTCCGGCGGTCGTCCGCGCCGGCGAGGACGCGACGCCAGCGGGATGGACGGGAATGCGGCGTGGGGATGGGTGTGGCGCGGAGCCGGCGCTGGCATCCACGCAGTCGACGCGGTCAGTGGGGAGGCGACCATGGGAGCTAGCACGGTCGGCGGGGAGTCAGCCATGGAAGCCGACGTCGGTTGGCGGGGGCGGGCAGGGACCGCGCGGCGAAATGGATGACGGCACAGATGGGGAAAGGAACGTAGTGTTTCTATGACATGTGGACCCCACAGTTAACAGTGGCAAACGGAGTTGGAGCAGCTTCGTTCTCATCCCCTTCATCCAAACGCAGAAATAGAGCGGCTTCATCCTACAGCCAAATCGTTCTCATCCCCCTTCATCCAAACGCAGAAATAGAGCGGCTTCATCCTACAGCCAAACACGGGACAGAACCGTTCCATCCTAAAATCTAAGAACAGAACCATTCAATTCTACTTCGCTCTCCAACCAAACGGACCCAATGGTTCTTGATGGACATAAGTAACTATCTATTCTCCACTGTCTTATATCTCTTGTGCCAAACATGAAACATGAACGATTTTATTCTCTCAACCAAACAACAAACAGGAGCGTTCCGTTCTAGAAAACTAGGATAGAACCATCATATCCTCCTGTTCTAGAAAATTTGGATATAACCATCCTATTCGTTAAGCATACTCAAATAGCTAATTTGTTTTGAAAAGACCAAGAGGATAAGCATAGGTATCATATAGATGCAAAGTATGGCTCAGAGAAGTGATTTAGGTGGTTTAAGCACCCCTAATTAAGGGATCTTATATAATTTATGATGTCTGGATATCACTTTAATTCTGGGAGTGTATGGAGGCAAATTATTGATAACAAATATAATTATACTTCTATTGTTTTGATATTAATACATCATCTTTTTTAGAAATATATAGAAACGTATGAGTCTCTTTGGAACGTACGATTTTCACATGAATCTTACGGAAATTTCTCGTGAAACAGTTTAATTGTTCAATTTTACAAGAAAAAACAAAGGATTTAAAAAAAAAACCCGCAATCTAAAGAGGCCTAAACGTCTTAACATACAATTTTTTGTTGCCTCCTAGTAATTGTGGACAGGAAATATTGTGATTTGCAGGAAACTGCAACTTGTAGTGGGGAGTAGTCTCATGGTCCTAAATTTGCGGTTGATTGACGAAACAGCCGTTTCTTTCTCTCACATGCCCATCATCAAAAATCCTATGTAGCACTGCATGTGATGACCTTTGAGACGGCTAGCATGTATCAATGTACCTGGCTAACCAAAACTAAATTGCTCAGTTTTTAGTTTAGTCAAAAATTTACCAGACTTGAGTCTTTTATTGCTAAAATTTTAAAAAAGACGAGGAACTAAACTGAAGTTATCAGTTAGACCGAACACCACCCATGGCCAAACAAACACCACACATGGCCCTGTTTGGTTACGCTTTTGTGTATCCCGATTACCTGACAAGCCGCTCCGTAGAGAATCCGATGTGGAAAAAATCTAAGGTGTTTGGCATCTTGATTATTTAAGGCTATCTCCAGCGGTGACTGCAAAATTTAATGCGGTACTGTTACGCAATGTAGATGTGAGTGTGGATAGTTGGAATAGTGAAAAGAGAGAAGATGGAGGAAGGAGATGGAGGTGGCTGTTGGAGTCAGCCTAACAGTCCTTGCTACAGCTACAGCAAGCCAGCTACAGCAAGCAAAAGCTACCAGCATTGTAGGTTTTGCTTGCAGCACTTGCAGCTCTGTAGCAAGCACTTTCGAGCAGGTTGTATATCCAAAGCGATTTGTGTATCCACTGTGACACCATTTCCAAAATCACCTTTAAAAGAGATAATCTTCTTAAAAAAAATGTGGCAAGCCTAATCCTTTGCACAATATACAAGCTTGCAATTGTAATATCATGGCATTGCCCTGATTGTTGCTCTAAAACCCAAAAATATACAAAAAAAAAACTAGTAAAGCACCACTCGTTTTCTAATTTGGATATTTCTCAGGCAAGACAGATGAATCCATATGAACTTGCATACTGAAGTGACAATGAGCCAGAATTCATAAACTTGTTCTCAATCCCCGGGAATTCATTCGTGGCTTTCTTTGTCTAGATAAGTCAGAGTAGCAGGATTCTGTTGTTGTCTGACCAGCAAGGAAAATCCGATTCAGATACAGGACATCTATCTGAACAATAGCACCTCCCTTCAAATACAGTAATGAGCCCAAGGGAGGATAGAATGATTCAGAAGAAGCTGTCCATGGGCCCTGAAATGGTAACCATATGTGTTGACAGCCCATGAACCAGGTCTGCAGCATCATTCTCTTTTTAAGATAAAAAACTAACAGTTGTCCTCTGCACCTACGATCTGACCTCATACTTTCCAGCTTGAGTCTGGGCTCTGAAACCTTTGTATGGAGCATTTGGTGTG
The DNA here is from genome assembly GCA_022530915.1 of Paspalum notatum. Lineage (NCBI taxonomy): Eukaryota > Viridiplantae > Streptophyta > Magnoliopsida > Poales > Poaceae > Paspalum > Paspalum notatum. The sequence goes on from CM039692.1 coordinate 29,383,445, forward strand.
TTCTTCACGTCCAGTTTATCAATTTGAAGACCAGATAGAGCAACCCCCATGATTTTGAATTTCACCTGAAATGTTGGCAATGTATGCAATTGCGCGAGTCCTTCCTCCAGACGTAAATTTCCAGAAAGCGCTGGTGCTTTATCTTTTGGTATCTGCCCAATTGTCCAAAGACAGGTCTGCATTAAGAAGAACAGCGTTAGACAAGGCATCTCAAGGTGAAGGTACATGTTGAGTGCCCAGTTTCTAGCTTCTAGACTTTTTTTTTTCAGAAAATAGCTACTAGACCCCTTGCTTTGAGATGTGACAATGGAAAAAATCCGGTATGACAGTACACTGACCTTGTCAGCAAGGATATCAACTGTGCCATAGTTCGCAGTCAAATCCGCAGAAACAATAAGAGGGGGCAACTGAAACTGCACTATTATCGAATCAATAGGTTTCCCAGGATCATTTCGAATCCCCACCATCACGCTAACACGGCAATTCCCAGAATCTGATGTTAATTGTGGTTTCACGTAGATTGGTGTCTTCTTCAACTTCTTAACCCTGCTCATTGATAAAACAATGAGCACACTGAGTATAGAGAAGAAAAGATAACATGTAAATGTTTACCTGTAACTCATGAGCTTGAAATGCCCGTCCGGAGGAACAAATGATAGGACCTGATTTGACTCCCAAGGCCTGAATCGGACACAGGGGTGGAAGGTAACATCATTGATAATTGCAGGGTTGGCAAATGACATGGTCAACTCTGGTACACCTGGGAGGCTGCAGTTTACTTGAACTTCACCATATGCTTCACATTTCACTAACCCCCCCTCTCTGCATACCAATCAATGAACAAGGGTATCAAATAACAAAAGAGCCTTTCTTCTATATTTTATTAAATTTGCTAAAGTGCTGGCATTTATAAAATGGAGGTATACAAAGATGGGCTACGTTGGGATCACCGATCATTGCACTCGCATCACAACTAATGGATTGGAAATTGGAACACAAATATCCATAAGTACTATGAACACACTGAAAGTTCAGTACTCCCTCCACACCAAATTATAGTTCACTTTGGCTTTGTCCTAATTCAAACTTCTCTAACTTTTGCTCCATTTTTAGAAAAAAAAAACATCAACATCTGTAACATCAAATTAGCTCCATTATATCCAACATGAAATATGTTCAATAGTGCATTTGTTTGGTATTGTGGAGGCTAATATATTTATCTAAAAACTGGTCAAAGTTAGACAAATTTGACTAGGACAAAACCAAAGTGAACTGTAATTTGAAACAAGCAAGTAGTTTCCAAAAGACATTTAACCAAGTACTGCAACCTAAAAGCCAAAATGCCAGATTGACAGAATTGATGGGCCTCACTTAAACACTAAAAAGGAAAAAACTGAAATACCTGTTTATACATGCATCAAGCTCCTCAACTATGTTAACATAGACTTCATTACTTGCATCCTTGACTGCTGTTGTTCGCCATGGTACAAAAGAGGCAGCTGCATCTGGAAGTTTGCTGCCAAGAGTAGAACTCTTACCAGTCACAACATTCAACATTTTGTTCACAATATTAGGTGGCACAATCATCTCTTTCAAGATGTTTGGCTCAGTCGTGAGTGGAAAACCATTGTCCATCATCTCATCTAAAATCTGCATTTGTTATGCATTGTAGATTTAGAGAAATTTCAGAGGAAGTGCACTGGCAACCATGAATTCACAGGCAACTAAACTTGCTCTCAAACTGGAGCATGCAGACTAGGAAATGTTTGATAGAATCAATAGATTTAACAGTAGGGCAGCTGATGCCTGCTTTGATTTTCTAAATTTACCTGAAAATCTTCAATAATTCTATTAAAAGAGAGAAGTTGGATTTTTATTTAATTTTTGAAATTTCATGAGCTTGGCAGCTCTGAATATGCAAGTCAATATTTATCCCTATTAGAAGTAACATTATCATAAGATGTCTTAGTTTAGCCCTCTTGAGTTGAACAATTGCTAAATCAATTAGAAAATTTAGTTTCTTAATGTTATCTGTATAAACAGGCCATCCTGTGATGAAGTAAAATGACACTGTTGTGTTATCCTAATATTTGCACTACTCATTAGAAAATATAACAATCACACAAAATAATATTGTGTTGCAACAAAAAATTTGCAACAACTGCAGATTTATATTGTGGTGTAGCAGAGACTAAGAAAATATACCTGATATACAATCACAAAGTTGTCCTTGACTATGTCTTCACTCAGATCTCCAAGATAATCTGTCAAGACATCGGCCACACGAGAGAGAAACTGAAAAATGCAAAAAAAAAAAAAAAAAAAAAAAAAACAAACAAACAAACATATGAGCAGAGAACATATCAAGAAAATAAGACAAAGAGAAAATATTATGTGGTCAGTCATTCATGCTATTACAGAAATATGGATTTGGAAGGGTACTGCAAGATGTGTATTGATAGGCCAGAACTATGGGTAACCATTTTTTGAGGATAAAATCGCAGTATCCATACTAAAAACTTTCTTAAAATCCTAGAGTACTTCACCATATTAATTGTTCAGAGTAACACTTAGGGAACTTTTTAGAAACAAGATCCAAGTAACATTATGAAAAACCAAAAGAGATTTACGGTCTAATGACACTACTATGAAATGTGTGTTTTTCTGGGCTTGCAGGTACGGAATCTGCACGATTCTCTCTCCATGTTTTGCAGGTTCAATACAGAGGGCTAAACATATATTCACTGATATTCTCAGCAAAAGAAATAACTGGTGGATCCGTTGAATTTTTATCAAATCATACACCATAATTGATAGTCTATCAGCCTCCACAGTTTTGTGTAAATGTATTTTTATGCAATACGCATAACATATAGTGTGATCACTGATCAGTGTGTAACAGGCTCCAGTTCGGTTCCATTGTGAATTCCAAAATTATGTGTGAGTTACACCGTTAAACCAAACAATCTACCATGCTCTATAAAAATGGCATGCAAATGCATTACATTGTTGAACAAGTGTGTTGCATTGTTTATCTTTTGTTACTACAGAGTTGCAATAATTCCAAGCAAGTAGCACAGCAACCAAGTGAAAAACAGGTTGTGAAGAGATGAAAACCACACCTCGATTGCCAACAGTGGGGGCATCTCCACTTGGGTGCATGCCAAGAATGTTATGCCATTGCGGTATATTTGAAATAAGTAATGTGTTGGTGACACCACGACCTGCAAGACCTTCCAAAGCCCAACAAGTCTGATAAGTGAAGATTCGTGAAAATGAACAGATAGGATAAATAGAATGAGCGCAATGCCATATTTAAGGATGTAATGAGGTTGGTCAATTCGAGACATTCGCTTATCCTATTTCATTTAATTTACCAACTATTCTCATAAAATGGATATATCAATTAAGTTGACAGATGAAGGAGGGGGGTTTCGATGGACCCACTTGGTTCACTAGCCACAATAGTCGAAATTGCAGGTTAACTTCTGTAGAAAAGCTACAGCAACAAAGCAGTATATTGAAGCTCAGTAGTCGGTAATAGCACAACAATTCCCAAAATAATTAGCCAGTCAGACGACAGGGGCACGATAAATCAAGGGAAAAAAAGAGTGCTACTGTCACGCACGGAGTAATAAGCAAAGGATGAAGCAACAGTTTGGAGAGGGGCTAGGAGCAGAGGTTTACTTTAGACGGGTCGCCGGCGGCGTGGGCGACGACGTAGTCCCAGAACCAGCCGCAGATGGCGCGCTCCACGCGGTGCGCCGTCATCTGCTTCTCCACAATCACTTCCCTGGCACCCCATCCGAGATCGCATCAAATCCAGCGGAAATCCCGCAAAAGGCCTGGACGGATCCAACGGGTAGACCGAGAGAGATGCTGGCAGGTAAAGAAATTGAGGAGATTACCCGGAGTCGGAGAGGAGGAAGACGCACTGCAGCATTTTCTGCTTCCACTCGTGTGGTTCCAATTCCAACTGTGGGCTCGAGGACGACCTTGTAGAATCAGAATCAGGGGCGACGTGCTGAAGCCGAAGGACGACGGAGGGGGGTGCTCCGCTGGCTTTGGTTCTGAAGGCTGAAATGAAGCGGCGACACGGAGAAAACAGGGCTTTGACGGATCCCCACGGCCCACGGGGAAATGGGTTTAGGCCGTCCGATTAGTATTCACTCTCGCTTTTTATCAGCCCGTGTCTATGCCACACGGTCACGGCATTTCACGACCCGCGGCACCGCTATATCACCGTTCGCTCTTCCGTCATTTTCACCTTGCTTTGTCTCGTACCGCACGCTCCTCTGTTTTAGGTAGTACCACGTTGATAAGAGATTAAGAGCAGAGTTAAACTAAGTCAAATAGCGTTAAAATCACCGAGAAAATTACTTTACCTCCGTATTTAAGTATAAATCGCGGCTAATTCTTTTCCACAACCTCAATCATTTATCTTATTTAAATTTTTTGTGTAAATATATAAAAAACAAGTCAGCCTCAACCTCTTTACAATAATAAAACAAATCACAACGAAATAAATAATAACTTATAAATTTTTAAAATATGACGAATGATCAAAATTTTAGAAAAAAAATCAAATGCATGCGACATATATTTAGAAGTAGAGGGAGTATAAGTATGTGAAACCAAGGCAGCAATCCATCGGGGTCTTGTCTGAAGGAATATGGTATCATTAGGAAGAATTAACAACTCTGGACAATGATTTCCATTGAAAATCTCAAGATCTATTGGGGTCTGACACGGTGGCAAACCTTAGCTTTGTCCCTGGATCTGGATGGCTCTCGTGCACCACCTCTACTTATACTCCATGACTAGTAAAAAAAGAGAAAGAGAAGATAGTCGATCTGATCGCCAATTTTGTAGTCCATCTATTATACTACGAGGGGCACTAGTGTTGTTGGTACTCCCTCCATATTTAAATATAAGTCGCGATTGATTTTTTTTTCTAAAACTTAGATCATTCGTATTTAAAAATTGGATGAATTATCATTTATTTTGTTGTGATTTGCTTTATCATAGTATAAAGTTTAAGCATGACTTGTTTTCTTGTATGTTTACACAAATTTTTTGAATAAAACGAGTAATTGAAATTTTGAAAAAAAAGTCTTACTTATATTTAAATACGGAGGGAGTAAATGACATTGCAAGATTATATTATCCATTGTTAGTTGTGATATTAGTCTTGCTCTTAGCTAGGCTGAAAGGTTTTTTTTGAGATGGTATGTTAGTATGTAACTAGATTATGAGACGGTATAAGAAACATGGTTACGGTTTGGTGTGTATTGAAGAAGATTAGACTATGGTTAGCATTATGCGCATCGGCCCACGCATCTGGAAAATAAGCAGTGCCCCAACACTGTAGCAATGTCAGCACCATGTGCATCCATTGGTGCAAATAAATATTGTGGCCCACTTATTACATACTTTCAGAATTTCAGTATCTGATCGGGAAGGGTGGCGGAATTTTTGCAAGGTGGTATGTGCAGACTGCTATCATAGGCTTCTTTCCACAGCTATGCACATTGCCTTTGTACACATGACTGACCATAGTCTTAGAAGGCATTGCCTCCTCTCTCACCCTAACCAAAATAAAATGGAACTCCACGACCCCTTTTGGAGATTTACCAAGGTAGCCCTAATTTATTTTGATGAAATAAAACACACTTAATGCTTAATCCTTTATTTAAAAAGGTTCCTTCATTAAGAAATGATGGTCATGGTTCAATGATTAATTCCGCTCTTGCCATGACATTATTGATGATATGTTCAAATTTTGAGAAATAATCATAATTCGTTCAAGCGGTAGACATAGCCATACCGTTCGTGATACAGAGTGTGAATATGGTGGGTTGCTGGAACCGGAAGCCTGCTCACCTGCTGCAACATCAAGCAAGCCTGGTTTATGATTATGAGGGAGGTGGGGTCATCGAACATATGACAGCGACGACTGACCATCTAGGCATACATATTATCCCTACAACTATATTGAGTTTTTTTTTTTTTTTTGAGAATTAGGATTGAGTTGAGTGAGGTGGGTGTGGACCTAAGCTGAATATACATGTAGCTGATGCGAGCGAACCGATGGAGAGAAAACGCGGCAATCAGTGGGCACCATGGACCATGGTGATGCAAAAAGCGGACCTTTGCCTGCCTGCAGCCACCGGATGCCAGGATCAGCTGGCCCTTTTGATAATCGAAAAAACACGAGCAATTCTGCCCAATTCTTCGCTTGCATGTTTACTTGTGATGGTTGGACGACGTGACACGTGAGACGTGGCACCGAAAGCCAGGTGTCCATAGGTGGCCACGCCAACGGGCGGTGTTCGCAACCGCTGCTCTGCCTGACTGCCTCGCTGGTTGATGGCGATGCTTTGCCTCATCTTCTATGCTTTTCTTGTGACGTAGAAAAATTGCCTTTTAGTTTCGTCTCGTCCTCCTCGATGCGCTCCGACATGGACGTGCTGGAGCACCAATCCATCCCTCCTGGCCGGTCCTGTCCTAACTCCTTTGTATCCTCCTCTCAAGATCTATGGTGGTGCTTTTTTCTGCTGATGTTTGTGCATTCCACCATCAGCATTCGGGAAACGAAAGCACGCCGGTGATATCAGATATCATCCATTGGCTAAAGCAAGCAGGTGACTTTTTCCGACGAGTTCATCCAAGTAAATTCAACGCGTACGAATGGTTCGGTTGATGGCAGTGCCCGTGAGCCCTGACCCGCCTTCCTCCTGGAGTTGGTCCCTCCTCATCCTGCTCCCCTGCCAGCTTCCATGTGCATATCCATGGCAGAAGCAATCATGCGGTCAAATGCACTCTGGACTCTGGAGACAGAGCGTCAAATGGCTACGAGACAAGACGCCATGGCAATGGCAATGGCATGGCCGGTTGCCCACCACTCACACTCATCGGCCGATTACTCCTCATCACGGCAAGTACAATGTACAGATTACGGCAAAGAAGCACAAGGTAGAAGAAAAGAAAGCAAGGCACCAAGAATCCGATCGACCTCCCTCTCGCTCGCGTATGTAGACATCGCAATGTAGAGGTGAATGCTGGCGCCTAACCGAACCGGCCGTCGGGCGTGCTGCTACGACGAGTCGAAGGCGGCGGCGGCGTCGCCGTGGGGGTTGCAGTCGGCGGAGAAGAAGTCGTTGCCCTCGAGGAGGGACCGGACGCCGGGCTCCTCCTTGCCGTTGGCGCTGGGGTTGGGCTCCAGCGAGCAGTCGCCGCCCGGGCACACGCAGCACCATGCCGCCGCCGGCGGCCCCGCCGCGCCAGCGCCCGCGACCGGGTCCGAACCGTCGTCGCTGGCGTCTCCGTCTCTCTCCCGCCGGCTCCGGCTCCGGCTCCTCCCGCCGGCCTCCTGGACCACCGAGACGCCGCCGCCGCCGCCGCCCCAGCAGGCGCCCGGCAGCCCGCCGCGGATCGCCCTGGCCACCGCCTCTCCCCTCCCCTGCTTCTTCTTGCGCCAGCCCTGCTGCTTCTTGCCTCCCCCACGGCCCTCGCCTTCCTCCTCCCCTCTGGCCGACGACGAAGAAGAATAGGAAGAGGAGGAGGAGGAGGCCGCCGCGGCGGCGCCGGCGCCGGGAGAGGAGGAGGACAGGCCGAGGCCGGGCCCGGGAAGCAGCCTCCGCCGCCGGAGCGCCTCGCCCTCTCCTCCCACCCCGCCCCCACCATTGGGCCGCCTCTCCCCACCCGCATACATGCAACCGCCAAGAACAGCCGGCGCGGACGGCCGCCCGCCGCCGAAGACCGGCTCCCCCCGGCCTTCCTCTTTGCCGCGGCTGATCGATCAATCGATCAACCAATTGGCCGATTAAAGATCGCCGGCGACGGGAGCGATCAACGGCGCGGTGGTGGTTTTGGGGGATTGGAGGGAGCGGTCCGGGGCGGCCGGCGGGGACGGTCGGAGGCGGAGTGGCGGAGGCGAGGGCGACAAGAGCAGCGCACCCAACTCGATCGCGCCGCGCTATTATTGGGCCAACAAATTGCAGTTGCGCACGGCGCCGCTGCCGCTGCCGCCCGGCGCCCGCCTTGGCGCTTGGCGGCCTCGCTTTCGCTCTTGCTCTCGGCTCACAAGTCACAAGCGTGCAGGGCGGAGAAAGGGGAAAGAAAAGAAACCACTCGATTTGCCTCGTCAAAAAAATAAAGAAGAGGAGGGGCCTGTAATGGAAGAAGGTATATGCGATGGAGAAAAGGTAATCTTGGGCCGATTAAATTAACCGCGCTGGTGATCTAGTGAGGTTCCAGTTGGATTGCGCCGCGGTGATCCAAGTGATTATTTACGCGACACGTTCTTGGATTGCGCCGCGGTGACAGGTGATCCAAGTGATGGGATCGTTCTAGTGTTCTTAACCACTGTCAGTCTCTTGTTTTTTATTTTTGGTGGTTGGGATTTACACCCAACGGTATAAAGTAAAGCTTACTTTGTTAGGCTATCAAAAAAAGACTGCTCAAATTTCATTATCCGACTACCTTTTACTCTTACTCTATTTACAGTGCAGTATTTATGTCAAACAGTGCATAACTGTGTTTTGAGAAATCCTCGAAACCCAAGCACGGAGCCTTAAACAAAGAAGATGGTTCGTTCGATACTTGCGTAGGCTGGCAGCATTGACCGATTGCTATAACACATGTGAACTTTTTTTTCCTTTTTCTTTGTTCCACACTCAACCTTTTTTCTTATCTATTTCCTAGTTCATCCAAATCCTTGGCTGTGGTAAGTCTAGGATTAGGCAAAGGAAAAACAACAACTCATAACTTGTTAGCTCACTTGGCTCGCAACTGGCTGAGCTCGGCTCGTTGCATTTTCTTAGCAAAACAAGTCAACTGTACAACTTGTGGTGTTTATAATGAGTTGGCTTGCGAACCTCTCAAATGAGCCCAGGAGCACAATAGCGTGTGAGCAAAAACACCAGCCACAAGCCCACAAGCATGGCCCAAGCCACCGAGTTACTTCATTTCACCATCAACCACTCCAACGTTCAGCCACGCCAAGTCGTAGTTGGCTGTAGTAGTCCGAGCGGCACCTGAGATCCTGGATTCGACTCCCGTTGGGAGCGAATTATGTCAGGATTTAATGGCTTTATTCGTTAAGTGGTAGGCGACGTTCCCGTTCAGCGATGCGTTTGTGGTGACTTCGTCAATCTCCAAACATGCCAACCCAGTCTTTCGAAGGTGTTCATAGAGGTGAGTGTGCGTGCGTGTATGAGCGTATGCGTTTGTACTGTGTTTCTAAAAAAGACGAGCACCATGATGTCACCACTGCCACTGATGCCAAGCTTTACTAGCCCTTCACTAAGATCCACCATAGCAACGCCAAGCTCCACCAAGCTGAGCCAAGCCAACTTGTTATTCACCTCTATTTAGTATTGTTACTAAGTGCTAACTTAGGCCTCCTTTGACAGGGCTTCTTAGAAATGGCTTCAACCCATGAGCTACAAAAGCCGAAGAAATCATATTTTAGTGGCTTCTCTTCTCTAATGTAAAAATGTCTTCTCCTCTCTATGGTTTGATAGCACTTCACCTAGAACCATAAGAAAAGCCGGAGCCAGAGCCACACAAGAAACCATGCTAAAGGAGGCCTTAATATGGTCCTGGATTGTCAAATCTCTATGCAGTGTCTCACTATAGGTTTGTTGTAGTGGACTTTGGTAGGGCTGAAGAGCATGCTATAGGGAAAAATTATCTAATAGGTATTTTTCAAATCTAGCATTTTATGAGAGGATTACACATGCTCTTCCAAAAGATAAGTTGATTGATAGAGATCTCGAAGTTGCGATCAAAGGCTCCAAACATAAGGTCAAATTATTGCGCCATAACACCGCTACTTAATTGACTATCAACCATGCACGTCATGACTGACCTCTCCAATAACGTTAGTCTCTACAAGCTACTGCCTCCGTTTACAAATGATGTACATATTTAGAGGAGAAAAGATGTCTAGAAATGATTTACTTATATGCACAACAGCTTGTTAAAGCACCTCCTCGTATTTAGCCATTGACCTATTGTGTGCATGTCTCCATGCATGTAGATGCCATTGGCTGCATGCAAGTCGAGGCATGTAATAATCATTCCTACTATGCATGTTTAATGAAAATATAAATATGTGCTCATTTCACCTTGGTCTTGATGCCATCTTCAAGTATGAAGATCATTCATGAACCACGGGAGTAATCGAGAATATGAGTAAGAATAAAGAAGAACACAATCTGGATTTGGATTTTATAAGATGGGGTTTGACAAACCTATTCCCATTAGGCTATTCCCATTGCATGGTAATATACTCATTTAATGAATGCCATATTAGCATTTTTGATGACGTGGCAACTGGGTTAAGAGAGGAGAGGAAGAAATGTATATCTCGAGGGAGAGGCAGCTTTGAAAGAAATGTGCCGGGGTATCCGACCCAAGAGGGGGAGGGGGTGAATTGGGTCGCTAATCGCTCAACTAAAACTTAGGGCTATCTAGTGCATAAGATAAACCTATTTCGCCCTACACATGCTAGTTAAGTATAAGGTTTATCTATGCGCTCTCTATCTTACCCAAAAGACTTGCAACCTAGAGCCAAACCTAATCAAACTAACTAGGAAAGCTAAAGGCACACAAGCAAGTAAATGCGGAAACGTAAATGCGGTAAGTAAAGAGGTAGAGCAAGAGGATGCAAACTGTGGCGGAACCGCCGATTTAATCTGGGCTAAATACACCGGCCACCATTAGCTCTCAGTGTACTTAGGCCGTACTAAACCCGGTCGTCCGTCGAGAAGCCTTCGGCCCTCGATTCGTACCAAAACCCCAGAGGAACCGACATCACACACATTCGACCCTCGATGGAGCCACAACAGTTACATCATCACATGCATTTGAATAGATAGTAGTAAGACTTTAAGTTACAAACCAGGTCCTGAATAAAATAGATTCAACATAGGTCCATAATAAAATAGAGTTCGAAATAGTGTCTCACAGCGGAAATTAAAGATCATAGTTCACGATAAACAAAAGACTTGCAGCAGGAGAGTGACATCATGCCCACTGATATCACCCCATTGCCAGATCATGACTCGGCTCACTCCTGATGGTAACAAGCTCCTCCACCCACACAGGCACAAAAGAGGAACTCCATACCTGAAAAATCAAAAGTTGGGGGCAAACTCTGAGTACTAATTACTCAGAGGACTTAATGGGATTGGCTTACGGCTGACGCAAAAACTTGTTTACTATCATTTAGTTCCTTAGCCATTGATTCTTAGCAAAGGTTGATTATACATAAGGTAGCAGGATTTGACAGCCGCTACCCCTTATGATAGAAAGAGATAATCATTTAGAGTATAACAATTGACATAAACTTGAAGCATCCGAATATCAATTAAGTAACCAATCATGTAATATTCGAAAACATGAATCATAATCATATGGTATTAAAGTTATTACTACGTTGCCCGTCAGTGATATTTGGCATTCTCACACCTGGTGAGCATCAGCGATTCGAATCGATTTTAATTCCCGGGAATAACTAAAAGTGCCAGGGGCCCATATGCTTACTCACACGACAGCTTTCCCACATATAGTCCCCCTCCTCCACCTGTCCCATCCCAAGTTCGATTCACTCCCACCTGACTCCCGGGTTGTGCCCCCATGACGAGCCTGCCGACATCTCGGACTCCCCGCCATGAGTACCAAGCTCCCCCGGGCCACCTTCCTCTCAACCAGTGGGTAGGAACGTGTTTCTGTTCTCCGGATGGCACAAGTAAGGTTTCACCGGCCCCATTAACCGGGTAAGCATTTTAGCAACGGTATGCCAACCAGCAGGCGAACAGCGAGCGGGCCTTATGCGACTCGGGCGGAGCCATTACACCGCAACAACGCACACCGCAAGAATATAACTTAATCTCCGCCCGGTCTCCAATAAATCATCAACATCATAGACTATCATGGCAAAACTGCCAGTGTTCCATTTCTTTTTTCAAAGTCACCCTACGCGACGAGTGACCATTCACTCATGTCTACTCGAGCCTAGCATTTCTAGGCAACTCGTCCTACGTACCTAATATAGGTGCTAGGGCCAGGACGGCCAGTGGTTCTAATGCAATAAGGTTCCAAACAATACCTAATGCATATGCGTAATCATAAATCATAATTTGCTAGGAGAATGTAGGGCCTACCTACCTTCCTCGCTAGGGGTAGTGTCGTCGGGAGCGGAGTCGGCGGCCTGCTGGAGATCCTCTTGCTGCGGGTACGGCTCCGGGTCCTCGGGCTCCTCGATCAGTGGTTGCTCCTGCGTCTGCTCCTCGACTCCGGGATCTATATGCATGCCATCATGCGCAAATGAGTGCAACGAATGCATATGGTATGCGAGATGCTCGTGTGTGGTAACAACGTAAACCTTACCAAGAAATCATACAAACCCTCACCTAAAAGCCACATGGTTACTACACATAAAGGAGTTTTAGGGTAGGCTCCTCCCTTTTGTCTTTACTTTTATTATAACCCTAGTTTTTATTTGACTTGCCCAAAAATGGATTTATTAGAGCCCTAGGCTTCTCCCTAGCTACATAACTCCCATGACTCTCAAAATTTTGTCACCAGCAGAACTACAACATATGGGGCTGCTGCCAAAAACTCAGGCCTAGAAGTGTTAAAATGAATTTATAATAAATCCTACATTATTTCAGCCCCAGAACTTGTTTGATTTCTCATAATTTTTAGGAAGGTCCTCTGAGCGTGAAATTTTAACAGTGCTCTAGTATGAATATTTAGAGTGTGTAAAAAAATTACCAAGCCTAGAATCTAATTATTTGCAGGACATCTATTTTCCATATCTTTATTTGCCATAATAATTCATCTCATACAAAACAGTGGTCCCGGCATGAACATATATACTTTCTGGGCTTTAGACACTATGTACAAGCCACCATATTTCTTGTGAAATTTTCTTAGCACCCTAAGACCATCTTTTCCATTTATCAAGTTTAGCGAGCGATATTTTGCCATTTTCAAATCACCATGCAAAACCCACATGCATGGCCTCATTTTGGACCAGTGAGCTAAACCTGCTATTACTAATCTAAGAATAGTGTCAAGGGTTCACATTAGCCACCTTTTATTTAGCACTTACTTCCCATTACCATAAATACACATTTTTATCATGTAAAAGGAAAAACAGTGTGTACATGAGCAGTGCTAGGGCTACAACAATTCATACACTGTCTAAATACTCTAAACAGGCCACTATCCAAGTTTCACCTCATTTGAAGTTCATTTACCCCACTTTTGGTATTTATTTTGCTTTAACATGCATGCAACAAAACCGAGGGTAAAAATGTCTTTTCACATGACCACATCATACCTAGCCTGTAGATCTGCTCAAGAGGAGTTCATAGGTTCTGAGTTTGTCTATTTTGGATTTTTCTTTGAATTTATATGATTTTTCAAAGTTCAAACCGAGAAAAAGGTAAATAGAAAAAGAAAAATCCAGATCCGAGGACCTCTACACAATTAACCGTAGCTTCCAGGGGCTAGCTTGCAAGATCTGCAAGACTCGGCCCCCGTGCGGGAGGACCGGGTTGCAATTATGGAAAAGTCCGGGGGCTAGATCTAAAAAGATCCGGCCCCCGTCTTCTTCCTCGCGCCGGCCGCGGCCGCGCGGCGCGGCGTGCGCGCGCCGGCGAGCTCCGGCTCGCCGGAGCCGCGACGAGGGGCGCGGGGGATGCGCGCGAGGACGGTGCTCACCCTGGGCTAGGTCTCGTCGACGGTAGCGGCGCGGTCGAGGCGGAACGGCGGTGGACCGTGGCGTGGACGACGGCGACGGTGGCGCGGCGAGGACGTCGCGCCGGCGTCGATCTCGGCGTCGGGTGGGAGAGGGGCGACGAGATCTACAGGGTTGGATGCGCGGCGGAGTGGGGAGTGCGATGGTGGGGGTCTCGGGGCGAGCGGAGGCCGGACGGCGGCGGCACGAGCTCGCGCCCGAGCTCGCGGCCGGTAATGGCGGCGCGGCGAAAACGGCGCGGGGCGGGGTGGAAACGGGACGGAGTGCGAAGGGAGTGAGCTAGGGTTTGGGCGCGGGGGTTTCCCCCTCCTTTTGACGCGCCTGGGAGCGCCGCCCGTGGCTCGCGTACTCCCTGTACGCCGGCGAGCCACGCGGCGCGCGCCGGTTCGCGGGCGTGGGCGCGCCCCGGATCCGAGGGCCCACCCGTCAGTGACAGTAAGTTTTGGAGAATTTTAAATGTGTTTTCCTTCCTTCAGTAATTCGATGTTTTGGCGTATTTAGATGCCAAATTTGGAAAAAGCCCAATTGGAAGAAATGTTCTACTCAGAGAGGTCTACAACTTTGTCAAAGTGAACAACCCCAAAATCCAAGTGTAAATATGGTTAAAATTCAAATTTTGAAAACAGCCCTAGGTAAGGACAGGGTACCTTTATTGTTTGGAAAAAGGAAAAACCCTATTTCCAAGCCTTTTCACCCAAAGTGCCTTTTGGGTAACTTGCTTAGAATTTCACTACCTACAACTTATTCAGTGGGAGTGTTGCATGAAAGTGGTTGTAGTTTTGTGCAAACTTAGTGTTTTTAAACAAGGCTGATTTGAGTTGGTTTTCTGCACTGACAAAAAAAGACTCCAAACCCTATGTAGCCTTCATTTTCTGGCCAAACCCCAATTATGAAAGTTGTTCAAATCTTCATTATCTACAAGTTTGGTAATATGAGTTTCCCCTATATCCCAATAGATTTGGATTTAGGAACAAGAACATAGCAGAACACATGCATAAAATTTAGATTTCAAGTATTCCATCTCATCCAAACAAGTCCTAGCCTAATTACATGAAATCACATGATGCTAAATGATGCTTAGTGCATGATTATGATAATGCACTCGAGATGCTGGAGCATCACACAAACTCCCAGGGAGACGCCGAGATTTAACGTGGTTCACCACAAAAGGCTACGTCCACAGGCTCGCCACCAAAGGCAATATCCGAGCCAAGCACCAAGACTCTTCCGATCACCATCTTACGCTCGCCACCAAATGGCTCATGGCAAGTAAAGGCTAAGTGTCACCAAGCCACCAAGGCTTAGCCACCGCCACCGTCTCTCTCGGTCACAAGGCGCCGGATTTTTCACTATGGAGTTTGTAGGGTCTCCTCGTCCCCGCACAAGTTATCGCCGCCGCTCCTCACCAAGGAAGGAGGGTCTAACAACGAGTACAAGTGGCTTGACCGCAGCCAAGGCTTCTCCAATTGCTCTCGCAGGAGCAACTCACAAGAAGAGCTCGCAAGCTCACACTCTCTAAGCTCTAACCTAGCTTGGATGTGCACTAAGCTCTCATATGATGGTTGGAGTGATGGATATGCTTGGAATACTCCTCTACACTTGCTCTCAACTTTAGTGGCTCCAACACAATTGAAATGGCCGAGTGGGGTGGCTTATATAGCCCCCAAACACGAACTAGCCGTTGCTCCAACGGGCTACTAACGCAGTGTAGACCGTACTATCCGGTCTGCCCTTTTTCCATAGACCGGACCATCCGGTCCGTGCACTTTTCCTATGGCCACAGAAATCCCACGTCACTGTACTTTAGTCCGAAGGTTAGTACGGTTTATATAGACCGTACCATCCGGTCCATTGTGCACTGCAAGTCCTTCAAAATTCCTATCCTTGAGTTTCTTAGGACGGTCCATGGATGGTCTTCACAGACCATACTATCTTACTACCTTCCCGAGGGTTTGGTACCCACGGGTTATTTGGTATGCTCATTGGACGGTCTTCTAGACCGTATCTTCCAATTTGTGTATCTTCCAAAGCCTTCACTTCTCAGCCTCCTCGAGAAACATGGTCCGGTCTTCATAGACCGTACCATCCGGTCTTTGTAACTCGCCAGACTTCTATTCCTTCACCCCTTCAGGAAACTTGGTACGGAGGTTAGTCCGGTCTTAACAGACCGTACCATCCGGTCCTCACAATCCTGTGAGGTTTCAGGGCGCTAACCGGGTAGCAGAACCCCCGTTGGGGTGGCCCTTTGGGCCTATCCTTTTGCTTTTCTTCTTTTTCATCCCTTGGACCTAAATACCTACGAATGTGCATCTAGACAAGTTCATTAGTCTAAGTGTTGGTTGTCAATCAATCACCAAAACACAACCATGAAAATATGGCACATGAGGCCATTTTCCTTACAAGCTTGGGCACGAAATCATAGATATTGAAACTTGAACAATGGCCATAATCTATACTCTCATACATACATAATACTACTATTCATTGAGGTGGTTTTATGTTCTATAATTTCATACGGCAGGGCAGCTTTGGATACCATGACAAAATACAATGCACTGGGAATAGCCTTGCAACACGGTTTACAATCGATGACTTGAAAAACTCTCACTCAAATACTACCACTCCCGAGTTGTCCCTCCAAACTCCCACTCCTATTAACTATACAATAAATTTCTAAACTCCCTCCCTTCAATTTACATTTCCTCCACCAATCAGTTACAACCAAATAGACCATAATTGTCCTATTTGTTTCATTAGTTGGTTGCAAAATGAAAGTAATTAAAGAAAGAACAAAATGGAAGGGGCTAGCTAGATCAATTCTAAAGAGAGAGGTTATCAATCTATATTTACATTCTATACTTATATTTCATACTTGGCAGATCATTGCGTCTTGCATATTACTGTAACTCTAAATCTTACTTTGTTGATTTTTTTAACATTGCTTCATCATAAAGAAAAGGTATTACCCTAATACTCTATTATTTTGCAGTGCTCACACTACTATGTTTATTGGGCCCACCCTATGTTTTTTTAAAAGGACAGCAAGAACATTGGCACATATATTAATAGCTGGAGAAATAAAAAGAAGAAACTTGACCTAATTTTTCTGGCGAAAGCCGCAAAACCGGACAAAAAATAGCTATTCGGTTCAAGAACAGACTACAATTGTCAACCAAAACCAACGAACACAATTAGGAACCAACCAAGACAACTACAGCACACACAACAGACAACTTCAAAACCCCCCTACAAAAGCACCACCGAAAGCAAAAAAGGCACGTCCAACAAAACATAACTCATCCTCCAAACAACTTAGAACAAGTCTAACTTAATACTTGTTTGTTAGTACATTAATAGTTTATTTCATCACTTGTTTTTTAGTACCTTAATAGTTTATTTAATAGTTTGTTAGTACCTTAATACTTGTTTGTCAAGTGATCTTTGGGGACCTAATTTAATTTTGGGTCACGAGTGGCTGGCGCACTTTGTAGTCGAGTTGGCTGATCGGCTCACCAAGCACTTCCATGCCTAATAGTGTACTCCTAACTAATAAGTACCCCGTGCAGTTGCTGTAAACCGAACAAGCTCGATCACAAAAATCTGGTCGAATTTAGCTCGATCTCGGCTTAGAGTAAACAAAGTCGAGCTCGAGGCCAAACGGCCAAAGCTTGTCAATCTGACCGAGCTGATCTTGAGCAATTTCTTACAAAAGAAATAACTGGTTTATCACTGATGATACATTCATATTCCACATAGCTCGGATTAACATCACATTTCTTAGTTACCACCAACCCCCAAAAGAATATCTCGAAAAGCATATATAAATAAAATGAAAAGGATACAAGATACTTGACGAACCAAGTTAATCAACAAACTGGTCAGTAGTAGAAAACAGTACATGCTGAAACGGAGAGGTGTTCGGTTCCCCTGTATCAATCCAGGCCCCGCTGAAAAGGGGGCGTCATCACAGGGTGGTCTTGGATGCCCTCCTGACGAGCACAGCCCAGCACATGAGCCTGTAGAGCAGGAAGAAGGCCAGCATGATCCCCACGTTGAGCCACTTGAAGCCCTCGTCGATGCCCCTGTCCCTGAGCACGTCGGCCCCGGTCCTCAAGCACACGCCGTTGTTTCCTCCCATCCACGCAACACACTTGGCCCTGGCGCTGCCCCCGTACTCGTTGATGAGCAGCAGGTCCAGCGGGTACCTGTACATGGACACGTAGTACATGAATGCCCAGTACCTCGGGATGCTCTCCTTGGGGATGAAGTAGCCGGAGAAGAGGAAGAAGACGCCGAGGAAGACGCAGATGAGTGCGTTCCCGAGCACGAAGTCAGGCGACACGGCGCTGAGGAAGAGGACGAGGGAGCTGGCCATGAGCATGATGAGCCAGACGGCGAGGACGAAGAAGGCGAACGCGGCGAGCGGCGCGGCGCGCAGGCCCGCGAGCCAGTAGAGCGGCGCCGAGAAGAGGAGCGACACGGCGAGGAGGCAGGGCGCGAAGACGAGCGCGTTGGCGGCCACGTAGGAGGAGAGGCGGTACGCGCGGCGGGAGGCCTCGCGCATCAGCACGCGGCGCTCGTGGAGCAGGATGGGCAGCGCCTCCACGGTGGAGGAGAGCAGGAAGCTGAGCGTGAAGGCGAAGAGCCCCAGCCGGAGCGCCACGCCGTCGGGGTTGTCGGGGCTCAGGCGGAAGTAGACGCTGCCGAGGCCGAGCCCGCCCACCACGGCCTGCGCCGCGCGCGCCGCGAAGAGCTCCCGCGTGCGGTACATGGTGCGCCAGCAGCGCACCGTCAGCGCCGCCACCTCCGTGGACCGGCTGCAGTAGTAGCCTGCTTGCACGGGGACGTCGTCGGCGAGGGCGAGGCTCACGGCCTCGTCCTCCTCCTGCTCGGCGAACGCGGCGCGGTGGTCCTCCTCGAGCTTGCCGGTGACCTCCGCCTCCATGGCGAGCTCCAGCGGGTTGAGCTGCATGGGGATCGTGTGGCCCAGCCGCGCCAGCGCGTCCTCCAGCGACCTGAGCGTGCCGAGGTGCGCGACGGCGCCGCGGGAGAGCAGGAGCAGCGAGGAGATGTAGCCCAGCATGCGGTAGCTGGGCTGGTGGATGCTGAGCACCACCACCTGGCGCCGCGCGCGGGACACGTCGCGCAGCAGCTGCAGCACGTCCACGGCGGACCGGCTGTCCAGCCCCGACGTGGGCTCGTCCAGCAGCAGCACCGGCGGGTCGTGCACGATGTCCACCGCGATGGACACCCGCTTCCGCTCGCCTCCCGACACCCCGCGGGCGGCCGACGCGCCGCACCCGTCGCCGCCGCCGCCGACGTAGCTGTCGGCGACCTCGGCCAGGCCCAGCTCCTGTATGAGCGCCTCCACGCGGTCGCGCCGGTCCCGCTCGGTCGCGGCGGCGCGGAGCCTGAACCGGGCCGCGAAGAGGATGGTCTCGCGGACCGTGAGCAGCGGCAGCAGGTTGTCGTCCTGCGTGACGAACCCGCAGAGCCGCCGCAGCTGCGCGCGGGAGGTGACGGCGTGGCCGTTGAGCGACACCGTGCCGGGCCTGGCGATCTCGGAGCCCGAGCCGCGGCCGGACAGGATGCGGAGCAGCGTGGACTTGCCCGCGCCGCTGGGGCCCACGACGGCGAGGATGTTGGAGCTGGAGGCGGCGAAGGACACGGACTTGAGCAGCAGGCCGGCGGCACCGTCGTCGGCGCCGGGGCCCGCGGCTGCCGGTGAAGCGCAGGCGGCGGAGAGGAACGGCGGGAGGAGGGCGGCGGCGCACGTGGGTGCGCGGCGGCGTGGGGCGGCGCAGGAGAGGTTGTTGACGGCGAAGGTGTAGCGGGGCGGCGACGGGTGGGAGTAGGAGAAGGAGGGCGAGGCGGAGTCCGGCGGCGACGACGAGGACGTCGTCGACGTCGACATGAGCAGCGCCGGGTCCAGCTCCGACGACGACAGGTCCTGGTGGTCCATGCCTCTCTCCGATGCCCTCGTCAGCTGATGATGAGTGGTGGACGAGGATGGCGCGACGCGGCTCAGGAGATATAGCTCGCTGCTTTCGTCTTCCATTAGCGAAATCCAGCTAGCTCGCCTGATTTCTTGAACGTGTTACGCACCCATACGCGTACGCCTCATCACGGAACGCCACCTCTAGCTTGCCAATGGCGACCTTCTAGATCTGGAAGCTCCAGCAGCACGCAGTAGAAGTGCAGAGAGGGGGAGACGAGAATCGAGAAGTCGATGTTGTTTGAATGATCTGTGGGTGAGCAAATGGGAGAAGAAAGCCCGTGGGGGTAGGCTCAGGTGAGCACTTGTAGTTTACCCCAGAGCAGAGGACGAAGAAGAAGAGTGAGGGCAACAACGGTTCGGTTTGGTTTCGTCTTGTTTGGGTGAGGGGCCGGTGCGACCCGCGAGCTACTGTGACCTAACGGTGTAACGGCCATTTCCGAGTCTCCTGGCGGTTGAACCTAAGCACCTAACCGGCGTCCGCGGCCGCGCACGCTGGCTCGCTCAACTGGTCGAACTTGAACCCTGCGCACGGGAATCGCGTTGCATGGCGTGCGGTGCGGTTGGGATCTGGTCTCGCCGCGCATCTACCCGTAGCACAGGCAGCCGAGCTTACCGGCGGTTGGTCAAAGCTTCTTCGGGAGCGCTATGCGTCGGGCGTCCGGACGCCGGGCCAGTTTTTTTTTTTTTTTCTATTTTCCGTTTTTAAACTTTTTGCTTCACGTTAATTAATATTTTTTTGTCACATTTTCTACGTTACGATATATATGATGAGGCAGTTAAATAAATATGTTGATGTGGCGTGATTTATTCTCTCAAAATCGGATGGATATGATGAAAAACAATTCAAGTTATTGAAGTTGCAAAATTTGAATTTTAGTGCTGCAGACACTATTTTCTCGATGTTGAGAATATCAATTTACAATGTTGCAACCATTTGTTGTCGAAATTTTTCTAATGACCACGATAAATTCTTAGTTTAAGTTATTGATGTTGCAAAAAATTTTAATCTTTTGTACACCATTCGATGATGAGGGCTTGCATTTTCAATGTAGCTGTGATGGGGATTTTTTCTCTTGAATCGGGATGAACGTGACATTATCCAAGACTCCAAAAACACAAACAGTTTTGGCAATACTACACTATTGTATTGAAAAGATTGTTTTGTGAATACCAACCAAACACCTAGGAATGAAATACTACGATATTCTCAAATACCATGGTATTGCATTAGAACCGTGAAAAGATATTGTTACCAAACATGGCCTAAGCTGGTTTGCTCTTTTACCAACCATCGGCAGACTTTTTCTCTTGGTGCCCCTGCATCATCTGTATCCATGCTCTGTGGGTTGTTGCTATGCTATGCTAGAGATGCTTTGCTCCTGCTACCGTGGTCGTTGTTGTGTGTGCTCAAAGATGCTTTGCTCCCGACATGTGGTGTCATGATTTTTTTTATTTAGGGAGATGCTTTGCTCCCCCGCTGTCGTTGCTGGCTTGCTGCCGATGTGCGACTTGTGTGGAGTTGCTTTGTTTTCCATTATCATGGTTGTTGCTTTGGCCCCAACGTCGTTCTTTGTTGGCCTAGAGCATGGATAGAGAGTCCGTCGTCAAGGAGGTGGTGTTAGGGTGGTCTCCTCTATCGTAGGGGTTAACCTCCGTGCTTCAAGCTTTGCTAGGGTTTGCTTGCTGGTGTCTCTGAGGTTGTTGGAGTTGGGGGTTAGGGTGTTGCAAAAGCTCTATGGTTGGTTTTGGTTTAGCTGATAATGGCTACGCTTTGGCATAGCATTCCCTATGTTTTTCACCCTTTCATATCTTCAAGTGAAATTTTGGTCCTTTTGGATATGACTAGAAAAAATTTACGCATATTTATCAAAAATAATTTCCAACCAATATTATGCATCAATATTTGGCCATCCAAATGCACAATAATTCAAGCTATCAATAAAAATGAAGAAATCTAACAAAATTATTTTTTTACATCAGAATTGTTATACACATCATTTTCTTGTCAAAAATGCAAATTGCCCCCACACAGTTTCTGTTCGAGACAAAATTGTTTTTCACCATGTCATGATCACTCAGTAGATCTCTAATACTATCTCAGTTTTTTAATAGATAACGTTTCAGACAACATTTTTGTACTGCGCACAGGCAAAGTCTGGTTGTCGGAACGTGAAGTAAAAAAAAAAAACGGAGGGAGTACATGATTGGATCCTTGGTTGCTCCTAACTACTAAACAATATCTTGGTGATTTTTCGATCCAAATTCTTCTTACCTGCATTATGAAGTCAACTGCCAATTAATCTTACAGTTCTATGGATTATTTTTGTAGTATCAAAGAATTGCTAGTATCTAATGGAATACAGCAACGACTCTTTAATGGCATGTCAAATGTAGAGATCTAGAAAGCTTGCATAATCATAGACAATGAAACTATATATAACAATGCATAATCACTACATTCACCTTGGTTACCACATGAGCCGAAATAACCATCAGACATAAAACCGGAGCTTATACACAACCAAGTTAATAGGCTGATAACAAAAATAACACAAAAAGGCACAGTAGTACTAAGCATAAATATTAGAAATGATAGAATATACTTTCTCCGTTCCGAAATAATAGTCGTTCTAGGTTTAAATTTTTATCCCATAATACATGTCGTCTGCCACTGGCTGCTTTCTCTCTCCTATTCCGTGCGCTACGTGTTCAACGTGCAGTAGCAACAGAAGATAATCTTGCTGTTGCTTCCATCCTGGACGGGTGCAAAGTGCAGCTTTATAGATTATTTATTGTTTTCTCATGTGCCTGCAGGGTCTTCTGACCACATCCTGGAAGCCATCATTAGGGGCAAATGCGACTTTTTTCACCGCTGCTATATTCCAGCTGCAATTTTACACAACGACATGTATTATGGAACAGAAGGAGTATATGTAACCACACTATTACATCGAGAAACTGTAAGTCTGTAACCCAATTCTTTTAAATGACTCAACTGTTCATTTTACCGGGTATTGGAGTAAAAATGAGTATTGTTATCAGTGTTATCCGTAGATCATTCAAAGAGCAGGAGACATATTTAATTAATAAACATATTAAACAAAGTTGAAGCCGTATAGAATTAGCTCATCATATCTTCTTTTAACTTTTTTTTTACTTCCTCTTGGTAACTCTTCTAGTTCATATGCAAGATATTCACATGTTGAAAACTATGGTATTCAGATCTGCTTTGGTTCAGAGCTTGTAATGCTGCTACCCGCTTGTCTGTGCTCTTGTACTCAAGTGGATATGGATCTTATGCTCCTAGTTTTCTGGATCTGCAAGTTTTTTTTAAAGAAAATGTAAGATAACAAATCTCTTTTTTCAAGACTGATGAGCATCTGATAAATTAAAAGTTCCATGAAGAAAAAGATAGCCGTTCAGCATTGAGAAGATGAGATGGATTATGCCATCATGAAGAACCAGCCCAAGCCTGTCTGATCAGCCGTGCTGTTACAACACACTTCACCCATAGTCAATTGATCAGCACAGTAGCGATCAATCTACTAGGAGGTAACTTTCTCCAGTTAGTTGTATAGGGCCACACAACAGTAGTTTCCTATGTAAGGGGGACAATTTATGCTAGTATTTTCATGAAGCAAAATAGGATAGAAGAACTCACCAATCAAGCATAATATCGATCCTATCGACAGCCTATCACTCGGAGCACATTACTTGTCTACTAATCTCTGTTAATTCGATGTGGTTTTGGAGCACCAGAGCAGCAAAGTGACAAGTAACAGAGCTCGTGGGTGGTACAAAGTTCAGCTGTAGATTGAATTAGTCTTAGCTGCTATATATACAAGATCCCAAGCCACATCCACCTAGATTTATAGGAATCCATCTCCTAAAAGATGGGCTCAAAGCTTCATTTTAGCACATATTATTGAGGGAACACCTACTGCTGAGAAAAAAGAGGACAAACACAGACGAAGACTAAATCCTTACTAAATTGAGGAGGACATGCTGAAGATGGATCCCCTGGCCTCACCGCATGGTAGTTGACGAGGTTGCCATTGTGCGCTATGGTGACCAGCGGAAATCGGTACCCAGCCAAGTTTGGAACGACTGCAACTTGCACAACACTGAGTACAGTTCAGATCAGAGATGCGCCATGGCCAAGCAGGGAGTCGCTGTATTGTTCGCTGAGTCAGCAGCAGGGTCTGGTTGCAACCGTTCTTCGGTCGTTCACATGTTGCAACCGGTCTTCGGGCCTGGTTGGTAATAAATTATCAGCCAAACAATGACTTTTTTAAAATAATGGAAAATATATTCCGGTTTCAGACACATTAGAAGATGATGCATAAGACCAAATTATTACAAAGTGTTCGCACATATTCTAGATAAATCTAGAAATATATAGGCAATACTCATGAAAAAAAAACAGAAGACTACAACATAAAAATATAGTATACGTCTTTAATGGTTTTTTTTATAAGTCTCGTTTAACAAATTCTCTTCCAGTAGTCTTCAGAAAGCCCTAGAAAGAAGTAGAGTATGAATCGATTTCACCATTGCTGAAGAAAGTCTTTCATAGCTTGTGTTATTATCACTCTGACAACCAAAACCAAACCATCGTAAATGACCTTACATGTCAAAGCATATAAGGATTTGACGATACTGAAAATTATATTGAGAATAAAATACGATGTAAGCGATGAGCGATATCTCATCAACAAGGATCTTTAAACACAGAAGTCTTCCACGATGGCACCTTCACGAAGGGTAAGACGCGGAACGCTGCTGCCGTCCGCCCAAAAGAGCGAGGTTTTCACCTCGTAGAACAAAGAAATAATGCTGAAACCATGACAACGCCTCCACGAAGGGAACAACGTTCGAAGGCGACGCCGTCGTCCTGCTGAACAAGATGCAGCATGATTTTTACCATTGATTTCAGCCCTGCAAAATTAGCCATGTGTTCGGAACCTTTACTATGAGAAAATCATCGCCAGTGAAACATCAGAAGCGCCTCGTCTCCCACGCAGATCATCACCACGGCGGACAATCTACCACAGCAGATGGCGTAGCCATAGCCCGGCACCCTTCCCAGCCGGACAAAGCGCGAGGCAGCAGCCCCAACGTCGATGAGAATGCCACCCACAGTGCAGATCCGGCTATGGACCAACGACGGTGATGGTGGAGCGGCCTGAACCCGACAACGGTAGCGACGGCAACCCGCCTACCATCGACAACGAAGCCACCCACGATGTCCAGATCCGATGACGACAGGACGAATCCACCCACCCACCGTCGGAACCAGTGGATCAGCCCGCATCGCGGCGGCGCACGCCAACACCTAGGGTCGGCGGCGGCGTCCAAGGCCACCTGTGGCACCAGCTCGCACGTCGATCCAGGCATAGAGAACGGCTGCTGACTGCCCCAGCTGTGGCGCTTGACGACGGCGGCACCGGCCGCGGCTGGAAGCCCACGCGAAGATGCCCACAAGCAGGTGCTCGCTCCGTTGCCGTGGCCAGCGGCAGCTCGGTTATCAGGCGTGCCGCCTCTCCACCACCAGAGCATCTGCGATGGGAGAAGAGCGCAGAGGAGAGAGAGGAAGAGAGGATAGAAGGGAGGGACGATGGGAGAAGAGCGCCGAGGAGAGAGGGGAAGAGAGGATAGAAGGGGGGGAGGGAGGCACGCGGGGAGCCAAGCATACCCTTCATCTATTTCGATTAAGTTTACACTTTACAGTTACTGAGAGCCAGATCTTGGTATCAATAACTTTGTATATTAAAGTGAGCCAAGTTTTCACCTGGCCAGGCAAACAACATGTTCACAGCCAGATCAGAAGTATATTGATAACCATCTTAATTCTTAAATACATTATTCTTCCTGATGCCTGATCACAGTGGTTTTTATATTTTTTCTGAGCATGCAGTAGAGAAAACTATAAATAGTCTTCTCCTCCCCTGTGAGCAGATACTAGCGGGTTACCACAGATACTGATACTAGGTAGGCAAGTTTTATAGTAGTGGGAGCAGCTCAGTGCTGGCCGGGGAGCTTCTCCTTGATCTTCTCCATCAAGCCCTTCTTCTCGTGTCCCCCCTCAGTCGTCGTTGCCCCGTACGTGTCGGTGGTTCCAGTGCGGCCCGGTGCATAGCCGCCGGTCGCCGTGGTAGCGTGCTGCTGGTCGTAGTCCTTGTGGCCTGCTCCCGGGATCTTCTCCTTGATCTTCTCCATCACGCCCTTCTTCTCGTGCGTCCCCGGCGTCGTGGACGCGTACGACCCTCCAGTGGTGCCGGTACCGGTCGTCGGTCCAGCATACCCTGCCCCACCACCATATCCTCCAGTGGTGGCCGTGGTCATCTGGCCCTGGTTGTCCTTGTGGCCTCCGGGCATTTTCTCCTTGATCTTTTCCTTGAGGCCCTTCATCCTACGCCCGCCCATGCCGTCGTCCTCAGATGACTGCAGGGTCAGTTATATAGTGTTTAATTTGGACAAAACTCAAGATGAGAAACAACTAGGTACGACGATGCAAGAGCACTGAAATAACCGCTATATGTAGGATGCATGAAACGCACCGACGAGCTGGAGCTGGAGCTGCCGGAGCGGTGGAGGACGCCGCCTCCAGTCTTGTGCTGGGCTCCGGCAGGGAACGCGGCGCCGTGGTTTCCACCAGCGACGGCTGTGGCCGCGCCACCATGCGTGCCATGGGTCCCCATTCCCGTGGCTCCGGTTCCACCACCCAAGATTCCGGTGTCGTGCATCCCGGTCGTCACTCCCGTGGCGGCGCCGTGCGTACCGTGGCTGCCGGTGCCATGGGCACCCATGCCCTGGACTCCGTGGGTACCAGAGTGCACGCCGCCGCCTAGGCCCTCGGCGCCGTGGACACCGGTGACGCCGCCATGCGTAGCGTGAGGCCCGGCACCTGTGGCGCCATACCCTCCGGCATCATGTACGCCGGTCCCAGTAGCACGGTAAACTGGCTGGCCGGAGCCGCCGTAGCCCCCGACGTCGTGCGTGCCGGTGCCGGTGGGGCCATACCCGGCCTGCTGGCCGTGGCCGTAGCCGCCGGCATCGTAGCTGCCGGCGGTGCCCGTGGCGCCGTACCCGCCGGCGGTTGGAGCCTGGCCCTGAATACCACCGTGGCCTCCGGGGATCGGGTTGCCGTACTCGTCGACTAGGGTGGTCGGCCGGCCGTGCTGCCCTGCTTGCTGCTGGTAGTGAGCCATTTTTGCTCTCTCAAACTCCCAAGCTCCCACCCTAGCTCGATCGCTTCTGCCTCTGTAAACTTTTTGCCAAAATTAAAGCTCTTGCGCAGCTCACTTAGGAGGTGTATGTAACTACTCGAGATCGATGGAATGGATCGAAGGCCAATTGGTTTATTTATAGATATAGATCACAGATGGTGCGTGCGTGCAACGTATGTACGTGCTGGGTTGGGCAGCTTGACACGTTGCTCAGCTACGTGTCCATGCATGCAGGGAGCTGGGTGTCGGTCGCAGTGGCCTCCGACTCCGAGTGGACGCGTGGGCTGGCCGGCTGACTGCGTGTTAGTCGTAAACGATTTTGGTTCTAGAGCTCTATCGGACCAGCGACCGTGGACCCTCCTATCGCTGCCAGGAGAAATAATGCCTCTCCTAAATTCTTCGTAAAAAAAATACAGCAACAAAAAACAAATTGAAAAGATAAAAACGTACAGCCGTAGATATTTATCTACCATATAAAAAGTATCAGATTTTAATATATTTTTTGCATCCAATTTTTTGAGTAAAATTCATATCTTATACCGATGTCATGCCGGTCTATAAACTACAAAATATGATACGACGGTCCATAAATTTGTTTCGAATGTCATTTTGATCAAAGCGGATCATTGTCCCATCAAGTCACCATGCTAGACCATACGTGACATGCTGGGCCTTCTTCCCTCTCTCTGCTCTCTCTCCCATCCCTCCCGTTTTTCTGTTGAGTGACGCCCTTCCTTTCTTCGGCTCGCAACTTTTGAGCGCACCCTATCAAGGGTGGGATGCAGGGTGGCAGCGTGTAACACCCTAATTTTTGCTATATAAAATTTTTTTCATAAAATAATTTAATTTTGCTTAGAGCTTGATTTATCTATACATGATATCATAATGTTTTATTTATTTCTAATATTAACCCATTAAAATAAATCATAGGTCCAACTTACTTGAGCATACATGCTGCTGCAAAATTTTCTTGGTTGGTTTGCATTGCTTTGATTTGAATTCAAATCCATTTAAACTTATCAAAATTTTTCAAATTCCAAAGCAAATTCTGGAAAAAAGTCCTTTTTCCCTCCCTCTTTTCCTTCCCTCGGTTTTGGCCCAAACCACAGAACCAGCCCACTTGGGCCGCCTCCCTGGTTCGGCCCATCCGGCACAGCGCGCCCTCACCCTCCTCTCGCTGCCAGGTGGGGTCCAGGTGTCGGGGCCGTCCTTCTCCGCCGCGCCAGCTCTCACCCTCACTGCCAGCCCGGGCCCGCGTGTCATCTCCTTCTCCTCTCTTTCCTTCCATGCGCGCGGACGACGCCCGTGGGGAGCAAGCTGCCCAGCTGAGCCGCGCCTGCGACCCGCGTCCACGCCCCCGCGCCCGTGTTTTCCACGTCGTCTCCGAGGAATCCCGCACCCGCGCTTCGTCCTTACCTTTCCGTGCCCGTGTCTTTCCTTCCCAAGCTCGAGACCTCGTCATGGGTGACGCGGACTCCGAGTCCGACTCGCACCGGACTCCATCACGCGCCGCCTCTCCTTGCCTCCTCCGCAAGCTTCGGACTCTGCCCTATATAAGCCGCCCGACCTCGACGTCCGCAGCCACCAAGCGCCCTAAACCCTAGCCGACCTTGAAGCTCTAGCTCGCGCACCCAATCGCCGCGCCGCCGCGAGTACACGCGCCGGAACCCGCAGCTACGAGCCTTCATCGCCGACGAGATCGATCCCACCACCATCGCCTTGAGGTATAGCCTCTAAACGTTTAAGCTTGGCCCTCCTTTCGTCTTGTGTCGTCGATTTGAGCTCACCACGCCGCCGCTGGTTCACGCAGGGACGCCCCATCGCCGCCGCACGTCACCGTACGCCGTCGCTGCCCCTCCGTCAACCACACCTACGCCCGTAGCTTCGCCTTGAGGTGAGGATCCTCACTAGCTAGCTCTAGTCCCCTATTGTGCCCCACAACGCCGACGATTTCTCGCCGGAGTTGCTCCGCCGCCCCGCTTTGTCGCTAGCCGTCCTCGGCCGATGCGCCGCCGTCTAACTCGCCTCACCCGCTTCGCCGTCCTCCCCTCTAACCCTTACGCCCTTCCCTGCTAGCCCTAGGCCACCGGAGCTGCGGAATGGCGTCTCTCCGGCGAGCCTCCGCCGCGCGCAGTGACCGCCGCCGGCCGAACCCGCCGCCACCACCCCTCTCTTCCCTCCGATCAAATCTCGACCGTCCGATCAAGATCTAACGGCCGTAAGCCGCGCGACCCGGAGTCAATACCAGTCGGCGCCTGCACTTTGCAAAAGAGCCCCTGTGCTTTCTGTTATTCAACCCGCTGTCCAGATCTATTACTCCTAAGTCCCTAGTTTTCGCACTTTAGCCCCTGGAGATTCAAATCTTCTTTATTTTGAACCTTTAAACTTGTTTTAATCATATCTTTTGCATTATAACTCCAATTTGAGCGATTTTTGAACCCACGGAATCGTGATAATGCGTAGATTAGTTTTAAATCCTTTTTACCCTCTGTTTATGATGTTTGGTGTACTGTTTTAGTCAATTTGTACTCATTGCTTGTAAGTGTGTAACGTGTAGCCGACGTTCCGTTCGAGTTTGCTGAAAATCCATCTTGAGAAGTTTCTGAGCAAGTTTTTGCTGAGGAAGGCAAGTATTTTTTGACCTATGTCCTATTTACTTTACTCACATGATCTAGAGCCTAAATTTGCATGCTCCTACTAAGGATGACTAGCTTGATATTCCTTTACATGTCTATTAACCTGGGAGGGCTGTGATGTTGTAAATTAATTGCTACCGCTCAACTCACTTTATTTATTTATGTTGCTAATATTGACTAATTCACGATGGACTTGATGATAAAAGTTTGGTTTTAGCAACATGGAGACTTGGGCATGTTTTCTGTTGGTTTTGCTCAAGTGCTTCACCCTAAGGATCGGTTCGCCGAGCGACTATCCAGAAAAACAGTACAACCACAAGACTCACATGGGCACTGGACTTGACTGATTAATTAGATGAACTAGAGTTTTAGCTTACTTTCCTGAAACATGGCGTATGAGGGGTCTGGGGGATATGGGACATTGCCCTTTGTCAATGTGGTGCAGTTTGATTTATTTGTCACCCTTTGGAACGGAACTCTCATATCTTTAGTTGACTGGACTAACCTGTAGCGAGTGGGCCATAACTCTAGAAATTCTTTGTAAAGGTCTCGTAGTGAAACCCTACCGACTCACCAAAGGTCACTGTTTAAGGACTCATACAGCCCGAGGCAAATGGAAATCACGATTTGTAGGTAAAGTTATACAACCTTTCGAGAGTGTTTAAAACTGATATATCAGCCGTGCTCACGGTTAAGAGCGGCCTGGACCCTCACAGATTAGAGTTTTCAAAAAAAGTGGCTCAAGGTGATCATGGTAATGATAGTAGTAATGAAAACACTCATGATTATGGTTCACGCTTATTATCTAATATGTTTTACTGTCTTTATAATAAAGGGATGGGTTAGGATAATCATTGCTAATAATAAAATTTGACTAACTAAAAGCAATTGCTATGATTGTTCACTATAAAGTCAGTCCACTTTTACCCTAAAACGGAATACTTGCTGAGTGCGTTATGTACTCATTCTTGCTTATTTTATACCACGTTGCATCCATTGCAACCGCTGCTCAGATCCAGAAGGCAGTCGTGATGAATCTTAATCAGGAGTTCCAGGACTACGACGAGTTCTAGGCTGGTGTGCCATCCGTCAGTTGCCTGTGGAGCATTAGTCATCTTCCGCTGTCGTTTAGTTATTTCGCTTTCATTAAGTTCCTCGATTTCGATAAAGACATTATGGTCTGTAATATTGGTTATTACTCTTAAGTTAAAGTACTGGTTGTGTTATTATTTCTATTTATGCTGTGTATATGGTTAAACTGATCCTGGCACATACATGGTTAGCACTTGGTTTTGTTTCTAAAACCGGGTGTGACACAGCGCTCCCACACATCCGCGACGTGGCACTTGCGCGGCGCCTGCGGTTGCACGCCGCCCGCTCGAACGCTTGCCTGCGGGGCAGCGGCGGTGGCCCCCGCGCACGACAGTAGCAGTGGCCAGTGCACCCACACGCCTCCAGGGGCGGAGCGACAACGGCCCCGCATGCTTGCTGGCCTCCGGGGAGGGGCAGCAGCGACAATGGTTTGCACGCCCAGCGCATGTCCGGGGTGATTGCTATGGTGGCTTCCTGCACGCTCCGCACACCTCCGGGGCGATTGCAGCGGCGGCGGCGGCTGGCGAGGCCGGTGCTGGCGAGACGAGAGAGCAGAGAGAGGGACGAAGAAAAAGACCCCACATTTCAAATACGGCCTAGGATGGTGAGACCACAATCCGTTTGGATGAAAATGAGATCAAAAACAATTTTACGGACTGGTATGGCACATTTTATTATTTTATGGACCGGCATGACACGTCAGTGCAAGTTTAAGGACCGGTATAAATTTTACTCCAATCTTTTTATACCCAAAATTATATCACCTTTCATTCTCTTGTACCCATTAGATCTAACCATCTATTTAATCCTGTGGGGTCCACAAACAACGTTAGGAATATCAATCTTCGTGTTATTACTAGCCTAGGATGCCGTGGAAAAACAACTACGCATAATGTATACTTACGCGTTTCTGTCAAATTTGGCTGTTTTTTCATACCAAAGCGTTTGCCATATCCGTCCATATCCATCTTTCTTTTGTCGCTTCGCTAGACTCTTCGTGGTGTTGCACGTAGGGCTCAGGTGTTGTTAATCTCATCAACAACGTATGAGGAAATCAAAGCAACCCAACGCAGTCTAAGAAAATACGGTAAAAATCACTGTGCGACGGGTTTATTCGGCTGTTCGAGGCTTCCAGCTTTACCTCCACGTGTGTGGTACAATACCTTATGCTTCGTCTTGTTACCCAACTAATGGCTGTTGCCTTTTCGTTGAACATTGGCACTGAATTGCTTCAGATATAAAATATGGGAGCTCATTTCTCTCCTTGCCCATTTGTTTAGAGCTTGGCTCTACTAATTTGTCAAAAAAGGCATGGAATTAATATTAACAGCAAAATTACATGCTTCTCAGTTCTCATTCCCATTAAGCCTTATTGGAATATTAAGAGCAAAATTTTATTGTAGTTTTATATTGTGTAAACATACTTGCTTGATTGTAGTTTCTATCTTATCAATATAGTATTGGTTTCAAAATTAAAACACTAAACAAACTTGGTAAATGATTTGCCAGTACAAAGAAATGTTGTCCGCTTCCAATTTAACCATTCAAATGCAGCTAATGACACTATTGAAAGAATGAACAGTTGCATGCGGAATAATATGAAAACCATATTAAGATCTCCGTAACGGGCGCAGCGGAGCACCCTTCCATCCTAGTTATTTACATCATTGAAAAAAAGTGAAGAATATAAAACAAATAAAATAAACATTAAAAAAAACAGAACAAATTGAAAAAGAAAAGGAAAACAAAATGCATAGGTACACACACAAATGCCCCTTGTCACATGAAAGCAAAGCAAAACAAAACAACCATGCATCCATGTTAACGATCACGGAAAACAAAAACAGAACCAAAGCCTACCTCCCTGTGATAGGATGGGGGCAACTGCACTATAAAAATATCAAGTAAAGATATAGAAAATGGGGACTGTGCCTAATTGAGCTCAAAAGCAATCTACAACAGTGGAGAATGATGGGTGGGTGGGTGGATAGAGGAGTTGATGGACCAGAATAGTTCCACCTATTATCTTTAGATAGTCTCTAGCAAATCGTATATAGGTTGCCCATAGTACAAAACGACACAATAGCACTATTGTAAGAGAAGGAGATGGTTGGAATAGGTAAGGTGGATATACGATCTGTTAGAGATGGTCTTAGAGGCCAAGCAACCCTCCACTGGAGTAGTGGCCTATGTTAGGCCCTACCTGGTGAGACGTTAGCGGATAACTCGATAGCAAAGCAGTGGCCTAATTGTGCTGGGCACTGTTGAGCACAGCCGGCCACGTGCAAAACATTATACATTAACTGTAGATAGAGTGGAGTTTAAAATCCATGGATGAAATACACGGGCCAATGAACTCAGCCTAATTAATCTGCTCCAGGCATGAGAAGGGGTTCAAGGACAACCAAGCATAATAATGCTGGTATTCTTGCTTGTGCTGGGCACCCAAAAGATATAATTCTAAATGAGACTAGCTCTTTCTAATAAGTCCTATCATTTGCATTCAGTGGCTATTTTGACTGAAAGGAAAGGCATAATTCCAGTATAATCTCATTCATTCTCCCTTCTTGAAGGCTTACCAGAGCATGAGTTTAAAATAATCAATAAGCCAGGATAAAACATTTAATGGACTTATATAAAAATAATATTGTTGGCCCAAAGTCTGCAACCCAATCAACCATCTTAATGTCAGAAAGATTCTGAACGGCAGGTAAAGATTGGTCAACATGATTCAACAAGTTTACTTCACAAGTTGGATAAAAAAACTACATAATTTGACACGATGTTCAAATTGTAATGTTATTATTTTCTGAAAACAAGGGTCATGACCGATTTATTGTGATGTTACTACATATTTTCACTTATAGGTTGACTAGATATATTCCATGAAAGTGTATGCATTTATGGAGAGATTTCAAAACATGACACTAAAGTTCGTATGCTTTTTAAAATTTGACATCACATCACAATGACACGTGGGGTCACTATGGGTCACTGATATGTGGGTCAGGGTGTCAAATCTTGAAAGACATGCGAACTTAGTGTCAATTCTTGAAATAGGGAAAATTGGATCCATACCATTAAAAGATCCCATCTTTGGATTTATACCATCAAAAGATCCAACTTAAGATATATACCATCAAAAGATTGAATCGTTGTTGATTTCTACCATTCTGTGAACTCCACGTTAACTGTGACCATTGTACCCTCACTGAGAAAATAGATATATAGATACTCTCCATCCCATTCCAGCAGAACTGTAGCTGCATGTTAGCCTACTCATTCCAACAGCATTACGACAGGATATGAAAGACAAGATTTGAGTATGATATAACACAACAGCTTAGCAAAATATAACAGAACACTTGAGCAGTACATAATATAACTTTGTCGTCATTTCAGTACCATAATTGGAGCATTTCACTGCTCGTTGCAAGTTCACAGCAAAAGTACCACCCTACTAGGACTCAGTACCACATAGCAGCATCAGTTGCACAAAAGACCACACTCGCATAGGTTCGTACAACTTTAGGTTAGTAGCAACTAATATTTCTAGCTAATAATGAGCCTCCGACTAATTCCTCCTGGTGAGATGGATGCCATCCTTGTTGATGTAGGCCCTGGGCTAGTTGGAGAAAGTGAAGACATGCTTCTTGTTGTTACACCTGGACTGGCCATCACTTTTGGATCAACAAGAGATGGCTCAGAAGCATGCACAGGGATTTCAACAGGTTCAGATTTGGATGTCCTGAGAGGCAGGCATGGGTTAGATAGTGAAAATTGTTGCAGTACATACAATGCATGATATATACAATACCTTTGTTTTTTTGGTTTTTTTGGACGAGGTGGCGGAAGCTCTTGTTCTAATTCAGCTTGAGTAGCAGTACAACCTTTCTCTATATGCCCAAATTGAAAGCACCTTTTGCATTGATATGGCCCTCTCTTTCCTGCCTCTCCAGAAGCCTTGATTCTTTTCTTTCTTGGTCTGCCAGGAGGCCTTTCTAGCTTTGGAGGGACCATTTTAAACCCTGGATCAAATTTTGGCCACCACAAACTGATAAGCTATTTTGAACCTTTCTACTGAATAGTAGTCATCCACAAAGTCCTCAATGTTTAGTTTTCTAACTTTTCTAAATAAAGCTATTGCATGAGTGCAGGGTTTTCCTGAAATTTGTCACTATCCACATCCACAGGTTCTTTTCTCAATGTCAACTGCAACTCTCCAACTCTTTCCTTCTTTTGTTATTCTTGAAATCTCACCTGACATTTCACCACTTCTTTGGATTTCATAGTGCAACTTTCGGCTCTTCATGTTCAGCTCATGTAACACACTTGACAGGATCCTCCCTTCCATTCTACTAGCTATCTCTTGTCTTGTGTAAATCTTCTCCATGATCTTTTCCCTAATCTTATCCATCAAATCAGCAACTGGGAGGTCTTTGTAATCTTTAATCCAGCCATTGAAGCATTCTGAGATGTTGTTGTTGACATAATCAACCTTGCATTCTTTAGAGAATTTAGATCTGCTCCATTTCAGCTTATGATGCTTGTCTAAAAAGGTGATTGCTTTAGGACTAGCTGCTTTAATTTTCTCCATTAGTGTATCATACCTATGAGTTGTACATGCCCATGCACAAGGCCACATATATTTTAGCACATCACCCTTGCATTGTTTCCTGAAATTAGCCATGAGATGCCTAAAACATTCACGGTGCTCGACATCACCTTTGAAGACCTTCTTGACAGCATATGCTAGTCCCTTACAAGCATTAGTGTGGATTGTTAATCCAAGTGGAGTCCCAACTGCTTTTTTCAGCTGTGCCATGAACCATGTCCAATTAGAATTTGTCTCTTTGCCAAAAATCCCATAAGCAACCGGGTACATCCAGTTGTGTCCATCAATTGCAGTCGCCGCAGCTAACTGTCCTTTATACTTCCCGGTAAGGTGAGTGGAATCAACCCCAAGGTAAGGCCTGCAGCCAAATAGAAACCCATCAATACATGCTCTAATTGCCACAAACATTCTTGAGAAGTGTATTTTTCCATTGATCTTCTTGCAATCAATCTCAACAATGCTTCCTGGACAACATTCTTCTAGTGCTGCTTTGAATCTCCATAGCATGTCAAAACTCTCCTCCCAAGTACCATGAAGATCCCCCATTGCAGACTTCCTTCCAGACCACACTTTATAATATGACAATTCAATATTATAGTGTTTCTCCAACCTTTTCTGTAACTTCTTCGAGCTCAAAGTGAGATCCTCCTTTACTATATCTTTCACTTTTTCAGATACCCAAGATATAGAAGACTCTCATCCCTTCATCTTGCTTGTACTGGAACAAGTGTGCACATCCAATTCAGAGATCTTGACCACCTAAAAATAAATAGAAACAATACAAGTTAGAAAAAAATAGTGTTAAAAAATTTTGTCAATTGCAAAAAACAGAATAAAAATATGATAGAAGCAATGGGAGGAACCATGAATGTGCTGCCATCATGTAGTTCCTTTGCAAATACTCTCCAGTTGCAGTTTTCATCATCACATCTTGCCCTGTACCTTTTCTTGTCACTGTGTTCAATCCTAGTTTCGAACTCATTTTTGATGGCATATTGCCTAATGGTCTGGACAAAGGTATTTTTGTCCACAAATGTGTCTCCCTCCTTGATGACTGGATTTTCTTTATCATGTGATGTGTGGGGCATAATGACATCATTAAGTATAGTAGCCTCATCACCAGAAACATCTTCAGTATCAACGTCCCTGATTTCTAAGCCTTGCCTTGCCCTCTTTCTTTTCTGCACCTCTGCTCCAAGGTTTTCAACTGGATCAACATTTTTGAAGTACCTCCACTCTTCATCTCCTCCAGCTGGCTCATCTGCATAAGGATCACACCCAACAGTCATGAAGTGCTCCTTCTCTTCCTCTTCAACCACTGGTGGCCCTGCAGTTGTTTCTCCATATTGAGGTGCTTCTGCCCATGCAAATCATCCATCTGGTACCTTCAAATCATTGTCCATTGCAACAGAATCTACCTCATCTCCTATGTTCACTGCAGCAGGCGACACCTCTTCTCCTATGCTCATTACAGTTGGCATATCCTCTCCTATGCTCATTACAGTAGGCATATCCTCTCCTACATTATTATGCTCACGGTTGCCCAGTACCATGAACAACTTCACTACTCTAGAAGCCCTCAACAAGTCAAGCAGCTGAGCATCTGAAGACATCTTGCATGTCATATAATTCCCTGCAATAACACAGAAATTGCTTTTTGGTTGCTGCCCCATTTAAAATATGGATCGAGATCTTTCTCCAGATCAATGACTGAGTATTTTTCTGGATCAACAAGCCAGCTTACTGTCCTATCCCGATTGTACTCCTTTCTACCATCGCGAATAGTGAAGTAAGCATTCACTGTTATCTCTACTCTACACGAACTCTTTGGATCAATCCTGCAATAGCAATGAAAAACCCATGGAAGAGAGAACAAATGTGAGGACCAATCGATAACAATTTGTCCTCATCCATTCATTTATTTTTTCAGCCATGTCTCCATTTCTCCCTCAACTACGTACATATTACAAGAAATTACAAAGGTTTAGATGAGAGAAAACAATGGTCTTACCCATCTGGAACCACTGCAGCATCTGTGTGACTCAAATCCAGGAAATCTGGGTCCATTGCTGAGAGGATAAAAACCTAGGGTTTAGAACCACGAAAATAAGAGAGAAAGAAGAATAAGATGGAGATGCAAACCATGGAGGGGGGTGGTGGAGGCGCGCAGGGACGCCCCGCTGAGTAGCTTGAAAGGGAGCACGTCGCCGCCGGGGAGACGCGTCGCCCCCGGGGAGATGCGTCGCCAAGTGCCGAAGCTTCTCGTGTGCGTTTCTCTGTCCAAGTCGAGGCGCAAGCTTGACCGTATCAGCATTCAGCTTTTCTAGTAGAAGGGCAAAA
Source organism: Paspalum notatum (assembly GCA_022530915.1). NCBI lineage: Eukaryota > Viridiplantae > Streptophyta > Magnoliopsida > Poales > Poaceae > Paspalum > Paspalum notatum. Next base: position 29,421,132 of record CM039692.1, read on the forward strand.
TGGGAATATGAAAGGACTAGACTGACCAAAACAAACGAGAGGCAACGATAGTGCTACCGGGCAGCAAACGGAATGGTAGAAATCAATAACGATTCAATCTTTCGATGGTACATATCTTAAGTTGGATCTTTTGATGGTATAAATCTAAAGATGGGATCTTTTAATGGTATGGATCCAATTTTCCCTTAGTGGAAACATATTTATTCATCGAACGGACTAAAATCCAAATGGGCTTGCCATTTCTGAAGTGTTAAAAAGTAGCATTTATACAAATAAGAACAATAGTAAACTTGACACATAAATCTACGGTGAATGTAATGAGAAGTTCAGCAAGATGAGACATACTAATAGACCATCATAGAAAGACATAGTGGAAGATCATAATGAAACATATTTTTCAATTTTTCTATCGTTAAAAGAACTGCCCAAGTAAAACCTAAGCATATAACAAGAGGGTCCATACTCCATCTGTGCCTTAAACTGCCAAAGTACGAATAAAAGAATTACATCATCAGCAATTCTTGAATCCAACAGTAGTAGATCATTTCAATAAACCGATGTCTCAAGATTTAGCACTGTCGCAGTCGTCTGGCCTTAGCAAGCTCTGTAAACATGACAAGCAGAGAACTCATGATCATGATATAGCTGAATTTTTCATAAATTGATTGATTTGGTGATTATAATATCAGGCTTGCTACGCAGCAGGTTGGCTTTAAAGTGGGTACAAGAACAATATAGTGGTATATCATTTTAAAAAGCCCTCTAGTTATGTCTAGCAAATTCCAAAGAATTGTTTTTGACAAATTGAACTGAATACTAAAAAGGGTTATCTTTGTGCTTATGAGAATAGAGACTTTCAATTTAGTATATCCATTTACTCGTGAATATTTATCTAAAATAACCTCAAAAATATATAGTGGTGGCGCTTATTAAGTTTTGCTGCATTGCCTAGGTTTCTAGGGTTAAAGGTATGTGACAATTATATATATGTTAGTGGTGCATATTTATTTAAACATATGATCTCCTGATTTCAAAATTTTGTTCCAACAACTCCAAGCATAAATACGATCCTTCGTACTATTTTATTTACGATGCTATATTGAAAATCCACTTGTTTATATGTCTAATAAATAACCTAGATCAACAACAGAGACAAGAACAATGTGACATCATAATGCTGAAGATAGGCACAAATTAAAACTAATACCTGGTGTGAAGAAGCTCGTGTATGGGAGCACGCGATAGCAGTCGTATCTTTTGGCGGCAACCTTCTTCACCAGCCTTGACTTGAGGTGCAGAGTGAAGACTCCAGCATCTGTGCTGATGAAAATTGTATCTGTTCCATCAGCGTAGCCAAAATAGTGCTACCGGGCAGCAAACGGAATGGTAGAAATCAATAACGATTCAATCTTTCGATGGTACATATCTTAAGTTGGATCTTTTGATGGTATAAATCTAAAGATGGGATCTTTTAATGGTATGGATCCAATTTTCCCTTAGTGGAAACATATTTATTCATCGAACGGACTAAAATCCAAATGGGCTTGCCATTTCTGAAGTGTTAAAAAGTAGCATTTATACAAATAAGAACAATAGTAAACTTGACACATAAATCTACGGTGAATGTAATGAGAAGTTCAGCAAGATGAGACATACTAATAGACCATCATAGAAAGACATAGTGGAAGATCATAATGAAACATATTTTTCAATTTTTCTATCGTTAAAAGAACTGCCCAAGTAAAACCTAAGCATATAACAAGAGGGTCCATACTCCATCTGTGCCTTAAACTGCCAAAGTACGAATAAAAGAATTACATCATCAGCAATTCTTGAATCCAACAGTAGTAGATCATTTCAATAAACCGATGTCTCAAGATTTAGCACTGTCGCAGTCGTCTGGCCTTAGCAAGCTCTGTAAACATGACAAGCAGAGAACTCATGATCATGATATAGCTGAATTTTTCATAAATTGATTGATTTGGTGATTATAATATCAGGCTTGCTACGCAGCAGGTTGGCTTTAAAGTGGGTACAAGAACAATATAGTGGTATATCATTTTAAAAAGCCCTCTAGTTATGTCTAGCAAATTCCAAAGAATTGTTTTTGACAAATTGAACTGAATACTAAAAAGGGTTATCTTTGTGCTTATGAGAATAGAGACTTTCAATTTAGTATATCCATTTACTCGTGAATATTTATCTAAAATAACCTCAAAAATATATAGTGGTGGCGCTTATTAAGTTTTGCTGCATTGCCTAGGTTTCTAGGGTTAAAGGTATGTGACAATTATATATATGTTAGTGGTGCATATTTATTTAAACATATGATCTCCTGATTTCAAAATTTTGTTCCAACAACTCCAAGCATAAATACGATCCTTCGTACTATTTTATTTACGATGCTATATTGAAAATCCACTTGTTTATATGTCTAATAAATAACCTAGATCAACAACAGAGACAAGAACAATGTGACATCATAATGCTGAAGATAGGCACAAATTAAAACTAATACCTGGTGTGAAGAAGCTCGTGTATGGGAGCACGCGATAGCAGTCGTATCTTTTGGCGGCAACCTTCTTCACCAGCCTTGACTTGAGGTGCAGAGTGAAGACTCCAGCATCTGTGCTGATGAAAATTGTATCTGTTCCATCAGCGTAGCCAAACAGTTCACGTGGTTTTTTGGCAAGTAACGTCGGCTCGAACTCAACAGTTTTGTGCTGTGCCCATCCACCAGCGGCTTGCTGCGACATCAAAATCAGGTAGAGGCAGTCCCACTCAGTGGCAACATACCCTAGGCCTCCATCATGCGCCTTCATGGCAATGGCGCCTATAGCTATAGGTAGTCTTGATGCGTCGATCATGGATAACCCATTGCTACTGAGGTCGTACATGATGATGCTTGGTGTTGTGCCCCAATCACTAAAGGTGAAATAGAGCGCATCCCTAACAAGAAGGCTGCGTAGCGAAATGATGGGGTAGTAGTCAGGCACCTCCACGTGCTTCCTGTCACGGGAGATGGGTCCCACACGATGAACCTATTAACACTTGGGCTATAGATATCGTCCATGATCAGCACGCGACCATGGCGGCGGTCGAGGACCCATCGCATGTCTTCTTTGGAAGCCTCATGGACAACGGGGGAGAGGCAGTAGTTGTAGTAGAGTCTAATTGGGGTGATGGTAGGTGTTGTGCACATAGCCAAGCAGCGGCGGTGTCCCGTGGAACTCACGGTAGCGGCGGAGGAAGCCGCTGCAGGAGGAGTCAGAGAGCATTCTGCGCCTGGATTTGCAGACGAGCGCGACGCGGATGAGGTACATTGGCTCCTCCGGAGGGAGGTGAAGGAGGATCTCTTCAACATCAATCCCAGCGGCGAGGGTGGCGGTGGACGGAATGGCGGCGGCGTAGACGCCATCTCGCGGCATCAGCTGGTTGTAACCGCGTAGGCCTGGTGCGATGCGACCTATACGGATTGGAGCGAGACGTGATGATGTTATGGTGGGCTCTCACGGTGCCTGCTGCGTGGTGGGGCCAGATGATAAGTCAGGTAGAAACAATCTTAGCTAGAACAATGACCGATCGATTAATTTATCCTTTGATTCTAGGCTTCAATGATTTAATAAGTCTCGCTGAAGTCCTGCGGATTATATAGATTGGCACCGCACCTCACCTGATGCAAAAAAGACGTCGACGTCTCTGTATTTCTAGATCGATAGACTGTATTATAATTGAAGAGGATAAAAAAATAATGAAGGCTCCTTCAGTTTTGTTAGCCATCCATTGCGTTGATGTACTTTCATAATCAGTGTCAGTTAAACAGGGTAGGAGCTTCAAGCAGATCAAATGCATCTGGCAGCAACAGTCGTCAGATGGATCGTTTGATCAACAGGCACATCGACTGACAGCAGCGGAAATTTAGAATCCTAACCATTGTGATGGATCTGGACATTTCACAACTCGCAACTCACAGTACGGGGAACTGTAGTGCAATACCAGGCAGCTTCCGGGAGAAAATCAGAGGGAAAAAAAGCTGAAAGAAATTGAAATGTGGGTTGTGATTTCTTAGCGTGATTCAAAATGTTTACTTGACAAGTTGGATGCAAGAAACTTCATAATCAACGCAATATTCCAACACGACAATGTTATTCATCCTTTTTTTTACAGAATAACAAGGGCCATGGCCCATATTTTATTGATGGCACTAACATATATTTTACTTAGGAACAAGCCCACTTTCTGTTTGGTAGCATAGTATTTTTACGGTTTTCATGTGATACCATGGTTTCTATGAATACTGTAGTTTTTTAGGTTTCAAGGTGTTTGGTTGGCATATAGAAAACATTGTTTTAGAAATCATGGTTTACCCAAAACTAGGGGTGTAAGTGGTGTGGATAATTATCCGATCCGATCCGATCCGAATCCTAATTATGCGGATATGGAGGAGGAGTTTTTATATCCATGCGGATATGGATAATCCGAATCCGATTTACACGTGAATGCGGAGTAGGATATGGTATCACTAAAATTCGATGGATATGGATTATCCGATATTTAAATGCGGATTATCCGATGTTTATAATAGGATAATCCGATTGGTTTGACCAGTACATAAGAGTCAACGATGATTGATTCGTGCCAAAAATATCGTCATTATTATTTTTTTACTGATATTTAAACTATGACGTGAACAATTATACTTTAGTTTATAACTTGTTGATCATCGTAAAAAAAAGCTATATGCAACATGTATTATCCGATATTTTTAAATCCGCTTCCGCTCCGACATCGATCCGATTCCGCTCCATTTCCGATATCCTAAAAAATCCGTATCCATATCCATAACCGAGTAATATCCGCTCCGCTCCGAATCCGACAAAAAAAATAGGATTAGGATATGAAAAAAGCATTATCCGCTCCGATCCAATCCGTTTGCATCCCTATCCAAAACCATGATATTTTCTCAGTTTTGGATACTGCACCTTAGACCTCAGTTTCTCCCGTAGGCGCGCGAGTATCTGCGCTCCCGCGTCACTTTTCCTCCTCCCGCGTCTTTCCCCGCCTACGCGCGTCACTTTCCCCACCGACTGCTCTCACTTATGTGTCACCCGTTGTGCCGCTGCCGGGATGCTGTCGTCGACGACGCAGATGCGTGGAGCGGGGAAGGAAAGCGCAGAAGGAAAGAAAGTCTCTAATGAAAGATTATTTTTCTTGTATGTGATCAGTTGTATGAAATTTCTGTTTTGGTCCGTGAACTACAGAACCGAATTACTTTGGCCATCCAACTATCAAAATCGTTCCTTACAGAAAAAAAAACTATCAAAATCGTTCAATTTTGACCATCCAACTGAATTTGAAGGTGGTTTCGTGGACGACGATATAGTTGGATGACCTAAGTTACTTTTTTTTTTCAGTTCACGGGCTAAAACCTGACTCCAGCTATAGTTGAATGGTCAAAAATGATTTCTTCATTCCTTCGTATGAAGGGGGTTATGGACCGGTATAAATAGGTTTCTCCAGTACTGAAGCATTCAACACCGTCTGTGTTCCTCCTGCCTCTCTTGTTTTTAATTTTTACAGTTCCGGTCTGTGCGACCGCATAGATACAGCCATTGTTTTTTATTCTGAACGTGCACACACCTTTAATTTGTTCAGTTCACGTTGATGCCTATGCAGGTTTTCTGTCGATTCTGAGTTTCAGACCCAAAAAAGTATGCACACTGTATAACGAATAACGACCAGTCACAATCAGACACACACTTCACAAACAGAGACACAATACAAATCGTCCAAATACAATGGCGCTGGATGATAATTTTTGCTTTGATACGCATTCAGCTCTCCTTATTTATTCCACACACTATATATGGCGCAACTCATCTTCTACAGCATATCTGGGAGCAGCTCAGTGATGGCCTGGGAGCTTCTCCTTGATCTTGTCCATGAGACCCTTCTTATCACCATTGCCGGTGCCATCGGTTCCATGAGACCCTGCTGCGCCGCCGCTGATGCCCGCGTGCCCCTGCTGGCCGTAGGCACCGGTCCCTGCCGCCTGGTTCTGCTGGTTGTCCTTGTGGCCGCCCGGAAGCTTCTCCTTGATCTTCTCCTTGAGTCCCTTCTTCCTCCGTCCACCCATGCCATCGTCCTCAGATGACTGCACCATGGATGATACCATATTTGGTAACTCACAAGACATCTTGTTACATGACCTGGTTACAATTCTATATGTGGACTATGCAAGACCGAAGAACGTATAAGTAAATATTTGGGAATTAGCAAGGCAGCAAGAACAAACGCACTGAGCTGGAGCTAGAACTGCCGGAGCGGTGCAGGATACCGCGGCTGCGGTGCTCCTCCCCGGCGACGGGCTGGAACTGTCCGCCTGCACCGGCCTCGCCATGGCCTGGCATGCCAGTGGTGTCCCCGCCGTGCTGGTGATGCGCGGCGACCGGGTTGCCGTACCCCTCGGCACCGGTGGTGTCGTGGCCGTGCTGCCTCTGGTGCTCCATGCTCTCACCCGTTGATTCGATCTTCTTGGCGGTTTGCAAGACAGTGTCGCGAGTTTCTTTCCTCAAGCTAGCCACTTGTGATGCAGCGAGGTGAAGCACCAGGCAGCAATTTATAGTGGCACGGGTAATTAGATAATGGGTTTGGATTCCAACAAAGAGAGGGTACGTGTGCAGCCATGACTGGCTCGGCAGGCAGAGCTAGTAAATTAACTGGAGTGCGACGTGTCGTCGGTGGAGCCACGTTAGCTTCTTCTAATCTCCCGAAGGGGTGACTCGGAAAGGTACTGGGTTGATTGCTCGTAGGATGACAGGTGACCACGAATATAAGGAATAAAATGGACTAGAAAAAGTAAGCGCCCTATCGGACGCTCTGCCAGGCATTCGTATTGAACATGATGAAGACATGGTTGCCGACAAACATAGTGCATTAATATTTGATACTTCTATCAATCAAGTGTACAATCGTTCAAATCAATGATACGAAGAAAAACGATTTTTATTGTCATGTACAGTAAAATGTAATCTTAATTTTTACAGACGAGTGGCTATATGAAACTCATATGTCAAGAATGCATTTTTTACGTGGCTTCTATAAAGCCGGCTCTAGGTTTAGTCTGAGAAATAAACTATTTCATCATGTGCTGCACCTCAACAACAGTAGCTTGTTGTTATTGGGCAATATCTCCATCATGTTCTTGCCTACATTTTGAAGATCAATCGTAAGTCCAGTGAATTTCTATAGCAAAGCTAGTGTCTAATGGAATATAGCCACACTCTTTAGTACCATGTCAAATTCATAAATAAAAAAGCTAACATAATATATAGACTGATATGCTATAACAAAACATATCCGCTACATTTTGCATTGCTTACTATATGAAATCACATTTTGCATTGCTTACTATATGAAATCCACAATAATCGATTGTGAGGCACAAAATCAGAAGCTCATACACAACTAAACTAGTAATCTGATAAGGGCACCATCACCCTCATGTAAACGGAATAAAATTCAGACCATTTAGCAATGCTATATGAATCCAATTGTGCAGTTTGCAGCCATGGTGGTTGCCTAGATATGTATTTAGTAAACTAAAACATTATCAAATTGTTTTGATGCTAAACGCTTGGTAGCAGGAGATCACTATCATATGAAAGTATCCAAAGCAAGAAGAGAAACATATTTTTGTTTATTCAACAACAGAGCATGCAAAAAGAATTCTTAGAAAAAGATTACAAAGGGATCAACCGAGACAATACTTAGGAATCACAGGAGAACATGTTATGAATTGTAGGGAAGGTAGTGGTCTGTAATTATAAGGAGATATGCTTAAATTTGGAAAGGAGGTTGTGTACTGCTGCAGCAAGAAATCTGCTTTGATAAATGGAACTATTACTCATGCTAACTCTGAACCATATGCTTCAGCAGGAATATATGTATATTCTTAACGGCCAAAAGAAACGTAAAATTGTGGGCTGTATGTAGAAGTCATAACACAAAATCAATGGAAAGTGATACAAAGAGAAACAAAGAAAATGGTACATGACAATTTAATTCCTTCCGGACCTATTAGTTTGCAACATGAAGAATGCCACCCACATACTCGCATTTATTAATAGCAAGAAATGCAAGGCACAACTTGTAGAATTATGAAAAGGACCCTTATACAGAGATGGTACCTAGATGTAGAGCAAAGAATTGGTGTGACACTTGACATCGCAAGACTATGGAATCATTGAACTGTTGCAAGTTCAGTATCAGGGAAGCAAATAATTGGATGGAGACCTGATATCATGACAAATACCGCATGATCAAGTCTCAGCTGTTTTTTTTTGTTCAAATAACATAACTAATGAGGTAGCATAAATCAAAGTATTTTGACATTACATAAATCCTGATGCATTGTTGGGCCTTAAGATTTTTGGCTAGAATGCTAACCATGATTGCTAAATTAAGAACAGTTGAAAGAAATCACAGGTGATTACCTGCATTCTTTGATTCCTAGCTTTCCGAGCTTTCAGAGGAAGTAGGTGATGAGCCGTATTTGCAGCAGATCATTTGTTTACCTCAACACGAAGATCCAGGAATTACCAACACCTCCATTGCTATTAAAATTCTGCGGATATCCACAGCACACTTGATCTGCAAGATACTTGATTCAGTATCACCACTACAACACCAAAAAACTCCAATCACCCTCACCTACGAATTTCAAAGAGAACAAAGTTAGTAGCTAAACTCGTCGGTTGGCTTTGCGATGCTTGCACTGAGTGGACCAGCCGAGGAGCACGATTGCGACAGCAAAGCTCCCGCTATCGCAAAGAGCTTCACACTTCCAGGCCGCTCGGAGGAGCTCGGTGCTGCAACACTGCCTCGTACACCAACTGCCCCTCCAGCAGCATTCGATGTGGTTGAGGTCAGTGCTGTACGATTAAGATCCACTGCCGCCAAGTCAGTCGTCGAGGCCTTTCCACCGTTTAGTGGATTTGAGAGATAGAGCACCACAACGGCTGCCGCGCGGCACTCGCCAGCAGCTCGATTTGGTGGCGGCGCGGCCTATGGAGGGTAGGAAAGAGGGCGGAGGCAGAGCGATGTGGGCGAGCCGAGAGGGGCGTGAGGTTGGCAGCGAGGGCCAGCGGCGGCCTGGTGGAGGGAGAGAGGAAAGGTAGGGTTTGGCTGAGCCCGAGGGGCCTTCTGCAAAACTCCCACAGGGTTTTTCTGATAAACGTTGAGAGATCTCGATTTTCGTCTTCTTCGTATTGAAACATAGTTTATAAAAGGGGTTTATTCATAAAATATCTAGGCGTGTTGTACCTTTATACCAGGGAGAATGGACTGCGGGTTGGTATACGAAATCATCAAGGGATTATCTGCAAAAGAACGCCAGCCACGCGCGCGGAAGCGCGGAGATGAGTCGAATCGCCCTTAGGTTTTAAGATCTTCGATGTCGGCAGCCATGCGGTGCTACTTTCGGTTATTTTTGCCCACACCTAGGTGCTAGTACATCGGAAACCGGAGGTTTGGTCCAAGATCGATTTATCTTGGTTCACCGACTTCGAGGACAACATAAAGTTGTGGAACGTTGACATTTTCATGGGCAAATATAATTCATAAACATAATTGATCCTAGGAAAAAAATGGACCATAATTATAGAGTTTTAAATCTTGTATGTACCAAAATAGTGAATTGCAAGATAAGTCCTTAAACTTATTCGGTGGTACCATCTAGATCCACGATGTTCCAAAATGATTATCTAGGTCCTTTAACTTTTCAAGTGAGCTATTCACAGTGTAAATCTAGATCCACGAATTGGACTTCAAGTAAATGAAGAATGAAAAGTTGATGGACCTAGATGATCACTTTAAAAAGTTGAAGGACCCGAATGATCACTTTGGAAGATCGTGGATCTAGATGGTACCGTAGAACAAGTTCAAGGACTTTATGCAATTCACTTTAAAAAAAAGACCCTAAGACTCATGTTTAGTGTGCCTAATGTGGTTTTGGTGATGAAATGACAACATACATTTATTTAAGTGACCCACCACCGGACGGAAGTGTCAGAAGACAAAATAAGCGACCATGCACAAATTGCACGCACCGGTCTAGTATTGCACACACTAGACGGTGCGGTGAAGCACCGGATGTATTTATAGGCCGAGAGATGTACAAATCCGTATCTGGTTTGAGTGTCCGTTTCGTGAGACTTGTTCTAGTAGTCCAAACCGACGTCGCGAATAAATTGAAGTCCAATATAAATTGGGTTTGTGTTGACTCCATTTGTGATTGGGCTTAGTCTTATGCTTGTTAAACATATGTCCCCACACATGCATCTAAATTAACCACCTCTCCAATTATGAAACATAATTTGAAATAAATCTAATTTTAAATCTAAATTAGACACCTCTGCCTTTATGACTGATAATCAAAGTCATACATTAAATTTGCATCTACATTAATCACATGTGCCAATATTAAAGGTAAACTAAAGAATATTAATTTGCACCTAAGCTACCAATATATAATCTATTTAAAACAAAATAAAGCTGTAATGTCTATATGCTTCTAGTTTATCAATTACATCATTATCTATACTATAAGGAGCGAGTTAGTAAAAAAACTTTTTACTTTTACAGAAGTTTATCCGTTGTCAATTTGTACCATCTTACTCTTACTAATTGGAGGGTTTTACTTTCTATCTCCACATTAATTCTCACCAGACGCGCTAAAAAAAAGATAAATCCTGAAAATTTCCATAAAAATCAGAAACATCCGGCCGTCCATAATGTAGCTCCAATAATAATAGCTATTAGATCCATTATATTTTTTTTAAAAAAATTACCCACCATGCCATTATAAAAAATGAGATAAAATAACATCCTGAATTATATAAAAATTATCCACCATGCCATTATAAAAGATGAAATAAAATAACAAAATAACAAACTAAATTTATATAAAAATTACCCACCATGTCATTGAATACGAATTAAAATAACCCCTAAATTTGCATAAAAATCTCAGGTCATGTCATCATAAAATATGAATTAGATTATCCCTAAATTTGTATATATACTCACCATACCATTATAAAGATTTATTAAAATAAACCATAAATCTGCATATTTCTAAATTTGCATATAAATTACCTATGATGTCATTACAAAAGATGTGGAAATGTAACTATGTCTAATATTACTAAGAAATAAACCTATATCTTCTAAAACTCTAACCCATGCAAGAACACGTGTTGATGGACTAGTTGATCTAATTTGGTCTAAACATCTAATACAATTAAACTAGGCCCAGACGACTACTACGGCTGAGACGCCAGAACGCAGGTGTTCCTGTCGTAGTATTGGAGCCTCGTGTCTCCCTGATCTCCGTTTTTTCTACTTTTTCGTTTACTTGGCAGTTGGCATTCATACCTGCCTACAGGATATGCACATTAATGTCGTGGCCGGAGTCCTGAGAGAAGCCTCCCTTTGGCAAAAATAAAAAAGATAAACGAGAAAACACACAATCCATAAGCTCAACAATAGGGGAGTTTCGTTTGATGTTTTTTTTATAAATTAACTAGCACGGAGCATATGCCACGCATTGCAGACGAACCTAGAGTCTCAAGGGCACAACCTTCAGGCTTTAGGTTCACAACAATTGAATCAAAGTGGACAAGCCATGAGAAGAAAAAAGGAAAGCATCCCTTCACACATCCTCTTACTCGAAGAAACGCATATATAAAAGGGACAACATGCAGGCCCAGCACTTGCAGCTTTACATATCAAGTGATGAACAAGGCATGCGGGGAATTATCTCTTTACTCTTTGCTCTTCTTTCAAGAAATGAATACGATCCAACTAAGAGGAATTACATACTTTGGACTCCTCAGCTCCTAGAGAGGAACACAGAGCAACAACTATAAATATATCTATGCCTAGGCCTAGCAACAGGCATGTGCATCAGCGGCACATTCCATATTGACAACACAAGGTCTGGTTCAGGCAAAGGTATGCATAGATTTTCTGGATTATTTTATCTCAGCTCTATAACTGCACTCTTAAATAATTTATATAAACTTCTTCAACAAAAATGAGTAATTCAAAAATAACACTAAACAAATATTGTTGTGGGTGATGATTGATGAACAATTGTTTTTTGCACAAGGTGAAAGGAGGCAAAATACCGAAGGGTGGCACCCCACTGCTTGCTTGATCAAGATCTGATGTAATAGTGTCCAAGTTCCAATTATTATATATCCACAAGCAGTCAGGTAATGAAACTTTATCTTATCTTTCAACTCTTTTTTTTTTTGCCATGAGTCCTTGAAAACTTGTTATTCTCACATACATATATATGACTTATTCCACTCTTCTGACTTCCGAGCTAGTATTATCATCTGTTTGGTTTATCCAACATAAGAGTACAATTTCCGTGTCAATATATATGTTAGTGGTATAGTTCATCATAAGGATGTTCATCATGCATGTGTGTTAGGGATGCAGCTTGCTTAACGTTACTTAGGCTGTGTTTGAAAACTCTAGACCTAAAGTTTAGTTCGGACTAAAGTTTACTGGCCATTAGTCAGAGTGTTTGAATACTATGGACTAATTGTTAGTTGATCCATTAATTACACTAAGAATTGGCATTAGACCACTTTAACTCGCTTTTTTTGACTAATGGACTAATGGTTAGCCCAAAGGTTAGCTAAAGTTTAGCCCGCTCATTAGCTGCCATGTTTGATGCAAATGGACTAACACTACTACAAAAGTCCGCTACGGGAACACCACCTAAATAACACTAGAAACGGCTTCAATTTAGGGCCGTTCCTGCTGTGCCCAGGGTGGGTCCCACATGGTGTACCGCTCCTGCTGCAACAATAGCAGGAGCGGCGCACCTTACCAACCGTTCCTCCAAATAGCAGGAGCGGTTGGTAAGGTCCACCGCTCCTGCTGTAGGGATCACAGCAGGAGCGGGTGGTAAGGTGCGCCGCTCCTGCTGAATGAGCTCTGAAGGAGCGGTGGATCTTACCAACCGCTCCTGCTATTTTATTTACAGGAACGGTGGATGGTTTCCACCGCTCCTCCTGATAGAACAGCAGGAGCGGTCTATAGTATCGTCCGTTTCTAGAGAAAATTTTGGCGGACACCGAAAACTTTGGCAGTAGCGCGCGCACTGAAAATTTTTGCACGCGGCTAGGAACGGCTCCGAAACCAACCACCTTTTATTAAATATCCTCTCTCTCTTCCTTATCTCTATCACCATCGTCCTCCACCTTTCATCTCTTTCACCTCCCTTTCTTATCTTCTCTTTGCATATTGCAGCAGCGGTAGGCTTAGCCGTGGCGCGGCCGGCCGAGGCGCGGCGGGGTGCACAGCGCGCGGCGAAGGCGGCGCAAGGGCGGCAGGATGGCACGGCGATGGCAAAGCGAGGGCGGGCGCAGCCGGGCGGGTGCACGACGGCGCAGCACGGCGGTGGCGCTACGAGGGGCGCGGCGGCAGGCGCGACCCGGCCAGGCAGCGGCATGGACGAGCGCGCGCGGCCGGGCAGGCGCAGCTACAGGCGGCGCGGCCCGGCTAGGCAGCGGCACGGACGGGCGCGTGCGGCCAGACGGGTGACGGCGTGGCGGCGGGCGCGACCCGGCCAGGCAGCGGCACGGACGGGCGTGCGGCCGGGAGGGCGCAACTGCCAGCGGCGTGGCGGCAGGCGGGACCCGGCCAGGGAGCGGCATGGATGGGCGACGGCGCGGCGGCGGGCGCGACCCGGCGAGGCAGCAGCACGGACGGGCGGGAGCAGCCAGGCGGGCGCGCGACGGCGTGGCGGCGGGCGCGACCCGGCCAGGCAGCGGCACGGACGGGCGCGCGGCGGGGTGGGCGTAGCTGCCGGGGGCGCAGCGGCGGCCGCGACCTGGCCAGGCAGCGGCACGGCCGGGAGCGCGACGGCGGTGCGGCGACGGCGGTGCGGCGACAGCTAGGCGCGTCGGCGGCGGCCCGGCAGCGGGTGACGCTCGGCGGTGGGCGGAGCTTGGCAGAGCTTTTTTTTTATTTTTTAATCAAACTATAGGAACGGTGAATTCTTTGAACCGCTCCTGCTAGCAACCTCAGCAGGAGCGGCTCGAAACATGGCCCGCTCCTGCTGATGATACTGTAGGAGCGGTGCAATCACGGACCGCTCCTGCTGTGATTACTGCAACAGCGGTGCAATCGTGGCCCGCTCCTGCTGTTACCACTGCAAAAGCGGTTCAGGTCCGTTTCTACTGCATGTTTCACTATAGGAACCCACGAGCGGAAACACTTGTCAAAACTGTTCCTACAGGGGTGTTCCTGTTGCAACTTAATGTAGTAGCGTAAACTTTAGTGGCTAAACCTTAATCGGTTGTATTCAAACACGCCCTTAGTTAATCTAATTGTGTGTGTTTTAGGATTAATTTGTACAGCACCTAGATGCTAAGCACACAAATCAGGGAAGCATGCATGCGTTTCCCCAATCATATGGGAAGCAATGCATTGAGAAAATTGGAAACTGACCGAACACCTTCATTCTTTATTTCCTCTTCCTTGCTTCCTCCTTTTTTCTCTCTCCGTCAGAAGTTAATTTTTGTGCCACTTAGTTTTTCCTCTTGGTAGCCGGACTATGGTGCGGTATATGATTGAGGATTACCAAGGTCGCTAATAAGAGAGGACTTTGCATTTCTATATTTCAATTCCATTGGTTTTCACACTCTTTGTCGTGCAATGGACACCAGCAGCGCTTACTACTCCATGCTAAAACACATAACATACTTTGCATTCTTCGAAATCACAGCTCTAATTTTTCCTATCGTACTATTATTATCCCAACATAGCATTACTTGCGAGATGTGCTAAAGAAGATAATTCTATAAGTACTATAAAAATCAGAAACAAGATAGTTTAATAGTAAAAGCCACTAATCTATTCTACTCCCTCTTTTCCAATTTATTGGTTGTTTGATTTTTTTTACAATAAGTTTGATCACTCGGCTAAAATTTGTAAGAAAATGAAAAAATTTCAAGTCATCTTTAGAATATATGATATGATCAAATAAATCACACTAAAAATGAATAACTATTATAATTTTTTTTAAATAAGTGGCCAAAGGTAGTGCCAAAAAGGCAAATGACCTGTAATTTATAACGAAGGGAGCATTTTCTAAAAAAACATTATCCACCATATCACTATTGAAGACTGGTTAAAATAATTTTCTTAATTTGTACCCCCTCGGTCCCAAATTGTCAGGTGTTCTAGGCCTCTTTTTATTTGTCCAAATTCATATGGATGTTGATGAATGTGTCTAGTAGAGACCTAGAACCCATTTCGATTTAGGAAGGAGGGAGTATATAAGTACCTACCATATCATTATTAAAGATAAGCATAAACAACCCTCTAAATTTGCATATGAATTACCCACCAAGTTATTATAAAAGATGAATTAAAGTAGCCCCTAAAGTAATATATAAATTAACAAACCTTGCTATTATGAAAGATAAGTTAAAATAACCCTAAATTTTATATGAATTACTCTCCATGCCATTATAGAAGATGAATTAAAGAAGTAAATTTACATACATACCATTGTAAAGAAAATTTAATTTACATATAAATTATCTACTATGCTGTTAACTAGAGCCTATTGTAAATAGGTAAATATTAAAATTTTCGTATGTAAATATTTGTTTAGAGTATGAACATATAAGAGGTAGAAAGAATATTAACTTTGATTAATTGAGTCAAATTTATATATAAATATTTAATGTTGGTAGAATAGGCTAGTATTGCAATAATAGTTAGGTAGTGTATAGCCTACACTTAGATTCCTGACGCAAAAAGAAAAAGATTGTGCGCATCATCTGAGGAATGTAATGTTGGTATTTTTCGCTCACAAGTTGCCTTATTGCTAACCCCTTGTCCGCACATAGTTCATAAAAGCATCTCTAACAAAGGTCAATAACACTTGGTGATGACTTTTCATACATAAGAATATTTTTGACTTATTTATTACTTAGCTTATAAATCTG
Source organism: Paspalum notatum (assembly GCA_022530915.1). Taxonomy (NCBI): domain Eukaryota; kingdom Viridiplantae; phylum Streptophyta; class Magnoliopsida; order Poales; family Poaceae; genus Paspalum; species Paspalum notatum. The sequence goes on from CM039692.1 coordinate 29,437,172, forward strand.
GTAAAATTACAATATTGAAAAAGAAGTCCCGTTAAATAATATTGCTATTATTGATTAGATATGAGACACAATATAAATGAGATATAAAGGTTATAAATTCCCACAAAAAATATTTAAATAATCTTACTGTTATTGATTAGATTTGAGGCACGATAGAAATGAAAGACAAACCTGGTGAATTCTCTCTCAAAAAAGAAAAATGTGTCCATCCATTTGGTAAACTCTAATCATAATATCTGTTGGATCTTTTCTCTAAAAACCACCTTAGCCATTATGAAAACACTGAGCAATCCCTACATATGTATCTAAATTAACCACCTCTCCAATTATGAAACATAATTTGAAATAATTCTTATTTTACACCTAACTTATCCACCTCTACTTTTATGATTGATAATCAAAGTCCCACATTCCGTTGCATCCAGATTACTCACATATGTAAATATTAATGGGAAACTAAAGAATATTAATTTGCATCCAAGTTCCAGTATATTCTATTTAAAACGTAATAAAAGTGTAACGTATGTCTCTATATGTTTCTTATTTACCAACTTCTATCATTATTAATATATAAAAACGAACCCAAATTAAATATACATGTTGCATGGCACGAGGTCAAATTATACAAGCATACATATACTTAAGCCATAAATATATAATCCTATATAGATTAGTTATTGTAAAAAAACGTTCCTTAGGATTGAAAATTAATTTTAAACCATAAACAAAACTCATAACAATGAATTATGTAAACTATTACTTTAGCTAATTCTTTTTAATTTAAAATATAATAATAAATCTGCATTAATAGTGTCAGCTATTATCTATAAACAATACAATGAAGCATGCAATTCTTTGATAAATGAAATCCAAGATTTTCTATTTAAAGACACTATTTATGTAATTGTAGTAATTAAGAGTATGATCTAGAATATATACTTTATATTTTTAATAAAATATAATATGTGAGTTTTGCATAAGAGATATAATAAGCATTAGAGTTTCAACTTAATATATGCAGATAAAAATAAAATTATTATATGATCAAAAGTTGAAAGCCAATATCTATATCCGTGTAGTTATGGCATATGGGTTGCAATAAGCTAATATATATATTCTATAATCCATGAAGTGGAGTAATTACATAAGTCTATTACAACTGGATATGGATTATATATGTGTGTTCTGTGTTTAAAGTAAACAAAGACAGACTACAGGACAAACAACTCGACTGAATTGTGAGTATGTTAATTTATCCACAAATTTTCTATACCAAAATAGGTACACCCTACTAAACCATGCATTTTTCTAGACATGCATTAAGCCATGTCATCTCCCCACTAAGTAGAATGCCGAGTCCCCGTCACTCATGATCCACAAAGTCCTCTATTTCTGTCTTTGATCGATTTTCCGTGGTCTATGTAAACTTCCATAATTGAGTTGTGTCATATTAGCCATGCATTGTTGCCTCCATTCAGGCCTTCTTTGTGCAAAAATAAATTTCCAAACGAAATATAAATCGTTAACTGATTATGTCCTGCACTAAGCAAGAATATATAGAATTAAATTAATTAAAAACTAAAGGATAATTTTGTGTAACGGTCTAGGTGTTTCACTTGTGATTATAGCAAGCATGTGCATCATTTCATCCATCATATGCAATTTGTGTGAATATATCTTGGTTTGAACGTGGGAAATAAAAATAGAATGGAAGAATGTTGAGGGTGGACAGTTAACTCGTTTCTGGGATTTTCCAACTGCGGACTGAGAAATCGACCCAGGGGGTCTGTAGCTTCTGGGTAATTTTGCCGTCTAATGGCGGACTTTCCGACCTAGGAAAGCAGACTGTCCGCCGTACTAACTGGGAAAAGCCCCAGAACCGGTTGGGCACTGTAGGTAGTGACTAGCCTAACTGCGGACTGTCCGCAGCCTAGGAGCGGAATGTCCGGAAGCGTACTCAGAAAGGTCTGAAGTTTCTGGTGAGATTTAGTGCACAACGGCGGACTATCCGGATTGGGGAAGCGGACTGTCCGCAGGTGTCGTTGAATTTTACTCAGAAACTTGGCCGACTCTGAGTAAAATGGAGGCTTAACGGCGGACTGTCCGCGGGGTTAGCCCCAGACTGTTCGCAGCTCATCCTTTTTTGGCCCCTTAGAAATTCGGCGAAGTCCCTGTAAGATCCAAACTCTCTACGGCGGACTGTCCGGGACTTAAGTCCGGACTATCCGCAGTACTTGAATAACCCAGCCCCAGAAACCAGACTCTCCCTGCCCCCGACTTACCTCCTAACGGCGGACTGTCCGCCGACCTAGTGCGGACTGTCCGCGATCAGTACGCTGGCAACTCTGTGTTGCACTGTCGCGCGCACAGGCCGGGAGGGGGGTGCGTGTCGTTCCCTCCGCCCCAATAACCCGAGTGACGGGGGAGAAAACAAAACCCCAAGGAAAGAAGCCCGTGAAAGGCCTGCACAGGCCCAGATCGAAGGCCCACGGCCCTAACCAAACGAACGGCGACCGGGGGAGCGAGCCAACCCGACCCTCGCCCCGTACGCTCGTACGGGGCGGAGGCGGCCGACCCTCAGATCGGGGCTCGGGCGAGGCGGAGAGCCCCGACCTATGCCGCGACCAACGGTGGGACCCGCCGGCGTGCGTCCCGCGACCAGGCAGCGGAAAGTCCACTGATGGGACATCACGCTGCCCTCCTGCTCTCACGCCTGCTGCGACGTGACGACCATACGCTGCCACCGACTGCCGAGCACACGCCCGCGCGCGTGCTCATTGCAACAGGACGAGCCACCTGCCACCTGACGCCACACGTCTGGGACACCCCGCTACGACAGGGCTAGGGGAATGACACCGGGCTATATTTGACCCTATAAAGGGGGACACCTGGCGAGGCCTGGTGTGACCAGCGTGAACCAAACAAGCGCAAGGGTTAGGGCCACCGAGCCCCGCCTCGTACGGCACTACAAGTCAGAAGGCGACCGACCGAACTCCGCCCCCCGCTGGGACACGACGGTGCACGGGGCGCCGTTACGGACAAATGGAATAACTCGGCAGGGGCGTTCCGTGGCCGGATAATCCGCCGTCTATCATCACGCCCGTCTGACGCCAGGAGCTAAAGAAAGGAAGCCAGGACGGACGGGACGGAACACCACCTCCATACGACCCTTTGACCCCGTGAGAACAAGAGCGTTCGCAGGTACACCGAACTCCGGGCACGGGTTAGCTACAGGATCCCGGATAGATGACCTCACCGCACGTGACAAGAGCGCCCCAGGATGCACGGACTTCTGGCAGGACTCTTGTAATAAAGGGACCCACGTGTCAGGGTCCCTCCCCTCCTCTCTGTATCTATTTTTTCCTTCTTCTTTCTCCCTGATACTGTAACCTCCCCCTTTGAACTATAAAAGGAGGGGAGGAGCTCACGAGTAGGGGAGAGGCAACATATACCACACCAAGAGCATAAGGGCCGAGCAACAGGGAGACTCCTCCTCACTGCGCTCGCGCTCACTGTAACACCCCCACACATCTCATAATCCAAGAGACACACTCCACTGGACGTAGGGTTTCATCCCGAACCAGTATAAACCTTCCAGTCTACTGGCTCACCATTCGGAGCGAGTCCGTGCTGTCATCCCCCACCGAACAACAAATCTACTACTTGTGTCACCCCGGTTCCTGAAACCACGACAGTTGGCGCGCCAGGTAGGGGGTCTTCAGCCGCCCAAGCGACATCACCGCTCCGATGGCATCATCATCCACCTCAGACAGCGACAAGGTCCTCGCGCCCGGGAGTCGCATCACCTTCGGCGCTTTCACCTTCGTTGCCGCCGCCGCCGGCGAGCTCCGCCTCGTCGACCCTACCCCATCCATCGACGCCCTCACTCAGGGCATGAGTGACCTCCAAATCGTGGACGCTCCACGCGACACGATGATGAGAGAAGCTGTGCGGTCGACGCCCGCCGATCTCAACATGGAGGCGCTCGCCGACTGCGTCAACGCGCTCCTCCGCTCGACCTCCTCCTGTGAGGATCGCGATCAAGTGCTCTATGCACTCGCGAATGTGGTGACCCAGCTGCATGGGAACCCACCGCTGCCGTCCATGACGGCGCTCCAAGGCACCGCCCCGGACTCGCCCCTCGCAGCGAGGACGGAAGGACCCACACGCCTCGCGCCTGCCGGGACCAAGGCAGATAAGCGGAGGCATAAGCAACGCACTGCACCGCTGCGCTCAAGCTTCACCCCAAGGCGCGCACCGCAGTACACGAGGGCGAGACGCCTCGCCAATCAACCCTCGTGGCCATGGCGGGCCACTACCCGACGTCCGTCCACGACCTCCTGGAAGATGTCTCCAGCAGCGGGTCCGTCTCCGGCTCGGACGAAAACCACCCCGCCGCGATAGGAAGGGCATGCCTCGTGGCAACCCCTCCCCTAGGCGGAGATGCTGAAGGTCAAAGGACCCCTAGCCAAGAGGTGGAGTACCAACGTGAACGACAGGCGCGCGCCCTCGCGCGTGAAAACGAGCTTCGCCAGAAGGAGAAGGAGATCGACGACCTCGAACATAGACTCGAGGAGCTCCACAACGAGATGGGGCGGCGCCTACATAGGGGCGAAGGTCCCCGCGGGCGCCACGTCTACAACCAGCTCCTCCAAGGGAGCGACGGGACGCCATACTTCCCGCGCCCCGACCAAAACATTGCCGCCGCCGCCATGATGCTCCAGGCAATCCCGGAGCCCAGCGAGCCTGCCGCCAAGGCCACGCTCCAAAACCTTCGCAGCCTCGTGCAAAGGGCAGCGGTGCAACAGGCCGAGTTGGTGAATCAGCCATCAGTGGATATGCCTGCCCGCGCCACACGGACGGCAACCACACAGGGCAATGGGGCGCGAGCATCCATGAGACCCGTCAAGGATCGCCTGGGTGACAAGCGCGATGCTCGCGACACCCTCAATCCCCACCGAAGGGAGAGGGACAACATCGTGCACTCGCGCACCCCGGACGCAAGACGCGAACATGGATCCGGTCCAACTAGACCGGGGCCGCGCGCTTTCAGGAACGCGATCCGCGAGGCGCAGTTCCCCTCACGGGTGCGCGCACCCACCAACCTCACCAGGTATGACGGGTCCACGAACCCGGTCGTATGGCTCGAGGACTATCGACTCGCCTGCCGGCTAGCAGGGATTAGGGATGTTACTCTGATCATCCAGTATCTCCCCATCCACCTCGGGGACGCGCCCCGAGCATGGCTCGAGCACTTGCCTGAGGACACCATCCACGATTGGGAAGGCCTCAAGAAGGTCTTTGTAGGAAACTTCCAGGGGACGTACAAGCGCCCCGGGAGCTCCTGGGACCTCAAGAGCTGCACCCAGAAGCCCGGAAAAACTCTCCGGGACTACATCCGGAGATTCTCTCAGAAGAGAAACGAGCTCCCGGACATCACCGACGCCGACGTCGTCAGTGCCTTCACATACGGCACTACGAACGAAGCGCTCGTCCACGAGCTCGGTCGCGGGCGCCCCAAGACAACGGCCGATCTCCTCGACATTACCTACCTGCCGAGAACTGCGATCAAATCGCGAGCCCTGGCGGACTTCGTCGCTGAATGGACCGAAGCACAAGAACCACCGCCAGTCGAGGATCCGGAGTACTGGATCATGTACTTCGATGGATCCTATCTCAAGACCGGCAGCGGGGCAGGCATTGTCCTCATTTCCCCATAGGGACATAGGCTACGGTACGCCATACGCCTCCACTTTACGTCCACTAACAACGTGGCCGAATACGAGGCCCTGGTAAATGGGCTCCGTATAGCAGCAGAGGTGGGGGCGAGGCGCCTCCTCGTACGAGGAGACTCAAAGCTCGTGGTCGACCAGGTCATGAAAGCGGCTGAGCCTCGCGACCCCAGGATGTGTGCCTACTATAAAGAGGTACGCAAGCTGGAAGAAAGGTTTAAAGGCTTCGAGCTAGAGCACAACTACCGACGCTTCAACGAGGAAGCCGACCGACTCTCAACCATAGCGTCCGGTCGGGAACCCGTTCCAAACGGAGTCTTCACCTCCGACCTTTATAAACCTTCCGTCACGACCGAATCGTCGGACGAGGGACCACCGGCAATTCCCCCCCGACCCTGCCACACAGGCTTGGGGGCTGGTAGCTGTAATCAGGGGCCCTGACTGGCGTCTCCCCATCATGAGCCGACTCACCGACGGGAGCCTACCCGAGGACGCGACTGAGGCCAGACGCGTGGCCCGCAGAGCAACGTCCTTCGTTATCGTTAGCGGGGAGCTCTACAAAAAGAGCGCCTCCGGGATCAAACAGAGGTGCATCCCCACTGATGAGGGAAAGCAGATCCTGGTCGAAATCCATGGAGGCATCTGCGGGCACCACGCCGCCCCAAGGGAGCTGGTAGAAAAGGCTTTCCGGCAAGGTTTCTACTGGCCAACGGCCATGGCTGATGCCGAGCAAGTCGTGCGAACCTGCGAAGGATGCCAATTCTTTGCCAGGCAGATTCACACGCCCGCACAGGCACTCCAAACTATCCCCATCACGTGGCCCTTCGCGGTCTGGGGCTTGGACATGGTTGGACCCTTTAAGAAAGCTCCCGGAGGCTTCACCCACTTATTCGTCGCTATCGACAAGTTCACCAAGTGGATAGAAGCCAAACCCATCGCGCTGCTCACGGCGGCGAATGCCGCTTCCTTCTTTCGTGACATCGTTTATAGGTTTGGAGTACCAAACTCCATTATAACCGACAACTGAGTCCAATTCAAGGGTCACGACTTCCTCCAATTCTGCGACCAGTTCAACATCAAGGTCGAGTGGGCCACCGTGGCGCACCCACGGACCAACGGCCAAGTTGAGCGAGCCAACGGCATGATCTTACAAGGGCTTAAGCCCAGAATCTTCGATAGATTGAAAAAGTTCGGCGGAAAATGGGCGGCCGAGCTTCCCGCCGTCCTCTGGAGCCTGCGCACGACCCCGTCTAGAGCCACTGGATGCACCCCCTTCTTCCTAGCATACTGCGCCGAAGCCGTAGTCCCCACGGAGCTCGAATATGGATCCCCCAGGGTCCGAGCATACGACAGCGAGCGGCAAACGACGGACGCCGAACTCGCCAACGATCTCCTGGATGAGGCAAGAGAAGCAATAGTCGTCACGTCGGCCAGGTACCAACAGGACCTGCGACGCTATCACGACCGTCAGGTTCGCGGCAGGTCCCTCAACGTTGGTGACCTATTACTAAGGAGAGTCATGGACACCAGAGGCAAGCACAAGCTCACCCCACCGTGGGAGGGGCCTTACATCATCGCCAAGGTCCTGCGTCCAGGCTCCTACAAACTCAAAGACTCCAACGGTAACATCTTCACCAACGCGTGGAACATTGAAAACCTGAGGAGATTTTATCCTTAGATTACTATTCGCTCCTCCACATGATAAGTTGGCCAAGCCAACCCATCGGTCGCCTTGCCCAACTCGAGGGCTAGGAGTGAGCAAACCAGGCAGACATACCGCCCGACCCAAAAGATCAACTCGCTGGAGTCCAGGCGCTGCTCCGGAGCCTCCACAGGTCGCAAAAAATTGATGAAAATCAAAATCACAAAACAAGTATGGGAGCTATTCATTCTTCTGATTCAAAAACTTTCATTACATCAATATTTGGATCAAAGGGAGCTCTGGGCCCCGCCCCTTGGGGCCAGAGTTGGAAAAGGGTCGTGCGCGTCTTGCGCCAGCAAAGACGGCCCCCGGACGTTGGCTCTTGTTGGGGCCAGGATCTTGATGCCTCTGCAGCAGAGAAGGTCACGAATCTCCCCGCTCAAGAACCTTCCCACTCAACAAGAGCCATCACCCCTTCCTTGTGGGTGTTTTCGCCGTGCGGCGAGCGTCGAAGAAGGCGGGAACCCTCCTCGACGCTCCACCACAGAGGGCTTGCCGCCACCTATTAGCATCCTCTTTTGGGAGCTCAACGTGGGGGTCAGGCACCCAACGACGCACCCGAACCAAGGAGAGGGCGGCCGGAAAGCCACCAAGAGTGTGCTGAGCGGAGGGCAAGACTTTGATAGTCGCCCCCCTCACCGCCGTCGCGCCGGCAACTTCTCAGCTCCGGCTCTCGCCGATGGCAGGACGCGTGGCCCACTAGGCGGTGGCAGGGCGAAACCCCCGCACCACCGTTCGGCGTCGGATCCTCCTGGACAACCTCACCTAGGCAACCACCAAAGCCTCTCCCAAGAGGACTTGGAGTGGAACGCCTGCCTGCGCAAGGGGCGCACGGGCACAAGGTCACCGGAAGGCGTTCTGGGCACAAGTGGCATATACGAAGCCACTCGTAGCCAAAACCCGACGCGCATACGAAGACACTCATAGCCAAAGACGCAGGAAGCATGGGGAAGACCATGCTATCCTAAGGTCAGCTTTCCCTGCCTGGGACAAGAACCTTGAACCCGGGTAACCCCGCCCACTACAAAGGAAAGAAAGTCGCTCGCCCATGGAACAAGCGGACCCCATGGTTTGTGGGGGACTCGAGAGGCTACGGCTGTACGATTTCAGATGCTTTCCTTGGAAGGGATCCTTCCCTATTTATAGTCACGACGGGCAGCGGGCGAGCGCCCCGGCCGGCTTCATGAGCCCCCGGTAGAGGGCCCAACAGACACCACCGGGGCCCGCCGCGCCTCTGCCTCGCTCTGGAGACACGACGGCCCTGCCAAGGGGCGCAGAGGCATCCGATGCCCTGACCCGTTGCAGATGACGTGACTACTCGAAACAAAAAATACGCAAAGATACCATGTGCCTGCGTCCGGCGCTGCCGTGACCACGACGTGCCTCGAACCAGTAAAGAGCGGTACCAGAGGCGCACTCTTGTAACCGGGCAAAACAGAGGAGATGAGACGGGACCCCAGGATCGCCACGACGGATGGCCCCCAAGATAGGCCAGCATGAGGCGCGCGAGGGCCATGGCAGGAGCAACGCGGACGGAGGCGACCCCTTCACCCGCACGCGGGATGTTGAAAGATAAGGAAACTTTACCCTAACTGTTTCGTTTGTTTCTTTACTCACGCACCAGTAAAACAAAGTGACCGAGCAAAGTCACCTTGTTTTACTCGGGGGCTGGGGACGTACTACCCGTACGCATTTTCGCTCGCCCTCGCCAAAAAGGGGAAGGCCAGCCTAGCTGCCTGACCATCCCCTCAACTCAGTACCTTTTTCTTTTAAAGCCCCGTCGCCCGACCTTCCCTCTGAAAATTTTTCGAGCCCAGATCAGCCCCCCGAAGGCCCGCCTACGCCTCAGAGGTCCCAGCGACCGCGGCCATGGCAGCCCAAGGCAAGGCACACGATCACAACGGTAAAAAGGCACGTGCGCCCCGAACGCCCGCTTACGCCTCAAAGGTCCCAGCGACCGCGGCCATGGCAGCACAAGCCAAGGCGCACGATCGCAACGGTAAAAAACACGTGCGAGTTTTTTGAGACAAAAAGGGCAAAGGCACGGGGTTAAGTAAAAGGTCCGTCGGTCACCAGTAACGACGAAAAGTTCACTACAGACATATTGTTCGAATTCATAACAAAAACTAATCGGCCAAGGGGTTTCGCAGGAGGGTCGGTGGATCAACGTGGCTCAAGACCATCAGGGCATGGGGGCGGACTTCGTCTTCAATCCTCTCCACTTCCTCGTCGGCGACCCCAGCGGCAAACCCCTCTGCGATCGGCGTGAGCACTGGACGGAGCTCCCCAAAGTGGGAAACCGCCTGTGCAAAGGACAGGCTACTCCCAAAATAAGCGGCTTGCCGCACGACGCGCTTGACGTGCTCCCAAAGCCCCGCTACCTGCTCCAACAGCGGCGCGGACGATGGCGGCGAAAGACAGGCACACGCCGAGCCAACCCCCTCCCGAAGGCTCTGGAGTTCCCCTCGCAGCTCTGAAAAGAAAAGGCACAACAGAATCACAAACCGTCCTCAGGCGAAATCAAGAAACAGCCTCAGAACACCGCTCACCGGCGATAATGGAGGCCTGGGCAGAAAGCTCCGTGCGCGACCGTTCGAGCGAGCCCGACGCCTCAAGCAGGCCCTGCTCCGCCTCAGTAGCCCGCCGCGTCGCGACTGAGAGCTCCCGGCTCAACGCCAGGGAGTCGTTCACGGCGGCGGTGCGCTCCGCTCGAAGCTGCTCCGTCTCTTGACGGAGGCTCCCCGCCTCAGCGCGCAGCGAGAACGCCTCGGCCGAAACGCTGTCGAGGCGCATGGTCAACGCGCTCGCCTGCCGGACGGCTGCGGCCCTCGCCTCCTGTGAGCGCGAGGCGTCCACGTGCGCCTGCGCCGCTTCAGCCTGGGCGGCGCTGAGCGAAGAAGCACGCTCGGCAGCCCGCGCTAACAAAGCCTACAACAAAAGATTCTGCGGATCGGAAAGATCCAAAGAAACGCTGATACGAAGGAAGACGAAAGAAGATCACGTACCGACCCATGACGAAGCACACGCTGCGAGATCGCCTCCTCAGCACGGCTCGCCGCCGCCAGCGCCGTCTGGAGGGATTCCAAAACTGTTCCCACGTCGATGGCCGCGCTGGAGGACGCCTCCTGTACAATCCCCCAATCCGTCGCCTCCTGCTCCGCGGAGAGGGACGAAGACTCATCCCGGACACCTGGAAGCAACCGGGGAGGGATGAACAGACGAACGGCGCCCGATGGAGGAGGCCCAGGAGGGGGAAACGGCAGCGGGATCATCACGCCGCCCCAGTCCGCAGCACCTTCGCGGACGGATTCCAATCGCACCGACGCCGCCTTCCCCGCCGGACCCACCGAGGCAACCCTCGGGCCCGTCGGCAACACAATGGGGGGTCGGGAGATCGACGTTCCCGGCAGGGTAGGCGCCGCCGCGGACGACGACGCCGCGGATGATGCCCCCTGGCGCGCAACCCGTGTGGCCTCCGAGAGCGACTTATGTGGGATAAAAGGGCTACACCAGAAGCATCCGACCATGAAAGCAAGAACTGAGAAAACCACGACAGTTGGCGCGCCAACGGAAAGACGGATCACTCACCGAGAAGACCGCGGCGTGGGGAAGTGACGCCGCCAACCTCGGGACGCCGTCCCCGACGGCACGTTCGCGCTTACAGGCGAGGGGATGGGGGGGCGTCGACCCCCAAGGGCGGCTCTGACGCATCGGCAGCAGCGGGGGCCGCGCTCGCCCCCGCCGGTAGCAACGACTCCGACCCGGGAGGCGACCCCTGGGCGGTCGCCGTTACCAAACCACCCGAAGAAGAGCCGGCAGCAGGCTCGGCCGACGCCCCTGATGGCGATACGGGCGCCCCCGAACCTCCGGACGCCCCCGCCGGCACGGTCCCTGGTGTCGCCACGGACGTCGACGTCGAGACCACGACGGGAATGCCAGACCCTTCCGGCTCTGGCGAGGGCGGCACGACCGGCTCCACTCGCGCTTGAGCCACTGCAGCCGGAGGAGGAACGCGCTGAGACTCCCCCGCCGACCCTTGAGACCCCCTCAACGGGGGCATGGCGCCCGCCTCAGGCGGAGTCATGGTCAACATCGCCTCAGGGAGGGCGCCCGAGCCAGAACTCTCCCCAATCTCGCCGGCGAGCGGCGCGGCATTAAGCGTATCATCTGAGGACCACTCCTCATCGGATGATGCGGTAGAAGGGGTTGGCGAACGGCCCTCCTGCCAGGCGCGCTGATCGCGCTCCCTCTTTTTCTTATCACGGACGAGCTGATGGCGTTTCTCGCGCTCGCCCGCCAAGTATGCCTCCATCTCCCTCTTGCGCTTCCGGTCCGCCTTCACGGCGGCATCCTCAGGAAGAGGGGCGACATACGGCTTCAAGGGACCAATGCCCTGAAAACCACCCGAGGCACAGCATTAGAAAACCTAAAAGCACCCATCACACAACCCGGTATAAGAGACTCACCAAGTCCGCTTTGATCGAATGGTTGAGGGCCAGAGGCCCGCCGAAGAAGTTCGCCGTCGAGGTCCCCTCGGTGATGGCGATCACGTGGAGCCAGATCTCTCCGGAAGTGAGCTCCTCGTCAGAGAAGCGATCCGGATCAGCCGTGCCGGTGTACTCCCACATGGGAAGACGACGCAACCGAAGCGGTTGGATGACCCTCTGAATGAAGGTCGAGACTAGCACCACGCCAGTCAAGCCGCGGCGACGGAGGAGCCCAATCTTCTCCAAGAGGAACCCTACCTGGTTAATGCTCTTCTTCTCGCGACCCCAATCCCATTAAATCCGCCTCGAAGGGGCGGCACCGATAAAGGCAGGGGCCCTCCTGACGTACCCGGACGGGGGCATGACCCCGTCCGCCAGGGGAGGGTCGCCCAGGTTCTGAACGTAGAACCATTCCCCCGAGTAGGCGTGAATGGAAGACGGGAAGGGGATCTGGAGGTAATCTTGCCGGCGGCCGTTGCGCAGCTGGATGGTCACGCCGCCGACGAGAGATTGCCCGCCTTGCCCCTGCGAGAGCTGGGGGCAGAACAGGTAGCACCACAGCTTGAAGTGCGGTGCGATCCTAAAGAAGGCCTCGCACAGCGTGATGAAGCACGCCATGTGAAGCATGGCGTTGGGATTCAGATGTTGAATCTCCAAGCCGTAGAAGAAGAGAAGCCCCCGAACGAACGGATGCAGGGGGAGGCCGAACCCGCGCTCATAGAAGGGAGCGAGAACGACGACATCGTTCCCTTGAGGGTCAGGCAGGCTACCGAGCTCGGGAAGCCGCGACCCCAACACCGCCCGGGGGGGAAGAAAGCCTTTCTTCTCCAAGAGCGCCAGGCGCGTCCTGGGGGTTGTGCACCGGGGGAAGGAAGCCATCGGCGGCGGCAAAGGAGCGCGTGGAAACCGACGAAGAACGCGAGGAAGGAGAAAGCGAATGGCAGCAGCGAAAGGGAGGCAAGCGAGACAATCTAATCCTCTCCTCTCCCCCTATAAACCCGCGCAGAGGATAACCGCGGAACGAAGGGCAGGCGGACGTGGAGGGCCGTCAACGTTTAATGCCACGACCCTCGGCGTCCCCTCGAAAACGGGGCCACGATCACGCCTCGGCTTCCCTCGAACGGTGCGAGAAGGCAGAGAGATGGGACGGCCCACCTCCCTCAAAAGGTACGACCCCTCAGCTACCCCGCTTGCATTAACTGAACTGGCAGGGAGCCGGCGTCGACGGAACGACACGCGGACGGGTCCTCCACGCCAGAAAAATCCCGGGTAAGCATAAACATGATTCCAAATCTATGCACAATCCAACTTAGCGCGCAGAGCGAGGGACGGTCGGCGGCAAGCTCCCGAGCGAGCTACATGCCAAGTGAGCCGGCACAAGGCCATTTGCCCCGACCGTATCCGAGACCATACCTCAAACTCTCTTGCAGTAACCCAGCTGATGGGGTGGCCACGTGGCCCCCCTTTGGGCAGACTCCTGACCAAAGGGCCAAAACAAGATCGAGTAAGGAAAGGTTCTTTCAATGAGATGCCCCCAACGGGTCGACCCCTCATCGGGATAACTCGCCATGACCGTTCCAAACCGGAAGAACCGTCGGATCTCACTCGGACTACCCGCTATTAACTCGACGGCCGCCGCACCCACGCCAACCTGACTGGTGACGGTCGGCCCAACCTCCAAAAGGTCAAACGAACAGGCCTTCCGGAGGGGGACGCGCCAAGAGTCCCATCTGAAACTATGTGCTCGGAAAATTCTCCTGAAAACCAGATGATGGTTTGAAGGGCAGAACGTATGCGATACCCATAACGGCTTCACACACACAAGTCTCTGAACAACCCCCGAACGATTCCTCACAAAATCACTCGGGGGCTCGGGGGCTACTGATGGGGGAGAAAACAAAACCCCGAGGAAAGAAGCCCGTGAAAGGCCTGCACAGGCCCAGATCGAGGGCCCACGGCCCTAACCAAACGAACGGCGACCGGGGGAGCGAGCCAACCCGACCCTCGCCCCGTACGCTCGTACGGGGCGGAGGCGGCCGACCTTCCTGCAAGGCGGCCGACCCTCAGATCGGGGCTCGGGCGAGGCGGAGAGCCCCGACCTATGCCGCGACCAACGGTAGGACCCGCCGGCGTGCGTCCCGCGACCAGGCAGCGGAAAGTCCACTGATGGGACATCACGCTGCCCTCCTGCTCTCACGCCTGCTGCGACGTGACGACCATACGCTGCCACCGACTGCCGAGCGCACGCCCGCGCGCGTGCTCATTGCAACAGGACGGGCCACCTACCGCCTGACGCCACATGTCTGGGACACCCCGCTACGACAGGGCTAGGGGAATGACACCGGGCTATATTTGACCCTATAAAGGGGGACACCTGGCGAGGCCTGGTGTGACCAGGGCGAACCAAACAAGTGCAAGGGTCAGGGCCACCGAGCCCCGCCTCGTACGGCCCTACAAGTCAGAAGGCGACCGACCGAACTCCGCCCCCCGCTGGGACACGACGGTGCACGGGGCGCCGTTACGGACAAATGGAATAACTCGGCAGGGGCGTTCCATGGCCGGATAATCCGCCGTCTATCATCACGCCCGTCTGACGCCAGGAGCTGAAGAAAGGAAGCCAGGACGGACAGGATGGAACACCACCTCCATACGACCCTTTGACCCCGTGAGAACAAGAGCGTTCGCAGGTACACCGAATCCCGGGCACGGGTTAGCTACAGGATCCCGGATAGACGACCTCACCGCACGTGACAAGAGCGCCCCAGGATGCACGGACTTCTGGCAGGACTCTTGTAATAAAGGGACCCACGTGTCAGGGTCCCTCCCCTCCTCTTTGTATCTATTTTTTCCCTTCTTCTTTCTCCCTGATACTGTAACCTCTCCCTTTGAACTATAAAAGGAGGGGAGGAGCTCACGAGTAGGGGAGAGGCAACATATACCACACCAAGAGCATAAGGGCCGAGCAACAGGGAGACTCCTCCTCACTGCGCTCGCGCTCACTGTAACACCCCCACACATCTCATAATCCAAGAGACACACTCCACTGGACGTAGGGTTTCATCCCAAACCAGTATAAACCTTCAGTCTACTGGCTCACCATTCGGAGCGAGTCCATGCTGTCATCCCCCACCGAACAACAAATCTACTGCTTGTGTCACCCCGGTTCCCAGAACCACGACACCGAGGGAGGGGGTTTTAAGTCCCCCCTCCCTCATTCACCCCTTGTCCTCTCTCTCTCAAGCTCAAGCAAGAAAAAGGCTTTCCCCTCACTTGTCTCCCTCAAGATCCACCATTGGAGGGCCATTGAAGACCTTGGGAGCTCCTTTCCTCCTCCTCCAAGGTGATTCTCCCCCAATTCCCTTCGTTTTCCCCTTGTTCCCATGGTGGGAAACCCTAATCCCACTCTCTCCCATGATTTTCTCTCTCTAGGTCAAGAAGAGCTCGTGACCCGATCTCTCTACTCATTGCTTCCCATCACTTGAGGGTTGTTTTAATCACTTCCTCCACCCTAGGTAAGCATGATTTCATGGATGGGATGACCCACATTGGTGTATTCATGATGTTCATGGTGACCATGGGTCTCTCATGCTCATGGTGATTTGGGGAATTTCTAACCCTAGTGTGTTAATGTATATATGTTTCTAGGATGATTTAGTAAAGTGTCAACTAGTGGGATGATGTAACCTAGGTAGCTTCATCATTAGGATTGTTTTATCAACTCTTGCAATATGTGAACTAGCAAGGTTATGAGATATGAAGTTGAAGCTATTACTCATGCCCTTGATAAAAATGCATTGCTCATATTTCATACATGACACATGATTCATGCATCATAATCATAGCATTGTTCTTACTATTCGCATCATATGCACTCGTGTAGAGACCGCACCGGTGAACCAAGTGGAGCTTGAAAACACACCGGAGCCCCCGAGCGTCGTACCCTCTTTTGAGTACCAAGGCAGGCACCCTTTCTTTTACTCAATCAATTTTGGATCAATATTGTACTTTATTGATTGTGCATCTCATGTGTATTGAGTAGAGCCCAGTTGACATATCCCTTAGGACTAAATAAATTCCTAGATGAGTATGTTTGCTAGGCCTCTCGAATTAATTGCTTAGCATTGCTTAGAAACGGTAGAAGACGAGAGGTGGAAAGGTCACCACCACTCGCGAGCTTTAGGAGTTGTTTTTAAATTCAACTTCGTATCGGAATGGTATAAAATGGAGCTATGACAATGATTAAGATGATTCGGGTTTGGAGCAAGGCGATGCTTGCTCAAACCACATAAGGTTGCTAGTTGTCGCATTCGGTTTTGAGCACCATTCCGTACTCACCACATACTAAATATAATGGTATGGGAAGCCAAGTAGCATAAGTCGCCCGGTTCACCCGATGGATTCGGATGAGATAGTTGAGATGTAGCTAGAGTTGACCTAACGTACTTGGGGCTCAGTGTATCTAGCCATTCCCATCCGTTCAGAGGGCGTGTGAGGGCGGGTATGTGAAACATCGAGGGCATGAATCAACCCTTATCCTAGGCCAAGGATACGGAGGTTCGGTCTTGTGCCTCATGTGGGAAAAGGAGTACACCCTGGCCGGGCAATAATCTATTTGAATAGCCGCGCTCTCGGTCATTGAGCATGCTCTTTTTAGTTGACTTCAACATAGAGTTTTGTTTGTGAGCTATGGAAGATTGGCTCTTGGTTCATATGATATTTACTTTTATGGAAATGTATTGGTGTATGCTTAGAGTAAGAATAGTCGCTACGTCTTTTGCTTACTATAACTTACTCAAATGCCTTTTCTTATGTTAAAGTAAAATGAACGAGCCTTGCATCCACCATATATCTGTGGCTTGGGATAAGACCTGCTAGTACGAAATGTACTAACGGTGATGCCATTAAGTTGATTTCAGGTGAGCCGGAAACCGTGTATGGCTTCTTCTACCCCGCCGAGGGCGGTGATGGGCAGGAGTGACCTATTTGCTAGAGTTGGTCGTTGGATGGTGTTGTGGCATGAAACACTTCCATATTTTGTGAACGCTCGTATGTGAGAGCAATGATGAAACTATTCTGCTGCATAACTCTAAGAAATTTTCATGTAATTTGAATCTTGGTGTGTAAAACTTAATGGCCCGTTGTGATGATGTATGTTATGTGACTTGATCTTGGTTGGTCTTGTGATGGAAACAGTGGAATACCGGGGTTACTCGGGTTAAATTGGGGGTTCAATGGATGAAACCCGGTTTAGCTCGGGTGATTCGAGCGGCTCCCTCACATTTTGTCGAATTATAATTCCTATTGATTTCCTTGGTAGGTGTATCAATCACGCCATAGCTAGGATTCTCCCAAGCAACAATAATGGAGAGTTTTTGGCAACTAAACAATGATTGGGGGATTCAGCTGCTTGTGCTCCTGAGCTTCATCCTCCAAGTGTTCCTCTTCTTTACCGGCAGCCTTCGGCCATGTAGCACCAATCCATTGCTTAGAGGCACCATCTGGATGGCATATCTGGGAGCAGATGTGGTAGCAATCTTTGCCCTCGGTTTCCTCTCCCGGTACGAGGGCACTACAAATGGAAGGAGCCACCCACTAGCTTTCCTTTGGGCACCCTGCCTCCTCATCCATCTCGGTGGGCAGGACACAATCACTGCCTTTGCCATGGAGGACAACAACCTGTGGCTGAGGCATATGCTGAATATGGTAGTCCAGGTGACCCTAGACCTGTATGTATTTTGGAAGTCGGCCAGTTGGCGCAGCATGCGGCTTCTGGTTCCTGGCATATGTTTGTTCATTGCGGGAATCATCAAGTACGGAGAGAGGGTCGTGGCTCTTATGTATGGGGACCTAAGCAACATTAGCAGTGAATCCAGTTCCAGTAGTGGACGACGGCAGCAGATCCCATCAATGGAAGTAGGTGATGGTGGTTATGATGGGTGCATTTGTTTCGCCTTACGTTGGGCTTCAGGCATCCGTAACCTATTTTTCGGACGTCCAATAGCGATTATTCAAGCAAGGGCGGAGAATGATGTGGAGGCACAAGTCATTTTCAGGAGACTTATCACCATCGACCCGGTGAGTCCAAACCAACTGTGTACGTTGTTGGACGTCCAGCTCCGTATCATGTACTATGATATGTATACTAAGGCTAGGTCACTTCGGACTAGGCGTGGGATTGTGTTTCGTCTCATCTCTCAGGTGTCTACCATTGTGGCCCTTGTGCTGTTCGTGGTTAGCAGCAAAGTAGGATATAGAACAGGTGACATTGTGATCACCTACACGCTGCTGATCGGAGGAGTTCTTCTGGAAGTTTGTGCGGTATTAACGACATTCATAGCATCACCATGGACATGGGCGTAGCTGGAGGCTCGAGGTCAGCGAAGCCTCGCTCGCATGTCTAGGTTCCTTCTCACTTTTGGAGGTCGTCCATGCCCTGAGTGAGGGCGTCGATGGATGGATTAGGGTCGATGAGGCGGAGCTCGCCGGCGGTGGCGGCAACTAAGGTGAAGGTGCCGAAGGTGATGTAGCTCCCTGGTGCGAAGACCTTGTTGCCGACGGAGGTGGATGTTGATGCCATCGGAGCGATGATGTCGCTTAGGCGCGCTGAAGATCCCCTACCTGGCGCGCCAACTGTCGTGGTTCCGGGAACTGGGGTGACACAAGCAGTAGATTTGTTGTTCGGTGGGGGATGTCAGCACGGACTCGCTCCGAATGGTGAGTCGGTAGACTCGAATGTTTATACTGGTTCGGGATGAATCCCTACGTCCAGTGGAGTGTGTTTCTTGTATTACGAGGTGTGTGGAGGTGTTACAGTGGGCGCAAGCGCAGCGGAGAGGGTCTTTCTGGTGTTCCTACTATCCTTCCCTACTCGTGAGTGCTTCCCCTCCTTTTATAGTTCAAGGGGGGAGCTTACAGTTCCAGGGGAGAAGAAGAAGAAGGGATACAGAGGGGGGGACCTGACACGTGGGTCCCCTTGCTACAAGAGTCCTATCAGAAGCTCGTGCGTTCCTGGCACGCCCTTGTCAAGCGTGGTGAGGTCGTCTGTCCGGGATCCTGTAGCTGAGTCGTGTCGGGGGTTCGGTGTACCTGCGAATGCTTCTATTCTCACGGAGTCAGAGAGCCGCATGGGGAGGGTGTTCCGTCCCGTCCGTCCTGGCCTCCTTTCTTTAGCTCTTGGCATCAGACGGGCGTGGTGTTAGGTGGCGGATTATCCGGCTACGGAGCGTTGCCGCCGAGTCGTTCCGTCTGTCCGTAACGATGCCTCGTGCACCGTCATGTCCCAACGAGGGCGAAGTTCGGTCGGTCGCCTTCTGCCTTGTAAGACCGTATGAGGCGGAGCTCGGTGGTCCTGTCTCTTGTGCTTGTTTGGTTGCGCCGGCCTCACCAAGCATTGCCGGGTGTCCCCCTTTAGAGGGTCAAACACAGCCCGGCGTCATCCCCTAGCCCCGTCGTGGCGGGGTGTTCCAGGCATGCGGCGTCAGGTGGTTGATGGCACATCTTGTCGCAAAGAGTACGCGTGCAAGCACGCGCTTGGCAGGTGGTGGCAGCGTGACGTCGTTCCGTCGTAGCAGGCGTGGGCGCAGGAGGACAGCGTGTCGTCCCATCATCCGGGCCCATGAGTGGACTTTTCGCTGCCTGGTCGTGGGCCGCACGCCGGTGGGTCCCAACGTTGGGCGTGGCATCGGTCGGGACTCTCCGCCTCGTCCGAGCCTTGATCTGAGGATCGGCTGCCTCGTGGGAAGGTCGGCCGCCTCCGTCCCGTACGAGCGTACGGGGCGAGGGTCGGATCGGTTCACTCGCCCCGGTCGCCGTGCGTTGGGTAAGCCTGTGAGCCTTCGGTTTGGGCCCGTGCAGGCCTTTCTTGGGCCTCTTTCCTCTGGGGGGTTTTATATTCTCCCCCGTCAGGCGGGGCTTCTCTTCGACGGAGATGGCGGTGCTGCAGGTGTGGAGAGGGATCGCTGCATCGAGGTGGAGCTGAAGGCGTCGCCAGAGAAATGCGGAGAGAGGTGGGAGAGGAGGCGAAGGAGGTCGACGGCGGCCACGGGTTGGGGACGAACAGGGCGGCGGCAGCACACACGTCGGTCGCGGGTTGGGGACAAACAGGGCGGCGGAAGCAGCGCTCGTCGGCCGCGGGTTGGGACGAACAGGGCGGCGGCACGCATCGGCCTTGGGGCGTGGAGCGGCGGCGTGCGACGGCGTAGGGAGGAGCAAATGGCGACGGTGATGGATGCGGCGAGTGGGAGCGGGGGAGTGGAGAGAGAGACGTCGGTTTATGCGAATGGATATGGAATGGAAGATTTGGTGGGGTCGGTTGCTCTATCTGACGGGGGATGTCCGAGAATCTCGGACCAAGCAGGATACGAAAAGGCGCCGGGTCGCGGGGTGGGGACCGGGTGTTGTCTGGTCAACGGGTTGGCCCCTAACCAGGTGTGGTCCGGTCGGATGGCTGGGGCTTCCAATAGCTAAAGGGAGCCTTATATATACATAGTAGCGCTATTTAGCTCCCAGCGTGCTAAATAGTTATTCAACGCACCACACCACCCGCGACAGTAAAAGAACTTCCACAAACATAAATTTGTACGATCCCATAAACGTAACATGTATATAGCGCATCACAATGCGATCTAAGCCCCGCAACCGTAAAATGTTATCCGCAATAGTAAAATCCACCCACACATGCTCCATAGCTACCTACGTGTAAAAGTAAATTTTGCCATCACAAACCGTAAAATCGTATGCTGTATAAAATTCAAGCCACCATCGTTTTGTAAATTTCTCTCTCCTTAATTTTGTTTTTTTAGGATGCACAACGGTGAGATCCAGATCAGCCTCCCTCGGCGGCGACGGCGGCGCACCTCCAGGCCATGGTGCTCGATCCGTAGTGGAGGCGCCCCTCGCTGGTTGCGTCTCCCTCCCCTATGGTGGCCCACCTCCATTCTCGTCCTGCTCCGATACACCAGCAGCAGCGAGTCTCCTCCCTGGCACTGAAGTAGCGACGGCGGCCTCCTCTCCCATTTCCCATCTCAGGCGGCGAGATCCAGACCGGCTGCGGTGCATGTTCCCCTGCGGCGGCGCCCTCCACACGCAGCAGCACCTCTTCCTAGCAGGCGGCACCACCCACCATGCCCACGACATGCTCGTGTGAGTCCTGACCTCTTGGAGCTGCGTATCGACCTTATCCGCTCTGGGAACCATTTGGTTGCATCACGGATGCGAGATTTCCACCGATGCCTCCTCCTGCCCAAATGAAGTTACTGTTTTGATGACCTTATATGGATCTGCGTATTCATACCACTGCAGGTACTCATTCGATGAAAGGCTACTGAATGCAGTCCGTGGTTGTTCTTGCTAGATTTAAACTTGATGATTTGTTTCTTTCTATGCACTACTAGATGAATGTGCACCCTGCAGATTGATAATTCCCCATCTCAATTAATTTGTTTGATTGGCTTCGATCCACCAGATCCAAGGCAGCCAGACTCACCCCTTGTTCCATACGAGTTGAATACAGCTTTACAGCCAGATCTCTAAATTCATTTGCATTTTTGTTTGTGAAAACTGACATGAAGACTTTCTTCCATATGGCCAGTGAACGTTTTGTCGATTCCATGGTTTTAGTTGTTGCAAAAAAAAAAGTACTACTTGATTTCCGTTCTAATGATCTTCAATGTAAAAAATTTTATATTTATTTCGGACTTTCATGAAAACTTTTTCTTGCTGGAATCGAGGAGCATGAAGGTTGCCATCCGTAGGACACTTGAGTAGTTCATTTATTCTTTTTATTTTTTTTCTCTGTGAAATTCACGCAAATTTTACATCAATGTAATTGTGTTTATAACTCTTGTTTCAGAAAAAATATGGTAATGAAATATATGTATAAGTATGACCGAAGGAGTTCCAATGTCGTATGTATGAATGAATGCAAATATAACCAAATGAAGTTTTTCCTATTCCGATTGCAAGGTGTTACTCTCTGAGATAATGTTTTGGAAGTTTTGTTTGAAAAAAAAAACGGCTCCAAAAAAGAGTATTTACGAATTGCAACGTGTATATATACTACTCTTATAAAATCGGTATTTTACGATTAAGCACAAATTTTATGGTTTCGAAAGCTAACGTTTAATGATTGGTAGGAGTTTTACATTTTCGGGTTGAGCATCTACAATTGCAAAAGCTAAACCTTTACTGTTGTGGATTTGAAGACTAACCCACAAATTTTACGGTTGCGAAAGCTAACGTTTAATGAGTTGGTTGGAATTTTACTTTTTCAAGTTCCAACTTTTACAATTGCGAAAGCTAAACTTTTATAGTTGCGGGTTCGAAGGTTGGGTGATGCGTTATTTTACGGTTTGGAGATAAATTTTACTGTCGCGGGAGAATTCTTTACTGTTGCGGGTTGGAGCCGGTGGGCTGATGCATTGTTTTACGATTTGGAGACATTTTACTGTCGCGGGAGAACTTTTTTTACTGTTGCGGGTTTGCGGTTGGGCCTGGCGCTGTCCTATATATATATATAGGAAGAGTTTTATCTACGTGCGCATGTAGATACACTCACCTTCAATAAACCAATAAAGATGTGTTCGCATACTCATTTATCAGTTTGAGTATGTTCACATACTTATTTTAAGATATCTCAAATATCACAAAAAATTACAAATCAGTCTCAATTTTTATTATATTTTGATAATACCTTCATACTAGTAAATATAATAGGGTATGTCCACATACCTCAAGTATACTTGCATACCTCGTGCGCAAACCATCTCGGATGGTCTAATATCATTGCATTCTCCGTGTACATACCTTCCGTTTCACCAGATACGCCTTCAATCATGAGATACATACGCGAGTGTAGCTACATGCGCATGTAGAAAGGAATCTTCCTATATATATATTTATACATATATACATATATATATATACATATACATATATACATATACATATATATATCCATATATATACGTGTATATATGTGAAATGGGCAAACAAAAGGTGGTGACGTTTATTTTCGTCAATGATTTTGGGCTTTAGGTTGGGTTTTGAGGGCCTCTCGCTGTTTTATGACGTTTAAGAAACGTCATGGATTGTGGTAGTCTATGACGGTTTTCTGCAAAACGTCACGCATAATCTGTGACGCTCAATACATGACGAAATCTAAAACCGTCTCATATTGTGATGGTTTTCTATCGATCTGTGATGAGATTAGTACGTCACGTATTATAGGGATTCTTGTAGCGGCGGGGAAGGCGACGGCGGGTGACGGATCTTGGCCGGGTGATGGCCCCATGGCAGACGAGGGGCCCGGCAGCGGCGAATCAAGCGGGAGAAGAGGCGTAGCCGGCAGCGGAGATGGGAGAGGAAGCGACGGCGCAGGGGAAGGATGCGACGGCGTGGGGGAAGGAGGCGATGACGTGGCAGTGGGGAGTCATCGACGCGGAAGCAGAGGCGTGGGCGTGCGGCGGCAGTGGAGGCGTGGGCGTGCGGCGGCAGGCGGAGAGGCCGAGCGGGAGAGGAGGAATGGAAGAGACAAGTGAGCGGTGGGTGAGGTAGGAGAGAATTGGAAAAATAATATAATATGTGGTAGTTGGTATAGAGTTGGGGTATAGAGTTGATATGAGCGTGAAAGATTGGTAATTGTATTTTAAATCGTGATGACTGTACAAAATATTTTATTTTAGAGTTGAGGTATAGAGTTCTATCAGTGTGAATGGCCTGAATGCTAGAGTTCACGAGCTTAATAAAGGAAGCATGCCTCGATTTGTGTCCAGGAGTTGAATATCTAATTGTCTCTTAATCCAATGCTTCTGCATTACCTTTATTTCGCTTCTATAGGTTTCCCAATGGTAGGACCCACGCGCACCAACTTATCTTTTATAGTGGCACATCATTTTCTTTATATGTTGGCCCTCAGCTTTCTTCCTTTTTTTTTTCTTTTTTTACTTTCTGCTGAGTAAAACTGACAGTGTATATAAATATATGTGGTTTTCACGGTGGTTAAAAATGTATCTACCAATGTTAGGAGGTATCTCCCTCATTAAATTTTTACCTACTGTTATAAAAATATGGAATCTAGTGTATTGGCCGAGAGTAACCTTGGTCTATGTGACAAAGAGACCCGTGTCCCCAACGATATCTACAGGGAGCTGTTTTGTTGCCTGCATTACTCCCTAGCCGCCTAAGGCCGGAGCCAGCGGCTCCCCCATCCGGCCGCCCCTATCCACTGTAGCACACTGTGCGGCATTGTTTCGGTACGGTAGATAGAGAGAAAAGTAGTTGGAACAGTGATAGAAAATGGAAAATGGGGGAACTGTTAGATTCAGCCTAAAGACCGTACAAAATTCTTGTTTGGTACTTTGGTCATTCATCTAATGTAACCAGGGTAGTGCAAAATGGGGCCCAATTGGTAATTGGTAGCCTGCATAAATGGAGGTTGGAGCAGCTCACTGCAAGCTTCTTAGGCTATCTCCAATGGGGATGTGTAAAGGGGACGTCTATACACTATTTAACACTGTAGCGCTATTGTAGACGGTGAGGGAGGTAGTTAGAATAGTAGGTAAATAGGAATAGACAATAGGTATGGGCGTCCCATTGAAAATGGTCTTAGCTTAGCTTGTGTGGCTCTAGTAATGCACGCAAGCTGCCCTGTATTGATATTTGTCTCCGTGTGAGGACGTGGTTAGCTACAACCAAACACAATCTTAGCTGCACAGTTTACTCTAGTCTTAGCTGCACAGTTTACTCTAGCTCACGTAAGAGCAATGATAATAATACTACGTTGGTGCCATGTCTTATAGAGCTATCACCAGCTAGAAAAACATATATAATGGATTGGGCTTTAAAATTGGCTTTTAATTACCATCCTATATATCTCTTTATCTCTTCTCCCTTTGTCTTGGAGATTGTATAGGAGCTTACCTTTGTATAAGAGTCTACTCTCTTGTTCTTAAATATCTCTTTTCTTTTGTTTGGACAAAAAATGCCATGTAAATAGACTTAGAACCTACTAGTATAATCACTCTAGCCGAACAACAACACTTCTATTGCTTTAACCAGTCCAAAGTTAGATTGGTTACCCTCTAATGCAGCCTATAAGACTAATGCAGGTAACCAATCTAGCCTTGTGTGCATGCAGGTGTGTTGGAGTGAAGGGAGAGGCTCCAAAGGACACCTTCGTCGCCCCGATAGATTTTGGGCTTCGGCACGAGCAATCGATGATGCCAATGACCGCGGACCTATTCGGCCAGTAGTTGAGAGCATGGCTTGAAGTGCGTGTAATGCCCTAGCATATTCGGAGAATGCAGTGGTTATCGATGTAATGAAGTAATTTCACTACGGGCAGTTGAATCCCTATAAATACTACCCTCAAACAAAGCAAGTATTATAATATGACGTAGGCGGGCTGTAAGGATTGCCACATCATATTTCGGTGATATGGAAGAAAGAAAAATAGAGAAAGAAGAAAAGTGGACTGCTCACTTAGAGCCAGCTCAAAATGGGCTGCTCATAGACCACAAGACACTACGTAAGAAAAAGAGGTGGGCCAAATATTAAATATACAATTTGTACAAGAATAAAGCTATTGTATGAGCGAGTTTTTATTTGGCTGCATATGACACGACAACATCATAGAACCCATAGCGCACTCTATTATTAACCTTGCTCTAATCGACCGTATGGTTGAAACAGATGACCACAAATGAGCTTGCTACATGGCCTGGCACACTTTGCATAGTCCGACCAAGTTGTCGGGCCTTCACTCGTGTGGGCTGCTTAAGGCCCTGTTTAGATCCACCCATCTAAAAATTAGCTGTCTAGTTTTAGTCACTTTTAGCTACTTGGGGAATCAAAAAGAGTGGTTAAAAATGCAAAACTAAAAATTAGCTCCCCAAAATCACTGCTGGCCAAGGGTAGCTAAATGGAGCTAAAAAAAATTGGAGGCTAAAGTTTAGCTATGGGATCCAAACAGAGTTTAAGAAAGTAGAAGCAAACGTTATGCTAAATGAAGCCCTACACGGAAGGTTTGTTTCAGGATGATTTTTTTTTTCCATTTTCCTTTGTTTCTTATGCTGAATCTTCTGTATCTAAATACATAGTCCTCACTATCTATTTCTCTACACATACATGAAGCCATATCATCTTAGTGATCGACTAAATTCCATACCACATCACCATTCACTGAGACCTATATTTATATTCTCTATCGATTTGCTGTGACTTTATGTTTGTAGTGTTTTTCTGTGTCATACACATTGGTACCATAAGTTACCGTAGCAACGCGCGGAAATTCATCTAGCAGTAATATGCCATAGACCATTACTACGCTGACGTATTTGTGTTTATCAATATTTTTTATGATAATTCAACATTTTATTGTGTTGAGACAATGATTAATAATAATGCTTTATTCCTTCAATCTTCGAATAAATTTACCCTTTTTGTTATGTGATTTTATCCTAGAACCAAGAGTAAGTTTTACTAGAGATTATAACATTACAAGCTAATATGGCTTTGCAATATTATATCAAGAATATTATGGACAACTAAAGTCATGGGTAAAATGTTTTTACGTTGCTCCTTTGATTTATTAATTTTCCATGTCTTAAGTCTATGACTATGAAACATGTTGAGATACAATGAGTGCAATGAAAATGTATGATAAAAAAAAACTTAAAATTTTTGTACTTGTTAAAAAGAAAAAAACGAGATTAGTATTGCACCATAGAAATGCGCAAATTGTACAGCTGATATGTTATTTATTTATTTAGCTAACTTCAGCAGCAGCTTTCTCATCCTCCTCCATCAATTCAAACTTCTCTATGCGAGAACGGTGCCAAACAATGCTATATTTTTTAAATAACTACTATACTGTCGAAGAAAGTTTATGGATATCTCCTACATACGAATCCGAAACGTAAAAGCGGGCACCCGATAGGGCCACGTCACCCGCCACCCATTAACCGTTGGATCATGCGAGCGACCAATCTCAGTCGTCGGATGAAGGGCTATCGAGTCTCTGGCCAACCCGAAGTTTCCCGAACCCTCGACACCTCTCGTCTTCCACCCGGCAGCCCCGGCACCCCGTGCCCGTCCCGTCCCCATCGCCGCCGCCTTCCCCTCCCCCGGCGCTGCCCGCGCTCTGCCCTCGACGCCGCGCTGTTCCGCCTGCCGCGCCGGTGCCACGCCACCCCGTGGCCGCCTCCGCCGCGCCGGTGGCGTGCGCCGCCCCTCCGCCCGCCTCTGCTACGCCGCGCGCCGCCGTCTCCGGCTTCTGCTATGCCGCGTCCCTTGGCCGAGCTCTGCGGGGTCCTGCCCTAGGGCCCGCCTCCCAGTGCGCCGCTCCTCGGCCTCCGTCGGCCTCTGCGGGGTGCTGCCCCTCCGGAAGCTGAATGCTGCGGCGGCAGCTCACCACCCGCACGGCAGCAGGATTAGGCAGAAGTGCATGCGTTCACATTCCCACAATGCTGCGCTCCAATACCTGCTCCGCTCTCTCTCTCTCTCTCAAACTTAAGGCAACAGATTGACAGGCTCCAATTCAAACAATCTGATGGATGCCCTCTGTGATCTCTCTCAGGTATATTCTCCTCTCGACTGAGATTTCAAGATCATGAAAACCTTGAGAAACTGAGCGAATTTTGGGCAACATGGTTGCTGATATCATCATATAAAATAGATTAATCCATTGTTCCAAACTTTTGAACCCAATTTGTATGGGAAAATATGGGGACACAGTACACTCATGGTTGATCATATATCAAATCGAGAAAATAGGTGTTATAAATTAGACATAAGTTGAGCAAGCGTTAACTATAATATGCTGGACTGAGCAGCACCTCGGGAGATGGTATGGCACGGCTGCCAGGCCATGTAAAGATCCTCCTGGAGATTGAGGCACCGGCTCAAGAGCTCCTAAGCTTCAGGCTTCAATTCACCATTGCTTCAACATCCGCCAATCTGCATGCAGGCAACTTGCCTCAGCAAGGATATGTTTCTACGACAAAGGTCAATGTTCCCCTT
This sequence comes from Paspalum notatum, assembly GCA_022530915.1. Taxonomy (NCBI): domain Eukaryota; kingdom Viridiplantae; phylum Streptophyta; class Magnoliopsida; order Poales; family Poaceae; genus Paspalum; species Paspalum notatum. The sequence goes on from CM039692.1 coordinate 29,465,110, forward strand.
TCCTGTTTCAGAGTTAGTGCGAAGCTATTTCAGAGTTGGTAAAATTGTGATGATATGCAGTTTCTTTTCAGCTTTATCTCATGAAGGTAACATGTGTGCAGATAAAAATAGTGCCGTAGATTATTGCCATGATGTTTCTATGATTGAATGAAGGTAAGGTTACTGCCTACCTTGGTTTCAAAGAGACCTGTCAAATAAGAAGCCTTTTCTACTACTTAGTTTAGACCGCTGTATCCGAAATGCTATATGTGCTTTAGTTAATTGTTGACAAATCAGTTGATCTACAAAATCAAAACTAAATAAGTGTATCTAATGCTGAAAGTTTTTCCATAATTGTTATGTATCCTATCTGTACGCATCAGAATTTGTTATGAATGCTTTCTCACACAAGCAAAAACTAAAAGGAGGTCGGAAGACATACTGATCCCAATATACAAGCACAAACAACTAACAAGTACTATTAAGATTAGTAGAGCTAGATAAGCGTGCATAAAAATTGTTGCCCAAACCAATAAGAATGCATTATCAGATTGTAGAAAGCACTGAGAAAATCTTTACATCATTTAAATATGAAGTTTAATTAGTTAATCACAAAGAGGTTTTTTTTCCACACTGGATTTAAAATCACTTCAGAAATTACTTTAACTTATGAATTAATTACGGTACTATCTTCGAGAGAACTTATACTTTTTAAAATCTAATTTATTTTTTATGGATCTCTTGTATATGCATGCTCCATTTAGACGCCATTTGGATGGCAAGTTGGCTCTGGTAAGAATCTTTCTGCTACAGCATTGTCAATTCACCTGCTATTTGTGTCAACACTACTCTATGTCTTGCATTGCTTGCAGTTAAACTCTTAATTTTAGTATTTAGAGATCAATAATTGATAAAATTCAGTCACAACCAGGTTATCATGTTGTGTGGGTACACATCATTGATCATTCCCATAAGGTGAATGACAACTGCAATATCAATCTTACTCTTTTAGCACACAATTCGTAAATGTCAATAAAACTCAAACAGATTACATGTTCGTTTTTAATCCCCAGCTATATATAAGTTTAAGGTCCGAACTTAAACTGAAAAGAGGAGATTCAGAAATATTTCTTAGCAATTTGGCAAACATTATTCCAACAAGGTCAATACTCATATATTGAAGCCACCTTCCCTATAGTTCAACTCAATTGATATTTGGGAAAAGAGCTACGTAGTTTGTTTGACAACCTTTCTCCGTGGGACAAATATCAGTCAAATGCAGCTTTTAGCAAGTACATATAATTTCCACCGTGAGGTGGACACTGCTGAAATATAATGACACATGAATTATTACGTTTCAATCTGTTATCAACATTGTTGCCTCAAAAGTTGCCTTGTCAATTCATATATCAATTCTTCATGTTATAAATGTTTCTTCATTTATAGTAGAATTTAAGTTATATATTTACTAACAAGAATCATACTTTGACTTTTACTTGTCCAGAAGACCACAACTTCTGCTTTTATTTGGAGATAAAGTCAGCAATCCTTCACTACAGATATATTTCTTTTGCTAGGGAATAAATCACTCCTCCAATATGCGTGGTATACGCTTGCAGTAATACTACTAAGATATTCTACTAACTTTGTCTAAAGTAAGATCAAGTATATTGGTCAAAACTGTATCAACACTATGGAGCCCAAATTCTAGCCATCATTTTGGCTATTTTTAAATGATTTGGCACTAAATATACAATCTATCCATATGCCACGTTGAGGTGTCTCCAAGCCTAGATCTTTTATATACAAATAAACCGATAATTACAAAACATTCAGCTTCTCAGTTCTTTTTGTCATCTCAATGAATCTTAGCACAAACATAATTTTTTTTAACTGTCTATTTCTTCCATTGCAACAATATTGCACTTTCAAATACACAATAAAAAAAAACTGGCCATCTCACACCGGTTGCGCGGCAAAGCCGCGCTGGTTTCTAGTTTTTTCTAATCTTATATAAACAGTGCAAACCGTTCCTTGTAGTACTATTTTTTTTTTTCAAATCGAATCGAAACTGCAGACGCACCCACGCACGCCATTCGTATTCCGAGAACCAGCTTCCGTTTCCTCGCCTCTCCGGCTTCCGCCGCCCGCTACAAAAACCTCTTCGCCGCCGCAAGCCATCACAGCCGGTGGCGCGGGCGGCCATGGCGTACCTCCCGCCCCACAAACGCCATCCTACCTCCTCCACCGCCTCCACATCCACTCCCACTCCCGCACCCAGCCCTCCCCCTCCGTCCCTCTCCTCTTCCCTCCGCTCCCTCTCCCTCTCCTCCCCGCGCGGCCGCGGCCGCGGCTACGGCGCCGGCGGACGCCATCCCCGCCATTCCACCAAGATCATCCACGCCGCCGGCTGCATATCCCGCTGGTCCCCCTTCCCGCCCTTCGCCCCTGGCGCCGCAGGCGAGGAGCCCACCCTCCGCCTCGAGCCCTTCCCCTGCGTTCCCATCGAGCGCAAGACCGGCGCCAAGCCCCTCGCCCTCGTCGCCTCCACCCAAGGACAAGGCTCCTCCGGCTCCACGGAGGCCGCGGTCACCGCCATCGTCGAGAGGTTCTTGCCTGCCCTCCTTGCCGCGGCGGAGAGGGCCAGAGCGGGCGACGCCCCCAGCGATGAGTTGGTGAAGCTGAGTCTCGTAGCAAGGGTGGGAAAGGTGCTCTTCCAGTGCCAGCCGTGAGTCTTCTTTTTTCTCTCATACCATTTAACATTTCGCACTTTTAGTGATCTTGTGATGTATTGTTGAATACTGATCGCAACGACTTGCTGTGAATGGTGTCTTTCAGTGGTGAACCGCCCGTCTCCTTGGACACACTCCGCCAGGCCGCAACATCGGGGGGAGATGATTTGACGAGCCAGTTGCATAAATTGTTCTACACGACGGTTCCCATTGAATGTCTTTACAATATGGAGCAATCTGTGGTAAAGACGTTGGGATTGGAGTTTGATTCGTCCAAGAAGCACTACCATGTGAAGGTTTGATCCTCTAATGCTCCAATGCAGTCTGAACTTTGATTTGTTTCGGGTTCAGATTAGTAAATGAGTTTGGTATCTGCATTTTTTGACAGGTGTTTGACAAGCATCGAATTGATTCTACGATGTCTTGCAAATGCACTTTAAGGGAAGATGGGAAGCTTGCTATCCATAAGGTGAGTACCATTAATCATTGTTACATGACCTTTACATTTTCACCTTGTTTCACTACTCAGGGCCGAGGCCCTGTTCTAAACCATAAAATGAGGCCTACTTCACCGGGAAAAAATTATAGTAATATCAATCTGTTTATTGCTTGATAAAGACATAAAGTGATTGGTTATCAGAGGACACTGGTGATTCTTTTATAATAAACCTATCATAGATTTTTGACAATGAGTTAAATCATGTACTCTTTGTTTTTGCTTACGTCTTTGAGGTAACTGCATTTAATTTTCTAGACCGATTCATAGAATACATGACTTCGATAGTTGTCTAGTTCGATCTTGAAATCTAGTCTAGACCAATTAATTCACATACACACAAAAAAATGAATATAAAAAATTACTAAGTTAATGACCTTGGCAAAATTATCAATTCATCTTGCAACGAAAGGATACTAGACATGTAGAATTAAATTGAATAGGGTAAAAAACTATTTATGGTGCTAGCGTGCGGTGGCCCTGTGATTTGGGACCTTGCATGTTCATTTCTTGGCAAGTGGCATTGTGCACCCTTACGGCGTGTGTTTGCCATCTGCCAGATTGGAAACCCGAGAACTGGAGTATTTAGTGTGGTGGCTAGGTGAGCGAACTGCGAAACGAAATGTCACGGCACGATCTGGGAACAAGAAACACATGCACGGACCATAGAACTATGGGGACTAGGATTGTAGAAGAACGTAGTGAGCATTATGTTGCTAACTGCGTTCAACTTCTATACATGCTCAATTTGGGGACCCTGTTCCATCGAACAGGCTGCACGCCCCCTCGCACGGCCCTGTCACTACTTCTCAGCTCATTTCAGCAGTTCAAGCTACTTGTTTCCTTCATCGACTTTTAATGCAGTGACATGTCTTGCAGCCTGTTCGCTTCAGATTGTTTTGGCTGGTCTGTGCAGCCATTACAGGGCAACCAGGCATGTGAATAGTGAAAGAAGCCAAATAAGCAGCAGCACTAGCTCCAAATGAGGACAGCCGAACAGCCTGTTGATTTTGTCTAATATCAAAAAGTGTCAATGTGCTGTCTTTAATTTCCAAGTATAACTGCTGTGTCCACAAAGTCCTGATTTTTTAGGATTTTATACATGTTTTATCTTTTTTTTACCACTTGATGATTCGGCACGTCTAATTACATAAGCAACTGGTCCACAAAATCATGAATTTTAGGGCTTCCCCATAACTCGGTTGTAGCTATCCTGTAATGCCATCTTCTATATGAGAAGTTGATAGCTGACACATTATGAGATGCAAAGACATGAACATGTTTACCTTAGGCACCTTTATGGGTCATTCACTTCTATGGCACAGATGAAGATCTCCAAACTCCCTTATTGGATTACTTGATTTATTTAGCTGATGTCTCAATGACTTGTAGGTCTGTCTGTCCAAACTTGTAGATCCTTGAGTAGCAAACTTCCGTGCGTTACTTTATATATGCTCCCTCTGATATTTAATATATGGTGTTGATTGGTTCAATTTTTGAAGTAACCAGTGTCATGTTCAAAACTAGAGGGAGAAGATAGTTTATGAGATGTCTGTAGTTGTACTTTACAGAAAACGATTTTATGATTATAGAAGGGCTATGTTTCTCGGAAGCAGAAACATCTCCTGTCAATATTTATGATTACCATACATCAGTTGTCTTCATTAGATGGTTTACTTTGAATTTTGGTGATCTCTGTTTTGTTAATTCAAACCAGGAGTGACAGGTCGAGCACTGCACTCTTGATTAGCCTTATGTATTAAAAGAACAAAGATTCTCTGTATTTTCCTGGTATATACCGTATTGTATATTTATTAGGCTGTGCTACTGAATATTAACCCCCTTATATTTAGGTGCCTGTGATTGCGATTCATTTCCCTATCTTATGGTGTATTTATTGCAGTAGATGAAGGAAAAAAAAACTTGGGAATTTCTGTATTTTCCAGTTCAAGGTGTTTAGTTAATTATAGGATGGGATTTACTCCACATACTATGGGCTTTGTTGTGTTCTTCAAAAACAATCTGTTTCAAACCATGCTTCAGTTTCTGATTCCTCAGTGCTGCCTTTTATGCAGGTTGAATTGAATCAGGTACGGCACTTGGTGGAAGACATATCCTGTCTTTTCAAAAATCTTGATCTAAGGCTGGCGTTATGTAGAAAAAGGATCCTGAAAAACCTAGATGTAAGTACTTCTTGAGAGCGCCTTGATCCTTCTTGTATAAAGGTTACATACTTGCTTAATGTCACTTGCAGTCCGAAGTGGAAAATGCTATAAAGAACTTGGTGTCTGCTGCTATTATTGATCCTAATGTGAAAGGGGGGCTCAGATGGCCACTTGGAAAAGAGTCAATTGGTGAGAGGTTCAACATAGTTGGGGTGTGGCACACTGACTACAAAGCTTTCAGAAATGAAACCATGAGGCTCAAGCTAAGGCATGCTGACCGATTTGACCACCGAAGCTCCACCGGAGAAGTTGCCAATGAAGTTACCTTCAAACTAACCAGGATGTCTCGAAAACTGGAGGTTAGTAAATTGTACTCGAAAGATTGTTAATATATGTTCTGCATCTAGTAACTCCTTTTGCCAACATGGTAGAAATATTTGTAACTGGATTACCATCAATTTTCTAAACTTAGACTGACCACGCTGTTTTGTTAATTTCACAGGATGGTGATCTTGATGAGAACTCTCTGAAGGAGATGCTGGAGTCTGCAGTACAAATGGTTTGCGAGAATGCGCTGAACTACCAGATATTGCCTTGAGCTTGATTATGCAGTCAGTAGTTCTTCCCTGGAGATGCAATAAGAGTTGATTTCTTTCAGCTCCTCTGTATATAGTTTTGGTTTGCCGTGACCGTGATCTGTGACTATGATGGTGAGACCGAGTACTGTGTGGGAAACGGATGGGTGGTGGTCCTACTTAGCCCATGTCTGGTCTGGCCCAATAATTGGTCTTGACTTTTTATAACGTGCATATATAGCATTGTAGTTTTGATATTAATGTATTATTGGGCTATTGGCAAAAGTCATGAATCTTCCAACTGAAGCAGGGGGTGCTCTCCTCAGCACAGCATACGATAAAGATGGTGTTTCCCAAACATGCTCATTAGACTGGCTCCAGAGGTGCCCCCATTCCTCATGGTTTGCACCGTATACAGAGCGAAGGTAGTTGAAATAGTGATAGAAGATGGAGAACCGTTAGAGAGTCTTAGGCTATTCACACTCATTCAATTTTATTTTTCTACCATAAAAAAAATATTCTGTTTTGGTCAGCAATATTCTTTACTCTATACTACAATCTTCTGCAGTCATATCTACCATATATCTCAACGCTGTACTACCTATCACATATTATATTATTTCTTTCCAACTCAATCCTATCCCACCCACCAGCGCACCGCTCGTTTTCTCCTCCAATTTTCCGTCTCCCTTTCCCTCTCGGTCTCTCCAGCCGCTGCTACGCCCCACGCCTCGGCCAGCTGCCGCGCCCGCCACGCCACCCCGGGCGCCGGCCGCTCCGTCTCCTCAGTCGGCTGGCCACACCCCGCGCGGATGTGGCGAGCTCGAGCGACGCGGATCTGGGAGCTCAAGCTGCGCCTCCCCGCCATGCTTCTCCCACCGCCCTGCCGGCGCCGGCCAAGAATGCCGGGTCCATGCGCCGCCACCGGATTTGGAGTGAGGACGCGCTGAGGCCCCGTGCTGAGGAGAAGTCCCGAGGGGGGATCCAACTAAAGGGTCCTCAAAAAAGAAAATTTCCATAAAAAAGAGGAAGATCGATGTTGTAGCTGCCGAAGTAGAGGAAGGGGAAGAAGAGGTGTGTTCTCCTTGCTCTGCCCAGCTGGCTGCTGCTTTGGAAGTTCTTGCTATGGCGGCTAGTGCATCGGGCGAGGGAAAAACTGGGTCACATGATCCTGGGGATGCGGCGTTGCCGCGGGTTCGGATGGAGGCACACTGGCTATGGTTGGTGAAGAATCAACTAGTGCTGGCGCGCATGGCGGCATTGTTGGGCCGATCTCTTCTTCTGCTCTTGGTGAGGGTGCTCGTCAGGTACGTGCAGTGGGATGGGTAAATGGATTGTCTACGCACTGTAGCTACACTGTTTACAGAAAGAGAGGTAATTGAAACAGTAAATACACAATGCATTTGCACATCCTGCTGCACGTAGCCTTATGTCCGAAAACGAGCTATGTGCAGTAAAGGAGGGTGTTTATCTTCGAGCTACTCTGGCGACTCTTGATTTCAGCGACGGCGAAGGCGACATCAGGGTGGACACACCGATTGACATCTGTAGCATCCTGAAATTTAGGGCGCAAAATTTTTCTTCTAATTCCCCTCCTAATTCAAAATCAATTTTCAAAATCTTGTTGTTACGTTGTGTTAATAAGCTCAACAGAAATCCCCAATTATTCCAAATACCGCCACCAAATTTCTACACAAAAACCCTTTTCCAAAATCCTTTCTAAATTCAAATTCAAAATCCAAAAAAGAAAAAAAAGAAAAGGGAAAACTCCCTTCTCTCCGCGGCCCACCCCCCTTCCACCTTCCCTCCTGGCCCACCCGCCTCCCCGGCTCAACCAAGCCAGCCCGCCTCCTGCCTCCCTCCTACTGCCGCCTGAACCCCACTCGCCAGCGCCCCCCCACCCACTGCCCACTAGGCCCCACCCGTCATCCTCTCCTCCTCCCCTGCCTTCTTCCTCCTCCGGCACGCGCCGCGCACGCCGCGCACTCCGTGACGCCCCACCGCCGGTCCCACCACCGGCCCAACCCCTGCCGCTCCCCGTCGACACGCCGCGACGCACGTCCCCCGGCTCGCCGTCGGCACAGGCACCCTCCGCCGCGCACCCCCCTTGTCCCCTTCCCTGACCTGTGACGCCGCGCGTGCGCCATGTGCGCAACATGCATCACCGGCCCCGCACCCCTCAATAACACCGCACGCTCCGCGACGCGCGATGCCGCCACGCCGCCCCGCCACTTGGACACCGCGCCGCTCAGCCATTTGGGTAGCGCGCCGCCACGTCGCCGCTGCACATCACTCCGGCTATAAATGGCCACCCGCCGCCGCCGCCGCACCCCGCTCCTCACCCACTCGCCCCTCTGCTCGCTGCGACCGACCCCGGCACACGGGCGCCGCTAGCCACGAGCAAGCCTTCTCCCCCCTCCCCTCTTTGGGTTCCGCCGAGCCACTACCCTAGCGAGCCGCTGCCCCAAATCCTTCATCCACCCGCCTCCGTAGTTCGATTGGCTTCATGCCGAGCCTTGCCACACCACCTTCTCCCTCACCGGCACCTCGCCATTCCCTCCCCCGCATCACAGAGTCGTCGTCGCGCGTGCATCTTGCACCACAAACTTGTCCCCGCACCGCCTCGCCGTGGGCAACCCCCTGCCGGGCACTAAACCACCCCACCGACCCCACCACTCGATTTGCCACCAAGTGCTCATCGTCGCAACGCCGGGCATCTCGCCGAAACCGCCATCGGCGGTGAGAACCGCCGGTGGACCACCATTTGACCCCCGCCGGGAACCGGTTCACCCCGAGCCGAACCGGTCGCCGTCACCTTTCGTGACGCCGTCGCCCTCCCGCGGCCGCTGACGCGTAGGCCCCATGCCCACGGCGTCGGCCACACTGTCACGGCCACGTGGGCTGGCCCAGTTAGACGCGCATGGGCCGCGCCAGGCCAAAATCAACCCCGGCCCAAGTTCACTTTCCGCAGGCCAAAAATCCGAGAAAAAGTCCATTTCTAGCCCTCCAACTTTCTAGAAAGTCTAAATCTACCCCCTAGCCATTGTATGCCCCATATCTCCTCCGTTCCAACTCTGATTTGGGCGATTCTTGCGCCTAAATTCATCTAAAATCAAGATCTATCCATCTATACACTCCATATAGTCATTTCCCCTGGCCGGAAGACGCCGCCATGCCACCATGACGCGTCCTACGCCTAGTCAGTGCTTCCCACTAGTCCCACACAAGTTTGTGTGCCTGGTGTGATGCCATTGACCCCCTACTCTCTATCAAAAAGATTGTTGTCTTAATCCTTCCAGTTCCACTTCAGATGATGACGATACCGAAAATCATCTGAATATTGATTCTAATTCACAAAAAAAAAAACCTTCTCCACCCCAATCATCATGTGACCGCCTCCCCTTCGGCGTCGCCGCCCTCGCATCATCGTCCCACCACCACTACCATGGCGACTCTGTAACTATCGTTACCGAGGCCGCCAGCTCGCCCGAAAGCTCGCTACACCTCAACCACTTGCAATGATACTGCCAGTAAGAACCCCAGATAATCCTTGTCTTCTCCATCCAAAATCCAACCCACCAAATACCCGTTGAGCTCATATTGTATCTCATGTGTTGTGTGCTTTTTTGTTTGTGCACGTAGGAGAGTCCGATCGTCCCGGTTCCCAAAACATCCGACCCGGCGACCATAGAGCTCACAATGCCCGAACATCAACCGCTCTATGTTCAAGTTGAAAGGCAAACCCACTGGAATACCCACTTGATGCATAAAATTTCTATGTTTTACAACCACAACCCTTGGTCTGTTAATCACATAAAAACTTGCATGTTTTGCTTGCTAAGGTAATCTCACAAAGATATAGCCACCTAAGCCTACTTTAGATGTAGTGCGCATAGGTGGGAATGCTCATTAATTATATATATCATAATCTTGATGACAAGTTGGGATTATGGTTGTGGAACTTGATGGGTTTGGGAATAAGGATGGGTGTGTGTGTTTTGAAATAAAATAGGGCAGAACCCCGGCAAACGGCCCATGGGTCGGGATACGCCATTAAAGGGCGGGGAATGAACGGGAAACTTAGCAAACCGTGGTTACCCAGGTCTCGGTCTTCGTGGAGATGACCGGGTAGGTGGATACTCGCGGTGTCGAGCAATGTAAGGTGTTGATGGTTCTACCTGAGCTCTATAAGGACCGCGTTGATTAACATCTTGCCTAACTCTTTAGTACAACCACTCGCTCTGTATGAGGCATTGGCTGGGCCCGAGCTGGAGTGGATAGCCTAGTAGCTTCTGTGTTGGCGCACAAGGGGCAAGGGAAAGGGTTGTGTACCGAGGGGGTGTTGAGGGACACCAGGGTGCGGCTCGGTGGTCCGAACCTCTAAAGTACTGCTAGGCGATGAAACGAAGGCAACAGTTTGGTTTGGAATTCGGACGCTTATTTAACGGTAAGTGTCGCTGAGTCCAAGTTGTGGGAATTGGTACAACCTTTGATCAGAGTAGAACCTATTCTAATAGTCCGAGTCCACTGGTATGGATGAGTTATGGCTTGGTTCTTCAATCAGCACTTTTCATAAACTAAAAATGGTGGGAATTGGTTTGGTTTTGGGTTGGGAACAAAGTGGTTTTGGGTGGATGCTAAGCTACGGGGATAGAACCCGGTGGAAAGTGAGATGGCTGGAAAGTCTTTGGCCATGTGGACCGGCAAGTCTAGTGGCACCCCTTTTTGAGAAAAACTCTGTTTTCTGAATGACTAAAACTTGTTAGACTAGCTTAAAACGCTGCATACAAAATATTTTCATGCAAAGCTTTCCTGAGCTCCAGATATGACTTGCATGTAGATATAGCTATACCTCTACTCCTTACGGAGGAAGTGGGCTTGTTGAGTACGTATGTACTCACCCTTGCTTTGTTGTTGGTTTACAGAGAAGGAGAAATCATCGTGTACCTACTAGATTAAGGGCTATGGCCTACTTCCCAACGTGACGTGTGGAAGCTTGGGCCTACGTTTGGTTGGTAATTGATGGTAAGATATCGTGAGATTACGACCGTTAACACCCCTCAAGCTTAACTTTTGCTCGTCCTCGAGCAAAGCTAAGACTGAAATTAGATCATGAGTTGCTGCAATATCGAAGATGATGATAAATTCTTATACATGACTCAATACTCATGCTTTTGTTTCGAGAAGTGAAATAATTGAAGCTCACCTTGTGTACTACCGGTGGTGCATCTTTTTGCTTACCTTGCCTAGTACGGTTGAGAGATGGAACGACCATTGTACATGAGTTCTACTAATTTGCTCTTTTTGGATGTCTTTCTCAAGAGTTTTCAAGATTTTTTTCAAAACAAAAATAGCTTCCCCAAGGTGCTCTTAGGCACTCAAAAGTGTTTTATCTCCCAGGGCCAAGATTCAACCAATACTTTCTTACACTAAGGCCTATGTGGAGCTTTGGGGAGGAAGAATGTGGCACAGTTAGGACTTGGACCAAATAGTGTACTCTATCACTTCTTTTAATTGATCACTGGAGTATGAATGGTTGTATTGTATGCCTCCTTCTCTTAGTATTCATCCCTTATAGCCTTTTGTTGATTTGGAGTGGATATGGAGCTTTTATTTATTTTTGCCATGCTTAAACTTGTATGTTTTTCATTTTGCCATGCTTTTGCACACGTTTTTCTTTTTGCCATGCTTTTGCATGCTTTTCTTTTTGGCTCCATACCCTTACTCATTGAGATTTGAAGGCTAGGGATTATGAGAAGCATTTGGAGACATTTTGGTGGATGCAAAGTCCGGAATGGATTACTTGCATTTTTGCTTTTGTACTCCAGCTATCAATAGAAGGTGATATTTCTACTCAAAGAGACTCAAAATTTGACAAAGCTCAAAATAGCACTAAGCAACTCTTTGTAGCAGTTTGAACTAATTGAAGCATTTTTGGTTCTGCTAGGTATTTTTGACCAAGGGGAGCTATATTTTGTTATTTTTAAAAATAAAAACCTAAGATGTTCATCTTACTAAGAGCATGAGAGAATTATCCCATATTCAAGTCATATCATTCATCTCACAACAATTTAGGCTTGTTATTACAAAATGCATCCACAAGATAGATCCTTGGTTTACTTCTTTTATTCACAAACTCAAAACTAAGCTAAGCACAAGTCACATGCAAGAATTAAATCATTCACTTGATAGAGCAACTATTCATCATTTCTAAAATGAAACTAGCATGTGAACTTATCATTAAAGCATGGGAGTTTTTTTATATATATACTGAAATAAATAAACTAAATTAAGCAAACTAAATTAAACAAATTAGATTGAGCAAACAAACTAATAAACTCTCAAAGCAAAGATACATGGGTGGTACAGAAATTGGGGGACTGTCATACATACCCAGCTGTTGATTTGGGTCCCCCCAAGCTTCAACGAAGCTACTCAGGTTAGTACCCATAGTATTGGAAAAATCACCGGGACTCATCAAAGGTGCGCTGAGCCGTCGCTTCTATTTCAAGGAGGCGGTTGTACTGTTCGTCCTGGGTCTGCTGAATGACCTAAGTGCGCTCATCTACTTGGTTAAGCTGCTGGGCCATCCCAGCTGTCCGCTGGTCCTGAATGGTTAGGGACCTAAAGATGGCACTCAAGGGGTCTCCTGCAAAGCGTGCAGAGGCAGATGGTCCTGCCTCGTATGGTGCTGAACCGTACCCATAGAAGGTTCCTCCTCCTTGCTGCTGTGAGAATGCAGTGCTCGGCTCATGTCCCCATTGTGTTCCAGATCCTCCGTGGGGCTGCCACGTCGGGTCTGTTCCCTGGGTGTGCCAGGACGTGCCAGTCGTGGCATGGAACCAGGTAGGTCCCGTCCCAGCGTTTTGCGCATTCTGTGCTTACTTCTGTAAGCGCTCTTGGGCTGCCCTCGTTTGTGCCCTGGTCATGACTCCCACTGGACTATGTCTGGGCTCCTCTAAAGGCTCTTCCTCTGGGACGCTCTCTAATAGCATAGAGAGTGTGTCCACGTGGTAGATTTTGAACTGAGGTGCTGGTAGAGGCACTTCAAAGTTGTACCCCTTATAGATCATGACATATGTGTCCGTGCTGGGGTTCTTGCGCAAAAGTGTGCCCGGATGAAATGGCTCTCGGTGACTAGGTTGGGTGTGTCAGGGATAAGAATGCCACCTGGACATTAGCTAAGACCCCTAATTCGGATGCAATTCTTGTGACGAATGACGTGATTGATATGGAATTTTCATCCCAGTGGTAGAGTATGGCGGTGACAAGTGCATATTTCTGCTTACGCCACATGGCATTTAAGTCCTCTATGGTCACGCAACGTGTGTCATCGTGGGGCAGGACTACGATGGTAATCCAGCGGGCCATGAACCGCATGGTGGGTGCTTAATGTTTGTGATGCTCTTTTTCCCCTTGTAGTTCGGCCCAGCTAGTTTCTTCCAGAACTCTGTTGCATTGAAGCCTATGGGTTCGGCTGCTATGGAGCAGCGGGGTGAGAACCTGAGAGCATTGCTGAACTGACGGAGTGTCAGTTCATGCTAAGAGTTAAAGAGTTTGAAATGAACAGTCGTGCCGGACTCCAGTGATACTACTCGGAGGGTCATCAAAAATTTCATCGAATTCATCATCCATACCTATGTTTGTCATGAGTACCTCATCGAAGCACTTGGTGAGGGTGATAGGCTTGGTGTGGAGTCGCCTCAGCAGGTCGGCTTCATCTTGACTGCGCGTTTGGATTTGAGAATCCAGCAGCAATACGGGCCCGGTGATGGAGGATGAAGCTTCTTTTCCTCCCGATCTAGCACTTGATGAGCCTCTGTCGGACACCGTCCGCGAGTTCTGTGAGCTGGAGGACGTCGGGAACCATATGTGCTGCCCCACTTTGCTGATGGTACTTCTCGCCCTCTTGAATGCGCGCTTCATCCTGCACAAAAAGATAACCACAAAAAACTACGAGACGACAAAATAAAATTAGCGTTAGTTGTTAGTCGTCCTTGTGGGGAGTGACACCACAACAACTCGTTCGTGGTCTTGCCGAAGAGAGGGGCTAGTAGCTAAATTATTTGCTCAACTAGATTTTTATTCGGACATTACTTAGCTAAGCAAAGAGCTAATTCAACTACTAACCAAAGGAATTTTGAGAGGGAGAGAAGGGAGTTGTTTGCTGCTGCTTGGTGCATTGGATAAGGAGGTTGAGGGCTGTATTTATAGCCAAATGGGGGAAGCAGGGGGTCGGGCGACTAGGCCAGGGGTCGGCCAGCCCTTGGCCGTGGTCGGCCGGCCTTCTCCCATGGTCGAGCGATCACTTTGCGTGAGGGTGCAGCAAGGGCGAGAGGCAGGCAGGTCGGCCAGCCATGAGGAGCTGGTCGGGCGGCCATCAACTGCTGCTGCTTTACTTTGCTTAAGTTGGAAGCAAGAGAATGAGAGGGAAAAGAAGAGGCAGGAAGAAGCTGATCGGGCGGTCTCATCACCGCGGTCGGCTGGCCTGGCGTCTCGTTGCTTTGTGTAGTGGAGTGAACGTCAAGCATCATGCACCGAAAGCAAAGAGGCAAAGGGGTCGGGCGACCAGCTTTGGTGATCAGTGGAGGTGCAAAGTGGAGAGGAGGCAGAGGAGGGCAGGTCGGGCGACCAGCATGAGGTCCGCCGGCCTATCAATCTTGCTCCCCTCCTTTGCTTTTTGGTTACTCAGCCCCAAGGTAGAAGAAAGAAAGTGAACGGGAAAGCAAAAGAGGGAAAGAAAAAGAGAAAGGGTGAGTAAGAAGAGGAAGGGAAAGGGGGGCAGGCTTGGTCGGGCGGCCTGACCTTCTGGTCGGCCGGCCTTGGCCGAAGCACCCTGCCCACTCTTGCAAGGTTAAGGGAAGAGGGTGAAAGGAAAAGAAAGGAGAAAAGAGAAAGAGAGAGAGAAGAGAGGAGAAAAGGGAAAGAGAGAAGAGAGTGGGAGGCCGGCGTGGTCAGGCAGCCTGGCCTTGCGGTCGGCCAGCTTGACCAGCCCCCCCTTGCTTACCCTTTTGCAGGTGGTGGTCGGCCGGCCTCATGATGAGGACGGCCGGCCCCTAAATTTTTTTTTCGAAAATGAGGAGTATAAACTAGATGCAATAAAGGATAAAATTATGCATTGCTAAAATTTAAATATGCAGTGGAGCGTTTAAATTAAAATTGGCAGAAAATAAATATGCCGTCGAATGATAACGCCAAATTTACCTCTTGGCGGAAGCGAACCATTTACCTCCATTCGGGATGTCGCGTGAGCGTATGTACGGGGAGGTAAGCGGTACTTTTGCGAGCCACTTGAAATTTGTCGCAGATGAGTCCTGGGTGCGCTCGTTGTCAACATGCCCATAGTATTTGTCCTAGTGTCTCCATGGGTATGTTGATTTTTGTTGCACCCTCGGTTGGCGGGTCTTGTAAAATCATGGGTGCCGACCTTCTTAACAGGAGCTTTGCCTCCTATTTCCTAGTTCTTGCGATTAGCCTTCGTGGCTCTCGCCTTCTTCCATTCGTCTTCTTCTCGTTGTCGGATGGCAGCCTCGGTGGCTAACTTCCGTTTCATGAATGCTACAAGACTGTCCATCTCTTTCCCGGAAGCGTTGTAGACTGACGGCTTCGGCACATACTTTTGGCACTTGA
Organism: Paspalum notatum; assembly: GCA_022530915.1. Lineage (NCBI taxonomy): Eukaryota > Viridiplantae > Streptophyta > Magnoliopsida > Poales > Poaceae > Paspalum > Paspalum notatum. The sequence goes on from CM039692.1 coordinate 29,480,687, forward strand.
AAATCTTCACTTGGCTACATTGTTCCACTTTTGGTTTGAAGGAGAATGTCCCCCTCATCCCGTTGATGTTGAGGTGGACTTCTCCGGCTCCAACATCTATGCTTGCTTCTATGGTGCTCAGAAACGGCCGCCCAAGAATGAGCGGTGTCTTGGCATCAATCTCCATGTCCAATACCTCAAAATCCACAGGAATGAGGAAGTTCCGGATCTTCATCGGGACATCCTCAGCGATCCCCGCGGGGTGTCGGATAGATTGGTCCACAAGTTGCAGGCACATGCTCATGGGGACGAGTGCCGCATGATTGAGCTTGTCGAAGACAATTTTAGGCATAACACTGACGCTTGCTCCGAGATCACATAAGGCTTGATTGAAGACTTGGTTCCCAATTGAGCATGGAATGGTAGGACTGCCAGGGTCGTTCTTCTTCTGTGGAGGTTGGTTGAGTATAGCTGCGCTACACTCCTCGGTCATATGCACAATTTCCGCTGATGGCAATGGTTTCTTATTGTTGAGTATATCTTTCAAGTACTTTGCATATGTCAGTACCTGCATAGCATCTAGCAGGGGTATATTGACATATAATTTCTTAATGACCTCAACAAACTTACTATATTGTTCATCGGCGACAGCCTTCTTGTTGCGCTGAGAGAAGGGCAACACCGTTGTGTCATAAAACTCGTGTGGAAGAGTTTTCGGTGGTGCCTTCTCCTTTGCGGCACCAGTGTTGGTTTCTGGATCATCATTCTCCTCCGTTTTGGTGACCCTAGTGTGTAAGAATAATCCTTCTTGTAGTACTTGCACCTTGCCTTTAATAACATCTTCCCTTTCTCATATGGATCTGGCACCTTCACCTCATCAAAGACATCCCAAACTTTGGATGTCTTCCTGCTATTTTTTTCTATTTTAACGTTTATGTTTACCCCCCTACGCCGTTTCTTCCCTCTTTTTCTACCTCCACCATCATCTGATTCACATATGGTCAGCACCTTTGCCACCTAGCACTGTTAGCTCATCCTCAGACATATCATCCCTTTTGTCATATGAATTACTCTCTGAATCAGTCCCATCACTTGCATTTGCACCCACTCCCTTTTGTTGCACAACAGATTCCATCACTTACCAAGCTACAATCAAGAAGAAATAATTGAATTTTATTACTATGTGTCCACATATACATTCCTAATCAATGGATTATGGATACTCATAAACTAAATCAAGAAACAATCGGCGTTTGGTTGCTCATTGTCTATTGCTGGCGGAGCAGTGGCAGCGGCTTTGAGTCGAGGGAGTTGTCAGGTGGGCGTCGGCCGGAGGACGGCGGCCGAAGACGATGAGGCAGCGTGACGGCGTTAAGCAGGCGGTGGGCAGCGGCTCGGCGCCTGGTCGTCGGCGGACGACGGACGACGTACTAGAGGGAGCCAGGGAGGGCGGACGGGGGTCGGGGCTCGGGGGCGCCTCGTCGTCGTCGGACGAGGGACAGTAGGTCAGGGGTGGACGGTGGGACGGGGATCAGCGACTCGGCGTCCTCGGGGTCCGGGGAGACGGGGAATCGGGAGCTACACACCGAGCCGCCACCTCTGCCTACTCGAGCGCTCGGTGGATCAGGGGTAGTAGGGTTTCGCTGGTGGGTTTGATGGGCCTTATTTGTTGGGCTATACGCCTATACACCTGAGAGTTGCCTAGGCTCAGCTCGCGAGCCGCTCCGAGCCAAGCCGAGCCGCTCCGAGCCCGGGTTGAGCTACGAGCCGCGAGCTGAATTTCCAGGCCTAGCCGCCAAGAGGGGGGACGCTTGCTCACACGCACGAGGAGCACTCAGCTCCCACCTTGTAACATTGAGAACAAGCAATACAAGAACACCTCACCATAGTGGACGTAGGGATTTTATCCCGACCCACTCTAAATCCTTGCGTTCATCGTGCACACGCTGCATCCTTGAGCCTCCGAGGCTTGGCCATCAGGGCGGCAGCACGCGAAGCCCCACTAGCCTACAATAAATCTATTACCGTGGTAGAAAAACCACGACATATAGCGAAAGCATAAACGGAAAAAAATGAGCCGCGTGTCAACTGGAAGACTCCCATGCCTAGAACTCATCAAAACCCTAAACATACCCCTCCAAGCCTTCATCAACTGAACAACAGATGGGACCACCCAACAAAAGAAAGAAAGAAAGAAACAAGCATGAGTACGCAAACTGAACTCCAAAGCATAACATGAACCATGAGGCTCTAAGGTTGGCTAACATGACCGCATTGCTTTTAGTTGGTCAAGTTTTATTAACAACTAATTACTAAAGTGAGTAGGTAAATCATTAGACCAAGATATTGCATAAAACATTAATCATCATTATTGATATCGAAACCAACTCCCAAACCAAACCAAGATCCACTGATCAACAGAAGGGTCTAGGCCGCTTATGACCGTGAGCACAGCTGATATATAAGTTTTGCACTCTTGAGAGGTGGTACAACTTTATCTACAAGTCGTGAACTACGCCAGTGGTTCATCACATTGCCTTTAGTGAGAGGACTGGCAAGCGCACTACGAGGCCTTTACAAAGATCATGTTACAAGTTGATAACAGCTAAGGTTTTAGGACTTTTAAAAGTGATGGAACCCTCCTTCAATGGGTGAAGAACAAAGCACACACAACCCAAGGCAGCCAAGGACCATCTCCTAGCCACACCTCTTTGCCCATAGGTAAGTACCAAAAACTAAAGCAATCTAATTGGCTAGCCAAGACCACCCCATCCCAATCTTGTGGTTGCACGAGAGTCCTAGATGGTCACTTCAAGAATAGGTCATTATGGAGAGTGACTATGAGCAAAACCACTAAGCACATTGCCCATGCCCCCTAAACCTTGTTACTAAAAAGCCTTTTTTTGACCAAGATATGAATCACTCAAGCACATCAGAGCAGAGGGCCAAGCTCAACATTTAAATTGCATAGAGCCATTAATCAGATTACTATCTGTTCGCGCAGCTTCTAGCAAAACTTAACCAACATGCATAAGGCTATCGCATGGTCCTTATGGGTACATCAAAATTAACACATGCACAAGCAATGAGTTATTGGTTGTTAGAGCAATGGCTAACTTTGCAAAAACGAGGGCTAAAACATAATTAAACCTAGCCACCGAGGGTTTTAGAGCAAAACCTCCGGAGCGCGGACTGCGGGTTCAAATCTCGGAAAGCTTAGGGGCCAAACTAATAAAAATAGGGCTTATTATTTTATAACTTTGATGTACTAGGGGTTAAATCTACAGAAAGGCAGGGGCTTAAGCGCAAACAATCCATTGTTGACCGGGTCTGCGCTTGCGTGGCACTGACGTGTGGGCCACATGGCTGTGATGTAGCTTGCGACATCAGGCTATCCGGTGGGCCTATGCTGACGTGCCATGTTCTGATTTGCCTGCAAAAGGGTACATGGTCGATCTAATTGTGGCTGTGCATCCCAAAACGGATGGCTAGGGTTTCACAGGGGAGTTGGCGGGTACCAGCGGTGACCTCTCACTTCATCCATCCATCTTTGACTCTTCGTCTCATTTCTCCCATGCATCTCCACGACGACACGAATTTGGCCTGCCCATGCAGCCGCGCGACATTAACACGGAGTGTGTGCTATCGGTAGAGCTCTACCAGCAGAATTCTATCCATTATGAGAAAAATAGATCCATCACCTCTTATTTTGGAAAGTGTTATCGGCAGAGTTCCATTCTTAATCATATTAGTTTCGTTCCTTTTTTATTTTAGTAGCCTTCTCGTTGCAGCCATTCTTAATTAAAGTAATCATTTTGGTAGCCTTCTTTTATTTGAGAATCATCATTAAATATCTCAAAATAAGATTATGTCATTGGATCATCGGAAGTTATGTCATTATTATTTTGCAAATAAAAGTACATATATACGCGCATATTTTTAACATGCACATATATATACATACCATTTAGGGCCCATGATATGGAGTTTCCACTAGGGCCTTTGGAAACATTGAGCCGACCCTGCCTAGACTTAGCTCAAAAGAGAGAGAGAGGGCATCGGCGGTTCTCACCGTGGGCTTGACGAGGACAGGGGACCAGCGAAGTGAGCTGGCGATGGAGAACGGCGGTCGGTGGGGGCGGTGCTTGCAAATAGAGGCGATGGGGCATGTTTGGATCCTTTGCCAAAGCTTGCCTAACTTTGCCGGGCAAGACTATGTGTTTAGTAGTGGATGTAAAATGCTGCTTTGTTCGGCAATCTTGCCTCCCCAAGCAAGAAAAATGCTTGCCTAGTGAGGAAAGCCGAATTGGCTCTCCGGCGTTAGTAAGGCAAGCACACAGCGGTGTGCAAGCAATAAGGACTGCTTGTTTGGTTCGAAACCTGGGGATATTTTGCCTGGACTGGCACGTCCCTGTTGTTAGAACATGAACATGGTATGCCCATAGGATCTACTAGCCTAAGGGATGAACACGCTAATCCTTAAGTTAGTCGAACACTAACCTTAATCTCTGTCCTTGATGACGACCTCTACTCACCTCGGAGAGGAAGTAGGAACCTGTAGATCGCCGTGATAGGAGAACCGCGATGGCTCTCGGTCTTCAGGGTCGCGGGCCAAGCCTTGCCTTGATCGGTAGGGTTAGGAGGGTGGTTAAGGACGTGATTAACACTAATCATCATCGTTAGGCTAACCAGTGACCCTCTTCTTATAAGGCTTGAGCGTCCTGGGACCAGGCCAAAGATGAAAACGCTAAATTAGTGCCCACGATCACGCGCACAGGAATGGAAACAAAGGACGTGGCCCTGTTATCTCGGTCAAAGGAGATTGGGGCTGAGATTAATTCCAACATTCTCCCCCTTAATCGACGGGCTAACAACATAAGTCCTTTCTCAGGAGATAGAGTATACGAGGTAAGGATTTTACAGTAGCTATCAAAATGCCATGCACATCACAGTACCTACAATGTAGCAATCCACTTTGATTGAATAATCATTTATTCATGATGGGAGATGGCCCGTTTACTTATGGTCCTATTGTGCAGTTTGTTCTCATTTATAATTATGTGTACACTTATTATCAGAGTGAGAACAAGATAATATTTCCAGAATCAAAACTTGAGATCTCAATTTTAACCCAAAGTAATAGACTTCAAAAAATTTCTTTTATGCCGGCAAAACTTAAAACATGAGCCAATAAGAAAATAATGGGTATGATGCTTAATCCTTGTACCTTAACTTATCACTTAATGTTAAGCATCATTTTGATTCTGGATCCATCTTTCACAATGCCAAGTGTTTGGCAATGTCACTAGGCATGTTACTCGAGGAGAAATTGCACTTTACGTAATGAGTTCGGGATAAGGACTCCTAAGTTAAATAATCTTATTCTTAAATCATATTGTTGTCTAATGTGGAAAGAATTCCACGGACCCACGGCTTATCACAATATCTTAAGAGATTGGTTGGAGCCATTCCATAACGGCTCCCCCATAAGGGTGAAGATATAACTTAATGTGGAATAATCAACATGCCTTGCGGACTGAATAACCATTGGCTTGATGGTTATCTTATTTCTTATGTGACCATGTGAGTTATCAGTGTCATATGTAACACAAGGTTACAACCAAAACTATGCATATAACACAACTTTACTTAGTAATTTTCAATTGGTCCATCCTGGATTGAAATATGCCAAATATCCCGATACTAAGGGCACATAATGACTCAAGTATACAAAATACTTATCAAAATGAGCCAACAAACATACTGCCCTTAACGCAAATCATCATGGTAGAGTATTTATACATAATATCTTATATACTCGATCAATATATAGAGTTAAACTATGAACCAGAAGATGGTGAATACTTGATGCCAAAAGAACATAATAGACATCACCAATATATTAGTGCCCCGAAAGGAAAAGTTAATCTTCGGTTTTTGTGTACAAAATTCCTATTGCTTATGTACAATAATTTTTACCAAACCTATGTACAATTTTGTATGTGCACTCATAAGGATCTATGAAACAATGAGGATCAAGTGCCATTCTATTGACTCATCAGTACTCAATGAAAATTCTAAAACCCTTTTATTATGACTGTGAACTCAAGCATTGTCTTTGGTTTATTCCTATGGAGTCACGTAACGAAAAAAGTATCATGTGGACCCATTACTGTCCACTGTCTTGACTCCATTAGAAAATGTTACTATACCATAAGCATCATTAGGGGCTAACAAAATAAATATCACAATGATGAGACCGAGTATGTGGGGCTCTCGCTAATGTGTTAAATAAGCACCGCAGGCAAGAGATTATTTGCCTTAAGAGCACCGACTAAAATTTGACTAAGTGGTACACTTAATAATAATGATAATAGTACCCTACTAATTAGGATGGTAACTAAAACAAGATTTCGGCGCCTTTCATAGCATAAGGCTAATTGACACTGACTTTGGGTGATACCGACTAATATCTTCATCCATGAGAAGTTTGGCTAACAATATCTGAGGTTCACCAAGAGCAATAGAGTAAACTTATGTTCATAGAGTACTTAACTTCATGGAAAAATTATTTACATAATGAACATTTCTTTCTAATAATGAGACGTTCAATTCTCCCCCTCGAAATGTGGTCAATACGTTAGTTCCACAATTCGATGAACTCTCATAAGGAACTAGTTTGGAAGGCTACGGAGTTAACAATATAATTATTGAGCATAATCAAATTATTGCACAAAGAGGATGAAAAGCATAACTTTATCCCAGTGGACGAAAATTCCAACGGCCTAGGCTTATCATTATGTCATTGCATAGTCGATAGCTCTAAGACTCCAACTCAATAAATTCCTATTCATGAGGTATTGTTGGCGAACAAAATAAGTATCTTAGTGTTATCTTTTACCAACATCAAACTGCACATTACTATGAGCTTAATCATTGTTTATTCATACATAATGAGAACTCAAAAGCTTCAATAGTATTCATGTCTTAGCTCTTATAAAGGATAACTAATGAGCTTTCAATACCTGCTGATAAAAAACATAATGGATCAGGGGATAGCTCTTCCAGAATCCAAGCGGCATATTCATAAGAGACATTCTCTCAGTTTTAAGCCCACAAGATATTGACACATAAGAAATTCATTGGGTTCTCATCAATGTACTAATGTCAAAAAAATCTTTTCAGAAGGGAGCTAATAACCAAGTTGTGCAATAATCAAAATTCATAATCCTCAGGAATAATTGGTAACTCTACTCTATTTCTCATAGAGTACATAAGTAAACGACCAACAAAATTTAAGGTCGAATTCATATAATAGTAGTACAAGGGATATACATGTACGACTAACATCTTTAATATCAAAAAGTAACGATATATGTTAATATATTCAGGACAAAAATTGCATATCATAAAATCAATACTATCAATAACATGTCATAAAATTAACAACAAATAATAATGATAACGAAGATAATAGTGATGATAATAACAGCAAAAATAATTACCCGGTATTGCATCATTGCCAAAAAAGAAAACAACAACCCTCCAAAACTATATGTCATTCAATAGAAGACTGAGCAGGAAGGAGCTGGATTCGTTAAATGATGATGTTCCATCAAACATATAGTTTCTAAAGGAACAATATATTTCTTAGGGACACATAAATATAATTAACGTTGGCCAAAATATATCAATATGCCTGACTAATTTCCATAATGATGCTAAATCCCTAACCAAGACATCTCGTTGGTTCCATCTCAGCTAGAGACAACTTAATCATTTGGAAGACTTAGGGACAATGAGTGATACAATCAACATTAGAGATACATTAACATAATCAACGTTGGTCAAAAACATCCATGCACCATAAGTCATCATTAAATAGCATCATGTCTCTAATCAGGATTTATCGTTAGTTCCATAATGATTCGAGACTATTTTACTATATGAGACAACATAAGAATGACACAATAGTAAGACCAATATGGATCGAATGAGTACACATATGCCATAGCCCAAAGACATGAAATCTCCAACCAAAATTTCTCGTTGGTTCCATTTAGATCAAAGATGATTCAACTAAATTTGGCCTAAAAAACTTATATGATCATAGCAACAAATTACTCGGGACTTAGCTATCTCAATAATCCAATTAGTTTAAGAGCTCATTAAATGACAAAAGGCCATGAGCAACGATGGTTGACAAATAGCCAAGAGCATGAGCTTAAGCTCATCATAATTGAGTCGTGTCAAGTCCCAAAACACAAGAATAATTAGCTAGAGAAAAAGGGAATCTCATGATCATTATGGCCAAAACATCATTAGATATATTAGCGGAAGTGTAAGGATCAATGAAATAAAAAAATATGAGACTTAGTTATGGTGAAAAAATAATCACAAGTCTACTAAAGACTAGAGACATAATAATTAAGCCCTAGATCAAGACTTTGAGAAAATAATCTACTCAGAGAGTAATCTCGTTTTAGATTCACAATAAAATCTTAACATCATTATGGCCTAATTAAATATTATTCAAAAGCCTACTTTAAAACTTATGTCCAATATAGGACTTTAGTGGCTCAGGAATTAAAACATTATGTGGGCAATTAATTTTAGCGATTCATGATCACAAACAACGTGGTTAGAATATAACCATGAACTATTATTAAGTTAGTGCCCGTTAAGACTCAAGTCCCAAACCACAATTTCCCATTGGTTTCATTCTGATTTAGGATAAAAGGCAAAAATAAATCACTGAAATATATAATCATTAAAAATTGTACATTAAAAGATTCATAATTGCACATTAATGATTTCTAATGGTCACATGAAAATAAGGCACCATACAAAAAGTTTGGCCCTAATTAAAAGGACACATCATAAGGCATTGAAAGTGTATAATTTGACATGGTGCAAGGGCAACATTATGGAATTAATTGCACCGACATAGTACTTCAATGCCCTCAAATAAAAATATGCTTAAAACAAAAGCAGGGGCTGATAAAAGCTATCAAACACTTGATGCTATAATCAATAAAGCACTAAGAAAATTAAGAGCCTCATAACGTAATATTCCTTTTGGTCAGGGGAAACTAATAACCCACTTATAAAGAAGAAAGAGGAGTCATTATTGTTAAACAAAACTAATCATAAGTAGTGCTAGTGATCATAATCAACATAATTGCAGCAGAAGTAAACATCATAATATGGACATAATTAATCACAAAACAATAATGTGGTCCATAACAATTAAGGTACTGTAAATAATACTTAAAACAGTAATTAAATTAATGAAAACAGTAATTAAAATAGCCACAATAGTTATGCACAGCGAAAAAAGAAAAAGAAAAGGTTGCACTGTGCAAACAGAAACGCGGCCCAAAAGGTCAAAATCGGCCCACCCCGCGTTCGGGCCCCCAACCGGGCCGCAGCCTAGGCCTGAGCACCAAAACGGCCCATCTAGCCCGCGCCGCGGTCACCGTCTCCCCTCGCCCGTCCGATCTTGATCAGACGGTCCGAATTTGCCCCACCCCGAACAAAACCGGCCGAACGGCCGGGGGCAAAACCCTAGCCCCCCCCCCCCCCCCCCCCGCTTTCTCCCTCTCCTCCGCATTTCACGCCGTGCCGACCGCAGGCACGTGCGAGAGAGAGGGACGCCGCCACCCCTGAGGGCGCCGCCGTGGGCTCTCCTCGCCGGAGCTCGCCCACGCCTGCGTGTGCGCGCGGCTCCGTCGAGCGAAGCCTTGGCGGCCATGGATGCCCCGGCGACGAGAAGGAGGCGGGCGGGTCCGTGCTCCGGTGGTGCGGACCAGTTTGCACGGCGTCTGTGGAACGAAAGCAAGGGCGGCGCGGAACCGGTGTGCTGATGCCGGTGCGCCACTCCTCCCTGAGCTCTGGCGGCGCCGCCGCTAGGGTTAGGGCGACGGCGATCGACGGGATTCACCGAGGTAAGCTCCTGCTTAGCCCAAAAACGCATGATTTGGGTTGGGTTTGGGGCCGATTAGACATTAGGGTTTTGGTTTGGGGAGAATTTTGGGGAATTTTGGATTTAGGGTTTCGGGGAGAAGGGAAATTTGGGGGAAAACGTGATTTCAACCAAGATTTGGCCGAATCCCCTCCTTCTATGTTCTAATCCGAGTAAATAAGCCCTAATCCATGTGGGAATTAACGTAAAACATCAGTAAATAGGCTAAATTATGCCTAACGGTGGCTAATTGACATTAAACCGAGACAATTAGGGTTTAGTAGCGAGTGTTTAAGCATAAACATGGTTAATCCGAGGCTAATTATGGACAACAGTAAACAATTAGGCCTAAAACATGACATAATCTCACATAAATAGATCGAATCCGGTCCATTTAGGTCTAACCATGGACTGCGACATGGATTTATGCCCTTAATCATGCATAATCGTCATTAACAGAGAGCATTAGGGCTAATTAGATCCAAACCGAGAGTAATTAAGGTCGTAAACATGAGGATTAGAGTCCAAAATTAGGCTAGATCGGCTCTGATACCAAATGTTAGAACATGAACGTGATATGCCCACAGGATCTACTAGCCTAAGGGATGAACACGCTAATCCTCAAGTTAGTCGAACACTAACCTTAATCTCTGTCCTTGATGACGACCTCTACTCACCTCGAAGAGGAAGTAGGAACCTGTAGATCGCCGTGACGGAAAAACGGCGATGGCTCTCGGTCTTCAGGGTCGCGGGCCAAGCCTTGCCTTGATCGGCAGGGTTAGAAGGGTGGTTAAGAACATGATTAACACTAATCATCATCGTTAGGCTAACCAGTGACCCTCTTCTTATAAGGCTTGGGCGTACTGTTACTGAGCCAAAGATGAAAACGCTAAATTAGCGCCCACGATCACGCGCACAGGAATGGAAACAAGGGACGTGGCCCTGTTACCTCGGTCAAAGGAGATTGGGGCCGAGATTAATTCCAACACCTATATGAGTGTGTTTGGTTAGAGTCTTGCGTAGGGATGGCAACGGGTACAAACCCGACGGGTAGTGGCACCCCCATACCCGCACCGCCAAATAAAATCCTACCCGCTAGAGCACCCGTACCCGACGGGTAGCAACATTTACCCACACCCGTACCCGCTTGGGTAATCGAACCCGCTGGGTAGCCGTCACCCGATTCCATACCCACTAAAATTAACAATAATGATGCTTGATCAGTATCAGATTACATGCTTTTTTGACTCAAACATACTAGCATCATTAGCAGCACTGGAAGCAGTACAGTACTTCATAGAAACCAAATCACCACATGATATGACGATAGACAGAGAAAGCTTTATGGGATCTTTGACAGGGCAGTGGCAAGGCAGTCACAAGCTTATCGACCGCAGGTAGCAAAAGTGGCACAAGGACAGTGGCAACGGGTAGATCTCCGGTGCCGGTCGGTTCTTCCTCGTTTCCTTTGGATGCAGAGTAGCAGCAGCAGGAGAAAAGAGAGGAGAGGACTTGAGGGTGCCATACGGCAGTGCTGGACTAGCCCTGCAGGGGTGAGGGCCTGCGGCTGGCGTGCGGCTGGTGCCCTGGCCGCCGGCGTACGGCGCCTCCGCAACAGCCTTGTGGGAATCGGGATTTGGAGCGGGACGTGAACAGTGGCAGCGCAGCGCACTGGTGGCAGCCGCAAGCAGGGGAGAGGAAGAAAGATAGGGTTGCTTGTTGGAGTATATACACACGAGGTGTCCTGCAGCTGGGCCTGGGCCAAATATTGCTCCGTTGGGCTAAATTAAGCTAAACAACTTGCTGTATAGTGTACTATGCACACTGTAGATGCGGGTATATATTACCCACGGATAAGCGGGTGTGGGTAGTGCACAGCCGTACCCGTACCCGCCATACCCGATGGGTAGAGGTTTTCACCCATTAATATACCCACGGGTGGATAAATATTCCCATACCTGCCTCTATATCGGATAAAACCCGTCGGGTTAGCGGGTTGCGGGTACCCATTGCCATCTTAGTCTTGCGAAGGTGCCTGGACCAGGCAAGGTCGCCTTCCACCAAGAGCACGAAAGCGACCGCCTGGCTAAGGAACGTACTGCCTGAGAGCTAAATCCAATGATTAGTACAGTAGGTTTACATGTGGGTTTCTTCGTCTGTCTTATCCTTCCTTGTTTTTTACAATATTTTTTTCTTTGCCTCCACGATACATGAATGAAGCTTGAAGTTTATTGAACATTGTAAAAACATATTTTTATCTCTAATGCATATTCATAATCACGTGATTATCGTCAAGAGCCAAGATTTTAAAAATATTTTATTATTAATTTAATAATTTTATTTATTTGTAATGGTTTGCTTGTCTATATAATAATGATGTATGTTACTTAAATAATAATAAACTAGCATTATACTAGATAAAATATATTTTATTCATCATTAATCTTCTCAGGGTTGCAACCAAATAGACTATCTTCAATCTTGCCTCACCAGGCAGATTTTTTTAAATTTCCATACAACTCCCAAGCATCGCTCTCTGCCAGGCAAATAGATTGGATCTCCAACCAAACAAGCCTAAGGCTCAACCCAGTGGTTCCCCCATATTGATTATGCAAAATTAAATGCTGCACTGTTACTGCACTGTAACAGAGAGATAGAGAAGGGAAGAGGGGATAGTTGAAATAGGAAGGAAATTGGCTCCGTAACATCCAAAGATTGCATCTTTGGGGATATACCATTAAAACATCCATCCTTTGACACATACCATCAAAAGCTTACATTTCTTTGAACAACTAGAAGTAATGGCGCGGTGTTGCCGCGCGATTCGGTTATTGGCTTAATGGCTTAGGCTATGACACCTGATGCCGGGACTGTTGAATATTTGCACTTGTTATAACTTTCACATCACAACAATTAGCTTTATCCAAGATCTCTGAAAGGTTGTGTGATGATTCGCTGCTAAGTGAGGCCCTGGCTGAAGACCCTGAGAGGGTGGAAGACATTGCAGATCTGGCCAATACGGTGGCCAAGTGTACCTATACAGTGCATGATAACAAGGACACCGGTAGTAGCGGTAATAGTAATCTTAGATTTATTTTCATTGGGCATCAAGAGAACATGCTGCAGAAAACGACTACACTATTGCTCAACATAATAAATTTTGAGGTTGCAGGGTGGTCGGTTCAGCTGCATTCCACTCAACAAAATCCATAGAAGATAGATGCATCAAAAGTAAGCTTAATTCTTCAGTGTTTTAGCCAATAGAGGAGTTCTTGCGTTTGACTATATAGAGCAAAAGTTTTTGTTGATCAATTTTGTGCTCAACAAAAGAAATCTTGCACATGGCTTATGTACAACAAAAGCTATGCTAAGCACCAAACTGAGTGACACGTGCTCCTTGTTAGATCCATAGAAACCAAGAAGTGACGGGTTACCTGCAGTAAAAAATGATTATTTCTTGTTAATTAAGATTAAAGAATGAATCTATACTTAATTGAGAGTGAAATGCAAGATATATATTGAGACATAGCGAGCATAGATAGTTATAGTTTATGGACTACTCTCAAGCAAATTTGTTATAAGAGTAAATATGAGTAGCAAAGATAGTTGTTCTGAAAGGAGGATGTTATTTATCAATGAATCGAAAGGCAATATTTTGATCAAAGGCTTTATATAAAGGTCTGACAACAGTGAATAAATATAATTTTCTTACATTAGAAGTGGTCGTCATTTTGTTTATAGAAAATATTTGGTACATGATTTATTTAAATAAAAAACAAACATAAGAAAAAAATAATTAGTATCTTGAAAGAGGTGGAAAGGGCAAGAGAACAAAAAAAAAATGCTAGTACTGCTTTGGTTAATTTCCATTGGAACAGCACTGTGTGATATTTGAAATTTATAACAGCGAATCCATATACCATATATTTATAATTTGGTTAATTAATATGAAGTGTTGGTCGGACATAGTAATTTTTTATGTTTCTCATTCTATTGATTCTACATATATAATATTACCGGCACTTTTAATTAGCGCACATAAGCAAAGTATAGAACTTAAGCTATAAAAGAGTTTAGACACCTCACCTTTTATTCTCTAAGTTTCTTCCTGGGTTGTTTGACGCTATCCTGTGTACATACACCATAAACATAGAGTCAATTAATTGTGGTATCATTTAGAAAAAAGCTGAACTATAATTACAGTGTGTTTCATATACTTTATTTCACCAATGATACACACAGATAGAGATAGACTTCGTTAATTCGTTTGATTCAATCTAGAAAAACAATTTTCCTCGTTACCACTATGCATATGAAGAATAAAAAGGCCCAAGGATGAATAAGACAATTAGAAATCTAGTGCTTTGTTTTATATTAAAGAAAAAGATTTTTACTTCTAACCAGTGCACAAATATTTTTGTTAAAAGCCAAAGTATTACACAGTTCTAGCAAAGCCCAAAATAGCAAACATCCTCTTTGGATCCTGCAAAAATCAGATATACCGCAGAAACCCTACAGATTAGGCCCTGCTACAGATACAGTTTTATCTTTCGGGCTATTCCCGCTCATTCTACCCTATTTCTCTATCCTAAAAAGAATATTCCGTCCTGGTAAACGAGATTGTTGACCCTATACTACAATCCTCCGCACTCATCTCTACCCTAAATATTTACCCTATACCAACTGCAACTTATTATATTAATTTTTTTCCCTTCTCTTTCTTCTCCACACTCTCTCCCTCCACCTCCGGGCTCCCCTGCTCGCCTTCCCCTCGCCCGCCTCCCTAGGTCGCCTCCTCTCCTCAGCCGCCGGCCTTCCCCTCGCTCGCCTCTTCTCCTCCTGCTCTGGCCGCCTCCATGCATCGACGCGCCGCGGACCTCGCCCTCTCCCTCCCACGCCCGGCCCCACCTCTCCCGCGGCGGGTGGCCACGCCCCGTGGTGTGGGCGCTGCTCGTTGGCCACCCGCCGAAGGGAGCCGTGCCCGCCGCCTCTCAACTTTTCTCCCTCGCCGGCCCGCCTCCCCGCCTCCTCCTCCCAGCCGATCAGTCACCTCCTCCCCGCCATGGCTGCCGCTGGCGCATGCTCGGGGCGGATGCGCGCGCCTCCCAGGGGTGGATCTGCCATGGCCGGCGCCTCGCGAGGACCGTCTCCTCGTCCTCGTTCGCCGCGGGCCACCTGCTCCTCGTTCGCCGTGGGCCTCACCTCCCCTTCGCCCGGGGCGCCACCCGTCCTCCTCCACCGCGTCCAAGTCCGAGGTCGTGCGCCAACGGTGCCCGTTGCTATGGACAGAGGAGAGAGAGAGGCGATAAGGGAGCAACTGCATCGCTGCAAATATGGGGTTGGAAGTCTCCTAGGGAGCGGTGCAGTCCACCATAAGGTTGACCGCTGCAGCAAATTAAAATGCAACTCTATATTTTAGGGAGAGGCTTTGCAGTCGATGACTGCGGATAGCCTTAGCCTCATCATAACCTTCCCTGTGGAGCCTAGCTGGCAGTAGCAGCAAGCTAGTTAATTGGCATAGTAGATATAAATATGTTATTTTATTTGATCATTTATACAAGTTTCCAACCCCATCATTCTTTTGTGGAAATAAACTCGGCTGGACTGGCTGAATCCTTCTGGGGAGAATGACAAACTCAGATACAGTAGCATATTAGGTGCTAATCACAATATAAGAAGATAAAAAATTAGCCCTATGAGGTTGTGCTATGTTGTATCCATTGTCTAGATGTGAGATGTGACTATTTTGCATTAATGAATGTTTTCATTTATTGCCATACTGGATTAGCAAGTTGAGATACATTTATGGATCATCCATACCAGCAGCTGTATTAAAAGGATCATGTAGATAGCACAGTAATAGCGGTCAATCACTCCACAATCCATTTGACATTAGACCTAACACTAACAGTAAGCCCCTGATTATTTCATAGTAGTCAGGGATCTATCTTTTATATATTCCAATGATACACAGAGATACAAGTAAACGATCAACATATCATTATTATAATATTATATAACTAAAAATTTTGTCTAGTTTACCGGTACTCTGCACCACTACCAAACAATAGTTTGGGTATTATATGGATTGGCAAGGTGTATAATTGCATAGCGTATGATCATTTAGGAATTAATCAAGTACCCAAACAGTATAAGGATTTAACTATAGACAACGAGGCGGCGGAATACTCGTGAGAACGCGCGGTAAATTTCTAGACGTTTCCATCCGTTCATCATTCATCGGACGGTTGAGAAAAACGCAGCGACTCTATCCGACGGCTGCTGACATCAGTATGACGTGGAGCTGTGAAAAGACTTTTGGGCCCCCGGTTCGTTCTATTAATCTGACACTCATACCTTCAACTAGTCGCCTGTCCGTCCCCCTCTGTGCTCTCCTCCGCACATCTGCTTCGAGGCCGGCAGCCATGGCACGCCACCACTTCCCGCTCCTTTCCTGCAACTGCAAGACCAGCACGTGCCCCTCACCTTCTGCGCATTGGTGGCGCACGCGCTCGAACACCTCAGCTGGCGCCATGAATGTCCTGCTCCACGCCGTCATGCGTGCCACCAGATGTCGTGCTGCAGGAGAACGCCACCGCGATCCATAGGCTGAAGCCGGGTGGAGCTGTGCCATCCCGCCGTGAGCCAAGGCCGAGGGCAGGCACAACGACATTGCCGCAGCCTTGTCCCGACCGCTTCATGGGCGAGGAGGGAGGGCGACGTGAAGAATGCTGACCATGGAGGAGAGGGTGGAGCCGGAGGCGCAGGCGAATAGCGCACAGCCTGCCGACTTGGGATCTCCGCCGCCGGGAGCTCGACGGGTCGCCTTTTGCGTCCGAACGCTCGAGCGAGTCCTGCCTGGAGGTCTCGTGCGTGAGGGAGAAAGTGGTCCCTTTGGATAAGGGGTAAAACTGACATTTCACACATCATTCATTGCCTGAAAAAATGAAAGCTTCAACCTTTACTAACGGAAGCTAACAGAATGTTACACACCTATAACGTTGTAATCTTTCAGCGGTGTATAGTCAACACCATATTTTTTAATGGTATATACCTAAAAGTGTGATCTTTTAATAGTAGTGAGCCAATTTTCTATTGGAAGAGCGACGGAGGAGGAGAAGAGCGACGTGGATAGGGAGGCGTGCAAGACCAATCCCACTCTGCATGGCCTCTTGGGTTCAGTGGCTTGCGTGTATTGCTATAGAAAAAATGAATTGAATACGTGATACGACAAGGCAGGCTTTCTGCACTAGGAACCAAACATCTCCATTCATTTCTTGACCAGCTTTGTTGTGCCTCGCCTTGCTCGCTGGCATGGCTAGGATAAGTTGGATAAAGGTTTCAAATATGCCCGGCGTCACTTGCTCGTGCCCAGGACCCGCGTAACGCCTCCGCGTTGGACCTGCGAAGGAGGAGGCGGTGAATGAGGACCGGATGGGGCTCGCCGATGACAAATCGAAGTGGCGACGCACTTACCCTAGCGGAACTTCGGCGACGGATTGCAGCCTTTATGGTGGACGAGAATGGAATTGAGTTCGTGGAGTGGTAAAGGAGGTCTAAGAGGCTCTCAGGATGAGCTTTATAGAAGACTAGGTGAGCCAGAGCGAGGTGGGGCATGGAAATCTGTGAAGCTGTGAAGGAAGGGGAGGGAGAAGGGGAAACCGACATGGGGCTTCAAGTATTGATGGCGGGGTTTATGGAAGCGACGTTGGGCTCGGATTTGTGTCAGGTTCCAACCTCGGGGAGCTGACATGGTCGGCGGAGCGAGCGAAAGGGGCGCGGGAATCTTGGCGGGAAGAGGAAGAAGGCGATCACAGGTGGGACCGGCCGGTCAGAGAGAGGGAAAGCGTGGCCCACCTGTCGGTGATGCGCAGAGAGAGAGAGAGCGGCTAGCTGCGGCTTTGGGCTGGGGTTTCGGCCCAGGTGGGATGAAGGCTGGTGGAGCTGGGCCACTGGCTAGGCCGGTTGGCTTGGGCTGCGCCCTTTTCTTTTTTCCTTTTTGAATTCTTTTGAATAAGAGAATACTTCTATAATTCAAATAAATTCAGATTTGAATCCTTAATTCAAGCAAGCAAAAAAATAATGCACTAGCATGAATTCACAAGAAGTTAGGCCTATGGTTTCTTTTATGCGCTTATTTGTTTCAAATAAATTATGATAAATGCATAACTAGGCACATGAACCTTAGAAAATTAAATAAATTATTTGAAAATTATTATAAAATGCTAGAATTTAAACTATGGTGTTACATCTTTTTTGCCTTTGATTTTAATTTCTTAGAGCAATTGAGCATCCATTTGGCAGCCTAGTTCCGGCCAAGCATATGCATGCATGCTTTGGAACCGTGCATGGGTTGCAAATCCGTTGTCATTGACATTGACACCAAATTTATCCCAACCTTAAGTGAACATATATTGCTTGGGATTGATAAAGTAACATTTCAAGAAGAAAGGTCCCAATTAATAAAGCGAACTATAGGACTCTTCTTGTTTTACACCCAAAAAAAAGCAAATCACATAGACAAGCACATACTAGTAGTCAATTATTACACTACTAATCTTCCTCTCACGGGCGGTCAGACCAAATGCATATACTTACCCTTCATATGCCCTTGAGGAAATAAAATAAAGTGGAGCAAAAAAAAAGCAATTTAAGAGCGAGCAAGAGGTGATTTCAAAAGAACATTCAGCTTTGAAATGACCAAAACCAGCCACAGACTATGAATCCGTCGAATCGGAGAGGCGGACAATACACTTTCCGGTGGTCCTTGGTCCTTTTTTTCACCGTGGACAATGTGGTATGCATTTGCAGGTGGAGCGGCCAGGACGACTTGGCTCTCGAGGACGACGAGGCAGTTTGCTTCCTTGCCCGTCAAGCACGTCGCCCAGAGCTGGGCTGATCGGCGCGGCACACGAAACACGTGGTCGAATGGGCGTGTGTTGACCGTACGTACAGGCACCAACCGCACGTGCTAACAACCTGAAGGACCACGGATTAAAAGCCAGCCAGGACCGAGCAGGACACGTCGGCCAATATTACACGTTTCATGTACGTACGGCAGCCGAAGGGATCCAATCATCCAAAGTATAGTACGTACGTATATATGTACGTATACGTGCAAAAGCAACATATACTGTATCTTAAGAGTACGTACGCGTAGGTAGGTACGGTGTGGAATACAAAGATTCCACAACAGTTCAACCATGCATATGGCCATTCTACTGGGAGCGACGGGTGGTCATGTTCGTTTAATGAAAAATAAGTTTTGCAGTTGTCTTCTTCATCAGAAGATATAGCTGGATAACCTCCCTTTGAATGAATGTGATAGATGGGTCAACACCGACATCTATGTCACTGTGTGGACTATAACGACAGGAGTGCGGATTAAATATTTGTTTCTGTACATGTGACCCATAGTAAGAAAATATGTCACCCAGAAGAAATACCATACCACGACAATCTTATTTTTGAAGCATGCATGTCGGCTGGCTGACCAGGTGGACAGATAGATTCACCAGCTAGGCAAGCTCTTGACAGTTGACCTCATGTGTATCACAATATGGAAGAAAAGAAAATTGTTTTTCTTTCCCCCTCTATTAAAAATACCAGCATGTTAAAACTCCTATCCATCGCATAGGGCGTTTCATTGCATAGGCCCACCCTTACTCGGTTTAGTTGCCCACAATTCCAACCGTTTTCACAAACAGGGAGATGATGGTATAAACTTTTATTAGTAAGAATGTGCGTGCGTTGCTACCACTAGAATTTAGCTGCGGTATGGTAGCATGCATGTGTCATTTGTGTCGCCGTATTTTCTCGAAATGTGTTGTGCACTCGCGCTTCACCAGGTCAGCCCACCAATCTCTAGGCTCCACGCATCCTGAATCATTCAGTGCTCTTTTCCCCTCACCCACCCGGTTCTTTTTCGTTGTTTCTTGTTCCCACCACTGCCCACAAACAATGTTGACAGGTTTTTAATAGTCATTGATCCGTGCAAATAGACATACAAAACAGTGTGTTCGGACGTCGTAAATAGAATAGAGTTTAAAAAATGAATAGTGAAATAAGTAATGTTCTAAAGATAACTTTAGCAGCTGAAAAAAATTACTGGTCCAGTGCTGGTAGGTTCAATCTTTCTCTGCGGGTGGGAGCGAGGGGCTCTACGGGTTTACTCAATTACCCATCCAACATTCTGATGGCTCGAGTTTACCCAATTACCCATCCAACACTCTGATGGGCCCGTCATGACGGATGGACCCAGCTAGTCAGCTTCTCTCCGTTTTCTATCCGATAATCTGAATCACAACCAGATTCGGACTACAGAAAGAGCCCAAAGAAAAACAGACGCCCAAGTCGTATACGAATTCTGTTTTTTGACGATCTATGTATCGATAGAAAGCTAAAATAATAATTTTTTCAACCCAATTGACACCACTCTAAAATTCGCTTGCAATTAACGGAAATCATCGAATCAATATGGCTTACAATTCATTCGGAAACCCAATTTAGATGGCAGAAACAGCCTACGTGAAAACGAATACCCATGTCGTATATAAACTCTGTTTTCGATATCCTATATATTGCTAGAAACAAAAAAAAATATTTCTTATCAAACTGACACCACCTAAATTTCGGTCGCATGCAAGAAAAAATTCAAAATAATAGAATATAAAATTTATTTGCGAAGCTATTCTTATATGTATTGATCTATAGGTGTTTACGGATTTTTTTCTTCCATTGCAACGCACGGATATTTTGCTATTTAGTATTAATCTGTATAGAATGAGCTATTCGTCGATGAACTAACATAAGCAAACCATACATCAGACCCAATTGGGCGTTGACATACAAGCCTCCCACTAAGGCAGGCTGTTCTTATTTAGAACGCCTATGGTTGGTCAACCCTCTAGCTAACACAAAGAAATCAAACACCAGCCTCTGACCATTCCAAAGTCAGACCAATATCTGGTCAACCCTCCCCTATAAATACATCCCCACCCCACACGACCTCCTCCCCCAAGCAACCATTCAACGCCACGAACCTCAGCGATTTCTAGAAGCTTCTAGCCCTTCTGCTCCCTCTCTCGCCATGGGCAACGGCCTCTCCCCTTGCCTGTGCCCCGGGGCCGCGCACGGCGAGGCGCCGAGGCTGGTGTTCTGGGGCGGGTCGGCGAGGACGGCCGACGAGCGGCGGTCCACCACCGCCGGCGACGTCACGGCCGACCTCCCCGGCGACCACCTCATCTGCGCTGCGGACGCCTTCTTCATCGGCCTCCCCGTCCCGGCGCTGTCCCCGTGCGAGCGGCTCGAGGCCGGGCGCACCTACTTCGTGCTCCCCGCCGCGCGCTTCTCCTGCAGCCAGGCCCTCACCGCCGCGACGCTCGCCAAGCTCTCGCCGTCCCCCACCGCCAAGGTGCCCTTCGCGGACGGCGCCGCGTCCCCGTTCGAGTACGTCACGGGCGCCGATGGCGCGCCGCTCATTAGGATCCTGCCCGAGTTCATCGAGAAGGTGATCACGTCGTGCGGCAGCAAGGGCGGCGCGGCGGCTGCAGAGCAGCAGTTGTGCAGCACGCCGGAGCTGAGGAAGCACTATATGCAGCTCGTGGGGGCGCGGGCGGAGCGGCCGTGGTCGCCGGGGCTCGAGACGATATCGGAGGCCGGCAAGAGGAGGAGGAGGATGCCGTCGCCAGTGAGGCTGCCCGGGCTGGCGAAGGCTTCTTCAAGATAGCAGTTGATGCATGGATGGAAAAGGATTGACGACAGATGGGGGTAGAGTTTAGTCTAATTTTTGCTTCTTAATTCAAGATGGAGAAGAAGCAATGTGCATAGATCCAGAGGGGAGAGGAGTAGGTATAGATTTGACTTAGTTCTAGTTCTTCAACAATTTTTTCTCTCCCTTCAACACCGAAATGGTACTCCAAGGGCATGTTTGGATCTCTGTCAAATTACTGTGCAGCCTTGCTTGGCTAGGAGAGAGAAGATCTTGGTGTGTTTGGAAAAGAGGAGAGCTTGCCTCGGTGTCTGCGCTGTCAAGGTTTTCCTTGCTCCTGCAGGAAAGCCGATCAGGCTTGCTTGGCAAGGCAAGTTTTTCGGTACACGCGCCAGCAAATCAAGGCAAAGGGTCAAGAGGATCCAAACGCACCCCAAGTTGATGCAAATGAATGAATAAACGAACTGCATGCCATCCTAGTTTATTTCCAATGAGGAAGTCTACTAGGAAAAACAATTTGTCCGAAAATGAAGGACAGTATCTGATTTGGAGTAGAACAAAAATTCGAATTGGGTTAAATTATCACCGTGGCCCTAATTTAAGTTGCGTTTTTCTGAAAAAAAAATGATGTTCTGTACAAATTCTTAAATATTCACGTTTTCAGGTCGAGATTTTCTGCAATAGTTGTGGCAGATCCCTCAATCTGTTGCAATAGGTCGTCTTTTTCAATCTGTTGCAACTTGCAATAGTCTTTCAGTTTGTTGCGGTAGGCCTTTTGATTTGCTACGGCAGGACTTTCAATTGGTTGCAAGAACCCTCCAGCTTGTTCCATTGATTTCTTTCAATTGATTGTAGTCTGAATTTACACTTGCGCATAAAGTATTTACTTTTTTTCTTGTGCACCTTCGTATATGTTGGGACAGAATATATGATTCCACGTCATTTACGTTCGAGATTTGGTTTTTAATGATTTCTAGAGGGCCTAAATCACTATGATCCGATTCATTGTGTTGCATACAATGCTTTATTAGTCGCTGAGAACAGGTATTATTGCGGATCTTCTGAAGGTGATCTGGAAATAAATGTGATGGTTTGGGGATCACAATTCCTGCAGGTAGAGCGTGGTCACATTGAAGATTTGGCAATGGCATCCTCCTCTTCCGAGAAACGAGACGTTCCTTTGATTGGGACAGCTCCACCTCCAGAAATTTTTTAGAGTTGGTGGAGCTGCACATTTGGAGCTCCAGAAAATTGTGGAGTTGGTGGAGCGGCTCATTAGAAGACATGTAGATGAGTCGTTTTCCTCATAGTTTAAATTTAAAATAGTTTTTTAAACTCCAGCTTCAAAGCGGAGTTGAAATCTGGAGCAGTGCCAAACGCCATTATGTTGCCCGCTGTCTCACCGCTCATTTACAGGGGCAAATCTAGCGTAGGGGCCAGAGATGCTCAGCACCCGCTACTCCGTGCGGACAATGGAAACTCTCCTAAACCCCCTCAACAATATGTATACATTAACAAAGAATGGAAAGAGGAAAATGTGAAGAATTAGAAAAGAAATATGAGAAAAGGAGTAGCAAAAATAAAATAAGCACCCTTTACTTCTAATTTCTAAATCCTAGATCTGCCGCTGCTCATTGCCTAAATCTAACAAATGAGGTTTAAAGACTTAATTCTTTGTAAATTCTGCTGAGATGACTTGCAAATGGAGGTTTCGAAGCCTGTGCCCTAAAATTTGACCTTCACACGCTATCTTTAACATTGCATATACTACTCCCTCCGTCATAAAAATCAAAGTTTCTAAAGTTTAATCAAATGTATAAAAAAAAATATAAATATTTATAGTACCAAATGAGTATTGTTAGATTCATTGTCATATATATTTTCATAGGGTATCAATTTGGTGTCATAAATGTCAATACTTTTCTTTATAAATTTGCTCAAAGTTTACAGAGTCTGATTTAGGACAAATCTTGAATGACTTATTTTGTAAGACGGAGGCAGTAGTCATTAACTATGAGCTTAATTTGTAGTAGAACAGCAAACTATAATTGTCACACAACATCTCATTTATGGAAATTGGATAATGGATTGATGAAAATTTAATATTCAATCAGTCTTACATATTCAAAGTCTGAAGACTAGCTTTGCATTCCGTATTCAAATATATATAAGCTAAAGAGTGGATTTGATTTGTTTTTCCCTCTACTGGGTCTTTCTTGGCTAAAAACTAGTATTGCCTTCATTTTTATTGTATGACTATGACATCATGAATTTTAGATACCACGTTTGGCCGTTCAAGCTTAAAGTATATATATATATATATATATATATATATATATATATATATATATATATATATATATATATATATATATATATATAGTTAGTGATAAAAACAAGTCACAATAAATAAATTATACTAAAGTTGTTTCTTAATAAGACTAGCAGTCAAACATATATATGTCCAAGAGTCAATAGTGCTATAAAAATTTAAATATTTGTCTAAGAACAGAATTTTTTATAAGACAAACATTCAAACTTGTGTACATATAAAAAGTCAATGTTGTCGTTCATGCATTAAAAACAGAGAAACTAGTTTATTTATAATTGCCTAAACTAACTTATGGGGTTTAAATTTGTTGCTCTACGTGGGGGAAGGTCTTGTCCTGATGTTCTTTGCACGACTCAATAATCAATAGACTAATTTATTTTGTGATCAAATAACGGAAGCACATGAAATCCTGTTCAGATAGGTTTGGTTCTGGGTATTTGACTAACTTATCATCCACAATAATATGGTAATCAATGAATTTTGGTAGTATTAGTATCATGAAAGATAAATCAATGTAATTCTTGAAATTTGAATATAAATTATCCATAATTACCTTTAATAGCTAATATATATAACCATTTAAGTTTGCATATAAACTACCCACCTTTGTTATCATTAAAAATAAGAAATGTCCTCTTAAATCTATGTCTAAATTACCAATATATACTTTTGTAGAATTGTAGAAAATTATATAAATAAAAAATAGACTTGTATATATTTAAAATTACTTGTTTATGAAAAATAACTTAAAATAGTAGACATCCAAAAGCATGGAGTTAATGTACTAGTATTATTAAATAGAAAACGGTTAGTTATATGTACACATTTTCTTGGCATGTACACGATAAGGTTCTGATACAATATGGTACCTTCGGGGAGAAATTGTTGTTAGTGATACCCAGAAATATTCGCCAACAGGAAAAAAAGTGGTGATTATATAAATCTGAGCTAGTGCAAAGTAAAAAGGAGTTATCCTAGAATCATATTACGTTAAACATGTCCTCTCTGTTACAAAACACCTCTATCTAGGCCTATTTAGATGCACCTCTCTGTTAGCTGTAATGTGTGAAATCAGTTAGCACATAGTATTAGTTAGTTGGATAATACAAGCTAATACTCTCTCCATTATTTTTTATTTGATGCGGTTGGTTTAATTTTTTTTCAAAACTTCAATCACTCGTCTTATTCAAAAAAATCGTAAATTATCATCTACTTTTTTTGTCATTTTCTTTATCGTTAAGATTAGTTTGAGCATGGTGCTTTTACATGTTTGCACAATCTTTTGAATAAGACGAAGAATTGAAGTTTTTAAAAATCAACCATGTTAAATAAAAAAGAACAGAGGTAGTATTTAACAGTTATAGCATTTATACTAGAATACTATAATGCAATATCTCTATATACCATAGCATTGCACTGAAACTATGTAAACTAGATGAAATTCCCCACGCGTTGCTGCGGAAATTTGAGTGATACATGTATGTCATATAAAACACTGCATGTATAATGCCACAAAAAATCTATAGATGACATAAATAGATGCCTTAGTGGATAATAACATGTCATGGAACTCATTGGGCCCTTGAGACTGACATGGCTTTATGATGTCTAGAGAAATAGGTAGTAGAAGCTAGCTATTTAGATATAGAAGATACATGACTTCTAAATATGCCTTAGTTTTTATCATCAAACGACTTGAGATCAAAGTCCCACTTTTGTCCCTATTGCCTACTACATTCTTTGTATACCAGAGCGAAGTAGAGAAAATTGTAACATTATATTCCCAAAGGTCATCGCGTAATAATCGTGTTGCTGAGGCTAGACATCAAAGGTTATCACCAACAAATTAATCGTGGCACTCGAAGTTGCAAACTTTTAAAAGGCCACACGCATGAGTCTCATGATCGATTCTTTTTTTAGCGTGCACAAATTAGGCTAATGCCACGGGAAGATGCAAATGGATGTGCAAAACACTATACATACATCACAAATAGAATGGAGTTTGAAATATAGAAGATTGAATAGACGGGCCAATGACGTTAGCCGTACTAAAAGCAATGCTCGGTTAGATTGGAGATGAAGCAAAAACAGTGGTTAGGTTAAGGTTGGGCAATGGTGACGTACAAATTTGAGCTTCCGAGCTTAAAGGGAGGAGGTGAAGATCCCACCGCTTAGCTTTAGTTCTGGTATCCTTGATTGGAGGGAATCGTCCGAGTAGATTGGGAGAGACTGAAAGAGATTTTGATATTTAAACACAATTCAATCCCTCAAAAGCACTCCAAAAATACACAAAGTCATTGGCGGAGGACCGGTAATGGGAAAGGATTAGATGGAGCGGGTTTCACTAGAGTATTAGCGAAAAATGAGACAAAATACGGTAGGACTATAGGATCCAAGTGGGTAGCGAGAGGCGATGCGGGCAGCACTAACTAGGGTGGTGGCTACAAGGAGGTTAGACTGAGGTCAGCAGATCGTGTAAACGATCGTGTATAGTACAAAACGAACTGCAGTGACACCGTTCACAGAAAGAGAGGTGGTTGGAATAGTGATATATAAGAGGATGATGGGCAAGCTGCTGGCCTCAGTCTTAGGGATGAACTGACGTAACAACACAAGTGTGTTGAACGCAACAGGTTCAAGATGGTTGAGTTGTGACACTAGTTCGTCTATCTCATTATCTATATTTCAAACTCCACTGCACGTCCATTTGCATCCATGTGATAAGCAATGCAATGTGGCATGGTTTGACCTTGACCTGAGCGCGCATGCACCATCAAGTCAACCATAATATAATCTCCCGATCAACTCAATCATCTGCTTTATGCTACACCACTCTTCTTATTATCAGTGTCTAACAACCAGCTTTCCTGCAGGTAGGTAAGTACTACTAGTGTTACTACTCCACCGTGTCCGTGTCTGTCCCAGGCTCCACAGGCTCCCAGATAAAGATTGCAAGCGATCTGTGGCCACGCCTTTCCAAAAGCAGTATCTCGAGTGGATCTCGATCGCTCTCCCAGCGTGCGTCCGAGATTATTTCGCGCAGCTGGTGGCACGCCACGCCACGCCATCGCCATCTTATTGCGGCGACCACCATGGAATGGAATGGATCGTCGGACTTGACCGAGAGTGCCGAGTGCGCGGCCGGCCGGCGGGCGGGAACTGACCAGGCAGCTGAAATTTATTATTAACCTGGTGGCGAGTCGATAAAGTTACGCGCAATTATATTGACCTAATCGTGACCGAATGACGCACGCACGCAACTAATCTTCGCGCGCGGACCGATTTGTGTGGATGGTGGCGATCGAACCGCTTATGGTCGGTGGGCACATGGTTCGACGCCTGTGCACGCTGCTGACCGGTGTTCAACACCACAAAATCGTCGCCGCACCCCTGCCTTCTGAGGAAGAAAAGAATTCCTTGATAACTGATCCTTCAGGTTTGTATATAACCTGTATGAATACTTAAGGATAAATCTTTGAATAAGAACTATTAGAAAAATATATTTCGGTATCTGCACAAGGTTTGCACATACAACCAATCTTTATAACAATTGCTTCAGTAATATATATATATATATATATATTCCTGTGATCAAATTCTTAATCATAAGAGAGTACTTATTAATCCAAATCTAATGACATCAATTTTGTTACGAAAAATTATATCGATACAGTAACCGTTGATCAAATCAATGCAACGAAACAAAATATGCATTATATTTTAAAACCGATAGAGTATATAAAAAGGCTAATTCGTTGAGTCTGGTTTTAGGCTAGTATGCAAAGAGAAAAAAAAAATTGACTAATTGATGACCTCCAAATGTTTAGTATGGTTTTTGAAAGCCATCTCAAATCTATACATGTCCATTTGAATGTGCCATGGAAACAGCTGAGCACGACACGACTTCACCGTGCCCAAACACGACACGGTTGCCCTTACACAGGCCGTGCCATGCCGGAGGCACAAACCCGGTAGTGTTGTGGAGTGTCGCCGTGCATGTGCCTGTGCCCAGCACAAAAACACACCATTCAACTCCATTTAGAGCCAACATAACAGAAATCAAAATTTCAATCACCAAAATACAACAATCCATGACATAAACAATCACACATCACAGAACAATGCGGTCTCAAAATAAAGTTGGAGCCTTAGTGCAATGCTTCCAGACCTTGGAGGTGGGCCTCCTCCTCCTCGAGCGCTTACCAGAGACAGATGTGCTTGCCGCGGCCATCGGGCTCGTGGATTCCATACGCGTGTTAGTGCCCGGCATCCCCGTCGTCCCCGTCCCCGCGCTGGCTCCATCCACATCGATGGTAGCAGCTGCTACTGACAAGGAAGCACCATGCATCATCTGCCTTGTTATGCGCTTCAAGCAGCCGCTCTCATTGGCCTCTGTGGCTTAGTAGTCATCCATGGAATCATCATCCATGGGACATTGCCACTGCCTCCGTCGGCATCTCCAGCTCCTCACGGCGCACGCCACACCCGCTCTATGGAAGCAACTCCATAGGCCAATGACCTACAACAAGATCGACAAAGATCAGAGAGGGAGAGCCGGAGAGAGAGAGAGAGATGGAGGGAGGAGGCTCACCTGTGCAGCCGAAGCACCAGATGCGCGACACCGGAGCGACCGCGGCACAGATGTTGAGCAGTTCAAGGGTTAGGGTTACAGAGACAAAGTGAGATAGGAGAGTGCGAGAGAATAATAAGAGCGAGCTGGAGGATCAAGGGAGACGGTGATGGTGGCTCGCCAGCGTCCGTCTCGCCGAGATTCACATGCGATGGAATGAGAGACAAGGCAGAGGCGAAGGCGAGAGACGAATGAATAGGGGATTGTTGCGGCTAGCGGGGAGGGGGGACGAAATGGTTAGGGCTAAGGTAGGGGACGGCGGGGGCATATTTATACCCTAGGGGTATTTAGCGGGCCGAAGCTGAACCGGCCTGTTTACCGGACTGTGCTAGTGCTTGCACTACGGGCCTCACCAGCAGCCCAAGCACGGCACGAACTCTATGAAGGGCCGGCACGAGCACGGCGGCCGTTGGGCCGTGCTGGTTCTAGGCTATGATTTGGCATGCCGGGCCACGCGTCGCCAGCGGGCGGCCCGCTATGGACAAGTATATTCAAAGCCGATAGCAGCTCTTAAGCAAACCTTAGAGGAGCTCTAACAAATAGGTATTTTGCTGTGATGACTCTCCGTAGTCAAGAGTTACTAGTTGGGTAGACTAGCTGACTTCCTCTGGAAGGAAGACCCACAAGATTGTGTGTGGCTCAAGTTAAGCTAGAATCCTAGCCACAAATAAGATAGGAAACATTTAATTAAGGTATTATGTTGATTTTTTCCTTCTTCCTTGTAATCTCGTTAAAACTTGAGTCTCGTACAGACATGGCAGAGACTCCTCTAAAACATATAGACATTATACACATCAACATCAATATAAACCACACCAAATATAGAACGCAAGGGATTATACGATGTACCAGTTGAAACTTGTCTGAATCGTGTGTTTATTATGATCTTGTGTTGTTGTTGTGCTTTATTTTAAGTTCTTAACCAAGCCTTTGTTCTAAATCCAATACGCATGGTACTCTAGGGTCGTCTACCGATACCAAACATCGACAAAGTTCCTCCCAATTTACGTTTCACCGCAATAATTCTCTACGTAAAGTTTGCGTAAAGGACCACTGTTACACCGAGCTCGCTGGTGCGCGCATGCGCAAATGCAAAACATTTATTGAGTGTGCATCCAACAGAGAACATTGCACGATGTTCCATGCCACAAGTTTTTGCATAGTGTTTGGGCTGACAGGTGAACTTAGGCTATTTTAAGTATAAATATCATGCTAAGAATGTCACAGAATAAAAAGTATGATATTGCTTGAAAGTAACACTCTCCACAATGTATAGTATTATACATAAATACCCAAATTAATTAATTAATATGTGTGATGTTTTTGTCTATGAAAATGGACCCTTCATATTATAATGTGTTGTATGCTAAGATATAATGCCAAAACAATATCTTGTTCATTATACAACTTTCTTCTTCTTCTTCGTATTAAATATTGTATCTCATTAGCTAAAATCCTATGTGGCTATTTACTATGATTTGTTTTATCGTTGCTGAGAGTTTGGGTATGATTCGTTTTTTATATGTTTATACAAAATTTTTAAATAAGAGGAACGATCGAAATTGTAGAAAAAAGATCAACGACTTATATTAAAACCGGAGGAAGTACTTTTTTTACTGTTAGCATCATGTGTAAACACATGCGTCATGCTAAAACATATTTAGAAAACACATTAAAGCTACTTTTAGCAAGTAGTATTAGGTTATTTTTTGGTGGAGAGTTTTATTTCCAATTTTTAAGAGTATCACACTTAGGTACTCACGTCTCACCTTCTATTATTTTTTATCTCTTTTATACGAATAAAATGCACTACTGGTCCCTATACTTGTAGAGATGTGTTGGTCCCTAAACTCGCAAAGTGTTCATTCAGATCTCTAACTTGTAATTGTAATTTGTATCATTCCTGTCCCTAAAATCTCAAAGCACACACCCGAGTCTCCAGAGGCGAAGCTAGCGACAATAGCACCCTGGTGCACCACTTGAAGAGGATATATAACTTGTCAAATTTATATGGTAAACATTAGTCTAATTAGTGTTAAAAATAAAATTTACCTTGTTGTCGGTGCACCGGGTAAAGTGAATGTGGCTTCGCCCTGCGAGTCTCTAAACTTGTTCTAAGTGTCATCAGATGTCCAAACGGATTTGACCCATTGCACATGCTAACATGGGGGTGATATGCACCTACATTCTTCATTCTCTTGCACCTTGCCTATCCTTGTGCCACATACCCGCCATTGTACCTAACCCTCCTTTCACAATACTTTCGCCACCATCTCTGCCCCTCCCCACATCAGGCAACATTACCCTACACCCTTCCACCTCACTGCCGCTGCCCCTACAACCTCCTTCAAAAGAGCTTCTAGTATGGGCGGCATTGGCAGCATGGTAAGGAGGGGCAGCAACAGCATTAATGGGAGGGCGACAGTGAGGCAAAGAGACGAAGAAGATAAGTGGATGTGTTATGTATCTAAGAACTGAGATGTGTGGACAGCGGCGGCATTGATAGGAGGGGGGACGGCGTGGTAGACGAACGAAGAGATAAATGGATGTGTTATGCCAACTGAGAACTGAGATGTGTTATTTAACAAAAATGAAAGTTCCACTTAACTATTTTCTTTAAGGATTAGTACGAGACATGCATAGCATGAGAGCATTGAGGCACCCAGCGGGCCAGCAATCCAGCATCCATTCCAGAGTCGTCGCGGCTCACAAGCTGCATCGAGCTAGCTCACAAGCTACGAAAACAGGCTCGGCTTGGGCTCATTCTGAGCCGCAAGCCAAAAAAGGTCCGGCCCGAGTAGACGTGAGACGTCACCTTGCAGGCCATTCTCCTCTTTCTCTGCAACGGGAGTCAGACAACCCCACGCAATCACCTCGGCGGTCGGCGGAGGCGACCTCCGGTGAGCACCCAGATTTCTCCGGCCACCTCCTGCCTCGTCGTCGGCAGTATCCCTAGCCGTCCCCTTCACTCCTCGCCATATTCGCTCCCCTGATCCCTCATTTTCTTCCGCCGGGGGGCGATCCCAATCTCAGATCCGACTAGCGACCCATACAAACCCAGCAGGGTGCCGCGACTCGCTTGCCGGTGACTCCCGCGATCGATCCCCTGCTGGCGCTGCTGCGTACAGCTCTATAGGAGTAGCGGTGCCCCCTGTTAGCGGGTTGGGGGGCGTCAACGATGAGCGGGAGGAAGAATGCCGGCAAGGTCTCCCCCTGGCTGCTAATTCTCATTTCCATAGGATGCTTCTTCGCGACCTACAACTTCCTGACGATGCCCGGCCGGGGCCGGGACGGGCCGCGAAAGTTCCTCGGCGGCGGCGGGGATCGGAACTCGGCTGCCTCGTTAGGGTCGGACTCTGGCTCGGACCCGGCGAAGCGGTTCCACGTCGCGCTGACGGCGACTGACGCGCTGTACAGCCAGTGGCAGTCGCGGATCATGCACTACTGGTACAAGGAGATGAGGGACCGACCGGGGTCCGACATGGGCGGTTTCACAAGGATCCTTCACTCTGGGAAGCCGGATGGATTGATGGATGAGATACCAACCATGGTGGTTGACCCCCTCCCTGAAGGGAAGGATAAGGTGAGGTCTTGGTTCTTTTTTTAGTATGTGTTCGTGTTGCTAGTTTGTGATGCCACATTGTTCTATTGCTTATACGATGATTCATCCAGGGATACATTGTCTTAAATAGGCCTTGGGCGTTTGTCCAGTGGGTGCAGAAAGCAAAGATCGTTGAAGAGTAAGTATATTTCCTTATTTTCTCATGGCTGAAGGATTTGCTGGTGTTCTCATAATGGAAACATTTGCAGCTATATACTGATGGCGGAGCCAGATCATATTTTTGTGAAGCCTCTGCCAAACTTAGCTTATGGTGGGGAACCAGCAGCATTTCCATTTTTCTACATCAAACCAACTGAGAATGAGAAGATATTGAGGAAGTTCTTTCCAGAAGAAAAAGGGCCCGTCTCAAATATTGATCCTATCGGCAACTCGCCAGTTATAATCAAGAAGGTATCTCATCACTTATAGAACACCTGGATTTGGTTATTGTGATTGCCAAGATAGCATATGTAATCATGGAATTATGCTGTTTAGTTTTTAGTTCTGCACAAATAGATACTGATTTTGTGTTAATGGTATCATTCAATGCTAATTGAATCTGTTTACTTGTCACATCAATCTTGACCAACCTATTTTGGATGCCTTCACGGACACCTTTAGGCTCATCTTGAGAAGATTGCTCCAACCTGGATGAATGTTTCATTAAAAATGAAAGAGGATCAGGAGACAGACAAAGCGTTCGGATGGGTTTTGGAAATGTCGGTATAGAATTCTAACCTGCTTTTATTTTATTTTTCTCTTCAACATGTGTGCTTCCTATTAATTTCTATTTTGCTATCACATTTGTAGGTATGCTTATGCTGTTGCTAGTGCACTGCATGGTGTGCGCCATAATCTCCGTAAAGATTTTATGATTCAGGTGCTGAGGAGTCTTGTCACTATATAGATCGTCTCATAGTTGAGTGATGGCAGTTTATTTCATTAAAAATGTGCTTGATAATGATTGCAGCCTCCTTGGGACTTGAAATCGGACAACACGTTCATCATTCATTATACGTATGGATGCGATTATACAATGAAGGTTCTATACTTCAATCTGAGCATTTTTAAATATTCAACCATGGGTTGATTTCTATTGCTTTGTAAAATCTATTGATCTACATTAGAGAAAGATTATATAGTTATGCCGCTTCTTCTACTAACTCAGGGTCAGCTAACTTATGGAAAAATCGGGGAATGGCGTTTTGACAAAAGATCTTACCTTCAATCACCACCACCAAGAAACCTATCACTGCCCCCTCCAGGAGTTCCGGAAAGTGTGGTATGCGCATAATATTATGTATTGTTTGTTGGGTTTGCATGTTGACCAATGCAGATGATCGTCTTTTCATGTTTATGAAATTTCTGCTCTACTTGTTGTACGTATATAAAATTGTCTCAAGTGTTGCACTGTGTCACATTAATTTCCTGTTCTTGCGTATTTGACACCTCAAGTTTAGATTATAATGTGCTCCATCAAATGATGACTGAGTACGATCTTCTTGAGATAACTTTAATATTGATATTTAACATCCTCATGAGATTTATGTAGCTTCCTATTGTTTGCACGATTGTGTTAAAGTTGCCCGTTGCTCCTAATGGCTAGAAATGTCTGTTGTACTAGAGTATTGGTTTCTAGAATTTGAATGAACCAAAACAGTTTATTTCTAAGTTTTCTGATAATTTGGTTTTTATCACTTGATATTCTAACAATTTTGTTATGAAGATTAGAAAAAAAAATGATTTAAGCTTTGTTATAGTATTGGAATCTACAATCTACATTATTAACAGCCTTTTATCAAATCTAACTCTAGAACATGATATGTAGGCATCTAGCTTGTAGCAAGTTTATACAGTTATTAAAATAAACAGCTCCTAGCCCGCCCCCCCCCCCCCCCCCCCCCACCCACACACACACACAACCACCACCCAAAAAAAAAAAGAAAAAAACTACATATCTAGATGTTGTGATCTTGTGGAGCTTTAGGATGTTTACACACACAATCAGCAAGAGCACAGAGAGGTTTTGCGGCACTACCCACACTGCAGCACTCACACCACATCACTGCAGACCTCTCTTTTTCTCTCTCTTGCACACCCCGACCCACACAAGTTTATATAGCACAAATGTGCAGACTCAAGCCACTAATTTAGCCACACAATAAATTAGCTTGCATGCAGGATCACCTTCACTAATTCCTGCATGCAAATTTTACTGTGCACTAACAGCAGAATATTTGTCCACTAATCAGTGCATGTATGCAGGATCATCTCCACTTATTCCTGCATGTGTGCTCTGATCCACAGCGACACACAAATCAAACCTCAATAAGATTAACCCAAGAATCACACCCTAATCTTGTTGGCTTTATTTTGAACACCTTGTCTCTAGCTTTAGAGTAACCTAGGTTCATCATCATCCGACATGGTGAGGTTTGCCACACCCTTCATCACTTTCTCCACACTTGTCTTCAAGTGACTGAACTCACCACATTTGTGGGAATCAATCTTCATTCTTCAAACATGCCTTGGTACTTATTCTTGTAACAACTACCAGTCGAGCCATCGTCATTAAGACTCTCTTCAGACACTTCAGCCTCCCACTTGGCACGAGTTAACAGGCAGCAGTTGTGGCTCCCCTTGTCACGACACTGCCCCTTGAGGACTTCCCTTACACCCTTAAACGGCCGATGGTCTCCGACATCGATGTCACATCTCCCCATTGCTCGATGGTGCTGACTAGGGGCAAGAACTTGTTGGGGGCAGAATGAAGGAGCTTCTCAACAATAGTGGCCTCCTCCACTTTCTGAGAGAGCATATCTTGTTCGCAATGGTGGTAACCTTCAAACAAAACTCATTAATTTTCTCAGTTTTTAGTTTTTCCCTCTTGAGAGTTTTTACTCGAGCCTTTTTGACACAATCTTCACCAACTTGCATCTTCTTAAGAGCATCCCAACCTTCCTTTGACGTCTCCTTCTCGGTTATGGCCATCATCATAGCCTCCGGCACAGCTTGGACAATGGCATGCTTGCTAAATTAGTGGCTTGAGTGTGCACGTGTGCTATATAAACATGTGTCGGTTGGGTGTCCAAAAGAGAGAAAAAAAACATGTGTTGGTTGGGGTTGTGCTATATAAACATGGGATGCTCAAATGGCATCACGACTTCAATGCATATTCGAAGGCTAACTTACAAATTTTGTATTGAACAGCTTCATTCATTATAAACATTTCTCCTTGATGCTTACAATGTTTGAATCAATATAATTTGCCAATTTAAAATGAGGATTCCCTGACGAGGCCACCCTATATTTTTATGTTAACTTGAATTACTTTTCAGGTCACCCTTGTGAAGATGGTCAATGAGGCTACTGCAAACATTCCCGGTTGGGAGGATGATTGATGCTTTGGCTGAGTAGTAGCTTATTTCAGCACCTGGCTGGTGAGGTTTTTGTTGAAAAACATGGAAGAGTATCATTGGTCAATAAAAGGAGAGCGATAAGTTTCAACCTGAAGTGTAGGATTGTGGCCAAGTTTCTACAAGTTGACATAGCTTAGTGTCCTGGAAGAAAAAGAAATTATCATTTTTGTTTTGTAAAGCAGAAATATAGGTTGTGTTGTAAAGCAGATATGTAGTTTTAGAATCCTCCAATGCACGCCATGAGAGGTTGATTGGTAGTCATCTTTGGATAAAGTCTGCTGGGCACTAACAAACATCCTGCTGAGTTCTGATTGCAGAGTGCTACGTCTTCAAACCACCAAAAGCGTTTAGAAACAATCAAATGCTTTCATATATAGTTGCATACATATAGTTGATCGAACCTATGTTTTAGTTTGCTGCGTAATACATTATTTTTCTTCTGCTCAGAATACAAGTGCTTTCGTCTAATATCAAAAGAGAGCCTTTGCGCAGATGCAGGCTTTTACTCCTCTCCTTGACGAATATGTTTCACAATTGTTAATAAATAAATACTCCTTCCGTTCTAATTATAAGATGTTTTGGCCTGCCCTTCAATCTGAACCTAGTGTGGATGTTGATGAATCTTGGCTTATGTACACAAAATATATATTGTATATATTCAAACTTTAAATCCCTTATAATCTGTAATGAAGGGAGTAATACTTTCTCCAATCATAGATACAAGTCAGTCAAATATTATGTCAGAAATTTTCAACTCTGATCTATACATAAAGCTTTTATACAGATTGATACTAAGATTGGTATCATAATATTCATCTAAGATATTTGTTATTGAAGTTAGGAAAGTTTTACTCAGAATAATCCTAGATAGAACTTTATTTGTCATCATAGGAACATATTTCGGATGAGAGGAAGTGCGGAGTACTCATTGAACGTCCCTCGAGGCATAGTATATTTTGTTATGTGGGTCTGTTTCGTGGCGTGAGTGTGGTCACTGATTAGGATTTTGTGTGAAGTGTGCGTCTTCCTTAGTTCCCTTGCATTCTAATACTACGGTATGATACTGCCAAACAAAAAATATAATACTACTTTGTATCATGATCCTAACTTAAAGTCTTCAACTTAGTATAGGTGTTCATATTTTCTGGATTTATTTTAAGATTTAACGGCTTTATTCTTTCTGTAGCAGATCACGATTTCCGTTGACTCTAGGCGTTTATGGTGACTTTGTTATGCTCAACATGCCGGTCTATCTCAGTCCTTCGGAGTTCGGAGAATGCATTGTACTGTGTTTCGAAGAAAGAACATGGGTTATTAAATAGCAAAGTCTCTTTGTTGAGCATATATCACGTCTAGAAGGTTAACAATTACTACTTTACTAGTATGGTTGTCTACTGCTCCCTCCGTATTAGATTGTAAAGGGTTCTAATTTTCTATTAGATTCATTCGTGTTCAATATGTATTTAGATTCACCGACATTCATGTGAATGTGGATGGATAAGAGATTAAAACACCTTATAATTTGGGACAAAGAAAATATATTAAAAAGAACAGGCACTCTGATAGAAGGGTCAGCTCTAGGAGGGTGCAAAGAGTGCATCGGCATAGGGCCCATGGATGGTCCTATTCGTGGTATGAATTAGGTTTGTGTCGCAACTTCCGTCGTCGGTACCTAGTAGAGTTGTAGCCTCATAGGTCATCTTCGTCTCTGATCTCCAAAACTCTTCGTGAACGCGAAATCGGCAATGATGTCGCATGTGGTGGCCATGCCAATAGACCAATGCCGACCATCCAAGACACGGTATAAAGTTCAGGTCTCATGGCGTTGACTAGTAACTAGTAGATCTTGTCAACACCGTTAGTACAAGATCTACCATGATAATGCAAGAGAACAAACAACCGCAATGCAACTTTGAAAACTTTAGAACAGTGATGGCGATGCACCGATGGTGGCGAGACATGTTGCAGGAAAGATATTTCGTCGTATTTATTCATGAATAAATGTTACATATTTATAGTCCGGAGACGTAGATGACACATCCATCTAGCTATTAAACCCTAAAATTGTTTCTATCTCAAGATACATAGCCTATCGGACCAATTGACACAATAAAAATGTCATCTATGGACAGCCATTAACCCTAATAGCATATCATCTCGGAGCCCTAAATCGGCTAAGATTTGACAGCAACGCAACCACAATGTATACGGAAGAAAATCAGAAATAATTCATGTGGTTGGGTCCTATGATAGTAGCTATACTATTGCTACGCAATATTAAGTGTTCTAATAAATGTGGAGCATAAGAACAAATAAACTAGACCAAAATAAGCTAAACCAGCACAGCACTAACTTCCGTCGGAGAGAGGGAAGAAGATAGGATGTATTTTATTTTGGTATAGCCTATATTTATATTTATATGGGTAATTTTTACTAAACCTCTGTGTAGATTTTAGTTGCACAATAATTCAGCTAATTTGCAACACAGCAGTCAAATGCGTCTCTGGATCATTTTTGGAGCATATTGTAGTTGCTGTTACACTTAGGGTTTGGTTCCAGAACTCGGTGGAATGGAGCGGCTCCGTCCCCCGTTTGGTTCCAGAGCCTCGAAGTAGGATGGAACGCAGGCATCCTCCGACAGGGAATATTCCCTTCATATTCAGGATGAACGCGTTCCTTCGGAAAACTGGAACGCGCGCGTCCCACTTGCACGTCGTCTCGCTTCCGTGAAGAAGGCGCAGTCGCTACATGGAGGCAGAGCCGCCGTCGGGGAAGAGTGCTGCTGGGGGACGCGGAGCCGCTGTCGGGGGAGTGCGCCGCCGGGGGACGCGGAGCCGCCGTCGGGGAAGGGCGCCGACAGGAGACGCGGAGGCGCCGCCGAGGGTGGATCCCGTCTCACGGCCGCGGGAGGCGAGGCGCTGCCGGGATAGGCGGGCGGAGGTGCGGCCAGGGAGGCGCAAGCTTGTCGCGCGGACGCGGCAGGCGTCGACCGAGGCGGGCGGAGCTCCTCACGCGGCCGCGGCAAGCACCGAGGGAGGCGGGCGGAGGCGAGGGCGCCGCCGACGGAGGCGCGGCAAGTGGGCTAGTGGGGGAGGCGCGGCGGGTGGGCTGTCGGGGGTGGAGTCGCGGCAAGCAGGCCGCCGGGTGAGGCGCGGCGGGCGGGGCCGTCGAGGGTAGAGGCGCGGCGGGCGAGGCCACCAAGCGTGGCGCCGCTGGGAGAGGCGCAGGCGGGGAAGAAGTAGGGTGTGACTGACAAGTGGGGCCCACATAACGGGGGTGCTAACAGAGGTGTTATCTCATCATCCCATCCCTCCAACCAAACACAAAATGAAGTCATTCCACCCCTCCAACCAAACACACGAATGAGAACGTTCCCATCCCTGAAACCAGGAATGGAACCATTTCATCCTACCTCACTCCCCAACCAAACGCTATCTTACACCAACTGGTCCTGACAGCGACAAATGACAAGATAGCATTGTATTGCCTAGCTGCATCCATCTCCAAAGCATTGGGTGTGTTTAGTACCCTGAAATTGGTACTGTTTCGAACCGAAAAACACTGTAGCACGTTTTGTTTGTTTGTGGTAAATATTATCCTATCATGGTCTAACTAGGCTCAAAAGATTCGTCTCGTAACGTACATCTAAACTGTGCAATTATTTTTTTATTTCATCTACATTTAGTACTCTATGCATGTGCCGGCATTTTTGATGTGACGGGAAATCTTTTTTTTGCATAGTGAATTTTGGAAGAAATTTTGGTATCTAAACACACCCATTGAGAAAATTGATATCACTGCCCTAGCGGGTACCTACTCCAAATCACCATCATCCAATGCATGTGACGTGGATTTGTGTCCGTGCCGCCGGATCAATCATTGGACACGACACGATTAGGTGAGAAACAGCCAAGACAAATTACTACCCAACCTAAAAAGAGGACCCAAATGTCTATGCCCATGTTTCCGCATCAAGTACACAGTTCTTTGCTTCGACACCCACCTTTCTTTCCTTTCACACATCTGTTAATAACTCTTGATGGGATCCAGCATGGGGCATGAACATGGGGATTGCACAAAGATTATATCAAGTACGAAATATACACATGGGAGTGAGCATGGGATACCTATTGGCAGATTATCAGTTTTTCACTCATGACACCTGTCACAGTTTTTAGCATGAGATCAAAGTCTAATAGTAGTTTGGGTTCATGCCTACGTGATAGGAAGCGTGGGATGAAATTCAAGGATCCGATCTGAAACCATTCTCATGGCTGTGCTGGCTCTCTCCAAGGGTATTGCTATTTTAAATAATATGGCACTGTTTTAGCATTGTAGATAGAAAAGAATTTGAATTTGAGGATTGGAGATGAAGAAGCTGCTAGAACTTTACAGCCAACTACTTTTGATGACTTCAAATTTAAATTGTACAGTAACTTGTTTCTTGATTGGCTGTACAGCGCAGCCCAAAAATCACAATCATTTTGTATTTCTATACCTTGAACATTTTATTTCATAGCTGGAATATTCTTTTAGATTGGACATTGTAAAACAAAACAAAATTTGCTAGAAAACCATAAGTAGAATACATTATTTTAGGGACATAATTTTTTTCCCTTTCACAAGAACATTGCAGATCTGACTTTTTTTTTTTTTGCCAAAACATCTTTTGGAAGATAAATAAAGTTTCTCGATATATATATAATATATATATATATATATACCTCAAAAGTTTGTCATTAGTATTTACTACTACATAGCTAGTACACACCTGCAAGAGTTATGAAGATAACTAGATAAGTGAGATACCTATACTTCATCAATTACCCTCATGTGAAATGTGCAGATAATGTTGTATGCCCATCGCACACTCTCTTTTCAATGAAAAACAATTACCGATGAAAATTTGTAGTAACAATTCAGTCAATGTGGCATCCTAAGAAGGCAAGACCAGTGAAAAACTCAATATGATCTATATTTACAACTAACCACACTTAGATTGTCCATATGCAATGGTACGGTTTTTATTAGATTCATCACTCCTTTGCCGCCACTCGCCACTACCGTGACTCTAGCATTAGATACAACCAACTAGTGGTAGTAGATTGCATATTTATTGGCTAATTTATTAGCTAGACATGTTTTGACCCAAACCAGACAATTTCACATAATTTCACATAGCTAATAATTAGTTGGTGTATCAAAACATGGCCTTAGTAGTAAACAAATGAGGCTACGAATCATGTCAACAGATGCATTCCAAATTGGCCGCTACGTTCATTGTGATATATCCGGTGCAATAAATTTATAGTGCAATCACCGTGCAATCTTATTAAGAAAAATTTCAAAAAATTTTGAAAAATATCATGAATATACATCTCAGCTTACCCCATCTATATGAAAAAAATCACCGTGCATTTGAACTATTACTGTTTGTCAGAAATTTATCATTTTCGTAACTGTCAGAGTAGGATGAATTTGACCATGAATTTTTACATATAGATAGGATAGGCTGAGATGTACATTCATGATTTTTTTCAGAATTTTTTTAAACTTTTCTTAGTAAAATTGTATGGTGATTGTATCATAAGTTTGATTGCACCGGATTTATATCCCCACATTCATCCGCCACGAAGAAGAGTGCCATTCTAGTTTCTGCTTTAAGTCAAACTATGAGTTTACTAAAACAACTATTAACACTTATAATGTAAGGCCTCTTTTACAACCTATAATTTCTAAAACACTGAAATAAAGTTACATACCTACATAAATTCAAAACGAAAAAAATTCTAATATAGAGTTTCGATGCAATACAAGAAGAAACATACGTAGGAATTAGTAGAGAAAATAGACAAGTAAAAGTCTTTGAGAGATTGGACCTCATGTTATAATTTCTTCGAATTGTGAATATATCATTTACTTCCAATAGAATTTCAATCCTTCAAATTTTCTTTATTTTTATTTTATTCGAAATGGAGGCTACAGAGGTGCGGAAAATAAATTTTATGTTAGGCTTGAACAGTACTACAATGGATGGTGGTGGAAAAAATAATGGTTTTTTTTTGTGTAAAATCGATCATATTTATGATTGTTTTGACTTTGAATACAACGAACATTGCGTATAGGACCGAGCAGGAGTGAGGTGGTACTCCCTCTGTCCCAAAAGAGTGTCACCCGCTTGATTTCAGTGCACGCTCCAAACTCGTTTTATTCAAAAATTTAATTCAAAATTAAGAAAAATAAATTATACTCTCTCCATCTAGTTTTCACAGGCGGCATCGTTTCCTGAGTGCTGAGGCTGCAAGACTAAAACTAGAGGATTCTCTGTCTTTCCATCTCCTATCACTATTCCAACTATTTTTTTCTCTGTCTACGATACACAGCAGCGCCGAACAGTGTTTAGAGGATCTCATACAGAGGATCCGTTAGCTTTGGCCTAACATGGCCGCGCCTTTCGCCCATGAACTACATGTTAGCCCGTGTACATTAACTACACGTTAAGAATACGAGGCTGCATGGTACATGCTCGAGCGTTGGGGCCTAACAATTTTGGAAACTTTTTCGGTCCTTATACGCCCAAGAAATTTGGATTGAGGGAGTATAAAAGTACTTAAGATTATAAACATAATCATAAAAAGTTAATGATATTTATAAAAAAAATGAATAAGACGAAGGATTCAAAGTAGCATTATCATACCGAGGGCGATACTCTGTGTGAGACGGAGGGAGTAGGTCTTTAGCTGCAAGTTCCAATGCAAGGATAAGATGCTACAGCACATTTAAATAGCAGCCATATTAAACCCCTACAAGCTGTCAAGAGGCCAAATAAAGCACGCATGAGACAGTGATTGTGAGTGACTCTAGTCACGGCATTTGGGGAGTATGGAATCAAAGAGTCAAACTTTTCAGCTGGCAAACCAAACGCTTCAATTATCGATCCCGTCCATCAACAGACAAGGGGCATCACTAGTCAAGTAAAGAACTGCTCCTTGAGCCCCGTTCACAGGAAATGCTTTGGCCCGTTCAGAAGGAACAAGCGATCTTGTGCCGGTTTCTACGGAATTAGAAATGCTTTGGTTCCTTCAACGGATTTTCTGTAAAATTTTATTTATTCCAAATTTATGTTTCGCCGAATAAAACAGGCTGCCGCGCCGAGACTTCACAGGTTTTCAGCTGCGAAGATGTGACTGTGAGTGCTGAAGTATACCCTTTCCAGCTCCAGGTTCCAGTAACAAAGAAGACTCCATGGCATCGCATGATCGAGTTCATGATAGCATCGGCACGGCAGTGACGACAATGGAACTGAACTACTATTACTACTGCTAGTGCTTGCCGTGACATGAGCTGAAAAAAAGATGAGAGAAAGAAAGCGAACGACAGGACAGACCATGGCACTACTAGCACCCTCTCTCGATCTTCTTGCAGGGTGTTGCTACTCGTCAGTTCAGTTC
The DNA here is from genome assembly GCA_022530915.1 of Paspalum notatum. NCBI lineage: Eukaryota > Viridiplantae > Streptophyta > Magnoliopsida > Poales > Poaceae > Paspalum > Paspalum notatum. The sequence goes on from CM039692.1 coordinate 29,523,773, forward strand.
ATGGTGTGTTACCGTAGCCCGGCCCGCCGAGGATGAGCGGGGCGCTGACGCCGCTGTACAAGTTGGGGGCGGCGGCCGAGGCCGAGGCGCTGCCGAGGTGGAGGTCGGAGGCGGTGGGCACCTGCACCGCGGCGGCGCGGCCGTCGGTATCGGCGTCGGCGCCGTGGTCGTACAGGAGGCCCCTGAACAGGTGCCCGTTGATGGTCACCGCCGCCTGGTACGCGACCTCGCCGTTGCCGTCGTCGACGGACGTCACCCGCACGCACCGGAACACCGCCGGCCCGCGCACCTGCCGCGGCAGGCTGTCCTTGAACGACGCGTCTGCGGAGGAAGAGATCGATGGCTCAGTGACCTTTCTTCTTCTTAAATTGTGCCGGTTCAATTACCTTGGTTGCCATTACCTTGGTGGCTGGAGGAGGTGTCGAAGCTGCGAGGGGTGGTGGCGTTGGAGGTGGAGGTGCGGGAGTTGGTGGTCGCGGTGGTGGCCGGGCACGCGAGCCGGGGCTTCTTGGCCGCCGCGGGAGCGGGCGGCGGAGGGGAGGCACCGGCGCCGGCGCCACAGGCGAGCTGCAGGCGCTCCCGGCGGCGCGCGGCGGGCACCCAGGTGCTCCGGACGTGGGTGTCGCACTCGAAGCCGCGGCTGTTGCAGCACGTGCGGCAGCGGCTGTGCGCGCACCCCTTCTTGGCCTGGTTGCCGCAGTCGTGGCACGTCGCCGCGCCAGGCCCGTGGTCCGGCACGGCGGCGAGGACCTTCTTGCCGTCCACGCCCGCCGTCGCCGCCGCCGGCGGGGGTTCCGGGTGCCAGAACTGGATGGCGCCAGCGGAAGACGCGGGCGGCTTGCCGGAGGCGGCGTCGGCGTCGACGAGGCTGCGCTGCGCCGCGGTGATGAGCGGGAACACAGGGTCGTCGGCGGCCGCCGCGGCCGCAGCCCGCTGGTGGTGGAACGAGGCGGCGGGCGCGACGAAGAGCATCCCGACGTCGCCGGCGGCGCCTACCGCCCCGTACCCGAGCGCGGCGGCGGCCTGGCGCGAGGCCGCGGGGCCCCAGAGCCCCGCCGCCAGCGTGGAGGCGGCTCCGGACGCGGCGGCGCCGGCATTGAAGCCCAGCGAGAGGTCGTCCCCGCGCCCTGCGGCGGCGGGCGACGGCAGCCAGCCCGCGATCGCCGTGGTGTCGGACGGGAAGCGCCGGCCCGACGACGACGCCACGCTGAGGAGCGCTGGAGCAGACAGGATCGAGCAGGCACAGTGATCGCGTAGGCCAGAGAGCTTCCTAAGCTAGAAAGAGAGAGGGAGAGAGAACAAGAACACAAGGTGCTCTACTGCGACTAGAGCCTACTAGTACGCTTTCTACCAGCCTCGCCTCGCGTCGCCTCCGCCTCCACTAAAAGAGAATCTCCGTCTAGTTGCTGGAGCACTCGAAAGACCTAGGCCCTAGAGCTAGCCTACGCCCTAGCTAGCTAGCTTCCCTTTCTCTCTCTACGCGGCCGCGGCCGCTTAATTGAAGTACTTTCTCGGTTTCTTTTCTCGCTTGCTTTTCCATAGAGATAGGGGAGAGAGGGAAAGGAGGGAAGCAGGCAAGCAGCAAGAGGAGAGGGGAAGGCAAAGGAAAGGAACGGAGGGGACGAGAGACGGATGGATGGATCGCCCCGCGGCCGCGTCCGCGTGGGGGACCGGCCGGGCTCTGAGAAATTCCTCTGCCGGCCGGGGATCGATCGCCACCGGGCCTCTGCTGTGTGGCCACAGGCAGGGAAGGAGCTCTCTGGTGGGCTCTGGCTCCGCTGCCGCTGCCGCTGCCGCTGCGCCCGCCGCCTGCTACTGCTAGAAATGCAGCGCAGAGCAGAGCAGGTCGGGAGGGATCGCCGGCCGGCCGGCTCGCTCGCTCGCGTTAAAAGCTGCCCCGCCCTCGCCGCGGCAGGGGTAGCACGGCAGGCCTAGTTGCCGCCTAGATCGGCGGCAGCGCGCACCGGCCAGCCGAGCGCGGTGGATCCGTCTCGTTGCACTCGCAGCGCCCGCCGCTGCTGCTGGAGCTTGGGCAATGTGGCGCGCGCGCGCCCCGCTCTGGTCGGGATCGGGAACGCGACGGGGGGCCGCTACCGGCTGCTGCTGCGGTTAATGGCGCGGCAGGGCAGGTACAGGTCCTTCTTTTTTTCCCACGGCGTGGCAGGGGCTAGGGCTAGCTCTAGCCGCGCCCGTACTAGGAGTAGGGTGCTAGGCGGGGGACTTTGTGGTTGTGGGGGAGGTACTCTATCTAGGGGCCAGCGTATGTGCCGTGCTCCTGCCACACGCATAGTACTCCGTTCAAAAAATTTATGGCTGTGTTTAGATTCAAAAAGTGAAGGCAAAAAATCTGGCGAAATCTGCTAAAATTTGGCCAAAAACATCACATCCGACGCTGTAGCGCACTGTAGCACTTTTCGTTTGTTTGTGGTAAATATTGTCCTACCATGGCCTAACTAGGCTCAAAAGATTCGTCTCGCAAAGTACATCTAAACTGTACAATTATTTTTTGATTTTATCTACGTTTAGTACTCCATGCATGTGCCGGCATTTTTGATGTGATGGGAAATCTTGTTTTTGCATAGTAGAATTTGAGGGAAAGTTTGGATCTAAACACAGCCTATCTTTGAATCATGTGTAAAATTTTAATTGAGCATTTTATTTTAGAAACTATACAAATTTTCAAAAATATAAGTTATATTTGATATACTTATATTTATTAATTGTAATAAATAATACTAGTAAAATTATTTAGATAAAACGAGCAATCAAATATTTACATATGGTTCAAAAAAGACATTATTTTTGGACGGAGAGAATATATTGCAATGAGCTATAGTGGGCGGCCAGAGCCCAGTACTCGGGGTGGGAGGGGGATTTTAGGAGTGGAAGCCGATACTAATTGGAATGACAATTTTTTTGCTATCTTTTGTATCTTCGATGGTGAATAAATATGACTTAGAAATTTTCACCCAAATTCTTGTTTTGTCACGGTGTTATGCTTATTAAGGCTTGTTAAAAATAAACCTCGTATTCATCCTATATGTACTTAGCATGACAGATAAGAAATTCAGATATTGATTTGGATTCATTGTAGATTTTTTTACATTTTCTCTATGGGAACAAACAAGCTGTGGAATTTTTCATTTGATTTTGTTTTCTTTCATAACGAGTTTGTTAGAATGCGTAAAATAGTAGTGGTGATTTCATTCAGTATCTATTTAAAAAATACCAATTTTTTCAACAATTCTGATGTTAGTTTCATCTCCAGATGTTGGCGGCTCTTTATTTTATTTTATTTTCTATAAACTTGTAGTATTTTAGGCCACAAAGTGTTTGTAGACATCAGGGTATTTTTGGAGTATGTAGAACTTGGACTCCTTGCATGGTTTCACTAAAACACCATGGTTTAGGACGTTGTGTCGAAATATTTTGGGAATACAGTAGTTTTAGTAAATTTACATGAAACAATGGTTTTATTAGGACAACTTGAAGCATGGTATGCTAAAATGATTGTGTTGTCAATCATGGTATAGTCAAAGCAACTAAAGGTTTTATTGCATTGTAAAATCACCGTTTTGAAAACATTAGTACCAGACAAGAATTTAGGGTTGTTTGGTTCCCACGCTATCCCATAATCTATAGTAATAGAATAATGGGTGAACCACCGGCACTAAAATTCTGTGATCTACAGCGCGTGTTGGCTTTGCTGGTGCAACCACGGTACCAGCCACCACAGTTGCGGAAACGATCGGTCCTAAATTATTTGAAATTTTGCTAAAACGACCATTACTATGGGACGGGGGGTACATTTTTTTTTTTTAAAAAACGTCTTTCAAAATGGTCCGCAAGTTTTGCAGCCGTCCGGCTGTGCATCGATGGTAGACCCGCGTTGGGCGCGGGCGCCGGCCGGGGAGCAGCCAGCGGCAAATTATTGGTGGTCACGCACGGTGCCGTGCGCACGCAGTCGTCGCCGTTGACGCGACGGCTTTGGTTGGGGGTGGGTGTGCCATGCCAGCACAGGGCTGGGCCGTCCTCCGTGAATCTAGCATTCTAGCCCCCGCCCGCCGCTGCGACCTGCTGCATCTGCCTGCTGCCGCCGCTGCAGGTTCAGAGATCACTTTGATGGCTTTGCCAGGCCGCCATTTATGTCGCGCTGTCCCCCCCTGCGCGCGTCACACCCATTCCAGCCGCCTGCTGCGGATTTCTGATTCCAGTTCTGCTGCTGCTTCTCGGTTGGCTGCATCTGCATGCGCACAGCCTTCCTTCCACGCGGGGCCGGCCGCCTGGTCGCGGCTCTGCGCTCGCTCGAGCTCGGTGCGTTTGGTATCACGAGGAGGTCGGAGCTAGCAAACGGAACGGAATTTCTGATCGACCAGGGGGCGCGGGCGCCGCCGGAGGGGATTGATGCTTTGCCGCGAGCAGGCAACGGCGGGCACTGCAGGGTGCGACTGTGCGACGCGACGGATGCAGATGGATGGGATGGCTGGGGCGGCAGCGGTACGGTCAAAAGCTGCAGACGGCAGCCGCGGGCGTGCTTTCCCTACCGGTCCAGTTTTCACCCCAGAACGCAAACAGTGGCAATGGCAGCTATACGCACTTCGGGCATTTTGAACAAGTGCCCAGAATGCAGCGGGCTTGTTTGGAACTTTGGATCGAACCCTGGACCCTGCCTGTGGTTCGTTTGGTTCGTGACCTGGTTAGCTGCCTGCACCAGGCATCTGCGGCCTCACCCAGGCGAGCAAAATCGAGCGTCTGGCTGCCGGCAGGGTGTTGCCTGGCGACGTGAATAGTTAATTTGTTAGTTAATGACTAGTTTTGTCCCTTCGTTTTTTTTGTCTATTTTATTTCTTTTCTCGCTAGCCGGTCAAATGGCGTTCTCTCCATAAACAAAACAAAGAATATTTCTTTACTTTCTCTCTAATTAAATTCATCATTAGAATAAACTGTTAGAATATATATATATATATATATATATATATATATATATATTATAAACATACTTTTGTCAGCTAGAAAAAAATTATAATAATAATTATTATATTTGTTTGTTATCCGAGAAAATGATAATACAAATCATTTTTAGCTAAACACACTATAATTAGGCTCATTAATCATGTACCAACAATACAAAATGGTTTTCTCTCTCATTGTTAGCATTTCCGGGCACAGGCTTTCAACCAAACAGACTTTCTTCCAACGTGGCTAGCCAGGCAGATTTCATCAAATTTCTAGGCAACTTCCAAGCAACCATTTTCACCAGGCAAATCGTCCAGGCCTCCAACCAAACAAGCCCGCAGTATTTTCACTTCCAAGGCCATCCCAACCATGCAATGCATTTTTGACACTGCACGGTAGTTGCGCAGAGCATGCAAACATTTCAACAGAGAGATGCAATTCTCACCAAATCAACACCCACTCAATAAACAAATAATATTTCTCACACCAGCATTTGAGTTTGAGGAGAGAGGATGTCCAAATTTACATACTTTCTCTCCTCCGATGCATTTTGCCTCTCCCGAATGCGTGGTCCGTTGGAAAGGTAGGCGTAGCACTACAGTGCTCGTTGAGAGGTATTTTTGCATTTGCGTGCCCACAGCATTGGCCGTTGGAGATAGCCTAAGGGTTTATTTAAAACAAAAAATAGATGGAAGATTTCTGTAGTATTCGAATTCTATAGGGAACTTTCTTTCGTGGTTTTTTAAATAAAGGATTGAATCCTATCAATCCAGTGAAATTCTTATGGAATGGCTTATTGCGTTGAAATTTTGGAGAAATTTTAGGACATGTTTGAAACGCAAAAATTTCACGAAAATTGTGCAGGACTTTCATAGGGCCTCTTTGGTATCACAGTTTTTCAATACTATGATTTTGGAATACTATAGTTTGCAGATGTACATGACACAAATACCATGGTTTCTGTTTATTACTTTAGTAAAATCACAATACTCTTAAGATCAATTTAGGCCTACAACAAAACAAACTTTAAACATTTACTACTGTATTTTAGTCCGGCTCCTTAGCCCGCGACGACCTCCAGCTCGGTCCGCCTCCTCTCTCTGCTCCCACCCCGCTGACCTCCTGCTTGATGAAAACCCTCCAAGAACCCCTTCACCGGCGGCGGCCACCGCCGGCGATGTCGACGCGCCAGATCGCCCATCTTCCCTCCTGCAACAACGCGGCTCGAAAGACGGTTCCTATGATCCGACAAGACTCAGTGGTGGCACGATACAAGATGAGATGGCTACGCTCTTCGGCGTGATGACAGCGGTCAAGCTAACGAGATGGCGTTGGAGAGGAACGAACCCCAAGGTGATGGTAGAGGGATGGCATGGCATCGCACGCGGAGACTCGCACGCACGACGGTGGCGTCCCACTTTGACAGGAGCGGCACGACGGCGAAGCTCATTGCGCGGAACGGAGTGGCTCCAGCCGCGGCGATACACAAAACAGGCACAAACGCGCTTGGGTTGGTCTGGGTCCAAAAGCAGGTCTCGCAAGGGTAGATCTCCAGTTCCACTGGTCGGTGTTGACGGCGTTCCCGGACTAGCGTCCGTTCGCCAGGGCGCGGATGAGCGCGCGGGCTCGGGCTTCGCCCGACCGCGATGTTGCATGGCACAAGCGCATGCCAAACTCACAGAGCAGATCCACAGGCGTGACCGCGCGTGGTTGCGGGTTTTACCGGCCGCGGCGATGGTGACGCGTGCCGACGTCGAGCGTGCTCGGCGTGCGCGTCGCGCGGATGGTGAGGCTCGGAAAGGCGAGGTTGAAGACTGGCTCCCCGGCGGTGATGCTAGCGCAACGGCGCTCCCTACATGGCCACATCAACGGGCAACTACAACGGCGACCGTGGCTTTGAGTCACTGCGCGAAGGCGGCGCTCCAGGACGCCATGGCGGCAGCACGCGAACGGAAGGGACTCAGACGGCCCGGGTTTGCGGCGGGGGTTAGACAAGGGGGGCGTGGTCCTCACTGAGGGTTGCTCACCGATGAGTAGTCATACATGAGGCGGTGGAGAGGTAGAAGAGGCGATCGTCGGTGAGGTACGGCGGCTTCGGGCTCCGGGTACGGTAGCGTCTCTGGCTCCGAGTATGGTGGCATCCTCGCACGGTCGCAGCGCAGCACCGCTCCAAGCTCACAGCTTCTCCACCCTTGGCTCGATCAACTCTGGCGGTGCGTCGATCTTCGTCCCTGACTCCGGCGTCCCCTTCTTCGTCCCTCTCGGCGGCGGTAGAAGGGGAATAACCCCGAGGCGGCTAGGGTAGAGGGTGCGGTGTGCTCTAGCTTTATAGGAGGGCACCTAGGGTTGGAGAGGGTGGCAATTCCACTCGGTGAAGGCGGAATTTGGCCGGCGGCGCCAACTTCGCCGTACTTTCCCGCTCTCCCTCTCTCAGAGCCGACAGGGTCATGCCGGGTGCGTGACCCGGGCCCCACAAAGCGAAGGACAGTTGGGAGGCTCGATCCTAACCCCTCTCCCTTCCTTTGCGCGCGAGATGGTGGGTGGGGTGGCTCGGTGGTGCGGCGCAAAGCAGCGCGGTGTGCACGCTCCCGCTCATCCGGCTCGGACGGGTCAGGAAGAAGAGAACGGGGAAAGCTGACAAGATGGCCCCTCCTGGCAGCGACTTGGTGACGATGGCCCATCTGCTAGCGGTAGATTGAGGGCGGCGCTAGCTGGGCTGGGCTGACTGCATCTTTCTCGACCCAAGCGTGGATGCGGAGATCGGTTGGGCTGGCCTGGTTGGCTAGTTTAGCTGGGCCGGGAGGCCTTTTCCCATTATTCTATTTCCTGGATTGATTTTGCATTTGAGATTTGATTCGAATATGATTTGGTTTGAATTAAACACTCAATCAAAGACCCAATAAGAACCAAATATATGATGCATAAGCTTTGCCAAGATAAAACATAGAGTTGTGTAAAGTAGAATTAATTTACTAGCATTCACTAAGGATAAACTCATATTTAATTATTTAACCAAATTTTAGTGGGTTATATGCAATGCACACATATTATTTAAAACGAAAATTTTCAGTAGTGATTTTTGGGTTGAAAAAAAAATAGAGTTGTCACATTATCTGAATATAAATTGGTACTCCTGGAGTACGCAGCAAAAACTGATTGGTATTCTGGATGACACTTAGGAATACACGGGGGTCGCGACTCCTCGAGAGCACACAACAGTCACGCACTGCTCCCGATTCTTCACTGGTCGGCGCCACTACGCCAGCGCCACCCCACTGCACTGCCCCGTTCCCACCGCGCCGCATCGATGCCGCCGACGCCGCGAAAGCGGAAGGCGCCCCCGTCCGCGTCCAAGTCCCAGCCACCACCGCAGCGGCGCCCGCCACCCCGGCTGGAGTTCCGCGCGCCGGTGGACGGCGCATGGTACGACGCGCGCGTGGCGGTGCAGTGCGGCGCGCTGCGGGTCATGTACGAGGGGTTCCCCGAGGAGCTGGACGAGTGGTTGGACCCAGCGGCGCTCGCCGCCGCAGCCGCCTGCGCGCGCGACGTGGCCGCGCTCCGCGCCAGTTTCCGCGCGGCGTCCCTGCCCCTGGACGACGCCCGGTGCGGCGACCTCCGAGCCGGCGCGCCGCTCTGCGTCTCCTGCCAGCTCGAGGGCGGCGAGCTCAAGTTCTACGACGCCGTCCTCGAGTCCGTACGCCCCTTCCAAGTTCTTCATGCAGATGGCAGTTCTGGTTGGTTGTTTGGTGCTGAGGCAGTGAACGCCGGCCGCCCCCCTAATAATGCAGGTCTTGCCGGCGGCTCACGTGGCCGTGGACGGCAAGGAGCAGTGCGCGTGCCGTTTCGCGGTGCGTTGGACGGAGGGGCCACGCGCCGGGAGCATGGAGGACGTCGGCGTCGAGCGGGTCTGCTGCGTCCAGTCCTCGCCGGTGAATGACCCGGTGCTCACCGAGTTCCTGGACGGCGTGGCCAAGCGGCTCGGCGAAAACAAGGGGGAAGCGACGGCGTTTCAGGAGACTGTCACCGTGGCAGCAGCGGAAGCGCCGCCCGGATTTCACCGGAAATTTGGGGCCGGCATGAGGTAGGCAAGTGATCATGGTTGATTCTGTGGTCCGGCTAGGCATAACCATTTGGTGCCCCAGTCAGTCTGTTGCTACTTGCTAGGATGCAAATCGGTGAGAAGACTACAAGAGCGTCTCCACCGCTCCTTTTTAAAATGATGAGTGGGCATTTTGAAAGCTAGTACGATGTAGCGGTGGAGGCAATTAGGGTCACCAATTCGCAGCTTATGTCTTGCTCTAACAAATCATGTGGTCATCAGAATACTAGTGTTCCGTTCATGAATCATGATTATCATCTCACCCCGGAAGACCTGGTTATTTGATCGACACAAACTAGGAAGTGTCTCATGCATGATGCAGCAAGGCAGATTGAACAAAACAGAGAAACTGCAGAATTGCATATACCACATATTCTATCTTCTATATCAAAATAGGTAGCCTCCGCTATCTATTTCTCGACACATACGAGGCTAGCCTACTGAATTATGTCATGTTATTATTCACTAAGACATCTATTTATGTATGCCATCTGTCAATTTTCTATGGCTTTATATGCATACAGTGTTTTTATATGACACACATTAGCATCACTCAAATTTTGCAGCAACGTGCGGGGAATTCCGTCTAATGCTAGCCCCCACTATCTATGCCACATCATCTTGGGAGCCTACTGAATTTCATACCATGTCATCGTCCACCGAGACATCTATTTATATGTTATATATTGATTTTCTGTGGCTTTATACATACGGTATTTATATAGACATGCACATCCGTAGCAGCAATGCCCGAAAAATTTCATCTAGTTATAGAGTTTGTTTCATCAATGAAGGCGGGATGTTTCTGTCTAGCAAGAATCTCGTATCAAAAAATGAATTTCTACGGACCTAATGTTCGATCTTAGGCTATGGATTGTATATAACATTGTTTGACAATGTAGCGCTACTGTAGGCAGAGAGATAGTTAGAATAATAGAGGAATAGTGGAATAGGCAAGAATTTTACTCATAGGTTAGGGATGGTCTTATGGACCTAAGGCTGAGTCCAATGGGATTCCCTATCCCCACTCCCTAAATACTATTTCAACTATCCCTCTTTCTGTGTACAGTGCAACATTTATATCAAACAGTGTTTAGGAAACCCATACAGGGAGTCCCATTGGACTCAGCCTAATGTTCGATCGCACAGAGAGCCTGCAGTGAGAAGTTTCATCAGGATTACTTCTTTTAGACCATTTTCTGTAGATGGTTTTATTGCACAATTATCAAGAGTGTCACATCAGATTTTATCTAGGTAATAGTATATCCTAAGTTTCATCTGTATTAAACTTTCTTCTCATGTGGAACTCTCTACCACTCTCTTCGTAAATACATGTCACCAAATATGTTGATGTGTCGTAACATTAATGAGAATAAAACCCAAATAAAACTCCATTGGGAATGGGCGTAACTCAATGAACATAATAACTTCCTTAGGCACAAGGCATATGACACAATTGAAGTACTGAACAACCTAATAAAGCCGTTTTCGGCAGTCCGCAGCGCCGCAGTGGCAAGCCAGCTTCACGATATTACCATCTTCCCCAGTGACACTGTCCAGGTGATACCCATAGTCGTACGAGAGCTCCTGCACAGTTACATGACGATATTGGTTAAAAACAGTGGACAGGGGTTAGAAGATAGCCAGGTCCGCAAAAAAAATTGAAAAAGTCAGCGAATAAATATCAGGTGTAACAACAGGAATATAAAGGGCATTTTATGGAACACTGGTTGCACAGAATGTACATGGTCACATGTATTTTAATTCACTAAGGTTAAAGTCAGACAATCCTGCAAGTTCAATGGCTTGAGAAAGGAAATTGTAAGTTCAAGGGTCTATATTAGACAATCTTGTGAGTTTAGGATGTGCGGTGCAATTGTTTCCACAGGAGTATGTGTTTTTTCCTGAACACAGTGCGATTTTTTCGAAAACAACTGCTTAACAAATGTTTTGTTTTTCATAAACAATCAGTACAGTTATGTATCAATTATCTGCCCAAATAGCTAAGCTCCCACCCACCCACCCACCAACAGCAGCAACTAGCACAAACTCGCTGCAGACCCAATCTAGGCGACCAACTTTCTCCAAAGATAGGATAATTGTCCAAGGTAAACAAAAGTAGGAGCAACTCTTGGAGCGACACAACTCCAGCCGAACACCAAGTGGTGCTCTCATTTGCTACATGTAAAACTGCAACAACACAGGGTTGAGCCATTAAAGATGCAGTCGTTACGATGTTTCTAAATTCCTCATGCTACCAAGGTCTGTTTCTTTTCCTGGCTTATAATAAGCTGGAGGAAAATAAGTTGTTAGGATGTTTTGGCAACCCATCTTATTCCTGGCATATGAGTGTGGCCTGTTGGTTGTGAGTGGCAAAGACACCAGTATCCATAATAATATGTGCCTTGCATAATTCCAAGTAGGATGGATAGTTCGGGTAAAAAAAAAATCAGACAATAAGTTGGAATAAGCTATCTTTTTCTTTATAACAAAATAAGCTGGAATTATAGGCTTATCATAAGCAGGGGTACTAGCTTATACGAGCAACAGAGTAAGCTAGACTATTTGTTTCCCTATCCAGCTCATATTTGGCTTATACAAGTAAGGGTAAGCAAACAAGCCCGAAGATAATGAGAGAATTAAATCCTTTCTGAAGCTTCTTGGGGATCCTTTTAGGTGCCGTTTGGTTGGCCAGACAAGGGGGGATGGAGCGGTTCCATCCCGGTTTTGCTATTGTTTGGTTCGTGGACATTGGAATGAGCTCATCCCCAAGAAGGAATATACCTGTAAGATTCGGAGCGAGCTCGTTCCGCAAAAATCTTGGAACACGCTCGTCCCAGTAACGTCCGTCGCTCTCGCGTCTCCTTCCTCCCACACGCGGCGGCCGGCCAGCTTTAGCGCGCGAGCTGAGGTGGAGCGGCGGCGGGCGGAAGAGCCGGCAGCGGCGCGCGGAGGTGGAGCGGGCTGAGGCGGAGGCCGCGCGGCGGCGCGCACGGAGGCGGAGCCTGCGCCGCGTGCGGAGGTGGAGCCCTAGGCGAAGGAGCGGCCCGGGCGGCGGAGCGGCGTGGGCGGAGGAGCGGCCGACAGCGCTAGCAGAGGAGCGGCCGGCGGCGCGGCCGGCGGAGTGGCGTGGGCGGAGAGGGAGCAGAGGATCTGCGCCGCCACCTCCACGTCGATCCGCCACCCCCGCCTCGATCCGCCACCTCGGCGGCAGGGCAAGCAGGACGGGGCGGGGGCCGAGCAAGGTGGGACGGGGTACGGTGGCCGGGCGAGTAGAGGAGGAAGAAGAGAAAGACCTATTTATTTCACTGACGTGTGGACCCCACCAAACGGTGGCTTACACAGTCCGTTATCTCAGTTTTCAGATCTCTCCAACCAAACAAAGAATGGAACCGTTCCACTCTTAAACCAAACACATACCATAGAACAGTTCCATTCTCAGAACCTAGAATGGAACCGTTCTATCTCACCATGTCCACCAACCAAACGCTACCTTAGTGCACTGCACCACCAGCTTGAGAGCTACTACTTCACATATTCTGAAGCACCTTGGGGCTTCTTTTAGTGCACTGCACCACCAGCTTGAGAGCTACTACTTCATATATGTTATATGTAGCAGTCCTTTATTGTAGTACTAGAACTTACTCCTCCAATTAATATATGACATTTTTTTAGTTCAATTGATTGGAGGGAGTATAAAATGTCTTATATATGCAATTGAATTTTGTTTTGGTATACGGAGAAAAACATGGTTGGACAGAAAGGAAAGTAACATAAAAAATGGAACAATCATTAAATGACTAATACTATTAAGGTCAAATTACTTAATACTCTCGCTTCAACATGTATGCTTTAACCCCTCAATTTTGGCGTTTCCACCATAAAGGGGAAAAGGGAACTAGTGATGAAGACTCACTTGAAGCGGGGGTATGGTATCATCCGCAAGCATAACTTTTGCTACCTTGATATCGCTATGTGAGCTCAACACACACTGAACGAAAAGATTAGGTTGGCAACTGTAATTTATGAACCTTGCAACGTTGCCAACAGAGCCAGCATCAATACAATATTCAGGTGCTTGAGATGCCTCTAGGTCATGCTCAGAATGAAGTGATGCCATATGCAATTCTGAGCCGGTCCTCTGCTGCAGAAAAAAAAAAAACAATAGAACCACATGGCATTTTGACAAGGGGGAAGAATGACTATTTTTCTTTCAGAAGGAAAACTAATGACAACTTCAAGCAGAGGCAGGGAGAGCAGCTCAGCGTTTTTTTAATATTCATGCTGCCGCACTATTCTCAATAAATAAAAATTTACTCGTGAAACTAGTAGCCACAAGTTGAATATTTCTGTTGCAAGTAGGAACTGCCATGGAAATCAATAACATCAGAATATAGTTTTGCACTACACATACAAGAACCTCAATGATTCAGAGAGAGAGTAAAGGTTAGATTGGTTCACCTCCCAAAAAGAAAACTAAGCACATAAAGAAACTCAGCATATAGTCCTGCCTAACCAGCAAACAAAGAAAGCATCCAATACCTCTCTTCCATCCAGGCCTTTAATAGTTTGAAGACAATCTATATCAAATATGTAGTTGTTCTCCAGTAATCCTTCAACTTGTGTAGTCCGCCTTAATATTCCAGTGTACTCGCAAATTAGGGCGCCAGGAAGAATAGTGTCCCACGTCCTAACACCCCAACCTTTTGATTCTGTCTTGAATACCTGGATCCACCGTTCAATGAACACGCAAAGAACAACAGAGGATGATAACAAAAAAGACTAAACAAAATAATAACCTCTAGGCGGTACTTCAATCCTTGCCGGGAGGTTCTGTTAACACAGCTGCTGTAGCAGGTACAATTAGTACCACACTCGTACACAATAGCTTTTGGCTCCACTAATCTGAAGGAGTAGGATACATGAAAGTTTGAAAAACAATTATTAACCAACACACGCGCACACACAAACATTGAAAGTAACTGTTTACTGTCAACATGTTTCCAGCCACCAAAATACAACAAAAATCTTAAGCAGGAAATCTTACCTTCCGACACTATTTTCATTGGAGTTATTGCGCTGAGTACATTTTCTTCGTTTGGACACATAAGGTAGATCAGAACCATTGCGCTTAGCACACAAGCAATATTTAGAGTTTGAACAATCTCCACTGCAATTACAACCGATTCCATCAACTGGTATCTTGATATTATCTGGAATCTGCAGTGAATTGGAGTACACAGAGCCTACAAGGTTTGAAAGGCATAGAATAGATCAAACTCTATTCAGGAGTTCTCGACATTTTGTCACAGCCAAGCAACACTTATCAATGGAAAAGATCAAATAATATCAAACATTAAAAGAAGCAAACAATCTTCGAACATAAGCAGCAGAAAACAAGCACAATTGGATAACTCAAATAACAAGTGAAGTTGAAAAAAAAATGCAACAAATCTAATAAGAATGGTCAGAAAGCTTCATTCAAGGTTTGTAGCATACCCGATGGAGGAACAGGAGGATTGTCAACTAAATTTGTAGTAGAAATTGGAAAATTTTCCTGACCATTAGAAATATCCCCACAAACCAGCATATTGAAGCAATATAAAAAAATTGAGAAGTAAAAGGAAAATTTAATGCTCACAGCAAAAGAAAAACTAGGAAAAGTGAATAGTAAAATTTGTAAAATTGATGTGATGAGTGGTTGGGTAACACACCCAGGCAATTCAGATATTAGCATGGGAACATCTCCCCGGGTAAATAGCACCTGTACATGTATTTGTTTAAAAAATTAATGGGCAAAACTAGAATGGAACAGAACATAATAACACAACAATTAAATAAACTATGAAGTGGAACATAAATCATTGTTTACAAACGCTGCATTGAAATAGTGAAGCACAAGTATGTACAATTATAGAGGGATCTTCCTTCAAGGAATGCAATCCCTATTTCCTAAGCTTCGTTAATTGTACATCTTGTCATAATATCAGTATCATCAATAAGAACTAGTGTGCTGTAGTAAAACAATTGAACTAAAATATTATTTCAAATAGAACACAAAATTCGGACAATTATCCAGAGAAACTTAGATGATATATGAACAAAGCAATAAGCAATGAATGTGAAATAATGTCCAGCCATTGTCAAAGCGCAACCGAATACACAGCCTCCAGATTCCAAGAGATTAGACAATTCCCAACTGCTTCCTGGTGGTCATATTACCAACTTTTTTTTTGTTCAGTTCTATGTACACTAGTAAATATGATTTTTCCCCTTCACAGTGTGATGCCCCTGGCATCTCAGAAGCCTTAACACAAAATTATAAAAAAACTAGTGATGAATTAGGACTAAATCACGCTTAGAGAGTAATTAGGTTTTGGTGGAGAAACAACTAAGTCAAAAAATTTCTGCCTTTTCCTAAATTCATTCTGAAATTACTTTTGATTTCGCTATATGACTTCAACTTCTCCCTTTCTATGAAATGAAATTGAACTTATCTCCTCTCAAATGCACCTATTGTGGAAGTGATTGCACTTCATTTGATACTCCAAAAGTTGGAAACAAAAAGTCTCTACACAAAGTGAAATTTTCTGTTTTAATAAGCCTTGGAACATAATTGTGTCTATAATTCAAAATCTGTTGGGTTTCAGGCAAAATTTATATTATCAAACTTGGGGATAACGTGCTGGGGAACAACTTTGGTAAGTAGAGCTTAGTCACCTACAGAGGTTTAAATGGAGTTTAGGGTCATTTTCTACCAACACAGAAAACCAATTCAAATCAGCCCTATTTAGAAATCTCCAATTTGTTATAGCCTGCAGCCACTTTCATGCAAAACTCCAATTAGAAAAGTTGTAGAATTTGAAATTCTAAACAACTCACTCAAAAGGCATTTTGGGAGAAAAGGCTTGGAAATAGGATTTTTTATTTTTCCAAGCAATAAAAGTACCCTGTCCACAACTAGGGCTGCCAGTTAAATTTGAATTTAAATCATATTTTCACCTAGAATTTGGTGTTGCTCATTTTGACAAAGTCGTAGATCTTGAAGAGCAGAACATTTCATCCAATTTGAGTTTCTCCAAATTCGGCCGTTAAATGGGTCAAAAGTGCGAATTACTGAGAGGGAAAAAGCACAAAATGAGGGGGGGTTTTCTCTGAGTCTATGACAGGTGGGGCCCGCGATCCGCGGTCGCACCCACGGCGCGAACCGGCGCGCGCCGCGTGGCTCGCCGGCGTAAAGGGAGTACGGCGAGTCCGCGGCGGCCGTCCGGTGCGCGTCAAAAAGAGGCGGGTTCGACCCCCTTCCAAACCCTAGCGACGCCTTCGCCATTCGTCCCCCCTCCACGCCGCGCCGCGCGCCCAAAAACCCGCCCGCCATTGCCGGCCCGAGCTCCAAGCTCGAGCTCGTGCCGCCGTCTCCCGGCCTCCCCGAGCCAAACCAACACCACCGCCGCACTCCCCGCTCCACGCCGCCCCTCCTCCGCTAGATCTCGTCGTGGTTCACCGCCCCAACGCGGAGATCCGCCGCCGCCTCGACGTCACATCGCGACGCCGACGCGCCGGTTCAAGCTCCGTTCACCGCCGGTTCACCGCGTCGCACCCCACCTTCCAGTGCCTTCCTCGCGTCCAGACCACCACAGACACCTCCGCCTCGACCTTGCGCACTCGAGGCGCGAGACGTTGCCGCCGTTCGACCACTCCTAACTCTCTCCTCACGCGCGACGCCGAGCGCCGCCCCGGCGTCCAACTCACCTCACCGTGGAGACCTACCGCCGGGCCGTCCCCACGCCACCAGACCACCACCGCCGCGTGCGCCATCTCTCCGCATTATTTAACTTAGAAGGTGGAGACTACATAGAATTTGTTCAAATCGACTCTCTAGCATTTTTCATATACATTAGGTAGTATAAGTGTCTCCCTGGTAAAATATGAGCCCCTGCATGTTAGGTTTTAGTGGTGATTTGAAAATAATAAAAGGCTACATGTTAGAAGAGATATTTAGTAAAAGTGGTCATAAATGGCTAGGGAAATTCTCTGAAAAATATGATAACTTAATATGGGTGCATGGATTCTAGAAAGTATATTCGAGAGGGCTATTTACACTGTTCATATATACCTCTTAAATTCACCTAGGATTAATATATGGAAAATAGGTGTCTCGTCAAACCTGAGGGGGTGTTTTGTTTACATATGCAATGATAACAAACAATCTAAATTAATGTCTTGCTCATGCATTAGTCCGAGTGTTGTATTGCGTGTCTCAAATTATATGGGTTATGTTAGCTTTATGTCCACGAGGGTGATCTCGTTTAAATGGTTGTCAATCACTTTTCTGCCTAACCCTGCAATGACTGTTCAACGTGTGTGCCTGATGTTCGTGCACCTCATCCACTGCATCATGCATGTCAATCATATAGTGACGCTTATTTCAGATACGAGATCAAGAAATAAGCACGTGGAACTACTTCAACCAACGGTGATCCAAAAGACCAACTAAGACCCATTCACGACCTGGAGGGCCCATCAGTCGTGCTTGGAAGGAGGAGTTGCCCAAGGGATCAAGGGGTTGCCTGGGGCGAAGCCTCACAACCCGGCAAACTAACAGTAGCTTAGTTTGTTGGTTTTATTAAAGTGAATCAAGGTAGGCAGGACCATGCAAATCCCAACAAACAAATTATTTTGAGTTACGCATATGCATTAGGATTGATTGAAACCAATTGCATTAGACTTCCTGGCCGCCCTGGCCCTAGCACCTATACTTAGGGTTCGTAGGACGGGTGCCTAGAACGGTTAGGCGCGAGTAGACACGAGTGAGCAATGTCACTCGTCTCGTAGGGTTTACTTTCGAATGATGAATCTTCATTACTATGAATTTATTATTGCTATGTTATGCTTTCAATTGAGACCGGGCGGAGATATGGGATTACTATATTGAAAAATGATGTGATGGTATGGTGGACTCCGCCCGAGTCGCATAAGGCCCGTTCGCTGTTCGCCTGCTGATCGGCATAACATTGCTAGAATGCTTATCCGGAAAATGATACCGGTGAAACCTTACTTGTGCCATCCGAAGAACAGAAACACGTTCCTACTCACTGGTTGAGAGGAAGGTGGCCCGGGGGAGCTTGGTACTCATGACGGGGAGACCGAGATGTCGGCAGGCTCGTCATGGGGGCACAACCCGGGAGTCAGGCGGGAGTGAATCGGACTTGGGATGGGACAAGTGGAGAATGGGGACTATATGTGGGAAAGCCGTCGTGTTAGTAAGCATATGGGCCCCTGGCATTTTCTAGTTATTCCCGGAAATATAAAAATCGATTCGAATCGCTGATGCTCACCAGGTGTGAGAATGCCAATATCACTGACGGGCAATGTAGAACTGTTTGAGGCTTGATGTTTTATGAAATTGATGATTTGTTACTACAAAATAGATATACCTGTTTTACATCATGCAAATTACTTACTTTATATTACCAATGAGATTCAGGATAAGGACTAGCGGCTGTCAAATCCCGCTATAGCATGACACTAAAACATAGTGGATAATCATGATTTAAGGATAGCGACTGTCAAATCCCGCTATCCTATGGCAACAGTTTATAGTTTAAAATCAATGGCTAAGGACCTACTTGTTAGTAAGCTGAGCTTTGCGTTAGCCGTAAACCCCGTCCATTAAGTCCTACTGAGTAATTAGTACTCAGGGTTTGCCCCCACTTTTGGCTCACAGGTACTGGCGGCATTTGGATAGCTGCTTGGAGAAGGGTAGCACCGGTGGGCTCGGTGTTCCTCACCTCGTTCGTCTGTATGAAGACTACTTAAGTATTTGGTTTCCGCTGCGAGATGTTTGGAAAACGCTTCCGCATTATATGTATTTTGAACATGTATTTGACTATATACCTTCTTGGTTTGTAAACTAAGTCTATCTACTCTATATTTCAACTGCCTGTGATGATGTAACTGTTGTGGCTCCATCGTGAGTCGGATGTGTGTGATGTCGGTTCCTCTGGGATTTGGTGCAAATCGAGAGCCGAGGGCTTCTCGACGGACGACCGGGTTTAGTGCGGTCTAAGTACACTGTAAGCTAATGGTGACAGGTGTACTTAGCCCGTATTAAATCGGCGGTTCCGCCACAGCTGGTATCAGAGCGGATCATACACAGACAACAGTTATATCATCCAGTTTTGGTTTACAAAACTATTTTCAAAAGCCCTTTTCAAGTAATTCAAAAATGAGAATATACGATATGCCCATATTAAGGATGTTAGTGTTATCCAGGTGACATCACTGACATTCTGATCTAGATAGAACCCATATGCATATTCGGCGCTTTGAGAAGCAACTTTTCAGCCATAGCTGTCCCCAGTACTTGTGGAAGCTATTGGGTTTTGCGGACAGTTGTAATCTCTGCATTCATGCCATATAAGTAAAAGTTCTTTAAGGGTGGTGGGCATGTTTGAGGTTTTCATACCCACCACACTTACATTCGGTTTTGGGATCCACCTTTTTCTCGACAATCCCCAGTACTGGTGGAAAGTCAGGCTTTGAGGAAAAGGTGCAGCGGCCCACCAACGTTGTCCACGCAGCGGTCACGCGTGGATGCCACACTATGTGGTAATGTATGAGCATGCATTCTTCTGCAGGTACACTAACCACGTGCGAAACTAAGAACGACTAGGACTCGACTAGTTGCATTAAGGAGAGACGTGCATATATGTCACCAAATATCGCTAGTTGTGTGCATAGGAAGTGTGATGTGAGACGGATAGGACGAGCATACATCATTCCATCTCATCTCATGTGCCTTACTTGTTTTTGCTTGAAAACAACTAGATTTCTTACTGCATCTATAAGTATACTTGTTGGGTACTAACATTTTGCATATGAATCCTGTCTGCGGTTTTAAGATGCATTTCAAACTGCGAATAGAATCAATAGAAACTTATTATAAGGACCTAGTAGTACACAAAAATTTTTGACAACTTGTGTATAGATTACTTGCTCCGAAAGTGAATACGAACGAGGTACCAGTTTAGGACGTGTCTCATATCCATTTAAAACAAGCATTATATATAAAAGATGTAGTGGGGAAAAATTCAACCAACAAACTTATCTATAATGACCCTTTGGCAAATACTCTAGGCATAAACTTACAATCATTTTAAGTCGAAGCTTAAATCTAGTTAGCAAGCACGAAGTTTAGAAAATGAAGTTCGGGGCGTAACCTAATTGGCACATGAATACAAATTGCCTTATGACCACATTTGGCCTTTGAAACTATCAAATTGACGGGAGCCTTATTCTTCCTGCTACAGATGTCGCAACCCTCGACGTAGCCCTTCGACTTATGCCCTAATTACCAAGAGTCCACAAAAGCTAAAACAATGATACCTCGAGAACAAAAGAAGAGAAAAGCGGGAGAATCTTCCACCGAAGCAGCCTCAGTTCAACACCTGCGACCTGGGATGGTTCTGTTAAAAGGATCTGTCAAGCCTGAAGATCAAATCGGGATGGTTAGTATGTGTCGACAACTGGGTAAGGGCCCAGGGGGATTTTACAGGCCAAGCCTCAAGAATGGTGCCAAGCTGAACCTATGGATGATGTCACTGGGATCCAACCGCACGCTCATATGGACCCACGCGTCCATTCGATGGAGCACAAGCCCCGACAATACCAGATGCTTTCAAGATGATTGCTCAAACTGCGAACTCCACTGCAAGTGAGTCTCCTCAAATTAACCCGGACATATGCATCGTCAACTACTACACCAACTCCGGAAAGCTCGGGCTTCACCAAGACAAGGACGAGTCAGAGAGTAGCCTTACCAAAGGTTTACCTTTCATATCCATCTCCATAGGAGACACCGCCGAGTTCATGTTCGGCGACACGAGAGACAAGGACCAAGCGACCAAGATCAACCTCGAATCTGGTGACGTTCTCATACTCGGTGGAGAATCAAGACTGTTATTTCATGGCGTTTCCCACGTGAAGACCAACACTGCACCAAGTTGGTTGAAAGAAGAAACGGGCATTCGTCCTGGGCGTATCAATCTTACGTTTAGGCAGTACTAGCTAGATACTAGTTGGTGTGCTAATAGTCATCGCAAAACTTTTGTAATGGGAGGGGGTTGACTCTCATAACTCTCGAGTTTCCCATGTATCCAACTCTTTGCAGTCGGCATGTGTCCCACCCTCATGATTAATGTAACCCTATTTTCAATGGAGCATTCGGAACTCTTGTAGTTCTCACGTTTTATGCTTTTGTCATTCAGGCACTTCAGTCCTTTTATATCCATGACACTTTTGTTGTGATTACCTCGTTTCTGATCCAAATAAGTCTGATGAATTATACCTCCGAAAACATTGTGCTATGGCGTGTAAAACTTCTTGTTCATGTCTTTCTATAACCCTGTGTTATTCGCATATCCCCTGAGGTTGGATGGAAGTACCGCTCTTGACGAGGT
Source organism: Paspalum notatum (assembly GCA_022530915.1). NCBI lineage: Eukaryota > Viridiplantae > Streptophyta > Magnoliopsida > Poales > Poaceae > Paspalum > Paspalum notatum. The sequence continues at coordinate 29,545,289 of CM039692.1, forward strand.
GTTTGCCCGAGCGGTCTATGGTGCCGCGACGGAACCTAGGGTCCTGTGTGTACGGCCGTCACTCGGTTCCACTAGGGGCGCGCTGGTATCAAGACATGCAAAGGCATGACACCGCTGCAATTGTGGAACATTCCTATCCAACTCCTAACCCCTTGTTGACCTCTATACATCTAATTCGTGGAAATAATTTACTCTATTTCCACTGCCGCCTAGTATCGTTTCTTTGCTTTGTTTCACCTTGCCTTTCTTCATCTGTGGGGAAAATCCCTCTCAGTCCCAATATCGTTCACACCTTTCCCTTGTCTTGTTGAACCATGTCTTCTCGATCCGTGAGACGAGTCAAATCTATGGCTCCACTCGTCCACATCTTTTCGTTGACTTTGTTTATCCTTGCTGGTCGTGCTTCACGGGGATGAGCAATTCTATTCTCCACGATACTTTCACAACCATTGGTCCAAATCTCGGATTTCTCTGCGCTTACCCTGATTTTCATTAACATCTTGTATGTGTGGAAATGCTTGATCTCATTCCCACTGTCTTACTACGTCATTCCATTTCTTCTTCCAATTTGCCCCTCTCTGAATGGTGGTGACAGCCAAACTCTGTTTCCACTGCTTTCTCCTACGTTCCTTTCTGGAATATATTGAACCGTATCTTCTGAAGGTGAACTTCAGCACCATCCGCCGCGCTAAGCTTTTGTTCTCAGCTAGTGCTTTTGTCATATCGTCCTTTTCAAGAAGTTGCTTCGTTCTTCTTTGAAAATCATCCTCAGTTAAGCTTACTAACACTGACTATTGTTTCGTTAGTAAGCGCACATCATATGCCTATACTTCTCTTGGTCAGTCTTGATCAATTCTATGAAATCATACAAACCATCACCTTGTCTAGGTGAATATGTCCTAATCTCTTTCCACGGCATCTTTCTCGAAACAATGAGTAGAATGTGCTATGTATCACCACATCTTACTCTTTGAGGAATGTTCGGATTTAATACCTTATATGTGTACACAGTCCCTATCGAATGAAATGAATGTGTCTCTCAAAAGCACATCCATTGATAACCCATTGAATCCCAAGAGCCTTCGTGGTTCGGTCTTCCGATTGTGTACACCTTGCTTCTGATTGTTCTAAGACCTATATATTCATCACGTTTCTAAATCTTGGGGTCAAAGTCAGGGAGTAACCCTGTTCCATTATTCGAGTAAATCACTGTCGTTTTCACGTTGGCCACACCGTCCTTGCGGTTTGTTCATTCGCTCTCATAAAAACCACGACTTGCTGAGCACCTGGGAAAGACCACCTTAGACGTATTCAAAAGCTTTGTAACTACCTTGTGTTAAAAAGGCACTAACCATTCATGAGCCAGTTAACAAAGCAAATGGATGAAGGATTAAGTGTTGCCATGTATGACAGAAGCACACGAACAAGGATGCCCAAAAACTTGCATTTCGCAGTAAGCCGTAGAACCCCGCTTCCTCCAAATCTCGGGACGAGATTTCTTTAAGGGGGTGGGTTGTGATGCCCCTGGCATCTCAGAAGCCTTAACACAAAATTATACAAAAGCTAGTGATGAATTAGGACTAAATCATGCTTAGAGAGTAATTAGGTTTTGGTGGAGAAACAACTAAGTCAAAAAATTTCTGCCTTTTCCTAAATTCATTCTGAAATTACTTTTGATTTCGCTATATGACTTCAACTTCTCCCTTTCTATGAAATGAAATTGAACTTATCTCCTCTCAAATGCACCTATTGTGGAAGTGATTGCACTTCATTTGATACTCCAAAAGTTGGAAACAAAAAGTCTCTACACAAAGTGAAATTTTCTGTTTTAATAAGCCTTGGAACATAATTGTGTCTATAATTCAAAATCTGTTGGGTTTCAGGCAAAATTTATATTATCAAACTTGGGGATAAAGTGCTGGGGAACAACTTTGGTAAGTAGAGCTTAGTCACCTACTGAGGTTTAAATGGAGTTTAGGGTCATTTTCTACCAACACAGAAAACCAGTTCAAATCAGCCCTATTTAGAAATCTCCAATTTTCTCTAGCCTGCAGCCACTTTCATGCAAAACTCCAATTGGAAAAGTTGTAGGATTTGAAATTCTAAACAACTCACTCAAAAGGCATTTTTGGACAAAAGGCTTGGAAATAGGACTTTTTATTTTTCCAAGCAATAAAAGTACCCTGTCCACAACTAGGGCTGCCAGTTAAATTTGAATTTAAATCATATTTTCACCTAGAATTTGGTGTTGCTCATTTTTACAAAGTCGTAGATCTTGAAGAGCAGAACATTTCATCCAATTTGAGTTTCTCCAAATTCAGCCGTTAAATGGGTCAAAAGTGCGAATTACTGAGAGGTAAAAAGCACAAAATGAGGGGGGGTTTTCTCTGAGTCTATGACAGGTGGGGCCCGCGATCCGCGATCGCGCCCACGGCGCGAACCGGCGCGCGCCGCGTGGCTCGCCGGCGTACAGGGAGTACGGCGAGTCCGCGGCGGCCGTCCGGTGCGCGTCAAAAAGAGGCGGGTTCGACCCCCTTCCAAACCCTAGCGACGCCTTCGCCATTCGTCCCCCCTCCACGCCGCGCCGCGCGCCCAAAAACCCGCCCGCCATTGCCGGCCCGAGCTCCAAGCTCGAGCTCGCGCCGCCGTCTCCCGGCCTCCCCGAGCCAAACCAACACCACCGCCGCACTCCCCGCTCCACGCCGCCCCTCCCCCGCTAGATCTCGTCGTGGTTCACCGCCCCAACGCGGAGATCCGCCGCCGCCTCGACGTCACGTCGCGACGCCGACGCGCCGGTTCAAGCTCCGTTCGCCGCCGGTTCACCGCGTCGCACCCCACCTTCCAGTGCCTTCCTCGCGTCCAGACCACCACAGACACCTCCGCCTCGACCTTGCGCACTCGAGGCGCGAGACGTTGCCGCCGTTCGACCACTCCTAACTCTCTCCTCACGCGCGACGCCGAGCCCCGCCCCGGCGTCCAACTCACCTCACCGTGGAGACCTACCGCCGGGCCGTCCCCACGCCACCAGACCACCACCGCCGCGTGCGCCATCTCTCCGCGAAGCTCTTGCGCCCGCCCTCGTCCCCTCCCGTCGCCGGAGTCGACGGATCGAGGTCGCGCCGCCGACCCCGAGCGCCGTCGCCGCCATCTCGGTTCACCACCGTCGTTCCTCCTCTACGGACCCCCTCCCACGACGAGGTCTGGGGAAATCGAGTCCCCTGGGACGGGAACGTCTTCCCCGACCCCGTCGGCCTCAAGCCCGGGCCTCCACGCGCCGTCGCAGCGCCTCCAACCCTGGCCGCCGGGCGCCGTTCGCCTCTGCGGGAGGTAGTAGAAGAAGACGAGGTCGTTTTACCCAAAACCCCCTGTTTTTTTTTTGTTTTTGCGCGCTCCATTTGAAGTACTATGCACTGAGTCACGTAGATCTTCCCTGCTACCCCCTGGACTATATGGATAATTGCGTTTAGGTCCTTGCACAGTGAGGATTTTGAGTTTAATGCATTTTATTAACGTGAGAACTTTGATAATTCATAACAAATTAAATAAAAATGATAAAAATACAAACTTGGTTGCGTTGGACTCCTATTGAATAGATCTACATGATAGGTATGTTGTGGAGGTGTGAAATGACTATTTTGCCCTTGGTAAATTGCATGCATGGTTAATTAGGTTAAAAGACAAAAATGGACTAAATGAACTCCAAATGGCATGAAATTTGGACAGTAGCCTTCTTGTGGCATTGTGGCACCATGTGAAATTTTGTAGCCCTAGCACTTGCTGTTTAATTACCCTTTTGCCATTACACAGGTGTATGTGCATTATTTAACTTAGAAGGTGGAGACTACATAGAATTTGTTCAAATCGACTCTCTAGCATTTTTCATATACATTAGGTAGTATAAGTGTCTCCCTGGTAAAATATGAGCCCCTGCATGTTAGGTTTTAGTGGTGATTTAAAAATAATAAAAGGCTACATGTTAGAAGAGATATTTAGTAAAAGTGGTCATAAATGGCTAGGGAAATTCTCTGAAAAATATGATAACTTAATATGGGTGCATGGATTCTAGAAAGTATATTCGAGAGGGCTATTTACACTGTTCATATGTACCTCTTAAATTCACCTAGGATTAATATATGGAAAATAGGTGTCCCATCAAACCTGAGGGGGTGTTTTGTTTACATATGCAATGATAACAAACAATCTAAATTGATGTCTTGCTCATGCATTAGTCCGAGTGTTGTATTGCGTGTCTCAAATTATATGGGTTATGTTAGCTTTATGTCCACGAGGGTGATCTCGTTTAAATGGTTGTCAATCACTTTTCTGCCTAACCCTGCAATGACTGTTCAACGTGTGTGCTTGATGTTCGTGCACCTCATCCACTGCATCATGCATGTCAATCATATAGTGACGCTTATTTCAGATACGAGATCAAGAAATAAGCACGTGGAACTACTTCAACCAACGGTGATCCAAAAGACCAACTAAGACCCATTCACGACCTGGAGGGCCCATCAGTCGTGCTTGGAAGGAGGAGTTGCCCAAGGGATCAAGGGGTTGCCTGGGGCGAAGCCTCACAACCTGGCAAACTAACAGTTGCTTAGTTTGTTGGTTTTATTAAAGTGAATCAAGGTAGGCAGGACCATGCAAATCCCAGCAAACAAATTATTTTGAGTTACGCATATACATTAGGATTGATTGAAACCAATTGCATTAGACTTCCCGGCCGCCCTGGCCCTAGCACCTATACTTAGGGTTCGTAGGACGGGTGCCTAGAACGGTTAGGCGCGAGTAGACACGAGTGAGCAATGGCACTCGTGTTGTAGGGTTTACTTTCGAATGATGAATCTTCATTACTATGAATTTATTATTGCTATGTTATGCTTTCAATTGAGACCGGACGGAGATATGGGATTACTATGTTGAAAAATGATGTGATGGTATGGTGGACTCCGCCCGAGTCGCATAAGGCCCGTTCGCTGTTCGCCTGCTGATCGGCATAACATTGCTAGAATGCTTATCCGGGAAATGATACCGGTGAAACCTTACTTGTGCCATCCGAAGAACAGAAACACGTTCCTACCCACTGGTTGAGAGGAAGGTGGCCCAGGGAAGCTTGGTACTTATGACGGGGAGACCGAGATGTCGGCAGGCTCGTCATGGGGGCACAACCCGGGAGTCAGGCGGGAGTGAATCGGACTTGGGATGGGACAAGTGGAGAAGGGGGACTATATGTGGGAAAGCCGTCGTGTTAGTAAGCATATGGGCCCCTGGCATTTTCTAGTTATTCCCGGGAATATAAAAATCGATTTGAATCGCTGATGCTCACCAGGTGTGAGAATGCCAATATCACTGACGGGCAACGTAGAACTGTTTGAGGCTTGATGTTTTATGAAATTGATGATTTGTTACTACAAAATGGATATACCTGTTTTACATCATGCAAATTACTTACTTTATATTACCAATGAGATTCAGGATGAGGACTAGCGGCTGTCAAATCCCGCTATAGCATGACACTAAAACATAGTGGATAATCATGATTTAAGGATAGCGACTGTCAAATCCCGCTATCCTATGGCAACAGTTTACACTTTAAAATCAATGGCTAAGGACCTACTTGTTAGTAAGCTGAGCTTTGCGTTAGCCGTAAACCCCGTCCATTAAGTCCTACTGAGTAATTAGTACTCAGGGTTTGCCCCCACTTTTGGCTCACAGGTACTGGCGGCATTTGGATAGCTGCTTGGAGAAGGGTAGCACCGGTGGGCTCGGTGTTCCTCACCTCGTTCGTCTGTATGAAGACTACTTAAGTATTTGGTTTCCGCTGCGAGATGTTTGGAAAACGCTTCCGCATTATATGTATTTTGAACATGTATTTGACTATATACCTTCTTGGTTTGTAAACTAAGTCTATCTACTCTATATTTCAACTGCCTGTGATGATGTAACTGTTGTGGCTCCATCGTGAGTTGGATGTGTGTGATGTCGGTTCCTCTGAGATTTGGTGCAAATCGAGAGCCGAGGGCTTCTCGACGGACGACCGGATTTAGTGCGGTCTAAGTACACTGTAAGCTAATGGTGACTGGTGTACTTAGCCCGTATTAAATCGGCGGTTCCGCCACACACAGCCTCGCCAACAACATGAGTGATTTTGTTATATTCTAATCAAAACTAGCTATTCATACACATGATGATTCATGTGTTACCAGATAGTTGCAACCAGGATCTTCAACCCTGTCCTAGTCACAGACTTACACTGCAATGCTGATATTTGTTCTTATGCAGCATGAAAAGGGTTGGAAATTTTCTATAATATACCTGAGAAGTTGTCAAAGGTGGTTGGCCTTCAAGCCGTCTCATTCTGTATTTGAAAACCAAAGACCCTTGCACTCCTTTTTCCGGCCAGTAGTCCACAACCTATTGTAACTGCGAAAGTTATACATAAGTCATTCTGAAGGACTACTATTACCAGGAGACAAGTTCAGTTTTAGGATCAGTAAATATATGTGTGACATAAAAGACATGGTAGATTTGCATGTTTCATTAACGCATTAGTTTAGTTATCTTCAGATTAGTATCCAAGCTTCCTTTTTCAGAAAGTTCTGCTATGTAACTGTTTCCTTTTTTTGGCAACAAGATCAATATATAAACTGAACCGAAGGATTCTTTGGATAAAAACACATATATTTCATGATAAGACAAAATAGAATAGCCAATTCAGAGAGTCTGTTCAGATTATCAAAATAAACACTTGAGTTAAACAAATATATGTGCCAATATGATCATTTGGGAGATGAAACCTTATACAGCCCATCATAGGGGTAAATCTTTCCAGAATAGTTGCTCTTTTCAATATGTCCCCGAATAACTCATATAGGATTACCACTATCCTTGTTGTTCTGCAGCGTCAATAAAAAGATTACTATGAACAATTAGAAACCCGAGAGCGCTAAATTTGAGGAGGGCTAACTAAATTCGAAATGAATGTGATCCAACACTTTTTCCTCAAAGTATACAGGCGAGCAGTATGTCATTTCATTGAGAAAGCACCTCCCAACCAAACACCACATTTTTTTCTTGAACACACGAAAGAGCCATGTATCATTACTTAAAGAAGAAGAGAATGGGTCAATGAAACCCTACACACTCACACGCACTTATGGAAACAGGATCACCTGTGAAACCGAGAAAAATCTAGACGACCTCTACCTACAGGTCTTCATCATCCTCAGGCACTAGGGAAGTCATGTCCATCCTCCTCAGGCGCTAGGGAAGTCAGGTAATGAATACCATGTGTCAGCTTAAGAAAATGAATACCTGTGCCCCAGCAAGGCCCCACAACTTCAACTCATCCCTTGCGAGATGTAACACCAAAACTAAGTTTGGTGATGCTCCAATTTATAAAACAGAAATAACCTATCGTCATGACGTCATCCCAATTTAGGTAATCACCCAGATCGAATCGGTCAACAAGATATGGATGGAAGGGCAGCTATAGAAAGACAATGAGCATTTTACTTCTTATATAAAATCAAAGGATCCATGAGAACTAACCTTCAGTGCCAAGTTTCCACGAAGCAATGTTTGTTTAGTTTTCTTGTGACGGTTGCCGAGCCAATTGTTCCCACATTGGCTAGTGTAAATAATTTCATTCACGTTATCTAAATCATCTTCATATACCCCTGACAATACAATGCAGGTTGCAAGTGGGAAAGTAAAGCCCTCACACCCTTTCTGCGTAATCAAATGAAAACAATATTGTGTAAATAAAACTTTATTATGGTAAAGCTATAGACAATGTAACAGGTAGCATAAATATAGCCACATACATTTCATATGAATCAGTGTGAAAAGGAAAAGTTATAGATATTCTTATTAATTCAAAACTTAACATTAGCTTGCTTAGAAAATGTAAACTAAGGCCCTGGCTGGAGAGCTCGAGCTCATAGATCCACACCAACACCAGATCTGGACTTCTGGAGTTTGTAGATTAAGTTAGTGTAAATATTTATATTTAATTAACATAGAAACATGATGATTCACCCAAGTATACTCAGTGTATCTACACAAATTCTTGGAGTTAGGAATACCCAGCTCCACAAATTCTTGGAGCTGGAGCTGTACCAAGCAGGCCTATATATATGCTCAAAATTGTTCAGTTAAACCAAACAATTCTAGCTTAGGAAGGACTTAACTACCAACCGGATCTATGGTGGATAGGATCAAGTAAGCATTAGGATTAAGCAAAGAAGCTCATGCATTTCGTTCCCACTACAGTCGGCTGTTTTCACGGCACATCCATTATCCCAATTTTCTGCACTCGTTATTCCAAGGAACATGTAAAGATATACAAGATAAGCATATGACGACTAATAAGAATACACTTTCCAGTTATCACTTGTGCTGTGCAGTACATGTAGAAAAGCCATGTGTTAAGACTATTGTTATAGCCTTTAACTTATTCACCATTGTGGAATAACACATAATATCGACATTTGTACCCAAGCCTTACATGCAAATGTTTCAGAACCAACAACTAGGAAACCTTTTACAACATAAAAATGTTGTAAATGAACGTAGCTAAGTTCATACTGAGCCTTTTCAAAAGAAATACAAAATGTAATTAATAAAGCTTAAATAGGCACCTAAATTCATGGCAAAAAGGGGATTTCGATTTGGGAGGTATAGGCATATGTTCACACCCTTAACCAATGGAGCTTTTTTCAGTTCCTATATTTAACCCATTTTGTCTTTTGATGTGTAATGAATCAAGTACATATTGTAGTGTGGTAATGCTCCCTCCAACTGTGAATGCTTGTCGCTAAGACAGAAATAGTAACTCAATCTGACAAGGCTACGCTAGTCTTAACTTCTAGTTTAAACGATGAAAGGTATGTCCAAATTTTACAAGTGCGGTTGAACCAACTTCGACCCATACAGTCATATATACATGGACACATTGAAGACTCGGCGCAATGACCTATATGTAAAAATTGTCCTAGATAAGGTAAAAGATATGAAAAATATCATTGCAGAATTAGGCCCACTCTCACCAGTGTGCTCGACGAGCTGCTACACACATGTACCCACACATCCCAAGATGTTAGGCCACCACACACCCTCAAACACATAGCAACGGATTTTTGGTCTCTTGGGCATATTGGAGAGTTTCACCCTCAATATAAAACCACGCTTGCACACTCACAACTCCCAATGTGGGACAATTCCCATCAATATCCCCCTTGAGACTTATTCGAGAACCCAATGGGTCAACCTGAGCTCTGATACCAAGTGCCCAGATCAAATCCACTATTCCTAGTGTGCCTAATGGGCCGCCACACATGCAACCACATATCCTATCCTGTTGGGTCACCACAAATGCTCCTAAACACATAGCAACAGGTTTTTGATCTCCTGGGCCAACCAAAAAAGCTAGTACCTTCGGGGATTGCGCCCGTAACCTTATATACCATTCTTACCCACCCACAACTCCCACTGTGGGAGATTCACAACAATTATCTCCCATATTTTATTGAACACATAGGGTAATTGCGTATCTTTGTAATAAGAAGGAAAAGTGGGGGCAAGAACCCTTACAACACACCCACACCACGACATCACTACAACCGTCTCCCTCTCTATATAAAAAGCCCTAGGGCCAGTGGATGGGAATCTTGCCATTTTCTCACTTGCTTTCCTCCCTTTACCCACTTCATTTCACCTATTTGGGGATAGCTTCCAATAGGACCAATGTAATAGTTCGAATTCGAACTATCACTATCGTGATATGTTATATATCTGCAGCTAAAGCATGAACACTCATTCAATTAGATTTACCTGATCTCAGTACTTCAAACCTTATAATCTATACAATTCAACCAATGACTGTGAATTCCTAAGGCAACCATCTCAGCACGCGAATAGAATTGATCCCCAACATCAATCCCTATTAAGAATGAAGATACTGTTAATCTTTACATTTAAACGAATCCAAACAAAGTAACAGCACAAGCACAAACTATCTGATCATTCTGTAAGATATTTTCTATTTGGAAATGAAATATATACTAACCAGGAAGATGCCCTATCCTTTTCTCTCAGTAAAGTACCGCACCGCATTCTTGCACCTGTCTTAATTTTTAAGAACAAGTCATAAGATGTATATAATATAATCCTGAAAAACATCTTGAATAGAAACATGCCTTTGTTAGTGCCTTCAAATCAGGTCTTCTTGATGGCCGCTTTGCTTCCTGGTAGCCTCCATTTTCTTGGCTGTTACGATTCTGCATTCAAAAGATGCAAAACAAATCAAGATAATTTTTCTCAGCATTACACACATATGAAACAAGTATCAAGTTACAAAGTTGAGAAACAAAACTAATCAAGAAGGGCCCACTAGAACTTGTGTTGTTTCTTCCTCCCAATTGAGTTTTTCTTAAGTTCAAGACAAACAAAGTAAGCATATGCATCTACGAAACCATTCAGAAAGAGAGGCCAATGTAGAAAAAATAACAATATGTAATTCATTGTGTTACACATATAGGCACACATCATATTTCAGAATCAAGATATGTTCAAGTCAAATGATTAAAACTTTAAAACACATGCCCCATGTACACAAGTAAAGAGTTAAATCTTCAAAACCATTTAGAATGAAGATTATATGCATCCATACGGAAAATGGGAAATGATACTATGATCAATCTATTATGGTTAGAATTTAGAACAGAACAAGGAAGAACAAGAAACATATGGTTCATTATATATTCAGACAACATACATTTCATATTTCAAGATAAAGATAGGTAGATGCAACGCATGGAAGCAAACTAATAATGCATAAGATTAGTGCACCAAGTTTTTTAGGTGTTGAAGCAATTATAGTGCATTTCCCTATTATACAAGAGTTCAACGTGCATAGGGTGAACTTAGTAGTGCATAGTAGTTCCCTATCATACAAAAGGTTTCAGATTTGAGTCCTAGCTCATGCATATTTTTCACCCGCAGGGGGAGATCCCCATTTGTCATTTATTCAAAAAAAAAACAAAGCAACCCTCAGGGGGTATATGCGAAGTAGTTGAAGTACATGATAGCAAAAATGATGGCCAACACTATCCATCTCCTCCTTCAGATGAGAGAGAGAACAAGGAGGCACAACATATAGAGATTGTCACAAATTTTGGAGAGAATACACCTAGTGACCTAGGGATGGTTTAGGTGCGGCTTGGACTATCAAATTATGTTAAGTGCATTGGCACCTGTCACAAGAAATAGGGTCAATGAAAGTGACTCTTGACCTGGGAACATCACCCCCGACCCGGGGCCATGGGGTCATCTGTAACAGCCTTATAAAAACCTCTCAGAACTAGACTACCACGTCATAGATCTGGGAACTTTGTAACTATGATTGGCACCCTTCCCATATGAGTTTAACCAGTAGCCCAATACGAAACAAAATAGCTGCTATATGGTACAGTGGTACACTGTACACTACTACTAACATTTCACATGTAACTTGCACTCAGCAGTACAAAGTTTCTGTAGTTGAATTACGTGAATGAATCTGAATGAAACTGGACAACCCTGTTTCCTTGGATTGGATATTACGAAAAACATAATGAAGCACACATGACACATATATGGCATCCCCACATATATAGCTCCTACTTAATGTGTAAATGTCGTGCTGAATCTACAACCCATCTAGTTACCAGAACTTAGTATAACCGACACAAACCACAACATCGCAACCACACCTGACGTTTGAGGGCCCTGGAGGCCTTGAGCTCTTTCTTTGCAACTTCTGCTCTCCGCTGCTCCTCCTGCATGCGACGCAAAACGTGTCAGCATAAAAATAGACCAACTAACAAATGTTTATCCGGTAACCATCCTTGGATCCTCCCTCCGATTCCATTTTTCCTTAACAATCGGAGAAATCAATAAAAGAGGAAACCTGCACACAGTGGAGGTAGTTGCTGATAAACGCCCGCAGCATCTCCTTCACGCACAGCCTCCAGCTCTTGCCGCCGCCTGCTCCTCCAGCATGCCCCAGCTCGTCGCCTCCACCGCCCATGGACGCCGCCTCCTCTTCCTAGTCGTCATGCTCGATCACCGGTAACACCTCGCCCGCCGCCTCCGCGGCCGTCACGCGCCGCTTCCTGCCTTGCTCCTGCGCCACCGCCTCCTCATCGTGCATGATCGCTGGCGGAACCTTGGTCGCGGCCGCCGCAGGCCCCTCGGAAGCTGACTCGCGACCCCTCTTCCTGAACACTCGGGCCTCAGGCTTCTTCGCCCGGCCGCCCAAACCGCCGTTGTTTTTCCAGAGGCGTGCGCGGCGCCCGTCAGGCTCATCTCCGGGCTCAGCGTAGTTGGGATAACCCTTATCGGCGTACCGCGCGCTTTGCGGGCGGCGCGGTGCGGCGGCGGCGCCCGAAACCACCATGTAGATGGCCGGATCGTGCGGACCCTCCTCTTCACGGGCGATGAACTGGGGTTTTGGAGAGGGGGCGGAGCGGCGGAGGGGAGACGGGACGAGAAAGCTCTGAAACGGGTAAAAAAGGCAGGGAGGCAAGTGGGAGGTTGGAGATGCCTAACCATTTGCGGGAATGAACAGCGATTTTACGACAACTAAAAATAGCTAGCTAAAAACAGCTAAACACGATTGAATACTCCAGCTAATAAATGATTGATTTCCTAGTAGATAGGTTATTTTTCCACAATTAGCTGCTATTAGCTAGATTTTCTCAGCTAATAACAATTTTTAGCTAGAATGTAGGCTAAAAATTAGCTACCAATGAGACTGTCCAACTAATCTTCTATATCTAAATAGGAGGCATCCACTACCTATCTCTTTCAACATGCAGCCATGCCACATCACCATCCACTAAGTCATTTATTTATATCTTCCAACGATTTTCTGTGACCTTATTCATGTAATTTTTTTGGCTTACACGCAGGGTGTACCACACGTAAAGATTTGTTAATCTTGTGGCTGTGGTTGATTCATCGTATGCGGTGTGCACACTTTGTAGCTACAAAAAATACCTCAAATTTCCGCAGCAACGCGCGGGGAATTCATCCAGTTGGTACCTAATTTTTAGTTAGGTGTATGCAAACAGTCTTAGAAGGGTTTGGTATGGATTAGAAAGGACTGAGAAATTTTTTTTGATGTATTATGGATTTAAACACACTTTAGTCTCTTTATTCTATTCCAATTTAAAAGTATTTAAACTAAGACGAAGTTGGAATTCCTAGATGAGGGACACCTAAATACCTTGGCTGGTTCTTTCGAAAACGTGTATATCCACCGTTGTGTGATATATGCTAGTATGGTTTTTAGTTTTTTACTCATCCGTCCAAATTTGTAAGGGTTTCAGCTCTCGTTTTATTTATCAAACTCGAACGGAGAAATCACGGCTAATTCAAGATTCCTATTTCATCTTATTTTTTGAATCATAATTTTGGTTGCCACATACCTCCCCCTTTTTTTTGTTGCTAAGAGGGCATTCTATGCTTTTATATTTAGACCCATTTGTTACCATGTATTGCACATTGGGTTACGGAAAAAATCACAGCTTCTCCAATGTGACAACATCAAAAGAGTGAGACAACATCAAAAGAGTGATTCACCGGAGCTATTATATGGTGACTAGCCAAACTCCAATGAAGAAATCATTGCTAATCTATTTCATCATGTTTATCGAATATAATCATAATTTGGTTAGCACATACCTCCCTTTTTTGTGGCTAAGAGAACATTTTATGATTTATATTCAGACCCATTTGTTACCATGTATTCCACATTGGCTTAGGGGAAAGTTGAGAAATGCACCCAACAGTCCACATTACGAACATGAGGCGAGGGGAATGGAAACACTGAAAATCATTGATTTTGCCTGACACGCTTCCATAAGAATTGTGGCTGCCATTCGCTCAAACAAACAAGTGCTTCCTCGAATTGGCTTCGTTGGTTAAATCTTTGAATGGTTAAATCTCCAAACCACGTACACACCTATGGACAAAGGGAGCACTCGATCACCGCCATATATCAGAGACATGGATTAGAAAACAGAAGTAAGGCCATGGTTGGTTTGCTCGAGTTGGCTTCATTGGTTAAATCTTTGAATGGTTTGGAACCCTCATATTGTTTTAAAGTGCGCATCTACGAGGTACATAAATTATGGTTAACAAGTGAATGTATGAAAAATTAGAATAAGCACATAAACATGTGGAAGTACTTAGGAAAAAAAACAATTTCAGCAGTATATATTGAAGGGTAGTTTCTTTTTAACAAAAGAGCACTCTACCTCTAACATGTCTATCATCTCCACTCACACATATGTAATTCATCACCCTCGTTGCTCATATTCGAATCCTTACTGGCACCCAAGTGACCTAGGCATAAGATCGCCCTACCCTACAAGCCCAACTATCTTGGGCACAACAACACTCAATCATCGGAGATCTACAAGGAATAGCGCTGCCCACCCTGTCGACTCAAACTACATGGGCATGACGATGCCACCGCGTAGTTGTACTGAGCGTTGTGCTTCCTCGCCTCCTAGCCCTATGCCCCTGCTCGTCCACCTCCAGTTCCTCTAATGTAATCGCCACATGCGTACCACCTCCTACTTGTTCACACCACAATTGTTCTTTGTTACGCTTACAACTAGCTACGATCGTCTGAGGTCCACTCACCTCTCGCTAGGTTGGCCATAGTTGAATGGACACATGGATAAAATGGTTTCTCCATAAAGATCTCACCAATCTATTTATACTCTTTACATTATAAGCAGTACTTGCGTAGCGTTTACACACTCATGCACACCCTAGTGACCTCAGCGTAAATCATGAATTTAGCAGGGAAACAATCAGCCCTAAAATGATGCTACCGTATTTTCAAGGTACTACTCCTACATTCTTATAAAAAAAGGGTACTACATTCCTAAGCAATCTTTTTTAAGACCATCCCCAATCCAAGACTAAAATGGTTGTCTATAACACTATTCCTCCACTATTCCAACTATCTCTCTGTCTACAGTAGCGCTACAGTGTCAAAAAGTGTTATGGGCAATCATTTTACTCCTCCATTGGAGATAGTCTAACCGTGCACAACGAAATTTCCTGTTCACCCTGACCTTACCTGTCGAACCCAATCACAATCAGCAACGCCAACGCCAATGCCATCCCGAGCCGCGATCCGGAAGGATATTTAATTATTTGCCATCGTTACGAACGACACTTCTCTGATTGCCATCCTTAAAATGGCAATTACATATTTACCATCTCTATAGGGAAGTTTTTAACTATTTGCCATTTTTGCTGACGTGGCAGACCGCGGAGGCAATCCACCGTGGCAAACGCAGGGGAAAGGACATGAATGCCCCTCCTCCCAATAGCCGCTGACAGGTGGGGTCCAATCACAGTTTCATCTTCAACCTTTGGCTCCTCTTCTTCCAAGCAGAGACCAAGGTGCGGTGGAAACGGACGGACGTGCGTGGAGGATGACCTGCAGCCGTGCGGCGCGATGGGGAGTGGAGGGAGAGGAGCAAGGGGAAGTAGAGGGAGAGCAAGAGGAGCAGGGAAATCCGGCGGCCATGGACATGTGAGCGTGCTAAGACAATACAGGCGCATCATTGAAGCGCACCGTGCGCCGCCGCGCGCGCTCGCCGCACTGAAGCTGCGAGCCCTAGTGCTCGCCATCACCCAGCCACACGCTGTCTTGGCTGCTCCTCCCTGACCGCTCTTCCCTCGCGCTGGACGCTGCCCTGCCGCTCACCATGGCAGCCGTGTGGTTTGGCTCTGGTCATACTTGTGTTGTAATTGGCTCAGCTAAGGAAAAAGAAGAATGAATCAGAGAGGTGATTTGAGTTAGGCCTCGAGAAGAAGCAACAGCATCGTGCGAGCACAAGCAAGATGCGGTGGGTAGCAGTAGCAGCAGGTCAGTGACCTCTCCACCTAATGCGATGGCGATACGGATATACACACCCGCCACAGTCCAGGGTGTTGCGGGCTTGCGGCTGCGGCTGCACCGCCCAACCCCGCACACGACGCGTACTTGGCAGTGGCAAGGGGGAGGGAGAGGTTGAAGATGAATCTGACGCTAGGTCCCACATGTTGGTCGGATACGGGGACAGAGAAGAAGATAAGGCATGGTATTTCAGACTTTTCTCCCGCCTTTACCACCGTGGACTGCCTCCCTAGCTTGTCAGATCAGCGAAAATAGCAAATAGTTAGCAATTTTTACGTAGGAATGTCAAATATGTAACTGATAGCAATCGGAGAGGGCTGTTCGTAACCATGGCAAATAATTAAATATTTCCGATCCGGATCACCGGTTCACCACCTCCGACGTCTGACCAAGACAGTGGCACTACTCCAGTCTCCACTCCACAGTCGTCCTCCGGCGGTCCGGCCTCCGAACCCCTCGATTCAAGCGGCAATGTCTCTCCACCAGAGGCCGCAGCAGAAGCCGCCGAGCTCGGGCGACTCCCTCCCCGTCTCCTCCCCCTCCGCTGCCACCGCCCCCTCCCGCCCGCTCCCCCTCCTGACGCTCCCCTACCTCTTCTCCCTCCTTGCGCTCCTCCTCTTCGCCGCCCTCCTCCTCCCCTGGGGCCCAGCGGCGCGCCCTCCCTCCTCCCCGTGGCACGCCTACACGCTCCAGGAGGCCGCCGCCTTCGCCGCCGCAGCGGGCAACGGCACCGTGCTCCTCGCCGCCGTCTCCGGGCCCTACCTCCCCTTCCTCTCCAACTGGCTCATCAGCGTCCGCCGCGCCGGCCGCGCCGACCAGGTGCTCGTCATTGCCGAGGACTACGAAACACTCGACCGCATCAACGCCGCCTGGCCAGGACACGCCGTCCTTGTGCCCCCCGCGCCCGACGCCCAGACCGCCCACAAGTTCGGATCCCAGGTGAGGAGAGATCCACACCTCCAAACTGTTCGATGAAATGCCTCATTGTGTAACTGACTAACTGCGGCGATCTTATCCGTCTGTGGCCTCAGGGTTTCTTCAACTTCACGTCGCGCCGGCCACGGCACCTGCTGCAGATTCTTGAGCTGGGGTACAGCGTCATGTACAACGATGTCGACATGGTGTGGCTCGCCGACCCGTTCCCCTACCTGGTCGGGAATCACGACGTCTACTTCATGGATGATATGACCCCTGTACGTGTGTGCGTAGTTGCTGAGTTTGCTCTAGGGATCTGGTTGCAAGATAGTAGCTTAGTGGGTTGGAATCATGTGTTGCAGGTGAAACCACTCAATCATTCACATGAGCTGCCACCACCGGGGAAGAAAGGGCGGACTTACATTTGCAGCTGTATGATCTTCCTCCGGCCAACGGAAGGTGCCAAGCTGCTGTTAAGGAAGTGGATCAAGGAGCTCCAGGAGCAGCCGTGGTCGAAGCAGAGGAAGGCAAATGATCAGCCAGCTTTCAACTGGGCCTTGAACAAGACTGCTGGGCAGGTCTGTTTCTCCAAATTTTTTTTCACTTACAGTGCTAAAAAAAGAGCATGATTTGAATATTGTGAAGTAAGCCGTGCACACGATGGAGACTTTGGGACAGTGTTAGCACCATGGAGGCGGGCTTATCTGTGGTTTGGAGCTGGTTTCATGATCTAGCATAACCAGCCTACTTTAGTATTAGGTTGTGACATTGGGAGAGAAATAGAGGTTGAATGGATTTATGGGTTTAACTGATCAGATCTAGTCTTAAATGCATATGACCTTGCTCCGTTGTTTGCTTATATGAACAGAAGGGGATTGAAATCATTGATTTTTGATCTCACTGCTGCTGTGCTGCACATCAGGAGCAGTATCTAGGCTGTTCAACATCCAGTTACTCATCGTATGCTCCTTGCTGGCTTGGATACTGTTCCTGCTGTGCAGCGCAGCAGCAGTGCGCTCATTCAATCAGCCCCATTATTTTCACTAATGTGAAAGACTTGTTGAGCCTAATTTTTGAACAATACAAACTACTTACCAAATTGGCCCAGAACATTGTTAAGAAGTGCACTGGCTTCTTTTTCTTTTAAAATAAAATACTATGTGACAATTTGATGCAGCGGTTTATCATTTTCAAAGTTTCAGTAGTTGCAAGTACATATATGGATACGCCTATAGCCCTCTACAACAAGAGCATTCATGTTTGTCTGTGTGCCTCTGTTTCCACACTTCGTGCAAGTTGGGCGACTGAAAATGGTTCAATTTCAGTTAACAGTGGTGAGATTAGTGCCTTTTGTTTGCGGTGGGGATTCCAGCAACTTTTAATCGATCGCTGGAGTTTAGAGAGATGGGGTGTGGGGAGCAGGATGGCCCGTTGGAAGAGCCAGGCACGGAGGTGACACAGCAAGGCAGCAGCACAGCCGTTGCCCGCATGCTGATGGACTGTATGCTGGCCCCGTGAAGGGGCTGGGCAGCTGGGTACTTGGTTAGACGGAGGGTCCATGGGAGCAGATTCGGTGGCATCCCTGCCAGCTGTCCCAGAGGAGGCGGGCGGTATGGGGGCAAGGCTTTTGAAGGGTAAGGCAAATAAGAACCGGTATTTGCTGGAGGGCGACACAATCTAGGCCATCTATTCTTGGCTACTATGCACAAAGAAAAAATATGTGTATTTTTCTCATGCAAATGTTATCTGTGGATACATAGTTAAAAAAATACTTCAATTTCATATTTATATTTTGTACAAGTTTATAGTTAGAAAAGGCTATGGTCAACAAGCTTTTTTTAAGACTCGGTCTAAGTCTGGAAACATAGGGAGTAGCTTCTAAGGTACTGTAATTCATATTATCTCTTAATAGGCGTCCATGGGTTCTACTGGCCTGTGTTTTTTACTTTAATATATATAGTGGAGTGCCTTTCTGATAAAAGGTCTGAACAATAAATTCTGTACGTCTTCTGGAACAACTTTGCTGCATTTTTTAGATTTCTCGTTTTTAGTTTACTTTCTGTTTATGAAAGTATATTTACGGATGTGCTTCAAATACTGAAATGAATACATAACAATATGACATACCGCAACAACTTTGCTGCATTTTTTAGATTTCTCGTTTTTAGTTTACTTTCTGTTTCTGAAAGTATATTTATAGACGTGCTTCAGATACTGAAATGAATACATAACAATATGACATACAGCTAATGTTTCCTGTTATGCTTGTCATATTTTTTATTGATCTTTGCCTTTGACTATATCATGTCCTTTATAAAACTATTAACAGAAGATATGCTTGCAGGTTGATGTGTACCTTCTGCCTCAATCTGCATTTCCAACCGGAGGGCTATATTTCAAGAATAAAACATGGGTCAAGGATACGAAAGGCAAGCATGTCATCATACATAATAACTACATCACAGGGTTTGAGAAGAAGATAAAACGTTTCCGTGATCATGGGCTGTGGTTGATAGATGAGCACAGTGATGAATCACCGCTTGGCAGAATATGAGGATGCTATCAAGGCTGAAGCACATCTCTCCTTGCGGCAGCATCACAATTTTGTAACTGGTATTGACTCTGAAAGCCAGTTTCTGCCGAACCAAATGGTGGATAATGTTCCGTTCACCATGCACGACGCAGCAGTTAAAGATCAAGTCAATATGCCGCAGATACTATTTTCTAACATCTTGTTTGATCTGTATCTCAAGCCCTTGTAGAGCTATCCCTTCCCATGAGGCCATGATGATTATTTTCTGATTACATTTGTTTGTACTGAAAGTGGTGTTTTAAGAACAGTAAGATGTTAGGTTGTGGCTGAAGTGAACTGCTGAATAGATCCGCTGATTAGTACATTGGTTTACTCACTTTCTGTATAGCAGACTTGGTTAACTTTCATCATCATTACTGAAAGTAAGTCATTCTTTTCAGCTTTAGGGGTGTTCAGTGAATGTTATTTCAGCAATGCATTGCAACTAAACCTTCTATCGGAACTTCTTATAAACTCCTTTTTGCGTGCTTATGAGTTCTGGGCAGCCTCTTTACATGCTTTGCCTGGTATGAAAGGCTCTTTTGGTTGGATGGAGAAGCAGCCTTGCTCTGAGGGGATTTGTTTTAATTCTGAAGTAAAATTAATGTCGTTGCCAATCCCAGAAGTGTTTGCTGACGGAGCACGTATGCCATGTGCTAGAGAATCCAAGCTTGCGTTGGGCAGAGCCACTGCCCTTATTGTTGTGCCCTTTCCTTCGTTGCTGCGTACCTGACTTTGCTTTCAGCCACAGCGATGCCGTTGCCTTGGTCACACACAAGGAACATCACTGCTGCATCCTCATACACATTTATATCCTTGAGCCCGTTCTGCCCGTGCATACATGTGCACACAAAACACATAATAAAACAACTACTCCCCTGTGGATTGTGGTTAGAAGAATTCATTACTCCATGGGCCAAGGAGCTGCGAAGGCGAAGCAAGGTACGTCAAAAACAATTCACCACGAATTCGTTCGGCATAGGCTCCAGTTTGTTAAGGAGTAGCAAATGGCTAAAAAATGGTCGTTTGATCTGAATGGCAGGGGGTGAGGAGGCAGCGCAGAAGGATGCGGAGAAGAAGGATGACAAGAAAGCGCACAAAACCAGTGATGCAGACGAGCTCATTGCGTTCATGAAGAAGAACTACGACGCCAAAGTGAAGGATGTGCAAGAGTTCGATGACTTCTACCACTTCATATACGACCTCATCGAGTAAATTTCGATTCGTTCCACTCCCACTCTTGTTTGTGCACAGAACGCAGTTTTACATTGGGTCTGATGGTTAGCGGGATTGTTTTGGCAATGCTAATTCTCATAATGGTTCCTAAGCATGTCCTGGGTCTAGAGTATAAGCAGTTTGGATATTTGGGTGCCGTTTGGAATAGAGGAAAAACTTTCTATTTCTGTGTTTTTCTTCCGGTGAAATTAAGTTGTTTTCTATGTAATTTTCGTGCGGTTTCTGCTTAATCCTTGTGTTTCAAACGGGGTCTTGAATCATTTGGAGAAGATTATAGGCATTAAGCAGATGTCACTAGCCCTCTTATTCCACTATCTATATTTTAAACTCCATTATATATATATATATATATATATATATATATATATATATATATATAGCACGTATACAATGTTTTAATTTATACATATTAGCATAGATGTACATGTAACACACATGTGATACGAGATGATCGGCTGTGTAATGAAAAAGGATAGGAAAAAGAAAAAATGAATTGAAAACAAGGAGACTTGATTGATTGGCGTTCTTTCTTTCTGATTAATTCCAAGATAAGAAAAGTATTTGGTGGATATGAGTACAAAATGAGGTGAGAAATTAAAAAACTAAAGGGTGGAAACATTTTGTTTCTATCAATTTTACGTTTTTTCTAACCGTTTTCAACTCTTTCCAACTTGCGTGTGGGGCCAACGTGAGGAGTACGTACCATTACAGTAAAAAAGAATTTTCTAAATCTAACTTTTTTACGATGTAGATATAGACTTTCTGATGATGTTAGCCTAATTAGGAGTTACTCGAATACCAGGTTCTGAAGTGGCATAACGAAGCAGTATTATTAGAGAGAAATATTAAATAAGATTGTTCGCTAATTAATATTCTTTCTCTTGCTTGCAATCTTGTTCAGAAAGTTCTGCGAGGAGCGTGGACAGTTGCAGTACAGGATACCAACAAAACAGGACCTCTTGGCGGAGTACAAGGTGCGGGGATCTCGTGTCAAACTCCTTTAGTTCTCTTCACCACAATTAATTACCTCTTTTTTTTACTACTAACTCTATTTCTAGACGTCTGACACGATTGAATTAGACACATGTTTGACTATTCGTCTTACTCAAAAAATACGTATCTTTTTTATTTACGTTGACTTGTTCTATCATTAACAGTACTTTAGGCATGGCTTGTTAAGAAGCTTTGAGAAATAAGGTAAATGGTCGGATCCAAAAAAATTAACTGCGTTATTTCGATAAGGAAACCGAGGTATCGCTTCATCACAACGAAGTGCTTGGATGACAACATTAGTCCGGTTTGTAGCACGAATAATTTCGTTTCACTGCATACTTTCCTATCGCAGTATCTGATGACTTCATTAGCAAAACTCAATTCCGATCGGAAATGAAGATTTTGGAGGAAATTGAGGACCAATGAACTAATTTTTTTTCTCAATTCTCTCTGTTTCCCTACAATTCCGATCGAAAGTGATGATCTAAATTCCAATCGAAAATGGGTGACCGAAAGAGAGCTTTGAAATTGTATTGTTTTCCGAGTAGCGCCGTTGCGTGAACTTGTCATTCAATTCAGCTTCCGTTTTTTCCCCCTCGAGCGCAGAAGGCCCGCGGGTACAGCACCGGCAACCTGACCCCGCAGCAGTTCGAGAAGATCGCCAGGGGGATCCTCAAGGTGGACAGCTTCGCCTTCGGCAAGGCCGCCGTCGACATCCTCGTCGTCCTCTTCGGCCTGCCGGTGTGCGCGCTCCTCACCAAGAGGATCGTGCCGGGCCTCAAGGCCATATCTGACGACATCGTCATCCCGGTGGCCACCTCCGGCGCCGTCGTCTACCTCGCCAAGTCCAACAAGCTCTGAACAGGGCGCTACATGTATCGGAATAAATGTCATTGTGACGATCGCTTGATTACGTCCATAATTGTAAAAAAACGGTGTCCAAGCTTAAAAGTGAACTCTCCTCCTGCATGCTGTCATGCAGTGATGCAGGCGACCGAAAGAAGGATTGAGTCATTGCCCTAAACCATGACAGAATGGTATGTTTGAACCATTGGAGTTTACAGCTTCAGAAAAGGAACCACTGAGCTGGAAATTTGAATTCTCACTATATATTAATAACGCCATAAATCATCTATTACACCGCTTAGCTTAGCAAACCTCAAATGAGGACAAAAGTAGAGTTGGGCACTTGGCTGTGCCAGCGCGGCCTGTCCCTTCTGCCCCTCGTGTGGTGCTGGCGTAACACGATGCCCTCCTATGCCAGTTTGACGTGTCTCTCAGCTAGGTCCAACTACGGCTATGAGCCTATGACACAACATACCGTACTAGTTCTAGGCCGGTTTATTTCATTGTTGATTACAAGCCTTCCAATAATCTATGTGTGCCTTATAAAAAAAACTTATAGAAAAAATAACCTATGTGTGCATCCGCCTGTTGTAGTAAAGGAATAAATACTGAACAAAAAATAAGAAAAAAATATGACAGAAAGAAATTAATTTCTTATGTCGATTCTAGCGCCTCAGAACATTGGGGTTGTCATGTTATGCCGTAACATCCTAAGAGGAGGATGAATTTGACGTTCTAAAATTTTAATCCTCACAAATTAATTCAACTTAACAAATTCTATGCAATAAACTATATAGACGTCCAACAAAATTTTGCTAAATGTAGCTATCTTTACCGCAAAATACTTGAAAAATAAACTCTAATCCTATGATCTAGTCTATTAAACTAAAGCTATATAAGGAAATATTTTGCAAAAATATAAATGCGGAATGTAAAAGTCCGTAAAAATATAAGCCTAATAATGATAGTGACTCGGCTAGTTTTTTTTACCAAGATAGCAAATTCATATTCATATTTACTTGGCACAAAATGCATTTTATTTACTACTGCATCTATGAATTATATTCATATTCAACGCAATAAAATTCTCCTAGCAATACATGAGTATCATCAGGTACTTACGGTGAAACATGGACACTTTAGGTCAAGCCCCTAGCTCACATTCTTGGCCATCTATTCTTTTTGATACCACACGATGTGCCCTATGACGACCATGATAACTTTGACCGTTTATTGTTTTGGTGGTACACTACATGACATGCCCATGATTTGTAATTCTTGTGGTGACTCTTCATGCTCATCTTCCTCCTCTCTTGCTCCATGATTCCTTTTTCACTCCATCTCTCCCTCTCTTCCTCTCATTCTCAGATCTAAGGCATGGCGGCCTTGGAGCTCACACGCTCGGAGACGAACACTCGTTACATTTAGGGTTAGAGTTTATGATTAGACGTTTGGGGTTATATATACATGGTTTGAGATTTAAACACGTGTGGTCCAGCAATCGGTTGGCCCAACTCGTGGTGATCGTTAGTGGGCTGCACGATGAGACAATGAGGCACCACTTACCGAATGGTGAGTGTGTCTAGCTAGCGGCGAGGGAATAGTGGCCTCCTTGGTTAGTTTAGGATGGGAGCGAAGGGATGATGATGGCCGATGGGACAACTTGGGAGCTAGGGCATGCCGTGACCGATGACGGGCACTAAAGGGGCAATGGACGAGGTTGGTGGGAGTGAGGCAGTCATCGACTCAATCGCAAGACGAGGCACCACTCTTTTTTCATAATAGGAGTATAAAGTTATTATCCATGGTAGTTATCCATCTCGCTCCATGCTCGTTTTTTTCCAAATCTAATGGTGTTCCCTCCCGCTACACTCAAGTGGCATTTGGATAAACAGATAAGGGGTGGGATAGAGATAAAGATAGGGATAAGAGGTAAAAAATGTTAGGTGATGGAATAGAGATATTTCTGTCCCACATTCCCTATCCGATCATTCCAACAAATCCCTAGTAATCTACCAAAAGTAACGTGCTAAAACAGAGGTGCAAGAACATTGGTGTATAGGACGAACGGCTGTATCCTACACGTGCACGCAAAGCCTAAAAAATCATGAAACATGTTGCGTCATGGACCTAGGCTTAGGATATCTCCTGCGGGGATCCCTAACTCTATTCATCATTTCAAATTCCACTCTGTGTATAGTGTGAGAACAGTATAAAATAAATAATGCTAGAATCCCTATTCTGCCCCATCTTCCGTTGGAGACAACCTTAGAGGACACAATGACTGACGACCAAGCATCTAAATAGCCGGCTATAGCTGCCGCTATTAGCTATTTTAAAGGCCTTCGCTAAGCCAAATAGTCCGCTATAGCCCGCTAAATTGACCGCTTTAGCCTTTTTAGCAACTTACCGCTAAATGACTTAGCCCGCTATTTAAAACCTCGCTGACGACACAACGCTACTAACAATTGGCCCATCTTTCTCTGTCGATAATAAATGGAGTGATTGCGATCTTTCATCAGCTAGGGATTGACGGGTGTATGATAGACCTAGACGATCACTTGACCCAACTCATCCAAAACAACCCGAGCGATATAACCCTTCATCTTGACCGCGTCTGAGTCTTTCTGTGCCTGTGATTCTTTTCTAGCATATGTGCTGCCTGTAGCCTGCTATACATGACACGCCGGTTTGGAGCGGAGGTAGATTTTACCTGAGGCTAGAGTCACCAGCGAGTGAATATGAATGTGAAAAACGCTGTTTACATACTGTATACAGAATATAAAATACTGTTTACGTACGGTAGACGGTGCAAATTCACGTCTTGGTGACCATCGTCTGACACGGAGTTCGCGGGCGGAGCGGGTGTGGGGGTGCGCGGTGCGCCCGCCCCGTTGCCATCAGCTCCCGAGCGGACAGGATCGCCGCCAGACGGCAGGCGCCAGCTCGCGCTGCAGAAGCGCCCTTGCCGCAGCCGATCCGAATCGCTCCGCCGAATATCCACCCGCTCCTCCTCCTCTCTCTCTCTCTACTCTTCACTAATCGGTCGCCTCCCCGCTGCTATCCAAGCCTTCCCTCCGCCTTCCACTCCCCCTCTCGCCTCTACCGCTCCGCCAGCCTCTTCGTCCTCTTCTTCCTCCTCCCCTGGATTGCCGTGGAGTGGGACTCTCTTCCGGACGGGGGTTGGCCCCGCCTTTGCTGGTAAGCACTCCGTACTTTGCTCTCAGATGGTTTGCTCGGCACGGCAGATTCTGTTCGTTGTCCCTGCAGTTGATGTGCTAGCTGGTGCGCTGATGCTCCATGTAGCTTGCTTGCTTGCCGTGGATGGCTGTACTGTTTGACCGGCTGCAGGCTTGAGGAGCAGAAGCACTCACATGGCCGCGACGGCGGCCGAGTTTCTCGGGTGTCTGCTGTGGCTAGCCGGCTTGCCCTTGGTTCCTAGGGATTACTAATCAGCGACATCCAGGGTCGCGGACCAAGGTGGGAGTCGTGCCGGAGCCACATGGCTATACAGGCGACGGGAGCGGGCACGTCATGGTTCGATTTGGGGGGTTGATTGACTACGAACTAGTGAGACATGAAATGGGGTTCGATTTGGGGATGCAGGTAGAATAGATGGATAAGGGCAAGGGAAATTAAAACAGATCACACAGAATGGAAAGGGAACCTATATTTTTTTCAATGGCATGAAATGCATCGGTATAGCTTCTGATGGCGTAGAAGAAATCTACTACTTTATTTCCCCTCCTTTACTGATCCTAGTTTCTATCTACTACTCTGCAGGGCATCTGCATTTTTTAAACTGGATTTGAAAGGATTATGAAAATGGCACATTTGATCACTAACTGTACTTTCAGCACGACTCCTGCTGTTAAGACATTCTCCAGACCACCTAGCAGTTGCCACAATGTTGGCCAATTGCAGAACTCCAAATCTTCGAACCTGTCCTTCAAATCTTCTTCCAGGGGGCAAAAAAAGTCGTATGTTACTCGTGCTAGTGCTGCTGTACAAGGACAGACACAAACACCTCTTACTGGTAGTCAGCAAGCTCACGAGCATTCGTCCTCCAAACCTAAAAAAGTAATGGTTATTGGTGGAGATGGATACTGTGGGTGGGCAACAGCTCTTCATCTCTCGAACAAAGGTTATGAGGTTGCCATTGTCGATAATCTTGTCCGGCGTCTTTTTGATCACCAACTTGGTCTTGATTCCCTTACCCCAATAACTTCCATCCAAAATCGCATCCGGAGATGGAAGTCTCTCACTGGCAAGACAATTCAGCTCTTTATTGGTGACATATGTGACTTTGAATTCCTCTCAGAAGCCTTCAAGTCTTTTGAGCCGGATGCTGCTGTCCATTTTGGTGAGCAAAGATCTGCGCCATACTCTATGATTGATCGCTCGCGGGCAGTCTACACACAGCATAACAATGTCATTGGAACACTTAATGTCTTGTTCGCCATTAAGGAATACAGTCAAGAGTGCCATCTGGTTAAGCTAGGAACTATGGGTGAGTATGGAACACCAAACATTGACATTGAAGAAGGGTTTATCACTATTACTCACAATGGAAGAACCGACACCTTGCCTTACCCAAAGCAAGCAAGCTCCTTCTACCATCTAAGCAAAGTGCATGACTCCCACAACATAGCATTTACTTGCAAGGCTTGGGGTATAAGGGCCACAGATCTTAACCAAGGTGTGGTCTATGGAGTCAGAACAGATGAAACTGCAATGCATGAAGAGTTATACAACAGGTTTGACTATGACGGCGTCTTTGGGACAGCACTAAATAGGTTCTGTGTTCAGGCTGCTGTAGGGCATCCACTTACAGTTTACGGAAAGGGTGGTCAGGTATGTCTTTGATATCTCTTGCAGTACCAGATATAGAGTTGCACATTTCATTTATGCAGAAATATGCCTGTAGTCGAAATTGTTAGTATCCATCAGTACCATACAGTGGTTGAAATCACTACTTGCAGTTTGCCATAAGTCTTGGGAACTCAAAAACATGTTAGCTGTAGCTCCTGAGCAAGTGTTGCAATAAATTGAACATATGCTACATAATGTTTTGTTTCTGGTAAATGCTCCAAACCGCAATTAGTTGGTAACCTGTTGGTTAAATATTCCTGAACATGTTCTCCGAAGACCTTACTGATTTTTTTTAACATCACCTGGCTGAGAGAACTCCATAACAATCTAGCCTACTGCAGTACTTTGTAGTTCTCTTAAGCTGTCAACCACATTTTTGAACAAGTAATGCAAAGGGTTTGGTCGTTTGGATACACATATAAATACCATGCTTCAAATATCACATGCAAAAGGGGGATCATTTCATAGTATAGCTATCGATCTACACCTTAGGATGGCAAGTTTTTGCTGAATATTGTGCTTTCTGTTATAAACTGCTTTTGGATCAGCAAAGTGTGGCGAAAATTAACTGAATAAACTCGTTGCATCCCCTCCAGACCCGTGGATATCTGGACATCAGGGACACTGTGCAGTGCGTGGAGCTAGCAATAGCCAACCCAGCCAAACCTGGCGAGTTCAGAGTCTTCAACCAGTTCACCGAGCAGTTCTCCGTCAATGAGCTAGCCAAGCTGGTGACAGCCGCCGGAGCGAAGCTCGGGCTAGAAGTGCAGACCAAATCCGTGCCCAACCCGCGAGTCGAGGCAGAGGAGCACTACTACAATGCCAAGCACATGAAGCTCATTGAGCTCGGCCTGGTGCCGCACCTGCTCTCGGACTCCCTGCTTGATTCGCTGCTCAACTTCGCTGTCCAATATAAGGACCGGGTCGACACAGCACAGATCATGCCCAGCGTGTCGTGGAAGAAGATGGGCGCCAAGCCGCGGACAGTCTCTGTTTAGAGGGTGGGTCGACTTCCTCTGGATGTCAACCATGACATTGACATTCTTGACATATGTAATGTAATAATTAAGCGCATTAGTATAATGTGCTAGGTAGCGAGGTGTTTCTTTACGATATTAGATTTCAATTGTGTTGCCCCATTACTGGAACTGGAACACGCAATCGAAGAGTCCATGTGTAGTTGATTCTGTTACTCGAGCTCTCTTGATCTCCCGCAATGTGGACCGATCGCTAAGATTTCACATGTCGCACTTTACTGATCCAACCTTGGTGAGACAGTTTCATACATCTTGCAAAAATTGTTAGTAATCACTGTAATGCGCCCATGATTCTGTTCATGGGAAGCCATTTGATTGGGGAAAGGTTTAGGTGCTTTCCACGCTACCATCGCACGGTAGCTCCCCCTAAATGTGCTTTATGAATTCAACCAAAATATGAATGGATCGAAACATGCCATCTTATAGCGTCCTCCGTCATCATACACAAATTGAGATTAAACAAAATACGTAAAAAATAAAATTCGTTATAGGCGACATCTGTTTATGTGTGAACTTCACCTTTTGTCGCAGTATATCCTACCGCAAATTATTAGGCCTATATATATGTTTCCTGAACCTGGCCCATGTTGCCTTTGCGGACGCGTCAGAGTTGTGAGCCAGAGGTTGGGCCTATTGACGAGCCTGCTCGCAAACACCGCCATCTTCCATCCATCCTCTTCGCTCGACTCCAGAGTCTTTTTTTTTTTTTTTTTTGTAAGGACGGCAAAATGCCGAAATTTTTATCCGCTCCCGTCAATTTATCAGAATAAGAGAAGTGATCCAACCCAGACAACTTAACTTGCTCTGAGCACAACTCCACACAACTTTGGTCCACAGACCGAATAACTTAGGTGCTGGGATATATACATGCATGCTCAGGATCAAGCTGCGTCGATCTGAGGACATACGAGAGTCTATGATGCCATTGATCGATCGGCAGCTGATCCGTCACCTGATCCATGAGAATTGAAAGAAGAACCATGCATGCAGCTCGCTACTAGCTGTTACATGCACATGCATCAACGGGCAATCTAGCTGTCTCATGCTCACGCTACAGGCAACACCGCAACAGCTAAAAGCTACCTGGTAGTTCACCCTGTACAATTTCTAACTTCCTCCACCAGGCTCCGATCCAAATCGATGGCAATGCCGTCGTATATCCAAGCTGCGGCGAGCTTGGCATTGCGAGTCCGGAGCCCTCATCGATCCTCAACAAAGGTGCGGGGATCCAGCAGCTGCCCCGAACGACCCGTGGTCGGCGGCGGCGAGCTTGCCGCTCCTGGCAGTGCTGCTAGCGGTGGTGGGGCAGAAGGCGAGGGACGCCACGAGCAGCAGCATGACGACGGGGACGAAGAGCAGCTGCGTGGGCGGCGGCGGCAGCGGGGGCAGCGCCAGCGGCAGCAGCAGCAGCAGCGCGGCCGCCGTCACCATCAGCGCCGCCACCTTGCCCCCGTCCATCGCCGCCGACGACGAAGACGCCGCTTCCTGCCGCTGCGGCGGCATCGCCTGCATGGGACGATCGAGATGACGAGAGCTCAGCTAAGCCCCTCTCCAGATATAGCAAATGCGCGCTGATGCAGACGCAGCAGCATCTGGGGATTGGGAACCCAACCCACTAGGGCCTTAAATTTTGCTGCTACTGCTGCTAGCTGCATGCGCTTTCACAGCCCGGCCGGCGCCGCGCGTCGTTAGCGACAGGGACACGGCAGGGTGCAGGTGGTGAGGTGTGGTCGCCGGAGGGGGATCCATCGAGCGGAGCGGAGCCCGTGGTTTGGCGCGCCTCCGGTTACCAAACCTGGAAAGGTTCAGGTTCAGTGCACCTGCGAACACACGTCCGGCCCCGGTGGTTGGATTTCGATCGCCTTTTTTTTTCTTCTTCTTCTGCTACTAGTAGGAATATTGTAATAAAATGCGCTCTCCTGTCCTGTGTTGAGGTTTTGAGTGTTCCTATGTATCCGTACATGCCAGGAAATCAAACCGGGGGAGCTGGGCCGGGAATCTGTGGGTGCTCCGGGTGGCAGCGTCGATCTTGTTGTGCGGCTGTTGATGCATGCACATTGGATTGCTAGCTCTAGCTGCTACGAAGCCAGCACGTAAGTAGCACGACCACAAGGCATTTCATTTTTTTTTTGTTGTTGAATCGTCGTAGTACAAGGTTTTTTACCATTTTTTACCATAAGAGCAAAGTATAATAAAGTGACATAGTTGCAAGGGATGCCACGTCAGATTTATAATGACACGAAAGAAAGAGAAATGGAGAAAGAAAGAAAACGGACTGCTCACTTATAGCCAGTCTAAGGTGAGCTGCTCACAAACTTCAAGACGCTTTGTGAGAGGAATAGTGCTAACATCTACCACATCAACAAATACACCACAGTATATAAATACATTTCATACAAAAACTAATTATCCTTCTTATTACTTCGATTACCTTGATTTAGAACAAACTTAGGATCCACATATTTCACACGGCGGGAGCAAACCAGCGCACCGTATTATCTCAAGCTAGGTTTGTTTTAGTTTTATCCTAAGTTGAACATATTAACATATTAATATTTACAATACCAAATGGACTCATTATTAAAAAAAAATATGTTTCATAGTGTAATGAAACTAACTTGATGCAATAGTAGTTGCTGTACTTTTTTTCAAGTTTAAGTGAACTATAATATAATTTTAGTTTGTGTGCCTTCTCACCGTTAATTCATCAGCCGGAGACAAAAAAAAAACTAAAACTAAACAAATCAGAGTCTCGGAACGAGAAGGCCATGCACGACGGCGCTGGGCAAGCTCGTCCGTTTGTTCGATCGTCTCACCTCGTCAGGCACAGCACACTGCACACTCCAAGCGCACGTTGTCGCCGGCAAAACCGTCATGCATGCGCCCATGCGGTACCGTGTGCGTGGTGTTGTTCTTGGGTGGAATTATTTCTCGTATTTTAATTTGTTCTTTTCAAGCGTATATCAGCTTATATATTTGCATCAAAGAACTAACTGATCAGTTGATCTTGTTGCAAGTTATGCCTCATAACAGCTAGTATACTGTATTATTACTCTTGGACGAGAATTCTGTCGGTCGTTGGGCTAGATCAGGTCTCAACTCTCAAGTTCCTATGATGAATCATGGTGATAGCTAGGATGCAGACTATATATATTAAATAATTAATTCGCGCCTGTCTATAGATACACTGAATCTTGAAATTTGAAAATGCAAATGGAATGGCATGTAGTACCATCTTGCGTTGGTAGACCTTCTGGAAGCTAACAGCCTATTCGTGTGATGTTCCCTTCAAATGCAGAATTCAGCTAGCCTGGCTCTGATTCCAACTAGTGTAGTGCACTCGTCGTCGGTCTCCGAAAACCGCGGTCTTTCCGGTACAAGTTGTTGAAGAAATTAGTGAAAAATAGTATTAGCAAAGTAAGTGGTAGCAAAAATTAGCGTACAAGTGTACAACACCAGAACGTACGGCTATATATATAGTCCCCGGTTGCTAATAGTTAATCGATAACGTACAGGTTGGTTGCCCAGATTAGTAAACCATAAGTTTGTGAGTCGTGATCGACGACCAAGACCAGACAATATTCTATCCCTAAGAAAAGACAACGTCGACGACTGTTGGTCGATCGATCGCCACTCGTCACTGAAAAATGAAAGTCTCGTTTGGATTGTGGAAAAACATCTGGATCATAACCCACTACCACCCCTGCATGTACATGTACATCCTAGACCTGCGCTCGCTGCCCGCAACGTAGATTTGGAGCTAGGATAGAACCTGGCGGTGCACAAGTCTTATATACATCTAATATAAATAGATACACCCGTTTATAACCATTTAAGCACTCTTTTTAGCTGGTCTAGAGAAGAAACATACCCAGAAGCACAAACAGTAGCTGGAGAGGAACATACAACGGGGAAAAAAGTAAAAACAAAAGACGAGAAAACTTATGTTGGTGTTGGGCTCCAGCGAACTCAAGGCCTAAGAATGTTGGTGGGCTTTGCAGCCATCACCAGCCCAAGGAGCCCACATTGGAGGCCCTACGCCTAGCCATCAGGCCCATCACGAATGAGCTGTCGGTCTTTGGGTTTGAAAACACGAGCGCCTCAATTGGACCCACCGGCAGTCCGGCACACCCGGCCAGGCCAGGCTACTGGGCCACTGCTTGAACACGCTGTCCGTGTGGGTAGCTGTTCATCACGGACACGGAGAGTAGTAAATTAAGAAGTGAACATGCAAATGCAACCATCAACCATATGGCACGATCGCCATGCATGAACAGCAATAAATAAATAGATCGATCGATATATATGCATGATCGACGTTACCATTCCGGTCCAGACCTTGTACGCACGAGCTTTTACCCGACCCCGCAGCAGTCACCCCACAACGTGCACCATTCAGTTCACTGTATGCAGTGTACATAAATACCCGAGAGGCCTCAGTAATGGACCAAAAATTGAAGGAATCCCGCGTTACGAGCGGCGCGGGCGCGAGCTGCCGAGCTCGAAGCTACATGCCGCCATGCCGAGCTAGCGTTTTGGCCCGAGACGGCGAGATGCAGGTGGACCGAGAGCGCACGGCCACGCATGGTCGCCTCGCCGCCGGGCAGGGGCAGGTGACGGTCCCCGGCGCCCGCGCGCACGGCACGGCACGGCACGTTCTCGCGCGTTCCCACGGCCACAGCCCACAGGCCACGGCCGCGCTTCCCGGCCGGCAGCGGCAGGCGCCCGACACCCCGTGCTTTTCGGCTAGTGCGCGCCCCCGCCGCCCGTCGGTCCGGGGCTGCGGCTTTCTTTCGTGGGACGAGAGCCGGGCGCCGGCGTCTCAAAAGGCGCGCACGGGGCAAAGCGGGAGCGGCTGCCGCCGGCAAAGGGCAAAGCCGCTTTGCGAGCTGAAAATAAAGCGTCCGGGCTCAAGTGAAGTGGCAGAGAGTTTGAACAATGAAAGTGAAACTGACTCCGACCGACGCATGTGAGGGCACTTCCAAGTTCTCGGCGTTTCTGTCGGGACTCGGGAGGAATGGGAGTAGTAGTAATGATGCTGATGCGGTGGACCTGGTGGTAGTAGACGTGCGTGCCTTTGTCAAACTTGTCCGATCAGCACCTTGACTTTTGGAGACGTACAGTACGGGAGAGCATATGCATATGCATGATGCATGGCCGAGACGTACAGTACGGGAGAGCTCTCAGCTGTCTGGAAACGCGTTTGCTTGCCTATGGGCTATGGCATGTACTCCTAGCTGGAACAGACAGCAGCACGAACAAAATTTCTGTGGGACTGAGAGAGAATTAATGAGGGTGCGTGTGCGTTTAATTGGCGTTGATTGATGATCACCTCATCAGCATCTCTCCCAGTCCCAGCTGAAGCCAATGCGATGCAACTTGTCGCTAGCACTACTAAAAACGGTTATACTAAATAATCCTTGGCTCTAGCGAGACTGCGAGAGGCACGGCCTGCCGCTGAAGAATTCATATCGTTATAAAAGTTCTCGACTCATAGATAAGTCGATCTGGAGTTCGTTCGAGCTTTTGGCCAACCGAGATCGACGCCCAAGTGCGCTGGTCTGATTAGTCAGTACGTACTCACTCACTACGGAACAACGAATCGAGTTTTTTTTTGGTCGGTGATGATGTTGAGATTGAGCCTAACTCTAGGCCCACTAAAAGTTTGGATGACGTAGACGACACCGAGCACCGGAGCGCCAAGTCACCAAGCAACGGCCTCGCTGCAAGCGCGCCTTCTCATCATTCCTCAATTGAGGTGAATGATAATAACGTGCATCGCAGCCTCGCAGGGGTGTGTTGATTGAATCGTTGAGGAGAATGATATGCGTGGACTCTGGCAGTGAAGACGCTTGCATCTCGTGATCCACAATTTTATGCAATTTTATGTTGTGGGTCTGATGGCATAGTATTTTTCTAATTGGACATTATTATTAATAGCGGTATGTAGCTGTTGTGAAACACGTTGGTTGATGTTGGATCTATCAACCTCACTCTTGGGTAGGCATGATATATAATGAATGGATCATGCATGGCACTAACGGAGCCTTGTGCTACGGTGTGACCGTGGTTCTCGCCACTTGAATGAACAGTAATTAGGATCAACTCTTAAATCAATTTAGATTCGAAAACTAACTAGAGTTAAAATCACTCAAAATTAAAGCAAGAACCAACCTACTATATATGGAACTTAGTAGCTACCTTCCACGATGCCCTAAGGCTAAAACTAAAGGCTCCCCATATTCATCCCCTAAAATTAAATGCTGCACTGTTATGGCACTGTTCTGCATTGGAGATAGAGAGGGGTAGTTGGAATAGTAATAAGGAATGGAAGAATGGGGGAGTCTTTAATTAGTTTCAGCCTTAGAAGGTTATATGGTCTGATAAAATCATTTCAAATCACGCAATATGTGAACTAGATACTGCAGATTAAAACAAAACATGCAATGCAAGGACAGAGCAAAAGTAGAAAAATGTGAAAACCGTAATCCTTGATGCTTGAACACTGAACTTTATTGTATGAGTGTTTAGAAAATGCATCTAAAACCGAACACAACTCGGGTCCACCAACTTGGCACCCTTAGTTCGAACCATTTTGTCTCCAATTCAATAAATTTTTAGCTTCACGTCTACAAAGCCTTTGAACCACTTTGGACCCATGGATACGCTCCATCAATGTCCATTTTTAGCCGTTGAAGAAAAATTGAGGTAGAAAGAAAAAGGAGAACAATATATTCGTATTGCTCTAGGTTTATATAAAAATGAAGCAAAATAGAATGAAACAAAAAATAAATTAACGCAAGTACACAGCGTGGTAAAAACCGAAGCAGGAAAAAAGCAACTCGATGTAGACATATTCCCTGCCAGAAAAAGGGATGTGAAAAAAAAAAACGTGCCACAGACACAACCCAAGGCAAAAAGAAGTCAAAAAATGCAGCGTGGGTAGTCGACTAGTCGGCCATCAGAAACCACCGTGTAATGAACTTTCGAAAAAAAAATCACCGTGTAATAAAAAAACATTAATTGAAAACAATATTCCGTTCGTAATGAAAGTATGACTTTATCCCAAATCAAATAATCGTAACTTTAACTATATTTATATTAAATATATTAAAGATTACCCTCCTAAGTTAGTATCATTAGATGTATGCTGAAATATATTTTCAGATTATACATACTTGATACCATAAATATTGTTACATATGGTTAAACTTACAACGGTCAGGACAAAGCCAAATTTTCATTCTTTCGTGGACGGATGAGGTAGAAAAGAGAGAGACAAACATGCCCTATTTTTCTTTTTGAAACTAGTTTAGATGCCACGGTGGAACTTACTGCTGTTCTTCAACATGCTATATTTTTTTCTCAGATTCTTGTACTTTAGTACTAGGGTGTTTGGTTTAGGAAATAAGGTGGTATGTTATCTTCTCGCTCATTATTTTTTGTTTGGTTTGTAGAATGGAATAAGTTGATCCACCATCGCATCATTCTTCACAAATACTCCCTTTATCCCACAATACTAGTTCATCTTGTTTTTAGTGTATAGAAGAAATCGTCGCCTTATTAAAAAAATTTGAAAATATTTTTTACCATTTTATTTATAAATCACAAGCATTTTAAACCTAACTTGGATTTTTTTAATATTTGTATAAAAATTTAAATAAGATGAACGATTTGCTTTAGCCACTGAAAATAAGGCGGACTAGTATTGTAATACGGAGTACGGAGGGAGTAACAAATAGTATAGATAACAATTAGTATAGGTATGATGAATGGCAACATATCGAGTGCAATCAAAGTTTTGGTACAACCACCATGTAACCCTACTAAAAAATGTCAAAACATTTTGAAAAAAATCATGAATATACATCTCAGACTACCCCATCTATATATAAAATTTCAGGGTCAAATTCGTCCTACTCTATCAATTACAAAAAAGACAAATTTTCTGACAAACAGTAATAGTTCAAACGCACCCTAAATTTGCCTTTTTTGTAACTGCTATAGTATGACCAATTTGATTATAAATTTTATATATATATAAGCTGAGATGTACATTCATGATTTTTTTCAGAATTTTTTGCATTTTCTTTTAGTAGGGTTGCACGATGGTTGTACCAAAACTTTGATTCCACTTGATATGTTGTCACGATGAGTGGTTCGTCCCGCCGAAATTGGTGTAGTGATCCTTTACCACTCCATTTCTTATTATGGGTAGATTTTTCAAAACAAACATCCATTGCATTTCTGTTCCGTTGTTATGAAGGCCTTACTCTTGGCGTGATGTAATTTCAGTTCTCAGGTAAGGCATCCACGCAACGCAAGGGCGACCAATGTTGCATCTCAACCCACCATCATGGGCACCTGCGCGGCGCTTCCCACTGCCGGCCCGTCTCACTGAAGAAACGGTGCTCATAAAGAAACAAAAGTTGACTAGCAGCAGACAAACGTCCATTGAGATGTGATGTCATATAGTCTCGTAGTACGTAAACAACTACTATACGTATGTCTGAAAGAATGTAAATTACTACGCGACAATTTGACCGGTCAGTATATACGAACCCAATTTTTTTTAATGTACTCAAGTCAACACTGCAATTCATGGAATCTTTTTTGTTAATTAATTCATGGAATCCTTGCATCTCTCAATAGAAGCTGCCGGCCGCTGGCCGCGCTGCCTGATTTTCTATCCCATGGTGGGACTAGGACGTCACCCACTGTCATAGAGAAACTCAGGCACAGCTCAAATTACTCATCAGCTGATGCCAGATCAAATTGCATCTCCTTCTGCAGCAGCCAAAGCGAGTACAATGATTTGATTTAATCACAAGGAGATAGCAGCGAGCGATTAACAGATCAGATTAGCTGTATGCCGCGGGGGCACGCACGTGCGACCGGCGGGTTAGGCCACCAAGTACAGAGGTTCCTTTCGTGCCGGCTGGGTAATCCCTTCCCTCATCCACTCGCAAGAAGTAGGTTTGAAACAACATCACACCTGACGCCTTTGTAACTTTCTTACGCTGATGTCGTAGCTGAAAATCATAGGAGTTTTACTCTCATCAATTGCACAAAAACTTCCTAAACTACCATTTTCCAATTTTTTTTAGAAATTTGAATTTACGGTTTGAGTAGGGATGCAAACGGATCGGATCGGAACGGATAATGCCTTTTCCATATCCTAATCCTATTTCTTTTGTCGGATTCGGAGCGGAGCGGATATTACTCGGTTACGGATATGGATATGGATTTTTTCAGATATCGAAAATGGTGCGGAATCGGATCGGTGTCGGAGCAGATGCGGATTTAAAAATATCGGATAATATATGTTACATATAGTTTTTTTTTACAATGATCAACAAGTTATATACTAAAGTATAACTGTTCACATCATAGTTTAAATATCAGTAACAAAAAAATAATAGTGACGGTATTTTGGCACTAATCAATCATCGTTGACTCTTATGTACTTGTCAAACTAATCAGATTATCCTATTATAATCATCGGATAATCTGCATTTAAATATCGTATATTCCATATCCATCGGATTTTCGTGATACCATATCCTACTCCGCATCCATGTGTAAATCGGATTCGGATTATCCATATCCGCATGGATATAAAAACTCCTTCTCCATATCCGCATAATTAGGATTTAGATCGGATCGGATAATTATCCACACCACTTACACCCCTAGGTTTGAGAGTTTAGGTTTTACCTGAGTTCACCATCACTAGGCTGCAGGAGATCGCTAGAAAGCCCGTGATGAGTGGTGGAGGTAGTCCATATGTGAGAGATAAGGCACCACACCTGCCGCAGTGGTGTTGTAGATGTTAACAAATTACTAGAGTCGTATAGAAAAATTGACGTAGTTGGCGAGCTCGATTGAAATGGCTGATGGTTGAGTGGAGCTAGGAGGCACAGGGGCTGGTGTTAAGTAAAAAACCGTCACAATGCAATTTATACTATTGGAGCAAGATCCAAATGTAAAGAAGAGCTTCAATAGAGTTTTGAGATTGTCTGTTTAAGTTAACTTTTGCGTTAGCTAAGGAGGCGATGTCGTTGAAGAGGCAGAGATAGTGACAGCCTGGTGTGCCGTAATGTATCATTTCGTTTTTGTGGAGTTCAGTAGTTTATTTTTTAATGAACCCGTTTAGATGTACATATATTCGAGTAGATAGAATTGAATTGGGTTTCAATACTAAATTAGAACGGTACTGAAAATGGTTTGTAATACTTATTTGGCTATGAAGAAGTTGCTAGCTTCAATCTCGTTTCACTCAGTACGGAGATGCCAAGCCCGAAACTGAGAGAAGTAATTAATTTTTAGCTATAATTCAATACCAAAGTAATTGAAAGAAGAGGTTTTGATCGGTTGCATTTAACAACGCTGTGGAGCAGCTGCTGCTACAGTAGCATTGAGTAGTGGCAGCCGCAGTCGCAACCAGACAGCGCTGTTCCAATCAGGATGACAAATGGAAAATAAAATAAAATAGAATATAGAGTACGATCGAAGCGAAGACACCCCAATCCTTGCTTGATCCGGTAGCTGCCACATGCGGCGTCAGGCCGGCACTGAGATAACGATCAGGATTAACTGTTGTCCAAGACAAAACAGAAACAAGGTGCTGGTTTATCTCGATTCCCCGAGAGAACTCTGAGTCTTGGTTTGCATATACGAATGCAACAAGCTATAGATCAACGCAAACCGGGAAGGGAAAGAAGAGCATCATCTCTAAGGAGGAACGGGAAAGCTGCACAGACAACACACAGGTGACAGATCTCGCATGCCCCACTCGCTCGGGCTCGGGCTCGGCCGCTCGGTCCTCCAGCGTCCAGTCCTGCTCGCGGGGCGCGGTGTGTGCCGTGTCGGTCGGGCCCCCTCGTTTACGTTGAGACTGACTGACAGGGGGCACGTCCACCTGTCCGAGGGCTACGTGGGAGCGGACTTTCCCTGGAAACAAGCACGACCATGTGTAGCTCAGTAGTTGTAGTATAGCGAGCTTTTCTCGTTTCTCCGTCGGTCTGCCGAGTCGCCCCTCGCAAAAGCGCTTTCCTCGCGGCGACAGAAAAACGGAATATAGATATACGTGCGACGTACCCGTGTTGTATGATAATTAAACAGGCAATAGAAAGAAAAAAATAAAATTAAAAAAAAGAAGTTTTGATTGATTAGCGTCGTTTCTTTTTCATTAAAACCAAGAGAAGGAATTGAAAGAAAATAACAATTGGGTATGAATATAAAATAAGATAAAAAAAATGGACGAAATATTCTGTATTTATAGGTTTGGATCTTTCCATTGCTTTTTAAATTTTTTCAAACTGCGCGGTGGGATCAGTACGAGGAGTATACCTATGTCTTTGTAGGTAAAAAATTTTTAGAAAACTCGTTTTTTTACGGCGTAGATTATAGCCAAGTCTAAACGCGGAATGACATTGGACGAAACCCATCTCGACGATGCCTAAAAATTCGTTTTTCTCCCGGCGCGGCACGATGATTATCCAGTCGCCGCTGCGGAAATGGGGTGGTTTTTCTGGCGGCCGCCCGTCCCGCTTCGAAACCCCGCAAACGAACCCACGCGCGGCAGGGCCCCGCACCAAACACTCCAAAAACCACCAAAAAGCACGCAGCCGAGGCAACGGCATCCCCTCCACTCCGCGCTGCCGATTCGGATCCCCTTTTCCTCTTCCTCGCTTCCCTTCCCTTCCCCCCTCCCCTACCCCCACTTCTTCTCCATTCTCGGCCGCGCGCGCGGCCACGGCGCAGCAACGGCTCGATCCGCGCCTGAACCCCAGCACTAGTGGTGCCAACCAAATGGGGTACCTTTCCTGCCGCGCGGACTCGTCCGTGGCGACGTGCCGCTCCATCACGGCCATCTCGCCGCTCTCCATCTCCCGCCGCTCCTCCGGCTCCTCCTCCAGGCCCGCGCGGCTGCCGCCGGCGCCCATCGAGCGCTTCGACTACGCGGAGCTGGAGGCCGCCACGTCCCACTTCGCCGACGCCGCGCTGCTGGGCCGGGGCAGCCACGGCGCCGTCTACAAGGCCGTGCTCCCCTCCGGCCGCGCCGTCGCCGTCAAGCGCCCCGCGCCGCGCCGCCCCGAGGTGGACAACGAGATCCGCGTCCTCTCCTCCGTCCGCGGCCCGCGCCTCGTCAACCTCCTCGGCTTCTCCGACCCCGCCGGCCCCGCCGCGCGCCTGCTCGTCGTCGAGTACATGCCCAACGGCACGCTCTACGACCTGCTCCACTCCAACCCGCGCCCGCCGGGATGGCCGCGCCGCCTCCGCCTCGCGCTGCAGACCGCCCGGGCCCTGCGCGCGCTCCACGACGCCGACCCGCCCGTCATCCACCGCGACGTCAAGTCCGCCAACGTCCTGCTCGACGCCAACCTCGACGCGCGCCTCGGCGACTTCGGCCTCGCGCTCCGCGTGCCGCCCAGGGCCGCCTCTGCCGCAGCCACGCCAGCGCCCGCGGGCACGCTCGGGTACCTCGACCCGGCCTACGTCACGCCCGAGAGCCTCAGCACCAAGACCGACGTCTTCAGCTTCGGGATCCTGCTGCTCGAGATCATGAGCGGGCGCAGGGCCATCGACGTTCAGCACTCGCCGCCCTCCGTCGTCGAGTGGGCCGTGCCGCTCCTGCGCAGGGGCAAGGTCGCCGCGCTCTTCGACCCGAGCGTCGCGCCGCCACGCGACCCCGCCGTCCGCAAGGACCTGGCCGCGCTCGCCGCCAGCTGCGTGCGCTCCTGCAGGGAGCGCCGCCCCTCCATGGCCGACGTCGTCGACCGCCTCGTGGTCCTCAGCAAGGCCGTCTCTGCCAAGGTGTGGAACGGCCTCGCCGACGGGCTCGCAGTGGTGGGGAACCCTTGCGCGGTCGTTGATGTTCACAGGACCATCTCCAAGCGAGCTGCTGCCAGCAGCAGAGCTGAATCGGAGAGGGAGTCGACTTCAGCATTGGCGTTTGACGACGATGAAAAGGAGGAGGAGGCGGAGGCAGAGGCCTTGGAGGAGGATCAGGTGCCCTTGGTTGGTGCCAAGAAGTCGCCCCGGCCGCTAAAGAATGGTAGTATAGTGTTGTCTGAGGCTGGGGTTGGGGAGAGGAGAAATCTCTTGGAGCTGATGGCTCGGATCGACGGTGTTGCCGGCCAAAGATTCGGCATTACCAGAGCAAGAACAGTGCGTGCTACTGGTGAGCTTATTGAAAAGGATGCAGTGTTGCTCCTCAGAAGGAACCAGACTGTAAGAGTAGTTGGATCTGACTTACTGCCAAAATCTGAAAAGGTTTCTCGTTTCGATGTCAAGATCAAACACAAACACAAACAGGGGGAAGAGCAAGAAAAGGCAGGGAAAGTCCAAGCCAAGGCAGAGGAGGTCCTAGCGAAAGCAGAGAAACCCCAACTAGAGAAAGCAGAGAAAACCCAAGATAATGCAAGTGGAATTCAAGAAAGGTCCAATGAAATACTTGGTAAAACAGATAAATTGTTAGAAGCAAAGGAGCCAAACTTTGAAAAGGAAGAGAAGATTCAAGAAAAGAAAGGGCAAAGCCTTGAAGAAATGGAAAATGTTCAAGAGAATGGAGGCAGAGTTCAAGGCATGGCTGAGAAGATCCAAGAAAGTAAAGGGGAAATCCAAGACAAAGTAGAGAAAATCCATTTGAAGAGTGCGGAGAGTTAAATTTATACAATGTTCTTGAGGTCGGCTTAATCATTTATCACTTGGCAGCTTACCTCGAGGTCAAAGCTCATGGGATACAAATCTCATTCCCTGGGTATCGCCATGGTAATTGGGAGTGGGACATTACCAGAAGAATTCCCTGGTATTGCTGATTGGCCGATACAGCCTTGAATCCAAATCCTGCAATGTGACCTGCCATTTGGAATGCCCAGCTATTGAGGTCTCAGGCTCACAGCCAATGCAATGGTTTGTTGGCAGTATCTCATGGTGTAAGGATGGCTGAACTTCCGAGATCCAAACAACAAAGTGCAGTAGATCTTCAGCTCGATTTATAAGCTGGTAATCATTTCGATGCTTCAAACTGAAGTAGGTGGAGCTTCAAAATGACCTCTAGTTGAAGTAGATTGTTGTAGTATTCTTTGGTTGATTCTTTTTCCTGCAAAATCCTGCCTGCAACAAGAACCATGAATTGTTAAATCATTTTGTACTCTATGTTGGCGGGCTGCACAGTGGATCTGTGGATGTTAAGAAAATTTATTCTTGCATTTCCTCCTTGAGATTGTACATAAAGGGAACATGTTCTCATGGAATGCTCGTATACTTGCTATAGCGTCATTTTATTGCCTGTGTTGGACAGAGCTTAAAATTAAGCAGAAAGCCCTCCATTTTCTCTGCGGATATAGAATGTTTTGCAATCTCACACTATCGTGGCATCTGTGCTTTTTACAATAAGCTTTCACTTCAGCTTCTCATTGTCGTGGAAAACTGGAAGAGTATGCCATGAAGCAGGTTTTGGAAGAGTATGCCATGAAGCAGGTTCTCCCTGATGCTATATGTTGCTTAGTGAGACTGCACAATAGTCTTCGTTTCCTAACAAAACTGAGATTTTAATACGGTTCGCGTTGCTATAATTAGGTGCAGTGTTTTTATTTCCTTTAAAAAGCAATGACATGTGAAGGTTGCAACGAGTGATGTGGGGCTGTCTAG
Organism: Paspalum notatum; assembly: GCA_022530915.1. NCBI lineage: Eukaryota > Viridiplantae > Streptophyta > Magnoliopsida > Poales > Poaceae > Paspalum > Paspalum notatum. The sequence continues at coordinate 29,588,388 of CM039692.1, forward strand.
TCTTATCCTTTTCTTCCCTAGATTTTGATAGGGCGCCTGCAATTGCACATCATTCTTGTCTACTAAAATAAATATGCGCGTTCATTACTGACATATTCATCACATGAACTGTGCGGAGCAACTAGAGCAAACGCATAGTATTTCCGTTCTTCTGATGGGATCGCCTAACTGCCTGCTGCGTCCTGTGAGTTTAATGCGTTCTTTAATATGTCCCTCTGCGGTTTAAGAGAAATATGTCGAAAGAAGAGGGGGGAATTATCACTCCTTGTTTATTTGCTGAAGAGAGAAAGTGGGATTCTTCTTGTGGGTATTGTTTGGAATTCATATGCTCATATATGATGCTGACACGATCTACAGAATTGTCAAAGCACATGGTATTAGTTTTCCTAGTTTATTTTTTTATAAGATCCTTGTCTGATTTGTCATTGTACATCTCGACATCACAGTGCCAAATTCGCGTAGTTTGCTGAGAAAAGCACAGGTAGGAATAAAAGTTAGGAGTATGGTACAGTAGTAGGTAAGACTGAACATGGGATGTAGGATCATGATCAAGTTTCCCTCTTGCAATCATACTTGATATTGCTGAGAAAATAGTTACCAGAGTACAAGCAAACAGAGGATCGGACCTTAAAGGCGCGCTCGGCAACTGTGACATTTTGACGATTGGATTAAAACCTAGTGAAGTCTTTTGATACATGCCTTGATACATAGCCCATACGGAGTATTGACTATCTGGGCCATTAGCCAGGTCAGCAGCAGCAAGGAGGTTCTAGCATGAGCTGGCCTAAACAAACATTGGTGGATCCAGGAGTGTCCGGATGATGCAAGAGCACCGGCTTCAACGACACTTGCAGGACCAGGCCTTGTGTGATGAGATATGAGCAGAGTACCTGAAAGCTACGGGTACAATCAGATATACTTGAAGAAATAAAGCGCATTTTTTAATGAGAAGACATAGTACCCTACATGTTACCTAACTTTTCATAATTGATTGGACAAATTCAACTTTTGGCCAGATACTAGTTGGATCCAAAATTTGTGTCATCCACAGTGAACCACATCTTGATAACGAGACAAGTGCCTAATCTTCCACAGGGTTCTGAAAAAAGAGTGTATACTAATTGAAAAAAGTCTACGTAACCCCTTAAAGTATATATGGTGAAACATATCACCCCCTGAACTACGAAACCGGATGTTTTGCACCTTAAAATATCAAAAACCGGTCAAATAACCCCCTGAGTGGTTTTGATGGGTGGTTTTGATGACGTGGCATGATGACATGTTCAAATCACCTCTCCAACTATTTCAGTCGGTACATTCTACCCCTCTATAAATTTATATTTTTTTTGTTTCTTCGTCTACAATTTGAATTTGAAGTTTAAATTTTGCAAGGTGATAGTTGGGGTCCTAACTTGTATTAAAAAAATAAATGGTGATTTTTTGTTATTATTATTCTTTACAATTTTATATTAGCAAAGTTAATTTATTATTAAATGTCTAACCAATAAAAAGTATGATAAAATCGCCATAAATATTTTTAACATAAGTTATAATGTCTTCCACAACCTTACAAAATTTAAACTCTAAAACTCAATTTGCACATGGAGAAATAAAAAATACAAATTTATAAAGGGGTAGAATGTACCAACTGAAATAGTTGGAGGGGTGATTTAAACACATCAGCATGCCACGTCATCAAAACCACTCACCAAAACCACTCAGGGGGTTATTTGACCAGTTTTTAATACTTTAGGATGCAAAACATTTGGTTTCGTAGTTCAAAGAGTGATGTGTTCCACCATATATACTTTACTTTAGGGGGTTATATAGACTTTTTCCTATACTTATTACCATTCCAAAACGAGTAATAAACTACAAATGATTATTAACCACGTCCTATCTTTTTAAGTGCTTGTTTGGTTATAGAGAAAAAATCAAGAGGATTAGAGAGGATTTAATCCCTTGCAGTTAAATTTGAATAGGAAGAGATTAAATCCCCTCCAATCCTCTTCAAAACCAGACAAACCGAACGCCTAAAATGACATATTAACCACCTCCTATATTTTTAAAATTATCAAATTTCACACCCTATATGTACAAAAAAAGTTTCTCTATGTGCATCCTCCTTTGACCGCAAGCACATTAAAATACAAATAGTAAAGTCGATTATACTGTACCTTTCAATTCCCCTGCCACTTCACGCCATCTACTAGCCAACAAACTTGAAACTTCAATAATCCTATACTAACTTATCCTCTCCTTTTCTGTCAAAGATTTTACAAAAGTTTTAACTCTGCATGCTTCATGACTCCCAAATAGTACCTGTGATGACAAATTGACAGTCCAGTGTCTCACTGTCATGAAAGGTACTGTGTTTCTTTTCTTTTGTGCTCAGCTGCTGCTGCATGCTGTGTGTGATAACTGATAATCGATAGATTTGGCCGAAATCACCCAAGGATGTCAATGTGGAGATCTTCACCTGCGGTCTACAGTGTGGGAAACCTATACTTTCCATAATATCTGCATTGGAACTTGGGGAAATATTGTTGTTTTTCTTGGCAGCACTGGAGTTTGTATGGTTGCAAATGGAAGCTTCCGAGGTCGTGAGCATTTTTGCAGTTGTGAAACCGTGAGTGACCAGTGCGTTGGTGGAAGCACCATGAAGCCATGGGCCTTGGAGCCTGGCTGTCGTATGCGGGATGGCAGCGCCTGAGCAGCATCCATGATCCATCGCTCTGTTGCAATTTAGTTGCCTGACGGACTATGATATTGTTGGGGAAAATGTAGGCACTTGTCTGTGTTGGAGATGATATGCCAACTTGATAAGATGTAGGCATCTTATCCGGTTTGAATAAGCCATATATATACAAAAGGGAAAGGGCAATATCAATGTTAGTTTCCTCTTCATTTCAGTTACTTATTCTTGTTCATGTATTAGTCTAGTGGTTTGGAGTTTTTAGCTCTCTGAATATGTGACAATTGAGGTGTGTTTCTAAGTGCTAATATTTGCACTCTTTTTCCCCTGAGCACAGGTGGCTGAGTTTTGTATTCATCACCATATTTGAAGCTGAGTTGAGTTAAGAAAAATAATTGTGAATTAAATCTCAAGGACCTGGTGATGGAATTTTTGACTAAAGAACTCAAAATTGAGCAAGTAAATATGTCATTTCCAACATATCCCTGGTTCTACCCCACCGGTCTAATTTACTAACTATTTCGCATAGTCAGTAAAGTAGCCGCCCCCTTTCAACTTCTGATGGAAGTGCTGCCATCTTACAGGTGAGCCAAAGTTGCTGTCGATTCAGAAAGCTGGACCCTAACCCTATTGTGCGGCAGGAAGTCATTATCGCTGTCCTAAGGAATCTCAGCTTGCACCTTGCACCATTTCATTTAGTTTACTGACATTCTCACGAGAAAAGTTAGTCGGATTCAAACAACCTGGTACGCTACGCCATAAATCATGATAAGAACCTAGCCCATCCTCCTGAACTCTGAAACGAAGTTCCATTAAATTGATTAAAGTATTAGTTTATTACATTTCAATTATTGGCGTGTAATTAGTGCTCGGATCCTAGACTAATGCGTGGTTAACCATTGAATCCTCGTAGTGGAACATACTTACCTAGTTTTGAGTCTTCATTTCATCACATGTGTTTTTATATATTTACAGCTAATAATTCTTCCTATGGTAGACAATTTCTTCGTTAAAAAGCGAGAGCATACAATGACTCCATCGATCTCAAGGCATGACCAAGGCATGACGTTCTAACCTCTCGTAGGTGTTCGTGTGGGTATGTAACGTGCATGTGTGACAATTATTTTGGTTTGTACTGTTTGTGCAAAAAAGCTAGATATGGTACATGACCTAGTAGAACCAAATAATATCAAGTGGTTAGCAAAGATGTTGCACCCTTTGTCTACCATGATCAAATCTCAAATTTGATGTGTCTTACTATTAGACGAAAGAAGTACATTATTTATTAAAATATTGCAAGGAATAGCGCAAAGATGTTTGTGTGTGTGTGTGTGGGGTGAGGGAACGAGGAGGGGGGCTAGGTAAAGCAAACATGTCTTACAGGAGTTCTTGCTTCATCGAAGGATTTGGGCAGAGGGTGTTAAGTTCATAAGACGACCGGCATCACATGATCCAACGACCTGGAGACTACACTCATCAGAGTATCATGGGAAGCATTGGAGCATTGTCAGTGATTGTTGTCTAAGTGGTTGTTCAAATATGTATGCCAAACGATCTGATGTCAAGGGAAAACACGTGATGGACTAATCAGCAGAGTATTACAAAAAAAGGCTATGCAAGGTTGAACCATAGGAGAACACATGCCACACGATCCAACAAGACATTGGAGTATAACGTCGAAGTGTTTGAGGAGACCCAATGGTTGGTTGGGAAAACTCACTTCACTGGATGTTGCAAGAATTAGGCAAAAATGTGGCACCAGATCATCCAACAATAGGAATTTCAACAGCCTTTTCCAACAGCTATAAGGGGCGGCTTTGGCTATAATGGTATGTACCGCATCCCTTGGTTCATTTGAAGCACCATAGACATTTAAGAAGACCTAAGCCACCAAAGTGTTTATTCACCACATCTCAGGAATTAGCACAAGAAAGGAAGTTCTTAATTCTTGTGGCTTAGTTCTCGAGGGAGATGAGTTGTGAGAGTGTTGCCATGGCAACCATTGTACTCAAGACGTGTTGGTAACTCTTAAAGTCATAGTGTCTAAATATGTCACATCGATGACCCTTCAGGCTTGGTGTGGGGGTAGTGACACTTGTACGAAGAGAAGACCCTGCCTTTATGATGAATCTCCATAGCATACATGGGAACAAAGTGATCAGAGAAGCAAGCAGTTCACGGCACAAACCTTACTTGGAGGGAGCCTTGGTCGCGAGCCCTATATTGTAACTGGGAGATATGTGGTTATCAGTCTCTGATCGCGTTTCAAGTGCAAACATGGACTATGGATGATGTTTTACCATACTTTTGGTTGTGACCAAGTTTAGTGTTAAGTTTTGTTCACCATATTTGAGTGTGTGGCTTGCAATCTTAGTTTGCGAGAGCTCCAAAGTGTGGAGTGTCTGCCACCTTACTTGTGAAAGGGAGAGAGGCCCTCGACACTTTGATCAAAAGCTCGCCTCAATGGAGATGAATCGGAGAGCATTCAGGAGGGTTTTGTGGGAGTTCCAGCTTGCGTGTGGCAGAAAGCCAGGACTATCCCTAGAGTCACGCCCTCACCTTGCCAACATTGATCCTTGTGTTGCATGGACCAAGGTCTCAATCCTTGGGGGGATTAAGCACGAGAACGGCCTTGCGATGGGCTCCACAAGGCCTCGCAGGAAGATTTGCTCGCCTTCCCAAAATCCCGCTAAAAATCTTCCATGTATTCACACGGAGTTGTCGCTGTCATCATCGGTACTTTGTTTTTCTAACGCTCTTCGCATCCTTGCAATCTTATGCTTATTTTCCTAATCTAGTTTGATAGGCTATTAGAACTTTGATTGCAAGTCATTGTTTGTAGAAGTAGTTATACTTAGCAAAGTCTTAGTGTTCATAGTATAGCTTAGAAGTTTAAAAATCCTAATTCACCGACGCTAAGCATGGTCTCCATGTGACTTTCGAAAAATTATTTTAGGAAGCTTAATCCAGCCCCTCTTTGGGCACCAAGCATAGTCGTCCTGTATTGACTAATCTAACATAGATCGTTCTAGTTTTATTTTGCTATATTATTTATAACACAAGCAAAGGGTGAACATCCTTAGGCTCCATCCATATTTCAAACTCTACAGTTCACAAATAATACTTTGAACGCCACTGGTGAGGATGGCCTTAGGCTGCTTCCAGCAGAGCATGACCTTTGACGTGCATAATATAAAATAGAAGCAAAAGCGGTGCAGACAGAATAAAGTTCAAATGTAGATAGCGGGATAGACCATTCTGCTAGGCTCAGCCTTAGGACATACAACATACAGACGATCCCTACACAATTTCAACAAACATTGTAAAAAAACCGTTGAACATGGCCTAGTAAAACATCAGGCGAGCATTTCATCACCAGGTCGACATCTGGGACAAGATAAACAATGCAAAACATACCAGAATCTCTCTGAAACAATACTTAGCGACAACAGGTGCCCAATCGTGCCGTATATTTTAACTCATAAACTTGCAATTGCAATATGGACGTGTACAGAATAATCTTTAAAGAAAAAAAAATCCATATGCTGCTTTGAGAAACATGAAGAGCGCTTGCTACGGATGTGGATCAGGAAGCTGAGAGAAGAATTTGGGTAGGATCGTTTCATTTACTAACACACCATGCTTGTTGCAGTAAATATCATTGACCATACTTTCCAGGTCAGCCACATCCTCCACAGACATTGTAATGTACTCATTGAGGTTATTGGTGGTTCCATCTGAAACAAGCACAAAACTTCTCACAATCAATAGAAATCCATCACGTTAGTATCAAATTTGATGGGGTTTTACATGCAATTTCAATTTATCTTTCACACACGTTGCTCAATAATCAGGGAACTCTTGCAAGGGATTCATTTTTTTAATAAGAAAACTAGAGAGAGCAATGTACTTCGAACAACGAAGCTGATTGTGAAATATAATCACTACCTTCAGCCATAATTGGTTCATATTTTGGGGGTAACTCAATCCAATTCCCCTTGGGATCCTTCATGTGGCTTCTATCTGAGGCGAACGATCGAAGAAACACAGGAGCATGAATCACACGGAAGAGCCTGCAAACAATACATGGAGAACAAGAGTAAGTTTGTTCCAAAAAAAAAAAAAAAGAAAACATAATAATCATGGATACACTTCTATATTTCAGGCACAGATACAATCGCTCTCCCTGATTCAGATGAAAATAGGCCAATGGTTGGTTTGCCTTCCAGAGGAAGATGAGTAGCTGCTATCCAAATTGTCCACATCAAAGCATAAACTATGCTGCCCACCTTCGATCAAGAAATCTAGAAAAAACATAATATCCACAAAAAAGAAACTCAACCCATAACGTAGAAAGCTACTTCACCTATATGATGCTGCATGATATTGCAATCTTGTAAGCACACCATCATATGACCCACTAAATATGAACCAATATAACTATAATTCCAAATGTGGATACATCTATATATCGCTGAGGGATTTCCTAAATTTCAAAGTTCCAAGTAAAATCTGTTTAAGCAGATAGCAAGCATGCTTATACAAGCACCGGATTATTCAGATCAGAAGGCTTCCCATTAGTTGCTTCATATAGAGGTGCATCTAAACTGTATTACAAAACAAATAAATAATTACACCAAAGTAATGGCATTTACCTTGAATATATGGAATTGCCGAATGATAGTGGTTGAATCGCATCAGAAACATACTGGATGAATGGGCAAGGGAAAGGAAGATCAGAGTCCAGATCCCAAACAAAATCAACAACTCCTTTGCTTCGCCTAGACTTCCATATGCAAATCAAGAAGTACCATGAAATGTTACATGATACAAAATGCACTGCTTTTATCAGTACATACTAAAATAAATAAAAGTGTACCATAATAATCTACTTTAGTTTTACCTGGATACAGATTACATGATAATCCCAGCAGATAAATCCATCATCAGAATGGCTCGCTTTCTGATGCCAGAGAGGAACCTTGTAATGGAGACAAAATTTATCATGTTTGTAACCACAAGATAGATCTTCGGATAGGGGGTGGGTGCAGTAGGGGGCAAATCCTAACTTAAGGAAATAAGATATGCAACAGAAAAGAGATAAAATAAATTACCTTCTTCTCCTCATTTGATATGAAAACAACATAAAGATCAGTGCCTGTGGGATCAGCCACCCCAATTCTAATCAGTTCCTTGCATAGCATGTATACATTTTCTTCACTACATGGAGGAAATGAAATTCACCTGTTAGCGCGTGACCACATACAGCAACAATACTTTGTACTCCCTCCGTCCCAAATTGTAAGGGGTTCTAGCCCTCTTTTTATCTGGCCGCATTTATACGGATGTTGATGAATCTAGATACATTGAACACACATACATGGAGTAATTAATGAATCTAGTAAAGCCTAGAACCCGTTACAATTTGAGATGGATGGAGTATTCTTTATGGATTACTGAAGATCACATGAGAAAAATAATTTAAACTCCACAGAAACAACGGCGGAGGAACAGCAAGAACCAAATGGAAATGAAATAAATAAAAAACAGCCGGTGGGGGAAAGACCGCCCCTATGGTTTTCATATGGTAGAGAAACCTCTACCATACCAGAGCGAGAAAGCCTATAGGGCTGCACCGTAACCTGTGTTAGTGTGTTGACCCACTGGACACTGAGGGCCCTAACCAGAAAACAGCTCAGTGATAGACACCACAGGCCGGTGCCCAGCGACTATTTTTTGGGTTGCCAGCGAGTTTTTTTTTTTAACCAGCCTGAAATTCGCTCCCACATGGATTCAAGGCCTAGAGGTGCTACTAAGGCACTGCAACCATTGAGGTACAAGGCCTTTTGCAATGAATGAAATAAACATAAATAAAACATGACTATATGCATTACACTTAACGTGTGGTGGCTTGCCAGCTTGGTATAGGTGCTTTATGTAATACAAAAATCATAACATTGATCGGAGGAATCCTCTCACAGGCTTTTTCAAAAGCACATATGGAGGTAAAAGCTTAACTTTTAGAATGTTTTTGCAACAATATGAAAAAAACACCACTAGAATCACATTGTCTACAGCTAAAATATTTTTCTGATAATCCCCTGGAGCTAGAATTGTTGCATCATTAACGATTATACAGTTACACCCCCTCACATTTCAAAATGAATTGTTTTCACTAAACCATGGCACTATGGCAGAACCCAGATCTTGTTCTACCACTCATGTTGCTCCACATGGTAGAATTGAGGCTGGCCATACATTGCAGAGCCATTCGATGTGCTACTTAAATCCCAGCAAAAATAAAGCATCATACTTAAAGTTTGTTTTTGGGAGCCATGTATTACTTTTCTAAAAAAAAAAAAATTTATGTCATGGCTAATGTAGAGTGATACAGGCAGTAGCAAGAAAAGGTTGCACAAACATGGCTTTCTGCTAGCATGTTGTGAATGTCACATCTAATAATTGTTATGGGCACCTTTGTTGGCAAGATTTATCAGTACCAAAGGTGCAAGTCTGCTAATTAGTTAGCTGCAGGAGCTGTTAGCATTTTTTAGGGGCTTTTGGTTGGAGTCTGATAGCTTTGGCATGACATAAGCCGAGTGGTTGAGACGAGGAGGGGACTAGGCAGAAATAGAACTAATCTGTTCATAGCCTCCTAGTGGAGGGCAAGCCAGATCCTATTCTCTGGCATTGTATCCACATGTTTCCATTAATAATCACAGCAATTTCCCTGCCTTATGTAAACTTCAGGGCCTTCATTTTTCTCTTTTTAGTATATGGAACATAAGCCTGTCTTAATAGCTAAAGTCTGTTTGAACATCCCACGAAGTCCATGAGCACATATATTGGCCTCACTTGCTTCTATCTATCATGCATTAATGCCAAATAATTCTATAACCACCACTGGTATATCCTTCACTATCGTGATTAGGATGATGCTTTGAGGGTTGGTTAAGCTACACACACACACACACAAAATGGTGCATCTTAAGCTGCAATGATTATGTCTCTCCATCCCATAGCATGTAACTGCATCCTTATCCTAGCATCAACCATCTGCAGGATGTTACAGCAAACAACACCTCAGGTGCACTGGGTCTGTGTGAGATGATGCACTATATTTCCAATTCTCCCTGTGCCACCAAGTGTTCACAGAATTCCCAATATGTCATTGTCGTGCCAATGACATTGGGTCCAGGCCCCTCATTCATTCACATGGTCGTTGCATATAGAATTCAGGCGCATTCGGTGGCATGGGGAGAATCAATCATATTTGTGAAGTCCTATCTTCAAGTAATATTATACCCCGCTTACTATAACAGAACTAAAAAGTGAAACCATGTACAATGAGTGTATCATACTTTATTTCGACAGGACATGAAAACCAAAATGGAAGCCCTTTATGAACTCTCCAATGCAGCAAAGAGCAAGCTAAGCAAATGATAGGGGTTGCACTGTACTAGTTCCCATTCCCATTAAACATATCATGGACTCACACACTCAAGTTTCAACTATCCAAACCTTTAACCAGTATAATCCCTATAGGTGAAAACGTGGACAGGGACGCATGCACACTGTTCCTTCTCAGTTCTAGCAAATAACTCTTTGTCATGCCAAGCAAATATTCACCCCCAACCTGAAGTTTTTCCAAGATCAGAAGAGGTGGAACGGGAAATAAGGTTCCACCAGAACAACGACAATAATACCTGTCGGGAACCATGTGGCCTGAATCTACTGCGAGAAACTATGGATCGAGCATATGGGCAAAGGGGTTACCAGTAGCACGGCGTGTGGATGAACGAGGAAACGTCGACGGGCGGGCTGCTTGGCGCCGCAGGATGGGGAGGAGCAGCGGGGGTAGAGAGGTCTGCGCCGCCGGCTGCTGCTAGGCCGGTATCCATTGAGAGGCGGGGGTTGAGGTCGGCGATGGGGTCCAGGGGAAGCGTCGAGCCGTCGAGCTTTGGAAGTCTGGTGCAGTGGAAATGTTCGGAGCTGGGCTTGGATTGCTAGGATGGCCCAGTAGCTTTGTTGTCTGGCTGACGGTGAATCTATTTAGGCCGAATGTTTGGTCCGAGAAACCATCTATCGCGGCCCAAGGATATATGCTCCGCGTATGCCATCTACCTAGGATATACTGACTTCTCGAATATCCTTTCCCCTTTCTCAACAGTAGAGAGCGGCGACTTCAGAGGCGATTGGATTTCTGCCGCCGATTCGGCTAGCTTCTCGCCTCCGGCGCCCTTGCCGGCGTTGGAGGGTGAGGGGCTAGGTGGGTTGGCGGCGGATATGTGCATATTTAGTATAGGAATAGAGTAGAATAGTAGGTGTCGTTCCCGGTGTCCACCGGTTCTTTTGTCCCTCCGGCTCATCTCCAGCGAGGTACTTGTCTCAGGCAACGATGGCTGCGACAGCATCTCCTTCGGTGATAGAGCTGTGAGGTATGTTTGTTCCACCGGTTCCCCTTTGCTATGTCGCTTCATCGTTGGGTACGTCGGGGTTACTACTGATGCTTGAGGCGTCAGACCCCATGTTCCTCAATGATGATATGGCCGTCGGCCATCACAGTTTGCTCGAGCGTTCAGCGATCCAAGTGCATACCGGTGTATTCGGTATGCCATCTGTTGCAGCTTCAAAATGGTGTGTGGCTTCTTTCGAAGCTTCTTCGTTAAGGTTGGGGTCGGCTTCAAGCTGCAAACTCGTCGTTCCTTTCTTCCTAAAGGTGTATGGCGGGTGGTGGCTCCGATTCCCGGCGACGAAGACGACCGGGAGCGTCTTACATGGACCTAGATGTATTTTGTTAGTTTATCAGGGGTGTTTGTGTAAGAATGCTTATGTAATCCTTCTTTGAATATATGAAACGTGACCCGGTTTCTCCAAAAAAAACCTAGGATACACTGTGGATCGTTCTGTTCCCTTTCCCCTTGCTACAGTAGAGAGAAAAGCGACCCGAAGGCGATTCTGATTTCCGGCCGAGAATCCAGCGGTCTTCCCCTCTTCCGGCGGCCTTTTGGGCGGCGGAGGATGGGGAGAACGTCTGATTCGTCGTCCAGGTGTGTGTATAGCTACTCTATTAGCTATCTACTAGTTTCTATAGGGCTCCTCTGTCCGTGGCGGCCGCGGCGTTTTGGCTATTTTGCATCCTCCACTCCTTCTCCGGCTAGGCTGAGGTGGGCTCAGTCGCGGTGGGCTTCGCGGCGTTGAAGGTAGGACCGACGCCTAAGAGGGGGGTGAATTAGAATTTCTAAAAACAAGACTCACTAAAAACTACAACTACTAAGCAAAACCTATGCAAGTAAATCTAGCTATGTGCACTAAGGTTTTGCTAAGTGTTGCTACTTCTACCGTGGCCAAGTCTTGCAACCTAATTCCACCTAGAAACTAACCTATCAAGCTAGTTTAGGAAAGTAAGCACACAATTGCAAGAATGTAAAAGCGGAAGCTAAGGAGATGCGATAGAGAATGCAAACTCCCGATGACGATGATGGTAGGACACGGTGAAGACACGGCGATGTTTTTCCCGAAGTTCGGGGAGACTCGCGGTCTCTACCCCCTACGTCCTCGTTGGCGCTCCACAAAGGGCTTTGCACTCGCGTAGTCCTCAAAGGAATACGGCCTCGCCCTTTGCAAGGGTGGAGGTTGGCAAAGTGACTTCCACGGAAGTCAAGCCACCACGGTCGAGTCTCCGGATATCCTCGGTACACACCCACCCGAACCTATCTCTCGCGTGGTCCTCCCGTACCACGGCCTCGCCCGCACAGGGGTAGAGGATGGATAGGTCGCTGGGGTCTTCCGAGTCCTTTTCGCGGAGCTACCCCGCCGTCTCCACTAAGGGAAGCTTTGGCCAAAACGCCGAGGGCCTTCCTCCCTCTCACAAGGTGGTGGCGGCCACTCCACACTCCGGAGAGTCTCGCAAGACTTACAGCCGCACTTGATACAAGGTCGTGCTCGCAGGCACGTATACTAGACAAATAGGCCTAAGTCAAGATGCTAACAAGCTCTTGCTATGCCGGGATGTGTCTATTTGCTCAAATAGTGGTTGGGCTCTCAAATGTGGTTGCTACACTTCAAATGGGTATGGAAATGTGTCTCAACACTTGTGCTAGGCTCAGGATGCTTCAACCACAATGGGGAGGCAGGCCAAGGGGGTATATATAGCCTCACCTCCAAAACTAGCCGTTAGAGGCAAGTTTCACTTTTCTGCGTACCCACCGGACAGTCCGGTGGTACACCACCGGACAGTCCGGTGCGTGTAATTTTCCTCCTCTTCGAGTCGACCGTTGCTCTGACAATATGACCGTTGGAGCCACCGGACTGTCCAGTGGCACCACCGGACTGTCCGACGGTGAGCCACCGGACTGTCCGGTGCGTTGTAGCGCCGGGTCATCGACTTGGAATGCTCTCGGTCTATATCGTCCGGTGGCACCACCGGACTGTCCGGCGGTAAGCTTTGCGCCGGACTTCGCCTCTTTTCTTCTCCACGTATATCGTCCGGTGGCACCACCCAGTGCCGGACTCTGCGTCTTCCTTCTCAGCCTATAACGTCCGGTGGTGAGCCACCGGACTGTCCGGTGCATGAATTTGCACCGGGTCTTCAGCCTTCGACTTTTGGGCTTCTTCTTCTCGCCGGTGCACTCGATGGGGTTTCTCCGGACCTCTTGATGCCCCAAAAAATCGGGACCTTAGCTTGCACCTTGATGGCGGCTTGGGCCTTCTCTTGTGCCTTTTAAGTCCTCATTTGAGGTGTTTATACCCCAAGTCCATCTTTTGCACCCTGGGACTTCAACAAAAACACTTGCACACTAATATTAGTCCCGTGGCACGTGTTGTCAATTCAACCACCAAAATCACATATGGGAACTAAGCACAAGGCTTAGGGCCCATTTTCCTTACAGGCGTGCTTCTTCAACATCCTTGGCGATGGAAGTGTGAGAGTCCCCTTCCTCCGAGCTTCTTCCGGCGGCGACGGCGATCTTCATGGCTGTGCCGACTGGGGTAAGCTTGAGAGGCTAATCCTATACTACTATGTGTGTAGATGTGTAGCTAGGTTGGTATGCTTGTTCTCGGTGGTTAGGGTTCGTATTCCACAGGTTATTGTGTCCCTCTGCGACGTCTCCGATGGTGGTGGTGTTACCAACATTGCTTCTCTCAGAGACGACGATGTGAGGTTAGTATGCTCCCTGCTCGAGAAATCGGGTTGGTTTTACTCCCTTCGGGTTTCTTCGTCGTCGTGTGATTTGGGGTCACTGGCGGTGCTCGTGGCGTCAGATCCCGTCTCCCTCGGCAATGAGTTGGCGTCTGGCCTTCTTGTTTTGCTCGGTGTTTAGCGTTACAAGTGCATATCGTTGACATCGATATGCCGACTGAGGTAGCTTTAAACCTGTATGTGGCTTCTTTGGAAGCTTCTTCGTTGAGGTGGGAATCGGCTTCAAGCTGCAAGCTTGGCACTTCTCTTTTCCAGAGGTGTCGCGTCAAGTGGTGGCTCCGATTGCCAGTGACGAAGATGACCGGAAGATCTCTGCAAGGGCTGGAATGTACTTTTTCTGTTTCATACGTTGTAAAGGAGTATGTGTAACCTTGATGAATACATGAAATGCAATCCGGTTTCTCAAAAAAAACCTAGGATATATTGTGCATCTACTCATTTATTTTGTACGCATTTTATTCATTTATTTTTGTACGCATTCCCTGCATATACATGATCTGCTGAACTATCTAATCAATCATCTACACATACTATTATATCTGGTCTAAGGAGAGGTGAAGAAGCTGATGAGTGGGCCCGTCATGTATTGCTCTTTCTTCTTCCTAAGTTTTGTCGGGCTTTACAGTTCGTTTGGCAAGTAATTGGGAAGGGGGAGAGGAATTAGTGGTGGAAGTTGATTGAGGGAATTAATATATGAAATTGATTTTTAATCTCAATCCTTTGTTTGGTTTCTACATGGAATTAAGAGGGAAGATTTAGCTGAGAGTTATTTTTAAGTCATGATGAACGGTTGAGATGTATTAATCTTATACACAAATAGAATTCACACCCAATTCTCACTCGGCGCCTTGAGAATTAATTTGTGAGAGTTGCTCATAGGAACTATCATTCCCTTTCCCACCAAAACTCCCTCTCCACTAAACAAACATGACTTAAAAAGAGAGCCAAAACCCTACAATTTAAGAAAGAAGGAGTATCTCCTAAATCTCCATTCCCTCTCACCAATTCCCTCTAACCAAATGAGCTATAGGGGTGGGGGTTCTTAGGGCCAAGCTTCGAGATCGGGGAGGGTAGCCAACACTGGAGGCGGTTTGTGGTTCGAGAGAAAATGGTCGGCGGGATGGTCCAGCTGCTGGAAGCAGCCTAAGCGACCGCTTTGGCTACCGATTGCATGTGCAATGTCATGTAGCCCCCTTACATCTTTAGGGGTGTCCAAGGCTCTATTGCATTGAAAATTTTCCTGTTGTAAATAATTAGTTGTGGGGTGTTTTCGATTAATGGACACAAGAATCTTATTTTAAATGCAGGGAGTGCGAAACATTTGGGCATGCCATTAAACGCTAGGAACTCAACGATGAACCATTCAGATACTTAATATTCAGAGATTGGTAAGCGGACATGGTTGGATGAAGCAATGTATATCACGAGGCAAAGAAGTGATAATGGGCTAACACATGGGCTTTCCGTGAGAGATGGGAGGATGATAAATTGACCCACTCCATTTTCCTATAAAATATAAATACACATAAAAAGTAAAAGAGAGAGAATATAATGGACCACTCTATTTCCTTATACTAACCATATAGTTTTGGTGCCAACTTTGCTAGAGAACATGAGTTCTAAGGTTCCAAGAAAATGTTTTTGAGCAACAGTGTTGTATTTAGGGGCAAAGAAGCATGTAGTGTAGTGGGTGCTTATGCACCCTAAATTTGCGAAATTAGTTATAGGATGATCTACATTTTCACCATGTAAGCACCACCAATAGCTCATATCTATGTATTCCACAAGGTAAAATGCACTGTCATCATATTTGCTCTAACTTTGGCACTAGTTGTTTCACTTTTGAGCAATGAGGAATCCTGATAGCATACACAAGTAGTGACAACAAAGGGATGATTAGATTTCTTATGGTGTAATTTGCCTATCTAGCTTGGTTCTTAGATCGACGCCAGCAGCTAGGGTAAAAGATCTTCTATCTACTATTTTAACTACCCCTCTCTCTGTGAACAATATCGCTATAGTGTCATTTTGTACTATATCTGACCTTTTACCCAGACTGCTGGAGTCGGTCTTAACTTGGCATATGCGCTCGGTTTTTTTCTAGATTTATTTTGGAATTTATGGCTTACAAAAACAAAAGGTGGCAACATCAAGCGTAAAAATTACATGTTGCATACCGGAACATGTGTTGTTGCATGACATCCATCGGAATCTTCTATAACATTTTTTTCTTTCTGCTAAATAAATAGTTGTTTGAAATGAGTGTTTTGTTCTGCAAGATGATGATTATTTTGCTCGAACAAATCATTGGGAGAAAATATACTTGGTTCCTAACCGCATAGACAAGTAACATCTGACAACAAAAGAATACACATGCCCATGTTTGCATATTTATACGGAAGATCAACTGCCGGCAAACCCTTATAAACTCTCATATTTGTAGAGGACAAAAAGGTATGTGATAGATCGCAAACCACAACAATATGCTATACATTCTGATCCAATCTGGACTTAATGACTGGTGTTTCTACGGTTGGTATGTGGATCTCTTTGTCATAATCTATCATCTTTAGTGGTTGCGTGATAGAATGGCATGTGTTTGCGATAAAACAGGCCATACAAATACAGCATGCGCTCCTTCTCAATTGCACCACAACTTTCGAGGCTGACCAACAACAGATTGCCTCCAGTGGAGTGATGAACAGGAAATTCAACCGGGAAACATTTCCCTTTGATTTTGATCCACTAATTAGTAATTAGACGAACATTACTATTTACCTGTCTGTGTATGGCAAGGCGGAAAATTTTTTTTTATTTCGAAAAACTTATAAATCGAGGTGAAATGGCGGGTGGACCTACGCTACCAGCTCGCTTGGTGGTCACTGAACGATGGGCCCAGCACCGGATCCACAAAACGATGGCGGACGCGCGTCAAGAGGGATAGCGACGTCCGATACCTTCCCAGGAGGAGTACGGGTGTGTTTAGATGGTTGAAAAAACACTGTTCCGAACTGAAAAGCACTGTAGAATTATTGTAGCACTTTTCGTTTGTTTGTGGTAAATATTGTCCTACTATGGCCTAACTAGGCTCAAAAGATTCGTCTCGCAAAGTACATCTAAACTGTGCAATTATTTTTTTATTTCATCTACATTTAGTATTCTATACATGTGCCGGCATTTTGATGTGACGGAGAATCTTCTTTTTGCATAGTGAATTTTGGGAGAAATTTGGTGTACTAAACAGGGCCTACGTTGGTACCACCTGTCACCGTCAGCCCGTCACAGCCTGTCCTTAATAATACCCAGTGGGCCGTGGCCCCGTTCATAAATGGGTTAAGTCCATTTTACAACCCTGAAGTTGTCATGGGTGTCTAACCCACAACCCCGAACCGCGAAACCAGACAAACGGCACACCCCAACTTTCGAATCCGTCTAAAAAACAACCCCGCGCCCACTGGACCCTGGTTTCTAGCCACGTCAACCTGGTTTTTGGCCAACTCAGCGCGCCAACGTGGCACTGCATGCCACCTCAGATCCGTGGGCCCATCAGGAGAAATAAAACCTCTGCCGTCCCCCACGCTCGCACCTGGTGGCTGCCTTTTTCCCCTGTCCCCAACCCTCCCGGCAGCGGCGGCGAAACCTAGATCTGGGCCGGCGTCCCCGACCCGATGGCTTCGTGACCTCCGGCAGCGACAACACTCTTGCTCTGGTGGGGAACAATCGTCCTCCACGAGGCAACAGGCGCGAATGTGTCTCCGTACCTAGGGAAGGTGAGTTTGTGTGTCGTAGTTGTTTAAGGCTGTAGATCCGTCATGTTATAGTTGTTTAATAGTGAGGATTCGTTGTTTACAGTAGGGTGCTTCACATTAAATGGTAGATACTATGTTGCACATTAGTTGTCCACATGTTTTTACTAAGCGCATGTTTCGGGAACAATTTTTTATGACAAAACCCCACCATTCTAGGGATTTCGACATGGATGTGCTGGGATTTCTGGTTGTTAGGTTTCATTTTGGTGGGGAGTTTCTTAATGATGGGAAGAAGCTTCATTTCTGTGGTGGGAGGGAGGCCATAGCACACATTGACCGTGACAAAGTGTCACTGCCAGAGGTTGTTGGTCACTTGAGAGACCACTGCACGGATTACACAGATGGAACCCTTTTGCACTGGCTATATCCTGGCAAGGAGTTTCATGATGGACTGAGAGCACTAGTTGATGATAGGGCCTGCATTGAAATGAATAAGTGCACAGATGATGGTTGTTTAGCTGAAGTTTATGTGGAGCATCCATGTACAGAAGATATATCTATTCATGAGGGAGGTGCAGGAATCAATGGAGAGGATAGTAACTATGAGTTGGACATGGAAGTTGAGAGTCAAGAAGATGAAGAAATGGGTGACCTAGACTTGGGATCAGGGAGACAGCTGGTTAGAATCACTGAACCCAGGAAGAAAGTGTTGAAGGATATACAGTTTGTGAAGGAATGGTATAGCCTAAGCAAGGGAAAAAAAGTTGTAGATGAAGGAATGGAAAAGGGTGACGATAAATCTTCCTCTGACAGTGAGTACTTACCTGGTGATAGAAGCACATCAGAAGATGATGATGAAGCAAAGGAAATCATAGAGAGGTTCAAAGTTTTTAAGAAGAAGCTCAAGTCTGGTAAATCTACACAGCTAGATGATGTATTCATAGAGGTGCCTAACACAGAAACAGGTGAGTTGGCCATTCCATATGATGAAGGTGAAATGACACAATATTCCAATACCAGTGATGATGCTATTGATTCCTATGATGACATGGACAGTGGAGATGAGTTACACATCAGGGAAAATAAGTTTCCTAGATTTAGTAAGAAGGATGCAGTACCCAAGTTTAGTGTGGGCATGAAATTCACAGGAAAGAAACAGTTTAAGAAGGCCATAATCAAGCATGGACTTGTTGAGAGAAAGGTCATCAAGTTTATCAAGGATGAAGGAGACAGGGTGAGGGCAAAGTGCCAGTGGCCCACATGTGCATGGGTATGTTTGCTGTCACAAAGGTCTAATACAACTAGCTGGCAGATAACCACCTTGAATAGTGCTCACACTTGTCCCCCAAGAAGGGACAATTCTCTGGTTACATCTAGAAGAATAGCTGAGAAATATGAAAAGTTGATAATGGCAAACCCGATATGGAAGCTTGAAAGCATGAAGGATACTGTGCAGGAAGAAATGTTTGCTGATGTGAGTCTTTCAAAACTGAAAAGGGCCAAGTCTATAGTGATGCAGAAGATGCTTGATGCCACAAAGGGTCAGTATCAGAGGTTGTTTGATTACCAGCTTGAATTGTTGAGGAGTAATCCAGGGAGCACTGTAATTGTCAAGGTTGACACAGACCAAGAGAAGCCAATTTTCCAGAGGATATACATATGCCTTGCTGCATGCAAGAAAGGATTCCAAGCTGGCTGTAGGAGAGTTGTTGGGCTGGATGGATGCTTCTTCAAAGGAGCTACAAATGGTGAATTGCTATGTGCAGTGGGCAGAGATGGGAACAATCAGATGTATCCAATTGCTTGGGCAGTGGTGGAGAAAGAAAACAATGAGTCATGGGATTGGTTCTGTGATATATTGTTTAGGGACATTGGTGTTCATGGTGGACAGGGATGGGTTTTCATCTCTGATCAGCAAAAAGGAATTCTAAATGCAGTGCTGAAGTGGGCTCCTGAAGCTGAGCATAGAAATTGTGCCAGGCATATTTATGCCAACTGGAGGAAGAAGTACAAGAAGAAAGAATGGCAGAAGAGATGGTGGAGATGTGCCAAGGCACCGTGTCCCATGTTGCTCAACCTAGCAAGGGCAAGACTGGCACAATTTACTAGGGATGGTGCTCAAGCAGTATTAAACAGCACTCCTGCTCACTGGAGTAGGGCATGGTTCAAAATTGGATCTAATTGTGACTCTGTAGACAACAACCTATGTGAGTCCTTTAATAAATGGATTGTGGAGGCCAGATTCTATCCCATTATAACCATGCTAGAGATGATAAGGAGGAAGGTCATGGTCAGAATCCAAGAGATGAGTTCTAGGGCAGCTAGGTGGAACACTCAAGTTTGTCCCAATATTTTGAAGAAGCTAAACACATACATAACTCAGTCTGGTTACTGCCATGCAATATCTAGTGGTGAAGAAAAATTTGAGGTTAAGCATTTTGATCATAGGTGGACTGTCAATCTTGCAGATAAAACATGCTCATGCAGGTATTGGCAACTGTCAGGTTTGCCATGCCCTCATGCAATCAGTTGCATTTTTTTCAAAACCAATACACTTGATGAGTACATAGCACCTTGCTACAAAGTGGATGGGGTCAAAGAAACATACAGCCACTACCTTGAACCAGTTGAGGGTATGCATAACTGGCCTGTGTCAGATAGGCCTAAACCTTTGGCACCTGGATATATTAAGATGCCAGGTAGACCCAAGAAAGAAAGAAAAAGAGAATCCACTGAGAAACCTAAACCTACCAAACTGTCTAAAGTGGGAACCATAATCAGATGCAGGATATGTAAAGGCACTGGGCATAACAGATCATCATGTAGCAAGAGAAATGGTTCAACCAGCACTGCCCCTCCAACTGCACCTCGTGCCCAAAATGGATCAACTGCATCTGATGTCCCTGTCCCATCTATTGCTGATCCAAATGCCATGGTTGTCATGTCCAACACACAACAAAGTTGTAGCAGTGCACGTGTGGTGGCAAGCAGTAGGAAGAGAAGTTCAGATATTAGTGTGGGAACATCAAATACTAAGGTAATAGCTCTTGTGTTTTATATTATTTTGTTCTTTCACACTTTTACATCTGAAAATATTGTACCCTATCTATTTTGGCAGAGCACCAAACCAAAGAAAGGAAATGTCACCAAGACATCAGCTAAGGCCAAGGTCTCGACTTCAAAGGGAGGGTCTGCTACTATCAATTTGCAAGCACATGTGCTCCTATCACAGGCCAGCTCTAGTGTGACAGTTAAAGTTTCTTCAGATTGTTCAGCTGTAGCCAAGGTCAGTGCCCAGGAACCAGCAAAGAGGAAAACAACTACACCATCTAGGTTCCAGCATTATCTGATGCTTCCTCCGGGAGGGAGTACTTCATCTAAGAAGACTGATCAGTAGTCTTCCTGCAGCAGAGCCTGTGTTATGGATGGTCCGTATGTGATATTGCGTTACTATCTGTATCTTGAACTAAGTAATTCAGTTATGGTCTGTATGTTGAACTCTCATTGTGTTATGGTCTGTATGTTGAACTAAGTCACTGGTGTTATGGTCTGTATGTTGAACTATTCCACTTTGGACCAATGCAGTTGGCGTTATTTATGTGCAACTAAGTTATTTCTGTCTTTACTCGTACTTGCTGTTGATCATCTTCAATTCCATATAAATTGACGATGGCATAAAGGGTCAAGTTCAATACTAGCTATACAGGTTCACTTTACATCAAGTACTACAACCAGTTAACTAATACACATCAAGTACTACAACCAGGAAAGGGGAAAGGCAGCCGTCAATGTGGGGATACAAGGTGTTATAAGAGGCCCACGAATCCGAGATGGCATGCAGTGCCACGTTGGCGCACTGGGTGGGCCAAAAACTAGGTTGACGTGGCTAGAAACCAGGGTCCAGTGGGCGCGGGGTTGTTTTTAGACGGATTCGAAAGTTGGGGTGTGCCGTTTGTCTGGTTTCGCGGTTCGAGATCGTGGGTTAGACACCCATGACAACTTCAGGGTTGTAAAATGGACTTAACCCTTCGTAAATAGCCGAACACTCCGATAGTCCGGCCAGGGGCTGGTGCTGGTAGTGGTAGTGCTTCTTCCTCTTCCTCGCCCACCTCCTTGCGGCAGGAGAAGGACGATTTTGAACAAAGGGACAGAGAAACGGCGGCGAAGGGAAAGCGGTCGGATCGCGCGGCCATGTCCGGTGACGAGGTCGCCCCCACGAGAGAGGTACGCGCCGCTAGCTGCGAGATTCACTCACAATTCTCATCGAGTTCGCGTTCAGGGTTCGCGGTGAGAGGGCGATTGGATCACCCGAGAAATTCTGGCTGGATGCCGCTTCCCGTCGGCCTGGTTATTTGTACTGGTCAATGGTGATTCGTTCTCCCCGAGTCCCAACAGAGAGCGGAGTCGCGGCGAATTTTATTTTCTCCTTTTGGGTCGCGGATGGACTCGCGGTGGATTAACGCGGTGAATTTTGGTGGAATTCAGGTTCGGCTGGGGGCTGGGTAATGCGCCATTATGAAGCGTCACGGCATGTTACTGCTCGTATGTTTCCAGCGGGTTTAAAACAGAGCAGCTGACATGCGATTTTTTTTATTATTTTCTTTTTGGAGTAATATTTTAGACTGGGTTCAACAAACCATGAAACCGTGATGGTAGAAAAAAGCGAAATGTTCAGTGGGGGTTTGGGATAAGAAATTGAGATGCCGTGACATTGGTCATTATCAGTTGATGGCCGTTATGTCCAAGCCTCACTTTTAGCTTAGAAAGCGTACCGGTAAATACTGGGCTTGCACTGCTCCGTTTTTTATACTATAATAGTATCTTGACTTTAGCTTTTGGAGCCTCTTTACTGACTCTCATCCTTGTAATATTTGCATTTCCTTAACGGTGTTTCTTCTATTGCAGGTTTGTGATGAGAAAATAAACCTTACTGTGGCTACCTCACATCAAAGTGAAAATGGATACATCACCACAGTTAGCTCGGCGGAGTCAGAGAGGGCAGCTTATGCATTTATTCCTCAAACTCCTATAAGATCTACTGATGCACACCTTGAAGAGTTCTCTGAAGCTATGAGAAGTAAGAATGCATAATCTACTGCCTAATGCCTGCTTCATAGCTTCAGGGAAGTCACTAAACTCGCGTGTTAATGACTTACAATTTGCAAATGGAAGCTGTTGCAAAAGCGCTGCGACAAGTTGTGGAAGGGAAAGCTGCTGCTCAAGCGGAGGCAGCTGAATGGAAGCGCAAATATGAATTAGAGATCGCATCCAAGGAACGCAAACATCATAATGCAACCAAAGGTCTGTTTTACACAACTTTAGCTTGTGCACTGCTATCTCTTAACTGTAGTTAGTAGTTACGAGATGCAATTCATACTTTTCATCCTCCTCTGACTCTTGTTTCTTTAGGAAACACAATAGAAGTACACTGAAAGGCACAAACCACAAAATACTGTGAAATGATGCTTAGTTCGTGAAGACTATGAACTATTACAAGTCAACATGCTAGAAAGACAAACAGTACGATGTGATGCTTATGCTTTTCAGCACTCCCATCACATCTAAATCTTTGTTACAGGTTTACAGCATTAAGACAGCGGAATAGTGGCGCATTCAAGAGAAAAATAGTTTAATAGTGATTTCATACTTTCTGAATTCATACTACAAAATATCACGGGCATCATCTTTACTGAATAAATTTGGGCTACAAATATATGCGTTCATATTCTATTACACGTTTGGGTAGGTTGCTATAAAACCCCTTAAGTTTTCTTAATGCTTACCAATACCAAGCATATTCTTGAGAAAAGGTCAGTACCGGATTCTCAGTACAAGAGTAGAAAATATTAAGTATTCAATCTTGGTCCTGGAATTTAATCCTGGCTATTAGTATAGTAGTTCTTGTTGTAACCTAGTACTGAATCTAGAACTTTATTCCTATATTCATTTTGCATCATGTGGTCATGGAAATGAGTCAACAGTTATTAGTCTTTGTCACTCAATCTTGGTCCTGGAATTTAATCCTGGCTATTAGTATAGTAGTTCTTGTTCTTGTTGTAACGTAGTACTGAATCTAGAACTTTATTCCTATATTCATTTTGCATCATGTGGCCATGGAAATGAGTCAACAGTTATTAGTCTTTGTCACCCTAAAGAAGTACAGATATATTTTGCTACAGTTTGATCCCTCAACATGGAAACCTTATATGCTAAAGAACTCAAAAAATGTGCTACCAAAAGCTTATCTTCTGTGCATGATGTTTAGTTAACTTGTCACAAGAAAGTGTCTTATCAAAACATAGTTTAGTGAGTAGTGACCAATGCAGGCAAACTTTCTACATCAAATACATAATCAAATTTGTGGAGATACATAGGAATCTCAGGCAGCAGTTAACAAACTGACCTCAGTCTCTTACAATACATGTAAATCTTAACAAGGGTAAGGATACTATGAACTAAAATCGTAACTTGCAGGCTACAGTAACTTTGGGAATGACAAGTTAGAGAAACTGACTAGTCAAATGGCGTTGGAGACTTGATCAAACAAGCTGTTGTGGGAACCATGGCATCTGTTCACATCAAATACTCCAGGATGAATGTCCTGGACCTAACCGAAAACCTGATGGAAAGATTGTTGGAAGAAAGGTATCCTTAGGGGGTAGGGCAAGAGTTTCCTTAGCATTGTCGCTTTCAATGTGTCTTGATGTATTCTGTTTATTTAGCATGATCCATTGATAAAATCAACTCATTTCCTGTTATTCCTCATCTATAAGACTTGGCTTTTGATACTGCTTAGTGCTATTGTAAGTTTTGGTGCAATTGGAAGAAACAATGAATTCATACTTCATAGTTAAGTAAAATATTTTTCATGATCACTAAAACATTTTTTGTTTATATAGGCACCATTTAGACTTTTGTGGGGATGTGATGGGGATAAGAATGGTCAGCACAAACATGATTTTGTATCATTTGAAAAAGGGGACATAAAAACAGCAGAGCGCAGCAATAAGCAGGTAATCCTTTATGTTTGAGTGCGATTCATTTTAAACATAATATCTTATTTGTTTCTTCTATGAATGACCAATGAGATGATCTCACTGCTTCTGCATCATTTTATGCAACAAATATTGTGCTTTCAGATTTTGCTAAAATGGGAATCACCTCCGCAAACAGTTCTTTTTGTTACCAAACCCAATTCCAACTCTGTACTTGCTCTCTGCGCTGAAATTGTTAGGTATGTTCCTTTTAACTTACATCAATTAGTTGGACTTATGTATTCAATATTGCAATATTTTCTGTATCCTATTCTCTGCTGTTTAATTGTCATGTGGATCTATATTGTTAGATATATTTGTATCACCTCTGCTGCATTTTCTGCAGATGGCTTAAAGAGCAGAATAATGTGAATGTGTTCGTAGAGCCACGAGTTAGCAAGGAGCTACTGACTAAAGATTCTTACTTCAACTTTATCCAGACATGGAATAATGGTGAGTTTTTGCACATATTAGGTGTGGCCATTTTCTTTCTATAAAGCCAAAAGTGAGAATCCTTATTCACATCTTCAAGATTTATCACACATGTTGCCAGCAAATGAATGTTCAGTTAGTACTAATAAATTGCTATGTAAATAATGGCTACTTACATTGATCATGAGAGTGAAAAAGGCAACATGCTGTGACTTAATTTAGTGATTACATACAGAATGATAAATCCAGTCCATTTTGCTTATGTGCCTCCAAAGTTACTAGGCATACTCCAATGATCTAGTATTTCCAGGCTCATATGCATCTGTACAGTTTTTCTTTTTGTGTAGGCCTGCAACTCTCCTGCTAGCTTTACATTAAGGAAAAAAGTTAAAACATGAAAAATTAATTGAGAATGGGTATTCTGGGCATATTTTGGTGTCATTTCATCTCTGTTGTCTTGCTGATGGTTCTCGATTGTAGCACAGGGAAATGGGTATACGATCAAATTGTCTTGAGGAATCTTTTGTTTCCCCATCAGTCACCAAGTTTGCAGCCATTTCCTTTACCAATAAGATATCAACTCGACAGCTATTAGCATATGCTAGGAATGTTTCTGACTTGCTATTAATGCTTGATCAGGGCATCTATTATTGAACAGTTTATTTTTCATTCTGTTGAAAGTTCGTTTGCTCTTATTTTCTTCATGGTAACGTTATTTTCTAATGGTTCAAGATTTTTTTTGTGCTTATTTATCAACCTGTAGAACTTTCCTTTCGTCCAACTAATCAGAATATTTTGACAGATCAGGAAGTAAAGACATTACATACGAAAATTGACCTAATTGTAACTCTTGGCGGTGATGGAACTGTTTTATGGGTATGTTGCTTTAGTTTTGTGACAGTTTACATTGAGCATGGATATTATTTGGTTAGTTCAACACAATAAACCCATTGGTTAGTGCAAAAGTGTAATGAAAAACAAACTAGCATTATTTTTATACTTAATGTCCTGTTAAGTGTTCATAATTCCTATGTGGATAGAAATTTATTATGTAAGTTTTACTTTGCACTCTTGAATTACAGTGCTGTAGTGATTAAAAGAAATGGAATGGCCGGTATTCTATATCTCTACTGGGTTAGAATAACAAAATCTGCCAAAATGACCCTTTTTGTGTCAGTATTAACGGCTCACTTTTGATAATCTGATTAAGGAAGCAATATCTCTTAACAGGCTGCATCATTATTCAAAGGTCCAGTTCCCCCTATTGTTGCATTCTCTCTCGGATCATTGGGCTTCATGACTCCATTCCGTATCCTTAATTATCTGTGTTGAATGCTTGACAAACATGTTGCTAAAGTTTGTTTGGCAGTCTGGGGATGGTATGAAGTCCCTGGAATATGGAGCAGTTGAGTGATTGACTTGCTCCTTCCTACTTGAGGGGAGACCTATCTTTTTTCCTTAGCCCCTGGCGTGCCAACATAGCTAAGTTAAAGCGCTCAAATTCTCTCAATTTGCTTGACCTTCCAATTTTTCCAATGTTGAGGGAATGGAATTACATTCTCCCTGGTCTGATTTATAGACCAGCAGTGAAACCGATTCTGGAGGGGATGTTGTACTGTTGTAGGCACGTAGAAATCCCACATGAACCCAGGGGTGAAGCGAGGTATACTTACCCTGGTGCACTGGCACCACCATGAAGGTAAAGTTTGATAGGAAATTACTTGAATTTACTGTGCAGTTTGACTAAAATTTTATATTTTATACTGACATGCACCACCCTATATTGAAACCTGGCTTCGCCTCTGCATGAACCTGATCTGCTAGCCATGTAGACTATGCACAATTTTTCTGTCCTACTTGAACACGCACTAAGGAATTGACCTTGTTGCCATTCCTTCAACTGGTTGAACACTTGATCTCAAGTTTGAATTGTTAACATGAACCTGTTATAAATTTGAGAATGTCCACATCCACCCATCAACTTGTAACAGAATGGTGGCTAATGTGGTGGATGTATCAATTCCTGAGTTCCTTGTAGCAGCTTCAGACAACTTTGGTAACCACTTTACTGTCTTCTGTAATCTGAATTACTTTTAGCAGATGACTCCTCATTCTGGAGGAAACCATAAGTGTACAATTTGGAAGTTTCATTTTCTGTTGGGAACTGATGCTGGCTATTTTTAGCCTTCCTACTAGTTCATATAAAACATTCAACGAATAAATACAATAATGCATCAATATGGCTTCTTTTTTTTTTTTTTGGTATGATATTTCTTGCATTATATTTAGTATGTACCCATATCTACCGTTATATAAATAATTGATGAATATGGTTTCTGCCTTTCGACATATATGCAATATCTCTACAAATCTGTATTCCCAAGCATGCAACCTTGATATGTGTTCTTATTTGTCCTATATAGGGTTGGGTTTCTCTGTACAGAAAGTATTTCTTACAGAGTTTTCAAACGATTCAAGTTCTCCTATATATGTCACAGTTTCGCTGACATACAAATTTCGTCCCGGTGCATATAATCTGTAGAATTTTGTCATTTATTTACTTAAAGGAGCTTTCTGCTCAGTGCTCACACACCATAACAGTATTACTGTCCTTAACTCATGCTAAGGAATCGAGCAATACCGTGAGTATTTGGGTAATGTGCTGAAAAGACCATTCAGCATCACACTGAGGAGCCGTTTGCAATGTCATGTGATCCGTGATACAGCTAAGGATGAAATTAAGACTGAGGAACCAATTCTAGTACTAAATGAAGTGACAATTGACCGTGGAATGTCATCTTACCTGACCTACCTAGAATGCTACTGCGACAGTTCTTATGTTACATGTGTGCAAGGAGATGGGCTAATAATATCAACAACATCGGGAAGCACTGCATATTCATTGGCAGCTGGAGGATCAATGGTTCATCCACAGGTAGACCCATCCCCTGACATGTGGTTTGCATATTTGTTCAGCATTGCAAAATTGTATGTTATGGATCAGTGTGTAGGCTACCTCAAAGTGTGTAGGCTACTTGTTTTAATTTGAAATGAGTTCAATCTCACTTGTGTTCAAGGACCCAAAAACATTGCCCCAGTTATTCTAGTTTATTTATGAGCAACCAGTGTCTTCTACTTAACGCAGCTTATACTACATAATGTTACATTAGCAGTTGCACCCATGGTATATCTGATACAATGTATTGTGGAGAGTTTTTTCGCGAACGTGACTCAGCACGTTTTTCATTAAGAAGATAGAAAGATTACAACTACAGGGAGTAAGCCGCGGCTTACGAACCATGAAAGATAGAAACACCAACGCACTAGCCTAAAGTCGCCACAGCCAAAAAGAACCACTAAGCCAAAGAACCCTGATGACTAAAGAGCACCGAGGACACCTACTAAGCAGCTCCAGCACTTGGAAAGTTACAAGGGGGATCGCGAAGAGCCGACACCTCCAACGAGGTAGCAGGATCTAGGACCCTACCGCCGACCGTTCGTCCGAAAGACGAACAGAGCTTTCACTCAGCGAAAGGCAAGAAGCAAGGCAAAGCCCTCAACAGGGGAGCCACGTCCACGGACGTCGCCAATGTCTGCCCAAGCCACCAATGGTGACGAAGCTTTCACCCATGTCACCACGGCACCACCCTTAGCAACGTCGAAGGCCCAAACAAAGCCACAAGGCAGACAACCACGGCGCTAACAGGAAGAGCACCCAGAGTACAGACGACAAGCACCACCACCCACGAAGATAAGCACAACCACAGCACGGCCACCAAGCGAAGAAGAGGAATGACGAGGGGGAACCTTCCGAGCGGCAGAAGGAGGCGGCGGCCCGACGACCCGCACCGCAGCAGAGGGAGGACGATGATGACCGAAGCGCATCCCGGCCAAGGCGAAGAAAGGCGACGGCGACGACCCAAAGGCCACACCATCAGGGACATCGGCGGCGGCCCGGAGGCCCGCACCGCCGAAGACGAGAAACGACGACCAGGAGCTCGACGGGGAGCCAGTCCGGCCACACGGGGACCGGACCCGGCGTGAGGAAGGAGGGTGCCGTGGGAGGCCAACACCACCTCGGCGGTGGCCCAGAGGCCCGCACCGCCGACGGCAAGGAGCGGCGACCATAGCTCGGTGGAGAGCCGATCCAGCCACATGGGGACCGGATCCGAAGCGAGGGTTGAGGTGGGGGCTGGGATGCGGCCGCCGCCGGCGTCCCTCCAAGGCGCACGGACGGATCCAAGGCCGGGGAGGAACCACGACGAGGCGACCCGCAGGGAGGGGGTCCGGCCAGCAGGACACTAGATCCGGGGTGACGGCTCAGAAAGACGACGACGGCGACGGCTTGGGAAAGACGACGACGACGACCTAGGGTTAGCGCGAAGGCGGGGAGGGAGAGAGGGAGAAAGGGCGAGTGGGCGCACCGGTTTGCGGAGGCACCGCAGGCCGCCGCCGCCGCACGCAGGAGAGCGGCAGCGGTGGCCGGGGAGCAGGATCTGGTGGGGGGAGGTGGCGGCGCGGCGAGGAGCCCCCGAGTCGCCCAGGGAGA
The DNA here is from genome assembly GCA_022530915.1 of Paspalum notatum. Taxonomy (NCBI): domain Eukaryota; kingdom Viridiplantae; phylum Streptophyta; class Magnoliopsida; order Poales; family Poaceae; genus Paspalum; species Paspalum notatum. The sequence goes on from CM039692.1 coordinate 29,618,050, forward strand.
GCGACGCGTATTGTGGAGAGTGAAACCAACCTTTTGATTAAGATTCACTTCTGTCTGAAAGACGCATGAATTTGGTGTTTTCTTTTGCTAGCTGCCCCGATATTTGTTTGAAAGCACATAGTCTATCCTTGTTGATCTTGATTCGTTAACTGGTTAGGATTACTTCTTTATAGATTTCTCGATGCGAGTTATCCATGTTGCCATTCTAATGACATGTTTTGCTGGTATTTGCAGGTCCCAGGGATCCTTTTCACACCAATATGTCCGCATTCGTTGTCATTCAGGCCCTTGATACTACCAGAATATGTAAGTCTCCGCGTGCAAGTTCCATCCAATAGCAGAGGGCAGGCTTGGGCATCCTTTGACGGCAAGGGGAGGATTCAACTAGGACCCGGCGATGCTCTGATCTGCAGCATTTCTCCTTGGCCTGTCCCCACGGCGTGCCTGGTAGACTCAACAACCGACTTCTTACGAAGCATCCATGAGGGTCTCCACTGGAACCTAAGGAAGAGCCAATCGTTCGATGGCCCACCTGCGTGATTGTTGAAGCTTGTACTGTACTGTACAGCCATCCGTAGCCGAGAGTTGAGATGACTGACGGGAACGGGATTGGTGGCTGTGCCGGATGTAGGTATGATGTCACTGCAGTCCAGATAGAATGCATGTAAAGTATGGTAATTCAGTTATTAATATATATCGTTTCACATTGCCTATACATGTACAAGTTGGTCAATGTATTTAGGTCTAAGGTTGTGCAGAGTCCAAATATGATGGTTTCTTTTTTGAACTATAATATGATGGTTTCTTTCACCATGTACATGTATAGGTATCTGAAAAAGACGATGCGAAGTTGCAGACATGTTCCAGAGTCTTTATTTATCTCAAATAATATGAATAAATTAGTTCTGATCCCAACGAAAAAGTAAGGCTTAAACGATGTTGATGCCTAATTGTCATTTGTCAGGAATGCCTACCGTTGCTGATGCCTGATGACCGTTAGGTTCATGCTTTTACGGCCAGGATTTTGGTCGAAGAGGCTGGGAATAAATGTGCCCATTGCATTCTTTTCATTGTTACGGACAGCCTTTGAGCGTCGAGTAGGCCGCGAGAAATGGCGCTCACTGGTCACCTGGGCCAGGTTGTCATGGCGGCAGACGTGTAGCCCGGCCCCCCGTGCTGTTGTTGCCTCAGGCACGCCAAAAACCCGGCCGGCCCTCCTTCCAGGACGCGGCAGCCGGCGGGTCAAATGGCACATCCCAGGCGCGCGAGGCGAGGACGACGGGTCCCGCATGGCAGGTAAGGCTAGAAAAATAGCACGAATCTCGTGGTTCGGTTCGGATTCAGAACAGCTCGTGAAAATAGCGAGCCGGAGCTCGGTCCAAAATAGCTCAACAATAATTATATGATGATTGATGAATTAACTCTTCATTATCAGTGGTATAAATTAATATTTAGATATATAATATAGCAATTTATATATATAATAAATATGTACCACATAATTATTGTTATCATTCAAAAAATATATAAATTAATTTGTTTTGAGCTTAATTCGCATTTTTAGTGCGGCTCGCGAGCCGGCTCGAACTGACTCGCGAGCCTCCACCAAGCCGAACCGAGCTTTATTTTTTGGCTCGCAAAAATAGCCGAGGCTCGTTTCCAGCCCTAATGGCAGCTGTGCCGATTGGACGACCTGCTGCTTTGCAGCTTTGGGCCGCTCTGAAAGCGGGGGTTCAGTGAAGGCTCTGTGTGGAGTTGCGCCGTTTTAATGGAGCAGTCTCTGTTTCCTTGTGATTTTTGTTAAGTCTTGGCGGATGATCCAATCCAAGTGGCACATTGAAGAAATTAACCACTCGCTCAGAAAGCCTCCAGCAACTGCTGTCACTTGGCCTGTCCCCAGCCGATCGGCACCAACTCCATCGAACGCTTTCACGTGCACCGTGCTGCTTCCCTAGTCATCGCCGGGTGGTGTCGTTCTCTTGAAAGCCCAGTTAGCAGCGATCCCTTCGGATCCACACGAAACTATTTATTGTGGACGAAACTAGGGAGGGACGGACGACATACTCACTCACTCGGGCCAGAAAAGCGGTCACGGATAAGCTCGATCGTTCCGAATCACCGCACCCAAACCTCAAAATATTGTCAGGGAGAGTGACAAAAGATATCCACCTCCCACGCTGTCAGTCAGTTTTAGTAGTACAACACAGACACTGAAGAAGCAAACGAATGATGATATGATATCTGCATGAACCACTCGCAGTCGTCGTGTACCAGCACTCGACTGATTTTACAGCAGAAGAGTGGTCCTTTCAAAACCGGTTCGTTGTTTCTGATCATTCCTTCTCGCTAGGCCTGGGCGTTCGGTACATACGGGTTATTCGGTTCGGTCAATTTGGGTTTTGAAAATTTCGGGTTCTGAATTTTGAGAACCGAAGTTTCTAGAAAAATTACAGGAACCGAACCCTAATAGACCGAAAATTTCGGTTCGGTCTATTCGGTTTCCTGAAATAACCGAAAAGAACCACTTCTCACAAATCAGACAATGAGATAAACAGAGACAGAAATTGACTTAGATACTAGGAAATAACTTAACCACAGTACCACAATACGTCACCACAGGACGATAGACTAGAAAATACTTAACAAGTTCATGACAAACAAATTTAAAAGTCTTGACAAACACCAGGTGACAAGCTCCATCCTTAATCATCCAAAGAAAATGCAACTTGCCAACACCTTCCAGGCTTCCCCCCATCTCCGTGACTCCATACATGCACGTTGGCTATAACAGCACACACCAGCAGCCAACACAAGCAACCTAAACAATTGGAAAAATTAAATTCTTCATTAACTAGCATTGCAACAGCAAAGATATATGGTGGAATTTGAAACGCCACATTTTCTCAACATACTTATATATCACTCAATCACATTTGACAATCTCCTTGTCCTTAGAAGATTTAATAGTAGTATTGGCAATTTTCAGACCATCTATTTCCGCAAGAAGTGCTGAAATAAAAACCCAAATTAAAGCAATAAGGACATAAACTTAACGCACATAGCAACAGATAACCAAATGCAAGGTACCTTCTTCCAGCTTGGCTAACTCCTCGGTATCCTCTTCATTGGTGATAGGACTTGCACGCCTCATCCAATTTTGAGTGCAAACAAGAGCTTCAACTATGAATGGAGTGAGAGAGCTTCTGAAATCATCTAAAATACGTCCACCAGTACTAAAGGCACTCTCAGATGCAACTGTAGTGATGGAAATGGCTAGAATATCACGAGCCAAGCGCCCTAAAATTGGAAATCTTATAGAATTCGCCTTCCACCGGTCCATAATATTAAATTTTATAGTTTGTTCTTCATTCTCTTCAGCAAGGTACTTCTCCAACTCTGATTTGGAAGCACTAACACCACAGTTGTTCGTCTCCATCCTTTTAGCAACCAAGCTTCTCATCAAGCTGCTGCCTTCTACTTCTTCTTGGTCTTTTTTTTGCTTCATTGGTCTGGCCATCCTTGTCACTTGGAGCATATATTCTTCCATACTCTTCAAACAGCTTAGTGAGTGTTTCATTCATTTTATTCCAAACCACTTCTCCATGGACCTCACCAAACATCTCTAAGGTAGCAATCTTGGTGTAGGTTGAAAGTTTGTACCTTGGATTAAGAGCACAGCCACAAAGATGAGAATGTTGAAGCTTGTATGACCACCCCAATACTTGTTGTACTTTGCCAATGAAGGTAGGACCGACACCTAAGAGGGAGGGGGTGAATTAGAATTTCTAAAAACAAGACTCACTAAAAGCTACAACTACTAAGCAAAACCTATGCAAGTAAATCTAGCTATGTGCACTAAGGTTTTGCTAAGTGTTGCTACTTCTACCGTGGCCAAGTCTTGAAACCTAGTTCCACCTAGAAACTAACCTATCAAGCTAGTCTAGGAAAGTAAGCACACAATTGCAAGAATGTAAAAACGGAAGCTAAGGAGATGCGATAGAGAATGCAAACTCCCGATGATGATGATGGTAGCACACGGTGAAGACACGGCGATGTTTTTCCCGAGGTTCGGGGAGACTCGCGGTCTCTACCCCCTACGTCCTCGTTGGCGCTCCACTAAGGGCTTTGCACTCGCGTAGTCCTCAAAGGAATACGGCCTCGCCCTTTGCAAGGGTGGAGGTTGGCAAAGTGACTTCCGCGGAAGTCAAGCCACCACGGTCGGGTCTCCGGATATCCTCGGTACACACCCACCCGAACCTATCTCTCGCGTGGTCCTCCCGTACCACGGCCTTGCCCGCACAGGGGTAGAGGATGGATAGGTTGCTGGGGTCTTCCGAGTCCTTCTCGCGGAGCTACCCCGCCGTCTCCACTAAGGGAAACTTTGGCCAAAACGCCGAGGGCCACTCCACACTCTGGAGGGTCTCGCAAGACTTACAGCCGCACTTGATACAAGGTCGTGCTCGCAGGCACGTATACTAGACAAATAGGCCTAAGCCAAGATGCTAACAAGCTCTTGCTATGCCGAGATGTGTCTATTTGCTCATATAGTGGTTGGGCTCTCAAATGTGGTTGCTACACTTCAAATGGGCATAGAAATGTGTCTCAACACTTGTGCTAGGCTCAGGATGCTCCAACCACCATGGGGAGGCTGGCCAAGGGGGTATATATAGCCTCCACCTCCAAAACTAGCCGTTAGAGGCAAGTTTCACTTTTCTGCGTACCCACCAGACAGTCCGGTGGTACACCACCGGACAGTTCGGTGCGTGTAATTTTCCTCCTCTTCGAGTCGACCGTTGCTCTGACAATATGACCGTTGGAGCCACAGGACTGTCCGGTGGCACCACCGGACTGTCCGACGGTGAGCCACCGGACTGTCCGGTGCGTTGTAGCGTCGGGTATTCGACTTGGAATGCTCTCGGTCTATATCGTCCGGTGACACCACCGGACTATCCGGTGGTGAGCCACTGGACTGTCCGGCGGTAGGTTTTGCACCGGACTTCGCCTCTTTTCTTCTCCACGTATATCGCCAGCGCCGGACTCTGCGTCTTCCTTCTCAGCCTATAACGTCCGGTGGTAAACCACCGGACTGTCCGGTGCATGAATTTGCACCGGGTCTTCAGCCTTCGACTTTTGGGCTTCTTCTTCTCGCCAGTGCACTCGATGGGGCTTCTCCGAATCAGGACCTTAGCTTGCACCTTGATGGCGGCTTGGGCCTTCTCTTGTGCCTTTTAAGTCATCGTTTGAGGTGTTTATACCCCAAATCCACCTTTTGCACCCTGGGACTTCAACAAAAACACTTGCACACTAATATTAGTCTCATGGCACGTGTTGTCAATTCAACCACCAAAATCACATATGGGAACTAAGCACAAGGCTTATGGCCCATTTTCTTTACAGCCAACATTCTTTTTGCCATTTCCTTGCGCAAAAGAGCACTGCTTTCACACCAAGACCGCAACAATATGTTGAGTTCAGCAACCTCATGAAAGAATATGTGAGCTGTAGGGCAAAGAGTGGCAGAAACACGAAGTGTCAACTTCTGGAAGTGCTCTAGAAACTCAACCATCTTTGCTGCCCTAGCCCAATCATCAGAATCTGGAACTCCAGGCTGCTTGTCAGCAGTTAAATCTATTACGTAGTATGGGTCATCTTCTGCATATCTCTCAAACACCTTCTCATATGCTACTGCTACCTTCAACATAGCATATGTTGAGTTCCAACGTGTGAAAACATCAAGACACAAGAAAGCCTTGGTGTCGACCTTCTCTAGCTCTGCACACTTCTTGAATTTGGCAATCCTAGCAGGTGAGCTCTTAATGAATTTGACAGCTAAACGGATACGCTTGATAGATAAGTCAAGCTCTTTCAGTCCATCTTGAACTATCAGATTCACAATATGTGCTGCACACCTCATGTGAAGTAACATGGCTTCTAAGATGCTATTCTTTGATTTATTAAGGATCCTTGCTATGCAGGAGACTGCACCATTGTTAGCTGAAGCATTGTCAACGGTGATGGTAAAAACACCGTCCAATCCCCAATCGACCAGGCACCTCTCCAAGTCTTTTCCTATGTCATCTGCCCTATGACCCTTCACCATAAAAAAGCCTATAATCCACTTTTGTAGTTGCCATGATTCATCAACAAAGTGAGCTGTCACACACATGTAGTTTTGCTAATGACTGGAAGTCCATGTATCTGTGGTCAAGCATACTCTTTGACAGTTTTTCTTCAAGAATTTTTTTAGCTTCTCTTTCTCAGTGTTGTAGGCAGCAACTACATCTCTAGTTGCTCTTCTTCTAGATGGGACCGCAAACCTTGGACATGCCTTAGCCATGAACTTTCTAAAACCTGGTCTATCAGCAAAAGCAAATGGAAGCTCATCTGTAATTAAAATTTCAGAAAAAGCCTCTCTTAGCATCTCTGGGTCAAACCTCCAATCAGTGATGCTTGACCTACTACCATCTTCACTAATTGCTTGCAGAACAGGTTGCTTGCCATCATTGATCTTATTGGGATTCTTTTTGCAGACCTTCAAGTGCTTGCCCAATGCAGATATACCATTGACTTTTGACTCACACAGTCACACTTGATAATAATGTTGCAATAGTTTCACTTTGCTTCTTTCACAACATCAGAATCTTTCTCAAAGATCTTGGTGAAGCTATTCCATGCCTTTGATCTGGGTGCCATAGCTTTCCTTTTCTTCACCTCTTTCTCTTTAGCTGCTTCTGCATTCTCTTTCTCAGGATCTTTCTGAGGCTCTCTATCTGTCACCTCAACATTCTCAGTCAATGCTAGTTGAGACATTATTTCTTCTGCCTGTGACATCTGCAAATGAGAATAAAAAACAGTGTATGCATAAATCAGTGAACCTACAAACTTAGAACATCAGCAAGCACATATGGATCTACGGATTTACCACCTATTTTAATACTTTTTTTAACCCAGCAGCTCTAAAATCTTAATATATCTGTTCTATTTCAACGATAAAACTAAGAACACAAACTAGTAAACCACGTAGAGGTAGGGAATCAGATGAAGTCGAGGACTTACATTGCAGGATTCCTCGCTAGTTGCCGTCGTGCGTGCTGCCGCGCGTATCTTCTGTCACCGCCGTTCCGTCGCCGTCGTTGAGCAGGTCAGCAGGCAACACTCGACAGCAGGATCTGGGATTTGGGAGCGGGAGTAGCGGAGCCACCGGCCGGACACTCGACGCAGAGAAAAGGTGGAGGCACCGAGGCAGGCAGGCAGGCAGCGGAAGTGGGGCGCTAGGGTTAGGACTTAAGTAGTGAGTGGAAGTGTCTATGGGCCTTTGGGCCGAGTCGTCGCTGGGCTAGGTTGAATGGTTGATGACTATGGCTGCTGCAAAGGGGTCATCTATATTTCGGTTTTTTAGGTCTATTCGGATTTCAAGAGACAGGAACCGAAACCGAAACCCAAACTAGCTGATTTTGTGGACCGAACCGAAAACCGGATAGACCAAAAATTCGGTCTGTTCGGGTTCGGTTCGGGTTTGGGTTTGGTTTGTCGGGTTTGGATGCCCAGGCCTACTTCTCACACGGCTCGCGGCCACACGGGAATCGGGAACCTCCCACACAGTCACCCTCGTTGCTGCCGCTCGACCCCCGCACGGATACCGCGGCCACACACCTGTCCGGGTGCCCCGCGCCGCGCGCCTCAGCCCCGAGCCAAATCAAGCCCGCGCTCCTCCCCCGTTGCCCCGCCCCCCGACCCCGAACACCGGCGCGCGTCTCGCCCCCTCCCCCACCCAAACCGGCAGATTCCCCGTTGCCGGATGCAAGAAATCGCTCAAACCAAGGGGTTTTCCACGCGCCGCGCCCGTCACCCCTGCGACGCCGAGCCCTATCCGGTGGAACGCGCCCGGGGTCGGTTAAGGGTCCGTTTGGTTGGAGAGCGGGGTAGGATGGAATGGCTCTATTCCTAGATTCTAGGATAGAATGGTTTCATCCCGTGTTTGGTTTAAGAATGGAGCGGCTCTGTTTCTGCGTTTGGTTGGAGGAATGGGAATGAAATGATTCCGACTCCGTTTAACACCGTTAACTGTGGGGTCCGTATGTCATAGGAACAATAGTCCACCCCTACCCCTCTCTCTCCTGTACATGGCCGCAGCTCCAGGTCCCACCTCCGGCGCCCTCTTGGTCGCGCGCGCCGCCGAGAGCCACAGCCTCCGGCCGCCTTGATTCCACCCGCCGCCGCCCACCTTGCATTCGGCCGCCGCCGCCCGCTCCGTCTCCAGCCGCCTCGTCTCCGTGCGCCGACGCGAGATTCGCCGCCACCCGCTCCGTCCCCACCCGCAGCCTCACCCGCCATCCGTGCCTGGCGCGGTGGCTCCTCCCCGCCCGCGGCTGCGCGCCTCCCCGCCGCAGCCCGGCCTTGCCCGCCGGTGGTGCCTCCCCTGCTAGCGGCGTTGCCCCACGGCCGCGCCTTCCAGCCACGCGACGGCCCGGCCACGCCCGCCTGCGGTGCCTCCCCCGGCGGCGGCATCCGCTCCTCCCCGCCACGCCGTGGCCTGGTGGCCCGCCGGCCTTGCCGCCTCGCCGCGCTATGAGAAAGGCCGAAGGAGGGAGAAGACGGAGCAGACGCCGCTCAAATGGGATGGGCGTGTCCGGCTCTTTTTTTGGGATGGGCGTGTCCTCAAATCTGGAAGAATATGCTCTTTCAGTAGCGGTTCCATCCCACGGTTCCTCAACCAAACACTACTGAAGACGGAGCCGCTCTATCCCATTCCCATCCATCCCACGAACCAAACGCACCCTAATAGCCCGCGCTGCCACTTCGGCTTCCCCTCTCTTTCTATCCCTCCACTCCCTCCCTCTTATCTGCTCCGCCCCTCGTCCTCTTCCCCCCCTCCCCCACCTCCTCTAACCAGAGCACCACCATGGCCACAGCCGCTGCGGCCTCTGCCGCCGCCCCCTCCCTCCTCGCGCCGTCGGCCAGCACGGCGGCGCCGTGCACGCCCAACTCGCTGCTCTTCCCCTCCTCCGTGCCCACGCTGCGCGCCTACCCACGGCTGCTGCTCGCGTTCCGCCGCCCCGCCGCGGCCGCCGTCGCCGACCCCCAGGGGGCCGTGCTCGAGGTCGAGGAGGAGGAGGAGGTCGTGGTCGACCAGGGCGGCCGCTACGACGACGACGACGACGGGTACGGGGGCGGCCGCGGCCCCGCGTTCACGCCCCCCACGCGCCCGCGCACCGGCAAGGCCGCACTACCGCTCAAGCGCGACCGCGTACGAATGCAGAGCCCCCTCCTTTCTTCTCATGTGTGATCGGGCGGACGCTGACGCTGTGTGCTGGTCTGTGCAGACGAGGTCCAAGAGGTTCCTCGAGATACAGAAGCTGAGGGAGAGCAAGAAGGAGTACGACGTGCGCACCGCCATCTCGCTCATGAAGCAGATGTCCAGCGCCAAGTTTACCGAGTCGGCCGAGGCGCACTTCCGCATGAACCTCGATCCCAAGTACAACGACCAGCAGCTCCGCGCCACGGTGTCTCTTCTTGTCCTGCTCTCTGTTTGCTTTGCGTCCTCGTGTTGCGCCCGCTGATTTTGGGTTCTGTGTCGCTTTCTGGGTGGTGAGCACAGGTGAATTTGCCCAAGGGAACAGGCCAGCCCGTGAAGATTGCGGTTCTCACACAAGGTGGGTGTGGTCATTGCAAATGCTGTATTGCTGTTTGCTTCTTGGATCACTGTGCTAGTGGCACGTATATGTGATTATTGTTCTGTTTCAGTACAATATCTTGCTCCTCCCTCATGGGTAACCATGGGTTTAATCGGAAACATGCTTGTCTTCATTTTTGTGCACTCCCGTGTATCATGGATATTTGGATCACTGTGCTAGTGCTCATATATGTGGTTGTTCTGTTTGAGTACAGTATCTTGTCCCTCATGGATAACCATGCGTTTAATCGAAAACATGCTTGTCTTCTTTTCTTTGGCATTCTTGTGTACTGATATTAAGGACTAAACTATTAGATTACACCAATCTGATTGATAAGTGTGGTGTTTTTCGTAGTATAGTATCTTCGTCGTTCAGAGTTCAAATCTCATCATTGGTGAGTATTTTGAGCAGTGCAACATTTTGGATTGACAAAATTAGTTGTCTTTGGGAACTTGCCAGCACAAGACTCCAATCAGTTTATTATATTCGTGATGGTTTTTCTGCTTTTTATTTTCATAAGAATTCACATGGAAATATGGATTTGGTGCTATTTTTATGCTTTCCATTGTCAAATCACTGAAACTTGCACTTGGTAGTTTAAATAATCATGACCGTTACTGATTGTCTGTTGTCCTTGCAGGTGAGAAGATAGATGAAGCTAGAGCCGCAGGTGCTGATATCGTAGGCGGAGATGATTTGATTGAACAAATAAAAGGAGGATTTATGGACTTTGACAAATTGATTGCGTCACCTGATATGATGCCTAAGGTATGGCTATGGAAGTGGAACTAGCTGTGGCAGTCATGATTGAAATACCTGCTTACTTGGTGAAGATAATCTATTCCCTTGCAATTTCACAAATCCTTTAACTGAGGTTTGATCGAATACTTATTTTGTGCCTTGCACCAGAATAAAAATTTACATTAAGAATATGATCTCTAGGAAGAAAATACACTGAAACATTGTTTGGTTAGACTTATGCTTTTTTTCTTTCTGTTATTTTTACTCTCCCTGAAATGGATCTGCTTTTATTTCAGATTCATATTGCAGGCAGACCAAAATCTGTAACGAAATAGTTTGTTGTGCTTGCTATAGTTCTTATACATTCTTTTGTAAGGATAACGTAGATTAGCTGTAACGATCTAATTTTTGCATACAGGAATACATGTGTGAGATGTTTCATACTTTGAAATCTAGGGCTAAAATAAATGTTCGAATTTCTGTATATATTTATTGCAGGGTCTGTTCATTGAAACTCTCAACCTGGGATCCGCTTTAAATGAGTATCAAGCTGAGTAATTTCTATTTACTTTTCAGGTTGCCGGATTGGGTAAGATTCTAGGTCCAAGAGGACTGATGCCTAACCCCAAAGCTGGCACTGTTTCCCCAGACATCACTCAGGTATTGAGGAAGTCATACAGATTGTTTTCACCAGATTTCCCATCAATATTGCTTCAAAGCTTCTAAATCATTTGTGTTTTTATTGCTTGGTCTGGGTTCTGTGGCATGATTGAAAAGTTTGTGGGCTTGTAGTGTTTAGCTGCACTTATAGGATTCAGATATTAATGCCTTTCTTCCTTTGGCAGTTGCGTTTACTGTATTTCAATAGTTGAAGGCTCAGGCATGGTGTTAGTGTTACCTTGAACATGTGTTTGTAGTTTAATCGCGTCTACCAAAAGTTGATGTACTGATTGCATTGGAGAAAACTAGTCGAGACAGATGTTGGAGGATGTGGAGCGCTGTTGGTTATGGCAGTAAACTGGTGATAATATTAATGAACACCTGACCAGCAGATCACCTTGGTAATGGCAACAGCGTTGATAATTAGAGTTAATAATCAACAAAAGTTCTGAGGCAGTTGATCGAGCAATCAACTGTGACTTAAAATCTGGTCCAGTATTCAGTATATTTTAGAAGCAACGTTCAAATTTATAAAAAAACTCAAAAAGGACTATGGAGTAAGGATTACTGGCTCTGTATGTTGTTGTTTGTCTGGAAATACCAAATACGATGAGTTTATTGAGTGTGTGAAGTGTTTCTGTGTCCATCCTTGTAGGTACTATAAACAATTAATTGATAACAGTACAGGACACATTTTGACCTGATGCAAATTATGATTCTGAATTTCTGATGCATGCTCATAGTGAACTATCCACAATGAACAACAAACCTTGGCAGCATAAAGTCCACTATGTTCACTATCATCTCTTCAGATATAAGTCATATGCACCCATCAATCTTCATTGTATAAAAGTATCTGGAATTTTGGACTGGCCAAAATTTATTGGGGACGGGAGTCACTATAATAATAGATCTTCCATGGAAATGACAGTTCTTTTTTCTTAGGGTCCAGATGACCTTTTGTTTCTAAGTTAATGGAATTGTTGAAAAATGTATCGTATGAATTTGAACCATTTCAATCCCATGCTTCTTGTGATATTTGTCCTTGAGATCAATGAAGTAGATTATGCTAACTGTGCATATGGTTCCAGGCTATCGAAGAGTTTAAGAAAGGCAAAGTTGAATACAGAGTTGATAAATCAGGAATTGTTCATATTCCCTTCGGCAAGGTTGACTTCCCTGAGGAAGACCTTATCGCAAACTTCATGGCCGTCGTTGTAAGATCTCTGTTACTGTCAACTTCTATCTCTGCTCATCATGACTGGGGATGTTGACATGCCTCCTGGCATCCATTTGCAGCGCTCTGTTGAGAGGAACAAGCCATCTGGTGCTAAGGGGATATACTGGAAAACAGCATACTTGTGCTCATCCATGGGACCCTCTATCAAGCTAAACATTAAAGAAATGCTTGACTACGGCTCGGAATTATCTGACTAGATGTTGTCAAAGGCACCAGTTGAGTCAGCTGGCTTGTTATCACCTTCACAGTCTAACCATCTGCCCTCTGCGACAAATGACCATAGACACATGGTTGTGGGGTATGGCAGGGAGGTGCTTAGGTACAGTTTTCAGTTAAACGGGCACCTATCGTCAGAGCAGATAAATTACGCCCAGATCAACAGAGGTGATCTTGTGTATTTATGAGCAAATTATGCTTGGATTCCATAGATGTCTTTCTCTGAAACTTTTGTTGTAATGTTTCATATTTTGTCAATAGTCATCCTTGAGGTTAAGCCAGCATTTTTTTCCCACTCGTCAATTTGTCATGAACATAAATAAGTACTTTGTTCATTTTTGTGTTGGCGAGTCTCCAATGTTCTTATCGTACCGCTTTCACTAATGGTGTTCTGCTGCGTTAAATGGAAGTGCTAATTAAACTTTTGGCTCATACCATGACAATAAACTAATAAAAGATCATGCTAATGTATTACAGGAATAAAAATGTATGAAGAAAGTTTAGTACTGATAACACTCAATATAAACTCATACTGTGTTTCGGATCCGAGTGGCCGTCGTGTCTCTTGTGATCGTGTCGCATCGCATTACCGGATGGTGGACGCGTGGGAGTGGCAGTGAATCGGATGACTGGATGATGGACGCGCGACTAGGAGCGGATGAGATAATTTAAGCAGAAGGGGGGCCTGTGGGCTATACATACGAGCCTGGCCCATAAGAGATACTCCGTAGATAGTCATGGAACTTAGGGGCCATAGTTGGGCCATTTCACTACTACGATTCCGTTCAGAGAAAAAGTCATTTCAGGGTGTTCGCTGCAGCTACTTTGCAGCGCTTATGCTACGGCTTCTCTTGTTTCTACAGTAAAATGTGCCATGGTGAACAGTAAAAAGCAGCAGCCGCGGCTACTAAAATTTACAATAACACCATCTCAAAGAATTTACAGGGCTAGCTATAATCCTAACATAGTTTTTAATAACTAGGATTTGGTCCTATCACTACCGAGACAGAAGGTTTTCGTCGGCCAAGAACCCACTCGCTGCATTTCAGCTTGACACAAACTTGATTCGTCTCATTGTAGATAACTTGGCAACGCTAATCGATGTCATAGATTGGGCACAATTAGTGTTTGGTTGGTTGGACGGGGTGGAATGGAACCATTCCATCCCACCAATTCTAGCGTTTGGTTGAAAAGCTGAGAAATGGATCCATTGCTGAAAATAGAATATTCTCTTCAGATTCGGGACGGACACGTTCCGAAAAATTTTTAGAACGCAACCGTTCCACCTGAAATGTGAGACTGACAATGGGCCCGAACTCGGAAACTGGGATTGAGCCATTCCATCCCTGGAATCTGGGACAGAACCATTCGATTTCTAAAATCTGGGACGGAACCATTCTATTCCACCTCGCTCTCCAATCAAACGCTACCTAGTCCGCCACGAGATGAAATGGAATGTTAACAGCTAGCACTATCAGGTCGTAGGTGACTCCATTGTCGGAGACGCCTCTATATTATACTAGGGCTGCGTTCTTTTCAGATGTTGCCCGGCAGAAAATTTCTGCCCAACAGCAGCTGAAACGGTCATCATTGATTGAAGCAAACACGTGGCATGTGAGATTTGTAGATACTGTAGTTATACCGAAAAGAACACAGCCTAGGTCTTAGGATTCACACATTTGTTTGTTTCCTGCGTAGAGGAGGAAGGGAAGGGAGAAAAGAAGAACCCGCCTTAATCATCCAAAAATCGGTGGGCAAGCTGCCTTGGTAGAGTAAGGCCCATACACCATTCCAAAGTATAAGGGATTCTATTCTCTACTAGATTCATTAATTACTTAATGTATGTGTATGTAAATGTGTTTAATATGCGTCTAGATTCGTCAACGTACATATGAATGTGGAGGGAGTATATATTTGATGTTTCTTAGTTTAAAAACAAACTAGCCGACGATAAATATTTAAAAACGATGGTAGTAGCTGCTAAAAATTAAGTACACGGTGTCCAAACAACCAAATTAATCGGTAGCTAACTTTACCCCACACTATAGCTAAAAATTAGTTATTAGCTAGGAGAACTCAGCTAATGGCAACTAACCAACTAATTGGTAGGAAATGACATAATCTATTGGGTAGGTATTTTTTAGCTAGCTATTTTTTATTTAGAACTAGAAATCAGTTTGCGTGGACCAAAGATGGCCTAAGCAATGCTTGCTAGTAGCAAAGCAAATAAGCCCCTCTGGCATCTTGCAAGTCTATCGATGTTTCGGATTAACACCCAGTGCAGTGGTTCCTTCGTATTTGTTCTGTAAAATTAAATGTTGCAATGTTATGTCACTGTATACAGAGAGAGGTAGTTAGAATAGTGACGAAGGATGGAAGGATAAAGGAGCAGTTGGAGACTGCCTTAGTGGACTTAGCATTTTATGTTTTCTCGTACCATCTTCATTTGGTCTGATGCCCCCATTAATTAGCTTTTGACAATATTATCTAAAAAATTGCACTACTTTCGACGGTGTGTAGAAAGTAGACCATTGGAGAAGTGACCTTTTTATGCATGTGTCAGCTAGTAATAATTATGGCCGTAAAAGTTTTCCAACACTTGTGAAATTAAAGCTGAAAATAAAGTATTCATTCGTGCTTGCTGTTGCAGAGCGCATTCTGATCGACTTGCTGTTGGGAACAGCGATAGAGCAACAAGCAAGGAGTCGCTGTGCATAGGAAGGACCTAGCGTGTGCCATACATTCATACAACGTGCGAGCAGTGGAAATGAAATAATGAAGCTGTATGTATTAGATGCACCAGTCATGAATGTTCCAGTAGAGACGGCGACTTGACATGTTTTCTCGACCGGCGATCGTCTTAATTAATTGGGCATCACACACAACTCCCACCCTACTACTACCCTAGCTAGGTAAGCTTTGACGTCAAGGCGACGTCGTATACGTTGCTAATTCGTTCTGTCGTAGAGAGATCTCTCTTTTGGACGGAGGGAGTATTAAACAGTGCTGTGATAAAGAAGCTGATTAATTCTTGTGCAGCCAGCTACCTGCTAGTTTTCTTGAATCTGTATTGTTAAGATCATCCAGATTACTGTAGTATTTGCTTGCTGTTGGCTTGTACGTTTGGTTTTCCGATCCACGCTCTTGCTTGACGTACATTAGTTGTCGATCAGGGATCGGGCCTCCAAATCCAAGGCATTGTCTGCCTTCATCGATCAGCAGGCACGCGTGATCAGCTCGTACGTCTTCGTCTTCCATCGCTAATTCGCCATGGATCGGTGTCGTCGTCGTCGTCGTCGGTCCAAAAGTAATGGGGCGCCTCCGTTGTGGGTCGTTGGCCGAACCCTTCTCCCAGTCGCCATTTCCACTCGCCTTAGCTTTTTCCATCGCCTCGGGGCCCCACTTACCTTCACGCCTCCACTTGGACACAGAGGGGAGCTATTCGCCTATAAAACGAGCGGCCATTCCGTCATTGCCAACCACCACCAGTCCACTCATCATCACTACTCCTCCATTGATCTTCTCCGCTTCATTCGTCTTTCTGTTTGTTCGCTAGCTCCATATATCTCCTTTATTATCCGATCCGACAGAGATCATATATAGAGCATTCAGGTAGCATAGAGATGGCGCAGCAGGGAAGAGGCAGTGGTAGTGCACCATCAGTGGTCGTCCTCTCGGCGGCGCTGCTCCTCTGCGTGCTCCTCCTCCACGCCCAGGTGGCGGAGTCGGCCGTGTTCACCGTCGGCGACCGCGGCGGCTGGAGCTTCAACACCAACACCTGGACCAACGGCAAGCGCTTCAAGGCCGGGGACGTCCTAGGTCAGTGATATATCGATCCATCGGTCGAGCAGGCTCCATCGATGATATATACTGTGATCGGGTTGAGAACGAAATGCAAGAACGTATAGGATGTATACTGAACTTATTGATTACATACATGCACTGCATCTGCATTCCGCAGTGTTCAAGTACGACCCGACGGCGCACAACGTCGTGGCGGTGAACGCGGCCGGCTACAAGGGCTGCTCCGCTCCCCGGGGCGCCAAGACGTACAAGTCCGGCAACGACCGCGTCACGCTGGCCCGCGGCACCAACTACTTCATCTGCAGCATCCCCGGCCACTGCCAGTCCGGCATGAAGATCGCCGTCACCGCCGCATGATCGATGGATTCATCATGCATGCAGATCATATATATATCGCCGGCGATGGTACATATATACGTCTGTGCATGATATAAGTATCGACTTATCAGCTACTACGACCTGATGATTAACTCGAGTGTGGTGTGGGTGGCTCGATCGTATACATCAACATATGATGAGTGGCTTTAGTGTTGATTCACAGTTGTTGTGTGCTTCAATTCATGTATTGTTAGTGTGACTGATGATGTGAATTCCATGGATCGATATCGATATGAATAAAATCCATGCATCTTATACTATGACTGTTTGGTTCTGTATAAGGTAACAATGTATGTGTAATTATGTTCAGTTTGCTCCGTGCCTTGGCTGCAGCTGCAAGTAGCACTGTCATCAAGCAGACACCAGTCGCACTGTACAAGTAGAATCGAAGGTGATTCAGTGAATGGGAGATTGAATTTGGGAGGGGACCACACCACGGATCAACGGCGGAGATCGAGTCTCCTGCATTGCATGCCGTTGGTTGCCCGCGGCTAGAACTGAGGGATCGAATACCTCCATCTGTAGGGTCAACTGGAAGATCATCGTCCTGCTTGTCACTATACCGCCTGGACGGTTTTTTTAGACGAGGGCCTCGTGCCTAGGGCCGAAAAAATAGTTCGAATCTCGTGGCTCGGCTCGGGTTCGGAACAGCTCGGCTCGACTCGAAGCGGCTCGCGAGCCTCCAACGAGCCGAGCCGAGTCTGATTTTTTGGCTCGCAAAAATAGCGAGTCGAGCCGAGCTCGTGAGCTCGGTCCAAGACAGCTCAACAATAATTATATGATGATTGATGAATTAAATCGTCATTATTAGTGGTATAAATTAATTTATATATATATATAGCATAGCATTTTGTATATACATAAAAAATATGTGCCACATAATTATTATTATCATTCAAAAAATATATAAATTAATTTGTTTTGAGCTTAATTCGCATTTTTAATGTGGCTCGCGAGCCTCCACCGAGCCGAGCCGGACCTCATTTTCTGGCTTGCAAAAATAGCGAGCCGAGCTCGGCTCGTTCCGTTTCCAGCCCTACTCGAGCCCTCGAGGTTTTTAAGCCAGCCTTTTCCAGCTGCCCACGGAACTAGCTTTATGGAGAAGCTCAAGAGATTAAATGGTATGCTAGAATGCTGGCGGCCTATCTTTTCTATGGATGATGCTTTGTGGGATCCACTTGTCATTCAGTCAATGAAGACACGTATCCACGTGGGGACGGCGGTGCGAGGGATGATAGAAACAACAGTCATCATGGTGATGTCAATCCAAGAGAGGAGTTAGCTAGGGTGGAAGGGTCTGCCAACCGCATGAGCTCCACCAAAACTGGCAAAGGAGGTACGGTGCAGCGAGATTGTGAGGTATTCCCTCCGTACGTATTTATATATTTTTTTTCAAAACTTCAATCGCTCGTCTTATTCAAAAAGTTTGTGTAAACATAAAAAAACTAATCACACTCAAACTTTATACAATGATAACAAATCACATTAAAATAAATAATAATCTATAAATTTTTTGAATAAAACAAATGATCAAAGTTTTAGAAAAAAAAATCAACCGTGACTTATATTAAGATACAAAGGGAGTACGTTCTTTTGGGCATAGCAAGAGCAAGCGCAAATTGTCACCGCTGCCCTAAAAATTCTGGAACGTCCGTTGCTTCAAACGAATGGATGCAAGCACCAAGGCTCCTGTATTGCAAGGAGAGGCAAAGGTAGAGAGGCAGCACCACATCCACATTGGGAGAAGGGAGTTGGGAGGAGATGCGGCTGAGAGAGAAACAAGCAATGATAGCTGTTGAGATAAGTGTGTTTTATATTGAAACTTGGTACAATATAAGGGCAATTCTAAATGGTCCATAACCAAGGCACTATATGTGATGCTCCAGCATCTCAAGTGCAATCTCATCATTCATACATGCAGTATTCATCATAAAGCATCATATATTGGCATGCATTTGAACCCTAGTTCAAACTTGGTTGAAATGGAACTTGTTGAAACCTGTTTTTTGCATATATGTCTCCGTTATTGTGCCCATAACTTTGATCCTATTTAGATTTGAGAGAAACTCATATTGACAAACATGTAGACAATTTGATGATAAACAACTTTCGTAATTGGTGCTTTGACATGCATTAAGGTATTCATAGAGTTTTGGGGCTTTTTCTGTCAGCATGTGAATTCTGTCCAAACATGACCAGTTTAGTTATTTTACATTTTCTTGATCTTAAAGCCAAAATCTTGAAATGCTTTTATCAAAAAAGTTATAGATCTTAAAATTATGAACAACATTGGTATAAAACTCTTTGGGTGAATATGATTAGAAAATAGACTTTTAGAATTTCTAAACTTATGGGTTCTGTTGGTCAAACCTTGGTCAGCAGCTTAAATTCAAATTTACACCCGATTTTTTAATATAACATGGTATACAAATTTATAAGGGAAATGTATAGGAACAAATTGAGAATATTTCATCCAATTGGGGTATTTTCAAATTCGGCCCCTAAGTTGACCAAATAGGCGAATTTCAAAAATAGGTTTCCCGGTCAAAGCTGGTTTTTCCATTTTCAGGATTTTAGGAATTCCATTTGTCCCTATGACGCGTGGGCCCCACTTAACAGCTCCTTCGGACTCCCGCCTGCGGGATTGGAAACCTGGACCGGTGGGTCCCACCCTAGCGCGTCGCCCGTGCCCCCGGTCCGTGGACTCCTCCTCTCTCCACCCGCCCCGGTCCCATCTGTCACCGACACAGGGTCCATAGACCCGGTCCACGCCCGCGCCACCTCCTTCCTCTCCCTCTCGGCTACGCCCACGCGGCGGACGCCGCCTATGCCGCGCCGCGCCGAGGCTGGCCGCGCCCTGCTCCTCCCCGGCCGCTCTTCACCTAGACGTCTTCCATGCCACCTTCACTCCCGCGCCCCTCCTCGCTTCTTCCTTATCTTGCTCTCTCTCTTTTCCTCTGCACTCGCCTTCCACACGTAGAGCGCCGTCGCTATTGCCGAGAGCTAGAGCTCGAGCCACGCCGGCCCTTTCCTCGAGCCTCCGTGCCTTCAGACCCCGCCATCACCTCCGCCACCACCTCCCGCGTCCAATGCGCTAGGCCTCATCGTCTCCCTCCGCCTCTCCCTCCACAAGCGCAGTGCGCCGCCGCAGCAAGCTCACAACGCCGGCCACCTCGGACTGCCTCTCGCCCCGCCGAAGCGTGTCCCACACTCGCCTCGACTTCCTCCACCACCCCCGCACAGTCTCGCCCCTCGCTCTCGACTCCTTCACCCCTCCCCACGTGCTCGCCCGCGCGGCCACCATCGCCGCCGGCCCCTCATCGTGGACGGCCATCTCCCGGCCCTCCCCTCGCCTTCACAACCCGACCACCGAACTCGCCGCCCCACCGCGCAGCTTCTACGCCCGACGGCGACCTCGATAGCGCCCTAAACCGGCCGAAATCGAGCCGCGCCGCCGCGCACCACCGCGCCGTGGCCTCGCCAGTGCACCGCCGCCCCGTCGCCGTCTCCTCCACCTCGTGCGACAAGATCTACGGGAGGCCGTTCACCATCACCGGGGGCATCGACCGCCGCCCCCTCGGCGTCAAGTAAGCGCCTCTGCACGCCGCGCCGCGCACGAGAACGCCGAGCCGTCGCGCCGTTCATCCCCGGCGAGAGGTAGAAGAAATGGAGGGTGGTTTTGCGATCTCGCCCCTGCGTTATCCGTTATTTACGTATCGGTCCGGAGCGTTGTGCATTGAGTCTTGTGGATCTTACGATCTAGCCTCTGGAGGTTACGGTTAATTGCGTTCAAGTCCCGATCAAAAGGTTTTTCCATTTATTTCATTTATATTAGGCTGTGAACTTTGAAAAATCATAACAATTCAAAGAAAAATCCAAAATGGACAAACTCAGTGGCTATGGACTCCTCTTGAGTAGATCTACAGGATAGGTATGATGTGGATATGTGAAAAGTCTGTTTTGCCCCTGGTTTAGTGCATACATGTTGAGGGTAAATAAATGGTAAAAATAGACTAAATGAGCTCTTAAAATTGTGAAACTTGGACAGTAGTTTTGTTATGGCATCTAGGTACTGTGTGATTTCTAGTATCCCTAGCATTGGTTGGTAAATGACTGTTTTGCCCTTATGCGTGTGATTTGTGTGTTTATTCCATTTGGAAAATGAAGGCTATATAAAATATGTTCAAATATGACCTCTGATATTTTTAATGTACTTTATATAGTATGAGTAGCCCACTAGTAAAGTATGAGGTTGTGTATGTAGGTTTAAGCTGCTGTTTTGAAATTGACAAAATGCTACTTGCTAGACTTGATAATTGGAAAAAGTGAATTTAGGGTGCAAAGATAATTCTATTAAAAATCTGATATGCTACTAGTGTGATAAGGAATCCAGAAGGTATTTTTGCAGAGTTTATTAACACCGTTTATAAGAATATCTTAAATTGCATAAGTTAAATATATGGAAAATAGATGTTCTTTTAAACTAAGGATATTTATTTTGCAAATTTTTGTATATGATGCTGATGTCAATTAGTGCTCACTGCATAAATTGCATGTCTATATTATATTCCTATAAATTATGAAAAATTTGAGAAGCTATAGGGACTGTGTACACATATAAAACAATAATTCCTAATAACTTCAAAGGTAAAATGTGGTGATGGTTTGTACGATTTTTTGGTGATGGGTTGTATGATTTCTTAGCAAAATTATTAAGTTTCTTAATATGGGGTGTAATTGGACTTAGTATGCTTGAGTCATCTCGTCACTATCTACTTGACATGCATTGTGTTTCATTTGCACCTCATGCATACATTTGCATTCGTTGCACTCATGGCCGCACCATGTCATACTTATAACATGTACCATATGCATGTATTTGCATTCTCTTACACTCACTTGCATATTATACCATGCATATAGCTTCTGCGAAAGAAAGACCAACACAGGAGCCACTATTGATTGAGAAGACGTACAACGGATTGCACCAAGAGTTGGTTCTTCCCCAACCTGAAGACGAAGGGTTGCTGATTTCGTTCGTACCTGTTTCAAGGGGTTGCTGGGGCAAAGTCTCACAACCCGGCAAACTAACTTAGATTAGTTTGTTGGTTTTCACAAGAATACTCAAAGGTAGGCAGGACCATGATCTTCCCAGCTAATATGATTATGATCGATGATTACTCATCTGCATTAAGAATTGATTGGAACCAATTGCAATAGATTTCCTAGCCGCCTTGGCCCTAGCACCTATACATAGAGTTCGTAGGATGAGTGCCTAGTAATGCTAGGTGTGAGTAGACACGAGTGAATGGAGTCACTCGTCGCGTAGGTGATTTCAATCACAAAAATCTTACTATTATAGAAATCATTATGCTTATGTTTTAAATGGAGACCGGGCGGAGATTTTATGAGTTATTAGTTGTTTATGGTATTGTGCGTTGGACTCCGCCCGAGTCGCATAAGCCCCGTCCGCTGTTCGCCTGCTGATCGGCATAACATTGCTAGAGTGCTTATCCGGGATAATGGACCGGTGAAAGTCTTACTTGTGCCATCTGAAAAACAGAGACACACTCCTACTGTTACACCTTGGGGAGCTTGTAGTTGAGGGAGGGCTGGACCCGGTACGCCGAGGTAACGCTTCTAAGGCGGCACAACCTGGGAACAACAGAAGGATTGAATCGGACTTGGGATGGGACAAGTGGAAATGGGGGAAGCATATGTGGGAACACCGGGGGTTAGTAAACATATGCTATCCTGATACTTCTAGTTTTTTTCGGTAATTAACAAATCGATTCGAATCGCTAATGCTCACCAGGTGTGAAAATGCCAGATATCGCACACGGGCAACGTAGTAACTATCTGAACATGTTACATTATTATTTATGTTTTTAAATACTACATGTTTGTATTTGTATGCATACTTTTCTATAAGTTATCATGATTATGATGGTACATGCAAGTGAGGAAATGTTATTTTATGTCAATATTTCATTGCTAAAATCAATGGCTAAGGATCAAATGTTAGTAAGCAAGTTTTACGTCAGCCGTAAATCCTTTCATTAAGTCCTACTGAGTAATTAGTACTCAGAGTTTGCTTCCACTTTTGGCTTACAGGTACTGAAGACTTTTGGACAATCGCTTGAAGGAGGGTAGAACCGGTGGGCTCAGTGCTACTTGCCTTGTTTATCTCTGCACGAAGACTAATTGAATTTGTTTCCACTGCGAGAGGATTTGAAAATGCTTCCACAATATATGTATATTTTAAAATTGCTTCCGCTATAATTGAACATATATTTGATTATTTTATCTTCGGTTGTAAACTAAGTCTACCTATTCTCTACTTCAACTGCCTGTGATGATGTAACTGTTGTGGCTCTTTCGAGGGCTGAATGTGTGTGATGTCGGTATCCTCGGGCGATGGTTACATCGAGTGCCCTTTTGGGTAGCTCGACAGACTACCGGGTTTAGTCCGGCCTAAGTATATTGTGAGTCAGAGGTGGCAGGTGTGCTTACTCTGGATTAAACATGGCGGTTCCGCCACATTATATATTCAGGGGTTGAGGAGAAAAACAAATAAAAACAGGTTCATCAGGTCCTGTTCAAAACCACAAAATAGGGACATTTTCAAACTGTCCCCATGTCGCATGCTATGCGGACATGGCCGCGATGGACGCCGTGTGGACTCCTTTCACATCCGACGTTCCTAGAATCACGAGGCTCCTTCACATAGGATGCGTATGGCTCGGCTTCGACCCAGCATCAGCTGCAGCCCAGCCGTAAACCAACGTGCTCTGTGCGGCTAGATATACAGGAGCTATTCGCTCGGCTATCTGATTCTGCGGCATGTTAGTATTTCCGATCCACATCAACCTGATCCAAGAACCATACCGCCGTTGTGAATCCTGGAGGTGTGCTTCAGCCTCCCTGGACGATCTGGCGGTGGGACGAGACTAGGAGGACGACTCAGGTTGGACCTACGGTGCCCTCGTCTGCGGAGAAAATTAAAAAAACATGTGGCAGCTGTGTTGAGGGAGAGGGAGGCCGCGGAGCCAGCACTCAGCAGTGGCGTTGTGGAGAAGGCGGAAGCCGGCATGCAGTGGCCTTGGGGAAGAGGCAGAGCTTGCAGCAGCATCGGGGACGGGGTGGAGGTCGGCCGGGCCGGACGAGGGCGCCCGCGGCAGCGTCGGGAGGAGACGAAGGGCGCTCCCGGCGGCGGGGCGTGCGTGTACGCAGGTGAGCTGATTGACCGAGGTGATGCCAAACTGAGCCGCATGCGTGTTGGAGGCACTGGCAAACGTCGGATGTGAAAGGAGTCCACGTGGTGTACATCGCGGCAGGTCTGGGCTGTCCCCATGCAAAATGTTCCGTTGTCCCTTGCCAGTTGCCACTATATAGGTGCTTGTCCTCGCACATCGACCACACAAGTCCACCTCATGATAGAATTTTTATTTCAACGCATACACTATGATGGTGCAGAAAACATATTAAGCTGAGGCACCACGACTACAATGATGTTGGCAATGCAACAAAACACTTTAGGTAAAAAAAAATGAATTGCATAGGTACAATGCAATGCAACTAATCAAAGATTTTCACAGCCTCCATCCATGTATTTTTAATAGCACATCTAATAGCACATCTAATATAATTTAGAATTAGATATTTTTCTAATCATGAAAACAAAGAAGAGTGTGGTGGTCACATCACCCGAATCCAACAAAGTCACATTGTGGTCGCATCATGCATATTCTGACATGTATATTATATATATTTATATATAGGATAATTCCTATATACACATACACACGCACTCAAAATAATAATGTGCACGAACACACAAAAACAAACAAGTCTTTCTTTATATATGCATATGTTGATTTCTTCTAAATTGTGGTTTACTAAAATATATTTCCCAGGTTGCGGTGCATCTAACAATCCAAACCCAAACTGTTGGGTCGCGCCTAATAATCATGTGCCTTGTTGGCCTTGGTGGAAGAAAAATGTCGAATGCAAGAATGAATGCATCCAAGAGAAGTACGACGATGGTGTCTGCTCTTTTATATTTTCTAAACAAGAGTATTCATGCATGTGTTACATACCAAACTGCACATGAAAGACTTGTATGTGTTGTTGATGTTAAGAAAGAGGATGAAACCAAGTTAATAAACAAATAAGTCATGGATGTTTGGTGAGGAAATATTGGAAAACAATTGTCATTGTTTTGCGCGTGCAGTTAACCTCATCAAAAACTCTAAAACGAGCCGAATCCCCATGGTCCATGAAACTCAAGAGTTTAGCAATACGGTAGTCCTACATTATTTTGGATATTGTGGATTACACATATCAGTATGGTAACATACTCTAAATTATTAAGTGTACATCTCATCTACAGACATTATTCTTGTACTAGCAAAAATGCCCGTGCGTTGCAACAGGTAAAATCTAGTTAGGCACAATATATGGTGCTGAAACCAGTTCAATTGAGAAAATATCTCAGCCTTTCGTCGATACGTAGAACGCCTCAAACAGGGTCTATATGTGATATCATACATAGTGAAATACTAATTTGCGGAGTTTCTAAATGTTTTTTCATATATTTTTTTGCACTCAATGTATCTCTCCATATTTAGTAGACTTAAAACAAAAATTAATCCTCCGAATAGGCTATGAGAAAATTAATAAACAAAAAAACAATAAAAAATTAATACACGTGACTTTAGCTGGCTATAATATTATTGACATAAGATTGCAAAAACCATATTTATCTTAACCTTTTTCATAAGGATACTAATGTTAACTTTACAAATCTGTAGTAAAACCTCCTTTTGGTTCTAGCATAATAATCACATAACAAAATTAATTTATTTGTAAATCAACAGAATGAAACATTATTATTAATCATTATCAACATAGTTTTTTTTAAAACATTAGGATTTATCATAAACTACAAAAACAGAAGCGTAGACTTGATTAATTTCAGCCTAGGAATGGCCTATTAGGCTATTATTATTCACCCTAAAAACACAAAGTAAAATGAAAAAGAGGGTCATATCGTACCAGCCTTCCGTGTTAGGCTGCATTCATCATACTGTATTCAACATACCGTGTTGGGCTAGTATCGCACGGGCCGAAGGTCTGACAACTTGGTTGGACCATGTATGACAGGCCCAGATGCCTTGAACCGGCTCGTTTGTGGCCGTTCTTTTCGATCACACGGTCATCAATCAGCATGTCTGTGCCTTGCACAGAAGGATGAGACCAAGAACGCTCCAAACCCTAGCTCCCTTTTCTTTTCCTTCGCCGTCCGCAGCCCTCTGTTGTCATTCGTTCTCGACGTATCCCACCCCTGTCCCTGACCGGCTCGAGCGGCAGCGCTGCTTCCGTATCCCAAGCCCAAATACCATTGTGCCTATCCCAGCTCTCAGCCTCTGCTCGACTCAAGCTATGCAATGGGGATGCGGGCCCTGAACAAAAGACAGATATGCGATGGGGATGGCCACGCGGGGAGCAGCGCCCGGCCGCGAGGGCTGCCGAGGAGCCGCGCGTCGTAGGGCCGCCGTCCCGCGCGGGGAGGAGCGCTCGGCCACCGCGACCGACCGCCCTACCCCCGATACGCGCCGCCGCTCAGATATCCCTCGAAACACTGTGCTGCAGGTCGCAGCTCCTTCATCGCCGCTGGCCGCGGCCGCCTCCTCGTCGCGGCCCCGGCCCCGGCCTCGGCCCTGCTGCCGACCGCCTCTCCCCCGTTGTGGCCGTGGCATCGCCATGGCTCGCGGCCCTGTCCCCGATGCACGCCGGCCTACCTTCTTTTGACTTGGCATGTCTACGTTTATATTTATATTCAGCTGGTCCGATTTCGATTCATGTTCTTGCTGTTATCGATTCATGGATTCAGTCTTGTTTGATCGGATACGTCTCCTGGAGTCAATGTCTCGTTTGTTCTAAGATTCAGTCTTGTTTGACCGTGAAACCTTATTTGCTTTAATCTTAACTGGCAAAAATGTCCGTGCGTCGCTACGAATTTTATACCATGCATTTATATTCACGCAAACATTTTTTATTTACTATTCTCCCAAAACGTGGCATACCATGCACTTCTCTAGTAATGCCGAGATGACAACACCTCCGTACCATAGCTCGAGCCATAGCCGATGCACGCTTAGGCGAGGCTCACCAGAGCGTCGGGTTCGGCGCCCATTTGCATACCACACACTGTGCAAGCAATGTGCGCACGGAGATGTTTGAAATATGGACGATGGAATAAGCGGATTGGTCAGGATAATCTTAGAAAAGCGGTTCACATGATTGTGAAGAGCCACTTGGAGGAAGGGGGTGTTCCAAGATTGAATGTTGTCAGAGCACCACTTTTAGATAGTTGGATATGTAGATTTTTTAAATCTTTTTCTAGTAATTTTGGAGCACCTAGAATGGTTTGTTTTCCTAGAGTTTATATTGAAATATTATGGATATATGCCCTTTTATTTATGACTTATTTCCATATAGTAGATAGGTTAGCGTTTTTTCCTTGGACCATGTGCTGGAAGCCTGGAACCTTCTCTCTTCCAGTGGCTCGTGTGTCCTCCAGAGACAGGCAAACTTCTTTCCCCTTCGAACAGTTCCGTTCTTTCTCGCGAGGAGTGTTCGTTGCTTCTCTAGCTTCAAATCCAGCAACAGGGGGGTGAAGCTGCCCTGCTGTGCTTTCTGCCTCGCCCCGCTCTCTGTTTCTCAGATTCCATTCTCTCTCCCCTCTCTTACCTTCTATAATCCCGTAAGGCAGCCGCCGCCAAGCCTTCTCATCCGGATGGTGTCCGGGGAGAAGCTGTGGCCGAGCCGTGTCGCTGGCCGCGCTCCTCTGCCCACGGCGCCGGGCCGCCGCGCCGACCGCTCGCTCCTCCGCCCGCGGCGCGTGCGGGGGCACTCCTCCTTCCGTGTCTCTGAGCTGCATCGCCGGTCACCATCCGGAGAGGAGCTGTGGCGAGCTGCGTCGCATCTCCCTCGCCACATGGCCGTTGCGCTCCACCGTCTGCGCCTCTACCTCCGCCTCCACGGCTCCCCGCCGGTCTGCGTCCGCGGCAAGGCAAGGAGGAGGGGCCTCGGCTCTCAGCTTGGCTCGTCCTCCTTGCCTCCTCCTCCTCCGGTCTTTGGCTCCGGCGCGGCGACGCTCCGCGGCCAGCCCCCACCCTTTACGGGGGCCGGGCCCCGGCTCGCTGCCCGACGCCGCCTGCCTGGCTCTCTCCGTGGGCATGTTCTTTATGTTTCCGACCTTTTTTGATTTGCCGTAGTCCGACTTATATTTGGGTTATTTCTGTCGTCATTGATTTGGACTCATATTCTTATTAATGATTGTTTCCTATTCTTTTGGATTCATGTCGATTTCCCTGTTGATTTATTTCTATTCGTATTTGACTTGGAAGCAACCTAAGCCCATCGATGGCGAGGTCACGAGAAGTTTTATCGATAGTAGACTTGCCTGTTGAACATTGGTCCACCTACAGTTGGACGGCGAGGGGGGAACGGAGTGGCACGTGAGGCCCGCCCGTCACGACGGACCGAGAAAACACGATGGATCGTGAAACCTTATTTGCTTTAATACTAGGTATAGATATAGACTAGAAAAATGCCCGTGCGTTGCACCGGGTGTGACGTTTTGGTTGTATATTTTGTTTATCTTATTGTTTTATTTTAGTTTTTTTAACGGGTATTTATTTTGGGGTATTTACACGATTTATTTCAATTTATATGTTCCAAATGGGTATGTAGTCATGTTTATTGTCGATTTATTTTTATCAAATGCAATGGCATAATAACAATAGCTTTCAAAAATTTATGCCAACACATTAATTTTTTTTTTAAATTGTTGCTCTCCTCTTGTGGCAATCTTTGATTTACCATCAACAAAACTTACCTGTCATGGAAGAAATACTATGGAGCCCATGCTGTTAGATACAGCGTAAGAGGTGAAAAAGATTAGAATTTATATTGTGCATCACTTAAAGGACGTGTTGCATACTAAAAAAAAGAAATATATTTTATGTACACAGCTGACAATCTGACATGCAACCTGATTCAACTAAATCAATCTTTACCACACAGGCCTGTTATTTTTTTATTTTTTTTTGGAGATGGTACACCACGGGCAGCCTGCTGGGTTATCTTAGGGCGTGTTTGGTTCCATCTGCTAAATTTTAGCACCCGTCACATCGTATGTTTGGACGCTAGTTAGAAGTATTAAATATAATATAATTATAAAACTAATTACACAGATGAAAACTAAATGGCGAGACGAATTTATTAAGCTTAATTAATTCATAATTAGCAAATATGATGCTACATTAACTAGTCGTTAATTATAGATTAATTAGGCTTAATAAATTCGTCTCGTCATTTAGTTCTCGACTATGTACTTATTTTTCTAATTAAACCATATTTAATAATTTCAATGAGCGTACGAACATCCGATGTGACACATGCTAAAGTTTAGCCACTGGATCCAAACACCCCCTTAGTTGTATGTTCTTGGTTGATGGGCCTGCTGGGCTTCTTTTCACCATTGGGAGTGCGGCCGGTTTTGCTCCTGCGCTGATTTATCGTGGCCGTTCGATCTTATCGGGGACACCAGAGCCCTATCAGTTCTCACATCGGTGCCTCCTCCTTGAGCCATCAGGCAACACACGCGGAGTCGCCCGCCGCCAGCCGGAACGCAGCTCGCAGCGTCAGCGCCCCTCCGTCCACCTCTGCAGCGCCTGCTGAGCGCCTGGAAGCTGGACTCTCCCAGTCTACCTCGATCGCCATTGGTGGGTCCTGTATGCGATTCCCCGATTCCCCATCTTGGGATGGCGATTTGTCTTCGTCGCCTCCGCTCCGCGGCTACAGCTGGCATGCGCGGGCGCCGTGTCTCCTCATTTGCGCTAAGGCGTTGGTCGGTACGTTGGTTTGTACCCTGATTTTAATTCCCTGCCCACACTTCTCCTATCTTAATGTGACAAATGCGTTTGGTGAGGATTTATGAGTACGACAATTCGACGTTCCACTCACGATTTGGTATTATTGTATGATTTGTACATGTGTGTTCATTGTTGGGCCAAGGATTTTATTGGAAGGATTATTGGGCTATATTTTTAATTGATGGTTCTGTTTTCAATTGTTTTAGATCGTATTCAGATTCCGATTCCGTTCTTAACATGGGTAGAGAGGAGCACGAGCGGACCTTAGGGTGACCGTACGGAACGACGGGCGAACAAACGCGGCGCGGAACGACGGGCGAAGAAACGCTATGCGCGGGGTAAGAGACTGCCCGTGGGGCCCACGTGGTGGACGGACCAAAAATCTAAGATGGACCATGAAACCTTATTTGCTTTAATATTAGGTATAGAAAAAAATAAAGATATGTAAAACTTTATTTGATTTTAATATTAGGTAGAGATATGTGTGCCATCCTTTTACTTCAGGCAATGAAGTGTGCCGCTTTCGATGGTTGCTTTCGTGTTTAAATTTTACGAAGGCACTTCAGTTTTTAGCGATCAAGCCGAATTAACAGCCATGAGCTAAATGACGACGGCAAATTTGTTGTCATTCTCAACACTCAAGGGTTCACAAGACACCCTCGATTTCGGAACGCAAACAACCTGCGCAACGAGTCACGCCCGCCGAGCCACGAAGTCAAACTTTCGAATAGCGGCCAGCAAACACCTGACTTATAAGCCACGGGTATCCCGGATTACGGTGGACCCTGCGGGAAGGCTAAGGGGCTGACAGGTGGGCCCACCTGCAAGGACGGATCGTCGGACCGTAAAACCTTATTTGCTTTAATATTCGATAGAGATTATCGTCACGTAAGGGATCCAATGGGCTGTGTCTTGTCAACCATCAGCTTTGATGAGCCAAAACTACGGATTTGACCATGGCTCAAAACAACGGATTTGAGCCAAAACTCACAGCTGTACATGGATATGCACTCGCCAAGCAGCTCCTTGTGTCTTCGCACTCAGCATAAGTACGAGAGAGATAAACCAAGGGCCCGCGCCTGCCCAGGCAAGTGAAGGGGCTGCCGCCACGCCTGCCGGAGCAGGGGAGGGGGCCACCGCCACGTCGCCATGGCTGGAGGAAGAAGGGGAGCGGCCACGCTACGCGCGCGCCGGGCGACCGAGCAGAGTGCTCGCCGACGGTGGGCGGGACACGGTCGAGCAGCGCACTCACGTGGAGGCCGGCTGGAGGCGTCTGATTGAAGAAACGGAGGAGCCAATCACACTCTGTCCCTCGTCATCCCTCCGATTTGGAGGTATGACACCATCCCAAGTCTAAGAGAAATATTCCCATCTAGGAATGATCCCATCCCTCAAACCAAACAGCGAAAAATAGCATCGCCCCACTTTATCCTGCCTCGTCCCTCCAACCAAACACACACCCTAAGGGGGTGTTCGGTAGCTGCACCAGGACCCAAGCCCGGCCACAGCAGGCCGAGGCCCATCTTTGGGCGTCCCGGCCAGCCTGTTAGCCCAGCCCCGCGTGACCCCCGCGAGCCCCGAAGGCAGGCTCCGCTGGGATCACCAAATCGGTGTTTCCCGGCTGGCCCGACCTCTCCCGACCCCGCGGGCGCTCCGCGGAGCTACCCTGCGCCAGCCTCTGCCGCCCGCGTCCTCCTCCTCCGCTCGCCGCCCTGCGCCGCCCGTGTCCTCCTCCTCCGCTCGCCGCCTTCCGCCGCCCGCACCCTCCTCCTCCGCTCGCCGTCTTCCTCCTCCTGCGTGCACGCCGCGAAGAAGCTCCCACGGCGCCGCGCGCGCAGGTGTCGCGGCTGCTCGGCGCGGCGGGGTCGCGGCTGCCGTCCTCTCTTCACTCTCCTACCCACACGTCGCCGGCGGATTCTCCTCGGCATCCTCGTCGTCGCCGAGCCCCCACATTGTCATCGTCCTCCGCCCGCGGATCTCCGCCGAGCCCCCGCATCCTCATCGTCCTCTCCTGCGGATCTCCGCTGAGCCCCCGCATCCTCATTGAGGCAGAGGAGGGACGAGGAGGCGGTCTCCGGCGGCAGCATCTGCCGCATGACTGCGACCTCCGGCGGTGGCGTCTCCCTCCGCCTCCCCCTCACCCTCCGCATCGGCCGTCACCCCTCATCTCCGGCGGCAGCATCTGCCGCACGACTGCGACCTCCGGCGGTGGCGTCTCCCTCCGCCTTCCCCTCACCCTCCGCATCGGTCGCCGCCCCTCACCCTCCGCCTCGACCGCCGCCGTCGCCCGCTGGCCCTCCGCCTTGGATGTCGCTGTGGGAGCACAGCATGGAGGTGTGGTAGTGCCGCCCACTCGCCCTCCACCTCAGGTGCTGCGGCCGCCGCCATGGCCTTCGCCCTCTGCCTCAAGCGCCGCCGCCGCCGCCGCCGCCCTGGCCCTCGTCGTCGCCCCTCCCTCTTCTGTGTCGGCGGTGGAGAAAACCAAACACAAACTGGATGTGGCCAGGCTAGTCAAGTTAACCAACCATACATACTCTCACTTCCCATTCCAGCCAGGCCAGAGCTGGGCTGACCAGGCGGAGTTAGCCTGGCTAGATTTGGTCGACTACCAAACAAACCCTAAAGGACTTGGAAAATAATACAGCCTAAAAGGGTAAAATGCAATAGTGATGGGAACACTAGCAGAACGTCCAGGAGGCACCGCTAGAAGTTCTGTATGAATGAACACCATCTACGATTCTCAGATCAAAACCAACTCTATTATATTTGTTGTTGGAGTATGTGTGTGTTAGGCCCATGAGGCCCATGTAATAGCCCATGTACTCTATCTATACCACCCTACTAGGGTTGGGGAATAATCAACTCATTCTAGCATTCTAGCATGGTATCACTCGCTTAGGTTAGGATCCTCTCCTCCCTCCCTCTACTTCCTCTCTCCAGGTGGCTGCCGCCGCCGACTGCCGGCCGCACGCCCGTGAGCCTGCCCGCCCGCCGCCGCGCCCCCGCGCGAGCGCGCCCGCCATCCGTGGCTGCCCGCGCTGCCCCGCCTCCGCGCGCGCCGCCCGCTGGAGCCGCCGCCCGTCAGAGCCGCCACCTGCGCGCGCCACCCCGTCTGCCGCCGCGCGCAGCCCGCCCGGGCGCTCCCCTCCACGCCGCCCGCATGCGGGCTCCCCTCCCTGCCCCTTGAGCTCGGGGAGCAGCAGAGCGCCCGCGTCACTGGTACACCACTGCCCGTCTCCACCTTGCAGCCCTCCTCCACCCGCAATCCCGCCGCAATCTGCTCCTGCGCGCGTATTCACCTCAAGCCTTGCGCTCGGGAGCCTGTGCTTTGCGCCCAGTACCTCGTCCTACTTGCCTGTGGTACTTCGAATCGACGGAGCTCGGCTTAGGTTGCAGCACGCTCTCCTGCTCCATCCTTCACTAGCGACTGCTCCATCCCTTTACCGCAGCAGCAGCTCCCCTCCCCTGCTCCCTCCGTGTGAACAGCAGCAGCAGCTCCCCTCTCATGGCTCTATTTCCTTCTTCTCCTACTCCCCCCTCCTCGACTGCTCCGGCCGCCGGCGCTGGTGCTGCCTGGCCGGCTTCCTCCTTTCCTCCGGCAGTCACCACCGGCGCTTGGGGCGCGCCACCTGCCTACTACGCCGGTGCCCAGCCCGCCGGCGCTACTCCCTCTACCAGGGCCCTGCCAGCCTTCGCTCTTGCCACCGGTCCGGCCGGTCCGGCGCTGCCCGCCCTCGCCACGCCGGTGGCTGGCCCCTCCTCCTTCTTGGCCGCTACTGCCGCCGGCCCTCCCTCCGGCCCCATCGGCGCGGAAACTCACATCGCCGACGCCCTCGCTGCTGCTCTCATCGCCGCCAGGACTGCTGACACGGAGGCTTCCGAGCGCGTCCAGGCCGCGATGGCTAGGGCGCGTGAGCGCTCCGTGGCTCTGTCCTCCGCTCCGGCCCTCTTCGCCGCGGAGTCCACCCGGCTCCCTCCCCAGGACACCACCACCCCTCCGGCCACTTTGCAGCTCGGCGCTCCTCCAAACAGACCGAGGGGTGCGGGTGGGTGCCGCGGTGGCACGCCGACGTCTCCTCCCTCCGCTGCCTTCGCTGCGGGTGCGCCTGGGCCATCCTTCCACGACCCGTGGTCCGGGTGCACCTCGATGTGGCCATTCCACGTCCCGGGAGGACCTCAGCCACAGCCGGCGGCCATGCTCGCATATGCTGCACCTCCTTTGTCCCAGCCACCGGCCTGGGCTCTACCCGTGCAGCACCGCCCTCCTCTGCCCCCTGTCAGCACCGACTGGATCACTGACTCGGGTGCCTCGTACCACACCACGCCAAACATCAGTATCCTTTCTTCCATTCGCCCTCCCCATCCTTGGTGCCCTTCTTCCATCATGGTCGGCAATGGCTCTTGTCTTCCTG
The DNA here is from genome assembly GCA_022530915.1 of Paspalum notatum. Classification (NCBI taxonomy): domain Eukaryota; kingdom Viridiplantae; phylum Streptophyta; class Magnoliopsida; order Poales; family Poaceae; genus Paspalum; species Paspalum notatum. The sequence goes on from CM039692.1 coordinate 29,652,119, forward strand.
TCACTTCCGTGGGTACTGCGGGCGCCCATGGTCCTTTCCACCTTCCCAATGTTCTTGTTGCTCCACAAATGGTTCATAATCTTCTTTCCATTCGCCAATTCACTACTGACAACTCTTGTACTGTCGAGTTCGACTCCTCCGGTCTTACCGTGAGGGATTCGGCTTCCCAACGTCCACTTCTCCGTTGTGACAGCTCGGGGCCCCTTTACACCCTTCGGTTTCCTCCTTCCGCTGCCCTTTCTTCCCCCTGTCGCACCTTTCTTCGGATGCGTTCGCCACCACCACTTCCTCCACCACTTGGCACCGCCGTCTTGGTCACCCCGGCCGTGACGCCTTGGTCCAGCTTAGTCGTGGCGCGGCCATCACTTGCCCTCAGACCACTGATGAGCATCTCTGTCACGCATGCCAGCTGGGTCGCCACGTTCGTCTCCCTTTCCCTACTTCCTCCTCCCACACGGCTCACATCTTTGATCTCATTCACTGTGACTTGTGGACTTCTCCTGTGCCCAGCATCTTTGGGTACAAGTACTACCTGGTGGTGTTGGATGGCTTCTCCCACTACTCTTGGACCTTTCCTTTGCGCGCCAAGTCTGAGGCGTTCTCCGTGCTCTCCCACTTCTTCGCCTGGGTGTCCACTCAGTTTGGCCTCACCATTAAGGCCGTCCAGTGCGACAACGGGCGTGAGTTTGATAACAACGCCTCCCGCACTTTCTTCCTCTCTCGTGGCGTCCAGCTGCGCATGTCCTGTGTGATGCTCCAGCATCTCAAGTACCTAAATTAAGTAAATTGTACACTATCATGCATCATAAGCATCATGTCGTAATCAGGGTTAGAGGGATTTGGTCATAATGTGGGATTTTTTTTCAGTAATCATGGACAATGCCAGGCTTGTAGTTTGAATTCTGTTGGGTTGTGGGGGAAGCTCATATTACCAAAGTTGTAGGTAAGGATCTAATGAACAACTTTGTCAAATTGAGTTTGGGCAAAAGATAAATTCAAATTAGTGTTTTGAACTTTTTTTTGTCAGCCCAAATAACCAACCCAAACCAGCCTGGTTTTGAAAACCCAAGTTTGTACAAACCTACAGCCACTTTCATGAAATACTCCCATTGAACCAAATGTAGACCATAAAATTCTACACAACTTTCCCAAAAGGCACATGAGGTGTAAATGGCTAGAAAAGGGATTTTTAGAATTTCTAAGATGGGGCATCCTGCGGGTCAAACTTGAGGCAGCAACCCAAATTCAAATTTAGACCAAATTTGACCATAGAACTGGGGGTCAAAGTTTATAACAAAGTTGTAGCTTACAAAATTTTGAACACTCCTTGTATTTTGAGTTTCACCTAAATCGGCCTCTCAGATGCCCAAAAACGCAAATAGAAAAGAGGTGTCTCAGCAGTCAAAGGAGATTTTTCCTTTTTTGGATTTTCCTTTTTCCTTCTCTCTATGACAGGTGGGCCCCACCTGTCGGGTTCCCGCCCGCGGCGTCCAAACTGGGCCGGCCCGCGCCGTTTCGGCCTCGCCCCGTAGACCCGGTCCACTGCGCCCGTCTCTCCGTCTCGCGTCCTGGCCCCACCCGTCAGCGGCTCGCGGCTCATGGACGCGGTCCGCGCCGCGCGGCGCGTCGTCCTCCCGCGTACGACGGTGACCACGCGGCCGACGGTCACCGCCGCGGCCGTCCGGCCACCGCCCGCGCCCTCTCCGCCCTGCCCGCGCTGCCCGACCCCCGGCCTCTAAAAAGGGAGGAGCCCCGCGCCCCAAAACCCTAACGCCCCGCTCCTCTGCCTCTCTCCGCCCGCCCCGAGCCCTTTTTCGCCGCGGCCGCCATAGCCGGCGGCGAGCTCGAACCCGAGCTCGCGCCGCCGCCATCCGGCCTCCCCGAGCCAAACCAACCCCACCACCGCACTCCCCGCTCCACGCCGCCCTCACTCCACTAGATCTAGTCGTCGGACTCCTCTCCCCCGAGGAGATCGAGCTCGGCTCGATGTCGCGTCGCGCCGGGAGCTTCAAGTCGCCGCCGCCGTTCGTCGCCGTTCCCCGCCGACCCGAGCCGCCTCCGCCGTCCACTTCACGCCCACGGTGAGCGCCGCCCAGCCCCGCGTCCCCTCGACCCCGCGTCGCGGCTCCGGCGAGCCCGAGCTCGCCGGCGCGCGCGAGCGTGCCGCGCGCGCGTCGCGCGACCGCGCCTGGTGCGGGGAGGGAGACGACCGGGGGCGCTTTTGCGAGCTAGCCCCCGGGTTTTCCCCTATTTCCAAGCCGGTCCTCCCGCCTGTTTACCGAGTCTTGTAGATCTTGCGTCTAGGCCCTCGGATCTATAGGTTAATTATGCAATAGCCCCTGGATCTGAGTAAATTTCGTTTAAAATGGATTTATTTCGGCTGAAACTTTGATAAATCATAAAAAATCGAATAAAAATCCTAAAAAGGAAAATCTTGTTGTTCTGGAACCACAGTAAAATGATCTATGCAATGGATATGATATGGATCTGTGCATGTCAACTTTTGTTCACAATTTTTGCACATGCATGTTCTATGTTGTAAATAGGAAAAAGTATATCTAATGAACTCTAATGAACTTCAAATGGGGTGGAACTTGGACAGTGGCCTGTGTAGGGTATTTAGACAGTGTATGAAATTTTGTGGCCCTAGCTTTTCTCTTTTATACACTGTTTTCCTTTTTTTTCATGATAAAGTAGATAATTATGGTAATAGAAGTAAGGGCTAAATGGAAGATGGCTAATATGAACCCCTGACACTTTTCTTAGCTTGGTAATAGCTGATTTAGCCCACTAATCCAAAATGAGGCCAGGCATGTGGGTTTTGCGAGGTGGTTTGAAAAATAACAAAAGTTGCTAGTTGAGAAAAGGGAAATAGGAAAAAGTGTATTTAAATTACTAGGAAAATTTTAAGAAAAGTGTGGTGGCTAGTACATGGTGTCGAAAGTCCATAAAGCATATAGGTGCAAGTCTTAGGTACCGCGTTGTCATGCATGTCCATTTTTCCCCTCTAATAGAAATGTTTACTTACTTTGCCCTATTTTCCGCTGCGGGTTATATATTCACTGCGCTCTGTCCGACACTGCATTTATCGCACTCTTTTGCATATGATGGCATGCATATAGACCCCGCGCCCGAGGAGCAGGAGATTCCGGTGATCGAGGAGCCAGAAGACCCGGAACCCGAGCTGCAGCAAGAAGAGTACCCGCAGGCCGCACCTGACTTCACCGCCGAGGAAGCTAACCCTAGCGAGGAAGGTAGGCAGGCCCTACATTCTCCTAGCAAATTATAATTTATGATTACGCATATGCATTAGGTATTGTTTGGAACCTTATTGCATTAGAACCACTGGCCGCCCTGGCTCTAGCACCAATAATAGGTCCGTAGGACGAGTTGCATAGAAATGATAGGGCCGAGTAGACACGAGTGAATGGTCACTCGTCACGTAGGTTGACCTTGAAAAGAAAATGATACACTGAAAACTGCCTTGATGGCTTTACTGTTGATGATTAAAAGGAGACCGGGCGGAGATTAAGCTTTACTTTTCGAGGTGTGTGTTGTTGCGGTGTAATGGCTCCGCCCGAGTCGTTTAAGGCCCGTCCGCTGTTCGCCTGCTGGTTGGCATACCATTGCTAAAGTGCTTACCCGGTTAATGGGGCCGGTGAAACCTTACTTGTGCCATCCGGAGAACAGAAACACGTTCCTACCCACTGGTTGAGAGGAAGGTGGCCCGGGGGAGCTTGGTACTCATGGCGGGGAGTCCGAGATGTCGGCAGGCTCGTCATGGGGGCACAACCCGGGAGTCAGGTGGGAGTGAATCGAACTTGGGATGGGACAGGTGGAGGAGGGGGACTATATGTGGGAAAGCCGTCGTGCGAGTAAGCATATGGGCCCCTGGCATTTTTAGTTATTCCCGGGAATTAGAAATCGATTCGAATCGCTGATACTCACCAGGTGTGAGAATGCCAAATGCCGCACACGGGCAACGTAGTAATAACCTTAATATTCTGCAATATGATTCATGGTTTGGATATCAAGTGGTTGATTATTATTTGAGACTCAGATATTTCATAATGATGATAGCTATGTACTTGCAAAGGATTATCTCTTTCTTTCACAAGGGTAGTGGCTGTTAAATCCCACTATCCGTAAATAAACTTTTGAGCTAAGAATCCAAGGCTAAGGATCCAATGATAGTAAGCAAGCTTTGCGTCAGCCGTAAGCCTTGCCATTAAGTCCTCTGAGTAATTAGTACTCAGGGTTTGCCCCCAACATTTGGATTTCAGGTATGGAGTTCCTCTTCTGCGCCTGTGTTGGCGGGGGAGCCTGTTATCATCAGGAGTGACAGGAGTCATGTCATGGCATGGGGGTGACATCAGTGGGCGTGATGTCGCTCATCTACTGCATTTCTTTTGGTTTAAGCATGACCTATGGTCTTAGACTTCCGCTGTGAGACATTATTTCGAATTTCGGCCGATGTTGGCCCTATGTTGAACTTATCTTATTCAGAACCTGGTTTGTAACTTAAAGCCTTATTACTATCTATTCAAATGCCTGTGATGATGTAACTGTTGTGGCTCCATCGTGAGTCGGATGTGTGTGATGTCGGTTCATCTGGGATTTGGTGCAAATCGAGAGCCGAGGGCTTCTCGACGGACGACCGGGTTTAGTACGGTCTAAGTACACTGTAAGCTAATGATGACAGGTGTACTTAGCCCGTATTAAATCGGCGGTTCCGCCACAGCTGGTATCAGAGCCGATCATACACAGACAACAGTTATATCATCAAGATTTAGTTTACAAAACTATTTTTTGAAAGCCCTTTTCAAGTAATTTGTAAAAGAGAGTATACGATATGCCCGTATTAAGGATGTTAGTGTTATCCAGGTGACATCGCTGACATTTTGACCTAGATAGAACCCATATGCATATTCGGGGCTTTGAGAAACAACTTTTCGGCCATTAGCCCTCCCCAGTACTGGTGGAAGCTATTGGAAGTTTTGCGATTAGTTGTGAACTCTGCATTCATGCTGGTAGGATAGAAATTTTTAAGGGGGGTGGTCACCTTTGCGGTGTTTGTGACCACTCTTCTGTTGTGACGCAGCAAGAATTCAATTTGCTTGCGTGGGTGCCAGCCCGGTCTAGCAGAGGACCGTACAGATGCGTTGTCCACGCGGCGCAAATTGCGTGGATGCCACTTCTAGGTTTAGAGTGGTAATGTTGGAAGCATGCATTTTTCTGCAGGTACACTGACTACGTGCGATATTAAGAACGATAGTGAACGCCTAGTTGCATTAGAGAGAGCCGTGCATATATGTCACCGAATTATCGCTAGTAATACTAAATAGGGTGTGCGATGTGAGATCGATAAGGACGAATCATGCATCATGATTTTCTTTTCTGTCAAATGGGATTTGCTGCTAAAAATATGAGTATTGCATGAACTCGAAATTTTAAGACACCACTCTACACGTTTCCTCCGATCCGTCTTGATCATGATTTTAAAATCCACTCCCTTATAAAACTAAGACATCACCTTTTTATGCCAAACAGATGGTGAGGACGAAGCAGACCGCGCGCAAGGCCACCGGAGGGCGCCCTTTGCCCCCTATGACCCACACCCCGCCGGTTGCCGAGGGTGGATGGGTCCATGAGCGTTGCCGGGAGGACTGTCCCATGTCCCTGATCCTGTGCAGGGCCATGCGTGAGTTGGGACGTCGCCCCTGCCCGTTCATCTCCACGCAGCTGATCCACGAGCCGGGAGTCTGTGAGGCCAAGGTGGTCCTCACCACGGCCAACGGTAGCTTCCGCACGATCGTTTCCCGCGGAGTCAGTGGGGAGGACGCTCGCAAGGGTGCTCTCATGACAGCCCTTGCAGTACTGAGCTCTGAGGAGGAGGCGGGTGACACGGTGCTGCGTTTCCTCCCTACCCTCGGACAGGACGACGACCCGTGGCAGGACCGTCGCGACGACCTTCGGGCACGGGGTGCCTCGCGCCCCCAGATCGCGTGCGTGGACTACGCCCGCAAGGTGTACGGGCTGTACATTCAGGAGAAGGACCGCAGCCAGGCACAGGGACGCTCAGGCTCGCCGTGAGGAGTTGGAGGCGCAGGTGTCGGTGCTCCAGCAGCGCCTCGCGCAGTACGAGGGATCCCAGGACGGGGAGTCCTCCGAGCCTCAGGAGATGGAGCAGGACGAGGACGCCGCGACTACCGGTCACTCTGAGGCGTAGAGGATGTCTTAGTGGAGTAGTAGTATGTGGCGCGTAGCTAGCACGTTGATAGCGATATTTTGTTTCACCACGCTCCGTGCTTACTTATGGTTGTACCTAAACATTTGTGAGGTGAGAGCTCATACGGGTACCCCATTTATGTAATATGGGACGCCACTTGATGTGTGATTCGATGGTTGGTCGATGTAACCACCATCCTATGATGTAATGGCTAAAACTTGAGCCTTAATTTAGATCGTTTTAATTAAATTCGGAATTTGGTTTTCTGCACTACCTGGTTGCATTGCACGCAAGATATGTACATGTCATGATTTCTGAGCCTACACCTACGATGCACGAAAATCTCATGTAAACCACGTTGGCATCCTCCTTGCAGATGGTGAACACTCGCAATGGGCAACACTCGGGTTCGGAGCAGCAGGCGAACGGCGCCCCACCTCCGCCGGAGTTGGCTACCCTGATCGTGCAACAGGGTGAGCTGATCCGACTGCTAGCGGAAGAGCGCCAAGGCCGCGGTAATGGGCAGCGGGAGCCTAGAAACCGTAGTATCTCATACCGGGACTTTGAGGATTTGCGCCCTCCCATCTTCAGCAAGTGCCCCGAACCGCTGGATGCTGATGACTGGCTCCGCACCATCAGATCCAAGTTTACTCTCCTCCCAGAGTTGACCGAGCAACAGAAAGCGCGCTTTGCCGGGCAGCTGCTACAGGGACCTGCGGGGGCATGGCATGCCACGTTCCTTGAGATGCAGCGGGCTGGGCATGAGCCCACCTGGGAGGAGTTCTCTCAGGCTTTCCGGGCCCACCATATCCCGGATAGCCTGGTAGAACAGAAGAAGCGAGAATTTCGAGAGCTCAAGCAAGGAAACAAGACGGTGATGCAGTACGTACAGGCGTTTATTCACCTGTCGCAGTATGCACCGGAGGATGTGCGAGATGACCCCTCTCGTGCCGCTAGGCTTCTGAGCGGCTTTGACCCCACTCTCCAGACACACTTGGGGCGTCGCTACCAGAGCTTCACCGACTTGGTGGACACCGCGCTTGATATGGAGAATCGCCTGCGGGTCGCTAATGAAGATCAGAGGCGCAAGCGCCAAGCCAACACATCTGCTGCTGGATCCTCCCAGAAGCAAAAGTCAGCTTATAGGCCCTCACAGCAGTACTATCAGCAGCCCCGTTTCACGGTCCGGCCCAATCAGCCGGGCTGGGTTCACCGGGTGCCACAGCAGCAGCAGCCACAGCAGCAGCAGAGGCTCACCGCCGGTACACAAGCTCCGGCCCCCGCGACACGTGTCCTCGCTCTCCCGGGGCCTGGAAACCCTTGCTTTAACTGTGGCAAGGTGGGGCACTTCAGTCGGGATTGCAGGGCACCCCGCAAAATTCAAGGCCCGAATCCAGCAGGCGGCACCCAGCAGGGCAAGCAGAAGGGGCCGGCACAGAGGACGGGTCGGGTGCACTACATCCACCTGAAGCAGATTCCCGCCGGTGTGCCGGTGCTCGCTGGTACGTTCATGATCAACGGTCGTCCGACCGTCGTGCTATTTGATTCGGGGGCTACGCATACCTTTATTAGCAAAGCATACGCACAGAAGCATGACATAAAAATGCACAAGTTGAGGGAAAACTACCACATCACTGCCCCAGGGTCTCCTATTGATACCAGTCTAGGGGTCAAGCACTTAAAGCTGGAAATAGGAACCGAGACATTTATCATCAACCCCGTGGTGCTGCCACACCAGGGGATTGATATTATCTTGGGAATGAATTGGATGACCGAAAACAACGCCGTCCTAGATATTGGCAATAGGGCCATACAGTTAAGGTCTAGGGTCAGCGGCAAGGTTATACGAGTACACATGCCAGACATGAAACACATGGTGGCCACAGTAAATGCAACTGAACTCGATGAAATCAAAAAGATTCCTGTAGTATGTGACTTCCCGGACGTATTTCCGGAAGAACTGCCGGGTCTGCCTCCAGATAGGGATGTAGAGTTCCGCATTGACCTCGTCCCTGGTACAGCCCCTGTCTCAAAAAGGCCATACAGAATGGCACCGGATGAACTAAAAGAGCTAAAAATACAGCTCCAAGAGCAACTAGATAAGGGTTTCATTCGGCCAAGTTCGTCACCTTGGGGTTGTCCGGCCCTCTTCGTAGAGAAGAAAGATCAGGGAGGTAAAAGGCTCTGTGTGGACTACAGGCCGCTAAATGCAGTCACAGTCAAAAATAAATATCCAATTCCACACATTGACATCCTGTTCGATCAGTTAGCTGGGGCCAAAGTCTTCTCAAAAATTGACTTAAGATCGGGCTATTATCAGATAAAAATCAGAGAAGAAGACATACCAAAAACTGCTTTCTCGACCAGATATGGCTTGTATGAATATCTGGTCATGTCCTTTGGGTTAACCAACGCACCGGCCTTCTTCATGTACATGATGAACTCGGTGTTCATGAACGAGCTCGACAAGTTCGTCGTGGTATTCATTGATGATATATTAATCTACTCCAAAAATGAAAAAGAACACGAAGAACATTTGCGGGTAGTACTCACTCGGCTAAGAGAACACAAGCTCTATGCCAAGTTCAGCAAGTGCGCTTTCTGGTTAAAGGAAGTGGGTTTCCTGGGGCATATTCTGTCAGAAAAGGGAGTAGCGGTTGACCCTAGCAAAGTAAAGGATGTTCTGAACTGGAAGCAGCCGGAAACTGTCACAGAGATTCGGAGTTTTCTTGGTCTAGCGGGCTACTACCGTCGCTTTATCAAGGACTTCTCCAAAATTGCTAAACCAATGACCTCCTTGACTAAGAAAAATTCAAAATTCGTGTGGGGTCCGAAGTGTGAGGATGGGTTCCGGGAATTAAAGAAACTTCTGACAACAGCACCAGTGCTAGCCCAACCGGATGTCACAAAGCCATTTGATGTATATTGTGATGCTTCCGGCCAGGGGCTGGGCTGTGTCCTAATGCAAGAAGGGAGAGTAATCGCTTACGCTTCCCGCCAACTAAGGAAACACGAAGCGAACTACCCAACCCATGATCTTGAGCTAGCCGCAGTTGTACACGCCCTGAAGATATGGAGGCACTACCTGCTGGGCAACACGTGTCACATCTACACTGACCACAAGAGCCTCAAATACATCTTCACACAGCCCGAGTTAAACATGAGGCAAAGACGGTGGTTAGAGTTGATAAAAGACTATGACCTGGAGATTCATTACCACCCCGGAAAGGCGAATGTGGTAGCTGACGCACTAAGCCGTCGGGCTCATTGCAATGTGATTGAAGCTCGGCCCACGGCAAGAGTGATTTGTTGGGAGATGGATAAGATAGAGATGCCAACCGAGCAGCTAGTCGAACTCTATAGCCTCCTCATTGAACCGACAATAAAAGACCTAGTCATTGCAGCACAAAAACAAGACCCGGGTATGGCCCACATCCGTGAGGGTATTGATGAAGAGAAGAAGGCTTGCTTCACACTAGATGACCAAGGGGTCCTGTGGTTTAAAAATCGCCTAGTAGTGCCAAAAGACATGGAGTTGCGGAAGAAAATACTCGACGAAGCCCACACCTCCGTGCTTACCATGCACCCAGGCAGTAATAAGATGTACCAAGACCTGAAACAGAAGTTTTGGTGGACTCGCATGAAGCGGGAAATCGCCAAGTATGTGTCAGAATGCGACGTGTGTAAGAGAGTGAAGGCTGACCACTTAAAGCCGGGCGGTATGCTTCAACCCTTGAACATCCCGGCTTGGAAGTGGGAAGATATACACATGGATTTCGTGGTGGGTTTGCCTCGCACTCATAAGGGTTATGATTCCATATGGGTGATTATCGACCGGTTCACGAAATCGGCCCATTTTCTCCCTGTAAAAACAGTCTACCGTGCCAACACGTATGCCGAGTTGTATATAGCAAAGATTGTATCCTTACATGGTGTCCCTCGGACCATTACCTCGGATCGAGGCTCAGTCTTTGTGTCTCGTTTCTGGGAGCAGCTACAGAAGTCTCTAGGCACAAAGTTGATCCATAGCTCAGCGTACCACCCTCAGACTAGTGGTCAAGTAGAAAGAGTAAATCAGATCCTAGAAGACATGCTTCGGGCCTGTGTCTTAACCTATTCCACCAAGTGGGATGAGTGTTTGCCCCTAGCAGAGTTTGCATATAACAACAGCTACCAAAAGAGCTTGGAGATGGCTCCTTTCGAGGCTCTGTATGGGAGGAGGTGCAGAACACCTCTGAACTGGTCAGAACCTGGAGAGCGAGTCACCTTCGGGCCCGATTTGGTAACACAAGCCGAAGAGCAAGTGAGGTTTATACAGGAGAACCTAAAAAGGGCACAGTCAAGGCAAAAAAGTTATTCAGATAGAAGGAGGAGACCGCTAGTGTTTAAAGAGGGTGATCACGTGTATCTTCGGGTATCGCCGATGAAAGGTGTGCACCGGTTTGGGGTAAAAGGGAAGCTAGCACCGCGGTACGTTGGGCCATTCAAGATTTCCGAGAAATGTGGGCCCGTGGCTTACCGGTTAGAGCTACCACCACGCCTCGCGGCAGTCCATGATATCTTTCACGTGTCACAACTTAAGAAGTGCCTGCGAGTGCCAGAGGAAGAGATCGACACATCCCAAGTTCAGATTGAACCGGACCTCACTTATGAGGCCAGACCGGTGAAAGTCCTGGACCAAAAGCAACGATCGACTCGACGTAGCACGGTCACCATGTATAAGGTGCAATGGAGTGAGCACACCGAAGAAGAGGCCATGTGGGAGACGGAGGAGTACCTGCGAACCAAGTATCCGGGTTTCCTTCCGTCCACCTCGAACGAGTATGTTTCGACTTGCTTAAAACCTTTAAATACCAGTCGCACTGCACTTTCTCATCTCTATAAACTCTCCACCCACAACACATCAAAATCTCGGGACGAGATTTCCTTAAGGGGGGTGGGTTGTGATGCTCCAGCATCTCAAGTACCTAAATTAAGTAAATTGTACACTATCATGCATCATAAGCATCATGTCGTAATCAGGGTTAGAGGGATTTGGTCATAATGTGGGATTTTTTTTTCAGTAATCATGGACAATGCCAGGCTTGTAGTTTGAATTCTGTTGGGTTGTGGGGGAAGCTCATATTACCAAAGTTGTAGGTAAGGATCTAATGAACAACTTTGTCAAATTGAGTTTGGGCAAAAGATAAATTCAAATTAGTGTTTTGAACTTTTTTTTGTCAGCCCAAATAACCAACCCAAACCAGCCTGGTTTTGAAAACCCAAGTTTGTACAAACCTACAGCCACTTTCATGAAATACTCCCATTGAACCAAATGTAGACCATAAAATTCTACACAACTTTCCCAAAAGGCACATGAGGTGTAAATGGCTAGAAAAGGGATTTTTAGAATTTCTAAGATGGGGCATCCTGCGGGTCAAACTTGAGGCAGCAACCCAAATTCAAATTTAGACCAAATTTGACCATAGAACTGGGGGTCAAAGTTTATAACAAAGTTGTAGCTTACAAAATTTTGAACACTCCTTGTATTTTGAGTTTCACCTGAATCGGCCTCTCAGATGCCCAAAAACGCAAATAGAAAAGAGGTGTCTCAGCAGTCAAAGGAGATTTTTCCATTTTTGGATTTTCCTTTTTCCTTCTCTCTATGACAGGTGGGCCCCACCTGTCGGGTTCCCGCCCGCGGCGTCCAAACTGGGCCGGCCCGCGCCGTTTCGGCCTCGCCCCGTAGACCCGGTCCACTGCGCCCGTCTCTCCGTCTCGCGTCCTGGCCCCACCCGTCAGCGGCTCGCGGCTCATGGACGCGGTCCGCGCCGCGCGGCGCGTCGTCCTCCCGCGTACGACGGCGACCACGCGGCCGACGGTCACCGCCGCGGCCGTCCGGCCACCGCCCGCGCCCTCTCCGCCCTGCCCGCGCTGCCCGACCCCCGGTCTCTAAAAAGGGAGGAGCCCCGCGCCCCAAAACCCTAACGCCCCGCTCCTCTGCCTCTCTCCGCCCACCCCGAGCCCTTTTTCGCCGCGGCCGCCATAGCCGGCGGCGAGCTCGAACCCGAGCTCGCGCCGCCGCCATCCGGCCTCCCCGAGCCAAACCAACCCCACCACCGCACTCCCCGCTCCGCGCCGCCCTCACTCCACTAGATCTAGTCGTCGGACTCCTCTCCCCCGAGGAGATCGAGCTCGGCTCGACGTCGCGTCGCGCCGGGAGCTTCAAGTCGCCGCCGCCGTTCGTCGCCGTTCCCCGCCGACCCGAGCCGCCTCCGCCGTCCACTTCACGCCCACGGTGAGCGCCGCCCAGCCCCGCGTCCCCTCGACCCCGCGTCGCGGCTCCGGCGAGCCCAAGCTCGCCGGCGCGCGCGAGCGCGCCGCGCGCGCGCGTCGCGCGACCGCGCCTGGCGCGGGGAGGGAGACGACCGGGGGCGCTTTTGCGAGCTAGCCCCCGGGTTTTCCCTTATTTCCAAGCCGGTCCTCCCGCCTGTTTACCGAGTCTTGTAGATCTTGCGTCTAGGCCCTCGGATCTATAGGTTAATTATGCAATAGCCCCTGGATCTGAGTAAATTTCGTTTAAAATGGATTTATTTCGGCTGAAACTTTGATAAATCATAAAAAATCGAATAAAAATCCTAAAAAGGAAAATCTTGTTGTTCTGGAACCACAGTAAAATGATCTATGCAATGGATATGATATGGATCTGTGCATGTCAACTTTTGTTCACAATTTTTGCACATGCATGTTCTATGTTGTAAATAGGAAAAAGTATATCTAATGAACTCTAATGAACTTCAAATGGGGTGGAACTTGGACAGTGGCCTGTGTAGGGTATTTAGACAGTGTATGAAATTTTGTGGCCCTAGCTTTTCTCTTTTATACACTGTTTTCCTTTTTTTTCATGATAAAGTAGATAATTATGGTAATAGAAGTAAGGGCTAAATGGAAGATGGCTAATATGAACCCCTGACACTTTTCTTAGCTTGGTAATAGCTGATTTAGCCCACTAATCCAAAATGAGGCCAGGCATGTGGGTTTTGCGAGGTGGTTTGAAAAATAACAAAAGTTGCTAGTTGAGAAAAGGGAAATAGGAAAAAGTGTATTTAAATTACTAGGAAAATTTTAAGAAAAGTGTGGTGGCTAGTACATGGTGTCGAAAGTCCATAAAGCATATAGGTGCAAGTCTTAGGTACCGCGTTGTCATGCATGTCCATTTTTCCCCTCTAATAGAAATGTTTACTTACTTTGCCCTATTTTCCGCTGCGGGTTATATATTCACTGCGCTCTGTCCGACACTGCATTTATCGCACTCTTTTGCATATGATGGCATGCATATAGACCCTGCGCCCGAGGAGCAGGAGATTCCGGTGATCGAGGAGCCAGAAGACCCGGAACCCGAGCTGCAGCAAGAAGAGTACCCGCAGGCCGCACCTGACTTCACCGCCGAGGAAGCTAACCCTAGCGAGGAAGGTAGGCAGGCCCTACATTCTCCTAGCAAATTATAATTTATGATTACGCATATGCATTAGGTATTGTTTGGAACCTTATTGCATTAGAACCACTGGCCGCCCTGGCTCTAGCACCAATAATAGGTCCGTAGGACGAGTTGCATAGAAATGATAGGGCCGAGTAGACACGAGTGAATGGTCACTCGTCACGTAGGTTGACCTTGAAAAGAAAATGATACACTGAAAACTGCCTTGATGGCTTTACTGTTGATGATTAAAAGGAGACCGGGCGGAGATTAAGCTTTACTTTTCGAGGTGTGTGTTGTTGCGGTGTAATGGCTCCGCCCGAGTCGTTTAAGGCCCGTCCGCTGTTCGCCTGCTGGTTGGCATACCATTGCTAAAGTGCTTACCCGGTTAATGGGGCCGGTGAAACCTTACTTGTGCCATCCGGAGAACAGAAACACGTTCCTACCCACTGGTTGAGAGGAAGGTGGCCCGGGGGAGCTTGGTACTCATGGCGGGGAGTCCGAGATGTCGGCAGGCTCGTCATGGGGGCACAACCCGGGAGTCAGGTGGGAGTGAATCGAACTTGGGATGGGACAGGTGGAGGAGGGGGACTATATGTGGGAAAGCCGTCGTGCGAGTAAGCATATGGGCCCCTGGCATTTTTAGTTATTCCCGGGAATTAGAAATCGATTCGAATCGCTGATACTCACCAGGTGTGAGAATGCCAAATGCCGCACACGGGCAACGTAGTAATAACCTTAATATTCTGCAATATGATTCATGGTTTGGATATCAAGTGGTTGATTATTATTTGAGACTCAGATATTTCATAATGATGATAGCTATGTACTTGCAAAGGATTATCTCTTTCTTTCACAAGGGTAGTGGCTGTTAAATCCCACTATCCGTAAATAAACTTTTGAGCTAAGAATCCAAGGCTAAGGATCCAATGATAGTAAGCAAGCTTTGCGTCAGCCGTAAGCCTTGCCATTAAGTCCTCTGAGTAATTAGTACTCAGGGTTTATTTCAGGTATGGAGTTCCTCTTCTGCGCCTGTGTTGGCGGGGGAGCCTGTTATCATCAGGAGTGACAGGAGTCATGTCATGGCATGGGGGTGACATCAGTGGGCGTGATGTCGCTCATCTACTGCATTTCTTTTGGTTTAAGCATGACCTATGGTCTTAGACTTCCGCTGTGAGACATTATTTCGAATTTCGGCCGATGTTGGCCCTATGTTGAACTTATCTTATTCAGAACCTGGTTTGTAACTTAAAGCCTTATTACTATCTATTCAAATGCCTGTGATGATGTAACTGTTGTGGCTCCATCGTGAGTCGGATGTGTGTGATGTCGGTTCATCTGGGATTTGGTGCAAATCGAGAGCCGAGGGCTTCTCGACGGACGACCGGGTTTAGTACGGTCTAAGTACACTGTAAGCTAATGATGACAGGTGTACTTAGCCCGTATTAAATCGGCGGTTCCGCCACATCCTGTCCCTACACCTCCGCTCAGAACGGCAAGGCTGAGCGCATGATTCGCACCACTAACGATGTCATGCGGACCCTTCTGTTCCAGGCTTCTCTTCCTGCTCGCTTCTGGGCGGAGAGTCTCCACACTGCCACCTACTTGCTCAACCGTCTCCCCTCCACTGCCACCCTGGCTCCCACTCCTCACCACGCCCTCTTCGGTACCCCTCCTCGCTACGATCACCTCCGTGTCTTCGGGTGTGCGTGTTATCCTAACACCTCAGCCACTGCTCCTCACAAGCTGGCGCCCCGCTCGACTCGGTGTGTGTTTCTCGGTTACTCACCTGACCACAAGGGCTACCATTGCCTTGACCTCACTTCTCGTCGGATTCTTATATCCCGGCACGTCGTGTTTGACGAGTCGGATTTCCCTTTCTCCACCACATCCACCTCTTCCTCCGACCAAGCGTTGGAGTCCCTCTTTCCGACTGACTCAGTGGTTCAGCCACCTTTGTCTGAGCGTTCTGCAGGTCTTCCGCCGGCTTACATCCCTGATGCGCCGGCCCCGGTTCCGGTGGTCCCTGCGGCGCCACGCGCGGGCCCGGAGATCCCTGCTGCGCCGACATCTCCTGCTGCGCCACGCGCGGCCCTTCCGCCGGCTTACTTCCCTGATGCGCCGGCCCTGTTTCCGGTGGTCCCTGCGGCGCCACGCGCGGGCCCGGAGATCCCTGCTGCGCCGACATCTCCTGCTGCGCCTCGCGCGGCCCCGGCGGCCCCGTCACGCGGCCCCGGCGTCCCCTGCCGCGCCACGCGCGGCCCCAGCGCCTCCACTGCGCTATGCGCAACCCGTGGCGGTGGTCTCTCCGGCCCCAGCGCCGCCACCGCTGGCGTCTCCTGTGCCGGTCCCGTCTTCGTCACCGCCCGCGGGGCCGCCGGAGCCGCCTCGCCACCCTCGCATTGCCGCCCGTGTCGAGTCGACGGTGTACCACCCGCCTGTCCTTGAGCGGGATCCTCGTCACCTACATCCCATGGTGACACGGCGGGCGGCTGGTGTTCTTCGGCCCGCGGCCCTCTCTACTGCAGCCGCGGAGTCGGGGATCTCTCCTGTACCCTCCTCCGTCCGCGACGCCCTGGCGGACCCACACTGGCGCCGTGCGATGGAAGAGGAGTAGCGGCTCTCCTCGCCAACCAGACGTGGGCTCTGGTGCCACCCCTGCCTGGTGGCAATGTGGTCACTGGCAAGTGGATCTGGACGCACAAGAGGCGAGCTGATGGCACTCTGGATCGCTACAAGGCTCGTTGGGTTCTCCGGGGCTTCACCCAGCGCCCTGGTGTCGACTACGATGAGACCTTCAGCCCAGTGGTGAAGCCTGCTATAGTGCGCACGGTCCTCTCGCTGGCTCTCTCTCGTGCATGGCCTATGCACCAGCTGGACGTCAAGAATGCCTTTCTTCATGGTACCTTGACTGAGACAGTCTACTGCAGTCAACCCGCGGGCTTCGTGGATCCCGCTCAACAAGCCTCTCTATGGCTTGAAGCAGGCTCCTCGGGCTTGGTACTCTCGGTTTGCCACGTTCTTGGTCACTTTGGGTTTCACTGAGGCCAAGTCAGACACATCCCTGTTTGTCTATCGGCATGAAGATGAGATGGCTTATCTGCTGCTATATGTTGATGACATCGTTCTCACAGCCTCCAGTCAGCACTTGCTCCAGCGGATCATCACCTCCCTGCAGCAGGAGTTTGCTATGAAGGACCTTGGCGTGGTCCACCACTTCTTGGGTGTCATAGTTGAGCCCCGTCCTTCTGGCCTTCTCCTCCACCAGCGGCAGTACACTCTTGACATTCTGGAGCGAGCAGGGATGACTGACTGCAACCCCTGTTCCACCCCGGTTGACACTCAGGCCAAGCTCTCAGAGGATGCGGGCCCTCCAGTTACTGGTCCTACTGCTTATCGTAGCCTTGCTGGTGCTCTGCAGTATCTCACCTTCACCAGGCCGGAGATCACATATGCAGTTCAGCAGGTCTGTCTCCATATGCATGATCCTCGGGAGCCGCACCTCACTGCCCTGAAGCGTCTCCTCCGCTACCTTCGGGGCACTGTGGACTACAGCCTTCTTCTTCACCGGTCTTCCTCCGCCGAGCTTATCGTCTACACCGACGCTGACTGGGCCGGGTGTCCAGACACTCGTCGGTCCACATCCGGCTACGCTGTCTTCCTAGGCGGCAACCTTGTCTCTTGGTCGTCCAAGCGTCAGCCGGTCGTCTCTCGCTCCAGTGCTGAGGCCGAGTACCGGGCTGTCGCCAACGGCGTGGCAGAGGCTTCCTGGCTCCGGCAGCTCCTGGCTGAGCTTCATAGCCCGCTCGCCAAGAGCACGCTCGTCTACTGCGACAACGTCAGCGCAGTGTACCTCTCCACCAACCCGGTCCAGCACCAGCGGACTAAGCACGTGGAGATCGACCTGCACTTCGTCCGCGATAGGGTCGCCATCGGCGATGTTCGAGTTCTACACGTCCCGACCACCTCCCAGTTTGCCGACATCTTCACCAAGGGTCTATCCTCTGCGATCTTCTCTGAGTTTCGTTCCAGCCTCAACATCACTCGTGGCTAGAGTTGAGTTGGGGGGTGTAATCCTGTGTGTGTTTCTTGCCGGTCTTATACTCCGCTGCGCCGAAAGTTCAGACTTCTTGTCCAGTCTTAAACTCCGCTGCGCCGAAGGTTCAGACTGTGGGGGGAGGGAGGGGAGGGAGGAGGGGTGTTGGAGTATGTGTGTGTTAGGCCCATGAGGCCAGTCTTATACTCCGCTGCACCGAAAGTTCAGACTTCTTGTCCAATCTTAAACTCCGCTGTGCCGGAAGTTCAGACTGCAGGGGGGTGTTGGAGTATGTGTGTGTTAGGCCCATGAGGCCCATGTAATAGCCCATGTACTCTATCTATACCACCCTTCTAGGGTTGGAGAATAATCAACTCATTCTAGCATTCTAGCATTTGTGAAATAGAACATCTAAGCAGGATTAGTAAGAAAATTTCTTTCAAACAGAAACATCTGCAATTCAGATCATATGGCCACGGCTGACTCATGTTTAGGTACCTTCTGAATCTGAAGACAATAAGAACTATGGGTACTGCAATTTTAAAATGGACCAAAATCTCACAAAATGTCAAAACGATGATCTTCACGCCGCAGAAAGACACTTGGTCTGAGGATGAACGGAAAGAACATCTCAAAAATGATAGCGCCATCACTTTTTCTTTTTCCCACCTTTTGTGTTCTTTGAACTTCCACCAGTTGAAGGACCGGGTGCTGGCTCCTGCTTCTTTGTCCTTCCGTGATGCTTGGGAACTAGCTCAGCTATTTGGATCATCAGCTGCTTCTCTGTAACATGTGAAGGCATGTTAGTAAGATACAAAGCTAAAAATACCTCTTACAAAGATCAAATATTTGGCAGCGCCATAGAGTAACTAATGCTGTACTCGCAGATCAACTACTGGAAGATCAAATATTTGGCAGCGCCATAGAGTAACTAATGCTGTACTCGCAGATCAACTACTGGATGGTGCAGAGTTGTATGCTTCATTTTCAATAAAGAGAAAAAAGCCCACGCTAGCAAAATAAATATCACATCAAATTTCAAAATATGTAGTTGGAATCAAGCATCATATTGGTGCAAGCCCTTAAAAGTCCTTTTTTGTAGTCCTTAAACACCTCTATTCAGCTCAACATAAACCCCCCTCTAGGTGATAATAGAGATGTACTCCCTCTGTCCCAAATTGTAAGAGGTTTTAGCTCTCTTTTTTTATCCATCCATATTCATATGGATGTTGATGATCTAGACACATTGAACACATATACATGGAGCAATGGATGAATCTAATAGAGGCCTAGAACCCCTTACAATTTGGGGCAGAGGGAGTAGCTAAGTCACCACAAAAAAAAAGTTGCTAAAAAACATTACACCACTCATCCCGTCATCCGCACAACTTGATAGAAGCTGGTCTACTGATTGTTTGCATGGTAGTACCACAAGATTATAGTTTCAGCTTAGATGTGCTTGGCCAACATAAAAAACTACATATGGTGGAGATTTCATTGGGATGAGTAATGAGAAAAGAAGCTTAATTTGGAAGATTATTACATTCTCAGCCACCCATTCTTCAGAACCAGAATTGAAGTCAGGTTAGCAAAAAAATCACATATAAAATGTCAACATAGTTGCACAGACATGTTATATCATCAAGCATCACTGCTCACAGCAACATTATAAAATGATGGAATAAAAAACGATTTACAAGATTGTTAAACAGTATCCTATACGCCCAACATTAGGTTTACTGAACAATTTGATGCCAGTAACAAAATATCTCACCTTGGACACTTGTAAGGCAAACTTTTTCCTAGAAAGTCAGGATAAACAATAACAAAACTTCCTAAAGCATCTATGTCCTATGTCAAAGTCAAATAGAACAAGGGACCGTTCTCTTCAGCTTATCGCTGAAATACGCCGCAGCCCACAAAGCCCGAGAAAGGTTCCAGACCGTTCTCTTACTCCATCGTACGGCACGGACCCAGCGTTGTACTGTGCAGCGTAGCGTTTACGCACCGCATAATCTAGAAGGAACGTAGCCCAAGGGCAGCCCGGTGCATGAGCTCCCGCTTGCTAGGGGGCCGGGGAAGGGTCGGACACGACATTGGACATAGATGCTTTAGGAAGTTTTGTTATTGTTAGTTCTAGGTGCCATGATTCGTATCCTGACTTGCTAGGAAAAAGTTTGCCTTACAAGTGTCCAAGGTGAGATCTTTTATTTGTCGTTCTTAATTGTTCAGTAAACATAATGTTAATCCAAACTAGATAATAAGAAAATCACAGTAAGGTACTACCTCTTGTTTTTTTATTTGTCGCTCTTCAAGTCAAAATTGATCTAGGCATCATTTAGAAAAAAAAAAAGAGGGAGTAATATATAAGACAATAAGGTGTAAAGTGTTAAGCCATTGCCTCCAAATAGGCCACATATTATTATTACTTGTTAAATAGGAAAAATATTCACTAATATAAAAGATCCTATCTTAAATAAATAGGCTTGGCTTCATAATACTGCAACAACTGCTTCTCCAGCAAACCCAAAAATGATTAGCAAACCTAAACAAAAAAAGGGACTAAAAAGGACTAAAGAACCAAACAGGAGGGACTAGAAGGGACTAAACTACCACAAACTAGAACAAAATGTCTAGTCCCTAAAGAGGTGCTAAACTGGTGAAAAAGGGGGGAATTGACCCCCCTACCCCTGGTCCCCATGCCCACCTCCATCCCACTCTGCGCTCTCTCTCTTCTCAATCTCTGAAAGTATTATTGCTAGCCTAGACGATTTCAGTCAACCCAACTAAGGGCAGACTGACAGTTGAAGCATCCAAGGACCCAGCTTCAAGGAGTACACCCAATCTCTGAAAGTATTATTGCTAGCCTAGAGAATAATAACCCCATTACAGAAACCTAAATTTCAGTAGAGAAAACTCTGGAAAAACAGAGCAAGTAAAAAAGAATCATAAAGCTAATCCAAACTCCAAAGTGGCGTGTTCGAGAGAAAAACAATCCAAAGTGATAGTCACCTGGACATGCTTATGAAAGACTGAAACATAGATGCACTAACCACCAAGTACAAACAAGAACCTGCTAATTGAGGGGGTGCCACACGCATGCAAAACCTCGTACTTTGAAAAAGAAATAGGCCCATATTGTTCTCAAACATTTGAATGTGGATGAAGCTCTGTGGCATAGAATAAAAACCCAACATTGAGGTTAATAGAAAGCAAATAGACAATAGGGCATCAAGAAGACGCGGACAAATAGGTTTTCCTGATTTGTGAAGTGATTCAAACATGAAGCAAATGCCAAACCAAGCAAAATGCATGCTTGTCCTTCTCAGCTGAATCACTACCGGGTTAGAATATCTTGAACCCATACTTCTGAATAAAGTATGCAGTCCCATTCAAAGTCAGCTCAGGTGAAAACAAATAGCTACAGCCTACTGAGATGAGAATTACATCAGCTGTCGAGTACATACTTGTTTTAATAGCAGGATTGACAGGGGAGCCGTCATCCTTCTTGAGCTGCACCCTGACCCTCCCCACCTGGAAGAAATCCCGAGGGTACGCCTTATCCAGCTATACATAACACCCAATTCATACATCAATGCCCATCAGATGTGCAAACCAAAGCAAGAATGATATCTGGACTACAAAAAGAAAAAATTGAAGAACAAATTAGGGCGCATCTACCTCGATAGCGTGAGGGATCTTGAGGTGCGAGCAGCAGTCAGCGATCTCAATGCAGGTAGGGTCCGGACAGGCCTTGGCGGAGGCGATGCGTCGGCCCTCAGCGACTGTCTTCTTAGAATTGAGGTAGACAGGGTAGATGACGTTCCACTTCTTGATGGCGCTCCGCAGGTCGCCACCGCCGCCGTCCATCTGCATGCTGTTCGACACCACCGCAGAACAGATCCTGGCACAAGAACCACAGGTACAGGGGAGCAAGGTTTATACCGTATACGGCACGCACACCCCATAAAAGGAAACGAATAATTAGCAAGCAGTTTGCCTTCCCCCGCCGCCACCAGGAACTGGAGGTGACCTTACCACCGACCTTCCGCCACCACACCCGACCCTCCACTAATTGAGACGGCTGCTAGCCCCCGCCACCTAATCTCTCCATTGGACGGACAGTGGCGCCCCCTGCTGCCACGCCCCGCCGCCCACCCCCCATCACTGCCTAAATCTATTGCTCACGGGGGCCCACTAATATTTGGTGCTTTCTTCACTAGCTGATTATATAGTTGAATTGTGATAGACCTAATACAGAATCAACTGAATTAATCATAATTTGAATTGTTTTACATATTTGTTTGGAAGACAACTCTGTAATTATCGTTCTAATAATTGGTAGAAAAATTGTGATCAACCAAACGATTAGATGACTTCATGAACCCCTCTCATTGTTCATCTGTGGAACCGACCCCCAACCGATCAACCAAACGCCCGATCAACCAAACACGGATCTGGCTCCAGAATGCATCGATTCCAGCGCATCCAGCAATCGGGGTGGACTGGACTGATTTAAACCGCTCGCACGAGGAAACATGGCACTCTGCGGATTGGGTACGATGATGTCGGATTGGAGAGTAGAAGAAAATACTGACCTTAGCGGTGGTGGGGAGGAGGCGCGCGCCGGCAAGGAGGAGCGCCAGCCGAGGAGGCACGCGCCGGCGGGGAGGGGGCGGAGAGGACAAGCAGGAGGCGGGGAGGAGGACGCCGCGGCGGGGAGGGACAGGGAGGAGGCGGCACGGATCTGAGACAGCGGCGACGCGGCGTGGCGGGAGAGGAGGCGCTGGTGGGAGAGAGGAGGCGGCGGCCGCGGTGGCCGGGAAGGGCACGGACCACGGAGGCGCCGGCGGGTCCGCGGGTAGGGAGAGGTGGCTGCGGGTGGGCGACGGGTGTGCGGGGTCTACCGGTGGGGAAAGGAGAAAAATAATTAGGTAGCGTTTAGTCGGGAGTTATGATCCTAGTTTCGGGATGGGATGAGCCCATTTCATGTTGTTTGGTATTTGGTACGAGGGGTGGAGTCATCTTTTTTTTTTTTTTTGTTTCGTAGGAGGGACGGAGGAGGGATAGGATACACTCCTATTTTATACCGTTAGAAGAACGGTCTGTGGGCCCACCTGTCATAGCCATGGTTATCTCCTTCCCGTTTGTGTGCGCGGCGCAGAGGGCCGGCTCGCCGGCGACCGGCGCGGGTGGGGACGCAGAGCGGCGAGGCCAGAACGGAGGAGGCTGGAGGCGGCGAAGCATCGGGGTAAGGTAGCAGGCGGAGCGTCGGGACGAGGCAGGAAGCGGCACGGCGTCGGGCCAGCGGCGGGGATGGGGGGCGCCGCCGCCGGGGACGAGGCGGGCCCGGGCGGCGGTGGAGGATAGGCTAGGAGGCAGGGAAGGGGGGCGCTGGCGCCGGGGACGAGGACGGGCCGGGAGGCGAGCGTGCCGGTGCAGAGGGGGCGATGGCGTGCGGCCGTGCGGCGGGCGTGCCGGAGCGGGGGAGGAACGGCCGAGCAGCGCGCTCGCCGGCGGCGGGAGGGCCGGTCATCAGCTGCGGGCGAGGCATGGGCGAGAGGACGGGTCATAGGGGAGCCACGCCGTCGCCTAGGGACGGCTTCATCGCGGCTTTGAAAAAGGACGGAGGGGGACGGTATCTGGAGAGAATATTCCCTTTCGGGAATGATTCCATCCTCCTTCGTCCCACAACCAAACAGTTGAACAAAGGGACGGGATCGTCCCATCCCACTCCACCGCTCAAACCAAACACTAAACTAGGGGTGTGATTGGTTGTAGGTGGGAGCTCAGGCTTAGGATTGGGATACTGGCCCACTTGAGACAGGCTACACACATACGGTTGTCTCGCTGTCCTGTATGCAGGCTGCGGTGATTTTTGTTTGGTTGACTGCACTGGTATGAAATAGAAAATTAAAATAATATTTTTTGAGATCTATATTTTAAGTCTGGTTTAGTTTTGTTTGTAAAAAAGACTAGAATATAAATATGAAATCAGTTTGATGATTAGATATGCTAATATAGAAATATAAACAAAAATGGCTTAAAAAGTTATCTTGGTTCCCGTGCGTAAACAGTGCTGCACCTCTTGAGTCTGGCTCGCCAGGAACGTCAGATTCGCATGCATCCAAACGAAGGCTTGCTGCAGGTACAGGCCTGGCCCGGAGGTGAGCCAGCCAACCAATCAGTCCCTAGGTGAATTCCCCGTCAATTGCAGCGGGAATTTGAGGATAATTTTATATGAGCATTTGCTGATTAATTAAGAAAAAATTAAAGTGATAAGTATATTGGAATTTGAGGCTTATTACATTAAATATATAAATTGTATGCGTAGAAAGCAAATAATATATATTTTTTGTCTTGGAGCCTTTTTGACGATGATAACATGGTGGTACAATGTTTCTCCTTTAATGTATGAAATTTTTAGAGCTTTATTTTTGAAGTGGCAGCTACTTAGTGATTATGTACACATTTGCCCGTTACAGTTACGCAAATTTATAGGTTTATACAATCCAGTAATCACTGCATGCACGTATGTATTATAAGTATTTTTTGGAGAATCAACTAATTGGATGTGATGATAAAAAATCGTAAAGTTTGTTTGACAATGGCGAAGAATAATACTACATATGTGTATGCCATTTGAAAACTTAGCATGCATGGAGCCAAAAATAGATGAAAGATATAAATTAAGGTAGTGGATGTATGACATATGAAAGCTTAGTATTCATGAGCTAAAATCGATGAAACATATAAATTAAAGCACTTCTAGGTTTATACAATCCGGTAGTTATTGCATGCATGTATGTATTATATGTATTTTTTGGAGAATCAATTGATTGGGTATGATGATAAAAACGTGAAGTTTGGTTGACAATGATGAAGAATAATACTACACATGTGTATGCCTTATATGAAAGCTTAGCATGCATGGAGCCAAAAAAAATCGATAAAAGATATAAATTAAGGTCTTATTGGATAATGACATGGCATGCAAGTTAGTGAGATTTTGAGATGACGTGGCTATGTTGCATGTTGAGAGAAATAGATAGACAGTGGGCTTCACTTATATATGTTTTATAGATAAGTGGTCGTGGTACATATATGATATTCTTTCCGTTTAAATTTTTTTAGATTGTTTGATTTTATATATAATAAGTTTGATTAACTTTTTTTAAAAAAATATAGAAAAGTTTAAGTCATAGTTGAAGTAGCAATTATGAAATCTTTTGAATAAAAAAAGGTAAGTCAAAGGTTGTCAAAAGACCCTCTCTCCATCCCGATTTATAGGTGGTTTGATTTTTTTATGCCAAATTTGACTGGCTCGTCTTATTTAAAATATTTGTGAAAATGCAACTATAGTATATTATATGCTAATAAACTAAATTACAACAACAATAAATAATGATTGTGAAATTTTTTGAATAAAACGAGCGGGGCAATCTCCACAGGCAGGGGCAGTCTCCACCAGGCAACCGAAATCGAGTGCCTAGCTCCGTCGGACTGCTTTGCCTGAGGTAATCACATGTTGCCGTATTATTATTGTTTATTTATTCTATTAGTTTTTTCTGGAGTAAGCCCTGTGCACATTACAATCGATGGAAAAGAGCACGGACAAGAAATATATTACTTTTAATAATTATGAGTTTAGGAAGGAATAATATAAATCATTTATTTTTAACCATATATTAATTTAAGTTAATCTATTTAGTATTTTAAACATAATATTAATCTTATTTGTATTTCAATAATAATCTTAATTGAGATAATGAATTTACTAATATTATTAAACTAGGAAAACATACTTTTAACTATTCATTATTCTTTTCATGCCAGGCTTCCAACAAAACAGACAATCGGCATACAAAGCCAAGCAGGTTCTATCAAATTTTTAGGCAACTTCGTAACATTTTTTCTCAAGCAAATGGTCCAGGTCTCCAACCAAATAGGCCTTAGTCTCTAACCCAGGCAGCACCTTAAAGCATCTCCAATGTATTTCCAAAGAGGTGCTAAGATGAGAAACAAAGAGAAAAAATGTGCTATACATTAGAGAATGGTGCTAGCTTAGACTCTCCAAGCACTTGTTATTGGTCTTTGCACCTGGTGCTAAGAATAAAGTTATGTTCTTACCATCTCACTTTCTCTCCATCCAATATCTATGCCAGTGATTGGGGAGTTTAAATACTTTATGAAGTGTGAGTCTCTCTGTAGTTGGACTACGAGATTATACATTGGAATATATTTTTGGAAGAAGTCCACGTTACCCCTTCAACTTTTGATGGAGTCCAAGTTTCAACCCCCAACTCCAAAAACATTGAGCCACACCCTGAACTCCTAAAACAGGGCAGGCTACCCCCCACGCCCCTTTCCAACCCGGTTTTGCACACGTGATCGCTCACCCTCCGGCCATTCCTCCTGCACGCCATCCTCCTGCGCCGATGAAACCTCGCCGCCCGCCGCCGGTCCCTCCTCCATGAGTCCACGTCCCTCCTCCGGCCGACGGCGCCCCTCCTTCTGCGCATCCGAGCACCTGCGCCCGCGGCCCTGTCCTCCTCGTCTCCGACCGACGGCACCCGAGCCCCCATCATCCCATCGACGCCCGGGCCTGCGTCCCTCTCCTCCCACCTCCGGCCGAGGGCGTCCCTCGTCCCGCGCGTTGGGCTGCTCCTGCGGTCTCGTCCGTCCTCCGCGCCCCCATAGTCCCATCGGCACCCGCGCCCCATCATCCCATCGGTGCACGCGCCCGCGTCACCTTCCTCCCGCTTCCGGCTGACCCGCGGCGGCCACGTCTCCCGGCGCCGACCCGCCCTGCGCCACACGCCTCCTCAAGCCACTAACTGTCGCCTCCTGTGGCTGCTTGCCAATGCGGGGAGAGGGAGGGCGCCGACCTGCATCCTCCGCACTGCCGCGCGCACCTCGGCGGCGACGGCGCCGGACAACATGAGGACCACGCGCCGCGCGGCAAAGAGGGCGCGACCTCTATGCCCGTTGCAACCTCCAGGCGGAGCAGAGCTGCGCAGCGTGGCGTCGCCTCGCTGGAGGAGGGAGAGGCATAGGAGAGGAGGCGGTGGCAGCAGAGGGAGCGCGGCTTCCATGGCCGGTGTGGCCTCTAGGTGGAGCGGAGCAGTGTGGCGAGAGGCATAGGAGAGGAAACGGAGGATGAGGCCGGAGCCGGGCCACGCGCCGGAGGTTGCGCCAGTAGGGGCACGACGGGACCGTCGCGCCGCCGAACGCAATGAGATCCATTGCCGCCGCGGTCGTGCTGCTCTCCGGGCTCAACGACTCTTCCGCCGCCGCCAAGCCACACACCGCCACGGTGCACTTCGTGGCCGTGGCTGCAAAACTAGGTTGGAAAGGGGGCGTGGGGGGGTAGCATGCCCTGATTTAGGAGTTCAGAGGTTTCAGGTAAATGGTTTTGGAGTTAGGGGGTTGAAACTTGGACTCCATCAAAAGTTGAGGAGGGTAACGTAGACTTCTTCCATATTTTTCTAGACTAGCCAATCCATTGCACTTATTATAACAAAAATTTTGAGGGAGTACATTGCACCCTTATTGGCCCGCATCGGCGGCACGCACAACTATCGCCCGGCACCCTACTGCAACAGGCCCTAGGCGTGATGAGACAAGCAGGCCGCAAGGAGTGAGGAAGGTGAGGAAGAGTACGAAGCTTCCCTCGCTGGTGCACCTGGAAAGTAGAAATGTCGATTCAACGCCCATCGCGTGTTGTTTTCCAGCCAATGAGTGCTCGCCTCGCCTGGCCTAGTACGCCATGTACATACACTCACCCTTGGCCACCCGTCAGCCTGCGATCGCCAACGGCAATTGCCTGAGCTGCTCTCTGTCCCACGACTCCAAAGAGCTTCCCTCGCCATGGGACAACTCACCGAGAAGCTCACTCTCGCACATCTTCTCGTCCACTAACACGAAGGAGGTGATGCCGCGAGGGTAGCCACCAGCCTCCCACTCGCCTCACACACAGCCATGGCGGCGCAGCGTGGAGCGATGGACCTTAGCTCATCTAGGCATCGGGGCGGTGATGCTCATCTGATAGCCATGTAGGATGGGAGTGATGGGGCAAGGTTAACCGATAATGTTGTGTGGACAAGATAATGCTATGGTGACCAATAATTAAATGTCATTCAGTATTTAGACATAGAGATACTAATATGAAAAATTTTATTTTTTAGCCATTTTGAAAGTTATGGTTCATTATTTGGCCTAAAAATCTTTGGCCTCAAGTGAAAGTTTTGGTTCCCTATCTAGGACTTCCGTCCATTTTAGGTGCTAGTGGTGTTAACCGCAAAGTAAAATGACGAAAATACCCTTGCTGCAGATTACTGTCCAGATTTTTTAAAAATAACGTTAATTGCAAAGTTCAATCATGGAATATTGTAATACAATATTCCATGATTGAACTTTGCAATTAATGTCATTTAAACTTATCGAAAGAATACAACATTTAAAATCTATGTAAGTGGTACGATAACTGTTTCAAGACTGTTGGCATTATATACCATAAGTTTGTCAGGATATCCTATCCCTCCCTACTACTTGGAGTATAGTTAGTAGCTGTCATTAGATTAGATAAGTTTTCTTAGATTTTCTGCTCATTCAGTATTATTTAGTTTGTGGATCCTATTTGTTGCTCAATAAATTCAATTCGCAATTTCATATTATTGTTTATATTTTTTTATTTTCAATTTGTATGTAGGGATAAGTTTACATAGAGATTTCAACTTCAACCGTATTTCTCTACGTTCTAGGAGTATATTTTTTTCCTGGTGAAAGAAATGCACACATAGAAAAAGAGTTTACAATGGTGATTGCACACCATCTGTTCTTGGGCCTCGCTCTTGATGCTATCCTTTGCTACCATGTGGAGTGCTTTCCGCATGATTATTGTCTATTGCTCAAGTTGAGTAGTGTCGGTAGCTCGGCTACATAAGTGTACAAAGAACAGATCAATATGTGCATGAAGACAAAAATATAGTTGCATTGACGCAAAGGTGCGGCAACATGTCTATAGGTAATCAAAGGGTGTTATAATCCAAAGTCATCAGATGTGCCAACGGGATAGTCTAAGAGATGAGTAAAAAAAACTTTAATTTTTCCATCCTCTCGTGATCGTAGTGTATGTGAACGACGAGTGAGCAAATAACAACATTGAATCAAATAAAAGATCCGTAGCAACACATGGATATTTTGCTAGTATATTATAATATGGCTGTGGAAGGTTGCTCTTCGATTCCTCTGCGCGCCATGGTTGGCTCCTCGGACCGGATCTGTGCCTCCCCTGATCGGATCTGCGCCATGGCGGCTGGTTGCCGGCCACAGTTGCCACATCTGGGCCTCCTCCGCCCCATCGACCGCTTGCTTCTTCCCGTCATAGCCGCCGGCCTCCTCTACTGGCTTCTTCCCGTCATAGCCGCCGGCCTCCTCTACTGGCTCCCATCTCCTCTGCTCCCACTCCCACCTCCTCCTCCAACCATGCTGCCGCGGGGCTTGGCCTGCTCCACGTCCGATCAAAGGCGGGAAGAGTGACAATTGGAGGAGAGTCGCGCCAGCCGCTTTCCGCCAACGTGGAGGAGAGGGAGCCTAACTCTATTGACTCCAAATAAGAGATGAGAGGAAACTCACCTACCATACCATCAGGTGCCTTTTAGGTCGCCTGCTGCAGGTCCTCACATATGCCGGTTCTTGCCTCCTTGGTTCCTCCGCCTCCCTCGCCAGTCAGCACCCAGCATTCAGCAACCACCACCACCCAACCCCCCTACCCTTCCGGTCCACGGCCCGCTCCCTCCCCAAAACCCTACCGCGAGCCGCCCACAACTTCACTCCACTCCTCCCTCCTCCGCCACGCCGCGCCATGGCCTTCCCTGCCCCCACCTCACTCTCCTCCCCCGCCCCCATCCATCTCCGCCTCCAGCCCCTCCCCAGCATCCCGCCGCTCCACCCCATTCTCCTCCCATTCACGCTCTCCCTCCCGCTGCACCTCCCCTCGCTCCGCCTCACCCGGCCTCACCTCCCTCCCCTCCCACTCGCCTCTTCCGTCAGCGGAGGCGGCATCGCCGAAACCGGCGGCGATGACAGCCTTCCTCCCTCGGGTGGGGGAGGAGACGGCGGCGGCGAGGGCGAGGGCGGCAGCGCGGACGGCGACGAAGGCGACGACGCGTCGAACAACAGGAGGGAGGCGCTGTTCGTGCTGGCGCAGCTCGGGCGGAAGCTCGAGAGCCTGCCGGCCGACCTCGCCGCGGCCGTGGAGGCCGGCCGCGTGCCCGGGGAGATCGTGCGGCGATTTGCGGACCTCGAGGCGTCGCCCGTGTTCAGGTGGCTGCTCCAGTTCGGCGGGTTCAAGGAGCGCCTCCTCGCCGACGACCTCTTCCTCACCAAGGTCGCTATTGAGTGCGGCGTCGGCATCTTCACAAAGGTTTGGGAGAACCTCGTATTTTTTTGTTTGGAGTTATTGTTTCATTATCCTTATCTGTGGTTTGTGATTCGGATAATCAGATGCGTTTTGGTTCGATGGGGTGCCTTTTGTGGTCTGGGCTGAGATGCCAGCCGATTTCCTGGCTCAGATTTGTTTTGGGGCTCGGGGCTGGCATAGATGTGATGTGTGTCCAATTCTGGCATTGTCCCATCTGAGTCAAAATGATGGATACTTAGGCGTCATTACCTGATTGGCTGTGTTTGTTTTGGAGTTTAGGCATGAGCTGGAATACATGCAGCTGCAGCCAAATGCCTTTTGTTCCCTTAGTTGATCAGGAATAACCTAATTGGCATCTTGATACTTTTTTCCATAAAAAAACAAAAGCAAATGTTGGTTCAGTAGAAAGTAGCCTTTGTGCACCCCTTTAAGTATTCCCTTGCTCCAAAAAAGATAAGTGATTCTGTGAATGACAGGATTATAGCATCGCTCACTCACTTTCGTGTTATGTGGACCACATGCCATTGCCAGTATGCAGTATTGGCCCATTGTTGGCTTTATATGTGTTCATCCTATCTGTCAACCCTGGGGCACACAAATTTCTGGTAGATATATGGTTGAGCAGACAGTACATGCAATGCAGCTTGCTAATGCTTTGGTTAACAAGGTTGCTGGAAAAAAAACATCACTATGTTCTATTTGACACCCATGCCATACATTACATCTTTTTAGTCATATATAATTTTCTTGCAGCTAATTTGATATGACTCCTTTAATTTGCTAGACTGCTGCAGAGTATGAGAAAAGGAGGGACAAATTTTTCAAAGAGCTAGACTTTGTGATTGCAGATGTGGTATGCTTTGTATAAGCCCTTGCTTTTGTCATTATATGATCATTATAACCATCAATTGACTTGACATTTTCCTTCAATATTGTAATATAACCATTTTTGCTTATATTGTTGTTTAATCAAACTCATATTTGACTTTGCTAATATTTGTACAAATTCCAAATAAGAACAAGCCAACTGATAGCTCTAGATATGTCCCTCACCATGGATTCTCTATCAACTTTGCTACCCACTATTTGACTTTTGAAGTCCATCAAATGATTATCAATTTATCTCCACAAAACAAATTCTACCTGAAAACCGCCATATGTGGCGTTGTAAAAGAATCTTTGCATGCAATAGATGGTTCAAAACTTTATTTTGAACCGTGCCTGGCTGCCTGCTACTTCGCTGGCAGTGTTGTCAAACAAATGTTGGCATTCCACCAGTGATGAACATGGCCTGACAAGGGCTGTGGTTGGAATTTGGAACATGACACTGTAAATGAACATATTTCGCCTAGGTAGTAGGTCAGATGATAGTGATGGGGACAGAGGATCAGCCAAATTGAGAGTATTTTCACTTCTGATGTCAATCACATTTATACCTAACGACAGGAAAAAAAGGCTTGGAGCATTTAGAAACATTGCGTGGGGATTTTCAGGCGTAGGATGGGGATGGCCCAACATCTGCTATGATGTGCATCACGGCCATGTAGGCTGATGCACATGCCCATCGGCAGGAGGACAGCAGCAGCCAGTGTCGGATCCAGAAACAAGGCGCGGCGGGGGGGTGGGTGGGTGGCGTTAAATAGTAGGAGGCTAATATAATAGGTTATATATATCTAATAAGGCACACATTCGTACGTTTAATTTAAAATACTCAAACTGCAGTTAGTAGCGGTTTGGTTTGGGTTTCAACTCTAGCCTACCCCAACTTGCTTGGGATTAAAAGGCTTGTTGTTGTTGTTGTTGTTGAAACTGCAGTTAGTAAGTCTAACTCAACTGTCCAAGTAGGAAGTCTCAAGCCAGGAAGGAGTTGCTGCTGCGTGCAACCATCCTGCCTGCGGCTTGCTTGCACGTGCTGCTTGCCTGATGGAGCTGCAGTCACCGCTTGGAGATGCAACATGAGCCCCCGCTGGAATTAGGTTTGCTGCGGGATTAGGAATGAATTGGAGTCCGGATGATTGGAGGAAGGCACGCCACCAGAACGCCGAGAAGAGCGAGGGCGTCTCAGCATCTGGGGCTGGCGGCTGATCTTTGGTGGGCTTAGTTTTCATGGACCAGAAGTACATAGGCAGTGTATGCGTTACTAGGCCAGGACCCGGGTTGCAGCCCCCCAGCCCGGGCCCTGATTCCGCCCCTGGCAGCAGCGGACACTTGCTAGCCTGTGGGGAGTAGGATGTTGGTTTTTGCCCATGTTCACAAGCAGGGAGGAAATGGTGGTGAAGGGTGCATGCTTGTCTATGGCGAGCAGAGTGGCAGAGACACCTGTGCTCACTCAGGGAGGAGGCAATGGTGAACATGAGTAACCAGTGGGCGTCGAGTGGCGGCAGATGCCCAATCACCAGAATAGGATGGCCACATACGGTTGAAGCTCACCAGTTAGAGGGTGGCGCGGCAGCACCGGCACGGGTTCTTGCTGGCAGGGAGATGGCAGGCAACAGGTCTGCCTACAGCAAGTAGACATGTGCTTGCTGGTGGGAGCCTGGGAGAAAGATGGTGGCCGACATGGAAGAGTCCTTGCTGGCTGGGTGCCTCTGCAAATGTTGTAAAGATTGCTCCTCTGTTGGGAGCTGTAGAGAGGATGCTCAGGTGGCTACCTACTTGCCTTGAATTGCTTGGATTCTATTCTGAGAGCTGGTTGGATTCCTGATTATTTATGTACCAGTTGAGCTGGTAGCCCAGCCCATAGCCCCACATGTCAGGTGAGCCAGTGGCAGGAACTCTGGTACATCAGCCCATCACCATCTACTGGAATGTGCAAGTACTAATATAAAGCAAGTTAGGGTAGGCTGGAGTTGAAACTCAATATTAGCCAGTAGCCACAACAAAAAGGGAATATATACACATTGGACACAGCTAAATGCGCATATGCACAATGTGCCTCCCACCAAAACAAAGCCAGTTGAAACTTCAGTTAATTAATAATTATCAGTTACAGCTTGTTTTTACAATTCAATTGCAACAATGTAGTTACAACTTGCTTTACAATGCAGTCGCAACACAGGTTGCTGCCTAGTTACAACTGGATTCATATAAAATCTTAGACAATTACACCTTAGGCTCTGCCCGTTTGAGTGGGAGCGAGCACCTCCCGCACCTGCCACCACATCGTGTGATGCGTCCATCCAGCGGCATGTCTATTCCCACACTGATCCCGCTGCCGCTACCGCTACTGCTCAAACGAACAGAGCCTTAGGGTGCTTAGGGGTTGCTGCTCAGTTACAAATGGTCTTATTATGTAGTTGCAACTTGTTGCTACAGATTGCAACTACTCAATTACAGCTTAGGTTGCTACTAGTATGAAATTGCAACTGGTTTATTGCAACTATTCAGTTACAACTTAAGGTGCTACCCAGTTGCAATTGGGGTTGCTACTTAGTTAGAACTAGGCAGGCTTAGTATGCGGTCGCAATTGGTTACTACAGATTGCAGCTGCAATTAGTACATAGCAGTTACTGTTAGCTATACAGAACAAATAAAAATCATGGAATACCTCAATTGCAACTTACTCAGTATGCAATTGAAATTAATACTATGCAACTACAGTTGGAACTCTCAATAATACTTACAAATCTGAGTCACTATTGGTTGGCTTGGTGGTGGATAATTAGTTGGTGCATTTAGTGGCTTGGATTTGCACAGTATGTATGAGCCGCGCGCATGGGTATAAAATAGCAAACATGTACATACATTTGGTACTAAATAAATAAGCAGAAGATGCTACTCCATAGTATTAACTATCTTATGTGTTTAATTTTTTGCCCCAATGTCAAAAAAAATACAGGGGGAGTAACACCCAAGTATTTAATTTCCTTGATGTGCTCATTGCATGCGCGCTACAAGAATTATACCAGAAAAGAATATCGTATGAATTTGCAGTAACAAACGCCAATGAATTGCCTTTGTTTTTCATACTTTCTACTGGGAAATAATATAACTAATTTGTTTTGCTATTTCAACTGTAAAAGAATTATCGAATTATAGTCATATTTCTCTTATGTTTTTTAACCTCTTTCCCAATCATTGTTTCAACTTTAAAAACTTCTCTTTGAGAAAACTATAAGAACCTCCCAACTCAGCCTTTTTAATTGAAGCTTAATCAGTGTTGAGAATAGTGATTGGGAATGCAAGAAATGTTTCAACCTTTCATCTCTGGTAGCGCTAATTCAGAAAATGATTAAAAATATCTCTGTTGTTAACTATATTTCTTATTTAATCACTGGTTTCCCTTATGAAGCTTTTAATCTGTGGTTCCCAATACTTTCCAGGTCATGGCAATAGTTGCTGATTTCATGCTTGTATGGCTTCCGGCTCCAACAGTGTCTTTGCAGCCACCACTGGCGGTGAATTCTGGAGCCATTGCTAAATTCTTCTACAACTGCCCAGATAATGCCTTCCAGGTAGCATGGTCTTCACTAGTCATTGGATTGGGTCAAGTTCCTTAGGTTCATCCCATCCCCCTTGTCTGCTCATATATTATACAGATTAAATTTTTGCTTTTATTCCGAAAGAAAAGACACATTTGTTTTGTTTAAACGTTGAGGTGAACTTATTACTTATGCAATTCCTGCTGTAGGTTGCTTTGGCTGGGACATCATACTCATTTTTGCAGAGAGTAGGAGCTATTCTGGTAAAGTTGAACTTTCTGTGCTTTGCTGTGTTGCTCACAGTCAACAAATTGATATTGAGTAGTTCCGTGACCTTTTATTGCGAACTAACAATTTGTCTTCTTACAGAGGAATGGTGCAAAGCTTTTTGCTGTGGGAACTAGTGCCTCTCTGGTAAGCTTGCCATGCAATTGCAATGTCTTTGACAAACACTAGCACTCTGATTTGACTTACTGTTAATGACAACAATAAGGCCATTGTTTCCTTCCTAAACTTCTTTGTGCTAAGTAGGGAATATTGAGTAATACCCCCCAAAAAGCCATACAAGATAACAATATAGGTTGTGCTTGAATCATGTGTCTTTTTAATGTAAGCATGTATGTTAAATTGTTGATGGATGGCCGTCATTTGCTGGAAAACCTTGAGCTCTCGAGTGTAGAAACCTAACTGTTTATTAGTATTATTTTTAGTATATGTGGTGTATACTTTAACCTCCAAGCTTCAATATATGAATAATTGTAAAACAGATTAGTAGATTACTGATATGCTGTCCAGAGTGTCTTTGTTCTTGTAAGCAATCAGG
Source organism: Paspalum notatum (assembly GCA_022530915.1). Taxonomy (NCBI): domain Eukaryota; kingdom Viridiplantae; phylum Streptophyta; class Magnoliopsida; order Poales; family Poaceae; genus Paspalum; species Paspalum notatum. The sequence continues at coordinate 29,687,508 of CM039692.1, forward strand.
TCAATGTGGTAAATTATCATAATGTTAAGTTTCGAATTGTAACAGAATGTATGCCATCTTTGTTACTTAAGCAATGGTTTCAACACTTGGTCTTTTTTTTTTTCAGATTGGCACAGGTGTGACCAATGCACTGATGAAAGCAAGGCAGGCTGCCAGCAAGGATTTTGACAGTGAAGTGGAGGATATTCCAATTTTGTCAACCAGTGTTGCATATGGTGTGTACATGGCAATTTCTAGTAACCTCAGGTAACAATCATCTTCTCAAATGATTTTTCTAATGATGTTATGTTATGTTTAATCCCTCTATTTAGAGTGACTTTCCCAGTTCCAGTTAGCACCTAGGCTATATAGGCATATGACACATAAGAAGTCTAGGACATGTAAACTGGCATGTCTGTGGGGATCTGTTTGGTGCTTATTATTTTGTTCTTGAACTTGTTTCAACAGATACCAGGTTTTGGCTGGGGTGATTGAGCAGCGGATGCTTGAGCCACTACTGCACCGCCACAAACTAGCACTGAGTGCAATGAGTTTCGCAGTTCGGACGGGGAACACGTTTTTGGGTTCTCTACTGTGAGTAGTCTGTAGCCCCAGGAGATTAACACGCCTGTCTGTGCTCATCAGTTCACTTACTGACTGCACTTTTCGTTTGTGCAGGTGGATCGACTATGCCAGGTTTGTAGGCGTACAATAGGCCCAATCATAGAGATTAAATTGCACAAAGCTTTAGCAATACCGGTTCTTCATGACTTGTACCATGCTTCCTACATCTGGCACACTACACGTCTGCTTCACGGGAGGCTCGCATGACAGATTTGATTTTGGTTATTTAAACAAAGGCTGGAGGAGAGCATAATTTGTCGAATTATTGCCACAAACACAGGATTTGTTTTGTTTAGACGGTTTTTATGCATTATGTTGTGTTAGCTTATATTGGAATGGACAAGATTTATGCAATGAGGGACGTTATTTGTGCTAGTTCCTGTGATTGCCCACCATTTTTGTCCTTCGTGTTTTGGCACACATTGGCAATGAAATGAATTAGAATTGGATGTGCAAGTAGTCTTGGTAAAGTTTAGTGGCAAACCAAATGGTTGCCAACGTTGGTGAACTCAACCAGCTCTGCCAAGGTAGGCATTCAACAAGCTTTTTATCAAAAAAAAAAAAAAAAAACTTGTAGAGAAACAGGTATACATTCGTGATGGTAAACCTGCGGGACATATACAAATCTAAAAGCTAGATACGCTGAAACATAGGCTTTGCTCCATGCCAGCGATTCGTGGGGCTAATGTGCTATAATTTGTTAGGTTTTCCAGTAGCCAAAGATCAGGATTGGCTGCACGCCGCAACCAGGCCAAAAACTCGGGAGAGAGTCAAATTAAGCCCAATTACTAGTATATAGCTACTGGAATAAAATTGGAAACGCGCACGCGGCACGTCCGTCCGGCACACGACCCAAACTCCAATTACATCTTCTTGCGACGCAAGCCTCACACTGCGATTAACAAAACAAAAACTAGTACTCCCCCTTACTAAGCCCTAGCTGCATCCCAACTCGTATTACAGCGTCATAGCCATCGCCGTCTCGCCGGGGCCATCGCGGCAGATCGAAGCAAAGCAAGAGACGTACGCACTTGAGACCCAGCGGCAGGTGTTACAGAGGAGAATCGAAGATGTTGCGCAAGATGTTCTACGCCGGCACGCTGACGGCGTCGTTCACCGCCGGGTGGAAGCTCAAGGCGTGGTACGACGAGAAGATGGGCCCGGCGATGCCGTCGACGATCGTGGCGAAGGTGTCGAAGCTCTGGGACGGCGTCACCGAGGGCGACCCCAAGGACCGGAAGATCAGGGAGCTGAGGGACAAGGTCCGGGAGAGGGACCGCGACCTGGCGGGGTGCCGGACCAAATACGATCAGATGCGCGACGCCTACATTGCCAGCCTGCAGAAACCCTTCGAGGATCGCGGCACCGGCAGCAACCCGCAGCACGAGGACAAGAACAAGAACCCCATGATGATCAACCACAAACGCTCCGATGACCACCGCGGCAGCGGCCGGCACGACGACAAGAACAAACGCCCTGATGATCGCAGCAACCAGCACGAGATCTACGACCTGCCGCCGCCGCCGTCGCCGCAACGGCGGCCTTGAAATCGACCGATCGTTCCAGATCTTGGCGTGCGCGGGGATGACGTTGCTGATGACCCCGTGAACTGTGGGCGTATCACGTATGCATGCTCTTTTATTACTCCTCCTAGGTACTACTTGTGCATATCAATCTTGTACAGTACTATATCAATTACTCGAGTGACTAGTACGAACTCCTGTTAATTACTGCTACGACTCGATGTCGACTGTGCGTGGTGACCGTTGGGTGTGGTATCACGAGAAGCATGAGTAACCACAGGACTGCAGCACATGCATGTTGCTCTCGAGCGCGTCAGCTGTAACGTCTACACGGTGACTCATCATCAGAACCTTGCTCCCCCTCGTGGGCTTCGTTCTAACTCTTCTGATGATGATCTGATATGCACGTGTGTGCGGCCTCGTGTCCACGTCGATCTTGTCTCGGTATTTTAATGCTCAGCTCAGCGGTTCTTTGCTTGTCGGTTGTCTAGGTTATAGGGTTGGTTAAGTTTTGCTTTTGTGCAAACGTGGAAGGACAGACTGAAAGAGTATACGTTCTTGACTTGACTATGGTTATCTTCTCGAGACTTTGGATGCCTTTGTAATTTACTGAGGATTTGGGTGGCTGATCGGAACAGCCGCCGGACGGACTGTTGCTGCTGTTTGTGCATGAACCTGTGAGAGGGGCAATGAGCTGCTGCAACGGCAGCCAAAATGGTTGTATAGGTGGGCAACAAGGCAAGGAACTCAGATTTTGCCAACTTTTACAAACTGCAGGGACCCAAACAGAGCACATATATGGACATTATTTGTTGGGGGAACACCATACTAAAGTAGCTTCACGTTTTCTTTGTTATTAGAGAAACTTCGATTTCAGGCATTTTCTCATGAATATGTATGAGACCGCACTTATTACAAATTGAGCCCATGCCACCACATACGCACATATATATGGTAGACACAAAAAGAATAAAAGCAAACAGAAAAGAAGGAAAAAAGCGATATTATAAAACAACTTCAAATCTAAAACCCAACCCAAATATCACAAACTTTTAGATGTTCTCTTGGTACAAACCAGACGTTGAGGAGATTAGCTTAGTTCCAAATAGGTGCAACACAGCTTATTTCCCTCTTTTTGGCGTGCTTCCGCCAATGGCTCTAAGTTGACACATTGGATTTTTGTTTAGTTGTCCTCGCTGGTACCCCCTCCATCCCAAAAACGAATTGTCCTATAAACTAGCAAAGAATAAAAATGACCATGATACCTCTCTTAAAGGGGTGCCTGCCATTTGGGAAATCAAAATTGTGAAACTAAAAGAAGAAGGAAAAAAAGCATGTAATGAATTGCTCGGCCTCTATTATTGCTTGCAATAAATCAGGGCTGCGTGCAGAGAATGACTTGTTTTTTTAGAACAAAAATTTAAACTCAATAAACCAAGCTAAGCATGGTTCATGGTACTTGCTCTAACGTGGCACAAGCACATGACTCATGCATTAATATAGCTAATCTTGCTAAAGTGACCTCTAGCTTTTTTTTTGGAATTGAGGTTTAGATGGTGTTTGGTTCACCAGAGATTTTTGACCTTTTTGAGAATAGGTGACAATAGCAATACCAAGTAATCTATTTGATCCTTGATAATAAATGATATTGGAGAGTTATCACTTTGTCCGATGCAAATATAAAGGATCTAAACATTAGAGTTGGTGAGAATCCATAGATAAAATCTAAATTCTTAGGATCACCATTATATTACCAAATACATCCGTAGTAAAAAAAAGGGAAAGATACAAACTAGTCCTTGCAAATTGTTGTGACGTTGCATGGTACTGATTTGGTACTTTTAAGGCACCGTTTGATTGCGAGGAATTCTCATACTATGCCAAATATGCATGATTTTGAGAATGGATTTTGAGAATTTGGACAGAAACCCATTATCTCATCATGGGTTGATAACGGGAGATTTAAGAACGCACTATGGAGTGAAAAGCCATCTGAATTGACATGTGGCAGCATATTTTCCAATGGCAAGGCCACGCCACGAATGGAGTATTCAAACTAATGGTGCATTATTCAAAGGATAATAGTGGTCATCCAAACATTTTATAGATTTAGAATCCAGATTCTACTAAGAATACAAATTCGGCCTAAATTCGATGCTCAGACCAGTTAATTTGAACTGTGGGCAGTGCAAATATCTTGTCCGAAACTACACCGTACACCATGGCGCCATGGGTACCTCGAGATGCTTTGGGACACCGGGCTGCTGCTAGACTAGACGTCAGACGAGTAGACGACGACACAACTGAACAACACAAAACTTCGTCTGTCTCTGTCTGGAACCGACGCGCCCGGAACTCGCGTCGGCACTCCACAGTGCACTGACCCAACTCGAGAGGCAGCGGGCCTTTCTCGAGAAGCGCACCGTTGCCTTGCCGTTCGAGGAAACGACGACGGGCCGAGCCGATCCGATCCCATGTCGCTTCCGCTTTCGGGCCCAAACCCACCACCTGGCCAGCGACACGCCCGTCCCCGTCCCATCGGGAGAGCGCCGCATCCTCGGATTCCCCTGAGCCCCCGTCCTGCTGTCTCCCCCCCCCGCGCCGGCCCACTGGGCTCCACGCGTCCCTGTCGCCCCCCGACGCCGCGGCCCCACCCCACCCGGGTTCCACGCCAGCCTCTGCCTGCCGGGCCGCCCCCCACCACCTCCTCCGCCTCCTCCCCCCTCCCATTTCAAATCCCACCACCACCCCACGCCGCCCCCAAACGGTCACTTCGCGTCGCTGCGGCCGCGCACACCGAACCCCCCTCGTCGCCCCCGACCGAGACCCATCGATCCGGCCGGCGGAGGGCGCCATGGCCTCCCCGAACCCCGACGCCGCCGGGCTGCAGGCCGTGGCCGTGGCGGGGGCAGGGGAGGGCTCGTCCTCGTCGTTCGGCGCCGGTGCGGGGGCGGCGGGGGAGCAGGCGCCCAGGAGGGCCCTCGCGGTGCGCAAGGAGCGCGTGTGCACGGCCAAGGAGCGCATCAGCCGCATGCCGCCCTGCGCCGCGGGGAAGCGGAGCTCCATCTACCGCGGGGTCACCCGGTACGCGCCGCCCTGTCACCCCGTTCCCTTGCCTCTCCGTCTCCGCGCTACTTAAGCTGCCTGGCTGCCGGGTGGGAAGCGGCCGGGAACCTAGGGCCGTTGCTTATCTTCTGTGCGCGCTTCGATCGGGTGGCTCGTTGGCTTAATCTCCTATATGCTAAATCTCTTCCTCTGAGCTTGTCATATTGTTTCGGCGATTTGGGATCTACTGCTTGTTTGCGATCCCATCACCCTGTGGCTCCAATGGTTGCGCCGTTGCGGCACAGAGTTTTTCCCCAAGCACCGCACAGGGATTTATTCCCCGTACTAAAATTGGATGTGGCCGGAAATGAGACGACCTCACGTCCTCATTTAGTCACTCTCGCTTGAGATCGTTGACCTCCGATCTTAGTAGGTATCCCAGTCTCGATTAGCTTTGGCGACCACTGGCACGTCGGGTTTGTCTTGGTAGTGTACTGGCTTAATATTGTTTTACCCAGCGTTCACTGTTCATGGTGCCCAGGGTTCCTTAGCCACGTTTATGACCAACGACATGGGATCTGTGCTGTACTGATGGTGATTTTCCGGAGTCTTGATGTCGTGTTAAAATGATCTCAAACTCTGCTTCCGTTGTTGCATGGGTATCTATTTCCGATGCATTATGTAGAAATTTGATTCCAGTTTTAGCAACCAGCTTTCTCTTCTAATACTTCTGTCATAACTTTGTTATATTTTTTTCACCTTTTCTCTCTTGCCTACTATGTTTGTATGTACTGATATAGAACTGACCTTGATGAATCCTCAATAGGCATAGGTGGACAGGTCGATATGAGGCTCACCTTTGGGACAAAAGCACGTGGAATCAGAATCAGAACAAAAAGGGGAAACAAGGTATTTATGTATAATTGTATATATTTATGTGTATCTTTGTCTAATACAGAGTAGCGGCAATTATATCTGTTCTTCAAATTTCTGAACATATTGAAACTCTCAGATGGGCAAACTTGTTCATCACAACTTGATTACATTGAATAGATAGTTTGGCTAATCTATGTAGGCATCAGGCAAGACATGGGTGTAAGGAGCTATGCCTGCCGCAGTTTCCATATTTCTATCTTATTTCATTGGGAGATGCACAACTGTACTTAGTCATCATTATGATTTCTTTATACTCCCTCCGTCCAAAATTGTAAGGGGTTGTAGATCTCTACTAGATTCATTCATTACTCCATGTATGTGTGATCAATATGTGTCTAGATTCACCAACATCTATATGAACATGGACGGACAAAAATAGGACTAGAACCCATCACAATTTGGGACGGAGGAAATGCTATATATTTCTGTATAGCTATCATTGATCTGATTTGTGTGAATTGTTTTTTTGCATGGAAAACTGCACCACACAATCGCTGTTGCAGTGTATTTAGGTAAGAGGTGTCCTGGTGTAATTTAATTGCAGAGTTGCTATGGGTGTTCTTAACCGCTGTTCATTCCATGTGCAATAAATAGGAGCATATGATGATGAAGAGGCTGCGGCAAGGGCCTATGACCTTGCTGCATTAAAATACTGGGGAGCTGGAACACAAATAAATTTCCCAGTGAGTCACTTATACTTGTGCTAATGATTGTGAACCTTGTTCTTGAATCGCTGGAAATTTCTATCACTTTATGTCGACATCAGCTTTCCATAAATAGAAAATGTTTAATTCAGAAGCATCTTATGGCTCAAATATTTTTTCTCGGTGGCGGTAAAAAATATTCCGTATTTTTTCTAACGTTGAGCAATAAGTGCATATATGCAGCGAAATCTTAACAAAGCTATTCATTCTTGCACAAAAGAGTACTTTCAAATAGGAGGTGTCCAGAATCCTACCAGATTTAAGAGGTGTCTAGATATTGATCCTTGCATTCTTTTTTCCTTTATTTTGAATTCAATAAAAGTGTGGTGCGGATATACCATGCTTGCACAAGGACCCGATGTACTCCTTTGTTTTCACATGACAAGAAATTCCACTTCCTAGTCTTTGCTTCAGTTCTTAATTCATTAATTCTACCAGTTGCTATAGACATTGGGAAATGGATGCTTGCACATCATAGTTTCGCAATTGCAACTTCGGTATAATGTCTTCTTTTTGGAAATCTGAGTCAGTGGGACTGATATGTGCAATAAAAAATTGGCTTCAGTAGCTCAGTTGAGTGTCATTAAATAAATTCATCAGCACATATAATTGCTTCATTTGATACCAGGACATGTCGGTGCCAATGAGTTGCCAAATGTTGAGTATTATGCATTTATACTATTTCTGTTCCATGCATATTATCACAGTAGTTAATTGAAGTTGTGCTATTTTTTCAGACTTATGTTCATTATATGTTTGCTTATTTAGGTCTCTGACTATGCAAGAGACCTTGAAGAGATGCAGTTGATCTCCAAGGAGGACTACCTTGTCTCTCTTAGGAGGTATATTTGTTCATTTCTAATGTACAATATATATAATTTCGTTTATTTTATTAATCACTGACCAGAAGATTCATGCATTACAGAAAGAGCAGTGCCTTTTCCAGGGGATTACCAAAATATCGCGGTCTTCCTAGGTATGTGTTAGCAATGGAGATTTCTGTCGCTACTAATAGAAACTACTACTCACTCCGTCTCAATTTATAGGCCGTTTGACTTTTTTGACACCAAATTTGACCAACTCGTCTTGTTCAAAAAAATTGCGAAAATATGGAAAAATTAAAATCATAGGAAAAGTACATTATATGTAAACTAAATCACAATGAAAATAAATGATAATTATAATTTTTTTGATTAAGAAGAGAAAGTCAAACTTGGTGTCAAAAAAGTCAAACGGCCTATAAATTGAGACTGAGGTACTTTTATGCTAACCTATAATTTGGTCTTGATTAAAGAAGGTAGAGATGGTACATCCTTTGTTAGGAAGATTGATTTGACCCCTAGAAACTTATCTCTATTATGTATATCTTGAAGGAGAGGAAACAGATAATACAGTTACTACAGTCCCAATGTCCAAATTCTAGTCTCTAGGTTGATCGTAGCTATGTTGTGCCTGAATTTCTTCATATGCTGTTAACAGTAGGTTTTGCAGAGTAACTGAGTAAGTCAGAATATTGAAGAAAATACTCAATGAACATCTTAAAGCTTCACACTGGTGCGCATTTATCATGCAGGCCACTGCATAATTCCAGATGGGATGCCTCTTTTGGACATTTACTCGGGAATGACTACATGAACCTTAGTTGTGGTCAGTCTGTACAGATCTCTATGCTGTTCTTTCTAGTTGTCTAACTTTAACATGGTAAATGTTGCTATCAGATTGTGTGACCTTATCACTTCTTAAACTACAGGCAAGGATATCATGTTGGATGGAAAATTTGCTGGAAGCTTTGGCTTAGAGAGGAAAATTGATCTTACAAATTACATTCGGTGGTGGCTACCCAAGAAAACAAGGCAGTCAGATACAACTAAAACAGAAGAGATCGCTGATGAAATTCGAGCTATTGAAAGCTCAATGCAACAGACTGAACCATATAAATTGCCTTCTCTTGGCCTCTGTTCTCCTTCAAAGCCCTCTTCAGTGGGTATATCAGCATGTAGTATATTATCTCAGTCTGATGCCTTCAAAAGCTTCTTGGAGAAGTCTACAAAAGTATCTGAAGAATGTACTCTCAGCAAAGAAATCGTAGAAGGAAAGACCGTTGCCTCGGTACCCGCTACCGTACATGATACAGCAGAGGCAGTGAATCTTAACGTGAATGAGTTGCTAGTGCAACGAGCTACTTACTCAATGGCCCCTGTTATGCCTACACCAATGAAGAGTACCTGGAGCCCTCCTGATCCTTCTGTGGACCCACTTTTTTGGAGCAACTTTGTCTTACCATCGAGTCAACCTGTTACAATGGCTACAATAACAACAACAACGGTTTGTTTCTCTCCCCAATAATGTAGATAAACTTGTGAAACATTTTTCTTTTTCTGCTTTTGCTGAATCTGATCATTTATTCACGACAGTTTGCAAAGAATGAAGTAAATTCAAGCAATCTGTTCCAGAGCCAAGAGTGAATATGCGGCCTTACTCAAGCAGAATATTTTAGATTGGTAAGTAAAGACTATAAATTCGATATGATTTCTTAATGTTTCCATTTATTGTTCATTAAGTTTGATTTCAGACCTTTTACTTTTTGTGTAACACCCAAAACTATTCGATTTGTGTTTTCACAAGAACTTACAAGTGTTTTGACGAGGTAGTCTTTGTCTTATTCCTGGTGGTATATAAGTTCTATTCTTGCAAAAACTGGTGCCATTTTTTAAAATAAATGGTTAAAGGTAATTAGCATTACACTGTTTTAACATTAGTTATTGAGTACACAATAAAATGCTTCCACTTGTATTTTTTTCTGCGTCTAATCTGCATTTAAATTAGGATCAATGCATGGAATAATATTAGTACATTTCACATACAGATGAATGCTTTCATACGTAAACCTTGGAATTATGCATGATAACAAATGGATACCCCATAGTGTTGCTCTGGCAACTTGATTTCAGTAGAAATTCCTACATGAAATTCCCATGCTTGCAGAGTTGCAGTAGCTGTATGTTACTGTGAAAATTGATGTGCATAAAGAACAACCTAATTTAACATTATTAACAACTTCATAGATAGCCATCATAAAAAATGTACATTGACATAGTTTTAAAGAAACAAAATAGAGCGACTAATATGTCCTTCCCTTCTTCATATTCTTTTGTATTATAATTGCTAGTTGATATTTATTGTTTAAAAATGCTTTGGACATTTCAATCGATGAACAGGTCAAGGCAACATCTTGTGTTTCGGCTACGGCTAGATTCCTTTTGCCCAGCTTTTGATGTTGTGACTTGTGAGCAATACTCCTTGTGTATTCATACTTCATAGGACACGAATAGAAGACAAGTGCAAGCATAGTTTTGTAATATATAGTGGCCAGTTTCCATAAAATGTGATTTAGTTGTAGAGCTATCTGTACATATTGCGGTGGTTGTTTCAATTAAGGTTCAACAGATTTGAGAAAGAGATCCAACAAAATGATGCGGCTTCAATGCTGAATCAGTTATTTTTGTAAACGTCGTGCCAAGTTCTAAGTGAATAGGTATGCTTGGATGATTTCATGGAAAACTTTGCAACAAAGCTATACTCCCTGTCCTAAAATATGAGTCACTGTTGACTTTTTGATTCGATGTTTGACCAGTGATCTTATTCAAGAAATTTATGTGAATATATTGTATCAATTTACTTTTTGTTATCATTATTTAAGGCATGACTTAATTTTTAAGTATTTGCAATGATACTTTGGATTTTAGGATAGAACTCACTACTTTTTGTGACAGTTAAACGGACTCTTCGCCAGAATGATTTATCACTACCATGGTTAGATGGTAACGGAAGGAGATCCAAACATGTAGTACTAGGTTGGAACTAAAACATGGAGTGATTGAGATGGGGAAAACATTAATGCGGCGAGTTCAGTTCGTCCTCGCTACCGTAATTGTTGCGTGTGAGTGATGGTCGTGTTGCTGCGCCTCAGCTGCCGCGGGCGCCGACCAACACAGAGGAGCCGCCGTGTTGGTCGTCTTCCGTTCCTTTTCTGTCTGTTCCGACGAATAAGAGGACTCACGAGATGGTCGTCTACGAGGACCCCGACACAGTCCCAAGGCTGAAGAAGTGGAGAAGTGAGCCGGGGCCGCAGCTGGACATTGAGGCGCCTGGGCATCAGGGGGAGCAGCCGCGGAGAAGAAACAAGACGGGGAAGGTGCATGGCGGAATGCCCGTGAGGTTTGTGGACATCATCGACGGGGCCAGCGTGGTGCTGGGGGACGGGTACATGAACATGGTCCCATGGACTTCATCCGGCAGCAGCGGTTGCATAGGTATTGGGAGGATCGTAGGAAATCCAGTCACTACTAACCAAATTTAAACAGAGAAGAATTTAACCCCCTTCAATTTCTTTCGATTTTCTTTAAATCGAACAATCCCTCAAGCTGAATGACATCGTCGAGACTCCTGGAACTGGGCCATCAAGCAGCGCCCAACAGCAGTGAACATGAACCCGGCCGTGACGGCGGCACATGTGTAATTAGATACTAGTTTCTTCGTCATTAAAAGTTTATTTGAAAGCAATTTATCACTATATTTACTAGATAGATGTGTGAACTGATCGTTCATTTATTTGAGCAAATTCATTGGTTTCTACTCTAGCTACCACTTTCGAGTTCCACTTAGAGTAGCATCAGTCATTTTTACGTTGACAGAGAAGATTCTCTAGCCAAATGATTGCATTATGATCATAGTTTCACGACAGAATGTTCAATTACTACGTCTGTTCCAAGTTAGCACCCGATCAACATACGCATTCCAATCTGATGTTTCCGGACGAACTACTGCAACAAGTTCTACGTCTCGCGTTATGCCGTTATTGCAGTGCCACTTCGCGAGCTAAAAAAAGGGTGTGTGGCCATGTCAAGTGACTGATATACGACTTTTCATCAGTCATGATCTATAATCATTCAATGTGCATCAAATGGCTCACTATGGTCACTGACAAAATTGAATCCATCAATCACATTTTACACAACCACATATGCTGACCGATAAAATTCAACCAATCGGTCATATATCAAGTTTACAAAACACAATAAAAAATTGTAGTGCAATGATAATTAACAATTTTTAGATATATGTAACAATTCAACAAATTAGATACAAACACATTTTACTGGATACATCAATAGCATATAGACTCCATCGGACAGTCAGAAAATTTGATTGATGGATCAACAAATATAAGGTGATCACCTTTTCAAGGTTTTGGTTTTAATGACAATACAATTAAAAGCTCTAATGAAAATCTATGAGCACTTTGCAAGTAACGAAGATCCTTCTAAAGTGCATGAGTTAGAAAAGAGGCAACTCTAAGTGCAAAAGAATGAAAGTAGACCTCTCGTTCCATTCAAATTTGAAGCTAAAGGAGTCCCCATTCGAAGTTACAAGAATTAGCATTTCACATCTTATCCTTGACTTACGACCTATCGTACTATAAAGAGGGACCAACAAAGGTATGATTTTGGTGGTACTAAGGCTCAAAAAAAGCCCAAAATTCCATCCCAAATACACCTCTCTTTAATATTCTAAATCTTTTCAATATTGGTTGATACCCAGTTGAACCAGCCTCCCACACCAACCAATATTGCTCACCGCCAATACTGTGCTATGCTAGAATTTCAGTTGATGCCCTGGTTCAACCGGGCTGGGTCTGCATCAACCAATATAGGACACTGCTAGCGTTTTGGTTCAACCAGCTTCATCCCAGTTCAACCGATCCCGTCTAGATCTACAACGACTATTTCTAGGGAACTCATATATATATATATATATACCCCTTCCCTCACCTCTTTATTATGCTTCTTCCAACTCCAACCAACCTGAGACAATGTTTGAAAGACCATTCACTCCTCCACACCTTTCTCTACTCTTAAGAGCTTCCAAATCTTCAAATCATTGAGTGGACACTTGCTAGAACTTGAGAGTTGCGTTTGTTGCACCTCATTATTCAACTCTCCCTCTCTCGTTCTTGAGCTTGAGCTTTGGTGACACCTTGAGCATGCTTTGGTGGTTTGTTAATCTTGGAGCCTCATGTTCCTAGACGGCTAGGCATAGCCTTGAACTCCATCCCCTCTTGTGTGGTGGTGCCGAAGCTAGTTTGTATTACCCAAACTTTTAGTAAGTGACCTCATCATTCTTTTGTGGTTGGTGAGGAGAGGATTAGGGTTGAGAGAGACCTTGCTCTTTGTGGGCGCCTCAACGGGGAAGTAGGACACCAAACCTCGAATTAAATCCTTGTCTCTGTGTGCTTACTTGTTGTTCTTTGTGCTCTTTGTGTTGCAAGATTTGTCCCAATCTGCTTGTTGTGCAGGTTTGGTGGTGAGACCCTCTCAAATATGCAACCTCTAGCTTCAAGGAAGCTTTGTAATCACACCAATCCATCTTTAGTTGCATGGTTTGATAGATTAGTTTAGTTCATTGTTGCGGTTGAACCAACCTTAAGAAGGTCGAGCCATATGGGACTAGTTCAACTTGTTGTATCAACTTATTTGGAAAGTTTGTGTAAGAAATTTCAAGATTGCATATTCACTCCCCTCTAGGCAACTTTTAGCCAGTTTGCTATTTATTGTTTAATAAAGAGTTAAATGCATGGGAGGGCCTCAAACTTATCGTGGTGTACCAGATAGGTCCACGAACTCTCAAAACGCATTTTCAGCACCCTAAACTTGTTATGGTGTACCAGATAGGTCCACGAACTCTCAAAACACATTTTCAGCATCTTAAACTTGTTAAGCGATGCACCGTAGGTCCATACCCTTTCGTTTTATATTTATTTTTTTCAATTAGGCCCCTAGAATGTCTTATCTCTCGTACTCTCCTCCATCATCCCTCTCCACTGGCTGCATCAGAAAGGAGCTCGGTGTCGTCTGCTACTCATACTCGACCACCGCCGCCTCCACCACCGTCCAGTCCCCCTCTTGCTCATTGTGCCATCTTCTTCTTCTTGGTCACCCGCCCACCACCTCCTCCTACATCGATTGCCCTGTCTCCTCCTCTGTTCTTGCTCGCCTGCTTACTCCTCTGCTACCTGTTGCCTCCTCCATCGCTCGTCGCCTCCTCTCTCCACAACCACATATTTGGCAGCACCTCCCCTCCTCTACCTGCGCCAATGGTGGACACAAACATCGGCTGGTCCATCTCAAATCTAGCCATGGTGCGGGGAGGGACGACGTTGGACGGCAATGGACAAGAGGAGGAGCGATGTCGGGAGGCTGCGGAAGGGAGAAGCGAGCGGTAGTGGCGCGGGGAGGCGACCGGCGTGGCGTGGGGAGGCGGCGGAGAGAGAGGTAGTGAAGAAGAGCAGAGTCGGCGACCAAAGCTCGGCTTGGTGTGACGACGGTGGCTCCATGCTGATTTGGTGTTGACCGTGGCAGATCCGACGCTGGCGGCCGCCTACGTGCCATGGGGAGGCAACGACGCGGAGGAGAAGGGGACAAGGGGTAGAAGGCATCTCCCCCTCAGCCACGGCACTAGCCCCGAGAAAGGGTGTCAGGCGGCCATGGACGGGGGAGCAGATGGGACGGCGTTAGGCAGCTGCAGACAAGGGGAGAGGAACTACATTCCAGAGGCTTAATTGGAAAATAAACATAAAACGAAGAGGTATGGACCTACGATGCATCACTTAACTAATTTAGGGTGCTGGAAATGTGTTTTGAGAGTTCGTGGACCTATCTGGTACAACATAACAAGTTTAGGGTGGTGGAAATGCGTTTTGAGAGTTCGTGGACCTATCTGGTACACCACAACAAGTTTGAGGGCCTCCCATACATTTAACTCTTTAATAAAAGATATGGACATTTCAATCGATGAACAGGTAAGGCAACATCATGTGTTTCGGCTACTTCTACATTCCTTTTCTATAGCTTTTGATGTCGCAATTTGTGAGCAATATTCCTTGTGTATTCATACTTCATAGGACATGAATAGAAGGTAGGACAAGTGGAAGTATAGTTTTATAATATATAGTGGTTAATTCCCATAAAATGTGATTTAGTTGTAGATCTTGTACGTAGTGGTTGTGTGACTAATGTTCAACATTTTTGAGAAAGAGATCCAACAAAATGATGCGGCTTCAATGCTAAGCACACTCCATGCCAAGTTCTAAGTGACAAGGTATGCTAAGATGATTTGATTGGAAAACTTCCTTTGCAATGAAAGTATACTCCCCCTGTCTTAACTCCAAAAATATAAGTCATCGTTGATTTTTATATTCGATATTTGACCATTGATCTTGTTTAGAAAATTTATGCAAGTACTTAAGGCATGGCTTAGTTTTTTAAGTATTTGCAGTCGTACTGATTTTTTTGAATAAAATGAATGGCTAAACATCGAATCTAAAAGTCAACGACGACTTATATTTTTAGGATGAGTACTTTGTAATTTTATAATAGGCCATAGTAGTCTTTTAGTTTAAATATTAGTGGTATACATGATTTTAAAGGAAGTAAAGTGAAATATGATGGGCAGACATTAGTATAAATTTTAAAATAATGAAGAACAAAACTAGCCGACGTTATCTATTGTTGCAACAGAATAGCAGTCGTTAGTGGTTTCTTAGGGATTTGGTGCAAATATTTTTCATGATTCAAAGTGGTCCGTTTTTACAAGTTTGAGTAATTTATATTAATCACATGTACAAGTATTTAGGGAAAAGTTCTTGCTAATGCCAAACCTTGCTATTGGGGATTTGAATTTAGAACAGAACTCACTACTTTTTGTGAGAGCTAAACATACTCTTCACCCATACTCCCTCCGTCCTAAAATAAGTGTTTGTTTTAGGATTCAAATTTTGTCCCACGATAAATGATGTTTTAGAAAATTAGTTGTCTTTAAAAAAAACTAATCTGCATGCATACATGCACATACCAGTAAAGGAAAGATTAGGTTGTTAATCAAGGGCACATGCGTCATCATCCACTTTCTTTAATCTGTCTTAAAAATCATAAAATAGCACTTATTTTAGGACGGAGGGAGTACGTTTTATCATCACTACCATGTCATATGGTGACCGAGGATATCTCCAGTGTGCTAGGAAACCGAACCGAGAGAACCGCTTATGGTTCAATTTGTACATTGTAGCAGTCGAAACGTAAAAGAATTTTTTTTTTGTTTCGACGTTTGGTTTCGGTTCGATGACAACACAATAAAAAAGCACTGGCAGAAGGGTCATCGTCCGTGCTAGCTAGAGAATAGGGATGTACGAGGGAGAAAACTGCCTTCTTCATTTTTTTTTTTTAATCATGTCATGGCTCCTACAAAAACGGATCAACGCTACAAGACTCTCCGTGGATACGACTGGAGATGCCCTGAGGCTGAGGGAGATCCAAACGTAGATGTATACCAGCGACCGAGTTACATACAATTCGTCCTCGCAATCGTAGTTGTTGCGTGTGAGCATTGGACACGGCCGATTTCTTTCCCAAAAAAAAGTAGCGCATGCAGTACAACCGGGCGCGGTCTTCTCTCTTTCTCCAAAAGTTGCATCGGGCTTTAACCGAGACGGAGACGGACTAGTGCAACCGCCGTTGCCTCCATGGATGGCCAGTTGGGCACGCCCGCGCGGCGGCGCGCTGAGGTCGGATCCGGCTCCGACCAGGAGTTCGACTCGGTGTCGGAATGGCGCCGGCGTCAAGCGCTATAAACATCCCCCGCGGCGCTCCATGCCCTCAGATCAATTCGCCGACGGCGTGCATTCAGAAGATCGCTCTCGGCAAGCGCAGAACGAACTTCCCTGCCGCAGTCTCCCGTACGTTCTCTGCCTGTCCCGGCGAAGATGTGCAAGCGGCCTCACCCTCACGAGATGGCCGTCTACCCCGACGTCGCCTCCACCTCCGCCTCCGCCTCCGCCTCCCAACAGGGCGCCGCCAAGCGACCGCGGCCGTCATCATCAGCCGACGCCGGCGCTCTGGTCCTTTACGACAATGTCCAGCCCGCGGACGTGGAGCCCGCCATGAACGCGGTCCTACCGGACGCCGGTGCCGCGGACGTCCAGCCCGTGAACGCCGAACCGATAAACGCCGTGCCCCTGAACGCCATTGCGCCGCCGGCGCAGGACAGAGACGAGCCGCCGTGCCTGCGCACGCACGTCCTCCCGGCGCTCCGGCTCCGCGCCGACCTGCCGGCGTACTTCCTCGGCGAGAAGCGCGTGACGGAGACCGACCTCAACCGGCAGCAGAACCGGTTCCGCATCCCCACGGACGGGCTGCGGTACCTCCGCGAGATCCTGACCCCGGAGGAGCTCGAGGCCGCCAACCTGCTCCACGACCCGGCCCCGAGGCCGAGGAAGACGAGGCGCGAGCCAGATCCGCAGCCGCAGCCGGACAATGAGGCTGCGCCGGCGGCCGGGCAGCACCAGCAGGGGGAGGAGCTGCAGGAGCAGCAGCAGCCGGGGAGAAGGAAGAAGGCGGGGAAGGTGCACGGTGGGTACGCCGTCAGGCTTGTGGACCTCGTCGCCGGGGACAGCGGGACGCTGCTGCTGTCGCGGTGGGACAGCAGCGGCGGCACCGTCGTCAAGGGGGAAGGGTACATGGAGTTCATCCGGCGGTGCAGCTTCAAGGAGCACGACGTCGTCGAGATCTGGGCGATCAAGCAGCGCGCGTGCCCGTTCCCGATATTCAAGACGATCATGTGCGACGAGAGCGTCCTCCATTTTCTCCTCGTCAAGAAAGGCGCCGACTGCCGCTTCTGCCATCGCACACACCTGCAGTGAAACCACGAATCGGTGACGGTCACGGCAGCGCAAGTGTAATTAGATATTGGTAGTTTTTTCGTCATTAAAAACCAGTTTGTTATTTGAATATATGCGCTATTTGAGATTGTATTTGTAGCTTCAAACCATGTAATCCGTACCAGTTGGCATATACTGAATTTATTATTTACTAGATGTGCGAATTGATCGTCCACATTTGAAGATGTGCAAATTGATCGAAGAACTCATAGAGCTCTACTAGGAGAGCTCTACTAGGAACTAGAGGACATACATAGCAGGACCAGTCGTTTTTATGTTGACAGGGATGATTCTCTTCCCGATCCGTATACACAAGATATGTACTGCGTATAGCGTACTGTGATGAATGAAATCTAAAATGCAGCGTGCCACGACCCGCGAGATCTTTTTTGGAGATGTCAATACCGCAGAAAAAGAAAATGTCTCACTCAATCGATGTTTTGCCTGCATGCTTTGATTTGGCCCATCCGACCAGCTGCAGCCTCCCAGCCCAACAGGCCCAATAGCCACCATTTATCGTGTGAGACCAACTAGTTCTCCAATCTCCACCAACCTCTGCTGTATAGGTACCACACTGCAACACCGGCGCCCAGCCGATGTGTCCACACCGTGGCGTCGTCCCGCCGTCTACCTTCACACGGTGCTCCTGCCGCCTACCTTCACCCCGCACACACGTCGACATGCCATCGCTCATCGCTCAGCGTCATGGGTAATGTGGAAGGTAGTAGGAATGCAAACAGGTCTACCTGCCCCCAAACCCTACAAGGCAGCAACAACAATGGTATTGCTCGCGAAGGAGAGGGACAACAACGAGGTCCAAGACAACCAACGTGAACTGGTGATGTGGGCATGCGGCTGTGTTGTGCTGCGCATGTAGTTGTCACTGTCTTCTAATCCAAAGGTTCGCATTGCAGTACGATGATGACGATCAGAAATACAGCAGAATTAGCATAGCCAATCATATAACCACAGTTACTCTGGCACTCTACTTCAGGTCAGTAAATTCAATAGAGTTGCTAGAAGAACTTCGGTACAATCACAGAACAGGAGAAACACATTTGAGCTGAGAAAACATCCAGTGACAGGCAATATAAGCAGCAGAGTTCACCGAGCTGCCTTCGCCTCAAATGGTAATCTGGGAAGCACAAGCTCATTACACATCGGGTGGTGAACCACCAGGAACCAACTGTGGCAGGGCAAGTGATTGTGTTAGGCATGGGAATCAGCGGCAGACAATAGTAAAAGCACTTAATATGAGCATTGTTGACCAAGATTACTTACAATGGCTATGTTGTTGCCATTCAGGAGGATCTGGTCGAGTTTTGTAATGCGACGCCCTTCAGAAGTGTATTCGCTGCAGTACATGACATCAAATTGGTGAGACTGTGGACTAAATTTCAGAAGAGAAAATGTACACTAAATCATTAATGGAGCAGTCGAAGAAATCACATCTAAGTGAACTTAAGCACTTGTTTCTTTTATAGCTGAATTTTGTAAATTGTAACTTCAGGTTTCAGAAGAGACTGGAGAACAATTGATATTGACATTTTGACACAAAACTCCTGTACTTCCAAATTTTACATAGAATTTTTTATTTTGGGGAGTTGCGTAGCATGGGCTTTGGCGAAACTGGATAGTTCACTACCTAGAACGACTTTAAAATGGATGTTTCAGTGAAGGAGTGTTGGCTTGTTATAGCTTATATATACGAAATTGGCAAACCAAACAAATTATGGCCTTGTCTGGAAGGTTGCAGTTTGATGTCACAATTAAGGAGATGGTTTCTGTAATTCAGGAGTCCTGAGTCTCTTAGAACTAGGAGTTGGAGTTTTTCAAGCCTCCTTTTGAAAGATGGTTCATAGCCTACCATTCCCAATTAAAAAATCCTTAATGTTACGGAGTTCTTCTCAACATGTTGTTACTGACTGGGCAGAAGAGCAAAGCTACCTTAAAGGTATCGAGCAACCCTAGTTAGATAAATTATCTTTGAGACTGTGTTCAAACTCAGCCGCTTGATGTAATAAGCACAATCATCTTTTCTCATTAAAAGCTAAGTCATATCCAACCCATTGAGGCATACACTCTATACTAAGTTATGGCTAAGAAATTGTCCAAACTCCACCAATTTGATGCATTGGCACATGCTACATTTTTTCACTAGAAATTTAGTCAAAAGCGGGATGCTAATGTGGACTGAACTGAACTGAAAACTCAACTAACCAAACAAGAGCATCACTCCAAATACGAAACAACATAAAAGAACAGAAAGTAGGGTTTAGGGGTTTGGAGTGATTTTGGACATACTACTCGGTGACGTCCTCCAGCACCATGTTGACGTAGACATCGAAGCCGCAGAGGGTGCCGACGAGCTCCTTGTCCCCCTTCATGATCACCCAGATCTTGGACCCGATGCACCGGTCGATCAGCTCTGCTCACCGCACCAATCGGCGCACGCCATGCGAGAAGAGAACAGACAATTCAAGAATTCGAACACGAAAACGCAGAACGCGAAAAAACAAACAAGCGAATCGCGAGCACCGCTCGGTGTATAGCCGGGTTCCGTCGCGCACCTGAGGGGAGGAGCTGGGAGGGGTTGTTCTGAGACATGGCACCGCTCCCTGGGGATCGTTGGTGGCACGTGAGGCTGCGGTCGGCGGGCGACGACGAGGCCGCGACGGCACCGGCGGAGGGCGGCGAAGAACAACGGGAACGGCGGCTGCGCGGAGCCTGCTTCTGCGCTGGATGGGTCCAACTGCCCGAGACGCCCTAGTCCATTCGTGACGACGACGCGGGCAAAACGGTGCCGAGCGTGTATGCCTAGCCGTCCGATCGACCAATCGACGGCAGGTATTGCCTTTGGCCTCCTGGACCTCAGCTGGGCCGATAGATGTATTGGGCCGGTCCAGTTCGAAACAAGGAAACGTCACGTAGTACGTTTCAAGATGGGCTTGTCCTGATGGGATCAAACGATTACAAGCCCAACTCCATCCACACACAGTAGTAGAAAAAAGGTCCACACTGCAGGTGCTTCTTCGGTTTGGATGGTATTGGAGAGGATTGGGAAGGATTAAAATCCTTCAGTATTCAAATTTGACTAAGGAAAGATTTAATCCCCTTCAATACCACCCTAATCAAATAAGGCTTAGGAGTGTAGATAACATGCCCTAGCTACAATGTAAAACCAGGCACTCCGGCTCCCCCGTATACTATAAAGTCCTAACTATTAAAACCAGATGCGTGCCCCCGACAATATAAATACAGTTCGGTTTCACTAGTGTGGCGATGGTTTCATCTAACAAAGTGTTGGTTATGGCCTTAGAGCCACGTGTCATCTCTATTTTCTCCTTTTGTCTCTCTTCCTTCCTCTTTGGTATACCCTTATCTCCTCTTTTGTTGCCATTTTGCCACTGGCTCCCTCCTTTGTTGCCATCAACTCCTCCTCTCATCTCATCTTCTTTGATGCCGCCATGTCTCCTTTGTCGCCGCTTTCCTCCCAAGGAACGTAGTGTGGATCTTCAAGACACAATGGTAGTGACGTAGGGATTACTTGGTGACAAGATTGGCACGTGTGACAGCACTGAGTAGCAGCAGCAGGGGCCACGCCAACTACTTCCATCTCCGGCTGCCCATACCATTCGCCACTTACGCACCATCATAGGGGCGTTATGTATAGGCGCGCCACTATGCTTTGAGGCTATTAGGGGTGTTCATCGGATGAAAAGTGAGCAGGACACGACAACTTAGTCTTTGACATTGCTAGTGGCCTAAGGACAATCTCAGGTATCGCAAGGCATAGGAGATCTCGTGACGTCGTTGAAGGAAGATGAGAAGACTTCTTCCGTTGAATGGTGACACAAACTAAGGGTGCGTTGGATACACCCAACTAATTATTAGTTGCTAAAAATTATTTGCTTCTTGTCCAAAAATACCTAACTAATGAAGCAATTACTAGATGTGCAATCTATTAGCACCCATTAGCTGATTGGGTGCAGCTAATTTTTAACAGAAATTAGCTGATCCAAACATGGCCTAGATTCATTTGTTTTCCTTTTACGTACACAAACAAAAGAAGTGAGAATCAATCGCAAACAAGAGAAGTGAGAATCAATCGAAAAAAAGAGAAGTGAGGATCAAGGCAAGCAATATGTCTTTAGTGGTGGCCCACATTGTTTGGACCCCCGATGAAGCCCGACGTGGCTAGACGCCCTATATACACCTCACGGTCACAGTTCCAAGCCCATCCGTGACGTGGGTTGGGCAGTAGGCCGCGGCGCTCCAGCATCCTCGAACGCCCGCCGCGTGCTCGCCTCCTCCTCGCACCGTGGATCCGCGGCACCAATAATAAATTCCGGCGAAATAGATCAAATCCCTCCCCCTTCTACGTGTCCTCGTACGCGTGGGTGCGTGCGAGAGCCCACTAGCCCAGTCTCTCCTCCACTTCTCCTCTTGGATCGGGAGGAGCAGAGTCGAGCCGACGCGACGCGATCAAGATTTGGATTTGAACCCGGACGGTTGGCGGAGGAGGAGCAGGCGGCGCCGTCATGGAGAAGGAGGAGAAGATGGCGGTGGAGGGTGCGGCGGCGGCGGCGCGGCGGCGGCTGGTGATCGGAGTGGGGTTCTGGGTGCAGGGGTTCCGGCTCTTCCCCTGGCTCGGCGTCAACTTCTTCCTCAAGGACGGCATGGGCGTCGCCGCCTCCTCGCTGCAGATCCTCCAGGCCTCCGCCAACCTGCCCATGGTCGCCAAGCCGCTCCTTGGCCTGCTCTCCGACGCCGTCCCCATACGCGGGCACCGGCGCCTGCCCTACGTCGCCATCGGCGGTACGCCCTCTCCGTCACTCCCCTTTACTATCCTGTTCTTGCATTTGCTTCCCAGATCCCGAACACACCTCTGCCATTTTCCCTTTCCAATTCACGTCGTAGTCATCTTGTTTCCTCGTAACTTTCCTGAACTTAATTTAGCGAATTGCTTCCGAATCTTGCTTCGGGATTTGGGAATTGTATATAGCTTCTTTTTTTCCCCCTTGGTGGCTTGGTCAGCCTCACCAAGATGGAATTCTAGTTATTTTTTATCAAAACATTAATGTATCTTTTATTCTAGTAGCTTTTTAAACTGCATGTGATATTTTGTCAAAATAGTATGCTAGTGATTAGTGACAGCTATGAATATGCAATAGCATCCCTCATTCCCTCTCCTTTTGCGCTGTCTAGCCACCCTTGGTTCTTTCACTTTTTCTCTTGTGTTGTTCTTACATGTGTGTCTCATGGCAAATGACATTGCCGCAAAGAATATTCCCACGCAGTGCCCGTCCTCCTGATGTATTCGCCGGCTCCTTTTTATTCTTTTTACTTTTTCTTTCTTCTTCTATTTACCATTCGTCTTTATCTTTTTTCCCCTATTTGCCCCTCGAAAAGCAACAGCTTTTGCGCGATGCTCCTTCAAATTTGCTCTCTTGTCAATGTTACACATCAACAATCTTCAAGCTTGAAAGCTCCATCCAACTAGATCATTCATGAGTGTGCTTTCAACTTTTTATGTGGCCTTTGCTGTCCACTTTAAAATGTCCCTTCCTTCATAACAAGTGCCATATGAAATTCTCCAAGGATAGTAAACCAACTTATTCCAATGTCCCATAATTTAAACTGTGGCTGCAGAGACAATATGTTTTACTCCGCATCTCAATTTATAAACACCGTCCAGACAATTTGCTAGCATCACTTGAGTCTTTGTATTTCGATTCTACATGCAGCATTTAATAGCTAGCTATGTTTTTCTTGCGAGGATAATATAGTTAACTACCTAGCTCAAGTCAATCACATTAAGTAACAGAAAATATGGCTTGAGAGGGTACCCAAAAGATATCAATCGAATCCCGGGGCCTAAATTGCACACCAAGTCATTAGCATTGTTTATCATGTTGTTTGGTCACTTGATGGGCTGATGAGCATATGAACAACTGCCAATGTTGTTCTAATGTCTTGGAAAAGGCTTACTTTGTGTTATTTTACTGCTCTTTCTGACTGAAGTTTTGGATCATCACACTAACCTGCCTTTTCGTTGTCGTGGTTGCAGCTCTCTTGCAGGCAATTTCATGGCTAGCAATTGCCCTTTGGCAAGATATTTCTCTTCAGATTCTTACCATTTTTCTCCTGTTGAGCAACTTTGGTGCTTCCATATGTGAGGTTGCCAATGATGCCATTGTAGCAGAGGCCGGGAAGCAAGTGACCTCTTCCTCAGGGTCAGGTCAGCTTCAGTCCTTTGCTTGGATGTTCGGCTCTTCTGCTGGTGCTTTAGGAAACCTCCTTGGTGGCATTGCTCTCAGCTATTTTTCTCCCAAAGTCATGTTTCTATTTTTTGCAATCCTTCTCCTGCTCCAGTTCTTCACCACTGTGGCTATACCTGAGAGCTCCCTCAAACTGCCACAGACAGGTACCAACCTATCAGCACTCACCAGCATCCGCAAGCAAGTCAAAGAGCTGTCGTGTGCCCTGTGTATGCCTGAAATGTTTTGGTCAATCATATGGTTTACAGTGTCATATGCGGTCATACCTTTTCTACTTGGGACAATGTTCTTCTATCAGACTGAAGTATTAAGACTAGACTCGTCAGTTATTGGTTTATCAAAGGTGTTTGGGCAAGTGATGCTTTTGGCTTGGAGCATGTCATACAACAAGTACTTCAAAACAGTGTCTGCCCGTAAGGTCCTATCAGTTCTGCAGTTTGTCACAGCACTCGTAATGTTGTCAGATGTTTTATTCGTTCAGGGAATGTACAGGAAGTTCGGAATACCAGACTCCATATACACAATCGTCTTCTCTGGATTACTGGAGGGTCTCATCTTTTTCAAGGTCCTGCCCTTCAGTGTCCATATAGCAAAACTTTGCCCTTCTGGCTGCGAGGGATCGGTAATGGCCTTTGCCATGTCTGCACTTGCCCTTGCCACCATTGTCAGTGGTTATCTTGGAGTTGCACTTGCTGGGTTTATGGGAGTATCTGGGGATGATTTCTCAGCACTGCCAGCTTGCCTGTTGATTGAAGCTGCCTGCACAATGCTGCCATTGTGTTGTTCATCGTTGATCAAAGAGAGAAGAGAGAAGGAGAAGAAAGAAGAATAGAATACATATATATCTTATCTGGAGATGATTTAATGTTCAGTGTTGGGCTTTACCCCTCACCATTTTTGTGCCAGTACAAGTTTTGTTTTGTGATCGTAGCCCGCATAATCCAAATAGGAGAAGATATGGCTCGTCAGGTCTTAAATTAAGGCTCCCTCTTTAAGAGCTATCGTTAAACAGAGCAGATATGTATATACATGCGTGCTACCATTCTTCTACAGATCAATATTGTTTTTATGTAACTAGTTTTTGTACGTTGTTTTCTGTAATTCGCCTGCTTGTTACATGTATTTTAAGTGGATAGTTCAGTTCACAAAATGCGTTTACCTGTCCCCCAAAAATGTAGTAGTGTAGTGGCAACACTGTTTGATGATAGATATCACTATACGTCCATTTTTATGTCTAGTATGTGGCCAGAAGAAGTTGACATCACTGAGGTGTGTACTCAATGTATCTGCTACCAAAAAACAGTGGAGCTGGTGGGTGATGCTGTGCCTGGCATCGCCACCACTCTATTTATCAATCCCTATCACCTAACACAAATCATTTTCATCTCCTAGTCCTATCCCAATCGACTCCTATTAAGGCTGCAAGCGGTTTGTGCTTGTACCGTTCTGCCTCCACCTTTCCTCACGGCAAATGTCCGTTTTCGTCCTATTTTGATATTCAAGACCAAGAGCTCATGAATTCTCTTTTCGGATAGGCCTTGAAAGGAGAAGAAAAGCTGAAATGCCAACGAATCCTGTCTATTCTCTAATTCAACCGATCCGCCAGTACCCGCTTGTGGAATGTCCAATGCCAGTCACTGAATGCCAATCCAATCTCCTGGTCAAATGGGGTGTCAAAGATTATAAGAAAATAGACCGCTACTTATGAACCATTAAAAACAACGGATGGAAAGAGAACCATCCCCAAGCGCACCACGCTCACCAAAACAGCCTTGTGAAAAAAACACGGGGGTGCCCACTATACTCGCTAGACGCAGGGGATTTGAGTACGACGCCTGCAAGACGTGCATTTCCTAGTTTCACGAATGCTTTTGCATGTTAATGAACTGAAAGTTACATGAGTTGAATTGTAAAAGTTCAAGCAGCAGATGGCTTGAGGTATTACAGAATAAAAAATAGTTAGTATTGAGGATTTATCTTCTTTTTATCCACGGGGCACAGAATAGTTATCTTTTGTGTAGGACACTGAAATGTATTCTTTGTATGGAAGAAATTCAATTTGGACACTACTTAGCGTCCTGCAAAACAGAGGTGCATTATAAAGGCACCAAGTTAATTGCTGGCTCTATAGAAAAAAAACAGCTGCCTTGAGGTATTACATTTGAATGCTGAAACCTGAACTGCGCAAACACCACAAATTATTCGGGTATTTACTAGCTGTTAACCACCAGGAAATCAGCCCCAATTGGTAGATGATCACTAGGATGTTGGAAGTTGGGCAGGCCTCCTTGTACCTCTGCAGAATCCCCTCGCGGCAAACAAAGTAGGCTAGCAGGTTTTATTGAACTACCATCCGACAAGAATATGTAGTCCAGAGTTCCAGTAAAACCAGGAGTGTAGTTTGTGAACTCTGGCTCCCCTCCGTTCGCAGCATAAAGGCTGCGTAACTTGATCGGAGTTTCATCCGTAGATTCTAAGTTGGCTGACACAAGGTAATTGTATACCTGAAAATTGTGGTACTTCATCAGATAGGGTGGGAAAAGCTTGTATTGAACCCAAATCAACATCATTTAACAGATTATATTCATAATGAAACCAATATGACACGGTGGAGTAATATGAGCTGTTATTAGTGAAGTTTCTAATATAGTTAGCATGGATCTACAAGTATGCTCGTTCGTTTAAGATACTTTTTTTCTCACACACACACGTGAGAGCTAGGTATCATTAATTCATTATATAGTTATGGCAACGTATCAGGTGCAAACCAAGTACTTGATGCAAACCCGTGTAAACCTACTAAAATAAGTTTTAAAAAATTCTAGAAAGAATCATGAATATACTTCTCATCTTACCTCATATATATATATAAAATTTCATGGTCAAATTCATCTTACTCTAGAAGTTACAAAAAAGACAATTTTGTAACTTCTAGAGTAAGATGAATTTGACCATGAAATTTTATATATAGATGAGGTAAGATGAGAAGTACATTCATGATTTTTTCTAGAATTTTTTAAAACTTATTTTAGTAGGTTTGCACGGGTTTGCACCAAGTGCTTGGTTTGCACCTGATATGTTGCCTATAGGTATAGGATACTTGGCTACTTGCACGCCATGTGGTCCATCTGTATTTGAAAAATAATAATACACCCAGTAATAGGATAAAAGAAAAGGTACAAGAATCAACTCTATAAAATATGTTTCTAACTACAATTTGTATCAGTAGATAACAATAATAGCGCAAACACCATATGGTGGTTTTTTAAGTCAGTCAGCTTCAGAGGCATACCTTGTCACCTGGAGTTGAATTGAAGTCACCAGCAATGATCACTGAAGGTTTACAATTAAATTTATTCGAGATGAGTTGCTCAAACTGAGAGACTCTTGAAAGAAGATATTTTGCCTGAGCCAACTTTACATCAATCCATTCTGGGTCCCTACAGAATGATGCATCAAACAGAAATTTATACATTTGCTGAAAACAGCTGTCCAACAGTACAGCTAAGATCAAATCAAACACAACAAAAAGATTCAGTGAACTGTCAAAGCATATTCCAAAGAGAGTAGAAATTTCTGGTTGTTTCACTTGCCAGTAAATATGTGTATTCGCCACAATTAAAATGTGATCACAAGGATCACTAAGCTTGAAAGCTGCGAGTAAGCCAACACAGTCACGCTTCAATCTTACACGTGGATCATTTGGATCTCCTCGCTTGCTGTTACCTGGCTTCGCATTCTTGTCTGAAAATGAGAAACAAAACATCTTAATTCTGAACGTCATGCATCAGACCAGAGAAGAATAAAGCCAAAGTACAGGAAATAGCCACAGCATGAGGTTGGATGAGTTTGCCAACTCACTAGAAACTCGTACTTAATGCATCTCCAATGATAGTTAGGAACAATAAAACCAGCTCCTTCTAAAACATTACTTTGAAGTGCCATGTTTAGCTCAGTTTACAATTTTAAAGATTCGCATCCCATTGATGGAGCACCCCACTGTGATTCAGAGGAGATTATTGTACTCAGATAAACTCCTGTTACCTTCTTCTGGGGAAGAACTATTTTGTGAAGCACTATTTACATGATCACTAGGAACATATTTTTCCACTAAATCATTGTAATGTATTCCTTCTTTCTGCACCAGTTCTGCACTGCAAAGGTAACAGAGTCAAAGAAATGGGATGGAGTAAAAATAATTTTGCAATGCACACAAAGTCCCAAACTACTAAAAGACCCAACATTTCCCATGTCCAGTTTTCTAGATCATTTGCACCACAAGAAATTTATTCAGAAATTGACAGACACATAGTTAATGATGGTAGATTTTCATGTGAAATTGGCAAATAGTAAATTGGATGCAAGAGAACACATACTTTGATAGAAGTTAAATGTTACCCTTTCCTGAGATCAGTAACTGCAGTAACATGTATAGCGATCAAGGGAATTTCAGTACCGTTTTGGTTTATAAAATATACCACAGCCGTCCCGCTTGTCTCCAGATCGCTGAATGTAAATGCTTGAATATCCAGAGTTTTCCATATTTTTCTTGTAGAAGGCATCATACTCATCCAACTCCTGTGAGTCACATGAATTATATATTGCTTACAAGAATGAACCAGAAGAGAATCGTTCCACACAAAAGAGAGTTACCATTAACAGTGCCACAGTGGCTATGCCAGCATCAAAGAAAAATATTTGTGAACAAATAGGAAAGGAATAATTTGTTCCTATTCATTCGCTACAAAATTTGTTGGCCAACTATGCCAAATCAGCTCAATTTGTTGGGTTTCTTCCTATTCATTTACTACAAAATTTTGGGGGTGCTATAGAACCCTAGATAATACTTACTAATAATAGAGCTGAAAAGACTTAAGCATATTCTGCAAGATAAGGTAAACACTACAGTACTTCAAATGGCCACATAACGACAAAGAAGAAATGGGTGTTATTTATTACTCCCTCCATTCTTTTGAGTTTGACGCGGTTGAATTTTTCTTCAAAACTTTAATCCTTCGCATTATTCAAAAAAATTATGCAAACATATGAAAACACAAGCCGTACTCAAACTATTCCTAATGATAAAACAAGTAACAACAAAATAAATGATAAGAAATTAATATTTTTGAATAAAATGAAGGATCAAAGTTTTGGAAAAAAAGTCAACCGCGTCGAATGAAAAAGAACGGAGGGAGTATAAGTTAAACATCACAAATGAGAGCCAACCTGTATGCACATTAGGTCAGCATCAAAGCTCTTGAGTTCTGTTAGAACAGCTTTGGATCGAGATTTCCACCTATTTTACAAACATAAAAGAGAAAAATAAGGTAGGGGATAGAGAAAAGAACATGATGCCTGCGATGCTTAAGTATATAAAGTATCCATTTGGCTTTAGTAACACCCATCAAGATATGCTGAACAATTGCAGAAGTTCAAAGACAAGCTTGACTTTGGTAGCACCTTAACATTTTAATGTGTGTCTATATATTTAAGATTTTGCATGTCAATACAGAAACTTGTATAGATATCCTCCTGTAAATCTAGCTTGTAAGCGAAACCATTGATGGCATCTACAGAAAGTTTGCTGAATGAGAACAGGAGAAAACAATATGATTCAAATAAGTGCTACTAAGTATAGTTTTGTAAGGCCCCACAAGTGAAACTGCAACTAAAATGTGAAAAATATGAAGGGGCAGATAGCTACACATTGGGCAGCCAGATGTGCCCCATGTTGTCTATATATGTTCAAATCTGTTTATGAGAATTAAATAGAACAGTACAAACAGATAGTCAATCAAGAGCTTACTTGAGGCACGCAGATGGAGAATGAGGAAAAAACGTACTCTTAACATAAACCTGCAAGGAGAGCAAATTATTAGCTGCTGTTGGCCACCAACCATTATCTCCATCTATGCCTGAAAGATAAGCAACTCGAGAAAGCAAACACAACCACACCTGAGCCAAGATGTTGTAGGAGACCAGCCGGAACTGGTACCCTGCAGCCCCTGGAAGCCGAAACCCGAAACGGATGTTATAACATCAATCGCGCAGGAGCTCCACAGTTCCAAGAAACAGTGTGCAGCTTCGTTTATAGATTTCAGGGCTGACGAGCACTCACCGGCATCGGTTTCGGATTCAGATTGCTCCGTGGGGAGAGGAGCGAACCTGGGCTGCGCCTGCGTGCTCATCCGCCGCCGCTTGCAAACCCTGATTCGCGGATTCGCTGAGAATCGTTAGAACGAAGGAGGTAGAGAGTAAAGGGGCGGGGATTAGGGATGGGAGTGCCCTCACGGGAGAAAGGGGAGCCGCCGGCCGCCGGCAGGAAAGGGGTTGGTGTTGGGCGCGGATCTCGAGCAGCGGCGGAGGAGGGAGAGAGGGAGGGAAACTGTCCACAACGTCTGGGGTTTTAGCATTGGTGCTGCCTTGCCCTGTTCGATAGGTTCCCGGCTTGTTTCCGCCGCCGCCGACGACGAGACGGCTCCGACGACGATGGTTAATCTGATCTGATAAGCGGGGCCCGCCAGTCAGTGGGTACTACGCTAAATTGTGTGCACGTCAGCATTGAGCTTGAGCACCTCCGTAAGGCAAATCCATGGATTAAATTTACTCTCTTCATCCTAAATCTAAATTATAGATCCTTCGATTTTTTTTTCATCGATATTAACCCCTCGTTTTAATTAAAAACTTATATTAGTATTTACTAACAAAATGCCAAGCATCCTTTGATCGATACATATAGGCCTTGCAAATAAATTACATATTCTATTATTTCGAATTTTTCCGTTGCATGCGAACGAAATTTAGGTAGTGTCAGTTGAGTTAGAAATATTTTTTTTTTAATTTCTGGCAATATATATGAAACGCTCCCGTTACCATAATGGGACTAAAATGTACTTTATTACCATCTTAGGGTTTGGTAATCACATTTTTACATCAGAGTGATACAGATCCGCACTAACGGATCGGACAGCAAAGGGGTGCAGCCCTGAATCTAAGCAGCGTAATATAAAACGTAGACCTAAACTTCCACACGTCACGGTTGGAAAGTAGGTCGTAGCCCTCACTCTAATATGTACACGATGGTTTCTCAATCTATGTAAACCAACAAAAAAGCAAGGGTGAGTACATCAACAAGCCCACCTTCCTCCATAAGGAGCAGGGGTGTAGCTATATCTACATGCAAGTCATATCTGGAGTTCAGAAAGTTTTGCATGAAAACATTTTGTATGCAGGGTTTGAACTAGTCTAAAAAGTTTTAATCATTCAAAAAACAGGGTTTTTCTCAAAAAAGGGTGCCACTGGACTTGCCGGTCCACATGGCCAATGACTTTCCAGCCATCACATTTTTCACAGGGTTCTACCCCCGTAGCTTAGCATCCACCTAAAACCACTTTGTTCCCAACCCAAAACCAAACCACTTCCCCCCATTTTTAGTTTATGAAAAGTGCTAATTGAAAAACCAAGCCGTAACTCATCCATACCAGTGGACTCGGACTATTCGAATACGAATAGATTCTACTGCTGGCCAGAATTGTACTAATTCCCACAAATTGGACTCAGCGACTGCTTACCGCTAAATAAGCATCCGAATTCCAAACTAAACCGTTGACTTTGTTTCATCACCTAGTAGTTCTTTAGAGGTTCGGACCACCGAGCCGCACCCTGGTGTCCCTCGACACCCCCTCGGCACACAACCCTTTCCCTTGCCCTTTGTGCGCCAACACAGAAGCTACTGGGCTATCCACTCTAGCTCGGGCCTAGCCAATGCCTCATACAGAGCGGGTGGTTATACTAAAGAGTTAGGCAAGATAAAAACCAACGCGGTCCTTATAGGGCTAAGTTAGAACCATTTCCAATACCTTACATTGCTCGACACCTCGAGCATCCACCTATCCGGTCATCTCCACGAAGACCAGGACCTGAGTAACCGCGGGTTGCTAAGTTACCGTTCATACCCTGCCCTTTAATGGCGTATCCCGACCCGTGGGTCGTTTGCCGGGGTTCTTCCCCATTTTATTTCAAAACACGCACACACCCATCCTCATTCCCAAACCATCAAATTCCATACCATAATCTCAACTTATCATCAAGATTATGATAAATATAATTAAGTGAGCGATCCCACCTGTGCGCACTATATCTAAAATAGGTTTAGGTGGCTGTATAATCGGTGGGATTTTCCTTAACAAGCAAAACATGTAAGTTTTTATGTGATTATCAGGTCAAGGATTGTGGTTGTAAAATATAAAAATTTTATGCATCAAATGTGGATTCCAGTGGGCTTGCCTTTCAACTTGAACATGAAGCGGTTGATGTTCGGGCATCATGGGCTCTATGGTCGCCGTGTCGGAAGTTCCGGGAACCGGGACGATCGGACTCTCCTACGTGCACAAAAAAAGAAAACACACAACACATCGAGGTACAATATGAGCTCAACGAGCATTTGGTGAGTTGGGTTTAGATGGAGAAGACAAGGATTATCTGGGGTTCTTACTGGCGGTATCATTGCAAGTGGTTGGGGTGTAGTGAGCTTTCGGGCGAGTTGGCGGGCTCGGTAACGACAGTTATGGAGACGCCATGGCAGGGGGTGGTGGAACGATGATGCAGGGGCGGCGACGCCGAAGGGGAGGCGGTCGCATGATGATGATTGGGGTGGGGAAGGTTTTTGTGAATTAGAATCAATATTCAGATGATTTTCGGTATCGTCATCATCTGAATTGGAACTGGAAGGATCAAGACCATCTGAATTGAAACTGGAAGGATCAAGACAAGGATCTTTTGGGTTGCTAGAGAGTGGGTGGTCAACGGCATCACACCAGGCACACAAGCTCACGTGGGACCAGTGTGATGCACGGACTGGGCGTAGGACGCGTCATGGTGGCATAGCGGCGTCTTCCGGCCAAGGGAATGATTACGTGGAGTGTATAGATGGATAGATCCTGATTTTAGCTGAATTTAGGCGCAAGAATCACCTAAATCGGAGTTCAAACGGAGAAGATATAGGGTTTTTAGTGGCTAAGGGGTAGATCTAGACTATTCTGGAAAATTTAGGGTGCAGAAAATAAACTTTTCTCGGATTTTCGGCTGGTGGAAGTGAATCTGGGCCGGGGGTGGATTTTGGCCGGGCGCGGCCCAACGCGCGCGGGGTCTAGTGGGCCTGCCCACGCGGCAGGAAGGGGTGGCGACGGCGCGCCTGACGCCGTGGGTGTGGGGCCCGCGTGTCAGAGACACGAGGGGAGGAGGGCGACGGCGTCGGGGGGGTGACGGCCCCGGTTCGGTCGAACCGAGACGCGGCGGACCGAGCCGCCGCCGGCAGTTCTCCGCCGTCTGACCGGTTCCGGCGACGAGAGCTGGACTGGGAGGTGTAGGGCGGTGCAGCGGTTCGGGTGGTGGAGGTGTGGAGGTGGACGGGTGCCTCAAGGAGGGATCTCCACGGTGAGGTGGCGTAGGCGCGCGCACGGCGGCAGCTCTGCGGTGCGGGGGAGGGGACGGCAAGTGCCGGGGGACAGTGGAGGGAAGTGTGACGAAGCTCAGGGAGCGGGTAATCGAGCTGTGGAGGCCGGTGGATGGTGAATTTGGGCGACGTGCTCGCAGCGGTGGTGACACACCGGCACGGAGCGAGAGAAGGGGGCCAATGGGCTGCCGGTGCCCGCGTCTAACGACGCCCGAGTGGCTCGGGGTAGTCGACCGAGGCGGGGTGCACGGCGTGTGGTGGGGGGGGAAGAGAAGGGGCGACGGGCGACGGGCGGTGGCGGGGTTGCTTTTTTAGCCGGCGCGACGGCGGTTTGTGGTGGGATGGGGTCGGCGGCGGGGCCGAAGTAGCTTGGCGCGGCGCGCGGTGCGAACGAGGGCGCGGGGTCGGGTGGGGGCGTGGCGGGGCCGACGCGGGCCAGGG
The DNA here is from genome assembly GCA_022530915.1 of Paspalum notatum. NCBI lineage: Eukaryota > Viridiplantae > Streptophyta > Magnoliopsida > Poales > Poaceae > Paspalum > Paspalum notatum. The sequence continues at coordinate 29,721,266 of CM039692.1, forward strand.
TAGCGCAGCGTCGGGCGGCGCAATGGGGCCGGGCAGCGTCGCCATATGCGCGGCGCGCGCGTTCCGCTGGAGGAAGAAGACAAGAGGGGGAGGGAGAGCCTGACAAGCGAGGCCCGATGGCAGAGAGAGGGAGGGACGCTGGCCAGTGGAGCCCAGGCGTCAGTGGGAGGAGGCGGGCGGCGGGCTGGCTCGGCCTGGTAACGGGAAGGGGTTGGGCCGGAAGGGAAAGTGGAAGAGGGGGAGGTGGGCCGCGGGGAGAAGGATTTGGCCCAAGCGGGTTTTCCCTTTTTTTTTGGATTGGAAAATTTGGAAGAATTTTGGAGGGGATATGGAGAAGGACTTTTGGAAAACGTTTGTGGAGATTTTTGGTAGGGACTATTTGGAATATTTGTAGAATTTTGTTGAGCTTATATTACACACATCACAACAAAAGTTTTTCGAAAAACGATTTGAATTAGGGAGAGATTTAGAAGAAAAATTCCGGCGTTAATTTTTCAGGGTGTTACAGTATAGAACGTCGAAAATGGAGTCTGTATGTGACGACATGGTATCTGTTTTCACATAGACTGATCTTACCGTTCGAATCATGCTCCCGAATAAATTATAGGCGATATTGTTTTGACGAATTCCGTTAATTGCAAGCGAATTTTAGAGTGGTGTCAATGGGGTTAGAAAGGTTGTCATTTTAGCTTTCTATCGATACAAAGAACGTTGAAAACGGAATCCGTATGTGAATTTGAACGTCCGTTTTCATGTGGGCTACTTCTGCGGTCCGAATCGAGCTCCCAAATAAATTTCGCGCCATATTGTTTTGACGATTACCGTTGACTGAGAGTGAATTTTAAAGTGGTTTTGGTTATGTTAGAAATGTTATTATTTTAGTTTTCCATTGATATATATAACGTCGAAAACAAAGGCTGTTTACGAATTGAGCGTTCGTTTTTGCGTGGACTACTTCTGTATTCCGAATTTAGAATAAATTCCACGTCATATTGTTGTTTGACGATCTCCGCCGACTGAAAGCGAATTTTAAAGTGGTTTCAGTTTGGTTGGAAAAATTATAATTTTACATTTTCATCATATAGAACGTCGAAAATGGAGTCCATAAACGACTTCATTGTCCATTTTTGTGCGAGCTCCTTCTGCAGTCCGAATCTAGTTCGTAAATAAATCAAATTTCAGATAAACGGGGCCTAAACGTAAGGTACGTTAGATTGGACCGCATAATTCTTCCGTCTTTTATCATTAGGTAGATTTTCATCGTAGTGTAATTTATTGTGTCATACTATATTCGATGGATCTCTTGAATTTTTTCATTTCCTGATAGATCTTTTGAATAAGATGAGTACTCAAATTTAGTGATAAAAAGTCAATCGACGTATATATTGGAATGGATGGAGTAGAAAAAATGTGAGCACCTATGTTTAAGTCAAGGGGTTAAATCTATATGGATAGTTTTACCATAAAAAAATCTAAGAGGCTGAGCTATATTTTGGATGCAGTTTTGGACATTGTACTTATAGATAATAGTAGATTTAAAACTAAAAGTAGAAAAGTAGAGTTTGTAGAAATATAACTCACGGGCTGGTCTTTGTTCATCGAAGATGTTAGCAGCTTATCACTTGGCAAGAAATGTAGCGATATTCTTTTTTAATTATATGTAGCGATATTCTAAGATTGCGTAAGACCATCCCCAATGAAATAAATAAAGGGGATGGATATAACACTGTTTGACACTGTTTCGCTACTGTAGACAGAGAAAGGTAGTTAGAATAGTGATAGAAAAGATAGATATGCATCTTGCTGGGAATAGCCTAAGAGACTAAGAATTAACAAAAGATGCAACCAGTGACCGGTCACGCATTGCTATGTGCACGCGATGAGCATGGGACGAACGATTTTGTCATCCATCATAGCCATCACGCTACCGCTGCTCACCCGCGTTGGTGTAGCAATGGCAATGACAACGGACAGCCACGAGTGACGACTGTGGTAATGGACAAGTTACCCGATCTTACACTTAATCTGAGTCCCGCCGTGTTCGATTCTCATTTTGGTTTATTGTCTTGGAGTGAGAATCTAATTGGTTTCCTGTCAAAATTTTAATAAATCAATTTCACACTTTAGCATAAACCAAGACATCAAGTGAGACTTAAGCCTTATCATTGTTACCAAAACGGATCAGTTGATCCCAACCATGATTTAGTCCAAAATGATATGAGCAGTAGAGTTGGGTTATATCAGCCTGGTTTAATGGGTTATAACATAGTTTTATGGGTTGACATCAAACCATGATATTATTTTGCACGGTCTATCTATCCCACGGTTTATTTCAAACGTCTCACCCGCTACAATATGACTATATAACTAAATTTACCATTTGTCTAGGAGCCTACCTAAGGCTATCTTCAATAGGATGTCTCAATGGATGTCTCAAAACACTGTTTGGTACTGTTTGATATAAATACCGCACTGCAGATAGGGAGAAGTAGTTAGAATAGAGATAGGGAATGAGATTTAAAGAGTTTTGCTGGACACAGGCTAAAGTGAGGCGTGTCAGCTCCGTTCCGTGACTCGGGCGCTCAGCCACATGTCCATACGGCCACATCCCAACAGCCCACGGCTGATTCGCCTGCCTTCAGCAGAGTCCACCGAGCTAGTAGCCGTTCTGCCTGGACGAGCGGTTAAAAAACGAGGCAAATCCAGCAGAGACGGACGGTAACATGGCTACAGTGCGTGCAGCCGGCACAAGCACGGGCCACCGGAAAGAGGATTTCGAAACCAAAAAACCGGTGCGCGCTCGCTCGCGGACGGGCGGGCGGGTGGATCCATCCATCCCCAGCGCGGCGGCGAACACGCGGCCCTCGCGCGGGCGCCCCGGCCAGGCGCCACGAAGGTCCCCGCCCCCGCGGGGCGCGGCCGGTTGCCGCGGTGCGTGGGCGGCCGCGGCCAGGAATGCGGCAGATGGCTGGCTGGCTGGGGGGCCGGTGCCGGCCTGTGCGGCGGTCTCGGTCCTGGTCCTGGTCCTCGCCGCCGTTTCCCGTGGCCTGGCCTCGTGGCGCCATCTGCGGACAAGCTGCCGCGGCTCTTGGTCGTCACGCCGCAAGGGGTACAGCGCGGACGCCCTTGCCTCGCCCTGGGGCCTGGCCTGGGGTGGCCCCGCTGACAGCCGCGCTGGATCTTGCGTGCAGCGCGGGGCCCGCCCAGCGGTTCTGTACTCCCTGGCCCTGCCCTGCAGCATCGAACGACGAATGGTTTATCCTGTTCTCGGCTCTCGAGTCTTGACCCTTGACCCGCGTCAGCCACAGCAGTGGTTTTACTTTTTTACATCAGTGCTAAACTGATTGCCCATTGGAACCATTGTAGTATTTCTGACTAGTCCGTCTAGTGATAAAACTGAGTACTACTTGTGTTTGATAAAAAAAATTGCCAACCGATTCAAATGATTTTGTTAGCAGCATTTCCTGTGATGATTGTGTCTCTGATGCTTGCGACTGTGTCGCTGGATGGTCCCTGTCACGGACCCAAAGTTTTCAATCCTTTCCCATGGATGGATGCTGTTCTGATCCTGAAGATGACATGCACACTTGCACAGAATGCTTTTGCTTCGTGTAGCCCATGGGATGAGAGAAGAATGGATCCAGAGGCGAGGCGGGTGAGAGAAGGGGGCAGCGTCTCATGCACACATTTATTGTAGGGAAATTGTAGAGTTTCTTTGCGTGCGTTGTCAACTTGCCATGACGTGGATGTTTAAGTTTTTTTTTTTTTTGCAGGCTTGGCCCTTTTGGCTATGGACAACACTGGACACTGAAATCTCATCTACAGAAAATCGTTTCAGGGTGTGTTTAGAACCCAAAAAGTTCTCCCAAATTCCACTATGGAAAAAAAATTCCCCATCACATCAAAATGTCGGCATATGCATGGAGTACTAAATGTAGATGAAATAAAAAAATAATTGCACAGTTTAGATGTACTTTGCGAAACGAATCTTTTGAGCCTAGTTAGGCCATGATAGAACAATATTTACCACAAACAAACGAAACGTGCTACAGTGATTTTCAGTTCCAAACCGTACCAATTTCAGGGTTCTATACACACCCTCAACAAACAGCCTGCTTGCTGTCTTGCAACACTCCACTGCAGCAGCAGAGCAGAAAAAACAATAATAATTACTGCAGAGTAATAAAAATGCAAACGGGGACTTCTTTTTAAACGGAGGCAGCGAAGGGCTGTCGCGGCGAGCGAGGCGGGCGCATTATTGCACGCTCACTCATCGTAGCCCGAAAACCCCACGAGGCCACAAGGCCGCCCGCCATTATTAAATCTGCCGAGTAAAACTATCCAATCAAACTCCACTCCACTCCACTCCGATCGACGCAAAAGGACGCATCGGTTAAATTTTACCGAAACCATCTCCCTCCTCTCTCTCTCTCTGCCTAGCTTGCGCTTGCTTTGTTTGTCGCCACCGCCAAGCTACGCTAGCGTCCGGACTCGGGAGCTACAGCGGCCGAGGTCCCCCGTCCGCGCCCGCCCGCCCACCGAGTCGTCGTCGCGCACGCGGCCAGCCACCCGCGCCCAGGCGTGGAGGCCCAGCAAACCGCAATGGCGGGCGCTCTGGCCCGATCCGTGGATCTGTAGGCGCTCCCGGCGCGGCGGGGTGCGTGTTGGCTGCCAGGCTGGTGCGTGATGGGATCTGGGAGCAGCAAGTCCTCCTCCTCCGCCTCCTCGTCCTCGTGCTCGGCGGCGGTTGAGGAGGCGGTGGGCGGCGAGGCTAAGCGCGGGGGGAATGGGAGCGGCAAGGGGCGGAGGGCGAGGGCCCTGCTCCCGCCGCTGCCGGGCTCCTCCTGCTTCCGCGGCTCCGCGACGTCGTGCGAAGGAGACGCTCCCGCTGCGGCGGCGACGACGGCTGAGGTGAGGGCGCTGCCTCGCTCGCTCCCGCTTCCGTTTCCTCCGCCTTTGCGAATCCGCGCCGGCGTCTTCGGACGCTGTGAGCTGGGCGAGGGATGGGTGGCGTTTCCATAAATGGAATGCGGATATGTGGTAGATCTCGTCGTCGCGAATTTATTGCCTCGTGAATCGGGCGACCCGGTCTCGTTTGTGGACGGCCGTTTCTGTGGGATCGGGTAACGGAGATTGGTCCATGGCGTCGTGATTTTGGTTTCTGATTTTCAGTGGCTGAATTTTGAACTTTTTTTTTCTAGGTATGAGTGGGTTCTGATTGGTTGGATGTGTCACCGAAGTTCCTTTCCGTGAATTATTGTCTTCTCTTTAATAGTAATACTGTAGATTGTTTGGTGTCGATTATGTCAGATATTGAAATAGACGGCGAACTTGGTAGCTAGCGAACTTGAACCTCCTTGTGTATGAAACAATGAAATGTATATGATTCATGAACGAAAATGCTACAACATGTAGGAACTGGATAGATTGAACTTCACCTGTTTTGTAGTTTGCTTATTTAATCTCTGTTATACTTAAACAATACTAATGCATTTACATGCTTTCAGTCTAACAAGGGACGGGATACTGCAAGCTTGTCTTCGCTGGCGCACTCCCCAAAGTCCGATGAAGATGCTCTCGCTGTGCCTAAATCACATCCAGGTGAAGGGACAGCAGCGCCTTCATCAGATAGTGAGAGAGACCAATATGATGATGCACCACAGAATGCTGCTGCCACAAGCTTATTCGCAGCAGCCAATCAATTGCCACATCCTTCAGGCAGTTCAAGACCACGGTTTGGTGCCAACTTTGGGTTGAGTAGAGCTGTCAGCTTGGGATCTTCGGTAGCCTGCTCTCTTCTGTCATCTGGCCTCTCCACTTCTGCTAATCCAGGCGAAGGCCGTGGAGATGTGGATGGCTCTTCTGATGCAGGCATCTCCCAACAGGGTGCTGCACCGCCTTCTGGGGTTGATTCGACTCTGGATATGCTTAGAGATAGTGTCACGGCACAAGCTAGAGCAGCTCGTCAGGCTAGGAGGAATCTGCTAGAATCTGAAGATGCTAACTTGAGGAGCTCCTACAGAAGGATGGGATCTCAGGAACCTTTTGAAGGCAGTGTTCGATTTAGCCGTACATTAAGTGTTGGGCGGCTTCGGGACAGAGTCCTCAGGAGGCCTCCCTTCTCAGATGGGTTATTCACCCCTGCACTTCTTTATGATAGGGCAGTGTGGCCATCTGGGAATGCTAGTGCTAGGCAAGATTTAGCAGTAATGCAAAGGACTAATTCAGACAGGAGTTCAGAACTGCGATCTGATCCTTCAACCAACAACGTGTACAACTCAAGCTCCGAGACTCTGAGAGAGGCCAATAATAGAGACCTACTGGAGCGTAGATCAGCTTTTCTTGAGAGGAGGAGGAGGATACGATCTCAGGTAGTCTGGAGTTCAACCTCTTTTCTGGCCTTTCTTAAACCTCTGTGTATTGTAACTGTTTCTGTATTAACAGGTTCGGGCTCTGCAACGATTGGGCAGCAGGTTTGAAAATTTGTCTGGTCATGAGAGGTCCTGCATACTATCTGGTCAGCATAGAACAGGAAATTGCAACTGCAGAACAAGTAGTCGACCAGGCAATCCTGATGAAGAAACCAGCACAAGGGCTAGCATATCAAGAATTGTTATGTTAGCAGAAGCACTTTTTGAGGTATACTGTTCAAGTATATGTAGTTAGTTCTTTTTTTGACTGGAGGAGGATACCAACTTGCACCATGTGGTTATGACTTTCAGGTTCTGGATGAAATTCACCAGCAATCTGCTGCCTTAACATCATCAAGGCCATCGTTTTCTTCAATTGGATCCGTTCCTGCTCCAAGGGAGGTTGTTGAGTGTCTTCCTGCAAAAGTGTATAGGAAGCCATTGAAATACCAGGCTGAGGAGGCTGCACAGTAAGACAATATGGCCTATTAGAAATGTTTGAAAACTTGTTACCTCTGAATATTTGAATTTTGAACAGCATGGCATAAACAGGGCTATCTATTGTACTTTTGGCTCTACTTAACAGCATGGCATCCATGCGCACGGTGGAAAGTTTTTAATACATGAAATGCCATACCTGTTTGCAATTTGTTGTAGCCAACTAGTCACTATTATTTGCCCATAAAGTTCATCTAAACTCAAACTGACTTAAGCAAATGAGAAGTAGGCTAGCAAGCACCATTCAGATCCAAGCATTATAAGTATCCCAAATTCCCAAATTTGCCCGTACCTTCATATATTCCAATCTACCATTCAAGCCCTAGTAAATATTGTATGTGTGGATACTGGAAAGACATGCATGAAATTTTTTGCAATGCACATGTGGTCTCTACAGTTGCCATTTAAGTTGGTAGTTCATTTCTAGTTGTCTAGCACCTTTATATATTCCAATCGACCATTCAAGGCCTAGTAAAATATTCTATGCGTGGATACTGGAAAGGAATGCATGATTTTTTTTAATTTTATTTTTTTGCAATGTGCATGTGGTCTCTACAGTTTCCATTTAAGTTGGTAGTTCATTTCCAGCTGTCTAGTGCCCATACCTTTTGAAACTGGCACTATTGTCTGGGTACCTGTCATTGTAATCTTGCAACCACGTATTGCTGTGCGACATCTCATTTCTTTCCTCTATGCAGATGCTACATTTGCCTTGTTGAATACGAAGAGGGAGACTGTGTCCGTATACTTCCATGCAATCATGAATTTCATTTAACATGTGTAGATAAATGGCTAAAAGAGATTCACAGGTATGTATATGTAATATATCTTCTTTCTCTTAGTTATAATGAGATTCTGTTCTGTCAGTGAAACATGCATTTTCTTTTTGATCCACATTTAGAAAAATTGCAGAATCATCATGCTATGATAATCTCCTTAACAGAGGTTTGTGTGATATTTCTATAAAGACTATATTCACTCTATCTAATGAGAAATCAACATGCTCCATAATGTTAAACTTGTTAGATTCTTGCAAATTATTTAGACAACGCTTTGTGTAGAGTGAATAATTAACTTGAATTTTGGACACCTAAAAAATCTGCCATTTACTGCCAGTTTTAGCGGATAGCTGAGATGTATTAGCGCTTAATATCACCCTTGTGCATCTTTGGATTTGACTGACGGATATGAAGATATGCCATGAGTATCTTTCTTTTCTAGTTGTTAATGTAGGCCATGTCTTCTCCTGCATATGTTTTTTTTTATCTAAGGGCCTCTTCAGAATGTATGAACAATGAGCAATTGGTGGACTTAAATAAGATTGCATTTTTCATTTTTTTTTTAAAAAGTAAATAAGATGGTCAAATATATGTAAAGGTTTATCCTTCTCTTTTGAAACCATTCCTGGTCATTGCTGAAACTCAAATTCAAGGAACAGAGCCAGAACTTAATCTTTTGATTTTTTGTATTTTTACTTGAAACATCTTGCTCATTCTGAACCTTATAACTTGGCTTGTGAAACTCAGTATTTTGTTACTCTTGAGTTGATAAAGAATTAGTTTCATAATAAAGTATGTCTTTATTCTATGTTATACAGTAAATATCAGCGGATGCAGTTGATTATCTGCTTTTGATATGAATTATCCTGTGTTCTTGTTCTAGGGTTTGCCCACTTTGTCGTGGCGATGTCTGCAGATCTGATGGATCGATCGGAAAGGTCAGCTGATTCTTTGTCTCTTAAGAATTCAGCTTCTTATGGAGAAAACTGGAGCACCCGGCCTGGTTCTCTGATCCAATTAAGATAGAACCTGCAAAACGTCTCTTGCGGGTGTTATTTTCATTTTTTTTCCCCTCTCTATCTCTCTTGTGGTCAGAACAGCTCAGGATGCTCCTGCATTCCATAGCGAACTCGCGTCGCAGTCATCCCATTATGAAACCGATGACATGCCATGTGAACTTTGGTATTCTTGTATGGTGGGGGAAGTTTGTTGATATTGGATTGTCGGCTTCCGTTTCCTTTTCCTTTTCGATGTGATGTTTGAACAAAGTAAGGTGATTGATGTCAGTAAGGTGCAGCCGTTCCAGAAGATTGTTTATATTGGCACCACCTGTTTCCTATTTGAACAGGGGACTGGAATCTTGAGATTTTACTTTCGTTTTGTGTCATTAGGGAAAATAGCGCCTCCGTTATGGTTTCTTTACTATTATATGTTCGCTCAATCGCTGCTAGGAGGGGAAGACGAAGTGGAAGAGGGCGAGGCGATCTGGGCGGCGGTGGCAAGGAACGGGGCGGAGGGAAGGACGTCAGCATTCAGTACGATGATTGGCGGCGGCTTGCTTCCTGGCGCGAGGAAAAGTCGAGGGGTGTGCGGCGGCTGGTAGCCCGCCCCGCATGCAAGGGGTCAGTGGTGCGGTGGCTACCGGGCACCGGCCATGGCGCAACAACCGGATATAGAGGAATGGCGACAACCGGCCATGGCCCAAACTGCTATCTGATCAAGGCGGCTTATTTGAAGCTCAAGATATATTAAAACTTAGAAAAAACACATGATTTGAATGCACACAATTGGAATCCAATAGAGATATAACATAGAAAGACATACACAATTGAAATTCAATAGAGATATAGAACATAGAAAAGTTAACAACATATTTATATGATGCAAAGAAAAAATGCACGTTCGAGGCGTTCTTTCTGTTAGTGTTAGAGAATGATGTAAATGAAATAGAGAAATGCAAGAGCCGTTATTTACAACATTCCTGCTTAATCGAATCTTCCTTAAAGTCAATGCATTGTTTGAAACTATGGAAAAAATCTGAAAAATATTTTATTGTGATTAATAAACCACTATGTCTTTGGTAGCTCCTATAAAAACCTATGTGGGAAAATTTGAAGATACAGCATACTATATTTAACTTCTCTAAAAATACTGTAGAAAAAATATGTTGAAATACTATTAAAAATTCCATTAAATCCAATGGAAAAATTAGGAGAAATTGATACAATATATTTTTGTGATTGTATCTTATGAGCCTGTATGAGAAAACCTTGAAGAGGAAAACCCATAACAATCTTGAGGACAAGGCATGCCATTGATGTTTTCTTAAAACTCTAGTGGGAAAAATAGAAAACATGACATATACTTGTTTTATTATTACCTCATTACAAACTTTCTATGAGAGACCTTATGAGGAAAACTCATAAAAAGAAAAGAGTGTAGTATGATGTTAGGACTAGATTTGATCATGGGTCATCCGACCCGACTTGCTTGAAAAAACCCAACCTGGACCGACCCACGCAACGGGTAGGCAGAAGCCATATTTCTTGACCAGCTACAATCGATGGATCAGGCACGGGCCCTGATTTTCGACCCAAAACCCGCCCCAACCCAAAAAAAACCCCCAACCCAACCCCCAAAACGCCCGATGCGTAGGGGAGTGCGCAAGCTACCCGACCCAACCCGGTACTAACCGTGGGCTGGGCGCGGGCTGTCGTAAACAACCCGCGGTCTAACTTCGACCCGACCCAGTGTTTGAATAGGTCTATATAGGACATGTTAATATCTAGGAGATTGCTCCCTCTTATTCTTGCACACCTCGAAACCATCTCATATCAATTTCATGGACATGTACAATGTGAAAATTGATAAGGACTTTGAGTATATTTGCAAGATTTTAATATCCTCGTATTGTTATAATTGATGAGAATAGATGCAATATTATGATATTACTTCTATCGAACCAGTTTGCATCTGAGCAAATACAAAATATATTATGGTTGGTGATTCGATGGAATCACTTGTGGCCATTCATTGAAGCCATACATATTTATATGGCATTTCATAATGATAGGTGTAGGTAATCAGAAAGAAACATCTCTATATGATGATTTCATCTACCACAAGACACGCATTCAAGCAAGAAGTTTAGACATTGATTAGGCAATTAATCATGTAATCAAAGGGTGTGTCCTTTGGTCTTTGATGCATAAATGATTGCTTTTTTGGGAACAGACAACCGTTCATTGTATCCATTCACCTTGTATATATTTCAAACACAGACCAATACAAACAATTCTTCTGATTTCATTTACATCATTCTCTAACAATAACAGAGAATAGAACTAGTGGGAGCTCTGCCAAACGGTCCTTAATAGTTCAAATTGATTTACTAAAATTTTATGACCTGCTCAGGTTCAAACGGGCCCTTAACTTTCTACGCTTTAGCACCAAACATAAGGCTGTTTTTACCAAAATGCCCATTTGAAATACCAAAACAGTGTTTTGTACTGATGGAATAGGCACTCTGGTCATAGAGCCTCGGGCCGGACACTAGCGGCAGTGGTTCCTACGGATTCTATAGCACCCGCCATACGGCCAATCGGCCATACGGGAATCGAACGGGGCAACGGGCAACAGCCCGGGAAAGCTCTATCAAATAGGAGCGACTCGGTTCAGACTTCGAGCACGCATCTTCTACGTCCAGTTCCCCTTTTCCTCCCCAATTGGCCAATCCTCGCGTCCCCCCCATACCCTACCGCCGCGCCAAGCTCAACGCAAAGCGCCGGAAGCCATGGCGGTGGCGCAGCCGGGGCAGCTCAACCTTGACGAGTGGCCGACGTGGGGCTCCCGTAGTGTCGACTGCTTCGAGAAGATCGAGCAAGTCGGTGAGGGCACCTACGGGTACGCGGCTCTCGAACCCCCCCGCCTCAATTCCGCAATGCCTCGAGCACGCCGCCTGCGCGTCGGCCCGTTTCGCCCGGCCGCGTTGACGTGTTGGCCATTTGGCATTGCGGTCATTGCCAGGCAAGTGTTCATGGCGATGGAGACGGAGACGAAGGAAATCGTGGCGCTCAAGAAGATCCGCATGGACCTGCGAGCGGGCGTACGTACCCCCGCCGCGCGCGCTTCTCGTGGCTTGCGTTTTGAGATTCGTTCTTGTCGCGGCTCTCAATTCTTTTGAATCTGGCGCAGTTCCCTATCACGGCCATCCGCGAGATTAAAATCCTCAGGAAGCTGCGCCACGAGAACGTCATCAAACTCAAAGAGATTGTTACCTCGACAGGTTTGGCAAATACTCCTCGAATTAGAGCATTGTCTTTGTGCAGCGGGAGTGTAACGGCTTGTGCTATATGTTTCAGGGCCAGAGACAGATGAGCAGGGGAAGCAAAGTATGATTCGTAACAAGAGCAATTCATCAGTAGTGAAAGTTTTGCTTTATAGCGTGATTTGATTTTGATGTACTGTATGCTGTGATGATTTTGGATAGTCGAGGGCTACAGGTACAAGGGGAGCATTTACATGGTCTTTGAGTACATGGACCATGACCTAACAGGGCTGTCAGAGAGGCCTGAAATGCAGTTCACCGTACCACAGATTAAGGTAACAACCATCCATACATGTGTGGTGGTTCTTGGTTGCCAGAAGGTCGTGTTCGTGATCTAACGGTAGCAAAATATGTCTGGTATGTCCTGTACCAGTGCTACATGAGACAACTCCTTATGGGCCTGTATTACTGTCATCTCAATCAAGTTCTGCATCGAGATCTTAAAGGTACATGACACTAACAGTCACTAGTTCCTTTTCTAAGGTTTATGTTATGACCTCACCTTCGGCTTGACGTAGGTTTGGTTGTTATTTTCTCTATAACATTGCATTTAAACGTATATTCACTTGCAGGATCTAATCTCTTGATAAACAACCATGGTATCTTAAAGCTTGCTGATTTCGGCCTGTCAAGATCAGTTTCAAAAGGTCCCAATGCAAAGCTCACAAACCGTGTCATCACCTTATGGTACAGGTAGGGGGTTCTGTTAGTAGACTATCATTATTGTCATGCAAGCTATATAATACTTAGTTGCATCCTCCTCACCATTTTGGTGGATTGATGGAGTTGCAGGCCTCCAGAGTTGTTGTTGGGAAGCACAAGATATGGGCCAGCAGTTGACATGTGGTCTGTGGGTTGCATTTTTGCAGAGCTTCTTTACGGAATGCCTATATTACCTGGAAAGGATGATGTATGGTTTCTTGCAAACTGTGAACCACTGACCTTGTTTAGGCAGCTGTGAATCACCAACGACTTAGTTATGTTTGCAGTTCCTGTCAACTGTCCTAAGTTTGTTGCTAATCTGCGTGTGCCATTAGTGCCATAAGGTGATTAAACCTAGACTAATATATGCCTTAATTTTTTGTTGTGAATTTTGTCTATTCTTAAGTTGGGTAGGCACTATTTTCTGTTGGAAATCAGGGTAATGTATTATTTTGCTATAGGTCATCCTAGAAAAATTATAATGCTGCCCCTCATTTGACTGAACGGATTTTTGAAACTTCCCTCACAAATCCTAACAAGTATTTGATGTTATTAAACCATGATCTTCTCTGCCCATTCTGTTTTGTACTTAACTGCACGGATGGTTTTTTAATGATAACTAAGATCCTTGGAATGTATGAGATGCTAGACTGCTAGAGCATGTTGGGTATCAGAAATATACAAACTTTTTATGACAGTCGTGCGAGTTAATATAAAAGAATTTCATGTTATACAGTCACTTGAAAGTTGAAATTGATCATGGGAGGAGAAGCATACTCACATAGCCAGTGATCTGTAGAATGATCTGTGATCACATTTGGAGATGTTTAAAAAATGAGTAATGACAATGTTCGCTTGTGTGCTTGCCAATAGAAAAATTAGTGCATCTAATGGCCATTGTCTATCAAATTTTTACCTTAAATCTGCTTCAGGATCATGCTGGTTTTCTTAGGATCAGATATACAATAATTATTCTGTCTATTAGCAACTCCCTCTCCTAATGACTAATAGTCTAATACTACGCCTGCCCAATTAGTTTCTGCGGTCCTTTTCCATTACTACTGTACTCTCCAACTCCCAAGCTTGATCTTTTCATATGTTAATTATGATTAACAGGCCTGCATCCATCAGGACTATTTTGATACCCAATTTGCTTATAATACGAATGTTGTTGCTTCTGTTTTTTCTGGTACAGCCAGAGCAGCTTTCGAGAATATTTGAACTTTGTGGTACACCTGACGAGTTGAGTTGGCCAGGCGTCACCAAAATGCCACGTTATAACAATTTGAAGCCTTCTTACCCAATTAAGAGATGTGTGAAGGAGGTTTTTAAGCAGTAAGTATTGTACTTTTGTTCTCACCATGTTGAAGCATGGCTTGCTACCCTTGTAGAAATGTGTTCCCTTACCTGATTGCAACTCCAGTTTTGACCAGCATGCTCTTGATCTGCTGGAGATGATGTTAACATTGGATCCATCACAGGTACAATTGCTTCTTTTGCTGCTACCAGCATCGATATGTATTTGCCATGTGAAATGATTAAAATCTTTGAACCCTGAATTGGCATGCCTTTTGTATTTTTCCAGAGGATATCAGCAAAAGATGCGCTTGATGCAGAGTACTTTTGGACCGATCCCCCACCAGCTTTGCCTCACACGTATGGTTCATTGTTTTTTTTACTCTTACATCTTTGCCATATAGGTTGTTCTAATTCAAAACTTTGCGCTTTGACTGATCTTTCTTGAATTAACTGTATCTATTTCATGCGTTGTAAATGCAGCTTGCCGAAGTATGAATCGTCACATGAATTCCAGATTCAGAAAAAACGTCAACAGCAGCGGCAGGTTGAAGAAGAGGCAAAACGGCAAAAAACACTTCGTTTGCCACCAATTCAACAATCAGGCCAACCACATTCACAAATTGGGCAGCCCTGAGGGCCAAACAGGTACCCACAGGGTGGAAACCAAGGTGGAGGATACCCAAACCATGGAGGCTAAGGTGGTGTCTAGTGGCTACGGCAGTGGCCCTTATCCTCAACAAAGCTGTAGGCCGCCTCCATAACATCAGGGGTGGCGGTATGGGCTGGTAAGGCCATATTGTATGGGAAATTAATGACAATGTAAAGGATTTCCAGTTGATGGAGGTTACTCATGAAAGGAGACAGTCTAATGGAGATACGCATGGGTTAACGAGGAGTGTTTTGAGTTGCTCTGTAGGTCGTTTTGTGTCTCTCATATGCTGATAAATCATAAATAAAGTGGATGCAAGTTAAGCTCAAAAAAAGGTGGCCCAAGGGGTGGAAGTGACAGTGGCTATGGAGTTGGCGGACCAAATTATCAGCAGGCTGGCCCTTATGGGCTTATGGCTCGTCTGGTCCAGGCAGATGGTCAAACTATCCCGAACAATGTAGGTCTTGCAATCTGAAGCAGTATGGAGAATTGGAAACTGGCAATAAAGAGTACCGTCTTACGGTCTTAGTGAACATGATGTTCTTTGAGTTGGAATATGTATTGCAGCCAGATTTTATGAGATTTGATCACTGCAGGTGGTCAACACTGGATAAATCCACTGTCTAAAGGTCTCACTGTGTGTCGAATTGTAGGTTACTTTAAGTAACGTTCGTTGTGTATGCTCCATGGAATTACAGTTGGTAATGAATGAACTATCTACATCTGGTAGGCTGTTATGGACAGTGATGCCAGTTATATTGTTGCATATATACAGTTCTCTTGAGCCCGTTGTTCAGAAATCAACACAAATTGGCCGATTAAGCTTACAAAACATGTGTCCTATAAAAGATTTATTATGCTGTACCCATGCTACTACACGTCGAAGAAGTCCTTGAGATTCAGACTCGGCTTCTCCGCGACTACAGGGCCGCTTGAGGTCTGCGTCTGCCCATGCGCTTTGGCCTTCTTCGGTTCAGGCTTGTTCAGATTGTTGTTGTGGTAGTAGTGTGGCGCGATCTCTAGCAGCCACTCAGGCTTGAGCTCCGTCACCTGTCGCATATACTCCTTGGTTGTCTCCACCAGCTCGTGGTACAACACCCAACTCGCGGGAGGGTCCACTCGCGCCATCCCGGAGCTCGGGTGCACGAACACCGTCCGCCAGCTCTTGACGGTCCGGTACGAGCCGTCCCTCCGCCGCTGCGCGATGTTGCGGAAGAAGCCCGCCGTGATGGCCTTCCTGATCGCGTCGAGGTCGCCGGCGCAGGACCGGCGCTCGATCTCCACCCGCTCAAGCAGCGCTCCCAGCTGCTCCCGCACGTCGCGCGCGCGCCGCATGGTGCGCGGCTGCACGAAGTGGTCGAGGCACCACTGCGCCGAGTGCCCCGACTGCTCCCACTCGGTGTACACGTTGAGCAGCGCGATGTGGTCGCCGGCGTTGCCCGCGCCGAAGCGCTGCCGCGCGGCGTCGGCGATCAGCGCCCTGTCCCTCGGCCGGTAGAACACCGCGTTCCCGGCCGACAGCATGGACACGATGGTGATCAGCTCTTCGGAGCACCCGTACCGCTCCGACGCCACGATGGCCTTGGCCAGCATGGGGTCCAGCGGGAGCTCCGCCATCCGCCGCCCGGTCTTGGTCAGGTCGCCGCGGCAGTTGAGCGCGCCGAGGGCGAAGAGGTCCTCGAGCGCCCTGAGCAGCGCCTCCGACGCCGGCGGGTCCATGAAGTCGAAGTTCACCAGGTCGTTGATCCCCAGCGCCTTGAGCGAGAGCACCACGCTGGCCAGGTTGCTCCGCTGGATCTCGGGCACCGTCTCGTCCTCCATCTCCTTCCTGTAGCTGTGCTCCGTGAAGAGGCGGAAGCACTTGCCCGGTCCCGTACGCCCCGACCGGCCGGCGCGCTGGTCGGCCGACGCCTTGGAGATGGGGCGGACGAGCAGCGACTCCGTCCCCGTGCGCGGGCTGTACGACTTCACCTTGCAGAACCCCGGGTCCACCACGTAGCCGATCCCGTCGATGGTCAGCGACGTCTCGGCGATGTTGGTGGCGAGCACCACCTTCCGCGCGCCCGGCGGCGCCGGCTCGAATATCTTGGCCTGGAGCTCGGTGGGCAGGTTGGCGTAGATGGGGCAGATCACCAGCTCCGCGATCTTGGAGCCCAGGCCCCTGGTCCGGCGCCGGAGGATCTCATCCACCGTCTCGATCTCCTCCTGCCCCGTGAGGAACAGCAGGATGTCCCCGGGCGGCTGCGTAACGTGCAGCTGCAGCACCGTGGCCACGGCCGCGTCCACGTAGTCGGCCTCCGGCGCCACCGTGTAGTGGACGTCCACCTTGTAGCGCCTCCCGGGGATCTTGAACACCGGCGCCATGTCGAAGAAGTCGCTGAACTTCTCGGCGTTGAGCGTGGCGCTGGAGATGAGCAGCTTCAGGTCCGGCCGGAACCGCGCCACGTCCTTGACGAGGCCGAGCAGGATGTCGGTGGTGAGCGTGCGCTCGTGCGCCTCGTCCACGATCACCACACCGTAGCTGGCCAGGTCTGGCTCGCCGAGGAACTCGCGCAGCAGCGTCCCGTCGGTCATGTACTTGACCACGGTCTTCTCCGACGTGCAGTCCTCGAACCGGATGGAGTACCCCACCTCGTGGCCCAGCTTGACGCCCATCTCCTGCGCGACCCTCGCCGCCACGCTCATGGCCGCCACGCGGCGAGGCTGGGTGCACGCGATCTTCAGCCCGCTGGCGGTGTACCCCGCCTCGTGGAGGTACTGCGGTATCTGCGTCGTCTTGCCGGAGCCGGTCTCGCCGACCACGACGATGATCTGGTGCTCGGCGATGGCCTTGAGGAGCTCCTCCTTGAACTTGTACACCGGGAGAGTCTTCCTCTCGTCCTGGAACTCCTTTCGCAGCGTGACCTTGGCATCGATTTCGTCGGCCAGTTCGTCCGTCACGTCATCCGGCTCGGTGCCCGCCATCGCCACAGACTTGACGAACTCGACGGCGTCGTCGAACACGAGCTCGTATCCATCACCGGCGTGGTCGTCGCGATCCTTGGGTCCAAACTGCAGCCGAGAATTCCTGATCTGCTGTTCTTCCCAGGCCTCCTGCTCCGAGAAAGCCTTCCTCTTCTCGCTGCCGTCGTCGTGCCGCCGCCTCGCCGCCAAGAACCTGCTCTTCTGATCCACGTTCGCGGCGTCGTCGTAGGCGTCAGGCATCCTATAGTAGTCGTCGGCGCCTCCTTCTTGATCGGAGTGGCCTTTGACAAGGCCGTACATTTCCTTCTTGAGCATCAGTTCCCTCTCCTCGGCGTCCGTCTGCTTGACGCCGCCGAAGACGAACTCATCGTCGAGGATCTCGCCCCGCAGCTCCTCCACCTTCCTCTGCTTCCGCTTCTCCAGGTACGCGCGACGGGAGGACATCCTCAGCGCCGAGGTGTCGCCGCCCCTGTCCATCGCCTCGGATCGTCGGGCACGCTCGCCGTGCTGGCGGTTGTTGGACGGCTTCCGATCCATCAGTTTCCTCGTGTTCGCCTCATCGCGTTTCCGGATGTTCCGTTCCAGCTGCGCCCTCTCAGCCTGATCACGCCGCATCTCGTCCTCGTCATCAGGATCGCCGGCGTCGTCGTCCTCGTCGGACTCCGGGCACCGCCGCCGCCGCACTTTCCTTCCAGAGTCGGACAGTGCGGCCGCGTCCTCGTCGTCCCTTTGGGGCACTCCTCCCTTCTTCCTGAAACGCTTCCTGCTGCCGCTGTCAGACGACGGCGCGGCGGCGACACCAGCCGCCTCCTCCTTCTCCTCTTCGCCGTCGCCGTCATCTTCGATCAGCTTGAAATCTCTCTGCTTTCTGGCCAGCGCCGCCGCGTCCTGCATCTGCCTCTGGTACTCGCTGATCCGCTCACCGCCCTGCTCGCGCGGCAGCCTGCCGTAGACGTCCGCCGCGAAGGCGGCGGTGTCGGGGGAGGCGGGGAACCCGCCGAGATCGACCAGCCGCGCCGCGAGGTCCCCCGCGGAGGCGCACTCCCGCGCGATCCGGAGCACGAGCTGCACGACGATGCCCCGCGAATACCCCAGCAACGCCATCAGCCGGTCCGAGACCCACGCCTTGAGCTGCCCCTCGCCGATCTCCATGGCCATGGCCTAGCCACCCCACCCCCCACACGACGAGGAGACAATTCGTAGGGCGGCGGCGGCGCGGCGCGGCGAGAGTGCAACGAGGGCACCGAGAGAATTTGGGCGCGTTGCGTTGGGGGCCCTCCTTATTCGAGTCGTGATCCACCGACCTCAAGGCCGAAGGCGGTTTCGATCGTTTCGTGCATCCTTCGTGCATAAGTCGGTTATAGAAGTTTACAAGCCTTGCTTTTGCCACGTGCACGAGACTTTGCAGACTTCGGGGAATTCTCGTGCCTTGAAGTTTGAAGGTTCTGCTGGTCTTTTTTTACTCGTAGCTCGTGCGGCCGGAAGCACCGACTATCCACCCCCGCATGGGCCGCAAGCAGTTACCGGCCCATCATGAGCTTTTTTCTTTTTTTGGAGATGGATCATGAGCTAATCCGAATGGGATTCCGAACAAGCGAAGCTTTGGAGGCCCATCATGATCTTTGGGTCTCGCTCTGGCCACGGGTGAATCTTCAAAACGCGAAAGGCATGGCTAGGCCACAACTGGCGGCGGCGGCGGCTTGGGTGACGTTGTCTTTCTCGGAAGCCTCGTCCATGAGACCATGACACTGCCCCTTCACCAGCATGGAGAAAAAAAAAAGCATGGAGATTTCCTTTGGGAAACCTTGACTGGTACTGGTTAGCTTGGTCAAGCGGTAACAAGTGGAACGGCATGTTTCTCTTTGGAGGCGTTGCTTTGGAAAGCTCCATGGGACCTCAGTGGTGGCCGACGGCATCAGCCGTGTGGCTTCGACGGCGCGTTGCTGTAGGTGGTGATCCAGCGGGCAATGGCGTTTAAGTTTTGCTTGGCAGTAGATGATTGTTTTCAGGCAGCACAATTTAGACATGAATTGTGAGACTATGTGCAGCAGGATGTGTAAATGCATTGTGTATCTACCGTGAACAGTGTCGCTACAGTATATAGGCAATTCATTTACCCAACCCACTGCACATAGTCTGACAGCGTGAAGATTGTTGTTGCGTAAAACTCAAATTTGAAGCGATAATTTAGAAGAAGATTAGAGCTTAATCTTTTAGTTTTCTTTCTTAGTCTTCTTGCTTTTTATCTTTTTTTTTGCGCTCTTGTATTCTGTTAGCCGGCATATATCCACGAGTGGATATAAAGGCTGCATTTTAATCCATGATATAAAATAAAAAATGCACTCATTCTTACTTATGAAAGATCAAAGATCCATGCTGTGGGTACTGGGTACTGTAAACAGGTAAAGTCTATTCAACGTTTCGTTGGAACCTCTGTACAATGTCCAGCACAAATACACGCACCACCAGCTCGACAAAGATCCATCTCTCTGCTCCTCCGCGGCTACCTCTGCTTCACAGTGCGCGGCACGGGATCATCACGAACACACGAATAGACCGGGTGGCAAGAGAGGCTAGTTAGGATTCATGTTTTGGTCTATGAGGCTGCACGTCCTGGCCGCCGTGACGGTGGTGGTGGTGGCGGGCGCCCTCGCTGCCATGATGGCCGTCGCGGTGATGATGGTGGTGGCCGTGGTGGTGGTGGTGATGGTGGTCGTCGTCGTGGTCGTCCAGGTGCCAGCCGAGGCGGTCGGGCAGCACCCAGCGGCCGTCGCGGCCGCGCACCATGCCCTTGTTCTCGTCCTGGCGCCAGCAGGGGGGCACGCCGTGGTGGTCCTTGAGGAAGTCGCACGCCTTGTTCACCAGCGCCGGGTCGCGCCCGCTCGCCAGCACGAACCGCTCCCCGCGCCCGTGGTACCTGCAATGCACGCATGCGCACAGCCAGCCAAGCTATTGTTAGCCTTAAATTAATTACGGAGGGTATCAGTATCACTATTGATGACGATGGATCGAGCCGGTAATAATCTGGACGTAGGGTTGATGAGGCTGTGCTGTGCAGAGCGGGAATAAATGTGCTTGTGTTAGGTTGGGCCCGGTCTGGACAGAACGACAGGTGCGACTCTGATCTGCATGCACGTCTGTCTGCACTGTACCGGATAGATGCACGAGGTCCGTGCGGGCTTTGTTTAGGGGCAGCGTGATGGGCTGACAGTGCAGGAACTACGCATACTGTATTTGAATATTCGAGCAACGAGGCATTAGTTTATTCCCAACTCTCAAGAGGATTACGCATGGGTGGGTGCTATTGATATGCTCTGTTCATCTATCTCACAGCCTGGCTGGCGCCATCTCCTTAAAAAAGCTCCGCATCCAGCTGCTTTGTCGCGTTGCGCTAGTCGAACTGGTTGCATGGTAAACATCACCCTGGAGATACGGCCGGTCGATTATTTGTTCAGATTCCCGCAATCTGATGACATGAATATATGTTCTTTTGCTGCATATATAATCCGTCCCCCATGATCGGCCCCAAAACTAACACGAATGACTGAATCATCCAGCGCATTTAATTTGTCTCTAACCGAAGCTACTAGTACATCCTCATTTTTTTTATTTGCAAACGGACAGCTAAAAGGTGCACGTTTCTATCCAATAAAATATCACTGTCCCGAAGGGAAATGATGAATTGCTATGTGGGGTGGCCTTGTCCCATGGGCCATAGTCATGCCGGTCTAATCACACGGCTAAACATCAGTTGCTGTCGTCGGAGGGCATACGTTTTCTCCCGATCGACCCCGCAGCCACTGTCCCACTTTAATAATGCAGCAATTGCAGCCTGATGTGATGACCCTACAACTTTTTTTAGAATAAAAAAAGCCACACCAAACGTTACTTGGCTCAAATTAACGTACGTAGCATGCATACGTGCACGGCGGCTGGGGTAATCACGAGCAAGGGTGGGGGTTGCAGCCTTGCAGGCCAGGCAGGTGAGGCAATGACGTACCCGTCGATGAGGTGGAGGTGCGCCTCCAGGTCGTGGTAGCATGCCGGGTCCAGCGTGTCCTTGAGGAACGGCGAGCGCTTGTGGTCGAGCGGCAGCTCGACGCCGACGTGGGAGTAGCACCATGGCACCCGCAGGAAGCGCTCCGCCACGCGGCGCACCTGCTCGGGCGCGCCCTCGTTCAGCAGGATCCCCGGCATCCGCGTCACGTTGTCGTGCACGTTCACCACCCGCAGCGCCTTCACCCCGAGCTCCGCCTCGAAGCGGCGCTTGAAGGCGGCGTTCCCCACGCGCGGCCCCGCGAAGGAGAAGACGCACACGGGGGCGCCGGCGCTGGCGCCGCACTCGGCGACGTCGTAGGCGCTGAGCATGGCCAGGGCGCTGCCCAGGCTGTGCCCCGTCACCGTGATGCTCACGTCCTCGCCGCCCGCCGCGTGGTACCGCGCCACCAGCCGCCGGACCTCCGTGAGCACCTGCTCCCGCGCCGAGTACTTGCAGAAGCGGCAGGACGGGTCGCGGTCCGTGTACAGGTCCACGAACCCCGCCAGCGCCTTCACCTCCGGGTCCGGGCACGGGATGCCCTCGTCGGCCACGGGGCGGAGGAAGTCCATGAGGTCCGACACCCACTCCAGCCGCGTCACCGTGCCGCGCCACGCGATGGCGATGTCGCGCCGCCCCAGCCGCGCGCTCTCCTCGTCCGTCGACACCGCCACGTACCCGATCCAGTTCGCGCTCTGGCTCCAGATCCTGGCGCCCGCACGGGACTTCGGCAGCAGGTTGGGGAACCGGATGTTGGACGTCGCGTACAGGTACCGGGACACGGCGTACCCGCGCGCCGCGCCCGCCATGCCCAGCCGCGAGAAGAGCTCCCGCCGCGGGTACTTGCAGCTGCCGCAGTACCGGGAGAAAGGGTCGTAGTCGAACGCGTCGTAGCAGGCCTGCGCCAGCTCGCCGTACCGGATCAGCTCCGAGCGCAGCAGCGGGTCCATCGGGTCCAGGAGGCCGGCCCAGTCGTCGCACCCGTGGATCTCGCGCCACCGCGTCGGAAGCTCGGCCTGGTGCTTCCCGGAGCCGCGGTGACGAGGATGCAGGTCCTCCTCCTCATCTTCATCCTCCTCCTCTTCCAGGTACTGGGCGTGCGCGGCGTCGTGCTCGAGCTGGCCGACGAGGGAGGCCACCGCGTCATCCCTTGTGGCGGCCAAGGCCACCAGCCGCAGCGTGCTTGATGTGCTTGTGGTGGTGAGTCCTGGTAGGCGAGAGGCGGCTGCACCGCGTACAAAAGAGAGCTGGGCGGTGGCGCGGCGGGGGAGGGTCGGCAGCCGAGCGGGAAGGTCGCGGCAGGAGAGGTGCGCCATTGGAATGGAAGGCGGGCGCGGGGCTGGTGAGGTCGTCTGGGGAATGCTGAGGCTGGATGAACGCGCGGGGAGTCGGGGAGATGATGGATGGATGGAACGGGAAGACCCAGTATTGTGCTGGTGACGATGACGACTGACGACCGGGGAGACAGGAATAGCTGGTCAACGCTCAGCCAGCTGGTTAGGTGGCGCCGTGCCGCATATTACTCGAGTACAGTATACTCAATGTCTCAATCCCTATCGCATATTCATGTTTGATAAAAAAAATATTTTATGTTGGAATATAAGAATTTTCACATTTCGATAAAAGCATTTTATGTTGGAATATAAGAACTTTTTGATATGTTTTAGGACTAATTGGATTGTATAACCGTAAAAAATTCAAGCTTAGAGAGCCGCCAGCGTGGCAGTAGGCCGCTTGCACCTCTAACTATATAGTCCACACTATTATTTTGGAGAGCCGTTAGTATAATTCTTCTTCCACCTAATGCATACCACTTTGTGCCTACGAAATGACGTGTGCAAGAGGCCATAGCAGAGCGACACCCCGTCTTGAAGGTCCTAAGGATATAGATGTCTAAACAGACGGCACGACACAAAGCCCGATTAGGCATAGACACTGCTAGGCATGACCAGCCAATTTGTGCCGCCCAATGTAGCTTGTCTCGTCACGACACGATAGGCTCTGTGTCAGCTCGGTCAGCCCCATATCCCTGAGTAAGCATGCTTGGACAAAAGGTATGACAAAGGCCTATCCTCGCCTAACACTACCTAGTGTTGTTGTCGTCCCCATTGAGTCGCATCAACACCCCGGTCCTCATGCACTACTCGCATAACATGCCACACTGCCCCTCCCTCGGTTGTACAATGTTGCGTTGCATTTGCGACAGTCGTTGTGTGTCGTGGCAGGCTAGCAACCCCGTGCCACGTCTGGCGCTCATCGTGCACTGCAGTGTAAGGGAGAGCCAGTATGAGGCAAGGCCAGAGCAAGCCGCATTTGAATTAAGGAGAGGGTGCAATAAGGGAGAGAGCATGCCGTTGTTGGAGGAGAAGGGTGAAAGGAAGGAGAAAAGAGCAAGTATGGGCATGGAAGCAAGTGGGCACGATGGACATAGTTGCGGCAAAGGAGTGGGGTGGATGTGTGATTACCTAGGGTTTAGAACGTGTATACACTAGAAGGATATATTGCGTGTTGATGCAGGGATGGGGTTTGTAGAATGTTTGACATTGGATTGAGGGATATAGTTTAGCATGGCAATCGAATAGTTACAACTAGGCGATTCCCCACGCGTTGCTGCGGAATTTATGTTAACTTTTAGATAATATGACACACCTTGCCGGATTGGGATAAGGCTAGGTTAACATGAGCCTGACGCAATGCGGCCATAGTATGTCGTGCTTGGGTTATGCTTCATGGAGCTCATCGGCCCTCATGTTTTTCTGGACATCTATACCTATGCGTGAGGCAATCCACAGCGCGGGACATATCTAAGCAGCTCAATGGCAGTCCATGATGGCAACCGCGAATAGATTTGTTTAAGCACCGGCCGGGTCGGGCCACGAGTTGTTTATAATGGTTCATGCCTAGTCGGGTCGGATTGAGTTAGCCTTCACATTTCTTCGGGCACGTTGGGTTAGGTCTTTTTAGATTTGGTTGGGTTTTGGATCAATAATCATAAGCCACCGTGCTCATCGATTGTTATGTGCAAACAAAAATACGGCATGTGCCCGCCCATTGCATTGGTTAGATCGGATCGGGTGGTCCATGATCAGGTCTAACCGGAGGTCGCGGAGAAGTTGTAGTTAGTGACATATGCATCTCAATGAAAACATGTCTAATAGGTACACGTACAACTCAGAGGCACATTGAGCAAGCGTGTTTTTTAAACTTAGACTTGTTTACATTTATTCATACAAGCTCGTTGCGCCAAAGCAAATTATAATATGATAAACTATGCTATTCTAGAACCACAGTGACTCTGATCGATTGTGCTTATAAGATGTTGCGGATTCTCTTTATAGACGTGGCATGTTATACTTTATATCTAATACAATGCTGCAGCAACGGAAATACTATGCACCGATCAACTTTGATATTGAGTTTTTTTTTTCTACGAAGCATAACCTTAGGTGACTATGCTTGTATTTTGAGTTAATATAGTTTAGTGGTATATGACATAACCGTTAGTAACAAAACATTTATAGTGATTTTATTTAATTTCAAGGTATGATGATTTTATAAAGATTATGTAAGAGAGTTTGTGTGTCTTTGTGTCAGAACTCAACAGGTTTTTCACGAAAATGGAATCGGTGGCCATAAATGAAGGGATGATACGTGTGCAACTACTATTGGAGAGTAATACTGGTGTTTTTTATTTTTCCTTTTTTTAAAAAAAATAAAAAGTGGACGCCCGGAAACGCAAATCCCATGGGAGGCCCCCGCCCTATCCAACGATTCCAATCCACGGCTCCACCGCCTCCCACTTCCCACCCCCACCGGTCACCACCTCCACTCGGCCACTCCATTGCCACAAGGCCACAAGCTACGCACTCCCCCTCAACTCTCGCTCTCCATGTCCGCCGCTTCTACCACCACCACGGCCACCCGCCTACTCCTTCCGCGCCCCTCCGCCCAGTTTCGCTCCCTCCTCCTCTCCCGCCGCCGCGGGCGCCTCCGCCGCGGGGTCCACGCCAGCGCCGTCGCCGCTGGCGGTGGAGGAGCCATCTCCGGCAGCGGCGGCGGCGGCGGCTCTGCGAAGGAGCCGCCGCGGACGCTGTTCCCCGGAGGGTTCAAGCGCCCGGAGATTCAGGTGCCCGCGCTCGTCCTCCGCGTCGGCGCCGAGGAGGCGCTGCGGTCCGGGGATGAGGTGGCCGCCGCCGTGGCCCGCGGCGTGGGGATCGTCATGCTCGAGGCTGGGGAGGAGGGGGGAGGGCGCGCGTACGAGGCTGCGCGCTCGCTCAGGGCCGTTGTCGGGGACCGCGCGTACCTGATGGTCGCGGAGCGCGTCGACGTCGCCTCCGCGGTCGGGGCGAGCGGTGTCGTCCTCGCCGACGACGGTTGGTTATTGAAATTCTTCGTACTTTCCTGTTTGCATTACCTTATTTTTGGTAGGTAGCAATCCTTGAAAATGCGGAGTATACTGTTCTTGAGCTTGCATTTTGAACCAACCGGGTTTGTGCTTCATTGCTGATCGTTCATTGGCAACCTGTCATTCATTCGTCCAGTGAACCAGCCACCAACTTTGCTTGAGTTTTTTTTTTCGAAAACTTATATGGAGGGAAGCCACATCGATCTCCTCATATATATATTTCTATGTATATATATGTACGCATATATATACTTTTAAAATACACATCATTGAAGAAATTAATATTCAATGCGCAAGAATTACTTCCATATAACACTTTAAAAATTACTTGGATTACTATTTAAAATTTGTCCATAGCTCCTCTCTGCATTGCTATGAAGTCATCCGCCTTTTTTTCCTTTTCCTTTTCCGTTTTTCATTACCAGATGGATACTTTCTTGATGACATGATATTGATGTCACACGGCACTGAAATAAAAATTAATGCATCAAAATATGGATTATGCAAGGTACATATGATTACTAATTGCTAATAGAGAACATCGAATTAGAGATTAGAAGTATATGTCTTAGTATATTACCCTCTTTTGTAGTCCTATAAGTCTTGGTCACTTAGAGCTGGGCATCCAGAGTACTAAACAAGGAAATCTCAGTACTAATCATGTACCAATCTTGCAATTGAAAATTAATCCAGAGTATGCATGACACATACTATGGAAAATCAGACAGCGACTAAAATGACAAAATGAGAGACTCACCTTTGGAGATGATACGCCAACTGAAGAGATTCAATTGGGATTCAAGTTTCAACTGATCGCCTGATCCAGAATTGTGAGGGGCAGTATCGGCACGTCCGTACTCACAGCGATCTCTGAGATTGAATTATGGAAACCCATCGGCTGGTATGTGCACTAGAACAGCCTGGCGCTGGCAGAGGCGGCAGGTCAAAGCTAGCCTGGGCCCCCAACACGGCAATGCGGTGATCACCGACGGCGAGAGAACAAAATTGACCTGACCAAGCGCGTGCTCGCTGGCACCTTTTGTCTTTTGTTATCATCTACAATGACGAGCGGCCGAGGGATAATCGTGTGACGGCATGACTCATGTGTGAGGCGTGATTAGCGTCAGGGCCAAGGGCTTGGCCGAGCGCTTTGCATGAGTCGTGATGGTTCACTTCTCAATTCTAGAGACTCTGAATCTGTAGTTTGGTCCTCAACAGACTCGCAGCGGACCTAGAACCTGGTTATACGTCATAGTATACATGCATATTTAGGGGCCCACGATATCGGAGGCCCATTGCAGCAGCACACCCTGCATCCCCAAGGGCCGTCCCTGCAATAAATTTGAATGGATCATCAAAGATGTATTCTGTTGTAAAATTGTAATATGTGCTTCGTTTTCTATTTTATTAGGAAGTTATGGTAAGTAGTAACTATCATGCAGGCGCAGCATTCATGTATTTTAAGATGCTCCGTGACTTATTTTGATGCAGGTATTCCTGCTATTGTTGCAAGGAGTATGATGATGAAATCAAATGCTGACTCCATATATCTCCCTATTGTTGCTAGAACGATACGATCTGCGAACTCTGCAATAACTGCTTCAAGTTCTGAAGGGGCTGATTTTCTGATTGTGAATACTGGCAGTGATGATTTTTCAGATGTTATGAATGGTGGTGTTGGCCAACATGTGAAGATTCCGATTTTCTTCACATTAAATGACTTGCAAAGCGGAGCAACTTATTCTGACTTCACATCCAGGTTGCTCCAGTCTGGTGCTTCTGGAGTTGTTACATCCTTGGCTGGTATGCAATTACTCACTGATGATCTTATAAAAAGGGACTTCTCAAAATTGGACTTAATTGAGGAAGTCCCACAAGCCAGTTACTCTTCTGCTGGTACGTTGGAAGATGCAAATGATGTGATGGTTCTAACTCGTGAGAAGGCTAAAGTTGCTGGATTTACAAAACTGGATGAAAAAGTGATGCAACTGATAGAGACAGAGAAGCCTATTCTAAATGAAGCCATTGCTGTCATCCGCAAGGCAGCACCAATGGTGATCATCTAACGTTACACATTTGGTAGTTGAAGATGCTCGGAATGAATTCAATTGCACTTCCTATCATCATCTATTGCATATATTTGCCTTGAATGTAATTGCTGATATGTGGTCTCAGATGGAGGAGGTTGAGCTTCTGGTGGATGCTGCTTCTCGTCTTAGTGAGCCATTTTTGTTGGTTATTGTGGTAATTTTTGGTTTACATCAAGTATTTATTTTGCAACATCCGTTACATATCTGTTATCTCATATCCAGATTCCAGATAACCTGCATGTACACTGCTGAGACAAATGACAGTAGACATGATTCCTGTGTTATTTACATAAATCATGAAATAGTGCTATAGGGCAACATGTCAATACATCATACATGGCCTCAAAAGAATATTTGTTTTCTCTAACAAGGAATATCAATATGTTATGAATCTTGTTTTGTGCATGTTTTTTTATTTATGTGAACCTATGGATCTATCAAATTAATGATTCGAATTTTGTGTATTATCGTGCATTTCATGAACTTCCCAATTAACCAGTCTCATTGAGTGCCTTTTTTGGTTTATTTTGCCATGTCATATTTAATTTAGGTAATTTTTTATTTCTGTATTCACATTTGTATGAGTGGAAGATGTTCATTTCTGCTATCCACATTCTTGTTCTTCTGTAATGAACCTCTTTTACTAAGCAAATATGCTTATGCATGTCTCTTTCAGTTTACACTTAAATAGTGTGCATATGTGTTCACGTGTTCTCTAATATTAGTAGAAGGCTATAAGCACTGTTCTACAGTTGTACAAGCGTACATGTTGGTCATATTTACTTCCCTCAAATAATCAGTTTGGTATGAACCTGAAAGCTGGAAATAATTCGACTGCTTGTTCTTCATTATGTTACACATTTTGCATACGTTGCAACACATTTTTTCCCTTAAGTATTCATTGTATCACTCATTCTGAACGGATCCTCCTCCAACTTGTATCAGGGTGAATTTAACTCAGGAAAATCAACTTTTATAAATGCTCTACTTGGAAGGCAATACCTTCAGGAAGGAGTTGTGCCTACGACAAATGAGATCACACTACTATCATATTCTGAGATTGATTCTGAAAGTTTTGAGCGATGTGAGAGGCATCCAGATGGTCAATTCATGTGCTATTTATCTGTCCCAATTCTAAAAGAAGTAAGTATTAAGGTGTTGTTGCTTGTCATGTTGGTATTCCTTTCCTTCCTTACCTCACAGATGCATGCATGCAGTTTATTATTTGATATGATAAGTTAAAAAAAGCTAGCCCATTCCCTTGACTGCACTAAATTAAATAAGCTAGTTAGATAGATGTAATTTCCGTCACGCATTTGAAGGTTTCTTTCTGAACAAAACCAAAAGATATACTGGTTTTGAGAAGGTATTTTATGATCAAATCATCAAAAGGGATAGTGATACATAATAAGGAGAAGCCTTCTTTTTCCCTCTACCTGCTGCAGTTGATATTTGATAACACATACCACCTGTCTGGCTGTCCATTAGCTCTAGCTTCCTGTCTGTCTTGGCTTTTGGTCAACATTTATTACATGTAAACGAAGCTGCAAATAAATCATTGACAGCGTTGTTCCACCTCGCTTTCTTTTACCTTTCGTAGTTGCATTACTAT
Organism: Paspalum notatum; assembly: GCA_022530915.1. Taxonomy (NCBI): domain Eukaryota; kingdom Viridiplantae; phylum Streptophyta; class Magnoliopsida; order Poales; family Poaceae; genus Paspalum; species Paspalum notatum. The sequence goes on from CM039692.1 coordinate 29,751,037, forward strand.
TCCAGGGCAGAATTGGCAGTGCATTTGTCTTTGCTTCTTTACTTCATTTTGCTTTTCATAAGATATTCCATGTGCACTAATAAACAGATGAATCTAGTTGATACACCTGGAACAAATGTTATACTTCAGAGGCAGCAGCGACTCACTGAAGAATACGTGCCACGAGCTGATTTGATACTCTTTATCCTATCATCGGATAGACCATTAACTGAAAGTGAGGTAGTTTTTTCCTATTATGCCAGACATAATATTGTGATTTTATCAACACAGTAAAATTACTTTAGTTAAATTCAGTATTGAATTGGGCATATTGGTTCCATCTAAAGAGAAGAATGTTAAAACACTTGGGGTTGTTTGATTGAACTTTCAATTGACATCCTTGACATTACAAAATTTTATGCTTCCAGTCGATGTGAACCTGAACTCTGAAGGGCAGTTCCAGTAAGATTTACTCTGTTACAGCTCCACCAAATCTTGAAAGGGATACCACCTCTGTTTCACAATGTTTGTAATTCTAGCTTTGGGCATAAGGATTAAGAAGCACTAATAAGAGAAGTTATTTGCTCATGAAGTACACACAAACCTTCATGGCTTGTACCCATATTGGCCGGTGCTATTTTCTAGGAGATGTGATTGGGTACTGTGGCTACATGGATGAATTGTAGGGAGTCAATAGTGCTTTGGAATGTGAGAACTACAGCCATTTTGATAAATTTTTGAATCCTAGAACTGTAAACAATGTGAAACAGTGGGAGTATGTGCTTTCTAGTTTATACTGCACTGAGTCAAGTGCTATGAGGGTGTCACTGTATCAATGGCTCTCATTGCTATATTCCACTCTGAAACATAAATTTTAATCGTGCTATTGCTGACAATTATAAGAGATTAGATTAGATCTACTGAATTTTCAGTGACTTCTTTTGAGGTTTCTTTCAATGAAATATAAGCTGCATTTTATCTTATCTTCCATGGAGTCCTTCTGAATCACATATTTCATGTCAATCTCTATAATCTAGAGTTCCGATTTATTTATGGTGTATCGCTTTTCTTTTTTTCTATAGAAGTAAATGTGGTTTCTTGTATCGTCTAGGTCGAATTTCTTCAGTATGTTCAACAGTGGAAGAAGAAAGTTGTATTTATACTAAACAAATTGGACCTCTATCGGAACAGCAATGAGGTCTGCTATAACATCACTTCTGTAGTATTCAAATCACAGCAAGATTGTTTTCTTCATATTAGTTATTTCTAATTCATTCATTTGCTACTCAATCTGATGCGTGTAGCTTGAAGAAGCGACTGCATTTGTCAAGGAAAATGCAATGAAACTGCTAAACACAAAGGATGTAACACTGTTTCCTGTATCTTCACGCTCTGCTCTGGAAGCCAAGCTTTCATATTCCAGAAAAAGTGGTGGAAAGCATTTGAGGGAAGCTATGTTTAGTGATCCTAGGTGGAGAAGCAGTAAATTTTGTGAACTTGAGGATTACTTACTGAGCTTCCTAGATAGTTCAACAGAAAATGGAAAGGAAAGGGTCCAGCTGAAACTTGAAACACCCATAGGCATTGCAGATCGTTTGTTAACTTCATGTCAAAGACTCGTGAAACTAGAATATGAAAAAGCTACGGAAGACTTAGCATCAATCAAGGATCTTGTTTCTGATGCAAACAATTATGCCGTCAAACTTGAGTCTGATAGCAATTCTTGGCAGAAGCAGATTTCATCACTTGTAAGGGCTTTGAGTATGCTCCCTCTTTATGAAAATATAGAACATGCTTCTCCTGCCTTTGCTGCTAAACAGTGGTCAAATCCAACCTGTAATATTGCCTATTTTTCTTGTTTTCTACTCCATCTGATCCCAGATAGTTCTATATAGCCTTCTCCCAATGCACCAAATATAAGTCCATAATAACTCTAGGGAATTGTTTTGCCTGATTCTTCCATGTCTACCCTTACTTAGATGCACACTAGTCAATGGAGTAGACCTACCACCCATCTTGACCAGCAATGATTGATGAGTAATATGGTTCATTGTATCCCTCACCTTAATACTTGTGGCAAGTCCAAATGAACTATATATTCGGCATTGAAGGGAGTGCTTGGTTGGCCTCAAAATTTATGGTATACAGTAGACCTGATCATGGGCCACCCGACCCGACCAACGCACCGGTGGGCGCAGGCCGTATTTTTTTTTTGACCCACAACAGTCGACGGGCTAGGCGTGGGCCATTAATTTCGACCTAGAAACCAACCCAACCAAAAAAAAAAAAAAAAATCCTGGCCCAGCGTTAGGTGCGGGTCGGGTGCGGGCTGTCCTAAACAACCGGTGACCCAACCCAACACGGTCTAATAAACAGTTAGTATCAAGACTACCCTTTACAGGGGTACTTGGGGATAATATAGTCATTTTTGACATGCCTCCCTTTAATTTTTGACCTTCTAGGTATGCATGTAGTTAAATATAGACTCATCAACTTCTCATAGTGCATCTATTGCTTACTTAGCATTGATATTTGGGAAAAGTCAGTGCAATATGCTTAATGCTCCCAGATTGAGAGTTTTATAACATGCTTATGCATTCTTTTCTTCTTGCAGATTGAGAGAGCAAAAGGTCGAGCAGTAACACTTATGGAATCTACGCTTCAGCTGTCCAATATTGACCTTGTTTTCACATACACAGTGAAAGGAAAACCAGGCAGTTCCACCAGAGCTATATCATTTGTTCAGAATGATATTCTGAGTCCAACCCTTGATGATGCTGTGGTATGTTTATTATTAAACTTACTCTTAAGATTTATCATAATCGCACCTGAATGCTAAATGCACACCAATCTACATATAAGTAATCATCGAATGGTAATCATAATATACATCGGGAACAACTTATGTTTCCCATAATTGTGAGTATTGCATTGCAGTATAACTAACCGGGGGCAGCATGATTATTTTGACAAACTGTCCTCTCTCTATATGCTGCTACTTATTTGATGTAATTATGTCAAATGATCTGTGATGCAAAAGAAAATGTACTAATTTTTTCTACACATCTTGTTTCTTTGAAATTGGAAAACTAAATTAGAGTTTGGAAAACTGGATTGTTACCATAGCTCTTCACAGACTTTGTGCTTTGCAGTCAGTTAATGGTAGTAACAAGCTCAGTTAATGCAAAAGACAAACGAACATGTTGAACTTGGACTGAAACTAACCATAAATACTGATGGGGATGAACAGGCCGAAACTTGCTGGTGTCATTTCTTTTCTTTTTCTCTGAAAATGTATGGGAAACACATGTTAAACTTCTTCATAATAAGTGAAACTCGCAAAACTTGATATTTGTGCATCGGTAGGAGAGCTCAGCAGCTTGCTAAGATTCTGTTAAACAATTTCCCGGTGCTGACTTGATCAATTAATTCTGCAATTTGCTGGTTACCTAGCCTTGCGTGCCTCTCAGTAGTTCAGTAGTCTCGAGTCAATTCTTTCAGTTTCAGTTGTTTTGGGTTAGAGCTAGTGGTCAGTTAGCAGTCGTGATCTCTAGTAGATTCAGTTGCTCAATCAGTTGGTCATGTGCTAGAGTTTAGGGCCATTACAGATGGGAGGTCAAGCCAATATGGCCATGATTCTGTCGTACATGCTTGACTGTAGACAAGGGACAACAAAAACAGAAAAGCAGAGGCTTACACCAACACCAACATATGTCTTTTAGATGTTCCTTTCATAGAACTGGAGCTTGCAGGTGTATGGAATAAGCAGCCACATGGCACCTCATATCAAATGTAAATTGTTCAAGCAGTTGATTTGATTTCATTTACACATTTTGAAGCATGGTTATTTTTTCCTAATCAGAATGAGCACCCTTTTTCTTTTTTGGTATATTGATATGTTAGAACTGTATTTGTAGGTTTATACTATCAGAAAATTACACTTTTCTCAACTCGTTTCACCAAACCATACATAATTTACCTATATTATCACAAAGCTACACTTTTTGTAACACATTGTGGATATGAAGTTATCAACTGACATCATGGACCCTCACACATCTGAGTAAGACACAGGTGGAGCTCATTGATCATCCAAACGAATGGTGTTTTCTTATAAAAAAACGAATGGCGTTTTACATGTGGGCCCGAGATGTCAGTTGATTTCCAAAGTAATAGCATTAGTGAAAAGGTGTAGTTTCATGTTAATACGAACAAAGTATATGCAGTTCTTTGTGTTAACGTCTTTTTTTTAATAATGGAGACAGCATAAATGTAGTTTTATGAATTTTCTTCATATTCTAGTTATTTGCTTTACCATGCTTATCTATCCATGTTATCAGCAAAATTCCTTTCTTTTGTTAGAATTTGCTTGGTGACTACTCAACATGGTTGAGTTCTAGCAATACCCGTGAAGCAAATTTATATTTGGAGTGTTTCCATGAAAGATGGGATGCACTGGTTGCTCATGAAGAAAGGGTTCTACTAGATCCAAATGGACTTGTTAATGATGGGGAGAAACTCACTGCAAAGGCACTGGATGGCTTTAATGCCAGTGCTGCTGCTAAGGTTTATGAAGAGGAAATCAGAGAAGTGGTATGCCTATTAATGCCCTTGATTTTCGTTATGCCAATTTATTTGTTTCAAATATATGCTTTTGTGCTCGTAGAAATTATTGTAGCTCTATTACAAGTAGTACAGCACACCTCTTAGCATTTATGGAAAATGTGGAAGCTTCAGTATAGAGATACTAAATGGTAAATGCGTAGTACCTGTTACAATATAGTAGGCCAAACTAAAGAAAAACACTTGTGAAATCTACACTTTTTTATAACACATATGTAAACCAAGAGACATGTGAATCTGTCATGAATTTTCAGCTCAACGAACTTCCTGCTGACACCTTTCTAGATGATGAACTAATCATACCTGGAACAAATGGACTGAACTTAGTACTCCCTTCGTCCACAAAAGAATGAAATCTTAGCTTTGTCCTAAGTCAAACCATCGTAACTTTGACCAGGTTTATATCAAAATATATTAAAACTTACGCTACCAAATTAATATCATTAGATTCTTGTTGGCATATATTTTCACATCATACATATTTAATATCATAAATGTTGTTACATTTATATATAAAATCGGTCAAAATTACGATAGTTTGACTTAGGACAAAGCAAGGATTTCAATCTTTTGTGGACGGAGGGAGTAGAATCCAGTGCATGGCCAACTTCTGTGATTTGTTCATTTGTGGAATAAATGAACACACATTTTTACAGATAGTCTGCAAATAGAAAGGGAAAAGAATCATGGGATGTGTTACCAGAGTATTTAAACCTCCAAAACTTGTTCAAGAGCACATTGTCCTTATCAATGCATGATTATATCTAATTTGTGCACAAATGTATGATGTGGTTGACTTTTTTTTTCGAAACTTCAATCATTCGTCTTATTCAAAAAATTTATTCAAACATGTAAAAACACAACTCATACTCAAAACTATGTTTAGTGATAAAACAAATGACATCAAAAAAAATGATAAATTTTAAAATGTTATGAATAATACGAATGATTGAAGTTGTGGAAAAAAGTCAACCACATCCTACATTTGTGAATGGAGGGAGTATCTGTCCTCTTTTGACCACGTGCTCAAATAAAGTAGATTATAATCTTGAGTAATCATTAAGGCAAGATGACTAATTATCGCACTATTGCTGTGAAACAAGAAGTGTTTTGATAGTGCTGTTACAATCGAATGTAAAGAAATCTTAAATGACGAATGTTAAAAATGAGAAACATCAACTGTTGTACCGCCACACATGTTTTCTGATACAAAACCAAAAGAATAGACATGTGCTATGAATTAGAATGTAAACATTCAAGGTTGTAATGTATTTTAGGTTTACCAGAATCACTAATGTTTTGGCATCCTGAGGAGCAGGTGACCTCTTAGACAAATATTGTGTTGCAATGTTTCAAAAACAATCATCACAAAAATTATGTCTGTATTGCACATAAAGTTAAGTATAGCTGCAAAAATTTGGTTTGAAGTTTATATTAGATGTTGAGGTTCAAAAAAACACTAGCATCTTTGTCAGCACATGATGAACAGTGCCTGGTTTACTGCTTGTCTATTTTGTTTCTTGACATCTAGGATGAATTTCAAACTGAACTGTTGCAACTATATTAACTTCCTGTGTACCATATACATAATTTTGTGGTGATTTTTTGAGACATTGCAATATCATATTTTTGGCTAATGAGGATGCACACACCCCAGAACACCAAATCTGCATTGTATTGTAACAGAATACATCTAACTTGTAAGTTTTGTAGTACATACATCTCACTGGGTGCCTGGACTTGTAACCACAGTACACTGGTTGCTTCATCATCAATTTGCTGCTTGTCGTTGTTTTTGCATGTGAAGGCTTTTGGAACATTTGGAGGGCTAGGTATTGCTGGTCTCTCAGCTTCTCTTTTGACATCTGTTTTGTCCAGTACACTTGAAGATCTTCTTGCTCTTGCTCTTTGCTCAGCTGGCGGGTAATTCTTTAGTTCTTAATTGACAGCTGCAATTTATTCTTTAAGAAATATTTTAACAATGCAATGTGACCGGTTGATGTGTAACCATTTTGATTTTTTTTCAGTTTTTTTGTTTTATCGAGCTTTCCTGGTCGACGGAAGCTTGCAATAGAGAAGGTTAACAAAGCTGCGGATGAACTATCGTGGAAAGTTGATGAAGCTATCCAAAAGGATATCTCCCTGAGTGCTGATAAACTAGTCCACTTTGTTGAGGTTATCAGCAGACCATACGAGGAAGCATGTCAGCGAAAAATAGATTGGTTGCAGGGTGTTCAGGGTGAGTTGTCTGCTGTTGAGCGTAAGCTCCAAACTTTGAAAGTTGAAATCCAAAATCTTCATGGATCATGAGGTTTCAATTTTGTTCACACCTTATTTTGGAAATTAATTCTTTTGATGGATGCACTAATCATTTCTTTTGTTCATACTGCATTATGATGATGTTGACGTAGTGCCTTTGCTGTATATGATAATCTGTAATATATGCTGTAAATTCAGAACACTCACCCTGAGAATGGACACGGCCGTTGTAAAAGCTATTTTGTGACCCTACATGGTGTATTAAAACTTACAAATGTAGTCTTCTCTGACCGAGTGGAAAAGAAAAGGTTTCTTTCAAACCATCTTTTTATTATTATTTTTGTGAACAGGAACATTACATATGATCCTGCAATTATATATTCATATTATAAATGTGAAAGGACTTTATATTATAGATTTATTACTGGACAACAATGAAAGAGAAGATCCCAATCACTTCTGTATAGTTGGGTAGTACAAATTTCAGCTCGAAGCTTCTTTTCCTTTCTGTTGTTTGAATATATTATACTCGAATATGTGATTTCGTATAATACAGGCACTCCAACAGATGGGAATAGTTGTTTCCATGTAATGTTTTCTGTGAGATCTGTACCTGCCGTAGCCTTCAAAAGCTTCTGAAGCCAAAAACAACCCCACTGCCAGTCCTCAGCTGCATTTTGGCATGCTGCACAAGTACATTTAGCGATTGCCAAGTTCTGAATCAACTTGCAATTGGCGCCCTTCGCCAAAAAGACCACCCACTCAGCGCAACTGGAGGATGGACATTCTATCTTCTAGATGAAGTGAAATATACTCGACTCATGAACATATTCAAAATAGTTAACATAACACCTAGCGTACTTCTTTATTCTGCTAATTGGTAAGCATGGTTTCACACGTCATCGCATTCAGGTTGAGTTCAGAGAAATGTGCGACTGTCACAGGAAAGTTGCACATATGACAGGCTGGAAGACCACTAAAATCATTATTGAACGTGGTCCGTGGCTAAGTGCATCTACATGACCTGTGCAATTTGAACTATTCTTTTTCATAATAACCTTGGACGACTTTAAGTACCCTGATATGGCTGATCTCAGGATGATTTCTTCATATTAAACAATCATTCCAGTACCCAAACAACTATACTAAAATGCAATTTGATGAATGCTTTTCTTTCATCAAAATTTCCGGGTGAACTTTTTATGAATACTCTTAGCAAATAATCGTTTTCTCTCGAGCAAGAGGGCGTTTCAGTAAGGTTCTCTTCCAGTTGTATAGCCCCCAAATGTATTATTTCGAGTCCAGATGTTATACCGCATCGTGTTCTTCAATCGCACGCAACAACTTCGTTCTTAGGGCTACAAAAGAGGAGTAGGACTCTCTGAGCATATCTGCTGCTTCTGGTCTAATAAGATAACTCGTCCTGCAGCTGAGCATCTAGCCTTTCGGTTAGTGCGTTGCTCCAGAGTACAAGTAGTAGCATGGTCAAATCCATGCAAATTCTCCCAAAACCCCTCTCTCATTGGAGGCCTTATTACAATAGCGAAGTGCCTTTAACGCTGCACTATAGATTGACACCTGGGCATATGTATGGTGGATGAGAAATGAATTTATTCTCTATCTGTGATCCCAGCACAATGTAATTAAATAGCAGTTGATTTTCAAAAGGTACCAAATTAAACATGTACTACTGGTGATGAACGGACAGTTGAAATTCGGACGTACCATATTCCTTTGAGAATTTTCTGCATCACTGAATGGGTACTGCAAAATTGATGATGTTCATGTATAATGCCATTGCTAATCAAATAGTACGTGACAGAATAAAATAATGAACACAACCATTCGCAAAATGGCTGCAGAGGCCGAAACATTTCTGTTTTCTAACTATTCACAAAAGAAACAGCGCATAAAATGCGTTGATTTTGCAGTGGCATTTCAGGGATTTGAATCTCTCTTTTTTCAGATAAAGGATCACTCTGCCTTTAATGAAAGCAAAATAGTTAGAAATCGCCAAATAGCTAGGAGCCTAGGACACCAACACAGTGCATGTAAACTAGTTTTGGAAGGCATCTAGGTCTACTAGTGTATTAATTTTTTCTGGGATCTATTCTAAGATTTAACGGTCTGGCTTTCAGTCTGTAGTAGTTAATTTAATCCATGATTTTGTCACTTCCACTACTACAGGAAGGCTTAGCAGGAGCACCCTGTGTGAGAGGCGAATTAGAGCCGTCTCTGCTAGCCTCAGAGCGAGCCCGGGCTAATAAAGCTCCGTTTATTGAAAGAAAAGTGGGGGCACCAAGTGCGTTGCACAATACAAGAAAACAGGTTTGGCAAAGATCTGGGGCCTCTCCATGCGTATCAATTTTTTCGCCATGAACCTAGGGAAACATATGCGAGAACGAACTTATTCCCTATCTAGGATCGGAAAAAGGCTTCCATAAAGTTCATACATGCATTCCAGTTATAAATGTTCTGGTGATCAAAGATTTATTTCCACCTTAATTATAAAAAAGATCCATTTTCTAGCACGATCAAATTAACAAGCATTTGATTTTTCAAGAGTACCACGGCTGGTACCTTAGTGGGTGCCTACTTGCCTACTTCTATTCCATTGTCTGTCCTTGTTTACCAATAGGTTGCAAAAGTTTGTCTCCAGGCACCACCTTTTGCCTCCACTGCCCTCATCAGCAGAGCATAAACCTTTACTTTGCCCTTTGTTTTAGGGCACAAACCATGAGCTGACGAGCAGCTGCGAGTGCACCGTCGGATCATTGCCTTTGTGGTGTTAGATCAGCTCTACCCTCGTCGGACACATGAGAGGCACAGGCGCGAAAGGTTAGCATGATTGTTTTCTAGCTGACCCTTGAGTGAAAAGTGATTAGTCCTCTCATAAAGAAAGTTAAAAGGTGATTGGGTTGACATCATTCATTCACGCGTAGAGGTGTTAAAGTTGAACCTAGTAGGGGCCAGGGCTTTGTTTAAATAGGATGCTAAATATGATACCTAGTGTTGTACTGTTGTCGCTGCAAACAGACACTGATACGTAAGTTCATGATGTCTCCATGAGGATTACCGGCGGCACATGGGGCCACCTGTCTATCATGGAAGTAACCCATGTGGGCCCACATGTCAGCCACACCGTATCACTTTGTTTTGGGGAAGTAGCACCTGTCTAGGCTTCACTTTGTTTTGGGGGGACAAATTAAATCTGCTTATAGCTAAGTAAAATATACTCTTTGGCAATTTGCGAAAGGCCGGGAACACGCCGTTAGGGAGAGATGGTGGTGGGCTGGTGGCTTCATGCATGGCCGTGTAGCCGTTCATTTGCTGCTAGTGTTGTCGTCTTGTCTCTCTAATCTGCTTGAGCTGATGAATCAATGACCAGTTGCACATCCTTTTCAGCATGCATGAATGTCTAGTAAAGTTTGTCTCTTTAATCAAAGAGTAAATTGCGCGCTAGGTCCTTAAACTTTTCCCGCTATACCACTTGGGTCCATGAACTTTCAAAGTGCACAATTAGGTCCATAAACTTTTCTCGCTATATCATTTGGGTCCATGAATTTTCAAAGTGCACAATTTGAACCATAAACTTTTTCTGCTATACCACCTGGGTCCAACTGAGGCAAGGCGGGCAAACTCTGCCTAGGTGGACATGCCTGCGCATGCCACCGTGGCTGCCGGCATCGTGTGAGTCGCTAGCAGAGCACCGCCTGAGGAGGACATGTCGACGGCGATAGAGCAGTGTGGCCGCCTCGACACAGTCTTTACTCCTGTCGTCGACCCGTGCACCGGGTGCGGGCAGCGCCGCGAAAACGCAGTAGTGACCGAAGAAGAGCGCGGACGTGAACGGTCGTGGCGGAGAGGAGCGCGGATGCGAAGCACGAGCGTCCACGGCCTGCGATGAAGGCTCGTGGATGCACGACGAGCGGCTCACGTGACCCCGGCATCCACGTAGGCAGAATTTGTTTGGCTAGCTTTTGTTGGACCCAGATGGTATAACAGAAAAAGTTTAGGGATCTAATTGTGCCCTTTGAAAGTTCATGGACCCAGATGTTACAGCGAAAAAAATTCATGGGCCTAATTGCGCACTTTGAAAGTTTATGGACCCAGATGGTATAGCGAAAAAAGTTTAAGGACCCAGTATGCAATTCACTCTTAATCAAATGGCCAACAAAAAACTCGATCAGCCATAAGAGAAGACGGCCTTTCTCACTGCAAGACCGAGAAATGTCTTTTTCATTAAACCTATTGTTTCAATTAATTTTATGTAGTAATATATTTTCGTTTGTGGTTTTTAGTTGCTACCGTTTGGAACAAAAGTAGCGGTGCTCGATCAGTTGGCACACAGCAAAATCCTCCCCAAATATCTTGGTTCACAGCATAATTATCAGTGCTGTCACCATAGGCTTGCCTTACTATATTTGACTTTCTAAACACTTGTAGGATCTAGACCACAATATCACAAATAAGTAGTAGCCTATGTTGAAGGGCCGGGGCATCTAGGATTGTTGGATGGCCATCTGAGGTTCACCTGAATTTATGCATATCATGGGCCACCGTCAGGCAAAAACTATTTCTTTCAGTGATAATATGATGTTTTAAACCTCTCTGTTCTAAATGAATCCAGTTTGAGACATCGTTGTGTCACTAAGCCTTCATTGAATTGGAATAATTCGTTTTTTCATTTCCAGCATTTTTTGGCAGTTGAGTAACAGTGTGACACACTCATCATCATGACAACCAAAGGTGACAGCCTTGTCATCAGAAGGGATGTAACCACTTCCATGGATTCACAAGATGTGACCAAACCCCCAACATTTGTATCTGCAACTTTACCTTTGTCCTACCAACTTCTCCTAGCACAAAAGATACAGAACACGTGTCGAAACCGAGACGGGCATCACAACTCCAGATGTGAAACCTACCATAACCCAGCAGTTCCAAACGTAGCCAGACCAGGGCATGATCATTGATGAGATTGATTACAGATTTTTGGTCTGCACACAACGTCAAAAACACGTACGCAGAATTCTCACACTGAAAATGGACATCTAGGATACATCTGATGGTACACGTATGGACCACATGAGGCAGAAGTGCTGAAGTGGTCACAAAAGGGGCCCAGGATACTGAAAGATGAAAGCAAAAGACATCTTGATGTCATCTCTCCTGGAGCAACATTGTCCAGCCATTGCTTCAGCCCTGCAAGAGAACCCATGCAATAGCATACTTTCCCTTAAGAAGGAAAAAAGGCAAGCAATAATATATTGAGAGAGTTATATGTCGGACATGCTTTCTTCTTAAGTAAGGCAAAAAGGGAGGTACTAATGTAGAGACCGACATATAGGTCGGTACCACTAACCAACCCTAGATACTCAGTCTAAAACATGCAAAAGTTGGAACCTATAGGTCACCAAGGGTTGTTATAGACCTCAAATTAAACATGCAACCACCTCAACCGTCAAAATTACCGATAAATTTAATGATTTATGTACTTGGTGGTTGACCTATGGGCAACTCCAAACTAAATTCCGTTATTCATATCTATATTGGAAATATTTTTTGTTGCATACGGGTAGCTAGACACACTATTAATTTCACTAATTTCTCTAAGTTGAAAGTCCTCGATTTTCATGGTTGGTATTTGTCAACTATTTGAGCTTAAAGGTCTTAGGGAATTTTGAGTTGAACAAGTTTCTTACTCAACTTGATAGATTCAAAGTTTGAATCAAAAGTTTTAGATTTGTTTTATCAAGTTGCCAAATTCAATTGGAGTGTGGCAAGTTTGGAAGAGGAGAGTGCACATATCTCAAAGCAAAAACAAACAATAAATTTAGTTGAATGCGTAGTGCATCAGCATTGTCATGATTCATATCCTCAGACAAAAATAGGCTTGGACAAAACTTTATTTCACTTTAAAAAAAATCATATGATCTATCTATAGTATTTCAAAAAGACTTGATTCATGGAGTTTTCTTTCATCTACGTTCAAGTTGATTTCCTTTGTGGCTTTTTGATTAGCTGAAACACCAGTAAGAGCTACATGGCATGAATTTCTCTTTGAACACTCTTTGGTTGTGCTCCTTTCGTATATACTTTCAGTACTAAATTAAATTATAGGTTGCCACTAACTTTTGAACAATTTTTATCATAATTACAATTTGTTCCTAATTGTAGACCAGTAAGAATGCTTGCTTGTAAGGTGCCATTCAATACAATCCGAGAAAAAGAATGTGTATGCAATATTTTAATTACTCAGCTTCAACTGTATATTTGAAGCTGCAACATTCAAGCATTGTTTTTTTCTTTCGCTCTTTCTGATGGATGGAAAGAGATATGGCTAGGCAGGGGCTAGGAGGGGCCAAGCCCCCTATGATTGTTGCACTAAAATTTTTCAAATTCAAATAAAAATTAAAAAATTAGTACTATTGGTCTTCCCTAACAATGAAAATTTTAAATTTCAGGCTCCACCACCGTGACCAAGAATAACTGGCCGATTGGATATATACATGCATATATATAGTCCAGGGCAGGGTAAAGCCCTAGTCCATCCGCTTGGAAGTCCTAGTCCTGAACTAGTCCTAATCTATATATACCTATCTAGGTGCAGATACACCTGGCCGAACAGCAAGATAGGCCCAATGGGCTAGATGACTAATATCCATCACGAGTAATTAATATTCTAACATGGATTATCCCATAAAGAAACTAAAAAAATCCAAAGTACACTAAATGGCATTGAGTCACAGAAAATGTTTTACTGTAAAGAGTAGTATATGGCATATAGTGTCCACAAACTTAAGTGGTAAAAGAGATGTGAGAAGAACACACAATTCACCCTTGATTTTAATCTTATCCACAACCAAAAGCACCAAATAAACCAATGTTGACCAGCTTGAGAAATTCTACTTTTAGAAAAGAGACTACTGAGTGCCAACCGGTGGATGGATTTCCTCGTGTTCCTATCAACAAAGCTGGGAAAAATTCTCCGGTACATGAAAATTGCTCATTATTCTTCTTTTCTCCAAAAACTTACTAAGAAAATTGAGCCGAATCAAAACTATTTTTACTCGGTAAACTCTGAACCATTAATTTTTAGAGCGCGGAATAAATGCTATGAGCATCCACAATGGACTTTGATCCTCTTTGATGATAATCCCCTGTGTGGATTCGCTTAAAATTCGATTATGGATCATCCAACGCGAAAAGCCCACCCAAACTGCTTAATTCTCTCCAAAGCCTGTTTCCCCCGAAATCACCCCTCAGTACATTTTTTCGCTTTTCTCGGAAGGCAGCGCTCTGGGCTCCTCTCGCCCAAAGGAGGCCGATTTTCACCCTGTCGCCTGCCCTCGTCCTCCTTCCGCTCGCCTCGTCGCCTCCTCCCGCCGCCGCCTGCGCCTGTATTCGCCGTTCGGCCCCCGCCGGCCCTAGTATCTGCCCCTGCCGGCGCTCGGAGACGCCGTCCTTCGTCCCATGCACCCTCCTCCGCCGAGATTCGCATCATCTGCTAGCGAGATTCGTCCGCCGGGGCGCCTCCACTTCGTCCGGCGTCGATTCGCCCGCGCAGCACCTCGCATCTTCCACCTCCGCGCCGGGACGCCGCCGCGAGCTAGCTTCGGGTCGCCGGCGGCCTTTGCCTCTGCCTCGTCGCCTCCGCCTCGTCAATCGTCGGCCGCCTCCGCCTCCTAGCCGGGACACCGCCGGCTCCAGCAGGGAGGAGAGGAGGCGGGACACCGCCGGCTCCAGCGGGGAGGAGAGAAGGCGTCTCCTCCCCTTAGCCTGTCGCCTGCTCCAGCCGGCCCTGCCCGTGGAGCTCTCAACCTGCCGCCGCCGGCCTCCCACGCTCCCGCGCAGCCGTCGAGCGTGAGCGCGGGTCGCCGAGGCCGTCAAGCATGAGTGCGGGTCGGCGAGGTCCGGCGGGGGAGGCGGCGGTCCGAGCAGGGAGACGCGGGGGAGGCAGCGGTCCGAGCAGGAGACGGCGGTCCGAGTAGACCTGGGCAAACGTCGGGTTCGGATCGGGGTCGGGTCGGATCAAGGTCGCGGGTCGCATAGGACGGCCCGCGCCCGACCCATGCCTATCACCGGGTCGGGTCGGGTTGGCCCGTGCGCCTTCTGCGGACGCGTCGGGTTGGGTTTTTTTTCGCGTTGGGTCGGGTTTTTTTGGTCTTTGGGTCGGGTTTTTTTAGGTTGGGCGGGTTTTGGATCAAAAATCACGGCCCGTGTCCGGCCCGTTGATTGTTGCGGGTCAAAGAAAACAGTCCGCGCCCACCCGTCACGTTGCTCGGGTCGGGTCGGGCCGGGTTTTTTCAGACGGGTTGAGTCGGGTTGATCGGGTCGGGTGACCCATGCCCAGGTCTAGGTCCGAGCATGGAGACGGCAGTGGAAAAGGATGGGGGAAGAGGACCGAAATAATCTAAGATGCCAAA
The DNA here is from genome assembly GCA_022530915.1 of Paspalum notatum. Taxonomy (NCBI): domain Eukaryota; kingdom Viridiplantae; phylum Streptophyta; class Magnoliopsida; order Poales; family Poaceae; genus Paspalum; species Paspalum notatum. The sequence continues at coordinate 29,766,327 of CM039692.1, forward strand.
CACCTTGTTTTCCACGGACCAGATTTTCCTACGAGCAGCTTACGTACAAAGCATGCTTTCCAGATAAATGAGATCCAGAGAAACGAATCCAAACAGGGCCAATAATTTTTGAGATGTCATAACTCATAGTAGTGTTCCACAATTTCATAAGAAAACCACCTCAATAGTTTAATTGCTAAGTGGTCATGATGTTGTCGATACAAAACTTTTATTATATATTTTTTGAATATTGATTATGTGTTTACGTTGAAGTTTTTTTTATAAAAAAAATTGCATTGATCCCAATCGACTGCGTAGAGAGGTGTACTGGCAAGAAGCCTCTACAAGGCTAGGGAGTACACAGCCTAAGACCGAAGAAATTAAGATACAACAATATATATCATGGCGTAATAAAATGCAACACACAATATATAGGAATCAAATATATCCATCATAGTAAAAAGTCTTGGACTATGAGGTAATCCACACCTCCAAAAAAAACACAACATGCACTATCTACCATGATCCACCTAAAGAAACTGAACACTTCATAGAGTAAATTTGTTGTACCACATACTCAATGAATATATAGGTACCTCATACAATCAAACTAGAGGTCCCTAATACTACCACCATCATCATTCAAAGTCTATACCATCGTACCACTTAGTTTTGACCAACAGACAATGTTCACAAACTCTACTATAAACAAACAATATTAAGATGTTTGACTTACAATGATTGAATTGTGAGCCATCTAATAAGCTCTAAAAAGGGATGCAGTGTTGCCTAGTAAACAAGTCTAAGAGTTTGTATGAACAAAACTAGTGAGTGGTGAGAGAGATGATGATGATGTCATTGTGGAGAGTAGTCACATAATAGCATTAGACACAATTTAACCTAATAAACAATAATTCATTGAGTGCATGAGCAATCTTTACAACCGTATGTATGTGTTCTTCACATTTTGCACAACACCCCTTGTCCAATAAAAAACTTTTGGACGTGTGAACAGCGTGACTTCCAAAAACATCCGATTGGAGACACCCATCTTTGCAACCAATTGGCTGCTTGTGATGTGATGCCATTTCTTCCAAAATTTGTGAGGTGAGTTGGGGGTGACATGGATGATGGTGACGGCAGATCAAATGTATTGATAATTATAAGGTGGTATTAAGTCATCAAGTGATCTAACCACCACCGAGGAAAAGTATGGACAACTATATTCCCTACTTTTAAATTTTTTTACTAGTTACCATGTTTTGTACAACCTATGAGCTATGGCTTATCTAGAATTTACGTATAACTGCCATGTGAAATAATTAAAGCGAATGACAAAAGTATTACCACATTCGAAGTGGGCTAAGTTGTGTTCTTATGTTATCCACGTAAACATAGAGTGATATTAGAGGATGATCAGCTGCTTAGATTTGCTGTGCTGGAACCCGTCCACCCGAGTTTATTGTCATTGTTCTTTTAGTGATACACGAAGTCTTTGTCGACAGAAAGGCGCATGTGGTGACTTCGTCAATTCGATATTTGTCAGCCTAGTTTTTCAGAGGTCCTTATAGGTGTATGTTGTGCGTATTTAATAATTAAAAATATTTTTCTTTTAGTGGTAGATGATGTCCATGTCGAAAGTCAGTCGTTTGTGGCGACTTTGTCAATCTCGAGATCTGTTGGCCTAATCTTTCAATGGTGCATATCGGAAAAAAGAATGATATTATAGACAATTATTGCAATAAGTTGTTCCTTAGTATCCACGACAGACAACCTCTTTTTTCCCCAATACAGACATCATATGTTCTCTTTATACTCTATGATACCCCATGCGTTGCTGTGGAAATTCTTAAACTATTTTAAAAGTACAAACATTGATATGATTATAAAAACATTTTTTTCAAAGACAATTTATTTAATAACATCTTTATCTTTGTTGAGAGATTAATTGTTAAATGATTGATGTTGTTTCTGATGTAGGAATTTGTGTAGTATGATACTCACATAGGCTAAAAGTTGCATGCATAGATGCTATTAACCACTGAAAATGGATGGATTCTTGATGGATGATGAAATAACTTTTAACTTAAGGGACTCCTAGATAATGTGGACAACTTGCATGTTGAGAGAAATAGAGTTAATGAATGTTATATAGATTTGCTTCTCCATTGAACATAGGATTTGCAGGACTATCACTAGCTAGTAATTTTAGAATACATGAGTATTTAGATGTTCATGGATAGTTTTTGGGCCCATAAAAATTAACTTGTTTATATTTGCTCTCACTATAGTATGTTCATATTTTAGTATAATATACTTGTAAAGATATGTTTGATCTTTATCCCGTGGAATGATAATTTTTGTCAATTATTATATGATCTTCATTACTTATTCATAGTTTTCCTCCCTTGATATGCACTTCCATGTAGAGATGAAATTCCCATGGCTTTAGGTGTTGCTTCTGATTTCACAAGTGTTTCGGGTACTCATGCATAATGATATAGGTATATAATAACTTACATGCATATTTACATTAGGTTCATTTTTAATAATGGCAAATTTGGATGGCATTTAGAGGGTCTTTGTGGGCCGGTGATCCATATAATTTTTACATAATTACCTTATGTTATATTCCATAATGACATAGGGATGTAACTTAGATCCAGAGCTAAGTACATGTTACTTAGGTCCACATCGTATGGTTCGAGATGGTTGTATCTCTCGGTTCGTTGGGAATTTGTATGATTATGATCTCCTTTTCTAGCATTTTCTAGCATCTTACGATGTTTAACACAGGGTACACAGATATTTAAACAGACTTTTTAATACTACCTCTGTCTCAAAAAGAATGTAGTTTTATCTATGCACCTGAACTAGTACTTGTCTAGATGTATATAGTGAGAATTGCTTTTTTTTTAAAACGTATGTAGCCGGTAATTAGTAGGTCATGTTAAAAAAGAACATTGCTAGCACAGGTGATATATGATGACGCAAAGCGATATGTGACTACCTAATTTATGAATAATTTGAATGCGTACGTACGCACTTGTTGGAAACTTTGTAGGCATCCTAGCAATTTCTAGCTCCGCCACAGGTTGTTATTCCAAGTTGAAAAAGGCAAGAATTAGAAAAGCAATTTTACCCTCACTCATAGGAAAAAGGTAAATGCTTTACCACTGTATTGACGAGTCTAATTACATGGGCGGCCTAGCTTTACAGGCCAGAGCAGCCGCCAGTGCATCATCAGATCTGCCCTTTTGTAGTACTTATATCCCCGCGGATGGAATCGCAGTTGGAGAGCCATTACAACAATAAAGATTGGTTTTGGGGGGTTAAATAACCAGCGGGAAATTTGTTTTTTACCAATCTGCCCCTGCCCTGCGGCTATATAAGCGAGGGGCACGGGCTCTGCTTCTCCACACAGCACAAACAGGTGACAGCCAGCACCGCCGCGTCTCCTCGACGCCAGTGCAGCTGGATCCATCCCGGCGGTGATCTCTCCTCTCCTTGTGGCCCGATCGTCTTCCTCCCGTTGCCGTCACCACCACATCTCTATCCCCCTGCCCCTCCGATCACATCCTCAAGCCTTCCTTCCAAAGTCCAAACCTTTATATTATATACAGCAGCTCTGCACCATGCCTTCGCTGCTCGCCTCGCCGGTGCAGATCCCGGCCGCCGGCGCCTGGGACTCGATGTACGATGTCCAAGAACCCGCGAAGCCTCGTCACATGACGGCTGCTGTTGCCAGCAAGAAGCCGGCGTACTACGGCGGCAGGAAGAAGAACCTGGAGACGTGCACCGAGGCGCTCGGGTGCGAGACCGGCGCCGTCGACGCCGCCGCACCGGCGGCTGGGGACAACAACGGCGGCCGCGAAGTGGCGGCGGCGGAGTGCGCCGAGAGGAAGAGGCGCGCCGGCCGCGAGGAGGAGACGGAGGGGAGGCTGGCGCGCCGGCCGCTGCCCCCGCCGCTGACGACGCTCGCGCGCGGCGCCGGCCGCGTGCGCATGGTCCACGAGCGCCGCGACGGCCGCCTCGCCGTGTACGCCGTGCGCGCGCCCGGGGTGGTGGAGGCCGAGCGCAGCGGCGGCCGCCTCCGCTTGCGCCTCGTCTCCCTCCCCTGCCTCCGCCTCCGACAAGAACCGCAACAAGCTGATGCAAAGGAGGAGGAGGAGGAAGCGGAGTGCGGCGTCGCCAAGTACGTGCGCGGCGGCCGGTGCGTGGAGCCGGAAGGCGCCGCCGCGACGGCGGCGGCGGCGAGGTGCGGCAAGCAGTGGGAGCCGGAGCAGGCCGCCGCGTTCTGGGTCGCCACCTCCTGAATCGATCGATCCAGTGGATTAGACGCGCTTACTGATTGCATTCCATAGTTACCGTGTTAAAAAACAGGATTTGCCGATCCATCGTCTCTTGATTTACCGGCAATCATGTGATCGGGTACCTTTTCTGTTTTTGGCTTCCGTTTGTGGCATAGCATCCATATATCATCTGCTGGTTCTTGCCACCTTGGTCTGACGGATTGCCGATGATTGAGGTGGCACACGGGTGTAGTATGCAGCAGTAATTGATCTTGATTGGCCTTCCATATCTGTGACTCCTCCATGTTTACACTGTGGCCATCATGTGTTAAACCGGTATTCAAACTAATCGAACCATTTCTCATTTTTCACCATGCAAACAAGAGACTTTTATCGATCACTCTGCTCCTGATGACTCGGGACAAGTCACAGGCTCCGACCATCTAGCGCCTTGTACAATTTGGTGGTCTGGCCAACCAGCAGCGTCAGCCATGTCGAGCTGATTCACGAGCTACTACTCCAAAACCATTACCACGTTAAAAGAGTTCACGGATGCTTTTGTCAGAGTCCAGAGTACCACGCTCGTGGTGTTTGATTGAATCCATATACATAAGGCCTTTTCTAGTTTGCACACGTAACTTGGTGTATTTTTATCTTCAATTCTTCATTGTCCGTTGGTTGCTTCATGAACACATCCTTCCCTAGAACACCATCAACGGTGGTCCTGAGATTTCAGGGGCTTAAAACGAGATTTGAAATATAGGGACATATTACTACTGTATATCAATGTTACCGATAAAAAAAATTCGAAATGCATATATTGAAAATATTCATATCTAACAACAGTTATTTCTACTCCCGAGCAATCTTTCGGCACTAGATGGCCTCGCGTCACCACCTCGGCTGCCTACTGATCTTTTGATGAGTTGAACAATATACGGGCCCTCGTGCAACAGGTCATACCATGCTCATAGTTCAACGATAGAGCGTAGAGCTTGATGATAGAGATCAGATTGGAACAAGACTAAACGGCTGAAATAACCGAGTTGTACATTCACTGAGTCCATAAGGATACATGAGACAAAGTTGATGCCACAACCATCTTGTCGAAATAGATTTCCATCTTGACAAAGTAATCGAAGGGGGTTATGTCACCCTTCTTGGTCGTGGCTAGGGGAGCTAAATGTTGAAGGTGTGGCTTGTGCATGTTCGCCTCAAGTGCTTGCCAAACCTGCGTCGGTATCTCAACGTAGAGCATCACGTCACGGAAGATCAAACGGAAATTATAGCTCAGAAGTTGTTTTAAAGCGATGAACCCAGCGTACTCGAGATTAGGTTTCTTCACCATCTCGTCCGCCACTTTTTCTTCATCTTCTCTATTTGATACAGTTGTGGTTCCATCAAGGATTTCACTGAGAGTTGACCATTTTGGTCCAAATTCCATCGAAAAATATAAACTTTAGGTTATGTTTATATTAGCAAGTCATGGTGAAAGATCATTCCACGCTACTAAATTATGTCCTATTAGGTCCCGTATCCAAGAGATTTTTAGTGGATTAGTGCAAAACACTTCGGTAACAACTCGGAATTTGTGGCAAACTAAACTATAGTATAAAGACTAGATATTGGTCCTTCATTGAAATTAGTGTGAGCCACTTATCCTCCCAGAAAAGAATTTGTGATCCATCTTTAATAACAAAGGATCTAAAGCGAAGAAAATCTTCCTTCACGTTCATTAAGCATGAGATTGATATGATTGATCTAGCCTTATACACAATGTACAAGATGGTAAGGACACAACACTCTCTTTCAAGACTACTACTGATGAAACATCAAACATTCAATCCCAAAAACGAATCGGGCCCAATAACAACCCATTTAGCGACTAAATAATCGTTTGAATTTTAATTTACCATCCTGCCCTCCCTTTCTCGGCCTTGTGGCCTATATAAACGAGTGGCACGGGCTCAGCTTCTCCGCACAAAACAAACCAGTGACAGCCAGCACCGCGTCCATACGACGCCAGTTCAACAGCTCGATCGTTCCCGGTGATCCCCTCCTCCCTGTGGCCCGAGCGTCTCCCTCCCGTCGCCGTCGCCGTCGCCATCGCCATCACCGCCACAACATCCTCTGCACTCCGATCACATCTTCTTCTTCCTCCGCCAGTCCGCCTGTCCAAACCTTTATATACACCAGCCGCGTCCTCCACCACCCCTGTGCTGTGTCTGCATCCAGTCTCCACCATGCCTTCACTGCTCGACTCGCCGCCGCAGATCCGGGCCGCTGGCGCCTGGGACTCGATGTACGCCGTCATCGTCCAAGAACCCGTGAAGCCTCGCCACACGATGGCCGTCGCCACCGCGGCTGCTGTTGCCAAGAAGCCGGCGTGCTACGGCGGCAGGAAGAAGGACCTGGAGCTGTGCACCGAGGCGCTCGGGTGCGAGACCGGCGGCGTCGACGCCGCGCCGGCCAGCAGCAACGGCGCCGACGACAAGTTCGACGGAGAAGAAGCGGCGGCGAGGAAGAGGCGCGCCCGCGAGGAGGAGGAGGAGATGGAGGGGAGGGCCCGCCGGCCTCTGCCCCCGCCGCTGACGACTCTTGCGCGCGGCGGCGCCAGCCGCGTGCGCATGGTCCACGAGCGGCGCGACGGCCGCCTCGCCGTGTACGCCGTGCGCACGCCCGGGGTGGAGGCCGAGCGGAGCGGCGGGCGCCTCCGCATGCGCCTCCTCGTCTCCCTCCCCTGCCGCCGACAAGAAGCGCAAGAGGCAGATGTGGAGGAGGAGGTGGTGGTGGTGGAGGAAGGGGGCGAGTGCGGCGTCGCCAAGTACGTGCGTGGCGGCCGGTGCGCGGAGCCCGAAGGCGCCCTCGCCGCGGCGGCGAGGCGCGGCAAGCAGTGGGAGCCGGCGGAGCAGGCTGCCGCGCTCTGGGTCGCCACCTCCTGAACCGATCAAATGATCCAATGGATCGGATTAGCCGCGCCTACCTTACCCAGTTTTAAAAAAGAATTGGCGATCCTCATCCATCCCTCATGCTAGGAGATCGATGGTGGTGATCAGATCATGTGATCGGGTGCCTTTCGTTTGTGCCATCCATCTGTTGGTTCTTGTGCCACCTTTGGTGGGATCAAGAGTTATGGCGGATTGCCGGTGACTGAGGTGACACACGGGTGTGTTTACCGCGTAGTACAGAGCTGTGGCTTCCCCATGTTTTCGATGTGACCATTAGTCGTTAACCCGGTGTTCAGTGTTCACAACTACTCGTGCCAGAGCACTGCCTGTGTGCAGCTGTAGTCTGGGCCTGTGTGTTTATGACTGTTTGTTGCTTCTATTAACAAAGATATATATCTCTCCTGCGTATTAAAAAAAACAACTACGGTGCCAGAGTACCGTATTTTGCTCTATACAAGTCGGTGCTCCAAGCAACCAGCAGCATCGGCCGTGTCGAGTTGATTCACGAGCTACTCATCATCGCCAAAAAAAAGTGTTTGATGTGGTGATTATCTAGAGACGTCCAATTAAACTAGCTTTGTGAAACAGTTAGTAGACACTGTTTCCAAGGAAGAATTCTCCCATGGAGGTGGGATTTTCTCCCCTTATAAAGAAAATTCATTTTCAGCGGACCTTGTTAATATATATCTCGTGATGATATTCTCACGTAATAGTTAATGATAACAAATGAATAATTGTGTTGCCAAGTGTTTATCTATGTATATTTGGCCGTTTTCTTTTTATGCATATAATATATATAAGAAATTAAGAATGAATATACATAAAAAATATTTTGTGCTAACTTCTCCCAATGCAAAATACATATATATCTGTATCAATTTAAGCAAGGGTAAGGATCTCCATATCGTGGATTTATTCCCATTGGGGATAAGTGAAGCATTAACAGGTTTGAACAGGAAAAGAGATGATTTTGAGTATTTATTAGGGGACTAGAATAGAGTTACAGTCGAATGTAGACTTATAGACTTATAGTCTTATTTTCGGTGTTTGATTTTCGGCGGTCAGAAACCGCCGAGAGTAGGCCGTATCCCGCCGAAAATAAGTAGTAGGATTCCTACAGTGTACTCGAATATAGAGTCAATAAATAGTTAAATACGAACCGACTATGTGTAACAACGAGATGACTTGATGCCTAGGTGTGGTCGTACGACGTTTGTTGCGGTGTGTAGAGATACCTGCATGGCTATCGATATGTGAAGAAGCGCATGTAATCATGCTCTTAGCTCTCGGGGATATAGGCTTCAATTCGACCGAAGCTCATTAACCAATATCGTGTCTTTGATGTCGTTTGTGATCGTGCACATCCATTCATCTCGGATAGATCCAAAAGCATTTCCTCACGGCTGTTTTCTAAACAGGGATGAGGAACCATTCTCCTGCTACAAATTCTCGGTTCCCATCTTCATTCCGCGCTACAAATTCTCTTCGTTCCGGGACTTTTATGTGCCGGCAAGAGATGGATGGATGGATGCAGTATAGTGACGTTGCCGCGGGAGCGAATGAGAATCTTTCACGGTGGCCACGAATGTGATCTCCTGCGCTCCGCTGCCATTGTGCATGTGTGGACAAAATGTAAAGTGGCCGCCGGCAGAGCCCTGGACTCAGGAACGTGGCCCATGAACGCCAACCGTATACATGGCCCAGTGCCCAGCTGATGTGTATCCTATGCATTGCCGATAAGTTCGGACGGCATGCAAAAACCAAATTAAAAGGGAGCCAAGAGAAGCAACTTTAGTTAGGGTCGCCATTATATTTCCTTCCGACAAATAAAAGCATGGAAGAAGCACACTAGTAGTACTGGTAAATGGATTACGGATCTAATATTGTTATATATTATGAGTTTGCTGCTGACTAGACCTGCTTTCTGCCCAAGTTATTGCGTCGATCTGCATCGGTTGGTTGGCCGTGCCGTGCCCGGCCGTGCTTTTCATGAGGCGCATGAGAGATGCTTAGCTACCCGTGCGCTGTGTGTGTGCCCCGCCCAAGCAAAACTTCACAGCGTCAGAAATAAAATTATGAGATGCTGGCGCATAAGGTTGCCTGCTGGTTAGCTAACCGTATCAGCTCCGGACAACCTGCTGATGGACTCTGCCTGCACTTGCACTGGATGACTGGAGAGCCACCACCAGCAGGCACGGTCACGATCGATCGAATCCGGCCGGCGACGGCGATCAGCTGCTCAACGACGGGCTGGCACAAAGACAAAGGGCTACCTGCTGGCTCCGGATTTCCAACCAAGCCTTTTGCGAGTTGCGACCGGGCGGGGCGGTGGGCGGGGATCCCGCGTGTCGGGCGCGCTCCGGTCCGCTCCGCGGCTCGCACGGCCGGGCACCCGGCGGCACGGCGCCCCGCGGGCGGCGCGGGCGGGCTCAGGCTGGAGAGAGCGGCCGCGCGCCACGCACGCACGTAGAGCGGCAGAGGCAGCAAAAAGCGGGCGGGCGCACTGCGGTGGGTGATCGCGTCGTCGGCCAAGCAAAAGTCATCGAGCCTCGGTGGATTTCGCCTTGCGGCCTCCTCCCGCGCGCACGCGTGGATGCTCGGCTCCTCTCCTGGTCGGGGCCGGGGGGCGCACTTGCTGCGGCCGGCGCACGTATACAATGTCATGTAACGAGAATGAAGACTCCACAAAACCTGCACTAAGAATGTCGTTGATCGTACTTGTCACCATTCTTAATTAAAAGTTCCATTCCACGGTTTCCAACAATACCATGTCACCTATTGGAGTTTGTGGGCTAGAATGGGCCCATCTTTTGTGTGTGCATGCCTTGCCTGCCTCCTTTTATATGCCAAGCAGAGGGGCAAGTTACAAACGTGTGAAAAGGAAAAATGTAGGATTTCATGGGCTGCTCCTTGTGTCTCGTCTCGTCTCGCCTTCCTGCACGTGTTGTCCCAGTGAGCACAATAGTGCTGCACGTCTGATCATGCGGAGTGGAGGAGGTGGCATCACCCTATGGTACACCCTATCCTAAAACTGTTTTCTAGTAGTATGTGCTTAAAAAAGCACTAGGTCTATGCCCGTGCGTTGCTATTGAAGCTGAATATTTTGAACACAACAATAATAGGCACATTTTGCCTTCAGATACTAAAAAATGTAATCGGCCGCTCCACACCGCAAATGTACAAATCGGCTGAGTACCATTAAAACACTCGGTTCTTTCTCTTTGCCACAGCACACCGTCAGATTTGCGGAAGAGTAGGCTGAAAAAAAGTCATGTTTGCCCTCGTCTGTAACCTCTTGTTCTCCTTTCTCCTCGCAGCAAACCCTCCACCGGACACCCTCCCCGCCTTCTGCCGCCCGCGGCGCACGCTGCTTCCCTTCGGAGCACTACCTTTTGCACTTTCGTTAGCTTTTCTGATTCGCACAAAACATTTGATGAATTGTCACAACAAAATAGTAGAGATTCTAGAAAAGCTGGGCTGGAGCACAGGCAGGCAGGGCCCTGTCTCTGACACTCCCTCTGTATGACATGGGATGATCAATGACAGCTATGATAAAATTAGAAGGTACACAAAGAAGCAGTACCGTCCATTGCTATCTCTCCCATCTCATATGTTGTATCTCAAAGGCCTAAAAGAATGATCGGAAATTTATAGCAGAAGCAAAATATAGAAAAGCATCACTGAAGACTGACTTAAGCAAAGCAACAACAGGTGTAATCCATGGTGTGGGCGACCTGACCTTAGATTAGTGGGCACTGGGCACGGAAGGAGTTGATACTTGATAAGCACATGGTTGACCTTGTCCGGGCCCTCGCAATGCTCACTAATTTCTCGCCCTAGTTTCTGCCCGTTTTCATGATAATGTCTGTCCATTGGCTGCATCGTATTGCCAACATAAAGAGGAGAGTGACCACGTGGATATCGAATCTTGAAAAATGTGAGCATCTAGACGCTGATGAACAACTCACAGTCAACAATATTTGCATCCTTGAGTACTGATTTGGTGCCATTCTCAGCGGATAACTGCTTTTCCTGGGTTTGCAGAAGTAAGCACTCTTCTTTCCTATAGAGTAGTACAGATCAAGAATTTGCTGATGAGACGAAATAATCATTTTGATTGTGATCAACATACAACATACAAGCGTTCTTATGGGGAGTGGGGGGAGCCGCAGCCTGGACAGTGGCAGTACCGGTAGTACCATTGCCGACGACGTCGTAGGTCGTACTGGAGAAGAGGTGGTCGGGCCTGTCCGATCCGCATCCTCGATCAGAAGACGTCACACTGTCTGCTTCGCCGCATACCCTGTTAGCAACTCCTCACACATATCGCCGTACTTGAATGTGGAGTTCACACAGAATGGCATGGAGAAGCGGGGCGGATGGTGATGATGTCGGTGGGATCCAATCGGCTCAGTGAGTTGACCGCGGGTGAGATGACAACCAAGAATGGTGGGAGGGGCCGATCATGGCCAGCCAGCGTGTGGTGAGATTAGTGGAGGTGTAACCGAGGAGCCGGTGGCTTGTGGGCGAGGCCGCGAGGGAGATCGTGGCGATGGCTGCGTGAGCGGGAGTGAGGCGAAGCGGCGGCGCGGCGGTGAAGAAAGCGAGGTGGAATTTTAGCGGACGTGGGCTGGGCCGGGGCGTTCGACCGTGGGCGGGGGCGTGGGTTGACTGTGATGCCTCCCTTGCTTGCTTAATAAGTACGCAGAGATTGTTAAAAATGGATGCTAAAAATGAATTTTTATTTTTTTTTTGGAGTTTTAGTGTACAGACCAATAAAAAAACTTCATATTTTAGAGGATATGTGGTGCACTTTCTCACGCAAAACACGGATGCATATGTTTTTTGATATTTATTAAATTTAAACTAGCAACTTCAAGCCTCGCACGTACTAGGTTCTAGACATTCTCACATTCCAGCAACAAAGGCTATGTGTGACTAGAAAGATGCTATGCTGGCATTGTATTGCACATTTGGCACTCCAATCAAGGCAGTCATAAAGAAAATATAATGCTGTAAGCATAGATTTGTACATCTCCTTAAGTGCATGCCTCTATCAGAGGCAGTGGCAGATGTAGGATCAATAGGTAGCTATGACATGTATATACTAGTACACTACTTTCTGTTTTTTTTTTTTTTTTGAAAGGTGAGTGTTGTTGTTGCAGCTCCTGGCCTACGTTACGCAGGCCATTCTGCATGCTTCATTCTTGTTTCGCTTTAATTTGATTTCCATAGTTCTGGAGAGTTGGACTGGGATCCTTTCTGATCCGAGAATAGCTGCACAAACAACTCACGTCACACCAACGAACTCCCGTAGAGTGTACGCCAAATGAACCTGTGATCATACATTTCCTGAGAGGCCGATAGACCAAGTCATGCATGCACATCATGCCAGACTTGTTGGTGCCGTTATCAATTTCAGGCATGCAGCACCCCTTGTGGCGACGCATGCCCGGAAGACGGTGAAGATACGTACAGATACATACCCCATAGTGTCGCGCGGATCTCGAACAAACCAGTCAGGAAACCTGACCTGAAGAAATCAGGACCGTCAGAATGCTACGAAGGGAAAGGGAGTGGCTGCCGCCGGACAGATCTATATAGCCCAACAACAGCCCTTATTATAGGAGTAGTAGGCAACAAAACCCCCCTCATTTCTTGTTGCTACGTTCGTTCCGACCGATCGATCGATCCAGGATTCTAGCGGCGACGACCAGTTCAGTTCGTTCCCTGGTCGTCAGTTCATCGATCACTTGATCGTTGGACGATCATCAACCATCCAAGAGGTTAATTTGTTGCACCGGCGGCCGGCGGTGCAATGGCCGCCGCCGGCGCATGCGCCGACGCCGGCCCCGTGGTGGGGATAATCATGTTTCAGGTGATATTTGCCGGACTCAACGTATTCTACAAGCTCGCCCTGGCCGACGGCATGGACCTGCGGGTACTCATCGCCTACCGCTACTTCTTCGCCTCCATCTCCCTTGCGCCCGTCGCATACTTCATCGAGAGGTACGTAGGTACGTACGCGTGCCTCCAATCCGTCTGATGCGGCTTATAATCAATTGAAACTAATATATTGTACTTGCAGTATATGTATGTGGGTTGTACTAACTTCGTTCTTCACCGGAAGATGGCCGGCGGCGAGCTTGTTGATGGTTTTGTGCATGTATCTTAGTTTTCTCCGGCCGCCAGCTTAGCCTATAGCCGCCGCCTCTTCCCTCTTGTGTTGATCCATGGCCCCTCTTTTTCGCGCTAGTTAGTTTGTGTTCTTCTCTGGATCCGAACTAGAGTTTGTTTTTGTTTACACTTTATTTAATTTGTGCTATAACTGCACGCCTTGTGCTTGGAAAACAAATTAGTTAAAGTTCATTAATGGATACATCCATGTTGGTTGAGATCACGCATACATACTGCTCACGCATGTGTTATCTAGGTTTTAATCACAATCTAATTCTACTCTGAACAATTTTTCAGGAGGGACCGAACGAAGGTGACGTGGAAAGTGTTGGGGCTATCTTTCTTGAGTAGCCTGTGCGGGTGGGTTTGAGTTCTGCCTGTCCCATATGTACTATCACTCCTCCTTTTCACACCACAATTGCTTTAGCTTAATTCTTTTTTTCTTTTCAAGTTAAAATTTCTTCAGCTAGCTTTGAACAAGCATTTAAAAAATATTAATATCTAGATTGATAAGTAAATGCACTAGCAGATCCAACCATCATCATCAGATGCTATAGATGGGCCGATCGTCCATGCTTGATTATGCAATAATAACATGTCTGAATATATGCAATCAAATTGATTAATTCAATGAACAAAAATAAGAAATGATGCTAGACTGTGGTAGATAATAATGCTGTTCGGGCCTGGAGTTTCCCTATATACAAATTAGCGAACCATTTATTCTAATTTTTTATGCCATTAAAAATAATGGGGGGAGAATGCATGCAGGGGCTCGATGGCGCAGAACCTCTACATCGCCGGCATGAAGCTCACCTCCGCCACCTTCGCGTCGGCCACGACGAACCTCCTCCCGGCCATCACCTTCATCCTGGCCCTCATCTTCCGCTTCGAGAAGCTCGCCATCACCACCTTCCCGGGGCAGGCCAAGGTGGCCGGCACTCTCCTCGGCGTCGGCGGCGCCATGCTGCTCACCTTCTACAAGGGCGTGGACATCACGCCGTGGCACAGCCGCGTGAACCTGATCGCCACCATCACCCAGCCCAACCCGCACCACCCGGGCGCCGGCGCCGCCGCCGAGGGCACCAACTACGCCATGGGCTCGCTGCTCTGCGTCACCAGCTGCTGCTTCTACGCGCTCTGGCTCATCGTCCAGGCCAAGCTCAGCAACATCTTCCCCTTCTACTACTCCAACACCGCGCTCATGTGCATCATCACCACGCTGCAGTCCACCGCGTTCGCGCTCTGCTTCGACAGGGACGCCGCGCAGTGGCGGCTCGGGCTCAACGTCAGGCTGCTGTGCGTCGCATACGCGGTCAGTTCATCTACTCTACGACTACTCCTAGCTACGTATGTACTGATCCATATATAGTACGTATACGGTATATACTAGCTAGTAGTATACGTATAAATAATCCATTCACAATGTATATATACATATACATATATATATGCAGGGAGTTTTCGGGTCGGCCGTGGCGCTGGTGCTGCTGGCGTTGTGCGTGCAGCGGCGCGGGCCTCTGTTCGCGTCGGTGTTCAGCCCGCTGATGCTGCTGATGGTGGCGGTGCTGAGCTCGCTGCTGCTGGGGGAGAAGCTGCACCTGGGCACCGCGCTGGGGGCGGTGCTCATCGTCGTGGGGCTCTACGCCGTGCTCTGGGGCAAGGGGCGCGAGGTGGCCGCCGCCGGCAACGGCGAGCAGCAGAACACCGGTAAAGAGGAGGAGGAGGAAGGACGACACAACGGAGGGGCAGCGAGGGACTACCGAGTATCAAACGCAGTCTGATGAATCAAGCCCTGCTGCCGGCGGCCTGCCACTGCCAGTCAGTGGACGATCGGAGGAAGAAATGGAAATTAAACCGGGAATTATTTGTAGGTTAGTTCCGTGGAGAGAGAGAAAAACACTAGTATGAAGTTGTAGCTGGTGTGGGTGTGTGGGTACAAGTTCCATTGCTTGATGACATTGTACTATTATTATGTTCTCGTATACCATCAAAACCACATATTCAGTCCTGAACTCCTGATGAGTTGTAGTGTACGTATACAAGATAACAAGAAAAATGTTAGTTGTTGCAGTAGCACGTATATATGCATGTTGTATCCACCATGAACTCTACTTTAACCTGTCCCTCTCTTCACTTTGCTATAAAAATAATCAAATGTTTTTTTACTGTGTCTAACTGCGTGCTTATATAAGGAGCCTTCATGCTCGATGCATTATTGCCCAGCGCTTTGTGCAACACGCCTTCTTCCCTTCCGCTACGCTCAAACCTCTTAGCCTGAATAACACCAATTTCAGTCCATCATGGTCTCATGGGCTTCGGGAGTTTATCTGGAGGCGGCCTAGCCCACATCGTGAACGAGTTTTAAGAGTGTTGCTTCTTGGAAAATTAGGACCTCGGAGCACCACATCAGGTCATGTGCTGTGCTGCCCTAGTTGTTTTATACCAGGATTAGAGCACTCAAAATAAATTAGGGACCAATTGAGAATTGCATGAGACCATCCGTAATGATCAGGTGGGGCCCGCTGCACACAGTACAATATAAAGAGAGAGTTTCAGTATGTGATACGATTTTTCATCGATGAAGGCTCCTATATCCCTCACATTGGCCCCCATTTCACATGTTGGAAAGGATAAAAAATAGTTGGAAAAGGTTAAAAACGACAAGAGAAAAATGTTTCCGTTCTTTAGTCTTTTATTTTTTCACCTTGTTTTGTACATATATCCGCGTCTACTTTATTTATCTTAGAATTAATGAAAAATGAAAGATGTCAATCAAGTGGCCATTATTTTTTTCTCTTTTTGTTCCCTCCTTTTTATTGCATATTAGCTAGTCGACTCATTACTTTCCAATGACCCTTTTTGCGTTTCACAGGATCCACGTAGGCCTGCAAAGTATGCGGTCTGAGATGTGGTTCACGGCGTTATGTACTATAGATATGTCTCCATTAGTATGACTAATGAACGGCTTCGAGAGTTGAGAGGGAAAATACCCGGTTTCACAGGGGAGGAAGAAAAATTAAACTAGAATAGTTGTTACAGATGGTCGTCGAGTAGTCAACCAATTCCTTACGAAAGCTCAACTCGCTTCTTATTCCCTCCATCCACGAAGGAATGAAATCATGGTTTTGTCATAAGTCAACCATCATAACTCGACCAAATTTATATCAAAATATATTAAAATTTATACTACTAAATTAGTATCGTTGGATTTTTGTCGAAATATATTTTCATATCATACATATTTGACATAATAAATGTTTTTACATTTCTATATAAACTTGGTCAAATTTACGACAGTTAAGACAAAGCCAGAATTTCATTCTTTCATGGACCAAGGGGGTATTAATTTAGGTTGTTTGCAACCTCCAAAGAAACATTAACTATCTTATAAGGTATTCATCTTCTGTATATATTTTCTCCAATAACACCCCTGCATCACATTCTATCATCCTATTTACCCACCTTTTAATATATTATTTCATCGTATTATTTATATTCCCTTACCTTGTTCGGCCCCACCAACTTTGTTTCTCATCTTTCTCTGCTCCCCATTCACCCTGGCCATTGACTCCCCTCTGTGTCGCGAGATCTGCCTCTGCGCCAGCATGGCCGTCGGGCATATATACTACTCCAACGCTGCTACTCTCTTTCCTCTTTCTCACCACCTCTCCTGGTCTCCCTCCATTATCAGCGGTGAAGTATGGCCATAAATGTCGGCATCCTTTCTCCCACGTGGATCCACACGCGCTTGGCGCCATTGAAGCCAACTGTTTATGAGAAGTTAAAGCCATCCTTAGTAGTATTATACTATGTTCTTTGCTACGTTGAGTGAAGTCCATGGTGCCCCTAAATTTATCTTAGGATCTAAAAACATCTGAACTCAAAAATCATAAATCTTACGATCCAACTATTGAAAACATACAAAGAATCCCCCTAAAGCAGGTCAAAGCAGTTTTTTCAAGATAGTTTAAGCTGATAAGGCGCACATGTGACATGTGGACTTGATATGTCATCTCTCTCATTTCTCATATCCCTTCTTTTTCTCTTTCTCACTTTGTCATCTCCCCGCTGCATAATCATTGCCTCCCTCTCCCTCACATTGCGCTGTGATCGCCACACCCTCGTCCTCCATGTATTGATACCCTCTTGCTCTATGTCGATGCCCACCACCCATCCCTCCCTCCCTTCCTCCCAATTGCACAATTACCACGCCGTGTACCATCCCACAACACTACGGAGCGTGGGTATCATCGACGACAAAACATTGGGGACAAAGAACGTTCGGGGGAAGCGAGGGTGCAAGCGGACGACTATGGCAACAAACTCGGAGCCGCCGAACGAGGGACAATGGCAAGTGGTTTGTGGATGAGTGGTGCCAATGAACAGAGAGGGTGTAGTGGCGAGCGAGTAAGGTCTTGATGTAGCATTTAGAAAGTAAGAGGAGGTTGGTTACAACTTACAAGTAGGGCCAATCTAGTGTTAGGGGATGATGTGCAAGATTCTGCTAACGTGGACAAAGACGATGGTCAAAACCACTATAAAGTGGTGGTAGACCGATGTCACCAGCACATGCGTATAGATGTGTACAACACTGGATACACGGTAAAGAGTGAAGTTTGAAATATAACCATCAGAATGTGTAGGCTAGTCCGCTAGTAAGTTAAAAAAAAATTTTACGGTTTAAACGGTTCAGGTATTTCTTTTTTTGAGGTCAGAGACCATCCTTCAAGTGGGTTTCTCTTTACCATGCTTCAATTAGGTTCCGCTCTTTTACCATAATCCAACATGGTACCGCTACCATTGCTAGAATACCATTAGCAGTAATTTTATTTTAACCAACTTTTTGGAAAATAGTAAACTTCATACCATGCATAGGTTTCCTCTCCTCACATTGATTTGGCTTATCCGTCCATCCATCTGGTTATTTGCGGCCGCGTGATTGGTTGCGTCCATCTCACGCTTACTGTGTGATCTGTGGGGTTGAGTCCATCTCACGCTTACTGTGCGCTCTGTTGGGACCGTTAAAACTCTGCCGGTTGGGCGCGCGATAGTGTGCTGCTTTGTTTTGGCTCCTGGTGGTCTTCAACCTTCAGGTCGGGTCATTGCCTTCTCTTTCTGTTCTGGACACGTCACACGTGCACCTATCCGTTTGTTCCTTGCGTCCTGGAGATTCCGTTTAGTCCATCGGTTCCTTTTGTTAGCTTTGGCATAATACACGCTGCTTTAGAATTTGCCGTTTGGGGTGCATGTCGTCCTGTTTGTTGTGGGTATTTCCTATGTCCCTTGGGTCTCGGTAGCAGTTTATAGTTTTGTTTTCTCCTCTGTAGGCAGTGCGGTTTGGCACAAGCGCGGCGAAGCGCGCCTGCCGGCCTAGTCATTCTCATGAACGCTCACGAGCACCTCCTGTGCTGGCGCGCGTGTGGCGACCTGTGGCGGAACCGCCCTGTTTAATCCAGACTAAACATACCTGCCACCTCTGGTTCGCAGTGCACTTAGACCAGACTAAACCCGATAGTCTTCGAGAGTCCCTTGGGCCCTCGATAACACCATTCCCAGAGGAACCAACATCAAACACATCCGACTCTCGAAAGAGCCACAACAATTACATCATCACAGGCAGTTGAAATAGAGAGTAACAGACTTAGTTTACAAACCATCGTGTATGATCAAATACATTTCAAAATACAGCGGAAGCGATTTAGAAATATACATATAGAAAGCGTTTTCAAAACATCTCGCAGCGGAAACAACTCAAATAGTCTTCATAAAGAGATGAACAAGGCGAGTAGCACCGAGCCCACCGGTACTACCACCCCAACATAGATGTCCAGATGTCATCAGTAACTGTAATCCAAAAGTGGAGGCAAACCCTGAGTACTAATTACTCAGTAGCACTTAATGTACAGGGCTTACGGCTGACGCAAAGCATACTTACTAATTAAGTGGATCCTTAGCCATTGATTTTTAAACAAGGTCATGTTGATATAAGATAGCAAGATTTGATAGCTGCTATCTTTTAATCATGGAGATCATTTACATCATAAAGTAAATACTTGCATGAAAGTAAAGCATGAATGCCCATCAGTAACTTGCATAATAGTATATCAAACACATCCAAGATATACCTTTCATCTTCACCTGTCCCGTCCCAAGATTCACAGCGCCCCTACCTAACCCCTGGGAGTAGCCGTCTCAGAAGTGATACCACGGTACGTCGGGTCAGCCCTCCCTCGACCTCAAAGCACCTCCCAAGTCCATCGGCCCCCTATCAGTGGATGGACAGCACCATGAATAGTGAGACGGATCATACACATCCAAGCATGTTTTATTGAAAACCATGAATATATGCATAAAGTATTTAAGTTATTACTACGTTGCCCGTGTGCGATATTTGGCATTCGCACACCTGGTGAGCATCAGCGATTCGAATCGATTTCTAATTACCGGGAATAACTAAATATGCCGGGGGTATATGCTTACTAGCCATCGCGTTTCCACATATAGTTCCCATCTCCAGTTGTCTCATCCTAAGTTCGATTCCAACCCGCCATTCCCTAGGTTTAGCCCCCATGAAGCGTTACCACGGCGCACCGGGTCAGCCCTCCCATGAGTCAAGCGCCCCTAGGCCCCATGGTAGGATCAAGTTTCTGTTCTTCGGATAGCACAAGTAAGACTTTCACCAGGCCCACGTCCTGGATAAGCACTCTAGCAATGTTATGCCGATCAGCAGGCGAACAGCGCACGGGCCTTATACGACTCGGGCGGAACCGGAGAACAACAACACACACCCCAAAAGTAAACTTACGCTCCGCCCGGTCTCGATTTAACATCAACATAAATAATCATAGATTGCATCATAGTAAGATTTCTTAGATTTTGAAATATCACCTACGCGACGAGTGACAGTGCTCACTCGTGTCTACTCATACCTAGCATTTCTAGGCATACTCGTCCTACGAACTCTATTCATAGAAGTTAGGGCCAGGGCGGCCAGGATGTCTAATGCAGTTGGTTCCAAACCACTCCTAATGCATGTCTAATCATTAATTATTTTATTAGCTAGGAATAGCATGCTCCTGCCTACCTTTGATTATGCTTCTGAAAACAACAAATTAATCTAAGTTAGTTTGCCGGGTTGCAAGGCTTTGCCCTCGGCAACCTCTTGAAACAGGGACGGATATAATCAGCGACCCTCCGTCTTCAGGTTGAGGAGAAATCAACTTCTGGTGCAGGGGCTCTTCGTCTGGCTGTTTGATCAGCAGCTGCTCCCGCGTTTGTCCTTCGTTCGCGGGATCTATATGCATGGTACAATATACAAGTGAGTGCAAGAGAATGCAAATGTATGCATGGTGTGCAAGTGAACATAATGCATAGCCATGTAGCTTGTGATGAAATGACTCGAAGTATTCTTAGTTTAGATACATCCCATAATAAGAAAACTTAACTTCACTAAAAAATCGTACAACCCAATATTTACGAAATCGTACAAACCATCACTAAGAAATCGTACAAACCATCACTAAGAAATCATACAAACCATCACCAAAAGCTAGTTCAACCTTTCGTGCACAAAATGCAGGTGATAGGTACTTGATGGTATGCAGCAAGTAACTTTATATATATGCACAAAAAATGTTGTCACTTGCGGTTAAACATATACACACAAATTAATGGAAATGCTACCTTCAGGAATAAAAATGCACCTATGAGTTCATGTAGTTAGACAACTCAAATTGATCCCAAACTTTTATCACATGCAAAATCATACTACATAATACTACTGCTAAAATTTCAGCTACAAACAAGTTATAATTAATTTATTAAAATTCCAGCAGATTATCAGCCTGATAGCTTCTCAGATTTTTCATAATTCATAGGAGTGAGTTCTGGACCTGAAATTTCTACAGTAACCATTACATTGCATGAAAATCATGTAAAAAAATCAACAAGCACAAAATCCATAATTTGATAGTACATCTATTTTCCATATATTTATCTTATGCAAATTAAGATGCACTTATAAACAGTGTTAATAAATTATAAAAAAAACTTTCTGGACTCCCTATCATACTAGTAGCGTACCAGATTTTTCATAGAATTATCTTTACATTCTAAAATCACTTTTAACAATTATCAAGTCTAGCAAGTATCATTTTGTTAATTTCAAAACAGCAGCTAAAACATGCATACACAAATTCATACTTCACCAGTGAGCTACTCATACTATATAAAATACATGAAAAATACCATAGGTCATATTTGAGCATATTTTATGTAGCCTTCGTTTCCCAAGTTAATTAAATACACAAAACACATGCATAAGGGCAAAACAGTAATTAAATAACAAATGCTGGGGCTACCAAAAATCACACAAAACCTAGATACCATAACAAAGCTATTGTCCAAGTTTCGTAATTTTTGGAGTTCATTTGATCTACTTTTATCATTTATTAACCCTCCACATGCATGCACTAGACCAGGAGCAAAACATACTTTTTACATATCCACGTCATACTCAACCTATAGATCTACTCACAAGGAGTTAATAGCCACTGAGTTTGTCCATTTTGGATTTTTATTTGAATTGTTATGATTTTTCAAAGTTCAAAACCGAAATATGCATATAAACACTAGATTTAGGACCTCGACATAAATATCCATAACCTCCAGAGGCTAGACTGCTAGATTTGCAAGACTCAGTGCATAGTACGTCGGATGAAAACATGATACGCTGAAACGCCGAGGGCTAAACTGCAAATGCTCAGGTTTCTTCAACCTCCCGCCGAGAGAAGTGACTGGCGGCGGCGCGCGCGATTCCGGCCGTGCGGGGCCCGAGGGCTCGCCGGCGGTGGTCGGGGAGAGGGAGGGGAGTGCGGGGTTCTTACCCCGGCTACCTGATTCGACTGGGAGAGGTCGGAACGGCGCAGCGACGACGAGCAGAGGGCGAGGAAGTTCGGCGAAGGATCGCGGCCTCGTGGGACCCAATCGGTGGCCTAGACTTGTGTGGGGTGGTGGAGTGGAAGGAGAAGAAGGGCGGTGTGGTGACGGGGTGGCTCGAGGGCGAGCGGAGCAGCGGGGAGCTCGGGCTTCAAGCTCGGCTCTAACGGCGGTCGCGTAGGTTTAGGCGGCGAAATGCGCGCCGGTGGAAGGGGTTCGGTGGCCTAGGCTTGGGGGTATTGGTGGAGCGAGAACGGGGAAGAGCGGCGTGGTGGTGTGGGGGCTTGGAAACGGCCGGAGCGACGGGCACGGAGTTGGCCTAAGCGTGCGGCAATGGCGGCGGCCGGTGGAGAAAACAGAGGGGGTGAGATGGTTCGGTGAGGACCGAGTGGGAGAGGGAGACAGTGGAGGAAGTGAGCACAGGGGAGGGCTCGGCTTCCTCTTGAAGCCGGGCGGGGCAGGGCGCCGCGGCCTCGGCCGGCTGCCGGCAGGCGCCGAGCGCCGCGTGGAGGCGACGGAGCGGGGGAGAAGATGGAGGCACGGTGCGTGGGCGCGGTCCGTGGACCGGACGACGCTGACAAGTGGGGCCAGTCAGAGAGAGGAAAGGAACGGAGCAGTGGACCGAGCGCGGGGACGAGTAGAGTGGTGGGACCCACCGGCTGGATTTTCCAACTGCGTGGGCGGAAATCCGATGGCAGCTGTCACGTGGGTCCCACTTGTCAGTGAGACAAAAGAAAATAAAAACCCGAAAAATGGAAAACCTCAGTTTGACTGCAGGAACCCTCGTTTGTATTTCACGTTTTTGAACAGGTTAGAGGCCGAATTCAAAAATACCCTAATTGTATGAAATGTTCTAAATTTATTCCTTTACATTTGTCTTATAAACTTGCATACCATGTTATATTCAAAAATATGGTTTAAATTTGAATTTAGTGGACTGACCCAGGTTTGACCAAAAGAACCCATAGGTTTATAAATTCTAAAAGTCTATTTTCTAATCACATTCACTCAAAGAGTTTTATATCAATGTTGTTTAGAATTTCAAGATTTACAACTTTTTCAATAAAAGAATTTCAAAATTCTGGCTTTAAGATCAATAAAATGTGGATTTACTTTACAGATCAAGTTTGGACAGAATTCATATGCTGACAGAAAAAGCCCCAAAACTCTATGAAAAACTTAATGCATGTCAAAGCACCAATTACAAAGGTTGTTTATCATCAAATTTTCTACAAGTTTGCCGATATGAGTTTCACCCAAATCTAAATAGAATCAAAGTTATGGGCACAATCACAGAGACACACGCAGAAAACAGGTTTCAACAAGTTGCATTTCGACCAAGCTTGAACTAGGGTTTAAATGCATGTCAATGTATGATGCTCTTTGATGAATGCTGCACATATGAAGAATGATTATGCACTTGAGATGCTGGAGCATCACATGACCCATCGCGGAGCAGAGACCCCGTCCCGTAGAAGCGCTTGGGTGCATGGCTGACTAGAAGTTTCCGTGAAAACGCTTCGCCGGACTAGAATTTAGTCCTCGTGACATCGGATGTTTCGATTATAGTTAAAAATATTAAATATAGTTTAATTATAAAAGTAATTACACAGATGAAGACTAAACGGCGAGACAAATTTATTAAACCTAATTAATCCATGATTAGCAAATGTTATGATACAGTAACTAGTCGTTAATTATAAATTAATTAGACTTAATAAATTCGTCTCGATATTTACTCCCCGACCATGTATTTGGTTTTCTAATTAAACCATATTTGACACTCCTGACTAGTAGCATCAAAACATTCGATGTGACATGACCAAACACCCCTAATATCTTGAACGGGCGTGAAAAAGCCCGATTTTTGACCGCCTGCCTCCTCCCCGCTGCACCGGCTTCCCCGCCCAACCACGGTCCGCCTCCGCCACCACGCCGACGCCTCCGCCGGCCCTATCACCGACAGCCGCCTACCTGACGCCCCCGCACGGCGCCCATGCCAGCCCCGTGGGGAAAAATATAGATCACCCCCTGAACTATACAGCAGTGGATACTTCACTCCCCAAACAAAAAAATGGTATAGATAGCACATTAAACTTTCACAAACCGGATAGAACACCCCCTGGGTGGTTTTGGAGGTGGTTTTACTGACGTGGATGGTGGTTTCGCTGACGTGTGATAGTTTCTTGTCCACCGTGGCATGGGCTCGCCTGCCTCGCCCAGACGCCGCCTTTGCCTTGCCCACCACACGCCCGTACCTCGCCCGCCGCCCCCGCTAGCCCGCCGTCGCCCAAGCTCTTCATCGGCGGCGTGCTCATCCCGCCCCCCGTCCTCCCGCCCAAGCCGGAGAAGTGTACCAGGGCGCCGCGCCCGCTCTTGATCTGCTGCTGCCCACCCTCACCTCACCCGCCGCACGCCCGGCCACCACGAGCACACCATGCTTTTGCACGTACCCGGCGAGGTCCCTTCCCGCTCGGCCGCTCCGCGGCGCTCCTCAACGACAGAGAAGAAGTCGCACACGGCGACTGAGGCGGCGGGCAGGCGAGAGCGAGCGCGCGGTGACTGAGGCGGCGGGCAGGCGAGAGCGAGCGCGCGGTGACTGAGGTGGTGGGAGAGTGCGCGGCGGGCTGTCGAGGAAGATGACCCGAAGCGCCCTGACATGTAGGGCCCGACGCCTTGTGGACTGGAATGCCAACGTGGCAAGTCCAAAAACAAAACCATGTTGTCCAGTCAGCAAAACCAGATGCCCAGTCAGCGAAAGCACCATCCACGTCAGCAAAACCACCTCCAAAACCACCCCAAAAGGTGTTCTATCCGGTTTCAAAAAGTTTAATGTGCTATCTATACTTTTTTTGTTTGGGGGTGATGTATCCGCTGCTATATAGGGCATGATTGGTACCCTGCATATGGGTTGGCCTGGCCTTCCAGATGCATGCAACGCTTGTTTGGTTACCCTCATAAGCATCTGCTCAACCAAGTTTGTTTGTTTGGTTGCCAGCTTTCATACACTCGTTCGCACGGCGGGATACAAAATCAGCCCACCAGCCAGGCCCGCGGGAAACGAGATTCATTTTCATTCCTACGGAGCCAGGCTCAGGCGGTGTTTGGCTCACGCGACCGGGCGGCATCCAGAAGACCACCAATCACGCCCATAGTTCAGAGGTGATCTATACTTTTTCCCAGCCCCGTGGCACACCGCTTCCGCCGCACGCCGCTTCCGTCGCCGCGCCCACGCAGCTCTTCCTCCTTATCTTCTTGCTCAGCTCCGCCGGGCCGCCGTTGCCTCGCCCCAGCCGACGCCGACGCCTCTTCCAGCCAGATCCGTGCCTTCCCAGGCCGGCTCCATGTTGGAGGCTCTCTTCCATCGCCTCACTCGGCCGCCTCTCCTGAGTCCTGTCGCCTTCTCAACCAAAGGGCTGCGCCTGCGCCGGCCACCGGCTAGGGTGCCGCGCGCCGCGGGCGGGGTCCGGCGGGCGCAGCGTGTAACACCCTAAATTTTGTACAAAATAAAAATTCCTTTAAATGCAATATGATTGTTGCATTCATGCCTCTCGCATAATGTTAAATGTGTGAAAAATAAATTTCAAAATTTTGATTCAAAATGCAAAAATTCAAACTCCATTTTAAAAATATTTGGAAAAGGTATAAAAAAACAAGACAAAGAAAGGAGCCCAACCTCTATTTTCCATTCAGCCCAACAGCAGCCCAGCCACCATCTGCCTCTCCCTTTCTGTCTCTTACGCGTGGGCCCCACCTGTAAGGGCTGCCTTCAACCTCCAGCCGATGCATGTTCCTGCGCTCTCTCTCTTGCTGCTTCAAATGTGGGAATTAAATTCACTTAATCCTACCGTTTTTCTCCCGTTGATTGCACTCCGGACATCCCGCAGTCATCCTCCATCATTCCCCCTCCTTCAATCATCCCATCACTGCGCGAAACGGCTCAATAAACCTCCATAAATGCCATCAAGACCTCCATAGAATCCGACGAACGGCTCCATCCCCGGCCTATAAAAGGCATCCCCGGCCCTCACCTCACCACGCCGCTCCTTTCCCCTCACTCCACTCCACTCAATTCCGAGCGCATCGCTGCAGCCACAACGCAGAAATTGCGCCGCCGCTCGTCACCGTCGCCCCACCACTGCTGCTGCTCTCCTCCGGCGAGAGTTGGCGGGGTGAGTTCGCGAGTTTCCCCTCTTTCTTTTGAGCTATTTCTCACTCGTTTTGGTGCACCGTAGCGCAAAATCCATCAACTCCGGCGAGCCGCTGTCCACCGGCGAGCTGCAGCCATGGTTCTGTTTTTCCCGTCCAAAATTTCGAAACCCTATATTTACAATTTTGCCACTGATAATCAAAAGCTTATAACTTTTATGTTTTAAATCCGTTTTAGGCGATTCTTTCGCCTACGGATTCGCTATAGCGAGCTCTACGCATTATAATAGGTTTTAAAATATTTTGAGCATGTATGATGTACTGTTTTCTTATGCTTTGCACATGCTTGTTGTATGTGTTGCAGAAAGCGATCCGGTGAATTTCCAGGACCCTGAATTAGAATTCACCGACTCCGCTTATCTCGAAGGCAAGTTTCTTTGATGATATGCAAGTACCTATATTTCGGCTTTGTAGAATAAATTAGATAGACATACTTTGCATAATTTGATCAAACCTGTAGGAATTACTAGTTATGCCTTGTTGAGATAGGTAGAAATTCCATGCTTATGTGCTTTTGGGATGGGTTAAACAACCAACTAAAGTTTATTTTCATGTTGAGGTTGGAACCTCGTTTAATTTGACAAGGGAGAAAAATCAAGTAAAGTTTATTTTCATGTCGAGGTTGGAACCTCGTTTAATTTGACAAGGGAGAAAAACCCAGGCAGGATGGAAATTTTTGGCGGTGGGCTTGGTTTTGAATGGTGGTTGGTTGTCGGCTAGTGCTATTTCCTGCCTAGGTGTAAGGACCGAATTTTAGAAGCCCCGTCTTTCTGGCTTTACAGCGCAACCATGGGACCTAAATGGGCTATGGGCTTGGTTAAAATTTAACTTGTCCGGTCTTATTGCACCGTGGTGGTTTGAGTGGCACAAGAGAGGGCCCCTGGGGTCTGCGGACTTATGTACGGAGGGCGAAACCATGGGTGCAAGGCGGGCCGGATAAAGTTATTTCGCGACCTCGTTGTGTGACCCTGGCCAAACACCTAAGGTAGTGTATGGCGGAAAGGGAAAACACTACCCGTGGGTAAAGTGTGCAACTTCTCGAGAGTGTTAAAAACTGATGCATCAGCCGTGCTCGCGGTCACGAGCGGGCCATGGACTTCTTCTAAATAGCTGGTATGGGTTGGATGGTTGGCAGTTGGCTGGATCCGTTTCATGGATGTTGCTATGCTGGTGTTGTTCTCATAACTTAGATAAATAGGTGCTAATGTGATAGGTTTAACAAGATGCTGCATAGGAAGCTCCACAAACAACCTTCATATTAGAAGCCTTTTGCATCGCTTGCTGAGTACTTCTGTGCTCACCCATTGCTCTCTCTTCCTTTTCTTCCGCTGGTGCCGTACGGCAGACACTGGGCAAGATTTAGAGTACGTGGAAGATGATGGCTTCGATCCCGATGCCCCGTTCTAAGCTGGTGCTAGCATAACCACCGGTCGACGTTCTGTGGATGAAGGGCCGTCCGAGCAAGAGTAGAAATAAAATAAAGATGTACTTTCCTTTTAGACCCTCTCGTGGTCGTTTTGTAATAAAATTTATACATTGTAACATGGATTTTTCAGCATATGTATGGATTTTTAGTACTGGCATACATATGTATTTGTATTTCTGGTTTTATTCGTAAAATCGGGTGTCACACAGCGCCAGGGTCCGGCGGCTGTGGCGCGTCGGCGACGGCGGCATCCGCTCGCGTCGACCATCCGGCGGCTAGTAAGGGAGTGATTGGTTGGTTGGCTACAACGCAGCCTGGCCCTGCGGGTGCAAAATCTAGATGTTTGGATGGCTGCTCTAGGGCCTAGGCCTACATACACGGATGCGAAAAGGGCCCACGCGCTGTGGGACCCGCGTGACAGTGAGCCAGCTGCTGGGTACCAAAGTCAGGGGATTAGCCCTGCAAAAAGGCCCTCCCAGCCAGGCTGGCGCGGTGCTCCACGATCCGTCTGCGAGTTCCTTTTCTAGCTCCGCAAGTGCACATTCATGCAAGCCAACTAGATATCTACGCAACCAAACACTGATTCAATTCAACCATGCACCAATCCTGGCCAGACGCAGCCTGGTTCTCAGGCCCAGGCAGGCTAATGCTAGTGCAGCTTACCAATCACGCCCTAAACAACATTGCCCCTGACCAAATCCCTCTCTCCCACCCGAACGCAGAGTCGCAGACTCGACTCGCTCCCCCGCCCGCTGTCGCTCCCTCACCCGCCGCCGCCGGCCCCTCCAGCGCCGGCCGCGCCCCGCCAGCGCTGGCCAAGCCCTGCAAGCCGGCCCCGCAGGCCTCGCCGCCCCCGCCCGCCGGCTCCCTCGTTCCCCACCCACCCACAACGAGCTCCTTGCCCTTCTTCCCTCGCCGCCGTGCCCATGAGCCTCGCCGAGGTGCCGTCCCCATCCCCGTCGTCGTCGAGTGGAAGCGACGACTTCGCCGCCCTCCTCGACTCCGAGCTCGAGCTGGCCTCCGGCGCCGACTCCGGGTTCCCCGACGACGAGGGCGAGGATGATGGTTCGGAGGAGGAGGTTGAAGTTGAAGCCCTAGAACAAAACAGGTACACGCCGCCTAATCGCTCTTCCCTTCTCTCAGTTTACTAGACGGCCTTTTGGGCTTGGCCGCTTGGGCTACGCGATTCGTGAATTCCACGCCAATTTAAGAATCGGATGATCGGCTTCCCTGTTTGGGTAGGGATTAACAGATTTACCCTTATTTGAGCTTATTAGGGTTCTGCGCCTGATGATTGTGTAAAGCATACGCTGGAGGTTTTCTGCTTCCTTTTTACACGCATTGTGGTTTATTAGACTAGGTGGATCGGCTAATTGCAGCATTTCTGATTCTAAAGGGTTTCTTTCATCCCACTCTAGAGCTTATTGGAGCTCGTACTGTTCCTGGACTGAGCACAATTAATCTTATTGATTGCTTAGTTAGTCGGATTTTTCAATTATGTGAAATGGTAGTCTGAAATTCGTGCAACCCTATGTTCTGTTTTCAATCATATTTATGGAGTACTGTGAAGACATAGTAATGCATGAAACCCTATGTTCGTGTATTGCTCTGTATAGTAAATTGGCATGTGCTAGAGTAGTAGGACGCTTACGAATGAGGATTCGGTTTAACAATTGAAATCCTAGTCCATCCCTTCTAATTGAAAGGCAGTGGTACAAAGATAGGTTGGTTACTGGTGGTGCCTAGTGACAAGGAAGGATTAGTGGCTGCCCCGTGATGTTTTTGCTAGATTTTTTATGGCGTTCAATGTCCATCCAAAAAGTTTGTTAGATCATGGATTCACATGAAACTCAAATTGTTGATATGAAAGACAAATGTGGTATCAGTAGAATTGTAGCAGTTACAATATCATGGTGGTATGTAAAATGATGCATTAGATGTTTTAACTAGTTAACTTCGATACAAGTTGTATCAAGCGTGGTGTCCTTCCATGCTGGGTTAAGGGTGTTCAGTTATCATTGAGAATAGTGATAGGGAGAGCATCCTAGTGTTCGGGGGAAAATAAGCGGAAAGGTTAATCGGATGAAGTTGTGTTAAGAAATAACTAATCGTGACTTGTTTTGTAGATTTTGTAATATGAATCTGACTGCTGTCAACTGCATGCAAAATGCAGTACTAAAAGGCGTAGGGTGGAGGAACAACACCAAGATCAAGGAATATCAGTTAGGCCTGGCAAAGTTGTCACTGGTATGCTTGTCTGCCTCACTTTGCAAATATGTTAGCACTCCCTCCGTCCCACAAAGCTAGTCGTTCTAGGATTTGAAAATTGTCCCATGAAACGAGTCGTCCTGCATTGTATTCTGGTCCTCAGCTTCGCACGTGGTGCTGGTGCATGCTGTGTGCTTATTTGTTTATCGTTTTTGCTGTGTGACCATTTAATGCTGCTAGGAAGAGTGCCTATGCACGGTTTGGTTTCGGAGGAGTACAGAGCAAACTGTTAGTACTAATGAGTAGGGGTATGCAGGACATTTTCCTCAGCCACTAACCGTTCAGAAAAATCCTAGAACGTCATGTTTTATGAGACAGAGGGGGCAACATTGAGCAGCTAAAGGGGAGATGACTATGCACATATTTCAAATTTTGTTTCAGAATATAATATTTTCCATTGTTATCTGCATTGTGTTGCACTGTTGGATGTCTATCCTTGTTAATAGAATGCACCAATTGAACAAATGGCTGGCCTTTCACATTTTTGTTTGGAGTTGTAGATTAAAAAACAACATCTGTTATTTTATTTTTGTTTTTTCTTACCACAAATTATCCAGTTGCCGGTGGCTATTATATTTTATTTTCAAAATATGCCAAAAAACCTATACAACTCTTTTTCCCCTCTGTTTCAATTGTTCAAGTGTGACAGTTGTCATGTCAAATTATTGAGAATATATTTTTATCAGGTTCATCTAAAAATGTTCAAGTTGAGGTTTGCCCACATCCTGGATATTTTAATGGACTTTGCTTTAGATGTGGCAAGCCACAAGATGAGGAAGATGTTTCAGGAGTTGCTTTTGGTTACATCCACAAGGTAACCAAATAATTTAAGGAGTATTTTAACAGACTTCAGGGATTTAGTGTTTCCTTATCACACCTCCATTTTTAATATTGTTGGCAGTGCGTTCCCATTCAGTTTTATTCCGAGTCACTTGCACAATGCCTTATAATTTGACAAATTTAGGAGAATTATTAAAATGCAGGGCTTGAGACTAGGTACCACAGAAATTGACAGACTGCGTACCGCTGATTTGAAGAATCTGCTGCATGAAAGAAAACTAGTGCTTATTTTAGACTTGGATCATACACTGATCAACTCAACCAGACTCCAAGATATTTCTCCTGCTGAACATGATTTGGGTATTCAGACTGCTGCTACAAAAGGTAACATTATCTAAATTTTTTAGGACTTGTAGTTCTTTTTTGTTGAAAGTATCATTCTGAGCATAAGGTATCACCTCTGATCGCAACTGTATATATGCTAGTATGATGCTTTGATAAATTTAGGCATCTTTCGATTTTCACACTAATTTATTTAAAAGTATTAGAACTCTACATGAAAATGACATAAGTGAACATTTTTTTTCTTATACTTCTACTACATTATAATTTTGCATTTTTATTACAAAATTATGTTTGAAAATACTGGTCAATGTTGCTTCTTTGGTAACAATTAAGTGGAAAAGATGGCATGTACGTCTGAATTTGAACTGCAATGCATACAGTTTTCTGATAAAAGGCAGAGCCAATATGTTTACAGCTAGCATGTCGCTATGCAAAATAGCTGTCAAAACATGTCTATATGTTTTTGCCTATTTCCTTCATAATTTGGTTTAGTTAGAGATTGACATTATCAAGACTTTAGGCCCTCTAGTACCTCATCATTTTTCTCAGACAACCTTTTTTTATAGCTTGAGGAGTTAACATCAGTTGGTAACTTGGTATTACCCATAAGGCTGTAAATGAACTTTACAAGTCTTCTCTAACTTTGATGAGTTTGATCTCATTAAGCAGAGTAATAATGATCGATGGCTTTTATACCATTATACTAAGTTTAAATGCATGCTAGACTTCCCCTTTTGGTGAATGATTGTTTTCCTCCCTGTTTTCTTTGTTCGATATCCTTTCATTCTTACTAAAACTTTTGTTGCTTATCCATGAATATATATAGCATAGCTGGTGAACCCCTTATGTCCTAAATGCAGATGATCAAAGCAGAAGCATCTTCGCACTAGATTCAATGCATATGCTCACAAAGCTGAGACCATTTGTTCGGGAATTTTTGAAAGAAGCAAGCAATATGTTTGAGATGTATATATACACCATGGGTGACAAAGCTTATGCAATTGAAATAGCAAAGCTTCTTGACCCTAGTAACGTCTATTTTCCTTCGAAAGTGATTTCAAACTCTGATTGCACTCAGCGACACCAGAAAGGTCTCGATGTGATTCTTGGAGCTGAAAGTGTTGCTGTGATTCTTGATGACACTGAGTATGTAAGTGTTATTGTTAAATGCCTATTTTCAGCAATCATGTGCATTTGTTATCGAATAAGACAAGCTAGTTTAAAAAAGACAAGCTGTTTGCCATGAACTCATTGGCCAAGGCACTCTGTTACTGTTAATTTTTCCTAGGCAGTGACTGCTCAGTGTTTCCTGTTTTCTTCCAACATATATGGACTTAAAATACAAACATCTATCCTCATATATATCAAAGCGTAATAATTATCGTCAACACGCTGAAGTTAGTGGGAACCTGTTATTCCTGGGTTAGAGTGATAATTTTAGCTTTTACTGTAATTTGAGTGATAATTTTAATTTTTACTGTAAATTATCATTCATGTCTGGCCAGTCTGAGAAATGGAGTTCTGTCTCAGGTCTGGCAGAAGCATAAAGAAAATCTGATTCTGATGGAGAGATATCATTACTTTGCTTCAAGCTGCCGCCAATTTGGTTTTGGTGTTAGATCTTTGTCGGAGTCGATGCAAGATGAAAGGGAGGGTGATGGTGCCTTGGCTACTGTTTTAGATGTCTTGAGGCGCATACATGCGATTTTCTTTGACACGGTTGGACTTTCTATTCCTCACAGTAAACCTGAATCTTGTGACCACAAAAGTTTTTCATGTCTAACCATTTCTCCTTGTACTTTTATTCTGTAGGCTGTTGAAACTGATCTTTCTTCACGGGATGTAAGACCGGTAATCCACTAGACTTACTCTTAAGAATTATTTATGTTTTTCTCAAAAGAGTAGTCGAATACAAGTAAAACATTTCTCTATTCTACTGGGCCATGGTTTACAGATTTCATTCATAATTGGCTGTTCTTGTGTTTGTATGCCCCCAATACAGGTGATCAAGATGATACGGAAGGAAGTACTGCAAGGCTGTAAACTAGTCTTCAGTCGGGTGTTTCCGAATACTACTCGCCCACAGGAACAGATGATGTGGAAGATGGCCGAGCATCTGGGTGCTGTTTGCTCTACAGAATTGGATTCCACTGTAACCCACGTCGTGGCTGTGGATCTGGGAACAGAGAAGGCCCGCTGGGCTGTTGACAACAAGAAGTTTTTGGTCCACCCACGATGGATTGAGGCCGCAAACTACCGGTGGCAGCGGCAACCGGAGGAAGAATTTCCTGTCACTCCCCCAAAAGAAAAGATTATAAGGAAAGAGAATGCTGTGGCTGCCCAGAAGGGAACAACGAGCAAGGATAAAGAGAATGTTGTAGCTGTTGTCCAGAAGGAAACGAGCAAGGATAGCGAAGAGAATGCTGTTGCTGACCAGAAGGAAACGAGCGAGGATAAAGAAGAGAATACTTTGGCTGACCAGAAGGAAACGAGCAACGATGAAGACGGAGATGATGCAGCCGGCCAGGAGGATAAGGCAAAAGAAAACCCTGTCGTCGCTGTGGCAACTAGTACTGGCTCTGCTGACTCATAAGCTATGTGCCTATGTAGGGTTCGTTCGAAAGGTGTCTGATATGTGTAGGCGTGCAGGTTTGAGGGGGATGGAAATTTTATCCGTTCGTGCAGGCCCACGTGAAATTTTGCTGCTGACCTGAGTATCTGATTGGGCCTCCGGCCATACAAATTATATGGTACGACAACGCTATAGGTGTTTAAGCACAATTATTGGTAAAGCCGTGGCATTATGTATGCAGACATGTATTTTATTAGCATTTAGCTCGTGCCTGCTTCTTTAGGTACTGGTCCTTGACTGATCTAGAACTACATCATACATTGGTGATCGCAAATGAAACTCCGTGACTTGTAGGTTGAAAATGGTCCACATGAGTTGTTATTTGTGCACTTGGAAAGTTACAGGTGAAGGTTGCTACTCGCTCGCTATGGTGTGGCCATACACGTAGGGTATGACGTGAAATGCTATCCGTTGGTCGTAGGAAGCACTTCGTCTCGTCGTCAAAAGAATCTCCATTCTGCTTTCCCGTGAATTTCGTGTGATTGTGACGTCAAACTTGCATTATCCTGAACTCTTTTCTTGACCTGACGTCGCATCATTATATAGTACTCCCTCGTCAGTCCGAGGATCTAAAATGTTTTTTGGCTTCATTAAAGTCCCGTGCCAAATTTATGGAACCTCCACAAAAAACTGTCGAGGTACGCAGGTCGGCACGGCAGGGATTAGAAGAGCAGTCTTGAATGGCGAAATTGCAGATAAAACGGGTTTAAAACCATAAGCAAGGGGGTTCATTGTCATGGTACTCGCTCACTTGTTCCATCCGGTCTCAGGTCTGTTCCCAGACCAGTAATCAACCACCCACACGGCCACACCACTTCACGGCAATGGCAAGTTTTTGAGCGTACGTACGTGACAGTAAGAACCCAGAGCAAGACGGCGAGACAGCCCTGGTTCCTGATTGAAAGACGGCAGGCACTTGTGTCGTGGCTGCTGCGGTGACTGTGGGTGTGCTGTTCATGCAC
Organism: Paspalum notatum; assembly: GCA_022530915.1. Taxonomy (NCBI): domain Eukaryota; kingdom Viridiplantae; phylum Streptophyta; class Magnoliopsida; order Poales; family Poaceae; genus Paspalum; species Paspalum notatum. Next base: position 29,801,285 of record CM039692.1, read on the forward strand.
CCAGTGTCCTGGTTGCAGCCCGTCCAGGGAAAAAGGAACAGTAAAGTTAACAGCAGAAGCCAATCGACGGTCCAACCAATTCCAAGTCACTTCGATAGGAAAGGTCAAAAATGATTGCACATGGGCGCCATGGCCTCGCCACGCCATCCATGGGCACCCGGCAGCCGGCCAGCCGCTGCTGCGTCCCGTCCTCCTCCGAGCAGCCGAGGCAAGCTCGGGGCGGGGAGAGTTGGGCTGCACAGCGAGTTTGTAAAAGTCGAAATGAATTTAAAAGCAAATGAGTTTGATGTGATTTTAAATTTACGTATACGAGAATTTTTTATATACTAAATTATGATACGGGTGGCTTTTTTCGACAACTCCCGACTCGTCTCGTTCAAAAAATCCGTAATTTTATTAAATTATAAGACTAAGTGATAAGTTTAAGCATTAATTTCTTAAATTAGTTCATATTAAATTGTTATATAGCCCTGAATATGAAGTGCTTGGTATATTCAGTGGCAGAGCTAGAAATTTGATTTTTTCAATGTTAGAGGGACCAATAGTACTGATTTTTAAATTCTATTTGAATTTGAAATTTTTTAGTGTAAAATTTCCAACCATAGAGGAGCTCGGCCCCTCCCTGCTCCGTGTCTCCACCCTTAGGTATATTATATAAAGTTTTTCAATGAAAAATATATTTTAAATTTTAAAAATATTATAACTAACTCTAATTCTCTAAAAAATGCACCTGTACCATGTGCCGGATGCACATGCATTTTTACTAGTAGTATGTAATAAAGCCTACCGCGGGCGCAGGCCATTCAGAGCAGCTAATCTAGTCGGCTCGGCTAGAGGCCGGAGAGCAAGGGATCCTAGGCTGGTTTTGGTGGATGTTCACATTATCCAGCACTCCTTTTTATCCTCCCTTGTGGTACTCTATATAGTATATACAGAATGGATAATAACCACCCGGAATTTGGAGAGCGAGTCATTCGGGGGAGAACATTGGTGGGTTGTTCGTAGGTACACAACGGATTGTGGTCGGTGCACGCGGCCTTATTGGATCATTCAATTCGACGACCATGCAATGATGCACAACGGTTGCGGAGAGAGGTGGACATGGGATTGAGCGCCACCTTGAGCTGCGCCGCACCGCTGGCGACAGTGCCGACCGCCTCCGAGATTGAGCCTCTGAGACTATCGCCTTGCTAATGGAAGGATGTTGATGCTTGGAAACCGGTGGTTATTGGATGCAGCACGGAGGGTGTGGGTTCGATGACTGCAGGGGCAAGTCGAATGGCGTGACTGCAGAGGATCTTGTTCTGCCGCGAATACGGCGGGGAAGGGGGGAGGATTTCCTCCGCGGGGACAACGGGACGGCGCCAAAATTCAAACGGGGGTGGAGCTGGAGAGTATTTTGTCCCATGAAGGCCCATTAGGACCCAGAAATACTAGGCCGAAGAGGAACACACCGTCCCAGCCGAAGTAGCCCAGACCAACAAGAACTCAATCATAAGATTCCTCGATAGCCCAGCCCAACAAGACAACTCAACCCTAACATTCCTCCTCCTAGGTCCTCACACCACTCGCCACTCCCTCCACCAGCAACCGCCGCCGCCCGCCGCACCAGCGCACCTGCAGCCGCCTACCCCTCCGGCCCTCCCGGCTCCTCGTCTCCGTCTCCCGTGGTCCCGCCTCACGGGATCTCGACGCCAGGACGCGGGACGCCGCCTCCCAGGTCCGCGCCTCTGCTTCCCGACGCCGCCTCCGGCCTCCGAGCTCCGCCTCCCATCCTCTACTGGTCAGGCATGAAACAAGAATGGCATCTTCTACTTGTTGTTGCTGACCTTGCTTCATTACATTGCATGCCACGGGTCCCCAGCGGGGTTCGAGTGACTGCACGGGGACGGGGACGGGACAGGGCAGGTTTTTGCCTCGTTAGGGCTTTTTCGGTTGCAAGGGGATTGGAGGGGTTTGCAGGGGGATTGAATCGGGCGGGGACGGGGGGCACCTCCCCGGCCCCGCCCCGCCCCGTTGCCACCCTGAGTCAGAATGGAGTGGTGGTGTCACCTTGGAGCTGTGGAGCGGCGGCTGGGAGATGACGGGATGAGATGGGAAGCAGTGGGGAATTTTAGGGTTGGGAACTGAGATTGAACGTATGTGAGGGCCAGAGACGCGATTTTGTTGGTCCAGGCCGTGCAAATGGCCCATTGCTTTGGGATATGATGTGGAATGGGCGAATGGCTACGAATCCATGCTTCTGGAGTCCCTGACCAGCATTGGAGTGCATTGTTAGTTACATAGTGATGTTGTATTCGTAGGGAGATTAGAAGATATAGACTGCGTTCCTATTGTTTAACAGTTTGAGTAATGTGTGCGCAGACATCATGCTAAGAATGGTTTATTCGTATTTTGTAATCATGCTACAGAGCTGTGATTAATTGTAAATTGTGATTGTTGTGTTGCACGCATGCTCTCTGTGTTCCCTGTAACAGCGGGTCGTCAGGCTGACCCATGGGCCGCTGGGTCAGGCTTCGGGTGGGCTCGGGCCAAAGATTTTTCTGTTGGTTTTTTCTTGGCCCGACCCGACTAGAGAAATGATCAGGTCTATGTGTGCTCGATGCGTTCCTCACATCTCTGCTTATTTCCGTGCAGATGGAGAGGGTGCTCAAGGATGATGCCATCGAGGAGAAGGGTGAGCGTGCCCGGATGGTAAGGCTTCATTCAATCTGATCCATGTGGTTTAGGTTAGGTTTGGTTTGGTTCCTTCTCTGAGTGACGCCATGTCTTTGCAGGCATCATTTGTTGGTGGCATGGCAATCTCAGATTTGGTGAAGACCACATTGGGACCAAAGGGAATGGTATGTCGGGAGCATGTTGCTGATTTGTTACAGAGAAATCGTGCACTATGGATGAATGGTAGCAGTGTTTCACTTGTTATAGATTATTTTGGCTGAAATTTACAAGCGCTGTTTTTATTTGTATAGGACAAGATCCTCCAGTCAACAGGCAGAGGGCGGAGTGTTACTGTCACAAATGATGGGGCTACCATTTTGAAGTCTCTTCACATTGACAATCCTGCTGCAAAGGTTCTTGTTGGTATCCTTTGTTAATGTGATTATTGCTTGATGTTAGTGTTGCTAAGGTGCCAGTAAATCATGGTTGAGATTGTATAATTCTCTTGATCTTTGTTGGTATTTATCTTCGTCATCATATTCCATCTTCTTGTGGACTTATTAGATCCCTATGTTGTACGAGTATTTTTCTTACTCTTAATGAAAGAAAAACCAGTTACTCCTTAATGATTGTTAGACATCTCAAAAGTTCAAGATGATGAAGTTGGAGATGGGACAACTTCTGTCGTTGTTCTAGCTGGAGAACTCTTGAGGGAGGCTGAGAAGTTGGTTAACATGAAAATCCATCCAATGACTATCATTGCAGGTATTCCTTGCTGCTTGAGTTAAAGTTTGTTCAGGCATAGTATGATTTTCCACCCTTCACATTGGAAAGCTTGGTAACTACTAACTAATGTATCATGCCATGTTAATTGGTCTTTGCTGGCATCAATTCCATAGTAACAAAATAAATAGATCAGATATACATACAAAATCTGTAGAAGGATTTCGTTGTTAATTAGTCATTTAAAATTGGACCTGCAGCTTCCGTTACATTTAATAATAATGTAAGGTAGTGCACTGGTGTTCTGATTCTAATCCCTTTTTGTTTGGTTGTCTTACACCATTGCTCTTTATTGATGTATTGAAACGCCTCTAACAGTTATTTTATTTTGTAAATTTTAGGTTACAGAATGGCTCTTGAGTGTGCCAGAAATGCTTTGCTACACAGGACCATGGACAACAAAGAAAATACAGGTGAATTATTTTCTTAACCTCTCGTTGCTATAAACTGCACTTGAATTTTTTCAGTATTCGTAATTCACTACCCAATTAATCTTTTCCATAACATTTGGATATGCATTTTGCATAGCATGTGAGATTTGACATCATTAGGATAATGTTATGTTGGAGTAACATTCAATCTGATGTGTATCTCAAAAATATTCATTGTTCACATCGATCTCGTAACATTATATCTTTCACTTGTGCAGATAAGTTCAGATCAGATCTCATGAATATTGCTATGACAACTCTTAGTTCAAAAATACTTTCCCAAGACAAGGAGTACTTTGCTGAACTTGCAGTAGACGCTGTCCTGAGGCTTAAGGTATATAAATGGTTTAGTAGAAGTTGGTTATCGCTTACTTTAAACTTGTGTAATTGTGTTATCTGTAGAATGTAAACTTGTGAAAAAGTATGGTCCATAGCTACTCAATCAAGCTGCTACATGATGATGTTATTGTATTAACTGGTTTATCTTGATGGTGGCAGGGTAGCACCAACTTGGAAGCTATTCAAATTCTGAAGAAACCTGGAGGATCTCTTAGGGATTCCTTTTTGGACGAAGGGTATGTGTTTATGGTAAAAATTTGCAATAGATTCTTTTGAAGGGACAGCACTGGGCTTCTCCTACCTGGCACCAGATTTTCTCCCTTTACGATAACTGATCAGTTCCAACTTAAGAGCCAAACTCAACTATTTACTGCTGTCAGTTACTCAGTTGATCAATAATCCAACCAATTAGTAGTACAATTTTTAATTGATCATTTGTTTATTTACCAGCTAAATAGATTAAGAGTATCAATTTTGCTATCAGCAGTACATTCTTCCACTAGCTGAATTTTGAAAAACTTTTTTATGACTTTGTGTTTATCTCAACATTGACGGACTTTAACCTAAATAGTTTGGGTGCTGATTATTTAGGGTTCTTGCAGACATCTATGTATCAGTCAGACAAATATTCTATTATGCTCTTTTTTTTTTAATCCTTGTTTCTATTCTATAGGTTCATTCTTGACAAGAAAATCGGCATTGGGCAGCCAAAGCGAATTGAGAATGCCAAAATTTTGGTTGCGAACACTGCTATGGATACAGATAAAGTTAAGATCTATGGAGCACGGGTCCGGGTGGATTCAATGTCCAAGGTTGCAGATATTGAAGCTGCTGAGAAGCAGAAAATGAGAGAGAAAGTCCAAAAGATCATAGCTCATGGCATCAACTGTTTTGTCAACAGGCAATTAATCTATAACTTCCCTGAAGAACTTTTTGCTGATGCTGGCATACTTGCAATTGAGCATGCTGACTTTGAGGGCATTGAACGACTAGCTCTTGTTACTGGTGGTGAGATTGCATCAACTTTTGATAATCCGGAATCTGTTAAGCTTGGGCACTGCAAGGTCATTGAAGAGATAATGATTGGGGAGGACAGGCTAATTCATTTCTCTGGGGTTGAGATGGGGCAGGCCTGCACCATTGTCCTAAGGGGGGCTAGGTATGTCTTGTTTTTAGCACCTTAATCATGTAGGATTACATTATGTACCACCTATGCGTTTCAACTTGCCATACATTGAATCATTTTATTCATGACTGCAGTGAGCATGTTCTTGATGAGGCTGAGAGGTCCTTGCATGATGCCTTGTGTGTGCTGTCCCAGACAGTAAATGATACCCGTGTCTTGTTTGGAGGCGGATGGCCTGAGATGGTGATGGCCAAGGAAGTGGATGAACTTGCAAGGAAGACACCTGGGAAGAAATCTCATGCGATCGATGCGTTCTCACGTGCTCTGCAAGCCATCCCAACAATCATAGCTGACAATGCTGGTCTGGATAGTGCTGAGCTGATCTCTCAGCTCCGAGCTGAGCACCACAAGGAGAACTGCACTGCTGGAATTGATGTCATCACAGGAGCTGTAAGTTCACAAGGACGATAGTTTGCCGCTCATAACAAATATTGTTCTAGAGTCTGAAATTCGTCATATTGTATGATCCTGCAGGTCGGAGACATGCAAAAGCTGGGGATCCAAGAATCATTTAAGGTGAAGCAGGCTATCCTTCTGTCCGCGACAGAGGCTGCAGAGATGATCCTCAGGGTTGATGAGATCATAACCTGCGCTCCACGGAGAAGAGAGGATAGGATGTGAGAGATGTTTTCGATGTAGTGGGGATATAATTTGTCACATTTTTGAGTGTTTTTATCCCCTAGGCCACTGGGACTGGTTTCTGGTTTGTGGAACAAGCATATGTTTAAACAATCTTTCTAGTTTTCATGCTGTATCATTAGTCAAGTGTGATATGCTTGTTGCCATCTGTCTCGCTGTTTTTCCTTTCTTTCAAAGTTACAATGAGCTTGTCTTTGGCTCTGTTTGTTTCCGCGATACCACGATATGGAACAGTATACTAGGAGTCCAGACGCTGTTCACTTAAAGTGATGAAGGGTTTGGAAGGATGCCTAGGACTGCTCTCTTTGTTTCTGGGATGTGGTTGACATTTGTGGTGTTGATTTTGATTGTCGCTTTTATCAGGGCCAGGGTATCTCTTGACCTTCAATGTCGTGTGTTACCAGAACTTATTCTTGATGAGTTTGTCACATAATTCACATTCTGTCCGGGTGTGGCATACGCAAAGATATGATCTGGGCTCTATGTGAACTTATTCTTGATGTGAGTTCGTCACATAATTCACATTCTGTTCTGGTGTGGCATACACGAAGACATGATCTGGGTTCTATGTGAACCTTCTGGTCTATATGTGAACCTTCCTAGGAATGTGAAATATTTATCTCTCTTTTGGATATTAGACGTCTCCATCGTTATGTATATGTTTTGCTTATAGTACAAAACGGCACTATAGTGCTAGAAAGGGGGTGAATACATGATTCGCTGTAGATGGTCTTATCCCCTTACAGTACAACTCATGTGTCATTGGAACGTATCGGGTGAAAATGGGTTAAGTTTCGTAAACAGTGAATTTGTTAAAAAATGTACTACCAAACAACGTAGCTACAAACGTTTGGACATTGTTTGGTTGTTTTATTCCCCTTTCCCCTTCTTGTCTCCCATGCCTGGATTGGAGTGCAAAATAATTTGTTGGGATTCGCTGATTGCGGTAAGGGCTGATTGCACTAAAGCACAGGAGTGCGTGAATGTTGGTGTCACTAGATCATCTATCATATCGTTTATATTTCAAATTCTACTATGTCTGCAGTGTTCAGATAGTGTTTTGCATATCTATTTGTAATGACACTAGCCAAGGAGATCATCAATGGTACTGGTGACTTTCTCAGTTAAAGTGGACGTGAGAGATAAAAGAATATCGTTTCTCATCTTCTCTCTCATATGCGCAGGCTACCTTTCATCTTCTTTCCTCTCACATGTCCTCAAACAAGTATAGTCTAGCTACTCTCTCGTCGCCGGAAAGTCTTCTCTCTCAACCCTACTTCACTCCATGTCAAACTAGCCAAGCAAATCATCAGCCCGTTGAGGACGGAGTTGGATTCAGTGTAGTACTGCAATGAGTCCATTGAGGACGCCCTAATGTATTTTGGTGGACAAGAGCCGAAACTAGGTCCCCTGACGTTGGATTCCATGAACTTGGGTCACTGCCACGCAAGCCCCACCACGTGTGGGCAATGGCTCTTGCTATTGATGGACGGAGCCACCAGGCATTCAGGTTGCGGGCGTTCGATTCTCCTCCAATGGTAGTTTGGTACCCGATCACATAGTTTGGTGAGCGCGCGCCGGGATGGGCTGGCAGTGCGCTCTGGGAGGGGCTGGCAGCGTGCGCCACATGGCGCTGTTGGAACACGACTGGGCGGCGCGGGAGAGGGCCGGCGCGGCGGCGGGCGTGGCGGGGGAGGCGGCGGCGGCGGTTAGGGTTCGGGGTTGCCAGCGACCCCGTCTCCTCCACAGCCAGCCTTAGAGGGAGGGCCGGGGCAGCCGGCCGGCCCGGTGGTGGGCGGCGAAGAGACCGGCGGCGCCCCGGAGGAGACGAGCCACCTAGGTTAGAGCGAGCGGAGTGGCGAGGCACCGGCCGTGGGCGGAGATCGAGGCTGCGGCGGGAGGCGGCGGAAGGAGCGGGGGCGGGAGGAAGGAGAAAAGGGTGGAGGAAGAAAAACAGTGCGCATCGGGAGTGGGTGACAGCGCGCACGCGCCTAATAGGAACCCCGGAGAGCCCCCGACGTCTCTACTCTCTAGCGATAAGTCTGGGAAGTGGTCTTGAGACGACAACAGGTAAGCAAGCTTATGTTCAACGGTTGCTTCTTGCTTGCTCCATCCAAGTGTAAGCCAGTGGACATCGAAGCGATCATTGCGTCTTTGCAATCACAGTTTGCAGTTTGGCCAAATAAGGCATTCTGATTTTTCTGCTAAAGGCTCCGTACCGATCTTGCCCATGGGGTGCCCGACGAAACGCCGAGGCAGAAAGAACCGTTGCATAGTAGCCGAAACAGCACAGCTAATGTATGCTGATGTATTCTCAAAAAAAAAAAAGTATGCTGATGCTGACACGCAACGGCCACATTTAGAAAGTTTGGCGGATCAGTTCGGATCAAAAGGCACAAGAAAAACAAAATTTCTAGGTTGTAAGCTAACATCACCGATCATTTTATCCAACTTTTTATTTCAAACTCCACTATATTAAACTATATTGCATGCCGGCATGGCCTCCTGCGCCGTCACCGATGAGAGGGAGAGGGCAGCAGAGAGAGGAGCAGCCGGTGGGCTGTGCACCTGCGCTAGTAGGATGCAGGGGACAAGTATATGAACTCAAATATTGTACAACCAAACAAATTGTGTGGTTTTAAGAAATAATGTAGTTTTACTAGAATTAAAAAAAAACCATAGTATTTTTATCATATAAATCATAGTATTCTAAAACTACACTACAGTATTGAAAAACTTTACTACCAGATATGCCGGCAATATTTTGTAACTCAAGCTGGCTCGTTATACCTTGGGTTCTTCGTTCGTCGGCATCGTGGAGATCCTGGCAACAAAAGACACAAGAATGGATCGGAGATGGCGGAGCACCTCATCTTGATATCGATCGTACTGCTAGTACTTGATACTCCTTCTGTCCTAGAATTCTACGTTTGTATACATACTATTTTGGGACGGAGGTCGTAGTAGGAAAATTTTTGCTGCGGACTGTGAAGCACTGCCCTTTGGCCCTCGCTCAACAGTGGCGATCACAATTCACAGCAACATTATTCCGTAGATGGCTGGTCAAACGCACACTGCATTGCACGCGATCATCCGCGATCATCGTCAAGCAACGCAACGCTATCCCCGATCGAGCGGCCGAGCTTCACTTGTGCTACTCGTAAAAGACAAAGGCAGGCAGATCGAGCGCCTCAAACTTTGGTGCCTAGCTTGGTGGAGAACGGAGATGGATCGAGTACAAGAACGGCCGCCACGCACACCTTTTGCGAAAGGAGCAGCTGATTTCAAGAACACAACGCTACCACGGGCCGGGCGTAGCAAGCAAAGCAGCTGCATGAGCTTGTGCATAGCATGGAAGAGATGGCTGCCTGCAGCACCTGGCCGTGAAGAGATGGCGGATGATAGGACGAGTCACTGAAGCACAGCGCACACATTTGCAGTGCTTGATCGAGTAGTTGTTGTAGGGTGTGTTTAGAATCCAAAAAGTTCTTCCAAATTCCACTATGAAAAAAAGATTCTTCGTCACATCAAAATGTCGGCATATGCATGGAGTACTAAATGTAGATAAAATAAAAAAATAATTGCACAGTTTAGATATACTTTGCGAGACGAATCTTTTGATCCTAGTTAGGCCATGATAGAACAATATTTACCACAAACAAACGAAACGTGCTACAGTGCTTTTCAATTCGGAACGGTATCAATTTTAGAGTTCTAAACACACCCGTAGCCTGCTCACTGTCACAGGACACAACGAACCCCGGCCCGTGCCATGCATGCGTGAATGCGTGAATGCGTCACACGCTCTGCACTGCAGTGCAGGTGCTGCTGCGATGCCTCCGGACGCCGTCGCGGGACTTCAATTTGCTTTGCCAGATGGGTGGAGATTACGGGGGCCGCCGGCCCGGCCGGGCCGGGGGCAGACAAGTCTAGTGGTTGCCTCCACTCCACTCCACAGTCCACCACACCGTCGTTTCAATGCCGAGCGGTCCTTCTCAGGCCGAGGTCACCAAAAAAAACATATGAGAACGTAAAATACTGTTTGCACACTGTAGTTAAAAAAAATAGTTAGAACAGTATAGATGCAGACTTTTTTTCCTAGCCGGTGACCTCAGCCTCAGACCAAGTCCAACAGCTAAGGTAAAAAGCACATCTATCCACTATTCCAACTACCTCTCTCTCTGTGAACAGTGTTGCTACAGTGCTGTTTGTATTATATCCGGCTTTTTACCCGGACTGCTGGACTCGGTCTCAGTAGGCTAGCTGTTCCTCCATCCATCCATAAACTATTGCAGCGTCAACACACAGTCGCATTAACTGCTGCCCCATTTTACAATGCTCTGCTGGGCCACGCTGCCTAGCGTGCACTGCGTCAGCGTCGTCTGCCTGCCCTAGTGGCGGCCGGAAGCACCAGCACTGCATGTGGCATCTCTCGCGCCTCGGCAGCCGCGCGTCTCCGATCCGTCGGCAGGGAATCTCATCCATCTCCTCCGGCGGCGACGGACATGCGTGGCAAGGCAACCGCGCCGCGCCGGCCGGGAGCCCATAAATAGCTTGAGATTACTTTAATCGACTACTACTACACTAACAGACGCCTAACCTACGCCCACATGACTCTAGCTCGCTCGATGTGCCGGTCGTCCGGTCCAGCTAATTACTGTACTAATCTACAGGGAGGCCAGGGATCAGCAGGTGCAGCGTCTCGTCCCAGCCACAGGGGTCGGGTCGGATTGATTCGCACTTGCACATCGATCTGTCTGCAGTTTCGCACATGACTGCCCTGCAGCCCCAGTGGCCTGTATGTATTGTAGTGTGCGACCATCCACGGCAGTGGGTAGCCCCTGTCCTTGATGTCGTGGACCGATCCATCGCATCTGCTCCTGTGTTCCTCCACCCATCTCCAATGTACTACTGCTAGCAGGAATCCAGGAAGCGTATGCAATCATGAGAGGGTGGCGACGTAGTAGAGAAAACCCCCACTAGAGCTGACTGCTGAGATTGATGAGTTCCACCACCTCACCTACTCTACTCGGCCTTTGCTTCTGTTTAAACAGTCAGTCTCGGTGCCACGGATTTCAGTCTAGGGTGTGTTTAGATGGTTGAAAAAAACACTGTTTCAAACTGAAAAGCACTGTAGAACCACTGTATCACTTTTCGTTTGTTTGTGGTAAATATTGTCTTATTATGGCCTAACTAGGCTCAAAAGATTCGTCTCGCAAAGTACATCTAAACTGTGCAATTATTTTTTTATTTCATCTACATTTAGTATTCCATACATGTGCCGGCATTTTAATGTGACGGAGAATCTTCTTTTTGCATAGTGAATTTTGGGAAGAAGTTGGGGTACTAAACAGGGCCCTAATCTGGCCATACACAAAAGACAGGCTAGCAACTAACTAGACCGGGAAACTGTAGATTTTCAAAGGGCAAACAAACCATGTGGACGTACAACACATCTATGTCGTCAGCCAGATCTAGCGAGCGAGCCCAGTTGCCTTGCTGCAACCACTTTTAACTGCTTGTGGCTGTTTGCACGCAGTGGCATATAAAGTAGTATGGTGTTGGTGTACTATTGAACCACCTTTGAGTTTTGAGAGGAGGAATCACAAGGCCATAAAGGGAATCCTTCCTTTCTTTGATTCGGAGTATCATTGGAAGCTTGGAAGTGATGTGTTTCCCTCTGAAAATGGTGATCCATGTGTCTAAACAGGCCCTAAGCTTTTGCTTATGGCTTCCCACGAAAGGAAATAAATGGAAATGATATGAAAAATTCGGAGTTTATGATCATCTCCAACTCCCAAGAAAAACTGCCTATTTCTTGGAACATGCATCTATCTCATTTTCTACTACGTCACCAAAATCGAAGTCACGCAAATAAACATGGTTCCCTTTCATCAGGGACACCGCGACGGTAAGAACAATAAAGATGCTTGACAAATGGCAATCAAACAAAACAAATACATTGAGCCGCGGGGAGCAGACAAGGAGAACTTTTTGAAGCAATCATGCAAGTACAGATTAAAAGCCAAACTATATTAGGATTAGCTTAATATAGTACTAGTATTAAACACTTGTCTTGGGGTGAAAACCACAGCAAAATTTGACAACACTAGCTCAGACGTGCGGCCACATCAGAGTCAAAATTAACCCTCAGCCTAATGAACTAGTAGTAAGGAGCTTTGCCAACCCTTCTCTCCTCTAGGAAATGAAATTTGCATCAACAGCCTCCGTGCATCAGTCAAGTTGGGAACTTCATATACTCTAGTTGATTTCAAAATATTCAGATGAAACAACCCAACAAAATGATTTTTTTCTGGTTTGTAGGAGATAGAATTCAACTTGCATTGGAAATGCAGAACCTATCGAGAATTGAAATGCAGAATTTCGTAGCAGATGTTTGCCTCTAGGAGATAAATGAGGTTGACCCTACAAAATTAAACATTTTATTTGGTTGGGTGTGGTAGATAGATGCAATTATAGCTCAAATTTGGAGGGCATCAATGCAAATTCCAAACCCAGAAAAAAGGAGAGATTCAAAGGCTCCGAATATCATTTTAACCCTTGGAACTACCCTTATTTACCACCATGATCATAGAGACAGTCTTACCAAAAGGAGACGAATGGAATTGAAATTAACAGATAAGTAGTTCTACCGACCGATTAAAACAGCCTGCTGCTTACTTTAGCTCCCCGCCTAAATCCTAGCGCGCTCATCAGAACGCGCAAATCTCGTCGGTGGCCGCCACGCAGGCCTTGCGCGGCGGGCACACCGACACGGCGCCGCCGCCCATCGTGTTCTTGCAGTGCGCGATGGCGCCCTCGATGGCGCTCTGGAGCTCCTCCATCGACGACGCCGTGGACAGAGAGACCGGCCCGACGCCAATGCCGCCCGCCACGGCCGCGGCCGCGGCTGCCGGCACGTCGGGGAAGCCGACGCCGCCGGCCCCGCCGAAGGTGAGCAGGCCCGAGTGGCTCGGCGACGACCGCATCGACGACGGGCAGCTCGCCGCGCACCGCTTCTGGCGCGGGAACCGGAGGTTCCCGGAGAAGGAGTTGGAGTGCGCGTACTTGCCGCCGCCGCCGACGACGTCGGCATCCACCGCCGCCGCAGCAGCCGCCGCGACGGCGTGGTCGTCGTCGCCGCGCTTCTTGCGGATGGAGAAAGTGAAGGGCTTCTTGAACCCCTGCTGCGGCTGCGGCTGGGCGTTGACGTTGACGGTGACGTTGTTCTGGTTCTTGGTGGGGATCTGCTGGGAGAGCTTCTCGTACAGCGGCTTCACCTTCTTGGCGTACTTCTTGATCACCTCCTTGGCGAGCGACTTGGACGGCGGCTTCTTGGCGGCCGGAGGGCCGCCGCCACGGTGGAAGACGGAGGAGAAGCGGGTGGCGAAGGACGAGAGGTACTGCTTGCCGGTGCGCTTGGCGGGCGGCATCCCGTTCCCGGCGAAGGAGGCGGCGGCGGCCGACAGCGGGTGGTTGAGGTGGCGGTCGTCCTCGGTGGCGGAGCTGGGGCGGGACGAGGAGGCGGCGGAGTCCGGGAGCAGGAGCGCGGCGCAGTCGGCGGAGAAGGACGAGGAGGTGCTGCCGTTGGAGTCGCGGGAGGAGTTGGACGTGGAGGTGGAGTCGGACGCGGCGGAGGCGGAGGACGTGGACGCCGACGACAGCAGCAGCGTGCGCACCATGGAGATGCGCGGCGACAGCTGCAGCGGCAGGAGCTGGCCCTTGTAGAAGAGCTCGTCGGCCGGGCACAGCTGCGACGCCGACCGCTGCTTGGACGCCGGCGACAGCGTGACCGTGAACTCGAACTCCGAGGACGACGCGGAGGACGACGATGCCGGCGACCGCGGGAACGACGACTTCACGCCGCCCGCGTCGCCGGCGCCCTTGGTGCCCGCTCTCGACCTGCCCATGGTGTCCGGACGCTACAGGCTCATGGCGCCGGGGGAGTGATGGAGAGGTGCGGTGGTGGGGGGCTGGGGCCTGGGGGTGGCCAGCAGCATAGCGAGGAGATGGTGGTGGGACGAAGACGAAAGGTGAAAACTTTTCGCCTGGACGCCTTTATGTGGACTGAGAGATGAGAGGAGATGCCGACGGGGACGGTGCACGCATGTGAGGGCCGACTCCGCGGCCGTCCGATCGTTTCGGCATCACGATCGGACGGCTTGGCGATGAGTCTAAGCAGGCAGGTGGCTGACTGGATCTCACTGTGCATGTGGATAGGAGTTGAGGTGGTGGTTTTTTTTTTTTCTCCATTTCCATTTTCAGACCATTTTTTTTTCCTTTGAGACGGATCGATCAAGACTTGGTGGTACATTTGTTGAAAATGGAGGGGCAGTGGTTAAATCGATCTTCAAGTGCAGAATCATTTTTTGTTCGTGGACAGATTTTTTTGACGATATTCGTACGCTCCTACATTGTCAACCGGAATTGACTGATACTTATTAGACTGTAGGTTTACCCCAGTACCTGTTCACAGTGGAGTGGACTACTCCCTCCGTGCCTCCATCCTGAAATAAATACAGAGATTCTGAGTTATTCTAAATCAAACAATCCTAATTTTGACTAAATTGATAGAAAAGTACCATAGAGTTTGATTGGATCTATTACCTGTGGTATTATTATATATACATATAGTAGTTGATAGTTTCCCCTCCTATTTCCATTTCCACCTCTTGAGTCCTGCGCTGCGCTGAGGGCAACAGCCAGCATGTGGAGGGGTCGCCGTCCACGTTACATGTCCCCTTGACTCTCGCGCTGTAGATCATAGCCTCGTTTCGGATCCTTCGTGTAGTAGGGCATCGATGCGTGCGATGGTCTGGTCGCTGATTTTTTACTTTCAGTTTTTCTAGTGAAACTTGGGCTTCCAATTGTCTAGTGTCCTTGCCTGTTTCGAGGGCGATTTTACAATGCATTCTGTACCACAAAGACCCCGGTTAGTTTCCTCTGCCCAAAAAAAATTACCATTCCTCTTATGTCAAACCATACAAAAATTTAACCAAATTTGTAAAAATAACAATCTGGCCATCAATCTAATACACTCTAACAACAATAGTCGTTGGATCTATTTCACTTTGTAAAAAAAAATTAACCACTATATGAAAATAGCCCTCTTAAAGCTGCATATGAATTCTCCACCATTCTATTGTGAAACACAATTTAAAGTAACTTTCTAAGTTTGCATATAAATTACTCACTCATACTATAAAAATAATTTAAATTATTACTTAAATTTGAATATAAATTACCCACTATATATGTTATTATAAAAATATTATAAAAGATAACTTAACGTAACCTCCAAATTTTGTATATGAATTACCCATTATCCAATTATAAAATATTATTTAAAGTATACACTATATTTATATACAAATTACCAACTACGGATTTATGAAAGACATTTAAATTAAAAAATAAAAAACGAACAAAAATAGATATTTTAATTCGTTATAAATTTATACGCAAGCATGTATCACAAGTAAGAATCCATGTCATTAAGCGAGACCACAAGGCCCACATGTTACCTAATAACACTTTTGCCATCCTGCACATAAATCATACATAAGGGATGCTATTTTTTTATTTCACATATCTTTATATCTTATATTGCACATTTGTCACTTTAGACAATTTTAACTGAAAAATATTGTCGACTATAATGTTGTATATCTCATCGAATAATACAAGTTTAACATAGAACATATATGTACATATGGGATCATTTGATATTTGAGAACTTGAATCAAACATTCTAGGTCTTGAAACAATCTAAAATGGAAAAATACCAATTACAAAGTTTTATATTGAATTATTGATATGTATTTATTTTATATTGTTCGAAGTTTGACCTCTGACAAAAATAGTGAGATATAGGATATAGCTTGTAAAGTCGAGTGAGAAATATTTCTGATAAATTAAGATTATCATTAGATTCACGGTGAAATATATTTTTATATGTTCTCTATAACGTTGGTAAAACACACAGACATATAAGATATTTCACCTTAAGACAATGATAGAAGTGCACTCTTTCGCAGATGAGTGTAGTATTAATTCCAAGTAATTAAGGCTAATAATAAGTGTTATGGGAATCTTGTCCTCCTAGCAGAGTTGAGTTATCCCCTGTTCCACACCGTAGTACTTGCATGAATAATTGAATTTTTAGACGAGAGTGTACGGAGAGTGTGAAGTATGATTGGCCACAACTCAAATTCTCTTATTATTAAGGGTGCCTTGATGTGAACATGTGGTGTTGGAAGGTCATAATCGAGCTCGTGATGCACTGCAGATTATTTAACTGCCGCCAATTCCTTTTGAGGGCTAGGTACCAACAAACTGGGAATCATCAAACAGCAATAATTTCATTCTGCATAAAATGATTGGCAAGTGATTCAAGGCAAGGTTCAATATAACTCGATCCAGAGAATTGTGCTAAACTCACGGTGCTAGGATTTAATTTGTTCTAGGGGTTGTTCATACTTCATATCACGTGGTTATCTTTCCATCGATTGGAAATGGGGATGCGACGATGCATGGTTGCTTCTGCATCCACGCTACTTTGTGCGTACAACTACACCCATTCTCATGCATGCACCTAGTATACATCACTGATGAATTCTTTTTTATATAATTTTATTTTTTTAAATTGGAGTATATGTGAGATCAATAAATCCAATCGCGAGAGATTAAAGTTTCAGTAAAATGGAGGAAATCTCGTATTCACACCAGATCGTTACTAGTATTTTTTTTTAAGCTCCTTTTATAAAAAAAATTCTCTTATGACTCGTTTCTCAGCTGCAACCATGTCCTTTATATTGCTCTATACATCAATAACTCATATATATTAATAACATACTTTGAATATTTTTATGTACGTATGTATTAATAAATCTATAGTTTAAATATAAATTTTAAGGGATTAATTTGGGTCTAGCTATCGTAGTAGTAAATGTGGGTAAATTTGGATGAAAAATTAGCTTAGGTACCCTAATACCTGATTCATCCCAGCAATTAAATTATGTGCTACTCCAATCATACACATACGGGTATAAACTAACTCGAGTCTACTCCGGAAGATCCATCAAATGATGGAGCGCGGCGTGGCCGTCTCATCTCATGTCCTAGGATACCGTCGCTCGATCGCCGACGTGGCCGTGGTCCCCAACTCCCGACGACGCAGCAAGCTCCGAGACGCCCCTGCACAGTGCACGTTCGCACATGTTGCTTGCGTGACAGCGGCGGCACGAGCACGACGGGCCGATCGATCGATCCACCGTACCATCGATCATCGTCAGTGAGAGCTAGCCGACGTGTGCGCTCTGTAGATCTGGGTCGTCGACGTCTCTTTGACTCCACATGTCGGTGAGCCGCGCGGCGCGGCGACACGTGGTGACGTGCGTTGGCGCCGGCCGCCGGCCGGCCGGCTCGCCGCCGTCGCCGTCGTCCCCTGCCGGGCTTTGCTCAGCTGTTCGCCGCGCCGTCGCCGTCGCCGTCGTCCCCTGCATGGTGCAAGTGCAGGGTGGGTCCCCCGCCTGCCGGGGAACAGCTGAGCAAAGCCCGGCAGGGGACGACGGCGACGGCGGCGAGCCGGCGCCAACGCACGTCACCACGTGTCGCCGCGCTGTAGACAGCGGCGTGTGGCATCGATCAACTGTGGGCTTCCAGTAAAAACCTCGCCGCAGCTCCAACACAATCCGTTGGGTGGCATCACTGGTTTTGCTTTTGCATGCGTGGTGCACTGCACCCAGGGATTTTGTGCCGGATCTCTCTGCGGCTGGGGCACCATCCAACACACCGGGATATCCCTGGGATCGTGATGGTACGCGCTTGGCTTGGATTGTTCAGGACAGGGAAGGCTCTGCACTGACCCCGGGTCGACTCATCGACTGGCACTGGTAGAATAGGCAGCGGCAGAAGCCTCCGAGCAGCTTCGTTGCTCCTGGCAGTTCAGTTTCCAATCATGCGTGTTTTCGGTCACCTGTACAGTAGCATACTTTACGTACGCGGGAAGCTGTCCACCCATCGCACTAGTCACTGACGGGCTGGACTAGTTTATTTCCCCAAACCAAGTTTCAGTCCATTTCGGGTCCGGGACTGAGAGCCCGTGGTTTCTTGTATGACTCCATTTAATTTTCTTTTTAACAAAAATGCGCAGCTATCCTGCGTGTTCAACAAAAAAAAAAGTTTCAGTCCTCCAGTCAACCAACCACGGAATCAAGCAGCAAAACTTCACAAGGTCCATGTTGATGGGAGTGTCCAGACTTCAGAAGCAAATCTTGCAGATCAAATAGGAATACTCGGTAATTAGGATGTTTCCGGAGTTCCACATGATAGGAAGGAGCTCCATATTTGGGCCTTATTGCAGAATACGCTCGTTCGTTTTCGTTCCAACGAAATACGAAGGCATCAAATGCTGGGCCGCAGGTTTCAAACCATTCCAATTCTCTGCAAATCGGCCCAAACACATCAATCTACGGAGCAGAGAGGACACCGGGTATAGTTATCTTCTGCACAAGAATACTGTGCACATTGACGCTAACATACACGCCGATTTGCAACCGTAGCATTAGACAGCACTGGGTTGTGTCCAGCAGATCGTGTAATGACTGTCTACAGCAATGGCCGTCTATATGTATAAAAACAACATTGTAGTGACACTGTAGGGTACAGAGGGAGTGAAGTTTGAAATAAGCGACAAGCATAGACAATCTAACACTATCTTCTGCAGAAAAAATACTGACACAGTGACGCTAACATACACGCCGATTTGCAGAGGAACAACCTACCCTGCAGAAACAAAACCATAGCAGCAGACAGCAACCTAAGCTAGCTGTGCAATACAGAATCCTATAAGGGCAGAAAACCCAGGAAAAAAAAACTTTTGCTCAAAATTTGGCTGTGTTTAGATCCAAAAAGTGGAGGCGAAAAGCAGGCGAAATCTGTCAAAATTTGGCCAAAAACATCACATCCGACACTGTAGCGCACTGTAGCACTTTTCGTTTGTTTGTGGTAAATATTGTCCTACCATGGCCTAACTAGGCTCAAAAGATTCGTCTCGCAAAGTACATCTAAACTGTACAATTATTTTTTGATTTCATCTACGTTTAGTACTCCATGCATGTGCCGGCATTTTTGATGTGATGGGAAATTTTCTTTTTGCATAGTAGAATTTGAAAGAAAGTTTAGATCTAAACATAGCCAAACTTGCAAACAGCAGCCAACTTTCATTATAGTATCATGCTTTCTGTGATGAACACAAGATGCTCCTCTGAAAGAGTTTGTATAATCAGTTTCATTTGTCAAATTTGAATGGTACAACAAATTGCTCAAGTGTGCATCTTTACTATTGGCAACCCCAAAAAAATCTTGCAAAACAGCAGTTGCCAGGTTGAAGCTCCTCTTTTCCGTGGACTCGTAGCTGACACCGACAGGCTGTCCTTTCTTTCAGCAGGGCAGCTGGACCGAGCTGATCCTCAGTAACCTTGTTGTCACTAATGATACACCAATATACAACGGCTGAGAAATGAACAACTACAGAATGAACATAATAAATGAAATTACAACAGGAATGGAGAAACCCCCAGAAAACACAAAACTATGCTTGTCTACTGTGTCCTCGTGGCCACAAGGATAAATTTGCACTTCCAACTACAGATTATGTCTTCATACCAACTCCATAAGAAGAGGGTCTCCAGCAGACATCAGCCGGATCACCTTTATGAAATCAATCTCATTCATTACTTTCACAGGGAAAACTGCTGGTGCTTGAGTTGTATAAATAGTCGAGAACGTCGCATTGGCTGGCAACTGGGTTTTGAACACCGTTCCAGCCAAAGCCTCGGAGTCAAAATTTTGAGGTGAGTCCATTGCCAAGAAGAACATTGGCACCGCAATCTTGTGATGCAAATCCAGATCACCAACAAGACTCACAAGATCACCAAAGTCCTCAACAAACCGCCGGGGCACATAGAATAACTCACTGCCACAGAATGCAATCTTATCTTCGCTCATGCTTTCCTTATAGTTTGTTTGGAAATGAACTGGGGAATTGCCGACAACCTGTTTGACCATAGCACCTTGCTTCACAAACCATTCCTCTTTATTGCTCTCCAATGGAACAGTAATCCAAGAATGTGCAATCTGCAGACAGAGAAACGTAACATGAATCCTACAGTACATGTGCATTGATTGATGAAAGATTCATGGGAGGAATGGCAAAGATATAATGTACATACCTTATTTGTTATCCAAAGCTTTTCTTTGTTGGCTTGCAAAAGGTTCCAATAATTTAGAATCATGTGGTCTTGGAGGAAGATAAATCCATCAGCACCACCATATCTTTCAAAAACCTTGGGCAGATACCTGAATGAATATGTAAAACATTTCAAACATGATTAGCAAAAATGGCAAGTAAACATCCAGAAAACAGGTTCTAAAAGGCTGATTCCTGATACACCCTGAATACTTTCTAAATCCCTTGTCCCACATAGGTCTGGCCCAAAGCCACAAGTCAGTGAGGTTATGACGATGAAGTTTTGGCAAGTCATATAACTGCTACTAGTGAGTCAATCATGACAAAGATCAAAATGTCATGACAAAATGAAGGAACATGATAGTATTACTCTGTGTTTTATGCAGTTTGGTGTTTTATAAAGATTGCAGAGAGATTAAGTGGTATATTTTGTAGCATCAACTTGATTTAACAAAAAAAAAAATGATTCACCCCCCAATAGCACAAATAAGTAATCAATTGCCAGAAAAGCAGTAAAAGGAACTCATGGATGCTGCAATGTACACTGGCCCACTTTAATACGAATCTCGTCTCAATAAACCTAGAGTTACTATATGTAGTTTGCAATGTGTATTTCTTCTTTAAGAAAACTGGCAAGCATAATCAAATACAGATTGTTTTTCAGGACCCATGACCCAGTCAACTTAAGTTACATCAAAAGGAATTCTTGTGTGCTGAATCTAAGAGCTCAGGTTTCAGAAGCTGTGCACAGCTTCATGCATATTGCATCCTCCAGTATGACTGTCTATCTGCTTAGATGCCCACAGTCAGGGGAGGACAACTGTAAAAATAGATGCCATTTCATGCAAATTCTTGATTGACCCCTTGATTTATCTAGCTTCATTAAATTACTAAACAGAACACACTGACGGAGAAGATCAAGAAAATTGCTCTCACTGATAGCTAACTTCATAACACACCATTTTCTTGCTAGGTTCAGTACTTAAAAAGTACAAACACTCAAAAGCTAGCCTGAGTTTTTTACTTAGGTTTTTCAGTAAAAAGGTACATTCCACACCACAATTAGTCTAATCAAATCAAGGGTAAAGTCTTGATGTAAAGACACATGTGAGTGATGAAGAAAATGAGACAACCTGCTATGAATTGTGGATGTTTATAACTCAAATGGAAAAAAGAAGTGGGTTTTCGTTGCCTAAGCAACACAATGTCACACATAAAGATCACAGTGGCATTGATCATAAACAATGCATAAAGCTTAAAATGTAACCAAAAACATTCTTCTCTGCATATATTCCTCAGCTAGGTTCAATTTCCGCCTAAAGAAATTTGATGTGCTTGAAGTATTATATATATTAGTAGTTAAGACAAATCAGGGATCAAATCAACACAGCGAGTTTATTGCTTCATTTGCAGTTAGCCTGAGGTCAAACATCAAGAGGAGATAGGCTAGTACAAATTCTACATTTATAAGAGATGGCCATGAGGCCAACATTATCATAACCAAATAATTTCATATTCGGTTATCTAAAGAATGCCAGGTAACATCTTCCAAATGTGGACATATGCTTGTGAATTGAAATCATATAGGTTAAAACCTCATTAATCGTTTGCCACCATAACTATTTAATTAGGAGCCTATTTCTGATGAATGGTTTAAGAAATTGAACAGCATTGCTCTGGCATGTTCTATTAACATCTATCCAGTTTATTTTTGTATCAGTGGAAACCGGTGTTTAAATAATGTTGTAAAACAGGCAGAAGATGTTCAGGGGTAGTAACACTCACTTGTAAGCATGTGAAAGCGTACAACGTTCAACAGCAAGCTCTGCATTGCTCTGGTCAGCAAGAATGATGACCGTCTTGAAAATCCTTCCATAAAGCAATCTCCACTCAAGTGCCGTGCGATCCACAGGCCCACTAACATGCATAATCATCACCACATTCCCGAAGTTCTTTCTCCACTTAATCAGATTTCCAATCTCATAGTTAACTGTGCCAATCTCATCGACCCCAAGGTGCACAGATGGCAACTTCTTGGGCACAAACTCCTTCATGTCACCCTCTCCAATGGTTGCCCGCTGCCTATCAATCTCCAGTGACATGAGCCGAGGCTGCCGATAGCCCACAGCAAGCAGGTCCTGCAGCCAAGCAGCTGTTAATCTGACATCCTGCTCTGTCCAGAACCCTTCCTCAGCCATGGCATAGCTCAAATCAAGAATTTTCTCAAACAGTGACCTCTTGTTTGACCTCCACTCATTCAGGAACTTGATCAATCGACCAACATTAACGTGCAGATCCTTCTCTTCTGCGAATGGGTATGACTGAATATGATCCTTCCTGTAAATAGTTGGTGGATAGAAAGCCACATATCCACCAATCTCCCACAAGATCCGCTGCGACCAGTACCCACGGATCACATCGGCCGCCATTGAGCTCACAGACACCGGCATCATGAGCCCCCAGAAAGCTGGTGATTGGAACAATGTATTGAACGAGTTCACTGGTGCCATCATGCCCTGCGGCAGTGCCACCTTCGGGGCTTCCGAATCAAACCTCAGATCGAACGCCGAAGTTGGTGGCTTTCTAGTGAAGTAGAACACGGCATCCACATCGGGCAACCCATCCGACAGCCCCTGCTGAATGAACTGCCGGCCACTGAACACCTCGGTGTAGAAGGCCTCATGGCCCACCTCCCCAACCTTATCCAGCGGCATGCCCCGCGGCCAGACGGACCGCTGGCCAAAGTGCACGTAGGGGTTCACCACGGTGCGGTTGGGATCTGCGTGGCTGTACTGGAGCAGCACTGGGTGGTTGGTGACTCCAGATCCCAAATCCACATCGAAATGCTTGCCCAGATCGTTCCCCGGCACCTCGGCGCGGTCGTCGGCGTCGAAGATCACCTTGGCCCCGTGCTGGACAGCGAAGAGGTAGCCGGCCGTCTTGCGGACGTGGGAGCCGTAGGGCAGGAAGTCGACGGAGCGGTAGCCGAGCTGCGCCTGCAGCTCGAGGGAGAGAAAAATGGCGCCTTTGAGCTCCCACCCGGAGGGCGTGCGGGAGTCGCCGACGGCGAGGAGCTGCCATCCCTTGACACGCGCGAGCGCGGCCAGCGCCGCGGTGGGCGGGGACGAGACGGCGACCACGATCCATCGCTCGGCGCGGAACGACGCGAAGGGGCTCCCCGCCGCGATCGCGAGCGGAGGCACCTTGGACCACGCTACGTCCGGGTAGGGAAGCTTGGCGGGCGCCCCCGATCCCGCGCGGGCGGAGCGGTCGAGGCAGAGCAGCGCGGCGGCGTCGGGGGCGGCGCCGCGCA
Source organism: Paspalum notatum (assembly GCA_022530915.1). Classification (NCBI taxonomy): domain Eukaryota; kingdom Viridiplantae; phylum Streptophyta; class Magnoliopsida; order Poales; family Poaceae; genus Paspalum; species Paspalum notatum. The sequence goes on from CM039692.1 coordinate 29,824,885, forward strand.
GGAGGAAGACGGCGGCGGCGGAGGCGACGACGACGAGGAGCAGCAGCAGCTTGGAGGAGTGCTCGGACGCCCAGGTGGCGAAGTCGAGGTTCTTGGCGAAGGGCCGCGGGTGCCGGCGGTCCGCCCCCGGCGCGCCGCGCGGGGACGCGGACGGCTTCTGCCCCGCGGCAGCCGCGTGCGGGGACGGGCGGTCCTGGACGAGCATCTCCTCCTCCTCCTCGGCCGCGGCGGAGTGGAGTGGATCTGGGGGGTGGGCACTGGGCACGAGGCGGGGAGCGCGCGCGCGTGTGGATTTCGGGGGGTTGGGGGAAGTCGCGGGCGGCGCGACGCGAGATTTGGGGTGGTTGGGCTCGCTGGGCTCGGGTGCGGTGGGCGCCGACAGACAGCGCGGAGGGGGAGGGCGGGGGATCGGTGTCGCGGTGGGGTGGGGCGTCGCGATCGGCCCGCGCGGACGCCGGCGGTGTGTGTCGGTCGGGGACGGGGAGTGGAGTGTGCGTTACTCCAGCGAGGAGCCCAGTGGGTGGAGGGAGCGGTTGGTGGGAGAGGAGCAGAGGGGGAGTCCACCGTCGCTGGCGTGGATGGTTGGCTGGAGAGCGGCTGAGAGAGCCGACGGGCTCTTTGCCGCCGTGGAGCTTTCAGTTTGTTTATAGTCCGTGCACATGGGAATTTTATTATGCGGTGTTTGCAGATCAGTGCAGATCTAGATGCCTGGGAATGGTGAATGTGGGGCAACTTAACAGTGTGCCTACTGCCTAGTGAGCCACATGGTCAATTGCCATCAACCAATCATCGAGTCGGGATGTGCTCAAGTTACCACATTGGACTCATGACTATTCTATGATTATGTTTGGTTGCAAGGACTCATAAGAATTCAGTGGAAAAAATCTTCTTAGGATCCAAATAATATCTCATATTCGATAGATTTTATCGAATAGGCTCAAAATAATCTAATGGTGTTTAAAATCTAGATTCTCAAAATCCCATAGGAACCAAACACCCCATAAGTATTGAGTCTCCTATCATTGCCAATGATTGCACTTGCACTAATCTTATAATAATCAAGCGGTGTTGGCCCCGTTTGTTTTCGCTTTTCTAGGTCTCACTTATGTGGAAAGGAAGTTTTCAACAGAATCCGCTCGCAGGAGAATCCATTGCGTGAAAAATTGAGGTGTTTGGCCATCTAGATTATTAACTCCTCCGAACTCTCATGTCCTTTTCCCCGCCGAGCAGCCTCCCTCGCCTCCTGTCCTTGCTTGGGCCACTGCCTCCCCCACCAGTCCTCGCCGCCTATCCTCCCCGCTCGAGCCGGCGCTGCCACCTCTCCTCCCCTCTCGAGCCGCCGCCGCCGCGGAGGGTCGGGGAAGGCGGAGACGGAGGGTTGGGGGAGACAGAGGGGGGAGGCGGAGGGCCGAGCGGAGGTTCGGGCGGAGGCGGGGGGGGGGGAGCGGGGCGGGGCGGAGAGAATCGTCCGCGTTCTGCGTATCATGAGGGAGGAACTGCGATATGGGGTAAGCGAAGTCGTTTGTAAATGTGGCTCACGGTAGAATCGACGTTCGGAAGTATCACGCAAAAAGCGAAATGTTTGGGCGGAGAATCGGCGTTGATTGACCGAGAATCGGCTTTTAATCATAACCAAACAGGGTCGTTGTTATCCCAACAAAAGGATATCACTTGCACCTTGGTTGCATCCAAGGAGAATAACAAAAATACCTCTAGGAGAATATGTCAATGCAGTTAGGTATTCTCAGGATAGTATGACACACTTTCCAAAGTTTCCACATCATATACACGTACGTATAATACAGACTCTTTGAGGTTAGTCTAGAATGAACCATCATTTTATTATTGGAGCAAGACTTTTTTTAAAGCATTTACATTAATGTTCACAAGATATGCAAGAAAAGCATTAATCATAAAATTAATTAGAAATATCATTCATCATCCTATTAGTTCTAGAATCTTATTAACCATCAGATTTGCTCTATTGTTAGAATAATAATACACCAGTGCTCTTATAAACACAACATAGAGTAATTATCTAAATCTACATCTAAATTAGCCCCATGTCATTATGAAATACAATATGAAATATTTTCTTCAATTTATATCTAAACCAGGACATGGGCATTGCTATAGAGCAAAGACATATGTACCCTATGCAGATGGCATTTGTGCCATTTCTCCACGGCCTCCTTGGTGCGCCAGGCATAAGAGTCGTTGGAGACGATGCTAGTCCCTCCATGTGAGAAGCCATAGACGAACTGGTGTAGGACACTACTGGTGGTAGCTCGGAGTTGTTGATGTAGGACCACTAGGGCCCTCCCTAGATGAGAAGAGTATGACATCAAGATGTGGAATCTAGATCTCAACTAGGAAATTCCTTCCTCCCAAAAAAAATCTTCTTTTTGAATGGGGCTAGCAATTGCAGGAGCTGCAACAGTAGTTTCGATAGCATTGACACCGATATAAGAGGAAAACAATCATGAGTTTTTATGCACACTTGCACCCTCACCTCCACCATACATGAGAAAAGGCTCCAGCATCAGAGGCGGGCAAGATGATGGCTCTAGCAATAAAAACGGCAATGATTAGCGATTAGTAGTGGTGTAAACTTGGAAAATACATGCACCTATTTAAGCAGGTAACTTTTATAGTTTTATATAGATAGGGGATTGATTAGGCCAGTCCATCTCCCTCTTACCATCAACCACAACACAAACATTGAGGAAGAGGAAGGGGATTGGATATTGGTGAAATTAGAAAAGGAAACCATTGGAAGTGGAAGGATATTAAAGCATCTACATAGGTCAAATCTCCATAACCCGTGCTCAACTGCTTTGATGATATAGGCAAGACATTTGAGGTCTACACATCAACCACATCTCATTTCTCTCTTCATGGGCAATGATGAGGTGACCAGTGGGCAACCTTCCCTGTCGTATGGTGCTATGGATCACAAAGCTCGTATGATTTACGTTTCGAAGTTCAGGGCAAGGAAAGACATGCTTCTTATCGTGATAGATGTTCACCATGCAACATTAAAGTGAGTGGGGCACATGCCCCTTAAATTTTTAAACCTAAGCAATTAACAAATGTTCACCATTTGTAAAACTTCAAACCTTGGTATTCTTTAGGCGTGTAAAACTCAAAAAATTACATGTCTGCCCTACGCAGGGGCAGACCTTCATTAAAGATGAGTTGGAGACAACCAACACTTAAAATTGTGAAGGTAATAACAAAATTCCACTATGTTTAAACTTCAACATTTAGCAATTTGTTATTCTTATAATACTATGACATTAAAGAATATTGTAGTATCTATACTATAAAGGGCGAGTGTAGCCAAAACTAATTTTCACCTAACACATCTACACCCGCCTAGACCCATAGGACTGCCGTGTCCCCACCATGAATCATTCGGGCCCACCAAGAATTGGGAAAGAACGCTAGAACGCAGTAATAATCTACCCGCAATCGCCCAACCAAAGTCTGATTTAAGCCCATCGTAATAATCCCACATCGTCCAGAGATATAATGATTTGCATAATCATAACCTATTAGAAGCGCAATCAAGAACATAAAAAAATGTGAGACAACGGAGCGGAAGAGGACGAGGAGGGCACCTCGAGATGGCCGGTCGTCGCTCCTGGCGCAGCGCCCCCGCAGCAGGAGGAGCCCGGCAGAGGAGGCGGTGGCACTCCAACAGCAGGGCGGCACCCACTCCGGGCAGCGAGCAGAGTAGGCGTGGATCTGGAGAACGGCGCCCCTAGCGGCTCAGCCAACTCGTCGTCGCCCACGGCGCCCCCGCATCTGCACTCCGGCAGCAGGGAGTCGGAGCTGGCACCGGCTCCGGGCGGAGGCGCGGACGTGGAGAACTGGCACCTTCGGTGGCTCAGCTAACTCGTCGACACAGACGAGAAAGATCCGGATTGGCTCACGGGCAGAACAGATAAGGTTGTCTTTTTTTTTTTCTTGTGCCAGCACGAGTGGAAAGAATTTTCACGGTACGTGTAGATTCTGAAATGATGTGTGTGGCGGAACCGCCCTGCTTAATCCAGACTAAGCATACCTGCCACCTCTGACTCGCAGTGCACTTAGGCTAGACTAAACCCGGTAGTCCGTCGAGAGTCTTTCAGGCTCTCGATAACACCATTTCCCAGAGGAACCGACATCATACACATCCGACCCTCGATGGAGCTACAACAGTTATAACATTAAAGGCAGTTGAATAGATATTACATAGACTTTAGTTACAAACCAATTCAAAAATCAAATAGTGTTCAACATAGTGTCATACATCAACGTAGTTCAAATAGTCTTTCGCAGCGAAAATTTTGAAGTTCATGTTCACGATAACCAAAAGACTTGCATAAATAGAACGAGCATTGAGCCCACTGATGCCGCTCCTTGCCAGATCATGACTCTTCTTACTCCTGGTGAGGACACTGCCCACCACCAACACAGGCACAGAAGAGAAACTCCGCACCTGTAAGCCAAAAGTGGAGGCAAAACCCTGAGTACTAATTACTCAGTAGGACTTAATGGATGGGGCTTACGGCTGACGCAAAGCTTGCTTACTAACATCTGAATCCTTAGCCATTGCTTTTTAACCAAGATCAAATTAATAAGTGTAAGCAGGATTTGACAGCTGCCTGTATTATCGCACCCGAGCAGGATTTAACAGCTGCTCGAGTCATCAAATTTGTAGAAACATTATGACTATGACAAAGTATTGCATTATAGTCTATCCAATAAACCATCATGAGTATGGCGAGCATTGCATGAAGTAAATCAGGTATATCCAAACATGCAGTATTTCAAAACCATGAATTCATAATACAGCATATTCGAGTAGTTTACTACTTTGCCCGTCAGTGGTATTGGCATTCTCACACCTGGTGAGCATCAGCGATTCGAATCGATTTCTATATTCCCGGGAATAACAAGAAGCACCAGGATGGCATATGCGTATTAACTCCCAGCGTTCCACATATGCTTCCCCCATCTCCACTTATCCCATCTCAAGTTCGATGACCACTCCCGCCTGACTCCCGGAGCGCGTTGTCGCAGGAACGTTACCACGGTCACGTCGGGTCAGCCCTCCCTTGACACCCGCCTCCGCGGCTACCTTTCTCTCAACCAGTGGGTAGGAACGTGCCCCTTTCTTGAGACGGCACAAGTAAGACTTTCACCGGTCCATAGATTCCGGATAAGCACCCTAGCAATGTTATGCCGACCAATAGGCGAACAACGACCGGCCTTATGCGACTCGGGCGGAGTCCATCACACATTATTTCAACTCTCATCATTCAGACCCATATCTCCGCCCGGTCTCCATTTAAATCATAACATAATCATGGTATAATAACAGTAACTTGCTTGGTGAAAGTTTTTCTTTTGAAAAGTAACCCCTACGAGACGAGTGACCTTTATTCACTCGTGTTTACTCGTACCTAGCCATTCTAGGCACTCGTTCCTACGCACTCTAGGTATAGGTGCTAGGGCCAGGGCGGCTAGGGAATCTAATGCAATTGGTTCCATTCATAAGCCTAATGTATATGCGTAATCCGTAAATATTTTATTTGCTGGGAATTGCATGATCCTGCCTACCTTTGCTTTACTTTAAGAAAACCAACAAACCAAACTAAGTTAGTTTGTCGGGTTGTGGGGCTTTGCCCCAGGCAACCCCTTGAAACAGGGACGGTTTACTTAGCGACACGCCGTCTTCTGGCACCGGGTGCACGGGCTCGTCTTCCGGCTCCTGGATTAGCGACTGCTTCTGCATTGGTCCATCGTTCGTGGGATCTATATGCATGACATAGTGCAACATGAGCGCAACGAATGCAAATGCGTGCATGAGATGCATAAGAGATGTAATTCACGGAAATTATTGTCTAGACAATTTACTTATTTCTTATGTAAAACTTACTCCACACGAAAGAGACTCAAGTCATTACTAGGAAATCATACAAACCATCACCCAGATGCAATACAACTCTCCCACATAAAAGGAAATATGAACATGTATTGATGCTAAGGCCTAAACCAATATATAAACTCTAATCATCCTCACACATGCTCATTTGTGAATTAAAATATGCATCTGAGTTTTCATAGCTACACAACTCCAACATGACTTAAACTTTTAATACATGCAGAAAACTAGCATACAAGGCTACTGTCGAAATTTCAGCCCTAAAAGTATTGAAATGAATTTATGAAAAATCTAGCAATATTTCAGCCCTAGACCTTGTCAGATTTTTCATATTTTATGGGGAGGGTTTTTGGTCCTGAAATTTTTCCAGCACCCATTTCTTAGCATAGGGAACATGCACAAAAATCAGCAAGCTCTAATTCTATACTTTTACAGGATATCTATTTTCCATATATATTCTACTTGCAAAAATAGATGTATATACAAACAGTGCCAAGAAATTCCCCTAAACTATCTTCTGTACTCCCTATCATGCTAGTATCACAATAGACTCCTTGGCCGCCCGGCCCTAGCACCTATACTAGGTACGTAGGACGAGTTGCCTAGAAATGCTAGGCTCGACTAGATACGAGTGAGATGTCACTCGTCACGTAGGTGTTTTGAAAAGAAAGAGAACACTGGCTATACGGAGATGCTTATTATGTTGAGAATAAATTGGAGACCGGGCGGAGATTAAGTTTACTTTTTGCGGTGTGCGTTGTTGCGGTGTAATGGCTCCGCCCGAGTCGCATAAGGCCCGTTCGCTGTTCGCCTGCTGATTGGCATAACATTGCTAGAGTGCTTATCCGGTTAATGGGGCCGGTGAAACCTTACTTGTGCCATCCGAAGAACAGAAACACGTTCCTACCCATTGGTTGAGAGGAAGGTGGTCCGGGGGAGCTTGGTACTCATAACGGGGAGACCGAGATGTCGGCAGGCTCGTCATGGGGGCACAACCCGGGGGTCAGGCTGGAGTGAATCGAACTTGGGATGGGATAAGTGGAGGAGGGGGACTGTATGTGGAAAAGGCGTCGTGTGAGTAAGCATATGAGCCCCTGGCATTTTTAGTTATTCCCGGGAATTAGAAATCGATTCGAATCGCTGATGCTCACCAGGTGTGAGAATGCCAAATATCACTGACGGCCAACATAGTAGTAACTTTAATATGATGTATTATGATCCATGTTTTTGAATGCTACATGCTTGGCTATTATGTGCTTTATATTCATGCAAGTTTTTGTGGAGTTCTTAACTGCAAATGGTTTAGTTATCATAAAAGGATAGCAGCTGTCAGATCCTGCTACCTTATGATCATAACCTGTATAAAAGCAACGGCTAAGGACCAACTCCCTAGTAAGCAAGCTTTGCGTCAGCCGTAAACCCTGTCCATTAAGTCCTCTGAGTAATTAGTACTCAGGGTTTTGCCCCCAAACATTTGGATTTCAGGTATGCAGTTCCTCTTCTGTGCTTGTGTTGGAGGAGGGACCTGTTATCATCAGGAGTGAGAAGCGTCATGAGTTGGCACTGGAGTGACATCAGTGGGCATGATGTTGCTCTGTTTCTGCAAGTCTTTTGTTTATCATGAACTATAAACTTTGAAAATTTCCGCTGCGAGATACATTTTGAACTCTATTTACGTATGAAACGATGTTGAACTCTATTTTATTTTGAACTGGTTTGTAACCTAACTTTCTATGTAACACCTATTCAACTGCCTATGATGATATAACTGTTGTGGCTCCATCGAGGGTCGAATGTGTGTGATGTCGGTTCCTCGGGGATTTGGCGTTATCGAGAGCCGAAGGCCTCTCGACGGACGACCGGGTTTAGTACGGTCTAAGTATACTGCAAGTCAAGGGTGATATGTGTATTTGGCCCGTATTAAATCGGCGGTTCCGCCACAGCTGGTATCAGAGCTGATTATACACAGACAACAGTTATATTATCAAGTTTTCTTTTACAAAATTACTTTCGAAAGCCCTTTCAAGTAATTTGAAAATGAGAGTAAATAATATGCCCGTATTAAGGATATTAGTGTATATCAGGCGACATCGCTAACATTTTGACCTAGATAGAACTCATATGCATATTCGGCGCTTTGAGAAGCAACTTTTCGGTCATAGCCATCCTCAGTACTGGAGGAATGCTATCGGGTTTTGCGGATTGTTGTGAACTCTGCATTCATGCTGGTAGGCTAGAAATTTTAAGGGGGGTGGTCACCTTTGGTGTGTTTGTGACCATTCTCCTGTTGTGACGCAGCAAGATTCAATTTGCTTGCGTGGGTGCCAGCCCGGTCTAGCAGAGGACCGTACAGATGCGTTGTCCACGCGGCACAAAATGGCGTGGATGCCACACGATGTGGTAATGTATGAGCATGCATTTTTTCTGCAGGTAAACTAACTCCGCGCGAAACTAAGAACGACTAGAAAACGACTAGTTGAAATAGAGAGTGCCGTGCATATTGTCACCGAATAACCGGTAGTATATACTAGACTAGGATGTGTGATGTGAGACGGTACAAACGAATCATGCATCATGTTCATCACTTTGATTATATGGGAGTATTGCTAAAAAGCATACAAAAGAAATCATGAACTTAAGTTCCTTATCACTTTCTTTTTTATTGGTGCATTAAAATATTGTATAAACTCACTCAAAATTTTTAATGCAAAAGCCTTTATTTTTGTGTCCAACAGATGGTTAGGACCAAGCAGACCGCGCGTAAGGCCGTGGGGGTAGGGGGCGCCCGCTCCCGCCAGTGACCCACACTCCACCCCTGGTAGAGGACGGCTACTCCACACTCGCTGCCGGAAGGACTGCACCCTCTTCCGGATCATGTGCAGAGCCTTGCGGCAGATGGAACGCCGCCCCTGTCCCTTCTACTCCATGCAGACCATGCACGGGCAGGGGAGCTACTGGGCCCGGGTGGTCATCCCGCACCCGAACTCCGCGAACCCACACACCATCGTGGTCTACGGGGCGAACGAGGAGGAAGCCTATCTGAAGGCAGTTATGACAGCTATCACTTTTCTGAGCTCTGAGGAGGATGCGGGCCGCTCAGACCTGCGTTATCTCCCCACGCAGGAGATGGACGACGAGTGGGTCCGCCGCCACGACATGCTCAAGGCCCGCACCGACACACGACCCTATGCAGCATGTATGGAGTTTGCCAGTGAGATGCACGGGATGTATGACCGCGCTGAGGGCAGGAGCCGTTTCTACTTTCACAGGCACGCGGAGGCGCGTGCTCGAGTGGAGGAGCTGGAGGGTCAGGTGGCTCAGCTACAGCAGCGCCTCGCGGTGTACGAGCCGCCTCCAGCAGAGCAGGACCCTCAGGACAGGGAGTCCTCTGAGCCGATGGAGATGAAGGAGGAAGGAGAGGGCTCCGTCCCCACAGGCCGCTCTGTGACTTAGAGAGGAGTGGTGATGAGGAAGGAGAATGAGGCGCTTTTGTGTATCGTTTAGCACGTTGATAGCGATATTTTGTATTACACCGCTCCGTGCATTTATGTGTGGTTGTACTAAAAACCTTGATGAGATGTGAGAGCTCATTTGTGTACGCCATTCATGTAATGATGGACACCTTGTTATGTGCCATTTGATGGTTGGTCGCTGAAGCCGTCATCCCACGATGTAATGATAAGACCTTAAGTAGTATTCGAACTTTTAAATCTTGCTCGAAGTCTGTCGTACATTCTTGAGTAGCTGGAGTAGGTTGAATGGATGAAATTGACTTTGTATCTCGTTTTGGGATGCAGCGCTGGGATGATAGGTACACTAGTGTAGCTCTTCCCCAAACGCCTCGAGAGGAGGATTAACTTTTTATTACAGATTATATGGTATCATATTGCATGATTTCATGTATTTACAATGTTGTCCGTGATGCTATAATTTTATCAGCGCGTCACATTGTAATAAGGTATTGTGGGATTAAAACCCGATTGACCTCCCTCTTGCAGATGGTGAACACTCGCAATGGGCAACACTCGGGGTCGGAGCCACATGCGAACGGCGCTCCACCCCCACCGGAGCTAGCCACCCTAGTCGTGCAGCAGGCCGAGCTGATCCGTTTGCTCGCAGAGGAACGCCAGGGCCGTGGTCAACTACAACCGCGGGAGCCCAGGAACCGAGGCATCTCATATAGGGACTTCAAGGAACTGCGACCCCCGTCTTCACGAAGTGTCCTGAACCTCTGGACGCGGATGATTGGCTCCGCACAATTAGGTCCAAGTTCACACTCCTTCCAGAATTGACCGAGCAGCAGAAGGCGCGGTTTGCCGGGCAGTTGCTGCAAGGACCAACAGGCGCGTGGCATGCCACGTTCCTCGAAATGCAGCGGGCTGGGCATGAGCCCACCTAGGAGGAGTTTACCCAGGCTTTCCGGGCTCACTATATCCCGGACAGCTTGATGGAGCAGAAGAAGCAGGAATTTCGGGAGCTTAAGCAAGGCAACAAGACTGTGATGCAATATGTACAGTCTTTCATTCACCTTTCACAGTATGCACCAGAAGACGTGGCAGATGATCCCCGCCGAGCAGCTAGGCTCTTGAACGGCCTTGACCCCACTCTCCAGACTCACTTGGGGCGCCGTTACCAGAGTTTCACTGATCTAGTGGACACCGTACTTGACATGGAAAATCGCCTCCGGGTCGCAAATGAGGACCAGAGGCACAAGCGCCAAGCTAACACGTCTGCTGCTGGATCCTCCCAGAAGCAGAAAACAGTCTACAGATCTCCACAGCAGCACTACCAGCAGCCACGCTTTGTGGTCCGACCAAATCAGTCGGGCTGGGTTCACAAGGCACCACAGTAGCAGCAGCGCCTTACCTCTGGCACACAAGCTCAACTCCCTGCACCCCGTGTCCTCGCTATTCCAGGACCCGGAAATCCCTGTTTCAACTGTGGCAAGACAGGGCATTTTAGCAGAGACTGTAGGGCACCCCGCAGGATCCAAGGCCCGAACCCTGCGGGCGGCAGTCAGCAAGGCAAGCAGAAGGGGCCCGCACAGAAGACTGGCCGTGTGCACTATATTCACATGGAGCAGATCCCCGCTGGAGTGCCGGTACTCGCTGGTACGTTCATGATCAACGGTCATCTGACCGTCGTGTTATTCGATTCGGGGACCACTCATACATTCATTAGCAAAATATATGCACAGAGGCATAGCTTAAAAATGTACAAGTTAAGGGAAAATTACCACATCACTGCCCCAGGGGCTCCCATAGATACCAGTCTGGAGGTTAGACATTTAAATTTGGATATTGGTACGGAAAAGTTTATCATCAACCCCGTGGTGCTGCCACACCAAGGAATTGATGTTATATTGGGGATGAACTGCATGACGGAGAACGATGCCGTCCTGGATGTTGGCAGCAGGACAGTGCAGTTAAGGTCTAGGGTCAGTGGTAAGGTCTTACGAGTGCATATGCCAGACATGAAACACCTGGTGCCCACAGTTAATGCAACTGAGCTTGATGAAATTAAAAAGATTCCAGTAGTGCGTAACTTCCCGGACGTATTTCTGGAAGAGCTTCCGGGTCTACCTCCGGATAGAGAGGTGGAATTCCGCATAGATCTCGTACCTGGCACTGCCCCTGTCTCCAAGAGACCGTACAGAATGGCTCCTGATGAACTGAAAGAGTTAAAAATACAACCGCAAGAACAGCTAGATAAAGGGTTTATTCGGCCTAGTTCATCACCTTGGGGTTGTCCGGCCCTCTTTGTAGAAAAGAAAGACCAAGGGGGTAAAAGGCTATATGTGGACTACCGGCCGTTAAATGCCGTGACCATCAAAAATAAATACCCAATACCACACATTGACATTCTGTTCGATCAGTTAGCTGGGGCGAAGGTCTTTTCAAAAATTGACCTAAGGTCTGGCTACTATCAGATAAAAATCAGAGAAGAAGACATACCTAAAACAGCCTTCTCGACCAGATATGGCCTATATGAATATTTGGTCATGTCCTTTGGTTTAACCAATGCACCGGCTTTCTTCATGTACATGATGAATTCGGTGTTTATGAATGAGCTCGACAAGTTCGTAGTGGTGTTCATTGATGACATATTAATCTACTCCAAGAACGAAAAAGAACATGAGAAACACTTGCGGATAGTGCTCGCCCGGCTAAGAGAACACAAACTCTATGCCAAGTTCAGCAAGTGTGCGTTTTGGCTGAAGGAAGTAGGTTTCTTGGGGCACGTTCTGTCAGAGAAGGGGGTAGCAGTCGATCCTAGCAAGGTAGAGGTTGTCCTGAACTGCAAACAGCCAGAAACAGTGACCGGAATCCGGAGTTTCCTTGGTCTAGCGGGCTACTACCGCCGCTTCATCAAGAACTTCTCCAAAATCGCAAAGCCCATGACCTCGTTAACAAAGAAGAATGCAAAATTCATATGGAGTCCGAAGTGTGAGGAAGGATTTCAAGAACTAAAGAAGCTGTTAACGACAGCACCCGTGCTAGCCCAACCAGACATCACAAAACCCTTCGATGTGTATTGTGACGCCTCTGGCCAGGGGCTTGGCTGTGTCCTAGTGCAAGAAGGGAGAGTAATCGCTTACGCTTCCCGCCAACTAAGGAAATATGAAGCAAACTACCCAACCCATGATCTTGAGCTAGCCGCAGTTGTACACGCCCTGAAGATATGGAGGCACTATCTGCTGGGCAACACTTGTCATATCTACACTGACCACAAGAGCCTCAAATACATCTTCACACAGCCCGAATTAAACATGAGGCAAAGACGGTGGTTAGAGTTGATAAAAGACTATGACCTGGAGATTCATTATCACCCCGGGAAGGCGAATGTGGTAGCTGATGCACTAAGCCGTCGGGCTCATTGCAATGTGATTGAAGCTCGGCCCACAGCAAGAGTGATATGTTGGGAAATGGATGAAATAGAAATGCCAACCGAACAGCTAGTCGAACTCTATAGCCTCATCATTGAACCGACAATAAAAGACCTAGTCATTGCAGCACAAAAACAAGATCCGGGTATGGCCCACATTCGTGAGGGTATTGATGAAGAGAAAAAGGCTTGCTTCACACTAGACGACCAAGGGGTCCTGTGGTTTAAAGATCGCCTAGTAGTACCAAAAGATATGGGGTTGCGGAAGAAAATACTCAATGAAGCCCACACCTCCATGTTTACCATACACCCAGGCAGTAATAAAATGTACCAAGACCTGAAACAAAAATTTTGGTGGACTCGCATGAAGCGGGAAATTGCCAAGTACGTGTCAGAATGTGACGTATGTAAGAGGGTGAAAGTTGATCACTTAAAGCCGGGCGGTATGCTTCAACCCCTGAATATCCCGGCTTGGAAGTGGGAAGATATACACATGGATTTCGTGGTGGGTTTGCCTCGCACTCAGAAGGGTTATGATTCTATATGGGTGATCGTCGATCGATTTACGAAGGCCGCACACTTCATACCAGTTAAAACTTGCTACACCGCAGCCACATATGCCGGGCTGTACATTTCCCGAATAGTATCCCTACACGGTATTCCCGTGACCATCACTTCAGATCGAGGCTCAGTTTTTGTGTCTCGCTTCTGGGGACATCTGCAAACTGCCCTCGGAACGAAACTGATTCGCAGTTCGGCATACCACCCTCAAACCAGTGGCCTAGTTGAAAGAATAAATCAGATCGTAGAAGACATGCTGAGGGCATGTGCCTTAACTTATTCCACAAAATGGGATGAGTGTTTGCCCTTGGCAGAGTTTGCTTACAACAACAGCTACCAGAAGAGTTTGAATATGGCTCCTTTCGAGGCCCTATTGTGGCGGAACCGCCCTGCTTAATCCAGAATAAGCACACCAGCCACCTCTGGCTCACAGTGCACTTAGGCCAGACTAAACCCGGTAGTCCATCGAGAGTACTACAGCTCTCGATAACACCAAATCCCAGAGGAACCGACATCAAACACATCCGACTCTCGAACGAGCCACAACAATTACATCATCACAGGCAGTTGAAATAGAGAATAATAGAATTAATTTACAACCCAAATGTATGAACTCAAATACATTTTCAAATATAGCGGAAGCGAAATCAGAGTATATAAATATAGCGGAAGCATTTTCAAAATCTCGCAGCGGAGACCATATACTTAAGTAGTCTTCATGAAGAGATAAACAAGGCGAGTAGCACCGAGCCCACCGGTACTACCACCTCCAACACAGTTATCCAGCTATCGTCGGTACCTGTAATCCAAAAGTGGGGGCAAACCCTGAGTACTAATTACTCAGTAGGACTTAAAGGACGGGGCTTACGGCTGACGCAAAGCATGCTTACTAATCATGTGGGTCCTTAGCTGTTGATTATTAAACAAAGTCATGTTGACATAAGATAGCAGGATTTGACAGCTGCTATCCATTAATCATGATAGTCATTTGTATCATAGAGTAAATACTTGCAGGAAAGTAAAACAAGAATACATGTCCCGTCTCAAGATTCACAGTGTCTCCATCCAACCCCTTGGGAGTAGCCGTCTCAGGAGCGATACCACGGTATGGGTCAGCCCTCCCTCAACCTCAAAGCATCTCCTAAGTCCATCAACCTCCTAGCAGCGGATGAGCAACACCCTGAATAGTGGGACGAATCATCACATCCAAGCATGTTGGTATACAAAATCATGAATTAATAGTATAACATATTCAAGTGGATTACTACTTTGCCCGTCAGTGGTATTGGCATTCTCACACCTGGTGAGCATCAGCGATTCGAATCGATTTTTATATTCCCGGAAATAACTAGAAATGCCAGGGGTATATGCTTACTAGCCATCGCGTTCCCACATATAGCCCCCATCTCCACTTGTCCCATCCCAAGTTCGATTCAATCCTTCTGTTGTTCTCAGGTTGTGCCGCCTTAGGAGCGATACCACGGTCACGTCGAGTCAGCCCTCCCTCGACTACAAGCTCCCCAAGGTGTCACAGTAGGAGTCTGTCTCTGTTCTTCGGATGGCACAAGTAAGACTTTCACCGGTCCATTATCCCGGATAATCTCCCTAGCAATGTTATGCCGACCAATAGGCGAACAACGACCGGCCTTATGCAACTCGGGCGGAGTCCAGTGCACAATACCATAAACAATAAATAACTCATAAAATCTTCGTCCGGTCTCCATTTAAGACATAAGCATGTATAATAACTTCCATAAGTGAGATTTTTGTCACACTGTAAAGTCGCACCTACGAGACGAGTACAATCACTCGTGTCTACTCGTACCTAGCAATTCTAGGCACTCGTCTTACGAACTCTACGCATAGGTGCTAGGGCCAGGGCGGCCAGGAAGTCTAATGCAGTTGGTTTCAAACAACTCCTAATGCATATGCGTAATCATCACACAAGATTGTATTTGCTGGAAGAAGTCATGGTCCTGCCTACCTTTGAGTATTCTTATGAAAACCAACAAACTAAACTAAGTTAGTTTGCCGGGTTGTGAGGCTTTGCCCTAGGCAACCCCTTGAAGCAGGGATGGATTTAATCAGCGACACTTCGTCTTCTGGCTCTAAATATAGCCTGTCGTCTGGTTCCTTGATCACTGGTGTCTCCTGTGTTGGTAGCTCCTTGCACGCGGGGTCTGTATGCATGATAAAATGCAAGTGAGTGCAACAGAATGCAAATGCATGTCTATGATACAGTGTTATATGCATGGCATAGTGCAAACATGAGTACAACGAATGGCAGATGTATGCATGAGGTGCCAATGAAATATAAGGCATGATCAAGTAGCTTGTGAAGAATGGGTTCGGGTACTATTAGTTTAAACACACCCCATAATAAGAAAACTTAACGACTTTGCTAAGAAATCATACAGCCCATCACTAAGAAATCGTACAAACCATCACTATATTGTTATCTTTGAAGTTAACAGGAGTTACTGTCTTATATGTGTACGCAGTCCCTATCAAATGAAAAGAAGTTGTTTCATTAAAACACCTTTATGAATATAAAGCACTCATGAGTTCAGGTAGTTGGACAACTCAATTGATTTTAAATATTTTTACCACATGTAGACACATACTTCATAGAGCTACTGTCAAAATTTCACCTACAACCAAGTTATAATTAATTTATTAAAATTCCAGCAAGTTATCAGCCCTATAGCTTCTCGGATTTTTCATAATTTATAGGAGTGAGTTCTGGACCTAAAATTCCTACAACAAGTATTTCATGGCATGAACATCATATACAAAAATCATCAAGCCCAAAAATCCAAAGTTAATAGGACTTCTATTTTTCCATATTTTATTTTACCATGAAAATCATATATGTCAAAATAGCAGTAATAAGGTGCACAAAAATACTTTCTGGAACCAAGACATCACTAGTAGGCTACTAGATTTTTTCCATAATTTTATTAGCAGTTTAAATACACTTTTTCCTATTTTCTTTTTCAACTAGTAGCATTTTATTATTTTCAATTCAGCAGCTAAAACACACATGCACAAACTCATACTTTACTGATGAGCTACCCATATTATATAGAGTACATGAAAAATACTAGAAGTCACATTTGAGCATATTTTATATAGCCTTCATTATCCAAGTTAATTAAATACACAATTCATATGCATAAAGGCAAAACAGTAATTAAACAGTCAATGCTAGAGCTACCAAAAATCACACAGTACCTAGATGCCATAACAAAGCTACTGTCCAAGTTTCATAATTTTTGGAGTTCATTTGGTCCACTTTTACCATTTATTTACCTACACCAGGCATGCACTTAACTAGGGGCAAAATAGACTTTTCACACATCCACATCATACCTATCCTGTAGATCTACTCAAGAGGAATCCATAGCCACTGAGTTTGTCCATTTTGGATTTTTCTTTGAATTGTTATAATTTTTCAAAGTTTCAGCCGAAATAAAGTAAAAACAATTGGAAAACATTAGATCCAGGGGCCTGTACGCAATTAACCGTAGACCTCAGGGGCAAGATCGTAAGATTTACAAGGCACAGTACACAGCGCGTTGGATTTACTCGTGAAACGTCAAAAGGCCGAGGGTTAAAATGCAAAACTCTCGGTCTCCTTCAACCTCCCGCCGGTGGGGGAGTTGACCGCCGCCGGCGGCGCGTTGAACCGGCCGCGCGGGGCCCGCGGGCTCGCCGGCGGTGGTTGGGGAGAGAGAGGAGGGAGTGGGGAACCTTACCCCCTACCTTGATTCGACGGACGGTGAGCGGAGGAGGCCGGCGACGTAGCTCAGGGGAGGCGGAAGTCCGGCGTGGTGGTGGGGCTCGGCGGTAGGGTCTCGCCGGCCTAGGGCTGGGGTTTTTGGTGGAAAGGAGTATGGGGAGTGCCGGCGTGGGGGTGTGGGGGAGTGGAGACGAGCGGAGGGGCGGTGCTAGTTTGAGCCCGAGCCCCTGGCTATGGCGGGGCGGCGAACTTCGGCGTGGTAATGCGCCGTGAGGTTGCGGAGGTGGCGGCCTAGGCCTAGGTGGAGCGGTGGAGTGGCGCGTGAGGAAGAGCGGCGCGGTGAGCAGGAGGCACGGGGACGGCCGGAGCGGTGGGCGCGAGGTCGAGCCGAGCGCCGTCAATGGCGGCGGGTTCGGTGCGCCGAGTGGGAGCGAGGGAGGGAGTTGGGAGAGGCAGAGAGCGGAGGAAGGCGAGGCGAGTGAGAGGCCCGGGGAGGCGCGGCCTCGGCCGTCGGCCGACGGCAGGCGGCGTCTGCCGCGTGGAGGAGACGGAGAGGGGAGGTGGAGCGGTGGCCGGGTGATGGACCAAGTCCATAGACCGTGGGACACTGCGCAGTGGGACCGGGGTAGGGAAAGAGAGAGACGGTCCATGGACCGGGTGCATGGTGGCGCGCAAAGGTGGGACCCACCAGACCGGCGCGTTCCAATTTTGCGAGCGGGAATCCGAAGGCCTGACCTATGGGGCCCACTTGTCATAGAGACAGATGAAAAGGAAAAATCCCGAAAAATGGAAAATGGAGTTTGACTGCAGATACACTTGTTTGTATTTCGCATTTTTGAACAAGTTAAAGGCCGAATTTGAAAATACCCCAATTGGATGAAGTGTTCTAAATTGTTCCTCTACATTTTCCTTATAAACTTGTATACCATGTTGTATTCAAAAATGTGGTTTAAATTTGAATTTAATCTGCTGACCAAGGTTTGACCAACAAAACCTTCCAGCTTGGAAATTCTAAAAGTCTACTTTCTAGACACTTTCACAAAATAAGTTTTATACCAATGTTGTTCATAATTTCATGATCTACAATTTCCTCAATACCGTCATTGCAAGGTTTTGGTTTTAAGATCAAGAAAATTTAAAATTACCAAACTGGTCAGGTTCGGACAGATTTCACATGCTGACAGAAAAAGCCCCAAAACTCTATGCAAACCTTCATGCATGTCAAAGCACCAAATACCAAAGTTGTTCACAATAAAATTGTATACAAGTTTGTCAATGTAAGTTTCACCCAAATCTAAATAGAATCAAAGTTATGAGCTCAAACACAGAGACATATATGCAGAAAACAGGTTTTTAACAAGTGGCATTTCAACCAAGTTTGAATTAGGGTTCAAGTGCATGTCATTGCATGATGTGTCATTGCATGATGTATTATGATGAATGTTGCATGTATGATGGATGATTAAGCACTTGAGATGCCGGAGCATCACAACCCACCTCCCTTAAAGAAATCTCGTCCCAAGATTCTGATGTGATGTGGGTGGATAAGTTAATGAGAAGAATGTGCATTGTATATGAGTTCAAAACTTTAAATTGCTGTGACGTACTCAATTCGAAGTGGATAGAAGGAATCCGGGATACTTTGTTTGTAAAAATTTCTCTTGTTCCCATGTTGCCTCTTCCTCGGAGTGATTACTCCATTGCACCTTGTAGAAGTTAATAGTTCTTCTTCGTGTTGATCTCTGCTTTTGGTCAATGATCTTTATGGGTTTCTCTTCATAAGTGAGGTCAGGTTGGATCTGAATTTGAGATGTATCAATCACTTCCTTTGGCACTCTTAAACACTTCTTGAGTTGCGAGACATGAAACACGTCATGAACCGCAGCCAGGTGTGGTGGTAGCTCCAGCCGATAAGCAACTGGCCCACATTGCTCTGTGATCTTGAACGGACCAACATATCGTGGTGCTAACTTGCCTTTCACTCCAAACCGATGCACCCCTTTCATAGGTGACACCTTGAGATACACATGATCGTCCTTCTCAAAGACTAAGGGTATTCTCCTCTTATCTGAGTAGCTTTTCTGCCTAGATTGTGCTCTCTTTAGATTGTCATGAATGAATTTAACTTGTTCTTCTACTTGTGTTACCAATTCTGGGCCGAATGTGACACGTTCTCCTGGTTCTGACCAGTTGAGTGGTGTTCTGCACCGTCTACCGTATAGGGCCTCGAAAGGATCCATTTCTAAGCTCTTCTGATAGCTGTTGTTGTAGGCGAACTCCGCCAAGGGGAGACATTCATCCCACTTGGTGGAATAAGTCAAAGCACACGCCCTCAACATGTCTTCTAGGATCTGGTTTACTCTCTCAACTTGACTGCTTGTTTGATGATGGTATGCCGAACTGTGAATTAAGTTGGTTCCAAGAGCAATTTGCAGTTGCTCCCAGAAGCGAGACACAAATAGCGAACCTCTGTCTGAAGTAATAGTTCGAGGAACACCGTGCAAAGAGACAATCCTGGCTATATAGATTTCGGCATAGGTTTTGGTATGGTAAATTGTCTTCACCGGAATGAAGTGAGCTGATTTCGTGAATCGGTCAATGATCACCCATATGGAATCATACCCCTTCGATGTGCGAGGTAATCCCACAATGAAGTCCATGTGTATGTCCTCCCATTTCCAGGCTGGAACTGCTAGAGGTTGAAGCATACCGGTAGGCCTTAAGTGATCCGCTTTCACTCTTTGACACACATCGCACTCGGATACATACTTGGCGATCTCCCGTTTCATACGGGTCCACCAAATTTTTGCTTCAGATCTTGGTACATCTTGTTGCTGCCCGGGTGTAAGGTGAACATGGAGGTGTGAGCTTCATCTAGGATTTTCTTCCTCAGCTCCATATCCTTTGGTACCACCAAGCGGTTTTTGAACCACAAGACTCCTTCTTCGTCAAGCTTGAAACATGCCTTTTTCTTGTCATTGATCTCATCTCGAATATGTGCCATGCCCTTATCTTGCTTTTGCGCTGCTATGATTTGATCTTTTATGGTTGGTTCAAGGACAAGGTTGTAAAGTTCGGCTTCCAGCGCTGTTGGCATTTCTATGTCCCCAATCTCACAGCATAGCACTCTCACTGTTGGACGAGCTTCAATGAAGTTGCAATGAGCTTTACGGCTCAATGCATCTGCTACTACATTAGCCTTACCGGGGTGGTAGTGAACTTCTAAGTCATAGTCTTTGATTAACTCCAACCAACGACGTTGTCTCATGTTTAGTTCTGGCTGTGTGAATATGTATTTCAGACTCTTGTGATCGGTGTATATGTGGCATGTGTTGCCCAACAAGTAATGTCTCCATTTCTTCAGAGTATAGACAACCGCAAGTAGCTCAAGATCGTGAGTTGGGTAATTCACCTCATGTTTCCTCAGTTGGCAGGATGCATATGCAATCACTCTCCCTTCTTGCATCAGAACACAACCGAGGCCACTACCAGAGGCATCACAATACACGTCAAATGGCTTGGTAATGTCTGGTTGAGCAAGAACAGGTGCCGAAGTTAGGAGCTTCTTTAATGTCCCAAAGGCTTCTTCGCACTTTGGGCTCCACGCAAACTTTGCATTTTTCTGGGTTAATGCTGTCATAGGCTTTGCTATTTTTGAGAAGTCTTTGATGAAGCGGCGGTAGTAGCCTGCTAAACCAAGAAAATTCCGTATCTCTGTCACAGTTTGTGGCTGCTTCCAATTCAGCACATCTTCCACCTTGCTGGGATCGACAGCCACTCCCTTCGCTGACAAGATATGGCCTAGGAATGCCACTTCCTTTAGCCAAAACGCACACTTGCTGAACTTGGCGTAAAGTTTATGTTCTCTAAGGCGAGATAGCACTATCCGCAAATGTTCTTCGTGCTCCTTCTCATTCTTGGAATACACTAAGATGTCATCAATGAATACTGCCACGAATTTGTCAAGCTCATTCATGAACACCGAGTTCATCAGGTATGAAGAAAGCTGGTGCATTAGTCAACCCGAAGGACATGACAAGATACTCGTAAAGCCCATAACACGTGGAGAAAGCGGTCTTTGGTATGTCTTCTTCTCGGACCTTTATTTGATGGTACGCGGATCTAAGATCAATCTTGGAGAAAACTGTGGCTCCCCCAAGCTGATCAAATAGGATATCAATGTGTGGCAAAGGGTACTTGTTCTTGACAGTAACAGCATTCAACGGTCGATAGTCCACACATAATCTCTTACCACCTTGGTCTTTCTTCTCAACAAAGAGGGCGGGACAACCCCAAGGTGATGAGCTAGGTCGAATAAACCCTTTGTCTAACTGCTCCTGCAGTTGTGTTTTTAGCTCCTTCAGTTCATCAGGTGCCATTCTATACGGTCTCTTGGAGACAGGTGCCGTGCCAGGTACAAGCTCAATGGCAAACTCAACATTTCTATCCGGTGGGAGCCCGGGAAGATCTTCTGGAAACACATCTGGAAAATCAGAAACCATCGGTATCTTCTTGATCAACTGGGCTTCTGTGGCATTTACTATGGGTGGTGAATGCTTGTGACTTGGCAGGTGAATGTGCATAACCTTTTCACTCTTGCTAGACTTCATTTGAACTGTCCTACTAGTAATATCTAACAAGACATTGTGCTCTTTCATCCAATCCATCCCTAAGATAATGTCAATCCCCTGGTTAGGGAGTACCATAGGATCAACATAGAATTCCTCTGTGCCAATGCACAAGCGTAAGTGCCTCACAATCTGGCTCGTGTCAATTGGTGACCCCGGGGCTGTGATATGGTATTTTGCCTTCATATTATCAATGTGATAACCATGTTTAGTTGCATATGACCTACTGATGAAAGTGTGTGTTGCTCCGGAGTCAAACAAAACCACAGTAGGGTGCTCGTTGATAAGAAATGTGCTTGCTAACACTGGTTCACCTTCTGGAATTTGATCTACATGGGTATAGTGCACACGACCTTCTGTTGGGGCTGGATCTCGCTTTGGTCCTTTCTTCTTATTCTGGCGTGGGTTGTCTCTGATCAACAATGGTGCCTGGCTTTGCCGACGGGCAAAACAATTATTGCTGAAATGGCCGATCTTTCCACAATTGTAGCAGGGGTATTTGGCACTTGGTTTGGCCGGTGGCACTGAAGCAGGCGGACGAGGTGGTGCACTGCAAGAGGAGGGTTGTTGCGTCCCCCAGTGTTGTTCTTGTTGCTGGGCATGTCGATGTAATGTATGAGTGGTGAACAATGAAGCACAACCCGTTGCTGCTGAGAGGAATCTGACTGAAGTGTGCTTGCAAGTCTTTTCCTACGCTGATCCTCATGGGCATGATTAAGGCGATCCTCCATGTCGATGGCGACGTCTACCAACTCAGTGAAGCTGTCGTAGCTGCGCCCCAAGTGAGTCAGCAGGGTGGGATCAAATCCATCCAACAGACGGGTAGCCCTACGTGGGTCAGTGTTGACGTCTTCAGGGGAGTACTGCGACAGGCGGATGAAAGCCTGCACGTACTCGAGTACCGACATGTTCCCTTGTCGAAGTGCACGGAACTCTCGTTGCTTGAGCTCGATGAGGCTAGGCGGGAGATAGTGAGTCCGAAAAGCCGCACGAAACTCATCCCACGTGACCTGGTGCCCGGCTGGTTGCATTGCCAGGAATGAAGCACACCAGGCCCCAAGGGACCATGTAGACACTGTGCTGCGAAGCGAGCCTTCTGTTGCTCAGTGAGTTGGGGCAGTAGACTGAACTTGGACTCGATGATCCGAAGCCAGTCATCAGCATCGAGTGGATCAGTGGCAACGGTGAAGATCGGCGGTTGCAGCGCCGCAAAGTCAGTGTAGCTGATCTCTTGCGGGTCGCGCCGTTGTTGCGCTTGAGCTATCAAGTCGATGAGTTGCTGAGCGACCTGAGTGGCCAACTTAGAAGGAGATGGGGCTCCATGAGCGGCCCCCTGAGCAGATGTCTCTGGTGGGGTGACCATCAGCAAAAATGAAGCCGGTCGAGTTTAGTCCAAGAGCTTTTTGTGCAACCGATGCGGTGATAAAAAGATCATAGTGCCATAATTATATTCTGAATACATGAAAGCATGTAAATAAACAGAATAGCTCGATTGCACTTAAAGTGTTAGCAAACATCTTGTAGGTTTGGATAAACGAATCTGCTAATGGAAACTCGTGCGCAGTCTTAGAT
The DNA here is from genome assembly GCA_022530915.1 of Paspalum notatum. Lineage (NCBI taxonomy): Eukaryota > Viridiplantae > Streptophyta > Magnoliopsida > Poales > Poaceae > Paspalum > Paspalum notatum. Next base: position 29,848,208 of record CM039692.1, read on the forward strand.
GCTGGTCAATACTTCTGAGTTTCGTCGATATGGTTGTCAAGACGATCGATTTGGGTGGATGTCCAATTACGAAAATTCTCTAATGACTAGTCCTCTATTCCTTTGGTACGTAACTAGCTCTTAGATCAAATCTCACGCGAATTGGGTGAGGGATGCAATTTCATTCAGGTGCTGTTTCTGACCGTGGTCGTTCGGTTTATCGTGGGGAACCCCTTTTCGCAAAATTAACTGTATTGTGTGAGTGAAATGTGCAGAAAGTTTGTTTAGGTCGCGATTTATCCCATTTGTCTTTTAGTAATATCCCCAGAATGATAACAGAAGATACATGATGCATGATTCGTCCTATTCAGTCTAACATCACACATCCTATGTATTATATATATAGCTAGCGAAAATTCGGTGACATATATGCACGTCTCTCCTTAATGCAACTAGCCGTTCTCTAGTCGTTCTTAGTTTCGCACGTGGTTAGTGTACCTGCAGAAGAATGCATGCTCATACATTACCACCTATTGTGGCATCCACGCGTGACCGCTGCGTGGACAACGTTGGTGGGCCGATGCACCTTTTCCTCAAAGTCTGACTTTCCACCAGTACTGGGGATTATCGAGAAAAAGGTGGATCCCAAAACCAAATGTAAGTGTGGTGGGTATGAAAGCATCCAAAGCATGCCCACCACCCTTAAAGAGCTTTTACTATGGGGCATGAATGCAGGGTTTACAACCGTTCGCAAATCCCGATAGCTTCCACCAGTACTGGGGACAGCTATGGCCGAAAGGTTGCTTCCCAAAGCGCCGAATATGCATATGAGTTCTATCTAGGTCAGAATGTCAGTGATGTCACCTGTATAATACTAATATCCTTATACGGGCATAGCGTATACTCTCATTTTTGAATTACTTGAAGGTGGGTTTTCAAAAATAGTTTTGTAAACCAAAACTTGATGATATAACTGTTGTCTGTGTATGATCGGCTCTGATACCAGCTGTGGCGGAACCGCCCTGCTTAATCCAGACTAAGCACACCTGCCACCTCTGCCTCACAGTGCACTTAGGCCAGACTAAATCCGGTAGTCCGTCGAGAGTACTACAGCTCTCGATAACACCAAATCCCAGAGGAACCGACATCAAACACATCCGACTCTCGAAGGAGCCACAACAATTACATCATCACAGGCAGTTGAAATAGAGAATAATAGAATTAATTTACAACCCAATGTATGAAATCAAATACATTTTCAAATATAGCGGAAGCGAATTCAGAGTATATAAGTATAGCGGAAGCATTTTCAAAATCTCGCAGCGTAGACCATATACATAAGTAGTCTTCATGAAGAGATAAACAAGGCGAGTAGCACCGAGCCCACCGGTACTACCACCTCCAACACAGTTGTCCAGCTATGGTCGGTACCTGTAATCCAAAAGTGGGGGCAAACCCTGAGTACTAATTACTCAGTAGGACTTAAAGGACGGGGCTTACGGCTGACGCAAAGCATGCTTACTAATCATGTGGGTCCTTAGCTGTTGATTCTTAAACAAAGTCATGTTGACATAAGATAGCAGGATTTGACAGCTGCTATCCATTAATCATGATAGTCATTTGTATCATAGAGTAAATACTTGCACGAAAGTAAAACAAGAATACATGTCCCGTCCCAAGATTCACAGTTTCTCCATCCAACCCCTTGGGAGTAGCTGTCTCAGGAGCGATACCACGGTACGTCGAGTCAGCCCTCCCTCGACCTCAAAGCATCTCCCAAGTCCATCAACCTCCTAGCAGCGGATGGGCAACACCCTGAATAGTGGGACAAATCATCACATCCAAGCATGTTGGTATACAAAATCATGAATTAATAGTATAACATATTCAGGTGGATTACTACTTTGCCCGTCAGTGGTATTAGCATTCTCACACCTGGTAAGCATCAGCGATTCGAATCGATTTTTATATTTCCGGGAATAACTAGAAATGCCAGGGGTATATGCTTACTAGCCATCGCGTTCCCACATATAGCCCCCATCTCCACTTGTCCCATCCCAAGTTCGATTCAATCCTTCCGTTGTTCCCAGGTTGTGCCGCCTTAGGAGCGATACCACGGTCACGTCGGGTCAGCCCTCCCTCGACTACAAGCTCCCCAAGGTGTCACAGTAGGAGTCTGTCTCTGTTCTTCGGATGACACAAGTAAGACTTTCACCGGTCCATTATCCCGGATAATCTCCCTAGCAATGTTATGCCGACCAATAGGCGAACAACGACCGGCCTTATGCGACTCGGGCGGAGTCCAGTGCACAATACCATAAACAATAAATAACTCATAAAATCTTCGCCCGGTCTCCATTTAAGACATAAGCATGTATAATAACTTCCATAAGTGAGATTTTTGTCACACTGTAAAGTCGCACCTACGAGACGAGTACAATCACTCGTGTCTACTCGTACCTAGCAATTCTAGGCACTCGTCTTACGAACTCTACGCATAGGTGCTAGGGCCAGGGCGGCCAGGAAGTCTAATGCAGTTGGTTTCAAACAACTCCTAATGCATATGCGTAATCATCACACAAGATTGTATTTGCTGGGAGAAGTCATGGTCCTGCCTACCTTTGAGTATTCTTATGAAAACCAACAAACTAAACTAAGTTAGTTTGCCGGGTTGTGAGGCTTTGCCCCAGGCAACCCCTTGAAGCAGGGACGGATTTAATCAGCGACCCTTCGTCTTCTGGCTCTAAATATAGCCTGTCGTCTGGTTCCTTGATCACTGGTGTCTCCTGTGTTGGTAGCTCCTTGCACGCGGGGTCTGTATGCATGATAAAATGCAAGTGAGTGCAACAGAATGCAAATGCATGTCTATGATACAGTGTTATATGCATGGCATAGTGCAAACATGAGTACAACGAATGGCAGATGTATGCATGAGGTGTCAATGAAATATAAGGCATGATCAAGTAGCTTGTGAAGAATGGGTTTGGGTACTCTTAGTTTAAACACACCCCATAACAAGAAAACTTAACGACTTTGCTAAGAAATCATACAGCCGATCACTAAGAAATCGTACAAACCATCACTATATTGTTATCTTTGAAGTTAACAGGAGTTACTGTCTTATATGTGTACGCAGTCCCTATCAAATGAAAAGAAGTTGTTTCATGAAAACACCTTTATGAATATAAAGCACTCATAAGTTCAGGTAGTTGGACAACTCAATTGATTTTAAATATTTTTACCACATGTAGACACATACTTCATAGAGCTACTGTCAAAATTTTAGCTACAACCAAGTTATAATTAATTTATTAAAATTCTAGCAAATTATCAGCCCTATAGCTTTTCGGATTTTTCATAATTTATAAGAGTGAGTTCTGGACCTGAAATTCCTACAACAAGTATTTCATGGCATGAACATCATATACAAAAATCATCAAGCCCAAAAATCCAAAGTTAATAGGACTTCTATTTTTCCATATTTTATTTCACCATGAAAATCATATATGTCAAAACAGCAGTAATAAGGTGCACAAAAATACTTTCTGAAACCAAGACATCACTAGTAGGCTACTAGATTTTTCCCATAATTTTATTAGCAGTTTAAATACACTTTTTTCTATTTTCTTTTTCAACTAGTAGCATTTTATTATTTTCAATTCAGCAGCTAAAACACACGTGCACAAACTCATACTTTACTGATGAGCTACCCATATTATATAGAGTACATGAAAAATACTAGAAGTCACATTTGAGCATATTTTATATAGGGTTCATTGTCCAAGTTAATTAAATACACAATTCATATGTATAAGGGCAAAACAGTAATTAAACAGTCAATGCTAGTGCTACCAAAAATCACACAGTACCTAGATGCCATAACAAAGCTACTGTCCAAGTTTCATAATTTTTGGAGTTCATTTGGTCCACTTTTACCATTTATTTACCTACAACAGGCATGCACTTAACTAGGGGCAAAATAGACTTTTCACACATCCACATCATACCTATCCTGTAGATCTACTGAAGAGGATTTTTCAAAGTTTCAGCTGAAATAAAGTAAAAACAAATGGAAAACATCAGATCCAGGGGCCTGTACGCAATTAACCGTAGACCTCAGGGGCTAGATCGTAAGATTTACAAGGCACAGTACACAGCGCGTTGGATTTACTCGTGAAACATCAAAAGACCGAGGGTTAAAATGCAAAACTCTCGGTCTCCTTCAACCTCCTGCCGGTGGGGGAGTTGACCGGCGGCGGCGGCGCGTTGAACCGGCCGCGCGGGGCCCGCGGGCTCGCTGGCGGTGGTCGGGGAGAGAGAGGAGGGAGTGGGGAACCTTACCCCATACTTGATTCAACGGACGGTGAGCGGAGGAGGCCGGCGACATAGCTCAGGGGAGGCGGAAGTCCGGCGTGGTGGTGGGGCTCGGCGGTAGGGTCTCGCCGGCCTAGGGCTGGGGTTTTCGGTGGAGGGGAGTATGGGGAGTGCCGACGTGGGGGTGTGGGGGAGCGGAGACGAGCGGAGGGGCGGTGCTAGCTTGAGCCCGAGCCCCTGGCTATGGCGGGGCGGCGAACTTCGGCGTGGTAATGCGCCGTGAGGTTGCGGAGGTGGCGGCCTAGGCCTAGGTGGAGCGGTGGAGTGGCGGGTGAGGAAGAGCGGCGCGGTGAGCAGGAGGCACGGGGACGGCCGGAGCGGTGGGCGCGAGGTCGAGCCGAGCGCCGTCAATGGCGGCGGCTTCGGTGCGCCGAGTGGGAGCGAGGGAGGGAGTTGGGAGAGGCAGAGAGCGGAGGAAGGCGAGGCGAGTGAGAGGCCCGGGGAGGCGTCCGCTTCCCCTTGAAGCCGAGCGGGGCAGGAAGGCGCGGCCTCGGCCGTCGGCCGACGACAGGCAGCGTCTGCCGCGTGGAGGAGCCGGAGAGGGGAGGTGGAGCGGTGGCCGGGTGATGGACCAAGTCCATAGACCGTGGGACACTGCGCAGTGGGACCGGGGTAGGGAAAGAGAGAGACGGTCCATGGACCGGGTGCATGGTGGCGCGCGAAGGTGGGACCCACCAGACCGGCGCGTTCCAATTTTGCGAGCGGGAATCCGAAGGCCTGACTTGTGGGGCCCACTTGTCATAGAGACAGATGAAAAGGAAAAATTCCGAAAAATGGAAAATGGAGTTTGACTACAGATACACTTGTTTGTATTTCGCGTTTTTGAACGAGTTAAAGGCCGAATTTGAAAATACCCCAATTGGATGAAGTGTTCTAAATTTGTTCCTATACATTTCCTTTATAAACTTGTATACCATGTTGTATTCAAAAATGTGGTTTAAATTTGAATTTAATCTGCTGACCAAGGTTTGACCAACAAAACCTTCCAGCTTGGAAATTCTAAAAGTCTACTTTCTAGACACTTTCACAAAATAAGTTTTATACCAATGTTGTTCATAATTTCATGATCTACAATTTTCTCAATACCGTCATTGCAAGGTTTTGGCTTTAAGATCAAGAAAATTTAAAATTACCAAACTGGTCTGGTTCGGACAGATTTCACATGCTGACAGAAAAAGCCCCAAAACTCTATGCAAACCTTCATGAATGTCAAAGAACCAATTACCAAAGTTGTTCACAATAAAATTCTATACAAGTTTGTCAATATAAGTTTCACCCAAATCTAAATAGAATCAAAGTTATGAGCTCAAACACAGAGACATATATGCAGAAAACAGGTTTTTAACAAGTGGCATTTCAACCAAGTTTGAATTAGGGTTCAAGTGCATGTCATTGCATGATGTATTATGATGAATGTTGCATGTATGATGGATGATTAAGCACTTGAGATGCCGGAGCATCACACCTATACGGCAGAAGATGTAGAACACCCCTCAACTGGTCCAAACCTGGGGAACGTGTCACCTTTGGCCCTGATTTGGTAACCCAAGCCGAAGAACAAGTAAAATTCATACAAAGTAACTTGAAGAGTGCATAGTCTAGGCAAAAGAGTAACTCGGATGGGAGAAGGAGACCGCTGGTTTTCGAGGAGGGTGATCACGTATACCTTCGAGTGTCACCGATGAAGGGGTTGCATCGATTTGGGGTGAAGGGAAAGCTAGCACCACGGTATGTTGGCCCGTTCAAGATCACCGAGAAATGCGGGCCCGTTGCTTACCGGTTAGACTTACCACCACACCTTGCAGCAGTACACGACGTGTTTCACGTCTCACAACTCAAAAAGTGTTTACGAGTGCCGGAAGAAGAAGTTGACACGTCTCAAGTCCAGATCGAACCTGACCTCACCTATGAAGCCCGACCCATAAAAATCCTGGACCAAAAGCAAAGGTCGACAAGGCGTAATACCATCAACTTTTATAAAGTGCAATGGAGTGATCACTCCAAAGAAGAGGCAACGTGGGAAACTGAAGAATATCTACAAACTAAACACCCAGGTTTCCTTCCATCCACCTCAAACGAGTATGTCCCAACAAGTTAAATTTTGGCATTTTGCTTCAGCAAACACTCTTTACTTTCTGGTTTCACCTAACTATTCCACCCACATCACCCTAAAATCCCGGGACGAGATTTCTTTAAGAGGGGTGGGTTGTGATGCTCTGGCATCTCAAATACCTAATTAAAGTAATCTTACATTAAGCATTCATCATAAACATCATGTCATAACCATGGGTAGTGAGACATGGTCAAGATTTGGGAGAAATGCACCCTTGTTACATCTTGTTTATACATGTGTGTTAGTATGTTTGCTGTTGTAAACCCCTTTTCCTTTGGGATCTAGGGGAAACTCACATTACCAAACTTGTATACAAGGAAGATTTGAACAACTTTTATAAGTGGGGTTTGGCCAGATAATGAGGTTTACATGGTGTTTTGGGTCTTTATTTGTCAGTTGAGAAAACCATTTCAAATCTGACTTGTTTGGTAAATTCAAATTTGCTCTAGCTTACAGTCACTTTCATGAAAAGCTCTCATTTAATAAGTTGTAGGGTTTGAAATTCTAAACAACTCACTTAAAAGGCATTTTGGGAGAAAAGGCCTGGAAATAGGACTTTTCTTTTTTCCAAGCATTAAAGTTCCCCTGTCCATACCTAGGCTGATTTCAAAAATTGAATTTAAATCATATTTACACTTGGATTTTGGAGTTGTTCATTTTGACAAAGTTGTAGATCTTGAAGAGAAGAACATTTCATCCTATTTGAGTTTTTCCAAATTCAGCCTCTAAATGCACCAAAACAACGAATTACAGAGGTAGGGAAAACACACATCTTCTTTTCCTTTTTCCGCGGTCACTGACAGGTGGGGCCCGCGATCCGCGGCCGCGCCCACGGTGCGAATTGACGCGCGCCGCGTTGCTCGCCGGCGTACAGGGAGTACGGCGAGCCCCGCGGCGGCCGTCCGAACGCGTCAAAACGACGCGCACCCGGCCCCCTTCCGAAACCCTAAGCCTCACTCTCTCCCGTTCCGTTTCCACGCCGCGCGCACCGCCCAAACCCGAGCCGCCATTGACGCCGGCAAGCTCGGAGTCGAGCTCGCGCCGCCGCCTCCCGGCCTTCCCGAACCAAATCAACCCCACCACCGCACTCCCCGCACCACGCCGCCCCTCTCCCACTAGACCTCGTCGTCGATCTCCCCTCCCCCGAGGAGATCGAGCTCGGCGCGACGTCCTCGCCGCGCCACCGTCGCCGTCGCCCAGGCGACGGTCCACCGCCGTTCCGCCTCGACCTCGCCTCCGCCGCCGACGAGAGCTACACCAAGAGGTAGCCCTCACTCCCGCGCAACCCCCGCGCCCCACGTCGCGGCACCGGCGGGCCGGAACTCGCCGGCGCGCGCGCGCGCGGCAAGAGGTGGAAGACGGGGGGCCGGACCTTTTTAGATCTAGCCCCCGGGTTTTCGCGTTTTTGCACCCGGTCCTCCCGCACTGGGGGCTGAGTCTTGCAGATCTTGCAAACTAGCCCCCGGATCTATGGTTTAATTGCGTAGAGCTCCTTAGCTCTAGGGTTTTTCTTTTTCTATTTGTTTTTTCTCGGTTTGAACTTTGAAAAATCATATCAATTCAAAAAAAATCCAAAATGGAAAAACTTAGTACCTATGAACGCCTCTTGAGTAGATCTACAGGTTAGGTATGATGTGGTTGTGTGAAAAGACATTTTTACCCTCGATTTTGTTGTATGCATGTTAAAGCAAAATAATTACCAAAAGTGATGCAAATGGACTCCATTTGCTGTGAAACTTGGACAGTAGCATGTCTAGAGTATTTGGACAGTGTAGAAATTTTTGTGGCCCTGGCATTGCTCATCTACATGATGTTTTTCCATTATCATAAGAATTACATGTATTTATTGTAATATGAGTTTGGTGCTATATAAAGATGCTCAAAATGACCCTCTAGTATTTTTCATGGACTTTGCACAATATGGGTAGTCCACTGTTATAATATGAGACCATGCATGTTAGTTTTTTATGGTGATTTGAAAATGATAAAAGATGCTAGTTGAGAAAGAAAAATAGGAAAAAGAGAACTTAAATGGCTAGGAAAATTCTATGTAAAATTGGGTAGCTTGTGCATGATGTCTAGTTCCCAAAAATTATATATGTGCATGCTTTATATACTGTTTTGTTCGGCATGTTCATTTCCTCTATAATTAAATATGTAAAATAGATATCCTGCAAAAGGGTAGAATTAGAGCTTGATGATTTTTGTACATGTTCCCCATGTTAAGTAATGGTTGCTGGTTAAATTTCAGAACCAAAATTCCTTCCTATAAAATATGAAAATTCTGACAAGTTTTAGGGCTGAAATCTTGCTAGGTTTTCATAAATTATTTGTAACTCATTTAGGGCTAAATTTTTTGCAGTGGTTTCGTACGTTAACTTTCTGCATGGGGTAAAAGTTTGGGCGCTGTTGGAGTTGATTTGCTATTTTATTTCATGGAGGCATGTTATTCGCAAAGAGGGCATATGAGTGGATGGTTGAGTGCATGCATAAAACATTATACCCATATTTCATGTGCATGTGCAAGAGAATCTTTGTGCATGGTGATTATCACATCTCATTATTATGCATACACGCATGTGTTTCTTTTGCACTCATGAAGATATCATGTCATGCATTTAGACCCCGTGAACGAGGAGCAGACGCAGGAATAGCCGCTGATCGAGGAGCCAGAAGACCAGTAGCCGGACCCGCAGCAGGAAGATCAACAGCAAGCCGCCGACTTCGCACCTGAGGAGACTGACCCTAGCGAGGAAGGTAGGCAGGACCATATTCTCCGAGCTAATATTGTTTTATGATTACGCATATGCATTAGGTGTTGACTGGAACCTTATTGCATTAGACTCCTTGGCCGCCCCGGCCCTAGCACATACACTAGGTACGTAGGACGAGTTGCCTAGAAATGCTAGGCTCGACTAGATACGAGTGAGATGTCACTCGTCACGTAGGTGTTTTGAAAAGAAAGAGAACACTGGCTATACGGAGATGTTTTATTATGTTGAGAATAAATTGGAGACCGGGAGGAGATTAAGTTTACTTTTCGCGGTGTGCGTTGTTGCGGTGTAATGGCTCCGTCCGAGTCGCATAAGGCCCGTTCGCTGTTCGCCTACTGATTGGCATAACATTGCTAGAGTGCTTATCCGGTTAATGGGGCCGGTGAAACCTTACTTGTGCCATCCGAAGAATAGAAACACGTTCCTACCCACTGGTTGAGAGGAAGGTGGTCCGGGGGAGCTTGGTACTCATGATGGGGAGACCGAGATGTCGGCAGGCTCGTCATGAGGGCACAACCGGGGGTCAGGCGGGAGTGAATCGAACTTGGGATGGGACAAGTGGAGGAGGGGGACTGTATGTGGGAAAGTCGTCGTGTGAGTAAGCATATGAGCCCCTGGCATTTTTAGTTATTCCCGGAAATTAGAAATCGATTCGAATCGCTGATGCTCACCAGGTGTGAGAATGCCAAATATCACTGACGGGCAACGTAGTAATAACTTTAATATGATGTATTATGATCCATGTTTTCGAATGCTACATGCTTGGCTATTATGTGCTTTATATTCATGCAAGTTTTTGTGCAGTTATTAACTGCAAATGGTTTAGTTATCATGAAAGTATAGCAGCTGTCAAATCCTGCTACCTTATGATCATAACTTGTATAAAAGCAACGGCTAAGAACCAACTCCCTAGTAAGCAAGCTTTGTGTCAGCTGTAAACCCTGTCCATTAAATCCTCTGAGTAATTAATACTCAGGGTTTTGCCCCCAAACATTTGGATTTCAGGTATGGAGTTCCTCTTCTGTGCTTGTGTTGGAGGAGGGGCCTGTTATCATCAGGAGTGGGAAGCGTCATGAGTTGGCACTGGAGTGACATCAGTGGGCATGATGTTGCTCCATTTCTGCAAGTCTTTTGTTTATCATGAACTATAAACTTTGAAAATTTCCGCTGCGAGATACATTTTGAACTCTATTTACGTATGAAACAATATTGAACTCTATTTTATTTCAAACTGGTTTGTAACCTAACTTTCTATATAACACCTATTCAACTGCCTGTGATGATGTAACTGTTATGGCTCCATTGAGGGTCGAATGTGTGTAATGTCGGTTTCTCAGGGATTTGGCATTATCGAGAGCGGAAGGCCTTTTGACGGACGACCGGGTTTAGTACGGTCTAAGTATACTGCAAGTCAAGGGTGACAGGTGTACTTGGCCCGTATTAAATCGGCGGTTCCGCCACACTCACCCAGCCCAATTCACCCAGCCAAAGCCCGTTTTTAAACCCACATCGTCAATAGATGCAAAGATATGCGTACTCATACCACCAAACGGGAAAGAACAAACAACAAGAATCCCAAGGCAAGAGAGGAAGTCGCCGAAAAGGATCCGGTGGCGGGGGAGGGTGCGGCGGCCAGAGCGCGCCTCGGCGGCCGGAGGTTGAGGGGACGACTGAGCGCGGCAGCTAATGTCCGCGGCCTAGCTTTATTTTTTTAAAAAAAATAAAAGATGTGTGTAAATACTCCTATCCTTCTATATATTTTTTTTTCTATAAATTACAACAAACAACTCCTATAATATAAAAAACAAACTAACTAAATTTTCCACCTAAATTCATCGATGTAATTTCTTGAAAAATATAGTATTCACAATTCCACAAACAAATAGAATAAAAAATATGCTTATGAAAGAATAAATTATAAAAAACTAATAAAAAATTACAACGTAATCCTGCTTTAAAAATTTAGTATCGCCAACATATTTTGTAATTATAAAAAACTAAACACACACCAAAGAAAAGAAATAAACTAAATTAATTACCGCCTCAAGATTAAAAAAATAATTAAAATAATAAAATCTACACAAAATTATCAAAAAAACATTATCATAAAAAACCGCATGTGCGCCACGTGCGTTCCGCACGTGCATTTTTACTAGTTTAGATAAAAAAAGGTGTTTGGCATTGCTTTGGAAAACTCTGTTTTGAGAATTATGCTTTTGACAATACTATGATATTTTTGAAGTTTCTGAAATTTTGATCTAGACTAAAGTGTTAGGTCCATCACATGAAATACAGTAAAAACAAACATATATTGATATATAATAGTTTCACTAAAACCGTGGCATATCAGGGTAATCATACGTAGCACTACCGTGTTCGAAAACTATGGTTTTTTTATCGCTGAAAACTATGGTAAGTAGGCCCAAATCGGTTTCCCTTCGGCTCCCACACGAGACGGCACGCTTCCAGGGTTGCACACGGGATCGGTGGAAGTTCCACCGCTCCCGTAACGGCGTCGCCACAGTACGACGCCACCGCGGGGCCAGTGGGCCACGCGCCCGCGGGACGCCGCCACGCATCCTCATCCCCCGTGACGCCGAGGCCCCACCTGTTCCCCCTTCCACGCAACATTCCAGAGAGAGAGAGAGAGAGAGAGAGAAAAAAAAGAAAAGGAACGCCGGCGAACGGGCGGCCACGCACCTGGCACGGCGGTCCGCCTCGCTGCAGAGGCAGTCGGAGCTGAGGGCGGAGCTCACTCCCTCACTTGACTTAATACGCACCTCGCCGCGCACGCACGCCGCACCGATCGTGGAGATGGCCGTGGGGAAGCAGGTGCTCGACACGGGCTGGCTCGCCGCGCGCTCCACCGAGGTCGCGCTCACCGGCGTCGAGCTCACCACCACCCAGCCGCCGGCCGCCGACCCCGACCCGGCTGCGCCCTGGATGAGTGCCTCCGTGCCCGGCACGTACGTACACGCTTTCTCCTCCCTTTGTTGAAACGCTTTCGCGCTGGGGATCTGTGCTAGCTCCCGGCCCCTGAGTAAATTGCTGCGAGCTTCGTCCTCGTCGCTCAGCTGACATGGCATACTGTTGGGGTGCTTCGGGATGTGGCGCAGCGTGCTGGGGACGCTCCTCAAGAACAACCTCATCCCTGACCCCTTCTACGGGCTCAACAACCAGGCCATCGTCGACATTGCCGACGCCGGGAGGGAGTACTACACCTTCTGGTTCTTCACCACGTTCCAGTGTGCCCCGGTACGCAGAGCTGCGCCAGTTCTCCGAATATTTGCTAATCGTGCTGTCCTGTAACGAAGAATGTACCATCGATCCTACCGTTTTATCCCATTGTTCTACACTTTTACTGTAGGCAGTTTTTTGATTCATCACAGTTGTAGTACTGTAGTGTTGACTGTGGCTGCTCCCTCAGCAACAGCAAGCACTTTAAGCTGGCTGTGGTTTAACTGAACAATTGCGCATATCGATGGACTTCTCTAGCTCTCTTGTTGCATTGCCTTGTAGTCTTTTTTTCCCTTTTGGCAGGATAACATTCCTTAGAGTAGAGACAACAATTGCAGTACGCTTGTAGGTAGAGTAGAGTACTCTAGTGACCTGATACGGTGGAACTACCGTGCAAGTTATGTTTTAGCTTACTTAAACTCAAATAAATCTGTGCAACCTAACAGCACGTGTTCGGTTAATACACTTTTCATTCACTTCTGCTTGTACATTGAATACGATGTTGCAGCCGTGGTAGCATAGCTCTTTGCGTTTTCCCTTGTTCAAACTATTGGCTTTAATGAATGCCAGATACTGAGACCGCTCGACTGTTGTAACGTATGATTTATTGCCTTTTATAACTGGTATTTTTGTACACTTCAGCACATGTACTTGTTTGCAGCCTTGGTGCTAAACCACTCAACATATTGATATCTTCTTGTTACCTTTATCTTTAGTCAGAAAATCAGCAAGTGACTTTGAACTTCCGGGGAATAAACTACTCAGCAGAAATGTACTTAAATGGGCACAAGGAGGTGCTTCCAAAAGGAATGTTCCGAAGGCGCACCGTTGATATTACAGATAATCTCCATCCTGATGGTAACAATCTGCTTGCTGTCCTCGTTCATCCTCCTGATCACCCTGGCAGAATTCCACCTCAGGGAGGCCAGGGTGGTGATCATGAGGTTAGTCTCATGCCCTTCAGGTTATGTAGATTTATATTTTCGCTCATGATTTGCAATATTGTGGAAAATGGAATATCCCAACCTTTTTTGGGAATAAAGACATCCCATCCTATTGTAATGTGCAAGTTTGGGATTGCCTTTTGTTCCTTTTTTTTAATCAAAGCTTGATCAAGATTTGCATTGCCTATTTGCCCATGTCTTTTTCCTCATGGTTTTACAATTCAGTTATGTAATAATACATGTAACTAATTCAGCTTTCTTGAATTCTAATAATAAGTGCTGAAATAATTAGTTTAAAAGAAGTGCTGAAAGCATAGATGCAGCACACAATGGCCTGCATATACTATGTTTTCAGATGTCATCTTCTGTTTTCTGGTAGTCTGATAAGCAGTGGCAGATTCACAGGGAATTAGATTATCTCCAGCAGCCTACTGATTTCAGTGCAAATTTTGCACGTGCACAGCCATTTGCACACTCTGCTGGAGGAAGCCTTAGTACATATTTAGCCCAATCACAAGGGGTCCAACACCCCCTTAATGTTGACTTTGGATCACCCCATGCTGATGAGTTTGTGACATTTTTTTACGTTTTGTTTATTTAGCTGTACATGCTGCAATAACTAGGCAGTTGCACTTGTGGAAAGTGAATATTGGAATAGCTGTTGGGAAGCCCTTTTCTCATCTAGAAGTGACATTATGATCCTCTTGCACAAGTGACTATAACGCTTTACGAGTTTTATAAATTTACACTAATAGCAAAATTTTCTTTGTTATAATTATTCTTTTAGGAAATGAATATTGTTGTTTAAAGGGACTACTAATGCTTGGCTGCGCATTTCAATGTGGTCATTTCAGATAGGGAAAGATGTTGCTACACAATATGTTGAAGGATGGGATTGGATGTGCCCAATAAGGTAGTTGGTGCTTTCTGTGTGGTAACACTACATGAATGATTAGTTGATCTGTGCTCAGCTAAGATGTCTCATCACATGGTTTGAGTTTCTAAAATTATTCCAATTGGTTTAAACTGAAGATTACTGCCAATATCTGATTTCTTGCTATGCTTTCAGTTCCCCTTTGACCAATAGTTAAAAAAACAGTTGATATCGCTTAATTGCTGACTTTAGTTTCTCCTGCACTTATGCAAACCAGTCACAATAGATTTCTACTTATTTTGCATCAACATGTTTTTCCTTTCCTGTTTTTGATCTGGTTCTACTGTTTGCAACACCAATACTTTCCAACGTTTCTCTCTTTTTATGGCGTCCTAGGGATCGAAACACGGGTATCTGGGATGAGGTATCAATATCCATAACAGGGGTGAGTCCATGAATCCTTGTTCCCTTTTAATAGTATTTTACCCAACTTTTATCATCAGATATCACCATGGATATTCAAAGAGAAGATGCAAAAACAAGAAACTATTCCTTGACTTTCTTTTAAAGAACTCCTTTTTTCTTATTTTATCTACAAAGATCTTTTAAATTAATTCAAGGACTTATATCGGCTTTGTTTTTGCTGCAGCCTGTGAATATAACAGACCCCCATCTGGTTTCTACTTTTCATGATGATTTTAAGAGGTCGTACCTACATTGTACAGTTCAGTTAGAGAACAAAAGTTCCTCGATTGCAGATTGTACCTTGAAAATACAGGTTTCAACTGAACTTGAAGGGAACATTTGCTTGCTGGAACACCTTCAAAGCTATGCAATAACAGTCCCTCCTCACTCAGATCTAGAGTACACCATTCCTTCTGTAAGTTAGTTTTCTTATTTTTCGAGCCCCTTGTGTGCTGAGGCATGACTTAGCTGATTTTCTTACTTTGATGATGTACTGAGGCATACACAACTATTTGACGCATTTGTTTTTTTTTTGTTGACCAGATGATTTAATGGCACATGAGCTTGTTTCTAGTTTGCTACCACTTGATCTAGATTCTAGAGTAAAACATCAAAAACTGCATTTATGCTTGTTGCCCATCATTGATGAACATTTACAGCACTACAACACCGGATTTCCCATATTGTTGTGTCCTTGTGTTGACTAAGGAAGCCCCCTCTTACTGTCTTACCTCTTAACGTTCTCATCTGTAGGAAGGTAAAAGAACATAGGTGTCAGCATATTGCCTCCAAATATTCTTTAGGATGCCTTTAAAAAAAAAAACTCAAATATGCAAGTTGGTTGGCTTTGTATACATGAAACACAAACATTTTTAGTTATTGAGGCCCTTCTAAAACGCTCAAAGTATTCAAATTGGTTGACATTGTTTTATATGAAATATGAACATTTGTAGTTATTCTTCTATAAGCCAAACCTGTGGTGGCCAAATGGCATGGGCAAGCAGTCCCTATATAATGTCGAGATTAGTGTGGATGTCAAAGGATTCGGAGAGTCTGATTCCTGGAGCCATTATTTTGGATTCCGCAAGATCGAGAGTACGATTGACGATTCCACTGGTGGGAGGTAACTACTTTTTACTGTAATGCACAAAACATGTCTATCGGATATTAACCTCTTGAAAACCCACGGATGCAAATTTAAATCGTTTCCAGGATCTTCAAGGTAAATGGTGAACCTATTTTTATCCGAGGTGGGAACTGGATATTGTCAGATGGCCTTCTTCGCTTAACAAAGGAGCGATATATGATTGACATCAAGTTCCACGCTGACATGAACTTCAATATGCTTCGCTGTTGGGGTGGTGGATTAGCAGAGAGGCCTGATTTTTACCATTTTTGCGATGTCTATGGTCTGATGGTAAGCTTGAGTTTACCTTCCTGTCAATATTTGGGTGATGAAAAATGTTTTTTTTTTAAAAGGATTCCTTTCAAATAGTGTCAACCAATTGTTAGTTACTTAGGATTCTGTCAAATGTAAGTAACCAGCTGGTTTCTGAGATTTCCTTTCACTGCAAGGCCACATTTGGAAACAGAATAATTCCCTTCATTCCATAAGTGTTGGGAGGGATTAAGGGGGAAATTAGTTCGTTTTCCAGTCCAGTCCAGTCCACATGTATTGGGAGGGAAACAAGCCGTAAAGGATTAGGTATTAAACCTGATGAGTTTAGTGCTGGGTCCTCATCCTCTACTTGAATTCTTGATTCACCCGATTTTACTACCATGTCTGCAAGATTATTTACAGGATGGAACCGTTTTCTACAGGTTTGGCAGGAATTTTGGATAACTGGAGATGTTGATGGCCGAGGAATTCCCGTATCAAACCCTAATGGCCCTTTGGACCATGATCTCTTCCTTCTGTGTGCTAGAGATACTGTGAAATTACTAAGGAATCATGCTAGTCTAGCTTTATGGGTTGGTGGTAACGAGCAAGTCCCACCGGTTGACATTAACAACACACTGAAGAATGATTTGAAGCTACATCCAATGTTTGCAAGTCACCAGACATCAAAATGCCATGAAAAATATTTAACTGAAGAATCGACTGACCCTAGTAAATATCTTGATGGTACTCGGGTGTATGTCCAAGGATCATTGTGGGATGGTTTTGCAAATGGGAAAGGTGACTTCACTGATGGTCCATATGAGATTCAGTATCCAGAGAGCTTTTTTAAGGACAGTTTCTACAAATACGGGTTCAACCCTGAAGTTGGGTCTGTGGGGGTTCCAGTTGCTGCAACGATTAGGGCCACAATGCCTCCAGAAGGATGGAGCATTCCAATTTTCAAGAAAAGAATCGATGGGTATATCGAAGAAGTACCAAATCCAATATGGGACTACCACAAGTATATTCCCTACTCAAAACCAGGTACGGTCCATGATCAGATCGAACTATATGGACACCCAAATGATCTGGACGATTTCTGTGAAAAGGTAATTTAGTTCTATAACCTTTCATCTCTAGGCATCTGAAGCGCTATAACATTTTTTGTCTAATGGCACATGTACCTCGCAGGCACAGTTGGTGAACTATGTTCAGTACAGAGCACTTTTGGAAGGATGGACTTCCTTCATGTGGACAAAGTTCACAGGTGTTCTAATTTGGAAGACACAAAATCCTTGGACTGGACTAAGAGGGCAGTTCTATGACCACCTCCATGACCAAACTGCTGGGTTTTATGGTTGTCGTTGTGCTGCTGAACCTATTCATGTACAGCTGAATTTGGCCAGCTACTTTGTAGAGGTATGTGCTATGTCTTGAGCATTTGATCCAAGTCTTAAATTTATACCCCCTCCATTTTTTATTTGCAAGGCATATTTTGTTTCCTTAGGACAATGCTTTTTTTTCTCGAACCACGCAGGAGAACTGCGCGTCATTTCATTAAGAAAGCAAAGAGAGAGGCCTTGGGAGAAAAAAGTCCCCCAAGACCAAAAAGTACAATACCACCCCACTCTTACATAAAACACAAGGAGACACACGACCACGACCTCTAAGAGCCCGCCCTTAGGACTAAGTCCTGGAGGGCTCTTGCCCCTGCCAAACACCACATATGCGAATATGCCCTTCATCAAACACTGCCTGAACCACCAACCCTGCATCCAGCCTGACATTCTCAAAAATGCAAGCATTCCGATGCTTCCATAGCTCCCAAGTAACTAGAATCACTAGGGAGTTAAATCCTTTCCGAATCACCTTAGGTAGGGAGCTAACAGCTCTACACCACCAAGAGTTTAGGCAACTGTCAGAATCCGGCGGCCTCACAACATTATTCAACCGTTGCAGAACCAAGGTCCAGACCTCTCTGGCCAACACACACGACGTAAATACATGGTTGATTGTTTCAGAAGCCTGATCACAGAAGGGACAAGCCGGCTGATGGGGCAGCCGGTGTTTGGCCAGTCGATTTAGGACAATGCTTTGACCAATAGTTACTACATTAATGTCATATATATGATACAAAGTTATATCCATATGTTATTATGTTTTAATATGAATCTACTGTCATCAGTTTTGCATAATCATTGGTCAAAAGCTTGTCCTATTGAAACGAAATAAGCCTTATAATTCAAACAGAGGTAGTAGCAATTAATCCATGAAAGTGACTTTGTAGGTGGTAAATACTACAGCTGATGAGCTCAAAGACATGGCTGTGGAAATTTCAGTGTGGGATCTGGATGGTGCATCCCCTTATTACGAAGTTACCGAGAAAATTGTTGTACCACCAAAGCAAGTTAAGCAAATCATCGAGATGAAGTACCCAAAGATGAAGGATGCCAAGCCTGTGTATTTTCTGCTCCTCAAACTCTTCAGGCTGTCAGACAATGGAATAATCTCAAGAAACTTTTACTGGTTACATCTCCCTGGGAAAGATTACAAGTTGTTGGAGCAGTATCAGCAAAAAAATATCCCACTAAAAATTTACTCCGAGGTTTCGGTCTCAGACACCAGGCACAAAGTAAGAATGACAGTAGAGAACGTGTCCAAGAAGTCAGAAAGCACACGCTCAGTATCAACAATGGATCTAGGTGGTGCAAGTGGCTCCTGCAGCACTGGCAAAGAAACTATTCAGGAGCGAAACGAGAGTGGTGGGTTGTGGAGGAAAATACGCAGCGGCCTCGATGTCACAAGATCAAGGGTAAACCTAAGAACACTTGAGGTGACGGGGACTGACTCGGGCGTTGCATTCTTCCTTCAATTCTCAGTGCACACCTCTGCGTCATCCACAGCTAAGGAAAAATACAACGACACAAGAATTCTCCCAGTCCACTACTCGGACAACTACTTTTCACTGACACCAGGAGAGAAGATGGCCATTGACATCTCGTTCGAGGCTCCACAGGGGTCCGGCCCCAGGGTCGTCCTCAGAGGATGGAACCATCACCTAGACCACGCCGTGATGATCTGAGCCGGATCCCGTCTGCTGACTTCGGAGACGTGATCATGAGCAGGATCTGTGTAAATATGTGCATTGAATAAGGCGCAGACATGGTATAGTGTCTGTTGTGGTAGCACAGGATAATTTGAAGGTTACTATGGGTTGATGGCGTCGACACCTCTTGTATTTTTTTTTTTCATTGTAGATGTTCTACGCATATGGTTGACGTCATTGTAACAAGACAACTATCGTCTTAGAAAACAATCCTAGTTTTTTCTAAGTTAAACTTTTTCAAGTTTGACAATGTTGCAAACTAGATACATAACATGAAAATATGTTTTACCTAGGGGTGCAAGTGGTGTGGATAATTATCCGATCCGAATCCTAATTATGCGGATATGGAGGTGGAGTTTTTATATCCATGCGGATATGGATAATCCGAATCCGATTTACACGTGGATGCGGAGTAGGATATGGTATCACCAAAATCCGACGGATATGGAGTATCCGATATTTAAATGCGGATTATCCGATGTTTATAATAGGATAATCCGATTAGTTTGACAAATGCATAAGAGTCAACGATGATTCGTGCCAAAAGTACCGTCACTATTTTTTTGTTACTGATATTTAAACTATGATATGAACAGTTATACTTTAGTTTATAACTTGTTGATCATTGTAAAAAAAAAAGCTATATGTAACATGTATTATCCGATATTTTTAAATCCGCTTCCGCTCCAACACCGATCCGATTCCGCACCATTTTCGATATCCGAAAAAATCCGTTTCCATATCCGTAATCGAGTAATATCCGCTCCGCTCCGAATCCGACAAAAGAAATAGGATTAGGATATGGAAAAAACATTATCCGCTCCGATCCGATCCGTTTGCATCCCTAGTTTTACCATGAATTATATATATTTTTAACAATGTGTTGATATTTTTTTTATACAAACTTGGTCAAACATAAATTTGCTTGACTTAGAACAAAATTAGAATTGTATTTTAAAAAAATGTATTTTTTTAAGAAAAACGGTGTTAGGAGGCACCGAGTGGGAGTTTAGTAGGAGTATTTTTCTAGACAAAGATGGTAGGTAAACCTTGGGATGGGCATTGGGCAGGAATCAAAGTGGAGAAATGGACTTCACGTGGTTTGGAACTATACCATGCCGATCGGTTTTAGAGGGAAGACAAGTGGGCACATGACTATTTCACGCACATCAGCGGAAGTCGTTTTGGTGTGGTCATGGTGCAGTTCTCAGCCCAGTCTAGCAGCACAGCTCGTTTTGCTAGCCATCATGCTTTTGCCGGTGACGGTGAGGAATACCAACAGAAAAAATGACGAAAACAAACAATACAGGACGGGCCTTTCCGTGCAAACTAGGCCCTAGGCCCAATTCCTCACCATTTGGAAACCTGTGCGACGGGGTGCTGCGTCCCCAAGCCTCCCGGGGCTCCCCTCCCCTCCCCTCCCCCGACGACGGAGTCCGGGCGCGCAGGCTCGCCGCCATCTTCCGCGCTGTTTGCCGCCGTCGTCTTCTGCGCCCTACCGCTGCCGTTGTCTGGCGCTAGGTACGCCCCATACTTCGTCCCTCGTCCTCCGCTGACCGCGACGTAATTCTCCCCTCATTCTCTTCTATTACCTTGGTATTCTACTCCTCTTTCCTAATGTCTTATTTTCTTTAGATCTTGCTGAATTTCTAAACCTTCTTCTCCAAGAACCACTCCTCGGAGATGTACTGGAGCATTGTTGCCGACTAATTAGAATTCTATATGAGTGGGTTTGAACAGCATTCTGAACTGAACACTTGGGATTCGGGGTGCAGTAGTAATAGTTTGAGAAAACATAAAAGCTAATTATGACAAATTGGAGTGGCATGCATCAGTATGATCTTTCGTAAAGATAATGGCATGTAAAGAGGGGCTCAATCGCAGAGCGAGTACAATAATAAGGCGATTAAATTCTTGAAGCCAACCACTCATGTCATATTGGCCTTAAATAGTCGGCATAAGAATAGATAGCAGCTAAGCATCCTCGTTGGTGAATTTAGGCAGATTAGTAGCCTATTGCCGACAAGTAGTTTCTCAAGCAGTAAAGAGTGAAGAATGAAATTGATTATTGTGCTGTTTGGCAGTTGCAAGTTACCCAATTCGTGATGAAATTGGTTACCTAGAACTAGAATTATACTCAGGCTAATGTGCAATCAATATAGTTCTCTCTTTCTAGCAAAAAAAGGCACTCATTGTTTCAGTTGGTGATACTTGTACTCTATCCTTTGTCTCTTGTCAGTGTTGTTGTTTCCACATTGCACTAGTACTTTTACTCTCTCTTTTATTATCTGTGTACCCTTTCCCGGATTCCGCACAAGCTGGTGGGCTGTCCTTTTTTGCTTTGGATTACTAGCTTGAAATGATATAGATGATCTACTGGATGGGTTATTTGGTGAAAATCATACCTGCATAGTTGCATTCCTGTTCAGTTTAAATCCAATTGCTCATACTCGCTTTCCTTTCGTTTTGTGATAACTTGTGTGCATGAAGGGAGAGAGAGGGGAGCTGAAAACAATGTTGTAGTACAGAAACTGAACTGGCCACACTTAGCTATTTAGTTAACCTCACATTTGTTCATTGCGTACCGATATTGGTTGTTGCCCTCTTATCAATATTTATTTCCACATAATAGTAATGGATTTTATTTTTGCTAAGTATCAATATTATCTATACGTTAGACAATGGATTCCTGGGAGGAAGAACTTAAGCGATTTCTGCTTGAGGAAGAGGAAGATGATGATGAACTATTTTTTATTATTGTCCCTGCTGTTCTCTTGGGTTTACATGAAGAAAAAAAGGCAAAGCACACCTCATCTCTTCCTGGTGCAAAGAAGGTGGAGGAAAATTAGGTAAGTTCTTAATTGTTGTATGGTCTAGTATTAGTAGCAACGGAAACATTGTTTCTATAATTCTTGCTGATTCTTTTCCCATATTACTTGTAGAGTGCTTGCTAGAATCATGTGATGAAGAAGGAAACAAGCTTACTCTGGTATGGAAGCATCTGATGCTATTTTCATGTCAAGTTACATGTGCAATCAATACCTGAGAATGCTTGTTTGTACCATCGTTGACCTATTGCAAATGAAGTAGATTTGACCTTGTTTCTGCCACTCTTATAAGAGACATTTTCCAAATAAAGAAGTAGAGTTGCTTAGAATGGTCATATAATGCATTATGTAAGCAAAAGGTGGTCATGACAAGTTATTGGAGCCTTTGTTAATGCCAACTTCTGAAATGCAATTTATTTTTCAGTTGCACAACATTTAAGATTGGTTTGGGTGACTCATATTCTGTTGTCTGAGATCCAAATTAATAGACTCTGTGTTGCAATAGGCAATACATAAACTATGTCTTGCACTAGTGTATAGAAGTTTACTCTTGCTGTGTGATCATTTATTTGAAAAAAGATTATTCAAAGAAAATTACATGATTGATGTATTATAGGATAATGTTGTTTCAATGTTAGCTGTAGCGAATATCTTAAGGGAATAATATACAGTAATATATCTCATGTGAATCCTGCATTGCCATCTCAATGTTTAATTTTTCAAGTAAATGATTGAATTCCGAGTCCAAAAAGGTTTGTCTTCTGTTTGGACAATTGGACAGCACTAACTCAAACCATGCATGTTCTGTCCATTTTAACCATCCATGTTCTACATGTGTCTATTCTTTCATATAATGATGAAAGTTGACTCAACCATGGACTACATGTATCTATTGTTTCATAGAATGGCAAAAGTTGCTGTGTTGTTTCCCGAACAGTTAGCCATGTTTGTTTCTTTTCATCTCAAGAATGCAGTTTAAGGATCTAACTTTTCTATTGCATTGCTTGGTCTTAACTGCAGATTCCTAGTGACCATGGTTGCTACATAAAGTAAATTTTCCAAGGTTACGTATAAAGATTGGACCAAAGTTATGTGATTCAATTAGCTATTCTTGACTGATGTGATGTAATACTGCTGTTGATGATGGAGTGCATGGCTATAGGATCTGTTATTAATGCATAAGATGTGACCAATGCTATGCTTGAATTGTAGGATACTTATTTTGGATATCTGTGAACGTATTATCCGTTTCCTTACATGCACAGTTTGGTCTCATAAGTCTCCTTATGATATTTATTATTGTGGCCAATTTCTCATGTTTTGTGACTTTAGTTAGCTTGCTCCTTGCAAAAAAAATGGCATGGCTGTTTTTTATATTTATTTATTACTGGGTACTTTTTTTCCTCAAAAGTGATTTCTGCGCGGAGCCCCTGTCCAAACACAGACTGAGAAAAATGTGAGTTTTTGGTTAGCCACAGAACCCACCACCATGAGAAAAAGTGTTTGATTAGCCACAAACCCCCTGAGCTTATTTCCGTGATCGAAAAGTCTTGCAGGTCGAAAAGACTCGCTTCAGGGTACGTTGCGGAACACATGCGACTTGGCTGTGGGATTAGACTATGTGCGCTCCTGTACTTTAAATTTTTTCTCTAAAAGGAATATTTTAATTTGGTCAGTGAGATTTTTTTCTCTATATTAATTTTTCCTGCACTCCTGTTACTCCATATATTTCCTCCACATCCAACTATCTACTATTTTATTATTTCTCATCCAACTACGTATCTTTTTCCATGTCTTTTTCCATGTCTCTAACGCGTGGGCCCAGCCAAGCAGCACCTTCCGGTGCCCTTTCTCCCTCACGCGGACGTGGCCACACCTCTTCTTCCCACGGCGCCGCACTGCCCTCCCCGCCACCCCTCTCCTCCCACAGCGCCCACTCCTCCCACGGCGTCGTGCCCGCCTCTTGGATCTGCCCGCCGCCGGCCAGAACCTTCTTCCTTACCCAGCTCATTTCCCCCCACGCCGCGCGGTGAGCTCGGCCGGCCACGAACGCCGCCACCCCACCCGGATCTGCCAGCTCCGTCGCCCTCTCATCATCTTCGTCCACCCAACACGGATCTGCTTCCATCACCGCCGCATCCGGAGCACCAGCCATGGAGCTCGCCCGGCTATGGAAGTCCGTCCACGCCATGGAGCTCGGCCGGCTATACAGAGGTCCGCGGAGGAGAAGAGAGAGACGACGGGAGGTGCTGCCTCCATCCCCCTCCCCTCCACACCGCCGTGGGGGGCGAGCTCGATCGGCTATACAGAGGTCCGTGGAGGAGAAGAGAGAGACGACGGGAGGTGCTGCCTCCATTGGCCTCTCCTCCTCTCCACACCGCCGTGGGGGCGAGCTCAGTCAGCTATACAGAGGTCCGCGGAGGAGAAGAGAGAGACGACGGGAGGTGCTACCTCCATCGGCCTCCCTTCCCCTCCACACCGCCGTGGGGGCGCTGCCTCTTGGATCCACCGTGGGCGCCGCCTCCCTTTTTTCTCCGCCCGGATCCACCGCCGCATCCGCCTCTGGCTGCGGGGTCCACGCCGGCCACCTCCACGAGGGCTCTCTCCGCGCCGGGCTCTCCACCACCGGTGCCTGCTTCCTCCTCCCCTCACATCCTCCGCGCCGGCCCCCCGTCCTCTCTATGTCCTCTTCCGTCCACGCGCGCGAGGCAGCAGCCGTTGCTCAGGCCCACGAGCTACAGTGCATAGCGGAGGGGGGAGGACTCCGCCACGTCTGGCGAAACGGGAGTGTTCCGCTGCCGTGCAGGAATCGGTGGAGGGATGGACTGCAGGCGTTTTTACGCCAAAAGTTTCCGCTATCTGCATGCCGAAGAAAGTGGAGGAATGGAGTGTACATGGTCTTACATTTTAGTTTGGGCGCTTGGTGCTAAAACGGACAATCGTAAGATAGGAGCAAGATCAACCGCCAATCCGCCATGGTTTGGTTAACGAATCGCTAAAAAATGGAAGGTTGGCTTGACTAATGACTGTAAACGTGATCGTGCTCCAGTAGCTTGTAGTACCACCACAACCACAAGCGACAAGTTGATCACAGTGGTGATCTGACGGGCAAACGCTGGCCGGGCGCTTTTGCCCACCGACGCCCTCTCCGGCAGGCCCACTGGACCGTCGTACGAAACAACCCAAACCCAAACACCAGCACCCCCGGCCCGGGTGCCAACGGTCGTGGAGCAGCTGCCCGCCGGATCCTCCCGCGGCCGTGAATCCCGAGGCGCGGAGACACGAGCATCACGTGGCCCCCCCAGCCTACAGTATGCCTTTCTCGCCGACACCATGGCTGCCGCGCAGTATTCTTTCCGCCCGGAGACAGCTGCCCTTCGTCCTTGGACAGCAGTGAGGAGTGAGTAGCCCGGCGCCACGTGCTCCCCGTGAGTTTAGACCATCCTCTCCACTGCTGCCTCGTGAGACAAACTAGGGTTTAGACCATCGTCTCCACGTGGACCTCTCTCTGCTTTTACTTTCCACTCTTTTTCCATCAAAAGGATCCACAGGAGTGCACTGTAGTTTCGTGGGTTGCTTTCTTTTGATGCTGGAGGCTAAGCTATGGCCCGAAGCCCCGAACGACACGCGTTCAACGAGAGGATCAGAGAACGGAAAAGAACGGAATTTGCGACGTAGACGGAGGCGAGGTTGAATTTGGACAATGGAGTAGTCTTTCAACTAAAATGAGCCCGTCTCACATCATTGGTAGATAATAATAATATAATAATAATAATTACGAGTAGGGGTGGGGACAAGAGAGACGAGCAGGGGCCTGGCCTCCTACGACCGAATTTTTGCACTAAATTTTTCAAATTCAAATAAAAATTAAAAATTTAGTATCATTGACACTTTCTAACAATTAAAAATATAAGTTTTTTTGACTCCGCTAGAGTTTATGAGGCAATTTAGGACAAGTCATCTAATACAACAATCACACGTCTCTTATGCAGTTCGGTAGGATTGCCATTGCTTCTCCCTAAAAAAAGAGGGGCGGCTTAGATCTATCTTTTTTCCACGTTGGTGTTGAACGTTGAATCATCTTTAATAAATTTTAGTTGGGCCTAATAAAATTTTAGATATGAAAACGAGATTTTAAATTTAGGGTCTAGTTTTTTATTTAGAATTTACTATTAATTAGTCAATCAACCCGTGCTTTCGCACGGATTAGAGTCTTAAATGTATTATTATGCGTAACCATACAACAAATATAGATCTAGCATATCTTGCTATTTTATATGTATGCTTAATTGATTTAGATAATCTTTGATCGATTGCAAAAATATGTATTTTTAATATAATTTTGAGGGGTTATTTTCATCATATTACCTGTCATAATAACTAAGGTGAACAATTCAAATATAAATTAAAAGATATATTTGGTATTATCCTATCAAAATAGCAAATATGAGCAATTAGATATAAATTAAGGGTGAGTAATTAATATGTAGTTTTAGGGGGTTATTTAATATTATTTTGATAATGGCAAATGTGGGTGATTACCTAATTAGAAAACAGATCGAATGGCTATTAAGATTCCAACCTGTCAATTGATGATAGGGTATTTTTTTTTATTATTGTGAGAATTCTATGATTTTATTTTTTTTCTAGCGCATCATGTGAAGATTTACATGAAAATTTCAAAAAAAGTCTACAAAATATCTATTTCATGGAAAGGTTTATAGCATCTTTAATGAAAAAAAGGACAAAAATTGAAGATAAATTTGAAAATAAAAAAAATCTAAAAAAAAGGAAGATGTTTGCTTTCGTTGAGAATTGAACTCAAGATCTTTCGTAATGGCAGAGGCAGGTAATTACTTAGAAAATATATATAATGAAAAAAAGAGGATGTTTGTTTTCGTTGAGAGTTGAAATTAAAACCTTTTATAATGGCAGAGGGGTAATTACTTAGAAAATAGATCTAATGGCTATTAATATTCCAATCTGCCAATTGATGGTCGGATGTTTTTGATTATTGTGAGAATTTTTAGGATTTATCTTTTTTCTTAGCGTGCTTTGAAATTGGTGCAACTTTTAGAACCTCCAATTAGTAATAGCAAGATAAGATAGAAATAAGTAGTTTAATGCAACTAGCATAGATGTACGTGTAATACGCACGTGTTGTGTGATGACGAAGAAGGCAATACGAAAGAGAAAAAGGAAATAGAATTAAAGGAAAGAGACCTGATTTATTGACGTCATTCATTACTCATTAAAATCAAGAGAAGGAAAGTAACATGTGGGTATGGGTATAAAATGAGGTGAGAAATAAAAAAAGAAAGTGGATGAAACATTTTGCATCTATGGGTTTTGGGCTTTTTCACCCCTTTTAAACCTTTTTTAAATTGCGCAGTGGGGCCAGCGTGAGGGATATACCTATGTCTTTCTAGGTAAAAAAGATTTTTAGAAAACTCGCTCTTGTATCTTGTATAATGTAGATTAGAATTAAACTAAATATATTTTGTCATTGTATTCGTAATACACCTTAGATCATTTCCCCTAAACCAAGGCAAATCAAAAAACAAACTAATAAACAAATATTAAAAACCACTTTGAGACCAAATCATTAGCAGTAACAGTAGCAGTACAATCCCTTGTATGGACTTTTGGCCGCTCATTCCCAGAATCCCAGGCAAGGGCAAAGGGGCAATCCTTCAACTTTTTATTACTTCACTAAGACTGAATATAAGGGCTTCTCTAATGGCTAGCTATTTCACTAGCTATTTGTTTATGTGGAGGAGGGAGAGCACCGAAAACCTCCTCACTAGTGACGAGTTAGTAGCTAGTCTATTTGTGGCAATCGAGGTAGTTGATGGCCCACTTAAGCAAATCTTTTCTCTCATTAGCCATTGGTGTCTAGAATCTTGTGCAGAGACTATTAAAAATTTATAACGAGCAGACCCTACTAGATGATGTGGAATCAAATAGCCAGTGGTCGTCTATTACCATTGAAGAAGCCCTAAAAATGAATGACTAACAGCAAATTACCACTGCTTTGTGCTAATATGTTATGGCAAAACCATCTTTCTCTTTGCATGTGGCAAAAGCCAGGTTTATAGAGCGTGAGCATCCAGATGCCAATCTTGCCAACTACATACCACGTTTATCAGTGTTCGTGCGTGATGGTGGTCGGGCTGTCCGGTGCTTGCCGCCAGGAGGCCTGACAGTTTCCGTGCTGCCTCTTTCGATTCGTACAATCACGCTGGAAGTGAGAAATGTCACTCGAGGATTTGTAAAGAGAGTCTGGATTTTTTTTTCTATTGCTCTTTGTTACATAATGTAACTAGTTTCTTATACATCATCTGGACATCCAAAGAATGAGAAGGGAAAAAAAAAGAAGAAGAAAGGGCAAAGAAATAAAAAAAAAAAAAGAAACTGATACTCCTACCAACTAGTGTGAACAACAAGGTGTTCAAGGAGAGCCGCCCCTGCCATAAATTATTCTTCCTCTGCTTCTGCTCTAACAACACCATGAACTGAACGAATGCACTGTGCACGTAGGTGATCGATCCCTACCAATCTCTCAAACCCAATCATATTTACAGGATCTTTCATCTCCCCCTTTTTTATCCCACCTCCCCCCTCTCTCCCCCCCAGCCAAAAAAAAAAAAAGAAAAAAAAACACGAAGAAAATTGGCAACTGTGGCTAAGTAATTAACACCTAACGTCGTGAAGCTCAATTAGCATCTTCTACCTCAGTGCAGCCGCGGAGGAGCCCTTGGTGCACGCCGTGGTGTTCTTGAGGTGCGTCCTCGCGGCCTTGAGCAGGTCGCTGAACCGCTTGATGTTGACGGTGACGTTCTGGCGGTCCATGTACACCTTCTTCATCTCCCACCACCCTTTGCTGCTGATGACGGAGGGGTCCCGCACGACGGTGCTGTTGAGCCCGTACTGCGCGGCCAGCGAGCTCTCCTCGGGCGCAACCTTGTACTCGAGGTACTCGAGGCCGAGCTGCTGCGCGGGCTTGCCGTAGAAGGCGTCGGCGGCCCAGTCGAGCCCCACGGGCACGATCTGGAGGAGCACGGACCCGGGGCGCATGAAGAGGAAGTGGGTCACGGCGGCGCCGTGCACGGCCACCATGGCGTCGGCGGAGGCCAGCGCGGCGTGGATGACGGGGAGCGGGGTCTGCCGGCGCAGGTTCATCACGTGCGGCGCGAATCCGGCGCGGCGGCAGGCCGTCACCACGTGCGGGAGGTTGAGCAGCACGCGGTTCTGCTTGCGGATGAAGATGAGCAGCTTCGGCTTGGCCGGGCGCGGGCACGGCCGCGACGGCGGCGCCAGGGGGAGCGGCACCGGTGGCGACGCCGCGGCCGCCGTCCGGCTGTAGCCCTGGTGGAGCAGCGCCTGGAAATCCTTGATGCTCTTGCCTGCGTATCAACGGCGTTTTGCGTTAGTTTAGCAGCGGTGCAAATCCCCACGTTCCTTAATCCACGGGGCAATCCCACAAAAAGGTATATTTGTGCACATTCATTCAAAAACAATGCAATTCTCAAGTTCTGGAGTACTACTAGTAGGAACCGTTGGAAACGCGTCCTTCCACGACGCAGGCTGTGTTCCGACTTCCCAAGCAAAGCTGCGACACAGGTCAATTCTCCATCGCCCGCTCGCACATAGCCGTGTCGAGAAGAGCCGATCTCCGTGACGCATGACGCAGTCACACATCCGGACGCCTGTCGCTTTTCGACGTCCTGCCTAGATCATCCGGCTTGTCCTTTGGGAGATGGACCTCTCGAAAAGGTTTTGCTTCAGCATAACGCAAAGTCGCAGAGAGCAGCGGGCCGGGGCATTGCCTCCCTTCACTCACTCTCCTCCGGTCACCTTTGCTCATTGCTACCGCCTCAACAGCTACCAGCAGTCCGGTCACTTGGCTCGCGCATCAACCACCACCCCTGCGTAGTCAGATCAGACGAGCGAACAACCACCCGCGATCCGGCAGCGCGTGCCGTGGTCCACCCCTGCCCCGCGCCGCACCGTGCGAGCTGCCAATTGACCCGCTTCATTATTACTCTATCAATCGAAATGCATGCCGACAACGGAGGGACAGCTAAGATCCGCGTTGCCGAGGAGGCCCGCCGTGAGCTTTGCGTGCCCTGTTAGCCTCCCGCACCGCGCACGACGAGAGGCGACGGTCCGTGGTGCCATGAGCCCATGACCTACGCGACGAACGGCGCGGGCTCACCAACCCAACCTGAATCTGGGTCTGGCGCAACACGCACGCGCGGCTCCGGAGCGGGAACCGGGTGTGCCCCACGGAGCCCCTGGGAATTCGCTGGATCCATCCGTCCAACAACTCACTCAGCTGGACATGCAAGAGAACTGTTGCCACCAACCAATGAACCAGGAATCAATGGAACGCTAGATGCGGCCGTGATTGGTTTGGTTGTTTCATAAAGTCCCCAGCGGGGGCCCCGTCGTTCTAAAACGTGATGATTGGGCTAGTGTCTTGAAACAAGGAGTGGGCAAGGGAGGACAGGAGGTTAATACTGGGACTGGGAGTCGCCTGATGGGATAAACAGATGACAAGGATTTGTCTATGCGGCACACCAAATAAAAGAAGTACTGCATGGGGCATTACCCAAGCGGGCAATGGTCCAAGGCCCCGGTAAAGCAACCACAATTGCCTAATGTCAAAGCTTATGTCTGTGATCAGACTAGGTCAACCAAATGGTGCTCACCCGTCCCGTACGTACTCGTTTTCTTATTCAACAATGCACGCAAAGTCGCAGATAGTAGCACTTACATCTGGAAGATCTGGCAGGAGGGTACATTGATTACTCTATCATGTGTCACTTGCTACTTCCTATGATTTCAATGCATTTTTAGAGTGCAACTAGCCTATTGGCAATGTACAACGTGGTGAACCAGCGGGACCCTTCGTTAGACATGATGGTTAGTACTAGGATGGTGGTTCAGCGGCTAGCGCCCACCAAGTTGGCTGCCGACTCGAACCCACCGACACAATGGCCATAACACTATTTGCATTGGGTTGGGTAAATAGATTGTCTATACACTGTAGCGACAAGAGAAGAAAATAGTTGAAATAGTAGATACACAATGCATTTACATATCCTGTTGCACATAGTCTAACAACATGACTGTGCTTTGAAACCATTATTTACTCTATCAGTCACTCAGTCCCCTCTCTCTCCTGCCCTCTTTACTCTTTTTGTGGAGACTACTTTTGGGCTTTGCAGGTTTTTTCGGTAGTTTGGTGTCCTTTATGTCGCAATCACAAGCTCCCAGCCTCTTCAAGATGGGTTAGGTCAATCTAGATCGTTTGGTTTTGGGCACTCACTCCCGAATTAACTCAGCCCCTTAGGATCAACATGTTTGTGAATTCAACAACTCCATTTCAGGTTACTTTAGTCGCATACTCCCTCCTAAAAATAAATCAATTTCTAGACTTGAGCACCAAACTTCCTCTGCAGCTCTGCTTGACATTAGTAGATTATTTTGTTTATTCATTTTGACCCCAATAATAACTCTATTAAGGGAGTGTTTGGATATACCCAACTAATGTCTATAAAATTGGTCAAACTTAGAATAGTTTGCCTTTTGAAAGTTCTATAGATGAATTATTTTTGGACAGAGGAAGTAACATTTTGACTTATTTTTTTAGAGTGTAGGTATAGGTTATGAAACACTTCGCTTGCTAAAACGTGATTAAGCAAGTGTGCATTCATTTCAAACATTTTTAAGCTTCCGCTCCGAGACATCAGGCAGAGTACTAGTAATAACTAAACCCAGCGGAGCACGCTATGCAAACGTCATTTTCATCTTCATCTGCTCACTGATGACTGTTGTGCATGCAAAAAGCAGAACCCGTGTATCGTTCTACTTCTGGACATGGTTATCTAGGACTGGTACCAGAATACCTGTACGCTATAACAGCCAAGTACTAGTAAACGTCACGGTGTCACCGCACAGCTCAGTGATTCCGCGCGTGGCTGTGTGAGAGGCAGTTCGGCGTCAGCCAAAGGATTCCCGACGTGTCACCCATACCCCATGGAAAAGGTGAGCAAGGATGACTGCTCTGCTCACAAAGCCATGGTGTTGGTTTTGTTAACCAACCGCCTTACTCTCTCTCTCTCTCACACACACACACACACTCTCTAACTTGTATCGAGCCGCCGCATGGTCCCAGAAAAGTTTGGTCACCGTCCTGGCCGCCCACGCTAGCACACATCACGCCATCACACAGGCGTGTCAAAATTAAAGATCTCTTGATGCCCCGCTCTCTTGACAGTAATGTGGCACCAACCTGTTGCCAGTGTACATCCGAGCATGCACTCATCAACAGGCAGCAACAAATCCACTGGCACGATTAGGACGCGTGCTCATCTGCTCAGATTTATATAGTATAGCTACCTGGGCCAGCGCCGAGTCCTTACATGTCCTAGTCAAACCCAGGGCACACATATCCTCTCTTATCACCTCATGGAAGGCCTGTACTGTACTGCATTCCTAAGGACCCAGCATCTCGACATATATCTACTACATATTCTTCCACAGCTACAAACAATGGCAGGACACAGACAAAACTTGGTGTCTTGCTACGTGGTGTCCCCTCAAATGGTCTAGATACTCGAGTGCATCAATCCAGACACAGGCACAAAGTTGATCACGACTACTTGGAACCATTGCATTTAGGAAGAAAAGACGGAGCCACAGCGACAGGCATTCCTGCTCGCTATTCCGGTGATGTACTAAAGACACAGTACTGTTTCAGATTAATTGGTGTACGTGTGGTACGCAGGATGCTGTAGCATCGTGCTGTCGCCACAAGCAAGTCCGAAATTGAGGGATTATCGAGCTCCAGATGGTGGTGAAGGCCAAAAGGACAGGGCTGCTCTACTTCAGCACAAAAAGGACAGGCATAAACCACTAAGCCCTAGAACTGGACAGCTACCTAAAGAGCGCATTGCATGTGACCGTAAAAAGGCGATATAAAAAAAAATCTCACGCCGATCACGAATGCGATGCCCATGAACCGATGTCGCTGTATTTTAGGAGCGGCAGCCAGTCTAATTTCGATACACAAACACAGGCACCCAGCGCCGGCTGTTATTTTCTGCAATGTGGAAGTACGGTTTGCCCCGCCACATGTCCCGCGCGCGGTGAGACGATTCCTTGCAGAGACAGGGGCTCAAGCACGCCCCGGTCGCGCACATGGCGCGGCTCCTGTTTGCTGCTGCTACAACAGTATTATACCCCGCATTCTGCATCCGGCAAGAGTAACGTGCTGCAAATGGGCGCGTGATTCACCGTGTCGGAGCACTAGTTTACTGCCCCTGCTCCTGCGGGGGCATCATTCTCCGAGATCCGGCGCCGTAGCGGCATCGGCGTTTTTTTCTTTTATTGCTACCGCCAGTACATGGGGTTTAATGGGCCATGAATGGATGTGAACGCCTTGATAACTCAGGGTCGGCCGAAGCAACTGGGAGCCTCTCTTCCAGCGTACTGTACCGCCCCATAAATCGACTGATGTGCAAACCTGACCTAAGCTTCGTGGATCCGTTAGCTAAACCCCTGCGGTTCCACGGAATTAGTGCGGCCGGCCGGACAGTTTCAAAACCCAAATGGTAGCCCCCGTTATCC
This sequence comes from Paspalum notatum, assembly GCA_022530915.1. NCBI lineage: Eukaryota > Viridiplantae > Streptophyta > Magnoliopsida > Poales > Poaceae > Paspalum > Paspalum notatum. The sequence goes on from CM039692.1 coordinate 29,881,920, forward strand.
GATCACCGCATCCCCATTAAACTACAGGAATTCCATTAAATTACTACTAAAATACTAACCACTTGCCGCGCACTAGAAGCAGGACCTCGTTAATGCTACTGCCCGAGTGGTGGCGCACGATGCACGGCCGTTTTCGTCGCCCTTAATCGGCCGGCGGTTAGTGGTCGATCCCCCCATTCCATCGTCCATCGTTCGCGAAAACGGCCGGGGCAGGAGCACGCTGGAAGTGGCGAGCGCGGGGTTTGTTTGCCGGATCCCACGGGCTAGTAGGCTACGACCACGAGAAGGGTCGGCGTCGCGGCAATTCGGCATGGACCCTCCTTTGTGTGTGCGGAGCAGCACACCCGCTAGCTTTTCCATGAACGCTTTTGCGAAAGCCGCCCCTTTCCCCCCCTTGCCCCGCGCAATGATCTCCGCCATTATCTGGCGCTCATGCTCCGCCGCCGCAAGATTCGCGGGCGAGGGCGGCCCGTCGTGCTCGGCGCGGAGCTCCGTTTCTTCTTCTTTTTCTATTCCTCGCCCGACGACGAGGCCTTTGGTTTTTGCCGGCGGCGCAGCAAATGCTCCCGCCGCCTGGCCTGTGCGCAGCGCAGAGCGGCAGTTGCGGGAGACAGGCAGCCCGACCGGCGCGGCGTGTCGCGCAGGGGGAACGGAACAGCGATTCGCGGCAGTCGCCGCCGCTTGCGAAGGATCGAAGGAAGCGGCGAGCATAGGAGGGGAGGGCGAGATGGTTCAGGTGACGGATCATGGAATGAGCGGTGCAGTGCGGTGGGTGGCGATTGCAGAGTTTTGGCGAGGACGGAAGCGTCGGATGCGTCAGCAGCAATCTACCTCTACCGCCCCCCCCTCTAACCACCCTAACGAACTAGTGCCACCACCGCCGCTGTAACCACCACTCCACTGCGGAACGAGAGACTAGTGGAGGCAAGGAATGATTAGGACATGGCGGGAGCAAGAGGGATGAGTAGTAGTGGCTAAGCACGACGCCTCGAGGTGTAGGGGCAAATGATTTCTCCTCCCCGACCAGCCGGCCACAGCACGGATCTCGATCGAGGCGCGCGGATTTTCACACGCCACCCTTTTTGACGTTCCCCTTCTTCACCAGCAAGCTAGCGAAGCAGTCAGTAAACGTAATCGTCCTCCGACCGATGGATCCCAAAATCCTAACGAAATTTAACTAACAAATTGACATCGCAACGCAATGCAATCAGCGTCTGATGTGATGTGAGATGAAATGGGCAGACAGGAGTACTAGATTGCAGGAGGAAACCGAATTTTGGGGGAGAATCGATTGGGGGCTGGGAGGGCGTACCGTTGGGCATGAGCTTGGGGTCGACGACGAGCTCGCCGTGGATGCGGAGGCCGACGATCATCTCGTCGAAGCAGTGGACGCGGCGGTCGTAGCGGAAGTCCACCACCTTGTAGTTGGTGAGCCGCTCCAGGACGGCGCCGTAGCGGCCGAGCCACCAGTAGTGGTACTCGAGCACCACGAACACCACCTCGCCGGCGAACCGCTGCGCCGTGATGAAGAGCGGGATGAGGCCGTCGCTGAACTCGTGGTACACGTTGCCCGTGTACCCGCCCGTGGAGAACACCACCGCGGGCACGCCGCGCGGGTGGCGGACGTCGCACCGCCGCCGCAGGGTGCCGCCCTCGCGCGCGCCGGCGCTCGCGTTGTAGGCGCCCGCCACGGGGAGGATGGTCACCTCGTCGATGGTGCTCATGATGCTGCCCTCGAACTTGCGCGTGTACGGACGCACCTTCTCGGGGCCGCTCCCGCGGGGCGCGTTGTACAGCAGCACCGACGAGGTGGACGGGTCCGTGCGCACGTCGCCGCGGAGGTAGCACACGTCGCTGCGGTAGTGGCTCCGGTCGCAGCACAGCACGCCTTCCTCCCCCTCGCCATGCCCCGCCTCACCTGCACGCACGCGCAGGGCAGCGATTTCAATTCGATTCGGTTCCGTTGGAGACAGAAATTTCAATCTCGAACAACGACATGGGATTCCGATTGCGAGCCGCTGATCCCCCAACCCAACCCAAGCAACTCTCTCTATCTACTCACCGTTGATGAAGGCGGAGCAGGGGAGGGAGGCGACGGACCGCGTCTCCTCGCGGGCCTCGAGTCCGTTCTGATTCGACGGCAGGTGGGTCTTGAGCGCCTCCAAGTCCTCCCGCCTTTCCACGCGCTCTGCAGAAGAATGAGTCGCCATTTCAGCGCACGCACGCAGACGAGAAAATCGAGCAGCGAGAGCTTCAGCCAGAAGGATTGATTATTCGGGACTAGAAGAAGCTGAAGCCCCGGCCGGCCGGCCGGCTACCTGAATCGGCGTTGGAGTTGGAGACGACGGGCGACGAGCTGGGGATGCGGAGCACGGTGACGACGCTGTACACGGTGAGCACCAGGAGGGGCACGAGGCGGCAGGCGTACCGGCTCCTCCCGCCGCCGCCCGGCTTCTTATGCGGCGGCGACGGCGGCGGGGACCTCCGGATCCACGACGAGCAGCAGGAGGGGGCGCCGGAGGGCTTGCTGGGCTTGTAATGCTGCGGCGGCTGCATCATCCTCTGGCGCGCTCCCTCTCTCGGCTCCCTTGCTCCTCCTGCGGCCTCTCCCTCACCGCCGCATGCTACGCCGCCGCCGCGTCTCCTTGCTTCCTCGCTGCCACGCCGAGCTAAAACAGCTGACCTCACACAGCGGGGAGGCGGGGACCAAATTGGGCGCGGGGATATATACAGCTGACGGGGGGATAGAATGAATGGCGGGGGAGGTGACGAGGTGGAGGCGAGGGGCGATGCTAGCTAGCGGGTTCTGGCGATCATATTCATGGGGTGGATGGAGTTGGGGGGAGGAGAAGAGGTGGTGGGCGGTGGAGGAAATGAAGAGGAAGAGGAAGAATAGAGAACACCGGGCGGGCTCACATGGAGGACAAGGGGAAACAGGGTGTTTTGATGGCCTTCATTATGTGCGCCTTCGGTTGCTAATTGGAGTTCCCCTTCGGTTTCCGACCCGCTGTCTGCGGCTAACTCCGCATAGTTCCAACCGGTCAAAAACTATAAACCATGTGGTGAGAGAAATGGGTTGTCTAAAGTCTACATTTTAGCTTTTTTTTTTTGTTAGCTCAGTCTAAAGTCTGCATTAGTACTGAGTACTGTATGTATACATTACAGCATCTCACACAGGGCCGGGTGGGCTTCGGGTCTGGAGTTAGGAACAGCTGATCTGATCCTAAGCCTAAAACACGAAGCCCAAGGCCCCTTTGAAAGATGGAAAATTTTTTCAAATCCTATGTTTTTTTTCTGTGTTTTTGAACGGATTTTTGTAAGATATCTATACAATTTCTATGAAAATTATGTGTTCCAAAGGGGACTTAAAACTGAGAAGAGAAAAGCCACATGTTCTGTTCATAACTTAGTTATCCATTGTACAAAGAGACATTATAAACCTGCTATGAGAGAACGGTTAGATTTTGTCTTGTAATTGCAACATTTTTGCTCTTTTTTCCTTGTCTGGAAATGTTTGTCTTTATTAATATATATTGTCTTGTAATTGTAACCATTTTGTTCTACTCTCTCTAAAAAAAGGTTCATTGTAGTGCAATAGGTAACTTTTTATGCTTCAAATTAAACATTTTACCTTCCATTCTGAAGTCTATTCCTCTTTTTATCCGTCCACATTTGTATGGATGTTAATGAATCTAGACACATATTGAACGCATATACATAGAGTAATTAATTAATATACTAGATGTAGAATCCTTTAGGTTATTCCCACCAGTGAACCCATCCAAACCGCCCCTATTTTAAACTAATCTCCGTCTACATTGCAGAACAGTGTTTTGAGCTCTCCGAATGGGCTCACTAGTGAGCATGGTCTCACATGCGTTCAGACAAGATATATGTTCTTTAATTATCTATTGAATTATTATCTTCGTATATTAACAAATTACATAATTATTTTTATTTAAGATTTTTCTTTCTCTAGTTTCATCATTGCAGCTGTAAGATGGTAGCATATATACAAGACCACCTTGAAGATATTAATTTTGGTATTAAATATACCATGTGTATCTCTGAGACATGAAAATGTTAGTCATACACGAGCATCGGATTGGCCCAATTCAACGGTCGGGGTGTTGGGGGGTGAGGAGAGTAATCGATATCAAAATTCCCTTATGAAATTATGTGATCAAAACTTTACACTCCATCCCACTTTATATTAATTCGAAGTGTCAAAAAAATAGATTTAGGTTTGTTCCGGTTCAACAAGAGCAAAAAAAAAAAGATTCACATCTTTCCAAACACATGCCTAATTAAAACGAAATAAATAGAAAGTAAATAAACTTGAACATGTATTTTACCAAGGATTTTTTTCGACACCGTTGCAAATATGGCAAAACCGGTATCGAAGAGCGGAAGAGGCGTTGTCCACCTGTGTCGCCCTACACACAGAAAACCAGCAGCCAGCAGCAGCAGTCCTGAGCAGCGGGTGCAGGCACGGGCGCTTTGATCACGTCCGGTCAAAAGAGCCCAGGCCCCCCGGCTCGATCGCTCGTTTCCCTCCGTGAGGCCGTACGTGGAGTCGGCCCGGTCGCATGCCGCCCGCCCACGCGGAAGTCCGCCTGCGCCCGACCGCACGCGGCACGCCACACCGCAACCGGCCCGGCCGGTGCCCGCCCGCCCCGAGCATACCCGCGCGCCGCGGCACCAGCACCACGCGGCAGCGGCACACGCCATCCCATTCCAGTTCCACACGCCCGCACGCCACCCGGGCGGGCGCCCAAGAAAGGAATGGCGAGAAAAGGCGCTTTTCCGCCCCCACCCCACCCTGGCCACGGAAATTCTTGGATTTCGACGGGCGTTCTACTCCGGCGGAAGAAAGGGCCACTACTGCCACGCACGGCACGGACGGAATCGTTTTGGCAGGCAGCGCGTTTCCTTGATGCAGCGGCAGCCGCCGGCCACAGCGGGGTGCCTGCCGTGCGCGCGCGCTAGCGAGAGATGGCCGTCCGGCTACCTGGACCCTCTGGTGTCGTCGTCGTGCGCTCCACCGCAACGGCAGGAACGAATGACGCAACGGATAATCGGGAAAAAGCGAAGCGAAGCGTGCCTAGTCGTGGGGTCCGACAGGGACCAGGCCAGCAGATTAGTACTAGTAGCACACTAGCACTACTGGCCTTTGGGGGGAAAAAAGAGCATGCGTGATTTGATTTGGGTGATTAGCTAGGAGGACTAGGAGCGGTGGGTGGGTGCGGGCAGGGCACGCAGATTATTAAACAAGTGGTGGTGGTTGGGGGCGAATGGGAGCGGGGATTAGATTCTCGGCCGGGCCGTGCTGTGTTATCTGCGTGGTGGTCGCGGGGAGATAGTGGGATATAGGTAGGGTGATCGATCGATCGATCGATCAATCGGCTTAGAATAATCCGAGTTGGTGACGCACCCATGCATGCTCGCTCTGCTTGTGCTGTGTGGCCCTCTGCGATTTGTTGTCACGGGCAGACCTTTCTGTCTCGCTCGCTCTTTTCCTAGTACAACCGGAGCTGGTTGCGCTGCCTGCCTGTGCGTGTTGTTTGTGGAGACATGCGTGCATGCAATGCATGGCGTGAGCTAGTCTGCGTGTATGCGTGTCGCGGGGAATTGTCGATCGTGGGTGTTCGGTTCGGGGAAAACGATGGATCGGAGTGAGGGCGATCGACAAGGAGCGCAGCAGGCCACGTCACTGTGCCGCGAGCTATGGAAGAGCGTAGTATTTGTAATTCTACTGCAGCCGCCCTATACTCTCGGGTCGGGTCGGGTCCCGGCGCCGATGACCATCTATCGTCTGCGGAGTGCAGACGAATTGAGCCATCGTCTGTGCGAGCACTGCTGCGTACCCCATCCCATCCCCCCCTCCTCCGATCCTACAGTGGCGTGGCGTCACGAGCCGCGCGGCCGCATCGCCGAGTCCAAAGGGTCGACAGGCGAGCCCAGATTTGTTTCTCGGCGAGGAGGGCCGTGGCCATCCGATCGCCCGCTGCATAAGCGTGTTGCCGGCGCGGAGATTATTGCTCGTCCGTCCGTCGAGAGCAACGCAACCATTGTGGACTGAGTGAAGCGAGCTGCCTGACTGCCGAGCAGGGTTTTTCTTTTCGTTTTTGCTGTAGCAAAATCTCGGTTTGATCAAAAAATTTGATTTTCATATTTTTGAATTTAGAACCGAAAAATACCGGTTTTTTTATCGGAATTTGCTTTCCGGTGTGGTCCGATCCGAAAAGGTGACCCTGCTGCCGAGCACCGACCGAAGCGCTTGACGACCATCGATCCCGTGCAGGGCATGCATGCAGTGACAGTGAAGGCTCACCACGTTTCGATCCTTCGATCGAGACTTCGTCGAGACGGCGGTGGCCGATCGATGCAAAACTAGTAGTAGGATATCGATCGATCGGAGTGTTTGTTTGTTTGTTTGTTTGCGGGTGCCGGATCGACTTCCGGCTGGTACGGTACGGTGGTTGTGCATGCATGGCCATGCTCATGCCATGCATGCTCTCTCTGCGACTCTCAAGTCTCAGCTGGGTGTGTGCCCGACTGCCCGGCCGGACCGGTGGTAGGGCACATGATTTTCGCTTCGGCTGCACACCACCACAGACCACCTACCGGCGGTACCAAATTCCAGGTGGGTTCGTGGGCGCCGCGCGCACCTGGTCGGTCGGGGCCGGTGTGGCGCATAGGCCGGCAGCGGGTCGGTTGGCCGGTACGGTACGGTACACACACAGAATAATCGGGCGAGATCGATCTCGATCGATCGAGCATTCTCGAGCTACCATCGGCGTCACTCACGTCAGGCCACCGTACGCATGCCGTTCGATCTAGCGGCAGAGATTAATTTACAGTCCGGCCGGATAGATCTTATTACTGCAGGCATGCGCCATGCATGCATGGGCGTTCAATTTACCGTACGTGTCATCTATCTCTGTGGCATGTATATATACTGTGGCCATCTTGTCTTGATCGATTGTCCCATGCATCTCTCCCTACCTCTTCTCTAATAAATAAAATAAAGGAAAATTCAAAGTGATCGATCCATCTTTGTTCAGAGTGACCAGCACGTTCCGAGCTAGGGGACCAGAGCTTTCATTTGAAGCTCCCTCTCTTCATCTCTGCTTCTGCTTCTGCTTCTGCTTCTGCTTCTGCTGCTGCTGCTCGACCGTACCCTTCCTTCTCAGACGATGCTCCAGGGAATGGGCTGATCCATAAACACATGCATGCAGATGGACACCTTCAGGCCGCGCGCTGTGCCCTAACGGTAAAATATTCCCCCCTGTGCAAATCGTTGCGCCTCCCTGCTCTGCTCGTCCAGTGGTCCTTGTCCGCTCCAGCACCCACCTAGTACTACCAGAGCACGTATCTACACGTACGACAAGGCAGCAAGCAAAGCAACACGAGGCGGAGCATTTCTAGGGCTAGCTAGGCCGTCGTCGTCGTTGCCTCTCCCGGAAATGCGTGCGGGCATGGGGATCTGCAGCTGCAGCCGCCATGCGCGGTGAGCTGCGGATCGATGCACCGGCTCGGCCGGCCGCCCGGCAATCATAAGCCGACAAGGTCCTTGTACCGGCACAGGTCATCGTACTACCAGTCTACCACCACCTCTCTGTGGTCGTCTATCTGTGCCCGAGCCTCGATCTGTCGATCGGCGCTGTTCGTTTGTTGCTCTCGTGATCAGTTTCGTGATTAACGATTTGATTTATTTACCCCGGCCCCAACGACTTGTGTGCGCGCGGTGTAGGAAACTGGCAATTATTGACCTCGAGCGAGAGGGAAGGGAATCACAACAGCTCACGCCCGGACAGATGCCACGAGCCAGTGTTAACGGGATTATTGACGTCGTGTCGAGCTAGGCTGCTAAATTATTTTTTTTGTTTTCAGACAGAAGGAGTATACATTTTTGCAGAGGCGTTGGTCAAACGGACGACTTCTTGCAGGGAAGCAGCTGGGAGGGCTAGCTGGGGACAGGACAGTTTAATTTGGTGTTACAGAAAAACGGGGGGTTCGGGGTTCCATGTGCTCCGTGCTGCATTGGCGGTGGTCGCGTTGTTTATTGGGCTGCTATGCCGGCCGCTACGTATTTCGCCACCTATTATTTGTACGCCAGCACTCCAGCAGCACATGTTACATGTATATACACTAGTAGGAGTAAGGAAGAAGACCATTGCCGTGTGAAAGTAGGCAGCCATTTCCCTCTCTTTTTTTTTTCTTCTTTCCCTTTAGACATTCCTTTTTTTTTTTAAAAAAAAGTACTGCTAAAACAGAGGGAGAGATAGTAATTAAATGCCACCAGGGATCCCATATAAATTTCCCTCCTCCAAGTTATGCTGCTCCGATCCACCCATTTCCAGCTACGAGGAGACCATGTAATGCAATGCAACCTTACTACCCGTGACCACCGGCCAGCTTAATTCGCAGGCCGAAGTGAAGTCGCTGCCGGTGAGCAGTCATGCTCTCCTAGCATATACGCCAGCTAGGGACCAGGATCCTACGATGATCAGATCAGGACCTGCTACCGTGCGACGCATGCATTCATGCATGATAACGATAGCGGCGACGGCGACGGCGACGGCGACGGCGGCGGCGGCGACGGATGCGGCGATGCGTCGGCTTCGTCCAAGATTTCGATCGTCGCCTTGCACTCGCATGCGTTCCAGCTAAAAGGAGGCTGCGCAGCACGCATCGCGCGGTCATTCTAGCTGGAGCTAGCCACGAGTAGTGTGTCTGTCAACGGATCATAGTTGTTAAGCAGTTTGTGGGTGCAGCTCGATCTGTGCATGGATCGAGAGGGCCCAGGCCGGCAACTATATATATTTGTCATGTCCTTCTGCTAGTATATATACTAGTATATATGCATAACTAACTGCACTTAGGTACACCAAGAAGCTTCAATCAGAAATGTTTGGTAAGCTAACACGGGTAGTAGTCAAGCCCTGAAATGCATTGCCCATCACACTTTGTGCAGCCAATGGAGGATCGAATTGTTGTACCAAAAACGAAATTAAAGGTATACATATTCAAAGGATGTATACCAGGAGCAATGATTTCATGACCTAGCGAAGCTTCTCTGCTTACCAACTACGGAGTACTGTACGGGATTTAAAACTGCCTGCTGTGAAGTTGGTGGCTAGTGTAGGAGTAGTTGGTCTCTCTGAACCTTTCGTTCTGAGACAACAAACTAATTGAGATGCCTTTTTTTTGAAGGAATAATTGAGATATCTTCTTGGTTCTCTTTAGAATATCTTCTTTTGTAAAACTATGAGTTGGACAATGGGAGTAGCACACATGTAAGCGATCACAAAGTCGATCGACAGAAGTATGAATAGCCGGGGACATGTTTCTTCATTCAGGATAATTGCTTTGGTACTCCCAAATCATTCTGAACCGTTGATTAATTGAGGTACTCCACTGTCAGATTCACAAGGCACAGGAGGAGCCAGAAATCTCAAATGGTTTCACTGTCCCCCTTTTTTTTCATTTTGGGCTTCTTCGGATCAGGGAATCCGCCATGGTGTTTGGAAGGATATGATTTCCATTTTTGAGCTTTGTGCTGTGGCTCCTGTAAAATTCCGGCGTCTTTGCGATGATACCAGTTGATCTTTCATTGACCTTAACCACAATTAATACAGGTGCATTGGCTGTTTACGCTCTCAAAAGTGAAAGGGTCAAAAAACAGAGCTAAACAAAAACAAGAGGGGCAATAAATTGTACAACATATGGAACATGATACAGCCAAGAGTTGACATAGAAGCAGCATGGAAAGTTCTGCACATAACAGCCTGTCCCAATTCCAGGCGTCAAACCTGAAAATCATAGTCGCTAGATGCTCCAATTCCAGAGCATTTGATTGATGTACAAGGTACTCTATCGTGCATGTGCACTGGCCATCTTTGCATCAACAGAAAAGGGGTAAAGAATGGCCAAAAGGATAAACAACGATCAACGCCTGTCCCAAAACAGATCAGAGTTTTAAGTAAAGTGAGGGGCCTCTGTTTTGGATGGCCAGCCCAGGTTGTTAGGAATTGCTAATCAGGTAATCATGCTTGTTTCCACTATCTAAAAAAAAGGTAATCATGCTTGTGGCTGTGCATTAACGCAGCACACCCTGTGCCTGTCGTCCGCCAGCGTGTTAACATTCTGCTTGCATGTTTGCCTCAATAAACAGAGACTGGAGTATATGCACGCAAGCTACAGGGCATACATACATCACCAGATGACACTACTCGTGTGTAGGCAACAAACTGGAGACTGGAGTATAAGCCCAAGTCTCACATGTTTGCGCAATGCATTCTATTCTGGCAGCAAATGGGCGTGGCAGATTGTTTGCATATTCATCTTGCTGCACTGTTGCCCCCAATTTGGCAGCTACCACAGGCACCTTGCAAGTTGGATGCACGGCAGTATGAAGCGTTCACCTTTGGAGAACGCAATTGAATGCATGTCTCATTGGCATGTGGCGTTTGAAATTTCGAACTTTATGACCCCCAAAAAGGCTTTGTTCATATTGTATATGTCCTATGTGGCTATACAATTATACATGCAAATTTGCAGCGCCTTCAGACAAATATGCCGTCGCGTCAAGGATTCGGTAGAGTGATCAGACCAGAAATTTGTGTTCTCGTGTATATGATTCTTCCATCTAGCCTCCCATGCATGCATGGCCTCTGCTTTTTGAAAAGGAATATGCAGTTGGTGGCCTGTATTTTGTCCCTCCTCAGGACAGAGAGACCTAACCTTCTAATTAACAATTAGGAAATTGTGTAGCCTGGTCTCAATTACTGCCATAGGTGCTACAAAAGACCTGACCAGAGATCATATTATAAACTTTTTTCTCCCACAAAATGCATTGTGTAGAGTTGGACTGACCAGGAGTCGCAGAAATACTAAACTTAGTATACAAAACATGGTTTGTCTACATTATTCAAATGTTAAATAATATATGTATACTACTATGTTATCTCCAATAATTTATAGTTGGATTGAATGAGAGTCTCAGGAAAACAGTAAAGAAACTTCCTATATTCCTTCCTTAAAAAACAAATACGTAGTACATAGGTAGTACTGCACACACTATTGTTTATCTGCATTTGAATTCAAAGTTTAAGCTATGTATGTTTACTCTAAGATAATTGGCACCGGGAGCAGCCTAAAAACGAACACCAGTGACAAAACGTAGCAACACTAATCAGCAACCACCAACCCAATATGATGACCTTAAGATGATGCGATCTTATCCTTTCTTTCTACACTTAGACAAACCCTGGCAGTTTTGCTAGCCCGGTGGTTGTATGAATTGAAGCTGACTTCATCGCCTGGATACATTCAATTTGTTCCTTTTTTTCTGCTAACGAATAATTGCTTAATGTGACAGTCAAATTCAGTGAGATCAGCCTCAGGAAAAACTGTAAAGTTCCTAGCATATTCCAAAAAACCAAGACGTGTAGTACAAATAATTGTAACTTGGCTCCGATTGAATTCAAATTTTAAAGCATATAAATTTACTGTTAAGATAATTGGCACTCAGAGCAGCCTACAACCGAACATCATGGACAAAACGTAGCAATACTAGCCGTTATCACCTGTCCCAATCCCCAACCCACTCAAATCATATGATCTTGTCCTCATCTCGTTTAAAATCACTTAGGTGAGTACTGGTAGGGTTTTGTTAGACTGGTGGTTGTATGAGTTGAAGCTGACTTCATTAGATGTATGATTTTGTTCTTATTGTGATAAAGAATAAATTGTGATATATAAGACCAGAAGATTAGATACGTGGAACGCTTAGGGCCCATAGATGTATATCTTGAACATTGGTGTGGTGTGCGCTTAGTATTGTCTGTTGATGTAGTATATGATACAGTATATAGTAAGTCGTAATCATCTTAGTACTTCGTTAATCAGAGAGGGTTGGCTTATACGAATCATTATAGCGCGTAGACTTGAAACAATAGACCGTGATGTGACCTATCTTAATATACATGTATATTCGTAGCGTTTTTCACTTTTGAAGACATGTTGGGATGGTAGCCAATTATGTTCCGGGGAAAAAAAGATTCCCCTGTTCGGTCATAAAGGAAAGCAAATGGCTGGTATAAAAAAAATGTTTTCGGCTTTTCGCCATTTTATGTTGCCCACATTTCATGACGCTATGAATCTTGATTTTCGCTTCCAAATTTAGATTCTGTTAGTTGATGCAATTGATCTTATATACTTCGTCCTAATTTATAGATCATTTATTTTTTTACTTAAGTTTGACTCGCTCATCTTATTAAAAAATTGGACACTGAGTATAGTTAAAATATATTATATACTAAATTAAATTACATTAAAAATAAATGATATTTATGAATCTTTTTGAATAAGACGAGTAAATCAAACTTAGTGTCAACGACCTATAAATTAGGCCGGAAGAAGTACATATTAAGTTAAATGATTAATTGTATTCAAAATATGGATTCGTGTTTTTCAACTACACTCAGAGTCCATCATGCACTGAGTCCACCGAATCAGAGCTTATTACAAAACGTATTCGAAAAGGCACCAATCGAATAAACATACAAGGCCACTATCAATTAAATTAATGTTCAGGTCCAAACCTGTACACTGGTATGATACACTGAAACAAAAAAAGGCGTCAGGTGGCATAATTATACATGTAAACCAAAGAAAAACCTAGGTGGTGGTTATCAACTCTATTTCACTATTGCTGTCTCTTTTCACTCCCCCGTTATCAACATGAAATAGACCCTGCCAAGCCTATGCGGTGATAACTATGTGCAACTTGCAACTCCACTGCAGGTTGAGATCTTAATAAATTTGAAACGTTGCAAAATGGATGGATGCAAGAAATCAGGTATGGGGTCAAAAGAATACCGCAAGCCTATGAAAAAAAGCCATTAGAAGCCTCCGCCAATGGGGGCATCATCAAGAACGATATCAGCAGGGTCCCCGATCCAAAGTCTATCCCTCCACCGAAACTTTATCCTCAGCTTTCCATTGGCATCAACACCTACAACCTTACCTTTGCTGGCGTAAGTCTCCATCCCCCAACCCCACCTAGGGGATACAAGACCTGGTCGTATCCGTACTCTGTCACCTTGTTGGAAGGGCCTCACCTTCTCCACCTCCCACGCTTTGCACAACCATAGTCTCTCACAGAAGCAGAAAGCAATCCAGAGCTCTCCATCATCAGCCCGGTGAACCACCCCTATGCTGTTGTGGTTCACATCACCCCATTGGTATGTGGGGGTTGCAATGGAGTCCTTAACCTTCACCCAATCCCCGACACAGATTTCCTCCTCTTCCTCCACTTTCTCCACCTCCGCTGGGTCTATCAACCAGGCCCTAGCACCAGCTGGTGTATGAATCCTCAGTTTTCCATCGGCGTCAATAGATGAGATTGTCCCTATACTTGAATGGCTATGATTAGACCAACCGAATCTTGGTTGGCGGATATAGCCCCTGATCCGAACACGCTGCCCAACAACATACTTGTTAACTCCTTCAAGCTGGCTAGAAGGCCCTATCCACCTTTCCTGCTCACCACAAAAAGCCACATGAATGGTCCCATCCCAAGCGTCACCTTGATATCCCACCCCATGCACCACACCAATGCTACCAGGCTTTAGTGATTTCCACTGATCCGCATCGTTCTTCAGCCTAACCCACTCCCCAACCTCAAAGATATTCTCAATTTCAAGATCTGCAGGATCACCCCTCCACAACCCAGGCACACCAAAGAAGGCAACCCTTACTTCTCCATCAGCATGCACACCAGCAATTATGCCTCTAGAATCAGTATTGGCATCTCTCCATCCCCATCTAGGCTCTGAAATTCCGGCACGGAACCTAACATGTTGACCAATCTTAAAGGGCTGCACTTTCTCAATGTCTGTATTATGAGTTAACCATTTCCCGTTCCTGAAACAACCAGCCAACTCTAAGTAACCAGAGTCCTGAATGCTATGGACTACTGCAATGTTTATTCTCCCAACACTATTCCAATCATAAGTAGATCTGCTCCCAACACTTGGTTTCATACGGACCCAGTCTCCAACTTCAAAAGCTGAAAGCCTCTCAGCGTCACCAGGAGCAACCTTCCACAAGCTTTTTCTACCAGAAACCTTGATATTTAAAGTCCCATCCATGTCAATCCTTGATATTGAACCAATGGTTGCTGCAGTTTCATCTAACCATCCAAGGCGTGGCTCAGATATGGAAGGTGAAACATGAACTTTTTCACCTACCTCAAATGGTTGTGCCTTCTCCACGTCAGCAACTGAGCAAAGAAAAAGCTTGCTTCTGAAGCAGAAAGCAACACCAATATCACCATCATCTTGTAGACTATGAATTATTCCCATGCTATTACGAGTCACATCTTCCCAGCCATACTTGGGTGAAGGTACCGTTGCTTTGACTCTAACCCAATCGCCAACCTGCAAATAGAAATTGGAGATAAGGATAAAAAATATGAGAATAGAACTAAATGTGAATATTAAGAAGTTTATACCTTAAAGTTCTCAATCTTTTCCATGTCCGATGGATCTGCCTGCCATGTTGTATCCCGATTAGGAATGTCAATGATGAGATGACCATCACTCTCAATGTCAATTATTTTTCCCACGCTGTGATGAGTCTCGCCACCCCATCCATATCTTGGCTCTGCAACAGACCTCTTTACACATACTTGGTCCCCAATCTGGGGAAAAAATAAAAAACAAGAACATCAAATTAAGCAATACCAAACAGGCGACCAAAATGTCACTGAAGCACAGATACATGGAACATGACTTCCTATTGCTCTATAGATCTGCTGAATCTAATTGGAATTGACAAATCAATAGCAAACATTATTGATGATATGGCTCTTACAAAGATGATTATATAGCCAAAAGGTAGTGCAGATAAAAGCCACGGCAGTACCAAAGGGACAGGTATAAGGGATTGTAAGCACACAAGGACAGATGGATAACATATTAAACAGTTGATATTTCAAACAATAACCTTGGACAGGAAGCAACTTACAAAGAAACCATATATTAAGTGGTAGATAGTTCAAAAAACTACCTTGAATGGGTCAACATGTTCAACTTCCTCTGGTTCACAGAGCCATGGATTGGACAAATAGCAAAGGCCCAATAAAAGACTGCTATCTGGTCTGATGGAGTATACAATACCAACACTTCCAGGTGTAATAGACTCCATGCCATGTACAGCCATTGTCAGCGAGGGGCGAATCCGAACCCAATTACCAACCTTATATTCTTCAACCCTTTCTATTTCAGCAGGATCAGCTCTCCATCCCCTAGAAGCTCCCGGGAAACCAACCCTCAAGATTCCATCATCATCGACACAGAGAACCGTTCCAATGCTATCCCGCGACTGACCACGCCATCCAAATCTGACAAGAGAATATTAGACGGCAATCCCAAATGACAATTTCAAATGCCAAACAGCTGACCAACAAGTATAGTGCAGTTCTTTTTTTTTCTTTAGGTATTCCAGACAATTTAGGTTACCACATGGTATACAAAACAATCCCAGCTGAATGATCAGACCAGTACCATTAGCATGCAAATGGCACATACATATTCCAGTTTCCACTGTTTTGAACTTTTTTTTTTTTTTGCAGTAGGAAGAAATTGTATCAGACACAGGCAAAGCAACATTTGTGAGCTATCATCACCAGTGGAGGAGACAAGGGGGGCACGTAGGGGGCTTAAATCTACCATATAAAAAAAGGGGAGCCCGATGCAGAGCTCCCGCTTGCGCAGGGTCAGGGGAGGGGTCGGACCCACTTGGGGTCTATTGTACACAACATTTCCCTGCATTTCTGCAAGAGGCTGTTTCCACGACTTGAACCCAAAATTGCTAATTCTATTAATTAGGCCCACTCAACTCTATTAGGCAATATAATATTGGTCCATATTTGTACCATTGCCGGCCCAAGAGACGTCCAACCACGTAGCCTGGCAGCCAGAATCGAGTCCTCATCCTCGCGTACACACAATGGGGTCAAGAGCAGTTGGTGAATCGCTAAAGGAGGGGTAGCCGCGCATCTGCAATTTCCAGTTTGCAGTTCCGCGCACAGACGACACCGCGCTTCTCACCCGGCATCGGCATGCCAGTGAAGTCTCCTCCATCCTTCCGGCCTCCGTGCTTCAAACTCCCCTAAAGGCATTATTCTAAATCTAATTTCGTGATGCCTAAGCCACAATTGAATTAAGCAGAACTGCAGAAGCCATTGTAACATCGTCAATTGGCATCTATCTTTTACACGGATAGGTTTGTGTGAAAGTATATGCATGCGTATCATGCTATGTTATTGGCCCTTGATATAGGATTTCCACCCCCCCCCCCCCCACACCCGCACCCCCCCCCCCCCCACACACACACACCCCAAAATCCGGGCTCCGCCATTGATCATCGCTTGAGCCACATAGGATCAATGAGGATCCTAGAACAGAGATTGAAAGGTCTCTATCAAGTTTTGTTTGAGACTGAACTACAAGTTCATAGAATGCTAGATTAAATAAGCAATAAACCATTAGGGAATCTATATGCTAGCACAACACTCTGGGTTTTCTGCTTGTATCTACAGATGAAAGACACATTGTTGATCTCCAGTTCAGTATACCTTTTTTCATACCAGGGTAGACTAAATATCAGGTCTTTGCTAATCTAATAATCTGTTTCCAGATAAATAATAAAGTGATTCAGGAACAGGAAAATGGAATGTACTGAACCAGCAGATAAAGAAGAAAAACTTTCCTATGAACATAATAGGCATTGATTTATTCAGTTCGCAGTGAGGTTTTAGGCATTGTAGTATCAAAAATACTAAAATAGGATCAAACTTTATTTACCTTGGTTCTGAAACATCGGGCTTGAGCTGCACATGTTGGCCCCTATTTAGTGGAATTACTTTGATAACTTCACTTGTCAAAACATGGGCTTCTCCAGTACAAAATGACACAATAAGGTGGTCATTGTCTACAATAGACTGGACAAAACCAATGCTTCTGGGTCCTGCACCTTGCCAGCCAAAAGACGGTGAAGTAACAGTTCTTCTAAATTTCACCCAATCTGCAATCTCGTATCTGATTACAGCATAAAACAAAGGAATTACT
The DNA here is from genome assembly GCA_022530915.1 of Paspalum notatum. Taxonomy (NCBI): domain Eukaryota; kingdom Viridiplantae; phylum Streptophyta; class Magnoliopsida; order Poales; family Poaceae; genus Paspalum; species Paspalum notatum. Next base: position 29,899,064 of record CM039692.1, read on the forward strand.
AAGATCATTTGCAAATAACAAGACTTTCCTATTTACTTGTCATTCTAGAATGTGCAAAGTCAACTTTCCAAATTCTAGAATTGTAATAGAAACTCAAAAAATATGTGAATACCCTATTTACAAAAAAAACATATAACCAGGAAAGGTAGAAGTCAGGAGATTGCTGATGTCCAAACGAGTGTGTGTTATAAAAGGGATGAATATTCAAGATGCCCAGTTAGAACTAACATTTTAAAGCAACCTAATGTATTGCAAAATCATACAACCTAATGTATTGCAAAATGATACAACCTAAAGTATTGTAAAATGATACAACCTAATGTATTACAAAATGATAAATAAAAGCAAGAGTGGATTCATGAAATTATGTTGATAAAAGACCTAGACTTCTACGAAAGCTTGCCTCTTTTAGCAAGCCTATCAAAGGATAAGACAATTCCAACAAATTACTCTTCTCAATAGGGCCCTCTAACAGAAACATGGTAGTAGTATTATGTCATGTGGAGTGGACCAGGCATGTGAGCGTATAGCCTGCTGGCTGATACGATGGATTTGTGGCTGTGGGGTGCAGCAAACGCCTTTACCCCCTTTTGTGTCATGAATATCACTCACAGGTGGGCCTGGTGGCTGGTTAGAGTATGTTATCTAGTATGAAAAGTTGTCAAAAAGTGTAATTTAGCTAAACATATGGTCGAGTATAATTTTGTAAAAACCTCACAGAAGTATGTGTAGTTTCGTGAAATTTACTCAAAAAGAAACACAAGTTCCTTACATGGTTGGGGAAAGATGAACTCCTTTTTCCTCAAGTGTTTCCATCAGCTCTTCATAAATCCATTCTCGTGGAAGCCTCTCAAGAAAATCTCGTAGCGTCCAGCCACTGCAATTTTATAGGGGTATTGTTCAAATTTGTTAATATATAGTAAATAAACATTTTTACCAAACAGACTTACCATGGAATATTTTTCATTTGCGCAACCGAATTTCAAGGAAAAGTTTCAAACAGCATTGCAAGAGAAGGTTACAAATTAAAAAATTGTATATTTAAGCAATAATCATATTTAGCCTCATGTTGCTTGTTTCCTTCGGCATCACCACACAACTTTAGTCTGGTGCACCCTACAGAAGGATCCTTCATATTTTAATCTCCACGAGCATATCTAAATTTGGATTCCCATATCTTCATGTTCATGTGCATATCTAATTATCTATCTCCCAACATATATTTATATCAATCTCCAAAGAGTACCCAAACCTAAAAACTGTTCGCCCAAACACTGGGGAGGGAGCTCTTCTGCACCCTGTTAAGGCTCATGTGGCCCATATTATCAGGCTATATATATCTACCAAGTCCTATGGACTATCTCCTACTGGATTCCCCAAGGTTAGTAACATGGTATCAGAGCAAGGATTAGGGTTAGGGTTACTATAATTAATCCACTCACGATCCATTTTTTTCCTACGGGGAAAAAACTAGCCCAAGAGGTGAGGGCTCGCTCACTATTTAACTTGGTTCAACTCTCCCCCCACTACCAATGTGGGACTAATCCAACAATCTCCCCCATTACACATTGATGTCCCTCAGCACTGACCAGTCCATCACAGGCACACACAGTCCACTGGGCCTTAGGCCTACAGTCCTACACCATCCGAGTGTACTACTGGCCAAGATAGTGAATCAGGATCTAATACCAATCATTGGCCCAAACACTGGGGAGGGAGCCTTTGTGCACCCCAAAAGCTAGCCCAAGAGGTGAGGGACTACCCCACTATTTAATTTGGCTCAACGCACCCCCCACTATCAATGTGGGACTAACCCAACAAATAACATATGTAAAGTGAAAACCAGGGGAACTCAATTCCTTCATTAGTTGCTTACCGGTGGTTTCTAACATCGACAGCAGGTGACGGCTGTTGTAGCATTTGAACAATCCAAGACAGGTTTTCGCGTATCATCTTTGCTGCATCAGCAGCTATGTGAAAAGCGTTGTCACCATCATCATCCTGATTAACCAAATAGCGTAACATTAAATACATAAAATAATTTGGTTCTGGCATACATTGCATTAAAACTAGGCTGAATAAAGTGATAAGGGTGTACTAAAAATGGTATAATGAATCAGACCAGTGTACCATAACTACAGACCTGAAAAAGTCCAAGATAACCCAAAAAAATTGAATAAAAAACAGGCAGAAGACTGACAGTAAGGCCTTCCTACACCACATTCCAACTTCTAAGGGAACGAATGTCTAACATAAAAAAAGTAAATATGTGAACTGATCTCATTCATAAGTATCAGCATACACTTTCAGATTTAACATGCTGAATGACTAGCATAGAAGTGCCACTCTAGAACATGACCCCCCCCCCCCCCCCAAAAAAGTCTCAGTACATCATAATTCTTTTTTGGTGGCCATAGCATCACTGATCATGACTCATGAGTGGTTCACCATTCCATTGCACAAAGTAATTTAGAAGGTCCGATTCAATTCACAAAATTAGGAAGTTAACATTTTTCTAAGCATCATATGCCCACTACTAAAACAATCCATCTTAGTTTTGTGATCGTCAGATAGCAAAATAGCCTTTTCCAACACTTAAACATGGTCTTACGCTCCTAGTCTGTGGCTCTGTGCTCTTTTTAACATTTTGGAAATTGAAGGTGCCTTGTTCCTTAAAACCTGAGTGTTTCTGCTCGCATGCCCGTGTTCGACACGCCTCCGGACACTTCCATGTCTCGGCACGTGGTGCACACACTGTTGGAGTATGTGTATACAGCCCATATAATGGTCCATGGAGGCCCATGTACTCTAGACTATTTACCCCACCCTCTAGGGTTTGGGAAGAATCAATCCAATCATTCTAGCATGGTATCAATGCCAGAGGGGGCCAGACGCCGGCCTGGGCAGCCGCAGCGGCCTAGAGGGCCGCCGCGCGCTCCCGCGAGGCTGCCTGGGCGGCAGCGGCCTCTGCCGCGGCGACGGCGGCGGCGGCCATGGAGGAGGCCGCCCGCGACGCAGGAGAGATCGGCGGCGCGGAGGACATCGGCGGCGGCGCGGAGAAGCCCGGCGGCGCGGGGGACGGCGGCCGCGGCGCAAAGGAGCTCGGCGGCGGCATGGAGGAGGCAGGGGAACGGACGGCCGCGGAGTAAGAGAGGAGAGGGAAGGAGGAGGGAGGCGGCGCCGGCCATGGCTTGGCGGCGGTCGGTGGTGGCGACGCCTGCCTGTGGTGGCTAGGGAAGAGAGAGAAAGGAGGAAAGAAACCCTAGGTGACCAAGAACGTGGCAAACCGAGAGTACCAAGCCCGAGGAGCCTGCTTCAAGCCATATAGAGACTTGTTGAGCCGGCAGACCATATCTGGGCGAGCAACATCTACAAAACCCGTCGGCTGACTGCAGTAGACGGTCTCAGTCAAGGTGCCATGAATGAAGGCATTCTTAACGTCCAGCTGATGCACAGGCCACGAGCGAGAGAGAGCCAGCGAGAGGACCGTGCGCACTGTAGCAGGCTTCACCACTGGGCTGAAGGTCTCATCGTAGTCCACACCATGACGCTGGATGAAGCCTCGGAGAACCCAACGAGCCTTGTCGCGATCCAGAGTGCCATCAGCTCGCCTCTTGTGCGTCCAGATCCACTTGCCAATGACCACATTGCCACCAGGCGGGGGTGGCACCAGATCCCACGTCTGGTTGGCAAGGAGAGTTGTGTACTCCTCCCACCCCGCACCACGCTCTCTTCGGTACCCCTCGCTACGATCACCTCCGTGTCTTCGGGCATCTCCGCCACTACTCCTCACAAGCTGGCGCCCCGTTCGACTCGATGTGTGTTTCTCGGTTACTCTCCTGACCACAAAGGGTACCTTGCTTTGACCTCACGTCTCGACGGGTCCTGATCTCCCGGCACGTCGTGTTCGATGAGTCGGATTTTCCTTTCTCCTCCGCCACCACCCCAGCCTCCGACCTTGAGTTGGAGTCCCTCTTTCCCACTGACCAGGTGGTCCAGCCACCCTTGTCTGAGCGTTCTGCAGATCCTCCGCCGGTGTGCCTTCCTGATGCGCCGGCCCCGTTTCCGGTTGTCCCAGCTGCGCCACGCGCGGCTCCGGCGTCCCCTGCTGCGCCACGCGCGGCCCCGGAGTCCCCCTCGTCCTCTGCTGCGCCACGCGCAGCCCCGGAGGCCCCGTTGTCCCCCGCCGGGCCACGTGCGGCCCCCGTGCCTCCCCTGCGTTATGCGCAGCCCGTGCGTGTCTACCAGCGGCGCACGGTGGTCTCCCCTGCTCCGACACCGCCGCTGCCGGCGTCCCTTGTGCCGGCCCCGTCTACGTCACCGCCTGCGGGGCCGCCGGAGCCGCCTCGTCACCCTCGCCTTGCCGCCCGCGTCGAGTCGACGGTGTACCACCCGCCTGTCCTCGAGCGGGATCCTCGTCACCTACATCCCATGGTGACACGGCGGGCGGCTGGTGTTCTTCGGCCCGCGGCCCTCGACTGCTGCTGCGGAGCCGAGGATCTCTCCTGTACCCTCCTCCGTCCACGACACCCTGGCGGACCCTCACTGGCGCCGTGCGATGGAAGAGGAAGAGCACGCTCATCTACTGCGACAATGTCAGCGCGGTGTACCTCTCCACCAACCCAGTCCAGCACCAGCGGACCAAGCACGTGGAGATTGACCTGCACTTCGTCCGCGACAGGGTCGCCATCGGCGATGTTCGAGTTCTACACGTCCCGATCACCTCCCAGATTGCCGACATCTTCACCAAGGGTTTACCCTCTGCGGTCTTCTCCGAGTTCCGTTCCAGCCTCAACATCACTCGTGGCTAGAGTTGAGTCTGCGGGGGGGTGTTACCCTGTGCGTGTACTTTCTTTCTTGGCCAGTCTTAAACTCCGCTGCGCCGGAAGTTCAAACTACGGGGGGGGTGTTGGAGTATGTGTATACAACCCATATAATGGCCCATGGAGGCCCATGTACTCTAGACTATTTACCCCACCCTCTAGGGTTTGGGAGGAATCAATCCAATCATTCTAGCACACACTCGCAGGGTTTCTCACAGATTCTCGTGCGGGAGGGTCGCGTGCTCGTGGGGTTTCTCGCACGGGAGGTCAGGTAGTCAGGCCCGAGCTCGACCGGGGAGACACGGACGTACATGACCAGTGGGGCCAGCTTCTCATCAGGTCGATGGGCAGCCACGTTGGGCAGGTAAGGGGGACGTGTGGCTGGGTATGCCTTGGGCCGTCGGGCGCGCATGAAAACAGCAGGAGTGTCGCGGCCTGCGTCGGACTTTGATCCAGGTCTCACGCGATGTGAAGGGTGGACGCTATATGACGATGGGTCCTGCCTTGTTTTGGCCCCGCGTGCAGGGAAAGGATTGTGGCTCCAAGCGTGGGGGCTTCGCATGTGGCGCAGCACGTCCTTGTGCTCCCCGCACACGGCATGGAGTGAGGCTGATCGGCGGGCTCTCTCTTGTCCGGCTACACAAGCAGCGACGTGAGGAGAGAAGCAGGCTGTCCATGAGACCGTGATTACACATGCAGGCGGAGGCGAGGGGTATGTGCATTGTGGCCACAGGCCTTGTGGCGCTCGAACTGTTTGTGTAGTAGCAAACATTAGAGCATTATGTATGTTGCCAAATCAAATTTCTATTATGCTCGATGTTTATAGCTGGTAAGATGCCCAAGAGGGCACTTTAATTTTCTAGTCTATCCTTAATCTTCTATCTCTAAATAGGTACACCCCACTACATGATTTCTCTAGACATGCGCGAAGCCACATCATCAGAGGAGCCCATTTAGTGGCATAACATGTCATCATCCACTAAGTCATCTACTAATAACTTCCATCGATCTTTTGTGGTCTTATGCATGAAATGCTTTCTTATGGCACGCACATGGAGTATCGCCCATATTTTCGCAGCAACGCGCGGGAATTCATCTAGTACATCCAGCCATGAGTGCTGGAGCCCAGTGGTTATAGAGATGACATGGGATAATTCAGGTTGATCACTTCTGATGCTTCCACTTGCTGCAGCTGCGGTTGCGATGCCAACAGACACAAAACACTCTGGATGCAGATGGATACAGAAGTAGTACATCCGATCAGCCTGTCAGTTGATATCTATATTTGGGCTAGCAACTAAAAGCTCAATCTTTGTTGGCACATAACATTGAGAAGTTCGGCACAATACATTTGAGACAAAGTGTCTCCTGATAGCTAGGTTTATTTGGAAAAAACTGTGGTCACTGGTTAGAGGCTGCAGAAGTATTTTAAGTCAGACCTACCTTTTTATACAGACTGATGTACACCAGTTGTTTAGGATGAGTTTTCAGTCTTTTTACTTATCGTTTTTTCTTTCATTTAGTTTTTTCTTATTAGATAAACAATCCTTGGAGCAATTGATTTCCATATAATATATCTGATTGGCTAAACGTTTCGGTTTTCTACTTGTGCCATGATAAAAAAGCAACAAGGCAAAAAGAAACATATTTACGTGTAGCATACTAGCATGCAAAAAATATAACAGTACAACAGTGCATACTGACCCTGAGAACCATAGCATTTGAGCAAATTATAATCACTCAATAAATACATATTATACTGCTTATCAAAAATAAATGTGACAAACTAAGTGCCATCACACATTTTATAGGTGTATATATTTATATTCTTGTAGAAACTCCACAGCAAGATAATAAAATATAGTGCACAGAATCATTCACTACAAAGTGAATCGGAATGGACAATATATTACGAAGAGGTTCAGCACAAGTCCCACTTATATCACTACAGTATGCATATCTTCTAATATTGAGTTGACAATATACTAATTTACCAGGTGCTCTCTACAAATATTAAATGAAGGGGGGAAAGCAGTAAGATGGCAAACCTGTAGGTTGCAGTTTGCTCCAGCTGCTAAAAGCAAACCAACACACGAGTTTGCACCTCTGTTAAGTGCAACATGGAGTGGGGGTGTATTTTGAGCATTTCTTATATTTACATCAACTCCTGCTTCCAGTATGATCTGCCATTAATTAAAAATAAAACAAAGGAAAAAGTCATATCATGGTATGGTTCGAAACAGAAGAGAAGTAGGGGGGAAAAAATCAAGTCAAGAGAGATGGCCTTTACCCCAACCAGTTCCACATCATCAATCATTGCTGCAGTGTGTAATGCAGTTCTACAATGTGGATAATCTTGTGCTGTAGGATCAGCACCAGCAGCGAGCAATATTCTTACCAACTCACGACCCTCTAGCAAATGCAAGCCAATCGTACTATTAGAATAAAACAGAATCTGTGATAAATAGAAACACAGGATTGTCCAGATATCCTAGACTTGGGAACTGTTATACAGATTCGCTCAGAGCGGTATAACGAAACACAGGACTATGTCTTTATATCTGCTGAAAACAATAGAAGCAAAGCCAGAAATTACCTTCCTCGTGCTCCTTTTTAAGAGCTGCTGCCATGCATAAAGCTGTCCCAACAGGGCTGGGTACATCAATCGCTTCTGCTATCTCCTCTAATGATGCAACTTCAACCCATCTTCTTACCACAGCCGTGTTCCATGTCTCGATACATAGATGCAATGGCCTATTAATGTGATAGTGAAATGTCACAACAAAACTAACTAGTAGACACTAGACAGATAAAACATGCAACAGGAGAAGATTCAAGGCATCCACAGCTTAAATAAATTATCAAAACTTTTTGAAGTGGCTGATAAGCATTTAAAGAACACGATAATAGGAGCTGAATCACTGGTTCGATATTTCTTACGTTCTACCATCACCATTTTGTATGCCCATCGATCTGCAACCTCCATTTTCCAGTATGACAGTAGCACAATCAGTATATCTCCTGGACACGGCAATATGCAGGACAGATTCACCCTTCCCATTTATGGCATTAGGATCCGCTCCAGCCATCAGCAGCTCCTGCACAACATGTACAAAATCAAAAAAATAGGAACCAGCAAGCTCAAACAGTATGAGATGAGCATGATGGCATACCTGCATACACTCTGGCTGACCATGATGAGCACATACATGGGCAAGAGTAGGACCCAGGCCTTCTCCGAGCCTGGAATTGATACTAGTAGACCTGACTACAAGTGCACGAACACATCGTGGAGAACCAGCAGACAAAGCAAAAACTATAGGAGGGTCTCCATCCTTATCTAATATGTCTACATTCTCTTGGTACGCCACAATAGCTTCCACAAGCTCTGCCGAGCCTCGGCTGCATGCTAAATGTAAGGCAGTGTGCCCATCAGTATTTTGTGCTTCTAAGAGTGAACGGATTAAACTATCGTTTCTCTCGGATGCAGCCTTTGCAAGTAGATCCCTGGTATTTGCAAAAGGTTTAGTGTGAAACAGTATAAGATGTACGTGCAATTAAACAAGTGTTGCCAGGAACAAACCTAACACCAGCAGCATCTCCTTCACATACAAGATGATGCAAGGCATTTGGATTATCATGAACCTTCTCTAGGATGGAGGTTGTTGGAGGTTCTATGCCATTGGGCAAGCTTTCATTTGTGAAATCACTGCATAAGCAAGTGACTATGTCAAAATGTAAGTTCGTAAAATAATATGCATATATAATTGAAGATATAAGAATTTTCAGAAACTCTAGCTTGAAGATATTCCACTATTTGCCGGTACAATTTCAGGAGATGATTCTACAAAGCTTTGAGCTTCCATTTACTCCACAAATCCCAAAAAAACAGGGCGCATAAAACACAGCGTGGATATTAGCGCACGGCATGCACAGCGTTATCTCCCACCTTTAGCCCTCAGCAGGATTATTTCAGCGTGATTAGTGGACCCTGGTGTTGCATAGCAGAAGGGAATCTGCAAACATGGCCCTGTTTTGATGCTACATGGGAGGAAAGCGCAAACGATTGACCACGTTGCCACACGCATTACCCCGCAAAAAGAATGGTGTGTTCATGTGTTCATTACAACAGAATTTCTGTACGCAAGGCTGCCCATTAACAATCTAAATCTGCATGCAATCAACCACGTGGGCAAGGGTATTTGTATCAAAGATACTAAATTTTCCATGAGCCCATGTGCCTTGTTTTTGGGGAATCAATTCAATTTTTTATACGCCTTGTTTGGATGGAGTATTATGCTTTCACCATAAAGTAATGCAAAGTCAGATGAAGGAATTACTTCTCAGGACTAGCAGGTGGGCTCCGCGGTATGTCCAGAAGATGTCGGAGGAAAGTTTTGAGCATGTCCTGGAAGGATGGTCTTCTTGAAGGTCGGAACTGCAAACAATCGCCAATCATCTTCCACAACTCCCCAGGAAGACCGACACCTACTACTCTTGAATACTGAGGTGGTGGCTTCTTTTCTTTTACAACCGACTTACAGATTTCATCTGCACTTAGCCCAGCCCATCTGCATTTCAATGAGCATCAAATCGCATCATTCAAAAAATATTAAGGATAGAAAATGAAATAATCATGCTACTTACGGAATAGCACCCGTACACATTTCCACAAGTGTGCAGCCGAAACTCCATGCATCTGACTCTGGTGATATGCCGTTTGCACTATCCCAAAACATATTCAACGACTTCTTCAATGGTCCCCATGCCTCCGGAGCTGTATAATTGGGGCTAAGCAGTGCAGCATCAATGCCAGCACTGGAATCGTCAGGTACTCTCCTACTAGTAAGGTTCTTTAGAATTGCTGAAAGTCCGTAATCTGAAACGACCGCATGTGCATTTGCATCCAAAAGAATATTTGATGGTTTTATGCTCATACAAACAATACCCGCTGCGTGCAATTCAGCTACTCCACGGGCAATATCTGCCCCATACCTGCAAAGTCAGGTACATGAAAAAAATCATCAGCGGCTCGACATAGTTGAAAAAAGGATTAACAAACACAGCGAAACTGATTAAGAATGCCAGAGAATGTTAAAAACACTGGACAATTACAACAAAAATAGACTTATTCGTAAAGCTGAGGACTCTCATTCAAAGGCAAAAAGAAAAAAAATGAATATGGGCGCCTTTGAAAGATAGTAGATAACTAATTTTACTAATGTGATGGATGGTTTCATGCACACAGCATGAAAAAAATAAAATCAATCCAAAAGGTAGCTTCAGCGTATACTTGTGGGAATCTGTTGCTTACTTAGACTGTTAGACAAAGCAGAAATGCTGGGTTATGGAAATTCTACAAGTCTCAGTTGTATTTATGTATGGTTCTGTCCATCAGCCGAGGACACTGGACAGATTATAAAAGCTTTCATCAAATGTACCACAGCAATACTGCATACTCAGAACAAATTTACATGGTTACCTTGATGGTTAAGAATAAAGATGATCCCAAGATGATTTAATGATTCTGGTAGAACCATAATACACCACCATAGATTTATTTTTCCTTTTTAGCCTACCCCAACTTGTTTGTGTATAAAAGGCTTTGTTGTTGTTGTTTTTAATTCCAATATAGGTTTGTTTAGATAAATTGTCAGCAAAGCTAACTCAAGAAGTTTAGAACATTCACATGGTGGTCAGTGTAGATATGGTGCAGTTGAGTAAATAGAGTAGAGTATCGCTACCACACTGTTAATGTTAATTATTAACTTTGGTAAATTCCACAGTTGAAACATACTCTGAATCCGGAAACGCTCAAAAGTGCTATAAAGAAATCCCATATCTAAGAAAGTGAAAAAGGGCAGGTTTCCATAATTGGGGAAGTAATGAATTTGGCATATAATGGCATGCAATTAAGCATTGTCCAAACTAAACTATATTTGTAGTCATCACCTGATAAACAGTTAGCTGTAATGCTGTATACAAAATCTTGGAAACATGCACCATTGTTGATTTGGTTGCATCCAAAACAGGCAATCTACTTGATATGTTAGCTGGATTGCCCTTGTCAACATATTGTAAGAAATCCGACCACAGTCAAAAAAATACAGAAATTGCCTCCTTTGCGCAGAAATGTAACATATAGAACCTTTGAACAAAAAGTTAGAGCTGACAATGATGATTGCATTGCGGAAGACAGTGGTAGACTATTAAATTGGTGGGCATATTGCTTCAGGACTTCCATTCTAAAGACCAAGTCGGTGTGGAGAAATGTTAAATGTGTCAGTGCCCAACATTGCTGGGAAAACCACAGTGCTTCATGATATGCTGGCACCAACATGCATTATCATAGAAATTTTACTCGCAAGAATGCATGTCATAGGTACTTTGATGTCCTCAGCATAGTGTTGAGGACTTGCTATCGCTCTGTTAACTGATAATAGGCATAAATGAAGCTGCACAGCTTGGTAACTTGATGGTGATTGACTCAACAAACAAAATGCAAGCTAAAGTTATGTTACTCACAAAATACGTTGTGCAGAAAAGTCAACTAATATGACGAGCATTAATTGCTACTGTGGTGACGGTCTTCGAAGTTCTTACCCTATAACACGACAACAAACGGATGACAAAAACAAACAAAGAAGCAAGAAGCACTCACCCAGCCATAACCGGACACGTAGCCGGGTAGGCACATCAAAGACCCAATGAGATCAAATTGCATAACGCCATTTATCAATAGACCACTTTACACGGCACAAATCAAGCTATCATACTACCACAACGTCACCTTTAGTGGATGCTCGAGTTAGGCATGCTTCTTTTTACTGGGTTGAAGGTCCAAAAACTCATGCACATGAACACGTGTATTTGTGATGTTGCGATACAATCTATGTTTCAGCACGGCCCATTTTCAGCGATCAACGGTAAGACAGCCACAGAAATAAGAAACTACTCAATACTATTAGGTATGCGCGTTAGCAAATTATGCAATGCCACACCTGAGAATCTGCTCCAGCGTGAGGCGCCCACCATTCTGCCGCATCTCCCCCTGCACAGACCCCACGTAGCGATCCATAACGAAGCAGAGGTGGCCACCGACCCTGACGGCGCCATGGAAGGTGCATACATTCCGACACCATGTGGAGGCGCGCCTCAGCCGCTCCACCTCCTCTTGAACCCCCTCGAGCCCGTCCCCCGCGGCAACAGGCACCCTCTTCACCGCCACCTGGTGCTTGCAGCGCTTGGCCCCACCACCGCCGCCACCGCCGCCACGGGACAGCGTGCCAGCCCACACCTCCTGCCCGGCGGGCCCTGGCGGGCCGCTCCCGATGCGGCGGGCGAGCTTGAGGTCCGGGTGCGAGGCCAGGTCGAATGAGCTGCATCCGGGCGGCGCGGCGACGGGCGGCGCGGAAGCCGGGCGGCGGCTGGGGCGCGCGAAGAAGTCGTCCTCGTCGTCGGAGCCGTCGGACGAGGACCCCGAGTCGGAGTGGAGGAAGGACGGGGAGGAGGGGGACGCCGAGAGGAGCGAGAGGATGGGGAAGTTCTTCCGCAGCGCGGAGACGGAGTTGCCGACGGCGGTGAGGTGGCGGCACCGCGGGCACGGCAGCGTGGCGCCGGGGGCGGCCGCGAGCATGCGGGAGAGGCACGCGCGGCAGAAGCCGTGGCCGCAGTGGAGGAGCAGCGGCGTCCGCTCCTCCTCGTCGTACCGGAAGTTGCACAGCGAGCAACACGGCACCCGCATCGCGCCGGCGCCGTGGGGTTCCGGGCGGCGCGGTGCCCTAGGGCGCTGGGCGGGGGAGAGCGCCGCAGGGCGACGGCCGACGGCCGACGGGGTAGATCTGGGCGCCGGGAGGGGGTTTGGGAGGAACCGAGGGAGGCGGTGAGGAGCGTGGGATTTTCTGAAAGGAGCAGAAGAGGGGAGGGGGGGGTTGGTGGTGATGCGGTGGGAATGCTGGGAGCCCTGACTGAGAGGGGACGACAAGCAAGCGCGGCGCGTTGCCTCTTCTTGCTCCAGTCCAGTGCGGCAGTGCTCTTCTCCCCGCTCCGCCCACTTTTTCGTGCTCTGGGAACGGGGGGTGCGGCGCTGCCGCGTGTGTTCAACGGTGTTGGTGACGGTTCTCATCAGCTCATCCGGTTCTCATCAGCGGCGTCAAAAGGGGTACTTACCTCTGCATGTATTTACGCTGCAATTCTAATTTATAAATCATCTGATTTTTTAATATTAAATTTGACCAACTCTTTTTAATTCAAATTTGTCTATAAAAAAAAGAAAAATTCCAATTATAATTAAAGTATTGCACTAAACTAAATAAAAAATGATAATTAATTTTTTAATAAGACATGCAATTCAAACTTAACGTCAAAAAGTCAAATCCCTAATACCTATTAAGAGGCTAAAGAGGGCGTCCACCACCCCCGCGTGCCCTCGCGCCCCCGTGCCCCCGCCTGCCTCCTGGCTTGGTCCCGTCCGGCCGCAATCACCGCCCCGCCCCCGCCATTCTCGCCCCGTTGTGTGCCGCGGCCGCCATCACCGCCCTGTCCGCGTGGCCCGCGATCCCCGCTACCCAGAGCACGCACCCGCCCGCGATGGCCTCGCTTTCGCGTGTCCCCACCGCCTTGCACCGCCACCCCCACACGCGCGTACATCGCCGGAATCCCAACCGCCGTACCCAGGCCTCCTCTCCTCTGCGTCCTGTTGCTCGGCCATCGGCGCGCCCCTATCTGACCACGCCACCGTACCACCGTCCGCCCTCGGCCGCCTCACCGCCCTGCCACCCGGTCGCTCTGCAGCCGCCGCACTCCGCTATCCATCCGGTCTCTCTCCCAGCATCCCTGCGCACATGCCGCAGCTCGCGCCACCCCCCACGCCCATTCTCTCGCCCCACCCCCACGGCACTTCGGATCCGCCACCTCGACCTCACCACATCGCCTCTTGCCCATGCTCGCAGCCCCCTACGAGATCCAGCGCACAAGCCCAACCTGCATCTGGTTCCCTCTTCCTTTGGTATTGTTTCTGTGTCCTCCACTATCCTTGTGACTACAGGTAAGGTTTGATTTTGGCAACCTCTTTTGATTGTAATGGCAAATAGATTCACTCACATGTAGCTCTTCTCAAGTTGTAATTTTTCATATATTGCAAGCATTGTTGCTTTCTGTATTGTATCAATTGTACATATCAGATATGTTATGCGTATTTGGATCTGAAGCTATTCCATAAGCAATGGTTTTAGATGGTCGTACAGATGTCAATTTCAGTTACCTTAAATCTGTATCTCGCAATGTGTTCAAAGGGCCCTTCCGACATAAAAAGAACAATGCCTATATTTAAGAGCACCTATTTTCTTGTTAAATGTCAATTCTTGTATTGATCGCCGATTTTCTTTGTGAGAGCAGAAATGCATAATCAAATGCTGACAAACTGGGTTATGTTGTGAAAGGTGGCTTATGCACAAGTCATATTTTAAGTCTTATTACAATGACTTTAAGTCTTATGCAGGAGCCAAAGCATCGAAAGCAGCTGCAGATAAGCTAGATTGTGCAGCCCGGTCTTGCTTTGCACTGACAACCTTGGTCCACGCAGCCGCTTACTAATGTTCATGGAGCTTGATCGGCCTGCCAGAATGCGTGAGTTGAGAGAGGATGGCGGCGCCTGATGATGAGGTACGCCATATGCGACCAGCGGGGACTCCGATGTACGCAGTTCCTCATACATGACCAATTCCTCATACTCGACCAGTGGCACGTCCCCTAAGAAGCTGTGCAGCGCATGGAGACCGGTCTCCGGTGGCACCAGCCCTTCACCATATGTGCAGTATCGAGGGAGCCGGTCTGCAGCTACTATCGAAATAACACAGGTAGTAGGCCTACTACCCCATTTGCTCTTCCTTTTAAGTTTACCATCTCCATTTGTTTGCAGAGTTCAGCATATTATACTCTCACCTCACCTTGCTGTGAAGGATCTTTTTTTACTAATGAATCATTTGCTTCTTACGCTGGTTCTAACAAATCCATTCGGTGCTAAATGGTTTATTCTGAACTTTGAGAACAGGTGATGAACTGGGAGGTAACAAATGTAGAAAAGATGTAAATTTTGTTTTATTAAATAGCTAACACTTTATTTTGCTCTAGGATTTATCAAGCTAGCTCGTACTGAAGTTGATGTCTGCATGTAGCAATGAACAACTAGCATCAGGCTTCACGGTGAGCGTAGTGCTATATAGAAATGATTATATAACTTTATCAACCTTTATATGTACACATAGGAACCAACTTTTACCTCTAATGGTGGTGTTTGAAATGTCCGCAAATGGTGTGCGACACCATTATGTCTCAACTGATTCATAACATGAACAGTGCCATAGAATAACAAATATTGTTATATTTAGCCTCAGCACATGTATATTGAAATTTCAAAGGACTGCAAGAAACTTGACAGAATTCCAAAAATCCATAGAAGTAATTTCAATATACTTGCATCTGATTTGTGCTCAACAAAAGGACATTAGCTACCCATCACTATAAAATTGATCTAGGGGCACTGGTAAATGTATCTGGGCATTTATGCAGTGTATTCCCTAGATGGGTTGTACGTTACTACAGTTGTCATTATTCAAGTTTTGCAGCAACTTTTCTGTTTTGGCTTCCAGACTTTTCAGTTTTGGCTCTCGTTTGGTCCACACGTTAAGCAGCAGTATACACCATCAGTGCTTGCTCACAGCTAAACAAACTATCGCTTTTCTTCCATGTGGTTTGGATCGGCAAAGCTTGCTATTGTATTTTAGGAGGATAATGCCTCATCTTCTTGGAGGAAGAGGAAGAAGTGTTTCTTCATTTTGGGTAGTTCTGGCAAGACAATATATTCCAGGTATTATGATGACACTTTATTCGATGACTATTGCTTCTATGCAATATTGCATTTGTGCGACCAAAACCATAGTAGACTTGTTAGTCCAGTTCAATTATTCAGACCACACGAGCTCATATCTACATGATCTGTGTTTATACTGCCTTGATAAAAAATTTAAAACGAGATAAAACCACTGTCAATTTGTCGGACAATGAATAACATTCCACCATAACAAGACTAAACAATTCCTTGCTTGAATTTCTATTAATGGATTTTCTTTCAGGGAAGAAATGACTTCCATTCTGTTCTGAACACTACTGCTGGTGATGGTAACAACAATCTGAAAACTAAGTGAGTATTTTCAAATTCTCTACTTGCAAAGTCAGCTGTGTAAGGTGTGAGCAAGTGGGTCCTGAATAACATGCCTTGGATTATGAAATGGTACTTTAGAATTATAAAGATAGTAATGTTGGGTTAGGTGGCAAGTGGCATCAACTCAAGTGTTTTAGTGCTAATGGAGAATGGTGATGGTGTTTTGATGTTGCTTTCAGAGATGTGATTGTTTCAGACCACAAGATGCTATGGCATACATTTACTTTATTCATTTTATTGTTTTTTTAATGTTCAGCTCCTGCTACATCATGCAGGCCTTAGCTCTTAATGAAGGAATATCCTTACGTTTTTGTTGCGTTCTCGATCTCCCTCTGCATTTGAATGTTTTAGTTGTTTTCTGAACTGGCTATTTTCCGACACAATTTTTCAAAACATTTTTAGTTTTTTGTACACTAATCCCTAGCACTGGAGTAATAACTTGCTTTTTGTACTTTATATGTTTGATTAATACAGATATTGCCTTGTGAGTCAATTTACATTTTTGAGAATGTAAATGCCATGCTCTCCTTTGGCTATTTAGATGTTTATTAGTGCAAAATTTACCCTGTGAGTCAATGTATCAATACTTATAGAATATAAAGATTTGTGTATTATCATATCCTTGCAGTTATCAAAGATTTTTAGAATTGTTTGCAGAGTATTTGATATTTAAAATTGTTGACAGTGCACTTGATAAATTAGTTCTCCTGCAATGTCAGAAGTTATAACACATGCCTAGAAATTGCATCATTGGTGGATGTGCTGTATAACCTTTCTTGTAGTATAATATGGTGCACGTTGCCCAGTGAAAATTGGTCATACTAAAGTCCAAAGAACACAGTGAGTTTAATAGATTAAAAAAGTTTGTCACTAAAGTTATTGCAATGCACAAGCTTAAGAATGAAGAGCAGTCAATTAGAAATTCTGAGCCGAACATCACTAAGATAAGGTACAGAAAAGTTGGGTCGTTTGATCATGTCGAACAAGGACACTTAGTTTCTATTTTTTGTGTAGGTTATTATTCCCTTAGTCAGAGGACAGGTTAAGAATGGGATGTCTCAGTTAGGCATCGTAGTAAAGATCTTCAACTATTAGTTTTGTCAAATCTATCCGCTGTCTCTGGACAGACAAGGCTTTTGATTGCCAAGCAATGTGACTGGACCTATAGGTGTTCTAAAACATTCTAGCAGCAGAAAGCATTATCTTAGGAGCAAAAAGTTGAGGATATGCAGGTAATTACTTTGTTTGATTCATACTTTTAGCTGTGACAACATGGAATCCTGGTAATGAGAATTTCTGTTTTGACCCACTGTCTGCTCAGTTTGTATCACACCCTTTCTGTAGCTAAATAAGGCCTGGTTCGATCTTCAGTTACTAAATATTCAGTTCATAACCATGCCATAAGATTCTTCTTTTTCTCCTTGTCTTGCTTCCAGTGGATAGTTCGAGAATATATAGATATAGCTGAAATCAAGTGTTCACATTATAAATATAGATACCCAACTTTAAGAAATGTACAATCTTTTAGCTCAAATTAGTTGATTGTGTTGTCCCATCAAGTTTATGCTTGTTAAGCCCAAGTTATAATTACTCAGAGTAGTACAACTTAACAGCAAGTGACTTATGTATTCACGTAAGAATTACATCTATTTTATAAAAGACACGGCCGCAGGCTACAAACTATTGCTTTTAGTATCATTGTGTTGTCTGGCCCTTCTCTTTTCTTAAAGTTAATGGTTTCAGTTAACATATTTTATTGTTCCTATATCTCAGTTGCTTATAGGTCCAGTATAATGGATACATTTCAGCATAAGAAAGGAGGTAGATTTGGATCTATGGATTCCAACTACTGTCCTATGGTAGGCTACAGTAGAAAGCACAATAAGGTGAAGCTGAAGACCATCAACAGTTTCCTGCAGCCAACGGCTGGCCAACTCTTGTGAACTATAAAAACTTCTATATGATTGTGTCATCTATTAATAGTATCTCAGTTTAAGAAGAAAACATATAGTTCAACTCACGCTGATGAGCGATTAAGTTAGATAGGGTTAAGCATCATATTCCATTGAAATGGGGTATCTTGGTTTTATATGAAATTTCATTGAAGAATATGATGTTTCCAAAAATATGTTACCTTGTTTTCTATAAGACTCTCTATTAGATGATTGTTTTTTTTAAATCATTGAGGCTAAAGGTAACTGAGAATAAAAACATATAGGACCGTTGAATTTGTATATGTGAAATGTGGCTCCCGTGGCAACGCACGGGCATAGACCTAGTAATCTATAAATTAGAATGGAGGAAGTAATAAAGTATGATGTAAAAGTACATATATTGAAACTTTTTTTTTGCAATGATATATGAATCTTGAAAGAGTTGTGTATACGTATGAACAGCGGTGCAAAGGACAACGAAGTTAGAAAAGAAACATGTCATTGGTATTAATGGAAATATCCTTGCACGTTGGGGATGATCGTACTGTTGAGATCAAACGGAACTCAATTATGGAGTCGCATGCATGAACTATATTGACCCAAAAGTCCAAGACTAAGGCAAGCTAAGTGATCAACTAGTTACTAGCAGTACATTATAACCACGTGAACAATATCTAATGAAACATTGTTGTATATATAATTGACGATGTGATGGTTCTCGGTCTTTGATTAGCACTTGTACTTATGAGAGGTTGTATCTAATTTGAAGTGTATTTGCAAGGTCGTGGTATAACGTTGAAGCGAGGATGAATATCTTTCTCACTATAATGTTTGGACGAACATTTAAGCGCCATAAGAGCAGAAACAACAAACCAACACTGTTGTGTATATTTAAAAAATGCAAAAGAGAACACATTTGGGCCATGCTCCTACTTGGATTTCTCAGCCCAACATCGAACTAAAGCCCAACAATAGCAACACCAAATATCTCCGCCACCGCTCTCTCCCTTGAGTAGACAATGTTGGTTTTGGGTTGAGCAAACGCCAGGGCCGCAACCTTCAAGATAAGTGTGTCATGACAGGGTGTGGTGGAGCGGGTGTAAGGATCGAATGCCCAAGAGGGGGGGTGAATTGGGCTAATTTCAAACTCTAAACGAAAATCCTTAGCCTAACGAAGTTACAAACTAGCCCACTTCACCCTCTACATGAACCTACTCTACACGACAAGACAAGGAACCCTACTCATGCTAGTGGAAAGGAAACCGCAACGAAAGCAAGGACTAGCAACACTAATGACCATAGCAAGGGACATACTAGCCAAGATGAGACTAACTATGATGACTACTAGAAGCAATCCATGAAAATAGCAAGAACCGAAAGAGCATCAAGTAGAGGGACAAGGGAGAGAGACAACCGGAATTTTTCCCGTGGTATCGGAGGTTTGGCACCCTCCCCTAGTCCACGTTGCGGCACACCCTAGAGTGTTTTGCCGCCTCCCATGCTTGTGGGCGCTCACTAAGAGTCTCCGTTCGCCATCCCGGCAAGGTGGAGCTCAAGCCTTGTACACCGTTGTTCTTCGGGCTTCCACAATCCCCTTGGCAAGCTCCGAGAACGCACCCCGGTCACCAAGTCCGCCTAGGTGCTGCCAATCACCAAGAGTAACAAGCCACCGGTCTTCACTTGATCTTGATCCTCACCAAGATGGATGCACACAAGCCTTGACCTTGATCTTGCTCTCAAAGGATGAATATGTAAGTAGTTATTGCAAAGAGTTGAAGCACAAGGGCTCTCTGTGTGTATGAAGTTGCTGGAGTGTCAAAAGAGCACGAGATGGAGTGAAGGAACCCATATATATAGCCCTCAAGATGATAGAGCCGTTGCACAAAGAGAGCTGCTGACGCAGAGTACATAGTATTGTCCGGTCCATTGCTTTTTCCAACATCGGACAATACTATCCATATACTTTACCAACGGTCACTGACTCAGTACGTCATTGTACTTTTGTCCTTAGGTTTATACCATGTCGAACATCGGACAATACTGTCAATGTATTCACTTGCATACTCAGAAAATCGTAGCCTCAGGTTTCTTTGTCCTTAGATTTGTACTGTCCTTAACTTCGGACAATACTGTCCATGTATTCACTTGCATACACAGGAAATCGTAGCCTCAGGTTTCTTTGTCCTTATATTTGTACTGTCCCCAACTTCGGACAATACTTTCCATGTATTCACTGGCATACTCAGGAAATCATAGCCTCAGGTTTCTTTGTCCTTAGATTTGTACTGTCCTCAACTTCGGACAATACTGTCCATTGTTTTGGCTGATTTCTCGCAGGTTTGTAGCCTCAGGTTTATTTGTCCTTAGCTTTGTCCGTTTACACTAAACCTGACATTCCGGTGTAGAGGATTTGCATGGGCTTTGGACAGTATAAGTTCACCTAAAATCTTGATTTGTCCGGTCCCTTGTTTTGGCATAGAGAGGACAATACTGTCCCTATGTCTTTCTCTGATTTTGAGTTTTCTTCAAGAATTTTGATGTGAAGCTTGATTTTCTTGGACCTTGAGCCTATGTAGCTTATACCTTTGCTGTTCCTGAAAGATTTGGCATGTGTGTGCATCCATAACTTGACAATTCACTTGATCAAGCTACTAACCGTTGACCCCTCTTAATAGTGCGGACACTAGAAAGCTGTAAACCCTATCTAAGCAAGGATCCTTCAACACCATGATCCTTGACTCTAGAAAAGTCCTTAGCCTTCGAGATACGGATGAAAACCAAGTCCGCTTCCATGAAGTGAAACATTTGAATTAGGGGCCATTCACATAATCCAATGAGCAACCATTTTTGTATTCATTATTAAACCTGCACTCACAAGCTCATTAGATAACACTTAACCTTGTCAATCAATCACCGAAACTCACCTTAGGGCCTAGATGCTTACAGTCTCCCCCTTTTTGGTGATTGATGACAAGTAAAAGACGGCAAGAGTAGAGATGGTAAATAAATTAGCCTTAGACAAGGAAATTAAGCACAACGGAGCTCGAAGGCTCACCCAGAGTGATATAGACATGATAACAAAGAGCATACACAAGTACCAAAAGTCATGTCCATCCACAAAAGCCAAAAGAGCACAAAGCATACAGAGCACCAAGTCTACTACCATCCTACTCCCAACTTATCTCCCCCTTTGTCATCAAGGACAAAAAAAAAGGACCTAATCTCTCGGAGGAGGTGGAGGAGGGCGACGTGAGATGAACTGAAAGCGCGTGTCGTCGTCACTGTCGGCGTCTGAATCACCCATCTCTGCAGCAGCCCTGTCCACGGCACCCAGCGGTGAGTCGGGTACGACCGCTGTCTCTGGCTGTGCAGCAACTGCCTGGGAGCTTGCTGGCTGCGTGATCTGCTCTATCACTGGCTCCACTGTCTCCTCAAGCTGGTCTTTGCGAGAAGGTCCGGAGGAGGAGCCAGCAGCTGTGACCGAGGGACCCTGTGCCGGTGACTCAAACAGAAGTGTAGTGGCTGCTAGAGGTGAGAGCACCGGTCGCAAGTCTGTCCGTAGCAGAGGTGAAAGAGGGAAAGTCCCTGGAGTGGAGGCACCTGCTAACTGAGCAGAGGGAGTGACCTGAGGTGGAGCCAGCAGAGTCATCTGAGGTGGAGCTGGCAGAGTCATCTGAGGTGGAGCTGGCAGAGTCTGCTGAGGCTGTGGTAGACCAAGAGCTCCTCGTACCTCAGACCTCAAGGAATCGATCTCGTGCCGGTACTCTTGACGCTGCTCCCTGAGTGACGTGCGGATCTCCTCAAGTATGATCGTCTGTCTTGCCTCCTGTCTATCAGCCCTGTCTCGAGTCTCTCTCTGAAAGTCAAGCTGAGCCTGGTGTAAGGTCAGGAGCTGCTGAGTCTGCTGCTGCTGCACTCGAGTGTGCTCGGCCTGCTGCTGAAGTAAGGCCTGTAGAATCCCCTGCAGAGCATCTGGCTGTGTGACCTGGGCCTGAGAGACCACTGGGGCCGAAGGTGGTGAAGGTGGTCGTGGCTCCCCTGAGCCTCCGGCCTCGGCATCATGTGCTGCAGGCGGAAAGAAGTGTGCCTGCTCCTCCTCATCATCATAATCTGAGTCTGAGGTAGTGGAGGCGTAGTAAAACGAAAGAAAACCTGCCTCTGCTGCCTCCAGCTCCTCATCCTCTGCCTCTACTTCGGCCCTATCCTCGGCAGGAATCTGCTCGCGAACGGCTCTGGCTGCCCGGCCACCTCTTCTCTGATCATCTCTCATGGCAGGCCTATAGTCCGGGAAGCGGGTCTGGGTGCCACGGAACAGTGCACGAAAGTCTGCATCCCCCTCACCTAACTGATATAGAATGTGTGTGATCCAGTGAGCATATGGCATCTGTCGTCGTGTAGCCATCCCATCGACTATCACATCCTCCATCTCTGCCAGAATAACATCCACAATGTCAAAATCCATGAACTTGGTGAGGAAAGTCATTACTGCCTGCTGTAGAGCTGTGAGTCCCTCTCTGAAGCCTGCCTTAGGAACCAAAGACCTCCTCAAGATCTGCAACAGGAGCTGGTACTCTGGCCTGAGCCTGTCTGGAGTCCTCGGAGTGTCCGCAAGCATCTCACATCTGAACAAGTGTCTGACCTGGTCCAGTGGTGGTGCTATACCTGCGTGACCTCTGTAGGGTGGAGATATTCCGTCGTAGACGACGGAGTGCACTGAACGATCTCTCACGGGCACACCGAGTAGCTCCGCTATCCTTTCCCTATATAGCCTGTGCTCCGTCCCATTGAACATGAAGTGAATAAAGTGCCTCTGGTCGGCGATGTAGAGGGTAGCATAGAACACCCTAACCCAGTCCTCAACGTACGTGTGTGAACTGGTCATCAGGTCAACGAGCCCTGGATAGTGATCAAAGTACTGCCTGATGTCGTGTCCACTGACAGTGTTAGCCCTGTTGAAATCTATCGCTGCCTGAGGCATGAGCCTGTGACCTCCCTGTAAGGCACTCTCGTACAAGCTGGTCTGCAACACTGTCCAAAAGCGACGGTCAATCCTGAAGTCTCTCGGCCTGGGGTAGAACTCGTCCACTGTCATGTCATACCGAAGGGCCTTGATGCCCTTGGTCTTCCCGCGCCTCAGATCAAACAGGCGGATGTCCTCATTGGCCATTACACTGCGAGGTCCTGTGTGCGGTGGCTCTCGGGGCTGCTCCTGTGGCTGCTCCTCCTGACTCAACCGTCCTGCTGACGGAGTGGCTCCTCCGCGAGTGCGAGGGCGGCCTCCGCGGGAGCGAGCTGTGCTCGGAGGAGTCGCTGTCTGGGGTGGAGCCTGCTGCCTGGTGCGAGTGGATATGCGCTGTCCTCCGATCTGCAGGCTAGCCCCTGCTCCCCCTCTCTCTGCTCTCTCTGCTGCATCTGCTACTGCCTGTGCTATCTCGGCCTCCTTCTGGACCTTTGACTTCCGCTTCTTCCTAGGCTCCTCTGGAACAGGCTCCTTGCTCTTCCTCTTCTCGTGACCCATCTGTTGACAAGACAAAGAACCAGGATAGGCACGAAGATTTCAGATAAGAATACGAGAATATCTAGACATAAGATAAGTCCTAAAGCAAAGAATTAGACTGATAATAGCCTAGCATGTCATGTCAATTGTCAAAATCTGAGAAATTTTAGCTAAAATTGCGTGACCATCTCACAATTAGAGCCAAATTTCTTTGTCCATGCTTAATCGACATGAAAAGTTAATTCCTCAAGTCCATAAAATGCCAGGTCTATTTAGAACTGCACAACTCCCCCTAAAACAATGCACAGTGAGGATATACAGTGAATCTAGTGCCAAGAGCACTTCCATTTCATCAATTTCTGCTTCAATTTCAAGAGTTGAGACTCAATTTCTCGGATTATGAACTAGGGTTGCATGAATTTAAAAAAAATGACCAAACCCTAGCAGGATGGGAGAAAACGGGTGCTCACCACTGCAGAGAATGGAGCAAGTGGCCGGCGGTGAGGAGGAACCCGACGGCGCTCGGGGTGGCGCAGACAGGAGTGGAGAGGTGCGGCGGCGGCGCAAGTGAAGCGGCAGCGCAGGTGAGACTGCTCGATGGCGCACGTGGAGCTGCGGCGCGGGCCGCGGCGGCGAGGTGGAGCGATGGTGCGGGATTGGCGCGGCGACGCGGGCAGACTGGAGCGGCGGCGCTGGCAGAGTGGAGAGACGGCGGTGCGTGAGGGCGGCGTGGCACCACGGAGCGGCAGGGGAGCGCGGCGAGAGGAGCGGCGGCGAGGGCCAGTCAGCGGGGGAGCTGCGGCGGTGGAACCCTGTGGGGGCAGATGGCGGCGGCACTGGGCGGTTCGGAGAGGAAGCGCGCGCATCGAAGTCCAAATGAGGAAGAAGCGAGTTGATTGGTCTCTGCTCAAACGAGAGGCCCCACTGGTTAGATTAGAGGGAGACCGGACAATCCGGTTTGGGCCATAAGGCCTGAGCGGACAAAATATAGGTTTTGTCCGGTCTCCTATTTTAAAACGCGCCTGAGCAAATAGAAGGAATTGTCCGAGGTTGCAGACCGGACAAATGTCCGTCCATGTTTTCCTGACGCTCCTGTTTTCCAGTTCCTCTCCTCTTGCTTGGATCGGACAGTCCGGTTCATCTGAAAAGGCCGGAGCGGACAAAGGTCGCAAGTTGTCCGGTCTTCTTGTTCGGCATCGCGCCTATGCCACATAGAAAGTATTGTCCGAATTGAAATATCGGACAAAACCTCGTCCTAATATTCCTAAAGCTGCTGCATTGGTGACTTGGCTCCATCGTAACAGGACCGGACAGTCCGTTTTAATCCATATGGCCTGAGCGGACAAAAGCTACTATCTTGTCCGGTCTTTGATTGGAACTTTGCGCCTGAGCCATATAGATAGTATTGTCCGATACTCGGACCGGACAAAACTTCATCCTAATTTTCCTGACGCTTCCAATTTTTGATCCCGTTCACCATCTGCGGAGAGTATTGTCCGGTCTCAACCAAACTATCTGAGCGGACAAATGATCCATCTCGTCCGATCTGCAGTGTGAGGTTTGCACCAGAAAACTGAAGACCGTATTGTCCGACCCTGATAACCGTACCAACCTTCGTCTTATTTTACATGAGACACTGAATTCTCACCTGCTTACTTCTTGCATTAACCGAAATGTCCGAGGCTTGTATCCCTTTTTTTTTATTTTAAAGAACGGACATTTCGGTTTTGAGAAGTTTTAGACACAGTTGAAAAGCTTTCCCACATTGCCTTTCACATATAAAATTCGAACAAACACATGTGTTGGGCATGTAGGAACGAAACCCTCACCCCTCAAAATATTTTGCACCAAACTTGTGCATATAGTTTTGTTTTGTAAAGAGACGAATGAGGATTCGAAAAGAACCAAAAGGAATGTATGAGTCTTTTCCGAAGAGCTCAATAGAGATGGATGCTCTTGTCCTTCGGGAACATGACTCAATAAGCGTTAAGCACTCATAAAACATTACTTTGCCCACTTTTATGAGTTGAAAGAATTGCATTAAGGGCAATACTTCTTTCTCATTTAGTGGCTCCTTTGTGACTCTACCGCATACAATGCCAAACAAGCTACCATGCATTACAAGAATTTAAATATGCGTGCACATCTATAAGACAGGAAAAATGCATTGCAAGAATTTAAATCTAGCTTGTCAAGTTTGAACCTCCCGCAAGCTTTCTCAGGGTGAGCCCAACTACAAGCCTTGAGCAAAACCAAGTACCACCGGCTCAAGCTAGACCCTGCTCACCCCTATCTTGAAGAAGTCTGACAAGCACTTATTTAAGGAAAAATGCATGCAATGCAAGATTATATGACAGGGCAACCTATATGAAGTTGGACCAGTCCAACACGTTAAGCTCACTTCGCAACCTACAAAAGGTCTCCTCTCCTAAGGGCTTAGTGAAGATATCCGCCAATTGCTCCTCGGATCTCACTCCGGTTATGGTGATATCACCTTTGGCCTCATGATCACGCAAGAAGTGATGGCGAATATCAATGTGCTTAGTGCGAGAGTGTTGGACGGGGTTTTTAGCTATCTTAGCGGCACTCTCATTGTCACAAAGGAGAGGCACAGAGCCACAAACAACACCAAAGTCCAAAAGGGATTGCTTCATATATAGAATTTGGGCACAACATGCACCGGCCGCTATATATTCCGCCTCCGCAGTGGACAAAGCCACACAGTTTTGCTTCTTACTTGACCACAAAACTAGGGATCGCCCAAGCAAATGGCACCCCCCGGAGGTACTCTTGCGATCGACACGGTATCCGGCGAAGTCCGAATCCGAGTATCCCAAGAGTTCTAACTTAGCGCCCTCGGGGTACCATAGGCCTATACTTGGGGTGTGCTTGAGATACCGAAGTATCCTCTTCACGGCCGTAAGGTGGGATTCCTTAGGAGCCGCTTGGAAGCGAGCGCACAAGCACACACTAAACATTATATCCGGCCTAGATGCGGTGAGATAGAGTAGCGAACCGATCATGGAGCGGTAGGTGGATTGATCAACGGGCTTCCCGTCCACGTCGGCGTCGAGATGTTCATTCATAGACATTGGAGTGCTAATTGGCTTGCAATCACCCATCTTGAACTTCTTGAGTAGATCTCTACAATATTTTTCTTGATGGATGAATATTCCTCCCTTCACTTGCTTTATTTGAAAACCAAGGAAGAAATTTAGCTCGCCAATCATGGACATCTCGAACTCCCTAGACATCATATCACCAAACTCATGGCTTAGTTTCTCGTTAGTATAACCAAAGATAATATCATCAACATAGATTTGACAGATGAAGAGATCCCCATTGACGTCTTTGGTGAACAGTGTCATGTCGACTTTGCCGATCTTGAATCCTTGCATGATGAGGAAGTCCCTTAGCCGTTCATACCATGCCCGTGGAGCTTGTTTGAGTCCATACAAGGCTTTGTGCAACCTATACACATGGTTAGGCTTCCTCGGATCTTCAAATCCGGGCGGCTGGTCAACAAAAACAAGTTCATTAATAAAACCATTGAGAAAGGCACTCTTCACATCCATTTGATAAAGTTTTATCTTATGATGTGAAGAGTAAGCAAGAAGGATACGGATGGCTTCAAGTCTTGCAACCGGGGCGAATGTTTCGCCAAAGTCCAAACCTTCCACTTGTGCAAATCCCTTTGCCACAAGCCTTGCCTTGTTGCGCACCACCACACCATGTTCATCTTGTTTGTTGCGGAAGACCCACTTGGTGCCAATGATGTTCTTGTTCTTTGGACGCTCTTCAAGCACCCATACTTCATTGCGAGCGAAGTTGTTCAACTCCTCTTGCATGGCTATGATCCAATCGGGGTCCGCAAGAGCTTCCTCTACACAAGTAGGCTCCACACAAGAAACAAACGAGTAATGTTCACAAAATGAGACAAGGTTACGAGAACGAGTTCTTACTCCCCTTGAAGGACTCCCAATCACTTGGTCGATGGGGTGATCCTTGGAGATGCGTTCATGTCTCACTAGTGGCCTTCTTGGTGCCATGGGTGGTGATGACTCATCATTTGATGCTTGTGGCACTCCTTGATCTCGATTGTCCGGCACTTCGTCAACTCCACCTTGTTCTATCTCTCTTTCTTCATTCTCATCCACATGAGGTGACATGGAGGTGCTTAGTCTTGATGGAGAATTTCCTCCCCCTTGATCATTGTCTTCATGCACCTCCTCCGGCTTTACGTCCCCTACAGTCATATTCTTCATAGCATCGCGTAGGGGTTCATCATCTACATCATCATGAGAGAACATCTCCCCTTGGGAGCCATTAGTCTCATCAAACTCTATGTCACACGTTTCTTCAATCATTCCAGTGGTTTGATTGAATACACGGTATGCCTTCGAGTTTGATGCATAACCCACAAAGAAACCAACATCGCAACGTTTTTCGAATTTACCGAGCCTTTTCTTTTTGTAGATGAAGCACTTGCAACCGAAGACCCGGAAGTAGGAGATGTTGGGTTTCCTCCCAATGAGGAGCTCATAAGGTGTCTTGCCAAGTAACCGATGAAGATAGACACGATTTGAAGCATGGCATGCCGTGTTGATTGCTTCCGCCCAAAAATCTTCCGACGTGCCATAGTCATCCAACATGGCTCTTGCGAGAGTTATCAACGTCTTGTTCTTTCTCTCAACAACTCCATTTTGCTGAGGTGTATACGTGGCAGAGAATTCGTGCTTGATGCCTTCTTCATCACACCAGTCATCCACCTTGTAATTTTTGAATTCGGAGCCATTGTCACTCCGGACCTTCACAATGTTGAGCCCAAACTCACGTTGAGCCCGCTTGGCGAAGATCTTGAACTTGTCCGGAGTCTCACTCTTATCACCTAGAAACGAAGTCCAAGTATACCGTGTAAAATCATCAACAATGACTAGGCAATAGAGATTACCACCAATGCTCTCATAAGTAGTGGGACCGAATAGATCCATGTGAAGAAGTTGGAGCGCCTTGTAGGTTGAGACACAAGTCTTCATTGGATGGTGACTTGCGACTTGCTTGCCGGCTTGACATGCGCTACAAAGCTTGTCCTTCTCAAATGTGACGTCCTTCACGCCGGTCACCATCCCTTTCTTGACAACCTTCTTGAGTTGGCTCATTCCAATGTGTGCAATGCGCCGGTGCCAAAGCCAACCTAAGGAAGACTTGGAGAAGAGGCAAGTTGTTGATGAAGTCTTCATCTCACTCAATTCAACAAGGTAGAGGTGGCCGTGCCGGAACCCTTGAAATACCATGGACTTATTCTTTTCACTTTTCACTACAACACAATTCTTGTCAAATTCACACGTTAGACCAAGATCGCACAATTGTGCGATTGAGAGGAGATTAAAGCTCAAGGACTTAACAAAGAGAACGTTAGAGATTGATAGATCATTTGAGATAGCAATTTTACCCAACCCAATGACTTTGCCCTTTGAATTATCACCAAAGGTGACTTGCTCTTTGTCGCCGGGGTCTTCTAGTGAGGTGAGCATACCATCATTGCCGGTCATATGTTGCGTGCAACCACTATCAAGTACCCAATGCTTTCCACCGGCTTTGTAGTTCACCTACACATAGAGAAGTCATTTTTGAGTTTTGGGCACCCACGCAAGCTTTGGTCCTTGCACGTGAGTGACTAAGACTTTAGGAACCCAAAGTTGCTTGGGAAGCTTCCCCTTCTTGTTCTTTATGTCCTTGCCAATGAACTTTGCCTTCACCTTGCCATTAACCTTGCTCAACAAGTAGATGTTATTATCATACATAGATTTGTAGTTAGAAGGTAATTTAGGAGGAGGGCGATTGGGGATGGGACACTCCCTAGAGTGGTGACCGGTGATCATGCAATAGTTGCAATAGGAGCCCACTCCTTTGATGAAGCTATCCTTGACCTCCGGTGAAGGAGTGTCATCCACTTTTGGTGGCTCGGGGTAGGATCCAAGTCCTCTTCCTTCATAATTTCGGAGATTATGGAACAATATTTCTTGATGAATATATTGTCCTCTATTGAGCTTAGCAAGCCCACTTTTCAATCCTTCAATTTGAGCCTCCAATTCTTTCACCCTTTCTCCTTCACACTTAGGCAAGTCATTAGTAGCAAGGGGACCGGGAGCAAGGTCCTCACAAGAGGTAGAGACATTGACTTTGACCACATGAGAGGTGGTAGAGTGCTCAAGACTTGAGTCAATGATCTCATAGGCAATTTCAAGCTCTTGATACTTGTGAGTCAACTCTCTATGCTCTTGCATAAGCCTCTTGTACTTCTCCTCATTTATCTTGCTAATGTCATGATTTTTGGAGTGGACCTTGACAAGGTCTTCATGTTTAGCAAGTAATGAGTTATGAGAAACCTCAAGATCAATGTGCAACTTCTTTAGAGTTGAGTTTCCCTCCTCAATTTGCTTGACATATGCTTTGGTCTTAACTTGCTCTTTAAGCAAGGCATTATGTTTTTCAAGCAAATCATGGTGGCTCTCCTCTAGTTTAGCAAGAGTGCTCTCAAGATGCTTTACATTCCCCTTTTCCCTCTTGATCACGGAAACATACTCATCGATCAAAGAAGCAAGTTCATCGGGAGAAAGCTCATCATCACTATCATCTATTTCTATTTCTCGTACCTTGGAACCCTTGGCCATGAGGCACATGGGTGGTGGAGAAAGTGTTGGCCCCTTGGTGGAGATAGCAAGCCCGACAAAGTCATCATCATCACTTGAGCCTTCACTTGTTTCTTCATCGGTCACCCATTCATTTGTTTCACACATGAAGCTTCTTTGGGGACCTTTCTTCTTTTTTGGAAAGAGCTTTGCCTTAGAGTCATTCTTCTTCTTGTAGAATGGCTTGCGCTTGGGCTTCTCTTCCTCTTCATCATCGGACTCATCTTTCTTGATCTTGCCCTTGCGCTTGTCCGGCTTGGGGCACTCATAAGAGATGTGGCCATTTTCACCACAATTGTAGCACTTCTTCTTGTCATCTCTCCTTGGCCGGAACGCCTTCCTCTTGGAGTCAAAGTTGAACCCCTTCTTGTTGATCTTTGCATGAAGGCGGTTGAACTTCTTCATCATAAGAGCTAGTTCGGCATCATCCTCATCGCCACTTGAGTCATCATCTTTCTCTTCTTGCTCTTCTTCGCTTGAGGAGCTTAGAGGTGGAGGCATTACTTTCTTGGGAGTGTGGGGTTTCTTGGTCTTGGCCTTGAGTGCTACGGTCTTGCTTGGGGAAGACTCTTCCGTGATGCCAAGAACCCCCATCTCATGAGCTCGAATTTGGCTCACCACCTCACTCACTTCAAGTGTGTCAAGATTCTCCTTTTGAAGCATGGTGTTGATGATGTTGTACTTGGGCTTGATGAGGATGCGGAGGATCTTTCGGTTGATGGTGCCCTTGTCAAGTTTACAAACATCAAGAGCATTAATGTCCTCAATGATGACATTCAAGCGAGAATACATGGAATTGCAATTTTCGTAAGAATGCATCTTGAAGTCATCATACTTAGCCTTAAGCACATGATATTTTTGCTCTCTAACTTTAGTGGTGCCCTCATGAATTTCAACAAGTTCGGCCCAAATATCACAAGCATTGAGTTTGCTCGAGACCCTAGCAAACACCTCTTGGCTAATGCTTTCAAAGATAGCATTTCGGGCCCTAGCATTCCACTTGATTTGGTCATTAGTGTGAGGCGCAACGAAACCATGCTCGGTAGCTTCCCAAACTTCGGGGGCAATAGACTCAAGGTATGCTCGTATGCGAGCTTTCCAATAGCTAAAGTTATTGCCCTCAAAGTAGGGGACCGAGCCACCCATCTTAGACATCTCGCTCTAAGCGGTGAAGCTTAGTGATCCAATGAGCAACGAGGCTCTGATACCACTTGTAAGGATCGAATGCCCAAGAGGGGGGTGAATTGGGCTAATTTCAAACTCTAAACGAAAATCCTTAGCCTAACGAAGCTACAAATTAGCCCACTTCACCCTCTACATGAACCTACTCTACACGACAAGACAAGGAACCCTATTCATGCTAGTGGAAAGGAAACCGCAACGAAAGCAAGGACTAGCAACACTAATGACCATAGCAAGGGACATACTAGCCAAGATGAGACTAACTATGATGACTACTAGAAGCAATCCATGAAAATAGCAAGAACCGAAAGAGCATCAAGTAGAGGGACAAGGGAGAGAGACAACCGGAATTTTTCCCGTGGTATCGGAGGTTTGGCACCCTCCCCTAGTCCACGTTGCGGCACACCCTAGAGTGTTTTGCCGCCTCCCATGCTTGTGGGCGCTCACTAAGAGTCTCCGTTCGCCATCCCGGCAAGGTGGAGCTCAAGCCTTGTACACCGTTGTTCTTCGGGCTTCCACAATCCCCTTGGCAAGCTCCGAGAACGCACCCCGGTCACCAAGTCCGCCTAGGTGCTGCCAATCACCAAGAGTAACAAGCCACCGGTCTTCACTTGATCTTGATCCTCACCAAGATGGATGCACACAAGCCTTGACCTTGATCTTGCTCTCAAAGGATGAATATGTAAGTAGTTATTGCAAAGAGTTGAAGCACAAGGGCTCTCTGTGTGTATGAAGTTGCTGGAGTGTCAAAAGAGCACGAGATGGAGTGAAGGAACCCATATATATAGCCCTCAAGATGATAGAGCCGTTGCACAAAGAGAGCTGCTGACGCAGAGTACATAGTATTGTCCGGTCCATTGCTTTTTTCAACATCGGACAATACTATCCATATACTTTACCAACGGTCACTGACTCAGTACGTCATTGTACTTTTGTCCTTAGGTTTATACCATGTCGAACATCGGACAATACTGTCCATGTATTCACTTGCATACTCAGAAAATCGTAGCCTCAGGTTTCTTTGTCCTTAGATTTGTACTGTCCTTAACTTCGGACAATACTGTCCATGTATTCACTTGCATACACAGGAAATCGTAGCCTCAGGTTTCTTTGTCCTTATATTTGTACTGTCCCCAACTTCGGACAATACTTTCCATGTATTCACTGGCATACTCAGGAAATCATAGCATCAGGTTTCTTTGTCCTTAGATTTGTACTGTCCTCAACTTCGGACAATACTGTCCATTGTTTTGGCTGATTTCTCGCAGGTTTGTAGCCTCAGGTTTATTTGTCCTTAGCTTTGTCCGTTTACACTAAACCTGACATTCCGGTGTAGAGGATTTGCATGGGCTTTGGACAGTATAAGTTCACCTAAAATCTTGATTTGTCCGGTCCCTTGTTTTGGCATAGAGAGGACAATACTGTCCCTATGTCTTTCTCTGATTTTGAGTTTTCTTCAAGAATTTTGATGTGAAGCTTGATTTTCTTGGACCTTGAGCCTATGTAGCTTATACCTTTGCTGTTCCTGAAAGATTTGGCATGTGTGTGCATCCATAACTTGGCAATTCACTTGATCAAGCTACTAACCGTTGACCCCTCTTAATAGTGCGGACACTAGAAAGCTGTAAACCCTATCTAAGCAAGGATCCTTCAACACCATGATCCTTTGACTCTAGAAAAGTCCTTAGCCTTCGAGATACGGATGAAAACCAAGTCCGCTTCCATGAAGTGAAACATTTGAATTAGGGGCCATTCACATAATCCAATGAGCAACCATTTTTGTATTCATTATTAAACCTGCACTCACAAGCTCATTAGATAACACTTAACCTTGTCAATCAATCACCGAAACTCACCTTAGGGCCTAGATGCTTACAGCGGGGCTCAAGAGTTCTAAGCATATAGCACCAAGATAGCATTTT
This sequence comes from Paspalum notatum, assembly GCA_022530915.1. Classification (NCBI taxonomy): domain Eukaryota; kingdom Viridiplantae; phylum Streptophyta; class Magnoliopsida; order Poales; family Poaceae; genus Paspalum; species Paspalum notatum. Next base: position 29,932,335 of record CM039692.1, read on the forward strand.
GACACTTAAGCGATGATTAATCGTTGTTTAGGTAGTGCTTGAATCAACGTGCTTGCTTGGGATTTGTAAAACATTATGTGCGACTTGACATTTTTCTATCACATTTTTTGGTTTTTGAATGCATGTTTCCAGTGGAACATGCATGGCGTGCATAGTATAAAATAGGCATTATAGTTGATAGAGTGAAGTCTAAAAATAGGATTGAGATAGCCAGCCAGCTCGACTTGGCCTAAGTAAATTGGAAACTTGTTTATGTGGCTTCTTCACTGAATAGTTGGAGGTGTGTAAATGTAAAGTGATGTATCTTGAGTTAATAGTCTTCAAAAACGCTATTAAATGCCTTGACGTGTACCCGGGGTACCCTTAACGGCCCACATCATCGGAGTGGCCCGAACCGAACTTACCAAAAGGCCCAAAGCCGCAGGCATTGAAAGATGGAGCCAACCCTGGCGCCCCGACCTCTGACCCGCGCGGTCAGGGGTCAAGAGTTAAGCGCCAACACAATGCAATGGGAAGGGACGCCTCGACCATCGAGTGCCGAGCGTTCCCTTGCAACGCCCTCGGTCATTCCAGATCCCTTCGGAAGGAAGTCAAAGGGCCCAGGCGGCTCCTGCCCTGAGGGGGGGGGCAGCGGGCGCGTGCCTCGCCCCCACCCGCATGGCGGACATGCGTCGCCTCTGTGCCGGAGGCCAGGCACACTATTGTACGCCAAACAACCATCATGACGCCCCGCAGCAGGCAGCGTCGACCAGTCACGTCCACATCATGTCCCCGTTGCCTCGGCAGTTCAGGCGATGGGACATGACGACCGCAGCGCTCCTCGGGGTCGTTCGAAGGGCGGCGAGGCCCTGATGACTCCCAGCCGAGCGAGGCCGAGGCCCTGAAGGCAAGGGGGGCACCCGTCATTCCCTCGTAGTGAAGCACCCCTTTCTCTTCCATTACTCTCTCTCACACCACTCGTGGGCGTCCCCCTTCGGATATATAAGAAAGAGAGGGCCGCCATGAAGGGGGATTGATCAACTCACTTAGCGCACACACACGAGGAGCCCTCAACTCCCATCATGTAACACCAATAACAAGCAATACAAGAACAACACACCATAGCGGACGTAGAGATTCATTCTGAACCAATCTAAATCTTTGCGTTCCCTTCGCATTCATTCCGGCAGCCCATGAAGTCCCACAAGCCTACAATAAATCTATTGCCGTGGTAAAAAAACCACGACACATAATATTATGAATTGTTTTTTTGATTAGCAGGAGCGCTGGATGTAAATAAGAGTATGAATTGTGAAGCCACTCAGATGGTTCAAGCTTTATTTTCTATGATTTCGTGCTAAAGTGGTATTTCCATCAAAATATATTTTTCTCCTCTCCCCTTAAAATACTTATGTGATATGTGCTTCCTCCATCCCAATTTATACATCGCTTGACTTTTATTTGGTCGTCTTATATATAAAATGATATTTTTATTGACTTTTCTACATTTTAACAATTATTTGGAATATAACGGATTGGTCGTGTAAAAAAGTCAAACCAAAGTACATACTAAGAGAACGTTAAATATCTCTTGTACTTCGTCATTGGATCAAGCCGAGTTCGACTGCCGAGTGGCAGAGCTGATGCCCGATGGTTTTCTTTATCTATCTAGACCCTGTTTGGATACGCTTATAATCCGATTTTAGGTCATCCATCGCAAGAATCCCACCGAAACGGGTTGCTTCTCTCCTAAGCCCGCTCAACCTAGAATCCATCTCCAAATGCAAAACTTGATTATCTCGTACGCGTCCTGGAACCCTCCGCTCGCCCAACGTCTCGATTCTTCCCATTCGCCTCGTCCGCCTCCACCTTGTCCAACGCCTGGCTGACGCCGCCTCAAGATTCGCGCCGCCTCCGCGTGGGCGCCCCGCCGCCGGGCGGAGTCGTAGGCGCCGTCTGCCGCGGCCCTCCTAGCCGCTGCCGAGGAAGAGCAAAGGCGCCGTCGGGTCGCCTCCGTCGCGCTGCTCGTCCTCCTCCGCGGCGCCGGGGCCCTCGTCCTCCTCGCCGGGCCCCTCGTCCTCCTCGCCGGACCGGTCGTCCTCCTTGCGTGTCGGCCCTCCTCCAAGCCGCTGCTAGCCTGCCTCCGCCTCCTGGACGTCGTTGGGACACCGGATCTACCTCTCCGATGGGCCACCTCCGCCTCCAAGCCAGCCGCCGACGTAACCATAATCAAGGATTATCCAAACGCTGTGATTTTGCCCGCTTAGATTATGAGGAAAATGGATTCTTAAGAAAATCTGTGTTCCAGATAATCGATTCACAGAAAAGTTTATCCAAACAGGGTCTAAAGTATAGTTTGACAATTCCATTTTCATTAGGGATTTATTTCGATTTTTTAAATTTTTTTGGAGAAATGGAGTTGCCAAACTAAGACTAAGGTCACCAGAAAGTAGAAATAAATGTGGACAACACTGCTTGCGTACTGTGCACATAGACACAGAGTAGAAAAACATGATTGCACACTGTTCCGGTGACCTTGGTCTAACCGTGAAATGAAACCCTATTCGGCTATTCCATCCTGGGGTAGTGGGTTGTCTTTCGCTCCCAAGGGCTCCCAGCCGTGTCGGATACTCGGATCCCACATCCCCGTCTACATCTACAACCCTTTCTCCGGTCCGCTCCCGAGAAAAGCCGAAAAGCCTTGCCGGTCCCGGCGGCCCGGCCTCCCCGCCCCCGCACCGCCGCTCTCGCCATGGACTTCCCGGACTACGGGGACTACAGCGTCCACGACGGCGGCGCCGATGCCGAGGAAGACGGCGGCGGCGATTCGTCGGGCTCCTCCTCCCCGTCCTCGTCCTCATCGTCCTCCGCCGCCGCGTCCTCCTCATCCTCCAGCGGCGCCTCAAGCCACAGCAGCAGCGGGGGCGCTGGCGGCGAGGGCGAGGACGGCGCCGACGAGGGGGACGGCGAGGAGTACGATTCGTCCAACCTCGGGGCGGCCAGGGGCGCCGCCGGCTACCGGGACGAGGGGAGGGGAGAGGATGGGGACGAGGAGGTAGAGGAGGAGAGAGATTTGTTCGGCTCCGACAACGATGAGTACGTTAAAACCCCGGCGCGCAGCCACTACCTTGTGCCAGGTCCGTTTCTCGTCAACACTGAACTTGGGTGGGTGCCAACGCCCTAGGATCAGTTTCTAGACTGAATGGTACTGTTGTACCATCTGTTTTTGGTTAGAAGTATTAGACTGGAGACCTCTACAAAATCCACAAAATTTCTCGAATTGTTTCACTGTGACCAGGTGGTTGGTACAGTTTCTTGTGAGATGCGGGGCTCTTAAATTGTAGAATCTAACTTTAGGGTGTTTTCTCTCTTTCGTTTTTTTTCTGGCTTCAGCTTTCCATGAGGGTAATGTGCACAGTTTTTAGATGTAGGTTATGACCAACCACCTTCTGGCTGTTGGTACTCACGCAGCAAGATATTTTGAATTACAGCACCACGAAAGCAAAATCGTTGAGGAGGACACTTAGGGGTTTTTTGGTTTTCCGGACTAAAAGGATCACATCGGATGTTTGGATGCTAGTTAAAAGTATTAAATATAGTCTAAGTATGAAACTAATTACACAGATGAGGACTAAACGGCGGGACGAATTTATTAAGCCTAATTAATCTATGATTAGCAAATGTGGTGCTACGGTAGCTAGTCGTTAATTATGCATTAATTATGCTTAATAAATTCGTCTCGCCGTTTAGTTCTCATCTATGTAATTAATTTTTTAATTAAACCATGTTTAATACTTCTAAGTAGCATCTTAACATCCAATGTGACACGGACTAAGAGTTTAGTTCCTGAATCCTAACACCCCCTTAAATGCACACGTTTGAGTTCGACTGTTTGGTGCAAATAGGTTTTGCCTCAAAATCGGATAGCTGTTTTTTGGGTAGGATACATCTAGCCATTTTCATTTCTAATTTTCATATACAATTGTAACTTAATTATGACTATGAAGAATACTGCCCCTGACCTAACCTTAATATGTTTGTGAAATTTGTTCCATTTTTCTGGCCTTCTGGATGAATAATACCAGTTCACAAGAGACATGAATTTTGAGGGTTTTACCTGAGGATCACCACTGGGATAAACCCACAATCACAACACAGTGTAGTGAACATTACAGCTTTTGGCATACACTAGAACCTCCATAAAAGTTACATGCTTATTTGTGGTATTATGCTGAGAGAAGTATAGCAATGTACTTCAGACACAAACGCTGTATTGGACAACTCAACAACTACTGTTTCACGTCCATTCAACATGCCGGTACTCCATTGTAGAAGGAACATGCGCTTGCTTTATGAGGAATAATGCGGTGAATGACCATAATGCTTGTAACAGATGGGAGTATTTATACTTTATTTTTAATTTTACCATGCGTAATTTCATGCAGTGCTTCCTGCAATAAGGAACACTAATAACCATTCTCGAGGGGGCTTCGGGGGACGAGGTGGCAGAGGCCCACCACTTCTTCCAAGGCCGGGAGGACATCCAGGGCGACATAACTTTGGTTATGGGAGATTTGGCAATGGTCGTAATGTTGAAGGCCTTGTTTCAGACATGAAGCTTAATAAGAGCGAAGAAACATTGTCTAGAAAAGCAGTGGCTTTTCAGGAGGTGCGTAGCATTACAATGTTCATTTCATCTACTGACTGTTTCTGTTTAGTCATTTTCTTTGCTACTCATGCAGCCTTGTGAGATTGCATGCTTAAGCCGTGGTGAGGGTGGATCTGTGCTCTTTGATGATAGCAGCCTGGTAAGATATCAGAGTTGCTATCTGGCATTTATTCCTCTTCCTTCTCAGTAAATATCTGCTACAAAAATGTCTGCTTTTAGCTTATCTTGTTATATTGGATGTTGTACTAACGTCCTTATGTTTTCTAGAGGCTCTTCAAACGTGAAATTTGTGACTACGTTGGTGCAGATCTTAATAAAGGATTCGAGTCATTTATAGAGAAGAGAGGTCCATTCTTTTTAGAACTCACACTGTTCTTTTCTGCATCATAGTTGATATTTAAGACAAATTGTATCTGTGTATGAATCTGTTGCTGTCTGTGCCTAAAACATTTCTCCCTCTTTTAATTATTATGATATATATAACTTACTTTGTATGGACCACTTCTTAGGGGCTGCCGTCTGCATAGTAACAACATAGATAATACAAGTAGAAATTGTTTCAAATAGTAGAGAAAGGGAGAAGAAAACTCAGTTTCAGTTTTCCTTCTATTTCTCCATATGGAAGTTAATTCTTTCCTTTTTACATTGTTTGAATCTGAGGGTGTTTGAATGTGTTCAATGTCAGATTTGGGTTCTGAAGGTTTTGGCGATCTTCTCGCATGCATAAGAAATAGCAACGTACCTCTTCAGAATAATATACATTTTGTGGTAATGTTACATTGACTCCAATCTTCTATTTGTTACCTTTACTATTTCTTGGCCCATGGTGATAACATATGCTCTTCTTGCAGACATACCGCAACAATCTTAACAAGGTATCATCCATCTAGTGTAAACTGTCTAAAACTTCTTTACCTCTTTTTGTTACTTACATTTCTAGTGACTTTTCAATAAAGCATTGTTGTATGGTGCTTCCAGTGCATACTGTCTGAAGGAACACATTTTCTGCACCCACTTTGTTTCTCACATTTTTAAGCACCTAACAACAAAAACTTTATTTTGGTAATTTTGATATGCTTTTGTTCTGAAAGACTAATTTAACAACTAATTTATCATCAGATATTGGCCACTGCTTACCTAAGAGAACCATGGAAGATGGGCGTTCACAAAAGAAATGGTGTTGTATATCTTGATGTTCATAAGCTCCCTGAAAGACCAAAAAGTGAAATGGAGCGTAGGAGGTGATTTTCTTGCCTTTCCCATCTTATTTTGCCCAATTGCATACAAAAGTTTTGCATGAGTACATGATGATGGCATGGAATGTAATGTGCTTGCTTGTTATAGATAATTAGGATTGCTCTTGTACTTTCTTTCGCTAGGAGCACTGCTCCATTGTAGTTGTAGTAGCCGGCTAATAGCTGTTACGCTTATGCATAATAGAGGCTGAATAGATTAATTGTATTGAGGCCCAATGGGGACTATATATACAAGAGAGGGAAACCCTAGACTAGGAGATTACAGATTACACTAATACCGTTGACTATTATACCCTTAACAATAGTAGCATGGAAATAGTAGTAGTAGGTAATGGAGGCCACATAGTAGTAGTTGGTATCTTGTGTACTCTGTATATAATGGAGAGGGAGCAGCAGCAGGAGGCAGTTCAGCTGCACAGTGCACACAGTTCTCTAGTGTGCACACTCTGTTCTCCTTCATCCCACTCAGTTCAAGCGTGTGCTGAGTTGAGGAGGCCATCATTCCATCAAGGTTCAATAAAACGAAGTTAATCAAGGTTTAGTAAATAAATATGTTGATGGATCGAGTTTGCATAGGGGTTGTATTGAAGTGATTCTACCTGAAGAGGAAAGTAAATGAGCATACTATATCGACCTACAAGTTTTATAATGCAAAATTGCTGCCCTGTCCAATCTTCATTTCATGGTGCTGATTTGGTTGTTGTCATATCTCATGTGAGTCAAAAAGTTATAGTTATTTCAATTGTTAATAGTTGACGGGAGTTTGGAAATTTGGGATGATGCAACTTCAAATCTTAAATCATTCTTTTTTAAAACTTCGTGTGCTACATACTAGTACAACCAATATATGAGTAATTTAATGATACTTCTAGTAATATAATTTTCATATGTCCGATCTAGGTTAGTTTTAACCTTGTTGGTCAGATTATACTATTTCTGAAAATGTGATCATATGGATTTTAGAGGACCATTATAAAAAGGATGCAGGCTGTGATTTAATAATCAGAGTGCTGGTGATTAGACGTGATGGGAATATAAAAAAAATTAATGTTTATCATAAGTTACAAAAGAGGCTCATCTGCATTCTAGTTGATAGACCATTGTTTATGGAACCAACTATAGATCTCTATTAATGATTTATACACATTCGTTGACTCGTTATTTTCTATGTTGATGTTCTGCCAAATTAGCTTAATAGGGTCATTAATGTTTGTGATGACGTGTTCCTAATTTCTTCTTGGTAACATGGAAAGAATCCAGGCCACAATAATACTGATGAACCGGTTTGATTCTCAGATGTTATTGGGGTTATTCTTTTGAAAATCTTGCAACTGAGAACTCCAGCGATGGAAAAGGTATTGATGCAAATATAGAGTACTGTTCTGTAATAAAGACAAAACTGGGTGCCCATCGCATTATCATGGGTGCTGAGATGGACTGCTGTGATGCAACTGATGATGGCAGGCGGTTCTATGTGGAGTTGAAAACAAGCAGAGAGGTTTTCTTTTTTGCATGAATTGTTAAGTTCTGCTACCACATTCTTTTAAATGAATATTTTATCTTTGAACTTGATGTGTAACAGCTGGAGTACCATACAGTCGAAGCATATGAGAAAGAAAAGCTGCTTAGATTTTGGGTAATTTACATTCATCTTGTTTTTTGCCCTTTAACCTCATTAGGTTTGTGTATAGTCCTGCTAGATTGTTCTTTGCTGTTGTATCAGGTAAATTGAAGTATTTTTCATAACTACTATTCATTTTCTTATTCTATTCTTTTTTGTCTTGTGAAATTTTATCCTGGATATTGATTCATGTTCTTGAAAAAGTGTTTTTACTATATGTTGATTGATACTCTAATATTTCCTTCACTTTTTTATGTGATGACGATGAGCATAACTATAGTTCTCGCACTGTAGTCGGTATAGTGAGTGTAGCTAATAGCAATCTTGGTAGAAGTCTGTCCACTGGCATTTTGTTTTCTCTCGAATGTGCAGGAGAGCTGCGCAACCTTGGTACAAATCTGTGGCATTTAATTTTCAGAAGTTATAACTTACTTTCTTAGTATCTTAAAAATACTATACTTCTTTTCTTTTGTAAATGTTGCAGATTCAATCATTCCTTGCTGGTGTTCCGTATGTTGTCGTGGGATTCAGGTACTGCTGAAGTTAAATCTTCTTGATATGGTTAGAGATGCAAAATCTGTTGCAAATGGTAGCATTGGGCCTTGATACCCTCTGCTTATAGATACTGACTATCAACATTTCTCATTGATCTGTGTGGTTATCTTATACAAGTAATTGGCACTATCATTTTTTTTATTTCTATTGCTATCAATTCTAGTTATTCTGTTCTATATTTAACATGACGTTTGTTGTAAGACATTGAGACTGGATTTCTTGCTTACCATGAATTCTTTACCAACTAAATTCTGATGCTATCACATAGGTGTATGCTTCCGATGAGATTACATTGCTTTTGCTCTGCACTTCTTTTGCCATGTAGGAATGATGCTGGCATACTTGTACGGACAGAAAGACTAAGAACCAAAGATATTACACAAAAGGTGAAAGCAAAGAACTACTGGCAGGTATTTTTCTTTTCAACAGTTTTTCTATGATTATATATGAGCAGTGCAGGAATCTAGCCATGCTGAACTAATTCGTGAATCATCTAATGTAGAAAAGGAAAAGTAATATACATATTTTTCTGGCATACTACCCCATTTTAAACGCAATTTTAAATTGAGGTGGGCGATTTTCGTGACTTCCTTTAGATTAGATTTATTTGAATGAAAAAACGGAATGCATTCAAATTTGTTACTCCCTCCGTCCACAAAAGAATGAAATCCTGGCTTTGTCCTAAGTCAAACCATCGTAACTTTGATCAAGTTTATATCAAAATATATTAAAACTTATGCTACCAAATTATTATCATTAGATTCTTGTTGGGATATATTTTTATATCATACGTATTTGATATCTTAAATGTTGTTACATTTCTATATAAATTCGGTCAAAGTTATAATAGTTTGACTTAGCACAAAACCAAAATTTCATTCTTTTGTGGACGGAGGGAGTACATGCCTTTGTATAGTTATAATAATCTCACTGTATGTTAGGGTGGTGTTTGCTTGGCCTTTGCTGATGAGGTCTTATGCTGGCTGTATGGGACCGTCAGAGAGAGTAAGAATTTCTTCGCGTTCATGTAGTGCGCTTGACAATTTTTGGATATTCTTCCTGCATTCATAATGTTGACCACTCAATTATGACAAATGTTATTGTTTATCCTTTGTATTACAGATGAAGACTACGTTCTGCAATTTGTACATCCATTTAACCGCCTAGAACTTCTACGCGCCCAGTCCCCTTGCCCTGAAGCCATAACGTTGCATGTGCAGCAGCTCTCAGGTGCAGCAGACTAGCTTCTTTTATAGACATGACTGACGATGGGAACTGCCTTGGAGAAAGATCCCCAGGCCCCAATTGTAGCTGCGCCATACAAGCTGACAACTTACTCTGCCCCAATCACCAAACGATGTGCTGATGCATCAAGAACTAATGATATCAATCGCCAGGGGCGCCAACATCAATGGTTACTCCTGAGTGGCCAAGGAGATTTTGAAACTCAACATTGTATTTCAATTGTAACATCATAATGTTATAAACTAAACAGACGAAGAGCTGTAGTGCTACGCTACTAGTTTGTGCCATCAGCATCAATCATGTAAACTTCGTCAATGATGAGAAGAATGTTAAACATCCAAACTGCCATACTCTGTAGGCGTTATATGTAAACAAAACTATCAGTATGATAGAATTTTGAAATATGTAGTAACAAATTTTATTAATGGCTAGTAGAATGGGGGTGTGGTTGTCACCTATGGCTGCAGATGGAGATGGTTTTACATGTGCATGCCTAGGCAATACGAAACTGCTGAAAGGGAGGTTTCTGTCATCTTTTATTCTTTTGCATAGGCGCCGTAGAATTGACTTCAGTTTGTTGAAAGGGCAGGTACCTGTTCTCATTTGAACTTGTTTGGAATCTATATTATCTGATCTTTGGATTGCAAATCCTTTATTTTTCTAGGTATAAATTGTTCACCCCTCTTTTATGTTGAAAGTTAGTATTGATTGCCGTTTGATGCCCCTCTCGTGCCTGCCACTCGGCGTTTAGTGGCCAAGTTTCATACAAATGTTTCTGGGATCCGATTTTAGGACAGATTTAGAACGTAGAAATTTTATAGTAGACAATTTAATTCATCGAAAAAATTACAAAAATATGAAAAAAGAATTCTTTTAGTTCCAAACATCATTTCTACTTTTTTTTCCTTAGTTTTGGTTTCCTTTGATTTTTCTATGAAAAAACTATAAATGAAATGGAGCCTTAGATTTTGTGAAATTTTAGATTGGTGACCCGTGGGCTGGCCCTAAAGTTTTTTTGAGCACTAAGTTTTTTTTCAGGGAGTGTTTGGATCTAGAGACTAAAATTTAGTTCACGTTATATCGGATGTTTCGATGCTAGTTAAAATATTAAATATGGTTTAATTAGAAAACTAATTACACGGTCGAAGAGTAAACGGTGAGACGAATTTATTAAACATAATTAATGACTATTTACTGTAGCATCACATTTGTTAATCATAAATTAATTAGATTTAATAAATTTATCTCAACGTTCATATGTATAATTAGTTTTATAATTAAACTATATTTAATAAATTTAACTAGCATCGAAACAACGTATCTAGACGCAACGAGACTAAATCCACTTCTCGCTCTCCCGAGTCCCGATACGATGCAAGGCTGCGAGCCTGGAATCCAGGCGCCTCCCCAAACCAAACCACGCTGTCCCTACTAGCTCTCCCCCTCTCCCCGTGAGCCCGCACGCAGGAAGGAAGGGACCCAGGGAGGGAGCGCGGCGGACAGGATGGGAGGCGGCGAGTGCAAGAGCAACGACTACGGCGCCGCTGCCTACTGGGACGCTCGCTACTCCTCGGGCTCCCCCGCTTCGAACGCTGCCGGCGGCGGGTTCTTCGACTGGTACCAGACGTACCCCGCGCTGCGGCCGCTCCTCCGCGCCCGCGTCCCCGCCTCATCCCGCGTCCTCATGCTCGGCTGCGGCAACTCTCGTACGTCGTACACGCTGCTGCTATTTACGTACTGCAATGAACTAGTCCGTTTCCCATCCGTCATGAATCACGACCGAGCGAGAGCTATGCTAGTTGGTGCCTTGCAGACTTGCCGTGCTCGTGCTCCATCTAGGCTCCAAAATACCCAACCGACAGCTGTTCTGATATCGAATAGAACTAGCTCAATCATAGCTGCCTTTCAAACCGACAGCCACGAGAATGTGTTTTCAGATTCACCAATTATTTTGAATGCCCACTTTGTGGTTGTGGCCTTGTGGGTGGCTCAGTGCGTTGTTAGCATCTTCCTAACTAGTACAAAAGGCTATACCCTCCATCCGTTAGAGTATTCCGATGTTGTATCATGTATGGCTACGCTCAGTGCTTCCTTGACACCCCCTTCACTTCATTCATGAACTTCACCTTTTCATGTGGGCTAGCGTTTCTGCGACCTAGCTATGATGAGCAGTGCGGGCTTAAAATTTTGAGAACCCTGAAGCTATCTTGTAGTTTGGCCATCGAAGGTTATTATTTTGCATTTGTGCACTGGCAGTTGACTTAATGATGTTATATGATAACTGTTGTTAATCTTGATTTGGGCAGTTTTGTCGGTGGATATGGCGAAGGATGGCTATGAGGACATTGTAAACGTAGACATTTCATCCGTGGTCATCGAGCAGATGAGAGAGAAACACAATGAGATTCCACAGCTAAGATGTAGTGTTTGCTGATAGTTTTACCTTCGTAACTCAATGCCTCTATGTGCACTCTATTTACATAGTTTTCTTATGCTTTAAGATATGCAGATGGATGTTAGGGACATGAGTTTGTTTGGTGACAAATCATTTGATTGTGTCATTGATAAAGGTAACTGTAAGCGTCACATTTACTCCAAAGTACATGACACTGGAGCTGTTTCACAGTGTAGTGCTCTTGAAATCATTTTATGAACCTCATACAGATCGATCTGCTATTTTCTACTTGATTTATGGGTTAATCTGTTGAACCTTTCTCTTTAGGAACCCTGGATGCTATGATGGTAAGCACTATCCACCAAGTGAGCTACATATCAACTTTCTGATTAGGCATGTGTTGAGATTGGTATTGCTATAATATTCCAGTGTGCTGATGATGCTCCTCATGGTGCTTCCAAAATGCTAGCAGAAGTGGCAAGGTTTTTAAGATAGAAGTTTTCTTCACTCTTTGCTTATCAATCAATCCCAACTGATGCATCCGTTGTTCTGAATTTATCTGAGCTGTTTGTTTGTGCAGGCTTCTGACACCTCATGGGATCTACTTATTGGTACATCCTCTGAGTCCAATAGGTACTACTCTATTCCTGGATGAAATGAGATAATTATATGAAGAGAGATTGTCTTCTGGCAGATTACATATGGTGCTCCTAAGGAACGAGTCCCACTTCTGAACCAGCCTGGATGCAGCTGGAGTACAACACTTCACATTATGCGTAAGTTTGGAACCTCTCCCTTCTGTCAGAGCTCGCTGCCCAAGTTTTTTGTTTCTTACTAGCTGTCCTTCGTTACAACTAATAAAATGGGATCCTTATCTCTGGAGATTCGCTTCACCAGATGAAAATGCTCAAGTGAACATTCTTTTCTTATTCTCTTTTATTCTTGTCCTTAATTAAAGCTCAAGAAACATTTGGAAATTTCAAAATACTACCTCTGAGCAACGAAAAAAAATCATGATTGCAACAAACAATGTTGAATGAAAATGATAGCGAAGGCAAATCGATTCCATAATTTTGTGTTTATACAAACCTGACATTGGATCTATTCGTTTTTGTTCACAGCCACACCTGAATACCAATTGAAAATGAACAAAGGTGCACCACAGCCTACAATGGAGGAAGTTGCACTCACAGAGGATGGTCAACTGCCACCTGACTATGTTCTTAAAGATCCAGAGTCGCATTTCATTTTTGTTTGTCAACAAGTTAACAGCGTAAGGGGTTAACTGAGGAGATAGTGACCAAGAGGAAACAACAGGCCCATGATGCTCTCGTTTTTTTTTTTGACCTAGCACGGAGTACTTTGAGATGGAGCCCCACGTGTCCAGTGTGCACAGCATGATGTGACTATTTCAAGGCAGGATACGAAAACTCGCGTGGGTGGAATTTGTATTCATATGTTCGTAGCATTATCAGAAGGCAAATTTTCATGCACCCAATTCGAACTTTCGCACGGTTCATGCCTGTGGCAAATTCGATTTGAAAAATAAATGGGCTCAATTTGTGGTAACAAACCTGATTTGAAAATTACCCAAATATTGTATTGAGGATTACACGTGATAAATCATGCCTTCTTTGGTGGCAGTAGGGAGTGACTAGTGAGGGATGGCTCTGGAAGTGTCTTTTCACGACTTTGTATTACTCATGTATTGGCTTGTGGCAAACTAAAGAGAAGACATCTGATGAAAAAGGGAATGTGGTGGGGTAGAGTTTAGTAAAGAAATTATGGAAAATCTGTATATTCCTATATGGGAATCACCGGCGGCACACTCGGTGAGTTAGTTAAATTGTCAACTATTTTGGTCGCATGTGTAGGACTAGGAACGCACATGCTTGTCGACCATCTGAATGCTTGGCGCATAGCGTTTTTGAAACATATTTTACTATTTTGTCCCTATAAAATGCTAAAAGGATTTTCGAGAAACACAATACGTCCTCTCCAAATTGGTTTATCTACAACTAACATATTTTAGTTTTGACTATCAATATCTTTTTTTTAAATAATTTATGTTTTCAAAAAGGTATGGCTAGTAGTTTTGAACATTACACACTTGATACATTTTTAATATATATACTATAATTTATTCATGAATAAATTGGTGTTTTGGGACCATTATGCTGTCTGGAATGTTCATTATGTGATTGCTGGAGGGTAACTTAAAAAATATTTTGGTCATTTTCATTTTGGAAAATTAAAATGTGTGCGTCTCTTGGTCATTGCCTCATTGGTATGCGGATTAACGAAATTTCTCTAAATATAACCGGAGGGATGCGCATGGCCGATGGCCGGATGCGGCACGGCTGCAGGTTCCGCGAAGAACCGGTCCCAACGGAACGCAGAGCCACCTGGCGGCCGAGACCCCTCGGTCGAACGGTCGAAATGGGGACTACGGGAAGCGAAAAAAAAAAAAACGAAAAAAAAGCAAACCTAGAGAGCCGGAATCAATAAAGTGAACGGAAACCAAAATCAATTCTTCCCCGGTGCTGAACCTGAACGCCGAACGGCAGCGCGGAGCCGAAAGCCCGGACCAGCTCGCCCCGCGCCGCCCCTGCCGCTCCCTTCGCCCCCCCGCCCCCGCCCCCGCCCCCGCGCGGGCCGACCTGCTGGGCCCCGCGCGTGCCGCCGCCCCACTTGGACGCGCCGCCACCGTCCCGGGGGAGGCGGAGGTGGTGGGGGACCCGCCCGCCCCCATGGCGAGCGCCGGCAACAGCGGCAGTGGAGACGACGACTCAGGCGGGAAACTCCTGGTGGACCGCTACCTCAAGGGCGAGAAACTCGGCGAAGGCACGTACGGAATCGTCTTCAAGGCTATCGACACTAAGGTCCCTTCCTACATCCCTCTTCTAAACCCTCCCCCGTTGATCTGCGGACGGCCACCGCTCGAGAATTATAGCTTGGTTAGCCCGATCCATTTGGCTTGGAGCCAAGGCAGGACGGTCGTGGGGCTGAGTTTAGGGTTTAGAGGGCTCTACACAGAGCGTACCTTGTAAATTGGTGTTGCTGATGAATGGTTGAGGCTTGGCTCTGGATTGGCTAGGGTGGTTCTACTGTGATTCGCTCTGATGAGAATACAATAGGTGACTTGCTATTGCTTTGTTCAGCTGTGCATTGAATCATTGATTGAGCTGCCTGTGTTGACACTATAATGGGTTGAGCTTTAGCTCTGTTTTTGGCATCTTGGAAGTTGTACAGCTGCAGGTGTTATCTCATTTGATGGGAAAAGGAACATGTAGGAGGTTCTATTGAGTGTATTTGGGTATTTAGGTATCTTAAGAGTGCAAATAGATGTGTGGTGTGTCCTGACTGGTCGTAAGTATCAGTACTTGTGTATTTAGTGGTAAGACAGTTTATTCTTCTCTCAAGCAAGTATAAGCAGGCTCAAATTTAGTGTTGTCACAGTTTATAACGTTTAGCCTTTCAGCTGTTTTCGATACTCACTCATATTTGTAGCAGTTTACATTCTGTTTGACTTGTTTTGTTCACGATGAGTTGCTGGATGCTGTTCCTTTTCAGACTGAAAATACAGTAGCAATAAAGAAAATCCTGATAGGGAAGGACCAGAAGGAAGGTGTCAACTTCACAGCACTGAGGGAAATTAAACTGCTTAAAGAGCTGAAGGATCCTAATATTATAGAGCTGATTGATTGTTTCCCTCACAAGAAGAACTTGCACCTTGTATTTGAGTTCATGGAGACTGATCTTGAAGCTGTCATAAAAGATAAGACCATTAGATTAACTCCAGCTGACATAAAATCATATGTCCAGATGATGTTAAAAGGTCTAGCTTTCTGCCATAAGAAATGGGTGCTACACAGGTATTTACTATCTTGCTAATTCCCTTTTGACGAAAACAGCATTTGATGAGGTGTGTTGCAGGGACATGAAACCAAATAATTTACTCATCGGTGCTGATGGCCAGCTCAAGCTTGGTGACTTCGGTCTGGCCCGTATGTTTGGGAGTCCAGGAAGGAACTTCACTCACCAGGTTATTTCTTTGGACTTATGTATATACGCATCCAGTTAATTGTTCCCTGAAGTCAAGCTGGTTGCAGAAGCAAGTTCCAGTTAGAGCACCTTCTGGTTAGATAAATCGTTCTAATTTTCCTTTTACCAAAGAAAAAACATGCACATGCAAGCCAATATCTGTAGATCTTGAACCTATGCAATTTCCTGGAAAGAGTAGTAATAGTTGCAACCGTGTCAGGTAGGTAAATTTATTTTAGTTCTTTTTGTAATGTGCTTAGCCTAACATATTTTGGAGTTTACTGTAGCCATTTCAGTAGAAACTGTCTGCTAAATGCTAATACAAATGATGCAATATCTTAAGCCAGCAAGGTGCAATATCCTGGCAACTGCTGACTTTCTTAACCAGTGAAAAAGTGTAGTGAGCCTAGGTGAGCTAGTTGGGCTATGAGGTGTGGTTGCCGTGGTGGATCCGGGATTAACAATTAGGGGGCCTAGCTACTTCTCTTCTCCTTCCTCTTTCTCTTCTACCTCTATTTCTTCTCCTTCCTCTTTTCACACATGCATAAATATTGCTGTGCATGCGGCGGTGGGGGTGGTGTGGTGTGTGTTTATGTGTGCATGCGTGCGTGCACCCTAACGCTGGATCAACCCCTGTGTGATTGTGCATCCCAAACATGCAGGTTCAGTTCCTCTTTTAACTCGAGTCGGTACTTCTTAATGACAAAGCCTATTTCCTCCTAGGTAGGGTCTCTTTTCTTAAGCTGTGAAGATGGCCTAATCTTGTACAGGGCGGCAAATATACATGACGAAAGTCTTATCGTACTTCCAAGATATCCCAGTAGACATCCTACTTCATATGCGAGTGTTCAGAGTGCTGTGTTTCTTGCATGGCAGTGAGAAAAAATGCTGAAAATATTTATTGGGGAAGTATACTTCCAGCCATTGATTAGATTATAGAAGGATGCTAAATGTGCTATTCATTTGTGAAGGGCACCATTTTCTTACATAATTACCATGACAGCCCGTTTGGATGCTAGGAATCGGGCTGAATTGGAATCACTTTCCAAACCCACGTGTTTGGCATGACATATGAAATAGAAAATGAAATTCTACATCTTTCCAGAGTTTGAACCGTTTGCCCGTGAGGAATTCTTAGGCTAAAAACTGGAAAGGGATGGAATCGCCCTCTCCCGAGCCCCGATTAGCGTCCTCTCGCCTCTTCCTCCCCCCATGGTGCCTAGGGTTTCTTATTCCTGCCCTCTCCATCAATCCTAGCCTCAACTTCCCATAGGATAAGATGAGACATCAGGGTCCATGTCGTTCGCGTCCTTAGGCTGGCAACTCGCGCTTCATCGTCGGATTCACATTCATGGATCTACAGGCGAATCTGCTGCAGCCATTGCTGGATGGCATCAACAGAGACAGACCTTCAGTTACCTCAGCCCTCAGTCCGATCCTTCATTAGGCTGACGGATTTGAGTTATGCTGGATGCCTTATTAATTTGATTTCTTTGCACTTTACTCACCGGAGTTGAAGTGACGGGGAATGGAGGGAGTTATGATGTATAGAAATAGCGTGTATGAGAGAGCAGTGTGCTGAATGTTGAGCTATAGCACCAAATTATCCATGTTTTTCTTATCTAAACAACATTTGTGATTTGATTATTGGAATGGGATTCTATTTACATCCAAACAGGAATGCTTGATTCAATTAAATTCTAGGTGATTCAATTCCTCTTGAAACCAATTCCTAGAATCTAATTCGTTGAATTGTTAAAATTCATGGGATCCAAACGGGCTGTGACTGATTTCCATCTTAGCATTACATATGTATTATGAAATCAAGGACCAGCTCTAGTTCTCTGTGTTGAGCAGTTACCTCAGTGTAATTTAAGGCAATGTGTTTCCCTTATATTTCATTCCATTAACTAAAGTTATTTTGCTATGGCACTGGCAGGCACTTAATGTTAACTGTTTTTACATGTAGGTCTTTGCACGGTGGTACCGAGCTCCAGAATTATTATTTGGCTCGAAGCAGTATGGATCTGGGGTGGATATTTGGGCTGCTGGATGTATTTTTGCTGAACTGCTTAACCGCAGACCCTTCCTCCAGGTTAACAATCACCTCTTTTTTTTTTCAATTTAGTAAATTTATTATTCATTCTATTTGAGACTAAGAAATATTTTATGCTCAGAATTTAATGTCCATGGCCAAATCAATTGTTCATTGATGATGCACTAATTGCATGTGTCAACTCGTTTATACATCAGCTGTCATTTTCTTAGCAGGACCAGAATATTGTTTCGATTGGAAAAACTGGAAAGCTGCTATTTCCTAGCTAGGTGATTGGATCGATGCTACAATCAGCCTGCTTTGAACTGCTAAATTATTAAATAAGGAAAATCACTGTAGTTGCCTCTGTAAGGATCAAAACTTCGACTGTAGGTTGTGTAAAATGGGAATTTAATTGTACCCAGTCACTAGTTTCTACTCCCTCCGTTCCAAATTGTAAAGGGTTCTAGACCTCAACTAGATTCATCCATTCCTTCATGTATGTGTTCAATATGTGTCTAGATTCATCAACATCCATTTGAATATGGACAAATAAAAAGAGGGCTAGAAAGCCTTACAATTTGGGACGGGGGGAGTAGTATATTTTTACTAGATATGCAACAGAAACAAACTTTAGCAGCCTATAGGTATCTTCACGTGTATTAAGCCTGGGTCTAATTCGAGTAATTTCTGTATCCTCATTACCTATGTACATTTTGGTTGAGATATGATTTCTTTTAACATAATACTTCATAATGATATTTTGTCTGAGTTTGAACACCACCAGAACCAGAGAAATTATTATTGTCTCAGCTATTTAATGACTGATCTGATTATGTACTAGGTTCAACGGAAGGCTGGCACTAATCTATACTTATTGTTTGAATATGTAATTAGGGCTAGTGCTGCTGTTTATTTCGGCCAGCCCTTGACAGGGGCACCTGACTTGGGTGGGCTAAAGGCCCAGCCCGGCTCGGGCTCTGTAGATAGATTAGGATCAGCCGAGGTTCCTTTCTTGTATAGGACTCCAAGGTAACCTCGGCTGTATATATATGTAACTGATTGATCCTAATCAATCTATCAAGTTTTTTCTGCCACAATCTCTTTCACTTATAATTGATATATAGTGCTCCTTGTTTTTTCTATCATTAGACATTTGAAAAACAACAACAAAACATTCTATTCCCAAGCAAGCAGGGGTAGGCTGGTGGCGAAACCGAACACGAGGCACACAAAATCGTTAAAAACAAAAAAAAGGAATAAAGGAATTTCTAGCAATAGTAGTAAAAGTAGACCGGTAGCCTTGGTCATGGTTCAGACATGTGGATAACTGATTTCCATACCCTTCTATCTATAGCTATTGCATTAACCATCAGAAGCCAAAAGCAAACTCTATGTGAATTGTGCTTTCTTGCAAAGCTCTACCAGTATCCTTGCTGTTTTTTGAACCACATATGTTATTTGGAAGTATGCACACGAAGGATCATTGTATCCATGCTCTCAACAAGGACCTGTTTCCCCATTTTGTCCGGAAGGCAAACTATTGCAGCATGTGATCTGAGGCCTTAATTTCTTTGCCATGTAAGGAATCTGGTAGAGCTAACAAACTCTTCTATGGAGAACTATTGCCTTTGTTTTTTGTTGGTTCCAGCTCTAACGTACCCCAGCTTGATATATAATCAAAAGGATTTGTTTGTTTTTTGTTGCACCGCATTTTTCCTGCTCTTCATTCTTGTATTTGTCTATGTGCGCTCACATAGTTTAGTTGGAGGGCTAAGTAATAAATCATCGTGGATTTATATGATAAATTGTATACATATGAGTTGTGTGGCATGGGTGGGTGGAACGGACAACGGAGTCACATGTTCTTTCGCATGGCCCCAATGAGCTCCCAGACCACCTGGGCCCGTCCCTTCTATAGCTCCTCGAGCAGTAGTTTGAGCACACAATAATCCGCATCCTGCTCGCTGCCATGGCTATCACCTTCCTCCGTGTGCTTGTTATAAATAGCACTTGTATTCAATATGAGGGCTCTAGGACCGAATGTATACACCCGTACATGAGGCCACCTTATCCTACAGGGACTTATACAAAGAGACATATACCTTTAACACCCCGTTCAAACTCAAGGTGGATGAAGAACCATGAGTTCGGAGAGAAAACCTATGCTAAACCATGACGAATCAAAATAGACGGAGCCGATAAGACTAGCAGACACAATGGAAGAAAGACAAAGCCAGCCATGCTCCCGGAGATGTGATCCACACATATGACAGCATAGAAGTGAAACCCCAATGTTCGCCGCAGGAGTCGAAAGTGCCATCACGAGAGGAGAAGCGTGCGCACCAGGCAGAGAGGCGCGGGTGTGAAGGCGGCAACCAGAGTCGTCGTGCGACGAAGCAATGCCACCGGACATGCAGGTGAAGAGCCACCAAGCACCGAAGAGAGGCGTGAGTGTCAATGAAGACGAGCATCGAGAATAGAGCCCAGTAGTCAAAAGCTGAGCAAGCCCACGAGAAGAGCAGGACGGGTCAAGCCAGCGACGCTCAAAGCCGACAATGAAAGAAGAGCCGGCAACGAGCCGACGATGCAAAGGTGGTGGGCGATGAACCACGGGTTGTAAGCAAAAATCTGTGGTACAGCCCACAGCCACGGGCGGACGAGTAGAGTGGGCAAGCGGATGGAGAGCCGCGAGTGACGGAAAAAAGATTGCTAGGCAACGGGTTTGATGGTGGGCAGGCAACGCCGCACAACAAGATCGAGCCACGTGCGTTAGATCTCTAGACGCAATGAAGAAGCACGTAAAGGAGAACAAACACCAAGCTTCAACGATGAAGAAGACGGCGACAAAGTAGATCGGATCAAAAGAGAAGAGCCATGGAAAGAGAACTGGCAAAAGAGAGAGGGGGGCAGCAGTGCAATGTGCGTAAAATCTAGCCCTAAAAAATAATTGGCTCTGTATACCACATTATGAATAGCACTTGTATTCAATATGAGGGCTCTAGGTCTGAATATATATACCGGTCCAAGAGGCCTTATCCTATAGGGACCCATACAAAGAGAAACCCTTATCCTACAGGACTCATACAAAGAAAAGCCCTTATCCTACAAGAACTCGTATCGTCATACAAAGAGACTCTTATCCTATAGGGACTTGTACAAAGAGACATATACCTTTAACAATGCTCTCCCCCGCTGTGGCCTCCCTCGCATCGGCCGCCTTTGTGGAGGCGCTCGTCATCTTCCGCATCCTAGCCGCCAATGCAAGCACTCCATGCATTGTGGGAGATCTAGTCCGACCACATCTCCGTGCTCTACGACGGCCACTGCCAGCTTGCTCTCTTGTGGGATCTCATGCCTTGCGGGTTGACGACAAGGTGCCCACCGCCACGCGCCGTGACCCTCAACACCTCCAAGCTCCGGGTCAAGCAGGGAAAAACTGCGCCTGTGAGCAAGACCTAGTCTAGATATGATTTGGTTGAATTGGACCATGTAGGGTGCACTAGGTTTGGCCAAGGCCCCTATGGGTCAAAGGGTCTTCTTATTATGGTTTCTCTCTCCCCGAATGAAGAAATGATTATTTTATTTGCAGCGCTGTGCAAAAGAAAATGACACTGTTTTCATAATGGTACTTGGTCAATTTGAGCGTTTGTGGTGTGCCGGTGTGGAACGACTGATTCCATGATTGTTGAGTGTCCCAGAGCAAAATCTGCCTTTATCTTTATACGAAAAAGTATTGTCTTGTTTTCTTATGAATTTTTTAATGCATTCTTTTGGGTGATATACATATTTCAACAACTTGTAGATGTATGTTTCTTTTCCTGGATCTCTTGAAATGTGCAAGTAAAACGTACATATATGTATCTACACAGATGTACATCACCCATTTCCAGTACTGTTATGGGTTTAGTTTTTGTCCAATTTCTTAGTAGCTGTAGATTTGTTGATTTTAGTTCACATTAGGATGTTCAGTTGATATGGCTTGGTACAAAAATTATCCGTATGAGAAAAGTAATCTTGTTGCACCTTTCATGTAAGCTTTTGACTTTCTGCATCTTGTGGCAAATTTGTTACTGCTTGCCCTGTGAGAGTGACAAAGAGCTAATTACTTAATTATTCTGCAAAATGTCAGCTCAATGAAACCGTCTCTCAAATTTATCTGTCTCCATAAATTTGTAACCTTTTCAATGGACGTGCTTTCAGTATAGGCTTTTCTCTGTATAACTATAGATATCGTAACCTAAACTTATATAGAATATATAGAAGGCCAGTAGGTGGTTTGAGTTCAGACAAACTTGTCTTTGGATTCCTGCATATGGCTTTGCCTTCTGAAATTCTTTAGAATCCTTCTTGTTAATGGCTTTATTTCCTGAAACTAACTGGTACATCAGACCTTTATTTCTTGAGACACTAATTGATTTGCAAAAAGAGGAACAATAGGGAGGGTGACAACACTATTTTGGGTGTGACACAGAAATAGTGTTGACTTTTGATTTCTTTGAATGTCGTCTGTTGCAGCCCTTGGTGGTCCAGCAAAAGTTGACTGGCTAAAGCTTATCACTTTGTTGGAATTTAGTAATATTGTAGAATTTGAAACCAACATAAAGTTTTTCTCAAATTTGTTTCTGACGTAGAAATGGAAAATTTATATACTCTAGTTGAGTGAATCGGAGCACTGACCTCCAGTATGGGCACTAAGCATGCTGTCCAGGCTCCCATCAAGCGTGCCCTTAGTTTAGTACTCCCTCCGTTCCAAATTGTAAGTCCCAAATTGTAAGAGGTTCTAATACTCTTTTTATCTGTTCATATTCATATGGATGATAAATCTAGACACATATTGAACACACATACATCTAGTAGAGGTTTAGAACCCCTTACAATTTTGGAACCGATAGAGTATAAGGTTCTGTTTCTTACTATTCTTGCACCACCAAGAAATTTAAACTGAAAATGGTATAATGAAAACAAAATTGTTACTTTACTGATGCCCAGCAGTTAATTTTTTTACCAAAATGTAGAGCTAACAGTTTAGCACTACAGAGAACCATGCTTTGGTTTCTCATGTTGAATAGTGTACCTAGATGCTGAGATTGTAAAACCTTATAAAAAAAGGTCAGTGGTTAGCAATTCTGTTATGGTACTGAGAACACAATGAGCTTTAAGGTACACCTGTGTCACAATAAATGTTATTTTGCAGGGCTCTAGTGACATTGATCAAATTGGGAAGATTTTCGCATCACTTGGGACCCCTAAATCTTCTCAGTGGCCTGACATGGTTTATCTTCCGGATTATGTTGAATACCAATATGTTGCTGCAACCCCACTACGCACATTGTTTCCGTCAGCCAGCGACGATGCTTTGGATCTTTTGTCAAAAATGTTTGCATATGACCCTAAAGCAAGAATCACTGCTCAGCAGGCTCTAGAACACAGGTGCAACAATGTGACTAATTGGAAACTCAGCTATGTTCTCTTGCTTGTATGCATGACAAACCATGTTTATGTTTCCTTTTAAGGTATTTCTCATCGTTACCTGCTCCAACAATACCATCACAGCTTCCAAGGCCACGGCGGAAAGGAGAATCAGGGAATAACAAGATACCTGATCTGAACCTGCAAGATGGCCCTGTGGTTCACTCCCCGCCAAGAAAGTTCCGCAGGGTCACAGCGCATGAAGGGATTGAGGGAAATATGCACAGGGCAGATAAAGTGGACGAGCATCCTTCTGGGACAAGTTTTTCCAGTCAGAACTCAAGAATTCCAATGTCAGTTGATGTTGGAGCTGTGTTTGGCACACGACCTCCACCCAGACCAACACTGAACAGGTAAAAAGCACTAGCCTTGCCAAGTAAAACTTGTATCATATAGTTCAGTAACGCAGCTGTTCTTGACGGATATATGGTTTGGTGTGCTTAGCTCTTTTGTGGGAAATAATTGAACATGTCAACCTCCTGTTTTGCAGTGCTGACAAGTCCCGTTTAAAACGTAAACTTGATCTGGATCCAGAGTTTGGATACGCTGAGTAAAAAGAAACAAGTTCACATGCACTATTCTTTTCTTGCGGGCATGTTAATTTTTAAAATATTCTTTGGAAGGCAATTCCACTATTTACTCAAAAAAAAAGAAGAGAGGACTGCACTGAAGGATGCTGACATTCGACAGAGCTGTTACTGTCACCGGTTCACGAGGAGGAAATTGAAGGGAGATTATTCTAATTTACCCCGAGTCGTGCACAGGGCATTATAGCTAACAATTTTCGTAACGAAGGCTCCCGAAACTGTATGCTCTATGGGATGCCTAAGTGGAGTGTGTGGTTTATGGGATACATAAGCTTTCTCCAGTTAGAATGTGTGTTTGTACGTGTTTGCACAGATTGTGCTGAAGCATCTAGTCAACTCTCAGTGGTGTCAATTTGCGTTCAATTCTTGTATGGGCACTGAGCTTTGAGCATGTCACACCCGGTTTTAGAAACAAAACCAAGTGCTAACCATGTATGTGCCAGGATCAGTTGAACCACATACACAGCATAAACAAAAGTAAATAGCACAACCAGTACTTTACTTAAGAGTAATAACCATTATTACAGACCATAAATGTCTTTAACGAAACCGAGTATCTGAACGAAAGCGAGTTAACTAAACGACAGCGGAAGACGACCGGAATCCACAGGCAACTGACGGATGGCACACCAGCCTAGAACTCGTCGTAGTCTTGGAACTCCTGATTAGGATTCATCACCTTTCCCTTCCGGATCTGAGCAGCGGTTGCAATGGATGCAACGGGTATAAAACAAGCAAGAATGAGTACATAACGCACTCAGCAAGTATTCCGTTTAGGATAAAAGTGGACTGGCTTTATAGTGGTTAGGCAAAGCAATTGCTTTTAGTTAGTCAAGTTTTAATTACTAGCAATGATTAGCGGTAACCCATCCCTTTATTATAAAGACAATAAAACATATTTAAAAGATAAGCATGAACCATAACCATATCCATCATCATTACCATGATCACCGTGAGCCGTTCACCTTGAAGCTGAAACTCTAATCTGTGAGGGTCCAGGCCGCTCTTAACCGTGAGCACGGCTGATATATCAGTTTTAAACACTCTCGAGAGGTTGTACAACTTTACCCACAAGTCATGATTCCCATTGTGCCCGAGGTTTGCAAAGCCCCATTTATTCATACCTTAGATGAATCGGCAGGGTTTCATTACGAGACCTTTACAAAGAATTCCTAGAGTTATGGCCCACTCGTTACAGGTTACTCCAGTTAACTAAAGATATGAGAGTTCCGTTCCAAAGGGAGACAGATAAAACTGCACCACATTGGCAAAGGGCAAAGTCCCATATCCCCCAGACCCCTCATACGCCATGTTTCAGGAAAGTAAGCCAAAACTCTAGTTCATCTAATTAATCAGTCAAGCCCAGTGCCCATGTGAGTCTTGTGGTTGTACTGTTTTCCTGGGTGGTCGCTCGGCGAACCGATCCTTAGGGCGAAGCACTTGAGCAAAACCAACAAAACATGCTCAAGTCTCCATGTTGTTAAAACCAAACTTTTGTCATGAGGTTCATCATTACTTGGTCAACATTAACAATATAAGTAAAGTGAGTTGAGCGGAAGCAATTAATCTACACATCACAGCCCATCCCAAGTTATGAAACTTGTAAAGGTATATGAGGCTAGTCATCCTTAGTAGGAGCATGCAAAATTAGGCTCTAGATCAGGTGATTAAAGTAAATAGGACATAGGTCAAAGAATACTTGCCTTCCTCAGCAAAAACTTGCTCAGGAACTTCCCAAGATGGATTATCGTCAAACTCGGACGGAACGTCGGCTACACGTTGCATACATACAAGCAATGAGTATAAACTGACTAAAACAGTACACCAAACATCATGAACAGAGGTTAAAAAGGTTTTAGAATTGATCTACACTTTATTACGATTCCGTAGGTTCAAGAATCGCTCAAATCGGAGTTAAAACGCGAAAGATATGAATAAAACAAGTTTAAAGGCTTAAAACAGAAAGAATTTGAAATTCCAGGGGCTAAACTGTGAAAACCTGGACCTATCCGTAATTAAATAGGACCGCGGGTTGATTTAGAAGAAAGACAGGGTCCTTCTCGCAAAACCTCCGCGCTGACCGGCTTGACCAGGACCGCGGGTTGATTTCCCAGAAACTCAGGGTCTAAACCGTAAAGCCAGGGACCTAAATCTAATAGATCTGGACTGCGGGTTAATTTTCAGAAAACCCAGGGACTCTTTAGAAAGAAACCCGGCGCTGACCGGTATCTGACTCCGGTCGCGCGGTCTGGACCGTTGGATCCAGATCGGACGATTCTGGTTAGATCGAGCGGAGGGGAATAGGACCGACTACGGGATCGACCGGCGGCGACCTTCGGCGCGGCGGAGGATCACCGGAGTCCCACGGACTCGCGGCTCCAGGGGCCTAGGGCTAAAGGGACCGGGCGCACGGGCGAGCGGCCGGTGGTGCGAAGCGGGCGGAGGGGTTCGGGAAGCGGCGCAGCGACCGGAGGCGGCGCGCGGCGGAGCGACTCAGAGGCTTACTCCGGCGAGCGATTCCCGCCGGGGTAGGGCGCGATTGAAGGCTAGAGCTAGCTAGATCGACTCCTTACCTCGGTGCGGAGCTCGCAACGTAGATGGGAACGTCGGTGAGGCGGCGTCGGCGCGCAGCGGCTCGCGGCGGCGACTGCGGTTGCTCTGCGTGGACCGGCGGCGCTAGGGCTCGGGCTAGAGATTGATGGGGCTATGGACGTCGAGGGCGGCGCTTATATAACCCGGACGCCGAAGCTTGCGGAGAGGGAAAAAGGAAAGGCGGCACAGGGCAAGGAAGGTCCGGACTCGGACTCCGTCCGAGTTCGCGTCGCGCACGGCGCGGGCGAGAGCAGGGAAGGGAAAGAAGACGCGGGCACGGAAAGGAAAGGCGGAGGGCGGAGTCGGATCCTCGGGCGAGGCCAGGTGCGGAACGGGGCACGGGACCGAGGCTTCGGCGCAGGAGCGGGCTCCGTCGGCGTCGGACCGAGGAAGGAAAGGAGGGAGAGGAGGGTGATGACGGGTGGGACCGGACTGTCAGAGAGAGAGAGGGCGAGGGAGAGCGCGCGGGGGAGGCGCTGCGGCCTGCTGGGCCGTTCGGCTGGCGGGCCGCGCGCGGGGAGGAGGCGCCGGGCCGAGGCGAAGGGGAAGGAGGGGGGAACTGGAGCCGGCTGGGCTGGGCCGCGGGGGGGGGGGGGGAAAAAGGAAAGAGGGAGAGGGAGTTGGGCCGGCCTGAAAAGGAGAAGGGGAAAGAGAACTGGGCCGCGGCGGTTTGGGCCCAAAAGAGAGAAAGAGAAGGAAAGGAAATTTTCCTGGGTTGTTTGAAATTTGAGAAATTTTGGAGAGATGCAAAAGAGTTTAAATTCAAACTTGAACACTGCAAATCATCCGATAAAAATATGCAAAGACATGAGTGCTCAAACATGTGATTCCTATGATTCTTTTTAATTAATTAATTTGAAATCACATAAAATAAAAGAGGTGTCATGTATGATCAAACAATATGAACAAATTAAATTGGTTCCAAAAGATTTTGTTTGGGGTAAAATTTAGGGTGTTACAAACCTACCCCCCTTAAAGAAATCTCGTCCCGAGATTTTTTTTTTTTGGGTTGGCCAGCAAAGAGTTTCAGGAATTCTACTATAGAGTCATCTTTTGGTAGCTGCTTCTCCGGTACCCTTAAATTCTCCTGCCTGGGGTATGTGCATCAAAACTTCTAGGTGTTCCCCGGATGGAGTAGTCAAAGTCACCTTCCTCTCTGCATATATATGATTCTATTGAAATTTTGCAACCAATTCATTCCAAAATTGTCACCTATTCCACTTGTTTCCAAAGCTATAAGGTCGGCAGGAAAGTCTACCCCCCTTAAAGAAATTTTGGTACTCGGACAATCACTGCCTATCTTCATTCTTCCTCCTGGTGAACTTACTAACATGGGACCTTCAATGGTTGCTACTGGTATTTTATGATGGCTCCCATATTGGACAGTAATAAATGAACACGAGGCACTGGAATCAAAAGGATCAAGGCAGGGTGCCAAATCTACGAAGAACGTACCTAGCATTATGTTGGGAGTTCCTTGCATAGCCTCGGCTGACACATAGTTCACTTGTCCAGTTGTACTGCGCTGCTGGCCAGAAGCCGGAGTGGTGGAGCCTCCTCTTGTGTTTTGTTGCGGTGTATTTTTCTGCGGGCACTGCTGGGACCAATGACCGGTTCCTCCACACTTGAAACAATTGTTTCTTCCTGACTGTACTGGCGTGCCGGCTTTCACAGGAGTGCTAATAGGGGTCTGATGATGCTGCGCTTGATTGTTGGAATGCTGTACTTGACCATTGCCTTGATGTCCGGTGCTCTGTGTAGGGTGGTTCTGGTAATAGGTTGATCCAGAGTACTTAGGCCGGGTGTTGTTGCTAGATTGTTGCGCCTTTTTCTTACGCTTCTTCTCTTCCATCTCGCGACGAGTATTTTCCGTCACAATGGCTCGGTCTATTAAATGCTGGCAGTTAGGGAAATTGTGGTTCATGAGCTGGTACCTGAGTGGATCGACCAAGCCTTTGAGGAAACGGTACTGCTTCTTGGGATCGGTATCAACTTCCTCTGGACAGTAGCGGGACAGCTGTAGGAATTTATCCCGATACTCACTGACAGACATAGCACCCTGAGTAAGTGCTAGAAACTCCTCTTTCTTCAATGACATCACACCAGCTGGAACGTGGTGTGCTCTGAATCTCTCTGTAAATTCTTGCCAGGTGATAGTGTTGGGGTTGTTATGAGCAAGGCGGTACGACTCCCACCATTGTTGAGCGGCACCCCGTAACTGGTGAGGGCCGTAGAGGACTTTCTCCTGGTTGGTGCACTGAGCGACGTCCAGCTCCCGTTCTATTGCGCGGAGCCAGTCTTCTGCATCCATGGGGTCGGCGGAGTGAGTAAATACCGGTGGGTGTCCTTTCAGAAAATCCGCGCGTCTGTCTCGCGGTTGAGGCGGTGGTGGCGGGGGTGGTTGCTGCTGCGCCTGGTGCATGGCTGCCACTGCTTGACCAAGAGCTTGTATCACTTGGGTCTGGTTCATGATCAGTTGTTCCATAGTCATTGGCGGTGGTGGATTTGGGAGTCCTCCTTCTCCGCGACCTCCTCTACCTCCACGACCACGACCACGACCACGTCCCGTACTCATCTGATTTGGCCAGGTATATCATTAGCACTTATCCCAGATCATTGGTCGCATTCAACATTGGTAACCAAGATAGATAAGATAAAGACCTAATCATAGATAGAGTAAGGCTGTTCCCAAACTAGCTATCTTTTATTAAACATTTTAAACATCCAACCAAAAGACTAAATTGTGGATGTTACCCCACAACTTAAGCACTCATTACAAAGAACCAAATCACCCATATGACACCATCACAAGCAAACGTGCACACTGTTAAACGATCTAAGTCTATCCGATCTAACTAAACTAGACGATGCTAATGGACCCTATTACAATGGTAACTCTCCTAAGGATGCCGAATGTAGGTCCTTGCGGTTGGATCATTGTAACGGACCCTCTTCCTTGGTGGGTAGTAGACAGGGTTGAACAATGGCATACTTGGTGTGATTTGAGCGCGCAATCTTGAAATTTCCAGCCTTGCCGTGCACAACTCCTCAGCAAGGGCATTGTAATCGGTGTTGAGCGCAACAAGGTAGTCGACAATAGCTTCAAGGCGCGGGTTCTTCTCTGCGGTAGGAGTAACGATCCACGTGTCGAGTCCTCCAGGCTGACGGCGGGGAAGGTAACGCAGCGTACCATCGGCTAACTGGCTGTGGCAAGAGTAGCATAGGGTCGTCAGGGCTTCCTGAGCTGCATCACTGATGGCGGCTTCATAGTTGTGGCGAAGGGCAGGGGCGTAGCTGAGGGCGATGTCCCGACGTGCTCCATACTCATCCAAAACGCTGATCTGTACTGCCATTGCCCACTCTTCTTGATAGATACGGTGACGATAGCGAGTTCCCACATACGTGACCCATGCGTGGCCAAGTCGGAGCCTCACTAATGCTTCCCGCAACATCCGAGGAAACGGCAGTGGGTAGTCGAACCAACGGTGGACGCTCTCGTTCCAGCGATCTTCATTCTCGTTTTGTTGTTGTTGGGCTTGTCCTCCGTCTTGACCTTGAGCTGCGGCTTGGTCTTCTGGAACAGCAGGTGGCACTTCCGGCTGCACTTCAGGCTCTTCTGACTGTTCCTCATCTGACGAATCTGGCACTAGTTCTTCGGGGTCCTCCCCTTCAGTGTCGTTCAGGTCTTCCCACTCTTGTGGCGGAGGGGATGGTGGGGTTGGTGTTGGCAGCCTGGTCTTGTCAAGTCTACCAATGCGTCCACCAACACGCATGCGAGCTCCACGCTTAAAGCTCGACATCTACAGGCCCACAACGGAAGAAACAGTTCTATTATGGGATAGGTAAGTAGATATAGAAGATCTTTATTGAAATAGACAAGTATGGATGTCAAAATAGCATATATGGCAAGTATTTGAATGGAGAAAGCAAGAAAAGGTAAGCAAAATCCTTAAAAACGACCAGTTCTATTCTAGGCTTGCGTCCTACGGTCAGCACGGCTCTGATACCACTTTTGTCACACCCGGTTTTAGAAACAAAACCAAGTGCTAACCATGTATGTGCCAGGATCAGTTGAACCACATACACAGCATAAACAAAAGTAAATAGCACAACCAGTACTTTACTTAAGAGTAATAACCATTATTACAGACCATAAATGTCTTTAACGAAACCGAGTATCTGAACGAAAGCGAGTTAACTAAACGACAGCGGAAGACGACCGGAATCCACAGGCAACTGACGGATGGCACACCAGCCTAGAACTCGTCGTAGTCTTGGAACTCCTGATTAGGATTCATCACCTTTCCCTTCCGGATCTGAGCAGCGGTTGCAATGGATGCAACGGGTATAAAACAAGCAAGAATGAGTACATAACGCACTCAGCAAGTATTCCGTTTAGGATAAAAGTGGACTGGCTTTATAGTGGTTAGGCAAAGCAATTGCTTTTAGTTAGTCAAGTTTTAATTACTAGCAATGATTAGCGGTAACCCATCCCTTTATTATAAAGACAATAAAACATATTTAAAAGATAAGCATGAACCATAACCATATCCATCATCATTACCATGATCACCGTGAGCCGTTCACCTTGAAGCTGAAACTCTAATCTGTGAGGGTCCAGGCCGCTCTTAACCGTGAGCACGGCTGATATATCAGTTTTAAACACTCTCGAGAGGTTGTACAACTTTACCCACAAGT
This sequence comes from Paspalum notatum, assembly GCA_022530915.1. Taxonomy (NCBI): domain Eukaryota; kingdom Viridiplantae; phylum Streptophyta; class Magnoliopsida; order Poales; family Poaceae; genus Paspalum; species Paspalum notatum. Next base: position 29,963,483 of record CM039692.1, read on the forward strand.
CATGATTCCCATTGTGCCCGAGGTTTGCAAAGCCCCATTTATTCATACCTTAGATGAATCGGCAGGGTTTCATTACGAGACCTTTACAAAGAATTCCTAGAGTTATGGCCCACTCGTTACAGGTTACTCCAGTTAACTAAAGATATGAGAGTTCCGTTCCAAAGGGAGACAGATAAAACTGCACCACATTGGCAAAGGGCAAAGTCCCATATCCCCCAGACCCCTCATACGCCATGTTTCAGGAAAGTAAGCCAAAACTCTAGTTCATCTAATTAATCAGTCAAGCCCAGTGCCCATGTGAGTCTTGTGGTTGTACTGTTTTCCTGGGTGGTCGCTCGGCGAACCGATCCTTAGGGCGAAGCACTTGAGCAAAACCAACAAAACATGCTCAAGTCTCCATGTTGTTAAAACCAAACTTTTGTCATGAGGTTCATCATTACTTGGTCAACATTAACAATATAAGTAAAGTGAGTTGAGCGGAAGCAATTAATCTACACATCACAGCCCATCCCAAGTTATGAAACTTGTAAAGGTATATGAGGCTAGTCATCCTTAGTAGGAGCATGCAAAATTAGGCTCTAGATCAGGTGATTAAAGTAAATAGGACATAGGTCAAAGAATACTTGCCTTCCTCAGCAAAAACTTGCTCAGGAACTTCCCAAGATGGATTATCGTCAAACTCGGACGGAACGTCGGCTACACGTTGCATACATACAAGCAATGAGTATAAACTGACTAAAACAGTACACCAAACATCATGAACAGAGGTTAAAAAGGTTTTAGAATTGATCTACACTTTATTACGATTCCGTAGGTTCAAGAATCGCTCAAATCGGAGTTAAAACGCGAAAGATATGAATAAAACAAGTTTAAAGGCTTAAAACAGAAAGAATTTGAAATTCCAGGGGCTAAACTGTGAAAACCTGGACCTATCCGTAATTAAATAGGACCGCGGGTTGATTTAGAAGAAAGACAGGGTCCTTCTCGCAAAACCTCCGCGCTGACCGGCTTGACCAGGACCGCGGGTTGATTTCCCAGAAACTCAGGGTCTAAACCGTAAAGCCAGGGACCTAAATCTAATAGATCTGGACTGCGGGTTAATTTTCAGAAAACCCAGGGACTCTTTAGAAAGAAACCCGGCGCTGACCGGTATCTGACTCCGGTCGCGCGGTCTGGACCGTTGGATCCAGATCGGACGATTCTGGTTAGATCGAGCGGAGGGGAATAGGACCGACTACGGGATCGACCGGCGGCGACCTTCGGCGCGGCGGAGGATCACCGGAGTCCCACGGACTCGCGGCTCCAGGGGCCTAGGGCTAAAGGGACCGGGCGCACGGGCGAGCGGCCGGTGGTGCGAAGCGGGCGGAGGGGTTCGGGAAGCGGCGCAGCGACCGGAGGCGGCGCGCGGCGGAGCGACTCAGAGGCTTACTCCGGCGAGCGATTCCCGCCGGGGTAGGGCGCGATTGAAGGCTAGAGCTAGCTAGATCGACTCCTTACCTCGGTGCGGAGCTCGCAACGTAGATGGGAACGTCGGTGAGGCGGCGTCGGCGCGCAGCGGCTCGCGGCGGCGACTGCGGTTGCTCTGCGTGGACCGGCGGCGCTAGGGCTCGGGCTAGAGATTGATGGGGCTATGGACGTCGAGGGCGGCGCTTATATAACCCGGACGCCGAAGCTTGCGGAGAGGGAAAAAGGAAAGGCGGCACAGGGCAAGGAAGGTCCGGACTCGGACTCCGTCCGAGTTCGCGTCGCGCACGGCGCGGGCGAGAGCAGGGAAGGGAAAGAAGACGCGGGCACGGAAAGGAAAGGCGGAGGGCGGAGTCGGATCCTCGGGCGAGGCCAGGTGCGGAACGGGGCACGGGACCGAGGCTTCGGCGCAGGAGCGGGCTCCGTCGGCGTCGGACCGAGGAAGGAAAGGAGGGAGAGGAGGGTGATGACGGGTGGGACCGGACTGTCAGAGAGAGAGAGGGCGAGGGAGAGCGCGCGGGGGAGGCGCTGCGGCCTGCTGGGCCGTTCGGCTGGCGGGCCGCGCGCGGGGAGGAGGCGCCGGGCCGAGGCGAAGGGGAAGGAGGGGGGAACTGGAGCCGGCTGGGCTGGGCCGCGGGGGGGGGGGGGGAAAAAGGAAAGAGGGAGAGGGAGTTGGGCCGGCCTGAAAAGGAGAAGGGGAAAGAGAACTGGGCCGCGGCGGTTTGGGCCCAAAAGAGAGAAAGAGAAGGAAAGGAAATTTTCCTGGGTTGTTTGAAATTTGAGAAATTTTGGAGAGATGCAAAAGAGTTTAAATTCAAACTTGAACACTGCAAATCATCCGATAAAAATATGCAAAGACATGAGTGCTCAAACATGTGATTCCTATGATTCTTTTTAATTAATTAATTTGAAATCACATAAAATAAAAGAGGTGTCATGTATGATCAAACAATATGAACAAATTAAATTGGTTCCAAAAGATTTTGTTTGGGGTAAAATTTAGGGTGTTACAGAGCATTTTTTCAGTCGAACACCTTAGGTACAGTGATTTTTGTGTAACTAAGAGCAACTTATATTATGTGGCATTTCTTCGTGTGAGAAGATAAAACGTGAAAAAAAAAGGAAAAGATGGTTTTGATTTCATGTACTGTCATATACAATGTATTTTTATTGAGCTGAATGCTGATGAATCGTCCCTTCTCATTATATTTACGGAACTTCTGTTGAGAAAGATGATCATGCCTGATGTGGGACCGAGGTTATGGGACTATTGATTTCTTTTCTAGATCATAAAATCGTTGGTGTTGGATTTACGTCTACGGAGCTAGGCAGCCCTTTTACTGCTTTGGTTGTTACTCATGACGAATTTCAAGGGATAAGCCTTTCTGCGGCTGTACTGCTGTAGCAGCGCGATGATGGCGATAAGGGGAGGCTTGTCCGTTTTTTATACCTGCCTAAGCATCCTGGCATCTTAATTACCGTGACTAGAACGATGCTGATTTTATATACATGTGGCCAATTCATCTGCGGCAAACTTAAAAATTATAATAACTAGTGTACACACGTACATGGCACAGGATGACTAACCGGGCAATCGAAGAGGAGGGAAAAAAAGAAAGAAAAAAATAAAAAGAAAAAAAATTAAAAGAAAGGGGATATGCTTGATTGACTCCGTTTTTTCCTCATTAAATTTTATAACATGTTTGATTTAATATACATATTCTTTTTACAATTTGTTCTTTTTGATTGATGACAACACGGTCAATCAAGCAATAAATAATGCTAATTGAAAGAAATTAAACATACTATTTGCTATAATGCAATGCAAGTGCAAGATCAAAGTATGCTGATTGAAATATGCAAAGATACTAATTGATGCTTGAAATTATTTAGAAGAATTTGTGTATTTCTAGACATAAGGCCTTCCACTTACTTCATTGCCGCTTCTCTCGTTTTTTAGAATCATTGCCTTGATCTTTGATCTTCATTTTTTCTTCATTGTTCTCGATCACTTGATAACCCCTTTTTTGTCTTTTTTGAACTTCTTTCTCGTTTCATGTTCAACTCCTTAATAGATGCCATATACTCGCCATATACTCTCTCCGTTCTAAATTGTAAATGGTTTTATCTTTTTTTTTATTCATCCGCATTCGTATAGATGTTAATGAATCTAGGCACATAGAAATACACATACATGAAGTAATGAGTGAATCTATTAAAAACCTAGAACCCTTACAGTTTGGACAAAAGGAGTACACTATAGACGTAGTGCATGTTTGGAACCAATGCTTTTTCATAGTTCTGATGCAAGATATGATATTGGAGAATATTATGGTAATCTAGGATAAATGATATGTTCTAGGATAAATGATGTTTGGTTACTCTCTGTGAAATGTTTTTTAAATATCATAGTCTAACCAAAACCATAATTCTGTGAAGTATTGAATAGTCATAGCCAATGGCCAATGGTCCAAAGTTTTCTCTCTCGCTAGATTTGCAGGTGGCGATTGACGCGCGCATGGTGCATACTTGGTCACGGGCTCCGGCGAAGGTCTTCTGGGACGTACTACACATCCATTATTGGCACTTTGGCATTACATGTTTTGCTTTGTGCTCGATTTGATAAAAAGTTGTCGTGTTACCTGTTCACATATAGTATGAAAGAGTGTAGGTGGATTAAGTGACGTCGTAATTAAAGATCTAATCTCTCTGTGAGAGGACTTGACAGGGTTTTACAGGTTGATCATTTGTAATCAAGTGTAACTGAATGTATTATAATGGATATATTTGTAAGGAAAATGGGCCCTAAGCCTCGTGCTTAGTTCCCATTTGTGATTTTGGTGATTGAACTGATAACACGTGCTATGGAACTAATATTTGTGTGTAAGTGTTTTTATCTAAAGTCTCAGGGTGTAATCGGTGGACTTGGGGTACAAACACCTCAAAGGAGGATCTTAAAGACTCAAGAAAAGACCTAAGCCGCTATCAAATTGTAAGCGAAGGTTCTGACTCGGCGTTTGGCTCAAGACCAGAAGAAAAAGCATGCACCGGACAGTCCGTTGGTGCAGCACCGGACAGTCCGGTGCCTACAAGGAGCCAAGCCAAAAGCTAAAAAACCGGTGCAAATTTCCATGCACCGGACAGTCCGGTGGCTCACAGCCGGATAGTTCGGCGGCTCACTACCGGACGATATAGACCGAGAAGGACGGGGCGAAGTCCGGGACAAAACCCACCACCGGACAGTCCGGTGGCTCCGACGGTGCCATCGGACGATATAGACTGAGGAGCATCACAAGTGAAGAACCAGCGCTACAACGCACCGGACAGTCCGGTGGCTCCAACGGCTATATTTTCCAGTGCAACGGTCGACTGGAGACTACCACCGGACTGTCCGGTGGGTACGCAGAAAAGCTGAAAAAGCCCCCAACGGCTAGTTTTGGAGGTGAGGCCTATATATACCCCCTTGGCCGGCCTCCCTATAGTGGGTTGAGTATACTGAGCTAGCACAAGTGTTGATACGCATCCTCCATGCCCATTTGAAGTGTAGCAACACCATTTGAGAGACCAACCACCACAAGAGCAAAACTAGACACATCCGGCATAGCTAGTGCTTAGTGCATCCTTGCCTAGGCCACCTTGTCTATTCTCCGTGCCTGCGTGCACGCTTATCTTTGTGTGTGTGCGGTTGTAAGTCTTGCGAGACCCTCCGGAGTGTGGAGTGGCCGCCACCACCTTGTGAGAGGGAGGAAGGCCCTTAGCGTTTTTGCCAAAAGCTTTCCTTAGTGGAGACGGCGGGGTAGCTCCGCGAGAAGGACTCGGAAGACCCCAGCGACCTATCCATCCTCTACCCTTGCGTAGGCGGGACAGTGGTACGGGAGGACCACGCGAGAGATAGGTTCAGGTGGGTGTGTACCGAGGATATCCGGAGACCCGACCGTGGTGGCTTGACTTTCGCGGAAGTCACTTTGCCAACCTCCACCCTTGCAAAGGGCGAGGCCGTATTCCTTTGAGGACTACGCGAGTGCAAAGCCCTTAGCGGAGCACCAACGAGGACGTAGGGGTAGAGACCGCGAGTCTCCCCGAACCTCGGGAAAAACATCGCCGTGTCCTCACCGTGTGCTACCTTCATCGTCATCGGGAGTTTGCATTCTCTATCCCATCTCTTTTGCTTCCGCATTTACCTTCTTGTAATTGTATGCTTACTTCCCTAGACAAGCTTGATAGGTTAGTTTCTAGGTGGAACTAGGTTGCAAGACTTGGCCATGGTAGAAGTAGCAACACTTAGCAAAACCTTAGTACACATAGCTAGATTTTCTTGCATAGATTTTGCTTAGTAGTTGTAGTCTTTAGTGAGCCTTGTTTTTAGAAATCCTAATTCACCCCTCCTCTTAGGCGTCGGTCCTACCTTCAATATTAATTGAATGTAAATGCCCAAGTACAGATTATCTTTGATCCATAGTACATTGGTGCACTTTGAGGTCATTTGATTATTATTGGTGTTCATATTGAGAAGAATGACAATGGATCTATCTCATATTTGGATGTCATCGTATTGATTGAATTGTTAGACTGAAAATGGCTGATTTCATGAACACTATATTACATATACAAGCTAACCTTAGTAAAGATCAAATGCATTGAATGGTTAATGAGCAAATGTGCTCCATCTACCTAGAGGATTGCTCTCAAGAAGGAAGCTCAGTTTGGCTGTCTCTCTGTTGAAATCATTCAAGACGGCATTATTCATCAAGACAAGACTTAAGTGGTTTTCAGCTGGTTTTATATTTTAATCTTGAGTATAGGTATGCCGTACTATTAAGAGGGAAGCGAAGTTTAGAAGTCACTGGTCAACATATGCTCTAGCTAGTTCAGAGAGCGTCGAGCCATTCCATCTTCAGTGATGAATGTGGCATTGAGTGTGAGAGGTTTCTGTCCTTAATCTTGTGCTTAACTCTCAGCTAGGTGTATCTTTTATAGAGACAAAACACCTACCCTTCTTGTCTAGTGACCAAGGCATTTTATGCCTCAGCCTCTTGGCTCAACAGCAGTATCATCGGACTATCCGGTGGGTGCCACCGGATTGTCAGGTGGAGCCAGTTTGAACTGTAACGGCTATCTGGCCTCCACCGGACTATCCGGTGAGGCTCACCGGACTATCCGGTGGTGGCCTGACACAGTGCAACGGCTAGTTTTATGGGCATGGGTATTTATACCCTCTCATCATCTCTGTGTGAGGCTGTTGTTTCCTTTCAACGTCCATATACATTCAGAGGCCTAAGAAACAGTCCCCAACCACTGTCTTTGTGAGATTGAGCCTAAGTGTGAGATTCTTGAGTTGGGAGAGCTTGTGTGAGATTGTGTGAGCTTCAGTGTGAGCACCTAGCTTCTGAGCACAGTTGGCAAGCATTCCGGCAAACGCTTTTGTTACTCTTGGAGGTTTCCTCCTAGACGGCTAGAGCGTCCCGAAGGTCACTCGTTCTCCGAGTGGCACAACTCTTGTAGGTGATTACCCTGCTCTTCGGAGCAAATGCCAGTGAGCATCCTTCACAGCCTTGGTGGTTGTGGAGGGGAGACCGTGAGTTGAAAAAGGCTCGAACTCTTGGTGGGCGCCTCAACGAGGACGTAGGTACACTTGCGAGTGTGACCGAACCTCAGGAAGTAAATCGTGTGTCCCGTGTGCTGTCCCTGCTGGGAGCTTGTATCAAGCTTTGTGCTTGAGTGCATTTCTTATTTGCATTTATCTTTGCTTTCGCTACTTTACTACTTGTTTGTGCGAGCTCTTGTTGTGAATGCAGGTGTGTAGCTCAGAAAAGTCCAACAACACCAGAAAAACATTTGTGACTCCACTGCATAGCTCGATAAGTATCCGTGCATATTTACACTCTTGAGCTACATCTCTGTGTGACACCGAACTATCCGGTGTGGTGCACCGGACTCTCCGGTGATACCGGACAGTCCGGTAGTGACCACCGGATTATCCGGTGTGGACTGACTGATTTGTTTTTAAGTGTTGAAATTTTAGATTAGCCTATTCACCCCCCTCTAGGCGACATCAAGCTCCTTTCAAAGAGTGTTTTAGGAGTCCATCGGGCGCTACTGGTGAGCACAATGTACGATTCGAAATACGGTAATAAGATCCACTAAAAAGGACTCGTATTTAGATTGTGCTCACCAGTGGCGTCCATTGTTGGACGCTCAAAGCATTTATTTGTATGGTAACACTGTAAACAGAGAGAAGTTTGAAATATGAATAGTGAGATGGGTGGACTGAAGAGAATATTATTACATCCTCGTAAGCGAGGTAGCTACTTTCGACTATGAAATGAGCAAAATGTTCTCAATTTTTACTCCAGCATCGATTTCTACTCTGGAATATTGTAAAACCAAATAAACTCGTTTCAAAAAACTAGATGAATTCTCCACGCGTTGCTTTGGAAATTTGAGCACTACTCTGTGAATGTCACATAACATTGTTGTAAATATTTAATTATAGTATGTCACTAAGTGGACCATTTGATGATGTACCTTCATGCATGTTTAGAGAAATAATCTATTTAGAGATAAAAGATACCGTACTTTTTAATGGGTAAGAAAACCATATTATTTTTGTCACAACCAACTGCATACCATAGTATTTAAAAACTAGTGTTTCTAGAAACTTTGCTAACTATCTAGGCCCGTATAACCTTGTTAGATAATTTTTTGAACACCATAATAAATACCATATAGATGCGTCAGTCAGCTGACGACGACCAAATCTGATGGAAATATTCGGTTGTCTCCTTACTATGATTTGTTTACAAAAGATACTTTTGTCGTCTTTAGGGTCTGTTCAGTTCATCTCTTTTCCACTTTCCCAAAGGGATTGGGAAAAGATTAATCCCCTCCAACCCCAAACCAAACGAGCTTAATTTTTTTTCATTCTTATAGATGAGCGACAAACAAAACAAAGTAGATCAGCACTTTCATTGCAACCAAAATGTCCATCGCACGAGTGATCAATGAAGAGAACTCTAAGAAGAGTCGAATTATTAAATCAGCACCCCAAAACCCAGCTCCCACTGAACAAAACTGATTCTATAATCACGCCTTTAGTCCCTCGCAACATTTTTTCCTATTTAAAAAAGATGAACATTGGGAGAGTTCTGGCTCAAGAATTTTCTCGGAGTCAATGGAGCTGGTTACCATATATGGCACATTAAATTGTTCTTTACATCAATTTAGTTTGGTCTGCAAACCAAATTCACTCCATTATACCATTGTTTAGCAAATTGACCACAGGTACGCTTGCATAAAACTGTGGCTTTAACACTGTTGACTTAAATTTAATGCATGTATATATTTATCGTGCATTTCAAGCTCTTCTACATGTACAATATGTTTGCTATAGTTAAACAGTGTTTATACACAAGCTGCTGCACTCACCTAAAGTAAAATCTTAGCATGCTGCTTACTCCCTTTGGTCACTAATTAACAACATTTTAGTGTAATTTTAAACTAAAAAGTCAAATATTAGGTAGTGTTTCGTTGGGGAGTGAGGTATTTATAGGATGGGACAGTCTCAGCTAGATATTTGGTTGTATGGATAGGGTTATCCTCATTCATTTTTGGTTCGAGAGACTCCGTTTACACCATTGATGCCAACCGTTGGTGGGGTCCGCATGTTATTCTCTTTGGTCTCTCTGCCTTCTACCTTTGTTTTCTACCTTTCCGTCTCCCACTGGACGCTCCACCTTCCCTTGTGGCGGTTGCGCTGCTCCGCCTCCTCCCGATCATGGGCTACCTTGGCCCCGCCGCTCCTCTCATGTCCACGCATCGCCTTGCCACGGTTGCTCGTTCTCCGCTCCCATTTGTGCTGGCTTTACCTCCAGCGCCTCGCACCTCCAGTGGCTTGGGGCGGGCTCGAGCATCAATGAGGCCTGGGGCTTAGGCTGCGGTGCCGACGGTCGTGATCGCGGGCGACGAGGCTGGCGAGGGCGGAGGTAGCCGGGGCATCGAGTTCGAGGCTAGCAGCAACGATGCTTGGGGCGGCGGTAGGCATGAAACTGGATAGGATACTGACGGATATACGTGGATTCGAATACAGATAATTATTTTTTAGGATGGATTCGGATACAAACAATGTCAAAATACTCCGGATATTAATGTACATCCCATCGCCATACTAATACCCAAATTTGAATCTCCAGGTACGAATCGAATATTAACTGTTTAGAGTTAGATATCGGATATCCCATTTAGTTTTAGAACCTTTCAGAATGGATGGATAGCCGAAAAATATCTGTCTCAGTTTTGGTGGGGGTTGGCTAGGGAGAAGCTCGCGTCGACGAAAGGAAGAAAGGAAACGACGTGAAGAAAGGACGGCATGGTCCACTTTTTTTGGAGGAGTTGGTGGAATATTCCTTCATGTGGGACGCAGGAAAAAATGCTATCCTATCCTACTTTTACCTCTAAACCAAAGGCTATTTTAACGATCGGAGTGAGTATTTTGGAAAGCTACTGTTCACACCGAATATTCTAACGCAAATTTTTCCCACTAATCGCGCAGCTAGAATAAGCATGGCACTAGTAGCAACTATTCACACACCCATTGAATATTTCCGAAAACAACCTAGACTCGAATAAAGCGCAGCTATCGAATCCAGAATCCACTGCCACATCGCACGGGTTCGCAGCGGCGGAAAGGATGACCGGCACACCCACCGCACAATGTGACAACAACAGGGGCAGCATCAGCATCCTGCCATCCATCCCCGGCAGCATCCGGCCACACCGCCTCCCAGGGAAAAGCGCGGCCGCACCCGATCCTTCCGCCTCGGGGCTCGCCCCCCCGCCCCCGCCCCCGGCCCCCGGCCCCGGCCGCCGTTTCCCGGGCTCTCCTCTCTCTCTCCCCTTGCCGTCCGACCCCCAAACCCCTCGCGGGCCCACCCGTCATAGGCCGTCCCGGGACATAAACCTCCCTCCCCACCGTACTGTCAACTACCACTCCCTTCAATTCCGCCGGGGCCGTGCCGCTGCAAGCCGCAGAATCCGCCGCCCCCACCCCTCGCATGGATCGCGCAGCGCGGCGCGCCGGCGGCCGCCGCCGCGAATCCCTAGCGGCGGCGGCGGCGGAAGCGGAAGCGGAAGCGGCGCCGTCCTCCTCCTCCCGCGCGCGCCGTCGCGATAAGGCGCCGGTCGTCGTCATCGACCTCGGCGACGACGACGACGACGGCGGGTCCAGCGAGGCGGCGGGTGGCGCTGCACGCGGGCGCAGGTGCTCATCGGCGTCTCCTTCGCCTCCGCCACCCTCGCCGCCGCCGATGTTGGTGCCGGCGGGAGCGGTGGCGATGCGGACGCGATCGCGGAGGCGGGCGATGCAGGCGGCCGCGGTGGACGTGGCGCCAAGGACGAGTAGGAAGAGGAAGGGATCGAACCCGGGTGCGGCGGAGGCGTCTGGCGGCCAGGAGAGCAGCAAGGCCGCCGTCGCGTCGAGGCCGGCTTCGAGAGACAAGCGGCGCGGTCGCTCGAGGCGAGCCTCGGAGCCAGCGGCCGCGCGCAAGCGCAAGGGCAAGGAGCTGCAACCGCCCTCTCGTCGAGAACGGGTGAAGGTGCCATGTGTCAGTGGAAGTGATGGGAACGGCGGGCGAGGCGATGATGCTTCCGATGACGGGAATGCAGAGCCGCCCGCTGCGGGCGCCATTAGCGTTGACCGGGTTAACGGGGATCGTTGGGTTGCTAGTGGTGGGGACCGTATCCAGGGACGTGGCGGTGAACGTGGGGATGCTGCCGTGAATTCGAATCAGGTGACGGCGGATGTGGTCTCGGGTGATGCAGGGGCAGTGAAAGGTGGTGGTGATGGTGAGGAGACGAGGGACCTTGGGAGCAGGGAGCTGGAGCCAGTTGCAGATGCAGCTGTCGAGGGGATGGCATCCTTTGACGATGACTACGATGAGGAGATATTGGAGCAGCAGCTTGTTAGCGATGTTATCCGTGCTTACAGTAATGGGGAAGACTTGGATGCAGATGGAGTGGATTGGGAGGCAGAGGATGAAATGGAGTTCGATGATGATGCTGATGCTGATGGTGTTATGGATGATGCTGATGAAGGTGGCATGCCAGATCCAATGCAAGACTTGGTGAACCGTGAAGTTGTATTGGGTGGCAGGAGATCTGAGGAGGAAGAGGAGGGGGAGGAGGAGGAGAAAGAGGTGGAGGAGGAAGCAGATCTGAAGGGTGAAGCAGAACAAAAGACTGAAGCAACCCCAGGTTCTGATCAAGGGGGATTGCATATGGAAACGGAGAGCTCTGATGAGGAAGTCATGGTGCTGGAAAATATGAGCAGTGCGCCCTCCAAGAAGGCGTCAGTTCAATCCAAGTTACGAACTATTCCTTCATGTGTTGCATGGAGAACTCGATCTTCATGGGGGATGAATCGAGATAGACTATCATACAATACGTATTTTGAGGCATTATCTGATGAACCGAAAGAGGACGATGATGATACAGATGTGGAGCTTGATGAGGAGGAGGATGACAACAATGATGATGACAGCAGTGACACTTATGATAAAGATGAAGAAGAGGAGGAGGAGAAGGAAGAGAAAGAAGAGGCTGAAAGGAGAAAACTCAAGAATGGGATTTATGCATCCGATGATAACATGAACGATAGTACTGTTCCTACATCAAGATATGATATCGAGTGGGAGGAGGATGGAGATGCAAATGTTGATATTCTTCAGCCAATTGCCTTTAAGAAAACTAGCAGCTGGAACCCTGTGGCTGTGTGCAATGACACACTCACTGAGCAACAAAAGAAGTCACGGTTTACTTGGGAGCTTGAGAGGAGGAAAAAGCTTAAGCTTGGGATAATGAAGACATATGCTTTGTTTGAGCAGGGTTTGGGCTCAGATTCGAACTCATCGGATTCCGACCAGATCAAAAAGTATGGGTTCAAACGGGATGTGGCTCAAAAAGCTGATAGGAAAAAGAAGCATCCGTCGGCCAAATCAGGCAAGAAATCCAGCCATGCAACCATGCTAAAGAGGCAGACTCTTCTTAAGCTTTTGATAGATAAAATAGGTGGCGACAAAAATATAGAATCTTTTCCATTTGATCAGAATCCTCAGCTCCAGTTTATTTTCAAAGAAATGCATCCCTTGATATTTTCATTCGGAGATGAAGATCTACTACCAGCTGACAGGACAGAGCAAGGTGTTGGATTGGATATGTTATGGGCTGACTTTGACTTTGCTTTAGAATCAGAGAATATTGGCACTTATTATGATGACGAGGTACATTTAATTTTTTTTGAAGACATGTGGTACTGGTTTTTAACACCTGCAAGAAATAAATATGTAGTGGCTGATTTTTTTAACACCAACTCTACGACTAGAAATATGATAAAATTAGTAATGGCCAACTGGAGACACGCTACCTTGCTATTCTTGGCAATTCAATGCAGAGGGATCTTTGTCAGCATCTTGTAGCTTGTCACGCATCCAGTCTACAGTCTACTTCACTGTTTATATCAGTTCGTACCTAAAATGAATTGGCATAGCTTTCCATAAGAAACTATAGCTTTCCATAAGAAACTACAAGAGCTAGCTTAATTTAGCATGAACCATCTGTGCTATCACCTTGTATGTCATCTATCCACATCTATCGTTAATATAACTAGCAAGAGAACTAATGAATCATTTGAGCTGTGTGTGATAAACACAACACTTCTCTGAAAAGTGTTTGCATGTGACAATCAAACCATAAAAGTTCATTATCTCTGAATGTATATATTTGTGGTGTTTGTCGAGCACCTCACTTTGTAATGTCCACAAAGAAAGCTAAGGAATCAGCAAACCTTCTTCAGCAACACTGTGAAGCTAAAAATGTACACATAAACCATTAAGGCGTTGAATGGAGTTGCGTCTCCATTGTCTTCTTCAATATGATTACTTCTGGCTCAATTGCTTCTCAGATCATTGTCTATAACATAATAGTATACAGCTAATGTGCAGGAAACTACATCATTTTCCAGGAGCTCAGAACAGAGTAACTTAGTAAACATTAGAAATGTTTTTTTTTTTGTAAGTTTAGCAATCTGGCGCACATAAAAGGAGGTATTCTACAATAATTCAGAGCTGTAACTTTAAGGGCCGATTCAGCTAGCCTTGTGGGTAAAGAAATTTTTTATTATGGTCTTTGTGAATGGCACTATAGTAAATATTCTCAGATAAAAAAGAAGCAGAGATGTTTGTTCTTTTTTAAATGTTTTATCATCAGTGTTGTTTCATTTGTTTTATTCCCTCTTAATAAAATTCAGACATTAATAGCCAAATTTCCTGTTCTTTTTGGGGATGAAATTTCCTAACTTAGCATCATCGAGCTGACTTCAAATTTTTAGGGAATTCCAAATTTTTAACTTAAAATACATAGCATTTGCGCAACTGATGCCAGTGGTAGATTCTACTTTTCGTTCAGCATAAACATGTTTTCATCTTTTAGAAACTAAAACATTCCCAACCATTTTCATGTAAAAGTAGGATATCATTTCAATGTCATGCCTCCAGGATATGCTGCTTAATTTTTAATGTTCATTTTTCTTGTATGCAATAGTTTCTACCATGCCAGGCACTTTGTTTTGCCAGTTATATCTAGTGGAAGTGTTAAAATTGAACTCATTAAATTTTGTTGTGTTGTAGGGTCAAGAAGAGGGCAATCAGCTAGGTTTTTCTCTTGCCTCAGTATCACCTTGTTCTCGAGGGAAGCACGAATTCATCATTGATGATCAAATAGGAATCAGATGCAAATACTGTTCATTAGTAAATCTGGAAATCAAATTCATGTTTCCATCATTGGTAAGCTTTCTTATGATCACAATGCATTTTAGCTTTGCTTTCTTTTATGGGGTGGCAGCCAGGGAGGCAGCTAGCCAGCCCTTCCTCATTAGTTAAAGAGATAGGATCAATTATGAATGTTATCAGATATGATTTGTTAGGATTTGGTTGGACCTTCGGTGATGTATCAAGAAAAGAAAGCAATGAAGAATTAACCCCAAGTCTCCTCAATTGTCTAGTATCCCTCCAAACGGACTGTGCCTGACTATCTTTTTTGTTGCTTAGAGGGAGACTTGACCATGGGGAGACTGATTAATTCTTCATTAGTTCATTGCTTTCCTTCCGTGATACATCACCTCCCTTTATGTAGGGAGGGTTCCTTGACCCCTACGGAAGGTCCAATCTAATCATATAAAGGGCTGGCTTGGCTAGCTGCCACCCCATAACACTTTCCAGAGTACAAGCTTCTAAGTTTGGTCTTTTCTTCCAGGTCTCAGGTTTTGCTGAGAAACCTGCATGGCCAAATGCCAAAGGTGTGAAGAATGCATTGATGTTTCATGATCTTTATGAACAAGCAGGCATTGACACAGAGCAATCTCAAGATTTCCATCTATATGGAACGGTGTGGGATCTTATTCCAGGGGTTATTAGTACTATGTATGAGCATCAACGTGAAGCGTTTGAATTCATGTGGACAAATCTAGTTGGTGATATTAGGCTTGATGAGTTAAAGCATGGACCAAAGCCTGATGTTGTTGGAGGATGTGTGATCTGTCACGCTCCAGGGACAGGAAAGACACGGTTAGCTATTGTATTTATCCAGACATATATGAAGGTGTTTCCAGACTGCCGGCCAGTGATTATTGCACCTCGTGGGATGCTCTTTGCTTGGGATGAGGAGTTTAAGAAATGGAATGTTGATGTTCCTTTTCATATAATGAACACAACTGATTACACTGGACAGGAGGACCGTGACATATGTATGTTAATAAAGAAAGAACACAGGACAGAGAAGTTAACAAGACTTGTGAAACTGCTTTCATGGAACAAAGGCCACGGTATTCTTGGACTAAGTTATGGTCTGTATACAAAACTGACATCTGAAAAGCCTGGCTGCACAGAAGAAAACAAAGTAAGAAGCATTCTTCTTAACAACCCTGGCTTGCTTGTTCTTGATGAAGGACACACACCTAGGAATGAGCGAAGTGTCATGTGGAAGACACTAGGAAAAGTTAAAACTGAGAAGCGTATAATTTTATCTGGAACTCCTTTCCAGAACAATTTTCTTGAGCTTTACAACATTCTTTGTTTGGTAAGGCCTAGGTTTGGTGAAATGTTTTTGACAAAAGGAAGAGTGGGTCGAAGGCACTATGTCTCAAAGAAGCATAAGGACAGGTTTTCTGATAAATATGAAAAAGGAGTTTGGGCTTCACTAACTAGCAATGTAACCGATGACAATGCAGAGAAAGTAAGATCAATATTGAAACCATTTGTTCATATACATAATGGCAATATTCTTCGTACTCTTCCGGGGCTCAGAGAGTGTGTGATTATTCTGAAGCCTCTTCCCCTTCAAAAGAGTATCATTAGAAAGGTGGAAAACATTGGTTCGGGTAACAACTTTGAACATGAATATGTCATTTCTTTAGCTTCTACACACCCCTCCCTTGTAACTGCTATTAACATGTCTAAGGAGGAAGCTTCACTTGTCAATATTCCAATGCTTGAAAAATTGAGGTCAAATCCCTATGAAGGGGTAAAAACAAGGTTTGTTATGGAAGTTGTTCGTTTATGTGAAGCATTAAAAGAGAAGGTTTTGATTTTTAGCCAATTTATTCAACCTTTAGAATTGATAAAAGAGCATCTTCGCAAGTTCTTCAAATGGAGGGAAGGGAAAGAAATTCTTCAAATGGATGGAAAAATCCTCCCAAGATATCGTCAGGCTTCCATTGAAGCCTTCAACAATCCAAATAATGATTCTAGGGTGTTACTTGCGTCTACAAGAGCTTGCTGTGAAGGGATTAGCTTGACAGGTGCTTCAAGGGTTGTGCTTCTAGATGTTGTTTGGAATCCAGCTGTTGGAAGGCAAGCCATCAGCAGAGCATTTAGGATAGGTCAGAAGAAATTTGTATATACATATAATTTGATAACTTACGGAACAGGTGAAGGTGACAAGTATGACAGACAAGCAGAAAAAGATCACCTGTCCAAGTTGGTCTTCTCTACAGAAGACGAGTTCAATAATGTTAGGAACATGCTAACGAAATCTGAAATGGAGCACCGTTCTAAGTTGATTTCAGAAGATAAGGTTTTGGAGGAGATGACTTCCCATGATCAACTCAAAGGAATGTTTTTGAAGATTCATTATCCACCAACCGAATCAAACATTGTCTATACTTACAATCAGATTGCTCCTGAGTGAACTTGATTGTAATCGTTTGAATCAAGTTGTTTTATTCTATTTCTATGGTATGCTCATACACTTCTGACTGACTTCTTCATATAGATGTCATAGCTTTACATTAGTTCTGTTCTTGCAAGCACTTAGTTCCTAGCATTTTTTTTCCCACCTAACTGCCCTATATATGGTGTTTGTGTACCAAATCGTTTATGAGAGATTGATGCCTTAATTCTCTTTATAATTTGATTGTCATCCTGACATCACTCCTCACAGTTCCTGTAATAGTAGATTTATGTTTTGACATCTAGCATGAAACAACCATTCTTTTTTCTCTCATACCTACTAAGCTGGTTTATTTTAGTTTCACTTGCCATCTTTTTCTATTTGAGTACTTGTTAATGTAAAATTAGGGCTCTGCTTGGCATTTCGTTTAAAGCGAACTTTATGTTGCCATCATACATGTGCACACTATCCGGTTTAGTTCTGTGCTACTTGGCTTGTTAGAAACTGAATAAATGTTTAACTTGCAGCGCCTATGATTGATTCCTGCAGGCTAGACATGCACAAAGGACCCCTGCAATCTTCATTGTCTGTATGGTCCATCACACAATGGATCTGCAATTGTATCTTCGAAATGACTAAAAGCAGAAGTTAATAATGGGTGACAGAGCCTCAGTTTATTTAGGTGATCCACAAGTTTGTGTGGGCTTTTGATCCTGATTCCTATATCCAGATGTGATGTATAATAATGCAATTGGATCCTTTTACAAGGTCCAATTTTATTTAAATAAAAGAGTGCCTCAATTGGAATACATGGGCCTTGTCTCTGTTTGGCCTTTTGAATTATATCCACTTTCTTCTTGTGTCATTATCATGCTACTATGAAAGATGAAATTGCCAACAGTTCTTACATTAGTATTGTCAAACTTATTTTTATTTTTTTTCCTTCTGTGCCTTTTCCCTTGTGTAAGGTGGGCTGGTACATGTGTGCACTTTTACTTTATTTTATAGTTTCTGAACTACAAATATATTATTGATGAATGATATGCTCTGCCAAGATACAGGGACTGCTAAAAAAGGTGACACCCTGCTTTCTTGCGGACAGTACCAGAAGGCGGAAAATAGTTAGGGCCTGTTTGGAACGCAGGAATTTCACAGGAATTGTACAGGAATTTTACAGGAACCAGTTCAATTTCACAGGAAAAACGCAGGAATGGGGGAAGGATCCTCCATTCCAAACAGGCCCTTATTATGTTTCTGCTGAAATATACAGTCACATAATGTTTGTTGCAAAGGCAAAGGGATGCAAAGGCCCAGTTACAGTCCTGCACAAAACTACATGGTAACGGATGCTTCGTCAGTCAGGTTCAGGTGAAGATAGTCTTTGATCAGACATCATCATTGCAGTAGCTTGGGAGTTGAGGCACCAAAGAAAAAGCTGGATTTTCTTAGTGTGTTCTGTGGAATTTGGATTTTGGTGTTCTGTTGGGACAGTTGCAGTGAAACGAGGTCAAGGTTAACTTTGTGTTGTGATATTCAAAACCTTAAGATCCTGCCAACTATGAGTAACTTGCAGAATAATACAGGTTGATGAGGTCTCGATACATTGATCACTACTCATGAAGCATGCATAAGAATTTATAGCGAGATGGAGACAACTGTGGTCTGTGAAACCTCATGATGTTACAGGCCCAGGAGAGCTTGTGCAGTTTCATTTTAAGTTTTTTTTTTTCATTCTGTACTGGTGATATCTGCCGGACTGCGTTTCAGGACTGTGGACCCGGTGTTTGCTTCACTTCACCTAACTGGCTGTTGCTCTACCCCGATCATTGGCTACGAGCGTTATCATTGCTCCAATCAAACTTGCTGTTCGCTGTGGTCCAAGCGAAGGTTCCGTTTTGAATCTATTTGGGCAAAATGTGATGGCTGGGTTTGCTCTTTGGTGCACGCTGATCCATGTCGCGTTCCGACTGGAAGTTTTGGAATATTGGCAAGACCCTCGCTTCGCTGTGTCTTCAATTGGCAGGCACGCTGATCCATGTCGAGTTCCGACTGGAAGTTTTGCAATATTGGCAAGACCCTCGCTTCGCTGTGTCTTCAATTGGCCTTCCTTGCTCCAAGACACTTTAGGCCCCTTTGGAAATTGGAATGCAGGATTTTTTTTTTTCTGTTTTCTGTTTTTTTCTGTAAAATTGAATTGTTTCCTGTGTGATTTTTATGCTACTACTACAAAATTTCTGGGTTCCAAAGGGGTCTCAAGCTTTTCTTTGTACTCAAACATATGTTGTACATGTTGTATCACAACATATATACAAATATTAATTGAATCATTGTTGATCAAAGTTTTATCCTAGCAAAATGTAACACCGCTTATATTTTAGGACCAAGGAAACATATGTTCTGCTTGGAGTATAATTTTTTTCGTTAAACCTGAAGCGGAGAAGCTGCCAGAAAACCTACGCGATCACATAAGCAAACTATCCAGGTGCCTCGCTACACCGTGGTTTGCAGAGATGCAGCCACGTAGGAATTTCATGGTTGGTGCACAAATTGTGGTAAAGTTCTCATAGGAGTTATTAAAATCAACTCTAATGATTACTTACACCTATCATTCTGAAGTATCATATAAATATGTGTCTTCATTGAATGGCCACAAATGATTCCATTGAATCATCATCTCGTATTTGCCAGAATACAAACATAAGAGCAATATCATAATATTGCATCTATCCTCATCAATTATAACAACACGAGGGTATAAAAATCTTACAGATTTACTCAAAATCTATCAATTTCCACATTTCACATGTGTCTATGAAATTGATATGAGATGGCTTCGAGATTTGCAAGAATCAGATGGAGCTATCACCTGGCTATACTTGTCCTAGCATCATATTACACTCTTTTATGAGTTTTCCTCACAAGGTTTCTCATGAAAAGTTTTTAATGAGGTAATAATAACACAAATATATGTCATGTTTTCTATTTTCCGCACTGAGGTTTTTAAAGAAACATCAAAGACATGCATTGTCCTCAAGCTTGTTATGGGTTTTTCCTCTTCAAGGTTTTGTCATACAAGCTCTCAAGAGACAATCCCAAAATATACTGTATCAATTTCTCCTAATTTTCACATTGAGTTTTAATGGAGGTTTTAACCGTATATCAACATATTTTTCTCATATTTTTCATATATAGTTTTTAGAGGAATAAAATATATTATGTTGTATCTCCAATTTTTTCCACAATG
Source organism: Paspalum notatum (assembly GCA_022530915.1). NCBI lineage: Eukaryota > Viridiplantae > Streptophyta > Magnoliopsida > Poales > Poaceae > Paspalum > Paspalum notatum. Next base: position 29,983,407 of record CM039692.1, read on the forward strand.
GTTTTTTTAAGGAGATACCAAAGACATAGTGGTTTATTAATCACAATAAGATATTCCTCAAATTTTTCTCAAAGAGTTTTTCGAGGAATTAACAACGCATTGATCTCAAAGAGGATTCGATCAAGGGGAGTGCTACGAAACAAATATCTCCCGAGATCTCATTCTACGTACGAAGACGGTTCCTCAGAGGCACCCCCTCGCGAGGCGGTTCCTCGCTCAGACTCTCCGAATGGACGGGAACGTGTCCCTTCACTTTGTATAAATATGTACACAACACATCGATGAAGACAATCGATCATTCCTCTACTGTTCATTTGTCTCTCGTGTCTTTTACTCAAAACAGATATAATTTGTTCTTATTTATGCTATATGAAGCCACCTTGGTCCTCCTAGGTCTTTTGTTTACGCTTTATTACTGCAACCTGTGTTAATTAACACGTTTAAAACAGTCTGTGATTTGAGTGTGCTGTCATCAAGCATCGCGCAAAAATCTCACGATTTCTACAAGGAGGAAAATCAAAAGAAATCGCAAATCTCAATGCTGCGCCCAATTGTTCAGCAACAGGCATGCGCCACAGAAGGGAATGATCGACATCTTTACATCACACTATGCAATCAATTCATTTGCTTCCATGAAAAGGGAATATTAACACGGTCACTACTTTACACGTTACAGGCAACAACCAACACCAAAAGTACAGTTCAATTTCGGGTACGGGCAACACCAAAACCTATCTCATGTCACTAGCTATCAGAGATTCAGAGCTAGAAAGAAGGAAAGAACAAAAGTATCGAAGAACTCTGACGCTATCATCGTGATCCCACATAGTATTGTCCCAGAAAAAAAAGGCAATTCCACATACACACTGTACCTTTTTGCTTATGTAGTTCTGCTCGTTATTCCTCAGATTTATTCTTTGATATAACAGTTCCAGACGCACCATGTCTCACACTAACATATTTATACAACTATGCAGTTTTGATCCTCTTCTGAGAAACAAAAAGATACCGCCGCAGGGCAAGCAGTGAGATCCAAGTGAACTTTGAGATCTTCTCCTTTATCATAAGCAGCAATGCGGAGCTCAGAACTGTTTTCAGGATCTGAGCATGTAGACCTTTGAAGAATCCTGGAATGCCTTCCTTGCTCCAGATAGCATGCAAGGCACCTAGCATCGTTTTGGGTGCCCTTGATTTGCTTCGCCTTTCAGATTGATCATCATCTTCCTCATCATCAGGGTTTGCAGCCTGAATCATGACCTTGCACCTGTTCGATATAGATGTTTAGAGAAGATAAAAATCTGTGGACAGCATTAACAAGCAAAAGCAGGTGGGAAGCCCGAGATACACATCTGTTGACAAAGAAAAGTTTACAGACCTGATTAATGGATATGTCAATACGGTAGCAATGCTTTTTGAGATGGCACCAAGGACAAAAGCTGAGAAAGCAGAAAGAGCAACTCGTGAATTATCCTCTTTTGATCCGTTCTTACGCCTCTGCCTCTGAATTAGCCTTTGCTTGAGCTGATCAAATGCAGTGTACTGCAAAAGACAGATACCAATAGTCATAAAACAATCGCTCTATTTGTTTCTACTTTTCTAAAAGCATCTACATGAAAGATAACAAAACTCTAATGGTGCAAAATACTTTCCATTTTCATGACAAATCTGAAAACATTTATGTATATTGGAGGCCACAGTTTTTTATGTTTGATGGTACACATGCAGGTAGAACAAATGAAAAAACTACACACAAACAAAAAACTTACAAATGCACAGGCTAGCTCAGCTTTGTCTCCTATTGCTTATATACAATGTGACAGATAATTATGAAATAAAGGAGATACATATTTTATTAGACATGCTTCAAATATGTTAAGGCAAAATATGTACACTTGATTAAAGTGGAAACATGTTTGGAGGCTTCACCGTTATAGAAGTAGAAACATATTTATATCAAATTGTTTTGGTGGCTAAAAGGGAAGTGGAAAAGGTTACAACAATTTTACGCATCATTTTCCAGAACTAAGACACTTGTTTATGTAGTTATATTAATGAAATATATTAGCGGCAGCAGACATCTAAATGCAGCCAATGCTCCCCTGCTATGGCTTGCTTTAGTAAAAAAAAAAGTAGGCTCTAAATTCTTACTTCTTTAGGTAGTTCAAGAGGTCCACCCATTATTATTTTTATTTTTGGAAAATCAGGAGAGTAGGGTTCGTATTGCCACGTCTGGACAATTTACAGTAATCTTGGAAGAGTAGAGTATACAGGGCTGGACCAATAGTCCCATTAATTTTACCCCTGCACATTTGTTGTGTGATGCACATGTCTTGTTTCAGAAATGGAAACTGAGCACCTTCTTGACTGTCCAAAAGAACTAAATAATATCATTTAAACACTATTTCAGCATCTATGTATCCAGTGGTGCATACGATCAATGTGAATTTTTTACAGTACTATCTGTATTAAGAACCTTGGCAGAGTTTGGTACCTGAATAGAAGGATTACAAGTCAATATAATGGAAATGCCCAAGCCATCGAATGCCTCCATCCAAGTACCTTCAGAAAGAGTTTCCCGCAGCCCTTTAGACTTTCCAAAGGAACTTGTCTGCATCCTAGAAGCTGCTGTATCTAGTGGCTGAAGGGAGAGTGCACACATAAGATGAGGCAGCCAAGATTGATTACCAGCAAACTTAAAGCACTAGCTACCTGTGTCACAACAACGGTGCAAGCACCAGCAGCAGCTGCAACTAGCAAGTTGGCTGTCGTTCCAATAGACTTTGCCCCAGTCCTCTCCAGGTAGAGCCTTTTGAAATAGCTATACCCATAAAAGTAAACAAATGACGAAATAAAGGACTGGATGTTCTTCGTGTTAAGGCCCTGATATAGCGACAAAAGTTGCTTTTTACGAAGTGCTTCCCAAAAGACATCTGAAAGGTTACTGAAAAGAGCATTTGAAGTTAGTTCCCACAGTGGATCACTGTAGAAGTACAACTGTACAAGATGGATGCTGAACAAAGATGCAATGGTAGAGATGCAAGCAACATCATCAAAAAACAGAAGGCCATTCAGTAAATACGGAACCACAAGAAAAAAAATGCTTGGTCGTAACCTCCAAAATCTACAGTTCCTCATGGACTATGGGTCTCAAAATTGACATCAGTTAAACTCATATCACCTGCTGTATGGAAATGTACTGTAGTTCTTTCTCACAGTAGATAATCGGACATAGAAACAACCTCAGATGCATCGCGTAGCTCTTGTTTTGGTTAGACCGTATCCCTGCTTGCCTGATGCATGCTGATGATAATTGTTGTAACGAATTTACCCCAGGCTTTCTATCGGAAACCCAACCTCAAACCACCAATTAAACAATACAAAACCGCTATACTGATTATACCAACGGATCTCAAAGTTAAGCATCACTTGCCCATTGCCGGATTGCCCCTTCGAACAGCAAATTCACACGAGGGAGAGAAATGGTGGAGAAGGTCGCGCAATAAGTTGAGACCAGTCCGATCCCAGAGGAAAAAAAAAAAAACTACTCCTACTCGTCTAGACTGACGGGAGGCTCCTCGAGGCTCGAGCCGTCGTCACAACCAACCTCATCGCCCGTAGCACAGTCCATAGGACGTCAAATCATCGAAGCACCCTGCGCAAAATCAGATCCGATTCCTCGCGCACCGCCCCCCCTAAACTAAACTAAACAGAGGACCGCGCGATCGGGCCGAGCTCCCGAGGAGACCGCCGTACCGAGATCCGGCGGGCAGAGAAGAGAGACGTGGCCGGTGTACCTGTACTTGTGGGCGCCGTGGTGCGTCTGGAGCTCGGCCTGGAACTTGGTCTTGCAGGTATCGAGCGGGTAGAGCACGGTGGTGCTGACGAGGGAGCCGATGGCCCCGGACGTGGCCTCCGCGACGCTCTCCCAGTCCACCCCGCCGCCGCCGGCGTCCCCCGCCATCGCCCGCGCGCCTGATCCCCCCGCCCCCGCAGGGAAGATCCAGGGAATCTCCCCCTCGCTCTCTGTTCCGTGCCCTGCTGCCTACTGCCACTTGAGCAAGTTGCGGCGGGCAGCGTGGGCGAGAGGAGGTGCGTACCCGCGAACGGAAGCCAGCCAGCCAGCGCCCAGCGCGCGGGGCAGGCGTGGGCCGCCGCTAAATAGGGGGAGGGCCGGAGGGGTGGAGAAGAGGGAGACGTCTTCCCTTCCCACGGCAGATGATGGGGCAAGGACTGGGGGAATTGGGATGGGGACGCCGGCGCTGTCGCTGATTTGCCGTTGGCATCCACTGTGGCGCTGGATCGACAGACAGGCTGGGAAGCGGGCGGGGGCGGCTTTTGATGGGTGGAGACGGGGGCGACGGACGGACCGGACGGTGGTTTGCGGTGCGCGCCAGTCGTCTGCGCGTGTTTTCCACGCGGTGACGAAGGAACTGGGCACGAAACAGGGGCATCTCTCGAGCCGTCGCATCGGGGTAAAACGTTTAGGCCTCTTTTTGCAACAAAAGAATTCAAAAACACAGGGATGAAAAAAACATAGGAATAGAAAAGGAAATCATGTGAAAAATAGAGAATTCAAAACCATAGAAATTTTTTCTAAAAAGGTGTTTGGATGGTCATGGGAAAAATATTGGAATACATAGACTGTATTGTGATTATAGTATAACTCGTCACAGTGCAAATCATCCCAATTAATGTTTACTGTTGCTTTCTTATGGTGGGCAATGACCACTTGATCAGACATTTGCCTCGATCCTACGCAAGCTGAAGAAAAAATGAGGTTGGAGTGGATTGTTTCTTTCTTTTGTTTTTCCTATGAAAGTGGATGTGTAGAAAAACTTCTCCTTTGCTTGTTTCCTGCAAACCAAAGGCTTCTACAGTGTTTATTCCATAGGATCGCTGAATCCTACGTTTTTCCTTTGAAAACCCTACGAACCAAAGGAGCCCTTAAGGCGTGCATGTTTTTCTTTTTAAATATCTGATGACTCATAATTCCGTCACACACATATATGAATTCGTATTCAAAAGTACTTTAAGATGACAATAGTTTTGTGTTCTTTAGTGACATGTTTTTTTTAAAAAAAAATGAATGCTCAAAGATTCCTTTTATCTGACCGTGTCAAAAATTTATATGGCGTACATTATGGTTCGAGGGAGTAGCGCACAACAGTGTTGGCAATTTCGTTTGAGATAGGAACGTATCTACATAACACTATTATCCACAAATGGTCATCATCTCCTTAGCCGCCCTTTCGGTAGCCTTGCGGCGTCTGTACTTTGGTCTCATTATGTTCTTCTTAATGAAAATCTCAAAGAAAATAAAAAGTTCAGGGATGAAATGCACTAAAAACATATTTTTGTATGTCACTGTCCATATGTAATGCCACTCGGATTTAGATAGTTTTGGGGTAAAATATCTGTTTTATAGGTGAAGGGGTTAACCAGGCTAGCCATAATAGGTCAAAGGGTGATTTAGACATTTTTTCCCTTCTTCAATCCAAAAGATTGTTTATTACTTGTTTTTCTAACTACAAACATGTTGGGGTGATTAAGTGAAGAGAAACAATTGTATATGAAACTTGGTTTGATTTATTGTACTCTGTCGCTCGTAAATATATCACTTTTTGAAAAAAAAGTTGAAGTAAAAAAACGTAATATATTTAATGGGAGGAGGTAATATTTTGTTTGTATTCATCAAGTCTTTTTTTATATTTTTGTTGATTAATTATCATGTCATGTGATAGAAATATATTGTGACAATAATTTCTTTTTGGCGCATCATTACCATGTTTTAAAAGTTGCGTTTAAATTTTAAATGGCCTAGAATTATAAATCCGTATATTGCTATGTTCTATACTACATTCTCAATGTTAGACTTGCTACACTAACGTGTGTTTTGGTCTCTCCAATCTCTGTGTTTTCTTGCGAGAAATTGAAATCGTCTCGGTGCCGACGATTAAAGAAGAATGCCCCATCGAACGGCCACAAAGTGCTAAAAAAAAGCCAGAACGGACAAGCAAGGAGCGCAGAACTAGTCGCGCACCCGCTGCGTCACCGCGTGGCCAGTTCGCCCAATTAATCACAGCTCCTCCATCATGCCCACCTTCCCCGCCGGGCGCCGGCCGAGTCAACCACTCTTTGCTCTGCGCTGCGTGGAGCACAGCGACAAAACACCCCCCGAATCCCGTCCATTTCCAACCCAAAATCCAGCGAAAAAGGGCCAGCCAAAATGGCGCCTCCACGCCGCCCCCACCTCGTGGCCGCCGCCGCCGCCGCCCTCCTCCTGCTCCTCCTCCCCGCCCACCTCGCCCTCGCCGTCGCGCAGGGGTTTCGCGGCTTCTCCTACCTCCTCGACTGCGGCGCCGCGTCACCCACCACCGACCGCCGCGGCCTCCACTGGGACCCCGACGCCGCCTACGTCTCCGCCGGCGCCCCCCGCGGCGTCTCGCTCCCGGGCCTCCTCGACCCCACGCTCGCCACGCTCCGCGCCTTCCCGTTCCGTCCCGAGGCCAAGTTCTGCTACGAGCTCCCCGTCGACCGCAACCGCCGCTACCTCCTCCGCCCCACCTTCTTCTACGGCGCGCTCTTCTCCGCCTCGTCCGCCGCGCCGCCGCGGCCGCCGCCCGTATTTGACCTCATCGTGGACGGAACCTTCTGGACCGCCGTCAACACCACCGACGACGCGCTGGCTGGCGCCGCCTCGTCCTACGAGGGCGTGTTCCCCGCCACTGGCAGGAACTTGAGCTTCTGCCTCGGGGTGAACCCGGACTACACCGACGCCGGCCCCTTCATCTCCGCGCTGCAGGTGATCCAGCTCGACGATTCAGTGTACAACGCCACGGGGTTCGGGGCCAGCGCCATGGGCCTCATTGCTCGCACCAAGTTTGGCTCCGCTGGCGGCATCGAGAGGTGAGTGGCCGCCCTGTCTGTCTTGCTTTAATTCAAGTGCTGTTTTGTGGCCTCCGGGTTCAATTGATCAATGGACTCCTGCGATTTGATAGAATTAAGTTTAGTGACTACTGTACGTGCTGATTGAATCTGACCATGTGGAATACTGTGGTATGGATCTGTAATCGACACGGCCATGTTAAATAGAACCATTTGGGCTAGTTTCTAGTGCACCGAGCTCCTATTTTTTAGCCTTTCTCCTTAGAATTTAGTAATTTACAGCATCTGTTGAAAACATTTATTGGGAGGCACAGGCCGATCGGGCTGCTTTTGTTATTTTAGAACTTGAATGCCGTTACGTTTTTGTGGCCCATTTCTTGTTAGAATTAATATGTGTGCTCTTGTGCTTAATCTAATCTACTAGATTAGTATAGGTAATACTAGAATAGTGTAGAACATCACTACAACAGGTTCCAGCTGTCTTAACAGCAGTAGCAATAGTCAAATTGATTTTTACATGAGCTGTAACAGCTGTAGACAGACTGCAGGCACTGTATCAAGTCGGTTACTGTAGCTACTACTGTAGCACCGACCTAAAAGCCCTATATAAGGCCATGTACCCCCCTCATGTATATTGAGTTTGTGAATAAACACTTCTAGTTACTATAGCAGCTCCATATTCATCCAGAGGTAGTGTGTGTGGTGTGGCTGAGTAGCAGGGAGGCACTGGTTTTTGCTAACAGTGGCATCAGAGCCTGGTTGGAGCTTTGGTTCTTGAGGCATGTCGCGAGTGACGAGGTCCCAGTCTCCTGGACACAGGGAGCGGCGAGGATCCACCTCGCCGGAGCACAGCCGCGGTGGCGGCCGTGGTACCCTGGTCATCCAGAAGACGGTGCAGGACGTCGGAAGCAGTGCTCCGTACCCAGTCCTCACGCGCACCAACTACGACAACTGGGTGGTGATGATGAAGGTCATGCTTGAGGCGCGCGGGCTGTGGGAGGCGGTCGAGGCCGGCACCACCGAGCGCCAAGAGGATCGGTGGGCGATGGAGGCCATTCTTCGCGCCATCCCACCGGAGATGCACCAGTCCCTGGGTGCGAAGAAGACAGCGAAGGATGCTTGGGATAGCCTCAAGAAGACGCGCACCGGCTCCGACCTGGTGAAGCGCGCGAGGATCCAGCAGCTGCGGCGGGAGTTCGAGCTCCTGGAGTTCAAGGACGGCGAAGGAGTTGAAGAGTTTTCGCTCCGCCTGGCAACCTTGGTGACGCGGCTGGGGGAGCTCGGCCAGGTGATGGAGGACGTTGACGTCGTCTCCAAGTTTCTGCGCGTTGTGCCACCAAAGTTCTCCCAACTGGCGCAGTCGATCGAGACCTTGATCGACCTCAACACCCTCACGATTGAGGATGTTGTTGGCCGATTCAAGGTGCAGGAGGACCGGCAAGCCCAGGCAAGAGAGAGGGGCGAGCGGCTATACCTAGCGGAGGGTGACCGCAGAGGCTCTTCCTCGAGGCGCGGCGGCGGCCAAGGCCGCGGGCGCGGAAGGTCGTGGAGGAGCGACAGCGACACGCACGGGGACTCGCGCGACGAACGCATGGATACGCGCGACGGAAGGCCGGACGGGCGCGACGGCAAGGACACACGCGTTGGGAGGCCGGACTCACGGCACGTCTCCTACCGCGACCGTTGCCGCAAGTGCGGCGAGAAGGGCCACTGGGCCCGTGATTGCAAGGCTCCGAGGCGCCAGGAGCGAGCGCACCTGGTGGATGAGGAGGATGACGAAGGCCCTGCGCTGCTCATGGCACAGGTCTGTGCTCTCCAGGAGGTGGAAGCCAAGGCGCAGGGGAAGCAGCTCGATCTCCATGAGCCGCGGGCACAAGTGCTCCTAGGAGAGGAGGAGAAGGTGACGAAGGCGGAACAGAGGAGGTGGTACCTCGACTCTGGAGCTAGCAACCACATGACAGGGCGGCGAGAAGACTTCGCCGAGCTAGACACCGCCATCACCGGATCGGTGAAGTTTGGGGATGGATCAAGAGGGACCATCCACGGGCGCGGCACGGTGCTGTTCAAGTGCCAAAACGGCGACCACCGCGCGCTCACGGACGTCTACTACATCCCGCAGCTGCGCACGAGCATCGCTAGCCTCGGCCAGCTGGACGAGAGGGGCTGCGAGGTCCTGATCAAGCATGGCATACTCACCATCCGCGACAGGGAGCTCCAGTTGCTCACCAAGGTGAAAAGGTCCATTAACCGGATGTATCTACTCAATTTGAGCATTGTGCGACCGGTATGTCTGGCGGCGGTGAAGGATGACGAGGCCTGGCTATGGCATGCCCGGTTCGGGCACCTCAGCTTCGAGGCCCTGGCCAGGATGTCGCGCGAGGGGATGGCGCGTGGAATGCCACGGATTGAGCACGTCGAGGAGCTCTGCGACAGCTGCTTGGCTGGGAAGCAGAGGAGGAGTCCGTTCGCGAAGAAGGCCAAGTACCGTGCCGGCGATCGACTTGAGCTTGTGCACGACGATCTGTGCGGGCCAATCTCGCCGGCGACGCACGGCGGGAGGAAATACTTCCTCCTGTTGGTGGACGACACCACGCGCTTCATGTGGCTGCGCTTGCTGTCAAGCAAGGATGAGGCGCCGGAGGCAATTAAGCACTTCCAGGCGAAGGTGGAGGCGGAGACAGGCAACAAGCTGAAGGTGTTGCGCACCGATCGCGGCGGCGAATTCACCTCGGTGGAGTTCGGGCGGTACTGCGCGGATGAAGGCGTAGAGAGGCATCTCACGGCGCCGTATTCACCGCAGCAGAACGGCGTCGTGGAGAGGCGTAACCAGACCATCGTGGGCATAGCGCGGAGCATGCTCAAGGCAAAGAAGATGCCGGCGGAGTTCTGGGGAGAGGCAGTGAACACGGCGGTGTTCATTCTCAACCGGGCACCGACCAAGAGCTTGAAGGGGATGACCCCCTTTGAGGCATGGCACGGGAGGAAGCCGGATGTCTCGTTTATGCGCACATTCGGGTGTATCGGCCACGTGAAGAACGTCAAGCCCCACCTCGGCAAGCTGGAGGATAGGAGCACACCCATGGTGTTCCTTGGCTACGAGCAAGGGAGCAAGGCCTATAGGTTGTATGATCCGCGGGCAAAGCGGGTGCACATCTCAAGGGACGTGGTGTTCGATGAGGGCGCGAGCTGGAGCTGGGAGGCGTCAGGCGCTGAGGAAGATGGGCGCGGCTGGAGCTCCTTCACCATTGATTACACACTGTATCGTGGTGCAGGGGAGGCTGCAGGTGACGGAGGAGCGGATGCAGGGGAAGCGGAGCAGAGCAGTAGCGGGCAGGCGGAGCAGGAAGCTCCCGCGGAGCCGCAGTCACCGCCTACGCCAATCCCTGCAACGCATGGCACACCGACGTCCGCGAAGGCGGGCAGCTCAGTGCGCTTCGTCACACCACCACCTGGAGCGGCAGAGTACCTGGACGCGGACTACGACAACGAGCCACTCCGATTCCGCGCCGTCGACAACATCATCGGCGACGCATCACCGCCGGGTCAAGCTGTGCGCAACCTCGACGGCGAGCTGTTCATGGCCAGCGCTGAGGAGCCGTGCTCGCTGGAAGAAGCAGAGGCGGACGCGCGTTGGCGGCGCGCCATGGAGGAGGAGATGGCGTCGATCGAGGAGAACAAGACGTGGGAGCTTGTGGATCCACCAGTTGGCTGCAAGCCAATTGGACTCAAGTGGGTCTACAAGGTGAAGAAGAATGAGCGCGGCGACGTGGTGAAGCATAAGGCAAGGCTCGTGGCGAAAGGGTTCGTGCAACGTGAAGGGATCGACTTCGAGGAGGTGTTCGCACCGGTGGCGCGGATGGACTCGGTGCGCCTGTTGCTCGCCCTGGCGGCCACGAGGGACTGGAGCGTCCATCATCTGGACGTGAAGTCGGCCTTCCTCAATGGGGAGCTAACTGAGGTGGTGCACGTGAGGCAGCCACCTGGGTTCATCGTTGCCGGAGAAGAAGGCAAAGTCCTGCGTCTCAGGAAAGCCTTGTATGGGCTGAGACAGGCGCCACGAGCGTGGAACATCAAGCTAGATACAACTCTGGCCACGCTCGGGTTCAAGAAGTGTTCATCTGAGCACGCTATGTACACCAGACGCTCCAAGGAGGGAATTCTTATCGTCGGGGTGTATGTTGATGACTTGATTGTCACTGGGTCTGAGCAGCAGGAGATCAAGAAGTTCAAGAGTGAGATGGCGGCAAAATTCAAGATGAGTGACTTGGGCCTGCTCACTTACTACCTTGGGATAGAGGTGAGGCAGGGGAAGCAAGCCATTGAGCTCTGTCAGAGTGCTTATGCACTCAAACTGCTGGAGAGGGCTGGGTTAAAGGGCTGCAATCCTACCCAGGTTCCAATGCAAGAGAAGCCAAAGTTGAGCAAGTTGAGCACTGCTGAGAAGGTGGATGCTACACATTACAGAAGCTTGGTTGGAGGGCTGAGGTATCTCACTCACACACGGCCAGATATCACATTTGCTGTGGGATATGTGAGTAGGTTCATGGAAGACCCTCGCAAGGATCATATGGCAGCAGTCAAGCACCTTCTTAGGTACATTGCAGGGACATGTGCACTTGGGCTTGCATATCCTCGGAGGAAGAAGACCAGTGACTTACATCTGTTTGGGTTCAGTGATAGTGACATGGGGGGAGATATTGATGGCAGAAAGAGCACCTCAGGAATGGTGTTCTTCCTGGAAACTTGCCCCATCAGCTGGCAATCACAGAAGCAGAAGATAGTGGCTCTCTCTACTTGTGAGGCTGAGTACATCTCTGGAGCAGCTGCAGCATGTCATGGAATTTGGCTGAGGAGGCTACTGGAAGATATCACTGGGCAAGCAGTGGCAGCACCCATCCTCAGGATTGACAACAAATCAGCCATGGAGTTGGCCAAAAACCCTGTCTTCCACAGCCGCAGCAAGCATATAGACATCAAGTTCCATTTCATTAGGGATTGTGTGGAGAGGAAGCAGGTCGTCCTCGAGCAGGTTGGGACCGAGCAGCAGCTCGCGGATGTGTTCACCAAGCCATTGGGGAAGAACAACTTTGAGAAGCTTAAGTCCCAGGTGGGTATGGTGGAGATCAAACAAGAGCACTCACATTAAGGGGAAGAATGTTAGAATTAATATGTGTGCTCTTGTGCTTAATCTAATCTACTAGATTAGTATAGGTAATACTAGAATAGTGTAGAACATCACTACAACAGGTTCCAGCTGTCTTAACAGCAGTAGCAATAGTCAAATTGATTTTTACATGAGCTGTAACAGCTGTAGACAGACTGCAGGCACTGTATCAAGTCGGTTACTGTAGCTACTACTGTAGCACCGACCTAAAGCCCTATATAAGGCCATGTACCCCCCTCATGTATATTGAGTTTGTGAATAAACACTTCTAGTTACTATAGCAGCTCCATATTCATCCAGAGGTAGTGTGTGTGGTGTGGCTGAGTAGCAGGGAGGCACTGGTTTTTGCTAACATTTCTTCTGCGTGTGATTATCTGTGATGTATCACAGGAGTATGCTCTGGGTTTTCTAGTAGGCTCTCTCTTGGAGTAGTTGATGCATGCCACTTGGAGGAGCAATCCTCTGTTTCACTTGTCCATTTTCTCAAACTGTTTTCTTTCAAGACCTAATGGTCATGATGCGAGTTACTCATACAGCATATGGGGAGTTGGTATGGTCCGCAAATATCAGACGGGTGGAAGTTGTGACCAAGGATTTACTGATAGCGCTAGACTACTGTATTCATTATTTATTTCTTGTCTATGAACCATGAGATGTGTATAGAGTTCTGACTCAGTTTCTTCCTTTTGTCCAATGTTAGGTACCCTGATGACATTTTTGATCGCTATTGGCAGCCATTCCCGGACAGCAAGCATGCAGTTAGTAGCACCCTAAATATTACATCAACTGATTTCTGGAACCTTCCGCCTCGCAATGTCTTCAGCACAGCTTTTGTAGCAGAACAAGATGCGCCCCTTGTGTTACAATGGCCTCCAATGCCTCTCCAGAATGATAGCTATTATGTTTCCCTCTACTTTGCTGATACATTACCAGACAATTCAAGGACCTTTGATGTATATATAAATGATTATCTCTTTGCCAGAGGTCTAAATGTCACGTCAGATGGTCTTTCTGTCTTTGCTACACAATGGGTTCTCTCAGGCTTGACAACAGTTATACTGAAACCTGCTTCTCCTTCTGCTCTTCCTCCACTTATTAATGCTGGCGAGGTCTTTGGACTTTTTCCTGTAGGGCGGTTGACATATGCACGTGATGGTATAGCAGTTGCTACTTTATTTCCCCTTATCAGTTTTTTTTCTGTACATGGCCAAAGTGATACAATGCATACTAAGTACAGAATTCCAAACCATGTAATGAGCCACTGGTAGCTATTTGTATGGCTGACACTATATTATGTAAACTGGCCTATTAATTACTTCTACGATGCTTTTTGCAGTACGTGCCCTGGAGAGTATAAAGAGAAACCTTCAAAATATACCTGAAGATTGGAATGGAGATCCATGTATGCCTTTGGGATATTCTTGGACTGGAGTTACATGTGATGAAGGTTCAAGAATACGTGTCGTATCATTGTAAGTTGAACTCACTCTACTTCCACCTATGTAGTATGGTCCTTCCCCCCCTTGCAGTGACATCATCGTATTGATTTGTAACAGGAACCTTTCCAGTATGGGCCTCACGGGATCCCTTTCACCTGAAATTGCGAAACTGACTGCCTTGACTGATATGTATGTTTTCTTAAAAAACAATTTGAATTATTGAATAAAATAGTAAAAATTAACACTGTTAGTATGACCAGATCTTTTGCAAACAACCACCTGAACGGGTCTATTCCAAATCTTAGCAACCTAAGCAAGCTCCAACGATTGTAAGACCCTTAGCATGTGATTTTCAAGGTCATTGTTAAATTTCTATGTCCATTACTTAGGAGAAGGGTTTATCTTGTAGGCACCTGCAAGAAAACCAGCTATCTGGATCAGTACCTGAGACATTGGGGATGATCAGTGCATTGCGTGAACTGTGAGTTAATTTCATCACTTTGTGCTTATAGTTCATTAGTCTCATTTCAACAATTCCATATGCACATATTCCATGTTGAAACAAATAATCGCCATTTATATAGTGTGTTTATGGATAGCATAGAACAATCATGAGATTTTCAATTTAGTGGTAGTTCTTGCTTTGAATTGCTACGCATATCTATTTTGACAAGTAAATATTCGTTGTGTGCTTGAAGAATACAAGGTTGGCACTAGATGTAAACCTGTGACATGAGTTAGTATTGTAGTCCTTTTTTGGGTATGCAATTTCAAGTTGTTATCATACATATAGGGGGGTGACATAAGATATCTCTGCAAGGCCAACAATATATAGGATCTTATTGGCATTCTCCCTCTAGTTCATAATATCTGTCCAGTTTATTGGAATTTACTTCTTACAGTATCTCTCCCTCGAGTAACATGTTATACATTATTTGTTCCTTACGTATTTATCTCCTTTTTGGCTTTTCCCTACATGGGATTTAGTACAACAGATAATGAAAACTTTTTTCTTTGGGGGGTGGGGGGCAATATGCAATCTGGAACCTAGGTTCAGCAAAATGCTGGGGATAGTGTAGCTGCTTGTCCTATTATTTCTTCTGCCAAGAGAATGATGCTGCTGTGACTTGTGCCTCCAATCCACACTTTAATAGCAGCTAACTAGAGATGTAAACAGGATTGGAGTAGGAAGCATGAACAACTTTGCTAGTCAGTTCATGCTCTAATTCTCTTATTACCACTACAATTTTGATTGGAAAAATCCTATGAAGGACCATGGAATTATGTGCTAGCATTACAATAGACAAAATTCATTGGGATTGCTGAATCTCTGACCAGTACAGCTCCAGAATATCTGTTATGGAATCAACTATATCCTGCCAAAAGTAAATGGAGTGAGCGGCCGCAACTGTTGCTGTAGCAGCTTTAAGATTAGTCAGGCAAGCCGATCCTGCCAAAAGTAAATGGAGTGCTGCGCAGCTTCGGAGCTGCAGTGCAGCCGATCATGCATGAAAGAGATAAATTAGTCGGGCACTATTAAATCCCATTGGAAGGTGGGCGAAGTTTTAGGGGATCCGTTTTAGGTGGTGTTTGGTTTGCAAGAGATAATGGGAATCTAGATAATACACACTATCCAGTAAAATCTAAAAAACCTTGATAATAAATATTCTATGTTGGGGTGCAAAATCCAAGATGTGTTTGGATGCTATGTAGATTTTTGAAGCTGATAATCCAAACCAAACAGGGCCACCCCAGCTCCAAAAAGTACAAGTCAGTCCTGGACTGACATGAATGCAACCATGTCACCATTTATGTGAAAGAGTCATAGATTGGTGTTATCTCTTCATGCGCCTTGTACTCTTGATGCCAATACTCCAGTCTACATGTGCTTTTGCCTTGATCTACAGACGGCACCTGCGAAACTGACTTTTTTTTCATCAATCAGTTTTTTGGAGCAGAATGAATTATCAGGAAGAGTTCCAGATAACTTACTGAACAAGACAGGATTGACTTACAGGTAAGTTCAATGTCACAGAAAAACTCTAGTAGTAGTTGGTTTACATGTGTGTGCATTGGATTTATCTTGATCATATTTCATTCAATTGGCAGATTTCAGCCAGGGAACAACTTCTCTCCAAAACCACCGCACTGACAAGACATTGTGTGTAACTGACTACTGTGTAAACAACATGATTCGGAGGTAGCAGGACATTTTTTAGGGTGGCCATAGCAAGATTTTGTAAGCATTCTGTACATATGAACGAGATAGCAGTACAGTGTTTCGGACCAATCAAAAAGGTCCGCAACATGGTGCCAAGATATAGATACGTATATTGGTTTTAGTGCCGCAGTTTAATTTACACTGAATGTATGCACTACAAAAAGGTCGGGATGTCAGAAAGTACAACATTATTTAAATTCGTTGATCATCTTGAGACTTTGTACATTACAAATTTGAGCTATGTTTACAGAAGCTTGTGTTTACAAAGCGGGACTTCGTACACAGTACTCAAAGGAACGCCTGTGTTTGCAAAGCTAGATTTTGTACATACTACTGAAAATACTATAGTACTTCATATCTTTCTTTATGACGCTGGTTAGTTCATAATAAATTTTTTTTTGAAAAAATAGTTCAAAATAGAAATAACTAAACTGCATTTAAAAAGATCAGGGAGATTATTCAGCAAAAGGAAGAGTTTTCCGGTTCTAGTTAGCTTTCATTAATATAACTGAGACACTGAATAAAAGGTTGCGGGCTTTGAACTTTTACGCCTAGAATTGTAATTTGTTAGGTGTGGAGCTGATGTATTTTTAATGAGAACTCTTTTAAAAGAAACCTCATTCTTTTTTTTCTTCACCTGTGTCGAGTCTCAACGGGCAACGGTCGGCCGACCTCCTTCAGGGCGAGCCCGTGACAAGAGCACACGGCCCCGAGCATAGTCCAAACATAAACATAAACCAAAGAGATAAAAAGTTGCCACTGCCACCATTAAGGTCACCACTAGCTCCATGAGCCTCTATCAAAGGCACAACTATGAATAATAAACCAAAGCCACAATTAAAAGCCGCCATTTTTTAATCTGCAATCTATGCCCTCATTGTCATCATAAGATCAAGGTCACCAGGCATTGCATCCGTACTATCTACACTGCGTAAATAGTGTTTTTTCACTCTGTGTACAGTGCGCAAACAATATTTTCCACACCCATATCCACTCTCTGGTGACCTTGGTCTAATGTCTTCACATTTGACACCAAGGTATAAATCTTGACAACTCTTCTATCGTTTTTCTTGTATGATCCATATCCTATCAACTCTTCAATTCTTTATAAAAAAAAAGACTCTTCAATTCCTTTTTGCCAGAGGCCTCGGCCTTACCCTTCACAGCTTCAATAAAAAAATGTAGCAGTAGACACATATCGCTGTGCAAATAGCCATCAAGAACAAAAAAGAGTGTAACCATCCCACATTCTAAACAACATTTTTTTCTAAGGCGATGTATTTTAAAACCATGGTTTATACAAATACTATGGTGTATAATTATCATAAGAATACTATAGTTTAGTGAAACCAAGGTATAGCAACGTGTGTTGTTTCGGTTGTATTTTGTGTGCTATAAATAAAAAAACTTTGGTTCAGATCAAAGTTTTCAATACTCTAAAAATACCGTAATATTGCTAAAACCACGGCTCCAAAGAGCTACCAAACATTTTTTTTTCTAAATACTACGTTATTTTCCAATATCATAATATCACCTTACAAGTCCTAAACCATAAGTAGGCCAAGCCTACTAGATTTGCTCTGATGGACGACATGTACGTGCATTAACCATTTTCTACAAACATAGCTAATGAACCATCACACATTTGCATCTATGGTTACTTATATGCTAGTTCAACTTAAAATGGGCCGGGAGGTCGAGCATCCCTGTGTTTTGTCCAAAAGATTGCTGGCCTGATCGGACCGGACGTCCGGACCCGCGGACCTGATGCCCAGACCAGAACGACCTGATGAAAGGCTTCACGAGCTGCTCCTTGCATTACAAACAATCCCGACTTGCGAGTTGCGACTCCGTTTTCCCCTCGGCACCCTTGCCACCGCTTCGAGAAGGATTCCTCCACATTTCCACCGCAACGGCTTGCTCGCCGCCTCGCCCGAGCCCCCCCTCCCCTCCCCTCCCTGCTCCCATGGCTGCGACGCCCGATCGCTGGAAGGGTCTCCCCCGCGGTGCGCTGCGCAAGGTCCTCGCCCACGTCCCGTGCGAGGCCGACCGCGCTAGCGTGGCCCTCGTCTGCCGCTCTTGGATGGAGGCGCTCGCTCCGCTCCAGGACGAGGAAGACCCGCTGCCCCTACCGCCCCAGCTTCCTTGGCTGCTCCTCCCGCTCCCCGGAGGTCCGGCCTTCTCCTGCCTCTACCGCGGCGACGGCGCTAGCGGCATCCACCGCATCCGCGTCCCCGACGACGCCCGCTCCGCGCGCTACTTCGGCTCGTACGACGGGCGTTGGCTCTTCCTCGCCATCAGCACCACCAGCACCCGCGACATGATTTCGGACGACGACCACGTGCTGCTGAACCTCAGAACCGGTGCGCGCTTCTCCGTCCCCCGCGAGTTCCGCCCCGAGCTGCTCTGCTTCCGACCCTCGCAGCCGGCCGCGAGCCGCGTCATGAGCGTCCTCGTCGCCACCCTCTCCTCCGCGCCGGACGGGGACCGCTGCGTCGGCGCCGCCATCGTTCTCTGCGCGCCCTTCGATGGCCGCAGCCGTCGGCAGATCACGTTCTGGCGCATGGGGCATCAGCTCGCCATGCCTCCTTCCGATCTGATGGCTGGCGGCGAACCGGAGGACGTCGTCTACCACGACGGAGCCTTCCTCTTCCTCACCGCAGGGGAGCAGCTCTTCGTCTGCAGGCCGGTTTTCGGCCAGAACGGAGTTCTGCAAGCAGTAAACAAGGGGCTCCGCTTCATCCAGCGACATGAGTGCCGCGAGTACGAGCAGCAGCCCCATGTCCGCTATCTCGTGGAGTCCCGCGGGGAGTTGCTGATGGTCGTCAAGTCGTCTGCTGGTTGGACGTGGAGCGAGGGACGGTGGAGCCGGACGTGGACGTTCACGGTGTTCCGGATGACGCGGCTTCAGACGCTTCATCCCGGTCATATGCTCTACGCCTGGACCATGGTTTCTGCGCTGGATCTGGATGGACGGATCTTGTTCGTCGGCCATGGCTGCTCCAGATCATACGAGGTGGCCGACTTCCCGGGGTTCCAGGACGGCATCTACTTCCTCGACGACAAGAACAACTACAACCTGGGCAGGATCAACCAGAACGAACCGTACACCTGCAGCGACAACGGGAAATGGTCGCGACGGGTTCCCGTCATCGTCCGCTGCTTCCAGCTAGATGAGGGCACTTCGAGCTACTCTCCTCCGGTTTGGCTCCTCCCATAAGACGGCGGGTGTTCTTGGAAACTTGGCAAACGTGTGCTCAATATATAGGTTGTGATGATATGGTGCTCCGATCCTTTCGTTTACATTGTAACGTTTCATCTTGCTGCGATCAATTCCATCGTTGTGATCAAACATTATCTGTTAGTTGTGTTCAGGATTTGGAATGATATACTGTTGATTAGTCCACTAACTGCCCTGCATGATCTTAATGTGGTGAGGTTTTCGGGAAGTTAGCTAACAATCTTCTTCTTGTTGCTGAGATCACTTCCATGCAATTTCTATACATAGCATACTACTGTCCAGTCTGGTATGGTAATTGATTTTCATATGGTGAAATGCAGAAATAATGAATAGAGCTCATGATATAATTGCATTTCAGCCTTGTGCTGATGAATTGGATAATTCAGTGTGATCATGTGCATGTCAGTGGTTTGATTTTTCATGACAATCACATCCTGATATGGAACTGAAACACTGATTCTTGGTGAAGTTCTTTTCTGTAGTTTTCGCATGCAGTCAGCTGACTCATTTGCTATTTGTTTTCTTTTCTACCAGAAATAGTGCATGCTGAATTTTAAATATCTCAGCGATGATTGATAAGCTAGTCTTCCAAGTGGTATATTGTGCTGTCAATCTTCTTTGTATTTACTGAACTTGCAATGCACATGTCATCGGCCAGAGTCGAATGCAGACTTTGTTTTATCTTTTATATCATCCGATTTTTGGTTCAATGTTATATGTCTGGTAGGCAATGCAGGTGTTGATACATAGGAAATTAGATTCTGCATTTTTTTCCATTTAACCTAAGCTATTTTTACCTTGGTTGCGGCTATGTTTGCTAGGTAATTCTACTGAATTTAATCTTAGTGACTCAGTTTTGTGTCAGGTTATGTGCACCGTGTAGAGTATTACACATTTCTTCATCTCGAGAATGGGTCGGATGTATTTCCCTCCCCCTCTTTTCATTTTCCTCGTTGCTTGATGTCTGTGCTCCTTGCTAGCTGTTTGTTCTTTTGTCGACCCCTGTTGTTTGCAGCTTTGCGCCTTGTGCCTTGTGCTGGTGTATTGTCCTGTTGTAAGGTGTGCTCGATCATGTAAGCTCTCTTCTTCTTAGACTATGATCACCAGCCTGTCCATCCACTATTCCAACTACCCCTCTCTCTCTGTCTACAATGCGCACACAGTGTTTGGGCACTCCTTACTATTCCAACTAGTGTTACTGTAGTTCAGAATTCAGAAGATTGATCACTTTGTGGTTCGCATAGCATAGCAGTGAAATAGCTGCTTCTTGGTAACATTCTGAATACTCCTTGCCTCCTTTGGTGATTTATAATACATTTTTTTATTTCTTCATCAGAGTTAAAGAGAAAATCTAGTCAGGTATATTATACTGTCTTTCATATGATCAATTATGATGTTGGATTTTTATTTTATTTTAGCTTAACCTAGTCCTAAATTCGCATGATGCAATTAAAACGTCCAGCATGTTGGATTGATTACTGCTCTGTGTCCATCGACCAGTCCCTTGCGGCGTCCATCACGGTCGACTCAGGACCACTTTTCACATTCAGTCCTTGTTCGGTTGCGCTGGTTTTGGAAGAGATTTAATTCCTTACTAGAGATTTAATTCTTTACTAGTCAAATTTGAATAAAAAAAGATTAAATCGTTTCCAATACTAGGGCGACCGAACAAGCTCTCAAGCTTGCTTATTTGCACACTTCTTATCTCATGGGACTATACACTCGTTTTCATGCTCATAAAAGTCTTTATTCATCATGTACTCAACTCTATCTTTGATCATTGCAATATACTCCGTATAATTTAAGCTTGAGGTTCGTAGTAAACAAGTTAGTTCTTTAATTGTTTTGTCATTCGAATCGTCATTCGAACCCACAAGGGGCCTTAATGCATTATACACTTTTCACTGTGATCCAAGCCAATAACCCTCACTTGAGCAATAGTACATACACATAGTAGGATGCACACTTGGTCACTCTCTATTCAAATCCTTCGCCTTCAAGCCCTAATGATTCTCAACATTTGGGTGTGTGTGATTGTGAAATTGCTATGAATTAGTGGGCCGTGGGCGATGTATACAGCCTCCTAAGGAACTAGTCATGACCCCCTTTTCTTGAACATTGGATCATCCGGTGATTTGACATTTTGGACTATTTGAATCTAAAAATTGTGACTGTTGTACACTTATACCGTACAAATACTTATAGTTCGATGTATATGTTGGATCATTCGATGAATGTGATTTCCTGTCCTCCAGATCGAGCTCTTGTAGTGATGTAGGCTAGCATGGTCCGAACAGATCTCTGCCGCATGCGCCGCGCTTTACGTTGTGCCCACTCTCCTTCGCAGCCGTCTCACAGACCACGCCGCCGACGCGGCCGCGGACTGCATGCTCGTGCTCGCGCATCTTTGAAAAAATATACGCAACCCTTCCATTTTTGTCCATTGGTATACTTTACCCTCTGAACTTCAAAACCGAATATTTAACCCTGTAACCTGTAAAGCTTGTAAAACCGGAAAATTCATCCTCCGGAGCGGTTATGCTACAGTAATACGGTGGGACCCACGTGTCAGTCTCCTCACTCTTCTTCCTTCCCTGTCTACCCCTCGCCGCGCCGCGCCGCGCCACCCCGAGTCGAAGATACCTGCGGAGGCGACGAAGACAACCACTATACATTGATTACATTCTCCTTCGCTCGGTGGCCTCGCCTGCGGTGCGCCGCGGCGGCGGCCAGCCTCCCAAGCCTCAACTGTGTCCTGGCGGGCGGCCGGGCGCCTGCCTCCCTTGCCTCCTCGACGTGCAGTTGGGTGGCCCGTCCGGAGCACGGAGCTCGAGCGCTCGCGCGCGCAGAAGAGCGCCGGCGGCGCGCGGTTTCTAGCCATGGGGAAGAGTTTGCCTCGTGTCACGCCGTGAATCCGTCTCCCACGGTTCCAGCCCAATTCCGCCTCCAACTCTAGAATTGGTTTGTTTGTATTTATATAAGACCGAATTTGGACCGAACTTTTGGCATACAGATCGGTTTTTTTCGGTGGACATCGCCGACATCTTCACGCGCTCCTCCAACTTCGCCTCCAATCGGCCGTCGCGGTTGGCATCTGCGTCCAATTTGATTTGGTTAGTACTTCCACCACTCAAACATCGCCGGTTCTTCGTCCACATCGTCGGTTCTTCGTCGACATCGTCTCCGCCGCCGCCACCATCGTGTGCGTTTCGGCCAGCGCAGGGGGGGGGGGTGCCGGATCATCGCCGTTAGCGACGGATCTCCGTGCTACGTTTTGGCTTCGCTTTGCGGAGAAGTTGATTGGTTACTTGGCGGCTCGCTGCAGAAGCAAGGAAGCGCGGCTCCTGACCGCAGCTCATCGTAAGCCTGCAACCACGACATGGCAGTCCGCACCGATCAAAACGAGTCCCGCTTCTTCCTCTCCTGCGACATCAGCCTTCCGGTGACCTGCCACGTCGTCCAAGCAGGTGACCATTCACTTCACTCATCGTCTATGACTGATTGCGCGGCAATGATTCTTTTCGCTCTTCTAGTATAGTCTTCTTATGACGGAACATAGCTTCGTTTGAAAAGAGAGCACTTTCAACAGAAACTCTTTCGTAAATACAGTATTATTAATTACCGGATAACACTTCTACATCAGCTCGTAATTTTCAAATGCCTTTCTTTATCCCAGTGATGTATATAGCTCACGGTTCATTCATCTTGTTTGTTTTCACTTCTCAGATCATATATTTTTGACTGAGAACAGAGCACCAGAGCTCTTTGTTGAGTGCAGGCTGTACATTGATGGGATGCCATCTGGGTTACCTGTAAAAACAAGGTATGCTAGTACTATCAAGCAAACACGGAACTCCATTCCACTTCAAACAATTTATGATCAATCACCATTTGTGATAAGTTCACCTCTTTGGGATTGAATACATGTTTCCTTCATATTAGGCTGCAATCATCAGGGCAACCATACCATTGGAATGAGCTGATAACACTAACTGCGAAGTACAGGGACCTAACTTCCCTCTCTCAGCTTGCATTCACGGTATATTTCTTCAACTTATGTGCCACATTGCCACTGCTATTAATTGTAAACGAATTATGTGCAGCAGTTGCTCCTTTTGTTTATACAAAATGGTGGTTTCTCATTTTCCTTGTGCATTTTGATTTTTGAATGAAGCAAAACAAACATGTGGGCCGATTACATCATAGACAACCAGAAATTATGAACCACCCTTTTTTTAAGTAACTTTGCTATGGCCATGAGTTTGCTGCAGCTGTGTTAATTAGATCAGAATTGTTACTCATGGTTGTATAAATACTACCTTTTAATTATTTCTCTTGCATTTAATATGATTATATATTTTCTATTTGTGATATAAGGTATGGGATGCCTCATCTGGTGACTGCGATATTGTTGGTGGAGCCACCATATCTATTTTCAACAGCAAAAGGCAGCTGAGAACAGGAAGGAAGAAGCTGAGACTATGGCCCAAAAAGGAGGCAGATGGAAGAATCCCCACCACAACTCCTGGCAAGGTTATATGAACTCATTTTTTTTTAAGAAAACGAATGATGAGCTTTATTTTCTTTTTGTTCAACCTAGAATCACCTGTTCTAGCTCTCTATCACCAATCTATGCATCTATAGAGAACCTCTATTAATTAGCTCAAGGTGAACTTACTTTTGTCTATTAACTTCTAGGTTCCTAAGAATCAGAGAGGTGAGATAGAGCGTTTGGACAGGGTTGTCAAAAAGTATGAGAGAGGGCAGATACAGCGTATAGATTGGCTGGACCGTCTTGCTTTCAGTGCTGTGGAGAAAGCTATTAAGGAGAAAGAATGCAAGAGGGATGGGTATTTGTACCCAAGCCTGGTCGTGGATTTTTGCAATTTTGCTCGCAGAGACTACAGAGTTGTCTTCCAGGTTCACATTACTGACCATTGAATAGAGCAATTTGTTATGTTTTCTTTTTTGTGTTGGGACAGAAGCTGGATGCCCCAGTCAGCTGGGGTTGCCGCTGTGGCATCCAGGAGATAGGGTGTGCGTGCTGTGCTAGGAGATGAGATATAGTTTAAACTTTTGTGATTCATAGTGGTGCGATTGGCTTCTTTCTATAGGAGGTTATTACTCCTAAGATCTTATTTTAAAAAGTAACAAATCACCTGAACAAGGTGACCTAAGATACTATCCTAACTAAGGATGATTGTCTCGCGAGGGATGATCATCTAATTGACAGTAGTTTGATAAGTCAGCGGTCGTGTCCCCTCTTGTTCCTTTTTTCATTCTTAATGAAATGACACGTAACTCTCCTGCATCATTCGAGAAAAATAAAGAAGTAAGGCCTTGTGTGAACATGGCATGAAATAGGGTTTCATGCAGGGATAGCTGATAGCAGGTGTTGTACCAATATCCCACCCATGCCAGCGGGTGCAGCCTTATTCCCCATGAGTGCACCAAAGGTTAATAATCATTATCCTGTTGGCTGCCTTAGGCTTGTTTGATTGCTAGGTGTTAAATACTTCGGTTATAGTTTTGCGAAAACACCATGTACAAGCTCGTTCAAGAAGGCAATTTATTGGCTAGAGAGACCCTGAGTTGGATTCATAATATTTTGTTTAGGGGCATGTTTTGTCCCCTCAAATATGTAGGAGAATTGTGCGTCATTGCATTAAGAAAAATAATAATGAATTTTTGTTTTGTTACACCCATGGTTGAGATCTAGACAACATTTGAGCCAATGAAAACATGATAACCGCCACAGCCTAAGGACCTAGGTTCTATTGGCCTCTACTAGCTCCAGGGAGGACAGGCCCTTTTACCCTAGCCATGCACCAAAAGTGAATTTCCTTGTTGACAGCCTCTGGTCGGCATTGGAATGGGGGCGGGAGCGTTGTTGAAAAAGGTATCATTCCTTTTCTTTCAAAGTAGCCAGGCACCTAGGATGATCGGTGAGCCTTTCCCTATTGTTGTTGAGATGTGACTTTCTGCTGCACCCCACCACCTCGCAAACACCATGTCATCCGCGCTGGCTGCTGGGTGTCAACTGGTTAGGCCAAAATTAGTGGTTTTGTTAATATTTGGAGGGCGGTAGGACATGAAAATAACTGAAGCTCTTGGGATAAAATTGGTCTGTAAGTTCAGGTTAACCTGTGTATACTTCAGGCATGGATCTATGGGAAATAATGTTAATTTACATAAGCCATACTAGTTCAACCCAAAATCTTAAGCTGATAGGGAGAGACAAGAAATTCACTTATACATAATATACATCAGCACTCCCCCCTCTCAGGAGGCTCTCTTTGGCGTCAAGCATGTAAAAGCTGTGTCAGCTAGGATTTAAACCCAAGACTTTCCCTTGGCCACCTGGGCTGTGGCCTGGGGCCATGCCATGCCCCGTAGAGTACTATATTACTCCTTGCGATTATGATGTGATTGTTATATATTTTTTTTAAGTATTTTAGTATGATATGTCATTTAAACTTAAATTCAGCATCGGGTGTCACTGAATCCTAGATCCTCCCTTGGCCTTGATGCTGTATTAAGTTGCATGCACTAACCAATTCAACCTAAAGGCCTAAACTGATAGCCTGATAGGGAAAGACGATTAATTCACTAGTAGTCGGTTGTTTTTATACTACATCAGATCTTTTCTATATATACGATGCTAGTTATGTCAGAAAAAATAACCAACATCATTTAAAAAAAGATCAGAGGGTACTATAGATACCACAATATTGAATATACGAAACATCCATGTCCTACTTATGATCCTCACAATGGATTGAATTTTCCAACCTATGTATCTCTACGGTGGTATCTAATTATTTTCTTTCACTAAATGATTTTTATTTGTTAAATTTGATTGTGCAAAATATGATCTATGCTGATATAGAGTAATTCTATTTTTTGAAAATATTGGATTTGGAACATGTAAAATTATTTGGACTTGAACACACAAGTTATCATGCCTGGATGTTATTTAAAATTTGATCTGTCCTTTGCTAGATAAATATTAGTGTTTTTATGCATGCAGGAATCTGGTGTGAGTTTTCATGTACCTACTACAGTACCATCATCAAATGAACTAGTTACTGTGTGGGATCCTGAACTTGGACGAACCAATCCCTCTGAACACAAGCAATTGAAGCTTGATAGGAGCTCGACTCACTGTAAAGAACAAAAACCAACCCCAGATGAGCGAAAGTGAGTAAAACTTATATATTGTTCTTTCCTCATTGTGTTGTCCTAAACAAATAATCTTCTTTGTTGTCTTGCTTATGCTTTTGCGAACTTGTAAGGGTGTAGGGCAACCACATTCTCATGAATGCATGAATTAGAAGCTGCAAGACAGAATCCAATCGCGTGGTTTAACATGATGTTCAGTTCTGGATTTTCTAACTGAATAATTTCATCCCTTTTGTGTAGGTTACTGCGAAAAATTATCATGTTTCCTCCTACGCGCCCTTTGATGTTGGAGGATAAGAAATTGGTGTGGAAATTTCGTTTCTCTTTGATGTCTGATAAGAAAGCTCTTACAAAATTCATTCGCTCAGTGGATTGGAGTGATAGACAAGTAAGAAAAAATAGCAACAATATCAAGTGCTAGCGTGAGCTATGGTGCTACCGTACTACCACCTGAAAATTGTACATCAAAAGTGCATGAAAAGTTTAAACAAAAGTATGGATGGATAGATCATCCAATTATCTATATGCATGCAATGTTTGAGCTTGAAGAAAGATTTGTGCAATAGAAGGCAAAGAACACGAAAGAGAAATCAGCATGTGAATAGGAGCTGTGGATTCCCCCGTAACTATTCATCTGCTGATTTCTCTTTTTTGTTTCTTACACAAGTTTTTCTTCAAACTCAAATGTCTTCTACCATCCATATTTTAGTTTAATTGTTCCATTCATTTAGTGGTGCTACCATGTGCTGGTAGCTTTGTAGCACCAGGTATGCTTTTAGTAAAAACATCATATTCCAAGATCTGCATTGTCCAATAGTGTCATTATATGAGCATCAGAGGAAACTATTGTTCACATAAAAATGTGCTGCAATTAGATTCGACATTTTCATCTTGTCAAATTTATTCACATACGGAAAGAAATCTAAATATTTTTGTTTGGAGCTGTCGCAACCATATCTTCTTGATTTGATTTTTAAATGACCTTGCCGCTTCTTAATGTTGGACTGTGATGATGCAGGATGCTAAGGATGCTGTCGAATTAATTGGAAATTGGGAGACAATTGATGTGGCTGATGCATTAGAGCTTCTCTCACCGGATTTCAAAAGGGAGGAAGTAAGATATTTGGGAACCTTTGTTTTTCCATGCTTCTGGTTTTATGTCTATGATATAAGGTTTTCTGATTTTGTTAGATATAGATGATCATTTGTTGATCAGGCTTCCTTCTGGTCTGAATCTTTTTTTGTTTGTTGTATGACAATTGACAACAGAAAGATATTTTCTTTTTGGCAAGTATGTGTTTCCAGTTGTTCATGCTCATCACCGACTTGTCTCATCATGTGCTTGCATACAATATACCAGAAATATGATTTCTCCTACCCCTTTTAAATTCTTACTCATCATGTTGGTTCAGTGTGTGTTCGGAAAATTTGCATGGTAGGGACAAAAGTGCCTTTTGTGGGATTTTTCTAGTCTGTAGATGCCAGTTGGCGGGGTATAGGCCTCTTCTGATTTCTTGCTATCATCGGCATTTACTATCGGGCTTATTTTTCTTTATTAAAAGCATGCATTGGTAATGGCGCATTGTCATAATGAACAAAGGGGTTTCTCATTGTCATAAATGATTATACATTATTCTCCCATTTACCACCAGATAATTCAGAATTGAGACGCTGACACATGATGCATATTTTATGATCTTATCGCCTTCTAAATCATGTGCTGCTATTCTTTTATAGATCCGTGCTTATGCTGTCAGCATACTTGAAAGGGCTGATGATGATGAATTGCAATGCTATTTACTCCAATTGGTGCAAGCTCTTCGGTTTGAAACGTCAGACATGTCCTGTCTGGCACACTTTCTTGTGAATCGTGGTATGTTATCTCTTGTTTTATAAATTCTTGAATGTCTATGTCATATGTTGCACATGCATATGCAAATTTTCTTATATGCTAGATTTGGCATGCACATCTATCCACAGATTGCAACTACTGTAGTTTTGTATGACCTTAGTTACCCATGCAACACATAAAGTTAGTTTTATGATGCAAGTTTAACTCCTACATTGTACACGCTTAGGAGTTACAGTCCTCATTGTGGAACCATTATTTAATGTTCTATTATAAGGTTTGATAACACCAGTGTCCTGATATTTTGTCCATTTCAGCTTTATCAAACATTGAAATTGCCAGCTTCCTTCTCTGGTATGTGCTTGTTGAGTGCTGTGATCCCACATGTGCAAGACGATATTGCAGTATGTATGACATGCTTGAAAATAAAATGATGGAAGTATGCCTTTCTTACCTTTGGACAAATACTCTTGGTTTTTCCATACTCTTGCATTATGTTTATAGATTTGTTATTGTTAATGTTTTCAACAGTTGTCAGCTAAGAAGGATGGAGACAACGGGTTTATGCTGTGGCAGAGTTTGAACAGGCAGACAAAACTTGCTCATGAATTAAGTTCTATCATGAAGGATGTAACAAATGTACATGGTAGTACAGAAAAGAAAATTGAGAAATTAAGGCAGTTATTATCAGAAGTTTTCAGTGAGCCTACAAACTTTGATGAGGTATACTTTTATTGTCTATTAATGCTAAAAATGCATAATCACATAATACTTGGCTTGATTTGTATAACTGACGTGTTATTTTATATTGTTGCCAGCCAATTCGTTCGCCGTTAGCACCAAATGTTCTCCTTACAGGGGTTGTGCCTGAACAATCATCTATATTTAAGAGTGCCTTACATCCTTTGCGTCTTACATTTAAGACAGAAAATGGGGGAACATCCAAGATTATTTTTAAAAAGGGAGATGACCTCCGGTTAGATCAGTTGGTAAGTACCAGATTGTGCTGATGCATTCAACTTTTTTTACTTTTTTTCTAATCCCTATATTGTATCACCCTCCTGATGTAAACTGTTGTGAGGCTTGACATTCTGATTAAGTGATTTTTCTGAGGTGAAGTGATCGAAACTTGGCGCAACAGCCAGTGGTATTATCAGTTCCTTGCTGACTTACACTTTACCCAAATGGCCAAATAGAATGTAAAATTTTCTGTACCACCTAAGGAGATAGATTTGTTGGTGATGATGGTTGGTCGGTCCTACCACCTTCTCTTTGGTTGACTTTTTGTTGGTTGATTCATATATGAAGATGGGACTATCTGAAATCTGATACATTTTTTGTGGCTTGACAATGAGTAGGAATGTTTTCATTGTAACTTGTACCCCCTCTGTTCCAAATTGTAAGGGGTTCAGCTCTCTCTGACTCTCCCCTTCTGTCCATGCTCATTGGCTGTTTATGAATCTAGACAGATGCAAAACATATACATTGAATCATGCATGAATATACGAAACCCAAAACCCCTTATAATTTGGGATGGAGAGAGTAAATTTGATGATAATTATACATGTATGGGGGGCTCATCCACCCCCACCGTTCCTCCTTTTCTTCCTCTCCCTCTTTCTCTTCTTCGCCGTCTCTCTTTTCTTCTTCCTCTCATGGAGGATGGGATCATGTCTAATTCCTTATTGTGATTTGTAGGTCATTCAAATGGTTTCTTTAATGGATTGGTTGCTCAAATTAGAAAATTTGGACTTGCAACTTACACCGTATCGAGTTCTTGCAACTGGACAAGATGAAGGGATGATTGAATTTATTCCCTCCACTTCACTTTCACAGGTAAATTCATATTGAAGACAATGGAAGTTACTGCAAGTTGCCAAGTGACAAGCTATAGTCCGTTTCGGACATACGGTCAACAAACTTATTGAATATATGATTACTCGTATTTTTATAAACACTATGAAGATCGCCCTGCTGATTTAATTATTTTATGTTTCCAGATTATAGCACATCATCACAGCATTAGAAGTTACCTACATAAGTTCCATCCTGACGAAGATGGTCCTTTCGGTATAAGCGCCCAATGCTTGGAAACTTTCATAAAAAGTTGTGCCGGTTACTCTGTCATTACATATATAATGGGGGTTGGAGACAGGTTGGTATTCTTTATGATGGTTTTTGGTTTTAAAAATCTTTATTATATGACAGTGCCATTTGTCTCTGATTTCCATACAATTAGGCCTTTGTACATTCAGCAATCTTTGATTGTTAATAATATATCTGTCTGTCCAAGACTGTAAGTTGTGTCTTTGAGGACTCTGAGTATGGACTTATTTGTTTGTCCACTTTATTTCTGTCACTCATGATGACTAGCCAGGCGCAAAAATAGCTGTGTTTCTTTTAGCAAGAATTATATATTCGAGTAGCTTAGCTGGAAAGGTATAGTTTATGGTCCCTAATCTAATATGGTAACAGATTTATGCTGATACACCTCCTGCTTAAATGAAACTCTGTTAATGTCCATGATGGCCTTTAGATGGACTAAAATCCCTGACATATCTGCATGGGTGGGTCAAAATTTTAGTTTAAAATTTTATAGATTCCTGTCCATCTACGTTACCCATATTCACCAATACCATAATGCAAATTTCAGAAATATGATTTTGCCATGGACAGTGTATGCTTAACTTTTGTAATCTGTAGGCACCTGGATAATATTCTTCTAACAGATGATGGACACCTTTTCCATATTGATTTTGCTTTTATTTTGGGCCGAGACCCGAAGCCATTTCCACCGCCAATGAAACTATGCAAAGAAATGGTTGAGGCCATGGGTGGTGCAGAAAGGTAATTTGTTGAATAATTTTGACAAGTACTAGTTGTATTACACTTTTTGCTCGATGCTATGCCAGCTCTTCCATAGTTCCACCAAAGTAACTTATTTCTCTATTTTAGCCAGTATTATATGAGATTCAAGTCCTACTGTTGTGAAGCATACAACATTTTAAGGAAGTCCAGCAGCCTAGTATTGAATCTCTTCAAGTTGATGGGAGGATCAAATATCCCATGTATATCTTCCGACGAAAGCGCAGGTCCCAAGGTAGCTGATTGTTGCAAGTTCGTTGAGTTTTATATATTCTTTATAAACTTCAGTCCGAATTGCGTATATATATCCTTTTTTTCCGTCGTAGGGGATTGGACAGCTTCAGCAGAAATTCAGGTTGGATCTGGACGACGAGGATGCCATACATTTCTTCCAGGATCTCATCAATGAAAGTGTCAGCGCTTTGTTCCCTCAAATGGTCGAGACCATCCATAGATGGGCCCAATATTGGCGATAATCCAGGCATCAGAATAGGTGAAAACATGTATATACTAGACTTTGGTAATATTTCTCCTGCCATGATACCATATAATTTAATTATGTACTCTCAATAGCCGCTAATGATCCTTTTTCTTTGTTCGTTGCAGATGATTGCCGTTAGATACTATAGATTGGACAGCAATTCTTTTGTAAAACTGCGCAAGTTAATATTCAAACTCGAAGCTTGCAGCCATAATAACATATTGTGTTAAATTTGTCGACCGGTTTAACCGAATGGTAGACAATGCATTTGTACTTAAACAAAGAAGACACGACGATTTGGTTGTATATACTGTAAAAATAGATGAGTATCAGCTATTGTATAGGCCTGCCATTTTGGGTTGAAGATGCAGAAGATTGCAGCTAACTGTTATTAGCAAACAACAGTTGCTGTCTGTGGAAAGGATTTAGAGTTTTCATTAAGTGTTGAAGAGAGGAAATAATGATCTTGTACCATGGCGTCTTTTGAAATATAATATTAACTGTTTTGACGAATATGGGACAATTATTAAAGATGGATATGGTTCGGTTTGCCCCAATGGTTCTTTAAACCGGCCTATGAAGACATCCATAAAACCATGGTCACCAGGGGTGGAAAAGACTGTGAAAAACATTGTTGGTGCATTATACACAAAGTGAAAAAACAATAATTGCGCACTGCAGACAGTATAAATGCACTTTCTGGTGACCATAGATTAACGTTCGATCGTGGTAATAGGTAGGTTAGGGTCAGCGGTTCGGATACATTGAAACCCTGTCTCTACTCATCCGGCGGCGGCGGCGCCCAGCCGCCCACCGAGTCACACGCCGCCCCGTTTGCTGGAAGCCTGGAATCGTCCCTCCACGGCTTTCTGTCGCTTCCATCGACCTCGTCATCTAATGGATCCGTGGGCAAGGAATGGAGATGACATGTTGAAGCGGATCAACCTCACCCGCCAGCCGCCGCCGGACGTGAACAGGAAAAGAAGCACCCATGCTGATGTCAGAATCCCCGGTCCTTCGTGCGAGGACGTTTGCCAGGAGTAAACTTTAGCCGTGTCACATCAGATATCCGGATACTGATTAGAAGTATTAAATATGATTTAATTAAAAAACTAATTATATAGACGAAGACTAAACGACGAGACAAATTTATTAAGCCTAATAAATCTATGATTAACGACTGGTTACTGTAGCGTCACATTTGCTAATCATAGATTAATTAGGCTTAATAAATTCTTTTCGCCATTTAGTCCGCATCTGTGTAATTAGTTTTATAATTAGACTATATTTAATATTTCTAACTAGCGTCCAAACATCCGATGTGATGGGACTAAAATTTAGACCGGAGGAACCATACAGCCCAGACCGAGGTCACCAGACAGGACATATGGGGTGCAAAACACTGTTTGCGCACTATAGACAGAGAGAGGTTAGTTAGAATAGTGCGGATGCACTCTTTTTCCTCTAGCCGGTGACCCAGCCTTATGGCTCTCCCAATCTATGAACGAGAAGCCGTCTCTTATCTCTCTTTTGGATCCAGAAAGTAGTCTCATTCCTACTTTGAGCACGTCCTCATTCAGTTATAATTCTATGATTAATGTCTCTTCGGAGACATCCGATAATTCTACGATTAATCTTCATCAGTACTAGATTTGGCTAGTTAAAATAGCTATCGGTGATGGATTTGCCCCTTATGAAGACTCTGAGTAGCATGGGTTTCTTCTCTCTCTCGTGTGCTTGGTGTCAATTGAGGCATGGATGGGAGGGAGATTGAAGATTAGTGCGTCTAACTACAGCAATTGTCGCCTTTATATATATAAATGTAAACATAAATAACAGTACCTTCTTTTGACCACAGTTGTCTACACCCTGGACGAGGCAACCAATGCAATGCACACGTATCTTTACCTACACCTCGTTTGGTCGGAGGGAATGAGAGTTTTAGGAGATATATAACTCGTTTGGTCGTAGGGAATGGGAGTTTTTAAGAGATATGTTTAATGATGGCTTGTTTATTTGGTGGGAGAGAGAGGTTTAGTGATAGAGGGAATGAGAGTTCAAATGAGAATGAGCAACTCCCACAAATTAAATCCCAGCGAAGGGGTGGAAATTGTAGTTGTGTTTAAGATTAATACATCTCAACCGTTCATTATAACATAGAAATAGCTCCTAGCTAAATTCCTCATCTTAACTAGGTCTATGCCCATGCGTTGCTATGGGGAGACAAATATTTTGCCATTGTTACACTCTTGCCACCAACTGAACTTTCTTTTTTGGCTCAATTGCAAGGATCCAGTTTCACTATAGAATCTTTTGATTTCGTCCGATTGTGAGATACAACACCAAAGCATATTGTTACAGAGTGGTTGGTGTCTTCATTTGCATCAACTGGTCTAAAAGTAGTATCAAGTATATAGGTTCTTCCTGTATATGCATATAAATTATTCATCAATACAATGGTAGTTAGATGGTAGAAGCAAGTTTAAATCCCAAGTTCAATCAAAGTAGAGATTCGGGAAAATATAACAAACATATTATTGTTTGCTGCTGGCATGTGTCAAGGATCCAATGGGTGATTGAATAATAATCTGCTGATTTATTTGTATTAGAAGTTGGAATGGTTCGGGATAAAATTAAATAGAGGTTCAAAAACATCGAACAGTTCAAGACGTAACAAGCTCATATCCTATAATAACTGAACAAATGAGTGGAAACAACTACAAAAGCATCTCGGTAGCGTTAACAATCTCTAAAACCTAATCTAGATATATGCAATCATTTAGCATATGACAATACCTCGACTATGGCGTTAGGACTTCCTTGTAGACAATATTCTTCGTGTATACTCCATCATTAACCGTGGAGCTCTTTTTCTCCTTCTTCTTCTTCTTATTGTTCTTATTATCATCAATAGCTGGGATGGCAAGGATCTTTATGTTTGTTTGAGCTGTAGCTCTCGATAGGGCAACATATAACTGGCCATGAGAGAACACTGGTTCAGGCAAGTACACACCAACGTGGGGAATAGTTTGACCTTGCGCCTTGTTAACCGTCATGGCAAAGCTTAGCCTTACAGGGAACTGCTTCCGCTTGAACTGGAAAGGGAACATCTCATCATCGGAAGGACACAAGGGTATACGCGGGAGGAAAATCCTCTTTCCAGCATGTTGGCCTAGGACAATTTTTGCGTCGATGCTATTTTTTTGGAAACCACGGACCACCAGCCTTGTGCCATTGCAAAGTCCATTCGCAGGGTCTATGTTCCGAAGCAATATCACCGGACATCCAATCTTGAGTTTCAGAATGTGTGGAGGTAGGCCATTTGGGGTCAGTGTGTTTAGGAACTCCGGTGGGTAGTAGTTGTGGGGATCATCCACCGCGGAGTCAAAGCTATGGTAGACCATCTGCTCCCCTTCGAAACGACTAATCATTCTCATATTTATCATATCCACCCAATCGTTCCGCGAAGATAATATGGCTCTCGAAGTGATGTAACTCGGATTTGCCATGTTTTCATCAAGCCTTGGAAAAATGTAGTCTATCAACCTATCAAGATCGTTATCGCTCCCAGTATATGGGACACAGACCTCGTCTGGCAGACGAATTTCGCCACTGCTATTCGTCTCTTCGATACCACCTCCGATCCTCAAGAGATATTCCACGAACCATGGATCGCTTTGTGCTCTCATGTTGCGTACCAGTTTTAGGTGAGTCATGGATTCCCAGAGGTAAGATTTCCGCAGCGATGCAGCCACTATCTGAGACCTTGTCCCCTTACGGACAACAGGTAGTACCTGTCTGAAATCACCACCAAACACAATAGTCTTCCCACCAAACGGCAGTCTAGGCCGGTCCATTATGTCACGTAGGCTGTTGTCGAGTGCCTCCACGGCCTGTCTCTTAGTCATTGACGCCTCGTCCCAGATAATGAGAGACGCTTTCTGAAGCAACTTTGCAGTCCCACTCTGTTTTGTGAAGCTACATACAGCGCCATCGTCAATAGCGAGGGGAATCTTGAAGCGTGAATGGGCAGTTCTTCCGCCAGGCATTATCGAAGCCGCAACCCCAGATGTGGCGGTTGCCACTGCAATCTTGTCCTTACTACGTAGTGTCGCAAGCAGTGCCTTGTACAGAAAAGTTTTCCCGGTGCCACCAGGACCATCCACAAAGAACACTCCGCCTTCATCAGTGTCAACAGTAGATAGAATCTTGTCATAGGCAGCCTTCTGGTCCTCATTGAGGGAATCTTTGAGAGCCACGTCTTGCATTGTTGGTTCAATAATCCTCTCCTCGTATTCCTCCCTAACGGTGCCAATGGCATCGTCATATCTATCAATTATTTTTGGGAGAGGGTATGCATTTATGTCCTTCCCCATTGACTGTAACATGTTCCGAATATCAATCAAGACCATCTGTTGCACATGTGTTTGGCTCGGATTGCTTCGTTGATAGTCTTGTGACATAGCTTCCAAGTGTTTTTGCCAGAGTCCTTCTACGTTGGTCGGCTCACAGTGCACCAGAATTGTTGCAAATAGCCGACGTAGTGCAGATGGCATTTGGTAAAGAGCAGCTTCGGTGAGACACTCATCTTGTGTGCTATCTGATTCGAGTAGACCCCTTCTCTCGGCCGCCTCACGAAAAGTCGCAAGTAGATCACCATCTACCGTCATTAGATCCTCATAGCAAGTAGCACCGGTCACGTGGTTTAGGAGAACACGAAGATAGTAGCGCTCCCCCTCAGCCGGATGAGCAGAGACAATTCTTCCGATCTGTCCACCAGTGTTTCGTTTCCTCCGTTGCCACACTTTACCCTGCTGCCAAGTGTAATACTCAGGGAAGTCACAATACAGGATATCCCTAGCCTCCTCGTGTTGCCTATTCGCCTCGAAATAAGCTGTCAACATTGACCTATCAGCACCAGGACGGTTGACAACACGGTCTATATGTTGACGCTCATGAAATGACACCATGTGCATGTTTGGAAGATGGAGTTGCAGCTGCATCACTGGTGGAGAGTTCTGGCTCAGTTCAAAGCCATATATCCTCCATAGGGCTTCTGGAGGGGTCACCCACCTCGCATCTCTATACTGCTTGATCTCGTCTACGTCACCGTCTGCCTTGTTCCCTTCTGTCACAACCACAGATGCTCGATCATGCCCTTTGTATATGTACTTGAACAAGTATTTAACCGCCTTGATGCTTCCGCATGCCTCAACATTGATGTGGCAGTTGAAGAGCCGAAGTAGGTAAGGGTTGTAAGGGACAACCCATCTATTGTCCAATATGGCACCTCGTATCGGCTCCTTTTTACGCACATCCTCACGCCGTCTGTAAATAGGATATGAATCCTTCCCTTGTAAGGTTGTATCACTAAAAGGCCTCGGATAATGGTTCTTACACGATGCACGACCTTTACAACATGGACAAAGGGGGTTCAATGTCCCACACGGGCCATGCATCATATGCTTGATGACCATCTTGTGGAGCTGAGGGTACTTCTTCTTGTCTAGGATCTCAGCTGAGATTAGAAGATCATACTGCTCGGGGCACGTGAGCTTGTACTTCCTTTGCATGATGAGTAGAAAATGGGCATGAGGCAAACCCCGCTTTTGGAACTCCACAACATAAACGTAGGCTCGAACCTTTCCAAGAATATCTTGTTTAAGTAACCTCTTCTTCAACTCCTCGAGCTTCGCGTGAAAGACCCTCACAACAAGGTCAGGACGATCCTGTGGTGCTTGCCCAGGGAGAAGCTCATTCTTTATCTCATCCCAGTTCGGGTTGCAAGTCATGGTGAGGAAGATGTCTGGTTTTCCAAATTTGCGCACTAAGGCCATTGCATCCATGTATCGACGTCTCATGTCGCGGGGGCCGCCGATAAATGATGTCGACAACACAGTTCTTTTTCCAACAGCATTTGCTCTACCCTCACCAGCATGTAAGCTATCAACCAAACCCTGGTAAAGGTCCGCCCTTAACCGTTCCTGGTTATTGCGTATGTAATCTAAACGAGAGCTCTCAATCTTTATGTAAGTGTCGACCGCAAACTGTTGGAAGAGTCTCTTGCCATGCAGTACTGGATTGAATACACCTGGGCGCATCTGGAACTTATAGCAGTAGTAGTCACGCACGGAGACACACAAGTGGCTAGGTGAATCTGCACGCTCCCAAGTATTGGCGATTAGTGATGTTGGAAGCATAATTAACAACGGATTAGCTAAGAATTGGGAAAGAAACAACTAACCTAGCTCATCATCATTTTGATCTCGCTTTCTGTGTGTCGCACGGTATGCTTCCACTTCAGCCATGGTCACGTGGGCCTTAGGAATATTTGCGTGCCATCCCAATTCACCCCTAGGGAAGAACAAAGGATACGATAGCGCGTCGTAGCATCCATGATATGAACGGATGCCGTGGCTTGACCTATCCTTACCGTGCAACATTACACTTCTATTGAACTGACCTCGCCGTTCACTACCCTCGACCCAAACAGCAGCCACCTCCGAAGTAAGAGGTGTGTTATATGTCTTCTGATCCAATGTTTGGTCTAGGTTCAATTCGATATGGTAGTCATCAAGGTTCTCAACATGACCTATACTCCTCAGGTGCTCAGAGTATGGGTTTCCGCGGAGTATGCGCACTAAATGTTCAATAACTTGTTTGTCTTTTTGTAGCTGCTCTTCACGGCACCTCTGATACCGATGCTCGAGGCTAGGATCGTCATCGTAGAAGTAAAGTTCAAGATGCTTATGCTCCGCGCTGGATTCCCTACCAAATGACCTTATGTTGTGGTACAACATACCATGTGCACGAAACGTATAGATACCACAATCGCTCATGTTAGTTGTCATCTTGTCGAGCCAACAATACAGGGAGGTGAATGAGAAATGGCCATTGAAAAATCTGATGTTATCACGAAAGTGCCTAGCATCAGCGTCTGCACTCGACCACAGCCTCACAAGCTCGTCTGAGGTTGTCTGCTGGGATAACTTGATCTTCCCATTGAGGCAACAGAACCCCGGTGGCTCATTCTCAAACTTCTTCGCACTGCAGTGCACACAGTTGTCAACAGGTTTCAACATGTGTGTTTCTTCAGGTATGTTACTATACACCACATCGTACTTGTCTGGGACTTCTGTAACTGACACAAAATCATCTTGAGTTCCATCGACCTTGATTTCCTCGTCAATCTCCTCTTCTGTTTTTTTTTCCAAAATAACAATGTGTCAGACATGTGCACTTATAGAAGTTTTGAAAGCATATAAAAATTAGCACAAAATACCTTGCCCCGCGAATAGGTATCCCTCATCCTTGTCCTCATCTTCTTCGAAGATGACACCCTCATCATCATCACCTGGGTCATGAAATATGAGCCACGTAAAGACGAGGGCATTCTAGGTGGGGAAAATATGTGACGTGAATAAAGATCTTCAACAATTACCATTGGAAATGACCTTTGGCATAGTCTGGGTACGCTCCACCCCATTTTCATGTGTGGGAATGCATTCACTCTGATTTGTTGCGACGGTAGGGCCTTGGCATGGATTCATAATTTCTATTAATGGAAATACATGTTTAGTCAAACCGCATGCCATCGCCGACAAAACAAGATCGGTTTAAAATTTATTAGTAATTACCATTATTGATCTCTACAGTCGTATGGGGTTGGGTCAAATCATCCGCTTCCCCAGCATCACCGATAGTATCTTCAATCGGAGCTGACACGTTCCTCGCAATGGCTTCTTCAAATCGTTGGTTTCGATGGGCTAAGAGGGCTTGTCTTTCCCCAGACGGCGCATGACGTTTATGTCTTAGTGGGGCAGTATGCATCTCAGATGAACCAGCATCCTCGGTCTGTGTTGATGCTGGTAGGAAAGGTGTCCCAACGATTTCTGGGATAACCCAGTCACGGGCACTAACTGGGGATCCATCAAGCTCCACTGGATCTATTGTGGGGAATACAAGCTCAGGGGTAAATGTTGGGTCCTCCATCGCGATGGACTTTGGATTCAAAGTGTTGGCCTGCAGCTCTCTCCATCTTCTTTTGAGCTCTCTATTTGCCTCTTTTCGCCTTGGTGTCTTGTTATACAACCTAAGGTATTCACGCCTGGATTCCCTCTCGTCGGGGGTTTCATTTTTGTACCGCTCGATAAAGTAGGCGCCCCTCTGTCTATGATGCTTAGGTGTGTGACCAACAGACACATGCACACTACCTGGAATACGGAACCCAATTATGACATAGCAGGTACATTGTTTTTGACGCAGTGAATCCTAATCGGAGTACACTTGAAAATAATATTTGACTGGTAGCTAATTAGATATGACCCTGATATAATTTTTTTAGTCCACAGGAATATATAAACATCTGTTGTTATTATTTATATATTTAGCCGAGTGAGTAGTCATGTACCTGCTGTCAGCAAGTCTCTCGTTGTGATAGTGTCATTTGCCTGGTATGTCTCGTTCCTATGCAGCCAATCGTTGTCATCATCTGGATCCATATTTTCTTCTACATCTCCATCTAAAAAAATAGGAACACCTCTTTCTTCATCTATTGTAGAATAATGCATGGACAGACTATTATATTAAACTGATGTGTTTCATCACCTCCTGACACATTGGGCATCACGTTTTGTCCCTTGATTCGTTGGCGCGCTTCACGATGTTTCTTATTTTTCTCATCCCTTTGTTCAACAGACATTGTTGCGTGCCTTTCTCTATCCCTTTGCCTCTTGCATTCAATAGAATTACCAGCCGGTGAAATGATATTGTTAGGACCTGGCATGATATCATCCCAATTATTAGCCAAATCAACAGTGCATATCAAAAGTTAGCATGGCTAGGGATGCATTCATCTTACAGAAATAGTATACATAACAGACAATGGCACCAGCAAACTAATGAAACAATACAATGGCATCACTTTTGATCGTTGTACCTGGAATGTCACGTGTTGCTAAATTTGTGAAATCAATGGTGCTACAGTTAATTGGAAAGCCAGAGCCAGCTGTGGATCATGGTAAAAAAAAACAAAAGGGGATTATTAGAAACTCACCAATCCATAAGAGGGTCAGGTGAGATTATTGGTAAAATGATCGTCTACCTGAACCAGCCTTCACATCTCCAGTTTTGTCTACACTAACCGCCTCACGAGCTTGGTTTGTGCGTCGCCGTTGAATATTCATATCCATGTCTTCTTCATCTAATGCTCGTATAAGAAAATTTACATGTCAACTAAGTTTAGTAGAGACATGTAGGTATATTTTTTAGAAATTTAACTTCCATCACCTCTAGCACACTCGGGCATTATTGATAGCCCTTTATTTCGTTGACGTGCTTCACGACGCATCCTGTTTTTCTCACTTCTTTGTTCAACGGACATCGCAGCATATCTTTTCCTATCCATTCGCCTCTTACGTTCCTTAGCATCGACCGTTGGTCCAAGCGAGCTCGATTCATTATGGTCATCTACAATCTCACTTTGTTTATTAGTGTGTCCCAATTATATATTAAAATGATTAATCGAGACATATGTACAACTGTTACCTCCGGTGGTGGTGTTTGAAATGTCAGCAAATGGTGTGCGACCTTTATGTTCCATCCGATCCATAATATGAACAGTGCTCTGGAATAATAAAAGGACATTAGCACTGCATCATAAAGCAATGTAGTCTGCAATGGTGTTAGTGCTGCTGTAATCAAAGGACATGGTGTTAGTCCTGCTATAACCAAAGTTGTCTGCTATGGTGCATCCTAACTTTCAACACTGAACTTCAGTGGATCAAGGGAGTAAACATACTGCTAGAAGAGAAAAAAATATCATATCTTTGGGATGAAATATTTGGAGTCATATTGAGCCTTAGCAATCACAACACATTACTCCATGCAACATACATCAACGTATATTTTACTTAGTCACTATTCTTTGTGGTAAGCCATGCACGCTTACATGCCATACTTAAGAGGAATAGAGATGCATATCATTGTAAACTTAGCGAACATATAATGAAAGAAGATCCAAGCCTTTACATTAAAAAAAAGGTCCAAGACTATCTCGCTCTCACCTTTCCAGTGGTGCACTGTCGATACATCTCCCCAAAATAAGGCTATATATATTGTACTAACAGAGAATAGTTGTAACATATACAATATATTGCTATACCGGAAGACACCACTAACCTGATCTGCGCCCTCCTTACCCGTTTGACTAATTTGATCATAGAGCTATAATCTTTTCAAGGACCACTAACCTGATCTGCGCCCTCCCCAGCCCAATGCAGAAAAAACGGTCGCACGCCCGGATGCTTCCCCTACGGCCCGTCTCGCCTTGCTGCCGCCGTGGCCCAGCCATCGCGCCCCGTCGCCTGGCCGCCCGCACCCCAGCCAGCCGCAGCCTGCCGCCTCGCTGCGACCCCGTCCACAGCCCCGCAGCCACCACACTGCCTCGCCGCGCGCCCCCGTCTGCCACCGCGCCGCCTCGCTGTGCGACCCCGTCCGCCGCCCCATAGCCGCCGAGCCACCTCGCCCATCGTCGAGCTGACCCGCCCCACGGCCATGCCCGTCGCTACAGCCGCTGCGGATCACCCTCACCAGCCACTGTCCTCCACGCGGATCGCCTCTCTTTGCAGATCGCCTCCACGTGCTGGGCGCGCCCCTTCCACGCCGTGGATCGGCCCCACGGGCCATCGTCCTCACCGCCGACATCAACATCTCCACGTGGGCAATATGTAACTAACACAGTATGAAAAAATTGGTCATTTTCTTCCCAGAAGTTCAACGAAGGCAACATTGTGCAAGGATACTAATGTTTGTCTTTTACGTCTTTAGTATATGTAGTGAATAAAATGGTAGATAAATCAATAGACTTCTGAATGGAGTTAGTGTAGTTAGTGCAGGCTAACCAAAAATTCAAGAAAACAGAAGAGCTCAGTTATTGAAATCTTATATTAAAATGTTAAATGGTTCAAACGAAACCATTAAGTTGGAAAGTATTTTGCCTTTTTATCCAAAAGAGAGTTACTATCAAAGCTGCCCTGCAATGCACCAATTAATAGAATGCTAGTGAGCCAATCTATGAGGAGATATTCATTGTCTGTCACAAGTCATTAGCTCTATATAGTTTCACTGAATACCAGAGAAATCAATAATATTTAGTGAATGCAAGCGGATCATAACAGAAAAGATGCCAACATCCATCACCCTGACCTCAAAAGTTCAGTAACCATGCACCTGCTTCCTACTATGTCAGAGAGGAAGGGA
This sequence comes from Paspalum notatum, assembly GCA_022530915.1. Lineage (NCBI taxonomy): Eukaryota > Viridiplantae > Streptophyta > Magnoliopsida > Poales > Poaceae > Paspalum > Paspalum notatum. The sequence continues at coordinate 30,025,993 of CM039692.1, forward strand.
TCCCAGATATTTGAGTACAATAGCAGTCAAGCAGCTCCTTATGGTCTAAGCTAAAACACCTTAATATCTACTATTGATCAAAAGCAGAACACTTATTTGGCATATGTCTCGCCGGAGACATTTACTTGGCATATGTCTCGCCAGAGACATGACATACGAATAACTCACAATGGATTCATAAAGTCTGCTTCTTTGAATTGTTCTGACACAAGATAATCAAGGAAGGAGTCTGCTCCTGACCTTATCGAAGAAACGAAGAGCAGATGTGGTGAGTCTGCTCTTGACCTTATCGAAGAAACGAAGAGCAGATGTGGTCCCGGTTGCCGTGGCCTCCAGTTCGTGGATGGATGGAGGTCGCCGACGACGCGCAGCCTGATCCAAGCGCGCGGCAGCAGGTCAGCGCGAAGCTACACCGCATGAGGCTACGGCGGCGGGCGGAGTCCAATTGCGAGGAGAGCGTGCAGCGGCGGCGGCGGGGCGCAGGTGCCGGCAGCGCAAGCCTACAGCGGCGGATGATGGTCGAGCGTGTGCTCGTGGATGGCGAGGATGGCGTGCGGGCGTAGGATCTGGGGCCGGGGATGGCATGCAGGCCGGAGCGGATCGGAATCTTTTCTTGCACCTACCCTGACTGCTCCGCGAGAGCGAATGGCAGAGAAGGCAGCAGCGCGCGGGGACAGGGGTCTCGCAGCGCGTGGGGCTGGTGTGCGCGGGGTTGGGGGCAGCGGCGCGCGGGGACGGGATCGAGCGAGGACGGGATCGAGCGGCGTGGCGAGGGTGAGGATGAGCGCCGGGCGCGAGGATCGCGGACGGGATCGAGCGGAGGCGCGGTGATGTCGGCGGGGCAGAGGGCTTGAGGCGCGCAGGTGGGCGAGGGGGGCACGGGGTTGGGGCGGGCATTGCGGCGAGCGCGAGGATCGCGGGGGCGCGTTGCTGTCGGCGGGGCGGGGTGAGCGGGGGCGCGGGGGCGAGCGGGGGCGCAGGGGTGGTGCACGCTGACTTTGTTGGCTTAATAGGTAGTAGGGATAGGTATTATTCTCAACACAAACCAAACAAAGATTTGAGACTAAAAACAATTTTCCATCTTAATTTCCACTATTAATTCCTACCACTAATTCATCTTTCCATTCCCAATTACTTGCCAAACGATGGTGTTTGGATTGTGATTTGGGTGGGAATGGGATAAAATTTGACCATGGGATAGGGAAATATACTCACATGTATTTCTCTACCCCTACCATCCAAACGAGGGATAAGGATATCCCACCTTCTATTTCCATATTCCACTCTCCATTTTCCACAATCCAAACAGCTCCATAATATTAGGGGGCGTTTGGCAGGGCTCCGCTCCGCGATTCTACGGAGCGAATCTGGTGGAGGCTGCCAAACGGCAAAAACTCCACCCGCTCCTCTGCCGAATCGCTCCTTCCGCTCCCATCGAAATGCACTGCGAGGGCGGAGCGCAAAAAATCCGCTCCCCCGGATTCGCTCCCATTCTCCTCCACCTCTCTCTCCTCTCTCGTCCTTCTCGCCTGCGCCGCCACCGTCGCCGAGCTCGATCCGCGCCGTCATCAAGCCACGCCGGCGCCAGGCTCAAACCACGTCGCCGTTGTTGATCTGTGCCGCCGCCGCCGATCCGCGCCGCCGGGCTCAATCCACGCCGCCCCGGGCGTAATCCGCGCCGACGGCGTCGATCTGTGCCACCACCGGCCTCGATCCGCACCGACGGCGTCGATCTGTGCCTCCACCGTCCATGCGCGCCGCCGTCGGGCTCGATCCGCGCCTCTGCCGTCGATCCTCGCCTCCGGCCGTGGGAGCAAGGAGGAGCGGAATCAAGAAGCGCTGCCAAATGGCACCGAGACGAGAGCGGGAGCAGCGGGAGCGAGGAGCAGCGAGAGCGAGGAGCAGAGCGGAGCGGAGGCGGTTGGGAGCGCTACCAAACGGGCCCTTAGTGGGTCCGTTACCAAGAATGCCAAATAAGATTTTGTTTGGGTAATTGTTTATCCTGAGTTTTATCTAGATTGCTATGAAAACAATGTTTATTTTTTTTGATAGCTACTCCCCTGTTCACAAATGTATGATGGGGTTGATTTTTTCTAAAACTTTGATCATTCGTTTTATTTGAAAAAATTGTTCAAACATGTGAAATTTTAAATCATACTCATATTACATTTAGTGATAAATCAAATGACAACAAGATAAACAATAATTTATTAATTTTTTAAATAAAATGAATGATCAAAGTTTTGGAAAAAAAAGTAACCACGTCATACATCTGTAAACGGAGGGAGTACATTGTCAGGTCACCAAACATATTGATGTGTCATTGCATTTAATAGAAGCGAAACCTAAATGAAACGCATTAGGAATGCCTAATCAACATGATTACTGTGAAATAACCACACACTGATTTTGCTCCGTTTTTATAGGGCATGTTTGGTTTACACATATTTTAGGAACGCTAGATTATATGCTGAATCCAAGAGTATTTAGATCTGTACAGATTTTTAAAGGTAGATTATCTAACACAAACCAAATGGGACGCGTTAAAATTGATGTTCCCATGGCACAAACTTATCAAACGTGTCCTTAAATCAAACACGAACCGGTCCCCTATGCACCCATGCTCCTAATGACCACATTTTGAAGGAAATAAATATATTTAGAAGGTTGCTTCGACTTCGATTTAGGATGCCACTTGGACACCCCTAGCAAAGTCAAATCTGCGCATCCTATTCAATAGTACAAAAATGCGACCCCATCCGTTCCCGTTGATTTGATGCCGCGACGGATCCTGATCCACCCACCCAATCGCTGTCGGCCGTCCCGCAAATGCCTTAGATATACAGTAGTTAACATTATAATCGTGATTAAGGAAAACTTAATACTAATATGGAGTAGATAATAATATTATAAGCGTGATTACTCCAAGGAAGAAAAGAGGTGGTGGAAAAGGGGAAGTGGAAGCGGCAGCAGCAAAACCCCCCAACCGGAAGGCAGAAAACCACAATAAACAAGGCACGCAACGAATCCGATCCCGATTTTAATTCCGCCCAAAATCAGCCGATTAATCCCCACGCCGGCCGCGTCATGCTCCGGCCATTCCTCTCCCCTCACCGCTCTACCGCCGCGGCGATGCGCCCCGCGTCCTCCGCCCGGTCCTCGGCCGGCGGGGGCGGCGCCGGGGCCGCCCACCACCACGGCGTCTCCGTCTCGCCGTCGCAGTGGACGGCGTGCCGGCACACGCCGTCGTCGGCCACGCTCGATCTCCTTATCCTGCTGCTCGTCCTCTTCTCTCTCGCCTTCCTCCTCGCCTCCTCCTTCGCGCACGTCGCGCGCTCGCTCTCCCCGCTGCTCGCCACGCCGCCCGCCGCCGCCGCGCTCGCCTACGCCGCGGCCGCGCTCCCGTACCTCGCGGCGGCGGCGGCGCTCGCCGCCGCCGCTTTCTTCTCCTGTAGCCGGCTCCCGCGCCGGCGGTGCCGCAACCCGCGCTGCAGGGGACTCCGGAAGGCGCTTGAGTTCGATGTCCAGCTGCAGACGGAGGAGGCCGTGCGCGCCGGCGCCGGGAGCACCGTCGGCGGCGCCGACGCCGCCATGTGGCGCGAGATCGAGGCGCTGCCTTGGAAGGGCGGCCAGGGCGGGAACAACCCGGACTATGAGTGCCTCCGCGCCGAGCTCCGCCGGATGGCGCCGCCCAGCGGCCGTGCTGTGCTGCTCTTCCGCAACCGGTGTGGCTGCCCTGTCGCTAAGCTCGAGGGATGGGGTGCTCCCAAGAGCAAGCGGCGGAACAAGAAGTGAGTGCTCGTTGACCTTATTATTTTTGTTTGCAAATTCTGCCAGATTACTCCATTTCTGCAGCTAAAACTACTCGTACTATTCCTATGGGATGGATTGAATTTCCCTCTGACACGTTTGTTGGTCATGGCATTATCTGTGGCACAGTGCACTGTTGTCAGTTATGTGTGTTTATTTGAGGTCACCTCACTGATTGATCTCTGTAATTTTCAGATTATTGTGCCTGTTAATATGTTTTAATCATGCTCCTATTTTGAGGCATCATGATCGGTCAATCCATCTTGTAATCAAATATATGTATTGTATGGCCTGTGTCTAGTTCTGAATCATCCAGGAAAGTGTTTGGGGATGTACCCTTTTTGTTTGTGTCATGATATGGTGGTGGGAGTTTTAGACTTTTAGTCCACTGAATTCTCATTTTCTGAGTTAAGTGGACCGTGTCTCAGCTCTTTGTACCATATATTATATTGCTAATATCTTGTTAGTCATCATTTTGCAAGAAAATGAATTGGTCTGCAGATGTGAATGGGCCATTGCAGAAGTTAGGCAACTAGCCAAATGAATGCCAAAGTTGACAAAGCAACTAAGCTTGTTTGACAGAGACATGCCATAGAGATCTCACTACCTTAATACGGAGTACATTTGATCTAAGAATAAATATCGTTTTGGACAGGATAATTGTACTGTGCCCAATTCAAATTGGTAGGTCTGAGCGTCAAACAAAAAAGTATAGAGGATTAGAGGTAGTAGTCAATGATGTTGTGGGCCACCTACCAAGGGATTTTGAAACAGTGCTGAAATTGAAAAGACACTATTTGTTCCATGTCAATGACTTTTGTTGCTGAAAGAGTCTGTCACTCTTAAGACAAATGACCTTTGATTAATCTAATTTGAGTATCTTTGATTTTTATTAGCTGATATGAAACATAAATCTAAGGGTCAGTATAGTTTAAAAGCTGTTTTGGGAGGTTCTTTACTTCTGTTTGACATGGTTTTAAAGGCAGTAAGGCAAGGCATGGTTTTGAAACAGTATTTTTTGAGAAGCTTGAACCTCATCTATAACATAGAAATATAAGCTTATTTAGCTTGTGACCTGTAGGACTTTTGCAACTTGGTGATTTTATATTTTGATCATGGATTTGAAGAAGTTACTTAAGCAGTACTTTGAGGTGGTGCAAGTTTCCTGGAAGAGAGTAGCATGGAATTGTGCTCATTGGTTATGGATTACACCAATATGTTCATTTCTGGGACTGCAGATTGTAGAAAGGAATACCAGAAGATGGCACTGCAGTATGATATGGATACCACTGGATTGCTGAGTGTGGGGATTTGACATCAACACTTGTCATCTCATTGAACCCAATTGTTGGATGTCATGCATGGTTTGTGTCTGCAAGGCCTTTTTGGTATCGGTGATGTGTGAAACATAAATGGGAAATTTAATTAGGCTGCAGCTGTGAACCAAACACTTACTTGACAACCACGAGAAAACCTTGCCAGGCTTGAGCTCAATAAATCTCTTTCATTTTGTTCATAATGACTCGATTTTAGCATGACTGTTGTTGAGCAAACCATAAAACTAAAATTTCGTCTATGTACCAATAGGGAAACTTCAATTCTTTAGGTTCACCTTTAAACTGTTGAATTTGTTTATTCGGAAAACCAAGAGTATGGGTAGAGTATGGGTCAAATTTGTGCTATTTTCTGTTTTTCCCCTTCCAGGCAGTGGGATGATTTGTATATCATTTTCTGCATGATTGTATTGTGTTGCATTTTTTTTATTTCATGCACATTTTACTTGTCTTGACCCAGGATGCCTCTTGATTTCTCTTCATGGCTTGAAATGTCTTGCTTGGGCTAATAAAGAGATAAATGTTTACTTGTGATTGATTTCTGGATGACTAAGTATGAGGGGTGCAGCATCTTCTTCAGCAAGGAGGCTTGCTATCTTGTTGAACATAGTTTTTCCTGATCATTTGAATCTTCTTTCCTTATTGGCATTTTGGCAAAGTTCTACATGTAAAATTATCTTCTAAACTTATGGATAGTACTATTCTAGAAAGTTTTTAGATATATCACTTAGAAATGATATTGGTAGATTTGCCATTTAGTGTATGTTTCATGATTTATCTACCTTCTTGTGAGCTTACTATTGCTGATGTTTAAAGAAAAAAAAATTAAGATCAGTTCAATACCTAAAAACATTTCAAATAGAATCGAGGTGATATATCATTGTTTTCTGAGGCCAAATATTATATTTCTGTCGCATTTTTTACTTCCATTTTGCCAAACTACTAATTCGACTTTTTTTGTAATAAAAAATGTTGCAGGGGCACGCAAGGTTCGTTCCATGACCGAGGGGTGAGGTGAACAGAGGTCTGATGTCACCAGTTGCAACACTGTTGCTTTAGACTGCAATATTGTTGAATAATACTTCCAGCGAAAGATACATTACAAGTGGGTTGTGCCATGAGCCCATGATTGTATTGTTAGACAGGGTTTGCTGAACCCCAACAGATATACTGATACAAGACAAACGATGCAAGAATAAAGAACTGTTAATAAAACATAGACATTGGGAATGTGCTGTCGTGCTTCTGCGTTCCGTTGCGCCCCTCGCTTTACCTTTCTTTTGGGCTCGTGTGGTTGGTCATTTGTTCGATGCCAGGGACTCATGTTCCATGTGAACAGGTAGCTTTGTTTATGGAAAATATTCGTATGATTTTTTTTTTTGCGAAACTCATTTAAAATTTAATATCTATCTATAATAGCGATACAGTGTAACTTGGTGCCACATCTATGCTTTTGTACTCATGGTGACACCTAAAATCTCGACCATCAGATTTGAGGACCATCAGGTTTCATTAAAGAATAACCATTTCTTGTGTTTATGTGAGAGCTAAATTGTCTTTTCCCACGTTTCGTAAGAAAATAATAATTAACCCATCCCGTCATGTTAATCTGGGTTTGCGAATCCTTCGACGTTTTTTGTTCTAAAGCAGCATTTGATCTAAAGACTATCTATCGAGCATTTTGAAAGTAGACTTACGCCCTAAGCAGAGTGATGAATTAGACGTCTAAAATTCTAAAACCCACAAATCCAATTTATCAAAAACTATGAAAGATGTAAGCTAACGGTGTGATAAGATTTTGCTAATGTTGCTATTTTTGCCTAAAAAATGAACTGGTGTTTAGATGAGGGGATAACACGTTATCCAATGTCTATATACATCTGGATAACGCATTATCCAAGAAAACAGACACCCCAAGTTCCAATCCGATTCTAGCCTATTAAGTCAAACCAAAACATAAACATACAATTGCAATAATGCAAATGCAGAATGTAAATTGCAAGTAACAACAACAACTTGTAATTTTACTAAGGTATAGAAAGATGTGTGAAGTCTCCCCGTCTTTCTTAGGGCCTGTTTGGTTTCTTAATATTAAACACAAACTGACTAAATTTTAATATAAAACTGACTAAAACTGCCAAACACCATATACTAAAATGGAAAAAATGACTAAAACTTATTAGCTCCAAAGAGGAGCTAAACTGACTAAAAAGTGGAGGGGGGGAGGGGGGGATTCCCACTCCCCCGGTCCCCCTCCCACCCCATCCCTGCGCTCTCTCTCCTCTCGGTTTCTTTCTTTTCTCGCCGTCACCTGCTAGCCGCGCGCCCACCTGCTGTCGCCCGGTTGCTGTCGCTCGGCCACTCTTGGCCGCAGACGCGCCGAAGCCATTCCCTGCCGCCGCACCCCCGCTCCCGGCTGCCGCGCCGACGCTGCTCCCCGCCATCGCGCCGACGCCGCTCCCCGCCGCCACCCACCTTCAGCGCCGCCACCACACGCCTGCACCCCGCTGACGCGCCGAGACCGCTCCCCACAGTGACCCCGCCGTGCTGCCGCCGCATGCCCGCTCCCCGCCGCGACCCCGCCGCGCTGCTGCTGCATGCCCGTGTCCTGCCGTCTGTCGTGGGAGGGAGGGAGAGAGAGGAGACAAGGAGAGGAGAGGAGGTGCGGTGGAGAGAGTGGAGAGGAAAAAGATAGTATGGTCTTTCTGCACCTCATTAATGCTTTCGTCTCTGTTTTAGTCATAGAAATCAAACAGGGTGTACTAAAATTTAGAACTAAAGTTTGGTCATTTTTTTATTACTAAAAACAGCCCTTAATCCGCTAAGAATCAAGGGAAAAGGTTGCCTATGCAAAGGTAAGCTATAACTCTATGCATAGTCCTAACTCTCTTTTTATGCATAAGTTTCAGTCAGAACACAGATTTGGCGGGGCGAAGCTTTGTTTGATGCTTCAAAGCAAAGCAGATGGATACTGTACTGGATAGAGGTGCCAACTGCCACTGTAATTTTGCGAGCACCGCCGCACTGCCGGCTCGGCCCGAGCCCGGCCACAAGCAAAATCCTCACCTACCAAAGGGCCAAAACCCTCGTCGGCGAGGACCGCCGCCCGCGTCATCTCCTCCGTGCGCGCGATGGCCGCGGCGGCGACCGCGCTGCCCACCGTCCTCCGGCCGAGGCCGGCCGAGCTCTCCCTCCTTTCCCGCGGCCCCCATGTCCCCGGCCCACGGCGCCCCGCTTCGTCGCGCCCGAGCCCTCTCCGCTCTGCGAGGCACCTGCACCCCGTCTCAGGTTTGTTTGGTGCTTGCGCTGCTTTAACTTCCTGGCGCAGCCTGCCTCTCCGTATAGGGTACGCGTGGCGGGCCGTGCCCCCATCGTTGGCTAATGAACCACCTCGTCCGCTGCAGCCGTGGAGAAGAACAAGGGCGCCGCCGCGGCCGATGAGGTCGAGCTGGAAGGGATGGCGCCCGAGTTCTACGACGAGGTATGTAGGACTGAACCATTCTGATGCATCAGCTTTTAGCCTGTACGACTGAAACATTATCGTCATGGACCTTCCTCATAAAAAATTCTCACTTTGTGCCGTGTTGATATGATAACTTTATAATTACCAGTGCCATCCATCTGACCATCTCCATTCACTGTGACGTATAGTTGGAATTAATTGTACCATGATGTCTGAAAACTGATTTTTCCTCAAAGGTGCTATGGCACATTCTCATTGAACAGCATCCCACATCGAATTTCATTCAATTTTTATGTTTATATGAATTGACAGATGGTATCTATCATTTTACTTAATTTCAGAAGGAACTATTTTTATGCAACCATATATCACACGCACTTCCACTTGCAGGAGTGGCAAGCACGTCAGCGGGAGAGGACTAAGGAATGGCATGCGTATCGGCAGAAAGAGGAGGCTGAGGAGGAAAGATTAACAAATGAGTACCGAGAGATAGGCATGCGCCTGAAAGCTTACCCACAGGAAGAAGTTTGCAAAGCTAGGATTTTGGTTTCAAGTTTCATAAGAGCTGGTGAAGATGTTGAAGAGGTGACTAAACACCTCATTGTTCCTTCTTAAAGATGCAAATATTCCTTCAATTTTATATCTGATATTTCTCTCCATTTATCTTTATGAATATAGCTAAACATGGTTTTGGTGATTATGGAAAGTAGTCACAAAACTGGAACAAGGTGTGAAATAAATGTAATCGAACAACATAGCTCTTTCTTGGCTGTTTCAGTGACCTAGAAAACACTTAGATATAGGAAATTATCGCAATATAGGCATTAAGCTGTTGTGAACATGAGTCTTAGAGATTGCTCATTGCAACTCACAGATGACTGCCCCCCCAAGCACCATGCTCCAGTCTCATATGATCTATTTTCTTTAATTGTTAGGTCTAGGGCCATTGGCCATAGCTATCATCTAATGCAGCCAACAACAATCCATGCAGCCGTTCTACTTTCACTTGGCAATATATTCACCATCTAACTCATCAGAAGTTGACTCCAAAGTGTGAGCATCAATGCATGAACTTTTCTCATACCAAAATGAAATTTATAGTTACTAATCCCTAAACTTGAGTTTTGCTACCTAGGATGCTGTTTTTTTTTTTTATTCATTTTGGAAAAGTTTTGTTTTATTGATGAACTGCTACTGTACTCATATGCAGGAAATTGAGAAGGCTGCGGAAAGAGGAGAGCTTACTGAACTTGTTCTTATGGTCATTTGGAATCGACTTGATGTTGCTCGGCGTGATGTATGTACTTATGGATTGTTTATCCTTGTTTACAGTTCAAGACTTCAAGTTCTTACAGTTTGGAGTTTAAAGTATTTTATTAAATAGAATTATTTCCTAGGAACTCCTAAAATCCCTATGTGCCAGATGTTAATTATATATTTTTCTCTCTATGTTAATATTATTAGAGTTACATTGTTGTTGTCGCTCATTGAAATCTTTTATAGCGCTACCATAGTGTTAAATATTATAACCTGTAAACATTGTTTACTTCATTTCCTTAGATCTTTTATTTCACCTGTTGATCTTGATACTTTCCTATTTTCTCAATATATAGCAGAAAGATATATAAGCTGTTCCTTTTCTTGTAAGTTAATAATATGAATGGACTCTGCTTTTATGGATATATAACATTCTATTGTACCTGCAGGATGAGCGGGATGCCATCAGAAGCCTTGATCTTTTGTATAGAAGGGTAGAGGTAAGCAACATAGATGTACCTTTTTTCATAGCTAGATGAGTCTGTATCCATATAAATTGAGTATTCAGGTATTTTCTCTTTTCTTCCAAAAAGCTCATTGTCATTGGTATGTGGCGGGATAATCAGCAACCATAATCTTAATGCAGACAGAGATTCTAAAGAGTGAAGCAACTCCTGCCATGAGATTACTCAACGAACTTCTTAATCTTCATGATGGAGGTGATAATGGCAAGTGGTTAAAGAAATGTAGAAAGCTCATGCTTGAAGTTTTTCCAAGAGAGGACCCATTCACTATGGTCTTTCCTGCTGGGTTCAACATGGAGAATGTATGCTATTTCGAGACAAATGACCTTTCCCATGACTTCCAGTCAAGATCTGTCAAAACTTGAGCTAGCAAATTTACACAGAAGGCACTAACAACTTTTAAGTATTAGCTTACATGTCACCACTCAGATATTGATGCTGCATTTTTAGACTTTCTTGGAAATATCACCTCTTATGTTGAAAAGTATAATATAGTAAGAGAAGATACAAACCACCCTTTATTAGTTGAGCCCTAGGCCATGCAGACCTATTGAAACACCTTAATTTCTTTTCAAAGCAAATCATACATGATAGCCGATATAGAAATCATTGTCACAACCCCTCTAGCAAATTGGTTGGGTCTAAATATAGTCATTATATCCATTTCAGATAATAATAGTTGGCTTCAGGACCTACTTCTTTTTAGAACACCTTTTCTATGTTTTCTTGGTTTTCATATGCTACAGAAACATCCTTAATGTTTTGTTTCCTATATTATTTCCCTCCCTTTTTCAGCATGAAGGGCGAATTGAGGTGCCACCTCAGGACGGTGATCTTCTCCTGAGAGTGGACTTTGTTAGGGAAGTCGATGGGCTGCTGAAAGAGGTTCAAGCTGAGCAAGAAAAGAATAAGGTACAAACTGGATATGACCCAGAATCAGTTGCAAACATGTTGAAGCAGCAGGAGAAGATGCAGACGATTCGTCAAGTGGAATCTCTCCTGGAGCTGGCGTCCTCCCTAAAATGGTGAGGGTTGAGTATGATCGAATGATTATGCTGTCTGCATTAGAAGGTAGGAGCCATTAACTTTACATTATACTCGACAGTTTAGAGAACCACTTGCACAGTAAATCTTACTTTTCAGCTACTTAGACCATTAAATGTTCTGTGTAGAGTCATGCAATCTGCTTAAGCATCAATGTACATTTGTATGCGTAGAGATATATAACGATGTATGTTTGCACTGCCAATGAAAAACCTATCCGAACCCGTGATGTCTGACTCTAGTTGGATCTTCCCTGCTGCACTCGTGAAAAAAATAGAGAAGGCGCGAGGCAATGCTAGGCCCCGAACACGCGCGACAGAAAACTACATAGTGGAGCCCCACGCGCGGATCATTCGCCCGGGGTGAACCCCTCACATGTTTGGAATTGCTGTGACCGGCTCCTGGATGCATGGCGTGACTGTCCGTGTACCGCAGAGTACCGAGCCGAGTCTTAAAACTAGACAACGCAAGAAGCGAGATGCGGGGAAATCCACTAATTATGAGGATGCGATGCGCCAAACAAACACATTCGGTCCTCGTCATTTCAGGGAGGCACTAGCTGCTTAACATATTCACGACTGATTGAAAAGATCCTTTTTGACCGTACCACCCTCTGCCAGAGTTAACAAGCATAGTAGTAAATGCACCTTCACAAAAAGGGCAAAGAAAGCTATGGAATTCAGGGGCTCAGATAAAAAGGCAGTAAGAAATTAGGCATACATCCATGATCCATCTGCAAAGATGAGGATCTTGATATCATAACCATTCTCATCTACAAGAAGGTTTCAACCAAGGGCTTTCAGTAAGTTGAGAAAATGACGGATTTTATTTCACAAACAGTCTTGTCTACAGTAATGTTCCGGACTTCTTACACAGGGCCTCTCAGAGGTTGTATCCACAAAGCTTTATACTTATTACTGAAGCCGTGCGGGCCTCATGTCTGACATTAGAAACTAGGAAAGAACCCTCTTCGATTCAAACAAAACACAACTATGTGCTTGTACTTGATACGAGGAAAATCCTAGCACTTGGTGTACTTCAGGATCAGACTCGCTTGAAAAGAAACCTGGAAATGTAAGTGATGTATCAACCAAGCGTAGCCACATGGATCCTTCTGCTAGAGCCGGTAAAGTAGCTCCCAATGATTCCTCGTTTGCATTGAAACATATATACAAATCACCTCCAGTTGAATCTGGCATCTCCCCGTCCAACTCAGCGTTTATGTGCATGCAAAGAAAGTTGCTAGTAGGATCCTCCCATCCTGGCTCCGATAGATCACTCCCATACCAATGTATATTTTCAAGTTTTAGAAATTCTCCTCTCTGAAAAATGTCCGCACGTCGACTCCTTAGCGCAGATAGAAATGAAATAAACCCGGTAACTTCCTTTACAAAAGTGGCCTTCAAGGCTTTCCAATTCAGAGGACCTCTATCCTTGTAGGATGTTGAACCAGCAGCAGAGTGTCCGCATTCGTCTCCCATGTTCAGAACAGGAATACCGAGGGAAACAAACAGAATAAACAAGAAATTGCGTATCTGCCTTAGCCTTGTTTGAAGTACTGCATTGTTCTCTGATGGTCCTTCTTCACCACAGTTCCAGCTGAACTCTGAACCAAGCTCATCACTGCTGAAGCTCACCAGATCAACAAGAGTAAGTCCAGAATTCCTGGATACATAGTTGAATGAAAATGCTGGGCCCCTTGAGGAAAACATATCCCCGCTGCCACACAAACGTGTAGCAAGATCACTAATAAGTGCTTCTCCTTTAAGAAACTTGCGCACATCCATAGAGAACCTTGTGTTCATCTCAGCCCATCTTTTCCAATGAGGGAATGGAAATTGGACATTAGACATGTCAAGCGGGGACCAAGGATCTGCAACGATCTTAGTCTTTGACAGAACAGGGTCAAATGCTATGGCTTCAAGAAGGGGAGGCCGCGATAGGCCCTCACCGCTTGGGCCTCTAACAAGGAAAGGGGCATTGATGAAGCAGAACCCATCAACATGGAAGTCAAGCACCCAATGGCGGAGGCTGTCCAAAATCAGCTTTTGAGTCACCGGATGATTGCAATTCAATACACAAGCCTTGCATCCAGCAACTCCGTCGGCAATGTAGTATGAGGGGCCATCGATGCCTCGGATCGATATCATTTGACACTCTGCTCCTCCTTCTGCAGTATGCGTGAAAACAACCTCCAAGAGAACCTCAATTCCATTTCTGTGCATTGCTTTCACCATATCCTTCATAGACTTGATAGCTGAAACGCTAGAACGTTCACTGCTATACAAACTCATAGGTGAAAAGAAATGGTACGGAAAATATGGCCCTTTCACCTGGTGGAATGGGAATACTGGCTCCAGCAAAACTGCATTGACACCGAGATGCCTGAAGTGTTCTACCTTTGCAGCCAGCCCGGAGAAAGTACCAGCAACATCGTCCGGCAGCCCGCTCGACCTGTCCTTGGTGAACAAAGCCACATTTGCCCGGTACACCATAAGCTTCTCTAATGGCAAGCATGGGTGCCTGTCCCGACCCCAGCTGTAGCTGGGTGCATCCTTCAAGGACGCGAGGCACCTTATGGACGGCACATCGTCATTGACAGAGTCGCCAGGGACGAAGTCCCCGATCACCTTGGCGTACGGGTCGAGCAGCGGGCGGTCGATGCCAAACATGGCGAACAGCCCGAAGCGGAAGCCGTAGCTGGCGTATCCCTCCACGCTCTCCAGCGAGACGTGCCAGACGTCGCCCGTCCGGTGGACGTACGGATCGAGCTCGATCTCCAGCGCGGGCTCGCCCCCGCCGCCGTCGGCGAACATGCAGAGGAAGACGCCCTTGGCGCTCTTGCTGTACACCGCGAAGTTGGCGGCTCCGTCCTCGGACAGCGACACGCCGAGCGGCGCGGGCCGGCCCCGCCCGACGCCGCCGACGGGCACGCGGAAGCTCGTCCCGCGGTGCGTCCGTATCTCCGCGCCCGCCGCGTCGGCCAGCACGAACGACGCGTGGAACGGCGCGCGGGCCGCGTCGTAGCACAGCTCCGCCGCGAGCGCGGCTCCTCCCGACGCCGCGGCGGGGGCCAGAGGGACGCCGCCCTCGGCGCCGGAGTCCGCGGGGCGGAGCACCAGCCGCCCGCCCTCCCGTCCGTGGTCCGCCGGGACCTCGACGGCGACCGCGTACCCCGCGCCGCCCTCCTTCCCGGCGACGGCCACGTCCACCACGCGGTCGTCGTCGGTCCGGAAGCGGTAGTAGCGGCAAGAGCGCGCCCCCGCGCAGGCGCGGGCGAGGAGGCGGGGCGGTGGCGCGCGGCGGGGCGTGAGCCCGCGCCAGGAGGCGCGGGGTGGGGCCGGCGGCGCGGGGAGGGCGGAGGCCATGGTGTCGGGATCGAGGAGCGGCGAGATCAGCGGCTGAGGAATTGCGTCGAGTAGCCACTAGTCAGTGGGCATCGCGTGCTCTGCGAGGGGGCCTGTGGAGACTGGAGAGGTGATTGCGGTGGAGTGGAGGGGAGTGGAGTGGAGTGGGAGGGGGGCGGGCCGCGCGGCGCACACGTGGTGGAACTGGAAAAGCGGGCGCGCCGCGCGGAGGACGACGAGGCGGGCAGCCCAGGCGGGCGACGAGGTCTGCTGCTGCCCTTCGGCCGTTGGAGAGTGGAGACGCACGCCGTGGCACGGCCCACGGCATCAGGACGGCCCACATCACGCGATGCCGACGAGGGAGCGTCGCTGTCCTCTTCTTCCTCTTGCGTTTGCCCCTGACCGGTGACGTTGCTTTCGGCTGGTGGAAAGGCAAAGGATGTGGGTTGGGCTCCATTGTGTGCGCGTGTGCTTGAGTACCTCACGGGTGACTGCGTTTTCTCACTTACTGGGCGTGGGGTCATACTGCCATGTCTCGTGTGTGCCGGTAGCGTCAGCTTCGGTGAACGTACAGGAGAGCATGGAATCAGTCAAGATAGATACAATGTTTGAAATCAAGGGATGTGCAAATTCATTCTCATAGCAAAACAACAAGATTTATCCTCCTTCCTTTTGTGAACTATGCATCTAGTTTGAATTCCATTCTTTGAGAAAAGACATATAAGAATTAAGAAAAGACCATATGTGGGATTTCTAAAGACTAGAAAATGTATACATTCATAGGCATAACACCTCTGAAATTAATAAGCTAGCCTATACAACGAATGAGAAACACACGCAACCATGGCTAGGACACCTTCTTCTCAAAATGGTGCCATCGACGCGGTGGGAGCAGAGGAGGGGGATACAATTTCTTTTGTGATGAGTTTGGATGGGAGCAGAACGAGGGAGAGGAAGACGTGTGCGTGCGCGTGCGCGTGTGTATGTGACAACAAGAAACGGGAGTGAATGAGCTAAATTCAACGAGAGAAACGGGAGTGCATGGGGGACCGGGGAAGATGTGAACAAGATAAAGATGCCAATTTGATCGGACGATAAAATGAATGAGCTAAATTCAATGAGAGAAATTTTGAGTCCAGCATCAATTAAGTCTGCCTAGCATTCTCGTATAGAATTGATCAAAGAGAGGTGTGGCAGGATGTGATGCTCCGGCATCTCAAATATCTAATTAAAGTGATCTTGCATTAATCATTCATCATAAGCATAATGTAATAGCCATGGTTAGTAAAGCATGGTCAAACCTTGGAAAAATTGCAACCTTGTTAAGTGTTGTTTACACATGTGTGGTTCCATGTTTTCTATTGTAAACCTATTTTCCTTTGAGATCTAGATGAAACCTATATTATCAAAAGTATAGACAAAGAGGTGTTGAACAACTTTTACAATTGGGGTTTTGACATTTGATGAGGTTTATATGGTGATTTGGGTCATTATTTGTCAATTGAGAAAACCACTTCAAATCTGACTTGTTTGGTGAATTCAAATTTTCTCTAGCTTACAATCACTTTCATGAAAAGTCCCATTGAATAAGTTGTAGGGTTTGAAATCCTAAACAACTCACTCAAAAGACACTTTGGGAGAAAAGGCTTGGAAATAGGACTTTCTATTTTTCCAAGCATTAAAGGTCCCTTGTCCATACTTAGGGCTGATTACAAAAATTGAATTTAAATCATATTTACACTTGGATTTTGGGGTTGTCTATTTTGACAAAGTTGTAGATCTTTGAGAGTAGAACTTTTCTTCCAATTGGGACTTTTCCAAATTCGGTCTCTAAATAAACCAAAACAGTGAAATACAGGAAGGGAGAAAACACATTTTTCATTTCCAAAATTTCTAGTCATTGACAGGTGGGCCCTCGGATCCGCGCCGACGCGCACGGCGCGAACCCGCGCGCGCCGCGTGGCTTGCCGGCGTACAGGAAGTACGGCGAGCCCGCCGCGGCCGTGGCCGGCGCGAGGGGGAAGAAGGGGCCGGTGATTTTTAGATCCGGCCCCTGTCTTTTCTTCATTTTACGTTTTAGTCCTTCCGCAGTTCGATGAGTTTAGCAGATCTTGCATTCTAGCCTCCGGATCTATAGGTTAATTACGGATAGGTTCCGGATCTGGGTTTTTTTCTATTTTCTTTTGATTTATTTTGGTTTAAACTTTGGAAAATATAGCAAATCCAAATAAAATCTAAAATGGACAAACTCAGAGGCTATGAACTCCTTGTGAATAGATCTACAAAATGGATATGATGTGGAGATGTGCATTGACTGTTTTGCCCCTGTTCTTATGCATGCATGTTAAATCTTCATAAATGGAAAATGTGTCACAAATGAACTCTTAAAATAATGGGATCTTGGCTTTGGTTTTTATAGTATGTCTTGGCACTGTGTGAATGATTATGGACTATAGCATGAGTGGTTTGCATCTTTTTTTATCATTTCATGCTTATTTTGATCATTTATGCAACTAGAAAAATGATGTAAATATTATGTATGCTCAAAATGACATGACTATATTTTTGTTGTGCTATAAATGGTATGGGGAACTCACTGGTAAAAATTTAGGGTGTGCATGTTTGGTTTGGTCACTGTTTTGAAATTGACAAAAGATTACTCGCTAAAATTGATAAATGGAAAAAGTGAACTTGGGATGTATAGAAAATTCCAGAAAAATTCTAGTGTGTTACTAGCATGATAGGGAGTACAGAAAGTAGTTTTAGGAAATTTTTGGACACCGTTTGTATATACATCTATTTTGGCATGTGAGGAATATATGGAAAATAGATGTCCTGTAATGGTGTGTAATTAGAGCTTGCTGATTTTTGTACATGTTCCCCATGCTAAGTAATGATTGCTTGTTAAATTTCAGAACCAAAACTCTTTCATAGAAAATATTAAAATTCTGACAATTTCTAGGGCTGAAATCTTGTTAGATTTTTCATAAATCTATTTTAACGCTTTTAGGGCTGAAATTTTGGCAGTGGTCTTGTATGCTAGTTTTCTGCATGTAGTAAAAGTTTGAGCTCTGTTGGAGTTATGTAGCTATGAGAACTCAAGTGCATATTTTAAATTCACAAATGCGCATGTGTGAGGATGATTAGGGTTTATACGTTAGGTTAGGCCTTAGCATCAATACATGTTAATATTTCCTTTTATGTGTGATAATTGTATTGCATCTGGGTGACGCTTTGTACGATTTTCAGTTTTGTCCTGAGTTTCTTTCTTATGTGAATCTCATGCACGCATTTGCATTCGTTGGACTCATTTACATACGATGGCATACATATAGATCACGGTATCGAGGAGCAGACGCAGGAACAGCCGCTGATCGAGGAGTCAGAAGACCAGGAGCCGGACCCGTAACAGGAAGACCAACAGCATGCCGTCGACTTCGCACTTGAGGAGACTGACCCTAGCGAGGAAGGTAGGCACACCCATATTCTCCCAACTAATAATGATTTATGAATACGCATATGCATTAGGTGTGGACAGGAACCTTATTGCATTAGACTCCTTAGCCACCCTAGCCCTATCACCTACACTAGGTACGTAGGACGAGTTGCCTAGAAATGCTAGGCTCGACTAGATACGAGTGAGATGTCACTCGTCACGTAGGTGTTTTGAAAACAAAGAGAACACTGTCTATGTTAAAATGTTTTATTATGTTAATGATTAATTGGAGACCGGGTGAAGATTAAATTTACTTTTCGCGGTGTGCGTTGTTGCGGTGTGATGGCTCCACCCGAGTCGCATAAGGCCCGTTCGCTGTTCGCCTGCTGATTGGCATAATAATTGCTAGAGTGCTTATCCGGTTTATGGGGCCGGTGAAACATTACTTGTGCTATCCAAAGAACAGAAACACGTTTCTACCCACTGGTTGAGAGAAAGTTGGCCCGGGGGAGCTTGGTACTCATGACGGGGAGACCGAGAGGTCGGCAAGCTCGTCATGGGGGCACAACCCGGGAGTCAGGTGGGAGTGATTCGAACTGGGATGTGACAAGTGGAGAAGGGGACTGTATGTGGGAAAGCCGTCGTGTTAGTAAGCATATGGGCCCCTGGCATTTTTAGTTATTCCTGGGAATTAGAAATCGATTCGAATCGCTGATGCTCGACAGGAGTGAGAGTGCCAAATATCACTGACGGGCAACGTAGTAATAACTTTGATATGGTACATTATAATCCATGATTTTGAATGCTACATGCTTGACTATTATATGCTTTACATTCATGCAAGATTCTATGATGTTTTTAAACTGCAAAGGCTTAGTTTATCATGAAAGGTAGCAGCTGTCAAATCCTGCTACTTTATGATCATAATTTTGTGTAAAATTCAACGGCTAAGGACCAACCCCCTAGTAAGCAAGCTTTGCGTCAGCCGTAAACCCTGTCCATTAAGTCCTCTGAGTAATTAGTACTCAGGGTTTTGCTCCCAAACATTTGGATTTCAGATATGGAGTTTCTCTTCTGTGCCTGCGTTGGAGGAGGGGCCTGTTATCATCAGGAGTGAGGAGCGCAATGATTTGGCACTGGAGTAACATCAGTGGGCATGATGTTGCTCTGTTTCTGCAAGTCTTTTGTTTATCGTGAACTATGATCTTTGAAAATTTCCGCTGCAAGATACCATTCGAACCCTATTTACGTATAAAACTATATTGAACTCTATTTTATTTCAAGCTGGTTTGTAACTTAACGATCTATGTAATATCCATTCAACTGCCTGTAATAATGTAACTGTTGTGGCTCCATCGTGAGTCGGATGTGTGTGATGTCGGTTCCTCTGGGTTGCGGTGCAAATCGAGAGCCGAAAGCCTCTCGACGGACGACCGGGTTTAGTATGGTCTAAGTACACTACGAGCTAATGGTGGTAGGTGTACTTAACCCGAATTAAATCGGCGGTTCCGCCACACAGGATGTGTGCCCTATCGCTATTGGAGACGTGGATCATGCCAAAACATTAAGGTAGCGATTGGTTGGCGGATATGGTGGAATAGAATGGTTCCGTTCCTGTATCTTAGAATAGAATGGTTCCATCCCGTGTTTGGTTTTAGAACAGAGCGGGTCCGTTCCCATGTTTGGTTGGAGGGATAAAAATGGATAGGTTCCAACTCCGTTTGCCACCGTTTGGTGTGGGGTCCATCTATCATAGCCTCATCCATCTCTCTTTCACCAGCTCGATCCCATGGGCCATGGCCGCCCCAAGCCGCCGCCGCGTCAGCTGCCATGCTGCCCCTGAAGCGCTGCCGAACCGCCCGCCGCACCGCCCCTGAGTCGCCTCCGCACCGCCGCTGCGCCACCTGAAGCCGGACTCGGTCGATGCGCCGCCCCGAGTCGCTGCCGCGCCGCCGCATCCCCGCCCACACTCTTCTTTCCCCTGCCCACCTCCTATGGCCGCGACCCCGAGCTCATTCTTCCCGCCGCGCGGCCCGCCCGATCCCGCCTCCACGCTCGCCCCCGTAGCCGCCGCCGCCGCCGCCGCTCGCCGCTGCGCCCGCGGCCGCCGCCCCGAGCCGTTGCTGACGCGAGCCGACCCCGACGAACCCTCGCCGCCACTCGCTACCGCCGCCGCGCCCTCGCCGACGCTGAAGCGCGGCCGCCCTTGCTCGTCCCACCGACGCGAGGGGAGAGGCGAGCAGGAGGGCATGGGGATGAAGAAGACGGAAGAGGACGTCGTCGGTTGGAATGGCTGTGTTCCACCAAAAAAATGGAATGCGAAGGTCCGGCATCTATGAGGTATATTCTCTACCCGGAATATCTCCGTCCCAGGTGTCCATCAACAAAACGTTAGTAAATCTGGAATGGAGCCGCTCCATTCCAGTAGATCCTTCCATCCAAACGCACCATAAGGTCCTTGGACTTGTCGGGCCCCACGCTGATCTAGGCTACATGACATTGTGTGGGCCTGCACGCCACCTGGAGATCTGCTGGATATTGCTATAGCCTAGCCTCACCATGCGTACGAAGATGACCATTGCAGGGTTTGGATGAGATTGCATTGCATACGATCGGATACAACAATTTAGCGGAGGCGCGGCGAAGCAAAGCTGATAGGAGGACGGCTAAGTGAAGGGATGAGGTGAAAGAGAGGCAGCCATGGCGTGGAAGCGAAGATTGACGGTAGGGTAGAAAATCCTCTTTAGCACATATTGTTACCTTGGGCAAATTTTTTTTAAAAAAAACAAAGTTGCTTGTTGGGCCAGGAAGGTTTGCTCCAGACCGCTCGGGGACTCCAGCCCTCTACGGCCCATGTCTTAGAGCTCGTTCGTTCATGCATCATGATGATGAGCTGTTTCACCGTTAATTGCCCGATGCCAGTCTAGATTTAATATCGTAACGTAGAAACAAACATAGTCTTTTAGTCACAGCTTCATTTTCGACGTGCCGGGCAGACACAATCTAAGGACTCGTTCGCCACTTGGAACCTGCGCATACATTTGGCAGAGGCGCAGAGCCCGGACCCGAACGGGGGGAGCCAGCAGGCGCCGGCAGTTGGAACCAAACATTTTGGGCGGAGCCAGCCGAGCGAGAAGCCAGCCAAGAGCGTCGTTATTTCCGTTGCGCCCCGGGCCGGCGCGCCGCGCTCTCCACGAAGAAAACGTCGTGCCGGCGCCTCCCTCTCCACGGCGCCGCCTGCCTGCCTGCCTGCCTCCGCGGCTCTCCCGGCCACGTTCCTCCGCCCGCATCGCGGGGCCTCCGAATTGAGCGGCGCGGTGGCGACCTTGATCGACCACCCGAGGCGCGCGGCCACCTCGACCCGCCGCCGCCGTCACCCGGCCTCGTCCCCTCCGCGGCGGTCTCAGCCCCAAGAGCACGAGCCTCAGCGCGGCCCACCACCACCGGGCGTCTACAGCAGCGTCCGCGGCACCGGCATCGGCGGCGTCGGCGCCCCTCGGTGCGCGGTGGCCTCGTGTCCTCCGGCTGTCTGCTCCGCGTTGCCCAGGTCTCGATCCATTCAACCAAATTACGATTCTTGAACGTACGGTTTGGATCGCTGAGGTAGGCTCATAATGAATACGTGCGATTATACGAATGGAATCGCGATTTTGGCGACCAAATTGCTCACACGCACGATCCGCCCACACGCATTCCGAGGCGATCGGCGCCCGTTCCCCGGCTGGGGCTCGCGCCGCCGCCGCTCGGGATCGAGGTAACACGCGAGCAGGCGCCTCGGTCAGTCGGTCCGGACTCCTGACACCCTCGAGGTAACGCTCGTTTCACGTATGTAGTCCACAACAGGTTAGGTTAATCTCGAATGCTTCCTCCTCTGCGTTTGACGGTTTTTTCTGACTCGTTTATTAACGCTTGCTGTTGCTGGGGATGATCTGGGAGTAGGGCTAGGGACATTGCATTCACCAGCCGTTTCACGACGTGAACTGGAACACCAATCTGGTTCTTTTGGTTCGGTTTGGCCCAGTTCAAACTTCACCGTCGAAACAAGCGTTCTCTCCATCTTTTCCTTTAATTTGGTGCATGAGTCCATCCATTAATTGCTTAGAAAATACTCAGATCATGGTGTCGTGACTAATTGGCTTTTTTTTTGTAATAACAAATAATCTCAACAAATATACTGATTTTAAACTCGCACAATACTAGGCACTAGCTGTGGGTTTTAGAGATGACTAAAGGAAAGAGGATCATAAGTTCAAGTGTTGCACGAAGACTAACAGGATACATGCATTTTCTTGAGCAATGTGCTGTGCATGAAGAATGACATATAAGGGATTTTTTTGAGCAATGTGTTTTGCATGAAGAATAATAAAAGATTGCATTTTCTTGGGCATTGCAATGTTCCGTTTTTTTCACCCACCAAGAACATAGCAATGTAAGGTTTCTCTAGTTGTGCAAAATGGAATGACTACTTGGATCGAGCCTGCTAAGCTTGTGAGTGTGCACACACCAAATTGCATTTTTGACAAAAAAAAAAAACTTACAGGATATCATTGAGAAGTTTACTGGCAATTTTTTTATGTTTGCAAGAAAGAATTAGTTCTCGACTTTTCATTCTATTGGTCCAACAAGTGGACAACTGGCACCAGTATTTGACCTATATATTTCACTTGCATGCAGACTTTTGCTCCAATAGCTAGCCATTACTGTATGATGCTGGTTCTGGAGTGAGTTCCATTAGAGAGATATGGGTTCCCTCACTGACATTGGCGTTTCTGCGGGAATAAACATACTATCTGCGTTGGGATTCCTTCTTGCATTTGCAGTTCTGAGAATACAGCCTATTAACGATCGGGTGTACTTCCCAAAATGGTACCTCAAAGGGACAAGAAGCAGCCCAAGGCACTTGGGAGCTGGTTTTTCAAAGTTTGTCAACGCAGATCTGTCAACATACATTCGATTTTTGAACTGGATGCCAGCAGCACTGAAAATGCCAGAACCTGAACTGATTGAGCACGCGGGACTTGATTCGGCAGTATATGTCCGCATCTACCTTCTCGGGTGAGTATAATATTCGTCTTTCTCAATTTTCAAATGCACTATTGATATAGTTTCAAGTCTTCAGAGTTCAAAAGTAATTAACTGGACCGCCAGTTTAATATTAGAACATGACCATTTTAGTCGTTTAAACTTATACTCTTACAAATCAATAATTCACAGCATAAAAAGTACATTATGTTTCCTGATGGGGCATTGTGTCCATTTGCAGTTTAAAAATATTTGTGCCAATTGCACTGCTTGCATTCTCTGTTCTTGTTCCCGTCAATTGGACTAGTGCAACACTGGCAAATGAAGGAATAAGTTATGATGAAATTGACAAGCTTTCAATATCAAATCTTGGAAAAGGTTCGAAAAGGTATAGCTAACTGTACTTCTACTTACTCAAGACATGTATTGTTTAGTGCATCTTGCAGCTTCAGAATGGACCATGTCCCCTGTTTTTTATAGTTACATGTCGCATAATACGCTAATGTACAACAATACCCATTTTCTCGGTATTGCTGTACATTAGCGTAGAAACCTAGTTAGAAGCTTTGGGAGGTTCTAAGAACTTTCATTACATCTTTTATAATAAGTTATCTGTCATATTTTTGGAGTTTTGGAAACATGTTCCAAATTATTCTCACTTTACTGGCTTGTTTGAAACCTAGAGCAGAATATATAATTATGCGCACTTTGACGTATCAAATACATTTAGCACATAAATAGTCATGCAGTGGTGACTTTTATAATTAAAACAAAAATCCTACATATTAATACTAGTGCATGGCTTTGATCAACTATTTATGTAAACAGAATAATGTCAAAACAGTTTATTAAGATTTTTGCAAGATCTTGATACACATAGAAAAACATAAAAGGATTGTCTGCAAATAGTCTTTTATTTAGGTGTTGTGGTCACTCCTGTGGTTAGCTTTGCCTAATCTCCAGGAAGCCACCTGAACAATGACACTATAAAAGTAATTACTTTTCTAATCAACAAAAAACTGCCTACAAAGCGTTTTTTTAAGTCTGCAGCAACAACAAATTTAAAAATTCAATGTGTTATCATGATTCAGTAGCGTCCATAACACATTGAATTTTTAAAACTGTTGTTGCTGCGGACTTAGATCATGAGTTTTTCCGAGTTGGGGCCGATAAATGGAAATTATCAGGTGGGGATCCTCTCCTCCAATCAAAAAAATCATGAGTTTTTCCAAGATCATGTGCTTTCTTGCAGCATAGACTGCACAAAATAAACACAATTCCTATATCTACACTTTTTGCCTGCCTATTTTTTTTTTCTCTTAGCAACTTCTTTATTTCTTTTTACATGTACTCTTTTGTCTTCTGCTACTTCACATGGGCTGGTAAGTTATCTACTATTGATGAAGAGAGATATCTACTAATTATTGGTTTTTTTAATAGGTTTTGGGCACACATAGCAATGTCTTATGTGTTTACATTTTGGACTTTTTTCGTGTTGTATCATGAATACAAGGTTGTCACAACTATGAGATTGCGCTTTCTTGCTAATCAAAATCGTCGACCTGATCAATACACGGTAGATTCTTTTTCCATACAATTTCCGTAAATGAGTTAAGTGTTTTCACTGATTTATTTATTTTGCATCTTAATCAAAGAAAGTGTTTTTTAGGAGACTGTTAAAGTGTAAAAATTCCTAACCCTTATTTTTTCCCTGTCTTATTAGGTCCTTGTGCGAAATGTACCTCCAGACCCTGATGAATCTGTTAGTGAGCATGTTGAGCACTTCTTTGCTGTGAATCACCGTGATCATTACCTCAGTCACCAGGTTCCAATTTTCATAGCTTCTTTCCACTGTAGTATTGCCATGGTGAATAACTTACACGATTGAGCAATAAGAAAATTTAGACAAGAAGCAGCTCTTTATTTTTTCACTCTGTTCGTTATTCTTTGACTGCATTTTTTTTAACTGAAGAAAGGCTTGCCTTTTTCCCTCTCATTCTATTTGAAAGAGGATCATATGCCTATACCTAAATTGAAAGGAAATTCCAGTTCGAAAATTTCCTCTCATATGGAGTAATTTTCTAAATTTGATCTACAGATTGTATACAATGCGAACCACCTTTCTGGCTTGGTTGAGAAGAAGAAAGGCTTGCAAAACTGGTTGATCTACTACGAAAACAAGCATGCTAAAAAACCTGCCAAAAAACCAACTATGAAGGTACAGCTTCTCAGTTGTAAACATATCCTAGTCCACAAAAAGATTCATCATCTAAGATGTCGTTTCAATGGATTTGTAAATAAGCATAGAAGTGGTATGACTCCAATACATTTCTTATAGACAGGACTGTGGGGTCTTTGGGGACAAAGAGTTGATGCCATAGAATACTACAAAAAGGAAATTGAGGAGCTATGTAAACAGGTATATTTGCACTAGAAGGACCAACCACTTATTCGTCATCTTGACAGTATGTCTGTCAAGACCTTCCTTCGATTCTTAGTTTCTTACTGCAAACTTGCCTGAATAATGAACAATGTTTTCACATGAGTTGCAGGAAGATGATGAGAGACAAAAGGTGATCACTGATCCAAATTCTATTATGCCAGCGGCATTTGTTTCTTTCAAAACACGGTGGGGGGCTGCTGTTTGTGCTCAAACACAACAGACAAGTAATCCAACAGTGTGGTTAACTGAATGGGCTCCAGAACCTCGTGATGTTTACTGGGCTAATCTCGCAATACCTTTTGTTGAGCTCTCAGTTAGGAGGCTTATCGTAACTGTTGCCCTCTTTTTTCTGACCTTTTTCTTCATGGTACCGATTGCAATTGTCCAATCCTTGGCAAATCTAGATGATATTGAGAAGGTGCTTCCTTTCTTAAAACCTATAATAGAAAGGTTAGTGTTACTATATTTTAATTTACTGTTAAGTTAAAGCATTTGTGGTATGTTACTTTACAAGTAGTGTTAGCTAACTCTTGCTATCTTAGAAGTTAAAACATTAAAAAAGTAAAGACTTCCAATGAGTAATTGCAAGTAGTGTTGAAGTGGGTTTGTGTCCAGACAATTGCGCACATATTTAAAAATAAGACAGTCAACATTAGAAATTCATTAGCAGGCATCATTTATGGTCTTTAGTGGAACCTCTTGTGTAGAGTTCTTGTGAATCATAAGACAACCTTTCTTGCCAAATCAATCGATCAGTGTCTGTTTGGGTAGCCTTGCTTCTTTGTAGCCTGTTTTGCTTGCTTTTCTTGGAAAGTGAAGTCCAAAACTCTCTGAACTTGTCGCATAGTTTGAAAAAACTCTCCGAACTGAAAAAAAAAAAAAGACATCTTATACCCTTCAACACCCAAAACTAGACAAATTAACCCCCTTGCAACAGTTCAAAATGGTTTTGTTGAACACGGTGCAAAGTGAATAATCACATTTTTGTCTTTGGTTGTGGATATGGCCTCTGAACGTGTTGAATGTCACCATTGCATTCTCGTAAAACTGGACTAATTGCAAAAGGAGCTTGTGCTCTTTGTCTTGTTACATTGTGAGTGCTTTCTTGTAATGGGTGAACATTAGAGTGAATGCTGTGAAATTTCATTGCTAGAGAGGTAATGAAATTCGGATGTGCCTGCAGTGGTGGGGGGGGGGGGGGGGGGGGGGGGTGCTTTTACCGCAAAATGAAAGATAATGGTGGAGGTGTGCAAGAAAACATTGCTTGTACATTATAAAAATTCATTGCTACCTGCATATTTCGGCTACCAATACTCCTTCTTGGACTGGACAAAGAAACTCAACACCTTTCTTATATTGTAAATTGTTTGAAAGATAATTTCATCATTTGGATCTAAATTGTATTTTGCAATGTCATGCAGAAATTCCCTTAAGTCAGTTATCCAAGGTTTCTTGCCCGGAATTGTATTGAAAATCTTCCTTATACTTCTCCCAACCATTCTAATGGCCATGAGCAAAATTGAAGGACACACATCACTGTCTGGTTTGGATAGGAAAACAGCAATGAAATACTACATTTTCCTTTTCGTGAATGTATTCTTGGGGAGTGTAATAACTGGAACAGCATTCCAACAGCTCGACAAGTTCATCCATCAGTCCGCTAACAAGTACGTTGAAATTTAAAGTCATTTTCAGCATTATGATATTTGATTATGGTACTTTCAGTCAATATTTACTATCTACCTAACAAATGACATTATTTTATACTGTCTTTGTTTTTTTCTGTTACTTCAAGAATTCCAGAAGTTGTTGGAGAGTCCATTCCTATGAAGGCAACATTTTTCATGACATATATAATGGTGGATGGCTGGGCTGGTATAGCTGCTGAAGTTCTTCGATTGAAGGCATTAGTCATATTCCATATAAAGAATGCTTTCTTGGTCAGAACTGAGCTTGACCGTGAGCAGGCCATGGATCCTGGAAGCCTGGATTTTTACAACTCAGAACCACGGTTACAGCTGTACTTTCTGCTTGGGCTTGTATATGCAGTTGTCACACCAATGCTTCTTCCCTTCATCATAGTGTTCTTCAGCCTCGCATATCTTGTTTTCAGACATCAGGTACAATCCTCTCTTCATGTTTCAAATCACCATGGTATTAGTCCGTGCTGAATTCACACACCACTAAATAACTTCTGCTCGCAACTGTTCATGAAAATGTTTCATTTGGTATTTTAAATATCAAGCCTTATCATCATTCTTCTCTTAACCGGGTCCCTGATTTTTTTTCCTTTGTTGCAAGATAATTAATGTCTATAGTCAGCAATATGAAAGTGGTGCACAATTCTGGCCAGATGTGCACATGAGATTAATCATAGCGTTGATAGTATCACAAATCCTCCTGCTGGGACTGCTGAGCACACAGGAAGCAGAAAAGTCCACTGTTGCTCTTCTCCCACTCCCTGTCCTCTCCATTTGGTTCCACTATGTTTGCAAGGGGCGGTTTGAGCCAGCGTTTGTGAAGTTCCCCTTGCAGGTAAGACTGAAAAAATGTTCACAAATATGTCTGCATTGTTGTCATACCAAGTCAACATTAAGCCAGAACAGTATGAAAAGTGTAGAAAAATGTGACCTACCTGGCATAAGTTGGCATATACTTCTTTTTGCAGGACGCCATGGTAAAGGACACATTGGAACGGGCAAATGACCCGACATTAAATTTGAGAGAGTACCTGAAGGGTGCGTACGTGCACCCAGTCTTCCGGAAAAATGACATATTTGAGCTTGTTGCCATCGATGAGGAAGAGAAGAACCCCATTGTTGTGACAAAGCGGCAATCTCGTATGAACACACCAGCTGGAAGCAAATTCAATTCCAGTTCTGGTGGTACTAATGAAGGGGACTTCAGTCGGATGCCTCCTACCTAAAGCCTGATTCTTTCACTAGCAAATATTTTTTAGTTCAGTAATCTTGTAAATGTTTGAACAAAAAAGAAATACAAAGGGAGGCAGTAGGATATTGAAACAGGCTGTATTATACATGATCTGCGCTTGCATTATTACATCAGGACTATTGCAAGATGCTGATTTGAGCAATTAAGAACTTTAGTTTGCCTTCTAAAGTCGAGTTAAGTCTTCCCCTGAGTTAAACAAATCTGATACTGGAATAAAACTATGACAGTATGCTGCAAATACTGAAAACAGGACTTTGAGCAAAAAATGTGTGAGTTACTGAGTTTTGTTCCAGGTCCAATTAATTAATTAATTAGCAAAACAAATGCGGAGTTACATTTTACATTCTGTTCTTTGAAAAATTAGTACATTCATCAAAAGGAAAAGGTTCAAAAAACAGAAACATAAGCTGAGGAAAGGATTAGTTGTAAATGGCTATCCTACAGGTACCACCAAAGTACAACAGCTCAATAAGTGAAACTTTCTTTCATGTTAATGTACGGACAAAAGTCATCTTGGTCTGAGCATTCTTTCCAATATGTGACACACTTTGTACATTTCAACACCCCGACAATATCCTTTCTTACAAAAAGCAAATATTAATTCCTGGTAGATACACACATCTATTACGAAACCTTGTCCAAGAATCCATCCGATCAGTGTATGCAATTCACGAAGCTTACCACCAGCGACAAGACCTTGCACAATACGCAAGACTGCAGATTTGGAGAGACCATCTTCTAGGGATTGGTTCAAACAGCTAAGCGCAGCCAAGAACTTTCCCTCTCTACAGAGACAATCAATCAAAAGATTGTTGGTAATGTCATTGGGTGCAATACCTTTCTCAATCATTTCATGAAGCAGGTGATAGGCCTCGCAAGCTTTCCCCAAGAAACTGAGGTGACGGATCAAAGTATTGTATGTCACAACATCAGCGACAAAAACTTCACTTCCAAGCAAGCAAAGTGCTTCATGAAGCTTCCCAAGTTCACAGAGACTGTGAACGACAATGCTGAAAGTCCAGCTATTTGGAGCAATCCCCTTTTTGACCATGTCGACGAAGAGCTTGACAACAGACAACCATCTCCGCTCATCGCAAAGCCTCCTCATCACGGTGTTATAGTTGACAACATTGGCATGCCATCCAATTTCTGCACTGCACTCCAAGAGGCACTTTGCAGCCCAAGCAGACCTACGGCAAACCCCATCGAGGAGGATGTTCAGAGTAATCACATTGGGACGCAACCCATCAGACAGCATCTTATCTACCAATGCAAAGCTCTTATCAACTCTGCCGGCTTTGCATAGCCCATTCATGTAAGTACTGTATGTGATTATATCTGGCGTCCACCCTTTTGCACTGCTCTCCTCAAGAAGCACAGCTACTTCATTGAAAGAACAAGCCTTGCATAGAGCTTCAATCAAGACATTGTAAGTGGCTGTGCTTGGCGCAAAACCAGCTGCAATCATCGTTTCCAACAGCTCTTTGGCCTCATCTATCATCCCACTCACGCAGTAGGCGTGCAAGATGGGCGTATACGTGTGAGCATTGGGCCTGCACCCTTCCTCCAGCATCAAGTCCAGCACGCCAAGCGACTCGGCCACCCGGCCGGCACTGCATAGCCCAGATATCAGCGTCGAGTAGGTGACCACGTCCGGGGCCACGCCGTTGGCCACCATCCACCGCACGACCTCGTAGGCCGCATCGAACCAATGCAAGCGGCAGGCGTACACCCCGACGAGTACGGTGCACGCAGCTGTGTCGGGCACGACGCCGTCTGCGGCCATGGCGTTTATCACGGCGAGCGCGGCATCCGGGTGAGACGCCGACGAGAGCGCCGCGGCGACCGTGGTGAAACAGGCGGCGTCAGGGCGGCGCCCGAGGAGGCTCCGCATTTCGTCGAGCAGGTGGAGGGCGCGCTCGGCGGCGGCACCTGGGTCGCTGCCTTCCCCTGAGGCGACGTGCGCGGACATGAGACGGTTGTAGTCGTACGGGTGCGGGGACCGCGGCCGGGACGGGGGAGGTGGAATTGCAGGCTGGTCGGAGAGCTCCTTCGCGAGAGCTGCGAAGTGGAGGAGGTGATCTCGCGGGGAGTTTGACAGGGGGCGTAGGTGGATGAGGCGGGAAATGGGACGCGAGGGGAACTGGAAGGGCATAAAGGAGGTGGGGAAGACTGCGGCGGCGACATCTGAGAGCGGCGGCGGCGGCGGCGGCGTTTTGCAGTCTTGCCGCCAGGTGCCACCGTGCCAGTAGCCGAGCAGCGAAGGGCGCGAGGTTCCACGTAACAGAAAAAATGGGCCGCAAGCCCAATCTACCAAATTTCGAAACAGAAAAAAAGGCATACTTTTTAAACTAAGTGTCTAAATTAAATTTTGATTTCACTAGGAATTTTAAAACAGGAACGCACATAAATACATATTTAAATGAAAGTTGTAAAAGAGTATTCTTTTCCTTTTAAATATGGAATATTTTGTTTTTTTATATTAAGTGGAACAATTTCTAAGTTTATGAGAAAAATGTTCTAACTTGATGAGGAAATTATTTTAGGAGCAGGAGAACAATGTTCTAGCTTCACAAGTAGATAAAAGAGGTCCACTTTAGAAGTAAAATGCTCTAGTTTCAAAAGAAATTGGTTTTAGGTTTAGGAAAATGCATCCATGTTCATGAGAAATTGTTTTAGGTTCAACACAAAAATGTTCCAACTTGATAATTGAATTGAGGGTATAAATAATATGGATATTATCTACCCGTGTTCTAGTTTGGATCCATTTGGAAAGGTTGGCATCTAGTCTGTTTGGAGTTCTAATATTTATTATCATATCTGTGGCGGAACCGCCAAATTTAACCTAGTTTAAGCACATAAGACTATGTGCAGCGGCTTGTGTATATTGATTGCCTAAACACTATTTCAACTACCTCACTCTCTATGTACAGTGTCACTACAATGTATAGACAGTTCTTTTACACGATCCACCGCACATAGTCTAACAAGAGTTTTGTATCTAAACTGGATTAAGCTCGGTGGTCCGTTAAGTCCCCAAAGGGCCCACACCAGGTGACCCATAAAAAGTCTTTGGATCCAATACAATAATTTAAGCAATAAACTTTAATAGACACTAAATAGGTGAGAGTAAGGATATAATGTTTTTATGATTAATACAATAAAAATAGAGAGCTTGCAACGAAGGCGGGAACCAACTAATGGAACTCTACCATATAAGTAGTAGCATTATATGGAATCAACATCGAGCCCACTGATGTTGTCTCACGTCATCCAACTTCAAGAATGAAAAAGAAAGCTTTAACATCTGGTTTCTTTATTTCTTCAACTTTGAGAGGTAGAAGAAAGGTGTCAGAAGAACATCCATCTTTGACTCCTTCTTGAAGAAGAGGATTGAGCTAAAGACTCTACATCTGAAAAAGAGGTTAAAGCCACAATCCTGAGTACTAAATACTTAGCAAGACTTACCCGACCACTGGGTCTAAACACGACATTTTAGTCTATGGCTGATCTGGTCAGGTCAAATCACACTGCAGCAAGCCTATAAATAAATCCTTAGCTTTTAGGGTGTCAACTTCTTTTAGTTATATCCTACTTATACTAGGTTATACCTAAGGCAAACACTCTGCGAAATCATTCTAAATAAAAGCATTATTCTTCTTAACTACGATGTTGGTGATGATTCAACTCTTACACCTGATAAGTTCAGGGATTCGAATCGATTTTAAACTCTTGAGAGGAATACTCAAACACCCGTTATATGCGTGCACGACGACCCCGCATATGACAATCCTTATATCCCTTGGCACGTAGTTTGAACCATCCTCACCGAACCCGGGTGTATAGTTCATCGACACCCGTCTAGTTGGTCTCATCACAGTTCAAACCTAGGTACAAGGCAATGGAAGGCTTATCGGAGACCGTTAAGGATGACAAGTGAATGAGGCGCGTTCGAAAGCCGAAAGGATGGCCAAGACATCAGACGGCCTTATGTGACATAGGCGGGGTCAGGATTAGGCGGGGTCAGGATCCCAACATGTTCATTCATTAAATATTTCCATGAGTAACAATACTAGAAACATAACTGATCCCGCCAAATGTCTCCAGTTAAAAACTCAAAAAACTTTATTGTCCATATTCCATTTCTTTTGAAAGGAAACGTAGCCTAAGATTTAGCTTGACTAAGCATTCTAATCTATTACGCATAGGATTAAATATGCTGGATTTAGGAGTAGTCATGCACTAAGGTGCCAATCAATTCCTAACTCTAATGCACATCCATAACTCATTGATTGAGACTCAAAAGAAAATGGGGAAATGCAACGGGGCTTGCCTGGATACTCAGGAAATATCAGAAGTCGGAATAAATAGAATTTGAGGCTTCAGGTAAATCCTTTCCCGAAAACACCAAAACTTGAGGATAATAAACTTCAAAGCTCCGTCTTGTATGATGTCTTATTTCAAAGGTTGAGGCATGAAAAGTTAGCATCATGATGAGCAATGATCCTCCTCGTACTATTGTTGTCTTGTAGAGCTTGGCTTCTAGATTCTTCCATGAATCCTTTCATTAACAATCTACCCGACTTACCGGATCTAAATGCATGATATGAGAGATGCATAAATATGATGATGAACAACATGTTATAAAAAGAACTACAAAAGTTCTTAAAAATAGAAGGTAGAACACTGAAATAATTATTCAGGCCTAATCATAGGCTTAGATAATTTTTCAGAGTTCTAAAACATTTTCCAAGCATTTTAATAAGTTTTTTAAAACCCGTAAATCAATTTATAAGAATTTATAAGTATTAAAAATAATAAAACATTTATTAAATACTTTATTAAAATAATAATTATAACTAAATTAAAACTTTAAAGCTGAATGATTTTTAAAGGCCTCAAAATAATAAACCTATTATTTCATTAATTATTTATTAATATAAAAGATTATAATAAGCTAAAATACTATTTTTAAATAACATAATAATATTTAAGATTTACAAAATCGTTTAGAAATTAAATTTAAAATAAAAAAATTCAAAATTGGAAAACAATAAATTCTAGAAAACCAGAAATTGAAAAAAGCCTAAGGTCCAAAATAGTTTTTAAGGAAAAAGTTCTAATTTTTCTCATTGAACTTCTCCTATGGTCTAAATTTTCCCCTCTCTTCTTTCAACTCGGCCTAGCCCAAAGACCAGGCCGGCCTGCTTCTCCTTTTTCTCTCTTCGGCCCACGCGGCATGCTCTCCCTCCTCCTCTCCTTTTGGCCTAGCGTCTCAGCCCACCTGGGCTTTGACGGGCGTGGCCCAGCTGAGGGCGCGGCGCGCGGCGTGCACATGCGGCGTGCACGACGGGCACGCACGCGGTGGCGCCGGCGACCACCCGCGCGGCGGTGATCGTGGCTCGCACCGGCGGCGACCAACCCACGCGGCGATGCGCGGCCCTCCTCTCATCTCTTCTCTACTTCTCCTCTCTTCTCTCCTTTTCCTCCACTTTCTCTCTTCCCTCTGCTCTCTTCTGCACGCGGTGGCCAGGCGGACCCGTCGCATGCCGTGCACGCGGCGGCGAACGTCGATCCCAACGATGGGAAGCTGCGACAGCGGCGGAGAGAACCCGAGCAATGTGCGTGCGGACGCTCCGCGTCGGGTGCACGCAGTGGGAAGCCCAATTAGGGCGTGTGTGTGGGGAATGTGGCGGCGACACGATGAACGCGCCACCGGCGCCATGGCGGTGTGTGAGCTCGGTTCGAGCTCGGGCAGCCCTAATCCTCGACGAGGATAAGACGAGGAGGTAAGAAGAGTTGTGGCACATAGGTTCTCGCCCTCAGGTGGCAAGGAAAGGCGACGAATGGAACGGACGACGGCGAGGTGAGCGGCGGTGGGAAGATAAGTGGTGTGAGGCGAGTGGGGAGGCAGAGCAGTGGACATAGGTGGTGGCTTGGGTCGAGGTGGCTGGGGAGGTGCTTGTCGGGGTCTTAAATAGGCCCGGGAGATGGTGGACAGGCGGCGGCGGATGAGGACGGTGAGGGCGGTGGCGAATCCCTTCGGGTACCGCGGAGGTGAAGACAACGGGCGAGGGGGCGTGGACCTGTGGGCTTGCCTGGATGGAGCTCTCGGGTGCGGCCTGGGCTGCGGGCGCGGGACGCGTGGCGGAAGGACGGTGGTGGGGATGGGTGAGGCAGTGAGGCGGAGGGGAATTTCTTCCCGTCTCCTCTCCGGCCAGATGAGGAAGAAGAGTGTGGCAGGCCCCGCTTGTCAACCAGCGCGGCAGCGGGCCGCCTTGGCGGTAAGCCCATGCGCGGCCAGTGCAGCCTAGGCGCTCGGCTGGGCCGCCGTGTGGCGCGGGTTGTTAACTAATTAGCTCTTTCACTTTTAACCCTTTCTAAACACAAAATTTCCCAAAGGTTCAAGTACAAAAGTGAAAGGTATAAATTACACTATCACCTTGCACTTTTTCCCTTAGAGAAAAATAGATTTTGAGAAGGGTTTGAATCCAAATTTGATTCAAAGAAATTTAAATCTTAATTCCAAAATTTTGAAAAATTGACTTTAAATTAAAAAAGAGTTTAAATATTAACTACAAAGTTTTCGTGTTATGCATATGATGACATGCTTAAATGCACTTAGAAATACGGGGTATCACAATATTTGTATCTGTGTTTGTATGCTGAATGTTATATATATGTGATGTCGATATCCAATCTTATTCGGTACATGTGACAATATCCTTATTCGATTTGAATTTGAAGAAAAAAAGGAATGAAATCAGCAATATCTATCCGCATTTGATCCAATTATACCCCTACAATCGAGAGAATTGAGATGTCCCAAGAGGGCCTGAATATGTGTTCCCTAGAAATTGAAATAAAAGCCTTTGTAGAAGTCATTAGTAACATGTTGATCACCTGTTTTTGCAACCAAGTAAAGAACACAAGGAAAGTGAAGCCCACAAGAGGTAAACATCCTAGAGCAATTCAAAACATTGAACTAGAACTTCTTGCAATTGCTGGTCTACAATAAGAACAAGCTGTAAAAACTAATCTTTGCAAGAAGTAGAACTTCATATGAAAAAGCATACAACTAGAACTCATGTCACGAAAAGTAGGAACTACCAAATTAAATTTGTTCTTGTATATTTTTTAAATTTTACTACTCACTTTCATGTTTACCGAAACTACCAGTAGATTAGTCGCTTGATGTGTCGATTTGCTTACTTGGTTGCTCTCTTTGTTGATTGTGAGATCGGTTTTTCTTCCAATCGTGTGTTTTAAGGGAACCCGGGTACCTGAGATTTTGGTTACACGTTTTTTCAGGCAGTTCTCGGGTATCAATTTCAAGAACCTGAATTTTCCAAAACCCAAAATACCCAACCCGAAAATTTTTAGGTAACCCAAATGTCCACTGCTATTATACATTCTGTAAGTGCAATCACCTTTTGAGGGTTTTGGTTATTAATGACAATACAATTAAAAGCTCTAATGAATATATATGAGCACTTTGCAAGTAATGAAGATCATTCAATAAGTGCATAAGAGAGAAAAAGAGACAAGTCTTTGTGTAAGTAAAGAAAAGGAGACCCCCCATTCCATTCAAATTTGAAGACCAAGGAGTCTCCACTTAAAAGCATAAGAAAAGGTTTTCATGTTTTATCATTGAGTTAGTAAACGCCGTACTATAAAGAGGGACCAACAAAGGTATGCTCTTGGTGATACTAAAGCTCAAAGTGTCCAAAAATCCATCCAATATTCACCTTCAAATCTTACTCAATTTCTGCTCTCATATCGGTTGATGCCTCGGTTGAACCAGTCTCCATACTCCCTTAACCGATTTTGTTTCTGGTATGCTTTTCGGTTGATGCCCCGGTTCAACCAGGCTGAGGACCTCTTCAACCGATTTTGTTTCTGAGTGCATTTCCGGTTGAACCAACCTCGCCCGGTTCAACCGATTTTACACAGACTGCACCCCAACGGTTATTTCGAGAGGGCCCATATAAATACCCCTTCACCCCTCTCTCTAAAGGGCTCCTTCCACCTCCAGACACCTCAGGACATATTTTGAAAGAGCACTCTCTCCTCCACACCTCTCTCCAATTTTGGGCTTCCAAATCCTCAAATCTTCGAGTGGATCTTGCAAGAACTTGAGAGCTGAATCTGCTGCACTTCTTCTCCTCTCTCTCCCTCTCTTGTTCTTGAGCTTTGAGCTTGGTGACACCTTGAGCAGGCATTGTTGGTTTGTTACTCTTGGAACCTGAGTTCCTAGACGGCTAGGCGTCACCTTGGGCTTCATCCCCTCTTGTGTGGTGGTGCCAAAGGAAGTTTGTATTACCCCAGCTTGTGAGAGCTTCTAGTAAGTGACCTCATCGTACCTTTGTGGTTGGTGAGGGGAGGATTAGGGTTGAAAGAGACCCGGCTCTTTGTGGGCGCCTCAACGGGGAAGTAGGGCACCCTTGTGTGTGACCGAACCTCGGATTAAATCCTTGTCCCCGTGTGCTTGCTTGTTGTTCTTGTTGCTCTTCGTGTTCTTACTCTTGTGTTGCAAGTTTTGTCCCGATCTATCTTGTGTGCAGGTTGGGTGGTGAGCCCCCTTCAGATCTGCAACCTTAGGCCAAAAGAAAGGTTTTGATTCAAACGGAATCCTTTTTGGTTGCACGGTTTGAGAGATCAATTCAGTTCTTTATTTCCGCATTGGTTGAACCAGTCCACTGCGGTTGAACCATCTTTGAGCAGGTTGACCCTCATTGGACTAGTTCAACTTTTAGTACTGACTTTAGTTGAATTATTTGTGTAAGAAAATTCAGGTTAGCCTATTCACCCCCCTCTAGGCTACTTTCAATTGGTATCAGAGCCTAATCCTCGTGATTAGCGCTTAACCGCGTGAGGAGAAGATCATGGAAGGCAAG
Source organism: Paspalum notatum (assembly GCA_022530915.1). NCBI lineage: Eukaryota > Viridiplantae > Streptophyta > Magnoliopsida > Poales > Poaceae > Paspalum > Paspalum notatum. The sequence continues at coordinate 30,063,522 of CM039692.1, forward strand.
GGAAGTACCTCCGGTGGTGACCATGACAAGTCACTTACTCAAGAGCTGCTCAACCTCTCCGAGAGTGAAGCTCTTGATCCCAAAACCAAGGATGAAGCCATGAACTTGGCCATGAAGCTGTACAAGAAGATGAAAGAGATAGAAGATGCAGCCAAGAAAGAAGAAGAGGAAAAGAAGAAGGCCGAAGAAGAGGATGCAAGGAAGAAAGCCTTGGAAGACGAAGAAAGAAAGAAAAAGGATGTGATCAATGTCGACGAGAGTACACTTGAGAGCATGGTAAAGGAAGTGATGAAGAAGCTTCAAGTTAACCATCAGCCCGAATCATCTAACTCCAAGGTTGAATCCAAAAAGGGCGAAGTAAAAGAGTATCATCGTGTCTCTTTTGATTATTCTCGTTCAATTGCACCTACTTTCTCCTCGGCGCCACTCGGAAAAGTTCCTACTCTAAATGAGTTGAACTATGATGAGTGGTCCAACAAAATGCAATATTACTTATTCGGAATCCATCCGAGTCTTTAGGAAGTTGTGAATGTAGGTATTTACAAGCCAAATGAAGACGAAGAGATGACTCCCGAGATGGTACAAGATATGCATCGCAATGCCCAAGCTGTGAGCATTCTCCTAGGATATTTGGAAGGAGAAGAGTATCGGAGGGTAGAAGGACTTAAAGATGCAAAGTTGATTTGGAACACTATCAAAATGTCACATGAAGGTGATAGCAAGTCGAGAAGGCAAAGAATAGAAGTGGTAGAGGGACAACTATCACACTTTGCTATGAGAAGAGATGAGTCTCTCAAATCCTTATTTGATAGACTCATGACCTTAGTGAACAAAATAAGAGCTCTTGGAAGCAAGAAGTGGAAAGATGACAACAAAGTCACAAGATTGCTCATGAGAGCATATCAAGTGAAAGACAAGAACCTTGCAAAAATAATCAAAGATAGAGATGACTATGAGGACATGAAGCCACATCATCTCTATGCCATGCTCCAACAACATGAAGCCGAAGATGAAGCAGCCGATCAGCAAATAAGAGAGGTCAAAGCTCTTGCCGCAAGAAAAAGCAACAACCACAATTGTCAAAAGGATGACAAGGATGAGCCCTCATCATCATGCAAGCATAAGAAGGTTGTTGAAGAGTCATCAAGTGACGAAGAAAGCTCAAGTGAAGATGAAGAAGAAAATGTTGCTATGTTCATCAAGAGTTTTAGGAAGATGGTGAAAGGTGGTGACAAATACCACCGAAAGGGAAAGAAGAGGCCATGCTACAAGTGTGGCAAGTCGGGTCACTTCATTGCGGAGTGTCCTAACAAGGGTCAAGAAGGAAATGAGTTCAAGAAAGAGTACAAGAAAGACAAATACAAGAGAGGTGAGAAGAACAAGGGCTACTACAAGAAGTCCAAGAGAGGTCATGCTCACATAGGTGAGGCATGGAACTCCGAAGAGGAAAGCTCAAGCTCCGAGGATGAGAAGGTGGCAAGCATAGCAATACAAAAGCCATCATTCTCACCAAGACTCTTCACCAACCTCTCCGATGGCGAAGATGACTACACTCCTACTTGTCTCATGTCAAAAGGAGTTAAGGTGAATTCTAAAACTGCTTTGTCCATTGAGCATGATGAACCTAGCTTTAAGGATAAAATGATAAAAGAATTTGGAGAAAGAGCTTATGACATAATAATCAAGCTTACGGAAAAACTAGAAAAGAGGAAAATGACTCTTATAGATCAAGAGGACTTGCTCATCCTTGAAAAGGAGAGAAACCTTGAACTACAAGAGACATTGACCAAAGAGAATGTTAAAGTGGAAGTCTTGACTCGGGAACTCTCCTTGGTCAAGGCTGCCATGGAAGAAAAGGATGTTGAACTTGTAAAGGTTAAATCTTCCATGGATGAACTAAAGGATGCCAAAAATGTACTTCAACAAAACATTTCAAGTTTAGAAGTTCGATACAAAGAACTTGAAGTACAATTTGACACTCTTTGGAACACCACTTCCACATTCTCTTCGGTCACCATTGATTCTAGTGCTTCCACAAGCGATGATTGTAAAAAATGCTATAATCATGATATGAATGCTTGTGATACTAACCTTGAAAAGGTAGGGATCTTGAAAGAAAAGATTAGACAATTTGAGTTGACAAAGAAAAAGGGTAAGCTTGCCAAGAATGATGAACCAAGGAAGAAACACCCAAAGCTTGAACCTACCAAGAAGAAAGGAATTGGATACAACTATCACACGGTCAACCCTCATGTTATGAACAACAACATGGGTTGGAAGGCACCTAAGTTTTTGAAATCTATGACCCTGTTTGATGTGTTGGAAGTGGTGCATTCATCATCTACTCAACCAAAGGAGACCAAGAAGCAAGAGCCTACAAGTGAAGCAAAGACCGTAACTCCCATTTCTAGGCCATACTTGTGTGACTATATGGTGGTTTGGGAACATGGTGAGATGGTGGTCAAATATGTGGGTGCTTACAAGAAGAAGCAACTCATGAAGAGGAGTGTATGGGTACCTAAGGCTCTTAGAACTAACCCTCAAGGACCCAAATCTTTTTGGGTACCTAAACACAAAGCTTAATTTGTTTTGTAGGTCTACTCCTCCGGTGAGTCAAGTTGGGTGCTTGATAGTGGATGCACAAATCATATGACCGGAGAGAGAGACATGTTTACCTCCTTGCAAGTCACAAATGAATCTCAAGAAATTGTATTTGGTGATAGTGGCAAGGGGAAGTAATTGGTGTTGGTAACATTCCTATTTCTCATGATCAATCACTTTCTAATGTATTGCTTGTTGATTCGTTAAGTTACAATTTGTTGTCCGTATCACAATTATGTGAGAAAGGCTTCAATTGTCTCTTTACGGATGAGGGTGTGCAAATCCTTAGAAGGGAGGATTCCTCTATTGCTTTTACGGGTCGTTTGAAGGGCAAGCTCTATCTTGTTGATTTCACAACAACTAGAGTAACACCCGAGACTTGTTTAGTGGCAAAATCTGACAAAGGGTGGCTGTGGCATCGCCGGCTAGCCCATGTTGGCATGAGGAACTTGGCCAAACTTCAAAAGGATGAGCACATTCTTGGACTAACAAATGTTTCCTTTGAGAAAGATAAAGTTTGCAGTGCATGCCAAGCCGGAAAACAAGTTGGAGTGCCACGTCCCGCCAAAAACATCATCACTACATCAAGGCCATTGGAGCTGCTACACATAGATTTATTTGGTCCGGTGGCATACATAAGCATTGGCGGTAACAAATACGGTTTGGTAATTGTTGATGATTATTCCCGTTTCACTTGGGTATTCTTTTTGAGTGACAAAGGTGAAACCCAAGAGGTGCTCAAAAAGTTCATGACAAGAGCACAAAATGAATATGAAGTGAAGATCAAGAAAGTGAGAAGCGACAATGGAAAAGAATTCAAGAACACCGGCGTTGAGGAGTATCTAGATGAAGAAGGCATCAAGCATGAGTTTTCAGTTCCATACACACCGCAGCAAAATGGTGTGGTGGAAAGGAAAAACCGGACACTCATTGAGGCAGCTAGGACCATGCTTGATGAGTACAAGACGCCGGACAACTTTTGGGCTGAAGCTGTCAACACTGCGTACCATGCAATCAACCGTCTCTATCTTCACAAGATCTACAAGAAGACATCATACGAGCTATTGACCGGTAACAAACCTAAGGTGCACTACTTTCGGGTTTTTGGTTGTAAGTGTTTCATACTTAACAAGAAAACCTAAGGTACACTACTTTTGGGTTTTTGGTTGTAAGTGTTTCATACTTAACAAGAAAACCAAAAGCTCAAAGTTTGCACCTAAGGTAGATGAAGGTTTTCTACTTGGTTATGCCTCAAATGCTCATGGATACCGTGTCTTCAACAAAAACTCCATTTTAGTTGAGATTGCGGTAGACGTGACATTTGATGAGACTAATGGCTCGCAAGGATATTTGGATGAAAATGTTGCAGGAAATGAAAAACCACCATGTGCAGCAATAAAGAAGTTGGCAATTGGAGAAGTAAAGCCTCAAGAGAAGGAAGATGGACAAGTTGATCAAGCTCGAGTGGTGATGCCAAATGTTCTCCCATGCTTGGAACAAGGGGGAGCAGCAAGACCAAGTGAAGAGGTTACACAAGTGGGGGATCAAACTCTCATGAGTGGAGATTCCGCACCTCCAAGAGATGCACCACAAGAGCAAGATCAAGACTCAAGTGAGAACTCTCCAATCGCTCAACAAGAAGAACATGGTGGCCAAGAGCAAGAAAATGAAGATCAAGCTCAAGTGCATAAGGATGATGGGCAAATACAGCGCCAACAACTAGTGTCTCATCCTCGTGTACACCAAACTGCGCAAAGAGATCATCCTGTTGACAACATCCTAGGAAGCATTCGAAGAGGGGCAACCACTCGTTCACGTTTATTAAGTTTTTGTGAATTTTACTCGTTTGTTTCCTCTTTGAGGCCTCTTAGGGTGGAGCAAGTTTTGGAGGACTCGGATTGGGTCATGGCTATGCAAGAAGAACTAAACAATTTCACACGGAATGAAGTCTGGTCCTTAGTCGAAAGGCCCAACCAAAATGTGATTGGAACCAAATGGGTCTTTCGAAACAAGCAAGATGAGCATGGCGTGGTGACAAGAAACAAGGCACGGTTGGTGGCCCAAGGATTCACTCAAGTTGAAGGCTTGGACTTTGGAGAGACATATGCACCGGTGGCAAGGCTTGAGTCAATTCGGATCCTTATAGCTTTTGCCACCCATGACAACTTCAAGCTGTACCAAATGGACGTCAAGAGTGCTTTCCTTAATGGACCAATCCAAGAGTTGGTATATGTGGAGCAACCGCCGGGCTTTGAAGATCCAAAGAAGCCAAACCACGTCTACAAGCTCCATAAGGCGCTCTATGGGGTTAAGCAAGCTCCTAGAGCATGGTATGATTGCCTTAAGGAATTTCTCTTGAAAAATGGCTTTGAAATAGGAAAAGCCGATTCTACACTCTTCACTCGTAAATTCGATAATGATTTGTTTGTGTGCCAAATATATGTCGATGACATTATATTTGGTAGTACTAACAAAGCCTTTTGTGATGAGTTTAGTAGGATTATGACCAAGAGATTCGAGATGTCCATGATGGGTGAGCTCAAGTTCTTCCTAGGATTACAAATCAAACAACTCAAGAAAGGCACGTTCCTATGCCAAACCAAGTACACGCAAGATATGCTCAAGAAGTTTGGCATGGAGAACGCAAAGCCCATCAATACTCCCATGGCATCTAAAGGACACCTCGACCTCTATGATGAAAGCAAGAAAGGTAAAGACGTCGACCAAAAACTCTATAGGTCAATGATAGGTTCTCTGCTATATCTGTGTGCATCTAGGCCTGATATTATGCTTAGCGTGTGCATGTGTACAAGATTTCAAGCTGACCCGAAAGAGTGCCACTTGGTGGCTGTTAAGAGAATTTTGAGATATTTAGTTCATACACCAAACCTTGGCTTGTGGTATCCCAAGGGCTCCACTTTTGATCTTCTTGGCTATTCCGATTCGGATCATGCCGGTTGCAAAGTTGATCGGAAGAGTACATCGGGGACTTGCCAATTTCTTGGTCGGTCTTTGGTGTCTTGGAGCTCTAAGAAACAAACTAGTGTTGCACTATCCACCGCCGAAGCCGAGTATGTTGCAGCCGGCGCTTGTTGTGCTCAACTACTTTGGATGAGGCAAACCTTGAGAGACTTTGGTTGTGAGTTTAGCAAGATTCCTCTCTTGTGTGACAATGAGAGTGCGGTCAAGCTTGCAAACAACACGGTGCAACACGCACGCACCAAACACATAAACATCTGCCACCATTTCTTGAGAGACCACGAAGCCAAAGGAGATATCGCCTTACATCATGTGAGTTCCGAAAATCAACTAGCCGATATCTTCACTAAACCCCTTGACGAGTCAAGGTTTTGTGATTTGAGGAGTGAACTAAACATCTTGGATTCTCGTAACGTGGTTTGAAGCCTTGCACATGCTTGATTGGTTTTATCTTATAGAATTCTAGTCAACCCATGCTTAAGAAAAGATAATAAATCGTTGGTTTTTCGGATCGTTGGATCCTCCTAAGGACGAGTGGCCATTGTTCTGTAATGATGGTTGTGGCTGGCCACTTAGATCTAAAATTCTCTCTCTAAAAGGCTCTTTGAAAAGTATTTCAAAACCAGCCTCAAAACTGAAGAAAAATTTCTTTCTTTCTGTCTGTCGGTTGATGGATCGGTTCAACCGATCCAGAGCGCGTTTCAACCGATTTTGGTACTGAGTGCGTTTTTGGTTCAACCAGGCGCGCATCGGTTCAACCGGCCTTGGGCCTCTCTTGCCTGGGTCGGCCCGTGCTCTCTCTCTCACCCATTCGGTCTGCCTCCTTCTCCCGACGCCTTTTTCTCCCGTGCTCCTCCTCCGCTCGCCTCCTTCTGCAGCCCTCTCCGGCGGCGGCGGCTGGGACTGGGGCAACGGCAGCTGGGAGCTTCCTCGTCAGCGCGCCTCCCTACCCCTGCAGTTCTTTTTTTTCCGCGCGCACCTCGGCTCTCCACCGCGCGCCCTTTGTTGCTCCCTGGCAGTGGCCTTCGGCCATCTCCGGCTGCGGGGCCAACGGAGCCAGCGGCCGGGAGCCGGCGGACGGGAGCCTCTCCCGCTCACGCCTGCCTCCCTCCTTTCGTCCTGCACCCCGGTGGCCGCAGGGACTGGACGCCGACGGCAGCGCGTGAGGCACCAGCGGAGGTCCAGGGGCTGGTGGCAGGGGTCAAGGCGGCGGCTGCAGGGCTCCAGAATCTGGTGGGGGACAAGCTCGCGCCTGCCTCCCGTCCTGCCCTCGGCCTCTTGACTGCGGCTCTCCTGCCCGCAGCCTGGCCGCGGCCTCTTGCTACAGCCGGCCGTGGGGTGGCTGGGCGCATCCTTCACGCGCGCCTCAGCCCTCTCCCATCCGTGCTACTCCCTCGATCTCTCATTCCGCTTCAAGCTTCTTCATCAGTGAAAACCGTTCAGTGAAGGTATAACCTAGTTCATGCCCGATCTCTTTCCTCAATGGCTCATTCTCAAATTGCTTTAGTCAATAGATGTGAAATGCATGCTAGATTGTGAATCCAAAAAGAATTGTGCAATGGATTAGTGATTCACTCTCTAGCTTGGGCGCCATAGGCCATGTCCTTCATGTGGTGTCACTGTCTAGTGCAGTTTTGTGCTATAAACTGTGTCAAACATGCCTATGGTACTCACATTTCAATTATCTATTGATCTCTTAACAATGCCATTCATCTTCAGTTCATTCTCTCAATTTTTACTCTATTTTAGCCAAAATGTTTTAGCTTTGTTCTTTCTCTCTTGTAGCTATGGGTCCTAAAAGAGCAAAGTTTGTTGAGGGCAGTGACAGTGATGATAGCAGTGACAAGGATGAATCTTTTCAAGCATCCCCTGTGCCACAACTTCTCCGGTCTCAACCTAGCAGAAGGGCTAAAGTGACAGCACAGCAGAAAAAACCTGCAGCAACAGTCAAACAGGTACATCAATGGCAGTTACTTCACAAAGGAAGAACTATAAAAGGACTGCTAATCGTCCTCCTCGCCGCTCAGTTGAGAATGAACCAACGGACCTTGACAAGGAGACCTCTTTACCCCCTGTTTCAGCTCCGGTCATCCGCAACATGAAGTTGAGAGATGTCTCTCTCACCCATGAAGGTCAAGAAATTCTAAATGCGGACAAAGAGGGCAACTACACTAAGTTCCTCAAAAGGTTCAGATTTGAGAAACCGACCAAATCAGCTAGAAACTCCAATATCACTGATGTGAGGTTCTACAATCTTGATCATGTGGATTTTTACAATAATGTCTTCATGGCAAGAAAGAAACATGCAGCTTTTCAGCAGCGCTTTGTTGATTGGGAGAGGTGTAAAGATCTAAATGATCCAGAGATGAGGTTAGCCCTAAACATACTTGAATCAAAAGGTTTGAAGAACATCATGTCTTTTACTTATGATTGGAACACCGAGGCTATTGCTCAGTTCTACTCCACTCTTTGGATTGAAAGGCCAAGTGATGAACATAATGCCTATCCTCATCCTTTTCTGCACTTTATGATCAATAATACATGGTACAAGTGTAGTTATAGAAGATTTGCTCATATTCTTGGATTCAAGGACATCGATATTGCTAACAGTAAGGAGAAAGTTCACAATCTGTACAAGCCCGATCGTGACAAAGTGATGAAAATTCATCTTGATCCAAATGAGGAGTTTTGGAATGTGAACAACATGCATCATAGATGGCGTTACATCAACTCTCTTCTCCGCTTCACTCTCTTGCCAAAAGGAGGTGATCAACCAAGTGTTCGTGGTGCAAGTCAAATGATTCTTTGGTTGTTGCAGCCCGACACGTTCATTGAGATCAACATCTTTGACTTGATTTGGCGTGAGATCATTGAGGCCTCTTGGAATGTCACCAAGGCATCCGTTCATGCTCCATACATCATGAAGATGATCGAGGTTGTCACTCAAACCAGATTTGAACCAGTGGATGGCAAGCACCTGCCCTACAAGCCTAAATTGATTGATCGATCTCAGGCTCCCAAGGCAGCTAAAGCAAAGGCACCATCTACAGCTCCCTCTTCAGAAGAGCCCAGTCCTGCACCTGCACATCACCCTTCTTCCTTCAAGGCAACCATGGCTGCTCGTCCTTTGATTCACCGTCACCAATCAAAAGATAGCAGTCTCAGAAGATTCATTAAAAGAGGGTTCCAAACTCTCTTTACCCTCTGCAAGGCAAAGAAGGAAGATGTGAGGGAAAAAAATCGCTATCTCTATCGGTGTGGGGATATGGTTGAAAGAATGTACAATGGGGAAGATGTCCCTCCTCCTTCTCCACCTCGCTCTTTTGAAGAGCCAAACCTTCCTGACAGTTTTGAGGATTATCACTTCTCTTTGACAGGTGAGAGGCTTGATAGTGAAGATGAAAGTGATGAGGATGAGGAGCAGCATGATCCTAGCACCATGTATGATGATGAATTTGTTGAAAAAGAACCTGAGTTTGTCTCTTATCATGAGCAGTTTTATCCTCCACCACGACCATCAGATTCTAAGTGGGATTTTTTTGCTAATCAGTACTATGGTGGTGATCCAGGAGCTGGATCAAGCTCTGCAGCAGCTGGTGATGGCCCTTCTTGGAGTGGTTGGTAGCATTGTGAGTCTGCAGCTCTTTCCCCCCTCTTTTGTTGATTAATGCCAAAGGGGAAGAAGAATGAAGAGACAAGCAAGCTAGTAGCAGCCAGCAGCAACAAAGCACAGCATCAGCATGTTTTTTGCAAGTGGAAAGTGGCAACAGCAGCAAGTAATAATCCTTTCTTTGATCCTTTGTGCAGCAGCAGCCTCTTTTCTTCCTCTTTGCTTTGTGAGCTGTGAGAGAAAACTTTTAAACTCTCTTGGGCTGTAATATTTGTGATGGAACCTTGTTTGTAATAGCTTAAGTAGCTGAACCTAAAAACTTGTTGCATGCTACTTTATGTCTCACTAAGTAACCCTTGTGGTTTGTGCTTGGCTCTAGCTTTTGTTTTTGTGTGGTGCTTGTTGTTTCATATTTATTGTGTGAATATCATGTCATGAGCATCACGGATTTTTGTGACACTTGTGCAGCCCTCGATTAAATGTGTAATATGTGGCTTTGCACTTTTCCCTTTGTTTGTGCATATTGGCATTTGAGGCCAAACTATTCCAAAATGAAATGATGCACAAATTTAGGGGGAGTCACATGTGCATAGTCAATCAAAAGCTTATGATTTTATTTTCTACATTGTCTCTTTTAATTGGGTTGTCATTAATCACTAAAAAGGGGGAGATTGTAAGTGCAATCACCTTTTGAGGGTTTTGGTTATTAATGACAATACAATTAAAAGCTCTAATGAATATGTATGAGCACTTTGCAAGTAATGAAGATCATTCAATAAGTGCATAAGAGAGAAAAAGAGACAAGTCTTTGTGCAAGTAAAGAAAAGGAGACCCCCCATTCCATTCAAATTTGAAGACCAAGGAGTCTCCACTTAAAGGCATAAGAAAAGGTTTTCATGTTTTATCATTGAGTTAGGAAACGCCGTACTATAAAGAGGGACCAACAAAGGTATGCTCTTGGTGATACTAAAGCTCAAAGTGTCCAAAAATCCATCCAATATTCACCTTCAAATCTTACTCAATTTCTGCTCTCATATCGGTTGATGCCTCGGTTGAACCAGTCTCCATACTCCCTTAACCGATTTTGTTTCTGGTATGCTTTTCGGTTGATGCCCCGGTTCAACCAGGCTGAGGACCTCTTCAACCGATTTTGTTTCTGAGTGCATTTCCGGTTGAACCAACCTCGCCCGGTTCAACCGATTTTACACAGACTGCACCCCAACGGTTATTTCGAGAGGGCCCATATAAATACCCCTTCACCCCTCTCTAAAGGGCTCCTTCCACCTCCAGACACCTCAGGACATATTTTGAAAGAGCACTCTCTCCTCCACACCTCTCTCCACTTTTGGGCTTCCAAATCCTCAAATCTTCGAGTGGATCTTGCAAGAACTTGAGAGCTGAATCTGCTGCACTTTTTCTCCTCTCTCTCCCTCTCTTGTTCTTGAGCTTTGAGCTTGGTGACACCTTGAGCAGGCATTGTTGGTTTGTTACTCTTGGAACCTGAGTTCCTAGACGGCTAGGCGTCACCTTGGGCTTCATCCCCTCTTGTGTGGTGGTGCCAAAGGAAGTTTGTATTACCCCAGCTTGTGAGAGCTTCTAGTAAGTGACCTCATCGTACCTTTGTGGTTGGTGAGGGGAGGATTAGGGTTGAAAGAGACCCGGCTCTTTGTGGGCGCCTCAACGGGGAAGTAGGGCACCCTTGTGTGTGACCGAACCTCGGATTAAATCCTTGTCCCCGTGTGCTTGCTTGTTGTTCTTGTTGCTCTTCGTGTTCTTACTCTTGTGTTGCAAATTTTGTCCCGATCTATCTTGTGTGCAGGTTGGGTGGTGAGCCCCCTTCAGATCTGCAACCTTAGGCCAAAAGAAAGGTTTTGATTCAAACGGAATCCTTTTTGGTTGCACGGTTTGAGAGATCAATTCAGTTCTTTATTTCCGCATTAGTTGAACCAGTCCACTGCGGTTGAACCAGCTTTGAGCAGGTTGACCCTCATTGGACTAGTTCAACTTTTAGTACTGACTTTAGTTGAATTATTTGTATAAGAAAATTCAGGTTAGGCTATTCACCCCCTTCTAGGCTACTTTCACATTCATTCAGTATTGGGAACTAAACCTTAGAGTGAGAAAAGTTATATGGTTACATGTGCACACACCTTAGTAGTAGAAAATGCATTTTGGGAAATAAAAAAAATCCATCAATTAAAATCATAATTTGCATACAAACCCTACCAAAGAAAAAATAGTCAGTTTAATCTGCATGCAATATGTATTTTCAAGACAAATTTCCACCCATACCATTGTGAATTCACCAAATTTCCTATATGCCATCGATGTGTCTATAACATGTGGGTCCAGGACCCACATGTCGTTGACATAGCCCATGGCAATTACAGGGTTTAGAGAGAATTAACTCATTTAAATGCTAGAAATACGTTCTTTGCGGGATGAGAGAGTGTCAAACTTTACACTAGGAGTGGGTGTATCTCTATAATAGACAAGGAAGAAAGATGATTGATAGACAACGAAGATAATTAAATGACTAATTAATTGTTTGGATTATGAAAAAGATACAATACACGGAGAACATTGAGGTCTCATTTGGAACAAAGGATAGATGGAAGAATTTTGTTGAATTCAAAATCTAGAGGAAATTTTCCCATGTGGTCCTTCAGAACAAATGATTGAATTTTTACCAATGAATTTTCTATGGAATGGATCATTGCATTTGAAATTTTGGAGGAATTTTAACGTGAGGTCCAATCTCTTGCTACCTCTACTTTACTTCCTGTGTGTTTTTTCTACATTGCATCTAAACGCTTTATTAGAATGTTTTCTGCGTTTTCAATTCCCGTAGGATTTTAAGTTATAGATAACTCCATCTCTGTATTTTTCCTATTGCCGTGTGTTTAGAAATCATGTGTCAAAAAGAGCCGTGAGGAACTAATTAGTTGTTTGATCCATGAACACATGTATTTTGTATCGCGCAACAACAATTTGTGAGCGATATACTCCTACAATGATTTGAACACTACATGCTGGTGACGTTGGTGTCTGTTTACTGGCATTGCCCTGTAGAGTACAGCTGTACTGACTCGGTTCTGGAAATAGCCACAGCACGAGGAATGCAACGGACAACGGAGCGTGCCCGAGGAGGCCCCAAGCGTCCGCCGCTACCGGTGACCAGCGGGTCCCACCGGCCTGCATGGCCCGGGCTTCCGGGGAAAAGCAGAGACGCAGACAAAAAGGAGGAGCGTGAAACCGTCGAAAAGCCCCTGGAAAATCACCGTATTTACCGCCTACGGCTAGGCACGCCAGCCGCGCGAGCGCCAGCGCCGCCGCACTCCCCAAAGCGAAGCGAGCACAGGCGCGGCACGCGCGGGTGCTCTGCCCCACCACTGACCGCGGTCCACGACGCCCGTCCGCACCGCGTGACGCGCCGCGCCGCGGTCCCTGACGCGCCGGACCCGCGGCAGGTTGGCGTCGCCTGTCAGCGAGCGGGACGGCGAGGCGGAACCGGGCCCCACCGCGTCACGCAGACCGAGCGCTCGCTTCGCTGCTGCCACGGCCTCGGGGCCAGCACTAGCAGTCCAACAACTCTATTGTTTTAGATCCACCCGCCCGCCTGGTCGCTCGCCCACTCCGCCTGCCTTGCTTTGCTCTGCTTCGCTCGGCAGCCGGCGGCTCTGGGGCGCAATGCGGTGAGGTAGAGGTCGGGGAAGGAGTCGAGGAGAGGGAGACGAGATGGGGTGCGCGCAGTCGCGGATCGAGAACGAGGAGTCGGTGGCGCGATGCAAGGAGCGCCGCCAGCTGATGAAGTCGGCCGTGGCGGCGCGGAACGCCTTCGCTGCCGCGCACTCGGCGTACGCCTGCTCCCTCCGGGACACGGGCGCCGCGCTCTCGGAGTTCGCGCATGGGGAAGGCGTGCCGCCGCCGCCGCCCCCGCCGGGGGCGGCGGCCGAGGCGGAGGCGGCGCCCGGTGGCGCCGTCTCGCAGGGCGGGATCGGCGCGGCCGCGGCGGGAGTGGCCGGCCCCGCCGCGGAGGGAGGCGGCGCGGAGATGCCGCCGCCGCTCGACTCGCTACCGCCGCCGCCGCCCCCGCTGCCGGATTTCTCGCCGTCGCCGGCCAAGATCCACCGCTCCATCAGCATGCCGCTGCCGCCGTCGTCCGCCAGCAAAAGCCCCGCCATGCTGCACAGCGACTCCATTAGGGAGGAGGACGAGGACGAGGACGAGGCGGAGGAAGAGGAGGACGATGGGCACCTCGACGACCGGCGCCAGCGGTTGCGCCACCGCCAGCCGGTGCCGCTGCCCGTGTCGCCGCCGCCGCCGCCGGAGACTCCGGTGACTCCTCAGCCTCCGCCGCCGCCGCCTCCCCCGCACTCGTCGGAGCTCAAGTCCGGAGTTGACACCTGGGACTATTTCTTCTCCATGGACGAGGGGATGGCCTCCGTCGCCCCCGACGACGACGAGATCATGGCGGAGCCGGGAGAGGAGAAATACGTCGCGGCGTCGCCGCCGCGCCCGCCTCCTTCCCCTCCTCCACCGGCGGCGGTGCCACTGTCGGAGGACTTCGATGAGGAGCCTCGGACGCCCGAGATGGTCACTCCATCTCCGTCTCTGCCCCCCAAGCCACCGACGTCCAAAAAGAAGAAGGGGAAGGGGAAGCCTAAGGCGGCGCACCATCAGCACACGGAGTCGGCGCCGCCCGTCACTCTGGTCGGCGGTGGTAAGGCGGGGAAGGTAGTCCCCGCCGAGGCGCCGCGTGTGGACCTCCTCCGTGTGCTTGCGGAAATCGATGATAGCTTCTTGAAGGCGTCGGAGAGTGCTGGTGAGGTATCCAAGGTGCTGGAGGCCAACAGGATGCATTACCACTCCAATTTCGCCGACACCCGAGGTCAGTGACTTGATTGTGCCCTGATACGTGCCATTTTGGATGGTTTTAGGTTCCCAGATGGTGGGCTTTGTGTTTGTCGCTGTGGATTTTGTCATAAAAATTTGATCTTTTTGGCTGATGGCGATAGTGATGTGATGGATTCTTTGGTAGATAGAGGTCAAGAACTAGTGTCTTAAGAGGTTGGTGGTGGTGGTGGTGGTGGTGGGGTTTCTACAATAGTCAAGTGAGCTCCCACACTCCACTATCTCATTTCCCCCAACCGGCAACATGCTGGTGCGCAAGATTTTTTTTTTTTTGGTGACTACTACTGCTAGGCAGCTGTTGCTTAAATAGGTTTCTGGCACAATTATTTGCATGCTATTGCTTCATTATTGTTCGGTGATAGAAATACATAGCGTGTATCTTGAATTCTTGATCACTTATGACTATTGGAGCCAATTTGTTGGCATATTCTGAGTTCTAAATGTGTACTGGACTTAGAGTTCCGTTGTGATGTATAACCTGTTTAATCTTCATTTTATTTTTCTATGGTTTGTCCTGCGTGAGGTTCACAGTCTGGTTCTGTTGATTTTTTATGACATGGCGAAGTGCACATAATGGCAATCCATGTATCAAGTGTGAAGTGAGGGGATACTAAAATTGACAACAAAGAAAAGAACGAAGCATACGATATCTTCTTACGAAGAGATCAAATTCTTAAACAAACATAGAATCACTGAATCACAGCTGAAAGTATCGTGTTGATAAGAATGGAATAGATGTTCTCAATTTTCATAGCTGATGAAAGTGCCAGTGCGTTAAAATTTGTGGAATGATGGAAAGGAATCATAGCAGAGTGGGTACTAGGTAGTAATTGTGTTACTTGTTTGGTTTATACTTAACACACGAAATAATAATTGTGACCAAGGATGGAAAACCATTGTGCATTCCTTTTAGCATACAAGCAGGGTGCAGGGAAGCTGTAAGAACTATCTGTCTAAACTTGGCACCCAAAATATGTAACTATGTGGTGTTTACTTAATTTATCTGCATAGCATGACATTGCATCACTCTGAGGTTCCCATGTGCAGGAGGCACCTCCACTTGTCTTTCATCAGGTCACATATGCAGGACAGATGGAAATTCCTTCATTTCTTTGTTGTAACATTTTTGTTTGTCATCTTTTGTGTTTTGGTTTTCCATTATGTCACCTACCTATGCTCTATATACGGAATCCTGGCATTGTGACATTTTTTTGTCTTCAGCTGAGCTGCGTTTTCTCGATGACATATAGGGGCAGCCCCAGTACATGAGCCCTGCTTGCGCGGGGTTCGGGGAAGGGTTGGACTCACTTTGGAATTAATTGTACACAGCCTTTATGACGTGTACCCATACCATGGGTACCCCAAGCGGCCCAATGACCCCAACGAACAAACCAGAAGCCGCCAGCCCAGCAAGGGCTCCGTCAAGACCAGTGGCGCGACCCCTTGGTTACGCGACCCTTGGTCTCGCTACCCGTCGGTCGCTGACCCCACGCAGGCATCTCTGGGATAGGGGTCGCGCGACCTATCGGTCGCCGACGCTTGGCGGATCGGGCCTAAAAAGTGATCGATCGCTTGACAGGTGCATTTATGAAGCTTGCTGCCCCGCGCACGCGCGTTACACATTGGTGCCAATCTGCGCGCCTGCCGTCTGACAAGCGATGAACCGTAACACGCCTCCCGTAATCATATCCCTTTACAGAGGCGTGAAGAGCATCCGTCGCATCCCATGGGGGATGGGACGTCATGACATCTCAAAATGGGCACGGATCCATCAAGCAGCCCCCGACAGTTTCGACACAACGGGGGTGGCACTGGTCGCCGCACAATGCGAGGTCAACTGCTCGCATGGAGTTTGCAGGACCATCATCACGTAGGAGAATCTTGGGGAGAGCCACCTGGCGTTCCCTTGTGGCAAGTCCACATTGGCCGTGTCCCGACGAAAGACAGCACGAAGCACAAGGGGAGAAGCCTACAAGTTAAACCCTACGAGCTTAGGCACTCCTTTTTCTTTTTACCCACACTTGTATCCTGCTCCCTCTGAGACTATATAAGGAGGGGCAGGATGCCATGCTAAAGCAGGCGAACCAGGCAAGCATACGGCCAGCGCTCAATATTAAGAGAGCTCTGTTTCCTTAGCTAGGGTTCAGCTATGGTTCTTAGTACACAAGCACAAGAGCTCAACGCCCTGGCTTGTAATACCAAGAACTTAAGGAATACAAGCTCAGCACCATACTGGACATAGGGATTCATTCCGAACCAGTCTAAGATCCCTCTCTTAGCCTGTGAGGTTAAGCCACTCAAGACGGTAGCTCGGGAAATCCCTCAAGCCTACTACAAATCTACTTGTCGTGGGTTCGAAACCACAACACTTTCCTTGCATTTCTACAAGAGGCTGTTTCCGGCTTGAACCCATGACCTCCTGTTCACTTTGTTTTCTCCAACCGTTTGAAAATTCGGCTGCCTACCCTCTAGCTGCACGACAATTGGTCGTTGCCTAAATTTCCTAGTTGGTGTTTAGGCATACTTGCATAGCGATGAAAGCGGTCGGGAAAAGCCTCTAACCACTTTCGAATTCATATATTTATCCCGAACGAAATCAAAATCGGGAGAGCCAGCATTGTGATATCTCTTGTGTTCGACAGCGTTTTGGGCACACAATGGTGGATGCCATCTCGATAACCTGTGCACTTTCTTTTTCCCATCTGGTTCATAAATTCGGCTTCCTACCTGGCCTCTTTGGAACGCAGGCTTCTCAAAACACCGGGATAGGAAAAACACAGGATTAGCCGTGGAATTGAAAACCTACAGGAGTATATAACACAGAAAAGTTACTAAACATGTGTTTGGATACTATGCCTGAAATGCAAGGAAAGAAAACATGAGGTTGGACCTCATGCTTATTTCCCTCCAAAATCTCTATACAAGAGCCCATTCCATAAGAATTCAAAGGAATTTGTAGGATTCTGTTATGACTGGTATCTCCTACCAGCGCCGCCAGAAACACATACATGGCTATGGTAGGCCACCAGGCGGCATTAGGGGCTTATCCCCTTCTTTCTATTTAGCAGATTTTTAGTGATTTGGTTAGGAGTTTGTTTCCGGAAAGGAGTCCTTATCTGGATAGAGTCGGTTTGTTAGCCGCATAGGGGCTATCAGGGCTGTTGTTCCAAAGCAATATCTTGCCTTGGCCTCCCTGATCCCCCCTCCTCCTCCCCCCCCCCCCCGTTGGCTAGGATGCCGTGGTCAAATAGATTCAATCCTTTCTTCTGAAAATCATCTCATAGGAAAATTTCCCACAGGAACTGAATCCGCCAACTTTCCTCTATTTTTCCTGCATTCCAAAGAGGCAACTAGGCTCCCCCACTGGCTGCCTAGTGTGATGCAAATTAATTTATTACCCAAACCAATACAACAAAGTACAATTAATTAATTATCATACAGAGTTGAAAAAAAAAAGATACAACTCGACCTTTTCTTTTATAGGAATGAAACTCTTGTTACATAAATAAGAGAGGATTTTTTTTACCATGTTTATGTATTGTCCTATGTTGATCCAATGTACTAAAAATATGTCACCATAAGTAAAGATGGCATAACTTTTTGATTAATTTGCATCCAAATGCAATTCATGATGCCTTAACCTCTTGCGCTAATTATTTATAAAAAACCTTTGCCTGCTGATCAATAGTTACACTTTATGCTTTTAAGTTACTTAGGTATCATTCAAATGATAAAAAAGATTTCCTGCCATGCCTCGCTTGCACTTCTATACAAATACAAGTGTAATATACCTGTCTACTTACATTCCCTCTTTTAATCATGTTGACAATAAATTTGACAGGGCATATTGATCATTCTGCGAGAGTCATGAAAATAATTACATGGAATAGATCTTTCAGAGGCATGCAAAATGGTGATGATGGGAAGGATGACTTTGAAAACGATGAATGGGAGACCTTGGCAACTGTAGTAGATAAAATCTTAGCATGGGAGAAAAAGCTCTATGATGAAGTGAAGGTGCATCTCATCCCTTAGTTTTTTATAGCTAGAATGTGAATTTTCTTACTCTGGATTTGTTCTGTGGAAATTTTATGATGATTTCGTTAACATATTAATTCTATAGTTGTTGAGATTATGCTATAATTACTTATTCGAAAGAGATGAAAAGTTCATGTTCAGAAAACATTCCATTTACGTCGAAGTACAGTTGTTAGTATCCAAACAGAAGTGCATGCTGACTTGCTGATTTTGGTCTGGTAGACCTACAAGTGTTTTCCATTTTCTACTGCCAGTATGTACTGGTTTTCAACCTTTTGCCCTTCTTGGTGCTTTACTCTTTTTCTAGTTAAAAGCGCAAAAGGTGTGGCTAGGCTCAAATTGACCACAACACTGCAATAGAGCCTCAAGGTGTAATCAGGCAGAGAGCTATCATCAAGGCATGTGTTGATGTGCCTTTGACTTCTAAATGCAAGATGCCACACAGAAGCGCTTGGCCCAGCTATTGTCCATGCTAGAAGCTTGTCGTTCTTACTGGAGTCCACTAGATTGTTCTAATGTAACCGGGAACACGAGAGCAATCCCAGTTCCTGTCTTGTCAAAACCTTTCGCAAGTAGCATACCATGTTTGTCAATCATGTTCCTTGGCCCCATTGACCTAGGAACTTGGTAACTAGGGTTTGAGCTTCTGGTAGCTAAAATTGGACTGCCCGTGAGTCGGACTGCTATATCTGGCATTCTCCTCGACTCCTGCAGCCATGAATCGTTTTTGCCGCCAACGTTGATGGCATCAGTACCTATCATTTAGGGTAGGCGGTGGAGGAAGGTGCATGAGAGGTGGAGCCTTGGGGGTGGGGAATAGAGGAAGGTGCATGAGAGGTGGAGTTGTTATGATGGTGGTGGATGATGAGGATGAAGCGCCACATCGTTATTTGTGGTAGCAGCTGCGGCTCCTGCGAGGGTTTTTGTAGTGGACCGTGCATGTGCATTTTGGACGGTCGATTAGACTAGGTAGTGGAGTGAACATATGAAAAAGTCGAGAGGGAACATATATGGCACGGAAAATAAGGCCGTGCAACATGGGGATGGACGGTCTGCTGGAAACAGCCTGAACTGGATGGGATGAGTCCTGGACTCCTGGTACCACCATGATGGGCTTTAGTTAATGTTGGGCTGTGGGATGAGGATGCATGGACTTGTTGGGCTGGCTCTATCTCTCTGACCTCATTTGCGCTGCCTGGTAGTTATCGGGCACATGCGCGCCTTGTGCCTAAGGAAATTTAGGGTCTGTTTGGTTGATATGCCAGCCTTCAGCCCAGCTAGCCCATAAGCCAGGCTGCACATGGCCAGCCTTAGGCAATGCAAGTAGGGTCTGTTTGGTTTAGCTGGCTTGGCTAGCCTTCCTGGTCTGAGGTGGACTTCGTTTATTTGCCTGTTTTCGCATGGTGGACACACTTGAGGTGCTGTTTGGTGACAACCCTAGCATACATCCAAGGACCAAATACGGCACAACATTAACAACATCTGGACTACTCTCAGCACAAAGCATTGACAAGCAAACCACCACCAAAAGCAGAATCATCTAGGGGAACATCCATGGAGCAACATTGAGAACAGAAGATAGGGGATGAAGAGGTGCCCCTACCTGATCCTCACCTGCTGTGATGAACAACCATGCATCGGCGCACAGGTCACCGGCAGCGAGTGTGAGTGGAGAGGAAAGGAGCACGAGAGAGGAGGAGATGCGAGAGGAAGAGTTAGGGGAGTGAGTGTCTCAAATGAGGAATGGGTAGCGGAAGTGCGGGCGCACAGGTGAGGCCACAAGGAACTTGGCCACTGCACGAGTTGGACCAAGCCAGGAAAAATGTGACGATTCAAGCATTCTAGTGTGTGTTTGGGTGGGTGGGTGGGTGGGGCACTGGGCTATGGTATTGGATGGAGGTATACCTAACAGCCACTGCTTGCCCTATTCTAGCCTTGTTAGGGGGCTGGCCGCCCTACTGAATAGGCCCTTATGGACATTGTGCCTCAAGTATGCACTTCTGAGTGCACTGTGGAAGGCCCACTAGGAAATTTTTTCTTGTCCAATTATGGAGTACAAATATATATGTATGGGAGGCAAGGAATATGTAGTAGTGCTCTTTTTAGCATTGAATAATCACATTTAAATTATGACTGAAATCGAAGTAATATAGCTCAATATGTGAATGGAACATATGTCCAATATTATATCTGTCTATTTTAATCTTAAAATTCGAAGTTTGCAATTGCTATACTGTACTGTTCAACATGATTGCTTTAATATGATTATTTTACATGTTTCCTAATATCTAAAACGAAATGCAGTATGAGTTGCATAGTTTTCTGAAACATTTATGCTTGCTTACAGCACCTCTGATATAGCTTTAGCATTGATACTTGTTTCAATCGATGCATTGGAACTGTGTGGATATCCACTTTACTATTGCTAAAGTTTGTCCCCATTTGTACAGGCTGGTGAGATTATGAAGCTTGAGTATCAGCGGAAGGTTGCTTTGTTAAATAGACAGAAGAAACACAATGCTGCCATTGAGGTTCTGGAGAAAACGAAAGCTGCTGTAACCCACTTGCATACAAGATACATAGTCGATATGCAATCAATGGATTCCACTGTCTCAGAAATTCAGCATCTCCGTGATAATCAACTTTACCCAAGACTATTGGATCTTGCTGACAGGTAATTTATCTTCATTCTTTTTTCCTATCACACGTGAGGTTGCTAATTATAGTGACAAATAGCTTTTCATATTTTTTTTAGAACACCAATAGATTATTTTTGTCCTGTTCTGTGATTCAGTTGCATGCATTATTGATGGCACACCTGAATACTGCACTCTTCTGTAGCCTTTTCTGATTCAGCAATCACTAATCAGTCAATTATTCCACAACGGTGTCAGTTTTATTGCCTAACCTAACTTCCGCTGTGCATGGATATGAATTTTTTAGTCGGATCATTTGCTGTTGCTGGCTTTGTTTGGTTTCTTACTTTCTGTTAAAAGAAGTGGTCTTGTAGTGACCAATTTTTATAATCTTTTTATTTGCTGCTGTCATTTCAGGATGGCAAAAATGTGGGAGGACATGCACATGCATCATGCAAACCAACTGAAAACTGTGCTACATCTGAAGTCAGTTGACATTTCTGATTCCAATATTGAAACTAGTGATTATCACCACAGCCACACGCGCCAGCTGCGTGATATTGTAGATAAATGGATCACAAATTTTGCTGACCTCATGAGTTATCAAAAGGAATACATAAATGCTCTCCATAGCTGGCTGAAGTTGAACCTTATACCAATAGAGAGCAGCTTGAAGGAAAAAGTAGCATCACCACCCAGGATGCAGCAACCACCTATTAAAGCCTTTCTTCAGGCCTGGAATGAGCACCTAAATAAGCTGCCTGATGATCTTGCCAAGACAGCCATCGTCAGTTTTCGAGCAGTCTTGGAAACCATATTAGGTGTTCAAGATGAGGAGTTGAAACAGAAGGAAATCTGCGAGCAGACTCGCAGGGAATATGTGCGGAAGGCCCGGGCTTTCGAGGACTGGTACCACAAGCACTCACAACGCAGAACGTTCGATGTCGATCCAGAGACTGGTGAGGGTACAGGCCATAAGGATGCGGTCACAGAGAAGAAATTTGCAGTGGAGAGCTTGAAGAACAAGCTCGATGATGAGATCGAAACCCACAATAAGTTGTCAAAGCAAGTGAGGGAGAAATCCCTCTCGATCCTGAAGGCGCACCTTCCAGAGCTGTTTCGCGCGCTGGCTGACTTCTCCAACACCTCTTTCGAGATGTACTCAAAGCTGAGGCTTATGTCGTTGATGCAGGATCAGGGCGACACCTAGCTGAAGGATGTGTACAGGAGTTATAGAATTGCTAGTAATATCCCCCGCCCCCCTCCAAATGTTGTACTGCTTGTGT
This sequence comes from Paspalum notatum, assembly GCA_022530915.1. NCBI lineage: Eukaryota > Viridiplantae > Streptophyta > Magnoliopsida > Poales > Poaceae > Paspalum > Paspalum notatum. The sequence goes on from CM039692.1 coordinate 30,085,586, forward strand.
TGTTCACCTGCCCCTTTGCGGTATGTGTAGCTCTTTAGACGAGGACAGATAGGGGATGGTAGCTGTTCTATTTCTTTATTTGATTTATTGGATCCCTTAGGTTTAGCATGGGCTTCCTGGATCGTTGACATGCTGGTTTAGGTGTAGCCTGTGGTGATGGCAGGTGAAAGCCCCCATGGCATATGGTATTTTGTTGCGGACTTGCGGTATAGTTGCGCGTTAGAACGTGCGTCAAGGTAGAGCTGCATTTTCGCTGTATAGTTTTTATCCGCGCAAGGAGCTAGGATTCACATGCTTTCTTCTGTCCTTCAACTGATTTGGCTTTGCCTATAGGCCATTCTGGCCTGCCAACCGAACGGCCCAAGGTTATAGCATTTGGGTGAAACATGCTGTGATCTGTGGATTCCCAGTATCCCGCCATCGCTGTTGTAATACGATCACTGATAGCCAACGGGCAACAGGTACGTAGACCACTCATGCAGTTTGCTTGCAACTAGGTGTAGTTTTTTTGTATAGTTTGATTAGCGCCGGTTAGTTTACTTCTTTTAAAGTTTACTTCCTCTATTGTTGATCACTTCATTGAAAACCCAAATGAGAAGCAAAATCCTAACACTTTGCAAATATTTGTTTTAATTCGTAGGGAATGCCAATTCATCATCCCACTTGCCGTTACCTTGGCCCTTTTTGAAAGGATCGTGACGTCATAATAAGAGAGCGGTAGGGGGTTGAATTTCTAAAAATCAAGGACTCTAAGAGACAACTTACCAAAACATATGCGCAGAACTATTTAGATGTGTACTAAGATTTTGTCAAATGTTGCTACTTCTTTCTGAAAAATACTTGTAACCTAAAGTTCCAAATCTATACGTAGCCTATGAATTTTGATGTTTTTCAAGTAGCTCCTATTCACCCCCTTTATTTGCAAATCTTGATCCTTCAAGAGGCAATGCTTGGCTCGGGTGAGTTTGTGCGGCCTAGATCCACCATCACAACTCCTCACATACCTGCACATGTTGCCGCTACGCCACTCTTGCCTACACACCATCGTTGCTTAGTCATGCATGTTACACATCTGCTTAGTATCTCAACGCGCTGTTGCCACTAGACACTAGAGTACTACGGGTCGTTGCCGCTTTGCTCACACCACACTACGCTACAGCTTACATGTGTAGGTGGAGGCAAGGAGGCGGATGTGGTGGATGAGGAAGGAAGGCATGGTGCTTCAGGGTGAGAGAGAAGAGATCAGTGGCTGATTTAGGGGGGGGGTCCCTTCCAGGAAGAAGAAAGAAGAAAGGGAAGAAAATGAGAGAGGAAGAAGAAAGAAGAAGAGAAAATGGAGGAAGAGAAATAAAAGAGCCCCCCTACATTTCCATCCTGCCTCCGCCACTGGAAGAGATAGAGGATAAAAATAGGCAAAGAGCTTGAGCTTGTGAAGGATGGAAGCCAGATAAAAGGAGAAAAAAGAAATAAATCATTTATTAGCTTTTCCATGTCACATCCGAGTGAAAAGCTCCTCTCTCGCAGGTAATTTTTTTTATTTCTTTTTTTCCTTTCCCCATCCAAAATATCATGCATGGAAGGGAAGCAAAGTAGGGTTGAGGTGAAAATCTTCTTCCTTACACCTAGAAATTTGGTTACAATCAACTTATATTGGTTTGACTCAACTTCTAATATAGTTATAGTGGGCATTTTAGTGTAGTTTTTAGTTAAACTTGATGTAGTTTTTAGTTAAACTTCTAATATGGTTTAATTTTAAACTTGATTTCTAAAGCACATTCAATCTGGGTATGAAACCTATCTAAGATATACATTTCGCAGGATAATTCAGGTGTGTACGTTAGCAAAATTCAGATGTGGGGGGGGGGGGGGGGGGGCAGGGGTTTTAAAAATAACCAAACCTCTTTATTTACGAAAGGGATGGATCGTATATCGAATCTTGCGCATCACTGTTCCAACCACAGTATCGTTACATTGTCGTTTTATCCTACATGCAGCCCATATATACGATCCGCAAGAAATTGTCTTAGACCAGTATAGTGGTCTCATACCTTGTTTTCATGCAACTTTTCTCTACCTATAGTGGTCTAAGACTGAGTCTAGCAGATCATGTAAACGGCTGTGTATAGTTCAAAACAACACTGTCCATACAGAGGGGATAGTTGTTAATCATAGAAGAGCACAGTATTCTCCGTAGACTACGACGACTTGTTTTTCCCCGGCGCGCGTCCCACCGCCACGTCAGCCCACGCAGGACGGGGCAGGAGCAGCCACGCGGTGGCGCGCGTGGCCCATATGGGTATGAAACCTATCTAAGATATACAATTGCATGTCGGCTTATGACCAATTGCATGTCGAAGCACAGCAGCAACCATTGCCGTCGTTGGGCTGCCCTTCTCAGGTTTTTTGCTGCCACAAACAAGCTAGCACCACCGTTTCAATCATCATCATAGAGCTCGTTCGGCTGCTTGAATTGGCTAAAACTGCAGCTATTTTCTCCTCACGTAGACACTGTAGCAACAGCCGCAGACACTGTAGCAATAGCTGGAAACAGCCGCAGCCAAGGCCAGCCGAACGCAGCCTATAATCTGAATTCTGAACAGAAGAATGACAGAGATGTTTGACGGCCCAAGCAATGTATGGGTCCCACGTGGACCTGTCCTTCAGAGGCTGTAGGCCTGTAACATGACAAGGAAGAGAAATGAAGGGCCTGGTTGGCTGCGCAGCTAGACCCACGGGATGCAAACACCAGTTGATTGGTTACCTGCAGCAGCGTTGGGGCCTGGCTCCCGAGGTGCAAAAGGAGGTTTCGGGCCTGGCTCTCCAGATGCGAACATTTTTTGCGTTTTCTCACAGCCTGGCTAACGCGATGTAAGAGCGCGGACGACTCCTCTCACGTATCATGCAGCAACTTTATGCAACCAAACACTTTCGCTACTGGACAGGCTGGTAGAAAGCAAACAACCAAACAAACCCTCTTTGCATGCACAGGGCATGGCCGGTAGGGGCCTGGTTACCAGATGCGAGCCAGGCTCCACTGAGAAGAAAACCAATCAGGCCCGAAGTGTGCATGCATGGGGCCCAGCCCTAGCGCGCATTATTAGAATCTCCTGCTTGAATATATAATATTGAATAAAAGCAAATACTACTCCATCAGCTAAATCTCTAAATATAACTACATTCAGGTTTGCTTCTTTTAGAAAATACTGCTCCCTCTATTTTTTTATTTGACGTTTTTTTATAGTTCAAAAATTAACTAGGTAGCTGGTGACAAATATTCAAGAATAGCGGTAGCGCATCGTGCATACAATTTCGCTGCATCCAATCCAAGCGCAGTCTATGTACTTGTAAGAGCACCGTACAACAATCATACGAGTGCTGTGGCCAAATTGGTCAAATTTGCCAATGCACATTTTATTGTTTCTCTATTTTTATTATTCTTCTGTTATTTGATCAATGGACCACTAGCTAACACCTGCACATCAGGTGCAAACGGCATACACTACATGGCAAAGCTATGAGCATTCAACGGTTCCATGGATTATGGAATAAACACTGCTTGTAGTTTCTCTTTTGCCGAAAGCGAACAATCTAACTTTTTGTTTGACCGGCATTCAGCAGCTGGCTTATTTGTGCTAAAATTTGCCAATTTTTTTATGGAAAATTTGAGCCCCTGGTTTGTTGACAAAGCATGGCGCGAAGTTATTCCGGTAGCTGATCTAGTAGAAAATAAAGTTAGTATAGTAGGGGGTTTTCTTTCTTCATCTTTATCTCTATCTCTAGTCTCTTCTTTTAATCTTCTATGGTTATAGATATATTTTTTGCTTAGGAGGGTCTGCATTACTCCGATCTAGCGGTGGTTGGCAGGACTTGAGGTCCGGCCGACCCGGTGCTACATTTGCGCCTCTGAGTTCTTTGTCGCTTGCTAGTACGACTATAGGTTATCCTGTTCCTTTCATATATATCATCTTCCTCTTGCATTTAATTCGATAATATAATGGTAATATATCATTTTCCTCTTGTCATTTAATTCTATAATATGAATTATCTGTTCTCTCCTTATATTCTCATTTGTTTGTGCTCCAACCAATGGGGACATGCATGTGTGCATACAAACAGATATATCAGAGACAGAGACTAACATTGCTGCGATCACCGACTTCGTAATTCGTGTGTTATAAATCGTGATGCATGCAAGAGACAAGAAAAAAGATAGAAACCTAGAAACAAAAATGATTTCATGTATGTTTCCTCGCATTATGTGGAACCAAATCAGCGCTCGCCCTGTACATGGATGTGTGGATCATCTGGTACAACGGTTATGCATAAATAGAAAAGTTTGATTGTTTTTGCACTGAACTGCTCTATAATGTTGGTTTCCACTAGTTTCGAAAGAGATTGACCCACCATTACATTATTCAAAACCTTTCTATTACACGTTTAAAATGGGTTGACCAATAATTTCTCTATTAATACATGATATTTGGAATAGAGTAAATACACCACTAGTTTCTTAAACTTGCAAGGTAGTGTCACCTGGTCCCAAAACTCTTAAGTGCACATCCAGTCCTTGAACCGTATCCGGGTCTCATCAAGGTTCAAACGGGTCTTACATATCTGCATGGCACACTCACTCTACACTAATGCATCCCTCTCACCCTCCATCTTGGGGCGGATTTATAGTCGGAGCGGCCGGGTTTGAGCCCCAGCTACCTCGGCACTGACAATGGAGCCCCACTTAAGCCCCCTCTAAAATTTTTAGACATGGATAATGAAGAAAGAAGGAAAAATAGAGGTACAAGAAGAGAAACTAAATTAGTCAGTCCTAGATACGTGTTGATCCTAGATCCTTCACTGCCTCCATCATGGCGTCACCCACACATCACCTCATCCTCCCTCCACCTTGTAGTCCTCCTTAAGCCTGTTCTTCTCCTCCTAGTCTTGTTGGTGATGGGCTCTCCTACATACGCTAAGAGGTAGTGGTGCCTGACCTCTAGTGATGGTGGATATTATAGTGGCAGTGGCGGTGAGGAGAGGTAGAAAGAGGGGCGCATGGGAAAAACATGCACGAGGTTTCTATCGCAGCTGGTCAAGGCAAGAACCCAAGTTCCATCATCGTGGGTAGGCAAGGGAGAGATGGAAGGAAGTGGTAGGGGTGGCGGTAGTGGGGAGGGTATAGGGACAACGATGTGTCAGTTGGGGAGGGGATAAGGGTGGAGGGAGGGGGTAGGTACTTGATGACTATACGTGAAAGAGGGAGAGGAGAGGTGGGGGGAGGGGAGAAGATGGCGGATGGAGCTGACACATGGACTCCACATGTCAACTCCATATGTGACCATTTGGAATGGGTCAGGACCCATTTAGACTTATGACACAGGATACGTTTTAGGGATTATATTTTGAGTGTTCAGGAGCTGACTTGACAGTTGATGATACAACCATACATGTTTGAGGACTGATAGTGTATTTTACACATGAGTAATATCGTAAAATTTTTATTGAAAAGCCTACTCACTTGTGGCTATGAATTTGTATCACACATCTTATATGTTAAAAAAAATACTCAATGAACATCATGTCCCAAGCAAACAAATAGCCCTACTAAATTCAAATGCAAGGAGTACTATATTTAGAGGCTTCAAAGGAGTATCCCAGTTAATATTCATGAGACAACAATATAAAAAATCCAAAAAAAATATAAAACATTTGGCTATAGATTCTAAAAAAAATGTACTCCAATTTTTAGGGAGACAACCATTTTAGAAGGCCTGTCTTGTAAAGGAATATTTTTAGGGGCGGTTTCCTAAGATACACACATCTAGAAGATACCTCTACTTCTAGACACGATAGTATTAATGGGGTGCCTCAAGATATACACATATAATTTAAATAACTTTTAAAAGAGGCACATGCAATTTAATAACTTTTCCATATGAAATCAGATAAAGGAAAACTTTTAAAATATAGAGCTCAATGATATATATTAAAAAACTTCCACTTAACCAATAATCGATACTCTGTAGAATCGATTCATATATAATAACTGCAATGATATACATGTGAGCAAGCTGCATACATGGTGCTCAATCAAGTAGTACTATAATCTAAAAAATTGTTGGACTATAGAGAACTATGGCATCGTGCGGTCACTTTAGTTAACCCAAGAATAATTTTAATTATGTGGACTCGGAGTATTGTTATTTGCCTGTTCTAAAATTTTTGGCGTGCACCACTATCTTCCTCAAAGCTCAAGGCGTTGCTGAAGATAATCTGATTCAAATTAATAAGCGCAATGAGACTAGAGTATATTGGTAGAGGAAATATGTAGCCAGGGTTCATGAAGAAGTCTAAAGATAGGGAACACACATATTTGATCTGTAGAGGATGAAGAGTTCATACGAATTAGCTAATAGTAAGTTACAGACAAATTATCTCAATAAGAGTGAATTGCACCACAAATCACTAAAATGTTTCTGCAGTCTCATCTAAGTCTATAAACTCTCAAAGTAGGTCCTGAAACTTTTCAAGCGATTCACCATTAATTCAATCAAGGTCCAATCATACATGTTTCTCTGCGGATTACAACTCATCATGTAGTTTATAATTCATCTTTAATTAGCTTATGCATGGGCAGCATATATAAATATGATATACTACTATACAGGCATATGCTAGCACTCGGGATGCATAGGTATATACAAGGCGCAAGCACTTAGCTGCTTCTTGATGACTAAATGAAAACTAAAATTCAGATAGTTAAAGTAGCGTATGATTCATACACAATTTGGGCTGACGCAGATGAGCATGGCGATGCACATCTTGATGATGCAAAGCTTCCCCTTCCGCTGTTTCACTGAGCTTCGCAGCCTCCCTAGCTTGGAACCCTCCTTCCTCTCAGACCAACCCCAACGGTGGACTATCCAGATTGTGTAAACATTAAATGAACTGGCCCACTAGCCTACGGGCCGCATTGCCAATCCAGGTTGCCCATCGGGCCGTTGCACATTCGCGCGTCCGCGGGGAACTCAATGTCTTTGCCGCCGCGACCCGCGTCGGCGGAACAAAAAAAAAAAAAAAAAAAAAAAAAAAACCAAGTCACTCCCACGGTTGTCGGTCGTCTTCAACCCGCTCCCAACCAGCTCCAGGGTGATTGCCACTCCTCCGACGCGCTCGTCGTGGCCTCCAATCGACATTCGCTTGGCGTTGACGCGCGGAATGGCGGGCGACTGCGTGGATCCGTGAGCTCGGGTGCTGCTCTGCTTGCCGCCGCCGCGCTCACGTTCTTGTGTCGGTGGACGGCGGCTTGTCGCCGTCACCGCCGTTCTCGCAGCCGGCGTCGGCTCCGGCGTCCCCCGCACCATCCGCAGCATCACCGCGTCTCCATCCGGCAGCCGCAAGAGCTCCAGGTACTACATTCCCCAATCCCCAACCCTAGCTACAGTAGTTCCTCCGTTGAACATGTGCCGGTTCCTCGTTTGCAAGGTTGCCACAGCCGGCGGCCTAGCGGTGTCGTGTCCCGGTCGGCAATCCGATTGTCGTTTCGGCCAAGGTCATACGAATGCCGGCCATGGCGGCCAAGGCCCGTCAGCTTTGCATCCAAAGCAGAGGTGTTAGCGATTTTCGTCTGTGTGTTTGAGTGATTAAATTATGTAGCTGGCGGCGAGTGAAATCAGCAGCAGTTCACATATGCAGTGAATTTGTTGTGTGTACAACTGGAGACTGTTGGACTTGTTTGCATTGGTCAATGAGTTGCTGCTGATCCACTCAAAGTGAGTGCTGTTGATGTAGTCGGGAATCTGAAACCCAAACTTTTTTTTTTTTTTGATAACATCTGAAACCCAAACTTAGCATAGAGGAGAATGAGTTTGTTTCTTCAGTATGCAAGTACACATCCTAAAAATGTTTTGTTGTATGCTATTTTGAAGGATGCATTTAAATCTTTGGGAGTATGAGTAAACGTACTGGGTTATGTTTCGGGATTAAGGAAACCCTACATGAACTAGGCTCTTTCATTTTTCATTTTCCTCTGCTGAAGTATAGAGAATGAGTTTCTTTCTGTATGATGCACGTATACATCCATTTTAACTTCTCCTGTGCCTTTGGTGTAGGCGACCGAAGCGAATGGCGCGTCTATTTCGCAAGTACGTGCTGCGCCACATACCCAGGCTGCAGCCATGCGTAGATCCCGACCTGGAGGACTTGTTAGTGATGGACCCAAGGGGCCTCGCCCTAGTTACTGAGCAACAGCAGCCAAAGAGACACCGAGGCTCCGTATTTGGCCGCAGGGTTGTCGATCACGAGAGAAGCGAAGCTGACGCACGTCTAGGCAGGGACTACTTCGACCCTAAATGCAAATACGACCATACGGAGTTCCGCAGAGAGTGAGTTGCCACCATTTTTTGTGCCCAGTGCTCATAATTATGTGGTTTCGGTTTTGGCTTCGCAATTATTATATTCTGTTTTGCACATGCTGCAGGTTCCGTATGAGGCGAGAACTGTTTCTGAGGATCAAAGATACATTGGAGCACAATTACGACTACTTCAAGCATAGGCCGGATGCCATTGGGGACCTTGGCTGCACACCCCGGCAAAAAGTATGTGCTGCCATTAAAATGCTTGCCACTGGTTGCTCGGCTTTCTCACTGAAACGAGAGTTCGGCATGGGAGAAACGACGATCATCGAGGCCACCAAGGAATTTGCAAGAGCTGTCATTGAGCAATTTGGGGATGAGTACCTATGAAGGCCAACCAGGGCTGACTTAGATCAGTTGTTGGCCAAGGCAAACCAGCGAGGGTTTCCAGGAATGCTTGGCAGTTTGGATTGTATGCACTGGAAGTGGGAGAAGTGCCCAGTAGGATGGCAGGGGCAGTACAAAGGACATTTCAAGGAGCCAACAGTGATACTAGAAGCTGTTGCCGACCACGACCTGTGGATATGGCATGCTAATTTCGGATTGCCCGGTTCTTTGAATGATATAAATGTGCTGCACCGGTCCCACCTGTTTGATGATCTACTGACTGGGAGAGGTCCTCATGTCAATTTCAAAGTCAATGGTCACAACTACGACATGGGCTATTACCTAGCTGACGGAATCTACCCAGCTTAGGCATCCCTGGTGAAAGGTATTCCCTGCGCCCTAAATGAGAAGCACTCGCACTTCACCACACTTCAGTCCGCTTACAGGAAGGACGTGGAGCGGGCTTTTGGTGTCCTACAAGCTAGGTACCACATTGTCAAGTATCCTGCAATAACTTGGCATCCTGAGACAATGGAGGATATTATGAAGTGCTGTATCATTCTCCACAACATAACAATTGAAGACGAGCGTGGCTTGCAGCAGGCAACTGTTCAGGACTACAACCATGCAACTGATCCAAGCCTACTTGCCGTGTCAAATGATGACATTATCCGAAGGCATGGTAAAATTCGCTGCAGTCAGACTCATACCAAGCTCCGAGACGATCTCGTAGAGCATGCGTGGCAACATGTTCCGCGCAGACACGGTTAAAGGCAGGTAATTACCATTCTCCCATCTCTTTCATTGCTTTGCTCCATGTCGGTAGATTTCTAATTTCCTTGCTTTTCAGGAGGCTTGTTTGCTTGGTGGGCTCTCAGGAAATCATCCCACCAGGCAGGCATCCTGGCCACTGGCACTGGAAAGCGGTGATCACCCGAAGGGAAAGATCGGCTTAGTCCGTTGCCGGGATGTATTATGGTCCGATGTAATGTCTTTTGCACTGCCATAACCCTAGCTCATTCCTACCTGGAAACAGTTCATTTAATGTTTACACAATCTGTAACTAGCGGAAGCCTTGCTAGCTTGATCCATGCATGTGTGATGTGTCCTGGGCTCTCATTTAATCTGCATGTCGAACTTAGGTAGTTGGATCGGATCCACAGAAAGAATGTAGCACCAAACAGCAGGCTGCTGATCGATCTAGTCAGGGATTGGATTGTGCTGTGTTTGTGGAGCTAGCAGGGGCGCAGGGCACTCTCTCTGTCCATGTTTGTACCTCCGCCGTTGGGGCTGCTGTACCCATGCCTTGCAAATCATTGCCATTGGATTCTTGTTTACTTCAGCTGTGTACACACAGTTATAATAAGTCGATCTCGATCAGTGCATGGCACGTACGTCTCTCTCTCTCGCTATATTTGTCATGTTTGTTGCCCCGCCTGCAACCTGTCGATGGCTACTGCCGCGTCATGGAGACCTTGACACAAACATGACTACATGCAACAAAGTGCCACGACTAGTTGGAGGCTCATTTCACAAACAGACTGGACATTGGACCATAGCCAACCATGCCTCTCCATTACTCAAACCACATGAATGCAACAATGACTGAAAGCATAAGTGAAAACCATTGGTGAAAATCAACAATTTATTACAGCATAGTTCTTAGTTCGCAGTCTGAAACATGACTTAAACATAATCCACAATTTAAACATGACTGAAAACCATGACTCAAGATCCACAATATATTACAACAAAGTTTGAAGTTCAACGATTAACACATGACTCAAAACCATGACTCAAAACCGACTCAGCATTTAACAATAACCACAAATACTGAACGCAAGAAATAATCTAAAATAAACCACCACTTCAGGGACGCGGCTGGGATGCAGGCTGGGTCGAAGGTGGTGGTGGTGGTGGTGCCATCTCCCGGTCTCGGCGCATAATAATGCGCGCTTGTTCTTGTTCCCAGTACCGATGCTGGTACGCAGTCAGGTCAATCTTGTTAAGCTCCATGCTCATTATTGCGTCCTCACGCTTCATCATATCATCCTGACGCTTCTGCTCTTCAAGAGCTATCTTTCGGCCCTCCATTGTTGTGTAGTCCCCCGCCCAAGTAGCCTCAGTTTGTTGTTGCTGCCTCCTGCAGTCAGAGATGGTCTGCATACACTCAACGTAGGCTGACGCCGCGTCCGACATTGCGTCCCCGCTGCGCCGCTTCTTTGCTGCGTCCGGCCCCATTGGCCTTGTGTCCGGGGAGGCATCACTGTTGCCTCGTACTGATGCAGGGGGGCCCATGCCAGCAGACACGGCTGCTTTAGCTTTTCTTCTTGTGTTCATAGCGTCAACATAATCCATCCATTTGCGTTCCTGTCGAAGGACTTTTCAACAATGAAGGAATTTGTAGTGCTTGCCCTTATGGCCCTTGTTGTCTTTGAAAAAAAATTGCAGGGCCTGTGCAATCTGCATCAACAATTGTATGCAGTGCAAGCAATTAGATTCCGTTTGGCAAAAGCAACAATAATATGAACTGCATTATAGGTAGTACTACTACCTTGTCATCTTCAGTCTTGCCACTTGGATTTAACCTTTCAACCGTTGCCCAATGACCACAGAACTTGTTGGTTTGCTGCGCTATGTCTTGCCAATGTTTGATGAGTGACATTTTAGATCTACCCCCAGTTGCAGGACTCTGGTGGAAGTGGTCACTAATTCTATCCCAATATGCTTCATATGATTGATTGACCCCCACGGTTGGATCTTTGGACACAAACAGAAAGCTAGAACACAATGCTAGATCTTCTGCTTCTGTGAAGTTAGGGCCCCTCCCCCCCGCCCCCCACCCCCCACTTGTATCACCACCATCACTGTCACCACTGAAAGCAGTGTCAGTGGGTTCTTCCTCACCAATGGCTTGACTCGTCTCTAGGTCAATGCTGGGGGTGTTCTGACTGGCTTGTGGTTGTGGGGAGGAGGTATGTTGGAATGCGTAGTATGGATCAAGGTACTCAACATCGGACTGGCCGGGACCTGAGGTGGGGGTGGCATATGGATTCGGGCTTGCAGGAATGGTGGTGGTAGCATATGGATTCGGGCTTCCAGGAATGGTGGGGGTAGCATATGGATTCGGGCTTGCAGGAATGGTGGCAGATACAGAGCGCCGGCCTCTGCCACCTCGCCCTTTGCCCCTACCTTGGCGAGCCCTGCTTTTGTGCTGTGTAGTGTGTGGAGGCAGTGGGGGTGAAGAGCTGTAAACTGGCCTCATGATGTGGTTACCAAGATGTGGGTCATTAGTGGCAAAAACTTGATTGCTAGTAAACTGCAGGAGGTCCATTGGATTCGGTGTCATTGAGGCCGTGGGTGTTGTGCCATAGAGCAGGGAGGGCATGCTTTGCCGAAGCTTGTGATGCTCCGGCATCTCAAATACCTAATTAAAGTAATCTTGCATTTATCATTCATCATAAGCATCATGTCATGGCCATGGTTAGTAAAGCATGGTCAAAACTTGAAAAAATTGCAACCTTGTTAAGTGTTGTTTACACGCGTGTGGTTCCATGTTTTCTGTTGTAAACCTAATTTCCTTTGAGATTTAGATGAAACCTATATTATCAAAAGTATATACAAAGAGGTGTTGAACAACTTTTACAATTGGGGTTTTGACATTTGATGAGGTTTACATGGTGTTTTGGGTCATTATTTGTCAATTGAGAAAACCACTTCAAATCTGACTTGTTTGGTAAATTCAAAATTTCTCTACCTTACATTCATTTTCATGCAATGTTTCCATTTAATGAGTTGTAGGTATTGAAATTCTAAGCAATTTATCCAAAAGGCACTTTTGGTGAAAAGGCTTGGAAATAAGCCTTTTCTTTTTTCCAAACAATAAAGGTACCCTGTCCATACCTACGACTGATCACTAAATTTTAATTGAAATCACACTTACACTTGGATTTTGGGGTTGCCCATTTTGACAAAGTTGTAGATCTCTCCGAGTAGAACATTTCTTCCAATTGGGCCCTTTCCAAATTCGGCCTCTAAATGAGCCAAAACAGTGAAATACAGAGGCCTAGGAAACACATTTTCCTTTTTCTAGATTCTGAGTCACTGGCAGGTGGGCCCCGCGATCCGCACGACACGCACGGCGCGAACCGACGCGCGCCACGTGGCTCGCCGGCCTACAGGGAGTACGGCGAGCCCCGCGGCGGCCGTCCTAGCGCGTCAAAACGGAGCGCCCTCGGCCCCCTTCCAAAACCCTAGAACTCTCGTCCACTCCCATCCCGTTTACGCCCCCGCGCACGCCGCCCGAACCCGAGCCGCCGTTGACGTCGGCAAGCTCGGAGCCGAGGTCGCGCCGCCGTTTCCCGGCCTCCCCGAGCCAAACCAACCCCACCACCGCACTCCCCGCTACACGCCGCCCCTCTCCCGCTAGACCTCGTCGTCGATCTCCCCTCCCCCGAGGAGATTGAGCTCGGCGCGACGCCCTCGCCGCGCCACCGTCGCCGTCGCCCACGCCCGGTTCACCGTCGGTTCACCGCCGTTCCGCCTTGACCTCGCCTCCGCCGTTGAAGAGACCTACCCCAGGTGGTCGCCCCCGCTCCCGCTCCCGCGCCTCTCCCGCGCCTCGTGTCGCGGCTCCAGCGGGCCGGAGCTCGCCGGCGCGCGCGCCGCGCGGCCGCGCCCGGCGCGAGGAAGACGACGGGTCGGGATCTTTTTAGATCCGGCCCCTCGGGTTCCTCGATTTTACATCCCGGTCCTCGCGCGTTTTGAATGAGTCTTGTAGATTTTCTGAGCTAGTCCCCGGATCTATAGGTTAATTGCGTTCTAGCCCCTGGATCTGGGTTTTTCCTTTTTCTTTTGTTTTTCTTTCGGTTTGAACTTTGAAAAATCATATCAATTCAAAGAAAAATCCAAAATGGACAAACTCAGTACCTATGAACTCCTCTTGAGTAGATCTACAGGCTAGGTATGATGTGGTCATGTGAAAAGACATTTTTACCCTCGGTTTTGTTGCATGCATGTTAAAGCAAAATAATTACCAACGGTGATGCAAATGGACTCCAAATGCTATGAAACTTGGAAAGTAGCATGTCTAGAGTATTTGGACATTGTAGAAATTTTTGTAGCCCTAGCATTTCTCATCTACATGATGTTTTTCCATTATCATGAGAATTACATGTATTTATTGTAATATGAGTTGGGTGCTATATAAAAGATGCTCAAAATGACTCTCTGGTATTTTTCATGGACTTTGCACAGTATGGGTAGTCCACTGTTAAAAAATGAGCCCTTGTATGTTAGTTTTTGGTGGTGATTTGAAAATGATAAAAGATGCTAGTTGAGAAAGGAAAATGGGAAAAAGAGAACATAAATGGCTACGGAAATTCTATGTAAAATTTGGTAGGTTGTGCATGATGTCTAGTTCCCAAAAAATATATATGTGCATGCTTTATATACTGTTTTGTTCGGCATGTTCATTTCCCCTATAATTAAATATGGAAAATAGATGTCCAGCAAAAGGGTAAAAGTTTGGGCGCTGTTGGAGTTGATTTGCTATTTTATTTCATGGAGGCATGTTGTTCACAAAGGGGGCATATGAGTGGATGGTCGAGTGCATGCATAAAACATTATACCCATATTTCATGTGCATGTGCATGAGAATCTTTGTGCATGGTGATTATCACATCTCATTATCATGCATACACGCATGTGTTTCTTTTGCACTCATGAAGATATCATGTCATGCATTTAGACCCCGTGAATGAGGAGCGGACACAGGAACAGCCGCTGATCGAGGAGCCAGAAGACCAGGAGCCGGACCCGCAGCAGGAAGATCAACAGCAAGCCGTCGACTTCGCACCTGAGGAGACTGACCCTAGCGAGGAAGGTAGGCAGGACCATATTCTCCCAGCTAATAATGTTTTATGATTACGCATATGCATTAGGTGTTGACTGGAACCTTATTGCATTAGACTCCTTGGCCGCCCCGGCCCTAGCACCAGCACTAGGTACGTAGGACGAGTTGCTTAGAAATGCTAGGCTCGACTAGATACGAGTGAGATATCACTCGTCACGTAGGTGTTTTGAAAAGAAAGAGAACACTGTCTATACGGAGATGGTTTATTATGTTGAGAATAAATTGGAGATCGGGCGGAGATTAAGTTTACTTTTCGTGGTGTGCGTTGTTGCGGTGTAATGGCTCCGCCCGAGTCGCATAAGGCCCGTTCGCTGTTCGCCTGCTGATTGGCATAACATTGCTAGAGTGCTTATCCGGTTAATGGGGCCGGTGAAACCTTACTTGTGCCATCCAAAGAACAGAAACCCGTTTCTACCCACTGATTGAGAGAAAGGTGGCCCGGGGGAGCTTGGTACTCATGACGGGGAGACCGAGATGTCGGCAGGCTCGTCATGAGGGCACAACCCGGGGGTCAGGCGGGAGTGAATAGAACTTGGGATGGGACAAGTGGAGGAGGGGGACTATATGTGGGAAAGCCGTCGTGTGAGTAAGCATATGAGCCCCTGGCATTTTTAGTTATTCCCGGGAATTAGAAATCGATTCGAATCGCTGATGCTCACCAGGTGTGAGAATGCCAAATATCAGTGACGGGCAACGTAGTAATAACTCTAATATGATGTATTATGATCCATGTTTTTGAATGCTACATGCTTGACTATTATGTGCTTTACATTCATGCAAGTTTTTTTGCAAAGTTCTTAACTGCAAATGGCTTAGTTATCATGAAAGGATAGCAGCTGTCAAATCCTGCTACTTTATGATCATAACTTGTTTAAAAGCAACGGCTAAGGACCAACTCTCTAGTAAGCGAGCTTTGCGTCGGCTATAAACCCTGTCCATTAAGTCCTCTGAGTAATTAGTACTCAGGGTTTGCCCCCAAACATTTGGATTTCATGTATGGAGTTCCTCTTCTGTGCCTGTGTTGGAGGAGGGGCTTGTTATCATCTGGAGTGAGAAGCGTCATGACTGGGCATTGGAGTGGCATCAGTGGGCATGATGTTGCTCTGTTTCTGCAAGTATTTTGTTTATCGTGAACTATGATCATTAAAATTTCCGCTGCGAGATACTACTTGAACTCTTTTTACGTATGAAACTATGTTGAAGTCTACTTAAATTCGAACCGGTTTGTAACTTAAGTATCTATGTAATCTCTATTCAACTGCCTGTGATGATGTAACTGTTGTGGCTCCATCGAGGGTTGAATGTGTGTGATGTCGGTTCCTCGGGGATTTGGCGTTATCGAGAGCCGAAGGCCTCTCGACGGACGACTGGGTTTAGTACGGTCTAAGTATACTGCCAGTCAAGGGTGACAGGTGTACTTAGGCCATATTAAATCGGCGGTTCAGCCACAGCTAGTATCAGAACCGATCATGCACAGACAAGAGTTACGTTATCAAGTTTTCTTTTACAAAACTACTTTCGAAAGCCCTTTCAATTAATTTGAAAATGAGAGTAAATAATATGCCCGTATTAAGGATGTTAGTGTATATCAGGTGACATCGCTAACATTTTGACCTAGATAGAACTCATATGCATATTCGGCGCTTTGAGAAGCAACTTTTCGGCCATAGCCATCCCTAGTACTAGAGGAATGCTATCGGGTTTTGCGGATTGTTGTGACCTCTGCATTCATGCTGGTAGGCTAGAAATTTTAAGGGGGGTGGTCACCTTTGGTGTGTTTGTGACCATTCTCCTGTTGTGACGCAGCAAGATTCAATTTGCTTGCGTGGGTGCTAGCCCGGTCTAGCAGAGGACCGTACAGATGCGTTGTCCACGCGGCGCAAAATGGCGTGGATGCCACACGATGTGGTAATGTATGAGCATGCATTTTTCTACAGGTACACTAACTCCGCGCGAAGTTAAGAACGACTAGAAAACGACTAGTTGCAATAGAGAGTGCTGTGCATATTGTCACCGAATAACCGGTAGTATATACTAAACTAGGATGTGTGATGTGAGATGGTACAAACGGATCATGCATCATGTTCATCACTTTGATTATATATGGGGTACTGCTAATAAGCATACAAAAGAAATCACGAACTTAAGTCCCTTATTATTTTCCTTTTCAATGATG
The DNA here is from genome assembly GCA_022530915.1 of Paspalum notatum. Taxonomy (NCBI): domain Eukaryota; kingdom Viridiplantae; phylum Streptophyta; class Magnoliopsida; order Poales; family Poaceae; genus Paspalum; species Paspalum notatum. The sequence goes on from CM039692.1 coordinate 30,102,411, forward strand.
CATAAAATATTGTACGAACTCACTCAAAATTTTTAATGCAAAAGCCTTTATTTTTGTGTCCAACAGATGGTTAGGACCAAGCAGACCGCGCGTAAGGCCGTGGGGGGTAGGGGGCGCCCGCTCCCGCCAGTGACCCACACTCCACCCCTGGTAGAGGATGGGCTACTCCACACTCGCTGCCGAGAGGACTGTACCCTCTCCCGGATCTTGTGCAGAGCCCTGCGGCAGATGGGACGCCGCCCCTGTCCTTTCTACTCCGTGCAGACCATGCACGGGCAGGGGAGCTGCTGGGCCCAGGTGGTCATCCCGCACCCGAACTCCGCGAACCCACACACCATCGTGGTCTACGGGGCGAACGAGGAGGAAGCCTATCTGAAGGCAGTTATGACAGCTATCACTTTTCTGAGCTCCGAGGAGGATGCGGGCCGCTCAGACCTGCGTTATCTCCCCACGCAGGAGATGGACGACGAGTGGGTCCGCCGCCACGACATGCTCAAGGCCCGCAACGACACACGACCCTATGCAGCATGTATGGAGTTTGCCAGTGAGATGCACGGGATGTATGACCGCGCTGAGGGTAGGAGCCGTTTCTACTTTCACAGGCACGCGGAGGTGCGTGCTCGAGTGGAGGAGCTGGAGGGTCAGGTGGCTCAGCTACAGCAGCGCCTCGCGGTGTACGAGCCGCCTCCAGCAGAGCAGGACCCTCAGGACAGAGAGTCCTCCGAGCCGATGGAGATGGAGGAGGAAGGAGAGGGCTCCGTCCCCACAGGCCGCTCTGCGACTTAGAGAGGAGTGGTGATGAGGAAGGAGGATGAGGCGCTTTTGTGTATCGTTTAGCACGTTGATAGCGATATTTTGTATTACACCGCTCCGTGCATTTATGTGTGGCTGTACTAAAAACCTTGATGAGATGTGAGAGCTCATTTGTGTACGCCATTCATGTAATGATGGACACCTTGTTATGTGCCATTTGATGGTTGGTCGCTGAAGCCGCCATCCCACGATGTAATGATAAGACCTTAAGTAGTATTCGAACTTTTAAATCTCACTCGAAGTCTGTCGTACGTTCTTGAGTAGCTGGAGTAGGTTGAATGGATGAAATTGACTTTGTATCTCGTTTTGGGATGCAGCGCTGGGATGATAGGTACACTAGTGTAGCTCTTCCCCAAACGCCTCGAGAGGAGGATTAACTTTTTATTGCAGATTATATGATATCATATTGCATGATTTCATGTATTTACAATGTTGTCCGTGATGCTATGATTTTATCAGCGCGTCGCATTGCAATAAGGTATTGTGGGATTAAAACCCGGTTGACCTCCCTCTTGCAGATGGTGAACACTCACAATGGGCAACACTCGGGGTCGGAGCCACATGCGAACGGCGCTCCACCCCCACCGGAGCTAGCTACCCTGGTCGTGCAGCAGGCCGAGCTGATCCGCCTGCTCGCAGAGGAACGCCAGGGCCGTGGTCAGCTGCAACCGCGGGAGCCCAGGAACCGAGGCATCTCATACAGGGACTTCGAGGAACTGCGACCCCCCGTCTTCACGAAGTGCCCTGAACCTCTGGACGCGGATGATTGGCTCTGCACAATTAAGTCCAAGTTCACACTCCTTCCGGAGCTGACTGAGCAACAGAAGGCGCGGTTTGCCGGACAGTTGCTGCAAGGACCAGCCGGCGCGTGGCACGCCACGTTTCTCGAGATGCAGCGGGCTGGGCATGAGCCCACCTGGGAGGAGTTTACTCAAGCTTTTCGGGCTCACTATATCCCGAACAGCTTGATGGAGCAGAAGAAGAAGGAATTTCGGGAGCTTAAACAAGGCAACAAGACTGTGATGCAATATGTGCAGTCTTTCATTCACCTATCACAGTATGCACCGGAGGACGTGGCAGATGATCCTTGCCGAGCAACTAGGCTCTTGAACGGCTTTGACCCCACTCTCCAGACTCACTTGGGGCACCATTACCAGAGTTTCACTGATCTGGTGGACACCGCACTTGACATGGAGAATCGTCTCCGGGTCGCAAATGAGGACCAGAGGCGCAAGCGCCAGGCTAACACGTCTGCTGCTGGATCCTCCCAGAAGCAGAAAGCAGTATACAGACCTCCACAGCAGCACTACCAGCAGCCACGCTTCGTGGTCCGGCCAAATCAGCCGGGCTGGGTTCACAGGGCACCACAGCAGCAGCAGCGCCTTACCTCTGGCACACAAGCTCAACTCCCTGCAGCCCGTGTCCCCGCTATCCCAGGACCCGAAAATCCCTGTTTCAACTGTGGCAAAACAGGGCATTTCAGCAGAGCCTGTAGAGCACCCCGCAGAATCCAGGGCCCAAACCCTGTGGGCGGCAGTCAGCAAGGCAAGCAGAAGGGGCCCGCACAGAAGACTGGCCGTGTGCACTATATTCACATGGAGCAGATCCCCGCTGGAGTGCCGGTACTCGCTGGTATGTTCATGATCAACGGTCATCCGACCGTCGTGTTATTCGATTCGGGGGCCACTCATACATTCATTAGCAAAACATATGCACAGAGGTATGGCTTAAAAATGTACAAGTTAAGGGAAAATTACCACATCACTGCCCCGGGGGCTCCCATAGATACCAGTCTGTGGGTTAGACATTTAAATTTGGATATTGGTACGGAAAAGTTCATCATCAACCCCATGGTGCTGCCACACCAAGGGATTGATGTTATATTGAGGATGAACTGGATGACAGAGAACAACGCCGTCCTGGATGTTGGCAGCAGGACAATGCAGTTAAGGTCTAGGGCCAGTGGCAAGGTCTTACGAGTGCATATGCCAGACATGAAACACATGGTGCACACAGTTAATGCAACTGAGCTTGATGAAATTAAAAAGATTCTAGTAGTGCGTGACTTCCCGGACGTATTTCTGGAAGAGCTTTCGGGTCTACCTCCGGATAGAGAGGTGGAATTCCGCATAGATCTCGTACCTGGCACTGCCCCTGTCTCCAAGAGACCATATAAATGGCACCTGATGAACTGAAAGAGTTAAAGATACAACTGCAAGAACAGCTAGATAAAGGGTTCATTCGGTCTAGTTCATCACCTTGGGGTTGTCCAGCCCTCTTTGTAGAAAAGAAAGGCCAAGGGGGTAAAAAGCTGTGTGTGGACTATCGGCCATTAAATGCCGTGACCTTCAAAAATAAATACCCAATACCACACATTGACATTCTCTTTGATCAGCTAGCTGGGGCAAAGGTCTTTTCAAAAATTGACCTAAGGTCTGGCTACTATCAGATAAAAATCATAAAAGAAGACATATCTAAAACAGCCTTCTCGACCAGATATGGACTATATGAATATTTAGTCATGTCCTTTGGTTTAACCAATGCACTGGCTTTCTTCATGTACATAATGAATTCGGTGTTTATGAATGAGCTCGACAAATTCGTAGTGGTGTTCATTGATGACATATTAATCTACTCCAAGAATGAAAAAGAACATGAGAAACACTTGCGGATAGTACTCGCCTGGCTAAGAGAACACAAGCTCTATGCCAAGTTCAGCAAGTGTGCTTTTTGGCTGAAGGAAGTTGGTTTCTTGGGGCATGTTCTATCAGAGAAAAGGGTAGCGGTCGATCCTAGCAAGGTAGAGGCTGTCCTGAACTGGAAGCAGCCAGAATCGGTGACCGGAATCCGGAGTTTCCTTGGTCTAGCGGGCTACTACCGCCGCTTCATCAAGGACTTCTTCAAAATCGCAAAGCCAATGACCTCGTTAACAAAGAAGAATGTAAAATTCATATGGAGTCCGAAGTGTGAGGAAGGATTTCAGGAACTAAAGAAGTTGTTAACGACAGCACCCGTGCTAGCCCAACCAGACGTCACAAAACCCTTCGATGTGTATTGTGACGCCTCTGGCCAGGGGCTTGGCTGTGTCCTAATGCAAGAAGGGAGAGTAATCGCTTACGCTTCCCGCCAACTAAGGAAACATGAAGCGAACTACCCAACCCATGATCTTGAGCTAGCCGCAGTTGTACACGCCCTGAAGATATGGAGGCACTATCTGCTGGGCAACACTTGTCATATCTACACTGACCACAGGAGCCTCAAATACATCTTCACACAGCCCGAATTAAACATGAGGCAAAGACGGTGGTTAGAGTTGATAAAAGACTATGACCTGGAGATTCATTATCACCCCGGAAAGGCAAATGTGGTAGCTGACGCACTAAGCCGTCGAGCTCATTGCAATGTGATTAAAGCTCGGTCCACGGCAAGAGTGATATGTTGGGAGATGGATGAAATAGAAATGCCAACCGAATAGCTAGTCGAACTCTATAGCCTAATCATTGAACCGACAATAAAAGACCTAGTCATTGCAGCACAAAAACAAGACCCGGGTATGGCCCACATTCGTGAGGGTATTAATGAAGAGAAAAAGGCTTGTTTCACACTAGATGACCAAGGGGTCCTGTGGTTTAAAAATCGCATAGTAGTACCAAAAGATATGGAGTTGCGGAAGAAAATACTGGACGAAGCCCACACCTCCGTGCTTACCATGCACCCAGGCAGTAATAAAATGTACCAAGACCTGAAACAAAAATTTTGGTGGACTCGCATGAAGCGGGAAATCGCCAAGTATGTGTCAGAATGCGACGTGTGTAAGAGGGTGAAAGCTGATCACTTAAAACCGGGCGGTATGCTTCAACCCCTGAACGTTCCGGCTTGGAAGTGGGAAGATATACACATGGATTTCGTGGTGGGTTTGCCTCGTAATCAGAAGGGTTATGATTCTATATGGGTGCTCGTTGATCGATTTACTAAGGCCGCACACTTCATACCAGTTAAAACTTGCTACACCGCAGCCACGTATGCCGGGCTGTACATTTTCCGAATAGTATCCCTACACGGTATTCCCGTGACCATCACTTCAGATCGAGGCTCAGTTTTTGTGTCCCGCTTCTGGGAACATCTGCAAACTGCCCTCGGAACGAAACTGATTCGCAGTTCGGCATACCACCCTCAAACCAGTGGCCAAGTCGAAAGAGTAAACCAGATCGTAGAAGACATGCTGAGGGCATGTGCCTTAATTTATTCCACAAAATGGGATGAGTGTTTGCCCTTGGCAGAGTTTGCTTACAACAACAGCTACCAGAAGAGTTTGAATATGGCTCCTTTCGAGGCCCTATACGGCAGAAGATGTAGAACACCCCTCAATTGGTCTGAACCTGGGGAACGTGTTACCTTTGGCCCTGATTTGGTAACTCAAGCCGAAGAACAAGTAAAATTCATATAAAGTAACCTGAAGAGCGCATAGTCCAGGCAAAAAAGTTACTCGGATAGGAGAAGGAGACCGCTAGTTTTTGAGAAGGGTGATCATGTATACCTTCGAGTGTCACCGATGAAGGGGGTGCATCGATTTGGGGTGAAGGGAAGGCTAGCACCACAGTATGTTGGCCCGTTCAAGATCACCGAGAAATGCGGGCCCGTTGCTTTCCGGTTAGAATTACCACCACACCTTGCAGCAGTGCACGACGTGTTTCACGTATCACAGCTTAAAAAGTGCTTATGAGTGCCGGAAGAAGAAGTCGACATGTCTCAAGTTCAGATTGAGCCTGACCTTACCTATGAAGCACGACCCATCAAAATCCTAGACCAAAAGTAAAGGTCAACACGGCGTAATACTGTCAACTTTTATAAAGTGCAATGGAGTGATCACTCCGAAGAAGAGGCAACTTGGGAAACTGAAGAATATCTACAAACTAAACACCCGGGTTTCCTTCCATCCACCTCAAATGAGTATGTCCGAAAAAGTTAAATTGGCGTTTTGTTTCAGCAAAAACTCATTACATACTTGTTTCACTTAACGATTCCACCAACATCACACTAAAATCTCAGGACGAGATTTCTTTAAGGGGGGTGGATTGTGATGCTCTGGCATCTCAAATACCTAATTAAAGTAATCTTGCATTTATCATTCATCATAAGCATCATGTCATGGCCATGGTTAGTAAAGCATGGTCAAAACTTGGAAAAATTGCAACCTTGTTAAGTGTTGTTTACACGCGTGTGGTTCCATGTTTTCTGTTGTAAACCTAATTTCCTTTGAGATTTATATGAAACCTATATTATCAAAAGTATAGACAAAGAGGTGTTGAACAACTTTTACAATTGGGGTTTTGACATTTGATGAGGTTTACATGGTGTTTTGGGTCATTATTTGTCAATTGAGAAAACCACTTCAAATCTGACTTGTTTGGTAAATTCAAAATTTCTCTACCTTACATTCATTTTCATGCAATGTTTCCATTGAATGAGTTGTAGGTATTGAAATTCTAAGCAATTTATCCAAAAGGCCCTTTGGGTGAAAAGGCTTGGAAATAAGGCTTTTCTTTTTTCCAAACAATAAAGGTACCATGTCCATACCTAGGGCTGATCACTAAATTTGAATTGAAATCACACTTACACTTGGATTTTGGGGTTGCCCATTTTGACAAAGTTGTAGATCTCTCAGAGTAGAACATTTCTTCGAATTGGGCTTTTTCCAAATTCGGCCTCTAAATGAGCCAAAACAGTGAAATACAGAGGCCTAGGAAACACATTTTCCTTTTTCTAGATTCTGAGTCACTAGCAGGTGGGCCCCGCGATCCGCGCGACACGCACGGCGCGAACCGACGCACGCCGCGTGGCTCGCCGGCGTACAGGGAGTACGGCGAGCCCCGCGGCGGCCGTCCTAGCGCGTCAGAACGGAGCACCCTCGGCCCCCTTCCGAAACCCTAGAACTCTCGTCCACTCCCATCCCGTTTCCGCCCCGCGCATGCCGCCCGAACCCGAGCCGCCATTGACGCAGGCAAGCTCGGAGCCGAGCTCGCGCCGCCGCTTCCCGGCCTCCCCGAGCCAAACCAACCCCACCACCGCACTCCCCGCTACACACCGCCCCTCTCCCGCTAGACCTCGTCGTCGATCTCCCCTCCCCCGAGGAGATCGAGCTCGGCGCGACGCCCTCGCCGCGCCACCGTCGCCGTCGCCCACGCCCGGTTCACCGTCGGTTCACCGCCGTTCCGCCTCGACCTCGCCTCCGCCGTCGATGAGACCTACCCCAGGTGGTCGCCCTCGCTCCCGCGCCTCTCCCGCGCCTCGTGTCGCGGCTCCGGCGGACCGGAGCTCGCCGGCGCGCGCGCCGCGCCGCGCGGCCGCGCCCAGCGCGAGGAAGACGACGGGGTCGGCATCTTTTTAGATCCGGCCCCTCGGGTTCCTCGATTTTACATCCCGGTCCTCGCGCGTTTTGAATGAGTCTTGTAGATTTTCCGAGCTGGTCCCCGGATCTATAGGTTAATTGCGTTCTGGCCCCTGGATCTGGGTTTTTCCTTTTTCTTTTGGTTTGAACTTTGAAAAATTATATCAATTCAAAGAAAAATCCAAAATGGACAAACTCAGTACCTATGAACTCCTCTTGAGTAGATCTACAGGCTAGGTATGATGTGGTCATGTGAAAAGACATTTTTACCCTCGGTTTTGTTGCATGCATGTTAAAGCAAAATAATTACCAAAGGTGATGCAAATGGACTCCAAATGCTATGAAACTTGGACAGTAGCATGTCTAGAGTATTTGGACAATGTAGAAATTTTTGTAGCCCTAGCATTGCTCATCTACATGATGTTTTTCCATTATCATGAGAATTACATGTATTTATTGTAATATGAGTTGGGTGCTATATAAAAGATGCTCAAAATGACCCTCTGGTATTTTTCATGGACTTTGCATAGTATGGGTAGTCCATTGTTAAAAAATGAGCCCTTGCATATTAGTTTTTGATGGTGATTTGGAAATGATAAAAGATGCTAGTTGAGAAAGGAAAATGGGAAAAAGAGAACTTAAATGGCTAGGGAAATTCTATGTAAAATTTGGTAGCTTGTGCATGATGTCTAGTTCTCCAAAAGTATATATGTGCATGCTTTATATACTGTTTTGTTCGGCATGTTCATTTCCCCTATAATTAAATATGGAAAATAGATGTCCTGCAAAAGGGTAAAAGTTTGGGCGCTGTTGGAGTTGATTTGCTATTTTATTTCATGGAGGCATGTTGTTCACAAAGGGGGCATATGAGTGGATGGTCGAGTGCATGCATAAAACATTATACCCATATTTCATGTGCATGTGCATGAGAATCTTTGTGCATGGTGATTATCACATCTCATTATCATGCATACACGCATGTGTTTCTTTTGCACTCATGAAGATATCATGTCATGCATTTAGACCCCGTGAACGAAGGGCGAACGCAGGAACAGCCGCTGATCGAGGAGCCAGAAGACCAGGAGCCGGACCTGCAGCAGGAAGATCAACAGCAAGCTGTTGACTTCGCACCTGAGGAGACTGACCCTAGCGAGGAAGGTAGGCAGGACCATATTCTCCTAGCTAATAATGTTTTATGATTACGCATATGCATTAGGTGTTGACTGGAACCTTATTGCATTAGACTCCTTGGCCGCTCCGGCCCTAGCACCTACACTAGGTACGTAGGACGAGTTGCCTAGAAATGCTAGGCTCGACTAGATACGAGTGAGATGTCACTCGTCACGTAGGTGTTTTGAAAAGAAAGAGAACCCTGTCTATACGGAGATGCTTTATTATGTTGAGAATAAATTGGAGACCGGGCGGAGATTAAGTTTACTTTTCGCGGTGTGCGTTGTTGCAGTGTAATGGCTCCGCCCGAGTCGCATAACGCCCGTTCGCTGTTCGCCTGCTGATTGGCATAACATTGCTAGAGTGCTTATCCGGTTAATGGGGCCGGTGAAACCTTACTTGTGCCATCCAAAGAACAGAAACACGTTCATACCCACTGGTTGAGAGGAAGGTGGCCCGGGGGAGCTTGGTACTCATGACGGGGAGACCGAGATGTCGGCAGGCTCGTCATGAGGGCACAACCCGGTAGTCAGGCGGGAGTGAATCGAACTTGGGATGGGACAAGTGGAGGAGGGGGACTATATGTGGGAAAGCCGTCGTGTGAGTAAGCAAATGAGCCCCTGGCATTTTTAGTTATTCACGGGAATTAGAAATCAATTCGAATCGCTGATGCTCACCAGGTATGAGAATGCCAAATATCACTGACGGGCAACGTAGTAATAACTCTAATATAATGTATTATGATCCATGTTTTTGAATGCTACATGCTTGACTATTATGTGCTTTACATTCATGCAAGTTTTTTTGCAAAGTACTTAACTGCAAATGGCTTAGTTATCATGAAAGGATAGCAGTTGTCAAATCCTGCTACCTTATGATCATAACTTGTTTAAAAGCAACGGCTAAGGACCAACTCTCTAGTAAGCGAGCTTTGCGTCGGCTGTAAACCCTGTCCATTAAGTCCTCTGAGTAATTAGTACTCAGGGTTTGCCCCCAAACATTTGGATTTCAGGTATGGAGTTCCTCTTCTGTGCCTGTGTTGGAGGAGGGGCTTGTTATCATCAGGAGTGAGAAGCGTCATGAGTGGGCACTGGAGTGGCATCAGTGGGCATGATGTTGCTCTGTTTCTGCAAGTCTTTTGTTTATCGTGAACTATGATCGTTAAAATTTCCGCTGCGAGATACTACTTGAACTCTTTTTACGTATGAAACTATGTTGAAGTCTACTTAAATTCGAACCGGTTTGTAACTTAAGTATCTATGTAATCTCTATTCAACTGCCTGTGATGATGTAACTGTTGTGACTCCATCGAGGGTCGAATGTGTGTGATGTCGGTTCCTCGGGGATTTGGCGTTATCGAGAGCCGAAGGCCTCTCGACGGACGACCGGGTTTAGTACGGTCTAAGTATACTGCCAGTCAAGGGTGACAGGTGTACTTAGCCCGTATTAAATCGGCGGCTCCGCCACAAAGCTCATCCATGCTAACATGTGTGGTGTAGGCAGGTGGAGGTGTGGCATAAATGGAAGCCATGGTGGTGTGCGGTGGATGCATATCAGAGCGGGGGTTGTATGGAACATGGGTTGTGGCATGGCGAGCAGGCCGGATTTCCCTCTGATCCTCCATTGGTTTCATAGGTGTCACAGGAAGACTACATAAAAAAAAAGGAAGACAAGAATCACATACGTAGTACATATAACTGAACATGATAAATTAACATGGTACATAGGTAGACCAGTAGACAAATGAGCATAAAACGTAGATCACATTAGGTTCAACAGATGAACAATGGGCAAGAGATGGAAATTAAGCACTACAGGGTAGGAATGCTTTAGGAGCATACAGGACTAGCATAGGTTGTCCAACAACTACTGAACAATAACCCCTACAGATACTCCTGCTACCTCAGACTCCCCTAGACTGGTCACTGTCGTAGTCCATCCCTGGGTGCATCTCACAGAGCTGTGCCATGTTTCATGGCATGCCATCAGGTGTGGAGACATCCTCCCATTCAGCAGCTGCAGCCTCCTCCTCTGGGGTGATGTCGGCACAGGGAGGTGACGCTGGGCTATATTTTTCAAGGACTTGGGTGCCCTCAAAAGATAGGTTATCCATTTCATCAGCTAGCTGATCAAGGTAGAGTAGCATATCGTTGACTGTGGCACCGTCGATGTGGTCCTCGTCAGTTAGGTTCCGGTAGACTAGGTCCCGGGTTTTTGCAGCATGGCGCTGCAGCAGATTCACCGCTCTTTGCAGTGTGTCGGCCATAGAGGAATCCATCTGTCGAATTTAGGGGAACGAGAAGAAATTGATGTTAATTGTGGGTGTGCCAATGTGGTTTCCAAATCCTACAGCAACCTAGCTTGCCTACATGTCCCAACCACGGACCGGATGCAGATCTAGCAGGGCCGGTACGTGGGGCCGATTGTGCCGGCCATGGTTCCCCCAAACCAATCTGTGCCGCCTAGATCTATGGCCAACCCTAAACCCTAACCAGATGTGGTCACCCAAAGGAAGCGGTAGGATCCCGTCGATGCGTACCTTGCAGGTGTAGCCGAGGATGAAGATTGGCTGCCGGGGGACGGCGGATCTGGGCGCCGACTCGAGCTCGGTTCCACCGCCCTCGGCGGATCTTGGGACGTCGCTCGCCGAGGTCCGCTTGCCGACGACGCCTTGCCCTCTCCGCTCCGCCGCCCTCGGTCATGCGCTCGGAGGCCGTGGTGGACGCCGTCCTCTTTGCCGCCACCGCGCTGCCGAAATCGCCTTGAGTCGCCTCCCCTCCGCCCACTCGTAACCCTAGCCCGATGGTTGGTTTGGGAGACATAAAAAAAGGCCCGAGAGACTCTTCCATAGTGCACTTTCTTTTTAAACAAACACAACCCGTACGGCTACAGGGATGGGCAACGGCGATGCACCACCGCGTTGGGGTTGGTCTCAGCCATCCGCAGCTACCTAGCTACGAGTTTTCTGGCTGAATAGATCGGAGTAGCTTTGAGGATACTACCATCCCCAACCCTTCTCCATCCCCATTTCCTATATTCCCATCAATCCACTATTCCAACTATCTCTCTGTATACAGTAGCGCTACCGTGTCAAATAGTGTTATACACTACCATTTTACACTACCATTGGGGTTCGTCTTGAAGAGAACTATATATGTGGGATATGCTTCCCAGAGCATGGAACACACGCAACCCAATGTTGCGCGCAGTGGTAGACTTGTACTGACTGATGAGAGGCAGAATGGGTCTTGATGCTGAAATATATATACCCAGCTCCTTTGTGATGCTGCAATATAGGCTTTGGAGGGCACAATAATGACAGGACGGTTTCATTCGATCTGGTTGCGTCTCGATCTGTGGCCGTACTTTTTTCGCCCCTGACGCATCAAGCATGGACTAATCTTACTTTGGTTTAACACTCCTGTCAAATTTTCTACAAACACTTTTTTATCGTTGTTATAACTATAGAACATCTGTGGTTCTTGACCACCGGTTTATTTAAAAGTATCTATAGTGGCCCTATATAGGGTCGGAGCTAGCTGTAACGCCATTTCGATTTGTCACCATCATCAAAAGTACATTCACAAATATATCTATTCTACACTATAAAAAAGAGGGAGTTTAAGAAAAAAATATTTTTTACTTGATACTTATCTACCCAATTAGATACCCACCATCGGATGATGTATTATCCTATATTCTAGCGGTTAGATGGAGGCCTTTGGGCCCACAGGGCAAGAAACATGTACCACGAGACATCATCAAAACATAAATATTTACAAGGTGTTTATACGATTTCAACGGTGAGATTTAATTTTCTTTGGCCATCAAAGGTTAGATCTTCTTAGATGGCAGAAACTCTTACTCGGGTTGAATCTGGCCACGGGCAGTTTTTTTTTACCCGTTGTCGTACCCACCCGCGCGTACCCGCAGAGTCAATCCCCTTCACGGCTTCAACAGTTCAATCCTCAAGCAAATCGCCGGCCCAATAATCATGTGAGGCCCAATGCAAATGCAAACATTAGAATATCTATTCTAAAATTCATACAATCAGTTCTATTTCCCTTCCCAATTCCAAAACCAAGATAAAAAGACTCGATCATAAAATCACATTGCGACATTGTACAATATACAACTATCAGGATAGTATAATACCACATCGGTCATGGAATTACAAATTATCGTACTTATAAACCATAATCCTTCAACACAAGCAAAAGCTGCTAAGAGATCAAGACAAGAAAGATGAAAAAAAATCTCACACAACCAGAGAGCTGAAGCAAGAAGAGAGAGAACAGAGCTTGAAGCAAGAAAGAGAGGAGAAGAAATCAAGAACTAATAAAAGGCCGAGCCTGCCGGCGGAGAGGGCTGAGGCTGGTGGTGGGTGGCGGCCGGTGGAAAGCCCGCAACGGCGCAGCGGGTTGGGGGCCGAGGCTGGTGGGTGGCGGCCGGTGGACAGCCCGCGACGGCACAGAAGATTGGGAGGCGGGGGCTCATGGCTGCCGGGCAGAGGGACGGAGAAAGGATAGTGTGAGAGAGATGGATGACTGGGACTTGGGACCTTGGGAGTATGGATGGTTCGGCGTGGACCCGTCAAAAGAAAAATTAAAACATCTATTTCTTTCAGTTAAACAGCCTGTTTTAACTTTTACACACGCTATTTTCTTCAAGTTAGGTGGCGGCCGGTGGACAGCCCGCGACGGCACAGAAGATTGGGAGGCGGGGGCTCATGGCTGCCGGGCAGAGGGACGGAGAAAGGATAGTGTGAGAGAGATGGATGACTGGGACTTGGGACCTTGGGAGTATGGATGCTTCGGCGTGGACCCGTCAAAAGAAAAATTAAAACATCTATTTCTTTCAGTTAAACAGCCTGTTTTAACTTTTACACACGCTATTTTCTTCAAGTTAAAACATGACGAAAAATAAAGAGGGCCAGTAAAAGAGTCATGCTTATTTAGCCCACTAAAGCTCGTAATTGATTAGAACTATTTTTTAAAAAAAGAAAAATTAAAACATCTATTTGTTTCAGTTAAACCAAACCTGTTTTAACTTTTAACCCGCGCTATTTGTTGTTCTTCAAGTTAAAACATGAAGAAAAATAAAGTGGGCCAATAAAAGAGTCATGTTTATTTAGCCCACTAGAACTATTTTTTAAAAAAGATCCATAATGAACAAAATAACTAGAAAATAATAGTATCTACATGTTAATTAAGAAAAAGATTTTTGCCTTTGGCCCCACATTTCATGGCTTTCTTCCTTCTCCCGCTCTGCCTCCCAACCCCAAGGGCCCCTGTGCGGTCGCCCACTCTGCCCGCGCCGCCTACCACTGCTCTCGTCGGGGCTAGCCCCAACGCGCCGTCGCCCCTGCGCGCGTCGCCCACCCCTGCGCTCGTAGCCGCTAGCCCCCTCCGTCGCGCTCGTGCACACCCTCTCGTTCGGGGAGTCAGAGAGGACCCCCTGGCGATGGGCTACGACTGCTAGAGACCCTGCGGCTACTACAGCCCCGACGACCGACTCGCGTGCCCCGCTCTTCGTCGCCGCGTCTGTGCCGTGCTCCTCGACCGCAATCGGGGCGCCCGCGCAGCCGTCGCGCCTCTCCGCGCGCTCCGCGTCACGTTCGATGAGTGCGGCTTCCTCAGCGGGGACGCCAAAAAGGCCGTGGATGGGTGACTCGCCTACCATGCCTGGGATGCACTGTAGATCGACCTGCGCCTACATGCCGTGGACGAGAGCAGGGGCAGCAGTGCACGTAGGGGCCGACGGGGTTGGGAGGGAGGGCGGGAGGAGGAAGAAAGCCATGACAGGTGGGTCAAGGGTAGAAACGACATTTCCCAGCCTTTCTCTCCGGAAATCATCGCGTCCACCTAGATGGGCGTGATCCCCCGTCCACCCACCCCCTCCCCTTCCTTGCTTCTTCCCCAATTCAGCCCACGTTGGCCCATCGCCGCGGCCCGCCTCCTCCGTGTTGCACGCCGCCACTGCCTTCCTCCTTCGCTCCGCCGCCGCCGGCTTTAGGGGGTTCGGAGTTTCGGGGGCTGCCGCCGCCATGGAAATCTCTCATCCTCCTCCGGCCTTAGAGGGATGGCCAGGGAGGAAGGCCGGCCCGGCGGTGGTGGCGGGCGGCCGGGCGGCTGAGGCCGGCGGCGAGGGCACCGCCGGGCGGGCGGGGTAGGACGACGGTTGGGCCGGGGGAGCTCCACGGCGACGGTGATGGTGGTCGCTGACAACGACGACGCTCTGGCAAAAGCCGCTCCGGCGAAGCCGGAATAGGGTGGCGGCGGTGTGGAGGGCGACGGCGAAGGAGGGGTTGGCGGCGGGGAAGCTCGTCGCCGGGGACGGAGGCAACCGGAGCAGTGGGGCGGGCCGGCGCGGCGGTGGGGCGGTGGCCAGCGGGCAGGGAGGCCGCAGCGAGGGTGCCGATGCGCCGGCGGCCTCCGGGTGGCGGGGGTGGGGCGGGGACGGGGAAGACGATGGTGGCGACGGCGGAAGGAGGAAGAAGGAGGACGAGGCGGGCCAGCGCCGAAATCGACCCATTAGGCAGGCGGAGGGGCGCGTGGGGCTAGGTGGACGGGCGGTTCTCGTCCACCCAGGTGGAGGCGATGAGGCCCCCTTTCTCTCCCTATCCCACCCCAAAATAAATATAATAATCACTGTGTCTACCGGCAAATTGGCAAAATGCAGTAATGTCCATCAGCATATTTCGAACCGTGAGGTATCCGCTAGCAAACCGGCACTGTTTTTCGTGTCCAGCAGCCAATTTCGTCATGAATGCATAGCCACGTGCGGGATCCTGCACGTGCATTTTTACTAGTTATATAAAAAAGAGAATTTACATGGAGTATTCGGCTAGGAATTTTAGGTTTTTGAGGCAAAAAACGGCTGTTAAGTATAGGAGAAAGTCGAGGCGGCTATTGATATTGACACACGGTGGATACTGCACATGTTTGTGACAACTGAGATGTATGGTTTATATGCTCCAACCTAAGGGCTGGGCATGCATATATCTAGAAAGGAAAATCTGGAATCCAATTATTATCACTAGTTTAATTTCTGAATTACTGTTTTAGTTCATTGACTAAATAATGCTCTGTACCTTCTAAAAGTGCACTTAAAACCCTATGCACTATTTTAATGTTCTTGAGTCTTGGACATCTACATACCCAGCAGACAACTAGAGTAATTTCCCTATAATTCTACTACCATATGAAGTTTTTATAATATGTGGCAAAATGAATGATATTTACATAGTTTTTTTAATAAGATGGATGGTAAAATAGTGTGGCAAAAGAATGGTGTCAAATATTTTAACATAGGGTAAGTATATTTGCTTGGAACATTCGCTCTCATTACCATTATTCTTAAATGTTGTTTTTGATGATTGAATAACACAGTATAGTCATTATTAGGACTAACGTTTTTCTCAAGTATATGATTTTTCAAGTATTTAGGACAGAAAGATGCAATACAGGAAAAATCACACAAATGACGAAGAAGCAAGTAAAACAAACAAAAGTCCCAGAGAAATTACATTGGCCGAAAGATCAGGTGATGCAAGATTTGTATTGACAAGAGTTTTCTCTAATATATAATCTGCTCAGTTATAGAGGTGCCCGGCCAAGCTGAAGTCGACCGGGAGATCATGTCACTTGAAGATGTTTCGATGGTTCATTTCAAGCGCTACAAAATTTCTCATAGTCTTCGTCCGTCGGGATTTTGGAGTTTGGAGTGTTGCGTGCCACACTGGTAAAATGTCGATGAGCCTTTAGCCTGGTGTGTGTTTAATTTGGGGATAGAATCCTTCAAATGCAAGAAGCTCCATAGTGTACGACATTATCAGTGTCTAAAACAGAACTTAATCCTTCTGTGTGGCGGGAGCCTTTGTAGAGTGCAGAGCCTAACAACACGACCGCATGAAGACTTGATGACTATATTGTGGAGCTCCAACGTAATGGATCATATGGATGGTAGTTTGTCCGATCCGTTGATGACTTGAGAGAACTCATTGTATCTTTGGAAGTTTGCCCTTCCCTCACTCTCACTCTCTCCTATAGTAGCTTGTTGAGAGAGACTAATATAATTCACATGATTGGCTCTGATCCATGATGCAAAACTATTTTGGGTGGTTAAGTAGAAGTCACGGTCACGGATAAACCGTGCATCTCTCTAGGATAGTTTGTTCTAGATTTATCTTGTGAAAAATGTTTATTTGGAAATTGGAACCCTAGGGTAGAAGTTATTAATTCAGGTTCAATTCTAATTAATTGACCACCTCTTCTTCTAGAACACGTTAGGCACCTGGTCCCTACAGCATTCCAGAAGGACTAAAAGATATTGAGACCCGAGGAGTATAATTTTAGATAATTGATCTCCAGAGGAATAGGGATGGAAAAGGAGACGAGAGGGCGACTGGGTTCCTCAGGTGGGGCGACCTCGTCGGTGGCGAGGCTAGCCCGACGATTGGAAGGTCTCACCCTGTGGAGCCCGGTGAGAGAGATAGGTTCCCCACCAAGGAAACTCCTGAAGCAGAGAGTGGCGGGAGTTTCCCACCATGGGAGGTTTGAAGCGGGGACACGCGGAGGGTCGAAGAGACGGCAGGTGGAGAGATATCACCCGTCGGATGTGAAGCGGGGCCAGGAATCTGCTCTGGTTGTGGCCCGGGATCCAGAGGGGGAAGGGGCAATTGAGGAATTTTGGGGGCAACTGTGGTTCTTCCCCAAATCGAACCCATCTGGTGAGATCCCTAGTGTTAATAGCAGAGGGAGAAACTTGCAAGATCTGGTGTGGATCAAAAAAGAGCTGTGGTTGAATAGAAATTTTGCGGTAGAAGATTGCTGCAGAGTGGGGAGAGATGATTTCTGGGTGGGTTCTCCGGTGATCGGTGTGGGGGAAGGGAGAGCGCAAAAGTTTCTTGGAGGCTGTGAAACTATCCATGGCGGGCAGGGGGCGTGGAGCTGGGCCGAGGGTTCAGAGGCAGTGGAGTCCCGAGAGAAACTGGGGAGGTGGGGGTGGAGGTTGGCCATACCAGCAGCCGCCGCCGATTCCATCCACCACCTCCGCCGCCGCCACCATATGGATACTACCCACAACCGCCACTAGTGGATCTTCAGAGGCGTTTCAGCATCAACAAGGGTTCAGGCCTAGAGGTAGAGGACAGGGTGGGGGTGTGGCAGGAAGGGGTCATCAGAATAGACAGCAACAGGTGGTGGAGCAGAAGGAGGTAGGTCGTGGAGAACCGAAAGCTGCAGAGTCTGCTAAGGTGGAACAAAGGAAAGAAAGTGCTGAATCAAGTCAGGCTGGTGCAATTAGAGAGCTGCAGGTCATTTGCTTCAATTGTGGTGAGGCTGGACATTATGGATCAGGTTGTTTGAAGCCTAAAGTTTGTTTCATTTGCCATAGGGCTGAACATTTGGTAGATTTCTGTCCAGAGTGGAAAAATCCAGTTAGTACAGCTCAATACTTTGGAAGTGCAAACAGTGGGCTTGGTTTCTACCATGTGGAAGTGATGGACAGAGGTGGCAGGTTCAAACACTGGTCTGGCTTTGATAATTTTGGGGTTTTTACAGTAGAGGAGGGTGAGATAGATGAGAAAGAGATCCTGGTCAGTTTGAAAGAGCTGTTTGGTGAGTGGTCCTGGCAGCTCAAGAAGTTGGAAGAATACAGCTATTTGGTAAGGTTTCCACCCAGCAAGAAAGTAGAGGATATTGTGGTGGGCAAGGTCTCCATTTCTACTTGAACAAGGATGGTGTGCTGGCTTCTCTGAAAGTGTGGAATGGAGAAATAGAGCCAATTGGTAAGCTTCTTGATGTTTGGGTCCAGATCAAAGGGATTCCCCCCAAGTGGGTGGATTGGTCTACTATCAGAGATATAACTTCTAGTCTTGGGAAGATAACAGAAGTTGATTGGCAGCTGCTTTTCTCAAGCTTTTTTAGGAATGTAAGGGTGAAGATTAAATGCAAATGCCCTAGTAAAATTCCTGCTGAGAGGGTCTTTGAAATGGATGATCAGCTTTTCTGGATATCTTTCAAGACTGAAGATGTAGTCCAAGAGGATGGGAAGGGAGGCAATGGAGGAGATGATGAAGATGACATGGATGAGGATGACTTGTTGGATGACAATGAAGATGAGGATAAGAGCACTGAGAGAAATGAACAAGAGCATACTAAGGGCCCTGTTGCTAAAGATAAAAACGGGGATTTGAGTGGTGGAAAGTCAGAAGGATCTAAGAAACAGCAAAATAAGTCTGTGATGAGAAACCTTAACCTGAGTTTTGAAGAAGCAGTGGCAGGAGAAAATATAAGAGAGGAGGATAGTGGCTGGTTCTTACAGGCAATGGAATTAGAGGAGCTTGAGCTTAATGATGAGGAAGGAAATTAGCTGGATGTGTTTGAGCACTTGCAAGAAGAGGACCAGTTATGCTTACCTGAGGTATGGGTTGAAAGTATCAAGGAAGATAGAAGGGAATCAGATCTTGGACCATTCCTCGCTGAACAAAAAGATAGTTGGCTGAAAGTGGCAAAAAGAGGGCTGTTGAGTCAAGAGAACACTAAGCAGGAAGAGAACTTGGAGGAAGAACAGTCAACTCAACCTTCACCAGAGGATCTAGAGAGACACAAGGTTGTGGAAGGGAAGAGGAAAAAGGATAAGATATGGGGACCCATAGTAGTGGAAAGAAAAAGCAAGAGAAATGTGACTGATGGGAGAACACTTCTAGAAAAGGCTCAAGAACTCAAGATGAAGACGGGAGAACAGTTCTAGAAAAGGCTCAAGAACTCAAGATGAAGACTAACCTAGAAGTTGGAATAGGTAAAATTTCAGTTCCTTTTGAGTCTATTTCCAGTTCAGATCTTAGCTTAGTAGCTAAAGTCATTGGTCTCAGTGGGCTGGATGGCAATCCAGTACCACAAGTGGAAATTGATCAAGTTCTAATTCTGGAAAAAGTTAGAACTAATACTTTTGTTGATTCTTGTCCCTTACCTCCTTGTGGCAACAAGGAAGATAAGGATCTAGCTGGTATCTCTCTTGAGGAAGATAGAGAGATGCTAGATAAGAATAATGTGTGTCCTGATCCTTAATTTTAGAATAAGTTTTCTCTTAATATGGATGATGGAGTGTGGTCAAAAGTTAAGAATAGGAGGGGAAGGGGTAAAGTTAAAAAATGAAAGGTCTTTTTTGGAATATTAGAGGATTGGGAAAAATTGGAAGGGTTCCTGCTTTAGTAAGCAGAATAAGGGAGTTCCATCTAGATATTGTAGGTGTTATAGAAACTAAGAAGGATTTTTTTACTGTAGGCTTTCTTAAATCCTTATCTAGTTATGTTGAGTTTGAGTGGTGTTTCCTTCCTGCTAAAGGTTCAACAGGAGAGATTTTGCTAACTCTGATAAATTTATTCTAAGTGTAGTTGAGATGCTTCAATTTTCTTTGAGTGTTTTCTTAACAGACAAGAAAACTGGTTTTAGTTGGAAGTTAGTAGTGGTCTATGGCTCTCCCTATGAGGATGGAAAACAAGCTTTTTTAGATGAATTAGATACAGTAGCTGGTAGATGGAATGGACCTATCATGTTTGCAGGTGATTTTAATTTGGTTAGAGGTGTGTTGGAGAAAAGTAATGGTAGGGTTAATCACAGGGGCGGAGGGCCCGGTATGGCGAGGTATCGGCCCAGCCCAGTGCCTCGTACCCATTGATTTTTGGCCCACGAACACGCCCACGACCCAAGTCCTCCAGGCACCCGGCTCCAACCCCAGGCGCTGCCGTTGGCGCCGCATCTCCCTCGTCCTCGCGCAGCCCGCACGCTCTCGTTCCACGGCTCCTCGCTGCCGTCTGCGGAGGCGCTGTTGGCTGTCGGCCGTCGCCCTCTGTCCTTCTTGGCTCCCCTCCGTCCTTTGAGGAGTCCAAGCCCCCGCGTCCCGCCTCCCACGGCGCCGCTGGCCCGCCTAGCCGCCGCCCTCCACCCTCCGACGATCCTCCACCGGTCCGTCCCTCCGGCACGGCAAGGTAACTCCTTACCCCGTCCTCGTCCCTCCCTCAGGTCGTGCCACTTTGGATCCGCACGGCCGCTCCCCGTCCGGTGCCCGCTGGACGCCTGCCACTTTGGATCCGCACGGCCGCTCCCCCTCCGGTGCTCTCTGGACGCCGGCAGGCGGCAGCGGCACAGCGGCAGCCGGCAGGCCGTCTCGGCCGTGCCCCCTTGGCCTCGTGCCCTCGCTGCCTCGGTCCCTCTCTCCCTTAATCCCTCTGCCTCTTGCCCTCTCCGAATCCGTGCAGGCAAGAGTGAGCTGATGTGCCAGCATGCAAAGGGGAAATTTGGCGTTTCAGTGGCAGATTTTCGGGGAACAAACCAGCAGAAGCGATGGACATCAATTGAACAGAAAAAAAATAGAAGGTTCAGTCCTCTAGATGAGAGAGCGCTATTGCAGAAATGCACTGATGTTTGGTGTGCAACAGAGTTATAAACTAGTGTACTAAACAAGAAGTATGAATTATATTGGCACCAAAGTACTTGGAAATTACTGCATGGAACCCTCATCGGAGAAATTTAATGCAATCAATCACCATGCTATTCTTATTTGGGTTTTTTCTGAACTCAACTAATTGGAATTTGACTACCACTTTTTGAGTTACCAAACTGTCATCTATGGTTCAATGCTTTCAACACAGATTTATCGGTATAATTCTATACTCTCTAGTTGTATATCTTGTATTACATTTTACATTTTAACTCTAATATTTTTATACTAATTTACAATTGTCAATTTGATGTGTGTTCTACATGTTTTTCTCCATTTGAGGTACTTCTGAACGATGTTTTTGTTGTGAACCTTTGTTTCCGTACAATATATGAATACAGTGTAGTAATTCACCGCCACACCTAGATTTTTGGGCGTCCTCCGCCACTGGTTAATCATAAGTGGGTAGATGGATTTAATGATTGGATAGATAGATGGGCCTTTATTGATCTAGAACCTTCTAATGGCATTTTTACATGGATTAATAATCAGGAAGATGTGGTTAAAGCCAGATTAGATAGGATTTTGGTCTCACCAAGCTGGGATGCGGTTTTCCCTTTATCTAGAGTTAAAATTCTAGACAGATTGCCTAGTGACCATAATCCTCTTTTATTAGATTTGGGAGTCAATGTTTTTTATGGCAAAAAGAGGTTTAGGTTTGAAAAATGGTGGCCAGAACAGAGTTCTTTCAGGGCTATAGTGGAGAAAGCTTGGAATGCTCCTTGTACAAATTCTTCTAGTATATATAGATGGCAATTTAGAGTGAGAACTTTTAGAAGGATGGCAAGGGGTTGGGCTGCCAATGAAGTAGCACAGTTGAATAGGGAGAAAAATGAGTTGGCAGAAGTTTATAATGAATTAGATAGGATTTCAAACTCTAGGAGCATGTCTCCGGGAGAACTCAGAAAGTTTGAGGAAACAGCTTTGGACTTAGATAGGATTTGGGCTTTAGAAGAAATTAAAGCTAGGCAGAGATCTAGAGATAGGAATATTTTAGAGGGAGATAGAAATACAGCCTATTTCCAGGCGATAGCGAATCAAAGAAATAGAAAAAAAAAGAATAGAAGCTCTAGAAGGACTGTTAGGTTTAGTGTCCGATCAAAAAGACATGATGGAGATAGCTGTGAATTTTTACAAAAATCTTTTCGCCACTGAAACTAGAGGTTTTGTTAGACTGGGTAAGGACTTTTGGAGAGAGGGAGAGAAGGTCACAAAAGAGGAGAATGAGTTTCTAATAGCGCATTTCTCTGAAGAAGAGATTAAGGACACTATTTTTAGTTGTTATGTAGAAGGGGCCCCAGGCCCAGATGGTCTGCCTTTTCTTTTTTATCATAAATTCTGGTCCCTTATTAAAAATGATTTGTTGTTGCTGTTTAAAGATTTTCATAAAGGTGTGCTGGATATATGCAGACTTAATTTTGCCCTCATTACCCTTATCCCTAAAGTAGAGGAGGCTAGTAATATGAAAAATTTTAGACCTATTAGTCTGATTAATTGCAGTTTCAAGATGATTTCTAAGCTGATGGCTAATAGATTAGGCAAGATCTTGCAAAGAATGATTGCCCCAAATCAGTCTGCTTTTATCAGAAATAGGTATATTCTTGAGAGTGTGGTAGTGGCACATGAGGTTGTCCATAGTGTCCACAAAGAAGGTTCCCCTGGTTTAATTTTGAAAATGGATTATGAAAAGGCCTACGACAAAGTCAGCTGGGATTTCCTTTTTGAGATTCTTGAATCTAGGGGTTTTAGTGAGATTTGGGTGTCCTGGATAAAGAAGCTGGTGATGGGAGGTTCTGTAGGTATAACCCTTAATAGAGAGGATAGTGGTTTCTTTAAAACGGGCAAAGGCTTAAGACAAGGGGACCCTGTCTCTCCCCTTTTGTTTAACCTGGTGGTAGATGTTTTAACCAGAATGATGATTAGGGCTTCAGAGGCCAACTTAATTTGTGGGCTTTTACCAGACTTTAGAAGAGGGGGAATTCTGTCTCTTCAATATGCGGATGATACAATCATTTTCTCTGATTTAGATAGAACTTGTCCGATTAATCTGAAATGCATTTTAATTTGGTTTGAAAAAATTTCTGGGATGAGGATTAACTTTCACAAAAGTGAAATAGTGGTTTTAAATGTTGATAATCAGGTTGCGCATGATATCTCCCACCTTTTTGGCTGCCCAGTGGAGGTCTGCCGATTAAATATCTAGGTGTACCTTTGCATTATGATAAATTGATCAGAGAAGATTTACAACCCTTGGTAGATAAGATTTTGAAAAGAGTCGCAGGTTGGAGAGGCAAACTACTGTCTCATGCTGCTAGGCTGGTGCTAATTAAATCTTATTTGTCAAGTATTCCTATATATCTTTTGTCTTTCATCAAGTTTTCGAAGTGGGCTATCAAGTTGATTAATTCCCAGTTGGCAAACTGTTTGTGGAATGATGTAGATGGTAATAGAAAATATCATTTAGCAAATTGGGAATCAGTAGCTATGTGCAAGGAGTATGGGGGTTTAGGGGTGCAAAACATTAGAGATCTGAATGTTTGCTTGCTAGGGTCTTGGGTTAAAAGGTATCTCTCTGAGGAAGGCAAGTTATGGAAGGAGTTTCTAGACTTTAAATATAGAACTAAGCACCCAAATATTCTGACTACTAAGGACCCAGGTGGTTCTCAGTTTTTCAAGAGCTTTATCTATGCCATAAGACAGCCACGATGGGGTTTAGACGGCAGATTGGGGATGGGAAAAGAGTTAAATTTTGGGAGGATAACTGGTTAAGTACTTTTAGCTTAGCGACACAGTTTTGGAACCTCTATGTCGTGGTAAATGAGAAGTCTGGTACTGTGGCAGATCTTTGGGATGGAGAGAACTTGAAGTGCACCTTTAGAAGGACAGTTAGTGATGCTTTGTTTAACAATTGGTTGGAAGTAGTGCAGTTAGCTTCTACTATAGTTTTTACTCAGGAAGAGGACAGGCATCTATTCCTCCCAATCTCTGTATAAATTGTGAATTTCAGAGGTATTTTTTTCTACTTTTGTTCCCAGTTTGTGGGAGCTTAAAGTGCCACCCCAAGTGCACTTCTTCCTGTGGCTGCTGGTAAACAATAAGGTGCTGACTAGGGATAATTTGGGGAAAAGGAAGAAGTTACAGAGTGAGTCTTGCTTGTTTTGTGAGGAGAAAGAAACTTGCTCCCATTTATTTTTTGGCTGTGTAGTGGCTAGTCAGATGTGGAGGGTTCTTTCTGAGATTTTGGATAGGAACGTAGGTCATAATTTTGAATCTATTGGGTGTCTTTGGCTTAGTAATAAAAAGTTTATGGTTCACAATGTTATTTGTGCTGTAGCTTTATGGGGTTTATGGAAGTTAAGGAATGAGTTGTGTTTTCAGTGTGGAAATTGGAAGAGCATGGAAACTCTGATGCTGTTGATCTGGAAGATGGGCCAAAATTGAATAATGCTTTGTCCAGAATCAAGAAGACAGGAGCTCTGCTGTCGGCTGGAGATGTTGAAGGAGAAAACCAAGAAGGAAGTGATCAGGTTATGAAAGACTTTCGGATCGCTGAACTGAAGATCTGAATAAGTTCGTGAAGCAAAGAGGAAGAAGTCTTTCTGTTTTTCTTTTCCTGTCTTTGTGTTCTGGGGTGAGGTTGGAGAGGTCGAACTGTGCTAAAATGCTATGTGAGTGCGAGGAATGATGTAAACATTGAATTGTCTTTTGACTATGTTAAAAGGCAGGGGGCGCCGGCCCTATTATTCTAAAAAGATATTGAGACCCCGGGTTATTCATCCCTAGCTAGCTTCTATTGCATCACAGAGCCAAGGAGAGTACGAGACCACCCCAACCAACCAAATGCACCGCAGCTCTAAAAAGTATCGTCTACTTACCAGGACCAAAAAAAAACTGTGACTTGCAATGGTTAGTCTAAGTGCAGCAGATCGTCTATCATATTGTTTATATTCAAATTCCACTATTGTAAAATGTAGCTACAATGTAGGTCATTCATATATACGATCTGTTGAATTTGGTTTTAGTTGCACTGGTTATTCCGTCCCACAAAGTAAGTCATTCTTGATTTCATTGTAGTACCTTAACTTTTTTTCTTAACAAAACTTTTATAAATATTATTTATCTGTTTATGATTATGTTTGTAATTTTAAGTACTTTTGAATTAAATTTTTGAATAAGACAGGTGACTAAACGTGTACGGAATTAAAAAACGACGACTTTCTTTATGGGATGAAAGTGGTACCACATATGAGCACAGCACGAGCAGTGTCATCTACCCTCTGCTCTCCGCTGAAAGAGGATCGCATGAACAGATGCTAGACCACCGTACCTACGGCGCGTCTCTCGAGGCCACAAATATTACCACGGACAGAAACCATGTACTCCGTAGACTCTGGAGCGGATCGTATATATGGGATGTCTATAGTACGATAAGATATGGTAGCACTACTATAGCTAAAGAAAAACGTGATTGGAATGATGATAGGCAACGATGAATAGACGCTCCGCTGGAGATAATCAATCATTGACTATCACTATTCAACCATCTCCCGCTCTCCAGTGGAGCGTTTATTTATTCTCGCATATCACTGTTCTAACCATGTCTCACTCTATCTGCAATGTCGTTTTATACTATGAGCAACCTGCTACTAGAGAGCAGAGAAGAGAGAAGAGACAAAGACAGAAACCATGTAGCAGGTCGATTTCGTGCGGGTCTCGATAAATGTGCCGGCGCCGGATGATGGAGTGGAGCAGTCCAAGGACAGAAACCATGCAGCAGTTCGACTTCGTACCTCCTGCTTGCATTGGCAGCATGCCAAGAGTAGACAGCCGCCCTGTTGTCAGAGGCGGAGCTACCCATATGGCAAGGTGGGGCAGCTGCCCCAGCTACCGGCGGCGCATAGACCCCCCTACCCATTTGTCCTTCAGTGGTCTGGCACTCTGGCTTCCCAGCAGGTTGCCGATGGCCATGGCACATCGCCGGCTGGCGGCTGCCGAGAAGACGACGGCATTTGCTTAAGGCCCACAACCCCGCACACGAGTACCCAATGGCCAGGAGCCCAGGACGAAGCCCAGAAAGTAGAAAGGCAGGAAGGGAGCTGTCGATCCCCAATCGGCCAGGCAGAGACAGCGCCGCCAGCGCTCCCTGCAATCCCGCGCGGGCGCTTGGCGAGGAAGCGCAACCCCGCGCCGCGAGGGCGCGCAGCCGCGCGCGCCATCGCCGCTCACCGAGTCGCCGTCGGCCGTGGCTGCTAGTCACTCCTCGCTCTGTCGGCGTCGCTGCTCTGTGTTCGCGGAGTCGCCGTCACTCAGGTCCGAGGGTCTGAGGTGCGGAGGCTGGAGGGCGGAGCCGGGCAGGCTGGAGGGATCTTCGTAGGGCTGCGGTGGCATAGATGCTTTGGGCTCAGGGAGTACTTGTGCATGGCTCAATGAGCTATACTGAGAAGGTGATTTTTAGAGGCGCTGACGACGATGCAATCAAGAAAACATCTCCGGCATTGAAAAATCGGAGAATAGATATGCTTAGGCCACGCACAAATCCTAGACATGCTTAGGGTTTGGTTCTTTGTCACACCCCAAATTTTTCAATTTGGAATGTGACACTTTTGGCTTGAATTAATACAGTGAATTTCTTGAATATTTAAAATTTTGTGAAGCAGTTATATATTTACATAGATATTTAGTGTAGGAAATAATTATTTTGTAAAGAGAACAAATATAATCTATGTTATGATAATATATGTGTTGCATTCATGCTGGTTCACATGATGTTTTTGAGTGATAAAGATTTTCTAAATGAGTTTAAACTACAAGTAACCTTTTCTAGGAACTTTCTAGATTTTCCTAGAAGCTTTTCCTGTTTTCCGTAGAGCACAATCCATTTATTGGAAGCTCTTAAGAACCTTTCCATGAGCTCCAAATATTTTATTTGGGTTCATTAGGTCCAAAACTATTTCTGGGATTTTTTTCTAAAATTTTTGAGACCGTCGGCATATTTTTCGGACTTCAAGTATTGATTCTAGACTTATCTATAATTATTTTAATTCCGAAAATAAATAATTCCGAATTCACTTGGGCTTTCTCCATTTAAATATGCTGGAATTTTAATAAACCCCGAAGGCCCATTTATGGGTTCTCTAATGGACTTTAAGCTCATTAAGCCCATTAGTGGAGGTGGAAGGTGCAAATCAATTAGTACCATATTGCTAGTTGACGCGCATTTACCGGCTCTTCTCCCTATATAATAAACCCAACCCCTCCTCTAAACGGCACATAAAAATATAGACTACTCTATGGAGGTCCGGAAGTTTGGGAGCCCTAAGATAGTCTATAGCTTTTCTCCAACTCCGACGAGTGTCTCCATTGCCGGTAAACTTTTTTACCTTTCTTCTTTCTTTATATTTCTCTCATCTGTGTTGTGCCGCCGTCTCGAACCAGGGCAGCTCACCATCGTCCTGTTTCTGTCCTACTAGGCACCATAGGACTCCATGCACGACGTACATGTGCTGCGCTGACCGGCCATCCACCGGAAGTCTCACGTCTCCAACATCGCGTTGCCCTGCCCTGCCCCGTCGACTCCATCCCTGGCCTGTCCACCACTTGCTGTCGTGCGCGTGGTCTCCTGAAGCCCCAACGCCCTGCTGCTGCCTGCTGTTCTGGCCTGCCCAGTGCCTTGCTCGATCCTCCATCCAGACCATGTACTCCAGCTCCTTCCAGCACACGTGAACGTTCAAGCTAGCCGGCGAGGAAGACTCCTGCGACTTGGACTCCAGAGAAGCTAGCTACCAGATGAGTTCCCGTACGTGCAAGCTGTAGGATCGGACCAACACAAGATCAAAGCCCCTGCTGCATGCAACGTCAGCAGGTCAGAACCAGACACGGAGATGCAT
The DNA here is from genome assembly GCA_022530915.1 of Paspalum notatum. Taxonomy (NCBI): domain Eukaryota; kingdom Viridiplantae; phylum Streptophyta; class Magnoliopsida; order Poales; family Poaceae; genus Paspalum; species Paspalum notatum. The sequence continues at coordinate 30,130,173 of CM039692.1, forward strand.
CTGGTGAAGAAGAGGGGTCGCGAAACCAGATGGTAATCCTCCGTATATATATCCTACGAGTTATGACAACCTTGCATCTCAACACAGCAAATCCTTTTGATTCCTTTAGTCTGATCTAATTCATACCTTTCAGCGGATCGAATCTCAAACTTTGGCCAATTCATGAGTATTGTTCTTTGAACCCCATGAATCTTGATCTGCTTCAGCTCCTAAGGTATACTGTTAATCATGTCCACGCGCATCGATCCTTAATCTTGTGTATCCAATTCGTTTTAACTCTATTTTATGCCATTCATGCTGCGTTAGTCCCGTAACGATGATACCTATACTTTAGTTTTCATGTTTATCGTACTTATGTGTTTCTGTTTTTAAATATAAATATTAATTGGGTTAATGCTATTCTCATTATTCTTGTATAAATAAAATCAATTTAGGGTTTAACCTCTGGCCTTTTGTTATTAAACATTAAAATGAATAATATCAATTTTAATGTGCTTTGTTTAATAACTTGTTTAGTATAAACCCGGCGCATGTCACGCTCCGATTAGATGCTTACATGGTATCTTTTGTAACTAAATATTTAACCGGTTTAATCTATATGAAATATCTTGAATAAAATGTGACTAGCTTTAAATACGGTTTTTAATCCAAATCTAATCTGAATTAATTCCAACAGAGATGTTTCCCCGAAATATCCTGCATATGTTATTTATTAATTAAAATAAACCCAACATATAGGTCTTTATGTGTTTAATAAAAAAATCTTCCGTTAGTTGTATCTTTCCAACGGTAGCTCCGTTTTCAGCGTTTCTTGCGCTCTCCTAACTGTAGCAACGAGCCCTCTCTTTTAACATGTTTTATAAAGCTTTTCTTTTGATTGGTGTATTGTTTCTTATGCATGTATGATTGTCTGTCTTGTATGTCGTTTGTGTTGTCACGTATAGAACGAGTATGGTACGTGAGAGTGAAGATCAAGCTTTTCAAGACCTATAAGTGAAGATTATTTGAGCAGCTATATAGTTGGAAATAAGGCAAGTATTCTTTGACCTATGTCCTATTTACCTTAATTACACAATCTAGAGCCCAATTTGATTGCTCCTATTAAGGATGACTAGCCTCATATGTCTTTATATGTCTATGAAACTTGGAATGGGCTGTGATGTGTAGATTAATGCTACCGCTCAACATATTTTTATGTTGCTAATCTTGATTAATTAATGATGCAATGATGATGAAAGTTTGGTTATTTAGCAACATGGAGACTTGAGCATGTTTTTGTTGGTTTTGCTCAATTACTTCGCTCTAAGGATCGGTTCGCCGAGCGACCACCCAGGAAAACAGTGCAACCACAAGAGATGGAATGGGACATCCTTGACTGATTAATTAGATAAACTAGAGTTTTGGCCTGCTTCCCTGAAACATGGCGTATGAGGGGTCTGGGGGATATGGGACTTTGCCCTTTGCCATCGTGGTTAATCACCCTTTGGAACGGAACTCTTATATCTTTAGTTAACTGGAGTAACCTGTAACGAGTGGGCCATAACTCTAGGAATTCTTTGTAAAGGTCTCGTAATGAAACCCTGCCGATTCATCAAAGGATAGTGAATATATGGGGTTTGGCCACCTCTTGGCATATGGGAATCATGACTTGTGGGTAAAGATGTACAACCTCTCGAGAGTGTTTAAAACTGATATATCAGCCGTGCTCACGGTTAAGAGCGGCCTGGACCCTCACAGATTAGAGTTTTCAAAGAAAATGGCTCATGATGATAATGGTGATGACAGTGATGATGACAGTGGTGATGATTATAATGGTGACAGTTACGACAATGGTTGATACTCAATTATTTTATTTACTTATAATATTTCAGTTATGGGATGGGTTATGCTAATCATTGCTAGTAATAAAACTTGACTAACTAAAAGCAACCGTCATGCCTGTCCACTATAAAGCTAGTCCGCTTTTATCCTAAACGGAATACTTGTTGAGTGCGCCATGTACTCACCCTTGCTATCCCAAACCTATAGTTCTTCTCTATACAAGTTGATGATGATATGAAGACGGAGTGGATCCAGAAGTTTACAATGTGTTTAGGCATACGTGCCCCCAGTCAACCTTCCTGTGAAGATGGAGTTCCGCTACGAGATAGAAGTTCCGCTATACTCTGATATATTGACTTTTGTGTCAAATGTAAGTTTTATACGCTTATATAATGCACTGTCTATTGATATTCACTTATGAAGTCGGCTGTATGTGTGGAAAATAGATCCTGGGCACACATACGGTGTCATCTGGTTTTGTTTCTAAAACCGGGTGTGACAGAAGTGGTATCAGAGCTATGTTGACTGTAGGACGTAAGCCTAGTTAGCACGGTTCGTTTTCTGACCTTCCCTTGCTATATTATCCTTCACTTCCACAATTCTTGCTTTCCTTGCTATCAAATTGCTATCCTTGAGCAATTTCTACAACTTTGATCTCCAGTTATCCTTGTTTTCCCTGCCGTTGAATTGCCATCCTTGAGCAATTCGAACGTCTTCGATCTTTTGAGTTTGTTCCTTCCACTACTATCAAAACTCTATCCATAGGCAGTCCCTACACCTTTGATCTCATCGTATTTCTTTTGTTGATCTTCTTGTACTCATATATGTTAATTCATTTCCTATCAATAGTAAGTTATTTGGTTCTCTATATTGAATCCTTGATTCTCTATATTCCCCTTGGCTCTCTATATTATCTCATCAATAGTCGTTATATCTTTTATAATATGTTTATCTCCATCACTTTTCTATAGTATTCAAATAAAAAAAAGAGTTACTCCTATCTTACCCTTAACTGCTTTCGCTTATCTTCTTACTCACTTATGAGCCTTGTCACTTATTCTATCTTTTGCTTTGCTCGTATCATCCATTATATATCTCACCCATACCTTACCCTACGACAGCCATTTGTGAGAGAGGCATGTATAAGGAAGTCCATTGTATAGTTAAAGAGAACGAATAGTGCGAGTTTGTATGCTTGTTATTGTGCTACATGTGTGATTTGGTTCTTTGTAATGATTGTTGATGTGTTGTTGGATTTTGATCCACAATAGCATAAGAGTTGTTATATAATAAATAGATGGGTTCTTTTCTATCCCTATTCATCTTTCCTTTTTCTTTTGCAAAACTTATTCCTAATTGAAGTGCAACTACAAGGAAGAATAATGCCTCCACCAACATGGCCAAGATCAACACTCTACTCTTATCCCTTTCATCAAGTGCAGTAAGGAACAACTCGTAAAGCCTCATCTTTTTAAGGGGGGTAGACGTAGAGATTGCAAGAGGTTGGACTAACAAGAATTTGGTCTATCATGAGAATTGAGTATTTCAGATGAAGTGACGAAATTACCACCAGGAAGTCGCTAATAATAAAGAGTCAATCATGGATGAAGAAATTTAAACCATCCGTCTTTTCTTGCTAGCCTGTCCAAATCTCGAGGACGAGATTCCTTTAAGGGGGGTAGTTTTGTCACACCCCAAATTTTTCAATTTGGAATGTGACACTTTTGGCTTGAATTAATACAGTGAATTTCTTGAATATTTAAAATTTTGTGAAGCAGTTATATATTTACATAGATATTTAGTGTAGGAAATAATTATTTTGTAAAGAGAACAAATATAATCTATGTTATGATAATATATGTGTTGCATTCATGCTGTTTCACATGATGTTTTTGAGTGATAAAGATTTTCTAAATGAGTTTAAACTACAAGTAACCTTTTCTAGGAACTTTCTAGATTTTCCTAGAAGCTTTTCCTGTTTTCCGTAGAGCACAATCCATTTATTGGAAGCTCTTAAGAACCTTTCCATGAGCTCCAAATATTTTATTTGGGTTCATTAGGTCCAAAACTATTTCTGGGATTTTTTTCTAAAATTTTTGAGACCGTCGGCATATTTTTCGGACTTCAAGTATTGATTCTAGACTTATCTATAATTATTTTAATTCCGAAAATAAATAATTCCGAATTCACTTGGGCTTTCTCCATTTAAATATGCTGGAATTTTAATAAACCCCGAAGGCCCATTTATGGGTTCTCTAATGGACTTTAAGCTCATTAAGCCCATTAGTGGAGGTGGAAGGTGCAAATCAATTAGTACCATATTGCTAGTTGACGCGCATTTACCGGCTCTTCTCCCTATATAATAAACCCAACCCCTCCTCTAAACGGCACATAAAAATATAGACTACTCTATGGAGGTCCGGAAGTTTGGGAGCCCTAAGATAGTCTATAGCTTTTCTCCAACTCCGACGAGTGTCTCCATTGCCGGTAAACTTTTTTACCTTTCTTCTTTCTTTATATTTCTCTCATCTGTGTTGTGCCGCCGTCTCGAACCAGGGCAGCTCACCATCGTCCTGTTTCTGTCCTACTAGGCACCACAGGACTCCATGCACGACGTACATGTGCTGCGCTGACCGGCCATCCACCGGAAGTCTCACGTCTCCAACATCGCGTTGCCCTGCCCTGCCCCGTCGACTCCATCCCTGGCCTGTCCACCACTTGCTGTCGTGCGCGTGGTCTCCTGAAGCCCCAACGCCCTGCTGCTGCCTGCTGTTCTGGCCTGCCCAGTGCCTTGCTCGATCCTCCATCCAGACCATGTACTCCAGCTCCTTCCAGCACACATGAACGTTCAAGCTAGCCGGCGAGGAAGACTCCTGCGACTTGGACTCCAGAGAAGCTAGCTACCAGATGAGTTCCCGTACGTGCAAGCTGTAGGATCGGACCAATACAAGATCAAAGCCCCTGCTGCATGCAACGTCAGCAGGTCAGAACCAGACACGGAGATGCATCTGGTGAAGAAGAGGGGTCGCGAAACCAGATGGTAATCCTCCGTATATATATCCTACGAGTTATGACAACCTTGCATCTCAACACAGCAAATCCTTTTGATTCCTTTAGTCTGATCTAATTCATACCTTTCAGCGGATCGAATCTCAAACTTTGGCCAATTCATGAGTATTGTTCTTTGAACCCCATGAATCTTGATCTGCTTCAGCTCCTAAGGTATACTGTTAATCATGTCCACGCGCATCGATCCTTAATCTTGTGTATCCAATTCGTTTTAACTCTATTTTATGCCATTCATGCTGCGTTAGTCCCGTAACGATGATACCTATACTTTAGTTTTCATGTTTATCGTACTTATGTGTTTCTGTTTTTAAATATAAATATTAATTGGGTTAATGCTATTCTCATTATTCTTGTATAAATAAAATCAATTTAGGGTTTAACCTCTGGCCTTTTGTTATTAAACATTAAAATGAATAATATCAATTTTAATGTGCTTTGTTTAATAACTTGTTTAGTATAAACCCGGCGCATGTCACGCTCCGATTAGATGCTTACATGGTATCTTTTGTAACTAAATATTTAACCGGTTTAATCTATATGAAATATCTTGAATAAAATGTGACTAGCTTTAAATACGGTTTTTAATCCAAATCTAATCTGAATTAATTCCAACAGAGATGTTTCCCCGAAATATCCTGCATATGTTATTTATTAATTAAAATAAACCCAACATATAGGTCTTTATGTGTTTAATAAAAAAATCTTCCGTTAGTTGTATCTTTCCAACGGTAGCTCCGTTTTCAGCGTTTCTTGCGCTCTCCTAACTGTAGCAACGAGCCCTCTCTTTTAACATGTTTTATAAAGCTTTTCTTTTGATTGGTGTATTGTTTCTTATGCATGTATGATTGTCTGTCTTGTATGTCGTTTGTGTTGTCACGTATAGAACGAGTATGGTACGTGAGAGTGAAGATCAAGCTTTTCAAGACCTATAAGTGAAGATTATTTGAGCAGCTATATAGTTGGAAATAAGGCAAGTATTCTTTGACCTATGTCCTATTTACCTTAATTACACAATCTAGAGCCCAATTTGATTGCTCCTATTAAGGATGACTAGCCTCATATGTCTTTATATGTCTATGAAACTTGGAATGGGCTGTGATGTGTAGATTAATGCTACCGCTCAACATATTTTTATGTTGCTAATCTTGATTAATTAATGATGCAATGATGATGAAAGTTTGGTTATTTAGCAACATGGAGACTTGAGCATGTTTTTGTTGGTTTTGCTCAATTACTTCGCTCTAAGGATCGGTTCGCCGAGCGACCACCCAGGAAAACAGTGCAACCACAAGAGATGGAATGGGACATCCTTGACTGATTAATTAGATAAACTAGAGTTTTGGCCTGCTTCCCTGAAACATGGCGTATGAGGGGTCTGGGGGATATGGGACTTTGCCCTTTGCCATCGTGGTTAATCACCCTTTGGAACGGAACTCTCATATCTTTAGTTAACTGGAGTAACCTGTAACGAGTGGGCCATAACTCTAGGAATTCTTTGTAAAGGTCTCGTAATGAAACCCTGCCGATTCATCAAAGGATAGTGAATATATGGGGTTTGGCCACCTTCTTGGCATATGGGAATCATGACTTGTGGGTAAAGATGTACAACCTCTCGAGAGTGTTTAAAACTGATATATCAGCCGTGCTCACGGTTAAGAGCGGCCTGGACCCTCACAGATTAGAGTTTTCAAAGAAAATGGCTCATGATGATAATGGTGATGACAGTGATGATGACAGTGGTGATGATTATAATGGTGACAGTTACGACAATGGTTGATACTCAATTATTTTATTTACTTATAATATTTCAGTTATGGGATGGGTTATGCTAATCATTGCTAGTAATAAAACTTGACTAACTAAAAGCAACCGTCATGCCTGTCCACTATAAAGCTAGTCCGCTTTTATCCTAAACGGAATACTTGTTGAGTGCGCCATGTACTCACCCTTGCTATCCCAAACCTATAGTTCTTCTCTATACAAGTTGATGATGATATGAAGACGGAGTGGATCCAGAAGTTTACAATGTGTTTAGGCATACGTGCCCCCAGTCAACCTTCCTGTGAAGATGGAGTTCCGCTACGAGATAGAAGTTCCGCTATACTCTGATATATTGACTTTTGTGTCAAATGTAAGTTTTATACGCTTATATAATGCACTGTCTATTGATATTCACTTATGAAGTCGGCTGTATGTGTGGAAAATAGATCCTGGGCACACATACGGTGTCATCTGGTTTTGTTTCTAAAACCGGGTGTGACATTCTTTCAGCGCTCTTGATCTTATATTTTTACTGCTTCTATAGGAGGTATCGTCCTCACTCTTTCAAAATGATATTTATTGATCGTTAGTACCGTATATATTTGCGCTATTTCAGTAATAAACATGTCATGGTTATGCAATTTTTTTTTACTACGAGTTATGTTTGACAAATGAGCCGCTCCACCTAAAATTTTATCCTGGCTCCGCCACTGCGTGTTGTACCACAGTAATTAACTTGCAAGCTAGCTTTCAGCAAAACAGATGCTCCCCCACCCCCACCTGCGGTCGAGGTCGGGTTTACAAGTTGCCCGCGCACAGCGTCAGCGTGTGGTCCTCGGCTGCGGCGGCCAGGTCGGCGACGTTGCTCGCCGCCGCGCCACTCGCGGGACCGGTGGTCCTGGGAGAGATGCATGATGGGCCCGGCCCCTCGAGTACGATCCCATGGAGGACAGGTGCACGGGAGCACGGGACGCGCTACCCACGTGGATGCCCGACGCCGACCTAGCCCTCGCGGGCCAGCGAGCATCCGTTTCACGTCCCATGGTGTTATTTTTTTCATTATTACTGTTCTAATGCCCGTGCGTTGCAACGGGAGAAAAAAATTTTATAAACACATTTAAATCAAATACATATAAAAATAAGTCTCGATTGATTTTTTTCTGCTGATTACAAGCGAGTTGTTAAGTTCTATCAGTTGACTTAAAAATAATATCTTTTTAGCTTTCCAGCGATATATAGAATTATAGATCGTAAAAAATGGAGTGCATGTGCGATCTAAGCATCTGTTTTTCGCGTGGGCTGTTGCGCAGTCCGAGTCGGGCTCGCGATTCCATGTCATATTGTTTCAATGATTCCCATTGACTGCAAGCGAACTTTATGGTGATGTCATTAGGATCGAAAATGTTATCATTTTTAACTTTTCATTAATATATAGAACGTAAAAAACGGAGTCTTTTGTGATCCGGGCGTCCGCTTCGTGTGGGCTCCGACTGCAGTCCAAATCGTGCTCACGAATAAATTTCACATTATATTGTTTCGATGATTCCCATCAATTCCTAGCGAATTTTATGGTAATGTCAGTTGGGTTAGAAAGATTATTATTTTAACTTTCCATCGATATATAGAACATCGAAAACGGAGTCTGTTTTCGTATGGGCTCCGCCTGCGGTCCAAATCAGGTTCGTGAATAAATTCCACTTCATATTATTTTAATGATTACCGTTGAGTGCAAGTGAATTTACAATGATGTCAGTTGGGTTGAAAAAATTATCATTTTAGCTTGATATATAGAATATTGAAATGGAGTCCGTACGCGACCGGAGCGTCCGTTTCCGCGCGTGTATGGCCTGTTTCGATGATTTCCGTTGACTGCAAGAGAATTTTACGGTGATGTCAATTAAGTTGGAAGTATTATCGTTTTAGCTTTCTGTCTATATATAAAATGTCAAAAACGGAGTCCGTATATGACCACAGCGTCCGTTTTCACGTGGACTGCTCCTACCGTCCGAATTGGAGTCGCACGTGTATGGTTGGTTCCACATGTCATATATATTTGTGAGATGATGAACTAAAAAACCTTATTGTCTAATATTAGGCAGAGATAAAGTGAATCTCTATAAATGGTGGTATGGCGCGGCCACATATATGTATGTCCATCTCTGTTCTTGTCGTCGACAGCCTCTGCTTAGACATATCGTTTTTCTAAGGATTTGGATGCAGCCATGGTCTATGCATACGGCTGGGCTTGGATCTATTTTGCAACTCCCCGTTCAAAAGCAAGGCAGAAAAACTAGGAGCCTTTGATTCTCGATACTGACTCCATTCTTTTTAGGAAAGCTAAACAACACTAGGTTATTTAAGCTAATCTCTAGCAATCGATTTTTTACCCATCCAAAGATACCACGCTTTAAGGAAAATGGATCATAAGGCTCGTGATTAGTGTGTTTATTATAATTTTGGTGATTGAGTGACAACATATAAACTAATTTGGGACTAATGTGCGTGAAGTATATTTGTTTAAATTCCACGGATGCAAGAGATGGATGGAGAACACTCAAAGGAGTGATTAAACATGACAATAGAATTTCCAAGACATCAGTCAATGAAGCCATGGTGCAAGCCTATTATTAAGAATTTATTTGTAGAATCCTGTAACGATGAGGTTGCGATGGAGAACGAAGTGCTCAACTAAGAGGTGGATCAGTTAACGAGGGATGCGGCAAGGTTACAAACCCAAAGGAAGCGAGTCCAACCTTTTCAAGATAACCGCCCTATGGTGGTTGTAAGAAAAATGGACCAAATCCTGATGCTTAGTAGCCCTAATATGATTTTGGTGATTGAAGTGATAACATAGACCATTTGGTGTTAAGTTCTAGGGTGGGCACACCTTGCTTGTTTGTGGGTGTTCCTTCCTAATTAGCAATATCTTTTTGTTTTTGTTTTTGTTTTTATTTTATGTTATTGTTTTAGAAAATATATTTTAGAGGCAGTGCAACTTACGAACTGCCCTAAAAATCGATTTCCGGGGGAGGTGGACCTTACTAACCGCCTCTAAAAATCAATTTTCAAGGGCGGTCGGGCGGTGTGTCCCCGATAACACTTATTTTCAGCGACGCTTGTGCAGGAGCGGTTCGTGTATCCGTCCCTGAAAATAGTCCCCCAACCGCCTCTGTAGTTGCTTTATGTGCTTGTGTTTTCTTCAATATGTACACCCTATAAGATGATATCTAATATTGTTATTGTTGTACTTTTGTCAAGAAGTCTTCCTGTGTCGGTTTCTTGCCTTCCATATATATTCCATCATATGCCATTCATAACTTATCTTGTTCGTTCTTCTCTGCTCTAGTTTACGTGACTTATACTACCTCCATCCAAAATGAATGCAATGTTATTTTTTTTCTAAAGTTAATCACTTCTAAATTTGACCAATCCTATAAAGAATATTATTAGCATTTATGTCACCAAACATATACTCTTTGAAAAACATATATTTCATGATAAATTAATTATACCTACTGTCATCATGGGCATTGATATCTTTTTTACATAAACTTGGTAAACTTAAATCTGTTTGATTTAGGATAAAACTAGGATTGCATTGTTTTTAGGACAAGAAAAATATATATCTGCTTCAATAGTTCAATGTCCAAGGAGAGTAAGATCAATGATCTGGCTAGTACTTTTGATGTCCTTTTGTCTTCATCTCCGGCCTGCAGATATTTTATGATACAGTATGATACGATGTATATTAGTACATATCACATTATTTACAACAGTCGCCACAAAGCATACATAGTTTTATTTGCAATGACAGCAACGTGATGTCTATATAACTTTATACTATTTTTATTTTAAGATTGCTTCCAAATTAATTTCTTGGATCAGACTAATTCCATGACTGTATTTTTATGCTCCTATCAACTAAACCGTTTTCCTTTTTTTTTATCAGAACTGGTAAACAAAGCATGCAGTGCGGCTCTTACTGTAAGTTTCTTTATAAATTTTACGGTGGATGAAAAAAATAGGATCCATCTATCAGCAGAGATCTAACGGTTTAAAAATAGACGGTACCACAGTACTGGTACCAAATACGAGGATCCGGTACAAAAAATGGTGGGACCGGTACCCATATTTTAAATTTTTTAATCTCTAAAAAGGGTGAAAGGATCCAGATGTCCAAGAGGGGATGAATTGGACTTCTAATTTCGAAACACAAAATTAAATCATATCACACAAGTCCAATCTCACCCTAGTGCCTAAAAGAGTGTTCCTAAAGTTCTACACGCCAAAAGAGTTTTGCAACCCAGAGCCAAACATGCAATTCTAGAAAAGTAAAGAGCGGAATTTAAATGCAGAAAGTAAATGGAGAAGAGATGACAAGACGATCTTTTTCCCGAGGTTCGGGGAGACACGCGGTCTCTACCCCCTACTCCTCGTTTGGTACCCTCGCAAGGCTTTGCAATCGCGGGCTCCTCGCAAGGATCCCGGCCCCAAACCTCGCAAGGAATGGGTTTAGCAAAGTGACATTCGCAAAGGTCAAGCTACCTCTTGATCCGCAGACCAAGTGCTCTCTTCGGGATGCTCTTCTCCTCTCGGAACGGCGAGCTCCAAACCGCGCACAACGCCTTCGCAAAGGCCTTCCTCCACTTCTCCCAGAAGCTCCGGGAGCTCGCGAAGGGCACGACCGCAGCCGTTTACGTGATCGCAATCACCAAGAGTAACAAGCCTTGGCTTCACTTGATGTCAACTTCCCTCAAGAAGCTCTCTCACTTTCAAGTCTTTTGCCCAAAGCTCTTAGGATTTGTGTATTTTGGCTATGGAGTGACCTTTGAGTGTGTGTTGAAATTTCCTGGTCGCAAAGGTAGCAAATGGAGGGAAGCGGGTTTGCTTTTACAGGGGAGAGGCCAAAAACTAGCCGTTGTTGTGCGAAACAGTATTTTTGTGTGGCCACCGGATGGTCCGGTGATGGAGTCACCGGACGGTCTAGTGAACACAAAATTTAAATCCCTAGAAGCGCGCCAAGTGCCGTTGTATTCACCGAACGGTCCGGTGATGTCACCGGACGGTCCGATGACTACAAACGCCTCGGTCTGGCTCCAAAACAAACCTCCCTGCCTATAACGTCCGGTGAAGCACCATACGTTTTCCAAAACGTCAGGTGACTATAAGTCATCCCAGAGACGCTTAGGCAACCTCACTGGCTATAACGTCCGGTGAATCGCCAGACGGTTAATCACCGGACGGTTAGGCGAGCACTTTAGCTCGGGGACGCAGTCTAGCCTACAGCGAAGAATGGTATATTCACCGGACGGTCCGGTGATTACACACCGGACGGTCTGGTGAGTATAAAAGACTTTTTTTTTTGCTGTTTTTCAAACTTTTTGAATCAAGGCACGGTTAGAGGGGTTCCTTTGATTAAAACCGAGAAAGGTGAGTGTGTTTTTTCACATTTTAAGTGTAAGAGCTTTAGGACTAAGATGGACTCAAAAACGAGTAGAACTAATTGAGAAAGGTCCATCAAGGTACTCACCTCGACCCCCCTTGATAGTACGGCTTACTATAAACTAGCAAATACAATCTCTAAGTCTAAGTGTCCTTCTTTCTTCTTTGCGACACTTAGAGCTCTAAAAGGATTGAGCTTCTTGCTAGGGCAATGATCCATAAGCCGACGATGAAATCCAAGTTGGAGGGGTCTCTTTTGATCAACCAATGAGCCTCAAAGTTAAATATAAACCTTTCAAGTCATGAGCTCATTAGTAACAAGATTAAGTTGTCGTTAATCACCGAAACCTCTACCTCTTATGGTCATGTTTCTCACAATCTTACCCTTTTTGGTGATTAATGACAACACAACAATAAAAAGCGGGAAGAAATAAATGACATGAATATAAAACACACATAGTCACAAACAAGGAATCCATAGTCATGATAAATCGCGACAAGCACAAAAACCAAAAGTCATGACTATGAGTCAATATCCAAAATAAACATCCAGGGATTAGAGATGGCAATGGGTACCCGAAACCCGAGTACTCGACGGGTTTTACCCGATATAAAGGTGGGTATGAGATGATTTTTCCACCCGTGGGTGCGTTAATGGGCACAATCTTGTACCCATCGGGTACGCGGGTACGGGTACGGGTGCATACTGCCCATACCCGCGTACCCATGGGTAATTTATACCCGCCTCAACCATATATTTTTTTCTACATAATTAAGTAAACATAAGTGTATATTGGACAAAAATATTGTCAACTTGCATATTTCAATATCATTTATTATTGTTTTCAATTTATTTACTGATATTTAATGATTTATTAATTTAGTTATGTCATTAAATGTTATATTTGTGGTATTTAAACATGTGTGTAGCGGGTAGTTAATCGGGTATGGGTATTGTAGCGGGTATAATTTGTATTCACGGGTACGGGTATGGAATGGTAATACCCGGCGGGCAGTTACCCGTTGCCATCCCTACTAGGGATCCTAGCTATACATCAAAAGATCTCTCTCATAGCTCCTCGTATCAAACTATCTCTGACACTCCCCCTAACTCTAGCACTCCCCCTAAGATATCTCCCCCTTTGGCGTCAAGCACCAAAAGGGAAGACTAAGAGCTGGACGGGGGCGGAGCACCAGGGTGGAAGCCTGCGGTAGCTGCTCTAACGTGAAAGCTCAGGTCCTCGTCGTCGGGAGACTTTGCTGCAGCCTCGTCCACTGCCTGCTCGAGCTCTGAAGGTGTAGCTGTGTGAGTTGGAGCGAGCGGAGTAGAGACAGTCAGAATGCCTCGGTCATCGTCGCAAGGAGAGTAGTCGCGGTCGTCGAGCCGGCTGTGGAGACGGTGTGTGAGCTCGGATCCGTCGACTGAGTAACTGCCTCGGTCTGTACGAGTCCTGTAGCCGACAACTCTGGCACGGCTAAACTGAGCACTGCAGCTGAGCTATCCGGTGGCTGCCCTGTGGTCTGCGGCTGAGACTCTGCAGCTGAAGTCGGAAAGGTAGGCAGGTCGGGCAGCACTGGCGGTGAAGTGTCAAACTGGAGTGAACGACCCCTCAGCTGCGACACCTGGGTCATCTGAAACGGACTCCGGAGCAGGTCAGTGTACTTGAAGTCCAGCGAAGAAGTGCTGACTGCTCCGAGATTGGTGAGGGGGCTCTAGTGGCTCACATCAGGCTGAGGCAACCGAGGAGGCAAGGCAGGTGACTGAGCAGGCAACTGAAGCTCCTGGTGCAGAGTAGCAATCTGTTGCTGAGTATATGTGCGAAGGTCTGCAACCAGGGTGTGCACTGTCTCCATGATCTGAGCCTGCTGCTGTCGTGACTCTAACTGTAGGCGCTCAAACCTGTCGTCACTCTGATTCTGCATCCTCTCAAACCTCTCGTCGCTACGCTGCTGCTGGGCCATCATGGCCTGAAGTATCGTCGTGATATCTGCAGACGTAGCGACATGAGCTGCTATCACCTGAGGAGGTGGTGGTGAAGCACGTGACCCCTGCCTCATGATCATGAGACAGAGTCGGCAGGGGAGGGGTGGTCTCATCCTCGGAGTCAGTGTCCGAGTCACTCTCCTCAACTCTCGCTGTAGCTGTGGCGTGCTGCTTTGTCGTAGTAGCTGAGGAAGACGACTCAGGAGCGTCCGGAGGCACTAGAGCCTGAACTGGTGCAGGACGAACTGGAGGGGCACGAGCCTTGTGTGTCTTGAAAGGTCTGCCAGCAGAGCTATAAAGCTCGAACCGAGGGGTAGGCTTGGCACTGGGCACGTGATCTATCTGACGTAACATGTAGGAGATGAAGTGCGCATATGGGAAACTCCTCTGAGACCCCATACCGTCAGTGATCACGTCCTCCATCTCTGCGATCAAGAAATCCACAACGCAAAACTGTGTCCGAGTCAGGAGTGCCCGGAGTAGGTGCTGCTGGAGGTTGGTGAACCCCTCTCGGTAGCTGACTCGTGGGAGGAGGCTCTTCCTCAGAGCGTAGTGTATCACGTAGGCCTTAGGGGTCATCTGAGAGGGAACTCGAGCTGTGAAGCCCTCCCTGAGGCATACGGCTACCTCGTCACGAGTGAGGGGGTCCCCCCCGGCCTGAGCTCGTCGAGGGGGCTCCGAGTCTCCGTACACATCTGTGTGCAGGCGATGCTCTGACAGGGTGAGCTCGAGAAGCTGGGCAACCGTCTGCCTGTACAGTCTGTATGGCTGCCCTTGGAACATAAACTGAATGAACTCCCTGTCCTCGCCGATGTAGAGGGTGGCGAAGAAAACTCTCACCCACCCCTCAACGTAGACGTGCCTGTGCTCTAGCAGGTACTCCAGTCCAGGGATGTCAGAGAAATACTGCTGGACGTTCCTGCCTATCACTGAGCTCATCCTCGGAATGCTGAGTACCGCGTGTTTGAACACGCCCATCTCTGCCCGCCTGTAACTCTGGTACAGAGAGGCCTAGACGAGGGTCCAGAACCTCCTGTCGACCCTCGGGTCTCGCTGCTCAGGCTGCCACTGCACTAGAGTGATATTGACCGAAGCTTCTTCAGCTTCTTGCCCTCTAGCCCTCGGTAGTCTGTCAGCTGAGCACATCCTGTGAGGACTGGAACTGTGGGCCTGGAGGGAAGCTCAAGGACCTCGGGCTCGGGTACTCCCCCTGACTCCTGCTCTGCCTCTGCCTCTGACTCTGTCTCTGACTGTTGGGGTGCCTGAGTCTGCCTCGGTGTCTCTGCTCTGGCCTTGGTCCGGGCCTCTGTAACAACCCTAATTTTTTAAACCAAAAATCACTACTTAAAAATTTCATTTCTGTTTTGGCTCGTTGCATTGCATGTAGATTGTTAATTAGGTTAAATAATTAATTTAGATAATAATTATTAAATTTAAACTAGGTAAATAACTTTATTTATGCTGTATCTTGTGCTTAAACTTGTGCATAATATTTGGTTCTTACTTGGATCTTTGTTTGAGTGCCTTGTTCGCATCAAATTCAAATTGGAACAACTCAACTGGAAAAACAAAGCAGAAAAGGAAATGAAATAGAAAGACCTTTCGGCCCATCCATCTAGCCAGCCCAGCCGCCTAGCCCTCACCCACCTGGGCCGCCAAACCGAACCAGCCGCCTACCTGGGCCGAAATCCGACCACTTCGGCCCAAGCGAGACCAAACCCGCGCTCTGTCACTGTCAGGTGGGCCTACGTCGCCGTCTCACCGCCAAGTGGGCCCAGCTCGTCAGCTTTCCCCTTCCTCCTCCACCTACTCCTCGCGTTCCGATTCGGAACGGAGCCGGCCGAGGCTTGGACCGCCCAGGTGCGCCTACGCCTCGATCTTCTTGAGCGCCAAGAAGAGGAAGAGAGGAGATGCGGTTAGGGCCGCCAGCTGGTTCCGCTCACCTGCCCGCGGCCGGTGGACCCCGGATCACGCACCTCGCGTGACCCTGTCGAGCGCCGTTGCGCGGGAGCGAGAGAGAGGGTGCCGCCGAACCAATCCGCCTCCGATCGGAGCCAACCCGCTCTTACCTCCAAATCCTAGCCGCCGCCGCCGCTATAAGTAGGCCTCGTTCCCATCCTGGAACCCTAGCCGAGCCAGGGTTGATCCCAATTCCACCCACGCGCCGCCACCCGAGGGACACAGAGAGGAGGAGGTGAACCGGAGTGGAAGACGAAGGAGGAACGGCGACGCTGTTGGTGCCAAGGAGAAGGACGACGACGTCGAGCCAAGGAGGAGGTGCCGCCGCCGTTCGTGTTGAGGAGGAGAAGACGCCGCGCCACCGGAGCCTGACGCCGTACCGCGCCACCAAGCCGTACGCTGCGACACCGACGTCGCACCACCGTCCCTCTGCTTCCTCTACCTCAACGCGTGTTCGTCTTCTCATCCCCAAGCAAACCACGGTGAGCAATAGATCAGCCTCTTTGCCCAATCCCCATGCCGCGGACCGGATTCCCTCGGAATCCCCACTGTTCCGCGTGCGTGTCGCTGCCTCGGCATCCTGGAGCCGGCCTTCGAGCCGTATCTCGCGTCGATGGCTGCCGTCGTGAAGCCGTAGTGTGCTGGTTTGTCGCACGATTGCGTCCGCACAACATTGCACTGTTTGTTGGCGTTGGGAGGCCGGACCTGAGCCGAGCCACCCCTGCTCTCGTGTCGTTTGCACGCCGTGCACGCCATGCCGCGGGCGGGCAGTGCCGCCGTGGCCGGGTTCATCTGCAACCGCGCAAGGCCCCTTCGCCTAGAGGCGTCGTGCGCACTAGTCCTAGAAGCCGCATAGTTGAGCCTGCACCATGCGATGCCGCAACCGGGCTAAGCCCGAGCTCGCGCGTGTTCACGCCATGACGCGCTACCTAGCTACCCTGCACCTCGCCTTTGATCCCGTCCGCCGCGACCGGGTTCCTTCCGTGCTCGTGCGCGTGCCGCGCCGCGGCACGTAACCGCCGGTCTAATGCCACCCTGGCCTCCGTGCCGCGCACCCGATCCACACCGTCGCGTGCCATGCCCGGTGTCCGTGCGCACTCAACCCGCACGCTCAAACCGCCGCGCCCCCTCGTCGTCTATCGAACGACCTTTCTTGGAGAACTGGCCTTCGAGCCGCGTGTGTGTGCAGGGCGTCGGAGTCGCGCGTGTGCGCGTTGTCACCGTCGCAGCGAGCGCCGCCGGCGAAGAACCCTTGGAGGCGTTTTGCCGAGCACACGGTGTGCGAGGTGGGAGAAGGAAGAGATGGGATCGGATCTCAAGTTCCACTCCGAGTTGGGCTACGTTTTCGGCCCATGTCGCGAGTGGGCGTTGTGAGTGAATGGGAGAGAAAGGGAGGCGGGCCACCTCAGCCGGGTCTGCCTCTGGGCCCACGAAGCTTGTGTGGGCTGCCCTGCCAGGAAGCCAAGCGGGCCGGGTGACAGGAGAAAGAGAGTGGGCCGCGCCCAAGGAGGAAACCGAGAGGGGCAAGTTTCAGCCTAGACCAGCCCTGCCCTTTGGAATTTTCCGGAAAATATTAAACCCCGAGTTAAACATAGGAAAATTGACAGTAAATTCATTTGGAGTCCAAATAATATGAAACCAGAACCTGAATTCATCTAAAAACAAGCTCTATAAGATAATGCTATTGTTTAAGTGATGTTGGTTCTTTATGTAATTTATCTAGAGTTTGTGCCGTATGTGGTTTATTCGGATTTTCACGTATAGGTCCGGAGGATCTCTCGGAGGACCCTGACGAGTACGACTACTTTGACTACACCGGAGATTTAGAGCGAGCAGTTCTATCCGAGGTCACCATTCAGACACTTTCCTGCTTCATAACCTATAGACACGCAACTTGCTACTGCTATTTTTATTATTTATGCTTGCTGTTAACCTAAAGATAGGAAGCCTTTTTCCATGTAGCCACTGTTACCTTGCTTGCTGCATTACCACCATTATACTACTATAACTAAGTAAAATGAATATCATGAGAGATTGGGTGATATGATGGTGGGATGTGATAACTCTTGGCGTGTGTGAAGTGGGTGGATTTGAGAGCGGGATGGGTGACGAGAGTCGGCACCGGAAACATGGGAGAGACTAGAACTCTCTTCAGAGTGGAGTGAGGTGTGTGGTGGTGCGTGGCCCACCGCTGAGGGTGGCAACCGACCCTTGGAAGGCTTGCTCTCACCAATTAAGGACTGAGTAGGGGTGACAGTATCTTGGACTATGACTCGTGCATACCAAGCGACCTCAGGCCCGGTTCTTGACTTTCCCTAATGGCACTGGAACTGTGGCGTAAGGAGATAGTGTTAGGGGGCGATGACGGTTGCGGGGGTAATCTCTCGTCCCCGATATACTCGACCCGTGGGGCCCCGTATCAGTCGAGCTCACAGTTCTGAGAGTGCGGTGGGTTTGTATCCACGCAGTTTCTAGCTCAGAAAAGCAAGAAAGGTGCCAGGAAGGGAGGGTTATCTATCGGTGTGGTGGGCCCGGGGTAGATCGCTACTACCTCCGTCCCATCTCGTGTGGGTACAGATGTACAACATCCTCTCGAGAGTGTATGATCTATACGTATAGCCGCTGTCCCCGGTCAAAGGACGACCCAAGAGCGGAGTCACTTCATCTAGCATGGGATTTTTTTCTCTTTTCCCTCGAGTGTTTGGAAATCGGCTGTGCCCGTTGTGGCATGGACGGGTGGGTGCTGTCATGCCGCAGATGTAGTATGATGAGTGTGGATGATATGAAAGAGGTGTATGGTGGTGAGGTGTGTATGTGTTGGGATGAGTGATGAGCAGGGAAACCGGTCGAGTGATCGAATTCCCGAATGGAACGAATTCCCGAATGGAACAATGATACGGTAAACTGGATAATATTATTATATACTTGCTTGCATAGGAAGCCTAGAGCCTTCCACTTGTGCCAGTCCCTTTTATTATTACGCTGCCGCTTAGGGGAGTGTCTCAGGATGGCCTGAGCTACTGGCGCGCAGGTTTTGGAGATAAGTTGATGACGACCTCTTCTTCGACGGAAGGCGATGAGATGGACGACGATCATTCCCATGAAGGACGGAACAACTGAGGATCACGGTGCTTCGCTCAAGGATGCCTGTGGAGATGGACCCGAAGACTTACTTTCCACTGCTAGATTACGATTTCTGCTTGATTCAGTCATGTTGGACTTGTCCCGGCTTAGGCCATTAATGTATAAATGTAATGTTATTCGAAGCTGTGGATGTGATACCGATTGAAACATATGAATTGCGATAGTTTATGTGTATCCTGGGACTATCGCAATGAGTAAAGGCTTGGATTTCGGCATCGCGGAATCCGGGTCGTTTCAGCCTCCTTCCGAGCCCGTGCATCCTGGCGTGCAATAATCTCAGCTGCTGAAGTCAGACGACCACTCGTCTTTGGCTGTGACTGCCGCTTAGGGGTAGCACGCTTGGTGCGCGCCTGTTACCCCTTGGGCGGAGCTGGCTCTGCCAGGGACTCAACCGGTCATCTGGGGCAAGAGGGGTTATGACGCTCTCCAATCCTGATACCCCCTGCCCGGCGAGTCTGCACGCATCGAAGACGTCAGCAGCCCTCTCTGTGGCCTCTGCCTCACGCTCGGCTTGCGTCTTCCGCTTCTTCTTAGCGGGTTCCTGAGCAACTGCCTTTCCCTTGTCCTTTCCTTCATGAGCCATCTGTAAAACAAACCAAGAAACAGATAGATGAGAAGAATTAGGCAAGATGGAATAAAGCTAGACAAGATGAGATCCTAAAGCAAAGCATTGGAGTTTTGAATATGTAGCATGCATGTTGATAAACAAATCTTGAGAAATTTCGGACATAGTGCGTGACCATCTCACACTAGGGCCAAGTTTCTGTTGTCCGTAAGTGTAATCAACATGAAATTCATTCCTTGGAGCCCACATGCTACACAATGATCTCACACTAGAGCCAAATTTCTGTTGTCTGTAAGTGTAATCAACATGAAATTCATTCCTTGGAGCCCACATGCTACTACACATTCATGAGGAATTGAAGCCGAACCCTAGATATAGTGAGCTTAGTTAGCAAAAGGGAAGAGGAGGAATGATTGCTCACCACAAAGATTGAGCGACGAGATGCCGGAGAGGAAGAGATGAAGGCGGCGGCACCAGCGGCGACAGGGAACGGTGGAGGAGGATGGCGCGCGGCGGCGGAGTGTGGCGCGCGACGGTTGGGGAGAGGCGTGCGGCGGCGCGGGAGGTGTGCGGCGGCACGGCGATGGAGGGCGGCGGCGCACGAGGGGGTCGAGCGGTGGTGTCGGCAGCGGAGGAGAGGAGTCTAGGGTTAGATTCATGAGGCGGGCGAACGGTTAAGAGAAAAAAACCCGGACCCACGACTTAAAAGCTTATAACCCTAATGCCATGCAGCCGAAAAAGGATCGCCGGATGGTCCAGCGAAAACGCCCGGTGTTCACCGAACAATATAGACACAAGGGTTTTGGGATGAGAAATCCGAGATTTTAACTCACCAGACGATCCGGTGATATCGTCCGGTGAACGCCGGACGATATAGACAGTAGGGTTGTTTTCCAAGCGCTGACCGAAAAGAGAACACCGGACGGTCCGGTGATTTGGTCCGGTGATACCGTCCGGTGAGCACCGGACGATATAGACAGAAGAGAATGAGCACGATTGAGCGGGAAAAGACGCACCGGACGGTCCGATGCTCACGTCCAGACACAGATAAGCTGAAATGCTCCTTTTCTTACCCAACTTTTGAAAGATTCAAACAAACACAAGTGTGGGCAATCCAAGGTGAAACCCTCTCCCCTCAAACACTCAAAAATAGTTGCATTTTCTCTCATGCTTTATATAGTTTTTGATTTTTCAAACATGAAATCCGAATCCAAAAAAATTGACAATTAAAATCCAATAAATGTATGAGTCTATCCGTAGAAGAACTGGAGATAATTAAGGGGCCTTTTGGCAACGTTTCGCTCCCGGATTCTCGGGAGTAAATCCGGGTGCGCTGCCAAATGGGAAAGGGAGCGGAAATCTGGGAGTGAATCGTCCGCTCTGCTCCCTCCGAATTGCACTACGGCAAGGGAGCGGAAAATGGGCTATCTAATTATTTGCCATCTTTACGGATGGCGCCTCTTCGTTTGCCATTTTTACATTGCGCTTAATAGATTTGCCACCGGAGTGAGAAATGGTCAACATATTTGCCACTTTTGCACCCGTAGCAAGCCACGAAGGACGGCCAGCATGGCACGGGAGGTGCGAAATGACGCCACTACCCTCTCCTCTTCTCCCACTGACGTACGGGACCCAAGCGTTGGATTCATCTTCCACCTCCAGCCTCTCCATGACTCCATCCGCTCGTCTAGCTCTGCCCGTCCGCTCTCCTGCTCTCCTTCTCACCTCTCCCGATCGGCCACGAGCCGACCAGCCCACCACTCCATGGCCTCACAAGCACAGCCCCCTTCCCGGCCTCCTGCACACCTCCGCCCTCGCCTCCACACGACGCCCTTCTTCTCCCCGCGCGCCCCGCGATGCCACGGCGGACGCAGCCGCCTCCTCTCCACGCTCCCCTTCCCGTCCCCTTCACGGTCCTCGCGCTCCACGCTCCCTTTCCGTCCCCTTCGCGGTCCTCGCGCTCCGCACTCTCCTCCCCATCCCCTTTGCGGTCCTCGTGTTTACAGCGCGTCTCCACCGTGCCGCCGCTCGAGCGCGAGCCCGTCGCCGAGCCGCACCACCCGCCACCGCCTCGCTGCGTCCTGGCGCTCGCCGCGGAGATCGCGCGCCTCTCCGCCGCCCGCACGCGGCTCCGCGAGGCACGCACGCTCGGCGACAAGCTCCGCACGCTCGACGCCGAGCCCCGGTTCGCAGCGTTCTTCGCCGAGGAGTCGGGCGCGCGCATGGCCACAGACAACGCGGTTGGGCGGCAGCAGCATGGCACGCGGCCGACAACGCGCGGCTGGGCGATGGCGAGCACTAGGGCGCGAAGCGGCGACGAATGGGAGAGCGCGCTGCGACATCGAGTGGCCGGGCAGGTCAGGATGATGAACCACAGCGACATGACGCCGCGACAGCAGCGAGAGGTTGAAGGAGAACCTGACAACTGGGACCCACATGTCAATGGCAGTAAGAAACAAGTCGCTGTGAGAGGGGGCAGCTGCGTCATTTCGCACATTCCGTGCCACGCTGGCCGTCCTTCGTGGCTTGCCACGGGTGCAAAAGTGGCAAATATATTGTGGCAAATCTGTTAAGCGTAGAGTCTAAAAATGGCAAACTAAGAGGCGTTGTCCGTCTGGATGCAAATAATTAGATAGCCGGCGAAAAAAACCCGCTTCCCCCGCTCCCTTGTCCGCTCCCTCATCCTTAGCCGTCGCACCCCTCGATCCGCCGCCGCCGCACCTTCCTCGGCCTCGATCTGCCGCCGCCGCCGCCGCGCCTCCCGAGCCTCGAACCGCCGCCGCCGCGCCTCTCCGTCCTCGATCCGCCGCCGCCGCGCCTCGATCTGCCGTCGCCGCGCCTCCCGGTCCTCGAACCGCCGCCGCTGCGCCTCTCCGTCCTCGATCCGCCGCGGCCGTGCCTTCCCCGCCTCCGCCTCCGCCGTTGTTGCTTGGAGCGGGAGCAGAAGCGCCACCAAACGGTCGCGTGAGGGAGCGGGAGCAGCAGGGAGCGGGAGTTGACGGGAGCGAGGAGCAGAGCGCAGCGCAGTGGCTTGAGAGCGCTGCCAAACGGGGTCGAGCCCCCTGGATTCATACGTCGGATTCTCCCACCTGCGGCGCCTGCGCTCCGGCCACCCCCCGCAGCCCCGCCACACCTCGCGCTCGCCGCCGCCGCCGCCGGCGGGCGGCGATGGAAACCCTAATGGTCGACCGAGTCCACAGCAGCCTCCGCCTCTTCATGCACCGCAACGCCGTCTTCCTCTGCGAGCGCCTCTGCGCGCAGTTCCCCTCTGAGGTAAGCCCGCGGCTCCCCCGTCCCCTCTCTCCGCTCCTCAGCGAGGCTAGTGCGGCTCGATTCGGGGTGGGAATGCCCCTTCTGGGGGTCAGATCGGGGCTGTGGAAGGTGCGGGGCCGCGATTTCGGCGCGGGGCTCACCTCCGCGGTTTGATTTAGTGGCCTCTGTATGCATTTTTTTTTCAAGTGGCTATGGTTGCATTCGGAGCTGGAGTGGTGGGACTTGGGTGCATGGCTTGTGGAGGCTTTATTTTGAACTGCTCCCTCTAGCCGTTTCCCTGAGCGGCTCGAGTTTGTAGTGAACTGGAGTATGTGCGCGATTCATCTAGGGTTTTTGAAGAATTTGACTAGAAAGGGCGATTTACTGCCTAATTTCATTTCACGAGGCAGGTTCATAGGTAGCCGCTCTAGTGATGTTACTGCATAATGGCTATTGTGATGTGTTTATGTGCCCCGTGAAGGTTTTCTTTTTGCCTTGTCTGAATGTCGAGGCGGCGATACCTGCAGCCATTCTAGTTGCTTGGATCCTATGTTCTTACAGGAATACAAGGCATGCTCACCCCTTTTCTCTGAACCTTATATTTACTTGAGCGTGTGGGTTTTAGTTTTTATTTGGCTTCTCGCTGTGGTTCATGGGTCTTCATGTGGGATGAGGTGTACGCAATTTCTAGCAGTTGTTGGCTCATTGAATAACCTGAATCCGGTGCCAGCATTCCTGTTATAAATACTACTACTTCAGTTAGTTTTCCTTGATAGTTGATAGAGAAATATTACTATAGTTTTTTGGTTTAAGCTCTTTTGTAACATAGTAGTGTGTTGTGCGCAGACCAATGTGCAGTTGCTAGCGACCTGCTATCTCCACAACAACCAACCATATGCTGCATACCACATCTTGAAAGGTAACAGCGTCTCTCATAATATTATAACTCAGTACAAACCATTTTATAGATATTATTAAATGGTTTGAGAATAAAAAGAACCGCACGTAATTTCCATGCTGTAGGCATTGACGCATTGTCTTTCCCCTCGATTTAGCATGTTTTACTAATTTTGCGCTTTACCTTTGGTTTGTAAGTAGCTTGGATGATTTATGGATTCTGTTTTTGATGTGCTATGAAGGGAAGAAACTGCCGGAGTCCCGGTACTTGTTTGCTACATCATGCTTTCGAATGAACCTCTTGCGTGAAGCAGAAGAAACTCTGTGTCCAGTCAATGAACCAAATGTGGAGGTACACAGCATGTTTGTAAAATGATTTATTTATGAAATTATCTCATCATCTTCCTTGTTGTGAGTTGTTACAAGTTAATTTGTGAAACCTTGAGTGATGCTTTTTTTTCTTTCAAAGAATGGACGGATGTAGTATTGTAGCATCGAGGTATTGTTAGCACAGTACAGTACTATAACAACTGCACAGTATTCACGTGGTACCTGGCAGCACTAATTAGTTGGACAATATTGGTAACAATTGTTAGTTTCCTTAGCTGGGTTTTTTTAACCTATAATATAATCCACGCCATAGCTATAAGTTTTGCTAGCTTTATTGATTATAAGTAGGGATGACTCGACTTGACCCTGAAGAAACAATCTGTAAACTTACGTATACTTATCTGAAGAAACAATCAGCAAACTTAAGTAAACTTGTATGCCTACAAAACATCTACTCCCTCCATTCCAAATTGTATGGGTTTTAGCTTTTGGATAGGTTCATGCAACATTCTATGTATGTGTTTTGTTATGTGTCTAGATTCACCAACATCCATATGAACTTGGACTGAGAAAATGAGGGTTAAAACCCTTTACAATTTGGAATGGAGGGAGTATATATATGATAATAGACCCAAGTAACAATGGTACTAACTACTCTGATATCTATAATATCTACCTATGTTTAGTTCTGCTGGGTCCCATATGAACAATGACTGGCTGCTATAGTGCCATGCAAACAACACTTGCTGCTACGTTCCCCCTTAGTACTATTGACACAGTTATTGTGGGCAAGGGATTTCACGAAGAGCTTGTTCTCTGAACATTTGTTCCATGATGTTGTGTGGTTTCCAAATTTTGAAGAAAGGGAGGTGCATGGCATGATTGCTGGTTTGCGAACTAAAAATTCCATAGCTAGTAGCAAGAAAATTCGCTAGTTCCTCCAAAATGATACTTCGCCTCGTTGATATATCTTGTCTGCTGTGTTATTTGTTCCAGCTATGTTGTAAGTCCAAAGCCATGCATCTGCCCGTTTTCCTTGCTTGTCAGAAATTATAAAATTTTTATGTTATACCGAGAAGCATTATAGCATTACAAGATATACGCTCATGCTCGCACTGCATGGATTGGCTTGAAAACCTTCTCTCTTTTCATTTTTTTTCTGTGGAGCATGGCATTCAGCTGAGGTTGTCCATTGATTCTGCAGGGGTGAAATAGTTAGTGAGAAAATAAAATCATTCAGTTCTTCATTTGCTTTTATTCCTTGTGCCGTCACTTGTTACTAATAATGGCTTCATCCTTATGCAGGTTCCAAGTGGAGCAACAGGACACTACCTTCTTGGTGTGATCTACAGGTTTATTATTCATGGATTAACTGAATGTGTGTTTCTGCATACTGAATTTTCTCAAGAGGTTATTATATTTATCTCATCTGCTTGCAGGTGCACAGGCAGAATATCAGCTGCAGCTGAACAATTTACACTAGCGTTGACTCTAGATCCTCTTTTATGGGCAGCATATGAGGAATTGTGTATATTAGGTTGGTTTATTCTACATCCATGTCTTAATTTCTGTAATAGGTCTATTCTATTTATGATATACTCATATACATCAGATCTTTAGCTGTAGTTGCATGAAGTATAGCCTTAAACCTTTTAACTTTTGAAAGGTTTCGAAGTAAAAATGAAAACTTATTATTTTGCTGAATGTACCTTCTCTGAATGTGCTATTTATTGTAGATTGTGAATGCCCTTCATGTGTGTTGCCTCAATAGAAGGTTATCTTCTATGATAACATGTAGAATTATGTTTGCTCCTGTAAAATCAGAACACTTGAGTACCACCTTGGTAAATTGTCTATCCAGATGCACTTCAATCATCATCAGTTACCCTGGCATTCATTGTTACTAGTTCATTCCTAATGACATGCACACTACTCTTGTTTACCTAGGACTTATCCGTTTAAAGCTTGAAGCAACAAACTTACATTAAAAACGTGTCACTATCTTGTAGGTGTTGCTGAAGACCCAGATGAGTGTTTTAGTGAATCAATTGCTCTACGTCTCCAGCAGGAACACACATCCACTTCCACTCTGGTGAAGTCCAACGTTGCCAATGAAAACCGAGTTCTATCGTCCAGTGTCTCTGCTAGTCTTGGGGATATTAGTCCTAAGCAAATCAAACAGCATCATGGCAACACAACAGAACTACCTGGCTATCATCATGTAAGAGCAACTGCATTGCATGTGCAGAATAGTGCAACCTCTAACGTAGCACAGTTTGACACCCCATCACCAACTGCAGCACAGGTTAGCAGAACCAGTTTGATTCTTCACTCCAGATTTTCTGCTAATGGGCACCTAAGTGATTAAATGTAATCAGCAGTTGGTAGAACCATGTTTAATAGCTGTGGTATCTTGTGTTTCCAGTTTGGCATTGATTCAGATGGCTTGTTTTAGAATTTAGATCTTATAAAATTGTCCAGAATCTTCATGTTTCATCTATCCTAATATATATATCTTAAAAAACTCTTTTGTTTTGCAATAATGTAGAAAGGCAGGCCTGGCACAGTGGTAGAGTTTCTCCACTTGTGCTCTGAAGGTCCTGGGTTCCAATCAGCCTCCTTGAAAAATAAGGGAAGGGTAAGGCTGCCTAGAATTCCCTTCCCCAGATCCCACCTTGTGTGGGATGGGAGCTCTCAGCACAGGGTACACCCTTTGCAATTATGTATGATCTGTGTGTCCTGTGAACAAGGTTCTGATGATGTGAAGCTGCTGGGCATGGTTGCTTGGATGATCATTGTTCGTAGCAGTTTGTTTTCTATTGCACAGAGGGAATTATATTGTGTCTTAACTACTGAAACATTTTACACAATTTGGAGTACGTTGTGCTTGGAGATTTCATTTCTTCGGTAATGATATTAGTTGTAACTTGTGTATGGCTTAATTGCATTTTTACCGAATTTAATCGTGCAGACTTCTGGTATTATGCCACCACCACTCTTTAGGAATGCCCATGCTTATCAGAATACAATAAGTGGTGAAGCTCCCACTAAACAGAAAGCTAATGGAGCAAACCAATCACTTAGAAGAAAATACTTGGATGAAGCAAGGCTAAAGAAGGTTGGGGTCTTTATCATTTGATTTCTATCATTGGATGCTGCTACTTCTAACTTCCATACCTTTCTTTTTCCTAATCTTTGGGACCTCCATGGTTTTCTAATGATTTTTGTGCCTCACCGATCACTGTATATCACAGTTATCTCATATTACTATTTACTCCCTCCGTTCCAAATTGCAAGGGGTTTCTACCCTCATTTTCTCCGTCCATGTTCATATGGATGTTGATGAATCTAGACACATATACAAAGCACATACATTGAATATTGCATGTATTTTCCTATAAACACGGTCACAATTAGAGGCGTTTGACTTGCGGCAAAATTAAAAGACGTTTTTCAGTATGTAGTGTACAGCATCCCTTATTCTTTATGTTAATATTTTGCTCATGGTGATATTATAATTTAAAGACGTGTTTCAGGTTTCCGGAAGGTTGTTCAATCAGAGTAGTGATTCAATGCCTCGAAGAAGTGCAAGACTTTCTAGAGATACAACAATAAATTCATATTCAAATACCTCTCAGTTTGGAGGGAATGGAACGGATCATTCGTCAGGTAAATTGCGAGTAAACTCGTCCACACCATCAAAATTGTGTTCAACAGCCGTACGTTCTGTGCAAGTTAGGAAAGGAAAACCACGGGCTACAGAAAATTTTGATGAAGGTGATTATCATTTCAGTGTGGATGATTCATCAAATTACATTAATGTAGAAAATGTGGTTGATGTGTAATTATACACCTGTGTGATCAGGATTATCTGCATATTTTCCTTGATATCTTTTCCATTATAAATTTAAACTGGTCACTGATGTCACCATATTTAGTAATTATATTGCTTTTGTTATTTTTTCTGCTCATATCAATATGGTGGTTGTTCGTAGAATGCTATTGCCATTTTTTTTCAATTTTTCTGCCCATATATATGGCCGTTGCACTTTTTTTTTTGTAAATTTCAGTTATGATACGAAGTTGTAAAACTTTTAGATGCTTCTTTGCTAAAAACAAAGCATGAAACTGCCTAACAAATGTACCGTTGGTCTATCTATGGTATTATAATACTGAATTCTCCTAATGCTGATTCAGAAATCATAAGAGCTACAATGATGCTACCAGAACATTACCTGCTCTCTACAGCATATTCATGTCTTCTCATATTCTCTGTTGTTTGGATAGTATCTCACGCAGGATTGAGTTTAAAAATAGAGAAGATGTGACTGCAACGTCTTCGGTTTTCTCATTATATATATCTTCTGAGTTCTCACTCATACTTTAAAATATTGCCTCATTATTAAGATGAAATACTTAAGGCAATTTCTTTTCACCACTCTTCTGGTAACTCTGGCATTTAGATCAATAAACGTACTAATTACCCTGTGACTAGATCATCTCCAGTGCTTTCACCCTAGCATAGTTATAATATTGTTTCGTAAATTGCATTACAGTTATGATCTTTTGTATTAGGTTTCGATTTATGGGCGCATTTTCTGCACTGTGATTTTTATAATTTATAAATGGTGAATTTTTTTGAATTTAGGAAGCAGATACGAAGTTATTGAAGAAATGTGGACAGACAATATATCAGCAACCTCATCTTCTGTAAGTTCAGTTGATGGGAGATTCTTTGAGCAAGATAAAGCTGAACGAATTCTGTCACAAGACTCCAAAGTGGCAGTTGGTATTAGGGAGCTATTGGGACTTCTGCGAACGCTTGGGGAAGGTTTTAGGCTTTCTTGCTTGTTTAAGTGCCAGGTATGATTTAGGTTGTTTAGCTATAGATGGTAACCTTCTACCCAGTGATATCACTAAACCGATTTCATTAGTAAATGTTCAGGAAGCATTGGAAGTCTACAGGAAGCTCCCTGAGCCACAATTTAACACTGGATGGGTTCTATGCCAGGTACAGTCCATGCAAGATAATTGGAAACTCCCAGAGCTGTTTATGACATTATTTATTGAGTACATTTGGTCACCATCGTAAGATGTAAAGTTTGGGGGGCAACTTGTAAATAACCTTAGTTGAACCTAAGGACATAATGAGTTTGTGGCTCTCTATTTGTTGGGAACTTAAGATTATACTCTGTGCTGCTTTTTTTATCAGTTTTCCAGACAATTTGGAACTGGCATTTTTTAATTTAAAGCCCACGCAATGACCGTCAATAATTGAAATGATGAGTCCCTTGGTGTTGTCATATATTTTGGTCCTTAAAAAAGTGATGTACATAATAAACACTACCATAATATATTAGATGGTACTTATATAAATGTAAATAAAGTTTTGTAAATTCATTCCTTTTGGCAAGTAAAGGCTTATGGTTTATTTCATTTGGTCCGCTATGCAGGTTGGTAAGGCATATTTTGAATTGGTTGATTATTTGGAAGCTGATCATTACTTTGAGTTGGCACACCGACTATCGCCTTGTACGCTGGATGGAATGGACATCTACTCTACTGTTCTTTATGTAAGTGAAATAAATACAGTCGGACTTGACTACGTTATTCGCCCATTTATCTCCAAGCTCACATGCTTCTTATGCAGCATCTTAATGAGGAGATGAGACTAAGCTACCTTGCTCAAGAGCTTATCTCCATTGATCGACTATCTCCTCAAGCGTGGTATGCATTTTTATTTTAATCTCACATGACAATGCTGGGTCCTTTTCTTGCCTCAGCAATTTGGTTTTATTTCCTTCCATCTCGTATGATTTTTTTTTCTTGCTTGTTTTTTTCGGGGGTGGGGGTGGGGGGTAGGTTGTATTGTTCTTGGTTTGACCATTACCATTTAGATGCAGTCTTGGTGTCACTGCATTGCAAAACAGCTGGATGAGTCTAGGCCACAATCATAAGCCTTAAGTGGGAAATGCTTTAAAGCTGGGTCCTCATGTTGAACATTATAATTTTCCATTTTCTAATCTATCTGTCTGGAATGCACAACAGGTGTGCAGTGGGTAATTGCTTTGCCTTGAGGAAAGATCATGAGACTGCTTTGAAGAATTTCCAACGTTCAGTACAGCTTGACTCAAGATTTGCATATGCTCATACTTTGTGTGGTCATGAGTATGTTCTTCTGTCTCCTATAAATATTCTATATTTCTATTTTTTATGTGTTGTCTTGTCTCCCCTAAATATTTGATAAATATCATATATTAAGTTACATCCTACAATCCACGTTTGAGATGATCACTTCAACATTTCTAAATGAAACCATTCCTTGGAACTGTAGGTATTCTGCATTGGAGGATTATGAGAATAGTATCAAATTCTACAGATGTGCACTTCAGATAGATGAAAGGCACTACAATGCCTGGTATGGCCTTGGGGTAGTGTATCTTCGCCAGGAAAAGTTTGAGTTTGCTGAGCATCATTTCAGAAGGGCATTTCAGATAAATCCTCGCTCTTCTGTTCTTATGTGCTATCTTGGGATGGCCTTACATTCTTTAAAGGTTGAATATCACTGATCGACAACAATAAACTATTCCCTCTAATTCCAAATGTAGTTTGCTATAGCTGTTCTGGAATAACACCTAGGAAATAGTAGAGGAAGCTAAAAACAATTTACATTTGGAATCAGATGGAGTAGCTTTTGGCTTCTATTTTCCCCTTCAAAACCATGTGGACACCCCATGATTAAATGAAACTTCTTTCTGGATGCAAACTTGTCAGAGGAATGAGGAGGCATTGGAAATGATGGAGAAAGCTATAACTGCTGATAAGAAGAATCCACTGCCCAAGTATCAGAAGGCCTTAATCCTTCTAGATCTTCAAAAGCATCCAGAAGCTCTGGATGAGTTGGAGAGGCTAAAGGAGATTGCACCTCATGAGAGTAGTATGTATGCACTGATGGGGAAGATTTACAAACAACTCAATATTCTTGACAAAGCTGTTTTCTGCTTTGGCATTGCCCTGGATTTGAAACCTCCTGCTGCTGACCTTGCTATAATTAAGGTATAACACAATCTTATTTTTTCTCTACCCTGGTCTTCTTTTCCTAGAGTGTTCCAGTAATAATATAAATCCACCTAGTTCCTCCTAGGTCTACCTTTTCTTTTTAGTTGTCGTTAAGTGGAATTCATTTGTTACAATTGCTGTACTGCTCATGCTACATGGAAATCATTAGTGATTTAATAAATGATGTGCTTGTCTGATATTTGGCAGTCTGCAATGGAGAAAGTACATCTTCCAGATGAACTCATGGAGGATGACCTATAAGTTTACTCTATAAAGCACATTGACAAAGGAAATTTGGGATCTGATGACCTGCTTGTGCTTCAAGAGTTCCTGGCCTGCTTGTGCTTTTCAAGTGTAACTTTGGATCTTCAAGGAGAAAAAAGCACCTCATGCAGATCAAAATTTGCTGGTCCGATGGATTCTCTCGGGGCATTGCTGTACCATTAACCGTCCAGTTTTGTAGCTTTAGTTGTAACCTGTAATCAAAGAACACATGCACAACAGCTGCTGTAGTTTAGGACCCTGTACAAGTTGAGCGTTGGCAAAATGACGCCTGTACCATTGTACAACTGTCAGATTAGCAAAGGAAATCGTTGTCAAATAATGGAATTAACGGAGGATGTTCGAGGATCCTGCTGATTCAAGCAGATCTTGTGCCGCATCAGTTGACCTGTTTTAATTAAGGTGTCACATCCAAAGGTTGAAAGCATTTCTGCGTGACTATCTATTTTGGAGAAGGCTGGAGAAAACAGAATGCTTCTGTGAGACTCTGAGAGTGAGTCAGCCTCCCACTGTAAGTGGTGGGGAGACAAGGCTAGGGGTCGTGTGCAAGCAAAGTGTGACCTCCCATTCTCTTGCCTGCTGCATTGCTTGCTGCATATCCGGGCATCATTAAGAAACTATATAAAGGAGAATGTTTCAGCGGTGAGCATTTTCTTGAAAGTTTTTTATGGTGCATTGTGATAATTTGTCTATTTAGTATTTACATGATCTGGCATGGACTATTGAAAATATCCGCCGGAGATGGTGGTTCATCGGTGCACAAAACACGAGCTGTCAACCATTTGAAGCTACATTTCATGGTGGTTCTGCATTATGAACTCCAGTGGTAGATCTCAGGCCATGCTCTTACGTAATGGTGATACGAATCGACAGTCGATTTGTCTTTGTTCTTCCCATAATTGAAATAACTGGTTGGACTTTTTTCTCTCCTGGAAAAGGTTAAGCCAGCCCCACGCTGTCAATTATTGCTTGAGTTCGTTATGTGATTTCTTATCATTTCAATATGTTTAGCATGAAACAATATATATATTGGGTAGCATCACCATCAGTATTAACTTTGCAAGAGGTCATCATATACTAATCAGAATAACCAACCTACCAACAGCACAACACTGCAAAGTGCCTTTGTTTCACGTTGGTAAATGGCTCTCTCTGTACATATATTGACACAACCTACATGGTGCAATAATTAGTGGAAGTAAAGATCGCGATAACGATGTGGAACAACAACCACGTCGGCTTGGCCCTTGGCATGTGCCATGAGATATTTGGGTAGGGACACGGGTATAAATGATAATATCAGTTGTTCCATAAGATATAGATGGACATCAAAATGGTAATTATCTGACTTTGAATATTTCGGATTCAGGTACAGCTCAGACAACGATTTCAGGCTCGACAAATATAGACCCCTCTAAAACTCTTCGAACTTGAACATAGACAGATAAATATATGTACCATTTTCACCCCTATTTCTTGAGGTTTTCCCCCCGGAAAGACAAAACGTTAATGTACATACACGTGAATTTACCCATATATATAGACAAAAAAGAGCTTCTCTTTCTTGTCAATGAAATCACACTGGACACCACGTCACCTATCAATGAAATATGTTTAAAAATTAAACAATAGCTGAAAAATATAAGCACACTCGTGGTTGGTGAATAGGCTGGCTGCATCCTTCTCTTTTCATTCGGCTTTGCTCGGAATGGCATGCGTGGCCATCCTATAATATTATAAGACATAGTATTTTGTTTTTGTTATGACAAGAACACTGGCCAACATTTATTTTACTGAGACCTATTTTGTAACACAAAATTGATGTTATCATATTCGTATTCATAAGTACTTTTTATGATTATAATTTTGATCACGTAAAAGGTATATCAAAGAATCAGTTATTAGTTAAACCCTTACCATAACCAAACAACATACGCTTTTTATTTTGGGGTGTAGGGAGTATGTGGCAGTGATTGTTGTCCAAAATATTTGGTACTTCAAACCAGTACCAAATACTTGGGGTGTAGGGAGTATGTGGCAGTGATTGTTGTCCAAAATATTTGGTACTTCAAACCATAGTCACAGAAAACAGGGTCGATGGTAGCGACCCTCGACCCAGGTACATCGACCCAAATCGGGTACACGGATCATTATTTTGACCCCGCCTTGTAAAAACCGCTCACAAGTAGCGTACCACGTTCCTCGACCCCGTACCTTGACCCTATCGACCCTGGTACTTTGTGACTATGCTTCAAACCAGTACCAAATACTTGGGGTGTAAGGTCTCGATTAGTTGTCTCTTGTCCTCTTTCGCAATGCAAGCTCGTATTTCATGTGTAACAGCCTTATGCTACCATGTTTTATTGCGAATGCATAACCTTTATTAGTTCCCTATCAAAAATAAAAACTTATAAAAAACCTCGATTAGTATGAAGAATAACTAGCTACAATATGTTCTAAAATTAAGAGCATGTGAGTTGGAATGAGGGGATCATGACCATCATGCTTTAATTCAAATTTCAAAGATGAAGTCAATACCCACAACTTCGTCTGAAATTTCCCACATGGTGTCGATTGTTCAAATTTGCGTTGTCTTAATAACCTAACTTGAAGGGCGGGATTTTGAACAAGCTTTGACGCGGCATGCGATGAAATTTGCTTCACATTTGTTTGGTTTCAGAGTTCAAACTTCCGATTGCTGACTGTCAGGAGCCGCCCAAGTTAAATCCACTAAACCGAGCTATCAACCACTTGACCGGCTCAATTTAGTAGAATTAACTCCGGTATTCCCCGGTATGCGTCCCAAACATCGCCCAGGACAATTCGCATACCGTGCACGTCATGGCAAGCATCACATAATACATAAGAGAGCAAATTTTTTAAACTTGTGAAACAAGTCTTAGCAAATCTAGATTAAGTTGCACAACTAAACTAGGTGGGTATCCTACCATGTTCTCTATATTTAGAGTTTACGCAACGGAAATATAATAAAATGATGCCTTTGTCCAAGCGACATCACCACCATAGCATAAAAGGAGCTCTACCATGCATCCACCTTGCCGGCACCGGCAGGATCACATGGTTGAAGACACCTTCCTAGTACCTGCAAAATAATTTAACGGCAGCACCGTTAGTACATTGCGTACTAGCAGGACTTATCCAAAAATAAGTATGGTGGATGCAAGAGGCTCTATCAATTTATATTTGAACGTTGTGAAAGCGGAAGCATTTGACCAAGTTATAATAAGCAAAAGACAAAGCATCTATCCTTACTCTAAGCATTTACCAATACATTTGTATAAAAGTAAATCTTGTCGTGATCAAGAGCCAGTCTTCCATAACTCACATACAAAACTCTATGTTGAAGTCAACTGAAGAGAACGTGCTCAGTGACCGAGAGCGCGGCTATTCGAATAGATTTTCACCCGGCCGGGGTGTACTCCTTTTCCCACGTGAGGCACAAGACCGAACCTCTATATACTTGGCCTAGGATAAGGGTTGATTCATGCCTTCAACTTTTCGCATACCCGTCCCATACGCCCTCTGAATGGACGGGAATGGCCAGATGCACCGAGCCCCAAGTACGTTAGGTCAACTCCAGCTACATCCCAACCATCTCACCCGAATCCATCGGGTGCACCGGGCGACTTATGTTACTTGGCTTCCCATCCCATAAAAAGTATGTGGTGAGTACGGAATGGTACTCAAAACTGAATGCGATAACTAGCAACCTTATGTGACTTGAGCAAGCATCACCTTGCACCAAGCCCGAACAATATTAAGCATTTACATAGCTCCACTAAAACAACTCCTAAATCTCGCGAGCGGTGGTGACCCCACTCGGCTTCTACCGATACTAAGCATGGCTAAGCATTAATCGAGACGCCTATCAAATATATTCAACCTAGTGATTAAGCTAGAACTAGGAAAAATGCCAAATAGGTTCTACACATCCCATATGCACTAATAGAGTTAAGTTCATGCACAAACAATATATAATAACTCATTTTGATCCTAAATAGAGTGAGAGACAGGTGCCTGCCTGAAATTCGGTGCTACATCGAGATCCAACCCAAGTTAACTTCAATCATCAAAATTGCGACACTCTGGAGAAGCGGTCACTAAATAATTAAGCGTATGCAAAGAATTAGAATGAATGCCATAAATACATATGTATGATAATTGAAATGCAATGAGCATACTTAACTTTAGTGAAAATATAAGCAAACAAGCATACAAACTCATAACATCTCTTCCATACTAGCATGTCATACTAGAAAGAAAAGGAGAAGGTTCTGCTCAAACTTAACCATGGCAAGAATAAACAAGCACGTGCCATTCACAACTTATCCTCACTAGGTACCACCACACCAAGCATGAAAGTACCAAACATAAAAGAGGCATGCATCCCACAAGAATAATTAAAATGAGGGCACATGTCTTTATTCTAAAAGATCAACTACACAAAATATCTGTCCAAAGCTACCTTTAAGGTGCAACTTTATCTATAGATAAAGCACATGTTCACAAATATACGAAGTTAGGCCTCACTAAACTAAATTATACTGTAAGAAGAAGTAGAACACCATCTTTCACTTAATTAAATTCAAGCACCAACTTCTAAAAACAAGTGATAAAACTAGGAAGCATAAACATCGTAGAAAACCATACACAATTAATCAAATGTAAGCACAAAGTTTAGAGTTTAAATACAATTAGGGAAGCATAAGGTATAACTAGTAAAGCATGTATTTCTAATTTTAGTCATCTCATGAATAAATATAACTTGCATTACATACACATGCTAATTTGTGAAAAGGAAAAACCTACACTAACATATCACGTACAAAATGGGAGCTAATCAATAATTAGTTCTAAAGATTTAAAACAAAGCCTTAAGAAATAGATGCAAAGAAGACTACATAAATTTAATACAAAGAAGGCAATAAAGATTTAGCTGTATTATTTTAATCTCTAAGAAAAGAGCAATTAATACCTATATGCACAACCTCGTTGTTTATATGTAAAGACTATACGAAGCATGAAAGGCATGAAAGTAAAATAAATTATCAAGTTAATACCACATAGAGAAATATACAGTAAGAAATCATATAAATTACCATCAATCAAAGTATGATACAAATTAAAGTGACTTGAACATGATAAATCAAACTATTCCTCATATGTCATTGATGCTAAGAAACATAGCATATACAAAATAAACCTACCACTATTTAGTTCTATCAATTTTAAAGCAATGCATGAAAAACTAGATGCTAACAAGATTGCACATAGCTAATATAAAGAAAGTAAGCAACCAAATTGACTTCACTTAGGTTGAGCAAGAAGGTTAATTAGACAAAGATACACAACTCCCTATTCAAACACCTATTCAAGCATAGAAGGAATATACGAGGCATAAAACATGTGAAGTATGAAAAGTAAAACAATCATTCTATCATACTTAGAGAAATAATTAGTAGAACATCATACCTTAACCAAGAATACATCCACATATAACCCATGGTGAAGCTACCTAGGTTACATCATCCCACGAGTTAATATCATACTAAATCATCATAAAACCACATCTACATTACCATGCTAGGGTTAGAAATCCCTAATACACTATGTGCATGAGTGTTCCATAGTCACCATGAACTCCACAAGAACACCAATACAACTCATTCTATCCACGAAATCGGGCTTACCTAGAATGGAGGAAGTGCTTAGAGCAGCCCCAAGTGATGGAAATCGAAGGGGAGAGAGATCGGGTCACGAGCTCCTTCTTGACCTAGAGAGGGAAAACCATAGGAGAGAGGGGGATTAGGGTTTTCCACCATGGAAACGAAGGGAGGAGCAAGGGGAACGAGGGAGAATCACCTAGTGAAGATGGGAGAGGAGCTCCAAGGTCTCCAATGGCCTCCAATGGTGGATCTTGAGGAAGGAACTTGAGGGAGTCTTCTCCTTTCTTGTGTTCTTGAGAGAGAGGGGAGGAGGACTAACTAGAGAGGAGAGGGATACGAGAAAGGCCGGTTCAGGCCTTAGGGACGCGGGGGTCGGGCGTGTCCTCCCCCACGGTCGCGCATGCTTTCCACGGCGAAGTTTTTGTGCCAGCGATGCATTTTGCGGACAGTCTGCACTCATATCGTGGACAGTCTGCCCTTGGAAAAGACTATTTTCGCAGAAACTAAGTCCCTGAAATTTTTGTACTGCGGACAGTCCGCCCTTATAGGCGAAGACAGTCCGCCATACAATTTTTTTGTACTGCGGACAGTCCGCCCTTATGGGCCCAGACAGTCCGCCGTACAAATCTAAAACTTGGTCAGAAACTTTCCGAGTCTGTGCCGGTTCCACAAGTTAGTACTGCGGACGGTCCGCCCTTAAGAGGCCGGACAGTCTGCCGTTAGAAGGCAAAAACCACACAGAGTCGGTCTCAACTCTGTTTCACCACAGTTAGCACTGCGGACATTCCGCCCTACGGTCCAGACAGTCCGCTGCTGGGACACCCAAATTGACAGAAGCTATCCCGGTTCTGAGTCATTCCCATGTTAGACTTGACAGTCTGCGCCCATGCCGCGGACAGTCCGCATGTTCCCATAAAGAGAGAAAACAAGTCATCTAAACATAAATCCTTTGATACCATTCAAATTTTATTTAATCAAATCATGCTATATAAATTACATACGGTTAAGGATGCTCATGTATGCTCACACAAAGGTAATTATTCTTTGGGTCGTTACACTGACTCCCTAAGTTTTTCTGACTCAGATAATAATCTGAGAACTGTGGTTCGTATGCTAGAACTGCGTGGCAGAATACCACTGACTCAGATAATAATCTGAGAATTGTGGTTCGTATGCTAGAACTGCGTGGCAGAATACCATTGTACTGAACCTGGCATGATGTGTATTGTGCAGACCACAAAGCAAGCAGGGAGCATCGCATTCCCAAGAGGCAAGACACCAACCAAGTGTCGTGAACCAACTTGGTTACTCATGGAGCTACGGATATTGCTGTAACCTATAGACGCATATGATGGCCTGAACATGCAAACTGCCACTGTCAGTCGCCTCCCACATGCAAATTTCATCGCTTTCAACGGAAGCGATCAGACTACGTACTCCATTTCTTCCCCACTCACCCCTGTCCCTATCTTATTGCCCATCAAGCTTTAGGTAGCACCTTCATGCATGCACTTTGTTAACCATTTCTACGGTGCTCGTTCTCATGAATTCATTGGCTGCAGTCCCTCCACCTCGATCAGCCTATAAATTGCCCATTCCAAATCCCCTTATGCATGGCGACGAACTCCACAGTGATAGCCTGATAGGAAACGCAACGAGTATGTGTGTAGGCCAGGCGATCAAACAGTGGCGAGGTTGTGTGTGAAGTGAAGATGGCGGTATCGATGATGAGGAGAGCCCGATGGCTGGGCCTTCTCTTCCTCGCTGCCGGTGCGCTGCTACTATGGCTTGCCTTGGGGGTGGAGTAGGAGGGAGCTTCTGCCGCACCGCTTGGGCACGACGTTGAGGAGGGACATGGTGCCGTGGCATTAAGGAACGATAGCTTGGTGCATGGTAATGTGGTTGCTAAGGGTGATTTAGATAGTCAACGAAGTGTAGGGATATGGGGACCATGGGATGGAGGCGGTGGCGGTGGAGGGTGGGGAGGAGGTGGCGGCAGTGGAGGAGGCGGCGGCGGAGGAGGTGGTGGTGGTGGAGGTGGTGGTGGTTGTGGAGGTGGAGGAGGAGGAGGAGGAGGAGGAAGGGAAGGAGGAGAGGGCGGGAATAATGGATATGGAGCAAGCCCTAGTCGAGGTAATGGCCAAAGCCGAGGTCGAGGAATAAATAGCAGAGGTGATGGCGGCAAAGAAAGAGGCAACCATGGTGGCCATGGCAATGTTGTGATAGGAGGAGGAGGAGGCGGAGGTGGTGGTGGAAATGGTGGAGGTGGGGGCAGAGGCGGCGGTGGAAATGATGAAGGGGGCGGGGGCGGCGGTGCAATTGAGGGAGGGGGATATGGTGGTGGTGGCAACAATGGGGGTGGTGGAGGTGGCGGTGACAATAGTAATGGAAATGGTAATGGTAGCGGCAACAACTACAGTGCCAACCACTTTGGTGGGAATGAACATCTTGTTACAAAGCAGAATCCAGACACTGGTGGTATGGCCTGCGGGCGTGGCAACCGTCACCTCCCTAAAGATAAGCCTTGAGGATGACGGTTCACGTCGCATGGCAAGATAGCATTAGCATGTGATGTGATCTAAGCTGCACTCAGCGCGTGTTGCCCCAGGAAACAAATATGATCCTATCATGATGTCTTCTTGTGTCTGTCAGTCGCGTCAGCATGTACGAATATGCTATATTTTACATTTTATTTTAATCTTCAATGATATAGCGTGTGTTCCTGGCCTCTGCAGAACACTACAGCAAACAGTGTACGGAACCAGGTAATCCACCGCAGCTGCAGGCATCAGAAGTCAGAACATACTAACATAGTTATAGGCCACCAGAATTCAGAACAGAAACATTGTTGCAAACTGTTGTTCCAGAACGCATACAGCTGCAGGCATCTGAAGTCAGAACGTACTAACATCATACAGCTACAGGCATCAGAAGTCAGAACATACTAACATTGTTACAGAACGCAACATTAACCAATAACCATGGTCCTCAGCCCCGTTTAGTCTTTCTCGTCCCTCTAGACTCTAGTAAAGCTCTGCTTGTTTGGCCAACTTTTTGCGGCTCAGCGCGGGTTGGAAGCTCAGTTTAACACAGCGGGCATTCCACGCCTAACACAGCGGGCATCCCAGCCACACCGCAATAAGTCCGCCGAGACAAGCACCCTAAGTCACAGTACAGAGGCAGGTTTAGGGGGCGGCCACGGAATTTTGAAACTGATTGGCAATACAAGTTGAATGGTAATTAACCAGGTAACAGTTACATACAAAGAATCTGTCTCCAATGTCCATGAACTCAAATACTGGGAAAAAAACTACATGCTACATTGCTACAAACAGTATATTTTGCGCCGGTTACACTGCAAAGAAACCATGGACAAGTTGAGCATCAGGCTATTAACATCCTAAACTCTAGGCTTAGTAACTTTGCTTTAGCTACAAATCACAGCCAATGGACACTGCCGAATACAATAGAACTATGCCAACTAATGAGTTTAACTTGATACAAGGAGAGATCTATAGCACGGAAGGAGTCTTGAAGCATTAGAATCAGCAAGGAGATAGGTTTTCCATAATGTCAGGGTGAGAACTTCTAAGCCCATTCACAATCATATTATCTCACCCATAAGCAAACCTGAAAGAGAGATACAAGTTGGTTAGGCGTGTGCTAAGTAGGAAACAAGTGCTGGGTTCACAGTTAATTCCACAAGTTTGAACTCAAGTGATGAAGTTATTTTTGGAGCCTGACACAGGACAAAAGAAAACCCTTGCATTCAATACAAACAACAATTCAGTCCATTGCAGCTTGCAAGTCCAGCAGCAATAATTTTCACTCCCATAACTCATGAACAAAGATAGAACCCTTTAAAGGCATTGACACAAAAAAACATCCACAGATGCAGTCTATAGTTTTACTAAAATAATCAACAATGCATCTCTTCATTTTAGTTTTCATTTTTATAGATGACAGCTTCAGATTCAGAGTGAAACAACATAGAACTAGCAGTGTAACATTGGAAAACAAGAGCATAGTTGTATTATTATACTTTGTTGAGGCATCATTATTTTGGTTGCTCAAATGGTGCTCGGACAAATAGCTGCCCATGGAGAGTGACAACTGCAGAGGTTTGGTGAGGATCAATACGGGAAGGCAAACTAATGACCTGCAAATGAGGTACCAGTTTCAGTATGAAGTATAGCCCTGAAAGCAAAAACAAAATTCAGGATACAATTCAAACGGCTGACAGACCTTCTTGAATGGAGTAACACCCCATGGGTTATCTAGTTGCTCAGGCTCTCCAGTAACTATCAAACGACCAGCAGGATCGGACTGAACATGTACCTGCATAGAGGCATGCAGCATGCATCAGCAAAACAGCCTCAGCACTCTTCTAACTTTTTAAGCACATAAGGGGAAATGATCATTAAATGACAATAACCGACCAGTTTTTTTTTTTCATTTACTTACCTCTTCCCGCAGAAGGCCAGGAACCAATGCATAGACCTCATAGCAATCTTTCTGAAAAAAAAAAGGAAACAGAGTATCATTACAAAATGTGATCATAGTTTCATTGGTTCCTGAATCCCGACTATCCCATGTTACTTTCCATTACCACAAAACATAACTTAGATATATACATTTTATTAAGAATCAGCAGTTCACACGTTCACTGGCACAATTTTTAATGCTCCAAAATTGCCTTTCGAGTTAATGGATCTGAGAACTATGAGGAGCTATAGATTTTTTCAGACAAAATTGAGATATGGATACTCACAGTTCTCCTAACATTTATCTTCACCCAATCAGCAGGAGGGCCCATGTCAATAACCATCGAGTCATTTCTGCCAGATAGCAATAATTTATCCAGTCAATTGAAGTTCAAGGAGCAAGAAGAGTCATTGTTCTAATATCATGCCAGGCCTAAATAGTTGTTCAAATAGATATTATGCAACCCTTACTGATTTTTTAACATTAACATATAGGAAAATGGAATGCAAGGTTTTCATGAATATTATACAGAGAACTGCACAAGGATTTACTGTAGCTTATCGGATTTATATGGTACCACCCTGTCGTCTTCCAGGGATGGTGTCCTTTTCCTCTTGGCAGAACCTACACAAATACAATGATTAGTAAATAATGGAATAGATGGCAGTCTAATGGAATATAATGCAGAAAAGGTACCACTGCTTTTCGGAGTTTTATCCTTCTTTAAGACAACAGTCCCTTTATCCTATGGAAAAATAGAAATGTTATTATATGGTGAAATGAAGATTGTAAGTGACCCTTGACTTGAAAGTAACAAATACCTTTATTATGGGATCAGCGATTTCACCATTGCCTAGTAGGCGCTGAGAATGCCAGCCTTGCATAGCACGAGTCGCAGATTCTCTTCTGGCTCTTCCAGAGACAGGTGCATGGCTTCCACCCACCTGTGAAAACATACAACTGAACTTAGGTTCCTTTCACACCTCAGAAGCAGCATATTGTTCCTATGTTTTAGCACAACTACATGGGCATCCTGTTAGCACTTTGCAGTTCATGAAAAGATAACAGATCTTTGATTTAATATTAGTTTCATTGCATTGAAACTAGTTTGTGTAAATTATCTAAACTCTAAACAAAGTAAAAGTTTCTATTTGATTTCCATATAAAATAACATATGCTAGGCCACATAAAACTTTACCTGACTCTCAGAACCAATCCGATCTGCTAGAGTAGATGAAGCTACTTGGAACTGTCCTGTTTCAATTTTGTGTTTCTCATATTCAAGGAGGGCCTGCAGGAGAGAGAAAAAACAGTAGAAACCAGTGAGGGAGAATCAATGCTTGTTAAGAATTCAAGCACTCTTGACACAACTAGCATTACACTTAAAAATGGGAAAACATAGGTGGATAAATGGGAAAACATAAATGGGCAAATTATCAGAAATGGTTCTATCTCGCCCCACAAACCCTATCACTAAGAAATCCACAATGTAACCTTAAAGTCGATCTGTTCTGTGCCAATTAAAGAGATTAGATCTAAAACATAGTATAAGGATGACAGATTGGTAAAATTTCCAACGAACTGCATTTATTTTGAGCTGGCAAGAGCAAGAATCATTTGATATGATCACAAAGAATGGGCTTAAATGAAGATTCTTCTATTCAGGCAACAGTCATGGGTCATGGCAGTTACGAAAAATTGCGACACTCAAGTGCTGAAACTAGATAGTTACAAAGGCTGACCAGGTAATCCCAGGAAATATGAATGTAAAATTACCTTCTCATAGATTTCGAACATCAGACCGAAAGGTACGGTCCTCTGGACCGGACATCAGACCGTCCGTAAAAAAAAAAAGCTGCACACGCAGATTTCGAACCCAAAACTTCTTCTCAAGACCGTACGATACTGTCTTATAAACCGTCCTGGAGACCGTCCAATAGTTCCAGTTGTCAATCCTTTCCATTCAAGAATTTTAGCTCCATAGACCCTCCGGTACGGTTCAAAGGACCGTCCATTAGACCGTCCTATTTTTCCCGACACTGAATTTCCTTCTCAAAACCTTATTGTATAGACCGTATAATACCATCCTTCAAACCGTCCTTTAGACCGTCCCATTCTTCCAGACACATTGTTTTTCCATCTCAAAACATTTTGCACAGACCATATGGTACGGTTCTACAAA
The DNA here is from genome assembly GCA_022530915.1 of Paspalum notatum. Taxonomy (NCBI): domain Eukaryota; kingdom Viridiplantae; phylum Streptophyta; class Magnoliopsida; order Poales; family Poaceae; genus Paspalum; species Paspalum notatum. The sequence continues at coordinate 30,174,092 of CM039692.1, forward strand.
CCGTCCTTCAAACCGAACCAATGAACCAGAGACAGGTAAAATGGCTCCAAAGCTCGCCGTGAAGGGACCGTATAGTCCGATTCTGTTTCCATGAGTACAACGGACAGTACGGTCCTCAAGAAGGATTAACTCATAGCTGAAATGCTTTCCCACTTAGCCTTCCCAATATAAGATTCGAATAAACATATGTGTTGGGCTAGCGGAAACGAAACCCTCTCCCCTCAAAATAGTTTGCACCAAACTTGTGCATATAGTTTTTGTTTTTGAAAAGAGGCAAAAGAGGATTCGAAAAGAACCAAGGAAATGTACGAGTCTTTTCCGAAGAGCGCAATAGAGATGGATTACTCTTGTCCTTCGGGAACATGACTCAATAAGCGTTAAGCACTCATAAAACATTACTTTGCCCACTCTTATGAGTTGAGAGAATTGCATTGAGGGCAATACTTCTTTCTCATTTAGTGGCTCCTTTGTGACACTACCGCATGCAATGCCAAACAAGCTACCATGCAAGACAAAAATTTAAATATGCGTGCACAAATACATGACAAGAAAAATGCATTGCAAGAATTTGAATCTAACTTGTCAAGTTTGAACCTCTCGCAAGCTTCCTCAGGGTGAATCCAACTACAAGCCTTGAGCTAAACCAAGTACCACCGGCTCAAGCTAGACCCTGCTCACCCCTATTTTGAAAGAGTCTAACAAGCATTACTCATGGCAAAATGCATGTAATGCAAGATTATATGGCAAGGCAACTTACATGAAGTTGGACCAATCCAACACGTTAAGCTCACTTCGTAACCTGCAAAAGGTCTCCTCTCCTAAAGGTTTTGTGAAGATATCCGCCAATTGCTCCTCGGATCTCACTCCGGTTATGGTGATATCACCCTTAGCCTCATGATCACGCAAGAAGTGATGGCGAATATCAATGTGCTTTGTGCGTAAGTGTTGAACCGGGTTTTTAGCAATTTTTACAACACTCTCATTGTCACAAAGGAGAGGCACGGAACCACAAACAACACCAAAGTCCAAAAGGGATTGCTTCATATATAGGATTTGGGCACAACATGCACCGGCCGCTATATATTCCGCCTCCGCAGTGGACAAAGCCACACAGTTTTGCTTCTTACTTGACCAAGAGACTAGGGACCGCCCAAGCAAATGGCACAGGAGGTACTCTTGCGATCGACACGATATCCGGCAAAGTCCGAATCCGAGTATCCCAATAGTTCTAACTTAGCGCCCTCGGGGTACCATAGGCCTATACTTGGGGTGTGCTTGAGATACTGAAGTATCCTCTTCACGGCCATAAGGTGGGATTCCTTAGGAGCCGTTTGGAAGCGAGCACACAAGCACACACTAAACATGATATCCGGCCTAGATGCGGTGAGATAGAGTAGCGAACCGATCATGGAGCGGTAGGTAGATTGATCAACGGGCTTCCCGTCCACGTCGGCGTCGAGATGTTCATTGGTAGACATTGGAGTGCTAATCGGCTTGCAATCACCCATCTTGAATTTCTTGAGTAGATCTTTGCAATACTTTTCTTGATGGATGAATATTCCTCCCTTCACTTGCTTGATTTGAAAACCAAGGAAGAAATTAAGCTCACCGATCATGGACATCTCGAACTCCCTAGACATCATATTACCAAACTCATGGCTTAGCTTCTCGTTAGTGCAACCATAGATAATATCATCAACATAGATTTGACAAATGAAAAGATCCTCGTTGATGTTTTTTGTGAACAATGTCATGTCGACTTTGCCGATCTTTAATCCTTGCATGATGAGGAAGTCCCTTAGCCCTTTATACCACACCCTTGGAGCTTGTTTGAGTCCATACAATGCCTTGTTCAACCTATACACATGGTTAGGCTTCCTCGGATCTTCAAATCCGAGCGGTTGGTCAACATAAACAAGTTCATTAATATAGCCACTGAGAAAGGCACTCTTCACATCCATTTGATGAAGCTTTATCTTATGATGTGAAGAGTAAGCAAAAAGGATACGAATGGCTTTTAGTCGTGCGACTGGGGCGAAAGTTTCGCCAAAGTCCAACCCTTCAACTTGTGCATATCCCTTTGCCACAAGCCTTGCCTTGTTGCGCACCACCACACCATGTTCATCTTGTTTGTTGCGGAAGACCCACTTGGTGCCAATGATGTTCTTGTCCTTTGGACGCTCCTCAAGCACCCACACTTCATTGCGAGCGAAGTTGTTCAACTCCTCTTGCATTGCCATGATCCAATCGGGGTCCTCGAGAGCTTTCTCTACACAAGTAGTCTCCACACAAGAAACAAACGAGTAATGCTCACAAAATGAGGCAAGGTTACGAGACCGAGTTCTTACTCCCCTTGAAAGACTCCCTATTACTTGATCGATGGGATGATCCTTGCAGATGCGTCTATGCCTCACTAGTGGCCTCCGGCGGCTCATCATTTGATGTTTGTTCTTGTGGCATTTCTTGATGTTGATTGTCCGGCACTTCCTCTTCTCTACCTTGTTCTTGTTCATTTTCTTCACTTTCGTCCACTTGTGGCGCCATGGAGGTGCTTGGTCTTGATGGAGAGTGTCCTCCCTCTTGATCATTAGCCTCATGCATCTCTTCCGGCTTCACATCCCCAATAGTCATGTTCTTTATTGCATCGTGTAGGGGTTCATCATCTACATCAACATGAGAAAACACCTCCCCTTGGAAGCCATTAGTCTCTTCAAACTCTACGTCACACGTTTCTTCAATCATTCCGGTGGTTTGATTGAATACTCAGTATGCCTTCGAGTTTGATACATAACCCACAAAGAAACCAACATCGCAATGCTTTTCGAATTTACTGAACCTTTTCTTTTTGTAGATGTAGCACTTGCACCCGAAGACTCAGAAGTAGGAGATGTTGGGTTCCCTCACAACAAGGAGCTCATATGGTGTCTTGCCAAGTAGCCAATGGAGATAGACACGGTTTGAAGCATGGCACGCCGTGTTGATTGCTTCCGCCCAAAAATCTTCCGACGTTCCATAGTCATCCAACATGGCTCTTGCAAGAGTGATTAATGTCTTGTTCTTCCTCTCAACAACTCCATTTTGTTGAGGTGTGTAGGTGGCGGAGAATTCATGCTTGATGCCTTCTTCATCGCACCACCCATCCACCTTGTAGTTCTTGAACTCGGAGCCATTGTCACTCCGAACCTTCACAATGTTGAACCCGAACTCACGTTGAGCTCGCTTGGCGAAGAGCTTGAATTTGTCCGGAGTTTCACTCTTGTCACCTAGAAACAATGTCCAAGTATACCGTGTAAAATCATCAACAATGACTAGGCAATAGAGATTACCACCAATACTCTCATAGGTAGTGGGACCAAGTAGATTCATGTGGAGGAGTTGGAGAGGCTTGGAGGTGGATATGCAAGCCTTCATTGAATGGTGACTTGCAACTTGCTTGCCGGCTTGACATGCACTACATAGCTTGTCCTTCTCAAATGTGACATCTTTTACGCCGGTCACCATCCCTCTCTTGACAACCTTCTTGAGTTGGCTCATCCCAATGTGTGCAATGCGACGGTGCCAAAGCCAACCCAAGGAAGACTTGGAGAAGAGGCAAGTTGTTGTAGGAGTCTCCACATTACTAAAATCCACAAGGTAGAGGTGGCCGTGCTGGAACCCTTGAAACACCATGGACTTGTCATTTTCACTTCTTACTAGAACACCATTCTTGTCAAAGTCACACGTTAGACCAAGGTCGCACAATTGTACGATTGAGAGAAGATTGAAACTCAAAGACTTAACAAAGAGAACATTAGAAATTGATAAATCGTTAGAGATAGCAATTTTACCCAACCCTATGACTTTGCCCTTGGAATTGTCACCAAAAGTGACTTGCTCTTTGTCGCCGGGGTCTTCTAGTGAGGTGAACATACCACCATTGCCGGTCATGTGTTGTGTGCAACCACTATCAAGTACCCAATGCTTTCCACCGGTTTTGTAGTTCACCTACACATAGAAAAGTCATTTTTGAGTTTTGGGCAGCCACGCAAACTTTGTTCCTTGCACGTGAGTGACTAAGGCTTTGGGAACCCAAAGTTGCTTGGGGAGTATTTCCTTCTTGCTCTTTATGTCCGTGCCAATGAACTTTGCCTTCACCTTGCCTTTCACCTTGCTCAACAAGTAGATGTTATTATCATACATAGATTTGAAATTTGAGGGCAATTTAGGAGGTGTGCGGTTAGGAATGGGGCACTCCCTTGTGTGATGACCGGTGGTCATGCAACAGTTGCAATAGGAACCTACACCCTTGATGAAGCTATCGTTGACCTCCGATGGAAGAAAGTCATCCACCTTTGCCGGCTTAGGGTAGGATCCAAGCCCTCTTCCTTCATACTTGCGGAGATTGTGGAACAAAATATCTTGATGAATATTTTGTCCTGTATTGAGCTTAGCAAGCCCGCTTTTCAACCCTTCAATTTGAGCCTCCAATTCTTTCACTCTTTCTCCTTCACACTTAGGCAAGTCATTAGTAGCAAGGAGATCGGGAGCAAGATCCTCACAAGAAGTAGATGCATTGATCTTAACCACATGGGAAGTGGTAGAGTTCTCAAGACTTGGGTCAATGATCTCATAGGCAATTTCAAGCTCTTGATATTTGTGAGTCAACTCTCTATGCTCTTGCACAAGCCTCTTGTACTTCTCCTCATTTATCTCGCCAATGTCACGATTTTTGAAATGGACCTTGATTCCGGGAAAACGGGCGGCCGAAGGCCCCGCCTCCGCGTCACAGAGACAAATTTAACTTAATTTAAATGAGACAAAATAAATAGATACATGTATTGCAGGTTCATATTTCCATAATTCTTATATTTGCATAAAAATTATGTTAATTACATCTTCGTAGAGAAAACCCCTGATTAAGAGTTCCAACGTAAAAAGAAAATTACATCATATGGCTAATACATGACTACAAAACAAAAGAAAGTATCTTCAGTCTTGGCGTCGTCGATGAGGGCTTGACACTCTTAGAATATGACATGAGCCTATAACTTTCTTTAGGCTCATATATTTATATTGCTCAGCATTTATGCATGATGCAATAAAAGCTTAATATGAATATGCGCCAGCTCATTTTTAGCTAGCCAAAATGTAGATGCTTGATGACTGTGTGTCTTTAATTGCCATGCTATTTAATTGAGGCATTTTATATTTGAGGCAACTATATATACAATTGGTATGCATGAAGCTTTAGCATAATTTAACAATATTTTGTTTATATCACCCCATTATAGATAGCAGTATATGGTTGCATAACGGGAGCAGTATTTCGTTTCCTTTATTTCACATCGATGAATGATGATTGTTCTAACGATGCACCATGATTTGATTTTCTTACCCATTAAAATGAATGGGTGTTAATAGCACGGCAGATGCATATATTGCGATCTGGATTTAATTGATATTTGATATTTTACCAAGTGACATAATCACTAATGGCGTGACAAATATATATTTGTCATTTTCCATATTTCCAACATGCATGGCATTCTTGTATGATAAGTCGCATAGTAAGTATGGATTAAATAGCTCATTATTTCGTGGAATTTGGTGCAGGTGTTCTTGCACGGGATGTATGCACATGCATGATCGAATTTAGTTTCTTTAGCCAGGCTGGTGTAATATAGTCCCTATTTATGGGACTTAATGCTATGCACACACATTGTTTGGAATACATGATGCCCATATATATGCACTGGGATTTGTCATTGTTTCTTTTACTGCTATTCAGGTTGGAATGCAGGACGCCTGACCAGGCCGACGCATGAGGCAATGTTGGTCTTGTTTTACCTAGCTGATGAACAAGATTGTCTATATACTATGGTACTGATCATGCTAGCTTCTTTCTTGGCTCTGTTAACCTAGCCGATGTATGCATAAGATGCGGCCGGCGTTCAGAAAGAAAATACCATTTTGTTTATTGACCGTTTTGGTTAAGTGGAGGGACCAGCATATGCATTTTCAGGCCTTCAAGGTGCAATATGCCGGTTAACTTGGTCTTTCTATTTTACAACCACAGCATGCAGGTGTTAGTATGCTCTCTATGTCTTGCGGGTGCATGGATTATTTTATTTCCTCTATGACGTCTCGCAGGCAGGAACCCTTGATCAGGGGATATGCAAGGAGTTAACTAATGACCTTGAATGGTTAGTATGTACACACATTCATGGCCGCAGCATACAGGGACGTGGTAGTTGGTTTCATACAGACAAAAGCTAAATATAATGCCACATTATTTTAGTTATTTAAAACATGGATGTATGCCGTATGGGTGAGATGCATATGTGGATCATTTCATCATTTTTCTTTAGACTCCTGATATGCTAGGAAACCTCTGACCAACCATACATGCAAGTTAGTTTCTTGATATTGGCTAAGACAAAAATCACGACCAGCGTGCATGATCTTTCTGGATCGCAGCCTGATCGGGTTACTTTTGTGCTTATATTGGTGCATGAATGAATAGCGGCAGGAGGATGCCAAATTAAACTTGTGACTAGACTTAATTTGGTGCATGGATGACCAGCGACAGGAATATGAAGTGGCCTCTGTGATGCTGGTTGTTAACTTTAGGTTGATTATAATGTATAAACCATCTGTATGCATAGCTTTCCATGGTACTAGCACATATGTTCAGTTGGTCTTTCATGGCGACGGCATCATGCAGGATCTAGCTAGCTCTATGGCTATGGTTACTTTGAACGTGATGCTTGCTGTATGAATTTTATGCTTGAACATACGGGGCTGATTCTATTTCGTGCAGCTAGGACACTAGATGATAGAAAACAAACCAACGTTGACACTATGGGCGCGGTTTATGCCAGCCACGATATATATGTCGATGCAGATGCACAAGATGCAGCATATATATTGACAGTAGAGGCAGCTGTGCGGCGAGCCTTTGTATGATCCAATCCTGCTCTTGTATGAGCACAGAAGGTGATCACGTAGTCTTGAGCCTTGCCCTCACATTTGTGAGAGAGGCGATGGAGAGAATGGATAGGAAGGGGATGGAAATAAGCACCACGCCATGACCCTTCTCACCTCCTCGAAGCTTGAGCTTGCAGTAGCGCCTTGCAGACTGCAGCGATGGACTCCGGCTTCCCGCCTCAGGCCTCTCAGGTTGGGCAATAAGTGCCATCGACAAGTTGAGGCGGTCCTTCTTGTGGTCGGGATCTGCAGTATCGGTTCCGGGCCGTTGTAAACTGGCTTGGCCCAGGGTGTGCAGACCTCTAGAGTTTGGGGGGCTAGGGATTGCCAATCTGCATCTGATGGGTGTCGCACTTCGCGCACGTTGGTGCTGGCCACTGATCCTAGCCGGGCGTGGACGGCCTTGCCATGTAGCGTGGAGAAGTGTGTTCTTCAACTGTTCAGAGCTAGCACCGATATCTTGGTCGGGGATGGGGCCACGATTCTATTCTGGCTTGACCACTGGCTTGATGGCCTCCCAATGGAGGTCTTTGCCCCAAACCTTTTCAACGCTGTCCCCCCGCGCTGCCATACAAGAACACTGAAGGATGGTTTGCGAAATGGCACTTGGATCTCTGACATCAAGGGCGCTTTGACTGAGGAAGCGGTGGTCGAGTACGTCGGTGTCTGGGAGAAAGCTCAACAAATCTCTCTCACACCTGACGCTCCAGATTTCTTTCGTTGGCGTTGGAGTCTGGGTGGTAATTATTCAGCTGCGTCAGCTTACTTAGCCTACTTCTCCGGCTCTGTCCGCTTCCTGGGTGCCAAGTTTCTTTGGAAAGCCAAGGTACCGCCAAAGGTGAAATTCTTCGCTTGGCTAGCTGCTCATGACCGATGCTGGACGGCAGAAAGACGGCATAGGCGCGGGTTGCAAGATAGTGACCGTTGTACCCTCTGCGACCAAGAGACGGAATCAATCAATCACCTACTCCTCCATTGCTGCTTCTCCAAGGAGGTGTGGTTCAGGGTGTTGCGCCTAACCGGTTGGAGCTCTCTCATGCCGGATTCTTCGGACACGCTCATGTTATGGTGGGCCGCGATCAGGAAAAGGGTGCACAAGCAGTTTCGACCAGGTTGTGACGCCTTGGTGCTGCTGGTTCTGTGGTCGATTTGGAAGGAAAGGAATGCCCGGGTTTTCGACCGTGGCAGCTCCTCGCCATCTGTTGTCACGATGCAGCTCCTTGAGGAAGCCAAGCTGTGGTCTCTTGCCGGATTCCAGGCATTTCACTCTCTTCTGCCGCTCCTGCCTTCCCTCCGCCGTGGCCTCAGGGATGTGGCAGTCGTTCCAGGGTCGCCAATGCTGGATGTAATGTAGTCCTGCGTACCTTCTCGAGTGGTGTTGAGTGCGGTGTTGGCTCGGCAAGCCTTGGATTTCCGATCGTTTGTTCTTGTTGGGTGTAAACTCTTTTTTCTTAATGAAATACGGACGGGAGGTCTTCCCGTGCGCTCGCAAAAAAAAAAAAAAAAAAAAAAAAAAAAAAAAAAAAACTCCGGCTTCCTGCAGGAACTGCGCCGCCGGCCTTCAGTCAGCAGTGCCTCCGGTCTTCAGCACCTTCAGGCTTCAGCAGCGCCTCTAGCGAGATGTGTATAGGCAGCGGGCGTGATGCGGCAGCCTGACGGCGTGGTGGTTTATGGCGAGCAGCGGCGGCGACAGCCTGGCGGCGTGTGTGTACGTCGGCGCTCTGTTGTACGGCAGCGTGGTGGTGCTTGCGGATCGTCGATGGGTTCGTGGTGGTCGGGCCCTGGCGCCTACCTGCTATTTATAGAGCAAGCGGCACGGCGGTTCGGAAAGATTTGGCGCCCTGTTAATTTAATTTTGCTTGCTAATGACGCCGCGGGCTAATTTGAATCATTGTGCGCGCGAGAGAACGTGTGAGACTTGGTCATGGCATGGACCTGGTCAGTCTGCGGCGACTTGCTTGCATTTGAAGACACCACGCGCGCGGATATTTCTGTGGATCATCAGATATTTTATTCTTTATTTTGGTAATTATTAAGGGTAGTTTAACCATAGACGACGTCACACGTGTGCATGCTCACAACCGAGGATGCTGATTGCATGAACGTACACATACAAGTGACGTATTTTGTTTATGTTGTTTGATCGATTAACGGAGAGGTGTATAGCCAGCACATATATGCAAGTATTTTTCATTTTCTTTCCTTTACCTTTATCGTTGATTGCCACACTAATATGGTATTAACTAGATAAATAATAGTCGTCATATTTTCATCCGTATTTACAGTGTCAATCGGTCAGAAATGGTCCTACCATATTTATAAAGATAAATACACATATGAATATACTTTTTCATTCACATATATTCATCCAATGGCTAGACCTTCTTTTGAATGATATACATATATCGATTCATTTTTTCTCCAGACTATTTTCATAAATTCTAATCCATACAAAATGTAGCTACCTACACAGCGAATTTTCCACTTATCATGGTTGAGCCAAAATTCGTGTCAACAAATTCCCCCTCGAGGTCTGGATGCGGAAAATATATTTTGACGGATCCGGATCTCGAAACTCGACTTGTTATATATTTGATCCTTTTAGAAAAGAAATACATTTTAGGCATTTAATATACCTTGTAGATTTATATCAACACGTGTGTATGATTTTTTTTAATAAACAATGGAGTATTTCCTTCTTTTTTTTTGGTAATCTCAGATTTATGAAACAAGGGAACTGTAGGGATTTGAACATCTTAGTTGCTTTTGGTTCCAGCTAGTGAGTGTTCAAGCTGGCGAGTGTTGAAGCAACATAACTTTTGTTTATTATAGCTTGATCTCATAAAGAGTTGGAGCATAGTGATTTCGTTTTATTTTCTTCCTTGCTTACAGTTTAAGGATGTAAAACATTGTAGTAAAATTTGACTTTTTTTTTCTTACATTTTAAACTCGTACTGAAGAACAATTTGATTTTTTTTTTTTTTTGGAGCTAACATCTTAAGCTCGTGACACATTGGAGCTTAATAGTTATTTTTTTTCTCAGTTGTAGTCCAGGCTTCATATAGCGTTGGAGCATATAACTTTTTTCTCACCTATAGTTTAAGCTCATAAAGTATTGGAGCTCATAATTTATTTTTTTCTCATATGTAGTTTAAGCTCATGCAGTGTTGGAGCCTAATAATATTCTTCTTTATCCCGCTTATAGTTTAGGCTTTATTTATATATTCATGTCGCTCACAGTTTAAGCCCTTAAGGCATTGAAGCATGATTTATTTTTTTCTTCTCGCATATAGTTTAAGCTCATAAAGCATTGGAGCATATAATTTATTTATTTTTTACATGCAGTTTAAGCTCATGCAGTGTTGGAGCATATATTTTTCTATTTCTTTCGCTTACAGTTTAAGCTCGTAAAGCGTTGGAGCGTAGTAATTTATTATTATTATTTTATCCCTTTCAGGCATAGTAACGTTTTAGAAATTTCCCGTTTATTGGATGTGGACAATATTCGCCATCTGCCGAGATAATTCTATATGCACCGCTAGAGTAAACATCTTTCACAACGTAAGGGCCTTCCCATTTAGGCTCAAATTTCCCTTGCATACGATGTGTGATATTCATGGGTCGAATAACAGCGAGAACTAAATCCCCCTCTTTGAACGACCTCCTTTTCAGACGCTTATCAAAAGCTCGTGACATTCTGGCTTGATAAGCTTCCAGATTTTGTAGCGCTCGAAGTCTTTTTTCTTCAAGGCCATCTAATTCTTTGAGGCGTAATTTCGCCACCTCATCTTCTGTAAGTTTTTCATGGATAGCAACCCTTAGTGAAGCAATTTGTACTTCCAAGGGTAGGACTGCTTCGCCCCCATACACCAAAGAGTATGGCGTTGCTCCTGTTGGTGTACGGGTTGTGGTTCTATATGCCCACAGCGATTCAAGTAGTTTTTCATACCAATGTCGCTTATTTTGTGAAATGACCTTTTTAAGTAATATGCATAATACTTTATTAAATGCTTCGGCTTGGCCATTAGCAGCCGGGTTATATCCTATGGAAAAGTGATGCTTAATTTTAAATTTGGCACACATTTTCTCCAGTTGTCCATTTCTAAAGGAGGGTCCATTATCTAATATTATTCGAGCCGGAACCCCGAACCGATATATGAGATTGGTTCTTATAAAGTTCTCGACATTGCCTGCTTTCACCTCTTTGAGTGCTACAGCTTCTGCCCACTTAGAGAAATAATCAGTGGCAGCAAGGATGAATTTGTGACCTTTAGACGATGGAGGAGATATTGGTCCAACTACGTCCATTCCCCACATTTCAAAGGGCCATGACATACTAGTTGGGTGTAATGGTTTATGTGGCTGATGTATAAAGTTCCCATGTATTTGACACTCATGGCATCTTTTTTGCGAATTTCATTGAATCATCAAACATTGTAGGCCAGTAACAGCCCAAATGTTTTAACTGATAGTGTAATTTAGGCCCGGAATGGTGTGTGCCGCACACTCCAGCATGTACCTCATTTAAGGCCTCTACCACTTCATTTCCGGCAAAGCATCGAAGCAGAATGCCATCGCATGAACGTCGGTAAAGCGTGTCGTTTATACATGTATAATTGATTGATCTTTTCCGAACCCTAGACCTTTCACTTGAGTCTAAGGGTAGATACCCATGTAGTAGATAATCGAGGAAAGGTGTTCTCCAATCTACCGTTTCAATTTCACATGCTTCTATTGTCATGGATGAAGAGGGGAACAGATCCTCCTCTTGTTCATTAAATATAGGGAGGACTCTTCTTTCCTCAACATGTATATCCATGGTTTGATATTGATTTAATGACATGCTGGCAGCTAAGCTTGCTATGGCAGAGGGTGACAGCTCAACTTGATGTCTTCATGAAGTTTTTGATTAGAAAGCCTTGATTAATACAGAGGGTGGGCCATGAATCAATCAAGCCTTTCTTGCTCATCATCTTCATAGAATGTCATCTCAGAGGTCTTTTCTCACTCGAGGTAGATTATGATGAATTTTGCGAAAAATAGCTCAAAAACTGCAAAAATTAAGTATAGCAAAATTCCAAAACAATGTTGCAAAATCCACAATAATTGGTGATAATTGTTAGTAAAAGATATAGTTGACGTATAAAATCAGTGCAAAACCATATAAAATGATATAAAATATTAGTCTAAATGTCGCGTCAACATTGATCTATTCACCCCCACCCCTCTAGATCACCTTCTCGGTCCTCACCTTCCTCCTCACAGTTGCCCTTTTGGTAGCGAAGGTGGGATGGCGGTGGAAACGAAGGTGGGATGGTGATTACACCATTGCCATCAGTGGTCTTAGGCACAACTCGTTCTAGTCCACCATGTTGCATAGCATGGCCACCAAATGGTGAGAAAGCGGCAGCATTGGTGAAATGGCTAAGTATCAAAGGAACTGAGGAAGGAAAGTCATATAGTGTAGCATTTAGCACTAGTACCAATTGGTACTAAAGAGGTTGATATGATTACGATTAAAGAGGTAGATGGGAGGCTCCCGACTAGTGGTGGGATACCAACCAGCATTAAAGAGAAGCCTTTAATACCTCCGAAATTAGAAAACAGATTCCTCTATTTTTTACTTATATTGAATTAAACGAAGGAAACAAATTCAATGAACAAGAGAAATTAAACAATATATTTAATAAAACATACTTAATATTACATACTACTCCATCTTTCGAAATAGCCCGGCCATGACAACGTACTAGACTTATAGCTCCTAAGTCTCTTTGTCGGCGGCGTCAGTGCCACCACTGTGGTCAGTGTCGCTGTTGGCATCGTTCTTCTCACCATCACTGTGTCGTCGTCGTCACCACCGGCGCTGCCCTCCTTCTACTTGCAATCATCGTTGACATAGAAGTACTCACTAGCAAGGCGGCACACGAGCGGCCATGGTTGCTCCACCACCTCCCTGTCATTGGCATTGAAAACATAGTCGGTGATGTACTTATCACTGGACCACCGACCCATGATGTGTCTCTCTTCCTTCTACATCATCGTCGTTGTGAGAAAATATAGTGTGTAATCAGAAGGCCAACATGTAATAAAATGTGTGTCTGTGGTTGTATTTTTATAATCGAGAAGACGTCACTTCGGATTCCTTATATGTCAGTCCTCATCCTCCAGAAGGCATTACTTTGTATTTCCAGTGTCAGTACAATTGCTATAGAAGAGTACGGAACTAGGGTCAATGATACTCATGTACCCCATAGGTCTTGGCATTTGCAAATACAACCGGCACTGATACCAGACATCAGTACCGGCCGGGTGCAACCGTACCCGGTACTAATCTCTGACAATGGAAGCTATTTCTTCAAGTAGCGAAAGGAGGCCGGTGTAAAAAAGTTGTGTGCCTCATCAATCAATCATATATATGCAGTATGTGTACGGCCGAGCCCCTAGGACGTAGCGTTCGTAAAGTACGTATTCCAGCACCGGTTGTGTACCTCATCAATCATCATATAAATGTTTCATGTTTGCTTCATCACACGGTAGCTTACTGGCAAGTGCGACGAGATCATCAGCTGTAGCACATGCGCACAGGCACATTGCACGTATACGTAGGTACCTCTACGTACTGCTGCGCCATGTTTGTATACTATCCATAGGCAACCATTAAGGTGCTGTTTGGTTCGCCAAAATTTCGCTGTAATCGGATAACGCCGCAACCTGATTCCATTACTGGTGGTGTTTGTTTTCCCATCCCGTAATCTATTTACACGGTAACAAATTACGGACCCTTCACAATTCCGTCGTTATCGCATCCCGCTCCCCTTCCACCGTTAACGGATAACGCGGCGCATCTTCGTCTTCCTCGCAACAAGCAACCATCTGTCTCGTATGAAACTACTCGAGAACTCTGCTTCGCCTGCGCTTCCCCGTTGAGAGCTCCGCGCCGCGCTTCGCCTGCGCTTTCCCGTCCGAGAGCTCCGCGCTCATCATCCCCGCATCGCCTGTTCATGTGGCCGGCGACGAGCTCGTTGCTGATGCCTGCGCTTCCCCGTCCGAGAGCTCTAGACTCCTCATCATCATCCCCGCGTCGCCTGTTCAATGTGGCCGGCGACGAGCTCGTTCTCTTCCCACCAAGCACTGGTCGGCAGATTGCAGTAATCTCAGCATAGAAAGGTCCAAACCAAAAGAACGAGGAGCATGCCGCTTGCGGCCCCCCCGTGATCCAATACCATTACCTGAGCGAACCAAACAAAGCTCGTAAATGTTGATCCCGTCGCTGGTCCCCCCGTGATCTGATTACATTCCCATTCCTGTTACCATTGCGCTAACCAAATGTATGACGGCAAAGATAGGAGCCTATGTGTGGTACGTGTAGGTGTAGCAAGCATATATTGCTGCTCTTACCCCTGTTTCTTGATCACTTTCTTCCCTGCAATCATGTGATAACAATTTTGTAAAATACTATGCCATGCCAGAATTAAAAAAATATACTACTAGCTGTTTAAATTTAATATCTAAAAATGAATTAATTTAGAAAAGTTGCGACGCCATGAGTCTCATCATGCACGTAAACTAGTAATGCAGAGAGCCAAATATATATGCCTGATTTTAGGTACCAGCCATGGCAGGTCCGCAGGGGCATTGCTTTTTTTTTTATAACTCCTCCCAACTTTTGTACTAATAATTATTATTAGCTCGTTAGGAATGAGATAACAAATCCAATTCTATTTTACTCAAGCACTGTTCTTTGAACCAAACACCCTCTTTATTACTCAAGCCTTAAGGGGCCGTTTGGATGGGGTGGGATAGGATTCCAATTCCCTATCCCACTCTTTACATTCTCACAAACATTTTCCAATCCCACAATCCAAACAAATCATAAAACTTATTCCACCCTACATTTTTCTATCTCACCCCACATTTTCCAATCCCTATCCCAATCCAAACATACCTTTAGGGGGGCTTTGGATGAGGCCTTTTGTGAACGGAAACGAGGGAACCTTCGTGCAAACCCCCGCATCGTCTCCCAGAGGCGACACGGGGGCGACTCCCGGCTCCACCAAACCCTAGCCCCGGCGGCGCCTTGGTCGGCCGCCGTTGCCGCGCCGGCGGCGACGGTGGCCCGCGGTGCCGGCGCAAAACTGTCGGGCCGTGTCTCTCCCCTCCTTCTCCTTCCTCCCCGTTCTCTCCCCGCCTCATCACTTTCTTCTCCGTCGCCGCCATCGGGCCGGGCACCGGCCGGTTCCGCTTCCCCGACCACGCCTGCTGTCTTGGCACTCCGCTCGGGCGTGCGGCCATGGCCGCCGCCGCCGGGGCCGGCCGCCTCTGCTGGCGCGCTGCACCCGTCATCGCCGGGGCTGCCGCGCTGCCACGGCGCTCGAGCGTGTGGCCGCGCCCGCCGCCGCCGGGGCTGTCCAGCCTGCCGTCATCGAGGGCTGGCCGGGCCTCCTGCCGCATCTCGCCGCCCAGGGCGGGCTACCGAGCCCGCCGCCGCCGAGGGCCGGCCTCGGTTGGGCGACGCCGCCCCTTGCCGGGCATTGGCGTTGGCGCCGCTTGACGCTTCTTGGTCAGGCTGTGTTGTTTTGGGTTGATGCCTGTCTCCCCATTCCTGGGTCGAAGATCAGCTCCCCTATGCTCGGGTTGATGCTCTACTCCCCGATGTGTTGTTCCCTTCGCTCGGGTTGAAGCTTTGCTCCCCGTTGCGTCTCTGTTGCTGTTGTGTGGCCGTGCTGTGGATGCAACCCTGGTGTGCTTCTTGGTTGTCAAGGTTGCTCGATGTGCTGTTCGACTGCGGAGATTTAGAGGTTCTGGGTTCGGTGAGCGAAAGCTCTACTAGTAGCGACTTCGTCCTAGACGTAGTTCACCCTGTTGAGGGCGCTACCTTTGCCGCCCAAACCTCTATCCTTGCGAAAGCTTTGGCCGTTGGCCTGGTGGCGGCGGCGCTTCGAGCGTCGTTTCTCTTCCTGAAGGCACCACCTTGGGGTTTCTCCATAGTTGAGTGTGGATATCGAGTAGTCCTAGGCCACTCTATCATTTGGCTTGTAGTGAGGTTGTTGGTTGTGGCCGGCGTCGGTGTCGAGAGGTTTCTTTCTTTGAATTTACTTTTTCATAGTTCGTAAGCCGCGGCTTACTCCCTATAGTTGTAATTTGCTACCTTCTTAATGCAAAGACGCGACTTGTATCGCGTTCGCCAAAAAAAAATTTACTAAGCCTTAGCTAGCATTAACCGATCCAATAATTTGTGCTGATAGATTATATGCCTATTAACTAATCTATTAGTTGAACATGTTTAGTTACCTCAGTTAAAGAATAGGAAGTACAAACCCCCCATCAAAGACATATAAATCGAACTTCTCGCTAGACTATGAGCATCATTATTCAAGTGTCTACCCTCGTGAACGAACTCTGACAGATTGGAAGTTTCTTGCTCTAGCTTAGATCTCTCCGATGATGTAGGGATTTTTTCAGACTTTCTCGGATGATGTAGGTGCACTTTTTTTGGAACAGAGCATGGTCTTCAATACTAACAGGGAAAGCAACCCAACGTCCTCCTCTCACTGACACCGCGTGGACTCCGCAGCTGCCCCGCGTGAGCCAGTGGCCCGCAGGAGGCGTGTGCCGCCGACCCATGTGGAACAAAGACTTGCGAGTTGCGACGGTCTTTAATACAAACAGGGAAAGCAAATAGGCTAGTTGATTGGGCCAGGCCCAGGAGGTCCCAAGGAGGAGGCCGTGCACGCATGAGGAAGTTGCTTGGGCTGCAGCGCACGAGTTGAAGCGGATGGATCGTGAAGCCGAGAACCACGTGAAAAAGGGCAGGTTGGTCGCGCGCCACGCTGGCTCATGAGTCATTACCACACATGACACATCATTTCCCGCGCCGGCACGTCTGGCTGGCGCTGCGGTAGCCTCTGCTGCCGACGGCCTGCATTGCTCTCCAATCTCCACTAGGAATGGTTGTACCGTTTTCCTACAACGGAGTTTCATCCAAATTCCAAAAGAACACCTAATCCCAAGCTTAGGCTGAAGCATGGAGTAAAATGTACATATGTGGAGAATGCTAAAGCAAGGCTTGTTTGGAGGGATCCAGTTGATCACTGAGTGGATCAAACAACCAACCGTTTATTGAGTCTAACTATCTTTCTTTGGTAATCACTTTCAATTCTGAGAATGAAAGTAGAGCCAGGTTCTCCAATATTATAAAAGATATCCAGTGTAGCTTAATGTTAATCCCTTAGTCGAAAGTCTTTATAGTAGGGAGAGAGTACAACATAGAAGCTCAGGAGTTAGACCAGTTAAGTAGAGGTAATTAGCATTCTGTAGTGTAGCGATCAGGCATCTTCTTGTATTCATGAGCTACTCTATCATGATTGTAAACGTTTGCAAAATACTGTAGCCACATTGTAGCGATACCGTAGACAAAGTGAAGTTTGAAATTAAAAAGTGAAATAGAAGGTTGGGCAGAAGATCTGTCGACAATAGCATTAGACATTTCACCGGAGACTCTTTATCCATTCCCGTCATCATCTAAAAAAATAAGTCTATCTGTTTTCGTGTGAGGTATATACGCTGCATTGCTCAATCATGGACCGATCGATCGAGGAACTGAACAGAACAGTGAGCACGTACAGTTCCTATATGCTGTTGAAATTTGAAAAGTGAAAACCAACGTATGTGTAAAGCGCGCATTGCACGTCTTCAGTGATCGAGGGGGCAAAAAAGTTAAATGCGGGCTCATCTACGTTACCGCCATGCGCGAGCTGCAGAGTATAAATACACACACGTACAGTAGCAGACTAGCAGCACGTACTCTTGGGGTGGCGGCTGCAGCTGCAGCTACTACAGAGAAGCAGCGCGAGACAGGCGGCGATGATGTAGAGCTTGCCGACCTGCTGCCGCGCCGCGCTCCTCACCTTCTCCAGCCCCTTCCCCATGTCGATCGATCGATAGACCATGCAACTTCCATTCCTGCGCCGGAAACTTTTTATATACCCTCGGATCGGCGAAAGGCGAGCAGCTGCTGCAACTGTTCTCGATCGCAAGATGCTGTGTGGCCAGTTCGCCCTCCAGCCCGGCCCGATCCATCGGAGCTCCGGACCGACCGGCCGAGAGCGACCAACGCTTGTGCAGTTGTGCCACCACCACCACCACACTCCACAGCAGCCAAGAGACCACACCGCCACAGATGGCTTTTCCTTGATTCAGGGCATGTTCGAAATCTTCTTTTTAATTAGTGTCGATTTTTTTCCCAGAGATAGCCGTCTGAATCAAAAGGCGCTGCTTAATACAGCAGATAAATAAGCCAGCGGCCTTTGACCATGTCAACCCTCCCTGGCCCCTGCTGTTATGTGTTCATCAGGTACGGTACGAGCTCAAGAGCTGGCTGCCGCCGCGAGAGAGCACCTCTCTTCTGCGTACGGAATGCCAGAGACAGGGCTAAGCTGATCAGGTTTAACAAAATGATTATACAGGGGGCTAAAAAGCCTTACTGATTGCTAGGATTACTAACGGAGCTTATCCTGGCAGCGTGGCGAGTCTGCGGCCGCTAGGAAGTTTGCTGCGCAGGGAAAGTGGAAAATGACAGGCTGAGACCGATCGTCCACGAGGTTTATAGCTGCAGACAGAGAAGCGAGAGTGCCTTGAGCCAATGAGCCGCCAACATTTCTGCCATGCATATTGCCACTAGTGACGCCATTCAAAGTGCATTCCATTAGTATTTCCTTTTCCGTACCAGTATCGAGAGTGTACAGGAGTGAAGCTTCAATGTGGCGTGCATGCAGGTTTGCAGTCTTGAGAGGGGTACCAGCTCTTCATACATACTAGTACATTACAATGTCAAAATGTCAATGTCAAAGGGAACAAACTTTTACCTTGTGGGAAGCAAAAGGCACTAGTAACATATTTTGTTTCAAGACGTGATATGGCTAAATACTGATTAGCCCCATTGTGTTCTCCCAAATGCTAAACAAATACTTATCATTTAGAAAAAGATACCAGTCAGGACAGGAACAGATGCAATGTTCATTTTCCTTAGTCTATGTTGAGTGTCATATGAGAGCTGAAGAAAGGAACTCGTCCAGATCAATATTCCACATCAACATTTAATCTTTGATCATGCTACACTTGCTTCAATATATGGACGAACTGACAGGCGTTTAAATTTAGACAAAAAAATTCTCTCCCTCCATCCAACCAAGGCGTATTGCCAACAAATTCTCCCCTAAGAAACAGAAACGATAGAAAATGCAAACAAGTTGTACCTGAAGTAGAACTGACTAAGACTTGGGCTGACTCACCTCCAGTGTGTTTGTCGTCTGTTTCAGGCAGTGTTGTCAAGATGGCTGATGGCTCGATGGAAATATAATTATAGAGTGTTTGGTTGTATGTATCAAATGGTACATATAGATGTGATGGTCGAAGCTAAGTGTGAATATTGTGTTTGGTGGAGTGTATAATCATTTAGGATAAAATCATCTAGCCTAGTATTTCATCCATCCCAAAATTGCAACGCCCTAGCTGCTTGGGTGTAAAAATTGCATCTTGGAATTAGGGGGTTTTATGGTTTTCTGGATTTTGTTGTGTGGTTGCATTTGGAATGCAAAGTTGGAATCAATTTCTTGGTATTGGACCATGACAGGAAGAGGCATCTTCCAATACAGAGCTGACCCCTCTTCATATTGAGTTCAACAAACCATTTCCAAAAGTAACGGCATTTGGTATTGGTATCCAATTCAATTCCACTAGCACAATAACAAACAGAGCATAACGGATTTTGTGTTTCAAATATATTCGTGCTTCTATATATAAATTATATAATTTATATGAATACGTGTCTAGATTCATTGACATTACTATGAAGATGAACGGAGGGAGAAAGAGTTTTAAAAAGAACTTATAATTTGAGTACAAGGAATTAGTATTTTCCGTTAAGATAGATGTGCCATGTGTTAAAAAAAAGTTGTCTGAACACACCATGAATGGATTATGGATTTATGGACAGCCCATACATATTCGCTTGGTACCATCAAACCAAATATTCAAATGATTTTTTTGAGAAAATGCAAATGCTTATCGCCTGTTCATTGGGCATGGCTTCGTGAGCCCTTCTATGGATAGATTTTTTTAAATTGTCCTTTCGTCCGAAGGGCCAAAGGGGGTTTAGAGATCTGAACTCCAACAGTTAACATTAATTTATATCCATATATCCGGATATTCAATTTCCAAGTCATGTATTTGTATCCACATATTTCAACATTAAACATACCCTAATCCACTACAAGAAAAAATAATTATGTAACATTAGTATCTATATATCCATCTCAGTTTCACCCCTAGCTCCACCACACATTAAGCTCAGACAAGTCAACAGTATGACAAAAAAACTGTTACTATACATAAACCAATTACCGATCAATTTGTTCCAGATCTTTCAATTAACTTAAATCACTGATCTTTCACAACCTCAAGAAACAGAGCAACAGAAGAACTCCACATAAACTTAAATTATCTTTCAATTACCGATCAATTTGTTCCAGATCAAATTCACAACCTCAAGAAACAGAGCAACAGAAGAACTCCACATAAACTTAAATCACTGATCTTTCAATTACCGATCAATTTGTTCCAGATCAAAATAAACATTACAAGTAGCGACTTCATTCATAGAAGAATGTGAACATCAAGAGAAAGTTGTATTAAGCACAACTGCTGATTAATCTCGATATAGAGAGACCACTAAATACAGATTGGTAAATCTATATTCTAGAGTAGCATAGGTGTGCTCTTGAGTACACTAGTTGGGTACTCGATGTTTTCATCATCGACGACATCCCAGCTGTCGTCCAAAGCAAAATTGCCATCAGAAACATCAGCAATCCTCTCATCATTCATCAAACTTGCATTAGATTCTAAAGCAGAGGCCCCTCTGTTCTTGGACCCCAATGATTCGTCCAAACTGCTGTTGGATCTTGCTGTTCTCACTGAGCTAGACAATCTTGATGAAATTTGTTGCAACGGTCCATCGAAAAAGGAGCCAGTCAAGCTAGATGGTGCTTCATCAATAGTAGATCTAGACATGATAAATGGAACTTGTTGCAATGGTTCATCAAAAGCCGAGCTAGACAAGACAAATGGTGCTGAGTCGCCAACAGCCGAGCTAGACAAGCTCGATGAAACATGTTGCCATTGTTCATCAACAGGAGATTGAATATCCGCTCTTAGCTTAAGCTGTGTTATGCTGTCGAAGATTCCAAGCATCTCCCCACTGACATAAAAAAAGGGTATATCAATTTTTTTTTAAAACAATAGAGTAGGAGCATTTATCATTCCAATATATAGAACCATCAACGACATTGACTTTTTACAACACTTACTGCAATGCATCCACAACATGGCCACGGTCTGTTAGTAACTCTCTCAGCTGTATCAAGTTAAACACTTATTAGACATTGTTTATTTAAGCTTGCCTCTATATTACATTCTCATAAGAAGTCAATGGTGGTATTTCCACCATCACAGCGATTTTGTATTTTTGTTACCTTTGCATTCTCCTTTGCTTGCTGTTCCAACCTTTTAGACTCATTCTTTGCGGCTTCAAGTAAGAGTTCCTGATCTTTTAGACTTTTCTGAGCTGATGCTACTCTTTCAAGTTTTTCCTTCTCAGCAGCTGCTCTTTCTGCTTCTGCAGCATGAAGTCTCCTTTGAAGAGTGTTGTGCATCTTCACAAGGTGACATACATGTAAGTTTGCGGAAGTATGAACAATCAACAGAACATAGGTTGTTAAGCTTAAAAATAAGATTGATGTTGACAATGTGGATGTTGCTAAACAAGGACTTGGATTGAAGTAATGTCCAGATAATGCCAATTGAAATAAGCAACAAGTAACACAATTTTCAAATGTGTAAAAAAAACTCTACTTTAGCTTATATGTGCATAAATTACACCATGAGAAAAAAAAATTCGAGTATTGGCGAACACAGATGACATAAGTCAAGGAGCTACTGACAGTTGTACACTAGAAATTGCAATCCAAATGAATTAACACAGGAACCAAGAAAGCTTCATTTATGTAACTGAGAAAGTTTTGTTGCTATAAAGACATTAGATAACACAGGAACTGTGACAGATTCAAATCTACCTGGTCAATAGTAAACAGAAAGCTTTTTGTTTCTTCAGAAATGTTGAACAACCGAGTTTGAAGCCCCTGTGCTTCTGTTGCTAGAATAGATTTTTCAGCAAAAATCTCCCCTTCCACCTGCATAATGCAAGAAAAGGATCTATTTGATCAGACAACAAAAACACGTCTGAGTAGTACCACTACAATGTCCACGAGAAAATTATTATGTGTAGAACCTTTTTGTTTTCTTCCACTGCAAGAGTTGTCATCTCTTTTAGTTCCTCCACCTTTGCTAGAATATCATTACCAGCTTGACTTGCTTCTGAAATAGCAAGTTTTGTGTTTTCTTCATTTAGTTCTACCTCCTGTAGCATTTCACTTATTGCAGCAACATTTGACATCAAGGTATTCTGTGTCATTCAAAAGGAGAAATTGATAGATAGCTGTGGTTTATAATGTTAGAATGATAAAGATGCCACTTAATATATTTATGCCTGCAGAGTCAACCATATGGAGATTTTGTATCTTGTGAATCATTGCTAAGGAGCAATAGAATGTCAAAATACTAAAATATGGATATATAAACAAAATAAAACAATCCAAAAGTGGTGGGCTGGTGGCTTGATGTATCTAACATACTGTAATTTGATCATGAATGTTAACATTGGTACCACAGCTCCTATCAACTGCCAAAGATCGTTCAGTTTTAACAGTTACTCTCTCGGAACTTAATAAATGACGTTGCTGACCAGCAAAAACAACTAATAGCAAGTCATCTGGTCACCGCTGAACATTGTACATTGGCGAACCGAAGTTTTGTTTGACATATATGAAAAGAAAATATATCTACCTTTTTGTAATGTTCATGAGCTATAACAGTATCAAGGGACTCAAGGTCGACAGCATAGCTTGATCGTAGGTTCACACGAGGAGAACCATTATCGTGCAGCGACATATCACCTTCAGAATCTGAAATTTCAGTGTTTCTCTCAGAAGAGGTGTGCTGCAGCTGAGAGCTAGCTAGCAGAGAATCAGAACCAGCCAGCAAAGAATCAGAACTGGACTCTCCAGATACATGATTCTGACCAGATGTTGATGGGACACCAAAAACTTCAGGATATAAACCAGTGGGTGGTTGCTTCAATTGTTTAACCATGTGGCTATCTTGCTTTTCAACTGTGGTTAGGTTGGGTTGGTCAAACTGTACACAGCTCGAAGTTGTGTTGTTATCCACCGGATCGACTGTGTGAGTGTTTGAGTCATCAAATGCCTGCTGATGTCCTGAGAGGGAATTTCGTCAACACAGAAAGAAGTATAAAATGAAAAGAAAAATGAAGGAAACACTCAATCACATGAGTAGATGTTACTTCTTCACTAAACAGATTAGCAATGGCCATTACTCTAACGCACATGCCATTGACTGCCATGATATGTGATGTTTCTAAGGACCGAAACACATGAGAAAACATCAAAATCCAAGTGAAAAGGTTTGCAAATCACTATATTTGTTCTGATAAACCGAAAGGTCCAGTACAGACTATTTATACGGAATTTTACCCCATGTGTGGCGACTTCTATTTGTGTATCTAACTCAGTGAAGAGTATGTACCTGGAGTATGTGATTATACTATATCACATGGGATAGAATTACATTTGAGTATCTGCAAGTATACATAAAGCATGTGGACATACTCATTTTATGTACTCGTATTAAGGTATAATCACATTATTATGTTAAAATAGTGAGCTCTTGCAATTTAATTATAACTCTAAAAGTGTCTCAAAATGGGTAACTCTCAAAAAAATAAATGAGCGCACGGACATCTGCATGTTGGTTTATTATTAAAGATGGAAGTACAAAAATCATGTCATAATTATGCATTAAGGTAGGTTTTAGCATGCTAAATTAAAAAATGTAGTAATATACAACATAATAAGATAATTAAATTTTACCATGAATAGATAAGTCTCCATTTGTGTTTGGATGACTAGGATCTGGGGCAATGTTTGGGAGGGCATTCTGGATGATATAATCCGCAGCTGCATCAATGTCATCCTTGAACTGTATGGAAACTTCTATCAGTGTCGAGAAGTTAACCTGCATACATACCAAATTAGGGTTCAAGACATAGGTCTATGGTATCTAAGAATCACAGACAGTTAACCAACTGAAACAACGGGAAATACAAAAGAGTCTGTAGCATGTATCCAAACTGAACTACAGAGTAGCATATGCTTTACATATTCACTGTGAAACTGAGTATATCCAAGAAAAAAAACTTAATAGCATACTTTAACAAATTCTGCTCATTTTCAAGAGAGAGTAGACAAGAAGGCCAGTGGATATAATATTGGAGAATACAGAGTATATATTAGAATTTAAAAGTAAGCTCAATAAAAAATAATGAACCACGCAACTGTCTCCACCAGTCTGGTAAACTTCTATTCCGAGCTAGGTCCCATCATGATTCATAGTTTAACTATTTAAGGTTTGTCGAATGCCTTTTTTGTACCCGTCCAAAGATGTCTAGCCGTTTGCTGCCCACTGTTTTCTTCGAGTTAAAAAACGCAGCAAATACAATCTTCCCCGCTAAGCAATCTACTGAATAGTAACAGGTTTAGGACTTCGTCAACACAAAAAGGGACACACGACCAGCAGCATTGTTTTGTCCTATCCTCAATCGCGCCACATACTCAAGAAACTCTCACCAGATAAAATACGACGTATAATGTTTTGTTTTGTGTAGCAGATTAGTACCAATAGTATTTTTAGTTTCTGGTTTATCACGCATCGAGTCATCGTGCTCAGGGGCAGGCGATCAGATTCGATCAATCAAACAGGAACACAATAGATAGATGAACTGGATTAGTCGGGCACTCACCTCCGGAAAGACCTCCATGAGGCCGTCCAGGACCGAATCCTCCGTCATCGCTCCCGTGCCCCGCAACTTCAAGCCACACACAAAAAAATCGCACGGTCAGTCAGGCGAACGAGATCACCAGGCCAACAAGCGCCAAGGAGGAGCGGAATAGGCAGCAGAGATCGATCGGGGGGTAAGCACGCCTAACCTCGGACGAAGCAGACGCACCCGTGGTGGAGGGTTCCGACGAGCCGGCGAGGAATTCTCGTGGAGGAGTCGAGAGGGGTTTTTGGCTTGGGACTTTGGAAACACCGTGCGGAGGAAGGAGAACCCGCGGCTACGTATTGCAGTACTGTGAAGGTTGGTGGTCACGCGGCGCGGGGGCGTGGGAAACTGGGAAAAGAGGAGACCCTATTGGCCTATTGGCGCGTGAGGCGGGGAGCCCGGGAGGCCGGGGACCGGGAGACGAGGAGTCCTTTCCGCAGAGAAAAGCTAAACCTCATCCGGTTGTTTGGAGGCGTTCCCTCACCCGCCTCCCCGCAGCCGCGCCCTGCCGGTGCCGCCGCCGCACGCCTGCCCGGGAGCCGCCGTCGCTGTCGCTCCTGCCCAGGGGAGCCGCGCCGCCGCCGCGCGCCTGCCCGGGGAGCCGCCGCCGCTGTCGCCATCGCCCTGCCCGGGGGAAGCCGCGCCCGCCGCCACGCCGCGTCCCCCACTGTAACCGGATGATTTACACTGTAACTCCATGTATTTACACTGTAAATTGTATGGATTTACACTGTAATCGGATGGATTTACACTGTAATTGTCGCCGGAGACGAGCGGGCCGGCGGGGGGCGAGGAGCACGGGGGGCGACGGCGACGAGGTGAGGCGCGTGGGGTCGGGGGAGGCGCGCGGGGCCGTCGGTGGCAGGCGGTGGCGACGGCGCCGAGATGGAGGCGTGCGAGGCCGGCGGTGGAAGGCGGGGGCGACGGCGGCGAGGTGGAGGCGCGCGAGGTCGGGGCGGCGGCAGCTCGAGTGGAGACGACGCGAGGCGGGGTGGAGGCGGAAGGCAGGTGATGGGGTAGGGTTTTCGGCCGGCCGCGTGTGAGCCGTTAGATGGGCGATGTGGACGCGCGTGGGCCGTCCGATTTCGGGTGATGGGAGGCAATCCATCACCCGGGTGACGAGTAGATAGACTCTTTCCGTAGCCTTCACCAGGCTGCTCGACCTAGGAACGAACGGTATCGATTATTTTACGACTGGGCGACGATAAATTACGTTACCGGAGTCCCAACAGGTTTCAGGGTGCGAAACTGCGAACACAGTTTCGAGAGTCCAGACTCACCAACACGCACAATAGATCGAGGAAAGGTAAGGCTGTCTCCAACAGTATTTCTTATCCACTTCCTCAAAACATTGTTTCAATTACTCCTCTCTCTATCTACGGTACAACATTTATGTCAAACAGTGTCAAATAGTATTTTAAGGACACTTTTAGAGCACCCCATTAGAAACAGCCTAAGGCCTTGTTCGGGAATCCCTCGAGCTAAACTTTAGGTCATTTATTGCAGTGATAAACTTTAGCTTTTAGTGGTTGTTTGGATACACAGCTAAAACATGACAATGGAGAACAAAAAGACACTCATACCCCTAATAAATGACCCCGATGAGGATGGAAGGTGAGAGAGTAGGGGTGGGGAGGGGTAAAGGGTGAAAAAGGGTCACTTTGGACCACTTTTAGCTCCATTTAACTCCCCTTCTCCAGCTAATGAGATAACGGTAGATAAAGTTTATCTAGACACTTTTAGCTGCCCTGTTTGAATACCCAAAGAGCTAAAAGTGGTGAGCTAAACTTTAGCAAGGGGTATCCAAACAGGCCCTAAATCTCAAAGGGTGCTTCAAATGAACCCAACTTCTCAAATTTTTCAATCAATCCAACAACGCTACGTCTAATGCGGACCTAGGATTTGAATTTAGGGTAGTCATGGCAGAAAAAATCAGTATAAAATATAGTAGAAACACTGTAGCCTAGTGGTTGCAGCAGTTCAAGCGGCACATAAGGTCTTAGGTTCGACTTCTGGTGGAAACAAATTATTTCAGGATTTAACGGCTTTATTCTTTCAGTGATAGCTGACGTCCCCGTCAACAACAAGGCGTCTGTGGTGACTTCGTGAATCTCGAGATAGCCGACTCTTTACACAGTGCTTCGGAGGTGCTCATAGGGATAGGGTGTACGTACGTGCGTTCATAGAGGTAAATGTACGTATATGTTTATGAGTGTCTGCGTTGTATTATGTATTAGGGAAAAAAAACAACACAAATAGTTGATTCTAGGGTAGTCATGGGACTCTACCCATGCTACCTTTAAGGTCCGCCTCTGGCCACATCACCCTTTATTACTCAACTTTGGTCCGTGAGGTTAAGGTTCGGAGCAGAGGTTAGGGTTTGAAGTTTGGAATGGGGTTATATGTGTCATCTCCGGTTTTTGAAGGGATGCCACTGGTGCCCGGCGGCTGAGGATGACGGTCGGACAGTGGAGACCGTGGGGACATCGACACCACCTCGGCTAGCAGTGGAGGGCAGAGGTGGCGGCGGCGACGCCGAAGCCGGTATCAGCAATGGCGGGGGGGGGGGTGCGCGGGAAAACGGGGCGATGCACAAGCAGACGGGGCGGTGGCGGCAGGCAACAGAGAAGGCAGCAACGCCACTGAGGGCCCCTTTGGAACGTAGGAATTTCACAGGATTGGCACAGAAATTTTACAGGAATCGATTCAAAAACACGGAAAAAACGCAGAAACAGGAAAATTTTCCTTTGTTACAAAGGGGGCCTGAAGCTGGGGGAGGAGGCGGCCCGCAAAAGCGAGTGGATGAGGTCGGTAAGGTGGGAAAGAGATGATCTAAACCCTTTGATTTTCAAAGAATGATCCAAAATTCGAGTTGATTTAAAACGCCTGTTGATGACAGACTCCAGCTAACTTCGCCATAAACATCTCCATGGTTTTATTCTGCCCATGATATGAATAGAGCTGGTACAAAACTGCAACAATTTGCACAACACAGACTATCTATGTACCGGAAAAACGCAGTAGTAGCAGTGGAAGAATGCGCAGCTACGCAAATCACCGACCGCCCCGGAGGCAAAGCCTCAACTCCAGCACTCCCACAGGCCACATCGCAGTCGCAGCAACGTCCAGGCACTCAGGCACTCCGCCCGTCCGCCGTCATCACAATTCCATGGCACCTCCATCCGCGGCTCCTCCGGCAGCAAGCGTGCGCAATCGAGCATCCGGCTCCAGGCCGTCCCGCAAGGCGGTGTAGCTCTCGGTCACGTTGTCGCTGAGCACGGCGCCGTCCCGCGTGTCGATGGCCCGGTCGAACCGCCAAGCGTCGTCGCTGTACCGGTACGCCTGCGTCGTGGCGACGGACCCGTTGAGCACTTCATTGCCGCTCACGAGCATCCACCCCGCGGCGGCCTGCTCGTCGGCCAGCTTCGCCTCGCGCTCGAACAGCCCCTCGGCCTCCGCGTCCGTCTCCACGCTCAGGGAGTGCGTCAGGTTCGCCCTCGTCACGTAGGTGCCGTCCACGGCGGGGTCCTCCGTCACCATCTCCAGCCACAGCGGGTACTTGGCCTCCGTCTCCACCTTGCCGACCACCTTCCGCGTCGCCGACGACCGGACCACGACCTCCGTGTCCTGCTCCGCCTGCAGCCGGACGGTCTTGTTCCGGCCCTGCTCGGTGAACTCCACCAGGCTGCTCGCCTCCAGCTCCGCCTCCACCTCCGTCGTGAAGTTGCCGAACGACGACTTCACCCACCCGCTGAGCTTGGACTTCCGCTTGGCGCGGATCGTGAACCTGCCGTCCAGGCGCCGGGAGTAGTACCGGCGGGTGATGGACAGCCGCGGCGTCTCGTATGGGCCTAGCGCGGCCGACACGTTCGACGACGAGGGGTCCAGCCACAGGTGCAGGTTGGCGTCGACGAGCCACTCGGCGATGCCGTCCACCACGCTCAGCGCGATCTCGTGCGCCTCGCCGTCGACCAGGAGGCCCAGGAACGGGGTCAGCTCGACGTCGTAGGTTGGGAGGTCGAACGCGCCCAGCGCCGCCACGGGCTGCCAGAACAGCGGGTTGATGCCGCCCGTGTAGATCACGGGGAACGGCACGAACGAGCCGGCGAAGTGGCGGTCCACGCTCACCACCACCTCGCGGTACGCCGCGTTGCCCCGTCCGGTCGTGAGGTTGTTCTCGCGGATGTAGAGGTCCGGCGGGTTGGAGTACCAGAACTCGTCGTTGGAGTGCGGGGACACGAAGACTTCCAGGACCGCGCGGTAGGTGCTCGACGGAATGGTCACGAGCTTGGAGCGCGAGTCGGACGAGTTCTGGATGCGGAACCAGAAGCCGTTGCTCTCGCCGGTGGCCTCCGAGACCGGCAGGATGAGATCCGCCGGCTGGAAGTACGACTCCGGCAGCGTCGGGCTCGCCGGCTTGGGATCGGCGGCGCCGGCGGAGGAGGATCCCGCGGCGGAGAGGTAAGCAGGGGCGCCGTAGAACTCGAACGACACGCTGACGTTGTACACGCCGGTGTACTGGTCGTTGACGAGGTTCTCGAGCATGACGGAGAGCACGCCGCCGGGCGGGGACTGGAGTAGCGCGGAGTAGCGGGTCACGTCCCTGCGGACGGTCCAGCGGACGCCGTCGGGGGTGGGCTCGGCGGTGGTGGTGCGGAGTAGCTCGGCGCCGTCGAGCCAGACGGCCGCGACGCGGTCGTACTGGTCGCCGGCGATGGCGACGGAGAAGGCGAGCACGACGAGGGACCAGGGCGAGGGGCACCCGGCGGGCGGCGCGTACGAGGCCTTAGCGGGGGGTGCGCCGTAGGTGTTGGCGAAGGAGTAGGACAGCACCGGCAGGACGCAGGTCGGCGCCGCCGGCGGGGGCCGCGGGACCGGGTAGGTGGGGTCAAGGTACTCCTGCGCGAGCGCATTACTGAGCCCCGCGCTGGCGCCTGCGCCCGCGCGCCGGGAGGCGTAGCGGTCGGGAACTTCGGCGAGGGCCGGGACGAGGAGGAGGAGAAGGAGATGGAGGAGGTGGCGGAGAGGCGGTGCGCGCGGCGCCATCTTGAGCTGCTGCGGCGCCGGCGAGGCGACGAGATGCGCGCGAGCTTGGCCTGTCCCCCTGTGACACACGAGGAGCACGAGGAGTATTGTGGGGACTGGAATCGCAGGTTATGAATCAACGGCGGTAAAACACAAATGGGAAATTTGTCTCCAGGACACCGCTGAACTTTGGTTTCGCGCTGCACACACCGTCCAATTAGTTTTAGTCCGTTGGACACGGTAAAAACTCTGTATTTGTGCCTGCACACCGCTCTATTGAAAAATGATATCCTTCGTCCAGATGCATCAAGAGCTCCCGTAAAAAGACCAAAATGCCCAGCGATCTTATCCAAACCCTGCAGCCTCGTCCGTCCGTCCGTCTTCTGCTCGCATCGGCCTGCCGCATCTCCGGCATGATTCCTCCGCTCGCTCCGTCTGGTGATTTTTGCTCTGCTCACCGTGAGAGCCGTGACCGGGAGGATGCCTCCTGCGACCGACGCCACCTAAAAATCCTGCAAGCCTCCCTCCTCCTGGCAACTGTGTGCTAAGAGGAAGTTCCGATGGCGTTGAATCCGTCCCCAACTCTGCGGTTTGGGATGGGACGCCTGCGTAGCATCGATTCTCCGAAGAAGGCGCTAGACCTCTCATGGGTTCCTGATGGGTAAGATTTGAATCTTGTTTTCGTGCTTGGTTTTGTGTGATTTGACGATCTAGGTTTTTGCAACTGTCATGTGTTCAGTTGATCTAGGGATCTAAGGCTTAAATATTGTCGGTTCGATCTAACAAGTTCTACTGAATTTGTCTCAGTCAGTTTTTTGCATTCGTGTGCAAATAGGATGGACCACAGTGCTGCTTGTAGGCTTGCCATTCGTGTTCCAGGCTATGAGCAGCTTGTGGAAAACGATAGGACCGAGTATCATATTACGAGTGATAAGACTTGGGTTCGTGATAAGGATACAATTTCATGGATGGATTTATATGCTGATCTAGATGTTGAAATAAAGCGTGGTAGAAACCAAAGTTTTTCAGTGAGCTTTTGGGACAAGATTGCAGGAGAGTACAAGGATATTAATTCTGACTCAACATTGCTAGCTGCATTAGACATGTATTGGGACATCAGGAGGCTCCCTCTCTTAGTTTCTGTCAACAAAAGTAGTAGTGCATTTTCTTGTTCAGTAGCAGCTACTAAGGCAGATCTTTCTCAACCTGTTGCTACCACTGAGGAAAGTCCTGTAGATGATCCTTGGGGTGAAAACAATGAAATTGAATATGTTGGTGTAGATGATGAGAAGGTATTCCACGCTAACTTGTTTCCTAACGATGAGGATATCTCTTATTACATTCCTGACACCGATGAAGAAGACAATGACAATCGCGCCGTTGATGATGACAAAGATTGTGTGGCTGTTGAACATGTAACTGACTTAGAAAACCCTAAGATTGAAGTTGGTGTGATATTTGAGGATGGACACACCTTCAAAAGAGCTATTAGGCAATACGCTATTCTAAATGAGATTGAAATTGCAGCTCCATATAGTGAGACCAAAAGATATAGAGGATTTTATAAAGCCAAGAAGTGCAAGTGGAGAATGCATGCATCACAGCTGCAAGATGGAAGGACATGGATGGTAAAGAGATTTCTATTCCTTAATTTCCTATTCTTTTATTGATGTAATGATTGTCTTCTAGTATATGACACCATGCTATGTTATTTCTTGTAGATTAAGAAGATACCGAACAAGCATTATTGGAAAAGCACAAGCAAACTAGAGAGCAATTGCATGGCCAACCAATTTTGGGTTAGGGACAGGGTAGCACAATGGCTAAGGGAAGATCCTACAATTGGTGCTTCTGCTTTGAAAAACAAGTTGGAAGAGAAGTACTTGATCCAGTTGTCCTATTGGATTGTCTACGATGGGAGGCAATTAGTCCTAGATGAGATTCTAGGCAAATGGGAGGACAGTTTTGGCTATGCCTTCGCATTCAAAACAGAGATAGAGAGGAAGCCTCCTGGTAGCATAGTTGAGATAGACTATGAGAAGGTTGGATCCAAGATCAGATTCAGTAAGATGTTTGTTGCTAGATGGTTTCAAAAATGGATGCAGACCCTACTTAGGGATAAACTCCACTGCACTTACTGGAATGTGGAAGGGGCAGCTAGCTTCCGCAACTAGCATTGATGGACACAACTGAATGTTTCTTGTGGCCTCCAGTACTTAAAAGGGCAGCAGGTAGACCAAGGACAAGGAGAATGAAAGGAGTTGAGGAACGAGGCAGTAAGAAAAGACAGCAATGCAAGAGATGTGGTCGATTTGGACACATCCAAAAAACTTGCAATGAGACAGTGTATGACTCAGTTGTGCCACCACCAGTACCACCAAAACCTAAGAGAAAGAGGGCTAAGAAGGAAGAAGTGGTAACAGAAAAAGTAGAAGCCAATCCAAGTACGCCCAAGAGAAAGAGAACAAAGAGGAAGAAGGAAGTCATCATAAAAAAAGTAGCAGCAAGCCCTAGTACACCACTTAGGCTGCAACAAGGACCATCAAACCCTTTTGACCTTAGTTGCAAACATAGGCTGCAACAGACACCATCAATCCCATTCGATCTTAATTGCAGCCTTGAAGCATTGACTAGGAGGTAAAACAATTTTCACTGGACTCTTAGTTAATATCACCTACCAAACTTGATGAAATTGAAACTGACATTTTTTTTCTCTTAAATCATTGCTATCTTTGACAGTCAAGCTAGGAAAATCGCAATGGAGAAAGCCGAGGTGCATGGTAGAATGGCGCTGGAACATCTCATGCATTATTAATTTGAAAGCTGTATGCTAGAAGAAGTCTTTTGACATGCTAAATCGATGTGAACTTGTGATATATTATGTGACCAGCACCTGTGTGGCAGTAATATAATGATTATTCACGTACTAAGCTATTGTGATGTGGTGCTCAACCTGTGTCCTGCTGCGTATATGCTGGCATCTTGATACAGGTAAGGGCATTTTGGTCTTTGCGTTACATGACCTGTGTTGATGCAGGCGGACATATGATCTTTTATTAGGGGGCAGTGTGCAGCAGACAAATACATGTTTTTTTGCGATGTGTGAGTGTCTAAAATGAACATGAGGGTGTGCAGTAGACAAAACCAAGTTTTGGTAGTGTCCGTGAGACAAAAAGCCCAACACAAATCCAGTGCATCCATGGCTCCATGCTTTGATTCTTCATCTGTAAATGGTTGCTAATGTGCATTTTGAACGATCAATCAGACAGATCAAGCATATTATAAGATCGTGTGAGAAATGAAGCGACAGTCTTTATAGATGAGTGGATAAATAAGCTCTAGGAGTCGGCCTTAGGTTATTGTCATCATTAACTTCATATCCACCTTTTATTTCAAACTCTACTCTATCTACACTACATTCTATCTACAGTACGCATACAATGTTTTCTACGTTTTATGTACTTGTCCGACCTCTTCATCTCAGGCTGCAGCTAGTCGCATGTTGATGCTCACTCGCTGATGCTGATTGCTAGCATTGTTTCTCAAAGGTTTGGAGGCCAACCAAGACAAAGAGCAAGCGCTCGCAGCGGTTCTGTCATTTACTACGATTTACTCTCTCAGTATTTAATATTTTTTTTCAAAACTTCGATTTTTTATCTTATTAAAATAATTGTGTAAAATATAAAAAAACTAGTCATGCTTAAACTACCTACGGTGGTAAAACAGAGCAAAAAATTATTTTTTTTAAATAAGATGAGCGATTGAAATTTTAGAAAAAAATCAACCGTGACTTATATTTAAATATGTAGGGAGTACAATGAACGCAAAGAAAAAAGTTGTTTGCTATGCTTACCGCTTATGGTTTCAACAGCTATATGTCCTCCAACGGGTGAAACTCCTTATAAAAAAATGGGTGAAACTGATTTTCATCAAATATTTGGCCGAGAGATCATGCATATAGACGTCTAAAAATTATGCACGTACTATTTGAGTATAGTTTGAAATATAAACGGTGAGACAGATAGACTGGTGAGGTCAACTCAACTATAAAATGCAAATTGCATATTTTACTACTCTTTAGATATAGCACGGAAATTGCATATTTGAGTAGCCTTAGCACCTTCATGAAGACCTCGGCACACATCCTTTTATCATATACTCGTTCACAAAAACCACATACATAGATGTGTGAATTGTTTAGACTAAGACCCTTTTTGAAACACATAAATTTCACAGAATTTGTACATAAATTTCACATAAAAAAAATCCAAAGCACAAAGAAAACGAACGCTTTAAGAAAACCTTCCCATGCTTCAAAGGGACCTAAAGCTAAACAAAATGGTTTGCTTCCAAAATTGTTTTAGGATGTCCACTACGTGCGTCAAAAAAACAGTAGTACTAGTACATTGATTGCCGTATACAAGTCTAGACCCAATGGATAGGATCATACTTATAAAATGATGAGGTGGCATATAAATTTTCTTGATGAAGTGGCACAACATTTTACATTTAATAAGAAAAATTATATCTTATGTAATATATTTTTTTGGAACGATATCTTAAGCAATGATATAAACTCTAACGCTTTGGGTCCACGCTCATAGATACAATATCCCATCAATTACTCGGAATATAGGAGCATGATACAATGTATTGTTAATGGTATCAATTACTTTTAAATTCAGTTGTGGACCATTCGTCTTATTTATATACGTCAATACTAGTTTTTTGTTATGATTTTGACTTATATTTAGAGTATTTACACTACTCCATCCGTCCCAATTTATAGTACTTTTGACTTTTTTAACACCAAATTTGACTTAATCGTTTTATTCAAAAAATTTCATAATTTTCATTTATTTGCAATATGATTTAGTTTAGCATATAATATAATTTAACGATGACTTGAATTTTTCTATATTTTCACAATTAATTTTTCGAATAAAAATGAATTGGTCAAACTTGTATCAAAAAAATTAAACACCTTATAAATTAGGATAGCTGGTTAAAGGACGTTTCCAAATTTCGATATTCTGAATATGGTGGGTGCTATGCAAGTTGGAAAAGGTTTGGTGCAATCGGCGGTTGCAATACTCTTAGAAATAGGCACTTTTATGTCAACATTTTTCATTACGGAAGACAGCTAACTGAATTGGCAAGGCACTGTCACAATCACATCATCGTATAATTATTATCAATCTAAGCCATGATAAAGCCCTCTTTTTCACTTGCCCCTTTCGTAAACTCCAGCGCAACTGTGCAAGTGCGAGCACGACGGCCGCGACCCCGACGACGGCCTCCACACACTGAACGCCAACGACGTGTTCCGTCCGGCTGCTGCACCGCACGGCGTGGGGCGGGGGGAGGGGGACGAGCCAGGTGGCCCACCGCTGCGCCCACGTGGCATCCCCTCAGCCGTCAGATCGACCGCCAACAACACCCGAGCCTGGCCATCTTGTCCTCTGCGCCGCGCCATCTTGTCCTCTTCCTCTCGCTAGCCCACCTTCCTGGACCGGCATATACGCACGCACGGCGCCCACGCATCGGGCCGTGGGGCGCGGGCTCTGTCGCTGACTCATCGGCGCGAGGGCGAGGGCGAGGGCGAGGGCGATGGCCGTGGCGGCGGGGAGGGCGCGGGCGGTGAGCCTGGCGGCGGCGGTGAGGGTGGTGGCAGCGACGGCGCGGCCGGCGTCGAGCGCGGCCGCGGCGGCGGGGGTGGGCGCGATGGCTCTGATCGTGAAGGGGGAGGACACGGCCTTCGGGTCGCTGGAGTGGTGGGCGTACGCGGGCATCTCCTGCGTGCTCGTGCTCTTCGCCGGGATCATGTCCGGGCTCACCCTGGGGCTCATGTCGCTCGGCCTCGTCGAGCTGGAGATCCTCCAGCGCAGCGGGACCGACGCCGAGAAGGCCCAGGCTGGTACGACCCCATACCATATCAATTTGCCCCATATCCCCCCTCGATCTGGTTGCTGTCGTAGGAGCGGGTTTGTGATATATGTTAGTCGGATCACAGTGTTGTCGCATACCCCATTGGGGGAATGGGGATGAGGGATTGAGAGCATCATACCAAATCCTCCCAAGTTTC
The DNA here is from genome assembly GCA_022530915.1 of Paspalum notatum. Lineage (NCBI taxonomy): Eukaryota > Viridiplantae > Streptophyta > Magnoliopsida > Poales > Poaceae > Paspalum > Paspalum notatum. Next base: position 30,210,187 of record CM039692.1, read on the forward strand.
TCTGCAGTTTTGAAGGTTACAGCGTATTGGTGTCTTTCGCATTATTTTCCTGACTCAGGTCGTAAGGCTGCTATGTTTTGTAAGTAGCGTTGATGGCAGTGGGGACAAAATGGAGTGCTAACGCTGACATATTATTTACTTACACAAGTGTATAGAAAGGGAAGTAGAACAAATGGCGAAGCTAGAAATCAGGGAATACCAAAAGGCAGTGTGGTTGGGATTTGCCTTTTCCTAAGATTTACATCTTTTGGTGAGATAGAAGTATTATGCAATGGACAAGCATAAAAAGGTGTCCGCCCTGGAGCGTCCTGGATCTGCCATGTTTGTTTACTGGGGGTAGCGTGCTGCTATGGCTTTTCCTAACTTAACATATTCTGTAACTTTTGGTTTTGTCTGACCTGATGATCTCCGGTGGGTCACTCTAGTTACTGAAGGAAATGACATATCTGGGTCTGGGCATCTCATATCCTCATCAGTGCACCTAATGCATGAGTTAGCGATGCCCAGTTTAAATGTGGCAGTAATGCTGCTTAATCACTTTGACTTGCTACACAGTGCTTCTTTAGCTGCTCCTTTTTATCCACCAACATTCTCTTCCTCTTCCCCTTTTGAAATCCAGTTTTACTGTTGTCTTGTCCCTTTGATTGACGTTTCTGCTGTCCCTCATGTGTCTAATGTTTGCTTTGTGTGCTGCAGCTGCCATCCTTCCAGTTGTTCAAAAGCAGCACCAGCTTCTTGTCACCCTGCTGTTGTGTAATGCTGTCGCCATGGAGGTAGAGTATTTGGATTGCAATTTTGCACTATACAGGTGTACATTCGTTAAAAGAATGTATAGCATATTATAATTTTCTGTCTAAAGCTTCTAATGAATTATCCAAGCATCTTTAACTCATTATTGGGAGAGAGACAATGTTCTGAAGTTGCCTCTATCTATTCAGTTTTTTTATTGCACCATATATCATATATTCATACCACAATTTCTGGTAATCCAGTTATGATTATCTTACATTTTGGAAACTGGGAATATGTGCAGTTTAGATAAGATATTGCATTCTCTATATGAAGTTCTTTCTGCCAGTGTTCATGCGTGTGTACTACTAGTTTCTCTTTTCATCCAAGTGCAGCATGGTAAGTGTTAGTCCAACCACATCACAATTGGTGCATGTATGCCCAATCATTATCACTTGCTTCATTCTAAATCTACTGCCATGCTTCTTATAGGAGAGTTCTTTCACTTAGTTGACACTAATGTATCCTTTGTTCCTTTGTGTCACCATCTACCTTATTTCTGTATTGTAAAGTCGTTGTCGTTGGTAGGTGGGGTATAAGTTGCATATTATTATTCTCTCTAATATCTTTGCACCCTAGTTTGTTTTAACAATTGAATCTTCCATTTACCTCGTTGCTACCTTTGCAGGCACTTCCTATATTTCTTGACAGGATTTTTCATCCTGTTGTTGCTGTAGTATTGTCAGTGACTTTTGTTCTTGCCTTTGGAGAGGTATTCATGTTATGTCCAAAATTCACTATTTGCTCATTGGGTATTTTGGTTGATCATCCAAAATTCACTATTTTGACACCAGGTTATACCACAAGCAATCTGTACAAGATATGGTCTAGCAGTGGGTGCTAACTTTGTATGGCTCGTACGTATCCTCATGGTCATCTGCTATCCAATCGCTTACCCTATTGGGAAGGTAAACCAACAAAATCACATGATTACAGCTGATGCTAGCTAATATTTAGCACTTAGCAGCTAACTTTTAGCTGATACTAGCTGATCCAAACAGGGTTGCTACACCCTTGAAGCAGTGCATCTGTTATACTTCCACAAGTACGAGCAAAAAAACACAAGCAACGGGAACAAATAAGATCCAGATAATTCTAAATAGAGCACCAATAGATAATTTATAGTTTTAGAAAAATGTTACTCCTGCCAGCTTAATATTTTTCTGATTTAAAATGAATCGTTTATGATTTTTAGAGACTAAACCAGATTTTTATTATTTTTAGAAAATGCATATATAGGCAAAACCGCATTTGAAACCAGCTGGGCTAAATTTGTCCGGCTTCCATAGTTTGATGGTTAAAGATATCTTATTTTGGAGTTCAATGGCAAAAAATCGGACTCCGGCAATGGTTCGATGGTAAAAAATGGACTTGTCCCTTCGGTAAAAGATGATTTGATTGCATATTTATAACAATATGCATCCTTGGTTGTTTTTATTTGGATACTCTCTTGCTTGTGTTCTTTTTATTTTGCTTGTTATGGTCTTTTGAAGTGACTGAAATATGCTTTTGCCCTCAGATCCTGGACTGTGCTCTTGGACACAATGAGTCTGCACTTTTTAGGCGAGCTCAGTTAAAAGCTCTAGTTTCAATCCATAGCAAAGAGGTAACATTATTATATCACCCTGCTTCTCTATAACTTTTCATGTTCAACCAGGGTTATGCCACAGTTACTGCTTCTACCATAACAGGCTGGCAAGGGTGGAGAGCTTACCCATGACGAGACTACGATCATAAGTGGAGCATTGGACCTGACTGAAAAGGTGCACATCATATTCATAATATTAGACACATTTTTCCACAATACAGAAATAATGCTTGTATCTCAGGGGAACCCTGGTAATAATATCCAAATGAACATGGTATATAAAGCCTGATGTTTCTACACTTGTTATTTTGTAAAATGGTTGTTTCTTGGGAAATTGGGATAAATTTGATGGCCTTAGAAGAAATGAGCTATGATTCTGTCTTCTTTTATCTGCTGACTTTCAACAATACAAAGGTACACAGCTCTCCTGCATGTTCTAGAAAAAAACAATAAGCTTAACCAAGGATATCTAGTACAGCTCTCCTGTATTAGACTTCTCTTTGTTTTGTTCTTTATATCTCTCCTCTTTTTGTTTATAAGCATACATGGGTTTCCAGTTCAATGTTGTGGTGCTCAGCTCAAAATGTTTTAACCCATGTTGCAAGCAAAATAAACATGCAAGTTCTCTTGTGCTGAGTTCAGTACAAGGTTTCTCAGTTTCAATTATGTGCTGACTGCTTAGAAAGCAAAATAGCATGGTGATTCAGGTTTTTCAGCACCACTTATGAACAGTTCGCTTAATTTGGCTGACAATTACAGAACCTTAAATGTTTCTAGTTGTATTTAACAAAAATCTTTACTCTGTGCAGACAGCTGCAGAAGCTATGACACCTATTGAGTCAACTTTCTCACTAGATGTGGATTCCAAGTTAGATTGGTAATACTACATGGCCACTTATTAAAGCACAGTCCATGCTCATGTTCCTTATTATTGATCTGTGCGCTCTTATTTCTTTTGCTATCCATTTCCATTTTCCTGCACTGATCTCCTTTTATTGACGTAAATCAGTGTATACTTTTAGTATTAGTGGTTAGGGCGCTGTTAGTGATGGCACATAAAAGACAGATGTCACTCGTTTTTTATGTTAGTCTACATTTGTTTCTTGGAGTCGGAGTCAGACACAAATAGTGCTGGACAGTCACTTGTCCATCATATATCTGTTATGCCAACTTTCAGTCAACAGCAACAGCAACAACATCAAAGCTTGTAGTCCCAAGAAAGTTGGCATAGGCTAGAGTGAAATCCAATATGAGCCACCACCTAGATGGGAAAATAAAGATGAAATATAAATATATGGATGGGAAATTCTCCATGCCATTTGCATTGCCACATGGTATGTTAGACAGTAGGGGTGCAATAGGAGTTAGCATGGGGAAACTGATCGCTAAGATGACGAACCAAGGACACAGACACGGTATTGTCTATCTACTCATATGTGTCAGGCTACCTATCGTTATCATGGGCTTAAGTGCAATCACAATAGTTTTCCTCTAAATATTCGTCATTTGGATACCGCCAAATGATATATCACTCATCCCACATCTTATCTCACACTTTCTGGAGTCAGAATCTGACACAAAATCGTGCACAACCATTTCTCCATTCCATATTGCTGTCAGCCTCCATTGGTCGGGTGGGTGGAAATTATCTGCTCCATGTGGTTAAGTTGGCTGTAATGTTAAAATGAGCACTTGACATGGCTAACACTTATATGGACATTCCATCTTGTACTTTCCGGTCTATTTTCTGTGGAGCAACTTACAAGCCCATTATGTAGTACTTGATAGGAATTTCATTGTATATTCGCAAAGCTAAACTTTAAATATGCTAGATTTTTATGTTTCACCTAGACAACAAACATTTCTGCACAGTATATATCCATAGCGCTGTTTGTATTTTGTCAATCGAAATCCTTGTAAACCACAATAGCATATTGGTGTATTTGTATTCACAGGGAAGCAATTGGGAAAATTCTTGCTCGTGGCCACAGCCGTGTTCCTGTATACTCTGGAAACCCAAAAAACATCATTGGTCTCCTGTTGGTAAGTCTCATTGATGCCTCTGATTATTATTCAGTGACCTGTATCCTTAACTAACTTGTAAGCATTTCGAACTTAATTAGGTAAAAAGCCTTTTGACTGTTCGTGCTGAAACGGAGACACCGGTTAGTGCTGTTTCAATTAGAAGGATTCCAAGGTACCCCCTTCATCTGTTGGATTTTATTCTTGCTCTGGAATGCTTAATTTCAGTATGTAATAACATCAATCCGCCTTTTTTTTTTTTGCTGTATCATCCCTGTAAACTAATCTGCTTTCTCCCTGACAAATATCTGGCGGTCAATCCTTTTTCAGAGTTCCTTCAGACATGCCTTTGTATGATATACTCAATGAATTTCAGAAAGGAAGTAGCCATATGGCTGCTGTTGTGAAGGCTAAACCCAAAACTGAGCCACCCCTTGACAAAACTGAACCAAACAGGGAAGCAGTTGGGCCAGCACAGTTGACTGCTCCATTGTTATCTAATGCTGAAGAAAGGGCAGACAATGTGGTTGTTGATATCGAAAGACCACATAGCAGGCAGGTTAATGGAAACCCAACATCAAATGCAGTGCCTAGGTCATCAGAGGATATTGAGGATGGTGAGGTTGTTGGTATCATCACACTTGAAGATGTATTTGAAGAACTCCTGCAGGTAAAGTGTAAAAAATATGGCTCCTCAGGTAGATTGTTTTACCATTTCATGTGATGTGTCTCAGTTCAATTTCTTTATTTTTGCAGGAGGAAATAGTGGATGAGACTGATGAATATGTTGATGTTCATAAAAGGTATGCCTCACCTATACATGTACATTGTGTTCTTGTGCCACTCTTCAGCTTCTGCTAAGTTGAAAGAACTAATTGTCACTCCCTTACAGGATCCGAGTGGCTGCTGCTGCTGCTGCATCATCAGTTGCAAGGGCTCCATCCGTTAGGAGATTAACGGGTCAAAAGGCTGCAGTAAGTGCAATTTTTCTTGTACAGTTACATAAAATATGACCCATGCAGGTGGTAAAATACTTAATAGCATTCACAATATCAGCATATGTTTGTCATCATTGTATTGAGAAACATGAAACATGGATTCTTTTGTTAATTGTACTTTATGTTTGACCGTTAATTTGATAATGTAATTTTTTTTCGAAAAAGAGTAGACAAAAATACTAAAATGATATATCTTGATTGAGCTGGACGTGCTTGGCTTGGATACCAGGCAGCCATGTCGGTCATCTATATCGCTGTGTTGGATGCTAGTTGTTCCTGTCTAAGTATTTTTGTTTCATCCCTTCTGTTATAAATTAAGTTATTAAAGTTGGTTCGACCTGTTAAATGTTCGTCCACTAAGAAATTAACACAGACATTTTGATGATCAAAGTTCACCTTGAACTGACTGTTTGGCCAATAAAAACATTACTTCAAATTGAGGTTCTTTTAAGTTCAGCTTCAAGGCCGCCTATAGGTCGTGGTTTCTTTGAAACTGTTCCAAAAAAAGTGTCATATGTTTGTTGATAGTTTTGCCATTCATTAATCTCTTCCCCATATTCTTTTTACAAAATGTTTTACTGGTTACATATAACCTATAGCTGACAGTGATTTCATATGCTTCAGCAATGCTATTTCTATAATCAATAATATATGATTTGTTAGTGAGGAAATCACATATGGACTGCCGGTAATAGTGTCTTGACTCATAAACTTGGTAGGCTAGCAGGTTATTTGCTGGAGATATTTCCCCTTTTGTATAGGTGCTGGGTATTCTTTTTTCAGTTATTAGTGGCTTTCCGTAGTGTATTCATTGTATGCTAGTATGAACTTTTCACCACTTGTCCAGAATTACTGAGTTATAATGAATCGCTTACTAACACTGTTGATTTTGCAGTCCCTTCAGGGAGCGCAGAATCGCCAAGGACATCAACCTGCTGGAATTCTGAAGAAAGCTACTGAGGGTGAATCAAACCCCTCAAAACAAGTGAACCTTGTCGAGCCTCTTCTGGAAAACAAGAGGTAGCTGTAAAATGCATGTAGTGACTTGTTCAAAAAAAAAATGCGTGTAGTGACATAGCGGATGAAACGCATGGAATACTGCTGGAAGAGCCTACGGTTCTTGCTATATTACGGCAAGACGTAATTACGGGTGAACTCATTGTAGTAAAATTCCAACTGCAGCGATGTGATTTTGGTATCATGAACATCACATCAGTTTCTGAGTCCTGCCTCTTTGGTTTTGGACGTCGAAAGTAGATAGCCACTTCGGATCTGTTTTTTACCGACACTGGCAGCTAATATATATGCGTATGATTCAGACTCCTAGAATTTGTGCATACTTTGGTGATAGAGACGGGACATGTTCGTGTTGTGAATTAGCCGTCGAGACAACAATTGTTTAGAAAAGGAAGGCTTCGGGTTCTTTAAACCAAATATAAATACCTCTTGGATCGATTTGGATATCATGTTGGTTTGTTTATTAATCAACACATGGATTTTCGATTGGGTATAGTATATGCTCCGTATATACTCCGTGTGAAAAGGGTATACATGAAACTTCTGCCAAGAAACCTGCAGTCATGGCGTCCAACTCTTCTTGACTCGGCCGCGAGTCAAACCGACTCATCCGTGCTCCATATATATCGGGAACACGAGATCGATGAGGCGCATCACATTCCAAATTCGATCAGTCAGCTACCGAAAATAAACCGGGAACAATGCAGCAGCACGTCTGGTCCCGAGCCAAACGGCGGGAAACCTTCCCAAAAATGTAGAGCCTTCCGGCGGCTCATAAATCCCCCTTGACTTGAGACGCTGCGCCGCCGCCTGCGTCGTTTGCGATGGCAACCTCCGCGACGTGCTGGTGCGGCCACTGCGGAGCGGTCCGCGCTATGCGGGCGGAGGGCACGTTCGCCTCCTGCGCGTCGTGCGGCAGGGTCGTCCTGGACCTGCAGCTGCTGGGAGATGCTGCGGCGGCGGCGGCTCCACGGCAGCGGCGGAAGACTGCCGACGACGGCGCGGTGAGTCGTGGCAATACCGGTGCACAATTCGGCGCGAGACCCGGGCGCGGAGATGTATCAGACGCCGAATCCACCGTCACCGGCTGTGGATGATCGATCGATCATGGATTGATAAGCAGCCGCGGCGGCGGATTCTGTCGACGTATTGTAAACTTCGATGGACAAAACGTATGGTTGTTTCTTTTATGGAGTGTCCGTGCAAACGCACGCGCGGTGGCGGTGTCGCTCGACGAGCAACGTATTTTCTCCACCTTGTTTTTTTTTTCTCAATTTGTTTTTAGAGGAGCTTTACATGCGTATGGTCCACCGTGGCTAAGATAAATTCAATTAGGGCCTTTCGTTTGGCTGCCTGCTGCTGTATTCATAGCATGTAGCACTGGCGGAACCAGAAAATATTCAAATGGAGACCGGTAGACGAAGATCAACATACCTAAATAATATAACAGGTGTATCTTAGGCTATCGACGTGTTTGGATTATGAGATTTTCGAAGTCATCCGATCTTAAAATACTAAACCTAGGAGTCATTTGGTTTGTTTTGCGAGTTAGAATTGTTGTCGCGAAGGCATCCTACACAGTGCTCCCAACAAGCTATTTCTGTGGAATAGACCGCACTAACCCGCTCAAGATACATGTAGAATAAGATGGTGCTAGAGGATTAATCCGTAGACCAAATATGCTATTTTTTTGGTTTATATATGCAACCACGAATTAATCGTACTTATATAATTTAGTACTTTGCAGCCCTTTGCACAAAGATTATTAATAATTAGGCATAAGTGTTTGTGTCTTTTCTTTGTGTGCCGTGATTTCCAACAAAGATCAAGAAAAACATATAATTCTTAAATAGATATATGGGATTGTACGCTTAACATAACAGATGATATCTCTACCAAAATATAATAGAAATGGAGAAAGCTTTGGTTAGAAATTTCATTAGTTGTGTGGGCTGTAGTTGGCTATATTTGCCAAAACTTATGGTTGTTTCTTTTATGGAGTGTCCGTGCAAACGCACGCGGGGTGGCGGTGTCGCTTGACGACCAACATGTTTTCTCCACCTTGTTTTTTTTTCTCAATTTGTTTTTGGATGAGCTTTACATGCATATGGTCCACCGTGGCTAAGATAAATTCAGTTAGGGCCTTTCGTTTGGCTGCCTGCTGCTGTATTTATAGCATGTAGCACTGTAGGGTAAACTAGTGGGAGCTGCAGCCGCAGCTTGTAGCCACAGACCGCTGCATTTGGCTGTTCCAAACACACATTCTAGCATTTTATATGTTGCCATGTTGGATTGATTTTAAATTAAATAGCTGTGTCATGATAGAATTAAAGAGTCACATTCTAACATAAGTAGTTTCTGTTTAAAAGGATTTAAGGATTCAGGGCCTAATATAACTTGTAATCATCACACAGGGAATGCCAGTGAGCATGTTTTAGTGACAAAACAATATTTGACAGGATATGGACCGTATTTTGGCGACTCGATTAATTTCAAATTAAGAACATGTGTCCTAGCAGAATTAAGAACTTGTGCCTAATATAATCAAAATGATTCACGTCATTAAAGAAAAATATTTTGTATTTACCATGCGGTGTATCTATGTCGTATTTTACCGGTTAGCGACAGAGAAACTCTTCTCTCTTTACTAGTAAAAAGATATCGTTTAGTGAACGTTATAAACTATATTAAATTTAATGTGTCATTTTTTGTTATCTATTTTTTATTGAAATATGGAGACCGAGTAACTATGAGATTACTAATTCTATATGACTGGTTTTAAGAAAAGTCTATAAAAAATAAGAGAAAATATGAGATACTGCAAAATGATGCATATCTGTACGTAATCTTAGTTACAAACCATTACGGAAAAACTTTTACAAAACTCACGCCCCACACATGTTTGAAAGAACTGTTATCATAATGTCAATATAGCTTTATATTTTTTTAAAGGCGTGAATTTTCATATAAAATTGTTCTTAAATAAATTTTGGCTGAAAATAAATATTAAATTAAAGACGTAGCATAAACTTATTATAGTAATTTAAACTAAAAGATTTTTTAAAAGGTATACAAATAACTTAATCTTATGAATGATTGAATTTATATAACACTAAAACTTAGAACAATAAACTTATCACATTGAAAATATTAAAAACTAATGGCTCAAATGTTTTTAAATCACATCATAAATATTCCTCAATTTTTAGAAGAACTTCAAATTCATCATAAATATTCAATAATTGATAAGAATACAATCACAATTTAGACTAAAATAAATGTGATAAATTTTAATTAACTAATTGTTAGCTTGCTTATGAAAATATCACATACTTAACTTCAAGACTTTAAAAATAAAAATTCAATGAGGAAACTAATTTTTGTCTTATGTTCACCCTCCCACAAGATGATCTTGGCCATTAGCTTAAGATGGATGGACAACATTTGTTATGGGGTGACAACTGGACGCCGTAACACACTCCTCTCATCTATTCATAGTGGTGCCCGATACGACACTCAGCTATCTCTTTAGGCCATTCTCAATAGAAGTTTCATTCTCACTAAATGAGGCGCTATGTCAGCAATTCTGATGGCATGGCAGTAAGTTAATGAAAAGAGAGATAAAATGAGTTTCATCTAAATAAAATCTTGTCTACACTATTACCTAGACATGTTGTGTATTGCATGTTGTCTATGAAACTACGCCGAATAAAACCATACATTCTCAGTGGTTGTTTCAGCCATGATTCCAATCTCGTGACACTTTGAAAACACAAATACGAAACCATCCACTAAGAATGGTCTTACAACCATGGTTGAGACGATTCTTGGGTGGTGGGTTGGTCAAGGTGGCCGTGCTCACGCCGGCATCGCTCCACCATGTGTCAACAATGTTGCATTGCCACCATGCGGACCCCAAGGTACTCGTGGTCACGACTAACACGTATGTACTGGAGCTCGTACCGGTGAAGGCCATCATGGGCCCCAAGACTGCGAGATGCATCGCGCCTCCTCGAGGCCATTGTGGACGTGCTTCCGCACACCGTTGACGTGCCCGTCCCCGCCGTGCCCCTATGCCACGTCCATGCCACGGTCAAAATGGAGAGCGATGCGAAGATGTGCCACATGACATGGAGCTCCACGTCACTGCGGTCCCTTTATGTATTTCCTTTATAAAACTACACAAAAATTTATTCATCTTACTCCAACTACCATCTCCTTTCATACACAAAATGATTTTCCAAAATATTTATAAATCAAAGTTTTCACGTGTTAATCACACGTAGCATCTAATCCAAATATATATGCTTTACGGGTTGATTGTAAATTAAAAAAAAAATAGAGAAAAAAATCTACTCCAACCTATCTCCTTCACCACTCCCGTGACTCCGTGAGAGGCTGAGAGCACAGCCTCGTTTCCCCCCAAACATCCGGCCGTTCTCTCTCATCTCCGATCCGAAGCTGCGTTGAGCAGCAACAACATCTACGTGCTCTGCCTTCGATCCACCGCTCTACCTCCTCTACCGCAGCTGTGCGTCCTCCAGTGCCACCGGCCAACCGATCCGCCGCTCCGAGCAGGCCATGGAACTCGTGCCGTCTCGGTTCTTTTCCTGGATGGATTTGGCTGGCCGTGATCTTCTTTTCGCATCACAGACGATCTTTTCCATATCCCCCTCTCATTCCGGATTTGTTCTTGATTTTCGAATTTTCTTCTTCTTTTTTCACGCAGCCGAACTTGTCATGTGATGCTTCATTGAATTTTTTGACACGTTATCTGTAGGCATATCAAGAGTTTAATGATCGATGTGGGATTAAATCATGATGGATGTTCATTGCTTATTTGCACGTTGGGCCGAAAAAATTGACTAAAACAGTAGGATTGTTGGGCTATCAAAAACTGGGAGTAACCTCAATAATTACGACAGGAACATGATTCTGCCATAGAGCCGGCTAAGCCAGCGCTAAATTCAACCCTTAGATATAATCCTGTTTAGATCTCACGGTGATTAAGGCTGTAACCCTCTGCGGAGACCCTCATATAACTCGATGGGCCTACTCCAATATTGTGGGGACATCTAATTTGAACCCTTAGATATCTAATCTGATTTAGATCTAATGGTAGAGATTAAGGTGAGCAGTTAGCATTTGGATAGGAATTATTTTTTTCTAAACTCGTTCTTTTATAGTTTAGATTAGACTATATTAATTATACATACTATATCACCGCCTTCCTGAAGTATGGTAGGTATTTACTTGCTGATGCTACATTGTATTTGATCTTAAACACGAAAACTTGACGCTTGAAAAAAAGAGGTAATTGACCAATTTTGCCCCCGGCAATACCATCTGCGAAGCAGTTCTGCTGCACTACTACTCCAGCAGTCCAGCACGGTGAAAAGCCGGGAGAAACGTAACACGCTGGGTCGCTAAGGATAAAAGTATGGCTGAAAAATGATGGAAACACATCAAATTATTTTCGCTTTCACATTTTTTAAAATGAAAACGATACAATATTGTCAAATACAAGAACGACGTCAGTAATTGGTAATTCCAAATCCAAAACTACACGCATCGATAACTATAGAAAAAAAAATAAAAGTGGTGCTTCAAAAACCATAAACACATCAAACTATACATCATAAAACTGGTCAAATAAAACTTGACCAATCCTATAAACTACTCCCCGACAACCCTGTAAACTACTCCCTATGATTTAGTTTATTTAGCATATAATATACTTCAAAATTTTATGGAAAAAGACTAATGAACAGAAAAATGAACTACTCGTGTTATATAAATTTTTTTATAATTATAATTTAGTTTTATTATGATTTAGTTTAACATATTATAATATATTTTAAGTATAACTTGAATTTTTTTCACGTTTTTGTAAACCATATGAACAAGACGAGTTGGTAGAACTTAGTGTCAAAAGTCATATGAATTATACTCCCTCCATCCATAAAAGAATGAAATTGTGGCTTTATCCTAAGTCAAACCATCGTGAATTTGACCAAGTTTATATTAAAATATATTAAAACTTATGCTTCCAAATTATTATCATTAGATTTATGGTGAAATATAATTTGATGTAATATGTATTTAATATCATTATTAAGTGTTATCTTTTTTATAAAAATTGGTCAAAATTACAATAGTTTGACTTAGGACAAATTTAAAATTCCATTCTTTCGTGGATGAAGGTCGGAGGGAGTATAATTTAAAGCGGATGGAGTAAGTCATTGCTATTAAAATATTTCAATATTGCTCTCCCATCCTAATTATAGGTCGTTTGACTTTTTTACAACAAAATTTGAATTGTTTGTCTTATAAAAAATCATAATTATAATTTTTTTATTGTGATTTGGTTTAGCATAGAATATACTTCAAATATGACTTTAATTTTTTTATATCTTTTTATATTTTTGTATTTTTTTGAATAAAATGAGTTGGTCAAACTTTGTGTAAGTCAAACGATCTATAAATTGGAACGAATTCATTTGGAGATACTTAGATTTTCATTAATAACTGGAGGAGATACTTCTTTGTCCAGTTTGGGGCAAAGGCGGTCTGGATTCTGGAGACTATGTACACCAGCACCGCGTGGACCGTTTTTGTCTTGTTTATTTTTAGTGAACCGAACTGAATACTGGGTTCCATTGAGCCTCCGGTTCAAGCCATCCAAGAACCTTGGCTGCCAAGAAACCTGATGCCGACTCGCCCATGCTATATATATAGAGGGGGAACACGAGATCAATCTGTCACATTCCAAATTCGATTTAGTCAACCACCGAAAACCAAGAACGATGATGACGAAGTAGCAAATCCCACCTGATCCGCCCGGGCCGGATCTCTTCCCAAACACCATGTAGCCTCCCGGCGCACGAATCCTACACCCACCTGACTGGCTGAGTCGACGTCGACGAACCGTTCGTTCCTCCGGCGTCGCGGCGATGCCGGCGCTGTGCTGGTGCGCCCACTGCGGCGCGCTCCGCCTCCTCCGGGCGGAGGGCGAGTTCGCGTCCTGCGGCACCTGCGGCAGGGTCCTCCTGGAGCTGCGGGGAGATGCGGCGGCGGTCGCGCCTCCACGGCGGAGGCGGCGCACTGAAGACGGCGCGGCGACGGCGGGTCGTCGTCGGAAGATGGGTGCAGACGCCGGCGCGAGAGCAGGACGCGAGGAAATTTCAGACGCCGAGTCCACCGTAGCCACAGGAGGATCGACGGATTGAGATGTGAGAAGAAACAGCGCCAGATTCGAATAGATAATCTATGGCCTGTCAGCACAAGATGACGAAATCATATTATTCTTTTGAGAGATGGCATTCCAAGATGCAGAAGCTCTGAATCATGTATGCTCGCTCGGCCGATTGAATTGAATACACTCGAATCGAAAGATGGAAATTTGCCGTGAACTAATTCCCAGTGATTTGATGTATGGACTTGTATGCTTTCAACGAAGCAGAGAGTAGTACTTCTTTTCTTCTTAAAAAAAAGATGCAAATTTTGACGTGGGCTTGGTGGATTCAACTATTCGTTCCAACTTGGGCTGGGCTAGCTACAATTGAGCCTAGTAGCTGCAGAGTGAAGAGGAGCCCGCAGCCCAGGCGTATTCCTCCATGTGTGCTCTCGCCAATCTCGAAGGCATCGTTGAGCTTTCAACACCTTTTCTGTTTACTTTGACAAGCACCCCAAACGCCTTTCGTCCCCATCTGAACGGCAAGCGTGGTTGAAGCGACACAAGACGTCAATTCCCACCCACCGACCCCATGTTCACGTTGGCATGTTGCCTGTCGCCGTGACACACGGCTTCAGGCTATCCACTAATGGCGTTCCTCAAATTCTATTCCCTATCACTATTCTAACTATTTTTTTTTTGTCTACAGTGCAGTATTTTTGTCAAACAGTGCCAACCAATGTTTTAAAACACCCTTTTAGAGAGCCCCGTAGTGGATAGCCTCACAAGCTGGGATCTGGTGATGCGTTCTTATATCTTTATAATCTTTTGCTCCTTTCACTATCATTAATAACATTCTTAGGTAGAAGCGTTCTCCTTTCAATGGATTAACATAATATAAACGCCCTATTTTGAATCCATAATGTCGTTTGATCCATCTTCTATTTGATTCATCCCATCTCCATTTTTGCGGAAATTCGCAATATGTTAATTGTGTTGCTTCATCATATTTTTTGTTTGCTTCGAACCATTCTGTTAACATCGTTTTACTATTTTTTGGATCTTTTATTATGTTCTCTAGCTTGGCATCTTTTGCTACTTTCACTATATTGTGTAACGGTAAATGAACCGGCAATCTTTCAACTGGAGGCCAGTGGTAATGAATGTCAAAGCCTAGTAATCTCCATATAGCATCTTGCTCGCATATATACCTGCAACCTAAATATTCTTTAATCTCATCTATATCTTTGGTTTCTTGATTTAAAGGTGTATCTTCACCCTTTTTTATTCTTTCAAAGATGATTGTTGCTTTGTCTGGTCCTTTGTTTACATACTTACAAAGATATTTTAACAATTTACTCTTATTTACATACTCAACATTTATGTGTGTTTGGTATTTTTTAAAGAGCAGTAAATTATGTGGAACTACACATCTATTGTCTAAGTTATGGTTGTTTCTACGTATATAAACTCCTGTATCTCGACGACGATATTGAGTAAAACCATTATCTGTGAAATTAGTTTCGTTTTGGAATTCTTTTGGATAAAATTTCGAGCACCTCCCTTTCTTCATACATGGACAATTCTCATTTTTATCTCCACATGGTCCACGCATCGTATGTTCGGATATAAGGATATAGGCCAACGGATCTTCTCGTGGATGTGGTATCTCAGCGGATATCCATCTGTCAATCATCTCAGGTGTAATTTCATTTTCATTTTTTCTAACCAAATCAATATATGAACATGAGGTAACCCCCTCTTTTCTGAAATTCGATTGAATATAAAATAGCAACTATAGGACCAAATATTTGTCCAGATCTTATATCTTCTAATAATTGTTCTAGTTTCATATGAAATACACGTACTATAATATCAGGTCTGTCATTTGGTTGTTCACCATGTAAATAATTTCTTGCCATTTGGGATTACATGTGAATGTTATAAATAGATCTGGAGGTCCGTATACGCGACATTTTGCTATACCATCATGATAATTTTGCACGATATAACGACTTGAACCAGTATGGCTTGATGGTAGTAAAACTCTTTTTCCTATTTGGTTTCCCTCACTTAGTCCTTTTTCTATTGCGTCAAATATACCTCGAAGATATTCAGCTCTTAATTTATGTTGGTTTCTTGCAACATACATAAGTCTATCTTCACAATTGCACGTGCATCAACAACTGCTTGTTTCGATAATCGACCATAGCATAACAATGGATTTGGCTCATCTAGCCTATAATGCACATGGAACTTGTAGAATTCATGTACTGTGACTGTATTTCTTTTCTTTTCTTTTTAGTTGTGGTTGTTCTTTCTCTTTTATGATAAGGTATTCCTAATTGAAATCCCCGCTTTGTTTTTATTGCTTACAATGATATCTCTTCTAAAATTTTCTAGACTTGGTTCACCAACAATTAACATCGCTAATTCCTCAGTGTGTGACATTTTGTATTGTATAGGATCACCCTTGTTTGCTCCTATGATATGTATGCTTATATCGATGCCTTTGTGTCGTTCAAAAAGATCACGAGCATGCCGAAATACTTTTACCAATGGGTTATATGTATCTAACATTCTCTTAAGTTCTTCTATTAGATAAGGATCTAGGTCATCACCCTCAGTATCGTCTTTAGTTAATGCTCGAATTCTATTCTCGATTTCATTTTTAGTATCAAATATATATAACTCAGCAAACTTTGGTATTTTATTTGGTTGAGGCAAAAGAGATCCTATGCGATGGTGTATTTGTCCATTTATACGAAAGACATATGGTCCATCACCTTTGTTTATATTTTTGTCGATGTTACCGCCCATTGATGTAAAAGCAAATAGGCTATTATATTGCCTTATTTTTTGCATGAAATGTTTTGACAAACTATTTTCTTTATTTTTAAGCAACATAGAAAGAAATTGTGGGGGCTGTTTGAGCGGTGGTATTTTTATTTCTTCATGCTTGCAACAGTTTGAATAAACTATTTGTTTACACCTTTTACTCTCCGTTTTATTTCGTTCTGCGAACCAAAATACTGCATTGCAATATTTGCAATTATATGTTGGTAGACCCAAATAGGATCTTTCATTATAAGTTTCTTTTAGATATTGAATATGTTCTGTTGTGAATGTAACCATTCCTTGAGACGAATAAAGGTATTGATGAGTAATATCTATGTTTAGGCAACGTCTTTTGTGTTTTTCATGCATATCTTCATCATTTTGTATCCTCCTTTTTTATTTCTTTTCTTGAATTTTGTGTATTCTCATTTGTCTCATTCTTTTTGTTTCTGGCGGGGTATATTGCGGTTCTTCTGCGATATATTTTCTTTTTTTATTAACCATTGCTATATATGCAAACCAATAGTTTATAAGTAACCAGATACAATATAGTTAGTAAGGAACAAAAATATTCACTAAATAAAAGAAACAGGTAATAGGAGATACATTTCGAACAAGATTTTTAAAAAATTACAATAACTTTGGTTTTTGGCGAAATGTTAAAACTGACCTAAATATGTTTTTTTAAAGATCGAGATGGTTGAGTACAAGTAAGAAATATTTGCAAAGAATTATGACCACTTAGGTTTGTGGCAAGATTTCCAACCAAATTATAAAACTGGCAAATCCTGATAAATATGATTTAACAAATTAAAGTATCTATCCATACAATGTAGAATCTATTTGCAATGATTTTGTGTGTTGGTGCATACCTTCTGGGTATTGGTTTTTTACTCTTTGCCTTTAGTTCTGCTTGCACCTGGAATAAGTGAGTAAAGATATAGAAGTAAGTTTCTCTTTGTAGATATATTGAACTAAAAAGAGATAACAAATAATAATAGAAAACAATTCTTTGCTTAGGAATTAATTTTTTATTATAATTCGCTTGTCGTATACAATACATGATATGGATCCAACATTATAGTACATGTCAACAATTTATTTACAAAGAAGCTAACCTATTGTAACTGTCCAGTTAAAAGGCAGGTCTGCCTCTCTAGCACAAGCAGCACATGTTGTCTAGGATGAGAGCTTCTATGTTGCTTAAACCTGCAATAGAAAATAATATGGAGGCAGTGAGAAGTGAGCATGCAGATATAAATTGCTGATATATGTAATGGTTAGTAAAAGTAATCAGAATAGAAGAATAAATATGATAGTAGCATCCTATCAGATGAGCAATAATAGTCTGTTCCTTGTAGCGATAAGTTGATATTGTTCTGATGAATAGCATAGGAACTTAGGAAGATTGTAATGGAGAGATATCCATCGTATGTAAGAATATAAAGAAAATTGAGTAGTACTCTCAAATCTCATTTCTGATGGTTATTTAAGATAGAGCAGGATCTTGCAGAGGTTGGCTGTGGAGGTTTCATCATCTACTCTCATGGGGTCCTTGTTTGCTGTTGCTGTAGCTAGCTGGTCTCTAGATTTTCTATTAGCTAGCTGGTACTCTTTCACACATAGACAAACAATGCACAAGTATTACTGGGCTGCTTCTCCATCACCGCCAGTCGAGAAGCGCGTGAGCCAGCTCCCAGCGGCGGCCGCGGAGGTTGAGATGGTAGTGGTCACAACTCACAAGTGCGTGGACGCGTGGTGCTGGTTCCTAGATCTCGCGTGGGGCTGAGAGTGGCCCGCGGAGGGTGTGACCGGACGAAGGATTGTCGTCGTCGCGTCCGTCGCGCCGTACCACAATGATTCGTATGTGCGGCGTCTCGCATCGGATGCTAGCTGGGTGATGTGCCGTTGATGGTCGCGCCGACCGAGCAAGCGGGGCGGTTGCTGTGGAGGCTGGTGGTGTTGGAGTTTCGTCGGGAGAAGACGAGTTGGTGGCGCGGTGGACTCCTGCGGTTCGCTGCCGACCGCTTATCCGCACGCCAGCCTGCATAGCTGCCGGGTGGAGCGGCGCGAGGCGGCGTGGAAGCGCGGGCGTCCGCGCCGGGGATATCCCACGTGGAGGAGTGGGAGGGTTGGGTAGGGGCGAACGCTGAGCGCGGCGGGGGCAGCATCACCGGCCGGCCTGGCGGCATGACGCAGCGTGGAGTGGGAGTGGTGCGCTGGCGGCGAAGCGAGGATGAGGGATGAGGGAACAAACCTTCCTGGGCGTATGGATCGATCTTGGGTCCCTCCTTTTCTCTTGGCGTTTGGATCGATCTCTGCTGCTGCCTTGATTCAGTGGGGAGACGGAGAACTCGACGAGGAGATGGATGATGGTATTTCGGTGTGGGCGCGTTACGTGGAATGCGAAGCGGCAATCCGGATGCGAGAGTTAAAAAGCCCGCGGTGATGGGCCCGGTGTTTTCCTGATTGGACGCTAGCTCGCGGAGGTTCTCAGAGAGTGCTCGTTGCAGCGTTAACGCTGCCGCGGCGTTAAATTGAACTAAAAAGAGATAACAAATAATAATAGAAACAATTCTTTGCTTAGGAATTAATTTTTTATTATAATTCGCTTGTCGTATACAATACATGATATGGATCCAACAAAGAAGCTAACCTATTGTAACTGCCCAGTTAAAAGGCAGGTCTGCCTCTCTAGCACAAGCAGCACATGTTGTCTAGGATGAGAGCTTCTATGTTGCTTAAACCTGCAATAGAAAATAATATGGAGGCAGTGAGAAGTGAGCATGCAGATATAAATTGCTGATATATGTAATGGTTAGTAAAAGTAATCAGAATAGAAGAATAAATATGATAGTAGCATCCTATCAGATGAGCAATAATAGTCTGTTCCTTGTAGCGATAAGTTGATATTGTTCTGATGAATAGCATAGGAACTTAGGAAGATTGTAATGGAGAGATATCCATCGTATGTAAGAATATAAAGAAAATTGAAATAGTACTCTCGAATCTCATTTCTGATGGTTATTTAAGATAGAGCAGGATCTTGCAGAGGTTGGCTATGGAGGTTTCATCATCTACTCTCATGGGGTCCTTGTTTGCTGTTGCTGTAGCTAGCTGGTCTCTAGATTTTCTATTAGCTAGCTGGTACTCTTTCACACATAGACAAACAATGCACAAGTATTACTGGGCTGCTTCTCCATCACCGCCAGTCGAGAAGCGCGTGAGCCAGCTCCCAGCGGCGGCCGCGGAGGTTGAGATGGTAGTGGTCACAACTCACAAGTGCGTGGACGCGTGGTGCTGTGTAATACCCCGGGTTTTATCTACCTCTAAATGCACCTCTAAATGCACCCGGTTTTCAAATTGTTTGCAAAACTCTCCCTCAAATCTCCACAGTTCGATCTCTAAAATCAAATTCACAAATATGAAAAACCTTTTCTACCTTCCCGGGCCGAAATTTCCTTCTCCTTCCCCTTCCCCCTTCTCTCCCTGTCAGCCTGGCCCAGCGCCCCCTTCCCTCTCTCTGTCAGCCCGGCCCAGCGCCCCCCTTCCCTCTCTCTTTCAGCCCGGCCCAGCGCCCCCATCTCTCCCTTCCTCCCCTCCCGCATGGGCCGAGCCCAGCCGGCGATCCCAGCTCCCGCTCCTTCTCCGGCCAACGGCCCACTCGCTCGCACCCGTCCCCTACCTCCAGCGCGCGCCAGCGACGACGCGTGCACGCGCGCGACGCCGTCGTCGCCGCGCCGTCCCCCACCTCTCTGCGCCGCCGCAGCACCTCGGCCAGGCACTCGAGCGCCCTAGTCACCGCCCTAGCCCGGTCGCGGCACGCAAGCCGCTACCCCCCACGGGAGTGCCCGGTCCCCGCCGGCTCGGCACGCCATGCCGGCGCGCCACGACGCCGCGTCGCCTGCGGCCAAGGTCGCACGCGCACACTGCCACACTCACGCTCGCGGACGCGCCCACTTCACCCGTGCACGGGCACGCCCTTCTCCCCAGAGCGCGCCACGCCTCCCCTCCCCTGCTCCGGGACCCGCCGGACGGCGTCGGCCCCGCCTCGACGCCGCCGCGCCGCCACCTATAAAAGGGGCAAGCCCCCGCGCCGGCTCTTCCTCCCGCTTACCCCGACGCACGCACCCACCACCTCCACCCTCGGCAAGCGCCTCAGCGCGAACGCCCCGTCCACCCCGTTCCGGTGCCCGCCTTTGCCGACCACCTCCCTCTCCGATTCCGGAGCTCCGAGCTACCCCGAAGCTCCATTAGGTGAGCACCGCGTCCCTGGTAAGGGCGCGCACCTTTCCCCTCTCTCTCTCGGCCCGGCCCCGCCCCGGCCTCGCCGGAGCGCCGCCGCGCCTTGACCCTCCACCCCGGCGCTCGCCGTTGAGCTCCCACACCGCGCCATCCACGTCCACGTCTACATCAACCTTCTCAGCTTGGATCCGCCTCGCTCCTGGGACGGTCCCCGGCGACGGAACCGGATCACCGGCGGCAAGCCGCCGGTGAACCGCTCCGCCCCCGGCGACCGGCTCAATCAAGACCCGGACCGGCTCGGGCCGGACGGCCGTCACCGTCACCCCCTGTCGCCGTAAGGCTGACAGGTGGGGCCGGGTGGACGCCGTTCGCCCGCCGTCCCTCCCCTCCGCGCGGCCAGTGGGCCGGCCTGCTAAGGCCCACGGGCGCGGTGAGGGGATGGGCCGAGCCGTTTCGGAGGAAGGGGTTGGGCTGCGCGCGCTATTTCGGCCCGCGTGGTTTTTCCCTTTTCCAAATGATTTTTGAATATTCCAGAAATTGAAATGTGTATATCTCGGTCATTTTAACTCCGAATCAAGTGATTCTCCCACCTAAATTCATCTAAAATCACCCTCTACCCATCCACATAATTTCCACTCTGTTTTGAATATGTATGCATGTATGTTTACTTGTGTGTTTGTTTTGCGGTAGACGAAACGCCCGAGAACCCGCCGGAACCGGAAGTGACTGCTATCGACACCGAGCCCGAGGAAGCAACTCCCGAGCTTCGCTGTGACGAAGAGCTTGACGACGGCAAGTCCACTGAATTCCCCGTGCTTGATGCATAAAAATACCTAATTTCGTCAATACAACCCCGGCCTAGGTTCATAACACAAAAACCCTGCATGTTTTGCTAGCTAAGGACTACCCCAATAAAGTAGCCTCCTAAGCCATACTAGAAGTAGCGCGCATAGGTGGGATCGCTCATATGCTATACCATTTATAATTCCTCGCTTGGAAAATGAATTATGGATGGGCGGAAAAGAAAAGGAAAGTGTTTTGGTGTAAAACATGGGGAAAGACCCCGGCAGACGACTTCGGTTGTTGAAGCCACATTTGGGGGTAGAAACCCTGGGGTGACGTGATCACGGAAGCCCCGGAGTCCGGCCCTTGTTGCGAGGGTCGGGCAGGTGATAGCTCAGTTAATGAGCGAGTGTGGGAGCTCTACCCTTAAGGACCGAGTTTACGACTCATCTCACCTAACCCGCTTGTGCAACCATTCGAGGTTGTATGCGGCAACCCGTGGTCGGACCCCGCAAGGACCAACCGGACGTAGACCGGTGTGCTGGGATGCATGAGAGATTGGGAAATGGGCGCGGTTGCATGGCTGCGGTCAGGGGTCAACAGTCGCGTGGCTGCGGGTCTGAGCGACAGGTGGTCCCGCGTCTCTCATGGTTGAAGTCTGGGGAAGCCTTGCACGGGAATGGCCTAGATAGGATTGATATGATATGGTCGCTCCTATCATGATATCCGAACTTGTGGGTAAAGTGCACATCTCTGATCAGAGTTTAAAATCTATCCGGATAGTCCAGTGTCCATTGTTATGGACGGGGTTACGGTTTGGTCTCGGAAACTAGCTTCTTAAAAAAATGTGGGATGGGAAGGGTTAAAAGAATGGTTTTGAGGCAGCTGGGGTTGCCGAGGAGGAGTGTGTGAAAAATGTGGTGGCCGGTGAGCCACGAGCCGCCCGGACCGGCCAGTCCGACGGCAAGTATTTGTTCTGGGGGAATAAAACCGTTTTCCTAAACTAAAACATTCCAACTAGTTATCACATGCATGCGCAACTCTTATCATGGCAAACACCCTAAGCTACAGATATTCCCTTGCATGTACTAATAGGTCTTTACCCATCCCTCCGCGAGGAGTGAGGTGGGCTTGCGGAGTACGAAGTACTCACCCTTGCCTTGTTGTCGTTTTTCAGAGGACTTCGACGCGTTCGCTGAAGCGTTCTTCGGCTAGGTCGTGCTCTTATCCCCAACCGCCTGTGGAGTTGGGTCGAATAAAAGATGCTCGTTTTATTTACCGCTTCCGCTGATTTATGTAATGTTGTGTTGTAATCGCTAAGTCAGACTCTTTACTGCTTTGAATAAATGTGTAGCTAGCCTCCTGGGACTAGCTTTTGTATCACATTTAGCTTCTGAGAAATCAGAGGCACTTCAGGTGGTATCAGAGCCGTAGGTTGGCCGTAAGACGCGACCCTAAGTCAAATAACGTTTCTGAGTCCAAATTCTTTTATAAAACCTTCTTGGTGCTTATCCATCTATTTACTCCTGCTTGTTCCTTCTCCAGATGGCCCCGGCGATTCCAGCTCTCGCGACCAGTGAGCACGGAGAGACTGACTTCGTCACACTCTTGCTCCATTGCACTCGGCTACTCGACATTCCCAAAGAGCCTTACTACAAAATTGTAGAATTCCACAAGCCTGACACCATAGGGTGTGCCATAACCGTATACATAGAAGCCAGCAAGAAACACCCCGGCTTTGCAGTAACCACCCCTGGCCATGACCCAAACCTTACCAAGCACACCGCAGCTCTCAACACCCTTCGCCGCCTCTGCAACATCTATGAAAAAGAAATCGAGCACACCAGCGTACGGTTCTTCCCAGCGGAAGACCGAACCACTCCCTTATGGAAGAGACGCCTAACCCCAGTAGTAGAAGCTAGGATATCCAACAAAAACCCCACCATATCCAGCTTGACCAACTACCTTTACGCCTTAGACACCCATTTCCAAAAGCTAGACAAGCAACTGTTCAAAACCCACCGTCGAGTGCTAGCCAGTGAAATGGAGGCCAGAGAGCTGAGAATCCAGAATGCTTCCCTACGTACTAGATTAGCGGCTACTGAGGACAAGGAAAGGGCAGCTTGGGAGATGGTGAGGAGCACGCGCAACAAGTACAAGGCAAAGATGGAACGCATGGCAAAAAGGACCAGAATCGAGCCTGAAAAGCCAGCAACGGAAGAACACACCACAAAGAAGGCCAGGACGGAGCCTGAGGAACCCGCACAAAACAAGGAGACAGAGGAACGCCAGGATGCTGACTTAGCCAGTCTAGAGTTAGATTGGAGTCTTTTTCCTCCAGCTAGTGAGGCTTTCCCTGACGACGATATTGATATCGACCTCTCTGCTTTCGAGATGCTTCCCCGAGAGGGTACCCCAACTCCCTTGGAGGAATTGATAGACCTCCTCGAATAGAGTCAACCATGGTGTCCTAGGGCATGCTTTGCCCCCTTGTATCGCTAGAACGGCTGTTTGGATAAAATAAAATTTTGAAAACATCGTGATATGGTCTACCAACGAAGAACACTTAATCTCTATCTTAAACACCACCCTTGTCTTTCAGATGGCATCTCACAACTCGGGCAACGCCGACAATGTGGTGCCAGAAGCAGTGGCAGAAGGGCAGGGTGACAATGGCCAGCCAGCAGCAGCAGCAGCAGCAGCAGTAGCGGCTGTTCAGAACCCAACAGCAGCAGGTGAACAAAGTAGAAACAGTGGAGCAGAAAGTCACACTCATCCGTCTCAACGGGCCCGTACTCCACCTCCACCACCCAATCCGATCGTGGAACTGACTCAGAATTTGGTCCGTTGCATAGAAGGAATAGCTCAAAGGGCACCGCCACCCCAGCAAGGCAGAGCTCAGAATCTGATGGGGGAGTTCATGAAGTTAAGACCCACACCTTTTGCTGGATCCCACGATCCCCTTGAAGCTTATGACTGGATCAAGACTATTGAAAGAAAGTTGGAAATTATTAACTGTGATGAGCCAACCAAGGTAGCCCTGGCCACTCATCAACTCACTGGGGCAGCACTGGCCTGGTGGGAAAGTTACCGTGAAGCTCACAGAGGGCAAGTTACCTGGGAAGGATTCCTGGAAGACTTCCGCAAATATCATGTTCCAGAAGCTGCAAGAGATCTCAAGGCAGAAGAATTCAGGAAGCTGAAGCAGAACACCATGACCATGCAAGAGTACATTGAGAAGTTCACCACTCTGTCCCGTTATGCACCGGAAGAAGTCAACACTGATCCTAAGAAGTGCAAGTGTTTCATTCGGGGACTGAACCCTGAAATCAAGTCTATAGTTCACTCAAATGAAGCACCAAGCTTCGCAACACTGATCAACCGAGTCATCCAGATAGAAGAAGATAAGCGCGAAGAGAAAAGTCAGCTCAAAAGGAAGTTTATGGAGATCAAGTCCCAGCGCCAGGAACGCCGTTTCCGTCAGAAGAGCTTTGGTGGGCAAGTGTCACGGGGCTCGTATGGTGTGCCCCCCAGAAACACTATTTCGAACCCGTCACTCTTTGCTCCAACTCAAAGCAGCTATCAGACTCAGCAGTATGACCCTCGTACCTGCTTCAAGTGTGGCAAGCCTGGGCATTTTCAGTTCAGCTGTCCTCAACCGATGCGACCAGCAGCATCCACCTTCTCCAACTCAGTAAATGGGCCAAAACAGACCAATGCTACCGGGAACCGTCCTGCGACGAGTACTCAGTCCGGCAAGCCACCCCTGCCACCAGCTAACAGGGCCCGCATCAACCATGTCGAAGCGCAGGAAGCACAGCAGGCTACTGGTGTGGCTCTCGGTGAGTTCCTGGTAAACTCAGTTAAAGCAACTATTCTATTTGATTCTGGTGCATCACATTCATTTATATCCTCATCCTTCGTCGAGAAACACAACATCCCCACCATACCACTCAAAAAGCCACTCCTGACCCGAACACCCGGGGCTGACATCCCGTGTCAACTCGGGTGTGTCGGGGTCCAAATCCTTCTAAGAGGGGTAGTGTTCACCGCAAACCTCATAGTGATCAAGTCCCAGGACATTGACGTCATTCTGGGCATGAACTGGTTGAGCTCTCACCAGGGCGTCATAACCTGCAAAAACAAAACTGTGCACCTAGTCCACCCTGATGGAACCAGAGTATTCTTCCACGTCGATAAACCTACCCGCGACCCCATGAACTTCCACGTACAAATCCAGACCATCCATGATGTACCTATAACCCGAGAGTACCCAGATGTCTTCCCTGATGAGCTACCCGGGATGCCTCCAGACAGAGATATAGAATTTATAATTGATCTTTACCCCGGAACTCCACCCATTGCCAAGAGACCATACAGAATGTCATCAAAGGAACTAGGGGAACTGAAAGAACAGCTCAGAGACCTGCAGGAGAAGGGCTTTGTCAGACCCAGTTCTTCCCCATGGGGAGCCCCTGTGCTCTTTGTATCCAAGAAAGATGGAAGTATGAGAATGTGTATAGATTACCGATCCCTGAACGAGATGACCATCAAAAACAAGTACCCTCTTCCGCGGATCGATGATCTATTCGACCAGCTGAAGGGAGCAAAGTATTTCTCCAAGATAGACTTGAGGTCAGGTTACCATCAGCTCAAGATCAGAGAGGAAGATATACACAAGACTGCTTTCGTTACCAGATATGGCCAGTATGAATTCACAGTGATGCCTTTTGGACTCACCAATGCCCCGGCTTACTTCATGAACCTCATGAATAAGATATTTATGGACGAATTAGACAAGCACGTCATAGTTTTCATTGATGATATACTTGTCTATTCCAAGACAATCGAGGAGCATGAAGAACACCTCCGGAAAGTACTGGAGAAATTAAGAAGCCACCGGTTGTATGCTAAATTCAGTAAATGCGAGTTCTGGTTAGAAAGAATTTCATACCTGGGGCATATCATCACAGCAGAAGGGGTAACAGTGGACCCTGAAAAGGTAGAGACAGTAATGGAATGGCCACAGCCGACTAATGTAAGCGAAGTCCGCAGTTTCATTGGATTGGCGGGATTTTACCGCCGTTTCATTGGGGGCTTTGCGAAAATTGCCAAGCCCATGACAGCGCTCCAGAAAAAGGGTGCCCGGTTCAAATGGACCGAGGCCTGCGAGAAAAGCTTTCAAGAGCTGAAAGCCAAACTAACCTCAGCCCCAGTCTTAGTACTGCCTGACATTCACCGGGACTTCGTCATATACTGTGACGCGTCTCGGCAAGGGTTGGGTTGCGTCCTCATGCAGGACGACAAGGTGATAGCTTATGCCTCCCGGCAACTCAAGGATCATGAGCAAAATTACCCCACGCACGACCTTGAGTTAGCTGCGGTGGTACATGCACTGAAAGTATGGAGACACTATCTGATTGGCAACAAGTGTGAGGTGTATACTGACCACAAGAGCCTCAAGTACATTTTCACCCAGCCTGACCTGAATCTGAGGCAACGCAGATGGCTAGAACTAATCAAAGATTTTGATATGAGCATTCAGTACCATCCAGGCAAGGCAAATGTGGTAGCAGATGCATTGAGCAGAAAAGCATATGGCAAGGAGTGGATCCCAAGGAATAAACACTTAAAAGAGGACCTGTTGAAACTCAACATGCACATTGTACAAGAACCCAAACAAGGCCTGTTGGCAGTTCAACCAACCTTGGTAGAACAAATAAGGCAAGACCAGAAGGCAGACGGAGAAATTCAGAAGGCAATCCAGCGCATCGGTACCGGGCCAGTCACCGGACTTCGGGTTGATGAGAAAGGCACCCTATGGTTTAAAAACAGAATCTGTGTGCCGAAAACAGGAGTAACCAGGAAAATTGTGATGGAAGAAGCCCATAACTCAGCCTACTCTATTCACCCAGGGTCTACCAAGATGTACCTGGACCTAAAAACAGATTACTGGTGGAAGGGCATGAAGGCAGATATCGCAAGATATGTGGCACGATGTGACGTTTGCCAGAGAGTAAAAGCAGAACATCAGAAACCAGCAGGTCTATTGCAACCCCTACCCATCCCTATGTGGAAATGGGATGAGATAGGTATGGACTTCGTGACAGGGTTACCAAGAACACCAAAAGGGAATGATGCCATATGGGTCATTATTGATAGACTCACAAAAACTGCTCATTTCCTGCCTGTGCGAACCACCTATAATGGAGCAAAGTTAGCCCAGCTCTACATCGAGAATGTGGTAAAGTTGCATGGGATACCCAGCAGAATAGTGTCAGATAGAGGGACACAGTTCACCTCCAAGTTCTGGAAAAGTCTTCAAGAAGCAATGGGCACAAAGTTAGACTTCAGCACCGCATACCACCCACAGACAGATGGCCAGACAGAAAGGGTAAATCAAGTCATGGAAGATATGTTGAGAGCGTGCGCTCTCACCTATGGCACCAACTGGGAAGCCAGCCTTCCGTTTGCAGAGTTTTCGTACAACAATGGACGCCAAGCCAGCTTAGGTATGGCGCCATTTGAAGCTCTATATGGAAAAAAATGTAGAACCCCGCTGATGTGGCATGAAGTGGGAGAACGATCCTTAGTAGGACCTGCCTTAATTAAAGAAGCAGAAGAAAAGGTGGCAGAAGTCAGAGCAAGACTGAAGGAAGCTCAATCCCGACAGAAGAGTTATGCCGATGGCAGAAGACGGGAACTTAGTTTTGAAGAGGGAGACTCAGTGTACCTAAAGGTGTCACCTATTCGAGGGACAAAGAGATTCCAGATCAAAGGAAAACTCGCACCCCGCTACATCGGACCCTACAAGGTGGTTCGGCGAATAGGAAAGGTCGCCTATAAGTTGGAGCTGCCAGAATCGATGCGTGACATACACGACGTGTTTCACGTATCCCAACTAAGAAAGTGCCTGAAAGTACCGGACCAACAAATAAACCTGACTGCCGAAGAGTTACAACCGGATCTAGTTTATCAAGAGAGACCAATCAAAATTTTGGATACAGTCGCCCGGAAAACACGGACTACAACAACCAAGTTATGCAGAGTTCTTTGGAGCCGTCACGGCGAAGAGGAGGCAACCTGGGAAAGAGAAGATGCTCTCAGGAAAGAACACCCCCATCTGTTCGAAAACCAACCCGATCTCGAGGACGAGATCTCTTCTAAGGGGGGTAGGTTTGTAATACCCCGGGTTTTATCTACCTCAAAATGCACCTCTAAATGCACCCGGTTTTCAAATTGTTTGCAAAACTCTCCCTCAAATCTCCACAGTTCGATCTCTAAAATCAAATTCACAAATATGAAAAACCTTTTCTACCTTCCCGGGCCGAAATTTCCTTCTCCTTCCCCTTCCCCCTTCTCTCCCTGTCAGCC
Organism: Paspalum notatum; assembly: GCA_022530915.1. NCBI lineage: Eukaryota > Viridiplantae > Streptophyta > Magnoliopsida > Poales > Poaceae > Paspalum > Paspalum notatum. Next base: position 30,239,015 of record CM039692.1, read on the forward strand.
TGGCCCAGCGCCCCCTTCCCTCTCTCTGTCAGCCCGGCCCAGCGCCCCCCTTCCCTCTCTCTTTCAGCCCGGCCCAGCGCCCCCATCTCTCCCTTCCTCCCCTCCCGCATGGGCCGAGCCCAGCCGGCGATCCCAGCTCCCGCTCCTTCTCCGGCCAACGGCCCACTCGCTCGCACCCGTCCCCTACCTCCAGCGCGCGCCAGCGACGACGCGTGCACGCGCGCGACGCCGTCGTCGCCGCGCCGTCCCCCACCTCTCTGCGCCGCCGCAGCACCTCGGCCAGGCACTCGAGCGCCCTAGTCACCGCCCTAGCCCGGTCGCGGCACGCAAGCCGCTACCCCCCAGGGGAGTGCCCGGTCCCCGCCGGCTCGGCACGCCATGCCGGCGCGCCACGACGCCGCGTCGCCTGCGGCCAAGGTCGCACGCGCACACTGCCACACTCACGCTCGCGGACGCGCCCACTTCACCCGTGCACGGGCACGCCCTTCTCCCCAGAGCGCGCCACGCCTCCCCTCCCCTGCTCCGGGACCCGCCGGACGGCGTCGGCCCCGCCTCGACGCCGCCGCGCCGCCACCTATAAAAGGGGCAAGCCCCCGCGCCGGCTCTTCCTCCCGCTTACCCCGACGCACGCACCCACCACCTCCACCCTCGGCAAGCGCCTCAGCGCGAACGCCCCGTCCACCCCGTTCCGGTGCCCGCCTTTGCCGACCACCTCCCTCTCCGATTCCGGAGCTCCGAGCTACCCCGAAGCTCCATTAGGTGAGCACCGCGTCCCTGGTAAGGGCGCGCACCTTTCCCCTCTCTCTCTCGGCCCGGCCCCGCCCCGGCCTCGCCGGAGCGCCGCCGCGCCTTGACCCTCCACCCCGGCGCTCGCCGTTGAGCTCCCACACCGCGCCATCCACGTCCACGTCTACATCAACCTTCTCAGCTTGGATCCGCCTCGCTCCTGGGACGGTCCCCGGCGACGGAACCGGATCACCGGCGGCAAGCCGCCGGTGAACCGCTCCGCCCCCGGCGACCGGCTCAATCAAGACCCGGACCGGCTCGGGCCGGACGGCCGTCACCGTCACCCCCTGTCGCCGTAAGGCTGACAGGTGGGGCCGGGTGGACGCCGTTCGCCCGCCGTCCCTCCCCTCCGCGCGGCCAGTGGGCCGGCCTGCTAAGGCCCACGGGCGCGGTGAGGGGATGGGCCGAGCCGTTTCGGAGGAAGGGGTTGGGCTGCGCGCGCTATTTCGGCCCGCGTGGTTTTTCCCTTTTCCAAATGATTTTTGAATATTCCAGAAATTGAAATGTGTATATCTCGGTCATTTTAACTCCGAATCAAGTGATTCTCCCACCTAAATTCATCTAAAATCACCCTCTACCCATCCACATAATTTCCACTCTGTTTTGAATATGTATGCATGTATGTTTACTTGTGTGTTTGTTTTGCGGTAGACGAAACGCCCGAGAACCCGCCGGAACCGGAAGTGACTGCTATCGACACCGAGCCCGAGGAAGCAACTCCCGAGCTTCGCTGTGACGAAGAGCTTGACGACGGCAAGTCCACTGAATTCCCCGTGCTTGATGCATAAAAATACCTAATTTCGTCAATACAACCCCGGCCTAGGTTCATAACACAAAAACCCTGCATGTTTTGCTAGCTAAGGACTACCCCAATAAAGTAGCCTCCTAAGCCATACTAGAAGTAGCGCGCATAGGTGGGATCGCTCATATGCTATACCATTTATAATTCCTCGCTTGGAAAATGAATTATGGATGGGCGGAAAAGAAAAGGAAAGTGTTTTGGTGTAAAACATGGGGAAAGACCCCGGCAGACGACTTCGGTTGTTGAAGCCACATTTGGGGGTAGAAACCCTGGGGTGACGTGATCACGGAAGCCCCGGAGTCCGGCCCTTGTTGCGAGGGTCGGGCAGGTGATAGCTCAGTTAATGAGCGAGTGTGGGAGCTCTACCCTTAAGGACCGAGTTTACGACTCATCTCACCTAACCCGCTTGTGCAACCATTCGAGGTTGTATGCGGCAACCCGTGGTCGGACCCCGCAAGGACCAACCGGACGTAGACCGGTGTGCTGGGATGCATGAGAGATTGGGAAATGGGCGCGGTTGCATGGCTGCGGTCAGGGGTCAACAGTCGCGTGGCTGCGGGTCTGAGCGACAGGTGGTCCCGCGTCTCTCATGGTTGAAGTCTGGGGAAGCCTTGCACGGGAATGGCCTAGATAGGATTGATATGATATGGTCGCTCCTATCATGATATCCGAACTTGTGGGTAAAGTGCACATCTCTGATCAGAGTTTAAAATCTATCCGGATAGTCCAGTGTCCATTGTTATGGACGGGGTTACGGTTTGGTCTCGGAAACTAGCTTCTTAAAAAAATGTGGGATGGGAAGGGTTAAAAGAATGGTTTTGAGGCAGCTGGGGTTGCCGAGGAGGAGTGTGTGAAAAATGTGGTGGCCGGTGAGCCACGAGCCGCCCGGACCGGCCAGTCCGACGGCAAGTATTTGTTCTGGGGGAATAAAACCGTTTTCCTAAACTAAAACATTCCAACTAGTTATCACATGCATGCGCAACTCTTATCATGGCAAACACCCTAAGCTACAGATATTCCCTTGCATGTACTAATAGGTCTTTACCCATCCCTCCGCGAGGAGTGAGGTGGGCTTGCGGAGTACGAAGTACTCACCCTTGCCTTGTTGTCGTTTTTCAGAGGACTTCGACGCGTTCGCTGAAGCGTTCTTCGGCTAGGTCGTGCTCTTATCCCCAACCGCCTGTGGAGTTGGGTCGAATAAAAGATGCTCGTTTTATTTACCGCTTCCGCTGATTTATGTAATGTTGTGTTGTAATCGCTAAGTCAGACTCTTTACTGCTTTGAATAAATGTGTAGCTAGCCTCCTGGGACTAGCTTTTGTATCACATTTAGCTTCTGAGAAATCAGAGGCACTTCATGCTGGTTCCTAGATCTCGCGTGGGGCTGAGAGTGGCCCGCGGAGGGTGTGACCGGACGAAGGATTGTCGTCGTCGCGTCCGTCGCGCCGTACCACAATGATTCGTATGTGCGGCGTCTCGCATCGGATGCTAGCTGGGTGATGTGCCGTTGATGGTCGCGCCGACCGAGCAAGCGGGGCGGTTGCTGTGGAGGCTGGTGGTGTTGGAGTTTCGTCGGGAGAAGACGAGTTGGTGGCGCGGTGGACTCCTGCGGTTCGCTGCCGACCGCTTATCCGCACGCCAGCCTGCATAGCTGCCGGGTGGAGCGGCGCGAGGCGGCGTGGAAGCGCGGGCGTCCGCGCCGGGGATATCCCACGTGGAGGAGCGGGAGGGTTGGGTAGGGGCGAACGCTGAGCGCGGCGGGGGCAGCATCACCGGCCGGCCTGGCGGCATGACGCAGCGCGGAGTGGGAGTGGTGCGCTGGCGGCGAAGCGAGGATGAGGGATGAGGGAACAAACCTTCCTGGGCGTATGGATCGATCTTGGGTCCTTCCTTTTCTCTTGGCGTTTGGATCGATCTCTGCTGCTGCCTTGATTCAGTGGGGAGACGGAGAACTCGACGAGGAGATGGATGATGGTATTTCGGTGTGGGCGCGTTACGTGGAATGCGAAGCGGCAATCCGGATGCGAGAGTTAAAAAGCCCGCGGTGATGGGCCCGGTGTTTTCCTGATTGGACGCCAGCTCGCGGAGGTTCTCAGAGAGTGCTCGTTGCAGCGTTAACGCTGCTGCGGCGTTAACGCATCCCAATACCGAAGCTTCTGGATCACTCGATGCTTCCATCGTACGGCGTGGAGATCACGTGACACTGTTGCGTTAACGCTGTCATTGCCACCGAACTCTCTCTCAAAAGTCGAAACGACCGATGGAGACGGCTGGAGCGATGAGTTCCGATGCTGCTGCTAGTAATCGGACGGACGATGTGAAAGCAGGTGACGTGGCCTGTCTCGTTGGCCTGGGATTGAACTTTGGTTTCGTTATGAAGAGAGACGGACGATGTGAAAGCAGGTGACGTGGCGTGTCTCGTTGGCCTGGGATTGAACTTTGGTTTCGTTATGAAGAGATAGGCTCCTCTGAGCCTCTCCACGTCGCTGCCGCGCTAGATTCTCGCCCATGTCCGTATGTGCATTACTCTACTACTAGTGTTTGATTAGATTATTACTGGTGACACACAGCTCGGTCATCACCTAGTAGAACACTAAACAAAAAGCGTGTCCAAGGATTCTCATTCACAGGCAGTCAAGCACAACGCCTGGCTGGGCTGTCTGCGGCTCAGGTTTCCAGCTGTCAACTGGGGAAGCAGTGCCGGTGCATCACAAATGCACACGTACACAACCAAATCATCGACACGTTTTTTTTTTTCTTTTTTGTTCTGATTTCTGAACCGTGACTTCTGTCCTCGACTGTTGCTTCACTCAAGGACGGACATGGAAGAAGACGAAAATGGCGAAATGCGAGGAACGCCCTGAAGGCACTCCACCGCCGGCGTAAACCTGCCGAAAGTCACGCTACAAGCGCAGCGAATCAGACCGTCTGGGTTTCAAAAAAAAAAAAAGAATCAGACCGTCTGTGTTACACTAGTACACTTGCTTACTGTAATCACACCAGCTGAATATGTTTGTGGGTACTTAGGCAGGCAGGGCAGGATACACACACAGCTCACCTCGACGCACTGATTTGCGTGCGCAGAAGCCTCTTCCTGAGCTTTGGTTTGTTTGAGCGAAAGATTCCTTAACCTGTCTTAATCGCTCTATGTTCTACGGCCATTCGAATTCTGATGCTGCCGTGCTGCTGAAGGTTTCCGACTTTTGATTCAGAAAATGTTGCTTTCCACGGTATTTAGACTGCCACTAAGGCAGTGGAAATCATATTTCTGACCACAGGTCATGGCGATGAAAGTGGTTCCATTAGTATGTGCCCCCTGCATTAGTTTATGAGACGAGATTGCAAGTGGCACACTGCAAGATTCGGGTTTAGGGGGATCGATGCCTGATCGACAGCTCAAAATCATGTTCTTGAACGAAACGAGCCGGTCCTAATGTCTTAACCGACAGGATTGCACACAGCCGGTTCCTGTGACCCTTCTCTACCACTGTTGCTCGCATGTGTATAAACCACCTGAAGGCACGTTACCATGTGTTTTTTTATCCCTCCTCCACTTGCTTGTTTGCATCCCAAGTTAATGAAACAAGCTGAATATAAACTGGTGACGACCTGTAGATTTTGAATAGGAAACAATCTAACCAACTTAATATACGAATACGAGCCTGTTTTCTGTTTGGCAATAATATGATGCTTTTACTATGTTGCCAATAGATTTTAGATCAGCAAAGGCGTATTTTCCAACCCGGACATATATAAGCTTTATTTACAATCACATTTCTGATCACCACTCTTTGCACTCAAAAGTAATTCCACTGTATGCACTTTTCTGCTTATCACATGCCCTTGCTTTACCTAAAACACATCAGATTCGAGCACACATGGAAACATCTGTAACACACTCCAGCCAGTTAGCATTTCTTTACTTGTATACCAGACAGTTGCAATCCACACAATCAGAAAGAACAATGAACAGAACTGAACATTACTGAATTTGTATAGCATTGAGCTTCCTCGAATAGTAAAGGTATATATATTTACAGGTCCCTCATTTTCACTCATTGGTGGCTCCGACCAGAATCGATCTTCCTTGCCAACTAGAGGTAGACCAGGGCAGCCACACAGGCACACAGCTGAGAGATCAGATGTTTTACCATACAATTTGCTTGAGCTGAACACTGGCGCTACCATGTGGTGATATATTCAGTTCCCTAACCATCCTACTAGTTTACACAATTGAGCACTTACAGAGCATGGAACGCGCCATTCTCAGCCATTGCAGATGGCATTGAGCAGCACATGCCCCAGCATCAGGTCCACGAAGTACTGGTGCCCAATCTTGCCGTCCCGCCACACAAACCTCGCCGGCGCACGGCCATAGTGCACACCGTCATTGCAACGGTTGTCATAGTGCCATGGGAACGTCATGTCGAAATTGTCGATCACCCCGCCAGTGAGCACCCCATGCCGCCTCATCTTCTCAACGAGCACGCCATTGAACGCCTCCATCTTGCTTGGATTGAACGCCAGGTCCCTCGCGTAGCCCCCAGTAGCGATTGTCGTCCGGTAGAACACCCTCGGCGCCGCATGCCCACGAGCCCGCACTTTGGCCAAGACGCCAGACCAGAACTGTGCTGCAAATTCGGCGCCCTGCGCATAGGTGCGGATGCTGGTCCAATAGCAGCCGTCGTGCAGGCCGGAGTTCAGGAGCACGACGTCCGGGACACGGTCACCGGACATGAAGTAGGACCGGATGATCTGCCGGAACCCCCTGTTCCGGAGGGATTGCAGGCCGAGGTAGTTCATGCTCATGTTCCAGTGACCGTTGAAGATGCTGGTAATCCTCAGGGTCTCTGGCCCGCCGCTGGGGTTCTTGAACACGGCATCGAACCGGCGCGTGACGGCGGACGTGTCGGTGACGCCGAGGACGAAGGTAAGGAGGTTCCGGATGGTGTCGACGTGGTTGGAGTCGCCCCAGAAGAAGAGCCACTTGCCGTCGAGGCACCGCCAGGCCGCGTCGGCCTCGAAGAGCCTGAAGGAGCAGTGCGCCGAGTACACCCACCCGTTGCTCTCCAGCGCGCCGAGCGGGCCGTCGCACCACGGCGCCTCGCAGGGGTGGTCCGGCCGCAGGCACCGGTACCTCCCCTCGGCGTCGACCTCCTCGCAGCTGTCGTTCCTGGCGAGGCGCGTCCACCGCCCCGACCAGGCGTCGCGCGAGAAGTCCGCGGCGCGGCACGTCTCCAGCGCCGGCAGCGACGACGCGTTGCTGCTAGCCGGGCGGAAGAACAGGAGCGGGACGCTGCGCAGCTCGGCGCGGTACTTGAACCGTGCGGAGGAGAACTTGAGCCCCTCGAAGCTGCGGAAGAGGAGGACGACGGTGAGGCGGAACCCCCTCGCGGCGAAGCGCGGCGCGACCTGGAGGCGGAAGGAGTAGGAGCCGTCGCCGCGGTCCACGACGGGGGGCCGCGACTTCCACGCGGGGCCGGAGAGGTCGACCTCGAAGTAGTCCCCGCCGAGGCAGCGGCGCCGGCCCGCCTCGTCCAGCGCCCAGAACGTGAACTCGTGGATCTCGCCCGCGCCGAGCGCGGTGGCCTCCCCCCTCGCCGCGGCGCCGTCGAGGGCCCCGACGGAGATGTTGGCGGTCCGCGCGTCCCGGCACGGGGAGCCCCCCGGCGCGAGCCACCGCGCGAGGAGGTCGTCGGTGAAGTTGGGGCGGTCCGGCACGGACAGCCACGAGAGCGAGTTGGCGGCGGCACCCCTGTCGGCGGCGGCGGCGGCGGGAGCTGCGACTCCTCCTCCGCCGCCGACGTAATGCAGGTACTGGCGGCGCAGGCGGCGGTGCGCGCCGGCGCCGGCGAGGGATGCGTCGGCGGCGAGGAGGACGATGACGGCAATGAAGGACGCGAGCGCGAGCTTCGCGGCGGAGGGGCCCGGCTTCTTGGGGTGGTCGCCGCCGCAGCCGAAGCAGGAGGAGGCCCTCCTGGCGGCGTCGGCCCCGAGGCGTGGCTGCTTCTTGGCGTCCCCGGCGGCGAGGGATGGGTGGAGGGGCGGCGAGAGGTGCGCCGACATTGCCGGGCCGGGGGCCGCGTAGCGCTACCTGGGGTGGGGGCACGGGGGCTAGCTAGGCGCGGCGCGTGTGGCGTCGCATGCGTCCGCCCGCGTGCGCGACGCGAGGGCGAGCTGGTCGCGCGGGGAGACGGAACTGGGTTGCGTTGGTTGGGGACTTTGCCGGATTGGGATGGCGGTGGCGAGGCGAGGCGAGGCGGGCGGGCGCGAGCGGCGAAGGATTTCGCTGCCTCGCTGTTGCTGGCTTGGGGGATTTGGACTTGCCACTAGAGAGCGGCCGCCGTCGACAGTCGACACGAGTCAGACCGGACGTCCAGATGATAAAGGCACCGGCTGATCGCATCAGAAATGTGAAGTGCGATCTAAAAAAATTCAGGGAAGCGAATTTGTTGTACAGCCGTTTGAAATTGATGGCTGGACGATTACAGTTGGACCATAAATAAATTGATTACCTACTAGTGGTACGTTTCTAGCCTGCCTGTCTTGAATAAATGCGTGTCGGCGAGGACAGGGACTGCATGCATACAATGTCCATCCGATGCGTAGGCTATCCGCGTTCTTTCTGCCATATTTTTCTATTATAGAAAAAATGTTTTATTCTGATCAGCAAGATTTTTTACCTCTATCCAAAAAAAAATATACGTCAATCGATTGTTTTGTATGTTTGGTCAATCGATTTTTTATGAGCCGTCGAATCTAAATCGGATGGATAGAAATTACAGTGTACGGCACCATAATTACGTGTATCGCCACCGTAGTTACCGTATATTGTCACCGTAATTACAGTATTTTTCCACCATAATTACAGCGTATCATCGTAATGAGTGAATTACGTTAAAGATGAGGCGGATGGAAGAAGAGAGGAGTGAAATCTGAACTATTGGATCGCAATCTAACGATAAGAAAAATCGATTGACGGTCAATCAATTGCTACCTAGACAGACTCGAAACATACCTCTAAATCCATATTTACCTTATATCTCAACTCTATAATCAACTACCACGTTTATTAATATTTTTAACTTTCCCACCACCTTCCCTCCTTCCCTTGCCATTCTCGTCTTTTCCTTCCCAATCCCGACACCCCACACGCCCCACCGCGCTCCTCCACAACGTGCACCCATGAAGGAGGCGCCGGTAGCCTTCTCCCCGTTGATCCCGCCTCCTCTCCTCTTCCGTCTCCAGTCGGCACGGGCCTTCTCAGGGCCGGATCTGGTCACGCCTCCAAGATCCTCCGTGCCCGCCGCCGCCCACCTCCCACGCGGTCCTCCAGCTTCCCCCGCCTCGTCGTGCAGTGGCCGCTCCCACGGCGGGAGGCGAGTTCGTTGTGGAAGAAAGAGAAGCAGTATGGGGGTGATGACAACGACTCCATTCGTAAGGTGAGAGAAGATTCACCTTATCGTAGGGGAGTTTTTTCAGTCAACGGCTGCACCGGTCGAATCAGCTATATACGTTTAGGGTGGAGTTTTCAGCTGTCCACTGGTGATAGCCTTAGCCTGTTGTCATCAGGTTTCTTTCCAAACGTCCACTGTATTTCACTTTCTATTTAAAAATTATCCCTCTAGGTACATAGCGTGTATAGTATTTTGCACATTTTTTAAGTCTTAGTGACACCGGCTTTAGAAATTTTTCGCTTTGGCTGTAGAATGTTTTGCACTTTTATTTAGGTTGTACGTGAGCACAATTTAACAGTATACATAACAATAAAAAGATAGTAGTAATCACTCTGTTTCCTTTGAAAATTTCGGCTACAATCACCAAGGGTCGGCTCTGCGACATTTTTACTGCTTCCGGTCTCAGGCCAGAAATGCCACCAGGTCTTTAAATTTCCGAGCTAAATTTTAACTCCCGTCATATCGAATTTTTGGACGCCAGTTACAAGTATATAAATAGAGTTTAATTATAAAACTAATTACACACATAAGTACTAAACGTCGAGATGAATTTATTAAGCATAATTTATTCATGATTATTAAATGTGATGCTACAGTAAATATTTGCTAATCATGAATTAATTAGGCTTAATAAATTCGTCTCGATGTTTAGTCCTCATCCGTATAATTAGTTTTATAATTATATTTAATGCTTTAGTCCCGAAACATTTGATGTCACGTGAACTAAATTTTTGCTTATAGATCCAAACAAATGCATCGTTGAATTGCGTTCGAGTTGCCGCTGATCCGGGCACGGGAGGAGGACACCCCCACTTGTCTCGCGCTCTGCTCCCGGACAATGATCCTGGGAGATCAACATATCGCGGCAATGATCCTTGCTGTGAAATCAGCCTGCCGCCGGGTACTGACGAGGGAACGATGATCGCCTAGTCACTAGTCAGTTCGTACAGTACAGTACAGTACATGGCTCTATGCGGCGGGCGCGGGCAGAGGATCCTATGCCCTCACGTGGCGGGGCCCATACGTGCCCAACCCTTTCTTTCAGCCTTTCGAGGTGGTGTTGGGCTGTCTGTCTCGTACTCTCGTCTCGTCGTCACCTGCTCCGCTCCGCCCCCGTCTCCCAGTGGCCAGTCCCAGTGAAGAACCGAACGTTGGTGCTACTGGCACCCATTCCATTCTCCCAGTCCCAACGCGTGGCCCAGCACCAGCGGTCGTCCACCTGTTGGGCGATACGACGACCCACCCACCATCGCACGATGCTTTTCCCCCTTTGATTGCGTGCGCCGCGCCGGCCAGCCACTTGACCGGGCGCCGGGTGCGCCTCGCCGGCCGCTCCCCGCGCGGCCTCACGGGCGCGTGAACGGAGAGATGGGTGCGGCGTGGGCTTTGCCATGCTGCCGCCACTGCGGCACTGCCAGTGCCAGCTAGAAACGCGACGCCGATGTGGTGTGGCTGGCCGGTGTGAAGTGGTTGTTCGTTTCTTCGCGAGACTTGTACGGATTCTGGTCTCTTCACTCATCAGATTCAGCTTTCGGTGGTGGTACGTTCACCACACATTCATGAGAGGTGAACGTGGTAGGTTTGGGATTTGTTGGTTGCTCCGGTGGGGTTGGCAGGTGTTCGTTCTTGCGGTCTTGCCACCCTTTTTCTTTTTCTTACCGAACGCACGGGTGAGTGGAGAGACAGAAGCGGCCTTTTAAAAAAACATCTTGAATTTCAAGTGCGTCCTCGCCTCCGAGAACTCGTTACTCACACCACACGGGGCATCTCTAAAAAGAATATATAGGTACGGTTGACATATTTGAGAATTGACGGAATCCTGTCATCTGATCACCCGCTAGTACTACGAAAGAATGATTAGCAGTAAAGAAACAGTGCAAACACAGGCAGCTCAAACACCGTACATAGGCTCCACCACAGAATAATAAGACCGTCCCCAACCATTGCCTAAAAAAACCTTTTCTATCCACTATTCTAACTACGATTCTCTCTGTCTACAATAGCGCTACAGTGTCAAACAGTATTATAGACAGCCCGTATACCCAATGGCTGGAGGATAGCCTAACATACCAAGTCCCAGAGCTCCGGTCAGGCAAACCGCAAGCCTGCGTCGGGCTCGGGTGCCAAAATTTTCAACGAGTCATTGTACGAAAGGGCGCCAATCGAGAAAGGCGTAGGTTTTCTGATGCCAATCACGCTGGAATGGCTGGATTATTAACAGGACAGTAGGACACCTTTATGCGCCGGAGCAATTGGTGTTTTCACCAAGGAACGGGAAGCCGTGCCACGGAGTCATAGATGATCATCAGTTGAGAGCACGAGCACCGCTGCACCGGTAGTGTGGTTGTTTGACACGTTAGGCTGAGTCCAATGTAACTTCTATATGAATTTTTTAAATACTGTTTTGTACTGTTTGATCTAAATGCTACGCTGTATATATAGAAAAAGAAATAGTTGGAACAGTGTTCAAAGAGTGAGGATAGAAAATCTTATTGGAATCAGCCTTAGTTTTTAAACCAGCTCGCAGTGTGGACCACCGCACCGGGTTATTTTAACCTTCGCCTGCCTTTGCCTCCGTAGTATAGTATAGTACAGTACTAGCATGATTCCTGTCAATTGTTCAATGAATACGGCACTGGTTGGGTGGCTGATCAACTGCGGGCCATCAAATAAGCCATGTCCTCCGCGGTAATGATGGGTGAGTGAGATATTTAATTGTTTTTTAATAACTGTGCAATAGTTTCTTTGTCTCGAGTCGACTACCCGGGGGCAGCTCCAGTGCGGCTGTGATTGGTAAAGCTAATGGGAACCGATCAGCGCCTTGATAAAGGTAGTCTACAGTGAGAGAAAATTGATACAGAAAGAGGATGTGATATCAATGCAGCTGGAGAGGACTAGCAGCATATTAGCATTGCCAAACAGCCAAAGCGAGAAGAAGTTGTGCCGATCAGGATATGGAAGATGCAATAGCAATACATTAGACTAGTGGTATATGCTAGCTTAATAATAATCTTTGGAACACGTTGCTTTTATTTTGTATCTCATAAAAACAATTTCTTCGTCAGTGGTGAAGAGATCACATTGCCTAAGTTGGAGAAGTTAAAATAAAAAGTCTTCTATTTCCTTTTAGGGTCTCTAACAAGCCAAACATTAAAGTGCTTTTAACAAACCTTGTGATGGCGTGGAAGATTTACACTATGTCCAAAATAATATACACTAAGTGCCTGATTGGTTTGAGGTCAAAGAGGGCAAAGATTAGCTAAGCCAAATTTCTGTCGTGGTCAAATATTGGTAGGCTTGCAAGTGGAGCGAGTCTTGGATATCGCAAAAACCATAAATTTGCCACGAAACTAAGCTCTCGGGTATGCGGTTGCCCATAAACTTAACATTGCAGTCGACATTAAGTTTGTAGTTTTTACCGTAAACTCGCAAAACCCGCAAGGCCCTCATGCGTGGGTTCATTGTTGAAAACCTACCATAATTTGAAACGTGCATTATTGAATTACATATTGTAGCATGTGAGATCTTTGCATTAGGGTAGAGGCGGTGGCGATAAAAATCGTCCTAGCTGCTACCAATGTAGGTTTATGATGCTTTTGCGAGTTCTTGGCTTCCTATGGGTTAATGTTATTGTTCGGTGGTTAAGCGAGGCGGATAATGTTGAACTGCGGTCAATTTGTAGCCGCAACACTTAAGAAACGAGACAATGTTTTTGTGGGACATGCAAATTTGAGGAAAAACCCGTCCTGCCTGCGAGACTAAATATTGGCCATGTACGGACAAACAAAAATCAATGAGAATTGAGTAGTTTGTCAAATAAATATTATAACATTAGTCCACAGCCAAACATCAGCAAACATGCTAATAATTTAGCTTCTTAGCTATTCTTGCCTGAAACCAAAAGACATGCTCTAAAAAGTGTCCTCAAAGGCTCAAACCGAACGGAACCCACGGTGTCGGGGTTCATGTGCCGGAATATGTTTCGCACAACCGTACCGTACGTACCTACGCGCTGGATGTGATGCATGCAGCATGCGCGGACCATATACAAATTACAATACAGTACTAGGTGTTGCCGTCTGCGTACTACTCCGTACTAGATTAACGAGCACTACTAGTCATTAAACGAGCACCAAATGCCACCAAAAGGAGTGCTGGTACTTCTGAGCTCCATTAAGCCTGAATGACCATGACCGATCCCGACGATACAGAGGCCCTGGGATCGTGCGGCTGGATCCATTTGCCTGCATCCTGCAGACGATGAGCAGCAGGCGGTCCGTGGATCACCGACTGGCTGGCCGACGTGTCGTCTTCCTTTTGTTTCATGGCTACGCCGCCCTCTTCTTTAGTTACCAAAGAGTCAGCTGGATGCAACGATGGATCCTGCGTGCCGCGTGAAGCCAAGCATCGTCTCTGTACCAATGTCGACGACTCGTAGCCACTTCGCCAGATCCCTGGATCTGGACGGAATGGTCCATAGGTGTCCCGGCGGCCCAATCGCACAACAAGCCCGTCCGGCCCGCGTACGGCGAGCGTGGGCTCAAAGATTTTAAGGCCCTATCTGCCCGCCACGTGCTCGCTGCTCAGCATCGCCCCTCACTCGCTGGGCCAGAAGAAAGTAAGCTCGAGGCTTCGTCTCGGCCCAGACTGATGGCCTAGCGTCTCCTGCTCCGGACCCGGCCCAACAACATCGCCTGCGCCGCCGATAGATAGCTACTGCTTTCTCAAAAAAAAAAAAAAAAAGGATACATAGCTACTGCCTGCCCAGCTGCGGCGGTGGAGAAAGGGCCACGTAGTCACATGACAAAAATCGCGCGCATGCATCTGTGCTGCTGCGACGAAAACAACATTCCTCGGCAAATGGACCATCTTGCTCGTGCTCGTCGTAGTAGACGATGTGGGTTGCTTGCTTCCCCTGCTCAGACCGCTCACCGTTTCCATGGCCGAGACTGGGCGGGTGTACGCATGGCTGCATCCTTCCTCATCACCGCGGTAATCCTGGGTTTCCTCATCAGCCGCGTTGATCCGATCACTCGACCTGGTTCCGTGCACGAGCTGCCTGTCGTGTCGTGTCGGTGGGGATTCCACGGAGCGGCCACCTGCTGCATGCCACGGCATGCGGCGCCTGGTGTCTGGGCTCCTTCCCCTGTGCAGCCGGCCGCCGTCGCGCCGTCCATCCATGGCTGGCAGAAGAAACCAACAAACCGTCGAGGCAGAAAACGCCTCCACCGATCCTTCACTGCGCGCACGTCACACGGCGCCCCCCCGACACCTGTTGACGTCGTTGGAATCCCGAGGCCCCGCCCGGGATCCCACGCACCGCGCCGGCACCGACGATCCACCCGCAGATCTATGCTATCGTACCAGGCTTTGTATCATTCCTCTGTTCCATCTACCCCTACACACTGTACCACTACTCCACTAGGAGTGTAGGTTGGACGAGCTGGGGGTTAGCCCACCCAGGCGAGGGACAGCAACGGACGTTTCACGAACCAACCGCCGCACGGACTCCCATGTCGCAGGGGGGCGGCGCGGCCGACAGGCGGCGGCGGAGTCGCGATTCCAGATCTGGATGCGCTCTGTTGCATGTCCCAAGAATCCACGCACGTCCTGCTGGCTCATTGGCTGGCTGGCCGGCCGGAGCTGCGTGCGTGATTCCGTTCCGTCCAGTCCACCACCATTGGCACCGAAACCAGCGGAAAAAGAAAGGAACCCCCAGCGGAAGGGAAGGAGATCAGCGCGCCGTGCGAGGCACCATCATCGGTTTCAAAAGTTGCACCCAATCATTGCTCATTTGGCAATGGAAAATTCCATTCTCATTCAGCAATAGCACTAGACCAACGGGGTTCACTTCATCATCTTACAAAAATGTGGGGGCAGAGGAATTGCGAAAAAAAATAGAATTAATAAATTGCGCAAGAACAGCTACTACACACAGCACCGGACCACCAGTGGCTAGCTTTTACTGTACACACACGGATTAATTAATTATTCGGTGTGGTGGTGCGGTGCCCCCTCTTGCCCATATCCCTCCTCCCCTAGCTAGGGCTCGCCATTATACATTTTTTTGGCCCACCAGGGGATCGGAGCAGAAGATGGGTTTATTATTTACCATATACGAATAGCAGCAATCATACTTAGAATTAATTAATAATTAATTAAAAAGATTAAACTAATCCGGCCGGCTGATGATTCCGACGACGCCCTTCTTCATTCGTTCCGCACGTACTGTCACTGCATCTGGAGTTAGTTGTGCTTTTTTTTTTTTGGTCTCTCTTTTTGATGTGCTTCACCATGAGGAGGAGGACGAGGAGTTCAAATTAAATCAGGCGCCGCGCTTCTTGGTCGGCGCGCCGGCGGCCAGGGCGTTCCCGGCGGCAGCCCGCGCGGCCCTGGCGGCGGCGCTGCCTCTGTTCTTGCCCTTCTTCTTGGGGTGTGCGGACCCGGGCGTGGACCGCGGGATGAAGACGCCGGTGCCCTTGCTGCCGCACTGCTGCTGCTGCTGCTGCTGCCACGCGCTGTCCCCGCCGTAGCAGCTGGCGCCGTGGTGGTACAGCGCGTACGGCGGTGGCGCCAGCAGCGACGCGCCCCCCTGGTGATGGTGGTGGTGCTGCAGCGACGGCACATGGGCGAACCCCTGAAAGCCAATCAATCCAGAGGTCAGTTATTAGCTGGTGGCCGCGGTGGTCGTGTCGCGAGGCCTCTCTCGGCGCTCACATGATGTGATGCGATCATGGCAAAAAAAAAAAACTTTATTTATATAATACTATATACTATATATATAACCTACTTATATATATGATAAAAAAACTGAAAGCAATGGAAATCGGTGGCCGATAGCTAAGCTTAGGCTGTGGGATCGGAGCAGTGTACAGCAACTAGGTAGGCAGGGAACATGACTCGTGGCCACTTGCGTGCATGCAGAGATTTCGGCACCGGATCATGTCACAGGAATAGACGATCGAGCTGGCCGGCCGGCTGGGGAGAGGATTAAATTAGACAACGTACAGCGAGATGCGGCCAGCAGCCAGCCATCTACGTACACAACAACTCGCGTCGAAGGCCATGATAATACTGCTGCGAGCAACAGTGACGGCCGGCCGGCACGGGTCGCATGCCCCGCATCATGAGGTGTTTGTGTGCAAGCAATGATAATAAAGATTATTGATCCAAGCCCCCAAGCAACACATCGACCTATCTGTCGATAGATGGATCGCAGCTCGATCGTACGTGGATCGACCGACGTGGCAAAGTACTATGAAACGAAACACAACATGACAATCATTGAGGGAAGGTGGTACGTGACGTGGGTAGCCATTTAACTTAATTGAGTGCTTTTGGAGCCATGCTAATCACTTATTAGCTACTACAATTGGAGCGCCATGTGCGTACGTACGTATGGGGAGGCGATGCCGGGATATGACTATGAGCATAATTAAGCAAGCAGGGTGATTAGCATGGAGGTTTAATTTGGTGGCAGGCTGGCAGCAGCAAAGCACGGCGCGCATGTATGTTGGGAGGATCGGTCGGCCGGAGTGGCGCTAGGGATAGGATCGGAGGCGTGAATAATTAGCTCAACCTGCACACACACACACACTGCAGCGGCGACGCGGCGGGGACAGCCATGCGTGGTGGTGATGGTGCCGTGCCTTGCAAGTTTCTAATTCAGGAACGGCAAAGGAGAGCGACACCGGCTGCTGGCGGCAGCAACGCCTGTGCACGTCACGGGGGCCGCTGCCCGCTGGGTGCTGGGGCCCGCGGTCGCGCCTAGGAGGAAATTAGGCATCTGCTCAATCACAGATGCGCTAATCACTGTCATTGGCTCGCTGCTATACCCTATCTAGTACTGTATTACACTGACAGAACTGTATGTGTGGCGCCCATCCCATGGCTACGTACGGTACGGCCGACACAGAAAAATCCCTCTCCTGCCCAAAGATACTCCTATATGTGTGTAGTACCGTATGTGTGTATTTCACAAGGCACTACCGAAGATTCTCCCCCACCCAGATTTCAACTCGAATTTACACTGACGATTTCCCAGCACGCCGGGCCCTCAAACTCAAAGTTCAAGTGGCTTTGTTGCCTGTCCAACAGTAGCTCCTATATATAGCTCAGCTCAACACTGCCGCAATGACGGTCAATTTCTCCGGAAAGGCGTTTTGTTTTCCTCTCACTAATTAATCCAGAGGCGCCTCACTGATGACGTACGTACCATCAGTCCATCACACGAGAGATACGCCGCCGGCCGGCACTTATTGCGATACTCCATCGCAGCTCTCTGCTACTCGCCGGAGAAATTCTGCGCGTACGCAAAGTGACCCGGCCGGCCGGTAGATACTTACGCGCTAATTACCAGTGGTAGTACCAACTACTTGGCCGCCACTGCACAAGTAGGCCATGATCGGGATATGGCATCTTCAATTCGTCTCGGGTTCTTCTTCGTGCTCCGCTGTCGGACGGAGTGGGTGGGCGAAACGTACGAACGGCCATGGCGTCTGGTTTTGGTACCACGGTGAGGACGTGAGGAGGTGGTGTGCGAGCAGCCATGTGTTGGGGAGGGGGTTGGGGGCCTGGGGCTCTCCTCTCCAATGCAACAACCAAAACCAAACCAACCAACCACCGAGAAGCTCCGGGAACGCAACAGAAGGTAGCTGGGCCGGGGAGTCAGTCAGGGGATTGTGATGATGATGATGATGATGCGCGCACGTGCGTGGCACGTGCATGCACATCGGTTGGTGGTGCCGCCGATGGGGGAGTGAAGGAGGAGGAGGAGGGGGCGAGTGGGGGCTCACCGGGAGGGGGTGGGCGGAGGGGATGAACTGCGCGGCGGCGGCGAAGTCGGCGGCGCCGTCGTCGTCGTCGGTGATGAGCAGCGATATCCGCTTGCTGAGCTCGGCGAAGAACACGTCGTCCTCCAGCATCGTCTCCACCGCCATATCTGATGATGCTGCCGCTCAGCTCGAGCTCGGCCGCCGCCGCTGCGCTGTGGCGAGGCGAGGCCGCGGCGAGGTCGGAGAGCAGAGGCAGCAATGGAGGCGCGGCGGCGCAGAGGCAGGGGAGGGGGCAGAGCACCGCGCGCGGCGGCAGCAGAGAGGCTTTGCGGCTGTCTGGCGGTGCGCTCGCCCGGAGCCCGGAGGAGGCGCCTTTATTAATAGCGAGGGGCCGTGGGCCCGGGGTAGCAGCTGGCCAATCCCGCGCCCCGGAAAGGTCGTGGACCCCACGAATGTGGGGGGAGCGCGGTCCCTGCACATGTTCGCAATCCGCTCCGCTCTCGCCGCGGTCCAGTGAGTGGTGCGCGCCCTCATCATCCCCTTGCCCTTGCCCGCCATGGGACGGGGACGAGACCGCCAGGCCCCACCTGCCAGACAGACAGGTGGAAAAGGGGAAAAAAAAATACTACTAGGCCATGATCAATTGTTGCGAGGGAGAATTTTGCCGAGACACAACAACAACAGCTCAACAAGGATGAGAGCGACGAGAGCGCAGTTTACACAGCTGCTACGAACTGGAGCGGGGGAGCCTATATGCGGCCCGACATCATGGTTGATAAGGCCGGGTTGCTCGGATCATCAGCCATCAGGCGGAGTTGGAATTGGAGGCAACTGTGGTGCTCGTTGCCATCTGATTTTTTTTTTTTCCTGATCGGAATCCGTCCGGATCGCATGATGATGAAGCGTCTCAATTGCAGCTAGCAAAGCAGACTTGGCTGGGAAGCAAGGCAAAGCCGCCGGCCGCGTACGACGACGGGGCATGAGTGCATGGCATTAACGGCCCGCCATGGATGTTTGTTCAAAGGGGAAAATGACGGTGTGCTCTGGGCCCGGGATTATCCCCTTCTCCCCCCTGCGAGCGCGCGCGAGCGGATCAGGCGGGGAAAAGCGGATGAGGCTGCTCCGGCGCGGAGTCGGCCACCGAAGCCAGAGCCAGCCGGGGCGGTGGACTGGTGGTCGTGGAACCCGCGCGCCGATGGGGGGGCCCCGGGATCTCCGCTGCCCACATGGAGTGGCAGGCCCACATGCCCAGGGTGGCCTGGCCGCACGGAGGGAGGGGAGGCGTCGCACAACCCCACCTGACCTGCTGGCCCTGGACTGGCCGGGGCATGTTCGCGTTGGCCACGCACTGACACGATCAACTGCTGCTGCTGCCGGTGCTAATTGTAATTGCTGCCGGGTAAACCGCTGATTGGCGGGCGAGGTGGTGCTAATTATTGGCGCCGTGCCTGCCTGCCTGTCCTAATTCCGTGATGGAATCACCAGAGGAGAGGACCCGAGGAGGCCCGGCGGCGGTGGCGAATTAAGCTGGGGCCGGGGACCTGTCGCCTCGTACTCTCGCCTCGTCTCGTCTCACGGTCACGGTCACGGTCACGGGCGCCTCCCCGCCGGCCCGCCCGGCCCTGGCAGGGCGAGCGAGGGCGGCGCCACTGGTTGGTTTCCATCATGTGCTCCGCCCGGGGGCCGGGGGCTCTGCCGCCGCGCCCTCGGCTCGGGCTCCGGCTCGGCTGGTTCCTATCCGGAACGGGATGGGGTTCCTTGGGACCGGTGGATATGGTGATGGATGAGTGAACTGGGGGCCGACTGCGGCGGAAGCAGGGGCAGAGGCCGCGCGCGCTCCACGTCGGCCGACCTGCTCTGCTCCTCCCACTGGGCTGCTGGGGGAGGTCAGCATCCGATGTGGAGCAGCTGGAGGCGCAGGCCACACCCGCTTCGCCAGCCAGTGACCACTTCTCGGCGAGCGAGCGGGCGGGCGGGCGGGCGGTTGTGTGGCTGCCGTGCGTGCAGGCAGGCAGCCGACGCGTGGGGCGCCGGCCGCTTGTGGTATACGGACACGGCAGGCTGCACAAGCCGGGTGCCGACGACGGACAAAGACAAGTAGCGGGATGGCCCGAGGCCGCTGCGGCTCGCGCGCCACACCACTCCTGTGCTGTGCGCTGCTACATGCCGTGCGTGACCCGTGACCGTGACCGGCGACGGCGAGCCGCCAGGGCATCAGAGCGCGGTAAACAGCTAACGGATGTCGTGTAACAGCGAGAGCTGTCAGTGACGAGGTGACAGACAGGTGCGTGCCGAGCCGAGCGGAGCGAGCGACTCGCGCCCGTCCCTGCGCCCCATGAGCTGGTGGCTGGTGCTCCAGCTATCCGGTGCGTGCGGTTTCGTGGTGCTCCCCCGTCGGCGCACCGTAGGTCGCCAGCGCGGAATTTCGTTGCGGAATGTTGGCTTGCCGACGGATTTTTTTTTGTGTGAGCGCCGAGGGAGAATTGGAGTTTCGTGAAGCTGACCTGCGTGTGTGTATTTTCCGTACAAAAACATCTGGGTGCGCAGCTTTTACACCATTCGAAATTTGCGCAGTCAGTGCTCTTTGCTTGCTTGACGTGATGATGTGTCCTAATGGTCGTCTTTAATCGAAAAGTACGAGGAGGAGGACATGACTTGTTATGGATGTTGCCATGTTTTCCACATGTTGACTACCGTGTCTTTTTGAATCTACGATAGAAGTTTGGACCAAGTTGCACATACGTGTTTTCCGGCCGGCCGAAGGGACGCAACACGCAAGTGAGGTAAAGTACCCATTGTAACACTTTCTTTCTTTCCTTTTTGGTTTTCAACGATATGTGCATGCTAACAATCTGGATAGCTCACAACATTGTGTACAGGCGGCCTATGAAGATGGACGGTGCTACACACATGGCATATACAGCGACGAGTTTAGCAATTCCTCTGTTTTTCCGAAGACAAAGGCGGGCACCACAGTACGCGTGCATGATGATTAATGAAGCCTCCCACTCACACCACCTCAGCTCGTTATTCGAACATGCTCACATGTCCAGCGACTGGAAAAGAAGAAACAAATGACAGAGGAATAAAAACGTTTGGACGATCCGAAATCATTCAGTTTCTGTTGTGAGTTATAACCAGGCAATTTCAGTTTTTCCATCTAGGCATTTGATATGATGAAAAGAACATTAATTATGCCAATAACTTTGGTGGTTCCTGAACTAAGCATAGCTGCTAGTTACATGCTTTGGTCAAGATTTATTTCAACTGCTCATCTGACTCTAGTAGCCTAAACAGTCAAACACAACACTGAATGATCCAAAAATACACAAGTACTGGGTCACCAAATGAAATGTAATGGGAAAAGAATAATTCCCACTGTATATCACAAAAGAGGTAAGCAAAAACTTTATGGCGGGGTAATGTAATCCAGAACAAATATGTATGGCACATCATATCACAACTCCGAGTGGTTTAGATCTCTCATTCATGTTCTTTCTACCATTTAAGCATCTTGACTAATGGAGCAGTCCACCTATTTCGTTAACACTTTAATAGTACGTACTAACTCTGCCACAATCAGGGGTAGGGTGGGGCTACTTACTGCACACAAATACCAACTAGTGTCTACATGGCACATAGCTTTTTAGATTCATTACAGAAAAATTGCAGGGATGCATCAACTCAAATATTTAGGTTAGGGCCTTAAAAAATATAAGCTTTTATATAAGTTGGATGAACCTCATCACAGAAGATGACCCAAAGCAGAATAGCAATGCTTTTCAAATTTATCCAAAACACAGCACACATCACTTTAACTCCCAGATTCCACACTAATGGTCTACCACGTATAATTTGTTATGCCAAGATTAATATATAATGTAAAGTACACAAAGTTTCTGTGAATGAGCTAACAGATAGATTGGACAGAAACATTACTGAAATCCTAAATGAAAGATACTGCAACAGCAAGTACCAGTAAAATGTGAAGGGTACAGATGGGCATTGAATATGGAATAGAAAGACAAAGCTGGTGTTAAGCAAACTCTAAAGATGGCAGTTACTACAACAGGGAAAAGGCGTGCCGACATTAACTTCATCAATGTACAAAGCTACAACAAGGTTTGGTTTCAGACGCCATGCTCGAGATATACTATATAACCATAAAAAACAAGAGAGCAAGTGCCAACTGATGATCTTCAAAATTCATTACTAGACCACGTCATCACAAGTTCACAATCAGTCAATCATCAACAGAACTATACACTTCAAGCCGATGTTTACAAGACTATGGACGATTAGATAACACAATGCAGCAGCAACCATACCAGCAAAGTCTCCTTTACGACTCAGGGCCCTTAACTTTGATCTCCATTAGTTTTTCAACAGGCTGTCTGCATATGGGGCATTTATTTGACTGAAATCGTAGAGTTTTTGCACATTCACTGCACAAACACTGCACAAGCAAGGACCAATAAGACAAAAACGTTAAGGCAATGAAAGCTAGATTTTAGTAGAGAAAGTATAATAGAGCAAATCATGCACTTACCAAATGTCTACAAGGCATCACAGCAGTGTCCCTTGGCTCTGTCAAGCAGATAACACATTCCTTCCCCGTATCATCAGTATCAGCATCAGCAACATCCGCTTCTGTGGAGTTGACAAGACCAAAAATTTCCTGTAGCTCATACTTCACTCCATCAATCCACAAGATTTGCTTGATAACTTTGACTCGAAGGTCATTGTTATGCTTCTCCAAAACGGCAAGAGTAATCTGTGCACGAGTGGAGTTTACTGACGGGCCACCTTCCTCTGGAGATGGCAATGCTTCTGCATAAACTACCAGTGGATATACTTCCCCTGATGAACTTGAAAGCTCATCAAGAGAAAAGAATCCCAAGTCAACACCAGATCCAGAGGGTTGGATGAACCTTTGGGCCAACCCTTTCTGGAAGGGTATCTTTGTTGGCGTCTGTAATTCCGGGTATACTGAAGAAAAACTACAGTCTTTTCCTTCCCTGGCAAAGTAATATATAGTCACACTGCAAAAAGATAACGGTAAGTTCAACTGGTGGCCCCTGATCTATGATGCTAGATGGTAATTAAAAACTCTACTAATTGGAGGAGAGCAACGCCTAGATGGTTGTCTAGGATAACTAGGCGGCGATTAGATGCTCCTATGCTAGACAATGGACGCTGCTCTAGACAGCCAGACCATCTAAGAGTCGAAGAAAGTCCTAGACAGCCTCTAATGGCCGTATCTATGTGATTTTGGACAGCAACCAGCATGATCATGAAGCATTGAAGCCATTCCAGCAATGAGATTGGCGCAGCATGCAGGATGAAAATTTGAGTTTCTGGCTTTCTGCCACACACCCTTCCGCCTAAAAGTTTAGGCTTTTAGGACAATTGGTTGAGTGAATTAAGACTATGAAAATGTAAATGTAAACGATTATATGCAGACTGCAGTACCTTCTAATTTGTGATTGGCTGCTAGTTCTAGTAAAGAAGCATGTATATTCTTCAGATATAACTATTTGTTTGCATAAATCCATGGATGTCTACTACTACAGTGCAAAAACTTGTAAATCATCTGGTTGCTATCTAGATAGCACAGACCCTAGTCACAGGCTCTGATGCGCAGATACTCCGGGGGGGGGGGGGGGGGGGGGTTGCGTATCGCGTATCCGATACGTATCGGATACGGATACGCCTCGGATACGTATCCGAGACGTGTCCTGAAAATCAGATACGTGTCGGCTGGGATACGCGTACCGGACACGCATGGGCCAGAATGGATACGGCCCAACCGCCTCCGAGGCCCATCTGTGGCCTGACCTCGGCGTTCTTGGCAACAAAACTCGACGCTTCCCGTAGATGCCCCGCCACGCTCTATTCCTCGCCCTTCCTCTCTCGTTCCCCGGCGACATCTCTCGTTCCCCGGCGCCGCTGTCGCCCGCAGATCCTCGGCGCCGCCCTCAGCCCCTCACCTGCGGAGCCTTCGCGCCGCCGTTGCCCGAGGAGCCGCCGCGCCTCCGTCGTCCGCGGAGCCCCCACGCCGCGCCTCCGTCGTATGCGACTCTGCGGAGCCCCCACGCCGCCGTCGCCCGCGTTGCCCTCGCTCCGCCAGTCGCCTGTGGTGCCCCCGCGCTACCGCCATGGTGAGTGTACAACTGTACACTCGTCCCCTGCCCTTCTTTCTTAGCTGTGTGATTCAGTGATTGTCTACGTTGTGCTTAGCCAATTAGCCCCTTCACCCTATGTTTCCACCTTGTATTATTTTAGGAGGCAGCAGAAAACAATCCAGATGACAGACCATTGTGGAATCACGTCAACATTCTAGAAATAAGTGTTGGAAAAACTGCACGGTTTAGCTGCAAATATTGTGGTCGGCAATTTCTCGGATCCTACCCTAGAGTTAAAGCACATCTGCTGCTAACACATAATGCTGGAATCAAAGTGTGCCCAAATGTGACAGAAGCAATTCTTCAACAACTTCAAAATGAAATTGCACAAGCTGAAGGACAATTTTTTTTTTTTTGAGCTTAGCTGAAGGACAAAATTGAATCAAGGTACATTGGTATAATTATTTGCAAGTTATAAATATTTCTACACATATAATTATTAGAATAAAAAAATCTTAGCCGTGTCCCCGTGTCGGGGTTTTTTGGAGAATGGCGTATCCGCGTATCCGATACGTATCGTATCCGATACACGTATCCGTATCCGGGCAACATAGGTCACAGGGTGACCATCTGTATAGCGTCTAGCACTTGAACTTTTCCTAGTATAATGCCATTTTTTAATAATAATCATAAAATGTAATGCCATTAATTTATAACAGTCACAAAATGCTCCTCCCATGCTGCAGTAGTTTGAAAGGGGAATTATGTAATTTTGATTTTGAAAAAGAAAACTTTTTTCAGTAATTTCCTGAACCATGGCTAGGAGATGCTAAATGGCCAGTCACATGTACAATCTCCACTTTTTATTTTTTAATCGAAATTTCAACAATCTAACTGACAACAGGATGTAGCATCAATTATAATTTTTAAAAAAAGCATCAAAATGACATACTTGTCCCAGCAACCACTAGAATTTCCAGTTCCCAGCAGTAACAACAGGACTTTGAACACTTGTGTGAGTACTATAAACAGAATGCTGAAGTTTCTAGGGTTCAACACAAAATGGAACATGCAACATCCATATTTGTATAGAACTTCCAACAGAGAATTGAACTTCTAGCAAAGGATTTTGAACCATGAATAACACCTTCCATCATCAGACTATCCTTTGGGTTTAAGCATATGATAGACCTGAAGAAGAAGATAAATTTAAACTATTCCAGTTTTTCCCGTTTAGCATTATGGGTAAGCCATTAAATTTCTGGAAGGACCACTCTAGTCAACTTAACTATTTGTCTGCCTTTTTCCAGTGAATTATTACGAAAGTGGAAAACAAGTTAATGATGTGTGAGACTGAAGCATTATACCAAAAATTGTAATGTTAAAAGTCTCCTATTTTAACGAAACACCTAGAATCGCTGCACTCTTTGCAAGCTGCTGGATCCCCTACTCGTGCTACTGGGCTTTCTGCAAATGGTAGGTGATGAGCTTTCGTCTAACAAAAGTATGCAAATCTTACTAAATTCTATGGTACTAATCATTAGCTCCCCAACAAGCAAACTATACATCTGAAATTCCAGTAGGCAGGTTAGCAGGAGCCACCCAATTCAGGTCGGCCAAGCAAATCTAACACCTACTCTAGCATTGCAGTGTTTTAGGACGTAGAGCCACTCCCAAAAAGGAAAAAAAAAATCAACCAAACCTCACCTGCCGTCCGTTACGGCGTCGAAGGTGAAGGCGACGAGGCGGCGGTCGGGATCGGCGGCGTCGGGCTCGAGCCTGATGGTGTCCTTGTGCAGGTTGACGTAGTTCTTCACCTTCTGCGCCTGCTGGTGCTCCACGAACTCGGGCGGGGGTCCCGTCAGCGCGGGCGGCTGCTGCTGCAGCGGCGGCGGCGGCGCGGGGGCCGGGTGCCACCCCCTGTGGTACGCCTGCGGCGGCGGCGGGTGGGGGTGGTAGTAGTACGAGGATGAGGGCGGCGGAGGGGGAGGGGGAGACCGGTGGTGCGGCGGCGGCGGCGGGTGGTGGTGGTGGTGGTGCGGCGGAGGCGGCGGGGGCGGGTAGGAGGAGTAGGGGTGCGTCGGCGGAGGCGGCGGCGGCGGGTAGTAGTCGTCCCGACGGCGGCGGCTGGAGGACGCGCCCATGGCGGGCGCGGAAGCAGTCGCAGAGCGGGTGAGGAGGCAAGGCGGAGGCGGGTCCGGGGATTCTTCTCAGGCAGCAGGAGGGAAGGGGCCCGAAGAGGAGGTGGTGGTGGTGGTTACTTAGGCGCGTCGCGGGGCGGAGGCGGGCAGGCGGTCAGGCGGAGGCGGAGCGCGTCGTCGCGGGGCGGTGGAGTTGTCTGACGCGACGGCGCAGCGGACGGGGAAGGGAGGACGGGCAGCAGGACTCGGATTGACTTTTTCGCGGCTGCGCAGCGCTGCGGTGTATTTTCTTCCCGGGTGCGTTTCCGCCAAGGTTGCGCGTTGGCTGAGCCCGCGAGGACCGCGGTGGCGATGGCGTCAGCGACAGCGGCCCTGCTCCGCGACCTGTGGCAGTCGACCGGTGCTTGGAACAAATGGAACAGTCGACTGGTGCTGTGGTCAGACGCGCCACGGTGACGCTCGTGCGTGCGTTAAGTTCGACACGGTTTGCCTGAAATCTACCGGCCATCCGAACCCCCTTGCTGTACGTTCCAGTTCGGCGAGCCGTTGCTCTTGCCAATTGCCATCTGTATACTGCTCCGTACCATTGACTCCACTCTTGCACAAAAAATAGCAAAACCCCCCGATCAAAAGCCGCACCTGAAAGTGAGATTTCGGCCATTCGCAGTCTTAGAGCGCTCCAGCAAGAGTGAGCGCTCACCGTGAGCTGTTTGGATATACCCAACTAATTTTTAGTAACTTGTAACTAATTTTTAGCTAAGACACAATTAGCTAAATTTATAGCTAAATTTTAGCTGGGTCTATCCAAACACCCCATTAGAGCCTTTTTAGTCTAAAGCACGAGGCAAGACAAGTACAAATAAACCCACAAGGTGACTAAAAACGTCTACATTGTCCTCATATAATAGATGACAACTCCAAATCATAGCTCACAAAATAATCTAGTGTACAGAAAATCACAAGTCAACAAATCAACACATCAAGTCCTCAAAAATCCTCTTCATCTAGATGCCTCACGGACGCCTCAGACGCAATACACAAAGGATAATGCATCCTCTAAGCTGTCGGTTCAAAACCTTTTTGTCACCTAATGGACGTCATAACCATGGTGTTCATGTCTAAGGCAAACTAGTACATTTTCAAAGGTCGTTCACTTCGCCTGCCCAAGACATCTATGCCATTACAAATCCAATC
The DNA here is from genome assembly GCA_022530915.1 of Paspalum notatum. Classification (NCBI taxonomy): domain Eukaryota; kingdom Viridiplantae; phylum Streptophyta; class Magnoliopsida; order Poales; family Poaceae; genus Paspalum; species Paspalum notatum. Next base: position 30,266,293 of record CM039692.1, read on the forward strand.
TTACAGTTAAAGAGATTATAAATGTGATCCAAAAAAACTGTACAGCATGGTGGACAAGATAGCCATATTTCCCTTCGCGTGCAACAACGCCACCGATGGTGCACAGATAACAAAAAAAGAAACGCAGTGCTCACCATCCTTCATATTTGCTGCTCTTAAAACAACAGTTGGACGGCATTGTTGCTTCTTCAGTACACTGTCAATCAAGGCTGATGTAAGAAACAGTTTCTTCCATTCCAATCTAAACTATGGATTTAACCGTTGAGTTGTAAGCTTACCCCAGGAAACTTCCCCATTCATGTTCTTGTTTCTAAAAGACCGCGAGAAGAAATAAGGGTTAGCTTGAAATATCGATAGACCTTGGCAGCAAAGTAAAAGATGTACCTAGTGGTTTCATAAAAAGAAGAAAAAAAAAAGAGTACCTAGTGGATGGTGGTGCCATCATCACCATTCACCAACATTATATATGATTACATAGTCTTAAGCACCATATCTCCTCAAAACTTTGCTCAGTGCTGGCATCACATTGTATGCTTGATACGACCGCCTCAGCTCAATAATTGAGCCCACCTGAAATCAATATTTTTCACATACTTCATTATCCTAAATACACGTCAAGTGTCAAACCTGTGGTAATTATCAAATCCAAAATTTATTCATCAATGTCTAGGTGAAAAGGTGAGTATGTTCCAGTTTTCTAGTGATAATGTGATTATATGACAATTGCTAGCAAGGACCCCCATGATGCATGAAACCATGCTTCAAATTGTTCTGCAAATACATAGTTAGAACTGAAGTGACGTGATTAAGTGTTGGATCATTCAAAAGTTTAGAATCAGTTGCTGAGAACTGATCCAGGACCACCGCGTCTACTAGGTCAGCATTAGACAAAATGGCTGATTGAAGTCAGCGTAAAAGTTGCAGTTCAACAACTAATTTTCATGCTAACAAGTTGCATAAGAATGCTTGAGATGTACTCACAATAATCAAGACTGATGTAAATCCTATAGAAAACCCCTCATTTATTTGCCTGAGATATCGGTCAAGCAATAAAGAGGAAGTTGCCAGCAAGCTCAGCAGAAGACCTCCTGGAATACAAGATATGATTTCCTTGGGGGAGAAAGCACAGAGGTGCAGAGGAGAAATCATAACAAAATTTGATAATGTGGTAAACTTTCTTCAAGGAAACCTACCCCAGAAGCGTGTTGATGTTTGTATCATTGTAAGATAATCTACTGTTGCTTTTCCAGGCTTTATCTTTGGTACCCTTGCACTCATCTTATTCAGGTAATCAGATATTTCTTTGGGTAAGTTAGCCTGCAACAAATATTACGCAGATAAACATATATACGTATATAAGCATGCATCCCAATAAAATGGGTATTTGCTGCTGAAAAGTACTAAGAACATGAGTCCAACTATGACTTTGATCATTATAACTGCTGCCACGTGTTGCAGTGTTTCATAAATGAGTACCAGGTTGTGCAATTACAATAGTCATACAGGTAACAAGAAACCATAAGAAACAAAACATCATCACCACAAAACAATATAATGTGCAGTATTTTTATTTCAGAAAGGCAGTATTTAAACATTAATAAGCATGTGAATTTAATCGTTGCAAAAAGATGGCATTTCCTTAAGCATGTTGGTACTGCTTATGGAAAACTAGGGAAAATGTATCTGGAAAGATTTAGACATTAGATAATAGAGAAAGTAGAGCATAAATGCAACAAACGGAATGTTCAAATCCCAAACGACAGTACACATCAGAGTAAAGATTTGCTGCCTGATGCTATTGAAACATACTAGAAGATTATCAAAAGGGTTTGTAAACCACAGTGAAGTGAAGGATGTTTAGATGTAAGAAGTAAATTTGTAAATACTAAATATAGTGGCACTTGTCAAATTCTTGGATTCGACAAAAAATGCGCAAGTAAAACACATATCCTTATGATTGAAACATGGTTATTAAGAATGTCAAAAATATTGAACATGACTGAAACGTGGTTATTAAGAATGTCAAAAATGTTGAACATGACTGAAACAAGGTTATTAAGATAAGACACAGACTTACAATGTCAAAAATGTTGAATACGAAGACAAGAAAAGCATATGTAAAATAATATATCCAGGGACTACCACCAGCTGAGGTATTTGGATTCAAAATTTCCTTCAAATTTTCCCAAAAACGCGAGCCAAAAATGCTGCAGACATTCCATATTAGAATGTTAAAGGAAGTGAAAAGGCAAGAAAGAAACAGATAATGGTTTACCTGGCCATGATGCTTGGAAAAGTTAGCAAGTATGAGGTTATAAGCAAGGGCTGCATTCCAGTTGGATTGATGTTGAAGGGGATATATGGCTCAACCTCTGTAACTGGGGTGCTTTCACTTCTACAAAAGAAGGGTGAAATGGATGGGTCAACATTTACATTTATCTGAACAAAAATACAGTAAAAAGCATAAGAAACAGCTTAACATTAAATTATTTATAGCTTGTGAAATATAAATAATGTTACACTGTTACCTGAAGTTCTTTTGCAAATTCAAAGAAAGGCGAAGCAGTAGCGTAAAGCCGTAAACTATACGTGTATATAACATTTAGAGACAAATCAAAATAAAAAATGCAAAATATATTTTCTATTACCCTGCACCAGAAGCCAATTTAAATCCATAGTATTGAAGCTTTATCTTCCTGCATCCTTCAGTCACCAGCACAGCTCCCATGGTAAGCACCATAAAAATTCCAGATACTCCCAAGATGTAAGGCCAACAATAGGAAAAATTCCCTATTCCAAATGACAAGCTGGATTAAAAGAAAATAATAGACTAAAACTCCCAGTGTGCACATAAAGAACTAAAGAAGGTATGCTAAAAGACAAAAGCTGAAGGTATGGTAACATGGTTTTAGGATAGCGCCTTGAAGATATGTTCCACAATACCTCCAGAAAGAAACAGGGCAAGACAAAAGGGCACTAAACAAAGTCATATTAAAAATGCATTACACAAAGTTGATAGTCAAGTTTAGAGAGATGACCTGAAAACTGAGTTACTATCTTGTGTAGTGTATCTGTGTAACCAGTCAAAATTCCCACGCAGATAATCAAAGATGAGCCATGTCCTGGACATAAAAATATAAAAGAAACAGTGAACATGAAAGTTCTAACCAAGTATAAGAAGATATACATATTCATACCAACAAAAATTGATTGCGCCTTATGATATTGACATCATTTGTAGAAAACATTTACAGAAATGAATCATAATGTGAACATTTTAATGTTTAACAGCTGGGACTAGAAATCGGCAATCAAGCCAATGAAAACTGGAACTCAATGCATGAGTGATTTTTCTTAAGACCATAGTAAGCCAGTACCAGCAGAAATAGTAGTTGGAGTGAAAATACTAGATAGCAAAAAGAACAAGGTGGGCAGTTTTTTTATAACGAGAAACTCCACAATACAAACGTGCAAACAAACAAATAGCTCCCACCCAGGAATTTTTTTCTCAGACGGCTAAACTTAATCAGCTCGCACAATCCAGTTTCTGTGAAGTTCAGTTTATTTGGTGTCAAATGCATGACCAAAACTAATAATTCAATGAAAAAACTAATCAAACAAACTGACAAATACAGCACATAGGCATATGCTGGTGTGAGGTGTGTTACTACAAAAATAGGAGATCCATAACAAGGTTCTTCTGAACGATTAATTAAGTGCAGAATCAACATACGGCATAATGTGTGTCGAAGTTCATACAAGACTAAGATATTCAAAGCATGGACAAGTGATAATAGATTACGAGGTAAAGCATTACCAAATCCAGATTCTGTTATTGTGTCACAAATCCATGTCATTGACATTGCACCAAGAACAAGCAAAATACTTGTTATAATTATATGCTTAACCCTGTAATAAATGGAATAACAAAACATAGATTTAGACATACTAAATGAGCATTCCTATTCCTCCTGTCCAAGCAAACTTATTAACAGCTTTGTTCTCTCGAATTTTTTCTCTTACAGCTGATAAGGCACAGAATGAAAATAGTTAAACAGAGGAACAGGAATGCTGAGGTGATGGTGGAGCATACTAGCATGCTTGTGGTGAAGAAAGAGTGCTTTGAAGAATAGCAACATTGCACAAAAAGATAGTTTACCTGTAACTTGCGGCGTATACTGAATACTGCAGGGAGTAGCATGACACAGTAAAAGCAGCAACAGTTGCAAAACCCAAAGAAAGCCACCATCTAAACACAAATGAAAGGATTCAAACTAGATGAAATGGTATGTCAAAAGCCAAATAATTTCGAGGAAAACAAAATCGGTCTCACTGTTCAAGATAGACAACTAAACACACATATAGCCTTTTATCTTCTCATGCCCATCTAATCCTTCCTTGCGGAGCTTTTCAAGTGATGGAAGAACATGGCAGAGAACCTAAAACAGGCACCTTTTGTTATGTTCTTTTTTCAATAAAAATAGACTTGTTGCTATTGTAACAATGGTACCAAAGTAACAAGATGCACCTTTTTTAATGAAAAACCAGCTGCCATGAAAAGCGGCTTATATTTGCCGTGTTACAGTTAGGTCCATGAAAACGAACATATTGATTTGTAAACTTACATGAGTAGATCCAGTCTAATATTTATTCTGCAGTGTCCTTAAATCTACACTTATTACGCAAAGCGATAGTGAGAAAAATTGAGCTCACGGATCTAAATATACAAGATGTTCAAGGATCCATGGTATAATTTTCTTAAGCGTTTATATGTGAACAACTTTCCAAGCCCGGAATAGCAATATCCCAAGTCTGAATGCTGTGAGAGAAAGTTTCTCTCCCAAAGTTCTGGGTTTCTGGCTTATGCTAAGTGAAACATGCACTTTGGACGAGTCTGTGCATATTTAAGAATCTATGATAATTCAACAAGTTACTCATCGGTAGAGCCAACAATGGAAACCAAGGTCATAAATCGGTATGGTGAGAGTAATTTGAGTAAAATAATTAACTCAGAAACAACATGCATGTATTGCCCATTTGAAACATAAGCACGTCACCCTGACCAAAGGATAAGAGGTACCGAACCTGCATGACAATAGATGCTGAAATTTGATGACTGATCCCCAGCTGGAAAAACGAGAGCTTCAATTCAGAGGAAAAGTCACCAAGGTCATCTGCACAAAGGGAAGGTAGCGCCACAGACTGTTACGCGCAAGCAAAACCTGATGCACAACTCGGCAGCGAGTAATCCAAGGGAGCAAAGGGATGGAGTAGACCTGCAGGGAGCGGACCGAAGCTGAGGTAAGAGTCCGGGATGAGGCGGCGGTCGAACCCGGGGAGCGGGATGAAGTAGCCCACGCGGCTGAGCACGATGAGCGCGGCAGTGACGGCCAGCCGGCGGCGGATCTCGCTGCGGAAGAAGGCCTCCGCCGCGCCCTCCACCACCGCCCCCAGCCGCGCCAGGTTCAGGAACCGATTCCGGTACCCCGCACCCTTCCGCCCCACCGCCGCGGGGCCACCTCCCTCTCCGTGTGGTGGCACGTCGGGGGGCGCCGGAGCACTAGCGGAGACGGCGAGGCGGCGAGTCGTGCGGAGCGGCCGCTGGGGCGTGCAGTGGAGGCGGCGGCGGTAGGCCAATAGGGACGGGTGGTTGGGGGCGAGATGGCGGTGCAGCTGGACAGGGAGCGGGCGGCGACTAGGGAACGGGAGTGAGAAGGGTGCCGGCGCGAGAGAGGGCGACATGGTGGCGGCCGCCGTCGTGCCGTTGCGCGCGGCGGGGCAAGGGATGACGATTGGAATCCTTCCTCCGGCGCAACGTCCGTCCGGAACGCTCGGACTCCTGCAGTTGAGGCTGGAGACATTGAGTCACGGCACGTGGGGCCACGCGCGTTGAGGCCCGCTGGCAGTGACTCAACGCCACCAATCCTAGGACCTCGTTTAGAATGCATGAATGTTTTCATACTTCTGCATTTTTTCTGTGAAATTTTTGTATGATTTTTGTAAAATTTTTGCATTTCAAACAAAATTTAGAGGCAAAGGATCAACATTTCCAGCGTTCTCTCGTCGTCTGCCCGTCTCGTCTCACAGGTGTATATTGCATACACATAATGATATGTTGGATTGGGAGCATCAGTTTGCGTTTGCACCCTCCGTCGTACGGTCGCGATCATAAATGCCATTCCCGTATATTTTCAAACTTTTAATTAAATTTTCAAACTTATTATATAAAGTTATATCTAAGTGGTCTATCCATCACACTACTCTGGCAGGGCTCTCAAACTAGTTTCAACTCTAGCTCTTTGTAGCTCTAGATGAAATATCTACCAAACGGTTTTCTATGAAACGGCTTCATAGGTGGAGTTCATAGGTGGAGTGTCATGGTTCCGGAAACCGGGGGGACACAAACAGTAGTTTTATAGTTCGGTGGGGATTCAACGCGGACTCGCTCCGAATGGTGAGTCGATGGACTCGAGGGATTTATACTGGTTCGGGATCGAACTCCCTACGTCCTGGGTGGTGGTGTTCTTGCTTGTATTGCTCTGAGACTTGGAGTTTGGTGTTATACGGTGTGAGCGTGTGAAGCTTGTTGCCCCATCCTGTCGCACCGGGGAGTCCCATCAGTCGAGCCCGCGGCCGGACCTGCTCTCCTCAAGGAGGGGCTCAGCCGCCCCGTCTCGTACGACCTTTGTTGGCTTAGCTCGGCCGCTGGCCCGGCCCGACCGTCACGGGCGACGCTCGGTCGTCTCCGTTTCGCTCGACCATCCCTGGCGATACTCGGTTGCTTCCGCCCAGCCCGACCGTATAAGCCGAAGCTCAGGTGGATCGCCCTGCGTTCTTGTTTGGCCCGTGTTCCGCTAGGCTCTTTCTGGGCCTCTTAGCGAGAGTTGTTCTTTGGGCTTTTGTGACGGGCCGTGGGCCGCTTCGTGTAGGGGCTTTTAGTTATCCCCCATCATGGAGCTTCTGAGAGCGTTAATCGTTTTTACACTACGGAAGAGAAGCAAAAAATAATGGTTCCTCCCGCCTCCGCTTTCTTTGGTGAAGCCATTATCCAATGAGCTTTACCAAACAGGCTTTCATTTCAAACTCCACACGTATTAAATATTTCTACAACACAGGTTTTTCACATAGATAACCATTTGCACGGTTCACAGCGGGTAGCTACAGAGACTTAGGTCAACGCAACTATGTTACGACAAAGTACTTTGATAAACTACATCAATTGACTTAGTACTCCATCCAGTCATAATTATCATCTTATTTTCTTTCTTAGCTCAAAACTGAAATAATAGACAACAAATAAATTAGAATGGAGAATGTACGATTGACGTCTAATCATCGTTAATACTCCTGTTTAGACACCTATTTTTATTTCTTTTTGGTTCCTTTTGTTTTTGTCAGGTGTTTTTCAGATTGTGTTTGGTTCTTCGTGTGGTGCTTTGCAAGTCGCAAAAACTATTGTTCTTCTCTTAATAAAAAAGTTCTTAGCATTTTCATTCAAAACCAATAACATTTCTTTCTTTATTGATCAGCTTTGTGCCGTTAACTCGTTAAGGTATGAATTATGATCGGTGTAGTGCAGACGGTAGAATTTATGCTTAGTAGTTGGACGTTTCAGTTTTAACTTTGCAAAGTCATGTCACGAGATTTTGTACTTACAAGGTGTTTTGTTATAACACTGGTGTTGCAAATAAAATCATCCTATATAGGCCGCTTTTGAAAGCAATGGGCGCTTTTGCAATTCAGCTGCTAGCTTTTGTTTTGCGCAGAACGATGGAGAAGCAATAATAGACTTTGTTTTTGATCTTTTGCATTTGTTTCTATTATAGTCTCCTCTTATTTTGATCAGCGGATTAGCTGAATCAAACTCTTTGTAAGGATTGGCTATTGTGATGCCCCTAGCATCTCAAAAGCCTTAACACACGGTTAGATGAAACCTAATGATAGATTAAGACTTACTCATGCTTAGAGATTAACAAGAAACACGTGGAGAAATCACTAAGTCAAAATTTTCTATACAAGATGCAAGACCACACATTTTTTTGGTTGAATAAGTCAACACTCACATACTTTTGCGCTCGACACCACGTGCAAAACCTCGGGTAAGAAAGTAACCCTAGACCTTTCTATTCGACCATGTTCAAAAATCTAAAGACAAGAGGTTTAAAAGATCAAACCAAATCCAACTACCGTTTCTTCCGAAGGTAGCAAATGTGATTGTGATCAAATTTGGACCCTAATAAAACTTTTAAGTTTAATAAACAACTGAGCTTAGCCCCATTATCAAAGTTGTCATACACACCGTAAACTTCACTTTTGCTACACTAAGCCTGGCTCAAAACTGTCACCTATTTATTTCAAAGTTAACTTAAATGCCTCGTGGAAACAACTACGTCAGCCTACACTTAGAATATTTTTCCAAGTCTGGATTTTCAGCTTTTCCTCAAGTTGATTCTAAAATTACTTTTGATTTCACTACAGTACTTCAAAATCTTCCTTTCTATGAAATGGAGTTGAACTTATCACCTTTCAAATGCACCTATTATGGAAGTGTTTGGACTTCGTTTGATAACTCAAAAGTGGGAAACAAGAAAGCCTCTACACAAAGTGAAATTTCTGTTTTACCAATCCTTGGAACATAATTGTGTCTATAATTCAAAATCTGATGGGATTCAGGCCAACCATATATTATCAAACTTGGATATAAAGTGCTGGGGAACAACTTTGGTAATTAGAGCTTGGTCAATATTGAGGTTTAAATGGAATGTAGGATCATTTTCTACCAACACAGAAAACCAGTCCAAATCTGACCTGTTTAGTAATCTCAATGTTTCTATGACCTACAGCCACTTTTATGCAAAGCTCAAATTAGAGAAGTTGTAGATATTGAAATTCTAAACAAACTTTTAAATATACACTTTGGGTGGTAAAGACCAAAGATAGGACTTTTGATTCTCACAATCAGTAGAGGTACCCTGTCCAAACTGGGAGCTGCAACCTAAATTCAAATGAAATTCATATTTGCACTTCGAATCTGAAGTTAAACCTATTGACAAACTTGTAGACCTCGAAGAGGCCAACATTTCCTCCAATTACCTTTTCTCCTAAATCGGCCTCTAACAGGGTTAAAAAGGGGGAAAACTGAAAGGGAGAAAACACAAACAAAAATGGTTTTTGTCTAAGTGACTGACCGGTGGGACCCAGCGCCCGGGAGGCCACGGTGTCGCAGCCGGCGCCGAGCGCGTGGCCGCCGGCGTACGGTCACCGGGGCTCTCCCACGGATCAACGCCGCCGCGTCCGCGCCCTCGGCCTCACCTGGACAGGAACACGGTCTCATTCACTCCCTCGCCCTCCATTTCCTCCCCGCTCATCTCTCGCTCTCTCGCCCAGAACACCGGATGCCACCATGGCCGCCCGAGCTTGGAGCTCAAGCTTCCGCGGCCGCCTCAGCCGCTCCCCGCACCTCCAGACTACCACCACCGCACTCTCTGCAACCTCGCGTGCCCAAGGTGCCGGGTCTTGCCGCCATTTGCCTCCCCGTTCGCCATGTCGAACCACCGCGCGACGCCATGGCCACCATGGCCGAGCTCGGCTCGGGCTCACGTCCCGGCCAACTACGGCTGCCTCCGCCCCACCCGGTGCGCGTCCCGCGCCCGCCTCAAGCCCCTCTATCAAATCCCCACGTCCTCGTCCCTAGCCCCTGCCCTTACCACCCTCTCCCACGCGCACCGCCCCGCGAACACCATGGCGGGCTCGACCTCGCCGTGGAGCTCCACCTTCGGCCCACCACCGCGCCTCCACTCCACCGCCACCGGCTTCCCCCTCTCGCCGCGCAGCTGTGAGGCCCAGCCACAGCCCCTACCTCCTCCTCCCTTCACCGAATTGAGCCGCACCGCCGCCACCATGGCCAAGCCGACACCCTCCGGTTCACGCCGCCGCATCGCCTCTCCTCTCCACCTCCGACGACGAGGTCTAGGGGAAACGAAAGCCCGCGGCGGGAAACACCTTTCCACACCTCGTCGGCTCCAAGACTCGGCCCTGAGACGCCGGCGCGGACCATGAGAACATGAGCCGCCGCGCTCGCCGTCCCCCGGCCGGAGGAAAAAGAAAGGAGGGGAGTTTTCCCCAAAACCCCTTCGGTGTTGATCTATTTGTGCTCACTATTTACTGTGTCTTACAGATCTTACAAGCTAACCCCTGAGGTATATAGTTAATTTCGTTTAAGTCCCTGATCTGTAGGATTTTTTCCATTTAAATGCATTTAAATTGGCAGTAAACTTTAGAAAATCATAACAAATCAAAGAAAAATCCAAAATGGACAAACTCAGTGGCTATGGGCTCCTCTTGATTAAATCTACAGGATAGGTATGATGTGGATATGTGAAAAGTCTGTTTTGCCCCTGATTTAGTGCATGCATGGTGTAGGTAAATAAATGGTAAAAGTGGACCAAATGAACTTCAAAAATTATGAAACTTGGACAGTAGCTTTATTATGACATCTAGGTACTGTGTGATTTTTGGTAGCCCTAGCATTGGCTGTTTAATTACTGTTTTGCCCTTATGCATGTGTTTTATGTATTTAATTAACTTGGGAAATGAAGGCTACATAAAGTATGCTTAAATATGACATCTGGTATTTTCATGTAGTATGAGTGGTTCACTGGTAAAATATGAGATTGCGCATGCATGTTTTAGCTGCTGTTATAAAAATAACAAGTGTTATGATGATTTAATCAAAAATAGAAAAATGCTATTCACCATGCTCTAAGAATTCCACCAAAAATTCATGTAGCTATGTTACCCTGTAAGTATGCTTATGTGAATCATTCGTGTATTGTGGTTGTTGTTTTATGAAGGATTCATAAATGGTCACTTAAATAGGATCAAATGTGAAGGAAATAAAAAGAAGATGTAATGTACTCATATCTGCTCTTGTAAACTCCAATTGCTATATTTAACTTGCGCCAAAAATGAAACCTTGTAAGCTAGATGGCTATATATTCCACATGCATGTTTCATCCTCATATGCCTAGGTTGCAAATCCTTAGTTATAAAAGTGTAATTAACAATGACCTAAGATAAGGTAGTTACTTATAACTAGTTCATTAATATACTTGTATACAATAGGTATAATAAAAAGTGCTCTCAGTCTAAAGAACTAACATGTGTTTCTTTTAAAGTACTCCATCCGATATGTTTGTCTTGCTAAGAGAGGTTAAACACCGCCATACTTTGTGCATGTATCTTAGCGATCCAGGTAGCTATTGCATGATCTTATCGAGTCATCGCATTACCATGTTGTCAAGATGAATATGATTAGTAACTTGTATATGTGTGGCCGAATGATTGTGTACTTGCTTAAGGTCCATAAGAATACTCTACGTTTAAATACTTTACCAATCACCTTTCCAGTACGTCCATGAAATGGTTATTCATGTGTGTGGTTAATATTCATGCATCTCGATCATTGCATCCTGCATATCATTCATATAGTGACGCTATTTGCAGATACGCGATAGTGACGCTATTTGCAGATACGCGATCGAGAAATTAGCGCGTGGAACTATTTCAACCAACGGTGATCCAAAAGACCAACTAAGGCCCACTCACGACCTGGAGGGCCCATCAGTCGTGTTTGGACGGAAGAGTTGTCCAAGGGATCAAAGGGTTGCCTGGGGCAAAGCCTCACAACCCGGCAAACTAACAGTAGTTTAGTTTGTTGGTTTTACTAAAGTGAATCAAAGGTAGGCAGGACCATGAATTCTCCCAGCTAATACAATCTTGTTTGATGATTACGCATACGCATTAGGAGTTGTTTGGAACCAATTGCATTAGACTTTCTGGCCGCCCTGGCCCTAGAACCTACACCTAGATTTCGTAGGACGAGTATGCCTAGAAATGCTAGGTACGAGTAGACACGAGTGAGCACTATCACTCGTCGCGTAGGTGATTTCAAAAATTTACAGAAATCTCACTGAGGTAAGTTATTATATATGCTTCTGATTTAAATGGAGACCGGACGGAGATTTTATGAGTTATATATGGTTTATGGTATTGTGCACTGGACTCCGCCCGATTCGCATAAGGCCCGTTCGCTGTTCGCCTGCTGATCGGCGTAACATTGCTAAGGTGCTTATCCGGGATAATGGACCGGTGAAAGTCTTACTTGTGCCATCCGAAGAACAGAGATTTGGTCCTATCATCGGGCCTAGGGGCGCTTGGGGTGTAAACTTGTGGAGGGCTGGACCCGGTGCGGCCGAGGTAACGCTCCACGGGGGCTAAACCTGGGGAATGGCGGGTTGGAATCGAACTTGGGATGGGACAAGTGGAGATGGGGGCTATATGTGTGAACGCTGGGAGTTAGTAAGCATATACCCCTGGCATTTTTAGTTGTTTCCGGGAATTAACAAATCGATTCGAATTGCTGATGCTCATCAGGTGTGAGAATGACAGATATCGCACACGGGTAACGTAGTAATAACTGTAACATGCTGTTTATTAAGTCACGCCTTTTTATACAACATGCTTAGATGTGTATGATCCGTCTCACTATTCAGGGTGTCGCCCATCCACTGCTAGGAGGTCGATGGACTTGGGAGATGCTTAGAGGTCGAGGGAGGGCTGACCCGACGTACCGTGGTATCGCTCCTGAGACGGCTACTCCCAAAGGGTGGGATGGAGGCGCTGTAAATCTTAGGACGGGACATGTATTCATGTTTTACTTTCCTGCAAGTATTTACTTTTGATATAAGTGATATTCATGATTAATGGATAGCAGTTGTCAAATCCTGCTATCTTATGTCAACGTGACTTTGTTTAAAAATCAACAGCTAAGGATCCACGTGATTAGTAAGCATGCTTTGCGTCAGCCGTAAGCCCAGCCCATTAAGTCCTACTGAGTAATTAGTACTCAGGGTTTGCCTCCACTTTTGGATTACAGGTACTGGTGACATCTGGATAGCTGTGTTGGAGGTGGTAGTACCGGTGGGCTCGGTGCTACTCGCCTTGTTCATCTCTTCGTGAAGGCTACTTAAGTATATTGTTTCCACTGTGAAGTTTTGAAAACGCTTCCATTATATATATACTCTGAATTCGCTTCCGCTATATTTGAACATGTATTTGGTTTCATACAATTGATTTGTAAATTAATTCTATTATTCTTTATTTCAATTGCCTGTGATGATGTAATTGTTGTGGCTCCTTCGAGAGTCGGATGTGTTTGGTGTCGGTTCCTCTGGGATTTGGTGTTATCGAGAGCTGTAGTACTCTCGACGGACTACCGGATTTAATCTGGCCTAAGTGCACTGCGAGCCAGAGGTGGCAGGTGTGCTTAGTCTGGAATAAGTAGGGCGGTTCCGCCACAGCTATGTGGGGCTGCAGAGGCCAGAATTTTCCATTTTCAAAAAAAAAACTACTAGCTTTTGTAAGTTAGGTGTATCTAAACTTCTAGGGCCAGTGTGGCAACCCCAAATCCTTTAGAGAAATGGGGTTGCCAAACTAGCCCCTAAGATTTTTAAAAAGTAGAGAACATAAATTGTTACAAGTTGAGAGGTTGTTTGGATCTAAAGCCAGCTTTTAAAAGTTGGATTCCATAATTCAGTTAGATCTATATGCAGCCAGAGTCCATTAACTTTTGGTATTTCGATTTTGAATATTGGAAACGCTAATTTCTGGTGTAACTTGACCAGGAGGCCTTATTCGGTTAGGGTAAAATGTAAGGGAATTGGGTGGTATTAAGGACTTGTTCGGTTGCAAGAGTATTGGAGGGAATTAGATCCTTCAGAGCTTGTTTGGTTTGTCCGGTTTTGAAAGGGATTAGAAGGGATTTAATCTCTTTCTATTCGAATTTGGCTAGCAAGGGATTAAATCCCCTCCAATCCCTTAAGAATTTCTCCTAACCGAACACACCCTTACCATTCAAATTTTATTAGAAAGGGATTGAATCCCAGCGCTAACGGTTACGTTGTACTATAAGGCTCGTTCGGTTAGGGGAAAATCCAACGGAATTGAAAAGGATTTAATCTCTTTTTATTCAAATTTGATTAGTAAGGGTTTAAATCCCTTTCAATCCCCTCTAAAGCCAGGCTAACCGAACAAGGCCAAGGATTAAATCCATTGCAAGTCAAAATATCACCCAATACCTTCCAATCCCCTTGGATTCTATGCTAACCAAACAAGGGCTCAGAGAAGACCATGGTCAAACCATGTTGGTTAAATAAAAAGAAAGTATCCACCGGACTAATCGAGCTTTTCAAACAAGAAAGAAGCTATCATGGGTGCCCAAATGCGATGGTGTTTGAATTGCAACTTTTCGATCATATTTTTTATTTAAAATATTACAAACATGCCATAAATGGTGTATCGCCAGGAAAGAACAAGAAACGCGCATCACCATGAAACAATGCGTTATACAAAACACTGCACTGGATTTCGTCTCCAAAAACATCTTCTCTCTACTAATTACCTGCAGGCTGGCCCATAATTGTAACGGAGCAATAATTTAGCATACAAGTAGCACAGTAGTAAAGCTCTACTGTATCAAATGCATTGCGTAGCAAGCACAAGCTACCTTCTATTGAACTACAGTAACCGACTGTAGAAAACAGGCTTCAAGCTGCCGATGCCTCCTTGAGCTTGCCGTTATCTTCAGTTGCACTTCCGTTGCCATTGTGGCTCAATTTCTCCTCTGAGGGTAGATCCTTCATGATCTTCCTAGTTGGTCCCGAAGCGTTCCACAAAAACCACACACGTGATTTTGGAGGCGGAACTGCTCCTGCCAAGGGAGCAACCAACGATGGTTTCCCCTCGTCAATAATGTGGTCAACTATCCCATAATCCTTGGCTTCCCAAGGACTCATGAAATAGTCAAACTTTGTGTCCTCATCAATCTACAAGAAATGGCAGTCAATACAAGTCTGCAACAAAATTTCCTGTTGCTATGCCAAAAGCAAGGGTCTTGCAAAAAGTTGTACAGTACCTGCTCTTCAGGTTTTCCAGTAATTCTCGACATTATTTTATTGATCTTAATCTTCTCGTACATCATCTCTCTTATCTGTAGCCCCATCTCTGTGACCTACCAGAATGGGCAAGGTAAATCCATAAATCAGTGTCGCTATTCTTTAAATACTAGAATATATGTATATATTGTCGCCCATGTTGCCGGATAGGCGATAGTGCTGCAGTGCATGGCATGAGTCCTGGGTGGTTATGGTGATTTCGGCTTGCCATAGGATTAGGTGCAATCTGCTAATTGCTCCTCTGGTTGTATCTCTCGTATATATATGCCTAACCGACCAAGGATTGTGTATCGCATGAATTATCTACACTTTCGTTTTTCTATAAATACTCCATGCTAGAGTTGGCAAAAACAGCACCATGTACCTTGGCAGCATATAATTCACTAGACTCTAAATGTATCAGAACCAAAGACAAGTTAGCAGTATAGTAAGTAGAACAAGGCCTAGAACATCATGCAGCCTACTTCGGATACAAGGAGCTATAAGGATTGTTCTGTTTGTCAGTTCCAATCTCTGTTCTCAGGGTCCTTTCATCTGATTTTTGACATCTTTAGCTCTGAGTAAGACAGTTGTTTTTCTCTCGTCCCTTCACCTGATGTTAAGAAGGATTTAAAAAAAAAAAGGACCAGACAAGATTACAAACACATCAGGACAAACCATAGTAGAACACACACCCAAACTTAAAAGACACCAGAAAAGATTACAAACACGTCAGGACAAATCAAACTAATGACCACCAGATCTAACAAAGAGATGATATTGCAGCTCACCAGTAGTGGGGGTAATTGTGATATTTGGTTACTCCAAATCCCCCATGTAGTATAAAAACAAACACAAGATGAACATGCCTTTCCATGCAAAAAAAAGAAGGAAAGAAGGATGGTGTCATAATAATACGAAAGCCTTTTAGTTCCATGCAAATCGGGTTAGGTTGGAGATGAAACCTAGTAAGATCGCAAGAACAAAAGGTGATCTAACTTTGAGCTAAATACCATACTCTTGGCTCAATCAAATAAAAACAACAAAGACAGCAAAATTTAAAAGAAGCAAATAGCACAAAGCAACAAAAGAGCAAATAATTGTTACTTACTTTCCCGCCAGCACCACCTGATGGCTGATGGATCATAATCCTTGCATTTGGCATGCAATACCTCTTACCCTTTGTCCCAGCAGCAAGTAAAAATGCGCCCATGGAAGCCGCCAATCCAAAACAAACAGTTGAGACATCAGCCTTGCAAAATTTCATAGCATCATATACCCCCATTCCTGCAAATTGATGTGTCACATGTTAAATACAATCATACAGCACAACTATGGGAGCAATAATAGAGGAGCAGTAGGGAACTGAGCCTAGCTTAGTGGCAGACTGAGCCTAGCTTGGTGGCAGGTGTGGGTGTATATTCCACCCAAGTTCAAGTTCTCTTCAACTCAAATATAGGTGCCTATCTCCTCTTATTTATAAGGGAAATTTTTGTTTGCTTTTCACAGAATAAAAAAACACACGAGATGCGGAGAAACAAAGAACACACAAATTAACAAGGCCGCAATAACTTAGCCTTTTTTTTTTCTGTTTCTCTTTTTTTCTGTTTCTCTACCATGCATGAACCTTGATTAGACTTCATGCCACCTGTTAGTTTCCTTTTAAGCCCTGCTCCTCTTCCTCTTCTCTCTCTTTCCCTTTTTGTTGGTGGCTCTTATTGGGTTTCAACTCTACCCTACCCAAATTGCTTGGGACTAAAAGTCTAAAAGGCTTTGTTGTTGTTGTCTCACGGTGCATAAAACCAATTGCATGCCCTTTCTTATATGGTCCTGAGTACATGACCAGCCAAACCTGCTAGTTATCGACTCGTATAATCAGTGTTCTACGGTCATAGACTCTAGCAAGGACTTGACCTGCTGGATTCCGCGTACTTGTAGGCGTATACAACAAATGGCCAAGAAAAAACATCCTTGCTGCATAGCTTGCAAGTCTAACACAAGTACAACTCGATTAAAATAATTTTTGGGGATGATTAGGAGAAAGAAACTTGATGAAATGCCATTTTTGCCCCTAGCTTCACTGGTTGGATTATTTCTTCCTCCTCCCTCCCTTTCTCTTCTTTCATCTTTCCCCATCCCCTTTCTCCTTTAGATCCCCCTCATCTTTGTCGGCCCCATCTGCAGCACCTCCTCCCATCCTTTTTTTCCGCTCCATCTTCTAGTCCTGCTCCCTCCTTGCCAGCTGGGGTTGCTGACCTTGCCCTTGGCATCCACCTCAACAACATAGCAACATTGGCGGCGCCACACTGGCATCAGCTCCACCATACTCACCTTGTGGACACCATTCCTGCTGCTCCAACTAGGTGGCTTGGACACCATCACCCAGCACTGGAGGACAAGCTGCCTCATTCCCATAGACCTAGCAGTCTAGCACTCAGAACGATGGTCTCTTCCCAAGCTGATGGGGACTTGACTAGCCACCGACAAACTCGATTTAGGGTGGAGTGGAGTTTTTTTTTTAGCAGCTTGTAGGTTTGATTTGACCACTGGGTAGCTCGATTTAGCCACAGAGGAACTCAAATTGAAGGGGGGGGGGGTGTAGAGCTTGAATTGGATTCGACCAGGGGAAGAGGAAGAAGAAATATAGAAGAAGTGCTTCATTTTCTAGAGTTCCTCTCTCTCTCTCTCTCTCTCTCTCTCTCTCATATAGAGCCCCAAAATAATATTTTCTAGAGTTCCTTCAATAAATTGGCTTGAAGCTAGAGTGTGGCCCTTCACAGGTTCCTGCGGTGTCTACCAGCGCCACTTGGCACCATTTTACAATGTCCTCAAGCAAAATTTTCCAATTTCTAATGCCACTAGTTCCACATAGCTTGGTCAAAATTTATAATTGGGACCTAGAAACTGCTCTGAGAGTAGTATTAAATTAAGAGGAAGTCATAATATGGACAGTTGAACTAGGAATCACAATGTAAAATAAATACTCTCATTTAGTCTAGTATTAATATAAAATTGTATTAGCTGAGTCCCCAATTTCTTTATTTTGGTCCATGTGTAAGTAATCTTGGCCAAGAGACTTTTAATTAAACAGGAAAAAGAAAACAAACCTTAATAACCTGCTAGGTTTATGTTAACTTAACCCAGATGAACACTCCAGGTCTGGAAGAATTAAGAAGATCTGATGAAGTGGACCAAAAGAAGCCCAATAAAGATTTTAAACAGTGGCTTTCTTAAACTACTGTGTTATCATTTTGTTATTAGATTAGAATAAATTTCAAGCTCTAATATTTCAGAACATGCTCTTAAAATTTATTGGAGTTTGCCCAGTCATGGCGTTGGTTCAAGGGTGAGGAACAAGGACTTTTAACTAACCTGTCCTTGTAACCGGCAATGGACTTGCCACAACAACTGCAAGCCCAAGCACCTGATCATGTGGCATGGTTTATGAGGCGTCCTGCCACAATCCTTAGGTGATATTGTGGCATCCTGTGGTACGGCTGGACGGCTAAGCAACATCTCATAATTCATAAACCAAGCTCTGTGGTCATATTTGTCTGCCAACAGAATTCCTAGTGGTTGCGAAAATAACATACCAATTCAAGCTTAAAATAAGGACAGGGTGTAAACAATATTTTATAGGTTAAATAAATGAAAAAATTTCAATAAAGTGTGATACTGTATGATTCTAGTTCAAGGTTGAGTATGAGCATTTCTGCACTATTTGCTGTATCTGTGTAGCATTCAAGGGTACCAATGGACTAGCAAGGTGGTTTCCAAAAATGGCTGTGGCAGTTCTTTGCCACAAACTATAGCACATAGAAAATTACTTTTGCTGTCTCTTTTGGGCATTTTTGTACTTGTCATAGCCTGTTCCTGTCTTCCATGTGACCATAGAAAGAATTCTGCTCTCAGTGAACTATCTCGAATATGTGAAATCTTTTAAGCAATTTTAATGTTATTAAATAAGAAATTTCAGATGTGTCTATGATTCTTAAACATGCAAATAGAGTATGCTTCATTTCAGGACACGTTTAAGGCCGACATAGAGTGACCCTACTGTAGTTGTTCCACAGCTTGAGAGCTCCAAATTGCTTACGTTAACTGTCTGAATTTTGGCTCAAGTCACAGAAGCAATGAACCAAGTCCAATAAGAGATAAAACAAGAGATTAGTTTATTGCAGTGCATCAAATTAAGTCTCAAAAGTTCATGTGTCCATACAGAGATCTCCAGAATAAGCTGTTGAAATGACAAGCTGAGATAACACACCTGCTGTTATGGACCCTCCAGGTGAGTTGATGAACAGTTTAATGTCTTTAGTTTGGTCCTCTGCATCCAATAGTAGGAGCTGGCTGATAATGAGATCAGCACTTGTATCATCCACCTACGTAGCACAAGGCATTCCAACGTATCCATAAATATTCTGCTCGAAATCTATTTTGATCAGATGGATCAAACAAAGAAAAGGTCCTGGAATCAATTTGCTAATAGATGAAGGAAATAGAATACCCAAAAGTAAATTTTCAGCACGCAGAAAGTTAAAAAAGGTAAATTGCGCACCAGCAGCCCTCTAACTTGTTAAGTGGTGATACATAGGTCCTATACTATTAATCTGCAGATCTGAGTCCCTGAACTTATCAACGTGCCACTTCAGGTTCAAAATATCAAATATCATTAATCAACATACACTTAGCATAGCATGCAGGCATGGCCATGGCCATCTGAGTCGGAGGGAAGGAGAATCCAGGCAAAGATGATGTTATGAGTTGGAAAAATTTGGGTCCCAGGGATGCCACATTGATGCCAAGTAGGTTGATCAACACTAATTAGAGAGGTTTGGACTTTGGACCTTAAGTAGCAATAGAGGCCTCGATCTACAAATTACTAGTTCAGAGACCTAAATGTGTCATGGCTTCATGGGTAGGGGAAATGGAGGTCAGATTGGTGTAGATTGTAACTGAAGTGGGTTACAGGACACAGCCTTGGACCTTGACAATGGTGCAGAGGAGGCAGGACATAAGGAAGAAGATGAAATCAATCTGCTGCTTGTCTAATCCTCTGGCCAAACTCATGCTTCACATAGGATGAAATCCAGTTCTAGCAACACTAGTAACACAATTTCCCAATAACAAAGGAAGCAGTTCCAACAAAAAGGTTATGCCCAAAGTCAATCATGCTAACTGTCCCGTTCCAATCAGAAACACATGCTTCACATAGGTAGAAATCACACATAAATAACACTATTGCATGTCAGTATGTGGAAAGAGAAATTTTCATAAAGCGGTAAATACTGTATCTGAAGTAGCCCAAAATAATCGTGACTTACAAGATACATGGAGTCAGAGAAAATATGATTTTCTAAAGGAATTCCAGTAAACTAAAACAACCTAAATTTTTGAGGGAGCATGTAATTCCCTTTCAACTTGCAAAAAATTGTTGCGGAGTGTAGACGAACAGATTAGTTTGCGTCATAGAGATATAGTTATACTATATATTCTTTTAGGGGAAAACATAGTCATGCTACTCCAATTCCTGGTAAATAGATTTATGTTGTTTGAAATGCCATTTGCAATATCCAATTTTGAAAAACTGGAGTGGCATGGATTCAAATGGTTTGACTTTCCCGAGTAGCATATACAGAGGAAATTGGATGCAACTAACTTAACGAAAACGGCAAGAACAGTAAGAAGAGACCGCAATATTGGCTAACCGGGGAACCGAGGAAGACGATGCGCTGGCGGAGGAGCATGTTGGTTGTGTCGAGCTCCTCGAGGCGCGCCTTCCTGGCCGCCGGCCTCACCAACGCCAGCCCGGACGGATCCCACCTAGCGGAGAGCGTCCCCGGGGCAGTCGTCGCCGGCGATGCTCGGACGGCCGCTGCCCTTAGTGCCGTCCTCCGGATATTGGAGGAACTCGGGGTGAGGAATAAGGACGACGGGGAGGATGAAGTGCAGGGAGGCGCCGCAAGGGCGGCCATGGCTGCTGCCGCGGCTTCGATTCCTAGGCTCGTGACGGCGGCTTCTGCTGCTGCTCGTGTTATCCTGGAGCTGGGAGCGGAGAACAGATTTGGGGGACACGGAACCGGCCCCACTTTTCAGACTCTCAAAACAAAGGCTTCGTCCGGTCTGAGTTAATTTGTAGAGTTCTCAATTACGCTCCAGAATCAAAATTACAGAACAAGCCGAGAGATCAAGACACGGAGAGAGACGAGTCTAAATGAGCAAATTTAGAGAATTTATAGTGCTTTGCTAATCTAACATGTTTGGATTTCGTCACGTACGAAACAATTTTAGAATTGGGATGGACTCTACATCCACGGCTCATGGTAGCACCAAATAAAGGTTGGGCAACTTTGATAGAAGTTGTATATTTGACCTAGATTTTCAATAAATGAGCATCGAAAAATGTATCGATTGTTAGAGCCTTCGACGACTAGTTTCAGAGTAAGGAAAAAGGCAAGTGTCGGACAATCTAGCAATATTGAAGAGTGGCGCCAACGACTACCTTGAGGCGTTACACTAGAGTCACATGGTCAAACAATAGAAAAATCTCAGCATCGGACCATTCAATAAGCATGAAATCTATCTTCCTCATCCAATTGCTAGTTTTTTAGAAGTTGGGGCAATTTATACTTCATAAACCAGCTTCCACTTATCCTTTTGCCGCATTGAAGAGTTAAAAAACTGCACAAAACGTAAAAGTGACCAAAAGCGCTACATGTTCTGTTTGGCACAGCTCTACTCTCTAGAGTGAATCTGTGGAGTTCTATCAAACAATAATTTTATAATAATCACTTCCAAAGTGAGTCTCATGAAGCGATTTTCTGAAATAAACCAGAGAGACGAGACTTGAAAAAAAAATCCGATTTACTCATGACAAAAAGAGTCGTTTTTGTTAGATTTTATCCTATGGATATATATTATAGAATTGTTTTTAGCCATAAATTCACTTTTAGTTGAAAATCAGAATCAGAATAAAATCTAAAAATGGCTCATAGAGCGGCAATCTATACCCATAGGAAGTGATTGGTTCCTCGTATGGACCTTGGGCAGGTGCTGAAGATGCAGCATGCAGCAGTTTGGTTGCCTGCTTTTGCGTGTGAGCCAAACTGCTGCCATGCAGCCGTACGCCTAGGGCCTGGCTGAGTGAAAACGCAGGAGGCGAGCATCTCTGCCGAGCCAGGCTCGGCACATGCTGTCTGCACACGAGCACGCAAACCAAAGCAGCTTTTCTAGTTGGTTTTTCTCTTATATCTTTTGATTAAGGTATCTAAACTCCGAACCGTTTTCACATTTACATTCTTGATATTTTAACAAACAAAACTAGATCACTCTTTTCATATAAATTTCAAAAAAATAATTTTATCTATTTTTTATTATAAATTTATGCAACCAACCAAACACAAACTCACCGTAACCTGCATTTAGTACAATCAATCAACCAAACAAAAAGACCCACATGTTTAAAACCTGGCTCAGTTGGGCCTGCATCCCACCCCGAGCCAGGCCCGAGTCCCCCCACGGAACCAATCACACCCATAGTGAGCATTAAGATTTGTATGGATCTAATCTTCGTGTCCACATGTGTTTCACATTTTATGTTAGATTACTTTGGCAAAAACCCATTGTATTGATCACACGTGTGGTTGAGGTGCTAAATCGCTTGGTTCATTGCACTTGTTGATCACTTGGCTGCCACACGTGGACACTTCACACGAACAACGCCGACGCGGCCACGCAGCAGGCGGCTGCGACGAGCGCCACACAGCCCACGCGAGCCGCGAAACCGCGGGAGCATCTCAGAACAGTCGGCAGTTCAATGGTGTTCGCCGCCGCATCGTCGCTCCCGTCGCGCGGCCACGCGGCCCCGTTCGGCTCGAGGAGGGCACTGCCGCCGCCGCCGCCTCCACGGCGCAGCGCGGCCCTCCGCCGGCTGCGCGTCTCGGCGGCGCTCGGTGAGGGCGGTGAGGGAGAGGCGGGGAGGATACTGGACCCGCGCGCCACGCCCTTCCAGATCCTCGGCCTCGACGCTACCGCCGGCTACTCCGCCGCCCAGCTCAAGGCCGCCTTTCGCACCCGGGTAGTGTGCCCTTCCAGTCCTTCCACCGTCGCTGACGCGCGCCAAACCTCACTGTTTATGGGGATACTTGTGCTGCTGGCAACTTTAGCTCTCTAGGCATCCTAGAAATTACTACAAGAATAGTCGATTGCTAGTCTACCCAAAGAACCTGGCGTAACTCCATGCCTCCATGATCTACTTGAATTACTGTTCTGGGTTTTTGGAACCACATTTTTTTGGAGCGTTGGTTACTTTGTCATAGAGGGAAGAAGGCAGCGAGCGGTATGATAAACGAATCCACGGATTCTCCGACGTAGTACTTTTCTTTTTTTACCAAAGGCCTATTGACGTAGTACTTACATTATTACTTCTTCCATTTATTGTTTTTTGTTGTAAGAAACATTTATTTAATAATTACTAGCACTTTTTTGGGTCTTAAACCGTGGGGTGTGGAAGGAGGGCTTTTGCTAAGCCAAAGCTTCATACTGTTTTCTGGTCTAACCACACTGCCACGATATAACATTGTAGCCCTGTTACAGGTAAAGGAATTTCATCCCGATGTTTGCAAGGACCCAGAAAACGCAGATTTAATCATAAGACGAGTGATCAAGGCCTATCAGGTAATTCAATGTACTGTGCCTGTGTTTTGTACAAGTGCTTATGGATGCTATCATTATAACAGATAACCGCAATCAAACATCATCAACCAATTCAATTCACAGTGCAAGTGTGACCTCAAGGGTTTCAAAATTATGAAGGAACTTTTGAGGCTAAGCTACAAACATTATGCCCATAAGCCCAATCTAAAGTTCAATAGAAATATCTGTGGTTAATTTTAGGAATCTGACTTGATGTAACCCTAAAGGTTAGTTGGTTTATACTGGACTACTGGAGGGAGTATTTCCTTAATTTTTTTCACCTTCTAGTAATCTAGTTACATATCACTGTTAGTTACTCTGTTTTGTTTCACGCACAGATGTTATCTGGCAACCAAGAAATGATGGTTGAAAGGTGGAGAATACACCCATCAGCTTGTATTCTGGACATATCATGTGATACTGATTGGAATAACCTTTTATAAACTCTTCTTTTGTAGTTAACTACAATAATAGTGGGGCTCCACTCCTTTCGTATGTCTCATTGTAGATGATAGATTAGGTCGTAATAGCCATTTGTCATGGCAACATGAATATGTTTTGGTGGTGGTGAATTAAAGATCTGTGGTTATTCCTGGTAAACTTTATAATAACTGCCAAATGCCAATACAGTGAAATTCCGAAACATGTGGTTCAAAACATAGTTAGTCAAAGAGTAGGATAATTCTTCACTAGCAATGGGGCTTCTTGAGGACAATTTACAAGAAAAAGAATAAGAACTACTTGATTTACAGGTTTAGCAGATGGCACATAGTGAAAGGTCAATTCTGTAATCATGATTCATTGATTTGCATTATATAAGTTTACATTGATATTTTCCTTTATAATAAGAGGGTAAGATAAACCTAGTATGTATTATGTCAGGTGCATTTGTTGCTTGTCCTGAAAATATATATCTTTTTGGTTTGATCCACTCAACAAACAGGCAATACATATCAGCGGGCCTATTTACCTACTCTTCTCTGAATCCATATTCCAAATCCAAACCCACTGAGGATTTTATGTTCTTTGCCCACTTTTTGATGACACTGTGATTTCTGTATTTGTGAATGCTTTTATTGTGAGACCTGATAGGCACATTTTTAAATACATACAATAGAGCTCTTTGTTTCAGTACAGTCTGAAGAAAATGCAATTCATGTGCTTATGTTACAATATTGTGCAGGAACAATGTTGACCCATTTGATGAACCTGAGTGTGAAGCCTGCGACATATTTGTGAATGAACTTCTATGCATTGGCACTGGTACTTGTTGCACTTGTATTGCTTCAGTGGTTAAGGATGATGTTTTTGCAAACCAGTCTTGCTGTCGACCATAGTTTTGTTAATAATGAAGTTTGCTGCCAAACTTAAAAGTAGATATTATCATATTAGTGTTAGAATTGGCACCAGAAGACTAAAGTTACGCAGAAGTTCATCATTTTTTCTTATCTCCCTAACTATGGGAGACTAATCACCATTGAACAATGCTGTAACCCTTATAACAGACTATGCATGGGATTGTCAATTGTGTTCCTTCTGTTGATGCAACTGAGTTCGTTCACTTCCCTAGTTTTTGCATAGGTATAGCATATTCACAAGGGATGTAGGCTTTTCATGTAGTTCTTCAATATAAATCATGTGGAAATGTTTTTCCAACTTTATCTGACAAATTACAATTGTTGATGTCTATTTCAGGATGTCCATATTCTTGTGTTAAAAGGGCACCTCATGTATTTTCATTTTCAGACGATAGTGGTACAGCTCGTGCAATATCTCAAGGTAGGTCCACTGCAGCCCCTTGGCTTAGTTGGGTAGGAACCCACGAGCATGTCCACTCTTTATATTTTCTAAGAAGTTCAACCCTTGCTGTTGGTGACAAATGTGCTATTTGAAGTCAGCACAACCTTTTATTTGCAGGTAAAGGTGAAGATGACCTTGTTCAGCTTGCTGTTGGGCAGTGTCCAAGAAAGTGCATACACTATGTGACGCCTTGCCAACGCACTATTTTGGAGGATGTTCTTGCTAGGTACACATCCTCTGTCAAGAACTACTCTTTTTTTTGTCAATTAGCATGAGGTTAAATAACTGGTTTAACTGACCATACAGTTGGAACTAGTGAAAGAGACCTCAGTGAATTTTTCACATTTTTAAATCTTAAACAGTAATGGGGAAAATGGGATATCAAAGCTATGTCCATTAATTTTAGGAATTTAATGATCAGTAGAGAGGATTTATAAGCATAACGGCGTTAAGGGAGTTCAGGCCCTATATCCTGAATTCTTTATTGGGTACATCCAATAAGTAAATAAAAAAAGATATAAGGGTTATACACGATGCAATTATATTAGGGGCAAGTATATTTCTCGCCATTAAAAATAGGGATTATGCCACTAATATATCATATCCCCGCAGTGTGTTGATGGCGCCATTTGATCTCGCTGAAGCAGCGGTTCTGGATTCCCTTCTTTCCAAGGCAAAGTTTGAGAACAACAGGTACACAAAGCCCAAAAGAGGAGCAAAAGCATCATCCGATTATGTTGATTGGATGTGATCTGATCCCGAAGCACCAAGCGGATCCAAGTCTCGGCCGGCCAGGAAGCTTCAGCACTAGATTTTTGTTGGTTTTCCAATGGTCATTGGGACTTGTCCCAGTGGACTCGGCCAGGAATGGCTTGTTCCAGTAGTGTACACAGTACACAAATACTCCTGTCGGGTCATGTGAATAAAGTTTGTTTGCAGCAGTGACAACTTTCATTTTCTGGGTCATCTGGGTATACGATCTACTACTTGATCTCAACGCAAATACGTATTTCCTTCAGCAAGATTTTTGCTCAGCTTTTCCTCGGGGGTAAAGAACTCTGAACACAGATTTGTCGGTCGATTTTGAAGAATTAAATACTCCACGTATAAACTCCAGCAATTTTTTTAAAAATATATATCTGGACGTCAGACCATGGTCACCAGCCAGTGCATTTGTAACCAGCTAGTGTATTTGTACCGTATACAGTACATAACCATTATTTTTTCACTCTGTATACAGTGCGCAAACAGTGTTTTTTACGCTTATTTTCACTCATCTCTTTTGGTGGCCATGGTCTCACCGACAGCTCGCTCGCAGGTCGCCACGGGACAACAGAATTCAATCTAAGCCGCCCAGCGCCGGATCCACGGCTCCCCAGCAACGTCGGCGCGGCCTCCCCCTCCAACGGGCCAGTCGGGCCTCTCTCCCAGTCCCCATTTCCGCAACGGTTCGGTCCAATTTCAAATATCGAATCCTCCGCTCCTCCCCCAACCCCACTTTTCCCAAATCGCTCGCTCGTCCCCTTCGTCGACGCGGGCCGCGATCTTCCGAGACGACGAGGCCCGGCGAGCGGAGGCCCTCCTCTCCCGACGAATACCCCACCCAGGATCGCAGCGATGGAGCCGGATCCAGCCGCCGCGACGCCGCCGCCTGCGCCCTCGCCAGCTCCGGCCGCGTCTCCGCCTCCGCCGCCGCAGCTGCAAGGTACGCGAGCAGTAGGGTTTTTCCCCTTTCTCAGGGCGGGTTGGCGTGGTGTGGTGTGGTTCTGACGCGGTGTTTGGTTTGCCAGATGACGCGGTGGAGTGCATGGCGGATCTCTCGAGCCCAGATCGGTGCACAGCTGCAGCCGGGGGAGACCTGGACCCTGCGCCGCCGCTGCCGCCGGCGCCTCTGCAGCCCACAGGTTCGGCCTCTTGGTCTAGCAGCGAGTAGCAGATGGCACTGGCCGTATGGTTTGATGGCACTGGCGGTAGGGGTGGGTGGGTGCGTTGGCGTGGTGTGATTCTGACGCGGTGTTTGGTTGCCAGCTGATGCGGTGGAGTGCGCGGGTCCCTCGAGCCGAGATCGATGTGCAGCTGCAGCCGGGGGAGACCTGGACTCTGTGCCGGCGCTGCCGCCGGCGCCTCTGCAACCCTCAGGTTTGGTCTCTTCGTAGCGAGTAGCAGATGACACTAGCAGTATTGTTTGTTGACATCCGTCTCACGGTGAGAGAAATTGTTTGTCAGTTGAGGATGCGGCTCCAAGCGGCGACGCCGAGCAGGAGGCGGTGCCAGGAGTAGGGGAGGCTCCTCGAAGTTTCATAGAGGTAGGGATATTTGGATGTCAATTCGTGGTGACTTGGAGTTCTCAAGATTTCTCTGGATGGAAAAAAATTTTGACCACTCACAGAAATTGTATTAGAAAAATCTTACAGACACATGGAACCGAGTTGCAAAATGTGGATTTCTCCGTCTTCTTTTCCAGTGATTGTTAACTGTTTTTTTAAGGGCGGAGAGCAGAGATGTTATGTTTGTCAGCTTCTGATTTAATTGCCTTCTTTTCAGGGGTTGGGGGATCAAGGAGCTGACGCCCTTATCCTGTCACCGAAGCTGAAGGAGATTGCTACTCCTGAACGCCCTGCTGCTCTCCGCCTACTCGGTACACAAACATTCATACACATACCTTACCTAAGGATCTGAAGCATGTCGGTTCCTATAATTAATGGTGTTTGGTCTTTGTTAACACTCATACACATTCCTTGCCTAAGTATTTGAAGCATATTGGTTCCTATAATTAATGGCATTTGCTTTTTGTTTGCGTGTAGGGGACAAATATAACATCCTCATGGAGAGGTACAAGCAGCAGGTGGCCAAGTGTGCTGAGGAGTGTGCCCCGAGATATGATGGCCTGGAGAAGATGTACAAGCAGCAGGTGGCCAAGTGTGCTGATCAGTGTACGCCAAAATATGATGGACTTAAGAAGAAGTACATGGATGAGTGTGCAGAGAGGCGACGGCTGTACAATGAGCTTATTGAGTTGCGGGGGAACATCAGGGTGTTCTGCAGGTGTAGGCCATTGAGCTCCGATGAAGTCACCCGTGGATGCCTGTCTATCGTTGAAATTGACCCATCAAAGGAGACAGAGCTGCAGTTTGCACCCAATGAAAGGGAAAGAAAATCCTTCAAGTTTGATTACGTTTTCGGCCCAGAGAAAGACCAAGGTATATTTGTGAATACCTTTGCGAATGGTTATAGAAACTATACCTACTTACCTAGCTGAATTGTCTGCTATGCTATTAATATACATGTTTAAGGTCATGTTTGTACTAATTATTAGCTGCTTAAAATTAGGTAGGGTGTGTCCAAATAGATCAGCTAATTGGGCAACTACTCCCTCCGTCCTAGAACTAACGTCGTCTGGGCGTTGCGAATTTGTCCCAAAACTTATGTCGTCTGCCCCTCTGCCACCAGCCAGTGGGTCCCACCACTACCAAACCGTCCTCTCTTTCTCCTCTAGAACCGCTCCTCCCTCCGTCGGGCTCCTCGAGGATTCGCCCCCACCCAACCCCGCGGCCGCCTCCATCCCCGCCCCTCGCCGACCCCTCCGCACCGGCCTCCATCGCTGCCCCCTCCGCAGCCACCTCCGCCCACCGCTGCCGCCATCGCCAGCCCCCTCCGCAGCCACCTCCCTCCACGGCCGCCTCCCTCGCTGGCCCCTCCGCCGCCTCCATCGCCAGCCACCTCCCTCCACGGCCAGGACCCTATCCACGGCCGCCTCCCTCGCCGGCCCCTCCGCCGCCGCCTCTATCGCCGGCCCCCTCCGCCGCCGCTTCCATCGTGGTGGTGCCAGATCCGGGCGGGACACCGGATCCGCCGGGGCTTATCCCGGGAGCAGAGCGGCGAGAAGGCGGAGGCCATGGCAGGCGGCGGTGTGCCGGCGCTGTGTCGGTGCCTGGCAGAGGGCGGCGGGGGAGCCCGAGCGCACGCTGCAGCTAGATCCGGTGCGCACCGCCTTCGAGGCCTGCGGCGACAAGGAGAAGGAGGCGAAGGCAATTGCGGTGCCCGCGGCGCGGGCGGGTGCAATGCCGTGGTGACCGGCGTCGGTGGCAGGCCCGCGGCCGTGGTGCCCTGTGCGTCGCCGCTTTGCTCTGTGGCCGTGGTGGGCGCGGCGCTCGAGGTCGTCTAAGGTGGGAGGGCATGATGGTCTTTTCCCTTTCCTGCTAATTCCACCTCGGACTTCTACCGCGACTTTAGTTTTGGGACGGAGGGAGTATTTTTTAGCTAGCACTCATTTCATTAGTTGATCCAACCAAGCTATTTATAGCTAATTGAAAGAAAGAGCACTTGGTCAATGTATCGAAACATGCCTAGCTTAGCTATTTTTGCTAATTGAAAGAAACAACATTTGGTCAATGTATCCAAACATGCCTAGCTTAGCTATTTTTTAGTCAGAGCTAAAATTTAGTTGGGTGAAACAAACGGGGCCTAAGAATGATGAGTTTAACCAGCCATATTTCTTCTTTTTTCTATCAGAGGTGGTATTTTCAGAAACTGTGCCTGTTGTAAGGTCAGTTATGGATGGATTCAATGTATGCATCTTCGCTTATGGTCAGACAGGAGCTGGGAAAACATTTACAATGGAAGGGGTTCCAGACAATAGAGGTGTAAACTATAGGGCTTTGGAAGAACTATTCAGAATGTCAGAGGAAAGAAGTGAGTCTATTGCATACTCATTTTCTGTAAGCATCTTAGAAGTTTACAATGAAAAGATCAGAGATCTGCTTGATGAGAGCGATGAGCAATCAAAAAGGTACATTTCCCTTCTTTATTTTTCTTTTTGTTGAGAAAGATTTTGTTGATGAATCAGTAAATCACGACATCTTGTTGCAATGCAAGGTTGGACATTAAGCAAAGTGCTGATGGAACTCAAGAGATACCTGGCTTGGTTGATGCTCCAGTTTACAACATAGATGGTGTATGGGAGAAACTGAAATTTGGCGCGCGAAATAGATCTGTTGGGTCAACTAATGCTAATGAACTCAGCAGCCGCTCCCACAGGTGAGTGCTAACATGTGGTGTTTTACACTTTTACCTCATGTTATGTATTTATTCTTTCTAATTAAACAACATCATTTAATTCAGTTTTTGTCAACTTGGCATAGATTGTGTCATTACTATAGCATAGCATTGAGATAAGGAATTTTGCCTAATGTTATATGTGTGGACTTTCATTCGCTTTGCAGTTTGGTTAGGGTTACTGTTACAAGCTTGCATTTGTTAACGGGTCAAAGGAGCAAGAGCCACATGTGGTTAGTTGACCTTGCTGGAAGTGAAAGAGTGGCAAAAACTGGAGTGGAAGGGGATAGGCTGAAGGAGTCACAATTCATTAACAAATCACTATCAGCTCTGGGTGATGTTATATCTGCCCTTGCCTCAAAAAATTCTCATATTCCGTTCAGGTTAGGCTTATTTGCATGCTAAGACGTATACCTTGCTTAGCTACTTAAATTATCTTGGTCTCACCACTCCCATTTCCTTTTTGGTGTCAAATAGGAACTCCAAGTTGACTCATTTGCTCCAAAGCTCATTAGGTAAGTTTTATCCTTTGTACTACCAATGTGGTAATTGCACTGGCTTATAGGTGGAGAATGTTTCAAAAAAAAGAAGTCAAACTTACCTATTTAAGTTTTATAGGGGGAGATTGCAAGACCCTAATGTTTGTGCAGATAAGTCCAAGCTCAACAGAGGCAGCAGAAACTCTCTGTTCACTCAATTTTGCCAGTAGAGTCCGGGCTGTAGAATATGGCCCTGCCCGTAAGCAAGTGGATCCAATTGATAATTTGAAACTCAAGCAGATGGTAATTTGACTCTTCCATCACAATGAATAATTATGACACGATATTAGTTGTTATATTGAAAGCTCAAGTATGATTCCATTGCAGACTGAAAAACTTCGGCATGAGGAGAAGGAAAATGCACAGCTTAAACAAAGCTTGCAGTTGATGCAGCTTAAGTATGCTTCTCGTGAAAATGTCTTCAAGACACTAAATGAAAAGGTATCACCTCGTCTCATTGTATTGACTTGAATCGCAATGGGTGCCTACTGTCATGGAATTAATATTCTCAATAAAAATGTTTTGCAACAGGTTAGGGATGCTGAACAAGCATGCAAAAATTATCTACAGCGGGTAAGTGATTTTGAAAGTCTGGGTTAGTATTCTAAGTTTCTAACTTGAGCTCATGGAATGTAATTCTCTGTGCAGATTAGAGAACTGGAAATTGAGTTAGGTAATGAGAAGAAGGCTGCTAGGGATTCTGCTAGATCCTCGAGGCCACCGCTTGTTCCTATGAGGCAGAGACAACCTCAGGGAAGAAGTAACAACTATGCACCACCTTCAGGCCCTTCTAGATCGAGGTTCAGCAAACCACCCACAGTTAGCAACAAAGAGAACATTCCTGTGACAGTGAACAGAGCTTGCCCTGGGGCTGATACTAAGGTTGTTGGCAAAGCAAGACGTGTCTCTATATCTATGACTCCGGTGATCAGACAAATCCCAATCCAGCCCAAGAAACGATTTTCAATAGCGACGCTGCCATCTGTGAGCGAGCATCTGCCCGCATTCAATGGACAAAGAGCAGCATCTCGACCATCACTGGTCAACTTGCCAAAACAGCCCTTGGCAGGATTTGGTTTGATTCCAGGAACACCCCTAGCCACCCCAGATGGAGCGAAGTTCAGGAGAATCGAATTTGGAAGTAGCAGCAAGTTCACAAGCCCTCCAATGCCGAGCTTGTGGAACAAAATGGCAACACCTCAGCAGCAGCTGGGAATGGCACCGGCAGGAGGCCCTGGAAACGCTGCCAGAATGTGTTTCAGCATCCACAAAAGAGTTGGGCTTTCACCTGTTAGGGCAAAACCCTGCGTGCCCTCTGGTGTGGGCATCTTCAACCCATCCCAGCATGAGAAGGTGGTGGGGAGACCAGGAAAGGCTCTGCGAGTGCCTAACACCAAGAGAAGGCAGTCTGTCATCTAACTCTGGAAACAAAGATACAGCGGAAACTTTGGAGATACAAACGAGCTGTGAAACGAGCTGTGCCTTCTGGTAGTTGTTACAATGCTCATGCCTTGAGCGTGGAATTCTTTCCATCATCTTTAAATGGATTGTGCTTAGTTATTAGTTGATATATAAACCATCTTAATATTGTTCACTGATAGTGGCCGTATTATTAGTAACGAAAATGGTTTGCTTGCATTTGACTCTCGTCTGTTCATTTCATGAAACATTTGTCAGTTTAAATCATCTGATGAGTTCATGGCATGCCAGGATCCTGCTGCCGACTGGCTAGCATTCGCATTCCTGACAGTTTCCAATTAAACTGCAAGATTGGATTGAATCACTCAACTCGCTGACAAAAATGTGAACGGTATGGCTCACAAAAATTACAGTGTCATTGAAAACTAAAGTAACAGCCCTACAAGTATTCGCCCAGAACAATTTGAAGTCTCTGAATGTGCAAATGTCAAATAAAAGAATCAGTACTCTGACCCCACACTTTCTTCCAAAACTATCTGTCATACATCAGATTTACCAGCTACATCCTTGGAGAGCTTGACTGCTGTACCTTTCCTGCTCGAGCTTGACCTTGCAAGTCTCATCGGCACTGCTGTTACAAATCAAGTGTGTAGTCCCGTTGGCTGCTTGGACCTGAATTGGCCTCTCCAAAACAAAAGCCAGCGCTTCCTTCTCTAACTGCAAGCAGTAGCTTCTGAAAGTCTCGATATTCACTTTGAGCCTGAAGTCCAGACTGAACAACAAATCCAGTTCAAGCCTATTCATCTCTCTTGTGCTAATACCTCCAACTCTCCCATAGTACGCATTGTTGAAAAATCTGCAAAAATGTATCACAAAAGCTATTGGAAAACCTTTTTTTGTTTTCCTTCTTTTCTTTGGAATAAACAGAACCTTGGTAAATCAAAATCAATGGGACTTTCTGTAGCACTTCCTTTTTTGCTTTTTTGAACGTCGCAGGAGAGCTGCGAGTCATTTCATTAAGAGGAGAAAACAAAACAAACGGCGCGACTGAAAAGTCAACACCGTGTACAAGGCAGGTTAGGATCTAACTCGCCACAGCCACACACACGACCACAACATTACTAGCCACCCCGGGCCTAGGCTAACCCCCCCGGGATGAGTTGGCGGGTGAGCAGCTCTTGAAGGCCAGAGGCATTCTGTAGCACTTCCTACTCAACTTTGGTTGAATCCATTAGTAATCTGGTGAACATTGCCCCTTTCATGAATCCATTGTTATTAACCTTGAATTCCACCACAGGTTATTGTGGTTGTTACAAAGGATTGATTGATGCATTCCTATCAACTGGTGCTTTGCCCAAAAAAAGGTACTAGGACAAACATGAAATCCCTCTTAATATAAAATGGGCAGATAATAATTGGGGAAAAAACTTTAGCATTCAGAGTAAAGATGCTTCTTATAATATAATAAAAGAAGGCAAAATTACCTCCATATACCATTTATATATGATATAAAAAAGATAGCTGACCACAGACCAGTAGTTTCACATGGTAAAAGAACATATTTGGGCATTTCCTAGGGACATTAGTTTATTCACTAAGCTAAACTGAGGTTGCATCTCACAGTATGTAATAGCGTTCTTTCATACTAAACTAGATGTGTGAAAAATGTAACTGAAAAGCTGTCATGGTAGGTTCTTACGAATCATCTATGAACTTGGCAGCAACAACAACACTTGTAATCAGCAAGCGATGAACACTGAATGATGTCATGTAAATGTTTGGTTGCTGTAGATATCTCTCCATGTAGATAAGTCCCAACACAAAGCAAGACGGGCTGCACTGTGCATATTTGAAAATGCGATCTGTATAGAGCTTTATACTAAGTTCTGGCACCCTCTGACCATGGAATATGGTGGTTGATTCCTTTATTTTACTGGAACCTAACAGTTCTTCATTCTGCTTAACTGTCTTGTCAAGATACGCTGACAGAAGCAACAGAACCTTCGGAAAATCAGCATTATCTTTCTGTGAGTGTGGTACTGTCAAACCCAAAGAAGAGTAGCTCTCCAGTTCATCGACAGTGTCAGCTGTAGGCGACTCCATTGCCATAGGCAGACATTAGTGCTGTAAAGACAAAGCAATTCTTATTAAAAAAACATTCTGTTGATGGAAGGGGCAACACAAGTAGAAACATGGGCTGATGTAATGCAACTCTGTTTGTTGTCTTTAATATCCTGTCTAGTTACAATGACATTCTGAACGCCATACAGATAAATAACGACATGAGGTTCCTCCACATTAAAGGCACTGCCAAGTACCAACAATAACGTAGCCTAAACATAGCACGCATGGTTCGGGACGGAGGGAGTACTTAACAAGGGTTTCTACTCCCTTGCATGAAACAAGAAACAAGGAGGGAAAAGTTTTCCATTGTATACACAGAACCCTGCTCCACTTTTGGCATCATCAGCCGACCGCCATCCCGAAGAACGCCTGGCCTCCTTGTACGTTTCGTGATATATTTCTTTTTAAAAGGAAATCAAACGGGACAGCGAAAAGCGGTCGAGCCGCACAAATCTCACCGTTTCCCCCGCACCACACGACCCTCAAATCCAGAGTACGAGCAGATCTCGCCCTTCCCGCGCACCTAAATTTGGTGGGAATCGACGGCTAGCTAGAGCACACAAACTTCCTCGAAATCAGGGGGGAAAGAAACCGCAGCCGGTAACCGGAGCAGCATCTTGACCCAAATGTGAGCCAGTGAAAGAGCCTGCCAGACGCCGCTAGCTAACTAAGCACGTCCTGTAACTGTAACTAGAGATCTACAAACTACAGAGAGAGAGAGAGAGAGTTGCTTACATGTCGCTGTAGCTGCAGGTGGGGAGGAAGCACTTCAGGATGCACACTGTCGCCGGTGTCCTTTCCCCCCTTGGGGGAGGAGGAGGAGCAGGCGAGCAGGCCGCTCCCCAGATGCTGCTGGAGACCTGGAGTGGATCGGAGCAAAGACGCACGGCGCTACCGACTCTCCTCTAGAGAGGGGGGAGAGACGGCAGGCAAGAGGAGAGGGAGAAGGGCCACTCGACTCGCCGCTGTTCACCACCGCGGATAGGACACAGACACGAGACTTGTCATTATCACATGATGGAGTACGATACCGACTACAGAGCAATGTGGCGTCTGAATGTGAATGGGTGCGTGCGTGTAATAATCGATACAGTAGCTAGGTAGTACTAATCGGTTGGAGGAGTGGTTAAATTAAATTTAAAGAGGAACAGTTCAAGTGGCCATCAATCCATGTCACCTTGTGACGAAGCGCGCACGGCTGGGCTGGCTCTTCGGTGCGGTCCCCGTCCGTCGTCCCTCTCGTTTCATTCGGTTCTTCCTTATCCGCAGCAGCGGCAAAAATATTCGCGTCGGTGCAATGGGTCCGGGCTCGAGAGAGAGGCTCGGGAGACGAGAGCATAGAGCAAGCTAGAATCGGAATCCGGCGGATCCGCTGCGTCGCGACAGGCTTGCCGCTCGTGGCAATTGCCGACTACGAGAGACGATTAAGTGTCGTTTGGAACGCGGGAATTTTTTTTGTTTCTGCGTTTTTTATGTAAAATTAAACTGTTTTTTGCAAAAATTTTATATAATTTTTGTGAAATTTTTACATTTCAAACAGACTCTAACGTTATCATTTTATACTGCTATATATACTCACATATATACACACACCTCTCTCATTATGTCTTGTCTTTATTAATTATGTGGCTGCTCAGAATACATGGATGTATATCTAGACGCACAAACGGCTAGAGCTACATGTATTTTTTTAGAACAAGTCTATTAGTTAGTTTGTCTCGCTGAGTTAAAAAAACTCATTGATCATTAAAGATGGGCCTACTCATGGACATTGTCCGCGGAAAGATGGCTTCTCGCTATGTCCGTTTACACCTTGATTAAAGAGTTAATTTAAACCCTTAATTTTTTATAATTGCAACTATAAACCCACAAACCACTTATACATCTTATTTTAAAAAAATAGAAAAAATATTGTAAATATATTGGGTACAAGAAATCCTGCAAAATTAACTAACGTTAATGAGACAAGGTTAGTCTAGACACTTGGAACAAATGATTTAATAAACCTAAAAACGGAAAGAGAAATTTGACATACACTCATTTTGGCTACAACTCAATTTCTAAATGAAGATAATCATCAAAGTCAATGAATCAATTGCGTTACAAACGACGTGGTTATTATGGATTCATTTTGGATTTTCTAAGGTTTATATATATATATATATATATTAGTTTTTAGAGCTTGCCTCTTGGACATGAATTGTTGTTTTATTTCCTTGTCCCAAAATATCCTCAAGGATTTTTTTTTTCCATGGAGTGTTTGATTTTTTATATGGAAATAACTTAGCAGAGTCTTAGAGATAAGACAAAACTACGTCTGGTGACACCCTGACATCCACCAAGCCCGTCACACCAGATCCCATTACACCGCGGCTCAAGCCTTGTACTTTCCACTGACGCGGGCATACACTTAACTGGAAACTGGAAACGACCTAAACTCAAGAAACGAAGCTGGGACCGATGAATTACAGCCAGGACCGTCTAATTAAGCCTATCCCAGCGTAAGGTGGTCGACACATGACTAAGACACAGGTTCTCTTCGCCAGACCCACTGCTAAACCGAACAGAAGGTTTGTTACATTGCTCATCAGCTTATGTTAATTTTACGGACCCGACCACCACGTACCCACAATAGATACCATCGAACGCTCAGCACCAGAAACTTTAGCTGTACAGGATCTCCAGCTGCCTTGGTCAGATGATGGTGTCGGTGCCAACGAATGGGGACTCGAATCATGTCTGCAAGTTCTTGTCGCTTGGACTTCTTGAACTCAGTGCCTTTGTTAGGAAATCACGGAGCTCTGGAATAACACGCTGGATCAGCTGTGCGGAACTGCATGGCGAGATTGCAGGTTTAGATTTTGAGTTACTCAAAGTGCACCAAGACTACTGGTCTCATATCAGGGTTATTAGCAATAGAAGTTACCCGGCTCTGGTGCAGATCTTGTTAAAATGCTCAAGAATGTACAAGATGCATGTATGTCTCAGTGACACAGCATGAAAGGCTTCGGACAAGTCATACATGTCAGAGACGTTATCTAGATTCACATCCTGCAAAGGCAAAAAAAGGATATTTAAATTAAGATCTAATCGTCGGTTTAAACATGGAACTAGAGAATAGCTTTCCTAATCACCTTTGCAATAGTATATTCACATAGACGTTTGAGGCCTTCTAAGAGATACTGATCAGCGGCTCTAAGAAGATCCTGTGCAATTTCATTGGTTACCTGCACTGAGCCTGTATAAATAAATCTGCAAAACCAAATAGGATTATTTCAGATTTGAGCAGACACTAGTAGCACATAAAAGAAAACAAAAAAAAGGGTTGCAGATTCAACAGCAGGAAAACACAACTGTAGCCAAGCAACAAGGGAGACCAATGACTTGCTAACCTCATCATGAGTTCAAAGACGTCCCATTTGATATTTGGAATTTCAATATCTCTCGCGTCCTTTTCCTGGTTAAGGAAACAAGGTTTGTTCAAAATCAACATGTAATTTACAGCAGCAATAAGTCAACTAGGTAAACAGATCTACAGATTACAAACAGCAAAACCACATCATGTTGTGCCAAGCCTCAAAACTCACCCTGTATCCACCATCAAACATCGCACGAAATGCATCTGAAGAAGCAAGCAAAGCAATTCTGTGTGCATAAAAGCGCTTTCCTGTGAAAGAAACGATTAAGATTATGTGGGACGATATAAAAAAGGATTATTCAAAGTAACTAGCGGTGACATAAGGGTCCTGAAATAGTGCCAACCTTCCACCAAGAAAGTAACGTCTGCAAGTGTCGAACTATTCACATATTGCTCACCCAGATAAACCTGCAATGATTATATATTCAGCAAGGGGTTGTTTGGTATCAGGAACCACCTCGTCTAAGGCGGTCCATCATGAGTTCAGCCCATGAATTTTTGGTGTAATGACTCCATTCCTCACGCTTATACTCCCCCCAGTCCAAATTGTAAGGGGCTCTAGTCTTTGAATAGATTCATGCGATATTTCATGTACGTGTTTTGTATGTATCTAGATTCATTAACATTCATATGAACATGGATAGAGAAAATAGGGGCCAAAACCCCTTACAATTTGGGATGGAGTACAAATTATTTAACTAGTGAAGAATGAGATGATGGCTCAACCCATTCCATGCCAGAAACCAAACAGAAAATTAAGGAGTGAGAAAATGATGGATCATCCAATCCTTCTAATCAATGGCCAATCCATGAACCATAACCAGAACAATAGACAGAACAATCCCTCAATGTCATAATGTCTTTATATACAGAATTTCAAAAAAGGTATTTGGATCTTCTTAAAAAACATCAAGTATAGGAAAAACTAAATTCTGGCCACAATTTAGACAGAATACAGCACAAAAAAGTTGACATAATATTTGCCTCCAGCAGGTCGGACAAGCTATCCTATGTTCATGAATCATGACCAGGTTGGACTACAAGAGTAATTCATTTGGACCCCTATATACATTTGTTTAAAAAGTATCTTCTCACAACGATTAATCAAAATCAGCACATGTGCATCCAAGAAATGGCACCCTGAAGATCGTGCCATTGTGATATAGTTCTAATCACACATATTCAGCTCACAAAATGACTACTGCCCAGTAGTGTATATAATACAAAGTAAAGTTGAATTTATTTAAATATCTCTTTCTCCTACCTGTGGTGTTGGAGATGGAGGAGCAGCATCCATGGGAGAAAGTGCTGCAGCTTTGTTGGCCAATTTGTATAATGCTGCTGAACCATCTTGTTGATGTTTTGAGCTCATGGAAACCAGAAGATCAAGAAGCAAATCGAGACCTGGATCAACCCAGAATTTTAAATCAATGAAGTGCGAGGTACAGTTGAATGAAATGAAAAGATATTGTTTTCAATGGATGTGAAATTCTTTACCATTATTATCAATAAAAATTGCTCTTTGATCTTCAGGGGCACAAAGGTGTGCAAGAGCCAGAGCTACACGTCTCTGCACAGATTTTTCTCCTACTCGCATCAAATAAAGCAAGTGTTTCAACACCTGTAAACCATCACATGGGAACCAGCTGTATAAATACTGTAGTCAAGCATGTTGCCAAAAAAAGAAATATAAAGCTTGCAAGGAAAAACTTACTCGTCCATTTATCTTCTCCTCTAATCTCTTCAATGTTTTTGCCACACAGTCCTTTGTTGCCTGAAATTAAAAATAACTTAATCAAAAACAGTCACAGGAAAGTGACCAATATATACAACAGAGGCCAATGTACCTGGACAATAAATTCCCCATCTTGCAACTTCTGGACACCTCCTACTTTAATGAAATCAGATACGTAGTCCTATAAGAAAGATGAGTGGTTTGGTTCAGAAACAAAGATATGGAATGTAAGATAAAGTGATAAAGATTTTTTTTAAATGAGTTAACCCCCGTTTCAAAGGAGGGCCTGTTTGGTTGAGGGGGGCAGGCCAAATTTTGGCCACAATTTGATCACATTTGACTCTAAACTAAAATTTGATCAAACAACAAAAAATTCATTTACATAGTTTATTTAGACCAAAACAAGCTATGTGATTGAAAAATTGTGGTGTTTGGATAAAATTTAGTATAAAGTCAACTACGGTCAAACTGTGGCCTAAATTTGGCCTGGCCACCATTGGCCCTAAACCAAACATACCCTAAGTGAAATTGGTGACCAATAGTTGAAGAAGACTTGAGGAGCCACCATGCTTTTGAAAAAAGATCATGAATTACCTCATTATCTGCAACTCCATAAAGGGCAAATGCAGCATTATGCTGCAGAGATCCATTTTTTGAGTCAAGAAGTTTTAACAAAGGAACCAAACCACCATTATACGCAATGCCTGCTTGGTTATGTGTGTCCTGGG
The DNA here is from genome assembly GCA_022530915.1 of Paspalum notatum. Classification (NCBI taxonomy): domain Eukaryota; kingdom Viridiplantae; phylum Streptophyta; class Magnoliopsida; order Poales; family Poaceae; genus Paspalum; species Paspalum notatum. The sequence goes on from CM039692.1 coordinate 30,306,798, forward strand.
AAAAGAAGTTGAGATCAGATTACAAGATACAACTAAGCTAAAAAACAAACAATTCCACTAACCCATAACTAAAAGGGAAAGGTGCATGGGGATTGCCTTTAATATCATATAGAAGAGTGAAACGCACTGGAGTTCTTAAACTTCTCCTGGATTCTCAACTTGGGTCCATAAACACTCAAAGTGAGGATCTAGATCCTTAAATTTCAGATGGTTCACTCCAGTGAATTTTACGCTATATAAAACTAGTCCAACAATCTCGCAATAAAATTATGTGCTATGAAGTTTGGTTGGTTGCAAATGTCACAACGTTATGGCTCTGCTAGAATGTACCAGGGACAAACTGGGTCTTCCCTGGTCAGGTAGCAGACCAGCTCCTAGCTCCTAATTGGTGATTAGGTGCGGCTAGAAGGGAGGAAAACTAAGCTATACCTATACATCTAGGCAGCAGGATGGTATCACCTAGCATTTAAGACTTAGAGGTTCAAAGTTTTTGTGGGATAGGCAGGGTTAGTGGTCAAGCACATGGTGGAGAAAACACAAAACGATAAAACTCTGTGCAACCAACATTTGGGTTCTTGAAGCTTTCCTTTTTGGAGAAGATCTGCATTACTTCAGTTACATTACATGTAGTGCACATCTAATCCACAGACAAACTCATGTTTGTTCTTTTAATAATGAAATATACTTTTCCCTTAACATATAGTGATCTTTCATTCCCAATGTTATGTGGGGCAAGCAGTACAGATGGCACAACCACACGGCAACAGCATTGGCGTCATGTATCAATTTGTCAGTCGTTAGGGAGATAGATCCAGTTTGGTACCATTTGATGGTTTGTTTACTCAAGAGATTAGGAGATTGTTTGAGGGACTAGGTATGATTAGCATCTCCCTCCCTCACACACCATTGCTATCAACCACAGCTATCACCTTCGCAGCCTAGGGCCTCCACCTCCTACACCTCAGCACCCCACCCACTTCACTACAAAGAGTTACCATTGACAGAGTGAGGGAAATAAAATTGATGAGGCTATACAGTATGTGGTTTCTATAAGAGATCAAGGGAAAATGTCTGCATTATTTCTATTTAACTGACAATACAAATTCTGTAGGCAACAGTAAGTTAGATAGCAAACATAAAAATGTTAAATAAAAAATGAACACACCTGAGCAAGCCTGCCAAGTGCAAAAGCAGACATCTCCCGGAGTTGGACATCAGCCGACTGTAGCATTTCAATTAGCGGTCGGACTGCACCCCTTTGCACAATATGGACCTGTAAACAAACACATATATTAAGGTTAGGAAAATAGGAACGAATTAATGGAGAAAATGTCTTATGTATGAGATTTATTATTCTAGGTTTCCTTATATTGAATATATTATATTCAATTGTCTAAATGTCTAGTTCATGCTTTTTTTACATTCACATCCCTCCTCAAAGAACAGATGGTAAGTGGCCCAAACTGTCAATAGGTGCCCTCCCTCCCAAACTGCCAATAGGTGCCCTCCCTTCCACCTCCCTATGGAAAATATAAAAAATAAAGAAAAACTACCTCGGCAACAATGAAACTAACTTCCCAGAAATCTTAAATTTAACCAAATGATTTCTTTGTGTGGCAGGGGCTTAGGGTGTGGAGTAAGCCAGGAGTGGTGGATCAATTGGAGTACGTAGGTCAAGCATAGCAGCACCTGAGGGTGTGACGGTGTGTTGTTGCCAAGCACATTGATGAAGATGCAATGCAGGTAAGTGCAGATCTTGGGATTTGGCACATGCAGATACTGGCAACATGAGCTCATCATATTGGGAGAATATGTCCATTTCTATGATGGACTGGATAAGGACGGTGAGTGGTGCCAGCACTGAGGACAGGGCAGTTGCCGAGTCTGCCAAACCAATCTAGACTCATGATTGTGGCACCCAGATCAGCCCAAGAATACGAGCTAGAGAGGTGATATGTGGCTGGCAAGTGGTAGGTGGGTCCTACGAGTCATCTTGTAAAAAGACACCAGGGTCCCCGCAACCAGAATCTGTCAAACCTGGTGGGCTTGGTAGAAATGGGGTATACAAAAAAAAATATTTCTATTATAATACGCAGTTCACATAAGTCAAATGTTAAATGTGTAAATCACAAATACTTTTACAAACTAACAGTAGTTTTGCTCTGAATAAACTATTTCCACCGCAATTTGTAGTTCACACGTCACAGATATGTAACTGACAATAGTCTTGACTCACTAACTACCATGCATTTGTTAAATTTACTTGTATAGAATAAGTACCAAGTATTAAGCACCTTGCAGTCAGAGTCAGCCGAAGCAAATTGCCCTAGCAACAAAGCAGCCTCTCTTTGGCTCTCTGTACAAGATGAACTGAGAAAAGAAAGAAAGCAAAGATTCATACGTGAAGCAGATATTCTTGAGATGAGTTCAAAGCATAGATTGTATTCCCTCCGTTCACAAATATATGATTGGGTTTACTTTTTTTCAAAACATCAATCCTTCATCTTATTCCAAAAATGTTCAAACATGTGAAAATATGAATCATACTCAAACTACATTTAGTGATAAATCAAATGACAACAAAATAAACAATAACTTGTTAAATTTATTGAATAAGACGAACGATCAAAGTTTTAGTAAAAAAGTCAACTGTGTCATACATTTGTGAACGGAGGGAGTAACTTATAAGCAACAATAAGTCATAGTATACCCTTCTGAAACTAGAAAAGGAATGGGAAATTTGATTAAGATGATATTCTAGAATACTACCTGCCTTCGTAACGTTTGTAGGTCTAGCTTTGGGCACAAGGATTAAGGAGCACTAAAGGGAGAAGGTATTCCCTCATTAAGTAAAATTCAGACAAAAGTTTGGGGGAGTAAGCTGGGCCTTTTTCTTTTAGAAAAAACATGCACACTAGTTTCGAGCATTTGTAAGACATGTTCACCAGAGTGTGCAGTATATATAGTTATTAAAAAAGTCCCATGTACAACTAATGTGCACTGTTAATAGTATTGGAGTGGAGAAGAATCCAACAAATGTAATTAAGATACACGTGTTTTATGCATGCCAAAAAAAACTCTATTTCCTAGTCTCCTAGATAACCATGTTGGAAATAACCATGTGTTTGTTTAGGTTCGTTGCTATTAGTGCTAGCTGGATTTCAGCTTGTGGTTAAAGAGAACAATGTGCTGACATATGACACATCAACTGCATTAACTAGGAGGATATCATGATTCATGGGCAGGCACACAGCCCTATCCCCTGTATCAGGTCCACATATGAGAAAATGATGAGGGGGCTGGTGTGGCTGCATGCCTGCATTGACTAAAAACTACTTGTTTTTTTTTTTTTCTTGTGTGTCCAGTAGAGAGAAAATCTAGTGTGTTTGTGATAAACATTCAAGAGAATGTGAGTGATTTTGAACAATAGGTACCAAGGGCTTGAAGATCCTGCAAGAAGATAGTCCCATCCAGTGCTATGTCGAGGTGCAGCGACATTGATGGCAAGATAGTGTCAAGGCTAGGCTACTAGGCTAGTGGTTGCAAGCTCAGTGACGATAATGGCTTGTGCGATGACATATGGAGCATGTGTATGACGTGTTAACATCCTATCCGCTGCGGGGGCGGCGCATTTTGTGCACATTGTGGAGCAGGTGGTTCGGTCATGAGGTGCTCATGAGGAAGCAATGAAGCCTATGAGAAGAAGGCAACATTGTAGTGCCACGAGAAGAGGGCGCTGCTGTGCTGTAGAAGATGGCAGCATTGCGAGCTGCCATGAGGGATGATGGTGCAAAGCCACTAGATGAAGACAGCAGTGTGAAGCTGCTAGGGATTGATGGTGTGGAGCTGTCACGAGTCACTGGCAGTGTGAATCCGCTAGGAGAAAGCCAGTGTGAATTTGTGGCAAGGCGACGAGCCGACAGTGCAAGGCCATGTTGGGTACAACAGTACCAAAATGCTGCGTGTGTGATGTGCCTGCAGGGCAGCGACGTGAGGCCAGCCACAGTGTGAAGTCGATGATAACGGTAACCATGTTCATGATTGATGATTGGAAGAGCGGGCTGCTGCATTACGTGTGAGTCGTGACAAGATGCTTGGTGATCCGAAATGGTCGTGTGAAGTCATTTGCATGACAGCTGTGTGAGTGCCAAACAACGTACAATAGCAATATGAGTGAAGAGTACAAGTATGGCTTGAGCTGGAGCAAGTGGATAGAGCCGTGCAAAGCGGCCAGAGGCACCAATACCTACAGTGTGGAAACGTGCTCTACATCAACTCCAAACCAACACACAGGGATTGCGGGTGAGGGGGATTGTTCGAAATGCTGTGTAGGTTCATTGCCATTAGTGCTACCTAGATTTTAGCTTGAAGTTAAACAGAATAATAGGTAGATCATGAGGCATCAACGTTATGGGCAGGTGTATAGCTCGGTATCAGGGGGTGTCCCTAACTAAGCTCCACCCCTGGCTGCATCAACCAAAATCTACCTGTATTGTTTTGTGCTTGTGTGTGTGTGTCCACCAGAGAGAAAATCTGGTGTGCTTTCGTGATAAAAACTCAAGATAACAGGAACGATTTCCAACAGACTATACCTTAATAATCCAATCACAGGTTGCAGTGCCCCTGCATTAAGAACCTCCTTTTTGATGTTTGGTGATGAATGAACCAAATTTCCAATGACACCAACCTTACATGTCAATGGAGAGCATTTATTAGAGTACATAAATAAAGATTAAAGACGTCATAAATAGATTAGATCCAAGACTTGATGATATTCTATGTAATTTTCTCAGCAAAGGGCATTGGATAGAAAAAAAAAGCTAGTACAGACAGGTGACCTTTGTAGGTTTGTACTTGTACCATGTACAATGATTTATAGATAAAAGCATAGAAAAACATTTTTAAATATAAGCAAGCAACTCGCAGTCTCAGACCTGTTTCGTGCAATTTATTTTGTTTTACATAAGCTGAGGCAATTCCTAGTGTGCCACTGAAAAAGATGGTCGAGCCTTATGTGCCATCGAAATGTTTGCCATTCCCCATTTTAAGTCTGGTGGTGGGCGCCACATGTCATGGTTTTCCCCTTTCTCAAAAATACTAAAATAGTGATAGAAAATGGTAAAAGTTCAGGGTTAGTTTTGAAAAACATCAGTAAAACATAAATACACAAAAAATTACAAGATTTCCAAGGAGTTATTTTTGCAACAGCTAGGTTATTTTCATCAATGGTGGCTGCCTGGTCGGCGGCGGCTTGGCCTGCAAACCGTTTCCAGCAGGGAGCAGATGGGATAGGAGGAGGGACTGCGGCGCAGCACTAGGAAGCAGCGATTGTCGGAATTGACACTGGTGTTCCAATCACTTATCACGACTGGTGCTGACGGCCTCATTTCATATTCGGACCGCCATCGTGAGTGACGAAGTCCTCTACTCCTACCTATGTCTCCCTCCATGCATTCCTTAAAGTTCTTAAGCGCCAAGCTCCGCGACCAAATCGGAGGTCTAGAGCTCCATGCTACGTGTGAAGAGGGGCAACCGCTAGGTAGAGAGTTCCAAACAATTTAGAGCTAGGCGGCAGGCAGGAGGGTGAGATTTGAGTCATCAGTCATCATCAAGCGACTTTAACAGCCATGTAGGCGAAACCTAATGTCAGCAGCGTAGGGAGGAAGAAAATTTCAAAATTTGGCACATGGGGAATGACAAACTTTTCGATGGCACTAAGGCCCGACCATGTTTTTAGTGGCCACATAGGGAATTGCCTCAAGCTTCTAAGATAGTGTTAGTCCATTACTTAGCAAACATGTTCCAAGTAGCTTGTGCGGATTGTTTTTTGTAATATTTCAGGAACCAAGTAGTAAAATAGCTAATAGCCTGATAGCCTCACCATACAGTGTTATTTCAGCGCATGCCACAAATAAATGCATTCAATAATTAATTAATTCTTCAAGTAATTCATGTAAGTGCAGCATAATAAAGCTTAACCCAAACCACAGGTCCTCAAATTTGGTTGGTTGTTCCACTAGGGTTCCTATTTCCTAATGTTCAATTTTAGTATCAAAGATCACCTAAACTAGCTTAATTCAACCAAAAAATCCTATCGCCAGTTGGCACAAAACAGACATGGCAGAAGCAGCAAAAGGGACTTCAAGATACTTAACCCCACCAATTCAATAAGCTCAACTAGTTTATCTAAAGTTGGCTATATGGTATAGATCAGCATTAGTGCAAGAATTCAGGGTAATCACAAATCTAAATTAATATAATATCATAGATTCTGATCACAAAATATTAATCAACTGCATCTTAGATGACGGGAAATATCAAATAAACTATAAATGCATCTGAAGCAAATATAAGGTAACTGCAACAACCAACTAAAATTTCCTGTAAGAACCTTAACCTCATAATCAATAGAAAGAAAACATCTCAGCAGCATTAAAAGTACTATGTTGAGAAGTGTTCACAATAAAAAACACCAAATCAGAGTATACAGTGCCTCATGATCAAAACTGGAGAAAACGGCACAATGCCTTACTGCTTCATAATGAATTGTAGAATCTTCAGATCTCAGCATTAAGATCAAAGTTGGCAAAGCATTGCATTGAACAATCTGCATTACAGGAAAAAGATCACATTATTGTATATATGTGTGAAAGCATTCATGTATCAAAATCTATCATACATATTGCGTTCGTTTATTTTGACATCCTACCTGAGTTTTGTTTTCATCATTTTTAAAGGCTAAAGTTCGCAAGGCCCCTGCAGCTGCTCTCTGCACCTTAAGATCCTGTGATTCTAGCAATTCAACGAGTGGTGGGATTCCACCTTCCATTCTGCAATAAAACAAAACCATCATCAATAGGTGAAAACTAAAAGGACTATCAAATGATCACAAGAGGCATAGAACAAAACCTGACGCTAGTTTTGATGTTGCTATTTTCATGAGCAAGATTAGTAATCGCATCAGCTGCTCTCTTGATGACGCTGTTAACAACCCTCGAATTTGTAGTATTTTTATGCCTTTTCAAGAGGTTCACCAGCGGAGGTAGCGCACCAGCATCAACAATAAGTTGTTGGTGTTCAGGCTGTTACAACGAGACACCAAATAAATGATTAAATTGATAATAGTAACTTGATGGAAAGTATGAGAGTAAAGCATCCTTGCTCAAAGCACAATTATTAAAAGATTCCAATAGAGTCCTAAGTTTTTCTAAGTGAAGAGTTCTAGAGACTGACTAAGGCACCAAGTGAATAACACTTGAATATCATCTGTTTTTTTCTAATTAAAATGCACGGGATGCAGGTTAGGGTGTTTTGGTTACTGTATATGGGGTAGTTGAAGTTAATAAACTTCTTAGGTTGGACTGTTGGAGGAAACTTAAACTTAAATTCACAGAACTATGGAGAACACAAATTTGAAGATAATACAATAGAAGCAACTGCAGTGGTATGGAAGCAGACTCGATTAGGCGATCGATGAAGGAACCTTTACAGCTAGGAGTCCCAGAGCGAAGGCAGCGCCCTTCTCGACCTCATGCTCGACCGGCCGCAGTTGCTGCTCCTCCGCCACAGCAGGCTCCTCCAGATGGCGTACCAAAGCCGGCACAGCGCCACCCTCCACGATCACGTTGACAACCTCCTCTGCACAATTGAGGACAACCAGATCCGCCTCAGTAATCATGCGGGCGCACGGATCGGCGCGGCCGGCGTGCGGTTGGAGGAGGGGAGCTTACCGTTTTTGGCGAGCTCGGCGAGGATGTGGGTAGCGCGCTTGGCGGCGGCGCGGTCGGCGTGGCGCCACGATGAGGCGCAGCGGAGGAGGACGTCGACCTGCGTGCGGACCTCGCGGGCGAGCGAGGTGTGTGAGTGGCGGCAGCAGATCTCGGGGGGGCCCGCCCCGTCCTCCTCCTCGTTGTCGTCGTCGGCGCCCGCGCTGCCGAGCGAGGACGCCGCCGCCGCCGCCGCCGCCGCGGCGGCGGCGGCGGCGGCGGCAGCTGCCTCGTCCTCCAACTTCCGCTTTTGCCCCTTACGGCGTGGGCGGTGGGGCTGCTGCTTCTGCTGCTCCGCCTCCATTCCAGAGGTCGACGGCGGCGGGGAGAGCGTGTCGGAGGGTGAGGAGGAGGAAAAGGCAGAAGCAAAGAGTTGTGCCTGGCGCGATAGGGATTTATTTTGCGTTCAGTGAAAAAAACTATAAATGAACGCTTGCGCTGTAAAATTAAAATGGGATACTTTTTCAGTTTTCCTCACTTTTTATGTTTTATTACTTCGATCAACGATCATATATATAGTGCATGATCAAGTTTTTTCAGAGGTGTATATAATTCATGTTCAATTTAGAGGACATGTCTAGTATGTGATTAATGAGAAATCTATGTTCTTATCTTTCCATTCTAGCAACTAAAAGAAAATTTGAGTGAAACTCATGACGTTTTTGGTGGCATTGAAGAAAGTATCGTTTGCACACAGATTCTGTTTTGGTAATGTTTTGTTTCACACAGATGGTTTTTCTTATTTTAATGGAAATAGGTCTGGTCTCAAGCTCACTCCAACAACTGCCTCGTTTTGAGGAATCTGAGATTGTTCTGACCGTGTAGACAACGTGGAGTTTGAATTTGATGAATGGAATGAGTATGCTGCTGGAAATACCCTCGAGCCACTCGATCCAATGCATTCTTCAAGCCAGTACAAAACCTCGTGTTTGGCGAGGGATGTGATGAAAAGGCTTATTGAACCATATCAATCTACACATAGTTCGTGTTTTAGTGGTCGAATGACTAAAGACTAATAAGAACACCCACCACCTAAGCTACTGAAAATTTGGTTCTAGAGATGAGATACAAGCCACAAAGATCGATGTAAGGACAAACAAATGCAAAATCAAAACCACACAAATTATTGTTCTGCCGGATGATTCAGCGGTGATGAAGTTTCACTCATAGCAACAGTTGGCCAGAAGTAAGTACATCTTAGGATGCAATGGTTTTAGAGAACCACTCATCAAGGTCTACTCTCTACTCACAAAAGTATAACATGGTGAACTTTTTTTTTTCACAACTTTGTTCATTCGTTTTATTAAAAAAATTTATTCAAACACGGAAAACAATGGCATGATCATACTATATATAGCATGCTTGTCATATGGCTCTCTCAGAGCTTGGGATGTAAGCACCAAATAGTTCATTTCACGGGGTTCATGGGTACCTGTGAAAAACGACCCGGACACCTAGTCGTGGGTTCGTGTGTTATATGCCTTGCATTCTTACACAGGGCCACCGAGAGTGCTAATTGATCTAACATTCAGTGTTAGCATGAGAGATGGCGTGTCCTCAGTGCTTGTACTAGGCTTAGTTATTGAGAGAGTTGAGTTCTCGATAGTGTAGTTGCGGCTAGCTCGTAGTCAAGAGGTCGTTAGTTCTTTTGGAGCCTTTGTGGCTTCATCGGCAACGGGTGATTACCATTGATGTTGTTGTAGAATGGCGGTGACATTTGCATTAGGACGATGATACCCTATATTTATGGTGAAGCTCCACAGTAGACATGTGATTAAGGTGATCAAAAAAATTAGGGCAACTTGTGACTAAGTCTGTGTAACTTAGTGCCATAAGCTTTGCTCAGTTAGAACTTAGTGGATTACCTAAGATCACAACCATAAGACTTGGCTATCGGGCGCGTATCTTGTAGAGAGCCAACCTGTGATAGGATTATCACCAATACTAGATAAATCCAGGTTAAGAATTTTCCTCTTTTGCTCTCCTTGTGAATAACCATATATTATGCTCGTGCTTTTACCTTCATCATTGTTTAGTTGGTATAATCGTTGTATTAGGATGGTTTTAGGTTAAAAATCTTTTGTGTATACTCTTTTACATGGGAAATGTTCAATAGAAAACGATATAAAAAATATGCTACAATGATCTTGCAGTGTAAATCTGCATGGGTTAATTGCGCTAATAATTAAAGCCTAAACATGTGTCTTCAATGGAGGGCGCATCCAACCCAAAGCTCCAGTGCAAAACTCGCTTGTCAGATTCAAAGGTAGATTTCAGAGATTTGTAAGGTGCTTTAAATGCTTTATTCATCACCTTCTTTTGAGGAGGATAACAGAGTTTTTATAAACTTTGATCATCTCACTTCGTGATATATGAGAATAGATGCAGTTGCATCAAGCTTTTGACCGAGTTTGGATATTTTGTGTTGATAGATGGTGTGAGTTGTATGTTGGATTTGAAATCCTAGATTGCTTAGAACATTCTAGCTTTTTATTTTTTTCCTTTTTCCTTGGCTGAGTACCTTTTCAAACCGAACATTATTCCATCTTAAAATAAAACTTTCTTCGTTTAAAAAAGACCGATATGCGATGGATCGCTGCCACCAATTTGAGGCCGTATCCCCGGACGATGCACAGAGTACAGCAGTACTGGCCACGAACCTGTACAAAATTCCCACCTGGCTGGCTACAAGAGACGCGGGCGGGCGAATGTACATATACCAGGACAAACCAAGCTCACGAGCCCAAGACGGCAACGCATGTGATTTCGGCCGCTTTGGCGCATTGCCCGCCCGGATTTCCCACACCGCCCGCCCGGTCGGCCAGGTTGACTTGCCCGGCCACGCACCGTTTGTTTTTATACTGTAGTATCTAGCTCGCGGGGCGCACTGGCGCAGAGCCTGCAGAGCCATCTCGCACCGTAATATGGTCGCATCTACTGTCAGAAGAAGAACCCCCCCGGTTTGCAGTTTTTACCTGCCGGTTTTGGCGCCGTGCACGTACGTGGTCCATTTCGACGTCGACAACGGAAGAACCGTCCGAGGGGCGCGATCATTGCCAGCTGACAGCGTCGCCTGATGCCAATTTGGCAATTGCCACGGCGTAAATCGAACAGGAACCTACGGAGGGGAGGGTCTAGCGCTAGCGCTCGTTCTACCGGCCCGGCACGGTGAACGGTGAATGCTGAGCTGAGCGCCGGCGGCCACCCAGCGCTCGTTGGACGCGCGTACATGCAACAAGCAGCCGCTGTTCCCATCAGTGCGTGTATCATGTATGCACGTCCCGCTGCGTGCACTGCAGCCACAGGGGAAAACGCAGCACATGCACGTCTAACAGCTACACGGTCCAGTAGATTGGGAGAGTTTCTACTCTACGCCAATTCTCTGTTCTCTCTCTGTGTCTGTCTGCACCTCTTCCTCTTGTGTCTAGCAAAGCAAAGCTACTCTGCTGCTGCTACTACTACTATATCTGTGTACACACGGCACGGCCCGTTGCCTCCCTTATCTCTCTGTTCACGCGCGCGCGCTGTCTCCACTGTGCCCTGTCCTGGCCACGTACCCGGCCGTCCTCGAAGTCGAAGGCCGGAGGCCCGGAGCAAATGGCGGACGCCTTCTCCCCGCCCTCGCCGCCTCCGGCGCCATCTCCTAGCAGCGCCGCGGATGACGTCGCGGACGCGCCGTTTCCGCTCTCCCCGTGGCCGTCGCCGGGCCGGGGCTACGGAGACGGGCGGGCGAACCCGCTCTTCACCATCCTGCCGGTCTCGGCGCTGGCCATCGCCCTGGTGCTGCTCGTCGCCGTGGCCATCGTCCTGGTGGTGACCCGCCGCGCGAGGCCGCGCGAGGCGGACGCCGGCGGCAGCTGCAGCGGCGACGGCAAGCCGGGCGCGCCCGCGTCCAGCTGCGGCAGCCATAACACGAGGTCGTTCGCCGGTAAGTGCATGCGCGGTGGTCCGCCCGGGAGCAATAACCAGCAAGCCGACCCAGCTCGTTCATGCATTGTCGATCGGTTCTGAATTCTGACGATGGCTGAATGAATGATATGGCTCGTTTATTTAATTTTCTCCTCTCTGGCGAGGGCAGGCACCGGGTGCATCTACGCCGGGCGGCTGGTGGGGTTCTCGGCGGCGCAGCATCAGGCGCGGCGGAGCCGGGGCGCGCAGGTGTTCACGTACCGGGAGCTGGAGCGCGCCACGGATGGGTTCAGCGAGGGCAACGTGGTGGGGCGGGGCGCGTACGGCGAGGTGTTCCGCGGCCGGCTCGCCGACGGCACCACCGCCGCCATCAAGCGCCTGCGGCTGGACCAGCGCCGCCAGGGCGAGCGCGAGTTCCGCATCGAGGTACGTGTTGCCCAAACGCCCCCGAGCAACTAGGACGCCCCTGCGCACACACGCGTCGCCGTCAACTCACGCCACCGTCCATGTGCACGCCCACGTACGTACACGGCGCCCGACCGATCCGATCCGCGCGTACGGTGTACCAACCTTACCCGTTGCCGCCGGGCGCAGAGGGTCGCTCGTACGTACCTGCTCCGGCGGTTGGTGCCTGCCGTGCGTGCCGTGCCGCCTCCGATCGGTCGTTGGAGCCAGGCGAGGCGGGCGGTGTGCGCGCTGCATGCCCGTCGCCTGGCTTCGGTGCTCGCGCCGCTGGACACCAGCGCGCGTGCGTGACTGCAGCCTTCCGTGACAGACTGTTCCATCTTGTCTTTAGCCTGGAGGATGACCGAAGCCGTGACTGCCAGGGACACCACGCGAGGTCAGGGCGTCGTGTCGGCGTCGCGACCCGCGAGTCGCAGCGCGCAGAGCCCGGCTGGTGATGTGTGGTCGGGGCTCGTCCGTGGCGACCAACTTGCGCGCTTGCGTTTCGCGGTGGGTGGGCGAGCGGCGGTGCGCTTTGGCGCGCGCGACGCGAGCCTTGCCGATCCGATCCTGTCGGCTGCCGCAGGCAGAGGCAGAGCCGCGGAGGCCGGCGTAGCGTGTGCCGGTGCGCGTCGTCGGCCGATTGGTTCCGTGGTCTTTCGGGTTGGGCGTGTGTGTCACGCGCAGCGTGTGCGCTAACTAACAGTGCCTTCGCATCTCATCCTTCCCATGCGTGGGAAATGGACACAAAGGCACAGAGGTCACGAGCGTAATCTAGGTTCGGGGCTCGTAGTATCTTGGAAGTTCATGGGGCAATCATTCGTGTCATGGGGCCAGCACCCAGCAGGCCAAACCTCTCGTTCCTTTGGCTTGCACGCACACTGCATTCTAGACTTCTGAAGCCGGCATCCACGCACGCCTATCGTCAGATGCACTCGTAGCCGTAGCCGTACTAGGATAGAAACCCTGATGGATGGCAGGCTGATTTACTGTGCTCTTGTTTGCTTGTGTCTCCGATGGCGTAAAGCTTCTTTACAAGCCGAGAGAGAGAGAGAGAGAGCCCGACACCTGCACGGCGGCACCTGCGCTGCACGCACCGGTCCATCATCAGCCGTTTGATTGCCTGACGGACATGATGGTCCAGTACTACACTACTACTAGTACATCGATCGCCCGCCATCGCAGACTGCAGCAGCGAGTGTCTGTCTGAGTTGGATGGATCGAGGACGAATTAATCGGCAACCCCGTGCATGTGCAGGTGTGCTGTGTGGGTCGGCCGAAGCGATGCGTTTGCTTAGCTTTCACATTTGCATCAATCTATCTATGTGGAGGATCATCCGAGTACAGTACTTGCGTACCCTGCGACCTGCGCTTGACTTGGGTGATGGATCGATCGCCGCAGTAACTGAAACGTAGAGGAGTGGCTTGAATGGCAGGTGGACCTGCTGAGCCGGATGGACTCGCCGTTCCTGGTGGGGCTGCTGGGCTACTGCGCCGACCAGAGCCACCGGCTGCTGGTGTTCGAGTTCATGCCCAACGGCAGCCTCAAGAGCCACCTCCACCCCGCGGCCGGAGCTGCTGGAGCCGGCGGCGGCGGCGGCCTCGGCCTCGGCCTCGGGCACCAGGCGGCGCCGCCGCCGCTGGACTGGCAGACGCGGCTGGGCATCGCGCTGGACTGCGCGCGGGCGCTGGAGTTCCTGCACGAGCACAGCAGCCCCGCGGTGATCCACCGCGACTTCAAGTGCAGCAACATCCTGCTGGACCACAACTACCGCGCCCGCGTCTCCGACTTGGGCATGGCCAAGGTCGGCTCCAACAAGGCGGACGGCCAGGTCGTCACCCGGGTGCTCGGCACCACCGGCTACCTCGCGCCAGAGTACGTTGTTGATTTTTAATTTGATTAGCGCGCGCCTGAGTGATCTAGCGCCGGTTCGGTTATTGATCGATCGCGGATTGCATTGATTGCATATTTGCTCTGTTGATTTGCAGGTACGCGTCGACGGGGAAGCTGACGACCAAGTCAGACGTGTACAGCTACGGGGTCGTGCTCCTGGAGCTGCTCACAGGGCGGGTGCCGGTGGACACGCAGCGGCCGCCGGGACAGCATGTCCTCGTGTCATGGGTCAGTAATTCAGTATCAGTACGCTGCTGCTGCTTCCTGCCTGATCTGCTGATCCTTCAGTAATCAATCATGCATGTGTCCTCTCTGAAACTGAAACTTCTGTTGTTGTTTGTTGTTCCCGGCTGCACCGCAGGCCCTCCCGCGGCTCACGAACCGGCAGAAACTCGTGCAGATGGTGGACCCTGCCCTGAAAGGCCAGTTCGCCCTCAAGGATCTGATCCAGGTCTCCCTGTTCTCCCCCATTTGCTCATCGTTATTAGCTGTTCTGTTCAGCGGCACCGTACCACCAAGCGAGTCCCTTCGCTGAGACGCTGACCCTGCATGCGCAACAACCGATGAGCAGGTCGCCGCCATCGCCGCGATGTGCGTCCAGACGAAGGCGGAGTACCGGCCGCTGATGACGGACGTGGTGCAGTCTCTGATCCCCATCGCCAAGACCACCCTGTCCTGCTCCTCCACGCCACTCAGACCCGCCCTCCACCACGTCATCTTCATGAACCCGCAGTGCGGCGACAAGGCCTCTTCCTAGCTAGCCCCTGGCTGTCTGGCATGGCATCCGCGGCTGCCGGCCGGGGTCGCTCGTGCATCCACAGAGCGTGCCGTGTTCCAGCAGGGATTTCCTTGATGTATAGAGAGCTCCCCTCTTCTGGAGGCCTGCAAAGCAGCAAAGGCATCACTGCAGCGGCGCATCGTGATTATATTCAGGCGAAGGCGTATGGTTTATCTTTTCTTTTTGTACGAACTGCTTTAAAGATAAGATGAAAATAGAAGTTAAAAAAATCTTTTTTCTTCTTCTATATGGCCTCTCCACGAAAGTAACACGGTAAGGCCGATCAATGCCGGCCTGTCCTGTATTCCTATGCATTGCTGTATACTTCCGCTACAAATACTATAGCGTTTTCTCCGTAATCAGACATTCAGACTATCAGAGTGAGCGAGATTGACTGAAGAACTGTTAGCACTCCCGAGTTTGAAACTGTCCAATGAAAATGCTGAGAGACCCACAGATAACGCTTGTCAGTTGTGACTGATCGCAAGTTTTCAGCTACTGACGCGGAGGAGCTGGGCCGCTGGCCCCTGGCGAAGAGGAGGATTGGGCCATGGTGCAAATGGATCCACATCGCGTCGAATGCTGACGTGGGTAGGGAATAGCCGGTTGCGGTTTAGGAAAAAGGCCCATCCTCTTCCCGATTTTTAAACATTCCCTCTCCTCCTTATTTTTTCCCAACAATCACGCCTCAGAAAAAAATTAAAATATAATATATGTATACCACGAACTGTGATTTTGAAATTTAATTTGAATAGGATCAAATCGTGGTATTACAAAAAATCACCAATTCAAATAGCATTTATATCTATTTTCTATGTAACATACTCCCTCCGGTTATAAATATATGGTGTTTTAACGTCTTGTATTAATGGAAAGAGGCAGTATGTTTGAAAATAAACATAATAAATTTTTGATTTTGATATGGAGGCACCTGTATATGAAAGTTGTAAGGTCTATGAGTCCTACAACTTGTTCACCAACTTTTAATTTAAAATTATTTTTATACTAAAAGAAACGATAATACTTTTAGAGTTGTATTTTCTTGAAAAAAGGTGGATCGCTACGAATTTGAAATCTTGTTGCTTTGATACAAAAAATCATATGAGATTTTAATAAAATTTATGATTTTAGTTATATGCAACATCTAAGTTATTTTTGTGTTATCCACTTTCTAGCTCAACACTTCTTAAAAAGTATAGTGTTTTTAAATGAGTTCATGATAAAATTTATAATGGTAGTTATGTCTCAGCCAAATCTTAAACTTTGTATGTCACCATGATTTCTTCTAAAGCCATTTTGGTACGAAATACAATATTTAGGTTTGTATTTGTTGATCCAAATAGTATAATGATTATTTCGGTATCAAAGCAATTTATATGAGACAAACGGTGAAATATAATGTTATAGATATCATCAATCTCTATGGATTTTATATAAAAAATTTATCTTTATCCGAATTGAAGATTAATTTGATTTATCTTGACTTCAATATGATTAATTGTGACAAGTTTGAATTCTTATGAATTATAACATACTTCACCTGCATTTGTTTATTTGGAGCGTTCCATTAGCGCCACAATAGAAGAATTTCATTATATTGAATATCACTCTGTAATGACCAATTCACCCCAAAACATCATCTCAACCTGAATTTTGTTCTCTCAAGCTTACACCTAGATCATCCCAAATCAGCACCAGCCAACATAAATGCACCTTCTTGCGCTAGATATCCTATATATGTCGAGGTGTGGGTGTCTAATTTAACTCTTCATATTGCAACATTTTGTTTTACCTGCAAGCAACTATGTGATAATTGTAAAAACTTTTATTGTATTTCTGTAGTTAAAATAGCCTCATGATATGTGTCACCGTGTCTTTATGATACGATAACAACCAAAACACTAGTGCTTATAAAGGTCGCCAAGTATGCAATTGTAGGATTTTAGGTCCTGAGGATGGAATGGAAAGAGAAAATAAAATTCAAATTATACCCATAATTAACGATCAACGAAGATGGAACTCTTATGATTTTATAGATCTTTTTAATTTTTTTCTAAAATTTCTAAAATCATCAAAATCGGAGTCTACCACGAAAAGTTATGCTAGAAGCACAAACACATAGTGTGCTAAAATGCATACACCAAACATGTCTGATTTTAGATGTAGATACTATCTACAGATCCAAGATCTCAGTATCCGCTGTGACTCAGCTGTCTAGGGATTTCAGAGGGTACATAAGGAAAGGATGCTTTTGCCACATTTGACATTTCTTTCCGCCATAATTGCAAGGCACATTGACAAAAGAGGATTTTTGACCAAGCTATTTGGGGATTTCGTAAGATGCATCTTAAAAAAAGTACGATTTTGCGCCAAACCTAACATTTCTTTCGATTTTGCGCCAAACCTAACATTTCTTTCTCTGCCGTGATTGTCCGGCACAGTGGCAAAAGAGTATTGCCTCGCATAAAGCGTAATAGAGAAACCAAACACTACTACCGGTATTTAGACTAACATTACCCAATCGTTTATCAAACTGTCTATATTTTAAATTTTATTCCGTACATATAATCTTTGTTCTTCGTAGTATCCGTGTTCATAGTGCGAGACTATATGCAGTGAAACGTATAAAAAGACTTATTATACATGATAGCATTATTGTGTATAGGAAAAAATGGTTAAAACAATAGATAGGCGGACTATAGTCTGAACACCAACTTTCGTGTCCGAACTAAGGCTGAAACCAACAGCCACCTCCATCCCCTGTTGAATATATGGGTCAAGTCCATCTATTTAATCCTAGAAAATCTCAAAGGCCCATGTGTGTGTATGCAAAGGGAGTGTGGAACCTTTAGTCCCACCTTGCTAGTGGAAGGGGAGTTCCACCTACTTCAATATGAAGACTCTTCCCCTTCTACTAAGTCATGGTGTGGAGAGAGAAAGAAAGACCACGCGCGCGCTCGCTTGATACTGCGCCGCCTTCGTAGTTCTCTCCATCCCGCCGCCGACGTGCATCTGCGACCGGGAGAGCAGGTCTTCGGAACCCTTCGCCTTTCGAGCTTCTGTACCGGGAGAAGGCGAATAAGGTTTTTGGGAAGCGCTCTGCGCGACTGCTCGCCGTCTTCATCACGGGTCGGCCGTCTTCTTCCGCTGCCGGAGGCTATCGCCGCCGATTTCTTCACGGGCTTCTGCATCGTGCTGCGTACAGTACCTGCGACGTCCGCGACACGGTCATCGTCAACGTCATCCCCAGTATGGAATCGGCTCTAGTTTCCGACAGGTATAAACAGATCTATCCAATCTATCTGTTAATTATGATCTGTGAGATCTTTGCTGTGACTGTTCTATCTAGTATGTTAGATGAGTACATGCTAGTTTGTGCTATGCTTTGCATGATTTACTTTCGGAAATTAATTCGGATATTGTCTAATTTTTCAACAATCCAAAAACCTTATTGTAGACAATTTTCTGAATTATCAATGGCTGTGTTTGCTGATGCACTGAAACCGGAGAAGTTCTCTGGTGTGCACTTCAAGAGGTGGCAAATCAAGTGCACCCTCTGGCTTGAGGCTATGTATGTGTTCTGGGTGAGTAAAGGCAAACCTGAGGGTGATCTCTCAGATGCAGATCTGCAGAGGTTTACCGAGGCCAATACTCTCTTCAGAGGAGCCATACTGAGTGCTCTTATCGACCGCCTGGTTGATGTGTATATGCACATAAAAGACGGGAAAGAACTGTGGGATGCACTGGAAGCTAAGTTTGGTGCATCGGATGCAGTCAGTGATCTGTATATCATGGAGAGATTTCATGACTTTAAGATGGTCAATGACAAATCAATTGTCCAGCAAGATCATGACATACAGTGCATTGCTAAGGAACTCGAAATCCTTAAGTGTTCTCTTCCTGATCCGTTTGTGGCTGGTTGCATTATTGCAAAACTTCATTTTTCATGGAGGAGTTTTGCCACAGCTCTGAAGCATAAGAGGACGAAGATATCAGTTGAAGAACTGATAGCGTCTCTTGATGTGGAAGAGAAGGCTCGGGCTAAGGACACTAAAAGAGGTGAGGGCCACTCAGTTGCCAATACGGTTCAGAATCAGAGAAACCAAGGCAAGGGGAAAGGGAAGTTCAAGCCTAACAAGATTACCAACTTCAAGAAGAAGAAGAACAAGGCTGAGTTGCCCTGTTTCACGTGTGGTGAACTTGGGCACTTTTCCAAGGACTGTCCAGAGCGTGCAGACCGTCGAGGGAAAAGAGGTGGCAATGGACAATCGTCCAAGACTGTCAACACTGTGACTGCTAGCAAAACTGGAGATACAGGGTATGGTAATTTACCTACTGTCCTTTAAGTTATTCAATCTTTTGATTGGTGGATTGATACGGGTGCTAATGTTCACGTGTGTTCTGACATTGCTATGTTCTCTTCTTACCAGGTCACAAGAGATTGCTCCGTCTCGATGGGGAACGGGTCCGTTGCTTCTGTTCTTGGCATTGGTACAGTGGATCTGAAGTTTACTTCGGGAAAGATCGTGCAGCATGTCCCCTCCGTGAACAAAAATCTCGTTAGTGGCTCTCTTCTATTGAGAGATGGGTTTAAGGTAGTGTTGGAGTCCAATAAAGTAGTTGTGTCGAGACATGGTTTATTTATTGGTAAAGGCTATGTTAGCGGAGGCTTGTTCCGCTTATCTCTTTCGGATTTTAGCAATAAGTGTGTGAACCATATTTGCGGTGGTGTTAATGATGATGCGAGTCTTTGGCATGGTCGTTTATGTCACGTTAATTTTGGTCTTATGAAACAGCTTTCCAGCATGAGTTTAATTCCGAGTTTCACCTTTGCCAAAGGTTCTAAGTGCCATAGTTGTGTGCAATCAAAGCAACCTTGAAAGCCTCACAAGGCTGCTGAGCCGAGGAACTGCGCCTCTATAACTCATACATTCGGATCTATGCGAGATGAATGGTGTGTTGACAAAAGGTGGAAAGAGATATTTCATGACTTTGATTGATGACGCGGCTAGATTTTGCTATGTTTACTCGTTGAAATCTAAGGACGAAACATTAGACTACTTTAAAATCTATAAAGCTGAAGTTGAAAATCAACTAGAGAGAAAGATTAAACGTCTTAGGTCTGATCGTGGTGGTGAGTATTTTCCTAAAGTCTTTGATGATTTCTGTGCGGAACATAGTATTATTCATGAGAGGACGCCTCCCTATTCTCCCGAATCTAACGGGGTTGCCGAGAGGAAAAACCGCACATTGACTGGCTTGGTGAATTCCATATTAGACATTGCTAGTTTATCTAAGGCATGGTGGGGGGAGGCTGTATTGACTTCTTGTCATGTCCTAAATAGAGTTTCTAATAAAAACAAAGACAAAACTCCTTATGAGGAGTGGATTGGGAGGAAACCATCACTTTCTTGCCTTCGTACTTGGGGTTGATTGGCAAAAGTTAATGTGCCTATTAACAAGAAACGCAAGTTAGGACCTAAGACGGTGGATTGTATCTTTCTGGGATATGCTCATCAGAGCATTGCTTATAGATTCTTAGTAGTAAAATCTGATGTGTCTGATATGTATGTTGATACTATTATGGAGTCTCGTGATGCTACATTTTTTGAAAATATATTTCCTATGAAAGATATGCATAGTACTTCTAGATTTTCTTCTGAGATAACTCCTGAACTTAATGCACCAACTGAAGTTTTTGAACCACCACGTGAAATAAGTCCAGAGGAGGATAACAATGAAGCTCTGAGAAAGAGCAAGAGACAAAGGGTTGAAAAATCCTTTGGCAATGATTTCATTGTATACCTCGTGGATGATACTCCTACGTCTATTAGTGAGACGTATGCATCTCCAGATGCAGATAATTGGAAAGAAGCTGTTCAGAGTGAGCTGGACTCTATTCTCTCCAATGGAACTTGAGAGTTGACCGAACGGCCTTGTGGTTGTAAACCAGTAGGCTGTAAGTGGGTGTTCAAAAAAAAGCTTAGGCCTGATGGTACTATTGAGAAATACAAGGCGAGACTTGTGGCCAAGGATTATACCCAAAAAGAGGGCGAAGACTTCTTTGATACTTACGCACCTGTTGCTAGAATGACTACTATTCGTGTACTACTTTCCCTGACTGTTTCATATGGTCTTATCATTCATCAAATGGATGTAAAGACAGCTTTCCTTAATGGAGAGTTGGAAGAGGAGATTTATATGGAACAGCCCGATGGGTTTGTAGTAAAGGGTCAAGAGAGCAAAGTATGTAAGTTATTGAAATCTTTGTACGGCCTGAAACAAGCGCCTAAGCAATGGCATGAGAAGTTCGACACCACCTTAACATCAGCAGGCTTGGCTATTAATGAAGCAGATAGTTGTGTGTACTATCGCTATGGTGGAGGTAAAGGGGTTATATTGTGCCTATATGTTGATGACATATTGATTTTTGGCACAGACATTGATGTGATCAATGAAGTCAAGTCTTTCTTATCAACGAAGTTTGATATGAAAGATCTGGGAGAAGCAGATGTGATTCCAAACATCAAGCTTATTAAGGATGAGAGTGGGATTACTCTTTCTCAAACCCACTATGTAGAGAAGGTCTTGAGCCGGTTCGGCTATATAGACAGCAAGCCTTCTCCCACTCCTTATGATCCCAGTGTGACATTGAAAAAGAATAAGAGAACCAATTAAAATATTCTCAGATTATTGGTTTGCTCATGTACCTTGCTAGTGCTACCAGACCCGACATATCATTTGCTGTGAGCAAATTAAGTAGGTTCATGTCCAACCCGGATACAGATCATTGGCATGCACTTGAAAGGGTTATGTGCTATTTAAAAGGAACAATGAGTTATGGTATTCACTATTCAGGGCACCCTGCTGTGCTTGAAGGATATAGTGATGCGAACTGAATATCTGATGATGAGCTATATGCCACAAGTGGATATGTGTTTATGTTTGGTGGTGGTGCCGTGTCATGGAGGTCTTGCAAACAGACTATTTTGACAAGGTCAACCCAGAAGGCTGAGCTAGCTGCTTTAGATACATCGTCTGTAGAAGCAGATTGGCTACGTGAGCTCTTGATGGACTTGCCAGTGGTTGAGAACCAATACCAGCTATTCTTATGAACCGTGACAATCAGACTGCGATTGCCAAAGTGAACAGTGATAAGGAAAATGCGAAGTCCTCAAGACACGTTAGAAGACGAGTTAAATCTGTAAGGAAGATGAGACACTCCGGAGTGATAAGTGTGACTTATATTCAAACAGAGAAGAACCTGGCAGATCCCTTTACGAAGGGACTATCACGTAATGTGATAGACATTGCATCGAGAGAGATGGGTTTGAGACCTATTTAAGTTGCAATAGTGGAAATCCAGCCTTTGTGATTAGAGATCCCGTGAATTAGGATCTGGGTAATAACAAGCTATTGGTGAACTGAGGAGAGTGACTATTAACCCTCTCTATGTGAAGATGTAACACTCTCAAAAGCTATATGGTAGGGTGACTTTATGTCTTAATGTGTTTCTGTTGGTTTTTAACTAAGCAAAGATGCTGTCCTACAGAGCATTCTTGAAAGAACACAACTATATGAGTTTGACTGTAAAACGTCGCAGTCTATAAGACTTGGGTGATCTCTAGTAAGCACATGAAGAAACCAGGGAGTACGACGCATATGCTCCACCCGCGGAGGGGATTACTGGCAGTCACGTACTAGTTATGACTCTAAGCGAAACTTGTTTGCACAAAACTTGCAATTCAAGGCATAGTCCATTGTTCAAGTTATGAATGAGTGTAACTTGAAGTTCTAGGCAGAAGTTCAACTTCACAGTCTCTGCTGAAACACTGGTATATAAACAGTAGTAAGTATTGTCAAATCTCAAAATGGGCATTTGAGATCTGCTGGGGGATTGTTGAATATATGGGCCAAGCTCATCTATTTAATCCTAGAAAAATCTCAAAGACCCATGTGTGTGTATGCAAGGGGAGTGTGGAACCTTTAGTCCCACCTTGCTAGTGGAAGGGGAGTTCCACCTACTTAAATATGGAGACTCTTCCCCTTCTACGAAGTCTTGGTGTGGAGAGAGAAAGAAAGACCGCGCGCGCTCGCTCGCCTCGCCGGGCCGGGCTCGGGCTCGGGCCGGGGCGATGGGCGCGGGCGCGCGGCACCTGCGTGAATGGTCCGCCGAAATTCGGATCCTGACCTTGCGGGTGCGCGGTTTTCTTTTGCTGTTTTTATTTTTGATGACTTGGCCTGCAATTTTTGGTTTCCTTATCTGATTTAACTTGGTCGTCAAGCTAAGGAAATCGCAACCGATCGAGATCGTGATTGCGACACGAGTTTGGATCATCGGGTCCTATATAAGCAGCCTACCGGCGCCACCAAAATACACACCAGAAAAACCTAGTGTTTTGTGTGACTGTTCTATCTAGTATGTTAGATGAGTACATGCTAGTTTGTGCTATGTTTTGTATGATTTATTTTTAGAAATTAATTCAGATATTGTCTAATTTTTTAATATCCCCTTTCTCCATCTTCTCTTATCACTATTTCAACTACCCAGATACAGTGCGTAATAGTACCACATTTAATTTTACTTTCGTCCTATGCAGGCACCTGTAAATTCAGCCTAAACGCCACTTTATTTTGCCTCGCTGGCTCCATCACTGTCACGTCTCGCCCAATGATGGCTGCACTATTCGACTCGACTCGACCGTCGAGCGTCAAGCCGTCGACCCCTCAACACAACCGAGAGCGAAACCGGCCAATGTCTCGAACCTTCGGGTCCGCGTCGGGCGCCTGCCGGCCGCCGGCCGTCTGTCCCCGTCCGCTCGTCTCTCCACGCAACCTGGGGATCTCGAATCGCCGGCTCGCGGGGGAAAAACAAAATTCCCACGAGAACCACTTCATTACTCCAGTCTCGCTGGCCCTCGCTCCGCCTATCGCCATTTGTACGGGCAGTGCTTCTCCCGTTGCACGTCTGGTCTGCGCGCATAGCCTCAGCTCACCGCCACAGCCAGGGAGAGAGAAGGGAGAGGGACGAATGGCGAGCTCCCAGTGCTGCGATAACCCGCCGGCCCTGAACCCGGCCGGCGGGGCGGGGAAGGTGGTCGACAGCTTGGGCGGGCTCAAGGCCTACGTCGCCGGCCCCGAGGACTCCAAGGCCGCCGTCGTCCTCGTCTCCGACGTCTTCGGTACGTACTTGCCTCCAGTTCCTCTCCTGATCTTTCGCTTGGGATAGTGACAAGTCTACACTGTAAAAGTTACAACCTTTCTCCTCTTGCAGGGTTCGAGGCGCCCAATCTGAGGTATGACTCGTTGTGACAACGACTGACAAGTGGCAGCGGATTTCTCCCCTGCGTCTGCTGTTTTCTGGTTCTGTTTCCCCCCCTTTGCACACAACCGTGCATCTAGAGATCTGTATAAAATCACTGGGGTGGGGGTGGGGGGGGGGGGGGTAGGTGGAGATGAACCGTGGTGGATTTTTAGGGGATATGCCATGGCTGATGGTGAAACTTTTATCCTGTTCCTCGGTTGCTGTGGTCAATTCTGCTTACTTCAGATATCGAATATGCATTCTTCCTTCGTGTTTTTTGGCAAATGGATCACTGGGATGTTATTCTCAAACTTTGTAAGTTGGACAGCCCTGTTACTGTGTTGGGTTTTTAGAATGGTTCACAAAGTCAAATACTGAAGTTCAGCAATCATCTCTGCATATGCCCTCTCTTAAATACTAGCACCATGGTTTATCATATTCACTCAATTTCACCTATAAACAGATTTTTATAGTAACTGCATCTCTTATCTCATGAAGGAAGATAGCCGACAAGGTTGCTTCGTCAGGATACTTTGCTGTGGTGCCAGATTTCTTACATGGGGATCCCTTTGCGCCTGAGAATTCAGAGAGGCCCATACCTGAGTGGCTAAAGTCGCATACTCCGGTTCGATGTCCCTGACACCTTTTCTAAATTATTTACGTAAATATTTTGTTGTGCCTCAGTTCTATTTATGTTGGTTGAAATGAGAATCAAATTAAGATGACACTGAAGAAGTTAAATAGGTAGTTAAAGAATGTTTCGGGCTCCTAAATGTAAATATTTGGATGGCACTATAAGATGGCCTTCCAACAAGGCAACAGCACGTTGGCAGTAATCTTCTCGAAACCTTGAACTCGCTGCCTGTAATGTTACTGCCAACCAATATATGTGCTGAGGGTGGCCCTTCTCATCTACTAAAACTAAATTTGCTATTGGCATACGAACTATTCACTGACAGTATATTATCTCTGGTGTCTTGAGATTTACATGATTGGTTCAAAATCTGTAGGTTAACTGATTATTGCTGGCTTTGGATTTTTTTTAATATTCATTATGTATTTATATAAACATGATGACACAGCATAAGTTATATTGCAATATCTAAGAAGGCTATGCCTAAGCATGTTCTTTCCTTTCTTTTGCTGAACAAATTTCATCAACAAAGAAGGTATTGTATTTCTAGGCGAAAGCGTTTGAAGAGGCAAAACCAGTTATTGCTGCTCTAAAGGAGAAGGGAGTGTCCGCTGTTGGAGCTGCAGGTTATTGCTGGGGTGGTAAGTAGAAATTTTCATTGTCCCTGTGGTTCTGTAATAGTCATCTTAAAGACCTGAAGTTTTGGTAGCTGAGCGTTTTCCTCTTGCACATTCAGCAAAGGTTGTTGTGGAGTTGGCAAAAGCTCATGAGATCCAGGCCGCTGTACTGTTGCACCCTTCTTTTGTTACTGTTGATGATATCAAAGGTCAAGCTTCTTTCTTGTGAACTCTGGAGAATGGAGATGCACAAACATTCTTATATTGCAAACAACTCAGTTTGTTGACTCTAATATTTTCCATCTAAAACATCAGAGGTTAAATGCCCTATTTCTGTATTGGGAGCCGAGATTGACAAAATGTCCCCACCAGAATTAGTAAAGCAATTCGAGCAGATTCTTTCGGAGAAGTCAGAGGTAAGCTCTCATTTTCAGCACCATAAAGCAAGTCGGAGAAGCCAAAATAGGAGTATTATTATTCTAGTACCACTACCAAACCGTGTCATTCCTGCATATGCACAAACAGAACCGCCACCAACCCCTTCCAAACATGCTGGACACATCTTGTCAGTTTTCATTAAATAAGGGCATATCATTTTTTTTTTGATAAAATAAGGGCATATCATTTGATTCTTTTCTACTAGATGCCGTTATGTTTCTGTGGGTTTTATGATCTTGAATTGTTTTTCTCCCGATCTGCAGGTTGGTCACTTTGTCAAGATCTTCCCTGGTGTGGCTCATGGATGGAGCGTGAGATACAGCCACGATGATGCCGCTGCCGTAAAGAGTGCTGAGGAAGCTCTGGCGGACATGATCGACTGGTTCAACAAGAACCTGAAATGAACTTTGCTGTTGTATCCTGCCTTGTAATAAAGCACGTTCCAATGTTGTGGACATCAGAGTTCTCACGGTTTTATGCTTGTATATGTCTGCTGTAGACTGGTTGTGCTGAATCCGTAATAAAACGAGGTAATTATGACGAAGATAACGTGTCCATTACAATTATGTTTTATGAATCTTGTTGATATGCCCACGCTTGCAAGAACATATATCATGCACTCGCGTGAAGTGAATATAAACGAGGCAACAGATGAGGTGTGGCTGCAAATGGAAGTTTATTTAACCTCTGCTTGATATACTTAACTAATTATTAGTCATACAAAATTATAGAAAATTTGTTGGTCAGATCCAAACATGCCTAGTTAATAGATGTGAAATCTATTAGCATTGAGGTAGATTGTAGCTAATGCTACTTAACTTTAGCGGCTAATTTTTTAGTTGATCCAAACAGGCCTATTTCTGTTGTTCTTTCATCTTATTTGGATTCGTTGATTTTGTGATTATGGAGGTAATAAGAATCTGCATTTAGGCTTACCTTACAAGCGGATCTATTCCACATTTAGGGCTAATTTGGCAACTCCATTTTTCCAAGGGATTTTGGAGAATTGAGGAAAAAATAGTTCATTTTTTCTTGGGAAAATGGAATCCTTTGAAAAAATGTGGTTGTTGTCGTATATACAATATTTTATTTTTACATATTTATATATACGGTGATAATCTAAAATTAGCTTGACTATCTTTGAGCTAAAACCAAATAGGCCCAATGCCTCTGCACTCACGCGAGGGATTTTTAGAATTTTACCATCTCAAGCTGTTTCAATCGGATGGGATGTATATTCTCAAAAAAATAAATCGGATGGGATGTATATAAATAAGTATCTTTTTCAACATTTTAGAGTAAATGTGATATTGTCCATAAAAATGTCCGGAATATAAATGTAAAAATTTCAGCGGTTAAATATTTTAACAAAAGCTATTGAGAAAAAAAATGAGAAGAAACACTATTGCTTTCTATATGTACAGAAACACTATTTCTGTATGCGCAGCCAAAATGGTGCGTCCTCTGACATCATCACTGACGTATGGAGCGCTGCGGCCGGCTCAAGCTCTCCCCTGCACTGGACTCCCAGTCTCCCACAGTGTGGACGCGGCGTGGAAAATCTCCGGGAGCAACCAATCAGCGACACCGCGCGAGAGCGAAGGACATCCGGTGACGGGAGACAGTCAGCAGAGAAGAAATGGCGAGCTCGCAGTGCTGCGATAACCCTCCGGCGCTCAACCCCGCCGGCGGGGAGGGCAAGGTCGTCGACAGCTTCGGCGGG
Source organism: Paspalum notatum (assembly GCA_022530915.1). Taxonomy (NCBI): domain Eukaryota; kingdom Viridiplantae; phylum Streptophyta; class Magnoliopsida; order Poales; family Poaceae; genus Paspalum; species Paspalum notatum. The sequence goes on from CM039692.1 coordinate 30,334,305, forward strand.
CTCAAGTCCTACCTAGCCGGCTCCGAGGAGTCCAAGGCCGCCGTCATCCTCATCTCCGACGTCTTCGGTAATTGCCCCTCTCTGTTCCCGCACTCAAGTCAATCAGTCATTCAGTCTCCCCCAACTCTTTCGCTCCGAATTTTTTTATAAAGAACTCTTTCGCTCCGAATGGGAACAAGTTACAAGTGACACCCTTAGGTCCCGTGCATCTGGATGGAGATCTTTAATTGCTAGGATAGTACTCCCTCATTTTTTTGTTTGACTTTCTCTATGTAGCTCATTTGTTGCCTGTTGGGTATTAAATAAAAAAAAGTGAGGCAGTACGAAATAACGTCAATGATGAATTGCTACTGAATGCTAAGCTGCTGCGTTCCAGTTGGACACTAATTGTTCAGAGTTTATTAGGCTAGTGGGTGGTCATTCACCGTGTTCTGAACATTCCTCGTTCTCTACTTTGTGAACCAACTGCGTGTCCACTTATATACAACTAGATGATGTCCCGTTGCTGCGGTAATTTTGTAGCGTCATGTGTGTTATGCTCACGAAGAACTGTATGCATGGATTTTTGTTAGCCACATAAAATCCATAAAAGAAATCAATATAGGAGTGTGAGTGGATGATGACATGATTTCTCTTTAATTAGTGGACAACGGGCCTTTGCGATGACATGGCTTCATGAGAAGCTAGGAAAATATGGTAGTTGGAGCTAGCTATTTAGATATAGAAGATAGAAGATAAAAAGCGATATATTATACTTTGGGTAAACAATGGTTCATTTGAATGTTTTCAGAGGGAACTGGATGCCACACAGTTGGTTACTTGAGTTTCATAATGGCCTATGGTCTCTTTAAACTTTAAAGCGAATTGTATTTCTAATGTCTATTGGTACTTTCAAGTTTTTTTCTTTGCAATTATAAGTGTCAGCTGTATAATCTAATAGATTATCTCATAAGTAATTGAAGCACCTATCTCATGAAGGAAAATAGCGGACAAGGTTGCTCTGTCTGGTTACTACGTTGTGGTGCCAGATTTCTTACATGGGGATCCTTATGCACCTGAGAATGCTGAGAGGCCTCTGCCTGTGTGGATAAAGTCGCATCCTCCGGTTCGTCGTCCTTTGGCCATTTTTGTGAACTATTTTCTAAAAATGTTTGGGGTCACATTTTTCATTTTGTTGCTAGCCGTATTTAGTTATTTTATACAAGTAATAAACCAAGTTAAGAGAGTATTAGGAAAGAGAGGATTTACTCCGTGTGTGTCGGTATCTAAACGTCAATAAAATGACCAATGACTTTCCAATAACATGTACTGTATGGGTAGTTTGGTGATTCAGTCCTTTCTGTTATTGCCTACTCTCAATCTGCTTTGGTTGCCCCTTATTGACTAAATGTTGATTAACTAAAGTTTTCTTACTTGCATGCACTTAGTGAGAAATAAGAGATTGTCCTATCAGTTTCGAAAACAATAGGGTACTAACGCTCACTGATTCAAGGATGCTTTTGAAGCTTTTAGATTTAAGTATGCTGTATTGGAGTCATAGGATACACAATCTTGATTACAATAGTAAGATGGCTAGATCTACATATCTCTTACTCGTCTGTCCTTATATCATCTAAACCTTCTTCATGCACAATGGGAATCGATCTCTCTTTTTTTGTTTAAATTATTTTAGGAAACAGATTCATGAACAAAAGACATGTATATTTTTCTAGAAAAAAGGGTTTGAAGAGGCAAAACCAGTTATTGCTGCTCTAAAGGAGAAGGGAGTGTCTTCTGTTGGGGCTGCTGGTTACTGCTGGGGCGGTAAATACCATCTTTTGTTTGTACTGTGCTTCTTAAGTTGTGAACTTAATTTTTGAAGGTTTTGCCTTCTGAGCATTGTGTCATCCCTCACATTTAGGAATTGTTGTTGTGGAGTTGGCAAAAGCCCCTGAGATCGAGGCTGGTGTAGTATTGCACCCTGGGCCTATTACTGTTGATGATATCAAAGGTCTATATTTATTCTCTTCGGTTTTGGAGACGCTCCAACACTTTTCTATAGCTCTATTGCAAATGACTCAAATCCTAACTATAATACTTGCTATTTAACATCAGAGGTCAAGTGTCCGATCTCGATAGTTGGAGCTGAGATTGACCACGTTTCTCCACCTGAAGTAATCAAGCAATTCGAGCAGGTTCTCTCAGCAAACTCAGGAGTAAGTTCTCACAGCATCTTAATCCACAAGTTATACCATTTGCTTGAGTTACAGAATCAGACAAAATTGAATTATTCAGTGCTAAGCGGTGTCACTTGTGTTTCATGTTGTACGCGCTAGGATCATATGCACGGTTCCATAAAAAATCATGGGAACCATGCCTTCTAGCTGGTATTATTTGTTTCTGTGGGTCTTTTGACCCTGAATTTGCTTTCGCTCTTCTCGTTTACAGGTTGCCCACTCTGTCAAGATTTTTCCTGGTGTGGCACATGGGTGGACTGTGAGATACAGCCCTGACGATGCTGCGGCAGTGAAGAGTGCTGAGGAAGCGCTGGTGGACACGATCGACTGGTTCAACAAATACCTGAAATAAACTCTGAAGTTGCAGCTTTAAATTCAATAAGCCCACTGCTACTCCCATCATGGCTGCAAATATTCTTGGTTACCTGCTGTTCAGGGCCTTCATGTTTAGTTCATTTGGTGTCTCACGCTGTTTTCTGGTTGTATATGCTTTAGCAGCATACTAGTGCTGAATCTGTTAACAGATGGGCTCTATGTTTCAGGCCGATAGGTGTATCTGGGTATCTGGATTGATCTAAGTTGTGTGATCAGAAATATGTGTTTGAGGCCCCGTTTGGATCACAGTTTTGCCGTAGGAATTTCAAGGGAAAGGGATTCCTTTGTTTCACTGACGTCACTAGCCGTTTGGTTCGGAGGAATCGGTCTTTCATTTCCGGTGGAAAGGATGTCTGGCCTTCGTAAAACACAGGAACGAAAACATCCACGGCGATCCAATTTTTTCATGGAAGCCCGAGGCAAAGAAGAACCAAAACAACTGCATGCGATTGGATCCAGACCGGTGCCTTTTTTTAGCTTGCCCTCTTGCTTGAGCAGTTGAGCTGCCCTCTCTCCTTTCCAGCGAGATCAGTGCCGTCGGTGACATCACAGGCTGCTTAATTAGCCCCTTGATGAAAGAGAGTAGGAAGCCTGAGAAGCAAATCGCAGGAAGCATGAGCGAGTAGGAACAGGTGTTACCGGGATTCCGAGAGCATCGGTGAGTTGGAGCTGGTTAGAGAAACGGGAGGCTCCTTTTCCTTGGTAAAATGAGACCATGGCAAAGGGAAGAAGATGAACAGTGTGAAGGGATAAGAATGTGGTGGAGAACAGAATAAATGGGATAATATTTTTTATTTGAGTTGACCCTTGAAACCGGACGCCAGGTTGTGTTACTCGTGGGCTCGTTGGCCCAACGGCCAATGAACTGAATTTTTTTGTTGACATAAAATGTATTTTTTTTTCTAGTATACTTTAGAGTTAATTCCTGTGTTCCAAACGCCACTTCCAGTAGAATTCCTATATTTTCCATTTCTCTGTTTTTACACTTCAACCATTTTCCTTTCCTATGTTTCCTACCATTCCTGTGTTACGTGTTTCTTTGTTCCAAACAGACCCTCGGATATGCGGGGTAAAATATATTGGAGATATAATGGCGATTAGGCTGGGAGTTTCAAAAGGAAATTAGATCAGGGTCTTGGCTGACTAATGATGCCGTGCTACCGCTGATCCTTGCTAAAGACAATTGACCTGGCAATGGTATAATCATATGCAAAGATAATTGACTTGGCAAAATCAGGATCTGAAGGAGCTCGGCAAATGGGACGAGTACGTCATGACTCGGACGTGGAACTGCCACGCACACCGTGCGGCGATCTGAGCTCCAAGGTGAAGCAGCGATCTGGCGGGATGCTGCACAAGTACAGAGGATGAGCCGTGAGCCGGTGAATGCACTGATCGAGTTTTGGTAATACTAGTAGCCTAGCTAATAAGCTAACCCTGTTTCGTGTAGATTCATAGTTGTATTGTAACTTGCCTAGGAGATTTAGCCCATTCAATCACCAGTTGGCACAAGATTTTGCCATCGTTAATACCTACAGGGCGTGTTGTCGGTGGAGACAAATTACTATTTGTTATAAAGCACAAAAAAGGGAAAAAAAGCGAATGAAAACTAAGTTGAAGCTAGAAGATTGCTATTCGGTGCTAATTGCTTCGCAGCGTAGTGTTTAGAATTAAACCAAGTGGTAATTGTAATATTTTATTATTATTATTTTGGGACAAAATCATTGACACTAATGCTAAAAATTATTATTAAGAAGAAAGATGACAGATTAAGGGGGTGTTTGGTTGGTCTGATGGGATATATATTTTCTGGATGTATACTATCCCATCAAACCAAACACCCCAAAGTTATATTGTCGGAGTACTTGGTTGCAGTACCAGATTTGACGGACTTGTCTCGTTAAAAAAAGGCTTGTTAGAATGATTGGAAAATACCATCAGTATTTTTCATAAAATCGAAAAGTACTGTTTATTATAATGTTTGTAAAAAAGAGGCTTGTTAGAATGATTGGAAAGTACCCGTACTTTCCATAAAATCGAAAAATACTGTTAGTACTTTTGAATTATTGTGATCTGAAATTTTACAAGTTTTACAATGATTGACATTAATGTGAGCTCTCCATTTATTAAGATCTAATGGTTTTAAAAATAGAAAGTACTAATCAAAAAATATTAATTAGTGGAAAAGTACTAAAAGGAGATGGGACAGGTACTAAAAGGAGATGGGACCAGTACCAAAATATATTATCCTTGATGTTTTTTATTTAATAATATAAATTTCGGTACAAGTTTTACAATGATTGGCATTAATGTGAGCCCTCCATTCATTAAGATCTAATGGTTTTAAAAATAGAAGTATTAATAAAAAAATATTAATTAGTGGGAAAGTACTAAAAAGAGATGGGACCGGTACTAAAAGAAGATGAGACCAGTACCGAAATATATTATCCTTGATGTTTTTTATTTAATAATATAAATTTTAAATCATAATAATCTAAAAGTACTAACAGTACTTTTTGATTTTATGCTTTTCAATCATTCTAACGAGTCTCATTAAAAAAATTATAAACATATAAAAAATTCAGTCATAGCTAAAATATATTATACAATAAACTAAATCACAATAAAAATAAATTATAATTATAATTTTTTCAAGAAGACGGATGGAGGAACTACGTAGGGAAGCAAGGACTAGTGCTTGTGTGCGCAGCCAAGGTTGAATGGTGTATCCTCCGACATCATCACGGAGGTATGGTCGTATGGAGTATGGAGCCACCACACGCCCACATCTACGGTGGGCGACGTCAGACGGTCAGAGCTTATACCGGCTGCCGGCTGCCGGCTGCGGCACTGGACTCCCACAGTGGACGCGGCGTGAAAATCTCCGATTTTCCGGGGCAACCAGTCAGCGAAACCGCGTGAGAGCGGACATCCGGCGACGGGGGACAGTCAGCAGAGAGGAAATGGCGAGCTCGCAGTGCTGCGATAACCCTCCGGCGCTCAACCCCGCCGGCGGGGAGGGCAAGGTCGTCGACAGCTTCGGCGGGCTCAAGGCCTACCTAGCCGGCTCCGAGGAGTCCAAGGCCGCCGTCATCCTCATCTCCGACGTTTTCGGTAATTGCTCCTCTCTGTTCCCGGCGCTCAAGTCAATCAGTCTCCCCAAATTCTTTCGCTCCGGATGGGAACAAGTTACAAGTGACACCCTTCTCCTCTTGCAGGCTTCGAATCGCCGAATCTGAGGTATGGATTTCGGTGCCAAATGAAAGTTGACTTCTTTTTCTAGTTCTTTTTATTCTGTGTGTGTGTTTTGCAGAGTCCCGTGCATCTGGAATTCTGGAGATCTATAATATTGCTAGGATAGTACTCCTTCCATTTGTTTATTTGATCCATTTAGCTCATTTGTTGCTTGCTGGGCGTCAAATTAAAAAAAGTGAGGTAGTACGGAATAACGTGAATGGTGATTCGCTACTGTGATGTTTCTTGTGTCACGCTGCTGCGTTCCAGTTGGACAAGTTAGTTAGGCTAATGGGTGGTCACTCACACCGTGTTCTGAATATTCCTCGTTCTCTACTTTGGGAACAAATCACATGTCCACTTATACAATAAAAGCGATAGATTATATTTTGGATAAATAATAGTTCATTTGAATGTTTTCAGAGGGGACTGGATGTCACACAGTTGGTTACTTTGGGTTTCATAATGGCCTATGGTCTTTTTAAACTTTAAAGTGAATTGTATTTCTAATGTCTATTGGTACTTCCAAGTTTTTTCTATGCACTTATAAGTGTCATTAGTAATAGACTCTGATAGTAATCTAATCGATCATCTCATAAGTAATCGGATCACTTATCTTATGAAGGAAAATAGCAGACAAGGTTGCTCTGTCTGGTTACTACGTTGTGGTGCCAGATTTCCTACATGGGGATCCTTATGTACCTGACAATGCTGAGAGGCCTCTGCCGGTGTGGAGAAAGTCGCATGATCCGGTTCGTCGTCCCCTGGCTATTTTGTGAACTTATTTCTATAAATATTCGGGGTCACCTTCTACATTTTGCTGCTAGCCTAAGTATTTAGATATTTTATTCAAGTGATAAACCAAGTTAAGAGAATACTAGGAAAAAGAGTGAGAAAGGCAGCAGTGCACGATTTACCCCATGCATGTAGGTATCTAAATGGTAATAGAATGACCAATGGCTTTCCAATAACATGTACTGTATGGGTAGTTTGGTGATTTGGTCCTTTCTACTCTCAATCTTCTTAGGTTGCCCCTTGTTGACTAAATGTCGATTAACTAAAGTTTTCTTACTTGCATGCACTACCTACTTAGTGAGAAATAAGAGATTGTCCAATCAGTTTCAAAATCAATAGAGTACTAAAGCTCACTGATTCAAGCATGCTTCTGAAGCTTTTAGATTTAAGTATGCACAATCTTGATTATGATAGTAAGATGGTTAGATCTACACATCTTTTATTCTGGTGCCTTATATCATTGTATTATCTAAACCTTCTCCATACACAGTATGAATCGGTCTCTTTTTTTTGGTTTAAATTATTTCATGAAACAAATTCATTAACAAAAAACATATATATTTTGCTAGAAAAAAAGGTTTGAAGAGGCAAAACCAGTTATTGCTGCTCTAAAGGAGAAGGGAGTGTCTTCTGTTGGGGCTGCTGGTTACTGCTGGGGTGGTAAATACCCTCTTTTGTTTGTGCTGTGCTTATTTAGTTGTGAACTTAAAATTTGAAGATTTTGCCTGCTGAGCATTGTGTCGTCTCTTACGTTTAGGAGTTGTTGTTGTGGAGTTGGCAAAAGCCCCTGAGATCCAGGCTGGTGTAGTATTGCACCCTGGGCCTATTACCGTTGATGATATCAAAGGTCTATATTTATTCTCTTCAATTTTGGAGACGCCCTAACACTTTTCTATAGTTCTATTGCAAACAACTCAAATCCTAACTATAATACTTGCTATTTAACATCAGAGGTTAAGTGCCCGATCTCGATACTTGGAGCTGAGATTGACCACATTTCTCCACCTGAAGTAATCAAGCAATTCGAGCAGGTCCTCTCAGCAAACTCAGGATCAGTAAGTTCTCACAGCATCTTATCCACAAGTCATACCATTTGCTTGAGTTACAGAATCATCAAAGTTGAATTATTCAGGGCTAAGCTGTGTCACTTGTGTTCCATCAAAATCATGGGAACCATGCCTTCCACTGTGGGTCTTTTTGCCCTGAATTTGCTTTCGCTCTTCTCATTAATAGGTTGCCTACTCCGTCAAGATTTTTCCTGGTGTGGCGCATGGGTGGAGTGTGAGATACAGCCCTGACGATGCTGCTGCGGTGAAGAGTGCTGAGGAAGCACTGGGGGACATGATCGACTGGTTCAACAAATATCTGAAATGAACTCTGAAGTTGTAGCTTTAAATTCAATAATCCCACTGCTGGCTCCAAATATTCTTGGTTATCTGCTGTTCAGGGCCTTCATGTTCAGTTCATTTGGTGCCGAGGCCGTTTTCTGTTGTGTATACAATACACTTTAGCAGCAGACTGGTGCAGAATCTGTAGTATACCTAACAAGCATGTGTATCTGTTAACAGATGGGCTCTATGTTTCAGGCCAATCGGTGTATCTTGATTGGTTTAAGTTGTGTGATCATAAATACATGTTTGAATGGATGTGACGTAATATACTGGAGATATAGCGAAAATTAGGCTGGGAGTTTCAGAAGGGAGGGTCTTGCCTGACTAATGATGACGTGTTACTGCTGATGCTTGACAAAGACAATTGACTCGGCAATGGTATAATCATATACACTTTCATGTTGCCATGCAGCTCATAATTTTTCTTTTACTACGTGCAAATTAATAAATTATCGAGCTACGAGTCAACTCCAAAGATAACCCATTGTACATATCCATTAAGCCATTCTAAAACCATATGTCAATGTATAAGGCAATTGTATTTATTAGACAACGCCAATGTACTGGTGCATACTGTTGGCTGCCTGAATCTTTTGGGCGGTCAGATTGGGACCAACCACTGCGCCTTGTGCCAGCTGATAGCCCGACACAGACTCGGAGTCGAACTTGAAGTCAAGTCGGGACACTCGGAGCCATCTCCGGCCTCGGTATAAAGTCGACCCACCCATCCGCTCTCCGTTCCTCCCAGCACTCGATCCATCCGCTCCTCGCCACCTCTCCCTCCGGCGCAAACCCTATTCCGTGGGTGCGCGCCCGTTCCTCGCCCGGCATCTCGGCGCCGCCGCAGCCACCGCGTCCGGGGCTTGCGCTGCGCCATGACGATGGCACTGGAGCCGATCCGCCGCGCCGCCGCCGGCGCCGTGGAGTCCTGCACCCGCAGCAGCATCGGCGGCGTCTTGCGTGCGCCAGGGCAGAGCCTCCAGCAGAGGATGAAGGCGGAAGCCGAAGCCCTCGCCGCTCTGCACACGAAGGCGCTGGCTCTGTCCCGCGCCGCGTCCTCCGCCGGCAACGATGACAAGGTGCGCTTCTCGGCCACCAGATCACCACGACCGGCGGCGGCGGTGGGAGCGGCAGCGAAGAAGACGAAGACGACCCAACCAAAGCTCGGGAAGGCCGCCGCGTATCAGATCAGGAAACCGGCGACGAAGCCCACCGCGCCGCCGACTCCGGAGCGCTTGGCGATGATGATGAAGAGGGCCAAGGAGATCATCAAGGCCAGAGAGATTGCGCGCGCGAGGGAGCAGTGTCGCCGGGCGGTGCTCGAGGTGGAGAGGACGGCGCTGCCCGACGAGACGATCTACCCGCAGGATCTGGAGGAGCTCGGCATATGGGACGAGTACGTCGTGACGCGGACGTGGAACCGCCAGGAGGCACACGGTGCGGCGGTCCAAGCTCCAAGGTGAAGTAGCGGCCGGCTTTGACGTCGATCTGGCGGGATGCTGCACAAGCCACGCGGGATGTGCCGGTGAATGCACGGATCGAGTTGGTAGTACTAGCAGCCTATCTAGGATTCGAGCACCCTGTTTCGTGTACAGATTCAATCACTAGTTGGCACAAGATTCTGCCATCGCTAATACCTAATTCTAGCCTTACAGGGCGTGTTGTCCGTGGAGACAAATTATTTTTGTTGTAAAGCACATAAAAAGCGAATGAAAACAAAGTTGGAGCTGGAAAGAAAAAAAAAAACGCTTATGTATGGATGATCGATGTACATGTAATGCAACACGAGATTCTAGAAGTATCACACTTCTAGAGATTAAAATAGTTTTCATTATTTTCAAAAAAAAAGTCACTTTTGAGATTAGGTAGAGGACCAAATTTTCCTAGTTTTAAGAGTTGGATGATTAAATATATCTGATTTCAAAGTTGGAAGATAAAAGCAAACTTCATCGATGATTTGATAGTAAAAAAAAGACTTATCACAATTCTTATTGGAGCAAACCCCATTAACATACATGGATAGTCTACCCCTTCATGCAAGATGTCCACATACGGGAGCACATGAGCCACCTTAAGCCAAACATTTGTATACATCATAAATATTTTCATTTTGGACTTGTTGCATAAGTAATCAACATTAGTGAACTGAATGTAGCACGATTATCGCGGTTTGTTAGGTTCATTATTATTATCCAAGTTTAATTAAGCCCTTGATATGGCACGTATGGTCATGTTTTCCATGCTAGTAGGCTATGTGTTGACGATTGCGAGACACACGCGTGGTAACTTTATTAGGAAGTTGGACGAAGCAGGGTGCATGTGTAAGTGTGCGCTTTGAAGAGCAAGAGTACGTGATGGATGTAGTGAGCAAATATATGTTGCACAACTCGAGGCAATGGACTAAAAGTTTCGTATACGAAAGATAGAAAAGCGGCGTTTTAGCTTGAAAACGACATGAAACTCTCGTCTACATCCAGCCTGAACCTGCCGTTAATTACAAAGAAAATGACATGGACTCCAGATGCAGACTTGAGGATGGTTCTGGGGTCTGGGCCCGTACGTCGTGGTCTCGTGGACATGGACTGATGATGGACAGTGAGGCGTGGGGCCCAGTTCGTTTGAAATTTCCACTCGTGAATCGTGATCGTGACTCGTGGGCTTTACCGCTGTAGTACGTGGACCGGTGGACGGGGGCTCGCGCGCGCGGGGTCTCCGATCGATCCTGTGCTGGCTGCCACCAGTCGTCGTCTCGTCGACAGCAGCCATCAATCCGTTCCGGAACGGAGGGTAGCGGGTAACCTGCCTGCTTCGACGACGCGCGCCGCCAAAGATGCCGGCGGGAGGGTTCTCGGTGTCGTCGGCGGCGCCGCCGCCGCCCGGTACGGAGTTCGAGGCGAAGATCACACCGGCCGTGGTCATGTCGTGCGTCATGGCGGCCACCGGCGGGCTCATGTTCGGCTACGACATCGGCGTCTCAGGTACGGTGACCATCCAATTTAACCACAGAGGCTGTCGGCAGCATGCTCCCTCCCATCGTCTTAGTTTCATCGGTCTTTAGTTTATATCTAATAATGGTAGTGCTAGCTCTAGTGTGAGAGCTCCATTATGTTCTGAGCTCCATTATGCTCTTGGCGAGCGATTTGGTGAGGGCCGATGCGAGTGCCTTTGGTTGCGTTCTTGCCGAGTAACAGAAGATATGTAGAGCGAGTTCCTGTCGCGTCCTCGCAGCATGGCCGATCACCGGTCATCGGTGTACGATCGTACTCTCTTCTTCTATTAACAAAGATGCACAAAAGTCACCTGCGTATTCGACACAAAAATGGTACAACACGAGGGTCTCTCTATTAGATCAATATAGTTGTAGATCAATATGGTTGTAGAGACAGGTAACCGATCTATACCATAGTTTGCAGCCCATTTTGTGATTTGTAGTTTGTACGTGGATAGTCAGCGCTCAGCCCCAGCACCCCTCTCTGATGATCCCTCGCTGAGGTTGGAAGAACCTGAACAAAAGGACTGCGGAGCACTTCTGTCGTTTCCCCATTCCCTTCTGTTAAGGCCTTATTCAATTATCCGCACTATCTATAAGAGATTGGGAGGAATAGATGGATATATTGACATGTAAAGAATTTAATCCTACTTAATCTTCTTCAATCCTCTCTAAACCGAACAAGCCTAAATAGATTCTGAAACTAGCATTCATCGTCACGTCTCAAGATGAAAACACCAAGCGAATGATTGAGTAGTAGCCACCCATTCACTATATATGCTTCTTCCCACCATCGTCGTTTCTCCAACCAAGTTCCATCCAGCCCCCTCAATTACTAGCAGCAATTTCCATGTGCCAACGCTTAGGTCCTCAACCATCTCCTTTGACATTCTTTGTACGTTGCTAAATTTTCTTTTATTCGTATGTATGATTAATGTTGGGATTTTTTTGGGATAGATGCATCCTTTTGGTATGGAACCATACATGATTTGAGAAATACGTACTATTAGGGAGCTTCCGCTTGAAGGCTATCTTGCTACGATTTCGCCAATTAGACCAGACAAATCATACAAACATAAACATACATATACGTTGGGTGGAGCGGGCCGCAGGCCCAATGGGTATTCTGGTAGGCCCATGACTAGGCTGCAACCACCCCACTCGATACCGGCACCCACTCCCCTGCCTCATCTTTGTTGTGGTCGGTGACTCGATTGGTGTGCTTCTCTTTCTCTGACCTCTCAAGTCTCATATAGTCAAGTCTCATTCATTCATTGTCTCATTTGACATATGTTGTTTCGTATGTAAATGTGTACTTATGTGTGCCATATATAAGAATATATCATTTCTATAGTTTCTGAAATTATTGTTTTCTTATGGATTGTGCCTAGACCTTAGTGATGGTGAATTTTAAAATTTGTATGTGACTTAAACCTTAATGTCCCCAGTGTGATCAGTGAGGATGACATAGTTCACACATTTATGGCCTTGAGCAAGCTAGTATTAATCAAAAGCGTTAGATTAGTATCCCTTACATTGTCCGATACAAATCTAGCCGAAGGAGGAGAGCATGGAGCACAAATTTTGTAGTACAAAGGAGAAAATTCGATCTCAGATGTGAGCAGCCAATTTTGTAGGTGGTGTGACATCCATGGACGATTTCCTTGGGGAGTTCTTCCCGTCGGTATTGCAGCAATTAGATGGCAGCAGGCAAAGCACCTACTGTAAGTACGACAACCAGGGCCTGCAACTGTTCACGTCGTCGCTCTACATAGCCGGCCTCGTGGCCACCTTGTTCGCTTCGTATACCACACGCCGCTTCGGACGCCGCTTCACTATGCGTATGGCGGGCATTTTATTCGTCATCGGTGCCATCTTTAACGGCTCTGCGCAGAATCTCATCATGCTCATTGTTGGCAGAATCTTCCTTGGCTTTGGCGTCGGCTTCGCCAATCAGGTAATTAGATACTCCCTCAGTCTCCTAGTAGTCCTCGTAATTAGATACACCAAATTTGACTTACTCATTTTATTCAAAAAAAAATCATGATTATTATTTATTTTTATTGTGTTTTAGTCTAACATATAATATACTTTAACTATGACTTGAATTTCTCCATGTATTTACAATTTTTTTTAAAATAAAGTGGTCAAACTTAGTGTAAAAAAATCAAACGAACTATAAATTGAGATGAAGAGAGAGTATAAAAGAAGACTATTCTTATAATTTTCACCAAATTTAAAAGAAGACTATTCTTATAATTTTCACCAAATTTATATGCATTGAACCATGAAATCGGTCGACTTAATCACAATAGTAGTTTGCTCTCTCCTGTTTTCTAGAAAACTGCTCACACCTGTCATTATAAAAGATAATATAAAATGATCTCCTATATTTGTATCTAAATCATCTACCTCTGTTACTACGATAAACAATCTAAATAAACATCTTAAGTTTTATATAACCCATGTATGCGATTTATAACACTAAATGAAAAATGACCCTCCAATTTGCATCTAGATTACTAAAATATGTTGCTATGAAAAAAAATCACAATGTGTGTTTCTCTAAATTACCGACTTCTTTCCGTGTTAATATATAGAAATTGAACTCCAAGTAAAGTACATGTTATGTGCTAACACACATGCCGAGTATGTATATCTACACATAAAAGTTGAGTATATTCATGGATAGTTTATGAAGTCGTGAAATGAAACTTTACATAGAAATGACATTAAACTTTGTACTTAAAGTTATACAATCCTCTTTTCTCGGAACCCGTGAGACATTAATTGCGATTATTGAGAATACCCTTGTATCTACGGCTATGTTTGGATCACCAAAGTAATTTTTAGTTCTAGCTAAAAAAAATATCTAGCTAAAAAATAACAAGACAGGTTTGGATACCCTACCTAATAAATGATTAGATTCTAAGCAGATAGATTATTTTTCCACAATTAGCCACTATTAGCTGCGTTATTTCAGCTAGTAACTATTTTTTAGCGTGGGCTAAAAATTGGCTAGCAATTAGTTATGGTGGTTTTACAATCTATAATATTTTTCAGCAGCAAATTTTTAGTTAGGTGTATCCAAAGAGTACCTAAATTCTTTTTGGAAAGGACGACAAATTCTAACCATCATCTGCATGTATCACAGTCTTGGATGATTTGGAATTTTGGATGGATCTTGCAGGCCGTTCCCCTGTTCCTGTCGGAGATGTCGCCGGCGAGGATCCGCGGAGGGCTCAGCATCCTGTTCCAGCTCAACATCACCATTGGCATCCTCTTCGCCGAGGTCGTCAACTACGGCACCAGCAGGTACATCCTTTTCACCAGCAGGCATCCGCTCGTAACACATGAATGCATTTTTACCTGTGTGCTATGTGCCATTACAGGATCAGGCCATGGGGCTGGAGGCTTTCGCTGTCCCTTGCCGGCGTCCCGGGCGCGCTCCTCGTCGCCGGCGCGCTCATCGTGGTGGAGACGCCCAACAGCCTCATCGAGCGCGGCCGCCTGGAGGAGGGCAAGGCCGCGCTGAAGAAGATCCGCGGCACCGACAACGTGGAGCCCGAGTTCAACTCGATCGTGGAGGCCAGCCTCACCGCCCACCATGGTGTCAAGCACCCACCATTCCGCGACCTGCTCCGCCGCCGCAACCGCCCACAGCTCATCGTCACCGTCTTCCTCCAGATATTCCAGAACCTCACGGGGATCAGCGCGATCATGTTCTACGCACCGGTCCTGCTCCAAACGCTCGGGTTCAGCAGCGACGCGTCGCTCTACTCGGCGGTGATCACCGGGGCGGTGAACGCGCTGTCGACGCTGGTGTCGGTGTACGCGGTGGACCGGGTGGGACGCCGGATGCTGCTCCTGGAAGGCGGCGCGTACATGTTCCTGACTCAGGCGGCCATGGCAGTGGTGTTCCGGATCAACGTCACCGACGAGGCCGACGGCATCGACCGCGCCTGGGCCACCATGGTCGTCGCCATGGTCTGCACCTTCGTCTTCTCCTTCGCCTGGTCCTGGGGCCCGCTTGGCTGGCTCATCCCCAGCGAGATATTCCCGCTGGACACGCGCTCCGGGGGGCAGAGCGTCGCCGTCTGCGCCAACCTGCTCTTCACCTTCGTCATGGCGCAGACGTTCCTCTCCATGCTCTGTCGCCTCAAGTACGCCATCTTCGCCTTCTTCTCCGGCTGCATCTTCGTCATGTCGCTCTTCGTCTTCTTCTTCCTCCCGGAGACCAAGAAAGTGCCCATCGAGATGATGACGGAGAGGGCGTGGAGGCAGCACTGGTTTTGGAAGCGCTTCTTCATGGACGACGACGATGGCAACCCGTGACTAAGAGCAGAGCAGCGCCAACCATTCCTGACACGCCAAATGTTGAACAACCCCTGACTAAGAGCAGAGCAAGGTTTCGCTTACAATTCGTAACTTGCTCACATATGAGAGCATGGTGAGCGACTTCTCTGGTGTCACATCATTCATAACATCGTCACTGATGAGTGGGTCGGCGGTATTCAGTGGCCGAGCAAGCAGAGGCCCCCGCGTCGCCCCTCCCGCTCGGGCGACCGGGCGGCATCCGAAACCCTAGCCGCCGCCGCTCTTCTCCTCCCTTCCCTCGCCTCGCCGCCGCCGGAGGGGACTGCCGAAGGCCGCGCGGACCCCTAGGACGGTGGCAGCGGGGCCTTCCTGCCTCGCTTCGCCGGCCCGCGTGGATCCTCGCGGGGGATGAGCGCAGCGGCCGGGCAGCGCACGGGGCCAGCAGATCCGGCGGCGCGTGGCTGCGGCGGCGTCGGGGTGGCCCTCACCCTTCCTTCCCCGGTCTTCGCCTTCCAGCCTCGCCCGCCCGGCTAGGCGCGGGTGGCGTTGGGCGGCGACCATGGGGACCGGGGGCGGCTCCCTGTGGTGCTCCCGGTGGGGGATGGTTTGATCTGTCGCCTCCATGTCCACATCTGCCTCCCTCCCGTTGGTTGTGTCCGGAGATGTTCATGGGTGGAGATTTAGAGTTCCTGGCGAAAGCCATTGACGGCGACGCCTGTGGGCGCCGTTCTACCTCCCTGGAGGCATCGACTTGGGAGCTCCTCTCTTCTGTAGGGCTGCTGCGGGTGGGGTCTCGTCGGCGTGGTGTGGCAACGACATTGGCGTTGTCGCACGCGTGGGCGTGGGTCCTGCAGGGTGGGTGTGTCGGTGGATGGCGGGAGGCGTCGACGCTCGACTTGGCCTTGGGGTGGTGACTGCGGTGGCTGTTTCTGCAGCCCTTCTTCCATGGTCCCGGCGGTCACCACTTCGCAGGACTCAGCTGGAGTCTTCGGGGGAGATCTTGCCTAGATTCCGCTAGGTGGGCGGCGGCGGCGCTTCAGCGTCGTCTTCCTTCTTCAAGGCGTCGTCCAGAAGACCTCCAGTCCCTGTTGCGTGATCGTCGCCCAACGGGGGCTTTTCGTCACTCTTGTTGGCTAGGGGACGGGAAGTCGGAGCTGCTCCTGTTGTCTGCTTGCTCCTAGTACTTGACGCTGTTGGACCAAGCTCGGTGGTGAAGAGTCGGAGCTGCTTCGCGTGGGGTGCGTCGAAGTTCGGCGACGATGGCGCACCTCGACCTTTTCTCCTTCTGGGCTGGTGCCTATGTGTAGGTGGTGTCAGGTGTCTCTGGCTGTTCCGTGTTGCCCGTTGTGGAAAGTCGGAGCTGCTCGCCTTTTGGGACGAGCTCGGCAACGATGACACATAGTGAGCATTGGTTGGGGTGTTGTTTGGGTGGCCTTTTGCAGGTTTTTCAATCGCACGCTCAATCTAGGTTTTCGGCCCAGTTTTCCTTAAAACGGGGTCAATTCTATTCTTCTTAATTGAAAGTCAGAGCTCTTGCCATTACGTTAAAAAAAAGAAAATATAGTGGGTCGGGCGTAAATGATGGGTATCAACGTCATATGATCTCAAACAGAAAACACAGGTCGCATGTGTTTAGACAAGAAAAAAAAATCAGTCTGACCATCAATTGTAAAGAAACGGCAACAATATGCATAAAATCTAGTTTTTTTTCTATATAATAACGGTATCTACCGTTAAACTTGAAGGGTGTCCGTTCCTTAGGTTTGTACGCATGTAGCTGTAGTTCCTTAGTTTAATGGCAGACAAACACAAATACACATACTTTAATGGCAGACAAACACAAATACACATACTTTAAGTACCAGAAACAGAGGTGTACTCCCAGCATACAGAGTACACATAATACACAAGCAAAATCTCAACGGAAAACGAAGGTCCAAAATGGCCAGAAACACACGATTGGTCCAAAATCTCAACTGACCATTCACATACTCATATAATGATCACTGTCTGGATCTTATTACATTTTAAAGCTACAGTTTCAGATTTCACTTCAGGTATTTATTAAACCAATGGGTCATGTCGTGCAGAGCTTCCTCAGCGCTGCTGACAGCAGCCACATCATTCTCGCTGTACCTCACAGCCCATCCATGCGCTACCCCAGGGAAAATTTTGACGAAGTGATCAATCTGTGGAGCAAAATGAAATATTTGAGAATTTGATGCATCTGTGAAAGGTTTTAAGCTGAATTGAAATGCTTGTTCAAATTGGGGTTTGCCCTAATTTTGGAAGTTATACTTAAGGTGAATTCAGAAAGGAATGCAAAGAAAACTAAAGGAGCCCTGGGCTGCTCACATGGTTATTCATGCTGGCAGACCTTTGAGTTGCAGTGCCAAATTAAGGGCTAAATCAAGAAATCAAAACAGGAAATAATATAATGACTTTGATAGGCTCAAAGAATCAGAATTCTCTTCTGTATACAAACCTTACTGCACGGATTTGCAGGCTATACAATCTGAATGAACGAATAGTAAATATTTACTTGCGAACACATCTCTCTTTCATTGCTGGCTATAAACCAAAATACTTTGGCACTCATGGAGTTTCAGACATACCAATTTATCTCAATATCGGACGACTACTACTAGTAGAGTCTGAACAATCCCATATGCACGCAAATATCAAGGTTTCAAAGATTGGAGGACGTACCCCAGAGTTTGCTGACAGAACCTGCTCAAACTCCTTTAACAGTTCCGGTGGTGATGTTTTGTCAATTTCAGCTCCAAGCATAGAAATAGGACATTTGACCTCTGAGTGTCACATAGCATATCTAAGGGTAAGTATTCCAAGCTCTTCCAGTATAACAATTTTAGCATGTCAGTAGAAGATTGAAAAGTAATTGACCTTTAATATCATCAACGGTAAGTAGAGAAGGGTGTAGCAATACAGCAGCCTGGAGCTCATGAAATTTTGCTAGCTCGACAACCACCTTTGCTGAAAGTAGTGAAATCAAGCATATAAGGCTTAAAGAGAAAAACAGATAGGGAGAGACAAGTTTAAAATTAATGTACAATGAAGAAATTTGCAAGCACCTACTTTGAAAAAATAATTCAATTCAAAGGATCATATTTACCTCCCCAACAATAACCTGCAGCCCCAATGGTTGACACTCCCTTCTCCTTTAGAGCAGCAATTATTGGTTTTGCCTCTTCGAATGCCTTTTGCTGTTACAACTTACAAGAATCAATCTTGGTGCTCAATATAAAATCAGTGACAAAAAAATGAACAAGTAGGCAAGTGCTTATAAATCCTAACAATTGATTCTTACTTCAAGAAACATTACTTTGCTACAAAATAACCCTTATATGCTATCAAACAAAAGGACAATCATCTTATGAGCCATATGCAAAATGCTCATTCACCTGACAATATTCTTGAGACTTATATCAGAGGTTTCTTTCTTTGCAATTTTCTATAGACTTTCTGGAACTCTTAGGTCAAACTATAGTCCCAATGGGTAGTATCATAGGTATTAATTAGATGCCACATAAGACATTTGTGACATGTCAAGTAGTTAGAAAAGAAAGAGATTATTTTAGATAAAGGAAAAGTTCCGGCCTCAGCAACCGCACTCATCCAATTAGAGAAATCGTGGTGATATAGCTTGGGCACGAAAACTAACTTTGAAAACCAGACACACGTTTTAGGCCCACTGTCATAGACAAAATTCTTACAACAATAAATTGACATGTGATTTCTAAGAAACCACATCATGATGCTATGCATTGTACTTGTATTGTTCTATCTTCATATGAGCATCTTCATATGACATTGCAGCTCTGGAGAGCACGGCATATGCTACAACGGATAGAGATTAGCTTTAGGGTAGGAATGCCATTGAAGGTGGATAATTTCCCACAGAAAGAAGTTTTACTGAAACAAGATGTCCTGAATCCAGTAATCAAAATGTAAAGGGAGGAGTTCAGAAGAAAACAAACCGGAGTATGTGCCTGCAACCACATTGCACGATTATTGGGACTGTTGAGATCAAATGGGTCCCCATGCAGGAAATCTGGCACTACAACCAAGTAACCCAGCAAAGCAACTTTATCTGCTATTTTCCTTCATGAGAAAACCTTTTAGCATCAGTCATAATGAAATTTTAGTAATTCGTGACGAACTATTGCAATTCAGACGGCCCTTGGGCAAATTCTAAACACTAAGCTGTGAAGCAATTAGCACCAAATTGTCAACAGCAAACACCCAGTTCAGACTCAGCAGGTTAGAATACCAGTGTTTAATTAACCTTTTGTGCGTTTTATAAAACTTTTGTATCAGCGGACAACATGCCCTATAAGGCAAGAATTAGGGATTAGCAAAGACAAAAGATTGTGCCAGCAGGTGATGATTGGACGAGGAAAATTTCCTGAAAAAATATCCACAAGATACCCATAAAAAAACTTTTACAATAGTTTACCCTAAGCAGAAGCTAATCCTAAAGATAGACTTTCATTCTTGACAGTATGCAGCAATTTCTAGAACATGTACAAAATCAGGTCCAAACTAGCATATGAGATCCAATGCTACTTTCAGAGTTTAAACAATAGCTTTAAATCAATAGAGCAACTACATTGTGATGGTGCTGCGAGTAAAAGAACAAGGGTTCCACCTTTCCTATTTCAGAGGGGGGAAATGGAGGGGTCTGGCCGGTCCCGGAATGGCTACCACTTCGTACATGCCTTTTTTTTCGTGAAATTCAAAGCTTACAAAGAATGGTTGCCAATCATAGTTGTACCTCAGATTTGGCGCCTCGAACCCTGCAAAGAAGGGGGATGATTTCATTTCAACGGTGATTCTTGTAGGTGAATCCTGGGGAAAAAAGTACAAGACTCTGATCCTTGCAATTTTATCTCCGGCAATTACCGAAGACGTCGGAGACGAGGATAACGGCGGCCTTGGACCGCTGAGCCGGCGACGTAGGCCTTGAGCCCGCCGAAGTCGTCGACGACCTTGCCACCTCCGCCGGCCGGGTTCAGCGCCGGCGGGCTCTCCAAGCACTGGGAACTCGCCATCCTCTCAGTTAATTTAGTTTCTCCTCTTCGCAGTCTCGTCTGTTGACTGCAGCCGGAACGGTATAAATTGATTTGGGTTGGGAAGCGCTCAAGCGAATTCAAGATCGTGTCGGGTTAATAAGATGTGGCATCGAGTGAAGTGGATGGCGAGAGCAGCCGAAGATTCGCCGTTCGACTCAGAATTTTTGTGGAAAAAATATTCCGTAGCATGGGTGCTATGATCTCACTTCTGATGCAATTCAAGATAGCGCCGTACTGAACTACTGACGGGTCTGCTTGTTCGTAGTATGTGTGTTTGCTGCTACTTGCCGCAGGGAAGAAGACGGAAGCAGCCACAGCAGCGGGACTCGCTGCAGCTGCAGACGGAGCCCACACCGGGTGGGGCCTGTGCGCAGCCACAACAATTCCAGTAATTATGCTCTACGGCTTGTTTTCAATGTGGACTCCAAACGAATTAGCAGTATTCGTGCACCAAAATGGTGTGAATGTCACTGGAACTTGAGCAAATCCAACACTAATGAACAAAACTTCCAATGGCGGCTAATAAAAACATGTGCGGATCTCAGTATTATCCAAACATATAAGTACTGAATAAAGCGGATCTTCCTATCTATCTATTTTTTTTTTGAGAGGATCCTATCTATCTAGTGGAAGGAGGTTAAACTAGCGAAATAAAAAGTCCAATAGGCCCAATAGCATTTTTTTTGTCTTCAATCTCAGTCGCCTCAACAACTATACAGTGGAAGGAGGTTAAGCTAGCGAAATAAAAAGCCCACTAGGTCTAATAGCATTTTTCTTTGTCTTCAATCTCAATCGCCTCAACAATTGCGAATACCTATTTCAATATTTTATTTGACCGATTTCAACATTTTACAAATACTAATTCAACAATTTATACATAAAATGTTGAATCCATGTTGGTGGAATGTTGAATCAGTGTACGTGGAATGTTGAATCGGTGTAGGTAGATTGTTGAATCGGTGCAGTTGGAATGTTGAAGGCAGCAGTACCCGGCGCACAACGACGGCGGCGGCCTCGGCGGCGGCCCACGGCGATGGCGGAGGCGCGCGGCAGCCCCGGCGACGGCGGCGGCGCTTCGTGCATCGCCCCGCGCGCGGTGGCCCGGCAGTGGGGGCGCTCCACGCGGCGGCGGAGGCGCGCGGCGGCGCAGACGGGGCCCCCGGCGGCGGAGGCGTGCAACGGCGGCGGCTGTGAGGTGCGCGGGGGCGGGCGCAAGCGCGGCTGCGGCGCGCAGCGCGGGGCGCCCCGGCGGTGGGATGGAGGAGAGGAGGGAGGAAGGAGGTTGGGGATGAGAGATGGGCGATGGAGATGATACGCACAAATCTCAATCAGTGAAAGATTGGTGGAATTTTGTCCTACCGGAAGATAGATAGGATTTTCGAAATAAACATCATAATAATATTTAGTCGGGCTGAAATAACACACGTTCACGTACGCACGTCCCTTTATATATTTTAGTGTACCGCGTGTGCCCGTCCTTGGGTCGATCATTTGCTTGCAATTGGAGACGTGTACACCCTACTTATTGGGCCGGAACTTGGACTTGATGTTCTCCACAGCTCCACCGTCGATCTGGAGCGCCCGCGCCAGCACGTCCGTCGGCACCGCCGGCGCGGCGCCGAACAGCGCCGCGGCGACCGTCTGCGTGCCGGGCAGCTGGCTGTTGAACGCCGAGATCGCCACGGCGGGCGCCGGCCCGACGCTGCGCTGGAAGTGCACGAGGCCGCGGGGGAACACGAACACCTCCCCCTTGCCGACGGTGCGGCCGAGGAGCCGGCGGCTCGCCGCGGTGACGAAGCCCACCTCGAGGGCGCCCTCCACGACGAAGAGGATCTCCGTGGCGCGCGGGTGCGCGTGCGGCGGGCTGGCGCCGCCCCACGGCGCGAAGTCCGTGCGCGCCATGGACACGCCCAGCGTGTTGAGCCCCGGCAGCACCCCCACGTCCGCCGCCGTCGCCGCCGACCCCGTCGGGTTGCCCGAGTACACGTCGGCGGCCTTGGCCAGCCCACCGAAGAAGAAGTCGTCCGGCGTCACGTTCGCCTCACGCTTGCAAGGGAACCCGTTCAGCCGCAGCGCTGAATGGCCAGTCAGTTGCCAATGCACATGCGTATTGTATTATTCAAGATGAACAGGCTGAAATGAATCGACGCGGCATTAGAGCGATCGAGTGGTGATGGGAGTCGATCACTCACGGCCCTGGAGCGACGTGTAGTCGGCGACGCAGATGTCCTGGAGCATGTCGGGGTCGCCGGCGAGCAGCGGCACGGCGAGCGCCAGGAGGACGGTGCAGGCGGCGAGGAGAATGGCGGGGAGCTTGGGCGCCATGGTTCTTTGCTGGTTGCGCGTGCAAGTGTGTGGTGTGAGCTGCGTCCGTGCGGGTAGTTAATCAAGGGCGGGGGAGAAGCTCATTGCTGTTTGGATGAGAAAATATGGGAGGCAAA
Organism: Paspalum notatum; assembly: GCA_022530915.1. NCBI lineage: Eukaryota > Viridiplantae > Streptophyta > Magnoliopsida > Poales > Poaceae > Paspalum > Paspalum notatum. Next base: position 30,357,156 of record CM039692.1, read on the forward strand.
GAGCTGGTATTTATATGTCGATCGATGCATCGAGTTGGGTTTCAATTCAACTATTCATCAAGTCGATATAAAAGATGTGACCGGTTTCCTAATATGTGCAGTGCGATAAGAGGTACAGTACGTAGTTGGGAGAGCGATGAAAAGTGTTACTTGTCACGTCAAGTATCAATTAATTGAAACCAAGGCATCACGCTTGTGCATTAACGTACTCTCGGCCATCCAGAGAGAGATGGAGAGACAACTTAATTCTCTCATCGAAGAGAAAAGGATAGTAGCTTAATCCCCATGCTTAATCCAACTTGTACCACCCCTTGGTTTTTTTTAATAGCTTGTACGCTATATTGCGCAGGTGCACTATGTTTTTCCACGGCAGATACTAGCGTGACTCAAGGTATATGAAATGATTTTTAATTGGTTGATGAATTCGACAACCAAAACAGAAGTCCCTTATACGGTTTCTTAATAATTTTTAGTAGGCCCAAAATATTCTAAATGGATGGAGTAAAAAGTACTAAACTGATAAAAAAAATTCTCAATGAATAAATATGACGTAGTATATCGGAACTAAACTGGTATAAAACGTTCTAGAACCGTTTCTTGTGATTTCATTGCTCTAACCTATGGTGTATATGGGAACTAAAATCAAGTTAAGAACTGTTCGGCAAAAAAAAAGTTAATTAGGTAAAAGAAAAATAAGCTACTCCCTCCATCCCAAATATAGATTGTTTGAATTTTTTAACACCATGGCTACTCACATTCGCTGCCGCCTCCCAACGGCAAGCCGACCACCTCCATCTGCGGCGGCACAGGGCGCGAGCCTCAGCGTCGGAAGACGAGCGAGCCATGGCGCATGTGGTGGCATGACGGCCAGGCGGCCAGCGCCCAGCGCACTGGTGGACAGGTGAGACGGCCAGGCGGCCAGCGCCCAGCGCACTGGTGGACAGGTGAGCAAGCCGTGGCGGCGCGCGGGCTAGCGTGGTGGCGGGAAAGCGAGCCACAATTTCGCGCTGATGCAACGACGCGTGAGATGCAGCGGAAGCGCATTGCCTCTGCCTTGGAGCGACGATGCATGAGCCATGATGAGCAACGCGAACGTGAGACAAATGACGATGACATGAGGGGAGCCATGGATAATCTTTTTTTCTAGAGATACTTAGAGACGGCATTTTAGAGGAATATACCCTCATAGGGCCCTATACCACCTTGCTCCCAACTAAACACTTCAAAAGGTAGAATCACCTCAATCCATATCTTCCAAAAACCAAACATAAAGGGATTTCCAGAGGCACCAATGCATAATGCTATCATAAGTAATAATAATGTGAAGAGGAGTAGGGACCGACCAAATTTAACATCGAAAAAGCAATATAAAGCGATTTGAAAGAATGGGATATTTTGAGGGAGCTGTGCCTGGATAGAAGTGTTTGGAAAAAAAACTATTCAGGTGCATGGATTGTAATTAGTTTTCTTTCCTTTTTAGTTTTCTTTAAAGCCGTTTTTGTATTATCCCTCTTTCTCCTTCTATTACCTGCCCTAACTTGCTTTGGGGGCTCTTGTCGTTGCTTACTCATTTTTTTTGTCAAAGTATGTATTTTTTTGATGTTACCGTACGATTTTTTTATGATGTTGCGGTGGAAATTTATTTCTAAATGTCGCAATGACATTTTAAGACGTTACGATTATTTTTTTTTCTTGTTGTAAATATGATATGGAACCGTTCCATCCTGGTTAGTGTTTGGTTGGTAGACACCAGGGAGCCATCCCAGGAAGGAAATATTCCCAAAGATCGGGACGCGCTCGCTCCGGAAAAAAAGACCAACACACGCTCGTCCCTGGCGGATGGCGTCTCTCTGCGTCAACCGCGCCTCTGCTCGTCGTCCCGCGCGTCGGCGCTATTCTACATCTGACCGATGTCATTCCTCTCGCCACGTCGCACCGCCACCTGCGCTTCTCGCCAGCGGGCGCATCAGCTGCCGGCGCTTCTCGCCAGCGGGCGCATCAGCTGCCGGCGAGGGAGTCGTGGCGGGGAGGCACGGTAGGCAGCGCGTGCGATGGCGACGCGGGGAGGCGAGGCCGCAGCGGAGCGGGAAGGTGCGACCGTGCGGGGAGGCCGCGGTGGACAGCCTGCGCGACGACGAGGTGGGGAGCCGAGGCTGCGGCGGAGCGGGCGGGCGGATCGTGAGCCGGCAGCGCGTGGAGGCGCGGCGGAATGCTGACGGCCGTGAGGCATGGAGGACGTAGGGAGCAGCGCCACCGACAGCTTCATTTCGCCGAAGAAGGCACCAGTGGCTGACAGCAGACCCCACATCAACCGTGGCTAACAGAGTTGTTATTCCATCTATTTCATCCCTTCAACAAAACAGAGGAGAACCATTCTATCCCTCCTACGAAACAAAAAGATCCTTTGTTGCAACACTTATATTAATGTACGTAACATCCAGAAAGAATACTTGCAACATGAAGAATTTCATCGTTGCAATTATCTATTTGATGTGTTGTAGTAGCTTTTTTTAGTTTGAAATTCTTTTACAACTTTTTGATGCAATATTTTCAAACTATGGAAATTCTCCCCTTTATTCTTTGAATATGATGTTCCCTTGTTCCGAACATGTTGCAAACACTACTTTGTCATGTTATATATAGTGTCCCATCCCATCGGACGCCGGGCGCTAATATCTCCAGAACAGATAGGGAGGGTGATTGGAAATTTGGAATTTGTATGGGCAATTGCAGTATATGGGATAAAACAAAGCGATCAGGGACAATGCATGAACAAATAGATGAGATTAAGAACCTATGATTGGCCACTAGGTGATGTGGTGTCACAAGGGATCACGGTGGGAATGGTTACGGGCCCAAATGTGCCGAACCAAACAGCTCCATAATGGCAGGCAACCAAGAAAGATATGTATTCAAATACGACACATTTATAGTGTTTCCAAGTCTGCGCATATACAATCACATTTTGCCCCATGTAAGTGGTAAATCTGCTACAATGTCATCTGAAGCATAATAAAAAACCAACAAAGTTTAATATGTGTGTGCCGCACTACATCCCCTGTCTATATATATGTCACGTGACTTCAACCATATACTTCAGAATAATAATATTAATAATATTACCTATAAGACCGCCTGTGCAAAATGTAAGAGTTGCATAATATTAACATGAGATGAGAACCAACGTAGAAAAACTGTTTTCCAACAGTACAGCGCCAACAAGTCACATCTTTGCTCCTTTCGAGATATGTCACGTGACTTCAACCATATACTTCAGAATAATAATATTAATAATATTACCTATAAGACCGCCTGTGCAAAATGTAAGAGTTGCATAATATTAACATGAGATGAGAACCAACATAGAAAAACTGTTTTCCAACAGTACAGCGCCAACAAGTCACATCTTTGCTCCTTTCGAGATCAAGATGTCTCCGTAAGACTCCAGCTGAGTAACTTTGATGTAATCAGTACTCGCCAAAACTGCAGAAGGAGCATTCCTCAGTAAACAGTATGTTCCATTTTAGAAATAAAGCAAAATTTAGTGCTACATTAAACTTCTCAATAGCCATTCCTCTCGTGTAAACAATTCAAGCAAACTGGGTGTTCCACAGTTATCCAGCCGGCATACTATGGGATTGTTTGAAACTTATCTCTTCTTTAAGCGCAAAGCTGTAAGTGGATTAAACTGTCACATAGCCCCTAAAGCTATAAATTCAAAGAAAGTGTGCCAAATTTCATAGCAATATCAACTGAGTAACCTTGACAATCAGAAGGAAAGCAGTTTTGCATTGCATCCAAAGTGAAAGCCCAAATAATTACAGAAACTACGTATAATCATTAAGCCAACAAAGCTAGCATAACTTTGCAAAAATAATGTCAGTGAGGCCACCACTTCTTATCTACTCAAGAAACCACACTATTTGTTTTCTGGTACAAGCACTCAAGCAGCTAGCAGCAACAAAAAGCAATGCATACCAGTCATTTGATAGAATAGTCGGGCCGCTTTGGCTTTGGTCATCCCATAAGCTAGCTGACTCAGTGATTCGGATTGTGGGGCACCTGGGGTATCAAAATGTAGTTGGAGGTGCCTGCATGGATATACCTCTAGCATCAGATAATGTAGGTCCATCTGTTGTACTTCATTTCAGCAGACTTAAGTTACCCACGCACAAGAAGCAATCAATTCAGCATACTTACGACTGGATTGATTCTGTGATCTTGTCAATAGGATCAGAGCGCTTCTCATATGGGGTCTGAGTTGGTTCAGTTTCTTCCAAAAGGTCTGAAACGAATGGTAATTGTTTAAATCTATGATCGTTGAAAACAGTTTCACACATTTATATATAAAAGAAAATAAAGGGACAGAATCGCAACCAACCAGGAGTTGGCCCAATATCTGAAAGCCTTCTCATCTTGAAGTTGCTCACATCTTGCTCCAGTGGAATATCTTCCTCAACTGGATCAAGATTCCCGAAGACTCTATCCCTCCTCTTGGACCTGTTCAGTAACCACGACATGGTCAAACGAACCAAGACAAGAAGGATCATAGAGAGCTAGACATTTTTCCATTTGCCTAACTCTTCATCAAGGAGAACCTACACTTTAGTTAATACACTTAAAAGCATATACAAAAGGAGTTACATTGTGATGATGAAAACATCTTTAGATGACCAGGATCTTTCAGTGCCAAAATATCAGTCATAGTTCAGATTTCAGAATACTAATATACATGTTATTATAATTAATAGTCAATAGTCACCTTCCACTTCCTGATGGCAAGTGTATTTCTGGATCCAATGCCATAAACCTCCGTCCGGAGCCACCAGAGCTAGAAGCAGACCTGTGACTTAACCCTGCTAAAGGATTCATGACATCAACTGTCTATAAGCACAAACACAAGTTAAACCTGCTCGCTTTTCAACTTACCAGGACTTCCAGGAGTACCACTATGGCCACTATGCAAAGTATTGTAAGCTTTGTCATACTCTGTACTCAGGTTTCCTCTGAGTTTTTCCATGCCATCTGTGAATTCCATCGGATGAGATCCTGTTTCCATCTCATATTCCCCAGGCTGCGCATTCAATCAATCATGCATCAAGAAAAAAGCTAATTATAATGATGATGGGCTCATTATGTAAAGGGTGGCATTTTTTCAGAAAATTGAAGAGTCTAGAACCTGGGGTCCAAATTCATGGGGCGGTGAGTTTCTTGGCTGTTGTTCTTGTGATGATGATGGTCCCCCTCCTTTAGGAAAATAATAAACAGTGAAGGTTTCCAAATTAGTGTTTAGCATGTTAAAACGGTACAATTTCTTACACTCAAGTAAAGTGAGACAAAATATTATGAAGTGACCTGAGGTTGAAGTTTTTGGGGACTTGGCTTCAGTGCATTCCTTCCAGAGCTGCATAAGTGGCTTAGGATAATATAATTCTGAGGACTTGTCCAAGTAAGATATTAGAGCAACTGGGGGCACGTCCATAAGATCACTAATCTTGGTTGAAGGAATAAAATTCTGCAAGTATAATTCAGATAAACATCTTTTATTTATTAGAACGCATCGGTACATAAATCTCCAGGAAAGCAGGTTAAGAAAATCAAACATACATTGTTAATTTTACGCCTTTTTCTGACAAGGCTTGATGTGTCCTTCAGCCATGTCTGATACATACTTCCTGGGATCATTATCTGGTTATCCATGATCACTTTGGGGAGCTCCCTGTGTGATTTCCGCTTTGATGATTTAGGTGGTTGCTGCGTCAGGAAAAGTTCCGGCTCAGGTAAATATGAAAAGAGTTAAACAGTTAAAATTTCTCCTTCTATTTATTATACTCTAGAAGATTGATAGATCATATTTACCTTCATCTTCTTTTCCTCTTGCTCCTCTTGTGATGCTTTAGGTGGTTGCTGCGTCAGGAAAAGTTCCGGCTCAGGTAAATATGAAAAGAGTTAAACAGTTAAGACTTCTCCTTCTATTTATTATACTCTAGAAGATTGATAGATCATATTTACCTTCATCTTCTTTTCCTCTTGCTCCTCTTGTGAACCCCCTGCAAGAGCACTCAGTAAGTCCAACAAGAAACTTCAAAATGGCATAAATACAACAATAAACATACTCAAATTATGTCCAGCAGTCAATTTCTAACATACCAGGTAACTAGTTAACTGACAAAATAATCACGGAGGGATAATCTAAGTGCAAGTCCTTTTTGTCAGTAACAAAAGGCTCAAATATGATATAAGTTAAAAATCAGGAATATAGTTGTGCTTAGTGATTGTTGGTAAGCAAGCAATAGAATGTGTTATCGTATTGCCAAGAAAGAAAGAGAGAGATGCCATATACTTCCCAGTAGTTGCACCAAAAGTGCACTTCCCAGTTACTTAATCTGAAACAGAGGACAGCTGTAGCCATTTGAGTGTGTACAAAGGCAATGAGAGATAAAGCCTGAATATAAAACTTTAGCTATTTCATTTAAAAAATATTCTTCTAAATATCCTAACAGAGTTGGTAAATGGTCATCAGCTGTCAGGAAGAACCATCAACTGGGAATTTTTTGGATGCAAGTTTCGCTCCACTGAAATAACATGTCCATGGATGATTGGCATGAAAATCATACAAAAAAAAACGAAATTATCCTAACTTTAAAAAATTCCATCCTTGTTTCCATATAGCACCATAGAGTAAAATCATTGTGCATGATTTAACCTTGTTGAGGTTCTTCATGAACAGGGGATGGTGCAGCATAATACTGTTCTTGCTGAGGGGTTTCCTGCCTAGGTGGTGAGGAAACCAGCATACTCGGAACCTGTGGGTGTTCATCAGGGGTGATATTGACAGTGGTCTCATCATCTGCTATGTCAAATCTGTATTACAAGGCACTATTGAACAATTATATCTGTACTGACAGAAAATAAGAAAAGAATAACGATAAAAGAATGGTGAATTAAAATATGTAGCTTTGCTTTACCTCTCAAAATGATTGAACACATCAGTTTCTGCAAGCCCAGACTCAAAATTATCGACCAATGTGATATTCTCTGCCTCAGCTGAGAAAATTTCCTAGAGTTAGAAAATATTCTCCCTTAAGCAAACACAGAGAGTAGCCCATAAGAGAAGAAAGACTAACCCTGGTGATGATTCTCAGCATGAGAGAAGTCATCATCTTCTAGGCTCACGTTAACATACTGTTCATCTAAATCCTCCAATCTCTACATGGGCATGACAGATTTCAATTAGAAGGGTAGAGTCAGGTCAAAGTTAGAAAAAATATGTTCATGATCACCATATCATATGTGTGTAATCATGTTTCTGAAATACACAGGCCGCAAGGATTACCATTCCACGGAACCTGGCAGCTTCGGCTTCTGAGAAAATCGTGGGCTGTTCCATCACCATATGAGTAATTTTTTCTGGCAGTGTTACGGCTTCATGCCTGCACGAATTTCACTGTCAGATAAGCATGCCACGTTACTTTCTTACTCTTAGCGAAGAACAACCTTATATCACCAGTTCATAACCATTTCGTGCTATTACAGTAAGGGAGAAACTGAGGCCTTTTGGATATGAGAGGGATTCTAAAAATGAGGTCAGATTTATCAATAAAATTTTAACCATTTTCTCGAACACGCAGGAGAGCTGTGTGTCATTGCATTAAGAAGAAGAAAATAGAAGCTTATACAACCAAGCGGCCACCCCGCAGGCCCACTTCACGCAACCACAAAACTGTAGTGCTACATCGCGCCTGTAGACAAAGAACTACCAGAACCGCGAAGCAGTCAGCCTCTGGGCGCAGCCAGGGCTCCCAACACACCTAGGCACTTGGCCCCAGCCTGACACCACAAACTCTCCTCTGGGCGCACCTAGGGGTTCTAAAAATTTTAACCAGAAAAGGTATTATTCAAGAAAAGGTTGCATTAGCTCTCGAACAAATTCCAAGGGATATGCTATAGTCATAACATGTTAGGCAATGGTACTGCCAAAAGAATTAATCATGAGAGTATATGTCAGTTCTCAAAGGTGATGGGAAATTGGGAACCCTTTGAAGATAGCATTATTCCTTAAGTACAATATTGCTTAGCTGGTAAATGGACAATCTAAAGAAGATGCCAAAAGGACTCCAATGACATGAAGACGCTCACAATTTGGAAGGAGAAACTGACCGGTGTACCAAAACATTCTAAATGCAAATCTCCCCACATCCTATTCTCATGTCCAACATTGGGGGAAATGGGAAAAAAAAAGCAAAACTAGGTTACCAGCAGAACTGAGATTGGTAAATCTCCAATGATTTTGAACAAATGCAGAGGTCGATAATGCCTGCCTGAGACCCTCCTTATACCTACAACTAGAACACCCAAGTCAGATAGCGCATCTCAATCGCCAAATACGCACCGTCAAGATAAAATTTAAGCAAACATCCGGGCCATGAGGCCAGGTGACAGAAGATCATTTGAAGCCATACATCAGAAAGAGGATGCAAGTGGTTCAGCAAGCACAACAAGGGCTCAATGAATAAGAGACAGCAGGCTACCAGGCTACCACGAGAATCACCAACAGTTAGCTGTAAATCCTATTCCCATTTTTTTCTCCAAAATCCTATTCCCATTTCCCACAGCACACCCATTGCAGCACATATCAATTCAACCCAAGCAAACTGACAACATATCTGACACCTAAGAACTTCCATGAACATCCCAGCCAGATGGCAACAGTTGCAATCCAAACAATTGCATGAACATAGCACAGCCTAAACTCACACAGCAATGTCCATTTTCAGAGAGCTGGGAAACTAACACAGCGTCTCCTCAGCAGCATGCGGAGTATGTACACGCAGCCTGCCTCAAACGGAAGGCACAAGGCCCAACCCAAGCATGTAGCATCCGGAAACGTCTAGAAAGGGGATCGAGACCAAGGGCTCACTTACTTTGCTTGGGCTTTACGCTTGGGGAGGACGGTGGAGTCTGTTGCCGGTTTGATCCGCCATGCCTCGTTGATCTCTACCTGCACGAGACGTTAGTACAAGCATTACTCGAACGGAATTAGCAAGGACAATCCAATCGACCAAGCAGGACGCAGTGCAGAACAATTGGGGTAAAACTTGAACTAATTCTTACCAAAAGCCGAGACACATCATCTGCGAGGTGAGAACACACAATTAATTTGAGACAACAAAAACATAGGGAATCCAAACAAAATCAACAGCGAATAGGGAGGAAGAAGCTCACCATACAGAAACTTCACCTTCCTCTCGTACACGATCACCACGCCACCTGCTCACGCATCTCGAGCATGGCACATAAAAACCCATCCGGAAAACGCGAGGAAACTTTTAGAGACGCCAAAAAATGAACTCACCCATGAGTATCCCAGAGAGCCTCAGAGCCATGGGCACCGAGGGGTTCAAAATCTCCTCACTAAACGAGAACACACAAATAGAAATCAGCACACGCGCGCGTGCGCGCAACATCAAAACGGGACGGAAGTGGAATCGCTCAGGCCAGTGTGCTCACCAGATTTTGATAATGTCGAGCTTATCGAGGCGCTTGCGGTTGATCTTCGAGTGCAGCGTCGCCGCCATCCTGCAACGACAGCAGACGCGGTTAGCGGCCTAATCCAGCAACCCGAAACCAGCATTAGGAGCAGATTAAAACGCAACTAGCCAGAACTCAGAAGGGTATGCAAAAGCGAATTGCGACGCGTAGGGATTAAGCGAAACGAGAGAAACTGAAGCCGCAATAAGACGATTAAAAAGGCGCGAGGACTCGAGGAGGGGAGGAGGTGCACCATATCTGGCCAAGCGGCGCCTTCCGCGCGAGGAGCTGGTGCGAGTAGAACATTCTCGATCGTGAGGAGAGAGGAAGATGGAGGAGGGGGCACTACGCTGCGGAGGGAGAGAGTGCGTGTGTTGGGGACTGGGGTTTGGGGAGTGGGGAAGAAGAGAGGGTGGTCTCGTGGTGAAGAAAGAAGAGTACCGGGGCGGATCGGGGAATTCCTGCGCGCGTGGAGGGCAAAACCGGTATATTCGGGTCGATTGCGTCACGGTGTGCCCGGCCCCCGGCGCGGCGGCTCGCTCTCGGAGGAACGACATCTTCAGACTGGGCTCACGAGTACGCCATCCAACCCCGGCGATCCACTTTTCTAACTATCTGTTTCTATTGGCGACGATTTTAGGTACAATTAAGGCATCCTCGCAAGGATTAAGGCTGGGCATTCGGTCATACCGAACAATTCGGTTCGGTTACTTCGGTCATCGGTTAGTTCGGTTTTCAGAAACTCGGAACCGAACTAGCATCCTAAGAAAATTGAGACCGAGCATTTCGGTCTTCAGTTAGTTCGGTTCGGTCTTCGGTCAGACCGAACTGACCGAACTGGTAAATCACACCACACAGAGAGGGGGGCGGGGAACACCGGCGAGCAGTGGAGCAGAGGGGCGACGGCGCCGCGAGCAGAGGAGCGGAGGGGCGGCGGCGCCGCGAGCAGAGGAGCGGGGCCACCCCTCCCTCTCCCCATGCCTCCATGGCAGATCTCGTCGCCGCCACGCCGGCAGAGAGGAGCGGGGACACGCCGCCGCCGCGCCGCGTCTGCAGGAACGGACGGGGACGCGCCGCGCCGCGCCGTAGCGCCGAGCACGGTGGGGCGGGGATGCGCCGCAACGCCGAGCAGGGAGGGACGGGGACGCGCCGCTGCGCCGAGCAGGGGAAGCCGGGGACACTCCGCCGCGCCGAGCAGGGAAAGGGGGGATGCGCCGCCAGGGAGGAGTGGAGGATCGGAGGAGTAGGGGACGCCGAGCGGCGACCGGCGGCGGCGAGCCGGTGACTCCACAAGCGGCGGCCGCCGGCCGGGCGGACGTTGGGGCCTCGGGGGGATGCGGCTGGTGCCTGGGCGGCTGCGAGTGTGGTGGACGGGTGGTGACGGCGCAGTGGAAAGGAAGGGTTAAATACGTAGGGTTACATGTGGGCTGGGCTGACCGGAGAATGGGCCGACTCTTGCTGTTGGGCCTGGTAAAATTTCGGTTACTTCGGTTATTCGGTTACTTTCGGTTTTTTCGGTTCGGTCATTTCGGTTTCGGTTAGTTCGGTCATTTCAAAACCTGAGACCGAAATTAACTTCGGTTCCGTTCGGTTCGGTCAGTTCGATTTCGGTCTCGGTCATTTCGGTTCGGTTCCTCGGTTTTGGTTATTTTTGCCCAGCCCTAGCAGGATGCAAGTAGCCGCTAGAAGACGCAGGATGGACATCCAACGATGGCTCTGTTATTTTACAACAAACCCCTCCCACTTGAATCTGAAGGTCCAGAATAATGCGAAACCCCCAGACCAATTGTTACCGTGAGGCACCGCCGAGAGTCGAGTCCGAGAGGCGCCATTGTGGCCGCCGCTGCCGTCGCGAACAATGGTTGCCACCGGCTGCCATAGGAAGCAGCCTTCAGGTCACCGCCCGCCGCCGGTATCCCAGCTTTGTCGCCACACAGGGCCGCCACCCGCCTCCAGTGCAGCCACCAGGTCGCCGGCGGCCGCTGCACCAGGCACCCCAGATCACCACCCGGCGCTGATTTTCCGAGTCTCGTCCTGCTGCCATCAGGTCCGCAGGAGCAGTTTGCCGACTGCCGCTCCCTGGTCACCTGGTCATGCCACGCCCCTGCTTTCATCATGTTCTCGTATCAGCGACGCCACACAGCTGCTGTTGGAGTCCTATTGTTGGAGAGGGCAAGATGGTTTTCTATGACGAGGATACTTTTGTGATTTTGGATGAGCCGAAATGGATTCCAGTAGCAATCTGTGCGATTTTGGATGAGCCGAAATGGATTCCAGTAGCAATCTGTGCTTGTAAACAATTAATTTATAAAAAACCAGCTTGGTTGTAATGAACATCCATTGCTGTAAATTTGAGTTTGTGCATTCAATTTGTGCCTGCAATAAAATTCAGTTAATGAGAAAATTATATTTGTGTGAATGCTCCCTGATTTGTGAAAATTCAAGAATTTTTTTTTCTCCTCTCTTATGTTCAGTTAATTTCAGATAATTGAAAAGCATGTCGAGATTGTGCTCTTTTTGTCTCACCATTTCAGTGCTACGTGAAAGAAGGTATGCGGCTGTTGTGGTCTGCGAAAATAATATCACAGAAGGCAAATGAACTTGTACAGGTGGAATGGAATGAAGCTTGGAACAACGACATGCAGAACAAGAATAAAAATTGCGCACGGCTAGGATGATCACGACACGGCGCACTCCACGTCGGACCTCGTCGTCACAAGCGCATGGCTGTAGTCGAGTCGAGATGCCGCCGCGCACACTCCAATGGAGCTTAATACGCCGGTGCACGGTCAATCACGAGTTCGCGACGCGGTGGCGGGGGAGCGTGCGGCGATCTTTCGGCACGCGCAGACGTCGAGGGCATAGGGCAGGTGCACACGATTGCGGCAAGATCGATCTCCTGAGATTGTGGTTTTGATTAGATTTGTGATTTCTTAATTCAGGACAGCAAGGAGCCGTTTGGGGTTTATTTGCAAAATTTGCATCCACCGTTTGATGTGAGTTTAGCGGCCACCCATGCTTGTTTGCACCCTTGCACGGATGCGCTGATTGCACGCCAGTTGCTGCCCTATCTATCTTATTTACAGTGCCGCACAGTGTATGGACGCTCTCTTTTATGCGTTCTAGTGAGCCCAGCCTCACGTTGTCATCACCCACTCTCCCGTTTGTGGAGTGTTGGGTTAGGATGAGTCTAATGCGGCTCACTGTTTCGCACTCAGTGGCGGAGAACAACCAATTCTTGAGGTATGGCTCTAATAGAAAAAAAAAAGAAAGAAAAAAAAAGATGACAAAAAAAATGTAGTGCTACTACTCAGGGTGCGTCTGGAACAAAGTTTTCACAAAGGAAAAGCGGAGGAAGACAAAACGGAGGAAAGGGAGATGAGTCAGGATTCGAACACAGGATGCATGGTTTAGAGGGAAAAAGAAAGAAAAAACAAAAAATTAAAATCCCAAGATGCCTGAGTACCGCTACAACACAAACGCTAATGTTTATAGTTGGGAGATATAATGTAGTATAAATCTAGGTATGGCGGCTGCCATACTAGACCATAACTAACAAGTCCTCCGTCACTGTTCGCACTGTTTGACATAAATGCTGCAATGTAGACGGAGAGGATTAGTTAAAATAGTGATAGGAAATGGATGATAGAAAATCTCATTGGACTCAGTTTCATGGGGTGTTTGCATCCAAGGGCTAAATTTTATCTCATGTCACACGAATGTTTCGATGCTAGTTAGAAGTATTAAATATGGTTTAATTAGAAAACTAATTATACGGTTGGGGACTAAACGGTGAGACGAATTTAATTAGGCTTAATAAATTTGTCTTGCCGTTTAGTTCTCATCTGTGTAATTAGTTTTATAATTAGACTATATTTAATACTTCTAACTAGCGTCCAAACATTCAATGTGACGGGAACTAAATTTTAGCCTGGGGATCCTAACGGGCTATTAATTACAGTCGAGCCAATGTAGAGATGAAAACGGTCGGCAATGGTGGGAAGAAAACAAAATTGTTTTTAAGTTTATATTTTTTGAGATACAAAATCGATAGCGATATTGTAAATATCGAAAACGAAAATATTCGATTGGAAATAGCTCCATAACGGTCGAAAATCGATAATTTATTGTGTTTAAAATGGTTACACAACATCTTATATAAATTCAATAGGCGGCATGCCAGCATGGAAAAATTATAGATTAAATATGAACTTTTGTGCTATAAGACTCAAGACAGATAGGAAACTCAAGTTTGTAAATATATATTAAAGAGGGTCCATTATACTCCTACTACACAAGTACATTGTACATATAATTTATAAGGTTTTAAAAATGGCACCAATCTCATATATGCCATGTTCTACCACTTATAGATCCTATCTATACATTGCTTGGCTAGCGTTTCACATGAGTTAGGTAATATATTTCATAAAAAAAAAGAAGTCCAAACATAATAGAAGCAACTAAGAATACGTACAATCCAAAGGATAGTTAAAATATATAATATGCACAATTACAAAGCAACGAAGCACTCGATCACTAATGCTTGAAACGAAACGGAATTCGTATGTGTCTACATGCTCATTTTTGTGCCGTTTGCTCCTATAGTATGAACTGGACTCATTAATGAATTTCACTATGTTGGATTAGCCTTGAGACTCCATCTCAAGCTGAGCCTTGATCATATGTATGTTGAACATGTTCATATCAACTTCACTTATCTATTTATATGTTCCACGTCCTAATATATGTTTACCTTATGCTGGTGTACTCGTTTTAAGCGAGGATCTCACCTCAAGTCTGTAAAAGAAGGGTTCTCCCCTATCTCAAGTCCACATTTATCATAGGTTTGCGCTGCCCTGAAGACACCAGCTTAGATCTCTTAGGCTACTAGGATTTGGATTTTATTAGATGTATGTTGATTGCAAGAGTATCTTTGAGGGTTGTCAATTGCCAAAGAGACCCTTTATCTCTTGACCTTCTAAGAAACAAAATTCCATGGCTTTGTTGGGCCGGAGGCGGATATCACTTTTGTCTTAATGAAATTTGAGTAGTGCGGTGCTTATAGACGTTCAAATGAGCAGCCCAGCATGCCCACGGCTAGACACGAGCCCAATTAAGTACGACCAGTTTAGGCATGGCTCGGTAAACCCACAAAAGAAACCATGCTAGGTCGAGCTAGCTAACACACTGACCAGTATTTCGTGCCGGGCACAGCATGGATAGGCCACGAGTCGTGCCGGTTTGACCCAGTAGCACAACAGATCCATCAAATTAAGTGTAAAAATTGGCAAAATATGTTTGGACAATAGCGTCACCAACACCTACTAACCAGTAGAATCGGGTCGGGCGGGGCCAGCCCGCCGTGTCAACTATGCTGCACAAGCACGGCACAATCCTGTGCTGGATTGAGCCCTAGCCCGCTACACACATGGCCGGGCTGGGCCCAAGCTACGAGCTTCCGTGCATGCTCAGGCCCTGCGGGGCTTTTGAACATTTATCGCGGTGCTCTTTTGTGTATAATTCCGCTAAGAAAGAAGTCCGGAACTAATGATACTGGCGTGCATTCACAGGCTGCTAGGTGTCCATGCATATGCCTCTGAGTAGTTAGCGTGTGTATATGTAACAGAAATGTGCATGTACTCTCTACATTCGCAAATGTATGACACAATTGATTTTTTATTCAAAACTTTGATCATTCATTTTATTAAAAAAATATATTCCCACATGAATAAATACAATTTTCATACTCAAACTATCGTTAGTGATAAAACAAATCATAACAAGATAAATATATCAAAAGATTTGAATAAAACGAATGATTGAAATTTTAAAAAATGTCAACCGCATAATCAGGAAATGGAGGGAGTAATCCATTAGTTAATTTTTGTCAATTAATGAGTAACGGCCAACGGTCTATGGAAATTTTCCTGACTAGGTGATTTTCGGCGCGTTACTGCGGGATTTAAAGAATGGTTTTAATATTTAAAAAAATAATAATATTGATTCAAATGTTTATCTGGCAGAAAAAATACTACTCAACCTCTAACAATAATTCTAATAAATCTATGCAATTAAAACTACTAAAAAGATTTGTGGAGCGGATATTTAATTATGGCATGAGCAACACATCTCCAGTGATAACAACTTATTACCTTTGGGTGTGTTTTCTAATAATACGTGAATCAAACAACTATAAAGGGAACTCTTTACATGTCCTTTTATCTCTTACTTTAATGCATAGGGGATATTACATAATTATTTGGGTAAAAAGGTAAGTGCTTTCATATAATTGAAGTCTTATGTTTAAAAAGTGCAGCGACATTAATACACGAATGAATATGAGATATAGAAAGTAACTTCAACTTACTGCTAAATGAATTGCAATGACTAAAGTATAATAGGCTCATATGTGTATATATGTGTGAGAGAAAAAAGATATATATAGTTGTTTAGTAAACCGAAGATGAGAAGTGACTTAAACAGGTATTTGAAAATCCTTATTAGTAGAAAACTTAGACTAATAGAAAAATAAATAATACGTGGAAAGTAGAACTTACCTTAATTAGAAATGATCAACCAACTTATAAGCCGAAATCAGAAGTTGAGTTGTTGGAGTCACCGATAGGACACATCATACGAAACTATTCATCTTAGTTTAAAGAGATTGACTTTTAAAACACGTTATTTTTATTATACTATTTTTTAAACACATTATACTTGATAACTTATTCATCTTAGTTGCGAGATATTAATTTTAAAATGATTGATCATCTGTGCGTTTATGTTGCGGGTATTTATGGTGAAATGATCGAAAAGACAAATAGTTGTATATATGGATGATATTAGCCATAGAAGATCGATGAAAGACATTAATAAAATGTCTTAGTAGATAATGATATGGCGGATAACTTGTATGTTGAGATATGACCTCAGTGGTCTCTATTTATATAGATTTAGGATAGGATTCCTCTAGAATGAAGCGATGAATAAGCTAATTGAGATACGGTGCATTGAGTCTTCACTGAAAAGAAATAGCAACCAGACAAAACATGGACGACCGGTCCCTGCACTATCTCGTCTAATTGTCTAAATAGATTTGCATCAGCAGTGACATCACAGCACACAAAACTTTCCATTTTTTTTCTACAAAAGAATATGGAATATTTTGCTGAACCTCGTCTGCGCGGCACGCGCCACCCACCAGCTCCAATTTCCTTTCGACGAAAGATCTTCCCAGTTCAAATCTGTACAGGTGTATATATATATCCATTGTCTTCCGAGACAGCATCCACAAGGCAAGAACGGCAGAAGAAAAACTAAAGAAAGAACTGACACAATGTCGAGCTCTCACTGCTTTGAGAACCCGCCGGCGCTGGACCCGGCCGGCGGAGGGGGCAAGGTCGTCGACGACTTCGGCGGACAGAAAGCCTACGTCGCCGGATCCGCCGACTCGAAGGCTACCATCGTCCTCATCTCCGACGCCTTTGGTAATTTCCCGTGCCCCCAGTACAGCTTAAGGATCTGAGGCTTTTGCTTTTGCAAGGGTTGAAATCCAGTTTTCTTTTCAGGGTTCGAAGCGCCAAACCTGAGGTCCGTTTTTTATAATCTATTTGCCTTCACTTTCCTTTCGCTAATTTATGATTGGTTGTCTATGGTGAAAAAAGAAGTTTGTAAATCACGAAATGAAAATGAGCACCTGGAAGTATCATTTTAGTCTCACTCTGATTGATCTTCGAGTCTGAGCTGGGTGGTTGGCTGGTTGCCATAGGCCCATAGTGCTAAACTGCTAATCGCTTCGCTGATCAGTTTGGGGTTTATTTGGCCAATGCTTCGGTCATATTTATGAAAAAGCTTGAATTACATTACATTAGGTCTGTACCACAGTAACAGTGCTAAAGTTTAGTTACATGTCACATGTGTGTTTCTCTCGTGAAGGAAGATAGCCGACAAAGTTGCTTCGTCTGGTTACTATGTGGTGGTGCCAGATTTCCTGCATGGAGATCCATATGACTCCAGCAATCCCAACAATCCTGGAATGTGGCTACAGTCGCATGATCCGGTTCGCTTTCTTCTGAACCTTTTTTCCTGTTACTTTCTCATTGCAGGATTTGGGGCGTCTTATTTCAATTCATTATTAGTAAATTGTTTGTCTGGAAAAGTGCCGTTTCCACGCCGTTCTTGTCCTTTATTTTATAAAGGTTCTTGTCCTATTAAGTACTTGCTTTGGAGTTCATACAGTAGTATTTATCAACCCAGTAGAGATCATGGCAGTAGAACTCCCAATGTCTGAGTCTTATTAAGAATATTTCAGTTTGCAAATGACCATTTTATATGTAATTGGAGGACATCGTAACCTATAAGTTTTCTTGGCATTTCTGTTCAATATTTATGCTAATAGGGAATGAATTACTTATATATGTGGTATTTAGGACTCATCTTGTAATTTTTAGGAAGGAACAGTAATTTTTTGGTTCCAAAGGAGTTCTTCTGGTGGTAGCAGTTAGCACTCGCCATAATTTGGATACTGCTCTCCAGGGATATGCTTAAATCTTTTATACCAGTTTATATGGAGTGTTGAGAAATCGTAAGTTCTGATCAGTAGAGATGGCCGTTGGCAGCAGCCAGCTGCTCTGTGTGTATGATTCCTGTAGTTGACAAGTAGCTGCAGCAACAGCCATGCAATGAATAATTATTTCTGCACTTCTTCATTTCCTTTTTTTTCACAATAAAATGGTTTTAGAAATAAGCCTTTGCCTAGTTATTTCCCTTGTCTGTGATTTTATAAATCCTGAACAATCTAACTAAGCCCCATAGTTTTCTCTTTTAATAGCAAAAGGCATTTGAAGAGGCCAAACCAGTAATTGCTGCTATAAAGGAGAAGGGGGTGTCGAGCATCGGTGCTGCAGGTTATTGTTGGGGCGGTAAGTATGATTCTTCGCAGGATCTTGTTTTCTAACTAGGAACCTGAACATTTCTTGCCATGCATTATTTTGTGCCTTTTAGCTCTCCGTTCTTAAACCATATGCACTGAAAATTGACTTGTTTCCAGCTAAGGTGGTTGTGGAGCTAGCGAAGGTTCATGAGATCCAGGCTGCTGTGTTGTCACATCCTTCCTTACTAACTGTTGATGACATCAAAGGTCTTTTATTTTGCAAGAGTTTCTTTATTGACATGCCAAACTTGTTCTAACACTGCAAGATCTTGAAATGCTTACTCATGTAAATGCTCTGATACTCAGAGGTCAAATGCCCCATTTCTATACTTGGAGCAGAAATCGACAGATCATCCCCGCCAGAATTGTTAAAGCAATTCGAGCAAGTTCTTTCAGCTAACTCTGGGGTATGTTGTGGACTTGTAGTATCTTTGGAACCTTGCTCTTTAAGCTAGAACATTTACACTGACAGAGTGTTCAGATTACACTAATAGTTCAACACTGAACTAAATTGGCATGTGAAACTCCCTGAGTGCCAAATCAACTGGCTTTGATATTTAGTGGTTTTTCATCCAGATTGTTTAGGCAGCACAACCGTGCAGTAAGTGCTAGTTTGAATAGTTACTTGTGTGAACCAACCAGAGTGATCATATTTACTTTTTTTATTTGTTTCCTGATTATGACCTTTATCACTAAAATTCAAAAAGTTTGCTTCTTTGGATCGTCATGTGAGCATTCACAGTTCAGCTTAAAACATTTCACAGAACTATCGGTTATCCAATATTTCTTTTTTGCACTGCAGATCGATCACTTTGTTAAAATCTTCCCTGGCGTAGCACATGGATGGACTGTGAGATACAACAATGATGATGCAGCTGCTGTCACTAGTGCGAAGGAAGCTCTGCAAGACATGGAGAACTGGTTTAACAAGTACCTGAATTGAAATCCGAGTTTGCATTTATCCATGTAATAAGCTCCTGATAATCATAATTATGCAACCATACTATGTTGGTGTTTTATGTCGTTCATTAGGTCCAGCCCAGTTGCTCCTGCTTCTTCAGTAGAGTAGGTGGAACTGTTTGTATACTTGCGTATGCGTGCTATTTATTTTAGCAGTCCACTTGCTTGTGGTACTTTACTGGTGCTTGTTATTTGTGTTTGTTTTTCTCAACGAAGGAAGAATATATTGCTTTTAATGATCAAACATCGAGTTGATATAGAGTCTTTAAAGACTCTCACCCGGCTTCTGCATAATTCTGCATAAGATGCAGCCTAAGAAAACACAACACATCTAGCACACTGTCAGCCAGGATTTGCTGCATCGGGTCATCTGGATCAAGTCAGACAGGAAACCATCTTTGCACCTCAAAATCCAGCTAGCTCCCACACTGAAGAATTGCAACAAAACATAAAGCACTTGTCAGTATCATACAAATTGGTGTCCATCGAAACATCTCAATGTAAAAGTTAGCTAAAGGGTGGAAAATCCATTTGATTTGATGCATCAAAGAAACCCTAAGTTTGACGAACACGAGTTAGCAGATGTGAGAAACGCAAACGATACTATATAAAGGAGCAGGCAAGAAGCACCTCCTATAAAGGCCATCAGGCCAACATCATGAAGATAATTACCTCTTGATTTTGTATGCTATAAACCTTCCGTTGATTTCCCAGAACTACAGTGACCACTTGAATAAATGGTTTCAGCCATTTGAAGATTTTTTGTTTAAAAAAAAAGAAAATAGTTTATCCTGCAACATAATGTTCCACTGCTTCAGTACTGCACATTTTTTCCTTGAATATGCAGAAGAGATGTGTACCTTTGCATTAAGAAGAAGGATTGCAGCCAAACATTCAGATGCTGCTCCAGGCAGTAAGAGATGATGGATGAGGGCCTCTTATGGTGTATGGCTGAAGCTGTTAACCTCCAGGAGCTCCTCAGTATGTCACTGACCCCAGCAGCATAAGCTCGGGTGTCATTTTTTGTGGTCGATTCTGGTAGTCCTCAGGTGGTGGGGGTGTGGTCTGTAATCGGGTTGGGTTATACTAACCTCACCTGTTGTATCTATTCTTGTGCTTAATGAAATAACATGCAGCTTTCCCGTCGTTCAAAAAAACTAATACTGCAATGGTGGGAAGCAACTATTCAAATAAGAGGTGAAAATCTTTGGCACAAGTACACAACAATCATTTATTGACATCCTGCAAATAGAAGCTACAATAAATGAACCAATCCTGTGGCCTACAACTAGTACAACCAAGGATGAAGTTAGCAGTGCTTGCAGCTCATCAATTGCAGGCAAGATTGATCTTACAACACATGTTGGGACTAAACAGGCAAGATGGAGAACAGGTTCCCTGGAGAATACGACCGACTTTGGTGTACATACAAAATCTCAGGAATCAAAAGGATTACACTTTCTACAAGATTAATAGAAATAGAAACACTATGGCTCACAATTTGGCTAGAAAATCTAGACAAACTCTACCATGTCATGGTTCTTTTAGATTTAGCTCACCTGTTGCATCTATTCTTGTGCTTAATGAAATAACATGCAGCTTTTCCGTCGTTCAAAAAAACTAATACTGCAATGGTGGGAAGCAACTATTCAAATAAGAGCTGAAAATCTTCGGCACAAGTACACAACAATCATTTATTGACATCCTGCAAATAGAAGCTACAATAAATGAACCAATCCTGTGGCCTACAACTAGTACAACCAAGGATGAAATTAGCAGTGCTTGCAGCTCATCAATTGCAGGCAAGATTGATCTTACAACAGATGTTGGGACCAAGCAGGCAAGATGGAGAACAGGTTCCCTGGAGAATACGACCGATTTTGGTGGACATACAAAATCTTAGAAATCAAAAGTATTACACTTTCTACAAGATTAATAGAAATAGAAACACTATGGCTCACAATTTGGCTAGAAAATCTAGACAAACTCTACCATGTCATGGTTCTTTTAGACGTAGCAACCCAGCTCATCTAGATGGCTGTCAGCTTATTCATGCCTTTCAAAACCCTTGGAAGGAGTTCAACTTGTTGGATGTATTTGCCTTTAGGTTTTAATAAAACTTAAAGGCATGCTCTTATCAAAAGAAAAAAAAACCAAGGAAGTGGACCGGGGAATCAAGAAGCAGCATGAGTTCTGAGGCTCAAACTAAGTGAGCACTGAGTACTAACCCACGTCAGAGAAGATAAAATGTCGGCATAGGCAATACAACAAGGATCTAAAGTAACTGATTGAGCATTTAGGAATATAACTGGCATTCACTATCTCTGGTATAAGAATTTTGCATAACTGAAAAATAAATTGCCTATTGGCAATTATTTTTCGAAAGTTCCCTATTGGCAATTAAAGTTCAGTTCATATGCACTTCTTTTCACCACTTAACTCCGATGCATATTTCTACATTATGCTGCTCTGATTTGGCTGCATCCACATTGTGCTCCTCCATCTAGGCTGTAGAAATTCAAAACAGCACACTGAAAATTTATGCTGATGCAACGAGAATAGCAACCATGGCACTCACCTCAACAGCAATGAATATGCCAACCAGAGATTAAGAGCAAGGCATCTGCCATATATACACCACTCCCCTCAAACTAATATATAAGCAACAAAACAGCTCATGGAACGAGATAATAAGTATCATCCTACTGAGCACTTTCATGGATTCATCGTTAACTATATTATGGCTAGACATGTCAAATGCTACACTAGCTCAGTACTTTTGTGTGGCATGGCTGCATCAATGACATCATACATCAATAACTATAGAAACTGAGTACTCAAACAATGAACCAATTTCATAAAAGAATGTGATAGATGGTATGAACACAAGGTTAGCAGTGACAACTGACAAGAATGAGTCCAAAAGTCCGCCCGAGAAGACTCACCCAAAAGAGCAAGTGAACTCCAAACTGTATTCCTTTTTTGTCTTTGATTTCTCACAGATGGTTAAGCCACTGTTACAGTATTTTTACAACATGATAAGTATGACAAAATTCCCTACCTTGATCTACATTACTGAAATTAATTTTGTATGAGAACAACAACTGGAGTTTGTGAGCCTATGTAGCATATGAAGAACATTAGTTACACTCTTTTGTACAGTATTAAGCATGTACTTAATTGCAACTTGAAGAGAACAATGGGAGTTGGACCATTTCTGAACAAAAATCTGAATGCTTCAGTACATTATGCTCGAGTTCCAAGTCCTACAACTCCAGTTTGCTTCATCCAGAGAGACCATTTAACAGCTTCTAGGAAATTTTCATTTCTTTGCAGAGCAGCAATGAGATTAGTATATGTCACTCGATCAGGGCTGATACCTTTAATCCTCATCTCTTGCATCAGTTTTACAGCATCTTCAGGCATTCTGGCTATCCCATATGCCTTTATCAATGTATTATAACTGTACAAATCTGGTTCAACGCCTCGGCTCTTTAGCTCTGCAAGAACATTTGCAACATCTTCAATCCAACCCTTTCTTCCATAAATATTGATCATTATATTGTAAGTGTAGTGATCGAAGCGGCATTTTGCTCTCTTCATTTTCTGCAAAACAGCAGCAAACTCCTCCAACTGCCCTGCCTTTCCATAAGCATCCAGCATGCAGTTGTATGCCTCAATAGATACAGGAAACCCTGCATCCACCATCCTTTGCACGAAATAATTCATGCTACGAAAATTGCCACTTTGCGCATATGCAGCAATAATGGTATTGTATGATATGATATCTGCCAATCCCTGCTTGCGAGCCATGTGAAAGACCTTTTCAGCCCTATTAAAAAGTCCAGCTTTTCCATATATGTCTAGCAATACATTGAGGGTAATAGTGTTGGCTAAATATCCCTTTTGAATCATTTCATCAAAAATTCTTGACAGTTCATCAACAGGTATGGCCCGACCACAGCAGTTAATAATGCAGTTATACATGGCTTCATCACATTCAACTTGACTCTTAAGTATCCAGTAATATGTGTCGGCCAACTTCTCGAGCAAGCCACATTTTTGGTAAATACGAAGCATGTCAAGGAACAGGAATTTATCAGGAACTATTTCTTTTTGTTTTTCCATATCTCCCAAAACTGAACAAGCATCCTCTAGTCGTGCAGCTTTAATGTACATCCTCACAATTACACTGTAAGCAACCACATCCAGTGCAGAAGATGAAGCTTTCAGTTCAAGGTATACAGTTTCAGCATCAGCAAATCTCTCTGTCATGGTAAAAACATCAATCATACTGCAACAAATACGCAGATTTGGATGTGTTTTGGATTTTGGCATTTGACTGTATATCCTAACAGCATCATTGTAACTGCCAGCCTCTTTGCAAGAACATATCAAGATATGGTATAAGTTGTCCTCAAAATCAGAATCTTTCCACTTCTTTTCACGCAGAATCCACAAAGCTTCTTCTAACAAAGAATTTTGAACAAACGCTGTTACGAATATAGAACAGGAGGTGGCATCAAACAAGATCTTCTTGTAGAAACAAGCTTGTAGAATTGGAAGGACCTTATGCATCCTTCCTACTGTTCCATATGCCCGAACAAGAATAGTAACAATTGATGAACACTGGCAGCCTGCTACCCTCATGTCATCCAGAATTTCAGCCGCGCCTTCATTGTCATCATGTCTTGCTAGTAAGTTGACCATAGTGTAAAAGTTAGATCCATTTGGTCGAAAGCCAGAATTCTTGAGTTTTCTGTAGTACGAAATTGCCTCTTCATACTTGTCTGCTCTACCAAAACCTTCTATAATTGATCTATAGGTGGTTTCATCAGGAGTTAAACCTACACTGCCAAGGCGATTAAACACTTTCTTTGCCTCCTCCATGTCAGAATTTTTCCCATATCCTGTAATTAAAGTATTGTATGCCACAACATTTAGGGAAAGTCCTTCATCAACCATGGACTGCAATAACAATTCAGCTGCCTCCATTTTACCCTGCTGACAATACAGATTCAACCTCACCAACCAATTTTCCATATTTGGAACTACTCCATCATGTTTCATCAAATTTATAATATCCTCAGACTTAGCAAAAAGGCCTAAGCGGGTATACAAAGTAATCATAGCTGAGTAAGCATTAACACAGTTAATGCTGCAATTCCTCATTTCTGTGAAAGTGAATTCAGCTTCCAATAGGTTCCCGGTCTTCTGGTAAAGGCCCATAAGCATACCAAAAGTAGACACATTAGGCCGAACTTGTCTCTCAAGCATCATGTGAAACCACTTTGTTCCCCAATCACCAAGCCTCCTTTTTGCACAAACATATATGAGCCCATTAAACGCTCGAGCATCCAATGTGCAAGCGGAATCAGCAACCATTTCATGAAGAAGTAGTTCAGCCATCTCCCAGTCCTCCTTCCAGGCGATTGCTTGAAGGGCTATGTGATATGCATCAGCATTCCCCTTTAGCTTCCCATTGGCCTTCATCCAATCAAAAAAAATAAGAGCTATCTCATCACTGTGCTTCTCAAGACGGAACAGAGCAGAATTGCACTCCTCAATGCTGGACTCATGGCTTATACAGGATAAAATTGCATTGACATCATCGTTTTTTCCTACAGATTTGGCATCGTGCTTGTCCTTTCTTGGGCCATGCTTCGGAGTTCTACGCCTTACCAACTTCTTACCACCCCGTAAACTCCGCCATAATTTCTGCCCTTTCTTCGTTTCTGCAAAGTCCCTTGGATTGCCAGCCAAACCCTGTCCCCTACTTCGACCTGGAACTGAAGGCACCTCACCAGTGAAATTTGCAGTTTCAGATGGAATGGATACACACAACGTAGACTCCCTGCCACCATTCCCCTCTAAAGAGCAGACCAAACCGTTCTTCAAGATTGTCCTTGGGTAGCTCATCATCCTTCTGCTGTCAACAAAGAACCCATGGCATGTGACAATCTTGTTGCCTGGGCGCCAGTGGTCCCTGACATAACCAAGACAAATTGGCAACAGCGAAGAATTAAACCCAATCAAATCCAGTCCCAGCTGGACTGGGCAGCCGGCAAGATTGCGCCCTTTCGGTTCTGAAGGACCAGCTGGCGTGCGGATCCTCAGGGCAGCCATTCAAATTCGCAGACGGGCATGGACTTCACACCAAGAAGTCCTGAAGATTAGAGCACACAAAGATGAATAAACTGAATACCTTAGCCCCAAATCCTTTCGGGGAAGGGAAATAAACTGCATTTGCACATTGAGTGAACCAAATCGAACGAATAATGGATGGATTAAACTCAACTACATTAGTACAGGTAACACGCAGTAAACAAATCCACGGCTAAGTGAAAGAGGAGAAAGAGGTTCATTAGATTTAGTGAAAACGATACATGGCTCGAAATGGCTAGGGGGTGCGTGGTTCCTCACAGCAGGACGGGAAGGTAAAGGGCAGCGTACCTAGTGGATTATCATCGCCGGCAGAACGCAGATTAAGGCCTCGCCCACGCCCAGTCGCCGCCGCTCTCGCAGCGCTGCTGCCTGCCGCAGCCGGTGAGGAACGTCCCGTGAACCACTACTGAGATTGGATAAGGGCTGTTTGGCAGTGTGGACGGCCACCAGACCAGACAATGCGCTCGTGTCCCAGCCCGCAACTGTCACTGCCTTTTGCTCTTCTCTTCTCTGCTGCTCCCTCTGTAACGAGTCATTTTGAGTTTGTTCTAAATCAATTTTTTTAAAATTTAATCAAATTTATATGAAAAAATGTAAATATTTATAGTATCAAATGAGTATCAGTAGATTTTTTGTCATATATATTTTCATTAGGTATCAATTTGATTTTGCAGATGACGATATATTTCTTTATAAATTTAGTCAAAGAACGAACGACCTGTTTTTTTTGGACGGAGGGAGTACTCGATAAAAATACGAAGTGTTTCCCACTCTCCCCGCGCGTTCCGCTCCCCATTCCGCCAGCCTCGCGCGGCCGCGCCCGCTCCGCATCTCTGCCTCCCGGGTCGGTCCTCGCGTGGCCCGCTCGGCCGCGGCCATATCCCCGCCGGCGCACAACAGCCGCCCCACACCCCCACCCACGCCCACACGTGCACGCCATCTCGGCATCTCCACTCCATGGATCCGCTGTCGGCGCCTGCACTGCTCACCCTCGCCGTTGCGCTGGCTTCTGCCCGTCTGTCTCCCTCCTCCCATCCCCACCGTCACCCCTGCTCCTCTCTGCTTCAATCGACCCCGCTGACGTGCAGCCCATCCACCGTCGCCGCCGCTCGCTCCAGGTCTGTGGCGCTGCCGGTCTACGCGAGCAAGCCCCACGCCCTCCTCATCCTCTCGCACCCACGGCTTCGTCCGTGCCACCGCCTCTCCCACACGGACTCCTCCCCCAACGGGAGGTCCGCCGTGCCGTACAGCCTCCTCCGGATATGGCAGTTGGGCTGCGGTTGCCATACGGTCTCCTCTGAATCTGGCAGTACAGCCACCGTCGGAGATCGACGATGGACTCCCCTTTTCTCCGGCAACGGAGACCCGCAGCGCTCCATCGATGGCCTACTCCTCCTCTGGTAGCGGGCTCTCCGCGGCCTCTCCTCGGCGGCCTCCTCCTCCTCCTTTGGCAGCGGGGCCACCGCAGCCGCTCCTCCCCGTACTTCGCCTCCTCCCCACCTCTCCGATAGGCGGGGGCATGCGCCGCCGCTGTCTTTCCCTTGTCGCTGACGTCACCTCTGCCACTGCCATCACATTGGGCTTGAGATGGGTGTCCACTCCCACCCATGGCCCTGGACATCCAGCGCCCCGACCCACCCATGGCCAAACCACGGTGCCACCCCCTAACTCTGCGCCTCCACCGGCGCCACTCTCACGGCCGCCGTGACTACCCTTGCCTCCGCAGCAGGCTGCTACTGCACTCACTTCATCGACGGCCTCCTCCTCCGATGGTGTTGCCGTTGACCTCGGCCGTCGTACACACCACAAACGGTAAGCTGGGTGTAGGTATTGGCATCTGATGCACATGTGTTGCCGCTGGTACTGCACGCGAAGGACAGTAAGGTTGAGTTGAAGGCTGAAGCAGAGCAAACAGAACAAATTACTCGAGCTCAGGAGCTGCTCCAGCTACTTCTTCTCCGAGGTATACCTCTGTACTCTGCTTCGTACCACACGGTGGATTTTTAGGAGAAAATGACATGATGTGGGTTACAGGTTGCTTACTGGAGATTTAAGCTTACGTTTCTTCTACAAGATCCATTCATCAATTAGTCTTCTATTTATATTTGTTCATTTTTTGTTCTATTTATATTTGTTCACTTTTGGTCTGATTAAACTTCTTCTGGATGCAGTTGCAGCTTGATCTATGTTGCAGCATCATAATTGAGCATGTGATTATTTGTTTTTGCAAATATTGCACAAGCAGGTGCAAGTGACGGTCATTCAGCTAAGCTTATACTCCAACCACATTGACTATATGGTTGTCATGGTTGACTTATTTTCTGCCTGCTGATGGATGGTCAGTCGTTTGGAGCTGCCAAGCTAACCGTCATGTGCGGTGCTTTTGTTATACCTGAATATACAATGCTATGTTTTATCTGAAAAGTAAAAACTATGGTGAAATGTTTTCTTACCCTGCTGTATCCTCATGGCTCAGCTATTTAGTCAATGGATCGTTCGAGTAGGCGGTATTGGCTGCTTTGTCCGTCTCGGATAAAGTATGCACGGCCTCTCTGGAGAATATGTGCGACCGTGATGAACTTCTGGAGGTGCTTGAATCGGCTCGATGGGTACTTGTGCAGGCACCAAACCATTGCTAGCTTGATGTTTAATCTGTGATGATCTTGTAGACCTGGTTGCTTACCCCGCTGTGCATGGCACGTTTCCTTGATTCTCTTCACCGTTGTTGATGGCATTAGGATTCTAGGTAGCAGCAGAACACATGGTTCAGATGCTAGAAACTCACCTAAGCAAGTGCCGCAATGCAATTCCAAAGAAAAATTGCTTGAGGTTGTGTGACGCAATAGCATCTGACTCAGAATTCGACAAATGGTTGGAATTGTCTTAGGGGAACTCTTCAACTAGGACATTGAAGCAGTGTTTGGAATTGTCAAAAAGAAGGACCTGAACAAATGTATGACAATATCAAATACACCCAGTTTTCAAATGTATAATGTACTATTCTTCTTCGATGACTATGTTGGTTCATTTGCTAACTGGTTTGATGATGGCATAATTAAAATTATACGGTTTGCTATGGCTGGATGATAGACAATTTCTCTAAACATTCAAATGTTTCATCGATATTGTTATTTCACTCAAATATTTGATGCCCGTAGCAACATACGGGCCATTACCTAGTGTTTTTCCAAATCCTACTGGTTTTAAATATATATCGTATTTAACTTTTTTAAAAAACTTTTATCATTCATATTATTATTGTGTTTTGTTTTATTGTTATAAAGAGTTTTATTATTACAACGAGTGAACAACAGGCCACCTAGAAAGCCAACAAGAAAAAGAGTGGAAGCCAAAATCATTTCCGTTGCCGGGACTCGAACCCGGGTCTCTCGGGTGAGAGCCGAGTATCCTAACCAGCTAGACTACAACGGATTCTGTCGATGAGTGAAATCTAGAAACTTATATCAGAATCTGGCACTTCAACAACTGATCGATAAAAATCCATCGTTTGAATACCCAACTATTTTGGCACGATCCTGAAGGAAAGCATCATGTCTCAAAAGTCACATTGAGCTGATGCTGGTTCTGTTCCACAACTCCAGGTAAGCAATAACCAACGGTCTCACATCGCCACCCCTACTCATACTCTCTAGTTTTCTGCAAATTGGATTGCGTCTCTGGCCGGCCGACGAATCTCGGAATCTGCGTTGCCGTTGCCGCTGCTCCCGGCAGCGGGAGATGAATGCCATCCCTTCCTTGCAGGCAGCAAAAGCAACGCGGGCCTACAAGCGGCAGCAAGCGATGGCGCCTGCCGTCTCCGACGACGACGACGAAAAACGCAAGACATCCGATGTCTTCCTTTGGCGCCGATGTAACCTTCCAGCCAAAGAAACCCCCGAGATCCACCCCAAGCAAGCTCACAGCTTGGCATTTCCTGCTGTCCTGAACGCATATATATACCCGCTGCGCTGCTGACACCTCGACGGCTCACACGCTGCAAGGACCCACACAGTGCAAGGACCGCGAGCGGAGCGATCGAGAAGCAGCATGGCGTCGAACGCGAACGCCCACCGGTCCATGGCGTCCGCGCTGCTGTTCCTCAACCTCATCATGTACGTCGTCGTCGCCATCATCGCCGGCTGGGCCATCAACTACAGCATCGACGAGAGCGAGAACTCACGTAAGTGCCCGCCCGCCATGCCCCCTCGCCGGTCGCCGCGACTGTGTGTTGACACTTGACACCGAACCACGAATCTATCCGTCGGTGCAGTGGAGGGCGTGTCGCCGCCGGTGCGCCTGTTCCCGATCTACTTCCCGATGGCGATGGGCAACCTGGCGACGGGGTTCTTCGTCATCTTCGCGCTCGTCACGGGCGTGGTGGGCATCGCCACCTCGCTCACCGGCCTGCGCGACGTCAGCGAGGGGCTCCCCGCCAACATGATGTCCGCCGCGTCGTCCGCGCTCGTCGCCTGGACGCTCACCCTCCTCGCCATGGGGCTGGCCTGCAAGGAGATCAGCGTCAGCTGGAGGTCGGCCAGCCTGGTAATAATACGCGACGCTTCTTCTTCTTCTTCCTCTTCGTCTTCGTCTTCGTCCTTCTCGTGCATTGCTCTCTCTTTTATCATGTGTTTTGTGCGTTTTCCCCCATCATACCCGCCCGTTGTTGCAGCGCACCTTGGAGGCGTTCACCATCATCCTGGCCGGCACGCAGCTGCTCTGCGCCACCTCGCTCCACGCCGGCACGCACGCGGTCATCCTGGGCACGCCCATCGGCGGCAGAGTTTAGCTACTGATCAGCGAGGCCTTTGTGAGGCACTGATCAGGCGTGCGACGATGATGAACTTGGAAGAACATTGTGTCATCTTTGGCGGTGATGCAGATTGAGATCGGGGTGTGTGCGTGGGCGCTCCATATATGGCGTTCACATGTGCCTGTGTATTTCTGGCCTTCTGGGTACGTAATTAAAATCCGCGTGTTCGTTCGTTTGTAATTAAGGCGTGGGTGGTCTCGATCGTGGTGAACTATCGGCGATTAATTATTCTTTTCTATGAAGTGAGTGTGCGAGTAAAATTGCACTTTGCTCCTATCCAATCTATTCATTGCATACATACAGTGGAATGAAATTTCCGAATGAATTCCGGACATTGATTATTATTAATTAAATTAGTTTAGTCATCCGATAAGATTTTTCTAACCATCACACATTATTACCACAATATTCTCATATCCCAAGGTATTGTATTGAAATTATTAAAACAGTTTGCTATGTAGAAAGTGAAGGGGCGAAATATGTGCAATGGTTTTCACAGTTTTGCAAAGCACAACGATAGGAACAACAAAAAGAATCAGTTATTCTTGTTCTGAACAGGTTGTACGGCCTCTGGATACACAAACAGATTCATCCCCTATAGATGTCTTTCCATCAGTAATAAGATGGTGTATGGATAATGGAATAAGAAATGGTAAAGACTTTGTCTCGGTCGGCCGTGATTTAGTCACTCGGCACAGCCGCCTTCTCTGTCCATCTATTTTAATACAACGATAGCTATAATTTCTGTCCACTACATCCATACAACAGGCATCCACCCGTGCGCCCTGCCATGAAAACGAGTGGGTGCTTGAGAATGGCGGGAAGCGAACGAGCAGAGAGAAAGTAAAAGAAAAAACCTGACATGTAGATCTTTATTTTGATATGTGGACCCTAAATCCATAAGTTATCAAACACAACCTATCAAAAATGCTTAGGCTTAGTTTGGAAATTTTTGGATTAAAAAGGATGAAAAAATTAGGGTGTATTTAAATCCACAATAGATCAAAATACCTCTCAATCCACTCCATCCCTCTCAAAACTAGAGTTTCCAACTAAGGCCCTGTTTGGGTGTTACGTATATTATTTTTCTTGTAACTAATTTCCAATTGTAATCTCTTGTGCACAAGAAAAACATCTGGAAAATCCAGTCCATCCCCACACCCCGCCCCTGCCTAGTCTTCTCCCGACATTTCTTGGCCCCCGCTGCTCCTCTCCTCCTCCCCACCGTTGGGCCCGCCATCGTGGCCGCCGGACACCGCTTCGCCACGCCGACGAGCCCCCGTGCCACCCTGCCGCTGGCGGCCGGCCCAAGCCTTGGCCCGGTCACCGCCGCCAGGTCCCGTATGGCCCCACTGCAGGCTGCGTCGGGCGGCGCCCCGCCTCGCTAGGCTGCCGGGGCCCCACCTCGCCGCCGCCCATGCCTGCCGCATTGCCGCCGTTCCCTGCTCGCCCCCCCCCCTTCGCCTCCGCCTCCGGCGCTGCGCCCTCCCCACGCGCGCCGGTGCCACACCCTCCCCGCCCTCGCCACGGCGGGATCCCGCTGCCTCCCCACCACGGCCCGAGCCCGCCGCCACCTCCTCCTCAGTAGGATCCCGTTGCCACCTCCTCCTTGGTCGGATCCCGCCGCCACCTCTTCCTCTGTCGGACTCAATGCCGGTGACACGGGCGGAGGAGAGCAGCACCAACGATGTGGAGGGGAGGCGCCGACGATGCGGAGGAGGAGGCACCGGCGATGCGGAGAAGACGGCGACGGCGATGCGGAGGGAAGGCGGGAGGCGGGGCGGAGGGAAGGTGGGCGGTGGAGCGGAGAACTTGCCGTGACGAAGCACTAGATGCCCCCGAGGCACCGACGTTTATCGTCTTTTCTTCCATGCTTGCGTAGGGGTTGTTTTTTTTACAACGGTTTTGGTCCAATTCGGTTGTAAAATTATTGGGCTCACATGTCATCCAAACAGTCTTTTTAGATCCAATCTGTAAAAAATTATGGGTCTGTATTTTACACCGGTTTTGGACTGAAAACCGGACTTCCAAACAGGGCCTAAGCCTCAGGAGTTACTCCCTCCGGTTTTTAAATAATGGATACATTGCTATCTCTTCAAATATTTCGGTTCACATTTTGATATTGGTATGGTTAGATTCATCTTCAATAGTATTTTCAAAATGTTGCAATTGATATATTTTGAATATATGTACTATGATTAATTAACGGTCAAAGTGATATCATGGTGACTGTGTTGATGTCTGAAACATTTGTTATTTTAACATTGAAGGGAGTATTTGTTTGGTTTTTGTACACTTTAGGATGCTATATAATAAATTTAGGCTTAAAGATTAGGAGCGAAGTAGGTGACTGTAGCCATTAACGGAGGAGGGTGGAGGGAGTACCCAGCACCAACAGCTGGGCCTGATTGGATGCCTGGTTCGCCCTCTGACCAGGCTCTGTGCATGCGAGTTTTCCGTGTTTGGTGTCCTGGAGAGAGCGTAGGGCCAGGCTCCGTTGATGCAAAAAGACTCCCGCAGCCAGGCTCCAGGAAAACGTGGAGCGTGGACTTCGCTACCGAACTAGGCAGGCTGGTGCAGCTGGAGCTCCGACACGAAAATCAAGAAAGTCTTTTTATTTTGTTTTTTATATATTTTAATTAAAACAATTAATCACTAAACTGATTTCAGATTTGTGTTTATGATGTTTTATCTACAAAATTAGATCACTCTTGCCATATAATTTTTTAACAAAAATATTTTTATTTTTTATTCATATTCAATTATTGTATTGGTATAGACAACCAAACGAAATTTGAACTGAGTCAGGCTAGGGCTAGTGCAATCATCCAAACAAGCGAGTGCCAAGAGCCTGGCTCTCTCGGGCCAGTATCTGCACCGCAGCCAGACTACGGGCGAGCCGGGCATCCAATCTCGCCGAGGTCCAGTGTACAGGCAGCCGGCGCTGCGCACGCCACGGCGCCACGCCGCATCCGATGGCTGCCGCCGTCCTCCTCCGCCCTCTCCACTCGTTCGCCCTCCCCCTCTCCGCAGAGAAGGCGGCGCCCAGCTGGCTCCCCCTACCGCCGAAACCGGGGGCACGGAAGAGGGGCAGGCGCGTCGCTCTGCTCGTCTGCTCCGCGTCGCCCCCCGCGCCCGCGGCTCCCTCGCCCTCTGATGGCAGGGACGGCGCCGCGGCTTCGGCCGCGGCCAAGTGGGCGGAGTGGATCCCGCGCGCCGGGGCGGGGGCGGGCCCCGAGAAGGTGCTTAGGCTCATCTCCGGCGCCGCGGCGACGCCCGTCTGCCAGTTCGTCGACAGCCCGCGCACCTTCCTCCACTCTGTCGACCCGCGCGTCAAGCTGGTACGTACGTAGCGTCCCCGCTTTCTCCCACCACGCGTTTTGCATAGGCTTGCCGGTAGGGACAGGCGTGGAGATTGCACCGGAGATGTTTGTGAGAATGTCACCGCGAGTGCGAACCGATAAATAAAATGCGAGCGTGCCACTATATCGTTCAGTGTCGCGTTGTTGTACCAGTGCCCGTGGCTGAGATGCAAATGAGTGAATGTATTGGGAAGGGAGTGAGTGGGGTCTTTTCCTTCTGAGCAACTGTGCAGGCATGCATACTCTCTGGTTAACCATGAATTCGTTAGAGCATCTATGCTGCTTTGTTATTCCCATGTTATGTTTATTAGTGTGTGATTGTTAACTGATTTCCTACCTTTGAGCAGTAATGCTGATGGGATCAAATCATTTTTTTTTTGTTAAATTTGTGACGTCCTTTACTTGGCTAGATATACTTCGTGGTCAGCTGGCATGAAGTCAAATGACTGCGAAACTAACATAAACACACATGTTTGTAGCTGTTACGGTTTTAGAATCTGTAATAAGCTAACAAAAAGATACCATAGAAAATATTGGGAGATGTTGGGTGGACTCGAGGAATAGAGGATGTGCTTTACTATTTCGAGAATAGCCAAATAGAACATCTCAGCCAGCAATGTTTCCTTACTGAAAGTTTTAAAAGCGTTGCTTGATTCCCCGTCGTTATGTTTTGAGAAAAGTCATTGTTGCTATGTTAGTGCATTCTCCAGCCAACTAGATCTAAGATTATCCAGTTGAAAATCTACATGGACTAGGAGGGGCTAATGTTTCTTAACTTGTCGTTTTTCCTTTACCTTCACTTTCTTTAATCTGTAGCAGGGTTTGTCCTGACTCTTCCCTAATCAATAAAACTATCCCTTATGCTTGTGGACTTATGAATCCTACTATATTCTTGATCAAACTATGTTTGGAACGGTTGTCAAAATCAAGACTCTAAATCGGATTGAATGTCTTTAAGATCACAAACAAACATAAATATTGTAAAATCGTAAATTCTGTTGACTAGAATCGTTGATCAGATCCCTTAATCAAGATTGTACTAAAACGTGAAAGAATCTTGATTTTTGACAATTGTGGAGTTTTTCTTTTTGTGACTTATAAAATAAAGTGCTCGAACCATTAAACACAACAGTTTGTTTCAACTTTAAATCATTAAATTTTAAGTTCATTACTTTGTAGTGAGTAGAATCGTGAATGCTTCAAGGATACGTGTCCCTTTATATTCCATATCCTTAGTAAAATCAGTCTTAGGCCACTAGTGTAAAGTGCCACCATGTATGTACTTACCTCATATAACCTGGAAAACATTTTAGGTCATTCGTGCATATCCTGATGGATTAAATCTTCTTTCTTTGCTTGGCTTTTTCTGACATCGTCCCACATTACCGTACCAGTTTTTGTTTTGTTTTTTTCAACCTTTTTTCCCTGTGTTATGATAATTTTGGTCAAGTTTGTCCTTGTGGTTTTGATCTGCTGCAATTAAAAAATGAAAACATTTTCTGCAGGTGTGGCTCTTGGCTCTTGTTGTCCTACCAGCCAGGTCAAATATTTATATGCGGTTTGGTTTGGTAGTATTCCTGGCCCTTCTTTCAATGTGGGTTTTACCAAATCATGTTTGGAAGGTATGATTTTATGTTCTATTGAAATGCATATGCAGAATTTAACCTGTGCTTAGGTAGCCAATTTTGGTTTCAATTGTATTCTACTTCCGTTGCTTCAAATCATAGTTCACTTTAGCTTTGTCCTAAGTCAAACTTCTTTAACTTTGGCCAAGTTTTTGGAAAAATATATTAATATCTGCCATATCAATTAAGTGCACTATGAAAACCATATCAATTAAGTGCATTATCAAAACATATTTCATGGTGGATTCCATGGAACTCGTATGATGTTATAGATATTGATGCCATTTTCTATAAACTTGGTCAAGGTTATAGAAGTTTGATTTTGGACAAAACTTACTAGAGCGAACTATAAATTGGAATGGATTTATTATTTTATTTAGAATTTCTTTACAATGTTGATACATGGTGCATCAATCGTTTTCTGTATGTTGTTGCTGCTTATGGTATGTGATACATCATCCATACAACGTGTTATTGTCTTGAGTTTGATGCAGCAAAGCTGTAATGTCTGGTTTTAACTGAACCAATCTCGGAGGCCCATTATTTCTTATGAACTCCTTCCGTACCAAATTACAGGTCACTTTAGCTTCGTCCTAAGTCGAACTTCTCTAATTTGGTTTAAAGAAAAATGCACCAACATCTAAAACTATCAAATTAGTTTCACTAAATCCGCTATGAAATATGTCTTGATAGTGCATTTATTTGATACTGTAGATGATAATAAATTTTTCTAGAAACTTAATAAAATTTGGAGAAGTTTGACTTAGGACAGAGCTAAAGTAACCTATTATTTGGAACGGACGGAGTAGTTGTTAATTTTCCTTCTAGGATTGAGCTAATGTTTTTTGCCGCTTTGCTTCATAGTATCCGTTGCCTTGTATAATCAAATTGTTCTTATGGAGATGTGTTTGCTTGTACATGTAAACAAAATCATATTTACTCTGTCTCTGTAGGATCAACTTGGAAGGGTTGCTCTCCTTTCAGGATTCATATTCATCATGCTGGGATTTGGTGCCGATAGTGCGCCTTCATTAGTTCAGACGAGAACTCCTCCACCATCTGTGCTAGGCATACCGAACATTCCTTGCTCGACAAGCGGGTATTCTTACACAATCATGAAACTGGGGCCTCTACAATTTACAAGGAAAGGCCTATCAGTAGCAAGTACTTCGGCAAGCCTCTCCTTTGCTGTATGTCCTTCATTTAACATACGAGTAATTTAGGCAAACTCTTTGGCATAACCCTTCATTATCTTGCACTGTTTATGCCTTCTGTATACATCAGTCAAAACAAATCCATACTGGGGAGCATACTGTTTGTTGTTCTTATAAGATATTAATAGTGACTTGA
Organism: Paspalum notatum; assembly: GCA_022530915.1. NCBI lineage: Eukaryota > Viridiplantae > Streptophyta > Magnoliopsida > Poales > Poaceae > Paspalum > Paspalum notatum. Next base: position 30,393,894 of record CM039692.1, read on the forward strand.
TGTGCATCTGAAACTATTTACTATGCATTCTCAGATTTGTTGTCTGTATGCAGATATTCCAAAGTGCAAGTCTCTGCTTGACTACAACCACTCCTGAGCAGCTTGCTTCTGCTTTGTGGTGGTTTATGATTCCACTGAAGCATATTGGTGTGCCAGTACCTGAGATAATACTTACCCTACTACTCTCGTTGAGGTTCATCAATTTAGTATTTGATGAGGCAAGTATCTATGGTAACCGCCAAAGTAATGGTTATACCTTTTGTTTTTATGTAGAATTATGCTCTGGTATCTGAGATCTAACTTAGGGGGTATAATGTTGTTGACATATCTAACTAGGTTCGCAACTCAGCGCTTGCGATTGTAGCACGCCGAATTAATTGGAAAAAGCTGACAGCTATGGAAACTATAGATAGTAAGTACCTTCTACATCTTCTGGAGAAAAAAAACTTTCTGCTTTTGTAATGAGCAGCTTTAACAGAACTGGTTAACTGCCAGACCCAAACACTTACAAGTACAAGTTGATTGTTTGTGAGGGGGCAGGAATTAGAAACTAGGACTAGTCTCTAATTGTTTAAACATGATGTTCATTCATATCAATGCACCTGAAATTAACATAAATTATCCAAAATAAAATGTTTACTTCAAAGTTACCCTATAGGCTATAGGACATGCAATTTAGCGGGAGTGGACCTGCCATATATGATTTCTTAAGCAACAAGTGAGGCATTTGTGTAAACTGTATACATAATTTTGAAAACTAAGTTAATAGTGGCCTACACTATATTTTTATAGACTAAAAAGTGACACTCCTTTGAGTTTCTAAGATGAAATAACTCCTGAAAAGCATACATCTTATTCGAGTATAACTAATAATTTCAGCAATATCTTTTTATATTGCAATTCTTCTACATATGTTGCTCTCATCCCATGCTTGATATCTTTTATAGTTATATGACAAGGACTACCATTAATTGTTTTTTTGGATATCTGAATTGGAAACATTAACTGAAATGCCCTCTATGTGCAACTGTAGTTTTCTTCAATTATGTCCGGCGGATATTCAAAAATATATTTGATCATGCAGAGCAAATATCCAAGGTTAGTTTATTCTTCCCACTGTTGGCTTGAGTTACAATGTATGCAATGTGATACTTTGCAATTCCCCAAGAGGCAATTTAACATGACTTAGTTATGTTATTTCGAGCTACTGTGAAATAGAAATGTCTTTGAATCCAAAACTCATGTTCCTGGGTCACATATACTTCCTAAGTGACAGTAGGATGATACCTTGAGTGTCTTTTATAACTAGTAATTCAGGACATTTCTTCTATCACTACGAATTAAAAGCAAGTTCAAACACATGAAAAGGATATGCAATCTTAATGAAAAAAAATCGTTCTACTACTGACACCGGGAGCTCATGAAATTTGAAACATAATTATATTGTTGTGATGTTTAGCATTTTGAGGCATCAGATATTTTTTTTTCAGGCGATGGTAGCTCGAGGATTTCGCGGTGATCCAAGCAATCACAAGATCTACTTTCTTACTGAATCTTCGTTTGGCATTGCGGATCTCTTTTCATTACTTTGCCTATTTGCTTTAATGAGGCTGGCTTCCTTGTCTGACCAGCTGGTTTGACGGCAACAAAAAGGTATTCATGAGATATCCACCTGTTTGGTGTGGGGGTGGGTGAGACTTTATTATCCTGATCTCCGTTGTTTCAGGATCTCTATCAGGATTATCATGTTGACTTGCCCATATGCCTCAAAGACATGATCAAACAAAATCAACATTGGAACTTCTTGGTGCAGCACATACAAATGCTGTGCAAACAAATAACAACATTTTTTGTGAACAAAAACTGTAGTTCAAATTGTGTCCCATATGATCCTCAACTAGAATTCAAGAAACTGATAGAGTGATAGCAAATGATCATGCTAACACGGTGTTACAAGCAGGTGAGTGAAGTTCATATGCTTATATCTATACATGAGATGCTCATGTCCATTGTTCTGAAATCTGATTCCGTCACTTGTAGGTTTACGTAAGGCTATTGTCACCGAAAGGTGCAAATGGAGGTGCTAAACACTGTTATCATACTGTAGACAAGTAGAGTTTGAAATATAGACGGTGGAATAAACGACCCGGTAACATCAGCCAAAGGCAGCAACAGGTTGTAATTATGGACGGCTAAGTTCATATCATGGATGTGTACGGTGGTAGCAACAGGTTGTAATTATGGACGGCTAAGTTCATATCATGGATGTGTACGGTGGTGTTCGGACTGAGTCCAATGGGACTCCTTATATGGGTTTTCTAAACACTGTTTTGTACTGTTTGACATAAATACTGCACTGTACACAGAAAGAGGGGTAGTTAGAATAGTGTTTAGAGAGTGGGGATAGGGAGTTCCATTGAACTCAGTCTTAGAATTATGGACGGCTAAGTTCATATCATGGATGTGTATGATGGTGTTTGGTAGAGTTGACCCTAGCTTAGAAGGGGAAAAAAATGAGGATGTTTAGAAACGATCCAAAAGTCTGTCCTCCCGACTAAAATCTGAGACCCCTTTTAGAATGTGGGAAAACATTCCTATTCTGTGTTTTCCTATGAAATTGAACCTATAAAAATTCCAGCATTCCAAAGGAAAAATCTGTAAGACTGTAAATGGAAAGTATTTATTTACTTTATACGCTATTCTTTCACATATTTGCATTCGGTCAAAGCTACAATGTATTCGGAGGTAATGACGGTAAGGCGAAGTTGACTGGTTTGTGACAAATAACTGTTAAAAATAGTTGAAGTTTCACCAGTGATGGTAAGTTTACTATAAAGGAAACCCTAGGCACATCAAATTCCCAACAGGTATGGTAAGTTTACTATAAAGGAAACCCTAGGCACATCAAATTCCCAACAGGTTTGGATATCCATACAACACTGGCGGTTTTAAGGATACACTGATTCCAGTCTTGAGTCTACTCGGAAGCCAAAAAGTAGCGCAATCTCGTTTCTTGAACCATTTACAGTTTTACACTGCCGCACCAGGATCGCTGATAACACCCAGAAAGTCATCCTTAATTGTGCCAATGCAGAACTGCAAATGCAGTGATTGAACTGTTAGAACATTGCACATGTATAAATTAAACTGATAATAAAATTGCACTATGAAAGTATGAATTCAAATTGCAATTAAGTATCCTTTTGCTTTAGATGTGTAATATGCTTTTAGCGAGGGATGAACAAGGAAAACATCTTGCCACAAGAAGATAGTAGTGGATGTAGGCCAGGGCTAAATGAGAATAGAGTATCTGCCTAGACATTTAACCATTTAACCATAGAAGCAGGGGAAACATGTTTTGATTTGGCAAAAGAACAGTAAAATAAACATGCTGCTTTTATATGACTGATGATCAATCTAGCATAAATCAAGGTTAATATTGACTAGACATTGGAGTTCTTGTGGTTCATTAGAAATATGCAGTCATCCAGTGGACTGCACGACTTCTTGTCATCCACAAATCTGTACTCAAAACTCCGAACAAACTGAGCAATTGAAGTTGGAACTTTTATTATAAAAATAATGTACATAGTGATAAGCTTACAATTTCTGTTGCATCAACACGAGTACCAATAATCTTCAGCCGCACCTCACTTTCTTTTTGAATTTTCACCTGAGTAAACAAAAAAGCAACTACCAATGAGCACACGAAGATGACAAGAACAGTCATGTCTAGTATCAAGTAGCTTTGAAAGGAACAGTACTGTCTCACCATGATGCCCAATATTCACACCTACTCTTTTTTCTCAAAATATCTTCAAAATTATTAACGCAACCACACTTTGATGTAACATGTAAATTTAACAATGTGTACAAAAAATTACAAGAATATTTATTTCATAGATAGCAATTAGCAAAGCAAATAGAGGGACAATAATCCAATGAATGCACATCGAAATATAGTCTATGTTTAATGCAGAATTAAAACTTAAAAATTATAACTTCCAGCACTAGTTGCAGACGATGAGAAGACTCATAACTACTGAAGAAGCATACCGATCCATCAGAAGTTGTGTAGTTTGGCACATCACCCGATTGGAACTCCATATCGTCTGGAATCAACTGCATTGAGAATGAATAGCACAGAGGAACAAAGCATTACTCAAAAAAAACAGTATTGACTGGCAATAAAGTTTAAATAAGATGTATCCCGTGACAAAAAAGCAGCCATGTATTTAGTATGATCAGGTAGAGGATTTGTGAAACTTCTTTAACCAGTTTGACTATGAAGCAGCCCCAAGCAAAGCAAACTACTCACATGGTTCGACACGAAGATCTGGACCGGTCCAGCCTCTGCGAAGAAGCCCATCTGCAGAGCCAAATAGCACACATAGTTTAGCGACCAATCAAATCCTGCCAAGTGCTAATCATCTCCTCCAACAACAAGATCATCTCCACCCAGCGACCCAACACACTAATTCACAATCACACACAATTCTATCGAAGCAAGCACAGCCCCGAGTGGGTGAGTGGGGAGGCAAGTAGGCATCCCACCTTATTAACCATGGTGACGACGGCCTCTAGGATCTCGCCCTTGAAGGGGCGGAAGACGACGCACTGGTACTTGACGGGGAAGGTGACGAATCCCGTGCCCTCTCGGATGAGCCCTTTACCGACGTCCTCCACCCCCGTGATCGCCACCACGAACCCGTGCCGCCCGCTGCAAGACAAGAGCGAGAAGAAACCGCACGCCGTCTCAGCGCTGCCCAAGCCCTCCACCTCGTAGCCCTAGGTAACAGGGAGGGGGGGAGGGGAAACCCTACCTGCAGGTCCCCTCGACGTCCTTGATGAGCTTGGAGACGAGCTTGTCGCGGAGGTGCGGCCCGAAGTGCCGCGGGTGAAGCTGCATGTTCCGCTCCAGCACGATGTGGAAGAACATCTTTCCTCCGCTCCCCCTCGGCGGCGGCGACCGGCGGTGAGGCGAGCGAGACTCCCGTCGACACGAGAGGGCCCGAAGTCTTTGAATGGCGGTTGCTGAACTGCTAGGATTCTCTTTCCCCTCGACACGAGACCAGTAAACCCGTGAATCCGTGATGCGCGCTTCAGCCGTCAGATCCATCTTCTGGTGCATCTCGACCGTTCAAATTAGGATAGGAATCGCTCCTATAGGACTCTAACCCTAATAAGGGTGGCTCCAATGCGTAGTTGAACACAAGGTGATTGACGTCATTTTTTGCGTACCCACCAGACGATCCGGTGGTTAGCCACCACACGGTCCGGTGCTTTATAATTTCAAATCCCTTTTTTCGCGCCATGGGCTGTAAGAGCAATCGGACAGTCCGGTGGTGTGAATTTCAACACAAACCCACAAGCAATACCCTCGGTCTAGAACATCTAGCGGAGGCACCGGACGGTTCGGTGGCGGTCCGATGGGCGTTAAAAGCCCCGGGATGCCCTAGACTAGCCGTTGGTCCAAAACTTCCTGCGCAACTGACCGGATGGCACGGTAGTATATAAAACCTGATTTTGAGCGTTGTTTTGGTTTTAAGTCTTATAGAAAATTTCTGAGGGTTTTTCTTTTGATTCAAACAACAGAGGTGAGTGTGTTTTAGCACATTTTAGTATCATTGAGCTTTAGGACTAAGATGCACTCGAAAACGGAGAAAACTTAGAGTGAAGTGCATTCAAGCTACTCACCTCAACGCTCCTTGATATTATGGCTCATCTAAAACTAGCAAGAGAACCTCTAAGTGCCATTCTTTCAACTTTACGACTAAGAGTTATCAATTCTTGATCTTTTTGCTAATTCGATCAATTCAACGACGTTCTTCATGAAAATTTGAATGAGGGGTTTCCTTTTGGTCAACCAATGAGCACGATATTAAGTATATTCAGTTTCTCTCGTTGTTCACTGTCACTCAAGAAGACAGAACAGTATAAAAAATGTGTCTTTGTTCTCAGTTCATTTTAGTGATATCTGTTCTCAGTTTAGTAATAGCAAATTATGTTTCTTCATTTTCGTAACTCTATCTGTGTTTCATGCTCATAAACATGTTCTTTCAGCAAAGTGACATGCACAGGTATATGTACATCCTTATGCTTTAAGGAATCGCCGTCTCCACGGCGCTTCGCCCTTCCTCCGCCACAGCCCGCGCGACGCGTGCCTGCGCGACGCGTGCTGCTTCGTCGTCCTGGGCGACGGGAAGCACGTGTCCGACCATGCCTCTGTAGTCTTCTCCTCCGCACGCCTCTCCGCGCGTTACCTTGGCCCCTCCGCTTCCCTCGCCACGGGACTCGGGCCTGCTGTCGCCGCCTTCCTCCGTGGTCCCGCCGCCGTCCACCGTTGGCTTTCCCGGCGCCGCGCCACGCCTGTCCGTCCTCGCCCTTCTTGGCGGCGCTCCGCGCCCCTCTGTCGTCGACCTCCCGGTGCCGGTGCCGACCGCTACGCTCCGTTCTGTCGCCGTCGTTTCCAGGGTCGTGCTCGCTTCCTGGTTCCTCCCTCCGGCCGTCGGTCAGGTCCGTGCACGCACATGGCAAATCCTTCCATTATCGGTTCTGCCGCTGCTGCCGCCACCCCGGTGTCCTCACCGCTGCGGCGCGTGCCGCTGCTTCTCCGATGCAGAGACGTGGTGGGGCTTCCTTTCTCTCTTCGCCTCGCCTGCGCCGAGAGCCGCTCCGTCCTCCTTGCTCTGCTCCGCCCGGCGCGGGTCCGCCTCGGCGCCGCCCCGCCTCCTCGACGCCCCTCCCCCGGCGCCGCGCCGCGCCTTGCCGATGCAGGCCCACCCCGCTCTGTTGCACACCCGGCGTCGACCCGTCGCCTCGCTCTGCTCTGCCCTGTGCGGCCTCTCTCCCCGGCGCGTGCTCGCCTAGGTATATTCCATGGCCGCGTCCGGTACCTATCGTTCTTCTCCGTGGCCTCCACCACCCTCCTCGGGCCTCTGATGCCGCGCCTGCTTCTGGTTCTAGCAACAGGATCCGAGAGAGGCGCCTGCTGCAGCTGCCGGAAGCCGAGGCGTTCCCGGTCCCGGTTTACCAAGGGCATCAGGTCCTACTGCCGCCGGCGCGACTACCAGCTCGTGGATGGCAGCGGCGCGGCGGGCCGCGGGCTGGTGCAGGTTGGGGACGGCAGCGACAGCGGGCCAGGCCGCGGCCCTCGCGTATCCGCGGCATCGTCAGGAGGGCGCAGCGGCCGGCGCCGTCCTGGGGCGCGGCCGTGGCCAGGGCGCCCCGGCGTGTGCTCGGGCGGATACGGGACACCTACGTGGACGTGATGCTGGGCGCCGCCAACACGCGGCCGGCCGCGGCGCGGGCGCTGCCCAGCGCGGCCGAGGCGCTATGGATGAAGCGGGTGCCCGTGAGACGGTCCAGCGGCCAGCAGCAGGCGCGTCATCAGAAAGCACGACGAACTCGGCTAGAGGTTCTAGCAATATGTGCTGAGATTGGGATTGTTCATATGGTCCAGCGGCCAGCCGCAGGCGCGCCATCAGATTAGTATTTCTTATGTTCAGCCTGCAAACATTAGTACGTATGTTTTTTATAGTCAGGGAATTGATCGATTCTGCCTCTACACACAACAATCGCGCCCTGGATTGACAAATGATTCTGCTAATGGTGTCCCTACTTCTATACTCATTCATTCATTCATTCATTCATTTGTGAACCTTACCAACCTAAAGTGCTATTCTTTTGATGGCTCAAAAACAAGATTTTTCCCTTCTGTTTTTGCGAGTGTACGGTGATGCAATTAGACGGCGACAATTCTAATTAATCGGCACCAGGTGTAGGGAGGGCCTGCGGTTAATAATATGGTCAGGCTTCCTACGGTTGCTAGCTACTCCAACCAATCTATCCAGTACCATACATGGCTGCTTCCAATTTATGGTTCATGCCTGTAGGTTGTACTAGATTAGTAGTGTTTAATGTGTGTACATAGACGAATGTGTGCTGGCCGTGTGGAAATAGCTTATGTAGCTCTTTTTCTTTACTTTGTTCTCTTTTTTGTTTGGGAATCTGGGTACAACCATGTCGGCTTTGATCTGTCTTTCCATTTGTTTTTTCATCGGAAAAGTGAATATCATGATCTAGAGAACGAAATTACTAATAACATGGAAAAATTTTGTACAGGTCTCCAACTTTTATGTTTATTCTCTGAATCTTTCCATTGGATTGATGGAACGATGGAGATAACGAAAAAAAACTAACGACACCTTCACTCTTTGATCGGCGTGTCAAAAGCTACTTTCAGTTGATTCTGAAATCCGCCTCTAATTACATAACTGAATTTAATAACGTACTTCGTAATAGACAAGTCTATTGCATCTCTCAACACGGGCGCGGCAACGCACGCCTATTGCCCTAGTACAATCTCTATCAAAGAACAGGCAGGAAGTGCAGCAATGCTCATACATTTATTAATTATTCCAGGATGAATCGAACGTGTTCATTACAACATGAGACATGATTTCATACCTACAGATTTTGCAATGTACATAAACATAAGCTACAAATCAACAGCATCATCTACGAATAGAGCATCATCATCGACAATGTCCCGCAGGAACAGATGCGGGACGAGCTCCGGACACCAGGCGCTGCACAGCCTGCAATTACGGGCCGGAGGGCGGCGCGGCCACCGACGGTGGAGGCCTAACACGCGCACAGAAGGAGGAGCCGTGGAGAACCCGGTCCGGCGGCGCGCAGGGCTCTCACCAGGCCCGCGGGGGCGGGGCTCCCCCGACGGAGGCGCCACGGATCACCCGGGACGGCGGCCACGCGGGGCTCCCCGGCCGGCGGCGCCACGAAGCACCCGTCCGGCGGCGCTCGGAGCACCGAGGCGTGCGGTCGCGGGGGCGTCGGTCTTCTCCGAATCGAGAGGGTGGGGAACGATTGGATAGAGGGTGAAATTGCAAATAAAGCAGTGGGCGTGGCGGGCGGTTTTGTGCAAGATTACCCACCTCGCTCTACAGCCTTAGGATGGACATCGGACGCCTCAGTTTGTTGCACAGCAAACCCTAGTTGCACACGATATGTTGCCAAACCCTAAACCCCCTTCCCCCGCCCGCCGCCGCTATCTGCTTTGCTGTGCGGGAGAATGGCGTCGAAATGGGGGGCGAGGGTGTCTCCGTGGTGGCCGCCGCCGAGCTGCTGCGCGTGCTCGTGGGTTTCGGTCCGCCGGGTGAAAGGCGGCAGGGGTATGTAACAATGTGCAATGTAGTATATCCTTTTTGCGGGGTTCGGGGGCCATCTTCATTCTGTAGCTTGAGATGCCTCGGCCGTGCGTTCTGGCAGGAGGAAGCCTCGTCGTTTGCGGCGTTGTGAGCTTTAGGCCATGCATCGACATACACAAGGTGTGGAGAAATGGAACAAATGGCGCCTTTGCTTTGTTAGCTTATACCTATGTGTGTAACATTGTGGTCAGTGTGTGCTATAAACTTCACATGGTCTCAAGTTGCTGCTTCAGCTTCGTTACACCATGATCAGATATACACATTCTTTGTTTTCCTGTTGTTTCATTAATCTGTATACTACAATGGTCCTAAAATTACTGAACTATGGCACTCAATAATCATCTGAGTTCAGACAACTCTGGCATACCAATACCATTATCTTATGAGATGTATTATTTATGTTCTTAAATTTTCAGGGGAAGGTAAAGCAGATTGTTGGCTCTACTCTTCGGGATTCGTCAGATGATGACACGGAACTTGTGACAAACTTTGAATCAGACAAACCTCCCGCTGAATTTGCAAAACTTTATAAAAAAGATAAACTCCCTGGTGGACATGTTATAATGCTTGGCGCAGATCCTGCAAGCCAAACCGCTGTACTGGAGGCCCTGCTTGCATATCCTGGTGAGAAAGTGTTATCTAGCTACTGCAATAGCTGTGATTGTTCATTGAATTAGCCTCTTGCTTACAACTGTCCTTATTTTTTTGGCTGTTTGCTCTTATTAGTTATTAGTGTTATCTCTATTAGGTCTTCTTAGTCTATTCCATATGCTTGAAGGGCTATGTGATATGCATCAGCATTCCCCTTTAGCTTCCCATTGGCCTTCATCCAATCAAAAAAAATAAGAGCTATCTCATCACTGTGCTTCTCAAGACGGAACAGAGCAGAATTGCACTCCTCAATGCTGGACTCATGGCTTATACAGGATAAAATTGCATTGACATCATCGTTTTTTCCTACAGATTTGGCATCGTGCTTGTCCTTTCTTGGGCCATGCTTCGGAGTTCTACGCCTTACCAACTTCTTACCACCCCGTAAACTCCGCCATAATTTCTGCCCTTTCTTCGTTTCTGCAAAGTCCCTTGGATTGCCAGCCAAACCCTGTCCCCTACTTCGACCTGGAACTGAAGGCACCTCACCAGTGAAATTTGCAGTTTCAGATGGAATGGATACACACAACGTAGACTCCCTGCCACCATTCCCCTCTAAAGAGCAGACCAAACCGTTCTTCAAGATTGTCCTTGGGTAGCTCATCATCCTTCTGCTGTCAACAAAGAACCCATGGCATGTGACAATCTTGTTGCCTGGGCGCCAGTGGTCCCTGACATAACCAAGACAAATTGGCAACAGCGAAGAATTAAACCCAATCAAATCCAGTCCCAGCTGGACTGGGCAGCCGGCAAGATTGCGCCCTTTCGGTTCTGAAGGACCAGCTGGCGTGCGGATCCTCAGGGCAGCCATTCAAATTCGCAGACGGGCATGGACTTCACACCAAGAAGTCCTGAAGATTAGAGCACACAAAGATGAATAAACTGAATACCTTAGCCCCAAATCCTTTCGGGGAAGGGAAATAAACTGCATTTGCACATTGAGTGAACCAAATCGAACGAATAATGGATGGATTAAACTCAACTACATTAGTACAGGTAACACGCAGTAAACAAATCCACGGCTAAGTGAAAGAGGAGAAAGAGGTTCATTAGATTTAGTGAAAACGATACATGGCTCGAAATGGCTAGGGGGTGCGTGGTTCCTCACAGCAGGACGGGAAGGTAAAGGGCAGCGTACCTAGTGGATTATCATCGCCGGCAGAACGCAGATTAAGGCCTCGCCCACGCCCAGTCGCCGCCGCTCTCGCAGCGCTGCTGCCTGCCGCAGCCGGTGAGGAACGTCCCGTGAACCACTACTGAGATTGGATAAGGGCTGTTTGGCAGTGTGGACGGCCACCAGACCAGACAATGCGCTCGTGTCCCAGCCCGCAACTGTCACTGCCTTTTGCTCTTCTCTTCTCTGCTGCTCCCTCTGTAACGAGTCATTTTGAGTTTGTTCTAAATCAATTTTTTTAAAATTTAATCAAATTTATATGAAAAAATGTAAATATTTATAGTATCAAATGAGTATCAGTAGATTTTTTGTCATATATATTTTCATTAGGTATCAATTTGATTTTGCAGATGACGATATATTTCTTTATAAATTTAGTCAAAGAACGAACGACCTGTTTTTTTTGGACGGAGGGAGTACTCGATAAAAATACGAAGTGTTTCCCACTCTCCCCGCGCGTTCCGCTCCCCATTCCGCCAGCCTCGCGCGGCCGCGCCCGCTCCGCATCTCTGCCTCCCGGGTCGGTCCTCGCGTGGCCCGCTCGGCCGCGGCCATATCCCCGCCGGCGCACAACAGCCGCCCCACACCCCCACCCACGCCCACACGTGCACGCCATCTCGGCATCTCCACTCCATGGATCCGCTGTCGGCGCCTGCACTGCTCACCCTCGCCGTTGCGCTGGCTTCTGCCCGTCTGTCTCCCTCCTCCCATCCCCACCGTCACCCCTGCTCCTCTCTGCTTCAATCGACCCCGCTGACGTGCAGCCCATCCACCGTCGCCGCCGCTCGCTCCAGGTCTGTGGCGCTGCCGGTCTACGCGAGCAAGCCCCACGCCCTCCTCATCCTCTCGCACCCACGGCTTCGTCCGTGCCACCGCCTCTCCCACACGGACTCCTCCCCCAACGGGAGGTCCGCCGTGCCGTACAGCCTCCTCCGGATATGGCAGTTGGGCTGCGGTTGCCATACGGTCTCCTCTGAATCTGGCAGTACAGCCACCGTCGGAGATCGACGATGGACTCCCCTTTTCTCCGGCAACGGAGACCCGCAGCGCTCCATCGATGGCCTACTCCTCCTCTGGTAGCGGGCTCTCCGCGGCCTCTCCTCGGCGGCCTCCTCCTCCTCCTTTGGCAGCGGGGCCACCGCAGCCGCTCCTCCCCGTACTTCGCCTCCTCCCCACCTCTCCGATAGGCGGGGGCATGCGCCGCCGCTGTCTTTCCCTTGTCGCTGACGTCACCTCTGCCACTGCCATCACATTGGGCTTGAGATGGGTGTCCACTCCCACCCATGGCCCTGGACATCCAGCGCCCCGACCCACCCATGGCCAAACCACGGTGCCACCCCCTAACTCTGCGCCTCCACCGGCGCCACTCTCACGGCCGCCGTGACTACCCTTGCCTCCGCAGCAGGCTGCTACTGCACTCACTTCATCGACGGCCTCCTCCTCCGATGGTGTTGCCGTTGACCTCGGCCGTCGTACACACCACAAACGGTAAGCTGGGTGTAGGTATTGGCATCTGATGCACATGTGTTGCCGCTGGTACTGCACGCGAAGGACAGTAAGGTTGAGTTGAAGGCTGAAGCAGAGCAAACAGAACAAATTACTCGAGCTCAGGAGCTGCTCCAGCTACTTCTTCTCCGAGGTATACCTCTGTACTCTGCTTCGTACCACACGGTGGATTTTTAGGAGAAAATGACATGATGTGGGTTACAGGTTGCTTACTGGAGATTTAAGCTTACGTTTCTTCTACAAGATCCATTCATCAATTAGTCTTCTATTTATATTTGTTCATTTTTTGTTCTATTTATATTTGTTCACTTTTGGTCTGATTAAACTTCTTCTGGATGCAGTTGCAGCTTGATCTATGTTGCAGCATCATAATTGAGCATGTGATTATTTGTTTTTGCAAATATTGCACAAGCAGGTGCAAGTGACGGTCATTCAGCTAAGCTTATACTCCAACCACATTGACTATATGGTTGTCATGGTTGACTTATTTTCTGCCTGCTGATGGATGGTCAGTCGTTTGGAGCTGCCAAGCTAACCGTCATGTGCGGTGCTTTTGTTATACCTGAATATACAATGCTATGTTTTATCTGAAAAGTAAAAACTATGGTGAAATGTTTTCTTACCCTGCTGTATCCTCATGGCTCAGCTATTTAGTCAATGGATCGTTCGAGTAGGCGGTATTGGCTGCTTTGTCCGTCTCGGATAAAGTATGCACGGCCTCTCTGGAGAATATGTGCGACCGTGATGAACTTCTGGAGGTGCTTGAATCGGCTCGATGGGTACTTGTGCAGGCACCAAACCATTGCTAGCTTGATGTTTAATCTGTGATGATCTTGTAGACCTGGTTGCTTACCCCGCTGTGCATGGCACGTTTCCTTGATTCTCTTCACCGTTGTTGATGGCATTAGGATTCTAGGTAGCAGCAGAACACATGGTTCAGATGCTAGAAACTCACCTAAGCAAGTGCCGCAATGCAATTCCAAAGAAAAATTGCTTGAGGTTGTGTGACGCAATAGCATCTGACTCAGAATTCGGCAAATGGTTGGAATTGTCTTAGGGGAACTCTTCAACTAGGACATTGAAGCAGTGTTTGGAATTGTCAAAAAGAAGGACCTGAACAAATGTATGACAATATCAAATACACCCAGTTTTCAAATGTATAATGTACTATTCTTCTTCGATGACTATGTTGGTTCATTTGCTAACTGGTTTGATGATGGCATAATTAAAATTATACGGTTTGCTATGGCTGGATGATAGACAATTTCTCTAAACATTCAAATGTTTCATCGATATTGTTATTTCACTCAAATATTTGATGCCCGTAGCAACATACGGGCCATTACCTAGTGTTTTTCCAAATCCTACTGGTTTTAAATATATATCGTATTTAACTTTTTTAAAAAACTTTTATCATTCATATTATTATTGTGTTTTGTTTTATTGTTATAAAGAGTTTTATTATTACAACGAGTGAACAACAGGCCACCTAGAAAGCCAACAAGAAAAAGAGTGGAAGCCAAAATCATTTCCGTTGCCGGGACTCGAACCCGGGTCTCTCGGGTGAGAGCCGAGTATCCTAACCAGCTAGACTACAACGGATTCTGTCGATGAGTGAAATCTAGAAACTTATATCAGAATCTGGCACTTCAACAACTGATCGATAAAAATCCATCGTTTGAATACCCAACTATTTTGGCACGATCCTGAAGGAAAGCATCATGTCTCAAAAGTCACATTGAGCTGATGCTGGTTCTGTTCCACAACTCCAGGTAAGCAATAACCAACGGTCTCACATCGCCACCCCTACTCATACTCTCTAGTTTTCTGCAAATTGGATTGCGTCTCTGGCCGGCCGACGAATCTCGGAATCTGCGTTGCCGTTGCCGCTGCTCCCGGCAGCGGGAGATGAATGCCATCCCTTCCTTGCAGGCAGCAAAAGCAACGCGGGCCTACAAGCGGCAGCAAGCGATGGCGCCTGCCGTCTCCGACGACGACGACGAAAAACGCAAGACATCCGATGTCTTCCTTTGGCGCCGATGTAACCTTCCAGCCAAAGAAACCCCCGAGATCCACCCCAAGCAAGCTCACAGCTTGGCATTTCCTGCTGTCCTGAACGCATATATATACCCGCTGCGCTGCTGACACCTCGACGGCTCACACGCTGCAAGGACCCACACAGTGCAAGGACCGCGAGCGGAGCGATCGAGAAGCAGCATGGCGTCGAACGCGAACGCCCACCGGTCCATGGCGTCCGCGCTGCTGTTCCTCAACCTCATCATGTACGTCGTCGTCGCCATCATCGCCGGCTGGGCCATCAACTACAGCATCGACGAGAGCGAGAACTCACGTAAGTGCCCGCCCGCCATGCCCCCTCGCCGGTCGCCGCGACTGTGTGTTGACACTTGACACCGAACCACGAATCTATCCGTCGGTGCAGTGGAGGGCGTGTCGCCGCCGGTGCGCCTGTTCCCGATCTACTTCCCGATGGCGATGGGCAACCTGGCGACGGGGTTCTTCGTCATCTTCGCGCTCGTCACGGGCGTGGTGGGCATCGCCACCTCGCTCACCGGCCTGCGCGACGTCAGCGAGGGGCTCCCCGCCAACATGATGTCCGCCGCGTCGTCCGCGCTCGTCGCCTGGACGCTCACCCTCCTCGCCATGGGGCTGGCCTGCAAGGAGATCAGCGTCAGCTGGAGGTCGGCCAGCCTGGTAATAATACGCGACGCTTCTTCTTCTTCTTCCTCTTCGTCTTCGTCTTCGTCCTTCTCGTGCATTGCTCTCTCTTTTATCATGTGTTTTGTGCGTTTTCCCCCATCATACCCGCCCGTTGTTGCAGCGCACCTTGGAGGCGTTCACCATCATCCTGGCCGGCACGCAGCTGCTCTGCGCCACCTCGCTCCACGCCGGCACGCACGCGGTCATCCTGGGCACGCCCATCGGCGGCAGAGTTTAGCTACTGATCAGCGAGGCCTTTGTGAGGCACTGATCAGGCGTGCGACGATGATGAACTTGGAAGAACATTGTGTCATCTTTGGCGGTGATGCAGATTGAGATCGGGGTGTGTGCGTGGGCGCTCCATATATGGCGTTCACATGTGCCTGTGTATTTCTGGCCTTCTGGGTACGTAATTAAAATCCGCGTGTTCGTTCGTTTGTAATTAAGGCGTGGGTGGTCTCGATCGTGGTGAACTATCGGCGATTAATTATTCTTTTCTATGAAGTGAGTGTGCGAGTAAAATTGCACTTTGCTCCTATCCAATCTATTCATTGCATACATACAGTGGAATGAAATTTCCGAATGAATTCCGGACATTGATTATTATTAATTAAATTAGTTTAGTCATCCGATAAGATTTTTCTAACCATCACACATTATTACCACAATATTCTCATATCCCAAGGTATTGTATTGAAATTATTAAAACAGTTTGCTATGTAGAAAGTGAAGGGGCGAAATATGTGCAATGGTTTTCACAGTTTTGCAAAGCACAACGATAGGAACAACAAAAAGAATCAGTTATTCTTGTTCTGAACAGGTTGTACGGCCTCTGGATACACAAACAGATTCATCCCCTATAGATGTCTTTCCATCAGTAATAAGATGGTGTATGGATAATGGAATAAGAAATGGTAAAGACTTTGTCTCGGTCGGCCGTGATTTAGTCACTCGGCACAGCCGCCTTCTCTGTCCATCTATTTTAATACAACGATAGCTATAATTTCTGTCCACTACATCCATACAACAGGCATCCACCCGTGCGCCCTGCCATGAAAACGAGTGGGTGCTTGAGAATGGCGGGAAGCGAACGAGCAGAGAGAAAGTAAAAGAAAAAACCTGACATGTAGATCTTTATTTTGATATGTGGACCCTAAATCCATAAGTTATCAAACACAACCTATCAAAAATGCTTAGGCTTAGTTTGGAAATTTTTGGATTAAAAAGGATGAAAAAATTAGGGTGTATTTAAATCCACAATAGATCAAAATACCTCTCAATCCACTCCATCCCTCTCAAAACTAGAGTTTCCAACTAAGGCCCTGTTTGGGTGTTACGTATATTATTTTTCTTGTAACTAATTTCCAATTGTAATCTCTTGTGCACAAGAAAAACATCTGGAAAATCCAGTCCATCCCCACACCCCGCCCCTGCCTAGTCTTCTCCCGACATTTCTTGGCCCCCGCTGCTCCTCTCCTCCTCCCCACCGTTGGGCCCGCCATCGTGGCCGCCGGACACCGCTTCGCCACGCCGACGAGCCCCCGTGCCACCCTGCCGCTGGCGGCCGGCCCAAGCCTTGGCCCGGTCACCGCCGCCAGGTCCCGTATGGCCCCACTGCAGGCTGCGTCGGGCGGCGCCCCGCCTCGCTAGGCTGCCGGGGCCCCACCTCGCCGCCGCCCATGCCTGCCGCATTGCCGCCGTTCCCTGCTCGCCCCCCCCCCCCTTCGCCTCCGCCTCCGGCGCTGCGCCCTCCCCACGCGCGCCGGTGCCACACCCTCCCCGCCCTCGCCACGGCGGGATCCCGCTGCCTCCCCACCACGGCCCGAGCCCGCCGCCACCTCCTCCTCAGTAGGATCCCGTTGCCACCTCCTCCTTGGTCGGATCCCGCCGCCACCTCTTCCTCTGTCGGACTCAATGCCGGTGACACGGGCGGAGGAGAGCAGCACCAACGATGTGGAGGGGAGGCGCCGACGATGCGGAGGAGGAGGCACCGGCGATGCGGAGAAGACGGCGACGGCGATGCGGAGGGAAGGCGGGAGGCGGGGCGGAGGGAAGGTGGGCGGTGGAGCGGAGAACTTGCCGTGACGAAGCACTAGATGCCCCCGAGGCACCGACGTTTATCGTCTTTTCTTCCATGCTTGCGTAGGGGTTGTTTTTTTTACAACGGTTTTGGTCCAATTCGGTTGTAAAATTATTGGGCTCACATGTCATCCAAACAGTCTTTTTAGATCCAATCTGTAAAAAATTATGGGTCTGTATTTTACACCGGTTTTGGACTGAAAACCGGACTTCCAAACAGGGCCTAAGCCTCAGGAGTTACTCCCTCCGGTTTTTAAATAATGGATACATTGCTATCTCTTCAAATATTTCGGTTCACATTTTGATATTGGTATGGTTAGATTCATCTTCAATAGTATTTTCAAAATGTTGCAATTGATATATTTTGAATATATGTACTATGATTAATTAACGGTCAAAGTGATATCATGGTGACTGTGTTGATGTCTGAAACATTTGTTATTTTAACATTGAAGGGAGTATTTGTTTGGTTTTTGTACACTTTAGGATGCTATATAATAAATTTAGGCTTAAAGATTAGGAGCGAAGTAGGTGACTGTAGCCATTAACGGAGGAGGGTGGAGGGAGTACCCAGCACCAACAGCTGGGCCTGATTGGATGCCTGGTTCGCCCTCTGACCAGGCTCTGTGCATGCGAGTTTTCCGTGTTTGGTGTCCTGGAGAGAGCGTAGGGCCAGGCTCCGTTGATGCAAAAAGACTCCCGCAGCCAGGCTCCAGGAAAACGTGGAGCGTGGACTTCGCTACCGAACTAGGCAGGCTGGTGCAGCTGGAGCTCCGACACGAAAATCAAGAAATTCTTTTTATTTTGTTTTTTTATATATTTTAATTAAAACAATTAATCACTAAACTGATTTCAGATTTGTGTTTATGATGTTTTATCTACAAAATTAGATCACTCTTGCCATATAATTTTTTAACAAAAATATTTTTATTTTTTATTCATATTCAATTATTGTATTGGTATAGACAACCAAACGAAATTTGAACTGAGTCAGGCTAGGGCTAGTGCAATCATCCAAACAAGCGAGTGCCAAGAGCCTGGCTCTCTCGGGCCAGTATCTGCACCGCAGCCAGACTACGGGCGAGCCGGGCATCCAATCTCGCCGAGGTCCAGTGTACAGGCAGCCGGCGCTGCGCACGCCACGGCGCCACGCCGCATCCGATGGCTGCCGCCGTCCTCCTCCGCCCTCTCCACTCGTTCGCCCTCCCCCTCTCCGCAGAGAAGGCGGCGCCCAGCTGGCTCCCCCTACCGCCGAAACCGGGGGCACGGAAGAGGGGCAGGCGCGTCGCTCTGCTCGTCTGCTCCGCGTCGCCCCCCGCGCCCGCGGCTCCCTCGCCCTCTGATGGCAGGGACGGCGCCGCGGCTTCGGCCGCGGCCAAGTGGGCGGAGTGGATCCCGCGCGCCGGGGCGGGGGCGGGCCCCGAGAAGGTGCTTAGGCTCATCTCCGGCGCCGCGGCGACGCCCGTCTGCCAGTTCGTCGACAGCCCGCGCACCTTCCTCCACTCTGTCGACCCGCGCGTCAAGCTGGTACGTACGTAGCGTCCCCGCTTTCTCCCACCACGCGTTTTGCATAGGCTTGCCGGTAGGGACAGGCGTGGAGATTGCACCGGAGATGTTTGTGAGAATGTCACCGCGAGTGCGAACCGATAAATAAAATGCGAGCGTGCCACTATATCGTTCAGTGTCGCGTTGTTGTACCAGTGCCCGTGGCTGAGATGCAAATGAGTGAATGTATTGGGAAGGGAGTGAGTGGGGTCTTTTCCTTCTGAGCAACTGTGCAGGCATGCATACTCTCTGGTTAACCATGAATTCGTTAGAGCATCTATGCTGCTTTGTTATTCCCATGTTATGTTTATTAGTGTGTGATTGTTAACTGATTTCCTACCTTTGAGCAGTAATGCTGATGGGATCAAATCATTTTTTTTTTGTTAAATTTGTGACGTCCTTTACTTGGCTAGATATACTTCGTGGTCAGCTGGCATGAAGTCAAATGACTGCGAAACTAACATAAACACACATGTTTGTAGCTGTTACGGTTTTAGAATCTGTAATAAGCTAACAAAAAGATACCATAGAAAATATTGGGAGATGTTGGGTGGACTCGAGGAATAGAGGATGTGCTTTACTATTTCGAGAATAGCCAAATAGAACATCTCAGCCAGCAATGTTTCCTTACTGAAAGTTTTAAAAGCGTTGCTTGATTCCCCGTCGTTATGTTTTGAGAAAAGTCATTGTTGCTATGTTAGTGCATTCTCCAGCCAACTAGATCTAAGATTATCCAGTTGAAAATCTACATGGACTAGGAGGGGCTAATGTTTCTTAACTTGTCGTTTTTCCTTTACCTTCACTTTCTTTAATCTGTAGCAGGGTTTGTCCTGACTCTTCCCTAATCAATAAAACTATCCCTTATGCTTGTGGACTTATGAATCCTACTATATTCTTGATCAAACTATGTTTGGAACGGTTGTCAAAATCAAGACTCTAAATCGGATTGAATGTCTTTAAGATCACAAACAAACATAAATATTGTAAAATCGTAAATTCTGTTGACTAGAATCGTTGATCAGATCCCTTAATCAAGATTGTACTAAAACGTGAAAGAATCTTGATTTTTGACAATTGTGGAGTTTTTCTTTTTGTGACTTATAAAATAAAGTGCTCGAACCATTAAACACAACAGTTTGTTTCAACTTTAAATCATTAAATTTTAAGTTCATTACTTTGTAGTGAGTAGAATCGTGAATGCTTCAAGGATACGTGTCCCTTTATATTCCATATCCTTAGTAAAATCAGTCTTAGGCCACTAGTGTAAAGTGCCACCATGTATGTACTTACCTCATATAACCTGGAAAACATTTTAGGTCATTCGTGCATATCCTGATGGATTAAATCTTCTTTCTTTGCTTGGCTTTTTCTGACATCGTCCCACATTACCGTACCAGTTTTTGTTTTGTTTTTTTCAACCTTTTTTCCCTGTGTTATGATAATTTTGGTCAAGTTTGTCCTTGTGGTTTTGATCTGCTGCAATTAAAAAATGAAAACATTTTCTGCAGGTGTGGCTCTTGGCTCTTGTTGTCCTACCAGCCAGGTCAAATATTTATATGCGGTTTGGTTTGGTAGTATTCCTGGCCCTTCTTTCAATGTGGGTTTTACCAAATCATGTTTGGAAGGTATGATTTTATGTTCTATTGAAATGCATATGCAGAATTTAACCTGTGCTTAGGTAGCCAATTTTGGTTTCAATTGTATTCTACTTCCGTTGCTTCAAATCATAGTTCACTTTAGCTTTGTCCTAAGTCAAACTTCTTTAACTTTGGCCAAGTTTTTGGAAAAATATATTAATATCTGCCATATCAATTAAGTGCACTATGAAAACCATATCAATTAAGTGCATTATCAAAACATATTTCATGGTGGATTCCATGGAACTCGTATGATGTTATAGATATTGATGCCATTTTCTATAAACTTGGTCAAGGTTATAGAAGTTTGATTTTGGACAAAACTTACTAGAGCGAACTATAAATTGGAATGGATTTATTATTTTATTTAGAATTTCTTTACAATGTTGATACATGGTGCATCAATCGTTTTCTGTATGTTGTTGCTGCTTATGGTATGTGATACATCATCCATACAACGTGTTATTGTCTTGAGTTTGATGCAGCAAAGCTGTAATGTCTGGTTTTAACTGAACCAATCTCGGAGGCCCATTATTTCTTATGAACTCCTTCCGTACCAAATTACAGGTCACTTTAGCTTCGTCCTAAGTCGAACTTCTCTAATTTGGTTTAAAGAAAAATGCACCAACATCTAAAACTATCAAATTAGTTTCACTAAATCCGCTATGAAATATGTCTTGATAGTGCATTTATTTGATACTGTAGATGATAATAAATTTTTCTAGAAACTTAATAAAATTTGGAGAAGTTTGACTTAGGACAGAGCTAAAGTAACCTATTATTTGGAACGGACGGAGTAGTTGTTAATTTTCCTTCTAGGATTGAGCTAATGTTTTTTGCCGCTTTGCTTCATAGTATCCGTTGCCTTGTATAATCAAATTGTTCTTATGGAGATGTGTTTGCTTGTACATGTAAACAAAATCATATTTACTCTGTCTCTGTAGGATCAACTTGGAAGGGTTGCTCTCCTTTCAGGATTCATATTCATCATGCTGGGATTTGGTGCCGATAGTGCGCCTTCATTAGTTCAGACGAGAACTCCTCCACCATCTGTGCTAGGCATACCGAACATTCCTTGCTCGACAAGCGGGTATTCTTACACAATCATGAAACTGGGGCCTCTACAATTTACAAGGAAAGGCCTATCAGTAGCAAGTACTTCGGCAAGCCTCTCCTTTGCTGTATGTCCTTCATTTAACATACGAGTAATTTAGGCAAACTCTTTGGCATAACCCTTCATTATCTTGCACTGTTTATGCCTTCTGTATACATCAGTCAAAACAAATCCATACTGGGGAGCATACTGTTTGTTGTTCTTATAAGATATTAATAGTGACTTGATGTGCATCTGAAACTATTTACTATGCATTCTCAGATTTGTTGTCTGTATGCAGATATTCCAAAGTGCAAGTCTCTGCTTGACTACAACCACTCCTGAGCAGCTTGCTTCTGCTTTGTGGTGGTTTATGATTCCACTGAAGCATATTGGTGTGCCAGTACCTGAGATAATACTTACCCTACTACTCTCGTTGAGGTTCATCAATTTAGTATTTGATGAGGCAAGTATCTATGGTAACCGCCAAAGTAATGGTTATACCTTTTGTTTTTATGTAGAATTATGCTCTGGTATCTGAGATCTAACTTAGGGGGTATAATGTTGTTGACATATCTAACTAGGTTCGCAACTCAGCGCTTGCGATTGTAGCACGCCGAATTAATTGGAAAAAGCTGACAGCTATGGAAACTATAGATAGTAAGTACCTTCTACATCTTCTGGAGAAAAAAAACTTTCTGCTTTTGTAATGAGCAGCTTTAACAGAACTGGTTAACTGCCAGACCCAAACACTTACAAGTACAAGTTGATTGTTTGTGAGGGGGCAGGAATTAGAAACTAGGACTAGTCTCTAATTGTTTAAACATGATGTTCATTCATATCAATGCACCTGAAATTAACATAAATTATCCAAAATAAAATGTTTACTTCAAAGTTACCCTATAGGCTATAGGACATGCAATTTAGCGGGAGTGGACCTGCCATATATGATTTCTTAAGCAACAAGTGAGGCATTTGTGTAAACTGTATACATAATTTTGAAAACTAAGTTAATAGTGGCCTACACTATATTTTTATAGACTAAAAAGTGACACTCCTTTGAGTTTCTAAGATGAAATAACTCCTGAAAAGCATACATCTTATTCGAGTATAACTAATAATTTCAGCAATATCTTTTTATATTGCAATTCTTCTACATATGTTGCTCTCATCCCATGCTTGATATCTTTTATAGTTATATGACAAGGACTACCATTAATTGTTTTTTTGGATATCTGAATTGGAAACATTAACTGAAATGCCCTCTATGTGCAACTGTAGTTTTCTTCAATTATGTCCGGCGGATATTCAAAAATATATTTGATCATGCAGAGCAAATATCCAAGGTTAGTTTATTCTTCCCACTGTTGGCTTGAGTTACAATGTATGCAATGTGATACTTTGCAATTCCCCAAGAGGCAATTTAACATGACTTAGTTATGTTATTTCGAGCTACTGTGAAATAGAAATGTCTTTGAATCCAAAACTCATGTTCCTGGGTCACATATACTTCCTAAGTGACAGTAGGATGATACCTTGAGTGTCTTTTATAACTAGTAATTCAGGACATTTCTTCTATCACTACGAATTAAAAGCAAGTTCAAACACATGAAAAGGATATGCAATCTTAATGAAAAAAAATCGTTCTACTACTGACACCGGGAGCTCATGAAATTTGAAACATAATTATATTGTTGTGATGTTTAGCATTTTGAGGCATCAGATATTTTTTTTTCAGGCGATGGTAGCTCGAGGATTTCGCGGTGATCCAAGCAATCACAAGATCTACTTTCTTACTGAATCTTCGTTTGGCATTGCGGATCTCTTTTCATTACTTTGCCTATTTGCTTTAATGAGGCTGGCTTCCTTGTCTGACCAGCTGGTTTGACGGCAACAAAAAGGTATTCATGAGATATCCACCTGTTTGGTGTGGGGGTGGGTGAGACTTTATTATCCTGATCTCCGTTGTTTCAGGATCTCTATCAGGATTATCATGTTGACTTGCCCATATGCCTCAAAGACATGATCAAACAAAATCAACATTGGAACTTCTTGGTGCAGCACATACAAATGCTGTGCAAACAAATAACAACATTTTTTGTGAACAAAAACTGTAGTTCAAATTGTGTCCCATATGATCCTCAACTAGAATTCAAGAAACTGATAGAGTGATAGCAAATGATCATGCTAACACGGTGTTACAAGCAGGTGAGTGAAGTTCATATGCTTATATCTATACATGAGATGCTCATGTCCATTGTTCTGAAATCTGATTCCGTCACTTGTAGGTTTACGTAAGGCTATTGTCACCGAAAGGTGCAAATGGAGGTGCTAAACACTGTTATCATACTGTAGACAAGTAGAGTTTGAAATATAGACGGTGGAATAAACGACCCGGTAACATCAGCCAAAGGCAGCAACAGGTTGTAATTATGGACGGCTAAGTTCATATCATGGATGTGTACGGTGGTAGCAACAGGTTGTAATTATGGACGGCTAAGTTCATATCATGGATGTGTACGGTGGTGTTCGGACTGAGTCCAATGGGACTCCTTATATGGGTTTTCTAAACACTGTTTTGTACTGTTTGACATAAATACTGCACTGTACACAGAAAGAGGGGTAGTTAGAATAGTGTTTAGAGAGTGGGGATAGGGAGTTCCATTGAACTCAGTCTTAGAATTATGGACGGCTAAGTTCATATCATGGATGTGTATGATGGTGTTTGGTAGAGTTGACCCTAGCTTAGAAGGGGAAAAAAATGAGGATGTTTAGAAACGATCCAAAAGTCTGTCCTCCCGACTAAAATCTGAGACCCCTTTTAGAATGTGGGAAAACATTCCTATTCTGTGTTTTCCTATGAAATTGAACCTATAAAAATTCCAGCATTCCAAAGGAAAAATCTGTAAGACTGTAAATGGAAAGTATTTATTTACTTTATACGCTATTCTTTCACATATTTGCATTCGGTCAAAGCTACAATGTATTCGGAGGTAATGACGGTAAGGCGAAGTTGACTGGTTTGTGACAAATAACTGTTAAAAATAGTTGAAGTTTCACCAGTGATGGTAAGTTTACTATAAAGGAAACCCTAGGCACATCAAATTCCCAACAGGTATGGTAAGTTTACTATAAAGGAAACCCTAGGCACATCAAATTCCCAACAGGTTTGGATATCCATACAACACTGGCGGTTTTAAGGATACACTGATTCCAGTCTTGAGTCTACTCGGAAGCCAAAAAGTAGCGCAATCTCGTTTCTTGAACCATTTACAGTTTTACACTGCCGCACCAGGATCGCTGATAACACCCAGAAAGTCATCCTTAATTGTGCCAATGCAGAACTGCAAATGCAGTGATTGAACTGTTAGAACATTGCACATGTATAAATTAAACTGATAATAAAATTGCACTATGAAAGTATGAATTCAAATTGCAATTAAGTATCCTTTTGCTTTAGATGTGTAATATGCTTTTAGCGAGGGATGAACAAGGAAAACATCTTGCCACAAGAAGATAGTAGTGGATGTAGGCCAGGGCTAAATGAGAATAGAGTATCTGCCTAGACATTTAACCATTTAACCATAGAAGCAGGGGAAACATGTTTTGATTTGGCAAAAGAACAGTAAAATAAACATGCTGCTTTTATATGACTGATGATCAATCTAGCATAAATCAAGGTTAATATTGACTAGACATTGGAGTTCTTGTGGTTCATTAGAAATATGCAGTCATCCAGTGGACTGCACGACTTCTTGTCATCCACAAATCTGTACTCAAAACTCCGAACAAACTGAGCAATTGAAGTTGGAACTTTTATTATAAAAATAATGTACATAGTGATAAGCTTACAATTTCTGTTGCATCAACACGAGTACCAATAATCTTCAGCCGCACCTCACTTTCTTTTTGAATTTTCACCTGAGTAAACAAAAAAGCAACTACCAATGAGCACACGAAGATGACAAGAACAGTCATGTCTAGTATCAAGTAGCTTTGAAAGGAACAGTACTGTCTCACCATGATGCCCAATATTCACACCTACTCTTTTTTCTCAAAATATCTTCAAAATTATTAACGCAACCACACTTTGATGTAACATGTAAATTTAACAATGTGTACAAAAAATTACAAGAATATTTATTTCATAGATAGCAATTAGCAAAGCAAATAGAGGGACAATAATCCAATGAATGCACATCGAAATATAGTCTATGTTTAATGCAGAATTAAAACTTAAAAATTATAACTTCCAGCACTAGTTGCAGACGATGAGAAGACTCATAACTACTGAAGAAGCATACCGATCCATCAGAAGTTGTGTAGTTTGGCACATCACCCGATTGGAACTCCATATCGTCTGGAATCAACTGCATTGAGAATGAATAGCACAGAGGAACAAAGCATTACTCAAAAAAAACAGTATTGACTGGCAATAAAGTTTAAATAAGATGTATCCCGTGACAAAAAAGCAGCCATGTATTTAGTATGATCAGGTAGAGGATTTGTGAAACTTCTTTAACCAGTTTGACTATGAAGCAGCCCCAAGCAAAGCAAACTACTCACATGGTTCGACACGAAGATCTGGACCGGTCCAGCCTCTGCGAAGAAGCCCATCTGCAGAGCCAAATAGCACACATAGTTTAGCGACCAATCAAATCCTGCCAAGTGCTAATCATCTCCTCCAACAACAAGATCATCTCCACCCAGCGACCCAACACACTAATTCACAATCACACACAATTCTATCGAAGCAAGCACAGCCCCGAGTGGGTGAGTGGGGAGGCAAGTAGGCATCCCACCTTATTAACCATGGTGACGACGGCCTCTAGGATCTCGCCCTTGAAGGGGCGGAAGACGACGCACTGGTACTTGACGGGGAAGGTGACGAATCCCGTGCCCTCTCGGATGAGCCCTTTACCGACGTCCTCCACCCCCGTGATCGCCACCACGAACCCGTGCCGCCCGCTGCAAGACAAGAGCGAGAAGAAACCGCACGCCGTCTCAGCGCTGCCCAAGCCCTCCACCTCGTAGCCCTAGGTAACAGGGAGGGGGGGAGGGGAAACCCTACCTGCAGGTCCCCTCGACGTCCTTGATGAGCTTGGAGACGAGCTTGTCGCGGAGGTGCGGCCCGAAGTGCCGCGGGTGAAGCTGCATGTTCCGCTCCAGCACGATGTGGAAGAACATCTTTCCTCCGCTCCCCCTCGGCGGCGGCGACCGGCGGTGAGGCGAGCGAGACTCCCGTCGACACGAGAGGGCCCGAAGTCTTTGAATGGCGGTTGCTGAACTGCTAGGATTCTCTTTCCCCTCGACACGAGACCAGTAAACCCGTGAATCCGTGATGCGCGCTTCAGCCGTCAGATCCATCTTCTGGTGCATCTCGACCGTTCAAATTAGGATAGGAATCGCTCCTATAGGACTCTAACCCTAATAAGGGTGGCTCCAATGCGTAGTTGAACACAAGGTGATTGACGTCATTTTTTGCGTACCCACCAGACGATCCGGTGGTTAGCCACCACACGGTCCGGTGCTTTATAATTTCAAATCCCTTTTTTCGCGCCATGGGCTGTAAGAGCAATCGGACAGTCCGGTGGTGTGAATTTCAACACAAACCCACAAGCAATACCCTCGGTCTAGAACATCTAGCGGAGGCACCGGACGGTTCGGTGGCGGTCCGATGGGCGTTAAAAGCCCCGGGATGCCCTAGACTAGCCGTTGGTCCAAAACTTCCTGCGCAACTGACCGGATGGCACGGTAGTATATAAAACCTGATTTTGAGCGTTGTTTTGGTTTTAAGTCTTATAGAAAATTTCTGAGGGTTTTTCTTTTGATTCAAACAACAGAGGTGAGTGTGTTTTAGCACATTTTAGTATCATTGAGCTTTAGGACTAAGATGCACTCGAAAACGGAGAAAACTTAGAGTGAAGTGCATTCAAGCTACTCACCTCAACGCTCCTTGATATTATGGCTCATCTAAAACTAGCAAGAGAACCTCTAAGTGCCATTCTTTCAACTTTACGACTAAGAGTTATCAATTCTTGATCTTTTTGCTAATTCGATCAATTCAACGACGTTCTTCATGAAAATTTGAATGAGGGGTTTCCTTTTGGTCAACCAATGAGCACGATATTAAGTATATTCAGTTTCTCTCGTTGTTCACTGTCACTCAAGAAGACAGAACAGTATAAAAAATGTGTCTTTGTTCTCAGTTCATTTTAGTGATATCTGTTCTCAGTTTAGTAATAGCAAATTATGTTTCTTCATTTTCGTAACTCTATCTGTGTTTCATGCTCATAAACATGTTCTTTCAGCAAAGTGACATGCACAGGTATATGTACATCCTTATGCTTTAAGGAATCGCCGTCTCCACGGCGCTTCGCCCTTCCTCCGCCACAGCCCGCGCGACGCGTGCCTGCGCGACGCGTGCTGCTTCGTCGTCCTGGGCGACGGGAAGCACGTGTCCGACCATGCCTCTGTAGTCTTCTCCTCCGCACGCCTCTCCGCGCGTTACCTTGGCCCCTCCGCTTCCCTCGCCACGGGACTCGGGCCTGCTGTCGCCGCCTTCCTCCGTGGTCCCGCCGCCGTCCACCGTTGGCTTTCCCGGCGCCGCGCCACGCCTGTCCGTCCTCGCCCTTCTTGGCGGCGCTCCGCGCCCCTCTGTCGTCGACCTCCCGGTGCCGGTGCCGACCGCTACGCTCCGTTCTGTCGCCGTCGTTTCCAGGGTCGTGCTCGCTTCCTGGTTCCTCCCTCCGGCCGTCGGTCAGGTCCGTGCACGCACATGGCAAATCCTTCCATTATCGGTTCTGCCGCTGCTGCCGCCACCCCGGTGTCCTCACCGCTGCGGCGCGTGCCGCTGCTTCTCCGATGCAGAGACGTGGTGGGGCTTCCTTTCTCTCTTCGCCTCGCCTGCGCCGAGAGCCGCTCCGTCCTCCTTGCTCTGCTCCGCCCGGCGCGGGTCCGCCTCGGCGCCGCCCCGCCTCCTCGACGCCCCTCCCCCGGCGCCGCGCCGCGCCTTGCCGATGCAGGCCCACCCCGCTCTGTTGCACACCCGGCGTCGACCCGTCGCCTCGCTCTGCTCTGCCCTGTGCGGCCTCTCTCCCCGGCGCGTGCTCGCCTAGGTATATTCCATGGCCGCGTCCGGTACCTATCGTTCTTCTCCGTGGCCTCCACCACCCTCCTCGGGCCTCTGATGCCGCGCCTGCTTCTGGTTCTAGCAACAGGATCCGAGAGAGGCGCCTGCTGCAGCTGCCGGAAGCCGAGGCGTTCCCGGTCCCGGTTTACCAAGGGCATCAGGTCCTACTGCCGCCGGCGCGACTACCAGCTCGTGGATGGCAGCGGCGCGGCGGGCCGCGGGCTGGTGCAGGTTGGGGACGGCAGCGACAGCGGGCCAGGCCGCGGCCCTCGCGTATCCGCGGCATCGTCAGGAGGGCGCAGCGGCCGGCGCCGTCCTGGGGCGCGGCCGTGGCCAGGGCGCCCCGGCGTGTGCTCGGGCGGATACGGGACACCTACGTGGACGTGATGCTGGGCGCCGCCAACACGCGGCCGGCCGCGGCGCGGGCGCTGCCCAGCGCGGCCGAGGCGCTATGGATGAAGCGGGTGCCCGTGAGACGGTCCAGCGGCCAGCAGCAGGCGCGTCATCAGAAAGCACGACGAACTCGGCTAGAGGTTCTAGCAATATGTGCTGAGATTGGGATTGTTCATATGGTCCAGCGGCCAGCCGCAGGCGCGCCATCAGATTAGTATTTCTTATGTTCAGCCTGCAAACATTAGTACGTATGTTTTTTATAGTCAGGGAATTGATCGATTCTGCCTCTACACACAACAATCGCGCCCTGGATTGACAAATGATTCTGCTAATGGTGTCCCTACTTCTATACTCATTCATTCATTCATTCATTCATTTGTGAACCTTACCAACCTAAAGTGCTATTCTTTTGATGGCTCAAAAACAAGATTTTTCCCTTCTGTTTTTGCGAGTGTACGGTGATGCAATTAGACGGCGACAATTCTAATTAATCGGCACCAGGTGTAGGGAGGGCCTGCGGTTAATAATATGGTCAGGCTTCCTACGGTTGCTAGCTACTCCAACCAATCTATCCAGTACCATACATGGCTGCTTCCAATTTATGGTTCATGCCTGTAGGTTGTACTAGATTAGTAGTGTTTAATGTGTGTACATAGACGAATGTGTGCTGGCCGTGTGGAAATAGCTTATGTAGCTCTTTTTCTTTACTTTGTTCTCTTTTTTGTTTGGGAATCTGGGTACAACCATGTCGGCTTTGATCTGTCTTTCCATTTGTTTTTTCATCGGAAAAGTGAATATCATGATCTAGAGAACGAAATTACTAATAACATGGAAAAATTTTGTACAGGTCTCCAACTTTTATGTTTATTCTCTGAATCTTTCCATTGGATTGATGGAACGATGGAGATAACGAAAAAAAACTAACGACACCTTCACTCTTTGATCGGCGTGTCAAAAGCTACTTTCAGTTGATTCTGAAATCCGCCTCTAATTACATAACTGAATTTAATAACGTACTTCGTAATAGACAAGTCTATTGCATCTCTCAACACGGGCGCGGCAACGCACGCCTATTGCCCTAGTACAATCTCTATCAAAGAACAGGCAGGAAGTGCAGCAATGCTCATACATTTATTAATTATTCCAGGATGAATCGAACGTGTTCATTACAACATGAGACATGATTTCATACCTACAGATTTTGCAATGTACATAAACATAAGCTACAAATCAACAGCATCATCTACGAATAGAGCATCATCATCGACAATGTCCCGCAGGAACAGATGCGGGACGAGCTCCGGACACCAGGCGCTGCACAGCCTGCAATTACGGGCCGGAGGGCGGCGCGGCCACCGACGGTGGAGGCCTAACACGCGCACAGAAGGAGGAGCCGTGGAGAACCCGGTCCGGCGGCGCGCAGGGCTCTCACCAGGCCCGCGGGGGCGGGGCTCCCCCGACGGAGGCGCCACGGATCACCCGGGACGGCGGCCACGCGGGGCTCCCCGGCCGGCGGCGCCACGAAGCACCCGTCCGGCGGCGCTCGGAGCACCGAGGCGTGCGGTCGCGGGGGCGTCGGTCTTCTCCGAATCGAGAGGGTGGGGAACGATTGGATAGAGGGTGAAATTGCAAATAAAGCAGTGGGCGTGGCGGGCGGTTTTGTGCAAGATTACCCACCTCGCTCTACAGCCTTAGGATGGACATCGGACGCCTCAGTTTGTTGCACAGCAAACCCTAGTTGCACACGATATGTTGCCAAACCCTAAACCCCCTTCCCCCGCCCGCCGCCGCTATCTGCTTTGCTGTGCGGGAGAATGGCGTCGAAATGGGGGGCGAGGGTGTCTCCGTGGTGGCCGCCGCCGAGCTGCTGCGCGTGCTCGTGGGTTTCGGTCCGCCGGGTGAAAGGCGGCAGGGGTATGTAACAATGTGCAATGTAGTATATCCTTTTTGCGGGGTTCGGGGGCCATCTTCATTCTGTAGCTTGAGATGCCTCGGCCGTGCGTTCTGGCAGGAGGAAGCCTCGTCGTTTGCGGCGTTGTGAGCTTTAGGCCATGCATCGACATACACAAGGTGTGGAGAAATGGAACAAATGGCGCCTTTGCTTTGTTAGCTTATACCTATGTGTGTAACATTGTGGTCAGTGTGTGCTATAAACTTCACATGGTCTCAAGTTGCTGCTTCAGCTTCGTTACACCATGATCAGATATACACATTCTTTGTTTTCCTGTTGTTTCATTAATCTGTATACTACAATGGTCCTAAAATTACTGAACTATGGCACTCAATAATCATCTGAGTTCAGACAACTCTGGCATACCAATACCATTATCTTATGAGATGTATTATTTATGTTCTTAAATTTTCAGGGGAAGGTAAAGCAGATTGTTGGCTCTACTCTTCGGGATTCGTCAGATGATGACACGGAACTTGTGACAAACTTTGAATCAGACAAACCTCCCGCTGAATTTGCAAAACTTTATAAAAAAGATAAACTCCCTGGTGGACATGTTATAATGCTTGGCGCAGATCCTGCAAGCCAAACCGCTGTACTGGAGGCCCTGCTTGCATATCCTGGTGAGAAAGTGTTATCTAGCTACTGCAATAGCTGTGATTGTTCATTGAATTAGCCTCTTGCTTACAACTGTCCTTATTTTTTTGGCTGTTTGCTCTTATTAGTTATTAGTGTTATCTCTATTAGGTCTCCTTAGTCTATTCCATATGCTGATATGCACAAGAGATTAAAAGTTCCCTTAGTCTCTTATTGTGTATTCTGGATGTTGCATATCAGCAATGTTTTTAAATCGTCTAGGCGAACCTAATCGACAAAGTCTCGATAAGAGATTAGTCGCGATTAGTCGCCGATTGGGCTCGATTAGTCGTCCCTAGTCGACCCTAGTCGTTTGTATAGTTGTCCCTGTAAATATACTAGGATCGATATGCTATTTGTACATTTGTACTGTACAACATATAAAGAACCCATCGTCTGGCTTTTTTTGGCCCAGCCCACTGATTGCCCCATCTCGCCCCTTTGATCCCAACTACTCCCTCCCCTCCGGCCCACCCTTATCCCTTCTCTCGCTCGCTCCCATGGGGACCAGCCGCCTCTCCTTCCTCCCGTCTCCCGGTCGGGCCGCCTCCTCCCCTCCACCTCCGTGCCGGCCGCCTCCCTCACCTCCGCCTTGCCTGCCGCCGGACACGCCTCCCTCGCCTCCTCCCCTCCACCTCCGCATCGGCCGCCTCCCTGACCTCTGCCTTGCCCGCCGCCGGACACGCCGCCGTAGCAAGATCTGCTTCCGCCGCCGGCCAACGCATCCTCTGCGCCGGACACGCCTCCCCCGCCTCCTCCGCGCCGGACGCTTCTCCCTTGCCTCCTCCGCACCGGACGCCCGCTTCTCCCCCGCCTCCTCCGCGCCGGACGCTTCTCCCCCGCCTCCTCCGTGCCGGACGCGCCTCCCCTGCCCCCGCGCCGGACGCGCCCAGATCCACCACACCCCCGTCATGTCTTCCTCCTCTGCGGATCTGCCGCCTTCCGTGGCCTTGCTCCACGTAGCGTCAGTCCACGGCTGCTCATGGTTGAGGTTAGTAGCGTTTAATTACCTTTTTTGGAACCTTGGACCTTATAAAGCCCCCTAATCGACGATGGTGGAACGCCCAGGACGACTAGTCGTGATTAGTCGCGATTAGTCGGACGACTTAAAAACATTTCATATCAGGTAGAATTTTGAGACTGATAGAAAGTTTCGTGCTGAAACTTGGAAGTAAATTTGCTTTTAGCAAACACTAAGCTGCATCTCTTGTCCTTTTGTTCACAACTGCTTGTAGCCTGGGGTATACATAATCAAATGCTGCTGATGGCAGTTGTAAAATTATATATTCTCAGAAGATTTATCATCCGTATTTATGATCAATGCAATATATTAAGTGGGAAGCATGTCAATTTGTGGACCATCGATACCATGAATATTAATTTGTTAGTGGATAATAACTAGATGATTCTGCATTTGCATACCAATTTGGGACATCCATTTTAGTAAGAAGCTGCATATGTGTACCGTTTGAACTTATTTTGTCAAATATTCCACCTTTGTACTGTACAATGAAATTTACCAAACAGAAAGGTGGTACTTATAGTGTGCCAACAAGTTCATTGTCTTAACTGCCATTCTGATAGGTCTCCACTATCAATTATAAATATAAAGGTAGACCGGTGAAGATTAACACATCAACATATTAACTTGCCACTCCATAAAAGGTTCTATTCAAGGCTGTCTAGTCGCTGTCTAGCTGATACTCCATTTGCTTGAGCTATACTTATCTTTGTTGAACTCCAGGTTCCTATGAGATTACAGGGCAAAGAATGGTATCGGTACTACAGGCTGATGTGCTTTTTAATTCTCAATTGTCTTAGTCATTATGTCGGAATTGTTTTACATTTTTGCTCTTCTGTTAGTATGGTTTGTTTCTACTGTAAGCCCTGAGATGCCATCGATGACAAACTATAATAAACATGTGCTATCATAATATTAGGTGGTTTGCAAGTTGGAGGTGGAGTAAATTTGGAGAATGCAACATTTTACCTTAATGAAGGGGCCAGTCATGTGATTGTAACCTCCGTACGTGCTTATGCTCTAAGTTTATCTAAATATTGATGCTCTCCTTTTCCTTCTTGTGACATCTTGTATAAACACATTTGTTTGTTTGTACTTTGTACTTGTGTATGAAGACATAATTAGGGCCTATCTCCATTATAATTGTCGTTCTATTTATTTTCATTTGTCTATGCCTCTATGGATATCACTGTTTTCTCGAAACCTGTCATATTGTGTCAGAGCAAGGTTATAGAAACCCTATCTCCAGTCACTGATGCAAAGCATCTTCCTTGTTCCTCTCTTAACCAAGCTTCTATCACCACATTTTGGTGATTTCCTCCAAGCCAATGTGATTTGCTTCTTGGCTGTCTTGCATTTGTCTCCGATAGGCACACTAGTTTGCGGTCACATTGCTGTCTTATATGCTTCTTCCCATTCCTTTTCCAGATTTGGCTTGTCAATACTCAATATTCTTGCCGTGGTTTGGTCAATACTCTTAGGTGGTCTTGTTGTAAACATCATCCCTGGATCCGACTTAGAAATTGGCACTAGCAGCAGATCTTTCTCTCCCTTTTTAGCTGCTAGTATTGATGATTCTTCGCTAATAACACCTGTGGCGCTCAAGCAACCTGAGCTAGCTTGTTCTTGTATGGAGTTCAAAGCTTTCTTAATGCACTTTGTTGTTCTGTTTGATGAACATTTTCGTTGTTGGATATTATTCTTTGCACAAAAGTGCCTGAAATTGTCTTTTACTGCATTTTTCCTTGTGTATGATTTGGATATCTGTAACTGACATATTCAAGTCTTTTATGTAGTTTGTGTTTAGGGATGGCAAGTTGATCATGGAAAGGCTAAAGAAACTCGTTGAGCTGGTTGGGAAACAGAGGCTTGTGTTGGACCTTAGCTGTCGGAAAAAGGTACAAAGTACATGGGACAATTATGTTGATTTTCATTCTATGATGCTAGAATGCTAGATTTATATTTGAGACTGAAATTATCTTTAAACAAGTGAACACAATGCTATTCTGATTTGCTGAAATATGCTAGTATTACGTGCTAAGTGTAACGGAATAGTCATAGTAAAGTAAGCCCTTCAACTGTTTTGTTTGAACTGTGCTAGATGCATTCTTATGTGTGCATTCGTTCAATCATTGTTTATCGTCTAACCATAATGTTCCTGGTTAGGATGGCAGGTATACCATTGTAACAGACAGGTGGCAAAAGTTCAGTGATTACTTTGTGGATCAACGGACATTAGAAGATCTCGCTGCCTTTGCAGATGAGTTTTTGGTTCACGGTGTTGATGTGGAGGGCAAAAGGTGCCACTATGTTCCTTGTTATCTAGTCCATCTTCTCTTGATAGAAATTAGTATTTCAATGGTGACATGGCCATTAAGGGATATAATTGTTTTGTAATTCGTCACATCGATTAGTCTATCATTATATGGACCTCTTTTCATGTAATGATTTATACTTTAGAAATTCTTTTTTCTTTTCTGAACTTTTGATAATGATATAAATTTTGTTCTACCATTGAAACTAATCTGTTGCATCCAAAAGAAAATCCTACTACACTTGCTCCCTTTTTTGTAAATGTCAACAACAAAAACTTAGTCCGAAGCAAGTTAGGGTAGGCTAGTGAATGAAAGCAAACATGAACCACCAAACAAAAGGGAAAAACTTGTATCAAATATAAAGAAGGCATTAATAATAGTAATAGTACTGGGTGATCTAAAACCTACCTTTGTCAACAACAAAACTGTGTAGTCCTAAGCAATTTGGGGTAGGTTAGGGAATGAAAGCAAACATGAGCCACCAACAAGAGGGAAAAACTTGTATCAAATATAAAGAAGGGATTAATAACGGTAATATTGCTAGCGGATCTAAAACCTAGCTTTTTGTAGTGTAATATATTCAAAACTTTGTTCTATTTCTCCGCTTGGATTATTATCTCTTTGCATTATCTGCTCATTTGTATTTTTCATCCATGTTAAATACTTTAACCCTCTGAAACTGGATTTCTGATCTTCTGAAATCTTGTTTATAATCCTGCTCTAGCAGTGTAAAATTTGCCATCGAGCAGTTACCATTTTCTAATTGAAGCTAGGATGTGAATTACAGGTTAGGAATTGATGAAGAGCTTGTGGAACTATTGGGGCGTCATTCACCAGTATGTACAAACGTTGAATCTGAGTTCCAGTTTGTTTTCTACATCCTCTTTTCCCTAGTTATTAAGTCGTTGCCTAGGCATCTGAACGCTAAAATTTCCTGGGCATCCAGGTCGCCTGGCAGACGCTTTAGTCGCAAAATTGGCTGTGCGCGGGAACAAATTTTGTCTGCGCTGGGATGAATTTGGTCTGTGCGCCCGCAAGATGCGCTAAGAGAGGGAGAGAAACAGCCGCAGAGAGAGATAGGGGTAGGGAAGAGTGGGAGAGGAGACCAGGAAGAAGAGAGCTGCCGTCCGCTGGCCACTTTGTGTGCCCCTCCGCTGCGCATCTCCGCCGGCGAACACCTCCCTGTGCAGTGTTGGCGCAGCCCAGGAAACAAACACGCTCACAACTCTCTAGAACGCAGCACAGGAGCTCAAGGAGACGGCAATGGCGACGAACGGTGGTCGCGACGGGGAGCGGATGGCGCTACGTCGCGTTGAAGGGGGTGTTCGTCGGTGTTTGACGCGCGTTTTGAGCGCGGTGTGTTCTCGCTGTGCGCGTGCGTGGGTGCGCGCTGTAGACGCGGTGTCAGCGCATGTGTGTGCCAGCGCGTTGTGCGCTGGGTGCGTGTATGCCGGCGGTAGAGCCCGCACGCGCGTGTGTGTAGCGAGGCAGGGCTGGCAGTGCGCGGGGTGTGGAAGATCGGGCACGGAAGCAGGTCAGGCGCGGAGCGCGCGGGAGCAGCGCGCGGGGAGCGCTAAGTTGCACCGACCCGAGACGAGTTCAAGTCTCGCGTGATCACAACCAGGTGGATGTCTTTCGTCGACGACGGCGGAGGCAGGCAGACTGGAGCTGTTCGGCGCACAAGATGAGGCCAGGTCGTCCGGGAACACGACGCTCGGCGCGCGGGACGTGGAGGCTGGACGTGAGGGATCGTGGCCACGCACGCCACGCCCGCACATGCACTAGACACATACACGCACGCACTCCGCTCATCGTCAAGCTTAGTTCTAACAATCACCCCCCTAAGCTTGACGTGGCGACACCTTCGTCTTCATGGCTTCACTGGATCCTCCGGTGTCCGCGTGCAGCGTCGTCTTCCGCACCGTGTGCGCCACCTTTGCTGCCGCGCTTCGTATCGCCGCCGTCCGCCACGATCCTTCATGTCCGACCTCCACGTCCCGCGCGCCGAGCGCCGCGTTCCCGGACGACCTGGCCTCATCTTGTGCGCCGAACAGCTCCAGTCTGCCTGCCTCCGCCGTCGTCGACGAAAGACATCCACCTGGTTGTGATCACGCGAGACTTGAACTCGTCTCGGGTCGGTGCAACTTAGCGCTCCCCGCGCGCTGCTCCTGTGCGCTCCGCGCCTGACCTACTTCCGTGCCCGATCTTCCATACCCCGCGCACTGCCAGCCCTGCCTCGCTACACACACGCGCGCGCGGGCTCTACCGCCGGCATACACGCACCCAGCGCACAACGCGCTGGCACACACACCGCGCACACATGTGCTGACACCGCGCCTACAGCGCGCACCCACGCACGCGCACAGCGAGAACACACCGCGCGTCAAACACCGACGAACACCCCCTTAAACGCGACGTAGCGCCATCCGCTCCCCGTCGCGACCACCGGCGCCGCCGCACCGTCACTGGAGCGTCATCTTCTCCGTCGTGGCTGCCGCGTCGCATGCCGCCTTCTTCCTCCTCGGCGACACACGCCGAGGGACTTTCTCGGCCGCATTCTTCTTCCTTGCCGTAGCCGCGCCCACGCGCTGCGTCATCTTCACACTCGCCTGCGCAACCCGCACGCGCGCCCATCCAGCCGGCGATGTTGCAGCTTCTCCACCGCCAGCGACACAAGCCAACGGCCACCACGAGCACGCCTCCGCCTTGCCTCTGCTCTGATACCAATTGTTGGAGCCCAGGGACCGCTGCCGTGCCGCTCGGATCGCTCCCTCGCGCTCACTCTCGCTGGCAGCCCAAGGAAGAAGAAAAACAGTGCGTAGACAAGGTGCTCGACGATTTGCGGCGACGAACGCCCCGGGCGACGAACGCCCTGTATGTTGGCCGTTTCAATTCATCTCGACTCGGCAGCGATTACATGGGACTCCGAGCGGCCTTTATAGCCCGAGGCAGAGCGGTCCTCGCCTCTACTTCCCCGGCTCGCTCGCCACGACGCGCCCGCGCTCTGCGCCTTGCCCGAGCGATGAGCTCGCCCGCAAGACCAGCGCACGCGTCCAACGTCCTCCACCCATCGCGCTACTTCTAACAAACTCCGCACCCGACGCAGCGCCGTGCACATGTGGCCTCGACTCGGTCCACTGACCCGCCATGGCCGCAGCTCATCTGCATGCCCGCGTCCGATAGTGGCCACACAAGCCACGCCTGCACATGCACTAGACACATACACGCACGCACTCCGCTCATCGTCAAGCTTAGTTCTAACATGCAGTTCCTCCTTGCCGCCTCGAGCAGCAACGCGCCCCCAGCTCCCTGCACTTCCCTCCAACCGGCAGCGTACCTCTGATTGAAGCGCCCACTGCCGTCCTCCCTTGCGATTGGATCTGGATGCATGCTCCGCGGTTCGCGCTGCGCCCTTTGCCTCTTTTCTCTGAGCCGGCTGCTTCGACTGCTGCCCAGGCACGTCCGAATCCTCTCTCATCCCCTTCCTCTGTTTTGACCGGGCAAAGGTATATGCTTGTTTATCTGCAAAGAAAGCAGAGGACACACATGGCCGGTCATCTGTGTCACTGTGCTTGCAGCAGTTTGTCTAGTAGCGTGAGCTACTGCAGGCTACAGTACTGTTGCACCTGTGATTTGTGCTACTACTACTATTTTTTTAATATACCATATTTTCCATTATGCTCATGCATGATTTTGCTATCTATATACGATGTGCATTAGCACTACTAGTACTATTATGGCTGTTATATTATGCCATTGTGCCATTGGAGGCTAGGGTGTCGCTAATGAGCCAGATTTCCTATTTTTCTACTTTCTGTTGTGCGCCAGTACTGTAATAGCACTATTCATTATAGTATTATATGCTAAGGATTGACAATATTAAGGTATAATTTGTTTCTAAAATTTGATGACATTATATATTAAGACACTTGTATGGCATTGCCTCGCCGCACGCCTTATCCGCCAAGGCGGTTAGAAGAGGGTCACTCGCCATGCATCGCCTTACCGCCTTAATAACCATGCTCTTTTCACTATTGCTGCATATTCTTTTTTTTATTTAAAATTTTTTTATACTGTTCTGCCAGCAAATTAAATACCAAAAGTGAAGCCCATTTGCTCTTTTTTATAACAAATATTTTGTGATGGTTGTTCAGTAGACTAAGACCGAGTCCAGCAGTCCGGGTAAATGGCCGGGTATAGTACAAAGCGACACTGTTCACAGAGAGAGGGGTATTTAGAATAGTGGATAGATGTGCTTTTACCCTAGCAGCTGGCCCTTGGTCTAACTTGGGTATGGTCATAATTTGAAACTAGTGCATTTGCTTTTCAGAGAGGTCTTAGTCAAGTTGAATCAAGAAAACAAGCCATCTTTCCATGCTTGTTTCTGTTGACCTTGAACCATCATGTCCAATAAGTGATAACTCATCAAGACTATCAACAAATGAAAATTTAGTGATTAATATACTCCATGTGCGTCTTCATGGTTTAGAGTTTTGTTTTACTATTTGTGAGCTCACAGCTGTATCTTTTACTCTGTAGATCCCGGTAACTTATGCTGGGGGTGTGTCAACAATGGATGATCTAGAGAGGATAAAGAAAGCAGGCAAAAGTCGAGTAGATGTTACTGTTGGGAGTGCTCTAGATATATTTGGTGGAGATTTGCCCTACAACAACGTTGTCCTTTGGCACAAGAAGCAAAGGATGGTTGGCCAACTGTAAAGAAACATGAGATGTGGTTTGACCAGTATCATCAGCTCATATGGTTCAGTGGCTGAGCTGTGGATCATGTTTCAGAGCCTGTTCTTTTCGGCATATGTGCAGCAGCCCATTTCTGCCAAACAGGACACCGAAGTTTCCCGATCTCTTGTTTCTTGATTAAAATCTCACCTGAGCACTGTGTGGTGGCATAAATATCCTGCCCTGCTTATGCTGAAAGGAACGGAGCCTCATTTGGGTATTTGTATTAGTATTTACGTTTTGTTTGGTCAGCAATATTTTTCTGATTTTCAAATTCCAGGTTTTACAAAATAATGAAGCTAGGGTAGTGCCAATTCTAGCCAGATTTTCTTTGTATTTTGATATGTTAATGCAAAAACGTGGAATTGATTCTTGATGTTTCTCATTTACAAGTAATATGGTTTGGGGTTATGATTTTGTTCTCTGAAATAGCAAGTTGGCAGGGGCAGGTTAAGTACCAGTCTATAAGCCTGTGTGGTTTCTCCGGGATTGAACAATAGTTTGGGAAGGTTAACCAGTTAACCACTAGCCACATTTGGTAGGTGAGGCTTTGGCTTTTAAAGTTTGCGTTGACCAGAAAACAGCAGCAGCTCAAGTTGGGCTGTCTTTCATTGGATATCTTCGGCTTCATCCTATCAGGTTGAATGATGACAACTTTTGATTGTTCAAGATGTGAACTATATACATGATAGTAATCGAATAAACAAATATTTTCTGTGTTATCCTTCTGCATAATTGTGTTTTATTATTCGAGTCATTCCTGTCGTATTTGTATACATTCATGATCCATCTCATTTTCCCACTTGTGCCTGTCAATACTTTATCAATGACTCAACTCGTTAAATCCAAAATTTTGATTTTAGATCGATTAGAAAAAGGTGTCGTGGTTGCCCATTTGGTACAACGAGGACCGATTAGAGGATTTAAAACCCTAGGTAGCTTTACCATATTCAGATTTTACTGTCCTCGGCATCATACTATTTCCATATGGGATAGAGCCATCATCCCGGCTGGTGAACTGAGTGAGATTGAATTTTGTTTATATAATGAAAGATTTTATTAACTTCAAGAACATTACATCTAATGATACAAGCTCTTGAAATTTCTTCCAGCCTCTTATAAAAGCACACAACCAGAAAAAAAGGACCCATACACTCTACGACGGATCAAGGGATCAGATCTCCAGTATCTTATCATGTTATCTGCTATGTTTGCTAGCTTCCCAGCGAGCAAATGGCCGGTGCTTTGGCAGGCACACAAATAGATGGAAAAGATGGACAAAGACAGGACGACCACTGGGCACACTAATGCTACACGCGAGGCCGAGAGTGAGGCTGACCAGACGCGAAAATGGGTGCAGTCAAATCTTTTTCATTATCAAGGGTGCAATCGGATCTTAGTGGGCAGGGCAGGGACCTCTTTCCGTTTTCCTATCAATCAAAGCCAAGGGCCACACCATGCATCCAGTGCTTGTGGGAAGACTGAAGGAGGCGAAAGCGAAGCTGTGAAAACAATGCGACCAGGGAGGGGTCATGGCAACGATATTTACATCTGCTCACTTGCTATGATGCTATCCCGAGTGAGACCGAGCAGGCTCCACCACTATCCCACCGTCCATATTTACACTCCATTGTGTTCTTTTGGTTCTCCTGTTGAATACGAGCCTCATCGACTCATCGTTTACCAACGCCACTGGATCGTGGGTGAAAAGAACTCATCCGTCATCTGTGACATGCGCTGCACCACCCTTACCTCTGAAGGCTCGAGACTATGAATCTCACAGAAAAACGTAGGATTCGAAAAAGATTCCCAAGGACCCTCAGATGGAACAGATTCTGAATCCAGGAGCAGGAGGCACTGAATTACGTCTATTGCTATTCGTGACATATTCCGAACTTTTTTTTTGGCATCCGTCGGTCCCTGTCCCTCTCTCGTAGTTGCGCCTGACAAAATTTGTATTTAAATTTCGCATAGACAGAAACCAGGGAAAAAATATATACTAGTATATACTCCTACATAGCCTATACACAAATCCACTGTTCCTTTTGTGCGTGTTCTCACTCGCCGCTGTCAACGGCTGGTCCCGATCTCGCTTATGCACGGCACGCATTCGCTCGCTGGAAGCATATGGCCCAAAAGGCAACGAAGAATGTCCGGTACGGTGTCTGGCGCTGGACCCCGGCCGGGCATGTGGTTTGGCGCGCAAGACGACGTCAGGAAATAATCAAACACACAAAGCGTTGGGTCA
The DNA here is from genome assembly GCA_022530915.1 of Paspalum notatum. Lineage (NCBI taxonomy): Eukaryota > Viridiplantae > Streptophyta > Magnoliopsida > Poales > Poaceae > Paspalum > Paspalum notatum. The sequence continues at coordinate 30,435,957 of CM039692.1, forward strand.
GGACAAAGCAGATCCCAAATCCCACTCAACGCTGTCGCGCATCGCCTGCCCACCTTCGTAAATTACCGTTGCCTCCTGACACGCACGTCGCAAGGCACCGTAAAACAAAACAAAATTGTGGCCCGCCCGGCCACTGGAATCTCTGTTCGTTAGCAAAATTTCCGGGCTTTGAGGTGGTGTGCTACTGCTGATGTTCCAACCCGCAACCGCAACAGCCTTTAGCGGGCATCCGCATGAGGAAAGTCCACGCAAAACAAAATGTAATGGATGATCTTTTTTTTCCTGCCAACGTGATTGCAGTTGTTTTGCTAGGAAAGTTTTTTTTTTCTTTTTGCAAAGAGGGTTTGTTTTCCTTAGAAGGTGATGCTACTATGCTAGTGCAACATCGTAGGCTGCCCAACCCTTAGAAGGACAACCATGGCGACGTTTTGTATAATAATAATGTAAGGCAGCAACTAGCTAGTGCTTGGCTCGCCTTATAAGACACCTTTGTATCTTGTAGCAAACAACCGCGATTTAGTTTCGTCGACTCCATATAAAGGGGTAAATTGGGGGATCCTTTTATTCATTTTAACATGGTCACCCCTTAGCTGCTAAGTTGGAATGCTAAATACATTACTCCATCCATTCTTTTTTATTTGTTGCGTTTTAGTTCAAAATGAACTAGCGAACGACAAATATTCGAGAATGGAGATGGTATGGAACTATCCCTCTTTGCAAAGGAAACAAAACAAAAGTACACAAGTGTCGATGCTTAGGTAAACCAAACATCTTTATTGTGTCTTGTGTAGAAACCAAAAAATACAGCTTGTGAAACTAGATAACTTAGAAGCACGCTCTCATGTTTTCATGGTGATGACAATTTGTGTACTAGCAAACTAGCAAAGGGTAACTGCCCCCCCTCCCCCTACACAATGAGAATCAATTAGGTTTCTAGCAAACTGGCAAATATCGCCAAAGCTTTTGCCTAGAGAGACCCATTGGGACATGAATATTGTAGGTTGCCCTAGGCCAGCAAGTAAACCTAGGGCACCACCTCTAGCCATCATGGAGGTTGAAAGAGATATTAGAATTTGGAAGTAAAAAAAGTAAAGGCATAATATGTTAGGGTCAATTGGATGCCACCCAATTGGTGATGGCCTTAATATTTATGGGTGCGTAGATCAATACTAGAGCAGTCGAGATTTTATAAAAAACTCATTAAACTTACTAAAATCCATCTCCAACTTTTTTTTGAATTTATCTAATAATACTTTGGCACCTAGTATATAAAAACAGATAATTTGGTTTTCTCAGATGTCTGATTTGATCACTTCATATAAACTGGATAATCTGGTTTAGAAATCCAAATGTTTCCGATTTTTCTATAATCTTGGCCATCAGGACCAAGATGCCACAATCTCACCTTCTCTGATCATTCCAGTTGTAGAAAGAAAATACTCCCTGCATGTCCATGCTTGCTAAGGCTATTGTTATCAGGCCATCTATTCAAAATTCTACCCTACCTTCTATTATACCTTATGTTTCAAACTTCACGGTGTCTCTACGGTGTGTTTATAGTGTTTTTCACATTTTTTTACACTTTCTGATAACAATAGCCTACCTTTGCACACCTATACTCAAAACTTTCAACACACAAGGGCCAAATTGCAAAAATAATCACAAAAAGGTAGGCACCAAGGTCTACCCTTTGCCTTTGACACCCAGACGGCCAGACCGAGGGCCCAGACTCAAATCAAATCTGCTCCAGCCCCAGCTCCAAAGCTTCAACTTCAAGCATCAGCAACCTCCACCACCTCCCTCTCTTCCTCCTCATCACTTGGAGTAGTAGCAACTAGCAAGCAGCTACACAACACAGCAGAGCGGAGTGGAGTAGGGAGCTGGGCAAAGCAGCCCCAACCGGCAACCGCCGCCGCGGCCATGCGTCTATCGGTTTTGCTCCTCGTCGTGGCCCTGCTCTGCCACGGCGGCGGCGGCGGCGGCGGCGGCGTGGCAGCGTCCACGGATTTCAACTTCCCGGCAGCGTTCAACTTCGGGGACTCCAACTCCGACACCGGCGGCCGCGTGGCTGCCGGGTTCGAGTCCATCTTCCCGCCCTATGGCTCCACCTTCTTCGGCGGGCCCGCCGGCCGCTTCTGCGACGGCCGCCTCATCGTCGACTTCCTCAGTACGCCCCGCTTCTCGTTCCCTCTCCTCCTGATTCCATGTTCTTCAACTCGCTCGTTAGGACCACCGACTGTTACCACTTACCACCTGCGCTGGCACCCGAAACAATCGGTGCACGGATGATCGGATTCACCTTGAACTGCGCGAACACAGTCGTCACGTGGCGTGGATTGTCGAAGCTGCGTTGTTTCTGTTGGTTTCTTGGCACCCTCTAGTCCGCTATGGCCCCGGCCCCCGTCTTTGATTCTTGAAGACATCGTGCCCATTTGGTCCGGCGGTTGTTGGGGAAAAGGTCGATTTAGTTAGGATGGTCTGTGGCCGGACAGGACAAAAGGCACCCGTGCGGTGGTTGTAGCAGTGGAGATTGAGGCATCATTGCAGCTTGCAAATGGTCCCTAGTGGTTGTATGCTCTGTTCTAGCACCCGTCGAGGAACTGTGCGGGGTGTATGTGGTCCAGTTCTGCAACTAGCTAGGGGAATTGCTGTTTGTCGCCAATTTTCCGTGGGATTCAGTGGATCTGCAGGAAAGCGAGTGTTTTCTATTGGTGCAGCTCGTCGCGATTAGTGCGATTTTCTATTTGTATTTGCTTAATTTCTGGTGGTTTGCCATAGGCTGCCTTCTTTGCTGGATCTACTGATTGAACCCTCCCAATCCCATGTGCTTGCATTTAAATAACTTTACAAGGACTATGGCTGTCAGCTGTTTTAGATTCTGCTGAAATCACTGAGGGGTTGTGGGGATTCCGAGTAAGGTCCTCCTTTGGAATGCCAGACTTTTTCTCTAATCCTGCATTTTTCTGTGAAGTTGAACTGAGTTTCTACACGAATCCTATGAAATTCCTGCATTTCAAAGTGAACCAAGGTGCTCTGTCTCCATCGTAAAATATGAGAGCTTCTGAGTTTGTGTTAGGTTAAATTGTTCTAAGTTTGACCGAGTTTGTGGAGAAAGGTATTGGCATCTATCGCATCCAGAAAATAACATGTAAAAATGCATTTCATACTTTAGTCTTTTTTCGGGCGGTACTTATTTGATATCGTAAATGTTATTGATCTTTTCTATAAACTTTAGTCGGACATAGGATAGTTGACTTAGGTAGTATTTGATTGGACATACAGCATCATGAGGTTGAGCTGCAATATCTGTTTGGTGGGGGCCCAAGACAAATTTATGCAGAGCTGTATAGCTGATAAAGAGAACAACTGTCCTACTCACTTTAGAAGGGCTTATGCATATCCCCTTGTGGCATTTGAGTTCACTCAGAGCATTCCATTGTACATAAGCATAAATTTTCTTATTCCATATCCTCTCCATTTTACGTCACATAGAATTTGTTGTATGTTGTCTCATTATTGTTTCATAAACTTTTGCATAGTGGAGGCAATGGATATGCCACTCCTTATTGCATATTTGGATTCTCTTGGTACACCAAGCTTTCGGACTGGTGTTAATTTTGCTCAAGCTGGATGTTCAGTCACACCAGCAAATCCAACATCTGTCAGCCCGTTTTCATTTGGTCTTCAGATTAAGCAATTCTTTGCCTTCAAGGACAAAGTTACAAAGCTTCTTTCCAAAGGTATGGATGTTTGCTTTTGAGGCCTCACATTCTGAAATTGTGGGTTGCAAAGCAAGATAGGAATATCTTATGTCTATCCCATAAGCATATAACCTTCTGAACAAAGCAATGAGCATCATGATTGTCAATAAGAAGGCATAATATAGAGTAATTTACAAATAAGATTATGCCCATCGCTTCTCCAGTTGATAACCAAACAAAGCTTTTTGATTTCAACAACTGAGACTACAGAATTCAGTTGGTGAAGTAACTTCTTATTTTGCTTATGCAGGAGATATGTACAGGCGATATATTCCTCAGGAAGATTACTTTTCAGAGGGACTGTACATGTTTGATATTGGGCAAAATGATCTTGCTGGTGAATTCTATTCAAAAACAGAGGACCAAGTCATTGCATCTATTCCAACTATTTTGTTGGAATTTGAAACTGGGCTCAAGGTTTGTATCCTTGCAGTTTTCTATGCCTTTTTCCCCCAGAGCGGTTACTAATTCTGTATAGAGATCAGATTCTGATATAATTCATTTAGATCCCAAATTCTGCATTTTCGTTCTTTCCGTCATTTTCTTTCTGTATGCTGTTTTGGGTAAGATGGTGTTTCACACCTTACTTTCTTTCTTTGTTCCTTCATTTCAGAAACTATATGACCAAGGTGCTAGGAAATTCTGGATTCACAACACAGGTCCTCTCGGTTGCTTGCCTCAGAACATAGCCTTGTTTGGCAAAGACCCATCCCAACTAGATGAGCTTCACTGTGTAGCAAAGCACAACCGTGCTGCAAAACTTTTCAACTTACAGCTGCATGCACTTTGCACAAAGTTGCGAGGTGAATTTGCTGGAGCCAGCATCACTTATGTGGACATTTACACCATCAAATACAGCCTGATCGCCAACTATTCTCGATATGGTAAGCAGCATAGACTTTCCGTTTTGTGTGACTACATCTAAGATTTGTCCCTGCATTGTGGCACTATGAAAAGATATCGAGTGTTATGCATGCTTCAAAGAGAAGTCTTACAATGAAGTGGCACTATCAATCGTGAACAAGTGCTTTGCAATAATTTACCCAACTAAAACTGGTGGAAGATAAAGATGCCTTTTTTTGAATGTCTAGTGACCTCAGCCTTATAGAAGCAACTCTAACATCTGCTTGTCCTTCTCGACAGGATTTGAGCATGCCACCCAAGCATGTTGTGGATATGGAGGTCCACCACTGAACTATAATGGTGACGTACCATGTGGACAGACAAAGTCTTTGAATGGTAAACTGGTTACTGCAAAAGGGTGCAGCGACAGTACTGAATTCGTCAATTGGGATGGAATCCATTACACAGAAGCTGCAAATTTCCATATTGCATCACAGATCCTGACCGGGAAATACTCTGATCCCCCGTTCGTCGACAAGATGCCATTCGTCATAAAACCTAGGTTCTAATTAGCACACACACTTACTTTCTCTTTAATCAACCACATTAACAGCATTCGATGCAGAGGCGATGTATTTATTACCTGTCAATAATCTTATATAGCTGGATATCAAAAAGGGGGAAATCATATATATAGCTTGGCTTCAGTTGCCTACAGCTTCTTGTGACCGATTCCAATTGTGACATGGCATCATAATCCAAGTTCTAGTAAGAGTTTCACATTGCAAGTAGTACGTGCTAGACAGACTGACAGAGGTAGTAATATATATATGCTGCCGCAAGAAAAAATAACCGGCACGGGTATGCACTTGTATTAATCATCCTCTGTTCACTTCTAAGAATTTCAACAGAAGAACCTCAAGCTGGGGAGATTAATTAGCAATTCCTCTTCGTTACATACATTTACTGTACAGCACGCTATTATTGACTCACTTCTTGGACACGTAGGCGTAGTACTGCGCCATGGGCACGACGAAGGCGATGACGAGCAGGCCGCCGACGACGAGCGTGAACTGCCCGCGCTTCTCCTCCGTCTCTTCCTTGGTCTTGAAGTTGGACTCCCGCTTGTTCTCCTTGAACGACGGGCCCCCAGTGTCCGGCAGGCCGTCGATCGCCACCGCCAGCCGCTTCGCCGCGCTGAAGATCGCCTCGTTGTACTTCTCGTCCGTCGCGAGCACTGGAGGATGCAGTCGCCATGCGTGACGACGTGAGTGTCACGGCGGCCGGCCGTCGTGTTGATGACATGAAACGGCGGCCTACGTACCTGGGAGGTTCTCGGAGACGGTGGCGTCGAGGACCTGGTCGCCGACGGCCTGGATGAAGGCGGGGCCGCCGGTGACGGCGCCCTCCTTCTGGCTGGTGACGAGTACCACGATGCCCTTGTTGTTGCCCTCCTCAATCGTCGGGTACCACTTCTCCAGCACCTGGTCCGCGTACTCGAACGCGTCGGCTTTGCTCTGCGACACTCTTGATGAGATCCATGGATCAGTGGGTCAAGCTCACAATCTAGCTGCAAGGACGACGACGAAGGACACTGCGGGAATGTATATGCGACGCAATGCGCGCGCGGACGTACCGTGAGCTTGCGGACGGTGATGAAGTTGAGGCGGATGTTCTTGCGGGCCTCGAGGTCGCGGGCGAGCCGCTTGACGTCGGACTTGGTGACGCGGCTCAGCACGCCGGCGTCGTCCACCACGTAGGAGTCCACGGGAGGGCCGTCGTTCAGCACGTCGAACTCCGACGCTACCGCCGGCGCGGGCGCCGGGGCCAGGCTGATGGCCAGCGACAGCGCGGCCGCCGCCAGGCCGTGGTGCAGGAACGACAGCCAGCTCCCGCCGACGCCGTCTCCATGTCCTTGTCCATGACGGGAAGAAGCGACGGCGGCCGGCGGCTGTTTCTTGAGCGCGCAGGAGACGGCGGCGGGCCTGGAAGAGACGGTAGCAGCGAGAGGCGGCGGTCTCCTGGAGCCGCGGAGTGGCGTGAACAATGTGGAGGGGGAGAGGAGGGTCTCCATTGCTGCTGCCGCGCGCGGGAGCTCGGGGCGGGGACGGAGGAGAGGAATCACCCTCGCTTCTGTGGGCACAGATCACTGGAGTTTCTGATGCGCCCGTTGGCTCTGGATTGTGATTGGGTGGCTGGGATTCTGGAGCCGGATAAGGTGCGGTGCGCTGCCAGCGCCCAGCTTCATTGCAGGAATCTAGGCCATTTTCGGCGGTCAAAAACCTTTTCGGCGGGAGCGGTCTACCGACGATAAATAGCTGAAAATAGACTTATTTTAGGCGGCAAACCGCCGAAAATATACCAGGAGCCGACCATTTTCGCGCCTGGCCGAGCCGCCGAAAATAAAGCCTGTTATTTTCGGCGGCTTGCACCGGCGGGGGCGGCGGCTAGGGCTGGCGCGGCCGGCCAGGACGGCGCGTCGGCCGGGGGTGGTGGGCACGGCCCGAGGCGGGCGGCGGGCCGGTGCAGCGGCGGCCGGGGGCGGCGGGGCGCGCCGGGCGGGCGAGCGGGCGGCAGCGGCGGGCGGGCATGTGCGTGTGTTGCGTGAGTTGGAGACGGAGGGGCTCAGCCGCGGGCCAGACAAGGTTCCATCGCCCCCTTGCTTTTGGCTGGCCGCCGAAAATAGAGTAATTTTCAGCGAAAATAAGCTATCTATTTTCGTCGGTCCAGTGAAACCGTAGAAAATAGTCAGTTTATTTTTGGCGGTCCATCTCAACCGCCGAAAATAAAACAAACTGCCGAAAATTCTCCAGATTCTTGTAGTGCGTGGACGACCCTTGTCTAGATGACTGGATGTCAGAACTCAGAAAATTTCATAAGAGAGTTAAATGGTAGTAGTAATATATGTGAGTTATAATGTCTGCCATAGAAGTGCCTTTCTTTCTCTTTCATATATTTCCATGTGTCATGTTAATACGCACCAGCATGGCTAAAATCAGCCGACTACATATCACATTATCTACATTTCAAATTTTAATATGCGTATCAGGGGCGAAGCTACATGAGGTTGTTGGGATCGGCTGACCCGATGACTTTGTTGTACCTCCATATACCCTGCAATTTTTCACTAGCCAAGGCCCCTGCTGCCTAGCAAATATATCAGACCTTGATGTCTGGCAGTCCACACCTCAAAAGCCTAGCGCCAACCATAATCTATCAGGGAAAAGGTAACAAAGCTCAACTTTACAATCTCATCAAAGTCCAACCCGCAAGTGGAAGTGGCAAGCGTCAAAGCCCATCTCCCTTTTTATGGACGTGGAGCCTAGCAGAGTAGCAGGTTAGCGTCAGGTTCTTTCCTTTCCACAGAAAGACACCTCTGTCGATTTATCTCCGGGTGTTCGACGGCGTTCGCCGTTCGGCGATCTCCCTCTTCGCCCGCCCTTGTTCTCGCACCGGCAACCAAAGCATGTTGGGATAAATTCTATGCAAGTGAGAAAGAAAAAAAGTTCATTTTTGACCATCGAACTATCGTCCGAGTTTGGATTTAGCCATCGAACTCTGAAACCGGGTATATCTGACCATCCAACTACTAACACAGGACATATTTGGCCTCATTGGTGGTTTCAAAGGTGGTTTTCATTTTTAAAAATAATTTTTAAAATCTATTTGATCTTTAAAAAAATCATAACTAATACATTTTAAATCAGAAAAATATGAAACCAGTACCAAAAGTTTTTTAAAAATATAATCTATCCACTAGTATTCTACTTAGAGTTATATGGATCTCATTTATTATCCCTCCTAGAGCTTTATTTTTAATTTACATGTCTAATATTTATATGTATTATTGTTTTGCATTATATTAAATCAGGAGATCACCCAAAAGATTACATTTTAGAAAAATTTTAGTACTAGATTCATGTTTTTTCTGATTTAAAATGAATTAGTTATGAATTTTTAAGTATTAAATAGATTTTTTATTGTTTTTATAAATGAAAACCGTCCTTGAAACCACCAGAGGGACCGAATATGTCCGGTTTCAATAGTTAGATGGTCGGATCCGTTTTTATAGTTTGATGGCCAAATCTAGATTTAGACGACAGTTGGAAGGTCAAAAATGGACTTTTTCCAATGAACCCCCCCCCCCCCCCCCCACCCACCGATAATGGCAATCCTAATTAATGGAGGCACTTCAAAAGGAGATGGCAATGCATTAAATCCAATCTTCGTGAATCTCATGAAATGAGGGTAATTTTGATGATTGTCCGTATGATCCGTTAAATAGAACTAATATCTCTATTACAAATGTATAATGCACCTAGTTTTTTCCATAACTTTAATCATTTTTTATTCAAAAAATTGCTTAAACATATAAAATTTAAGTCATGCTGAAACTATGTTTAGTGATAAAACCATTACAATAAAATAAATGATAACTTATGAACTTTTTGATTAATACAAATAATTTGAAATTAAAAAAATCAACTGCATCAAATATTTGTAAATGGAGGGAGTATAAAAGAATATTATATTACATAGATCAAAATTTACTACGTAACTACTATTCTGAAAACTTAACTTACTGGTGTTTTTTTAATAAAATGTTAATGTTATATATATTATAATGTTATATATATTATATTATTACCACAAGATATAGTTAGTGCTTTGCATTTCTACTGACCATCGGCAATTTATCCCGGCTTTGCCATGATGTGTATGATGCATCTATATGCTCATCCATATACACGTTGTAGTAACGACCTCAGCCCAAATACTATGTATACACAAAGGTTAAAGGTTAACGTGTACTCCCTCCATCCACGAAAGAATGAAATTCTGAGTTTGTCCTAAGTCAAACTATCGTAAGTTTGACCAAGTTTATATAAAAATGTAGTAACATTTATGATATCAATTATGTATGATATGAAAATACATTTCAACACGAATCTAATGATACTAATTTGGTAGCATAACATTTAATATATTTTGATATAAATTTGGTCAAAGTTAAGAAAGTTTGACTTAGGACAAAGCCAGTATTTCATTCTTTTGTGGACGAAGAGAGTAGTGCGAATGTCTCTCTAAAGATATCTGATGAGATGTAGTGGAAACAATGTGATTTTTAATCATCTTTATATAGTTAGTAGTTAGGAGAGAAACACGTCGCCTTGTAAGAAATTACTTATATGTTTAAATTTTGGTCATATGGCGATAAGCAGATATGGTGATGGAGCTTTGGCATAGGTTCTCCAGCTATGGGATAGAGGATATCAGACGGGCCGGTTGTGGGGGCAGAGCCCTACTAGAGTGTTAGTGTGATTGCGGTGGCAATTGTGGTTGAGTTATAAGGGTGGGATGGGGAGCACACCGTCAATAAAAACACAAACATGCAGGGCATAGACTAAGAACAGTAAGAGGATCAATATAAGGACAACTTTAGTGTTATTCTATATAGGAGTAAGAGAAGCGGACGGTTCGGTGCGTACCGAAATACACATTGCAGCTGACTAACCATAGAAAATGATTTTTAACGGCTAAAACTGGTAACTGAAACATGGCCAAAAGCATTTCACTTGGCCTAATTCGGATATTTTCGGATTGAAAGGGATTGAAGTAGATTATGGAAGATCGTGGAGAATTTTAACCTATTATAGATTTATACATATTTTGATCTTTTAATCCACTCCAATCTATGATTAACAAGTAATAAACCTTAAAAAAACTCTCTTCCGGTGGCCGCTTTGCCATGGCCCATGGGAAACCCTCCAGCAATTGCAATACTGCCGCTTATCCGAATTCCAAAATCACACCGTGCAGTGCTTCCTCTCGTGGCGCTTATCCGAATTCCGAAATCACACCGTGCTTCCTTTCGTCTTGCCACGGACGGCTCCTGACCTCCGCCGCTAGGCGCGGGCGGCTCCATGGCCCCCGCCGCCCTCATGCCGCTCGCCCTTTCGCCGCCTCATCCGAACCCATTGCGTCGCTCGCTCTGCCGCTGTGGCGCCTCGCGCCGCGGCTTCACCGTCCACACCGCCATCGCCATCGCCATTGCCTCCGCGTCCACGTCCGCGGCCTCGGCGGAGGGCCCCTCCCCATCTCCGCCCGCCTCGCCGCCGACGCAGACTCCTTCCTCTAAAACGGGCTCACCGGTGCTGGGCGGCATCGCGAACACGAGGTCCTGGTCGCAGTACTACGGCAGCGGCTTCTCTATCCGCGTGCCGCCGTCCTTCGAGGACATCCTCGAGCCCGAGGTAATTACCATGGCCTCCCGTTTCCTCTCTCTCCTAGTCCTAGGTTGCCTCTGCCTTCTGCGGTTAAGCTGCTGGCGGCTGGGGTGCACGGGGGAGCTCAATGTTTGGTTTCTAATTGGTGGTGAATGCTGACTCCTTGCGCGTCTCAGGACTACAACGTCGGGATGACGTACTACGGCGACAAGGCCAAGCCTCGGGCGTATGCGGCCCGTTTCGCGTCTCCAGATAGGTAGGTAGGTAAGGCCCCGCTCTACTCCATGAACTGCAGCTCTGGCACCTCCAGTTCTGTGCATTAATTTGTGGTTGCATTTGTCCCAATTTCGCAAGGATGTCGTAGGAATGAACTTTGGTGGTGATGGTGTTGCACATGCTAAACACAGAGTGCTCTGCTCCTCTGTTTGATGCAGGGACGAGCTCATAAGCGTGGTCATTAAGCCGTCAAATCAGCTCAAGATCACATTCCTAGAGGTTTGAGCGCAGACCTGTGCCATTTTAATGTTTTTACCCATCATTTATAATCCCTCCTGGATTTATCTGTTTTCTGCACAATATCTAGTCAAAAGTGGCATGGCATTTCAGAGTAGGCCTAGCAATATTTATTCTCACATCTGTTGAGTGTTGAGAGCATTCACATCAACCCTTATGCATAGAACATAAAGGAGTTTTAACATAGACAACATTGTATACTCACAAATTTGTTGGAAACTTAGATACAAGGACCTCCCACAATAGACAATTGTACTCCCAACAATGGTGAGACCAGCACGTCAGATATATGCATGACCCACAGGGGGTGGGGTGGGGTGTGTGTGCTGGGGGGGGGGGGGGGTGGGGGTCTAGCACGTCAGATCTATGCACCTTTTTTTTGTCAAACGCGCAGCTCTAATTCCACGGCCTGGGTTATTTTTTTTAATCATAGACAAGCTCTTATCCCAACAATTGAACTTGCTCTTATTAGTGTGAATTTTTTAAGTTTATTGAACTGAGTGTTTAACAATAAAAGGAGAACACTGGCATAGGTATGACCAAAATGTTCTTTGTAAAGAAAAGGACAATTAACAAGGCCTCCGTTATGGAACACACCGGTGTTGCCGTTGATTAGGTTGCTTTTTATCTGAATATAGGATCACAATGAAAGAGCCTTATATGATCTGTGCATGACAAATTTCTGAATGATGTTCCACAAATATTGAGTTGCAGGCAAAAGATATAACTGACTTGGGCACTCTAAAGGAGGTGTCAAAGATATTTATACCTGGTGATTTCTTTTATCTTGAGTTGGATATTGCGAATTTTTGTTTGCTGACAAATGAAAATGGATATTATCATAAAAAAAGAGATGACCATGACCATTAAGTGTCCACATCTTTGACCTTTCCCATATCAATGATGAAACTTAGTTCATGTGGGGCATAGATTCTTGTGTTTATTCATTCTAAATGTGACAATTCATTTTATGACTAGTGTGACATATATTAATGTTCAAAGCTTTGACTTACTAGTTACTTTGCATCCTCGTTTTAAAAAAATTGCAAAAATTGCACTATTTACAGTCATTATGAGTTGCACAAATAGGAAGCCTGTTTTTGCCACTGTGCTTTACAAGTCTTTTTGTTTAACACTATATAATCTTAGCATTATGTAATGTTGCTGTTTTCTTGAATTTCATTTATTCAAATTAAATACAGAGTGAAAAGCTAGTCCCATTCCAAAACACACACACAATTGATAAGAAAATATGAAGGTGAAAAAAGCACTGATACAGTTTACTAATCTGGGAAAATTTCCTTATATCATTGGTTCCTTTTGTAGCTGGTGCAAAAGTATTCTCAGCTCGAACAATTAAAGTTAAGGACGAGGAGGATATTAGGTAATATCTGATCTTTATACTAATTTTATAGACAAATATCTGATTCAAATATTATCTCTAGTTAGAAACAGTATCAAAATTTGGAAACAGTTTTCCTCGTAATTTTTTCATGAGTAAATTTCCCACAGGACATATTACTTTTATGAATTTGGTCTGGACAAACAACATGTTGCTCTAATGGCTACTGTGAATAGTGGGAAGGTAATGGCTGTCCTTTTGATTTACATTCTTAAACGAGTATTGAGTCCTACAATTTTCTTGCTTTATGTCAGCTTATTTATTCTGATATATATCCTCCTATATGAGTGTGTTTGCATTTTCAGTTGGATTACATATACGCAATGTCTGTTATTTCTTTTATGGAGGATTTCTCATCACTACTACGCTTCTTTGCTATCATGGGCCTTAGATCCTGATGTTTAAATTCTCCTTTGAGAATAGGTATATGTGCAATGGAATCATATAAGCCCAACACAGATACGAATCTTAGTTATTCTATAATAAACACCCACCTCCCCCCTCTCCAAACTGATCAATACAATCTGAAATTGTGGAGCTCAGAGAGATTGAACAGCTTGAAAGTGGCAGTCACTGAAGAGCAATAGTTGGTCGTTTACAATGATGTTGGCTGAAGGAGCTCTCCAACACCAATTTGCTTGGTCCACTCACGCTTCATCATATCTTTAGCAAATATTTGGTTTGAGGAAATCATGGGACCACCCGAACGCCAAGTGCTCTTATGGCTTGCAATTCGAAACAAATGTTGGACAGCAAACCGTTTAGCACAAAGAGGCCTCCCCATCCTGTTTCTAGTGTTCTCTGCGACCAAGACAAGAAACTTTTCCGACATATTCTCACCACTTGTGTTTATGCGAGTTAATTATGGTATAATCTGTTATCTCCTATTGGCCGGTGCTGTTCCGAAAAACATTGAGTAGAGTTTCATGCATTGGTGGAGGAAAGCAAGTCAGAAGATTGACAAGAATTGAAGAAATGTGTATTTGAGGGAGCTTGCCCATCCCTACATAACGCCCAAATTTTTTTTAGAAATGAGTTGAGGCTCTGGTCGCTTGCTGGGGGACAAAAACTCCAGGAGCTTACTTCAGTCATGCTGTACGGTGTAGGTCTTTTGGTCTTGGTCATTTTCTCTCTCTTAGTTGCATCAGGTGATTAGTGCGTTAATTTTTTTCTCCTTGCAACCTGCTTCTTTTCTCTTAATTGATGGTGGATGGTTGCCTTTGTAAGGGCTCATTCCTCTTCTCTTTGTAACACGAAGATACACAGCTCCTGTGTGTGTTCTGAGAAAAAAATAGCTGTCTGTGTATAGAAAAAATTCATTCTACAGAGCACAATCAACCGTACTAGTGAAACAGGCTCTTCCAAATTAAGAACCAAAATTTGTGCTTAGTGTTAGAACAAGGTACTGTGGTATGTTTCATGGAACTACATGCTTCTGAGAGAAGTGCCAGTAAGTATGCAATGTCTCGTGAGAGATCATTGATCAATTAGATCACTTGTCCAGATCAAATCAGGGCAATTAGGAAGCCAAAGCTTAGCTCGAATGACATGAAGAGAGCACAAAAACTGGTGCCATACTGTTGATACAACACAAAACAAAGAATTGCTGGATTATGCTCGTAGCTCTACTGAAGATACTCTCACATCTCTCTAGCTGATGAAAGACCAATAAAGCTCAACCTGATTGGTTCCTCTGCGCCCATGCACAATATAGCTGTCAAATGATAATCACTGATCCACTAAGCCACGTTAGTCTCCGGATCAACTTCCTCATTTGGAGCCTACAGCGAGATGGGATGGCAAGCCAATGAGCCTGCGTAGCATGCAGACTGTAGAGTGTAGATGCCCATACATGGTAATTCTGATCATTCAGCTTGACATCTAATAATGCCATGAGAACATCACCAGAGGGGCAGAGGGCATGGGTTTTGCGAGTAATAAGGACAAGTTGCAGCAAAAGGAATTGTGAACAGGTGCAGTAGCCCCGTCCCAACTCATGGCCAAATCTGTCCAGCAGCACCAAATGCACAATGCAGTGGCACAAAGCACTTTGAATCTTTGAACAAAGGCCAAAAAAAAAAAAAAAAGAAGAATCTACTGAAACAGCTCTTGCTATCAGCTGTTATAATTGGCAGCAAAATAACACGGCACAGAACAGCTGATGGTTTCATACTGTGAGATGTGGAAGATTGGGTGGCTGCATATGTCTCCAAGCGGTTGGCATTGGTGGTAAGTGCAGCGAGCAAGAAAGCCCTAGACAGCAGCACCTTTAATGAGTGGAAATCCAGAGCAGGGCGTGCACCTGGAGCACCTCCAGATAGCGATCTGCTGTGGGGGAGGAGATTGGTATTCGAATCAGGCTGCCAGGACGCCAGGTCCCTGCTGGTGGCAAGCTAATCACTTTCTGATTTAACTCTTCCCAGTGGCTGTCACGACTCACAACTCCTTTACAGATACTGCAACTACTCCACCAGTCGATACTGCAACTAGTTCGGCGACTAGTTGGAGGGCCATGGTGAAGTGCCGCAGATGATTGGTTCTGGATTGCGACTGGTGGCGGGAATGATCAGATCAACGGCGAGGGTTATGGCCTAGGCTCTTTAACCCAACCAAACCCAGCGAGATGCATTGGAAAAATCAGGGGCAGCCATAAGCCATGTGAACTAAACAAACACATACTTAGGAATTCTTACTGTACTGTGCATATCATTTTTTAGCCATACAAGTAAATAGAACTTCTGTTCCTCTCCAAATACAAAGTAAAACAAACTTTCAAAAAGTATTTAAATTCCTTAATAGGCCGAACTGAATACTTGTACCAATCTGTGGCTAGTCCTTACTCCTTATACAACTCACTTTATATTATCTTAAACAAATCATTTTCTTCCTGAATAATTCTTGTCCCTTTTACCTTCAATTTTCTTGAACTTTATGTGATCATGTGATTACAGACATACATTGCCGGTGCTACTGCTCCAGAGATGAAATGGGGTGATGACGGCGTGAAGTTGCGTTCTGCTGCCGTATCTCTGTCTGTATCGTGACTGTCTAAAACAGGACAGCAAAAAGGATTATGCTCCTACTTCAGATTCAGCAATATGCGGATCCTAGTCACCGAAAGAAGGTAAATAGTTCTATTATTCGGCAACAGCTACAGAAGAACTAGGTGAGAGACTCTGCACAAGGTTTCAGTTAAGTCTGTAAACACATTTCGAAACTGGATTATATTGTCATGGAGAATGACAGCATAGTTGAATTTTGTTATTTAAATCGTGTTCACCTACAATGGTTTTTTTTCAATACATACGCGCGTGTACCGGAGTGGCACAATAGATAATTTCATTCGCCCCCCTTTGGCCCAAATTCCGATAGCAGGTGGGGATTGCACCTGGCTTTGAAAGTCTGATACATTATCTGATCAGCGAAATTGGCAACTTGCCAGGATGTTCTCTTGGAGATGTTGGTTTTTGCACTCCAGACTTTACAAGTTTACATTTGCAACGAGTGAACAGTCTTCCTGAAGCTCAAAATACCGTACAAGATCCATTCTAGTACTCAGGCTATCTCCAATGGTTCCCAAAAAAGAGTTTCTTAAAATACTGTTTTGCACTGTTTAACATAAATGCTGCACTGTAGACAGAAATGTGTGTGATTAGAATAATGATAGAGAGTGAGATTTGAGAAGCCTCGTTGGAGACAGCCTTAGTTTTGTTCATTGCTAGGGCAAAGCTTATAGTCACGGTCCTGATGCGTAACAGATGTGCAGAGTGGTCATGCTACGAATTCACAGCCCTTGTAATTGTCTTCTGAGCTGAAAAGACGGGTACAGGTTCCTGCGGTACGAGGTATCGACACAGGATGGTCCAGAATTGCATTGTTTCCCAATAACAGTCGCGGAAGACCTTTTGGAGTGCCGGTAGTTGCCATTGCCAGTTCTGTAGGGCTCTTTTTTTCTGTTATATTATGCCTACCAAAATTCTAAGGTAACTTCGATCCCATTGCATTTAGGTCCAACTAACAAAGCCGACAACTCTAACGCGGATTTATTATATTTTGACATTTTGGAGATTTAATACTCGCAAGATCTTAAACACTTCGCTTTGGTCTAGCGAGTATCTATTTCTACGCTCAAACACATATAGCAAATCATTCGTCTATGAGCAAGCTTGCTTGCATACTCGACGGAACGACGAGATTCGCCGATGTAAAAGCTGAAATGTTTCTTCCCACTGCCCTATCCATCAGAGTTTGATCCGAGAACTTCAACTTTGGTTATATTTTTCTTCTACTGCGTACCGATATCCTATCCACGCTGATTTCTTCTGTCAAATCAGGAAATTGAGGTTCTAGCACCTCATTAGCTGCAGCCTCTGCCTCAGTGTTTAAAAGGCGTCGCCTAGGCGTCCAGGCGGTGCCTGGTCGCCATGGAATTTGGGCGCCTAGGCGACGCCTAGCCCGTCTAGGCGGGCGCCTAGGTCCGCCTAGGCGTCCAGGCGGTGCCCGCTCGCCGTGGCTCGCCTTACCGCCTTTAAAACCATGCTCTGCCTTTAAAACCATGCTCTGCCTCATTTTCAGCTGGCACCTCTATCATATGTAGACTTGGAGGATCTGAGGGGTGCTGTTGCCCTTGGTTTCTGGTCCCTTGTGCAATCTGCTCTGGTGCCGTGATGATGATGTATTTCTTGTTGCACAGGATGAACTGGTTAATAGACTGCCCAAGGAAGTGGATCCTCTTGGGCGTGGGTATATCTATCTGCTTTTCTTCATTGTTTTGCCTCCACCCTCGTGGCTTCCACTGTGGCATAGCCATTTAGGATAGGCCTCCCAATCTCCCATGGAACACACCCTCTTTAGGTATCACCAATGCCTTTGCGACCTCTTATGTTCGTCCGTGGATGCCTAGAGGTATGTGTAGCGCACAAGTAGTCGGCGGCGAGATGTTTTGCAACAGAAGGTTCTGTGGAATTGTTGGGGGTGCTGGGACCACCGCAACCTATTGGCACCGTGGGCTTTGTACGCCGAACAACTCTTTGATTTTTTCCGTGAACATTTCCTCAAATGTATCCCTTATCTTCTGCTTGTATCGATCATATTTTTTAACTTCGGTCTACCATACAGTGTTTTGTCCTAAATCAACAAACATAACTTCCTAAATCAACAAACCTAACTTTGACTAAATATATAGAAAAGGAAATTTATGTTACGATACTAAATTAGCATGGTTAGATCTATTATACTCCCACATCCTAAAATATACTCTCTTCGTCCTAATTTATAGATCATTTGATTTTTTTGGCACCAAATTTGACCGACTTGTCTTATTCAAAATATTTACGAAAAATGTAGAAAAATTCAATTCATAGTTAAATATATTATATGATAAATTAAATCACAATGAAAATAAATGATCATTGTAAAATTGTTTAAATAAGACGAGCAAGTCAAGTTTGATATAAAAAGTCAAACGATATATAAATTAGGATGGAGGGAGTAGTTTTTTTAGTCTTCGAATGCATTCATTTATTATTCAATGAATGTAGTTCAGGGTTTACGGTGCGAAAAAGCCGAAAACGGCTAAGGTGCCCAAAACTCGCTCATTAATGCTCCGGCAACCATATTGCGCGAAAACCATCCAAAACTTGGTCCCTATACCTAAAGGGGTGTATCGGACGCGTTGGATGCGAAAAAACCTAAAATGGCTCTGGTGTCCGAAACTCGCTCATTAATGTGACACACAAATACCCGTTTTCGTAATGAGTTCCGTGCGGTGACCAAATGGCACAAATTCACCCATAAACTTAGTCCTAGAGGCTAAAGTGGTGGATTAGGCGAGTGCACAAAAAAAAACAGCTTTATGTGCCCGAGGGATTTGACATGAGTGGATTTATGAATATATCCAACGAATGAGCAAGATGCATCTTTTACCTATATAGGATTGCAAACTCAGCAGGGCATGCATGCATGGCAACATCCATCAAGTTCTTCTCGGAACGAGGAGGAAAAAAAGTGAAAAACAAAAGGAAAACCTTGTTCTGATCCTGATCTCACCTATCCTCTACCTCCATACTCTTCTACCGATTCTGAACTCCGCTAGTCACGCACAAGCCCGCTAAATTACAGGGAGACCAAAGCGCACGAGAAAAAAAAAAAGCCACACCTGTCACCAAATACACAGACGTCCAAACTCAGCTGCCCGCACGTTTGTACTCTTTTTTTTTTTTGTCGCCCTCTGAGACGAGAGAAAAAAAAAAAAACACTCCAAGAACGCCTACGAATTGAACGATGGCTCATTGCATTGGCTCCTACTTGGCCGTTCGGTTCGACGGCGAGGTGACGCCTGTCCCGGGCGGGTCCTCAGCCCTGCGCCTCGATGGGCGACATCATCGCCGAGAACCTGCGCTTCTGTATGCGCGGCGGGAGGTGCTTGTTGTACCGCTTCGGCCCGACCGTCCATGGAAGAAAGACGCCGGTGCCGCTGCGGCCCATCCGCTTGCTGACGTTGCCGCCGCCGGCGCCGGCGCCTGAGGAGGCCATCACCATGGGCCTCCCGGGCGCCGCGGCCACCATCATAACAGGGGCGCGCACGGCCATGCCCCACGCGGCCGGCGCCAGCACGGCCTGAGGGGCTGGGGCGTAGCCGATGATGGCGCCGCTGACGGGAGGCTTCTGTGCCAGGCACGCGGGCGCCACCTGGGCGGCCGTGGCGGGCTGCGGCTGCCAGGGCGCCATAGCCTTGGTGGGCGACGGGAGCGGGCTCAGGTCCACCGGCGTGGATGGCCTCACCCGCGCGAACGTGATGCTCACGCGCCGGTTGGATGACGGGCACACCACGTGGCGCGCCATGTCCGCGCTGTTCCCGCGCATCACTAGGAGGGATCTGCAGATTTTGAAGCACATCCATGACCCACGACCATGAGTTAAAAAAAATTACTCAAATTCTTACGTTTCGTCTTTGGTGTGGTTAAATAGATTATGCTGTTGTTAAGCTTACCCTTGCTTTAGTGAGAGTGTGAGAGGTCCCTTGTAGTTGCCGTTGCTGTCAGTGACGAGTGACCTGCCGAACGCCATTGTAGTCTCAGACAGTAGAAGAGTGGAAATGGGGTTGTCCAGATGGGGAGGCTTGAAGTAGGGCTGCGAGTGTTCATCCTGCGAAACAAATTGACTTCTAAGAGTGACACATGGGGCTAACTGAACAAGTCCTAACTGAACAAGTCCTAAGGTGTCTAACTGAACAAGTCCTAAGGTGTCTATCAAACATTTCTTAATGCCATTTTTCCAAGGTACATGATTGTAGGATCAGTATAGTACAGTTAACAGGGTGCTTTAAGAAATAAATAGAAGAAAATCACTCTCCCTACATTATAATTGTAAAATTCTTTCTTTTTCCCATTTAAAAAAAGAAGGTGAATGGCCATCGTTGATCATTCTCACGTTCTGAAGAAGGCCTATCAGTGCTCATCAATTATAACGACCCAATTAATTTCCAACCTTAACTCAGGTGAAAGGTACAAGGTCTGCACAAATATTACGACTATAAAATAGAACAAAAAATGATTTGGTTCCATCGAGTGTGGATGATTTGGTTTCATCGAGTGTGGTGCCATGCTTATTATATGATAAAACACCAACACCTACCTCATCGAAGAAGTTTATAATGACACTGTTTGGTTTCCTGCTTTCTGGTATTAAACGCCAAAGAACAAGGTGGTCAATGACAGCCTGAAGGACAAGGGGGATTGGTTCTATGTGACCTGTGGACAAGGAGAAAAAGAGGACATTTGTGACATCATTCACAAGGGAATTTCATTGTCTGGAGATGGCAGAATCATGCAAAATATGCTGAAGTTCGAAAGCATATTCTTGCCAGTGTAAAAAAGTTCGAGAGAACAAGGTACAGGTCATTGGAACATACAGTTAGCTTCCTCCGTGGTAGGTTGAAATAGGGGTACACCTAGCTGTATGATCTCCCTCTTGTTTCCTTTGATCTGCTTGTTGAAGAATATGAAAGTCTCGCCTATTTTTAGGGAAAAAAGATATACGATAAGCACCAGACTGATCAAGGAAATTACACCAAGGCAATATTACCAGATTTTCATTTCATCGAACATATAAACATAGAATCACATTTCAAGACATAAAAAACATGAACACACTGACCATAGTTAACCAGAAAACTAGTCATCTACAAGTTCAGGCTGCTTACTTGGATGTGATGATTTCGGCCAAAACCCAATAGAAGCATACCGAGGTTGTGGTTTCTATGTCAATTTTTAAGGAGAAAAGATGCTCACAAACTTAAGGAGTTGAGGTCTTACTTGGATCAACATTTTGTCGTGCACGACTTTGGACGGACGTTAGCGTATCTTGGCACGACCTATTCCAATGAAACAGAAGCGATCTAATACGTTACTAGTATTACATTATATATTCAGCTCAAAGGTGTTTCTTTCATTCAGAGAGGTAAACTTCAAGTTAGATGAGGTTAAGGAAAGACGTCAAATCGGTCAGTGTCATAGTGACTAGGTTGGTGACATTACTTTGTTTGTCATTCAAGTTCTACTTTAGCTATATTAGAATTACCAGCAGATGTATTAGATAGATCAGTACATCAGTACTAGTAGTCTAGTTGCATAAATTTCAACGCCTTGTATTTTTCTGTTTCTATAATATGGAGCGACAATTGGTAGGACCTAGGAGCAGTAGATCTCTGAGCCAGTTAGCACAAAAGAGCATCAGACAAAACCACCACCGATAGAAAAGGTAATGAATGATATCCTGAACTAGGATTACAGTTAGATGCTATGCTTAAGAGGTTTTTTTGGGTATCGGTTCGTTCAAAAAAAAAAAAAAAGAGTTTTTTTGGGTATCGTGAAGCATCAATTGGATGATACCACAGATATTTTTTCTTTTGGAGACATATACCACATGTTAGTTATGGACACTAATAAAAGAAACCAGAAAAGAACAGACCAAGAAAAAGTAAACAAACACCACAGAAAAATAATACTAAATTTTGAAGGCTTGTAGTACACTTCATGAACGAGAACTTCTGGTTTCTGAAGCAATAGAAACACAACTTACCTGAAAGTTCTCCATTTCTGCCAGCCTGACGAATTTCATTGATGAAATCTGCAACTTTCACGATCTCCGATGTAGTAAACACATCTTCATATATCTTCAAGCCTTTCACTACGTTAACCTGATGGTAACACAAGGTCATGAATATCAGTAAAAAATGGGTGCCTTCAGAAGAAATGAAATTTAAGATGAATAGAAGTGCTACTACTTCCTACAGCATCTCCTAGTCCTTCTGTACAGAAAGATTGCCGAGTGGTGTAAAGATGGAACTCGCCATGTGCCCCTTCACGGACTCCTTGGCCACGAAACCTTTCTGAATCTTGATCCTCTCGGGACGGGCAATGCACTCCTCATGGTCAGAGCAGATGGGATAGCTCTCTGGTAGGCTGTGTTCCCCTTGAGATCCTTGATCAGTATGATCTGCTAAGTAATATATATCTCAGAGGCTTCCCAACTATTGTTGGATATGAATCCACTACGTGTTACAACAAAATAAAAGCAAATAGACACCAAATTCGTTTACCGAGTACCAAAATTCTAATTATGGATAAAGCAAGAACAGTAAACTAAGGCCCTCGCAGTCATAGATACGAGTGATTGATGACTTCAGAAAGTTGAGATAGCAGAATATAAAAAAGAATCACTTGCTCTTCTATGCTCGGACAAGGGACACGCGGTTGAATTAGTTTATTATTTAGTTAGCTTGGAACAGAAGTGCACGCCTAAAGCTGATGACTCCATCATGGGGTTCATAAAATGAGAAACAAAGATGGGATTCTAAACAGACAAACAAATACAAATGAACATAAATATCTCAGTAAGTAAAAACACAAACTGTACTTGATCTTCTTCGCTTTTCACGCATGACATAATTAAATCTTGCTCGGATAGTTTGCTAGTGGGAATAGTCACTCAGCACCAACGGGTCCACCGGTCCAGTCTATCACCCGCTCCAATTGTCACATGTCGTTCTGTCTTTTTGAAACGAACACATTCGTTCTGTCACCTGCTTTTATTCACCTGTTCCGTCTTCAAAATATCCATCATAACCCAGGAAGAAATGATCTCGTTTGTTTGTGAGTCTCAAGCTGCAGCACCCTCCATTTTGGTGTCACTTTCTACGGACTACAGCATGAATAGGGAGAGAAAAAGGCGCCTTCCGTGATGATAACGTGATAAAGGGAGAGGGCGTAGGAGAGAGATACGGCCAAGTTGAAAGAAGCGAACACGGGCGTTACTGGTAGTCTGGTACATAGCATAAGTGCAGGTGCACGCACCAAACGGGACCAGCGGTAGTACATGCCCAATTATTGGGCCAAGGCGGGTATAAAAATGCAAATGCTCCATTAGACCGCTCTACTACCGATATACACCCTCTCTTTTTTTCTCCCTGGCTTTCGCAAATGTCAATCGCATGCGCAAGAAACGTAAAAGTTGTTTTCCATCTAGTATTGGAAAAAAAAAAAAGGTCATGGTCCGTCGGTTGTCAATTTGGAGGAGATTGCCCGAAATCTTCTAAAACCCATCCGGACCTGTTGCAAAAGGCAAGCTGACTAACAGCAGCAACTGGACAAAGCCTGGAACATGATCGCATCATCAATGGACAGCGCATACACCAACCACGCTGTTCTAACCCAATTAATACTATAATCAATTCCATCACACAGCTCAAACGCTCATGGGCAGAGATTCAGGAAGCTCCAAAAAGCTCTCGGCACCCTACGCTACGCCACACCTAACCCCCCGGCCGCAGCCGCAGGCGGCTGGAGACTCAAGAGGGAAGACTCGACGGGAAGCCGCCAGGGTCCATGACGGACCTCACTCCTCAGCAACATGTCGCCATACGGAGACAAGGAGTTGTTTCGCGAAGCCGAGCCGACGGGGCCCCCGCGACAGTGCACCCGGCTGATTGGCGGAGGGGCCCCACGAGGCAGTGGCCCACGGGCGACCACGTGTGCGGCCCGGGCTGCCCGGGGCGGCGGATCCGATCGTCGCGGCCGCGGCACCAGATCCAGCCTCCACCGGAAATCCTGGCTTCCGGAACCCGATCTGGGGCCAGGTGGTGGGTCTCTCCACGGCGCGGGTCATGTGGGTCCATTAACTCGGCTCGCTCTGGCGTCAGAGGCACGCCGCCGCGGAGGCTCCAGTTGAAGGCTCGCGTCACTCAGTGGCTCCAGCCAGCGCGTACCCGCCGCTCCATCAAGCGAGGAGTCACAAGTTCCGTCGAGGCCAACTAACCATGCCCGGTGCCGATCTCAGACCGACACATGGGCAGCAATACAATAATCTACAGCCACGCGCCCTTTGCAGTTTGCAGACAAGGCAACAGCCAATCGCAGAGCTGCTTGCACACTTGCACGCACCAGAGACCGAACGAACCCCAGCCACCACTCCACCAGGCTGGTGTGCTCACCGCAACGATGGGTTCGAGGCCGCCAGGCCGGGCGGAGGCGTCCGAGCCCCCGTCGCTCACGTCACGTACTCTTAAACTAAGCACTAGTTGACGACGCCGCTCCAATAAACGCATCGCGTAATTGCAAGAGGCCGCCGTACTGCCACGGGTACTTTTCCGCGGGACCAGGGGAAGGCGGCGGGCCAAAAGGGTGGCCGAGGTGGCCGCGTGGAGGCGGAGCTCGACCGGACCGGCCGGTGACTGATTCGAGAACAAAACAGGAGAGCGGCGGACGTCAGCGAACGGCGTGACGGTGAAAAGGGCGGTAGGGTTTTTGGCTCGCGGCCCCGTGATCCCGTCTCACGGGCACCGCTGCCGCCGCCGCCACGACCGACGGCCAGGATTGACCCCGGCAGGACGGCGACTCGCTGGACAGGAAGGAGAATTATTGGCCCGCGCGCTGCGATTTTCCACTAACCACCGGACGCTAATGGACCCGTACGCCTCCTCCATTTCAATTCAGAACCAACGACGCAGCAGCCCCTGCAGCTTTTTGGCAATAGTGCCATGATGATAAAGCGTAATTTGGAAGCCTATTAATCACGATGATAACCGTAGAAAAAAATGAAGTTGCCAGAAAAAAAAAACTAATCCGGTTTTGGTTTGGCCCAAAAGAGTCGGAGATTAGCGCACAAATACGTGCGGAGAAAGCCACACCTGGCGACCAGATCCAAAAAACGCGAAGCGGCCCAAATTGATTTCAGAAAACAAATTTTCTGAAACGCCGTGCCAAACCAACGGAAACGACGATGCGCTCGGCGAGTTCGAACGCGGAGGCCGGACTGCTGGAGCAGGGACGGGAACGGGATGCGCAGCGCAGCGCAGCGCGGCATCCAGGCGGTTGTTATTCATTGACGTGAGCACGGGAGGAATTAATTCGCGGGGGCGGAGGTGGCTGTACTTACGTCCGTCAGCGACGGTGTCGTCTTCCGTCGAGGGGGCCTTCCGCTCCGACGAATCTCCCGAGGAATCAACCTCCGCGTCCGCCTCGTGGTACTCCACGGTGGCGGGGTTCACGACGGCGCCGTCAGCCTCAGCCTCCTCGGCCGCGGGCGCGGGATCCTGCTGTACGGCATCCTGCTCGGGCTCCGGCTCCGGCTCGGCGTGGAGGTCGTCCATGGGCTCGTGGATCACCGTGGACGCGGCCTCCTCCTCGGAGTAGCAGCAGGAGCCCGCGGCGGCGGCGCGGGCTTCCGCGACGCGGCGCAGCTCGGCGGTGACGTCGGCGACGGGGTAGAACTTCTGCATGTGGAGGACTGGGAACCAGTTGGCGCGGCGGCGGTGGAGCGCGGCGAAGACGGGGTCGTACTCGGCGCCGCCGCCGCCGATCTGCGCCAGGTGGCCGCACAGCGCGTCGATCATGGCGTTGGCGGCCGCGAACTCGCCGCGGAACCAGCCGATCACCGCGTCCCTGGCCGCCACCTCCGGCGCCGCGGGCCCGCCCGCCGCGGCCGAGCCCACCGGCGACCCCGGCATGCCCGCCGTCGTCATCGCTCCCGCGATCGCCAGCCCACGCTCCCTCCCCTCCCTCTCACTCACTCTGCAACACCCCGACTAATCGCCTACGCCTCCCTCTCTCTCTCTCTCGCAGGCTCGCTGCTGCTGTTGGCAATGGCCGGCGTTTGGTTCGACTCGACCCGCTCGCTGGCCTTGGGAAAGGAAACAGAGGATGGAAGACGGTGGTGTGGGTGGGGGAGCTTGGCTCGCCCGGGGCGCCTCGTATAAATACCTCGGCGCGTGCCCGTGGCCTGCCTCTGGAGGGTGACGTGGCGGCGAGCCGGGCCCCTGCACGCCACGGACGGATCCGTCCGTCCGTCCGTCGTCCAGGTTGCGTTGCGGTCGGACCGGACGGCCGCCTCGGCCCGGCCCACGGAGGATGGCGGGCAGGCAGCGTCGCTCGCCGCAGGCCCGGGCCTCGGGACGCATGCCGTGCGGCGCGGCCGGGTCTTGGGGTCCACGGCAAGGGCAAAGGTGACCCGAGGCCTCCTTGCCCGCTCGGTGGTAGCCGTGGTCCGATGGACGGACCACGCAGGATCCCGGCCGTCCGTTGCAGATTCCCACGGGCATGTCCGGGAGCATTTGTTGTGGCTCGGGCAAAGGCGTTCCGAAAATCCTGTGATATACATAAAGCGATTTTTTTTTTCTTTTCCGGAAAGATGGCCGCGACGTGTTGTGGGTACAAGACGTATGGATTCCGAATGACGTGGGAAAAGGGCGGCGAAAGATGGGAAGACGACGCGGGATGTGGCGATGCGCGACAAGGGCCGGCGACTCGATCCTTGGGGCGTTGTTCTTCTTCGGGTCGTAACGTTTTGATGAGCAGCTTTGTAGGTGCAGTCTCAAAAAAGTGGTGTATATAATGTGGTGGTTGTGTGTGTGTTTTGCGCAATGTTTTGCCGGCCTAATAAATAGAGTGACGGCTTATTGGGGGTGTGGTTGGGAGGTGGAAATGAAGAATATAATCGATCAGAAAAAAAGGCTGATGATAAGAATGGTAGAGTGTTTTCTCAGAGAGTTGAACAAATTTTCAGGTTAAAATCATCAGCAATGGACAATGTTACCTTCTCAAGTTACCTTGCCTATTTGGAACCTCATGCACCAAAAGGTCCAAGCAAGTACTATCTTTCTAGCTAGAGGGCCCATCTGATGGGAACTTGCTTGAACATTTCAACAACATGACTTCACCCGTCATTAAGACATTAACCCCACCCTCTAGACCGCAAGTTTTTTTCTCATCGTAGTCATGCAAATGTCATTGGGTTCAAACCATTCTCTAGATCCTTTATTGGGATCTCATTTATAAGGTGGCAATATAGTGCACAGCATGACCAAGACCAAAGTTGTATATTTCCTCGTGAATGAAAGAGAAGGAAAAGGTCAAAGTTGTACTATTGCACCGCTAAACGCATGCATCTTGTTTGATCTCCATGTTCATTCCCATTTTTAATTGACTAGCGCCTCGGAACTCGCGACTTTTAAACATGAAAAGTACTGCAAGGTTTGAGTAAAAAAAACAGCAAAACAACCACAACGGTGATCTAGGATCCCTTTTGGGGACTCTTGATCTAACCTTGCTAGTATTTTAAGGCAGGGCAATACAATGTGGAATCAAATTACGTTGTGATGCTGGTTTAAATAATGAGATCGATTATGTTGGCGCTGATTTGGTTGTGTTTAATTAAGGGCTTGTACATCTGGGGTGGTAGGTGGACGCGCTTCGTCTGTTCTGGAGTTCCCTTTTGGGAAGCTTTTATTTGGTGGAGAGAGCACACACGCATACACACTCAATTATGTGGCATGTGATCAACGATTTGTACCATCTGACCTGTTTATGACCCTACCTAGCGTGCATTATATGGCAGCCAGCCAATCATATGGCGTGCCAATTTGGTGGTGCACGTTTGGGAATTGGGAGCGGTTTGTTACGGCATCAATTGCCAGCCACGGGACGTAAACTGATCGACAACACAGATTAGAGACCGGAAACCTCAAAATTATTGGGAATCTTTTTCCCCAAAGATAACCTGTTTTTATACTAGTAGTGATTCAGTACTTGACAGGTTTTGGACGAAGAGAGGACAGAGGTCCGTTTCAGCTCCTGTTTTGTGCTGTTTTGGGGTAGCGGATTGACTTTTACAGGATCGGATAACCTGCGCAAAAGTTGTGACAATAGTAGTAGCATACTATATAAGTTTTGGTGAAGATTAAGCATGGTTTAAGCGTGGTGGGTTTACTTTTATGGAATGCTTACGCTGGTTGCGGCAGCATTAGGTCATCAAGCACGGGCAAGCCAACTTTTCCTTTCCCCCTGCGCTGGAGCCATTGACCATCCATCCTCCACGGTATGGCCCCTCCCCAAGTGGAACGGCTGGTCCGTGTCAGCAGCCGTGTGAAAATGGCATCTACTCAATGCGCAACACAACAGGGCCGATTTGGTTAATTTACTCAAGATCTAGCTGGAAATTCAGCAGGGCAACCAATCTACAAACACACAACTGAACTGATCTGTGTTTTTCTCTTTCTAAAAAAGACAATAAAGAACAACGACGTGATCTCTGAGACTGCGATGCGCTGATGGTAACATTTGCATATTCAGTTATTCACCAACAATAACAGTCTGTTGCGGGCAGACAAGAACCACGATGAGTAAACAGCATCCGATTAATCAGTCTGTTTTTTTTTTAAAGCGCACGATGCGTGCGAACTTAATCTGCTGTGAAAAGGCGGGGACTGATTGGGCGGTGGCCTCTGCCCTGTTGGCCCCGGCCGTGGCAACAAGCTGCCCCCCTTTGCATTGCCATGACGCGATCCCGTCAGTGACCGCTCTGCCCCGCCGCTAGCTGCTGCAGCACATCTGAACCTGGCTTGTTTATTTCGGTCGTCGGCTAACGACCTGCATAATTGCCTAGTTTATTGGGCTCTGTATGGACAAGTCTGTCTTGTCCTTCGAAATTCAACTCCATGACCCATGACAGGCAGTGGAGAGACGATGTATATATCTTAGTTTAATGCCGCGATGAGCACATAATGCGCATTACTTTGTCCAAAAGGAGAAAAACAACTGTAGGGCTCGCTATCGGACTCGGCTGATTGGGGGTTTAAGGAGAGCTAAAATGGTCCACGCGTTGAGCTGACAACGTTCCTCCGGTTTTTTTTTTCCTCATTTTTTGCTTTTTGCGGCGTGCATGACATATGCTTGATGGTACTCCTATATGTAGTGATCTGTGTTTTCTAGAAAACGATGTGTTTATTACTACTATATAAACTGTATTTGTTAGGATATTTTGTTTATTTTTTCCAATGCCAAGAGGGGTCTTTTTTTTTCCATACTACATCAAAAGTATAATAATTGTCCAATTCTTCGACACGGGTGACACGATTGTTCTGAACACGGTGCTACGTCACCTGTGTTGAAATATGTTTGACAAAATGGGTCCTGGACGGGGTCATGTTTCAAAATGGATCGCATATAAATTCAGGAAAAAACATACGTAAATTAAAATGTGCATGCGAGCTCGATCGTGCTCATAATTCTTTTTCTTAATTGTGGCCAGGTGACGACTGTTATGAGGGATTAAAATAAAAGGCTATTATACTTTTTTTACATATTTTTAAGGAGAGAAAGGATTCCTCTAGGAGTTGACTATATTGGGTACGTAACTGTAGTACAGGGAGAGGAAGATACCTTTGGCTAGCTAAAGTTACGAGAGGTCGCAGTAGATGTAGGATCTCATTATGGCCTATCTTTCGCGGCCTCGAAAGGCTAAACTGGCTCGCAGCCAATAATAACAACAGTTGCCTTCCTGAAAAAAAAAAACCAACAACAACAACAGTTGCCCTCTAGTATGCACGTCCCATTAATAACGCGAGAAATTCTCTTTCGAAGCAAAAACACTAGAAATTCAGCTGGCAGTTTCCCAATAATCAGTGGATCAGATCAACAAATCAAAATGGCGCAGTCGTGCTGCTTGGAAGATTCTTTTTTTTTTTGAAACATCGATAATTTAAGTGATCTAGTGTACATATATTCAGCGCAAACCGCTATACCAACATATCGGGGGGCAAGTGGCAAAGTGTCGTGGCCATGCTATTTTTGTTAGATGCAAAATACAGGGAGGAGGAGGTAT
Organism: Paspalum notatum; assembly: GCA_022530915.1. Lineage (NCBI taxonomy): Eukaryota > Viridiplantae > Streptophyta > Magnoliopsida > Poales > Poaceae > Paspalum > Paspalum notatum. The sequence goes on from CM039692.1 coordinate 30,465,860, forward strand.
GCTATCTGCACGATTTTCTTGGAATGCCTGATTGCACCTAAATCTTTCCCTTCTGTTAGTGGTGACAAGAAACAACCCACAACAAATGCAACATGCCACTTATGCAAAATATTGAAAACATTATGGTTCTCGGTTAAAAAAAATATTTCACAATCCCAAATTATAGGTCATTTGAATTTTTGACACTAATTTTGACCAACTCGTCTTATTCAAAATATATGCAAAATTGTAGAAAAAATCAATTCATAGTTAAATTATATTATATACTAAACTATCACAGTGAAAATAAACGATGATACGAAATTTTTTAAATAAGACGAGCAAGTTAAATATAGTGTTAAAAAAAATCAAACGGCTTATACATTGAAACGAAGTGATTACTTGTAGTTATATTTTAGATGTGGTGGTAAATCCAACTAGTTGTAGTATCCCTGATCGTTTCTGCTTCTTGCTGCCGTATAGCCCCGCTGCTACAGTATTCGGTGAGAAGGCAAACATTAGCAGCGGCTGTACAGCCGCAAAGAAGCTTTAACGGTCAGCCCAAAAATATAACGGATAGAAGATTCACAGTTTTTGTAAATTATGTGGTGACCAAAAGAAACACTGAAACTTTCTATTAGAACTATACACATTTATTATTGTAAACACTTACTCTAGACTCATTTCCCTATTGTTTGTGTTGCATATTCCTCTACGCAATATAATTACAGTGATAGAAAATGTCATAATCATTTATTTCAATAATTATTTTTATAATATATGTATATCTTAGTGAAAATTCTAAAAATATTTCGGTGAAATACACTGAAATTTCAAAAAGTTCGGTGGTGACTGAGAAATAGAGCGGAGCCAAAATTGAAACCCTCTTTAGCCACAGGGAGTTGGTACATTGGAAAAAAGAATCAACATGTGTGAAAAAGGTCCTAATCTGTGGTAGTAAATGTTACATGTTAATTTGTTTTCGTTAGCAACATCAGAGAATAACACATATATAACATTGGAGAGCACAACATATAAAGCATCAGAGAACATCATGGCATTGAGTTTTTGCATATGTTTATTAGCCGTCGATTAGATTTCAGTTGGACAGATCTGGAGGAGAACAAACATTAGCGGATTAGCCTCTCGCCATGCACATCTAGCATTGGCTCCAGTTTTTTCTTATTTATCTATCTGATCCGGAGAAAAAAAAATATTTGTATCAGATGCATCAAATCTATCTGGGAAAAAATTGCATCCGATGCAAATCTAGGTGAGAGGTCCCATGATGCGTTGGCGCACGGGCCGGAATGGTCGACACGAGGCAGGCGACTAGCCGAGGGAATGGCAGCACCAGTCAGCAGATATATTACTGGCCAATTGGCCATGCATAGTGGTCCGTTTCTTTCACCTAGGCCACTTACGTTTTGTTAATCGACGTAAAGCTAATAAAGCTGGTTGCCAGGTTCAGAACGAGAGGCGCCGTCTGCTATGCGAAGGCTGAAGCCCGTGACCTAATGCACTGCGTGTTGGCGACATCAAGTTTGTTAGTGTTTACTATTATTCACCCGATCGACAGATCAAAATCACGTACGTAGCTGTGCGGCGCTATTGTTTTATTTTTAGTGTTCTCTGTCGTCTCTCTGGAACAAAAACAAAAGATTGGGACAGGGCCTCGAGAGCGTCACCCTTTTTTTGGTTCCATGCTGACAGATTTAACGAGTAAGTAAAAGCAACCATCGAGCACTTGCATAGTTGCATTAGTTTTGATGCTTCATCAACATGGGACACGGGCGCCTGGACATCTAACGAGCCACCCTACATTATTAAGTAGCAATTTAGCATCTCTTTACTGGTTAGCACGGAGTAGTAGTTATATATGATAGTAGTATTAGCCTGCACTAGCTTTGATTAATTAGAGACGCGCTACGCTCCACGAGCTTATGTCGCCACGTCCCACCCATTGTTGCGACGCCCAACCGTCGTACGACCAAGCCGTACGTACGTACGGGACGGGCCGCAAACCATCAAAACTACAACGTGAAGCTGAGCTGAGAGACGGCGGTGACACCAAGCACGCTGCCTGCCAGCCACACTCGTGTCCGAGTAGAATTAAAATATACGCTCGCGGCTCGCGGGGGTGTCCCTGTCGACCTGGCGCAGACCTGCACGCTTGGTTTGGTTTGGGCGCCGGGCATTCGTCCAGCGCGTGAACGCGACGCGAGGACGGATTTCGCCAGGCGGCGCCAGGTGACTCTTTGGTTGGCTGGCCGTCCGAAACAAACCGGCCGGCGAGCGGCAGAGCCGTCGGCGTCTCTGGCAGGGACTCGCGTGGACCTCGAGCCGACGATACCCGGATGGAGATTCCGAGGCCCACCCGGGGCTGGGCGGAGATGCCGCTGGGCGCGCCCCGTTCACACGTGCTCCTGTGTGGTGCACCGGTGCTCCTCTGCCTCTGCTGCCAGGGCCCTCGTGCTCGCGCTGCCGTTCGGCCTTCGGCGTCTCGCGCGTCGCCGGGCGCCGGCCGCCTTCGTCCTGAGAATTGATCGGTCGTCCAGACCAATCGGCAGACGGGCCGGCGTCGTGGTTGATTTGCGTCGCTGCTGCTGCTGCCGCTGCCGGTACCAAATGATTGCGTGTACAGGAGAGGACGAAAGGGTGGCTGGAGCGAGAGGAAGCTGCCGGCGGGCGGGCGCGTCGCCGTCCAAGCCTGTGGAACTTGTGGTGGTCCGGAGCAACTGGGTACTGGCCCAGCGAGGGGGTGACCGGGGGAGCAAGGGCGCCCGAGCGCTCGAGCTGCTGGGGGCCGAGCCGCCGATCGAACTCGATCTATAGCGTCGCATAATACGTGGCGCCGGTGTGTCAAATGATGACGGAATTAATGCTCGAGCTCTTCAAGTCATTGATTTGAGAGCACAATCACGGAAGCATGAGCTCCATTTCATTATCGGCCAGCTTTCGCAGCTTCGTAATGGAAAAAAAAATTATTGGGACGGAGGTGGTCGTAGTCTTTAGTTATTGCTAATCTCGAGTTGAAATGCCTCCGATCGATCCCTGCGTGGCACCACATTGCATCCACGTACCCACGCATCGACAGCCAAGCACGTACTCCCGTAGCCGCCGTAGTACGGCCCTTTGATCCTAGAGAGGGCGGCGCCCCAAATCGTCACCCGATCGAGAACCGCAGCGGCCGGGCGCGATCGCCCCGCCTGCCAGGCCACTCGATCGGGGCACCGACTCCAGGCGACCGGTCGAGCCCACCGTTGATATCACGCGGGGGGTTTCCGTACGGGGCCGGCCGAGTAACGCGCTCCGCCCGCCGACCGGCGACCGCACGGGACATGGGAGGCAGCGGCGGAAACGGAAAAGGGACCCGTGGCCCGGGGGCGTGGGGGAGAGTGGGTCTCGGCGCTCGGTGCCGTTCCGGCACATGAGGAATATCCCTTGGCGCGCGGCGGCAGCGTCGTGGCGCGCCTTTGGTGTGGCCGTCCGGCCGTGGTGGACCTGGTGCGTGGTGCCGCCGCCGCCCGCCGGCCGGTGCATGTGCATCAGCAGGGGTGGGCGCCAAACTGAACCAGCAGCCGGTCGCGCTTTGCGGCTCATCGGCCGTCGTCAGGCGCGGAGGACGGACCGGTGGGTGGGGCACATTTTTTTTTTTTTTGCGTCCTTACCCCTGCCACGATATATTTTCACAAATGACATCTTTCCGAAACTATTTGCACCACCTGACCCCTTTTGCGGCTCCACGTTTCCGTGACGCCGCAACCCCTGGCCCACTCCGGGTGGGTCCCCACTGCGGCGCCTTAGCTCATGGTGCCACAGCGCCCAGGCCCATATGAGCCGCGTCCTGAGCCTTGACCTACCCGGACGCCTCCTCCTCCTCCTCCTCCCAACCTGCGCCGGCTGCCGCTCGCCTTCTCCACTCCACCCGCGCCGCACGGCGCCGCCCGTCGCCGCCCGCCTCCTTTTGCCCCCCACGCCACCCGCCGCCGCCAGCCCCCACCTCCGCGCCGCCCGTCGCGCCACCCGCCGCAGCTGCAGCAGAGTCGCCGCCAGCCTCCACCGCCGGCCGTCGCCTCCCCCACCAACGCCGTCTCAGGTATGAAATTTCTTCGTCCTCTTATACGATTCATAATGTTAGGGTTTGTTATCAGTGCAATTTGCTATAGAAGTACCACCCTTCCATTTGATTAAACCGAAGAAATACATATATCGAGACTCCATACTTTATCTACGTCAGAAACTAATTAAAAGAGAGCGTAGCTAAATAATTCATGTGTATCTTTAATCTTTTTCGAGGTAGGAAAGCTCACCTCGTAGAAATCAATATCAAGGTACTTATGCTTTAGAATGCACGTTTTGTCTCTGCTTAATAGATATCCACATGGATTGAGATTGATTTACTACTTCATGTTTCTTTTTGAAACGAAAGTTCAATTACCATTGTCATTTCAATCTTACAAAGCAAGTTCGACGGCCGGTTGATAACGTTTCAATCTTTTACATAATCGATCTCGATCCGATCCCTTTTCACACGCCACAAGGAAAAACAAAGTGGCAATAGTTGGGAAAGAGTTAGGCTAACTCTAGCGGTTTCCTCGCTTGGATCCTCTAAAATTAAATGTCGCACTGTTACAGTACTGTAGATAGAGAGAAGGGTAGTTGAAATATTGTGTTTGAATGTGGTTTGATCCCAAAGTTTAAATTCTAACACTTGATCATTTTTTGCATTTTTTGGTTTGGAATTCGTTCCTAACATTTTGTTTAATGTCTTTGCATGATGGCGGACCCTCAGTACCTTCTTCTAGATCCGACCGTCGAGCTTAAGCACCGCGCCGCACGTATCGCGGCAGGCGAGGTAAAACCACACGTACTTTTGTATACAAATACGCCCTACTCCTGTTAATAGATGTGTACATATGGCTAACGTTACATATATTTTTCAGGAGTTGCCGCCTCTGCGGGGCCGTACTCACACGCATCACCTCAGTTGGGACGAGCGTTACATCCCGTACATCTAAGAGGCCGGTATGTTGGACCTTGTTAGAGTGGTTACCTCCGGTCTCCCACCGTTGGACCCTGCGCCGTTGACAGCATTGGTGGACCGTTGGAGGCCGGAGACCCACACTTTCTACCTGTCGTGCGGGGAGATGACTATCACCCTCGAAGACCCGGCGATGATCTTGGGTCTCCCTGTGGACGGTTCGCCTGTGATACACAGGTTAGACCCTGTGGCATGGCTTGGTCAAGTTCAGGCTTTGTTCAGTATAGCACCTCCGTAGCGTGTGCCCAGGGACCGTGCTACATAAGTAATATTAAACCGTGTTCAATTCTGATCGTAAAACTGTGTTCTATCATGGCAGCAAACGTTAATTGTATGGTGCAGGAAGAGGAGGCAGGACCGCTTCAGCGAGACCGATTGGCGCATCACTCATGTTGCCCACACCGGCAGGTGGGACGCGAGGCAGCGAGTGACGGTCGAGGCAGGTGAGGCCCACGATGAAGCCTACTTCGTAGAGTACCTACGCTGGTTGCAGACACATACACGGGTTAGGCTATGGCCTACCGCGGACCATCGGCGGATAAGCGAGGTCGACTGGGACGAGATCGACGAGTACGACACCGGAACTTGCCGAGGAGTACAAAGGCGTCCGCATGGCCGTTAGACACCTGGAGGGTCGTAGGATGTAGTTATTAGGGGTTCACTCCTATGCATCGACGTGACTTTTGATTTGTAATCATGTGGATGATTGTGAACCGGGATGTTATTCATATGGTTTGACATCGTGTTTCGCTCGATTGCAAAAACTATGTGGAATCTTGAAGTTTTTCTCGCCTTATTTCCTATCTGCATCTGAATGCTACATCAATTTTGAATCTATCATTTGTGTAGATATATAATGAAATTGGGATTGATTTTCTATGAATCCTAGCTAGTCTTACATAAAAAACAAGAATTTGAAAAACTATATGTCCCATTTGGTTACTATGGAAGAGAAAAGATAAAAAAAATTGAGAGTAAGATGGAAAAATGGAGAAAAGATGGAAAAAATTGAGAGAAAGATGGGAGAAATAAGAAAACGATATGTCTCATTTGGTTACTGTGGAAGAGAAAAGATGAAAAAATTTATGGAAGAGAAAAGATGGAAAAATTTGAGAGAAAAATGGAAAAATAGAGAAAAGATGGAAACAATGAGAGAAAGATGGAAAAATATGAAAAACTATACGTCACATTTGGTTACTATGGAAAAAAAAAGATGGAAAAAATTTATGAAAGAGAAAAGATGAAAAAAATTGAGAGAAAGATAAAAAAAATTGAACTGGCGGTTTTTGCGGTGCCATAGGGTGTGGCGCCGCAGTAGTTGCCTTGCGGCGCCATGGGTTATGGCGCCACAGGCCTTGCGGCGCCACCGCCTCTAGCGCCGCAAGCACTGCCTGTCGCTGCGGGGCCATTGGGCTTAGCCCATATGGGCATGGGCCCTGCAATGCCACGCTGGAGGGGGTCAGGCACGTGGCGCCGCAAAAAGGGTCAGGCCCCCTTTGGCAGCGGGAGCTCCGGCTCCGGCTCCGGCTCCGGCTCCAGGGCGACAAGCAAAAAGACATTCTCTGCACAAGTACCGTAGATGAAGCCATTTTCTCTCTCATCACTCCTATGGAGACTGTAGCGCGGCTAGGAGCCAGTGGAGCCAGAAAATTGTAGCTTCTTCGGGCTGTAGCGCTACAGCTGCGGACCATCATTGAGAAAGCAGAGATAAGACGCTACAGTTCAGCTACAGTAGAGAAAGCTACAATTCAGCTACATTCTTCTCCGGAGCCGGAGCGGAGCCGGAGCTCCTGCTGCCAAAGGGAGCCTCAGATTTGCACATAGTTTCCGAATTGAGTCATTTATGAAAATATTTTAGCCAAAAGGTCGAAGTGCAAAATTTTTGCTGGGTGGCGCGCGTGCGTGGAAGTGGAACGGCAGAAGTCGTGCGCCCGCCGCCGGGATGGAGGAGTTCCTTGCCACTGCGGGGCTGCGCGGCTCTGTTTTTTTTTCCGCCGCGCCGACGCCAAGGCACGGCGTTCCAGATGGGAGAACGTACGGCGGTATGACGTATGCGGTGCGGACGCGGCGCGCTCTCGTCAGCTGATTGCGATTTGCTTCGAGACACTGGGGCACCGCTTGTTTGCGTTGGTAATTTTGGGGCTGTTTAGTGCCCAAACTTTGGGCCGAATTTTGGCCCAATTTGGGGCTGAAAGCACTGTTCCGAATCGAAAAGCACTGTAGCACGTTTCGTTTGTTTGTGGTAAATATTGTCCTACGATGGCCTAAGTAGGCTCAAAAGATTCGTCGCGTCAAGGACATCTCAACTGTGCAATTATTTTTTTATTTCATCTACATTTAGTATTCCATGCATGTGTCGACATTTTTGATGTGACAGGGAATCTTCTTTTTGCATAGTGAATTTTGGGGCTCTTTTTGGGTACTAAACAGGGCCTTTGACTAGTGTGTTCTAGTTCCAATGAGGACTGTGTGACGCTTGCCATTTTTTTTATTTTTATCTTAATATTCCTCCACTATTCATATTTCAAACCTTGACTATATCTACGGTGCCAAAACAATATAGTTTTGTACATTTTGCTGGACATGGCCTATGCATGTACTATCGTTGAAAAAAAAAAGGAAAGAACTAAAGAAGCAACGGTTGAGCCGAGCTTGTCAAGCTGTCATCTCGTCGTCATTAGCAACAGTTGAGCAAATCCCGGGCCCGGGCTAGCAGAACGCCAGAGCCTACCGACCAAGCTATCTTTGCGTACTTCGAGTGATGAGGGACCGGAACGGCACTTGGAGCAGCAGCTGGTGAGGTCCGACGAGCTACAGCGCCCTCCCGTGCAATGCAGTGGTCACCTCACCAAAGATCCTCTTGAGAGCCAGCAGCAGCTCGGCCCAGCGTTCCGTGGAGGCATCTGCGCGTACGGCGTGCCGCGACAGCCCCTCGTTCCATCGCGTGTCAAGCTGTCAAGCGCCCCCTCCCCACGCGCACCCACAGCCGAAAGGTAAAGATGGCGCCGCGACACTGCGACAGTGCCGCTGCCGCCGGTCTTGGTCCCCGCGCGTCGGCCAGTGCGGCAGGCAACTTGAGCCAACATTCGCTGATGCGCAGGCAGTGCGGCCGGCCTGCACTGCCGCCTCTGCTCTGCTTGCTGCTCCCACGCTGTTTGCTTGCAGTGCAGCGCTTGCCTAACAGTAATTCCTTGCAGCTGCTGTTCATGGATGGCATGGCTTCGTGCTCGTATAGTCGATCCATTTCCATTATTCCATATCAGGTAGTAGGCATAAAGGATGGATCATGGGGATGTCTGCAGTCGTAGCTGATTATACCGTTCATCTTTCCCACCATCTTCCTCAAGACGACGTGCATGATCACGAGGATTATTGGGGGCATGACACGACCTTTCAAAATGTTACTCGTCCTATAAATAGCTACTGTGGCGGCAGCCCAATCATTGACCTCGTGTCAACCCTCGCATGCCGCCGCTTTCGAGACCACGGTGGATCGACGCGTCACTGTCCGGGCTAAAAGATCATCGCATGTTTGCGCCGAGAACGCAGATGCTCCCAAAAATAAGAACGCGATCCTGATCGAGCTCCAGCTTTCCGCCGGTAAATGGACCCTCTGCCTCCGCTTTTGAGATTTGACTTTGCGAGGCGAGTAAGTCACGAGGATAAGGTTACCTCCAGCGGATGGAGTAAATAGACTGTCCATAGTACTGTTTGACACTGTAGCGTTACTGTAGACAGAGAGTAGGATAGTTGGAATAGTAAAAAAATAGGGATAGACACTCTATTTATTCCACACCGTTAGAGATGGTCTAAAAGATGGTACGACGTACTGTAAGTGCTACTACTGTATATATAAAAAGTTGACGGCAAAAGATCAGTCCTTACGTCAACCACGCACGCGCACACTTGCGCCAAACGACAACAAATTAACGTCAGGAGAAGAACACGACGGTTTTATATAGGTTTCTTCAGCTTCATTTTATACGCGTCGTAACTCGTAACGACGCTACTTCCAGTGGTTGGTTTCTGCCACCAGCAGCAAAACTGGTCTTGGCTGTGTTTATAGATCTAAATTTTTTCTCAAATTCTACTATGCAAAAAGAAGATTTTCCATCACATCAAAAATGTCGGTACATGCGTGGAGTACTAAACGTAGATGAAATCAAAAAATAATTGTACAGTTTAGATATACTTTTCGAGACGAATTTTTTGAGCCTAGTTAGGCCATGGTAGGACAATATTTACCACAAACAAACGAAAAGTGCTACAGTGCGCTACAGTGTCGGATATGATGTTTTTAGCCAAATTTTGACAGATTTCGCCTGCTTTTCGTCTCCACTTTTTGGATCTAAACACAGCCCTTGTCGAGTTCAACTGCAGCTTGACCGACTGTCGCAGAGCAGCGGTGGATTTGTTGGCGGACGAGCCGTCAGTGCAGGCATCAGAGCCCTCGCTTTCAGGCGGCACCGCGGCACCGTATCCGGCTCCGGCGTATGGTGGCGAGAGAGCACTCGTTGTCAGGCACAACAAAGGCGCTTTTCTACTTGGCATTTCCGCCGAGGCAGAACACCAGCGGGCTACGCCAATCAACCGCAGCGAAGACGCCACCACACCAGGTCCTCCGTTTCATTCCACTGGCGGCACAGCAGCAGTTGCATGCCCATTGATCGTCTCCGTTGCTGCGTCCACTGAGCTGAATTTGAAGCTCGCTTTCACTCCATTGAAGAGCCCTCTCGCCCCGATCGGGAAATTTAAAAGGAAAGCTTCCACTACTGGACACTGGAGGGCTCTAGAAGTCTAGAACAGTGCCGCCGAACCATCAACAATTAATGCCCTTGTTTACATGCATGGTATAACAATAGCTCCTTAATTTTTTCGATCAAGTTGCATGCATTGTGCTTCCTCTGGACCGGTGTTAGTTAAGATGGGTTTTCTCTGTAACTTAACGCCGACACCACCAAATCTGAGCCTCCTCTCCTTTCCGGCAAAGGCGTCTCGATGAGCTTTACAACATCACATGCCTGTTTGGCGTCTGCGTATGAGCCGCCTGCGTCGATGGAGTAGAGCTACCTCACTCGAGCAGGCAGCGACTGTTGGGGGGCCAGTGGCCAGTTTGTCCTCCTACTGGCTCGATGTATGTATATATATCGATCCCGGCACATATTCTAATTCTAGGCTCCAGAAGCAGAAAGGAATCTGTGGTGCTCTCATCTCCAATTGTTTGCATGGAGGATAAGCCCTTGCACTGATGCGTGGGTGGCTTTGATTAGCAGCCAACTTGCACCGCTGAGATATATAGACGAGCACCACAAATCAGACTTGGCGAGCGTTGTTTAGTGCGTCGGTTAGGGGGCTCAAAGACTAAGAATCTCCAAATTGCACCGAATGTAGAGAGGCCAGACTCCAGTGTGGAGATTATATGCGCACCTGCCCCAGTGAACGGGTATATTCGATCTTCTGCCCTTGTTGCTTCAAATGGCCAGAAGCGAAAGATCCCTGACGGAACCATGGCCGGTGGTGATGATAAGGGTGTATCCGGTTCCTCCCGGTACCTCCGCCGTCTTGCCTCTGTCTCTGCGTACGAGCCCACGCAACTCTCGGTTATTACCTGATGAAATTCTATACGATTACCGGCGCTAATTTGCCTCCCGCGCTGGCTGGTGGTGTCGCCATCCGATCTTTACCAAGCATCGGGGCGAGCTGGCTGGCGATAACGTCGCCGGGCGCGCGTCCAAGGGTTTGAGCCGTCTCCCGGCGAGGCATCACGGGCGCCCTGTCCGCCTCTCGCTTTAATTTAGTTGCCATCGGCGTCACGGAGCTCAAGTACGAACCCAAGACGGGCGCGAGGCCGACACGCCTCTTGCTGGCTCTGGCTCTTGCTCCGGGAGATACCCGTCGCCGTCGGCGGGGGAAGCCGGTGCCCGAGGGAGGCGCCCAGCGGGGCAGCCTTTTTTCGTGCCACGACCACGGGTGCTGCGCTGCGCAAAGGGGAGAGGGGGGAAAAAAGGGAGCGGACTGCGGAGCCGCGCGCACCGCAGCTGCTTCCATCAAGGCCACGGAGGAGGATGGATGGATGGGGTTCCACTGTTGGATCGATCGAGATGCCGTTGGAGAGGACGCGACAAGAGCTTCGTGGTCGTGCGTGCGCGGGATTAGGAGAGCAGTCGACACAAGATGGATAACGTTACCTGGAAGCTGCAACGTGTAGGTACCAACTTCAGGGGCACATACGGCTAATTTACACGTACGGCACGGAGTATCACAGGATGTGTGCCATGGTACTAGTTTCGCTCACCAGACCGCCCATCCCACCGATCATATTTCAAACTCACACTGTTTTGGACGGTTTTTTTTTTTTTTTGGAGATACTGGTGAGCATGGTCTCACGCTCCGTTTGGGTCTCAGAATCATCGTCAGCACTTGGTCTGGAGAATCGGGGCAGTTGGTGTTTAGTTGTTTGGCTGTAGCGTTGAATTGGTGTTGCTGTCTGAACTGGGATGCAGCTCGTTCCATTAATTCCATGCCAAATTGGCCGCTCCATGTCACATCCGCTTGGACTCTGCGTAGTAGCTTGATCAGCTCCTCCTCGTCTGAAAACTGTGTCATTTGGTGGTTCATTGCACCTCGCGGCCTGACACTCGCAGAACTCTCCAACCTGTCGCGCCAGGTTTTGGATTTTCCGTTGTTCTCTCGTGCCCGAACCTCAATTTGAGTCCTGAGACAGCTTCTCTTCTCTTCCACAGAACGTGCCAAGCTTCCTCCGCCGTGGGGTCAGCTGAAGATGGCCACCTACACTGGCGGCAATTGGGAGATGCGAGCCCAGCTTTTCGCTCTCACTTTCTTCCCAGCTCCCACCATTCATTCCGCCATGAGCACGATGTTGATTATTCGTTTTTTTTTTTTACATGATGCTGGTGAATGATGCTGCCCTGCAGGCATAGGGGATTGCCAAGATCTAAGCTATGAAACCAACCAGTTTTCCTGGACATGCCCCCACCTTGATGTAACGATTTAGATTTTGTTAGCGCTACGCCATCACCAGCTTTTAAATCGCAGCCTGATTTTACTGAAAAAGGCTTGGGCACTTGGAAAGCACAAGACCAGTATGCACTGCAGCGGCACGGGGTGAGAAAGTTGCATTGTTCTTTTTCTTACAAATGTTACCTGGAGGAAGGTTCTTGCAGCTCTGAAATCGACACGCACTGATTGCAACACTAGGGGAAATGAAAGCTAGTGGTGACTGGTGATTAGTACTAATACACAACAAACAGGAGCTGCTGGGCTAGTAGCTAGATGCTTCTCTTCTTTCTATCACTCATGACTATTCCATTGCCCGCGCGCGATGCAAGCCGATCAAGCTCGATCGCTCAGATCACCCATCAAAAAAGATGGGGTCTTCACGTGGCATCAGCGGTCCGCATTGAAAGCGAAAACAAACTGCTAGAGTGGGCGCAGGCTCGGGCTTCAGCGTCACTCTTCTGTTTCTCTGAGGTGTCGTTCGGTTTGAATGGGGTTGAAGGGATTGAAAGAGATTAAACCACTTCCTACTCAAATTTTACTAGTAAAGATTGAATTCCCTTCGATCGTTTTAATACATGTGCCCAATCAAGCACGCTCGCACCAATTCAACCTCGACAGAGAGGCTACTGCTGCTGCTACACATCTTTATGCCCTGCCTGCTGCCTGCATAAGTTCACTCCTGCTCTGCTTTCTTTTGTGTGGCTAGATCGAACCAGAGCCATACGATCTGTGCGCCCCTGATACATGACAATGCAATCTGACACATTACCGAATTACTGATACGCACGCGCTGCAGAATGCAGATACGACGTTGGTTTGCTGTGGCCACCACTGTACTGTAGAACTACCAGTAGTTGGTTGGAGAGAGAGAGAGATAACAACGATACGTCCCCCTTATTTCAGCTACACTGCTGCATCGTGGTCGTGGGGGCATCGTATACTGTACGTACCGGAGGCTCCACGCCGGCGGCGGCGGCCCTACGGTGGGTGGCTACACTACGCACACAGCGGCAGTGCCCGGGGGGCATCGGAATCCGATGCCTCTGCAATCTCGTCCGCCCGCGCAAAGGCAGAGAGAGGCTGGTGATGAGTGCACGCACACGGGACTAACAGCCCCGGCCGGGCGCTCGCTGTGTGCTTGCTTAGTGGGATCTATCGCCGGGCGGTCCTTGCCATCGCATTCGCATCGTGTCCTCCGCACACCGCCGCGTGATCTGGTGACTGCAACGGCGACGTGCAGTCGCAGTGTGCCTGATGCCAGTGATGCCGGTGCGCAGGGAGGTCGAGGTGTATGGCCAGGGCTCCATGGACTCGAAGCCGATCGCGACGCGGGGCGGCGTACGTGTCCAGGGAGAGCCGGAGAGGAGAGGAGGAAACGGCGGCGTCTCTGACTGGGGGCGGCGCGTGCGCGCGAGAACTGCGTGAGTTTGGCGGTAGAAATGTCCCGAGGAAAACGACATGGGGTCGGGGGATCCATCGCTCCGGCGAGCCAATTCATTGTGGCGCATCTCGGCAGGTTGGAAACTTGGGTTGGGATAGGAATATAGGATACGGTGCTGGTAAACTTCGCGGGAAAAAGCTGCAGTGCCAATCAGTGGAGAGAGACCGTGTAGTGTACACATGCTTTGCCATATGATATTCTCGCTAAGGTATGCATGCATCCGATACACACAAATATGCCATATTCTCTGATCCCGTCTTTAATCTGTACTATATACTCGATGCAATCCAAAGCCGGCCTACAAGGTCAACTTTATACAACGTACGCTTTATACTGGTGGCGCGTAGGTTGCTGCGCTATCAAAAATAGTTCTGCCTCTGCCGCTGCTGCTACTTTTTTTTTTTCCATCCGATTTTTCTTTTGAGGGAAGAGCAACGCTGCTGGTTGTCTAATCTAATCCTCGCCTGCTCATTTCTGACCATCTCGTTAGACGGCTAAAGGCTGCTTTTAGTATGCCTCTGTCATCTGGCCATCTCTCTCTCTGCCGCTTGCTTTGTGTCGATCGATCATTAGCGGCAGTTGATCCGTTGCCTTTCTAAGCCCGGTCTTAAGGGAAGAGACAAGCCTCTCCTACAAGCTAGTACCACCAGCACACTGGATATGAGCTGACATTATTTGCTTTCGGGGCCGATTGTTAAAAGTAGGATGTCCATTTGCTTGCAGGAGCGTGGCATGCATGATTGGGGACATGCGCATTTGTGACCACCATTTCCATGGGCTTTTAGGGCTATCGAAATGAAAAAAGTTGTCACCTTTTTCCCTCCTGGTATCTTGTTTGTTCTCTCTCTTTTGGGTGAAATGTAGGAGGATTACTTTTTTTCCCCCTTGGTGTGTCAACGAGGTTCTCTGCCTCTATCATGTACGAAAGTAGTGCCATTATATGGTAGTGATATGAAGATGGACTAACAGGATCCAAGTAGTACTACTAAGCTGCAAAGGATAACAATGATGATGTTCGTTTCTTTACAAGGAAAAGTATAGATGAAGCTTAATTAGGGTTGGTGAAATGTAGAAACCAGACTGCATGCTGTTTTGGGGTTCCACTTGGTATCCACAACTCCAAGAAAATTCAGAATAATTTTTGTCTCCGACCTATGACTGCATAAATTCAGAATCCTAATAGTAATAGCACTATATGCCCATAGAACTAATACCTGAGGGCAGTTGAGTTCGCCTGTCTTTTTTCCATTCGCCTTCACATTCCCTTCCCCTCTCTCTCTTTCTCTTTCTCTCTCTCTCTCTCTCTCTCTCTCTCTCTCCCCCATACCACCGCAAATCCTGTAAACTTCCTTTCCTTTGTAACTCGGGTCAGTTAGTTCGAAACCTTCCCATGGCATGGGTCTCAAAGTGTGCCGATTTGGAAGCGCGGCATGGCGGACCGGACCATATGATTCCATGGGATACAATGCCAGGGAAGCGCGAGGAGCTGAAGTTGCTTTGGTAAAACAATGACCAAACCCCGTGCCCATCAACCAGAGATCATGTTCACCCCCATGCATCCGATCCGCGCGGCTCATGTGATGTGAGGCGGGCAGCGCGCGAGAGCGCGCACAGCACAGTGGGGGGCCGAGCAAAGGCGCATCGGCATCGCATGATCGCAACAGTGGAATGGAAAAGGCGCGAGTGGCCGGCAGCCCGGCACACGGGAGGCGTGGGGCGACGCGCACGCACGCTCCGTATCATCCAGCCAGCCGCATCATCCATATCTGATGATATCCCTGCCTCCAAACACTTCGCTTCGCTTTTGCACGGGTGGCTGGGGATGGCCGCCGGCACTAGGGCAGGCAGGGGATAGCCGGTGGAGGGGAGGGGAGGGGACGGGAGGCGACGGCGGCCGGCCAGCGGCCACCCTGCCTTTTTGCCGTCGGGATAGCAATAGCGTGCATGGGGTAGGGTGGCGAGGCGAGCGGTCACGGGGAAAAAAGGCGGAGGCGATCGTGGCCGCGCCAGGGCGCCCGGCGGGTAGGGTAGCAGCCTAGCAGGTAATCATCATCCGGCGATTGGCCCCGGCGGGCGCCGCGCGCAATTCCCCGAGCCGGGGGATGGGGCGGATTGGATGGTCCGAGCGACGGCCGGCCGGGCAAGTGGTGGGATTTGGCTTCTCGAGGAAACGGAATTTTACCGCCTACCTAGCCGTGCGAACTTGAAACGGGGGCCGTAGCTACTGCCGGCCGCCAGCCTACGTCATATGACAGTATCGTGCAGTGTAGCTTTGGTCGTAGCATAGCAATGTAGCATCATATGGATTCTGGTACGGTAGCTTTGACCGTAGCAATGTAGCATCGGCAAAATGTTTTGCGGTCTTGCGGAATATTATTAAACCTATATGTCGAGGTTGTCGGTGCCATACTGCAGAGCCCACCAAAAGAATGTAGTGCCACGATAGAGTACGAGTATAACAAGCCAATGCAGAGAGAGAACCAATGCTTGCCCTAGAGTAGGAAATGGCAGGGTGTCAACCCAACCATAGTAGTGGAATCGTATCCATGCTTAGCCAAAGCCCACGAACGAGCCGACCAAAGGCTTCCGTCCTGTATGGCTATTAGCCCAACACCATTGAAGTTGTATGATGAGAACTATTTAAGTTGTCATAGGAATAATAAATAGTTTAATTGGTCGATGTGAACAATGCAATTGTACAATGTTCCACCATCAAAATACTACGGTACTAACAAATCATAGGAATAAAAATTACTATTGTGGTAATCCAAAATTTATACCACTAAACACTAATTTTTCACTACCAGTAGAACAATAAAAAGATAAAACAAGGGGACAATGTAAGTTCAAATAATAAGTTTTATTGTTACAACAATTTAAAATATAATACTAAGTAAATGCTAATTATTCTAGGCTAAAAATAAACCACAAAAGAACAGTAAGGATAAAAGGTAACAAAACAATACTGTAAAAATGAAAGAAGTTTCTCAAAGTATGTAGAAATTAAGAAATGATATATACTAACTTTATTTTTGGGAATAAATAAATACTATGAACGTAAAATAACAGCGAAAGAAAGAAAGAAAACAACAGGGGCAACAACTATATATCTGAAGCAAGTTAGGGCTAGAAGCTAACTCGCATGGGCTTCATGATGACTGCCGGCCCACAAACTGCCAGGCCAAGGTGGGTGGTCGCCTGGTCGGAGATGCACATCGCGGCATGATCACTCCGTGTGGTCGGACGCGATGATTGGCAGCTGGGTGTGGCAATTAGTTCAGGCTGTGTTTAGATTGCAACTTTAGGTTGCTGTGGCTAATCTTCGGAAGCAACATTTTTCCAACCTGATCAAATCTAGTATGGCAATATATGGCTCGCAATTCGCTCTTCATTAGCTGCATGTGTGATTCTGTGTAGATGAGGAGATGCACCTAACCTCGGTGGGCGCGGCCGCCCAGGCCCCTGTTCTGCGTTTGCTTAGTTTTCACGGTGAGCCTATGCTTTCACAGTTGACTGTGCTCTCTAGTTTTCCTGGTGAACAGGTTCATTTTTCGGAGGTTGCAGGACTATGAATCTATGATCGAAACTCAGTGGTTTAATGCTGCAATTGGCGCTGAACTCGGTATAGGCAATAAACATTACTCAGTACAAGCGTAATGTACTCCCATGTCTCACATATCTGCATCATGGGATAACCGGAGACCCAACACGTATATGAGATTTTATTGTAAACATACCCATTCAGGTACAAGTTCCTTTCCTGACTTTGAATGAGAATCTGGTGCACGTTTTCCGAAAGCAAAAATGAAGAGCACAAAAGACCCAAGGTAACAATTATTGGCAGCCAGGAACAATCTTAGGTGACAGGCACACGACAACGTTAAATTAGGCAGACTCGAAGTCGAACTATACATATGTTGTACTTTGATCTCATCCTATGATGACCGGAGAACAGTAGACCGCGAAAAGGATGACATCCTGACCAGCTTTGCACAATGTTCAACTCGACCCACTAGTTGTCGGATTGCATGCTCCTGAGCATGTTTAGGATGGAAAGGAACAGGTTCAGGATGTCAAGGTAGAGCCCAACAGACGCCCATATGTACTCATCGTAGGTGTGGCGCCTGATTAGGTTCTCAGTGTCGTATAGAATGAAGCCTGAGAAGACCAAAGCTCCAAGCCCACCGAACAAAGCATGTGACACAGGTCCCAATGGGAAGAAAATCTGCAACATAGGGTGCCACAGAGCATACAGTTATTGCAAGCAGTGGATTGCTCATCTGGTAACATAGGATTATTTGGGGACAGAGTGCACTCTTTTAGAGCTCATCATAGGAATTACCTGAAGAAAGCTTGTTAGGACAAGGATAGTAAGAGCAGAAGACAGAATAGGCCCCAGGTACCCGAATTCCTTGCCCTTCTTTGAAGCCCAGAAAGCATATGCAGTCAAAGAAGCAACCACGCCTGCAGTCAACACCAAAGCCTCCAGAACAATTTTTCCTGCAGCAAGTAAATGACTGTTAAATGGAACTACAATAAGCAGATACGGAAAAAGTATCAAACTATTTAGAGAGAAGTAACAGACCTTGAGTGTTAGCACAAGCCACACCAATGCTGAAGCTCAAGCACAAAGTAAACAAACCCAGGAAAACAAAATTGTGTGGATGCTTATGCTGGTAATGATACAGTGGGATCATCACTGCAGCAAACAACAGACAAAGTTAGTGAAATAAAACCAACAGGCCGATAGAAAATAACAATCATGATTTCCCATGCTCCTATTTTACTCAAAAGAGAAGGAATATGCAAACATAAAATAGACGTTATCACAAGCAAATATTAAACCCCCCAAAAAAAACTTCTGCACTCCCTGATCCTATAATTGAGACAGCTTCTTATTCCTCCATATTCCACAGGAAGATAAAATTTACTGATCACATTATCCAAGCATACCTAGCTCAACTGTATTGCTTGTGCTTTGCTGTTTGCCAGATAAACTGGCATTGGAGAATGCTCGGATGATGTGATCACAAACAATACAGGTATACTAAATTTCCATTTACTTGACATTTTGACTGTAACTTTCTTATTAAGCACCATAAAAGCCTGTACCTTTAAATGCAGATTGATGTTTTTTATTACAAGTATATTTATGCTACATAAAATATATATTGTAAAATTTATTATTCACTGTCTGTGTTATTGTCGTACATGGATTTCTTGTGCGGATGATTTAACTAAACACATGTCCATTAGAAGCAATCAGCTCCTGTCGCTTCATATAACTGTAAAAGGAACATCAGGCACTGTTTATAGAGGAGCAGGGGATCTTTTTGTTGATAAACACAAAGGCATAACTCTGGTCGGCTGTAGGCAGTGTCCCTGCCAACTCCCCTCTATTTTGAAGTTTGAAACTGCATTTATGTCTTGAGACCTAATGACTAATGATCTATTATGCATTCTTTCATATATTTTTTTGTCTTAATACCTAATGTTTCACCATGTGTATATGTATAAATACTATATACAGCCACTATATTGGCTGGCCGGAAATAAATGACCATTATATTGGCAAGTTATAGACTTGTCAGACGACTAGTGGACAATTTGGACCTTGCAACTTGACTCAACTTGCCAACTTAATAACTATATGATCACTGGTAACACAACCATGAGTTTACCAACACACCTTCAGCACAATAACGCTCATGCAGATTTGATACATTATGTGTTGCAATATCATGATCAAGATGCCAATGATCAATCACTCAATCACAGTAAACTAGAACAAGAGACAAGTTTAAAGTAACGCCCTTTAGAATTTAATAAATAACATGGAACTAACTTTTGTATGTATCCAAGTCATTCTCACTAGCTGTGAATTGTGATTAACTTTTGTGAAGCATGTTAACGATCACGGAGCAAAAGAACTTTAGCAGTTTATTTCCAGTTCAAGTTTTGATCATCTAGATCCAAGATCTGCACGCTAAATTCCTGATTCAAACAGCTATTCGTCGTAAATAACTAGAAAATGTGATAGGAACACTGCATCGACCTGTCCAGAATCTGGATCCAACCAACGCATCAAACTCGATAATCAGTGCAGTTTGAGCAACACATGGCCCCGATCATCGGACATCACCAGGTAATAGCAGATCCTCACACACAGAGCACAACAAAACCCCCGGCACCAGATGGAGAGGACGGGCGCTTACGGATGAAGGGCAGGACGGCGAGCACAAGGGCGAGCCCCGCGGAGTCGGAGAGCGTGGCGTTGAGGGTCGGGTGGAGGACCGTGGCCGCGGAGACGGCGGTGGTGAGGAGCAGCTGCGCGGCGAGGATGCCGTAGACCTTGCGGACGAAGCCCCAGCGGAGGGCGCTCTCCCCGCGCGAGATCCCCGGGTACAGCGTCTCCCCGGTCCCGGCCTCCAGGTCCACCGCCGACGCGTCCGCCTTCTCCTTCATCTCCGGCGCGCGGCGGTACCCCGCCGGCGCGAGGGGCTGCATCTCCGACTCCGAAGCCGACGCCATCGCCCTCTCTCTTGGCGAACGGGATTGGGTTGGAGGAGGGGAAAATGGGGAAATTTCGCTTGGGACGCGGGTTGCGCGTCGCCGGCTGATGCCTCCCTTGTTGAGGTGGTTGGGGATTTGTAGAATCGCTACGAGGACTCGTGAATCCTGCCAGACTTTTCCTGAGCCGCTGGAAAGTGGGGCCAAATCTGGCCAACGACCCGGTGGGCGGAGCACTCAAAAACTCGTTTGGCTGGGGCGAGAGTTTGAGAACGTGGATTACGCATTATTTAAGAAAAATGGTAATGTTGGATTATTATTTCTATGGTACAAAATCCAATGAGGACAATAAAGTAGTGTTTGGTTCATATAAGACAATTATCTACATAAGTTTGATGGAAAAATAATCAAAGATTTTCCGAGAAAGTCTAACTATGCTTCATCCGCCAAAATATAAATCGTGCTGGTCTTATTCAAAATTTTATATACATTATCATATGCTGTTAAGTATTTACACTAATTCTTTTTGATAGGGCGAATGGTCGGCGATTTAGGCCAACTCCAACTACCTCCTTATTTTGAAAAATCTGGTACTATTAACACCGTAGACCGAGTGGTGTTTGAAATGAGAAATGTAGGATAAGGAAACGGCCGGAAATAGCCTTATAATTGGTGGAGAGGGTATCTTCTTTGTATATGAGATTTTGCTTTTCTACTACATCTAACTATTGACATCTCTGTTTTTTTTTTCTTTCTTTTCTTGCCTCGTCCTTCTAATTTGTTGCACATATTTAAGATCTTCAATCCACTTCAAACGCTTGTGCCGTTACAACCTCTCGTCTAGAGTCACACATCAGTAATTTAGGACTGGGACTTTATATGTCGTTGGATGAAATAAACATGAGAGCCTAGTGAGCCATACGCTCGTACGTATCAAGTGAGCTGCTTTGAATTTTGCTCTGGACTTTAATGCTAGTTTTTCACGGTGAAGTTTTGCCTTTCCCACTTTAATTTTCCACGCGTAGGGGATCGGGCAGTAGCCCGAGTGGTCTGCACTGCCGGAGCGCAGGCAGCCGGCGCGGGTTCGAGCCCTGCTCGATCTGCGTTTCCCACATGGCAATGAACAATGTTAAGATGCTCCCATCGCCTACGAAGTGTCTGCACTTTGGTGATCTCACAAGGGACGCAATCTTCATATCTGAGTGTAGTTGTAAGTCTGTTTGTGTACTATCGGTGTGAATGTGGTGTGGATGTGCGTATGTATATGAACAGATACTGCTATATCCAGATAAGAGGCAATAAAAAAAATTTCCACGCGTAATATATGAGGAGCTCGATCCCAAATCTTATACTGTACGACACAAGCGCGTTGGAGCGCTCACTTTTGCAACAACATGTGCAGTGTTTTCCAGTCCGCCACTGGTGTGGTGGTCGACGGCCGCACGAGCGCCACAGCAGCTTTGAGCTTGCGAGCGTTGCAACGAGCGTCGTCGAACGGCAGCAGCAGTGGACTTTGGGTGTCGAATCACAAAGTCCGCGTGTCGGCTCTGGTTTCCTGTTTGGTTTGGCCGTGCGCACGAGCGACATGCCGGCGGGTGGACGACTCACGACCCACCAGATCAAGGAACGCACCAAAGCGTCTGGCCTCTGACTGGAATGGATCAGCAATATGCCAATATTGGAGTACTACAATTCATGACCCAGAAAACTAATGACCCAGAAAACTAGTACAAGTATACAATGTTTAGCACACATCAGTACATTGGAATTCATGCCATATTTTGCCCCTGTCTGCCATCATAAGCTTGTCCAGTAGGTGCATGATTCAGAACATCCGCCAGATAACAACACTTCATGAGCACTGAGCATGATCTTTCAGGCGGGCATGACGAACCGCTACAACAGGTACTCAAGAGTGTGAATACCATCATTCACATCCGTCAGCGGAGAGTCGGGGAACAGCATGAAATCCACTAGCATATTAAACTTCATACTACACAGACTACTACGGACCAAACAATCCAAACAGCATACTACAGACTGCTACATTAGCAAGCAGTATACAAGAGAGCAGAAGCATAGCTTTCAGTTTGGGTTGGCATATATATTCTTCAATTCGCTCCCAGTTTTGGGATCGCTGATTCATCTCTCAGCTCAAACTTAACAGGATTGTCGTCCAGAAAAGCATACTTGTCGAGCTCATCGTCAATTGGGAAGTCTTCAGTCAGTTGTGCTTCGTCACCTGCATGGGAAAAGTGTATGTCTCATGCAACTGAAATATTTTGAGAAGAAAGATACCCTACCGCATATTGATCGAATAAATACAGGAGTAATCACAAGACTTAAATTCTTACATTCATCTAGCACACCCTTATCCAACTTCTGAGGATAATTTGCTGTCAAGTGAGTGCCCTCCACCGCATCCTTAGCCCATCCACGACAATTTTCGGTCTCTTCAAAAGCGAATATCTTCATTGGGTTCTTAATTACTTCATGCCTCCCTTTCAGGATGGATTTCTCTTTGACAAGGACAGACAAATCCTGAAGATTTTTCCGCTCTTTAAGGGTGTTAGACAAATCTTGAAGAGCCTTGCGCTCTTGAAGCCTAGGTTTCGCTGATGGCTTCAGTGTCGTGGCACTTGGTGCATCACCCCTCTTGCCTGTTGTAGAAAGGCACCTAGTGATGTCTGGGAGAATTTCTGGTTCCAGCTCCAGCTCTTTCACTTCTTCAGAAAACATGGGAACCCCCTAAATCATAAAGAGACATGTAATGTCACATTTCTGTTAAAAAATGTGTGGAGAAAAATTAACGCAAGAAATGCTATTTTGTGGAAAATTATGCTTCCTAGTGTTATCTTGCTTTGCTTTAAAGTTTAGATATTGAATGAACTACTTAGCGTAGAAATGGAGCCATATATAGCAGGAACAAATCATATGATTTATGCAGAAGTTTAAACAGTTATTGAGCATTTTGTATGTGTCAACAACCACTAAAATACACTTAAGTCATAAAATTTTCCTTTTACCCATGGAGCAAATATATAATGCTTTTGAAGAAAGAAAAAAAAGGCAGAAACAATACTGAAGTATTCTGTTCCTCAAGAGTGTGGATGAATGACTAAGGAGCGGGGCATAACTCAAACCACATACAGATGATAACAGAAGCACACAAGGTGATTAAGAAATTGCATGAATTAGCTGTTATTGAGCTTCTACTGATGAAGTGATGATATATATCATTGACCATTAAGTTACATGGTGGACATGTTATTTCTCCCTTAAGAGATCAATATTTATTAGAAAGAAACAGGCCAGGACTCCAGAGAAAACATATAACAAATCACAAGTAAGATGTATCAGGCTTCTTTTGATGTCATAAAATATAATTAGGTGACAAGAATCTACAATGGGACAGGATGTCCATATATTACAATGCAATACATATTCATAGATAAGCAGTTTCCTTCAGTAATTGTTAAAGAAAAAATTCCGACATCTACAAACATGATAATTATTCAAAGACACTCTACATTTTAGAATATGATTTTTGATAAGCAAATGCTGGAGGTAAAGAGGCCAATTTTGAATCACAGAAAGTGCCATTGCACAAGCACATCTTTTTAAAATAATTATAACCAGAGGAATATAACAAGATCAAGTTTGTCAGTAAATAACCACATGGCAGAAGGCATGATATAGTTCCTCCATGCAAGACATGGATGAACCATCAAAACCAAGCTCTTCTAATCACATTATTGACCAGCTTCAGCTACCAAACAACAACAACAACAACAACAACAACAACAACATAGCCGTTTAATCCCAATCAAGTTGGGGTAGGCTAGAGTTGAAACCCAAAACAAACCGCTAGAACGGAGAAAGTTTTTTTTGAAATTCATAACAGCAAGTTTTTCTTCTTTTCTTATGGATAATGGAACATAATCTGCCAAACTGCTCAACAATGCACTATGTTGACACTAGGAAGATAGGAGATAAATGATTTTACAGGCTTAACCCATAAGTCCAGCTGTCTGATAACCATTGTATCTGTTATCAAAGCGATCTAAAGCAACAAAATAGCAATAAGCAAGAAGATGTACTTTTCCAGTTCTCTATTTAAGAACAATGAGTTTTGTTTGCCTGACTGTGAATTTGCACATCATAGTACTATAGAAACAGACGTGAGTATGCCAAAAGTAATATACATTTATTGTTTAAATCTCTGGCAATTACTTGGACCTGCATAAATTATGAAAACTATACTGTTGGGCCACATACCATATTTGGAAACATCACAGGATCAAATACCACATCAGACCAGCCATGCAATGCTGACATAACTTTTGCCACTTTTTTCTTGACACCTGTATAACATTTATAACATGCACAATCAGCCATATGTAGATATATAAAAATAAACCACCTGCATATTAAATAAACAAAAAGAGAAATCATCAGAATAGAATTCTTACGATTGTCTTGTGCATCTTTACCCAACTTCTGATAATCATTTCCTGTGAAGTGAGTGCCCTCCACCCCATCCTTAGCCCATTCATCACACTTTTTGATATCTTCATCAGCAAAAATATTCACTGGGTTCTTAACCACTTCATGCCTATGCAGAGCAAACTTATCTTTCAGGATGGACCTCTCTTTGAGGGTGTTAGATATGTTGTGATGCGCAGGCCTCTCTTGCAAAGTGGACCTTCCTTTCACGGTGGACCTCTCTTTCAGGATGGACCTCTCTTTGACAGTGGACCTGTTCTTAAAAGCAGCGACTTGAGGAACGTTAGACACATCCTGAAGAGCCTTCCGCTCCAGAAGCCCAGGTTTTGATGATCGTTTCAGTGGTTTGGCACTAGGTGCATCAGCCCTCTTGCCTGAGCATGTGGATTTGGATCAAACAAGTTAGCTATATGTTTCAGGAACCTTCCTAGTCATGAAGTAGTTTTCAGGAAAACAAAAACAATCTGACCTTTATGTATCTGCATGTTTTCATTAAGAAGAACAGCTGCTGGAGTTGGGAAAGCCATGACCAAACAGAAATTTTCTTTTTCTACCTTGAAAGCCTGACTGAAGTTCAATTGTCTGATAAGGCGGAAGTAATAATCAGAAAATAGATATACTAAACAACCTACCTATGCTGTTAAGCTGTACCAAAACTGAAAAGATTCAGAAATGTGCTACGTTAACTTAAGACAGATTGAAAATTGTAACCAAAACTAAACCATGGGTAAAGTACTTCACCTGCTGCAGAGTTGCATTACATCTTACAGATATATATTTTGAAATCTGATGTGCAAAATCTCACAACTAGTGGCAGAGTAATATAATAGAGATTATGTAACATCACTTCTCCTAATTCCTATTGGAGGAGCCTTAAGGGTTATCAGTTATGTTATCGCCTGGACCAGCCTCTAGTCTAGTCTAGATTAGTGCAACCCCATTTTCCCAAGGGATTTTGGAGAATTGAGGGGAAAATAGTTTATTTTCCCTTGAAAAAATGGGAATCCCTTAGGAAATTGTGGTTGCCAAACTAGCCCTAAGAAGACTAACAAACTAACAACGAAAGAATTTCCTCTTGGCTTCCGAACTGTTGCTAGGACGCAACTAGAATCCTTCAGTATCACAAGAAGACTGAAATCTTGAGGGCGTCCAAGAAGCGAGAGGACGGAGCATATCTAGCAACAGCGAAACGATCCCCAAACGGGCCATCTCATCGCTAACGCGCGCGATTACATGATTAGGACGGGACATCGCGGCAGGCAGCAGGGTCTCGATTCGGTTGCGCATACATAGAAAGAGGGAGAGGACGCAAAAATAAATCAGTTCAAGAGTTGATGCGACGCAAGCCAACAAACGGTAGGGTTTACCAGCGCCGGAGAAATCAATCGAACCCAGGCTATCAACCCCGCTGCGCAGCAGCAGGCGGGACGCGGAAGGGGAGAGAACGGCCGCGGCGGTGATTGCAGCTTTCTGGTCAAGAATCAGCGCGCGTGGGAGTTGTAGTGTTACTACCGGCAAGGACGTCGGAGGATTTGGGGGCGCGGCGAGCCGGCGACCGGCAAGAGAGAGGACGAAGAGGGGAGGCAAGGCAACGGTCGGATTGGGGGTCGGTGACTTTTTTTTTTAGACAAGCAGACAATAGGAATAGAAAGGAAAAAAGGAAAATAAAATTAAAAAGAAGGAGTCCTGATTGATCAGCGTTATCCTTTTTTATTAAAACCAAGAGAAGAAAAATAACAGGTGGATATGAGTATAAAATGATGTGAGAAATAAAGAGAGAAAGTGGATGAAACATTTTGCATCAATGGTTTTTGGGTCTTTTCACTCTTTTTCAAACTTTTCCAAACTGCGCAGTGGGGTCAGCGTGAGGAGTATACCTATGTCTTTATAGGTAAAAAAGATTTTTGAAAAACTCGCTCTTTTACGGTGTAAAAGAATTGGGGTCGGTGACTGTTTGTCACTCGTGAGCCGGCCCGCAGCGATATCCTCGAGAAATTTGCCTCCGACCTGTTTGGAATCGGAAAAAAAATTAGCTATGTTTTCTGATTAAATTGAATTGTTTTCTATAAAATTTCTACGTCATTTTTGTAAAATTTATGCGTTGTGAGGAGTTAAATCGGGAAAAAATTTAGCTATGTTTTCTGATTAAATTGAATTGTTTTTTATAAAATTTCTACGTTATTTTTGTAAAAATTATGCGTTGTGAGGAGAAAGAGGCTGGACGGCAGCCTGGTCCAGTGAAGGAAGGGCAAAATGGATAAATCAAGTACCATTTGTTGCCCAAAATGATTAAAGGATGTAGTAATGGAGGAAAAGGCATTCTAGAGTGCTACCAAACTTTAAGAATGGTTAAAGTGTGAATCTATTATGTGGGATGGCAAATTTGCAAAGCTCACTTTTCATAGTGGTTCGGAGGCAAATTTCTCAATATCTTTTGTATTTATATATTTATGTTTTATCCAAAAAATATGTATATCTCTCTAAAAGATTCTATCCTTTAGATCACATTGTACGTAAAATGATGTTTGACTAAAATAAGACAAATAGAATAGAGATAAGAGGAGTAAGATGGCTTTTTATCCCATATTTAGTTAGAATGTTAGGAAAATAGATGTAAATATTTATCCGTATCTCAAACCACATTTTATAACCATATCCCATCTCTATCCAAACACCATCTAAATTAGACTATGTAGTTTTATTTTTATTATTTTATCAACGGTGTCCACCAATCTTTTCTCCCTACTGCCACCCATCACGTTGGTTTTGCAGCTCTACCGGAGTGGTCCATCCGCTATCAGGCTTACCTTCGACACCTGCCTGCCTCCTGCACAAGGAGCTACAGCCATTTCAGTGTTACACAGGGTTAGTGTGCTGGCCAATGCAGTCGACGACTACATGCGAATAGGAGAGTCAATGGCTTGTGAGGCTCTTAGCCATTTCAGTAGTGTTGTTATAGTTGTCTCTCAGAAGGAATACCCCTTTTCCTAACCCCCACCGATATAGCTCGCCTTCTCCGAGAGGGTGAGGCACCTAGTTTTCCAAGTATGCTTGGTACAAGTAGATTGTATAGATTGAGAGTGCCAAAGTGGCACGACTGTCCAACTCCTTGGAAGGACATATTCACTGGACACGGGAAGCATCCATGATCCATCCATGATCTTAGGGCTATGGCATCACATGATTTGTGGATATGGCATGCATATGTTGGCCTCCCAAACAGCTACAATGATATCAATGTATTGCATAGGTCGATCACCTCCTGTTCAGTTCATGGTCAATGAACGAACATATGACATGGGGTACTATCTTGCCAATGGTATATACCCTGATTGGCCTACTTTTGTGAAGAGTGTTCGTCATCCTATGGAGAGGAAGACATGATGCTTGTGCATCATATAAGGATTACAGGTTGAGAGAGAACTCTTGTACTTGGGTTGCTGATTCAGAAACGAGAGTATAGGATTACACTTATGCATCATTGAAACTAGTGCCTTTTCTACATCCAGTAATTACAGATGAGAACATCAAGTAAATCAAACATCCATTAATTCAAACATCCGGTATCAAAGTATTACAAAATGTTCAAACATTTACTCAAGTGCAGGTCCAAAAGAATTGTAAATCTAAATACAATGCTTACTCAGCTAACTCTAGAGAAATAAACTGTTAATTCAAACATCCGGTATCAAAGTATTACAAAATGTTCAAACATTTACTCAAGTGCAGGTCCAAAAGAATTGTAAATCTAAATACAATGCTTACTCAGTTAACTCTAGAGAAATAAACTGTTAATGCTGAAGGTATTAACATGTAGTGAGTGGTATACTGCTAAGCATACATTTCCAAACAACAGTAACCCATAAGGGCATCTCCAATGTAGAATCAATTTTGGATTGTTTCACCATCCGATGCATGATAGAGTTCGGGTGCTCCAGTGTTGGTGGGTCCCATTGTCAAATAATATATACCATAAATTATCTTCTCCCTCCTGTTGTTGCCTATTCCCCGTCCCATGCTGCACACGGAAACCATATTTTAATTCTCTCGCGTCGAACAAAGTTGGGAGTTCGCTTTTGGCTCTGACAACAACGGATCGCACATCACAGTGTGCAAAGTTAGGTGTTTCTTCGCATGGTTCGATTTTTTTCACAATACACTGGAGGTGCTCTAGCACAAAATTTGTAGTATCTTGTCTGAATCTAACATTCCACTAGGATTGGAGCGAATCATCTTAGCCATGTATCCCAAAAACTCGCTCACTTCGGCTTTGATGTGGTCCCAACGAGTATTAATGGATTCTTGTGACCTCTTAGGATAGGTGCCGTGTTGGAGTTGTATCTGGCAGTTACAAGGACCCAAAAGGACTCCCTCATGTAGCTGGTGTCGGTCATAGGATCACAACCAAAGGATGCTGGCGGAGCCGGTTACAGTCCCCACCTGAATGGATTAACCAAAGGATGCCGGCGAGGCAGCAAATATCTGAGATTACAGCATGGAGGAAGAAAATTCCATTACATGGTAAACTTAGTGCACCAGAAATCGACAATCAGTTGGTAAGAAGAGGGGAAGCGAGCCTGCCAGAGGCGAGCTTCACAGGCACATTGAGCATTCCATGCAGCGACGAAGGATGCTTCCTGAAGACCACGTCGTGACGCCGCAGCCAGATTCGTCAACAGCATAGTAGAACAAAGGAGGAAAAATCCAGTGACAGGGTAGTTAGACGGAGGGTTGATCTTTCATATGTCTTCTGTTCTGGGGACGCACGAAGGATCCCATCCAAGGTGGCAGCAGAAGCCAGCATCAAAGGGGCACTGCCCAATGATGTGGTCTGCAGTTTCCTCTCCAATGCCGCAGACATCACAGGTCGCGGATTCTACTATGTGCTTCTGTAAATTGGTTTTGCATTGAATCCTGTTTTGGACGAGAAGCCATCTGAAAAACTTGACCTTTGGGGGAGCATTGCTGCGCCAGATGAGGTCATGGAAAGGAGCACGAACACCTCCAGCCAAGATTTGCATAGCACATTGGAAGTTGGTCTGTTTATTCCTTGTTGCCGTGACCATGCCGTGATCACAGAGTGGAGCATCCACACCACTATTTCCTACGCCACCAGAAGAACTCATGCCAGCATCAGATTGCTATGACAGCAAGTTAAGATGGGGAAGCAGCGCTCTGGACGCAGCGCCTTGCATATCAACAAGACCTCCAAAAATGTCAACTGATGCATCATGAGTGAGGCATTGTAATCATCAATTACATCATTGTAAACCAAAAAAAAAATGCAGTCAAGATATATGACAAGCTACCAGCTGCAGATAAAATCAGGCTGAAATATTTTTTTGAACGTAAAAAATCAGGCTGAAATTGTTGATACAGGAATAACATAGACAATATCCTATTCTAATCTCGCTAATTGACTGTGTTCTTGAAATTATACTTTGAAGAGTTTTGTGTGATTCAAAATTTAAACCTTAATAACAATATTACACTACAGGGTCTCCAGTTTTTTTAAGAACAATGCCAAGTGCCACCAATTTAAGCCTGCAACACAGCAAGTCTGCAACCATCAAAGGTCCTCTCGCATTGGAAATATGAGATTGGCTCTTCTCATTCCTAACGCTACATGGTTGCAAACTTACAGTCTAGTTCATATGGACTTCTTCAACCTAGCAAATGCTTGTACCAATTCAGTATGTATCGATACGCAGAGAAGTTAACAAATGCACTATTTTTAATCTACCATGAACCTCTGACCAGTCTGGAAGTTCTGAAAAAGCAAAATTCACACGATTTTGTAGGTCCCAAGACACAAACTACTCTCAGTACTACATTGGTACCCAATTGGTAGGAAGGATATCATCAAAAAGTGAGGAAAATGTAGCTATAAGAATTACCCAAGGAAGAAGACAGCTCAAACACCCCTAGCTTCTGGCCTCGAAAGGGACACGTTGGATTGGTTTTTTCACTTAAGTTGACTTCACACATGCCCAATCCCAACGAATATGGATGCACATTGAAATCTCAACTGTCGAACACTTCCATTTTAGAGAACCATTTGAACAAGTTTCTCATCATGAATAGATATAGAACCAATCTGGCATGACTATGCGATTGAAGGATAAGAAAACTAGAAAAGTAACTACCAAGAACTCATAAAATCAAGAAATTTCACAGTTGCAGTTTTAAATGTTTCTAATGGTGTATCAATGAAATTTCAACGCAATCTTGCCATTTCATTGCATATTTCCTCCATAGTCCATACCTTTTTATATGACGCGGGCTTATTCAAATTTGTACTGTTGAGCAACACATAAAAAAGAACAGAAGTAGTACATAGTAAGGTAAGATACTTACCAATAGGAAGCAACTTTAGTAGCTGCGAAACAGCAATGAAACTGATTCTGAGACTATAGCCTGGGCCTCAATGTGTGAGAATTATATACTACATCTTTAATCTGCAAGATACTGAGATCATGCATTGTTATCAGGGAACAAAATTTTATATTATACAATGGAATGTTATGAAATAATACGTATAGCTTCTGTTTTTTTAACTAGCAAACAAAGACTGCAACCTTATCAAACGCACAGCCTGGTAGTTACTAGTCTCTGCTATAACTGTTCTGCTAAAGTGATAATGGATGGGAATGAGATAAGATCCCCCTGGCCAGTTAGCTCCTGATAAATTTACAGGAGTGGTACAGAAGTAAGAAAATAGTACTGGCTCGAGGATTTTACAACCTCAAAAGGTTGTTTGTAAGTTAAAATAATACCTTCTGATTTCTGGATTCCCTTCAGTGTCTGTGGCGTGAAACCCTTTCATCATATGACTGAGTTATAGTGGTGAGCGGCTAATTGCCTGGAAGCTGTCACAATTCATCATGTGATTGAGTTAGGTGACACAATTGAACATAGCATTGTCCTGAACTAGATGTAGTTTCAGGCATAAAACATGCTACATGATTTCAGTCTCTGAAATCTCAATCATGTTTGCAGCATGCCTCATTTGTATTGTGATCTCATGTAAGCAATCATAAATTGCACTAGTGTCCAAATGGGACTTATCCTTCACTATAAATTCATGAACCACACCATTCAGCTCAATGCAACTACAGCCAGGAACCTTCTCCACTCCCAAGTGCCTCATCATAACCCTTACTTTGTCAGCCTTCTTCCTCATATTTGCCTCCGCATACATGTTGGCCAATAACACATAGATTCCACTATCACCAGGATCAAGTTCTACCAACTTCATTGCTGCCTTCTCACCAAGAGTAATATTACCATGCATCCTACAAGCAAAGAAAAGAGCACCCCAGACTACTGCATCAGGAACCATAGGCATGGTGTTTACAAGCAGTTCTGCTTCGTCTAATTGCCCTGCTCTGCCTAACAAGTCTATCATACATGAATAATGTTTCATTTTCCTCTCAAGGTGGTATTTTGCATGCATTAGGGAGAAAAATTGACGGCCTTCTTCAACCAAACCGGCATGGCAACAGGCTGACAGAACCCCTATAAATGTAATCTCATCTGGCTGCAATCCAAGATTTATCATTCTCTGGAAGTATTCTATTGCCTCAACCGCATGCCCATGATTTGCAAGACCACAAATCATTGCTGTCCAAGTGAGTGCATTTTTATCTGGGATTTCTTTGAAAACACAGATCGCCTTTTTGATGTTGCCACACTTTGCATACATGTCAACCAGAGATGTGCCAAGCGCAACACTAAGATAAAGATGATGTCTGTCAATGTAATGGTGAACCCACATTCCAATTTCTAATGCTCCAAGCTGTGAGCAAGCAGATAGGAGGTTAACCATAGTGATCTCATTGGGATGTACCCTTGCTTCCTGCATCTCATGAAACAGTGCAATAGCCTCCTTGCCTTTTTTACTCTGTACATAACCGGCCATCAGAGCATTCCATGGGAATACGTCCCTCTCAGGCATCTCATCAAATAGCCTCCTCGCATCCTCCATCATCCCCAGCCTCGCATGCCCCACAATCATCGTTGTCCAAGAAACAACGGTTCTGGTATCAATCCTCTCAAACACCGACTTTGCTAGCTCTAAACTGCCACACTTGACATACATATCCATCACTGCGTTCATCAGCCTCACTGTGCACCGCACTCCATTGCCCTCCAAAAATTCATGCAGCCTCTTTCCGAGCTGCAAATCCCCCATCTGTGCACACCCCGACACTGCCCCGATCATAGTGACCTCATCAGGCCTCACCACCGTGTTGTCCTCCACCATCCTCCAGAACAACTCTAGCGCCTCCCCTGGGAGGCCCCTCCGCACGTACCCGCCAATCAGTGTGTTCCACGAGACCACATCCCTCACAGGACTTTCATCGAACAGCCTGCGGGCGTGCGGCATAGACCCGCAGACTGACCAGAAATGTATCGCGGCGTTCACCACGAAGACGTCGGCGCTGAAACCAAGTTTTTGCGTGTGTCCAAGAACCATGGCACCGTACGCTCTGTCCTGCAGGCGCGCGCAAGCCTTGAGTAGGAACGGAAAGGTGAGGTGATCCGGGCGCGCGGAACAGCAGCGGAGGAGGGCGCGGTAGAGCGGGAGGCAATGGCGATCGATGAGGTGCTGGTGTTGGCAGGAGGAGAGCGCGCGGAGGGCAGCGTTGTAGGGGGACGCAGAGCACGGCGGGGATGGGAGGGAACCCAGGAGGGAGAGCGCGTGAAGGAGCGGGCGCGGGGAGGCTGGGTCCGAGAGAGCAATGGCAGCGATCAGGCGGTCGCCGTAGGGGGACGACGAGTGGGAGGAGAGGAGCCCGGAGACAAGGAGGTGAGCGTGGAGCTTCAGGAGGACGCGAAACGGCGGCGGCTGGACGGCGCCGGCGGGGAGGACAGCCAGCAGGCGGGAAGGCGGAGGCATTGCTCCTGAGTTCATCGATTTGGAGTTTGATCTTCTGCTTTTTATTATTAGGCTAAGCTCACCAGCCCATCATCCCACCTTTGATATTTCAAAATTCATTTATGTTTTATATCTATAGTGTATACATCTATTTAGACTCTCCGATGAACTCAGTCTCACTAAGACCATCCCAGCGGACTGACTAAAAGAGATTGTCTATTACTATTTCAACTACTCTTCTCTCTATCTACAATAGCGCTACAGTATCGATTTGCATTATAGACGTTCACTTTACACGCTCCGTTAGGCATAGCCTAAGGGTACACCACGGAAAACGTATTATCCCATGATCCAAACACCCCCTAAAAGATGCTTCGCAAACTCCCTAGGTAGAATATATGACATTAGATGGATGGATCAATAATTGTTGATGTATATGGCTTGTTTATGAATAACTTGTATGGAGTAAATAGAATCATTAATTTATGTTAGTGGATGACATTAGTTTGCTCATTTGAATAGCTTGTATGTAGAGATAGACTATCATACACGAATACACTGTCAATGGGACTTACTTTTATAAGAATTAGGAGTATAAGATTTAATGGCAATGCTATATTTATCTTGTTGGTTCTTTAGTGTAATATAGCTTTTGGATCATACTTAGATGTTTGATAAGCACTCTTGTACTACTCGTCGTATTCCCTTCGCCTTCTGAAAAATGTTGTGGAGCAAACATCCGGAAACAACTTGAGATTCTTTCACTTAAACTAAGGTCACTGGCCCGTTCAAACTCCTACATTGTTGCACGTACTACCTCCAGAAGGAAATAAATGACGTTTCGGACAAGCTTTTCTACCAGGAATGAACTAATTTGTTTGGTCGGAACGTCAAATAAAAAAATGGAGTACAATATTTTACACCTTTTTTTGGACTCTGATAAGCTCAATCATATGGTTTCATAAGGCGAGAGTGCTTTTGCCGTGGAAGGCAAATGGCTCCTCTAAAGTAAGGATATTTCGATGTAACCAATCACTGAAACCGTTGAATTATAGAATACATTTAGAAAAATATGAATGCTCGTATAAATTTGAGAAAACTTGGCTAGACGGATAGATTCCATCACCAGAAATCAGACGCTCCGTTTTTGGTGGGACTAAACCCTTGCCAACATGAAGTAGAAAACAAGATTGCCAGAGAGATCCGAGCATATTGATTTTTCATGAAGATCCAAAATACCCTATTTAAACATGATCGGAAGTCTCTGTACTTCTGTATATGACTAATGATTAATAGATAGACTAATGGTTAATAAATAGGGTACAGTATATGGAACGTGTTATCGATCAAAGATTTGACGGCTCACGGGACCGTACATCGAGTTTTGGCGTCGAGCCGCACCACCATTCAACTGAAACATCAGCGCTGGGCGCTGGCACTTGCATCCAAACGGATCTTCTTCCCACAACCCAGAAACTTTGTTGTGCCCATGAAAGAGAATGAATTCTAGTTTTCAATAATTGATACGTGACGTACCTCAAAAGGGGCTAGAAAAAATCACTGCTCTGAATAGTACAAAAAATAAAGCCTAGCATAGCTTATCTGTATTTCACATTGTACATCGACCAATATTCATGCCATCTAATATTAGCTATTTAGCTTACACAAGGTAATTGAACATTTTTAATCCTGGCAAGTATGTAAAGTGCCGACCCTGTATCCTCCTATCATTAGGGCCTATACTCTCAAAATTCCCCTAGGCTACAGATTAGACTGCAACTATGCCAAAACATGATCAGCTGGTACTTGGTACTGCCAAGTAAGAAATGGGCAGTAACGGGTAAAGAATTAAATGTGGACAAAAAAATTCTAGTCACGCTTCTTCTCCAGGTTTGCAACTGCCTGTTTTTGGCGTTTCTCCCATGCCGGCATCTTCCCTGGGAACACCCATCGCAGAAACCGCTCCCATCCGTAGCAACCACAAAACATCAGAATAGCCCACAGCATCAATTTGCCCCTCATTCCTTCTGGCAAGGGCTCAAGCTTCATATAGTCATTCAGATCCCTAAACATATCTGATGTGATCACTGTAAAGAAGGCAACCGCTCCGTACAAGGCATACTTGAAAGGCTTGTTCTCTGATATGCTCTGGTTAAATGGGTGGCCCATGTAGTTTACAGCAAAGGTTGCCACCTGGATCATCATGTTTACCATATATGAAACTGTGTTCACAAGGTTTGGATGGAAGTCTGAGTCGGGCTCGATGCATTCCTCTGGCATATGCTTGGATGCTTCATTTACGGCTGTGATCAGGAAGAATATGTGCATGGCAAACTGGCCAAGAATGGAGAGCAGAACATATGCACAGAATATGTTAGGGTGAGGCCGCTCTGCAGACAGAGTTTGGAGTGGCCGAGCATGGGAGATGAAGAGGAAGAAAGCTGCAGTGAAGACACCACTGATTGTTGCCTGAACATCGCCCAGTTTGACACCATCCAGGTACATGACACTCAGAACATATGCTGTTGCGAGGCAGTTGAGCCCAAGAATCTTGAACATTTGAAGTGTAGTGACTAGTGTGCTTCTCCCTTGACGGATGATATCAAGAGTAGGGGCAACAGAGGCATGCTTCGCTGTGAAAGGTGAAGCCATCGAAGCATCCCCAAGCTTAACAATTGGTGCTGAACGGCCATCACTTTCATCATTCATTTCATCCAACATCTTCTGCAGCTTTTCTCGCTGCCTCTCAGCAGCAGTCAAGGGGCGGCTGCTCGACGCTTTAGCAGAACTGTTAGCCGCCGGAGTCACTTGTGATGATGCTTCATTAGTAGGTTTCTGTTTTTTCAACTTCCCATATTTATTTTCAGCTTTGGATTTTGAGTCGGCTTTCTGAACTGGTTCGGCATTCAAAAGAGCTATGCCAATATGTGCCTGAAATTTTTGAGAAGATCATGAAGTGAATGGCAAAAATAATAATATCAAAAAGTGGATAGCATGAGTGCTACACTCAGTAAACAAATATAAAATGTCAGCACAAAAATTAAAGGCCTTGAAAAACCATGTACAAGATACAGACACACAGTTGCCCCAGGCTCAGAAATTTAAAAATTAACCTTCAAATGATTCATTGTTACTGCATTACAGTTAATCATGTACTCCTACCAAACAGTGTAGAACAAGTAAAAGAACAGAAAGCCAGGTAAATATCAGTTGGTCTGAAGTATCAGTATTTTATAGCATGAACCTCAGTCACTCACATAAATGATATTCACTGAAACTTGTTCCACATGTGCCATCCTTCTAGCATAAGCTATGTATAAGCTACCTCTTAACAAAGTGTAAGGAACATTCAATCAATTACATAATCAGGTGAAAGGTACGTATTACCATGATGCGCTCTCAACTAAAACAAGGAAAAATATATAGTGGAAAGTCTACAAAACCAGTGTCAGTATGCCATATTTGATGTGTAACAGCAAAGATATGTTATTTTGTGTGCAGTCAAATCATAGAAATTAGAGTACTTCTCTATGTAAATTGAGCAAAACAAAATGGGATATAAGAGATGTGATCACCTGTTTCAGTGCACCAACATCATTGGTTCCATCTCCACACATCAGTGTCATCCTCCCGACACTTTTGAATGTAGTCAGTACAAGTTCTTTCTGTTCTGGAGCTACACGTGCAAAAACCTAAAAGGACAGGAATCGTAATAGCTGCTTAGCATGCAAATTAAGACCTATTTATTTTGTACAGGAATGTAATCTTATCTATCCACACATACCTTCACATAAGGAATAACCTGGAGAACAGCCTCAGTACTTTGTAGCATTTCGAAGCAGTCCCCATTAATACAAAGATCATGTGATTCTGATAACACTGCGACTTCTGCAGCACTACAAAACAACATCCAAGAGATCAAACATGGCATAAAGACACATGCTTTATGTTGTTACAATGCCAGTAATATGTCTTAGATATTGGCAAGAGAAAAGAAAACTATTTATTTTTGTAAACTGAGGAAAATTTTGGAACAATAATTATTTTATTGGACAAACGGGCACATTTTCATCTTTCTAAAAACGTCTCCCAACCACAATTGCTGTGGCATAGACCAGATGATAAAACAAGCAACCTAATATTTGTTCAGAAGAGAGCAGACTACTCTCTTGAACTGGGATGAGATAAAGATTTGCAGGCAAGAAAACGAGGTACATGATCAATACAGGAGAATCCGTAAAGATACAAGCATTTATCATAATGCTAAAAAGTGCATGTAGACAGTTACCTGTACGGAGCTCTATCAGTTTCATCTGGTGAAATCCACTCAAAACCACCAGTCTTCATCCGTGTCAAAATCAAAACAGGCTTGGAAGATATATTTACTTGGGTAGCAACATGGCAGGCAGTCAATGCTTGATCTCCAGTGATCATGACCTAATAGCATGAGGGAACCAGTGATCACATTAATAAAATAAAACAGAAATTGTTCACAAGCTGTTGCTACAAGTACACTAGTATGGCTCCGTTCGCCTAGCTAGTGCGGTGCAGAGCAACACGCCACAGCCTTGGCCGAAGTGTCCAGAACCATTGAAGCAGCCCATCCAAGCGCATGGGGGAGCTGAGCAGCAGCCGCAAGCCCACAATGCGTTGCTCCGCACTGTGTGCTGCTGACGAACGCAGCCTATGTCTGCAAGCCTTGGGCAATGTGCTTGTATATACTCACATTACTGATGCCAAAACAAGCTTCCAGTACAGTGAATTTATTACCAATAGGTTACAAGATAAGTAGGAGGACATACCAAGTCATGGGAAGATTGTCCAAGTTCTTGTAAGACAGCACCAGAGTCGTTTCTTATAGGACAGTTAAAGACCTGAGTCCAATCCAACACACCAACATAAGCTAAACATGTCAGACACTTTAGTAACAAAGAGAGTTTAGCGAAAAAAAGATAAATAAGTGGAAGAATTCATACAGCAAAACCAGCAAATGTTAGGTCGCTCTCTACTTGATCTCTTTCCAGACTTCTAGCTTCGCTAACCTGTTATTTAAACACAAATAGGTCAAATAAATCTATCCCGATACAGTTTTCATAGAAAAACAAACAAAAAGATATAAACAAATGCAAGGAGTCGTGGGAAGGTTAATAAGTTAAATGTAGGCAGATAATGAACTATGTTTGAAAGTTATTTCAGGTAATATCTAAGGTGTTAGCTTCTAATAGACAAACAAACAAAACAAATGAATAGCGGCAAATAGAAAAGTCCCTAGGATAATAAGTCACATGCAGGGAGATAAAATCTATTTAAAGTTGAGGCAAGCGGTTAACGAAATATGCTTTTTTGCTTTGTGATGAAGCCTATCTTCTGGAGCCCAAGCCAGTGAATCAAAAACCAAGGGAAAAATATATTTATTTCGAAATACATAATTGCCCAGCCTTTCAAGAATAAATTAGCTCAATGTGACAGATACGATGTACATGCACATGAATGCATGAATGGAAACATATCAAATAGCATAAAGAGGATGATTTTGAAATCGGATAATGATATATTTCCTATTGACATATATCCCATTTTTGAACAGCAACAGTTCTTTTAATAGCTACCTTTCCAACTAGCACTTCAGCACTATCAAAGTTTAAAAAAAGAAATGTAGGATTCCACTTTCTAGTAACTTATACTACCGTTGTATCATACTAAAAGCTGCATGCATGTGCAGTGCCATTGGATTATCGCAAAACAACAATGCTGGGACAGCTAGAATTTGGACAGTTCCTTAGTAGAATTAATCAAAAATTGCTTTGTTCTGGTTCAGGAACTATCTGGAAGTACACTGACAAAAGAATAACAGATAGAAGGGGATGGGGAACAGCTACAGGCAAATGACATGATTAATATCAAACAGAAACTCACAGGCATCTCAGGAAGCAATTTGTACGCAAGAGCCAAGACCCGAGAACCCTGCCGCGTGTACTTTTTGTACGTCTCCACATATGCAGCAGGTAAATCAACTAATCTCTCTTGGATGGTCTCTGGTGCACCCTGAAGATCACAAAGCATAAGACACATAGATATCTAGAAAAAGAAGATCAAATCAAACAGGATATGGGAACAAGAATAAAAAGTAATCTCAATTTTCACAGCACCCTCAACCACGAACATTATGACCGACAAGTTCTTATGGGCCAACAAAAAATAGTTCATGTCATGGTTGCTTTCTGAATTAAGGAACACAACAGACTGTGAATTTACTTTTTTTTGTCAACTACAGTATTTTCCTTGTTAACTGTGAAAGAAAGAAATATACTGCTAAGACTACTGAATAGCATCTATTCTAATGTAGAGGGATTCGGCTGTTGTCTTAAATGTAGCATTCGTAGTATCATTAGCCCACTAAGGACCTATGTTATTAACATTTCTCCCGAAGACAACACTATTATTTTGTGAAAATGATATAAAATTATTTCCTTTAATTAGCTGAAACAGGAAGTGGGGCTTCCCATGGGGATTTCATTGAACCAAATGGAGTTTCTATACTAGCAAATAAACAAAAGTACATAAGAAAAAGATAGTTACACTAATAGAGAATACAAAATCAATTTGACATGAGACTTTCCAAATACTGTTTTGAACTGTGGATAACCAATGTGAAGTTAGAGTTGATCCTTAGGGAGCATGAAAGAAATGAGACTTTCCAAAGACAGATTAGGTAGGTTAATCCTTAGGGAGCATGGAAGAAATCTCTGCTGACAATATGTATGGACCACAGGATGTGTTCCATACGTCAAACAGTAAATATTCAATACATCAAAACCCTTTGAAGATCATTTTTGGTTTTCTTTTCTCCAAGATACAGATGTCTACATCTAGTAATAGCTTCTGCCAAACCATGAGATAAAAAAATGATTGGGTCTCGCAGAATTCTTACCTTAATGAAAGCATAAAATTTATCCTGAATGCGTACGATAACAGACATTCTCTTCAAGTGAGAAGCAAAATGGTACCTGTGCACAATCTGTACAGGTTGACCACCAGGCCTGCAATGAA
Organism: Paspalum notatum; assembly: GCA_022530915.1. Lineage (NCBI taxonomy): Eukaryota > Viridiplantae > Streptophyta > Magnoliopsida > Poales > Poaceae > Paspalum > Paspalum notatum. The sequence goes on from CM039692.1 coordinate 30,506,291, forward strand.
AGCAAACATGAATCAACACATATGAAGTAATATCTAATGCTTGTAGGGGGGCAGGGACAAGAGTAATAAACCACCCAAGATATTCTTTCCTGGGGATAACAATTCTACTGAATTTTATGCTTCCATCAGGTTCACTCAATTATAAGCTCATTTGCTCACATATTCATGCAGGTTAATAGGTCAATGGATATGACAACTTACTTTTTAGACATGGCCTTCTCATCAGATGTGTAGATCCAGTCTATGCCCTTTATAGCAGCCTTTTCAAGGGGATCGCCAACCTTTATTAAGATGAAAGATCCATCAACCAACAAGGGATATATAGTTTTTCTATGGTTAGTTGGTTACTTGGTAATACTTCACACCTTCATGTAGCTAATTACACACAACGTACCAGTTTATTATCAACAAATACCAATGCATGACAACTGGAAAGCACTTCTTGAGTTCGAACGGGCAGCTTATTTGCATCAGATATTAACTCATCGTCACCTTCCAAAGTAACAACACCTTGGAATTCCTGAAACACGGGTTTTCAGATTTTGAGCCCCCCTCATATTGGCTCAATAAAGAAACAAACTAAGCACATAACTTACCATATCATCTGAAGTCAGAGTCCCCGTCTTGTCAAAGCAGCATATGTCAACCTGACCAAAGGAAACTCTTACAAGCTTGCAAAGAAAGAAGAAACATGGACTCTGTAAGGTTTCCTTACTAACCTTCCCAGCAAATGGTATTCTGAATGGCTCCGTGCAGAAAATACCACGCCGAGCTAATGCAATTAAAGATGTGTTAACTGCTATGGAGAGCTCCATTGGCAATTCGGGGGGTATCACAGAAGTAATAATTAATGAACAACTCAATAAAAGCTTGTATCTGCTCCTTGTCGGGTCCTCCAGTCCCTATGCATAGATCAAGCAACAGCTCAATAGAAGACTAGAGGAGGCAAAATGAACTACATAGCAGGATAAAGAACAATGTATAGATAGTAGTTGCTGGTGTCACCTTCATAAGCACGTAACCGGACGCAATAATTGCAAAGAAGAGCAAAAAGAGTATAAACAGGCCACTTTCCTTGTTATTGGCAGTAACCTATTATGCCATTAAAATGCAACCATCAGATTTTTCATGCATTCAGACAATTTACTTTCGTCGCTGAGGAAAAGTTGTTACCCTCTCAGTTGAAAATAATATAGTCCTCATCAATTTCCCTTGGCTGGTCTCAAATCCAGTCCTCAATACAAAAGCTACACAACCACCATCAGGTGCTCGAAGATTCACAGACTGTATAAAAGTAAACATCTCAGAAGACGTAGAAATCTATTGGGCAGAGGTAGCAGGCATATGAGATGTATCTACCTTGTCTGCAGTGTGTTGCAATATCTTAGTGCCACCAAATAGGATATGGTTCTTATCCCGCTTTATAGATAGCATTTCCTCAGGACCACGGCCAGCAATTGAAACCTATCAGTAGATGTATGGTCAGAGCCTTTGAAAAAATAAAATAATATAGTGAAGGCATAAGAATAGGATTGAGGAAGTTAGTATTAGTAGTTGAAATAGTATTAGTAGTTGAAATTTTGGATACAGCACAACTCATATGTTAGTTAGCATATTGTTAATTTCATCCATTTCCAGCTAAAATGGTTGTACTATTGACAGTAGCAAAACGAATTGAGCTTTGTTTTGTTCTAGCATTCTAGCATTAAAAAAACACCCACTCATTCCAGCCATTCTGACGAAGTTCCATCCATTCATGCAGCTGTGTGACAAGCCATATAGTCTCCTAAGGTGAACAATAAATTCATCCAAAAAGAAAGAAAATGCTGCTTGGAAACTAACAGCTATATCATACAGCTACTATATTTGTTAAAGTAGTACTAGCTGCGATCGTATATGTCTGTCGTTCCGGACAAACATTTTAGCTTACGATTAGTTCATTTTGCATGTCCTAAACGTCAAACAAAAAAAATTGGAGGTAGTAATTCACTTAAAACTTGGTTTGAAATTTTAATGGTTGCATGTGAAGCATTGATTTTTAGTTTAATATGGAAGCATACTTGTCGACTGTTCTAATGGATTCAAACAAAATGTGCAACACAAGAATGGCATACTACAATAGTACAGCAAATGGCTCTTCAGTTCCAATTGAGAAACTAGAATGGCAACGAGAAGACTTTTTTTTGTTAGAAAAAAGGACTGAAAGTACAAATGTCTCAAAAGAAATAGCATTTTTTTTCTTATTAATACATCCAAGGGAAAACAAAAGGAAACCTTCCACTGTGGAGTAGATTCTCCTGTAAGGATAGCTTCATTTACTATTGCAGATCCAGCTAGCAATAGCATGTCTGCTGGTACAGATCTATCTTCACCACTAGTCGAGCGGCCTATTGACACAATATCTCCAGGTAGTAGTTCAGTTCCAGGGATTTTAACCCATCTGAAGAAAGAACTCACAATTAGGATGGCATATATGCTCAACAGGTAAGCACTCAATCAAATGGAGACATACTTTCCACATCTATAGGTCAACACAATCTGACTATCAACTTTCACACGTCTTAGCTCAGTCAATGTCTTCAGCCTATTCTTTGCCATAGTAGACTCAAACAGGAAAAGCATGAAAAGTGTAAACAAACTGTAGTACCAATACTCATCCAGGCACCAAAGAGCAACACAGAAAACCTGTATAAAGAAGCTCAATGTCATCGAAGATAACGTAAGCAAAACTTTAAGTATAGAGATAAAACAAACTAACCTGGAAAACAAAAAACGGTTCCATGATTTGCTCCTTCATTAATTTCTGAAATGTGGGCTGTGGATATTCAAATCTAGACAGGAGAAAAAAATATATTATCAGCCATTGTTGCTAAACGTATTAATGTAATGTAAAAGCTTCCGCATTTACAAACATACCATGTTCAATTTTATGAAAAAAAAAACACTAGCACATTGGCTATTTTAGACATAAATAATCAGATTTGTCCATAATTAAACTTCCCTAGACACCTAGTATGTTCTTACTTTAGTTCTACTAACAGATCAGCCCTGCAGCATATATTACTCTGCATTCCATAAAAGTTAGATGTTGTGGATATTACCATTAATCCCCTCCGGTGCCCAGTCCCAAGTACATGTGGTAATAAAGTCAACCTCAGATAATATGTGACATAAATGTGATCACAAATTAGCAGTGCTCCTCTAATCTCATGATGGGTTCCCCATATGTTGAGTTGTGAATTTTCTTCAGGATGTGTTGCTGGATAGAACAAGTTTTTTAACTCCAATTGTGCATTCTTTGAGTCATTAGCCTAAACTTATGTTCAGCCTTACCCTCTTAAAAAAACTTATATGTTTCTCATGTTTAATCTATGCGACGATCGATTAAAACTATCAACTAAGAGTTCTCTAGCTCAACTACAGAAATCTTAGTATGAAATAGGGAGCAATGATGCAGCTTACATGTTTCTACCCCACTTATCCACGGAGGTGTTAATCTTGGCCTCAGTTCCGTAACCAGTGCCCTTGGCATAGTGCCCGATCAACTCCTTCGTTGGGTACCGGAGTTTTGAAAAGTTGTCTTTCTCGGCCGAGTAGATGAACCTCTGCTTGCGAAAATCAAAGTAAATCTCCTCTGCCTCACCTGCAGACGAAGACGAGGCCACCTGAACAAACATCCAAATAACAATCTCAGTAATAAAAGAATAATAATAATATCGATAGCACTAACTCTCAGAATATGATGTTGAACTCACATTTCTTTGTATGTGCAAGGGTACAATCTCCTTTGACCCGGAGAACTTCGCGGGAGTCACCTTGCACGCGTTTGCCGCTCGGATATCCTTGACCTGCACCATCACAAGCTGAAGCCGTTCAGCCCTACAATCTAAAGCTCCCAAACCGATATGTATAATCCTGACTATGTGGGTTCAGAATCGAGAGGCGACTCGCCTTGGAGTACCCGACAAAGGCCCGGAAGTCGACCGACCAGGCAGTGAAGAGGAAGGCAAGGATGTGAGAGGCGGAGAGCGCGGCGAGGACGATGAGAGCGTCGGTGAAGTCGAGCGCTGGGACGGCGAGAAGCAGCCAGAGCGAGTAGAGCGCGAGGAAGGGCCAGAAGTCGAGGCGCGACGCCCAGTAGCGCCGTCGCAGCAGGTCCACGCCCTGCACCGACTTGCCGTTCACCTCGAATCGCGCCATGCCGGCGCCGCCGGCCGGCTGGATCGGGGAGCGCTGCGGGGTCGCTTGGACTCTCAGATCGGGTCCCGACGTGGGCCAGGGAGGTGATGCGGGCGGAGATTTGGGGAGGGTTTACCGAGTCGGCTTGGGTCTGTGGGATCCGATCGGCAGCGTCGGCCGGCGACGGGCGGCGGTCGCGACCGACGCGACGCGAGGGCTTTCTCGCGCTGCTGCGGTGCTGCCTCGCTGCGCCTGCGCGGCTCTGCTCTGCGGCTCGTCGCCTGGCCCTCAACCTCTTGCAAGGCGTGTTTTACGGGTGCGGAATCCCACGTCGATCTGAGTCCTCGAGAGACTTTTCCTTTTTCTTTTTCTTTTTTTTTCCTTTCGTTGCTTAAGCAAAGTTTGTGCCAAGCAAAATAGATGCGAGATGCTAAAGCATACTAGTACAATCTTATCTTAAATTTATTATACAATACAGTACTAGTATTCATCAAAAAAAATCATATAATAATAGAATTATCAGATTTGTTCCTTATCAAGCAATTATTATTTTTTGTTAGAAGGGCCGAAAAAACCTTCTATAGCACTTTCGAAAATTTTCAAGAAAAAAAATTCTTTTATACCAAATGATAACCAATATCAACTCTCGTGAAATGTTTGGTCAAATATATGTGCTTTCACTGAGAATGTAGATATTTTAGTTCTATTTTGGAGGGGCGGAGCCTTCTCTACCCAAATTTGCTTAGGAAGAGTTTTGATTGCTAGCCATACTTTTCCACAATTGTCCAAGTCCAACAGTATTTAGATACGTGTGTTTGTTTGTTGCTACACTATTGGCATGCACATTTGTAGTACCACCTAGCCCGGTTTATCATGGGCATAAACTAATGTTAAAGGTTGGCTAATTTGTGGGGAACCGACCCAACCTGCTTGGAAAACAACGATCCGATCTAATCGGAGCAACACATTGGATGGCCTAAATAATTTTTGACCCGTGACACTCGATGGGTCAGACGCAGGAGGCATGATTTTCTACACTGTATGAAAGAGTGAGTTTTCTAAAAATTTTTTTTACCTACAAATACATAGGTATATCCTTCACGCTAATTCCACTGCGCAGTTTGAAAAAGGTTGGAAAAAAGTGGAAAGGCCCAAAACTCATAGATGCAAAATGTTTCATTCATTTTTTCTTTTTATTTCTCACCTCATTTTATATCCATACCCACATGTTACTTTATTTTTCTTAGTTTTAATGAGAAAGGAATGATGCTAATCAATCAGGACTCCTTCCTATTGTCTGTTTAATTATCTCACAAACACGTACATTATGCACGTACATCTATGCTAGTTTTACTAAAAAAAACTGACCCAACCCAAGAAAAAAACCCCAATGCAGTCCGTCCTTGACCGACCTGACTCAACGATTTAACAAGTTTAAGTTGAATTTACCATCCAAACATGCCATATTAATTGAAAGGCAAAGCATGGTAGGAAAAAAACCATGTACCCAAAAAAACACATAGATGTCAATAAAAGCGGATCCACTGTATGTCGTTTCTTTTGAGGTTAATAGAACGGTAATATTATATCACAGGACCATATTAGAGAAAATAGAGTAGTACCCCTAGCTGAGTTGGTTAGGTGGTTGTGGTGGATAGATATTCCCTAGGTCTTTTTGGACTGTATTTTCTACTTAGGCTGTCCGACGGCCCAATCTAGAAGATGACTGACTGCGCACAAGACAAATACTCAATGCGTACAAGAAAGATCTAAGAAGATTTCTAGTAGGAGATGTAACTAGGACTGGAACTCTTTGTAACCCAAGTCACGCCGAATTATATAAGGTGGGGTGGGATCCCTCTCGTCAATACAACTCTCCAACCCCTCAACCTCATACGTCCTCATTGTACCATCGAGAGCTCAAATCAATACAATCAGCCCTAAACATGACGTAGGGTATTACGCATCTCGCGGCCCGAACCTGTATAAATTGTGTCTCCTTTGTGTTTTGTGTTCTTCGTCGCACCTCTATCAGTGTTAGCCTAAACGGTAAACGGTAAACAGTCGGTCACCCGCTGTTTAGCCATTATTCGGTGCTAAACGGCCGTTTAAACGGGTTTAAACGGTGTAAATGGCCAATTAAACGGAAACGGTGAGCCACTGTTTGTTTAAACGGGCTAAACGGCCGTTTAGGCGAACAATGCCTCTATGCGAACCATCGAGCTACGGTTGACGCAGATGCCCACAAAAACATCCCGTGGTGCATTGCCGGTACAAAACACCGATAAAAGCATCCCATTATGGTACTCATCAGGTCATGGGTTTGACTCCTCGTGGGAGCGAATGAATCGATCTATGCTGTTAATCTCTAGTCTCTACCTCTATAAAAGCGTACAACGTTCCGGTCGACCAGACGTATCACGTTCCGTCGTCCCCCACCCGCCCGACCCCGCCCCCTCGCTTCCCCGCGCCCTCACGCCGCCATCCCTCTCTCTGGCCATCGACTTGCCTGCCCCTCGCGTCGCCACCACCAGCCGCACGCCGCCGCTAGACCCCACCCCGGTGCGGTCGCACGGACCTCTCCCCCACCCCCGTCCCCGCCCCCGCCATCCGCCTCCTCTCCACCTCGACCGCGGCAATGGCCCCATCCGTCGCCTCCCTCCTATCTCCCACAGATGGACAAGGCCACAAGGGGAGAAGACGACGAGGAGTTAGAGGAGGCAGGCGCCGCCGGACGTTGCTGTCGTCGCCCGCTGTGGATCCAACCATCCGGCCGCTGCCGGCCGCGCCGGGCGAAAGGAGGCGGCGGGGAGGGCGCGAGCAGGGGAAGCGTTGCCGGCTGTCGAGAGGGCGCCGCCGCTAGGCCGCTCGATGGCGTCGCGCCCAAGGGATAGACGCGCGAGCCGGCGAGGAGGCTCGGCGGGCGGCACCGCCATCACCCACGGGGAAGGAGGAGGATGGGGAAGGAGGAGGGGCACGGGGAGCAGCGTCGGGGACGAGGGCGCCAGAGAGCTTCACCGGGAAGCAAGTAGCGCGGGGAGGGAATGAGAAGGGCGCGCGATGGAGCACCGTGAGGAGAGTAGGGGGAGCCCGCCGACGGCGAGGAGAGGAAAGGGCGGCGACGGTCAGCTGGGATCCGAGAGGCGGGCCGCGACGGGAGTGCACAGGCAAGCCACCGCCGCCACTGGAGCAAGAGGGAGAGGAGAGAGGTTAGGGTTTGGTGGAGGTGGCTGCTGCCGGTTTGAGCCGGCCGCTCCATGGGTTAGGGTGTGGGTTGGCCAAATTCGGCCCCAGCTCAGAAGGGTGCAGCAGCTAGAGAAAAAATTAAGCTGCCAGTTATGGGCCATTTTGAACCGAAATAAAAGAGTTGTTTACACAATTAAATGTTGTTCTAGTGATGTAATAATTCTATGAGCAAGCCCCACTAGAGATCAAATATTCTTTTTTAAGACAATTACAGAGGAACTGAATATCTTAACAAAGCTTATCAATTAATAAAACGGGTAGCTTTCAACATTATATATTATACAATGATATATAAAATATGTCTAAATCAACAAATCATAATGCAAGGAGATGAGATCACATCTACAACTGAGCAGGTAACACATTGTTTTTATTTTGAGCTTAGGTAACACATTGTTGGTACATCTAAGTTAGTGTGCAAGGAGTGGCAATGGTGTCTATGTCAACGAATAGTTCAACTCAGAAGCTCCTGTAGCAACGTACGGGTCATTTCCTAGTATGGATAAAATGTCTTAAAAAACCTGCTTAGGGAAATCCAGCTACACACGAACTACAAAGCCCGACATTATGATACTTTGAAATCTTTAATAATCCTTCAACTTTACCCTTTTAGACCAGAGCTGCCCTTATAGTTGTGCCAGAGTGTTGGCATTATAATTGCCAGCCCAAATTTCTGTTGCCCATAGTAAAGCTCGGACATTTTGCTAGTAGCATAGGAAAAAAAAAGCAAGATAAGTGCCATGGGCCGTCCCATAAACTAGGTCGCCTGCAAGTGCCATGGGCCTTGTTGGTTTCCGTATATAATCGGTTTATCGGTGAAAATAAGCGAAAATCCCGCCAAATGCTTTTGATTATTTCTGATTTTTCTGAACACGGCAAGCTATGGGTTGAACTAGGCGAAAAGCGAGAATCGAAAAAAATCTCCGTGATACAGAAAATCTAAGTGAGATTTTTTTGTGATAAAACACACACATATACACACACGCACACGTAGAAAGACACGTGTCAGATGACTATGGCCTTCTCCATCCACGCGTAAACTGCAACAAAGGAAGTCAATCTCGCCAGCGGCAGCATGAAGGTCGTCGGAGACCGGCTCCAGGGACGTCACGGACGCATGGAGCCAGGGTTGAAGGGCCTCGCTGCGCGTAGGTTGTCCACTGCCGGAGCTGTCCGTGATGCATGTCTCCGACGAAGAGCGGATATTAATAGGAACTTCGACGGAGAGGAGATGATGAGCTTCGACAGCACCCAAGAACTCCAACTTGCAACACAAATGTCGAAGGGAGAGACTAGTATGGAACGGAACTAGGCGTGATGAAATATCTGTTGTCAACTGCCGATCGATGGATATGGAGGCGGGATCGGCATGAACAGGGAGAACGGTGGTCGGAGGAGCTGAGTAGAACCAAGTGGGGTGGAGGCGTAGGGAGTTGGGGATGGAGGGATCTGCTCAAGTGAAGGATAGGGAACTTGATTTATTCATACTCACCTTGGATTGGAAGTTCTCGTTGGCATGAACGCAAGAAACGGCAACACCGATGAGACCTCCACTTCCATAGATGGAACTACAAACTCCCATCCGGGATACTGAGAAAGGAAAACAAACATAATCTATTGCTACGGAATCCGGCCCGCCTCCCCCTCACCGCCGGCGAGATCGCCGGAGGAGAGAGAGGGTGCCGGGGCTTCTTTCTCTTCTCTGACTCGGGAGCTCTCGAGGACTTGTTCAGGGTAGCTGAGTTCCGAGTTCAAAAGAACGTGAGATTGGAAGAAGCATGAAAACAAACAAGCCTGGATCCAGAGTCCACGGTCTTACTCGCACAGGTCCGTCGTCCGTAGCTCCAGTTTGAATAAGAACGTGAGATTCCCGCAGCAGCATGGTCCTGGTCCATCACATTAATCCCTAGCCCTGCGCTATGCCCATCACTATTCAGTAGAGATGGCAATGGAATCCGATCTTTGATTCTCCGCAAGGAATTCATTTTCCCTAAAGGACTTGGGGAATGGAGAAAAAATTAATTCATTTTCCTCTCAATTTCTTCAAATCCCCCTCATTTTTTGAGAAAATAGGGTTGGAGATAGGAATGGGAGCATTTTTCCTCATGGGGATTTGACGGGGAATTTTTGTTCTTCGTTGGGATGGCTGGGATGGGCCCAATCCTTGAATGGCGCGCACGCCGCTGGCGCACATCGCCCCTGCCTCTCACTGCCACCGCGTGGGGCCCGCGTGGGGGGCGCGCGCACGCGCATTGCCCAGCTGCCCCGTGGGATGGGGATGAGGTATTTACTATCTAGCTCAGTTTTTTATCTATCCGTCCAATCATCTCGCTAACCAACCATAAATACTCCATTTAGATGTCATTACGATAAAGTTTATCTCATCTCTTCTTTATGCTAGGCTTATTAGTGACTAATAACGCGATGACATGAAAAATAATAACGGGACATGGATTCCGTAGGGGACGAGGATGGAAAAAATATTAATCTCCATTATTTATTCGTGGAGTCAGGGTTTGGGGGTTTTCTCGACCGATTAAGTTTGATTATCTTCAATCTTAATTCAAAGCCGTGGGGGCGATTCTTCTCCTACCGGTCGAGTTTTTTCTTGTAATTGAAGAATTTTTTCTTCCCACAAAGACGGAGACACATATGAGAAATCATTATTTGATGGAGAATTTCCCATTGATATCGCTGCCATCGTCACAGCACCACTCATCCGGCGTGCGCAAAAGCCGGCGCTTGCTCGCATGCCGGGAACGCCGAGCTGCCGACCTTTTTCTTTTTCCTTTTCGCTCGTCGCGCTTCCAAAAAACTACACTTCCTCCCATGGCTGCACGCTAGCCCGACTCGCCGATGCCCGATGGTTTGCCGGATCTGCGCAGTTCCGATCCCCCGTAGAGACAAGACAACGACTGTTCAGCCCAGCGCACAAAAAAAGTCCAAGTCAGAGGCGGCGACAACCGGCGCCACGTCGGTGCGTCAGGAAAAAAGCGCTCGTCGACAAGATCCTCTCGCCTGGATCTCATCCATACAAAATTCGCTCCCGCCATGCAGAGTTGCAGACGCGCAGTCTGCCCCCAGCCGCCATGGATCGTGGACTTGCTGCCTCCCTCCCTCAGCCGGAAAGATACTACTGGCACCCACCACGAGCACGAGAGCACGACCGGTCCATTTCGGCGTCCTCCGCCTCACTATAAAAGTCCTTTGGCTTGCCACTGCTAGGAGCACAGCACGTCGCCATCGTGTCCCAACCCAGCACTCGCACCATGTCGCGCCTCCATGCTAGTCGTCCTCTCCTCGCTCTCCTCTTCCTGTGCCTGCTGTCGTCGGCCTGCCGCGCGGCAGTGCCCAGCCCCAGCGCGGTGGCGCTGCCGCTGAGCAAGGACGACGCCACGCAGCAGTACGTGGCGGAGTTCCGGCAGCGCACGCCGCTGGTGCCCGTGAAGGCGGTGGTGGGGCTGTCCGGCGCCACGCTGTGGGTGGACTGCGAGTCCGGGTACGCGTCCACCACCTACCGCCGCGTGCCGTGCGGGTCCAAGCCCTGCCGCCTGTCGCGCTCGGCCGCCTGCGCCACCAGCTGCGCCGGCGCGCCCAGCCCGTCCTGCCTCAACGACACCTGCGGCGGGTTCCCCGAGAACGCGGTCACGCGGGTCAGCACGGGCGGCAACGTCCTCACCGACGCGCTGGCGCTGCCCACCACGTTCCCCCCGGGGGCCCCGCTCGCGGCGGCGCCCGCGTTCCTCTTCACCTGCGGCGCCACCTTCCTGACGCGGGGCCTCGCGGCGGGCGCCGCGGGGATGGCGTCGCTCAGCCGCGCCCGCTTCGCGCTGCCGACGCAGCTCGCCGCCACGCTCCGCTTGCCCCGCCGGAAGTTCGCGCTTTGCCTGCCGTCGACGTCGCGCGCCCCGGGCGTCGCCGTCTTCGGCGACGCGCCCTACGCGTTCCAGCTCGGGACGGTGCTGTCCAACACGTCGCTGCTCTACACCCCGCTCCTCGTGAACCCGGTGAGCACGGCGGGCGTGTCGGCGAAGGGAGACAAGTCGGACGAGTACTTCGTCGGCGTGACGGGCATCAAGGTGAACGGGCGCGCCGTGCCACTGAACGCGACGCTGCTGGCCATCGACCGGAAGGGCGTGGGCGGGACCAAGCTCAGCACGGTGGCGCCCTACACCGTGCTGGAGTCCTCCATCCACAAGGCCGTCACCGACGCGTTCGCGGCCGAGACGGCCATGATCCCCCGGGTGGCCCCCGTGGCGCCCTTCACGCTGTGCTACGACGGGAGCAAGGTGGGGGCCACGCGCGCGGGAGCAGCGGTGCCGACCATCGAGCTGGTGCTGGGGAGCGAGGCCACGTCGTGGGTGGTGTTCGGCGCCAACTCGATGGTGGAGGCCAAGGGCGGGGCGCTGTGCCTCGGCGTGGTGGACGGCGGCCAGGCGCCACGGACGTCGGTGGTGATCGGCGGGCACATGATGGAGGATAACCTGCTGGAGTTCGACCTGGAGGCGTCGCAGCTCGGGTTCAGCTCCTCGCTGTTGTTCCGGCAGACCACCTGCAGCAACTTCCACCTTGGATAGCGGACAATGACAGCAGCAACTGATCCTTGCCGGTGTCATTGACGGGGTTGTAGTATGTATCTGTATCTGTATGTCCTTCTGAGTCGAAAGGAGATAAGGCTGTCTTCAATGGTGTGCCTCAAAACAATATAAATGCTGTACTGTAAACAGAGAGAAAAGTAGTTGGAATAGTGTTTTGAGGAAGTGGATGAGTCTTGCTATTAGGGTCAGCCTAACGCACTAGTAGATGGTCTTGGGTTTGGGCAGTCGCTGTCTGAATAAATTGGACATCTTCAACTGTACCTATAACGGCCTAGGTGTTTTACCTGTGATTGTAGCAAACATGAGCATCATTCATCCATCATATACATTTTGTGTGAATATATCTTGGTTTGAATGTGGAAAATGAAAATAGAATGGAAGAACGTTGAGCGTGGACAGTTAACTCGTTTTTGGAAATTTCCCAACTGCGGACTGTCCGCCGCTTGTCCGAGAAACGACCCAAGGTGGTCCGTAGCTTCTGGGTATTTTTGCCGTCTAACGGCGGATTGTCCGGCCTGGAGGTGCGGACTATCCGCCGTACTAACTGGGAAAAGCCTCAGAATCGGCTGTGCACTGTGTGTTTTGACTAGCCTAACTACGGACTGTCCGCGACCTAGGAGCGGACTGTCTGGGAGCGTACTCAGAAAGTTCTGAAGTTTCTGGTGAAATTTAGTGCACAACGGCGGACTGTCCGGATTGGAAAAGCGGACTGTCCGCAGGTGCCTTTGAATTTTACTCATAAACTTGGCCGACTCTGAGTAAAATGGAGGCTTAACGGCGGACTGTCCGCGGGGTTAGCCTCGGACTGTCCGCAACTCATCTTTTCTGACCCTTAGAAATTCGGCTAAGTCCCCGAAGGATCCCAACCCCCCTACGGCGGACTGTCCGGGACTTAAGTCCGGACTGTCCGCAGTACGCCAGCCCCAGAACCCAAACTCACTGACCCCGACTACTTACCTCCTAACGGCGGACTGTCCGCCGACCTAGTGCGGACTGTCCGCGAACCGTGCTCTGGCACTTCGGTGTCGCGCTATCGCGCGTGCAGGCCGTGGGGGGAGGGGGTGCATGTCGTCCCCTCCGCCCCAATAACTCGAGGGAGGAGGTTTTCAGCCCCTCATCTCCCTCATTCAACCCCTCCTATCTCTCTCAAGCCCAAGAAAGAAGAGAGCTCTTCCCTTCCTTCTTCTTCCTCAAGATCCACCATTGGAGGCCAATGGAGACAATGGAGCCCTTCTCCCTTCATCACTAGGTGACCCTCCCTCCACCCCCTTCGTTTTTCCCCTTGTTTCCATGGTGGAAACCCTAATCCTCCTCTCTCCCCATGATTTTCTCTCTCTAGGTCAAGAAGAGCTCGTGGCCCGATCTCTCTCCTCATTGCTTCCCATCACTTGAGGGTGGTTTTAATCACTTCCTCCATCCTAGGTAAACTTGATTTCGTGGGTGGGATGAGTGACATTGATGTGTTCATGGTGTTCATGGGGCTCTCATGCTCATGGTGATTTGGAAAATTTCTAACCTTAGTAGGATAATGTATATGTGATTCTAGAATGATTTAGTGAGGTGTTAACTAGTGGGATGACGTAACCTAGGTAACTTCATCTTTGGGATTGTTATGTTAACTCTTGCAATATGTGAACTAGTAGGATTATGGGATATGAAGTTAGAGCTATTACTCATGTCCTTGATAAAAATGCATTGCTCATATTTCATACATGACACATGCTTCATGCATCATAATCATGACATTGTTCTTACTTTTCGCATCATATGCACTCGTGTAGAGACCGCAGTGGTGAACCAAGCAGAGTTTGAAACCACGCCGGAGCCTGTGAGCGATGTCCTTTCTTTTGAGCATCAAGGCAAGCACCTTTTCTTTTACTCACTCTATCTGGATCAAATTGTAATTTAATGTTTGCGCATCACATGTGAAATGAGTAGAGCCCACTTAGTCATATTTCCTAGGTTGAGAACAATTTCTAGATGAATATTCTTGCTAGGTGTCTTGAATAAATTGCTTAGCCATGCTTAGTGTCGGTAGAAGACTAAGTGGTGGCAAGGTCACTACTACTCGCGAGATATAGGAGTTGTTCTTTTTATTACAACTTTGTATCGGAATGGTAAAAATGGAGATAAGATAATGTTATGTGAGTCGGACTTGGTGCAAAGGGATGCTTGCTAAAGTCATATAAGGATGATCGTTGTCGCCTTCAGGTTTGAGCACCATTCCATACTCACCACATACTAAATGTAATGGTACAGGAAGCCAAGTAGCATAAGTCGCCCGGTCCACCCGATGGATTCGGATGAGATAGTTGAGATGTAGCTGGAGTTGATCTAACGCACTTGGGGCTCAGTGCATCTAGCCATTCCCATCCGTTTAGAGGGCGTGTGGGGCGGGTACGTGAAAAGTGAAAAGTCGAGGGCATGAATCGACCCTTATCCTCGGCCTAGGATATGGAGGTTCGGTCCTGTGCCTCGTGTGGGAAAAGGAGTACACCCCAGCCGGGTACAAATCTATTCGAATAGCCGCGCTCTCGGTCACTGAGCATGCTCTCTACTGTCCTTCAACTTAGAGTCTCGTATGCGAGTTATGAAAGATTGGCTCTTATTCATGATGATATTTACTTTTATGCAAATGTATTGGTGTATGCTTAGAGTAAGAATAGTTGTTTCGTCTTTTACTTACTATAACTTACTCAAATGCCTTTCTTTATGTTAAATTAAAATGAATGAGCCTTGCATCCACCATATATCTGTGGCTTGGGATAAGACCTGCTAGTACGAAATGTACTAACGATGATGCCGTTAAGTTGATTTTAGGTGAGCCGAAAACCGTTTATGGCTTCTTCTACCCCGCCGAGGGCAGTGATGGGCAGAAGTGACCTATTTGCTAGAGTTGGTCGTTGGACGGTGTTGTGGTATGAAACACTTCCATATTTTGTAAACACTCGTATGTGAGAGTAACGATGAAACTATTCCGATGCAATACTCTGAGAAACTTTTATGTAATTTGAATCTTGGTTTGTAAAACTTAATGGTCCGTTGTGATGATATATGTTATGTGATTTAATCTTGGTTGGTCTTGTGTTGGAAATAGTGAAATACCAAAATTACTCGGATTAAATTGGAGGTTCAGTGGGTGGAACCTTGTTTAGTTGGGCGGCCTGGGCGGTCCCTCACAGTACAAGACACTACTAAGCGATCTTTGAGCTCTAGTCGGCTGGCCACCGACGAATAGGCTGACCACCGACGAGTCGGCTGGCACAGCTTGAGCTCGACGATAGAAGAATCTGACGTGGTTGCTCTTACTACGTGATAACCTGACCTCTGAAGACTTCAAAACCTGAAGCTGGTAATTTAGTTTTCAGTGTTTACAGACTTACGATAGGACCCCTTTGGAACGGAGTCCCGCGTTTTCCCTGAATATTTTTAAATGTTTTATATGAAATTTCTATAGAATTCCTAGTTTCAAAGGGGCCTATACTATTAATAAAATCTATTAGTAACGATTATTCTTATAGTTTCAGTGTAAGTCCATGGTGTATGAAAATAACATGGCATTTTAGGCTAGAAGGCGTTTGGCTGTTTTTTTAAGCTTTGTTTATAAACCATAATTTGCTAAATACGATGACATTTTTGAAGTATTTGAAACTACACTCTAATCTTGATTTTTTATGGTTTTGACTAACTTCTTCCATATTCCATTCAAATTCAATGGTTTCTGATGTCTCATCGAAACAAGTACTTCCAAGAAATACTAGTAAACAGAGTTAGATAAAATCATAAAATTAAAGAGTATAAGGCTCACAAATCCAACTTGACCAAACCTATATAATAAAAACAACTTACAATTTAAGTCATAATTCTAGAATCTAGCTTAGCAAGTTGATAAGCATACACTTGCATCTGTATCGAGAAAGCGTAAGGCCACAAACCGTCCCATCCTCGTTGGAACCCCTGGTGCTTACATCCTTATAACTAAACAAATATTATATTCCCTCTGTTCTTTTTTATTTGTCGCGTTTTAGTTTAAAAATAAACTAGCGAGCAACAAATATTCTAGAACAAAGGCAATAACAAACACATTAGTTCTAAAATAGTCAATGCTTTCATCAACCACCAAAATCTCACTAAACACAGGGTCAAAGGTCCATCTTCGTTATAATAAAGATACCAAATATGTCTGACGATTTTATATAAACACAATCAACAACTAAAGGTATTTTGAACACTTTAACCTAGACAAGTTTAATGACCCATAAATACTATGAAGATCATGGACCGACCGTTGCATCCCACGGCGCACGTTAACATTAATGATATGAGTAACAGACTACAACATTAACCAATTTAATTCAACATGCTGGGAAATTGCGGTAACTAAATACAACCAGGAACTTATTCTTTGCGTTCCTCTAATTCTTGCAATTAATGTTGATTTCTTCAAATAATCAAATTCGGCATCCACGGCCAAATGATTTCATCATGCTTTCTTTGCCTTGGGTTTAGGTGGCGGTGCTAGGAACAAAGCCCTGAAGATCCACGCAGCAAGGGTGGAACCGATGAAAGGGCATATCCAGTACACATAGAACTGCTCCCACGTGTTGTGGCGATTGTTAACATATGCCCAGCCAAAGGCCTGTAGATAATATTAACCTAAATTCGTAAGTTCAAGAAAACAGGGAAACTAGAATGCATTTACTAAAATGCTTAATTAAAACTGGCTAGAAACGGAGTGATGTTTAAATGCTAATCAAAAGAAGCAGTAATATAAAACCAGTGCTTATCAGATAATTACAAAGATATTCAAAATTCAGTAATGACCTACCTCCAAAATGCTATCCTCAACCCAGCTAACATCTGTTAACAAATGGTCTAAAATTTGCTCATTTTTTTTACTTTCCCATTTCAATCCACTTCAGTGCCCAGTGATTTTATTTTACAGATAACTGTTCCAATGATACTAATACTGTACTCCAAGCCCTCTAAAAAACCTATAGAACAAAGGACCAGTGGTAAAATGGTAAATTTTATCAACGAATAATGCAAATGTGTGTTCATATTCAGTCAGGATCTGAGACAAACTGACAAAGCTATATGCTGTATATGCATGTGTCCTCAAGAGTCAGCAAGGGCCTATCCTATCCCATATCTCTGGAGTCCTGGAAAATGTTATGCTTTTCAATTCCTATCACCATCCTGACTGTGTTAATTGGGAACTGTAAATTAGAAAAAAAATGTGTTCTGGATATTGACTTGAAGCAAGATACACTTCCTTTTTTTGAGGGACATAGCAAATGTGGCAGCAATATAATGCAGCCTAAATGAGCCGATCATATAACATGTTGCTTTTAATTCATCTCCACTGCCAATTGCTATTTCAGGACATAATGCATAGGAGTCCTCTTCCCCTCATTTACAGTTAGTATAAATTTTCAGCATACTTCTACTGTAAGACTACAACAGATACTAGTTTCTTTAACTACTCCCACCGTTCCAAATTCTAAAGAGGTTCTAACCCTCCTTTTATTTGTCCACATTCATATGGATGATAATGAATCTAGACCCATATTCAACACATATTTATAGAGGAATGAATGAATCTAGTATACGCCTAGAACCCCTTACAATTTGGGACGGAGGGAGTATGTGATATCTTGTATATAACTATCTGTGTAGTACTGTGCTCTCTCGTAAATATGTCATCTGTGCATGTCCACAGTGGCCAAAGGCACAACTCTACATAACAATATAAAAATTCACCTCTCAGTAAAGAATGGTAATCAAACGATACCCACATGATGTAAGACTATCCGCACTCCTGTTCCTCCCAATTTTTCCTCCAAAAATAATATTCCAGTCCAGTCAGCAAGATTCTTTACTCTATACCTTCTTCTTCTGCACTCCTATTCCTCTATATCTTTCCTCCACATCCAACTATCTAATATTTTATTATTCCACCTCCAACTACCGTCTTTTTTTTTTCTACACATTGTAATATTATCACCCTCCTTCTTACAACTGGGCCCGGCCTTGATCCTTCTCCTTCCCCTTCCCCCACAGCCCGCACACCGCTCCCTCTCCCTCGGATCCAGCTCGGGCCTCCCTCCCGCCGCCCGCCTCTCCCTTCTCGCTTGCCGGCCGCCGGCCGCCTCTCCCTCCTCGCCCACCGTGCGCCGCCAGCAGCATGCTCCTCCCCGCCGGCGGCCTTCAAACCGCTCTCTCTCCCCCGCGTATCCCCACCTCCGCCCGGCTCGATCTCCCTCCAGCCGCCCGCCGCCTTCCTCTCACTCCTGGTGCGAGGTCCTCCGCCGCCGCGCTAGGAGATCCGCAGCGGCGCCGCCGAGGTGGTGCCTCGCCCACTCCTCTCGACGCCGCCACAGGTGGAGCCTCGCCCGGCCACCCCTCTTCTCCACGCCGCCGCGCCGCAGCCGTAGCCGGATCCGCCTCCTCCGCCGCGGGCGGCGGTGATGGCCGCGGGCGCCTTCCTCTCATCCGCGGGTGGCGTCGCCTCGATTCCTCACCAGCGCGCGCATCGCCCACCTCCCCGCCACCATCCTTCCAACCTCTTCTCTCTCCTCTTCCATCTGTGCGCGCGACGAACTGCCAGTTGCTCAGGCCCACGTTGCTACAGTGTGTGGCGGAGAGCTCCGGTTCCGCTGGATTTGGAGAAACGCTTGGGTTCCGATGGTTTGGCGTAGAACGTGCAGGAACCGGCTGCGGACATTTTTCCGCCAAATGTTTCCTCCAAACCGTGGCGGAACGCTTTGGAGGGAAGGAGTGCAGATGGTCTAACATTCTTGAAAGTTATAAATATCTACAGATATATTTATCAAATGCTCCATCCGTCCCAAATTGTAGATTGTTTTAATTTTGTCAAAAGCCAAATTTCTCTAATTTGACTAAGTTCATAGAAAAAAGCACCAACATCTACAACATCAAACTAGTTTCATTAAATCCACAATTAAAAAAATCTTGGTAGTGCATCTATTTGGTGTTGTATATGCTAAGTTTGACTTAAAACGAGCCCCAAACTAGAACTACTTACATTTTGGAACATACTGAATAGGCAAAAAAAAAAAAAACATGTTAAATGTCTCTGTGGCAGGCCAGATGGTGCTGCTATTGTCAAGTTGGGTATTGAAATTTGCTCCATGTAATGATGATGATGGAGAAAACTACCAATGGCCAATGGGGTGGAATGGAAAGCATATACAAGTAAAGACCTAGCTAAAAGAGAAAAGAAAGAAAGAAACTTACATTGGCCGGGTTCATGGAAGGTCCGGTGTAGGCTGCGCCGGAGAGGACGAGGCACACAGTGGAGATGGAGAGCATCCATGTCTTGATGATGGGGTTGCGGGGCCCCTTAATGATAATCCAGAGGACGGCCATGGTGATGACGAACGTGAGCACTAATTCGGCGACGGCGCCGGTGTGGGGATCCACCTTGAGCGAGGGCCCCCCGAGCATGTGCTTGTACTGCGCCGGCATCAGCTCCGAGATGGCAAGAGCGCCGCCCACAGCACCGGCGGCCTGTTGTCCGCGTCAGTCCCTGAAGAAGCTATTTCTAAACCCTTAATTGTACTGGATCTAAATTCAAGCGAAGAAAACGACCTGCGCCGGGAATCGGAGCGCGACGGCGAAGAGGGAGGGGCTGGTGACCCCGGCGGCGTAGAAGGCGGCGACGCCGGTGGGGTTGAAGCTGGCGCCGCCGAGCGCGTCGCAGAGGATGTTGAAGACGAAGAGGAGGAGGAAGAGGATGGAGACGGTGACCAGGAGCGCGTACTGGAAGCCCTGCAACCTCAGGTAGGACGTCACCGCCGCCGTCGAGGCCCCCAGCGTGGAGACGCACAGCACCCAGAGAAACGTCACCACCGCGTCCGCGGCAGCCATCCGCAGCGCCGCCGCCATCGCCATCAGCGCCCTTGTTGCGCTCTGCTGTGTTGTGTGGTGTTCCCAGGAGCAGCAGCAGAGGCACGCAGATCGGAACTGACGGAGGCGGGCAGGCGGCGGGGTAGGTAAACAAACGCTCTTCTCGCGCTCTACTGGTGCTGCTTCTTTCTTTTTCTTTTCCTCCTACGGAGGAGTGTATGGATTCTACCGGGATCCCGATTCAATCTGTCGCAGTCTCTAAATTTCCTGGATTTAACGTATCTCTTCCGAATTTACAATGGAAGCCTCACATTGGACTGACTGTTCAAGATATATTTCAAACATCCAATCAACAAAACCACTTAAAACCGCGATTCATCCGGTCTACTCAGGTGGACCAGAACACTCCGTCCATCCACCCTTCCACCCACCAACGCTGTTTTCTTTTTTTTTTGGTCATTTTGTCCGATCGGCCCATCAGCCCGGTCAGGCCGAAGTCGCGCGCCAACTACCGGTCTTTTTTTCTCCCGCCGGTTGTTGCTGGGCCGATTTTGGCCGGCCCATTTGGCGCGCATGCGACGCAAAAACAATACAACAACGCATGGGTGTTCGATCCCTGTACATACAGGTTGGAGCCGAAACCACCTACCACTACGTCATTACTATGTTTTGTTAACAAGTGAAACACTCTGTTAAAAAAAACAAATGAAACATTTGTTTATTTGTTACGTATTACATTAGGTAAGTAGTAGCATGTTTTTTTCTTTTTCTTCATTCTTTTTTCTTCTCCATATTTTTCTGTGATGTTAGAATATTTTTAAAACTTGCATAGAATATTATTTTTGCTTTTTTTCTTTTTCATATTTTATCTGTGATTATAATATTTTCAAAATTTAAATAAAATATTTATTCTGTGATGTTAGAATATTTTTCCTTTGATGCTAGAATACGTTTTCTTAGATGTTAGAATATTCTAAAAAATTGCATAGAATATTTGTTCTGTGATGTTAGAATATTTTTTTCGATGCTAGAATACTTCTTATGTGATGTTATAATTCGATGCTAGAATAGTTAGAATATTCTGAAAATTTGCATAGAATATTTGTTATGTGATGTTAGAATATTTTTTATTTGATGCTAGAATACTTTTTCTGTTATGTTAGAATGTTCTAAAAATTTTCATAGAATATTTTTTCTGCGATGTTAGAATATTTTTTTCTGTTAATTGGTCCAAGTGATAAAACCACATGTTCAATACGTTTTAAAAATATGATAGTTTTCTAACTATCACAAAGTGCTTTCTAGTGCAATGGTAAGCTGCGTGCATTTTGATTATAAATGTTTGGCCATCAAATCCCAAATTCTACATTTTTTTTAGCATTTTTTAAACACATACACTTCTTTTGGCCGCCAGGGCCCCATGAGCGCGTGCTCCTCCTGGCCCATCAGCACACGGCGGGGGGTCCACCTAGGTGGGAGCGACGGGCCCCCGATTAAAACTGGATTGGAACAGGGTTAATTTTGTTCTTTGTTTTTGGTTTTCATTTTACTAGAAAAAAGGGTAACAAAACTCCTCAGTAAAAAAGTCGAGGCAAGACTGCGACACAATGATGTGCCTCGATTGGTTGGGCACTCGGATGCCATGAGGCCCACCATAAGAAATCACAGCCAGCTGCTTTCGTCACTATGAAAATTCAAGATCGTTTGTAATAGAATAAGGCGACCCCAACACCATATGAGCTTCTAGATTTATAGACACCAGAAAAGCAAATTGTCAGACTAAACAGCAGGCGATTTTGTAACACGAGACAATGTAGGAAGGTCCCGAAAATAGCATTACCATCTGCTTTGATCTTAACATAATTACATAAGAATTAGCCTTACATACAACTATATCCCCCAATATGACTGATGCCTTGAATCTAGCTACACGTCAATACCTTCAAATCCTTGATCCATGAATCCTCTGAATTCGATCTTCCCTTCGTGTTCCTAGCATCGGGCAAATACTTCCCATATCGCTTAACAGCTCAAAGGGCTGACCAAATTTATGCCTCGAACACATATATTCTTCTCGGCTTGATGCCTGCAGCGCTGCTAACTGCTGAAGCATACAACTACCTAGAGTGATTCAGGAAGTACAGTTCTGAAAAGAATTGAAGCATAGCAACAGGAATGAATGATGCATAGCAAATCCGATTCCTTCAAATTGCCGTAGGAAATTTGAAAGGCAATTTTAAATACGCCCCACCCACCCACCCACCCAGAAAAGTGAGGAGGGGTAACATATCATATAGAGCTTCCCAGAACAACATGAAGGGCCAGCTCAGCCAAGAAGGACCTCAACTCTAAACAAAACAAGGATTCCACAACTATTGGTAGAAGTATACAACACTTGAGCATGGAACTATCAGGATTAATTACCACTGACATGTTTACAGATATATGGGAAGTACCTTCAGAATTATGAAAAAACATGTATTATTTGCATACACCAATGAATGCAAAACCACAGTGGCTAAACAACAGATTCAGAATATATGAGACACAGAGTCAAGTTCAAGTAATCAACAAACGGGGTAAGATTGTGGTGTCGGATAATCCTGACATGACAACTAACATCTGCATTGATCCTGACACAAGAATTAGCCTTACCTACGCAGATTTCACAGTAGAAGACCGGTGCCTGGTTTTAGCAAAATCTCAACATCCTGAGTCCTGACCCATGATTCCTTTGAATTCAATATCCCCCGCATACGCCCTAACAACATCTGGAACATCTTTTCCATACTTCTTAATGTATATCTCAGAGAATCGATTGGCAGATAGACCCAAAGGACGAAGCAAATTTGTGTCTCTCTGAATCTTCTCTTCTCTCATTAGCACGTTCAGCACGGCACATCTAGGGAGGATATTCTTCTCCAAGCTCATTCCCAAGATTTTAGGCATTGCAATCACCTGAGACAGAGGGATCTTCAGCTCGTCTTGGAAGAAGCAGAGCTTGCTTTGGATCATCCCGTCTGTAAGACCCACTATCATGGGCTGAATCATGAATGCCTTGGCAACCTGGCTCTGAGAAAGCCCAAAGCTCTGGTACAGCGCTAAACGACGCCAAATTGTGTCCCTCTTGAGACTACACATTAAAGCAAAGCACCTTACGAGCTGGGAGTCTGTGATGGGCAGGCCAAGCGCCTCAATGTCCTCAAAGATACCTGCAATGCGGTGGGGGGCCATCGAGAGGACGCCCATGTCTAAGCTGAGTAGCTTCGAGATGGCCTCCTCAGAGAGGCCGTGGCGGCGGAGATATTCCACTGCGAAGCGCAGGCGCTTCTCGAAGTCGGTCCAGCCAAAGGCGCGGGGTTTACGGGAGATGGCGGCTCGGAGGCGAGCGCCCGTGCCGACGATGCCGCGGAGGGACTCGACGCGGGGTACGATACACTTGTCGAGACTGCGCACAAGGATGTTCGTCTGGACAAGGGCGGGGGCGCCGACGCCTAGGGTGTCGAAGAACTGGAGCTTGGGACGGATGATCTTGTCGGCGTCGAGCATTAGGAGCCTCGGAACCACGCGGAGCAATTTGGCGATGTGGACGTTGGAGAAGCCGTGACGGCGGAGGAGATTGAGGACCGCATCAGCCTTGTCTGTGGAAGCGATGCGGATTCCACGTTGGGCCAGGGCCGCCGCTGCGGCGGGGGAGAGGCCGCATGATGTGACGAGGTAGGAGGCGGCGTCCGGATCTGCGGGGCTCGCGAGGGGAGTAGAGGAGCAGCAGTGATAGGGGACGTGGGCAGCGTGGGGTCGGGGCTTGGGCTGGAGGGGATTTGTGCCGCCGGCTGCCGCGGCGGCGCCGGTCCGGCGGATGACGAGGAGCCGCCGGGCGCCAGTTGTGGTGAACATGTCTGGATCGGCTCTGCGGAAAGGGTGTGGGTGACGGAGGCGGAGCCACTAGAGACACGATTGCATGGTGGGGCACGGGAGATGGCGACGAGGAGGCCCCAATTTTTAGAGAAAATTTCCTATCTGCCGTCCAAAAAACTTGGTCTGTCTTATTTGCCATTGAAATTCTCGGTGTGCCTTTATCTGCCATTCATTTGATTTTTAGTTCCCTGTCTACCACCGCCGTCCACATCCATCCAACGCCGTCCACTTCCGTCCAACGCCATCCATCGCCGTCCCGTCCTCAACCTCTCGCTCTTGTCTTCTCGCCTAGAACTCGTGCCTGCAGCCCCGCGCCGGACGCCCGGACTCCGCGCTCGGCCGCTGGCCTCACACCGCACGAACTCGCGTCGTCCTTCCCTGACCGCGCGCCGGTCTCCGCGCCCGGACGCCGGTCCAGCCGTGCGCCGGCCTCCGCTCCCAACTGACAGCCCCGCCCTGCGCCAGCCTTCGCACCTGGCCTCCTCATGTCCTCCTGACGCACCCGCTCCCTATCGTCGCCCACGACCTCTGCGTGCCATTGGGGAGGAGGGTGGAGCGGAGGGCATGGCAAAATTGGAGAGCGTGGACGCCGCCGTGGGGCAAGAGCAGGGAGAGGAAGAAGAAGAGCAAGGCCCTCTGCGTCGGCGGCGATTGGCCGGAGCTGTAGTGCGAGCCCGCGGCCGATGACACGTCCGTGCTCCGCTCCACGCGCCTCCTCCACTTCGGCCCCGATGTCGCCACACGACGGCGCTGCGGGTCCAGGGGCTATGACAGCGGCAGCCACGTGGGCTGCTACGGTGTGATGCCCCTGGCATCTCAAGAGCCATAACACGTAGTCAGAGACAAATTAATAATAGGATAGGATATGATGATGCTTAGAGAGAGCCACAAAGACTAGATGGAAAAATCACTAAGTCAAAAATTTTCTATACAATATACAAGACCACACATTTCGTGGTGGAATAACACTCACATGCTTTTGAGCTCAAACCCCAAATGCAAAACCTCGGATAAAAAAGTAACCCTATACCTTTCTGTTTGACCATGTTCAAAAATCTAAAAACAAAAGGTTTAAAAGATCAAATCAAATCCAACTAACGTTTCTTCCGAGGATAGCAAGTGTGATCGAGACCGAACTTGAAGCCTAATAAAACTTTCTAATCCATTAAGTACCTGAGCTCAACTCCATTGTCAAAGTTGTTGTACGTGTTATGGACTACCCTTTTGTTACACTGAACATGGTTTAAAAATGTTCTTAACCTGTTTTAAACCTCACCACAAATTCTCTTGGAAATAACCAAAATCAGCCCATACTTAGAATAATTCCCCAACCCTGGGATTTTCAGCTTTTCCCCAAGTTGATTCTGAAATTTCTTTTGATTTCACTGCAGTACTTAAAAATCTTCCTTTCTATGAAATGGAATTGAACTTATCACCTTTCAAATGCACCTATTGTGGAAGTGGTTAGACTTCGTTTGATACCTCAAAAGTGGGAAGCGAGAAAGCCTCTACACAAAGTGAAATTTCTGTTTTAATAAACCTTGAAACATAATTGTGTCTATAATTCAAAATCTGTTAGGATTCAGGCCAAATTTATATTATCAAACTTGGAGATAAAGTGCTGGGAAACAACTTTGGTAATTAGAGCTTAGTCACCTATTGAGGTTTAAATGGTGTTTAGGGTCATTTTCTACCAACACCGAAAACCACTTCAAATCTGACTTGTTTGGTAAATTCAAATTTTCTCTACCTTACAGTCACTTTCATGAAAAGTTCCCATTGAATAATTTGTAGTGTTTGAAATACTAAACAACTCACTCAAAAGGGACTTTGGGAGAAAAGGCTTGGAAATAGGACTTTCTATTTTTCCGAGCATTAAAGGTCCCCTATCCATACCTAGGCCTGCTTACAAAAATTGAATTTAAATCATATTTACACTTGGATTTTGGGGTTGTTCATTTTGACAAAGTTGTAAATCTTGAAAAGCAGAGCATTTCATCCAATTTGAGTTTCTTCAAATTCGGGCGTTAAATGGGCCAAAACAGTAATTTACATAGGTAGGAAAACACATTTTTCTTTTTTTTTTTTGCGGACACTGACAGGTGGGCTCGTCGATCCGCGTCGCGCCCACAGCGCGAACCGACGTGCGCCGCGTGGCTCGCCGGCGTACAGGAAGTACGGCGAGCCACGGCAGGCGCCCCCGGGCGCGTCAAAAGGAGGGGGAGGGACCCCGCACCCTAACCATACCCCACTCGCCCCGTCTCCGTGCCTTTCCATCCCGTTCCCCGCTCTCGCCGCGCCGCGCCACCGTTGACGGCCGAGCTCGAGCTCGAGCTTGCGCAGCCGCCGTCCGGCCGCCTCTCGCCCCGAGACCACAACCACCGCAACCGCCACTCCACCGCGCTCCTTCCCCGCCTAGTTTCGTCGCCGTTTAGCCCTCCACCGCGGAGGTCGAGCCCACCGCGACGTCCTCTCCACGCCGACGTCGCCGCGGTTCACGCTCGGTGCACGGCCTCCTACGCCGCCGTCCGTGCCTCCCCGTCGACGAGATCTAACTCAGGTTAACGCCCTCGCCTCGGCGCACCTCCGCCATCCCGCGTCGCAGCTCCGGCGAGCCCCAGCTCGCCGGCGCGCGCGCTGCGCGGCCGCGGCCGGCGCGAGGAAGGAGAAGGGGGCCGGGAATCTTTAGATCCGGCCCCTCGGTTTTGTGGTTTTCACGTTTTAGTCCTCACGCATTTTGAACGAGTTTGGTAAATCTTGCACGCTAGACCCTGGAAACTATGGTTATTTATGTTCTAGTCCTTAGATCTAATGTTTTTCTATTTATATGCATTTAAATTGACTATGAAATTTGGAAAATCATATAAAATCACAAAAAAATTCAAAATGGACAAACTCAGTTGCGTTAGACTCCTGTTGAGTAGATCTACATGATAGGTATGATGTGAAAGTGTGAAATGTCTGTTTTGCCCTTGGTTTGTTGCATGCATGATTAATTAGGATAAAAATCAAAAGTGGACTAAATGAAATCCAAATGGCATCAAACTTGGACAGGAGCTTTCTTGTGGCATTGTAGCACTATGTGAATTTTTGTAGCCCTAGCACTTACTGTTTAATTACCTTTTACCATTATACATGTGCTATGTGTAATTATATAACTTAGAAATTGGAGGCTACATAGAATATGTTCAAATCGACTCTCTAGCATTTTCATATACTTTAGGTAATATAAATATCTCACTGGTAAAATATGAGCCCCTGCATGTTAAGTTTTAATGGTGATTTGAAAATGATAACGAACAATCTAAATTGATATTTTGTTCATGCATTTGTCCGAGTGTTGTAGTGCGCGTCCCTAATTATATGTGTTATGCTAGCTTTATGTCCACAATGGTGATCTTATTTAAATGGTTATCAATCACTTTTCTGCCTAACCATGCAATGACTGTATGTGCTTGATATTCGTGCATCTCATCTACTGCATCATGCAGGATGCATCATGCAGGACATTCTTATAGTAATGCTTATTACAGATAAGTGATCGAGAACCAAGTGCGTGGAACTACTTCAACCAACGGTGATCCAAAAGACCAACTAAGACCCACTCACGACCTGGAGGGCCCATCAGTCGTGTTTGGACGGAGGAGTTGTCCAAGGGGTCAAGAGATTGTCTGGGGCAAAGCCTCATAGCCCGGCAAGCTAACATTAGCGTAGTTTGTTGGTTCTCTTAAAACAAATCAAAAGTAGGCAGGACCATGCGAATCCCAGCAAACAAATTATTTTGAGTTACGCATATGCATTAGAGTTGATTGAAACCAATTGCATTAGACTCTCCGGCCGCCCTGGCCCTAGCACCTATACCTAGGGTTCGTAGGACGAGTGCCTAGAATGGTTAGGCGCGAGTAGACACGAGTGAGCACTGTGACTCGTCTCGTAGGGTTTACTTTCAAATGATGAATTCTCATTACTATGAATTTATTATTACTATGTTATGCTTTCAATTGAGACCGGGTGGAGATATGGGACTATTATGTTGAAAAATGATGTGGATGGTATGGTGGACCCCGCCCGAGTCGCATAAGGCCCGTTCGCTGTTCGCCTGCTGATCGGCATAACATTGCTAGAATGCTTATCCGGGGAATGGGACCGGTGAAACCTTGCTTGTGCCATTCGAAGAACAGAAACACGTTCCTACCCACTGGTTGAGAGGAAGGTGGCCCGGAGGAGCTTTGTACTCATGACGGGGAGACCGAGATGTCGGCAGGCTCGTCATGGAAGCACAACCCGGAAGTCAGGTGGGAGTAAATCGAACTTGGGATGGGACAAGTGGAGAAGGGGGACTACATGTGGAAAATCCGTCGTGTTAGTAAGCATATGGGCCCCTGGCATTTTCTAGTTATTTCTGAAAATATAAAAATCGATTCGAATCGCTGATGCTCACCAGGTGTGAGAATGCCAATATCGCACACGGGCAACGTAGAACTGTTTGAGACATGATGTTTTATGGAATTGATGATTTGATACTACACAATGGATATACATGCTTTACTTCATGCAAATTATTAACTTTATATTACCAATGAAGGATGAGGACCAGCGGCTGTCAAATTCCGCTATAGCATGACACTAAAACATAGTGGATAATCATGATTAGAGGATAGCGACTGTCAAATCCCGCTATCCTATGGCAACATTTTACAGTTAAAATCAATGGCTAAAGACCTACTTGCTAGTAAGCTGAGCTTTGCGTCAGCCGTAAACCCCGTCCATTAAGTCCTACTGAGTAATTAGTACTCAGGGTTTGCCCCCACTTTTGGCTCACAGGTAATGGCGGCATTTGGATAGCTGTTTGGAGAAGGGTAGAACCGGTGGGCTCGGTGCTACTCGCCTTGTTCGTCTGTATGAAGACTACTTAATTATTTGGTTTCCGCTGCGAGATGCTTTGAAAACGTTTCCGCATTATATATATATTTTGGACATGTATTTGACTATATACATTCTTGGTTTGTAAACTAAGTCTATCTATTCTATATTTCAACAGTCTGTGATGATGTAACTGTTGTGGCTCCATCGAGAGTCAGATGTGTATGATGCCGGTTCCTTTGGGAGATGGTGTTATCGAGAGCCGAAGGCCTCTCGACGGACGACCGGGTTTAGTACGGTCTAAATACACTGCAAGCCAATGGTGGCAGGTGTACTTAGCCCGTATTAAATCGGCGGTTCTGCCACATACGGCGCGACGACGTCGTGGGGCTGCCACAGCGCGGCGGCGATGGCGTGGCGACATCCATGAGCTGCGACAGAGCGGCGACGACCACGGGGCTGCTACGGCACGGCGGCGGCGCGAGGCTTCCAAGGCGCGGCGGCGTCGATGGGCTTGGACTAGATGGCGTCGGCTCAGCCTAACGGAAGCGGACGGCGATTTGGACGGAAGTGGCAGATAGGGAAAGAAAGATTCAAGTAGATGGTAGATAGGGAAAAAAATTTCAATGGTAGATAAGACAGACTAAGTTTTTCGATGGCAGATAAGGCATACCAATTTTTTTAGATGGTAGATAAGGAATTTTCTCCAATTTTTATTGGAAAAAGTTTGACCAAAACACGATGTTTAACATCCAAAGTTTGCAAAACCGGACGAATAACCCGCTCGGACGGTTTTGTGGCCGGTATTGGTGATGTGGCGTGCCAGCGTGGCAGTAGGGCCCACATGTCAGTTGATTTTATTTTTTTCTCTTTTTACTCGCTCTTCTGTTTCTCTCTTCCCCACAACATCGCCGGCCGCCCGCCTCCTCCACGTTCCTTCGCCTTCCTTCGCCTGCCCGCGTTCTTCTCCGTGCCGGAGTTCCCACGCTACCGGTTGCCAGCCCCTTTGCCCGCCCCTCGCTTGGAGCTCCGCGCGGAGGCGCAGCTGGAGAGTGCCGCCGCGAAGACAAACGCGTGGAGCGAAGATGGGGCAGGCGAGGCGCAGCTGGCGAGTGCCTGTGTGGAGATGGGGCTGGCGGAGACCTCCGGCGTGGAAGCTCGCACTGCCTCCCGCGCTTGTTTTCCACCTCCGCGCCCACTCGCACTCTTCCTCTCGCGGACACCCGCCGCCGTGGACCTGCTTACCATTGCTGGCTCCCCCACCGACGCCACACGGACACTCCACCGCCTCCTTGCTCCCCCACCGGCAGATGGGGAGCGGGGAGTGGGGCCGGCGACGGAGGAGCAAGGACGGCACACAAGGAGGGGAGAGCACAGCGGCGGCAACCGGTGCTGGCACGCGGGCAGCGGAGGAATGTGGAGGAGGACGGGCAAGAAGAGGAGGCGGGCGGCCGGCAGCGTTGTGAGGAAGAGGAAGAAACAGAAGAGCGAGAAAAGAGAAAAATAAAATAAAATAAACTGACATGTGGGCCCACTGTCACGCTGGCATGCCACGTCACCAGTACCGCCCACAAAACCGCCCGAGGTGGGTATTTGTTGGTTTTGCAAACTTTGGGGGTGTTAAACATCCGGTTTTAAAGGTCAGGGGGGTGATGTAGACCACCTTGCAAAAGGTCATAGGGTGATGTAGACTTTTTCCAATTTTTATTGAGCGCGCGCCACTAGTGCACACAGCGTCTTCCTATCTGTGCCCCCGTGTGGGGAGCGCGTGCGCCAATTTTTATTGAGTGCGCGCCAGCGTCTCCCTCTTTGTGCCCCTGTGTGGGGAACGCATGCGCGGCGCCGGCGCGCACGCCCACCAGCGGCCCGCGAGGAGGCACGCATCGGGGCCGCTCGAGAGGTTGATTGCATGCGAGCAGGGAAGATAAGTGGAGAGAGGGATGGAACTGGATCTAATCTAGACCGTTGGATCATAATTGAAGGGTAAAAAAGTTGGGTGCTAGAATGGATCAAACATTTGGTTGTCCACTATGCCTCACCCGCGCTTCTACGCCCACAACGGCACCTCGCCCGCACGCTTATGCCTCGCCCACGGCGGTGGCTGCCTCACCTGCGCGCATCGATGGCGGCAACTCACCCACCGTCTGTGCCTCGCCCGCGCCGACGATTTGCCTCGCCTGCAGAGGCGGCTCCTGCTGCCAGAGGCGATAGAGGAGAGAGAGGGCGGATGAGGGGGAGGCGGCGGCGGGCGGGAGAGGCAATAGAGGTGGCGGCCCGGAGCGTGGCGGTGAGGAGGGAGATGTCGGCGGGCAGGATGGTGGTGAGGTGTTCCTTATCCTTGCCGCCCCACCCGTCGCACGTCAACTGCTGCACCCATTCACCGCTTGGCGTGCAGGATGCCGAGCAGTAGTGCCGCCTCTCCCACCGCGTACCGGTGTGACGTGCACCGATCGACCTTGCTGCGAGGCGAGCCAGGCTCGAGAGTGGGAGTGATAGCGGAAGGGGAAGTGACGGCAGCACAAGGCTGTCGGCGGCAGTGGGAGCGAGAGCAGAAGGGGGGAGGCAAGGCCATCGACGGAGCAAGGAGGATGGGCCGCCGGTGAAGCAGAGTGGAGCGACGTCAGGGTCGACGATGAAGCGGCGACGGCTTGCGCGGTGGAGGGAGCGGCGACGGCCCGACGACGGGTGCCCAGGCAGAGGGGACTCGACGTTAGGGCAGAGGAATGGGAGGAGAGAGAGAAAAAGTGGGAATAGATGACGTGGAGGCCCGCAACGGCATAGGTGGCAAAACTATTGTCCACGTCAGCCAAAAAACCGGTCAAAACCATCTCGGTGGTCAAGTTTAACCGGTTTTGTGAGTTGAGGTGCCCGGTTTGGCCAAAATGAAAGTTAGGGGCTAAAATTGGACAAACGCAAGAGTTGAGGAGTCAAAAATGGACTTCTTTCTTTTGATTATATAGTTTTTAAAAACTATCATCACCTCACCACAATTGTTCTCGTCTCACTCCTGCTCGCTTTGCTCTCCTCACCTTCCCCTCCTCCATATAGGGTTCGAGCACTTGACTGGCTACCTCTTTCTCCACGCATAAACTGACGTGTGAGTGTGTTTGGTTGGTGGCTTAGGTTTGGCATAGCTAGGGTAGTCAACCGGACCAGCCTTGCCCCAGCTTCACCAACACAAAGGGCTTGTTTGGTTTCGGCTCCCAGACAAGTCCGATGCCCAGGCAACATCCCCAGGCGTTCGATTTCGGACGCCTAGGGCCAGGATCGCTTGCCTGCCTAGGCAAGCCGGCCAGGGTCCCAACCAAACTAGCCCAAAATGTCTTGTTTGGTTTGGCTTGGCCAAACAACCAAACACACCCTATGCTGCTACTATAGCTCAGGGGCTCAAGGCACAAAGGTGTACTCGTGGTGGCGGCTCAAAGATGAGAGCATGTGCCGATGATGACGAGGACTCGATGTGGAGTACAAGCACTTGTCAAGGTTGCACGGAAGGAGGTTAGTCTTGGCAACGACGGTGGCATCGATGCCTAGTGAGTCGAACAACTAGATCTTGGGTAAGATGTCGACGATTAGGAATTTAGGATAATTAGAGCACTACAAAGTCATACTGTTGCGGACCGCACGATGTAAAGCTACACACATCAGCGTGGGCTCTTGAAACCGGGAACTACATTTGTGCAATGCATGCCTCGCATGGGCTGCAAGTTTTTGTTTGTTTGTTGTGACATGTTTAATCTTGTGAAGTTTTGGGTCACGTGTGTACCTGTGGGATCACATCATATAATCTAGTAAATATTGACTTTCACTTAAATTATAATTTTCTTAGACTGAGGTCACTAGAAGGTGTAAATAGGAGATGCACTCTGGGTGGAGTTTGAAATATAGACGGTTTAATACGCTGCCGGTGATGTTAGCCTTACGAGGTGTCCGTTTTTAATTTCGTCTCACTGTGTTTTATAATAAGATGTATAAAACAGAACCCATAATGTACTAGCAATTTATGTCACCAGCCTTGGCAGAAGATTCAAGAATCACTTTCTACTTAGAACAAGAGGGTCATCCACAATTTTGATGTTTTTTTTTGGCGATTTGTGTGTGTTGATGGGAGCTTACCAAAACAACCAGTTTAGACAGGAAGGGCCTCAGTTCTAAACAAAACAAGGATTGTACTCATAGAAGCATAGTCATTATCAAGATTCATTACCACTGAACGTTTACAGATATTTTGTGAGTATATGAATGATCAGCACAGGAATTTAATTAACTGGTTAACAAAACAGAGAAGGGGCGTAATGCTACTCAAGCTGGAATTGGAACAAGAGCTACCACCACCTCGTCCAAAAAAAAAAAGGGAAAACCAAGGTAATGTGATTTACGTTTCTTATACGCACCACTGTATGTAATCCACTAACCCAAGTTCTCCCTTCAAGGAAAAGAAAATCTGAAGCTGTAGAAGCCTCCACGGATGATGCTGAGCTATCCAAAACAGTTGAACCCTCTCCAATGCCTAATTCGAGCCTACAAGAATGGCTTCTCTTTCTCCAACTAGCCCAGGTGTAACAACTATGGTTACAATCTCACCTGGAGGAATCAATTGTAGGGTCATCATTGAGTAGATGAATTAGGTACCTTGTACTACTTTGCTGTAAATTGTGGTCTTCTGTGTGAACAAAATGTGGAACTATTGTTGCTGATATTTCTGTTATGTCAAGCTGTGAAGAATTAACTATGTACTTTGCTGTGAAAATGGGCCTGGTGTGCAGATGCTCATTCTGCTGGAATGGGGAATGGATGGCTGCGGAAATTGAGCCTGGCAGGGGACTGAAGGACGGCTGAATTGAGCCTGGGAGTGCAGGCGTGTTACTCTACAGTCTACAGTTGTTTTTTGAGCAAGGTAACATGATAACATGATGGTAAAAAGGCTCCAATGGAGCAACCACCCGATGGCATGTTTCTAATGTTTGGATCTTTCAATGGAACAGAACCAACTATCTCCATCTACAATAGGCATTTTGATACACAATATCACTATTTAACCACAAGCTTCACAAATATAACAGCGATTCAAGAAATTCATCACCCACAAGAACCCTTTTGTAAACAGAGCATACAAGCTGCCACTTTTAAATGCTAAACATTCTGTATGTGAAATTCAGTGAATGCACACATTGGCTATCATGAGGAGCAAACAAATTGGGATCTTACCAGTAATGAATTTATTAATTAGAAAGGAACATAGAATCTTCATCCTGATAGTAAAATAAGCACAAAGGTCGTTGAAGCAATATGTTTCAAAATCACAATATTAATGCAAGAGCCTTCAAAAGCATAAACAAACTGAACAAACCAGTTCAACATACCAGATCAAATTACTTTGACAACATCACCAAAATCTACGTTTTTAGATTTGCTGGGCCAGAGTTTACAAAATGGCAAATGCTATGAAGATGGTTCAGCGGAAAATAGCCCAAAATAACATCACACAATGAAACTGTGTTAGAATCATAGGATGCCGAAACATGCTGCCTAACCTTGTGATTGAATCCTTCTACTAGACTAGCCTCATTGCTTCTGGGGAACTAAAGCATCCCGATCCCTGAATCCTTCAAATGTGATCTTACCCTCATAGGCCTTAACAACGTCTGGCACGTCGTGAGCATACCTCAATACAAACCTGTCGGAGAAAATTTTGGCGCTACCAAGCAATGCCGAAGCTAACTTGATCTTGGGGTCAATCATTCCCTCCCTCATCAACACACTTAGCACAGCACACCTTGGTATAATGGTCTTGTCCAAGCTAAACGCCAAAAGCACAGGTTTCGCCATTACCTCGCTTTGTTGAAGCTTCAGCTCATCGAGGAAGAACCGCAGCTTCTTTTTTATGCTTTCACCGGAGAAGAGCAGTATCGTGGGCTGTGTCTTGAACGCCATGCGCAACTCGGCCTCGGACACGCCAAAGCTTCGGTACAGGGCCACCTTGCGCAGCCACGTCTCCCTGCTGAGGCAGAGGAGCGCGCGGAAGCTGTAGAGAAAGCCCGTGTCCGTTACGTCCTGGCCGAGGGCCCTGACGTCCTCGAAGACCTGGCTTATGCGGTCGGCCGACACCATGAGCACGCCCATATCGAGGATGATGAGCTTCGAGATGGACTCCTCGGGGAGCCCGAGGCGGCGGAGGGCGTCGACGGCAGGGCGCATGTTCTTCTCCAGGTCGGCCATGAGGGCGCGTGGGGTGCGGTTGATCGCGTAGCACAAGTCGCCGTCGGCGCCGAGGATGCCGCGGATGAACTCGACGCAGGGGACGAGGTGCTTGTCGAGGCTGCGGGTGAGCAGGAGGGGCGTGGTGGCGAGCTTCCGGGGCTTGATGCCGAGGGAGGCGAAGAAGTCGAGCTTGGGTCGGAGGATCCGGTCGGGGTCGAGGGTGAGGATCAGCGAGACTCGGCGGACGATCTCGGTGATGTCCGCGTCGGTGAACCCGTAGCCGCGGAAGAGCGCGCGGACGGCGTCGGCCTTGGTGGTGGAGCGGATGCGAAGCTTGTGTGTGGCCGCGGCGGCGGGGGAGAGCCCGCAGGAGATCAGGTAGGAGATGGTGGCGGGGCAGGGCTCAGAGACTACGCCGCCCGCGAGGGCGGATGAGGAGTAGCCGCCGTGGCTGGGGTTTGTGCCGGCGGCGGCGGAGGGGATTTGCCGGAGGCGGAGGAGCCACCGCCGGCAGAGAGAGGCGAACATGCCGGCTGCTTTCAGCCTAGACGCGAGAATTGCTCGGCCGGCCCGGCCCGGCCCATCCCAGCCCGTACTGGCGTACTCTTTCCTTATCCACACCACATACTGCCTCCCCACCCGGCCGCACTCCCGTTGGTTGCCGCAGGCCGCAGCCATTGCGGCGCATTACCAAAGGGATCACCAAAAACGCCGATAGCCCCCTGTACCCTGCGGCTTGCGCTGCCAGCTACGGCACACGACCAAGAGGGACGAGCAGGAAGTCGGCCGGGGACGCGGAGAGGGCAGAGGGGGAGGTGTCAGACGTGTGACAGAGCTGCTCGTGCTGCCAGCCCTCGGATGGCACATAGCGAGTAGCGACGCCGCCCCGCTCCCAGAGCCCTCTTTCTGAGACCGGTCGTCTGCTTGATTTCCTTGGTACGGCAGCAATCACTAGTGGCGCTAGCTTGGTAGTTCCGGACTTCAGATGGTTTCAGAATAGCTGCAGTTTTCTTGCTTCTTGTTTTGGCAGAAATCAATTGAAACTTGTTTAGTCGATGCTGTTGCAACTTGCAAGATGCTATGTTTGTGGCTGAGACGTCTCATGGATGGGTTAGCTGTATATTGTAAGCTTGGGTACGGGTTGTGATGCTTACTATGTCATTTATACCTTGTTATTTTACTGTTTTTGTTTTGGATGCCCAGTTTACAGGGCAAACTCTGTAAGCATTTTCAATAATTGCTAGACTTAGTAGAATAAATGTATTGTTTGGTACCACCTGGTAATGTAGACAGCCAGGGCGTTAAACTTGATATGTTTGAATGCTTTCCGGTCTGTAGTTTGATTGCATTTTTCTAAGCATTAATTGTTCCTGTGAGGCTGTGACACAATGTTCGCCCAATTCCTATATGCTAGTGTCAATGACCCATGTGACGGAATTTAGAGCCATGGATAACCTCAAAGACACAATTTTTACCATTTGTTTCAGATCAAGTGGTGGCCCTGACCAAGCCACTGCCTCCACTCACCACTCACAACCGGTGGTCATGGCGATGCGGTCTGCTGCACGGCATGGCCTACTCTCACCTCTGCTTGTGCGCAGCGGCTCTGGCCTCTTCTGCGCTCGGTCCTTTCCTATTGCTGCTGGCATTGAGCCATGCCGAGCGGTGAGCTCTGCCTCCGCACCAGCAGCTGGAAAGCACCTCTCCCCATCGTTTAGGTGAGCGGAAGATCCAGATGTTCTTGGGTTCATGCTGATTTGATGTGTATCATTTCGCCCCGCTGCCTGCAGCGTTGCCCCGATGATGGACTGGACAGACAACCACTACCGGACGCTCGCACGGCTCATTTCGATGCACACCTGGCTCTACACAGAGATGGTCGTCGCCGAGACCATCGTGCATCAGAAGGATAAACTGGTGAGTGTTACAGTGCCCCTTATCGTGATTTTGTCGAGCCTGCAGATAACTAGGGCTACAAAACATTTCAAAAGGCTCCTGTCAAAATATGCAGGATAGGTTTCTAGCATTTCCTGAGGAACAACATCCTATTGTGCTGCAAATTGGTGGAAGCAATCTGGAAAATTTGGCGAAGGCAACAGAACTAGCAAATGCTTATTCATATGATGAAATCAATCTAAAGTAACAATCTCACGTGTATCTCATTCTCATCTAGTTATGCACTGTATTATATTTTCAAGTAATATACATTAATTTTGCAACAGCTGTGGCTGTCCCAGCAGCAAAGTTGCTGGTCATGGTTGCTTTGGTGCTCGATTAATGCTTGATCCAGAGGTTTGCATCATGAATTCAAAACATCAATGTGATATGTTTTCTCTCTCTCTCTCTCTCTCTCTCCTTATTTAATGTTGATTCAGTTTTCTAAAGTTTGTAGGGGATGCCATGTCAGCTATTGCAGCTAATTGTGATGTTCCAGTCAGTGTGAAATGCAGAATTGGTGTTGATGATCGTGACTCTTATGAAGAGCTCTGTGAGTCTTCTTCAGACACCTTTGACGTTCTAAAAATCTCAAGTAGATTAGAAAGGGATTTCTTGAGTTGAGATTATGCTCTATTGGACCATATACATCGTGAGTTGAGATTACACTGGATAATATATGTTCACAAAGAAAATGAACGATGGGACTAGCTGCAAAATGCAGCTAGTTTTTCATGTGGGCAGAAATGGTTAGCGTACACCAGAGTTTTTCAAGAAATGCAATAAAGCAATGGAAGGTAGCTGCAGACTGTTGTTGAGTAATGCCTGATCAGACCTATTAATCATGCCTTTTCTGATACGTTTGGCAAAATAGTTCCAGTTAGTGGGAAATTTGAATTCTATTTACTCTAAACAATTTTTAGCAGATGGGCAC
This sequence comes from Paspalum notatum, assembly GCA_022530915.1. Classification (NCBI taxonomy): domain Eukaryota; kingdom Viridiplantae; phylum Streptophyta; class Magnoliopsida; order Poales; family Poaceae; genus Paspalum; species Paspalum notatum. The sequence goes on from CM039692.1 coordinate 30,544,037, forward strand.
CCTGTTATTCAAGTTTGACAAAATAGTCCGGTTCTACATGGTTCAACTTTCATGTCATATCGAAGCATCAATGTTTGATGATTTTTTCATCCATTTTGTGCTAGATATCTTCAATAGTCTCGTTTCTTCTGATTGAATTACAGCCTGATATGTTTGTATGCTTTCAAATGTGTAGTTTGATTGCATTTTTATGGATTAACCTACATGCCAGTGACAATGACATGTGTGGCCTGGACCCACATGTCATTGACAAGATGATTGCATATGATGGATAATTTTACCCTACTGTGCTGGCATACAGACATGTTATAATGTATGCTACATTGTTGTGTTTTACCAGGTGAGTTTGTAGATAAAGTTGTCTCAAAATCACCAGCTAGGCATTTCATCATTCATGCTCGGAAGGCATTGCTTAGTGGTCTCAGTCCTGCAGAGAATCGGAAGGTTCCTCCATTGAAGTATGTTTTCCCATCTTATGCACATCTTTGTGCATAAGAAAGCATTTAAGACTTGCACAAGGGCACATATCTCTGGAGAGGAATGACCATGTGCACAACTATACATAATATAGCACCTAACCATTCATAACTATTAGGCTATACTACTGCTGATTGTAATCCGTATATCCAATCTGGGACAATCAAAAAGTGATTTAAAACAAGAAAAGTGTGGATTCTAAATTAACAGTCCTAACTGTGGCATTTAGAGAGTGATGAGAATTCTATGCCTGTGGTCAATTCTTTGATTGCTCTGTTCCTTGGAACAATTTTAAGTTTCTTTATCAACATGTTTGCAGATATGAGTACTATTTTGCTTTGTTGCGGGACTTCCCAGAAATAAAATTTACTCTAAATGGAGGTATAACCAATATTGGTCAAGTAAGTGTCTTACCATCCAATGCTCCTTAGATATGGATGAGTAGGTCACTGTGAAATTTACTCTCATTCTATTTCTTCAATTCATTTTAGTAATTACTTTCATGACCTCATTGAATAATGTGGTCACAAGGTCAGATAGGTTCACCTTGATGTCAATGGTAATTGCATTTCCTGTGACCTCTAAAGTGGGGCGGTTTTATCATGGTGAGAAAATGCAGCTCCTTTCTTGAATTCAATAAAGTCATGTTACAAGCAAAACGTATTTTGTCTAACAATTATTGACTTGAGCTCTGTATATCCTTATATAGATAGCTCTCTGTTAGTCTGTTAGTAACCATCAATTATCACTAAGTGACACCCCGCACGTTGCTGCGGGACTTTTGAAATTGTTTTTAAGTGAAATTTGAAGGTAGTAATTTTTGTGCAATTGCATGGTAACATAATTTAACTTATAACATATTCATCATGGTTGAGAGAGGTTGGCTCTTAAATGATTGAGCATAGATGTGTTTCTGCTGCGAGAAGTGTTTCTGTTACGAAAATTCTATAGCTTGGTTCTCGTAGTGACTAATAGTTTACATGCATAAGTGTTATGAACCACAAAAAATCGAATGAAAACTTTAATACATGGCTTTAGTGGATGGTGATGTGACCTTAGTGGATTATAATGTGGATAGCTTGCATGTTGAGAGAAATATATTAAATGAGACATAGTGGGTTGTGCTTATATATAGATATAGATATAGATGCGGTCTATACCTCCATTTATGCAGAGAACAAGAAGCTGTTGTATCCATAGATAAATATATTTTATATGGTGAATTTGAATCTCCTACTAAACACTCTCCCTAGTCTAGATTATGCAATGTTGACTGAACCTTTAATGAATTTTAACCTTGTATTGGTTTGGTCGAAACTCTTTTGTTTTGTTGCAGGTTAGTGCATCCATAAGACAAGGTGCACATGGAGTTATGGTTGGCCGGGCAGCTTATAATGAGTATGTTCTTTTATTGATTTTTTTGTTCTGTTTTCAACTTGCAATCTGTTATGGTCAAGTATCAAGAGATGCAAATAAGGGAGAGAGAACAGGATAGGGTAGTGCTATAGTACCTGTGGCACTGCTCAAGTGGATGAACAGTATTTTGGGTTGAGTGAGTGAGGTTTCCCTACTTACTTGAATTTCAAAGTAATGGGGCCTCTATTTTTCGAGGAGACTTGACTTGTGCCATGAACGTGAAGGAGTGATCTGATGGGATGCATGTGGAAGATCTTCCTTTCCATCGGGAGGGAAATCCAACTTGAAGTAACAAGGCATCCCATCCATAGGGTTGCTAGCCCCCATGGTCGTGGTGCTGCCCTGTGGCAGCACTACGTCATCCATTTACTTCTTGGGCATTAGGTCCTCGTCATGCTGCAATTTGTCATGAAGATAAGCAGGCGTTTACCATCGTGGATTGGTGGAATCTTGGGATCAGGTTGCTTGGGAGGGTTGGCTAGCTTGGGTGGAACAACAGATGATGCAGTGGAGTCGATCTTAGGTGGGCCATCTACACTTCCACTTCTCCAGTTTGGTCATGCAATCCATGATGCTGGTCACCAATGCATGATGACGTCGCCCCGACTGCTCTGGATGCTTTTCACTGTTGTGTTCAGCTTGTTGGCACTGGTGGTGTGTGCAGTAAAGTCATCCTGCGGCTCATTGTGCAGCTGCGCCTCCTGCCATGTGAGGAGCTTCTTGAACTGGTCCATATCTGGCCCAGAGGCCAGAACCCATAGATACTGCACTGAATGTCGGACTTGAACTAGATAGAATCTGATACCAAGTTGTCGCAACCATGAGGGAGTGACCTAATGAGGTACGCGTGGAAGATCTCTGGCTGCAAAGCCACCGTTTCCTAGCCATGATGCCGAGGTTGACATCTTTGTGGTGCCCTGGAGGGATATGAGAGTAGAGAACAGGAGGTGAGAGCTAGATTGTATCTCTGCTTAGTCCCAACAGTTCTGCTGGTAACATATTTGCAGCTGGCTTGTCACATCCATGTCTCTTGGACTTGGTTCTAACCAACTTAATCTCACTAACACACCAATTCTGAAGCAACTAACTGGATTTATCTCCTCAAGTAAGGGCATCTTTGGCAGGGTTCTAGGGCACCAGCTTCATCAAGAGAGCCCGAGGAGCCACAGAAGACATGTTTTTTTGGGCCTCTCCCCTTTAGTGTAAAAATCACTTATGCTCTCAGGAGATTCACTTGTGAAGCCGTTTCTCGCAAAAACATGTGGGCAGGATTTTACCTAGAGCCACAGAGAGCCGGAACTGAAGGCTCACAAGAAGCTGTGCCGAACAGATCCTAAATATCTGAAACCAACAACACCTGTTGAAGACTACTAAGTACTAACGCCTCCTTTTGTAGTAGTTGCTGACCATAACTTGATGGCTAACCAACCCTATGGGTGTGATCATATATATAATCACAAACCCCTAATGCCTAACTTCACTCGATACTGTCCTAACAAATAGGTCTATTAGATTATTTCTTAACAGACTGACTCTGGAAGGCTCTAGACTTGATGACATGGGTACATATGCAGCGGCCTGGACAGCTAGGGTTTGGCCAAGCCTGCTGCTGCTCTGGCCGTCGTTGGCATGGCCCATATTACGGTCCAGTCAGCCCATGGCTATCTGAGCTGAAACACAAGTTAAAGTGAATAACTGCCAATAGACTTGTTCTTTTGCTTTGAGATTATGACAGCGACCATATTTTTTCCTTTTCTGTACAGATTCAGTTATCATCTTTGATCCTAATTTCATTTTTGGTGGACTTCTCAGTCCATGGAATATGCTAGGGCATGTGGATCAGGAAGTCTATGGCAAGACAGCAAGATGCATTTCTCGTCGCCAGGTTTAGATTCGACATATTTATTTGAGCTATCATCTATTTCTTCCTTTGGCTGAACTTCTTGCTTTTAGATTCTTGAGAGGTACCAGGTTTATGGTGATTCAATAATCAGCCAATATGGTCCAAGCAGGCCCAACGTGAGACAACTTGTCAAGGTAGTATGAGTTACATTTTGATGACAAGAGTCACAAACCTTGGATTTTATTATCAAATGGAGCATGGCATTTTGACTAGTGGAGAAATGATATCTGAGTTCGACCATTTAAACAAGGGCAATTGGATCCATGCCTCACCAAATTTTCAAATTGGAATTCAAACAACATGAGATCTAATTTTGAGAAATTGCAGTGGGCCAGTGGCATGTGTACAATTTCTCTTTGGACAAATCTCCGTTCACGTTTGAATACAAATGATTTATTTTGTACTGAAAAAAAGAGAATTTATGTGCATTTCACGCTGTAGTATGTTGTAGCTTTGTAATACATAAAATGATAAATGTCAGCAAAATTTTCTTGCTAGATCAGGAATGAGTATGCCTGATATATGAATTCAAAAGGTGTGATACTGCCAAATGAAGTAGCGGCAGTTAAGTTCGGATATTAATACATGATGAGTTTAGTGCTAGTATTACTTATAATAGCCTTTTCTAGCTTTTTATACATTTGAGGTCACTTTGTTTTATCCTTATTAATGACAGAGAATCGCTTGATTTTGATACAGCCACTGTTAAACTTATTCCACTCAGAACCTGGCAACAGCCGGTGGAAACGCAAAGCTGACTCTGCATTGCGCCATTGCAAGGTAAAGTTAACAGACCGTCACTCGTGCCATACCACTTCTTCCAACAAATAACTAAATAATGAAAACACATTTATTGTCAATACATTAAACGAAAATTTGGCATAATATTAGCTGTAAGGCTGATTTTGTGGTTGAAATGAAAATGATGAAAGTGCACCTTTTTAGTTTCAAGTTTTTTTTTTTTCAAAATAGAAGTTCTTACATTGTAAACCATTAACCGTGTGATGTTCTTTGTGCAGACAGTTAAGTCATTCCTGGAGGAGACTCTTGATGAAATACCGGACTCTGTTCTTGACAAGCCAGTAAGCAGGGAGTCATCCAATGACGAAGAATATTTTGCTAATGTTGATTCTCAGTTGCCACCAAGATATAGGACACTGACCAACTGTAGATATGCCCAGAATCTGTAGCCGCATCCCCTTAAGGATCCAGAGGTTCAAGGGAAAAACCTGTGAAAGCAGAAACCTGCAAGCCTGCAAAATTGTTGGATTGCGGGTACTTTAGGAAGTATACCAGTACCATTAGTTGTATCTGTATCAATTTTGCCTACATGGGTTTTAGGGGTAAAGCACTTGCTTCATTGGTCATATGAGTTATAGTACTCCCTTTGTTCCAAATTACTGGTTATCAGTTTTGTCTGAGTCAAACTTATGTTTGACTAAATTACTGAAAAGATATGTTAATATCTACGCTATGAAATAAATGCACAACCAATAGTTCATTTTTCATAAACTTGGTCAAAGATAGAGGTTTGATTTAGGACAAACAAGAGCGATTATACATTAGCTACAAGGCAAACTGCAAACTGCAATGTGTGGTGCTCATGACCCGTTTTTAACCTGTGATTCGACGGAACAATTTTATCTTTTGTTGACAGAGATCAATTGAGATATTTGCAGAGTATTGATATGTTTGTGTATCTTGCTAGCGCAATGAAACCCAACGTATCTTTTGTTGTGAGCAAATACAGCAGGTTTATGTCAAACTTTGTTTATGATATTTTTTTTAGAAACACAGTACAAACGCAGACGCTCACACACTCACTGTTATGATCGTGCGCACGCACACTCTATCCCTATGAATTTGACGAAGTCACCACGAGCGTCTCGCTGTCGACGAAAACGTCATCTACCACTTAATGAACAAATTGTTAAATCTTGGAATAATTCGCTCCTAGCGGGAGTCGAACCCAGGACCTCAGGTGCCGCTCGAGCTGCTGCAACCACTATGCTACATGCCCTTTGGCACTTTGTTTATGATAATTGGGATGTACTTGAAAGGATAAGGCGTTAGCCAAGGGGTCCCTAGCTGAGTTGGTTAGGTGGCTCTGATGGCACTCCTCAGATCCTGGGTTCGACTCTCCGTGGGAGCGAATTTCAGGCTGTGGTTAAAAAAATCCCCTCGTCTGTCCCATGCCAAAGCATAGGTCTAAGGACCGGCCCAGGTCGTTGGTCGTCTCATACGGGCTACGGTGCCGCTATGTAAGGGTGGGGCAGAGGTTCGGGGTTTTTTTCGATTTGCGTGAGAAGATCTTCTTCTTAAAAATATGCCCGGGGGCTGTCTTACCCCCCGCAGGTCGAGGATAAGGCGTTACTTGAAGGAAACAAGAGTTATGGGATTAGGGTTATACACTATTTGAGGGGTACAATGTATTGTGCATTTGAAAGGGTAATGCGTTAACAATGAGTTATGGGATTTAGGTGTAAGGAAATGTGCTCTAAGCTTTGTGCTTAGTTTCCTAAGTGATTTGGTGGTTGAGGTGACAACATGTACCATTTGAGACCAGTGAATGTGCAAGTGTTTTTATTAAAATCTCAGGGTGCAAGAGATGGACTTAGAAACAAACACCTCAAAGAAGCTCATAAAAAGCACAAGAGAAGACCCAAGATTCAATCCTATCAGAAGCGTGATGCACGACATGGCGGTCCCATTGATCGGTCAGTGGGACCAAATTTTTCACGCACCGGATGGTCCGGTGGAGCCCCACCGGACGATCCTGCGGAGCCCCACCGGACTGTCCTGCGCATAGAAGAAGGCCACGATCAAAGATTCAAGACCCAGTGCAATAACATGGAATAACATGCACCGGACGTTCCGGCTGTGCACCACCGGACGGTCCGGTGATATCACCGGACATTCTAGGCCGACGACAAAGAGAAGACCGCGTCCCAGTGCCTCAACGCACCGTACGGTCCAATGACTCACCGGACGTTCTGGACCGAGACTCAACAAAATGAAGACCTCGGGCGTTAACACGCACCGGATGGTCTGATGCTCACAACTGTCAAATGGAGCCTTCAACAGTTGACTTCAACGGCTAGTTGGGTTTTACGCACCGGACAGTCTAGTGTGTGCACACCAGACGGTCCAGTGGTGCAGTCTGCACAGTGCAGCTCACACCCAACAGCTAGTTTTGAGACTTGGGCTATTTATACCCCCTTGATTGGCCTTCACAGTATGGTTGGTGACTCCTGATCTTATTGTAGTGTTGAGACACATTTTTAGAGCCTAACCATCACTGGAGCAAATAGACACATCCTGGTATAGCTTGCTTCCAAGCATCTTTGCTTAGGCCTTGTTGTCTTACCCGTGCCTACGTCCATGTCGCCTTTGTAAGTCTATGGCTTGTAGTCTTCCGAGACCCTCCGGAGTGTGGAGTGGCTGCCACCTTACTTGTGAGAGGGGGGGAGACCCTCGGTGTTTTGGCTAAAAGGTCACCTAGTGGAGACGGTGGATAGCGTCCGTGAGAAGGCTCGTGAAAGATCCCAACGGCCTTGTCCATCCCCTACTCTTGTGAGGGCGAGGTCGTAGTCCTTGAAGAGGGTTAGCGAGAGAAAGGCTTAGGTAGACGTGTACCGGGAATATTCGTAGTTACCTGACCGGGTTGCTTGACCTTTGCAAATGTCACTTTGCCATCCTCCACCATTGCGAGGGCAAGGCCGTATTCCTTTGAGGACTACGTAGTGCAAATCCTTATGGGAGGCACCAAACAAGGAGTAGGGTGTAGAGATTTGTGAGTCTCCCCGAACTTCAGGAAAAAAAAATCTTCGTGTCTCTAACTTGTGCCATCGCCATCATCGTCACCGAAGTTTGCATCATTGTATCCTATTTTTTAGCTTCCTCATTTACTTTCTTGCAATTGTGTGCTTACTTTTCTAAACTTGATAGCTGTTGACGGCACTTAAGCACGCCAAACCTTATACTGCAAGCGACAGTATCGTGGTAGCTTTTCCCCAGGATGAGTATCATGGGTTTTGTCAATCCAGGAAACGAACTAATTGAGAACTAACTAATAAGAGTTTAAAGTAAACTAAGGCATAGAGTATAGATCTAAAACTACCTCTAATCTATATCTAATCTGCATCTAATCTACGTTAAAGATAGAAGATAAACAACTAGAACAAGACTAGAACACTAATTAAGGGGTATTAACTAGCTTCTAATCAAGCTCTAATTGGATCCAAGACAAAGCATAATAACGGGCATCACAAATAGATAAGAACAACGAGTAACTAGTAGCTCAAGGTAAACAAGCATGATCAAGCATATTCATCATAGCATAAATAGATCTAGATCAATCAACCTAACCCCCTAGATTGGCTTAACCTTTCCCCGGGCTCCACTGTCACTGGTAACCAGGTAATCGACGAGAAGCTTTCAACAGGCACATGATTAAAGAATGCACCCCTAATCACTTTATATGGTCTAATAACATAATTAGCACAACTAGAACTTCTAATCACCATGATCACAAGAACTAGATATACAACTATATCATTAGTAAGCTAGATCAAAGATCAAAGAACAAGAACACTAGATGAATATAACCTTTAAAAGACATGTTCTAATCAACATGCAAACTAGATCTAAATCTAATTAGAACTAGAACAAGCATAATTAGAACAAGAACATGGTAATTAGACAAGAACAATGCTTCATTAATATACCTGTATCATACTTACAACCATGGCCATACCTACCCTTGATGATACACTTAGACCTCTGGAGCTAGGTAATTAGAGAGCCATGCAAGGCCTCTAATCACCTCTAGGAATTAGAAGAACCCTAATTCTAGCCTAGAAACTCGACCCTCAGCTCTCATCTAGTTGTTGTCCCTCTTCTCTACATCTTGTCGCCTTGATAATGAATTGGATGCGTCGGCCAGGGGCCTAGACTGACTATTTATACCCTGGAGAAGACGTGGTAGAAAAGGAAACTCGAACCGACTCCAGGGGGGAGTAGGTCGGCCGACCAAAGGGCTCCAGGTCGGCCGACCTGGAGTCCCTGGACCTCCTCTGCTTTCCATCTTTCGCCGGATGTTTGCTTGATGCTTAAGAAATCTTCGTGCGGAGAAGTTAGGACTCTTAGACCTTCTGGAATTCTCTAATGGGCCGGGCTTTGTCGAAGTCTTCATGTCTTTGACATATTTTGATACTTTTATTGAATATTTGACTCCGGCTTCTAGTAGCTCTCAACAATTAATTGAAGCTCCATTTTGTAAAGTCTTGATCAAATCAGAAGATGAATGAATCAATCAATTCTTCACTACTCTTTGCTTCAATAAATGTTGCTTCAGAGGCTTTTGCTCACTCGAAGTTGATTGATGTAGATTTTGCTAAAAATTGCCTGAAATCCTGCAAAAATGACATACAGCACAATTCCAAGACAATGTTGCAAAATGCACATAAATCGGTGATAAATGTTAGTAGAAGGCATAGTTGACGCTTAATATCGATGAAAAACCACATAAAATGATGTATAATTTTCGTACATAAGCCGCGTCAACAATATCCCCACTCTTAAACCTTGCTCGTCCTCGAGTAAGTCAAAATTTTATAAATAAGTCTACTTATAAACTAACATCAATTAATCAAACTAAAATTAAACTCTCAAAAATTTTCTAAGTTTAGACTAGCAAGATATATAGACAAGTAGATATTCATGTAAGCATATCCCACAATCATATATATATAAGAAATCAAGAATTCATCAAAACAGATCTCCTTATGTTTTCAATAAATTTTTCAAAAGATAAATCAATGATCAAAGATTAAATTATAAGGCCCAAACTCTCATCTTTCCAGGCTCTCAAAGTATATAGACAAGCAGGTTAAGTACTAATCTATAATATATATGTGTAGGCTTTATCTGGAGCTTGGTATGGATCCTAATCAAAATTTAATCTCAATATATTATCAAACTAAGAAAAGAATCTGCTGGAATTACTGAGATTTCTCAAAAAGGTCATGGAATTCATAATGATGAAAAAGGACTAAAGAAAAATATAGAAAAGTGGTCATATGCAAATATATCTATTTGATCTCAAGGCACAAATGAAGTCCTTGTTATCGGATTGCATATGATTGGAGTATTTTCTGGAGTTTTATTGAAGAGGATTCAAAAAGAGGTAAAACAAAAGTAGATCAATTAGGGGCATATCTATAAATTCCTAATTCTACTTTGACCACTTGGTCTCTTTTTTATTCACCTTTTTTTTTATATATGTGGCGACCACTTGGTCGTCCTCTTTTTTTTTTTTTTTTTTTTTTTTTTTTTTTTTTTAGACAATACCTCCTCAAAGATTGAATGAAAATTTGACAAGCAATATCCCCACTCTTAGATAATACTCACTTTTGAGTATCTTATTGAATAGTATTTTGGGGATTTGCTTGTCTAAACACCTCTTTTTGTTTTGATTGAAAACTCCAGAAAACAATAGGTTGTGGACAAGGGAGATAAATGAAACGATATTTGGTTTAGGGAGGATATCCAGCGAGTTTTGTAATTTCTCCAATGTAGAGAGTTACAATGCATGGATAATTTGGCTAGCAAATGAAAGATAAGCAAATTGAATGACCAGCTTTGAAATCTCAGACCCTAGATTCAAATCTTAATCCAATTCAGCCAAGAATTAAATTTGATCAAGCTATGGTTTTCAAATAAAAGCTCTAATAGGTAGGGCCTATATAAGATAATCATAAGAATCATTGATTATAACATTAATAGCTCAAATAAAAATTATAAGGAGATCCATAATGACAAAAACTTGAAATCAAATATTAATAAAATGCGGGTCTTTATGAAATATCAAATTTACTATATAAATGCTAAGTCATAATTTAATTAACATGCATTAATTGAGAGTATAAAATTAGCTTAATTAAAAGACATCAGATTACAAGCAAACAAACATTTTTATTTCAAGGATACAACATGATCATGATTAAACTAACTAACATAAAGAAAATAAAATCACCCATAAAAGATAAAACTAAAAATCAAACTTTAAATCTAAACTAACACACTACAAATATAGAGAAACACAAAGGGAACACCGAATTGATAGATATAGGTAAATATTTGCAGAATTTAAAAATGAAAAGAGAAGGTGTTAGAAATTTGTTACCGGATAGTCCTTCAATTTTCTTTTTCATTAAATAACTCCCTGCAAAATAATTCAAATGCACATACTACTCTCGAGGTAACGGTCGAGAGTAGAAACAGTTTACCATAATCTAAAAATATTTCCAATTTCTATTAACTTGTGGCCTAGCTAAACTTAACGAAAAGAAAAACTAAACTAAAGGATGAATGTAAGCATAATATATAATCATCAAATAGATAAATGAAAGCATTATAGTAGGTATATGATGATTGTAAAGAGGATTAAGAAAATGTTACCGTCCATATGATGAAGCGTAGCCGAATCTCTTTTATCATGGAAGAATGAAAATTAGATGGTCTTCTAATCTTCTTATTGGTTGCTTGCTAATGTACAAACAATCTCATCTTGATACACTTCACTTGTTCATCATCCACCAATCTTCAAGCTTCCCATTTGTGGCTTCACCAAATATAGAAAGTGTTTGATGTATAGCTGAACCGACACCTCTTTAATCATGTTGCTTCATATTGCACCACCTTGTTTAACTCATGGAGTCCATTAAAATAACTTATTATTCTCTGAATTAGCTCATGAGTCTTCTATGTAATCATTGCCCCTTCCTTCTTCCTTGTTATTGTCATCATCTTCCTCCTCTAGTCATCACCATTGTAGCTGACCTCCTCTTTTTCGTAGAATATCTCCTTGATCTTGAACAGAACATGTCTCCAATAATAAATCTATTGGATAGCCCTTTAAATTACCTTTCCAACGAGTACACCAAAATCCGATTCCATACGAAGGAGTTATGCCATCTTTACTCCAGAGACGTCGTGCTGTCAGAACTTTTCCAGCTCGAGTCACCTCCAATGTTTTGGCCATAAATCCTTGTAGAAAATTCCAAATGAAGCTCCGTTTGATTTGTTGGAAAGCTAACTTGATAAGGCTTCCAAATATAAGAAAACATTCTGCTTTTATCTGATGGATTCGACCAGAACATGATGACATCTTCATGCTTCAGTTTTGGGCTTCAGAGATGTTGACAATTCTCAATCCTTCAATCCTTGGACATCATGGTGGCTTATGTGTTGGTTCATGAAACACTTTCCCTCAATATTATCCATCTTCATCACAAAAGATTCCTCCAATCCTCATGAACATAGTCTTATATCTACACAAATAATTTGAACGCATAAATCTACTCCCGGGGTGATAATCGGAAAGTAGATGGAATCTACCTTCATCTAACACATCCAATGATTCCCAACTTGTAAATGTATGCAAGAAATAAGCATATAAACTAACACAATGATTAAATCAAGTTCTAAACACCATGTTTACAACATGATTGCTAAGTCTCTCTATAGCCATCAAAAATTAAATAACCAAGATTAAAACACCATGCTTTATCAAGGTTGTTAACTCATAACAGCATAAGATAAACAAAGCACATAGCAAAGCTTATAAACTTAATCAAATGAAATTATGTATAACTAGCAAGGTTAATTAACTTCATCATGATGATCAACAATTTAATCTAAGCACCATGCTTACATAAAACTGCTAAATTACAACACTCTAGCGATGTCATAATAAACATGAAAAGCACTCATCATGAAGTTAAATAAACAACCAAGCCAATTATAATGCAAGTATGTAAATCTAATCTAAATGCAAAGGTGGTTTATCCAAGAATGCAACAAGTTTATCCACAAAAGACATGATTAGAAAGAAACTTTTAAATAAACTTAATGATGATGGTCTCAAATTAAATCTAAACACCATGTTTACACTTAATTTTCCGAGAAGAAAACTCGGCCGAGTTTCAGCATAATTATAAAGCATACATCAAAAAGCTTATGAAAATTTCAAAACTAATAAAACAAGTGTGGAGAAACAATGATAATGCAAATGCAAGGAATAAAACTAAATATGCAATGATATGATGATGATTATCTAAATTAAGTTAACTAGCCACAAGCTAAAGAATAAAAGGGTAGTGTCATGCTTCCTATTTCTCTATAAAGACTCTAACAGTATAGACAAATAAATAAAATGGGTTGCCTCCCGAAAAAGCGCTTAATTTAAAGTCATAAAGCTAGACTTCTTACTTGCCTTCGTTGAAGTGAAGCCATGGTCCTTGGAGTAAGAATCCGAAGTGTCCATGCAGCTTGATAACTTGATTGTGCAGCTTCATCGTGTCTTGATCAAAGCATCACTTGTGTGCACAATCCTCTGCTTGTGTGTTCATGTACTAATGTTTTTGAAGCTCCTTATAACTGAACTTGATCATGAAATACTTCATGGAAGCTTCGCCCAAGCTTTCTTCATCGTCGTTGTCACCATCTTCTTCAAGTAGTCATCACCATTGTTGCTGCTACCTCCTTCTTCGCGGTATATCTTTTAATTTCGAACAGAATATATCTTGAACAATAAATCCATTGGATAGCCTCTGAAATTATCTTTCCAACGAGTACTCATACGTTAAATTCCGATTCCGTATGAAAGAGTTATGCCCGTTTTACTCCAGCGCTGCATTCTGTCCAGATTTGAATTCAGCTCGCGCAGGCTTCAATGATTTGCACATATCTCTTTATAGGAATATCCAAATTGAGTGGTTCTTGTTTCGTTGGAAAGAGGACTTCATGAGCTTTCCAAATATAAGAAAATATTCTGTTTTTGCCTTTTGAGGTCGAGCTCCATGTTGATGATATTTCAGCCTTCCGTTTTCAGCTTTCCGATGTTGACAATCTTCATCTTTTGGACTTGTGCCTTGGTGGAATTTGACAGAGTCCACCATGGTTGATCTTGAAGCTTCATGGGCTTGATCCTTGTCTTCAATTCCTCCTCCATTCAGTCCACCCACTCCTCAAGTTGAAACTCAATCAAACTTTTGCAAATTCTGATGATGTCTTTAAATCTTGCAATCTTTTCTTGAATCATCATGAATTTGTCTTGTACTCTTTTACCACATTGATCTCATTGTTTCAAATGAAGTGTGAATTTCTCTACATGGTTAGCTCATAGTGCACACACACATGTATAAAATGAAAGCATCATGGCAACGATTAGAGATAAATGCATGTTCATAAGGTTGATTGAGGTTAAACAAACATTTGATTCATGAATCAAGGACAACTATAATTCAAATTTAAATTATATAGCAAAGCACTAAAGCATATGTAAATCATAGATGAACATGATTCATGAAATCAAACATGGGATAAACAAGGTTATAGGTTCCTAATGATTTTGGCTAAAATAGAGAGATGATTTTGAAAGAAATAAAAATAGGCTTAGATAAAATTCTAACCAGGGTTCTTTTTGTAAAGAGACCAAACGTTTTGAAACTTTAAAAATTTCAGAGATAATATTGTGCACAGATAATAAATCATGAGAAACATGCACATGTTTATGTTTAAAATTTCAAAAGCAATTTGCACAACAATTAAACCTTAACCGAACCACTTCAAGGAGACATAAGCAGTCGGTCAACCTCTACTTTTGCACAAACCTTGGCTCTTAATTTTTTCTAAACTAACCTTAAAGCCTAAACTTGAGAATTAAAATAGACTAGCAAATCATATCCATCACTTTGCATGAGTAGATTCAATTGACTGATTAAAGTAAAAAAAGATCTACTAAAAGAGCATGAACACATGAAATTTCATCTTCATGGTGGCCTGTAAACATGCTTGGAATTAAGCATTGCAAAGCTATGGATTAAAGAACCTAGTCTAGATGATTCTCAAGATAAGAATTAAGGGAACAAAGGTTAACAAAAGGATAAAACAAAACAAAAGAAAGAATAGAAGGGTAACAATCAACCAAACAACCTATTAGTGATCATTGTAAAACTTCTCTAATTAAACATAGGTAAACTTTTTAATTATTTTACGATAAAAATAAAAATTACCTTAGTTTTGAAGAAGTGAAACTATGGTAACTCACCTTCTTCCTTGAATGCCATCATTGCATGCACCATCAAATATTGGAGAGGAACACTTTTGTCTTTCTCGAAATTCAGCCACCCTTGTTCTGACCCCTTTAGTATTTCGACCATAACTTTGTCATCCGAAATCCAAATAATGCAAATTCGGACATTTTCGTGAAGAGCACGAAAAGATCTACAACTTTGTCAATTGGACTTTCTTCATTTGACGTCGTTAAGGTCTCCGAATTGGCCCCACAAGGTGCTGCTGTCCTGAATTTCGAGAGTAGCTCGAGATTTGGTTGGAGCTTGGATTGGACTTGAGATAAGCTTTCCATATCTTCACCTTCCTTGTACTCAAGCAATCCTTGATCTCCGGAACCTTCTCGGCTAATCATATCTCCGCTTCCATTATCTGTAGCTTAGAACAAACAAGCTCCAAAGAAACATTAGTATTAAAAATAAATTGACACAGCAGACATACCTTTATCATCGGAATTGCTCCGTGATAGCTGTAGAAAAACTCAATAATAGATCATAAGCAACTAACAGCGTTAGCACCTACTATTAAAGAGCTAGATTGGAAAAGAGAGATTTTTTTTTTAATTGGACCGAGGTCCATTAATTTTTTTTTTAAATGTTAGTCAAAACAAATATATACAAGAAAAACAATAAACTAACTAGAAATAAAAGACAAATTAGATATATACATAAACCCAAATTAATTAGAACTCGATTAATTAGTTCCCCGGCAACGGCGCCAGAAAAGCTTGTTGACGGCACTTAAGCACGCCAAACCTTATACTGCAAGCGACAGTATCGTGGTAGCTTTTCCCCAGGATGAGTATCATGGGTTTTGTCAATCCAGGGAACGAACTAATTGAGAACTAACTAATAAGAGTTTAAAGTAAACTAAGGCATAGAGTATAGATCTAAAACTACCTCTAATCTATATCTAATCTGCATCTAATCTACGTTAAAGATAGAAGATAAACAACTAGAACAAGACTAGAACACTAATTAAGGGGTATTAACTAGCTTCTAATCAAGCTCTAATTGGATCCAAGACAAAGCATAATAACGGGCATCACAAATAGATAAGAACAACGAGTAACTAGTAGCTCAAGGTAAACAAGCATGATCAAGCATATTCATCATAGCATAAATAGATCTAGATCAATCAACCTAACCCCCTAGATTGGCTTAACCTTTCCCCGGGCTCCACTGTCACTGGTAACCAGGTAATCGACGAGAAGCTTTCAACAGGCACATGATTAAAGAATGCACCCCTAATCACTTTATATGGTCTAATAACATAATTAGCACAACTAGAACTTCTAATCACCATGATCACAAGAACTAGATATACAACTATATCATTAGTAAGCTAGATCAAAGATCAAAGAACAAGAACACTAGATGAATATAACCTTTAAAAGACATGTTCTAATCAACATGCAAACTAGATCTAAATCTAATTAGAACTAGAACAAGCATAATTAGAACAAGAACATGGTAATTAGACAAGAACAATGCTTCATTAATATACCTGTATCATACTTACAACCATGGCCATACCTACCCTTGATGATACACTTAGACCTCTGGAGCTAGGTAATTAGAGAGCCATGCAAGGCCTCTAATCACCTCTAGGAATTAGAAGAACCCTAATTCTAGCCTAGAAACTCGACCCTCAGCTCTCATCTAGTTGTTGTCCCTCTTCTCTACATCTTGTCGCCTTGATAATGAATTGGATGCGTCGGCCAGGGGCCTAGACTGACTATTTATACCCTGGAGAAGACGTGGTAGAAAAGGAAACTCGAACCGACTCCAGGGGGGAGTAGGTCGGCCGACCAAAGGGCTCCAGGTCGGCCGACCTGGAGTCCCTGGACCTCCTCTGCTTTCCATCTTTCGCCGGATGTTTGCTTGATGCTTAAGAAATCTTCGTGCGGAGAAGTTAGGACTCTTAGACCTTCTGGAATTCTCTAATGGGCCGGGCTTTGTCGAAGTCTTCATGTCTTTGACATATTTTGATACTTTTATTGAATATTTGACTCCGGCTTCTAGTAGCTCTCAACAATTAATTGAAGCTCCATTTTGTAAAGTCTTGATCAAATCAGAAGATGAATGAATCAATCAATTCTTCACTACTCTTTGCTTCAATAAATGTTGCTTCAGAGGCTTTTGCTCACTCGAAGTTGATTGATGTAGATTTTGCTAAAAATTGCCTGAAATCCTGCAAAAATGACATACAGCACAATTCCAAGACAATGTTGCAAAATGCACATAAATCGGTGATAAATGTTAGTAGAAGGCATAGTTGACGCTTAATATCGATGAAAAACCACATAAAATGATGTATAATTTTCGTACATAAGCCGCGTCAACAATAGCTTAGTTTCTAAGTGAAACTAGGTTGCAAGTCTTAGCCACGGTAGAGTTAGCAACACTTAGCAAAGCTTTAGTGCTTAGTAGTTGTAGTTTTTAGAGAGCCTTAGTTTTATAAATCCTAATTCACCCCCTTTTTTAGACGTCAGTCCAACCTTCATTAGGTTATACACTATTTGATGGGTACAATAAATTATGTGATTCATTAATTATGACACTGCTTGAAGGCTAAAATGACTTGGATTTTTAATGTTGATGAGCTCCATGCTACCCATATGTGTTTAGTATTGGAGGTGGTGTAATTTCATAGAGGTCTTACAAACATACACGAGGTTCGACCAAATAGTTAGATGTTGCCACTTTATATTCCTTAATTGTTATTCCTGATGGACAGGCCGGTGCTTAGGATATTGCGAGGTCACATGTTAAAAAAACAATTGAAATCTGTCAACAAATTGAGAAACTTGTGACTTGTCTTTGAACAGACAGAACAACCATCATGGAATGTAGTAGAAAGTGCATCGATGGAGATAGGTATGAGAACCATGTAAGCTGTCGTAGTGGTAACTGGGAGATATAAAGAGATCTTGGAATGTGGTAGAAAGTGCATCAATGGAGATATGTATGAGACCCATGTAAGTTGTCATAGTGGTAACCGGGAGATAGGTATGAGACACCATAGTTGTAACCTAGCTTTTCTAATTATGGATCATGTGAATTAGGTCTTAGATAAAACAATATCTTGGCTAACAAAGAAGTAATTAGGCTGGGCACCCATGGCTCCCCGCTCCTCCTCCTCCTCCTCATGGCGCCTCAGGGTGAGTGACCCAATGCGCCTTTCTGCGCGTGACTGCCCTTTGGGCGTCACCAGCTCCTTGGCATCGTGCGTACCCTCCACGCTGAGCCTCTTCCACTGGCTCAACGACCGGAGACTCGGGACACGTAACCATTGCTTTGGGCCCCCCAGTGGCCTGTGCAGCCATCGGTGTCCCCTCGTTGACTGTACCTGCCCGCGGATCACCTCCTTGCCTAGCCTCGGCCTGGCTCCAGCCCTAAGGTGTGGACCATGGTGAGGAGACGTAAGAAGCAGGATTCGTACCTTGGCTCCCTCATCGTCTAGCAGCCCCCGAAGCTTGGCAACGCCATTGGGGATTCACCCACCAGCGACCCATCAATGCGGCGTAGCTGCTTGCGTTGACTACTCTGGCTGCCACTCCCCCAAGATCTGGGGTTGGGTGCTCCTTCATCGCGGGTGCCTTCCCCATGCCAGCAGTGACGCTGCCGCTGGAAGCCGGGGTCGCCTCAGCCATGCTGAGGATGTTCACCCCTCAGGACACAGCAGCAACTTGCCTCACCACATTGCTGGACGTGTCACAGTTGGGCATGTCCTAGAGAACCAGTTGGCGCAGCTCGTCATCGTCTCATAATGGGTGCACCCCTCGCGGTAGCGTTGCTCGCTGCAGATCGGCCCACTCAGCGGCCTTCTTCATAGCGTCTAGCACACAGTAGGTGCGCTTCGTGTAAAGGATGCACGTATAGTCTAACGCTGCGCGTGATGTCTCCGACAGCGGCACTAGGCTCCTCTGCGGGAAGTCCACGAAAACCATGGCGGGGGTGAGGCCTGCCTGCGCGAACTGAGCGATGCTCTGTAGCACTAGGGCCAGGCGCAAATCGGGCTTGGGCATCTTCATCCACTCGCTCTCAGGCAGCATCGGCGGCTCCGCCGGCAACGCGTACATGTTGCCAGCATCGACACGCATGTGAAACCCGCCCTTTGAATCCGCTGCCGAGGAAGTGGTGCGGCGAGTTCGCCCACACCTGGAAGTAGTATTGGCAGATTGGGCCACTATCAGGGGTGGAGACAGGGAGGGGTCAGGGCTCCCGTATGGACAAAAATTTTACATTAGTTTTTTGAAATTCAAATAAAATTTAAATTTTTAGTGCTATTGACCCCTCCTAACAATGAAATATTCAAGTTCCTAGCTCCGGCACTGCCACTACACCCGATGTGGTGGAGGACGAAGAAGTGGCAAAAGAGCAAGAGCAGCAGCGATGCGCGCACCCCAATGAAGAAGTGAGCGAACACCCCTAGGATGAGAACGACGCTCGGGGTGAGGTGCGTGAGATGGAGACTGAAATGGCCCAGCACCAACATTAGAAAGGAGGATGGCGGAAACTTCAGGCTTGCCATGACATACCCATCAAAAACATGATCTCCCCATGGCGTGGATGCTGCATTGCGTGCACCATGCTAGCGTCATGTTCTGGCCTCTGGGACGCCTCCCCATCAACCCAGCTGAGGAGCAGAAGCACGAGGTCCGCCTCCTCCTCATTGAGGAACTTTGACTTCTTGAACCTGCTGAAGGGGTCGGTTCTTGCCATCGCCTCGAAGGACAAGGGCAACTGGGCACTCGTAACTTGCGAGCAAGTGGGAAGTTTCTCAAGGAAGTAAGGCTCTAGTGGTGATGAAGGCAAGAGGGGACGTCAAACAAGGAAGAAGACAAACCCTGGTAACAATACAAGTGGTGATGAAAGGTGTCTTCTCTGTCCTTCCCCGTGAACTTGTGCACCGAGAACAAAGCGCAAGTACTCACAAGGAAAGCTGCGCAAAATCTATTGCATGAGAAGCTGTGCACTCCCTATACAATGGATCGGAGCTCGTGGCTGGCACATGTACGACAATTGGTTTTCTTCCCCAGAAAGGCAACACCAGACGTCAAAGTCTCTTGTCGTGCTAAGAGGCGAGGGTCGCCTTGTCCCCCTGTTCAACGAGATGTCTGCCCCAACAATGTTATCCAGGTACAACGATGCCCTGCTCAAGGGTGCTAGTAGGCTCGCTAACCTTGATAGGCAGGCCGACATGAGAAGGCACCTCCATAGGATCAGATATGGGCACTGCGACCATGCCGATTCTACTCTTACCTTTAGATATGTACTCATTTCTTAGGCTGTAAAAAAGAGCCGCTAGAGGATGATGATCAAAGCGAATGCAAAACACGATAGTACCAGAGGGTGTTACGCTCTGGCAACGTAAACTTATCTAAGGCTCCTTTTGGCAGGGCACCTCATGCGGCTGCTGCGGAAGCCCTACCAAACGGTGCCAAAGAAAATGGCTCATGCGGCGGAGCTCCCAAGGAGCCAAAGACGTTTCTTGTACAGAGAGCCTGAGCCACCAAAAGGTGGCTTTTCCCGACTCCGCGGCACGCTTCCTTCTCTACCCTTCATTCTTACCGCTGCCGCCGCGCCGGGCACCAAGCCCCTCCGCGGCGCTGCACAGGCCGCTGGGGCACGCCGTATGCACGGCGGGCCCCTCGCCTCCTTCGCCGCGCTAACCCCCTCCGCCGCGTCGGGCCCCACCAGGCCACCACTGCACACTGACTCCCTCCACCACGCCGGGCCCCACCGCCGCTCCGACCCCTCCACCGCGCCGCGCAGGCCGCTGGGGCACGCCAACGGGCGCCGGGCTCCTCCGCCACGCTGGGCGCCGGGCCTTCCGTTGCGCCGAGCACCGCACAAGCCGTCGCGCCGAGCGACGGCCGAGTTGGCCTGTCGCGCAGGAGACGAGTTTGTGGGTGAGAGGGATGGGAGATGTTTGTGGTTGGGAGAGGACAAATGAATGGATAAGAATGCATTACTCCCTCCGTCCCAATTTAGGTCGTTTCAGTTTTTTGGCATCCGGTCAAACCGGCTGGTTTTATTCAAAATTTTACAATTATTATTTATTTTTATTGTGGTTTAGTTTAGCATATAATATATTTTAACTATAAATTAATTTTTTTTTCATTTTTGCAAATATTTTAAATAAGACGAGCCAGTTTGACCGGATGAAAAAAGTCAAACGACCTATAAATAGGGACAGATGCAGTTATAAATAAGGAAAATAATCGAGTTTCAACTGATTTTTATTTTTCAGTAAAATTTGATGTTATACTCTCAAGCAAATCATCAAAATGAGATCAACATATGTGCAATTAAATAATAGAACCAGGGGCACTATATACATTTTCTTCTTAGGAAATACAGAAGGAGTCGTTTTACCGAACGATTTGCAAAAGGGCTCGGGCTCCTCCAGAGAAGCCAAGAAGCTAGAGGAGCCGAAACCGGAACTGTTTTCAGAGGAGCCGAAACCCTGTCATTGTGCCACACTTTTGAAATAACTTTCATCTCGCACGTTGGCAGCAGGGCATACCGATAACAGAAGAGAACTATCGAAACCACTGGTTAAATCTCTCTTCTCCGTGGTGGTGGGGTCCTCAAAGATCCCATTGCCGAACTTAACCACCCGACACATGGGTCTGTTTGGTTGGATGTCGATTTTTTGCCATGTGAATTGATATCAAAATTTTGACCAAACAACAATTCTCTTATCTAGATGGTATGTTCGAGTCCCGAATAAAGCATATACATGAGAGAATTATTGTTTGATTCAAATTTGATATTAATTTAAATATGCTCAAATTTGACCAAAATTTAGTACGACAAAAATTAGCATGCGACCAATCAGTCTCGTGGGCAAAACCTGATTCTGACTCGCTATGATCTCCAGCATTATTTAAATTCTGATTCTCGTGGGCAAAAATTAGGGCGTGATTGGTCAGGTGCATTTGGCCTGGTCAGGCCGGGTGGCTGCAACTTTCGGGCATTTGGATGGCTGGACAAGCAACAGAATCTGGTTCAGCGGATGCAAAAAGGTCTTTTGAGCCAGGATCTTCAGAAACGAAAACAAGATGCGTTTCTCGCGAGCCAGTCTGAAGGCGTGCACACTTGAACTCACATGGACATGTTGTAGTCTGCCAGAGCAATCTATGATTGCTTTCTGTCCTTTGCTCAGCTAACCAAACATGATGCACCTGAATTTGACCGAAAAACCACTGCATACAAACCAAATGCATCTGCTAGCACGAGGGAGCCCAGGTTCACGCTAGCGTGGCCCAGGAGCGCAGGTAGTCCAGAGGCCATGCAAGGAACCAATCACGCTAGCTGCATCCAGCATCTCCAGACCTTATCAGGCAACGAGCGCGACACGTCGCACCTGTACCGCGCACCGCTGCCAAAAGAGACATGGGCGTCCAGCGCCTGCTGAGGCTTAGGATGGCGTCGTCGCACTCGTGCTCCCGCCCCGCCGCCATGGCGCCGCACGGCGCGCGCCCGCTCTCCTCCCTCCTCTTCGCTCCCTCGCCCGCCGCCGCGCGCCCTCGGTCCGCGCCCCTCTCGTGCGCGGCGCGGCCGTGCCGGGACCACGCCCCGGCGGGGAGGAGATTTCCGGGCGTGGTGGCGATGTCATCGTCGACGCCGACGCCGGGCCCGGTGCAGAAGTCCGAGGAGGAGTGGAGGGCTATCCTCACGCCGGAGCAGTTCAACATCCTCCGCCTCAAGGGCACCGAGTAAGATTTGAACCACACTCGCAAAATCTCGTCCTTTTCGGTGTTGTTGGTAATTTTGTGCTGTTAACGGTAGTGACAATTGGATAATTACTGATCAATCCCACCATCACCATGCCTTCACGCATTATGCTTATCATCGAATTGATAGCTAGCCACATGACAACCCTGTGCGTTTAACTGTAAAACCTTATTCTGACTCGCTACCAGTATTTAAATGGTACAATTATTAGTTGTCTTGTAAAATGTTGAAGAATTTGTAATTAAAGCAGCAAAATGCTGATGAAGTTATTGAAGTAGGATTAAAGGAAGTCAGTCTGATTACTGGACTGTGGACCACGCCATCCATCTTATTGCACGGGTTGAAGCAAAATGGTACAATTATTGAAGCAAAATGCTGATACGCAAATGCAAGTAATATATGATGGTTGAAACATCGTGGTTATTTGGCTGGAGGGGGGAGTTTAAACTAGTGCGCGTGTTTTGCTGAAATGTAATGACATACAAATACTCAGTTATTGCCCTTGACTCCTAACTGCAATCAAGTGAACTAAGCTGTGTGTTCTCAACAAAAATAAACTGGTAAATAGTTCTTGACTGTAAGAAAATGTACTCAGGTACATCGCTTTGAGTATTTACTTGTTTACTGAAAGGGCCCCTCATTTGGTCTCTAGGTTACATCCACTCAACTGTGATTATTCTTTCTCTGGTTCGTCATATACTTCTTTGCAGCCATTTCTTTTGACCTTTCAATGTAACTAATTGTATCTACTTCATAAGTGTGCGCTTTGGTTATATGACTTTGTGCCTTTGTATAGGTCACTTTAACTTTGTTCTAAGTCAAACATATCTTATTATGACCAAGTTTTTAGAGAAATTATTAACATCTACATACCAAATAATGCACTATCAAGACATATTTCATGGGATATTAATGAAACTAATTTGATGTTGTAATATTGGTGCATTTTTTTTTTATAAATTTGGTTGAAGTTAGAGAAGCTTGACTCCGAACCCAGCTAAAGTGGCCTATAGTTTGGAAAAGAGGGAGTGTTTGATAAATTAACTAGCTCCAGGATTGCTTTTGCAACTGTTGACGCAATTATGGCTGGCGGCTGTTCCATCAGAGTTGAGAGTTCTATAGTAGTGTAAGATCATACTAATTAATCTCACAAATCTAGCATTTGACCTATTGCCATTACTTCCATTTTTCTGTTGTCATATAAAAAATGCTAAAATGTACGATGATGCATTTATTTTAGCTTGTTTCAAATGGCAAACATGCTGTGTATGCAAGTTATCCTAACTCGCGTGCACAATTTCTAGGTAAGGGAGTGTACAGGCCAAATCGTTATAGCATGTAAGCACCATAGAACTATTAGTTTCTGACCGATGTGTCATAACTGTTCTAATCCATTTGGTCATGTGTTTTCCAGGTACCCTGGAACGGGCGAATATGACAAGTTCTTTGATGAGGGTGTCTACAAATGTGCTGGATGTGGAACTCCCTTGTACAAATCATCTACAAAGTTCAACTCAGGGTGTGGTTGGCCGGCATTCTATGAGGGACTTCCCGGAGCCATTAGACAGACGGTACGTGCTACTCTCCCTCTCGCACATCTGGATGAGGAATATGAGGAATGATCACTGCTCTCCGGCCTAATCTGCAATCTCAGGTATTTAACCAATCTTGTTTTTCAATACTAGCCGGATCCTGACGGGAGACGGACAGAGATCACATGCGCTGCCTGTGGAGGTCATCTGGGGCATATATTCAAATACGAGGGGTTTAAAACACCGACCAACGAGCGACACTGCGTTAACAGCATTTCGCTCAAGTTCATTCCAGCCCCCGAGGAAGCCTGACGGAAGATGAGCACCAAGACAAACCCCAGCAGTAGAATAAGCTTGGCCTCTATTGGCTGCATTTGGCAACACAATGACTTGTGAGATCGATAATTTCTGAATATGCTGTAGTGTTCTGTTTTTTATTTTTATTTTTGATAAGGTGTTCTGTTTTTTATTGAATGGGCGGAGCATGTAGCAAGCATATTGGACGAGAATTACAAAAATGTCGCTACGTAGAATGGAATTTTGTGTGGGTGAATTTCGATCATCATCAGAAACAGGCAACCAAAAAATCAAAATGACAAGCGAAGTAAAGGAAGACCCCGAGGACAAAACTAAAAAAGAAGGCACATGCTGCTGAACCGCGCGCAGAGCATGCTCGCCAAACGGATTTTGGAACATGCTGCTATAGGAATCCAAACGAAATCGTCAAATCGGTTTTCGGCCTAATTCTGCATCGAATTTCGGGGCTGGCCTGTTGGGTGGTTAGGCAATTCACATTCACTCAGGTTGCGACCGGGTTCGACAAACTAGGGTTGGCTGGCTCCAGGCTTGATCATTGTGGAAAAAGGATTGCCGCATCCTGCTCCGAGGATCATGTAAAATCAAACTAAATTTACCATAGACGACGTTTCACGTTAGCAGGCAGCTTATGCCTTATTATGGAGTCATTGTGCCGCAAAGCATGCCATCTTGTTACAGCACATGAACATGTGATGATTTAGCTTGGACGTGGACATCTTTCAGAGTTACTCTTGTGCGGTAACGAATTGAGACTGGCATTATGATCAGAGCTATTCTTTGGGGCACCAATGTTGCAGCTCACACTCAAGAACTTGCTGTCGTTCACAGCATGCAAGGATGTCTCTTATCCTATTAACAAATCTGAAATCATTAACCTTACATGGGGCAACTCAAAGCACCAAATTTCTAGGGTCCTTCACTCTTTCAGTGAACCTATGTAATGCAACTAAGGAACATCATGGTCATCAGAGATTCAGAGATGTTTGCAAAGTGCTCATCTCAATTCACAGCAGGTAGCATCTGGAGCACTGCTTCATGTCTCCTGAAAACATACAGTCTCAGTCCACAGAAATAGCAACATTTTTTGGGGGCGGGTGGTGGGGGAGATCATTATGTATAACCCATATGCGAGGGCAACATATCAGGTGCAAACCAAGCACTTGGTGCAAACCTACTGAAATAAGCTTTAAAAAATTCTAGAAAAAATTATGAATGTACTTCTCATCTTACCTCATCTATATATAAAATTTCATGGTCAAATTCATCTTACTCTAGAAGTTACAAAAAATACAAATTTCCTGACAAACAATAACACTCAAATGCACTCCAAATTTGTCTTTTTTGTAACTTCTAGAGTAAGATGAATTTGACCATGAAATTTTATATATAGATGAGGTAAGATGAAAAATACATTCATGATTTTTTCTAGAAAATTTTAAAACTTATTTTAGTAGGTTTGCACGGGTTTGCACCAAGTGCTTGGTTTGCACCTGATACGTTGCCATATGCGAGATACATGTATGCTTACCTGGCATCCACGCCAGACATTTTACAACATGAGCTGCTCACAGATGTCAAGTGTTAGGTTGGATCACTTTTGTCTCTTTTAGCCTGGCAGGCTTTCAAGGCTTGAACCTCTATAATATAAGAAAAAAAGGTGGTGGTATAGATCTAGTTAGTGAAGATCATATAATATTACAAGAGTTATGCTAACATTCAGAATTTGCTGTATATTTCTGTAATAACATCAATTCTCACAAGGCCATGAATGCGGCTAAACAGATAAATCCTCAAATCAAGGCAATCTGCTGCTATTCTCCATGCCCACTCATTTAAATTAAACGTACAACTCTACAACATACATAGTATTGAAACACCACTTTGTGGGGTTTGCATGAATGTGACCAAGATGCCAAGTAGTGACAGTAGGAAGTTAGTCTGCCAAACCTTAATAGACAGAGCCTTGAATTCTAGATAAATTGTCCAGTGTAAAGCTATTCGTTGCATCCATGTGGATGCATTGCAAATGCATGGCTTTTTCATAAAAAGAAAAGAAATCAGAAAACGGAATATTTAGTGGCTGTGCCACAATACAATCACAAGACCATGCACTTTAATAACACAAATTTCATTTGCTCTCCAAAACCAATGAGAATGCTAGATGTTAATGACCAGTAGATTAAGTTTATGCAGCTTATTTTTGGCACTTGTTATTTGCATCATTTTACGTCACTGCCTTAGACTGTTAGGGCCCAAGAGGGGCGTGGCGGCCTGCGGCAAGCAGCACCTTTATGGATGGATAAGCTCATAAGCATTGGTTAGTTAGGCAGAATGCTTATCTCCTAGATTAGGTTAGGTAGAGGTTAAGATAGATAAGGGGATCCTGGCTTGCCTATTAAAGGGGACAGTCAGCACATCATTTGTTAAGCACGAATTTGAAGGATAAGACTTCCTCTTGCTCGGCTGCGGGCAGAGGCCCCAGTCCGGCGTTCCTGCCCCCCATCAATCCCTTGCCAATTTAACCTCCATAACATGGACTAAACTAGATGTGAAATGTTTCTATAGAGTACCAGCAACTGAGGCACATAACCATATTAGGTTATTATAAGTGTTGACATTTGTTTAGAAAGAATATCAGGACCCTTTTATCACATAAAAGTGATCTAGACCTACGATGCACAGATACTTGTGGAAATAATATATTTTTAAATAAATAAAATATTTATGATACTTTGTCAACACCTTTATGATTCTTTCCCGACACCTCTAGACCCTAACCCCTCAATTCCTGAAGGACCAATAATTCCACTAGTAACCTTTTAAGCAATATTTAATTATATATGAATTTTTATTTATAAATTTAATATATATTTGTGTATCGCCGTATCGATGTTTTTGAGGAAATGGCGTATACATATCTGTATCGGAGTATCGGGGTAACATAGATCTAGACTGCAGGAATGGATGCTTCATGAGTCATGATCACTGTGAGACTTTGTATGCAGACCCTAATTCCAATACAATGTAGTTTTTTTGCTCAAAACTTAAGTTTGCTCTAGTGCTCAATTTCGCCCTGGAAGCCTTAGCCTAAAAACTGCATTATTTAGTTAATACTGCATGTAGAGCACTAAACTCCATCACTGATGGTTCCTCCAAAAAGGAACTCAAAGCACCCCCTTGAACTTCATGCATGACCAGTTCACAGGGTTCATTCCTCTAGCTTAGACAAATTAGCCAACTCAATCCTGTCCTATAACTAAAATATTGCGCTCTAAACTCAGTTCATGAGAGAGTTACACATCTTGCACATATCAATTAATTGAAAGCAACCTTGTTCAAGGTATTTGAATTTCCTCCACTAGTATACAGTTCCAATATCATGTAGGAATCAACAAATATTGTTAGAAAAGATAAAGTTGTGCAGCAAGGCTAGATAATAAGAGAACTTACGTGCTTGGCAGGCCTTCCAGTTGCGGTTTGACTCAGCGAGGCAATCCTGCAAACACATAAAGAGATCACAATCTGAAAGCTCTAAGATTGGTATTGAAGGAAGCAAGCAACTTGCACTCAGAGAAGGCCTGGATGTGGGGAGAGGCCAGTGCCTGGAGAGAGAGATAGATCCCAGCACACTCCTTAAGCTGTTTCACATTCTCATCCTCCTCATCTGTGTCTGTCACATGTAGGGGGCGTAGTGTTGCAGGCAATGGCACATCGCTACTGTTGCTCGAGGAAGATCCCATTGTGAACTTGGTTTGGTTGTGTCGTGACGCCATCATGACCGATCAGTTCTAGGCTTTCAGTTCCTGTAAAATAGGTTCAGCCTATAAAAATATTTTAAGAGCTGTAGCTTTTATATTATGATAATTTACTGAACAATCTTTTAAAACATTCTGAAAAGAAGCTACAAGAAAATCTAGCTGGGAAAATTACAATTGTATATACGTGCTGCAAAACACATGAAAACCTATGCTGCTAATAATCAATTAACAGATGCTGGTGCTGAAAATAAATAAATAAATAAAATCAACTACTGCAACAGTATTTTACAGAGCAATTATATGACGTTTGCATGCACTGCGTTTCTACAGAACAACACTTAAGGCTTTTTCTTGCTGCGCAGTTAGAATACACATATTTCATTTGCAATTTCACCATGAGTACAATAAGCATACATGACGGTTAGTTAATTTTGCAGCAGCATAACAAGTGCTCGATCTATATTTTGCATTACAAGATATGTGGAACCACAAAGATTAACCAGGCTCTAAAGTGGAGCAGCTCTAAAGCGGACAACCCGCTATCTCCTCAGGAAAACCAATATGGAGAAAGGCACAAACAAATAACCGCAGCAAACCCAGCCTGGAAAACTTATAACAGGTAGGCACATAGAGAGGACGTGAGATTGCGACGCCTTTGCCAGTCTAAGGACATAGATTTCATAGGGCCACAAAACAGAGAGCACACAGCAAGACCGACGGCGACCAAAGCATATTTGAACAGCCACAGCAGCAAGTAGCAGTCTGAAGTCTGAACACGCATGGTGCAACACAGCAATAGGCAAATGCAAAGTGAAACGCAACATTAACGCAAGCAACGATAGCACCGGGACAACATCGCGCGACATGAAAGAAACAATTGAGCAAAGCAACGTGGTTGACCTGGTGGAATCCGGTGGATTCAGGAAGCGCGACTGCGCGCAGAATGAGCAGGCCGTCTGGCAACAGCAACAGCAAGTCAGCAACTGGGCCACCGTGGAACTACAGGACGCACAACACACAACAGGGAACCCAGTCAAATCCGACCGAAGGATGAAATCAGCACTAGGACAGCGGCGCAGGCCGATCGAGATGCGACGGCAGCAGCAGCAACCCCAAGGGACCAACAGCAGCCACGATGAGGAATAGCGCAGAGAGGAAGGCGGACTGAAACCGCCGAACAGGGAGGAAGGGAGAGGGCAGAGGCGATTACCTGACCGGAGGGAGGTGCCGACGGATGCCCAGCGGCGGCGCCGGCAGCGGCACGGCCTCGTTGAGGACGGCGCGAGTGACGGCCACGCGGAGCAGGACGGGCGACCCAAGGGGGCTTCCAGTATGACTTCCACAAGATGGTTAAGCTATCCATCTAAAAGGCCCAACAGCCCATTTAACAGCGATAGCTTCTCAGCCTTTTGAGCTCTACGTGGACCGGCGACCCACCTCACCGAGTAGCTAGTATCAGGCAAGTGGTGAGGGGACTTGCCCTTACAGCTTACAATGTGAAGTTTGCAAACCTTCATACGTAAAAATGTTGAATCGAGATTTTAGAAAATTTTGAATAAATACTTTCATAATTTGATTAAGTTTGAAAAAAATTTTGAATATGTACACAACATTTTCAAATATCTTATTCAACATTTTATCTAACCAAGTTGAACATTTTAAAAAAAATGGTTCAACAATGTGTGCATAAAAATGTTGAAATAGTGTAACAAAAATATTAAAATAATGTAATTAAAATGTTGGAATGACATAACCAAAATGTTGAAATACTATGCTCAAAAGTTGAAAACGTTGAAACAAATATAACAAAATAGTGCATCGCAGCAAACTCAAACTAGTACTAATATCCTAAGTTCCTAACACCCGCTCAAATTTAGTTGCACTCCAATTGCACTCCAAATCCAGTGAGCAGTATTTACAGATCCACAACGCAGAAAAAAAGCTAGCTCAAGAATCAAGACACCAACAGAGCGAAACTCCTCTGAAGCTCTACGAAGCTAAGGCTAAGTCGAGCAGTCCGGACAAAAGATCGGTGTAAGGAAAATGGTCTTATATGACATATTTCTATAATTATGTTTTGGTGATTGATTGACAACCAACATTTAGATTAATGAACTTGTCTAGATGCATATTTGTAGGTATTTAGGTCCAAGGGATGAAGAAGAAGAAGAGCCGAAGAAAAGGCTCGAAGGGCCACCCCAATGGTCCGTGAAAACCGGACTAACCTCCGTACCAAGTTTTCTGAAGGAGTGAAAGAATAGAAGTCTGACGAGTTATAAAAACCGGATGGTACGATCCACGAAGACCGGACAATATTTCTCGAGGAGGCTTAGAAGTGAAGGCTTTGGAAGATACACAGACCGGAAGGTAAGGTCTAGAAGACTGTCCAAGGACCGTACCAAATATCCCGCAGGCACCAAACCCTCGGACAAGCAGTAAGATAGTATAGATTGTGAAGACCGTCCATGGACCATCATAATTAACTCGAGGGCATGCACTTGGAAAGGAAATCATGATTCAATAGACCGGATGGTACGGTCTATGGAAAATGGGCAAACTGGATAGTACGGTCTTCGCTGCGTCAGCAGTCCGTTGGAGCAACGCCTAGTTTGAGTTTGGGGGCTATATAAGCCACCCCATCTAGTCATTTGAAGGTAGTTGGAGCCCCTGAAGATCAGAGCAAGTGTGAGAGAGTATTCTAAGTATATCTACCACTCCAACCATCATATGAGAGCTTATAGCAACATCCAAGCTAGTTAGAGTTAAGAGAAAGTGAGTTTGTGAATTCTTCTTGAGTGTAGCTCCTGGATGAGCTATTGGAGAAGCCTTGGCTGCGGTCAAACCACTTGTACTCGTTGCTAGACCCTCCTTCCTTGGTGTGGAGCGGCGGCGACAACTTGTGCGGGGACGAAGAGACCCTACAAACTCCGCAGTGAAGAATCCGACGCCTTGTGACCGACAGAGACGGTGGCGGTGGCTAAGCCTTGGTGACTTGGTGGCACTTAGCCTTTACTTGTTGTGAGCCTTGTGTGGCTAGCGCAAGACGGTGATCGGAAGAGTCTTGGTGCTTGGCTCGGATATTGCCTTTGGTGGCAAGTCCGTGGACGTAGCCCTTTGTGGTGAACCATATTAAATCTCCGCGTCTCTCCGGATTTGTCCTTACATCTTTACTTACCGCATTTACGTTTCCGCATGATCTTGCTTGTGTGTCTTTAGCTTTTCTAGTTAGTTTGATTAGGTTTGGCTGGTAAGTTAGAGAGTGCATAGATAGATTTTACACTTAACTAGTATGTGTAGGACGCGGTAGGTTTATCTTTATGCACTAGATAGTCCTAGGTTTTAGTTAAACAATTAACGACCTAATTCACCCCTTCCCCTCTTGGGTCGAATACTCCGGCACATTCTTTACAACCGGGTATAGTACAAAACGACACTGTATCGACACTGTTTACAGAGAAAGAAGTAGTTAGAATAGTGAATAGATGGATCTTTTATCCTGACTGCTAGCCTTGGCCTAAAAGGCAGCGGTGACTTTATGGTCGGTTGGCAGCTAAGTTGACGTTGCCATAGTGCCACCTCTTGGCTCCTGTCTGGCTGTCTTCCTCCGCAATCCATCGACAGTGACCTCGAGGATGGCCGGATATAGAAGAGTGGATGTAGTCAGAACTGCCATGGCCTATCTTTTTTTTGGCGCAGAATCCTATCAGGGAGGCGAGGCAAAAGAGGAGGACGGTGCAGCTGGAGAGACAGAGCGACTGCGATGCTTGGCATCTCTCATGGATAGGGGCCAGCCGGAGGCAGTCGGCTTGGGTAGGAGAGCGCCGACAGGGGAGTGGGGAAGACGGCTCGGGTAGGTGAGCGCAGGGAGTGTGGGGAAGACACCTAGCGCTCAGATCGGAACGATAAGATTGCTGGCACGAATCTCAAACAATGCAAGTTACACGGACTTCGCATCTTCCTGAAGATGAATAGGAGTTGGGCGACCCAAGGGCGCCGATGGCAACAGGAGACTAGGAGGCCCAAGGCCCATGTACGTACTTTCCCAACCGGACCGACAGAAGAGGTCACGCTGAGTCAAGGCCCAAGGGCGCTCTTCAGTTCCAGCGTGTAGGAAACCATGATCACCATGATCATTATTACCAAACAGAAGTTCGTGAGCCTTCCAACACAGCAACGCACGCACAAATCATGGTTGTTTTCACCGCATTGAGGGAATCCGACATACAGGAACGATTCCTATTATGCTAACAAAGCCTCATGCAGTTCTATTTCACAATGAAGATGACAGGACTGGCGAGGATGCATCGGCAAGGAGGAAGAGCTCACCAACACCGTCAACTTCCAGTCAGTCTGGAAGGAGTTCTGCAGCAGCGTGATAGAAGACGACCAGTGCACCATCGACGTTGTCATGAGAACACTCTGCTGTCAGTACTCAGTATCAGATCAAAGTTCATATATTCTTCATGAATATGCTCCTAGTTATATTCTGTATGCCACATTACAAGGGCTTGTTAGATTCTGCAGAAGCTTTTATCACTTTATGTGCGCTATCATCAACAGTAGATGTCATGTAAATACTAGATGAAATAGTTCTTACACTACTATGCCACTCCCTTGTTTGAAATTACAAGTCATT
The DNA here is from genome assembly GCA_022530915.1 of Paspalum notatum. Taxonomy (NCBI): domain Eukaryota; kingdom Viridiplantae; phylum Streptophyta; class Magnoliopsida; order Poales; family Poaceae; genus Paspalum; species Paspalum notatum. Next base: position 30,576,961 of record CM039692.1, read on the forward strand.
TGACTTTTTAATGCAAATTTAACTATTCATTGTATTCAAAAAAATTAAATTGAAATTTATTTTTATTTCGTTTCTCAAATACCCCCTCCGTCCTAATTTATAGGTTATTTGACTTTTTTGACACCTGGTCAAACCGACTCGTCTTATTCAAAAAATTTCACAATTATCATTTATTTTTATTGTGGTTTAGTTTAGCATATAATATACTTTAATTATGAATTAAATCTTTCTTCATATTCGCAAATATTTTGAATAAGATGAGCCGGTTTGACCGGTTGCCAAAAAAATAAACGACCTGAAAATTGGGACGAAGGGAGTAACAGATTATGTACAAGCATGACTAGAATTGTTTTTCATATTTTACAATTTTTTTAAATACGACGAGTAATCAAATTGAGTGTAAAAAATATAATACTACCTCTGTTCTTTTTTATTTGACACATTTGACTTTTTTTCAATACTTCAATCACTCGTCATATTCAAAAAATTTGTGCAAACATGTAAAAATACAATACATGCTCAAACTAATCATAATGGTAAACTAAATAATAAAAATGTAGATGATAACTTAAGAATTTTTTGAATAAGACGAGTGATTCGCATCAAATAAAAAAAAAACGGAGAGAGTAGCCTATAATTTGAAACGGAGTCTATCTTCATAATGAGAACACCCTGCATCCAATAGAACTGAAAAGCAAAATTTAGGGAAGCACAGCTGAAGGCTTGTAGCTCAAGCAGCTAACTATGCCGATACCACTTATTAACCATCTCAGAGATTTCCCAGGAATTAACACACAAAGGGTTCAGTTGGATAAGAGCATGCAAAGCAAGTCTCAGTGATAAAACCTACATTAACTTCAGTTGACATAGATACTAGATGGGAGTGAGAAATGGTCCTGCTAGGTGGACTATCACTTAAATGTAGTGCAGGTACGGTTCATAGCTTCAGTCACTTTTGTGCGCTCAAAGCATCTGCCTTCTCCTGCTTCTTTGCCTTTGCAGCCTTCCAGGCAGAATTGTGAGAAACAGTCGCCTCAACAACCTTGGGTGGTGCAAAGCTGAAGTCTGAAGCAGATATGCGGTTTTTGTACTCTGGATTTGCCTCCAGAAACTTTTCCACGTCACCAGCACACCTTGCACGCTTCCCATTTGGCATGACATAGTATGTGTCCATTTTGGAGTAATCACCCCTCATAATCACTAGCCTCTCAGTCTCTGGTGGGGGCTTTGGTATGTTGGGCTTGTCAATGACCCAGATACGGCTGCTGTCATACTCAATGTCGGCAGGATTTTGGCAAGAGCAGCCCGGTCGTCTACTGCAGAACCATGGATTCTCAGTGAAGTTTTCACGAACTGTCTCAAATTCTTCTTTAGTTGAAATCATACGCCATTTGTAGCACTCACAACATTGCACTGCATACAGGCCAACAGAATCTTTGGTAGACCCTCGTTTCCTCTGTAAAAAAAGGTCTTTGTTATTTTCATTATATCATTTTCAGAAAGGTAAACAAAAATATAATTCAAGTTAGCATTTAAAGCATGGAACATGGAAGTCAAATGTAAGAGGGATATACGTCTACAAACTATAGAGAAGGACAACGAGACAAGTTTCCAACAAGCACAGCAAAAACTAAAGCTGCCAATATAATTCATCTATTTTTTAACTATATGCACAAACTGTCTTTTGTTATGGCCATCCTATGTTGCATAGTGTTTATAGCAACTTTTGCATACTGTGCTGTACAGAAATCATATTCCATTGTAGAAAAGTAACTGCAGCAAAAGAACAGGTAGAAATGGATCCAATTTAAAATAAGGATGAATCCCCCAATTTTCCGTCCACCATTTGTTCAATGCCTGCTCAGAACACCAAGGTAGTTTCACAAATAACATTGATGTAAGTGCTGTGGCATAAACAACTTTTAAGCACCAATGCTTGTGATTGTTCTCATCGCCTTAAAAATAGGTTCCTCTACCTTCTCCATGATGTATATGAGTGGTGGAAAATGTATATGCCTTACGCAAGGCATATAAAATACAAATATATGCAGCATAGTTACCCCTTTCAAACAAAAAGGTACACTGCTGCTTCACTGACATGAAGGAAAGGGAAATAAATACCCTTGTTCCTTCTAATTTGGCCATAACGTTCTCCTACACTGTTGTCCTCAGTGGAGCTTTAAAAAAGGCACTTGTGGCAGACTAATGCCACTACTTTTACTTAAGGAAAAAGTCTACATAACCCCCTGAATTATTAAAGGTTGTCTACTTAAACCCCTGAAGTGCAAAACCAGATTCTGTGCACCCTAATAAAATTATAAAAACCGGACAAATGACCCCCTATTGTGGTATTGGTTTCTGGTTTTGCTCTGTTGCCAGTCCATGTTGGCCTTTCGTACTGCCACAGCGGCAATACTTGTCATCCGAGTTCGTCTTCTCTCCCGAATAATCCTCGTAAGGTCTCCTGTCATGCTCACCAATGGCGCCACACGCCACTTCATTCCAAGCGTTTACCCTCCCTAAACTCGCACTGCGGTGTTCAAGTTTACGTACTCGCCTTAGCGGCCGACCAGACCGTGGCTCCACCAGTCCCCCACCTTTGGAGTTGGCACAGAGGGCGAGCTGCCTCCTCCGGGATGGGAGCTTGCGCAAAAGGCCAGGGTCCTTCCCTTCCACTCCATCCGGCGCTCCAACACCTCCATCTTGCTGACTTGCTGAGCACATTCATCTCCAGCTCTCAGGAGCGGCGCATCCACACAACACCTCGCACGGACAGTGCCTGGATGCCCAGTGAGCATAGCAACCACAGGAAGGTCCATATGTAGGCGGCGTCCATGCATGCTGCCACCAGGATGATACAATTCCTCCTCACGTTCCATGCTGATTCTTATTCGACTTACAAGATACAGTTTGGGTGGAAATTGGAAAGCAACAGATTATTGCAGAAGGATCAAGTATGTAGCTCCCTTCCCGTCACATGGGCACATAACATGCTTGTTCCGTGATGCTTGCTAACTTGATGTTCCAATTAATAGGGGAGAACGGATGAGCACTCTAGTCAGTAGTCTCACCATCATGCTGATTCCTGTCAGCATGTGCATAAACTTCGGTGCTTTCACCATCAGCAGCACAATTGAGGTCCACCAAGAGCTCGCCGCACACAAGATGGATCTGGAGAGTCTGGTAGGAAGGCGTCAGTTTCGCCACACCCTGCTGGAGGTCGCCTCGGTGCGCGGTGTTGCGTGGACACACAGTTCCTGCCTGCTTTTAATGGGGTCTTGGCCAAGGCAAAGCAGGCCCCTTGCGCAGTTGGACGTCACAGTCATGTTCTAGGGATGCGGCGAACATCGTCCGCTCCTCCATAGAGCTCAACCCTATGCCTCATCGCCCGCCCATCTGTTGGCTCATCGACACCGACGCTGGCTTGCCGCCGGCCTTGCAGGTGAGAGACGGAGAGCTCGTTGACTCACATGGCATCGCCATCCCAGCTGATAGGCAGGGCCCAACGCCACGGTGGCAACAAGCGCCAACCTGGACTGCCACCAGAGCAAACGGCAATACCACTGCAGGGGTTCTTTAACTGGTTTTCATAACTTTAGGGTGCTAAACACCCGGTTTTATACTTCAGGGAGTTAAGTAGACAATCCTTAGTGGTTCAGGGGGTAACATAGACTTTTTCCTTTATTTAAACACTCCACTGCTTATTGATTATTATAGAACATCTATTATCATGAAAGCCTAGGAACCGCAAAGTTAATATCCCCGCAATGGTTGGGTCACAGGAATCATGGATCTTTTTATAACTTGCCAAGATGGATTTAGACTTTATATATCACTTGGATAGCTAAGAATAACAAATGATTTGTTGTTCTCTTGAGTTCCTGCATCCCTCCTGTTACTGGCAATCAGCCTTAGACATTTACAGAGAAAATATGAAATAATGCATACTAGCACACCTGCATTTTCTGTAAAACAGATGTAGAACAAATGTCAAGAATTTAAAAGTCGGAGTTAAAGTGTGTATCGATTCACCTAGCAAAAACTGTGGATGAAAAAAAAACCATTTGGTAACACAGAACCTAAAAAACAGAGTTGGCGCTGTAGAATCAATTTCCCGAAAGATCTCTCCTTTTTTAATCAAATTTTATCTTGCGGAAGAACCTACATGTGAATGGACCGAGCCCTGATCTATTATCTATTTGGAACTGAAATTGAAAGCAACATCCAACCGAATCAACATCAGATAATGATGCATCCGGCACAAAACAATCCACCCACATCAACATGCGGGCCAAGCAAAATGAGGGGGAGAAGCCAAAGCTACGGCAAATATCTATCTATATCTATCTATCAACAAACAAGGGTTCCACTTTCCAGCGATCGATGCGAGGGAGTGCAGACCTGAGAACCTTGCGAAGGGGGCGAACCCGGCGCCGACCCAGATGTCATGCCGGCGGCGAGGTAGCTGGAGGGGCCACCGGCGAATGGCGACGGCGTCGATGCGGGAATAGGGGAACGGACGGGTGTGCGCCGTGTGCGGGTGTGGAGAGGAGAGGAGAGGAGGCAAGACAGGGGTCGGTTGCCAGGGGGTGGGGTGATTAAAGGCCGGAGCCCGAAGCGCGGTCGGGGTTTTCGGTTGGAAGGGTTTTCACCGGAATCACGACAACCGCGGAACGAGGCTTGTCTGCTTTATGAGTGGATGAAACGGTTAAAACAATCAGCAACGCAAAGTCTAACCCGCGACCGCCTCCCTTCGTCCGCCAGCGCGCAACCCCCGGCAGCGGCGGGGGCGAGGAGGGGCGAGGAGGCCGGATTCGCGCGGAGGCAGTCGGCAGGCGGTGGCGGAGACGCCGGGGGCAGCCAGGCTGGAGGTGGCAGCGGGGGCGAGAAGGCGGTGCGGAGGGGTCGCGCGTTAGCGTCGTCCATCAGGAAACACCAGGGTGCTGTTTGGTTGAGGTCCCATCACGGGAACGGCAATGGAAGCCGGTCCGGGTGCCATCCGTTCCAGTGGAAGGAAATACGTGTTTTGTTTGGTTGGCTGCCGTAACGATTTCGGCTTCATTGATCTTGTTTGGATAGGGACGACGGTAACGAGCTTCCAGACGTACAGAATGCTTTTTTTTTTTCATAAGTACGTACAGAATGCTTTGGGCTATACTAAAAGAACCAAGCATCCGACGGATCATTAAACTTGTCAAGAATATTTTCAGAATCCATATCATCTAAAGATCCATTACGAAATAAAATCAAATAAATAATGAAGTGCACATCTTCCGAAAAATTGAAAAATAACATAATAACATGTTGCAGAGATCCAAATGATTAAAAATTTCAAGCAAATGAATAATCTAGAAAGGTCAATCTAATACATTGGCTAGCCAAGTTTTAAGATAGCAGTGTAGTGGTTTAGGAAACAAAGTGTACAAAAAAATAGAACATGTTGATGAGCTCTATTTCTTCCCAAGTGAACACTATTTTGACAAATCCTTCAGTGAAGAAAATCCAATCCAGTTGCATGCATGACCCCACTTCTTCTAGGCATCATCTAATGAAGGGAAAAAACATACAAACATAGGTAAAACTCATATTTGCAAACACATGTAACAAACACAGGTATTATTATGTAACCGATTTGCATAATGAAAGAAAAAATAGAAAAATATTTGGACAAAGATACATGTCCTAGATGCAATGTTCTAGATTGCAGCACTAGCAGCCATCTGCTGGCTCCTGCTGCTGCTATAGCTACTTCTGAACCAATACATAAACTTGAGTAAAATCATATTTCGATGTATAACAGAGTATGTACATTGCCACATTCTTAAGTTCAAGCAGAAAGCTAGAAGCAAAAGCCGTCTCAAACTTTTACAGTTCAGACATTGTACCCTGAAGTGAATATATGCTTCTTTTATTTAAATAAGATAGTTCAACGCTCCTACAGAATTCATTTGCTCTGCACTAATTATGTCGTAAAGCACTTATTACAGCACAATGGATGGATCATTTCTTATGGCAGACTCCATGAACAGGCTGTTTTAGTTAGGTGTTCAGTAGTTTGTTGCCCTGGTCAGTATCAGACAATTGTACTTGTACCTAAGCTGCACTAGAAGGATACTAATCCACAAAGATAACGCTGCATGCTCTCAATTGCTTGTACCTCTAAGCATTACACGGTATGGTGCTTCTTTGTCTCGCCCATTAACTGCAATTATTTGTACCTAATTAAGACCTCTATCTGCTTCTTTCTGCCATCAAACTGAAATCTTTGTGTTATTGTGTGTGTGTCCTACACTCCTACTTTAACACTGCTACTAACGTTCATATTGGAACAGATCTGTTCCTATATGAACAGAGCTGCTCATATAGGAACAGAGCTGCTCTGCACACAATTCACAAGAAAGTTCATTTTTCAAGATTCCAAGCAACCTAGTGACCTACAAAAGAACAACATCCATGCTTTACTGAACCTGAAGGTTCAAGTGTCTTGGCCGAACTTGAGCAACCTTTAAGCCTAGGATTAAACATTAACCCAGTTCATGTCCATGATTGAATCATCAAGTAGAAATCCATCGTACTTGCCTAGGAGGAAGAAGAAGGCCGACAGTGGAAAATTTGGTTGCGTCCGTCTCCTCACCAGCAAGGTGGAAGAAGAAGGGGATGTGGCAATGGATCTTGTGAGAGTATCACCTACAAAAATAGATAGCAATGGAGGTTAGGGTTGGGTCAAGGTTGGAGAGGGAGAGGGAGGGTAGGAGGAGAAAGATCAGCACCAGTTGCGTGAAGCCAAACAGTCGGCGACGACAGCGGATCAGGTGACTGCGGCGAATCGGGAGGGGGCCGGCAACATCACCTAGAAGAATATTGCAGTGGAGATTAGGTTTCGGTTAAAAGATTGGAGAAGGAGAGGGAGAGGAGAGAGGAACGCACCAGGAGGAGGAGGAGGCGACGGCGGCGGCGGATCGTGCAGCGGCAGCCTGCGCAGGTCCTTGCGGCGACGGCGGCGAGTCGTGCAGAGGCGAAGGGAGCTGCTGCGGCTCCGGGTTCTCTCGCGCCGACGAGAGGACGCTTCAGGACGAGGAGGCGGCGGCGGCTCCGGGCTCCGTTCGTCGCTCATTCGTTTTTTTTTTTTTTGAGGGTCAACGGGGGGGAGAGATATCCCCACCTGGATTCATTACTTTTTTTGGCCCTGAATGGCCTGAAGTTGGTTACATCAAGTTACATTTTGCCTCTGGTTTCCAGAGGTTTTGCTAAAAAACAACCAGCCGCAGCAAAGTCACATAGCTCTATTGAACACTGAACACTAAACACCATTCAGTCGCCACTACTGCATCACCTGAGGGGAGACGATGACCCCAGAGGGTTGCTTCAGCTCTGCACGCCATTAGGATTTGGTTTAGTGATTGGGCCTCTCCTCGGAAGATTAAGTTGTTGCGACGCTTCCAAAGTTGCCACCCGCACAGCAAGACGAACATAGTGTAGTGCTTGGCAGGGACATGGCTTGGCCTGTGCAGCTCCGCGATGTCTCCTACATCGAAGCCTACAGGGACATGGAAACCAATCCTGTTCCAGAAGGCTTGTGCCACCCTGCACTCAAATAGGATATGTGATGTAGTTTCGCAGGCGTCGCCGCACTCCTCGCAAGCCGCAGACTGAACTATGTGTTTCTTCATAAGATTATCACGACATTGGATGCGTTTGTTCACAGCCAACCACCAGAAGAACTGAACCCGGGGAGGTGCCCGGTTCTGCGACACAAAATCAGCCGCGCTGGAGCTATGTGAATCTTCATGTTTGAGGATTTTATAAAGTCTGGAAGTGCAGAGTTTACCATCGGCATTTGTCAGATCACTCAGTCGACGATCCGGTGTTTCAAATACCAGTGTCGTGTTGATGATGACATTCAGTTCAGCCAATTCCTCTTCGGCCCTTGGTGTTAACCGGCTGACAAGAAACGGCTCGATCCCTCTGTCTACTGCTTCCCGAACTGAAATATCTGACGGTCTGCAATGACTATGTAGGGCTGGGAATTTGGTGGCCAGATCATCCATTCCGTGCCACGCATCATGCCAAAGCGAAGTGCACCGCCCATCCCCGACCTTCACAGACGTAATTGCTCGGTACAGTGGGAGCAGGCTTCTCAGCACGTCCCAGTGGTTCCCGTGGAGGTCACCATTTAGTGTGGCGAGGCAAGCATGTTCTCTTACCCAAGAAGCCCAAGACGAGGAGGCAGCCGCGTAGAGTCTGTGAAGCAGTTTCAGCATCAGGCAGATGTTTTGGATCTTCAGATCCTTGACACCCAGCCCGCCATGCATTTTATCAGTGCAGACCTTGTCCCATGCAATCAAACAGTTGGCACCTGCTGCTTGGTTTTCTCCACACCAGAGGAACCCACGCCGCCTCTTGTCAACCTGGGCTATCACACCGGGCGGTAGTGGCATGGCACACATCATATAAACCAACTGCGAGTCCAAGACTGCATTGACGAGGACAGTGCGTCCCATATGATTCAGAAGGGTAGATTGCCAACCTGCGAGATATCTGTCAGCTTTTGCGATTAAGGGGGCAAAACTCGACAGTCGGAGTTTTGTGTCTGACAGTGGCAATCCAAGGTATGTCTGAGGAAATCCTTCCAAACGGCAGCCGAGGATGCCAGCACAAGCGTCGACCATCTCCTTTTCCATGTGAATTGGTACTGCAGTGCTCTTACTGTAATTTATCCGCAACCCCGTCGCGGACGCAAACATGTCCAAGATTATCTTCAGTTGTTGTACATCCTCCGTGTCGCCGCGCAGCAGTATCAGTGTGTCGTCGGCGTACTGCAGCACGGGACAACAGAGGGAGTCTTGCAGAGGGTGTCTGATCTCACTGCTCTTGATCATTGCCTGAAGAACATCAGCCACTAGGAGGAAGAGATATGGGGACAATGGGTCCCCTTGCCGCAGCCCGCGCTTGCATTGGAACCATGGTCCTGGACACCCATTGACAAGAACTGCAGTTTTGGAGGAGCTCAGAATCTGACTCAGCCATCTGCACCAAGCTTCATTGAATCCCCTCGCAGTTAGGATAGTCATGAGCCCGTTCCAATCCACAGTGTCAAATGCCTTGGCAAAGTCAAGCTTCAAAACCAGTGTCGGTACTCTCCTAGCATTGCAGCATTGGACCAGTTCTAGAGCATAGATGAAATTTTCAGTGATGGAGCGGCCTTTGATAAATCCCGTTTGATCCAGATCGACCAACCTTGGGATATCTTTCTGAAGGCGAGTTGTTAGGATTTTGCACAAGATCTTCACGCTGCAATTTTGCAGACTAATGGGTCGAAATTTATCAGCCGTCACCGCGCCAGGTGCCTTGGGAAGCAGGACCACATATGATCTGTTGATTCTATCGAGGTCTACTCCATCATGTTGGAAAGCGGTGAGGAATCTCATTACCTGAGGTGCCACTGTCTTCCAAGCAGCGCGGTAGAAGCTAGGGCCAAAGCCGTCGGGCCCCGGAGCACTCTGTCTATTCATGCTCCGCACTGCAGCCAAGGCCTCACTCTCAGAGAAAGGTGCAGATAGTTCCTCACTCGCCTTGCATCTCCCTAGATATAGCCTGTTGATGTCGAATGACCAAGTCGTTGGTGAGGCCGTGCCCAGGACAGACTTGTAATGGGCGGTTAGGGCATCAGACTTGTCGTTGTGGTTCGTCTTGAGCTCACCACCGACCTCGATGCACTTGATCTGATTCTTGCGCATCCGAAGTGAGGCGTGGGCGTGGTGAAACGCCGTGTTGGCATCACCTTCGCGGACGGCTCTCTGCTTGCTGCGTTGTTTCCAGAAGGCCGCGCGCTCTCTGATAGCTAGCGCTAGGCGATCCTGGCACAACTCACGGACCTGCAGCTCGGCGACAGAGAGGGAATGCGATTCTTCAAAGAAATCTAACATTTGAATAATGAATTTGCAGTTTGAGATTAGAGTAGGTGGCGCCCTGTTACGCCGAGCCCAAACCTTTGCTGCCGCACGGGTGGCCTTGAGACAGCTGGCGAGGCAGCCAGCAGCATCATCACGAGGGGGGGCAGCATGCCAGGCATCAGTGGCACAGGGTAAGAAGGATTGGTTCAGGAGCCAAGAGTTTTCAAAACGGAAGATAGATGAGCGTGGGATATTCGTGGAGAAGGAAGCAAGGAGAGGGGTGTGATCAGACGTGGGGCGGACTAGAGAGACTAGAGACGCTGTGGCGTAGGATAGGTTGAGATCGTGGTTGACAAAGAAACGATCCAGGCGCACAAGGGTAGGAGTGGGTCGTTTGTTCGTCCAAGTGTAGGAGCAGTTCTGGAGATCGAGTTCGTGGAGGCCGAGAGCATCTATGGTCTCATTGAAAGAGACGCACAGACGGCGATCAACAAGCCCGTTGTTCTTGTCAGTGGGGGAGCGAGTGAGATTGAAGTCCCCGGCAAGTAGCCATGCTCCCTGAATGTGTTCCTTTAGCTCAAGGAGGCCCTGAAGGAACTCTAGGGAATCGCGGTGGTCAGATGGCGCATACACGTTTGTAACTGTGAGGGTGAGGTCGGTTACAGTGCTTGAGAGGATCGTGGTGAGAGTGTATTTTCGGGTGATATAGGACTCGAGATTCAGGGCGGCTTCATCCCAAGAAGTGATGATTCCACCGCGAGATCCTGCAGCGTCTAAAGAGAAGAAGGAGTGTCTTGGGGGGAGGAACGAGCGAGCTACGGTGTTGGAAACATTGTGGAGTTTTGTTTCTTGGAGGCAGGTTATTGTGGGGGAGGCAGAGATGATAGCATCGCGCACATTTGCTTCAGGCTGTTCATCCTCAACACCGCTCCACCCGTCCTATCTCTAGATCCAACATTTGAAATTGATTGTTGGAAAAAAAATTCTATATTCACCCAAACAAAAAATTGAATTGAATAATATTCTAGGTAATCCAATTCTTGTTGAATCTATTCCAGAATATAATTCTTGGAATGCCTTTCTATTCTGTAGATCCAAACAGCTTGTAAGGCCATTTTCAGCCATTTATCTACGCTATAAAAAAACGAGTTTTCTAAAAAATTTTTTTACCTACAAAGGCATAGGTATACCCCTCGCGCTGATCCCACTGCACAGTTTGGAAAAGGTGAAAAGTGGTGGAAAGGCCCAAAACCCGTAGATGCAAAATGTTTCATCCACTTTCTCTCTTTATTTCTCACCTCATTTTATACCCATACCCACCTGTTACTTTCTTTCTCTTAGTTTTAATGAGAAAGGAATAATGCTAATCAATCAGGACTTCTTCCTTTTAATTCTATTTTTCTTCCTATTTTCTGTTTGATTATCTCACAACACGTGCATGTTGCACGTACATCTATGCTAGTGAAAATAAACATTCAAAATATATTTGGAAGATTGGTGTTCTTACCCTTGTCATGGAAGCGAATTGTGTTTTTAACCCTTTTCTTTAAACTTCATGATATTGCCCTCTTGTTTTGGAAACAAAGCAACCGTTATATGGAGTTTCATTAAACAAATTTAACATAATAATAGATAAATAAAAGAAACCTATGGAAAAGACAACAATCCCCTTAAACCCTTTCTATCCACTCACTCAATCTTTCCCCTCCTGCAATTTTTCACCACAACCCCAGCCCACCTGAAGCCTTGATAGCGGCGGCGACTGGTGACATGCCTAGTGGCTGGTGAGGCTCCTCCCGGCGCGCTGGCTCCCACGGCTTCCCTCGACCTCATTGCCTGTCTATAACATCCCGAAATTTAGCCCTAGAAATTTTCTTCTAAATCTCCCTCAAATTCAAAATCAGTTTTCAAAAACGTTGCTTGATGTCATGAGTATTAATATGAGCTCAACGTAAATCTCCAATGCCCCAAATTAATCCTCCTGCAAATATTCCACAATTCCCCACAAAAATCCTCCCAAAATCCTTCTCTCAAAAATTTCCACCCAAATTCCAAATGCAAAATCAGGAAAAAGCAAAAGGATAAATCATTTTCCCCTTTCTCCATCGGGCCGCCACCAGCCCAACTTCCTCCACCGCAGCCCATCTCCTCCCTTTCCTGCGCAGCCCACCTTCTCTTTCCCCTCGCCTCTTTCGGCCTGGCCTATCCCCGGCCCGCTCCCTCCCACCACGGCCTGTTAACCCGCACCGTGCCTTCCTCTCTCTGCAAGTGGGCCCCGCCCGTCAGCCTCCCTCCACCTCCCATGTTGCCTTCCTCCCCCATCGGGCACGCGCGCCGCGTGCGCGCTGAGCCAACGCTGCGACAAGCCGCCATGGCCCGCCGCTGGCCCTACCCCTTTTCCGTCTCGCCAGCACGGAGTCCCGTCGCGACGCTACGTGCTCCTGTTTGCCATCCCTGCCGCACCATGCCTAGCTTCCCGCTCCAGCTATAAATAGCCCATCTCCTCCGCAGCTCGCCGCCTCGCCATCACCCTGTCACACGAGCACGACGCGATCGGCACTGGCACAACCGGCGCCGCTAGCCGCAGACACGCCACCTCCCACCTCCCGCACTCACTATGCGCGCCCGCCTCGGCGAATGCCACCACCGCCTCGTCGCCGCCAAAATCCACCCACCACTGGCCACCATTTCTCGATTAGTTGCTCCCCGAGCCCACCCCACCACCCTCTATCACCCCGGCATCTTGTCGTGCCCTCCCCACCTCCACCAGAGCCGCCATGCATGCACCTTTGCTCGTCACCGATGCACACCCGCGCCATGCGCCGCGACACCCCACCTCCAGCCCCTAATCCGATCTTCGGATCCCGTCATCCTGCTCGCCAATCCGCACCGGTGCTTCCGCCAGTGACATCGCCACCGGAACCGGCCTCGCCGCCGGCGAGCTGCATCGAGCCGTGCCGCCAACCAGCTCGACCGGGTCGCGACGGGTCGACCGTGTGAGAAACATGACCCTAAGAGGTAGAGGTTTCGGTCATTAATGATAACTTAATCTTGTTACTAATGTGTTCATGATTTGAAAGGCTTATATTATATTGTGCTCATTGGTTAATCAAAAGAGATCCCTGAACTCGAATTTCATGATGGACGGCTTATGGATTAAAGCCGTAGCGTTAAAATCTTAGTTCTAATACTCTAAGTGTCACAAAGTCGAAAGAAGGACACTTGGAGCTTGCTTTGCTAGTTTTTAGATGAGCCGTTCTATCAAGGGAGGTTGAGGTGAGTAGCTTGATGGACTTTGTTCAATTAGTTCTTCTTATATTGGAGTCAAACTTGGTCCTAAAGCTCATATACTTAAAATGTGGTAAAACACACTCACCTTCACCTATTTTATAAAAAGGAACTCCCTAAGACTTATCACGTTTTGAAAAGAATCAAAAACAGCAAAAAAAAGTTGAGTTTTTGTACGCATCGGACCGTCCGGTGTGCAAGCACCAGACCGTCCGGTGCGTTATAATAAGCGTTCTAGTCCACCTCGTCTGCGGTCTTGCACGTTGTGCGCACCGGACCGTGCGGTTATTCACCAGACATAGTAGATAGTGGGAGTTGTTTTGGCGTCCCAGTGCGTTTTGTTCTCACCAGACCATCCGGTGGTTCCACCACCAGATCGTCCAGTGCTTCACCGGATGTTATAGGCACGGATGTTATTGGCAGGGAGGTGGTTTCGTCCAGTGCTTCACCGTCCGGTCACCACCGGATCGTCCGGTTCTCACAACGGCACTTGACGCATCCTTTGGGGTTTGAATTTTAATACGCACCGGACCATCCGGTGGTCACGTAGAAAACTGTTTCGTACAGTAACAGCTAGTTTTGGAGCCTTCCTCTATGAAAGAAAAGCCCCCTCCCTCCATTTTATACCTTTGCAACCAGGAAACGTACACACACCTTCAAAGGTCATTCCACCACCAAAATTCATAAACTCTAAGAGCTTTGGGCCAAGAGACTTGAAACTGAGAGAATTCTTGAGAGAGGTTGAAATTAAGTGAAGACCAAGGCTTGTTACTCTTGGTGATCACGATCACCTAGACGGCTTGCGAGTCGTGCCTTCCGCAGCTTCCTAGATATCATGGGAGAAGCGGGAGAAGGCCATTGCGAGGCATTGTTAACGGTTGGAGCTCACCGTTCCGAAGTGGAGAAGAGCATCCCGAAGAGAGCGCTTGATCTTTGCGAAGGACAAGAGATAACTTAGTTCTTGCGAGAACCACTCTGCCAACTCCTCTTCTTGCGAGGTTTGGGGCCAGGATCCTTGAGAGGAGCCCTCGCAAGTGCGAGGGGCACCAAACGAGGACCAGAGGAAAGTCGCGACTCCTCGATACCCTGGGAAAAGATTATCGTGTCACTTCTTGATCTTTTTACATTCTGCATTTACTTTCCGCTCTTTACATTTCTAGACTTGTATGCTTGGCTATAGGTTGCAAAACTTTTGTTATCGTGTAGAACTCTAAACACACTTTTAGGCACTAGGGTGAATTGGGACATGTGCGATAGGATTTAATTTCAAGTTTTGAAATTAGAAGTCCAATTCACCCTCTCCTCTCGGACATCTTGATCCTTTCAGATCGAGCCGGCGCCGTTTTCCTGACCCGACGCCGTCCCCTCCCCTTTCCTTTGATGCATGGGCCCCAGCTCAAAACATCATCAGTCACCGCCGTCCCGCCCCCCTCCCCGGGCTAGACTGGGCTGGCCCATTAGGCCGCGCACGTGGGACAAATGGGCTGAATCCTTCCCCGGCCTAGGTTTTCTCTCCCCTGTGGGCCAACTTCAACAATTCGCCAGAAAAAGTTCATTTCCACCCCTTGAGCTATCTCCAGAGAATAAATCTACCCCCGCCACTATATACTTCATATCTATTCCATTTAAACTCCAATTTAGGTGACTCTTGCACCTAATTCATCTAAAATTAAGCTCTATCTGTCCATATACTTCTCATAATCTTTTTCTCTGGTTAGAAAATGCCGTCATGACTACATGACGTTGTTCTACGCTCAGTTAGTGCTTCACACTGGTCTCACAAATATTGTGAGCCTGGTGATTGACGTTGTTGTTCTACTGCTGTCCATAAACACAAAAAGTTCCTATATCGATCTTTCCAAATCCTCCATTGCGATGACGACGATCCCGAAAATCATCTAAAAGCCATCGCCATCCACATTTCATCAAGTTTCACTACTTCATCTCTAACTTCCACAAAAGTCTTTCCACCCAACATCATCATGCGACCGCCACCCTTTCGGCGTCGCTGCCCTCGCACCGCCGTGCCGCCACTCTTACCATGGTGTCTCCGTAACTGCCATTACCGAGCCTGCCAGCTTGCCCGAAGGCTCGCTGCACAATCTCAACCACTTGCAACAATGCCGCCAGTAAGAACCCCAGATTATCCTTGCTTCTCCATCCAAACTCCAACTCATCAAACACCGTTGAGATCATATTATACCTTGATGTGTGTGCTTCCTTGTTTGTGCACGTAGGATACATCAGAGAGGCCGATCGATCTGGTTCTTAGGACGTTCGACCCGGCAACCGTAGAAATCATGCTACCCAAGCGACAACCGCTTCATGTTGAAATTGAAAGGCAAGCCCACTAGAATCCCCACTTGATGCATAAATTTCCTATGTTTTACAACCACAACCCTTGGCTTGAAAATCACATAAAACTTGCATATTTTGCTTGCTAAGGTAACCCCACAGATTATATAGCCACCCATGCCTAATTTAGATATAGCGAGCATAGGTAGGATCGCTCATTAACTATATTTAGCGTAATCTTGACATTACATTGGATTATGGTTGTGGAACTTGATGGGTGCGGGAATGTGGATGTGTGGGTGTGTGTGTGTGTTTTCGAAAATGGGGAAGAACCTTGGCAACCGACCTCGTCAGAATGTGGCTTTGCGCCGAAACAACCATTTAAAGAGCAGGGCTAACGGGTAACTTGCAACTCACAGTTACCCTAGGTCCCGAGATTCGTGGAGATGACCAGGTAGGTGGATGCTCGTGGTGTCGAGTAATGGAAAGGTGGAATGGTTCTGTGCCCTAAAGGACCGGTTTGATTTACGTCTTGCCTAACTCTTAGTACAACCACTCGCTCTGTATGAGGCATTGGCTAGGCCCGAGTTTGAATGGATAATCTAGCGGCAGCCCGTGCTAGCGCAGAAGGGGGAAGGGAATGAGGTGGTGTATCACGGGAGTCCTGTGGGGTACTGGAGTGACTCGATGGCCCGGAACCTTAAAGCACTTCTAGATCATGAAAGGATGGCAATGGCTTAGTTTGGATTTCGGACGCTTAGTTGATCGTAAGTTTCGTTGAGTCCAACTTGTGGGAATTAGTACAACTTGGGCCAGTAGTAAAATCTATTCGAATAGTCTGAGTCCACTGGTATGGATGAGTTATGGCCTGGTACTTCAATTAGATTTTCCATAAAATAAACGTGTGGTTTTGGAAGGAAATGGTTTGGTTTTGATGCTATGGTTGGAAGGATGTGTGGACTAGATTGGCAATAGCCTTGATGGCAAACCCCTTTTGAGAACAACCTTATTTTTAGAAAAATTAAAACTTGATAACTACCTCGAACCCTACATACAAAATGTTTTCATGCAAAACCTCTCTAAGCTCCAGATATATCCTGCATATAGTTATAGTTATACCCCAACTCCTTATGGAGGAAGGTGGGCTTGTTGAGTACGTATGTACTCACCCTTGCTTTGTTGATGGTTTACAGAGATGGGGAAACCATCGTATACGTGCTTGAGTAAGGGCTACGACCTACTTCCCAACCGTGACGTGGGGAAGTTTTGGGCCTACGTTTTATATTCCGCTGCTTAGTTCAGGGTTGCGCCCCTTTGTTATCCAACCCGTTAGGCTGATCTGCATCACTCTGATGTTAGAATGTGATTACCAACTCCTAGGATGATAATAAAGCTGATTTTAGTCCTATTATAGAAACTGTGGCGCTTCACTATTGGGTGCAGGCCCGCTCTAGTGCACCGAGGCTCCCCTGGCACGGGCGCGTCTTCCACTATCGGTGCATGGCACGTCATTGCCTTCCTCGTTGGCGTGGCTTGCCTTCCCCGTTGGCGCGGCTTCCCTCCCCCGGTGGTGCTATAAGGATCTGCATGTCGCCTAGAAGGGGGTGAATAGGCTAGATTCAAAAAATTAGACACTTAAAAACAGTCAGTCCTCACAAGGCCAAATAGTCCAGTGCTCTATACTGGATAGTCTAGTAACACAGAGAGAAAGCTTAGGAAAATAAGCAAGTAAATATTTATTGAGCTTTGCAGTTGAGAGTCAAGCCTTCCATGGTGCTGTTTAACTTGCTCACACTAAATACCTGCACCAAAATTGAGAACTTGCACAAGAGTAAAAGTGCAAGCACAAAGTAATGCAAATAAGTAATGAAACAAGCACAAAACTTGATGCAAGCTCCCAGCAGGGGCACAACACACAAGACACGCGATTTTTATCCCGAGGTTTGGTCACACCCTTAAGTGCCCCTACTTCCTCATTGAGGTGCCCACGCCTAGAGCGTGAGTATATTTCAACTCACGGTCTCCCCTCACCAACCACAAAGGCTGATAAGGCTGCTCACTAGCAGTGCTCAAAAGAGCGGGGGTATTACAAACTTCAGAGTGGCACCCACAAGCCGGGTGCCCTTCGGTAGACGCCTAGCGGAGACTTCCAAGAGTAGCAAAAGCGTTAGCCAAAAATGCTTGATAACTTCTGCTCAAAGCTAATGCTCATAATCTCACAAAAAACACTCCCAACTCAAGATTCTCACAAGAGTAACTCAATCTCACAAAGAGAGTGTTGTATAGTGTTTTTCTAGCCCTTGTAACAATAAAGACGTTGGAGGGAAGCAGCTGTACAGGAGGTGGAGAGAGTATATATACCTTAACTCCATAAAACTAGTCGTTGGCACTATAAGAGCCACACCGGATAGGACAGTCCGGTAGGGGCGGGCTATCTGTTGCAGTTCAAACTGCCTCTATCGGACAGTCCGGTAGGAGCCGGGCTAGCCGTTGCAGTTCAAACTGCCTCTATCGGACAGTCCTGTAGCACCTACCGGATAGCCCGGTCTTGAGCTGTTGGCTAGAAAACTAAGCACAAAGCCAAGATCACTAGTTATAAAGACACGCCTGCGGTGCCTATCTATTTTCCTAATCTTTCATGGTACTTGATAACAGGCTGATCAAATAATAGTGCTGAGGAGAGTAGGGGAGGAACCAAGCCAGATAATCAGCAAGCCTAACTTCACTTGATGCAGCGCACACCACTTAAACTCAAGCTATTGTTCACCTTTCAATAGCAAACAGGATAGCTAACGATATCACTCGTGAGATTTAATTCAGGTTCGAATATTTGCCAACCAATGACAACAGCAGCTTTAAGAGTAGCAAAATAAATAGACGCAAAAGCTCTCTGGTGAAACAGAACAGGCAGCAAGGAAATCACGACAGTCCCAAACCAAGTAGCAGGTAGATCAATCGGCAGTAATAGTAGCATGCAGTAGAAACAGATAATTCTGTTTGATCTAATAAACCCAATAGTAGCAATGGTAGATGATGGGATCGGCTAATTGACGTGCAATCCAAACCCTAACGAGTTCTTCCACCCATGGCAATGAACCATGATCAGAAGAAGTAGATAATTCTTCCACCCGCCGCGACGAACCATGATAAGAAGACGTAGATAATTCTTTCACCCGTGGCAACGAACCACAATCAGAAGATGGAGAAATCCGAAGAAATCTAGGGCACGCCCAAAGAGCAGCTTGATCGAACACCAATACAAACCCACGTAGGGATTCAATCTTTAATATGAAAAACCTAGGGAATTACTACCTAGGATTTAAGGGAGCGACGGCTCACTGCGGGATAGAATCTGCAAATAACAAAACCTGACCTTGCCTGAGAAAAGATGCTACCTGTAGCATGCGTGTTAGCATATTTCATTTTGCCTGTCATGCAACGGAAGAGGTGGACCGTTTGGTTGAAGCTTCCTAGGCAAGCACATTAGGCAGCTTGCTTCAACAGTCAGGCAGTCGATTTTGTACGGCTGGCCGCAGGAACTCTTTCCTTGGGACGAGGGATCCAACCAAATAACATACATCAGGTCTCAAAAACGTGTTAGGCCAGGTAACTTTTTTCCAGTGCTGCCACCAAACATGCCCTTACTCTTCCGTCATTGGTCGATCTGCTAGCAAAACGGGATGCTCAAAATCTATGGAGCGACACGGCCACGCTTTCGCGCAGACGCGCGCGACTTCTGCACGCTCTGGCCCACGTACCCATCCTGCTGGGTCTCCATGGACTTTTTTCTACTCGCAAATGCTATACCGCACGGGTCATACCGGACGCCCAGCTCGCGCCCCTGAGGCCTGCATGCGGCCATGAACAGCCCATCTCTCCGCTTCTCGAGTTTCAAGTAGATATTGGGGTTAATTACAAAAGAAAAATATAGATCACTTTCAAGATGATGACATCAACCATGATGTCAGCGACAAAAGAGTTCGTTTATTTTCTTTCGATGCTCGTTGCTCTCTTGTATGGTATATGTTTTCATTTCCGCTTGTACCATTGTGTTCATTACGATAAAATCTACAAAACGAGATTCATATTAGATATATTCTGAAGACATGTACATCAAATAGCAAGTTATATATTAAACTAGTTGAAAGTTATATACCAAATTAGCAATAAGTTATTATCACAGGGTCATTGTTAAACTTGCTATTTATATATCTATTACATTTTATATAATACTAACGTATGTATATATACATAACTTGCTACATGTCTATATAACTTCACATAAGTTAAAAAAACTATTGTGTACAAGGTAACGTATAGTCTTTATATAACTAGGACACGTAGCTTCTCTAGAAATTGATATTATCAGGATATGATCGATAGTGCCATTATATATATACATAATTTGATGTATGTCTGTATACAACTACACATAGCTGACAACTTGTTATACTTAAGTTGATACATGGTCTCTATATAATTTGACACATAGCTTCTCTATAAATTGGTAAAGGCTACATAGCAAGTTGGCAACATATTCCCTATATAATTTGATATATTTGTTTGTATTTAAGTTGGTATGTCATCTTATACAAATTAAATATAACTTGCCTTTTTATATTTTGCACATAAAATTGATACATAAACTGCCAGACATGCATAAGTTATTCGTATCTGAAAAAAAAGTAAATATAAACATAAGTTTAGTTGTGACTTTTACAACAATAACTTGCTACTACTTTTGTATATAACTTGCTATTTGATGTAAAAGCCTTTAAAACATATACAATATGGGTCTCATTCTATAGATCTCATTCCAAGAAATACAATCACTACAAGAATCCCTTTGATTTATGACATTTCATTTACGTCACAATATCTGTTATTTACGTCGTATATTGCCATTTGTGACATCTCTGCGACGAAAATCACTATGTCATTAATTAAGCATCTTTAATGGTTATTTGCGGCGTTATTGATTTTCTATGTCATAAATTTAGTGATGTTCCATCCTACGTCACAAATTTATGACGCTATGCTTTTGTCATTGTTATACTCAAAAAACGTCACAAAACACTAAGGGCCACTGGCTGCATATGTACCATGTAGGCTTGAAAAACGTCATAACATAGTTTGGTATGGCAGAATTCTGGTGACATTTTAATTCATCACAAATTTTGTACAAGTCAAATGGACATTTGCACTTTCATGATATTATTGGGTATAGCACATACAAAATTCGAATTATAATCCGTGTTGATCCATTACAGCACCAGCACCAATTTGACAGAACATATCACATATTGTAATCTCATCCAAATTAATGGCCCATATATCCCATATCACATTCATTCACAAGATGGCATATATAATTTTACAAATAAAGTAATACACAAGCTACAATGTTTAATGTTACTCTCTTCTTATAGGATTAAGCCCGTAAGCACAAAAAAAATGAGATTTTCAGTAACCGTAGAGGCATCTTGAGCATTGAGACACCATGAGCACTGTAACGTCTTAAAAATTAACACCGAATTTTTTTTTCTAATTCCTGCCTAATTCAAAATCGTTTTTCAAAACCTTGCTTGTTTGATTGTTGTGTGTTAATATGATCTCAACATAAAAATCTCCAAGCATTCTAAATAATTCTCTACCAAAATCTCCACAAAGGATTTCCCAAAATTCTTTCCAAATATAAAAAAAAAGAAAAAGAAAAAAAGATATCTCATTCGGACCGTTTTCTCCACCCGCCGGCCCATCTCCCTCCCTCTCGGTTCTGTCTGCACGTACGTACAGCACGCATTACCCCCTATCGCAGCCACGACGCCCTCTCCACCAAGTGCAAGCCGTTGTCTGTCCTATATCCAGCTCGCGGTTGTCGTAAGTGCCTCAAACGATGCGACACGCGTATTTATACGCTAATTACCGTCGTTGCGTACGTCACTGGCGCTTAAATCTTGTTGCTATTGGCCGCGCCACTACGTCACCGCATACACAGACCTCCCTACTATCCTTAAAAAATACGGCGTCGGCATTTTCTGCGTATTTATATGCTAATTTCGGCTAATCAGTGCATCGTCGCAGCTGAGTAGGTGCTTAGCCGCTAAGCGGCCGACCACTTGCATGCATGCACCCACTCCCCCTCCCATGGCTATAAATAGCCCCTGCCTCACACAACACACTCACTCACACACTCCCTCTGTTTGCTGCACATACGCACAGACAGACACTATTCTGATCGTTCATTCGTCGTTCGTACGTTCGTTCGTCATTCATACACAAACAGATACTGTTCAGATCGTTCGTTTATCAAATACTGTACGCAGACTGCGTACTATTTGTTAAACTTACAGAATCAATATATCAGTCATACCAAGTTCGATGGCTGTGATTCTTCTTTCTAAATTTATCTAAAATCAAGCTCTACGCAACCATACCGGTCCTGAGTTTTGCCATTTCTAGGGCCCGCCTACAAATCAGTGCCATATACGACACTATAGGCGCGGACTGTAGACACCAGCACGTAGCTCTGCTCACGAGCTATCCACCAATATTTTCTGTTCCTCCAGAATCTAAAAATATGATTTTATCCTCCAATTTTCAAGTATTCGGATTTTGAGATATTCCCAGAATATTCCTTTTTCTTTTTTTCCCCAATATACAGCCTCACATAAGTTTGAATTTTATATCTCTTTCCATCGAACTCCGTTTCTCGCCATTCCTCCACCTAAATTCCTCTAAAATCAAGCTATATCCATCTGTACACACCACATAATCTTTTTTCCTGGCTGGAAGACGCCGTCATGCCGCCATGACGCCGCCCGACGCCCAGTCAGTGCTTCACACTGGTCCCACGTAAGTTTCTGTGCCTGGTGTGATGCCGTTGGCCTTCCATTCTCTACCAACTCAGAAGGTTCCTGCCTCAAAGTCTTTCTAAGACTTTGATTTAGATGATGACGATACCAAAAATCATCTAAAAATTCCCGTCACTTGCATATTCAAGCCTTATTCCTACCTTTCTACCAAATCACTCCACCATTATCATGAGACCGCCATCCCGACGGTTTCATTTCCAACCACACCGTCGAGGCCTGCCGCTACCCTGGCGTTTCCACTATTTACGCTACCGTAGACGCCAGCGTGGTCGGCAGCTTGCAGCCCAACTCGGTACATCTCGCATACTATCAAAACCAATACCGTAAGTAAGCAATAAATAGCTCATATCCCCTCAACATCCCGTTACACCCAAAAAATGTTGAGCTCATATTATGCCTCGATTTGTTGTGCATTTTCTTGTTTGTGCACTTAGGATACACCGGAGAGTCCGTTCGGCCTGCCTCTCATGGTGTACTACGCGACGGTCAGCTCTCCCTACGCTCAGCACTTGATGAATCAACCGCTTCAACAAAGTATACGGCAAGCCCACTGGAATCCCCACTTGATGCATAAAATTCCTATGTTTTACAACCACAACCCTTGGCCTGATAATCACTATAAAACTTGCATATTTTGCTTGCTAAGGTAAAACCCCACAACTATACAGCCACCTAAGCCTATTTTAGATATAGTGCGCATAGGTGGGATCGCTCACTTAAATATATCTATCATAATCTTAATGATAAATTGGGATTATGGTTGTGAATTTTGATGGGTTTGGGAATAAGGATGTGCGTGTGTTTTGAAATAAAATGGAGAAGAACTCCGGCAACCGACTTTGTCGGAATACAGCTACGCGCCGAACTAGCCATCTAAGGGCAGAGTATGAACGGGTACCTTAGCAACCCGCGGTTACCCAGGTCCCGGTCTTCGTGGAGATGACCGAATAGGTGGATGCTTGCGGTGTCGAGCAATGTAAGGTGTTGATGGTTCTACCTGAGCTCTATAAGGACCACGTTGATTTACATCTTGCCTAACTCTTTAGTACAACCACTCGCTCTATATGAGGCATTGGATGGGCCCGAGCTGGAGTGGATAGCCTAGTAGCTTCTGTGTTGGCACACAAGGGGCAATGAAAAGGGTTGTGTGCCGAGGGGGTGTCGAGGGACACCAAGGTGCGGCTCGGTGGTCCGAACATCTAAAGTACTGCTAGGTGATGAAACGAAGGCAACGGTTTGGTTTGGAATTCGGATGCTTATTTAGCGGTAAGTGTCGCTGAGTCCAATTTGTGGAAATTAGTACAACCTCTGATCAGAGTAAAACCTATTCGAATAGTCCGAGTCCACTGGTATGGATAAGTTACGGCTTGGTTCTTCAATTAGCACTTTTCATAAACTAAAAATGGTAGGAATTAGTTTGGTTTTGGGTTGGGAACAAAGTGGTTTTGGGTGGATGCTAAGCTATGGGGATAGAACCCTGTGGAAAGTGTGATGGCTGGAAGGTCATTGGCCACGTGGACCGGCAAGTCCAATGGCACTCCTTTTTGAGAAAAACCCTATTTTCTGAATGACTAAAACTTGTTAGACTAGTTCAAACCCTGCATACAAAATGTTTTCATGCAAAAACTTTCTGAGCTCCAGATATGACTTGCATGTATATACAGCTACATCCCTACTCTTTATGGAGGAATGTGGGCTTGTTGAGTACGTATGTACTCACCCTTACTTTGTTGTTGGTTTACAGAGAAGGAGAAATCATCGTGTACCTACTAGATTAAGGGCTACGACCTACTTCCCAACGTGACGTGTGGAAGCTTAGGCCTACGTTTTATATTCCGCTGCTTAGATTCAGGGCTGCGTCCCTTTGCTGTCCGACCCGTTACGGCGGATCTGTATCACTTTGATGTAAGAATGTCATTACCAAACCCTGGGATGGTAATAAAACACATTTTAGTTCCATTATGGAAACTGGGCCGTTTCAAGCACCAAGGCTGACTTCAGACTGCCACTGTCATGCAAGGAAAGAAGCTAGCATTGGTACCGGTCTCAATTTTAATCAAGGACTGTAGGCGTAGATAGTATTGTTTAGTCTGCAAGTTATATGCTTAAGTGATTTATCACCTTTTCGTTTGAAAATGAGGTCAATCATTTTTGAAAATGAGGTCAATCATTTGTTAGGGCCAAATTACAAAGCAAGTATATATCAAAGCCAACAATTGCCTATGGGATGGAGTTATAACTGACTAGTTAAAGTAAATGAAGCATGTTTGAAATGGAGTTATAGCTTGCACTAGTGATAAGTAACAGGGGTATTAAAAACAGGAATGCAAATGCTCACATGTTGAAAACTCCAACAAACCAAGATAAAGCACTACCATACTAACGCAACACACTTACACTAATTCAGTTTAGTGCACTAGCTTTATATATGGTACAAGGACCAATCATGATGTCATTTTTTGTTCGATATAATGCTAATGAAGTACGCTTGCAGTAATTCAGTTTATCATGCCAGGTTTTATGGAACAAGGATCAACTAGGATGACATTTTTTATTCATTTTAAGCTAGACGCCTATGAAAAAGATGCATGCCGATTATGAAACAAATTACAATAAACATTGCATGCATGTAGATTTCTATCTGCAAAGCTACTATATGGAGGTTTGTAGTCATTGCACATTGCAAGGATTAAATTGCTTATATCCACGACCAATCACTCAAGGGCAATGCAGTTATAACATGCTAAGGTCTTTCTAGTTCAATATGCCATCATCAAGCTAAATCAATTAAACATGCTACTGAGGTACCTGAAGGAGACATCACCAAATGCAGTTATCTTTTGATCCAATCCTAAAATGTGTAGGAGCCATACGATACCTTCAGAATTCAGATTGCAGTAATTGTGTCTCAGTTCCCTTGCAACTGCTCTTCTGCACCACTGACTGCAAAATACAAAAGACAACAAGTATAACATGCAGAGGTAGACTGCAGCCAGATGCGATTCTACATTTCAAGTACTATTAACATATATAAACGGTAGCGGGCTTAATTGAGTGAGTGGCTATTCACAACATGTAACTTGTAAGCACTAAGCAGTACATGGAATGTCTAAATCCAAAGAGTGAACACTGAACACTGAATATGTTTGGTTATTTGCAAGAAATAGCGGTAGCAGAAATGTTTGAATATTTACAAATTATATCCAAAGTAACAAAACTCTTCTCTAGGTTTTTTCCCCAATTAACTCCTCAGTATTGCTTGAACTCAGAATAACAAGTGTGCAGTGTTCTTTTTGACATTTTAAGGTCTCCATAAATATTATTACTAATTTGTTCTACAAAATAAAGGTTAACACGGTAACAAATATATAAGAACAGAAGGATTAATTTGTGGCGTCCTAGTTTCCCACTTATGACATGTTACAATTTGTCACAATACGACATTACGATCGTTTATGATAATTTCTATATGGTCTTTGCAACGAACATCTAAATTTCGTCACCCTGTTTCCTTCAAAACGTCATAAACAAAACTTAGATAACAACGAAAAGCCCGAGCGTCACAAGGAAATCATCGTAAATCGCAATGTTTCTTGTAGCGAACGGTGCAAACGGATTTAAAAACGAAAACTGTACGAGAAAATAACAAGGAATGGAGAAAATACGGCAGTTGTTCTATTCTTAGGTCATCAATGACGTTATGATGAAAGTGACCTTTCAATTAGTCTGCCAATATTAAATGGTAGTGTATTATACAACCGTGCGAGTTAAACCATGTGTAGAAAAAAGAATATTATTAGTAGGGCTAAAAATGGAAAATAGAAGAGGGTAATGTGATTAGGGTGTTGAAAATAGAAAGAGAAAGGGGTCGCGCACTACCAAGGGTCAATGGATGGCGTCGTCTGGCAATCCACGAGAAGTGAGTCGATCCCACAAACCAACGTACTATTAGCACTACACAAGACACATCAGTGACGGATGGAGCAATAACCTGATGCAAACCAAACATTTCATCTGGTCTGGAGTTTTGGATCGAATCATTGCGGATCCATCCACCCAGCAAACCAAACGCATGTGTATACTGGTTAGTGCCAAGAGACTAGTTAATCTATTGCGTCATAGAGGTTATACCCAAATGACTGCGTACCAAGACGACAGAGAAATACTACCGCCCAATATTAGTGATCCAAAGCGTATAGATCACAATACCGTTCGTTCTGCCTTGCATTCATATTCAAATTCACCTTGGCCAAACTAAGTCTAAGGTGCTTCACATCAATTAGCAATTCGAACAAGAAGGCACAAACTAAAAGAACGAAAACAATAGACAACATAGGTAATCACCCTTTATTTGATTATTCTTTGTCATTATCGTTGTTTGGCACTACATTACCATGGTAGTTGAAGCGAAATGTAGAAAACCACCTGTAGGAAGGGCTGAAGAAGAAAGCGTTGGGCTCTTGCGAGAGAACGGGAAAAGAGCGTGCATGGAAGAAAATTTTGGTCTACAGGAATGTATCAAATGCTCCAAAAATATTGTGGTTTTGGTAATACCACGGTAATGTAAAACTCTGTTTCAAGATGAACAACCAAATAGCTTTTGGTCTATAATACCATAATTTTCACAGATACCATAATATTGTCTTGGAACTGTAAAAAAACAAAACAGTGCTTCCAGACAGCCCTTGAGGCTTACATACGCATGCACATGGAGACTACATACAATAGCTTTTGCCTGGCAGCAGACCATTCCATTGCTCTGTAGAATTATTCTTCACCAAATGTACCAACAGCAGGCGATCCAGTTGCTGATGAGGAGATGCACTCACACGAGCACCTGGGCTGCAGCTAGCCTAGCAATGGGAACCCTGCCAAAAGATATATTTTATAGGAATTGTTCACATTCTACTAAACTGAACATAACAGAGATGTAAAGACAGAATTAATAATGGAGTCAACTCAAGAGCTATTCACTTGACAAACCTGAAAGGGGAGCAAGAAACATAATCTAGCCCAGTCTTTGCAAAGAAAGCAACTGACGAAGGCTCTCCACCATGTTCTCCACAAATGCCCACCTATTTAGGGACAACATCATTCAATCAAACCATGGTTTCTGAGAAAATGAGGCAATGTCCATAAATCCAAAAACTAACCTTCAAGTTAGGCCTAGCATTGCGGCCCCTCTCTGTTGCGAACTTAACCAGCTCACCCACTCCTCTCTGGTCGATCACCTGACAAGTTATGGACATTCAAATGGCTAAGCCATTATATAGAAATAGATTTTTTTTCTAGAGCATACAGGTACAACAAAAATCAGATGACATGCAAAATGGCAAGATATGAGATACTAACATATGTAAATATAGAAATAAAAGTATGACCTCAGATGAATGGGTAACCAATAATTTTACCTCAAATGGATCATTTTGGAGGATACCCTGAGACAGATAAATGGGGAGAAACTTTCCCACATCATCCCTGCTATAGCCAAATGTCATCTGTGTGAGGTCGTTCGTTCCAAAAGAGAAGAATTCAGCATGCTCTGCTATCTGTCAAGTTGTGAAACCAAAATATGTCAAATTTTACATAAGCCAAGAATGTGCAGATAAAACTTATTGTTCACATGTTTTGGGGTAATTATTCACATGTTTTGGGGTAATTATGAGGGTTCTATTACTATCCAATTCATGTAAAACATGATCTACAAGCTAAATCCAAATAGTCATATTTTAAGATATTCGAAAATAAGGGAACTAGCTATTTCCTACCTCATCAGCCACTAGAGCTGCCCTGGGAATTTCAATCATAGTTCCAATTTTGTATCCAATGGTTACACCCATATCTGTGAAGACTTTATTTGCAACTTGACGGATAAGAGTCACTTGATGTCCCAATTCCTGGAATAGTTAAATGTCAGTTGTCCGAAGGAAAAAATCATATGACTCCAACAAACTTAGAATATCGAGAGTATATTTCAAGAAAATGGATTTTGTGGAAAGAAAACAGGGTTAGATGAACTTAAAATTTACATAAATATGAGTTGTGTGGTTCTACATAATCTTAAATTCCATGTGCATATAAATTAGTTGTTTATGAAAAAAAAACGTAAAATGGGATATGGCATAAATTGCAAGTTTGCAACACCATATACATAAATATGAAAATAAAGATGCATGCCTGAGGTGTTCCAACAAGAGGAACCATTATCTCTGGAAATACTTGAACACCCTGGTTGGTCATCGCTATAGCAGCTTCAAAGATGGCACGAGCTTGCATTTCTGTTAATTCAGGATATGATATGCCAAGCCTGAAATGTATTTTAGAAGTTCCAACATTAGTCTAGGATATACAGCGAGCTTTTTTTCAACATTTCACTAAAAAAGCAACCAACTATATATTCCATGTAATAATAGAGAGAGCATACAATCAAATCGGTTAGGAAGGAGGGAAAATGATTTTTAGCAGTGAATAGCATAGCACAAAAACCAACCTGCACCCACGGAAACCAAGCATTGGATTTACTTCTGAAAGTTTTTCAATTCTTGCAAGGGCCTCCTCCTGATCGGATCCGGTTTCAGCACATAATTCTTGCACAATTTCCTCAATATTCCCTTCTGGAAGGAACTCATGAAGAGGAGGGTCCAGAAGTCGAATAGTCACTGGAAGCCCTGAAATAAAAATGTGAATGTTCACATCAGACCCGCACTTCAAACTACATAGTGTGGAACTAACACCAACTAGTTTAATTTTGTAATAGTTATCGTCAAACAGAAATGTTCAAATGGACTATAATTTATGTTTAATTATATTCTAATTGTTTATTGTGATAACGCCATGAAGCATTTGTAGTTACCACTTGCTATAAAAGATAAGCAGATTAGGAGAATGCTTCTATTGAATAAATTAGGCAAAATAATACTAATAATGACACAACCGTTCAAATTTATCAACGTATTATTCATCCTATCTAGTTTTTCCTGCTACAGTAATTATTTTCTTATACTTAAGAAGGTTGCTTACTTCTGTTTTATTCAGTAAAAATTAGTGCATCTAGTTCAATAAGAGAGCATATAAATTAATACATGTGATTTTCACTCACCATCCATAGCACGGAAAATTCCTTCAAAGTCAGACCTCTGATAAGGTAAAAGACGATCTAATGCCTTCTGCCTTGATTCAACTGTGGGAGCCATAATCATCTGCCTCACAGCCTTGATCCTCTCATCTGAAGCAAAGAACTGCCAAAGTACAAGGGGCGAAAGAACATGAGGCTATTTTCCTTGTCTAGGACAGGATATTTGTATGTTACCTTTATATATCTATTCAACAAAGAAACTAAAGAAAGAGTAGAACTCCCAGCTATCCTAGAAAATAGTATATTGGATAATAATTAAGTAATAAATACATACCATGTGTTCTGTCCGGCAGAGTCCAATTCCTTGTGCACCATTGTCTCGTGCAGTCAATGCATCCTCAGGGGTATCCGCATTAGCCATAACCTAAAAAAATGGAACATGTGCAGAAATAATCATTTCTATTGAAAATTTCACTATAGTTGACCTCTCTGAATAAATAGTGATGTCCTTTTTGGTTGATTTTCAACTTCAAACATTTCTTGTCCATGTTTTAAATGTTTGTTATTCATGAGGTTTTTACCTTCAGCTGTCTAACTTCATCCACCCAGGCCATGAAAGTTCCCAAATCACCACTAAGGGCTGGTGGGGAAAGTGGCTGCTTCCCAAGGATCACTTCACCAGTTGACCCATTCAGTGATAGCCATTCACCTTCACTCAACACCTTGTCTCCAATAACTACCGTCTGAAAATATAGGCATAAAAAAGCAAGCAATTATGTACAACCTCATAATCTCATTATGAGGTTTAAGGTGGCATGTCATCTTCTGACTAACAAGGCATTAGTTGAGTATGTGAAAAGAAGGATTCAACTCACCTTCTCAGCATCATTTACACGAACGCTTGCGCATCCTGAAACACAACATTTTCCCCACCCACGTGCCACCACAGCAGCATGGGAGGTCATACCACCCCTTGCTGTAAGAATTCCAACGGCTGCGTGCATGCCACCAACATCCTCAGGGCTAGTCTCTGTCCTCACCTATATGTTTGCAAAGAAACAAATTCTCAAGATGCCAAAACTGAAGCAATACAATATGGAGTTTCTTCTATGCATTTCAAATAAAGGTGTTGTGATAAAGGAGATATTGTGCCTATAAATCTACAAGCTACTATTCTACTAAGTCCACAAAATAAATAAAGCTTGTTGTGACAGTTAACAAATTATTTTCATTGAAGCAAAGTTCTAACCCAAATGACATGAAAACTATAGGAAGAGTTCTTTCCATAACAATGAGGATGAAAAAGGATATCTACCAGAATAACAGCTTTCCCTTGGGCATGCGCTGCTTCAGCATCCTCAGCAGTAAATACAATTTGGCCCACAGCAGCCCCAGGCGATGCTGGTAGACCCGTAGCAATAACTTGATCCTTGTACGCGGCTGGATTCTCAAACTGGTTTTTGTAAGGTAAAGATTAAAATGACAGTGTCAGTACATTCCTATTAGCTTAGCTCTGAATTCAAATAAGGCACACAGAGTCTATATGCCATCCATGGTTATTGATTACCTGAGGATGGAGAAGCTGGTCTAGATGGCCCGGTTCTACCATCTTAATAGCTTGACGAGGCTCAACAAGACCCTCATTAACCATGTCAACAGCTATCTTTACAGCACCTTTCCCTGTACGTTTTCCTGTTCTACACTGCAACATCCACAACCTGTTTTCTTGAACAGTAAATTCAATATCCTGCATATACACCAAAAAGCAAGCCATTGTGAGATTATAGCCTATGGCAGAAGCAATTGCAATTTACAAGAACTCATTTGGAGCAGGACAAGGTCACAAGACTCCAGTGCACTTGTACGTGTAACTTGTTGAAGAGATCATTGCTAAATATATGACAAAAGAAAATGTTGCAATAATTTAAGGGTCACAATGCAATAATAAAGTACCTGCATTTCTTTATAATGGCTCTCCAGTATTTTGCAGTTCTCAACTAGCTCTTCATAAGCCTGTGGCATCTGGTCCTTCATGGCATCAAGGTCCTCTGGGGTTCTGATCCCAGCAACCACATCCTCACCCTAAACAAGGAACAAAATAGGATTATGAAAATTCATTGGTTCCATTAGATGTTTACCATACAACGGGTAACATAATATGGCCAAGCAGGGTGCTCAAGTGGTATCATTTAAGCATACCACAACGGCTACGATTCTATTTTGAAAAGAAACAACATGAATAGAGTCATCACACCTGGGCATTTATAAGGTACTCGCCATACAACTTCTTCTCTCCAGTGTTAGGATTCCTAGTAAAGAGCACGCCAGTACCAGAAGTGTTCCCCATGTTGCCAAAGACCATGCACTGCACGTTCACAGCAGTGCCTCTAAGGCTAGTGATATTGTTAATACTCCTGTACTTCTTCGCCCTCGAGCTTTCCCATGAGTTGAACACAGCCAACACAGCTAACTCAAGCTGCTTCTTGGGATCTGCAAGACCAACACGTGAACACGGTAATGTTTTGATGCAAAGGAACAACTTTCGGTATCAAGGGATTAATACCATGCAGATACTAGCTAATAAAGAATGAAACTGTGTTTGCGTACCTGAGGGAAACGGCTCTCCCTTAGCTTCGATGTAGACTTGCTTGTACTGATCCACTAGTTCTTTGAGGTCAGAGGCTGTCAGGTCAGTGTCATTGCTCACCCCCTTGGCTTCCTTCATGTGTTCAAGCTTCTCTTCGAACAACGCATGGGGAATGTCCATGACCTAGTAAACAAAGGCACCGATAAGGAAACAAATACCTTGGACAAACATAATCTGACTATCTGAAACCACATTTTGACAAATAATAAAGCCCTCCTTTAGTCAGGTACTCACAAGTAAATCAAATCTTCAAAAATAAATAAATTTGTGCAGTTACAAGTTTCCCAAACTATGGAAAATTCACAAACTCACAAATAGTAACAATACGGTAACAAGCTTTTACAAACTATGTCATGACTTCTAGGCCAAACCAACTCACTTTTGCCATTGCCCTCCCAAAGCTACAATATGAATTAATTGATATTTCATTTTATTTATGATTTTTTGCTCTCCTTGGAACGCAAGATTTTTGCAAAAATCATATAGAAAATTCATAGAAAACAGTTTTAAAACATAGAAAAAATAGGATTCAAGAAAAAAAATCCTTCAATCCAAAGAGGGCCTTACAGATCTTCTAGTACTAAAATTTTTCGAATTGTGATCTATCGGATTATGTTGTAAGATATGTTTTTACATGTGCAAAATCTATACGCTAGAAATTTATTTGTCAGTGGACAGTTAAGTACTCCCTTTATTGGATCGTTATTTTAATTTTGCAATGGGATTTTTTGAGAAACTTTCTTTGTCTCTCATGTACCGCAGGTACCGCTCGGTTGCGCGGGCTGCACGTCGTAGATGCAGTGCACGGTAGGTTAGAAGTGTCTAGACCCTTGGCACAGTCAATCGAAGGGCCAAGAAGGACAGCTGGCACTGTTTTGGAGCGTTGCGGCATCCTAGACGCTCAATCGAGCGGTACCTCATTGACTCATTTCACCATCATCTCCGATCGAGCGCAGAGTGTGAGACTCTCGCGGTAAAGACAGTCGCCGCAGTCATCTATCGTCCCACCATTGAGTCCAGCAAAACCAAGTGTACAATGCCGTACAGGGTCTCCTAGCTCTCGTAGCTAGCGTGAGCTTCAACACTGACAGCGACCTCTGCGTTAACTTTTTTTTTTGAGTAACTAAACCTCGCTACGTTAATTTTGCAGAGGAATATACATGTATATGCGCGCATTAGCCTGCGACAAGTTCTTTATCTGACGAAACTATGCTCGCCTTTGTTTTGTCTGAAGCGTCAATTCTCCGATCTCTCTCTCTCTCCGGCCAGTCTGTGTAACAAAAAAAAAAGATCCTCAGGTGTTGGAGCTCTTGCTGCTTGCTTGTTCGTTCTGGGTACTTAGCCCAATCATTTTTTTCTGGTTATCTCCAAAACGCGTGATGTGTGTATTAGTGTATATACCTGGCCGGGCACATCGCGCACGATGACTGGCCGGCGGAGGTGCCCGAATAATCCATGCAGGTTCGTCTAACACAAGAAGAGACTAATGGCGCATGCACCATGGCAGTGTCACCGTATACCACCGTGCTCTACGACCGTCCTACGTGTCTGACCTACTACTGTACTACCTGTGAAAAACAGACGAAAACTGTCCCCAAGGCCAAGGCCCAAGGGTAGTAGTACAGTATGTGCCAGCTGATGACGCAAGCCGGGCGTCCGGACTGACGCGGCTCAGCTCTCACCCATGGCGTGGCATGGCATGGCGACGATGGAGGGTTGGTGGGTGCGCGCAAAACTAGGCACGCACGCACACCCATGGCGCTAGGCTATGTACTAGGTAGCTAGTCGGACAAGTAAGCGAGCAGCGGTCAGCAGTAACAACCGGATGACGACGATGAAGGAGGATGATGGATGCATGGAATGGAACCGATCGACGAGGTGCTGAGTCAGTGCAGTTCAGGCAGCATACTCAAGCAGTTGGCAACAATTAAGTAGTAGCGAATACTCACGACGTTGCCGAACATGTCGAGGAAGCGGCGGAAGGAGTCGTAGGCGAAGCGGTCGCCGCTCTTGGCCGCGAGCCCCGCCGCCACCTCGTCGTTGAGCCCCAGGTTGAGCACCGTGTCCATCATACCGGGCATCGACACCTGCATGCACAGTGGCCGGCCGGCAGGGTAAGTGAGAGACCTGACCTGACCTGAGCTGAGAGAGACACGCACGATTCGATCGAGGAAGAAGACGACGACCAAGTGAAGAAATAAGAGATAATTACCGCTGCTCCGGAGCGGACGGAGAGCAGGAGCGGGCGCTGCGGGTCGCCGAGGCGCGCCCCCATGTACTCCTCCACCCACTCCAGGCCCTCCATGATCTCCTCCCACAGCCCCTGCGGCAGCGACCGCCCCGCCTCCTGGTACTGCTGGCACGCCTCCGTCGACACCGTGAACCCGGGGGGCACCGACAGCCCGATGCTCGCCATCTCCGCCAGGTTCGCGCCCTTGCCGCCCAGCTAATTTCATTCGTTTGCCATCATCGGTCACGGTCAGTAACATATATGCTCCAGTATATAGCAGCAGCAGCAGAAGCAGAAGCGCATGCATGCATGATCAATCCACATGTATATATGTATATGCGTGCATCAAATTAAATAAAATACTGTAGAAGGAATAATTGCTCGCTCACCAGCTCCTTCATTCCCTTGTTGCCCTCGCTCTTGCCCTTGCCGAAGTGGAACACCCTCTGCACGTTCGCACATTGAGCCGGCGCCATTAGCCCAAATCAATAAGCAGCAGCAAACACTACTAATAACAATCTATCAGTGACGGATAACACAGAACGCCCGCTGCTGCGGTGGCTGCTGCTGGTGATGTGAAACAGAGCCGGCCACGGCCTCTATTTATAGCCAGCAACCGAGCCGGTCGAGCCGAGCCAGGCAGCAGCACACAGCAGCGGCCCGGCACGTCACCGCTGGGGTGGCGCATGTGGGGGGAGGACGATTCGGGCCGGGTGCGCGCGTGCAGTGACAGGGCCAGCCAGCCGGCGTCACCGTGTGCAGAGCTCGCAAGCATTCACAGACCCAGTGGGAGCCTCCTGTAAACGACGGAAAGGCCGACGTGTGTGCACAAAAACGGTTGGGGGGCAGATCGTCCCAGCTCGGATGGGCTTTACACGTACTCCTGCTTGTTGGTGTGTGTGCAGTAGTTTACAAAGTTATTTAGAAAAAATGATCACTAACGACCATGCTTTGTCTCTAGAGAAAAACTAAAGCTCCAAAACTGAATTATTGGTGCCATCTACCATCGCTCATCATGATCGATCGTCTGTAAGGACATGGAACAGACGGCGTACGTGCGTGCAAGCCACGGCCTACGGGCGCCCCTTTCTGTTTTCATCTGGGAAGAGCAACTGCAAAAGGTTGTTGATGATGTACATTGCTTGCGTGGAAGTGTTTTAATAGGTTGTCGCGAATCCAATTTGTTTTGCAAAAACACTGCTTCGCACACTGTTTTATGATTCCAAAAAATCCGAGCGCGTACACAACAAGCTGCGGTTTTATCCAAAAGTTATGGGTCTGATAGTACTAGTCTCTGTTAAACTGGCATTTTCTGAAAAAGCTGAACTGAATTTTTTCGAGCGCGCGAAGCACGTATCGTGTTAAAACACGGCCTAGCTGCACGTCTACCTAACGCTGTTGTTCATGAATTGCTCATACATACTGATGAGCCGCTCCTCCGTGACTCACGGCGGCCGCCGTCCGTAAGACATGTGCCGCCGGCGTACGTGACGCGATACGTACGTGCATCCAAATCCAAGCAAGACGGTGATGGACGGAGTGCCTTTTCTGTTTCGCCAAAGACACGCTGATGACCGTCGTCGCTCGTTTTTAAGTGCTTTTAGCTTGTTGCCATGTGTTGTGACTCGCGAGTGGAGGTGACTGCTCCAAGCAGCAAAAAAAGGTAACGGCAGGGAGAGCAGACAATAAAATCTACTCAAGTTAAAAGAGGGAGTAGACCTTCTCTTCTTGCTAGGTGCAACCTTGCAATTTGCAGAAAGCCAAGTTTTTTTAGATAAAGGGCAAAAATAGTCAAGTTAAGCTGTGATTTGATTGACACACCAGCCAGTAGCTGAAGGTGTGAACGGGCATGTTATTCTTCTTCAAGCTAGCGCAGATCGGAGTCGACTGTGTGTCAAGCACACGCCGCCGCCGCCGCCGCCGCCGGCGGGCCATGCGTGGCCGCGCAACGGATAGCGTTGTCCGCCGTGGCAGCAGGATGGGTCGTCGTTGCGTGCGCGTCAGAGGATGGGTTGGGTTTAGCAGCTCAGCTACACGTCCCTGATCTCGGCAAGGATTATATTTCTGCTCATTTAAGTCATCTTTCTCTCTCTCTCTCTCTATCTAAAGATTCGGCGCGATCCATAAATAATAGATGGATCTTGAGAAAAACTGCAAACGTTCGATTACGCATTGATCAGCAGCAGTTGGGCTCGGTGTGTGCTCCTGCACGTAGTAATTTTTTCCGTTCAGGTCTTGGATCGGTGTTGCGCAGCGGGTGGGGAGCCTGGCTCGACGCGCGACCGCGCGCGCGTGGGCGTGATCACGCACGCACGCCGCGACAAGCAACCGGGCTCAGCACCGGCGGCGGCACGCTTCCGCAAACCCGCGGGCGCTCCGCTTCCTGCCGTCCCGTCTCCGCCTGGTATCCCATTTTGACAGTCGTAAATCAGGTGAAACGGCGCCAATTCATGCCCATCCATGCGGCCCGTCAGATTTTCAGGATCTGGCTGACGCCGCCTCCCAGATCGGCAATGGAGAATGGTATGCCGTGTGGAGTTTTGTTTTTTTAAAACCGTCCGGAGCTTTTGTGAATGATGAGGTGGACCGCTTTTCGTATCACGAGGGAAGGGAAACAGCCGTTGAAAACTACGAAACATAGATCGCTGCAAAATCTTATCCAGGAAAAAAAATTTGCGAAACGTGTTCCATGCTTTTGTGTGTGTATTAAATGAATGTTTCAATTCAGAGGTGAAAACTCTGTAATAAAGCGGTTGTTTATGTAGATAGGCGGCCAGAGACAGTTTCTTTTTTTTTCTAAATAAATGTTTTAACGAGGGCAGTTTGAAATAAAATTAAGGCTAACAAAAGGTATTAAAAAAACTATTGCATTTATTTTAAAATAACTATAGTAGCGTTTGGTTAGAGAGTGAGAATAGAATGGTTACGTCTCAGATTTCAAAGATAGAATATGGCTGCTCTGGATTTTAGGAATGAAATAGTTACGTCCGGGATTCTGAGCTCGACCGATTGTCAATCTTTCGTGATTATGGACTAGTTCGTACTGAAAAATTGATTGAGTAGCTCTAATCTAAATAAAACCACCGCTACTTTCTCTCACCGCACGCGTCTCATTTTCAGGCACGCACTATTTATTTAAAACAACAACAAGAGAAGTGTGCCGTATAGCTTAGGCGCTTGTTAGTGTCAAGTGGAATGAACCTCTGCAGCTGCCAGCAGAAGTCCCCGTGATTTCTTGGACGACGTAGCCGCAGAAGAAAGGTGCTTTCGCTTCTTGTTTTTACCTGCGCCAATGCAGCAATAGCCAACTTGCCGCATGGTCGAGCTCGAGCTCGAGCAGCCCTACCGGCATAATCAAATTGCTAGGATGCCAAGATGCATCTGTCCCCTGTCTAGCCGTGGATTCTATGCCTGATTCCGTTCACATTCTTGATGTATGTACCATACCATGGAGAAAAATACCATGCAATCTATTTTTCTGGTTTTGGTGAAAACTATGGGCTTGACGAGCAACAATCCAGTTTCCAGTACATAGCTAGATGGCTCTATGAAGTACAGGGAAAACGTGCTACGCATCAGCCGTTTATCTATTCTTACCCAAGGTAAGGAAATTAATCAGAGTGGCTACAAAATAGGTGGCGTCACTCAATGTTAATGATTCAGCAGTTTAGACCTATGAGCCTATTGGATATGTGTGCCAAAAATCACTTCCAACATCTGTCTTTTTAAAAATATTTGTTTTTGTTTCAATCAGAGATTGCTGCTGGTGTTGACTAGAGTGACGCCGATAAGTAGGGCTGGTGATGGGCAGAAAAAAGGAAATGATATTTGGGTAGTAGAAAATGAGGAAAGGGAAAAATACCAAAAATAAATAAATAAAGCTACTAAATTTGCTAAGGTTTTATGTAAGCTTTTCAAGATCCACTCTTTAAATTTTATGCTCCAATATTTTCAACTACCCAAAAGCTAAATGGAGATGGGTCTCAATTTAGGGTAAAAGAGAGACCCCTCAATTTTTTTTCTAAAATACAAGCATATGATCCAATTATTTTATTACAACAAAAAAGTTAATTTATATATTTGATAGGATATGAATATTATAAAATAAAACTTTATGAGAGAAAAAGTAACTTTTTTCAATGACATAAAAAGTCACTTTCAACATTAAAAAACCATAGTTTTATAATCAAACATCCAAATAAAAAACCGATCACATCATTATGTTTATTTCAACAAGACCTTCGAAATAAGATCTCACTTGATTATGTTATATTGATCCAAATGAGTACTATAAAAGTTACTTTTTATAAAATAAAAGTTACTTTTTACAAAGAAATTACTTTTTTAATACATCGAATTTTGCTTTCTACAAATCAAATGCTACTTTTTACAAACATAATGTTACTTTTTTAAACCAATCCATACTGAAAACTTACTTATTATATCATAATGTTACTTTTTCTGTTACATAGTAAAGTTATATTTTTTATTCATAATGAAGTTACTTTTATTAAAAAATTACTTTCTACATAATGAATGTCACTTTTTCTATGTTTACTTTTTTCGTATCAAATGTTACTTTTTCGAACAAAAGCTACTTTTCTATTTAAAATTTCTACTTTTCACATATTGAATCATCATAAAATCAATTAATAATTTACTTTTGTTGCAAGGTACATTTGAATGACAAAGTAACTTATTCAAATGTACATTACAAAATAGTAAATTATTAATTGATTTTGGGATGATTCAATACGTGAAAAGTAGAAATTTTAAATAAAAATAGCTTTTGTTTGAAAAAATGACATTTGATACGAAAAAAGTAAACATAGAAAAAGTAATATTCATTAAGTAAAAAGTAATCCCTTAAGAAAATTAACTTTATTATGAATAAACATGTAACTTTATTTTATAACGGAAAAGTAATATTATGATTGAAAAGGTAAGTTGTCAATACAAATTGGTTTAAAAAGGTAACATTATGTTTGTAAAATGTAACATTCTATGTGCGGGAAGTAAAATTCGATGTATAAAGAAGTACCATTACTTTTTAAAAAGTAACTTTATAATATTTGCTTGAATCAATAAAACATAGTCAAGAGAGATCTTATTTAGAAGTTCTTGTTGAAACAAACTAGATGGTGTGATCGATTTTTTTATTTGGATACTTGATTGTAAAGCTACAAATTTTTTATGAGTTCAAAGTGAATTTTAATGTTACTGAAAAATTTACCTTTTTACTCACAGGAAAGTTACTTTTCTGTAATAAAGTTAATTTTCTAATATTCATGTCCTATCAAATATAATATATGTAATTAACTTTTTATTGTAGTAAAAAAATGGGATTATATGTTTATATATTAGAAAAAATTGAGGGGCTTCCCTTTGAGCCTAAATGGAGAACCCTTTCTATTTAGCTTTTGGGTTAGATGTATGTTATGATTTGAAGAAGGAAGAGTTACAGAAAAGTAAATCATCACTAAATTAGGTTTTGTAGAGATTAGCTATGCCTAATCTCCATGAAAAAGACTCGTGAAGGTAGTGAAACACACCCCGTGGCTTCTCAAAGCGTATAAATAGGACCCCCATATTTATCAATGCGACAAAGGTGAGGGACCATCTAAGATATGGAGTTGAGGTGAGGGGACCGAAGAAACCTGGACTCTTCAGCTGTCGATACACAAGTGCAGGGCTCACCTATGGGCCCAAGAGAGGGAATGGTTCTGATGCCCCATGGTCCATGGGAGTATGCAGGTTTGTGAAGTTGTGTCAAGTAGTTTTGGTGTTTGTGCTAAAAAAAAAGGAGTTTTGGTGTTACGTATTCAGTTAATGTGGTGAAGCGTTTGGCCGGCGCATCTCAAGTATTTTATGAACCTGAACTTGTTTGTAAGACTTGTGTTTTTTTTTCTTCCATGAAACTAAAGCGGGAGACCCTTTAGTTTGTCTAAAGAATTTCATTCAAAGAGAACAGATCATGGGCCAAAAAAGCTCGTTTGTTCTTAGTGCATCTTGAACTTTTTTGTGTGCAGATAAGCGTCGAGTGGAAGTATGGAAGTTCGGCCCTACTCTTGGTCATTTGGTAGAGAAATAACGTAAATATAACTCAGAACCGTAGCTCCTTTGCATTTCTAGTTACCGGCCACCGAACCACAGCTTCAATTTTGCTTACTGGATGGGTTAAAAGTTAAAAATAAATTTGCGCTTCACCGTTTGTACTCCGTAGCCTGGTACGTTGACTGGTCTGCAGGTGCAGCGTGAGCCTACAACAGTTTGTTAATTTGGTCCGCGGTTTCGATGGGTATACTCTCTCTGTCTCAAATCATAAGCCGTTTGACTTTTATAACAAATTTGATTTTGTTTGAAACAAGCAAAATGAAAACATCGAGCCATGGACACCATAATGGACTCATAAAAAAGTATATGGACACTGGTTGGAATTGTCCATACGTTCGCCCACTCGGAAACAAGCATTTGAAAAATGCTAGTGTTCATCTCCAGGCTTATTAGGACGGCACCACCACTGTGGGGAGTCACGCGCTGGTGCTCGATTCAGAGTGAGAGGACCCGTTTGTGATGATTTGTGTGTGGTGGTGTACTGGTGTGTGTGGTCGCAGATAGGTGTGTAGCTGCCAAGTGCCAACCAATTGCTCTCGCCAATTGGCTGCCCAGCCCTCGATCGAGTTCAATTGGTTACCTTTTTCGTGGTCTGTATGGGTGCGGCGTCGACGACGGCCCTGGCCGGCGCGCAATGCTGGCCGCGTCCCGAGCCGGACGCCAAGCGGACGACGCTGGCTTCGGCGAGCAGGGCCCTCGGCGCCGCGACGGATCGGCGGCTGGATGCCGCTTCCCTTCCCTTGCCGGCGCTCGAGCCCGGCCTCCGCAGGCACACGGCCCTGGAACTGGACACCGACGACGCCATGCTGCTTCCGATCGATCGATCGCCCCCCTCCTCCTGCGCTCACACCTCACACCTGCCTACCTGCTGCACCAAATAAAATCAGGCAGTGATCAGCAGTCTATATATGTGGCTCGATCGGCTAGCTGCTGCATGATCATATCGTGGAGCAAAGCAAGCAGAGAGATAGATGGCGGAGAGGCGCTCGCTTACGTGATCGGCGGCCGCGGCGGCCGGCGGCGTCGGACTTCCAACGGAACTGGAGGAGAAGCGTGGGTGTGTGGCGGGAAAGCGCGAGGCGAGTGAGCTCGCGTTAATAAGGCAAGAGGCCCGATGAATATACTGTCCAGTAGCGCGGGGCGCCATGTGGCGCCACGGGGTTCACACGCGCACCCATCGCGGCGTCTGCTTTTTTGAGAGGCAGCTGCTCCTCACCTTATCCCGCCCCGCCTGTGGCTCCTGACGCCGAGCCTTCCGGCTCCAGGGAATTCTCTCATAACAGACAATTCTCTACGCGCCAGTCGTGGCGGACGACAGCCTGTAATTGAGGTATATATATGGCTAGATTATATAGCTAATGAAAAAACAAAAAAAGAAAGAAAAAACCAATTACGACTCCATAAACGGATGTGTGGAATAGGAGGCTCCATAAACACAACTGCGCCACAGATGCTCTGGTTCATTAGTGGATGGAAGGTATAAAATACTAGTAGTAAAAATCTTGGTATGGCAGCTGTTATAGTAAACCATAACAGGTCGCGTCACTGAATATTGCTCAAATTCTCTTTATGCATCACTGGAAAAAAAAATTCTGGTCCCATACAGGCTAACGGGCCCGAGCCAAGGGCTGTGCAGCCCATTCGATGGAACAGGGCCTCTGTTTTCTAAAGGCCCCTAACTTTTTAGCAGTACTTCGCATTCAGCGCATTTGAGGCCTAGTAATTCTGTGGAGCGCAGCGCCACGGCAACTCTGCGTCCGCAGCAACCGACAACCGCAACGACGCAACCAGCGGCGAGCCATTTATAACTAGACGTTTGTTTCTTGTCTTTTTTTAATTACTACTTGTGTCTTTTCTGCTTGTTGTACATAGGCCCCATGGCATCTTCCACAAACGACAGCAGGCCAACAGCTCGTTGGACGATGACTTGGGCTTTGGAACAAGCTAGCAGGTTATTTTCTTTCCTTCAACTTGATCATTTTGTATACGCTTTTTTATTTTGCTTTTTTTATCTTTTTCTAATTTGTATACATGTGTACTTTCATTTTGTCTAGAAATCTAGTGTTCTAGAAACAAGAAAAGAATTATGTTGTTGAACTAAAGATTATGCAATCAAAAGCTTAATAGCTATGTTTCTTGATGTACTGTTTTTTGACTTAATAATTATGCTTTTTTTTTGGGAAGAGTATGCTTCTTAATATATTCTATTGCAGAATGACATAAATTTTAGCAATTTTGTATAAGGCCTCGAACTTTACCGGCTCGGCCCTAGTCCCATACACACCACATAACTTATTTTCGAGCCTCAGAGCCATACACACCACATAACCTATTTTCGTGTTCGATCCACGCCACTGCCGTCGCAAGGGGTGCTAACGGTTGTTAACTGAAGGAGAAAATGATAGTTTTGCCCTTGCAACCACTTATCACATACTCCTATTTTAAAATCACTAGCATAGATGTACGTGTAGAACCACGTTTCAGGCTACATACTTGACATGTCTACGTGGAATGTGTAAAGAGTGAAGCGCACCGAGAAAAAAAAAGAAAATGATGATTGGCTGGTGAATTAAGGAGGGAAACGAAAGAGAAATAAGGAATTAAAAGGAATGAGACCAGCTTGATTGATGTCCTTCTTTTTTATTAATTCTAAGACAAAGAAACTACTTGGTGGTAGATATGGGTAAAAACAAGGTAAAAGAATAAAAGACTAAATGATGCCAATATTTTCTTTCTATCATTTTTAGACCATTTCCAACTGTTTTCAATCATTTCCAATCTGCACAGTTGGACCAATGTGAAGAATACATATATTTCCGTTCGGTAAAAAATAGTATTGAAAAACTTGCTCTTTTTATATATATATAGCGTAGATTATTTATCTGGTCGTAACCTTTTCTTCTGGCCCAACCTCATCCGCTCACGGATAGAACGGAACCAGTCTCCGGCTTCCCCTGTCCCTCCGAGGCTCCGAGCTAGCTACCAAGTTTGGGCGTTTGGCATCCATCACCGGTGGGCCAACAACAGCTGCTCTCTCCCTTTTGACTGCTCCTCACACACAAGCAAGCAGCATTGCCAATCTGCCACCACGGAAGTACGCTCAAGTCCTGCCATCGCACCACGCTCCCCAGTCCCCATGCATGATGGTGAGAGTGCATACAAGGTGGCGAGAGGAACACGATCGAGGAGAAAGGGTCGCCCGCAGCGCAGCTGCGGCCTGCTGTTCACCATCTCCACCCGTTTAGGGCCATATCCCATATACACCTGATCTGAAGCCTATGGAGCTCATGGCTACG
The DNA here is from genome assembly GCA_022530915.1 of Paspalum notatum. Classification (NCBI taxonomy): domain Eukaryota; kingdom Viridiplantae; phylum Streptophyta; class Magnoliopsida; order Poales; family Poaceae; genus Paspalum; species Paspalum notatum. The sequence goes on from CM039692.1 coordinate 30,620,674, forward strand.
AGCTCCACGAGCCACCCGCTCAGTGCTCGCTGAGGTCGAGGACGCAGCGGCCCGCACAATTGACTTCGGTGCCCCCAACGGCTGAAGCACGCCATGTCCTTTGGGTGGATGTGGAGGAGGTTATCCACTTCGCCGCTGCCAGGTTCACCGTCGGCCATCTGCCTCGAGCTGCAGCAGCACTTCGAGGAGGTGGAACTGCCGCACATCATCATGCACGGCGCCGATGCACCGCCGGCGATGCCACGTCACACTGCAGTTATGGCTGGTGCCCGCAGGGGAACTAACGGGGGAGGGCAAAATTGTCAAGTTTGAAAATATATATATATATATATATATATATATATATATATATATATATATATATATATATATATATATATGTCAGCGCTATGTGTGCTAACGGCAGCACCTTGGCGGGGTCGGAAATCTGTTATCTGTGATGTTGATGTGTTTCTGTTATCTGTGATGCTGATGTGTGCGGCTGTTGCATGAGTGCCGGAACTCTGTTATCCGTTTTATGCTACTGTGTGGTATTGGGTGGATGTTAAAATTGCAGTTCGTTTTGCTCCCGTTTGAAAAATGGAGTCCCCAGTTGTGTGGTGTGTGAGTTGCGTCAGGCTTATAGGTTTCTCATAAGCAGATCAATCTCTTTCAAAAAAAAAAAAAATATGTATGCTAACAGCAGTGAGAGCGTTGGTTTTGACGGCAATGCCATGTATGGAAGGAGAAAACTTTGTGATAGTACATGTGCCTCCTGAAGTTTTCTAGTGTCGTAGAGAGAATTTTGTCATCATTCCATAGCTCGTGGAATCATTCCATGAACGTTCCAGCTCTGCTCAGCCCTCTAGGCCTGACGCGAGGCCGAGCCGAGCGCGCGCATGGCCACGGAAGCAGGCCCAGCACCGCACGACATCACATTGCCGCGTGGAGGCCCATCGACTCCCCGTGGCCTGCGCCGCGCGAGATCTCCCGTGTGCCCGTGAAACGGCTGGAAAAAGAGATAATTTCACTTCACCGTCGGTTCTCCTTGTTCCCAAGGTTTCATTTAGGTTTCAGTACTTTTAGAATACACATTTAAATATTTAAACTTGTCTTAAGGTTTTATTTAGATTTCGGTACTCTCAAAATGTACATTTAAATCCTTAAACTTGTTCGGTCCCCCAGGTGGTTTTTCAAGGGTGGTTTTTATTTTTAAAAATAAAAACTATTCAATATTTAGAAATTCATAACTAATTTATTTCAAAATAGAAAAAATACTAAACTAGTACCATTTTTAAAAAAATGTAATCTATCCACTAGTGCTCTACTTAAAGTTACATAGATTAGGAGGGATAATAAATGAGATCCATATAATTCTAAGTAGAACACTAGTGGATAAATTATATTTTTTGAAAAAAATTGGTACTGGTTTCATATTTCTCGAACATGGTTGGCAGGCCGTGCCGTCTGCCATGGACCATAGCGCACGCTCTGGCTTTGAATTGCCTCCCTTTCCCCGATGTCTTTGTGAAGGGCAAAGGGAGGCGCGATAAGCCAAGGCGCGGTGTAATGGTCCGAAAGACCCAAACCATTAGTTGAGACTGAAAGGGAGCTAAACATGTTATAGGGAGACTCCATTTTCATGTGATGTGGTTGATTCAATCAGATTAAAGGGAAATATTTAGACATCTTGTTGCTTCTCGCTCGATTTTTATGTTCAAATGTGCCTTCCTTGTCTCACCTTCAAACTAGCTAATAACAAGTAGGTTGCCATGTTTAAATACTCTAGCTTATACATAATTGGATTCCTAGTAGATAGGTCATTTTCCACTATTAGCTGCCATGTTCTAGGTTCTCTTAGCTAGAGTGTAGGCTAAAAATTAGCTACCAATTAGTTGGGCTGTTTGGACACTTTATAGCTAATTCTTAGCAGCTAAGTTTTAGTTGATGTATCAAACAGGGACATCTCCTCTAAAAATTTGGTAGATATTAAAGCATGGCTGTTAAAAAAAGAACTAGTTTTCCTCTGGAAATCTCATTGATGATTACGCAACTTGTAGGTGACCAGTATAGCCTGCAGAAATTTGATTAGGAATTGAAAAGTCTGTGATATATTGGATTTAATCTATAATTCAAAACTTTTTGCACAAGAGGACAAGTTTCAACGAACCTAAAAAAACTCAATGGATAAAAGGCACGGCTTTCGGTCAAGAAGTCGCGAAAACCCACACAAGACAATCCCCTCGCAGGAAAAAATGCGGTAAAGAAGTTTGCAATTACAAACTCTTATTTGCAGTAGATACATGTGGGTCCATGAAGGTGTTTGTTCAATACAAATGTTGTTTTAGCACGACTAGTAAAAATGTAAGTGTAGAATGGATGTGGCTGTAAACGATGGAAAGTTTGAAGTTTTTTGTACAAAATAAGTAGGAGATATGATTAAAAATGAGTTAATCAATTTTTTAACCGAAATATGTGATGATGGTATATATTACAACACATGTTTTGTAGATTTGAGCAAATTTCCATAAAAAAATATTAAAATAACTGGTGTAATAAATAAAAAAATTACTAACTACGAATGGGTAAAGATGCATTCAAATTTAGTTGAACTTACACAATATACCACTCAATTCATTCTAAACTGTAAAAGATTCTAGCCATTCAAGACTGTACATATTATGAATCTAAACTCATATACAAAACATATATTCAAAACTCAAAATCCTTTACAATTTAAAATGGATGGAGTATATTTTAGCTTTATATCGTGTAGCATAGTGTTAATACTTCAGATACAACGTGGTAGAATAGGTCAAGGCCAATTATCTTTCTTTCTTGTTGGCAATCTTAGACCCTCTTTTTCTCTTATACTTTTTTGGTTTTTATTTTGCCTCTTTTTTTCTTAGATTTGACAAAGGGAGCCACTCCTTTGGCTATCAACCATATGGCATGCACAATTGACCTCTCCAACAAAGCTCATTTTTGCAAGTGCAATCCAAAACATAAGTAAGAACATCTATAATTGTATAGTGCAGGGTTCCACTGTAAGGATCGGATGCCCAAGAGGAGGGGTGAATTGGGCTAATTTCAAACTCTAAACGAAAATTCTTAGCCTAACGAAGCTACAAATTAGCCCACTTCACCCTCTACACGAATCTACTCTACACGACAAAGCAAGGAACCCTACTCATGCCAGTAGAAAGGAAACCGGAACGGAAGCTAAGACTAGCAACACCAATGACCATAGTAAGGGACATACTAGCCAAGAGGAGACTAACCATGATGACTACTAGATGCAATCCATGAAAATAGCAAGAAACAAAAGAGCATCAAGTAGAGGGACAAGGGAGAGAGACAACCGGATTTTTTTCCGTGGTATCGGAGGTTTGGCACCCTCCCCTAGTCCACGTTGCGGCACACCCTAGAGTGTTTTGCCGCCTCCCATGCTTGTAGGCGCCCACTAAGAGTCTCTGTTCGCCATCCCGGCAAGGTGGAGCACAAGCCTTATACACAGTTGTTCTTCGGGCTTCCACAGTCTCCTTGGCAAGCTCCGAGAACGCACCCGGTCACTAAGTCCGCCTAGGAGCTGCCAATCACCAAGAGTAACAAGCCGCCGGTCTTCACTTGATCTTGATCCTCACCAAGATGGATGCACACAAGTCTTGACCTTGATCTTGCTCTCAAAGGATGAATTTGAAAGTAGTTGTTGCAAAGAGTTGAAACACAAGGGCTCTCTGAGTGTATGAAGTTACTAGAGTGTCAAAGAGCACGAAATGATCTCAAATGACCCATATATATAGCCCCCAAGATGATCGAGCCGTTGCAAAAGAGGGCAGCTGACGCAGTGAAGACCGGATGGTCCGTTCTAGCCAAAAAGAAGGGACCGGACGATACGGTCCATGTACTTTACCAACGGTCACTGGTCACATGCGTCACTGTACTATAGTCCAGTCTTTGGTCCGCTCTTAAAGGACCGGACTATATGGTCCATTACAGATCAAAGCCCACCGAGTCCGTTGCCTCTAGCTTTCTTGGTATGGTCATGTTACGGTTTCACAGACTGTCCTATCTTATCTTCATCCGAAGGTTCGCACCCCTCAGGTTTTTTAATACGTTCTGTGTACACCGTACTATCCGGTAGAGCATTTTCGTTTCTTTCCTCCAGCTGCTTGTGCTGAGTTTCTATGTCCGTCGAATGGTACGTAATCACTGGTCCGAACCATCCTGTTGAACTGATTTGCATGGAGTTCGAACAGTGTATGGAAACCTCTTTCAAAAACTTGGTACGCTCTGCCCATTTTCATCAGACCGGACCATCCGGTCCAATGTAATTTCTGCTGGACTCGATTTTCTTCAAGTGCTTTGGAGTTCCCTTGATATCCTTTGGACCATGTACCTTTGTAGCTTGCATATTTGAAGTGTTTGAGACTTAGGCTTGTGTGTGCATCATTAATTTGGTGTTTCACCCGATCAAGCTACTAGCCATTGACTCCTCTTAATAGTGCGGACGCTAAAAAACTAGAAAACCCTATCTAAGCTAGGATCCCTCATCTCCTTTGATCCTTGATTCTAGAAGAGTCCTTAGTCTTCGAGATACGAAAGAAAACCATGTCTGCTTCTAAGTGATGAAACCATTTGCATAGGGGCCATGCACAATGTCCAATGAGCAACCATTTTGTATTCATTATTAAACCTGCACTCATGAGCTCATTAGACAACACTTAAACTTGTCAATCAATCACCGAAACTCACCTTAGGGCCTAGATGCTTACATCCACAAACCAGTGCAACTTACGAAATTGTTTGGAGATATATTAACCTAAGCAAAATCCATCTAATTTAATGGTGCCCATTGAATATATAATGAAAAATGGCTAAGGCGTCAGCCAAGGGGTGCCTGAGCAACCCTAGGGTTTATATGGCATGTGGTCCCAAAAACAAGTCTTGCATCCCCGTGCATGTTTTGGTCGTCATCTTATATCGACGATTTCGGTCGACTCTGACTTAATTTTGGTATGAGACCAATTGGATTGGAAAACTTGTATATTTACCTTTCCGTACATAAGTAGAACGTTCCAAACTGAGTGTGTATGTGACCAGGGTGTCCGATTTCATTAAACTACAATCTGAACCAGCGCAGATTCTAGTTGCCATCCTGTATTGACGATTCCTGTCAACTCCGGTCATATTTTAGCATCAGACCAGCTGGGTTGGAAATAGTATATGTTTAGCTTTCCGTCCATATTTAGAACCCCAAAGGAGTCTGGGACATGCGCGTTCTTTTTCATGCGACCTACTCTAGCGGTTCGAACGTTCTTGCGAATAAATTGAACTTCAATTTGATTGAAAATCAAATATTAGATGGATAGATAATATGATGTTAAAAACTAAATAAATCCGGTGGAAACCTATTGGAAAACATGTAAACTTTACATCGTGTTAGACCGTTGGATTATGTGATGGGAATTTATGTCTCAGGGTGAGTACACCATTTGATATGTGAACATTACGTGTAAAAGATTATCTCCTAAACTCATTTTTTTTATAGAGTATAAGTAGATATATAGTAGAAGCGTTGGTAGCCTTTACCCAATTACAGTACATAACCATGCAAGGCTTTCGAGAACTGGATTGAAACACGTAGAGGCCTCATGCCCCCTTCAGACTACTCAATAGACAACGTTGTGCCCTTATTAGTTACACACAGAAAGGCTCATATCTTCTGGGCCAGAACTTGAGCACCGTACTGGGGTTGGAGGCTGAACATCAGCATCGGCGCATGAACATAGGATGCCGAAGAAACAGTAAACACAAACCGCTGAAAGCATTGCAAGATTCTGGCCAACACAGATTGTAGGACTGATCCCAAAGGGCAAGTAAGCACCTTCCTCCTGTCCGCATCCCGCCTCGTCGCCATTGGCCGCGGGGCCTAGCCTTGCCGCCTAGCGCAACAACATTCTCGACCGCAGCGGCGGCGAGCTCCGCCACCTCTACGACTCTACATGTGGCGGATCCAGCTTCCATGCTCACAGGGTGTCAGGATATGCCAGAACAAAAAAGATAGCAAAAAAAATAGCCTTTCTAGGATTCAAACTTGTGCCTTCAAGATGTAAGAAACAATTATTAACCTCTAGGATATGTGGTGTTTTGTGTTTCTAGAATATGCCATGGCCTATATGGACCACCCCTTGAGTCCGCCCCTATCTACCTCCGCCGCCTCCTCGCCGTCTCCGCCGGGACCCGCGGCGGTGGCACACTCCTCTCCATAATCGGCAACCATGAGCAGTGGCTGAGCTTGGACACAAAACAAGCGGGATCCAATTCTACATTAACGTCTAATGAAGGACTACATGATGAAAGAGAAACTTCTCAAGATGTAGGCTAATGCATGCAAGAAATCCGTTTGGCTCAGTGGTCAACACTGAAGGAATGCATGCACGAGGTCATATACGGGGTGACTCCCCGTGGCCCACGCCGCGCGAAATCTCCCGCATGCCCGTGAAACGGGCGCAAAAACGAGAGGTGCGCCCGCGCGCTCTCCCCCCGTTCCGGCCGCGACATTGTCCGTTCCGCACCGCGCCAACAAGGCACCTGCAAGCATTTTTAAGCGACGGCGAGTGACCACGTAGACGGACGCAAACCGTTAGGCACACACGCGCGGCTCGAACGGCGCCGGGAGAGGGGGTGGAAGCCTCCCACGCTTCGCGGAAGGCCGGAAGCACCCCTCTCCTCACGCGCGCGCGCGCACGCACACATTACCTTGTCGATCCTCGGCGCCATGGGAACCGAAGTGCTCCGCCCGCACGACTGCCTCGCGCGGGCTAGGCGGCCGCTGCGCCCCGCCAGGAGGAGGACGGCGGCGGCGACGCGCCAGGGACAGGGCCATGGCGTGCGCGGCGACAGGCGGGGCTCCGCAGCCGCGGTGACGCCCACGGCGACGGCGCCGAGGCAGGTCCGGACAAAGGTGGCGGCGGCCGCGGACGCGTACGCCGGGCCGGCGTTCGGCGCCATGTCGCCGTCGCCGCGGGCGCTGCCGCTGCCGCGGTTCCCCACCAGGATAGCCGCCGACGCCGCGCCGCTAGGCGTGGACGACGGCGCCACGCGGGAACTTCGGCGGCTGCTGGGGCTCCATTGACGTATTACGTAAGACCAAGCAAAAATGTAAACTGCAGGGTACGTAAAGGAGCCATGGCTGCCCGCGAGTCCTCCAGCAACACGTACGCAAGGTTCAGATGTGTGCCCGCGTGGGTGACTCTTCCAACGATTTCTTTTCGGGTTGCATCTCTTTTTTAATATCTCCGGCGTGGTTGGCCGGCCATGCCATCTGCCATGGGCCATGGCGCGAGCCTGGGCTTCGAATTGCTTCCCTTTGCCTGATGTTTTTGTGAAGGGCGAAGGGAGGCGCGAGAAGCCAAGGCGTGGTGTAATGGTCCAAAGACGGAAAGACCCATGCCATTAGTCAGAGATTGACAGGGAGCTAAACATGTTACGGGGAGAGGCTCCATTTTCATGTGATGTGGTTGATTCAATCTGATTAAAGGAGAACCTTTATGTAGACATCTTGCTGCATCTCGCTCGATTTTTATGCTCCAATGTCTAGCTAGACACTCCTCCCTTCGGCCTTTGGTTGAAATTAAGACACGCCTGTTAAAAAAAAAAAAAAAAAAAAAAAAAACTAGATTTGCTCGAAAATCTCATGGGCAATTATGCAACTTGTCGGTGCCCAACTGCCCAGTACCCCCTGCAGAAATTTGATCAAGAATTAATAACACTGGAATTGGATTTAATCCATCACTCACATTTTTTTTACTCAAGAGGACAATCAGAAGAGTTTCAGAGAACCCACGCAAGAGTACAAGACAATCCCCTCCCAAGAAAAATGAGATAAGGATGTTTAAAGAACACAAACTCTTATTTATGGTAGATACATGTGGGTTCAAGAAGGTGTTTGTTCAATACAAGTGCTATACAAGGCTTTCAAGAACTGGATTGAAACAAGTAGAGGCCTCGTGCCCCCTTCAGACTGCTCACAAGTCACAAGTAGAGGCCTTGTGCGGTTGTAACGTTATTAGTTATCACACAGAAGGCTCATATCTTCTGGATTATAACTTGAGCACCGTACTGGGGTTGGAGGGTGAACATCTGCGTTGGGGCATGGCGATAAGATGTTGAAACAGTAAACACAAACCGCTGAAGGGTCATTGCAAGTGCCACCTTGGCCTCAACCATTGCAAGATTCTGGCCAACACAGATTCTAGGACCGATCCCAAAGGGCAAGTAAGCACCAAGGTGATAACTCTTCCCATCTGCAAACCTTAATGGATTAAACTCCTCTGCATCAGTGCCCCAGACATCAGGGTCGCGTTGAATGTCAACAATAGGGAAGTCAAACCGTGTGCCAGCTGGAATGTCTAGTTTACCCAGCTTGATATCCCTAGTGGCAGTCCTATTAATGAATACAGCTGGAGGATACAGCCTGAGGGTTTCTTTTAGCACCATAGTTACCTGATCCCATGACAACAAAGCAAAATCCTTACTCATTACATTTCAAGGAAAAAAATATTATTTACGAATATAGTATACAGTCATCTCAAAAGCATTAAAAAGGTATGAATTATTCAAAGAGGTAGACTCACAATTTTGAGATCACTCAGGTTTTCTGCATTCGGGTGCTCAGACTTTCCACACACTTTGAGAACTTCATTACGTGCCTTGTCCTGCCACTCTTGATGCAATGCAAGAAGAAGTGTAGCCCATGTCAACAAGTTAGCTGTTGTTTCCTTCCCAGCAAAGTAAAATGTCTTGCATTCATGAATTATCTCTTCAATTCCCATTTCATATTCGCTCCCAGCTTTGCTGGCTGATAGCATTAACCCGAGTAAATTTTTTGAATCCTCGCATTTTACTCCATTGACTTCAATCAATTTGCTCAAGGAGCATTGGATTTCCTGGTTTAACCTCCGCCTTGTTCTGTTCTTCTTTGTTGGTACAAACCTATTGGGAAAAGGATCATATGATGAATTAATGATGTACCTGCTATATACCAACCATGCCATTCAAAAGCATACGTATGCAGTGGAAAGAAGCAATCTCACCTAAAGCCAGGAATATAAAGAGTCCTCATTGCAAGAAGAGCAAGTTTCATCTGTTCCTCTTGCAATTGAAAAATTCTTTTTCCCTCCTCGTAGCTACTTCCAAACGCCACACGGGAAATCACATCTGCACTCAAGGTGTGGAATCCTTTATGAAGATCGATCTCAAATTCAGTGCGGCTTCCACCTTCAGCCTGCCATTTATCCAGAGCAGATGAGGCAGCAGCTGCTATTTCTGGTATCCAAGCCTATATATGAGGGACAAACACAAAATGTTCATCAGATAACCATGCACATCAGAAAAAGAAGAAACATTGACAATAGAGATATGTTGCGACATTTTCTCAAGCAAAAAAAGAGATCCTTAAAACAATAGACATAAGGTTCTTCCTGTCAATCATGTATGGTATTCATTAATAATCAAGCTAAGCTATATACTTGCCACATCGAATGGGGGATCAACATCACGGTCACTGGGGAACAACATTTTCACCCATATTGATTGAAGGAATATATCGTTATCGTCGTGATAATAAAAGCAAACCAAGCGGTTCCTGTAAATCATAAATGGGCTAAAAGAACACGGGCACATATATGAAACGGACACACAACTAACAATTAGCACAAGATTTTAGCAAGATGTACACATGAGGATCGCGCTACCAGGTGTGATCTACTAGACTATCAGCAGTTTTCCTGCTTCAAGTGAAGTTGAAGAAAACGTCCCCTTACCTTCACCCTCTCCATGTTGAACGCCGGCGAAATCACTCGGCGGTGGCGAGCCCACTTCTCCCCAGAGAGCCCCACGAGCCCCTCGCCGATGAGCTGCCTGGCGAGCGGGTTGTTGCCGCCGGAGCCCGACTTATCATAGGCCCCCGTGGAGTCCGTCATCGCGGCCTTCACGATCTCCGGGTCGGAGACCACCAGCCGCGGCCAGGGCCCGAACCAGTACACGAACGGCCGGCCGTACCGCGCCGGCCAAACGCTGTACTGCGGCGTGGCACGGGCGACGACGCCGTCGTGCCGGAAGGAGGCGAGGGGCTTGGACCGCGCCACGGACAGCAGGTCGCGGAAGCCCGCGGTGTTGCCGGAGAGCAGGCTGCGCGGCGGCCACCGGATGCCCTGCCGCCGGAGGCGGCGTGCCAGGCGATGCGGGACCCAGAGGAAGGAGTGGAGCAGGCGGAGAACGTACTGCGCGGCCGCGAGGAGCGCGGCGAGGAGGAGGACGGAGGAGATGGCGGCCATTGCTTGCTTGCTTGCTAGTAGACTGCGAGTTTGCGAAGGGAAAGGGGAACTGGCTCCGTTGAGTTGACTTTGAAGAAGAGAACACCCGTGTCCATGTGTTGGTAGCGGAAAACTAGCTTCCTCCGGTCAGCATCCCGCCCCAGCGCCATCGGCCGCGGGGCCCAGCCAGCCTTACCGTCCAGCTCGGCGACTTTCTCGGCCGCACGGCGGCGGAGAGCTCCGCCTCCACTGCCTCCTCCGCCGGGTGAATCTCCCAGTATGTGCGCGGCCGGGACGCCTCGGCGACGGAGCAGGGTTTACCTTTAGGTCGTAGTGGACCGAAAACGAAAAATTGACGAAAAAATTGTCGAAATCTGAATTTTCCGAAAGGGAAGGGAGTTCAAGTTCGAAAAAACGAATTTCTGTTTATCCCAACCGAAATTCGGTGTTTTCCGACCGAAAAATGGTTTATGCAGTACAAAGATAGACATTTCATTTTTACATGTTAAAATAATCTTTTCGATAAAAAAGCACCAAAGTCCGTTCGAAAAGCACCGAAATCCGGTCGAAAAAACTAGATTTCGTTTTTATTAATATTTTTGAATTTAGAAACGAATTTTACCAAAATAATTCTTATATCGTATCCCGTGCCGCACCGAAAACGAATAAAAACACCCGAAAAAAACCTCCATCAGATCTTGATTCCATGACCAGTCCGCCCTGGAACATGCATCTAGTCTTATAGTTTTGTGCACGTGTGCCAACTGTCTAGTACTTGGAGTACTAGGCTAGGACATACTCCTAGGTTCAGCACACCCTGCGAACTTGCAGAGTCTGGTTACAACTCCTACCACTTTGTTGTATATATATGGCTGCCGAACGAAACTGTAACCTCTTTCTCCTTTTTCATCCTGTTCAATCTAACTAGTAAGCTCGCTACTCCTACTTGCCGCAGCATCATATTCATATCCGATCCAATGGAGGTTCCTGCCGGGAAGGACGAGCATGGTGATGAGCAGCAGCTGGTCCGGCAGCTGCAGTTCGCTCCGGGCTACCGCTTCGTGCCGAGCGAGCAGGACCTCGTCGACGTCTACCTCCGCCGCAAGATCGAGGGCGAGAATCTGGATCTCGACGTCGTCAACGAGGTCACCATCCTCGATTGGCAGCCCGGCGCCCTCGTCGGTACGTAATAAGCAGAGGAAATAAAAAACGGTCGGCGCGGCGCCCTTTGATACGATTTTCTATATATCTTTGTTCCCGATGATCATCGGATTCGATACATGCATTGTTTCTGTGAGAAACCTGGTATAGGGTACGGCTTGCTGTTGTGATCTGCTTTTGCATGCATGGGTGTGTAGAGAAGTACAAGGCCTACGGCGAGGACAAGTGGTACTTCTTCACCAAGAGGGAGCCATCGTCGTCGAAGAAGGAGAGAGAGCCCGACCGGAAGGTGAGGGTGCCCGGCGTCACGGCGGCATGGAAGGCGACGGGGAGGGTGTCGGTCATCCACGCCAAGGCCAAGGACGGAGAGCCGCCCATCGACGGCGTGTCCAAGGGCGACGTCATAGGGACCAAGAGGGTGCTCATCTACCACTCCAGCGACGCCGAGGAGCACCGCAAGTGGAGCATGCACGAGTACATCTTGAAAGGACACGACGAGGTATGCATGCATACATACAGAACATGCACGAGTATATCTAGGCATTATTTCTTATAAGGATTTAATGTGCTTGCTTATTTGAAAGGATGTTCTTATATTAATCATATATATAGTACTCTAATAAGATTTGCGATTACAATCAGCTAGTTCACATTAGTCCATCAATTTGTGTTCCCGCACAGATTAGAACCTTATGAGACATAAATATTAAAAGTTTATGTATTAATTTACTACTTATAGCTAATCAGAATATTGCTTGCCTTTGTGTTGCTTTCTAGAATACCAACATAAATAATTTATCATCTCTACTTGATGGCGAAAAACGAATTACCAAGTACTCTATATGTTTTTTCATCCACATTAATTCGTAGTTTAGTTTTCCTTCTTTATATCATCCCCCGGTTGTCACCAATAAGAGTTTAGTTTATACTTTAACTTGAGTTATTATGCCAACTCTTGCTAAAATATACATGTTGTTAAAAACTCTGGACTTAGATTCTGGATTCTATATTTTATAATTTATCATGGACTTAGATTCTGGATTCTATATTTTATAATTTTACTTGTTAAAAATTCAGATTATGTGTGCGCAGTGGTATATATAACTATTGTATATATAAAAAGAGATAAAACTATCAACATTGATATGTTATAACATTTTAGTAAAAATATACATATTTTATCTAAACAACTTATCGAAATTATTGCCATGCAATGTTTTATATTCAAAATGAATCTTTACTGTCATTGAAATAAATACATTTTTTATGATTGCTAACCAAAGAAATATATACTTATCACTACTTCTCATACAAATTAATACATAAGCATATATATATATATATATATATATATATATATATATATATATATATATATATATATATATATATATATATATATATATATATATATATATTTGACATACATGGTTGCACAAAATATGCGTGTTTAATTTGAGTTAGTCTTTTTGTGTATAAACAATATATAGTGATAGAAGTTAGTAATTTAAAAATATATTAGGCATACATTATGGTTTTTATTTCTATATAATATGATATATTGGTAACTTAGATACAATTTGAGAGTACAGGATTGCGATCCTGGGTAATTTAGAGGTTTAGTTTAGATTATATATATTCTAATGGTATGGTGGGTAATTTAGATGAAAATTTTGGGGTTTATTTTATATTATCTTTTATAATGGTAGAAACGAGAAATTTAGATATAAATTTGAGGATTACTTTATGTTGCTTTCCATGATGGGAAAATGTGAGTAATTTTTTTGAAAAAGAGAACAAATAGGACACTTATTATTTTTAGACTCTACTAGATGGATGGTCTGTTGTTTCTTTTTTTTTCTGTTTTTTTTCTGTTTTGAACTTTTAACTTTTTTCTAGCATTATTATTGATCATCTTAAACTAGTATAAAATATTAAGATAAGTTACAGCCACACACGTAGATTGCCTGGTGCCAAGTGTTGATATGTATTGCCTGATTAGCCTAAGACAAAGAAATAATACGCTTTATTCAACCTTGCATTTTGCGCTGATGGCTTGAGATGTTTGTGTGCATGCAGATATGGCAGTATGCCCTGTGCTCGATACAACTAAAGCAGCACTCTGATACCAATGTGGAGGCCTCAACGGCAGAGGAGCTGCAGCACCAAGAGACACCAATAACACCCACCGAGGTAGCATTGAAGCCGGGAAGAAAAGCAAAGAGGCAGAACCAGAAGACTATTACAGATAGAAAGAAGGCGGCTTCAACGACACAAGCGGAGAGACAAATGCAGCAGCAGCAGGAGGAGGAGGGAATATCACCAGAGAGACCAGTCGAACTGCCATTGACGTCGTCCAACCAAGATCATCAAGCATTGCAGCAAGAACAACAGCCCTTGGCGGCATACGGTGCGCCGCCGGTACTCCCCACCGCACCGCTGCAGGAATACCCCTCGCATCCAGATGGGAACCATCAGCTCGGAGCTTCCTCGTTGATGCATCAAGGAGACGCACACGAGTACAAGCACAGCTTCCACTGCGAGGACGCGTATCATCAGTCCCTCAGGCAGCAGGGGCACCATCAGATGCTCCACAGCCGAGAGGAACAGCCACTGGGCTTCATTGGCAGTGAGTTTTTCAACTCTCTTGGCACTGGCAGCAACGTCGATCATGTTGGGCTAATTCAGCAGCAAGAGGATCACGACTTGTTTGGAGTGCACAGCCAACACCTCTATACAGAAGGGCCATACTTAAAGCAAAACGCCGATCTCTTCACGGGCAACACTTGGAACAGCAGCAGCTGGGAGCATGGTCAGCATCAGATTTACCAGCAGGAGAATGAAGGTGCCTTTGGAGCACAACTGAAGAATACAAATGCTCAATATTATGACCAGTCTATTGAGCAAGAAGTGTACGGCACTAGTGGACAGACAGATTCTTATGGTTCTTTTGATCAGTACACCATGGGCGATGATAATTCTGCTGATGGTTCCTTTGACATAGAATCATTTTTTGCGGGCTTATCTGATGATGACCCTCATCAGGACTTGGTATCGGCATACAGGAGGGGAGAGCAAACCAGCAACCTTGCAGCCAACATGAGCTCCAGTGACCATGTCCATAATAGCAACATGCTGCCGATGGGCGAGCCATCCTCTTATATGGAAACAGTGTCTATGCAACATGTCCAGGATCTTGGTGGTGTTAGTGCTGGTGATTGTTCTTGGGTGTGTCAGACCGCCAGATACATAGGAATTTAATTTAGGGCTTTGTTCTAGTGATTACTAGCTACCAGTAGTATTAGGAGTGAATTGCATGTCAGGTTCCTAAACTTATCCCGAGGTACCATACAGGTCTATTCTATGCATGAAGTTTTAAAGTGGTCATATGGGTCATTTAACTCTTCAAGTGGTTCTTTCCAATGTAAATATAGGTCCACGATTAGACCTCAAGTGAATTAAGAATGGAAAGTTGATGAACTTAGATGATCACTTTGAAATGTTAAAGGATCTGGGTGATCACTTTTGAAACTTCATGGACCTAAATGATACCGCGGGATAAGTTTAAGGACCCGGTGTGCAATTCACTCTAGTAGTAGATTATTGAACTTGTCTCCCTCTTTTGCATGGTACTCCAGTTAGCTTGACTTGGTGTTTATCAGCGTCTATCTGGTATGCATTGCATAGTATAAGAGCATAACTTATCCTTTTGTTATATTTTCGAGTGGATGCGATGATTCTATAATCTAATGACATCCTCATTGCGTTTACGAGCTAGTTTGATTAGCACAAAATATTGGGAATATTTTTCTATGCCAGATATTGTGTCCCATGTAGCAATTAAAGTAGCCTATGCAAATGCGTCTTGTTGATCGTACCATAATGAATCATAGAATCCTTTTAATTATGTCAGTTGAATAGTTAGAACTGTATGGTGAGATACATAACCTTGTATGGTAACTTGGATTCAACATGTGTTACTTTATTAAAAAAACATGTGTTGGATTCAACATGTATGGACATTGACTCTAAGCATAAAATAGCACACATATTTCAGTAGCCGTAGTAGTGCAAATTAAGTTGGGTTCATGAATGCGTGGACATGCAGGTTCATGAATGTGTGGACATGCAAGTGGTTATCATTTTTGTTGCCCGTAGCAAAGCATGAACATTTAACCAGCATCTGCCAAAGTCTCCAATTGCTTTAAGCATGAGTTCAAAGCTTGGAAGAGTTGCTACATTGTGTGCAATACTGGTTTCATAGAAAATTGGCATATATACTCACATGCTTGATCTCTCCTTTCTTCTCTTTTTCTGAGTTGACACTTTGGTATGCACCTTATTGCTAAGGTTGGTTCCCTTCTTTGCATCAGTAGTTTCTTCTAAAGTGCCTTTGCAAAACCTCGCCATGTGGCCACCTTTGGAGCTACTTGTACTTCCAGTCTTCCCGGGTTGAAAACAACCACATAATTGGCACCCTCTTCTTGACTTGACGCTTCTCCCTATGAGAGACTCAAGCTAACTTCAGCTCTAGCACTAGCCCTTTCTTTTGTCCTTGTCTTCCTTCTTAGCATTTTTCTTTGTCAGCAATGCAAACATATCACAATTGGCAACATTGCTTTTGGGGATTTTAGCTAGAGGGTACTTACCACATGAGCACAGCTGCTCACAAAAAATTGCACTTAAGCTGATACTTCTTGGTCTTATCTAGAAGAGTACAATACTTCCAAACAGGATCTCCCGTTGAGTTAGCAACAGTAGCAGCTTGGGAATTTTGAGCAACAGAGGCAGGGGCAGTGCTTGAGGCACCAACAGCCACACCTACGCAAAAATAATTTTTTGCATCAGAAAGACAACCCTGCACAATCATACTAAAATTGGTGGCCGTGTGCTACTTCTACGCATTACTTCTTTATAATCACCGCTAGCTAACAATACCGTAATACATGTGGACAGGGGGACTCCAAGATTTGGAGAAGGAGAATGGGAAGAGGAACTTGCCTGGTTCTTGTGGCCGAGACATGTGGACTTAGCCACGGAGGAAGTCACCGCGAGGGGCCGCGAAACACCTTGCTTCCTATGCCTGCTAGCTTGCTGTTCGCCGTCCGTGAGGAGGAGCTAGGTCGTCGGCCACAAGGAACTAGCGAGCAGTTGCCGATCGCCGCCACGAGGTGTCGAGGAGCGGGGCGTCACCGTCTGAGAAGATCTGGACGCCGCCAGTCTGGAGGGGGCCAGTCTGGAGGACCTGGCCGCCATCGGCAGTGAGTGGGCGGTACGCTCCGGTGGGCCTGTGTGGGCTGCAGGCCTGCAGTACAAGTGAGCCTCAAAATTTTGGCCCGTGAACGAAAATAGAAATAGCACCATTATTTTCCTGCCATCGCTTCGTCATTTATTGCACGAATACAGACAATGTAATAAACGGTCCGTTGGGGTGAGCCTTAACGCCACTAAATTGTGCTATAGCCGTATATCTGTCATAGCAGTAAAAACCAGAGCATAGCCTAAGTCTCTCTAAACGCCATAGGGCCGTTATAGCCTGCTATTTAAACCATAATCGGTGGTTGACTTTTCTCTAAACCTACTAAGGCCATTTTCAGCAACTTACCCATTCCACTGTTTATATTTCAAACTCCACTTTCTCTACCATGTCGAAATATTGTTTTGCACATTCTATAGACGGCCTAATACTAATAGAGAAACTTGATGGATTCCCAATCTTCAAACATGAGGTCATCGTAGCATCACTGAATCACCGGAGAGTTTAGAAGAGTTCCGCACCATGTAATCCAGCTCTAATCTAACAACTCCACCATAGAGTAGCTCCACTACGGAGCTAGAGTGGATGGAAAGGAAGTTTGGCGTAAGAGTTAGTTCCGCTCTCTAAAATAGATGTTTTGTTCATCGTTTGTCTAATATATCCTTTGTTTGGTGTTTTTGGGGACAAGCCCAACGGCCGGCGAGCAGCAAGTGGTGGGGACGAGCCGCACGATCAAGCCACTCGGCCAACGAGCGGTGCGCGGCAGGGGCAAACGGCTCGGCCAGCGAGTGGCGCGATCGACATGGATGGAGGTGGGTGGCGGCAGAAGAGAGGCGACGGCGGAGGTGTGTAGCTGCAGCCGGTCTTCTTTTTCTTTCACGCACATGAAGCGATACGTGTAATCGATGACATGGTGGGTAATTTTTCCAAAAACTCCATGAAAAGGGTTTTTGGAGCTCCCTTTCAATAGCTCTATGGTTTTTTGTTGGAGTTGGCCCCTAGATCCACCTTTTCCCCGGAGCTGGAATTTATAGAGTTGCACCTGTTTAGTCCGACAAAGGGGGTGTTTGGATCCCCTGGCTAAAATTTAGCCCCCGTCATATTGAATGTTTGGATGCTAGTTAAAAGTATTAAATGTAGTCTAATTATAAAACTAACTCCAGCAGCACACTCATCGCATTTCTCAAATTCAAACTCCACTCTGTCTAAGGTATCAAAATAGTACCAAACAATGCTAAATTGAGGTTACGCAGAAGTGAGCCTAAGATGGATGGAAATGCTAAAGTAAGATTCCCACTATTATGTGGCACTGAGCACAAAAATATTTGGGCATATTTGATATTATTACCTTATTTTTCACTCCCGTAGCAAGTAGGAAGGAAAACAACTCAGGGTTGCTTGGATTAACCATTCTTTATCCGAATTGAAAAGAATAAAAGTAACAGAGGAAAATAAGTTTAATTTTTCCTTAATTTCCTCCGATCTTTTTCAATTCCAATTGAAAATGAGTTTTTCCAAACGTGGCCTAAATAGAAACTTGGAAATCAGATTTTGCGCTGGAACTAGCGCGTTTTGGGCGCCGAGTCGTCCGTTCCCCGGCGCGATTTTTATTGTCAGCATCGCGGAGTTGGAGTAGTGTATCCGGGGCCGGGAAAGGACCCAACTTCACCGGATTCCATGGATGGTCGTTTTTGCAAGGAACGTGCGGGATAGGTAGCCGGATCAAATATTGGGCTGGCTTTGGCTCGGCTTCGGCAGCGTAGGTCGCAGCGTAGCGGCGGAGGAAGCCCGCTCGGCAAGGGATCTCATCTATCCCCTCTCACATATTCCCCTTGCGTGCAAGCTCCCCTCCCCGTCTCCCCGCCACGGGTACCCGAGGAAAAGCCTCGTGCGCTCGTGGATAGGCCGTTGGGCCCGGGCGTCAGCGAGAGGAGACGAGCCGGTTCCGGGGACGCCAAGCCAGGACGTGTAGACGAAAACCGGGTGGTATTTCTTGGGATTATTTAAAGGGCGTGGGAGGGAGATAGGCACACGAAAGCAACAGCGAGAGGAGAGAAGGGAAAAGGGTGAAGCCAGGGAGTTGTTGGTTTCGGTTCTGGTCGGCGTCGGAGGGGGAAGGGAACGACGAGCGGCGAGAGGCGAGGAGGCGTGTGCGTGGGGGGAGGAGGAAGCGCAGATGGTGGCAAGCTGAGTCTGCGGATCGCAGCGGCGGCGGCGTCGTCGGGAGGGATCGGCGGGGCGGCACTCGGATGGTATTGGGCTTCGCCGGCGCCGGAGGCGGCGATCGTGGATGGGCGGCGGCGGGGTCGCGGGCCGGGGGTTGTAGGAGCGGCGGCGGGGGAGTCAGAGTCGGAGTCGGAGTCGAGCCGGGCGCTCGTGCTGGTCTCCGGGCTGGGGGAGGGGCAGGAGCGGCGGGGAGGGATGAGGCGGGGGAAGGGGGGAAGGAATGGGCTGCTGCCGAGCTCGCTGCGGATCATATCGTCCTGCCTCAAGACGGTCTCATCCAACGCCGGCTCCGTCGCGTCCACCGTGCGCTCGGCCGGCGCCTCCGTCGCCGCCTCCATCGCCCCCCAGGCCGAGGACGAGAAGGACCAGGTCCGCTGCCCCGCCCCCTGCCTTCAAAGATTTCATTTTTTTTATTTACGCTGCTGCCAGATGACTGTGGGCGAGCGCTGGGTTTGCTAATTTTAGTGCCTCGCGTGCAGTCCTCTACTCAACCATGGCATTTCGTTACTGCTGTAGCAGGTTTTCAGTAGTGCTTGGGTGCGCATCCTTTGCTCTAGTAGATTCGGAATTCGAGCGGCAATTGCTCACGCTTCAAGTGAGTTGACCACGAATCACGTTAAGACTAGTTTCCAAAAGTTAGAGAATAGTAGAATGTGTGGATTTGTTGCCCTTGCAATCGTGCACTCAATAATGCCATTCTGTACTACGAGGTTGTGAGTGATCTGGCTAGCTAGAGCTTATGTTATTGTAGATTCTAAATTCCAGGGGGGGGGGGGGGAGTTAATGAAGCTTTAAGGAGTTGACCATGAATTAAATTAAAGTAGTTAGAAGATGTTAAAGTACTGGATGGCCAGTTCCTCTGAAGAGAAAAGTACAGAGACCATGGAAAATACCACTTTTAGTCATCCTGTGGAATTCTTCTGTGCTGTTATTGTACAGGGGTAATATAGGTGCCTTGTTATTTTTGTCAGCAGTTTTTTTAATCAGATCCTTCTCCAGCTTTCTTAAAGTTTGTTGCTAATTGAAGATTGGATGATGTGATGCCTTCTATGGATATCGAAATGTTTGCTTGTCCATATATAGTTAGTGCTTGGCTCTATTCGGTTCCGCTGTCAGAAGTTTTATAATAGGAAAAGTGTTTGCTACAGTATGTTTCTGCTAACTTTTCCACAAATGCAATCCTGATGCTCCACCTATAAACAGGTTTTGTGGGCTGGATTCGATAAACTAGAGCTCCATCCATCATCATTCAAGCATGTTCTGCTCGTTGGCTACTCAAATGGGTTTCAAGTGCTTGATGTCGAGGATGCTGCGAATGTTTGTGAATTGGTCTCGAAACGTGATGGCCCAGTTACATTTTTACAAATGCAACCCACTCCAGTCGGCTCTAAGGGCACTGAAGGATTCAGAGCATCACATCCCATGCTTCTGGTTGTTGCTGGTGATGAGACAAATGGCCTGGGTGCGGTTCAAGGCGGTCGCTTAAGCGCACTGATCAGAGACACAAACAGTGAGCCTCAAGCTGGAAATTGCATTTCTACCCCCATGCCCACGGTTGTCCGTTTCTACTCTATGAGGTCTCACTCCTATGTACATGTTCTTAGATTTCGGTCCGCTGTATATTTAGTTCGCTGCAGCCCACAAATTGTCGCTGTAGCCCTTGCAGCGCAAGTAAGTTCCTCTTGGCACATCTAATGTTTCGTACTGTAAATTGGTATTGACAAAAATGGACTTAATAGATAACACTGAAATACTTATCTTAGTGATACTTGTCTTCCTTTACTACATTGCAGATCTACTGCTTTGATGCTGTTACTCTTGAGAACAAGCTCAGCGTTTTGTCATATCCTTTGCAAGGTGCACCTGGGGTAAACATTGGGTATGGCCCGATGACTGTTGGCTCAAGATGGTTAGCTTATGCCACAAATACTCCTCTATTGTCAAACACAGGCCGTCTAAGTCCACAGAACCTCACACCTTCACCAGGAGTGAGCCCATCTACTTCTCCTAGTAGCGGAAGCTTAGTTGCTAGATATGCAATGGAGTCTAGCAAGCAATTAGCTACTGGTATAATAAATCTCGGTGACATGGGATACAAAACATTGTCAAAGTACTGCCAAGAACTTCTGCCTGATGGTTCCAACTCCCCTTTGTCATCAAGCCCAGGGAGGAGATCTGGTAAGGTTCCTTCAAGTGTTCATCCACTGGAAGCTGACAATGCTGGAATGGTTAGTTGAAGCCTCACTAAGTTTTTTTTTTTTTTTCCTTATCAAATTATAAATGCATGGAAAGTAAAATCTTCAATGTAAAGTAATGAAAGCACACTGACACCTTGCAGGTAGTCATCCAGGATTTCACTTCCAAAACTGTTGTCTCGCAGTTTAGGGCTCACACAAGTCCCATATCTGCTCTTTGTTTCGATCCAAGTGGAACACTTTTGGTGACAGCCTCTGTTCATGGGCATAACATAAATGTTTTCAGGATCATGCCAACCTGCATTGCCAATGGCTCAGGCACTACACGCTATGATTGGACAGCTTCTCATGTTCATCTTTACAAGTTGTATCGTGGCATGACAGCAGCTGTATGTTTACCGAGCATATAAAAAGTCTTGTAATGTCTTATGGTTTTATTCATTTAATAATTACCTTGTATTTGCATGCAGGTCATACAAGACATCTCTTTTAGTCATTTTAGCCAATGGATATCTATTGTTTCATCTCGAGGTACCTGCCATATTTTTACATTGTCCCCTTTCGGTGGGGATGCCAGTCTGCAGCCACAGAATTCTCACAGTGATGGGCCACCTCTTGCCCCGTCTCAGTCAAGGCCATGGTGGTCAAAGCCATCCTTTCTTACAGATCAGCAGCTTCACCAAGTTCCCTCAACTGTGACAAATTCAGTAGTCAGTAGAATAAAGAATAGCACTTCTGGTTGGCTAAATACTGTCAGCAATGTGGCTGCTTCTGCAAGTGGAAAACTATCTGTGCCATCTGGTGCTGTTACTGCTGTTTTCCATAATTCCATCTACCAGGGTTCTTTGCCAGTTCCATCTAAGGCTAATGCTTTGGAGCATCTATTGGTGTATTCACCATCTGGTCATGTTATTCAACATGAACTTGTACCTTCTTCAGGTTCTGAGTCTTCTGGCATCAGCCCAAG
Source organism: Paspalum notatum (assembly GCA_022530915.1). Classification (NCBI taxonomy): domain Eukaryota; kingdom Viridiplantae; phylum Streptophyta; class Magnoliopsida; order Poales; family Poaceae; genus Paspalum; species Paspalum notatum. The sequence continues at coordinate 30,642,778 of CM039692.1, forward strand.
AGTTGGGTCAGGTACTAACTTGCAACTCCAAGATGATGAGATGCATGTTATTGCTGAACCAATTCAATGGTGGGATGTGTGCCGTAGGACAAACTGGCCAGAAAGAAATGAAAACATTGCAAATATTGCATTGTATAACCAAAGAAACAGCAAGATGTCATTGGATGCTTCTGACTGTGAAGATAGCGAGCATTCAGATTCCACTACTTCAAATGATGGTATATCTGGGAAAGAGGTTATGAGAGTCCGAGAAAAATCAAGCTGGTATCTGTCTAATGCAGAAGTACAGATAAATTCATGGAGGATTCCTATCTGGCAGAAATCTAAGGTATGCTGCAATGTCTTTTAATGACACGCTAAATCATGCAAGAGCGAGAGCGAACGATCATTCATGTATTTTTTGGTGCAGATTTGCTTCTACGTGATGGACTGTCCTGCTGCGGAGTCAGGAGAAACAGTTAACAGCAGTGGTGGAGAAATTGAGATTGAGAAGTTGCCTCTTCATGAGGTTGAAATTAGGAGAAGGGAGTTGCTCCCTGTATTCAAGCAGTTCCACTATTCTGATCGAAATTCTAGTGGCAGGTAGTGTCAATGAAACTATTTCTAATGGCATCTCACTGTTGTAGATGAGCAAGCATCTGATCTTATTTTTGTTGGTGATCAGATTCTCTTGTGTTTCTGTTTTCTGGTGAATTTTGCTATTATTTGAAATATTGTTATCACCTGAATCTACTTTTCCAGTGTACTTAAGTTGCATTTGGTTACTATTTAGCTGTGGTATGCCAACTGCCAAGCAGGGATCGCCTTTCCGTTCGGAAAGGCCGGAATTTCGGACCGGAATTTCGTTTCTGGTCCCTACCGGGAAAGGAATTTCGGTCTGGAAAGGGGTAGATTCCAGTTCTAAATTCAAAAATATGAAAGTTAAATTTTTTGGTCAAACCGAAATTTTGCTACAGTAAAAACGGAATGGTGAACCCTGATGCCAAGACTTGAGGCCAATATGATGCACTCAATTACCACTTTTAGTTCTGCAATGTGTTGATAAGTTTAGGATGCCAATTATGAAATATATGTATTTCCAGTGTGTTCAGAACATTTAGAGATAACATTTAAATATACCGTTAGGTGACATCTTATTGAATAACTATGAATAACAGTATGTAATGTGAGCATCAGCAGATAATAATCTAGCACATCATAATATTAAATGCATGTGGGACTATGGCACTGGCACCTTTAGGGTGTGTTTAGTTCAAAGGATGAGCTAGGATAGAGCCATTCCTTCCTAGTTTTGATATAGTGTTTTGTTGGAATGTTGCCGAATAGATTCATTCCTCACTAAGGAATATTCTCTGAGATTCGGGATGGACTTGTTCTAGAAAAACGGTGGAATGCAGCCATCCCAATCCTGAAATCTGGGGTGGAGCCATCCCATCGCAGTTGCTCTCAAACCTAACATACTCTTAGGCAGTAGGCATGTGTTTGGTATCATCCTATCCCTGTTTTTTTAGTATGGGATCATCCCATATTCCCATCTCATGTTTGGTTGAGACTTGAGAGGGATGGGTCCATACCAGTTTCTTGTTTGGTTGGAGGGATTTGCACACATGGGATGGATGGCTGTTTAACACCGTCAACCGTGGGACCCACCTGTCACTCATATGTGGGGCCACATGCTAGACTCTGTAAAGATCTATTTCCACCTCGTTGGGCCCAAGTGCCCTCTCTACCACTCAGTGCACTCTGTCGACTGTTGTGTATACAATCTTACTTAATTTTACTAGAAAATTTTGATTTTACTAATCAGGTGGTTATCTAACCTGCTTGTTTCTCACAATTTTGAATAAAAGAAATATTGATTGATATTTCTTTCAAGAATGTTGGTATTTGTCCTTGAAAATGTTATGTATTTCTAACTTTTTTAAACTGAGGATATACTCTCATTGACTTGTTTTCATCTCTAAAATGTGACGACAACAAATGCAGCTTTGGGTGTCAATTAATGCAAGAAGTAAAAATGAAACAAAATTCTCATTTTGGTAGAACCCTTTCTACTTATGAGTATATATGTGGGGATTGATTCTCTTCGGGAAGTAATTCTTGCTGAAAGTGATTTCTAGGATAAACTTTATTGAGAAGTTGTTTTTCAGCTCCTATCAATCTAGTTCCTTGGATTCAGCCTGAAGGCTTTACTGAACTCTGCCAAACAGGCCCTAATGCAGCTCTGGATGGAATTAAGTAATGGGTGAATTGATTTGTGTAACAAAATACTCCTAATGAGTCTTAAATACAAGTGTATTTCAAAATGCAAAGGAGGCAGTGAGACAATTCAGTTAAAAGTGTAGAGAATTGTTATCGGTGCTGTTTATCTGTGTTTTGCAGGGTTCTTTGTTTCAATACATCTGAGTATCTGACTTGCAAATCGTTAGCATCTTGTAGGAATATTGCAAATGGAAGTTGAATATGCTATCCTTAGGCCATGTTTGTTTTAGCTTACAGACAGTGGATTGCAGCCTGTACATTGTTATCTGCAAGCTGAAACAAACAGGTCCCATATTGTAATTTGTCCACAGGCTAGGTTGTTAAATTCCAAGACTCTGCTTCCCCTGCAAGTTGAAACAAAAAGGGCCTTAGGCTTGGTTTGGGTACTCTTGAATTGGAGGGATTGAGGTGTGTGTAAATCCACAATAGATCAAAATCTCTCAGTCCCTTCCAATCCACCTCAATCCCTTTTAAAACTAGAGTACCCAAACTATGCCTTAGTAGTTTAGCTAATGAACTTTTTATGAGTGCAAATGAAGTTTATTCATGGTATTGCCTTTTATTATGTTGTAGTTGCATGTAACGTGGGATTGTGCAATGATGTAGGGATATTGCAAATGGCTTTCACAATGCCTCGTACCACACTGGTGATGCACAGTACAGCTCTGTAAAAGATAATGGTGAATATGAAGCCAAGCCAGTGGCCCCAATATCTGGATTTTACCCTGGTAAGCATATGATGTCAAGTGTATTTGTCATTGTTGTATTATATATTATTGTTGATTGGAAAATCTTATTCTTGTAGATATGAGGAAAGTAGCAAATATGAATGGTCTAGCTGGGCAACCATTGTCTGGACCTAGCTCTGCTGTTGATCTTAAGCAAGTGGGGGAGTGCAATGCTATTGAATCTCCTAATGCTTCAAGTTTGGCTGCCCAACAAAAAGCAGAGAATAAGAACAATGGATGTGTATCAATGTCACCTGAAAGAAATGCATCCATCAGATCATTGAGCAGCCATTCCCTCTTGGATGGACCTCTAGATGGAATGCTGTCTCCTGCAAGTAGCGCATCATGCAAGCCTGAAACTGCCAATAATTCTGTGCTCAACAATGTTGCAAGCACTGACATACCAAATGGGTGTCTCACCACTGTCCATTCTGGGCAGCAGGAGGCATCCGATTCTCATAATTCAGTGGAGTTTATCCAATATTTCCAAGAGGGCTATTGTAAAATATCAGAACTCGATGACTGCCGTGAGTTAACTGAGGCTGTTACTGACGCTGACAGCAGCAGCAGCCACTGCGAGAGAGAGAAGCCCGAGGAAGATGGGGATAACGATGACATGCTTGGAGGAGTTTTTGCCTTCAGTGAAGAAGGTTCTAGCCATCAATCAACTCATAAGTTACTAACGTCCATGTGCTTATCGATATTCATCTTCTGATTTCTCCCCCTTGTTTGCAGGTTGAACTTACTATACTGCTTCACTTGAGATTAAGAGATAATGGAAAAAAGTGCCCACAACATTCAGTGTGCAATAGTATGTAGAGGATGGTGAAATTCTAGTATGCTTTCATGGAATAAAGCTGTGCCAAAACGATCATCTGATGTGTTACATGTTTTCAAGGTAAAGCTTGCGCTCAATGTTCGTGTGCTAGAAGTTCTCTCGAATGTGAGGCCAATATCCCTCCAGGCAATTAACTAATCTGCGGATCCACGTTGAAGGAAGTTGGGTGCTGTCGAGAAGTTGCCATTGCTTGCCGCAACACCACTCCCTTAGTGTTGTTTGTACATATACTGTCAGACCCATTTGTTTTGTGCCATACTTCCGGGACATTGGGTGGTTATGAATCCCGTACCTTGGCAGCCATATTTGTTGACCGCTCCTGCCAAGGCCTGTGAATGTTCCATGTTTATTTGTACAGACTTTCTGTTTTATTGGGAAAAGGAAAAAAATCAAGCAACGATTAATGTGACATAATTGTATAAACATTCAGTAAAGAATTTGCATTTCGATGATGTGTTTTTTGATTATTGGCATAGAAATAGCGGAATTTGGATGGCAGGAGGAAGTTCCCAATCTGGTAGGCACAGAAACTGTTGCAAGCTTATCAATACAAGGGCAACACACTGGGGCACTGGGGTAAAACTTCTATGTGATTCCCAGTGAGATTCGTGAACTTTTAAAAAAGTCAGTATCAAGATCCATGAACTCTCAAAATTAGTATCTAGGTAGGTCTCATTATGGGCTTGAATTCTTATTTGGAGAAACCACTTGAAAAGGAAACGGTCTATGGATCTAACTGAATCTAGAAAAAAAAAAAAAAGCTTCAGTACTTTGTTCAAGGGAGAAAAAAGGTTTCAGGCTTCCAACGCATTTCACACTCCTAGAGTTCAAGTCACCCATTTTTTCGCTTGTATAATTGGCAGTCAACTTATCTGCATTGGGCCATTTTTTAAGCCTATGGTTTGAAGGCAAAGAATAGGTGAGTATTGTTCACGTGGTACTTAAGCCATGCACAAGACCACACATTAGATTAGGCTAGTTGATTTGCTAGGAAAGGAATAAGTTCGATCGATATGTTGGTACTTAAGCCCACGCATAGTACCACACGTTAGATTGGGGTTAGTTGATTTGCTAGGAAAGGAATGAGTTGGATTGATTGCTTAGGGTATTTCCTTGGAGGTCAAGTAAGCCGTTTGTGTAAAAGAAGCACCGGACATGGCTCCAAAGCGAGGGTGAATGTCTGTTTCTTCCTACTATCTCAACAAAATCCCTTCTCCCTCTTCCTCTCCCATCCATCTCCACTCTTAATTTTTGTCGTTGTTGTGTTCCAGATTTTGCTAGGATTGTTGGTTAAAGGCATGTTCTTCGCGAGGGGTACTGGGAGAAGACGACCTACACCAATTGGACTTTGAAGAGCGGCAAATATGTAAGGTACGTGTATTCTTGTCCTTATGCCCTCTCATTCCTTCATAGCAATAATCGGTGTGAAATTGTAATACCCTGGTCTATCAGTGTTCTTGTTTCAGTCTGTTGTGGCCCATGTATTTTTTTGGTAGAAATTAGTCCTACGTTGATTGTTTATGTAGGTTGGGAGAGTTTATAAGCCTCCGTGTTCTAAATGTATGACTTCTGGGTTAACCTTTTACACAAAGTGAGGGCAAAGGTGTAAACAGAGCTCTTCGGAAGGGCTGTGCCGTAAGCAGATTTTGGATATCGTAGATCTAGTATCCTCGTTACACGTGTCGATATGTGTCGATCTCGTGGAATCTGTCGTGAAAGCAGTAAGCTGTCGAGGGCTCCCCTTAAAGGAAGGGAGTGTTCTACTTTCAGTCCGTTATGCTTATGTATTTTTTTTATCAAATTAGTCTCGTCTTGGTTGTATAAGTAGGTTCGAACCATCTTATAAGCCTCTGTGGACTGTCGGACGACTTGTACAGTGGCAAGACATACCGTCGCAGTTAGGATAACACTAATAGGACTACTTCTCTACGCAAAAGGCCCACTAGTCATACATGTGTATTGCCTTCTCCCTTGTACTATAAAAAGGAGGGGAAGGTCTCATTGTTGGGGGACTAGACTTTTCACAAGCATTCTCACAACTCTCTTGGCATGCACCACATACACACGGATTCTAGCATAGCACTCAAGCTCTCCAGCGCCCTGATATACTCCCCATAGCAACCTTGCAGTGTGATTCTTGAACAATGGACATCACCACACAAAAAGAACATAGGGTGTTACGCTCGAGCGGCCCTAACCCCAACCTCTATGTGTGTGTATAGCATCGTATAAATAATTGTTTTGATCCGATGGATTAATATAGCAAAACTGAAAGTTGGATTGGCCTTCAATCATTAAGAACTTTAAATTTTAGGAATATTTTTTCTTGTATCATGGTTAATCCCTATCTTTAAGTTGCTTTGAGGATTTGGGCTAAACTGAAGCACATAATAGCCTAGTTTTGTAGTAGTCACATGACTGATGCTCCTGCAGTTCGTGGAGTGGAATTGCTAGTTAGATTTTCAATTCTTGGTATAGTTCTAAGAATGTGTCATGCTATACGATATCAAACATCAACAATTTTAAAGGCACACCTTGCTTATGTTGTTAATAACATTTTGAATTAGCTTGTCGTTGAGTGAATAATAGTACTATGGGAATATGTTGATGTACCTGAGTTGACTATCTCAATATAATATTGTTTATCTACATATATAGCTATTTGCATCTTTGTCAGTCCTTTATTTTCATTAGGCACATATGCACAACTTAATTATACTTGTTCTTTTTCATCAGACGTAGTTCAAAGTAAGAAATAAAAAACTCATGGCAAGAAAATCAACACACATCTTGTTTATGTGCTAGATTTGGGCACTGCATTATTCATAAGCCTATGCACTAAAGGAGAAATTTCAGGCCGCCTTTGGTAGGGCTTCTCGCGCGGCTCCGTGCGCAGCTCTTGCCGAAGCCCTGCCAAAGGGTTCCCGAAAAATGGCTCCTCTGACGGAGCTCTCCCGGAGTCGGAGCCATTTCTTGTATAGGGAGCCGGAGCCCCCAAAAGTGGCTTCTTCCAAGCTTCGGCGGATGCTTCCTTCTCTACCCTTCCTCACCTCGTGCTGCTGCCGGGCGCTGCAGCGCCAAGCCCCTCCGTCGCGTCGCACAGGCTGCTGGGCCCCAGGTTCCTCCATCGCGCCGAGCTCCTCCACTGCGCCGTGCAGGCCGCTGGTCGCCGAGTCGCGCAGGCCGCCGGGCGCCGCGCTCAGGCCGTGGCCACCGGTCGCCGAGCAGGCGGGCGCGCCGGGTGCCAAGCTGCGCAGGCCGCCGGTCGCCGAGCAGGCGGGCATGCCCTCCCCATGCCTGAATGGTTAAGAATGGATGGATGAGAATGGATAAGGAGTGGATGTATAAGAACTTTAAAGAAGAAAAATAAATCAAATTTCAACCGATTTTAATTATTTATGCAAATTTGATATTGTTACACTCTCATCATGTTCATCAAAGTGAGATCAAATATTTGCAAAAAAACCAAGGGCATTATGGCCTTGCCAAAGGGGGCCTCAATAACTGACATGTAAATTCACACGCCTCATCAGATTTGACAACCAATTCGCATGCCAAGGAATCTTTCATTTTGAGGGATTCTCTCCATTTTTGCCAAATTTTTTCTTTTCCCTCTCTGGCCGATGTGAAGGGACCATTTTACCCCTGGCCCAAATCCCCTCTGTTCTCAGATCGATCGGAGAGGGACGCGTCCTCGCCCGACCCCGCGCCGCTGCACCAATCTTTGACGTGTCCGCCACCGCTGCAAGAGATCAGGTACTCCTCCCTCCCGCTTTCCCTCCCGATCTCCTGTCCCCTCCATGTGATGTTGTTCTCTTGTTCCTGTTGTCACAAGGTAGCCATGTTTACAAGGTGCCAGTTCTTGTTTCCATTGTGATGAGTCGCAATACATCACGCCTAGGGTTTGGCGATAGGAAGGAGCACCAAGGATTGGATATGGCACCAAACTAGAGGTTGATGGTGTGACTGGGTTGCCATTGATCCCGTGCCCTGCTTGCAAGGACGTGAGGCTCATTGCTTTCACCTGCAAGCATACCAAGAACTGTGGGAAGAGGGTTTTCAAGTGACCAAGAAATTTGCAATCAGTGAGATTTTCTTCTTTATACCATGAACATTGAATTCACAGTGAAGTTGTTATGTGGGGCCGCAAGTATAGCCGAAGGACCCCAAAGGGCGCCGTCACAAGTGGCTAGGAGTCCATTGTTAGGAAGGTATTGGTTAATTTCGGGAATTATTGGTTGTTAGGCTAAATTAGGAAGAGTTTCCAGGAATTATTGAGTTAGATTAGGAAAGAGTTGTTGGAGTCTGGCCAATGGCCTTTATGTAAGCCGCAAGGCACCAGGAAAGGAGGCAGGCAAGAAGTTTAATCTACTATCTTCTATCTATCTTCTCTCTAGTCTCCCTTGTGCTCTCCAAGATAGATCGACGGCGAACCGCCGGAGATCATGCCCTCCACAGCCGAGGCCCTGCTCCTCCGGCACTACCCCTACCACCTCAACGACGACCTCCCCAGCGCCATAACATCTTGGTATCACGGGACCTCGATCCTACAACCCCCACCACCATGGCTGATTCCAATCCCAAACCCGTCACAATGGAGTCTCTTGTTGTCGCATTGACCGCCATCAATGAGAAGCTTGCGCGTCTACCGGTGATCGAGCAAACCTTGGCGCAACAGCAGCAGGCGATTACTCGTCTGGAGCAACAGCCCGGCCGTGGACGCAATCCACCTCCAGGAGGCATCGAGGACCGGCCCCCACGTTACCACAAGCTCGATTTTCCGAAGTTCGACGGCAAATCGGATCCGATGCTCTTCCTCAACAAATGAGAATCGTTCTTCCAACAACAGCGCACGCTCGAGAAGGAAAAGGTGTGGCTGGCTTCCTTCCACCTGGAGAGCGACACCCAACAATGGTATATGCATCTGCAGGGGGAAGAGGGCACCCCGCGTTGGCGCCGCTTCTCTGAGCTCATCAACATCCGCTTCGGTCCCCCAATCCGCGCCAATCCCCTGGGCGAGTTGGCGGCGTGCCGCCGCATGGGGGTGGTGACCGACTACGCAACGCGCTTCATGGACCTCCTGGCTCGAGCAGGGCCGCTCTCTGAGCCGCAACAGGTCCAACTCTTCACCGCAGGCCTACAGGAGCCGCTCGCCACCGACGTCCAACTCCAGAACCCGATAACATTGGACATGGCCATCAGCTTGGCCCGGGCCTACGAATGGAGCGCACAATTTGTTCCGCCACCACGTCCCGTCCGTCGTGGCCTCCTCCCCATGCCGCCGCCGCTCGCACTACCGGCGCCTGGGACAGATCAGGCCGGGGCATCAGGCACACAAGGGGGCCCGACAGCAGGGCGTTCAGCGCGCCACCTGACGCCAGACGAGATGGATGATCGCCGTCGCCAAGGCCTCTGCTTCAACTGCGATGAGAAGTACACGTGCGGCCACAATCGCGTCTGCAAGCAGCTCTTCGTCATGGAGCTCGGCTATCCCAGCGACTTGGATGAGGCAGTCGACGACAACGAGGTCGACACCAAGGAGGACACACCGGTCATCTCCCTACATGCCATCATAGGCGTCTGCACCGGCCGTACGATGCAGGTGCCGATGCGTATGGGAGCAGCCACCCTGCACGCATTGCTGGACTCCGGATCCTCACACAACTTCGTCTCGGAGGAAGCAGCTCGGCGCATGGGGGTCGCGTTCCATCACCGCTCGGGGATGCATGTCACCTGGCCAATGGGGAGCGTGTTTCCTGCCTCGGCACGATACAGGCCATGATGTTTTCGATCCATGAGGAGCAGTTCACGGAGGATGCCTTCGTCCCCCCTGGCCGGCTACGATGTGGTCTTGGGCACTCAGTGGCTGGCGTCGTTGGGACCCGTCCTCTGGGATTTCCGTTCCCTCACCATGGAGTTCTGGCGGTCCAACCACAAGGTCCAGTGGAGGGGACTGGGCGAGCCGACACGTCTGCAGCTTCAAGCTGCTCGGGGCGAGGATCTTTTGGACGCGGTACTCCAGGAGTTCAAAGACCTCTTCGCTGAGCCCCGGGGACTGCCGCCCACGTGTTCGTGCGACCACCGCATCCATTTGTCGCCCGGCGCGGCGCCAGTGGCGGTTCGTCCCTACCGTTACCCGGCGACACAGAAGGACGAATTGGAGCACCAATGCCAGGACATGCTCGCCCGAGGCATCATCCGGCGCAGCACCTCGGCGTTCTCTTCTCCTGTACTGCTGGTCAAGAAATCAGATGGCTCCTGGCATTTTTGTGTCGACTACCGGGCCTTGAATGCTCAGACGGTCCGTGACACCTTCCCGATCCCGGTCGTCGACGAGCTGTTGGATGAACTTCATGGCGCGCGCTTCTTCACCAAGCTCGACTTGCGGTCGGGGTACCATCAAGTTCGCATATTTCCAGACGATGTCCACAAGACGGCGTTCCGAACACATGACGGCCTCTATGAGTTCCTGGTGATGCCGTTCGGTCTCACCAACGCCCCGGCAACATTCCAAGCTCTGATGAATGAGGTCCTCCGTCCATTCCTTCGCCGTTTTTTATTGGTATTCTTCAACGACATCCTCATCTACAGCTCCACCTGGTCGGAGCACCTGCAGCATGTTCGTGCGGTGTTCCAAGCACTGCGTGCCCATTCGCTCGTCCTCAAGCGATCCAAATGTCATTTTGGTGAGACGTCCATTACTTATTTGAGCCATGTTATTTCAAGCAACGGTGTTGCCATGGATGCAGGGAAGGTACGGGCTGTGCTTGATTGGCCAGACCCTCGCTCTGTACGGGCTTTGCGTGGAATCCTTGGTCTGGCCGGTTATTACAGGAAGTATGTTCGAGATTATGGTGCCATTGCAGCGCCGCTCACACAGCTCCTGCGTAAAGAAGCTTTTGCATGGTCCCCGGAAGCGATGGATGCCTTCCAACAGCTCAAGACGGCCCTCACGACAGCACCTGTTCTGGCTCTACCTGACTTCACGAAGCCATTCATTGTGGAGTGCGACGCGTTGGGGGCTGGTTGCTGCGCTGTTCTCCACCAAGGTGCAGGCCCGATTGTGTTCTTCAGCCGTCCTCTGGCGCCTTGACACCAAGGCCTTGCCGCATATGAGTGGGAGCTCATTGGACTTGTACAAGATGTACGTCATTGGCGGCCATACCTATGGGGACGTCCATTTCAAGTGAAGACGGATCATTACAGCCTCAAATTCCTTCTTGATCAACGGCTGGCCACCATCCCACAACATCATTGGGTTAGCAAGCTGCTCGGCTTTGATTTTTCATTTGAATACAAGCCGGGACGCAATAATATTGTTGCTGATGCCCTCTCTCGCCGCGATGCCGTGGTCCTCAATGTCATGGCCATCTCGGGACCCCGGTTTGATATTGTTCGTGATCTCCAGCAGGCGGCAGCTACAGAACTAGCCCTGGTGGCCCTCTATGACCAGGTCACTGCGGGTACATTGGGGACTCCATGGGCGCCGGTCGATGGCGTGCTCACTTATGGTGGAAAATTCTACCTGCCGCCCCAGATCGCCGCTACTACAGACAGCGCTTGAGGAGGCACATGCTGTTGGGCATGAAGGGATTGAGAAGACATTGCGCCGATTCCGCCGAAACTTCCATACACCGCAGGACTGCACTGCTGTTCAGCAACTGGTACGCAATTATTTGGTGTGTCACCGCAATAAGACCGATCATTTACATCCAACAGGTCTTTTGTTGCCTCTCCCGGTGCCTACTTCAGTTTGGTCTGACATATCCATGGACTTCGTGGAAGGATTGCCCAAGGTCAGGGGCAAGTCCGTCATCCTTACAGTGGTCAATCGGTTCTCTAAATATGCACATTTCATCGCGCTTGCTCATCCGTACTCAGCTGAATCGGTGGCTCGGGTGTTCTTTGCTGAAATTGTTCGTTTGCATGGTGTGCCCTCCTCCATTGTTTCAGACAGGGACCCAGTGTTTACATCGTCGTTCTGGCAGGCTTTGTTTGCTCTCATGGGGACCAAATTACAGCTCAGTTCTGCATTTCATCCACAGTCCGATGCCCAATCTGAAGCTGTCAACAAAACCATTGGTATGTATCTCAGGTGCATGACTGGTGATCGGCCGCGACAATGGCTACGCTGGCTGTCGTGGGCTGAGTTTGTTTACAATACATCATTTCATTCAACGCTCCGTGACACGCCGTTCCGAGTCGTCTATGGTAGAGACCCACCAGCCATCCGCTCTTATGATCATGGGGATTGCCGGGTGGCAGCAGTCGCCCAGACTATGGCTGAGCGGGATGAATTTCTTGCTGATGTTCGGGCACGTTTGATTCAGGCTCAAGAAGTGGCCAAGCGTTCATATGACCGCAATCACCGTGAATTATCGTTCCAAGTGGGGGATTGGGCCTGGCTTCGCATCCGTCATCGTTCACCAGCTTCACTGGTGGGTACGGGGCAAGCTTCGCCCTCGTTTCTATGGCCCCTACAAGGTCCTGGCAGTTATCAATAAGGTGGCCTATAGGCTTGAGTTGCCGCCTCGAGCCCGCATCCATGTTGTTTTCCTTGTGGGACTTCTCAAGCGCTTTGTGGGCACACCACCAGCTTCTCCACCGGCTTTGCCACCGCTACACTTTGGTGCTGCTCAGGCTACTCTGGCTCGCACATCGCGTGTTCGCTTGGCGCGTGGGGTTCGCCAAGTCTTGGTGCATTGGGTGGACCAGCCTGATTCTGCTGCCACATGGGAGGATTTGGAAGATTTTCAGCGCCACTATCCCGATTGGCAGTTCGAGGACGACCTGCTGCTCGAGGGGGGGGGGAGATGTTATGTGGGGCCGCAAGTATAGCCGAAGGACCCCAAAGGGCGCCATCACAAGTGGCTAGGAGTCCATTGTTAGGAAGGTATTGGTTAATTTCGGGAATTATTGGTTGTTAGGCTAAATTAGGAAGAGTTTCTAGGAATTATTCGGTTAGATTAGGAAAGAGTTGTTGGAGTCTGACCAGTGGCCTTTATGTAAGCCGCAAGGCACCAGGAAAGGAGGCAGGCAAGAAGTTTAATCTACTATCTTCTATCTATCTTCTCTCTGGTCTCCCTTGTGCTCTCCAAGATAGATCGACGGCGAACCGCCGGAGATCACGCCCTCCGCAGCCGAGGCCCTGCTCCTCCGGCACTACCCCTACCACCTCAACGATGACCTCCCCAGCGCCATAACAGAAGTTTTTGCCACTTATTGATTGTGTCATTGAAATGCAGGTTCCAGGCACATGTTCCATTCTTATGTTGCAAAAACAATATGAGGACCATCTTCGGACAAAAAGAATTATGTGTGTAACATCAGCTGAACCTAACATGCAGGAACAAAAAGAGCATCTCAAGTTGAGAATGGATGAGTTGGAAAAGGAAATTTCATTGCTGAAGATGAAGGTGCAACTTGCAAGGTCTTCAGATGGTTGTGTTGTTGGCCATGGCTTGGGCTGTACTGAAGTAGAATCGAGTTGTATGTGTATGTTGTGTTGTTGGCCATGGCTTGGGCTGTAGTGAAGTAGAAACAAGTTGTATGTGTATGTTGTGTGGTTGGCCATGGCTTGGGCTGTGCTGAAGTAGAATCGAGTTGTATGCGTATGTTGTGTTGTTGGCCATGGCTTGGGCTGTACTGAAGTAGAATCGAGTTGTATGTGTATGCATGAATTACAACATAACCTATTGACTATGCAGATTGAAGAAATATGACCCTCATCCATTAATATTGTCTGAATAAAAGCATAACCAAATGACAGTTTCATAGGTGCCAGAGATGGCATAAAAGCATACACCATACATGTTCAAAGATGCATGACAACATGGAATAAGCAAAATGATATCACAGGTTCAAAGTTTCTTGGAAACAAAGATAAAATGACATGCCATCTCATCTAAATCACATGCCATCTAAGTGGAGTGCCATCACTTCTTTGATTTTCTTTGATTTTCTTGCTGATGGCCCTCTTAGTTAGGGGACTTGTCTTCCTTGGAGTGCTCAATTGACCTGTTCCTGCTGCATCTACCACCATCGTATGCCCTTGGCTGCAAGAGATATCTAAATAATTTTTAATTTTTACTCTTTAGTAATGTTGACAATGTATGCACACTCTGTTAAAAGTATAATGTACCTCCTAGTAACAGGTCCAGGACTTGTGTTTGCATTGGGTGTAGGTACTGTAGCATCCTCCAACTGAGTTTGACTGAAATTTGAGATCAAATTTTAGAACAAAAACAAAGAATGGAAATACTCCCCAAAAAGTTACTCTTAGTTATAGGTCTTGGAGTATGATATTAGTGATTCACCTCCTAGTTATAGGTCTTGGACTTGTGTTCACATCACTTGTAACTATTAAATTCTCCATAACTTCAGCATCAGGCATTGGTTTTTTCTTCTTATTGATTGCAGTTCTTCTATTTTCTGCTGTGACTGGACCTAATAGCCTTCCAGCCTTTGCACGACTCTTCCTTGGGTGTGGTAAAGTGATAAGGACATGCTACGTTGTCCAAATATTTTCCCGACCTTTCACGGTACTAGATTCCCACAACTGATTATATCAAATATTATCACTAGCAGAACTATTAGGTCTCGGTAATATCAACACTAATGGGTAATGATCCTGACGCCAGACACTAAATAATTAGCAACAATAGCTTGTGTATATTTTGGGTGACAACTAATATTCCAAAAACAATCTTGAGGAGTGGCAGGTAGTCGCAGGGTGTTGGTTATCACGAGTAAAATAAGGAGCATGCACATAGAGGGCAAACCAAGTCACGCCAATATTCAATTCCAGAACAGATGAAATTCTGATGGTCAAAATAACTCCGTTGATTAATCAGCACAACCAGCAACTCAAAATAAAGATCCGGATAGACAAAACAATTCACTGATGATGGAATAGACCAGCAGACTAGCAGTAGCAACGATAGAAGCAGGATCACCTTACGCAAACCAAACCCTAGATAAATTCTTCCAACCACGGCGACGAACCACGATCGGAATAAGGGGAATTCCAGCAGGAATCCGATGCGAGCCCAAGCCGCAGCTCGATCGCACAATCAACATAAATCCACGAGCACAAGGGGATCCGGGACGATAGTCTTAAGCACAAAGAACTTAGGGAATCACCACCTAAAGTTTAGGGAAGCGACGGCTCACCGGGGGATAAAATCCACAAATAACCAAAACCTGATTTTACAAGACACCAGCCCAAGACATACAGCGCACCAACCAGCCTTGCTTGGCACCAGGTTGGGCTCGACCTCCTGCCAAGCAAAACCGACTCAACTATGGCTAGGCCAATTGTGCACGCAGGCACCAACTTGACCTGCCGCAAATGCACGCAGGCACGACCGAAACGGCAAACAGGCCAGCAGACCAAAACGGACCAACATAACGCAAGCCCACCACGGCCTAACCAAAACTCTGTTTAGACTCCTATAACAAACTAATTAGAAGTCGTAGGACAACCTGTATACGAACTCACATCCACAAAGTATTAAAATATTGCGGCCAATGCTAATCACCGTATTTTGCCTTCATGGATGCAATTGCACGTAGAACTCACGTTGGATTGTACTTCACTTCCAGTTCCATGCTGCCAATATAAATTAATTTCCACAACTTTAATTTATTCTCTGCTAGCTTCTTGCGTAGATTAGCTCCTTCAGTTCTGAGAATGTCTGGCATTGGCGTAGCACAAGCTGGAGGCCCGCTCTTCACAATATTTTGCTTTGCATCAATTGAAAATGAACCGAATTGAATAAATTGAGGAGCCATGGGCTCATCACAAAAGGTCTTCAAATTTTGCCAAGCTATTTTAAGGATCGGACTCAAAATGAATCGGATCATATTCCTATTCATCAAGGGTTTATTTAGATTGTAAAGAGACATTTGAATCATAGCCCACTACCACCCCTACTCTTCCTGCATAAGGATGACAAAATAGATGTAATTGACAAATGACAATTAAATTGGTAACATGAATATGTAATGACTAATTTTGTACCTCTTCTTTGTTCCATTCACAGGGCATTTTGGAGATGATGATCTATGTCCATGTCCAAAGCATGTCTTACACTGAACTTGCCACATCCCTTTAGTCTTAAGTTTGTTTCCCTTGCCCTCTAGACACCCAGAGGTATCCTATTCTTATTCTGCCTTCCCGGGTGGGATATTGAAAGGATTCATGCCGGTTGAACACCTTGTGGGAGCGCCCAGATCCCCCGAAAAAAGCATGCTCTCCCTTTGGTGAAACCCTAATGATGGCAGCGGTCATTCTCCTCCTGCTCGACCCTTTCGCTCAATCTGATTCAGGGTATATACAAAGGCAAGGGGATTTGGGGCAGGGGTAGAAATTAGAATGGTCCCTTCACGTCAGGTGGAGAGGGAAAAGAAAATGGTGAGAATCCTTCGAAATGAAAGATTTCAGTGTCAAATATTGGAAGGCATGCGAATTGGATGTCAAATCCAGTAAAGCGCACGAACTCAGTGTCAATTATTGAAATTTTTCGAATTAAAGGCAATCCTTTTCGTATGGTTTTGATAGTGCAATCAAAGTAACTTGCTACATTTAGCTCTAAGACACGTTACTATGCTATATTTACAAATTTCTTACATACTATCTCTGTTTTTTAATGTATGATGTTGTTGACGTTCCAATATCCTTCTTGTATTCATAAAAACAACACAAGTTTTATTTATTTTGATCCTAGGGCCCGTTATGGAAGTCAAGGTTATCTGGGTGGGTATGGAAGTCAAGGTCAGGATAGGGCGACTTGCTTTTTGTCGTCAGTGGCACTTTTAATACTGAGGCGGTGTCCAACAACACTCTTCAAATCTCATTCCTTATCCCTATTCCAACTACCCTTCTCTCTGTCTACATTGCAGCGTTTATGTTAAACAGTGCCAAACAGTATTTTGAGACGTCCATTTGAGACGTCCTATTGGGAACAGCCTGAACTCGCAGCGGTAGCAAGCGCGCCGTATCCCCCTAGATCGAATTGTTCACACCTTGCGAGGTGTCCCGGACCCTGTGTAACTGAACTGTACCAGGTACCTCCAACGTGTCCAATCAAACCGGCCACAAACAATGCACCACGCTGCTTCCCAACCGGGAGGGCCGGCGAGGCGAACGGCCCTCCGATCCACATGGCGCCTTTGCGAAGCGCGCGCCCCTCGCCTTGGACACTGGACCCAGCCCACGGCCGAGACCGAGGCAGCCCCGCGCCGCGCCAACGCCTTCGCCTCCCCCGATGGCAAGCCATGCCAGACGCGTCGACTCCACCGCGGTTACCATCAGCGGCGGGGATGCCGCCAGAGATGGAAGAAGGTAGTGGCTGCGGTTAGCATCAAGGCATAGAAAAATGTGGGGAAGTGAGGGAGATTTTGGCCGTCCATCTCAATATTCTGAGGCCTAAAATTTGTGTGTTGGGACTTGGCAAGTGTAAAGCACTTGGATGTGCGGTACATAGAGACAGACTCCATTCCAAACTCGTGGCGCGGGGCATCCGGGGCGGGGCCCAGGCAGGCAGGGCGCGCCCTCGCAGCTCGCACGCCTCCACCCACCCACCACACCACCACAACCCAGCCTAATCCCCACCCACGCTGGCGGTGGCGGGTAGATAACGGTCGCGGGGGGAGGAGCAGAGAGCAGCAGTCCAAGAAGCGCGGAGCAGGGCGGGGGCGCGCATGGCGGAGGAAGGGGAGCAGGCGGCGATGGTGGGGGAGGACGCGGCGGCGACCGACTGCTTCGGGCTGCCCGCGGAGCTGGTGGCCGTGCTGCCCTCCGACCCGTTCGCGCAGCTGGACGTGGCGCGCAAGATCACCTCCATCGCGCTCTCGCAACGCCTCGCCAGCCTCGAGGACGAGGCGGCGCACCTGCGCGCGCAGCTCGCGGAGCGCGACGCCGAGGCGGAGGACCTCAGGGAGCGTGTCGAGCAGCTCGATGCCTCGCTCGCCGTCGCCACCGGCCGCCTCCGCCACGTCGAGGAGGAAAAGGTAAATCACTAGTATTCAGTTTACCGTAGTAGTTGGCTCCGTCTCTGCTCTACTACGTACAGTGGCTGCGTAATTTGGGCAACCGCAAATTGCTTACACTCGAATCATGGAATGCTTTTTTCATGTTCTGGTCATGGACGATGGGATGTACAGGAGGCGCTGGTGCGGGACAAATCTTTGCTGTCCAATACAGTCAAGAAATTGAACAGAGATGTCGCAAAGGTACCAAAACACTATTGCGTTGCACTTTGGGAAGACTATTGACAGATTTTTTTTTGTGTTGCAGTACTAGTTTGGAACAATTATGTAGGAATCTCATCATGGTTTCAAGCTGAAATTTGCATGTGAATAGAGTTACCTATGGAAATTTCTATCTGTAACACGCAGTAAATGCAAAAAGGGAATTGCCACTGATTGGAAAAATGTTAACCTGTCAAGCTTTTTTTTCCTCTTATCTTCATTTCCAAACATTGATTGGTGCTGCACGTAAGTCTTGATTGCTATACCATTTTAAACTTTGTAATCCTGCCTATATTCTTCTTTGTTGTGCAGTTGGAAGTTTTCAAGAAGACACTTTTGCAGTCACTCCAGGAAGATGACGGCAGCGACGTAAGTCATTCGACACTCATTTTGTCTCTAGATATTAACTCAAGAACCAAGCAACGACTAGTATTTCAATTCTTCCCCTGTTTGTATTTGTAGTTGAGTTGAACGTGATCTCGCTTTTTCAATTACTTTGCTATAGAATACTGCTCCCAGTGCAAGAGCCACAGCAACTTCAAATTTATCCTCTGTACCATCAGGTACTACGTTGTTCTTGTGATTCTTGTGCTAGGTCCACAACTCTGCATTACTCTAGTTCTCAAGGGTAATGTTGACTGCTGGATCTGGATTTTTGTCAGATGAAGATTCTGCATTTCCAACATCCAAATCATCACAGTTTCCAGACACTGCAAGTTCAGTTTCAGAGGAAAGTAGCCAAGTTGGCCAAGATGGTACATTCCCTTTTCATTTACTTAATACTATGTAATATGAAAATCTGCTCAATGGTGTTTTACACAGAATCCTTTTGTACTTGTAGCACCTAGGCCACCCCGTCCACATGTATTTTTGCCGTCATTCAACAGCACACCAAGGATGACGACCCCCCCAGACTCACCTCCAAGGAGATATGCATCAGTATCACCACCAAGGAGACATTCAATCTCAGTTACATCGATGAATATGCTTAATGACAGGTCCTCAGGCTTTCCTGGTCACCATACCTCTCCTTTTGATGCTCCAAGTCAAACAGGTTAGCTTATAAACTGTTGGCTATGCTATTTTTCAAACACTTGAATGCTAACATGCCTTTTCCTTTTGTGAAAAAACTCTGCAATGTCATACAGACGATTCTCAAAATTTTACTGAAAATACTAATGCATCTGAGATTCTTTTTTGACAGAAAAATCTGCCCTTTTCAACATATATTGCATTTTAACTAGTTAAAATGTACTGTATTACAACTTCACTACCATCTAATAGTAAACACAAAGATATATTACAGTTCCATTGGAACAGAAAATGAACTGTTTGTTTACCAGGTTGAGCTCTTTGATTTCTTGGCTCAACAGTCAACACTAAATCATAAATAATCTATGAGTCTCATAATCTATCCACGCACTCTTTTCAACTGAGAGTTTATATCTTTCAGGACGAACAAGAGTTGATGGGAAGGACTTCTTTCGACAGGTCAGGTATGTGCAGAGGGGTTCTTTTCCAAGTATTTAGTTCAGATATATTTTCCTCCTGAATTTCATCACACACGAGACCTTCTGAATGTAACATTTGATTAAGAGTTGATGGAAAGATATGTTTTGGACAGAAAATGTGATCATGTAGTGACCTTGAGGAACTCTAGGGGCAATTCCTACACAATAGGCTCAATTGACCCTGAGGTTTTCCAGAAATCTAGGAAAAATTCTTTCAAATTCGTTGATCCTTTATTACCAGAAAAGCAATTTTTTGATAATTTCTTCAAGTGCATAATTCCGTGCCCTCTTAACTGTTCCACATGCAGAAACCGATTGTCTTACGAGCAGTTCAGTGCCTTCCTGGCTAATGTGAAGGAGTTGAACGCACACAGGCAGACCAGAGAGGTATAAATGGATAAAAGCTGAATGAACTTCTGTTTTACAATCTATGAGATATTTAGTTGACCCCCTTGTGGTATTGCTGAATGTTCCAGGATACATTAAGAAAGGCTGATGAGATCTTTGGTCCTGAAAACAAGGACCTTTACACCATCTTTGGGAGTCTAATTACTCGCAATGTTAACTAGAGTCTATGTTTACCATGATTACTAGTTATCGAAGTTATACCAGTATATTGTGATTACAATATTCGTCATCTTTTTGTATTTGAAACCTGTAGTCTGTTGGATTCTTGGTACATAGTTTTCTTTTCTTGCTTACGTCCATGCAGAGTCATGGGTTGTCTTCATTGTCTGTAAGCTACAACTTTTATTTTGATACAAATGGAGAAATATTGGAATAAGAGGAAATATGTTATACGTCTGATATTTGATATTTCTCGAACATGGTAGAAATTTGCAACTACGAAACAAGTGCAGCAAGTTTCACAGTCACCAGAACCCACCTGAAGAAGATAGATTTTATTGCTGTATTAATGCCCTTCCATACAACTGTAACCCTGCTGAGTATGGTTTCTTTTCATTTTTTGTATCCTAAGATGATGAAATATGATGTAGATTGTTTTGATTTTTGGTATCTAAACTTTAATTCAGCAATATTGCTATTTCCTATCCTTTGCTACGTCTGCCCCTAATTGTTTTTCTGGGCTGCTCCAAGTTGCCTTTTGCTCTTCGAAGCTCCCAACAACAGCGGATTGCTTATTGTTAACCAAAGAATTTGCCAAATGGTTGTAATATACTCCAGTATTCAAATTATATAATATATTCAATAGCTTTGTGCTCTTCCTGACGACCAAAATCTGCCCATCTGTGTTTTTGGTTGTGTTGGCAACAATCCTTATTGGCTTCACTTTCAGTGAGGGTTCCAAGTCGGATCCTTGGACCATGTAAACTGCACCGAGAATTTCTCCAAGAAATATGTCCTGTAAATGAGAGAATTGACACAGAGAAAGTGTAAAAAAAGTTTGAAGACTACATCAGATGTTAACAACTCAGGATGGGCATAATTGACAAGTAATAGGCTAGCAGAACGAATTACAGTAAGCTACTAAAGTACTCTTAATAAAAAGGTTATTTACCATGTGGTGATACAATTTTTGTTTCCTGCGAAGTTCCTGCAGCAGGGAGAGCAAACCATGGACAAATTTTGATTCGGGTGTATGCTGGGTGTGTTGCTTCAAAGCTCCGAGGACACCCTCAAATGAAGCAACCTTTCCTTGCACATTAAGAGGAATGAGCGTGATACTCAGACTAGATTCCAGGACTGTTTTTGCCGCCAGTGGATCAAGGAACATGTTGAGCTCTGCATATCTGTTGGGTTGAAGAGAGAACACATTTCCCTTCTCATTGCCTCCATCTCTAAGGAGTCCACCGACAATGTAAACTCTCTGCATAAACAGAACTATATATGATGTACATTCTTATATAATGAATATGGGTGCATCTTAATTCACCACAGATCAGAACTTGCGTTGATGCCTCGACAGCATTGTACAGACCTACTACTAAGGGGCAAAGGAAACATACCTCTATCACAGAGCTTGCATCCATGTCAGATAGTGAAATGTTGGCCAGATTGGTCAGAGGTCCGTTTGTAAGAACCGTGATCTTCTCACCCGGACCAAGTTGCTTCCTCACTGATTGCCAAACATCAAAAGCATTTGGTTGCCGGCGTTCCAGATGATCTGAATTTTCAGAAGTGTACCTAATCATGGAATGAACAGATGTTAAATGTTTTATGCTAATTCTATAGCATTGGCATTCATCTGGAGTGGCTTCAGAATAGTGCTTACCTTCTGGGACTTCTTGGCAATGACCGAGCCAATCCATACAGTGTGTCTGAATCCAAAAATCCACCACTGCCATGAGGGATAACATAAGAATTGTTGCAACCAAGGGTTGGATTGCCCAGTGCAGTAGTATTGCCAAGCCCGACTGGAATGTCGTCCCGGCCCATCATATGCAGAACGTCATAAACAATATCGACGCTCGCAATGTTAGCCCAGCCATTTCCACTGACCAAAACAGCCTAAAGCAGTTTAGGTTTGTCAACAAGTATTCAGTGTACAAAAGCAAAACCGCGTTATTAGTTCCAAAGCTTTCCAGATTGTGGGACATTTTTTTTCTCACCTTTAGATCAATTACTTCTCTAGGTTCCTTCAAGAGGTATATGAGTGACACAAAATCTCCAGGGCTCATGTCCATGTCAAAAACGACTGGCTTGCCCTTGCTTACATTACTGAAATCCGGCTTGTAGAGAACCTCTCTGTAATACGGAAACTGTGTACTTATGTTGAAACGGCCAGTGTTTTTAGGAAGATTTAGAACCTGAAAAGAAATTTTCACATTATGGATTGTACTCTGAACTTTCAGCTCAAAAACTTTTCAAGTATGCTGCTTAGTTACCTCTAAGAAACTCTTGAAAAATTCCCTGTCAAGTGAGCTACTTCTATCAGTATTGGGCTTCGCTCTTGTTGCGACAAGCACCCGGACTGCTTCTGGACCGGACACATCCTTAGTGTATCCATCCTGATAAGGAGAAATGCAAGTTTCCAGGCTTCAGAGTTTCTCATGCATGCATAGGTAACATTATGCAGCCAGTACATTGGTACATTATATAGTACTACTACCTCGCATCTTCCTCTGTTGTTTCCCGGCACCAGACAGAAGGGATCTCTGATCCCAGTCTGAACATGGCCACTGTGAACCCCACCCTGTTGCAGTCCAAACTTGGGAGCAGCTCGGCCATCGAAAAAAGGGTTTGAGCCGTCACGCGCACCGTACGGTTTGTTGGATGTTACCACGGTGATGTTCATGTACTCAAGCTCGGCAAAGTCATTGCCGCCGCCGCCGGTTTCGCCATGGCGCATGCTGGAGAGAGCGACGCCGGCGGCAAAGGAGTCCCACATGTAGTAGCCCTGCACCAGGAGATAAAGGGAAGAAGCAGCGTAAGAGATTCATGGAGACAGTATCAGCAGCGGTTGGAAGAAGAACAAAAACGTGTGGATCGGAGGACTTGCCGTGTTGGCATGGCTGCCGGATCGCCTCCTCTGCCGCGCCAGCACCTCGTCCAGCGACAGGAAGCAGTACTGCGCCTCGTACGTGCTCTGCCGCCGCTGGAACGCGGCGTAGAACTCCTCCGTGACAGGGATCGTGTTCGTGGCGTCGAGAGGGATCAACGTGACGGGAACGCCCGAGTGGAGCACCTGGTAGGCGGCGAAGGGGTCGCCGAAGATGTTGAACTCGGCGACCGGGTTGGCGGCGGCGGCGGTGAACAGGTTGCCGGCCGCCCTGACGGCGCCGCCCGAGACGTAGACGCGCTCGACGTTGCGCCGCAGGTGCGGGTGCGACATGAGGAGGAGCGCCAGGTTGGTGTGCGCGCCCAGGAGCAGCACCGTGGTCGGGCCGGCGGACAGCGTCTCCGCCATCACCCGCTGCGCCGTCGGCTGCCGGAGCGGCCGGTACCCCCGGGGACCCTGTGGGAGGAAGCCCCGCCGGAGGCCGGAGTTGGTGTCGATGTCCAGCCGCCCGCCGCGCCCCGCCGGGATGGCCTGCCGGTACCGGCAGCCGCCGGCCGTCGACATGCCCTGCATGCGCACGTCAAGTAAAATGCATGCTCCAGTTTGGATTGCAGCACTGGTAACTGGTTCTTGTACTCTTATAATAATTGTGTTTGTACGTACCTGGTCGATCAGTGGTAGGTAGCCGCCGACGTTGGGGTGTATGTCGCCGGCGTCGGATACCCCGCCGTCGCCGCCGACGCCGACGGGGATGTCGTCGCGACCCATCATGAAGAGGATGTCGTAGAGATGGTTGACGGCGTGCCCGGCGTCGCTCCACTCGTTGGCGTTGATGGTAATGCCCTGCATTGTTGACAACAATATAATAGTGACGCACTACGGCATGCACGCACTAGCTTATTAGCTGGCCTTGACCGATCGATCGGGAGATGTCGGATTTGGCTCATCTCATCGATCAAACTGATGGCTCCGAGGCGTTGAAACATGCTACTACTGCTACAGGAACAGGAACGAAGGTCCACGAAGAGAGTCAAAGCCACGATTCGCCATCGCTGTCCATATCTACTACAGTATCTGTTTATCATCTACACCGCTTTTCCCCCCCTTTCACCAAGTGCATGAGACCGAGCAATGGCGATGCTATACTAATAAAGAATTTTGGACGCGCGCGTGCGCATGGGAATCGATTCATCGTAGCTAGACCGCCATTCGTCGTATCCGATCGTATATTTCGGCGTGCGCATGCAGAACCAACAAGAGGAGACGACCATACCATACGTTACCGGCCGGAGTAAGTGTCTCCATCGCCAGAGAGCAGTGATCCATTACCTCCTGGAATCCACGCCATGATTGACAACTTTGGATCGGCGAAATCACAGTCTACTCGATTGCTAGCCCATCAACTCTCGTGGCGAGGCGAGACGCAAATTAAGCGGCGGTGACACGTAGCACGATCGAGCCACGAGGGGAGAGCGAGCGGGAGGGTGACATGGCACCAACCTTGACGTCGAACTCGGACCGGTTGTGCTTGAGGATGTAGAGCAGCGCCAGCACGTCGTCGGTGTCCATGTCCGTGTCCACCAGGATCCGCCGCGGCGCCCCCGCCGCCGACGACGCTACCACAAGGAACAACACGGCAGCAGCAGAAGCCACCGCCGGAACCTGGGCGCTCCGCATGCTTCCCTTCCTCGGCGCCGTCGCCATGGAGGACTGGTCGGTGCACGCACGCGCGCCGGGGGAGCGTGGTAGCTAGGCTAGCTGCTACTAGCTAGCTAGCTACGGAGGCGGTTGCCCGTTGGGACTCCTCTCCCTCTCCGTGCCTTTACGCATGACGCGGGGCGGTGGATGGGTGCGCGCGTTTTATTGCTCCATCCATCCATCGTCCATTCGTCTCCCCTCACCGTGGGCGTGAACGGATTGACCCGCAGCTAGCCGGCCGGCTGGAGTGTCGCTGTACAACTGCAGGAACACGTCCGTGTTACTGGCACGGCTAGGATCTTGAAATTTCCAGCCAAGCAATTTATGATTCTGGTTGATGGCTTGGCATATTTAGGGTCTGTTTGGAAGAGCTCCGCTCCATCAAATCCAGCTCTACTCCACCAACTCCAGTACAGAGTAGCTCCACCGCAGAGTTAGAATGAGGCTGTTTGGCATATGAGGTAGCTCTGCTCTCCGAAATAGATGTTTTATTTGTTGTTTGGCTTATATACCCTTGCTCTGGGCGACGGGAGGGGCGCGCGGATCCTGTTTTGGTTGAATATGATTCTGTGTATATATAGAGTGCAGATCTTTGCTGGTGCTGCCACAAGCTAAGGAAGGGTCAACATTAAATTTGCAAATCCTGTTATTGATTCATAACCTTTTTTGGATGAAAACAAAAACTTTATAATACTCTATCTGTCCTAAAACTATTGTTCTAAAAATTCTAAACCTACAGTTTATAATCATGTTACATTAGAATAATCCATAATCCAGATTATTATAATCTCACACACTTTATGAGATTATTAGTTATAATCTCAAGTGATCCGAACAAGCCCTTAGTTGATAAATGAGCCTCACATGGTTGCTAATCTCCTATAACTACAGTTACTTTTTGATAGAATTTTGAACACTAAATCATCGATTATTATGCAATTGAGAGCATAAAATTCAATGGTGATAATTCTCCAGTCATATCCCTCTTAACTTTTTGCAAGATTTAAAGCATAGATCTTACAAAGGCTACAATAAGAGTAATATAAAAAACTACAAATATTTTCGTTATATGTTTTAGGAAACTACAATTTCTGTGACTGCTACAAAAATATATACTAACTATTTCGACATCTTAATCACTGATAATTACTACAGCATTTACATTTATTTTGACTATGCCACTACGGTGATAATAGCAATAGAAGGTTGTTTTTGGCTTTTCACAAGATATCAAAATTGTTATAGGTCCACAATAGGCTCAAAAACTGGAGTTTCTTTTTCGCAACATGTTTGTAGATTTACCTACTTCTGCTCCACATAATAAAACCCATAAAGATAGTTAACATGAAATGAAATAAAGTTAACTATAGATATCTTGGAACATAGTGTTCGAGACCAAAATTAGCCCAAGCCCCGCATGACTGGCTTGTCCGGTATAGTGAGCTGGATAATCTGGTTTTTGTGTAGTTCAGGACAAAATTCATGTTGTACACGGTTTCAATTAGATTTTGGATTGTACAAAGGCAAAGTCTCCCCTCCATATAAATATAAAGGGACCACGGTCGACTCCATAATTATATGAAGGGACCAGGACGACCGACTGAGGCTATCCAATTGATCAAACATATCTACGTCAACCTTTGAGGAAAATACATAGGCGGTCCTTAATCTTTGAAATGTGTGTCATCTAGGTCCTAGAAGCTAGGAAACAACGAATTTAGGTCCCCTAAAGTTGCTCGAGTTTCATTCGGGTGCCAAAACCACCAATGCGCGTGCTGTCTATGGTTTTTACATGTGGGGCCCATATGGTTGTTGCCTGTGGATTGTAAATATGGGGGCCATATGTCATGTCCATGTATCTTATGTCTTCCTCATCTTTCAAATATATGATTCTTTGTAAGTGAATTAATTATTTTTATTTTTCTTCACCACTCCTCTCTTTCTAGTCTTCTCTGACCCCCCCCCCCCCCCACACACACCTTCATCATGAGCCGCTGCCAAACCTACTCCATCACTGCATGTGTAGCCTCATCAACGTTCCTCTTGACACCCATGCCTGCCTCAGTGCCACTTCCCCCAGTTGCCGCTCCTCCTTCGACCGCCTAGCTTACTGCCTGCGCCACACAATGTTGCCGTAAACGGCCGTGTAGGCCGTGTACACGGCGTGTACACGGTACACGACGGTAAACCGTGATGTTTAGAGCATATTCGGTCTATTACACGGCTGGACCGTGTACACGGTCAAACACGGTCGTACACGGGTTAAACGGTCAGCCTAACACGGGAAAAAACGTTTTGACACGGCGTGTACAGCGTGTAAGTCACCGTTTTTGTGAACAAAGGTTTCTAGGCGGGAGGTGAAATTTTTGCAGCAAGATTGGCGCCCAGGGACCAGGGTATCCACACCGAATACATATATATACAATGCTTTAGGGTTTGGTGAGAACTATGAAGTATCAACTATGTGTCTAGTGTCTGCGACTCTTTTATTTACACTTAAGTTGTATGGATGATTGGATGTCAAATGTCATTGCTATCATCTTTCATCTGTGACCTATGGATGATTGGACGCCATTTATCATTTGTGTATTATTCTTGCATTCGTATTTATCTTATATTTTCATTTTGCTGGTCCGATATAATCATATAAAATTATAAATGCAAGTATACATATGCTGATATGCATGATTTTTTTTGTTTTATACAAAAACGTGTAACCCGTGTAAACACCGTTTACACACCGTGTACACGGGCTACTCGCTACTCGGTGGGTGACCGAACGACTACCGTGTAGCGTTTATGGCAACCTTGGCGCCACACCACCGCCTGTAAGTAAAATAGGGCCTAATAAGCCTTATACTTAATGTGATTTTGGTGGTTGAATAACAACATGAACCAATTTGGGACTAATGTATTTGCAAGTATATTTGAGTTAGTTCTAGGATGCCAAAGATGGACTTGGGGGTACAAATAACACGAAGAAGTGATCAAAGAGAACATGAGAAGACCTAAATATCACCAAGACTACCCGAGACATCGAAAGAAAAAAACAAGGTGCCATGACATTGTGATCCTGCTGACCGGTCAGCGAAACGATTATTTTGAGCAAAGAACACTCTTGTGACAATGCATCGGATAGTCCACCAGACAAGAAAGGCCAAAGGTGACTAGGGTAACCATTTACAAAATGCATGCACCGAACAATACGGTGTAGCATACAACATACGGTCATGTGATCAATATCGGTCAAGACAGAGTTCAACGGTCAAAACAAGTGGCTAGTTGAGAATATACTCACTGGACATTCCAATGATATACACACCGGATGGTCCAGTGAAAGCGTACGCAGAGCTGCTTTGTCCCAACATCTAGTTTTGAAAGTTTGAGCCATAATTACATCATTGCCATGCCCAACCTTCACAGAGACGTTTGAGATTCTAGACTTCATTGTAGTGTTGATACATATATTTGCAATCCCAAGTCTTGAAGAGTGCTATAGTGTTCATATAGACAATGGTTTAGCGCTTGCGAGTGTGTGCTTAGGCCTTTATTTTTGCATTGCTCTTTGTTGCCACAAATGTTAGTTGTTGAGGTTTACATACCTCTTGTGCCGGTGCTTGCACACACCAAAGTTGTAAATGTGGGATTTGTACTTTGTAGTCTTGGGAGACCCTCTGAAGTGTGGAGTGGATGCAACCTTTATGTGTGAGAGGCAGGGAGGCCCTCAGTATTTTGGCCAAAGCTCAGCTTAGTAGAGATAGCTCGGAAAGCTTCTGAAAGAAGCTCATGGAAAGTCCCTAGATAGCTAGTTGCAAATGGAGGAGAAGTGGAAATATCTGGAGTGACCCGACCTGGAGCTTGACCCTTGCGAGGATCATGTTACCAACCTTGACCCTTGTAGGGAATAAGGCCTTAGTCTTTGCGTAGACTAAGTGGGAGGGGGGCTTCAATGATGATTAGAGGGCTTGTGCCTTCTTGAGACATCAGTATAAATCTCTTTGTCTCCGCCTTGTCGCTATCGTTGCCACCATCATCGGCAGTTTGCATCCTCTACTCATTTCTTAAGCTTCCACTCTTTACATTCTTGCAATCATGAGGTTTACATTTCTAGACTAGCTTGATAGGTTAGTTTCTATGTGGAACTTAGGTGACAAGACTTTTTTTCGCAATAGTAATAGGTTTTGATAAATTATTTTTAGTAAGCCTTATCTTTTTAGAAATCCTAATTCATCACCCCCTCTTAGGATGTTAGCTTAGGATCCGTGTGACTTTCAAATTTCAACCACCGCTGTTCACGCATGCTCATCATCGTCAAGGACAAAAGAGGGGGGATGACACAAAGAGAGAGGGCGGTGGAAGAGAGCAGAGTGGTGCAGAAAAAAATATTATTCACTAACTTTGGGTCCCACATGCCAGAGATGAGGAACAAAAAAGAGATGCAAACTTGATAGGTGGTCCCCACTCATAAAACACAGTCATCGCACTGATTGGTGGTTTGAGGACCTAGATGAGACTCAACTAACTATTGGGTCTTAATTCATTGTTTTCTGATTTTATAAACCTAGACAGCATGCTGCTAAGTTTAAAAACGGCTTGTGTATTTTACTCTTGATCTTTTAACTCCTTTGTCTAACTTTTGTAATCCTCTTCCTGTGTCTCAACGGTGTTGTGAAGATGTTCTAGATGCATGGCATCTGGATCCTAGAGCAACTTGAAGGCTGAAGCAAGCTTGCTCCCACAGGGTCTATCCCGGTCCCGGATGAGCTCTCAATGCTCTACCTGCTGGGTAGGTGCAGGCCAAGAACCGGCTGCCAACATACATATCCGGTGTTGTCCATTTACTAGGACACTACCACTACACCTAGAGATGCATGCTACACAATTGGCTATCTGTGCTGTAAGTATATATTCTTGTAATTTTTCAGTAAAATTTTGCAACATAACTTTTTTCAAGGAGGGGTGGCATGGTAGGCAACACCACATGAATCATGAATGAAACAATAACATTCATGTGACGAACTCTTAGATAAAATTCCTTGATATAAAATTGCTAGTAGCAGAAGATATGTTACCATAGTAATGCAACACTACAGATATTATTAGTGTGAGACTCCAAATTAACTTTTATCGAAGCAAAAAAAAAACATGAGTGCAAAAACATAGGGTGGAAATTAATTGAAGAGAAAAAACAATTAGTAGAAAAGAAACAATCATTAGAAATATAGGGTAATTAATTCATTACTAAAATACTGATAGACATTAGATTGATTGTATTTTCTGAATAATTACCCACCACCACCATATTTTAAAGGAGTGAATTGACACTAAATAAACACAAATATATCCACTAAATGTATGACTAAACTACCCATCATTGCCATTATGAAAGATAATGAAATAACTCTCCAAATTTTTTATCCAAATTGCTTATCTTCGTGATTGCCATAAATATTCTAAATAACATATATTTACAACTGAATTATCCACATTATTATTATAGAAAATCTAAAATAATTCATTAATTTATTTACGAGTTGTGTTTGTGTATGTGTTGTGTTTTTAATTATATGTTTGAGAAAACCTTTTTAATGAAATGAATGGTCAAAATTATAGAAAACGAGCGGAGGTCGTAGTATATCCGTTGACAGCCGTGCGTATAGCCTAATTGCCTAAGGGCGTCTCCAATGGTGACAGACACTTCAGATTTTTGCATATGTGGAAGCAAGAGAAAACGAGGAGAGAAAGCTAGCGATTCTCTCGTCGCTATGCTCGCACAGAGTACGAAGTGGCTCGCGGGTCTCATATGTGCCCATCCTCTCTTGCGCATCCTTGACAGCCTGATAATGTGCAGTAACAAAATACTTCTAGGTGGGGTTTTGCTTCTTGAAAGTGTGAACATTGAAAATCTACTTTGCTGACGCATCTCCAGAGCTGAGGTGGAGGTGCTTCTAGCTACTAACCTCCATTCACAGATACTTGGCAACTTTGACCACTTTAATTTTTCACAATACTTGGCACTACACGGTTCCCAAGAATTTTGTTTCCAATTTTGCCCCTATTATGGACCCACGGTCATATTGCAATAAAGAAATAGTCAAGACAAATAAAAGAAGCCCATCTAAAGCAATCTCTATAGGTTTCTAAAATCTTCACCATTTTGTAAGAATGGCCCTAAATTTTTATTGAAGGGCATATTTGTCATTTCACATGTAAGGAAAGGTTGTCTTGGGTTTTGTGCCATAGTCAAAATTGCCCAGTAAACCTGAAAGGAGGTTAGCAACTGGCTAGGACCACTATGGACGCCCTAAGCACTGTACTGTAGTGGAAAGTGCCCACGCTGGTATGGTCGCGCGGAGCCAGGGACCACGGTCCACGGTTGCCTGCTTGTCCCGCTCGCGTGGTGGCCTCACCCGACGCCGACGGGATCGATCGTTTCGCTTTGGACACAGTTGGGCACGACCCCGACCCCGACCCCGACCCCTCCGGCGACACGTCCACCACCGATGCCCTTGGAGCTACGAACACGAGGACGGCATCGAGGAAAATGAGCCCCGGGCATGCAGTACAAGCGGAAAAGGCGAGGGGCTTTCCGGCGACCCACGACGTAGTACGTGTGGGTGTGGGGCGGAGGCCGGTGGCCCGCCGCGACGACAGGGACCGGCCCGGCGATGTGCTGAGTGTTGACCTGATGATCCACGGAACTGCTGGTGGAGAGGAGAAAAAACATGGAATTGATCGGTGCCGGCTGATGTTACAGCGGGAGGGGATAGGGACCCATCGGTCCCGGCACGCTGGTGGGACGAAATGCGATGATACGATACGACAAGCAAAGGGTCGGCCGGGGGCAGCACATCACACACCGTGGTCGACGGCGGCCATGGCAAAGCATGCGTGGGTGGCTAAGTTTCGTTTTCTAGTACAAATTTACTTTGGATTGCTTCGCATGGATCATCTCGCTCGTCGGTCATCACCAATCTCACTGAAGATTCGAAAACTGCCAGTAGCAATAGGCACTGCGCACGCGTGCAATAATGGGATAACAATAACATATAGATAACGATATATTCCATTCCAAAAACGCTAGACTCGTTCTATTCTACATTCATCGAGTTTTGACTAAGATTGCAGAAAACATTGATCTAGCTGCTCCATCAAATCTATTTTATTATCAATCCAATTTATTTGGTGTGGCGGATATAATTTTTTTGTACTCTGTCCAAATTATAAATTTGGCAAATTTTGACATGGAACAAAACTAAACACCTTATACATTTTCTAAGGATCGAACACATGATGATTTTCTGTTGAAGAATAAAACAATTTCATAATTAAGTTTTGAATCAAAATCATGATAAGAAAATAGACTAGCATGTAAATATGTAATGTTATCTAGCATACTAGAGACAAACTAGCGTACAATGCACCGTATTGATTATTTGCGTAAATCGACGTAATTGATTCATATGTAATGTTATTGATGACGGCATGTTGCAAGATTCAGCGAAAAACATCGTACACGAGTAGTCATTATGGGTTTAATAGAGATTAGAGATTTACATGTTTTTCAACTGTTTTGATAAACCTCTTTGTGTGTCACATATGTTTGGGACTTGGTTGTAGGGTATCAAAAAGAAGAACAATTAGTCGCCAGGGGAGGCTGCTATTTGCTAGTCATAGGTTTGCAAAAATAATTTGGTCTTTGGTAAAAGAAACATACGACTGTTATTACGGTGACCAACTTCGTAACATACGACTGTGGCAACATCACGACGACACATGGCGCTTGTGGCCAACGAATTTTTTGCTTGGACACATGGTTGATAGTTAAATCTTAGGTATAGATGGTCAAATGGGGCAGGCCAAACGGACGGCACGAGGCACAGCACGATTAAATAGTGTTTAGACACGGCACGACACGGTAAAGCATAGTGCTGGCACGACTCCAGGGCACGCAGTGCCGACACGGCATAAATATTTTTTTTTAATTTTCTATGTAGATATATGTATATCATGCATTATTATCTTCGTACAAGCACCAAAGTACCGAAGCTCAGTTGGCTAGTACAGCCGGACGAAGGCGCCTAGCATGGAGGCCTATGGTCAATTCACATTCGGGGCAGTTTTTTGCTATTTTCTCCCGAATTCCACGCCCTCGCGTGTTGGGCCTTGCGTGCCGTGGGCCAGCTCGGCACGAATAGCAGGCCAATGTGCCGTGTTTGGGCCATCGTTGAAACACGTGGGCTGGCACGACACAACACGATTTTCTTACCGTGCTTTGGTAGGTCGTGTCAGGCCCGTGCTGTCCGTTTGGCCATCTATAGTCTTAGGATTGATTTTTTTTCTCCCAAATTCCATGCCCTCGCGTGTTGGGCCTTGCGTGCCGTGGGCCAGCCCGGCACGAATAGCAGGCCAATGTGCCGTGTTTGGGCCGTCGTTGAAACACGTGGGCTGGCATGACATAGCACGATTTTCTTACCGTGCTTTGGTAGGCCGTGCTCTAAACGGGTCGTGTCGTGTCAAGCCCGTGCCGTACGTTTGGCCATCTATAGTCTTACGATTGGTTTTCATTAGCGTATCAGGCCTTCTAATCTATTCGTGCTTTTAGATTGTCTGCATCCCGCTATCTCTTCTAAGATTTTGTATCACCTGATGTATTGGTTTGAAAATTGAAAGTGAATAAAAGCTTCATTTATCAAGAAAAAACTCTACAGCATAGATATATTGAAGTGAATGTTACATGAGGATAAAAAGTACATGACTAGGCTTGGCATCATATGTAGCTCAAGGTGAGAATGTGCCCGCAATGTTGCCATAGGTGCATACATTCGGGGCTGTTTTTTGCGATTTTCTCCTGAATTCCACGCCCTCATGTGTTGGGCCTTGCGTGCCATGGGCCAGCCCGGCACAAATAGCAAGCCAATGTGCTGTGTTTGGGCCGTCGTTGAAACACGTGGGCTGGCACGACACAGCACGATTTTCTTACAGTGCTTTGGTAGGCCGTGCCCTAAACGGGTCGTGTCGTGTCGAGCCCGTGCCGTCCGTTTGGCCATCTATAGTCTTAGGATTGATTTTCATTAGCGTATCAGGCCTTCTAATCTATTTGTGCTTTTAGGTTGTCTACATCCCGCTATCTCTTCTAAGATTTTGTATCACCTGATGTATTGGCTTGAAAATTGAAAGTGAATAAAAGCTTCATTTATCAAGAAAAAACTCTATAGCATAGATATTAAAGTGAATGGTACATGAGGATAAAAAGTACATGACTAGACTTGACATCGTATGTAGCTCAAGGTGAGAATATGCCCTCAATGTTGTTGTAGGTGCATACATTCGGGGCTGTTTTTTGCGATTTTTTCCCGAATTCCACACCCTCGCGTGTTGGGCCTTGCGTGCCGTGGGCCAGCCCGGCATGAATAGCAGGCCAATGTGCCGTGTTTGGGCCGTCGTTGAAACACGTGGGCTGGCACGACACAGCACGATTTTCTTACCGTGCTTTGGTAGGCCGTGCCCTAAACGGGTCGTGTCGTGTCGGGCCCGTGCCGTCCGTTTGGCCATCTATAATCTTAGGATTGATTTTCATTAGCGTATCAGGCCTTCTAATCTATTCGTGCTTTAGGTTGCCTGCATCCGCTATCTCTTCTAGGATTTTGTATCACCTGATGTATTGGCTTAAAAATTGAAAGTGAATAAAAGCTTCATTTACCAAGAAAAAACTCTACAGCATAGATATTGGAGTTAATGTTACATGAGGATAAAAAGTACTCCTTCTGTCCCAGAAAACAAGTTGTTCTGAGTTTGTGCTAAGTCAAACTTCGTAAAGTTTGATCAAATTTATAAAGATATATATCATCATTTACAGAACCAAATTAATCCCTAATGAAAATATATGTGACAAGGAATCTAACAATACTCATTTGGTACTATAAACATTTACATTTTTTCATATAAATTTGATCAAACTTTAAAAGGTTTGATTTAGTACAAACCTAGAATGATTTGTTTTCTAGGACAGAGGGAGTACATGACTAGGCTTGGCATAATATGTAGCCCAAGGTGAGAATGTGCCCGCAATGTTGCTGTAGGTGCATAGTTGTGCAACATGTCTGGAGTTTGACTCCCCATATTCCATAAAAAAAAAGTCCACTCACTATATGTTGCTTCAGTGAAACGTGTGGTCCCCTGTAGTTCAGCCAATTTTTTTAGGTTAATGACAAATTTTTTTTTGTATTTTGCAAATGAGCACATTTTGCCATGCACTGCTAGCCAAAAAGAAAGGATTTACGTCAGTTGTGCCCGTCCATGAAGCATTGCACGAGCTGAGCATTGTGATGAACGGGTTGATGTTTTTCAATATAACATCGTGTGTTGCCTGCTACTCACAGCAGCCGCTTGAGAACTCCACGACAGGTGATGGCTATCCCTGTTAGATTTCTCATCTTCCTTTCGAGAATGAGATCATATGTGGAAAAAAAAAAAGCACTGATCGAACAGCACCAGAACCATTCTGTTCCGATAACACAACTGCAACGCCTTCATTCGACTAAGACAAGTGGGCAGTCGATCGTTTCTTATAGCTACCGGTAGCACATGATCTACATACCAGAATCTAGGAACCCTTTATAATTTACACCGATTAATGATGCGGCCACTAGATAATTTTTTTTTTTATGCTTCGCCTTCGCCATGTCGAAGAGGCAAACAGCAAGAAAATAGGAGGTTTCTCCAAAAGAAAGTAGGTAGCCTCTAAACGATATTGTTGAACAAATTATGGTCTTTATTTATACACAAATTAAAGAAAGCCGCACAAAAATGCTTAAAACACTTGAATAAACAAAGTATTGAAAAGATAAATACTCCATCCGCAGCGGCAGAGAGAAGGGGAGCGATGGTATCATTTGGTTTATTTCCTGCTTCCGGCCCACTTTTGGCCCAGGTCCCTTTCTCTGTTTTCCCTTCTTGTTTCCAAAGTGGACACCACAGCGCTTCCATTTATTTCGCCCGCGGCCCAATGGAGTGACCAGCACTAGCTGCACGCTCGTTCCGTTTTTTTTTTCCTAGCGGTAGGATTCCTTTTTTTTTTCTAGCGGTAGGATTCCTTTTTTTTTTCTTTCATCCCGCTTCTACTTTTTAGAGCTGGCTAATGGTTACTCCAATACTCCTATGTTCGTTGTGTTTTTTGTTTCTTCCTACTGCCTCAGTGCCAAATTGCAAGGAGTTGGGTTCAAAAAAATTGCAATTGGTTCTAGATTTTCAATAGGGTTTATGCAATATTCTAAGTATGTGTTTATATATGTGCCTAGGTGTTCATCAACGTTCAACATTCACATGAACGTAGACGGAGAAAATGAGGACTAAAACACCATACAATTTTGAATGGATCGAGTATCTTAGAAGATCCACCACCAATTATGCATATTTTTCTTTTCTTTTATTCTTTCTTTATGTTTTCATATTTAAATTTTCTCCAACTTAAATTGTCTCTTCTATATCTGAAGCAAATTTCGGTTAAGTTCTAAGTTGCAAACTTTTTTCTCTGTTGCGAACATGAATGCCTATCATATTTTTTTTTTCTTCGGTCAAGTGGCATGATGCCTTTCATCCAAAAAATGTTTAACATCTCTTGTTGAGGTAAAGATAACTATTCATATAGCTATAATAATTTCTCGTGCATGTAGAACAAAACTCTTACATCTAGAACAATTATTCTTGTAGTCAGAACAATCTTTCATAGATCTTGAAGATTTTTTCATAGTTAAGCTATAATAATTTTTAATGTAAGCAGATCAATTTTCTTATGAAATGGAATAATTTTCCTATAAGGCTAGTACTATTATGAGGCTAGAACATTTAATTATGAAGTCAAACAAATGTTATTCTAGAGATGAATAATTATCTTAAAAGGCTGGGACATTATCTTATGAAGCCAAGCAATTTCTTATGAAGTTTGAATTTTTTTTTGTAAAGATGATTTTTTTTTTTGAAGTCAAACATTTTTCTTGTGGAGTTAGAATATTTTCTTGTGAAGCTGAACATTTTTTGTGAAGTGATAATACTTCTCGTGGAACCGACAATTTTCTTCATGACCAATTCTCATGCCCAAGCTTGATAAAGAATTCTTTTTAAAATGTTATTCAAACATAATCAAGTATTTATGAATTTCTAAGTCTGCATAATATATGTGAAGGTTATAAATGCAACCAGTTGCCAAAAGTTTTTTTTTTTTTTTTTGAAAGACATGTCTACTCAGACCACTGTAGTTCAACACAAAGCAATTCTAGTATATGGATTATTTGAGGGGTCAAATGATGTTTGATTGAGCTGAAATTTTGAAAGCAGTTACGTGACTTGTGGATCTACTTGCCTACTAAATTTCATGCACAGTGGAGCTATAGTTTAGAAGATATGAACTGATTACCAAGGGGGACAAGATCTACAATTTATCTGTTGCTATCTCTTGTTAGAAGATTATGGTGGTTGTTAACGATGCCAAGCTACATCTAGATGCATGTGTTGATGTTGTTATTATCCTCTAGAGGCTCTAGAGAAGACTCCTTATAACAAGTTGTTGATTATTGTAGACACTAGCAAGTTGCCCGTGCGTTGCTACGGTTTCTTTCTTCTTCGTGCGACGTGCAATGGCGCGACACGGTGATGGCAGCGCGTCCAACATCGGGGCGTCGGCTTGCAGGATCGGATCCGGCGTCGGCCCTTGAGATTCGCCGCTGGCCCACGAGACCCGATGCCTCCGTGTGGTCTCTATGTGCATCGGCCGCGTCCCTCTCTCTTCCACCTACTCCCTTCATCAGCTCTCTCTTCCACCTCGGCCGTAGCCAGATTGGCATCCTCGGCGGCGGTGGCGGTGCCGCGTGACGGTGTGAGGACCGCCTCTTCCTCCAAGCTTGCCTTCCTCTTATCCATCATGCTCCTCCTCCACACTGTCGCTCCTCCGGTCCGTTTCCCCAATCTGCGGTGGTCCGGCCAAAGGCGCGAAGAAGGCCGGTTGAAGGGGCGCGACGACGAGTGGCTCCGGGGTGAGCGCGAGCCGCATCTCACGAGCTGAAGTGAAGCGCGAACAAGTCGCGACTTTAAAGGAGTAGAGCTTAATTATGGCAAATCTCATCTAAGGGTAGAATAAGTAATTTGTCACATGAAAATAATGTTAGATCATCTTTGCACGTGTGTTTTGGATCTTTTTAAAATTTATTTGTGTGCTAGGGAGACATATTAATTAAACACAAAACCAAATAACAGTATATGCATCATATACAACTACACACATATACGTGAATACTCAGCATTCAGAAGCTAAAATCTAACCACATGTGTTTGACCCACGCAGCAGGCTCTGCATGATTTGGGCCAAGCTAGCCGGCCGGATCAGACCGAAGCACAAACCACCATGCGCCACTCCCTCTATTCCACTGCGAGCGGGCCCACCAGAGGGGAGGACGGATGCCCTGTTCCCCTTTCCTCTTCCCCGAGCCTCACCCGGCTTCCTCACGATTCACGAACCCACCGAACGAAACGCCATCGCCCCACACCACCAGTCCTTCCGACCCCGATCGGCGCCTCTCTCCCGCCACCGCCTCCTCCTCCGCCCCTACCCTACAGCACAAACCGTTATCCCCCTCTCTCCTCCCAGGTCCCTACCTCCTCTACCCGGCTCTCCCTCCAGTCGCCCGCCGCCCTCCTCTCCTTCCCGCCGCGAGATCTGTCCTCCTCGTCATCGAGCCACCGCCCTGCCTCTTCCAGGCCGCGTCGTCGTCTCCCTGCGACCGCAACGTCGCCCGCCGCCGCCCGCGGCTTGGCTCCCCCTTCGCCTCGCCGCCATGGTCTCTCCCCACCTCCAGAGCTCTTCCGTGCTGGCTCCCACCTCCGGAGCGCCTCCACGCCGGCCACCTCGCCCTCCTCTGCTCGGCTGGTCGCCTCCGCACCGGATCCGCCATCTCATCCGCTCCGTGCCTTCGTCTCCACTAGCGCTGCCATCTCCTCCTGCTCGGGCCGCTTCGGCGGGAGTGGGGGTGCAGCCTGCGTTTTCCACATAAATCGTTGTCTATCGTTGTGTCTATGTGCATGTGACTGGTACTATCCATTGCATATCTATTGGTAGATGCTATCCTCATGCCTTATTTGGATAAATGCAATCTATATGGTTTGGAGAGGTTTGGGATGGAAATTAGTTCAAATTTCCCCTAAATCCATGTGGATTGGAGGGGTTTTGCTTACATTCAAACAAGGCCTAGGTGTTCATTATAAGAGGGATTAATTGGTGCATTGTTAGTGCCCTTTTATCCCAACAGATGTCTTATTTTCATGAAATAATGGTCTACAATATGCCCATCAACAGAGACACATATATTAACTTTATCAATCTCAATATCAAACGGCCAGTCTCTTCAAGGTACTCACTAGGCAGAGTGGTAGAGTGCATGTATATGTGTTTATATCGGTAAACGTATATGTGTGTATCTAAGTATTTGCATACCGTGTTAAGATGGTATTGAAAAGACAAATATGCCACATCAATGCACAAAATCCCACGGGTTCTCCTGCCAGTTTAGGACAAAGGGGACATATGCTATGTTTTTTATGCTAGGGAAAAACAAAGTGAATAGTTTGTTGAGTTTGCGCTTTAGCACCATTACTACATAAAGTTATCCTTTATGTTTATGCCTTCAATCTCTCAGGTTGCCCGCTCCAGATTGCACTTTGTTCTACAAAACTGCCAACAACAGCAGATTGCTCCTTGCTGCCAAAAGATTTGGCAACTTGATAGTAGTATTCTTCACTACTGAAATCTAAAAATACCTTTACAAAATTTGAACTCTGCTTGTTGACCGCAATCTGCCCGTTCGTTCTTATTGTGTTGTTGGGAATAATGCTTATTGGCATTGATTGTATTGATGGTCTCATATTAAACCCTTCCACCAAGTAAACAGCACCAAGGACTTCTCCCAGAAATATATCCTGTCATTAGGAGGGCGACCCTACCAAAAAATAGAATAAGTACTTCATCAACTATAAGTTTGAACATACAACATAGTTTGGCTTTGGCCTGCCTTTAGTAATTTTAGGTTCTCTATAACCTCAGTCACCGATGACCCTTAAGGCTACTTGACCACCAGTTGGAAATTTGAATGGTTAGAATAAATATAAGCAAATTGTAAGTATGCTAAGAACAAATGAACGTCTACAGTTTCAATTTGGACTATTTGCAAATGGACTTATCAATTCTTGT
Source organism: Paspalum notatum (assembly GCA_022530915.1). Classification (NCBI taxonomy): domain Eukaryota; kingdom Viridiplantae; phylum Streptophyta; class Magnoliopsida; order Poales; family Poaceae; genus Paspalum; species Paspalum notatum. The sequence goes on from CM039692.1 coordinate 30,682,766, forward strand.
GAAGTTTAATCTACCATGATATGATCATGTGAAAAAAGTAAGGTGTTGCAGGTTTTTTTTTCATAGCAACATGTAGTTATAGCAGACAAATATAATGAACTATAGGCATTTACCATATGGTGATACAGTCGATGCTTTTGCTGAAGTTCATGTAGCAAAAACAGAAAGCGATGGACAAAACTTGCTTCTAGAGTATGATCAGCATGCTTTATAGCTTGAAGGATAGACTGAAAGGAAGCAGCTTTTCTTTGAGACTTAAGTGGTATCAGTGTGATATCCAGAGAGGACTCCAGGACTATTTTCGCAGCTAGTGGATCAAGAAACATATTAAACTCTGAATAGCTATTTGGTGGGATAGTGAACACGTTTCCCTTCGAATCATTTTCATCTCTAATATGACCTCCAACAACATAAATCTTCTGCATATAAGGAACATTTGCAAATCAATACTGACAGTGGAAAAACTAAAGTTACATCAAAATATTGGAACTTCCCAGGAGGACCAAAAGGTTTCAAATAGCTGACCCCTATTGCCGAACTCACGTTACTGTCAGAGAGCATTATATTTGCCAAATTTGTAAGAGGCCCACTGGTAAGAATAGTGATCTTCTCACTTGGACAAAGCTGCTCTTTGATAGACTGCCAAACTTCAAAAGCCAATGGTTGCCGAAGTTCTGGATGGTCGGTGTTTCTAGGAGCACCATGTTTTACTGAATTTTCAGCAGTATATCTAGCGATGGAAAGCATAGAATGGTAAGTATCTAGGTTTGCACTAATTTATATGTGTGTCATCTGGTGGCTACAAAGAGATACCTTCTAGGGCTTCTTGGCAATGATCGAGCTAGGCCATAGAGGGTGTCTGAGTCAATACGGCCCCCACTACCTTGGGGAATAGTACTGGCATAGTTGCAACCAAGAGTTGGAGTTCCTAATGCAGTGGTATTGCCACGACCAACAGGAATGTCATCGCGGCCCATCATATGCAAAATGTCATACACGATGTCAATGCTAGCAATGTGGGCCCAACCATTGCCACTGACAAAAATCCCCTATGATCATTGTAATGAAACTGCATTCGTAAAAAGAAGGAACCAAAACTGTAATTTCATTGGAGCAACAACTATGCTAGTAATGGTACCTTTAAATCTAATACTTCAATAGGTGCCTTCAGTAGATATATAAGCGAGACAAAATCTCCAGGACTCATGTCCATGTCAATAATAACAGGTTGGCCAACTTTTTTGTTCTTGAAGTCTGGCTTGTAAAGAACCTCTCTATAAAATGGAAATTGTGCACTAATGTTGAAACGGCCGGAGTTCTCATTAAGATTTAGTGCCTGCAGATCATAGTATAGTCATAAGAGCAGGCCAATTCACATAAATGATTGATGATGAATTCTTAGAGCACCTTAGTTTCAGAGCTTAACACTTCATATGAGTGCGTCAGCTCCTTCATGTAAAGCTGATCACCAAAGATTAGTGTGCATGTAGGATTCAGGGCAACATAACATGTTAAGGTTTCATTAACAAATCCATTGCCCATATCCAATGAAAAGTTTAGCACTATGCTGTAAAGATACAAGCTCATGGTGCTGTGGCTTGTGTAAATGGTAAGAGGATAGTATTCCTGGAAGCAAATCCTAAATCTGTTGATAAACTGGTTGTCAAATGTGGATGAAAGTGCCATAGCAGAAATCAACTCAAAAATGAAAATTTCAAGATTTTTTCAGGGATTTAGAACTAATGATGTAAATGCAAAAACCACAAAGGCTTGAAACTGGCACGTTTTGACACATACAGAATCAAAATTGTTAGATCATTTCACCTTGACATACAAGCTAAGACACTGAGTTTGATCGAATGAGATCGAATGAATAGGAATGATCAGATGAATAGGAACACTGCAACAACATGAGCTGTGAGTTTTACCACATGAGCCAAGAGGTAGAAGAGATTACCTGTAGAAAGCTTTTGAAAAATTCCCTGTCCAGAGGGCTATACTTATCCACGTTTGGTTTAGCCTTTGTAGCAACACGAATGTGGGCTGCTTCCGGACCAGAAACTTCCTTAGTGTATCCATCCTAAGAGAAACACAAACAAGTAGTCAAAAAAACTGAGTTCACCTAAACAGTAAGATTTGATTTGCACGACTCTTAATAGTATTTTCAACACTGAATTTATATGTTTATTTAGATCAAAACTGAGATTTCATCAAACAACCGTGCTCTACAAGTTTATGGTGGCTCTCAGCGACATCATAACATGATCATAAAGGCGTGCACAGGAGGGAAGACAATGGAATTACTTCAAATTTGATCCACATCAGCAACAGCTTGTGTCATAACCAGAATTTTGCAACTATCCTTAAAAGTGATTTGGACATACTATACCTCACATCTTCCTTTATTACTTCGCTTGATGCAACAAAAGCTATCTGTAATTCCAGTTTGAACATGACCACTATGAATTCCGCCTTTTTGAAGACCAAACTTGGGAGTTGTACGGCCATCAAAAAATGGGTTTGAGCCATCATGCACAACATATGGTTTGTTTGAAGTTATAACTGTAATGTTCATATATTCAAGCTGAACAAAATCATTTTCAAATTTGCCATTCTTATCATTGCGCATGCTGGAGATGGCAACACCAGAAGTAAAAGAGTCCCACATAAAATAGCTCTGAACAAGAGAAAAATAAAATAATAAGGAAGAGTGAGGGGAAAAAATGAACCAAATGAACTGGAGTAAATGATATCAACTTACCATATAGAATTGATCATTGAACCAAGTGTCTCGAGACATCTTTAAAGCTTTGAAACAGTATTGTGCCTCATATGTACTCTGTTGGAGTTGGAATTCATAGAAGAATTCTTTGTTGATTGGAATTGTATTGGTTGCATCAAGAGGAACAAGTGTGATTGGAATGCCAGAATGGAACACCTGAAGTGTTTTATGTGTTAGCTAATTTATAATTTCCTTTATTCCATTTATTCAGTACATAACCTAGTACCAATTAACTCATGCCCCCATCAATAATTGACAAAACCGGTACCCTCAATGCCATAACTATGAATTTAGCCATCAATTAAACCTTGAAAAGATTGTTTGGCCCTCATCATAGAGTGAGAAGAACAATGCTGTAATGTCATAGTGGGGCCCATCTTCTGACAAACAGTGTCCTATTCAATATCTAACTAACAGTGATCTGACAACAATGGCATTCAGAGGATTGAATTTTTGCAAAGTGATGGTGTATAAGGGAGTGTGAGACATTCTGATGGTACAAGAGGTAGAGAAGTAATTTTCTCTATCTCATTAGCCAGTTTGCTAACCGAAAGTGAAATAGCAATGAACTAAACACTGGTATGTGACAATTCACAACACACTTGATTATAACATGGGCAATAAAGTACGAGTAACAAGTATGCGATTTATAATCCCACAAAATAATTTGCTGTGGAGAGTAGACAATCTCAAAGGAAAAAACATAAGATGAGATTTTGCCATTGCTCCTTAGGGGAAATACTACAAGTGGAATAGTGGGTTCAAAGGAAAAAGGTCTTAATTAAGAATACGCAGATGTGCAAATGAATAAGAAAACCATTTTCAAATTTCAACAAAAACGGTATAATAGCTTGAGAAAACAGAACCTTATACCTGGTATGCAGAGAAAGGATCTCCAAATATGTTGAATTCTGCATTCGGGTTGGTAGAGTAACTAGTAAACAAGTTACCACGGTCACCACACTGTTGTGGCATGCAAGATGTGGTAGAATTTTTTGGACAACAGCCTGTAGGGTTCTTTGATCTCACTCCACCACCCATAATGTATATGTGCTTCACGTTCCTTTTCAAATGTGGATATGTCATGAGAAATATGGCAAAGTTTGTATGTGATCCTGTGAGAATAATAGTTGTAGGGCCAGCGGATATTGTGTCTATCATTACTTGTTGTGCTGTAGGTTGCTGAACTGGTGTATATCTTCTATGTCCCTTCTTTGCAGAATAGAATATAGTAGATCAGAGCTGGTAATAGATATTGAATTAATCAAAGTAAACATGCATTCCTTCCGCAAATCAGTTTAAAGTGATCACTAAAGATAGGAAGCAGTACATATGCCTAAAATTGGTTTTGGTTTTGCCTCAGTCCTGGTTCACACTTCACACAGACTGAAATATAAGTGCTACGTTGTTCCTGACTGCAAATAAATTTCCCCTAGTCGTCTTATCTTTAAAGTTCATACTATAAGACACCATTTGAAATATGACCATCTGCTGTGTAGACATTTAGAAACATTGGTAGTTTTCTAGTGACTACACTTCTGTATTTCATTCTTTCTAATATGGTTTGTTTCAAGTCTTAAATGACAACTGAAAGGTTAAATTAACCCATTGAGGTCCCTAGCATAGCAATAACAACCGAACTAATAGACCTCTATTGCGTTTTAGGCTGTGTGTTTTCTAGCAGAGGCCGGAAGTTAGGCCAAGACTTTGTATCTTCTTGATGTACTGCTCTTGGACTTAATATGCTTCCTTTTTCGGGGGAAAAAAGCATAGCAAAAACAAATATAGATGCAGAAATCAGAGGAACTGTTAAGGTAAAATTCATGCTGAGAATTTATGCAATTCAAATCTTTTGCCTAGCAACATGAAGAGCTAAGAGGGAAACTAAAAAAGGAAAATGTAGGATCAAATTATTACAGGATCTCGATGGATAAATAATCTTTTATCAAGTCATAGCAGTATGTCAATTTTTATGCTTATGTTAGAAAAACAAATAAAGCTGTCAGGTGATACAACGATGAACTAATAGAGTAATAGACCTATTTTACTACAAAGGGACTAAAATATCTTGTGCATTTTCATTTGGCTGATGCATGGAAATTTATTTGAAAATCAACATACAAAAACTGATGCATTACCTGAGGAAGGAAGCCCCTTCTTAGTCCAAAGTTTGTATCCTTGTCTAAACGTCCACCACCTTCTTGTGGAATAGCTTGCCTGTACCAGCAGCCTCCAACTGTTGTCATACCCTAGATATTAACCTACAAATTAGTATTTATGTATTAAATAATAAATCAAGGGGAAAAGGAAACTTTCACTTTCTTGAGCAATAGATAATTCTCAAGGTAACAAAGGCAGGCAACCTTGTGTGTGGAGTAACACTATTATTAGTTTATTACAGTGGAAACTAAGATAAAGTCTTGTACCTGATCAACCAATGGTAAATAACCGCCGACATTTGGATGTATGGTGCCAGAGTCAGATATTCCACCATCACCACCGATACCAACCAGAATGTCATCACGGCCCATCATATAGAGTATATCATACAGATGATTCACAGCATGCCCAGCATCACTCCATGCATTAACACTGATGGAAACTGCCTGCATATGTTGGCAACAAAAAGGTATTGGTATGTATCATGCACTTTTAGAACAATTATATGCCATCAACAGTTGCCCCAGCTCTAAAGTTTATTTTAGGAGGGAAAAAAAAGGAACCGAGCAGACATACAGTGGTATAAAACCATGTTTATAATAGAAACACACGCCTACAGTAGCCCAATGGGAATGCCCAAATGCATTGTGTATCCCTATTCATTCACTATTTCAACTATCCCCTCTCTGTCTACCCTAGCGCTACAGTGTCAAACAGCGTCAAACAATATTATAGATATCCAATTTACTCCACCCATTGGGGATGGGAACAACCAAGCGAACCAAAACAAAAACATTCAGCTCACGTTACCACTCTCTGACAACTTACTAGTTACAACCTGTCGATATGACATATGAGAACAACATACGAAGCATTGAAGGACCAGTGGACCACTCATGCCTGCTGCAGTTCAGGGCCAATACACTTGCATTGCACTTGAATCAATCTTTAGGAATTAGGATCCCAAACTTGAAGCTCCATAACAGAGCAGTAATCTTCTTCAGGACGTGATCAACGGCTCTTCCAAAGACACAATGCACCAATCTGTTGGAGCCCTATCAGTATATCACCAACCATCGCATCAGACGTGCAGAATCAAGAAGTAACCGAGTACGGCTATTATCGTATTCCTAGCGCGTGGCAGTATTCCACCCATTAAACTGATGTCAGATGATGTATCTCGTGGGGATGGTAAATAAGATAAGATACTTCACCATTCTGCTGCCACTTCAACCGATCGCCTCTTCCGCACCACATTCCGGTCGCCGGCGGACGAGCGGCCGGCAGTGGTTGTCGGCCCATCTGCGGCCGGCCGGCCGGCCGCCTCCATTTGGATTCGCCTATCGCCGCCTCGCCGGCGCCGAGGCCGCGCGGCCGCCGACACATGTGGTTACCAGCCTCATCAACAAGTGACCTTTCGAGGCTCAAAAAAAACAAGTGACCTTTCAGTTCCGATTCCGAGCCATGCGGCCCATCTCGATGGCCCAAATGGCCCATCAATCGTACAGCCACCGAGGAAGATGCGAGTGTCTTGGGCCTGTCGCGCCCTGAATCCCCGTGTGCAAATTTCAGAAGGAAAAAGTCCATCTGACCACCCTTAACTTTGGCCGTAGTTCGATTTTGTACCTCAAACTGCAAAACCAGAAAATCTTTGCCCCCGCAACTATTGAAATGGGGTATTTTTACACCCTGGGCGGTATACGAAGGCGATTTCGTGTGACGTGGTAGTGGGTCCCACCTGTCAGATGACACGTGGCAGCGGGTCCCACATGACAGTGGCACAACCATCTTTTTCCTCCCTCTTCCTCTCTCGTACCTCACCGTCACCGCCGTCTCGTCCTCTCTCTCCGCCTCTGCCCCTCCTCACCGCCGCTCCCCCGTCACCACCGAGCTCCCCCGCCACCGCTCGCTGGGCACTCGCTCCTCGGCCTGCACTCGCTGCCACCTTGGCCCGCCGCGCTTCTCCGGCACCCGCGGTCCCACGTCCACGTCCTCCTCCACCCGCAGCGCAGGCCTCCCACGGCCGCCGTCGTGGCGTTTCCGACGGCCGCCGACCTCCCGTCGCTCTCCCTCCCGGCCGCGGCGGCCACACTGTCGGTGGTGGTGTCGCTCTCGGACCCGGAGCGCAGGCGGCACGTGCAGGCGAAGGCGGCAGGCGGCGGGGACAAGGAGGCGGTGCGCGCTTACTTCAACTCGACGGGGTTCGAGCGGTGGCGCAAGATCTACGGGTCGATGATGAAGGGCGTGAATAAGGTGCACTGGACATCCGCGAGCTGCGACGGAGAGCTTGCCGGCGCCGAACGAAGCGGAACAGAGCAAGAGGGAGAGCCGCGGCGCCGGTGGCAGAGGCCGCTGCCCCACGCTCCCGTCCTCATCGCGACATGGTGCGGCCGGCAGCTCGGGTCGGCGCCGAGGTCGTTGCGGCTGGGGGCGGTGCCGCGGCCTGAGCGGTGGGGGGTGCAGCTCGGGTTGGCGCCAGCGGCGGCGAGGGAGGGGCAGAGGCGGAGAGGTGGAGAGGGAGGATGAGACGGCGGCGACGGTGAGGTACGAGAGGGGGAGAGTGAAGTAAAAGATGGTTGTGCCACTGCCACGTGGGGCCCGCTGCCACGTGTCACCTGACAAGTGGGACCCACTGCCACGTCATACAAAACCGCCTTCGTATACCACCCAAGGTGTAAAAATACCCAGTTTCAATAGTTGCGGGAGCAAAGATTTCTGATTTTGTAGTTTGAGGTGTAAAATCGAACTACAGCCAAAGTTAAGGGTGGTCAGATGGACTTTTTCCATTTCAGAACTGTGTACTTGGCCTTTTCAGTTTCCAGAAATCCAATCTTGGACTTTGACTTCTTGAGCTCTCTAAGAAAATACGAGTTGTCTAAAAAAAATGTTTTCACTGATCCAAAAAACTCCAATAAAATTCTATGGTTTTCCTCTCCATATATGCAAACTTTTCAGTATAATGCTACAAATTTTTTTAGGTTATAGATAGATTTTTGTTGCAAAAAGCATTTCCCCCAGTGAAGTAGGGATCAACACCAGCATCTCCTAATAGCAGTTGTCTACCGAACATGTCCTTTAGGCTTAGCTTTGCAGCCTCATTTTCTATAGAGATCAGAGGACAATGGAAAAATTTTGGAAAAAATAGTTTATATTTCCCTTAATTTCTCTAAAACCCCTCTAATCCCCATAAAAAATGGAGTTGCCAAACAAGCCAACAGTGTATACATAACCAGATTATGGCTACCCAACTCGACCTATCAGTCCGGAAAAATGCAACCCAATAAATGGTACAGCTATATTTTTGTATAAAAAATAGTACAAGTTCCATAATTTTTGTTTAAAATAAATTAATAATGATTTTTTTAGGGTGAAATATGATATTATCATTTATTTCAAATAGAAAACCACCTTCGAAGCCGGCTTGAGGTCCAAGTTTGTCTAGTTCGTAATAGTTCAATGTGTTCGATATCCAGTTTCGTAGTTTAAGATTGAAAATAGGATGACTTAGATAGTTTGAGGTTATGAAATTGATTTTTTCAGTGTGGAATACCTTATATAACTCATGACCAATTCAAACCCTAATCCGACTTAACATTTTAAACAGGTCTAGTATTATAGGTCTAGTATTATGTACAAAGGCTCAAAGCTCATACGAGCATGGCACTACTGCAGATTAAAATAAAAACCATGCGCATCAAAAACGCCGCAGTCGTCGTCCTCCATACGAGCATCATCATCGTCGTCTCCGTATCAGCAGAGAGTTTGTGTGTGTGTGTGAGAGAGAGATAGAGATAGAGAGCTGTCCAGTGGTAGTATGCTAGCACGGGATGGGCAGTTGATACCTTGCTGATCTGATCGCTACTGGGTCCTGCTGCGCACACCATTTTCAGTGGCCTTGCTAGTTGCTAGCGCACGACTCGCTCCTCTCTGGGGAGAGCATGAGCATCGGATGGTGTAGTGGATCGGATCCACTGACCACCGAAATTCCTAGGTCATCGCACCCAAGTGCAGTGCGTCGTGACGAGACGCCGCCATCGTCGCCCTTTCTGCCTATTGCAATGGCGCCGACAGCCCATTCCCGTGCTGACGTAGCGCCGCATACATACGGCAGCCGCCGGAGCCCTAGTGTGCGTTGCTCGATAGGGAAAAAATGTAGTACCGATGATGTTTTAGATCCTAAAATCAAGTTCCTAGCAACTAAACCATCCCATCCTTAGAAGCAACGATATCGGTTAACATACGATTTGATAATTAGAAGAGCAAAAATACTAGGATGGTGGAGCAGTGCAAAGTACTGCAAACATTTTTTTTATGAAGTACTGCAAACATTGGACATTATTATCACCCGAAACATGTTGAATCCGTGACTGCGACATTGAAAAGGAATAGTCACAAGATCAAGAAATATTTGGAGAAAATTTAATCTTAAGATTCTTGGTCTGCTTTAAGTGATAAATTTTGACATGCCAAAACTTTGCCAAACTGGAATGTAAAATACTAGGAGGTTTTCACCGTAAGAGCATTGTTTAAAAATGCACTCTAGTAAAAAGCTAGTTATTATAATAGTTAAATAATATTGTTTACAAGTTACAAATGCTTACGAGTAAAAAAAAGGCACGGCGATATTTGAGGGGATAACCAAATTACATCAAACTCTGGGTTTTCCAAAACAGTGTAAGAACACACAAAAAAGGTATGCGCCTTTTACTTAAAAGTTGGATCTGCTCTGAAAAGAAAACCAAATAGTCGTTCATGCCCTCAACTTTAGGTGGCTTGTTCCAGATTGCACTCTGTTATGCAAAACTACCAACGGCAGGCAGATGCTCCTTATTGCCTAACGAATTGGCAACTCGATTGCAGAATTCCTCGCTGCTGAAATCAACTAATACCATCACATAACTCGTGACGTGCTTGTTGACCACAATCTCCCCATCCGTACTTCTTGTGCTGTTGGCGACAATGCATATTAGCTTTGATTATATTAGCAGTCTCATAATAAATCCTTCAACCAAGTAAACAACACCAGGAACTTCCCCTAGAAATATATTCTGTGGTTAAGATGACCAACCTCCGAAAATAGCAAGTACCGTATCAACCATGAAAACAAGGACACAGTTTCGGCGTGCAGTAATTCCAGGCTGTGTCCTCAGTTAATTAGTTCAACAGCATAACATGGCCCTTAGGAGTTAGGACTGTTCCAATTGGAAATTTGATTGAATAGGATGAATCGAAGTGAACATTAAGGTATGTTATTTCTTCAGGGAAAACAATGAATCTCAGCTGCTTTTTTTTTTTTTTTGATAATTGGTTTGATAATCCAGCACTCTCGATTGGTGGATGCAGCTTGAATGGCACAACAGAGTAAGGGTTTTTATCTTATTTTAGTTTTAGTTTTGACAGGAAACTATAGGGAAGATCCCCACAGCGCAAATTTATAAAAGCCAAAACAGAACTGCACAGTGTAAGCCTTTTTTTTCGAACATGTAGGAGAGTTGCGTATCTTTATATTAAAAAAAATATAAGAGGAAAGGACCCCATTACAACAAACCTCAACCCCTCGCTCACCCATTCTTTATAAGAACAGACGAGCAAGCCGGGGATAACTCAAACACTACCAACACTACTAGGAACCCCTCACTTGCTAACAAGCTGTGTTTTTGCTAGGCAGTTCTGGTTCCTTCTCAATCACTTAAAATTGCAAGAGTTGGTGCCTATTTTTATTCCTGCTGTAAGGCTGTCAGGAGCCAAACTCCAAAAATGTGCCTCTTCCTTTGCTGGGATTAGAGCCCTTTCCAAGCTAGGAGAAACCCATCAAATATACAAGTGTTACGATGCTTCCACAGGCCCCAGGAGCCTAGAATGACAAGGGAATTGAAACCTTTCTGAATTCCAACCACAACTCTTTGGCTCCCACTCTGCCACCAGCAAGCCAAGGACTCGTCTTCATTTGAGGAGAAGGAACCAGAACTGCCTAGCAAAAACACAGCTTGTTAGCAAGTGATCAATTATCTTCTTGCTGATCACACAGTTGACATGCAGCCGGGTGTGGTAGATTACGTCAGGCTAGCTGATCTGCTGTCCAACACCTCTTGTGTATTACTAGCCACTTAAAGAATTTGCATTTGTTTGGCGCCCAAGATTTCCATATACCTTCCCAAGCTTCAAAAACTATGGAGCCTTGGAAGAGATTTGTATAAGCCGATTTACTTGAGTATTGACCAGAGGATGAAAGTCTCCATCGATGAGTGTCCTGAACATCCTCCTGCAGATCCACCTCCGCTAGGAGATCCCACAAGCTCAGATATTCAGAAGGGTTTCTTGACAGTGTGTCGATTGGCCCTTCTATTAGGAACAGAGGCGGAGAGGTTGGGTGCCAGGTCCTCAATTTTTCGGCCCTGCAACCATCTATCCTTCCATAATAGAGTTTGTTTCCCATCACCAACTGTGATTATGTGCACAATCAAGAAGCTTGATCGGAAGTGGGTCCACGGTCTGTTGGGGTCAGTCTTTTTGAGCCAAAGCCATCGCAATCTTAGTGCCCAGCCAAGCTTTTGCAGGTTTGATATTCCTAGTCCGCCCAACTCTTTTGGCCGCTGTACCTTATCCGCAATGAAGTCTTAAGAAAAGAGAAAAAAGACAAAAGAAATACTCCCTCCGTCCCAAATTGTAGGGGTTCTAGGCCTCCACTAGATTCATTCATTACTCCATATATGTGTGTTCAACATGTTTCTAGATTCATCGATATCCATATAAATCTGGACGGATAAAAAGATGACTAAAACCCCTTACAATTTAGGATGAAGGTTATAGAGTAAGAATTTATAATCACTTGTAGAGTTAACTCTGCCATGATTTGGACATGAAAACAAATCAATTGTGTTACAGATAAATTGTTTTTATGGCAACATGTAGATATAGCAGATAAATAGAATGAACTGCAGAAATTTACCATAAGCAATGCTTCTGCTGAAGTTCATGTAGCAAAAACAGCAAGCGGCAGGCAAAGCTTGATTCTGGAGTGTGATCAGCATGTTTTAGAGCTTGAAGGATAGACTGAAAAGAACAAGGTCGTAAGCCCCACGCTAATAATAAGGTAGGCCAACTGACTAAGAATTCAGAAATTGCAAAAATGCAGTTTTCTACAGACTACAGCAAGAATAGCTGTTTCGTCCTTTAGAATAAGAATAAACAAGAGAAATAATGTAAAGCAGAAAAATCAAGCCAAGCATGTGTTTTGTCATACCATCTAGCTTAATTCTTGAAGGCGCGGACGATCAGCATGTTCAAACATGACTATTTGTAATCGTTGTTTCCCATACGTATTCAGTGAAGGAATTGCAAACCTTGCATTTCTCTTTTAATATGGTTTGGGCTTTCAGCACTGATTTGGGCTTTCAGCACTGATTGTTAGCTTGCTCCACTGATTCAATTAAACTGCAACCAGGAAGTTTTCTCAACCCACTTTCTTTTGCTCTACTCCTTATATTAGCTGATTCATTCCATTGCCCTTTGTGCGCAAATACTTCTGAAATCAAAGTATAAGTACCTGGATTCTGTTGTTCAAGCGCAAGGAGCTCATTGCTAACAATCTGACCAAGTATTGTATTCCCATGGGTTCTGCATGCAGAAAGTAAAGCACAAAATGCACTAGATTTATTATTTAAGGTAGAAAACTTTATGAGCTTGTATCCTTCTTCGAGATGCCCAGCTCGACTCAATAAGTCAACAATGCAACCATAATGCTCTTCCTGTGGAAGAACAGAATACATTGAGGTCATCGACTCAAACATACACAAACCCTCCTTAACTAGACCAGCATGACTGCATGCAGAAAGCACAGAGGAAAATGTTAACCCATCAGGAATAATGTTTCCCTCTTCCATTAGCTTAAACATTTCAAGAACCTTAACATAAAATCCATGCATCCCATAAGCACTGATCATAGAATTCCATGAATCTAGGTCTCTGTGATCCAAACTTAAGAACAAATGTACTGATAAATCCAACCTTCCACACTTGGCATATGCAGTTATCAAAGAATTTGTGGTCTTTGTGTCTTTCTCCAATAAGGCACGGTAGACAAAACAATGAACCTGTTTTACACCTTTCAAATGTCCAAGCTCAGAAACAGCCTTAACTGCAGTCGTAACAGTGACAGAATCAGGCCTCTCACCATGTTGCTGCATTGATTGAAACAATCGAACCGCTTCACCTCCATGTCCACTGAATAAGCATCCCATCATCATGGTTGTCCATGAAATCAAATTTTTCTTTTCCAATGAAGCAAATACAATCCTTGCCGCTGCAACCTTTCCACAACCAGAGTACATATGTATAATTTGATTTGCAATATCGACATCTGAACAAAATCCATGTCTAATTGCAAACCCATGAATCCACCTCCCTCTAACAAAATCTTTTTGATCAGCAATAGCTACAAGCAGACTAAGAACAGTTGCAGAATTTGGTGCAACACATTCTGCCATCATTTCTTTGAGTAAGGCAATGGCTTCATTGGCCATGCCACTTCGGAGATAACCATAGATCATTGTGTTATAGGAGACAACATCTTTAACTACCAATCGATCAAAGAGGTGTCTGGATCTCATAATTCTAGTGCATTTGAAGTATACCTCGATAAGAGTTGTGGCCAAAACTACATCTAGAGGAATAGATCTTCTAATTAGGTAGGCATGAACAATAGCAGCGTAACTGGAATTGCATAGCTCAGTACAAGCAGAAATTACATTTGCATAGGTTACAGAATCTGGAATCACCTTATGCTCATGCACCATGACAGAAAAATGGTGGACTGCATTTTCGCTCTGTCCATTTCGAGCAAGACCAGCAAGCAATGCATTCCAGGAAGCCACAGACTGTATCGAATTCTTCAAGACAGCAGATGCTAATTGGAAAGCTCCACATCTCATGTACATGTGAATAAGGCTGGTCCCTAGAACTTCATCTGAGGCACCAATTCCTCTCCTTATGGAATAGCAATGTACCAATTTACCTTCTTTAATTGCTCCCAAATTACCAGCAACTTGCAGTAAGCTAACCAGAGTCACATGGTTTACTTCCAAGTTGCTCCGCATCATATCACTGGCAATTTGAAATGCATTCCACGATGTAGAATCTATATTTTCATAGTAACCAGTGATCATTGAGGTGTAAGAAACAATATCCTTGTCCATAATCTCTTCAAACGCCTTCTCCGAATCATCCATCCTAGCAAGCTTAGAGTATAACCCAACAAGAGAAGAACCAACAAAGTTATCCCTACCGAGCCCAAGCTTCAGTGAGTCTGCATGTATTGCTTTGCCCAATAACAAGTTTCGAAGCTCAATGCAGCTCTTCAAGCCAAAAGTAACAGTTTTCTCATCCAAACCTATCTGGTGTAACTTTGATCCCCTATACAAGAGAATAACTTCCTCTGGATAACCAGCTCTAAAAATGTAAACCATGGCCGAATTCAGCTGGGCAAGATTACCATTTAAAAAGCCTTGTAAACAAAGACTTGTCTTGGGCAGGACACCTAGACTGTTGTAACAAATCAGAATTTCCGAGCCAAGAATAGCATCCCTGCTAAGTCCAAGTGTCAGAACACGAGCATGAAGATTCTTCAGAGATCTCACATCTGTGCAGTTTTGGAACAACACAGCAAACTTCTCAACAACACATAGCCTGTTATATCCAGAATTTGCACCAGAAATAAATTCCGATAGTCGCCTGCACAGCTTTAGCGCCACAATCTTATCTGTCTTTGCAACAACAGTCCTGGATAATTCTCTTATTGCTATCATCCTTGTGAGAAAACAAGAAACTAGAAACTGCCCTCAAATAGAATAACATGGTATGGCGTACGGTGAACCTTTCATAGAGCATTCGCCTGAACACAATCAGCCATCGAACCCTGATAGTCAAGTGGACTGAAAATACGTCAGCCTAATACTGACAATTAACTTGCACCAAGAAATAAATAGAAAAACAAAATTATAGGGCCAACTCAATCAATTGGCTCCACACAGGCTGTAATCTGGCAAGGATACAGAGGCCACAACCAGTTTAGGACTGATAAGAAATCAGGGGCTGTCCTAAAAGAAGGTAGTGTTTGGGAGGCATCCTTGGCAGGCCAACAGCCAACCACGGGTGTCAAGATACAAGGCAGAATGGTGACAGCAGTGGCTCTTCTATCCTCCCACTGCCATAGGACTTACGAGTCGGCTTATTTTGTTTGGAAAATAAGATAATGAGCTCTGATGGTCTTCAGACTCTTCACAGATGATCTTGTTGGGATGCCAAAGGAAAGAAGCTTGGAAAGTTGGACTTGAGCACTAGAGGCCATGTACAGGGGAGATAAACTGAGAATACTAGCACAAGGAAATATACAGGATTAAGGCTTGCTAACCAGGGTGTTGAGAAATAAATCTACTTAGTCCCCAATCCTATTTGTCTAGAATAGGTGATGAGCTACTGTGTTGGCAGGCCGTACTATATATATCACAAAACTAAATATGATTCAACAACAGATCATAGATTGAAATTGTTCATATAAAAGCTCTAATTGTTAGTAGACAATTAGACCTCAAATTATGAAATTAATGGTAGCTTGCTTGTGTACCTAAGCCCTGGCCGGACGGAAGAGGGTTAGAGGGACTGGGAGTGGCCGGACCGGACAGCTGCGCGCCTGGACAGGCTGCAGTGACGGTGCGCGTTTGCCGTCGGGCGTCGGCCGTCGTTGCACTCGCAGGCCGCCACTCGGCGCTCGCACCTCCCAGACGCACAGCGCTGTGCGCCGCCGCCGCAGCTGGTGCCTGCTGCTCCTGCTCCGCTGCCCGCCGCCTCTCAGGGCGCCGCGTGCCCGCCTCGCGCCTTCTCCAGCCGCTGCGCGCCGCAGTGCCGCCGGCCGCCGCGAGCCGCGCCGCCGCAAGCGCTAGGGGAACTAGGAACGGGCGACGGGCGTCGGGGGGGTCGGCGCCCGTGCGAGTCGATTCGCTCGGCGTCAGGCGCTAGCGCTACGCACGGTTGGCGTTGGGGAACGGCCGAACGGGCCAACGGGGATGTGGGCTGCTCGTGCTAGGCCGTCGACAGTGGTCGTATGCTATTCCAGGGCGCTGTCGACAGGAAGCAATGCATGGGCTGAATTGCTATTCAGATGAATAAAACAGTTTCCTTGCTATTTATAGGGTCTAATTGGATGAAGACCATAGTTGGTTAGGCCAAACTTTGGTCAAATTTGGCCATATTTGAATTTTGAAAATATTTAGTTAAATAGAAATTTTTTTGTTCGTATGTTTTATTTGGCACCTAAATAAGGCCTACAAACAAAAATTTTATCATTTAACTAAATATTTTTTGAAATTCAAACATGGTTAAATTTGGCCAAAATTTGGCCTGGTCAACTTAGGCTTTGATCCAATCAGGCCCTTATTATACATATGTTTTATACATAGCATATATAGAAAAAAGTTTGTCCAAAATCTTGAGTATTCAGCTGAATATCCATGACTTATGGTGAGTCCGCCCTTGTTGGGCGGAGAAAAACAGAACTCAGAACGGCCATCTAAGATGAATTGGATGCTGACTGCTTGCAACAAAGTGAAAATGGAGCACTCCCATCGATTGCAGAGCTTGACACTTAACCAATTAACCCTACCGATTTTGACAATTGCCATGTCATGCATCAGTAAATATAATTTGCACTTTGTGTAGTGGCGGACCTAGAATTTAAACCTAGGATAGACCTACCGAACAAAAAAATATGCACTGTGGTACAAGGCAATAAAAAATATGGTAACACAATTGTATTTTTCCAACAATCCAGTAAACATGTATGGTATAAAATAACCAAAAGGTCTCATAATTCCTTCAATCCAACAAATTAGCTCGAAATGTACCTAAATCAAAATATAAAAGGTTCGAACATTGATAAGGTCTCATATAAACAGAAGATTACAATTCTAGTGTAAGGTTTTCGATTTATGCTTCCTAGGTTAATAGGTTATCTTAGGCTATGATTGAAGCGCTAACCTCTAAGACATAAATCACGCCCAATTCAACGGTCACTGAACACAAGCCATAAGAACACACTAATTTTATAAATTATTAAAACAGTAAGGGCATATTTACATATGAATCGTTGAATACACATCATAGACTTAGTAAGAGACTAGGTTTGTGCTTGTGCGTTGTTACGAGAACCGAAAAAGTAGGGGAAAACATGGTGTAAAGCCAATTCATGTGCTCACTCTCAACTTTTAAATTGAATCTAGTAAAGCCAATTCATGTACTCACTCTCAACTTTTAAAGTAGTTCGATGCTAGCTCAGAAAGTATAGTTCAAATATGCAAAGCGCAATTCATGAGTCACTACATCCTTCGTAGTGCAAGCAAAAATCATTACTTGACATTTAGCAGATTTTTGAGCCAGCTCATCACTAAATAAGTTTAATATAATTGGTAGATGTATATCATACGTGTTATTATAATTGCCAGCTTTTATGGAACCTTTTCTATGACCATACTGTAATTGCTAATTTAAATTTTAAATCCTGCACATAGCCCAGTGCTATCAAACATGCACGCACCTAGAACTCAAGCAAGATAGAGTGCATAGGGAAAAAATGTCAACTCTTCCTATTCACGATGCAATGCCTAAATGGAAGACATGACAATAGAAAGAAACTGCGCTGCTTAAAGGGTTATATGCCATGCCTAAATGAACCTAGTAACATTAACTAGTGGCTAGATCAATATTTACTTATTGAACAAGCTTTGAAAGGAAGGAACCAAAACAACGCATTATTATTCAGTCCATCTCTAATTACTCATCAGTGGGGTGTTGTAGCTGAATACGTCCATGCATGAAGTAACTCTATCTTCTAATTGGCCTCGAAATCATCGGTATGGCTGAATACGTCCATGCATGAAGTAACTCTATCTTCTAATTGACCTCGTAACCATCGGTATGGCCAGAGACATTCCACCTTCCAAGGTGATCCACGAACCCTAGCTCATCCTTCACATTGATCACAGTCCTGTAGTCCTGCTATGCAAGGAATCGAGCAAGAACAATATCTTTAGAACCATGGAGCTTGCAAGAATCTGCATCGCAATTATACAGGTGGACAGATACAAACGGTTATGTGCGTTAGAAAAGGAGAATTAATAAAGCCATTACATGTATGCTTTTTAAGGATTAAGACATGAGATTTATCAAAGATTTCCTCCCATATCCCATCTATGACACAATGAACTGTAGGCCTGAGGATCTCCCAGCTACGGCAGAACGAATTGTATGCCTGAAATTAGTCAATTCTGTCAAGCTTGTGCTCTGTTGGCTAAAGAACTATCATAATTACTCCCTGAACTACAACTGTTGACGGAACTGAACGAGCAACGATTCATATGGGAGCACACCAACGGGCCAGACCACATCAACAATACATATGGACCTCTTCTTCAACTTGACCAGAAAATAATATGTGGTCCTTACGGCTTCATGGGATTGCATACCATCATACCAATGCAATGGAGAAAACCTTCAGCAAGTTTTCATGCCACCACCCCTGCAATCAAAACCCTCAGATCCTAACAGCAACGTTGGCCCAGGGAAGCTCACCAGAGGATAAAGACCAACGTGCATAGCTCGCTCGAGGCAGCGTCTCGCGAGATGCAGACCACATAAACACCGATGAGTTGTTGGGGGCAAAGGGACGGAGACGGGGAGGTGCGAATGGGACTTAGCAGCGCAAGAGGATTGCGAATGGGAATTACATTTCCTCTTTCATTAACATCTCCCCACCTCTTTACTAAAACATCTCTCAGGAAATGATATTGAGAGTATTGCATTACCTTATCATTTGGATTTGTAAATTTAAAATGGAACAAAGCATTGATTTGTAACCTTTGATATCTAGACTGGTATGCTAAGACTGAATTTTTTTAGACGCATAGGAAAATTCATTTAAATTATTTGCTTAGCTATATAATTAGAACAACATGTTGGGGTAAGAGACATATATAGCTAAACATGAACATGAGACTCACAGCAGCAGCACCATGGTTTCTAGTATACCATAGAAATCCATCAAAATTTTTCCACCTGTCTACAATGTTTTTCAGTGTAAAAAGGTGAATTCCGCATGGAAAACACTAATTTTCCACCGCGCCATTTTTTATTTTGAATCTCATTCGTCATTCCATTCGAAAAAAATTGAAGACCATCAATTTCCGGTAAATACATTCCATCCCACCGGAAAGTGTAACCCTAGCTCCGCTTTATCAGAGATGATGATTGAAGGGATTGTGCTATCTTCGTCAAATAAAATATGTGTAAGTACCACTGTGACTATTGGCTAAGAGATTATTGGGGTTATTTTATCTATATTCCAACTTAATTATTAATTTGTATTTGGTGTTGTGTTATACTCCCTCCATTACTTTCTATTTGACACAGTTGACTTTTTTTCAAAAGTTTGATTATTTATCTTATTCAATAAATTCATTATTTATCATTTATTTGTTGTTACTTGTTATATCGTTAGGGGTAGCCGGAGTGACTTGCGTTTTCATATATGCATACATTTTTTGAATAAGACGAAGAATTAAAGTTATGAAAAAAATCAACCACGTAAAAAACGGAGGTAGTTGATGTCGTGTATCGCCTGGTAACTGAGAAATTTTAATTAACAAGCACACTAGTGCAAAACTTCTAAGCTAGTGCTCTTATGTGAAGTGCGATCATCATTCTGGATCGGTCCATCTTAGTAAACCCATCTGTACCGACTTACTTTCTCTGTCCCAGAAAACAAGTCATTCTGGGTTTATCCTAAGTCAAACTTTCTAAAGTTTGACTAAATTTGTACGAAAAAGTGTAAATATGTATAGTACCAAATGAGTATTGTTAGATTCCTTGTCACAAATATTTTCATTAGGTATCAATTTAGTTCTGTAAATGACGATATATTTATTTATAAATTTGGTCAAACTTTACGAAGTTTGACTTAGGAGAAACCCAGAACGACTTGTTTTCTGGGAGGAGGGAGTATCATATTGATATATTCACGATTATTTTGGTCAGATATGTAGAATGGTTTTTTTTCATTATCATAGACTGTCTCGACTAAAACATATGTTTCGATTTTCGTGGGGTATAGAACTTTAGCTCAACTTTTATTTAATGACTGGGTTCGATATTTTTAGAAGATTATTTTACAAAAAGAAAAAAGTTGTGAGTGATTGGAAAGTACCAATGGTACTTACCATTTTTTCTAAAAGTACCATTGGTACTTCTGGGGTATTTCATTTTGGAACTCCAATAATTACATAAATGGTATTAAGGGTAACGCGGTAATTGTACAAGTGGCAAGGTAAGATGTGCCACGGGCTACGGGCTACGGGCTACGGCGGCCGACCACAACTTCTCTCGTCCTCATCGCCGGAAGCCCTGTGTCCTTCTAGCGGCGGTCCTCCAGCCGGAGTCTAGTGCTGTCGCTCCCCAATCCCTCGGTCGGCTGCTGAGGACGGGCGCTCCGCTGACCGCAACTTCTCTCGTCCTAGTCGACTCTGGAAGCCTGACGGAGGAGCTTCTTCTCGTCATTGTTGCAGCGCCGCATCCTTCGTTGTTCTCAACTCCACGGCGGTGTGGGCATCCTCTAGAGGCAGTCCTCCTCTAGAGTCAGGTGCTGCAAGGGGCTCCGCGCCTCCGCCTCCGCGTCACCCGATCCTCGGTCGGCCGCCACGGTCAGGCACTCAACTCCGCCCCGCCATTAGCCGCCTCCACTGCGGCCCTCCTCCTGGACTACGGTCCTACAGGTGGAAGCCTCACTGCTGCCACATCCTGGGCCGTTGCGCGCTAAAGATCCACGGCCAGGCACCGCATGTAACGCCGCCTGAAGCTTAAGGTAGTCGGCCTCCAAAGTGTTCTGTTTGCATGCTCAAATAGCTGGGGCTACTACTTTTTTTCTTGTTAAATACATTGTCAACACAGCAACAGCATCAGCGAAGGGAAATCAAGTCTAACGGTGTGACTGCTACTGAGACATTCCCGACTTTGTTTCAGTCAGCCTTTTCCCAGTTCGTATCATCCTGTCTTGGCGATTCACTGGTCCACAATATTTTCTGCCTTGCCACAACTTCCCCCACCCTGCTTCTAGTTAAATTCAAAAAGAGTCAACACTGAAATTTAGTAGAGGGATGAGCGTTCCTACGACGACACAAGGACGGTGAGGCCTCCTCCTCAGGGTCCAGATAGCAGAGGGCTTCTCCACCTCAAGAACAGGGACGACAGTGAGGGTGCATCCAACGCGGCGGCGATGTCTGCGCACCATGAGAAGAGGCAGGCGGACCACGGGAGCAAGACTCGTGATAGTGCGACCACAGAAACAGTGATTGGGCTCAAGAAGAGGGCGCAGGATGACACGGGCTCATAGGCGTCGCCGTGCGCGGAAGAGGGCGAGCGGCTGCGGGGATGCACGGCAAACTCATATGGCGAGCTGCTGCGGGGCGGCGCGGTGCCCTTTGCGGCGAGCGGCTACAGGGGCTCTGCGCCTCTGCGAGCCGGTGCAATGCGGAGAGGCAACTCGGCGAGCAGGAGTAGGGACAGATACAAGGAGATGTGAAATACCTTTTGTACCCTTCGAATTTCTAAAAAGAAAAAATAGTTTAGTACTAGTCCTACCACATTTTGGTACCGGTCCCACTCAATAATATTTTTTGATTAGTACTTCTTATTTGTTAACCCATTGGATCTCACGTAATGAATGCTTCATGTTAACGCCAATCATTATAAAAGTTGTATTTTTTTCTTTATTAATTAATGTTCACACCAAAACAACTCACCAGGATTCTTCCGCCTGGGCCACTGAACTACTGAAGTACTCCTAGGAACGACAGTAATGAATGTCGGTGCAGTATGTTTGGCCCATTACTCCAAAGTTAAGGCATTTCGCGTGACGGGCTTTGAATGTGAAACAGCCAGCCCAGTTGACCTTCCAACGGGCATGCCCGCAGGCGGCGGCCAGAACACGACACCGCGGTGCGGCGGCGGGCTTGTGGGCCAATGCATGCTCGAAAGCGCGATGAGACCGCGGCGGCGTAGTTACTGTGGGCTTGTGGCGTGGCCGCCACCGGCGACCGTCCCGGACCTGGACGCCGTGGACCGCGAGACGGCGAGCACAAGCCAGCGCGGCCACCACGAGCACAGGCACGTAGTAGGAGTACGCCGGCTGGTCGGCTGGATGTCCCAGTCCGACACAGCAGGAACAGAGAAGAGCAAGCCACCGAGATCTGAGACCGTCTTCAATGGAACGTTTAAAATAGATGTATGTGTATACTATCTCATTTTATGTCTACAACAGCGCTACAATGTATAAATAATTTTTACACATTTTGATTGGAGTAGCCTGATGAAGCGAATTACGCAAATATGGAGACTTTCTCGGCGCGTACATCTGCATGTGCATGCCATGCACACACTGACACACAGACGCCGGGCAAGACTCTCTTCAATAAGACTTCTCAAATCTCATTCCATATCACTGTTTCAACTACTTATCTCTCTATCTAGTGCAGCATTTACGTCAAACAGTACAAAACAGTGTTTTGAAAAACCAATTTAAAGCATCCATTGGATATAGCCTAAGCAGGTCTCGATGTGGTGCGTTTCGTCAGAGGGCCAGAGCGACGATCGACGGCAGTACGTCCGGGCATGCGACAAGTGGGCTACGCCGGCCGGCCGATAAGCGGCCGTGGCCAGCGAGCCAGCTAGATCTATCTAGTAGAGAGGAAGGAGACCACCTCATCGCCATCCATCGGTGGCGGATCACTGCGGATGAGACCGGCGTGCCTGGATATCAAGAGGGATCGGAGTAGGCTATACGACGAGATGCCGCGCCAACGTGATCGCGCGCGTACGGCCACGGCTGCAGCAGCCTGTGTGCAATTAGTGGTCCACGTACGCGAAAAATCCATCTCTGCTGGTTGGATCAAATCCCACCGCCGCCGCGCTCTGGACCATCGTCTCGTCCCGTGAGAAATCTGAGCGCCGATCAAGTCCATCTGTCACTCGACACCATATGAATGCACAGTAAGACTGGGCTCACTAGAATGCTCAAAAAAGGGTGTCTATACACTATTTAGCACCGTAGACAGAGAGAGAAATAGTTAGAATAGTGGATGGGCGGGGTTGGATAGGCTCACTGGTGAGCCCAATCTAATAAATTAAGTGTGGATTGATTGGGATCCCAAAATATTACTCCCTACAGTTTCTTTATATTGACCGGCGATAAATATTCGAAAAACGAAAGTGATAATGTGTTTGCTTTAGCGACAGCTAAAATCTCGTCATGCGATGTCCATGTACGCATGGATCATCAAAAACTCGTGTACCGAAATGGACACCGGGTGTGACGTGTGAGGCAACAGAACACTGTGCCATATGCATGTGTACGAATGGAACAGCGAGGGCGTCAGGTGAGGATTAAATTTAGTTAATGCAGGGTACTTTACTCCTTTAATAGCAGAAATAGAAAAAGGAACACACAGATACGGCACGATGTCCTGTAGTAGTAGTAGTACGTCCCAAGATTTCTGATCGATGGAAAGGCCGTAGGTTGCTCCTGCGTGCGAGAGCGAGAGGTGTGGGGGCTCAGATAGATTCAGAAGCCCCTAGCTAATGATGGCACAGTGCAGTCCGTGTGCCCGGCTGCTTTCCACATCCATGGGCCTTTTTGCTTGCGTTCACTGTCAGCTACACCGAGACTAATTAACCGAGACTAATTAAGTACTAGGAGAGAGTGCCTTGCCTTCAAAGATATTATGATATCCCTGCAGCAAAGCATTATTGTATTGTTGGTCATCAGGCGGAGAGGGCTGTCATATGTTTGTTTGGCCAGGGCCAGCTAGCAGAGCGGGTACTATATTAGTATTAATCATTGTTCTCTACTCTACGTACCGAGCTTAATGAGGTGGTGACCCACAAATAGCGCGGGCGCGGGAATAGAGTGATCATATGTACTAGTTAACTAGTTATATATGGTTGATGTTAAGGACAGTACGTATCCGTACGTATATATAGGTCGAAACACATGGTGGTTAAGGTGCTGTTTGGTTCATCGGAATGTAACGGCAAGCAATTACGTACGGGAATGAATACAGCTCCGGTTGTTTGCTTCGATCCTGCCTGCGATGCGCTGCCCCGTAAACGGATACGGCACTAGTCAATCTCGATCCCGCCACTCTCGAGCGTTCATCGGATAGCGCTCTCAAACGTCGCTGCCGTTCACGGCTGCCGTACTCAAACAAACAAAGGACGGTAATCGATAGATAATACCGGCAACCGACTCCATTGCCGTTGCCGCCTTGTGCACCGAACCAAATAGCACCTAGCTGGTTATGCATTGCATATGACCCGCCATGAGCGCTGTACTCTTACTAATCCAGACGGTGGTTGGTTAGTATTGCTAACTACTGTACTTACGTCAAGACAATGCGGGGGGCGCTGTACATCTGACGACCCTTCGATTTACCCCCATCACATTCACATCCTACGCAGAGCGAGCGATCACCAGGGGCTCTTCCACTCTCCATCCACCCACACCCGCCCACTCGTTCCTCATTTCGATTTTCTTTCTATTAGATTGAATCTCTATTTTGGCCCGATCTAAAACTAGGCCAATTAATTTTTTTCAAACATTGTATCCTTACAAAAAATATTCTAGATTTGGATATATGTATATAATATTCTATCTTTTGAAGAAAATATTCTATATTAATAGAGAGAAATAGTAAATGGTCTCAAATATCGGTCAAAACAAGATGCACCTCTCTCCCTCTTCCGCCGAGCAAAGGAGTTGGAGAATTCGTGCGATTCGATCGAGCCAGTTTACCTGCTGCAGCCTGCAGCGGTAGGGCTCTGCACGTCTCGAACTTGTTGTGTTGTTCCACGGGCAGAGCTCTGATCGATTCACGGCCACGGCGCGAGCCTACTGCGCTGCGAATCTGTGCTCGTGCCCGCAGAGCTCCCCCTCCACCAGTGAATCTTACCGTTGGCTTTCCGGGGCCCCACGACCCGATGACGGCTCCCTCCATCCCCGCAGCCCCGCTTGCAGTAGGCAGTAGGTCAGACTATGTGAAGCAGGATGTGTAAATGTATTGTGTATCTACTATTCCAAATACCTTTCTCTCTGTAAACAGTGTCGCTACAGTATATAGGCAATCCATTTAACCAATCCACTGCATATAGTCTCAATCAGCGCACTTGCTTGTTGCTGCTGATTGACCACGAGAGGGAACTGGAAAAATAATAATGGAGGAAGACGAGATGAGATTGAGGAGGAGGCCGCCA
This sequence comes from Paspalum notatum, assembly GCA_022530915.1. Lineage (NCBI taxonomy): Eukaryota > Viridiplantae > Streptophyta > Magnoliopsida > Poales > Poaceae > Paspalum > Paspalum notatum. The sequence continues at coordinate 30,708,054 of CM039692.1, forward strand.
CCAAAGCCACAACAAACTACTGCACCTGTACTGGCTTCTCTGTGGACACTCACCGAGGGGCGAGGCCGAGCCACGTTTCCCTCCATATCCTTGCGGTTCTCTGTCACTGGAATGTGGGCCCAGCGACAGAGCTCCGACATGCTGGTCCCCGTGAACGTCGGAGTTGAGCACGGTTTACTACTAGTACTACCACTCTACCAGCGAAGCTATGTATGGGGCTATGGGCCGTGTCCGCGTCAACTCACCACCTTCGGGTCAGCTCGATGCCTGGATGGAAATGGAAATCCCAGGACGGCCAGCCAGCCAGAGTGCCAAACCATGTTTACGGGCTGCGAGCAAAACTCTTTTACCCATTTGCATGCAGTACGTACCACAGTAGACATGTAGCCACGTACGTTCCAATTGTCACTTCTGAAATTGTGAAATTGTTGGCCGAGTTTAACCTTAATGTGCGATGTTTCTTAGTTCAAAATGGCGTTTTTTGAACTGAAGATGATAATAAGTGAAATTGTTGGCCGAGCTTAACCTTTTGAAATACTCACATGTTTTATATTTTTAAGATAGAGTGAGCACGTTTTTTAATATAAAAGAACGGATAGAGTAATTGGACAGTCCATAGCTAGCAATTAGTGCCCGTGGAACAACTAAAATGTTCACAAGGTTCTTGCAAGATCCGTCGTTGGCTCGTTGCCAACCCCATCCAATTCTTGCCCAACAAATATTTGTCCGGATCGATCTCGCAGCTCATCATCCTTGTCCCCCCGCACTTAATTTGTTCGGGATCGATCGTGCATAACAAAATGCCGTGTCCCGTTCAAGAGGCAGCCCCAGTGCCAGTACCTGCATTGTACCTTTTGCTTCCGGCACGACGCAGTAAAGTTTAAGCAGTACAGTAACACGGACGGCATTAGCGTGTCGTCCAACCTTTAAGCTTCCATTCCGGCGCTTCAGCACGTCCCATCACTGGCGACAAAGCCAGTCTATTTATCTATCTATCTAATCTACCAGTATAATCTCCATAGCCGATGAGCCGAGATCGCACTTCTACCCCACGACGCCAGCGTGGCGAGCACGACCAGACTCCAGAGCAGGGAGACGCCAGGCCAGGGACGCGAACGCCAAAAGCTGCGACCGGCCCGTTAAACTCCCGCGTCGTGTTCCGGCCCCGTGGCCACAGCCCACAGGGGGTAGATCCACGGCCTCGGCTCGTGCCAGGTGGGTCCAAGGGAGTCCAGGCCCACCCGCAGCGTGACCACGGCCCGGATCGCGAGCACCGCCTACCGTTTCTCGGTTTCCACTTTCCAGTGGCAGAAGAAAGGCTCGGCCCCCGAGCTGGTCGCATTGATGGGCGGCAACCGCCACGTGAGACGGAGGACCCCACCTGTCATTCTCCGTTCCCAGGTGGCTCGGGCCCGTCCGAGCCTCAGGCTCGGACAGCCGTTTGCGCCTCCGAGCCTGCCGCGCAGGAGGCCCCTAAAGAATTGGGGGCGAACCAACCAGTGGGAGGGAGAAGGGGAGTGGCAGTGGCAGTAGTGGAGTGGAGTGGGCTAGTAGTGCTCGCGTCGCGGCGGAGACGAGAGCGAGCAGAGCAGCCAAAAGCGCGAGGCGAACGAGTTGATTGCGTCCACACCCCCACCACCAACCACGTCTTCTCCAACTCCGTCTGGAGTCCGGACCCGTCCTCGCCAAGCCACCATCATTGCCGCCACCGCGCCGCCCGCCCAGCCCAGCCCAGCTGTGCGCATTCCTCTTTCTTTAACTGTTTTCTTCTCTCTTGGCTTCCCGGCCAAGTGTTGCGGTTGCGGGTGCTGGAGTGGACGTGTGCTGTGTTGTGCTGCCACAGCGAGGGAGGAAGAAGCACACCACCCACCACCTCCTCCATTAAAGGCGCTCACGCGCCGCTTCCGCCTCCACGAGAAAGCGAGGCGGCCGGGGAGGGGGAGTTGGTGTGGGGTGCGTAGGCGACCTGAGCTGAGCACAGCTGACTCGTCGTCAAGCCAAGGCCCCTCTCTCACTTCATCACCTCCTCACTTCATCCCCTCACGGGGGGCAGGCAGCACCGTACAAAGGCCTCTCTCGCCAACGCCCAGCAGCCCCTCGCCGCACCACCCCCACGCCGTGCGCCTTTAAAGGCAGCGCGCGCGCGCGCCACCCCCGGCCGACATTAAAGGTTCCCACGCCACCGCCCGAGCTCGTCTTTGCGTTGCGCCACGACGACGGCGCGAGGTTGGTCGGTGCTTTTGATCTTCCCGTTCTTGTTGCAGGAGCAGAGGAGTTAGCTAGCGCGGCAATGGCGCGTCTCGTCGCCGTCGCGGCGTGCGTCGTCGTCCTGGCGGCCGTGGGGCCGGCGGCGGGGATCCTCGACCCGGTCGACTTCCTGGCGCTGCAGGCGGTGCGGCGGTCGCTGGACGACATGCCCGGCTCGGCCTTCTTCGACGGCTGGGACTTCACCGCCGACCCCTGCGGCTTCCCGGGCGTGTTCTGCGACGGCAACAGGGTAGCGGCGCTGGCGCTCGGGGACCCGCGGGCCGGGTCGCCGGGGCTGACGGGCCGGCTGGACCCGGCGCTGGGCCGGCTGTCCGCGCTCACCGAGCTCTCCCTCGTGCCGGGCCGCGTCGAGGGGCCCCTCCCGCCGTCGCTCGCGTCCTGCTCCAGCCTCCGCTTCCTGGCCGTCAGCAAGAACCTCCTCTCCGGCCCGATCCCCGACGGCTTCGGCGCGCTGTCCAACCTCCGGACGCTCGACGTCAGCTTCAACCAGATCTCCGGCGCCGTCCCGCCGTCGCTCGCCGCGCTGCCGTCCATCACCAACCTCATCCTCTGCCACAACCAGCTCACCGGCGGCGTCCCGGCGTTCCCGGACTCGTCCCCGCTCCTCCGGCTCGACCTCAAGCACAACGCGCTCACCGGCGGCGTGCCGTCCCTCCCGCCGGGGCTGCAGTACCTCTCGCTGTCGGCCAACAAGCTCTCCGGCGGCGTGGACCAGGTGCTGTCCCGGCTGACCCGGCTCAACTTCCTCGACCTCAGCATGAACCAGCTGGAGGGCCCGATCCCGGCGGCGGTGTTCGCGCTGCCGCTGTCCGTGCTGCAGCTGCAGCGCAACTTCTTCTCCGGCCCCGTGCAGCCGGCGGGCGACGTGACCATCCCGGTGGTGGACCTCAGCTTCAACCGGTTCTGGGGCCAGCTCTCGCCGCTCCTGGCCGGCGTCGGGCAGCTGTACCTCAACAACAACCGCTTCACCGGCGACGTCCCCGCGCGGCTGGTGCAGGAGCTCGTGGGCTCCGGCGGCCTGCAGGTGCTCTACCTGCAGCACAACTTCCTGACGGGCATCGAGATATCGCCGTCGTCGTCGCTCCCCTCCACCGTCTCGCTCTGCCTCATGTACAACTGCATGGTGCCGCCGGTCTACGCGCCCTGCCCGATCAAGGCCGGGTCTCAGAACACGCGGCCGGCCGACCAATGCCCCGAGTGGAGGGGCTGATCGGATTGGTCGGTTGATTCATAAGCAAGCCTGATCGTGTTCCACTATCAGCAGCAGCGACAATGCCAATGCCGGATCGCCTCGGATCATCGGTCCGTGGGAAGGCTGAAGAACACAGTGGAGATTGCAAAAATGGTGGTCTCTGATTCTTTGATTGATTTGTCCAGTAGTTACTATTACTTGTTTTTTGTTTTGGGGGGAGGAGGATAGTTACAGACAAGTAAGCGCCTTAATAATCAGGATTTACAGGTGTAAGTTTTTGTTTAGCTGGTGTATGTGCATTGTGTGTGTCTTCCCTCTGCTAGTCTGCTGTATAGTGAGCAGTACTCCATTAGCTTCTCATCAGTATCACACTGGCTCTCGGCGCTGTTACATTCAGATGATGGGACGGTGCTGAGAGGCAGTGATGTTATTTATCAGATCATGTCGTCCGTGAACAAAAACTCAATGTGAACAAGCATGCACAGTGCTTGATTTTGTTTGCCACTTCAGAGTTCAGACACAATGCCGCTGATCTGTTTGTTAACTGTTGAGGCGTTGTCTGCAAGAACGTTTTGTTTTCCCCTTCTGGGGAGGTGCTGTGATGTTATCCGTGAAATCATTGATGTGTGGCTCGTGGCGTGGGAAGGCCCCTCTGTTGTTCTTTGCTTCATCTCGAACAGAACTGGATTTGCAATCATTCACGCGGCCGATGGTGGATAGATTTTGCTTTGGCAATCTGATACCGAGATCACTGGTTTGCTGGTTCCAATTGCGCTGCTGCACCTGCACAGGTTCTTTCAGTCATTTTGTGGGTTGTAGGCGCTGGATTTTAATGGTTCACATTGTAGTGAATAGCAGGTTATTCTCTGTCAGTGCAAAGCAAAGCAATCTGAAAGCTGCTCTCTGCTCCCTACTCCTTTTCCTTTGGATTCTAGTTTCAGATTCAGAGAACCTTCTCTGAGAATTTGGAGGTTGCCACTTGATGAATCTCACTATCTGAGGATGCCTCGCTACAGAGACTAACTTCAGATACACTGAAACCCCTTCGGAACCGTACAGTGATTGTCCACACGGCCGTAATTCAGTGTGATCCCACACATCATGGTGGTGGCGCCTCGCTGGACGGACGCCCGTGTCGCCCAGTACTGTCTGGTCGTGCGTGATGGTGGCGCGCCGAGTGCGAGGAACCCGGAGCCCCGAGGCCCCGTACCGTACGCCCGGCCGGCTCGCGGACGCGCAGGCCGCACGCACAGCCGGGGACGAACGATCTCGCGGGATCCGCGCGCGCCACGGCCCGGCCGGGCGCTGCGCCCACACGGCTGCATGCCCTGCCGGCGATAGGACGAGGATGGCATCCGCCGCCGCGTCGTAGAGCCACCCCCGACGGCTGCGGTACGGCGCCGCTGGGCGGAGCACGGCACATGTGCCAGGTGTGTGCCCCCTTGTTGTGCAGTTAATTGTCCAGCCCGTCATGGTGAGCGGCGGCGGTTGCGGCGGTAATCGCAGGCGCCCGTGCCCCGTGCAGGGTTTGGGCCGGGGTTGGGTGCGCCGCTTTACTGCCCCAGGCGCGCCGAGCGTGACGGGCATTTACGGTCCGTTCCGTTCCGTCCCGTCCCTTTCGCGCCGGCATCCCATTCGACGGCCCGGCCCGTACTACGCTACGCAAACGCAACGCACTGCTCATGTGGTGTCACCAGCAACCTTTTTACACTGGGCTCGTCGGCTCGTCAAACTGTAAAGAGGTTACAGCCAGGGACGCGGCGGCACACCGGATGGGCCAAAATAAAAAGCTCGCTGGTGTGCTGTTGCTTCCGTGGGCAGGCACCTGCAGCAAAGCGGCGGAGCTCCTAGAGGTCGCTTTGGCATGTGCTGGGTTGCTCCGGTTCCGGGAGCCTCTTTCTCCTCGTTGTTGCTGTCTCTTTTGACTGCCGGCGTCGGAGGATTTTCGAGCGGCGGCGGCAGAGTAGAAGCAGCGTTCCGTCGTTCAAAAGCAGAGGACGGGGCTCGTGGGAGTCAGAAGAGCAGGTTCTGGGTTCTGGGCGCGCCGCTTCGTAGCTTCATGGTGGCCACCACTTGACAGAGGACTGCTGCACCCACCCTCGTATGATCTCTTTCTGGGTTTGTTTGCCTTCTCCACTGGAGAATCTCCAGTTGGTTATCGGCTCTCGACTTGGAGCTTCACACAATAGTTGAAGGACCAAAATAATGATAAAAAATCTGTTTGGATCCCTAGGTGTAAGACCAGGATCACCAGGAGATGCAAAATTTATGCCATCCGTACTATTCCAACTATACTCCCCTCTGTCTACGATGCGTAAACAGTGTTTTACACCTCTATATGCCCTGCCTGGTGACCCCGGTCTAACGTTGCTCATATCGTCGTTGCTAGTTTTAAATGGAACGATTCAGGCAGCTCAACTGCCCAAACAGCTCTCAGCCGGACCAACAGAGTGCCGGACATCATTATGCTACCGAAATCTTTGAAGCCAAGAATTGCTTACTACCTGGAGGAGTTGAGGGCGAACGCAGACTAAAGCCTTGTTTGGAAGTGCAGTATTTTAGAGTTTTTAGGCAATACTATGGTATGGAGTAATACTGTAATATTTGCTTAAAAAAATGTTTGGTACCTTCTCCAAAACAATAGTTTTGAAAATCATGGTTTAGCCAAAACCACAGTATTCTTGGAGTATTGTATACTTAGGTCTGGACTAAAGTTTTCAGTCCCCAGCTCTGGTGATGGCCTGTCTTCGCTGGTTTTCTCTCTTCCGCGCCCCAAGGCAGCTCCGTCCGCGGATCTCGCCCCCTGCGCCCGGCGCGACTGCCAGCAACTGGGGCGGGGAGGAGCGAAGGCGAGGAGCGGCTAAGGTGGAGACGGCGTCGATCCGGCCAGGGGCGGACAACGGCCTGTGGTTCCGTCACCTCGCGTGCACCGCCGTGCTTGCCGTTGTGGCCTCCTCCACCTCCCCGTGATCGCCGGCCTCGCCGCGGCGGCCTCCCGTCGCCGCGCCGCCCTCATGCCCCGACGTGGCCTCCTCGTCCGCGCTTCCAACCCTTGACGCGGCGGCCTGCTGCCATCCGTTGCCGTGATTTGGGTGATAGTGGTGGTCAAAAATACTATTTGGGTGTATGATGGTATTCGTGGGTGTGATTTTGGTTTGAGACTGTACTTGTTGCATAATAGACTAATTGTAGTCAAGAATACTGCAGGTGTTGGTTTCAAAAGATACTACAGTTTCACTACATTATGTGAAAACCATGGTATTGATGTCACATCCAAAAAATATTGTAGTATTCTAAAACTGCAGTATTGAACAACTTTCAAAGAGACCCTAAGTCTTATGAATGCGGAAGGGGCTTATCTGTGATGGATCGATTGAGCACCCCCTTCCTTCGTAATTAAACTGATGTGGCGGACGTGTCATACATATCTTTACAGTGGTACTTTGCATGTATGTATGTATCTAGTGAAATCTTAAGACATCGGAGGATTAAGGACTGGTGTAGCAGTACTAATTTTCTGCATAGTCAGACGATCTTTTTAGATGATGATGAAACTATATTCTAACTTTACTTATCCTAAATATAATAGAAAATGCGTCAATACTTCGGACCTGATTGGTTTGTGGCCAAAGCTGGAACATTTTGACGTTCAACCAAGCAAACCCTTCGAAAAATATGGAGAACGCCTCAAACCACAACTACCTACCATGTATGGGTTCATAGAAACCAAGTACCAATGTACCAGTAGTAGGTCACTACGTCCATGAGTTTCTCTCTGATCAGAAGCAAGCTCGAAGCCATTATTATATGTCTGAACAACACACAATACCTCTTCCTTCTGAGGCTATCTTTGGCGGTTCCTCTATATTGATTCTGCAAAATTAAATGCGGTACTGTTACGCACTATAGCTGTGAGTGTAGATAGTTGGAATAGTGATGAGAGAGAAAATGAAGAATGGGGATGGAGAAGCTGTTGGAGTCCAATTCTTAGTTTCTTACTACCCGACATCCTCTAGCATCGCTTGCCCTAGCTGTTCCATTCCATACACATTTGTGCTCCCATGTACATAAATTGCACCGCATCGTGTGCCGCCTAAGCAAAACACCGTTGTTCTAAGCTGACAATTTTTTTATGCCGATGGCCTATTTCTGAATGCAGAGGAGAGGGCGGCGGCGGACCGTGATGTGATGGGCTTCGTTCGATACAATTTCTGAACCAGCTCAACAATGCACAAACCGTACGTAACTCCCGGCGGATCCAAATCCTAAAGTTTTACCTCTGTATGGATTGGGTTCGGTTTATCAACAAAGCTTCACAAACTGGACCATTCATCCTTAATGCAAGTTTCGGTGCCTAGAAACCTCGGTAAACTTGATAGTATGGCTATCTATAAACTATCAAAGAATTTCTAAAATGCCTTTCCCCGACTTTCTAACACGTACGGCTGGTCAATCCTTAATATTCTTTCAACTAGATAATTGGATCCATAGCCGATAAATCCAATTTGGATTCCACTTGGAGTTTTGGTGTCTCCATTCTCATCGATAACCAATATTATGATTTGTACTATCATTGATCGCTGACATCAATACATGGAGCCATTTTTTCACAGCCTTCTTTCTTGTGCCAGTAAATCGATCTCACTTTGGATGTCTTGTGGCAGTATTGTAACAACTAAATAGTGCAATCGAAAATAAATTTGAATATTTGCTCATTGGGATAGAGTGTATGTACATACGTTCATAGGGGTGAATGTGCATGCATGTGTGAGCGTCTGCGTTTGTACTGTGTTTTAAAAAGTAAAGAGTTTTAAATTTCAAATATTGTGTTGAAGGTGGCATGCGCATCCTTGCGGAAGCTAGGCCACGTGGAATTGTGGAAATTGAGCTCACGCACATGCATGTGATTATGTGAAACGCATTATCACACGTGCAAACTGGAAAGAACAAAGCACGTGGAAACACAGTAGTTGGGCCGTGCCCCAGAATGCATCCCAGATCCAGCACACAAGCAACACAGTGACACAGCTATGGGCTTGTGGGCTAACGAATGCTCGAAAGGCCTCCTCTTAAAAAAAGGAAACATCACTCTGTCGCGTGCCCTCACACCTAACTGATAAGCTAATCAATCACTAATTATATATTTTTAACAGAGTACTACAAGCCGATCGTGATAGTCGTATCACAGTTGTAGTGTTGTGTTAGTGGTCAACGTGTCATCTGCCCAACTCTATGGCGGTAGGTACATTTTAATAATTATGCTCTAATGCATCGATGATGTTTGGAGTCAGAAATATAACCATTATCACAAATTAATGGCTATGAAAAAATATATTTCTTTGTTGGATCAAATCCCACCTCCGGCTTGAATTGGAAACCTTCCCTTACACCTAAGGTGGATGGGACTCTCGTTCACCCACCTATCATCGCCTTCCGATTACGCACGCCATTTTGGCCCAAAACAGCCTATGAGCCTATAGCTTTCACTCCGTCGTTGTCCTCTCTATATCGTTTTTCTTTGGAATTTGGTTTTAGAACTAATTGAGTTATTTAGCTCATCTATTCTCTATTTAATCCATAGAATTCCAAAGGGCCCATGGTTAATGTGTAGGTTATTAAATTCATCAATAACACAATAGAAACCAAGGAATTAGTGAGCAACTTATGTGCTAAAATTTGCATGCACCATTTGAGAAGTTGGAAAGGGAGAATTACTAATGATAACTGAAAATGAATTGAGTAGGTATTATTCTCTCTATTGATCTCTCTCCCCGGGTTGCATGAATGAATACTCCATGCATAAACACAAAGAACTGACTCCACCTCTTGATGGGAGAATTGTACTCCACCTCTTGATGTGGGAGAATTGCTGCTGCTACTAGAAAAGTCTTCGTCTCTGTTTTTTTGCATGCACAATTGAATAGGAAACAGCAGGCCTCCAAAGCCTGTCTCATGTGAGTTCCTGCTTGGAAGCAACCGGCAATCAGTTTTTTTAGAGAGCTCACAACGCGACTGCTCGATTGACTACTTCTTCTACTTCTGGAAGGCCATTCATGGGATAGCACTACAAACCAAGGGCAAAGGACCTGTTATGGCTTAGTGTAGCTGTCGCCGTACCTCAAATGTTAAAAGTGGAGTAATTTCACCAAGCTGATAGAACTGCTATTGTGGCGTAGTGGTGTTGGAACACAATTTCAGCCAGTTGCTCTTGATTTTGACTCCTCAGATCCTCCTATTTTTGTTCTTTTTTCATTATTTTTCCCATTATTTTTTTCTACCTGTTAGCATCCCTAGTGAGCCATACCTCATTTTTTTTCTTTGTCCTCTGCCACTGCTACAAACCCCTACCCGCGTCAACTTTTGATCGGGTGCATTACAAGTTTATTTGACATGACTGTTGACGGTTGTTATTGCACTACCGACGACTATCAACTATCCACAAACATGGAGAAAAATGTATCAAAGTACAAACTAACCCATACTGCCATAATTCCACGAGTTGTGTTGAATATTTGATTGTAGGTACAAAATCAGCTGAAAACAGAAGAAATATGGCTAAGTCAGGGACCACTGGCAAGAGGGCCAGGCCGCCTGGCTCCAAGCCAGGCCCCGGCTCCACCCGGAGCCGCCCGGCCTGACAAAGTGGCCAATTCAGCTCGTCTTCGACCTACATGTGCCTAAGTGACGTGTCAACACAGTTGTGAAGTCCAAACGCTGAATGCAACATGTCAAGTATCGGAAGGCTTGCCACATCATTGATCCAACCCACGGATTGGTGAAGTCAGCGATCCTCGGCACTTCCATCCCGCGGCTAAGGAAGAAACACAAGTGAAGATCAACGGTTGATGAAGAAACACAACCACAACTGCCATAACCGCCATACAACCGCCTTGGGGAGTGGATATAAGCCATAAGATCAAGTGAGGCAGTGGATCCGACGGCCACCCGGGCCGCCCGGCCTGGTGGGAGGCCGCCCGGCCCCACCTGGTGCTGCCCGGCCATGCAACCGCCATCCTAACCGCCACACCGACCTTGGAAGCTATAAATACCCCCTTAGACTTCATTTGTAAAGTGTGGAAGTCGAGTAGAAACATACCTTACTCTAGTTTAGTAGCAATAGGATAGTCCTGGGAGTTAGAGTTAAGTCTGAGTCTTTGCTTCAGGGATTCCGGAGTTAGCTTCGAGTCTGGTAAAACTCTTATATCTTTCTATCTTTGTACTCTTACTACTCCAGTATAATATAATTCCTCGCTCTATCCTTTGAGTTACACTTTACTTTATTTCTTACACTTGCCTAGTGTGGTGTACCTTTCTTTGCACACTAGACCTGCTTAGGTTTGTGTTGTTCTTAAGTTATCCAAATCTTGCTAGACTTGCCGGTGCTATAAACTTGTCTTAGTCATTGGTCTAAGATTAAGTTGGTTCTCACCCTCTGATCAAGGAAGAACTTTAGAGTTCAAGTGAGAACTTGAACTCTAGTTTAGCGTGCCATCTTACCCAAGCAGCTCTGGTTGGTAGCCTCTCTTGGTGACAGTTTTAGAGGTCTCAGTATTCCAATCCCGTCGTTCGGTAAGCCCGTAGGCGTTAGCCGAGTCTTCTTCGGTGGTCTACTAACTACTCCCTGACCCCTCGAGGCGCCGGAATTTCGCTCGACGCAAGACCCTAGTCTGTATTTTGTTAACTTAGTTGAATCGCGAATGTTCCTTTGCGGCAGTTAAGAAGTAGAGTTTGGATATCTTAATCTTACTCGTTGTCCTCCCAGACAACTACCTAGTTGTTATAGCTTTGGTCCCTGTTTACTCTTCCCACCAATACACTATCTTTATTATCTTATCCCCGGTGTAAGAATAGCTGGTATTTATCTAAGTTATATAGTACTGTCCGAAGTTCGAACATATCATTCCACCTGTTCGCTCTTGCCTCCCTGTGGATTTTTACGATACCTAGAATACTCTGGGTGAAAAGCTACAACGAATCTCCGTGCGCTTGCGGAGTAAAATCTGTTACGCTAAGAGACGTCAACAATGACGAACAATAACGATGCACCTGGTGCTTCCAGCACTGTCCCGTTTCTAAGTACACTCAGCCAACATATCCTATTCATGTTTCGTTCATTGATATGTTGGTGTGAGGCAGGCACTATAGTTTGTTTAAAACTATATAAAGTCTATTTTGAAAATTGTAACACTACAATCATATTGATTTTGATCATGTATGTTATGATTTGACGTGCAATTTTTTGGATTAAAATATACCATAAAGTCCTACTAATTTTAAGAGTAGGGTCACGAGCGAGGAACCGACAATGGAAGGCCAGCCTCCACGCCGTTAGCTATGGCGTGCCTGACCTAGTTTTATCTCACAGTAGTCGAGACGCCTCTTCTTCCCACTAGCGCGGGGTCTAGGGGGCCAAGGCACATGGCTAGTGTGGTATAAGCTGGATAGGGCGGTGGAGAAGATACTGCAAGCGCGCGGTATAGATTTGAGATAAGTCATGAGCACCCGGATTTGCGGCTTCAGAAAGAAAGAGACCCGCAACCAGCCAGATCGGACTGTGTTGCAAGCTAGGTGGATCCAACGATTCGTAGTGCTATGAGTTTCCAGAGGTTGAACTTTGGATTCTATACATTAAGATTATGTTATGTCGTCCTAGCTGAACTTTTATAAAACTTGAAATGCTTTAACGGATGTCTCCGAGAAGAATGGCTTTAGGACATGTTTGGTTGAGTGCCCTAAATAGTCTATTCAAATTTCCGTCAATCTATCTATCTATATACACTATAAAAGAGCAAGTTCGGTGAAAATCTTTTTTATCAGAGAAAAATAAGGTGTATCCCTCACGATGGCCTCACTACGCAGTTTTTGGAGGGTTGGAAAAGGATGAAAAGTCTCAAAACCCATAGGTACAAATTGTTTCTGCTATTTTCTCCTATCTTTTCTCACCGTAACCTTACCCATAACCATAGCTGGTGGAATTGAAAACACAAATCACGTATTTCCTTTTTCCTATCGTATCACGTGATTTTCGCCCACGTGCATATCCATAGCCGAGGAAATTTCCTATCTCCTATCGTATCAACCCAAATCACGTATTTCCTATGGTATCAACCCAAATCACGTAACCTGCCCGCCATTGGAAGGACGCCAAGCCGACGTAGCACCCGCCCGACCGCAGCATCCGCCCGACGCGGCCACCGGGAACCCGGCGAGCCGGCGAGCCGACGCCCGCTGCCGCATCCCGGCCGGACCACAAGCGTCGCCGATCACCGGAGTCGCCCCCAGCCCTGGACTGCCGCCCGCCCGCCCGCCCCGCCCCGACAGAAGGACGCGGCCACCGGCGCCCGGCGACCCGACGCACGCCGCCGCCCCGCCAAGGTCCACCGGCGCTGCCCCCCGCCCGGAAGGACGCCATCGGCACCGGGCGAGCCGACGCCCGCCGCCGCCGCCGCCCCCGGCCGCTCGGACTGTATCGTCAACGCACGCCGAACACGCCAGCATGCCTCCCCGGCGCCGCCTGGACGCCACGCACACCGCCGCCGCCGGCCGCCGCCCGGACAACCGCGCCCTGCCCCCATCCGGCGGAAGGACACCGGCCCCCCGCTCCCGGTGGCCGTGACGCCAGCGCAGCGTCCCCGGCCGCCCGGACGCGTCGCACGGCGCGCCCCCGGCCGACGGCGCCCGCCGGCGCCGCACGCCGCCGCCAGGACAACTGCGCCCCACCCCCAAAGCAGCCCGGACGACCGCACCCTGCTTCCGTCCGCCGGAAGGACGCCGGCACCCCGCCCCGGTGGCCGCGACACCAGCGCAGCTCCTCCGGCTGCCCGGACGCGTCGCACGCCGTCGCCGCACGCAGCTGCCCGGGCTCAAGCGCGCCCCCGGCGCCACCCGGCACAGCACGCCGCTCTAGGACGCCAACGCGCCCCCTGCCGCCAGAGCGCCCTAGGCCGCCGGCGCCGCACGCCGCTCCCGGAGGCCGGCCAGGCGCCAGACACCCCAGGCCGCCCAGACGCCGGCAACACACGCCGCTGCCTGGACGACGCATGCCCAGCCAGCCGCTCTTTGGTTCGTACATTTTTTTAGATAAAGGAAAACAATCCGGCCTCTTCACTCGAACTTGAGTGAATCTAGCCACTTTGGTTCGTCCATGTTGCCTCAATAATTCGACTTATTGCTGTTATAATTTAACTAGATTTTTGTTTTTCAGAAGATGAAGCCTCCTCGTTCTATTATTCGATCACAGCCTCCCCGTATGGTTGATGTACGCAATGCTTTCCCAATTTATTTTCTTCCTGGTTTGTTCAGTTTCCTCCTGCCACGGGAATGGATCTGTATTGGTGAGGCAAGATCTCCTCAAAGTGAAAGTTGACATATTCTTGAAAATTTAATCCATAATTGCATGCTTGCATCTTGCAGGTGATGTAGTTGTGCAAAATTATAGTGACATGCATATAATTACATATGTGTTGGTAAATTAAATGTGTATGTTCTTCCATTCTTGCTGCAAAAAATGCTCATGTTGAAAATCCACTGCCGATGCATGGGCTGCATAAAAATGATATTTCCCATACATTGATTTTTTTCGTTGATAATCTTTCCTGGCATCATCCAGGTCATGAAATTGAATGATCAGAAGGTAGGGTTGTATGGAGAAGATAAGAGGTATGTGTGGAGTAGCTATCTTGGAGTCCATTACAGACTCAGAGAATCAGCTGAAATCTAATTACAACTCATGGCAGTATGTTACTTTTACAATTGATTTTTTTTACTTTATGTTCGTTGCTTGACGCAGCACACTAGGATTTTGGCTGACCTTCCTCTTACATTGTCATACTTTCTCAAGTGAGTTCTTCATCATCTACTCCTCGATGCGTAGGCCGTTGCTCATGAACACAGGTATGGCTTCTTCTATTGAGGGAGCCCTTGCCACCATTTTTATGAAGTCTAATTCAGTTTCACAGGATGGGTTAGAAGCTAGGAAAATTGTCTCACTTTGTTTCAGAACTTGGAATGACATCCATAAACCATGCCAGTGTTCTATAGTGGAGAAGTGGCCTATTTTCCATTTGACAATGCCCAGCAGACGATGAATAGCTCCTCAAGTTGCCGAGTGGGAGATGTATCAATAGATCCTCTAACGATGCTTATATGACAAATCAAACGAAACCTTGGGATATATATAACAAGTCAACTGTTATTTTCTTTGATAATGCGAATGTTCAGTTTTGTATTCTGATATATAAATTGACACATGGGACTTGCTTTACCATCAATGGAGGTTCTTCACTACAAATATGCTCCTCTAATATAAACTCTCGCAAGCACATTTTGCTGTTTCTTCCAATCAACCGGATGGCGACCATGGAAAATGACATGTGAAGCAAGGTATGTATGGAACCCGCACTCTGTAGTGGTTGTCTGATTATAATACAGATTGATGCTAGCTTCTCTTTTTATATAATCTGGTGCCCTTGCTGTGTTGCGGATAGGATGAATTCCTTGCCTTACTAATTCCATTTTTCTGATTTGTATAGCGTGATATATAGAAGTTGGTGCTGCATTTGGGTTCAAACTGAGTAACACGGTTAAACATCCCATTTTGCAGAGGGAGGGACTCGAGAAGTGTTCTGAAGAAGCTGAAAATTGTCACTATTATCCATGATGCTAGCTACTTAAGTCTCAATGAGTTAGATGGTCCAGAGGTACAAATTCCTATCCCCTTTCCCTTGATAGCCTGTAAAATTCTTTCCAATCCCCTGCTAGCCATTAACAGTTGTTTTCATCTTTGCGATTCAAAAAAAAGGTTGTTTCTAAGGAATGGATAATTATTAGATCTCCATGGTTGTTATTAGGCTGGAAGGAAAAATTATTTGTGACAGGACGAGGGCTAACATAGCTCTTCTCCCATTTCAGGCCTAGGTTGACTCAGTTTGATCCTGGCCAAACTAGCATATGATTCTTCCAGTCTCCTGAGGAATGTGTCGAAAAGTTATTTAATATATTTGGACCGAGAATCACATACCACTGTCTCATTGGACCACATAATTTCAGATGGGATTCTCTTATATAGTAACTTGATTATTTATGATGGGTAGTGAGCCTCCTGTATTCCAGGTGGTGTCCGAAGCTCATGATGCTTACAAAATCAAGGTGCCAAAGACTGCCTGTATTTATTGTTTCACTTCCTGTACTAGAGGCGAAACAATAAGAGGCACTAAAAACACTAGAAGATATTGGAGCCTTAGAGGGTTCTATTGTAGCTTGACTGCAAAAGAAAGGGAACTGTTTTTGTCAATTCTGAACTTATGAACTTCTATTAAAGCAACGTGGGATGGTCGTAACCTTTTCTTTTCACTTTTAGGTTGCTCTGCAACACAGATGCCAAACCTGGTTGCAATCTAGATTTCTTTGGCAACATAACGGGTGCTTTCAAATGTGGTATTTCTAGATGATCACATGATTGTTTATTTTCTTATGTAATTTTTCTTTATGAGTGAACTAACTAAAACCATCTTATGTGATTATGATTTAAACATTGGCTATAATTCGTTGAAATTTACAAATGAATGAGACAATAATAAATTTGATCTGCAGACTTTTTTGAGCAGGAATTTAACCGTGGTTTAATAAAATGTCAAGGTATTTAAGCACTGGATTTTAAGGGGAGAGCTAAAATCACTGCCTAGACAAATATGTTTACACATATCCTTTTAACTCAATTGAACTCAATTTTATATAGCTGACTTCTCAAATAATTAATGTCATTCCTCTTCTATCAATATTTTTTTGGATTATTTGGACATATGATTTTTTTTCTTTATACGTGCGTGCCATGCGTGCATGTTGACTAGAAAACGTATTTTTTTTCATTTACCGGATCAGATTATCTGTAATTACCTATTTATCTATTCATTTGACAAATGTTGTGCTATCTTGTACTCCTGGTCATTTATGCTTCTTTGTACACATGATTCATGTCTTTTCACAATTGTTTGAGCAATGCACTTTTCTGTCATCGTGTGACGCCTTGGCTATTTTGGTGCTTCTTTTCTACGCCTGCAGATCCCTATTAGTTGTGGTGCATATGCTCAAGTTTGCCCTCCGAAGGTTTTCTAAAAAGAGTGGTGTTGTTCATCATCTTTCAGTTTTTGGCCACCAGCTTTTTCATCTATTGCAAAACGTGGTTCTCTACAGCTTCAGTTCTTTAACTCACTCACATTCGTTCACCACCAGCTTCAGATTTTGTTCTTTCCACCAGGAGGAGCTCGACCTGGTTCTCCCTCCTCGCCATTGTTGTTCATGGCACGACCTTGTTCCCTATAATCATACCTCTGTTTAGCATTTGATATGTCAACTATGATGGTTGGCAGATGCTGGGAATGCTCTTGAAGAACCTTGTCTTCTTGAACCTTGTTTATCATAATTCAAAACAAGCATTTCTTTCCTCACTGGCTAGGGAACTGGACTTGAAGCACTTAAATGCAGGGACAACGCGTGCGCGTGCCGCACAAAATTTTTGTCGTTGCTATACTATTTGAGGCCGCATTATTGTAGCAATCTAATATAGAAACTGCTCTTTTATATACTGGCTTACTGAATGCAAGCATAGCAGAGGTATAGATATAACGAGCACTCTGCATGACTGCATTGTGGCAATATTACTGGTGGTACAGGTCAAATGGAGACATTGTTTCAAAACAAAATGTGAGGCTAAGTTTGTAATTTATCTGCAGGAGCACATAAACAAATGGAGATTAATATCACTGGCTGTCCATTGCTCAAAATGCCAGCGTGTATCTATCTGCAGGAGCACCTAAAAAGCATGGTAATATTAATCAGTAATCACGTATGCATATATCACAGGTACTATTTATATGTGGAAAACAAAATACTAAGCTTGTTTCATGGAAAGCGAGCTAGGAGCACATTTTTAAGCCTACAACTATCAACAATCCTTAAACCAAAGGAAATGAACAGCCATGGCAAACGGCCTCAACAGACCACCAGGCGAAAGAATTATGCCATATTTTTTTCAGCTAATACACTTGAGTAAAAGGGAAAAACAACATATATACAGCTCGATTGAGAATGTAAACGGTAAACGAGCAACATTGGAAGCACACTGAAATGTGGAAGCAAAAACTTTAGTGTAGGCAGAGTAATTACTAATCCCTGGATCGTTGAGTGCAGGACGTCGTCCCAAATTCACCACATATAGGTTTTAGGGAGGCCGGTCAACAATATTCTTGAAGGCATACTCAGAAACTGCAGGCAAAGTACATGATATTAAGACAAAAGAAGGTCTATGCATGTACAAACCTTGACAAACCTATTCTAGAAATCAATAAAGCTGACCAAGCTGGTAGGCAGTGGCCCATCGAACCTTTATCTTTAGTCAATTATAGGAAATATTAGCGTATCCTAATGGGACCAAGGGAATGCAGATATTAGCATAACCTCTCTACACACTTGCCTATAGTTTTTTAGCATCGACCTCTTCGAATTTAGACAATTTCCAGTGAGATGCGTTTTTTTAACAGCACATATTTGGCTCTGTTCATTGGACCAAATTTGTAAAACAAAAATGGAATATATAGGGACAGTTTAAACTGAGCAGCAAAGGATTTAGCCGCGCACAACACAACTGGAGTTTGTCAAGACAATGTTCTCTAGCTCTGACAGTACTTCTCGGCGTCAGCAAACCGCTTGTTAGCCGGCTAAGACTTGATCTGCTGCCATGCTGTAGCATTGCTCCGGTCTATTCTCATCCACCCGGGACACTTGATACGGCAACGACCACCTCTGCAGTCCTACACCACCACCCTAGCAGTCATCATGGAGGCACAATCTAAAAGACACATAAAGCATCATATATAGATAATACAACCAGATTCTGCATAGTTCACTTGCCTATAGTTCTTTTTAGCCACTATGTCTTCGAATCTAGAGTTGTATGACCTAATCAGCTATGTTATAAACTGCAGAGACACATTGAAACATAGGTTTGAATCTGTGCAATATAGTTGCCTATAGTTCTTAATTAGCCAATGAATTTTTCTGTGTACCAATAAGTATTTTGGAAACAATAAATTGGAGTTAAATGACATGATAAGTGATGTCAGCAAATATAATTCCCACTTCTATTGAATAACATGTAATTATTTCTTTGTTGAAGACCTAAAGAATTATAGTGAATTTATCTAACCAGTGAACCATTAAAATACAATGTTGAAATGGACATCTAGGAGGGATTAGTAAAGAGGAAACTGACACACACATATTGCGCTTCTTGCCTTCTCGGTTAGGAACTGTAGAGGTACATCACGTGCTCATCATTTATGCAGAAAATCTCTAGGATATAATTCAATTGGGTGAAAGAAATACATGGCCATATTCATATGCAAAACTACATAATTAAACCTGCTTTTCTACAAATGATGGGAGATGCCAAGGACAAATCTAGCTATATGGTTATGAATCAAGACGCCACCTTTGGTCAGGTGTTATTTTTTTTTCAAACACACCAATGACAAAGACCTATAAAAGTAAACAACCAAACAATGAACGGTTTGATCCCACCATGCACAAAGGAGTGAGGACTCTGCTCATGCCAAGCAAGCTGAATGACATTGGACTCTTCCAATGCTGTCCACCATAGCATCCCATACATCCTAGGGACCTCACGTTCTACCCCAATTAAAATTAGAAGGTAAGTGTGGAACGTGACTAAATTACATGATAAAAAGAACACCACGACTAAACTACAGGGTGCAGGCGGCATACCACCACCACCACCACCACCACCCTATTCTGATTCTTATCTATTACTCAAAGGCTATTTACAATCTATAGTACATCCATAACAACAATCCAGTGGGACAGCCAACAAACAAAATGCAGAACCAGGTTTGGAGGAGGAACTTATCTTATAGCATCATCAAAAGTCATCTACATGCTTTCATATGCAGCCATAAGACAAAGCTAGAAGGACCATCACTGTTAAGCTGCTGCACTACCAAACCAAATAAAACTGGGGCTAAATATGCTAAGAGAACTAATAGAGAAGGTTTAAAAATCAGGTTTGTAGTCAGGTAGCAAGCTCATGGAAGTAACTGATATGACTTATCTTTGTGTTGGCATGGTTCTATGAGATGTGACCTGTGATTAGCTGTGCCAGTACCTCTTGCATCCTCCTCTGCCTGATAGCTTCCAACTGTGGATCAGCCTAGCAAAAAGTATACAATTCCATTAGCAGAAGTCCCCCAACAAAAGCATATGGCTATGGATAGAAACAAACTGCTTGCACTTGTGCCATAGCTAAAGCTAACTGATAGACCTGAAGAGCTCTGATCTCATTAAATTTTAAGCAAATCATTTTTCTGAAAGATATCAACCTGTCCAGAGGTAAACCATTTTGCAGATCAAGCTGCAGAGGTCCCCTAACACAGATCAAGCAGCAGAGCTCCCTTAACACAGTTCTGTACATTGATAGGAAAAACAAATTCGAAGCGCTACTGAAGCTATACAGTGAGAACACCTTCATACTTTTTTTTTGTGATTAAACTGAACTATACAAAGGTTCATCTCAGACTCAAAGTAACAATCTGGAGCACACCCAGGAATCAAAGACAAATCTGAGGAATAGAGAGCACTAATTCAATCAGAAAAAATGGGCAAAAATAACTTCGAGGGAGTGCCGCTAGAAACGAAATGACCACACCTTCCTTGGAGAAAGCCATCATGATTATGACCATGCGGCAAATCAGGGCATTCGGCTTGGTCCCAGCCACAAAATGCATCCAAGCTCGCACTTGTACAAGAATAAAAACGATTATTTCAATTTGGTCGTCAGACAGTGAACCGTAAACTTCCATGTAGCCTCTATAGAAAATGAAAGCTTTGAGGATTGCTCCAAGAAGAACAAATGGACCCGTGCGTTTATAATAAGCTAGAGTAGAACTGCAGTGCATGACAGAATTGCTATGCTCTTTGATTACCTCCAGTCCTTTCTCCTGAGCTTTCCCACAGAAAAGAGACAAAGTATCATCACAAACTGTTCTAAGATCAAAGGGCACTGCATCAAGCTCGAGTTTACACACTCGATCTTCGCCTGGTGTAGAACATCGTTAATAAGAGATACCAAAGCTTTTCCACTAGCTTGCGCAGTTCTAACATAGCCTTGTTGTGTTGTATCCAAATCAGTATCCATGAGCATTTGGAGCATCTGTGCAAAATTGGAACCATTCATATCCTTGCATTCCAACTAACAATGAGGAATGTTGTACGAATTAGATAGGCTAAGAACTCACCTAGAAAACCATCCATTGGAGTGCTGACCTGATGAGAAACAGTAGCCAAGGACTGCATCTGCATGCAAAGATGACAAGGAATTAATAAGGTGCCATTTCAACGGTAACAAAAACATGTGCAGCTCTATGACTTGGTGATGTCTGCAGCCTCGGCCCGCTTCTTAAGCTCCATCATCTCTTGATAGCCAGTGAGCCTGCGCTGTGAAAAAAAGATGAAATCTTGAGAGGGGCGGGGAGGGCGATGCAAGGGTGAGAGCGAGTACTCACGTTGCCGGAGAGCATGTCGAAGGAGATGACGTGCTTGTAGGCGTCCTGCGCGAAGATTACGCGAGCGTACTCCTCCTCCGGCCCCGCACCTCGGCGTCCCCGACGTCCCTAGGCAAGAAGTACATCTTCTTGATGCTCCACCCTTACTGGCGCTCGAACTGCTCCCGCTCGGTGTGCGTAACCTTCCGTGCGTACGGCACCCAACTCGTCACCGGCCGCTCGAAGGCCGTCCTCTCCGCGTACCTCGCGAACGTCGCCTGCAGAGCAGCAATCCCAGCTATCCATGGCGGTAAATTTTAGAGTTCACCATGGCGGTAAATCAAATCGATTCGGCAACCAGACGGAGCATGGCCATGAACTTACCCGTGGTCACATGCCTCAGATTGTGTTTGCCCTTGTCTGGTGGCTATTGGGCGAGGCCGAGCACCGCCACCCCAGGGCAAAAGCCAACGTCCTGCACAAATCCGGTGGGTGTAGAGATGGATTTAGGCGCGGAGGCACTGGTTTCCGCCGTGGAGGAGGACGAGGTCGAGGAAGGCTGCACCGAGAGGAAGGTCCTCCGCGCCGCCGGCTTCCCTATGCCAGGCGGCCGCCGCGTGCGTGTGCCTAGCAGCCACGCCGGGGCCGCCCACGGCCGCCGCCGTGCGTGCGGCTGCCCACCGGCCCAGGGCCGGCCGCCACCGCCGCGCCAGGGCCCTGCTAGGAGGACGAAGGAGAGGAGGTTGCGCACAATCGGGAGCAACAATGAGGAGAGGAAGAGGAGGGATGGGGACGAGGTGAGCGCCACACCCGCTCACCGGCCCAGGGCCTTGAATCACCGGTCGACACCCCAACCACTTCGCTGTAGCCACAGGACGGCGGGGCTGTGGAAGCAGGACGGTCTAGGGGTAGCCGGGGCCGCGAACCAATCGGCGGCAGCCACGGCGGGGAACACTAGCGCGAGGGGCCCCACCACAGCACGCGTTCCACGGGCGGCGCCCCGTACCGCCACAGCTCCGGCGATGACCGGCCGAGGGCCCCACGGGTAGCGGCTCCTGGGACGAAGCGGCGCGCCTCCGCTCCCGCGCGGAGCGGCTCCCCGCACGCCGGCGGCCGCACATCGGCCCATCGGGCGGCCGCCGTCGGGAGCGGGCGGAGTCGCCTGAGCGCCGAGAAGCCTTTTATCTGAATATTCTTTCGCAACACAAGAAAGTCATGAACTTTGGATGGAGTGCGATGATAAGATCGTGTCTAGCAGATCATGTAAAAGATCGTCTATGGTACAATTTTATTACCAAGATCAATTATATATAGCTGACTTCTCAAATCATTAATGTCACTCCTCTTCTATAAATACTTTTATAGATTATTTGGACATATGAAAAATTTTCTTTATACGCGCGGCACGCGCGTGCATATTGGCTAAGCCATTTAGCGATGAGCTGATGAAAGAGCTAAAGCGGCCAATTTAGCGGGCTATAGCGGGCTATTTGGCTTAGCAGAAGGCTTTCAAAACAGCTAATAGCAGCTATATCCGGCTATTTAAAACTTGGATTCTCGTTACAATTTGACGACGTTTGACTTTGAACTTAAATAAATTTAAACAACATAATTTTTATTCATACGATTTATTTAGACTAGAAAACTACAACAAGTAAAAAAGATATTATTTAAAAATATTATTCGCTTAAATTTGGCTCTTGGACAGGGACAACCGTTCCGGTCGAAATCCGGACGAAATACTGCGGATCCCTTTCTCGGTTTTTCACAAAAAACGAAATTTCACTGAAAAACCTCGGAAAACCGGACGGAAAAGACCGAAAAACCGAACGGTTTTCCGTTTCCGGTCTCCACCGGGAAATTGCTTTCCGACGTAATGGTTATCCCTGCTCTTGGATGCCATATTGCCGCTGGAGTCGGTTCTCCGATCGCACAATCGCGTAGGGTGCACGCAGCGTGACGCCAAAACGGCCCCGCGTGTTTTTGCCTTTTTTGCCCCCGCGTGGAAGGTTCCGGAACGCACATGACCTTTCGTTCACTCTCCGCTGCATAAATCCCGCGGCCCCGCGTCCCCGGCGGCGTCGTCTCAGCTCCCTCCCAAAATCAGCCGCCCTCGTCTACATCTCTCTCCGCCTCCTACAATTCAGAAGACAGAGCGATGACTCATATCCTTCACCATACGTGATTTGTGTTTTGTGTTCTATCGATTCGTTCCTGCACGGACTTGGCTGTTTTTTTCTTTTTTTTTAGATCTGATTCCGTTTTTCTCCTCTTGTGTTTCGTGTTCTATCGATTCTTTCTTGCGCGGATTTGGCTGCTCGTTGATTTTAGATCTGTGCTTGCTTGATGTCGTCCTTGACCTGAGAGCGGGGCTGCACGCGGCGACCAGCGGGAGCGGGACCGGCAGAGGGCGCAGGCGCGGAAGCCCGGGGCCAAGGGGCGCGACGACGGGCTCACCCCGGAGCAGCGGCGGGAGAGGGACGCAAAGGCGTTGCAGGAGAAGGCGGCCAAGAAGGCTGCAAAGGACGCGGGAGGAAGCGGCGGAGGTGCTGCCGCAAGCGGCGGAGGCGCCGGCGGCAAGGGCGCCGGCAAGAAGTAGCCGGAATAAAACGTTTGTAGGGGGTTTTCAGATTTGCTGGAGGTTGCCTTGTGTCCTGTCCGTTTTACTGTATTGCTTGGATCTGGAATGCAATGTATCCTGGCTATGCCAGAGTCCGGGACTCTGTCAACTTTCATCAAGGTCTTGTATCTTCTTGATCAAAGTCAATTAATAAGGCTACGTGTATCCTGATTCCTGACTATGCAGAGGCCGGAGAGTTTCAAGGTACTTGTGTCTTGTAATGACTTTGGAAGTTAATTGAGCTTTCCAATTCGGAAAAAAATACACAAGTGAGGGAACATATGAGATAAAAGAAGCCTTGTTTGAAGGGACTTACATTGACAGGAGCTCCACATACCCATCCAAAAACTACTCTTGAACAATGAAAGCCAAAAATGAATGCACGATTCTGATTTGCGTCCGAAGGACCGGAAGCATTTGCATTTATTCTGTAGTGTGAAACAATTTCATATGTACAATGGTGCTTAGACCATCCCCAATGGGGATTGCCCATAGTACTGCCTATACACTATACACTATTTGATACTGTAGCGCTACTGTAGAGAGAGAAGTAGTTGGAATAGCGAAGAAATAGTGGATAGACAAGTGGATATAGACAATGGTTGGGAATAGTCTTGGACTATGTGCATCAGATTGCCTAAATGGTTTGCCTATTCACTGTTCTAATTAATTTTCTTTCTGTATATAGTGACGCTACAGTGTATAGACAATCATTTTTATACGCTCCACTGCATATAGTCTTATGCACTCCATGTTTCAGTTCTTTATATTTACAAATTTTTAGTACAACAAGTGATCTCCTTTGTGTAGTTATGACGAGCTATGCTTTAGTGCTTCTGTAAGATTGTGTATGTTCTTGAAGACATCGAGCATCAAAGATCCCTGCACAGTCGGCTCAATCGAAATCAGAAGTCTCTTCATCACGTCCACTCCATTTAACTATCCGGCCATCCCAGGACGAGCTCACAAGCGTTGGCTCAAATGGGTGCCAGCTGCAGTCACGAATCGCCATTTGATGCCCTTTCAGCTTCGCAACTTGCGATCCGCTTACCTGTAACATGAAATAGAACTGAAAATCAACTGGCGCTGTTCTTATCACTATGAGCAACTTGCGCTCTGTGTTTTCGTTAGACATTTTGTCAGCGGGTATAAAAAAGTTATTTATCCGTTGCTCAGTTTCTGTAAAAATGGCATGCATTCATCGTGCATACAGACCGAGTGCATGTCAAGACGAGACATACCATATCATAGATGTAAACGCTGGAATCATATGATCCTGTATATATGTACTTTTGCCCAGTGCTGCAGAAACAGAAAATTTATTATACATCAATAATGTGAGCACCGAGATACACTGTATATACTTAGATAAAGAGCAACAAAATAAAATCTTATTGGTTGTTCATATAATAGAGTGATGTCACCATTGAACTTTCTATTAAAATCATAAGAGAATGGACATAAAGAGGTTACCTATAAGCAGGAGAAAAGTAGCAACGGATCAATGTGCGGAGGACTGAATGACCCCGGTATGTAGCTAATGACTGATCATGGGGATGCTTTAATTGTTTATGCTGCTGCGGATACCTTGAATATCTGTAGTCCCAAGTGGGGGTTCCGTCTGCACAACTGCACACAATAGACTATTACACTGCAAGATGGCCAATTCATCAAAATTTGAGCAACTGTTGTCGGGAAACTAGCCAACGTTGAGAGTGACAATGCATGATCTGATCCTCGTGCAAATCAGACACATTTGGTATTGGTGCCTCAACACATAGTCCGTCTCATTTGACATATCGCAGTTAATTTAGACTCGTGCACATGAATCAAAGTGGGTGATACGATGATCATATTGCCCATAAACCATTGTCAGAATATTGAAGATAAAAAGGAGGACCAAAAGCAGAAAAGAGGAGGCAAAAATGTGTCTTGAAGTTGTATATGAATTTGATGGTAGAATATTCAGAATGGTTAGGTGGACTTATAATTTGACTCGGAGACAGTACCTATCAGCACTGGACATCATTTTTCTGATGTCCCACAATTTGATTGCTTGGTCTTTTCCATTGGATATAAAACTTCGGCCATCACCACGACTATCGATATGCGTTATCCCATGCAAATGCCCAGTCAAAACACCGGCAGCTTGTCCTGTGGACAAACAACGCCTGTCCCAGACCTGCACACTACAAAGATCACATACCATACCACTGCTGAAATGAGCAGAATTTAGAACATTAAACATTTTCCTTCCTATGTCCCCACGGAAACTTATGCATATCCAACCCTAAAGGATTAAAACAGGACTGGTAAAAATCCACGGTTCATCATTGCCACAAAACAAACATCTGAGGTTTCGATGGTGCTAATTTCGTCATCCGAATCAGACATTGAATTAAATTTGGGCCCTAGATTCATTTAAGATTGAAAGTAAGTCAAAAAAACAGTAATGTGGAAACATTGTCTCATCAGAGACGAATTTAGAGTATTATCAGGGTCAGCAAACCCCGATATAAAATTTATAAAATTCTTTGTAAAATGCTGGCATGAATAACAAAAATCCCTATCTATCATATAATGAAGTTGACCCTGGCGACCCTGACGATATTCCATCCTTGACACGCATCTGCTTCATTATGTAAAAAAATGAAGAAATAACCATGCAAATGTTGCAGTATTTCTAGGCACTACATCTAACATAATCTGTCAAAACATCAATTTTATTCATGCAGCAATACTAACATAATCTGTCAAACCATTTCTTCTCCTTTACAGGTTATCTTCACTATCTCCCACTGGCTTCATACGTGGGCTGTGCTGCAACTGCAATGGGTGGAGCGATGGTCTACAGTGGTGGAGGCTATGCATTGCTTGGTGCAGGTGACCAGAGACTTTTTCCCCAGGCTCATGGGTGGTGGTCTAGTCTTTGAATTGATAACCATTAGAGTGGTGGGATATTATGTGCTTAGGTTGTGCGCTTACGAGTAAGCAGAGACTGAGAGATGTTTCAGGAACTTGTATCAACTCGATATAATGTCCTTCAAATTAATAAAGATCTTCCTTTAAAAAAAGCAATACGAGCATATGTATCAAGTAGAAACAATAAGAAAAAAGGTTAATTAAACACTACAAGATTTGGCCAGCACTTCATATCAAGGTAGCATAACATGGTAAAGAATCAGTATGTTACCACGTTTGAAAAATTCTAGTCTGTCAAAACATCCATTTTATTCATGCAGCAATACTGAGGATATGGTATAAAGTAGCAACAATAAGAAAAAAAAAAGGTTAAGTAAACACTAAAAGATTTGGCCAGTACTTCATATTAAGGTAGCATAATAAACAATCAGTATGTTCCCAATTTAGAAAAAGTCTATTTTACTCCCTCGAAGTTTTAGTGGTACATATAACCCTTAACTTTTTTTTGGCTTGAATTAGCCCCCAAACCTACTAAAATAAGGACATTTTCTTTTTTTTTCACAGATCAAATAAGGACATTTCAACCCCTAATCATGTTTGTCCTTGTAAAAGTTGCTTTTAAGTTCTGGTGATGGTAAATAACATCTAGTATGTTACGAAATAGTTTTATCAAACAGTTTCATATCTTGGGGGTTAAAGCAGTTTCAAGTGTAAAACTCCTGGGAAACCACTAAAGAAACATTAGAATGCTTATGTAGGTATGAAGAAATCTGAGAGATAATTCGATCAAATATGTCAATGGACAAAACAGTTTACATAATTTAGAACAGCAACCTACCTTGCATAAAGTGTCATCACTTCCAGAATATATGAGATGGCCAGTTTCATCAGCAAATGCTACTGTGTTGACATCAGACTGTAAAAATGATAATTGAATGACAGCATCATTCTATAAACCAAACAGATAAATATGAAGTATAAAAAGACTATCAAGATGGCAACAATCCACAGCCACAGAGCAAATGAGCGAGGGTTTTGTAGCTGTCTCAAAGACACATATCACTCACCTCTGTAGTGTGCATCATAAAATATCTATATGTAAGTCAACATTCTTTTGCCTTTTTCATCAACAATGTCCCACAAATAGCAAAATGTTAAATGGAAAAAAGGCTATATGAAAATAGAAGTTAGCTCCACTCCAGTGGAATTTTCACAAAAGTTCACTTCACACCCACAACTTCAAAATGCTCCACCTACTTCACTTGGCAGTCAACAAGCGGAGGAAGTGGACAGCAAGAAGAGGAACTCGTTATCAAAATCATTGGTTGTAGGTGCATATAACGAGCAGAAGAGGCTGGCATTGGAGCTGGGGCCAATGGGAGCCCAAAATCAACTACTTTATTTTGATGACAGAACAGTTAAGCTGCATGCTCTTTTTTACCAGTCCCATTTTGCCTTCCAATCCAAGGAATAAGCACATTGTAGTGCTGGTTGGGTGTGCAGAAATGCTGCAGTGCTCTGTAAACTAACCATGAGGGAGATATGAGCGGGGCAAATGGAAGGGATGAGAGAGGAGGGAACATTCTGTGCTGAGTGCTGATTCGGCCTGAGGAGTGAGGACACATACTATCATCAAACCGGTGGTATGAGCAGCTTAACCTGTCAAATTGTGATGAATTAAAGAGAATTAGCAGTAAGAACGAGTCATGGCCTCATGGGAGTTGATAGGGAATTCAAGATAAGAGGTCTTCCTTTCCTTTCTTAAAAGGGGGAACCGAGCTATAGAACTCCTTCAATTTGACTTACATACAATACAGGCCACAATCACTCAACCACGCCCTACTGCAGCTCATCCTTCGGTGACCCTACTTGATAGCTACTTGGCTTATAAACCATTCTCCATCATGTTCGGTTTCCATCCTTGGTGAAAGTTTATCAGATTTTTTCTGGAACCCCGCAGCAGAGCTGCACATCATTATATTAAAGATAGGAAATGCCCACAGGAGTCTCAGATTTTTGCCATCGTCTTCCAGAACAAGCCTGTTGGCAAGAAAGCGTAACTAGAAAACTGCTCAGCGTAACTAGAAAACTGCTCAGGTACAACATACAAGTGTTCCTAAGGGTCGATTGGGACGTTAATCTATTCCTGATCGACGAGGCATCCCTGCCTACCTAGAGTCATGCATACCAAATAGTTCATCTCGCTTCTACAACAGCTCCAACTTGTTTGCTGCTGTGCCAATCAGCTCCATAATCTCTAAGTGCCAGAATTTGGATACCATCAGCTTCAAAATCTCAAAGTGCACAAAATTTTGATGCAAGAAGGTAAAAAACTGTATATATGCCTATGCTGCCAGCTCCAAAATTTTGGCATGGTACAAATAAACCAAACTTGGAAATCCTATGTCCTTTTTAAGCGCTCCAAAACAACTAACACACACCAATGTCTACCTTTCGATCTAGCAATATTATTTCTTTCCTCTGAATCTCAAATCTACAGTTTGGATATCACTATTGCAACTTGCCAAAAAAGTGGGAAGACATAACAACCGTAGTTGTACAAGCATCAATGGATTTTCATGGAGTAACGAGATAAAAGAGCATAACCAAATTTACAAAATTGGAGTTGTAAATCAACCCCGATCTCCCTAGAGTGAGATGTGAACTAAAAAAGGATCCATGTTGCAAACAAAATTTAGAATTTTAGATCAAATAAATAATCAAAGGAAATATAAGCAAGAAAGTAAGCGTTTTGTCATACTGTATGAGCAGGTAAACGCAATGTCACTTTGTTTGCATAAAGGTCATAGACATATATTGATTCATCATTGCTGCCAGCAACAAG
Organism: Paspalum notatum; assembly: GCA_022530915.1. NCBI lineage: Eukaryota > Viridiplantae > Streptophyta > Magnoliopsida > Poales > Poaceae > Paspalum > Paspalum notatum. The sequence continues at coordinate 30,737,453 of CM039692.1, forward strand.
TTCCCGGCCATCAGAGGAAAATTTCACAGAAAATATTCCAAATGAATATTGAACATCTTCATGCTGTGAAAAATCCAATCCATCATGAATATCCTGTGGAAAGATGTAAAATTGTGATTACTGTACACTTCGCAAACAGAGAAAGATATTATGGCATAAATTTTAAAGTACAAAGAGGTAGGTGAATTCTAACGCCATATTTCTATTATCTTAAAAAGTTGAATTCAGGCACTAGATTACAACATTAAATAAAGAAAGGAAATTCCATATCGAATATATCCATAGAATCTCATCAACATAATTGAGCTTGTCAATAAGATCGTACGTTCATAAGTTGAACTAAGAGCGGAAAATACTCTAGGATATTCATCTTCTAATATTTAGCACCATCCAGCTGACGGATTGAATTCCAAACTTAAGAAATAAAAAGTCAATGAATTGGGTATTGTTTTAGCAAGAAGCAACTCCTAAACACCCAAGGTTCTTTCACTAAAATAGGTTTGGTGCTTGTATATTTCGCTTTGTTTATTCACAAGATGCAGATATTAATTATTAACATGAAAATACTGTTAAAAGAAACGTGTTTCCACTTTCTACAAATTCACCATTTGTTGTGCAAAACCAAGAATGTGAAAGTCCAAAATAAATCCGAGAGTTAGGTCTAGGCAGAGGTCTGGACTGAGTTGCTTCACAGTCAGGTTGTTTCTGTCTTAGCCGGGTGATTAAGTGCTGTATATTCTTGGCTGCAACCTGTATTTCCTAGGAGGAGGAAAGAAGGTTGTTGTACAAAGATACACAGCTCTCTTGCGTATTCAAGGGGAAAAAAGAAAGTCCAAAGCAAACCCAAGTACCCAACTGTATCTCACCACCCTACAAAACTTGAAAATGAGGGCACGTCAGTGCAATATTGCAAGAACTCACAGTGACATTAGCATAGGATTCTCTTGCCGCATTCCCGACATTTACAATATGGATGATAGGTGCCAGACTAGAGTAGACCTGCAGATTTATAGATACAAAAAATATTCAGACTGGCATGCAAACAAAATTAGGGAGAAGAAGAGTGTATTCCACAGAAAGGGGGGGTAGAGCTATACATGAATGATATGCAGACACAAATAGCTAACATGCGTTTTCAAACCTACAGGACATGCCCATACCAACAGATGAAATATGCAATATCACGTTGTGGAAAGACCAAATGGATTCGATGAGGCTAAATGCTCCCCACAAACTTCATTGTTTTACTGGTACTTTCAGTCATTCTAGTGTACTTAATGATTAAAGCAGTTTCAGTACATTTGATCTTGGTAGCCAGACACAGGTAAGGTCCATATGAATTGCAAAACTCATGTGGTTACTGGATACTAATCTCTTTGATAATTGTCCACATGAAACATTCATTTCCCACCTTCGTCATGTTTCCACTAGACCACTAGAAGAACCAGGTGGTGCCCACCATCCCCCTACCCTCTCCCCTCAAAAGTGTAATAAAGAACAAGGAGAAAGTTTTTTTTTTTTTGAAAACAATGTGCCCACATCTGATACAGTGATACCGATACTCGTTGTCTCTGGTTTATTCTCATCTGATGAGCAGAGTTGCAGATCAAACATTTCTTCTCAATAAGAAGAATAAAGAAAGAGATTAATTGCAAAAATGATTGATGAAAAATTGCAAACCAAAACAGCACAAAGTCATTTCGAATAAGGGTGACAAACTAAACTAGTTAAAAGCCAGGAGAAACTTACAAGATGCCGTTGATCAGGTGATAAGGATACATCACTGATTGTCCATCTCAAACTTCTAGCATGAATGTCTTTGTGTGTGATCCAGCCTCTATGAACATCATATATTTTTATGTGACTTCCCTGAGAACGAAAAGAAATTGTTATTAGTATTATGTTTTATTCTACAAATTAGTCTTTAAAAGAATGCATCATATGGTGAATGAAGAAAAAACTACACTATGGGACTTCCAACGTAAAAACTTTACTGTAGTTGGTTGAGCATAACATACCTGAAAACCAGCAACAAAAAGAGTACCATCAGCAGAGAACTGTGAAACATAAGCACGAGAATCCATCGTATCCAATAATTCAGGGCCATTTGTTGGAACATAGCGACCTAGAACAAATGCACGGTCACAAGAAGAGAACGTTCCTTTTCCAGAACAATCAACTTCCCTTCCAGATAATAACTTGGCCGTTGATATTATGCCTTTGTTGGCACCCATGGACTTGTAAATGCTTTCGCTAAGTCCTGATCTCATTCGGGTCATATGAAAAATATCGTTATGTAGTTTTGCAAACTCATTGTTCACTTGAACCGAGCTAGATCCACCAGTATCCTGCCCTTCAGGCTCAAAGTATTCATCTTCTAGCCTACTCATGCCATAACCCATTCCTTCAAGCTGATATATTTATTGATTCTCTGCAAATGCCCAGCAACATTCAGACTCAGAGGCTTGTTATAGAACTTGTGAGGCTTCCAAGGAACAAAGAAATCTGTTACGATTTTGAAATAACACAGCAGGCACGTATATCACGTGAGAGCAACATCTGCTGGCCACGATTGTTGAATGTGCTTTAATTAACTAGAATCAACAAGCCCAACTCAAAACTGTTGTTTGTGCTCCATATACACCCTAGAAATTGCGGTATTTTACCGAAAAGATGTATATAAAACAGAGCAACTGCATATGTGAATATGCAGGAGCAAAGGTTTTGCCACTGATAATTAGTCTAGAGTTTAATGCTTAGATCGGCAATGACACAAAATGCAGGTAATCAAAGCTAAAGGGTGTAGCAATCGTACCCAGGAATTGAATTGCAAAGCATAATTATCTACATATGCAGGCAGGGTGGACTTAATATGGGAATGGGTAACCCCCAAATTAGGTTGACCTTGCGGCTTAATTTTCCTGTTTGAGAAACTGGGATGTGTTTGAATTTAGTGAGGCATAAATCCGTATCTAACTAGAGGGGGGCGACAGAATTCGGGTTTAATTGCTCACAGCCACAACAAAACTAGCAGCTCCGAGTCCCAGAGCGATGCCTCCGGTAAAACCTGCCTTGCCTTTGCGCGTTTCTTAATTCTTACCAGCAAGCGAAGAACCCAGCCCACGTCCTGCCGAATTTCCACGCCCACGGCAATCCAGCAGCAGAAGACGGCGAGGGATCCCCCGTTGAACCGAGAGACGAACTGCGGCCGCGGTGGAACTGGAACTGGAACGGGGCTCGGAGCCCAGCGAGCTTAGCGAGCTGCCGTTGTGCTCGCGCCGCGCCGCTACCCCCTCACCCACCCCCGGAGTGAGGAGACTGGCGATTTTTCCTTCTCCTGTATATCCCTCTCGCAAGTGGGTCCCGCGAGCTGACAGCCACAGCGCCCACCGGTGGCCCACTGCCAAGCAAAGACGCGGTGGATGGGTGGAACGGGCCCACGAGAAGAACTGGGCTGATTTGCGAGTTGGGGCCATTTTGCTTAGGAAGCTTATGGATCTTGTCACGCACGGCCCATTATGTGCTTTGCACTTGCACGTCCAAAAAAAAATGCAGAGGCTCGGTCCTTTGGGGTCGGGGACGGGAAGTTATCCACCGTGGGTTTTCTCAAATCTCACTCTCTGTCACTATTTCATCTATCCATCTTTTTGTTTACAGTGCAGCATTTATGTCAAACAGTGTTTTAGAAAATCTTTTTAGAGAGTTCCATAGTGGATAGCCTTATACAAGCAGAAGAGCTACTACATTCGTAACGGTAAGATAAGAGTACGAGATTTTTTTAAAAAATGAAGAGAATTGTACAAAGCCCAATGACTAGACTAACTACATATAAGAAACGAAGAGCTAGCTCCTCGAAAGCACGGCAAGAAAAAAAGAAAGGAAATGCATTGCTTTAATTCTTTGCATGCATCTCGGTCTCGATGGCATTAGAAGTCTTAGACCAACACAAATCTAGGGAGAATGCAATCCGCTTGGTCGCGGAGTGAGACGGTCTGTTGTGCGCCTGTGTTGTGTATCCGTATATGTACCACTACTAGAACAGAAATCTAGACGCTAATGTTGCCCGCTTTTTGTACGCCTTTGTCCAGCCCAGGCACCTGTGAGCTGACCTCCTTTCAGCTCGGCTGCTTCGGCTTTGTGGGCTCTTGGGCCTACGTCCTGGACCAGGACCACGTCCGGTTCAGCACTGTACTGTACTGTCCCTCTCGCTCTCCCTTATCCACGGTACTGTACAGCGCTGGGAGGAGAGGAGAGGAGAGAGAGGGGAAGGGACAGTGGCTTGCACCAGGTGGCAGGTGTGAGGTGGATACGCGAGCAGCACGAGGGCCAGGCTTGACTTTTCTCTCATCCCAGCCCTACAGCCAAAAATAATAGAGCGTGTAGAGGAGACCGACAGAGAGAGTGTGGCGTGGGCCACACCGGCGGGCGGCCGCAGCGGCGGCGGCGGTAGAGGAGCATGATTACCTTTCCGATTTTTTCTCAAATTTCGGACAGCTCCGGAAACAAAAAATCGGACGGTTTTCCGCCACTTACCGCAAAAATCGACCGGAAGCACAATTTAAATTCAGAAAAGAATTCCGAAGTTTCTCGGCCGGAAAACCGGAAAATTCCGTCGGAAAACCGAAAAATTCCGTCGGAAAACCGTGGATTTTGACCGAAAAATAAAGAAAACGATGAAAAAAAGCTATGAAATTTATGTGCATATGTAAAAATTAGAAAATTTGGCAGAGTTCCCCTGATTATGTGTACATTAACAGTTCATAGTAGATAGAATATATGAAACTCCACCAAACAATTAGAAACACAACATTTAACACATAATTTATGTCCAAAGTGCACTCATACATAGTCCAAAGTCCATTAAAATTATTACAACATAATGAATGGGCTTGTCGATCCAAATAAGTCCAAAGTACGTATGAAGCCTACAAGAGAATGCAGAATCCCGCCTCCCCGCGGCGGAATGTGGCGGCGGCGGCGGCGGATCGTCGAGGGAGCGCAGGGGAAGAGCGCAGGAGAGAGGAAAGCGTCGGGTGAAAGGCTCTGGTGCGATTCGGCTCCGTCGGTGGAGTGGATAAGACTCCCTCAACATAACGGGTTTTAGGGTCTTAACGGGTCCGAACCCAATTCATCAATTTAACCAACCAAATCAACTTGGATTTGAACGATTTCAAGTACTAATGGCTCAAAAAAACATCTAGTTTTTTATCATATTTTTTCGGATTTTTTTAGTAATTTTTTATAAATTTTTTCAAATTTTTGAATTTGGAAACGGAATCCGCCGGAAAATTCCGGTTTTCCACTTTCCGTAGTCGTCCGGAAACGGGAAATTTTCCGGAAAACCGGCGGTTTTCCGTCGGAAAGGTATTCCCTGTAGAGGAGAGGGCGGTGGCGTAGCCGGGTGCCCAGTACTGTACGGCGTGCGGGTGGGGACGTGGGGGTGAGGACGAGGAGGCAGACACGTTTCGACCTGCCGCTGGCGCGCGCGTCCCTCTCGGCGCAAAGGCAGCGCCGCGCTTCGTCTCGTCCCGCGCGGCCCGCTCGTAGCACGCACGCTGCCACCTTGTTCCGACCCGTCCTCTCCCGGCTACGGATTCATTGTTTTTTTACCTGTGCCCCTGCTGCCCGCTAGCTGCTAAGAGCGAGTATAACAAGGGTTTGAGAGTCCGACTACGTGGCACTTTTACTTACGTGGAGGTAAGAGAGATAAAAAAAAAAGGGAAGTGGGCTCTTATTCAAAGGGCAGCTCTGTACGGGTTTCTAGGCAATATGAAAGGGAAGATGTTAAGTCAAAAACCAAGCTTAAAGCCCATCTTATTATATGAGATGGCTTTAAGTGACGTAGCAACAACTTAAAACCCATAATGGGCTTTTATTATTAGCCTTGCTCTAATCTCTGGTATTTAGCAGTAGCTTTCGAGACTTAGCAGAGTTAATGTCACGGTGAATTTTAGGAGCGAGGACCATGATTGTGCATATCACATAGCAGATCCCCTTGTCCAAATACATCATTGTACCCTGGCACTCTAAGTTTGTACAAAATTTTTAACCCTCTTATTAAATGACACATATTCTAAAAATTCTAATGGATGGTCTATCGGCTGCAGTCTATGATAACACAGGAAACGAAAAGCAACTCTAGTCTGCTTTGCTTAGTAGGCAGTCCGAACAGCTAATGAAATCCTTAACCAAAACCTCATTCATTTCTATTATATTTTGGTAGGGATAGAATTATATGCCTTTCTTGACTTTTGTTGGAAATCACGGCACACAAAGAAAAGACATAAACACTTATACCTAATTATTAACAATCTTTGTGCAAAGAGTTGCAAAGTACTAAAAGTACTAAATTATATAAGTACCATTAATCAGTGGTTGCATATATAAATTAAGAAAATAACGTATTTGGTCTAAGGATTAATTCTCTAGCATTATCTTATTCTACATATATCTAGAATGGGTTTGTGCGGTCCATCCCACAGAAATAGCTTGTTGAGAGCGCTGCGTAGAATGCCTTCACGACGACAACTCTAACTCGTAAAGCAAATCAAATGACTCCTAGGTTTAGTATTTTAAGATCGGATGACTCCGAAATTCTCATGATCTAAACACGTCGATAGCCTAAGATACATTTAGTATATTATCTAGGTATGTTGATCTTGGTCTTCCGGTCCCTCTTCGAATATTTTCTGGCCACTGTCTTTGTATACCTTGGAAAATGGACTGGTAGTACGCGTGATGGTTCCTTTTCGCCAAAAGATGCTGCTGCTACATTACAGTTCAGAAATGAGTGTGCTTGATCAAGCTATAAACACCCTTTCAAGTCAATTTTTACAGGTTGCGTCGAATTATGGTTTGGAACACATAGCTTTTCCTTTTTTTTATATACGTACACATTCAACATTTTTCTCTCTATACAGCAAAGCAACAGGACCCATCCGTGTCATCAGCCTTTATCATGAGGCTGAGTCCAGCAGTGAAGGTAAATGGTAAGGTATAGTACAAAACGACACTGTAGTAACACTGTTTATAGAAAGAAGTAGTTAAAATAGTGAATAGATGGAGGTTTTACCTCATCTGCTGCCTTCGGCCTGAGACCGCAGCACTGCACCGCTAGCACGCCTGACGTGACATTTTTCTCTTCAGGGCCTGGTTGGGCTTCCACATACTTCGACCTGATGGCCCGGCCCGGCGGTGGTCTATGCATAATATATTTTCTATTAGCTTATTAAAGAAAAGATACTCATGAACCGATCAAGAAGTCGTGCAAATGTTGTCAATCCAAATGATAAGCAACCGCAATGGCAACTGCTTGATTTTAAATCGATCAGCTGTTTCTGGTCCAAACTTCTTTTTTGTTCCAACTATAGTTGTCGCAGGAAACAGAAAAGAAATGGGGGCAGATGCATGCAAGGGCCATAGTCTTTCATTTGAAGGTGAATTGTATATAGGTGACCGGTGATTGTCACCCGAGGCATGTGCATGCACCGAAATAATTGCAATAGTTTTGTGGGCTGGAGTACGACCAAGACAAAGTGTGTGTGTTTACACAAGTAGACGTTTATATGCCTTCCCTGAGTTCCATCCAGTGTCCAGGACAATATACTTGTTCTGCCAACAATGCATTGGTTTGAGGCATTTTTCTAAAAGAAAAAAAAACGCATTGGAGTAAAAGTGTTGGGACTTAGATTAGCACCAGCCAGTACTAATCCCTGATTGGACCAAAAGAAAACAACTTTATTAGGTACAGTTCAGTATTATTGTGCTGCTTAATCGACCTGATGAGGTTATATTAAGGGGTGCGGGCCGGCGGCAGCAGCCAGGAAGACTGGAAGAGCACTTTGGATGTGGCGGATCGGCGGCCGCGCGGCCACGTGAAAGGAGTACACGACGGGTTGGTTTGGAGCGGAAATTCAGCGAGCGTGATACAGCTAGTATGATGTGCTGGTCTCAGAGAAATAAAAGTATAAACCAGCTGAAATCTATGTACCAGCGTGATGGGCTTGAGATATATGCTTTGAGCTTTCAGATGAAAAATCGCATAGGGGGTCCCCATCCTCCAATCATTTTGGCTATTATCTGAAATATATATTATTTTGCAAAACTTCTTCGGGTACAAATGATAGTGATCAGTCCTTTTGTACTTTAGGAAAATGTCAAGTGCGTGCTTTTGCTTCATTCGGCAGATGCGATTTCTAGAGAGTATCTATGCGATGCAGATAACACGAGAGATTAAAGGACAACAGGGTGTCTGTATATCTCTTCTGTGCGTGCGTTGAGAGATGGGACCTTGAATGAATAATGTAAAAATAAATCATTTTTTTATATGTGTAGCTAACTAAGATACTAGTGTATTTCAAGAACAACAAGAAAGGTTGGACAGACAAATTGAGGATTCATATTGTTTATTCAGTGGGCAAACATATAACAGTACAAAGCAATCAAACACATTAAATAAATGTGTGGCAGTATTATTATACCATTTTTATACATTTATACGACAAGCGAGCAACCAAAAATTCAGTTAATGTGGAGAATAAATCCGGCCTCCGGAGCTGAGCTACCGAACTGAATTGAAGCCTAGTTACATCAAGGCCAGTTGGCAAGAACCAAGCCTGGTATTCATGCTAGTCTGTCTTTCTATCCCTCCGTAGTTCTCTCCCTCTTTTCCTTTTCTAGGAGGGTCTAATGCTAATACATGCATATGCTAATCCATAGACCAAATAAAGTGTCTTAGATTCACCATGTCGAGGCAACATGAACCCTAAATACTGCTGATGGGACTCCAAATCCAAAAGCCCAAAGTGTTCAACTTAAAGTTTAAGGCTATCTACACCAGTATACTATAATTGACCACGCATGTCATATATGAGGTAGAATAGGAGGGGAAGGGACTGCAACGGCACCGCTAAAGCAGTCTACCTCCACCGACATGTTATGCTCAACGCATATATCTTCTCTCTCCTTGCAACGACATCGACCGCCATTTCATTCTCGCACTTCATTGGAATGCCCAACCGCCCCTCGTCCCCTAGCATTGTACGTGTCGAGGAGAAGCGTTGTCACCCTTGGAGGACTGATGTTGAAGGAGGTCCTACATGTAGGAGGAGCGATATTGAGGAGGTGGACCTTAAGGGCGTGCAGTGGCCCAGGAGACGACAGCATGCCCATTGTATGCAGACACGAGGTTTGAGCAAAGAGGAAAAGAGTGGGAGTGGAATGAAAATTTCACTCCATCTATCCCAATTTATTGGTCGTTTGATTTTTTAACACCAAGTTTAACCAGATCGCTTTATTCAAGAAAATTGTGAAAGTATGGAAATATTAAAGTCATAGTTAAAGTATATTATATGCTAAACTAAATCATAATGAGAATGAATCATAATTATGATTATTTTGAAAAAGACGAGACTTATTCAAATTTGTCAAAAGAGTCAAACGACTTATAAATTGGGATGGAGAGATTACAACATGTAGTTAGATAAAGAAACTAGACAATTCTATAGATGTAGTGGGTGCTGAAGAAACATATACAACGGGTGATGTAGAGATAGATGCAACAAACAGAATATTATAGAGAGACTAAAATATCGGTTTAGAGCTCTAGAAAATGAATAGAGCAGCATTGCTGATAGCCTAGGCATGCTAGGCTCGCTAAGTAAGCTTAGGCCAACTTGACACCCTATAACATTTTAGCAATATGTCTCTTCTTGGAAACTATCCTGCTATAACTACATATGCTCGTAGTTGCGTACTTGCGTACACCGTCACGTAGGAGCAGAATCGAAGCACTGGAAACACTGGAGTTGCCAAAAGGTAACGTAACGTGGACGGGGAGAGGAGGGGGGAGCGCATTTCTTGGCGCGGAGAAAAGAGCCTTTTTTCCCCCTCCTGCAACAACGCTTGGCGATGGCAGCAGTGGGTCGGATGCGTCCAGCGGATAGCCCAACGTCCACGTACACCGTTTTGGTGCACCTACTGGCTACTAGCGGCTCTCTCCATCTCTCGGCCTCCGTCCGGCCACCACGGCCACGGCGGCGCCGGGCGACGGAGGGAAAAGGCAAGCGACCGGGCAAGAAAAGCAGGGAGGGCGTCTCGCAGCGCGGGCAGGGCCGACTCGGCCTCTCGGCAAACCTTCTCACGGAACCCTCCAAAAGAAATAAACAAACAAAAAAACAGGGGAGGAGAGAGAGAGGACGAGGAGGATGAAAGGGAGAAAGGGGCAAGTGTGTGTGCGCGAGATGGCGAGAGAGAAGAAAAAATATCGGCAGCTTGGGCAAGAGAGAAGTGGGGGGTTGGGCGCGCGTGGGGCCCGCATCCCCTCGCGGGTTTTACTTTTTGAGCCGCCCGGTTTTGTCGTCTCCTCCGTCCGTCCGTCCGCCCGCCGCTCGCTATTACCCTCCCCCTCCTCCCCCATCCTGTTCCCCTCCGTCTCGGTCTCTCTAGTCTGCCTGCGCCCCTCCTCAGACACCACAGCCGCACACGGCCCCCCCTCCCTCCCCTCGCTCGCCCGCTCCCGCTGTACACTGCCTTCTGTCGCTCCTCCTCCTCCTCGTACCGCCGCCCCCGCTGCTTGTCCCTTGATCCTTCCCCACTCGGCCGGGTGAGCCCGCCGGCGGGAGTCCTTGGCGCCGAGGAGATCAGGGCGGTGCCGGCTCCAGGCTCCGCGGGGATCACTTGGCGCGGCGGCGGGGGGCTCCCGCGGTCCATACCGTGAGCGAGGGGCCGGCCCTTGCTGCCCGGGGGAGAGAGAGAGAGACAGATCTTGCGGCGGTTGAGGCCGGCGCCAGCGGCCACCCGAAGCCGACGCAGACCGCCATGGCCGGCAGCGACGAGGTCAACCGCAACGAGTGCAGGGTGCGCGCGCGGCTGGGCCGCCTTCTCCCCATCCCCTCCATTCCTTTTTTTTCCCCTCTCTCTCTCGGCCTTCCTTCCTTTATTTGTACTACTACTAGTAGTAGCTAGCTCCGTTCCGTGCGCGCGGGGCGGCCGGGCGGGCGGCCATGTGATGTGCCCGAGGCTGCGCCGTCCTTGCGGGGTCCGGCTCCCGCCACGGCTGCGCGTGTTCTTCCGTGTGGGGTTGTGCCGCCGCTTGCTTTATGATTCGGTGGTGGAGAGACGGTGCCAGCCCTGGCCGGTGATTTCCCGGTCAATCGCTGCCTTTCTTTCCCCTTTGGGCTCAACCCGAAATTTATCCCCTTCTCGCTTGCCCTGGTGGTTTGGGGGGTGGTGGGAGTGGCGAGGTGGAGATGCTACCCACGGAAATGGCTACCCAACAAGCCGGGGGAAGGGGCCAATCATGCCAAAGCTTGCGTCTTTTCTGGCAACCGGCCGCGAAAGATCGCCGGCTTGCATTGGCCTTCTCGCCCGTTTCGCCCATGCGAGGAAACAGCAAAGGAATAGAAGGGGGATGCATTTGGCTTGCGTTGCGATGAGAAGGGAGTGGGAGGAAGGGGGATGGAGCAGCGGGTCTTTGCTTCATCGTCTCGTTCTCTACTGTTGCTGTGCTGTTGATAACGCTGTCGTGTCGCGCGTCTCTGGCTGCAGATGGTGGTGCCGCTCCACAACTGGCTGCTCATCTCCAACTTCAAGTTGGCGTACAAACTGGCACGGCGGGCGGACGGCACCTTCGACCGCGAGCTCGCCGAGTACCACGACAGCCGGGTGCCGCCCGACGCGCGGCCGCAGTACGGCGTCTCCTCGTTCGACCGCGTAATCGATCCGTCCGTTGGCCTGGAGGTCCGCATCTACCGCGCCGCCGCCCCCGCCGCTAACAACAACAACAACAACAACGGCGCCGGCGCGGCCGCGGTCACGCTGCCCATCCTGGAGTTCCTCGCGGGCGGGCCGTCCCCCGACCCGTTCCCCGTCATCCTCTTCTTCCACGGCGGCAGCTTCGCCCACTCCACGGTCAGCACGGCCATCTACGACCAGCTGTGCCGGGTGCTCACGAGGCTCAGCAACGGCGGCGTGGTGATCTCCGTCAACTACCGTCGCGCCCCCGAGCACCGGTACCCGTGCGCCCACGACGACGGCTGGGCCGCGCTCAAGTGGGTCACGTCGCAGCCGTTCCTCCGCAGCGGCCCCGACGCCCGCGCCCGCGTGTTCCTCTCCGGCGACAGCTCCGGCGGCAACATCGCCCACCACGTGGCCGTCAAGGCCGCCGACGCCGGGATCCGCATCTGCGGCAACATCCTGCTCAACGCCATGTTCGGCGGCACGGAGCGCACCGACTCGGAGCAGCGGCTGGACAGCAAGTACTTCGTCACGCTCCAGGACAGGGACTGGTACTGGAAGGCGTACCTGCCCGAGGACGCCGACCGGGACCACCCGGCGTCCAACCCCTTCGGCCCCAACGGCCGCCGCCTCAGGGGCCTCCCCTTCCCCAAGAGTCTCATCATCGTGTCGGGGCTGGACCTTACCCGCGACCGGCAGCTGGCCTACGCCGACGGCCTCCGGGAAGACGGACACCACGTCAAGGTCGTCTACCGCGAGAAGGCCACCATCGGCTTCTACTTTTTCCCCATCACGGACGACTACCGCGAGGTGATGGAGGAGATCTCCGAATTCCTCAAAGCTAACCTCTACTAGTATATACTCCTACACAGCTGCTCATCTTCTGCTTGCTTCTTCGTCTTCTGATCATCATCATAAGAACTCACCGCCGTCCGTCGTATCGTCTCGACCTCGATCCACAGTTCCACAACCACACACTTCCCACTCCACCCCACTCCACTTATAGCCCTGATGGTAAGCTTGACTTGTACTAGTTGTACTACCTACCTGTTATACTGCTGCTGCTTGGGGGTCGGTCATCTGAATTCCGGCGACGGCAAGGCTCACATTTGCTGCTGCTGTCCTTGGCAAGAGCACTACTAGGATGGAGGAAAGAAAGAAAAATCATGGGTGACTTTTGTTTTGTCCTCGTCGTCGTCGCCGCCGTCTCTGCATGAGCTCCTTCCGCTGATGGCACGCCTTGAAAAACGATCACGTCCCTGGCTGGTGGCTGGTTGATGGAGAGATTTCGCCTTCAGTCACCCTCTGGTTAACATTCTGTGTACAGTGATGGACTGACGGGGCAACAAGGAGGCTAGGTGGGAACGGCCTTTTTGTTGCTGTGTTTGATGTACTGCTACTAGTAGTTTCCTCATCTTTCTGCACTGGATCTGGATGGTGGTGTTGTACTGTTGTGTGTTGGTGCCTTTGCCCTGATCAATCTATGGAAATCCATGACCCATGTGGTGTCTATTTACCCATGTTTTGTGAACATCTGTTTGATTCTCTGCTGTACACGTTGCAGAACTGAAACGCTGCTTAATGTGTTAATAAAGTAATGCGTGTACTTTGAATGTCTCTGCTTCTCTCCACATGGGTGTGGTGTCGGTCAAGAGGGGTGGATGATGGATGGCACCGGCCACCGCCGCCGGGGCCGTGATTTTGGGGCCCGATGACTGTTGTGTGTGATCGCCCCCCATGCCATGCGTTGCCATTGTTGTTTTTTTTTTTTTTTTTTTGTATGCGACGCAAACGCCAATTCGCGTGTCGATGTGGCATTTTCGCGGCGAGAGTTTCACGTCTCCATGCTAGTGACATTTCCATGCTCCTTCGATCCGTCCTCTCCGCATGTTGATTTCCATGCATCGATGGATTTGGCCCCGGTTGTCTCGTCTCGATTCCCCTGATCTCGCGGACGATTTGTGAGCGCGGCCTCGTTCCGTCGCGCCATGCCTTGGATCTTCCAATTCTCCATTGATTGAAAGGCTTGTCGCGGACGGACCATCGGTCGGACGGGGGAGCATGGAGCTTGGATCCGCTCGGACGCACAGATCATCCACGGTCCGTCAGATTGGAACGGAGTATACTATTGTTAGACGTGTCTTGGACTGGAGCGAACAGAAATTCCTCAGAGGCGGACGAACCTCCCACTGGACGGACGGCTGGACCCGTTGAAAAGCATGGCCATGGCCTTGTCCTGTGACCGCGTTCTTCCTCCGCGGCCGCCGTCGGCCGGCTGTAAAGCGGGCGGGGGATCGACGGCACCACCAATAGGCCCAGGCTTTCTTTCTCGCTCAGCAAGCGGCAGCAGCCAGCGCTCGCCGAAAGCCGCTCGCGGCCGGCGGCCGGCAGCGCGCGGGCTGGCTGGCTGAATGCCGCCTGGAAAAGGTGGCGCGTCGTGGCCGGCCGGACACGAGTCTCCCCGCAAAAAGACAAGCGCCCAGATGAGCCTCCCTCGGCGAGTCGGGGCCCGGCAGGCCGGCTCGCATTTCTATCTCTACGCTAGACTACTGCTGCTAGTGGCGCCACGCCATGCCATGGCACCCGTCGGCCCCTGCGTGTAAAGTCAAAAATATTATACTCCGCGCCGCGGGGGTACCGCCGTGCCCGCTGCCGCATCAAACAAAAGGGGTTTTGGCGTCTTGGAGGAGCCTGGTCGCCGGCCGCCGACGCCCTCTATTCTTTTTCCCCCACCCGTGCTCCGCTCCAGTCCAGTGCTGTCGCTGCCAGTCCGCCGGGTGTCACCTCGCACTCTGCCGCCGCCGTAAATATTGGATGGCGTGGCGCGTAGAAAATATGGGCAGAGGTCCGACTCGAGTGTCCGTCGGCGTGGAAAGCGAGCTTTTTTCCTCTTGTGTTGCAGCCGGGGGCACGGCATTGCCCCCTCACGGCCGGCCGTGCACAAGAAACGCCACCCGTAGCCATCGTCGCGACGCGCCACATCCAGCAATGAAAAGGAGGAGGAGGCCGCGATTGGATCAAGCAAAGCGAGCCATCAAATCACCCGCTAACCACGCGGCGGAAAGAGTCATCAGTGATGTGTGACGAGAAGAGCAGCATCAACGGAGCAGACACCAGGGGGCTGGCCGGGGGGGAGCGCTCGGGCGGTACGGGTAGTCGGGTACCGGTACGTGCGTGGCCTGGCCCCCCGAGCGGTACGGGAACAGTGCGCAACGTGCGCGATTATGCGCGCGCGGAAGAAGATGAGAGCGAAAGTCGTACTCAGCGAGCGGTTGAGCGGGACGGGCATGTGTAAAACGATGTGTGGCAAACCTAACGTCCGAGCCCATTTAATCGATGGTGCGTACGTGCAGCACAACAGTACACGGCCGAAAGGGAGCTTTGGTTGGTTAGTTGGTTGATTGATTGAGCGGCCTCCACCCACGGCTCTTTCTTCCTAATAATAATAATGGAACACAAGCATAAACTAAACCCACTATGAACGATCACATTTTTACCACAATTAAACGGAATCTGTTTTTTCTGTACGTACTTCGCAGCACGAACGGCGGAGGAGCGGGCAGGCAGGCGATACGGCCGGCGCCGGTGAGCAAGTGACAAGCAGTGAGCCAAACGTTTCGGCTACTACCACCACCTCCTCCCTCCACGTTCTTTTGCTTCCAGCACCAGCACTGGATATTTTCAACCTCGCTGCCAACCCTCGTCGAATCGGCCGGAGGCTGCGGAGGGAAATTGCTCTCTCGCCTCATGTCGTCTAGTGTTTCCCCGGAAAAGGGCAGGCACCGCCGCCTGACGTCGCTCCTGTTTTGTCGTCGTCCACCCGATCGGGCCCCGGTGGCTGTTTTCCGTCGCGTTTCGCGTCACGCACCACCGCACCCTTGCGTCAGCGCCTTGTCGCACGTCGCGGTCGCGGAGACGGGGCGGCGTGGTCAACCTTGTCGACCGGCCGGCCTGTACCGTGTCGTGGATCGTGGTGGCGCGTGCCGAGGCTCCGTGACTTTCGTCAGCGACGCACGCAGCTGGGCGCGAATCAAAGGAAGCGCGAGCGCCACCGCGGCTCTCGGTGTCCGCAGGAGGACGCGCGAGACGTGGCCACGGCGCGGACAGCGCGCCGTACGTGCCGACGCCGGCGGGCCCTGTTCCTCGCGGAGCGCGCCGGCGAGACGTGTGCGGGCTACGTAGCAGCGAGCACGGCGCCGTCGCGATCAGGCCGCAGCACGCCGGTGGCGCGCGCGTCCACGTGACGGGGCGCGCGGGGGGTGTGGGGGGGAGGGGGCGGCGTCGGCAGCGCGACGCGGGCGCTGGGGGTGTGTCTGGCTGGTGGCTTGGCTACTTGGCGCGCCGCGGGCACACGTACCCGAGGGTGGGAGTGGATGAGGCTCACGCTAGCTGTCTGGCCGCGGCGGGCCCCGTTTCGTCTCGGCGCGGCGCGGCTCACCTTTTGTTTTGTTTCGTTTCGTGTTTTGTTGGCTTGCGGTGGAGGGGGAATCCGCGTCGCCCTCCGGTAGGCTGAACTAGGCTCTGGTAGGCGTGTAGCCTTTGGCGCCTTGCGCCCGGTCGCTCCCGCTGCCGGTGCTGCCACTGCTACTGCGCACTCCCTCTGTCCCAAGAAAAAACTTGTCACCCGTCCTGATTTGTACACGGAAAAACGTACGTCTTATTTAAAAAATATTTGAACATTTTATTTTTTTAACAATTATGTTGCAAACGTAATTATAAAAAATTAAAATATTTATAAATATATTTTTGAATAAGACGATCGATTTATCACGCATGAAAATCGAAATAGACGACAACTATTTTGGAACGAAGGGAGTAGTGTTCACTTCCTCCGCCCGCCCTTGCCACGCCGGCCCCACCCGCCGTTCCTCCTAGCGGGCAGCGGGTGAATGAAGTCGGAGTGGCCTACTCCATCTGGCGTTCCAGAAAAATCAGTTCATTTGAAACTACTCATTCATCTTATTTAAATGATAACTAATTATGGTTATAATAGATTATAAAAAATAAGGTTTATAAAACTATTTTGAAAAATAACTAATTATGGTCATAATAGATTATAACAAAAAGGTTTATAAAACTATTTTGAGTAAGATGAGCCAACTAGCATTTGCGTGTGGTTAAAAACGGTTTGTTTTCTAAAATGGAGGTAGTAGGACATAGCAATTGATTGGGCGACACGCCCCACGCACCCATCAAGGCCGGCGCTGCCGCTCCTCTGTTCACCAATGGTTGCCCCACGCCGGCAGCCGGCGGCCGGCGGTCTCAGGCTAAAATAGTTTGAAAACGTGACGATATATGTATATAACCAGTTTCACTAAACATGTTATCTGGGACGCCACCTACTGCATCACTCGGTCGGACGCATTTACAGAAGCAGCTCGGAGCTTTTGCACGTACGGCCCTATTTAGTACCCAAACTTTCTCTCAAAATTCACTATGCAAAAAGAAGATTCCCCGTCACATCAAAATGTCGGCACATGCATGGAATACTAAATATAGATGAAATAAAAAAATAATTGCACAGTTTAGATGTACTTTGCGAGACGAATCTTTTGAGCCTAGTTAGACCATAGTAAGACAATATTTACCACAAACAAACGAAAAATGATACAGTGGTTCTACGGTGCTTTTCAGTTCCAAACAGTGTTTTTTTTCGACCATCTAATCACACCCGTACTACTTTTTTCTGCCGTGCTGTAGCTCCTGGCTTGGCGCTACTGCTTGTCCCTAGGCCTAGGTCTTCTTTTTGAGTTTCTTTTTTCTTCGCCGCGCACATGGCTCCTGCTGAGGCCGTGAAGTCAAGGCGTCACGACGTTCACGGGCAGCACAGCGGTAAAAATACCTCTCAGCTAGCCGGATCGACACGGCAAGCTTTCGTCCCCGGCCTCGACCTCCCGTGCGTCCACCGTGCACTGCAGGCTCCCCGTCTCAGCCCGAGCGCCTGCCGCCCAAAACCGTCCAGAAAGTCAACACACCTGCATCCCCCTCGGTGCAGTCGCCGATTTAATGGTCGATGGACGGGCAATCGGCATGTGACAAAAAGCGGTGCCGATGGCTGGCTGGCGTGCTGCCGCCGCGCTTCCCCGGCCTGCCGTATAATTATTTTATCACCGTCGGTTGGGTTGGGTGCCCGTGCCCGGCATCATTTGGGCTGGACGATTACGGAAAAGGCAGGCCGGACGGATCTATGCCCAGCCCTGCTGCCGCCCGCTGTTGCGGGTGGGTGATAATGGCGAGGACGCGAGGGGTGGATCCGTGATGCGAATGCGATGGACACGCTACGGCGAGCGGGCGACTGGACGGGCTTTGAACCGGTCGCCCCCACGGCACCCCCACGCTGTCGCCGTGTCGCTTCTGGAGCGCGCGCGCGCTCGGGACAGATTGTTCGGAACCCCGGCTTTTGGGCACGCTTTTATTTCCTCCACGAGGTGGTGGAGTAGTTTTTAGTCCAGTTGGCTGATTGATTGAGAACATATACTGTGGGCGGCAGTAGTTTATGAAGCACACAAAGTTTTGGCGATAGTGGGGGAATCATGCTCACATGTGTCGTAAGGGGACTCTTTGGAGCGTTTGGTCTTTGTACTATCTTGCATTTTTTGTGTTGAATGTCTAGACTCTAGAGTTGGTTTCATGTCTGCCAAAATGACCAAGCCGCCCACGCTGCTCTGATCCGGCAACACAAGGTTACTCCCTTGTCCAAAAAGCTTCTGTCTCAAAAAGCTTGTCACATACCTAGATTTCAGTACACAAAAAACTGTTTGTTTTATTCAAAAAATATTTAAAAAGTTTATTTAGTTTTTAACAGTTATATTTGTAATCATATTACAAACGTAGTTATAAAAAAACAAAGAATATTTATAAATATTTTTTGAAAATGACAAACGATTTGCCATGCACGGAAATCGAAATAGGCTTTAAGTATTTTGGGACGGAGGGCCTCTGTCCCAAAAAGCTTGTCACATGCCTAGATTTCAGTGTATGGAAAACCGTTCGTCTTATTCAAAAAATGTTTGAAAATTTTATTTATTTATTAACAGTTATGTTCATATTACAAACGTAGTTATAAAAAATAAATAATATTTATAACTATTTTTTGAATAAGACAAACGATTTACTATACACAAAAATTGAAATAGGCGATAAGTATTTTGGAACGGAGGGATTATATTGACGGGGGAGAATATAAAACCCCCCAGAGGAAAGAGGCCCAAGAAAAACCCAAACCGAAGGCCCACGGGCTTACCCAACGCACGGCGACCAGGGCGAGTGAACCGATCCGACCCTCGCCCCGTACGCTCGTGCGGGACGGAGGCGGCCGACCTTCCCACGAGGCAGCCGATCCTCAGATCAAGGCTCGGGCGAGGCGGAGAGTCCCGACCGATGCCACGCCCGACGTTGGGACCCACCGGCGTGCGGCCCACGACCAGGCAGCGAAAAGTCCACTCATGGACCCGGGCAACGGGACGGCACACTGTCCTCCTGCGCCCATGCCTGCTACGACGGGACGGCGCCACGCTGCCACCGCCTGCCAAGCGCGTGCCTGCGCACGTGCTCATTGCGACAGGATGTGCCATCAACCATCTGACGCCGCACGTCTGAAACACCCCGCCACGACAGGGCTAGGGGGCTGACGCCGGGCGGTGGTTGACCCTATAGGGGGAGACACCTGGCAAGGCTTGGCGAGGCCGACAGAACCAAACAAGCGCAAAAGACAGGACCACCGAGCCCCGCTTCGTACAGACTTACGAGGCGGGAGGCAACCTATGGAGTTCCTTTTCTGTGCTTGTGTTGGCGGAGGAGCCTGTTATCATCAGGAGTAAGAAGCGTCATGAGTTGGCACTGGAGTGGCATCAGTGGGCATGATGTTGCTCTGTTCCTGCAAGTCTTTTGTTTATCGTGAACTATGATCTTTGAAGATTTCCGCTGCGAGATACAATTTGAACTCTATTTACGTATGAAACGATGTTGAACTCTATTTTATTTCAAACTGGTTTGTAACCTAACTTCCTATGTAACATCTATTCAACTGCCTGTGATGATGTAACTATTGTGGCTCTATCGAGGGTCGAATGTGTGTGATGTCGGTTCTTCGGGGATTTGGCGTTATCGAGAGCCGAAGGCCTCTCGATGGACGACCGAGTTTAGTACGGTCTAAGTATACTGCAAGTCAAGGGTGCCACGTGTACTTAGCCCGTATTAAAACGGCGGTTCCGCCACAGCTGGTATCAGAGCCGATCATATACAGACAACAGTTATATTATCAAGTTTTCTTTTACAAAACTACTTCCGAAAGCCCTTTCAAGTAATTTGAAAATGAGAGTAAATAATATGCCCGTATTAGGGATGATAGTGTATATCAGGTGACTTCGCTAACATTTTGACCTAGATAGAACACATATGCATATTCGGCGCTTTGAGAAGCAACTTTTCGGCCATAGCCATCCCCAGTACTGGAGGAATGCTATCGGGTTTTGCGGATTGTTGTGAACTCTGCATTCATGCTAGTAGGCTATAAATTTTAAGGGGGGTGGTCACCTTTGGTGTGTTTGTGACCATTCTCCTATTGTGACGTAGCAAGATTCAATTTGCTTGTGTGGGTGCCAGCCCGGTCTAGCAGAGGACCGTACAGATGCGTTGTCCACGCGGCGCAAAATGGCGTGGATGCCACACTATGTGGTAATGTATGAGTATGCATTTTTCTGCAGGTACACTAACTCCGCGCGAAATTAAGAACGATTAGAAAACGATTAGTTGCAATAAGGAGGGCCATGCATATGGTCACCGAATAACTGATAGTATATACTAGACAAGGACTTGTGATGTGAAACGGTACAAACGAATCATGCATCATGATCATCACTTTGATTTTATATGGGGTACTCCTAATAAGTATACAAAAGAAATCACGAACTTAAGTCCCTTATCATTTTCCTTTTCAATGGTGCATAAAATATTGTATGAACTCACTCAAAATTTTTAATGCAAAAGCCTTTCTTTTGTGTCCAACAGATGGTTAGGACCAAGCAGACCGCGCGTAAGGCTGTAGGGGGTAGGGGGCGCCCGCTCCCGCCAGTGACCCACACTCCACCCCTGGTAGAGGACGGGGTACTCCACACTCGCTGCCGGGAGGACTGCACCCTCTCCCGGATCTTGTGCAGAGCCCTGCGGCAGATGGGACGCCGCCCCTATCCCTTCTACTCCGTGCAGACCATGCACGGGCAGGGGAGCTGCTAGGCCCGGGTGGTCATCCCGCATCCGAACTCCGCGAACCCACACACCATCGTGGTCTACGGGTCGAACGAGGAGGAAGCCTATCTGAAGGCAGTTATGACGGCTATCACTTTTCTGAGCTCCGAGGAGGATGCGGGCCGCTCAGACCTGCGTTATCTCCCCACGCAGGAGATGGACGACAAGTGGGTCCGCCGCCACGACATGCTCAAGGCCCGCACCGACACACGACCCTATGCAGTATGTATGGAGTTTGCCAGTGAGATGCACGGGATGTATGACCGCGCTGAGGGCAGGAGCCATTTCTACTTCCACATGCACACGGAGGCGCGTGCTCGAGTGGAGGAGCTGGAGGGTCAGGTGGCTCAGCTACAGCAGCGCCTCGTAGTGTACGAGCCGCCTCCAGCAGAGCAGGACCCTCAGGACAGGGAGTCCTCTGAGCCGATGGAGATGGAGGAGCAAGGAGAGGGCTCCGTCCCTACAGGCCGCTCTGCGACTTAGAGAGGAGTGGTGATGAGGAAGGAGGATGAGGCGCTTTTGTGTATCGTTTAGCACGTTGATAGCGATATTTTGTATTACACCACTCCGTACATTTATGTGTGGCTGTACTAAAAACCTTGATGAGATGTGAGAGCTCATTTGTGTACGCCATTCATGTAATGATGGACACCTTGTTATGTGCCATTTGATGGTTGGTCGCTGAAGCCGCCATCCCACGATGTAATGATAAGACCTTAAGTAGTATTCGAACTTTTAAATCTCACTCGAAGTCTGTCGTACGTTCTTGAGTAGCTGGAGTAGGTTGAATGGATGAAGTTGACTTTGTGTCTCGTTTTCGGATGCAGCGCTGGGATGATAGGTACACTAGTGTAGCTCTTCCCCAAACGCCTCGAGAGGAGGATTAACTTTTTATTGCAGATTATATGATATCATATTGCATGATTTCATGTATTTACAATGTTGTCCATGATGCTATGATTTTTATCCGCACGTCACATTGCAATAAGGTATTGTCAGATTTAAACCCGGTTGACCTCCCTCTTGCAGATGGTGAACACTCGAAATGGGCAACACTCGGGGTCGGAGCCACATGCGAACGGCGCTCCACCCCCGCCGGAGCTAGCCACCCTGGTCGTGCAGCAGGCCGAGCTGATCCGCCTGCTCGTAGAGGAACACCAGGGCCGTGGTCAGCTGCAACCGCGGGAGCCCAGGAACCGAGGCATCTCATACAAGGACTTCGAGGAACTGCGACCCCCCGTCTTCACGAAGTGCCCTGAACCTCTGGACGCGAATGATTGGCTCCGCACAATTAAGTCCAAGTTTAAACTCCTTCCGAAGTTGACCAAGCAACAGAAGGCGCGGTTTGCCGGACAGTTGCTGCAAGGACCAGCCGGCGCGTGGCACGCCACGTTTCTCGAGATGCAGCGGGCTGGGCATGAGCCCACATGGGAGGAGTTTACTCAAGCTTTCCGGGCTCACTATATCCCGAATAGCTTGATGGAGCAGAAGAAGAAGGAATTTCGGGAGCTTAAGCAAGGCAACATGACTGTGTTGCAATATGTGCAGTCTTTCATTCACCTATCACAGTATCCACCGGAGGACGTGGCAGATGATCTTTGCCGAGCAACTAGGCTCTTGAACGGCCTTGACCCCACTCTCCAGACTCACTTGGGGCGTCATTACCAGAGTTTCACTGATCTGGTGGACACCGCACTTGACATGGAGAATCGTCTCCGGGTCGCAAATGAGGACCAGAGGCGCAAGCGCCAGGCTAACACGTCTGCTGCTGGATCCTCCCAGAAGCAGAAAGCAATCTACAGACCTCCACAGCAGCACTACCAGTAGCCACGTTTCGTGGTCCGGCCCAATCAGTCGGGCTGGGTCCACAGAGCCCCTCCGCAGCAGCAGTATCCTGCATACCGTGCACCACCACAGCTTCCCGCACCTCGTGCTCCCACCGCACAAGGAACCAGGAACACTTGCTTTAATTGTGGCAAGATGGGTCATTTCAGCAGAGAGTGTCGTGCCCCACGCAGAATTCAAGGCCCTACTCCTGCAGGCGGCAGTCAGCCGAACAAGCCCAAGGCACCCGCACCCCGGAAGGGACAAGTGCACTACATTCACATGGAGCAGATCCCCACCGAAGAACCGGTCCTCGCTGGTACGTTTATGCTTAACGGACACCCAACTGTGGTATTGTTTGATTCAGGAGCCTCTCACACTTTCATTAGTCAGTCATACGTATCAAGGCATGGGATAAAAACTGCTTGCATAAAAGAGAAATACAACATATCTGCCCCAGGAAACCCCATTACACAAACTTGATAGCAAGGAAACTACCCATATGCATAGGGGGGAAGATTTCACTATAGACCCTGTGGTGCTGCCACACCAAGGGATTGATATTATATTGGGAATGAATTGGATGACGGATAATAATGCGGTCCTAGATATTGGCAGAAGGACAATACAGTTGAGGTTTAAAACCAGTGGAAAAATCTTGAGGGTCCACATGCCAAATCAGAAGCACATGTCACCCACCGTAAATGCTACCGAATTGCAAGAAATTAAGAAGATCCCTGTGGTGTGTGAATTCCCCGATGTGTTTCCTGAGGAACTTCCCGGGCTCCCTCCGGATAGAGAGGTAGAGTTTAGCATCGAGCTTGTCCCCGGCACGGCACCTGTTTCAAGGAGGCCGTATAGAATGGCACCGGATGAACTTAAAGAGCTAAAAATACAGTTACAAGAACAGCTAGATAAAGGTTTTATCCGTCCTAACTCCTCACCTTGGGGTGCCTAGCTCTCTTTGTTGAGAAAAAGGACCAAGGGGGAAAAAGACTATGCGTTGACTATCGGCCGCTAAATGCAGTCACGGTCAAAAACAAGTATCCACTGCCACACATAGATATTCTATTCGATCAACTAGCTGGGGCTAGGGTCTTCTCAAAAATAGACCTAAGATCGGGATATTACCAACTAAAAATCAGAGAATCGGATATACCCAAGACAGCGTTCTCAACTAGATATGGCTTGTATGAGTACCTAGTCATGTCTTTTGGGTTAGCCAATGCACCGGCCTTCTTCATGTATATGATGAACTCAGTGTTCATGAAAGAGCTAGACAAATTTGTGGTAGTATTCATTGATGATATACTCATCTACTCCAAGAGTGAAAAAGAGCATCAGGAGCACTTGCGGATTGTACTCATGCGGCTTAGAGAACACAAACTCTATGCCAAGTTCAGCAAGTGTGCTTTCTGGTTAAAAAAAGTGGGTTTTCTGGGTCATTCTGTCTGAGAAGGGAGTAGCCGTTGATCCCAGCAAAGTAGAAGATGTCCTGAACTGGAAACAGCCTGAAACCGTGACCGAGATTCGGAGTTTTCTTGGTTTAGTGGGCTACTATCGCCGCTTTATCAAAGACTTCTCCAAACTGCTAAGCCTATGACCTCACTAACAAAGAAAAATGCAAAGTTTCTATGGGATTCGAAATGTGAGGAAGCCTTGCAAAGTTTGAAGAAGTCTTTAACATCGGCACCAGTACTAGCACAACCGGATGTCACCAAGCCGTTTGACGTCGATTGTGATGCCTCCGGCCATTGGCTCGGCTGTGTTCTAATGCAAGAAGGGAGAGTAATTGCTTACGCATCCCGCCAACTGAGAAAACATGAGACAAATTATCCGACACATGACCTTGAACTAGCAGCGGTTGTGCATGCGCTGAAAATATGGAGACATTACCTGCTAGGCAACACATGTCACATATATACCGACCACAAGAGTCTCAAGTACATCCTCACACAGCTCGAGCTGAATATGAGGCAACGACGGTGGTTAGAGTTGATAAAAAATTATGACTTAGAGATTCACTATCACCCCGGCAAGGCCAATGTGGTAGCAGATGCGCTGAGTCGTCGGGCTCACTGCAACGTGATTGAAGCCCGGCCCACAGTCAGGGTGCTATGTTGTGAGATAGATGATATTAAAATGCCCAGTGATCAGCCCGCTGAGCTATGCAACCTCATCATTGAACCCTCAATTAAAGAGCAGATCATAGAGGTACAAAAGCGAGATAGTGGTATGGCACACATTCGGGAGGGGATAGATGAAGAGAGAAATGCTTGTTTCATGCTTGATGACCAGGGTGTGCTATGGTTTAAAAATCGTTTAGTGGTACCTAAGGACATGGAGTTGAGGAAGAAAATATTAGATGAACCTCACACATCCGTTCTCGCCATGCACCCGGGTAGCAACAAGATGTACCAAGACCTAAAACAAAAGTTTTGGTGGACTCGTATGAAATGAGAGATCGCCAAATACGTGTCAGAATGTGATGTATGCCAGAGGATAAAAGCCGACCACCTAAAGCCTGCTGGCCTACTCCAGCCACTCGCTGTTCCCGTCTGGAAATGGGAAGATATCCACATGGACTTCGTAGTGGGTCTGCCTCGTACTCAGAAGGGTTACGATTCTATCTGGGTAATTATTGACCGTTTCACAAAGTCCGCTCATTTCATCCCAGTGAAAACAATCTACCATGCTAAGACTTATGCCGAGCTGTATATAGCAAGGATTGTCTCACTTCACGGGGTTCCTAGATCTATCACTTCGGACAGAGGCTCGATATTTGTGTCCCGCTTTTGGGAGCAACTGCAAGCTGCTCTCGGAACTGAGTTAATCCGGAGTTTAGCCTACCACCCTCAAACCAATGGCCAGGTCGAGAGAGTGAATCAGATCCTAGAAGATATGTTGCGATCTTGTGTCATGTCATATTCCACCAAGTGGGATGAATGCCTCCCCTTAGCAGAGTTTGTTTACAACAATAGCTACCAGAAAAGCTTAGGGATGGCCCCTTTCGAGGCTCTGTATGGTAGGAGGTGTAGAACCCCACTTAACTGGTCTGAACCAAGGGAACGGGTCACCTTTGGTCCTGACTTGGTAACACAAGCCGAGGAGCAGGTGAAGGTCATTCATGAGAATCTAAAAATAGCTTAATCCAGGCAGAAAAGTTATGCTGACAAACGGAGGAGACCACTAGTCTTTGAAGAATATGACCACGTGTACCTTCCGGTGTCACCGATGAAGGGAGTACATCGGTTTGGGGTGAAAGGGAAGTTGGCACCAAGGTACGTGGGGCCATTTAAGATCATTGAAAGGTGTGGACCGGTTGCTTATCGCCTAGAGCTACCACCACATCTCGCTGCCGTGCATGATGTGTTTCACATATCACAACTCAAAAGTGTCTACGAGTACCGGAAGAAGAAATTGACACGTCTCAAGTCCAGATTGAACCTTACCTTACCTACGAAGCACGACCCATAAAAATCCTGGACCAAAAACAAAGGTCAACGCGGCATAATACCGTCAACTTTTATAAGGTGCAATGGAGTGATCACTCCGAAGAAGAGGCAACGTGGGAAACTGAAGAATATCTGCAAACTAAATACCCGGGTTTTCTCCCATCCACCTCAAACGAGTATGTCCCAAGAAGTTAAATTTTGGCGTTTTGTTTCAGCAAATACTCATTACATACTTGTTTCACTTAACTATTCCACCCACATCACACTAAAATCTCGGGACGAGATTTCTTTAAGGGGGTGGGTTGTGATGCTCCGCATCTCAAATGCATTATCATATCTTAATCATGCACTAAGCATCATCAAGCATCATGTGATTGCATATAATCAAGTTAAGATTTAAATGGGAGGAGATGGAATACTTGAAATCTGATTTTTATGCATGTGTTCAGCTATGTTTATGGTCCTAAATCCAAATCTATTAGGATCTGGATGAAACTCATATTGACAAAAATGTAGATATACAAGAAATAAACAACTTTATCATTTGGGTCTTAGTCATTTAATGAAGTTTACATGGTGGTCCAAGCCATTCTCCATCAGCCAAGAAAACCGGGCTAATTCTGACTAGTTTAGTCATCCTCAATTTTCTCCAACTTACAGTCACTTTCATGAAAAGCTCCCAATGAATACGTTGTAGGGTTTGAAATTATAAAGAACTCACTCAAAAGGCATTTTAGGAGAAAAGGCTTGGAAATAGGACTTTTCATTTTTCCAAGCAGTAAAGGTACCCTGTCCATACCTAGGGCTGATCACTAAATTTGAATTTAAATCATACTTACACTTGGATTTTTGGGTTGTCTATTTTGACAAAGTTGTAGATCTCTCTGAGTAGAACATTTCTTCCAATTGGGCCTTTTTCCAAATTCGGTCTCTAAACACGCAAAAACAGTGAAATACAGGAGGGGAGGAAACAAATTTTTCCTTTTTCTAGAGTTTCAGCCGCTGACGGGTGGGGCCCGCGATCCGCGGCCGCGCCCACGTCGCGAACCGGCGCGCGCCGCGTGGCTCGCCGGCGTACAGGGAGTACGGCGAGCCTCGGCCGGCCGCCCCGAGCGCGTCATAAGGGAGAGAAGTGGACCCCCTTCCCAAACCCTAACCACTCCACCTTCTCCCGTGCACTCTCCACCCCGCGCCGCCCACCCGAGATCGAGCCGCCATTGCCGGGCACGAGCTCGGGTTCGAGCGTCGCGCCGCCGTCGTCCGGCCTCCGCTCGCCCCTAGACCACCACCACCGCACTCCCCACTCCGCCGCGCATCCAACGCCGTAGATCTCGTCGCCTCTCTCTTACCCGACGCAGAGATCGAGCTCGGTGCGACGTCCTCGCCGCGCCGCCGTCGCCGCCGCCCACGCGACGGTCCACCGCCGTTCCGCCTCGATCTCGCCTCCGCCGCCGACGAGAGCTACACCAAGAGGTAGCCCTCATTCCCGCGCATCCCCCGCGCCCCACGTCGCGGCCCCGCCGGACCGAAACTCGCCGGTGAGCACGCGCCGCGCCGCGCCGCCGCGCGCGGCGAGAGGTGGAAGACGGGGGTCGGATCTTTTTAGATCTAGCCCCCGGGTTTTTGTGTTTTTGCAACCCGGTCCTCCCGCACTGGGGACTGAGTCTTGCAGATCTTGCAAGCTAGCCTCCGGATCTAGGGTTTAATTGCGTAAAGGTCTCTGGGTCTAGGTTTTTCTTTTTATTTTTGTTATTTTTCGGTTTGAACTTTGAAAAATCATATCAATTCAAAGAAAAATCTAAAATGGACAAACTCAGTACCTATGAACTCCTCTTGAGTAGATCTACAGGCTAGGTATAATGTGGTTGTGTGAAAGGATGTTTTTACCCCCGATTTTGTTGCATGTATGTTAAAGCAAAATAAATAACAAAAGTGATGCAGATGAATTTCAAAAGATATGGAACTTAGGCAGTGGTGTAGTAGTGATGTTTAGGCCCTGTGTAAATTTTTTTTGGCTCTAGCACTGTTCATTTACTTGAAGTTTTTCCATTATCATGATAAATGTATATATTTAATGTGGAGTGAAGTGGGTGCTATGTAGAAGATGCTCAAAATGACCCCTGGTATTTTCATGGACTTTGCATAGTATGGGTAGTCCACTGTTAAAAAATGAGCCATTGCATGTTAGTTTTTGACGGTGATTTGAAAATAACAAAAGATGCTAGTTGAGAAAGGAAAATAGGAAAAAGTGTATTTAAATAGCTAGAAAAATTCTATGGAAAATATGGTGACTTGTACATGATGCCTAGTGACTAGAAAGTATATAGTTGCATACCCTACATGCTGTTTTGTCTGGCATGTTCAAATTCCTCTCTATTTAATTATGAAAAATAGATGTCCTGTCAAATGGAAAGTATTTCACTTGCGAATTTTTGTATGAGTAGTTTATGCTGTTGTATGCTCACTGCCAAAGTTTCATGGTCAGTTTCCCTTTCTATAATTAATGATAAATTTGAGAAGAAAGAGGGCTGTTAATTTGTTAGAATTTTTATAAATTCATTATAACTCCAATTGAGCTGAATTTTGGTCAGTAACTTCTTGCACATAAAGTCTACACGATGTAAAATTTTGAAGTCAATTGGAGCAGTGGAGCTATTTAAACTCAGGGGCTTGATTAAAAGGGAAAAAAACAATCATTTATAAGTGAGGAAAATGGTAGATAGGGCCAAAAGTGCTACGCCACACAAATGCATGGTCATAACATGGATACGTGGTTTACGTGATGGATCCTTGGTTAAATTTAGGTGATGGTTTGTACAATTTTCTACAACCATATATTCTCCTGCATTCCTTTTCCTTGCACTCATTTGCACCAATGTCGTGCATATAGACACCGGGAACGAAGAGTTGACGCTGCAGCTGCCGCTCGTCGAAGAACCCGAGTATCAGGAGCCAGTGAACTCGGAGCAAGAAGAGTACCTGCAGGCCGCACCTGACTTCGCAACCAAGGAAGCTAACTCTAGCGAGGAAGGTAGGCAGGATCATACTTTACTCAGCAAACATCTTATATCTTAATGATTAGACATATGCATCACGAGTTGTTTGAAACCAACTGCATTAGACATCCCGGCCGCCCTGGCCCTAGCTCCTATAAATAGAGATCGCAGGACGAGTCTGCTTAGAATGGTTAGGTGCGAGTAGACACGAGTGAGAGGAGTCACTCGTCACGTAGGTGATTTCAAAAATCTTAAAAGAAATACTATTATGGGAGATATAGTTATGTTGATGCTAAATTGAGACCGGGCGGAGATTTATCTCAGTAGTTACTTTTCATGATGTCGCACTATAGACTCCGCCCGAGTCGGTTAAGACCCCGTCCGTTGTTCGCCTATTGGTCGGCATAATATTGCTAGAATGTTTAACCAGGCCATGGGACTGGTGAAAGCCTTTCCGGGGCTGTCCCACTGTTCAAGATACCGCCCATCCACTGATAGGGGGCAGGCGGACTCGGGGGGCGCTTGTAGTCTAGGCAGGGCTGAACCCGGTATGCCGAGGTAACGCTCCCTAGGCGGCTATCCCCCGGGGGTTAGGTGGGGGCGTTTTGACCCTTGGGACGGGTCAGGCAAAGAAGGGGGCTATACGTGAGGAACGCTACGGTTAGTAAGCATATATCCCCTGGCATCTCTAGTTATTCCCGAGAATTACAAATCGATTCGAATTGCTGATGCTCACAAGGTGTGAGAATGCCGATACCTTTGACGTCCAAACGTAGTAATGACTTGAACAGTTTATGATATGACTCATGATTTCAAATTCCACATGATTGGTTATTATGCTTTTCTATACTGCAAGTTATTTTCATGGATATCATAAGGTACTGCTATAATGAACCCTGCAGCTGTTAAATCCTGCATGGGTTGACACTAATGTTTTGATCTAAAAGCAATGGCTAAGGACTCACATGACTAGTAAGCAAGCTTTGCATCAGCCGTAAACCACATCCATTAAGTCCTACTGAGTAATTAGTACTCAGGGTTTGCCTCCGCTTTTGAGTTACAGGTATGGAGTTCCTTTTCTGTGCCTGTGTTGGCGGAGGAGCCTGTTATCATCAGGAGTGAGAAGCGTCATGAGTTGGCACTAGAGTGGCATCAGTGGGCATGATGTTGCTCTGTTCCTGCGAGTCTTTTGTTTATCGTGAACTATGATCTTTGAAGATTTCCGCTGCGAGATACATTTTGAACTCTATTTACGTATGAAACGATGTTGAACTCTATTTTGTTTCGAACTGGTTTGTAATCTAACTTACTATGTAACATCTATTCAACTGCCTGTGATGATGTAACTGTTGTGGCTCCATCGAAGATCGAATGTGTGTGATGTCGGTTCCTCGGGGATTTGGCGTTATCGAGAGCCGAAGGCCTCTCGACGGACAACCGGGTTTAGTACGGTCTAAGTGTACTGCAAGTCAAGGGTGACAGGTGTACTTAGCCCGTATTAAATCGGCGGTTCCGCCACACAACCGACTGACCTTCACCCCTCGGCGGGGCGCGATGATACACGATGCACCGTTACGGACGGACGGAACGGCTCGGTAGGGACGCTCCGTAGCCGGATAATCCGCCACCTAACATCACGCCCGTCTGACGCCAAGAGCTAAAGAAAGGAGGCCAGGACGGACGGAACGGAACACCCTCCCCATACGGCTCTCTGACTCCGTGAGAATAGAAGCATTCACAGGTACACCGAACCCCCGGCACGGCTCAGCTACAGGACCCCGGACAGACGACCTCACCGCGCATGACGAGGGCGTGCCGGGAACGCACGGGCTTCTGGCAGGACTCTTGTAACAAGGAGACCTACGCGTCAGGGTCCCTCCCTCCTCTCTGTGTCCTTTCTTCTTCTTCTACCCTAGAACTGTAGGCACCCCTCTTGAACTATAAAAGGAGGGGAAGCACTTACGAATGGGAAGATAGCAAGAAACACCACAAAGAGCACAGAGGCCAAGTAACAGGGAGACCCTCTCCGCTGCGCTTGCGCCCACTGTAACACCTCCATACACCTCGTAATACAAGAAACACACTCCACTGAACGTAGGGATTCATCCCGAACCAGTATAAACCTTCGAGTCTACCGACTCACCATTCGGAGCGAGTCCGTGCTGACATCCCCCACCGAACAACAAATTTACTGTTTGTGTCACCCCGGTTCCCGGAACCACGACATATATGTCAACGTAAACAAGAGCGATTGAATGAACTTTAATTAGTTGGTATCCTATAAACCATAAGCGTTGGCAAAAATTCAATTCCGATTGGAATTGGAGAGGATGGTAGAGAACTGAGGGAGGAATGAAATAACTTATTTTCCTCAACCCCTCCCTTTCTCTTCCATTTCGATCAAAAATGGTTGACCAAACAAACCTTAAGTGAGTCTAATAACCTCCATGTTATAAGGTGACCAAACCGTAATTTTTTGTAAGGCCACTCATAATAAGAATTTTTTAAAATAAGAAAACATCACTTCAAGATAAAAGTGGTATAGTATAGTTGATGTGCTTTGTGTTCTGTTTTATTTGAACCAAGAACAAAGAATAGAACCAAGGGCTGCCCCTTTGGCTAAACTTATTTCCCTCCTCCACCATGCATGGCGACAAAGTTAGCAGCAGGTGTATATACAAAAATTCCCTTATATGGGCCGAGCTAGTATTCGCTACAATGAACCAGCTATTTGGTGCTAATATATTGTATACATATAACTAATTTATTAGTTAGATATGTTTGGACCTAATCACCTAAATCAGTTAAATTTAGGCAATTTCATGTAACTATATATACTAACAACCACCATTCCATTATATGGACCTTGCTAGCACTAGTTATTTGGTGCTAATGGATTATCCAGGTATTAGATAATTTGTTTGTTAGATATATTTGGACATAAATTGGCTGATTTTCTGTAATTTTGTGTAACTAATAAATTATTTCTGTGCATATGCTTAGTCAAATTAAGCGCTGATTTTGTTGTAACTGGGTGTTCATGTGTTAGGTTTATTGGATCCTACGGCGGGAATTAATGATACCAAAAAATACTTTTTTTTTTTTGCTTGCACCATTGCACGTACCGGGCATAGCTGGATGTATGGACGGACTTTGTTTGACAACAGGACAAATGCCAAGCAAAACGACGAGGCGATCGCGTCGGCACCGGCACGCAGAAATATTTAGCGACGATAAGAGCGACAAAAGGCGTGACAACTGACAACACGCTTGTACTACTGCACTGCGATGAAAAATTATACTGAGCTGAGCTTAAGCACCGTGTGTCGCGGATCCAGCAGCGGACGCACGCATAGGTGGTCGTCGGCTCGTCGCGTCGGTCGGTCGACCACTTGCGCGCGTGGGCGATGCAACTTGCAATCGCGGTGGATCGAGGATCCACTCGACGCATACCAGGATGGGCGTGGCGTGGCATCCCCGGGGGCCGCCCACGGGGACGGGGCGGCGGCGATGCGCCCGCCCAAGTGCCGAACCTCGGCGCGCGTGGTTTCGGGCAGGCACGCCGCACGCCGGATTTGGACCATCCGGCCAATCAACCACGCCAACGAGGCGTCGATTAGCTGGCCGGGACGTCCTGGAGCGAGCCGAGGGATATCCCTAGGCCGGGGGGGACGCCCGACAAGACGACGCGGGCGCCGCGACAAAAGAAAAAAGGCAGCGTCCCGCGCGGGGCATCGGTGCGCGCGGCAGGAGGCCGACTGGCCGAGGCCGAGGCGCCCTGGTCCGCCCGTCCGTCCGTCGTCGCTGATGGCGGCTCGTGGCTCTGGCGCTGGCGTTTACCTGCCGCCTGGGGATAGCTAGTTGGCTGGGCTGGCTGGCGGCGACCGCGACGCGGAAAGGGGCCGGGCCGCGCGTGGTGGCGCGTGGGAGCGGGGGGCTACGTGACGCGCGGGGTCGCGACAAAGCGGCGTTCCAGGACAAAAGGGGGCCGCGGGGCCGGCGCTTGGTCACTGCTCCCTCCGTCTTAAAATACTCATCGCCTATTTCGATTTCCGTACACAGTAAATTATTCGTTTTATTTAAAAAATATTTAAAAATTTTATTTACTTTTTGATAATTATGTTTGTAATGACAAAGTTTCTTTTTTTTTACGGAGGGAGTACGCGCGGTACTCGTACGGCGGCGGGTTCGGCACGGCGGGGCCCCGTAGCTTAGCTACTAGGCGACAAGGTGGTCACGGCTCGCATTATTGGGTGCAGTGCGGTGTGGTGCTAGCTAGCGAGTGCTGGTACTACTGCCAGTACTGTACGTACGCCCGCGTGCGCGATTGTAGGTAGCTAGACAAGGGACGATCGACCGAGAAGAAAAATCATGCGCGGCTAGGCTAGGGTTTTGTTTTGTCAGTGCCAGCGATCGAGACA
Organism: Paspalum notatum; assembly: GCA_022530915.1. Lineage (NCBI taxonomy): Eukaryota > Viridiplantae > Streptophyta > Magnoliopsida > Poales > Poaceae > Paspalum > Paspalum notatum. The sequence continues at coordinate 30,771,131 of CM039692.1, forward strand.
AAGCCGAGCCCCTTTCACATTCCGGCTGGCCGACTTGGCGTCTCTTGACCTGTGCAGGCAGCGCGCGCAGTGAATTGAAGGTGAGCCACCCGCCCAACCATCAAGGTGCCGTGGGGTGGCGTACGCGGGCGGTGCACGCACGCCGAAAGCAGCAGCGTGCACCACGCGCGCGCCGTTAATGCGGATCCATGACCACGAACCCCAAGTTGCATCGCGACAAGCCACCGATCGAGTACCCGAGAGCCAGCCCAGCCGAAACGGGGAAGCAAAAGAGGTGCCGTGGTGGTGTTGTACAGTCCAAGCAAACCCAAGGAACAGCTCGTGCCCAGGCACACAGCCAGTGGGTGCGCCGGGTGGGTGGGTGGGTGGGCGCTCGCCGAGCCGAGGACGAGGACCACCGCGCTCGGCTGTAGTGTAGTGTAGTACCCGGCCGGGCGGGGCGAGGAAGTCATTGGCAGCTAGCTACACGGAGCCGGCCTGTGCCTTGGCTGCTGCGTCTGATGATGCGACGTGCACCGTGACAAAAGATCGATCGGGCCGCGACAAGAAGGGGGACGGAGACCCGGCGCGGTGGACGGACGGACGAGTACGACGGCGACGCCGCCGAGTTATTGCGGCTGATAGATTGGCACAGGAGGGGAGAGGGAATTGAAATGGGCCATGGGCGGGCGACGTAGGGGAGCTGCTACCGCGAGGAGGCGGCGAGGCCCATGCGCGGAGGAGCGGAGGCGTACGTGTCTCCCGATCGGCTCTCGGTCTCGGGGCCCCGACCGGCCGGCGTCGTTTAGCGGTGCTGGCTGGGCTGCGCTGCTGGCGCCGGCGGTGAGCAGTGCCCGTACTGCCGTGGCCCCGAAGCGCGGCTACCACACCTCTTCCTCCTTTGAGAAAAGAACGTACGTACGTGCGAGGCATGTCCTTCGCTCGCTCGATGTGGTGCTGGATGACGTTGTTAAATTCTAGGCCAACCGTGGCTTTTAGATCTGGAGCTCCCTGCGCCACCGTGTCAGGGTGTGTTTGTCATCACATATATTGTTCGGCGAGCTTCGGTATTGGGTTAGATGATGCAACAGCTGCTCCACTTAAATTTCTTTTTCTTTTCCTGTTGTGTTCGGCGTTCCTCCCCGCCTGTATGTATAGAACGACTACGATTGGGAGCCGTGGCAGGTGGGGCTTTTGACCTTAGCATTGTGAAACACAATAAAAATTCCAGCTGACTTCAGTTTTGAATCCAGTTACATACAGTTTCATGCGTGGCCACCGGCAGCCACGAACATTTCCTATTCTCAAGTCTACTAAACCAACCACACGGTTGTGCCAAGCGCCCAAGCCCGCACACAAAGGATCGGAACGCCATGTGTGCGTTCTTATCCATTCAGATCCACGGATTATGCTACGGGGGTACGGGTAGAGTGTCGGGTTATTAAACTGCTACCACGATTGCAGTAGCCTTCGTGGTGCTCCAACTCGTCTAGCTGTCTTCAACACAGATAACTCCCTACTTTTTCGGGAACAGATGAATGAATGGTGTTCTACAGCCTTCTCTTTTCTGTCTTTTTTCCTTCTTCCCATAAGTAGATTCCTTTTGCAGGAAGCCTACATGCTGCTACTAGAATAGAGCGTTATAGTAAATACCAAATATAGTAAGAATTGGCCACGGCCAACTTGCATGAAAGCGACGACGACTGGAGCCCAGAGCACAGCGTCTAAACTCGAATTCTTGATCTTGGCCTAGTGGCGCCAACAGCTGATATGGTTCATGATTTAAGAAGTTCTTTTATATAGACACTGATTGTCAACGTTTCAATTATCCAGATTCCACAGGCAGATCAGATCATTCTACCTGCAGGATCGATAATCATTGGCCAATAACTTTATATTTAACTGGATCTCATTCATCACTGAATTGCGTAGCACACACTTGATGTCAGCTTCCGATCTTGGACATGAAAGATATGCTCGCTTTATCCACTGATGATGGGCGTTTCTAGGCAAAGCAATTCAAAAATGATGAATCATATAGCTTCTTTTTACAGGAAAGAAAAAGTTCTGAAAGCAAGAACATGATATATCTTAACCGATGCATTCCAGGTCACACAAGAGGACAGAACAAGAGTGCCAAGACCAAACAAATTGGAACACCTGCCTACAATTATTTGCAGCTGCAAAAGGAGAAGCAACAATACATTGAACAAAGACAAAAACTATGAGACACGCTTGACAGCTACAGTTCTGCTCAGTACAACTTGTATGATTGGCAAAAGAATCATTGCACGCACGTTAAAAACTGGTGCAAATGTCAATTACTGAGAAAAAGGCAGAAAGTATAGGTCACGCCCTCTGAGCCTGAAAATGAGAGAACCCACAAGCACACTGGCGGCACCACTATAATGACCCCAATGAAAAATATTTGCAGATATGTAGTGCTATCTCCTACATGTTTGGTTCCTTTCGTTCCACATGGTAGCAAGCTCATTTATCTTTTTATTACTTCTATCGCCACTTGAGCTGCTGTGAAACCATAAAAAGCTTTGCAGGCTATCGAATTGATCAGTGCCTGCCGTCTAACACCACTGCAGAGATTCCCAAAGAGAAGTGCTGATTGCTTGAGAACAGTGAATTACTGCCAAACAAGCTTTGTGGATCCTGATCTTTCAACGGCTCTTATATTACAATATGGGGGAATAGATGCAAGCGCAGAAGTACGCATTCAGCCAAAATCTCCACGTAGTACCTCAACTTTGATAAAGCTGGCACGATACCAAGCACGAAGGCGCCTCTGACTGCATATCATCAAGGATGTCTTTGAATAATAAACAGAGGTGCATGGGCACGACAAACCTCGTCTTCACTTTACTGCATCATCAATTGTGCAAGTGTGATGTATCTTTCTTGATAAACACCACAGATGACTTCTATGCTCATGGGCAGTTATATTCCGTGTGCAGAATAAGTACAGGCAACAAAACCAGCAACTTCAAATGGTGTGTCAAAGCTAGCATGTTCAGACCAACTTCAGCCGTCTGTTCAGCTCCTAAATTCCAGAGACATCACCATTCCCACCCACCTCTATTGTTTTAGGTACTTTGGAGCTCGAGTGTTTGATGTGGAGTCCCTTTGCAAAGGAATTGAGAACACATTTGACATTAACAGGTCAATGTAGGAATTAGGTACCTTTTCAGAAAGCAATTTTGTCCACAATAAGTGGGAGTAGGTCCTGCAAATGAATGATAATCACTAAGTCAGCCAGTGAACATATCCTTATTATAATAGGTAAGCTTCAGTTTGGTCGCAAAAAATTAATAGCATTGCATTTACTTCATTGTCACTAAGAAGGCACTTATTATAACACCACAATTTAGTGATCAAAAATTCCCCTAGAAACAGTAAATTAATTTCGAAATAGACTTCTGAGAACGGCCTGTTAGCATCGAAGACTTCTGGGATAAAAACTCCATGATTTTTCAAATTAAGATCTTAAAATAGACCAGCAAAAAAATAACCGTGAAAGACGATCTGTTAGCATGCCATGCATCATTAGAAGACACTTTCAGTTTTTCAGTCAAACTAACATGCCATATAAAAGCAGAATCTAGAATGTACTGATTTTTTTTTTTAGGAATTGATGTGTTCTAAACAGGACCTGACCTTGTTTTGCTGAAGGTTTCCAATTTTGATCGTCCTAAATCCTAGCACGGCCCAAAGTTAAGCCAATCAAACTAACACGCCATATAAATGCAGAATGTATAACAATACAAATGAAATAAGAAAAACATCGTTGAGAGCAATTTAAGTTTCTATCTTATGGCACTGCTAGTGAATCAAGATTTTACTAGTGTATCTCACAGCCTCATCAGCTAGCATAGGAAGAGGAAATCTCTGCAAGTAAATGTCGTTTTATGACCTGACCACTGAAAATTACAATAAGGCAGCAAATAGAACAGCTGTAAATTCTTTTTATTGCAGAAGTTGCTTCACAGATTACATTGATTTTTCCCTACATTAAAAATTACAGTAACATTTCCACAAAAACCACAATCTACACACAGCCAACTGAGGGTTTATATTTTAATCATGGGCAGTCATTCATGAGCTTTGAGCTCTTAAGGGAGAGCAAACAGTATGCTTCTTTCAATATTTCCCTCTGTAGCATGAGCTCTGCAGGTGGAAGCTGTCAGTACCTTCACGTAGGGGTGATGTCAAGAATTCCTGTAGATATACCAGGAAAGCTTGAGTCTAAAGTATTTTTGGTAGAAATTTGGGGTCTAGGGGGCTATCGAGTCACTATAAATGCCAAGGTCCTGACCAAAGTGGGAGGGAGGATACATTTCATACCCCCATAGCCCTACAGAACATTTCTCAGCTTCAGGGCCCCATCTTGTTTGTTTGGACTTTGTATCCACCAATAGTTATCTATGATATTTGTTTTAAGACAAGCTTAATCATCCGCATCTGTCTCTCGGCGCTTTATAAAAAATAACCCTCTGCATGCATCTGTCAAAATCTGTAGGTCATGCCGTAAGCCTCTATGCTAAGTTGCTAATACTGCTTGATACTCCTACATTGAAGGAGGCAGGGTTCACCATAGCCAACATGTCTGTAAATGAGGTGTTCAAGCTGATCAACTGCATCAGGTCCCCTGATAACTAACAGACCCTGCTTCCAGCCTAAACTGTACAAGAGTAAATAAGAAAAACTTGGACTTCATCGGCATCACTGCAAATTTCCTGCCTAAAGAGCAATACAACTCAAAAGCTCATTCTACCTAACAATTAACTCCCACGCTATGCACGTAATGTAAACGGACTCAAGTTAACATGCTAGTGTGAAGGTGCAATATTCAAAAAATCAGTAACATGTAAATCACCTTAAAGGGAGGACCCGGCGACCCGCAATTTCCTAAGGGGAGGGATGTTAGAGAAATATGAAACTGCAGACTGAGGTGCTTATTATTTTTCGGTTTTAAGTTGAGAAAATCCCAAATCAATCTTCTTTAATTGAAAAAGAATAGTAATGTCTGTTTATTTATAAGGGAATCCTAACGAGTTTTATCTAGGGCACAGGCACTCGATACTCAGATGATGACATGACCAATAGTGCCCTATATTAATTCAATAGGCTGCACAAACACTTGTTATAGATCTTTCTTTTATTTGTGCAACTGCATCTAGGTGATGCGGCTACATACATTCTCAGCCATGTTTCCAAGAATTAAATGTGGTATATTCATGAAATTCATGTTGATAATACTAATGTTGAGGAGACTATCTAATTATCTATCCTTAATGGTAAAATTTAGAGCAGATATCGCTTGCATTAACCACTACAAGGCAAGATCATAATTTTAACCATGGATCCCTAAAATTGTCATATATGATCTTGCTGGCGATAATATTTTCGTTCTGTGCCAAACTGCCAACACAATTTAGCATCAAGAAGTTGCAAAAAAAGCGGCAATAATATGGATCAACTAGATGTATGTAGATATACTTAATTTGCAAAAAAGGCGAACAGTATGGGTGTCAATATAACAAAAAAATGTCCAGAGTACACTCAGCATAGCTAAACGAAGAGCTTCCTCTTTTATGTATGCTGTTGTGGGAGCATCAGTAATATAATAGGAGTATGCATTACAATAACCATCTAAAAACATGGGTGGAAAGACATTGTAAAGTATGGTTAATAAATCCAACTGATTTTACCACCATTCTCTACACAGGCAATAGTTTGCTTCAAGAAGGGTTCAAGAAAGGTAGAAAAACAAGTAAAAACAATTCATAACCCAATCATGAAGCTTAGAATATACCCTGTTCAAGAAAGAGAAAAAATAATGGAATTGTCCTCTGTTGCAATCTCTAGGTGAACAACTAAAAAAACCATGCAGCCCATCAGACAAAGACTACTTGAGATAACCACAGATGTTTGAATATCATTGCAAAAGATGGTCTAGAGTAGAATATAGTACTTGCAATTTAAACTTGATCACAATGTTAAAAGGATGTTGCATATGATTCTTCTAAACAGAAGCTGTTTCATCTACACAGCAAATACATTGTGACAGTACAAACTGTAACAATGACAAGATGGTTACGGGATTAAAACCACACAAAGGAGGGTCGGTCAATCGTAAATGAAGTGGAAGGATGGGAGGACATTAGGACAAATACCAAACCAAAGACTGGGGTGATTACAATATTTTAGCCGAGGAAAGACTAATTCACTCTTTCCAAATTATTTATAAAGGGGCTCCCTAAAATCTTGATCTAGATATGAACCTACGTACAGCAATATAACACAAATGAATGACCTTTAACTAAATAACTTAGCACCAGATCCCACAGTTATTCCGTAATCACATGAATGATAGCAACATAAAGGGCCTAATAGGTTGCATGAACGCTTTCAGTTGCAGATCTTACTAGTTACAAGGACCTGTACATCTAAGTGTTGCAGTAATATTCATTTTTGATAATGTTCCTAATAGACAATAGTACATCTAGTGATATAGGGCCTAATACTAATGGCGAGGAATATCTATCCTTACTGGTAATGTGTGTTGGAGATGATCACTACATGTTGTGCCTGAACATAAGCTTTCCATCAGAGCCCTCAAGACGTTATATATTGTCTTGTTATAGAAATATCATGTATGTTAGATACAACTCCCTCCGTCCCAAATTGTTAGGGATTGTAGACCTCAACTAGATTCATTCATTTCTCCATGTATGTGTATTCAATATGTGTCTAGATTCATCAATATCCATATGAATATACACAAATAAAAAGAGGGCTAGAACCCCTTACAATTTGGGACGGGGGGACTAAGTGACTAACAATTTTCAACACCACGAAATCATAAAACACTAGAAATGCTAATATGAATAGAATGAGCTTCAATACAACAAAAAAATGCCATGGTGCACTCAACATCACAGAAGAAAAGCTTCCCTGCTATCTACATGGTTGCGTTAGTGCCGTTTACTTATAGTTTATGACATAAAAGATGTATATCAACAATAAAACCTAACTCCATATGCTGTCGTATAACCTAGAATGGGGGAGAAATATGTGAAAACATAGAAAAGTAAAGTCATAATGAAACTCATTCAGGCATCATCCTGTTCAGATTTCAGAATCACGGGTCTTAAAGCTCAAGAACAAGTAAACATGATATGCCATCCTGCTATTGAATTATCTTGTTCAAGAAAGATGAAATAAAAGGCATTGTTCATTGTTTTAATCTCTTAGTGAGCAACTAAAAACCAACTATCCCTTAGCCAAATCCTGCTTATAGGACAGCACCATTACAAAAACTTGTTTACGATAACATCTCAATTCTCATACTTAGAACATGATCACATGCTGAATGGATGTTTATGTGGTAGTTCTAGGTCCTTACTTTTCCTTCTACACAGAAAATACAGCAATACCAGTTGAAATTCAGATTTACCGTAGTCCCATTACTGCCTAGCTTTTTAAAACTAAAAGCTAAGATGAACAGATAGAATTGCAGCGACGCAAACATTAATTAAAAAAAAATGTACAAAACATTGGTGAATCTGCTAAACGATTAGGAACGGAGTATCAACTCACAGGTTATTGAAGAGATATATTGCGAGGAAGTCCAAACCCATGCTTCCACATCATGCCAAGTATAGTATTAGCCTCAGTCCTCCGGCCGCAACTAACATATGCCTTGTGCATGATCCAAAACGTCTTCTTTGTCCGATCAAACTTAAAAGATTCCATCTCATCCAACACCCCATGCATCTCTTCCAGCCGGTGGTGCTTCCCATACATCACCATTTTGCAGTGGTACAAGCTCCGGCACAGCTTCCACCCAGCCTCCTCAGCCCGTTGGACAAAATATGCAAGTTTGTCTACCGAATCCAACTGAAAATAGCTTGTTATGATGGACCGCATCACCTGCACTGTGTTGACAATGATATTGCGATCCAATGCCTCAGCAATCTGCATCTCCATCCCCTCAACTAACCCCTCCTTAGCGTACACCCTTATTAACAGCACATTTAGCCATGGCCTGTAATCGTTAGGACCCAACCGCTGCAGCAACTCCTCAATCTTCTGGATTCTATCAGCATGGTCAAACTTGCAGTATGCACATAGCATTGCACGTATATGCACATTGTCAACCTTTCCAGCATGCTTGCGAGCACGCTCATAAGCCTGCTCCATTTTACAGATCATCCCGGCATGTGCATATCCTCTTAACATCAGCAGATGCGTAGTGGCATCTGGAGCAACATGGCCCGACACCATCTCCTGGAACACCGCTTCCATTTTGTCCCACATCCATGCGGTGAGATACCCAGCGATGATTGCATTGTACGTACCTATAGTGCGGGGATGCCCAGAAGCATCCAGCGACCCGAGCATGGCCTCCATGTGGTCAACGAGAAGGGAGCGACCGAAGAGGGCAATGAGGATGTTGTATGAGTCGACGTTGGGAGGCCCGCACCGCGAGTCGCGCTCCAGCGCGTTGAAGGTACTGAGGCAGGTGTCAATGAGGCCGGAGTGCATGTACGCCGCCATGAGAGCGTTGTAGAGCCCCTGGTCAGGCGAGTGGGCCGCCGCCGCCGCGGTAAATAGCGCGGCGGCCGCGGCAGGGTCGCGCGCGCGGCTAGCGAGCGAGATGGCGAGGGTGAACTCGCCGAGCGTGGGGGGCGGGGAGAGCCCGCGGCGGAATGAGAACACGGCGAGCCCGAGCCCCGGCCTCGACCGGAGCTGCGAGAGGAGCTGGAGCGAAGCAAGAGGCGAGACGGCGAGGAGGACGGGGAAGGAGTTGCCGTGGAGGACGGGCACCGGGTCCGGGTCGGGTCCCGGGAGCGCGAGGAGGGCGGCGGCGACCGAGGAGACGGCGGCGCGTAGCTGGGACTCCGTGAAGGGCGGGAGCGGCGGAGAGGTGGGAGACCAAGACGCTGTCCTCCTCGACCCGGAGGGATCGGGCGGCGGTGGAGGAGGAGGCTGGGAGTGGGGCGGACACGGGGAGGAGGTGGAGGGGATCGCGTCGGGTGGGACGGAGACGGAGGCGAAGGACCGAGGGGTGGTGGAGTCGTGGAGGCCACGGCGGCGGAGCAGGGGAAAGAGGGAGCAAGGGGGGCGGCGGGACATGGGAGGTAGCGGCGGCGGCGGCGGCGGCGGCGGCGGAGGGCGTGGATGGGAGCAGCGGGGGCGGCGCGAGGGGTTTAGCAGATCGGCGTGCGAAATGGACGGGAAGGAGGCACGCCGTCAGCTTCTGGTGTTCTGCATGGGTTTCTTTAGCTGGGCCGGGCCGGCCGGCCTTGAGCGAGCTTTTTTGGAATAGGATCGGCTCGACGTAGTTGGTCGCCCAGAAGCCCACACAATTGATTTAGGGCTTTAGCCTGCTTAAACGCGAATGGAAGGACTCCTTTCCATCTGAGAGATTTCAAGGGATGGAGTATATACTAGGGCTCACCTCGTTTGTAGATCGGCTCGGCGCTTCGGCTCGGTCAGATTTTAAACCAGCCAAGTATAATTACTTGTTTAGTTAACGAGCTAGCTCGATGAGACAGTGCACTAATAGATTTATGAGTATTGTGGTCATTTTATATAGTTGTCTAAAGAATATTTTGTGAATGTGTATGCAGTGTTTAAAATTTTTCAAATTATATGTGTTCTTCATGCTAACATTATATAGTGTATCGATAAAAATTATATACAAAGAAATAAATGTATATTTTGTCTTTGCCTCATGAGTTTAACGAGCTAACTCGCAAGCCTAACGAGCCGAGCCAAGCCGAGCTAGCTTTTTTTTGTTGCTCGTTTTCTTAACGTGCTGAGCCGAGCCAGCTCGTTAAACTAACGATCTAAAATGAGCTAAGCCGAGCCGAGCCGGCTCGAGATCCAGCCCGAAGTGAGGCAGTCCTACTTTCGCAAGCTTTATTGAATTTGATACACAATTTGTAGGTCTTTCAATATTTGATACTGGAATTGCGAATTCTTTCGTTTCGAGGGACTCTGAACATTTTTCTTATTTTCTTCTTATTTTTATTAACCAACAGATATATAATGGACAATATTGCCCTTCGCTCTCTCCTAAATCAGGTCGCCTCTCATCCACGCGTGGTGCGCCGCATGGGTCCCCGTCGCCGGCCGCCATCTTGAAGCACACCGCCTTGTCCTTGCCGTCGCTTCAATTTCAGCCACCAGGTGCCACCTGACGCTTTGAAACGTGTTGCCGCCCACCATCTCGCTTTTTCCACGCCAATTGTGGTCTCCATCCGCTCAGTCGATTGGGGGGGGGGGGGGGGCAACGGCTGTGGCGCGAGGAGGACCGGCTGCGAAGGATGAGCGGGACAGGCGCTGCTGGTGAAGGCATGGGGGAGGACCGACTTGCAGCGATGCGGAGAAAGGTGACGAGAGGCACCAAGAGTGAGCGGCGAGAGGACATGCCTGCTCGATCCACTTTCATACATCAGACCTTGCGGTTCGTTGTATTTGCCAACTAATCATTGCGCTACATAAGTCTAGCCAACAGGGCCGGATCTTCTGGTCCATGTAAACCTCTCACTGCTCAGTTTTCCACATTTTCACAAAAGATGGTCCGATCTTTGTATGATTTTCAACGTCCGGGCTTTCTGATCATCATATCTCCTGGCTGAGAAATAGACACCCTAGCAGGATTTAAGAACCGGAAGGTCCGACCCTCATATTTGTATGGATTGGACCTTTATTACAAAGAAGTTGAAAGAGAATAACAAAAAAGATTATTGGTAAGTAGGACTAAACCGCCATAAAAACTGTTTGGAATGAATAATGAATGATTTTAGCGTTAAGGTAAGACAAATATACGGTTGTCTATATGAGATAGACAAATATCGAAATACGATGTTACTCGCAGGAGACTGAATAGTCTTCTTCCAACGCTAAAAAATGACACGGATTATATTATCTCCTAGAGCCAGAAATAAATGAGGTATAAAGGCATACTTGGTCCATATAGCTAACAGTTAGCTGCTAATAAGCCAAACACATCATCTAATAAATCTGCTAACAATTAGCTGAAACCTAGCTAACGATTATAACGTTAGTTGGCTCAACTCAGCTAATTCAGCTAATAGCAACAAGTAGCAAATTTAAAACATATTATACCTATTAGCCAATATATTAGTTGTAGAAACCAAACACCATCCAACTGATATGTTTCTGACTAATAATTAGTTAGCCAGTTAATAATTAAGCGTTAATGGAACCAATCAGGGTCTAAATTGTGTTTGTGACGAAAGCCGAACGTGCCACTGTCCTAGCTAGTGCCTGCTTCTCACTAGAGCTACATGTCCTGTTCGCACTAAAAAACCTACCCCGGCCGCTGCACCTCCCGTTAATTCTGCATCAGTGCACGCATTGCACATTTGCCCGTAACCTCACCGGTAAATAGTCAACTCAACAGAAAACTAAAAACAAAGAGGAAAAAAAAAAAGGGAGAGAATCCTGCCCAGTTGCGCGCGCACAACACGCCACAGTGTTTTGCCAAGCGCCAGTCACACGGAAAATGAAAAATTGCAAGAACCACTTCAGAGTTGGCGCTATATAATTTATTCTAAGGGCCGTTAACTATTACTCCATTCTTTCTATTTATAGCTTTTCAATTTTAAAAAACTAGCGGACGATCAATATTCGAGAACGAATATGGTACACATTGGGTGACTAATAAGCTCTCTTTGTTCCAAACTATAAAAGGTCGTGATCTTTATTTCTCCATCAATGTTTATATGAACGATGATGAATTTAAACACATTTACACACTACATATACGAAATACTGCATTAATCTACCAAAGACTTGATATACCCTTACGATTTACAGTTTAGAACATAGAGAGTAGCAACTAGCTACATCAACTTTAACTGATGGTTGGTAGGACATTGGCTAGACTATTATTATAGTCGAGTAGGCTCTATCATTTACAATGAAAAGGTACGCGGAGAGACAGTAAGATATACTTGAACGGTCCTAAAATAAACGTATTTACAAAGTTTGTGACAAGTCGGTAGTCATAAGAACTTTTGTGATCTGAGTCGACCATGCACTTAGTGAAGTAAATCTTGGAAAAGATAATAAATTAGATAAATAATAAATGCGCACGGACACTATTAGTAAAACACAATTAAATTAAATGGGCATATACTTGGAAAAAGATATACAATTACTTGAACTAGTGGGTCATCTAGCTAGTTCAAATTTCTTAATACTATATTTTTATGAAATACATTTTAAATCCTTGGCATGTTATTATCATGCACCATCGATTCCCTCCATTTTAAATGATAATACCTTTGACTTTATAATAGTAACTTTGATCACTCACGTTATTCTAAAAAGTTGTAAAATTAAGAAAAATGTTCAGGTCACGCTTAAAAACATTGTATGATGTAACATAAATCACAGTAAAAAAATATAATAGTAATCATATATTTTTTTGAATAAAACATGTGGCTAAATTTGATATCTAAAACGTCACACGATCGACTTCTATAATTTGAAGGGATCAAATATGACTTTTGGAAAAAATGGTAGTTGACCACCATGCTCGTGAGTCGTGACGTTAATGATGCATTATCCTCAGGCCTCAGGACAGTGTCGACATGATGGCACGCGCCGGCAGGAGCGGGCTGCGGGCCCGGTGCGATTCTCTCTCCCGTCCGTCCGCGTCGCAGCCCCTTGCCAACCGCGAGATCGCCATCCTACGGTCAACGCGCGTCTGGCCGTCAGGACAGCCTCCCGTGAGATGCACCACGCGGGCCCCGCCGTGATGCCAACAACAAGCGGCCGGGTGCGGCGCAACGAGCGGTGTCCCGTCGACCTGTCCCCACTGACGCATGGGGCCCAGCCGGCCGTCGCTGTGGCGTCAAGATTCCCCAACCGGACCAAACCAACCTTCCCACTGCACCCGCAGCCAACAACCATACTGGGCCCACCCGTCAGCGAAGGCGTGCGGGGTTTAGTCCTCTGCCGTCCATCGCCGCCCACCAAACTAGCTTGGACGCGAGGACCGATTCGGCGGCAATTCCATTCGCTCCTCCGCCACGGCGCGTGTTCCGCTCCCCCCTCCACCCCCTCCGCCTCCGCGGAATCGTGAGGGTTCCCAGATCGCCGGAGCTGATCGTGCAGTGCACGCGCGCGGGTGTTAGGGGGCTAGTCTGTGTCCGGAAATGGAAGCCCCCGATTCCGGCGGCGGCGGCGCGGCGGATGCCGGCGAGCCCATCTGGGACTGGGGCAACCTCCTCGACTTCGTCGTCCAGGATGACGACTCCCTGGTCCTCCCGTGGGATGACGCCGCCGGGATAGGAGCAGCCATCCCCACCGAGGCGGCCGCGCCGCCGCTCCCCGCCCTGCCGCCTCAGCCGGTGGACCCGGAGCCGGAGCAGGAGCAGGAGCCGGAGCAGGGGCCCGTGCTCCCACCGCCCCCTCTTCGGGTCCAGGGGATCGGGCGCCGCGTCAGGAAGCGGGACCCGCGGCTGGTGTGCCCGAACTACCTCGCGGGCAGGGTGCCGTGCGCCTGCCCCGAGGTGGACGAGATGGTCGCCGCTGCGGAGGTGGAGGACGTGGCGACGGAGTTCCTGGCTGGCGCGCGGAAGAAGACTAAGACCGCGGGCGGCCGGGGCAAAGCGGGAGCTGCAGGCGGCGCCGGAGTTGCAGGGGGTGTCCGCGCGTCGGCGGTGGCGGAGATGAAGTGCCAGGTGCCTGGGTGTGAGGCGGACATACGGGAGCTGAAGGGATACCACCGCCGGCACCGGGTGTGTCTGCGCTGCGCGCATGCTGCTTCTGTCACGCTCGATGGGATCCAGAAGCGCTACTGCCAGCAGTGCGGCAAGTAAGCCCCAGTTTCTCCACTACTGCTGCAAATGCCAGTAGGAAACCAATTCATATCTGTAGAATAGACAAGCATGCTAGGAGTCGATGCAACTCGTATACCAATATTAACGTTCTTAAGTTATTGATATTTGGATTGCCTCTCCTCCTTTTATCCATACACGATGTTTGGACGTTTTACCAAAAATAACTAGTACAACATTGCTGCTTTCCAGAGCGCTTCCTATATTCCTCCTGTGGTTTATTTCTAAAACAGCACTTTACTTCTCAAGGAGCTTGTACTGTTGTTATAGCTTTTGTTGACAATAGATCGCGATAGAATTTATGTTTTTCAACATTCATATGGTTAACAAAGACAAACCACTCATTGTTGGAGAACCCGGAACCGAGAACTGAGATTTTGTAGCAAGCTGCAGGCCGTGCATTGTTGGAGAACCCAGAACCGAGAACTGAGATTTCATAGTAGATGCACTAGTTTGGGTTGAAACGGCAAGGTTTAAATGAAAGCGGCAAAGTGCTAGCGATCAAAGTTTCTTGAGATGCCAAGTGTCGATTGCTTCATTGTTTTTTGGGATGTGGACATGATGTTCCAACTTATCTAGCATGATCTAGAACTCACAAAATCTCTAGAAAGTCCCATCTCCAAGTATGACGAATATGTTGCCGTACACATCCACATGGCTTATGAACTACGTGAGCAAGTATTGTGCTCTGTAGTGCAACTCTTTGTTGATCCTTGTTAATTTTGAAATCAAAAGTGGACTCTGGTGCTTATTCTTTTTTGTGCATGCTATTGGCGTGAATTTTTCATGGGAGGAGAAGCTGCTATCCCTGTTGGATCTGGCGCCGATGGCTGGAGCAGAACTCCCTCTGGTCGCCGGTGGCAAGGGGCAGTAGCAGCGGTCGATCTGAGGGCACAAATCCGTGAGGAAGGGGAGGGAAGAGGCAGAGAGAAGTTGCAGGCGTCAGTGGAGCACCTGAAGAATGAGAGAAGCTGCGAGCCGCTGAGGGAGAGGGAGAGGGAGAGAGAGAGGGAGGGTGGAAGGGGAGTGGCAGCGGCGCACGCTGATTTTCTCGTACACCCGGTGGAGTGCGGAGGCCGGAGGGGACCAGCGGAATTTTTAGTTCAGGAGACTGGTGTTTGGCCTTTCAGTGGGCTGGGCCAGGCCATCTTCCTTACCCTTCCTCCTCTTTTTTTCCCCTTTTCTCCCTTTCCCTTCCTCCTCTTTTTTTTTTTTTTCCTTTTCTCCCTTCATCCTGCTGCCATTGTCTTGCTTCACATGCTGATAAGGCGTCGCCTTGCCTCGCGTTGCCATCGCCTAGGCGTTGACTAGGTGCCCGGAAGGTGGTGGAACACCGCCCCTCGCCTTATCGCTTTAAGAACCATGCATGGTACAACAACCACACTGCACATCAAACATATCCATAGTTACGCGGGTGGAATTTATAATCAATTAGGCAGGTGGATTTTAATAGGATCAAACCACGATGTAGGAGGTCAATAGGTGCCTTGAAGTTGTTTATCGGCTTGTATTGATATTTGTAAAATATGAGGATTGCAAGATGGACACATTTGGAATCGGAGCAAGTATTAACGTACCCAGAACCATACGTGGATTATGGGGCTGCAAAATAGCCGTGCGGGAGAAGAGGAAACCCATAAGCCCAATAGGCCATATTGATTCAGGGCCCGTTTGGTAGAGCTCTGATTCCTGATTCTTCAGCTCTAAGAGCTTCTCTAGTGGAGTGATTCTAAGTGATTTTCTGGTAGGAGCGAATCAGTCTGATGAATTGCGTTTGGCTGTTTGTCTGTGAATTGATTCTTGAGAGAGGTCTACGCTGGAATTGTCTATATTGCCCTCTGTACATGTATGGAGACTCTGCCGATGCTCATCCCCTCCCCCTCCCCATCCCTCCCACTCCTATGCGCGACGGGAGGGAGGCGAGCAGGACGGAGCAGGCCATGCAGCACCAGCGGGCGGCATGGGGGAGCCGGCGGCTGGAAAAGTGCGCTCGGGGAGCGGTGGCCTGGAGGCGCGACGACCTTGGGTAGCGGTGGCATAGCGGCTGGCTGGTGGCGTCCCCATACGGGCCGGCGGCCTGAGGCGGCGGGCTGGGGGAGCGGCAGGCCTGAGGGCATACGAGGGAAAGAAGGATGGGAGCAGACGACGGAGCGCGGAGAGCAGGTATTTTTCGCTCCCACCACACAGTACAAAACGGCAGGGTGATTCGCTCCGCTCCCACCCGGGAGCACTTCCCATTTTCGCTGTTTGGCAGCCCCCACCGAATTCGCTCCGTGGAATCACGGAGCGCAGCCTTGCCAAACGCCCCCTCAGATTACAGAGAGATATACCATTTAGTGAACCTTTCTTTCATGAAGTGGCATGAGTGAAAACCAAAGATCAGGTAACTCTTTAGATTTTGGTTAGGCGAAAAAGACATGCTGTGGGAGAGGAAGCAATCTTAAATATAGGTACTGGTTTATGTATTCCTGAAATTACCACCCCTCTATTTTTGGAGAGGATTTCCTTAACATATTAGAATCCAGAGTCAAAAGAGAGTCTGGATATCCAATATTCCAACATTTTCAGAAACAGATTGAACCATAAAAATGACTCCTTGACAAAACCAATTCGTCCTGACAATGCTGCTTCTCCCATGTGTGGGATAGTGTCCAGTTCCACAACACCATATGCATCTCTGCAGAACTTAGTTTGAGCAATTGATGTTTTCTGAACCAATTTGCATAGCGACAAACTGTGATTTTGATGAATTTTCATGGTTATAGTTTGAATTATTGTACGCTGGAATAAACTTTTGTGCCTTATCTTCCTTTGGAAATGTATTTCCATTTCAGGTTCCATGTATTACTAGATTTTGATGAAGATAAACGGAGCTGCAGAAGAAAGTTGGAGCGCCACAACAAAAGAAGACGGAGAAAACCTGATTCTAAAGGAATATTTGATAAAGAAATAGATGAACAATTGGATCTATCAGCAGATGTTAGCGGCGATGGTGAACTTAGAGAAGGTATTAATATCATTCAACTTTCTCATTTCTTTTCATCTATTTAGGAGCTTAGCATGAATATTATCATTGTTTCAACTATTAATGTTGTTTAAGGAATTGCCTATGTGACAAGGTGCTCCCAGAGGTCAAGGTGTTGAATGTTGTCGTAGGGCAAGGTGTTGAATGTTGATGTTGCCTTACCGAAATCAATGAGGAAGAGGCAGAAGAGAGTTTCATACACCAAAGAGAAGAGGAGTGGGAGGGAATCAGTAGGGCAAGCAGCCACCACATGTAGCATCTCTGCTGGCTCCGGTCATCTGCATCAGCCGCAGTTCTGGAAAGAAGCGGCTGTGGCAATCAATCTGGAAGGAGGTGACTGCAGTGGTCTATTGGTAGGGGATCAGACATAGTCTCCAGTGGCAGCAGTGAAGGTTGATGGTGAGGAAGCACCACAACAATGTGGCAAGGGAGACATATGTAGTGCTGCTCGATGAGTCGATGCGACTAGGTCGCTAGGGTTCTGTGAGGTGGAACATGCTTATGTTGTCTGTTTAGGGGTGTATTTGGGTCAGGGTTTTGCTGGGCTCGATATGGCTAGCAAGGGTGATGGGCTTGATATTATAGGATGGCCCGGTCTCCCATCTATTTCTTATATTATTTTTATTTCTTATCTTTTTTCCTCTGAACGTACATTTCTCATTTTTAGAGTTACTATATTGTATAGGAATTAAGAATAGTCAATCATTTGTTTGTGATGCCCCCTTGCCTTAAGCGACTAGGCAATATGAAGGGGATGAGTTGCCACATCTTGCCATACTGCCCTATGAACATTGCAGTTATTAGTCATGGAGGAGCTACAAATATGCGAACATTTGCTAATGATTCATGGCATTAAAAACAGAGAACCCTTCATGCCTGTTCACCTGCCTATCGCGCCGGCACATTTCCCATTTCTAAATATGTTTGCTACGACATAATACCCTCTAGTTGAAGAATAACAATGACACTGTACTCCGACAAATAAAAGGAAAGAAAGGGTATGGATCTTTTAAAGTTACTACTGTGAAACTTCATTGACTATGATCCCTAAGTATTTGTGGAACATGTGCTTCCTAAATCCAATCTAACTCAATAGTGTTATGGATTATTATCTGAGTAAATATCCTTATAAATCAGACCATCCGAGCGATTTTTTTTGTTGTCCAGGGTATGGCATCTTTGTTTACTTATTTGTTTTATACAGAGAACATGGAAGGCACAACCAGTGAGATGCTTGAGACTGTTCTTAGCAACAAGGTTTTGGACAGAGGAACACCTGTAGGGTCTGAAGATGTGCTCAGTTCACCGACCTGTACACAACCCAGTTTGCAAAATGACCAAAGTAAAAGTGTAGTGACATTTGCAGCTTCTGTCGAAGCCTGCATTGGTGCAAAGCAGGAAAATATAAAACTTACCACCAATTCTCCGATGCATGAAACTAAGAGTGCTTATTCATCCTCGGTAGGTCCTTTTGTTTATTTTCACAAACTTTATTTATATACATATATATGATTCTGTACTTTCAAACTTTGAATCTTTTTTGTTTGATGGTACTTTTCATTCTAATGGTCGTAGTAATGTTATACCTTCCATTCTAGTGTCCAACAGGACGCATCTCATTCAAGTTGTATGACTGGAATCCTGCAGAATTTCCTCGACGCCTACGGCACCAGGTATAGTCTTGCTATAAGTTTTTTTTTTTAACATAGAAAAATATTATTCTGAAGGGATGCTATATGTGAATTTGCAGATATTTGAGTGGTTGGCTAGCATGCCTGTTGAATTGGAGGGCTACATTCGCCCTGGTTGTACTATTTTAACTGTATTCATTGCAATGCCGCAGCATATGTGGGACAAGGTATTCATGGTTATTATTACACAACATGATATTTTCAAGCCAAATGAAGAGATCGTGAACTGTTTTACATTATTTTCTTGTATTATGTATGAGTTGTGAACTAAGGAACTGAGTCTAGCTCTTTTGGTGGGTGGTGAGCTGCACACTCCCACGGTCCCACCACATGAGTTCAACTCCTCTTCGACTCGAATTTGGATGCCTATTTCTTCTTATTTAAAAAGCTACATAGTTCCTCCTAAGTTGGTTGAGTTATGAAAGTGCTAGCTATAGGTCTATGACTCTAGTTCCAATCCAGAAGATAGAAGTTCCTACTGCATGTTTACTGTCATCTCTTGCCACTTCTGACTAATAATTTATGTCTATTTCGATTGACCACTTCAACATGTTATATATTCAGTGTGGATTGATTTGAGGCATTTCTTATGTTCTTAGGGTGTGTTACGTAGTTTAGACCATTAGTGTTTCAGAAAAAGCATGTATTGGTATTTGTAACAACAAAATCTTGCTGTGCTAGGCATCTAACTTTCTTAAGCAAAGAAATCCTTGAGAGCTCTGGACAGCTGAATGAGCTCCCCCGCCTGGTTAAGGTTTGCTGCCAAACCCTCCAACTTGCTTTCCTGAGCTAAATTAGCTTCTCGCATTGTAAAGCGAGCATTGGAGCAATTGTTTTTGAGGCGTCCTGTGGTGTCAGGGGCACACATGGACACCTAGGAGACAAGGCATATAAGTAGGATCGATTGGCGTCCTTCAGTGTGGGGGACACACATCATGCCTGGATGCCTGGGACTGGGGGACTCCTCAAAACATGTTTCTCAGTAGGGCCATTGGAGCTATTGTCCCCCCAAAGGGCGCAGGTTTTAATGGACAAAACTTCGATTGATTCTTTGTATCCCAGAGTTGTAGAGGGAGGGGCCAAGTTGAAGTTCTAAAATACTTTTGTTGTATTTCTTTTTTCCTTCAAAAAGCAAGCCCACCTATCATAGTCTTTGAACCATGCACAAAGATTTCCCAGAGGTTTTAACAACTGATGTGCTAATTTTGTGCATGAACCCTCAGCCTAGATGATTTGCATCTTTCCTTTTCTCTGTTTGTATTATCAACAGTTTATACTGCATTTTAACAAGAAAATCCATGGTGTTGCTAATGCTAATAAATGTCTGCATTTTTTGTCAGTTATCAAATGATGCAGCAGATCTTCTCAGGAACTTGGTAAATTCCCCTAACAGTCTTCTGTTGGGTAAAGGGGCCTTCTTCATTCATGTCAATAACATGATATTTCAAGTACTTAAAGGTGTGTATGACCTACTTGCTTTTCCATGACACAATAATTTGGCAAATTTTGCCGTGGGACATTGAACATAGATGCGATATTGATGTTTCAAACTGTTTTTAACAATATTGGTCAAGGACCATTATGAAATCATGGTTACTAGCTGTAGCATACTGCAGCAATTATAAATTCAGATAAATGACTATTATATTATAATTCTCATTTATCTGTTGAGAATAGAGAAAGTGAAGGAATTGATGTTTTTGCCCTCGTCTTCCTCCTCTCACTCCCGGTGGCGTCTTAAACGGTTCAACCTATCACGCTGTTGTGCTGCCCATGGCTTATGGCCACGTCCATCTGCACCTCCTTTGCAAAGGTCCGTATGCCGCCGCCACTCACATGCACAAATGCTCAGCTGCACCCTCTCAGCTCTTCCCACTGAAGAACACAACAAACAGCTTATACATCCTCTGTCTTCTCCGCAGCAGCTCCACCTAAATCCTTTTCCAATCAGTGAGAACCAGCTGCTGCATCTCTCTCCACCACAAGCAACAACCTCTCAAGCACACACAAACCAGCAAAAACCGCAGCAATACATCTCCACAGCTTGCTCCTTTTTCCATTGAACGGCCCTTGGCTGTGAGATGGCTGTTCTGCCTGACACCTCATGCACAGCCATGCCCCTGTGCCCTCGCCACCTGCCGCCTCACGCTCTTCTTCCTTCCACCTGCCTGTCTGTCCTGGCTGCATACGGCACGCCTGACGCCACGAGCTGCTCCATACTACAGGCAGTGGCGCCTCACTGCCAGCAGGAAGTCAAGTGCAGCGTAGGGTGGCTTGGCAGCGGTGTGAAGTAGCAGCTCGGGCAGTAAGGATGCAGTGGGGGCAGCAAGCAGCGTGGCTCATGGCAGCAGGGTGCATGGAGGTGAGAGACTTGGTCAGATGAAGCGAGGGGGAGAGATGGGAGGAAGAACTAACATGTGGACCCAACTTCAATCGAGGGCAAATAAGACATTTCACACAAATTTCTCTCTTCCAATCTAAAGGAATATTTAGGCCCCCTTTGGAATGTGGGAAAAATTTCTTGTTCCTGCGTTTTTTCTATGAAATTCCTGCACAATTCCTGTGAAATTCCTGCGTTCCAAAGGGGGCCTTAATGTCTGCAGTATCCAGCGGTAACAACCACACTTTCATAATGATACCTAGCCAATTAGAGTGTTTGCGGTGTGGACTGGCCAATACCACACACGTTGATTTGCCTAATAATTTATGCTAGCAATTATTTCGATTCTACATGGTGCATCAACCACAAGCTTGGGGTATCACTGGAAGTTCTGCTTTCAGTTATACCTATGAAAACTAATATTCTTTGCACACCATCTGTGTGAAAATCTATACTCAGCTTCATTTGCTTTTCAATTTTGGATGGAGAACCCTATGGGTCCAGTACTGACTTGCATACTGTTATTATCAGTAACTGTATAGTGTGTAATATCCTTGCAAGTTTTAATTTTACATTCTTTGCATATTGTCTGTGCTAGTACCTGCTGAGAGCCTTTCCCACCCAATATGAATGATTATTTATTTTTCATAACTGGATTACCCGTTGACTTTTCAACTGTTAACCACAAGACTCCTTGGGACCTGTACCGATATGACTGACATGCATATTGTCGTTTTCTGTCATGTTGAATCATTTCTTGATTGATAAGGGAACTTATGATTTAATTCAGTAGCTTATTGAACTTCTGTTGAGGAAATAAGTACCTGACTAATAATTACATTTGTACGGTCGTACATAAGATGGAGCAACATTGATGAGTACCAGATTAGATGTACAAGCCCCAAGGATTGATTATGTTCATCCAACATGGTTTGAAGCTGGGAAGCCTGTTGAGCTCATTCTTTGTGGAAGTTCCCTTGACCAACCGAAATTCAGGTACAAACAAATTCAGTAAGCCATTAACCCATTTTACATGTTCAACCCATGTGAATTGCTTGGCTGTTTGACAACTTTTTTTTATTCTGAAAGCTTTATAGGTATATTTGTCACTTTTAATGAGGCCGTTGCTTGTTACATATTCTTGATTTTGACCTACCAAGTTATACAAGATGGAATTCAGCAATTATTTTTTATCAGAATAAATTTGGTTGCATTAATTTCATTGACCAACCTAAGTACCTAAAAAGTCTGCCAAAGGTTACATGTTTCATTTCAAATTTCCATTGCTGGCAATGTATGATCCAGTGATGGAATATTAGCAGCATATTTGAATCAATTTTGATGAAGGTGAAAGATTGGTTTTGCTGAAAAAGAAGGTGGAGGACTGGTTTTGCTAAAAAGGAATGGTGGAAGACTCGTTTTATCATTCTGCTATTCATAGTATAAGTTTGAATCTACTGTCTGAACCATGAACAATTGTCAGGCATGTCGGATGTTGCATAAACACATGAAATATAAATTTGGATAGCTAGTAGGAGGAGAAACATGATCGAAATCACCCTACATCTTTGTACATTAGACTTTCAGTTGGGAAATTTTTCTTATATGCCACTGCATTCCACCAATCCGCAATCCATACCGAAATAAATCCAACTTCATTACCAATTGCAATCGTTCCCTTTCATGGTATTGCTGTCTACTGGATTTGTTATATTGTGGTGTTGAGAAGGTTGCAAAAGCAAAAATATCATTTCAGTTCTTATGGAAAAAAAATTCAGTAACCTTGTTTAGTTGATCAAGTTTCACAAGAACCATTTGGACTTCAGTTTCTTCCCATCAACCAGAGAAAAACCTCAAGGCTAAGGTCACCAGAGCGTGCAGACGTCCAAAGCACTGTACGTGCACTGTATACAAGTTTGAAATATAGGCGGTGGGATAGGTGGGCTGCTGAGTTCAGCCTAATGAACTCAAGGCTAAATAACATCACTGCTTAGTTAACTTCATTTGGTAATATTTCATCCACCAAATTTCTTCATGCAGTAGCACCGGCAATAGGTTGATGCTTGTTCTTTCCTTGAACTTCAACCCGAAGTTCATAGAAAATGAATGTTTGAAATTTTGCAAAGCATTTGTTGATGTGAGATCTAAGAAGCACAATGTCACCCTTCTGAAATGATTCCAGAATACCAGCACTGGTCCTTTTCATCCAAACCCATATAGATAATTATCCAAAAAAATTTGACCGGGGCTTTTCAATTAAGAAATCGCGAACCATTGGTCTGGTCGACAAAGGCCATGAACCCTGTGCTTTGTGATCCCTGTCACCCTGTGCCTTACACAAGGTTCCGCCCATCACGGGTCTGTTCTTAACATGCGCTAACCAAGGGCTAGCGCTACTAAGGACATGAAGTTGGAACATTGTTTATGTTTTATTGGCTTCTGCACAGCAAAGACACTCCTTATGTTGGAGTCTGGCCTTATATGACACTACGTGTCTACATCTAAGGCTGCTTGTTATATTGGATAGGGTTATATGCCCAATCTACCTCAGAAAAAAGTTGATTTTTTCCATAAAAAGTGTGGAGTGTTGAATATGGCTATGCTCATTGGTGAATTTATTTCCCTGATGTAACTACGAAATTTATGAATATTGGTTTTTCTTGGATACATTCTCAAGTCTGTATAAAAGTGAATCAATCTGTGATCTTTTTTTTCTGTATAGAACCTATTTCTTAGCTGGTAGCTATTTATGAGCTTTAAGAGTGTATTGAATTTTTCTCATGGTAGGTCTCTTCTGTCATTTGATGGGGACTATCTGAAGCATGATTGCTGCCGTTTAACATCTCATGATACTGTCGGCTGCATTAAAATTGGTAATCCTATTCTTGATTCTCAACATGAAATTTTCCGAATAAATGTCACTCCATCAAGATCAGATATTCACGGGCCAGCATTCGTGGAAGTAAGTATTGTCTTCGCTGGCAATCCGTCAAATTCCACCATTAAACTTCAGTCTGTTGCATAGTTGTTTGTATTATATGTATACAAGTTACGTTTTCCCTAAATGTTTTCCTACATCTGATGCTTTCAATCAAAATTCAAGTCAGGTTCTACTTGCGGTGATTATTTTATTCCTTTTTTTTCCCAGAACACGGAGGATAGCTGCGTTATCATTATATATTAAGAAGAAGAAAAAGGCTAAAAACCCTTACTAAACACATCTACACACCTGAAGAGTTTAAGTTACAAGCGCGTCCATGATTGAGAGTTGTGTGTTGTTACTATCTCTTTATTTCTACTATGCATGGTGAATCTGATCTAAATGTTTTAAGACCCAAACCAAATTATAATGTTAAGAGATGTGCTGGTGTGCTTGGTACATGTGTATTTCCACTTGTACAACTGGGTACCACCTGCAATAACTGTCCTTGTGACTGATGCAAATAAAAGGTGAACTGGAGAGGAGGTCAAGTGAAAAGATAAAATACAAAGGCATTGAAACATAATAGTGAACCTAAAATTTTTTTCCTTAACATTTTCTATTGGGTCTAGCTTGTGCCTGGGAGATTTATCTTTTTCAATAGAAGGATTCTGGATTCTGGTTAATCTGATTACTCCTAACACTAAGCTTGCTCAATTCTAGAATATGAGCTGAATGCTCTTCAAATGATATGTTTGTAAAAGGACATTCTTAGTTTGCTTAATGCACTAACTGTATGTCTGCTCTTTGCTTTAGAGGTGGT
This sequence comes from Paspalum notatum, assembly GCA_022530915.1. Classification (NCBI taxonomy): domain Eukaryota; kingdom Viridiplantae; phylum Streptophyta; class Magnoliopsida; order Poales; family Poaceae; genus Paspalum; species Paspalum notatum. The sequence continues at coordinate 30,795,844 of CM039692.1, forward strand.
CACTCTAGTGGAGGTTTATAACTGAAATTCCATAGTAGCACAATGCTTTGGAATACATAATGTAAAGAGATCATGTCTTAATTTTTTATCATACGTATTCTCTTTTGCAGGTTGAAAACATGTTTGGATTATCAAATTTCGTTCCTATACTTTTTGGTAGCAAACAGTTGTGTTCTGAACTAGAGAGGATACAGGATGCTCTTTGTGGTTCTTACAGCAAAAGTGTATTTGGAGAGTTACCTGGTGCTTCTTCTGATCCTTATGAGCATTGGAAATTTCAAAGGACTGCAATGTCTGGATTCCTGATAGATATCGGATGGCTTATCAAGAAGCCTACTCCTGATGAATTTAAAAATGTACTGAGTTCTTCGAATATCCAGAGATGGGTATGCATGTTGAAGTTCTTGATCCAGAATGATTTTATCAATGTTCTGGAAATCATTGTGAAGTCAATGGACAACATCATGGGCTCTGAGGTTCTTTCAAACTTGGAAAGGGGGCGGTTGGAAGATCATGTAACAGCATTTCTTGGATATATAAACCATGCCCGTAACATTATTGATCAGAGAGCTAACCATGATGAGAAAACACAGCTTGAAACAGGATGGATTAGTGTTAATTCTCCAAATCAGCCAAGCTTAGGCACTTCTGTGCCACTTACTAATGAAGTAAGTGCTATTATGTTTCAAATAATTTTTCGTAATAATTATAATTCAAAATATAATGATGCCTCACCTTCAGCACATGGTTCTCTTCTTGACACATATGAGTGAATAACTGACTACTACTCCTACATCCCAATTTAGTGTCATAACTTAGGGCCTAACATTTTGCCAAGCTGGTCTCCAGCTTGGTACTGACATTCCCAAGTCAACCAAAGTATCTATCATAACAGCTATTAATTAAATTATTCAGGTTGTTAATAGAGGTATTATCCTGATTCATGAATTGGTATTGTGATCATGATTCATGGCTTCATATTTTACTAGTATTAGTTTTCTGTGAACTTAACCAGTTAATTTCCTGATCTCATTAGATACAGCTTACCTTTGTGCCCTTTTGCCATTTTTATCTCCATTGAAAACTGCATTGCAATTTTATTTGTTATTCAAAAGTTAATGTTGTTTATGGCACTCTGCTATGAATAAAATTCATATGGTAGGCCAGTAGGGTCAGCACGATGCATTTGCCTGTTGCCTGTTGGGTATGCAACCTTAATAGGAATATCTGTGTCATCATCTTAATTCAACTTATCAGGCACATGGTGGACCATAACTGGGCTCCCTAGATTGCCAGAAGCCTAGAACTACTGAAATTACATTCTGTTGGAAAGAGGATTGAACTGGGAACGAAACAGCACCGCCTTTCCTTCCCTAGCTTTGCTGGGGAGCCAGTTAGGTTCTTGAGTGAGGTCCTAGGAGTGGGAGTTGCATGGCAAGTGACTATTTTTGTTTCATTAAAGTGTTAGTAGAATAACAGAAAGTTGGTGCAGCATTATTGCTACATTTTATTTCATATTCATCTTAACTAACTTATGCTTGAAACCCTTTGCAGAACACTGGTACTGTTGGAGACAACGAATTGCACTCAGGTCATGCAGCTTTTGAGGAAGCAGCTGTACCTCTTATGACCAGAGATGTCTCTCACAGGCACTGCTGCCAGCCTGATATGAATACTAGGTGGCTTACACCCTCGCTGGTTATTACTTATCCTGGCGGTGCCACGAGAATGCGACTTGGCATGACTGTTGTAGTTGCTGCTGTGTTGTGTTTCACAGCTTGCCTTGTTCTTTTCCACCCACATGGAGTAGGGGTGCTTGCAACTCCAGTCAAGAGGTACTTGTCTAGTGACTCCGCATCATAGTCAATGTTAAGATCAGATCTTCAACCACCCCACCCCCACCCCCATAGCCGCTTCCCTCTGTATCATATGCGCATTGCTAATTTGAGGGATAAGGTTGTACATCATAATTTTTTTTGAAGGTGGCCAACGCGCGGGTGTTTATCCATCTGTGTAAACTTGTACCTTTTGTTTTGAGATTAAGTACAGGTGCCGGAAGTTCTGACCTGCGTGTATGGGTATATAAACTGCTACAGTAGTGCATCAGTTAATAGAAAATAGCTTCATTGCTGCAAAGAATGGGCCTCAATTACTGGCTTGCAATTGTCAATTGTGCAATTCTCTCATTGCAGTGGGTTTCAGTGGACATTATGGAACAGGCAACCGAACATCACTGCCTTGCACAGTGAAAGGTTTCAATGTATTTTCACGAGGCAGATGTCACAAGACCTTGCAGAATATATGCCTCACTGAGAAGAAACGTAGCCAAAAGACAGCTAAAATTTAGGTCACGTCAAATCAAATGTTTCGGTGTTAATTAGAAGTATTAAATATAGTTTAATTATAAAACTAATTATATAGATGAGGACTAAACATCGAGACGAATTTATTAAGGCTAATTATCACTAATTAGCAAATGTTTACCGTAGCAGCAGATGCTAATTATGGATTAATTAGGTTTAATAAATCCGTCTCGCCGTTTAGTCCTCATATGTGTGATTAGTTTTATAATTAAATTATATTTAATACATGTAACTAGTGTCTAAATGTCCGATGTGACGGAAGCTAAAATTTAGCTCGATGATCCAAACTGAGTCCAATGGCGTTCTCTATTTCTCATTCTCTATCACTATTCTAACTACCTTTCTCTTTGTGTACAGTGCAGCATTTATGTTAACCAGTGCAAAAAAGTGTTTTAGAAAATCTATATAGAGAGCCCTAGTGGACTCAGCATTAATCGGTCTAACTCTGAAAGAAGTGGGATGGTGTCGTCAGCTCGTCGTCGTCACCTCAGAATTTGTTACCACGTCATAAATGCAAGTAATCGCTACGCTTCCGTTTCTCCTTGTCGACATATCTGTCTGCTCACATTAGACTGAGATCACCAGAGAGTGGATACGAGTGTAGAAAACATTGTTTGCGCACCGTATATAAAGTAAAAAAATATTATTTGCACATTGTAGACAGTACGAATGCATTATCCGGTAACCTTAGTCTTAACTCACGACTGCTGGTGCAGGACGGGGTACTCCCGTGAGACTGTGATGGCAACAATGTAGCATGGTCCCATCGACCCTTGACAAACTGAAAGATCCACACTGCAGAATTTGACCCATCAAAGGATATGGCACGAATGGATTTTGCTCCATCCTCTTCACCCACCCGTTGCCATTACATATGTTGTTTGATGGCTTTTGGTCATGCTTATATCCAAAGTGTTGCATCTTTATTCTTACTTCATCTCAAGAACGACTGAATACGTCCTAGCTGCCATGCCGAGAAGGCGCTCATTGGCGTCCCAGCTGAACCAGCTAGAAATAGGTAAACCGGTTTGTAAAACTGCATCGTTTGGTTTCCGCAGACTAGAGTGGAGGTGCGCTAACACGAGGATCTTGCACTGACGTGCTTCTGTGTCGGCGCCTCTATGTACCAAAGCCCAAAAGGACACTAAAAAAGGAATGTCCTAACCCTTCAGAATCTCATGTAGCCTCTGCAAGTTGTTATCGTTGCGCAATTAAGGCATATATTGAATATGTTCTGCGTCATCTCAGCGCGGCCTACTTCGAGTTCGAGATGAACATGCAAGGTTTCCTCACTGAAAAAGAAGAATAATCGAGTGTCCAATGCAAGCATACAAGCTAATGCGTACCGTTTGATCCACTTATAAATAGTAAACTTCATACTCTGCCTAGGATTCCCCTCTTGTGGTTGATTCACCATATCCGGCCGTCAATCTGCTCATCTACGGCGCGTTTTCCACACGGCGTCCATCTCACGCCAATCGGTGGGCCCTGCGGTACGGCTACTGGGTCCTTTGAAACAACGGACTCTCCCCGTGGTTTTGTCGCCCCTGCGTCACTTCGGCTCCCGGCCGGCAGCCGCTGCGTCGGCTCCCCTCCCGGGCTCCCGGACATCTTCCTCTCCGCGGACGACGTCTCTTTCGCTGTGCTGGTAGCAGTTCCCTCCTCGCCCTCCTCACATTCCCTGCCGCGTTCTTTGGGCCCTAGGGTTCGCGGGGGTTCTCAGTTGCTTGCACTTTGTCTACGCTTAGGTTGGGCGGCGGGTGCAGCTACTTCGTTTCGGCTCCCGCCGGACCTCAGGTCAGTTCATAGCTTTCTCCTGTTGTTCTGGATGTGTGTACCTGTTGCCGTTGTTTTTTGTCTGTTCGTACAGCGACGCTGCTGCCCGACCGCCCCCACTATCGCTCTCCCAAGATCGATGTGCGGCCATGAAACCGGCCTTGACATCGTCCGTATCCGCAACGGCCGCCTCGACGGCTCATAGGTTTGCTCTCTCGCTCTACTAGCCAGTAGCCAGTAGTTTGTTGGCCTGTTGGGCATAGCAAAAGTATGGGTTGTCCTCTCAACTTTCAGATTACAACAATTGAGCTCATACGGTGTAGCAGGACCAGTGATTATCTCGCCCCATCGACAGCATTGCGGCGGCCTATAGCCTCTGGAGCTCGCGGCATTCCTGAGTCTGAAGAGTAGCAGTACTCTCTCCTCGCTCCACATCAAGAACCCCCAGACCATCGCAATTCGCAAGGTACTTCATCAGCCTTACGCTTCAATTGTACTTTTCCTCTTTCTGAAGTTGCACGGCAATGAAGTACCTTCATCTTTCTGGAGTGTGAATCGCTATACTGCAACAATTTTTCTTCTATGTTTTTATGTCTGGCCTGGTTTAATAACTTAACTCAGTCTGAATATACCCTGCCTGTACTAATAAAGAATGCTCTAGCTATGTGGAATCATGTGTCTTATTACTATTATCACATTTAGGTGTCCAGAGACCATATGGCCATACGGCCTGCTGATATTATTTGGTCCAAGTTAATAATCGAAGTGTTTGGTTACACATTTAGTTTAATCGGGATGGTTAGATTTTCCATCTATTTTTATCTCCAACTCTAAGCATCACCTAAATAAATTTCACATTGTCAGGTAGTACTTTGTCTTCTATTACAGAAAATTGGATCATATATGCAAAAAGAAATGACAGAGTCCCTCTGTCAAAGCAAGCCTAAGTTAATTGAGGTAAGCCCTATCTGAACATTGATGCTTTCTCTGTATGTACATGTTGCAGACCGGCAGTTCCTCTGCCTCATGTGAAAGCAAGTAGATATTTTCTTTAAGGTCAGGCATGTAGTTACTCTGCCTCATGTTAAATGAAAGAACACAATAGTGGTTAGATCATTGCATAGTAAACCCCTATCTAAACAGGCATCTATGCCTTGATGATTTGAGAAAATCCAGAATGGAAGCAAAATTGTGAACAGAATATATGAGAAGATTCGAACCCTTTTAAGCCTTTCTTTTCTGAAACAATGATATACATAACAAACTGTCTTGCTTATTGCTTACGCCAGCTGTAAGAAGTTTAGTTAATGTTACCTTGGTATATGTCTTTTTACCCTAATGCTACGATTGCCTACATGGAGAAAAAATATTTCCATTTTGTTATCTCTTTTTTTGGCCCTTAAAGAACCAATGACCCGATTGTATTGCTTTAAAGAACTACGATGTTCTTTTTTGGTTCCTGTATGGCTCTATCTAGGTTCAACCACCTACTGTTATGCTGTCTGAGTAGTTTTGTCTTTGATGCTAGATTTCTGATGCCGATTACAAATTGTGGGTGTAGATACTATCTGTCCACAATCCACCTCATGAGGATCTCTAAATTTACATATTTATGAAGATATTTGAACGTACAGACTGCAGTTTATGTGCATTCCCTATCTGTCCACAATCCACTTGGTGAGGATCTCTAAATTTACATATTTATGTACATTCCCCTGTGTGATAGGTATGATCCTAAGTCATGATGATTACACTCCACTAGACATCATGTGCACTTCCAACTTTGCAAATGAAAATGGTAAAAACACATTTGATCTCCACATTTGATATCCTATTGTATACAAAATAGTAGGATGCTAGAGCATGGTGGTTTTGTGATTTCTAATTACATTTAAATTGTTGCCGCTACATAATTAATTCAGGAAATTGCTTTAGGTGACCACTATGCTCCATCTTTCTATGGATTTCCCACAAGTCCCATTATGCCATCTAATAATATTAAATTTATTTAGTCACTATACAATATGTTTAGAACCTTTTCCTTTCTGTTTTTTCTTATATGTGATATACTTTCTTTTTTACATTTTGATAATTTGGTCAGACTGTGCAATATACTTTTAGATGGTTTTGGTTAAATCTGCTATATTTTTGGTAATTAAATGAATTGGATTGACTTCATTTTTTTGACAGAGGAGGTTACCTTCAAGTGGCAGTGCTCTTATTCTTCCTTGCCTAATCAATCATGCCATCCCTTCAATTTTAAATTCAGTTTCTTCTGTTTTCATGATTTATCCTTCCATTGGTTCCTCTTCCAGTTCAATAATCTTCTGTACATATGGTTCCTCTAAATACCAAGTTGTTGTAACTTCTAATGCTTTGCTTATGTAAGATATTTCCATCATTAGTCCATTACCGTTATCTACTGTAACTAGCCTTTCAGGGAATATTCAAAGTTTTACCCCAAGCACTGAGTGCTCAGCTTTGCTAGATATGATAAAAGAGCCTTTATTCAGATTACAGCTGGTGTAATTTCCTATTACATTATAAAAGAAAACATTTACCATCAAGAGATTACCTTTTGCTTCATCTATTACCTTAAAGCTTAAATTATCTTATAACCAGTAATAATTGTGAGGGGCTTATTTATTACGAAACACTTGCTTCATGTCCTACTGCCCTTCATCGTTGTAGCTAAGCTACTGCATATGATACTTTTGCGATGATATATCCTCCTCTATCATGCAACATGATTCAAAAATTTTAATTGACTTAGCTAATTACGTCACTTGGCATAAATCTATTATAATATTATTCTTATTATATACGATTTATGATGTATTCAGATCTCAACAGCTTCATGACTTTTATCTCCTTTTCCTTTTCCAGACAAGGAAAACATCAATTTCGACAACCTATCTGGTGTTGAAGGACTGTTAAACCAAATCCAACATATTTTCTATATGGTCGTCCATAGTACGAAAATGATATTGTAATTATATTGTAGACAGAGTTGAATATAGGTGATGTGAAGACGTTCTGCTGGAGTCAGCCTTAGGCCATTTGTGTATATGTACTATTTATGAAAAACAAAGCTATAATTAGCCCCTGATTACTCATTAGTAATGTATGTCTTTCCTGACAGCTCATAGAAAGACTTCATAATCCTTTGGAGATTTTTTCCCTCCTTATTTTGTTGACTCTCGGTCTGCAAATCTTAACAAAGATGAAACTCTCTTTAGCATATCGATTCTTAGTTCTGTTGGGGAGTTGTGTAGAATGTCCATTCTCCAATTTGCTTCCATTTGTAAGAATATACAAATGGTACTTTTGGGTTCCGTTACACGTATAATGATATGCTTGGTTCTACATGATGTCCAGTTGGCCACATCCAATGAAATGCTATGTTATTGTCCACCCATTGACATTGCAGAGAGTTTACGTGCAGCGAAGCGCGCCTGCCACCCTAGTATATATCCATCAACGCTGAAATAAATAGCCGTTTAAGGCCGTTGGCATATGAGATTAATAAGGTGTTTGGTTCGAGGAGTGGATAGTCCATCTTTCCACTCTACTTTTTGTTTGGTTGGCGTAATAGCATGAGTTAATATATCGCTATCTCATTCCTGGCTAACTAATAATTTGCACTAAAATGAAAATGAGGAACGTGCATCGTCTCACGAAGAAGGTTTGATTTCTCAAACCAAACAGGAAGGACCAAGGGAACTGTAAATGCATCCAGTAGCTGCCTAACATGATTGAGCGCTGACGAAGCATCTGTTTCTCATCGAAAACTTTGCAAAAAGACGTGGTTGGTACCATTGATAACGACCGTCGATATCTGTATTGCCAGCTGTCCAGGGGACTCCATGCCATCCTGATTATTGCCACCGATTGCGGTCACGATTCTCACCAAACCCCTCCGCTGCTACAGCACCACACCATCCACAGCCATCAGTACGTCCAAACCATTTTCCAGACATATAGTAAACTTCATACTCTGCCTAGGATTCCCCTCTTGTGGTTGATTCACCATATCCGGCCGTCAATCTGCTCATCTACGGCGCGTTTTCCACACGGCGTCCATCTCACGCCAATCGGTGGGCCCTGCGGTACGGCTACTGGGTCCTTTGAAACAACGGACTCTCCCCGTGGTTTTGTCGCCCCTGCGTCACTTCGGCTCCCGGCCGGCAGCCGCTGCGTCGGCTCCCCTCCCGGGCTCCCGGACATCTTCCTCTCCGCGGACGACGTCTCTTTCGCTGTGCTGGTAGCCGTTCCCTCCTCGCCCTCCTCACATTCCCTGCCGCGTTCTTTGGGCCCTAGTATATACAACATTACAACCTATATGGCTATATCACAACCAGTCAACCAGAGTCAGGTCATAGGTTACTGCAACTATTGATCCATTGTCTCCTGATCATTTCTATGGAGAATCAACACGGGAAGGCAAGTCATGGTCTTTCCTTATAATGGATTGGACTGTATATGGTTCTTGAAGGCGAAGATGAAGTAGCAGCTTAGCAGACTGTCAGGGTCCAACAACGAAGGGTGGAGATGTCAAGAATGCAGTTCCCTTTCAATCGATAATGTAATTTACATTATATGAATACACTGTTGTTCCTCGTTTCTTCCTCTCTACTACCTAGGAATACTTTGCTTTGGGTTTTAATCTGGCTATTGACTCATTTCGTTTGGTACAGTAGGGGGGCTTTTCCTAAATGCATGCTTTCTGCAGCGCTGGAAAATGCCATCGTACAGCAAATCGAACTGCACTCCAGCTCTTTCCCGGTTCACAATGAATAGAATGTGGTCAGCTTCAATAATCTTGTAATACCTGCAGAAATCAATTGAGCAATTATAAACGTTTCCATTGGTGAAGCATGATAATTAACATATGAAATCGCTACAAAGCCTGACAGTTGGCCAGTTCAATTTCATTGTTGAACTTGCTAAATATATTTACTATGAGAGTGAATGTATGGCACAATAGGTGTACGTGTACTTCTGATTAAATAACCAAGAAAAATAGCTATTTGTAGTGAGCAACTTAAAAAGTCTGAAACATAGCACTAACCATATCCCCGGTTGCAAAGGATGGCAGTCAGAATCGTCCACTACAAAACGGTGTGGATGCTCTATGGGAATGCGTGGGTGTGTCATAGATATTGTGTTTAAAGCCCCATCATTGTCTTCCCAATCTTCATCCCTGCACATTACCAGCAACATATCAAAGACATGCCAAACAATGAACACTTGAACAGCATGCAGGGTCTTTTTTGAGAGATATATTTGGTCTTAGAACAGAGGGTTCACCTGTATCCTTTGTAAGGCAGAGGTGCATTTTGAGGGTGCCGCCACATACACATCTGAAGGACTCTGAGGAAGAGCATTGGGTGCACTCCAAGAACACTTGAAGGCACTGTAATTCCAAATAGCTTCCTTGTTTTCTTTGTAGCATAACTGAAGTAGAATGTGTTGGGAAAGGTCCTAAGTGTAGAATTAAGTTTCATAGATCCTTGAATTGTGAGGTCAGGCAAAATCCAATCTCCACTGGCAAATGGGCCGGTGTGCCCCAGCAGCAGATCAATTAGACCTGAAAAACCTACTTTCCTCCGTGACATCTCATAGTGGTCAAAACCAAAATTGTAGTAATTCTTCAGCCAGGGAATGTCTAGCCAATCATAGACAATAACTCCGATCCGGCAGAGCTGAAGAAGACAGATAGATCTCATGGATCTCCCGTCTTCAACCCTGAAAGTAACAGGAAAGTATAAAACAGTAAGGAGGCGGACACCAAGATGGAAGTCCATTGATCTTACGTGTATCTATCTCAGCAACACTTACAACATGCCATCATAGTAGGTTCTCGTGGTTCCGTTAAGCGCACCGGACAAGGAAGTAAGGCTCAGAATCCAGTCTTCAGAAGTATCATGACCAGGGAAAGCCTGAGATCAGTATCAAATACGTATGTATTAGGATTATATGTGTATAATATAATATCTACAAAGGACTAAAGTTCACATGTTTCGCAACACCACAGCATGCCAGCAAGCTGCCGGCTAAACATGCAACAAGCAAGACCAGCATGCCACATGCGTAAAGCCCCAAAAGGATCATGCAATCAAGCACAGAATGGCAAAAGCACACTTCAGAATCACAAAAAGCGAGGGAGGTAAACTAAAGAAGCAGATTTTTGGACCATCCGTCCCTACAAAAGCGCCTGAACAGAGGCCCAAGTTAAGTTAAGTAAAACTAAAGTAAAGTCATCCTAATTTAGGCGCTCTAGCTAATCATGAACTCCAAGTCACAAGAACGGCCCCCTCAGAAAGCACATGATAGGCATGACAAATCCCACCCGCCAGCAACAAACATAAATCGCTTCTAAGTAAACTGAAAATCTATTGCTCCTGTACCTTGTCGGCAAGCATCTGATGCAACACCCTCACAACCTGCGCGCCGGCAGAGTGCCCGACGAAGTGCACCGGGTTCTGATCGTCCCACACGGGATAGTGCCCTGCGTCGAATTAGAACACGGATTTAAGAACTCCGAATGGAAAAGAAATTCCTGTATCTTTTTGTGTTCTTCAGAACATGTCTACCTGTGTGATAAATTCTCCCAAACCGCGTGTGGCCGCAGGCCTTGCTGTGCTCCTGGCCGTAGTCCACCTGCCCGCCCTTGAGGTAGTAGAACAGCTCGCGCGCCCTGCAGCGGCAGCGCCGAAGGGGGTCAATACAATCTCTAGCGATTAATATATTTATATCAATCAGGTAGTCAGAATCTCTCTTTCTTCTTGAAAGGGCAGGGCAAATCATAAGCAACGTAATTTAAATTTAGCGAGGTGATTGCTGATTAGAGAGGGTAAAGCAGCGGACTACCAAACGGGAATATTTGGCAGGTTTTGTATTACGAGTACGATCACCATAGACGTCGAGAGAAAGAAGAAGTATGCTTTTTCCTGACCCACCCACCTGTCATGGATGCTGGTGAGCGACCCCAAATCCGGCACGAGCACGCGGTCGTCCTTCTTCTCGGCGCCGGCGAAGTACGAGAGCCCGCCGAGCCTCTGCGCGCGGGGGAGCCGGGGAGGAAAAGCAAAGCGTAAGAATAAGCGAAGAAGAAAAAAAAAAGAGAGACGCACGGCGAGGCCGCCGCCTCCGCCGCGCGCGGCATTTCACCGAACACCCGCCGGCCCGCCCCCCGTTGCTCGCCGAAGAGAGGAGGAGCCCTTACCCCCTTGCCGAAGCCGAAGATGCCGTGGACGAGGACGATGGGCGGCGGCGAGCCGTCGAGCACGACGGGCGTGCGGTCGCCGGCGCCGCCGCTCTCCCCCGCGACGTCGACGAGCGCGGCGGCGCCGTCCTGCCCCGCGGCGGGCGGAGGCGGGGCGCGGCGCAGCAGCAGGCAGCCCGAGGCCGCTGCCGCCTGCGAGATGTCGGCGGCCACGGCGGTGCTGAAGACGTAGAAGCCGAAGACGAGGTGCACCGCCGCGCTGACCCCGAGCTCCATCAGGCCGAGGATGAACCGCGCCATCTCTCGTCTCGTCTCGTCGCGCACCAACCAGCAGCGCCGAGGAAGAGGCCTACGTGCGCGCGCGGGCGGGCGGCGTGGCGCTGCGTCGGTGGTTCGCTCGGTCCCCCGCTCGAGCGGCCTGGCCTCCCTCGCCTGCTATCCCTCTTCTTGCCGCGCCCGCGCGGGCGCCAAGAAGAGGAATAGGAGGAGGAGGAAGCGGCGGCCAACGAACGAACGAACGACCCGAGACCGAACCGGTCGCGCCCTTCGGATTGGACAGGGCCGCCCCCGCCGCGTCTGCCTGCCTCTTTTTTCCTTCCCCCAGCGGGGGTCGCTCGCTCTCTCCTTGCGGTTTCGTTGGCAGCGGCTCGGCGCCTCGCCGCGCTGTCCTCCCTCCGTGCTCGCTCGCCCGGTGGCCCAGTTTGGTTTGGTAGGGTAGCGGGTAGCCCCTCTATCTCTCTGTCGCTGGCCCCCAATCATACGGATTCCTATTTATAACACGCCCGGCGTGCGAGTGCGGGTACTGGGGGGGACGGGGGTTGCCTGCATCGCGCGGTCGCGCCTCGGCGGCCTGGCGCCGTGGTTGTGGTTTTGTGGTGGACGAGGACGAGCTTGCTGGGGGTGGACGGGCTGGGAGCCGTGCGGGCGGCCAGGCGGGCGTCATGCTGGTTTGGCAACTTGGCATTGGCAGCAGCAGGCGGAACTGGGGGTCAGTCGTGGCCTGTTGGGTTTGGGGGCGTGCGGCAGGCATGGGCACCGCGCGCCACTCGGGACGTTTCCCGTGCACCGTCGTTCTGTGGTCTGCCCTGTGTATTCTCACTGGATGACACTGCTCCAGTGTGACGGTTGTGTTTTTTTCGTAAATGTGCAAAACACGTTTTTTTTAATTAAAAGGAAAACAGAGCAAGTACAACAATTTTGGTAAACCTAAGCTAACCGAGACACCACACCACATAGGGCCAGTGACCTGCTTAATTTGATGCCTAACATTTGGCATATTGAATCTAAACTAAAATTTGACCAAACAACTTTTTCTTCGTTCGGATGAGTTATTTCGGGCCCAAACAACCCATCAAAATAAAAACTTTATTGTTTGATTAAAATATGGGTAAAATTTTACCTAGATTCAAACATAGTTAAAATTGCTAAAATTTTGGCATGCCAAAAGTTTGGCATCCAACCAAGCAGACCCGGTGTCTTTATGTGAGTATTGAGGCATTTGCGATGTACCAAAGCATCAGGCATCAATAAACCCTAGGCTAAGAGTATTAGCTTTATACGTGGCTGCGTGGCGTGGTGACTTTTTTAGTAAAGTATGACTATACACGCCTTCGACGTGACTTACCTAATCTTGCTAGCTTTAGTTTTTCTGTGGTTGCCGGAAATAGATGGCATGTCAATTTCCTTAGGCCATTGGAAACGAGGAACAATTATTTACATCAAAATTGGCAAATTGCCTATTTGCTATGTAGAGGTCAAATTAATTTGAAAATAAAACTCAAGAAATTTTCTGTCGATTTTTTTCCTAAGATCTCGACCAATAGTACAGAAATATCAGTTGAGTGTATACACAATGTGCATCTAGATCCGCATAAACCTATTTTAATAGAAATCCATGCGAGCCGCGAAATGAGCAGCTTAGCTAGTATGATTACTTGTGGTGGAACTTCCAGATTTGAATCCTCAGCTTGGCACGAATGCTCGTGTTTTACTGGATTTATTCCGGGATTCACGGTTCGTCGACAATATTGTGTTTTTCCTATGATAGTGAAACATTTCTAATTTTATTAAAAATGTTAATATGTAACAATGGTCGTTGGTTTACATATAAACAGATTGCTGCGAAAAAAAGATCTATAAGGAGCATACTTTAGGCTCACCCTTATATGAGAAAACAAGGGATTAAATTCTAGAGACTCGAGATGCTTTAGTATGATTGACTTGAATGTATTATTTCACCGTAATTTTCAAAAATACATAAAAATGTCTTTATTGAAGAAAAGTTTACAGCGAGGAGCACTGCATGTATGAGGGAGTTGAAGCGAATGTATTTTTTTCCATCCATTGAAAAAGAGAGTGCGGCATGCATCGTGGCCGCGGATTTGCCTGGTACGAGCACGTTCTTTGCATCCACTAGGGGGGAGCACTGATCCGGACGTTTCTAGAAGACGGTGGTCCCTTTTGATTATTGCAGGATATCTGCTCCTATTCCGCCGAGAGATTTTCGGCGCGATGGGCTGTGAAGTTGGCCGTTTGGTCTGTACCTTGGTTCGAGAAGAAACTGTCAAATGATGCTGGTAGAGCATGTAGTGCTCAGACCAACTTCGGGGGTGTTTGGTAATCCATGAAACCAAACACCTCCTCGCTAGTAGGATTCAAAATGCCCATTGAATTGCAGCCACTTCAGTCTGCAATTGCGACAGGGTTGTAATTGTTTCTCAAAGTCCAGGTACTAAAAAAATTTTCAAGGCCTCGTATTTTTGGAAACCCCGGGAAGGCAGAGCCGCAGAGGGACGATGACACCACTGTGATCCAAGGACGGGACGGGTCCATCGTCTCGCGCACACACGCAGTGGCAGACCCAGAGATGAAAGTAGAGCCTGGGTAAAATCTAAAGAATGCTCTTGATTTTCATACCTAGTTTTATTGAGTTGCTAATGCGGTAATAAAAATCCATGAGAAATTTTATAGCACTTGAGAATAAAAAATCCATACGCAATCTTTGTAGTAATTTTCACATCGGAGTTTGGGCCAGCGTCCTCGGGTTGCCAGGCCTTGGGTTCGCCACTGCAGCACGCACGGCACATGGAAAACGCGACACAGGACAAGAACTCTCCTCGACAGGTCTGCGTATTTTAGCCGCGAAATACACGGGAGAGGGCAGGCACGACCGCACGACACGACACGACCACGACCCACGCGCTCTTTCTTTGACGGACCCGGCGCCCCGTTTGGTTCCTTATACTACGCTCACTGGAGGACGTAAAAGAGAACGTTTATACACTGTGCGAAAACGGTAGTTGGAACAGTGAATAGACAGTTTAAATATACCTAGTCTCGTGAAAAAAAAACACGGTGGTGGTCGGCGCGCGGGGGAAGGGTGGGCGTGCGCCCGTGCCAAACTCGGCGGTGACGTTGGATACTGCGACGATCCTAAAGACGTTGACCCGTGGCCGGCAGCCGTTCAGCCGCAGCTCCGAAAGCCGGAATCCGGAAGAAGCAAGAAAAAGGGAGCGTCAAAGTTGGCTCGCTCGCTCGCTCGCTCGCTCATTACTTGTGTCGATCGCCTGCCAAAAACGATGTTTGGCTGGCCCGCCTGACCTGGCGTGTCAAACAAGCGCGGGGGGCAAATCCTAGCTTGACACCATCTCCGACGACGCCACAATGGCTGCGACATGTGAAAGTCAGCCCGGTGTCTCTGCCTCTGGGTCAAGATCAGCTCGCCCATCCCTCACCCGCCCAGCTACACAAGAGTATGTACGTGCCATCACAAGGGGAGAGAGAAAAATTAGAAGAAAACAAGACGAAGGGAAGAGTGAAACGAAAGGCAGCTGTGGACTGAGGTGGAGGACTGGAGCATGGAACACACGTGCGTGCACCACCAACAGGTTTCCACGCAGATTAAAAAGATCGATCACGCGTTCGAGTCGTGCGCTCGTGCTTTTTTTTTTTTTTTTTTTGCCTAGAGGTTTGCATCTATGCCGTAGCAGGCATTGACTTCCTCGAAATAGCCAGCCAGATGATGAGGAGATGCAGCAAGCTGACTCCACGACCCCGGCCATACCATTCAAGATGTGGTCACAACAAACACCATCACATGCTACAGCTGCTAACAGAGTGGAGGATGTAAGTCCACAGTCCCTCTTTCATCGCAGCGTTGTGCCTTGTTTGTCTTGGTAAGTTGACACGTACTACTGCTCCATTTCGTCCTGATTGACGTCTCTCTCGCGGCAAAAACGATGCCGAATAATGTGAACTGAAAATCAAGCGCGAGAAAAGAACAGTTCCCATCAGCACTGCGGCAGCGGAGGCACCATATTTTATTATATAAAACGCCTGCTAGGATTGACATCGGGTGTGTTTAGTACCCTAATTTTTTCCCAAAATTACTATGTAAAAAGAAGATTTCCCATCACATCAAAATGCCGACACATGTATGGAATACTAAATGTAGATGAAATAAAAAAATAATTGCACAGTTTAGATGTACTTTGCGAGACGAATCTTTTGAGCCTAGTTAGGTCATAGTAGGACAATATTTACCACAAACAAACGAAAAGTGCTACAGTATTTCTACAGTGCTTTTCAGTTCGAAACAGTGTTTTTTTAACCATCTAAACACACCCATCCTCTCACTCTCTGCCTCTCTCGGTCGGAAGGACCTTTGTTCTTGTTGCGCGTCGCCGACGGAGAAACCTTCGTCTTCGGACTGTGACGACCGGGCAATATGCATGCTGACCTGACCATTCTCTTGGGTCTTGGCGTCTGATCGCATATCTATCTCCACCTTTTTTTCTTAATTCGCTGTGTTTAGATCCAAAAAGTGGAGGCGAAAAATATGCGAAATCTGTCAAAATTTGGCCAAAAACATCGCATCCGATACTGTAGCGCACTGTAGCACTTTCGTTTGTTTGTGGTAAATATTGTCCTACCATGGCCTAACTAGGCTCAAAAAATTCGTCTCGCAAAGTACATCTAAACTGTACAATTATTTTTTGATTTCATCTACGTTTAGTACTCCATGCATGTGTCGACATTTTTAATGTGATGGAGAATCTTTTTTTTCATAGTAGAATTTAGGAGAAAGTTTGGATCTAAACACAACCATTGATAAATTGTAGTGTACTAGTATATTCAGCTCCAGTGCCAGTACTCTGCTGGACTGGATGCATCAGACCATGTGCACTCATTCCGCTACCGATTCCGGCATGCACGATAGCGGAAGGATTTGGCGTAAAATGAGCTGCAGCCGGTTCCTCCACCGGCTACGCCACCCAAGCGGAACCTCGCCGTTCCTCCAGGATTGGAGTAGTACGGAAGATTACGGAACATTCTCTCTCCTCGTTCTCCGCCGCAACGAGCCAACGAACGAACTCTCGCGCGCTTGGACGGAAGAGCCAGAGTCGAAGGCGCGAGCGACAGCAGTCAGGCATGAAGAAACGCCACCGCGCGCGTCGCCGTCGTCCCCGAATCCGCCCTCACGCGGAGAGGTCTGCGTGGTGGTGAGAAACGTGGCCGGCGGCGGATGTGGGGGAGGCGGCCGCCTGCGGTTGTGGGGGAGGGCGGCGACGGGGGAGCAGGTGGTGGTGGACGAGGAGGACACCGCCGGGAAGAGTTGGAGCGGGGAGACGAGAGGAGGCTGGCGGAGGAGAGGGAGCGGCGTACGAGGCGGATCTATCCGTGGCGGGGCAGAGAAGGATGCGCAGCGGGCGGATCCGGCCGCCATGGCCGGCGGCGCATGGGAGAGGGAGGGCGGCGGTGGCCGGCGCTGGAAGTGGAGGTGGCGGCGGCGGCGAGCAGAGAGAGAGGAAAGTGGGGCGGGCGCGGCTCTCGTTCTTGGAAGAGTCGAGACAAAGCCAGAAGAAAGAGACGCGGTAGGCCCACGTGGCTGTGGTAGTGGTATGGGAGTGGTAGTTGGTGATGGATGAATAAAATATTAGATGGTTGGATGTGGAGAAAAAATTTAGAGGAATAGGAGTGCAGAAAAAGTTGATTTGGAGGAAAGAATCTTGCTGACTGGACTAGAATATTCTTTTTAGAGAAAAAATTTAGAGGAATAGGAGTGTAGATACTCTCAGACCCCCGACATGATCCTCGCGAGAGCAACATCAACAGCTAGCCTAGCCAGAGGGATGCACAGTCCCTTTGTCCGTTTGGCACACTGGGCCAGCCTTATCCTATGCGTGCCATGCCAATATGCCATGCGCAGTAAAAATCCACACAAGTGGATGAACGCAGGAGCGCGACCCTGGCTGGCTGGCGACGTGCGCGTCCGATGTGTCAATGTGTCACCCATCTGGCGTCTGCATCCTACTCGACAAGCTCCGGGACCGGCGCTGCGGCGATGTGACTGCATGCCAATGCACCGGGAACCTCGCTCATAGTCATAGACATAGCCGTAGTAGGGGTGTAAACGGTATGGATACTACTCGTCCGTATTCGAGTCCGGATCCGTTTATAAGGTTTGAGATCCGTATTCGAGTTCGGATCCGTTTAGAAGAGTTGAGATCCGATCGTATCCGAGTCCGGACATTCAGTATCGGATCCGTATTCGATTTATATACGTATCCGAATAACGAAAGTTAGATATATATATGATGTCGATGTCCATCTAAGTCTTATCCGACACCAACTATTAATATCCGTATCCGGTCCGAATTCGAAGAAAAAAATATAAAAACAAATACGATATCGACAATATCCATCTGTATCCGATCCGATTACATCCCTAGCGATCACCGATCGGCTGCTCTCCGGTTCTCCCAATCCACCGGCTGGCCGCTGCCCCCCTAGAGGAGCCGATCGGTGATCGCTCTCAACGGAACGCTCTACTACTACTTTTCGGTTTATATCGGATTGATCCGGGATGCCGCGCGCGAGTGCGAGACTGATGGATACTGGCAACACAGCTGATGGCAACTCAACTACTCAACTGATTATGGCAGCTGCCCACCGGATTAATGGGCGCGATCGATTGTGATCACGCGTGATGTGTCCCTTGCCCGTACACGCCGATGATGCTATAGCAGAGTGCAGGCTCCTGCGATGAGACGGTACAACTGATGCGCCAAATTATTGGCAGGCCGGTCTGTTTATCACATGGACATGCAAGTACTGAAGTACCCCCTGTCCATCCACGTCGTCCTCCGCGATCTATGAGGCCTGCGCCTGCGTGCACGCTCTCATTTTCTCCCGCCGAACCGTCCGGAATTGACCTACTTGGTTTTTTTTTAATTTACATCAGGAGCATTGGTACATCATTTAAAAACTACGCAGGTGAGACTGTTTGAGTAGTCTCAGAACGCGTCTACTGAGCAAGTCACACCTATACACATGCAGACTCAGGCATCCACGCTAACCGTACGCTCAAACACAGATAAAGCTGCCTGGATAGTCCGAGAACGCGTCTATTGAACAACTCACACCTATACATACGCACGCTCAGTCTCCTCCGGAAAATAAATTCCCGGTGTGACGCGCGGGTTCGCCCCGACGGGGATCGAACCCGGACGGGTGGCCTGCCAACCGCCAGCGCTCGCCACCCGAGCTAGGCTCAGTTCTCAATTGAGCTACTTGTTGCTCTGTAGCTTGGTGGCGACCGGCGACGAGAAAGTGACCGCACGAGCGAGCTGCCTGCCCTACGTGTACCGGCGCGTTTGCGTCCACGCTTGCACACTCGCGCCGCTACGTTGTTGAATTGTATGCTAGGCACAACAATAATTCTATCTCGGCTACTACTAGTAGTAGTATTGGATCTCCAAATTGGTAAGCCCTGCCCCCGATCGAGAAACGCTGCTGCAGGGTCTAAGAAGTTGCAAATACGCAACAACCTCGATCGATCGGTGCCATGCATGATGCTATTCTGTACTGCTATGCATCGTATCGGGTGTGGTCGATCGATCAGATCGTCTGCGAATCGATCGCATGATGGATGATATATACATGCTTCAGGACAAAGCGATCCCTTGCACCATGGTTCATGGATGGAAGCAACAGCCTAGGTCGCTAGTAGGCACGATGGCCTAGGCGCTTGGCCGGCCGGTTAGAGTGAGTATAATAAGGGTGACTATGCGGGCTCCAACCAGATCCACTTTATCAAAATTCAAGGTGGCTGGATGGAAACACAGGAGAGAAAAGGACGTAGATGTTTTGTGAGGAGCCCGGCCCTAATGCATTCAACAAGGAGAAAGAGTCTACTTGTTGCCCTGCTGCGGGAGTTAAGACAGATTCTTTCTTTTTTTTTTCAGCCAATCCAAATGATTTCTCTCTCAAAATATTAAATATTTTTAGCTTTAGTTTAATCAACTATAGTCGTTTAAGATTAAGCGTACTGTATGTAATTGATTTTATTGTTGATTTTTAATGATGTGGCAAAAATATGGATCTTAAGTTGGTTCTTCTATTAGCCTTGATCTGGTCGTCTCGTCCGGCACTCAGCAAAACGCGGAAGACCGGCATCATCACCCTGGCACTCAGCACGACAAGGAAGGATGGCTCTAGCTTTGCCTAGCCAGCAGCAAAAAGACCACGCACGAATCCACCAAGGCCGGGCAAGCACACAGAGCAGAGCAGAGGACACAAACAGTAGCTTCCAGAACCAGAGCCTGACGTCCAGACCACGCGGGGCACGAGCGCGCACGGAGTCAAGTTCGCCGAGGGTGGAGTGGTAGACTCGTGGGCTCGTGGCGCGCGTCCCGCAATATTTTTTTTCTCGCGACTCGGAGTCACGAGCAGGCACCCGGCGCGGAGCCAATCTGGACTTCTGGAGTGGCCTCCTGGCGACCGCGGATCCTGTGGACTGTGGTTGGACGCACGATGGCATGAGCCTGCCTGCCCCATTGATGTATTATCAGTGGTCACAACTCACAAAGTGCAAGCTCCCATCGACAGTTTTTTTTTTTTTTTTGACCTCGACGCCTATATGCATGTAGTTAGTACGTGGGGCGCGAAGCATGAGCATCGACCAAAGTTGATCCTCGTAATAAACTTTTCACAAGGGACTGCAAGTTCGGCAACTTTTTTTTTCCTGGGTATTTTTGACATCGAACAACGACAACTCTGATCTGCACCTCTGCCGAACACACGTGATGCAAATTTGTACAGTATACTCTAGCTTTACTAATTCAGCGAATGTTTTCTGCCCGTTCCCGCTAAAGCAGGCAAACAATGGGCCAGGCCCAGTTCCAAGAAGAGATGGCGCCAGCCTCTACATGGGCTGAGTACAGATGTGAGCTTTCGTCGAGTAGCCTCAGCCCTCAACGCAGCTTTTGACACTGCACGGGAGATGGTTTTTTCTTGGGCGCGTCAGCGATTGTGTCAGAAGGGATGACTGATCCAGAGAAGCTAGAGGCCCTAGCGTGCAGGGAGGGTCTAGCGTTGGCAAGTGATCTGAACCTTCACAACATAAGGGTGGCAAGTGACCGTGTGAAGGTCAGAAATATTCAGGACGAGGCAATCGGCTCCTATGGCCAGATCATTCAAGAGATCAAGGCAAGAAAATCGGACTTCAATAGAGTGAAAATCATTCATGAAAGGAGAGAATCCAACCTGGATGCCCACACGGTAGCTAAAAGGACCTTGTATGATTCCATAGGAAGGCATGTGTGGTTCTTGAGTCCGCCTGATGGCATTTGTAACTCTCGTAGTATAGATGCCTGATTGGGGCATCCACCTCAAAAAAAAAAAAAAAAAAAAAAACGTGAACTTATTTGCAGCTCCAAAGGTGCGTCAACATGTCTGCATGTACACGTGAATAACGGCCATTGAGCAACTCTCCCATACAAGAACTAGTTCATTTGCAGAGTACTTTTAACTGTATTTACTTTCAAGTACCAGTGTCAGAAGATGGATGGAGAAATATAGTGTTCCTACCATTGAATACTGATACAGGTTATGAAAGAACCGCAGTCCATTTACACTGTTGATAATAAGCTTCTTGATACGGTGCCGAAGCCGAGGCATGCGATTTTACTATTGCTCGGTTGGAGCCCAAACCTGGAGCTGTAGAATGCATGTCTGAAGAGAAGTCGGCAGCTGATCTGGTCAGCATCCTCAGTGTTATCAATAAAGGTTTTCCATGTGATGTACGTGATCTCTCTCAACACTGTTGTGAGAAGGGGGAACGTTCGAGGATAATAATCAGCCAAGACAGAGTCCATGTCCAGGCAAGGCAAGCAGGAAAGGCAGACAAGCGCGCAACGACGCATGCATACAGTGAGCTAGATTACCACGGCGATGTGGGCTTCTCGGCAGCACATCCCCCCGCACATGCGGTGCCGGGGCCGCCGAGCGGAGATGAGAGCATGGGGACGCGAGCGCTTGCACGCGGAAACAGGGGGAGCTCCAGCTGCATGGGGGTAGGAACAAAGCGGAAAACGACGATCGGGCCAGTTCCATCGTCCATGTTGGTTGCCATGACAGCATCTTCCCCGCCATTCGTCCAACAACGCGAAGGCGAAGCCAACGCTTCGGCGGGTCCGGCTCCGGCAGTACGTCCACCGCGCACTGAGACACCGCGTGCATTATTTCTCCCTCGACTATTGCATCTGCAGTTGCGCCACGCACCGGATCCCTAGACTGGATCTGTCCATCGCGTCCATCTGGCTTGCTTCAGTTCCTGAATCCTGATCGCTCATTCGCTCACCGAACCTATTTCTGGCCAACACGTACATGGTGGAATGATGATCAATGAGGCTTCCATAATGAATACTGGTATATACATGGTTGCCAAAAACCTCCATTCTTTAGTCCGAATTTACTTGATCACTGATCAGAACTTAGAGGTTTTCATTCTACGATCCAATGAGTAGAATTATATTTCTATGATTTTTCATGTTTACAATCCTAATACTAGTTTTATATAATAGCATCTCATTGGACTTAGAATCTACGATTTTAACGGCCTTAATAATGGAGGCTACCACAATGCAAGCCGATGTTAAGCTGTTAATAAAGCTACAGGGGCATATAGTTGCATGCATTGTTAACCTGTCAAATAATATATTGCCTTCGAGTCATGATTACTTTTCTTTTTCAAAACACAATACCAGAGTCTCAGTTACCTGTTTGGATGTTTCAGGAGTAATTGTGTGTTGTCCAACTCATGAATGAAATCTCCAGGCACAAGGCCCACCCAAGGAGTGCTTTCGACCAATAGGAAAAGGATAAGCAGCAAACTAATACTAGCAATTACATTAATAATTGGTTAATTTATAAAGTTTTGTGTCCAACACCTCGTCAAGGGCACGAGCGAAAAGTAGTCCCACTAAAAACCTCCAGTATCTGAACTTCGATGACAGTGCAAGTTGTATATACATTGCCATTGCCAATACCACGGGGCACGCACACGATCACCAAAAAAGCTTAAAAAGCAGCGAGCAGACTGCAAAACTACGATACCATACCTATCCTCTCGATCTCTCCTTTACTTGATGACCCACTGAAAAGTACTATATAAAACTAACCAAATCATTCACCTGATAATGATACGCTATGACAAACAATTAGCAAGCGACAATCCCATGCATACTCATGTCATGGGTCATGGCAGCTTATTTATCTCACAAAATAATTCCACATGATTATTCGGCACCACAGGGCCCATCATCGCCTTCGCCCATCGCCGTCGTCCAAGAATCTGACACTAGTACGTACCGCGACGCGCGAAAGCAACCAAACCAAGCGCCGAGTCCGATCCATTCCATGGGAATGGGATGATCGACCTCTCATGCATGACTGCATGTACACTTCACCCGCCGCGCGCCATCCTCTCCACGGCGCGCCACAGCCGCCGCGTCTCCGCGAGCGGGTCGTCGGAGGGCAGCTCGGCGCGGCAGCACGGGCAGGTGTTGCGCCGGGCCAGCCACCGCAGCGCGCAGCGCCAGTGGAAGCGGTGCCCGCAGGGCCTGAGCGCGCAGCACACGTCGTCGCCGCGCCCGCGCGCCATCTCGTCCCGGCAGATGGCGCACGGCGCGCCGTCCCCCGCCGTGGGGGGCAGCGCCGCCAGCACGGCGGCGGCGTAGTAGCACGCGCCGCCGCTCCCCCGCCCGCCCTTCGTCGCGCGGTCCGCCGACACGACGTCCGCGAAGCGGCGGCACTTGGCGGCAGCGTCGACGTAGGGCGCGAGCGCGGCCCAGGGCGTGGCGCCGAGGCCGGACACGGAGAGCGCGGACGCCACCACGTCGTCCACGATCACCGCGCGCCAGTCCACGGGGGAGGGCGAGGCGGCCGCGGCCGCGGCGGCGGGGGAGTAGGAGTCGCACATGGCCACGAGGAGGAGCGCGGCGTCGAGGTCGGGCGGCTGGAGAAGGAGGTGGTGGTGGCGGGCGCCGCAGCCGTAGTCGTCCGGGGAGGAGGAGGAGGAGGAGGAGAGCGCCGGGAGGAGCAGGAGGAGGGAGCGGAGGAGGACGCGGCCAAGCAGCGCGGCCTTGGCGGGCAGCGGCATCGAGCGGAGCCGCGCCAGCGCGCGGGCGAAGTGCGGCGGGGAGAGGAGGAGGAACGCGAGGCGGCACCGCAGCCGGCGCGCGTCGGCGGCCAGCGCCCGCGCGAGGGAGGGGAGCTGCCCGGCTGGAACAGTGAGGAGCGCGGCCATCAGGGTTTCCGACGACGACGGCGTCGGCGGCGAGTGGCCGTGGCCGTGGCTTGCCTCCATCGGAGTAGCCAGTGAAGTGGGCATGGGCAGTGGAGTACTGGAGTGAGGTGTTGGTGGAAAATGCACAAACTTTTTGCAGGGTGTCGGTATTTATGCTATGGGGTTTTTGGAGGGCAAATGGCACAAATGGGCAACGGAGATCGTGCCTTGGAACTTGCGGACTGGGCAGATGGGCTTGGAGAGTTCTCGGAGAGATGATCTCTGACCTTTCCGCTGCGCTCTGCTGGCACACAGTGCTGAAAGAACTTTAAGCAAGTGCATCCCGAGACGTTGTACAGCACCCCAACTACGGTGACAGCGTCTTCAAAAAAAAAAAAAAAAAAAAAAAAACTACGGTGACACCGCGTATTTTCTTCGATCCGCGTGTTCATCCCTCCGTGCATCCGCTCTCCGATCAAGTTTGTTCGATCGAGGTGCAACTCGACTAGTGAACTACCGTACCTTCCGTTCCAAAACGCAAATAACTTTATATATCGCTAGCAAAATGACTGTGAGTTACAATGGGAATCCTTAAGTATCTCTAGATCTATTATATATCTATTATATCTATCTATTATTATATTAATAATGGAGTGTTAAAAGAAACCATTACGTTCGCTGAGAGGACTAAAAATTTCCTACATTAATCGGAAAAAAAAACTCTCAACCATTGAATTTTATGAAGATCTAACGGTCTATATTCAACTTAGAGTTTAGATAGAGAAAAAAAATCCACCACGTATCCTATTCCTATCCGAACTCAACTCGATATCTGTTCTCAAACCCAAAACCGGTAAGCGTAGCAGTCAACTAAAAGAAACAATACGCACATATATATTCTCCTAACGTACTGTATAAATTCTCTCTTAATACACCACCTGAATTGACTTTTCTTAAGACACGGACCCAACTCGCTTGACATGACGCATGCTTTTACATTGCACTCACACATGCATGCATTGCACTGTGGATTTTTTTATTCTTTGCATTTTTTAAATAATTCTTTTCCTAAAATATCAATAAATGAATGGTAGTTTCCATTGGATTGCTAACAGTTTTATTTACAAATTTACATATCTGTTGTGGGTATATTTTACCGAAAAGTATTTTTTTTATAAAATTATACTACCATCAAGAAGGCGTAAGACAAGGAAGAGCACTCTCTATTATCTTAATCATACTATTGTGGGTATATTTTACCGAAATGTATTTTTCTATAAAATTATACTATCATCAAGAAGGCGTAAGACAATAAAGAGCACTCTCTGTTATCTTAATCATTCGGGAGTAGAGCCTAGAAATTATACATAAGAAGAAACAATGATGATATATGAGAAATAAGCATCAAACTCCGTGCTAGCAGCTGCGGTGAGACAAAGGATGTAAGTATTATCTGAAATGACCGGGCGTAAACTGTATATATGTAGGTGGCTTTTCAAGTCCACCGTCAAATCCCATGGCTCAACCATGGATAAGTGACAAAAACTACCAAGCTAGGGTATGGTAGGGGCAAAGGGAATTGGCGATGTAGTGATAAAATGCATTGAGATATGAAAGAACATCAACGTCGAAATAAAAGTTCCAACCGATCGTCTACTCAAAGCAGAAAAGGCGCATACATATGTCTATTTTCCAAGCACAAAGATTTCTCGATGATGTTTATTTGTATTATTGCTAGAAAACAATTATGATATTGAACCTCATGCTTTGTCGAGCATCCTATCCCAAGTTTGTTTTCCGTAGCAACAAATGCTGCTCATTAATGGATTTTGACAAAGCGAGTTTATTCACCACTAAAGCTGAAGTCGGTAGAAGTACTCTTATGCAAAAATCTAGAGAGAGCTCGAGGATATAATTATTTTATAAAAAAACCAAGTCATATAAATAATACGCTAAAATTAGTAAGGAAATCTAAATAAGGTTAGATCAATGGAAGATTTGATTCCAAGTAAAATGGAAATAGACTAGAAAAACATGGCACAAAAAATAGATCGACTCGGTTTCAGATTTAGTACAATTCAAAATCACCATTACTTTGGGTTTGCAAAAGCAAAAAAAAAAAAAATACACTGAACGTCTTTAGGAAGACCATCTACTTAAATTCAAACATGTTTTCAAAGCAAAAAACGCAGTGCATAATCCTAGAGTCATAAAGCTTTCTTGATGATGTACAAATACCTGTTCAATAAAACTCCATAATCCAAATCTACTCATCATGACATGGGCCCTCAACATGGGTAGTGCATAATCCTAGAGTCATAAAGCTTAATCTAGAAATACCAGTTCACTAGAAACTCTACAGTCGAAGATGTGTTCCATGCAAAGATACAATAGGAAGAAGAATAAGAAGCAAAATCGGTCCTCTTGAAGGTCAATCTGGCAATAGGGTATGAGCTCAATTCATGACATGTACCATTGTTGTAGAATTGTTGAGTAGATGAGAAAGAGACTTAGACATAGGCGCGATCGAGCGCGATGAACAAGGTAGAAAGAGGGATGAGTACGTAAGAGATAAAAGACATGTTTGCAATAGAGTATTTTTTAAAATAATTTCAAAGGGACGGGTCTTCCTGAGTTTTACTGGCATGTCCATGTTATTTGGGTTGAAGAATTAGATGTAACAATTTCTATGTATATGTTGCACCATCTTCGCAAAAATGTAAGAAGTTTTACATCTACTCATACCCATTGATTGGTGGAAGCCTAAGACACACTAAAGGGAGATAGTGTTTCCCTACTACAAGATGTTAGTTGTATCCCCGCTCACACCATGGTCCTTAGCAGGGGCGGAGCTAGAGCAAAATTGTGGGGGGTGCGGCACTTTATCTAAGTAAAATTTTTTTTAAATAGATATCTTCATAAAATGTTGAAAGTCTCAATGTTAATGACAACAAAATCTAAAACAATAAAGAATCAAATATAACAACAATTAAGTAGTAGTATAGCATTCAGTGGCGGAACCAGGATTCACTCAAGCCCCGGGCCGAGTTTTGACAACAAAAGCATGAAAAAAAAATAGTTCTAAAGGTATATAAAAAGATAGAAAACAAACAAAAATATCATTGCGAAGCGGCATCTTCTTCATCAATTGTTGCAAGCCCAGGGATAGAAGTAGAAGCTACTGCAAAAATGAAAAAGAAACATATTTTAAATATTTGAAGCGGCTAACAAATATAATGTAACACAAAAATTAGAACAAGGATTTTGTAGAATATAAATACCACTAGAACGAGGTAGGTTAATCCTACGATTTCTCATATCTTGATAGTGCCTTAATATCTTTTCATCTTCAATGGTGGTAAATATGTCTCTCTCAATATAGCACACCATACGGTGATTTAACCAATTATCAGCCATCTTATTCCGTAACTCGGTTTCGATGATATTCATAGCTGAGAAGGCCCTTTCAACAGATGCAGTTGCCACCGGCAATATCAAAGCCAACTCAATGAGACGATATACCAAATGCAAATCCACATGTTTTTCACTCTTAACCATTAGCTCTGCAATCTTACCAAGGTCATTACAACTTGACCATTCAGGGTCACCTCTCACTTCACCAATAAATGTCTCAAGCTGTTCCTCCAAACAAACCAGAGTATACGGGAAAAAATCAGCAGTATATATTCTGGCAAGGTCAACTAACTTATTTATGTCAAAGTTGGCAAAAGAATTCCTAGGATCAAGACATGCCATGCATCTCAACAGATGAGTAGATCTTTCACCAAACCGATTATTTAACTCCACAATAAGCTGGTCAAGTACCACATTAAAGATTTCATGATGAAAATGATGTTGGTAAGTTACTAGCTGGCCTCCACGACCCCTCGAACGACCCCTAGCAACAGTTGTTTCCGACATATCTGGCACTATGATGTGATGCTTGACATAAAATTGTTTTGTTGCTTCAAAAACCCCTTTCCAACCATGTTCTCTAAGGTCATTCACCTTTTGTAATGTGACCCCAATCAATGATACAGCACGGACTATGTTTGTGTCCTTCTTTTGCAGGCATTGTGATAAATCATTAGTCTTACCCAATAATTTAATCATAAGATGCATAATGAGCACAAATTCAAAACTCTCCATGTGTTTAAGTAAACCTGCTGCACATGTTTTTGTTGCTGATGTAGGCCCATCATCACATATATTTTCTAACACCTCTAATACTGCTTGCCACATGAGTTGTAGACGGCACAAAGTTTTATGATGTGACCCCCAACGAGTATCCTCAGGTCTTGCAAGATTGGTTTCTTGGTTTTTCCCTCTTTCAGAAAAAATTTCATCATTTTCTAATCCTCTCACTACATTTTCATGGTGTTTTTGGGCCAATTGGTCATGCCTCTTACAAGATGCATTGACAGTGTTAACAATCAATGTGGTGTAGTTGAAAAAATCCGTAACAGAACAACAACACTTAGCAACTGAAACCATCACTAACTGTAACTGATGTGCAAAACAGTGTATATAGAAGGCATAGGGATTTTCATCTAGTACCAATCGTTGTAGCCCATGGAATTCACCTCTCATATTTGATGCCCCATCATACCCTTGTCCTCGAACGTTATGTATAGATAAACCATGACCAAGTAGCATAGCATCCAGAGCTGCCTTTAGTGCCGCTGATGTTGTGTCAGGAACATGTTCAACACCAAGAAATCTTTCAATCACATGCCCTTTGCTGTTCACATACCTAACACAACACAAAACACCAACAATCAATGGCTATCCATTATAAAAAAGAACAGAAAACTGACCTCAAACATAAAGAAGTAAAGGAAAGTCAATAGCTAACCTCAAAACAACAGCCATTTGCTCTTTGATAGATGCATCACGAGACTCATCCACAAGAATAGAGAAGTTTTTATCCCCAATGTCATCTAAGATGGCTTTAGTTGTCTGCTTAGCACAAGCCTCACACATATCTTTTTGTACATATGGTGAAGTCAGCAAATTATTCCCAGGAGCATTGTCAAGAAGGTTTTTGACACATTCATCTCTCATTTTCAACCAATCAGTCAATTCAAGAAAGTTTCTCTTATTGGAAGAGGTACGAGATTCATCATGGCCACAAAATGCAAGAGCTTGCAATAAAAGAAATCTCACCAAAGCCAATATCACAGTGAGGCGACCCAGATATTCTGCTTCATTTTGTTCAGTTACAGTTGACATCACATGTTCCACACTTTGCCTTTGATTCCTAAAAGCCTCACAATGCTATCTAGCTTTATTATGCAAGCTGTCCACTTTTCCCACATGCTCTCTAAATATTTATGTTGCATTTTTCCAATTAGAAACCCCCATGGTTATGAAAGCATCAAAACCATAATTTTCAGGTCTTGGTTGCTTGAAAAGGTAACAATAAAAACAGAAAGCTGCATCTTTGCTAACACTATATTCTAACCAAGCATGCTTTTTGAACCATGATTCAACAAAGCTTCTTTTCCGACCACTCTGTATCTTTTCTGGATATACATGACCAATTGGTTGACATGGACCCCTTATCAGATATTCTCTTCTAACAGCATCTCTTATGTTTATGCCATACTCTTCAATTGGTTTTCGAAATCCAGGATCAGCAACTATTTCTGATGAATTAAATGTTAACTCGTCATTGGTAGCAGGAGTTTCATTAGGATCATTAACATTATTTTCAGTAGGGGCATCAACATTAGGGGCATCAACACTAGGGGCATCACCATCAACGGTAGGGGCATCAACCATAGAAGCATCAACAATAGAAGCATTAACAATAGGGGTATCAACAATAGGAGCATCAATACTAGCACCTGATTCTGCTGTTTGTTGAAGATTTATGTTGATATTTTCTTGTGATTATGCAGGAATAACAGATGTTATCGCCGGAGAAAAAAAGGATCTCAATGTCAATGTCTTTTGTCTTTTCATTATCTACCTCTAATCTGCGTAAATCAAATAAAATTTGTTGTTAAGAAAGAACATAGATTCCTCGTACAAATCACAATTTTGTTGTTAGGGAATTGGGATTCATTGTCTACCTCCTTGCAGTGCCTCCTTGGCTTATCGCAGTGAGGGGGAGGCAGCCAGGCAGCAGGGACCGGAGGCAGAGCCGCAGTAGCAGGCTAGCAGCCCTTGAGCACAGCCAGGCAGCCAGGCAGGCACTGGCCAGGCGGGAGGCGGCCACCGCCCCACCGGAGTCCGGAGAGCCGCAGCCCGCAGTCTCCTAGCCGGGGGCCGGGGCGGAGCTCGCCGTTACCGGAGCTGCGGCCTGCGGAGGCAGCCAGGCAGGGCACCGAGTGGCGGCCGGCGGCGGCCGGCGCAGATGCCGGCTGCCGGGCCGGGGAGGCGGGGAGCAGTGCCGCCTGCCGGGGAGCCGCGGAGGCGGAGGGCCGAAGGTGGAGGCGCAGACGGCGGCGGCCGGTGGGGACGGCACTACGGCAGGGCGGGGCGGCGCGGATGGCACTGGCAGGGCGCGGCGGCGCGGCGGCCAAGCGGGCGAGAGGCGGCGCAGATGGCAGGGCGTGGCGGCGCGGCGGCCGAGCGAGAGTGGTGCGGGAAGCTGGGAAGGGCGGCTAGGGCAGGGACGGGCCGCGGGAGGACGGCGGCAGCCTGGAGCCTGGACGGTGTGGGTGTTGGGCTGGTGGGCTTCATGGGCCAAAATTTTAGGGGGGTAAAAAATTTTTTGGGCCACGCCCCGGGCCATGGCCCGGGTGGCCATGGGCCTGCCTCCGCCCCTGATAGCATTTACAACGTACGGAAATAAAAAATGTAGGCGCTGATATCATCGTGCTATGGTGTTTTTCTTTTTTAAAAAATCTCCATGTTCAACTTATGATTTGCAATAATATTAATTCATATTTTAGTTGCTTGCACAAATTGCAAGAGAAAGAAAACCTCCTACGACTATAAAAACTAATAACCTAAAACCCGAGGATAACAAACCCAAACCGGAGGGGCGTACGGGATCAGCCAGTGTTGCCGTAAACGGCCGTATAGCCCGTGTACACGGTGTGTACACGCTACTCAATAGTCAACTGTATTGGCCGTGTAGTCTGTTTAATCTCGTTTAACCTTGTTTAATCCGTTTTTAGTCAATTTAATCGAACTTGTAGACCCAACACTCGCTAAACGATAGGTGCATTTCCGTTTAGGATGACTTTAGGATCAGCGGACAACCTGAGCTATTGGGCTGTGGGTGCATAAAACTTGGAGAGGGGGGGGTGCAAATAGGGTCAAATTTTGATAGTTAGCACTAAATTTTGTTTTTTGCCTGGGTGCACCCACAGGAGCCAATGTGGCTCCACCCTGGTCCTTAGCCCACACAATGTATCACTTCTACTAATCCCTAGATCGCCACACGGCTTCCAACTTAGGTCACTCTCCATTACTTCACTCACACGAACACTACGATTTATGATTTTTATATTACAGATACTTGCGTTCTAAACATAATTTTTTTTAAAGATGTTGGGTTGTTTTTTGTGTGTATTTACCCATTTCTTCATTCGATAGAGTCCATACTGATAGTACTTAGACTAAATACACAATAAAGTCATAGAAATACAAATTTAATGTTTATGCGAGCCTACCATATGTCTTCCTCGGCCGTTCAATACACTCTTTATTTCATATTTTAAAATATTTTTTCTGTCTTCAAGCCAAAATACTAACATATACTCCCTCTATCCCAAAAAAAATAAGGTATATAGAGTTTTGACATGGTCTTTAAAGTGGAACATTGACCATTAATTTCTTTAAAATTGTTTTATCATCAAATACAAAATTATTATAATTAAAATACTTTTGATATTAGTCAAAGTATATAATATGCATACACTGAAAGTTTATTGGGTTTACTCAATTGTTAGTCAAATATTTAAAGTATAAACTTTTTCAATATTTGGGATAGAGGAAGTACAATATAAACAATGTACATGCCAAAAAAAATACGATGTAACTAATATAACAAACTTGATGTTATCGGTGTCGGCACCTTTTAATGATTTGGTCAAATTTCTAGAAGTTTTATTTAGGACGAAGTTAAAGTAAACTATATTTAAATTGGAACTATTTTCGTATCAAATCACACTACCTAAGTGGTTATTCATTTATAAACCGCCATGCACTAGGTCATGTTTGGATTTCATACATATTATGATAATCTATATAGTAGGTACCAACTGTAATATAGATTAACAAAGCAATTATATTTGTATCATACAAATAAAAAAATATTTTCTAAAAGATGATATCTATACAAACTTCAATATGTTAACTCATGAGAATATGTTCCAAAATGATAAAACAATCAAAAGAAAAATATGTATTGTTCATAGCCAATGAAATTGCAAACATAAAGCTGAATAAAACATCACAAAATATTAAATTCATACATAACCTAAAGTGTATAAAGACTAGCTACCCGCGCTATTTGCGCGGGCCATCTTGCTAGTTGATATAATTTGATGTATCAAATTACAACTAAAGCACAGTCTACTCGAGCAGTGAGGAAACGTTTGAACTATTGATTAGAAAAGTGCGGTGGTAACTTTGACTCAAAGGTAGAGGTTAGAGCCCAAAAGGTTGCATAAAACAATACAATATTATTACTTTGAAGTTAGAGCAAAGCCAAAGACAATAAATGGTTATGAGGCAAGCAATGTCATAGGCAACACAAAGATATCTTACTTGAGGATCTAAATATAAAATAAGATACTTTCTCACTATAAAAGATCCAAAAGTTAATAACACAAAAGAATAACCAGGATGATGTCATAATGATTGCTTTTATTTTTAATTCTTTGTCTTTGTATTAAATCATATTAATATCTAAAAAAATGATCAATGTTGTTTTCAAACCAAGATAAACGGAACTATATGAAAAACTTATTTTCAAGTACCAGATCACACTAAGTGATTATTCAATTATAAAACTCCATGCCCCATGCCATGTTTGACATCTTGCAAATTACAATAATATATATAGTACCTATAATTTGGAATATAAATTAAAAATTGCAATGATATTTGGATCCTATATACATCATCATAATAAAAAAAATATAATATTGCTAAAATCTTAATATGTTAACTAAAACTATGTGCAGTGGGTTGGATAAATGGATTGCCTATACACTGTAGCGACACTGTTCACAGAGAAGGAGGTAGTTGAAATAGTAGATACACAATGCATTTACACATCCTGCTGCATATAGTCTAATGCAAATATGTTCAATAAATTAAATCTAGGAAAAAGATGTGTGGCTGAGGACCAAGAAAAAATAAATAAAAACATGAGTAAAAATATTTAGAAAATATTAAATTTAAGTAAAACCAAAATATAAAAAAAAACTAGCTACCCGCGCTATTTGCGCGGGTCACTCCATGCCACGCCCCCGGTGTCTCAGAAATTAAGGCAATGGGGCGTGGTAACCGTAGAGCAGTCCGGGGGGAAGGTCGGAGGTCGGCCAGCCTCTGACGACCCCCAACCGGGTGAGGCCAGACCCTCCATGGTCGGTCGGGGGCCAACCTTGCTAAGTTGAGGGGCCACCCGTCATCCCCTCGCGGTGCGGCATCCCCTCTTCTCTTTCTCTCTCTTCCCTCTTCCTATATAGCCTTCCGAGGGCGCCCCTCCCTCGGTATATAAGGGGGGGAGGGGGGGCTGCCATGAAGAGGGGGGATTCTTCTTGCTCACATGCACGAGGAGCCCTTAGCTCTCACCTTGTAACACCCAAGAACAAGCAGACCGCGAGTCTCCCCGAACCTTGGGAAAAAAATCTCTGTCTCTCCATCGTGTGCCATCGTCGACATCGTCAATGGGAGTTTGCATATCTCCATCCATCTCTTCAGGTTCCACATTTACTTTCTTGCAATTGTGTGCTTACATTCCTAGACTAGCTTGATAGGTTAGTTTCTAGGTGGAATTAGGTTGCAAGATTTGGCCACGGTAGAAATAGCAATATTTAGCAAAACCTTAGTGCACATAGCTAGTTTTACTTGCATATGTTTTGCTTAGTAGTTGTAGTGTTTAGGAGCCTTCTTAGTTTTTAGTAATCCTAGTTCACCCCCCCCAGGCGTCAGTCCAATCTTCAGATGACACACCTTGGCTCGAGGGGCTCGACGACCTCTTTGCCGCCATCGGCACACTTCGGCTCAAGGGGCTCAACGACCTCTTCGCCCCCGCCGACACGCTTCGGCTCGAGGGGCTCGACGACCTCTTCGCCGCTGCCGGCATGCTTCGGCTCGAGGGGCTCGATGACCTCTTCACCTCCGCAGACACACCTTAGCTCAAGGGGCTCGACGACCTCTTCGCCCCTACTGGCACGCTTAAGCTCGGGGGACTCGACGACCTCTTCGCCTCTGCCAATTCGCCTTCGACTCGAGTGACGTGTCGACTCCTTTGACGTCATCCACTTTGTGGAGACGAGCAAGTCGTGAAACCCCAGCCGCTCAAGGTCATCAACACTCTTCGTCATCGATAGCCCCTCCTTCTATATTGAAAATAACAAAGAAAACTTAGAGATATAACAATAGAGTCTAGGCCTTTTCCATGTATCAGCTGCTTCGCCTAGTTGTACCAACCAAACCGAAGCAGCTGAGGGGCTTATGTTGGAGGAAATAGGGCTAGAAAGGAGTCGTTTGTAAGAATCGGGGGCCTGTTTGTAAGGTCCAAGGACCTATCTGTAATATTAAGAAAGTCTAATGAAATGAGAGAAAACAACCACCCCCCTCACTATATAAGCAGCCCAAGGGCTGATGGGGGAGGATGCTTGAGCCACTTACTCCTTCTCCCAAGTGTCCTCTCACTATTGCCTGAGTGATCTCATATTTCAGCAACAACGAAATACAATCAGAGTCAGTGAGTATAAGACAAAACAATTAAGATAAATGGGAAATATCACATCACTAAGTGGAATGTTTCAAAAATGCCGTACCACGGCGAAGATACATGTGAATCTGAAGAGAATGATAGTGAACACTAGTGCTACAGTCCGGTCTTCCTGATAATGTTATAACTAAAATAAAAAAACAATATCACTGTTAATAAAAAACAACGAAATAAACGAATCAGATTAGAGTTTAAAAAAACTTACCTATCATGTAGGCAAGACCTACAAAGAAAAACTCAAATGGAGCCACAACAGCATACATTCTCTTGAGCCTGGTAACGGGGAAGAATGTGCCTTTACTCTGAGATGAGCGAGCAAGATTACGTGCACGACCGTGTATGTGGTGAAGCATGCGATTATGCCAGGCATCCGATGAGCAACAGAGTAATGTCACCCTCTCGCTTGCAACAAGAATCCGATGACACTGGTGTAGAGAAGCACTATAAGGACAGTGACAGGGTGAAGCATGTCCTTTATCTTAAAAATAAAAGGAAAAGAAAAATTATTTTATGAGCTGCTAGATTTACAAAAGAAGAAAAAGCAAACATATCCAAGAAACCGCAAACACGACCAAAAAACAGTATAGTATATTAATAAAGGTGTGTTAAAAGAAGCCACCACGTTCATCGAGAAGGCTGAGAAAAAAAGAAAAGTCCTCAACCGTTAGATTTTATGAAGATCTAACGGTGTATATTCAATAAAGATACATACAAAATCCACGTAGTTCTGTGCCGGAAAACATGTCTATATTTCAGAAAGAAGGAAATACACGTCTATATTTTGGAAAGAAATACATGTGGGATGCATCGATTCGCACATGAATACATGCCCAATACGTACGTATGTATGTATATCGAATAACAAATATATGCTCCACGGACTCTGACACGATTCCGCCACAAAAATTAACAAAGAGAAAGAACGACCCTGTCTTTATAAAAGCCCTATATAAAACACAAAAGCAAATACTAAATAAATTGGTGTATCTGTCTATCTGACGGAAGCAGCCCAGCTGCAGTAAATATTACTCTACCCACTTGCCGATAGGATCAATCGACCGAAGAACCAGCTTGCTGGAATGTTTTTTGACAGGATCCACCAATTGTGTCATAACCCCGAAACATCCATCCAGTGAGGGCGAAACTGCGCACCTTGGACGCCGATATTGTTCTGGTACACCAAGGTCAATCAATGTTATTTCAACATATTTAGAATAGTACGCTAAAATACACAAATATGTTCATTATTTGTCCAACGGACAAGCATATATAGAACATATTTTTCAACTGATATTTTTACGAGAACAGTGATATTGACGAAACACACCTCAAAATAACTTAATTTCAGAACCCAATAAATTGCTATATATTTATTTTAACATCCACTCCACCTGCACAACTAAATATGCACACACGTGTGTCTCAGAGGCGGCTCGGATTCACATCATTGTCCTTAGAATGGTTTGACTCACAAAACCCACAAGGCCATGAATCTCAGAAAATGCCTCCTTTGGATCAAATGGTAAACAGAGGAACTTTGAAGGATTAGAATTCCAAAGAAAATTTTTCTACGAAGCCATTTAGAACAAAGCATCGTGCAACCATAAATCCTAAAAACATTATATGGAATGGGCTATCCCATAGGAATTTTGTAAGAATTCTACCAAAAGTTGAACCTAATGGAAAAAATCGTTTGTATGACTCTCTCTCATCGAATTCCTGTGTTTTTCATGCGCTCTATCCAAAGGTTTGTTTTTTTAGTTTCCTGCATTTTTTTTCAATCCATAAGGTTCAATGTATCGACACACTCTATCTCTACATCTATCTATATACTATATAAATATTGGTATATAAATATTGGAGTGTTAGAAGAAACCACCACGTTCGTCGAGTGGGCTTAAAAATTACCACATCAATCGAAAATCTATATATAGTATTTAAACCTAGAGAGATAGAAATTAATAGCCTCCTATAGAAAAAAAAAGCTATATGTAGGTTAAAGAAGTTCCAACACTACCACGCATATGTAGGTGTTGCCATTAACAGCCTCCTATAGAAAAAAAGCTATATTTTTATACGAAGAGATAGAAATTACCGCATTCATAAAAAACATATGCAATTGAATTTTATACACATAATACCTGTCTAATATAACTAATAAAAATTGCTAATTCTTATGATTATCCAATGGTCTAGATTCTATTATTATCATCTTAGAGTGTTAAAATCAGCCACCACATTCAATTAGATTGTCAAAAAAGTTACTACGTTAATCAAAAAATAAAAAATATGGACCTTTAATTTTATGAACATCTAATGGCCTATATTGAATAAAAAATTTCAAATATAACTAAAAATGAAGAAGTTGTATATTGTTATGGTCATCCAATGGTCTACTTATAAAATATTTTATAACAAATAAAACTAAGAAAATAGGAAATGTGGCAAAAGAGTCTAGAAATTACCACTTAATTGAAAAATAAGAACATACACTCTTAGATCTTTATTAGATCCCACAATCCATTTGCGATTAAATATTTTTAACAAATAAAGCTAAAAATATCTAAGTCATTGATTGTTATAGTCATCCGGTAGTCTAGATTAATTCAGCTATTCTATATCTGATGCAACTAATAAGAATCCAACTTCACAAAAGAAATTGATAAACAAACTATCGTTGCGCCTTCTCTAAGAAGGCTTCAAATTTACCGAGTTAACCAATGGTTGAGAGATATCTATATTGTTGATATAGTGGTCTCAAATTAATCATTTGAAATTTTGTTTTTATAGACTTTTAGCAAAGGAAATGAACATGTATGTAACAAGATATATGGAAATTTTATTTACTTATACTCGCATTTGATTAGAAACAATCTTTCCAAAAAAAAAATACTAATATTAATATGGCATTCTTATACCTTATAATAAAAAAAATGTGTCCACAAGGGAAGACACGAGGGGGGAAGGGGAAGAAGAAACAAATGCAACAGATATTGCATTTGCCATCGCCCAATGACCAACTTATGGCCGCCACCTGCCTAGAGACCCGTGTCGTCATTGTCTGCATAAATAGCTAGCCAACAATTTTATGAGACTACGAAGTTATCACTTCTTTTTGCTAACTCAACTAATAAGAACATAATAGGGATTTTGATATAGTGCACCTCCAACACATGGTTATCAATATCTCCATAGCATCGCTACAACTACCTAGTGTTCCCATTGATGATACTTTCATGAACAACTGCAGCCCAAAATTTGCAAAAAAAAAAAAAAGAACTATCAACCATCTACAGAGTGTTAAAAGAAGCCGGCCATCATGTGCTGAGAGGACCAAAATTATCACAATAATCGAAAAAGAAAGGAGATTGGATGTTATGAACACATGGAGGTCTATACAAAGGCAACGTATCAGGTGCAAACCAAGCACTTGGTGCAAACCCGTGCAAACCTACTAAAATAAGTTTTAAAAAATTCTACAAAAAATCATGAATGTACTTCTCATCTTACCTCATCTATATATATAAAATTTTATGGTCAAATTCATCTTACTCTATAAGTTACAAAAAAAGACAATTTTGACTGTGAGGCGGCTGCGGCCTTGCGGGAATCGAGACGAGCGCAGAAGGTCGGTTGAGATAGACGAAAAAGGAGTGGACTCGCTACAAACTTTTTAAGGAAGTAGAGAAGTAGAGATTTGAATATAAAATCCAATCATATAGCATACACACACTAAAAAGATATGAAAATATTTTAAAGTTTGAGTTTTAAAAAAGAAAACTATAGACCTTATTTTTTAAAGATGGATGGAGTATGTTTTGGACAAATTCATACTACTTCAATAATTAATAAATTACAAACGCTTTGCCCTATATCATGTTTGTAGGTCATATAATAAAATTTAGCAATCCATATTGGTTGTATATATCTAGATTATAAATTTAAAGCAACAATGATATTTAGATCCTGTACATATGCCTATATACAACTAAATATGTTAACTCATCAAGATCATTAACATTGGTTTTTGATCATTCAATGGTCCAGATTAATTAAATTATTTTGTACAAAATATAAGAAATTTTGTTAATTTGTTTTTTTTTTTGTATGCAAGCCTATAAGTATGCCTATGAATACGTGAGTGACCGCTATTAATACTACATATATACTCGAATCATCCCTCTAAAAACTGTTAAAAACTACTATATATTGACCGCTATGTACATCTTAATATTGACCGTGTGTACGCCTATCCAAGTAATTGATTATATTGGTCACTATTAAGACTCTACATACATCTTAATATTGAACGCTCATTTATTTGGATAAATATATATTCCGTGGTAGAGATAGAGTAACAATAAGAACAAGGGCGGCGTAATAAACCCTCTTTGAGTCCAATTTGATAATATAAGATGTAGATCTAGCACATGCGGCCTCGATTAGCCTGTTGTAGGAATGCTAAAGAGATGAGAAATAGTGAACATTAGAAAACGATACAATTGGATAAGAGAGAAGGCTCCATTTAGAATGATGTATTTCTGAAGAAATTTCA
Source organism: Paspalum notatum (assembly GCA_022530915.1). NCBI lineage: Eukaryota > Viridiplantae > Streptophyta > Magnoliopsida > Poales > Poaceae > Paspalum > Paspalum notatum. The sequence goes on from CM039692.1 coordinate 30,835,261, forward strand.
AAGGACCAGTCTTTAAAGGACATGCTGAAAGATTTGAATATAACATTTCCTATATAAAAGTTTCATAGCCTTGACAGAGTGAAAGAATTTTTACACTTACTCAAACCCAAAGTTTTGCTGAAAGCTCAAGGCGCACTGGAGAAAGAGATGTCAACCAAAGTCTTGGTTGAAACCCAAGGTGCACTAGAGATGGCTTTCGCATACTCAACTCACGGCATGGTACTAATAAGCCCACACTATGGCTCCTATGCACTAGCCCTAGATCCTCACTATGGCCCAGCGGAACTCAAGTCAGTCTTCATTAGTTTTATAAAAGTTTGCGGTATGATAAAGATAACTTGAATTGTATTTTGGATGGTTGAACTATATTTAAATTTATTTTGAAGATCAAATAACCACACTACTTTAGCCGTAATTCAATTATAAAAGCACCATGCCTAAGATCATGTTTACATGAAATACAAATTATAACAATCTAGATAGTAGATACAATCTAAACTATAAATTATAAATAACAATGAAATTAAGATCCAATACACTAGTATAAAAAATATATTGTAAAAAATAGCAACAAAATATAATGTAAAAAATAAAATCTAGAAAAAGATGTGTTACTAAGGACCAATAGAAAAAAAATATGAGTCTAAATAAAACGTTCAAAAAATCAAGCAAAACAAAAGGCTTAAAAAATTAGGTACCCGCGCAGGCCACATATATGAAAAAAGTAGCAAAAGATTTTTATTATTCAAATCCAATACAAAAACAATAAACATAAAGTTTAAAAAAATTCAAAAATTAAAAATTAATTAAAGCATTGCTAAAATTTCAAAAAAAACTACATACTATTTATGTGGCATATATACTTGGTTTCATTTTCAAAACATCAAAAGATGAAGACTAGGAAATGAAACAAACAACTATAACAAATAGTATGCAAATAAGAAAAATATTGTGGACAATTAGCTAAAATATTATGCATAAGAGTTTTTAAAATATAACCATACTTGCACTAAGCTAAACAGAAACAATTGTCGTGAGTAAGTGTTCAAGTTCTCAAACAAGTATATAGATATTTTAAAATAAAAATTTAGGTATAAAATTATATGGTTGTGATCTAGCAGCTCAAATTTTACACAATCATAGTCCTTGAATGGTCTAGAAATTATCACATTAATAAAAAGTGTAAGCGAGTCATTAGATTTTAGAACATCTAACGATCCAAAAGGAAAAATCTATAGGTTGTTATAGTCATCCAATAATATAGATTAATCTAAATATTTTATGTCAGACAATAAAAAAAAGAACATGGGTTTGTTAACTCAAGAAAATATTTTTAAAGAATCATAAAAGAAATACTGAGGAAAATATTTATTGCTCAGCAAAACTAAAAATATAAGGTTGAGCTAAAATATTAAAAAATGAATTCAAACAAACTCAAATTTCAAAAAGAAAAAAAAGAAAACTAGCAACCCGCGGGCCAACTTGCTGGTTAATACATATAAGAATAGCTTCGCAAATAAATTTTATATCCTATTATTTTAAATTTTTCTTTGCATGTGATCAAAATTTAGGTGGTGTCAGTTTGGTAAGAAATATTAATTTTTTTTGCTTTTCAGCAATATACAGAAAATCGAAAATGGAGTCCATATACGACGTAGGCATCTGTTTTCACGTAGGCTAGTCCTGCCGTCTGAATTGTGTTTCCAAATAAATTGTACGCCATATTGTCTAGACGATTTCCGTTAATTGCAAGCGAATTTTAGAGTGATGTCAATCGGGTTGGAAAAATTGTTATTTTAGTTTTCCATGGATATATAAAACGTCAAAAACAGAGTCCGTATGCGATCTGTGTGTTCGTTTTCGCGTGGACTGCTCCTACACTCCGGACTCGCTAATAAATTTTATATCATATTGTTTCAAAGATTTTCGTTGACTGAGACCAAATTTTAGAGTGGTTTTAGTTGAGTTGGAAAGATCATTATTTTAGCTTTCCATCGATATATAGATCATAAAAAACGGAGTCTGTATGCGACTTAGGCGTCCGTTTTCGCGTGGGCTCCTTTTGCAGTCCGAATCTAATTGATATTATAGGTGTGATTCGGATTATCGGATACAGGTTAGGAAGGGCTGACCAGCCGGGTCCACCTGTCACGACGGACCGGAAAACCAATAGATCAGAAAACATTATTTGCTTTAATATTAGACTAGTGAAAATGCCCTTGCGTTGTTACGGATCTAGATCAACGTACTTTAATCTGTATCCTAATATGCACTTCTCTATTCATACCTAAGTTGCTGATGCCTTGCTACCGTGATCTAAGCCACAGCCGATGCCCGTGTGGAAGGCATTCCACGTGATGGTGAAGTGCCGCATGGCGGTGGAGTTTCAAAATTAAATGTTGCTCAAACACCCTGGATATCTTAGTTTTTTTTCTTTTTTTATGAATTTTTAGGTACTCTAGAGTGGTATCTCTCTACATTTCGTTTCTCTATAAAAACAAAATATGCCAATTAAATAACATATGGAAAATTTAGTGATTACTCTCTCCATCCATAATATAAGGCGTGCATATTTTTTTAATAGAAATTAATGGTCAAAGTTTACTTTAAAAACTGTCTAAAAAACTGTCTAAAAATTTTATTTTATATCTTATACGGAGGGAGTAATATAAACAACAGACTCAGTTTAGTTAGGAAGGAATCAAGAGAGTTTTGTACACTTTTGCAATGAGGGACTCAAAATAAAATCAACCATCGCTGGTCATTGTGAAGGCCAAGGATATACTTGATATATGTGTTTAAATATATCAAACATACATTACATTTTAATATGATTGAGACACTTCTGGGCATACCTCTCTACAACCTTACCTCGATCGTGGGCATGCCTTCTGGACTAAGACACTTTGAGACGAATAGGGATCGACTGATTGGCTTATTATTAGTCCGTACATGCATATTTGGGCCCACATGGGGAGGTTGACAAAAAATCAAGGCAGAAAAAAAAAAACTTTCTCTCTGGTCCCACCTATCAGGACGGGCCGGGAAACCGGGATCAGAAAATCTTATTTGCTTTAATATTAGGTATAGATATAGATATATGTGTTTAAATATATCAAAATTACATTACATTTTAATATGATTGAGTCTATAAAGCAAGCAATGTTATTGATAACGAAGAACAGTACATCAATAACATACAATCCTTGTCTCCTTGACAAATTTTCAGCTTCCGTTGTAAAATACAGTCACATCGAGAGAGAAAAAACACAAAACACACTCGCTGCTCCGGTGGCCTGTGCTCAACTCTCCTGTGTATTTGAAAAAAAAATAAAACATTATACCATGATCCTTGCGTCTAGAGGAAAAACCTTGGGCACTTGCACAAGCATTCGCCATATGGACATCCTACGTAGAAGAAATCACATTAAAAAAACAACTCCAATGACCAGCAAATAGCCACCTCTCCTAGCAGAAACAATGGCTTTAATTCCAAAATCATCCAATCATGAAACATATGCTCACACTATCAGGTTGGTCTTTCAAGTGATTATGTGAAATATGGTCCAAACAGAGTGATTAAGGCGACACTCAAAAAATAAAAAAAATGGTTAATCACCTCATTTTTATGGAAAAAATCAACAAGTTAAATCACCTTACCAATTTTGGTTAAACTATCTTTTGTAAGCACGCCCCATGCTATAAGCACCACATGATAACTTCTATTTTCAGGAAGGATTTCAGTTTCCACAAGTTTTTTAATAAATTTGGGGGTGTTATTGAAACATTAGTGTATAGTGATTTTACCAAGAACTGACTGTTTGGAGTCAAGTTTCAGTAAAAAAATACTATTGTTTTGGCACAAAACTGGAAGCTTTCTTTACACAAAGTAGTGACACTCGCACAAAATTGTTGGATACTGTGTCAGCCTGTCAGGTGGTGTGAATAGAGGAGCTAGATCAGAGAACTGGTGCTTTGCAAGTTCTGGCTCGGTGGCATGGGAGGTTCACCGGATGAAGAAAGGTTATAACAAGGAGAGCAATATAGCTACTCATGTCAGGTGTTAAAGTAATAATCAGAATGGCGACAAGAGTAGAACAAGCAGCAAGCTCTGGTAAATGGATCAATTTGAACATGTTGGGCCTGCGTGTGTGGGCTCAATCTTTGAGTATGTAGTTCTTGAAGTGTTGGGTGGTACACCTCGTGTATTCTGTTGTTTTTGTTGGTGGTGTTATCACCATGGTGTTGTAAACCGTTTTAACAGTCTTTGACTCTTTGGCACCTTTGCTTTAAAAGACGGAGCCTTGCCCTAAAACTCTTAACGACGAGTTAGCTTTGCGGAGCTTATTTTTACTGACGTGTCGGGAGCTCGTTCACAGACTCACATGTATAGCCGCAACAACATCACCGTACTCGGAACACATAGACATAGTATTCCCACGACATTTGCATCCAAAAGAAGACTAATCTCCATTCTGAACATCTAATTAACGACCAAATGTACACGCAGCTCGCTCTATAGGCCAGGGCAAGGCCCAGTCGTCACCACAAGTCCTATGCGTTCTGCACTGCCATGATGGCAAGGGCCTCCCTGTTCTGCCCCAGGACATTGAACACCGTCGCGGCGATGTGCGACGGCGTGAGCCCGGCCTCGGCCAGCTGATCGGCCGGCGACCCATGGTCGATATACCTATCCGGAAGCACCAGCGGCCGCCACTGCACCACCACCCAAAGTCGAAGCCATCATTAGTTGGTCAGCTTGTGGAGTTTGGGATTTTTTTTTCTTCATTATTGGATAATAAGCTAATGCGACTGATGATAAGTGTGATCGACTTGCCTTGAGTTTGCCGTCAAGGAGGCCGTCCAGGGCCATGAACTGTGCGACGTGCGAGCCGAACCCTCCGATGGAGCCTTCCTCCACGGTGATGAGCACCTCGTGGGACTTGGCGAGGCTCCTGATCAGGCCGTGGTCCAGCGGCTTGCAGAACCTCGCGTCGGCCACGGTGACCTTGAGGCCGCCGTGGCGCTCCACCAGGGACGCGGCGGCCAGGCAGTACTGCACCGCCGACCCGTACCCCAGCAGCGCCACCCGGTCTCCCTCCAGCAGAATCCTGCCTTTGCCGACCTCGAGGGGCGTGCCTTTGTAGTTGGGCGGCAACGGGACTCCGATGCCGTTGCCCCTGGGGTACCGGAAGCAAGACGGGCGGTCGTCGATGGCCGCGGCGGTGGCGACCATGTGGCAGAGCTCGGCCTCGTCGGACGGGGCCATGACGACCATGTTGGGCAGGCACGCCATGTACGCGACGTCGAACGCGCCGCAGTGCGTCGGCCCGTCCGCGCCGACCAGCCCGGCCCTGTCCATGGCGAACCTCACCGGGAGCTTCTGGAGATCCACGTCGTGCACGACCTGCCATCACGACATGGGTCGGTCGCGATGAGACCGGCACCCACGGAGCCAATAATCACAATGGTCACAAGAAGGGAACGAACCTGGTCGTAGCCGCGCTGCAGGAAGGAGGAGTAGATGGCGCAGAAGGGCTTGAGGCCCTCGCAGGCCAGCCCGGCGGCAAACGTCACGGCGTGCTGCTCCGCGATGCCGACGTCGAAGCACCGGTTGGGGAATCGGCGGAGGAAGTAGTTGAGGCCCGTGCCGCCGCCCATGGCCGCGTGGATGGCCACGATCTTGCTGTCCTGCTCGGCCTCCGCGATGAGCGCCTCGGCGAAGTAGTTGGTGTAGGACTGCGTCTTGGCCGGGGACTTGAACTGCTTCCCCGTCGCCGGGTCGAACTTGGCCACACCGTGGTACTTGTCGGCGGCTCTCTCGGCGTAGGGGTAGCCGCGGCCCTTCTCGGTGACGACGTGGATGAGGACGGGGCCGGTGGTGTTGGTGCTCTTGACGTCGTTGAGGATGGTGATGAGGTCGTCGATGTTGTGGCCGTCGACGGGGCCGATGTAGTAGAGGCCGAGCTCCTCGAAGAGCGTGGAGCCGGGCCCGCTGATCATGCCGCGGGCGTACTCGTCCACCTTCGCCGCCAGCTCGTGCACCGACCCGCCGAGCTGCTTCGTCACTCCCTGGTGTCACCACACAAATGCAGAATAGCCAGCCGGTCAGAGTTTATTTTTTAAAACATGCATGGGCCGACATTTCCTTCCACAATCCTTACTGTCGACCCAACAAACAACAATGGGCCTCTCAGAGATAGAGCCCAACCCAGCCAACTTTTGAGATCCCTCCCGAGAACAAAAGACAAACCAGACCCAGCCAGTATCAAACATGTAGTGGCAGGCAGTATGGACACATTTTGAGTATTTTGAGACGGTTTTAAGCTACTCCATTGTTTATGCAGAGCTTGCCTTGTGGGCACTACTCGAATCTACAGATTGTTGCTGGCATGCGTTGCATCATCGCCATTTCTGGTGGACACGCATCCCATATTTCTACCACTATTATGCATGGCTCCTAGAAGGAGCATAGCGCACGTCACGCCGTGCCTGACGCAGCTTATTTTGGCATATCCGCGCGCATATATATGTATTATGTATACTACCAATAATAAAGATTAACAGACGTTTTCTTTCAAAAAAAATTTCCTCAAGTTGCAGGCACGCGTCTTGGATGTGATGCCGACACGTCTGCTGCCTACCTGCCTGACGCTGGTTCACTACAATTTCCCATTTCCCTACCATTTTTTTTAAATTGGGAAAACTAAACGACGAAAAATTACTACTACCTGCCATGCCATCGTACGTTTCAGACAGAAATCCATCGATGTGAAACTCGGGATCGGATTTCAGCCGTGCAATGTGCACCGCTGCTTTTACACAGATCGTGCCAAGCAAGCCGGAGCGTCAACTGTCAAGGGTACTGTTGTGTAGTGTAGCGTTGAATTGTGCGGACGGGCGTACCTTTGCCACCTCCCTGAGCTCCCTGAGCGGGCGGCTGGACTGCAGCTTGCTGAGCGCGCTGCTGAGAGCGCCGACGGGCGCCGCGGGCCCGTCGAGCGTGGCCGTCGGCAAAGACACCTGCTTGTTGTCGTTGAGGATGACGATCATGTCGGAATCGAGGTATCCGGCGTTGTTCATGGCCTCGTACGCCTGCCCGGCCGTCATGGCGCCGTCGCCGATGACGGCGACCACGTTGTTCTTGCCGCCCTTGAGGTCCCGGCCCACGGCCATCCCCAGCGCCGCGGAGATGGTGGTGGAGCTGTGCCCCGTGCCGAAGCAGTCGTACTCGCTCTCCGCGCGCTTCGTGAACCCCGCCAGCCCGTTGGTCTGCCGCATCGTCGGCATCTTGTCGCGCCGCCCCGTCAGGATCTTGTGCGGGTACGACTGTATGCATGCGTGCCCCCGTGATTAGAATGGTGCGTCCGTGAGCCGCCCGGCACGCTTGCTCACATGGAGCGCACGTTGTCCTTGTCCAGCAAGCTGGAGCGACTGATGAGATGATCGACCAGCTAGCGGCCGCATCGAGCTCAGCCCATTGTGTTGTACGGCGTGGTATCGTGTTCGTACCTGGTGGCCGACGTCCCAGAGGATGCGGTCCTGCGGCGCGTTGAAGACGTAGTGCAGCGCGACGGTGAGCTCGACGACGCCGAGGCTGGACCCCAGGTGGCCGCCGGTCTTGGAGACGTGGAAGATGACGTCGGAGCGGAGCTCGTCGGCGAGCTGCCGCAGCTCCTTCGCGGACAGGTTCTTCATGTGCACGGGGTAGTTGACGGTGTCCAGCAGCGGCGTCGGCGGGCGCTGCGAGTAATACTCCGCCTCGCGCTCCGACAGCGACGCCGACACGACGCATGGCGCCGGCCTCCGCCGAGGCTGCATATGTATATATATGCGGCATTTTGAGCGACAACCAAAGCAAATTGACCAGAGCGGCGACGTACACGCATATTATAACCAAAGTAAATTGTTGAGCTGAAGCACACAAGAATTAAACTTACGCTTACGCATATCAGAGAGAGAGAGAGAGAGAGAGAGAGAGAGAGAGAGAGAGAGAGCAGAGGTCGCTCACCTTGAGAGGAAGAGGCAGAGGCCTGGCCTGGAGCTGCTTGTGGACATGGAGCTCGACAGCCGAAACGAAATGGGACTCCTGGTGACTAACCGAAACGCCGAGGAATCCCCTCGGCGCAGAGAACGTCGAGAGCGCCATTATCGTTGCTCAAAGATCGCTTCAGCAGTCCAGCTAGCTCTAGCTTCTGCCAGCGGTGGCGCCGAGAGCTTGAGCTGCAGAGGCTAACAGCGACACCAGCATCAGTGTGCAGAGCACGAGAATCGGGGGGGATTGGAAAGTGGCCGCGGGGGCACAAGTGAGGAGCTAGAGGCACCGGCCGGCCGGGGGAAATGCCTATAGCAATAGCGGTAGTGGTGCGGCGGGTGGGGTGATGAGGCGATGCGGCGGGATGGCGATAGGGCACTGGGTGGCCACCATGGTGGGGATGGGGGGGAAGGCCATGGCCGCTCTCGTGTGGCTGAGGTTCACGCGCCTGTGTGTGCCTTTTTTTTTTTCTCCTCCTCCTGTGTGCGCGCTGTGCAGCATCGAGCTAGCAACAGGCGTGAGCGCGTGACAGCAATTGGGCGCCCGACCAATCTCGCACCCCATTGGGCCAGCTCGACAAAGTATCACGAGAGGATAGCATGGGATATTGGGAGGGATAAGATAAACCCGTTGAAATAGCATCAGTTATGGAGGAGCGAGGATTTTTGGGGAAGCACGGGGTTCGCACCCGCGCAAGAACACGGTCTTGAAAGTTGAAACTGATCTCTGACTGCAGGCAGAAATTTTTAACTGAAGCAAGCAGTAGAAACCGCCCGCGCAAGAGCCGCAGTCCTGCCGTCCGTGGCCCTGGCGTAGGCTGTGAATCCTGTGATCGAGGAGACGAGGCTCGTCGTGCGGCAGGTGTGTCCAGACTCCAGAGAAGCTGAGCAGGCATGGGCAAAATTAACAGAAATTGAGGAACTATACCAAAATAACTGAGACCAAAACCAAAATGACCAAACCAAACGAAACCGATATAAATTTCGATCCTATTTTTAGATAATCGAAATAAACGAAAAATTTCAGTTCCAGAACTCAACTAACCGAACTAACCAAAGTAACTAAAATATGACAAAAGCGCTACACAAACACTATAAAATACTAAATATATATTTATCAATCATTAACTATCATGTTTAAGCCTTAAGGCTGAGTCCAATGGGACTCCCTATATAGATTCTCTGTACACTGTTTTGCACTGTTTAACATAAATGTTGAGAGAGAGGCCCATTGGACTCAGCATAAGATTCAGATTTCTGATGCGCTATTACTTATGTTTCTGTTGTTATGTCGTGGTCTATGCCATAAAATGGATAATGTGTTGCTGAAATTTGCGACAAATTGTGTCATTTGATTGTTGTCACAATCATCTATTTTGGTTAGTTTGGTCATAACTGAAAACACACCGAATTGAGTGAAGACCGAACCGTTCTGTTCCACTTTGCTTATAATGTAATTCGGTTCCAATTTTTAGATAACCGAAGTTTTAAAAAAACCGAAGAACGGAACCAAACAAAACCGAAGGTTGTTGTCGGTCACTCGTTCTTTTCTTTATTTTTTTTGTCTTTTTGTTGCGTTTCGATGGCCTTATTACCGCGTATCGGATTTGTACTTTTGTTTCGCTGTTTTCTTCTTGAAAAACGTACTCCGCATGTTCAATAAAGTAATTGAGGGTGATGAGTGCCCAACGTGTCCGTATCCGTTCCTCAGCGCGCACAGCCACCCCTGGGTTCCTGCTCTTCATCCGGCTTTCCGTCGTCCATTGTCCTCTCGATTGGATTGCTCGCATTCATCGATGAAGGTGGATGATTTGGGAAGTCATGTCCAGGCAGCCGCAACTCTCCCTCGGTGGATCTCGGTCTCTATCACAACGCAGCTACCCAGCAGGCTTGGCCACGTCGGAAGACAGAGAGTTGGCGTGGGCAGTCAAATATAGCTCTCTTACTTCAGTATCCAGTGATGATATATATATAATGACTGTGTTTGGTTTGGTGTTAAAATTGGTTTGGCTAGGTAATTTGCTTTGCCAAAATTTTGATTTAGCCACTTTTAACATCGAACTAAATAGAATCATACTCTACACTACGCTGAAACATCTAGTAGCCCTACTTTTGGTTCCAAAAACATTACACAACATCATCCTAGGTGGGACCTCCTTACTCTGGACCCTATCAAAGTTGAATCTTTATCTCTCATCCGAGCCGTGTGTATTGCGACAATGATCATATTGCCAAACATGCTCACCAATGCACATGCATCCGGTTGTGTGCATGTGTTTTCCTATCATCATGTCTCTACTCGTGTGTCTGTGCTGCCTGCACGCCAACACGCGCGCGCGCGCACACACACACGAGGTAGCGACATGGATGGCGAGGTAGGGTGTGCTAGGCACAATGCAGGAAAAAAGGTAACATGTGGGGCTTGTCAACGCCAAGATTAGATCGAGTGCAACAGCCCATGAAAAAGGTTGTGGATATGCATTTTGGACAATTGATTAGATATTCCAGTAGATTATGTATGTGTATATTGTGAGAGAGTGAGAAACAAGACATAGGATATGCAAAATAGAAGTGCGAATGCACAAGCTGTTGCCATCGGTCGGGTCCTATTGATGGGATTGAAATATATAGTATACTCCCTCCATTTGAATTTACAAGTCGTTTGACTTTTTGCTACAAAGACTTGCTCGCTCTATTAAAAAAATTCATAATTATCATTATTTTTATTCTAATTTAGTTTTCTATATTATATACTTTAATTATGAATTGAAATCTTTTATATTTTTACAAATATTTTGAATAAGATAAGTTGGCCAAACTTAGTGTTAAAAAATCAAAGGACCTTGTAGTGTTTCAATTAATTGGGACGGAGGGAGTATACTATGTAATGTACTCCTATTTTAAATTTGAGGGCTCGGAGCCTTATTTAGGTATGCGCTGTCACTGACGACAAGAACGCAGGTGATGCAATACACCACTGTCCATCGCTTGCAGCACTGAACCGACCGCGGAGGCAACATCCAAACGACGTGTTGGACACCGTTGCATGGATCATGATCGATGACTACCGACCAATTCAATATGTACTACCTATGTGCTATGACGTTTGGAGTATATTGCGTCGATGTATATAAGTACGGAGTACATTGGAGTAGTTGTGGATGCATTGCAATTTGATCCAATAAACGACTCCGTTGACGACGTACGTCGGAGTAGTTGTGGATGCATTGCATGTACGCCGTCGATGTGACAAGAAGCTGAGCCTAGACGGAAGGTCCGTGCGCACCCGGCCGGCCGGGCAGCGGCCGGCGGGCCAGCTGCACATCCGCACCGCCCGAGCGGACGGCGACCGGTGGGCGGGGAGCCCGCGGGGACGCGTCCGGCGGGCATTCTCGGCAGTGGAGCCGCCGCGTGGCAACGCGGCGGCCGGTGCCGTCGCGGTCGCTGCCCAGTGCCCCTGCCGCCCGTCAGGCGCGCGCAGGTGTCGCGACCAGATCGGCCGGCCGTCCGGCCACGTCCCAGGCATGCGGCCGGGTCGCCGGTCGTGCTCGTGCCGCGCCACTTCGGCGCACCGGCCGCCGCGCACTGCCGCGCTAGTGCGACGGGACGGCCGGCCGGTCGAATGCGTGGTGCGGACTGTGCGAGTGCGCGTCATTCGAGCGCTGCGCATGCATGGCTGTGCGCTGCCGATGGTCGATTCCACTATTACCTGCACGTTCTTCGTCTCAGGCTCTCATCAGCCAGGTTGTGTCTTGGTGATGGACTAGAGCGCGCTGGCTGGCTCTCCCCATGTCCAATCCAACCAGCAAGTGGTGCGCCTGCGCATGCAAGGTGATTTCCGGCGGGGAGTTTGGCTCCTAGCTAGGCTGAGGTTTCACTCCAGTCAGTGGAGCTGGAGCATCGTATCTGTCTGATGTGCCCCAATCGGCCGGCCGGCCAGAGCTAGCGTACCAGAATCGGGCGAGGCCGGGTTAGGCGTGCGTGCTCTTTTTTGTTCACGCGCGCGCCCCTCAAAAAAATTCTCGTAGCAGCTATATATGCTAGGTTATCACCAGACCAGACTCGTGCATGCATCCGTCCACTTGTACACCAATGCATCTTTGAAAGTACATTGTTGACAAGGTATATGTCCGGCTGCGTCGTGTAACTCGTGTGTGTCCTCGAAAAGCCGTGTAGCAGAGCCGTTGGGTTACCCGCGTGGGCGTAGGCTTGCGTTGCGCCTCCGTGAGCTCCCTGTTCTCGGTCAGATACTCAGATCACTTGGGTGCCGGCGGCGATCCCGAGTGGGCGGTAGCGAGGAAGAGGAGCCAGCCCTGTGCACATTACAGTTTGTTGTTGTTACGAGAAACTCTGGCGTATCTGGGCTCAATCACCGGCGCGGCCCCAGCAATCCCGGCGAGAGGACATGACGAGACAGCAATCCCGCCTCCCGCGGCGTTGACAGTGCCGAACCGAGAGGCTGCAGCACAGCAGGCGAATAACCTGATCGGACTGGAATCATCTGAACGGGACATGCGCAAGCACGGTGCCTCGAATCGAACTGCCGCGGCGGAATAATACTCTCGCGCGCGTCCGGTCCGCCTACTCCGAACCGATGCACGTCGGACGGCGACGTGAGAGGACGTGCCGCGCCTCACCGCGGCTCCGGCAGGCGGCAGCCCGCACCCTGCCTGCCTGCCTGCCGAACCGCCGTCACAATGCACATGCATGGTCTGGGTCAGACGCGGGTGGGTTGGTAGGAAAATGGCCCATGATTGAGGGCCTCGCCGTGAGCCGGGCTAGGTGCGCTCCATCAACCATGATATGTGCACATGCGCCGCTCCGGCATCGGATCACATTCCCTTCGACGAGTAGCGACTAGCGAGCGAATCTATCGTCCGCCGCAGCAAGTGGCGCCACCAAACTAGTGCTTACTCAAACTAGTACTTACTTGACCCAGAGGTGGAGGTGAAATGAAGAGAAACGGGGGCGATGTCTCCGGCACCAGCAGCAGGTTGGCAGAAGGCGCGGAATGTTTGGCAAGGCGGTTTATTCTACAGACGGATGCGGGATGCTGCCAGTCAACACAACTCCGTATATTTTTTTTATCACTCGCCGAGTTCTTTCTAGAGATGGTACATGTTTGTGTTTGGTACATATATATGTATATATATTTTATAACTGTTTGGTACATATATAGATAGATGGATACCAAGAGCTAAGAGCGATGGCCAAGCTTTGATAATAAAAAAAAAAAAGAGCGATGGCCAAGCGAAATAGCCCCAGGTTGACACGACTCGACGGCCACAGAGGAAACTAACATTTCGCATGCAGCAGGGCAAGACAGCGCAGGAAAACAGGGAACCAAACACACAATCACTGATGGATAGATGCATGAAGATATAACCAAACAACCGTATCCGGCACCAGCCTGGCTCACCCAAATACAGGCATCCAGTCGACATTCAGGACTTTAGAAGCGATCACAAACTCGCATCAACAGACAACAATAGTGACCCTCTGGGGATGTTGGGACATCCGTTGATACAACTGCAGCCTAAAAATCTCGAACACATTTAGAATATTTGGAGTATTTGGCCACCAAACCAAAATCACTGCAACATAAACTGATGGTCGATACCGTCATGTGCAAGGCAAAGAGATTTCAGAAGGACGCACAAACTTCCAAGTGAAACCGAATACATAAAAGATACATATTCGCAACCGGATGAACTATTTATATTGTTCTTCTGAAGTTTATTTATATTGTTCTGGACCAGGAAACTTGAAGAAAAATACACGTATCATCTATCACAGCAAAAAGGTGGCCCAGAATCAAAGAAAAAACAAACCATGATAGCAATCATACATAAAGAAACTGTGCCTCAAGCTCGTCTCATGGACACCTAAAAAAACACACAACCACTCTCGTATGCGCGTATGCACAATTTGGAAAGACAAGCACAAGCAGGCATGCAAAAGAAATGGTTTAAGAGACAGCAGGAGCAGGAGCATTCCTCAATGTTGCACGTGCACGACTTGTACAGACGATCAGGTGTGCACAAAGATGACAAAATAATAGTAAAGACGCTTACGGAGTGCAGTTTTATGTTACCTAGTTTCAAGCACTACATTCATAAGAAAGTCCATATCAAAGCATACAATTTGACTTACCCCACACATAAACTCATCCAAACTAATTGTTTGAACATCTGAGGAAGAAGAAAAGGAAACTGTCAGTGGTTTGCAATCACAGTAGACCTCATGTGCTTAACTCACATTAAAGGAAAATACACGGATATACCGCGCTAACAAATAGGGAACTCGCGCCTGTGGAGAAAAACACAGATAAACATACACAACGCTATAACACAAAGATAGATGAACTGCATATACAAGTTTCAATAGGAAAGGTCAATACAAGTAAAAAAAGGAAAAGAAAAAAAAATAGCGTCTTCTTTAGAACGACCCCAGGAAGACACTGCACTGCAATCAAGAGTTCAGAATAGGCATGGATTCGTTGGGTAGACTGACTATTTGCAAGTATAAGGAACTCCTGCGTTTCAGCCAAGATAGATTCAATTTTTACCCTTCATTTTTCATGCACAATGATTTCACAGAAAGGTGACTTATCTCGGCCAACAGTCAAGATACACAAGCACGGTTCGGTACACAAAGTAAAACTTTTCCAGCCAACTGCAACTGAGACCAAAGCAAGAAAAAAAAAATGACAACTTTTACTTTTTTATTCAATGGCCTCTTACCTACAGGGTAGGGGAAACTAGGAAGATCCTCCCCTGCAGAAAGGCCACTCATATGGACGAGGTGATGGAGCAGGATCCATCGGATGGTTACTGTCATGCAACCCATTGATGCCTGCACCACTGAGGTTCCCATGTGTCCTTGCAGATCTGCCGCCCATGAACATGGTTGACCATGTCTCCGACAGCCGCTCGCTCTTTGCTGCTGGGTTCAACAACGTTGTGTCCACACTCCAGTCGACTGTTGTATAGTCATAAGGTGCTTGCCCGTTGGTTCTCCAATCAGCGTGAGGCAATGCAGAGGGCTCAGATGAACTCCAGCCTCTAAATGCCCCCAGTGATGACGCCACAGAACGAGAAGATGATGTACCTCCAGAACTCCAAGTACCACCCCAACCATTGGCAGCCAGCTCTATAGGATTAGAAACAAAAGTTTGTTGATGATTTGCATGTCCAAACGGCCTGGCAGCATTAATATTATCCAAACTCATAGCCCTTAGTCCATGTCCTAAGCCACCATTTAACATCATATCCACACCCGCTGCACCATTTAAGTACCACTCCCTTGCAGATGGTTCTGATGCAAACATACTATGGCTAGTGGATGGTAGGCTCTGCTTGGTACCTGCGGATTGAGGACGCTGCATTACAACTACTGACTCTCGCAAGCTTCCATTGGGCATCGCACTTTTCACCTCATTGGTTCCTGCCACATGCCGCATCTCTGACTTCAGTTGCGGCACTGCAACAGGCAAAGGCGACGATGCCACGTAAGGAACTGATGGAATCGAGTTGGAATTAAGACGTCTCTTCTCTGGTGGAACAAATTGCTGACGGCCCATCTCTGGCTTAATTGGTGTTGCCAGTGGCTGAAAACCTTTAATTGCAGGTTCCTTGGGACCACTGCCATTCATTAAAAGCTTATAGTTTATGTCCTTTTCCTCTCTCCTCATTTGTTGAGATCCTACTGAAGAAAATCCATTTGTTTGAGGCCTTGCAGGGTTCTGGGCAAGTATGACTTGCTGTTTGTTAGGCAAGCCACTCGATTCGCCAGATCCCTCAGGCTTAGGTGGGACTGCAGTTGATTCTTGCTTATGTGTCTTCAAGACCTCCTCAGCCTTTTCTAGATCACCCTCACAGGAAACAACTGCCCTTTCAACCTCTTGCTTTGTACACTTATATTTCGCCTCCAAGCTCACGATCTTTGCAAGCTCCTCAGCTATATCAATCTTCAAGTTAACTCCAGACTGTTGATCAGCTGCAAGTTGTTGCTTGGTTTCCTCGCTGCCATCAAAGTTGCAGAGCCAGGTAACAGACTCCTCAACGCAGCCCTCATTCTGTATAAGAGCCATCGTTGCTTGATCTGCTGAGAAACCCATTGCAACAAGCTTCTGCGCGAGTGCCTCCAATTTTCTGGACATTAGGTAACCCTTGCAACGCTCATGTAATTCCTGGGCACGCCTCTCCTTCTGCCTTTGATGCTTCTTCTCATTCTTCTGTCTGATCTTCTCGCGTTTGTCAATATCACATCCAGGAACAGAATCTACTCGAGACGCAGTGCTGGCTATTTTTTCCTTTGGATCTTCTGACTCACCAGAGCAGCTACCATTGTTGGAGGCACAATCAAAGTCCCCAGTACCATGGGAGCTACGAGAATGCTCATCTATTTCATCTGTGTTCCTCAAATTATTAATACCTTGGCTACCCAACAAAGAGGCTGATGGCTCCAGAACATGGAACTTTCCAGAGAGGTTATTATAAGAACTTGCAAGTGTACCATTCCCCGTTGGTTTTGCGGCAACCTTTGGTTGCTCTTTTGCAACTTTGGCGGCTGATCTGTCTTTCGACTTGGACTTGGACGCAGACGGCATTTCTGACAGGTGATTACACTGTATTTACCTGCATCGAATTGAAAAAGAAAAAGAAAAGGTCATAACTGTAAGAAAATGTGCGTACAGTACTAATCCTCCTGGCAAATGAGGCAGGTTCAACCATAACAAAAAAGAAAGTAT
Source organism: Paspalum notatum (assembly GCA_022530915.1). Classification (NCBI taxonomy): domain Eukaryota; kingdom Viridiplantae; phylum Streptophyta; class Magnoliopsida; order Poales; family Poaceae; genus Paspalum; species Paspalum notatum. Next base: position 30,852,047 of record CM039692.1, read on the forward strand.
CAACATCCAAGTAAAAAAAAACTAATTATAATGTAGAGTATAGGAACATGTATATCTAACCAAACATTCGATTGTCAAACTGCAAGGCAGACTCAAACAGCCGTTACATCAAGGAAACAACCATGCAATATGATCCATATTACAGCTAATGTAACGGAATAAAAAGGACTGATGTCCTGAAAACACATGAATGGCATGTTGCTCACGACACGACAACTAGCGCGGGCCTCTCGCGCCAAAAGAAAAAGGAACTAATCCGAGACACTTTGGCTCCACTTCCGTTCGACATGAAACCTCCATCCACTAAGGACATTATGTTTCAGTTGTTTTCTTTCTGTGAAGAAATTATGCTTGCTTCAATCTCCCATGTCCCATGATCAAGCAATAAGAAACAACCTTATGCTTGTTTCAATCTCCCATGTCCCATGATCAAGCAACAAGAAACAACCTTACGCACATAACGACAGAACAAACCCACGAGATACTTACTAAAATGTACAGAATCAGAGAACCCCAACTCATAGGATTGGCTCTGATTATATTCTCTCATGTTCCATTTTTTGTCGGATTAACCAAAACGGGAATCTTAAAAACTACCATAACCATAGTTTTGGATATTTTTGGCTGCATGAGCATTTTGCATCTATTTTAGCCTCTGAAAAAACAGTGCTTGCATTCCCCCAATCCCCTGAATTCTGAGACCTAATCATCAGCCAAAAGATAACAGACCGACAAATTCTCTTCTCACTTCTCAATCCTACAGCAAATTCGCCCGTAGCTCCACCAGCATCCACACACCGAGACGTAGATCATTCCTCCATGCCCTGGCACCGCGTGTCCCCATCGAATTCCCCAGAAATTCTCGACGTGGATCGCTCCTCCGCGCCCATGCACGCACGGGGACGCCCGCCACGGTCGCCCCCGCCGCGGAACCACGCGAGCCCCTGGAGCCCGACGGCCCGTCCCCCGCCGAAATTCCACCGGCGCGTGGCGCCCGCCGACGCTCCCGCGAGCGGCCGCATTCCCGCGAGCCGGCGGATCAAAAAGTGGGGGCAACGGACGCCACGCCGGAACCAAATCGAGCCAGCGAGGGATCAGAGAGGGAGGGAGAAGCGGAGAGATGGGGCAGGGAGACGAGGAGCTTACCGGCGGCGAGGGAGAGGCGTAGGGTTTTGGCCCGCGGGCGGCGAGGGAGATCGAGGGCGGCGAGGGATTGGGGCGCGCGGGCGGGGCGGGGGGGCGGGGCGAGAGAGCCTTCTAGGGTTTGGTTGGTTGACGCGGGTGCGGTGGGGGTGGGGAGGAAATGGAGACGAAGCGAGACGGGAGTACGGGGCGAGGCGGGGCGAGCGAGACAGCGGGCGAACGAGAGCCGCGACGCAGGGGGAGGCACACAACCGACGAGCGACGAGCGATCGGGTGGTGGGCTTCCGGGCTGGCCTGGCTGCGACTGGCTTGCGGTGCCGCGCTGGTCTCTTGCGTTCCGCGTGTGGTGGGGGTGGGACGGCGCGCGTGCGCCGGCGTGGATCGGGTGGGGGCGCCTTCCTTCGCTTCGGCCGTGAGAACCTCAAGGCACGGCGGTACGGCACACGGGGGTAGGCGGTAGAGAGTTTGGAAATTCAGAAATTGGATTGGACTACAGGCCCAATTTTGGTGGAAGACTGTGAGAGTTGGGTCGAGCCCATAGCCCAATACATCAACAGATGCAGCCCATTTAGTGGCCCAGGTACATTCGTCTCGTTTTTCTCATCAGAATTTCTATTTATCTCCCGAATGATTTTTAGTACTCTTTTCATTCACTTTTGTGTGGCTGTGATTGTTTTAAGATTTGTGTAGTTCATTGTTCTTTTTTTTCTATCCGGCCCATTCTAAATTTGTTTTTTATTTTCTGGTTGTTTCACTCCGCCTCCACTCTCTCCCTTCGCCTTCTCCTTCATCCTCTCCCGCTCCCGCCGGGCACCGCGCCACCGACGTCGCGGGAGGAGGCACCCGGTCCGCGGTCGTGCGCAGTTGCCTCCCTCGTCGGTCGGCAGCATCTTCCTTGCCAGCGGCACCCCCGGCCCAATTCTCCGCGCCGCACCGCCGCGGGAGGAGGAGCTAGGTGCGCGGGGCCTCGCAGCTGTGGGAGGAAGAGCTGGGCGCACGGGCGCACCATAGCGGAAGGAGGCTTCCGCGTGGGGCTGTGCGGTCGGAGAAGGAGGAGGAGGTGGGCGCGCGGGGCGTCGCGGAAGGAGGTAGCTGCGCAGCCAGGGGAGGAGGTGGTGGGCTCCTAGGCCCGTGCCGCCACTAGAGGAGGCGCCGCGACGCTTGGACTATGGCGCTGCGGTAGCCTGCGCTGCTCCTCCGCTGCCTCCTCGAGCCGCGGGGGCTGCACTGCCGTCTATGGGGAGGAGGTGCGTGGGGCACTGGCCGCAGCTGGAGAACGCGTGGTCCGACCGTGGCGGGGCGGCGAGATGCGTAGGAGGATGGGGAGGGGAGAATAGGTGACGTGTCAAATTCTAATTGGTTAGAAAAGTGGATGATATTTAGAAACAAAACCACCCGAAACGATGGGAGCTCTCATCCACTTTTTTTCTTTTTTTTAGACTTGATGTAATTGTCCCACCTATCCCACCTCATATATTTAAACTCCATACATTGTGTTTACAATGCACCCTCTAGTGACCTTAGTCTTACAGCACTGGTGGCGCAGTTGTTCCCTTAAGATGGTCTTCTTTCTCCTCCTCTCTCTTTTTCTACCTAGTCCAGTACCAACCTTTTTTACTTTAAAATTGTTGCAACAATAGAGTTCTAATTCTTCTAGTTCTAGGGTCTATTTTTTATTACTATGGCAATGCCGCAATGGTAAACCATGTTCTGATTGTAAGGTGCAATCATTCCTATGGAATGCATGTTTCATTATATATGTTGATGGTGTGCATATTATGTGAATATTTCATATTCACAAGTGAGCAGTTGTAAGGATATTTTGGGCACTTTGGCTCTAGGTAATAGATTTCACAAATTTAAGAGTATCCATATGTTTAATTCTTAAATATTTGATGGTCTTATGGTCCTTTCCCCCTTTGTTCCATTTTCTATGCAAACAATATTGTTTGTTTTTTAGATTTTTCTAGCAATAATATTTTAATTGTGTCATGGACTATTTTAGATTCCTCCAATTAAAAATCATTGTACCAATGATACATTTCATTTTTTTCCCTCTATACTGCATGTAAATTTTCACTCTCTCAGTCTCAAAATATAACTATGTATAGGTTTGCCGTAACTCAAATCGTTTTAACTTTAACTAGAAATAAATAGAAAAAAATCTATAAAGTTTATCAACGTAAAAAAAGATGTTAATAAATCATGGTGAAACCAACTTTCATAACATGTAATATCTTCTATTTGAAAATAATTATTTTTAGACCTAGGGTAGCGGTTTGTGCATCCCTTTGTCCATTTTCAAACTCTCTCTATGTACGGTACATTTACAATGCACAAACAGTATTATGCACAATGTGCTAGCTGCACTCAGCCTTAGAGATATTAATGGTCAAAGATGAAAATGTTTGCCTTTGGACAAACCTAAACTTAGCTATATTTTGGGATGGAGCGAGGGAGTATTTGTTTGTAGATAATTAAATATTGAATAGATTTATGAACTTTTAATTTTTTGTTTATCAAAATGTTTTTTATTATTTTTTAGATGATTCTAGTTGTGGAGTTTAATTTGTTTGGTGGTTTATTTTTTTTGGGTCTAGTGGTGACATATCACTTTCTAATGTCTGTAATGGTTTACGAGATACCCTCTGTTTATTCAGTGGTCGACCCGATTCAATTTGTGGCCAACCAAAAAAAATAACTCCATCCGTCTTCCGCCTAGGGACGACACTCGCCTCATTCGCAGGGGGTATCATGCGTTGACTCTACAAGACTGTCAACAAGACAGAGGGCAACACCCTAGGCGGACAGGATTTCCGTCCACCCATCCCTCACCATTTCTACTTTCTCCACCTCTTTCTTCTCTATGCCTCCCCCATGTCGCAGGCTCCCACCCTGCCTCCACTACCGCTACCATCCCTATAGATGGCCAAATGGGCCGGTCCAAACGGGCGGCACGAGGCACGGCACGACACGATAAGCATAGTGCCGCGCCAGCACGGCACGATGCTAGTGCCGTGCTTGGGCCAAGGTTGAGGCACGCAGTGCCGGCACGGCACGATTATGTTTTTTTTATTTTTTTATGAATATATATATATGAAAATATATTATCTAATCTCAAACACAAAAAAAAAAATGCAAGCTTAGTTGGCTAGATTAGGTGCTTTAAACCTCTTATGCAAGAAGTCTAGGGTTCAAATCCCCTTAGACATCATATTTTTGCACTTTTTTTCCATCCTTACTCCCCATTTTGTTGGGCCCACCGTGCTCGTGGGCCGGCACGGCACGATTAGCAGGCCGCTGTGCCGTGCCTGGGCCGAGCTTGCCCCAGACACGGCACGGTTGGCCCGCCATGCCTATTGGGCCGTGCCGAGCCGTGCCCGTGTCGTGCCGCCCGTTTGGCCGTCTATAACCATCCCTAAACTAGCGTGTCGCTCCCCCTCTCCTGTCGTTGACCCTCCCCACCGGTCGTCCACTGATCTCTCCGCCGCCTGTGGGCCTTGACTCTAACGCAGAGGTGGAGGAGATCTCTCCAACAACTCAAACCCCGAACCCCTACCCCCTAAATCAACGGCAACGGCTGAATTGAGGAAGGGAAATATAGATGGGTTTCCTCAATTGCCGTTTTTATGTGTCTATATGGTATAGTCGCCACAAATACGTACGTGGAACACCGCTGACGATTTGGTAGCAGCTTGTGGTGCCCTCACTTCACTTGTGTTCAAAACTTCAAATGAAATTGAAAAGAGAGCAAGAACCGGAAAGCTTTCCGCAATCTGCATGAATACTAAGGAGAAATAAAATCAAAAGAAATTTAAAGCTAAAGCTAAAAGCGTCGTCAGTAAAGAAAAGCAAAGAGCATGATGCCTCCCAACCTTCTTCAAGAGAAAGCAAAGAATCGATCTGTGTTGCCTCACCGGCACCGCGCAGTTCGTGCCATATACTGATACACATACACCCTCCCCCCAAGCACAGAGCGCTACGTTTCTCCATTCTGCCACTCTCACTTCCATTCGCATTGTTGCGCGCGCACGGGCGGGACAATGGCGCCGCCGCGCCGTCCCTTCCTGGCGGCCTCGCTCGCCCTGCTATGCACCGCGTGCACCATGGCGCCGCCACTGGCCTCCGTCGCCGGCGCCAACGTCCCGATCACGACGTGCCGGTCGTTCTGCGGCAACATCACGGTGGACTACCCGTTCGCGCTCCGGCCGGGGTGCGGCCACGCGGGGCTCCGCGACCTGCTCTTCTGCATCAACGGCGCGCTGATGCTGCACCTCCCGTCGGGCTCCTACCGCGTCCTGGACGTGGACTACGCCTACCGGGGCCTGACCCTGCACGAGCCGGCCATGTCCGACTGCCGCGCGCTGGACCGCGCGCCGGCGGGCCGGGGCAACGGCTTCGTCCTGGAGCCGTGGCGGGAGCCGTACCTGTCGCCCGACCCGGACAACGCGTTCCTCCTCCTGGGCTGCCGCGCCACCTCGCCGCTCTTCCAGGGCTTCCCCGACCGGCACCTCCCCTGCCGGAACGTGTCAGGGATGGGGTGCGGCGACTACCTCGGCTGCCCCGCGTGGGACGACTTCTACTCCGGCGGCGGGAGCAGGCGCCGCCCGTCCGGCGACGCGGCGTACGGCGCGGCCGTGCAGGGGCAGCCGCCCGAGTGCTGCGCCGTGCCCTGGAGCGCCATCCGGGCGGTGAACGTGTCGCGGCTGGAGTGCGAGGGGTACAGCAGCGCGTACAGCCTCGCGCCCGTGCGCGCCGAGGGCGGCGCCGCGGGGTGGGCGTACGGGATTCGGGTGGCGTGGACGCTGCCCGAGTCCAACCGCGGGTTCTGCGGCGCGTGCCGCGCCACGGGCGGGGCGTGCGGCCACGACAAGGAGAGCCAGGCCGACCTGTGCCTGTGCGGGGACTGGAACTCCACCTCCAACTGCGACTCCTCGGCCGATGCCGAGCGGTCGGGCGCCGCGCCGTGCCCCGTCGCCGCGCCTCGCTGGGCCGTCCTCGCCTCAGGTAACAAAGATCGTTGTCACTTGTCAGCGTGCTTGGGTTGGATCCATGCACTGTCAGTTCAGTCGATCTGCCACAGTGCCACGCTTCTCATCGTCGATCCATTCCATTCATTTGCTGGTACTGAGCTTGCCCGTTCACTCCGATGCAGGATTGATGATGTCACTCTGGTGGTACGCGTGGAGATGAGACCCGTGAATGGTGGACCTTGGACCGGTGTCTGGTGGTGGCTTCCGCCTTGCTGTTTCGGTTGACATGTGCTACTCATTTTGCTCGTATAGCATATATAGTTGCTTGCAACAAGTGGTGCGTAGAGTACTTTATTAGTAGCACTAGGATTATGCGATCCAATCTGTTTTCTAGTAGTGTCTCTGTGACACATGAATGGAACGTTGGCACGTTGCAAGGCTGCCCGTGCCGCCAAGAGAAGGGGGATTCTCCAGGATCTTTCTCGATAAGACGATAACCGAATATCCTTAGCTGAAATATGTTATTTTAGCCTTTCCAATGCTCTAATATCTATTTTTTTGACAAATCTACTTGGTGATCTGCAACCACTAATTCAACTCCTTGGTTTAGCCAAAGGAAACTGAATAAAGGCTACAATTTGATTGTTCACTCTATCTAATAAGCTTATTGATTTTTGTTTTCTGTAATATGTCCTCAGGTGCATGAAAAAAAACGTCAAACTTCGAGTACAGGGAGCATGCAGGGCAATACTTTTGACTGTTATTTGAGATTTGTGGTTAAGTTTATCCTATGCCAATTTTCTCCTGAAGTGCGTGACTGTTATTTGAGATTTGTGGTTCGTTTCACCGGTTGATATTAGAGTACTTTGACCTTTCCTGTTACCTGCGTGCAGCCATATCTTGTTTTCTTGGATTCAAAGCATATATTTTTTCTTTGTTTAGCATGCCAACAAACCTTTTCATGATTATTGTCACCTCAAGAACCACTATCTATATTGCCAATTTGAAATGATATGGTTGCCTCGGAATAAATAAAGAGATATTATTACGCCGAGTGGCCGCGGAGGGCGTGCCTCTCCGGAGTCGGCATAGAGCGCTTCACTGGGCTGCTAACTGCTTGGCCTCGGCAAGTGGCCTGTCGTAGCCCCCGACGGGGAGTGTTATCGCGGCGTTTTTTATAAGTACTCGTATATATTAAAACTTGGAGAGAACAGAGTACAACTGTTTGGAAACTGATGTCCCAAAAACATGATTGTTGCATCCTATCTACTCTAATAGAGTCATTGCAGTGACTCGTAAAAAGATGCTCATCACTATGAGTGCAAAGAGATCTAAATATCTGTATTTCGATCTTCTGTCACCACAAATCGCCACAAACACAAGTAATGTCTCTAGCGGGGGCGTTGGGCCTGAAGGCCACGCCAAAGACCCTGAGGATCCTCATTCTTGCATGCCGACAGTATAACGGCGCACCTCTCGAGTATCTGACCGGATAGTGACCAAAAAATTTTCCAATGAAAAATAAACGGCCTGTTTGGATCCGATTATAATCGGATTATGGTGGGGAGAAGCGAAAAACCCACCCAAACAGGTTGCTTCTCCCATGAGCCCACTTCCCACAGAATCCTCCCCGCAGTAGAAAACCCGATTACTGGTAAAGCGGCAGGCAACTCGCGAATGGAAAAAAGCGGCCGATTCTCCCATCCCCGTCCGTCCGCCGGTGCCACCACCCTCGCGCTGTCGTTCGTCGGCGGCTCCTCCAGTCCGCCGGCGTCGCCTCCACCCGCCGCCGGCTCCTCCAGCCCACCCAACGCCTCCTTCCGCCCGCCGGGCTCCACGCGGTGGAGGGGACGAGGACGGGAGGATCTCCTCCGCCTCCGTGCCGAGCACCTTCTCCGTCTACGCGCCGGCCCTCCACCACGTCGGCCTCCCGCCTTCTCCCCCTCTGCGGCGGCCTGCCTCCGCGCGGTCGGCGGGCTCCTCTGCCTTCGCGCGACAAGGAGGGAGGTCCTCTCCCGTGCCGGTGCTCCTTCCGCCGACGGCCACCTGCGACCCCGCCTTCTCTCGCGTCGGCCAGAGCGGGGAGAGGAGGTGGGGGAGGCTGCCGCGCGAGGAGAGGTGGCGAGGATGGCCGACGGAGGAGATTTACCGGGGTGGAGCGATGGCCGGGGAAGAGGGGAAGAGGAAGAGAGAGAAGCTAAAAATCGAAGATTGCCAAACGCTATGCTTATCTATGGAGCAGATTCTCCATACCATAGCTTGGTAGATAATCCTACTCACAGTAAAATCGAGATGGAAAAAAACGTAACCAAACAGGGCCAAAATAAACTGAGTTGTTTGATTGACAGATAGAAAATTTTCTCAAAAAAAAAAAGGCCCCAATTCATATAGAAAAACCAGAACTACAGCACCACTACAAATGATCCAGAGGCAGAACGGGTGTAGCGAGGGCGCCACCATTCCTAGCATCCATATTTCCATATGGTCTTCTTATTAGCTTCACCCCTGACAACATGATAAGCATATCATTTGCATCATCCTAGTCTATGACTTTATATTAAGTCATGTGCTGCCAGCATGTTTTTCGTCGTCCCGACCATCTTCCACGGGTACAGACGTATAGGTTTTGTAGCAGTCAATACTCCGTATCTTTTACGCCAATCAAGACTCTGCAGTCGTGGTAGATTATCTTCTTGGATTTGATAGTTTATCGCGGTTGTGCCTCGTTTGGTTTCTAGTCGCCCGTTTGGAATGGGGTAATAGTGAAGGAATTTCAAAGGAACGAGAAATCTGCATTTTGCTTACGTATGCATGCGTTTTTGATCAAACAAAATGGAGGTAGAAGTTCTAGAGGAAAGACAACAACATCTATACTTCCACGGGAAGCAAAAAATGAGCTCAGACCCAAGGGAATCGTTGGCGCTCGCGCTTTCTCTACTCCCTCGTTCACTAATCAGACTATCTGCACTTCTATCTATACATTCTGTATAAGTGAAACCCACTATATCTCATTAACTCAATTCTCTCCACGTGCAAATTATCCACGTCATCGTTGATCCCACATCCTTAATGCAAAGTACTACCTACTATCAGTTATGCACAGAAGGCCAACAATTATCTGCGCTGCCACTAATGCGGCGCTGAATCCTTCGGTTTCTAAAGCCGAATCGTCCACGCGTCCCATTGTCTCCCTTAGCCGTTCACCCTTCCACGCGTGATGATCTGCTACTCCATGTCTCCGTATATATATTCTTCTTATGTGCCTTGATGTGAACCAAACTCAATTCGTTCTCATGCCATCAAAATTATGCATTTGCAGGGTGGTCGGGTGGAGATGGTAGGGACGACGTAAGACGTCGTCGAGCGGTGTGGCGGCATCGCGCAGGCGCAGCACACGGCCTGACGAGAACTACTGCAAGTCGCTCTACTAGGTCGACATGCGGAGGCACACATGGCCTGTGAGAAAGGGGAGACCGCGGCCCGCGGGGCAGCAGCTGGAGCCATAGTGCAGCTACGGCCTACGGATGACGATGGTGGGGCGCGGGAGCTACTGCGCCGCACGACGCAGAGCAGAAGGTGCAGAGCAGCCGGCCGGAGAAGCACCATTGCAGAGCAGATTATGACAGCAGCTGGAGCCGAAGGACACTGCTGCCAGAGCCGCGACTCCTCGCACCACTGCAAGAGGACGGGATCCGTCTCGCATCAACAGTGCCGTCGTTCTCTCGCTTGGTAGCTCGCAGGCGGCGGTAGGGCACCTCCGTTCGTGGTACACAAGCAACTGAGCAAGGTAGCGAAACATCACTCCACCAGGAAGAAAAGAACATAATTTTTTGCTAGCACGTGGGCCGGGTCTCACAATCCCAAACCAAAAGGAGACCAAAAATCCAAACAAGAAAATTTTGGAATAGATGTGGCATTTTTTTAGAATTTACTATATATAAATGGCTTTTTTTTCAAAAGTTTTACGGTGGTTGAAATGGTACCCACCGGTACTAGACGGGACCACTATTTTTTATTTTTTAAAAGTCTTTATGCCCTTTATAGATATTAAAAAAATAAAAAAACGGGTACCGGTCTCACCATTTTCATACCGGACTGTACTATTTGGTACCGTTTGGTACCGGTACTGTGGTACCACCTATTTTTGAATAGTTAGATTTCCACTGATGGATGGCTCCTATTTTTTTCGACTACCGTAAAATTTGTATAATTCTATAGGTATTTTTGGATGATCATTTAGTACAAGAAAAAAGTTGCCGAATATGGTTGTATTCAATATTGGATTAGTCGATATAAACAAACCTGTATCATAATAATCTGACTGTGGAAGAACAAGTATTCAAATAGCCTTAACCTCTGAATATTAATATTCGCATGGTAACGTACAACATAAGTAATAACACCTCTAAATCCTTTAGCCAAATTTTAAGTATAGTCCCGCAGCATCGTGCGGGGTATCACCTAATTTCTCTAAATTTCTCCTCCAAAAGAAATATTCTAGCCCAGTCATCAAGATTCTTTCCTACGAATCAATTTCTTCTGCATTCCTGTTCCTTTAAATATTTCCTCCACATCCCACCATCTAATATTTTATTCATACATTTCCAACCACCACCCACATCCCGCTGCCACTTACACGTGGGCCCCACCGCGGCCTTGTCTCGCTTCTTCTCGGCTCTTCCAGGCGAGCGCCGCCAATCCCTCCTCTCTCTCTGCTCGACTCCCCCGCCACCGCCGCACCCCACCCGCCTGCGATGGCCGCCCCTTCTCCTCCGCCGGCCGCCCGAGCACAACCCCGCTCCGCCCCACCGCCATGCACCTCCTCTACCACTCCCGCACCGCCGCGCCGCCACCGCTGCCTTCGCCTTGCACGTCGTCCCCAATCGGTCTCCCCGCCGCAGCCCCTTCTCTTTCTTCCTCCGCCACCGCCCGAGCCAAGCGCCTCCCCAAGCTCCGCGCCGCCTCCACGTCCGCCTCTGCGTGAAGCAGCTCCAGCGAGTGCGGCACCACTGTCTCCTCCGACACCCGACCCTGCTCGCGCCGGCCGCCACACAAGCCGACGGCCGTCCTCCGCGCCGCAGCCTCTACCGTGCGACGGCGAATCGACCTCTGGGACTGGATCCGTCGCCGCCTCATCCATCCTCGTCAGGCAGCACCCATCCGCCTCTCCACCGCCGCTGGCAGCCCTATTCCTCTGCCCCTTCGCTGTCTTCCGTCCGAGCGCGCGAGAAAGAGTGGTTGCCAGGGTCCATGACGCTACAGTGCGTGGCGGAGACCTCCCGTTCCGCTGGATTTGGAGGAAAGCTGTGATGCCCCTGGCATCTCAAAAGCCTTAACACACAGTTAGACATAAACTAATAAGGAATTAGGACTTGGTCATGCTTGGGAAGTAATGAGAACTAGATGGAGGAATCACTAAAGTCAAAATTTTCTATCCAACATACAAACCCACACAATATTTCATTTGGTTAAGTCAGTTCCCAAAAATCGATTCTGAAATTACTTTTGGATTCACTATACAACTTCACATTCTCCCTTTCTATGAAATGAAATTGAACTTATCACCTTTCAAATGCACCTATTGTGGGAGTGATTGGCCCTCATTTGACACTTCAAAAGTTGGAAACAAGAAAGTCTCTACACAAAGTAAAATTCCTGTTTTAACAAATCTTGGAACACACTTGCATCCATAGTTCAAAATCTGATGGGATTCAGACCAAACTCGTATTATCAAACTTATAGGTCATCTGCTGAGGAACAACTTTGGTAATTAGAGCTTAGCCACCTATTGAGGCTTATGTGGTGTTTAGGGCCATTTTCTACCAACACAGAAAACCAGTTCAAATCAGCCCTATTTAGAAATCTCCAATTTCCTCTAGCCTGCAGCCACTTTCATGCAAAACTCCAATTGGAAAAGTTGTAGGATTTGAAATTCTAAACAACTCACTCAAAAGGCATTTTGGGAGAAAAGGCTTAGAAATAGGAGTTTTCATTTTTCAAGCAATAAAAGTACCCTGCCCACAAACTAGGGCTGCTAGTAAAATTAGAATTTAAATCATATTTACACTTGGAATCTGGGGTAGTCCATTTTGACAAAGTTGTAGAGTTCAAAGGGTAGGATATTTCATTCAATTGGGGTTTTTCCAAATTCGGCCTCTAAATTCATCAAAATGGCGATTTTCAGCGTGAGAGGAAACACATTTTTATTTTGCTCTTTTCTCTCTTTCCCGCAGAAGCTGACGGGTGGGCCATTCGGTCCGAGGGAGCGTCCGGCGCCTGCACGGCCGAAGCCACGCGGCCGCCGGTCTCCGACACCGCCGTCCGGCGCCCTGCCCGTCGCCTGCCCGCGCCCCTTCTTCACCGAGGCGGAATCTCGCCCCCTCCGCTCGCCCTCGCTCCCTCCAACCGCTCCCTGCCCCTCCTCCCCGAGCGCAGAGCGCCGCCGGGCCGCCATTGGAGCTGCGGGCTCGAGTTCACCTGCGCCGGTCGCTTCGGGCCGCCTCCCTCTCTCCCGACGCGTGCCCCGGCGTCGCCGCACCTCCTTCCACTCGCCCGCGCCCTCTTCCCTCGCTCCCAGGTCTCTCTCTGCCTCCATCAGCACAGAGCGCCGCGCGCCGCCCGCCAGAGCCGCGCTCGCGGCGAGCTCACACACCGGCCGCCGCAAGCTGTCTCCGCCCCGTCCGACGCGCTTCCTGCGCTCGCCTCACCCTCCTCCGTCGCCCCGGCTACTCCTCAGCCCTCGCCGTCACCTCCTCCACCTCTCCCCACGGGCGCCCACCCGCCACCGCCATAGCCGCCGTCGGCTCGCCGTGGAGAGCCCTCTCTGGGCCAATCCCGCGCCTCCAGACCGCCGCCCCTAAGCCCGCCCGGCCCGCGCGCAGCTCGAGCACCCCTCGGCTCGGCGAATCACCGCCTCCACCATCGGAATCGGATCCGCGCCGCCCCGCGCCGCCGAGCCGTGGCCGCCTCCGGTTCACCCCGATTCGCGTGCGTTCCCCGTCGGTCCGGGCCTCCTCGCGCGACTAGGTCTTGGGAAAGGCGAAGCCCCTCAACCGGGCCATCTTCCGCCGCTGCTTCGGCTCCAAGGCGCCGCCTCCTCGCGCGTCGCCGCGCGCGGGAACGCCGCCGCGCCGTTCGGCTTGCCCCTGTCCGGAGGAAGAAGAAAGGAGGGGGTTTTTCCCCAAAACCCCCTCGATGTTGTTCTAATTGCACGCTCTATGCGCTGTGTCGTACAGATCTTGCACGCTAGCCCCTGAGGTATATAGTTATTTACGTTTAAGTCCCTGATCTGAATGAATTTCATTTAAATGCATTTTTCTAAACCTAAGAACTCTGAAAAATCATAGTAAATCAAATAAAAATCCTAAAAATGCAAACTCGGTGGCTATGGACTCCTTGTGAATAGATCTATAGAATAGATATGATGTGGATCCATGAATTGACTGTTTTAACCTTGCTTGCTTCCGTGCATGCTAAAACAAAATAAAAGCCAAAAGTAGGTCAAATGAACTCCAAATGCGATGGAATTTGGACAGTAAGTTTATTCATGTAGGCACTATGTGATTTTTGGTAGCCCTAGCATTGGTTGGTTGGTTACTATTTTATTTTGTGCATGTATTTTATGGATGAAAAAGGGATGCTACCTAAAATGGACTTAAAATGGCTCTCTGGTATTTTCCTATACTTTGGATAGCATAATCAGCCCACTGGTGAAGTATGAGTTTGTGCATATCATCATATCTGATACTATGAAGTGTGGGCTTGCCTTGTGTCCACAATAACACTCGTGTTAAGAAGCTTATCAATCACTTTTCTGGCTATCCATAAAATAATTGTCCGCATGACTACTTGATACTTAGGCATAGCAACCATTGCATCAGGCATACCATTCATGTAGCGACGCTTAATGCAGATACGTCATCAAGAAGCAAGTGCGTGGAACTACTTCAATCAACGGTGATCCAAAAGACCAACTAAGACCCATTCACGACCTGGAGGGCCCATCAGTCGTGCTTGGAAGGAGGAGTTGTCCAAGGGATCAAGGGGTTGCCTGGGGCAAAGCCTCACAACCCGGCAAACTAATAGTAGCTTAGTTTGTTGGTTTATGAAAGTGAATCAAGGTAGGCAGGCCCTACATTCTCCTAGCAAAATTATAATTTATGATTACGCATATGCATTAGGTATTGTTTGGAACCTTATTGCATTAGAACCACTGGCCGTCCTGGCCCTAGCACCTATATTAGGTACGTAGGACGAGTTGCCTAGAAATGCTAGGCTCGAGTAGACACGAGTGAATGGTCACTCGTCGCGTAGGGTGACTTTGAAAAAGAAATGGAACACTGGCAGTTTTGCCATGATAGTATATGATGTTGATGATAAATTGGAGACCGGGCGGAGATTAAGCTATATTCTTGCGGTGTGCGTTGTTGCGGTGTAATGGCTCCGCCCGAGTCGCATAAGGCCTGTTCGCTGTTCGCCTGCTGGTTGGCATGCCATTGCTAGAATGCTTATCCGGTTAATGGGGCCGGAGAAACCTTACTTGTGCCATCCGGAGAACAGAAACACGTTCCTACCCACTGGTTGAGAGGAAGGTGGCCCGGGGGAGCTTGGTACTCATGGCGGGGAGTCCGAGATGTCGGCAGGCTCGTCATGGGGGCACAACCCGGGAGTCAGGTGGGAGTGAATCGAACTTGGGATGGGACAGGTGGAGGAGGGGGACTATATGTGGGAAAGCCGTCGTGTGAGTAAGCATATGGGCCCCTGGCATTTTTAGTTATTCCCGGGAATTAGAAATCGATTCGAATCGCTGATACTCACCAGGTGTGAGAATGCCAAATACCGCACATGGGCAACGTAGTAATAACTTTAATACCATATGATTATGATTCATGTTTTCGAATATTACATGATTGGTTACTTAATTGATTTTTGGATGCTTCAAGTTTATGTCAATTATTATACTCTAAATGGTTATCTCTTTCTATCATAAGGGGTAGCGGCTGTCAAATCCTGCTACTTTATGTAAAATCAACTTTTGTTAAAAATCAATGGCTAAGGACCTAGATGATAGTAAGCAAGCTTTGCGTCAGCCGTAAGCCAATGCCATTAAGTCCTCTGAGTAATTAGTACTCAGGGTTTGCCCCCAACATTTGGTTTTCAGGTATGGAGTTCCTCTTTTGTGCCTGCGTGGGTGGAGGAGCTTGTTACCACCAGGAGTGAGCCGAGTCATGATCTGGCAACGGGGTGACATCAGTGGGCATGATGTCACTCTCCTACTGCAAATCTTTTGTTTATCATGAACTGTGATCTTTAATTTCCGCTGCGAGACACCATTTCGAACTCTATTTTATTATGGACCTATGTTGAACCTATTTTATTCAGAACCTGGTTTGTAACTTAAAGTCTTATTACTATCTATTCAAATGCCTGTGATGATGTAACTGTTGTGCCTCCATCGTGAGTCGGATGTGTGTGATGTCGGTTCATCTGGGATTTGGTGCAAATCGAGAGCCGAGGGCTTCCCGACGGACGACCGGGTTTAGTACGGTCTAAGTACACTGTAAGCTAATGGTGACAGGTGTACTTAGCCCGTATTAAATCGGCGGTTCCGCCACAGCTGGTATCAGAGCCGATCATACACAGACAACAGTTATATCATCAAGTTTTGGTTTACAAACTTATTTTCAAAAACCCATTTTCAAGGAATTCAAAAATGAGAGTATACGCTATGCCCGTATAAGGATGTTAGTGCTATCCAGGTGACATCGCTGAAATTCTAACCTAGGTAGAACTCATATGCATATTTGGCGCTTGGGAGTAACTTTTCGGCCATAGCTAACCCCAGTACTGGAGGAACGCTATCGGGATTTGTGAATGGTTGTACGCCCTGCATTCATGCTGTATAAGTAAAAGCTCTTTAAGGGTGGTGGGCATGTTTGAGGCCTTCATGGCCACCACACTTACATTCGGTTTTGGGATCCACCTTTTTCTCGACAATCCCCAGTACTGGTGAAAAGTCAGGCTTTGGGAAAAGGTGCAAAGGCCCACCAACGTTGTCCACGCAGCGGTCACGCGTGGATGCCACACTAGGTGGTAATGTATGAGCATGCATTTTTCGGCAGGTACACTAACCACGTGCGAACTTAAGAACGACTAGAGAACGACTAGTTGCATTAAGGAGAGACGTGCATATATGTCACCGAAATAACGCTAGTTATATATAATATACATAGGATGTGTGGTGTGAGACCGAATAGGACGAGTCATGCATCATTCCATCTCATCTCATATGTCTTGCTGTGTGTTTGGTTAAAAAGAAACTAGATTCATATTGTAAATGTACATGTGTTGCTACTGTTTTGAATTATAGTAGAAAAGCAAGTGAAATTAACAAAAATTTTGCATATGAAACTGGTATAACACATAACTTGTGATAACTTTTCTATGTATCCCTCGCTCTAGGTATGAATGGTTTAACAAACGTAAACCAAATACATTAAGCATCTTTTAGCCCAAAAATCAAACCTTTGTGAAAATTTCAGGTTTAAGACATGTCACACATTCTCTTACTACAAACATTTGGTATAGAAGTCGCACATAGTGTAGTGATGAGTTCACTTCTCAGACGTTTTTCCTTCAGCACATAAGTACGAAATGCCCTATGACCACGTTAGGCCTTCAAACTCCTGAATTGACCGGAGCCTTAGTTTTTCTTGCTACAGATGTCGCAACCATTGACGCAGCCCTTCGACTTATGCCCAGGTTACCATGAGTCCGAAAAAACTAAAGCCACAATACCTCAGGGTCATAAGAAGAGAAAAGCGGAAGAGTCCTCCACGGGTGCAGCCTCAGTTCAACATCTGCGACCCGGGATGGTTCTATTAAAAGGATTTGTCAAGCCTGAAGATCAAATCGGGATGGTTAGTATGTGTCGACAACTGGGTAAGGGCCCAGGGGGATTTTACAGGCCAAGCTTCAAGAATGGTGCCAAGCTGAACTTATGGATGATGTCCCTAGGAAAGAACTGGGATCCGGCGTTACGCTCATATGGACCCACGCGTCCATTCGATGGAGCACAAGCCCCGACAATACCAGATGCTTTCAAGATGATTGCTCAAACTGCGAACTCCACTGCAAGCGAGTTTCCTCAGATTAACCCGGACGTATGCATCGTCAACTACTACACCAACTCCGGAAAGCTCGGACTTCACCAAGACAAGGACGAATCAAAGAGTAGCCTTGCCAAAGGTTTACCTTTCATATCCATCTCCATAGGAGACACCGCCGAGTTCTTGTTCGGCGACACGAGAGACAAAGACCAAGCGACCAAGATCAACCTCGAATCGGGTGACGTTCTCATACTCGGTGGAGAATCAAGACTGTTATTTCATGGCGTTTCCCACGTGAAGACCAACACTGCACCAAGTTGGTTGAAAGAAGAAATGAGCATTCGTCCTGGGCGTGTCAATCTTACGTTTAGGCAGTACTAGCTTGATACTAGTTTGTGTGCTAGCAGTCATCGCAAAACTTTTGTAATGAGAGAGGGGGTTGACTCTCATAGCTCTCGAGTTTCCCATGTATCCAACTCTTTGCAGTCGGCATGTGTCCCACCCTCATGATTAATGTAACTCTATTTTCAATAGAGCATTCTGAACTCTTGTAGTTCTCACGTTTCATGCTTTTGTCATTCAGGCACTTCAGTCCTTGAAATCCATGACACTTTTGTTGTTGTTACCTTGTTTCTAATTCAAATAAATCTAATGAATTATACCTCCGAAAACATTGTGCTATGGTGTGTAAACTCCTTGTTCATGTCTTTCTAAAACACTGTGTTATTCGCATACCCCTGAGGTTGGATGGGAGTACCGCTCTTGACAAGGTGTTTACCCGAGCAGTCTATGGTGCCGCGACGGAACCTAGGGTCCTGTGTGCACGGCCGTCACTCGGTTCCACTGGGGGCGCGCTGGTATCAAGACATGCAAAGGCATGACACCGCTTCAATTGTGAAACATTCCTATCCATCCTCTAACGCCTTGTGGACCTCTATACATCTCATTCGTGGAGATAATTTACTCAAATTCCACTGCCACCTTGTATCATTTCATTGCTTTGGTTCACCTTGCCCTTCTTGGTCTGTGGGGGAAAGATCCACCTAAATCCCACTATCGTTCACACTATTCCCTTGCCTTGTTGAACCATGTCTTCTCGATCCGTGAGACGAGTCAAATCTATGGCCCCCTCGTCCACATCTTTTCGTTGACTTTGTTTATCCATGCTGGTCGTGCTCCACGGGGAGGAGCAATTCCATTCTCCACGATACATTCACAACCATGGGTCCAAATCTCGGACTTCTCTGCGCTTACCCTGATTTTCGTTAACGTCTTGTATGTGTGGAAATGCTTGATCTCATTCCCACTGTCTTACAACGTCATTCCATTTCTTTTTCCAACTTGCCTCTCTCCAAATTGTGGAGACAGTCAAACTCTGTTCCCACTACTTTCTCTTACGTTCCTTTCTGGTATATATTGAACCTTATCTTCTGAAGGAGAACCTCAGCATCATCCACTGCACTAAACTTTTGTTCTCAGCTAATGCTTTCCTCACATTGTCCTTTTCAAGAGTTGCTTCATTCTTCTTTTGAAATTATCCTCAAAGTTGGGCTCACTAACCTTGGTGTTCTGTTAGTAAGCATAAGCCCTCTACCTGTACTTTTCTTGGTCAGACTTGACCAATCTTATGGAGTCGTACAAACCATCACTTTGTCTAGGTGAATATGTCCTACTTTCTTCCCATGTTATCTTTCTTGAAGCAATGAGTAGTGTGTGCTTTGCATCGCCACACCTTACTCTTTGAAAATATTTGGATTTGATATCTTATATGTGTACACAGTCCCTATCAAATGAAATAAATGTGCCTCTCAAACAACACCTCCATTGCCTTTTCTAGGAAACATGACATTTCCCCTCGACCCCAAAATTCTGATTGAGTACCCTTGCATCCGGGTTCCAATAAATCAGATATTGATCATATCTCCACTCTCGATGTCGAAGTCGGGTGGTAACTCCTAGTGTTGCTTGAATCAATGGCTGTCATTCCCTTGCTACTGCCACATCCTCTTCGGGGTTTGTTCATTCGCTCTCATATGTAACTCGACTCGCCGAGTGCCTTAGAAAGACCACCCTGAACCCATTAAAGAAGCTTGTAACTACCTCGTGTAAGGAGGCACTAACCATTCACGAGCCAGTTAACAAAGCAAATAGATGGACGTGTGAAGGCTACCATGTGTGACTGGAAACACGCAAACCGCATGCCAAAATCCTTAGCATTACGCAGTAAGCCGTAAAACCTCGCTTCCTCCAAATCTCGGGACGAGATTTCTTTAAGGGGGGTGGGTTGTGATGCCCCTGGCATCTCAAAAGCCTTAACACACAGTTAGACATAAACTAATAAGGAATTAGGACTTGGTCATGCTTGGGAAGTAATGAGAACTAGATGGAGGAATCACTAAAGTCAAAATTTTCTATCCAACATACAAACCCACACAATATTTCATTTGGTTAAGTCAGTTCCCAAAAATCGATTCTGAAATTACTTTTGGATTCACTATACAACTTCACATTCTCCCTTTCTATGAAATGAAATTGAACTTATCACCTTTCAAATGCACCTATTGTGGGAGTGATTGGCCCTCATTTGACACTTCAAAAGTTGGAAACAAGAAAGTCTCTACACAAAGTAAAATTCCTGTTTTAACAAATCTTGGAACACACTTGCATCCATAGTTCAAAATCTGATGGGATTCAGACCAAACTCGTATTATCAAACTTATAGGTCATCTGCTGAGGAACAACTTTGGTAATTAGAGCTTGGCCACCTATTGAGGCTTATGTGGTGTTTAGGGCCATTTTCTACCAACACAGAAAACCAGTTCAAATCAGCCCTATTTAGAAATCTCCAATTTCCTCTAGCCTGCAGCCACTTTCATGCAAAACTCCAATTGGAAAAGTTGTAGGATTTGAAATTCTAAACAACTCACTCAAAAGGCATTTTGGGAGAAAAGGCTTAGAAATAGGAGTTTTCATTTTTCAAGCAATAAAAGTACCCTGCCCACAAACTAGGGCTGCTAGTAAAATTAGAATTTAAATCATATTTACACTTGGAATCTGGGGTAGTCCATTTTGACAAAGTTGTAGAGTTCAAAGGGTAGGATATTTCATTCAATTGGGGTTTTTCCAAATTCGGCCTCTAAATTCATCAAAATGGCGATTTTCAGCGTGAGAGGAAACACATTTTTATTTTGCTCTTTTCTCTCTTTCCCGCAGAAGCTGACGGGTGGGCCATTCGGTCCGAGGGAGCGTCCGGCGCCTGCACGGCCGAAGCCACGCGGCCGCCGGTCTCCGACACCGCCGTCCGGCGCCCTGCCCGTCGCCTGCCCGCGCCCCTTCTTCACCGAGGCGGAATCTCGCCCCCTCCGCTCGCCCTCGCTCCCTCCAACCGCTCCCTGCCCCTCCTCCCCGAGCGCAGAGCGCCGCCGGGCCGCCATTGGAGCTGCGGGCTCGAGTTCACCTGCGCCGGTCGCTTCGGGCCGCCTCCCTCTCTCCCGACGCGTGCCCCGGCGTCGCCGCACCTCCTTCCACTCGCCCGCGCCCTCTTCCCTCGCTCCCAGGTCTCTCTCTGCCTCCATCAGCACAGAGCGCCGCGCGCCGCCCGCCAGAGCCGCGCTCGCGGCGAGCTCACACACCGGCCGCCGCAAGCTGTCTCCGCCCCGTCCGACGCGCTTCCTGCGCTCGCCTCACCCTCCTCCGTCGCCCCGGCTACTCCTCAGCCCTCGCCGTCGCCTCCACCACCTCTCCCCACGGGCGCCCACCCGCCACCGCCATAGCCGCCGTCGGCTCGCCGTGGAGAGCCCTCTCTGGGCCAATCCCGCGCCTCCAGACCGCCGCCCCTAAGCCCGCCCGGCCCGCGCGCAGCTCGAGCACCCCTCGGCTCGGCGAATCACCGCCTCCACCATCGGAATCGGATCCGCGCCGCCCCGCGCCGCCGAGCCGTGGCCGCCTCCGGTTCACCCCGATTCGCGCGCGTTCCCCGTCGGTCCGGGCCTCCTCGCGCGACTAGGTCTTGGGAAAGGCGAAGCCCCTCAACCGGGCCATCTTTCGCCGCTGCTTCGGCTCCAAGGCGCCGCCTCCTCGCGCGTCGCCGCGCGCGGGAACGCCGCCGCGCCGTTCGGCTCGCCCCTGTCCGGAGGAAGAAGAAAGGAGGGGGTTTTTCCCCAAAACCCCCTCGATGTTGTTCTAATTGCACGCTCTATGCGCTGTGTCGTACAGATCTTGCACGCTAGCCCCTGAGGTATATAGTTATTTACGTTTAAGTCCCTGATCTGAATGAATTTCATTTAAATGCATTTTTCTAAACCTAAGAACTCTGAAAAATCATAGTAAATCAAATAAAAATCCTAAAAATGCAAACTCGGTGGCTATGGACTCCTTGTGAATAGATCTATAGAATAGATATGATGTGGATCCATGAATTGACTGTTTTAACCTTGCTTGCTTCCGTGCATGCTAAAACAAAATAAAAGCCAAAAGTAGGTCAAATGAACTCCAAATGCGATGGAATTTGGACAGTAAGCTTATTCATGTAGGCACTATGTGATTTTTGGTAGCCCTAGCATTGGTTGGTTGGTTACTATTTTATTTTGTGCATGTATTTTATGGATGAAAAAGGGATGCTACCTAAAATGGACTTAAAATGGCTCTCTGGTATTTTCCTATACTTTGGATAGCATAATCAGCCCACTGGTGAAGTATGAGTTTGTGCATATCATCATATCTGATACTATGAAGTGTGGGCTTGCCTTGTGTCCACAATAACACTCGTGTTAAGAAGCTTATCAATCACTTTTCTGGCTATCCATAAAATAATTATCCGCATGACTACTTGATACTTAGGCATAGCAACCATTGCATCAGGCATACCATTCATGTAGCGACGCTTAATGCAGATACGTCATCAAGAAGCAAGTGCGTGGAACTACTTCAATCAACGGTGATCCAAAAGACCAACTAAGACCCATTCACGACCTGGAGGGCCCATCAGTCGTGCTTGGAAGGAGGAGTTGTCCAAGGGATCAAGGGGTTGCCTAGGGCAAAGCCTCACAACCCGGCAAACTTATAGTAGCTTAGTTTGTTGGTTTATGAAAGTGAATCAAGGTAGGCAGGCCCTACATTCTCCTAGCAAAATTATAATTTATGATTACGCATATGCATTAGGTATTGTTTGGAACCTTATTGCATTAGAACCACTGGCCGTCCTGGCCCTAGCACCTATATTAGGTACGTAGGACGAGTTGCCTAGAAATGCTAGGCTCGAGTAGACACGAGTGAATGGTCACTCGTCGCGTAGGGTGACTTTGAAAAAGAAATGGAACACTGGCAGTTTTGCCATGATAGTATATGATGTTGATGATAAATTGGAGACCGGGCGGAGATTAAGCTATATTCTTGCGGTGTGCGTTGTTGCGGTGTAATGGCTCCGCCCGAGTCGCATAAGGCCTGTTCGCTGTTCGCCTGCTGGTTGGCATGCCATTGCTAGAATGCTTATCCGGTTAATGGGGCCGGAAAAACCTTACTTGTGCCATCCGGAGAACAGAAACACGTTCCTACCCACTGGTTGAGAGGAAGGTGGCCCGGGGGAGCTTGGTACTCATGGCGGGGAGTCCGAGATGTCGGCAGGCTCGTCATGGGGGCACAACCCGGGAGTCAGGTGGGAGTGAATCGAACTTGGGATGGGACAGGTGGAGGAGAGGGACTATATGTGGGAAAGCCGTCGTGTGAGTAAGCATATGGGCCCCTGGCACTTTTAGTTATTCCCGGGAATTAGAAATCGATTCGAATCGCTGATACTCACCAGGTGTGAGAATGCCAAATACCGCACACGGGCAACGTAGTAATAACTTTAATACCATATGATTATGATTCATGTTTTCGAATATTACATGATTGGTTACTTAATTGATTTTTGGATGCTTCAAGTTTATGTCAATTATTATACTCTAAATGGTTATCTCTTTCTATCATTAGGGGTAGCGGCTGTCAAATCCTGCTACTTTATGTAAAATCAACCTTTGTTAAAAATCAATGGCTAAGGACCTAGATGATAGTAAGCAAGCTTTGCGTCAGCCGTAAGCCAATGCCATTAAGTCCTCTGAGTAATTAGTACTCAGGGTTTGCCCCCAACATTTGGTTTTCAGGTATGGAGTTCCTCTTTTGTGCCTGCGTGGGTGGAGGAGCTTGTTACCACCAGGAGTGAGCCGAGTCATGATCTGGCAACGGGGTAACATCAGTGGGCATGATGTCACTCTCCTACTGCAAATCTTTTGTTTATCATGAACTGTGATCTTTAATTTCCGCTGCGAGACACCATTTCGAACTCTATTTTATTATGGACCTATGTTGAACCTATTTTATTCAGAACCTGGTTTGTAACATAAAGTCTTATTACTATCTATTCAAATGCCTGTAATGATGTAACTGTTGTGGCTCCATCGTGAGTCGGATGTGTGTGATGTCGGTTTATCTGGGATTTGGTGCAAATCGAGAGCCGAGGGCTTCTCGACAGACGACCGGGTTTAGTACGGTCTAAGTACACTGTAAACTAATGGTGATAGGTGTACTTAGCCCGTATTAAATCGGCGGTTCCGCCACAAAAGCTGCCATTCCGGAGCTTTGGCGGAGTCCGTGGCGGAACTGGCTGCAACGATTTTTACTCCAAATCGTTGCACTGCCTGCATGCCGGGGAGAGTAGAGGGACAGAGTGCACATGGTCTTAAAAGCTTGCTCAGGTGACATGACTAGTAGCCAGCTGTCCCAACGACGCATGCACAGGACTGATTAAACACATCTCTGTGGGTTTACTGCTAGTTCCAATGCTAGTATTCCTCTGTTCCAAACGCCAACTCCTGTCCGGTTCTTGTGTTTTTCGATCCTCTGTTTTACGCCTCTCTTCGTTTTCTCCTGTGTTTCCTCTGATTCCTGTGTTTTATATTTCTCCATTCCAAGCACGGCCGGCCTGCCTTCTACACACAGCCTTTGGTTTCTACCGTATACCGTTGAATGTTCACATGAGCGCTCCACATTCTTTCGGAAAGTCGAAACTATACGTGAATAAATAATCTTCATATTCCTAAGTCATTATCTTACACACACATATCCTACTCTTTCATTCCTCCTGAATTCAGAGCCAAGAGATGATGTGATTTCTATAACAGAACAAGAGGGATTGTGCAGTATAGAATTAGGCCCCAAAATTCAAATAAAATAGTTTGTGTATAGTTTTAGCGGTCAAAATGACCTTATTGGCGTGCTAAAAAAACTTACCCAAAATTGCACCGCACAAACCCATGAGGCCATTAGGGATGAGGCCATTAGGGATGAAACTGGGATGAATATTTTCCGACTATCCGTCCGTCCTAAAGGGTTTAAAAGCTATATGGGAAATCCTATATCCGAGCCCAAACAATTAATATTATCCGTATTCGGAGATTCAAAATTATGTATTAGTATGACGATTGGATATATAATAATATCCGTAGTATTTTGGCACTGTTCATATCCAAATCCACTTTGAGAAAAAAATCATGTATATTCGTGTGTATCCGATCCGGTTTTATGTCTAAAGGCCATGATCTATTGTGAAGGTAACCAACTGTGATGATAACCTACAAAATACAAATTCAATTACATTATCAAAATGTTCAAAAGAAATCCCTCCGACACCTGACCTGCGTGCGTTTGGTTGGGGAGCCAAAGGGGTGGGACGGTTTCGTCCCTCATCCCTCCAATTTGGAGGGATCACACCATTCCTTGTTTTGTACTATTTCATTCGAATGAGGATGATCCCGTCCCTCTTTGTCCTCCGAACCAAACGATCTATAACTGGGACCGTCTCACTCCATCCCTTCACGTCCCTCCAACCAAACGCACAATAACTCTACAATTTATAGATACTATATATATATATATCTGGTCACAAGTGAACAAAACGTTGATTTATTAGAAGGTTAAGGGTGAATGCGTAGCAATTTAGCATCCTGGGTTGGAACCTGGCGTGTGGGTGCGAGTCCTTTTTACTCATTCTGGGATCGCCATGAACCTGGCCTGCGGCTTGGCTCATGCAGAAGTGCAGGATGTGCGGCGCGGCTCGGTTCGGGCGCATGCGGTGCTGGAGCCGTTGGTACAGGCGCACATGCAATCAGCGGAGCTGGCAGACTGATTCTGGTTGTGGGCGCCTCCCTTGCACTGTCGTAGCAGTAATACAGATATATTCATTTGTAGTATAGTTCCCATATAGCAATAATATAAACCACCTCCGTTCCAAAAAAATCCACCTAATCGTAGTAGTAGCATATTTTGCATATCATAACTGCAAACAAAGTAAAATTAAACAAGAAAATACAGTAAATAGTTTAGTTAGAATAAAGTATATATTTTATTTTTATTTATATTTAAGAAAATAATTAGGTACTTCAAATTGAGTTATGAGGTAAAAC
This sequence comes from Paspalum notatum, assembly GCA_022530915.1. Classification (NCBI taxonomy): domain Eukaryota; kingdom Viridiplantae; phylum Streptophyta; class Magnoliopsida; order Poales; family Poaceae; genus Paspalum; species Paspalum notatum. The sequence continues at coordinate 30,877,709 of CM039692.1, forward strand.
CAAGTTTTATTCAAATGTTGCTCTTCTATTTTAAAACTGTTAAACTTTGTCTCATTTCAGTCAAGCTGCGTGCTTAGCATATTATTATTAATAATTTTATAATTCTACAAAGAGTAAATTTAAATCTGTACTCTTTTTTACTGTATTTTATTGTTATATATAAAATTCCTTTAATTCGAAGTACCGGAGGGCCTAAAGGGAAAAGACGCCAGGGACGGGCTTGGTAAAAGCCGTCCTCTCCCCGCGGCTTCGGCAGCCCGCAGCCTCCTCGCCTTCCTGCTTCACTTCGCTCCTCACGCAATCCGCGGGGGGCCCCAAACCCTAATCCTCTCTCTCCGCGCCGCCGGAGCCATCCGCGGGAGGGTCTGGTCTTCTGTGTGGATCTTTGGTTTCGGGGCTTCCCAGATGGGCGATCACAAGGCGGTCTTCCGCTCCCTACAAGAACTCTTCCCTCAGGTGTGTACGATTGGTTCGCGTCCCTTCCGTGTGTGGGAAGATGAAAAATAAGGATTTTTCGCAAATTATCGTTTTTGCACTGAGACAATTGTAGCTGAGGTTAGGGCAACTAGGCCTAAGGACACGTGGACATGGCAAATTCCAGTGGTATTAGGGGCTGCTTATTGCGATGGGCTTTAGTTTGATTTTTATGGCTGTAGCTAAATGGACACGATCATTCGATTATTGGTTTTAATTTAGGGCCGTTATCTGTTAGGGTTTATGCCAACCTGAATTGCAAAGTTTGTGTCATTCATGGCTGTTTCCGGAGGGGCAAATCTGGCTAACACCTCTTTTCTGCAGGTTGATCATCGTATACTGAAGGCTATCTCCATTGAACACCGTAAAGATGTTGATTCTGCGGTGGTTGCTGTCCTTGATGAAGTCATGCCGTCCATGACTGTTTCGGCCGGTCCTTTGTCTGCTCATCATGTCGTTCTGCCATCTATGGTTGATTCTGTTGGTAATTTTTTTGCTAATCACAGCTCACATGAAGTGGGAAGTTCATCATCTGCCGGTTAGTACAAAGACCAAAGTTTTAGCCAATTTGTACCTTGTATTATGCTACTTCCTTGGGTCGATTTGGTTTACATATCTTGTATTGTGCTGTAAAATAGATGCGTTGAAGATGTATTGTTGATAGCTTTCATAGTCTTCTGCATTGATAGTATCCCTCCTTATCCTTTTTGGTCCTTCTGAGTTCTATGATATGGCTAAAGATCCCCCAAATGACATGAATGAAATGTTGTCATTTGGTTCACTTACTAGTGGTGTTTTAACTATTTCAACGCTACCTTTTTTTAGCAGTAGTAATTACATTAGGCTGTTGAGGTTATACGCTTATACTTTCTTATGCGTCAGTAAAATTTCATCTCAGACCAGTCTGAAAGCAAACTCGACCGCATCCAGCAACCATTCAGTATCTAGCTCTTTTTGTTCTTTCACTGAACCAAGGATATTTTATTTTGGTTATTGTAGCCGCATATTACCTTCCATTTTCTTGAATTTACTCTAATGAGTTGGCTGTTCGCACAAATCAGGACGCGATATACATGTTGATGAGGTTGATGGAAGTGTTCACTCCAGGGAGGTCAAAATTGGCACTCAAGAAAACACAGACAGTGAATATGCGGGAAGGCTTACATCAACCCAAGGGATCAGTGAGCAACTGAATCTACCTTCTGATCCTGTCCCAAATGGCAATGATCATGATTCCATTCCCATCCTTGATGTGGTATCTTCAAATACCAGTTCAGAGAGGAAGTTGGCTGACTCAGATAATGAACTTGGTTGCGGTGCATTATCAAGTGAATGTCCTTATCAACCACTGATGGGTGAACATGATTGTGACAGCATAATTAACAAAGCTCCACAATCCCATGATCAAGATTATAGAAACACAATTCCAGTTGGGGTTTGCCTTCCTCAGAGCAATTCACTGAAGTTCTTTAGTGGTTATGAGAACATAAATTTCGATGATGATTTGCTCCTGTCAGACACATTGCCTCTTCCTTCCAATGGTCAAATATCTCCTGTTTTTCTTAGTACTGAAAAAGATTCTTTTGCCTGGTTGCTGGATGTTCCTGATCCAGATAAAGAAGGGTCCTCTGCTGGCCCTTCTGGAGTTAGAGAACAGAAGGATACCATCAATGATGACACTGGCTGTAACAATGAGCCACAAGGCGAAATTGTTGAGAATGATGACATTATCTTGTCTACTAGAACGGACATGCTTCCTGATCTTAATTTGAACCACTTTGCTTCTACGGCCTCAACCCATTCAAGCCATTCTGTTAGTATTGAGTCCCTTGAGGATTCTATTGCTGATGCCAGAAGCAATAAGGTAATGTATTTGAACTTTGTGCACTGGTGTTTTTGATACATATTTGGCTGTTATTTTGCAATTGTACATTCCCTACCATGTTTGACATGTGCGTGTGCTCGCAAGCATGTGTTGATATTAGAATAGCACTAGAAATATTGCACACCGTTGGTGCGCTTAGTGCCCGGTTACTCAAGTTAGAAGGTTACCGGTTTTTAGTGCACAAAGCAGCTTGTGTTGTTGGATATTAGGAGGCAGCATCAAACCCTGCGACAAAACAACTGTAAAGCATCAGTAATGGAATGGAAGGTGGCTCACATCTGGCAGAAGTATAGGCATAGGGAAAATAACTGGGAAAATAGGGACAACTTGGATACCTCTATATATCTCAGAACTTTATCGACACATTGTTGCTTGATTCCCATAGCAGAGAACTGCTGTACATGACTATGAACTAATATGAGAGAAAAGTATGGTCAGCTGCAATATTTTTTGTTAGTTGAGGCTAAAACTTGAGGAAACAGAGCACAAGTCAGAATTGCACAATAAGAGAATGTATAAATTTATAGCAAGTTAATTATTTTTCAGATATCTTTGAGTTCTGTAAATTTAGTTGTCTTATCATATCGAAAGCAACAACATGATATGATTCCGTTGTAGATTATGAAATCTGACACATTCTCAAGTTTACTGTACAAAATCTAAAACTATATAAGCAGGGTAACTACTTTCATTTACCCAAGAACAATCCGTTGGGGCGTAACCCTCTTAGCGACGCGCCATATCGGAACCAGGGTATGGTGTTAAATGGGCAAGGGCCGGGCCGTCATCCCCTTGGTGACGCGCCATGTCGTGATCTGGACATGGTGTTAAGTGAGCAAGGATCGGGTCGTCGCTTCCTTAGTGGCGCGCTACATCGGCGCCCGGGTGTAGTGATAAATGAGCAAGGGTCTTCACACCTGACTCGGCGGGTGCGAGGGGTAAGGAAGCTAGTCGAGCCAACTAGGATCCGTTTAGGTAGCTGGAATGTAGGGTCCCTCACAGGTAAGTTAAGAGAGTTAGTTTACACAGTGATTAGAAGGCGTGTAAATATCCTCTGCGTCCAGGAGACGAAATGGAAGGGTCAGAAAGCGAAGGAGGTGGAGAACACGGGCTTCAAGCTTTGGTACACAGGAACAACGGCAAACAAGAACGGAGTGGGCATCTTGATTGACAAGAGTTTGACAAAGGGAGTGGTGGATGTCAAGAGGCAGGGGGATAGGATCATCCTAGTCAAGCTTGTTGTTGGGGACTTAGTCTTCAACGTAATAAGTGCGTATGCTCCCCAGGTAGGCCACGATGAGGGAACGAAGAGGCAGTTTTGGGAAGACCTAGATAGCATGGTTAGAGTGGTACCAACCAGTGAGAAGCTTTTCATAGGAGGAGATCTCAATGGCCATGTGGGGACGTCAAATGCAGGTTATGAGGTGGCACATGGAGGGTTCGGGTACGGTAGTAGGAATCGGGAGGGAGAGGATGTCTTAGACTTTGCTTTAGCGTACAATTTGGTGGTAGCCAATACCTTCTTTAGGAAGAGACAATCCCACTTGGTGACCTTCAGTAGTGGCCATCACGCTAGCCAGATTGACTTCGTTCTCACAAGGAGAGAGGATAAGAGGACATGCTTGGATTGTAAGGTAATACCAGGAGAGTGTGTTGTGTCTCAACACAAGCTCGTGGTGGCTGATTTCCGCTTTCGTTTACGTGCCAGACGGGATAAACAAGCCAGAGTTGTGAGAACAAAGTGGTGGAAACTCAAAGGAGAGGCGTCAGAAGACTTTAAGAGAAGGGTTATCTCGGAGGGCTCATGGGAAGAAGAGGAAAATGCAGACAACACGTGGGGGAAGATGGCAACTTGCATTAGGAAGGTAGCGGCGGAAGTGCTTGGTGTGACCAAAGGGAGCAAAGGTGCAACTAAAGATACTTGGTAGTGGAACGAGGATGTACAACAGGCCCTTAAGGAGAAGAAAGAGTGCTACAAACGCGTGTTCCATGACAGAAGTACAGATAACATGGAGAGGTACAAGGTGGCAAAGAAGATTGCAAAGCGAGCAGTGAGTGAGGCGAAGGGCAGAGCATACGATGACCTTTATCAAAGGCTGAGTACAAAGGAAGGAGAGAAGGACATCTATAGGATGGCTAGGTTTCGTGAGAGGAAGACGAGGGACCTCAATCAAGTCAAGTGCATTAAGGATGCGAGGGATCAACTCTTGATGAAGGAGGAGGACATCAAACTAAGGTGGCGCGAGTACTTTGACAACCTGTTCAATGGGGAGAGTGAGAGCACGTCCATTCAGCTGGACGACTCCTTTGATGATGCCAACAGACACTTTGTGCGTAGGATCCAAGAGACCGAGGTTAGAGAAGCCATAAAACGGATGAAAGGGGGCAAGGCAGTGGGCCCTGATGCAATCCCAATCGAGGTGTGGAGATGCCTAGGAGATATAGCTATTGTTTGGCTGACAAAGCTTTTCAACCAGATTTTACGTTCGAACAAGATGCCCGAAGAGTGGAGGAGAAGTACATTAGTGCCAATCTACAAGAACAAGGGAGATATTCAAAGTTGCACTAACTACAGAGGGATCAAGCTGATGAGCCACACGATGAAGCTGTGGGAGAGAGTTTTAGAGCATCGCTTGAGAAGTTTGACGTGTATTTCCATGAACCAATTTGGGTTCATGCCGGGGAGATCGACCATAGAAGCAATTTTCCTTTTAAGACAAGTTATGGAGCGGTACAGGGAGCAGAAGAAGGACCTACACATGGTTTTCATAGACTTAGAGAAGGCTTATGATAAGATACCAAGGAATGTTATGTGGTGGGCTTTGGAGAAGCATAAAGTCCCAACAAAGTATGTGATCCTCATTAAGGACATGTACAACAAGGTTGTGACTAGTGTTCGAACAACTGACGGTGACACAAGTGACTTTCCAATTAACATAGGATTACATCAAGGATCAGCTTTGAGCCCTTATCTTTTCGCTTTGGTGATGGATGAGGTCACTACGGATATACAAGGAGATATCCCGTGGTGTATGCTGTTTGCTGATGATGTAGTACTAGTGGATGAAAGCCAAGCGGGGGTAAATAGGAAACTAGAGTTGTGGCGGCAAACTCTAGAGTCGAAAGGCTTTAGAATTAGCAGGACTAAAACTGAATATATGAGATGTGACTTCGGTTCCGCTAGACAGGAGGCAGGAGATGTGAGTTTGGAAGGTCAGATAGTGCCCAAGAAGGATACTTTTCGTTACTTGGGATCGATGCTACAAAGAGACGGGGATGTCGATGAAGATGTTAGCCATAGAATCAAAGCGGGATGGATGAAATGGCGTCAAGCATCCGGTGTTCTATGTGACAAAAGGGTACCACAAAAGTTAAAAAGCAAATTCTATAGGACGGCTATTAGACCTGCGATGTTGTATGGTGCAGAATGTTGGCCCACTAAAAGAAGACATATTCAACATTTAAGTGTTGCGGAGATGCATATGTTGCGTTGGATGTGTGAGCATACAAAGATGGATCGAGTTCGAAACGACGAGATACGGGATCGTCTTGTGGTAGCTCCAATTGAAGAAAAGCTTGTGCAACACCGACTAAGATGGTTTGGGCACGTGCAACGAAGACCTCCAGAGGCACCAGTGCATAGCGGCATCATAAGGCGAAACAATGATGTGAAGAGAGGCAGGGGCAGGCCAAATTTGACATGGGAGGAGGCAGTTAAGAGAGACCTAAGAGATTGGAATATAGTGAGAGAGTTAGCCTTGGATAGAGCTGCTTGGAAAGCAGCTATCCACGTACCCGAGCCTTGACTAGGCTCTTCTATGTGCTTCTCAAAAAAAAAATCTTTTAAAACCCTTGTTTTCTTGTTGAAAGTGACCTTTCAAAAAAAAAAAAACTTTTCTCGTTTCTAGCGGTTTGGTTTGGGTTTCAACTCTAGCCTACCCCAACTTGCTTGGGATTAAAAGGCTTGTTGTTGTTGTTGTTATTAATGTGATGGCCTGAATGGCTTAATCCAATAGCTCATAGAATAATGTGAAAGAAGTTTGATATGGTGTATCAGTTCACACTGCATTTGCTGAAGCATGCTATCTCTTCCTTCATGAGCGGAATTGTCTATATCTGAAATTGTAATGAATAGGGAATTAGTCAAAAAGTTATGCTGCAGTAATTACAATGAAGTACTATCTAAAAATGTTTACTTCTAAGAATTATCAGCAGGTGTAAGTGCTTTGTTGCTATGAAAATGGTAGTGTGCTATTATAGTCGCTTGGATTGGCTACGGAGAATTGGAGTTGCAGGTTTGTAGTGCACATTTCAACTTGGAAAATAATATATTGTGTTGTACTGTCCTGTAAAAAAAGGGTACCCATTGCTGGGAAGAGAGTTTCTAGATAACTGTGTTATGTTGAACACAAGGGTAAACATTTCTAAAGATACCACTCAAGCCACTTAAATTATAGCTCAAATCCGAACATGTTAGAAATTTAAAGATTATGCTTCAGGTGATTCCATACAAAAGAAATATAACTCAGTATTAGGCTATAAATCTAAGAAAGCACAAGCCTTCGGCTGAAACAAATATTTTTGATCAGCAATCCCTTGACACACTGTTTGTTAGAAGATGGTAAGAAAGATGGGTGAAGACCAGAACATAATTGCAATTCAATGTTTCTGGAAGGACCTAGGTGAAAGTCTTAGAGCAGATCTGATGGTCCGTTTTGCTCCACATTGAAATCTGACAGATGAAATACTTCAGATGACGTGGCATGGCTATTTTTCAAGGGAACCCACCAGCTCTTGATATAAATAGATTTGTTTAGATTGACAGCATCTTCCTCTCACCCTTTCTCTTGCTTTTAGTACTCCATGTGAAATAGATTGTGTACAACAAGAACAACAAAGCCTTTTAGTTGCGGTAGGCTAGATGCTAGAGTTGAAACCAAACAAGAGCCATCGACAAAGGAATTTTAAACATGCCTAAGCTATTTTATTCATTGTCATGGTTGTTTATGACAAGTATTTTGGGATGGAATATCACATGCTCAATTGTGTATGAAACATGTCACATGCTCAATTTTTTACAACAAGCAGAATAGGACCTTTACAAACACTGTATTTACTACTCCCTCCGTCCCAGAAAACAAGGCATTCTAAATTTGTTTGTAAAGTTTGACCAAATTTATAGAGAAAAGTATTGGCATTTATGACGCCAAATTGGTATCTCATGAAAATATATGTGACAATGAATCTAATAATACTAATTTAGTACTATAAGTATTTATACTCTTTCATATAAATTTGGTCGAACTTTACAAAGTTTGACTTAGGACAACACTAGAATGCCTTGTTTTCTAGGACGGAGGGAGTAATTGGGATTATTTGCTTGGTCACAGGTACTCCCTCTGTTTTTCTTATTTGTCGCATTTTAGTTCAAAAATAAACTAGCAGGCGACAAATATTCGAGAACGGAGGTAGTACACAACATGCATCAAATATGGTCTTTTTTATGTATAAGAGAGTGTATATTTGTCTTCTTTTGCGTTAGGTTTAATAGAATAGGTGTATTGGTGTCTAGCAATTGAAGCAGGTTGTGTTTTATCATATTGGACCATGGTTAAAGACATTGGTTATATTGGCCAATCCAATTGATGTCTAGATATCTTTGTTGTCTCTAGGATGGAAAAGGGGCACAAGATCACCATTGGTTGATTTATGATTAGATTGCAGAGAACCGTTTTGTGCCATGCTGGGCTATAAGCCTATAACCCCCTTCACTCATTATCTTGAACGTACCAAATTACATACTTTATTAAACAGCTTCCATATACTTTTTCAGAAGATTACCATTGAGAAGATTCGTCATTGTTTTAGTTTCCTAAATATTCTTTGTTGTATGAACCTTAATTTTCTGAAGAATGATCTTACCAATTAGTTATCAAAACTTATGTGCAAGAGTTTAAATCAACCATGAGTCATATTTCTTATTTCACTGATTCTTTCTCGAATTTAAAATGTTGAGTTTGTTAAAAATAAGTTAAAATGCCTTGTTGTATTGTTGATGCTTGTGGCTTATTCTTGTGCTTTTGACATAATGCAGAATGATCTGTTGCCCTCTCTAGAGTTGATTACAAAAATGATAGAGGATGTAGAACTTCTTGAAGAAAAGGCTAAAGTAGCCAAGCATGAGTCATCTGTTGCTGGGACAGGCATTCTGACAAAAGTTGAGGAGCTCAAAGAAATGTTAACTCATGCAAAGGAAGCAAATGATATGGTCTCTACATTTGACCTAATATTTTATTTTAGAAAATCTTTCAATTCATGTTGGCTCATGGAGATTTCTTACAATTTTTCTGTCTACAGCATGCGGGCGAGGTTTTTGGCGAGAAAGCTATTTTAACCACAGAGGTGCGTGAGCTTCAATCTCGATTGCAGAGGCTTTCAGATGAGAGGAATAAATATCTGATGATAATTGAAGAGGTATATTGTTTCTTTGATTCTATCATTATGTAGGAATTGGAACATACCTATCATACTGCATTTACTAAAAATCAAAGTGTATTATTTTAAATGAATTTTTTGAAGTGTGATGTTGAATGAGTGCTGCCTAGTTTTCAGTTTGTGTTCATTCTTCAGTATTGGAAGAAACTAGCTGGTACCCCCTTGCTTCGCACGGGATAGGAAGCTCCGAACATATACCGCATCATGTTTTTAAACGAAACTAAAAGTTTAGTACAGGTCTAAGAAAAGTTGTGTGATCCCTTTCCTGGAAACAAAAGAAGATGATGATCATAATTTACAATACACAAAAGTTATAACTTGATGCAGACACTTATTGCATGTGGTTTCCCAGAGAAATCCTATTATTGTCATGTTCTTGTATTTTCTACTCTACAAAACATGGAAAACGGTCTATGGCAAACACTTCATTCAATACACAAATATGAGGGGGGAACATAGACACGTTAGGCATTGAATTTCAAGGCGAGGATTGAAAGGTCCATGTGTGATACACAGAGTTTATCCTCCCGCAGATTTCTATGTTCTGCATAACTGATCACCTGTCAAGCAAGGGCTATTTGTTGTTAATCTTGATATCATTTGAAAATTATAGGCCTCCGTAGCCTTTTTGAAAAATAGGAAAAGAAAACATGCAGATTGCATCAAAACATCTAGTATAAAAAAACAATTTCGGAGAAGGAATCCAACCTCCGAACGCTCTTTTTCTAAGCATGGAATTGATCAACCTCGCTGTCCCATGGAAGGAGAGAAGTTATTGTATCAGGCCTCATGACAAACTTTGGGCTGTTGGCTGGTATGACCTGACCTGCAAACCACGCGACCAACATATCATATTGAATCTAAATCAGTACTTGAAGCTTGGATCAGAAATGCTTGTAAACTAATTAACTGACTAAAATTATTAGAACGTGATTGAAGAGCAAAGCAAAGGTTCAAGTGCTGACAATCTGAACTCTCAGGCTACCACGCCCATGCCAATTTGGACAAACCCTAAGCTAACACAGGGAAATGTAAGCACGGAGATAAAGGAAAATCTACCAGATCAAGGAAAAGGACATCACACCCGGTGCGTCGAGGTCGTTGATGTTGTGACACTTGGGTAGCCAAACACGCCATGGCGGCCGCACACACCCCGACTCAGTAGCTCTGGCCGCACCTCGTGCCCGCTGGTCATGGCCCATGGCCACCAAACCTAGAACCCAGAGTTTAGTTGATTCGGGGGATTGAAGGAAGAAGAGCACATGCTCAAACCGTTCACATATTAGGTACCTGCTTGTTCTTGATGCAACGGGTCATCTACAGGCTACAGCAGGGGCTCCACCTCCCTTTCCAGGTTGCCTTTGCACCGTAGAGCTGTGATTCTTGGCCACGCCCTCCCTGCAGTGGTCGCCGGTGTAGACCTCTTCGCTGGCGGAGGTGTTGGATGGAGCAGCGGGGAGCCAGGGTGGGGAATTTTTTTCCTTCTGCGAGCCGGGGTGGAGCGGGGAGATGACAGGATGTGGGCAAGGGGGTGGGGAAAGGCGAGGGCGCGCGGGGGGCCTCTAGCCTGGAACGTGTCGAGGATCGAGCGCATTGAGGGATGATCGGACAGGCGAAACGTGGTGCACTGTGGATCCACAGCGATTCGGGTCTTGCATGCGCCACGGAACTATTGATCTACAGGGCTGATTCTCTACACGTTTAGAGATTTTTATAGATTCGGAAATTTTCTGCCCTGGTTGGGCTTCATACTGTGGCCCCCCTCAGTTACAGTTCCCTTAGGCCCCTTTTGGATCAAAGGATAATGTAGGAATGCATAGGATTTTTTGGAGGAATTCTACCAAGAGGTTGATACCGAAAAGTTTTCTTGGTGTCACTCTCATAGTTTCATTGAATTCCTATGTTTTTCCTGCTCCATCCAAATGGCTCATCTTTCAGTTTCTACGCTTATTTCAATCAATAGGATTCGTGACAGCGGCTCCATTCATACAACGGTCCTGTTCCCGTGTTTCTACAATCTTGTGGTCCAAAGAGTCCCTTTTTTTGCGGAATTTGATTATTTTTTAAATTTAATTTGACTTGTTTAATTATTCTGACAAAAACCAGCTGTACTAAAACAAAACATTGTTTGTTCTTTTATAGTGGCAGTGTAATTGTATACTGCACTAAATTATATAAAAGTCGAATTGAATGTAAAGTTTATATTTGAAATGTAATGTGTGTAGATACATCAAACTCTTGATGAAAGGTTGATTGCTGCACAACAAGAAATTGCAGCAGCTGAGAAAGAAAAGATTGAAAAAGAGGCTGCTGCCCAGGCACTGCTTGGTGAACAAGAAAAGGTGATGAATTCTATTGTTGAAGAATCAAGGAAGTTGCAGAAAGAAGCAGAAGAGAACTTGAAGGTATTATCTTCTCAATCTGTCTTTTGATTTTTGATAATTTTTAATGTTATTTCCTTGTTTTATAAAACATTGGACTCTTTTGTATTACTATATCTAATAAAAGCGTTGTATGGATGATATAGTCCTTAGGTGTTCAGTTCAGGCACATGTCTGCCGGCACAATTTATCTCTTTGGCACATAGATATACATTTGTAAAACAAAACAATTACTCTTTACAACAAACAGTATCAGAAAATAAGCTAATATTATTCACTGACATTTAATTTAATCTTTTAATTGACAGTTGAAGGAATTCTTGGTTGAACGGGGCCAGATTGTTGATACACTGCAGTAAGTTGTCATTTCATCTTTTCATCTCAGCTACTTCAGCTCTATTAAGTTGTTTAATACTAGTCCTCTTCGAACTTTGAACTGTTATCTCCTATCTTTCAAATATGCTCAATAACACACCACTCTACATATTAAGATGAGTGCAACATTATTTTATCCTATTTTTATATTTATTAGTGGTGCCTATCTTTTAAAGCCATGTTTCGTCTGCACTGTACAGTAATGCACCACCTCACTTGTTCAAATGATTTAGACTAAGTGTTTGTGATTTCTAAATCTGCAACAAACCCTTGATCCATGCCCTTGTCCTCATTGCAGAGGTGAAATGGCTGTGATTTGTGAGGACGTCTCGCTACTCAAGCAAGTGGTGGACGACCGCCTATCATTGAGCAAGCTGCAGCGCTCATCAATGTCAAGTCTCTCTTCTTCAGTGCATTCTTCTCTTCACAAGAGCTGGAGTTCCTCGGTTAGGACTACTGAAGTAGTTGAGTCCCCAGATAAGCACACCCTCGCTGAAGCTACAGGCCCAGTGGCCAAAGATCTGGATGGCATGGAGAGCTCTGTGGAAGTGTCAGATGGCAACGACACTGCTGGTAAAGGTGTTTACAAGCGAGTGGACTCCCACGAGGACGGCGATAGCTGGGAGCTTTGCTGAAGGGTTGCCAAAGGATGATGAAGGGTAGATAGAATATAAAATAACAACTATGATGTAACCTAGTGATTTTTCATATGAACCGGGAACTGTCGTGCAATAACACCGGCTTCGGTGAGCAAGGCCAATGCATACCGCAGCCGTATGTGAGACGAGTCCAATTGCTGTTTGGTCTGACTGTATATTTATAAATGATGAGTTTAGCTTAAATATATATATATATCCTCCGTTTCAAATCATATGTTAACTGTAGCTTAGCCCTAACTTAATAAGCATTTACTAAGTTTATTAGGAATACTACTGACTACAACATTAAATTAGTTCACTGAACTCCATGAAATGTTTAGATGGTGATATTAGTGATTAATTGATGGTGACATTAGTCCAACCTCAGGTATACTCACATACCTCGTGTATATACCACCTCAAATGGTTTAGTATCATTACATACTCCGTGTATATACCTTTCGTTTGGCCAGATACGCGCTCAATCATGAAATACATAGGCGAGTGTAGCTACATGCGCATATAGAAAAGAATTTTTCTATATATATATATATCATGCGTATGTAGTTACACTCGCGTATGTCTCTTATGATTGAGGGCGTATCGCGTATGTCTCTTATGATTGAGGGCGTATCTGGTGAAACGGAAGGTATGTACACGGAGTATGGGAAAATACTAGACCATCCGAGGTGATATGTGTACGAGGTATGCGAGTATACCTGAGGTATGTGGACATACCCCGTTATATGTACTAATATGAAGGTATTATCAAAATATTATAAAAATTAGGACTGTTTTGTAATTTTTTCGAGTGGTAACATTTGAGCTGTCTTAAAATAAGTATGTGAACATACTCAAACTGATAAATGAGTATGCGAATATACCCTTATTGGTTTATTGAAGGTGGGTATAGCTACATGCGCATGATATATATATATGAAGAGTTTTATTTACATGCGCACGTAGCTACACTCATCTTCAATAAACCTATATATATATGAAGGGTTTTATCTACATTCGCATGTTCAATAAACCAATAAGGGTATATTCGCATACTCATTTATCAGTTTGAGTTTGTTCACATACTTATTTTAAGATATTTTAAATGTCACCACTTGAAAAAATTACAAAACAGCCCCTGTTATTATTATATTTTGATAGTACTTTCATATTAATACATATAACGGGGTATGTCCACATACCTCAGGTATATTCGCATATCTCGTGCACATACCACCTCGGATGGTCTAGTAACATTGCATACTCCATGTACATACCTTCCGTTTCAACAGATACGCCCTCAATCATGAGATACATATGCGAGTGTAGCTACATGCGCATATAGAAAGGAATTTTTCTATATATATATATAGGGTCGGTATAAAGGAAGTCCATTGGCTTCCATTAGTTGCAAGAAGCCCGAGCCAGGGGGCTGGACCAGCCAAGGAACCAGTCCAGGGGTGCCCCCCGCGAGCGCGCATGGCTGGGGCGCAGGCTGGGTCGGAGGCCCATTTACCGTAAAATGTAAGCAAAAGTAGTGTAAAAATGTGTATAACTGAGCGTAAATTTCGGCTTTTGTTGTAGCGAAATGAACCCAAGTTTGACACGTTCTGCCCAACTGACGCACACATGCATGCATGCAGATCATTTCAACAAACTAGTTTTTTTACGATAATTTTTTATTCAAATATCCAATTCACAAACGGTTTTAACCATTAGATTGCTGACATTTTTACGCACGTTTTGACATCCATTGTGACTATATTTTTTGAAAATTTTTAAAGTCATAAATTTACGCTTTTAATGTCGTTCATTTATTCATCCATGCATTTAAAAAGGTTCTAAATGGTAGCTATTAGTGTCGACCGTAGCTACTTGTGTTTATATTTGTTTGCTGGAACATCCGATTGACAAATGGTTTTTATGATCATGGAAACATGTTCTCGCGTTTGTAAAATCATTCAGCTGCCTCATTATAGTGATTCATGTGGGGGATATTTTATACTCATATTTATCAAATTTATGATATGTTGTCGAATTATATAAACAATCGATAACAACATAGAAACCTATCATGCGAACCATAAATATTCACCGGTGCCAGCATAGAAAATATAGGTCATTGCTTTCACATAAAAAATTTAATCCAAAGAATTCATGTGGCCAAAGTAAAGTTGTCCTAGCCATAGGACGTTACATTGCTCCTGTATAACAACTAACGTAAACATGTGTAAAATCGCAAGGTAACGACATTTTCTCTATCCAGATGTTGATATATTTCAGATATAAGAAACATAAATGGTCTTTGATCAATCCAATGCTGCATAGAAGGCTTGAATCCAAGCTGCACAACGGCAACTCTGCTGCACACTAGCACACCATGGATCATATTTTGTACTCCAACCTCATCATACAACGAGAACCACACCACAATGACAAAACTGGTACATAAATCATCAGTACTGATAGCATCATATAATTTAGCATAAAAATCAGTAGTAGTAATCATAAAACCAATGTGAATTTACACAAGCTAGTTAGTGCTATTATTACAGACAGACGTAGACGTGCATATTATTGTTAGTGCATCAAAGTACTGTTCGGGTATAAGAACCAGTCAATCTAGACATATCATATATGGTGCCGTTGTATGCATAAATGGTGCCATGGGTAGTCATAAAAATCATTGCCAGACTTGAAACAAATCGGAAGCATAAATAGTGCAGTTGTATGCATAAATGATGCCATGGGTAGTCATAAAAATTGCAAAAGGGTGCAATGATATATACATCTAAAAATTGTAGCCATACTTGAAACAAATCAAAAGCATAAATAGTGCAGTTGTATGCATAAATGGCGCCATGGATAATCATAAAAGTTGCAAAAGGGATGCGAAACAAATCAAAAGCATAGATAGTGCAGTTGTATGCATAAATGGTGCCATGGGTAGTCGTAAAAATTGCAAAAAGGGTGCATAAATGGTAGCCTGCTGTATGCATAAATGGTAGCCTGCTGGGCATAATTAGTAACATATAAAGGCATAAAAATTGGAACTGTGTGAATAAATGGTAGCTTAATGGACATAATTAGTGACATATGAAGGCATAAAAATTAGAATTGAGTGCATAAATGGTGGCCTGAGGGACATATGAAGGCATAAATCTAATCCTAGTCGATGAGGAATTCATACAATATTACTAGAGAAATTATAGGAACTGCGTAAAATCGGATTCGGCGGTGGACGATCCACCTCGATGGTTATCCTCCTCGGATTCGGCGGTGGACATGTTCAGGAAAGTAACTGCGTAAAATCGGAGAAAAAATGCAATTGTAAAGAATCCAGTAAAAAACAAATTCGAATTGTGCAATGAGAATGGTGGGGGAACGGATAGTGGCTGGGATGATGGAGTGCATCACGTGCATCGCGGCGGCGGCGGTGTCGCTGAGCGCCAAGGCGGCACCGGGCAACGACGGGCGAGGATAGGGCCCGGTCACTGCGCGCAGCAGCGGCAGCGGGCGACGACGGTCGGGGACGGCGGTTTGGGCGCGGCGGCGGGGTTGCTGCGCGCTGCGGCGGCAGTGGGCGACGACGGCCGGGGACGACTGTATGGGCGCGCGCTAGGTTGGGGGAGGTTGCGGGGACGGCGAAAGGGAAGCGGGTTCGGCGGCCGGAGCAGGAGTTGGTTGCGGCGGCGGTGTTGTCGTCCGCCGTGCCAGTACCGGATGAGGACAGGTAGGGGGCGCGCGGGGGATACGACGATATGGAGGAAGCGGGAGTGGTGGATCGACAACGTACCGAGGTTAGCGTGCCGCGGGGTAGTCCGGCGACGGCGGGTGGAGGAGGCGCCGGTGGTGGTCGCCGTCGCGGGGTCTCCGGGCGACGGCGGGTCGGGGGCGGTGCCGGGGGTGGCCGCCGTTGCGGGGTCTCTGGGCGACGGTGGGTCGGGGGCGGCGCCGGGGGTGGCCGCCGTCGCGAGGTCTGCGGGGCGAGGGATGGACCGGTTCAGTGGATACGGGATGGACCGGCGGGAGATGGGCCACCGGGTTCGGGCGGACCAGGGTGGCTCGGCAGGTGGCCGGGGCTTCCCCTAGCTAAAGGGAGCCTAGGCTCCAAATATACATACTTTATATATATATATGCTAATTAACGCGCAGCGCGCTGAATAGCTATTCACAGCGCGTCGGCGGCTCCGGCGACCCCAATTGAGGAAAGGCTGTTGAGCCCGCAACAGTAAAACTTCGTAAACCAAGGCAGGCATGTCCCGCAGTCATAAAAATACATTAAAAATCTATTCTGCAGCCGTAAAAATTGATGTTTTACTGTATGGTTCCCACAATCGTAAGAAAGCGCTGAGTTTTTTCTTCTAATCGTAACAAGACATTGGGCATGGTTGTGCTAGTGTAAATTTGCTGTTTGGAGTTGATGGGCTACCGTAAGGTGGTTTGTGTTACTGTTGGAAACCACTCAACCGTAATTGAATATTTAAATAATATTTCATTATTGTAAAGAGTGGTAGCATTCTCAACCTAAATAAATATTTAAATATTATTTTATATATTGTTGTAACTCCACTTACTATTGGTGGGTTATTGGGTCTCGCATGAGGATTATCTTTTTGTTCTATAAACGTGAGAAGTGCAACCGTAAAATATTAGGAAAAGCTAAGAGCTGATTCCATAATCATAAAAATAATCTTTTACTCATGAGACAACAATCTTTTACTCATGAGACGATAATAAATATTTGTTTCCTAACTGCCATACTAGCTATAACCCAACAACAATAAGTCGTCGTCTCACAAACGTAAAAGTTTGCTCGTTGTAACCGTAAAATCAATTATTTTAGCATATTAGCCGCTTAGCCCACAACCATATATAATGTTGGAGTTTTGCTTCCAATTTTTCTTCCCAAAATTAACCATAAATCCTTCTAAAAACACAGATATATATATATATATATATATATATATATATATATATATATATATATATATATATATATACCAGTAAGGCTAAAAAACAAGTATATATAGCAATAGGCTATCATGTAACGTTTAACAAGTAATAATCATTTGATGCACACATCCAACAATTGGATTAAAACATCGCAGAACCAAACATCTGTTTATACCACATTACAATTTGTCACATGATAACAATATTGCACGGAATTGTAACACATAATTTGCTTAAATTTAAGCACATAATTTGTATCCATATCTGAACATCCCTTCACTACGTGAGCGCGCGAGTGGTTGATTGTTCCTCTTAACCCAATTTCACTAATGAAACTGAAGCCTAGTGGCATCTTGTTGCAAGTTGTCGGGCCGATTGCTCATGGTCGCATCTTGTTGCAAGTTGTTGGGCAGATTGGTCATGCTTGGTTAGCTGAGGTCCGTATGTTCTGGAGAGCCAAGGGAAAGAAAATGTTACATTCAGTGTGTCAAATGTCAGTAGTAACAAAGTGTATATTTTATGATGACATCCATCGTGCTAGAAGCGATAAGAAATAGCAGTGCGTAATCGCCATATTTTCATATTTATAATTGCCATACATTGCTATAGAATTATATTTATGATGCATGCATGAACATTGCTTATTTGCAGTCCTGGTTGGTGCCTACTCTGCATTACCACAGGTATATTCTCATTTGTATGTCTTGGACAGGGAACTATATCAGCACGTGAAAAAATTAGGAGAGGGTTGCCAGCCTCAATTATAACACAGGAGTAACACGAGATCCAATGCCTGACAGCCACAGCCTGAATCGTGCCTTTCAAGTAATTTATTATTCAATTCGCTCGATAAAAAGGGTGTATGATAGTTTAAATCCAGTAGTGAATTTTCAGTCCATTGGATACAATACAACAACAGTATAAGGTACCAATTTATATTATCAGTAACTAACTAGATCAAGCAAAGCTGAATTGGAATGGGTTTCCACTTCATGGCAGTAACTGGATCAGCAATACAGATTTGAAATATTATTGGTTTGACTGCAGTACATGAAAGAATGTCAAATAATTATTTTTAAGATAAAAAGATTAGAATAAGAAGATGTCTCTCCAATAGTACGATCAGTACATGAAGATGTCTTTCCATTAGTTTGTGAGTCATTTGAAAGGGAAATTTGCTGTGATCAGGAAATTCCCATGTGCATATATTATATTATCCACTTGTTTGATCTCAACGAAAGTTAGATTATTTTTAAACTTTTTGCATCTAACTGATTTCATTCGCACTTACCTCCGTCATGTGCAGATTGAATATATGAAAGGCAATACTGCCGGCGGCTCCGCTGGCAATGCCCGCCCTGCTACTGGCCATGCGCACTGCAATAAGGCCAACGAGAGCCATGAATCTTGTAAATCTAATAGGCATAGGGAATTTTAGAAAAAATTAATGTAACAATAATCTGATACACTGATAGATTCAAACAAAAAATAATTTAATATAGGATGCTAGCGTGCGGTTGCATTAGATCAGAAAGATTTCCCTGAAGACAAAATAATTAATATCTCTCTTGAAAGAAAGATCCGGAATTAGAAAAAAAAAAGAGAGCGTACCTGATCTAGGACGGGGATAGGAAAAGAAGATTTCCTACTGACGAATTGTTAACGCCCGAGTCACGAGATCCACCATACGCCATTGCAGATCAAGAGCATCGAAGCCGCAACCCAATTAAGAACACAACAACGCCAAGATCTGCACACCTTGAAATGCCCCAAGCTATCGTCGTGATGAGAAAGAAGGATTAGTTGGACTTTACCACCGAGCGAGCGTGCTGCAGCCATGGAGGGCAAGGGTACGCCACTGGAGGCTGAAGTTGGGTCTCCACTAGGCTGGCGGGAAGGATCATCTTGCGCCGCCGCGTGATCTAGATTTGAGTCGACCAAAAAAAATGTACGGTAGTGGGTAGAAGAAACGTGAGATGTGGCCGGTTGGAGAACGATTTATAGATGCATAACTGTGATAGTAATTTTATTGCTATACAAGACGGCAGAGGCTATGATTTTACGATTGCGGATGCAACTTTTACGGTTGTGGGGTTTTAGGTGGCTCACCGGAGGATGGCAGCGATGAATTTACGATTGCGGATGGAACTTTTACGATTGTGGAGTTTCAGTGGCTCGCCGGAGGAGAGCGTCACTCCGCCGAGGCGTTGAATATGATTCAGCGCGCAGGGAGTAGAATAGCGAATATATATATATATATATACACACACACACATATATATATATACATATATATATATATATATATAGTATGTATATTTGGAGCCCTGGTCTTTCTGTATCTATCGGAAGCCCTGCCCACCGACCGGACCGGACCACACCACCCAACCGGCCAACCAGGCAGTGCACACGCACCACCCGGTCCGCTGGACCGCTTCCCTCCCCACCCGGTCGAAACCCACCTGGTCCCCATCCCCACCCGATCCCTACCCCATCCGCACGCAAAAACCTAACCGCCCGACCCTCCCCGCCGCCTCACGCCGCTGCGCCACCCCGCTCGGCCTCCGTGCCCCCCAGCTCCGGCACCCGGTGAGCGGCGGACAGATCCGGCGAGGAGGCGGCCCATGGAGACCACATCAGGCGACGTGGCTGACGGATCCGGCGAGAAGGCCCCCGGCGCGGCCACCCGTCCCACCACCCCGCCACACGTCGCTCGCGCCGCTGCCTGGAGGAGGGCGAGGGCGCACCGCCCGCGCCGTCGCCTAGAGAGGGCCGCTGACGGCCCTTCCCCAGGCTGGATCCGCGCCTCCCCGCGCCGGCCGCCTCCTGCACTTCCTCCTCCGGCTCCGCCATGGCCGCAGGTCCTCCGAGGTCGCGCCACCCGCAGCGCTGCTAGAAGGAGCGCGTCGAGGTCAGGAGGTCAAGGATGCTGGGCCTGCGGGCGTCCTCGCCATCCGCGGTCGCGGATCGACTTCGCCGCCGCGCCTAACACCCCGTTGTCGCACTATCTGTGCCTCCCTCGTCTCCGTCAGAAGCAGCCGCCACGGATCCTTCCCCTCGATGCCTGATCTGCACCTCCCTCGCCCTCGTCAAAAGCAGACGCCACGGTAAGGGATTTCTTCATCCTTGGGGCTTCCTTCGTGCATAGATTTCTCCCCAAATCAATTTTTCCTTTGCGTGATTGATTCACAGACGGATTTGGCAGAGATGTGGATGGATAACCCGCCAGTGACATACTCGTTTCAAATCCTGATGCTTTTGTCCATGCATGGATGTTGTTTGTCAAAATTTTGCCTTAAGCCATGCTAGTGTTACCATTATCATAGCCTTTTCATGTGCCTAGTTGGTAGTGGGCAAGAAAAAGATTTAACCTTGCTTTGGCTGTTGATGTGCTCCTTGTGGCAAGCGTGATGTGCTGTTCCACATCCTAGATGATTGATTAGCTCAAGAATCCCTCCATGGTGCTTGTGTAGGTAATTCGATTGGTGAAATGTCCGGGAGCTTTAGTGTCTTCTTTGTGTCTAAAATCTAATTAGAAACGTCACGTGACTTGGCAGTACGCCCAATGCATATTTGCAGGAACGTCTATATCCACTTTGAGGCAATTAAACGACCAATATTACTACATTTCTTGGTGGAACTGGAGGCAGATACCATGCATTTGTGAAGTCCAAAAAATTAGATTTTTCCATTGCTATTTGCTTGTATTTACGACTAACATTGCACTATTTATGCTATTTTGATTTATATATGCAATCCGTCTACAATTGCTGGTATTTACGACTAACATTGCACTATTTATGCGATAGTTAAATTAACAATCCTCCAGAACATTTGCTTGTATTTACGAATAACATTACTATTTATGCTATTTTGATTTATATACGCAATACGTCTACAATTACTATTTATGCTATTTTTGATTTATGCTGTCTTCCATGCTTATTTATATATGCAGCCTGAGCAGACTGACTCACACATTGTCTTACTTTGTAGCTGTATTATTTGGACCACCTCCACACTGCTGCAGCCCTAGAAAACAAGTACAACACACCGTGTATCAAATATTTCAACAGAGAGACCATAAAAGCTTTGACTAGAGCTGACAGGAGGAAGCCATTGGACATTGTATGTCATTAATTTTCAGAGAAAATGCGTGCGCTGCCTCTAGAAATCCAAATATTCAAATTCGAAGCTCAATAGTTTAGCCTTGGCCACTCGCAACAACCAGATCACTTCTTATGCACTTATGAGTGACATTTTTTGTTAGCATAGATGGAATAACATGATTGTACCGCCTTTTGTTACATCTTACATCTCTATTATTGTCACAACGACCTGTCCATTGAAACAAATAACTGTGATCCTATGTTGAACTACACATTTATGACATGCTCAACCATCTATGTTAAATGTTATGTGGTTATGTCAGTTCTGTGGTTATTCTACACTTTTACAGCCATGTTAAATGTTTTGTTGTTATCCTGCTACAAGGTTTATATGATTTTCTTATATTAAACCAGTTGCTGCATAAATATACAGTAAGCAGAAGATTTTATGCAGTGACGAGCAGATTTTTATGCACTAATCACAAGCTTGTTATGCAATAAACAGAAGCTTCTTACGCAATAAACCTATTACACAATAAACAGAAGTCCAGGATCTATGAGCGCAACCGGATCACTTTTATACACTAACATAAGAATCTTAAGCAAAAAACAGAAGCCTTTTAAGCAATAAAAAGATCCTATCAGACTATAGCGAGGGAATAGCCTGACCGTGATTTATAAACCAACAAGATCATCGTGATTTATGCCTTTATTTCGAAATCTGTAATACATTCCACTGTATTTTACGCTTCATGCACTCTATTCATCATCCCACTTCATTCCGCAGGCGAAGATGCCACGTCACTCTTTGTGTTTTTATGTTCAGGAACTATCATTTGAGTTATACAACTTTCAACATGAAAGCGTAAATTTACAAATTTAAACAATTAAAAAAAAAGTCACAATGGATGTCAAAACGTGCAAAAAAAAATGTCAACATTCAAGTGGTGAAATCCGTTTGTGAATTGGATGTTTCAATAAAATATTGTAAAGAAACTAATGTAATTGATTGAACTACATGCATGAATGTGTGCGTCAATTGGGGCGTCAGTTGGGGCGTCAGTTGGGCAGAACGTGTCGGAGTCGATTCATTCTGCTGCAACACAAGCCCGAATTTACGCTCATTTGTACAAAATTTTACGCTGCTTTTGCTTATATTTTAAGCTAAAACGGGGCATTTTTAAATGCATGGATGAATAAATGAACGACACTAAAAGCGTAAATTTATAACTTTAAAAAATTTCATAAAAATATAGTCATAATGGATGTCGAAACGTGCGTAAAAATGTGGGCATTCTAATGGTGAAAACCATTTGTGAATTGGATGTTTGAATAAAAAAAATTATCGTAAAAAAACTAGTGTGATGGAATGGACTGCATGCATGCATGCGTCAGTTGGGCAGAATGTGTCAGAGTCGGTTCCTTCCGATACAATAGCAGTTGAAGCTTACACTAATTTATATACATTTTTACGCTACTTTTGCTATGGTTTTACGCTAAACGGGCCCCGACCCAGCCAGCGCCCCCACTATGCACGCTTGCGGACCGCACCCCTGGGTGAGGCTTCCGATAACTAATGGAAGCCTTGGGCTTCCTTTATACCGACCCTATATATACACACATATATATACACATAAAGTTGGCTAGAGCGGGTGAATAGGCGATCCTAAATTTCTTACACAAACTCTACAAATGAGTTGGAACAACAAGCTGAACTAGTCTGATTTGCATCAGCCAGCTAAAAGCTGGTTCAACCGCAGAGAATGAAAAATTGAACTGGTCACTCAAACTGTGCAACCAAATGTGGGTTGGTTTGAGCCCAAAGCTTCCTTAGAGCTAGAGGTTACAGATCTGAAGTGGCACACCACCAAACCTGCAAACCAAGTAGATAGAAATAAATCTTGTAACACAAGAGTAAGAGCATGTAGAACACGAGGAACAACAAGTAAGCACACAGAGACAAAGGATTTAATCAGATGTTTGATCACACCCAAGGGTGCTCTATTTCCCCGTTAAGGCACCCACAAAGAGCCGGATCTCTCTCAACCCTAATCCTCCCTTCACCAACCACCAAGGTACCATGAGGTCACTTACTAAAGTTTGCAGAAATACGAACTTCCCCCAGCACCACCACACAAGAGAGGATAGAGCTGAAGGCGATGCCTAGGCGTATAGGAAGAAGAAGCTCCAGGAGTAACAAAACCCACAAAGGATGCTCAATGTGTCACCAAAACTCAAGCTCAAGAATGAACGGGAGATGGAGAATGAGGTGTGATTAACGCAGCCCTCAAGTTCTCATCAATTGTCCACTCAAATATCTGGAGATTTGGAAGCTCAAAGAGTGGAGAAAGGTGTGGAGGAGTGAATTCTCTTTTGAGTTTTGTCTCAAGTTGGTTGGAGGTGAAAGGAGTAAATGAGGTGAGGGAAGGGGTATATAAAGGACTCCCCTTGAAACTAGCCGTTACAGGCAGATCCACATAAGGCCAATTGAACCAGGCAAGGTTGCATTGGTTGACCTGAGATTCATCAAAATGTGATATTGGGTGAGTTGAGCACTGGATCGGTTGAACTGGGCGATTCCTAACTCAAGGATAAAATATGATACGTTAATTCTTGCATCTTTCAACGGATACTCCTTGTACTTCAAATTTGAATGGAACGAGAGGTCTCCTTTCTTTCTCTTGCACTTAGGTAGTGTTTGGTTGGTGGGATGGGGTGGAATGGAACCATCCTATCCTACCAATTCCAGTGTTTGGTTGTAAAGCCAAGGAATTGATCGGTGCCAGAAAAGAGAATATTCTCTCCAGATTTGAGATTGAATATAATAGAGTTGAAATCATTTCCAATAACATTTATCGATAATAAGAAATATTGTTTTCGTTTTCATCCATAATAGCATATTTCCAGTGGCTTTTTAATATGGGCAGATTATAATAGATATTACCTGTATTAGTTAGAAGGTTGTCAAAGGATTGGTTGGACTCATTTGTGTATATATTGGAGGGAAATTAGCTCGGCATGTCTCATGCGTGTTGCTTGGTGATCTTTGTGAGGCATTTTGTTAGGGATGAAAATCATAATCGAAAATATCGTTACCTGGGGCTTGTTTCATTTTTGAGATTTTACTATGTTCGTAGGTAAACAAAAATGAAAATGATAACCATAAAAATGAAATGATAACTTCAAATTGAAGGGAATCGGCAATGGAAATGATTTTGCCTCTTTTGATCATTTTCGAAAAAATATCATATTTTACTCGGTAATTATCACAATATTGTACTCGTGCTAGCCTATTGGTATGTAATGTGTGGATCACATTTACATTTGTGAATTTGAATTGTTTTGTCTTGAGCTTGTATCGTCAAACTTTGCAATATATATACATATATATATATATAAATATAGATATACATATATATATATATACACATATATATGTGTATATAGTTTTTGTTGTAGTGGTTGAGGGTAAACGGTGACGATAGCGATTACTGATAATATGAAATGGAAATAGCCAGGAAAAATCTGAAGGCGAAAATGATCCCAGTCTCTTCTGACTGTTTAAAAATTTGTCTAGATTTATTTGGTATTTTATCAATGGTAATAATTTTAGTATATTATCACAAAAACATTAAATGCCAATTAATCTTTATAAATTCATTTTAACATACAAAAGTATTTTAAAAAGCTTTCTTATTTTTCTAAAATCATGATCTATCTAATTAATGGCAAGTAATTTTGAGTTGTTTGGAGCTTTTGTGGTTCTTATTTTGAGCTCTTTTACTTACTTTACTCTCTATATATAATCATAATTTTGTATTAGGTCTCTACAACGGTTAGGAGGACCCAATGATCCTGACTATGTTAAGGAGCAGCTGTAGTATGAGAAAATTACAAATGTCATCTCTGCTACCCATCCTAATTCTACAATCATATACAAATATGCTAATAGAATTGCTAGGACTTTTATTTGAGGACATGATACTGATTTTATTAGAGTATTACACCGTCTTACAATGATTGTGAGCATGCTTTGTTCCGAAATGTCTTAATAGCTATTATTTATCCTATGGGATAGGTCAAGCTATATGACAAGTTTATGCTCTATAGTGTCATATATTTTATCATATTTGAGATATTCCTTTTATGACTTTGCATTGTTATCGGTGTGTGTTTTTGCAGATAGTTTTGCTTTTATATTACCTAAATACCTATGAAATTTTTGTTTCTAGCAACATTGTATCGTTTTCGATTCCAAGATATGAATGTGAAAATGATTTGGCATTATACTTTCTGATCATTTTCATCCTTGTATGCTACGATAAGAACTTAAAAAGGGTGCACTAAGAAACTTTATAGCAAGAAGGCTATACTTAGACACTTTAAACCTAGATAGACTTTTGCACACATGATTGTTTGAGGTGTCCCGTTATAATCCTTAACCAAAGGCCAAAGTTCACGGAATCTAGCATTGACATCGTTGCCCATTCCAATAATCCTTACCTGATGCTCAAGGAATACTTGCCCAAGCGCCTTCATTTGAGTGTCAGCATGCTAGTCCTTTTTGCTGACGGAGTGAGCACTAATTCTCCCATCTTCCCAGCACTCCTGATGAGGTGGTAGGTGCATTCATGTGTATACTACTTTTATACTCCCTCCATATCACAAACTGTAAGGTTCTAACCTCTTTTCATCTGTGTCCACATTCATATGTATATTGATAAATCTAGAGACATATTGAGCACACATACGCATGAAGTAATGAATGAATCTAATAGAGGCCTAGAACGCCTTACAATTTTGGACAGAGAGAGTAGGATACATGTTTTTTCATCAATCTAAACAAGATGTGAATTTATTTAAAGGTGGGTACACCATTGGTTATGTGAACATTAGGCTAAGCGATTAGGAAACATGTAAACTTTACATCGCGTAAGGCTAAGCAATCTAAACGTGAGCCCGAGATCAATGAAGACCGTTAGATTATATCATGGGAATTTATCTAAAGGTGGGTACACCATTGGGTATGTGAACATTAGGTGCAAAATATTATCTCCTAAACTCGGTTTTTTATGATTATATATAGCTTACAATAAGTTGTAGAATAAATTAAATGTCTTCAAATTACATAGATGTTGTTATAGTTTGGTTAGAAATAAGCTGAAATAAGCACCAATAGAGTGGTTTATAGATTATGATAATGTGTATAGATTAAATAAGTTATATATGCTCTAAGCAGAGGTGTATAGATTTAAACTTACTATAGCTGGATTATATAATCTTTAGATCAAACGGGGCCATAGAGGCTGGATTTTTATCAATTATCTTAAGGATGAGAGTGTCACCACCTTACTCATGGGAGTATACCAAATCAGATTTTTGGAAGGGAGACTGATCTTATTGGCGTTGGTCACAAGGATATTATAGCATTGCCGTCTATGGTGCCGATGCCAAAATAAGAAGGCTATAAGCTTATTGGAGTCGGCCAGATCAAATACGACGACAGCACCGGTAATGCTTAATAATGCGCCAGCCATGGCAGCCGACGTAGATTGTCTTTGCATTGACCTTGCCGCGAGTATTGGTGGAGTCGGCCACGCCAGGCCGGCGCAAATTAATAGAACCCTTATTAACGACATAATTTGGGCGTTAGCCTACGTCGGAACAACTATTAATTAGCCTGTTTCTCGGTGTTATCACCTTTAATGATTCGTTAGTGATGCATCCTGACTACGATCCTGAGTAACAGTCTAACAGATTGCGTAGGTTAGCCTGTTTCTTAGTGCTGCAGCTTCTATTTGCCCCTTTTAATGTGGCGTATGTTACCACTAATCTACACATAGTAGGTACTAGGTGTCTAGGTAGGAGTACTATCCTAGTGGGCTTGGCCGATCAGCTGGGAACAACCTATACAGCATATATGCCATGTACGCATGCATTAAGTATTGATGGAGGCCGGACATACGTAACATACGCATCTCTCGATCATTCATGGGATCGGAAATATAGTACGCGTACGAGGGTTAAGGTTAAGCGTTGTGGATGGACGTCGTAGACTCGTAGATGTGCTCGTGCAGGGATATCCTCCTTCCGTTTCAAAATGGCAAGGGATTCTAGACTCCAACTAAATTCATTCATTGTTCTATGTATATGCGTCCAATATATGCTTAGCAAGATTCTTCAATATCAATATGATTATAGACAGATAAAAAGAGAGTGAGCAGATGGACGCGCGGCAGAGGTGCTACTACCACCGGTAGCAGGCAAATAATTGGAGGTCTGTCTCTGCTGGCCGGCCGGCCGGCTAGCCGGCTTTGCTGGCCATCCATCTCGTCCACCGATCGATCAACCGTGGCAGTGAATTGAATTGAATTGCGATGGAGGAAATCAACTGTCGCGGGCAGGGACGGGCGATGGGGTCCGTGGACGGTACATGGATAGGACGGGACAGGACATTTGTGCATGCAGGACTCAGCTCTGCAGCGAGAGCACCCACTGGACCCAGACCCAGTGGTGGCGACCTCGTCATGCACCAGCACCGTCGCATGCATCTTTCTTCAGATGTATGTGGATGCGTACTAGTAACTACTAATACGTACCACCAGTGCAGCTAGGGTACGTAGTAGCCGCTATAGCTGCCCTGCTCTCTGCTGCAGCAAAGCACGCAGTAGCAGCTGCTCCGGCCCACGGTTCGTGCGTGCATGCATGGGGTGTGTGTCTGCTCGCCATTTGCGGTTACAGAACAACGTAGTACTGGGCAGGGCACGCGCGTACATCACATAACGAGCTAGCCAGCCTTTGCATATGACATGCATGGTGCATGGCAGGCCTAAGCTAGGTCAGCAGCATCCAGCCCAGCTCATGCTCGACCCATCCGTCCGTCCATCCATCCATCCATCTGTCAGTCAGTCGACGATCAGGTCGGACTGGGCGATGGCCGACACCGTGCACAGAGCCAGCATGGCTTGGCATGCCCCAGTGCCAGGGCCACGGCGGCCAGCCAGCAGGCCGGCCGGGGTCCATGGCGCGGCCATGGAGGAACGCGGAGCTAGCCAGGTAGAGATCATCATCGATCCAGCAAGACAGGTGCCTTCATTGGCGGGTGCAGCGCTGCATGCGGTGCCTGCTGCTGCTCGCCATGTATTTCTGCACTGCAAGTCTGCAGCTGCAAGCCGCCGCGTGAATTGCTGCTGCTGGACGGCGACGACCGGCCCGGCCTATCTTCTGATGAACCCCTGCTGGGAACACATGCCTGCCTCAAATTAAAACCTCCCGGCCCCGGCACGGCACCGGCAGAGGCAGTGAAGCTACATAGATGATAGATCACCAGTTGTGTACTACTCCTAGTACGCAGTACGTACTCGCAATCGCAGTGCGTGACTATCTTGCCCGGCCGGGCCGTCATCGATCCATCGAAATTAACCGGCCCCCAAGATCCTCTGAATCTCAGGGGCGAGATAAATTAGTGACCAAATGCAAGACCTTATTTATATTTTATACTATACGCCACAACAGTAGTAGTAGGCAGCAGGCACTAGAGCTTAGCTTGTCGTTACCTGTGTTGGGTAATGAGTATGCAAACACTTGTCCGATCCAATCCCTGCAGGGGTCAAGTTTCCTAGAGCTAGTAGCTACACATATACGTAGCCTTTCAACGACAGTAGCTAGTGCATGCATGCATGTATGGTCAGTTTCTACTACATATAGGCTGTGTTTAGATCCAAAAAGTGGAGGCGAAAAGCAGGCGAAATCTGCCAAAATTTGGCCAAAAACATCACATCCGACACTGTAGCGCACTGTAGCACTTTCGTTTGTTTGTGGTAAATATTGTCCTACCATGGCCTAACTAGGCTCAAAAGATTCGTCTCGCAAAGTACATCTAAACTGTACAATTATTTTTTGATTTCATCTACGTTTAGTACTCCATGCATGTGCCGGCATTTTTGATGTGATGGAGAATCTTCTTTTTGCATAGTAAAATTTGGGGAAAAATTTGGATCTAAACACAGCCATATATAACTTCATATATACTACTATATATTACTCTCCGGTAAGAGTAAATTGCACATACCATACAACAACTTTTTATGTGGGTGCGGATTGGTCCAACAACTTGTAAAATGCTCAATCTAATACAATAACTTGACATGTGGATGCAAGTTGGTCCAACAATTTGTCAAATGCTCAATTTAGTACAATAAGTTAATAAATTGGTGCATCCGCAATCCAAATACTATAAGGAGCAACATATTTCAAGTCAGAACAAATCATTAATCATTATTTGACCATTTATGTTCATATCACAATGGTAATGTATTTGGTCAAAATTAGAACCTTAAATGTTCACGCAACTAATGTTATGAATTCATATTAATTATTTTTTTATAAAATAATTTAATTTTAATTAAAAATATTTAATTACATATTTAATATTGATAAGTTTATGCTTTATTTATCTAAAAAACCAATATATGAATACATACTAACAATATCTTTTAGAAATCTAGTATGAATAATTTTAAAACCTCATGTACTTGTTTAGAAAGGGAAAATAAGCTAAAAGAACAGAGATGAACGTGCTCATATATAAATGTTGAATGAATGAACCTTAGGTCCTATGGTCCCTATTTTTATTTTCTTTTCAGTAATGCTAATGGTGTAATTATAAAACATTATTCAATTTTAACTACACAGGTGAAAAGTAACAATCGGGTCACGTTCAACAAAAAATTATTAACAAATATTAAGAATCAGTAAAAATTTACATATTCATCTATGCTTATTACATCGCCGTTGTAACGTTTGGACCGTGGGTGCATCAATTTTCCAAGTCATTGCACTAAATTATGCATTTTATAAGTCGTTGGACCAATTTGCACCCACCTGTCAAATTATTGTATTAAATCAAGCATTTTACAAGTTATTGGACTAATTTGCACCCTCCTAACTGGTTGTTGTATGGCAGGTGCAATTTACTCCTCCGGTAAATATTAGTACTCTCTCCGGTTCCGGTCACATCAGAATTTAGAACAACTTGTCGATCGTCCCAATGCAACCGGGTGATCAGCTTAGTCCGAATCCAGCCGTTTCCCTAAAACCCATCCCCTATACACTTTCTAACTACATCTCTCTCTGTTTACAGTGCAGAACAGTGCTGCTACAGTGTATGAGGAATCCATTTTAGGGGAATCCCTAGATTCAGCCTTAGTGCCGTGATGAAATAAATTAAAGAAGAAGTAAGCTAATAAAGCTAGCGACCAAGAAAAAGGGGTGCATCAAATCGAACTTCTTCTCACACTACGTACTCTCAATCGTCGCGAAGCAACCGCTCAAGATGCTAGCTGACATTTGGGCAACGTGGTCGAGCGGAGCCGCCGTACGCGTTTGCTGACGGCCACCAGATCGTCCTCGGAGTCTGCCTTGTTTCTTGCGCTGTCGTCGTCATCCTTTAGCTTTGGCACTTTGTCTTGCGTCTGCATGCATGCACACTTGCATAGTGGCAAAACCCGTGAAGCAAGCAAATTATTACTCCTACTTACGTAACAAAAAAAAATCCATCTCTTCTTCAGACGCGCGGGAGACGGGACACTTGCAGAGAGAGCGCGCACTTCAGGCTTTAGGCTGGCTTGAATGAATTGAAGAAGAGTACTATGTATTATTCAGATTATTCCCTGGAAATTCTAAAAGTCCTATTTTCCCCCAATACGGGATGCTCTCTAGTCTCTAGTCCACCAACCCGTGCTATCACACGGATTTGAGTTTTATGCATGAGGTATATTCATTTAATTAAAGTTGATAGATAACTTAAATAATGGCAGGAATTGATAATTTAAATATGTATACATATGTCTATTTTGTTATTTAATTCTTTATAACAATATATGCTTGTAGTCTAGAGTTTAGATGTTATTTTATTTTATGGTTAGTAATATTAGAGGCAGTTATTTTAATTCTTCATCTTTTGTAATATATGGTGGGTAATTTATATGCACACTTGCATATTAGAGGCAGTTATTTTAATTCATCTTTCATACTGACATGGTTGATAATTTATATGCAAATTTAAGTATTATTTTAATTCATATTTGATAATGGAATAGTGGGCAGTGTATATGCAAAATTTAGAGGATTATTTTAATTTGTCTTTTATAATGACATGGTGGGTAATTTATATGCAAATTTAGGAGGTTATTTTAATTTATATTTTATAATGGCATGGTGGGTAATTTATATGTGAATTTAGGGATTATTTTAATTCGTATTTCATAATGACATGGTGAGTAATTTTTGTGAAAATTTCTAAGTTTTTTTTCTATCTTGTCCGGTGAGAATTAATGTGGAGGCTCCAAAAAAAATCTTCCAATTAGTAATAGTAAGACACTAATATAGCATATGTTGCTGCATGTTTTTGTATGTGTATGCATTGTTTTTTTCTCAGCTACCTAGAATTTTCTTTAGGCCCGTGGATAGTAGGCAAGCTCTAGCTGCCTGAACATGTGTACCTTATTACCTCCACGCACTGAATGACTAAAGCTCTACTGCAGCAGCTCCAACTTGTAACTGGAACTGAAGAGAAATAAAGAGTAGGATATTACATTGAAAGGATAGGAGAACGCAACAAGCAAGGCAGAAGAAAAAACAGATAGAGAATATCTAACCAGCTGGGGCTTTGCAGAATATTATCACGTAGTATATATTGCCGGAGGAAATTAATAAAAGTCGATGAGATGACAAGATTTTTCTGCATCCCGATGCTGATCGTGCAGATTAAATCAGCAGCTGGCAAAAGCACGTTTGGATGTGTGTGTGTTCGTCGCTCTCTTCCCCAGCTCTTCAAGGACAAAATGATGGATGACGGATCCCAACGTACTATTGCAGTACAGTTTGGAATATTCCAGAGTGCAAAATTACAAAAATATAGGGATTGAATACATATATTTGACTCTTTTTCACCGTTACCGAGATGTCAAAAGCAAGTGCACTCTGGTAGTGCGTGCGGTGAAAAGAATAAAAGTTGATGAGAGGTACAAAAAAATGCGTGTGGATGATCGAGATTCCGCGGAGGTTATTCGCGGGGTCGGCTCATAGGACACACTGCGACGACGACGATGCGTATGTGGAAGTACATAATATTATCATTATCATGTGGCTGCTGCCTGTCAGTACGTACTCGTTCAATTCTGCTGCCTGCTGCTCTGCATGCCCTAGGCGTGGTGGTTATTTTCATTCAGGTGGGTGGTCACAACGTAGTGGCAGATGCATGAATGTAGTAGATAGAGAGAGATCGTGTGGTCAGATCATGGGATCCAGTGCCATTCATACGTACCACCCGATAAACAATAAAATACAAGTTTTAAAATTATTGGCATTAATATGAGTCATCCATTTAACAAGATCTAACGGTTTAAAAAATAGAAAGTACTAATAAAAAAATTCTATAATAGAAAAGTACCAATTTACGGTGGAACCAATACAAGTTGTGCAATTCTTTTTTATCCTTGATGTTTTTTATTTAATAATCTAAATTTCAGATCATAATTATCAAAAAGTACCAACAGTACTATTTAATTTTATGAAAAGTATTGTCAGTACTTTCCAATCATCCTAACAAGTCTCACAATAAAAACATAGCAATAAACATAATCATGATGCAAGAAAAGTGATCAACATTCAAGATCCGCTATAATTAAATAACTGGGAGTGTTTGGTTTACCTGAATTCTCATAATCTAGAAACGTATATAGACATGTGCATGCACATGTCTAGACACATCATCATATATCATTATTTAAGATAATTGAACACTCCTTCAGTATTGACGGGCCATATATAAAGGTGTAATAATCTCTCCCTATACCGCTAGGGAGGGGGAAGCGCACCACACAAGCTCCAATTGTGCTATACCATCCTCAACTGGTGACCCAAACCGTATGGGGAGATGCCTCGACATTGGCAGTGTCCTATGGTTTCCCATATGTAGGGTTGCCAGCAACGAGGTGGCGTGCAATGCAATGTAAAAGCAATGGATTCAAGACAATTGAGGTGGCAGAGTGAAAGACGAGGCAAGTGCACCATGCATGTTGTGCCTCCTCAGTATTGGCAACGGTGAAGTAGGGAGAGGTTCTATGCATCCCTCTCTCGGTAAGCAGTAGTGGTTGACTTCACCTATAGAAGTCTGCACCGAGCGCAATTGGTCACCAAGGTAACTCCTTGCTTGTGTCCTTGATTAGATTACGAGAAACTCATAATCGACAAATCAAATATTCATCTTTAATTACAAGGTTACAATTCATGCTCTAGGATTGAAATCACTTGATACGGGTAGTTTTATTATTGCCTAGATAGATTTGGTTGATTTGCATGCAGACTCTGCTTTTTTGCTTTAACCTAAGCATGTCGCATTGAGTTCAAAGTGTTCAACTCGGCTAGAAGCAAACCAATATCTAATAATGCTTGAAGTTTAGAGGCTTTCCTACAAGCATTATAATGTCTTCTACGTGACCTTCCCTAGAACTACTCCCCCCCTCCCCCCTTGATCCCACCGCACTCCCACCCACCTTATCTCGATCTTGCAATTCGTGCTATGCCACCATCAGAGCACTCTGCTAGCAGATCCACTACAATTAATATTGAATAACTTAGAGAACGTTTGGTTTACCTGGACTCATAATATGAGAATGTATCTAGACATGTGTGCGCATGTTCATATCTAGATACATCTTCATATTACAATAATCTAAGATAACTAGACGCTCCTTTAGTATTAACGGTCCTTAGTGGAGAAGCCGTAGAGTAGGCATGGCACCAAGTTAAAAGAAATAGAGGGAGGATATATAGCTAAGTCTTGTTGACTTGGTGGCATTAACCTTGCTTGGTGGGAGCCTTTGTGGTGAGCCCAATACTGTGGCCGAAAACTGCTGGGTAATAAGGCTCATTTTGAGAAGAGCCAACGTGTACTAGGGGTGGCTTTCTACATCGATACCACAAGATAAATCCTTGTCCCAAGAGTTTGCTCCTTCTTGCCCTCTCATTTACTTACCCACATGCACACTTCCAGATTTTCTTTACTTGTCTTTGCCCTCCATGTTTAATTAGTTGATAGGTTAATTATGATACTAAGGCTATAGGTTGCATGCTTTTGAGGGTAAATAGTGAGTTGCACTAGGTAAACCATAGCAATACTAGTATGTGTAGGACGATCTAGTTTTATCTTATGTATTAATTTAATCCATGTATATATTTATAAAGCACGATTAACGATGGAATTCACATCCCTCCCTCTTGGGTCGGACGCCATGGATCCCCTTCAATGACCTAAGGTTTTATTAGAGGCCTTGTGGCTTGTCGCCTCATAGAATATATAGACATGGTTACTCCTTATGAGCTTGTTTGTGGTCAAGGGATCGTTTTGCCTATTCAGGTGAATCTGATTCTGGACATGTATTGCCAATGCAAACATAATGATTTGACGGTCACTGGTTATGACAAGTTAACAATGGATAGTATTGATGATGTTGGTGTGAAAGCTCTCGAGGAGATTGAGAAGGATAAAGCCAAAGTTACTATAGATTATAACAAAAAGGTAAAGCAAAATCATTTGAAGTGGGAGATCTTTTGTCGAAAGATTTTTTTTTTTTTGCCAATTGGACTGAAGGATAACAAAGTTCGCAAATGGTCTCTGATTTGAGAATGACCTTATATAAAGTATTTGGGGTAATCTTTAGGAACTCATATTTATTGGAGATTTTGCAAGGTGATTGTCTACCTATGGCTCTTAATGGGAGGTTTTGAAGAAGAATTATCCAAATGTATGTCAAAATGCTTGAATACATTATGTCCGATATTGCATATCGTCCTTAGACTTAAAATGGTCGATGAATTATTGCTGAAGTTGCATCGTCTTCTATCAACTTTTTTTTGTGTGAGATAATAATTTTGGCACATATGCTTTTCGAAAATGAAGGGGCATATGTTAGACACCAAAATTCGACGACAACCAAAACCAGACTGGCCATGGTGGATAATCGGACAAGTCGTGGTATAGTGCAAATCTAGATGGTCCAGCACTATATATGTTCCGGCTTGTCAGTCATGTATGCGTAAGATTTTGATCAGATCTTGACTTGTACTCCCTGCAAGACCTCTTCATCACCCTATAAATTGGAAGGGTCAAGTGCAATTGAGTATTAGCCAATCAAATCAAATACAAATCACTTACATTTTATCGTTTGCAAACCCTAATTCCTCTCCAAACACTAGTTTTTGTTCTCTTTCATCTCCATGGCAGATTGGCGGATTGAGGCACTCCATGTGGGATGTAGCCTTGCTGACCCTAGAGGCTAGAGCAACACTATATATGTGGTGCGCGATGAGCACGCCCTAGTGCACTACTCCTGTGTTGGTTAATTTTTGTGACAATAGGCATATGCACTGTGGTGTGGTGACAAAGTGTTTGCAACGGTCGAAGCTAAGGTTGTCGCATGCACAGATGTGCTGCAATATAACAAGACGACGGGTCTGGTTGCCGCGTAGTATGCTCCAAATTAAATAAATAAAAGGAAAAAACTAGTATAGGGCAATTTGTTTGGACGTGGTGGCGTGCACTGGTTGTGGTCAAGATCTCATATATATGGACTGACATTTGGTATAAATGGCGCTGACCGGACCGGGCTAAAACTGGTTCTATCTCTTGTTTAGAAACCAAGACCAGTTTGACACGCTTGGATGCATCGATCGACCCGGCCGGCATCAGCAGGGAGACTGCAGATGGATGGATGGATCGCGGATGGGTCAAATGGCCGGCCGGCTACAGCATACATACTACTGTATCTATCTACACTATAAAAGAGCGAGTTTTTTAAAAATCTCGTTTACCTACCCCTCACGCTAGTCCCACTGCGCAGTTTGCAAAAGGTTGGAAAGTGGATGGAAAGACCAAAAACCCATAGATGCAAAATGTTTCATCTACTTTCTCTCTTTATTTCTCATTTTATTTTATACCCATACCACCTGTTACTTCTCTTCCCTTGGTTTTAACGAGAAAGGAATGACGCCAATAAATCATGTCTCCTTCCTTTTAATTCTATTTTCTTTTTCTTCTTTTTATTGCCTGCTTGATCATCTCACAACACGTGTGTGTTGCACGTACATCTATGCTAGTATATCTGTAATGTACGCATGACGCATGACGTATGTACATGTACAAATAATGCTTGTAAAGAAGGCAAAAGGATGAGATGGATCACATATATCCATCAGGGCAGCAGGTGCCTCCCCACAGCATCCGGTTAGTTGTACATTGATGGGAGTTTGTTTAGTTTCCTCACAGGGAAACTGATGCCACTGGCCCTGGGGGAAAGGTTGCTGCATTGGTTGCAGGCGCCTTGAGCACGTCGTACCTTGCCAGCATCTGCATATGCACGCAGCATCTCCCTGTATGGAACTATGGATCCTGTATGTGCACGCATCGATCGGCCTGGCGTGCAAACCAGCGGAGCGCGTGCTTATGCGGGTAAAGGAAGGCCTCTAGGTAAGCCAACAAGGCACACAGTAAAGGCTCTCCCCTGCATTTTGGGCTCCTGCGATGGCGATGGCTAACCGCTCACTCCGATTCCTCACATACACCATGCGTCACCCCCCACGCCCCCTAGCTGGCTGGCTATAGCTGACCGAGTGCTTGCAATGCTTCAACACGACACCACCGTATATGTATGCATGACGTGACGTGTATGTATGTTTGTTACATATGACAGCATGCAAGCGTTTTGTCTAAATTAACAATAAATTAATATGCACACTACTGGCCATTGACTGGTGCAGAGAGAGAGAGAGAGAGAGAGAGAGAGAGGGAGGGAGGGAGAGAGAGAGAGATGCTGTGTCAATTTTGCGTAACAGCCAGCATGCAAAGCCATGATGGGGCCTGATATAGAGGCGGGGATTAACACATACGACTATACACACAGTCACTATATGTCTATATATACAGTACTGGCACTATAGTGCTACACCAATTCCTACATATATACTACTCCTACCTATTAGTAGCTTCCTAGCTAGCTACCTTGGCTTGCTCATCTATCGTCTGTGTTTATATATGCCAACCAACCTTCTTCCTCTCGCTAGAGGTGGTCGGCAAGCCAGCTTGCATTGTTGCGCCCATCGTCGTCTTATTCATATCGATCGATCTCCTTCCCTCCCGTCCGTCCTTTCTGTTCTTTGCTGCTGCTTGCATATTGGGGCTTCTTCTTGCTAGTGTAGCTGTAATAATTTAGTTCTGAGAGAGAGGGATGGAGTTTGTGCTGCATTCGTGCTTGCTCTAGCTGCGATGCAGCAACATCCATCTACTTGTCTATCGATTCATCGTTCAAGCGACGAGCATCTCGATCGTCTCTCTCTCTCTCTCTCTCAGAGTATATAATCCATCACTACATTCTTTTCATTCCTTTGGCTGCCTCTAGCTTCCAGCTCGCAATGCAAAGCTTTGAGCTGCTATCTATCGTCGTCTATAGCATGCAGCTGGGGATACTTATGGTTCTTTTG
The DNA here is from genome assembly GCA_022530915.1 of Paspalum notatum. NCBI lineage: Eukaryota > Viridiplantae > Streptophyta > Magnoliopsida > Poales > Poaceae > Paspalum > Paspalum notatum. Next base: position 30,915,561 of record CM039692.1, read on the forward strand.
ACAGTTATTGGAGGGAGATGGAGGGTACTAGCGGTATGTAGCCAACAACCAAGACTCGTCAAAAGATTCAGGAGAGAGGCCATAGATGATTCTACATACATACATATATCCACCTTTTTTCTTTACATATACATGCAAGAGTATGTATATATTTCACAATCAAGGGCGTATCAGCAGCCAGCCGGTGATTTCTGGCGTGGCATCATCAAGATTCACACACTGCTTGCATATTATGCCTGCTCTCCATCATTATTAGTAGTATCGCTACTGTTAGTTGATGTTGCTGCGGCATCATACCGATCTCTGTATATGTATATATGTGTGGGAATCTTGATGATGCTGCATTGGAAATCAAGAGCTATCGGATCCACAGGGACGAGAGATACGGGTAATATAGTTGAGCTGCCTCTTGGCTGATTATATCACCTTCTTCCAGGTGACAACTAATTAGATGAGTAAAAGGTACTCCAGTCTGCAGTATTATTTAATTTGCTGTAATGAACAGCTTGCTGATTTAGCAAGTTTGGACAGCACAGACTTTACTATCAGCACTGATTTAGCTAGTTGTACTAGTCGATTTTTTCATCATTGATGGATATTACTATCACGAGTTAACTGATTCTCTCTCTCTCTCTTTGCATCTCTCTAATATACGTATCTGATTCCTGATTCTGATCTGCAGACTACAGTATGAAAACAAAAAGGAAAGAGTGAAGAATGAAGCGCCAAACGAAAGCCGAAGGCCATCTGCCAAATTCAGTTTCGGGTCAGGTCAGGTGTCCCGTCCCGCCGGCCTGTTTGCCGCTGATCGTATGCCGTTGATACTTGATACCTAGGAGTATATGTATGTACTATATGTATGGCAGTGCTCTGCTGTGCTCACCGGCCCTGCCATAGGAAGTAGGTAGCCAGTACTACTAGTAGCACCATAACAAACGTGATCTTTGTTTAATAGTTTTAGTTGAATGTCCAAGAGTTTTTTTTTTAATTCGTGTGGGACGTGGCGCCAATATTATCATCCATTTTAAAAAATTAAGCACCTGAAAAGTTCCATACACTCAGCTCTTGGCTTCGCAAAAGGTGCATATAACTCCCAGTAAGCTCATTACACATGGTTAGAAATGTAATTACTTAAAAGTTTGCAGTGAAATTGTTGGGAGAAGTATTAGAGAGGGGCTGTTTAGATTTGCGTCAATTGAACGTGGCATGCTACATCCACACGGTGGTGGCGCAAATCATTTTTTTTTTTACGTTGCAGGTTGCCTAACATGCTTGATTCCACCGCCTAATTGTGGCGCCACTGGAACTATTGTTGCTCCAAGCTACACCATAACTCAAACAAGCCCATACTGCAACAAGCTTCTCTGCGGTACATTGCAAGCCAAATCCCAAGCTCAGTATGTGAGCCTTTTTTTTCTAGATTTTTTTTTTCAGAATTAAACAATGTTCTTTCAACAATAAGCAATTGTCCGACAACCGGCGAAGTGTCTAAGGTAACTTAATCAATCTCAAAATCCATTGGCTAGTTTTTTTAAGAGGCGCTAGCTAGCTCCTAGAAGGAAGGTGGACATACACACTTTGTGTATGTGAAGCTTTTGTGTATGTATCACATTTCTATATCTCTGTGAGGTATTTATTAGGAATCCATAGATTTTCAGGTTTTCTAAATATCTCATACAAGATATTTTGTGATGTCTTCTTTTACTTTTGAGCGTAGGGATGAAAATGGGTACCAGACTTTTCTGAAGGAATCTATTATTTTAAAATAGATATTGAACAAATTTGGTATTGTGCCTTTTGTTTTTGATTTGTTTGAAGATTTGATATTGTGCCTTTTGTTTTCTTCCACTATTGAAGGGCTTAGTTTTGTTTGAAGATTTGTGTATATGCATAATGTGTTTTTTACTTCCGTCCATCTCCCTGTGTTCTTTTGTTTCTATTTCGTTTGCTTTTTTTCATCTGTTTTTCTCCCTTTTTTTTTGTTTTCTTCCATGTTTCTTCCCTATCTTTTCTTTTGTTTTTTCCTTCCATTTTACCAACATTAATAAAAATACTCCATCAGATTCCTTTTATATGAAAGTAACCTAAAATTAAAGTAGGACATCATAAAAAGAATGGCGGTATGTATTATTTTTTGTTCGTCATGTATAAGCTGTTCTGCGTACATTGCATTTTTGTTAGGGGCGTATTGTTCTCAATTGAAGCCACAGATCGCAGCATGATTTGTTCCACGTGTAGAAATTTTTATTCTTTCCATATAGTAAATGTTTATTCAACCAGTATATTTTTTTGTTCTGTCCATACAATTTTTGCGGTTGTTGCTGGAATCATCTACTCATCGACCTGTGGTGGTTGGCGCTTGGGTTGGAATGCATTTCTCGGCCCAAGGGGCAGAGGCCTAACTCGGCCCAATACTAGTCCAGCAGCAATGTGCTGCTCTTGGGCTGGCCAGGCATTCCACGGCCCATTACGACCGGCTACTTCATACTTCAATTTGTTGTGCTAATTGGAGCTACTCACGCGCCCTCTTCATCTTCATTCTTCAAGCAAATTAACACTACAATATTATAGGGTTTAACATTGTAGTGCTGAACACTAAATTCTTAAATTCTAAAGCTCATTGGAATGCGGGAATTAATGAAAAGTTTTCTATAAAATTTCTATATTTCAAGAGGGCCTAAACCTTGAACTATAATATCCCATACAAGCTAGCTAGGAGTATAACATAAGCATCGGAACGACATGTTTAAAAATGGATGGCACCAAAAAGCACTCGTTATTATTTGTGTTGTTATGGTCTATTTTATCATTAAAGGTTGTATAAAAATAAGAATGAAGACTTGCATTTTTACATATTTGTATAGAGTTTTTTTTTTAGTAAGACGAGTAATTAAAGATACGGAAAAAGACGGTAGCGAATTGCAATAAAAAAATGGTGGGATTATATATATTAATAAATTGAAATGCCGTTCTCTGGGCGCAGTGACAAGGTATGGCCTCGGGTTCACGAGAAGCTTCCGGGTGTACTAGAAGGGGGCCAGCCGACCACGGGTTGAACTGCGGTGGACGGAGTGCCGTGACGCGGTGGCGCCGCCGGACCGGAGGCGAAGGCTGTCGCGGTCGCGTGGCGGCTCCCGAGACCGCAGATGCAGACGCGCAACGCTGACACGCTTGCGCACTTGGGCTCGTGCAGTCGTGCTCGGCCCATCCCCTACAGCCCGCAAGGCGACAAAGCCGGCCTCCGCGTCGGGGCCGTTGTCACCACCCGCCGCCCGATCCCGACGCGCCGACGGCTCCGATCGGATCACGCGTCGCTGTCCCCTCCACGCCAACCTGCCCCCACCAGGCCACCACCCGACCCGACTCGCTTTCCCCACCATCCCAAGCAAAAGCGAGCACGAGGAGCAGAGCAGCCAAGCTAGGGGCCACACGCCGACGCGAGCCAACCATCAGCAGCTAGCTCGGGATCGGAGGAGAGCCTCGCCGCGACGACGACGATGCATCGCCGCGCCGTACTCTTCGCCGCGGTGCTCCTCGCGGCCTCCGCCGCCGCGGTCTCCGGGTTCCACCTCGGCGGTGACGAGAGCGGCCTCGTGCGGGGCGTGCTCGCCGCGCTCCGCGAGCGGGCCGAGGCCGACGACGCCGCGCGCTTCGCCGTCTCCCACTACAACAAGAACCAGGTGCGCCCCTTCCCCCCCTCTCGAGAGAGTCGAGAGTCGAGGCACCACTTCCATCGGTGTGAACTCGGAACTCTTATGTGTTGCCATGAGTCGGTTGCATTTGACTTTACAGGGTGACATCACCGAGTTAGGTCAATTAGCCTCCTCTCGGGAGTGGGATGGAAGTTCTGTCCATGATTTGCCTAGCGAGCTTCAATTGACTTGCAGGAGTTCTTAAATCAGGGTCGCGTCGGTGCGGTCACCAATTTACTAGATAGATTCACTAGAACCAAGTTTCGTTTCGAGATCTAATAGTTGAATTATCTAGTTCGTTGAACCTTATGAGAAAAAATATGGTGAACCGGAGACTCTAGCAAAAGTGGAAACATATGCAATTGGGACGAGACTTGAAAAGTTGGGAGTGCTTTCTCATGTCATATTAGTAGGATTATTATTATTTCTCCATGGATTTAGACCACAGCGTGTTTCTTTCTGAGTTGTATGAATGTTTGGGGAATTTTTCTTGTGCAGGGTGCTTCTTTGGAGTTTACACGGGTACTCAAATCGAAGCGGCAGGTGGTGACGGGGACCCTGCATGACCTGATATTGGAGGCAGCTGATGCTGGAAAAAAGAATCTGTACAGAGCAAAGGTTTGGGTGAAGCCATGGGAAGATTTCAAGTCTGTTGTCGAGTTCCGCCTTATTGGAGACTCTGAGTCTGAATCCGAGTCTTCTGTTGCTTCTGATGGTGGCTCTGGGCAAGGTATTGTTTGTATTCTGTGTTTGGATGATATATTCGTTGATAACTATAAATGTAATATGCCAGGATAAATAAACATGGTTTTACATTTTTCAGCTATCTCCAAGCTCTCTCTTGAAGCAGATATCGCACAAGAGGAGGCTCGCCTGCACACTGTCGAGAATGATGGACTTTCCAGCGACTTTGCATCATCCTCTTAGGTATGATGTCATCTCCTTTCATCTTCTTGTACTCATGTCATTTCTGGTCCCCTTGTTGTTCCTGTTGTCATCCTGTGACCAGATGTGTCTGTCATGGTCTCATGGACAGGCTGGCAGTGCATGCATTACTATAACCACGATAATACGATGTTTTTTTTCTTGCTGTGTATCTGATTTTCCTGTATATTGGTGATTGGATACATGATGCAAACTAAACAATGGCTTTGCAATTGTTTCTATTTTTGCTATGGTTATTGTTGGAATTGAGAAGTATCTAGTGACTAGTGCTGATGTGAGTCCTTAGACCATCCCCAAGCATTGCCTAAAAATGGTTGCCTATCCACTATTCCAACTACCCCCTCTGTATACAGTAGCGCTACAGTGTCAAACAGTGTATAGGCAGTCTTTTAGGCAGCCCCCATTGGGGATAGCCTTACATGCTGGCATCTGTAAGATTGGTTTGCACTGTTTGCTTACTGCTAGTTGAATATCTTTTCAAGTACGAAACCTGCACACCGTTTTTCCGATCTTCAGTCGTCACGCACTCACGCCACACCAGTACCATCTGTTTTGGACCCAAATTAAGACTATGTGCAGATTCTAACTACATCCCTCTCTGTAAACAGTGTCGCTGCAGTGTATAGGCAATCTATTTACCTAACCCACTGCACATATACTGAGGGAGTGTTTGGTTCATGGGATGACTATCCACAGTGGAGCGTGTATATGTATTGCCTATAGTACTGTTTGACACTGTAACGGTACGGTAGACAGATAGAGGGGTGGTTGGAATAGTGAAGGAATAATGATAGGCAAGAGTTTTACTCATCCCGCTGGGATAGCCTACATCCAGGGATAACATATTATCCAATGGACCAAACCCCCCTTAAATTATCACCATTAGATATGCGTCGTACAGTTGCGCTAGCTCCAGAGAGAACTTGAAGAGGCTGCTGTATTCGGCTAGACTGGAAAAATCAACGCCTGCACAGCAGCGTGTATTGAATCTGTTGCTTGTTCAGAAGAGAAGAAAAGGAATGCATTCCTCTCTCCTCTGTGAAGCCGAACTATGGACAGAAAAATAACAGCACAACGACGTCCTCCGATAAAACCTATGGAAATTCATTGGCATCAATAGGCGAGGAGCACGGGGATGGCTGAGCTTGGTGATAAAGAAGAAGGTAAACGACCTATGGCTTGGCCTGCCCACCCTCAGCGCCGCCACACCCATCCTTGCGCCACCGCCACCCTCATGAAGTGCTTTTAGCTATCGTCTGCAACCTTGGAATCTCATTCTCTCTATATAATTCGCAGTTTTTGTATATGTGGTAATACTACGTGGAAAACAGTGTTCTACCTTCTTCTTCTTCTTCTTTTTTTTTTTTTTTTTGCTTTTGGATAAGTATATGTGGAGTATTTCATTAGCTCAGGAATCCATGCCACCATAATAAAATCCTTTTCAGGGGCCATTTAATATCCGGTACTCTAGTGGACAATATTTGTGTTCCTTAGATGCGTTGTGTTGTGGTTTGTTGGTTGCTTTAATCCTTAGAAAGTGTATTCATTTTTAAGCACCAATGAAACTCTGTATCTGTTTTATGTTCAATCTGGGCTTTATGCTGCATACATATAACATGTTTGATATTTAAAACTTGCAACCCAAGTTACTTAATATTAGATCACTGTCTTGTTTGATGTATTATTGTGTTGTTTTACAAATATTGCGAAATCTGAAGGCTAGGAAAAGTAAATCCTGTATAATATGTTTGAATTTCTTGTGCTGTAACTAGTGCCACACAAATTGGCATGTGAATACTCTACCAAAGAAAAATTATCCTTGCACGTCCATCTCTTCAATTGTTGGTTCCCCGCATTTGACTTTACTTTTGGGTTCTACAATGCAGCGTTCTGCAAACACAATATGACTTATAGTTTTGACCCATCTGTCATTCAGACATACTTGGTGTGACTGGGACGAGGATGGAAGGTTTGAAGGTGGTAGCTGAAGTTTAAGGTATCTAGAATTCCATATAATAGTTTGCGATCAAGCTGTCATGCTTTGACTCGTTTACCAGAATATGTATATTTCGCGTGGAACGTGGGAGCAGAGAACTGTATATTTCAGTATTTTACACTATCCATTCCCATGTCTGTACATAAGGAGGTTCTATCTGTTTTATGGCAGTTGTACTTCAACTGGATATATATGATGCAAAATCGCTTTCTGGGTTTGTAAATTCCAAATGAAAAGGACAAAAACGATCCTATTTCTGTCTCAAAAAATCGGCAATGCACCTCGAATTGGGAATTAGACGCCGGTTGGCGGGTGCTGCTCGCTCTGCGTTAACTCCCACGAAGTCTACGCATCAAATGTTTTTTCCCCTGTCATGATCTTGTTTATCACTGCGCATCTGAAAACCAAAGGAGCATCTTTAGCGGTCCATTGATAATCCATCACCAGTGACTTTCTTTCTTCTCAGGTTAATAAGGTCTTTTGCACCATTCATTCTCAACGGGATAGGTACGCATAATGGGTTGTCCAAGAGTCCATGGTGATGCAAATGGACTCAAGCCTTGCGTTAGCATTTTGGCGGTTGTATGATAATAACTATTAAATGATAAATATGTTTGCAAGAATGTGCGCAAGTAATGGACTTGGGGTATAAACATCTCAGAGTCAAAAAAAATGATCAAAGAGCACAAGGGAAGATCTAGAAATCATTAAAAAATCATCAAGAAGACCCAAAACATCCATAGGGAAAAGTCCTGTTGCCTTGACATGATAGTCCCATTGACCGGTCAGCGGGCATTTTTCTCAAATATTGGGTGATCCTGCGGGTTTTTTTTCAAGCATCGGGTGGTCCAGCGATAAGAATGGTTGAAGAGATTGAAGAAGTGACTGCATATAAAATCGCACCGTACGTTTTGGTGATACATCAGCCAAAAGTGGTCAAATTATAGGATACTTTTGGTGATACATCAAACAAATTATAGGACAAAAGTGGCCAAATACATCAGACAAATATCAATGATATTTGTTTGAAAATCCTTCATTTTAAACAAGCTCTTAACGAGAATGAGATTTTCACTTAGCATTGTTTTTAAAAGGTGCTGCCGTAGGGCCGTAGCAATGTAGCCGGTAAAGTACGACACCGTTACGGCGGCGGCCCAGCGAGGCAGGAAAGCTGCCGAGAACAGCGCGTCCGTTTCCAAACCTTTTCAAAATCAAATCTCCGCCTTCGCCGGCTGGCTCGCAACAAACAATACCGTTCCTCCCCCTCCGGCATCCGCCGGTTGGTTCGCGTCTCTTCTCCCCTCCCGCTCTCCCGCTTTCAAATCAAACCCCTCCCCACCGTTTGTCCACACCGCCCTCTTCTCTATAAACCCTAGCGGAGGCGAGGGAGTGCGCACTCTCTCTTCCCAATCTGTTCCCCCGGATCGCGTTCGCCTCCGGCCTCCCTCATGGCAACCCCGCAGCTGCCGCCGAGGCGCGTCTCCTGCGGCTCCCTCCTCCAGGAACTGCAGGTACATCCGATCCCGCGATACGGTGCTCCTTTCATTGTTTGATGTGATCTGCGGGTATGGATCGACTGGATGTTGGGTTTCGCCTTTTTGGTTCTGGATGCTGTGGTTCTTGCTGGGTAAGGGTGTTTAGGGTCTGCTGGAAGGAAAAATGGGTGATCAATGGCGTGTAAAGAGCGTGGGAATTTTGGCGATCGGGCTCTGAAATCTGCGCTCCCGTGGTCCCCGTCCTTGATTTCGTATGGACGCGCTGGAATTGGGTGTCGATTTTGTGTTCATTTCATGCTTCCTGTTCTTGGCGTCGTTCGGGGATTTTGGGTACGGCCATTGCATTCCTTTGTGTTGAATTTTGCCGCAAATGACTGGATCTTGGGACGAGGTTATCACGATCCTGAAATTCCCTGTTTTCTTGTTCTGTTGATACCAATTATGCCGTTATGAATTATGATCTATCGGTGCACTGATGTCTCTTCTATGTTCATCCGTGTAACCTGCCCTACTGGATAACGTTGTCTCTGTTCTTTCTACATCGCGTTGGACGCATTCACGTCTTACTATGGTACTAAATATCACAATTTTGAATCAGGAACTATGGGGAGAAATCGGTCAGGGTGAAGTGGAAAGAGATAGAATGATACTGAAACTAGAGGAGGACTGCCTCAATGTTTACAGGAAGCAAGTGGATCAAACAAGGAAGCAAAAGGCAGACCTGCTTCAAGAGCTATCCTTGGGAGAAGTTGATATAGATAAAATCCTTTCTGCTCTTGGAGAGCACGAAACGTTTCCCAGGGTAATGTTTTCTAGCATCAGTCAATTTCTGTGGTTATTGTACTTTCAGGGATTCAACTTTCAAGCTGATCATGGTAAAATCTTTTCTCTGTTCAGTCTGAGAAGCTTGGGGGCACACTACTGGAACAACTCGCTAAGACAGAACCCGTCCTGGAAGATTTGAGGCACCGGAGGGATGAGCGGGTCAATGAATTCAGGGCTGTTCAGATGCAGATAATTCGTCTGCAAGCAGAAATTTCAGGAGCCATTGATCATGGGGATCCCACTGCTCCCATGGTAGATCAGAATGATCTATCCTTAAAGAGATTAGGGGAATTGAAGGCGCAGCTTAATGAGCTTCAGATAGATAAGGTTGGTCATCAGATCTGAACTTTGTTTCCTCAGATTGCTAAGGTGTTACCCTTAAATCGATTGTTTTTAATTTTTCAGAATCTCAGGCTGCAAAAGATTGACACCCAGATTAACTATATTCATGAAATGTGCAACATAATGTCTCTTGATCTTAAGAAGGCATTGCATGATGTTCATCCCACTTATAGTGAGGCGGGAAGAAGCAAACCTGTGAGTATTAGCAACAGCACAATACAGAGGCTTGCAGAAAAAGTTGACGCACTGAATCATGAAAAGAAACGAAGGCTTCGGAAGGTATGCATATTGTTCAAGCAGTTATTTCATTGAAACATAGGCCAGCATATATATTACTCCATCCCAAATTGTACAGGGTTATAGGCTTTGAGTAGATTCATATAATATTGGATTAAGTCCATTTTCAGCACCTCAACTCTTTCAGTTGTCCAACTTTAACACTCAACTACATTTTGGGCCAAACCGGGTACCTATGCTTGCAAAAACCAGTTAAACTTGGGTCCCGGAGCCGTTTGGGTGGTATTGTGATGCCCATATATGTGTTTTGTATATGTGTCTAGGTCCATCAATATCAATATATATGAAGTTATGAACATGAACGGAGAAAATGGGGGCCAAAACCCCTGATGATTTAAGACAGATGGAGTATATAGATTTCTTCAGCCTGGCCTATTTCCCACTTTTTCCTGACTTTGAGCATACTAGGCGTTGAACTTGACCTTAGAGCCAAAATCTGATGAGGTTTGCCTTAGGATTCAAACACCAGGATGATTTACTAAGTTTAAGCTTTGTGAGAAACCATTATATTTTCATAACTCTAAATGTCACATTACATTTTCCTAACAACATATTTCACGCTCACGGCTCACATATGCTAGACTTTGACAGTTTCATCCCTTCTTTAAATATATAAAACGTGCAAGTAAAATATTAAAACCACTTAATGGTCAATAAAAAACCATTTTAGTGGCTCTGTGTTTTCAGTCTCTTAAGCCTCTCAACATATTGAAGGTCATAGCATTCAAATCCTTGACTTTGTTGGTCCCATCCCAGTCTGTCTAGTGGCTGGGGAGTAATACCTTTTATACCAGAGTATGGTCGGCTTGTTTATTCCTCACACAGTTGTTATCTTTTGTACCTAAACCCTACGAGTCGCTTGTTTTCTGTACAAAAATATTAATTCCTTGCAGCTTATCTAATTGTCATTCCATATGTACTTTAATTTGGTTATATCAAACCATTGTGTTCCAATATATCACATCACTGAATTTCGGACTCTATTGCAGCTCCAAGATCTTGGAAGCACACTTATTGAGTTATGGAACCTCATGGACACACCAGTTCCTGAACAAAGACATTTTGACCATGTTACGTCTCTTATTAAAGTCTCACCAAATACAACATTGGCCCAAGGATGTCTTGCACAGGCCCTTATCGAGAAGGTTATCATTCCCAACCACACACCAAAAAAAAAAAAACACTGAACTCTAATACTTCAAATTTATTCTAGTTCTTATAGAGAATTATTTCCTCTTAATAGGTTGAGATTGAGGTTGAAAGACTGACTCATCTGAAAGCCAGCAAAATGAAAGAGCTAGTCGTCAAGAAAATGACTGAGCTCAAAGAAATCTATAAAAGTGTCCATATGGATATTGATAGTGATTCTGAGCAACGGAGCCTCAATAATCTCATTGATTCTGGTTTGTTTCTTTGCTTTGCTGTTTTTCTCTTTTGTTCCATTCTATACTAACTATCTATACAAATAATGTTCTGTCCTTGGCTTTGTACAATTGTATTACTGATTTGATTGTCGTCTTCTCAATTACCACCCTTAATTACCGTCAGTATTTGTACACAGTATGAGCGCCTTTCCCTGTTCAAGGTCCTATGGCTAGTCCACCAACATGATTCTGCCATTGGAACGTGTATACTATAATTTCTGCTCTGTTCAAATGAATCAAAGAAATAAAAACGTTATAATATATGAATGCATTATCATGAATACATTTTGCTTTTTTATGTTTGCCGTTTCCAATTGAATTCTACATTGTTTTGATTTTGTTGCATGAATTTCTGGTAACTTGATTGCCTAGCTAATAGAACTTGATTTATGAGTATGCTGCCCATTCTATATTGAAGTTTTTGGACTGATGTTGATAATGCAATCCTCAGTTTAGTCCATCATGGTTTCAGATAACCATTTAGTTGATTAAATAACCAATGAACACAACACTTTTGATCTGTAGGCAGAGCAGATCTTTCAGAGTTGCTGACAAGCATGGATATTCGAATTGCGGAGGCAAAAGAACTTGCTCTAAGTAGAAAGGATATACTAGACAAGGTAGAGAAATGGACATCGGCATCTGCAGAGGAGACTTGGCTTGATGAATATGAGAGGGTATCTAATTTATTTACCAACATTTAGATGCTCGTCTTCAAATAGTTCATTCAATAGATATCTTGAGTTGAAATGATATAGTATCTGTCGTATACAAACACCTAAATTACAACCTTGAATTTTCCATTCCAGGATCAGAACCGCTATAATGGTGGTCGTGGATCTCACATAAATCTCATACGCGCAGAGAAAGCTAGGACATTGGTCAGCAAACTTCCATGTAAGCTGTATACTTGTTTGTACTTAAACCAAAATTCCTAAGGACTTAAATGAGCCCATACATAGTAATTAATCACTATGTGTAGATCATATCAGATTATCAGAATGCTGTGGTATCCTAGATTTTTTATCAGTTGGGGTTGTGTGGATTATAGATATTGCAATTTCATGGTCATACTCTATTTATGTAGTACTGACTATTTTATAGTAGAAAAATATGCATTGCCAGAAAATGGAAAAATCAGTTAATGAAAGACTCTAACGGTATGGTTGTTTGAATTTTTTTGTATGCGGGTCTATGTTTTTGAATCTTGCTGTGTTTTACATGTCTATTTACCGCGTCCTTAGTGTTCTCTAAAAAAATAAAGGACTATTTCAATCGGGTAATCTCTTTTGGACACATGGTCCCCTGTGAGTGATTCACATCTTCCCCTATTTCAAGTTAAATTAACATTATAATCTGCACCCATGTTTAACAGTGCAATTTCATTACCTTCATGTTTTTTTGTTTGTTGCTTGCTACTCAGTGATCTACTAGTATATGTAGTCTATATATTTTCAATATGGTCTTTAAGTCTTATTTCATTCTACAGCTATTGTGGATAACTTGACCGCTAAAATTAAAGCTTGGGAAACGGAGAAGGGCGTTCCATTTATGTTTGACGAGGCAAGCTATTCTTGTAAAAAATAAAAATGCATGTTTGTTTGAAACTTTGCAAAGATTTGCGATTCCTTAAGATTTGGTATATTCATGTGCAGGTGAGGCTATTGAAAAGTTTAGAAGATTACACCACTACAAGAGAGAAAAAAGAAAAGGAAAAACGTCAATCAAAAAGGGTTCGTTTTTATATTCCACATCTGCTATTTCACAAAGTCCCCATCATGTCTAGCTTCTTGTGCTTTTGTAGGTTACATTGTTAGCCTGCTTTCTTTACAGCTATACTTTCTTTTGATGAATGGTAATTTGGTAGTGGCGATCATATAAACAATACGATACTTGTAAACTCATCTAGTTCAAATATCCTCTGATTAATATACTACCTCCGGCTTTAAGCATATGATGTTAGGACGATTTAATTATATGTCAAAATGAAGAGCATTGGAGAATTTAAAGCGGAGGGAGTACCATGTCATTCTATATAACATGTGTAGCCGTGCAATTCCATCTGCAACTCTCAAGTTCAATTGGGCATTGTATGTTTCAAATGTTTTCAGGAACCGAAGAAACTTCAAGAACAGTTTGCTGCAGAGCAAGGTTTGAAATTCGGAACAAAACCAAGCCCTATCCGTCCTCTTCCTGCAAGGAAGCCTCTTGGGCAGGTCAACATTGTTGGTGGAACTCCGACAAGCCGCCGTGTTTCTACACCTATGCTGCGGAAGGGCGGGCTGTCTTCTGGAAAGGTGAAGGAAGCTGTCAAAACTACTGTGGCATCAGCAAACCATGTTGCCCTTCCGAAGGACTGCCCAGACAATTCTTCGCTTTGAAGTATAATCACCACCTATAAGTTGGAACTAGACTGACCATTGCTTAACTTCTCACCTGATCGACCTTTATAGTTAGCTTGCTGATGCTTAAAACGTTGATTCCCCAATGTCTACTTTTGAACTTTCACCCATAATAATAGTACAATCTCCTTTCTTTTGAACAGTTGGAATATTTTGGACTGATTCACAGTTCTATTAAATTCTTTATAACCCTGCCTCTTTGTACATGTTCTATTCAAGTTTTGCAATATTTTGCTCAAAGAATGTCGTTGTTCTGCATTAAGAAACCACGTAGGTCTACTAGGACTGTCTTGGGTTTTTGCTATTTGCTCCTCTATTAGTCTCTTATCAGTACGTTGCCTCATTCATGAACTTCTTTCCAGATTTATAAATTCTTCCCAATTTGTCTTCACTTACTTTTTAAAAATAAGAAGCTAGGATATAACTGTTAATAAAAAAAAACTGGGTAGGTATGAGGGCATCTGTTAACAATTTTGCCTGGCCTCTGTAGCAAAGTGAATTAGAGTACTACCATTACATAAACGAAACAATTTTATTATCTTTTTTCAGTCATGTCACTATTCCTTCATACTCATAACACTAATGTCTCCAATGTCAACTAGTGAATACTCCCTTTGTCCCAAATTATAACGGTTTTGGGTTTTGAATAAATTCATGCAATATTCTATGTTGGTGTTTTGTATATGTGTCAATCTAGATTAATTAAGATCCATATGAATATTGATGGAGGGAGAAAAGCCTAAAACCCCTTACAATTTGGAACCAAGGGAGTAGTCATTACAATTTGTGTCGTGCTGATGATCAATTAGTGTTGCCTGCTTGGTCATTCCATTGACCCCAAAGGCAGTTTCGGTGCTGCTTGTCCCCTTGCTCTTATGTTGCTAATCCAATAGGTAAAGTCACTGAATCTCCAGCTAAAGAATTCAGTGACATCAGCTCCTCAAGATTTGATCCTAAAATAAGATTTATATAGTCGACATCTGAGTCGATCGTTGCAGTGTTCCTCTAGTGAGAACCCTAATGAGATACAACCTCGGATTAGAGAATAGTATTCGACACTATCTATTATTCTCTAGCTCAGATGCAGACTGGGTTTGTCACTTGAGCCATCTTTGTGAATTGTGATATCCTTGTTGGCTAACACAAATTATCCGTAGAATATTACAAAGTATGTGCAGCGATCTGGAGAGCTCAACTTGGTGCTGGAAGAAACTACTTGCCTTGCAAAACGACGCGGCTGAATTACAGTGCTAGCTTTTGTAAAGATAACAACGATGTAAATTGTTCGTCAATTACTCAATCTAAAGTACTTTACACGAAAGTTATCTCAAATGCAGTGAAAGTGACTTTCGTGGTAGACGATGTTACTTAACAAGTTAAAAATCCGATATCAGTTAAACATCACAGAATTCTTTGATTTCAAAAACAAAAAAAACTATCCATGATTCCATCGTGTCCTTTAATTAGGTAACATTTTTCTTTCGTTTCCTGGTTGAATACATACTTGGTCATCTGTGGAGCTGTTCATGGCTGGGGACACGGTTAATGTGTCGGTGATCCATGGAACTAAAGATGGCACGTCTACAGTCGTTCTCAAATTGGAGTATTAGAATCCTACTTACAGCAGGTTACTTTTTTTTCCAATGAGAAAATGGCCGTTTGGATTTCTAGGAAGCGAACATATGCGATTTGAGGTGGCATTCAGCAACATGTTTTGGCACTTTGGCATATTGCCGGCCGCATGTTACGACAAATCCTGCGAACGCCCATGGAGCATCATTTCTGGTGTAGAGCGGCGCAAAATCTTAAGAAGATCACTACTCGGTCTACGGCTCTTGTTAATACTTTCTCATCCTGTGAAATGGAGTTGCTAAACTAGCCAACAATGTTATTCATCCCTAAATACAAGCTACTATATAAATCACACATGAGAAATGAACCATGATAGATCAAATCGATTTCGAACACATCTAAGCAGATTTTTTAAAGAAAAAGAAGCTTTATTAATGTTAGACAATTCCATTAAAGAGATACAATTACAATAAGATGTCTTTCGGCTTCTACGTAGCTAGGGTGTACAAAAAAAAAAATGACAACAACTATTATGTTACAGTAACTACACAAACATAGCCTTCAAATCTAACCACCATCACAGCAACATTTGGATCCTGATAAGGCTCTCCAACAAACAACGCCTCCAAAAAGAACACGAGACACCCACGCACCGCTGTTGCAATGATCCAACCAATTTAGGCTAGACCCTAGGTTTTCACCACAGAGAACAAATCTTCGAATTTCAAACAATTGCTTCATCAAGACCATTGCCATGTACAACCAATTAAGGTTAGACCTAGGGATTTCTTCTCGAGATCGAAAAAACTAGTACATGGGTAACACCATATCGGAAATCTCAAATGCTGCCACCACCCTCAAACCGAGTAGTGCAGCCATACCACTTACACTTAGTCTTAGCCCATAATGAAGACCACAAACTCTATGATAGAAAAACAATCTTTAGATGTGCAACTCACTACTGGAGAATTGTCAATCTGTCCCCTAAATCCGTCTCGGTGTGAAATGGAACTGAGACTAATAGAAGAATCAGTCCCGGTTCGAAATGTGGTGCCCCCTAGGGAGGCTAAAGGCTACCCTTTGGTCCCGGTTGGTAATACCAACATGGACTAAAGCCAACCGGGACTAAGGCTACCCTTTAGTCCTGGGACTAAAGCCTTCCAGGTACTTACAATAAAAGAAAAGCATTCTCTATATAGTTAGATGTGGCCGTGAGTTATAGTGGTTGGATAGATCTCGCGCGATGCTGTTGGTCTTGAGTTCGAGCCCCAATGAAAGTTGCTCTGTTAATATCTACTTCCCATGTGTAATTAAACTTCCACCATATTCTTGTGTGTGAGATTTATTCTGATTTATTGCAAAGGATGTAAGACCTGCCGTATAAACTCCAACAATTTTTTTAGATAATTGAACTCCAACAGTTATCACGTAGCGGGATTGTGAAAACCGCAGAGTTTTTGGAGAATATATGGCAAACTTTGAGAATATAGCCTGAGTGCGAAGTCACTACTCTTGTGTGTGGAGTTTGCTTTATGGTTGCATTGCTTCTTCTTTTCTGATATACGCAAGACGTTGATAGATGTTTAGTGGAAACACTTTGGTTTTTCCCCCCACTGTCTGATTAGGGGATAAGTGCTGTGGACTCTGTACTCGTCTACTCTTGAATCAACTGAAGCAAGCATCTTGCATACACAACTATGCCTTTTCTTCGCTTTCATAACTGAAAGAAAGGACTAATGCATGCCAAGAAACAAAAAAGATGCAGCGTTGCAGAACGAAACGTATCTGAAACACAGCTAATGAGGTAGAGCCCTACAGCCGTGAGTCACCGTACCTTTGCAGTGTTGTTTCTTCTGCATGCATGAGATAACCTTTGCCCCAGATGAGTGTGAAATTTCTCTGACTTGTCACACGGGTTCTTCAATTCAGCTGAAGATTGGTCTCCAATAATGGTGAATCACAGATAAGCATTCCTGCGTCATGAAAAGAACCAGGGCATGATGATACGCATCGCCATGCACAATGACATCGCGAAACGTGTTCCGATCGAGCGGAGTTGCAAGTGATGCATAATCCATTAACTTGCTCTACGAAGTACCCTGATGCTTGTCAAGTATGATCGTGTGTATGGCTCATGCAGTGGCCCATCTGCAAGTTAATATTCACTGAAGAAATGGAAGCAAGCCAGAGACGGAACCTAATAGAGCTTATCGATCTCAGGTATTTTTCTTGTTCCTGGCCCTGTGCTTTATGCAACCAACTTGGCCACTGTACTGGTGCAGTTGGAGTGGTCGAGTGGAGATGGGACCTCAGCCCTGGAATCCTATTATTGTTTATTTCAGTTAAAGAGATGCATGTTGGTTTATGGCTCGGGCGCTGAATCTTTCAAGTGCTTGCTAAGTAGGACTGCTTTTGGGTAATTATTCCCTCAACTCCCATCACTACTTAATGCTGATTCTTTGAGGCTACCCTTGTTAATTGAGACAGGGTTCTTGGAATCGGTATGCATCGTGGGTGTGTTGCCTAGAACACCAATAGCATATACACATGGTAGTGGAAGCATTTCCTTTCAAGATGCAACGGGAAACAAGATTCTTCAATCTATTACGGATATATATGTGCCAATCGCCGCATCAATATGCTACATAGTGAAACCGCACATTGATAGTGTTTGCGTGCATTAAATATGTAAATAAAGGATGCCGTAGAGAAATAAACAATGCCCAATCCTGAAAAAGATTTGCCTTTTAGGTGCACTGAGTTCCGCTTAATCTTTCAGAGTTCCAGGAATGCTGCTTGCCTAGCTACACCCAATCATATGGGCTAAAACAAAAAAATAAATGCAAGGATAAAGGTACATGATCAAACACTTCTTTTTTTAACTGAAAAAAATTTAAACAATGAAACATGTTGTTGAACTTTGATTGGAAGCTGAGGCACATAATAATGCTGCAATGCCATAATTGATTGAAGGTGTAGTATCTGGAAGTACAAGACATGTAGGCGAGAGGTGATTATCTGAAACTGACTGCGTCATATCTGCTTACCAGGAGAGGTTACAAAACTCCCCACCATTATATTGCATCCTCCTCAGGTTCCATCTTGCTGATACTACTTCACCACTACATTACTATTACCACCATTGCTTACATCATCAGATCACCCCCATACTACAGCACCATGGCCCACGGGGGAGAACGAACGCACAAAGGCAAGGGCTAGAAGGGAGTAAAGTGACGCGAGAGCAGCGCCGATCGATTGATCGACGACGCATTTTCTGCAGCTTAAGCCTCGTCCTCGCCCTGCATCCGGGCCTCCTCGACGACAGGCAGAGCGACGGCGGCGGCCGCCTTGGCGTTGGCCTGGGCCTTCTCCAGCTGCACATCGTCCACCTCCACGATTTCCATGAGGCCGTCCACGGCCTTGATCGTCACGGGGATTTCCATGGCCTCGGCCTCCTTCTTCTCCAGGTTCTCCTTGTGCTTGCCCCACAGCACCGAGTAGAGGCCGGCGACGATCAGCACGGACCCGAGGATCCTGAAAACCAGGAATGGCACATGTATGGACGATGTTACATGCATGATGCATGAGCTCTAGCTAGGGGTAGATGGAGGAATCATGGCGACAGGCACTACTTACCCCCCGAGGTAGATGTTCTCGGCGAGGATGAAGGAGCCCATGATGGCGACGATGATCATCATAAGCGGGCTGAAGGCCGAGGCGAAGACGGGGCCCCGGCTCTGGATCACCAGCCCTTGCACGTAGTACGCAATGCTAGACGTCACTATGCCCTGCACGCGCAGACATGGGCAATAAAGATTCTTGGTCAGCGTCATGGCTATCTGTCGATCTGTCTGTCTCGGTGTTGGCTCGTGGAGAGCAGCAGAGCAAGGTTTGGAATTGGAATACTGACGGCGTAGGCGGCGGCTAGGAGGTTCATGTCGAAGCCGATCCTCCAGACGGAGGCCTCGCGCTCCATGACGAAGGTGACGACGATGGCCTGCAGCGTGCCCACGAAGCAGATGAGGGTGGTCAGCGACAGCGGCGCGTCGTACCTCTTCAGCGTGGCGGCCTGTGCAAACAAAAACTTGTCAATTTCTGAGATATATACTTGAAGCTAGCTCTCAGCTAGTGGGTCCGTCGTGCACGCCACCGGGGCCGGCCATGGCGCAGAGACAGAGTACCGACCTGGAGGATGAAGAGGGACGCCCAGGCTAGTGTGGCGATGATGAGGAAGATGGAGCCCGTGAGCCAGTCCTTGTCGGCCGCGGCGGCAGCGGCGGCGTCCGGGTGCGGGCCGTGGAGGTGCATGTGCTTGGTCCAGACCATCTCGACGGCGCGGCCCTTGTAGAGCGTCATGAGCATGGCGCCGGCCACCGTCACGAGCGTGCCCACCACCTTGGCCACGCACCTCGCCTTCTTCAGGTTCACCTTCTCCATCCTGACGACGACAGTAGATGTCCGTTGATCGTCAGTTCGTTATCCTTAATTATTATTATCCAACGGCAATGCCATGTTGTCTTTCTAGCAAGTTTCATACTTCCATTGCAGTTTCTTTGTGTTCAGTTCAACCACTAGCTAGTTCTTGGTCGTTCGTCCCATCCAGCGTGTGTCGTGTGCATGTATATCTATAATAATATAGATACCTGAAGAGCACGGCCAGGATGAAGGTCATGGCGGGGAGCATGTTGCTCATGGCGCAGGAGAAGGTGGGCGAGGTGAACTTGAGCCCCGCGTAGTAGAAGTTCTGGTCGATCACCGGCCTGTTACACGGGTGCATGATGGTCAGAACTCAGAGCAGAGTCCGAATGAAGAAGAAGAAGAAGAAGAAGAAGAAGAAGAAGAAGAAGAAGAAGAAGAAGAAGAAGAGCCTTAATTATTAGCTCATCAGAAGCCGTCAGTCAGAAGTCAGAACGCAACGCACCCGAGCAGCGCGAGGACGAAGATCTGGAGGAAGACCCACGGCGTCATCCGGGGCCTGAGCTTTCGCTCGAGCACGAGCGCGAAGGGCGCGATGGAGAGCGTGGCGAAGGCGTGGCGGTAGACGACGAGGACGTAGTGGCTCATGCCGTGGTTGAGCGACACCTTGGTGATCACGTTCATGCCGGCGTACCCGAACTGCAGCGAGATCATCGCCACGTACGGCTTGCACCGCTGCATCAGCGACTCGCCGCCGGCGCCGTCTCTGCTAGCGACGACCGCCATCGGTGTAATGGTGCGAGTGGGGCACGGCACAGCGCTGGTGGCAGGCACGGCGGCGGTGTCGGCAGCAGGCACGCTCTGCGGTCGGCGAGGGGTAGTGCTCGCTTGTCGCCTGAGTAGGAAGTGGCAGGCGCGCGGCGGTATTTATAGGCGTTCTGCGGCAGCCGGCCGGCACCGGCAGGCAGGCAGCTATGCCGCTGCTCTTGTTGTTGGTTCGAGCTGGGGGCCAGCGCTGACGTCTCGAGCCGGGCGGGCGGAAAGGCCTTGGGCCGCATGGAAAGGAAATGGATGCTCCGTCCTCTGCTGCCTGCCGCAAAGGCGAAAGGCAGACGGCCACACGGACGGGCACGGGCTGCATGCCGTTCCTGAACATCGCGCGCGAGGCCTCTGAGATGCGACTGCTCCACGTCAAGTGATACAGCCATCCGCCGCCCCACCATCGTCCTTTTGATTTCGGGATGAGTAACAAACATATGCCTCGATCTGTAGAAGGCTGTTCTTCCCGTCAAATGTGGCCGTATGCTACAGTCATTCGGAACGGCTTATCAAAAGGGGGGCTACCCTGTTTGAAACGCACAAATTTTACATGAAAAATTTGGAATTTTATAGAAAAAAAAAACGCAAGAATGAAGAAGAGTTCCCACGTTCCAAACAGGACTAAGGGGGTGTTTGGATACATCAAACTGAAAATTAGCTGCTAAACATTAGCAATAAGTGTCCAAACACCCTTAACTAATTGGTAGATTGTGAGCCTGTTTGTTTCTTTATATACACAGATTGCGGACCAACCACCGTAAAAATCCCACTCAAATATCTTCTTCTCCCGTGAGTAAATTTTCTCGAGAATCCTCCCTTCAGTGTACAAAACTCGATTTCCCGTAACGCAGCCTCCCACCCGCCTCTCGCCCAACGCGAGTGATTATTTCTGCGTGACCGCCTCCGCCGGTGCCTCTGCGTCCGACCGCTGGCCCCTGCGGCCCCTCCACCGGCCCCTCTGCCCGTCGGCCCCTCTGCCCGGCCCTCCGCCTCCGCCGGTGCCTCCGCCTCCCCCGGCCCTCTGCCCGGCGAGGATGCGGTGCCAACCAGAGCGGGGAGGAAAGGAGGTGGGGCCTGCCAAGGGAGGCGGTGGCCGTGCCGCTGGCGCAAGCAGGGAGAAGAGGCGGGGCCCGACGGAGAAAGCGGCGTCCGCGGCCCGCGGCGCCGACTCAAGCAGGGAGAAGAGGCGGGCCGGTGGGGAAGCGGCGGCCGTGGCGCCGTCTCAAGCAGGGAGAAGAGGTGGGGCCCGGTGGAGAAAGCGGCAGACGCGGCATCGGCTCGAGCAGGGAGCGGTAGGAGCGGGGGAGGTTGCGGCTGTGGCGCTGGCTCCTGCAGGGAGAAGAAGAGGCGAGGCCAACGGGGAAAGTGGCATCCTGAGCAAGGAGAGGATGCGGGGGAGGCTGCCTAGTAAGGAAGACAGGAGAGGATGGAAGAAAGAGGACCGGAGTGTAAATAGTCAAGATGGTCAAACACCTCAATTTTTCACAAAGCAGATTCTCCAGCAATCCGCTTTCATGGAAAACTTGCTTTTCAGATGAATCAGACTAAAAATAACGAAAACAATCTTAGCTAAAAGTTAGCTACAAGCTGTTGGCTAAAAAATAGCTAGCTAAAATTTACTTCCTCCGCCCTCAAATACAGTATTTTCTGGGTTTGCATGTCCTAAGTCAAACAATCTTAAGTTTAACCGAGTTTACAGAGAAAAATATTAATATCTATCTCAACGAAGAATTAAATTCTGAAAATATGGTTCACGATGAATCTAATAATAGTCATTTTACATTTTAAAATGCTACTGTTTTTTATAAATTTAGTCAAATTTTAAAATGTTTAACTTAAAATAAATTTAGAAAACACTGTATTTCAGGATGTAGGAAGTAATAGTGTATTCAAACAAGCCCCTAAAACGCAGACAACGACTCCAGTCCTTGGAGAGAAGCATCCAACAATCCACGAATTGACTAAGGTTCAGTTCACAAGCCGACGTTAGTATCCGCCATCTAGCCAGCGGCGTCTCCGTCTCTTTGCCTTATTACTGCGCTATGCATGCGGCTATGCGTCTACGTATAGTACTCGTAGAAGTGAGGGACGGTGCAGAACATAATGGTAAAATTGGCTACGGAGCACCCAAAGATCCTATCTTTTGAGATGTACCAAAGATTGGCTTTTTGCTATGTACCATTAAAAGTTGTAACTGTTATTGGTATCTGTCATTCTGTGAGGTTCCGTTAGTTTGATTGATGTTTCTTTTCTTTTGGCTGAACCTGCGTTTAAGAAATCCCAGTTTTACCCCTGGGTTTCCTTCTTCCTCCGTTCCTCGGCTGGTCGGAGTGGAGTGTTGAACTTGCATCCGCTACGAGCCCAGGGTTGATGCCAGCCTCCAGGCTCCAGCGCACGCGTCCCTTCCGCTCCTCTTACACAAAGCCCCACACGCTCCTCTCTCTCTCTGCTCGTCGACTCTGAGGCGACGCCGGCTGTCGCAGAGAAGCAGCCACGTCGTGGAATTAGCTGCGCTGGCCGCGGCCATGGGCAAGGTAGGCTGCACGGCTGGCTGTCGAGCGCGCGTGCGCGCAAGGTGGATGTGGTGGGGGTGCTGGCGGCTGGCCAGTGGCCACTATCGGCGAGCTCAGGATGAGGATCTCCTACCCCTTGCTTCCCTACGAGTTCTGCATCCTCACCAATTCTCTATCTATCCTGTAATTGCTCCTTGATTCTGCTGGCATATCGTTGCCTCCTTAGTGTGAGTAGGATTATTAAATAATGCTAGCAATAGCTGGGGTCAACGATGTCTGGGGAGGTTCACGCCAGGAGATCCGCCGCTTGCTTGTTGCCGTGTTGCCTCCTCTGCTAGGTCCGTGCGTGCGCGAGTACCAGACCATCCTCTACCATCCTCTACAGCAGCGCCTGGCAACAGAGGAGTCGCACAGCATGCAACTGGCGAGGCCTCGTATTGGCGTTCCAGAAGAGCAGCAGCAGGTGGTGGCATACTGGCATGGCATGGGGGAGCTCGGAGGGGACGAGAGTAGACGAAGGGCACAAGTGTCTCATCTAACGGAGATTTCACAGAGGTGCTACGGTTCAAAGAGTTGCAACATTTTGATGGTATATAGCAAACACTAAATCTTTTAATGGTACATGTCAAAAGAACCGATCTTTTAATGGTAAAGATCCAATTTTCCCAAACATAATTGGATGGAACAGAGCCGCCAGGACAGATGGATGGATAAGAAGAAGGGGAAGCATGCCTAGAAGTCGTGGAGCACATCAACCAATGGAGTGTCCCCCCTAAAAAGTAGAAAAATAAAAGAAGATTGTGCTGTAAACGCACAAGAAAACTGAAATTCAACTCGTAGGGAGATGAAACTTTGTCTTACATTGACTGGGAAGCCGGCCCACTTTTTTATCATCTGGATTATAGTCGTCGTCGACACAGCAAAGAGTAACTGCCCGCCACGTCGAGATATGGCTGTGTTCATGCCGATAACTCCACGCTTATTGACGACTGGACCTCCAGACATTCCTTCCATGGCAATGCACGTGAAAATCAAGTCATTGTTACAAACACCCTCGGACCTCCAAAGAGTATCCACAGACCTTCAATGAATGTTGAAATTAGCCATCAGTGAACGAGATTCACAAAACACACACAGTTAGTTGGATCCGTGCAACTTAGAAGCCATACCTAAGGGAACCTGGGGAGACAGCTGGCAGCCGAGCCCATGCATTCGTTTCGAACAGGTCGAGTGGGTTGGCAAAGCCCAACGAAACAGCACACCGACGAAAATCCTCTGGTGCCGGTGGGATCAGCGCCAGTGCCAGCGACGGCGGAAGGCCTCGAACGGCGAGGAGCGCCACGTCGGTACTGATATCCGCGTGCAGCACCTCAGCGTCGAAGTCCTCCACTCCTTCAGGAGTCGCCTTCCTGACGATCACGTTGACACCCCTTTTAACCACGTGCTGGCAGGTAAGCACAAGCGACCTGGGCGGAAGAGATCAAACAAGGGATTACATTTTCAGAAAGAATTAAATTTCGTTCCTCGTCGACACGTAAGAAATACTTTAGACTAATTTTCTTACTCCCTCCATTCCAAATTATAGCAGTCTCTAGTCCTCTATTAGTTTCATTGATTAATTTATTATGCGTACGTGTTCAATATGTGTCTAGATTGATTAATATCTATATGAATGTGGAGTTGTGAACCGGAGAAAAGAGTGCTAAGCCCCTTATAATTCGAAACGGAGGGAGTACCTTGGAGGATCGTCATAGATGACAAATCCACTCCCGCTTCCAATCTTGTCGCCTCTCATGTCCATGACGGTCACCACACTATTCGTGCAGTCCATGGCTTCCAATAGAGTGGAACGGTCTGGAGCGTATTTCATTATATCGTCCTGCATCTGCAGATCACATAGATAAGCTCGAGATCTAAGACCAAAGCACTTATGTCAATTTTCATTCTCGTCCCAAATAAGCTCGGACTGGCGCACAGCACAACACCTACGTGGTACTCGTAATGTCGTCCCAACAGCCCTGCTATGGAAACCGAAAAGGAAGAAGATAGGCTGAGGCATTTTCAAATCAAATCCTGTTTTGCAGTTGCCCATGGAATCCGGAACTCACATTGTGTGGTGGGCCGAGAGGCAAGGCCCATTAATACGGCCCAATGCGAATGAATGCCAAAACCATTAACTACGCTACTAGATTGAAGAAGGATCAGGATACTATTACACTAAGACACTAGACTATTGCCAAATTAAAGGACATCACTACACTTTAGCCTAGTGTCAAAAAAAAAAAAAGAACTACACTTTAGCCTAAACTAGGGTTTTCGGGTTTTAGAGCCGCGGGGTGGCCGAGGCACTCTGCTCCTCTTGCCTCGCCGTCGCCGAAGTAGGAACTGGTGGGCAGCCGACCGGCCAGAGGAGCGTATCTAGCGGGGAGCAAAAGGTAAAAGCCGAGCCTTTCTTCTTCCTCGAACCTCCCGGTGTGCCATGGGGAGCACACAGCAGCAGTGCCGATGGGACAACGAGCAAGGGCCCCAAACGGCGGGCCGGGCGCCCGGCGGCCAGAGAGAGAGGGAGAGAGGGAGAGGGGGGTGAGGGGGGGGGGGATGGGGGGTGTGGAATTGGGGGGAGGGGAGGGGGAGGGTGGCATATACCTTCGTTGGATCAGCGCCGCACTCCTCGTCCTGCTCGGCTGCAGTATGTGATCGATCTGTTAAGGCAAAAAGTATAGCAGAAGGGAGGAGAGGAGAGAGAGCGAATTGCTCACCGAGCCGGGGATGTGCCTGACGAGAGGGGAAAGGAGAGGGAGTAGTGTCTGCTGGGGGTTAAGAGATGGTCCGTTCGGTGGGTCTTGTGACCATGTCAGGGGTGGGGTGGGAAGGGGAGGGGAGGGGCAGCCGCGCGCCGTGGGTGATGTTGCTTGAGCAGCGTGAGCGCTGCCCTTACTTTTTCCACTTTGGGAAGAAGAAAACTGACACGTCTGGGGCCACAGGGCAGTGAAAGAAGGGGTATGGGGTTGCTTGAGCAGCGTGAGCGCTGCCCTTACTTTTTCCACTTTGGGAAGAAGAAAACTGACACGTCTGGGGCCACAGGGCAGTGAAAGAAGGGGTATGGGGTATCTGAACAATCCCACAATTACGGACGGTGTATTTCCCTGAATGCCCTCGTAAACAATTTCAGACGACCTTGGTTTTATGGAGCCTGCAGCTAGATTGTACAGCTGTTGTTGGGTTGCTTACATAGAATTTTGCTGTTGTGATATTTTATCATGAAATTCCTCTTCGGCCTTTGGTGCCAGTAACTGCTCAAGGTGTTTCCTCTGATTACCTGTTATTTCAAAAAACAAAAAGATTACATGTTGCTTCTTTGCTTCGAATATGCATGCCTGCCTCATCGGCTTATGCCTACTGGTTGGTTTTGCTTCCCATTTGAAGTTTTTTGCGCTCTCGTGAGGATCCCTGAAGGTTGCATGGTGCTTTTGCTTTCGCAGGCAAGGCTTGCTCTCGACCCGGTAAAAAAGCTGACAGGTCCAATATTCTACCGTTGGCGAGGTTAATTTGTAGGTTACCTATAAGAAATAAGTACAACTTTAAGATCAGATTAATCCCTAAATAGCATGCACAAACGACTAGGAATAAAACACACATAGCGTACAGCAGCATGCTTATTATATAGATTGTATCTATCTCGAACAAGGAACTCATCGTTACTTACAGCGGGGAACGCTCCAGCTTTGCTAATGACAAGATCGAAGTTGAAAGCTTGATGAAGACCGAAGAACTCGAGCAAGCAGTCGCGTGGTCGCTGCCCAAACACCTGATTCACCCCAACCCGTGCAGGTTCTTCAATGGGACGAGGTTTCGGAGACACTGCTCTCCCCGCCGCCGCCGACACGCCGGTGGAAGGGATGGAGGCGTCCGAGTAGCTGTGCAGCACCGATGACAAAGAGCTCTCTCGCCAAAACCCTAGGTGGATTTTCTCGTGTGTTGATTGGTACGTTTCCACGGGACGACGGCCGCTATATGTAGGCCAGAGAAGACTCAGGTGACTTGGCGCAAAAGAAAAGGAGACCGACTTCGGGAAGGATCTCATGAAAAGATCAATTCGGTTCCAAACTTAACGCCCAAGTCATAATCGGATTAATATGGAAAATGGCAAAAATTGAGACGGAATTTACGCCACGCCAGCGCCAGTCACAAGCCACACGATTATTCACGCGAAAAATATGCGAATACGCGCGCGCGTCTGGCTTCCTCTCTCTCATTCTCCCATTCATGGATGGGCAAGAGGCTAGCTATTTAACTTGGACTCCATCCATCTCAACTCACCACATAGGACTAAACCCCCACCATTTCCACCATCCATGAGTGGGCCTTTGAGATTTTCCTAGAATTTATTGGACTCATATAGGCTAGGCCCATATCTACTTATACATAAATTCCAACAATCCCCACCAAATCTCGAGGGCACACAACATGATCGACTCTCAACTGTCATCAAATGTTGTTTGATATATCAGTGCTGCGATGGAGACTGTTAAGTTGAACATCCACCTTGATCAAAGAGCTACGTTAAACCACAAATTTCCAATGGACTATGCCTTGAATTGGTAGTTTTGCGTGATCTAATTTCACTCAAGGATCTGACTGATACTTGACAGCCGTAAGGCTACACCTCCGCGGTTTGAAACTTATAAGTCATACTCCTGTGTCTTTGCACGAGCTTCCTAGAGATTTCCCACATCTCACGGACTGCGACTAATGGTCAGCTCATATAGGTGTGTTTGTCCAAGAATACCCTGTAGGATGGTATCTCGTGTTAAGCCTTTCAAACACATTAAGATAAACGTCAACTTGCCATACAGGACGAGAGTACTGCATCTTCACTAGAGAGGGTAGTATAATATATACTCTCCAGTCACACTAGCAGTTTGTTCTTCCCAAGGTCCTAATTCATGGGATCTTCGATCACATAGGTTTGGGTTGCCACCGTGTGCAACTCAGGCGGGTCTCAGTCCCATCTCCTTTGATGCCTCGTCTATCACCTTCCTAGATAGACCTTTAGTAAATTGATCTGCCAGATTCTTAGCTGTATTGATATATTGAACAGCTATCACTCCGGAGTTTCTTAATTTTTTGACAGATTTTATTCGTCTTCTAACATGTCTTGATGATTTCGAATTATCCTTATCGCTGTTCACTTTGGCAATCGCAGTTTGATTGTCACAGTTCATAAGAATAGCCGAAATGGGCTTATCCCCAATAGGCAAATCCATCGAGAGTTCACGCAGCCATTCGGCCTCAAAGGTACTTGTATCTAATGCAGTGAGCTCAGCTTCGTAGGTTGACCTCATCAAAATGGTCTGTTTACATGACCTCCACGAAACCGCAGCTCCACCAAGAATAAAGACATAACCACTTGTTGCCTTTATCTCATCAGCATCAGAAATCCAATTGGCATCACTATACCCTTCGAGTACCCTAGGGTACCTAGTATAGTGGAGTCTATGACTCATTGTACCTCTCAAATAGTGCATAACTCTCTCAAGCGCGCTCCAATGATCATCTCCCGGATTAGCAGTAAACCGTCTCAACTTGCTAACCGCAAAAGAGATGTCAGGTCGAGTAGCACCAGCTAGGTACAAGAGCGAACCAATTATCTGAGAATATCTCAGTTGATCCCTTCCTGGTCCCTTATTCTTTCAAAGAATTTTGCCAGAATCATATGGTGTTGAAGAAGGATCGCTGTCTAAATAACCAAATTGGCTCAATACCTTCTCAACGTAATGAGATTGCAAAAGAGTAATCCCATTCTCACTTTTGATAAGCTTGATGTTCAAAATCACATTAGCCTCACCCAAGTCTTTCATATCAAAATTCTGGGACAGAAAATACTTCACTTCATTGATTACCTCAATGTCAGTCCTGAAAATTAATACGTCATCGACATACAGGCACATGATTACACCTCTGCCCCCACCATAGCAATAGTACACACATTTATCAGCTTCATTAACAGTAAAGCCTGCCTGTGTCAGAGTATTATCAAATTTCTCATACCACTGCTTTGGTGCTTGTTTCAGCCCATACAAAGATTTCAATAATCTGCACACCTTGCCCTCTTGTCCAGGTACTACGAATCCTTCAGCCTGATCCATATAGATCTCCTCATCTAGCTCTCCATTAAGGAAAGCTGTCTTTACGTCCATCTGATGGACTAAAAGACCATATGAGGCGGCCAATGATAGGAGTACTCGGATAGTAGTCAATCTAGCAACAGATGAGTAAGTATCAAAGAAATCTTCACCTTCTTTCTGTGTATAGCCATGCTTCCGTACACGATCTACTAGGCGACTAACGTCTAATGCTCTAACGAAATAAATCATTAGAGCAGCATGACGATAACCTTGAAACTCTAGTCGCTAGAGGTGGCGATGCGCCGAAAGTTGATGGAGACACGTAGCTGCTTGGAGCGTAATGCCGTCATTTTATTACATACGATATGGGTACATATTTATAGTCCGGAGACTTAGACAACAAGTCCGACTCTTTCTATAATTCTAATTTAAAACTTCTATTTTTACTAGTCTAATCCTGCTAGGACTCAAAATAACCTAAAAAAGAAAGATACATGGCCCATAGGCCTCTGGTGCCGCCTTTCTTCTGGACCCTCAGCCGACTGATCTACCCTCGGTCTACTCTTTTAGCCCAGTTAGCCGATCTGGCCCATGTCTAAATTCTGGTGTTAAACAGGTCCGATGGTTAGACCATAGGACGGTCCGATGGTCTCCCAAACGGTCTGATGGTTCCCAGCAGACAGAATCAGCCCGCGAATTCACCAAAAACCAAACCAAAACTTGTCCAAATGAACTCCAAACTTCACCAAACTTTGTAGGGACCTATGCCCGCGAGTCCACCAAAAACCAAACCAAAACTTGTCCAAATGAACTCCAAACTTCACCAAACTTTTTAGGGACCTATTTTAACCCATGGAAGAAGCTTTTCCCAAAAGATCAAGGCCAAAGCCCCAAGATTTCTCCACAGATCTAACTCTCCCCGAAGTGAAGCTCACTAGGCAAGAAAAGCTCACCGAGGGATGCTCGTGGATCCAATGGTTTTGGCACTTGGCCTATAGATTCACCACGTCCTTGCTGCCCTAAATCACCTCCAAACAAGGGGGCTAGGCCATGGCAAACAAAACAGCTCCAAAAGCCATGAATTTCACCCCAAAACCAAAGGAAACGGGGAGGGAAACTTGAACACAAGAGAGCACAAGATTGGGACGAATCTTTCCTTTGATTACTAACTTGTAGATCCAGTTACAAGCCACTCCACACAGCCAAAACGTGGATGACAATAAGCCCAAGCATAAGGGCCACTCTTCTCTCCCAAACCCTAGCCTAACTCTCACAAGACACAAATGAGAGGACCTCTCCCAAGTGGGGAAGAGAAGTGGCTGCCTACAACAGCCCTCATCTACTTATATAGGCCTTTGGCTTTTGACCAAAGAGCCCTTACATGAAGCACACACACCCAAAGCACCTCAAGGGTACAACCGTCCAACTTCGAACGGACACCCCGTCTTGATGACTTTGCTTCAAATCGACGCATGCATCGCGATGGTGCCACGTGTCCGCCAACTTGAGGTCCGCCAGTTCGTGGGCTTTTGGGGCCCACCACCCGTGGTAGCTCCGGTTTTAACGACGGAATCGGCAAACGATGTTTTGGGCTTCGGTTTTGACGCTCGAACCGGCAAACGCTCTGTGGGCTCCGATTTTGACGCTCGAACTGGGAAACGATTATTGGCCTTCTTCACTTGAGTGATTTTACGGCTCACAACACCGTCCCGCACCCAAGGTTGCACTTATGGGTCGAGCCTAACTTGGACCGCAGCTCAAGCCACTTGCCAATCCACTCGGCAGGAATTTGTCACGCCACGGTAACACTTGGGCGCCGCCACCAGGTCACACTTATGTGGGCTTTTGCCTTCAGTCACACTCGAAGGACTTTGTCACATCCGGTACCACTTGGACGACATCTCTCAGTGCACTCGAGAGGGCTTTCCTCCAGGTCACGCTTAGGAGGTGCCAGTTAGTCCTTCAGCAGGTCTTTGGTGGTTGACAAGCACTCATCATAGCCAGGATGAAAGACTGGACTCGGTACACTTGAGTCCTTCAATCCCCCTAGATGAGTGCCTTGTCAACACCCTCACCATCCACCTGAAATCAAAGACAAAGAAAGCAGAAACCGTGATGCACACACCAACTCAACTCAACACGACACACACCCACTGAATAGCCGAACCAAAGTAAGCGCAAATACTAAAAGAGGCTAAACAACAAAACCCCACTACCATCCCAACAATGCTCTCATCACACACAAGTGAGGTCAAGGCACATTGGGGCTTGACCTCTCAATCTCCGCCTTAATGAGTGCATTGTCGAAAAGATGGCATAGAAGCAACTAAAACTCAAGTAAGCGCCCAAAAGCCAAAAACCGCAAACAAAAGGCAGCTTGACAAGAGCTAACTCAAGGCAAAAAGAACTCAAACCCATTTCAAAAGCCAATGTCAACCACTCATCACAAAGCAAACCAAGGTATATGTCAACTTGGCTGCACACAAATGTCACCAAAGATCCTAGGTTTGAATAAGTTCTCTCCAAGAACTTGGTATGCACATTTTCTCCCTGTTGCCACAGGAAACTGGTGGGCAGTATTTCCAACGAGCAGCACAATGCGAGCCGGGAGGTGTGGTGGACGTGAGGGGTCGCTCCTCCTAGAAGCGGCTCCTAACCTGCTAGGCAGCTAGCAGATTGCTTGGTGGTGGTGGTTTGGGCGTGCCACCTGGCTGATGACCTAGGTTGTGGTGATGATGGTGGTCAGCTCATGTTCTCTCTGTAAAAGGATAGATAAAACAAAGAAAACATCAAATTCTAGCCAGATCGCTTGGATCGGCTCACTTCGCGTCGAATCTTAGACATCGGCATGAATCTGCCGATCCTTCAATAGTCGATCCGATGTTGCTTAAATAATGCATAGAAAACTATCTAGAAACCAGATAAAGATGATCTGCTTACCCAGATCGTCTTTTGTTTATAATAAATTCAATATGAAAGATAATGATAGCATTAGCCGATTAATACATGGGAAAGAACACAGTTAAACAGATCAATCTAACATTAGCCTAGATAGAATGCTCATATCATGCTTATCCAACAATATATATGGCGTGCACGTGTCGCAGCATACATCGTAAAATGTAACATAACGTAGAAAATAGCATGATGATGAACTGAGCACGAGCCGATCAGTGTCGTGAAGACCAAAGTGTAGGTAGATCGACTCGATGCAAGCACATGAAAACCGATCTATAGCATGAAGCGTGAAAACAAAAGCAGATCGACCAACGTGCAAGATAGATAAATGAATCTCGTGCCAAACCAGATTTGACCCGAGCTTCATCAGGGTAACTAATGGATCTTGTGCTGAGCTAAGCTCGACACGAGATTCATCATGGTAACTAGTAGATCGTGCTATAAAAACACTTCAGTACACGATCTACCAAGCGACTAACGTCTAATGCCCTAACGAAGTAAATCATTAAAGCAGCATGACGATTACCTTGAAACTCTAGTCGCTAGAGGTGGCGATGCGCCGAGAGAATATGGAGGCAACCGTGGTTTGATGATGTAACACCCTAAATTTTATTTTTAGTATTTAAAATAATAAAAATGTTTTCTCAATTTATTAAGGATTTTCTATGTTTAGAATGAGCATTTAAATGATTTTTTTTAAAAAGTTTAAAGCCAATAAAATGAATATAGGTCAATTTGTTGTTGCATTCATGCTGGTGCATTGTTTCTTCCTTGTATGAATTAATGATTCAAATTCAAATTTATTTGAATTAATAGTGCCTTTGCTTCCCTATTCAAAGGATTTTTTTTTTAAAAGGTGAGAGGCAGCCCGGCCTCCGAGCCCAGCAGCCAGCCCAACTCCACCTTTCCCGGCCTGCTTCCCCTTGGCCCAAGACGAGCCCAACCAGCCCCGGCCTACCTCAACCCCACCTCAGCCGCTCACCACCGGCAGGCCCAACAGCCATCAGGCCGGCCTAGCAGCGCGCCACCCCCACTCTCCCTCTCTGACCTGTGGACCCGGCGCTCTAGAGCCGCTGACGGATGGGGCCATCCCGTCAGGCCCTTTTCCCACCTCGTGCCGCCGCTGCCCTGTGGACCACCTCCCTCTCCCACTCTCTCTGGCCCATGGTCCCGCGCCGCCGTGGCCAAGGCCCGCTCGCTAGCCACTCTGTCCCGCGCGATGCGGAGTTCGGGTTGAACCGAACGACCTCGCACCGCCTTCTCCCTCCGCTTGATTCGGACTCGAATCGGTGCGCCGCCGCCCTATAAAAGGCTTCCCCAAACCCACCACCATGCCCCTTTTCGCCTCGCACAGCCGCCCCAAGCCCTAGCCCCGCGCATCGCCGCCATGGAGTTCTGCCGCTGAGCCTGTCAAGGTGAGCCGCGCCGCCCTCGATTGGCCACTGTCGAGCCTCTTCCAGCCCAATTGACCCCTTGCCACCATCGCAGGTCCCTGTAGAATCCTCCCCACCGTTCTTGGAAGCCCGTCTCCGCCGCCTAGCCGTCGTTCCACGAACACCAGCCGCCGCCTTCCGCCTGCGCTCGACGCCAGCCCTCTCTGCCGCCTCCCGGCCCGCGACAAGCCCCTGGTGAGCTCCTCCACCTCGCCCTCTCGCTCGTAGGCCTACAACAGTGGTCCCTAGACCTCTCCCGAGCCGGGGGAATCGTGCTTCGAAGAGGCACCGCCGCAAGCAGAGGCGCGCCGCCGTCATCTGTGGTCGCCGCCGGCCATAGCCCCTCCCATTTGACCTTGACCCTCCGATCTCGATCGAACGGCCTGTGAGCACCGATAACCGGTCAACCAGGTCAAACCCCGGTCAGCCCCACCTCTTTTGCAAAAAAGCCCCTGCTCTTTTCTAAAATTGACCCGTGGTCTCTCTAGTAGGAGTCAGGCCCCTGTTTTAACAGTTTAAACCCCGGTTTTTGAAAAGTATTCACAACCAAGCCCCTGCAACCTTCAAAAGCTCATATCTTCTCCGTTTTAAATCCATTTTCAACGATTCTTGTGCTCACGTGTTCGTAGTGATGCGTAGAATAGTTTTATAACCTTTCATCTTCTGTTATGATGATATGGTGTACTGTTTTAGCTTATTTGTGTTTGTTTATTTGCATGTGTGAACCTGTGTGCATGTGTGGTGTGCTGATGAACGCGTAGACGTTGACCTTGTTCGTGCAATCTCAAGATCAAGATCCAAAAGTCTCTGAGCAGCGATTCTTATAAAAGAAGGCAAGTATAACATAAACAAAACCCAATAACCTTTTAATCATTGCATGTGCATTTAATTTGGTGTACCTGTAAGGTTTTACCTAGCTATTTATTCCTTATAATTGCCTTCTGGGATGCATATGGTTAAGTCTCATGCTAGGTGCAGCGCTAATTTACATACCTTGTTAATTTAATTGTGACTAATGATTTTACGCAATTAATGTGAGCTTGACCCTCTGTGCTGTGTGCTTGAGTGGTTCATGTCTCTTGTAAAACTTGTTCTTAGCAACATGGTTTAGGGGGCTTGTGCATGGTGCTTAGTGCTTTGCCAGCTACTCTCCGTAAGGACCTGTTCATAGAGCGACAACCTGGGACAACCGCACTACCACAAGACTGGGATGGGGCAGTCTTAGCTAAGTAATTAGGTCATTTTAGTTTGGGGTAACTTACCTGCGGGGCAAGAGGGGGAGTAAGCTTCAGTGGTCGTTGCACTGCCTTAGGTTGAGTGTGCTGTGTGCTTCTCCCTTTGTGAGGCGGACACCATCGTTGCGACGCTTGATACCTTGCGGTTACTTTTTACCAACGTGATCTTTGGAAAGGCTTCGTAGTGGGCTTGCTAGTCATCTCATCTCCGGTAATGTGATGAACACCTAGCGTAGCTCACGACTTATGGGTAAAGATGTGCAACCTCTTGAGAGTGTAAAACTGATATATCAGCCGTGCTCACGGTTATGAGCGGCCCAGATCCTCCTTTTGATTAGTGGGTTTCTTGGTTATGGTTCCGGATGATGGTTATACCTGTTTAATAATGATTAATTAATTATGCAATATCTTGGGTAATGATTTCTTTATCCAATAATAGCAATAAGGCTTTAATAAATTTTGTATCAATTAAAAGCTCATGCAGTTGTGTCAGCTAACCTTAGAGCCTCATAGTTTGTGTTATACTTGTTGAGTGCGAGATGTACTCACGTTTGTTCCTTTACTTTTATTCCTTGTTGGGGGAAAAAAATCCAACCGCTGCTCAGAAGTTGAAGGCCTGAAGGAGTACAAGTGAAGGTTCATGCAGTTCTAGGCGTGCAACCCCAATTGTTTCCCTGTGGATGGCTCGAAGATTTAGTATCACTTTCGTTACTCTGTGTATGTCTTATGTAAATGTTGTTTAACGATATATAATAAAGCATGTTCTGTTATATCACTGTATATTGTCTCTATATGTGTGAGATTATATCTTGGCACACATATAGTTTTGCTTTGGTTTGTCTTTTTAAAACCAGGGTGTGACAGATGAACGTAAGCTGTCTCGCATTATTCCAAGGGTACGAGTACATATTTATAGTCCGTAGACATGGATATCAAGTTTACTTTTTCCTAAACCAACCCTAAACCCTAACCGAATCTATCTCT
Organism: Paspalum notatum; assembly: GCA_022530915.1. Classification (NCBI taxonomy): domain Eukaryota; kingdom Viridiplantae; phylum Streptophyta; class Magnoliopsida; order Poales; family Poaceae; genus Paspalum; species Paspalum notatum. The sequence goes on from CM039692.1 coordinate 30,951,041, forward strand.
AATTAGAGTCCCAGTCGGACTCCTTTCCAAACAGCTAAACTTTTTCTACGATACATAGCCCTTTTGGCTCATATGCTATTTCTTCCTTGTATAGTTTCTTTCAGCCCTAAGCCGATTTAGGCCCATTAACTGGATCGGCTAAATTCTGTCGCCAACACATGCCCCCTGGTTTTGGTAAATAAAGATTTTATTTCAAAACCAGATAAAAAGGAATCTCTGACGAGCGCGTCCCATCGAACTGAACCGCCACACTGTCTTCCATGGCTCCTGTAATGATGATCGCTTTGACGCTTAGGTAACCGCGCGACGTCTCTTCCCCTTCCATTGATCTAGTACTTAATAGGACGCAGGGCTCCCCTGCTTTCTTCACCCATCGACAACCGTCCTTCTTCTTCCTTGAGCCAAGAAAGCCGAGAAAAAGCCCTCTTTTCGCCATGTCCTCCGTTGGCATCAATAACCTCCCTGTGCCTTCCTCTCCATCCTCTATAGCGGGACCCTCGGAGCATCCCGCGAGCGTTGCGCCCATCCTTGCCTTCCTTGAAGGCATGGCGGCGCCGGCGGCTCCAGCGGTCGCCCCTGCGCAAGCACTGCCGCCACCTCCCGCGGCCGCTCCGGCTCCACCGGAGGTGATCGTCATCTCTGATGACGACACCGACACCGACCTCGGGAGCGACTCCAGCGGGACGAGCACCCCTGCACCGGCGATGCACGTCCACGACGATCAGATGGTCGCGCCGCCACCGATCATCCCCCTCGAGCTCCTGGAGTACTACCACGACCCAATGTCGTGGAGCTCCGGGTCCTCTGAGTCCGGCGACCCAGAGGACATGCTGACGAGCGGCAAGGAACTCGGTGAGGAGTTCTTCTTCGGCCCCCTCCTCCCCTCGAGCGACGACGACCACTTCTCTTGGGATGAAGAGGAGGAGGACGAGGAGATGGAGGAGGCCGAGGAGCCCAAGGAAGACGAAGACGATGACGCCGAGCCGGAGGAGCCGGATGAAGACGCGAACCTCCTTGCTCAGTACAAGGAGGGTCCATCGAACCTTGAGACCTCTGACGACGAGGACGCCGCCGACGAGGCCGACGAGGACGACTGTAAGCACCTAGACCCCAAGGTGAGTTTCGATGATTGAATGACAAGGTTAATTGTTGTCTAATAAGCTCATGAGTGCAGGTTCAATAATAAATATAGTTGGTTGCTCATTGAAGGTTAGGTTTTCATCCATATCTCAAAGGCTAAGGACTCTTCTAGAGTCAAGGATCAAAGGAGACGAATGATCCTTGCTTCGATAGGGTTTTCTAGTTTTCTAGCGTCCGCATTATTAAGCGGGGGGTCAGTGGTTAGTAGCTTGATCGTGTGATTTACCAAGTAATGGATGCACACACAAGTCTAAAGCTCATTTACACCAAAGGTGCAAAGTTCAAGGGAGTATGGTTCAAAGAAATTCAAAGAAACATCAAAATGGATGAAGAATAATAAGAACAACAGAAAATGCATGGACCGGATGGTCCGGTCTATAGCTTTACAGCAGAGCGTACCATTTGATCTCAAGAGGTTTAGTCGCTACGGTTTGGACTTCATGGAAATCAGCTAGACAGTATGGTCCGATCTAGTGATTATGGACGATTCCACAGACTTAAATTAGTATTGGCAATAAGGGAAGGAAAATCACTGACCGGATGGTACGGTTTCATAAATCCGTCTACAAACCGTACCATAATACCAGAGAGTGCCAAAACCTTTGATAAGAGAAAAGATAGGACGGTCCCTCAAACCGTCTGGGAACCGTACTATAATACCGTGGAGCAGAAAATTCCCTGGACGACAGTGAAAATAGAACGGTCTCTGCAGACCGTCCTCAAACCGTACCATAATACCAGGGAACTTTAAACCTGATCAGTTCATGTCCACCATGGACCGTATAGTCCGGTCCCTTTAGAGCGGACCATAGACCGGACTATAGTATAATGATGTCAGTACCCAGTGATCGTTGGTAAAGTACTTGGACCGTATGGTCCGGTCCTTGAAAAAGCAGTAGAGCGGACCATCCGATCTCCACTAGTTCAGCCTCTCCTTTTCCAACGGCTCTATCAGCCTTGGGGGCTATATATATGGGTCACTTGGGATCATTTCGTGCTCTTTGACACTCTAGAAACTTCACACATTCAGAGAGCCATTTGTGCTTCACCCTTTGCATCAACCACTCACATATTCATACCTTTGAGAGCAAGATCAAGGTCAAGGGCTTGTGTGCATCCATCTTGGTGAGGAGCAAGATCAAGTGAAGACCGAAGGCTTGTTACTCTTGGTGTTTGGTAGCACCTAGGCGGACTTGGTGACCGGGGTGCGTTCTCGGAGCTTGCCAAGGAGATTGTGGAAGCCCGAAGAACAATGGTGTACAAGGCTTGAGCTCCACATTGCTGGGATGGCGAATGGAGACTCCTAGTGAGTGCCCACTCGCATGGGAGGTGGCAAAACACTCTAGGGTGTGCCGCAACGTGGACTAGGGGAGGGTGCCAAACCTCCGACACCACGGAAAAAAATCCGGTTGTCTCTCTTCCTTGTCTCTTTACTTGATGCTCCTATGGTTCTTGCTATTTTCATGAATTGCATCTAGTAGTCACCATGCTTAGTCTCCTCTCGGCTAGTATGTCTCTTGCTATGGTCATTAGTGTTGCTAGTTTTAGCTTATGTTGTGGTTTCCTTTCCACTAGCATGAGTAGGGCTCTTTTTCTTGTCGTGTAGAGTAGTTTCGTGTAGAGGGTGAAGTGGGCTAATTGGTAGCTTCGTTAGGTTAAGGATTTTCGTTTAAAGTTTGAAATTATCCCAATTCACCCCCCCTCTTGGGCATCCGATCCTTATAAGTGGTATCAGAGCCTTGTTGCTCATTGGATCACTAAGCTTCACTGCTTAGAGCAAAATGTCTAAGATGGGTGGCTCGGTCCCCTACTTTGAGGGCAAGAACTTTAGCTATTGGAAAGCTCGCATGCGAGCCTACCTTGAGTCTATTGCACCCGAAGTGTGAGAGGCTACCGAGCATGGTTTCATCGCACCGCACACTAATGATCAAATCAAGTGGAATGCTAGGACCCGAAATGCTATCTTTGAAAGCATTAGCCAAGAGGTGTTTGCTAGGGTCTCAAGCAAACTTGATGCATGTGACATTTGGGCCGAACTTGTAGAAATACATGAAGGCACGGCCAAAGTTAGAGAGCAAAAGTATCATGTGCTTAAGGCTAAATATGATGACTTCAAGATGTATTCCTATGAAAATTGCAATTCCATGTATTCACGCTTGAATGTCATCATTGAGGACATTAATGCTCTTGATGTTTGTAAACTTGACAAGGGCACCATCAACCGGAAGATCCTTCGCATCCTCATTAAGCCCAAGTACAACATCATCAACACCATGCTTCAAAAGGAGAATCTTAATACACTTGAAATGAGTGAAGTGGTGAGCCAATTTCGAGCTCATGAAATGGGGGTACTTGGCCTCACGGAAGAATCTTCTCCAAGCAAGACCATGGCACTCAAGGCCAAGACCAAGAAAGCTCCCACTCCCAAGAAGGTGATTCTTCCACCTCCAAGCTCCTTAAGTGAAGAAGAGCAAGAAGAGCATGATGATGACTCAAGTGGCGATGAGGATGATGCCGAGCTTGCTCTCATGATGAAGAAGTTCAACCGCCTTCACTCCAAGATCAATAAGAAGGGGTACAACTTTGATTCCAAGAAGAAAGCATTCCGGCCAAGAAGAGATGAGAAGAAGAAATGCTATAATTGTGGTGAAAATGGCCACATCTCCTATGAGTGTCCCAAGTTAGACAAGTGCAAGGGCAAGATCAAGAAAGATGAGTCCGATGATGAAGAGGAAGAAAAGCCCAAGCGCAAGCCCTTCTACAAGAAGAAGAGTGACCCCAAGACAAAACTATTTCCTAAGAAGAAGAAAGGTCCCCAAAGAAGCTTCATATGTGAAACAAATGAATGGGTGATCGATGAAGAAACAAGTGAGGGATCAAGTGATGATGATGATGACTTCGCCGGGCTTGCCATCTCCACCAAGGGGCCATCACTTCCTCCACCACCCATGTGCCTCATGGCCAAGGGCTCCAAGGTACGGGAAATAGAAGTAGATGATAGTGATGATAAGCTTTCTCCCGATGAACTTGCTTTTTTGATCGATGAGTACGTTTCCGTGATCAAGAGGGAAAAAGGCAATGTAAGGCATCTTGAGAGCACTCTTGCTAAACTAGAGGAGACCCACCATGATTTGCTTGAGAAACATAATGCCTTGCTTAAAGAGCAAGTTACGACTAAAGCATATGTCAAGCAAATTGAGGAGGGCAACTCATCTCTAAAGAAGTTGCACATTGATCTCAAGGCTTCTCATGACTCTTTACTTGCCAAACATGAAGACCTTGTTAAGGTCCACTCTAAAAATCGTGAAATTGGCAAGATAAATGAGGAGAAGTACAAGAGGCTTGCGCAAGAGCATAGAGAGTTGACTCACAAGTATCAAGAGTTTGAAATTGCTTATGAGATCATTGACCCAAGTCTTGAGCATTCTACCACCCCACATGTGGTCAAGGTCAATGCCTCTGCCTCTTGTGAGGATCTTACTCCTGGTCCCCTTGCTACAAATGACTTGCCTAAGTGTGAAGGAGAAAGCGTGAAAGAATTGGAGGCTCAAATTGAAGGATTGAAAAGTGGGCTTGCTAAGCTCAATAGAGGACAATATATTCACCAAGAAATATTGTTCCACAATCTTCGCAAGTATAAAGGAAGAGGGCTTGGATCTTACCCCGAGCCACCAAAGGTGGATGACACTCCTTCACCGGAGGTCAAAGATAGCTTCATCAAGGGAGTAGGCTCCTATTGCAACTATTGCATGATCACCGGTCACCACACTAGGGAGTGTCCCATTCCTAACCGCCCTCCTCCTAAATTGCCTTCTAACTTCAAATCTATGTATGACAATAACATCTACTTGTTGAGCAAGGTTAATGGCAAGGTGAAGGCAAAGTTCATTGGCAAGGATTTAAAGAGCAAGAAGGGAAAGCTCCCCAAGCAACTTTGGGTCCCCAAAGTCTTAGTCACTCACGTGCAAGGACCAAAGCTTGCGTGGGTGCCCAAAACTCAAAAATGACTTTTCAATGTGTAGGTGAACTACAAAGCCGGTGGAAAGAATTGGGTACTTGATAGTGGTTGCAAACAACACATGATCGGCAATGATGGTATGTTCACCTCACTAGAAGACCCCGGAGACAAAGAGCAAGTCACCTTTGGTGATAATTCAAAGGGCAAAGTCATTGGGTTGGGTAAAATTGCTATCTCTAACGATTTGTCAATTTCTAATGTTCTCTTTGTGAAGTCTTTTGAGTTTCAATCTTCTCTCAATCGCACAATTGTGCGATCTTGGTCTAACGTGTCCCTTTGACAAGAATTGTGTCGTAGTAAGAAGTGAGAAAGATAAGTCCATGGTGTTTCAAGGGTTTCGGCACGGCTACCTCTACCTTATTGATTTTAGTGACATGGAGACTTCAACAACAACATGCCTCTTCTCCAAGTCTTCCTTGGGTTGGTTTTGGCATCGGCGCATTGCACGCATTGGAATGAGCCAACTCAAGAAGGTTGTCAAGAAAGGGATGGTGCCGGCGTAAAGGTTGTCACTTTTGAGAAGGACAAGCTTTGTAGCGCATGTCAAGCTGGCAAGCAAGTTGCAAGTCACCACCCAATGAAGACTTGTGTCTCAACCTCAAAGCTGCTCCAACTCCTCCACATGGATCTTTTTGGTCCTACTACGTATGAGAGCATTGGAGGTAATCTCTATTGCCTAGTCATTGTTGATGATTTTACACGGTATACTTGGACATTGTTTCTAGGTGATAAGAGTGAGATTTCGGACAAGTTCAAGATCTTCACCAAGTGGGCTCAACGTGAGTTTGGGCTCAACATTTTGAAGGTCTGGAGTGACAATGGCTCCGAGTTCAAGAATTACAAGGTGGATGAGTGGTGTGATGAAGAAGGCATCAAGCATGAATTCTCTGCCACCTACACACCTCAACAAAATGGAGTTGTTGAGAGGAAGAACAAGACATTGATCACTCTTGCAAGAGCCATGTTGGATGACTATGGCACGTCAGAAGATTTTTGGGCGGAAGCAATCAACACGGTGTGTTATGCTTCAAACCGTGTCTACCTCCACTGGCTTCTTGGCAAGACACCATATGAGCTCCTCATTAGGACGAAACCCAACATCTCCTACTTCTGGATCTTTGGTTGCAAGTGCTTCATCTACAAAAAGAAAAGGCTCGGTAAATTCGAAAAACGTTGCGATATTGGTTTCTTTGTGGGTTATGCATCGAACTCAAAAGCATACCGAGTATTCAATCAAACCACCAGAATGATTGAAGAAACATGTGACGTAGAGTTTGATGAGACTAATGGCTCCCAAGGGGAGGTATTTTCTCATGATGATGTAGATGATGAACCTCTACATGATGCAATGAAGAACATGACCGTAGGGGATGTGACGCCGGAAGAGGTGCATGAAGACCATGATCAAGGGGAAGGTTACTCTCCATCAAGACCTAGCACCTCCATGGTGCCTCAAGTGGATGAGAATGAAGAAAATGAACATGAACAAGGTGGAGTTGAGGAAGTGTCGGACAATCAAGATCAAGGAATGTCGCAAGCTCAAGCATCAAATGATGAGCCACCACCACCTATTGCACCAAGAAGACCACTAGTGAGACACGGACGCATCTCCAAGGATTACCCCATTGATCAAGTGATAGGGAGTCCTTCTAGGGGAGTAAGAACTCGATCTCGTAACCTTGTCTCATTTTGTGAGCATTACTCGTTTGTTTCTTGTGTGGAGGCTACTTGTGTAGAGGAAGCTCTTGAGGACCCCAATTGGATTGTGGCAATGCAAGGATCCTTGCTTAGATAGGGTTTTCTAGTTTTCTAGCGTCCGCACTATTAAGGGGGGGTCAATGGTTAGTAGCTTGATCGAGTGATTTACCAAGTAATGGATGCACACACAAGTCTAAAGCTCATTTACACCAGAGGTGGAAAGTTCAAGGGAGTATGGTTCAAAGAAATTCAAAGAAACATCAAAATGGATGAAGAATAATAAGAACAGCAGAAAATGCATGGACCGGATGCTCTGGTCTATAGCTTTACAGCAGAGCGTACCATTTGATCTCAAGAGGTTTAGTCGCTACGGTTTGGACTTCATGGAAATCAGCTAGACCGTATGGTTCGATCTAGTGATTACGGACAATTCCACGGACTTAAATTAGTATTGGCAAGAAGGGAAGGAAAATCACTGACCGGATGGTACGGTTTCATAAGTCCGTCTACAAACCGTACCATAATACCAGAGAGGGCCAAAACCTTTGATAAGAGGAAAGATAGGACGGTCCCTCAAAACCGTCAGGGAACCGTACTATAATACCGTGGAGCAGAAAATTCCCTGGACGACAGTGAAAATAGAACGGTCTCTGCAAACCGTCCTCAAACTGTACCATAATACCAGGGAACTTTAAACCTGATCAATTCGTGTCCACCATGGACCGTATAGTCCGGTCCCTTAAGAGCGGACCATAGACCAGACTATAGTACAATGACGCCAGTACCCAGTGACCGTTGGTAAAGTACTTGGACCGTATGGTTCGGTCCTTGAAAAAGCAGTAGAGCAGACCATCCGGTCTCCACTGGTTCAGCCCCTCCTTTTCCAACGGCTCTATCAGCCTTGGGGGCTATATATATGGGTCACTTGGGATCATTTCGTGCTCTTTGACACTCCAGAAACTTCACACATTCAGAGAGCCATTTGTGCTTCACCCTTTGCATCAACCACTCACATATTCACACCTTTGAGAGCAAGATCAAGGTCAAGGGCTTGTGTGCATCCATCTTGGTGAGGAGCAAGATCAAGTGAAGACCGAAGGCTTGTTACTCTTGGTGTTTGGCAGCACCTAGGCGGACTTGGTGACCGAGGTGCGCTCTCGGAGCTTGCCAAGGAGATTGTAGAAGCCCGAAGAACAATGGTGTACAAGGCTTGAGCTCCGCCTTGCTGGGATGGCGAACGTAGACTCCTAGTGAGCGCCCACTCGCATGGGAGGCGGCAAAACACTCTAGGGTGTGCCGCAACATGGACTAGGGCAGGGTGCCAAACCTCCGACACCACGGGAAAAAGATCCGGTTGTCTCTCTCCCTTGTCTCTCTACTTGATGCTCCTATGGTTCTTGCTATTTTCATGAATTGCATCTAGTAGTCACCATGCTTAGTCTCCTCTTGGCTAGTGTGTCCCTTGCTATGGTCATTAGTGTTGCTAGTTTAAGCTTCCGTTGCAGTTTCCTTTCCATTAGCATGAGTAGGGCTCTTTTTCTTGTCGTGTAGAGTAGTTTCATGTAGAGGCTGAAGTGGGCTAATTGGTAGCTGTTGGCGGCCGATAAAACCCATTTCGACGACTCATGAAGCATACAAACTATAGCGAATCAGCAAATACATAGGGTAAATAGATGAATCTCATGCCTAACAGGGCTAAGCTTGAGCTTCATCGAGATAACTAATGGATCTCATCGTGGTAACTAGTAAATCGCACCATCAAAAATGCTTCAGTACGCGGTCTACCAGACAACTAACGCCTATTGCTCTAACAAAGTAAATCATTAGAGCAGCATGACGATTACCTCGAACTCTAGTTGCTAGAGGTGGCAATGCGTCGAGAGATGATGAGACAACCGGTGTTGCGTGGAACGTAAGTCGTCTATTTTATTTGAGGGTATGGATACATATTTATAGTTCGTGGACTTGGATGACAAGCTTACTCTTTCCTAAATTGCTAACAAACCCTAACCGAATCTAATTCTCATAGAGTCATGATTGGACTCTATTTCTAAACAACTAAATTTCTACGATACGTGGCCCATTGGCCCACACGGAAACGGGTGCACCATCTCTTCCTTGGATGGCTCCTCTTGGCCCAAAGCCGATCCTGGCCCATTAACTAGACCGGCCAAATCTTGGCGTCAACAGTGGGTTAGCCACATGACTTGCTAGCTTGTGTGATCCTTTCTTATACCATATCATGCTAGTTTTGCTTGTGTTGGTGGACTAGTCACCTTTATCTGTTAGCTTGTGACACCTCATGAACATCATGCCATGTGACATTTCAAGTGGCTTTTAGCTGATAGCCTTTTAAATGGTATTGTGCTTGGCATTCTATTTATGTGATATCATTCTTGTTATGCTTGCTATAGCATAATCTCATGTAGTCTAGCTACCTTGTATCATGACTTGGTTACCTTTGCCTTGGGTAGTGTAGAGTTGCGCCTAATTCTTTTGCTTGAGCTAGTTTTCCCTTGTGTCTGTGAGTTTTGTATATATGTGCTCATTTGTTCTATAGGATTCATGCTTTGTGCTTAATTCCACAAGTGGTAGTTTCCACAAGTGGCCTCTATTATGCATGATTGGCTAGTCTAACCCCTAACTTGAGCCATGGACTTTCTTAGTTCATTAGTTTCTTTTGTTTCTCTTGTTTCTAGTTTTTTTGTGTATAACTAGTGGCTCAATTTGAGGGGGAGCTTCATCTCTGCTTCATCACCTTAGAGGAAGACGCCTGTACAACTACTTCCACTACTACACATGTTCCACCTCTACAAGGACCGTTTCCTGTACATGCGGAGATGGACCCGCTAGGACGCAGGGAGGTGACCTTAGGGCGTGCATGCACCCCAAAAAGGTCCAGCGGGATCACCTCAAGCTTTGGAGCTTCTCAGGTATGTGATGTGGTTCTTGTCTTCCTTTGGGAAGATTTTGGTCTTGGTTTCTTGGATGGCTTTTCTGCATGTTTGGATCATATCATGCATTGCATTGTATCATATGCATTTTCACTTCACTAGCACTAGAGCTCATTTGGTATGTTGAGTTAGTATTTGCTTGTGCTAGTTTGTACAGATCCTTGCTTGATCATGGTTGGGTAAGCTCTCTTGAGTCTGTAGAATACTAATTGTGAGCTAAGTCTTTTGCCTTCTTGAAAATCAAAAACCATGATCACTACTTGACTTGTCTACCTAGCATGTGTAGGATTGTTGAATGCTATGCTATCTTTTCATACCTGGATATGCTAGTTGTATGCCTTTGCTAAGTTAAGTCCTAAGCTTTTATGACACTTTGCTTAATTTGAAATCTGAATTAAAATGTTTACAAGTGGTGTCTTGTACTGAAATGAGAAAGATCCAGGTGGGTTTGCTTGTCACACTGATCTAGTTCGAGACAGCTTGTCATTGCACTTGGCATCAACTTGGACTAGGCTGTGTATGACCAAAACCTTGTCTTAAGTTTCTGATGGTTCTATGGACCTAGGCTTGGCATTGGTTGGTAAGAAGTGGCAAGACAAGTGAATAACCCCTGGCACATAACTAATACTTGCTTATGAATTACAAGTGGTTAAATTTGAAATATGCAAGTCTCTAAAATGCTTATGGCTTATTGCATATGCTTTGGTTGAGAGGAGCACACCTTGTATGCATTGCTAGCATTTTGCTGTTAATGCCTATCTTGCTAGGTGCTATTCATGTTGGTGATGCTTTTTTTTAAACCACCCTGAAAAACATGCTTACTCCTGGTTTGTGTAAGATAGATTCATTTGAGCTTTTTGCATGCTTTCATGTTTGTATGCTTGGTGGACTAGCCACATACCATGCTAGCTTTCCTGATGCTAGTTTTATGCCTTCTTGCTAGTCTAGTCTTCCTTGAATGCTTGCATGGGATCTTTGTGAATCTCGTGCCATACTTTTTCAGTTTTGGCATGTTATTCACCTGTGATCAGTTTGACTGTTCTTAGTTTGTTCTTCTATTTAGTAGATTTTGCATGCTTAAGTTTGTTTCTACTTTGGTGGGTTAGCCACATGACTTGCTAGCTTGTGTGATCCTTTCTTATACCATATCATGCTAGTTTTGCTTGTGTTGGTGGACTAGTCGCCTTTATCTGTTAGCTTGTGATACCTCATGAACATCATGCCATGTGACATTTCAAGTGGCCTTTAGCTGATAGCCTTTTAAGTGGTATTGTGCTTGGCATTCTATTCATGTGATATCATTCTTGTGATACTTGCTCTAGCATAATCTTATGTAGTCTAGCTACCTTGTATCATGACTTGGTTACCTTTGTCTTGGGTAGTGTAGAGTTGTGCCTAATTCTTTTGCTTGAGCTAGTTTTCCCTTGTGTCTATGAGATTTGTGTATATGTGCTCATTTTGTTCTATAGGATTCAATGCTTTGTGCTTAATTCCACAAGTGTTAGTTTTCACATGTGGCCTCTATTATGCATGATTAGCTAGTCTAACCCCTAACTTGAGCCATGGACTTTCTTAGTTCATTGGTTTCTTTTGTTTCTCTTGTTTCTAGTTTTTTTTGTACAGCTAGTGGCTCAATTTGAGGGGGAGCTTCATCTCTGCTTCATCACCTTAGAGGAGGACACCCGTACAACTACTTCCACTACTACACATGTTCCACCTCTTCAAGGACCATTTCTTGTACATGCAGAGATGGACCCGCTGAGGACGCAGGGGAGGTGACCATAGAGTGTGCATGCACCCCAAAAAGGTCCAGCGGGATCACCTCAAGCTTTGGAGCTTCTCAGGTATGTGATGTGGTTCTTGTCTTCCTTTGGGAAGATTTTGGTCTTGGTTTCTTGGATGGCTTTTCTGCATGTTTGGATCATATCATGCATTGCATTGTATCATATGCATTTTCACTTCACTAGCACTAGAGCTCATTTGGTATGTTGAGTTAGTATTTGCTTGTGCTAGTTTGTACAGATGCTTGCTTGATCATGGTTGGCTAAGCTCTCTTGAGTCTGTTGAATACTAATTGTGAGCTAAGTCTTTTGCCTTCTTGAAAATCAAAAACCATGATCACCACTTGACTTGGCTACGTAGCATGTGTAGGAGTGTTTGCTATGCTATCTTTTCATCCTGGATATGCTAGTTGTATGCCTTTGCTAAGTTATTGCCAAAGCTTTTATGACACCTTGCTTAATTTGAAATCTGAATTAAAATGTTTACAAGTGGTGTCTTGTACTGAAATGAAAAAGATCCATGTGGGTTTGCTTGCCACACTGATCTAGTTCGAGACAGCTTGTCATTGCACTTGGCATGAACTTGGACTAGGCTGTGTATGACCAAAACCTTATTTTAAGCTTCTGATGGTTCTATGGACCTAGGCTTGGCATTGGTTGGTAAGAAGTGGCAAGACAAGTGAATAACCCCTGGCACATAACTAATACTTGCTTATGAATTACAAGTGGTTAAATCTAAAATATGCAAGTCTCTAAAATGCTTATGGCTTGTTGCATATGCTTTGGTTGAGAGGAGCATACCTTATATGCATTGCTAGCATTTTGCTGTTCATGCCTATCTTGCTAGGTGCTATTCATGTTGGTAATGCTTTCTTTTAAACCACCCTGAAAAACATGCTTGCTCCTGATCTGTGTAAGATAGATTCATTTGAGCTTGTTGCTTGCTTTCTTGCCCTCACTTGCACTATATGCTAGAACTTGTGAATACTAGCTTTCCATCCCTTTTGAGCTCTTTCAGTTACACTCCTTGCACTTTATGGCATATTTTCAGGAGGAGTTGTCTAGTTCAGGGGGAGTCAAGTTCAAGGAACCCTTGATGTGTCCATTGTCAACAAGGTCGTGAAATTTGGAGAAGTGTGGACAAGGGGGAGAACTTGGGAGAGATTTAGTTGAGGGAGAGTTTGCACTCATTCTGCATTTGTGAGGATGCATTTCAGGGGGAGGTTTGCATTGCTTTTAGCATGCTCTTTGCATCGATGCGTTGAGCCTTTTGCCTCTGTCTTGAGGAGCCGATGCTTTGCTTTCATTTGCTTCAAGCTGCCTTGTGCTTTGCCATTGTTTAGTTTTGGGCAGCTTGAGCATTTATTTTATTTTCTTCTTTCTTTTTCGGTTTTATGCTTTTCTCTTGTCTTTGTTCTATTTTAGGTTATAGGTTGAAGGTGTTGACAATGCACTCATCAAGGGAGAGATTAAGAGCCAATGGACCTGTCTCATTGCTCTTCTGGTGTGATGAGTGATTGTCAACGGTGGACAAGTCCCGGATGGACTCGGGCAAAAGCCCTCTGATGGACTGGAGGCCCTCTGATGGACTGGAGGTAGAAGATAAAGACCTGGATGGACTCAGGCACAAGACCTCGACGGACTGAGGCAAAAGTCCTCCAAAGGACCGGAGGCAATGCTCGGCGTCGGTCGGCCATGGGAGCTCGGTACACGGAGGGGCAGTTCAGCAACGGCGGTGTAAGTCCTCCGATGGACCGCGCGGCAACTCCGATGGACTGGAGAAGCCGTGTGCCACCGTGGTGTTCCAACCTGAGTGCATGGCGCGAAGGCGTGCGAGGGAGGCTTTGGCGGCTTCGGCTCAAAACCGCCACCCAAGCTATCAAGCCTTGGTGAGTTGGGCCACAACTCGCCAAGATAGAGAAGATGGGCCAAATTAGGCCCAGACAGAGATTTTCTAAAGTTTTTCGGTTTCTGACTTCAAAACTGGGGGTGGATCGCGGACTGGACTATTGGCCATGTGGAGAACATCCGAGGATTGCGTGGAACTTACGAAGATCAAGACTTCATCGTGGTCGTCCATCCCGAAATATTTTATACATATTCATTTCAGCCCTCAGGGCTTGCCTGGTTGTAAGGACCTAAGTGCAAAACTGTCTAAATAGCACTAGGATATAAATAGGCTGAGAGGGGGTCATTAGAAACTCTCTTGGCTGCTAGGGTTAGTGTCTTGTGCTGTGATTTTCATCCCTAAGCTTTGAGCATCTAGTTTAGGTGGGTTAGGGTGAGATCTAGCCACCAAATCAAGAGGGAAGGTGAGGGTGGTTGCTTGGATGAAATCCTTCGTTGTAATCTGATCAAAAACCTCTTTTGAGGCTTCTAATCGAAGTGATTTCGGCTGCAAGTTGTGTGTGCCTTGTTCCTCCCTTTTCCCTTTGGTTTTTGGACTCAATTCTTGGCTTTTCGGGTGTGTGCTTTGGCCAAGGTTGAATCCCTTCTTTTGCTTGTATTTTGGACTTGCAAGAACGTGGAGATTATGTCTTAGAATATCTCAATCCCGAAGGATTGCCACGAGCAAGTTGTTCTTGAGCTTTTCCTTTTTCTTGCCTAAAGGTTCCCTCTTCACAAGATCTGAAATTCTGGCTAATCCTTTGATCTTTTTCCATAGATCTTTTGGAAATAGCTTTGGAATGGAGCTAGGATAGTGTGTGCAAAATTTCATGACGATTGGTGAACGTAAGGTCAATTTTTGGCTTCGGAAGCTCAAGATTCGAGTGGCTGTTTTCTGTCTGTGCTATATTGTTCGGTGGGTTCCTATAACATCCGGTGGGTGGTTCAGTGGTTCAACATGCTCCAAATGATCTGAAATTTTGTGGAGCTCTTGTCCTGTGAATCATAAAGCTCCCATAAAAATTTCAGAATATTTGGAGGTGTTTGGACCTGGTTTTGGCTTTTTTCTTTGAAAGTTGGTCTGCAAGGTTTCAGCCACCGGACAGTCCGGTGGGTCTGCACCGGATGGCTCTAGGATTTTTATTTCTTATCCAATTGAGCTAAACTTTTGTGGAGTTGTTCTTTGGCCTCTTCTCTTCATGCAGTAAAAATTTCATAATTTTTGGAGTTGATTTGGTAGGGCTTTGGATCAAAGTGTTTCGGTGTGTCAGGCTGTGTGCACCGGACAGTGCGGTGGTCACAACTTGCTCCTTTTGATCTGATTTTTCTGGAGCTGTTCTTGAGTGTCTTGTGAGGGTGTGGTAATTTTTCGGAATTTGTTGGAGCTTCTCTTGAGGGGTTTTGGCAATTTTCTTTGGAACCTTGTCATTCTGTTTTTGCTGTCTTCTAGGTGTTGGTTCATTTTGTGTCCTTTGTGAGTGTGTGTGTTTCCGCTTTGTGCTTGGTACGTATTTGTTCAGTGGACGGTACCAAACTCGTGTTGTGAGTTAGATACGTATCCTTTCAGTGGACGGTGTCTAACTTTGTTGTGGGTGTCGTTTCAGTTTGCACTGCGGGGGATTGAGTTTGAGTTTTCAAGAGCTCCTATTCACCCCCCCTCTAGTCGCATGTCTCGGTCTTACACCAAGCTTTGCCCTGAGGCATACGATCTTCTCGAGGCACCACCCAAGTTCAAGATCCCGGATTTCTCCAAATTCAGCGGGAACGATGGCGCCAGTACTATCGAGCACGTTAGCCGATACCTGGCACAACTGGACGTCCGTCCTGAGCCGAGCACATGAAGATTCGGCTCTTTTCCCTATCGCTCACTGGGCCAGCCTTTGGGTGGTACGCCACGTTGGCCCCGGGATCTATCACTACCTTGAAGCAGCTGGAGGAGAAATTCCATGCCCAGTTCTTCTCCAGGTCTGACAAAGCAACCATGACAGATCTGACCAGCATCTACTAGCACTCGGGAGAATCAGTGCAGCAGTACATCAAGCGGTTCCGTGAGCTTAGGAACAGGTGTTACTCTCTCCATCTCACGGGAAGATCTTTGGCACAGCTGGCCTTCAAAGGGATGAACAAGGCCATCAAGGCAGTTTATGGGCCGACCAATTTTGAGTCCATTGGCCACCTGGTGTCCAAAGTCTCTGCTTATGACGCAGCCATCCAGAGCTTTTCCAAGAAAAGCACAGAAGGATCATTGGCTACATTCAAGCCGAGGAGGACGACTCGTTGGATGATGCCGATGCTTACCTCATCCAGTGGTCAAGAACTAATCAACCGCTCCAGTGTCAGTGGATGAAGCAGCCTCAGCCTACCCCTGGCTTTGATTTTGACGTCACGAAAAAACTGAGCTCATCTTTGATCTGCTACTCAAGGAGAAGAACTTGGTACCGCTGACCGGGCATCAAACCCCCTCGGCCGATGAGGTGCGTGGTTGTAAGTACTGCCAGTGGCACAACAAGCTAGACGGTCACAACACGGTCGATTGTAGAGTACTGCGAACCGAGATACTAAGGGCCATCGAGAAAGGAAGATTTGTCTTTGCCCGCGCCCCATTAAAAATCGACACGCAACCCTTCCCGGTCAATGTGGTCCGCGCAACTGCCCTACCAACTGGAATGGACAACTTGCCGATCGGCTCGACTGGATCGGCTTTCCAAGATCGTGTGCGGGAGGCAATTATAGCAGGCAGAGTTCTCCTCCACACCATAGACGGGTCGTACCCTCGCTTCCTTTGAAACTCAACCTTCTCGATCAACATGGTCCAGGCAACTGCAGAAGCGAAGGGAAAAGCCAAGTCCGATCCACGCGACGACCTCCCCCTGTAGTTTAGGGCTGAAGAACATACTTCGGCTAGGACAATCGAGAGGAACCGAAGGTGCCGACCAAACTCGGGAGCGCTGATCGGCATGTACGCTCGGCACCACCAGCGTAATGAGGAGTGTTGTCGCCTTGATAAGGAGGAAGCGTACTACCGTGAGCAGCGTCACCGACGTGAAGAGTTCCGCCGAGAGTACCCACGCTCGGCCAGGTGTATCGTGTGACGGTGGGAGAACCGGTGGGATCGCGAGGAGCGCTACGATGCCGCCGACCGCAAGGAGCACTGGAGCTACCCTTACTTCTATTACTGTTGGAGCCAAGGTATGGACAGTCTCCCAACCCCTGACGATTGCCCAAAATGCTCTACTTACAGGGACCTGCGTGACAAACCATCGGTGTTCAAGTGCCTGAGGCGCGCGCCATCACCGTCCCATCGCTGCGCTCCTTCGCCACGGCGTGAGCGCGCTCCTTCGCCACCACCACAACGGCTTGGGTCCCCACCAAAGTCATGCAGGCATCTCCGTCGCCAAGGCGGCCACCGCCTTCTACAGAGCGGCACGGTCAGCCGACCCAAATCAAGGAGGACATAGCCAACCAACGCCGCGAGGAATGTCACCTGTTGAGGTGGTGTCAAGAAGGTCTGTCTAGGTCACAGAAGCGCAGGGTCCAGCGTCTACGTAGCATGGAGCAAGCCGAAGAAGAGTACCTTCGGTAGTTGAAAAAGGTTGTTGGTATATATCAAATTCCATCCTTGCACTCAGAACGCAACCTTGTTTGGAGACGCAAGCCACAATCCGACGAAGCAGAGGGGCCCACAGAGCCAGCATCGGTCGACTCAACAAAAGCAACTAGCAAGGACGGTGCGTCGGATATGGTCAGCGACGACTAATCAACCGACAAGGGGGACTTCGACGAAGAAGTCGACGCGGTTCTCAAGAGGGCCGCAGCCGGTGTCAACATGGTCTTCTATCTACCAGACGATTTTCGGCCTCCAAGCGAGGACCAGGCGGCCGAGTCTATGGCACAACTCAGTCTCGGACCCGCCACTGTCATCTTTGAAAAGCCGATCGATAAGAAATATCGGCATCTCAAGCCTCTACACGTGAAAGGGTTCATCAATGGGAAGCCAGTCGGCAGAATGCTCGTCGACACAGGAGCAACTGTCAATGTCATATCATATTCCTTATGCCGCAAGCTCGGCAGATTAGCTGAAGATCTCGTTGAATCCAACGTCACGGTCAACGACTGCAAAGGGAATGCATCACAAGTCAAAGGAGTCCTCAACGTCGAGCTAACAGTTGGCCGCAAGACGGTGAACACGTCCTTCTTCGTCGTCGACAATCAAGGCCCCTCCTCGGTCCTGCTCGGCCGTGATTGAATCCATACCAACTGTTGTGTCCCATCCTCCATGCATCAATGTCTTATCCAGTGGGATGGCTATAACGTTGAGGTGGTCCCCGCTGATGACTCCTGCGATGTCGCAATGACCGAGGCACAATTCTGGACTGATTGGAGTTTCGTTGATCTAGCAAAAAACGGGATCACGCGGTTCGGACAACCCGCACCAAGCCTTAGAAAATGTACCAGTGTCACCAAACGCGTTAGCCAATCACCACGATCGGCTCATAGGTGATTGTAACTTCTTTATGGATGCACAACCTATGGTGGCCGATCTGCGCGATCGGCCCTAAAAAATTTGTAATAATACTTCATGTAAAACCCCTATATTGGCTGGTCTGTACAATCGGCCCCAATATATTGGTTTAATTTATGTTACTCCCAACAAAGATGTTCTGACATGTGATGATCAGGTAGCCGTTGATGAAGAAGAGTCAGAAAGCGCTCGTTCTCACCCCTTCCCAACATCATCTGGCTCAATACGAGAATTCGCAGAAGAAGGCAAGCTCGGCTTCGGTTTCACGCCATCCGATGAGCTTGAATCAGTCGATATTGGCCCAGGTGACCGACCTAGGCCGACATGGATCAGCAAGAAGCTCGACCCGGAGTTCAAGACTAAGTTGGTCGAGCTACTCAGGGATTTCCCAGACTGTTTTGCATGGGAATACCATGAGATGCCAGGCCTCGATCGGACCATTGTTGAACATCGGCTGCCGATCAGGCCCGGCTATCGCCCGTTTGCTCAGCACCCCAAGAAGATCGATGTAAAGATCCTTGATGCGGTCAAGGAAGAAATTGAAAAGATGATTCAAGCTAGGTTTATATGCCCTTGCCGATACGCCACCTGGATATCGAGCATTGTTCTGGTGTGGAAGAAAAGTGGTAAGCTCAAAATATGCATCGATTTCAGGGATCTGAACAGAGCCACCCCCAAAGATGAATACCCGATGCCCATCGCCGAGTCACTCATTGACGCTGCTGCTGGCCACAAGATGATGAGCTTTCTTGATGGCAATGCCGGGTACAACCAAATCTTTATGGCCGAGGAAGATGTGTACAAAACAGCTTTTCATTGCCCACAAGGCCTGTTTGAATTTGTGGTTATGACCTTCGGCTTACGCAATGCCAGACCAACATATCAACTGGCCATGAACTACATCTTCCACGATCTTATCGGCCGAGTCGTGGAAGTATACATCGACGATGTTGTGGTCAAATCAATCTTGCAAGAAAATCAATTGGCCGATCTTCACCAGGTCCTCGAGCAAACACAAAAGCATGGCATTCGGATGAATCCCGACAAATGTGCATTTGGTGTCACTTCTGGACAGTTCCTGGGGTTCATGATCCACGAACGAGGGATAGAAATCGGCTCAAAAAGCAAAAGCGCTCTTGAGACAATGGAGCCACCAGCGACCAAGAAGGAGCTTCAAAAGCTGATCGGCAAGATTAACTACATCAAAAGGTTTATCCCCAACTTGTCGGCAAAGCTCTAGGCGTTCATGCCTCTGCTCAAGACGCAATGGAGTGATGAGTTCATGTGGGGCCGTGAACAACAATTAGCGTTCGACAACCTCAAGAAGTATCTAATAGCACCGCCAATGATGACCCCACCTCGGCCCGATCTTCCATTCATCGTCTACCTCTCAGCCGGCGAAGTCTCCATTGGCTCTGTATTAATTCAAGAAGTCGACTGCAAGGAGCGCGTCGTTTACTACCATAGCCGACGCCTGCTCGATGCGAAAACTAGGTATTTCGAGATGGAACGTTTATGTTTATGCTTATACTTTACATGCACCAAACTACGGTATTACCTGCTCAACGCCGAGACGCTAGTCATCTGCAAGCAGATGTCGTCAAGCATATGTTGTCAGCACCAATCCTCAAAAGGAGGCTCGGTAAGTGGATCTCGTTCAATGGTTAGACCA
Organism: Paspalum notatum; assembly: GCA_022530915.1. Lineage (NCBI taxonomy): Eukaryota > Viridiplantae > Streptophyta > Magnoliopsida > Poales > Poaceae > Paspalum > Paspalum notatum. The sequence goes on from CM039692.1 coordinate 30,970,713, forward strand.
TGGGACGGTCCGATGGTCACCTAACTTGTCCAATGGTCATACCATGGGACGGTCCGATGGTTTTCCAACTGGTCCGATGGTTCCCAGCAGACAAAATTTCAGCCCGTGAATCCACCAAAAACTTCACCAAAACCGGTCCAAATCTTGTCCAAACTTCACGAAAATTTGCATAGGTGATCTTGGATCTCTCCCAAAGCTAATCCCAAAAGATCCACTTGAAAAAATCTAGGATTGCACGGGAATCGCAGATCTCATTAAGGGGCTGAGTTGAACCCGAAAAACCAAAAAAGGAGAAGAACAGCCCTTGCTCGTGGATCAAGGATTCTAGTACATGACTAGTGAGGTCAACCATGTCCTAGCAAGGAAAAACACCGGCAATAGAAAGATGTTGCTCTTGCCCAAAGCCAAACACACCAAAAAGGCAAAAAATCAAGATCAAAAGCCAATCAAGAGGGGGAAGAAAAGCACACACAAGGAGCTGCACGAAATCCATCTATATTAACCTCAAAGAACACTCAAGATCTGATTACAAGATGGGAAATTCATTCCTCAAGCAGCCACCCTCATCCTACCCACTTTTTGTGGAGGTTAGATCACTCAAACCTCACTAGAATTGTTGCTCTTGCTTGGAGGATGAAATTAGGAGTCAAACCCTTGCCCTAAACAAAGTCTAACCAGCCAAGAGAAGTGCTAATGACATGCACCCTCCTTATTTATACTACACACCTATTGCCCTAAGGCAGTTTTGCACTCAGCCCCCTATTTTACAGACTCTTACACTAAGCCTGTAGTGGCTAGAAAAGACCGCAATAACTCGGATGAACGACCACGATGAAGTCCTCGACGTCTTCGGTTTCTCTGCCTTCACTAGATGTCCTCCACGTGGCCAGTAGCTCATCCCTCGGGGGTAACTTCGGTTTTTGGAATACCAGCAACAAGCCCTGATTTTGATGGTGGAACAAGGAAACGATCTTGGGCCCCGGTTTTGCCGCTCGAACCGGGAAACGATTGTTGGGCCTCCAAAGGTGATGACTTTACGGCTCATCACACCGTCCCGCACCCATGGTCGCACTTGTGGACCGAGCCTAACTTAAGCCTCAACTCAAGCCACCTGCCAGTCCGCTCGACAGGGATTTTGTCACGCCAAGTCCACTCTGGCGCCGCCTCTTAGTCCACTAAAGTTTGCTTGTCCTCCAGGTCACACTTAGGAGGTGCTCGCTCTTCCATCTGCAAGTCTTCAGTGTTGATAAGCGATCATCATAGCCAGGACGAAAGACCAGACTCAGTACACTTGAGTCCCTCAATTAGATTGTTCTAGTGCATTGTAACTTACCGAAAGGGCAAGAGGGGGGATGTGCATGTGGGTCTCGTCCTGCCTTGGGTTGTGTGTGATGTGTGCTTCACTCCTTGGAGGAGAACTCCACCTATTGAGATTTGAATCCTTAGCGGTTACAACATACTAGCGTGATCTTTGTAAAGGCCTCATAGTGCGCTTGCTAACCATCTCATCTAAGGCAATGTGATGGACCACTAGCGTAGCTCACGACTTGTGGGTAAAGATGTACAACCTCTCGAGAGTGTAAAACTGACATGTCAGCCGTGCTCACGGTTATGAATAGCCCAGATCCTTCATGCTGATCAGTGGTTCTTGGTTCAGGTTTGGAAGGTGGTTCTGAAAATAATAATGTTGATTAATTCTTTATGCAATATCTTTTGGGCTAATGGTTTATATACTCACATTAGTAAATAGATGTTAATAAAACTTGACCAATTAAAAGCCCATGCATTGTTTCATCCAAACTTAGAGCCTCATGGTTCATGTTATGCTTGTTGAGTACGAGTTGAAGTACTCATGCTTGTTTCTTTTAATTTTTCCTACTGTTGGCTGGAACCCAACCGCTGCTCAGAAGGCATAAAGGAATACAAATGAAGATTTTTGGAGATCTAGGCGAGCAACCCCCAGTTGGCTACCCTGTGGACGGCTCGGAGTTTTAGTTACGCTTCTGCTACTCTGTGTTAAAGACTTGATGTCTTAATGTAATCTTGTTAAATGATATGTAATAAAGCATTGTCTATGATATCACTATTAATTGTCTCTCTATGTGTGAGATTAGATCCTGGCATACTTATGGATTTGCTCTGGTTTTGTCCATTGAAACCAGGGTGTGACAGTGAGGAACCAAAAAGACGCACACAAGCTATGGGAAGAGATTTGTGCGCTCCATGAGGGAACCTTGAGCGAGAGAGAGCAACGACATAGCACTCTTAGCAAGAAGCTAAGTGATTTTCGTATGTTTCCTTATGAAAATACTAATCAAATGTACTCTCGTCTCAATGTGCTTATAGAGGAGATCAATAGTACTGGTCTAACTCAAATCAAGGAAGATGATGTTGCAAGAAAGATATTGGATCAACTTGATCGCAACAAGTATGGCAACATTGTCACCTACCTTCACCAAACTAACCTCTCCAAAGCAACTCCATCCATGGTGCTTGGCAAGATCAATGCTCATGAAATGTACATGAACATCACACCAGATGCGGAGCCACCCTCAAAGAAGAAAGATATTGCTCTCAAAGTAAGCTCATCCAAAGATAAGAAGTCCACCTCCAAGAAAACAATTGTGGTGGACAACAAAGAAGAAGATGAGCAAGAGGAAGATGATAGTGATGATGAGGTGGCCCATCTTGTGCGCAAGGTAACTTGTGCCTTGGGTCACCTTGGCAAGAAAGGCATCAAGTACTCCTCAAGCAAGAAGAAGTTCTTTCTATCCAAGAAGAAGCTTGAAGAAATGGAGTGATACAAGTGTGGCAATCTTGGCCACCTCTCCTTCCAATGCCATGACAAGAAGAACAAGAAGAAGAAGAAGAAGAAGAAGAAGAAGAAGAGCTACAAGAATGAGTCAAGTGATGATGAGAAGAAGCACAAGAAGAAAGCCCCTAAGCAATTCAAGAAGTCTGTCTTCAAGAAGAAGAAGGGCAAAGCTTACATTGGGGAATGGATGACCGATGAGGAAACTTCAAGCAACTCATCAAACTGAAGTGATGATGAAGATGAAGAGGATGCCAGGCTTGCTATTGCTACTACCTCTACACCGACGCCGGCTTCATCAACTCCTTCATCCATCTCTCATCTATGCCTCATGGCAAAGGGAGACAAGGTAAAAACCTTTGATGACCTCTCCAGTGATGATGATGATTTGCCTTCCTATGATGAACTTGCTAGCTTAGTCCAAGAACAAAACAACGCCATTAGCAAGTTGAGTGCAAAGCTTGACAAGGCAAAAGTTGAGAAGAAGAATCTGGTGAGCAAATGCAATGAGATAGTCGCAAACTATGATCATGGCAAGTTTGATGAAATGCAAAAGAAAATTGATTGTCTTGAAGAAGCAAATGAGAAGCTCTCATCAAGCAACAAGCTCTTGATCAAGGAAAAAGAAGCTCTTGATAATGGCTACAACATGATCAAGAAGTCTCATATTGAGCAAGTGCAAGAAATCAAGGAGCTCAATGAGACACTTGATGAAGTCAACAAGTGCTACAAAGAGTTTTCTACAACACATGAAGAGCTTTGTGAAAGAACCTGCATCTTGCAACTTCATAGCATTGAGCTTGATGAGGCTAGAAAGGAGCTTGAAGCAAGTCTACAAGAAATTCACTCAATTCACAAGGATGATAAATTTTCCAATGCAATCAAGTCTTGTGAGAAGACATGTGTGCCCAAGAGTATGCATGAGAAGCTTGCAATTGAGCTAGAGAAGCTAAAGAGCAAGAAGAGTGAATCTCCCAAAGCACTCAAGGATGTCAAATATTGTACACAATGCAAGAGCAAGGGTCCAATGGAGAAGGAAGCAAATATTCTCATCAAGCTCAAAGATGAGAATGAATAACTCAAGCTTAAAATGAAGGATGTACAATCCGGCTACAACAATTTGCTCACGGGCCAATTGAAGTATAGTGAGATGCTCTCTTACCAAACTGTGCACTTTAAGAAGCATGGTCTTGGTTATCCTTCGGTGAAGGATTCATGCAAGCCACCTCCTTCAATTGTGCTAGAAAAGCCCAAGTGGTGCATCGAATGCATGACCGAAGGGCATTTCATGTTTGAGTGCAATGCTCCTCCTAAGAAGCCCATCTCCAAGCAATTGAGGTCTGAAGCATTTGGAGCATACTATGCTCTTCAAAGGAATTCACAAGGTGTAGTGAAAACAAGGTTCATAGGCAAGAAGGACAACGCAAGGCTCAAGAAGCTACGGGTACCAAAAGTGCTCATTCCCAAGATTCCTAACCAAAATAAGAAATGGACACCTAAGCTCAAGGTTGCACCTATTCTTAGATGGGTGCCAAAGTCTCAAGCTTGATTTGCTTATGTGTAGGTGAACTACAAGACCTGTGGATCACATTGGGTGATGGATAGTGGATGCACTCAACATATGATCGGTGATTCCCAGATGTTCACCTCACTTAGTGGAGATGTGTAGAACTATGATAAGATCACATTTGGTGAGAGCTCCAAGGGCAAGGTTGAAAGATTGGGCAAGATAGAGATCTCAAGTGAATATTCAATCTCTAATGTGTTGTTGGTGGACTCTTTGAACTTCAATCTCTTGTCGGTGGGACAATTGTGTGATTTGGGTTTCCAATGCCTATTCAAACCAAATGAAGTGATTGTAAGCAAAATTGATGGTGGTGAAGAAGTCTTCAAGGGATTCCATCACAATAATCTATACTTTGTTGACTTCAAGTCAAAGAAGGCCAATTTGCAAGCATGCTTATTATCCAAGAACTCAAAGGGTTGGTTGTGGCATAGAAGATTGGCACATGTTGGCATGAGCACACTCAAGAAGCTAATGAAGAAGGATTTGGTCCGAGGCTTAAAGGATATCACATTTGATAAGGACAAATTGTGTAGTGCTTGTCAAGCCGGCAAACAAGTTGCAAACACTCATCCAAGCAAGACTTTCATGTCAACCTCAAGGCCACTAGAGCTACTTCACATGGATCTTTTTGGTCCAACCACATATACAAGTATTGGTGGCAACAACTATGGTTTTGTGATAGTTGATGACTTCTCAAGATACACATGGGTATACTTTCTTGAGGACAAAACCAAGGTAGCATATGTCTTTAGCAAGTTTGCCAAGAGAGCTCAAAATGAATTCAACACTTCAATTGTGAAGATTAGAAGTGACAATTGGAGAGAGTTTGACAACACCAACATAGAAGAATATTGTGATGAAGTTAGGATCAAGCATGAGTTCTCCGCTACGTACACTCCTCAACAAAATGGTGTAGTGGAGAGGAAGAATAGAACACTAATCACTCTTGCAAGATCAATGCTTGATGAGTATGGCACAAATGAGAAGTTTTGGACCAAAGCTATCAATACCGCTTGCTATGCATCCAACCGGTTATTTCCACATCGCCTCCTTGACAAGACTCCATATGAATTGCTCAATGGGAGAAAACCTAATATCTCTTATTTTCGGGTGTTTGGTTGCAAATGCTATATCTACAATAAGCGCCAACACTTGGGAAAGTTCCAAAGGCGATGTGATATTGGTTTCTTACTTGGATACTCATCAAAGTCCAAGGTATACCATGTATTCAACAATGCCACCGACATGGTTGAAGAGACGTATGATGTGGAATTTGATGAATCTAATGGCTCCCAAGGAGCACATGTTGATGTTGTGGAAATAGATGAGGAAACACTTGTAGAGGCTATGAAAAATATGCTAATTGGTGACATCAAGGCTAAAGAGGATGAAGATGAAGTGCAAATTATTGATCAACCATCCTCTTCAATGGCACCTCAAGATGGTAGTGAACAAGACAAGCTATTTCCAAAGGAAGATGTTCATGTACCACAAGAGCAAGTTAAAGAACAAGCTCAAGATGTTGAGGCACCGGTACAAGCACCACAAGTGGCACCTCAAAGAAGAAATCAACTTACAAGTGCACACCCCCAAGATCTCATCATTGGTAGTGCATCAAGAGGAGTGACAATAAGGTCTCGCAATACCGCCGCATTTTGTCAAGCCTACTCATTTGTCTCTAGCATTGAGCCTACAACTATTGATCAAGCTTTGAGTAATCCGGATTGGGTAAATGCAATGCATGAAGAGCTCAACAATTTCACAAGAAATGAAGTTTGGACACTTGAAGCAAGACCCAAGGATGCTAGAGTGATTGGAACTAAGTGAGTGTTTAGAACCAAGCAAGATGATGAAGGCAACATTGTGAGAAACAAGGCAAGGTTGGTGGCAAAGGGATACTCTCAAGTTGAAGGAATTGATTTTGGAGAGACCTTTGCACCGGTTGCAAGATTGAAGGCTATTTGGTTTCTACTAGCTTATACCACACATCATGACATAAAGCTTTACCAAATGGATGTGAAGAGTGCATTTCTCAATCGCTACATTAATGAGCTAGTCTATGTTGAACAACCACCCGGATTTGAAGACCCCAACAATCCTAATCATGTGTATAGGTTGTCCAAAGCCCTATATGGATTGAAGCAAGCACCTAGAGCTTGGTATGAGAGGCTTAGAGACTTCCTCAATGTGAAAGGGTTCAAGATTGGCCGAGTTGACACCACCCTATTCACCAAAAAGATGGATGATGATCTCTTTGTTTGCCAAGTGTACGTTGATGATATCATCTTTGACTCAACAAATGAAGAGTATTGCAAGGAATTTGGCAAGATGATGGCAAAAGAATTTGAGATGTCGATGATTGGCGAGCTCACCTTCTTCCTTGGGTTTCAAATCAAGCAACTAGAAGAAGGGACATTCATCTATCAAGAGAAATATACAAGAGATTTACTCAAGAAATTCAAGATGGATAATTACAAGCCAATTGAAACTCCAATGTCTACCAATACAAAGCTCGACATCGACGAAAGTTGTATCAAGGTGGACCAAACTCTCTACCGGTCCACGATAGGTTCGCTTCTCTACTTGTGTGCTTCTAGACCGGATATAATGTTTAGTGTGTGCATGTGTGCCCGGTTTCAAGACGATCCAAAAGAATCTCACCTCACCACGGTGAAGCAGATTCTAAGGTATCTCAAGCACACCCCTAGCATAGGTTTATGGTACCCCAAGGGTGCTAGTCTTGAACTCTTGGGCTACTCAAATTCGGACTTGCTGGATGCTGTGTTGAGCGCAAGAGTACCTCCGGGGTTGCCACTTGCTAGGGCGCTCGCTCGTTTCGTAGTCGTCTAAGAAGCAAAATTGCGTATCCTTGTCCACTGTGGAAGCGGAGTATATAGCAGCTGGGTCTTGTTGTGCCCTTCTATATATGAAGCAAACGCTCTTGGATTATGGAGTTAAGCTTTCTAGGGTACCCCTCCTTTGTGACAATGAGAGCGCGGTTAAGCTTGCCAACAATCTGGTTCAACACTCTCGAACCAAGCACATAGATATCCGCCATCACTTCATAAAGGACCATGTCGCTAAAGGAGACATCCTCTTGCGAAATGTGGGGACAAAGGAGCAATTGGCGGACATCTTCACTAAGCCAATAGATGAGAGTACCTTCTATAGGTTGCGAAGTGAGCTAAACATGCTAGATGCTAGAACGATCATGTAAGTTGCCTTGCCATATAATTTGCATCATTTAGGAGTAAGTGCTTGCCTAACCGCTGCAAGATAGAGAGGAGCAAGGGTTTTGCATGAGCCGGTGGAACTTGGTTTCGCTCATGGCATGTTGAAAGGCTCCTTTTGAAGAAGCTTGCGGGGGAAGTAAATGTGGAAAGTGTAGATTTAATTTCTCGCGTGCATTGCACTCCTTATCATATAGATGTGCACGCATATTTCAATTCCTAACTATGCTTGTTGTAGCTTGCACTTGCATTGCATCCGGTAGTGTCACAATGGGGCACTCTTGATGACATAGAGACTTGTTTCATGTGCAAGCATCTCAAGTCATGAAAAGAGAAAAGAGTGAAGGTTTGGCATTGTTCTTCATGCCTATTGAGTCAAATCCCTCCGGAACAGGAGTTATCATCTCTAGTTCTCCTACAGATAGACTCATACATTTATTTGATCTTAATTGCAAATTTTCGTGGTTTTGGAGTTCATTCTTTGAAAATTCAAAAACTATATAGAGCATGAGAAAACGCAACTATTTTTGAGAGTTTGAGGGGAAAGGGTTTCACCTTGGATTGTCCATACTTGTATTTATTTGAATCTTCAAAAGTTGAACGAGAAAAGGACTAAATTCAGCGTTCTCAAAGTATCTTTGTGTACACCGGACCGTCCGGTGCGTTCTAGCGTCGGCTTAAGTTTCGGATCAATCCTTCTGTCTACACCGGACCATCTGGTGTGTTCAAAAGCCGTCAACGACTCTTTTCCCCTCTTCTGTCTACATCATCTGGTGCTCACTGGACGATATCACCCGGACCGTCCGGTGCTTCGTTTTTCAGCGGCTCCTCACTAGGGTTATATACTTTTAAGTCGTGGGCCTGGGTTCCTCTCACGTATTTTTTAAACCCACGCCCTCCCTTTACAACCCTAGCCGCCGACGCACCCCACCGCCTCCCGCGCCGCTGCCTCCCATGCCGCCATCTCCCGCGCTGCCGCCTCTCGCGCTGTCGTCTCCCTAGCCACGCCACTGCGCCACCACCCACACCCACACCCACGTCTCCACGCCATCACCCGTGTCGCGGTCGCCTCACACCGGCCCGCACGCCACTACTCGCCACCGCGCCCTTCTTCCTCATCTCCGGTGTGATCCTTCTCTCAATCCCACATGGTAAGCTTCAATCTCTATCTTCTCTTATGCTATCTCGCTCACTACCTTATCTAGGATTTCGATTCCTTGAATGTGTAGCATGTGGACTCAAGAAATTTTGACTTAATGTGAGATGGTCACGCATTTTGTCTAAAATTTCTCAAGATTTGATTATCAACATGCATGATACATGTTCACAAGTCTATTTCATGCTCTAGGACCTTACCTTGTCTAGTATATTTTCGTCGTTCCTAATTCTTCTCGTCTATCTATCCCGTGCTTGAATTTCATGCAGATGGGTCGTGAACGGCCGGATAAGGAAAAGAGCAAGGGCAAGGCCATTGCTCCTGAGCCCGTTAAGAAGCGGAAGCGCACTCAAGAGGAAAAGGACTGCGAGGCAGCAAAGAGAGCGGCAGATGCGTTTGATGCGATGCAGAGTCGTCGGGTAAGGGGCATCCACATTGGAGAGCATCAGAATCCTCCTCGCCCCGGGCGCCCATCACAACCTTTGGTGGAGCCTATGCTACCCAAGGGGTATCAAGCATGCTTCCCTAAGCAGCAGACACAGCCGAGGTCAAGTGAACAGACCACCTCGGCGGCCGAGATCATTGCTAGGCAGGAGGCACAGGCACAGAAGGAGGCACGGACCAAGGCCAGAGCTGAGTTACAGTGGCCGACACAGGCACAACAGCCAGCGTCCGATCCAGAGTCAAAGGGTGAGCAGGAGTCGGGGAGCACCAGCCAAGGAGATAGTCATTGAGCTTCCTAGCCGACCCACTGTCCCCGTTCTCACAAGGGATGCAGTACTGACGGACTACCAGGGTTTAGTGGGGAAGAAGTTGAAGAAGCTTTGTTTCAGTATCTCTCCTCTAGTTTGACAGCCTGAGCAGCGCGAACCACGTGTTGACATGAGGTTCTGGACTCTCGTCCAGGATTCCCTCTACCAAAGCTACAGGCGTGCAGAGATGGGTGTGTTTAAACACGCAGTGCTCAGTATCCCGCGGATGGGATTGGTCATTTCCAAGAGTGTGCAGCAGTACTTTTCACATATACCTAGACTTGAGGACCTGCTTGAGCACCAACACGTGTATGTCGAGGAGTGGGTCAGGGTTTTCTACGCCACCTTGTACGTTGGTCCAGGCCGTGAGTTCATTCAGTTCATCTTTGGTGGCCAACCCTACAGGTTCTAAAGGTAGACAGTTGCCTAGCTGCTTGAGCTTACCATGTTTGAGCGCCGTCTGCATAGAGATGTACATGGAGATTCAGACCCCCCCTAGGCGCTCTAAGGCCGGGGGAACCCTCTCACATGAGACGAGGTAGCAGTATGCCTCAGGGAGCACTTCACCAAGAGAGTTCCTTCACAGATGACACTTGAGGCCTACGTGATCCACTATGCTATGAGGAAGAGCCTTCTTCCTAGAGTCAGCTACCGTGAGGGGTTCACGAACCTCCAGCAGCACCTTCTCTGTGCCCTCCTCACTCGGACATAGTTTTGCGTTGTAGACTTCCTAATTACCGAGATGGAGGATGTGATCACTGACAGTATGGGTTCTCAGAGGAGCTTCCCATATGCACACTTCATATCCTACATGCTACGTCAGATTGGTCACATGCCAGGAGCAGAGCCTACCCCCCACTTCAGGCTATACAGTGAGGCAGGCCGACCATTCAAGACATACAAGGCTCGTGCTCCTCCTGCTCCAGTACAGGCCCCAGTGCCCCCAGATGCCCCAGACTCATCTCTGTTAGCTACAGAGACCGAGCCAGCAGCAGCCATCGACATAGCTGAGAAGAGTGATGAGGATACCGACTCGGAGGATGAGGTCGCACCCACCTTGCCACCACTTTCTTACGATCATAAGGCAGGAGGGTCGCGTGCTCCATAGGCTCCACCACAGATCACCGTAGCTCAGGTCACTACCTCTGCAAATATAGCGTCTATACTTCAGACCATGATGGCCCAGCAGCAGCGTAGTGACGAGCGGTTTGAGAGGATGCAGAGGCAGAGTGATTAGAGGTTTGAGCGACTGCAGTTGGAGTCTCGGCAGCAGCAGACCTAGATTTTAGAGACTGTTCACACCTTGGTTGCCGAGCTTCGGACTGAGCGACGTCAGGAGATCGCTTCTCTGTGTCAGAAGTTCCAGCTAGGTATCACCTCTCAGACAGCTGCTACAGCTCAGCAGCTACGAGCTAGTCAGCAGACCCCAGCCACCTCACTCGGGGTCGTGAGCACCTCTCCTATGGATTTTTGGTACACTGACCTGCTCATGACCCCCTACAGGATCCAATTGACACAGCTGCCGACACGCACTCTTCAGTTCGACTCTACTCTGCTGGCCCTACCTAACTTACCTCTCATCGGCCCCAGTGCCGAGTCTCAGTTGCTGACGTCAGGGCAGCCAGCAGATAGTTCAGCTGTAGCTTCACTCTCAGTAGTGTCAGAGCTATCGGCCATAGGGCCTGTTCAGGCACACGCAGAGACTCAGTCGACGGATCCCAGCTCTCACACCGTGTCCACAAACGGTTCCACGACTGCAACCACAGCTCCTGTGACAACGACCGTCTCTGCTCCGCTCGCCGCTCCTAGCACAGCAGTACCTTCAGAGGCCGAGCAGGCAGTTGACGAGGCCGCTGCAGAGTCGCCTGATGATGCAGATCTTGACTTCCACACCCGTGCGGTGACTGCAGGTGTGTAAGGAACGTACCGGGGTATCCGACCCAAGAGGAGGAGGGGGTGAATTGGGGCGCTAATCGCTCAATTAAAACCTAGGGCCATCTGGTGCATAGAATAAACTTATTTCGCCCTACACATACTAGTTATGTTTAAGGTTTATCTATGCGCTCTAACTTACCCAAAAGACTTGCAACCTAGAGCCAAACCTAATTAAACTAACTAGGAAAGCTAAAGGCACACAAGCAAACACATGCAGAAACATAAATACGGTAAGTAAAGAGATAAGGGCAAGGGGATGCAAACTTCCGGGGAGACATAGAGATTTAACGTGGTTCACCACAAAAAGGCTCACGGCAAGCAAAGGCTAAGTGCCACCAAGCCACACAAGGGCAAGGGGATGCAAACTCCCGGGGAGACATAGAGATTTAACGTGGTTCTCCACACAAGGCTCACGGCAAGCAAAGGCTAAGTGCCACCAAGCCACCAAGGCTTAGCCACCGCCACCGCCTCTCCCGGTCACATGGCACCGGAATTTGAGAGGTCTCCTCTTCCCCGCACAAAGAGTTTGAGAGGTCTCCTCTTCCCCGCACAAAGTGTCGCCGCCGCTCCACACCAAGAAGGAAGGTCTAGCAACGAATATAGTGTAGCTTGACCGCAGCCAAGGCTCCTCCAATAGCTCACGCAGGAGCTACACTCAAGAAATGCTCGCAAGCTCACTCTCTCTAAGCTCTATCCTAGCTTGGATCTTCCTCTAAGCTGTCATATGGTGGTTGGAGTGATGGATATGCTTGGAATACACCTCTATACTTGCTCTGATCTTAAGTGGCTCCAACTCACTTCAAATGACCAGGTGGGGTGGCTTATATAGCCCCCAAACACGAGCTAGCCGTTGCTCCAACGGTCTGCTGACGCAGTGAAGAACGTACTATCCGCTCTGCTCTTTTTCCATAGACCGGACCATCCGGTTCATTCACTTTTCAAACGGTCACTGAATCCTTGCGTCACTGTACTTTAGTCCATGACACGGTACGCTTTATAGAGACTGTACCATTCGGTCCCTTATATCCTGATTCCTTCCCAGTGCATAGCCTCGGTAAATTTGGACGGTCCATGGACGGTCTTCCTAGACCGTACTATCTTACTGCCTGTCCGAGGGTTTGGGACCCATGGGTTATTTGGTACGCTCCATGGACGATCTTCACAGACCATACTATCTTACTGCCTGTCCGAGGGTTTGGCACCCACGGGTTATTTGGTACGCTCCTTGGACGGTCTTGTAGACCGTACCTTCCGGTCCGTGTATTTTCCAAGTCTTTCAGATCTTCACTTCGTCGGGGATACTTGGTCTGGTCAATAGTCTGGTCTTCACAGACCGTACCATCCGGTGCTCACAATTCTGTGAGGTTTCAGGGTGCTACCCTGAGACCCACGAGGGGTGGCTCCCCCTCGACCCCCATGTGCTTACTGGGTAGCGGAACACCCGTTGTGGCGGCCCTTCGGGCCTTTTTTTTCCTCCTTCTTCTTCATCCCTTGGACCTAAACACCTGAGAATATGCATCTAGACAATTTTATTAGTCCAAGTATTGGTTGTCAATCAATCACCAAAATACAACCATGGAAATATGGCACATGAGGCCATTTTCCTTAGAAGGTGTCCATCCAGGAGCTCCTTCTCCGTCGAGCTCTTAGAGCTTCCCTTTTGGTGCTTGACGCCAAAGGAGGAGAGATTAGTTGTAGGGGAAGAGTCAGGGGGAGCCTTGAGCTATGAGAGTTGTCCTTTTGTGTATAGCTAGGACCCCTGGATATTTTATTTTGGATGTTGACTCATGGACATGGCATTTGGATTTGTGTATGACTTGTTGTTCACCATGTTTATGTTTCCCTTGTTTGTGGATGATTGCATGTTTTTGATGAGCTTTGCTTTTAATTTCCTTTACTTTCAAGCTTTGCTTTTGTGTTGTCATCAATCAACAAAAAGGAGGAGATTGTGAGAAACAGAGACCCTAAGAGGTAGAGGTTTCGGTGATTAATGACAACTTAATGTTTTTACTAATGAGTTCATGACATGAAGGTATAATATTTTATATTGAGCTCATTGGTTGATAAAGAGAGACCCCTACAATACAAAATCTTGAAGGTCGGTCCTTGGTTTGGATATCTGGCATGAAGATCAAAGCTATAATAGCTCTAAGTGCCACAAAGTCGAAAGAAGGGCACTTGGACTTCCTTTTGCTAGTTTTTAGATGGGCCGTACTATTAAGAGGGGTCGAGGTGAGTACCTTGATACACTTCGCTCAATTAGTTCCCCTATTTTCGAGTGCATCTTGGTCCTAAAGCTCTACAACATAAAATATGCAAAAACATTATCACATCTTCATATTTTACCTAAAGGAACTCTCCAAAACTTATCCCAATTCAAAACGATTGAAAAACAGCGACAAACCTAAGTCTTTCACATCTTCACTTCCTCGGGGATTTAGTCCTTCAAGCAATCTCTATCTTCTAGAACTTCCTCCCTGTTGGGCTTTAACCTTCAATTGGGCTTCAATTTGCTTTTATTTCAGACTATACTCATATTAGCATAAATCCTATCTTCGAGAAATCCTCAAATTTATCTCAATAATTCCCTATTTTCCTGCAAAAATTAATAATGCACAAAAACAAAAAGCATTCTCGAAAACGGGGTTATTTGTTAGCAAAATAATACTAAACCATAAGATTATCTTCTGAAAAGATAAAAAATCATATAAAAATAGATCATAAATTTAGTACAAATCTTGCGTCAACAAAGACCAAGGCTTGTTACTCTCGGTGATTGTGATCACCTAGACGGCTTGCGAGTCGTGACTTATGCGAGCTCTTCGGAGATTGTGGGAGAAGCGGAAGAAGGCCTTTGCAAAGGCATTGTTCACAGTTTGGAGCTCACCGTTTCGGAGTGGAGAAGAGAATCCCGAAGAGAGCACTTAGTCCGCGGATCAAGGGGTAGCTTGACCTTTGCGAAGGTCACTTTGCTAACCCCACTCCTTGCGAGGTTTGGGGACGGGATCCTCACGAGGAGCCCGCGAGAGCAAAGCCTTGCGAGGGGCACCAAACGACGAGCAGGGGTAGAGACCGCGTGTCTCCTCGAACCTCGGGAAAAAGATCGCCGTGTCATCTCTTCCTTGCTCTCTTTACTTTCTGCATTTACATTCCGCACTTTACTTTTCTAGAATTGCATGCTTGGACCTAGGTTGCAAACCTTTTGTTATCGTGTAGAACTCTAGATACACTTTCTAGGCACTAAGGGTGAATTGGAACTTGTGCGATAGGATTTAATTTCAAGTTTCAAAATTAGAAGTCCAATTCAACCCCTCCCCTCTTGGATATCTTGATCCTTTCAACGCTTATTGCAACTTGGTTGTCGTTGCACTTCGGACTGGAGCCAAAATACAGCAAGGAGACCTACTCGGGTTGATGGAAGAGACGGGAATAGTGCCCCCCTTCGCCAGAGAATGCCACTCAATCTGGCGGAAATAATATAAGCACATTGCAAGTGCATGATGTGTTGAAGAAATCCGAGTGGTCAATAATAATCCAAGTGGTATATAAGCATTGCGGGTGATCCAAAAATAATCCAAGCGATTCAAAATCAAATAGATAATCGAGGGATCCATAATAATCCAATAGATCCAATAGCTCGGTTATTCCAGAAATAATTCAATGTGATCCAATAGCCAGATGATTAAGAAATAATCTAATAGATCCACAGTCCGGATGATCAAGAAATAATTTAATTAATATAAGCAATTATAGCAAACCACTTGGATTGGAGGACTCACAGCGGTCAATTGATAGCTCGTTGCCCTTCGCCAATTCTGACGGAAATTTAGAGTCGATAATAATTATCCATAGCGCTGGTAGATTGCTTCAGCACGTCGTGGATGCAGACTTGGTGCTATCATAAAAATATCTTCCTGAAATAATAATCAGGAAATAATCCGAATAATATCATTTGCAAAGAATACTCGAATATAAATAATATCGAGACCGAACCAGCCGGATAGGCGAAAGAATAATTAGCATAATTAAATGCATAGTTTAAATGATAAAATAACTTAGTTGTTTGTCGTAGATTGGCACGATGCCGATTGGTTTTTATCCAAGCCAGAGTAGTGGTTGATGACCATATAGACTGTTGTTGATCGCTAGCATGGGCGTGTAGCTAGTACCAACAGATGGACGATCTCGGTGTCCAGTATTTGCTTTCGCTCTCTTGTACCACAGTTGAGCAGACCGAGAAAACACGGTGACACAGGTGTTAGTCATGAACATTAAACCAGGATCAATCTAGTCTAGAAACACATGAACATCTAGCGTCTTTAGTGGATCATCGATTTATACCGTTGGGGCCGACGATGGCGTGCATCGGTGAAGTAGAGTTCGGTGTAGGAGATCGTCGGGGTTGACGGTGTCCTTCGGGGCGTCACCGGCATTGTCCGGGCACCGGGAAGGAGAGTGGCATCGGTGAGGAAGGAGGGCAATGGCCTTCGGGCCCATCCAGCGCCTCTCAGAATCGGTGGAGGGAGTGTAGGGAGAGTGGTGAACTCGTGAACGCGTTGGCTTTGCACGAGGGCCGGCTCTCCCCTTTTATTTGGCGTTGTTCGACTCGGGGCCGCAACCACGGAGGAGATCGCGCCTCCGATCGTAGCGCGTGAGTTAGGGGCGTGGGGAGAGTTTCCTTATTCCCGCGCCCGATTTCTTTCCTTAAGCATGTCCCAAGAATCGGGCGCGGGGATAGTTTCCTAATTCCCTAGCGCCCGATTTCTTTCCTTGAGATCACTTTTCAACATTCTCCCCATTGATCGAAAGGTCAAAACATCATAAGTCCGCTCTAAATAAAATAGGCCACAGGAATGTTGTGTTACAACAGTTAGTTTTGTACTGCTGCACCACAAAACATCCACAGTGAAGTAAAATACTTAGATGTGACGAAACTTATCATAATGGGAGTTGGTTGTCATTATATATGGTCCTTATTCCAAAATCAGATACTATTCACCAATCCCATGCCGGCTAAATGTTTATGGAAATCTTTTGGTGATAGTGCTTGAGTTAGTGGATCTGCTAACATTAGTTTAGTACTTAGGTGCACAATGTCAATTGTCTGATCCTAGACTCTTTCACAACATGATACTTAATGTCAATGTGTTTAGTAGCACCACTTGACTTGTTGTTACTCGCATAGAAAATCGCTGCTTGGTTATCGCAGTGTAAGGTCAGTGGTTTAGATATGCTGTCAACCACCTTTAATCTGGGTATAAAGTTCTGAAGCCATATGGCTTGCCCCGTAGCCTCATAACATGCTGTAAATTCAGCTTGCATGGTGTTTGCTGCGGTTAGTTTTTTCTTACACCTTTTCCATGAAATGGCACCGCCAGCAAGAGTGAAGACATACCCTGATGTTGACTTTTTATTTGTGTCCTAACAACCAGCCAAGTCAGCATCTGCATAACCGATTACTTCAAGGCTATCTGACTTTCTGTATGTAAGCATGTACTGCTTAGTGCCTTGTAAATATCTTAGGACTTTCTTAACATCCTTCCAGTGGTCCCATCCTGGATTTGACTGATATCTACTAAGTAGCCCGGTAATAAAAGCTAAGTCAGGGCGAGTGCACACTTGTGCATACATAAGGCTTCCGACAGCTGAAGCATATGTAATTTTCTTCATCTGATCAACTTCCATTTGATTCTTAGGAGATTGAAATTCTCCAAACTTATCGCCCCCATTCACAGGCACAGGTGTGGCTGAACATTTACTCATTTTGAACCTGTTAAGCACTTTCTCAATGTAGAACTTTTGGGACAGGCCTAACATACCTTTGGACTTATCTCAATGAATCTCAATGCCTAGAACATAAGAGGCTTCACCAAGATCTTTCATATCAAACTTAGATGACAAGAATCTCTTAGTCTCATACAGCGTATTGTTGTCATTGCATGCTAATAGGATATCATCCACATAGAGAACGAGAATAATAATCTTGTTCCCCTTTACTTTAATGTAGATGCAATTGTCCACTTTATTTTCGGCAAAGCCAAAATTCTTAATTACTTTATCTGGACAATTGCTTTAAGCCATAAATTGATTTCTTTAATCTACACCCCATATGTTCTTTGCCCTCCACAACAAAACCTCCGGTTGAGTCATGTACATGTTCTCATGCAAATCACCGTTAAGGAGTGCAGTCTTAACGTCCATTTCATGTAGCTCTAAATTATAATGAGCGACAAGTGCCATAATTATTCTAAAGGAATCCTTTGTAGAGACGGGAGAGAAAGTTTCATTATAATCAATCCCTTCTATCTGTAGAAAACCCTTAGCTACAAGCCGTGCCTTGAACTTTTCTACCTTCCCTTTGGAATCATATTTAGTTTTGTAGACCCACTTACAGCCTACTTTCTTAGACTCCATCAGGAATTTCTACTAAATCCCAGACATCATTAGCGCTCATAGATTTTAGTTCATCCTTCATGGACTCAAGCCACTTTGATGAATTTTCGCTTGTCATGGCATCTTTAAATAAGGTGGGATCATCTGCTTTTCCCATGTCTTCACAAATATAAGTGACATAGTCTGAAGGAATATCAGATTTTCTTTCCCGTTGTGACCTACACAATGGTTCACTTTCAACAACGGCGGGCGGCTGAGGCTCATTTACTATTGCCTCATTAATAAGTTGCTAAGGTTCATTCACTACTGCCTCATTAATAGGCTGCTGAGGCACGATAGAATCTTCCTCATTGTTAGGTAAACTATTATTAATCCCATTATCCTCATTTTGGGGCTCAATTAATTCAGTTATAGGTGCAGCACTAATATTCTCAGTCGGTGGCACAACAATTTGAGGTACATAAATAAAATCTTGTGGAATCACCGATGTATCATAATCCTGGGTTTTCTCTAAATTAATTGTCTTGCCTCTGAGCTCCCCTTAATCGTGTCATTTTCTAAGAAAATTGCATGTCTAGTTTCTGCAAAATTATTGTTACAGTCGGGACAATAAAATCGATATCCCTTGGATCTATCGGGATAACAAATGAAATGACAACTTACTGTCTTAGAGTCTAAGTTCCCGATGTGTGGATTAAATAATTTTGCTTCGGCCGGACAGCCCCATACGCGCAAGTAATTTAGGCTTGGTTTGCTTCCTGTCCACAGTTCATAAGGTGTTTTTGGGACTGACTTAGTAGGAACCCGATTAAGCACGTGCGCTGCTGTCTTTAATACCTCCATCCACAACTCAACTGATAGTGTAGAATTAATGAGCATGGTACGAATCATATCTATAAGGGTATGATTGCGTCTCTCTACTACACCATTTTGCTGAGATTCACCAGAGTTGAATATTGAGCCACTATGCTATTTTCCAGTAAGAACTTAGCAAAAGGACCAGGAATTTGGCTATAAGGAGCGTGTCTCCCATAGTACTCCCCTCGACGGTCTGAACGCACTATTTTAATTTTCAAGTTATGCTGATTTTCTACTTCAGCTTTAAAAATCTTAAATTTATCTAACGCTTCAGAATGTTCATGAATTGGAAAGATACCATAACGAGATAAATCATCAGTGAAAGTAATGAAAGAATTAAATCCATCAACTGATGTCACGGGGAACGGACCATATATGTCGGTGTGAATTATTTCCAATAGTCCCGAACTCCGTGTCGCTCTCTTTTTAATTTGTTTCACATATTTTCCCTTAATGCAATCAATACAGTGGTCTAAATCAGAGAAGTCTAATGGTTAATAATGTCTTCTTTAATGAGACGTTCCATTCTCCCCTTCGAAATGTGGCCTAAATGACAATGCCATAATTTCAATGAGGTCTCATTAGACGTACTTTTCTTACGCTTATTGGTGACATCGCATACATTCATCACAGAACATTCATTTAGAGGCAACATATAGAGCAACTTAGAAACAGAAATTAAGTTTCTTCTCACACTAGGAACATGAAGAACATCATTGAGCCTAAGAACAAAATTGTTGGTTAAAAGTAAAGGGAGAGTGCCGATGGCTTCAGCATCAACTTCATGCCCATCGCCACTCTAACCTTGCGCTTCCCCTTGCCCAGCCTCTGCATGGTAAGGAATCCCTATGATGAATTAGTAATGTGCACAGTGGCACCAGAATCAATACACCACAAGTTAGGGAAATAATCAGCATAAAGGGATTCATCAACAAATGAAATAACATCATAACTATTACCCTTCTTGGAGAGCCAATTCTTGAAGCCTTCACAGTCCTTCTGAATGCCCATGCTTCTTGCAGAAGCGGCACTTAGGCCCTTGGAGGAACCAAGGGCATTAGTGGACTCAGTCTTAGACTTCTTGAAATCAGCCTTCTTGGGCTTGAAGTTCAGCTTCTTCTTGTCTTTAGGCTCACCCCTTCTGCCATGATTGACAAGGTTGGCATGATTCTTCCTATCAGCACGAGCTCTCTCCTCTTCCTAAATGCACACCGAGATCAGCTCATTGATGGTCCGCTTTTCCTTCAAGGAATTGTAGTTAATCTTGAAGGCATTGTACTGAGGTGGCAATGAGGTCATAATGAAGTGCACCTCGTACCCATCGGAGATTTCCATCTCCATGCCCTTGAGCTTAGCAGCAATATCAACCATCATCATGATATGCTCACGGATGCTGCTAGCTCCCTTATACTTAACAGTGGCCATCTCATGATCAGGGCACTGGCCTAGGCCTTGGAAGAGCCCTTAAACTGCTCCTCCACTGAAGCGAGGTACTGTCTAGCATTGAAGGGTACATCATCCGCATTGAAGGGTACATCATCCTTCGAATCAGGGATAGCTCCCCTGATCCCAATGCTGATAGAGTTCTACGTTATCATAAGGGAGAGCCTGTTCGAACGCTCCCAGCGCTGCTTTTCCATCTCATACTGCTTCATTGCTTCAGCAGTTACAGCGGCGTCATCCCCAGCAACTGGGGCAATGGGAGCATTCTCGCGCAGTGCGTGGTCAAGATCCATACAACCAAGCACCAGATCTCCTCCCTCCACTCATGAAAGTTATTTGCCATTGAGCGGAGTAATACCCCTAAGGCGCTCGGCAACGGAGGAGGGCGTCATAGCTGAATCAAAATGTGAAACAAAAATAACATTAATAAAAGCAGTAAAGTAATGTCTTGCATGAAAATAATCCTACGTTGGTATGATCATAAACATGCTAATGACAATTTCAATTCGTATCACCGTTGGGTAGAAAACGAAAAGAACTAATTTAAACATGATATTGTGACACATGCATATAAAATAACGTTGGTCAAATCATAAACATGAGCCACACTTAAACTAAAATTCCCTAAAATAAATTTCTCCTTGGTTCCATTTAAATTAGAGAATACATCATAATTACTGCGAAAGTAAAAGCATCATAACATGGACGTGACTTATCATAAAACACTAATGTGGTCCATGGAAAAATAAGTAATTAAGGTGCTGTAATTAACACTTAAAACAGTAATTAAAACGGTTAAAACAGTAATACACAGCGAAAAAAGAAAAAAAAATCACTGTGCAAAAGCCCAAAATGGCCGAAATCAGCCCGCGCCCGCGCGCCCTAACGGGCCACAACCTGAGCCTGGGCCACGATTTCGGCCCAGCCGGCGCGCGCCCGCGCCCCGCCTCTATCCCGACCGTCCGATCAAAATGGACAGTCAGGATTCGCCCCGCACCGATCAAAACCGCGATCGGCCGGCGGGGGCGAAACCCTAGCCTTATTTCCTCCTCCCCCTCCGCCTTTCACGCGCCGCGAGAGAGAGGGCGACGCCGGCCGCGTCGTGAGGGAGAGAGACGCCGGCCGTGAGGGCGCCGCCCGGAGGAGCACTGCTGCCGTGAAGATGAGCGCCGCCGCGGCTCTGTTGGCCAGAGCACGCGCGCGCTGCTGATGCACGTGGTTCCGTCTAGCGGAGCCACGGCGGCTCTCAAGGAGCGGCGCGCGCGCGGTCGGGCCTCGCCGCCGGCGGAGCGTGATGCGTGGCGGTCAACGGCATCTAGGGTTGGAGGCGCACGGCCGGCACATGATGCCGGTGCGCCTCCCGCCCTCGTGCTCTGGCGACGCCGCCGCCATGCTTAGGGCGACGGTGATGGCAGGATCTGGCAGCAGTAAGTCCATCTAACCCCAACTTCGCGTGATTTGGGTTCGATTTGGGGAGAATCGACATTAGGATTTCGTGATTTGGGGAAAAATTGGGGAAAATTGGATTTAGGGTTTCGGTAAATGGGGGATTTTGAGGATTTCATTAATTTCAACCAAAATTGGCTGAATCCCCTCCTTCTCTGTGCTAATCTGAGAATGTGAGCCCTAATCCGTGCGGGATTCAACATAAAACATGAATAATAAGCAAAATTAGGCCTAAACAGTGACTAATTAAGCATAAACCGGGGTAATTTGGGCTAACAGTAAGCAATTAGGCATAAACATGATTAACCCGAGAGCAAATAGTGATAACAGTGAACAATTAGCCCTAAACATGACATAAACCCCACTGATTATGAGCCAATCGATCCATATAGGTCTAGAACATGGATCGATTCTTGAATTAGGCCCTAGAACATGCATAAACACCTCTGACCGAGATCAAAAAAGGGCTAGAACCGATCTATTTCAACATGATCTACTAGAACCGAGCATGATCCAACATGAAAAGAGTTCATGGTCTAGACTAACGGGCTCTTGATGCCAAATGTTAGTCATGAACATTAAACCAGGATTAATCTAGTCTAGAAACACATGAACATCTAGTGTCTTTAGTGGATCATTGATTTATACTGTTGGGGCCGACGATGGCATCCATCGGTGAAGTAGAGCTCGGTGTAGGAGATCGTCGGGGTTGACGGCGTCCTTCGGGGCGCCACCGGCACTGTCCGGGCACCGGGAAGGAGAGTGGCATCGGTGAGGAAGGAGGGCGACGGCCTTCGGGTCGATCCAGCGCCTCTCAAGATTAGTGGAGGAAGTGTAGGGAGAGTGGTGAACTCGTAAACGTGTTGGCTTTGCATGAGGGCCGGCTCTCCCCTTTTATTTGGCGCTGTTCGACTCGAGGCCGCAACCACGGAGGAGATCGCGTCTCCAATCGTAGCGTGTGAGTTAGGGGCGGGAGGAGAGTTTCCTTATTCCCGCGCCCGATTTCTTTCCTTAAGCGTGTCCCAAGAATCGGACGCGGGGATAGTTTCCTAATTCCGTGGCACCCGATTTCTTTTCTTGAGATCACTTTCCAACAACAGGAAGTTTCTTGATTAGCATATGTGTCGCAGTCGGAGTAGATTTTGGCAACATCCTGACTAGAGATTCCTTTTGATTAGCTGATGCGTGCACATGCTAGGCTGCTACTGTTAGCATGCTTGATTTTCCTTGATCGACGATAGGTGCTTGAGCCACCGACTCCGCTTTTAACTGCGTCAGGTGGCAACAGACTCTTGTAGACGGATCTGATAAATTAGATGAATCCGATAGGATATTGAACTCCACAATAATTAATTCTTTCCTGATCTGAGGCAGTGTTCCATTCGGCGGCTGCAGCGATTTACTCCCTCCGTCCCATGAATATAAGTGCATGTGGCGTTTAAATTTTTTTCCATATAATGTGGCAATACAGGCCTATAGGCTACGGTGACAGAGCGCAGGGCTCAGTTGGTGTCGGTCTGGGAAAAAAAGAAAAATGAAAAAAAAACAATGGATCCTCCCAGAAGGCCCGTGACCCATCCTGGCCCTTCATCCACCGCACAGCTCCACCGCACAACAAAAATATCAACGCACCCTCCATCCAGAAGCGCCCGTGTCCACTCGTTTGCTCGTTCAGTCTTTCGCCCGTCCGCCGCACAACTCCACTGGTTCCCCTTCCCTTCCACTCGTTCCTCTTTCCCTTCCCCACCCAGCGCGCATGGCGAGAGGGAGCGGCATGCGTCCTCGTAGCCGCCGGATGCGTCGAGTTGGCAAGATGAGGGTCTCCACTGAGCCCCGTGGCGGGGATGAACTCAAGGCCGGTGGCCGCGGGATCCGCGACCGTAGCGGTGGTGGCAGCCTCGGCCGAGTAGTCAAGGCAGGCAAGCCCGACTCCAAGGTCGACAAGCCAAACAGCGACAATTCGCCCGGGGATGGCTGGATCTACGTGCACGGGCATCGAATCGAGAAGGCTGGCCTGCACATCGACCCCGACGGCAACGTGTACGTCCCCGACTCGGAAGACGAAGAATCGGGCATGGAGTATCAGGCATGTGGCCAACATGTCTCTGCGGGCAAGGAGCTCGTCATGGACCTGAACCCTCAGGTGCATGACGAGGCCGCGGTTCAGGCTGCTGGTGTGGAGATAGCCTCTGATATGGTCGCAGATGAGGACTCGAGGATGAAGGTGTCCACCGAAGTGCCTGAACCACTGAAGGAGGTGCTTGCCAACATGGATCCACTCTACCATGACGTCTTCATGAGCATGTACAAGATTCTGGTGCCTATATGCTTCCGCTCGTTCCATCGAATAGTAAATTTATTTCTGTTTTATGTGTGATGCAGTGCTTTTGCTGTATGTTGGGATGCTTATGACGATGAACTGTTGTATGTGGGGTTTAGATAATTAGCTGTACTGACGAACTGTTCCTTAGATGTGAATATGTGTCATGAACTGCTACGTTTATGTATAAAATGCTTGTTGTAGTAATTAAGTACTGTATCTAATAAAATTTGTGTTTGCATATATAGATCAACTAATTCCCACTACTTTTGGTGCAACGATTTGATGTTGTTGCATTTAGAATATCAGTACCACACCTGATTCAGTTTATGGCATTTGTTAGTTGTCTAAAATTAGATAATTTTCACTTCCTTGAACGAGCTGGTGCACCAAGCACAAATAGTCCATGCCTTTTTATGGTAGATTGTTTCATTTGATGATCTAAAAATCTAGAAACCTTGACTTTATCAGCGAGGTTGTTTTCATGAGAATAGTAACACTGAATTTAGAATAGTGCGTCACATTATAATATTATAAGGCTTCCAAATTTACAGTACTAGTACATGACTCACATTAACAAACACACAGCTAATTTACAACATTAGCACACATGGTTAACAGTACCAACCCTACATTATAAGGTTCACAAAATTACATCAGTGGCACCATAATTATTTTGCTAATGATGCCATCACAGACTCATACAGGCGACGGTCACAAGGAAGCCTTTTAGGCAGCATATCCATTGCCTCTAGCCTATATTTGTCCATGTGAGGAATTTTATATCTGTTTCCTCCATCATCTTTCATGACCTCAATCATACACGCTTGTAGTGTTAGAAACACTCTATTCAAATTTGTTGGATCATAGTTCTGAAACTCATTGTCCATGTTCCGAATCAGGTCATCCAAGTTCCTAGAGATCCTGTCATAGGTTAAGGATTGAAGAGAAGCAAAGAATCCTAGGTCCAGTACGTTTAAATCTGGGGAATTGGCAGGTTGGTTGATGAGTCGTATGTCAAGCCCAGTCTGTGCTACCGCAGTTGCAAATTCTTCATCATTTACTGGCACATGTGAAGGGGCATTATCTTGCTGAATGTAGATAGTTTCTCCTGCAAGCTCTCGTGGCCACCGCTCAACAATTGGTTTGAGAACTTTATTAATTAGGTACGACCTCATAGTCGTTCGATCGACCTTAATAGGCTTGGTGACTTCAGCCCCCCTCCCTCTATTGTGGCTTCTTCTTTTTGCTTTTTCCTACGGTAATTGAAAACCAAGTAAGGAATCAGTAATATTAAGTAGCAGAATTTGGAGTAAGAGAGTTAAGAATAGTGCATGCCGTACCTTTCTAACAAATGGCCATGTTCCTAGCTTCCCATCGAAAATACAATTCCCTTCATCATCATATATAGGTCTTCCAACCGCTGATAAGAACATTACTTTGTCAATGGCATTCTTGTTGCGCACAGTCCTGTGTGGATCATCCTCATCTGGATGCATATAATACGTTGTGTACTTTGATGTGGTGTTGAACCACTTCTCGTCCATGTGAATAATGTTTCTCATTTCACGGAACATGGGTTCATTTGGCAATGTCTGCTCATCTAACATGGACAGACACCATCGTAACCTCTCTTTCTTGTTTTCGTCCCTTAGTAGAGGCTTTAATGTGCTAGAATGGCGTCGTAGCAGCCCTTGTTTGAACCACCTGTGTAGAGTGCTCTTCTTCACACCAAGAGCAACAGCTAGTGCTCGTATCATTCTCCTCCTATGCAAGGGGATGATAAGAACATTTGACAGGTCTATTTGTTTT
Organism: Paspalum notatum; assembly: GCA_022530915.1. NCBI lineage: Eukaryota > Viridiplantae > Streptophyta > Magnoliopsida > Poales > Poaceae > Paspalum > Paspalum notatum. Next base: position 30,996,437 of record CM039692.1, read on the forward strand.
CTTTTACACCCACAGTTCTTTCTTCTTGATCTAACATCTACTGGCAATCCTTGTGCACGGCACTGCTTTGCTCTCCGCCAAACACTCCAAACTTGATTGGTACTGACCTGGAACATCTGTGCAACTATGTTTGCAGTGTTCCTTTTTAACCTTCCACGGTTGCTGTTCTCAAGCAATGCTTCATATATTTGCTGTTTTTGAAGATCTGTCAAATTTATTCGATGATGTGTATTATTTTCATTTGCATGTTCATCTGCATCAACATCTGAGTCCTCCAACTCCTCTTCATCGAAGGCTATGTCCACAGAATCAGTGTACACACCATAGTCATGCATGTCCTCAATCATGTCTACAAGAACAATTATTTGATGAGTTCTTAAACCATTGGTGTAGAGTTGTTCTTATACAATTATTAGATCACCTATGCTTAGGTCTAATTTCCTAGCTGGGACAAGCTTTGACACTATATACAGTGTACTATACAGTTAATTTCAACTATATACAGTATACTACTGCAGTTTTGTTTTTAAATAACATAAGCACAATTGGTCATATGTATGAATAATGTGTTAACAGTATAGCTGAAGTACACTGACCAGAAAAGTAATAAAAATGATGTGGTGATCTGAAACTTACTGATCATTTGTTCAATCTCTTCTTGTTGTTCAAAAGGTTCGATGTTGAGGTCAAATTCATGTTGTTCCTCTTCACCATGAAAGCTGATGTCTCCATCTTGTTGCTCATCTTCTTCAACATGAAGGACTGCTGTAAGGTGAGGCATAGTTTGTAATTGCTGTTTGAAACTTCCATATGCTTATTGTAATGCTACAATTGTTAAGATAAAAGACATTACCTGCATGAGGTGGTTGTTGTTCCTCACAGGGAGCAATGTTGAGATCGAAGCCATGCACACCAACCTGTTCAGCTTGCCGAAGGTAGTGGGCCTGACCTTCATGCACACCAACCTCTTCAAGGAGATGGACTTGATGTTGATGTAGTGGATGGATTTGAGCACCTTCCTCATCTGTGGGTTCTGCATTAAGGTCAGGCAATGCTACTTTCTCTCCTTCATATGGTAGTACTATGTTTAGATCTATGGCTAACTCTCTACCTCCTTCATCTGGTACTATATTTAGATCTATGGCCATGGCTAAATGTGGACTGGATTCTAGGTTGATGGAGTTTGGGGAAGTTGGAGCATGCGGGAGGCTTTTTATAGTGGTGCAAGGACACCAGATGCAAGGGCGCCAGATTCAAATTTTGTAACCTTGGGTGCAATGGCGCCAGATTCAAAATTTGTAATGTGTGGGCACAATGATGCCACGTTTGTGTTGCTAGAAAGTTCAATAGAAGCCCAGTTGGTTCCGCTGGTTCCATTAAAATCTGTATTCTGTGATGTCAGATGGATATAGGGGTATAAGTGTAATTTTTCAACTTCCTTGAACTGTGTGCCCAAGTGCTACGTGTCCTTATATTCATGGGACGGAGGGAGTACGCTCCGCAAAATAGTACTCCAGATTCTTCTGGACATTGATCGATAAAATCAGACGGCGTGGAACCCAAAGCTCTACTGTTGAGGCAGCGGCGTGCAATTCTTCTGGACATTGATCGATAAAATCAGACGGCGTGGAACCCAAAGCTCTACTGTTGAGGCAGCGGCGCAGCGCGTATAATCGTCGCAGCCTCCGAATTGAACGCTGCCTGAATGGCAACCGATCTGCGCATTCCGATCGTGCAGCGGCAGCAGACGGCGGAGCCTATTGCCAAGGATGCTTTGTAAACAAAATGGGGAATCCTATCACGCACCCGCGTGTTTCGTCGACACGTAGCACACGGTTCTTCCACCGTTCGATTTGCCAGGTGTCTATTTCATTTGCTGTTGGATGTATATCGACTATTTTCCCCGTTGAGCTGTGGGACCAGCTTTTCTGAAGACGTCGGTGGCACTGTTTTTTTATTTTTTTCGAGTAGCGCGCCCTTTGTCATTTCTCTCTCTGGTCACCGAGGAGTCGAGGTTTGGGGCGGCGCCAGCGGCAACGAAGAGTTGATTATGGACGACGCCGCGGCGATTCCAGGCGACGGCATGGTGATTTCTCGCCGACGCGGCCACCCACGGGGCTGCTCGCCTCACGGTGATCCAGGGAAGTCTCCGGAACTGCGCTAAGGCGACAGAGCTCTTGGGACAGGGGGGCCGCACCCGAGCAGGTGAATTGCGAGCTTGTACTGTATTTCTCGTGGTAGATCTAGTGTGTAGAAATCCATGATGATTTCCTCTTGGATTCGAAGAAATCCTTGAGGATTTTGTGCATTAGCGATGTTGTATTGATGACCTGCATCCTCGACGGATAGTGGTGTGGGGTCGTGTAGTGTGAAATGGCGAATAAATAAATCTGCTGTGTATCGGATGACAACATTACTGCAAGCGAGATTCTTCCATGCATAATAAGCAATATAAAATCAATTTCTGGTAACTTTTTGGATGTTCTCGTGGCTTTGACTGCACGGCTGTTGCAGAGCCGGTTCCGATGCAGATCATCTTCTTGGACCGACTCGGTCTGTTGAAGTCTTGTAGATTGATTCGACGAGGTTGCCGTTTCGGGCTGCACATGAGGCCGTTGATTTGTTTTCCATTGGCGTGACCAAAGCAAGTCAGCGCCAGACTCCATAATCGCTCTGGCTTTCGACTTGGGCTGCACGGAAGAGATCCAACCGCAGTAGCAGATCCAATTGATGACGGCGTGCGGAACAAAATATTCTCTTTCGATGGCATGCTGGACCAACGAAAACTGAAACTACATCGCCCAACTTGAGATTAACCTTGATGCATTGACGATGAACTATTCCCATCATGATCTCGTGATCCCGTGATCGCGCGAACCAGCTCCTACTTGGCGCACCAGCTGTGAGAGCTTAGTCCCACCAGCCCACCATAGGGTAGGATCCATGAAGGTTTTGAGATCGGTAGAGGGTTGGTAAGGAGATCGCTGAAAGGATCAAGATGTCTAAGATAGGGGTGAATTAGACTTCTAATTTCGAAACTTGAAATTAAATCCTATAGCACAAGTTCTAATTCATCCTAGTACCTAAACAAGTGTGTCTAAGTTCTACACGTTACAAAAGTTTTGCAACCTATAACCAAGCATGCAATTTTATGAAAGTAAAGGCACAAAGTAAATGCGAAAAGTAAGTGCGGAATTTAATAAGAAGAGATGATTCGGCGATCTTTTTTCCTAGGTATCGAGTAGTCGCGACTCCCCTCTGATCCTTGTTTGGCGCCCGCCTTGCTCACGCGAAGCTTACACGGAGCTACGGCCTCTCCCTCGCAAGACAAGAGGATGGCAAGGTGACCTTCGCAAAGGTCAAGCAACTCCTTGATGCGCAGACTAAGTGCTCTCTTCGGGATGCTCGTCTCCACTCCGAAACGGCGAGCTCCAAACCACGCACAATGCCCTCGCAAGGACCTTTCTTCGCTTCTCCCACAATCTTCGGGGAGCTCGTGGAAGGCACGACACGCAGTCGTCTAGGTGATCCTGATCACCAAGAGTAACAAGACTTGGTTTTCACTTGATTTCAACTTCTCTCTAGAAGTTCTTTCACTTTCAAGTCTCTTGACCCAAAGCTCTTAGGATTTATGACTTTTGATGGATGAGTGACCTTTGAAGGTGTGTGAATGTTTCCTGGTTGCAAAGGTGTGAAATGGAGGGAGGGGGGTTCTTTTTTAGAGAGGCTAGCTCAAAAACTAACCGTTATTGTACGATTTACGCTTTCTGCTCGACCATCAGACGGCTGATGCGTGTAATTTTCAAATCCCTCGTTTTCGCGCCACTGCCTAGAGACCATCAGACAGTCCGATGGTTAGACCATCAGAGGTCTGATGCACGTTAATGCCCAAAACACGTAGTGACAAACCTCACTGTCCAACTGGTCTGGTGGACCATCAGACGGTCCAATGGTGGGACCATTAGACGGTCTGATGGTGGCTTTTTGCCTAAAAACCAGCTTGGACGCTCCCTGGTTAACCTGTCGGGTGGACCATCGGACAGTCCGATGGTCACAAAAACACTGTTTTTGGACCGTTTTGAATAGGAAAGAGTTTGAGGGAGTTTGTATTGGTCGTAACAGAGAAGGTAAGTGAGTTTTACCACATTTTAGTTGTAAGAGCTTTAGGATCAAGTGGAACTCGAATGGAGTAGAACTAATTGAAGAAAATCGATCAAGCTACTCACCTCGACCCCTCTTAATAGTACGACCCATCTATAAACTAGCAAATGAATTTCTAAGTGCCCTTCTTTCAACTTTATGGCACTTAGAGCTGTTTGGTTTTGAGCTTCTCGCTAGAAATCTAAACCATAGGCCGATCTTCATAAAATTTGAATGCAGGGGTCTCTTTTGATCAATGAATGAGCTTTATAAGTAATATTATTCCTTCATGTCATGAACTCATTAGTAATAAAGTTAAGTTGTCATTAATCACCAAAACCTCTAGCTCTTAGGGTCATATTTCTCACAATCGCGATGGTATACAGAACGAAGAACACGATGATTAGACAGGTTCGGGCCGCTAAATCGCGTAATACCCTACGTCTAGTATGGTGGTTTGTGGATTGTATTTGATGACCTAATCTGAGGTCTCATCTCGTATGATATAGCATGCTGAACTAGGGTTCCCATCTCCCCTTATATAGGCTGAGGAGCTTGGGGTACAAGTAAAAGGGTCCTAGTTGGATTACAATTAGCAGCCCATATCGTCTTGCACCGTGGGCTTCAAGGCAAACCGCTCGGCCTACCTGGTAGAGTGGTTACAATCCGTCGTCATGGGGTACCCGTGGATATATGACTCCCACAGTGACAAACTCCTCGGTGATGCTTGAGACCGCTGGTAGCTCATTGTTGGCGTCATAGTCCACGATGTCCAAGACAGTGATAGGCTGGGCGACCTCATTACTATCGCACACTACAACAGCAGATGCCTCTAGCTGCGCTGCACTTGCTCTAGGATCCACGAGAAACCTCTCGGAGCTAACGTCGAGAGATATAGCAGGATTAGCCGAAGGAAACACTACTGCTGACAAGCTTGTTGCGGTGTTTGGATGGCTCAAGTCCAGTATAGCCTCATGCTCCTAAGAGACCCCAATTGATCTCCATCTGACAACACCTATCATAAATATTCTGGCAATGTAAATCCCCATAAGCTTTTGTAGCTTCATGCTTTGATTGGAATACCACCCAAGCCAACACTTGATCTGATCGACAAATCATAGAACTTGCTCCACCACACCGAAGGGGCCAAATACTTGACGAAGCACAGATTCAGTTGCTGGGTACTAAAACCTATGGATAGTGACCTCGAGGATACGATTTGGTGGCCTCTAGATCTCATAATCCTTTGGGTCGATTTCCTCAAACAGGTTGCAGTCACCACTCTTGCAGTGATGAATCGTGAAGCAATCCCACTCCAAGTCACAACTACTGCTCCTGAGCATCGCCGATTCCAAATCCATACCAAAAACTAAGAGGATTTGATTGTCTTTGATACCAATTTGTTAACAACCACCGGATGAATTACCAAATCACTCCACCTCCACACACAAGCAAACTCAAATACTGATGATGTTTGGTACAATACGAGATAGAGCTTGGGAAGGAATAGTAAGCAGGGGAGTAGATACTACAGGATTAGCAAGGTCTAGAGATGGAAAAGCATCAAGAACACAGGGGGGTCAGCGGAGGAAGGAACTAGAGGAGTAGGGAGACCTGGGAGGATGAGGAAGATGATGTCTGTTCTGAATATTCAATATCTGTAACAGCCTAGGTGCTTATAGTGTGATCACGGCAAGCATGTGCATCATTTCATTCATTAAATGCATAATTTGAGTCAATTCTGTGTTTAAATGTCTTAGTTTTAATGCTTGGGAAGAAAACTAGATTTAAATTCATGGAGTGGAGGTAGTCAGCTCGTTTTCTGGGAGTTGTAACTGCGGACTGTCCGGCCTTTGGGGTCGGACTGTCCATAGGTCTAACTGAGAATATGCCCCAGAACCGGCTGGGCGTTGTTGGTTTTTGACTCGCCAACGGCGGACTGTTCGGCCCTGGAGGGCGGACTCTCTGCAACTATAACTGGGAAAAACTTTTGAATCGGCTAGCGGCTGTGGAGTTTTGGCATGTGAACGGCGGACTGTCCGCACCCTAGGAGCGGACTGTCCGAGGACCGACTCAGGGATGGCTGTAGAATCTGTTGGGTTTTAATCCCCAAGGGTGGACTATCCCGATTTAGGGGTCGGACTGTTCGCAGTAGTTTTTCTGGAATCTCACAGTAGCAGGGGACTCCCTGATGATTTTGTGGCCGTAGAGGCAGACTGTCCGTGGGATTGGCCCAGACTATCCGTAGTTCATATCTTTCATCCTCTCGAAAATGGCTAAGTCCCTATAGGGGCCATGTCTCACTACGGCGGATTGTCCGGGGTTTTAGTTCGGACTGCCCGCTGTTCATCTGTGATGAGCAATCTGTGCTCAGACCGTCCCTAACCCGATTGGGAATCCCAAAAGCAGACTGTCCACAACTTAAGTGTGGACTGTCCGTGAGGCATGCGCTGGCACCTGTTGGTTGTGCTGTCACGCATGCACATAGGGGGAAGGGGGACGCGTGGCGCCGTCGCCCCCAAAAGGCCCAAGGGGAGTCTTTCTCGTACTTATCCCCCCTCTATTCAGCTCTTCCCTCTCTCTCTCTAGCTCAAGGAAAGGAGAGAGATCTTCCCTCAAGTTTCTTCCTCGAGATCCACCATTGGAGGCCATTGAAGACCTTGGGAGCTCTTCTCCTCCTCCTCCAAGGTGATCCTCCCTCAATCCCCTTCGTTTTCCCCAAATTTCCATGGTAGGAAACACTTATCCCTCTCTCTCCCATGGTTTTCTTTCTCTAGGTCAAGAAGGAGCTCGTGATCCGATCTCTCTCCTCATTGATTTCCATCACTTAAGGGTTGTTCTAGGAGCTTCCTCCACTCTAGGTAAGCTTGATTTTGTGGGTGAGGGGAGTAACATTGGGGTGAGCACAGGGTTCATGGTGACCACGGAGCTCTCATGCTCCTAGTGATTTAGAGATTTCTAACCTGAAGGTAGGACCGACGCCTAAGAGGGGGGGTGAATTAGGATTACTAAAAATTAAGGCTCCTAAAAACTACAGCTACTAAGCAAAACCTAAGTAAATCTAGCTATGTGAACTACGGTTTTGCTAAGTGTTGCTATTCTACCGTGGCCAAGTCTTGCAACCTAGTTTCACCTAGAAACTAACCTATCAAGCTAGTCTAGGAATGTAAGCACACAAATGCAAGAATGTAAATGCGGAAGCTAACGGAGTTAGGATAGAGAATGCAAACTCCCATTGATGATGTAGGCGATGGCACACGGTGAAGACTCGGAGATTTTCTTTCCGAGGTTCGGGAAGGCCAACGTGCCTCTACCCCCTACTCCTCGTTGGTGTTCCACAAAGGGCTTTGCTCACGCGTAGTCATCAAAGGAATACGGCCTCGCCCACGCAAGGGTAGAGGATGGCGAAGTGACTTCCGCGAAAGTCAAGCAACCCGGTCAGGTCTCCGGATATCCTTGGTACACACCCACCCAAGCCTATCTCTCGCGTAGTCCTCCGGACTACGGCCTCGCCCACGCAAGGGTAGAGGATGGATACGGCCGTTGGGGTCTTCTGAGTCCTTCTCGCGGAGCTACTCCATCGTCTCCACTATGGGAAGCTTTTGGCCAACGTGCCGAGGGCCTTCCTCCCTCTCACAAGGTGGTGGCAGCCACTCCACACTCCTGAGGGTCTTGCAAGACTTACAACTGCACACACACAAGGATAACACATGCACGCAGGCACGAAGATAGACAATAAGGCCTAATCAAAGATGCAACTAAGCTCTAGCTTGCCGGGATATGTCTAGTTTAGCTCTAGTGGTGGTTGGGCTCACAAATGTGGTTTCTACACTTCAAATGGGCATCGAAATGTGTATCAACACTTGTGCTAGGCTCAGGATACTCCAACCATGATATGGCGGCCGACCAAGGGGGTATATATAGGCCACACCTCCAAAACTAGTTGTTGGGGGCTGTTTTCACTTTTCTGCTTCACCACCACCGAACTATCCGGTGGGTGATTTTTCCCCACTTCTGGAGTCAACCGTTGGGGCTCGGAGTCGACCGTTGGAGCCACCGGACTGTTCGGTGGGTGAAATTGTGCTTGATCTTCGATGTAATGCCCTCGATCTATATTCTCCGGTGGCACAATAGGACTGTCCGGTGGCGAACCACCGGACTGTCCGGCGGTGAGTTTAAGCGCCGGACTCCGCCTCTTCCTTCTCAACTTATATCGTCCGGTGGGGGACCACCGGACTGTCCGATGCATGAATTTGCACCGGGTCTTCAGCTTCTGGCTCGGCTCCTTGTGTTCACCGGACTGTCCGGTGCTGCACCACCAGACTGTGCGGGGCTGCCGGGTCAGGGCATCGGCTACGGACTTTGGGGAAATCTTGGTCTTCTCTTGTGATCTTTTAGTCCTCTTTTGAGGTGTTTGTTCCCCAAATTATCTTCTTGCACCCTGGGATCCTAACAAAAACACTTTACACAAATATTAGTCTTAGGGATGGCAACGGGTACGTACCCACCGGGTAGTTATATCCCATACCCGTACCCGCCAAAAATATTTATACCCGCTAAAAAACTCATACCCGCACACGGGTATATAATCGTTCCCATACCCGTACCCGGCGGGTAAAAAATACCCAACGGGTAATTCATACCCGATAAGACACCCACTATTTACATGTTTAAAAATACTAAATAGTGAGTATAATACATAATTAAAATCGCAAAACATAAAATAGAAGTGAATAAAAGGAATATAATGATGATAATAAACAATAAGTGAGCTCACTAATCTTTTTAGACTCATATATACTTATTTGTATTTAATTAAGTAGTGTTCTAGGTATGGATTATGCGGGTAAAAATTACCCGCGGGTACGTGGGTATGGGTAGTGTACACCCATACCTGCACCCGTCTACCCGACGGGTATAAGATTTTACCCATAAATACACCCGCGGGTGAAGAAGTTATTCCATACCCGCCTTCATATCGGGTAAAACCCACCGGGTATCCGGGTCCCGGGTACCCATTGCCATCTCTAATTAGTCTCATAGCATGTGTTGTCAATTCAACCACCAAAATCCAACTAGGGAACTAAGCACAAGGCTTAGGACCCATTTTCCTTGCATAACCATAGCATGGTAATGTAGATGTGGTTCTAGGATGATTTAGTATGATATTGACTTAGGGATGATGTAACCTTGGTAGCTCCACCATTGGGTTGAGTGTAAAATAATTTTTGCATGGGTGAACTAGTAATGTTTATGTCTCAAGTGAGGTAATACAACGTAGCTATTCAATCTTGTCCTTATTAAAATGTAATGCTCATACTTCTTGCATAACACATCATTTACGCATCATGAGCATAGCATTGTCTTATATTTTGCGTCATATGCGCTCGTGTAGAGACCGCGCAGGTGAATCTTGTCCTTATATTTTGAGCCCACACCAGTGCCCGTGAGCGACGTTCCTTCCGTTGAGCAACAAGGCAGGCAAGGCAGGCACCCTTTCTTTTACTCAATCTTTTTGGATCAAATATGTAATTTATTGTTTGTGCATGACATGTATAATGAGTAGAGCCCAATTAAGCATATCCATTAGAAGTTGAACAATTCCTAGTTGAGTATGCTTGCTAGGTGTCTCGATTTAATTGCTTAGTAATGCTTAGAGACGGTAGAAGACGAGAGGTGGCAAAGTCACCACCACTCGCGAGCTTCAGGAGTTGCTTGTAAATCAACTTCGTATCGAAGTGGTAAAACTGAAGCTATATTAATGCTTAATGTGATTCGGGCTTGGTGCAAGGCGATTCTTGTTCAAGTCACATAAGGTTGCTAGTTGTTGCATTCGGTTTTGAGTTCCATTCCGTACTCACCACATACTTGGTATAATGGGAAGGGAAGCCAAGCAACATAAGTCGTCCGGAGCATCCAATGGATTCGGGCGAGATAGTTGAGGTGTAGCTGGAGTTGCCTGACGTACTAGGGACTCAGTGCATCTAACCGTTCCCGTCCGTTCAAAAGGCGTTTGGGGCGGGTATGCGAAAAGTTGAGGGCATGAAGATCTTGTGCCTCGTATGGGAAAAAGAGTACATCCCGGCCGGGTGATAATCTATTCGAATAGCCGCGCTCTCGGTCATTGAGCACGCTCATTTCAGTTGACTTCAACATAGAGTTTCGAATGCGAGCTATGGAAAATTGGCTCTTGATTTACTTTTATGCAAATGTATTGGTGAATGCTTAGAGTAAGACTAGATGATATGTCTTTTGCTTACACTTACTCAAATGTTTTTCCTCACATAAGATTAAAATAAATGAGCCTTGCATTCCACTATATATCTGTGGCTTCGGATAGGACCTGCTAGTACAAAATGTACTAACGGTGATGCCGTTAAGTTAATTTCAAGCGAGTCGGAGGCCGTGTATGGGTACTTCTACCCTGCCGAGGGTGGTGAGGGTCAGGAGTAGTCGTCTTGAGATGGTCGCTGGATGGTGTTGTGGCATGAGACACTTTCCATATTTTGTGAATGCTTGTATGTGAGAGCTGCGATGAAAACTTTCCGCTGTAATACTCTGAATATTTGTGATCTTAAAACCTTTGTGTTGTAACTGATGTGAGCCGTTGTGATGATGTATGCAATGTAACTTGGTTATGGAAGATCCTTGTGTTGGAAAATGTGGAATACTGGAATGCTCAGGTTAAATTGGGGGGTTCAATGGATAAAATCTGGATTAGTTCGGGTGATCTGGACGGCTCGCTCACAATATCCCTCTCCATCCTCGGTTGTTTCTCTGTAGTATTGGATTTATCCTGAGCCGGCATGGGCTGCTGGACACAATGGGCCGTTGTCCCTAACACAGATCCATCCGGAGCAGAAACGATTCTCTACATAGCGAAATTCGCGCCATGTCCTCTGGAATTCTATTCGTCCACGTCGCCGTCTTTTGTCTACCGTCCGATGTTGATCGAGCCGTCCAAACGCGGGCCATACAGCCAGCTCTCCGGAATGTTCATCACCCTCCCCGAGTCTTCTACCATACTCTCCAGACTCCAGTTCTCCATCCTTGCGCGGCCCCCTCTGCTTGATGCGCTGTCCTATAGCGTGCCTCCCTCCGACGACTGGCGCTTCAACCAGAGCAAAATCTTGCGCCCGCCATGGCCTATGCCACCGCTCGTCCGACTCCGACCTCCCCCAGCCCCCAGGAGAATCTGCGAGGTTTAATTTCGGAGGACCTCACTCGTCTAATTTCGGAGGTGCTCTGCGAGGTGATGACTCCCGTGGCCGCGAGCCTTCTCCCCGCGACGGTCCTCCAACTGCAAGAGTGGTGTTGTTGCGTAGAGCTGCAAACTATGGTGCACCTCATCCCTCACTCCATCTTTGAACCGCGCGCCTGCAATTCCTTCCGTCACCAGAGTGGCGGCACGCGGAACGGCCGAGTCGGGTCCGACGAACAGGGAAGCGCGCGGAGGAGTACCGCGCCCACCCACACCGGCGTCGAGCCGGCCCACAGCCTATCGACGAGGGAAACAGCTGCACGGGAATCGGCAGCCAGCAGGGGACACCGGGCATGCAGCGGCTGGAGGCGAGGCAGCGCGCAGGACCCTGGGTGTGTGCCTTCCTCTGCTCTCGTAGCAGCTAGCAGCACCGTAGTAGAACAGACAACTTGCGGTGCCTGACCTGCACGTTGCCACATTGGCGTCTGGATTGACTGCCTGGACACCAAGTTCCAGAACAAGGAAGCGGCCAGCGCAGCGGCAGTGGTAGCTCCTGCTAACTGCAGCCGTATATCTGTTGTGCCTGCAAATTGCTTGATCAAATGCCTTACTTCTGTGTTGTACTTTACTATGCTCAAATCTTCATGTCCCTTCTGCTACTCATTCTCTTAACTAGGGATGGCAGTCGGATCCACGGGTGCGGGTGCCCATGGGTGTGTGGATGTAGGTGTCAAATTAGACCTATGGGTGTGGGTGCGGGTGGCAAATTAGACCCGCGGGTCGGGTGCGGGTATAGATTTCCACCTGTGGATGTCCATTGGGCCCCATAAATAATAATATATTGTCATAAATCTTAAGCCTTGATGGATTGAATTTATCCTAACTCACTAGAGTCTAAAATCCTACTGTGTTCGAACATTGGTTCTCTTCATTCTGATGCTCATCAACTATTTGAACATATAATAATTATTGTTTTATCAAGTGTCATTTCACCATTACTAATCTGAAATATGAAAATTTTGATTTGACCTATCGTTAAGCCTCCTACAACACTATTATATGGCTAAATTGAGTTTAAAACATTATTATCATGTGAATTGCCAATAGATTACATGCTATGTGTTGATGAATTGACTTGCTATATATTATATGTATATTTTTACATGCTATTTATGGTGTGGTGTGTGGTGCTACATTTCTAAGTATGTAAATATCGTCACCCAACGGGTGCCCAACACCCAGCGGGTGCCCAACGGATGCGGGTGCCGGTGTAAAATTGCACCCGTTAGGTATTACGGGTGCGGGTGTGTCTTGATGTAACGGGTGTCAATACGGGTGGGTGTTTGCTCCACCCGCCGGGTGCCCACCCATTGCCATCCCTACTCTTAACCTTGGTGACAATTGGATAGATAATGTCAGTGGAAATCAGATAAAATGCCTGAGCTAACCTGCCCATCCAGCCGTCTTGAAGAACGATTAGTAAAAGAAAAGGTAAGCGCTTTCGATGCAATTTTGTGTCCTATCCGATCATAGCAGTAAAAAATATTGGACATGGCAAAACAAGGCACGCCTTATAGATTTTTTTATAACTATCATCATAGTCTGAGTGCTTAGAACAATAGTAAAACGATACATTACTATAATGCTATATGTTTGGATATCAGACAAGGAAAATATTAGTCTTGCTGGTCAGATCGGTATTATTCTCGCATTTCATAGCTAGCACAATACCAAGGTGCAACTAGCCCATGACCACTTACCTTAAATGTTTTGTGAACTTGTTGTTTCATAAATGCTTTCACTTTTTCATATAATATAGGACTGATATTGTGTCCTTCTTGCAGCCTGTTCATGCCCTACTTTGCTTGTGCAGAATTTGCTCCAGCATATGACCACACAACATTCCTAAAAAAACACATCTGCTGGTAGCCTTCTCGCACCGCGCCAAGCTTTCTAGTAACTACTAATTCTGTGCCAGTGCATGATGATATTTGTGCCGCTGTCCTAGATAGCGTGAATCGTGGTGGTGTCAACAGCCTCCAAGCTCCAATGCAGCCAACCATCACCGTTCTCACTGCTATAATCCCTGATGTTGCTGCGGCATCAACAAGTACTGCCCTTGCAACTGCGACAGGTAGCAACAGTGCTGTTGTTCCTCTCATTACCATCTCAGATGTTGTGGGTCATGAGGTTGATGATAAGCTTTGGTTGCGACCCTCGGCAAGGAGGCCGTCACTACTACCGATCCCGTTGCTGCAGCTTCATCCAGCAACTACAGTGTACTACGGACATCAGCATTAGCATGCCCACCTACTATTCACTAGAATGTCCAGACCGTGTTATTCTGATGGCTAACCCCTCCACCAGCGTTGCTGCGGCCGCAACATTGGTCACCCATGAAGCAGCCAGCAATGTTGATGTGGCCACGCCGACCAAGTTGTTGACACAAAGCAGAAACCATTTTCCAGCATATAACACATAGGTTGGACTGCAACCTAACATTTGTTTTTCTGTTGGGCAAGTATTTGGCAACGACTTGTTTATTCAGGATTGGACTGGATTGGAACGTCACATGTGCACTTGAGTGGCTGCCATGGTCACATTTTCTGGTACCTTATTCTAATGCTAGCAGTGGATTCCTTTAGATCAGTGCAATTGCCATACAACTAAATGTTCATAGGGCGATGGAGGCCATAGTTCAACCGGACTTTGTGTGTGATGGTGTTAAGCTCCAGCCCAGACCTTGGCCTTCTTTCAATTCCAGATCCTATCTAGATGACTGATGGTTCTTACAACAGGATTCAAGGAAAGAATTTAATTCCAGGAGCAGGAATTCAGTTCGACCCACAATGCCAATGCTAATATCTGGGGGCATTATGTTCCAGCAAGGTGCTGATGGTTTGTGTATTGTTCTTACTGTTTGGCCACCACCTTACATCCTGAACAAAATTATTTGGTGGCTAAAACATGTATGGGAAGGTGGAAACTCAGCTGAAATCTCACAGTCATCAGGTAAACAATTGAAGCAGAAGCAAGATACTAAGTGGCTTACTCCAATGGTTAGAACCTCTGAGTTGCATGTGATGATTGTGCAGGATAATCCAATTAGATTCATGTTCAACGCATCTGCTCCCATGTGTTATCCAGCTCATGCAAATCAGCGTTATGATGTTCCAGAGGATGGTTATTGTAGGCTGAATATTCAAGTGCCAGCACTCACGTCAGGTTGTTTCATTTCTTTTGGAAGCCACATGCCTATTTTGGTGGGTAATGCAGAGAGTGTTCTTTTCAAAGAAGCTGCTAGGACACAACATGTGAAATATCAAGAGCTAATATCTGAGTGCCATCAGACTCATATATCTCTGTATTGGTTATCGACTGGAATGGAAATATTTGTTGAAGCTGCTGACATGAGCTGCAATATTGGCTTGTTTTGGGCCACTAACGTGACTGCGCTCTGTCCATGGCTTTTGACATTTTTACAAGACCTGCATAGTAAGGACATGACACAACTATGAAGACATTAAGGGACCAGTCAAGGCATAGCACCAATCAGCTGCAGTTGCCATGGGATCCAGGTGGATTTAAGATTCAACGTCGACTTGAGGGCAAGTCGAATTTTAAGGAAGTGATAATGTTAGATACTACACATAGTTGGGCTGTAATACGGACCATGGGCCGTGGGCTAGACAGGCTTCCAAGACAACTACAAGTACTAGGCAAAGGACTGAAGAAGGCATCGAATATTCAGATGGCGAAATCATCTTCTCCTTCCTTGTTTATCTTCCTCCTCAAACCATCCTTCTTTGATGTATCTCAGGTCTTCTAGAACCCTCTAGACATACTCTCGTGCTTCTCCATTCCTATGCCCCTTGCTTGCTTCCCCAAACTCTGTCCCTCTCATTTGTATCAGATTGGTGAATTTATGCTTGCCGTACTGCATGATTGAGTTGAGATATTAGAGTTATCCAACTTGCTAGTCACCTCGAGCCGTGCTTTGTGTTAGAAATGTTTTCAGGAGGCTTAGGAACCCTGTTCTGATTGGCTGATGTTCGTAGCTGAACTACTTATTTGGTTTCGTTGTAAGGATAGTTGCTTTTGGTTTGTTATTGCGTGAGCTATTTTATTTATCACCCCAAGCTTATCACTGTTGGCTGATGACATGCTCAATTGCTATGATGTTATCGTTGGAGTGTTGTTCTTACTGCCGTGAGCTATGTCTCAAAAATGATAGTTGTTGAATTGATTGGGGCTTTGTGTTTAAATTGAAAAACTATGTTCCCATGTTAGGGAATTGGACCTTATTTTGCTTATAGAAACTTGTTCCTTTGTTTTGACTTAGTATATTGTCTTGATTAGTGTGTTTAGCTAAAGAATTTCATAGTATGTCCTTCAGGAAGAAAAAGAATTTGATGTTGCCGTGAGCTATTTAGCAACTTATTATTATTTTGCAATCATCATGGGTGTCACCCTCTCGTTAACATGAAGAATATGTTTGCCATCTTATTAGTGTTCTTTCTTGCTTGTTGCATGAAATGCTGCTACTTCTGGGTTTATCCTAGATCTCATCTGTTGCTGATTTCTGAACTGCTAGTTTGGTCCACTGGAAATGGTAGTGACTGCTGAGTTGTGGACAGTTTGTATGATCACCAATTCTGAACTCTTTACTCTTTTAATATTTTATCATGGAAAATGTACATATCATTGTGCTTGCTCGAAGAAGAATGCATGCTAAAAAGAAATGTTTAAGTGAATCAATACATCATTGCAGATAATGACTGTAAACCAAAGCCTCTGTGTAGTTTCTACGCTGCTAGAATTGTTCATTGGTTCAAGATGCTTTGAACAGCACTAAGTTTTTCTGGTTATTCATCTTAATGGTTTCATATGATATTTTTCTCATGTGCAACGATCAAGATCAACTTATTTAAGTTTCTGGTGAGCTCTCCACCTCTCTTGAATTTGGAGGGATTTAATCCTCCTCAATCGACTTCTTCAATTCTCTTCAAACGGATAAGCTTTCAATCCCGCATTAACCGAATAAGCCTCCTGTGCATTCAATTTCAAACCCTATTCGTGTTCATAAGCTTGAAGACATTTATTAACAAGTTATTAGATAGGATAGACCTCACGTGTTATTATTTTATACTCTTTTCTCAAGTTGACTGTGTTTCTTGTGGACTTTTGGTGCTCAACTCTAACTCCGTCCTCCGTCGTAGTCTAGATCACATGGGCACATGACCAGACTTTAGTACCAGTTACGTAGTCTACGTATCATTGTCAGCTTGCTGGCACGACCAGCCTTGTACAATCCGTCCATTTCCTTTCCTACCCAGGCACGATTCTCAATTCTCATGCCGGCGCGTTCCCAGAACGAACTCGCACCTCGCACGCCGTCCGTCGTGGGAAAAATGGATCCGATCGGACCGTGACGGCGTCACCTACAAAGACGCGGCTCCCACCGGCCGCACCGTACAACGACCAGACACGAACCCAACCGAGCAGGAGCTGTGCCCGTGCGCCAATTGTGGCTTTTTTTTATTTTAGCCATTTTTCAAAACCTTTTTCATAAGTAGATTCTCGGTGAAACTTATTTTAAAAATAGACTCGAACCTCGGTGCACTAAGACGAAACGCCGAGGTGTAATGTGTCGGCGCTAGATTAGTTAACGCCGAGCTACAGTACTCCCTCCGTATTTTTATATAAGTCGCGGTTGATTTTTTTTTTCAAAACTTTGATCTTTCGTCTTATTCAAAAAATTTGTATAAACGTAAAGAAAACTAGTCATGTTCAAAATCTATATAATGCTAAAACAAATCATATCAAAATAAATTATAAAATATAAAATATGACGAGTGATTGAAATTTAAAAAAAAAAACAACCGCGATTTATATATAAATATAGAGGGAGTACCAAATTTTATAAAAAGAAAAGAAAAATAGGTCGGCGCTTTGTGAATTGACGCCGACCTGCTTGACCTTGGCGTCTCATGCCACAACGCCGAGCTACAATACAAGCTTATTCATTCATGCCAAACCAAGCATATTCATGTACGTTTATATGTACATTCATTCGAAGATTGAACAATAAGACAGCGCATAACCTGGCCAAAAAAGCAAGCCGTACCTTCCCCATGTCATTTCCTATGTTCTAATTCACTACATGGGGACTGTCCTGTTCTAGCAGCATTCCAATCCTCTGCTCCTTGTTAGTGGGAAGAACTACTCCTTCAACTTGTATCATGTTGCTAATCTTAATAAAGCTGACGTCCCTTATAAAAAAAGGTATTGCAAAATTCACATAAAAATAAACATAAATCCGAATTTTATGAGATAAGTAGCGTTAGATTTAGAATTTTATTCTTGATAAGATAAAAATATGTGGACTCATAAATTATTTAATTTGTTACAATTTTAGAAATAACTAAGTGTGCGTGCCTTGTTTGGTTCATAATTACTTCACACTAGATCCAATAATCCACGAAACATTTCTCATGTATATCATACTTTGCCTTTGCCTCTATCATTAATTAATGCTTTTGTGTAGAGTTATTGTTTGGCACTGTATATAGTTTACAACTTGGTTTTACACTATAACTTACATCTCGTAAAAATTCTACAGATTTTGCCCTACTTATGTAGGTATATGCATAGTGGGTCCCATCCATCATCCAAGTACGACGCACCCCCACGGCGGCCGGCCTGGGCGAGGTTGCCGACCACGATCGAGCACACCACTCCGGGGGCGGCCAGCCACGGTGCCGGCGTCCGCACATGGCTCTCGATTCAACCAGAGCAGCAACAGAGCTCGCCTCGCCTTGCCGCTGCCTCACAATCAAGTGCATAAATAACGGATAGCGGGTTCGTAGTGGATTGGTGTTATCATAGCGGATAGCGGATAGCGGGCGCTATTGCGGCCGCTAAGTTCCAATAGCGGAATTCAAATATTACTAATAAAATTAAGTATACATATGTTATGAAACATGATTTTTGGCACACAATAAAATTCTACCAAAACAAAAAGTACCAACAAATCAATACACATATAATTTAAGAAAAAGAATAGACATATAATGCACATTCTATATTGCCTATAAGTGAAAAAACTATTTAAATTAACATAAAAGATGTTGTGATGTCCTTATAGTCATTA
Source organism: Paspalum notatum (assembly GCA_022530915.1). Classification (NCBI taxonomy): domain Eukaryota; kingdom Viridiplantae; phylum Streptophyta; class Magnoliopsida; order Poales; family Poaceae; genus Paspalum; species Paspalum notatum. The sequence continues at coordinate 31,014,931 of CM039692.1, forward strand.
CATATCCTTGTATAAAAACAATAGGATTCACGGTGACTCAATTAGAGTTGTTGATAGTAAATCCAAATACAGAGGTTAGGATCTGTTGTTGAGCCGTCACACAATAGCGGCCTGCTATACGCTATTGCGGCACGCTGTAGTGCCCGCTACATCAAATAGTGGCCGCTAAGGGTTTCCCCAATGGTAATAGATAACCACTGGCTATTGTGGTGGAACCGCCGATTTAATACGGGCTAAGTACGCCTGTCACCATTAGCTTACAGTGTACTTAGACCGTACTAAACCCGGTCGTCCGTCGAGAAGCCCTCGGCTCTCGATTTGCACCATATCCCAGAAGAACCGACATCACACACATCTGACTCACGATGGAGCCACAACAGTTACATCATCACAGGCATTTGAATAGATAGTAATAAGGCTTTAAGTTACAAACCAGGTTCTGAATAAAATAAGTTCAACATAGGGCCAACATCGGCCGAATTTCGAAATAATGTCTCACAGTGGAAGTCTAAGACCATAGGTCATGCTTAAACCAAAAGAAATGCAGTAGATGAGTGACATCACGCCCACTGATGTCACCCCCATGCCATGACATGACTCCTGTCACTCCTGATGATAACAGGCTCCCCCGCCAACACAGGCGCAGAAGAGGAACTCCATACCTGAAATCCAAATGTTGGGGGCAAACCCTGAGTACTAATTACTCAGAGGATTTAATGGCAAGGCTTACGGCTGACGCAAAGCTTGCTTACTATCATTGGATCCTTAGTCTTTGATTCTTAGCTCAAAAGTTTATTTACGGATAGTGGGATTTAACAGCCACTACCCTTGTGAAAGAAAGAGATAATCCTTTGCAAGTACATAGCTATCATCATTATGAAATATCTGAGTCTCAAATAATAATCAACCACTTGATATCCAAATCATGAATCATATTGCAGAATATTAAGGTTATTACTACGTTGCCCGTCAGTGATATTTGGCATTCTCACACCTGGTGAGCATCAGCGATTCGAATCGATTTTAATTCCCGGGAATAACTAAAAATGCCAGGGGCCCATATGCTTACTCACACGACGGCTTTCCCACATATAGTCCCCCTCCTCCACCTGTCCCATCCCAAGTTCGATTCACTCCCACCTGACTCCCGGGTTGTGCCCCCATGACGAGCCTGCCGACATCTCGGTCTCCCCGTCATGAGTACCAAGCTCCCCCGGGCCACCTTCCTCTCAACCAGTGGGTAGGAACGTGTTTCTGTTCTCCGGATGGCACAAGTAAGGTTTCACCGGCCCCATTAACCGGGTAAGCACTTTAGCAATGGTATGCCAACCAGCAGGCGAACAGCGGACGGGTCTTAAACGACTCGGGCGGAGCCATTACACCGCAACAACACACACCTCGAAAAGTAAAGCTTAATCTCCGCCCGGTCTCCTTTTAATCATCAACAGTGAAGCCATCAAGGCAATTTCCAGTGTATCATTTTCTTTTCAAGGTCAACCTACGTGACGAGTGACCATTCACTCGTGTCTACTCGGCCCTATCATTTCTATGCAACTCGTCCTACGGACCTATTATTGGTGCTAGGGCCAGGGCGGCCAAGGAATCTAATGCAGTAAGGTATCAATCAACTCCTAATGCATATGCGTAACAAAATTCATATTTTTGCTGGGAATCATGTGAGCCTGCCTACCTTCCTCGCTAGGGTTAGCTTCCCCGGCGGTGAAGTCAGGTGCGGTCTGCGGGTACTCTTCTTGCTGCAGCTCGGGTTCCGGGTCTTCTGGCTCCTCGATCACCGGAATCTCCTGCTCCTCGGGCGCGGGGTCTATATGCATGCCATCATATGCAAAAGAGTGCGATAAATGCAGTGTCGGACAGAGCGCAGTGAATATATAACCCGCAGCGGAAAATAGAGCAAAGTAAGTAAACATTTCTATTAGAGGGGAAAAATGGACATGCATGACAACGCAGTACCTAAGACTTGCACCTATATGCTTTATGGACTTTCGACACCATGTACTAGCCACCATACTTTTCTTAAAATTTTCCTAGTAATTTAAATACACTTTTTCCTATTTCCCTTTTCTCAACTAGCAACTTTTGTTATTTTTCAAACCACCTCGCAAAACCCACATGCCTGGCCTCATTTTGGATTAGTGGGCTAAATCAGCTATTACCAAGCTAAGAAAATATCAGGGGTTCATATTAGCCATCTTCCATTTAGCACTTACTTCTATTACCATAATTATCTATTTTATCATGAAAAAAGGAAAACAGTGTGTAAATGAGAAAAGCTAGGGCCACAAAATTTCATACACTGTCTAAATACCCTACATAGGCCACTGCCCAAATTCCACCCCATTTGAAGTTCATTAAAGTTCATTAGATATACTTTTTCCTATTTACAACATAGAACATGCATGTGCAAAAATTGTGAACAAAAGTTGACATGCACAGATCCATATCATATCCATTGCATAGATCATTTTACTGTGGTTCCAGAACAACAAGATTTTCCTTTTTAGGATTTTTATTCGATTTTATATGATTTATCAAAGTTTCAGCCGAAATAAATCCATTTTAAACGAAATTTACTCAGATCCAGGGGCTATTGCATAATTAACCTATAGATCCGAGGGCCTAGACGTAAGATCTACAAGACTCGGTAAACAGGCGGGAGGACCGGCTTGGAAATAGGGGAAAACCCGGGGGCTAGCTCGCAAAAGCGCCCCCGGTCGTCTCCCTCCCCGCGCCAGGCGCGGTCGCGCGACGCGCGCGCGGCGCACTCGCGCGCGCCGGCGAGCTCGGGCTCGCCGGAGCCGCGACGCGGGGTCGAGGGGACGCGGGGCGGGGCGGCGCTCACCGTGGGCGTGAAGTGGACGGCGGAGGCGGCTCGGGTCGGCGGGGAACGGCGACGAACGGCGGCGGCGACTTGAAGCTCCCGGCGCGACGCGACGTCGAGCCGAGCTCGATCTTCTCGGGGGAGAGGAGTCCGACGACTAGATCTAGTGGAGTGAGGGCGGCGCGGAGCGGGGAGTGCGGTGGTGGGGTCGGTTTGGCTCGGGGAGGCCGGATGGCGGCGGCGCGAGCTCGGGTTCGAGCTCGCCGCCGGCTATGGCGGCCGCGGCGAAAAAGGGCTCGGGGCGGGCGGAGAGAGGCAGAGGAGCGGGGCGTTAGGGTTTTGGGGCGCGGGGCTCCTCCCTTTTTAGAGGCCGGGGGTCGGGCAGCGCGGGCAGGGCGGAGAGGGCGCGGGCGGTGGCCGGACGGCCGCGGCGGTGACCGTCGGCCGCGTGGTCGCCGTCGTACGCGGGAGGACGACGAGCCGCGCGGCGCGGACCACGTCCATGAGCCGCGAGCCGCTGACGGGTGGGGCCAGGACGCGAGACGGAGAGACGGGCGCAGTGGACCGGGTCTACGGGGCGAGGCCGAAACGGCGCGGGCCGGCCCAATTTGGACGCCGCGGGCGGGAACCCGACAGGTGGGGCCCACCTGTCATAGAGAGAGGAAAAAAAGAAAATCCAAAAATGGAAAAATCCCCTTTGACTGCTGAGACACCTCTTTTCTATTTGCGTTTTTGGGCATCTTAGAGGCCGATTTAGATGAAACTCAAAATACAAGGAGTGTTCAAAATTTTGTAAGCTACAACTTTGTTATAAACTTTGACCCCCAGTTCTATGGTCAAGTTTGGTCTAAATTTGAATTTGAGTTGCTGCCTCAGGTTTGACCCGCAGGATGCCCCATCTTAGAAATTCTAAAAAACCCTTTTCTAGCCATTTACACCTCATGTGCCTTTTGGGAAAGTTGTGTAGAATTTTATGGTCTACATTTGGTTCAATGGGAGTATTTCATGAAAGTGGCTGTAGGTTTGTACAAACTTGGGTTTTCAAAACCAGGCTGGTTTGGGTTGGTTATTTGGGCTAACAGAAAAAAGTTCAAAACATTAATTTGAATTTATTTTTTGCCCAAACTCAATTTGACAAAGTTGTTCATTAGAACCTTATCTACAACTTTGGTAATATGAGCTTCCCCCACAACCCAACAGAATTCAAACTACAAGCCTGGCATTGTCCATGCTTACTGAAAAAAAAATCCCACATTATGACCAAATCCCTCTAACCATGATTATGCCATGATGCTTATGATGCATGATAGTGTACAATTTACTTAATTTAGGTACTTGAGATGCTGGAGCATCACAACCCACCCCCCTTAAGGAAATCTCGTCCCGAGATTTTGATGTGTTGTGGGTGGAGAGTTTATAGAGATGAGAAAGTGCAGTGCGACTGGTATTTAAAGGTTTTGAGCAAGTCGAAACATACTCGTTCGAGGTGGACGGAAGGAAACCCGGATACTTGGTTCGCAGGTACTCCTCCGTCTCCCACGTGGCCTCTTCTTCGGTGTGCTCACTCCATTGCACCTTATACATGGTGACCGTGCTACGTCGAGTCGATCGTTGCTTTTGGTCCAGGACTTTCACCGGTCTGGCCTCATAAGTGAGGTCCGGTTCAATCTGCACTTGGGATGTGTCGATCTCTTCCTCTGGCACTCGCAGGCACTTCTTAAGTTGTGACACGTGAAAGATATCATGGACTGCCGCGAGGCGTGGTGGTAGCTCTAACCGGTAAGCCACGGGTCCACATTTCTCGGAAATCTTGAATGGCCCAACGTACCGTGGTGCTAGCTTCCCTTTTACCCCAAACCGGTGCACACCTTTCATCGGCGATACCCGAAGATACATGTGATCACCCTCTTTAAACACTAGCGGTCTCCTCCTTCTATCTGAGTAACTTTTTTGCCTTGACTGTGCCCTTTTTAGGTTCTCCTGTATAAACCTCACTTGCTCTTCGGCTTGTGTTACCAAATCGGGCCCGAAGGTGACTCGCTCTCCAGGTTCTGACCAGTTCAGAGGTGTTCTGCACCTCCTCCCATACAGAGCCTCGAAAGGAGCCATCTCCAAGCTCTTTTGGTAGCTGTTGTTATATGCAAACTCTGCTAGGGGCAAACACTCATCCCACTTGGTGGAATAGGTTAAGACACAGGCCCGAAGCATGTCTTCTAGGATCTGATTTACTCTCTCTACTTGACCACTAGTCTGAGGGTGGTACGCTGAGCTGTGGATCAACTTTGTGCCTAGAGACTTCTGTAGCTGCTCCCAGAAACGAGACACAAAGACTGAGCCTCGATCCGAGGTAATGGTCACAGGAACACCGTGTAGGGATACTATTCGTGCAATGTATAACTCAGCATAGGTGGCTGCAGTGTAGGAGGTCTTGACCGGTATGAAGTGCGCTGACTTAGTGAAACAGTCAATGATCACCCATATGGAGTCGTACCCTTTCTGAGTGCGTGGCAACCCTACCACAAAATCCATGTGTATGTCTTCCCACTTCCAAGCCGGGATGTTCAAGGGGTGAAGCATACCGGCTGGCTTTAGGTGATCTGCTTTTACTCTCTTGCACACGTGACATTCTGACACATATTTGGCGATTTCCCGCTTCATGCGGGTCCACCAAAACCTTTGTTTTAAGTCCTGGTACATTTTATTGCTGCCTGGATGCATGGCCAGTACGGATTTGTGAGCTTCTTCTAATATTTTCTTCCTCAACTCCATATCTTTAGGGACTACCAAGCGATTTTTGAACCATAGGACCCCTTGGTTATCTAAGGTGAAGCAATCCCTCTTTGCCTCAGCAATACCCTCACGTATGTGAGCCATGCCCGGGTCGTGTTTTTGTGCTTCGACGATCAGATCTCTTAGTGTTGGCTCAATGCTGATGTTATATAGTTCGACTAAGAATTCAACCGGCATCTCAATCTCATTCATCTCCCAACATATCACCCGAGCCGTGGGTCGGACCTCAATCACATTGCAATGAGCCCGACGGCTTAGTGCATCCGCCACTACATTCGCTTTCCCCGGGTGGTAATGAATCTCTAGGTCATAATCTTTTATCAATTCTAACCACCGACGCTGCCTCATGTTCAGTTCGGGCTGTGTGAAGATATATTTGAGGCTCTTGTGGTCAGTGTATATGTGACAGGTATTGCCCAGCAGATAGTGCCTCCATATCTTCAGGGCATGCACGACTGCTGCAAGTTCCAGATCGTGAGTCGGGTAGTTGGTTTCATGTTTTCTTAGTTGGCGGGAGGCGTACGCAATTACTCTCCCTTCTTGCATTAAGACACAACCGAGGCCCTGGCCGGAAGCATCACAATATACATCAAATGGCTTTGTGACATCCGGTTGGGCTAGCACTGGTGCTGTTGTCAGAAGTTTCTTTAATTCCCGGAACCCATCCTCACACTTCGGACCCCACACGAATTTTGCATTTTTCTTAGTCAAGGAGGTCATTGGTTTAGCAATTTTGGAGAAATCCTTGATAAAGCGGCGGTAGTAGCCCGCTAGACCAAGAAAACTCCGAATTTCTGTGACAGTTTCCGGCTGCTTCCAGTTCAGAACATCCTTAACTTTGCTAGGGTCAACCGCTACGCCCTTTTCTGACAGAATATGCCCCAGGAAACCCACTTCCTTTAACCAGAAAGCGCACTTGCTGAACTTGGCATAGAGCTTGTGTTCTCTTAGCCGAGTGAGTACTACCCGCAAATGTTCTTCGTGTTCTTTTTCATTTTTGGAGTAGATTAATATATCATCAATGAATACCACGACGAACTTGTCGAGCTCGTTCATGAACACCGAGTTCATCATGTACATGAAGAAGGCCGGTGCGTTGGTTAACCCAAAGGACATGACCAGATATTCATACAAGCCATATCTGGTCGAGAAAGCAGTTTTTGGTATGTCTTCCTCTCTGATTTTTATCTGATAATAGCCCGATCTTAAGTCAATTTTTGAGAAGACTTTGGCCCCAGCTAACTGATCGAACAGGATGTCAATGTGTGGAATTGGATATTTATTTTTGACTGTGACTGCATTTAGCGGCCTGTAGTCCACACAGAGCCTTTTACCTCCCTGATCTTTCTTCTCTACGAAGAGGGCCGGACAACCCCAAGGTGACGAACTTGGCCGAATGAAACCCTTATCTAGTTGCTCTTGGAGTTGTATTTTTAGCTCCTTTAGTTCATCCGGTGCCATTCTGTATGGCCTTTTTGAGACCGGGGCTGTACCAGGGATGAGGTCAATGCGGAACTCTATGTCCCTATCCGGAGGCAGACCCGGCAGTTCTTTCGGAAATACGTCCGGGAAGTCACATACTACCAGAATCTTTTTGATTTCATCGAGTTCAGTTGCATTTACTGTGGCCACCATGTGTTTCATGTCTGGCATGTGTACCCGTATAACCTTGCCGCTGACCCTAGACCTTAACTGTATCGTCCTATTGCCAATATCTAGGACGGCGTTGTTTTCGGTCATCCAATTCATTCCCAAGATAACATCAATCCCCTGGTGTGGCAGCACCACGGGGTTGATGATAAATGTCTCGGCTCCTATTTCCAGCTTTAAGTGCCTGACCCCTAGACTGGTATCAATAGGAGACCCTGGGGCAGTGATGTGGTAGTTTTCCCTCAACTTGTGCATTTTTATGTCATGCTTCTGTGCGTATGCTTTGCTAATAAAGGTATGCGTAGCCCCCGAATCAAATAGCACGACGGTCGAACGACCGTTGATCATGAACGTACCAGCGAGCACCGGCACACCGGCGGGAATCTGCTCCAGGTGGATGTAGTGCACCCGACCCGTCTTCTGTGCCGGCCCCTTCTGCTTGCCCTGCTGGGTGCCGCCTGCTGGATTCGGGCCTTGAATTTTGCGGGGTGCCCTGCAATCCCGACTGAAGTGCCCCACCTTGCCACAGTTAAAGCAAGGGTTTCCAGGTCCCGGGAGAGCGAGGACACGTGTCGCGGGGGCCGGAGCTTGTGTGCCGGCGGTGAGCCTCTGCTGCTGCTGTGGCTGCTGCTGCTGTGGCACCCGGTGAACCCAGCCCGGCTGATTGGGCCGGACCGTGAAACGGGGCTGCTGATAGTACTGCTGTGAGGGCCTATAGGCTGACTTTTGCTTCTGGGAGGATCCAGCAGCAGATGTGTTGGCTTGGCGCTTGCGCCTCTGATCTTCATTAGCGACCCGCAGGCGATTCTCTATATCAAGCGCGGTGTCCACCAAGTCGGTGAAGCTCTGGTAACGACGCCCCAAGTGTGTCTGGAGAGTGGGGTCAAGGCCGTTCAAGAGCCTAGCTGCTCGGCGGGGGTCATCTGCCACGTCTTCCGGTGCATACTGTGAAAGGTGAATGAAAGACTGCACATATTGCATCACAGTCTTATTGCCTTGCTTAAGCTCCCGAAATTCCCGCTTCTTCTGCTCCATCAAGCTGTCCGGGATATAGTGAGCCCGAAAAGCCTGGGTAAACTCCTCCCAGGTGGGCTCATGCCCAGCCTGCTGCATTTCGAGGAACGTGGCATGCCACGCGCCTGCTGGTCCTTGCAGCAACTGCCCGGCAAACCATGCCTTCTGTTGCTCGGTCAATTCCGGAAGGAGTGTGAACTTGGACCTAATTGTGCGGAGCCAATCATCCGCGTCCAGAGGTTCAGGACACTTTGTGAAGACGGGGGGTCGCAGCTCCTCGAAGTCCCTGTAGGAAATGCCTCGGTTCCTGGGTTCCCGCGGCTGCAGCTGGCCACGGCCCTGGCGTTCCTCGGCGAGCAGGCGGATCAGCTCGGCCTGCTGCACGACCAGGGTGGCCAACTCCGGTGGGGGTGGAGCGCCATTCGCCTGTGGCTCCGAACCCGAGTGCTGCCCATTGCGAGTGTTCACCATCTGCAAGGAGGATGCCAACGTGGTTTACATGAGATTTTCGTGCATCGTAGGTATAGGCTCAGAAATCATGACATGTACATATCTTGTGTGCAATGCAACCAGGTAGTGCAGAAAACCGAATTCCGAATTTAATTAAAACGATCCAAGTTAAGGCTTAAGGTTTAGCCATTACATCATAGGATGGTGGTTACATCGACCAACCATCGAATCACACATCAAGTGGCGTCCCATATTACATAAATGGGGTACCCGTATGAGCTCTCACCTCACAAATGTTTAGGTACAACCATAAATAAGCACGGAGCGTGGTGAAACAAAATATCGCTATCAACGTGCTAGCTACGCGCCACATACTACTACTCCACTAAGACATCCTCTAAGCCTCAGAGTGACCGGTAGTCGCGGCGTCCTCGTCCTGCTCCATCTCCTGAGGCTCGGAGGACTCCCAGTCCTGGGATCCCTCGTACTGCGCGAGGCGCTGCTGGAGCACCGACACCTGCGCCTCCAACTCCTCACGGCGAGCCTGAGCGTCCCTGTGCCTGGCGGCGAAGAACTGGCTGCGGTCCTTCTCCTGAATGTACAGCCCGTACACCTCGCGGGCGTAGTCCACGCACGCGATTTGGGGGCGCGAGGCGCCCCGTGCCCGAAGGTCGTCGCGACGGTCCTACCACGGGTCGTCGTCCTGTCCGAGGGTAGGGAGGAAACGCAGCACCGTGTCACCCGCCTCCTCCTCAGAGCTCAGTACTGCAAGGGCTGTCATGAGAGCACCCTTGCGAGCGTCCTCCCCACTGACTCCGCGGGAAACGATCGTGCGGAAGCTACCGTTTGCCGTGGTGAGGACCACCTTGGCCTCACAGACTCCCGGCTCGTGGATCAGCTGCGTGGAGATGAACGGGCAGGGGCGACGTCCCAACTCACGCATGGCCCTGCACAGGATCAGGGACATGGGACAGTCCTCCCGGCAACGCTCATGGACCCATCCACCCTCGGCAACCGGCGGGGTGTGGGTCATAGGGGGCAAAGGGCGCCCTCCGGTGGCCTTGCGCGCGGTCTGCTTCGTCCTCACCATCCGTTTGGCATAAAAAGGAGATGTCTTAGTTTTATAAGGGAGTGGATTTTAAAATCATGATCGAGACGGATTGGAGGAAACGTGTAGAGTGGTGTCTTAAAATTTCGAGTTCATGCAATACTCATATTTTTTAGCAGCAAATCCCATTTGACAGAAAAGAAAATCATGATGCATGAGTCGTCCTTATCGATCTCACATCGCACACCCTATTTAGTATTACTAGCGATAATTCGGTGACATATATGCACGGCTCTCTCTAATGCAACTAGGCGTTCACTATCGTTCTTAATATCGCACGTAGTCAGTGTACCTGCAGAAAAATGCATGCTTTCAACATTACCACTCTAAACCTAGAAGTGGCATCCACACAATTTGCGCCGCGTGGACAACGCATCTGTACGGTCCTCTGCTAGACCGGGCTGGCACCCACGCAAGCAAAATGAATTCTTGCTGCGTCACAACAGAAGAGTGGTCACAAACACCGCAAAGGTGACCACCCCCCTTAAAAATTTCTATCCTACCAGCATGAATGCAGAGTTCACAACTAATCGCAAAACTTCCAATAGCTTCCACCAGTTACTGGGGAGGGCTAATGGCCGAAAAGTCGTTTCTCAAAGCACCGAATATGCATATGAGTTCTATCTAGGTCAAAATGTCAGTGATGTCACCTGGATAACACTAACATCCTTAATATGGGCATATCGTATACTCTCATTTTCGAATTACTTGAAAAGGGCTTTCGAAAATAGTTTTGTAAACAAAATCTGGATGATATAACTGTTGTCTGTGTATGATCGGCTCTGATACCAGCTGTGGCGGAACCGCCGATTTAATACGGGCTAAGTACGCCTGTCACCATTAGCTTACAGTGTACTTAGACCGTACTAAACCCGGTCGTCCGTCGAGAAGCCCTCGGCTCTCGATTTGCACCATATCCCAGAGGAACCGACATCACACACATCCGACTCACGATGGAGCCACAACAGTTACATCATCACAGGCATTTGAATAGATAGTAATAAGGCTTTAAGTTACAAACCAGGTTCTGAATAAAATAAGTTCAACATAGGGCCAACATCGGCCGAATTTCGAAATAATGTCTCACAGCGGAAGTCTAAGACCATAGGTCATGCTTAAACCAAAAGAAATGCAGTAGATGAGTGACATCACGCCCACTGATATCACCCCCATGCCATGACATGACTCCTGTCACTCCTGATGATAACAGGCTCCCCCGCCAACACAGGCGCAGAAGAGGAACTCCATACCTGAAATCCAAATGTTGGGGGCAAACCCTGAGTACTAATTACTCAGAGGACTTAATGGCAAGGCTTACGGCTGACGCAAAGCTTGCTTACTATCATTGGATCCTTAGCCTTTGATTCTTAGCTCAAAAGTTTATTTACGGATAGTGGGATTTAACAGCCACTACCCTTGTGAAAGAAAGAGATAATCCTTTGCAAGTACATAGCTATCATCATTATGAAATATCTGAGTCTCAAATAATAATCAACCAGTTGATATCCAAACCATGAATCATATTGCAGAATATTAAGGTTATTACTACGTTGCCCGTCAGTGATATTTGGCATTCTCACACCTGGTGAGCATCAGCGATTCGAATCGATTTTAATTCCCGGGAATAACTAAAAATGCCAGGGGCCCATATGCTTACTCACACGACGGCTTTCCCACATATAGTCCCCCTCCTCCACCTGTCCCATCCCAAGTTCGATTCACTCCCACCTGACTCCCGGGTTGTGCCCCCATGACGAGCCTGCCGACATCTCGGTCTCCCCGTCATGAGTACCAAGCTCCCCCGGGCCACCTTCCTCTCAACCAGTGGGTAGGAACGTGTTTCTGTTCTCCGGATGGCACAAGTAAGGTTTCACCGGCCCCATTAACCGGGTAAGCACTTTAGCAATGGTATGCCAACCAGCAGGCGAACAGCGGACGGGCCTTAAACGACTCGGGCGGAGCCATTACACCGCAACAACACACACCTCGAAAAGTAAAGCTTAATCTCCGCCCGGTCTCCTTTTAATCATCAACAGTGAAGCCATCAAGGCAGTTTCCAGTGTATCATTTTTTTTCAAGGTCAACCTACGTGACGAGTGACCATTCACTCGTGTCTACTCGGCCCTATCATTTCTATGCAACTCGTCCTACGGACCTATTATTGGTGCTAGGGCCAGGGCGGCCAAGGAATCTAATGCAGTAAGGTATCAATCAACTCCTAATGCATATGCGTAACAAAATTCATATTTTTGCTGGGAATCATGTGAGCCTGCCTACCTTCCTCGCTAGGGTTAGCTTCCCCGGCGGTGAAGTCAGGTGCGGTCTGCGGGTACTCTTCTTGCTGCAGCTCGGGTTCCGGGTCTTCTGGCTCCTCGATCACCGGAATCTCCTGCTCCTCGGGCGCGGGGTCTATATGCATGCCATCATATGCAAAAGAGTGCGATAAATGCAGTGTCGGACAGAGCGCAGTGAATATATAACCCGCAGCGGAAAATAGGGCAAAGTAAGTAAACATTTCTATTAGAGGGGAAAAATGGACATGCATGACAACGCAGTACCTAAGACTTGCACCTATATACTTTATGGACTTTCGACACCATGTACTAGCCACCATACTTTTCTTAAAATTTTCCTAGTAATTTAAATACACTTTTTCCTATTTCCCTTTTCTCAACTAGCAACTTTTGTTATTTTTCAAACCACCTCGCAAAACCCACATGCCTGGCCTCATTTTGGATTAGTGGGCTAAATCAGCTATTACCAAGCTAAGAAAATATCAGGGGTTCATATTAGCCATCTTCCATTTAGCACTTACTTCTATTACCATAATTATCTATTTTATCATGAAAAAAGGAAAACAGTGTGTAAATGAGAAAAGCTAGGGCCACAAAATTTCATACACTGTCTAAATACCCTACATAGGCCACTGCCCAAGTTCCACCCCATTTGAAGTTCATTAAAGTTCATTAGATATACTTTTTCCTATTTACAACATAGAACATGCATGTGCAAAAATTGTGAACAAAAGTTGACATGCACAGATCCATATCATATCCATTGCATAGATCATTTTACTGTGGTTCCAGAACAACAAGATTTTCCTTTTTAGGATTTTTATTCGATTTTATATGATTTATCAAAGTTTCAGCCGAAATAAATCCATTTTAAACGAAATTTACTCAGATCCAGGGGCTATTGCATAATTAACCTATAGATCCGAGGGCCTAGACGTAAGATCTACAAGACTCGGTAAACAGGCGGGAGGACCGGTTTGGAAATAGGGGAAAACGCGGGGGCTAGCTCGCAAAAGCGCCCCCGGTCGTCTCCCTCCCCGCGCCAGGGGCGGTCGCGCGACGCGCGCGCGCGGCGCGCTCGCGCGCGCCGGCGAGCTCGGGCTCGCCGGAGCCGCGACGCGGGGTCGAGGGGACGCGGGGCGGGGCGGCGCTCACCGTGGGCGTGAAGTGGACGGCGGAGGCGGCTCGGGTCGGCGGGGAACGGCGACGAACGGCGGCGGCGACTTGAAGCTCCCGGCGCGACGCGACGTCGAGCCGAGCTCGATCTTCTCGGGGGAGAGGAGTCCGACGACTAGATCTAGTGGAGTGAGGGCGGCGCGGAGCGGGGAGTGCGGTGGTGGGGTCGGTTTGGCTCGGGGAGGCCGGATGGCGGCGGCGCGAGCTCGGGTTCGAGCTCGCCGCCGGCTATGGCGGCCGCGGCGAAAAAGGGCTCGGGGCGGGCGGAGAGAGGCAGAGGAGCGGGGCGTTAGGGTTTTGGGGCGCGGGGCTCCTCCCTTTTTAGAGGCCGGGGGTCGGGCAGCGTGGGCAGGGCGGAGAGGGCGCGGGCGGTGGCCGGACGGCCGCGGCGGTGACCGTCGGCCGCGTGGTCGCCGTCGTACGCGGGAGGACGACGCGCCGCGCGGCGCGGACCACGTCCATGAGCCGCGAGCCGCTGACGGGTGGGGCCAGGACGCGAGACGGAAAGACGGGCGCAGTGGACCAGGTCTACGGGGCGAGGCCGAAACGGCGCGGGCCGGCCCAATTTGGACGCCGCGGGCGGGAACCCGACAGGTGGGGCCCACCTGTCATAGAGAAAGGAAAAAAAGAAAATCCAAAAATAGAAAAATCCCCTTTGACTGCTGAGACACCTCTTTTCTATTTGCGTTTTTGGGCATCTTAGAGGCCGATTTAGATGAAACTCAAAATACAAGGAGTGTTCAAAATTTTGTAAGCTACAACTTTGTTATAAACTTTGACCCCCAGTTCTATGGTCAAGTTTGGTCTAAATTTGAATTTGAGTTGCTGCCTCAGGTTTGACCCGCAGGATGCCCCATCTTAGAAATTCTAAAAAACCCTTTTCTAGCCATTTACACCTCATGTGCCTTTTGGGAAAGTTGTGTAGAATTTTATGGTCTACATTTGGTTCAATGGGAGTATTTCATGAAAGTGGCTGTAGGTTTGTACAAACTTGGGTTTTCAAAACCAGGCTGGTTTGGGTTGGTTATTTGGGCTGACAGAAAAAAGTTCAAAACATTAATTTGAATTTATTTTTTGCCCAAACTCAATTTGACAAAGTTGTTCATTAGAACCTTATCTACAACTTTGGTAATATGAGCTTCCCCCACAACCCAACAGAATTCAAACTACAAGCCTGGCATTGTCCATGCTTACTGAAAAAAAAAATCCCACATTATGACCAAATCCCTCTAACCATGATTATGCCATGATGCTTATGATGCATGATAGTGTACAATTTACTTAATTTAGGTACTTGAGATGCTGGAGCATCACAGCTATTTGATTCCACATCATCTAGTAGGGTCCGCTTATCATAAATTTTTTAATAGTTTTTGCACAAGATTTTAGACACCAATGACTAACAAAAGGAAAGAATTGCTTAAATGGGCCATGAACCACCTCGATTGCCATAAATAAACTAGCTACTAACTCATCACTAGTGAGAAGGTTTTCGCTGCTCTCTCTCCTTCACGTAAGCAAATAGCTAATGAAATAGCTAGCCATTGGAGGAACCCTAAGTTCCAACATGCTATTTACAGACTGCTACGCCATAGCGGTAGCGGTAGGTGACACTACCGCTATAGCGGCCGCTACGAACGCTATTCAGTACCTTAAGCCATTTACATTTTGGCTTTTTAAAATCGCATATATTATTTATTTTTTTTGTAATTTGTTTCATTCACATGTTACCTTGAAATTCTTGAGCTTTATTAGTTTTACTATCCATTGCATTCATTCATTCAATACTTTGTGTCATTTGCACGCACGTTTATTCAGTGCTTTATTATGTACTTTATGTGTTGTGGTATTTTTAAATAAAAAACAGGTTACCTATAATTTGACTATCAATGTATATTTGTTATAGTGCTTTAGTCCAAATGTATAAATTAATCTAGAGTGATAAAACTTACATAATTTAGTACCACTAGTTCATCAACTCGTGCTCTCGCACGGATTAGAGTTTTATAGGACATATAGAATAAATCTTTAGTAGTATTAGAGCTGATTATTTTAATTCATCTTTCATAATGGCGTTGTGGGTGCTTTACATGCAAATTTAGAAATTTTTTTAATTTATCTTTCATGATAGCATATTAGATAACTTATATGCATATTTAGGTTTATTTTAATTCATCTTTTATAATGATATGGTGACTAATTTATATGCAAATTTAGGGGATCATTTAATCCATATTTTATAATGGCATGACGTATATTTTTATGTAAATTTATGGGTTATTTTAATTCATATTTTGTAATGGCATGGAGGGTAATTTTTATATAAATTTTGGGGGTTATTTTACTCTATCTTTCGTAATGGCAAAGTAGGTAATTTTTATATAAATTTAGGGGGTTGTTTTATTTTGTTTTTATAGTGGCATGTTGGGTAATTTTTTTAGAAAATATAATAGATCCAATGACTACTATTATTAGAGTTACATGATGGAAGGCTGAATGTTTCTATTTTTTGTAAGAATTTTTAGGGTTTATTTTTTTTTCTAACGCGTCAGGTGAGAATTAACGTGGAGGCTTCAAAAGGAATCTCCAATTAGTAATATTGAGATGGAGCACAATACAACTTAAAATGAATAACCAGTCATTGGCACGCGATTTATTGAGAGAACCTTTTCATGATCGATGATCTGAAGAATTTTATTACTCATGTGTTTACTTAGCTTGTATGGTGGAACAAATCATGCATATGTACTTTGTTTCTCGGATATTGGTAGTGGTAGAAGAGAGCAATCTATAAACATATATAGCTATAGGCATACATTTTGGTTTGAGGGGGTGTTTTAGTTTATTTGTTTGGGCAAAGGTGGATATGTTAATTTAAGGGTTACTCTATTACACGGTAGATGTGGGTATTTTTATATGCAAATTTAGGGATGCTTTATATTATATCGTATAACAGCATTGATGGGTAAGTGGATTAAATATAATAGCATTGATGGGTAAGTTCCTCGTGCTTCTAATTCCCATAAAAGTGATTCTCCGTGACACAACTCTATAGAAGAACTAATTCTTTTGCATGAAGTGAATTAGGAGAAGCCTGTTTTTTCTTTTCATTTTTTGAGGGAACAGTAGGGAAAAAAGGTTAATTTTATTTAAAAATATAAAAAGGTAGAAAAGGAACAATTACAAGTAAGTGTGTATCCATGTTAGAAGCTGAGGGACTAGTGAATTCTTATTTCTATGCCTAAGCAGAGGAAGTTCCTTGGTTCAACTCCTTCAAAGATTTTTGAATTTCTCAAAAGCCAAATACTCCAACACATTAAAATAATCATTTCCATATAGAAGTATTCACCAATTTGTCTCTTAGGTTCTTGAACAGGAGATTCGCTCCTCTACTATCATCAGAAAAGAGATTAATGGCCGCCAACATTGCTTTGCAAATGGGCATGTTATGAACAGATATGATGGTGAAAGTCTGATTTTTTTTCTAACTCCTAGACCCTCTCATTATCCGTGATTATGTGAAGTACCATTTGATGGAGATGTGCCTGCGCGGCAATTTCCAAGACCGACTTCAAGTCGTATCGGCTCTGGTATGAGCCGATGCTGAGTCCGATCAGGACTCAACCTTGCGGGTTTGACTTGGACGCTCACATATGGTATGCGCAATTGGACCTCTATCGGAACTCGGATATTTGATCCGCAAACAATTAGAAACCTGATGGGCCTTTACGAGGTAAAACTCATTAGTGTAGACTATACATATGCATGAGAGGGACGGCTTAGCGATCGGGTTTTTTGTGAGAGCAATCGCAGAAGAAGTTTCTGCGAAACCCTAGCTGTGTCCTAGTCCAATGTTTCAAGATCCGCCGCCAAGTTCGTGGTGCTGACACACCAGAACTAGGCGTCGCCTTTCTGCACGTGTGGATACCGTAGAGGCGTTGCTACGACTGCTACGCTCATCAGCCGACTGGATCCCGACTAGTTTCGAGGGCCGTCGACTGATTCCTGATCAAGATCGGCCAGACGACCCGGCATCGGCTCTTCCGACTGAATGACTACCTGACTGGTGGGGGTGGGCTGACTGCCTAACTGGGCGGCTGATGCAGAAACGGTCGACGACAGAGAGTGTGAAGGAGTATTCCATGGTGTTGGATGACTAGGATTTGAACCTAGGGTAGTCATGATAAAAGAATTAATATAAAATCCAATAAAAACAATACGAACGGTTGATTTCGTAAACTTGGATCCTGAGTGCTAAGGGGTAGTAATGTTTTGCGTTAAATTTCAGAGTAGTCGGGGGCCCTACCCTACTAGCTACTGCGTCCGCCCCTGCATGGACGGCGGCGGCCTCGGAGGCTCCGCACAATGGCACTATCGTCGTCGCCCATGGTGGAGGGTGCTGCCGGCCGTGGCTATTGTGGAGAGCGCTGGCGGACAGGGTGCGGCTGGCAGCCATGGCTTCTTGTGGCGAGCGCCGGTGGACGGGCGCACGGACGCACAGTGGCCACAAGCACTGGCACGCCGGCCAGGCGGCCGGCTGGAGAGAGACGGGAGCATCAAAATCTGCAGGCCAGGGTACCGCGGCGAGCTAGAGAAGCATCGAGCAGGATAGAGGTCGCGATAACGGAGGGCTCGTGGTCGACATGGCAAGAGCGGAGGTGCGCCCGGCGAGGGAAAGGAGCTAGCGGCGCGCTGTGGCCATGGCAAGTGCGGAGGTGCGCGTGGCAGAGGAAAGGAGCAGCGTCTATGGAGGGGGCCGGCGGCGATGTCCGCATTACTTTACCATACGTCAATGTGGGGGCGGCGGCTGGCCTTCGGCATCGGTGAGAGGACGGCGACGGCGTCTCCCTTTCTCAAGAGATCAACGACCAGGCTAAAACCCCGCAGGATCAATCCGGGATGGAACAGATCAAGGTAGAGGGTTATTGGATAATTGTGCATGCTCTGGCGGGGGAGGCATGGGAGGGTTAATAGACCATCGTCTTGCCCATATATGTTCCTATCATTATTCCTGCACTATTCTAATTACCACTCTCTGTCTCTACAGTAGCGCTACAGTCTCTACAGTAGCGCTACAGTATCAAACAGTGTTATAGGCAACCATTTTTACTCCCCCGTTGAGGATAGCCTAAAACACAAAAAGGGCGGCCATCGTCAGATGTAAATTGTACGGACGCAGCTATCTGTTTGCATCCTTGCACCGATAGCTTAATTGCACCTCAATCGCTGCCTCATCTATATCAATATCGGTTCTAACCTTAAAAATCTTGCCGAGATAACTGTTGTTTGTTCAAGTGCAAATGGTTTGTTCAAGTCTCTTCTGCGTGAATGATATCGTTTAATCGACATATTTCAGCCCTAGATATATAATATACGCTCTTGAGTTTTGATCTAGAAAGAGCATGCAAACGTTATTAGCCCGCAATGTCATTACCATTGGCCTTTGGGACAACACCAACAGAATATTTGAGCGCCCGTCTACAGGTGGTCGCCAAGGTGGCACCGTGGCAGCAGCACAAGAAAAGGCTTTGCAGCCGCGGCCGGCAGCAGATACCAAAACTAGCCTGATCATGAACTGAGATGTGGGGCTCCTATGGGCACTCTCTTATTCGATCATCCTACTATTTCAGAAACTACCTCTCACTCTATTTACCTCCCACTCTATTTACAGTATTCCAACTACCTCTCACTCTATTTACCTCCCACTCTATTTACAGTAGTGCTACGTTTACAGAAGCGGGAGCGCTACAGTGATCTTACATGCAGATCATTGCAGGATCTACAAGCAGACCATTCCCATGCAACTGGAGCTAGCTGTAGGGAGGAACAATGGAATAGTGCCAAATAAAAAGGCAAGACAGTGGAGAACAGATGGCAAAGAACCAACAGCTTGCTTTCAATCACGGATTTCCTAAAGTCCAAACATGCCCAAAGGGTCCATGGGAAATGGGAAATACTATTTTGCGCCCAACACTGTCTGTCAACACCCAAGCAGCAAATTAATTAGTTGGCCTGCCTTAACGAGAACAATAGTGCATGCTATTACACAACATAGCTTTAGGTAACTTTAAAGATATATAAGCAACACATATTACAAGACTTTCACAACAAAAGGACTATGGCAAGTGCAACAGGTTATTCAACTACTTCAAACCAGCAATAATATGTGACATGACTGCATCTATATGAGAATAACTTTCTCTCCCCTTCTGTAGCCATACTCCAAAGAACCATCATCATCTTCATCATCAGATTCATCAGATTCATCATCCACATAATTAAGGGGTCGCCAACATGGCATGGGCACAGGCCACCTGTAGTTCAGTTCAATGAAATAATTCTAAACTTGCTGAAGGGAAAAAGTTAAGATAATTATGTTGCATAAATGAAAAACTTTTCAACACCTTGCTTTTTATATCCAAGGAT
Organism: Paspalum notatum; assembly: GCA_022530915.1. Classification (NCBI taxonomy): domain Eukaryota; kingdom Viridiplantae; phylum Streptophyta; class Magnoliopsida; order Poales; family Poaceae; genus Paspalum; species Paspalum notatum. The sequence goes on from CM039692.1 coordinate 31,034,678, forward strand.
TACGAATAAAGCTCATGTCTAGTTTATATACCAGCCATTCAAAACTCATTATGACACTGAATCTTCAGGATTATTGTAGGCACTTAATGTCACTGTGACACTAAAATTATTGTCTCGCAGCAGTAAGTATGCACCATGCATCAGTGGAACTGTCATATACATGCATAAACAGTATTAAGTAAAACTAACAATTGTCCCATCAAAGATTATGGAGGCCTGTAATTTAAAAGGCCATCCGGTTGATTTGTATGTTACCTTATTACTCTCTGTTTTTATTTAAATGACGTTAAGGCCACATTTTAGCCTCTCTAGTTCAAATAGCTTGTTGGAAGTGTCAAACATTAAAAGGAATGGAGGTAGTAGTTATGAATGAACTATTTAGACCATCTAACTACAATTCTTGAAAGAGTAACTCTCTATAGGACGAAGTGCCCCAAGCTTAATATATAGCAGCATGCATCAGGATACCAACCTGTTTAACCTAGCTGCATCATCCCCATCCATTTTCCAGAAAGCCGCACCTGAGGGGTGACTGTCAAGCATGACATTAAATAGTTTATGCTTTACTCAACCTGGTTCAGCAAGCTTCTTAAAATGATCAGAAAAATAACATGTGATATGCAGTTGAATACCTCTTAGACGATTTTAAAATCAAGAAAATGTCCAGCAATGACATGAAAGGGGTTCCTATTTTCTTATCATAGAAGTTCATGCCGAGAACATTCCCATCTAGAGTAACAAGGGGGCCTCCTATCCCAGCCTAGCAAGGTGACATGGAGAAAATGTGATTTCTATTCCAAATAGGTATTGCTAGCCAACTCACTCAGATGCAACCATATATTTACTCACCATCAAAATTAGGAAATAAAAAAAAGGAATTACCTTAGTGATTTTGCACGAGGAACGAACAAGGTAGTTACAATCAAGTGTGCCTGTCCAGGAAACCAGCTCTCCACTCGTAGCCATTAATGCACCTGATTCGAAGCAACGCCCTACAGCTGCAACTTGAGGTGTGTACCTATTAGAGACAGTATTTGCTGGAGAACTAACATAGAAATCCTTGACACTGACTAGAGCAACATTGTAGTGTAGATTATAATGCTCTAACGTCCCTTCTCTGATTTTGCCATCGCATGGTGACACTGCAATCTGAAAATGATACATTAATTAGACTTAAGCAGCACCTCAAAAGAACAAGCAATCACAGAATAATGAGTAACAACCCTCAAGTTTTCAACAATATTACTCCCATCACCAGAACTTCTAATCAAGCTCGCTGATGTCAAAATAATTGTAGATTCATTCCATCGAATAAAAAATCCCGTGCATGCAAAAAACCTTCTCTCTCCTGCAACAGATTCTGGTTATCAACTAGTTGTAATGAAAACACAGATGAAATAGCAAATGACACATCTCTAAAAAATCACCATTGTATGAAGCCAGTGCAACGACATTGCAGTTTATGGTAGAAAAAGCCTGTTCACCAAGTTTTCTCCAGACACCTTTACCATGTATATCACCAAAAGTTTCTTCAAAAGTATTGACCAAAACCATGCCAGCTGAGAAATATACATTTTAGTTGCTAGTGGTACAGGAGTGCTTTAAGGTCAGCAAATTTAGAAACACTGACTCACCGCAATCCTTGGTTGATGGTAACTTAGGGTAACCCATGGAATCTAGATCTAACTGTTCCTGGTTGAGAAGATATCTGGGTGCTGGTGCAATAAGGTCAAACGATCAGCACTGGCATATACTGAATTATTGAAATCATATATGGCAAGTAAATTCTCGTGAATTCTGTATGTGCATAATAACAATGTTAAGAAGTCTCAAGGAGTGGCTGTATGCTGACCTTCTGGGCGGCTATTAGATTTACCAACTACAGGTGCTCCAGACCTGCAGAAGAATATAAAAGTTACTACTAACCCAAAAATCAAATGGATCAAGCCAGTGCCTTAATACAAAAAATGGTGCCAAAACCTACATAGATAGACCATGGGCTAGGAACAAGATAGAAAATAAGGCCTGAAGTTGTATGGATATAAGAAATGTTTCATGAAACCATGAGGATAAGGCCTTCTAGGGTGCACATTTTAGTAAGATAAGCATACAGCTCCAAGAATGGCATAAATATGACAAATCCAGCACAAGGCAACTGAGATCATGCCTAAGGACAGCAAATATTCTGGTTGAGGTGTTAAAGAAACAAGTTAATATTAAAAGTAAACATTGAGAAACTGAGAAAAATAAGATAAGGAAGAGCAGCAAATGATCCAGATTATCATATGCATATGCTGCCTGGAACACAAAAGGGCTGCCCTATAAGCTCATGTAAGGGAAAGGGGAGTGAGGAAGGAAGGGGAAGTGAGGAAGAATGAAGTAGGTAAAATGAAGTGCATACATCAACTAGACATACCCGTAAACAAAACTTCTTGACAGTGGAAGACCTGCCTACCTTTGCCAGGATGTCCAGAAATGCCGCAGATGTTCGAAGATTGTGCCCCATGGTAGGAAACTGGTCTTTCCCTTTACCAGAAAAAGGCTCATGCCAACAGATTCCCCATTTAAAGAGAAAATTATTCCACCTTCCCAAGCCTAATAAAACAATAAAGGTGATAGGAAACAGGGTTACATTTGAACAAAATATAGGTGGTATGGAACAAAATTAAATACAAAATAAAATTTATTTTTATTGCCTACAGGAAAAGCAGAATAAAATGGTCATATCGCCATACAAGTGTACCTTTGAGGTTTCACTCTCAAGATCTTGATCATGCTTAGATACCCTTGGATCACAAACCAATTCCACACTCCTGGATATTAGGTCACCAGAGACACCACGCCCAACTACATATGCCTCACCAGGGAGCACAGATTTCAGCATACTTTGGGAACTTCCAACATGAACATCAAGGAAGGCATCGATGTTGACAACAGCAAAGTTATGATCTAAGTCATATTCATCCAAAAAACCCATGTACACTTCATTGCCTTCACATCGCACTTCAATCTAAAAAACAATAAAAAGGCAAAAAATAATCACATAATGATCAGGAGCAAACAATAGCAATCAACAAATGTCAGCGCCAACCTTTAATTCATAATAGTCTTCGTTTGTTTTACCATCAAAAGCTCTAACCAAACTTGCAGAAGTCAGACACTTTGTAAGGCGGTATCCCTTGCGTGCTATAGCTATGCCCGAGCATGAAAATAATGGTACGTCTCCTACAGAAGATTGCAACTTGAATCATTTAACTGGTAGTGTTTCAATATATATTTGTAGGAAAACAGAAGAATACAGCAGCGGTATATGATTCACCATTGCACAAAGAAATTGAGACGACACTTTTACAAATATCTGATTTAACCCGGTCAGGTAGCTTAGCGAATACATCTCGATTAGAGTCCCCATCACGCAAGTGACCTAGTTGACAAAATGAAACATTAAAACATGAAAGCTCAAATAAATCTGTGAAAAACGTAGAGGATGGGAGGGAAGGGGGGGCTAGCATAAGAGAGGAAGAACTTGCAAACCTGAGACCCATTCAGTCTTGCAACCTCTTTTTTTCTTATGAAAGCTTCTAGTCAAATCACCACCGCCCTTCTTAGCTTTCTGCATCTTTTTCAAGCCTGAAGCAGAATTGTATAACAAAGGGGCAAAATTTGAGGGTCATAAAGTAACAAAGCAACTATGTAAAACTATAACCAACCAGCAAATCGAACGAATGCTAATAAAGGCCTTATGTCAGGCCTGAAAGACCAACATCGATGATTTTAATCATGGTCACCAGAGAAGGTAGCCATAGAGCATAATGTCAGCTATAGCATGGAGTGCTGACATATAAATCCCTGTACACTCTACAATGTTATCTGATGGATCGAAAGTATCTACCAGGTAGCCTATTCCTTGGGTTTTGTCCAATTGTATTTAAGGTATCAATTTTCTCCCCCCAAAACGTACATCAACAGTGTCTTAGAGCAAATGGCGTTATCACAGACGCCTGGGAGAAAAGAGCTCACCTAAGGGCATATTTATTGGTGCAGGCCAGTAGTGCTGTTAAGGTAGTCAGGAATAGGCTTTACTTCCATTAGACTATATGTTTTCTCCACTACTTAGTCTAGACTAGACATACAAAACTACCACAGAAGCAGTGAAGCAGCCATATATGCAACCACACAAATGAACAACTGTCTCGCTTTTAAGATTTCCTCTTGTATGTATGCATAGAAGAGGCCATGCAAACATATAGGCTCCGTTTGGATGTCTGAAGATCTTCTGGCACCTGTGTTTGGTGAAAGCTGTGTTGGTGTAGAAAAAGGGCCACGCACCTCTCAGCTCGCGAGGATATGACGGGCTGATGAGCTAGCCGGAGATGAGGAAGAAGAGGCCGATGAGTCACCGGAGTTGAGGAAGGTCCTCCGGCGGCCTTGGCTCAGCTTTGCCGAATCGCGCAGTGCTCTAGAAATTTATCTCCAAAATCACACAATAACAGAGAACCATGCGTACAAGACAGATCTGGGCAGAACATGAAAATTAGACACCATTGACCATACTAGGCTAGCCAGATCGAACAAAAAGAATGCTCACATTCACATCATCGCTCAGATCTGCAAGCCGCACATCCATCCGGATAAGAATAGAAAAGAGAGGACATGAAAATAGTAGCATCGAGGTCAGACGAAAAGAGGGGGAAGTCAGACCAAGCAACTGTACCTCACCTCCACGAACGCTGATGGGAGCAAGGCTCAACCACGGCTGGTGATGGCGATGAGGAGAGGAGAGCGCTTGTGAGCGGCGGCGAAAAGGGGGAAGGGCAACCCTAACCGCCTCGCCCCCTGCTTTTACACGCGGGTGCATAAGAAGGCCAAGATGGCCAGCCCTGGACAGCCTCTGCTAAGAAGGCCGAATCGCCCGCACAACCTGGACAGGCCAAGTCCCTCCCCTCTGGGTTGGGTCAAATGTATTTGGACTTGACCATGTATCCTGTTCGTGAGGTTTAAAACAGGTCTACGTAGGCTGTTGAGTATCTATCTATCTCTATCTCTATCTATATCTATATCTATATCTATATCTATATCTATATATACACACCCTATAAAAGTCCCAGTTAAAAATAAATTTTATTTACTAAGATGTTTTCTACCCACCCTATGTACCGACCATTGGATCTAGAAAGCAGACCCACAATGTACGTCATCTAACGATCAAAATCGGACCCATGCTCGACGTCAGACAAAAGTTACGCGGTACGGGCAGAAACTCAAGTTTCTGTCGTTATCTAGAGCGCGGCCCGTAATTGTTTGTCCATCTTTTTTCACCAATCGATATTATACCCAAATTTGTACCCATCCGCTCTTCCTCAGAGATTCTAGCCACCCCATTGATTTGTGGTTCCCCAAATTAAAGGCCCGATTTGATCCATTAAAGCCAACGTATAAACATGGTAAAAGTACAACATAAACAGCTATAATAATCCCACATCGGCATTGCAAGTCCGAACAAACTTGTTCATAAGACGTTCATATGAGCACCACCACCACATAATAATCTAGAGAAGGGAAAAAGGGCTACTGGCATAATCAAGAAAAAGTGAAAGGAAATCAAACCGATCTCGAAAAAAGGAAAGGTGGTCGACGAGAGAGGAGGCGGCGGCGACCGGATAGGCGGGCCGTGGGGCAGAGGAAGGAAGAGGAGAGGAGCCCGGCAAGCCCCCCGACGGGGAGAGGCAGCGCGGATCCGGCCACCGCTGCTGGCCGGGGGGGGCCCGAGGCGACGGCCCGCGAGGCGGCCTCCAGCCGGCGCGGAGGATAGGCAGAGGCGCGTGGGGATCGGGGGGGACCCTCCGGGTCGGGGGAGGCGTGCGGAGGGTCAGGCGGCCGGCCGGGGCGGAGGTCGAGGACGGAGACCGCTGGCCCGTCTCTGGTCCACCGAGGAGGAGAGAGAGTAAGTCGGGAGAAGGGTTGGGTTAGGGTTTTCCAACGTCGGCGCACAACGTATAAGTGAGGCAGCGGCAAACATCAGCCGTCCATCGCGATTTTGGACGGCTGAGGGCGCCCCTCCCAGGGGGGGATCGGTGGATCCAGGCCTGAGCCGTAGCTCAGCTGGCTTCGCTCGCAGGTGTGTGCGAGCAGCCGGGCGACACCCCGTGCCTCGGGTTATCCCCAGCTGCCTCTGAGGTTGTGCCTGGGTGTACAGGGTACGTACACGTGCGCGTTTGGTATTGCGTGTTTTCCACGTACTAGAGGTTTCAATCTCCTACTTGTGTGTAAAAGGACGCGTACGCGTGTGTGCGTGAGTGAATTTGTGGCGTTCTTATTGTACCCTCTTAAAAAGGAAAAACAATGTTATAACCTAAGTTCATATAACATTGTTTATTTATTTTTTTATTTTTTTTTGGACATGGAAAAACAATGTTATAATCTAAGTTCATATATTTTAATCACATGCGGGAGGCACATGCAAAATAAAATTATATTGTTAAGTTTGGTTTTTATGATAATAAATATCAACTACTATCTTGATGAATTCGATCCAATTTGGAAGTTTTGCCAATAAAGGATTATTAAGTTTCATTGTTGGAACTTTGGCAGAAAAGGATTGCAGATTTAGTTTTGGACCTTTGCTTTTTTTTTACTTCAATGAACAATTAGCAAAAATCATTAATAATTTTAATGTAGTCACGTACGGGACGTAATCACTGATTATATTTTAATCACGTGAGGGAGGCACATGCAAAATAAAATTATATTGTTAAGTTTGGTTTTTATGATAATAAATATCAACTACTATCTTGATGAATTCGATCCAATTTGGAAGTTTTGCCAATAAAAGATTATTAAGTTTCATTGTTGGAACTTTGGCCAGAGAAGAATTGCAGATTTAGTTTTGGACCTTTGCTTTTTTTTACTTCAATGAACAATTAACAAAAATCATTAATAATTTTAATGTAGTCACGCATGGGACGTAATCACTGATTAAATTTTAATTCATCAATTTAATCAATAATCAAATTGTAAAAGAGTACAACAAAATATTTTGTTGGGAAGGTAGTTGGAACAAAATGAATAAAATATGTGATGGTGAGATTTGGAGAAAGTGGTATGGAGTAGGGTGACAAATGAGATACGGAGGGGATATTTTTTAGACGAGGCTAAAATATTCTAAAGAGCGGAATTTAAGGAATTGGTCGAGCCCACCGCCCACGTTAAAAAATAGGTCATGTCATTGTTATGGATGCTGTCATTGTCATGTACGCGAAGTGATCAAACATATTTTAAAAAAATGCAATATTGATCGCACTCCATAACTATGATTTATGTAGGGTATATTTGATCTGATCTTGTTGTTCATGAAAGAAATTTTTATTTTTTTATGGACCAAATAATGATGTTTATTCATGCAAGGTATATAATTTTATGTTGTAGCCCATATTGAGTAAAAAGAATATCAACACCACATTTGGAGGCATGATTTTAGTTTTTTATATGCGGGTCAATATCAAAAATCATGTATTGCAAATTATAAAACAAATAATAACTATTTATTTTTTTAGTCACGTGCAGGACGCACGTGCATTTTTACTAGTCTTTCTAAATGAACAGGTGGGTACGGCCTGTTTTCGAGTTCTTCTGTGCTGTGCACGATAGCCCCCATATGCATTGGCGAAAGGTGATGTTTCATAGTAGTTCGAGATCTCTAGTAGTTCATGTATCAGCTCTTGTTAACATGATATAAATAACATTTCATAGTTTCATGCAGGCACAAGAGCATGGTTTGCACTCTTCATTTGAATCACCAATTGACAAGTCCATATGTGAATTTCATGAAAGATGGAATGGTAGCTGCAGTAACTAATAATGATCCTGACAATGACTGCTTGCACAACCAGATTGTTACTGAACTCGAAATCAATGGTGGTATGGTTGTCTTACAGCAGAATGAAACACCGGAGCAATACAAACCAAGAGTGGCAGTGGTGTGTATGATAAAAATAACCCAGAAGGGAATGCAATGTATGTTCAAATCCATGGAGGACCTCAAGAACCGTTAGAAGAGCCATTTGTGAATAAAATTCATGATGCAATTGCCCCTGTTAAGAAATCCATAAACTACCTTCTCGATCCCAAGGAAAGTCAGTCTGGTTGTTTTGCTTACATTGCTATTGTGACGTCTTTTGGCCGTTGCTTGGGGCTCTAGGTTTTTTTTCTTCGGGAAAAGGTTTAGTAATTCTCTGTTAGCTAAGAAGTAAAGAAATTGTGAATATTGTGCTTAGACAGATTTGTTTCATCTGTAATACGTGAAATCAAATTAGTGTGACGATCATTATAATACGTATATGTATGCAACATCCGCTGATAATAAAAGATCTAGCTGAAACATAATGCTAAGCATTGGTAGTGTTTTTCTTGTGCGGTTACTTCTTGCTGTTTGTTCAAAGGAATCCCTACCTACAACTACAAGTTCATAGAAAACAACACACAAAACTTGTTTCTGCAAAATTTGTCTTTGTCAATTTCAATCAAAATTATATCCATGGTCGCATACAACGCAGAATAAGACGATGGATACGGGATACCAAATCTATTTTCTGACTTAGTATGCCCAACAGCTGCAGAAATTGATGATCAGCAAAAACAACAGCTATAGGTGCATCGCACATCCAGCATTTACATCCTTAATTCTTGATGCAGCACGCAAGCTTCAGCAAAGATCAACATGACTGTCATTCAGCTCTCCTATAACAAGGTTTTTATTTCTTCAATCCAACTTGTCACGAGCAAGTCGAGCTCGGTGCCTAAGTTCTGCTCTCTTACATTTCACCATCAATTGACACAATGCAATGAGACTGCTAACCTGGAATGATGAGAAGATTTGAAATAGAAACAATATAAGATGAATTGCAAATAGAGACCAGAATATAGTGAACAGAAACTTTGACATCAGGGCAAAGCCAGAATTTTACAAACCACGCTGACAACAGATATGAAGATAAGGGTTCCAGACCAGACAACAGAGATGAAAACTCCAGAACGGTCAAAATAATTCCGACTGGCAAAGCTCATCCAGTGCTCTTCTCGGTATTTGTTCATCTTTTCAGCTAAATACACTCCTGATTCTGCACACAGGTAAAACATGAACCTGATCATAACCAAAACAAATCAGAACGAAAGGTTCCAAATTTCCAATCTTTGAGATCTCACTGTAACCTAGTGTTGCAAGATATTGTGGAACAATATTTATAACATCATTGATTTTTCATCCAAAATCCAGATTTTGCCACTATAACCTTGGAGCTCTATGAGACAGTGAAAAAATGGTTTGGATTCAAGGAGCATACAGCAGCACTGGCAATCAATATAAATTAATTTATCTGCTTTAGTTAGCGAAATATGCACTGGTCGGTCATATTGATAAATTGGTACGTCAACACCTAAATGGTCCTTCCCTATAACTGGATAATATCAGATCGAAATCCACTGCGCACACACAATTTCATTTTGCATGAAAAAGGTGTAAATCAGAGTCAGGCGGCACCAAAGCATAAGAGCTAACAAAAGAGACTCAGATTTGTCCTGATCAATTTAAACTACAAATTTATCAACATCAGACATATCTTGTTGCGGATGGAATCGTGGACTCTTCACTCAACAATGATTTTTCTCAACAATGATTTACTAGTAGGTCATATGCAATGCATCATTACTAGTAGTTGATTCCTTAGATGGTATTGAATCTAAGGGCACGTCGAAGGGCTCTTTTGCAAAAACTGAAGTCACCGCCGGATGGTAATCTAGCGCTCCACATACGTCGGGTGCACGAGTGCACAGCACAACCGTTTGCATGGCAGTCGGCACCGCGTTCTGGCCATCCTGATGTTTCAAAGGCCAAGATCAACGTAGATTCCGGGTTGCAAGGAAAGAAAAAACGAAATGTAGTGGAAAAACTAAATGGACAAATAATCGGACCGGAGCGAGAAATGAGCAGACGAGGGCAGGGCGACGCTGGCACCTGGGGCGACCGGGGAGGGCGTCTCTGCTCGGGCCACCATGGGGGTATGTAGAAAATTGCTAGGGCACGGGGGCGGAACCATGGGGCAAAACGCCGGAGGACGAAACGCTGTGGTTCGTGTGAGCATGATTTACATGCTAAGTTGTTGTAGATGTAGATGTTGTAGATTGAAAATAAATGTAGAGAAGAGAGTAGAGATTGGACATATTGGTCAGCCACAACACATAACCCAGCACATCAGTTTTTTTCTGAAGCGAGGTTACTCCAAAATCCAGCACAGCCACAACGCTTGATCCAGCCACAAAAATCCCGGAGTTCAATTTAGAGGGACGTGAACAAGTGTGAACAGGGTAACCACCCAAAAAAAAAAATCCAAGATTTAGATTTTAGTGACAGCGTGGGACATAGACGAGCGTGGCCATTGAGTTGACTTAGAAGTTTCAGTACATGCCGTCGTGGCGGCAAATACGTGCCAGAGCGGCTATCGGATACTAATGTCAGTGCCGGTGCGCCGTGACGCCTTCGACCCACCACACCACCACCACGGCACCATGCATGATGCATCACGTACTCCGTGGCGCGGGCGCGGCAAGGCACAGGACGTGACGGGGTCTGATCTGCCCGCGTGTCCACGCGCCATTGGCTGCATCTGCATGCATGGGGCCGACACGCTCCACGGCCTTCATGGCTATGGTGCCAGCCGAGCCGGCAAGCCCCCAAACTGAATCGCCACTGGCGGCAGCAGCAGCAGCAGCACCAGCACCTGATGAGCAGTGGCCGTGGGTTTCGTACACAGCGTCTCCTCGGACTTGGGAGAACGAAGCCGCATGCGCACTGATCGATCGACGGTTCTGTGCCATGCATTATTGAGCTACGTACACTGCATCGATCTGCATATATGCCTCTTGATGCCGGTCGAATGCTTCCCAGCAGGGAATTCTCATGCTCTCATGCTTAGCAGCCAGGTATGCAAAACGTGGGCCGTAAAATTTTTTCAGAAGAGATCTTCACGGATCCCCGCCTGCCGGCCGGCCGGCCGGCCGGGAAATTCCACAGCGACATGCGCACTCCAGCAGCATTATGTGATTCCCTGGCTATTTCCGGCGAATCAACGACGACGTTCGTCGCCGTCATCGTCTCTGCATCGATTATTCCTCGTGGAATCCAGTACTGGTGGCAGCGATACGTGGGCGGATCGTTTGGTTCGTTTCACGGATCGCCGCCGGCTCGATACGGCCGGCGACGGCAAGCTCATGGAGAGACTATAATGTGTCTGAGGATTCGAGGACTGCCGGAACGGGCCTCGTTGGTCAGTCTCGGAGGATCTCCCCCCTCAATTTTTGGCGCCGGCCGGGAATCAGTTCGTTGGGCTCGGAATTTGTGGGAGAAAAACTGTGCTTTCCCTCGTTGAAGGTGCTCATGATGGCCCTGCGTGCATGCATGGCGAGGATTTTTCGGCCGTTGTCCAGTGAGTAGTGACGTGTCTAATTTGACATTTTGACGGGACACAATGCCGGAAGAACTAGAATCGAAAAAAAAAAAAGATATTGATCTACCGAAGTGTATATCGACGGAGACGAAATATCTCGACGTGTGCGTCGCATTGTTAATTTGGAGATGTCACACAAAAATTTAATTTTGTGCAAGGCCTTACACGTCCACGATGTATGAACCAAAATATGTATATTGGAATAAATATGTTGCTGGAGATGACCTTAGTGGTAAAGACGATGAAGATAGTAGATAGGTAGGGCCCAGCTGGCGTTATGTATGTTGCAGGCTGTGATAGTTTACATAGGCTGAAGCAATTTGCTCTTGCAGGCTAGTATCCATGACATAAGCTATCCTAACTTTTTGGTTGGCTCTTGCTCTCCCTCAGTCCCTCGAGAGGCATGATTGATTTGCCAAGGTTTTGGAGGGCTACTGATGAGCACCATCAAATTCTCCTAGAAAACACTGGCAGTGGAGCATGATAAGTGTTAAGAACTAATGACGGTGGTGATCTCATCATCAAGGAATACTCCAGAAGATTAGCAGTTGCTTAATTACCCCTAATCGTGATTAACTATAATGTAAACGTGAATAAGGATGAACAGACGCGAGGCCGTCTGATCATTACCGAACAGGATCGTAAGCACCTATTCATCATGTATATATTTGTACATTTGTTAATGGAATACACACAGTGATTCATTCACCGATCATTCTCTCAATTCATAATCTCCTACTTCTAAACACGTTATCATGCACGTCTCCAACCGCTGAGGAAGAAGGCCACCGCACCGACGAACTCATAGTGAACCCGACGACCGGAAAAGAGGAAGAAGCAGTGAGAACTGATGAACACTGGCGACACGAACCAAGGTAACGAAGATGCCGATGCTTACCCTTCGCCGCCTGGTGAAGAAACTTCGCCGCGCCGTCATCCGAGAGTTCATCCATGCCTGCCACGCCGGCGTGCTTGATGACGACCGCGTCGGCTTCGCCATCACCGTGCCATCATGCGCCTGAGCGCCGCCGGCTACACCGGCGTCTTGCTCCCCGCTCCCCAGAGGCCTACTCATCGCGAACCACTTCGCCGTGGACCTCCGCGTCGCCGTGAAGCAACGCCACCAGTGGTGGTGGCCCCTCCGCCTTCGGCTCAGGTGATGGGGGTGCCTGCCTCCAACCCGTTCCCACCGGGCTACTGCCCGGTCCACGAGTACGAGCCGTGTATCCTCCGCGACGCCGGCGTCTTGGACTCCACCACCACCGCCGCGCTTCGCCTCAACGCCTCCAACGCCCCCACCACTCCACCGACTCCGACTCCGGCTGAAGAGGAGAGACCTCGATGGAGGCCCCCAACGCCCGTGCCGCTCGGTTTCGGTCGTCACCCAACCATGGCGGCCAGGACGGGTTGCCCACCCTTCTACATCGATGCCCTGGATGACGCGGACTCCGACGCCGTGGTCACCGACGATGTGATCGTCCCACCACCACCCTCCGCCCTCCCGATGCCGCCTCCTTCCATGCTCGCTCCGCACCGTCACGCCGGAGAGGCGGCCGCGCGTCGCCCGGGACTCCGCCCCGTCCAAGACGAGAACTCCACCACCGGCGCCCTCCCTAACGGCTTCGGCACCGGCGGGTGGCTCTCCTCCGACGAGGAGAGGGCGGACTCCATCTCCTAAATCGACACGGGAAGAGGGGGAGAAGGGGGCTACGGCGGCTGCGGTGGCTAGATCCGGGTGCAGAACGGCGATACCTAGCGACGGGCATGGCGGATCTGACCGGCGGCGGCGGCTGATCGACGGCGGCGGAGGAGACAGAGAGGCGGCGGCGATTGGAAGGGGGCGAAGGGATGCGGCTCGAGGGCTGTAACCCTAGCCGCCGGTCTGCTCCCCTTTTATACGGGAGGCGCCCGGGTCTCCTGGGCCGGGCCGCGGGCAGGCCGCCCCACTTCGGCTGGCAGGCCGGCTCCGGCTGGCAGGCCACCTTCGACTGGGCCGGCTCTGGAAGTTCATCGAAAGCCCCATTTAACCCCTGTGTTAGTGTGGTTATGGTCCACATAGGCCCATACCCGGTTTATTAGTTTGTATATATGTGTTAGTTTACATATTTTCAGCATTTTTCTTTTATATTTCTTAACTATAGTATTAGTTAGATGTGTTTAATATTATGTCCCTGTTGTAATATGTAACCGTGAATATGTGAATGTATATATGTGTTTGTATATATTTTTGTCTCTTGTGTATGTTTTCACATAAAATGACACTACACTACACAATTTAAAACTCTCACGATCACGTATATAAGAGATTCAACAAACTCTCACACTTTGTATATATTTGAGATTGTTTATAGGGTTAAAAGATGCATACAATTACATATTTGCAAATTTTTATATAACACATGTATCATTAATTTAGATATATCTTACATTTAGTTTGAGAACTAACATAGGGTGATAGAGACTAGGGCATTGGCTGCATTTTATTCAAAATTATGAATATTTCTACCCAGAGACCATGCCTTTTGAGCAGCAATTTAATTGCCTGTCACTAAGAGGTCTACATTATGTCCCAACACAATGACTACCTATACATGTTATTCTCATTAACTAATGTTTGGATACTTGGCCTACTTGTATCTGATGTTTAAGATATATAACAATTTTAATATTACAACACCACCATTAAGGTTTTTAAAATTTACCACATAGGTAAATTAATAAATCGATGGTTATGCATTGTAGGAAAAATGCAAAGAACCAAAGAATTTGAAGAACTTGCACTTGATGGAAGCAATTATTCTACTTGGGCATCAGACATGAAAATTGCATTTGCATCACGAAAAATTTTACCTGCCATTAATCCACCAGTTCAAAATGGTCCTGATATAACTGACCCCATGAAGTACACTGCATTACTCTTATTAAGGACTTCTATCCACAAAGATCTAAAGAAAGAATATCTTTTGAAAGAAAACCCCCACACTCTATGGGTTGCATTAAAATAACGTTATGAACTGCAAAAGGAATTGATATATCCTGATGCAGATCATGCATGGAATCACCTACGCTTTCAAGATTTTAAATCCGTAGCTGATTATGATCATAGAGTTCATGACATATGCACAAGTTTGAAATTTTGCAATAAAGAACCAACGGATGCAGAAATGATAAGAAAAACTTTATCAACTATGCATCCATCGGATAGGGTATTAAATAATCAATACAGTAAAGAGAACCACCAGGTCTATTCCCAACTTATTCACTCTTTAACTCAGTCAAAGAGACATGATGAACTCCAATTGAAAAATCATCATTTGCGCCCAGTTGGCTCCGCACCTCTACCTGAAGTTAATTATGCACATAATAAGGCTAAGAATAATAAAAAGACAATTAGCGGATCTCCACCAAGAAATCCAAATATACCACCTGGTCGTCATGGTCGCAATTTCAACAAAAACCATACACACAAAGAAAATAAGAGGGCACGCGGGAATGCACCACTCCCAAATGATAAACCTAGAGTTTGTCATAAGTGTGGTTGTAACACGCATTTTGCTGCCACTTGCCGTACTTCTAAACATTTGGTAGACCTTTATTTAAAGTCACTTTGCGATGGCAACAAAAAATCAAGATATGAAGCTCACTTCAATCAAGCTACTGAGGAAGATAAGGAGGATGGTTGTTCGTCCTAGGTTTACCATGAATCGCCCAACAACAATACACTCACTCAGCAGATGGATAATATGATGATTGAATACAACTCGGACGACATATGCGGAGATTTAGTTTAGATATCTAAATCTGAAATTATGATACCCAATTATTATTATAAGTGTTGTAATAAGTTTATAGTTCAAACTCACATAGCTTAGAGTTTAAACTTAGTTGTATTAATAAGAGTTGTACTAATATTAGTATGAAACTCATATATGTACTAATATTATTATTATGTTTTGGGTATTAGATACCATATGTATGTATTGATAAGTATAAAATAAATAAAGAATTAATTATATAATTCTTGTGTTTAATTTAGATATCTAATGAAGACGGTTCACCGGAGGAGGAATTGTGCCTTGTGGATAGTTGCACCACAAACTCTATACTAACTGAAATTAAATATTTTCAAACTTTAAAGAAAAAGGAAGGAAACGTTTTAACAATTGCCGGGAAAGATGCATTGATAGTTGGTTCTGGTAGAGCAATTATCACTCTTCCGATGGGTACTCAAATTGTAATTGAGAATGCTTTATTGTATCCCGATTCAACTCGTAGCTTACTAATTTATAGAGATGCTCGTAAAACTTGGATTCATGTGGAAACATATGAAGAAAATAAGGAAGAATGTTTTCTTTTTACCAAACCTACTGAATATGGCAAACAAATATGTGAGAAAATTCCAACTCTTGAATCCGGATTATATTATACATACATTAAGCCCATTGAACATGTTGTATATAAAGTAATTTTTCAGAACATCGATGTATTTTAAACTTGGCATGATCGACATGGGCACCCAGGTATCGGTCATGATTTGACAAAAGCAAAATTTCCCAAAATTTCAGATTATGTATGCACTGCATGTGCTACAGAGAAATTGATTTTAAAACCTTCGCCACTTAAAACTCGAACAGAACCACTTAGATTTCTTGAAAGAATTCAAGGTGATATTTGTGGTCCCATTGAGCCATCGTCTGGACCATTCAGATATTTTATGGTTTTAATTGACGCATCTACGAGATGGTCACATGTGTGTTTATTATCCACTAGAAATCATGCCTTTGCTAAAGTAATGTCTCAAATTATAAAGTTAAAGGCACGTTATCCTGAACATCGAATTCAATCAATTCGAATGGACAATGCTGCTAAATTTTCCTCCAATGCTTTTAATGATTATTGCATGGTTTTAGGAATCCAAGTTCAGCACTTAGTTCCTTATGTCCATACTCAAAACGGTTTGGTTGAATCTTTAATAAAAAGAATAAAGCTCATTGCACGTCCATTACTAATGAATTACACTTTGCATACGTCATGTTGAGGTCATGCAGTTTTACACACTGCCGGCCTACTACAACTAAGACCAACTGCATATCATGACTCCTCCCCTATGGAGTTAGTACGAGGAGACCCTCCTAGGATTTCCCATTTGCGTAAATTCGGGTGTGCTGTTTACATACCGATATCACCACCACAGCGTATCTCTATGGGTCCCCACAGAAAGTTAGGGATTTATGTGGGTTACCAATCTCCGTCGATAATAAAGTATTTAGAACCCCTTTACGGCCCGGTTCGCTGATTGTATTTTTAATGAGGAACATTTCCCAGCATTAAGGGGAGATTTTAAGTACCAGAAAGGAGAATGCCGAGAAATTGATTGGGATGTGAAGAGTATCTTCTCCTCAGATCCCCATACTAAAAAAATGAACTTCAAGTTCAGAAAATCATTGGTTTGCAAAATATTGCAAATAATCTGCCTGATGCATTTACTAACTACAAAGGTGTAACAAAGTCTTTCTTTTCTGCTAGGAACGTGTCTGAAAGAGTGTAGGTACCAAATAAACCACTCAAACTTCTACTAATAAAAAGAGGAGAAGTAAGGCAACTAATAAGGAGGCAACTCCTTCAAAGAAAAGAAAGACGGTGAATGCACATCAACAAGTAATTGATGAAACTCAAATTAGATCTGATCCACAACCCTTTTCGAATGCGCGCATGGTCGAAGTAGGGAAATCCTAATGTGTCCTTAAGGGTTGATGAACTAGCTACCAACTATATAGAGACTGGCGAAACCTTTGACCGCAAGGCTACTATTGTCGACACTTATTTCTCCGAACAAGTTGTTAACATCTTTAGTGATCCAGATCCTAAATCCATGGTAGAGTGTAGAAAACGCTCGGACTGGAATCAGTGGAAAGAAGCTATTGAAAAAGAGATAGCCTCGCTTTATAAAAGAGAAGTATTCTCGGAAGTAATGTTAACACCTAGAGGTACCTTCCCTGTAGGATACAAGTGCGTATTCGTTCGTAAGCGAAACGAAAATAGCGAAGTGGTGAGATATAAAGCAAGGCTAGTAGCACAAGGCTTCACGCAAAAGCCTGGCATCGATTATAATGAAACGTATTCCCCAGTTATGAGTGGCATAACATTCCGATACTTAATTTTATTGGCAGTTCAAAATCGTCTATCTTTACAGTTGATGGACGTAGGAACTGAAAGGATCAAGATGTCCAAGAGGGGGGTAAATTGGACTTCTAATTTTGAAATTCAAAAATAAAACCTATCGCACAATTCTCAATTCACCCTAGTGCCTAAACAAGTGATCCTAATGAACTACACGCACAAAAGGTTTGCAACCTAGAGCCAAGCATGCAATTCTAGGAAAAGTAAAGTGCGGAAAGTAAATGCGGAAATGTAAAGAGAAACACAAGGATTTTTTTCCCGAGGTTCGGGGAGACACACGGTCTCAACCCCTACTCCTCGTTTGGCGCCCCTCGCAAGGCTTTGCTCTCGCGGGCTCCTCGTAAGGATTCCGGCCTCAAACCTCGTAAGGAATGAGGTTGGCAAAGTGACCTTCGCAAAGGTCAAGCAACCCCTTGATCCGCGGACCAAGTGCTCTCTTCTTGATGAAGCTCTTTTCCGCTTCGGACCGGCGAGCTTGAGCCGGTTACAATCCCTTCGCAAAGGGCTTGCTTCGCTTCTCCCACTCACCGGGAGCTCGCGGAACGCACGACCGCAGCCGTCTAGGTGATCGCAATCACCAAGAGTAACAAGCTTTGGCTTCACTTGATTCAACTCCAATCAAGGAGTTCTCTTCCCTTCAAGTCTCTTGCCCAAAGCTCAAGATTAAGTTTTCTCTCATAGTTGATGACGTGGAATGTAAGCATCTCATTGTATTTTTCATTTCCCTTGAGCAATATGCCATATCCGGACTTCATGCTCTTAACCTTAAGCTTGAGATATTCATTCTCATCCTTTAGCTTGATAAGAACATTAGCTTCTTTATCACTTGAGCTCTTGTTCTTGCACTTTTCACATGGTTTGTCTCCCTTGAGCACATTGGGGGATTTTCTCAATTCAATCTTGAGCTTCTCAAGTTCAATCACTAGCTTCTCATGCTCACTCTTGGGCACACATGTCTTCTCACAAGAGTTGATGTCATTGGGAGATTCATCAATCTTGCGAAGAGAGTTGATCTCTTGAAGCTTTGCCTCTAGTCCTTTTTTTTCATCAAGCTCAATGCTATGGAGTTGCAAAATGCGATTTCTTTCACAAAAATCTTTATGAGTGGTTGCCAACTCCCTATAGCACTTATTCACTTCATCTAGAGTCTCATTGAGTTCTTTAATTCCCTGTGTTTGCTCAATGTGAGACTTCTTGATCATCTTGTAGCCATCATCAAGTGCATCTCTCTCTTTGACCAATTGCCTTTTTGTTGATGAAAGCTTCCCATTTGCCTCTTCAAGACAATTGATCTTCTTTTGCATCTCATCAACTTTGCCACTATCATTGCTCATCTCTAGCTCATTGCACTTGCTCAAGAGTGTCTTCTTCTCAACTTTGATCTTCTCAAGCTTGGCACTTAACTTGCTTAATGCCTTGTTTTGATCCTCAACTAGACTCACAAGTTCATCATAGGAACGCATATCATTATCGTCATCGGAAGAATCGTCAAAGGTCTTTACCTTGTCACCTTTAGCCATGAGGCATAGGTGTAGAGTGGATAATGGAGTAGATGAAGTCGGTGTCGGTGTAGAGGTAGTCACAATAGCAAGACCGGCAATCACTTCATCTTCATCATCACTTGCATCGGAGGAATTGCTTGATGTATCCTCATCGGTCATCCACTCCCCAATGTAAGTTTTGCCCTTCTTCTTGAAGAATTTCTTCTTGAATTGCTTGAGGGCCTTCTTCTTGTTTTTTTTCTCATCATCACTTGACTCATCACTTGAGTCATTCTTGTACTTCTTCTTTTCTTGTTTCTTCTTGGTGGCAACTCGGCATTGATATGAGAAATGACCAAGTTTGCCACACTTGTAGCACTCCGTTTCTTCAAGCTTCTTCTTAGATGGAAAGAACTTCTTCTTGCTTGAGGAGTACTTGATGCCCTTTTTGTCAAGGCGACCCAAGGCACAAGTGACCTTGTGCACAAGCCGGGCCACCTCATCATCGCTATCCTCTTCTTCTTGCTCATCTTCTTCTTGGGTGTCCACCACAATGATTTTCTTGGGGGTGGATTTCTTTTCTTTTGATGAGTTTGTCTTTAGGGCAATGTCCTTTCTTGCTTGGAGGCTCCGCATCCGGTGTGATGTGCATATACATCTCATGAGCATTGACCTTCCCAAGCACACCGGATGGAGTAGCCTTGGAGAGGTCGGTTTGGTGAAGAACCGTGACAATGTGGCCATATTTATCGACCGGAAGGAGGTCCAATATCTTCCTTGCCACATCATCTTCCTTGATTTGAGTCAAACCAAGACCGTTGATCTCCTCTACAAGCACATTCAAGCGAGAATACATTTGATTAGCATTTTCATGAGGAAGTATACGAAAATCACTTAGCTTCTTGCTAAGAGTACTATGGCGTTGCTCTCTCTCGCTCAAGGTTCCCTCGTGGAGCGCACAAATCTCTTCCCATAGCTTGTGCGCGTCCTTGATGGTTCTCACGTGATTGAAAATCTCTTTGCACAAGCCACGAAAGAGAACATTACGAGCCTTGGCATTCCACTTCTCGTAATTTTGCTCCGACGTTGTGGGCTTATCCTTATCGACCACGGCGGGAAAGCCGGTGACGGCCGCGGTATAGAGTAGTGGATCAATGGCTTCCATGTACGACTCCATACGGACCTTCCAATATGGAAAGTCGTCGCCATTGAACACGGGCGGAGGGCCTTCCCCACTAGACATCTTGCTCAAGGCGGTGAAGCCTCAACCAATGAGCACTCGGCTCTGATACCAATTGAAAGGATCAAGATGTCCAAGAGGGGGGTGAATTGGACTTCTAATTTCGAAATTCAAAAATAAAACTATTGCACAAGTCCCAATTCACCCTAGTGCCTAAACAGGTGATCCTAATGAACTACATGCACAAAAGGTTTGCAACCTAGAGCCAAGCATGCAATTCTAGGAAAGTAAAGTGCGGAAAGTAAATGCGAAAATGTAAAGAGAGACACAAGGATTTTTTTTCCGAGGTTCGGGGAGACACACGGTCTCAACCCCCTACTCCTCGTTTGGCGCCCCTCGCAAGGCATTGCTCTCGCGGGCTCCTCGTAAGGATTCCGGCCTCAAACCTTGCAAGGAATGAGGTTGGCAAAGTGACCTTCGCAAAGGTCAAGCAACCCCTTGATCCGCGGACCAAGTGCTCTCTTCTTGATGAAGCTCTTCTCCGCTTCGGACCGGCGAGCTTGAGCCAGTTACAATCCCTTCGCAAAGGGCTTGCTCCGCTTCTCCCACAAGCACCGGGAGCTCGCGGAACGCACGACCGCAGCCGTCTGGGTGATCGCAATCACCAAGAGTAACAAGCTTTGGCTTCACTTGATTCAACTCCAATCAAGGAGTTCTCTTCCCTTCAAGTCTCTTGCCCAAAGCTCAAGATTAAGTGTGGATTTTGTGGTGTAGGTGACCTTTGAGTGTATATATGTGTTCCTGGGTTGCAAAGGTGGTAAATGAGGGGAGGGGGAGCCTTTAAATAGGGTGGAGCTCAAAAACTAGCCGTTGGGGAGCTCCAACCGTTTTTCTGCGTACCCACCGGACAGTCCGGTGCTTTACCACCGGACAGTCCGGTGGTATATAAAATTTGAATTCCCGTTTCGCGCCAAGGGCCTAAGAGCCACCAGACAGTCCCGTGGTTACCCACCGGACAGTCCCGTGGTTACCCACCGGACAGTCCGGTGGTTACCCACCGGACAGTCCGGTGGACGGTTGAGCATAGCCAACTTGGCAACCCCTCAGCTTATAACGTCCGGTGGTTTCACCGGACAGTCCGGTGCTGAACCACCAGACAGTCCGATGGTTAGAAAAAAACTGAACGAAGAAAACACTGCCCTCGGTTTATATCGTCCGGTGGTTTCACCGGACAGCCCGGTGGTGAGCCACGGGACAGTCCGGTGGCTATTAAAGCTCAGCCGAACGACGTAGCCTTGCGCTAATTTTTGCGCCACCGGACAGTCCGGTGGTACATAAAAATTTGGTTTTCAGCGCCGTTTCAAAACGGAGTTTTGTAGTGTTTTCGGAGGGATTTCTCTTGACTTAATTGACAAAGGTGAGTGTGTTTTGACATGTTTTAAGATGCTTGAGCTTTAGGACATAGATGCACTCGAAAGTTAGAGAATTCTCGAAATGGAGTGACTCAAGCTACTCACCTCAACCCCTCTTGATAGTACGACTCGACTAAAGCTAGCAAAAAGAAAACTAAGGGCTAGGGAAACACCCGATCTTCTTGCTAGCTCGATTAAACCACAAGCCGTCCATTAGAATTTAAAATTGGGGATCTCTTTTAATCAACCAATGAACTCAAATACTAATATAAAAACCTTCAAAGCATGAACTCATTAGTAAACGACATTAGGTTGTCATTAATCACCGAAACCTCTACCTTTTAGGGCTTGTTTCTCATAGTAACCACATATTTATATGGGTCACTGGATTCAGAAATTTACATGAAAGTTCCAGATGGAATAAATATACCGAATCTATCGGCAAATCGCAACATGTATTGTGTAAAATTGAAGAAGTCACTATATGGCTTAAAACAATCAGGGTGGATGTGGTACAATCAATTAAGTGAATTCCTTTCTCTTAAAGGGTACACTAAAAATGATGACTGCCCGTGTGTGTTCATTAAGAAATCCACTACTGGATTTTGTATCATTTCGGTATATGTTGATGACCTCGATATTATTGGAAATGAAAAAGAT
Source organism: Paspalum notatum (assembly GCA_022530915.1). Classification (NCBI taxonomy): domain Eukaryota; kingdom Viridiplantae; phylum Streptophyta; class Magnoliopsida; order Poales; family Poaceae; genus Paspalum; species Paspalum notatum. Next base: position 31,057,089 of record CM039692.1, read on the forward strand.
ATAAATGAAGCACGTCATCATTTAAAGACGGAATTTGAAATGAAGGATTTGGGTCAAACCAAATTTTGCTTAAGTATTCAACTTGAGCACTTACCTTTCGGAAGTTTTGTATATCAATCGGCATATATCCAGAAAGTACTAGAGAAATTCAATATGGATAAAGCATATCCAGTTAAGACTCCTATGGTTGTAAGATCATTTGATATGAAGAAAGATCCTTTTCGACCAAAGGACGAAGGAGAAAAAATTTTGGAATCTGAATTCCCATATCTCAGCGCTATTGGAGCATTCATGTATCTTGCAAATAATTTCCAGCCATACATTGCATTTGCAGTGAATTTACTTGCAAGGTATAGTGCAGCTCCTATTAAACGCCATTGGGCTGGAATTAAATATCTTTAGATACCTTAATAGTATAAGAGATCTTGGACTTTTCTATAATAGAAACCAAGACCCTACTTTAGTTGGATATACTGATGCTGGCTATTTATCTGATCCCCATAATGCCAGATCACAGACCGATTTTGTATTTTTACGAGGTGGAATTGCTATCTCTTGGAAATCATCCAAACAAACTTTAGTAGTTACCTCCACTAATCATTCTGAAATCATTGCATTATATGAAGCCTCAAAGGAGTGTGTTTGGCTTCGCAGAATGATAAACCATATTACTCAGTCACGTGGTATTGGTCCAATTGGTTCACCAACCATTATCTATGAAGATAATACTGCCTGTGTTGTTCAGATGGAAACTGGTTATATAAAGAGTAATATCACAAAGCATATTGCTCCAAAGTTGTTTTATCCTCATGAGTTACAAAAGAATGGGGAGATAAACATCTTGCAAACTAAGTCGTGTGATAATCTTGATGACTTATTTACAAAATCGTTACCATATTCCACATTTTCGAAGTAAATTAAAGGAATAGGTATAAGGCGACTTAGAGATTTGCAGGAATCAGGAGAGTATCACTCTCCAAAGTATAATCAAATTAACATTATATTATACTCTTTTTTATATGGATTTTTCCCTCACAGAGGTTTTACCATTTAAAATTTTTAATAAGATAATATCGACACAGGAAATGTGTCTTGTCATTTAATTTTCTCATAGGGTTTTTATAAAATGATAATACACATAATAGGATAGATATAGGATAGTTTTCAATATTCCTAAATATTGTAATAGATTTTAGATTGATTCGATCAAGTGGAAGTGTTAAAAACTAATGACGGTGGTGATCTCATCATCAAGGAATACTCCAGAAGACTAGCAGTTACTTAATTACCCCTAATCGTGATTACCTATAATGTAAACGTGATTAAGGATGAACAGACACGAGGCCGTCTGTTCGTTACCGAACATGCGCGTAATGGAATACACACAGTGATTCATTCACTGATCATTCTCTCAATTCTCAATCTCCACTTCTAAACAAGAAAAATTTACTTTTTTGGCCCTAAAAAGTTGATGTTTATTTTTTTGGCCTAAAAATTTTTCATCTCTCCTATGTGGCTCAAAATTTTAAATTCATTCCTTGCTTGGCCTTTCCATCCACTCCGTTAGTCAATCCGTCCGCCGCTGTCACTGGTGCGCGCGGGTGCGCCCCCGAGGCCAAGGGCGCACGATGGTCGTCGTGGCCGTGGGCGAGGGCAGCGCGCCGGGCAGCAAAGCAGGCGGCTCACGCGCAACAGAAGGCAAACGAGTCGACGAACACGACGCGGAGGCGGAACTCGATGTCGCCGAGGTGCTGGTCCCCCTCCGCCGCCGCACCCCTCGCACCCGAACGCGAGCGGCCGCCTCTCTCGCACCCGGCGTGACCTCGCCGGCAGTGACCGCAAGCGTCGGCCACCAACCTGCCTTGCCCCATCGCGCTGTTGCCACGCGCCCCCTGCTCACTGCTGGCCAGCGCCCGCGCGCCGCTCCTCAGCGCCCGTTGGGCAAGCTGGCCGCGCGTGAGAGAGGCCGGGAAAGAAGAGCTGGAGCCCCCGGCCGCCGCGCTCGCCCCAGCCGCTCGCGGCCGCCGTCGCTCGCGCTGCAGCTGCCTGCGCCGCCGCGCTCGCCCCGGCAGCTCGCGGCCGCCGTTTCTCACGCAGCGCGAGCTGCCCTGCCTGCGCCACCGCGCTCACCCCAGCCACTCGCGGCCGCCGTCGCCCGTGCAGCGCGAGCTGCCTGCGCCGTCGCCTGCGTGGGGCAGGAGGCCCTCAGGTGCACGCCGCCTGCGCCGATGGCAGCGGCCCGCGCGTGTCGCCTACGCAGCCGGCGCCCGCACAAGCCTTGAGGAGCTCGGGCGCGTCCCTGCGCCGCCGCCTGCACGGACTGGAGGCACGCGTTGCCTGCACCGTCGCCGGGTTTGCCTGTCATCTCACCTGCGCTGCTGCCCGACACGCCGCCGACAGCTACCTCGCCCACGGCCAGGAGAGCCATCGTGCGCCCTCAGCCTCGGGGGCACGCCCAATGGCAGCGGCGGACGGAAAGATTAACGGAGTAGAAGGAAATGCCAAGGAAGGAATGAATCCAAAATTTTGGGTCACATAAGAGAGATGAAAAATTTTTAGACCAAAAAAGAAAGCATCAACTTTTTTAGGACCAAATAAATAAATTTCTCTCTAAACAATAAGGTCGAGAAAGAAGAGGACAAGGCATCGCGGGCTATGTTGTAGCAGCGGTACAACTGCACCTGCCAAATCTTTGCTCGGAGGCCAGGACACGGTTGCCGACATCGTCCAGCTAGGAAGAAAAGCTAGGCTTGGTAAGTCGATCATTGTTTTTTTGTTAGAAGAAAACTTGGTGTTGATTGACATTGTAAATAGTTGTCTCTTTAATGTTACATATTCCCTCTGCCTCAAAAAACAAGAGATATAGATTTTTTACATTTCTTTAAAAATATTTTTTATCATCCTATTGAAGTACTTCTAAATATGAATACAAGTATGTATAGCATGCATACACTAAGGATCTCACTCAAAAGCTAGTTAAAGGATTAAAATGCTGGCTTTTTCAAAAAAAATTATAGGACTTATTTTTTGGGGATGGAGTAGTATCCAAACAACACTTACGATAACAATCGTTAGATCTATTCTACTTTTTAAAACTACCGTCCATTATGACAATAGTTTAAAATAACCACTAAACTTATACATAAATTACGCACAATTGCCACAAAAAAATAACCTAAAATAATCTCAATTGTTTATCTGAATTTTCCACTACTTACGTTATCATAAACACAAATTAAGCTTCTAACTTTACACAAAATAGCCCACATATATCACTATGAAAAATAATTTAGAGTAACCCCTTAATCTTCCTGAAGACTACGCACCTATGCCATTATAAAAATGATCTAATAAACCCTAAATCTGTATATAAATAAACTAAATTAATCCGTATTTTTTGCCTAGATTATTTATAACGGTTCATTACAAAAATATCATAAAACACCTTAATATAAGCTTATTACATATGCATGTCTGCATTGATGACAATTATGTCTATACATTGTTCATACAATTTCCTTTTTGAGAAACAAATTAGCTTACTACTAGCACGTCAACCCTGTGCAAAGCATGACCTACAATTAAAATATTAATATTAAAAATTTATATATAAATTTGAGACCACAATTAATCTAAATTTATATTATTAATATCTCTATATATTATAATTTAATAGAACGTCTATATATACATATCATTTATCTTATTTGTCTATAACAGACTCCATCTAATTAATATTTATATTTTATAATAGCATATGTGTAATTTATATGCAAATCTATAGGTGATGCTTTAAATTATCTTTCACAGTGACACTAGGTAATTTGTATGTAAAATAGGGGATATCTTTGATTCATTTTTATATATTCTTTAATTCATTTTTTGAAATAGGATGGGTAATTTATATTCAAATTTTGAGATTAATTTAGTTCATTTTTATAATACCATGGTGTAATTTATATGCAAAATTTATGGGATTATTTTAATAATCTTTCGTAATGGCACGATGGTGTTGACGGTCGTTATTGCACTACCAATGACCGTCAACTAACCACAAACATAGAGAAAAACATGCCAAAGTATAGATAAACCTGTGCTACTAACATATTTCCTCAAGTTGTGTTGAATATCTGATTGTAGGTACAAAGATCAGCAGAAAACAGGCAAATTTGGCTAAGTCACAGGGTCACTGGCCAGTGGGCCAGGTCGTCCGGCTCCAAGCCAAGTCGCCCGACTCCACTCCAGGCCGGCTAACCTGGCAAAATGGCCAAATCAGCTCATCTTCGACCTGCATGTGCCTAAGTGACGTGTAACACATTTGTGAAGTCCAAATGCCGAATGCACCACGTCAAGGACCGAAAGGCTTCCACATCACCGATCCAGGACTTGGATTGGTGAAGTCAGCGATTCTCGGCACTTCAATCCTGCGGCTAAAGAAGAAACACAAGTGAAGATCAACGGTTGACAAGGAAACACATGCATAACCGCCATAATTGCCATGCAACTGCCATGGGAGTGAATATCAGCCACAAGATGGAGAAAGGCAGTGGATCCGACGGTTCCTCGGGCCGCCCGGCTTGGGGTGGAGCTGCCCGGCCCCACCTCAGGCCGCCCGGCCCCACCTCGGCGCCTTCCGGTTGTAACCGCCTCTCCAACTGCCTCACCGACCTTAGAAGCTATAAATACCCCCTAGGCTTCACTTGTAGAGTGTGGAAGTTGAGTAGCTCGTACTATCGTTTAGTCTTGTATCACTAGGTTAGTCCTGAGAGTTAGAGTTGAGTCTAAGCTTTTCCCTCAGGGATTTCGGAGTCTTCTTCGAGTCTCGGTAAAGCTCTTGTATCTTTCTATCTTTTGTACTCGTTACTCCAGTATAATATTTATCATTGCTCTATCTTTTGTTATACTTTACTTTACTTCTTAACGCTTGTCTAGTGTGGTGTACCTTTATTGCACACTAGATCCAAGGCTTAGGTTTGTGTTGTTCTTAAGTTATCTGAATCTTGTTAGACTTGCCGGTGCTACAAGCTTGTCTTAGACTTTCGATCTAAGATTAAGTTAGTTCTCACCCTCTGATTAAGGAAGAGCTTTAGTGTTCAAGTTCTCACTTGAATACTAGTATAGCGTGCCATCTTACCCACGCAGATCTGGTCGGTAGCCTCTCTAGGTGACAGCTCTAGAGGTCTCAGTAATCCATCCCGTCGTTCGGTAAGCCCGTAGGCGTTAGCCGGGTCTCCTTCGGTAGCCGGGTCTCCTTCGGAGGTCTACTATCTACATCTTGACCCCTCGAGGCGCCGGAATTTCGCTCGACGCAAGATCCTAGCTTGTATCCAGTTATCTTAGTTCAACCGCGAATACTCCTTTGCAACGGTTAAGTCGTAGAGTTTGGAAATCTAATCTCACTCGTTGTCCTCCCAGGCAACTACCTGAGTGTTAGGCTTCTTTAATCTCTGTTTTACTCTTCCCACCATACACTATCTTTATATCTTACCCCCGTTGTAAATTTAGCTGGTATTTTATCTAAGTTATAGTACTGCTTGAAAGTTCGACATTTCATTCCACATATTCGCCCTTCTTCTCTGTGGATTTTTACGATACTCGGAATACTCTGTGATGCTCCAGCATCTCGAATGCATTATCATGTCTTAATCATGCATTAAGTATCCTCAAGCATCATGTGATTGCATATAATCAAGTTAAGATTTACACGGCAGGAGATGGAATACTTGAAATCTGAATTTTATGCATGTGTTCTGCTATGTTCTTATTTCTAAATCCAAATCTATTAGGATCTAGAGGAAACTCATATTGACAAAGATGTAGATATACTGGAGATAGACAACTTTGTCAATTGGGTCTTAGTCATTTACTGAAATTTACATGGTGGTCCAAGCCATTCTCCATCAGCCAAGAAAACCGGTCCATTTCTGACCAGTTAATCATCCTCAATTTTCTCCAACTTACAGTCACTTTCATGAAAAGCTCCCATTGAATAAGTTGTAGGTACTGAAATTCTAAGCAAGTTACCCAAAAGGCACTTTGGGTGAAAAGGCTTGGAAATAGGGTTTTTCATTTTTCCAAACAATAAAGGTACCCTGTCCATACCGAGGGCTGATTTTGAAAATTTAATTTAAATCATATTTACACTCGGATTTTGGAGTTGTTCATTTTGACAAAGTTGTAGACCTTGAAGAGAAGAACATTTCATCCAATTGGAGTTTCTTCAAACTCGGGCGTTAAATGGGTCAAAACAACGATTTACAGAGGTAGGGAAAACACATTTTTCTCTTTTCTTTTCCATGGACGCTGACAGGTGGGGCCCGCGATCCGCGTCGCGCCCACGGCGCGAACCGACGCGCGCCGCGTGGCTCGCCGGCGTACAGGGAGTACGGCGAGCCCCGCGGCGGCCGTCCGAGCGCGTCAAAACAAGGAGCTCGCACCCCTCTTCCGAAACCCTAACCGCTCCACTCTCTCCCGTGCACTTTCCACCCCGCGCCGCCCACCCGAGACCGAGCCGCCATTGCCGGCCGCGAGCTCAGGCTCGAGCTCGGGCCCCCGCCGTCCGGCCTCTGCTCGCCCCGAGACCCCCACTCCGCCGCGCATCCAACGCCGTAGATCTCGTCGCCCCTCTCCCACCCGACGCCGAGATCGACGCCGGCGCGACGCCCTCGCCGCGCCACCATCGCCGTCGCCCACGCGAAGGTTCGCCGCCATTCCGCCTCAACCCCGCCTCCGCCGTCGACGAGACCTACCCCAGGTGGTCGCCCTCGCTCCCGCGCCTCTCCCGCGCCTCGTGTCGCGGCTCCTGCGAGCCGGGGCTCGCCGGCGCGCGCGCGCCGTGCCGTGTGGCCGCGGCCGGCGCTAGGAAGACGACGGGGTCAGGATCTTTTTAGATCCGGCCTCTCGGTTTCTTCAGTTTTGCAACCCGGTCCTCCCGCATGGGGGCTGAGTCTTGCAGATCTTGCAAGCTAGCCCCCGGATCTATAGGTTAATTGCGTTCTAGTCCCTAGATCTAGGTTTTTCTTTTTCCTTTTGTTATTTTTTCGGTTTTGAATTTTGAAAAATCATATCAATTCGAATAAAAATCCAAAATGGACAAACTTAGTACCTATGAACTCCTCTTGAGTAGATCTACAGGTTGGGTATGATGTGGTTGTGTGAAAATACATTTTTACCCTCGGTTTTGTTGCATGTATGTTAAAGCGAAATAAAAAGCAAAAGTGATGGAGATGATCTCCAAATGCTATGAAACTTGGATAGTAGCATGTCTAGAGTATTTGGACAGTGCATGAAATTTTGTGGCCCTAGCATTGCTCATTTACATGAGGTTTTTCCATTACCATGAGAATTACATGTATTTATTGTAGTGTGAGTTGGGTGCTATATAAAAGATGCTCAAAATGACTCCCTAGTAATTTTCATGGACTTTCCACAGTATGGGTAGCCCACTGTTAAAGAATGAGCCCCTGCATGTTAGTTTTCGATGGTGATCTGAAAATAACAAAAAGGGCTAGTTGAGAAAGGAAAATAGGAAAAAGTGTATTTAAATTATTAGGAAAATTATAAGAAAAATATGGTGGCTTGTACATGGTGTCAATTGGAGCAGTGAAGCTATTTAAACTCAGTGGTTGGATTAAATAGGAAAAACAATCATTTGTAAGTGAGAAAAATGGTAGATAGGTCAAAAATGCCACATCATACAAATGTATGGTCATGACATGGATACATGGTTTACGTGATGGATCCTTGGTTAACTTTAGGTGTTGGGCTGTATGATTTCTTAGGAGAGTTGGATGTCCTCCCTCCTCGGGAGATAGACCTTTAAATAGGAATGATTATTTACTTTGCCCCTATATTCACCGTGAGTCGTATGTTTACTGCGCTCTGTCCTGCATTGGATTCATATGCATTAGGAGTTGATTGGAACCTCATTGCATTAGACTCCTTGGCCGCCCTGGCCCTAGCACCTACCCTAGGTACGTAGGATGAGTTGCCTAGAAATGCTAGGCTCGACTAGATACGAGTGAGATGTCACTCGTCACGTAGGTGCTTTGAAAAGAAAGAGAACACTGTCTATGCTAAGATATTTATTATGATGAGGATTAATTGGAGACCGGACAGAGATTAAGTTATATTCTTGCGGTGTGAGTTGTTGCGGTGTAATGGCTCCGCCCGAGTCGCATAAGGCCCGTTCGCTGTTCGCCTGCTGGTTGGCATAACATTGGTAGAGTGCTTACCCGGTTAATGGGGCCGGTGAAACCTTACTTGTGCCATCCGGAGAACAGAAACACGTTCCTACCCACTGGTTGAGAGAAAGGTGGCCCGGGGGAGCTTGGTACTCATGACGGGGAGACCAAGATGTCGGCAGGCTCGTCATGGGGGCACAACCCGGGAGTCAGGTGGGAGTGAATCGAACTTGGGATGGGACAGGTGGAGGAGGGGGACTATATGTGGGAAAACCGTCGTGTTAGTAAGCATATGGGCCCCTGTCATCTTTAGTTATTCCCGGGAATTAGAAATCGATTCGAATCGCTGATGCTCACCAGGTGTGAGAATGCCAAATATCACACACGGGCAATGTATTAATAACTCTAATATGATGTATTATGATCCATGTTTTCGAATGCTACATGCTTGACTATGATATGCTTTCTATTCATGCAAGTCTTTATAAATTCCTCAATTGCAAATGGCTTGGTTATCATGAAAGGGTAGCAGCTGACAAATCCTGCTACCTTATATTTTATAACTTGTCTAAAAGCAATGGCTAAGGACTCACATGACTAGTAAGCAAGTTTTGCGTCAGCCAAACCACATCCATTAAGTTTTACTGAGTAATTAGTACTCAGAGTTTGTCCCCGCTTTTGAGTTTCAGGTATGGAGTTCCTCTTCTGTGCTTGTGTTGGAGGAGGGGCCTGTTATCACCAGGAGTGAGAAGCGTCATGAGTTGGCACTGGAGTGACATCAGTGGGCATGATGTTGCTCTGTTTCTGCAAATCTTTTGTTTATCGTGAACTATGAACTTTGAAAATTTTCGCTGCGAGATACTATTTGAACTCTATTTACTTATGAAACTATGTATTTTATTTTGAATTGGTTTGTAACCTAACTTTCTATGTAACATCTATTCAACTGCCTGTGATGATGTAACTGTTGTGGCTCCATCGAGGGTCGAATGTGTGTGATATTTGTTCCTCTAGGTTTTGGTACGAATCGAGGGCCGAAAGCTTCTCGACGGACGACCGGGTTTAGTACGGTCTACGTACACTGAGAGCTAATGGTAGCAGGTGTACTTAGCCCGGATTAAATCGGTGGTTCCGCCACATACTCTGAGTGAAAAAGTTACAGCAAATCTCCGTGCGCTTGCGGAGTAAAATCTGTTACGCTAAGAGACGTCAACAGGTGGATAATTTATATAAAAATTTATGGGGTTAATTTAATAGTCTTTCATAATGGCATAGTTGGTAATTTATATGAAAATTTATGAGAGTTACTTTAATAGTCTTTCGTAATAGCACGATGGGTAATTTATATTAAAATTTAGTGGTTACTTCAATGGTCTTTCATAATGCTACAGTAGATAATTTATATGAAAATTTAAGAGTTATTTTAATGGTCTTCTATAATTGCATGATGTGTAAATTTTTTTTAGAAAATATGATAGATTAACGGCTATTATTATTGAATATTGCTTGATATATGTCTAGATATTTTTTTATATTTTTGAAATTTTTAGGATTTATCTTTTTTCTATAACACTTCGCAATCTTTTCTTTTTTTTAACCTCTAATTAGTAATAGCAATATTAGATTCAATGGTTAGTATTATTGGATACTGCTTGATAGATGCCTAGATTTTTATTTTTTTGGAAATTTTTAGGTTTTATATTATTTTTCCCTAATGTTTCGCAATCGTTTAGTAACCTCTGATTAAGAGAGAAAAGCTAGAGGTCAACCGGATGATTGGATCGATTCCATCACTCCGCTGCCTCCTCCCCGGTGGCGGCTGAGGGCAGGCACGGGGGCGGCGGCGCGCGGGCACGCCCGCGGAGCTCGGCGTCGGCGAGGACAGGGGCAGGGGCGGCGCGCGAAGCCTTCGGCGTTGGCAAGGACGGCGGCGGAGGGGCGCGGCGCGAAGCAGGGGACGGCGGCGGTCGGCGGAGGGGCCGCGCCGGATGGAGCGCACCGGCGGAGAGGGCGCGGTGGAGGCTGGCGGGAGGGAGCTCGCCGGTGGATCTGGGCCTCACCGGCAGGGTGGGGGAGGGGGAGTTGCACTGTATTACAGTACCGTAATTATAGTGTAATCCTGACCATCCATCAAAGATCCAATGGTCAAAAATTCAAGTCACCTGGTTGTCGAATAGACGGACTCAATTAATAACCATAAGATAAGATACGTTTGTTCTTGGACACGGGGAATGTCATCAGATCACCCCCATACTACAGCACCATGGCCCACGGGGGAGAACGAACGCACAAAGGCAAGGGCTAAAAGGGAGTAAAGTGACGCGAGAGCAGCGCCGATCGATTGATCGACGACGCATTTACTGCAGCTTAAGCCTCGTCCTCGCCCTGCATCCGGGCCTCCTCGACGACAGGCAGAGCGACGGCGGCGGCCGCCTTGGCGTTGGCCTGGGCCTTCTCCAGCTGCACATCGTCCACCTCCACGATTTCCATGATCCCTATTCCGTTGCCGTCCACGGCCTTGATCGTCACGGGGATTTCCATGGCCTCGGCCTCCTTCTTCTCCAGGTTCTCCTTGTGCTTGCCCCACAGCACCGAGTAGAGGCCGGCGACGATCAGCACGGACCCGAGGATCCTGAACACCAGGAATGGCACATGTATGGACGATGTTACATGCATGATGCATGAGCTCTAGCTAGGGGTAGATGGAGGAATCATGGAGACAGGCACTACTTACCCCCCGAGGTAGATGTTCTCGGCGAGGATGAAGGAGCCCATGATGGCGACGATGATCATCATAAGCGGGCTGAAGGCCGAGGCGAAGACGGGGCCCCGGCTCTGGATCACCAGCCCTTGCACGTAGTACGCAATGCTAGACGTCACTATGCCCTGCACGCGCAGACATGGGCAATAAAGATTCTTGGTCAGCGTCATGGCTATCTGTCGATCTGTCTGTCTCGGTGTTGGCTCGTGGAGAGCAGCAGAGCAAGGTTTGGAATTGGAATACTGACGGCGTAGGCGGCGGCTAGGAGGTTCATGTCGAAGCCGATCCTCCAGACGGAGGCCTCGCGCTCCATGACGAAGGTGACGACGATGGCCTGCAGCGTGCCCACGAAGCAGATGAGGGTGGTCAGCGACAGCGGCGCGTCGTACCTCTTCAGCGTGGCGGCCTGCGCAAACAAAAACTTGTCAATTTCTGAGATATATACTTGAAGCTAGCTCTCCAACGTTGTGGGAGCTGAGCTAGTGGGTCCGTCGTGCACGCCACCGGGGCCGGCCATGGCGCAGAGACAGAGTACCGACCTGGAGGATGAAGAGGGACGCCCAGGCTAGTGTGGCGATGATGAGGAAGATGGAGCCCGTGAGCCAGTCCTTGTCGGCCGCGGCGGCAGCGGCGGCGTCCGGGTGCGGGCCGTGGAGGTGCATGTGCTTGGTCCAGACCATCTCGACGGCGCGGCCCTTGTAGAGCGTCATAAGCATGGCGCCGGCCACCGTCACGAGCGTGCCCACCACCTTGGCCACGCACCTCGCCTTCTTCAGGTTCACCTTCTCCATCCTGACGACGACAGACGTGAGATGTTCGTTGATCATCAGTTCGTTTGTTATCCTTAATTATTATCATCCAACGGCAATGCCATGTTGTCATACTTCCATTGCTGTTTGTTTGTGTTGAACCACTAGTTGGTTCTTGGTCGTTCGTCCCTGCAGCGTGTGTAGTGTACATGTATACCTGAAGAGCACTGCCAGGATGAAGGTCATGGCGGGCAGCATGTTGCTCATGGCGCAGGAGAAGGTGGGCGAGGTGAACTTGAGCCCCGCGTAGTAGAAGTTCTGGTCGATCACCGGCCTGTTACACGGGTGCATGATGGTCAGAACTCAGAGCAGAGTCCGAATGAAGAAGAAGAAGAAGAAGAAGAAGCAGAGCCTTAATTATTAGCTCATCAGAAGCCGTCAGTCAGAAGTCAGAACGCAACGCACCCGAGCAGCGCGAGGACGAAGATCTGGAGGAAGACCCACGGCGTCATCCGGGGCCTGAGCTTTCGCTCGAGCACGAGCGCGAAGGGCGCGATGGAGAGCGTGGCGAAGGCGTGGCGGTAGACGACGAGGACGTAGTGGCTCATGCCGTGGTTGAGCGACACCTTGGTGATCACGTTCATGCCGGCGTACCCGAACTGCAGCGAGATCATCGCCACGTACGGCTTGCACCGCTGCATCAGCGACTCGCCGCCGTCTCTCGCGACCGCCATTGGTGATTTGGTGCCGGTGGCGGTGGGGCACGGCGCAGCGCTGGTGGCAGGCACGGCACGTCGGCGGTGTCGGCACTCGGCAGCACGCAGCAGGCAGGCGCCGCGGTCGGCGAGGGGTAGTGTTCGATCACTTGTCGCCTGAGGAGGGAGTGGCTGGCGCGCGGCGGTATTTATAGGCGTTCTGCGGCAGCCGGCAGGCAGCTACGCGCGCGCGGTGGGGTGCTGGCTGCCGCTGCTCTTGTTGTTGGTTCGAGCGAGCTGATGGGGGCCAGCGCTGACGTCGCGCGACGACCGGGACCGGGCGGCAGGCCTTGCCTTGCCGCCTTTGGGCCGCATGGAAATGGAAAAATGGATGCTCCGTCGTCTGCTAGCTGTCGCAAGGGCCAAAGGCAGACTGTCAGACGGCATGCCATTCCGGAACAGATCAGAGCCGCCAGCCGACGTAGCATCCGCCAATCCGCGCGTCTACGTAGTACATAGTAGATAGAAGTGAGGGACGGTGCAGAATTATTGGGCGGAACAGATCAGAGCCGCCGGGGGGGGGGGGGGGGGGGGGGGGGAAGACTGCATGGCCTCGTGGCGGCAAAGGCAAATACGTGCCGGAGCGGCTATCGGATGAAAACTCTACTCGGGGGAGAGTGGTGGGGGGCGACGCGGAGCGGAGGCCGCCCCGGTGCGCCGTGACGCCTTCGAATCGACCCACCACAGCACCACCACCATCACTCCGTGCCGCGCGGCAAGGCATGCACGGGACGGGACGGGCTCTGCTCGCGTGTCGACGCGGCATTGGCTGCATCTCTGCATGCATGGGGATGGGGCCGGCCGGCATGGCTACCGGCTACGGTGCCAAGAAGCCCCAATCCCCCCAAACTGAAGCGCCATTGGGGGATTGGCGCTCCATGAGCAGCACCTGGCGAGCAGTGGCCGTGGTGAGTTTCGCACAGCGTCTCCTTGGATTTGGGACGCTGATCGAGCTTTTTCCGATCCGGCCGGCGGGTCGATCGCTAGCTGCCGCGCTGAGGTAAACTGATGATGGAGACGTTATTGCCACATGGGGCAAACGGAACGCACGCCTGCTGGTAGGGTAGCCTCAGGAGAAAGGTACGTACGCGTCACGCACGATCGATGCATACAAGCATATATATTCGACGATCCGAGTGGCGCCGCGCCTCAAACTGTTTGCTCATGGCCGACCAGACCAGTGCTATCCGTTTTCCAGCTTAGACCTGCTTAGAGCTTGCTTGTACACAGATACTGTGATAGATACGTAGGCGACGGATGGATCGAGATCGATCGAGGCGTCTGTTCCATTCCATGCATTATTGAGCTACGTACACTGCATCGATCTGCGTGCCTCGCTGCGCGCGCGTGCAGGTTTTTTTTTTTTTTGACAAGAAGCTACCTGTATTATATCACGGGATCGGTACACATACAATACAGATACAGGCACCCTCTAGAAGGGTACAGAAGGACAGATGTCCCAACCTTTTTGCACAAAAGACCCTATAGAAAACAAAAATTACAACACGGTCCTTGAGATCTTTTGCACAGTTCATCTTCCATGGCCGTCGTCTCTGCCTCTCTCCGCCGTCGACGATATCACCACCGGAGGCAGAAAACAACAGCAGCACCCAGGCCAACAGAAGCCGCATCGCCCAAAGGCTTTGAGAAGAGCCGCAATAGAAGAAGACCACGGAGGCACATCGGCCGGGGACGCACCCCCAACTTCTATGGCCATGGATCCATTCCTCACGCCGACGAACTGGGAAGAGAGAAGAAGGATCCATCCACCCCGCCTCCACAAACCCGACAACTGTCCCGCTGCAGACCAACACCGGCGCCCAATCCGTACCTGGGTGAAGCGCCAAGGAACGATCCCCAAAAGAAGAGCCTCCACGAGACGAAAGCTCCACCATGGCGAAGCACCTCAATCCCGTCGACCCCACCCTCACGGGCCCCTCGCCGACGCCGGAGAAAACATCGCCGAGACGATGAAGGAGCCGGAGGGACTTATTCCACCACGCCGCCGCTGCCATCGCCTCAACGACGCCGCTAGGAAACCTACACCTAGATAAACTAGGACAAACTGTACATCGCTGGGCAAGGATCCGCTGGTCCCCAACGCATCCGAGGCCAAGAAGGCCACCGGAGGTGGAGGGGATCACCGGTCCCGCCGGCAAGACCACAGGACCACCTCCTTTCGCCCCTCTCAACTGTAGCGCTCAGGAGATAGTAGAGTAGAGGAAACGAGCGCGTGCAGGGTTCTTGATGCCGGTGGAATGCTTCGTTCCCAGCAGAGCAGGGTTCTCATGCTTAGCAGCCAGGTATGCAAAACGTGGGCCGCAAAAAAAAATTTTACAAGAAATCCTTGAGCTTCACGGATCCCCGCCGGCCGCCGGCCGACCGGGAAATTCCTCAGCGACATGCGCACTCACGCAGCATTTATGTGATTCCCTGGTTATATATTTCCGGGGGCCAACGACGACGTTGGTCGCCGTCATCTCTGGATCGATTATTCCTCGTGGAATCCAGTACTGGTGGCGGCGATACGTGGGCGGATCGTTTGGTTCGTTTCACGGATCGCTGGCCGGCGGAGCGAGCTCATGGAGAGACTATAATGTGCCAGTGGGGATTCGAGCAGACTGCCGGAACGGCGGAACAGTATCGTCCTCGTTGGTCGGTCTCGGAGGATCTCCCCCTCAATTTGGCGCCGGCCGGGAATCGGTTCGGTTGGGCTCAGAATTTGTGGGAGAAACGGTGCTTTATTTTCCCTGGTTGAAGGTGCTCATGATGACCCTGTGCGTGCATGGCGAGGATTTTTCAGACGGGACACAATGCCGGAAGAACTAGATCGGAAAAAAGATATTGATCCACCGAGAAGTGTGTATATCGACAATTCGACGACATCATGCGAGACAAAATATCTCGACGCGCACGTCACATTGTTAATTTGGAAGTGTCACGAACCAAAATTTAATATTGTGCGAGGCCTTTACAGGTCCATGAAGCATAAACCAAAATGTTGGTATTGGGATAAGTATGCTGCCGGAGATGGCCTTAGCTCGGTAGTGAAAATAGTAAATAGGTAGGGGCCAACTGGCAGCATGTACGGAGTATGTTGCAATTGTGACAGTTTACATAGGTTGAAGCAATTTGCTCATGCAGGCTAGTATCCATGACATAAGCTATCCTAGCTTTTTGGTTGGCTCTTGCTCTCCCCCGAGAGGCATGATTGCTTTGCCAAGGTTTTGGATGGCTACTGATGAGCTCTATCAAATTATCCTGGAAAACACTGGCAGTGGAGCATGATAAGGTCGAGAAAGAAGAGGACAAGGCATGACAGGCTATGTTGTAGCGGCGGTACAACTGCACCTGCCAAATCTTTGCTCCGAGGAGGCGAGGACACGGTTGCCGACATTGTCGAGCTAGGAAGAAAAGCTTGGGCTTGGCAAGTCGATCATTTCTTTTTTGTTAGAAGAAAACTTGGTGTTGATTGACATTGTAAAATGTAAATAGTTGTTTGTTTAATGTTACATACTCCCTTTCTCCCAAAAAATAAAATATATAGATCTTTTACACGGTTTTTAAAGTAAAAGTTTGACCATTTATTTTTTCTAAAAGTATTTTATCAATAAACACAGAATTATCATCATATTAAAGTACTTTTAAATATGAATACAATTATATATAATATGCGTACACTAAACGTTTACGGATTTCACTCAAAAGCTAGAAAAAGGATTAAAATGTTGATTTTTAAAAAAAAATTTATATGCCTTATTTTTTGGGATGGAGCAGTATCCAAACAACACTAACAATAACAATTGTTATTCTACTTTCTAAAACTACCGTCCATTACGGCAATAGTCAAATAACCACTAAATTTATTCTGCACCATTGCCATTAAAAAATAACCTAAAATAATCTCGAATATTTATCTGAATTTTCCACTACTTCCGTTGTCATAAATACAAATTAAGCCTTTATTTTAGACAAAATAGTTCACTTATATCACTATGAAAAATAATTTAGAGTAACCTCTAAATCTTCTTGAAGACTATGCACATGTGCCATTATAAAAATAATTTAATAAACCCTAAATCGGTATCTAAATAAACTAAATTGCCTAGATTACTTATAACAGTCATTACAAAAATATCATAAAATACTTCAATATTAGCATATTACATATGCATGACTGCATTGATGACAATTCTGTTTATACACTATTCATATAATTTGTTTTTTGAGAAACAAATTAGCTTACTACTAGGCCTAGCATTAAAACTTTAATACTAAAAATTTATATATAAAAAATTGAGACCACAATTATTTGACATTTATATTATTAATATCTCTATATATTTATAATTTAATAGAACGTCTGTATATCCATAACATTTTATCTTATTTATCTATAACAGACTACTTCTAATTAATATTTATATTTTATAATAGCATATGGGTAATTTATATGCAATGTTATAGATGATGCTTTAAATTATCTTTCACAATAGCACAATAGGTAATTTGTATGTAAAATAGGGGATATCTTTGATTCATTTTTATATATACTTTAATTCATCTTTCATAATAGGATGGGTAATTTATATTAGAATTTTGGGATTAATTCAATTCATGTTTTATAATGCCATGGTGGGTAATTTATATGCAAATTTGTGGGGTTACTTTAATAGTCTTTCATAATGGTACGATGGGTAATTTATATAAAAATTTAAAGGGTTAATTTAATGGTTTTTCGTAGTGGTATGATGGATAATTTATATAAAAATTTATGAGGTTACTTCTTTCATAGTCTTTCATAATGACATAATGGGTAATTTATATGAAAATTTAGGCTCATTTTAATGGTCTTTCATAACAACATGATGATTAATTTTTGTGGAAATTTAAAGGGTTAATTTAATTGTCTATCATAATTCCATGGTGGGTAATTTTTTTAGAAAATGTAAGATCCAAATGTTAGTATTATTGGATATGGTTTTGGCTAAATGTTTTTTGTTTTTTTGGAAATTTTTTGAATTTATCTTTTTTTTCTAGCGCTTCGAACTAGTGTTTCTTTTAACCTCTAATTAGTAATAGTAATTTTAGAAAATATAATAGATCTAATGGTTAGTATTATTGGATACTGATTGATAGCTAACAAGATGTTTCTGATTTTTTGGAAATTTTTAGAATTTATTCTTTTTCTAATGTTTTGTAATCCGTGTTTATTTTGTAACGTCTAATCAGTAAGCGTAAGTTATGATACGTCTGTTCTTGGACACGAGGAATGACTCTACACGAGCAAATAGGACCCCAACCTGCACGAAACGCTCTTGGTCTCTTTTTCCCCCATGGTCAGATATGTTGAGCGAGGCGCAAAAGGATGCGTCAGTAGTCAGTGCTTTATACGCGCTTCCGCGAAACATGTTCCGTCATGGCGGATACTCCTGCCGCGCCCTTGCTGGCTGCAAGCCGATTCGATCCAAAGCAAAGAGGCATGCAATTATTCCTGGAATCCCTTTGGTGATGGCCTCTCTCCAAGCAGAGTGGATGGCAGCATGGCATGAATCTTACACGTACGGCAGCACTCGCCTGGGAGCGCAGGAACCCGGCCGGAACAACCGCTTCAGCGTGCGTCGGCGTCATCACAGGCTACCTGATGACCGATGAGCCTTCTGCCACAGCGTATCAGCAGCTATCTGTTCAAGATTGATTCTCTTGTGCTGTAATAATAACGACTGGCATCTGTATTCTATGCCACAACTGTTCGTCGGTCTTGCCTGTCGCTCCCGCTACTTGCATTATTGGTCGCCACTCCCACAGCTCAGATGGTGCAAGAATTCGCTTGTCTGCGTACGATGAGTTTGAGTTGATTTGGGATCGACCGCCGCATATATTCCTCGGCAACACATGCCGCGATCTAGGAAGCGAAATCAAAACCATGGAGCAATTGATTAAGAATGTAGTAAAATGGAACTTCACTACAAATACAGTTACGTTGCCCAAAATTTCATGAACTAATCATGGAACTTTTCCCTTGGAAAAGTTTCAGGTTCTCAAGTTGATTAGCCTGTTTGTTCTCCGTGATTCTGAACGCCAGCGTTACTCTGAACCCGACAAAAACATGGTTTTCCTTCAAGTTTTCCTTGGCTCTTTTGACCATCCCAGACGAAACGATCGAACTGCGCTGCTAATCTGTGTGATTATTGATGATCTGGACGTGCCTTGGGTACACTGACAATGGCTGCCGACGTGGTGTCCAAACTCCAAAGTAGGAGGGCTACAATAACCAATATATAAACTAGCCTAGAGTTGTCTCCATCATAACCTGCCGCGCGCTTTAATGTGCAGTCAGTTGGAACTACAGAAAGAACGGTCTTCAGTGCACTGCACCAAAGGAAGGCACACGTTTAATTAGTTCACCAAACAGATCCATCAGTTTCGGCGACATTGTATTTTCAGAGAAGGTTTACTAGTATGCAAAACAGTTCGGAGTGAATTTTAGTTCCTCCGTGGAAAGGAATAACATAGACCAAAATGAAGCTTTTTTTCCCCATTGTAGATGTGTTGTTGTCAATTACGGTGAACATTGAGCAGATAGCACGTAACTTACTGAGGAAAGAGTAGCAAGCTAAGTTAAACCTTTCAAAAAAACAAAGAGCACCACGCCAAGGCCGTTAAAGCAATAGAGAAATTGACAAAAGCGCCCAACATGAAGGACTTAAGGAGTAGCTATCTCAGATAAAACGGAAGGAAAAAAGGGGAAAAAAGGAAATAGAAGTGCTTGAATACTGCCATCTTCCTCTGTACATGTCAATTGTCCATGTAGCTATATTACTTTAATAATCGCATATATTTTGGAGATTTGCATGCGACAAAGTTAAGTTGAAGAACACCGTAGATCAGAGAAAAAACAAAAAATGCATTCCCATACAGGTTATCTTATCATGACTATTGCCAAACTGGTAAGATCGTTAGCGGCTAATAAGGTGAGAACTTACCGACGTTGATCATGCATTGCCATGAAGACATGAACATGAACCTACTACACAAAAGTTATTGGCTTTATCATGCATGTTCTTAGCTTGTACATGCTCATCAAATCGCGATGACATGATGATTGTGCAGCACAAATCAAAACATTGCCCTGGTCTGCCTCCACCAGCCTTTGCTTCTCGCTCTCTCGCATCTTTGATGAACCGGACTGATTATGGACGGGTGGATCGTCTCCTTTGCATCTGCCTGCCAGCTTTCGGGCTGGCCACTGTTGGAGTTCAGAAACATGGACGCATTTTTGCTGCGCCTCTTTACTTAGCTTTGTGACGAGTCCTAAACAAAAACTTTGTGCTAAAGAACACCGATCAATCGACCGCATTGTCGTCATGGACGTCTTGATTGCTCAATCGCTCGTACGTGAAGGTATAGGCTCTAAAATAAAGGTAATATATAGTATATATTCAGATCCCTGGTCAGAGATTCATCTTTGTCCTTCCTGGATCTTTATGTTCTCAATCAAACGCCCACTCAAAAACTCCAGCTTTCATGGTGTGTGTGCTCTCCCTTTTGTCTCTAAACTAATACTCTCTCCACTGTTTTTTATTTGACACCTTTTTAGTTCAAGAATGAACTAGCCGGTGATAAATATTCGAGAACGGAAGTGGTAGCTCCATGCACAGGAATATGTGCATCAACATGAACAGAAACGAAATAGAATTACACGGTTTAATTTTGTATGCTGCATTTCTGAATTCTGAACAGCACTCACATCATATCCCCTGTTACAACAGCCTATGAGCAAGATAGCATACATTGCCTACTGCCCGAAAAAATTTGTAAAAGAATTTGCTTTAATTTTTTTGTCAGTGGAGCTTTGTTGATTTGCTTGCTTGGGTCACCACACCAACACCACGGGTGGTCCATGGACCTATACAGGTGCCGGTCCAACACTAGCCAGGCCGACGCAGACATGCCTAGCAAAGGAAATGCGTAGCCCGTCAGACAAAAGTAGGGCTGGTAGGGGAAAGGGGTCGCTGCATTGGCTCCTTTGATTCCATTTGAGATAATCTACTAAGCTATAACTTTCTTTATTTCCTTGTCATAGAAAAGACTCGTGAATGGCCTTGACTGAAAATGTTTAGTCGTTGTTGTCAATGTATTATTACACAAAGTGGTGCATACAGTGGCACTGGTCAACACTGAAAAATATTTACGTGCGAGGTGATGAACTCAGACTGCCCTGCATCCTCAGTGTATATCACTATGAAACTGCATCCTCAGTGTAGGGCTCTTATACTTTTGCTGCAAGCAAATAGCAAGTCATAATAAGTTTTAAATCTCAAATATATTTATTTATTTTCAAGGAAAAAACTAGTGATATTTTCAAGGAGTGTACTGTAACTCTTTTAATCGAGAGATGGAAGATACATCCATGCATATACTACCGGCTAAAAATAGCATGTTGGGTGTTTCTTCTGACGACGGTTCAGTTGGGGGAAGGAGCGGCGGTTCAGTCTGCGAGCTCGACAACGACCGATAAAAAGTGACGAACTTACCCAGTGAACGAGACAAATTTGTCAAGGAAAAGCACATGGCGATCGGAAACCACTGCATCGATCGAACCTGGGACGCAGAAACCTGGCAATTATGCACGACACACACCTTTAATTTGGCAAAAGAAGTGTATATGCGTGCAGGATCGATCGGATAGGAGAAAAAAATCGAGGATGGAAGCAACAAGGAGACGCAGGATGCACGCATCATGTATGCGGCTTTAATTTGTGCTTTTCCTACGATGCAATGCAATTGCAAGCAGCATACAAGAACCGACGCCGATCGTGGGGAGTTCAGGGTCAGCCTGCAGCTTCCAGTGCGTCATGCTGGACGAACAGGGAAGCAGGAGCAGCCCCCACGGCACGGCACGGCGGACGCGGTGGTGTGGCGCCCGGCCGATGACGACGGCGGGCAGGGATGGCACGGCACCGCTTCAATTCTTATCCCGGCAGGGATAAATGCAGCATGCACTGCTGGCCTGCTGCCATTAAAGTGAGTGAGCTCTGTGATTCATGGCGGTATGACGAGTGAACCTAGACGCTGTTGCGTCTTGCGTGCAATGGAGAGCCGGCGGGCAGGGAGAAATGCACCAGCAGCAGTCTGAGATGTGGCTTGTTGCATGCATGCATACATTATTGCGCATACATGCAAATCGTCACTTTAATTCTCCCTTTTGCGGCTGTTGTTAGGCTGGTATATCGATGTTTGACAAGAAAAAAATGGGACCCACTGGATTTTGTCGATGCTTTTCCGTATTTTCCTACCAAAACTGGCCCAAAAGAGTCCAATTCTGAAGGAACGACCAAAGGGCCCAACAGACAGGTCCTCGCGCTTCTGTTCACCAGGCGTCCAGGCTCCCAGGCCCAATCTGAGAATTTTAATTTAATGAGGACTGAAAGCATTAGAAGGCCTGCTTGCAAGCTCAGCCTAGTGACTTTGCTCGATGGAGGCTCGCAAGCTGCTTTGAGCTTGAGCCAGCTCACGAGACACGAGTGTTTTTCCTTCGAACTATAATTCGTAGGATACATAATAACATGGTGTCCGTAGTCAGTAGTGGGTAAGGATCCTAATGAGGTTAGTAGTGGGTTGACTCACTTAGACAATAAGACGAAGGTAGGAGAGTAATCAATATTGTAAAACTGGTTATATGCTTTTATAGGGTCGGAACGTTTTCTTTTTCTAAAAAAGGATAATAAGAAAAGAAGAATGACGTCGTGCTGCCGTGGACAACAACATTTAGATCGGGTACAGAAAGATGTCAAGGTTTGAGCGCAGAGGATCGACGGTTGTGGAGATGTTAAGAATGACAGTGAGGTATATATGATTACGGGTCATGGGCTCATCGCTTTGTTGGGAACTGGCAATTCAAAGCCAAAGCAAACTATTACTCAAGGATGTTGATATATATCACATATGCAACTAGAATGCATCGCGTTGCAGCCGCTCCGAGTCTCCGACTATTCTCCCCTCCAAAGTGAATCCGTTTCCATCTTACTCCGCTTGGTGAAGCTTCTCCACTTACTCATTCAAACAGTAGCATTTTTCTCAAGTAAAACAACTATACTCCTATAGTACATACTCCATCTGCTCCAAATTATAGGTTGTTTGTTTTTTTAACAATGTTAAACTCACTTATTTTATTAATTTTTTTCATAATTATTATTTATTTTCATTGTGATTTAGTTTAAATTTTTTGACCATATTATAACTATGATTTTATTTATATATATTTTTCGTATTTTTTAAATTAAATGAGCTGTTCAAATTTAATGTAAAAAAATCAAATGACGTAATCCCTCTGTATCAAACATGTCCCGGTTAACTTTTTTCCAAAACTGCAATATCTCGTCTTATTCAAAAATTTATAATTTATTTAGTTGTGAGTTCTTCTATCATTGTAGATGATTTGATCATAACTAGTGTCTTATATGTTTGCACAAAATTTAAATAAAACGAATTATCAAAACTTTATAAAAAAACAATCGTGACTTAGATTTAAGTACAAGGGAGTACGTTGTCACGTATATTGGAAAAATGTCATAGCATCAGATATAAACAGTGAGCCCAAAACATGGGCCTCCAGCGACACCACGAGTCCACGACCGCGCAGTCCAATCGCAAAGACAGGGCCCACTTCTCGTCGCCAACGCTTAGGCTAAGCTTCCTTCCGCTTTCAGAGCGCCGAGCGGGACGGCCCCCGGCGCGTTGCAAACCGCTGGCCGCGCCGGCGGCCGGATGCCGCCTGTCCAGCCCGCCACGCTGGCCTCCTTCAATTCCGTCCTCGCGTCGCTCGCGCGCTCCGGCCGCCCCGAGCAGGCGCTCCGCACGTTCCGTGACATGCTCGCGCGGGGGGTACGGCCGGACCACTTCACCCTGCCCCCCGTGCTCCGCTCTTGCACGCTCACTGGCGCCGCGGGCCTGGCCGCCACCTCCCACGCGCTCGCCGTCAAGCTCGGCGCCCAGGAAAACCTCTTCGTGGCATCTGCGCTCGTGCTCTGCTACGCAGGCCTGTCCAACCTCCCCGACGCGCGGAGGCTGTTCGACGGAATGCGCGAACGGGACGCCGTCCTGTGGACGTCCATGCTGTCCGCGTACGCGCAGGGAGGGAAGCCCGAGGAGGCGCTGAGATTCTTTGGTGGTATGGTGGCGGCAGGGGCAGAGCTGGACGCGGTGGTCATGGTCAGCCTGCTGCTCGCTTGCGGGCAGCTTGGTTGGCGCCACCATGGGAGGAGCGTGCACGCCTTCTGTATACGGAGGTTTCTAGGGACGCCGCTGTCACTTGGGAACGCGCTTGTGGACATGTACGTCAAGTGTGGGGACTTTGCATTCGCCGAGAGGGTGTTTGCAGAGATGCCTAGGCGGGATGTTATCTCGTGGAGCGCGCTGATCCTTGGCCATGGTTTGAATGGCCGTTCTGATGTTGCGTTGGGACTCTTCGATAGAATGGCAGCCGAAGGAATCCAACCGAACTCAGTCACCTTTCTTGGGGCATTGTCAGCCTGTGCACATTCAGGCATGGTGGACAGAGCATATGCTATCTTCGAGGCGATGAAGTGGCGGGGCATTCAGCCTGAACTGAAACATTACTCTTGTATGGCCGACGCGCTTGGGAGAGCAGGCCGTGTTGTTGAAGCTGTGAAGTTCATGGAGGAAATGCCTTTTGAGCCCGATGAGGCAATGCTTGGAGCTGTACTGGCTGCCTGCCGAGTGCATGGGGAAATAGAGGCTGCTGAGTGGGTTTCAAAGAGATTGATGGACATGTGTCCTGTAAAGAGTGGCTACTATATGAGCTTGGCAAACATATATTCAGATTCTGGGAGGTATACTGATGCAGAGAGAATAAGAGGCTTCATGAAAGAAGTTAAAGTCAACAAGCTTCCTGGATATAGCTCAGTTGAACTGAGCATTGATAGATTCCATGTATCGAGAAATAGAGTTTGAACTTTGAAGTGCTTGAGAAAATTTATTCTGCGGTGCCACACTCTTTCACTGCAGTGTATGCATCAAACTAAAGGTTAAGGGAAAAGAGTTATTTACCAGACAAAGGAGCGACTAAGATGTATTGGCAAATCATCATGAGTATACAATAGTTAGGCTTGATAGCGTTTTGTGTTACTGTGTTGTGCTTACAAATGTTAGGAAACCACTTCCTGAGGTTGATAAAAATAAATTGGAATCATGCAGTTCTCCTAGTGTCTAATAAAGGAGAAAGGGACTGTCCACTATGTGTGGCTAGGAGAGTAAAACAGCATTTAGAAATTGACACATGATCTCCAAGTTGGTGGACATATGGGCAGAAATTTTTGGTTAAGATTGGTCCTATGTTCACAAGAGGTGGATGGGCCATATAACGGGTTTATTTGGTAATCCATTCTTCACTGTTACAGGTGTTTCCTTACTATAGAAAAGGAGATGTGGTAAAATGATGGGCTAAAGTGGGTCTATTGACTATGTTAGTCTTGGTGCAGTAGCTAATGGACATTGTGTTGGGTTTAATTTTGCTGGTGCTTCATTGATTCTTGAAGAGCAGATCCGACGTAGTGGTAGGGTCTCCCCACTTGTGGCCTGAAGGTCCTAGGCTCAAACCAGCCTCTTTGCAGAATTATGTAACTAATTATGAAAGGGTAAGGCTGTCTAGAAATTCCCTTACCCCGCACTCGTTAGCCTTTTTTTTTTATGTTGCCATGATTCTTGAATACTGTACTGTGTACAGTTCCCTAAGACAACTATCACTTGAACGGAGAAGTAACTGCAATTCATTGGCTCACAGTGTGATCAGATCTGTACATGAACTTGTGAAGCAAAGGGTATGAAACTGAACTCAGACTACACATACTTTCACTCTTTTCCACAGCAGTATTCTCTGCATTTGCATTGATTGAACCCTTTTGTTTGCCCACCTAGAAATGGCTTGTCTTCCATTCATTCGCATTAAGCAAAAATGGTGATTATTATCCAGTTTGAGAAGACAGTTATGGTGTATCAGTTATATGATTTTATTTCATAACTTCATGTGTGGATAAATGTAAATTTGACTCTCCCAGCCTAACAGGAGCAACATGATGTTATACTACTCTTTATTCACCTAAAATACATATAATATGTTAGCATGTCAATTGCCATCCTGGGGCAAATAGATTATCAACATGACTATGATCTTGTAGGATTGCGGATCCTATCGGGAACGTTGCGTAGGGAGTAGGGGTAAGGAGCAGGGCAGCGACGGCGTTTTCACGGCGCTGGGGCGCCGTGGCTGGTGGTTGGCGTGCGAGAGAGAGAGAGAGAGGAGGCGGCTAGGGTTTCTCCCGGCAACGATAGGTTGCTTCTGCCTAATCATCCCAAGAGTCTGTTACAAGTATTTATACTTTCTCCTAATGGACTGGACTCAACTCGCTAATGGACCGAAATAATATAAATTGGGCCTGGGCCCCTAATCCTCCTTGGGCGCCTCTCAGCCACTGGTGGGCTTGCGCCTCTGGTACTGCATGCCGGTCATAACATCATTCCCCGCCTGTGCAAACAGCTCATCCTCGAGCTGGAAGTCGGGGTAGAGGCCGCAAAAGTCGTCGAGGACCTCCCTGGTGGCTTCGTCACGGGGGAGACCCTGCCACTGGACGAGGATGTGCCAGGCACCACACCGGTGTTGAGCCTGCAAGGCCCGCGCCAGCGCTGGGAGCAGACGCCCGTCGAGCACCGGAGGCAAGGTCGCCGGAGCCATAGGGGGGTCGCCTTTGTGGCGCTTCAGCAGCCCCACATGGAAGACATCGTGCAGGCGAGCTCCTGCCGGCAACTGGAGGCGGTAGGTGGCGCTCCCAATGCGCTCCAACACGTGGAACGGCCCAGCGTAGCGAGGCCCAAGCTTGCCCCGTGCGCGTGTGTCTAGGGACTGCGCAGTCCTGTGCAGCAGACGCAACCACACCCAGTCGCCCACCTGCAGCTCCACGTCGCGGTGCGAGGCGTCCTAGTAGTTCTTGGATAGCTGCTGGGCCTAAAGGAGGCCCTGACGCGCCTTGGCCAGCATGTGGTCGCGGCTGCAAAGGAGGGTGCCCGCCGTCTCCATGCGCGCCGACCCCGACTGATAGGGCAAGATCGGCGGGGGCGGCCGGCCATAGACGACCTCAAAGGGAGTAGCTCGGAGGGTAGTCTGGAAGGAGGTATTATAGCAATACTCCGCCCACGACAGCCAGTCCACCCATGCGTGCGGTCGGTCACCTGTCAGACAACGCAGATACATGGCAATCACCTTGTTAACCACCTCGGATTGGCCATCTGTCTGAGGATGGAATGCTATGCTCATGTGCAGCTTGACGCCCGCCATCTTGAAGAGATCACGCCACACGTGGCCAGTGAACACGGGGTCCCGGTTGCTAACGATGAAGGGAACCCGTGCAGCCGGACGATGCCGTCGAAGAAGGCGCGGGCGACGGAGGCCGCCGTGTAGGGGTGGCCGAGGGCAATGAAGTGTGCATATTTGGAGAAGCGGTCGACCACGGTGAGGATGACGGACTTCCCGCCGACCTTGGGGCTTGGGCAGTTCCTCGATGAAGTCGAGCGAGATGTCAGCCCAGACTTGGGACGACACCTCAAGGGGCTGCAGCAACCCGACCGAGCGCATCGTCTCCGTCTTGTTGCGCTGGCACGTGGTGCAGGTGCGAACCCAATCCTGGACCAACTTGCGGTCGCCGGGATGTAGAATTCCGAGCGAACCCAATCCTCAGTCTTGGCGGCGAGGAGGGCGGCGGTGAGGGCAGAGTCCGCCACAGCGATCCCGGTGGCCACGGGCTACTTGCCAGTAGCGAGGGCAGCACTCAGCAGCCAGGTGGACGTTTGTCGCACCCGCAGTCGGGTAGAAGGCATGGCCGTCGGGGAGGATGATGGGGCCAATGGAGCTCCCGGGAAGATGAACGGCAGCGGAAAGGGTGGCCTGCGGGGCTGGTGGAGGCGCGACGGAGAGGGCTGGTGGAGGCGCGGAGGCGGCGGGGTCGTCGGGGGTCGGAACTGGCGCGGCGGTAGCTGCCGGCGCGACGGTGGCGTACAAATTTTGCACAATGACCCCTGGCGCAAAGAAATTTCACAAATAACCCCTCGTTGGAAATATTTGCGCCATCTGACCCCTCCAGCGGCGCCACCACGCCTGACGCCGCAGAAACACACTGCGGCGCCACATGCAGTGGCGCCGCTGGAGATGCCACGGTGGCAGGCGCGGCAGCTCGACGCCAGTGTGGCTGCGGTGGGCCCGGGAAAGCGGCGCCACATGCAATGGCGCCGCAGAGCTGCGGCGCCACCGCGCCTGGCGCCGCTGCGGGGACGACCTAAATGGGCCGAGGCCAATCCCGCCCGCTTCCCTTTCCCCATTCATCTCCTTTCCCGCTCACCCCCGAGCCGCCACCGCGGACGCTGCTCAACGCCGCCCCTGCCTTGCCCCGCGCTTGCCCCTGCCTACAATTTATAAATTAATTGGAATCCTAAAAACTTTGGCTTATACACATATTCAAGTCACTTCGAAGGGAGGAAAAAAAAAAGAAGTCAGGGGTTGCGACGCCACTTTTTGTGGCGCCGCAGCACCTCTCGTCCCCCCCAACCCATGCTGGAGCCGGGCAGCGCGTGGCGCCGCAGCTCTCTGCTGTGGCGCCATGTGGCGTGGCGCCGCAGGGCTTGCGACGCCATGGTATATGGTGGCGCAGCAGAGAGCTGCGGCGCCACGCGCTGGCCGGTTCCAGTAGGTTTAGGGGGGGGGGACGAGAGGTGCTGCGGCGCCACCAAAAGTGGCGTCGCAACCCCTGACTTCTTTTTTTTTCCTCCCTTCGAAGTGACTTGAATATGTGTTGTTTTTCTTGGATTTTTTGTGTTGTTTTCGAAGTGCCTCCATTTTTTATTGTGTTTCTTACCAGTTCATTTAACACCACATATTAAAGTTGACCGTGTTGATTAACGAAGCATTTGTCGAAAATAAAACGCTTAACATCGTGCAATATACATTAGTCTAGCATTCGAAAGCACATGCTTAATAGAAGTTGGTTTACACGGCAAGCAAAATACAGGTCAAAGTGGTTAATAGAAGTACTGCACTTAGGTAGTCTGTTCATGCAAAGGATAACAACTAAACCCCATGACATGTCATGGGTCTGGAGTGTAGGGTTGTTGCGGTCGTCTTGCTCTCCCTGGGTTCGTTGGTACCCTGTTTTGGGTACCCACTTCCGAAGTGTCACGGCGCTTACGACGCTTCCGACGTGGAGGAGCAGGCATCGCCGCTGTGCCACTAGTACCCTGCAACATAAAGTAGTTACGATACATGGGCGTGCATAGACTTATACGATTATGGAGGGGGGGATGACCACGTACCGCCACGTCTTGCTGAGACTGAGTGTAGTGCAGTGGCACGCCCTCCAGCTGGCTTGTGGTAATGAAGTCGGGGTCAACGTCCCTACCCTCATTGTTGTCGCCTTCCTCGTCATCGTCTTCTTCACCGAAATCGAGCTCCCTAGGTGGTGTGCCCACTCGGAGAGACAC
This sequence comes from Paspalum notatum, assembly GCA_022530915.1. Classification (NCBI taxonomy): domain Eukaryota; kingdom Viridiplantae; phylum Streptophyta; class Magnoliopsida; order Poales; family Poaceae; genus Paspalum; species Paspalum notatum. The sequence continues at coordinate 31,086,082 of CM039692.1, forward strand.
GCTCCGCCTTGACCTGCGGGAGGTACGTCGGGCCGTCGACGAAGAAGCAGCATCCCTAGAAGAAGACGCACCTGCATCTATCCTTGGCACAGGAGGGGCAACCGCAGCGTTGTAGCATCCAATCTTCGTGGATAGACGGCGACACGTCTTGATAACTGTCTGCGCCAACGCTTTCAGGGTGCTACTCGGGCATTCTCCTCCTCGAGCAAGGGCGACACCAGCCTCGTTGGCCAACCAAGCTATCTGCTCCCCCTGTGAAACGGATGTTTATACAATTTAATAGGAAGAATGAAAAGGTAGGGGTCATTTATGCTGAGCGTAAAAATCATTACGTACCACGTATCCCTGCAGCGGTGCTCTCTCGGGCTGCACTCCGTAGCGAGTCCGCCGATCATAGTCGTCATCATCGGCCTCAGAGTCTTCATCACCAATCGGCACCTGGTTCATATTGGGTCGTAGCTTTAGCCGTGCCATGCCGTGCAGCCACTGTAAGTAGATGTTGAATTGGTCATCGGTGTGCGCCGCTCTGTTGCAATAGTCTTGATTACACACAACGGTGTACCTCAACTCGGCGTTCGAATGTTTCACCTTGAATGGCCAGTAATGACGAACTGAATAATCCCGCAGGAAGTCTTGTAAGTTCTCAAGACTGTCAAATCGCAAACCCTCTTCAATTATATCCTCGGTTGCAAGCGCTGTCTCATTAACTATCCCAAGACCAGTGTCGCATATCGCCAAGTCCGCACGGGTCATGTCATCATGGAAGTGTACTGTGGGAAGGACATTCTGTGCTTGCATCATCGTACGCTCTGCCTCTGGAATGGAACGTATGAAGTCTGCCCATGGTGTTTCATGTGCTTGCATCAACTTCAACGTTCGCCGATCCCCCGATCGCGCATTATCTCCAGACGCATCCTCACCACCATCACCCTCTTGCCCACTAGCTTCCTCCTCCTCTTCATCAGATTCTTCTCTTCATCACCTTCTTCCTCACCTTCCTCACCATCACCATCATCTTCCCCACTAGCTTCCTCCTCCTCTTCATCAGATTTTTCTTCTTCGTCACCTTCTTCTTCACCTTCCTCACCATCACCATCCTCTTCCATTTGATTCAATGGGGTCACATCAATTCTATCGCTCACCACCGCACGGTCAAAGTTGTCGCACATATCAAATGTCATGTACCCACCATTAAGGCTATTGCACCCACTGTCACGGCTATTGTAACCACCATCAAGGCTATTGCATCCACCACCACGGCTATTCTAACCACCATCAAGGCTATTGCATCCACCACAGCTATTGTAACCACCATCACGGCTATCCTGAGATGACCCACTTTCATTCCGAGTAGCCAAAGTGGGGGGCGAATGACGGTCACGGACCATCTATCTCTTGACTTCGCACCCTTCTTCACCAAGTTTGAGCATGGCCTCCACCGCTTCCTTCTTCACCCTCACCATTTCCGACATGGTTTGCAGCTCCGCCACAACCTCAAAACATGTCACATTGCTCTTGCTACTCATAACTATTTCCTTGTATGTGTCCCAATCCTCCGCGAAACTTATCTTCATCAACACATGGTGAGCTCTCGACCGCCCGCTATCAAAGCGGCCTCGTAGCATCACCTCGTTCTGCCTAGCCACACCTCCTAACAACCTCATTGTTCGAGCTACCAATTCGAAGTAAGTTGGAGGATTACCAAATTTTTCAACTTCCTCTCTCATATCCAAAAATTCTCCGTTGTCTGTAACAGTTCCCCCATAGAACACACGAACTATACGATCCATCTACAAAATACCCATTTAATTGACGACTTAGAACATTTTTTTCCTATCATGGTATATCGAATTCAATTTTTCATGTCAACTCACCATAACACTAAATCTAGCACTAACCCTAACATCCACAAAACTAACACAGAAACATTCCCCAAAACAAACCCTAACACTTGAACTAACCCTACCACTAAAACTAAATCGTGTACAGTTCCTACCCAGAGAGGCGGACGAAGCGCACGAGGTCACGCGGAGGAGCGGCGAACGGGGGACGAGGCGGCGCAGCGGGGCCGCGGTGTGGCGGAACCGCCGATTTAATACGGGCTAAGTACACCTGTCACCATTAGTTTACAGTGTACTTAGACCGTACTAAACCCGGTCGTCCGTCGAGAAGCCCTCGGCTCTCGATTTGCACCAAATCCCAGATGAACCGACATCACACACATCCGACTCACGATGGAGCCACAACAGTTACATCATCACAGGCATTTGAATAGATAGTAATAAGGCTTTAAGTTACAAACCAGGTTCTGAATAAAATAAGTTCAACATAGGGCCAACATCGGCCGAATTTCGAAATAATGTCTCACAGCGGAAGTCTAAGACCATAGGTCATGCTTAAACCAAAAGAAATGCAGTAGATGAGTGACATCACGCCCACTGATGTCACCCCCATGCCATGACATGACTCCTGTCACTCCTGATGATAACAGGCTCCCCCGCCAACACAGGCGCAGAAGAGGAACTCCATACCTGAAATCCAAATGTTGGGGGCAAACCCTGAGTACTAATTACTCAGAGGACTTAATGGCAAGGCTTACGGCTGACGCAAAGCTTGCTTACTATCATTGGATCCTTAGCCTTTGATTCTTAGCTCAAAAGTTTATTTACGGATAGTGGGATTTAACAGCCACTACCCTTGTGAAAGAAAGAGATAATCCTTTGCAAGTACATAGCTATCATCATTATGACATATCTGAGTCTCAAATAATAATCAACCACTTGATATCCAAACCATGAATCATATTGCAGAATATTAAGGTTATTACTACGTTGCCCGTCAGTGATATTTGGCATTCTCACACCTGGTGAGCATCAGCGATTCGAATCGATTTTTAATTCCCGGGAATAACTAAAAATGCCAGGGGCCCATATGCTTACTCACACGACGGCTTTCCCACATATAGTCCCCCTCCTCCACCTGTCCCATCCCAAGTTCGATTCACTCCCACCTGACTCCCGGGTTGTGCCCCCATGACGAGCCTGCCGACATCTCGGTCTCCCCGTCATGAGCACCAAGCTCCCCCGGGCCACCTTCCTCTCAACCAGTGGGTAGGAACGTGTTTCTGTTCTCCGGATGGCACAAGTAAGGTTTCACCGGCCCCATTAACCGGGTAAGCACTTTAGCAATGGTATGCCAACCAGCAGGCGAACAGCGAACGGGCCTTAAACGACTCGGGCGGAGCCATTACACCGCAACAACACACACCTCGAAAAGTAAAGCTTAATCTCCGCCCGGTCTCCTTTTAATCATCAACAGTGAAGCCATCAAGGCAGTTTCCAGTGTATCATTTTCTTTTCAAGGTCAACCTACGTGACGAGTGACCATTCACTCGTGTCTACTCGGCCCTATCATTTCTATGCAACTCGTCCTACGGACCTATTATTGGTGCTAGGGCCAGGGCGGCCAAGGAATCTAATGCAGTGAGGTATCAATCAACTCCTAATGCATATGCGTAACAAAATTCATATTTTTGCTGGGAATCATGTGAGCCTGCCTACCTTCCTCGCTAGGGTTAGTGTCGTCGGGAGCGGAGTCGGCGGCCTGCTGGAGATCCTCCTGCTGCGGGTACGGCTCTGGGTCCTCGGGCTCCTCGACCAGTGGCTGCTCCTGCGTCTGCTCTTCGTTCACGTGATCTATATGTATGCCATGAGAGTGCACATGAGTGCAACGAAATGCAATGCATGAAATTGTATGGCACTAAGAAATCGTACAGACCATCACTCAACATGGGATTCATCACGCAGAGCATGCATCAAAACAATTAGTCATATAAATGTTACTAGTAATGAGCACCTCTGGAACATGCACTTGTATGATACAACACGATAACTCCTTCAACCATTTATCCATATAAAGAAATACTCATTTTACTAATTAAACATGCCATTTAAGAACCCTTTTTCCTATTTCTTTCTCCTAGCTAGCAACTTTTGTCATTTTCAAGACAAGGACTAAACCATACATGCACACTCTCAAACTTCACCAGTGAGCTTCCCATACTATATGTGGCACAAGAAAAATGTAGGCATGCCATTTTGAACATACAATGCATATACACCATTTTTCCTATTTGCATAAATACACAAAATGAGCATGACATGGTGAATACAAGATGAAACTACTCACACTACAGCCCACAATCCTTCAAACAGTGCCAAGACATCACATGTAAGCCAACACCAAGACCTCACAAATTTAGGAAACCATTTAGGCCATCTTTTCCATTTTATGACTATTTAACATGCATACACAAAAACAGGGGCAAAATGGTCAATGCTCATCTCCACATCATGTCCATTGCATAGATCTATTTATAAGGAGTTCATAGGTTCTGAGTTTGTCCATTTTGGATTTTTCTTTGAATTTATATGATTTTTCAAAGTTCAAACCGAGAAAAGGGAAAATAGAAAAAGAAAAACCCAGATCCGAGGACCTCTGCGTAATTAACCATAGTTTCCAGGGGCTAGCTTGCAAGATCTGCAAGACTCAGTAAACAGGCGGGAGGACCGGGGTGTAAATTCGGAAAAGTCCGGGGGCTAGATCTAAAAAGATCCGGCCCCCGTCTTCTTCCTCGCGCCGGCCGCGGCCGCGCGGCGCGGCGCGCGCGCGCCGGCGAGCTGGGGCTCGCCGGAGCCGCGACGCGGGGCGGCGGAGGTGCGCGGGAGCTAGGGCTTCACCTTGGGGGTATCGTCGTCGGCGGAGGAGGCGTGGAGCGGCGGGGAACGGCGGCGCACCGAGCGTGAACGGCGGCGTCGACTTGAAGCTCCCGGCGCGACGCGACGTCGAGCCGAGCTCGATCTCCTCGGGGAAGGGGAGAACGACGACGAGGGCTAGCGGGGGAGGGGCGGCGTGGAGCGGCGGTCGCGGTGGTGCGGTCGGTTGGGCTCGGGGAGGCCGGGAGGCGGCGGCGCGGCTCGGCCCCGAGCTCGGCCGGCTTCAATGGCGGCGGGCGGGAAAACGGACGGGGCGGCGCGGAGACGGAACGGGAGGCGAGGGTTTGGCTTAGGGTTTGGACGGGGGGGACCCCGCTCCCTTTTGACGCGCTCGGACGGCCGCCGTGGGGCTCGCCGTACTCCCTGTACGCCGGCGAGCCACGCGGCGCGCGCCGGTTCGCGGCGCGGGCGCGTCCCGGATCGCGGGCCCCACCTGTCAGCGACTCAGAACTGGGAAAAAAAGAAGTGTGTTTTCTAGGCCTCTGTTTTTCACGATTTTAACCCATTTCTAGGCCGAAATTGGAAAAAGTCCAATTGGAAGAAATGTTCTACTCTTTGAACTCTACAAGTTTGTCAAAAGGCTCAACTCCAGAATCCGAGTGTAAATGTGGTTTAAATTCAAATTTTGAAAACAGCCCTAGTTAGGGACAGGGTACCTTTATTGTTTGGAAAAAGGAAAAACCCTATTTCCAAGCCTTTTCACCCAAGGTGCCTTTTGTATAACTTGCTTAGAATTTCAAAACCTACAACTTCTTCAATGGGAGTGTTGCATGAAAGTGGCTGTAGGTTTGTGCAAACTTAGGGTTTTTAAACAAGGCTGATTTGAGTTGGTTTTCTGTACTGACAAAGAAAGACTCCAAACCCTATGTAGCCTTCATTATCTGGCCAAACCCCAATTATGAAAGTTGTTCAAAACTTCATTATCTACAAGTTTGGTAATATGAGTTTCCCCTAGATCCCAATAGATTTGGATTTATGAACAAGAACATCTCATAGCACATGTATAAAAATCATATTTCAAGCATTCCATCTCATCCAATGCAAAACCTAGCTTGTCTATATGCAACACATGATGCTTGATGATGCCTAATGCATGATTAAGACATGGTAATGTACTTGAGATGCTGGAGCATCACACGCGGCCTCTCCGGACGCCTCGCGCCGCCGCCCTCTCCTGCCGGCGCAGCGACGCCCGCACGACGAGAAGGGGGCGGGTGGCGGCACCGGTTGGACGAGGGGGCAGAGGGGAGCGGCGGCGCTCGCGGCGACGGGCGCGGTGCTCCGGGCGGCGGCACTCGGCGGAGGGGAGTGGAGGGGCGGAGGGGAGCGGCGGCGCTCGCGGCGACGGCGCGGTGCTCCGGGCGGCGGCAGGAGCGAGGGCGGCGGCGGCTAAGCAGGCGCGACGGAGACGAGACGAATGGGGAAGGGGCAGCGGGCGGGATGGGCCTCGGCCCATTTAGGCCGTCCCCGCAGCGGCGTCAGGCGCGGTGGCGCCACACCGCTGCGGCGCCATTGCATGTGGCGCCGCTGTCCCGGGCCCACCGCAGCCACGCTGGCGTCGAGCTGTCGTGCCTGCCACCGTGGCATCTCCAGCGGCGCCACTGCATGTGGCGCCGCAGTGTGTTTCTGCGGCGCCAGGCGTGGTGGCGCTGCTGGAGGGGTCAGATGGCGCAAATATTTCTGACGAGGGGTTATTTGTGAAATTTCTTTGCGCCAGGGGTCATTGTGCAAAATTTGTACAAGGTGGCGGCGAGGGTCGTGGCAGTCCCATCCCCGGCCTTAGTCCCGGTGCCAGCGGCGGGGACGGCAGTGCCCAGAGGCGCCAGAGCGGCGAGGGCGCCGGCGGGAGTCAGGGTTGCGACGGCAGGGGTCGGTGCCCCGACGGCGCCCCAGGCCTAGGCCGGGCGGTGCCTGCCGACGCCAGCGGCGGCGGCGGCTGATGCGGCGGTCAAGGAGGAGGAGGAGAGGGGAGGGGAAGGAAGGGAAGGAGGAGGAGAAGGTAGGCGGCGGCGGCCGGCCGGCCATAGTGGCTTGGCGGCAGCGGCGGCAGAGAGAGAGGAGATGGAGAGGAAGGAGAGGAAAACCTAGGCTATTGATACCATGCTAAAATGAGCGATTGATTATTCCAAACCCTAGAAGAGTGGGGCTAATACATGAGCTAACATACGTACTCCAACAGATACAATGTGGATATCTGCCACCTAATTCTCCATCAGCAAACAAAATTTACAAAGATTTTTTACAGTAGGTCGTAGCCACTTACATGGCATGTGATTTTTGTCTACTAGAATTTAGTGATGAAAATTACGGTATAATATTCGTGCTCCTTAGCAACCCAAGCATCCAACCTAAAGGTGCATGAAGACCTCCACCTTAACTCCTTAAGTTCACATGCGGTATATACAAAGGTAAGAAGGAATAATAAAAACACGTTAGAAATATGCATATGCTCACCAATACATGAGATTAACAACATGTTGTAACACCAAACATGGTATCAACTACCTACAGCAGCACCAAACATGAGATCAACAACCACAAGGATGTCATGTCATCGTGTGCTGATTTATACAGTAGTTTAGGGTTTAGAGGTAAAGTACCTGCAAATCATACCAGCTAGCTGACAAAAAGAGCTAAAATAATAGAGTCAAACAAAAACAATTCGAGGCAAACTATAAATATATTCATTGGTCTGCCTCATTAAAAACCTCACACCTTGGCGTGGGCCTCGTTAAAAGCCAATTCGGCTGCAAGTTCAATCTCAGGATCCTTATGTTGAAGTTGATGTTTCTTCCGCTCTTATGCTCTTTTCCAATCTTAAACAAATGATTTCCTCCATCGTCTCAGTTGCAAGAGAAGACCTCATTTCTTCAATTATTCTTCTAGCTATGCTGAACATTGCTTTATTTTGAGAAAACCGTTGAGACATGAACATCAAGAATATCCTTAGCAAAATGAGACAAGACAAGAAAACTATAATGGTGCTCCCTCCACCATTCAAGTAGATTTACCTTTTCACGTTTTAGTGAGCGATCAGTGGTGCAATGTTAGTGGGTAAATAGTGCTTCAATTTAGAAGTATGATTTCGCCATTGACTTGATGAGATAGCAGATTTCTATCCGTTTTCTCCTTTTTCATAAATGTGCTGTCTGAAACTTCTGTCATGCTCAGTGACACATGAGCCTACTTCGCTTTTATCATAACCATACTTGACAAAGACACGAAACAATTCATCTTTTACATGACTAAAAGCTTTTGAGTAATCCATATCTAGTCAGCCACCTATTCCTTCGAAGGCAGTTTGTATCCCATCAACTTTCTTGTGCGGATCAAAAATATTTGCAAAGTAATATGTATGGGATTCCTTGGGATATTTGATCGAAGTATTTCAGAAACTTTATCTCCATTAAAGCAACGTCAGATGTAAGAAGTAGATCAGATATGTATTTAGAAAATGATTCAGCAATTAACAAAATATTAACAATAACTAAGCAAGATATTGGATAGTAAATACCTGATATAGTATTTGTTGCTACATAAAAGGTCATTAAGAACTCTCTAAGTACCAAAACTATTGAGTATTAGCATTCACATAGACAGTAATAAGTTTTCCATAACCTTCTAATTTCTTAAGCATAAGGTAGGTCAATTCCATCTGATCTTCATATCAAGATCAAATTTCCTTGGTCTTTTATCATCTGCCCTGCAATACTCGACATATTTATAAATTATTTGAGGAGAGCTTGTTATCAAGTGAATGCCGGCACTGATATTGTTCAAGTATTAAATAACAACTGTTAGACCACCCAAAAAACTAGATTTATAATGTGGCACACACACCTTTGGATAATATATCCATTTATATATGACTGAAGTTGAGGTGTGAGAATTTCAATAGCAATTGTATTTGAGGAAGCATTAGAGGATCTTACCTTGTATCTTAAAATCATGAACTACCTCAAGAATATGATTAGCGATTACATCTACCTCAAGAGTTTTAGAATGATGGACAGTCACATTTTGGAGATGCAATTGCTAATCATAATTCATAATCATATTTGAGATAGTTTTAATTTTAAGATAGAAGGTAAGATCCTCTGTATAACTCTTGGCAATGCTTCCTCATGCTATTGAAAATTCTCATGCGTCAGCTTCGATCGTAAATAAATGGATTTGGATGTTCAGAATGGTCTAACATTTGTTACTTAATACTTGAACAATATCTGTGTTGCTATTCGCTTCATAACAAGTACTCATCGGATGATTTCTAAATTTGCTGAGTATTGTAGGGCAATGATACGATACTAAAGAAATTTGGTCTTGATATGAAGATTGGATAGAATTGACCTACCTTATGCTTATGAAATTAGAAGGTTATGAAAAACTTATTATTGTCTTTGTGAATGCTATGCTCAAGATATTGATTTGGTACCAACTGAAGTTGATTGATTTATTGTACATCGTTTTAGAGAGTTTTTAATGACCTTTTATACGACAACCACAAATATTTCTATCAGTTATTTGCATCCAACATCTTACTTAGTTATTGATTATATTTAGTTAATTGCCGAATCATTTTCTAAGTGTAGATCTGATCCGTTCTTAAATCTTTATATCTATTATTGCTTTGATGAAGAAGTTCCTAAAATACTTCAATCAAATATCCCATATATATTGCTTTGCAAATATTTTTGATCCCCGTAAGAAGCTTGATGGGTTACAAACTGCCTTGGAAGGAATAAGTGAGTAATTAGACATGGATTACTCATAAGCTTTTAATCATTTAAAATATGAATTGTTGGTGTCTTTGCCATTTATTACATGATATGGTGAGAGCAAATGAGGACATAGAAGTTTTCAAATACATCATTGACGGCTCATTTGAGGAGGGGAAATGGGAAAAAATCAGTTACCTCATCAACTTAAAGGCGGAATCCTAATTTTGAATTGAATCTGTTATTGCCAAAATCTACTATTCGGGTGCAACAGAATCACTATTTGCCTACTAATTTTGCAACCACCGACACCTCACTGAGGGGTGCAAAAGGTAGAGCTAAAGGAACGGTGGAGGGAGCACCAGTATAGTTTTCTTGTCTTGTCCCATTTTGCTAGAGATATTCTTGTTGTTTCTATCTCAATACCAATGGTTTCCTTAGATGCAACTTTCAGCACAACTGTAAGAATAATTAAAGAAAGGAGGTCTTCTCTGGCTCATAAGACAGTGGACGCAATGATTTGTCTTACAGATTGAAAAAGTGCGGAAGCAACATGAGCTTGACGATCCTGAGATTGAACTTGCAGCTGAAGATATGAACAATGATTAGTCATTTGTTTTAAAATTCTTTCATTTTAGTCAACCTTTGACTGATATTGTTATATGGATTATGGATTCCAATTGTCATGTAGGTGTGAACTGTATTTGGCCGGTATGTACTCTTTTCCTTACAGAGGGGCCCCACACTGGGGTGTAAGGTTTGTAATGAGATAAACCGAGAAATATATCTGTAGTTTGTCAAATTGTTTTTATTTGATTCAATTTTCTCTTTTTGTCAGCTCCTTGATATGATCTCCCGAATACTTTAAATCAAACTCTATACTATTGTATAAACTAGATGAATTTCCCTCGCGTTGCTGCGGAAATTTGAGTGCTACCATGTACATATATGCCACGTAATAGTATTATATACATCTAACCATAGAAGATCTTTAGAAGTTATAAATAGATAGCTTAGTGGATGGTGACGTGGCATGTCACTAAGTGGATCCCTTAGATGATGTTGCTTCATGCATGTCTAGAGAAATCTTGCAGTGGGGTATACCTATTTAGAGATAGAAGATCAATACATGACATATTTATGCATGTTGATCTCATGGTTGGTACAGGTTACTAATCTCATGTACACGTGAGCTTGCTTTGAACTTATAACCGAGATGCTTCCTAATATTTCTAAACATATTTTTATTGTTTCTTCTTACCTTTGTATATACCACATGCGAAATAAGAGTTCAGGAGGAGGTCCAACACGAATTAAATACGTGCCAAGTCGGCCCGAACCACGATAGGCCTGGGCCGTGTTAGCCTGGCACTGACCCTACTTCCGGCACTACTTTTAAGTATGTTCAAATCTTAAGTATGTTTGTCCATATTCCTCTATTCCTAATTAAATGGTTTAGAAAAGAAAAAAGATTATTTCACATCGCTTATTTCTTGATTCTTTGGTCGGTGTGCATGGTGGTCAATGGATTACAAACATATAGTACTGTTCCAAACATGCCTATAAGCTGAGGAGACTTGAGTTTAATTGTTGAGGGTAATATCTCCTATGTTTCGTCCAACAGCTCAGGATGTCTTAATTGATTTGATTCCAGCTGTTGGTACTTGGTGCCTGGACCAAAGACAAATGGGAGGTAGCTCAGACACGTGAATTAGGTGACGTCAAGCTCTGTTTGCCGTTTTGAGGTCTGCGGACAATGACAATCGAAGGTAGGACCGACTCTTAAGGAGGTAAATTATGATTTCTAAAAACCAAGACTCACTAAAAACTACAATTAGTAAGCAAAACCTATGCAAAGTAAACTAGTTATATGCACTAAGGTTTTGCTAAGTGTTACCGTGGCCAAATCTTACAACCTAGGTCCAATTAAAAACTAGCCTATCAAGTTAGTCTGGAATGTAAGCACACAATTGCAAGAAAGTAGATGCAGAAACTAAAGGATAGGTTGAGAATGCAAACTCCCGATGATGTCGATGATGGCACAGGAAGAAGACACGGCGATATTTTTTTCCGAGGTTTGGGGAGGCCAACGTGCCTCTACCCCCTACGTCCTCGTTGGCGCTCCACAAAGGGCTTTGCTCTCGCGCAATCTTTAAAAGAATGCGGCTCGTCCACGCAAGGGTAGAGGATGGTAAAGTGGCCTCTTGAAAGCCAAGCAACCACGGTACACACCCACACGAACCCTTCTCTCGCGTAGTCTTCGACTACGGCCTCGCCCACGCAAGGGTAGAGGATTGTCGGGGCCGTTGGGGTCTTCTGAGTCCTTCTCGCGGAGCACTCCCGCCGTTTTCACTATGGAAAGCTTTTGGGCAATGTCCCGAGGGCCTTCCTCCCTCTCACAAGATGGTGGTGGCACTCCATACTCTAGAGGGTCTCGCAAGACTTACAACCGCACTTGATACACCAAGGTCGTGCACGCAGGCACGGAGAATAGACAAGGTGGTCTAAGCAAGGATGCACTAAGCACTAGCTATGCCGGATGTGTCTAGTTTTGCTCTTGTAGTAGGCTCTCAAGTGGTATTGCTACACATCAAATGGGCATGGAGAATGTGTATCAACACTTGTGCTAGCTCAGGATACTGCAACCGCGAAGTGAAGGCCGGCCAAGGGGGTATATATAGGCCTCACCTCCAAAACTAGCTGTTGGGAGCTTCCTGCTCATTTCTGCGTGATCACCGGACCATCACCGGACCATCCGGTGTGCACTCCCAACTAGCCGTTGAGTTGGAATTCGACCGTTGGAGGTCACCGCCTCACTAGACCGTCCGGTGCTACCACCGGACCATTCGGTGCGTGTTGGAGCGCGAGTCTTCATCTTGTAGCTCATTCTGTCTATAACGTCCGGTGCTCAACGGACGATATCACCGGACCGTCCGGTGAGTTCAAGTGCCAGCTATCATCTGTTTCCAACACCCTCGGTCTATATCCTCCGGTGCTCACCGGACGATATCACCGGACCATCCGGTGAGTGTAATCCGCACGGGTCCTGAGTATTCAGCTTCGGGCTTCTTCTTCTCGCCGGTTCACTCGATGGGGCTTCTCGGGACTTCTTGGTGTCCCAAAAAATCTGTCGAGTCAAGATCCTCGCTTGCAACTTGATGGCAGCTTGGGATCTTTTCTTGTGTCTTTTATATCCTCATTTGAGGTGTTTGTACCCAAAGTCCACCTTTTGCACCCTGGGACTTAGACAAAAACACTTGTACACAAATATTAGTCCCATAGCACGTGTTGTCACTTCAACCACCAAAACCACAATAGGGAACTAAGCACAAGGCTTAGGGCCCATTTTCCTTACAACAATTTAAAGGTCCTGTTGCGTTTGTGGACGCGCAACAATCCTCGATTAAGGCCTGTTTGGATCCACTAGAGATTCTCATTATTTAGCTAATAAGCATTAGCGAGGATTAGCTAGATAAACTTTAGTGGGATGGATAATAGAAGGGAGTGTTTGGATCCATAGATAATGGGTTGGCTAAAAGGTCGGAGAAAAGAGAGAAAGTCTATAATACCCTTGTTTGAGAGACGAGCGAGTCGGCCTCGCTAAAAGAGGAGTATTGTGGACATCTCGGCTGAATAATCTCTCGTATTTGATATTATTTGATATTATCTAAGTTTTGTTAAATTATGAGATAATGAGAATATGGACGTAGATAAACTTTATCTCCCCTATTATCTAGGTATGATGGGATCCTTAGAGCTAAACTTTAGCAGATTATCCAAACATGCCCTAAGAAAGATCATTGCACACATCTCCAATGATATCACACCGATATTCACTCCGCATATTTACGTATAGGGAATATGTTCGGTAAGATCTTGATTTGTTTGTACTCTCCTACTGTATATTTTGACTAGGATAAATTTGGTGAGAGAGGATTTTTCATGTAAAATTGAAAAAATTTCTGTGAAATATTTATATACTTTTTAGAAAATTTCTGCGTTCCAAAGATGCCTTTTAAGTATGGAAGACTTGAGTTTGATTATTGATGGTCTTTATGTTCCAGCTGCTCGCATGTTATCTTATTATCCATGCAATCGAAGGCGCTGTGAGTCCATGGCTCAAATATACTTTTTTTTTTACCTGACATGGTACTAGATGCTTTTTAGCCCCCAAAAAATAAGCTGCAGTGATCGTACTTACAAAGTAGGCCGTCCATCCACCTCAAGTAGGCTTATCTTTGACCTGACACGGTTTCCTAACCTTGCACGACTCCTTGCAAATTAAAGTATTCAAGTCCATGCCGAAAAATGTCTTATCTGCAGACTGCAAGTGGCAAGGAAAAAATAAGGATAAACCAGGGTCTCGGCATTAACCGAGGATGAACAAAGCAGTCAACTTTATTCGTTTGGGACTAGTGAACTTTTGGATTGCGATAGTACAGAGGGATCAATTGGATTTAAATCCACAATGGATTAAAATTGTTCTCAGTCCCTCTTGATTCACAGTAATCATTCTCAATCTATAAGTTGCTCTCATATACAATGGTCTAACGATGGGATCTCTACATGAATGTGTAAACCAAAAGGACAGAAACGAATTTAGCATATTCTTTTCTCATCCAGTGTATTTATGTATGCATGCAGGTTCTTTTGCCTGTTACTAGATGAATTCTTTGTGCGTTGTTATGGAAATTTGGGTGATCATAATATATACATCACAGAAAAAACAATGCATAGTACAAAATCGATAAAAAATATAAATATAGTTCTTAATAGATGATAATGTGGCATGAAATTTGGTGCGCTTCTAAGATAGCATGGCTTCGTATATGTTTAGAAAAATAGACAGTGGGTCTAGCTATTTAGTTATTAGAGCTAAAAAATATAAGTTACTTCCTCCATCCCAAATCTCCTGTAACAACCTTTTTTTGGTACAAGTTTCCAATCCTCAAACAGCTTTATTATGGTGCAATGGCAGTATGTGCTTTTCAATTCTTTTGTTTTTAAAATAAAACGGCCACTAATTAGCAAAGAGGCCGCCCTTGCCCCCTTTTGCATATAAAAAGGACTGTCCCTCCCGCGTCGTTCTTGCAATTGCAACCACAAGTTCACAACCATCGGTCCATCTCCACGAGCGCGCGTGTGCCCCCGTGGAGATTGCACCAACACCAAGGGCGGCAACAGCGATGGCCAATGCTGCTGCCCCCGAGTCGCAGCCGCAGGTGCAAGCGGCCGGCGGTCGCAATCGCAAGGTGGTGGACGAGGTTTCCGGCTGGCTGCGCGTGCTGGACGACGGCACCGTCGACCGCACGTGGACCGGCCCTCCCGAGGCCCTCCCGCTGATGCAGCCCGTGGCGCCGTACGCGGTGCCCCGCGACGGGCACACGCTGCACGACCTCCCCGGTGAGCCCAGACTCCGCGTTTACCTCCCCGAGACAAACGCCGGCGAGGGTGGCCGCCTCCGCCTGCCCGTCATCGTGCACCTCCACGGCGGCGGGTTCTGCGTCTCCCACCCGTCCTGGCTCATGTACCACCACTTCTACTCGCGCCTCGCGTGTGCCGTCCCCGCCGTCGTCGTCTCTGTCGAGCTCCCGCTCGCGCCCGAGCGCCGCCTGCCCGCGCACATCGACACGGCCCTCGCGGCGCTCCGCCGGCTCCGTTCCATCGCGCTCTCCTCCGAGGACGACGCACTCGACGACCCGGCGGCCAAGCTCCTCCGCGAGGCCGGCGACGTCTCCAGGGTGTTCCTCATCGGCGACAGCTCCGGCGCCAACCTCGTCCACTTCGTCGCGGCGCGCGTGGGCCAGGACGGCGCTGGCACCTGGGCGCCCCTGTGCGTCGCCGGTGGCATCCCAATCCACCCGGGGTTCGTGCGGGAAACAAGGAGCCGGTCGGAGCTGGAGGTGAGGTCGGAGTCGGTGTTCTTCACGCTGGACATGCTGGACAAGTTCAACGCCATGGCGCTGCCGGTTGGCGCCGGCAAGGAGCACCCGTTCACGTGCCCCATGGGGCCACAGGCGCCGCCGCTGGAGTCCGTGCCGCTCCCGCCGATGCTGGTGGCAGTCGGCGAGAACGACCTCGTCCGGGACAGAAACCTCGAGTACTGCGACGCCCTGCGCGCCGCCGGCAAGGAGGTGGCGGTGCTGATCAACCGCGGCATGAGCCATGCATTCTACCTCAACAAATTCGCCGTCGACATGGATCCCTGCACAGCAGAGCGGGCCCAGGAGCTGATTGACACCATCGCCAGCTTCGTCTCCTGCCACTGATCGCGCTGGAGTGCAAGAATATGGAATAATTTGTAATTGTTAATGCGATGTTTGCTTGTGTCGTACTTGTACTACGTGTGTGTCCGCGATTGAGGTCAAGAGACGTCAGGTGTGTATCAGTGTCACGTCTTGCCTTTACTTGAGTTTGACCATATACCTATGCAAAGCAAATACTACTTTTCTTTGCAAAAGAACGATGCTTTGGATAGAGACAGGATCATTAAAACATACTACCTTCGTTTATAAATTGTGAGTGGATTTTTTTTTCCAAAATTCGATCATTCAACTTATTCAGAAAAAATATTAAAACATATAAAAATACAATCCAAACTTAAACTACCTTTAGTGATAAAAAATCATAACAAAATAAATGATTAGTTGTGAATTTTTTAAATAAAACGAATGATCGACTTTGTAGAAAATAGTCAACCACGTCATACATTTGTGAACATACATAGTAATATTTTTTATTAACATATAAATTAGCATCATGTTTAATTGAAGTTTTTATGAAAGTGTATTCAAAATAAATCTATGTATATGACCTTCAAGTTTCTAAAGTAAATAATTTTAAAGTTATTTATAGTCAAAATTTTAAAATTTTGACCCAATCCTTTTCAAAACTTCAAGTTTTTTGTGAATACACTGATTTGGGTGAATACTATATATCTCATGTTTTTCTTTCTCAAATAACACCAGTACTTTGCAATCGAGGAAAAAACACATTGCACAGATTTTCTTATTAAAGAAATTTGCTGAAATTTTTTGAGATAGTTCAGTGGTTTAGGAAGCTACTTTGTGAAACTTACTCTAAGCAAATGGGACACATCAGAAATTAAAATCTCACATTCACACCATGACAACGATATCAATTGACTAAAAGTTGGCTCGACAGGACCTACAATGTGCACATTGCTGTTTCTAGATGAATATGTGTGTCCCATGTCTAAAGATGGACTTTAATTATAACTAAAGCATCATATTCTCACATTGAAAATGTAACGAAATTAACTAAAATTTGGTAAAAATTTTTATAGTAAATTTGTGGTAATTAAAGTGACCATATTAAAATGTGGCCCATACATCAAAAGCTGAATCGAACGCCTGAACTCTAAATTTAAACATTTCACAATTAATTTGCGTTTAAAAATAAAACACCTAACAAATTTGCATGAAGAGGGTACTCGATGCCCTCGTTTGCATAACAATACCTATCATCATAGTTGCTTCTGATTTCATGAATAGTGAACGACGAACACCACAAACAATTGTTATTACTCTCCCTTGTCCCACTAACGATTGTCGCTGCTTCTCTTCCATTTGCGTTGTCCGTGTGCTATTAGATCGATTAAGGCTATCTCAGTGGACAACCGTCATCTGGTTCAGTCGATTCACAAATCGTGCATTCTTTCGAGTTTGAGCTATTCAAAGTCTATCTAGTATCTAGTTCCGATATGTCTTTTTATTGGTGACACAGGCTACTGGTCATACCACCCCAGCGCCAGCTCCTTACAAGTGTATTTCCGTTCAGACCCATTTCTAGACTACAAAACTAGTGGGAGGGACGATTTTTTTTTTTTGTCTCCAACCTCTACTCTAATACAGCATATGATAACTATTATATATAGCATTGCTTATGAGAGCACGTATAATGAACTTATATAAGCGAGCTATATAAATTGCCATATCAAAGAGGTGAGTTGGAGGACAGAAGAGAAGCTGTAAATGAGTAGCCAGCTACAACGCGAGCTAAGAAAGTATGTAAGAGATGTGGTGGAGGATGAATGTGTTAGAGTGGCGCAGCGGATTCCGGTCCGACTCGCTTGGCGTCCACGAGCCGTGGCCCACCAGGCCTATATACTGGAGTCCGACACATAAAGCCCACTGACCTAACTCAGCCCAAAAGACTAGTCCGTTAGGTGAGGGCTACCCCCGCCTTATATGTCGTGCTCCTCCACCATCAATTATCGATGTGGGACTAAACCTAACAATCTCCCCCGTCACACATCAGTCCCACGCTTCCATCACACTCCGCACATGTGACCTCCGAAACGTCTCCCATACCGTTGACACAAGTCCACATCTCCCGTCACACCGCACATGTGACCTCCAGAGACCTCCGCAGACTCCCCCGTCACCAGTGACACACCGAGATCCGTCACTAGTGACACACCGAGATTTTTTAGGTTTACAACCATGGGCTTTGATACCACTTGTTAGAGTGGTGCAGCGGTATCCGGCCCGGCTCGCTTGGCGTCCACGAGTCGCAGCCCACCAGGCCCATATACGGAGTCCCCGACACATAAAGCCCACAGACCTAACTCAGCCCAAAAGACTAGTCCGTTAGGTGAGGGCTGCCCCGCCTTATATGTCGTGCTCCCCCACCATCAATTACCGATGTTGGACTAAACTTAACAGAATGTGTGCCAGTTATTTTGGATTTGTTGTATGTGTATAGCCAAATATTATATGAGTGGGCAATTAGATTTACTATATGTGAGATGGTAACAACATAAAACCCGTAATTAGCTACATATTAACGTTGCTCTGAGTGTCGTTCAATTGTTAGGGTCTAGTCATCATCTGCTCAAATTGGTAGGCCACAGCTGGGCTACCAGTGGTTAAGTTGGAAATTGGGCGTTGTTGGTGACCGCCCTATTCCACCACTTGATGGCAGTGAGAGATGAGGAAGATGATTGAGGATGCATCAGCTGCCAATCCCTACTACCTATTAAGCACGCAAGGGGGGCGTCCACCACCTGGCGTAGCCTCGCTCCTGTGTGCCCTCGCCTTCCCGCATGCCCCCGCCTGGACCTGCCTCGCCCTTGCATCCGCTCCTCGTGATCTCGCCTCCCCGCATCCCCCGCTTGACCCCGCTCATGCCCGCTTCCTGGCCGCCGCCATCACCGCCACGTCTGCGCCCCCCATCACCAATGAGAGCCAATGGATCGGCCTCATTGCTCTCCTGGTGTGATGAGTGATTGTCAACGGCACAAGTCCTCCGATGGACTGGAGGCCCTCCGATGGACTGGAGGTAGAAGAAGACGAAGACCTCGATGGACTCAGGCAAAAGTCCTCCAATGGACCGGAGGCAATGCTCGGCGTCGGTCGGCCATAGAAGCTCGGTACATGGAGGGGCGGTTCGGCAACGGTGGTGTAAGTCCTCCGATGGACCGCAAGGCGACTCTGATGGACTGGAGAAGCCGGGTGCCACTGTGGTGCTCCAACCGGAGTGCATGGCGTGAAGGCGTGCGAGGGAGGCTTTGGCGGCTTCGGCTCAAAACCGCCACCCAAGTTCAAATGGCTTGGTGGGTTGGGCTCCGACTCGCCAAGATAGAAGATTGGGCCAAGACCTGGCCCAGGAAGCCCGCAGAATAAAATTTTCCGGTTTCTGACTTCAAAACCGGGGGAAGCTTCCGGACTACTGGCTACGTGGCGCACATCCAAGCGAGGCAGAGAAACCGAAGATGATCAAGACGTCATCGTAGTCGTCCGATTGTATCTTTTCGGTTTGGCCGCCTCCGGGCATTTTTAGAGTAGGGGTCTTAATGTAATTGTGTCGTTTAGGGCCTAGGGTATAAATAGACTTGAGAGGCTCCCTTGGAGCTCATCTTGGCAGCCACAAACCCTAGGATTTCCTAACCCTAGCAGCCAAGGTTCAAAGAGAAGAAATAGAGAGGATTAGCTAGGAGATGAGTGCCTAGTTTAGTCTAATCTTGTCACTAGTGGGAGGATGAAGGGAGGTAGGCTCTAGGGAACTTTTGTAATCTGATTTCATGAATTAATCCAAGGTTCCTTGTTGAGAAATTCTTTGTCCTAGAGCAGCAATTTGGTTCCTCACTTTTTGCCCTCTTTTCTAGTTTCGTTTTTGGTCCCGTTTCTTGGATTTTGGCTTGTTTTGTGTTGTCCAAGGATGAGACCTTTCTTTTGCCGGAATTTTGCCTTGCTAAGATGTGGTGCATCTCACTAGCCAAGTGCTAGAATCATCCAACCACGAGCAAAGGCCGTTCTTGACGTTTTTCGGTTCCTAGGTTTCATCACACCACTTCCACGAGATCTGCAATTCCCGTAAATCCCTAGATCATTTTGAGTTGATTTTTGGAGGGTTTACTTTGGAATGGAATCAAGTTCCTCTGTGCAAATTTTCGTGAAGTTTGGTTGACTTTTGGCTTGGGTTTGGTCGATTTTTCGGTGGATTCGTGGGCTGATTTCTCGGGTCCAGACTCGGGCCAGCAGCGAGACCTGACCTGACAATCCGTCCATTTGTCCAGTCCGTTCAAGCGGACTGTCCGGTCTGTGTGATGGAGAAACCGAGGCTTGGCCACCTCGAGTGTGTGTCTCGGGTTTCTTTGTCCGAAGTTTTTGTCCGGTCTGCTAAACCGGACTGTCCGGTCCTCTGGTTTTCATCATGCGTAGTTCATTTCTCATCTGCTTTGTCCGGTCAGGCCTTCCGGGTAGAACCGGACTGTCCGGTCCGTTGTTCTCTTCGGTACTTAGCGAGTTGAGTTGCTTTGTCCGAAGCTTTGTCCGATCAGGCCCTCCAGGTAGAACCGGACTGTCCGGTCCTTTGTGCTTCTTCTGCCTTTGCGTGTTGTGCTGCTTGGTCTGTAAGTTTGTCAGGTCAAGCTCTAGGATAGTCTGACTGCACGCGTAGGAATTTTCTCTTTTCCAAGTCGTTCTTCCTCGTGTGTGTGTGTTGTTGGTTTCAAGCTTGTTTATGTCAACCACTGCATACCCATACTCTTCACTCACTATTCTTAGTGGGACACGCTTCGGTGTGTTGAGTGGCTAGTGTGAGACATTTGCAAGCTTTGTAGCTTGTTCTGTTTTGTTTGTGCCATGTTGCTTTCGATTGATTTGTTGTGTGCTTTCGTACTCTTCAGTTTAGTGTCTCGGCTTGGTTAGTGTACCTTGTGCTTCCGCTTTGCACCCGATACGTATTTGTTCAGTAGACGGTATCGGTTGTGCGTGTGTCTTCGTAAGAGTGCATTTTGGGGGTTTGAGTTTGAGTTTTTCAAGTGCTCCTATTCACCCCCCTATAGTCGCACGTCTCGGTCCTACAAGTGGTATCAGAGCCGGTTAGGTTTCCTATACCTTAACCGGTGACGAAACCGTAGCGACAATGACTTACTCCGGGAAAATTCCCATCCTTGGCTCCGATGGCTATCCCTACTAGAAAGGTAGGATGGAGGCGTTCCTTGTTAGCCAGAGTCAGGACATATGGGATGCTACTCAGAGTACGACTTTTGTGGTGCTTCCAGTTGCTGAGCGTACTACGCAGGACATCGTGGCTCAGCATGAGGCGAATGCCAAGGCTGTTAACTTTCTCTTCTCCGGGCTTGGTCCCATGGATTATAAGAGAGTGAGTCACCTTAAGACTGCGCGTGAGATATGGTCACTGCTTAGTGCACACCATGAGGGTACTGCGACAATTAAGGCTAGACTTGTGTAGACTTACCGGCGCGAATATGAGAATTTCGTCCAGAAGCCGGGAGAGTCAGTAGATGACTTGTTTGGTCGCTTTCAGTCGATCATCAATAAGTTGCGTGTCAGCTCTGCCCCCGCTGCCCTCCCATATACCGATCATCAGCAGGCTGTCAAGTTGTTGTATGCTTTGGATAGAAAAATATGGGAGATCAAGGTGAACTCAATCATTGAGTCGGCAGGGTAGGATACGATTGGAGTAGAGGCGCTCTATAGTAAGCTCAAGGCCACCGAGGTAGATTATAAGATGAGGGATTCCCTCGCTTGTACAGGTTCCAAGAGTCTGGCCTTGGCTACCCCCTCTAGTGAGTCTGTCACTAACCCCATGTTACACAACTTCTCGTTTTCTGCTTTGATGTCTGTTACAGAGGAGCAGCTAGCGACGCTTGGGGATGATGAGTTGTGTCTGGTTCTAGTCGCTTTCAGCGCGCCTATGACAACCGGATGAGCAAGAAGAGGGGAGAGCGGCCCAAGTGCTTCGAGTGCGGAGAGGTCGGCCACTTCATCGCCGAGTGCCCCAACAAGAACGACTACTACAGGAAGGGCAAGAGCTACTCCCGCGACTCCGACAAGTACCACCCCGGCAAGGCAGGCTTTGACAAGCACCGCTCCAGCAAGCACGGCTCCGGCAAGCGTCCCTTCGGCAAGAAGAACTTCCGTAAGGCTTTCAAGAGCTACCAGAAGGACAATCGAAAGCGGGACAAGGCCTTCTTCGCCGAGATCGGGTTCTGCAGCAGCGGATCTTCTTCCTCTTCGTCCTGTCGAGCTCAAGCGATGAGGAGATCACGTACAGGAAGGACAAGAAGAATGATCAAGGCGGCCCAGCTGGCTTGTGCTTCGTCTCCACTAAGTCCAGGCGCAAGAACAAGGACAAGAGGAGCTCGGTTTGCTCCATGGCGCTTGAGGACAAGGAGAACAAAGATGATGGCAGCAACTCTTCTTCCGATGATGAGGTAACTCCTGAGCAAGCTGAAATCCTTGAGATGCTAGAGCAGAACAGCCGGGAGCTTAAGGCCCAGGATAAGATGCTGGAGAAGGCAGCTAAGAAGCTGCAGAAGTTGAAAGCCCAACTTGTTGAGGCTTTAGAGGAGAACGAGAGGTTGAGGAGTGTGAGACCCCAACCTAGTGAGATTGAGTGCCCTACCTGCGAGTCTTTCATGAGGAGCTTGGTGACCAGAGAGATAGGTATGCCAAGCGGGTAGAGGAGATAGATGAGCTGAAGGCTGAGCTAGGCAAACTCCAGTCCAAACTGGATAAGCCTACTTTGAGTGGAGAACTTGAGTGTGAGTCTTGCCCCTGTCTAGCTAGAGAGCTAGCTGTTCTGAAGGAGAAGTTTGAGAGGCAGCTCATGGAGCTTGAGGAGCTTAGGGCTAGACCTACGATTGGGGTACGTGTATGGTCTGTCCTACTTTGAGAGGTGAGTTAGAGCAGTTGAGAGCTGACTTTGAGGTGCTTTCAGCACCTACTGATACTTGTGAGAACTGCCTAACCCTTAGGATGCAACTGGTGGATAGGGATGCCACCATTAGGAAGTTGGAGAAAGCTGTTGTGGTTCCCTCCCTACACTGTGATACCTGTGCTGCCCAGACTGTGATTCTGGAGGATCTGAGGGAGGAGATGTTGTCTTTGCAAAATGATAACAACCGGTTGAGAGAGGTGCTCAGTTGGGTATATGCGAGGCAACCTCAACTAGAGATGATCATAGAGAGCACCAAGAGAGCTGAGGGTGAGACAAGTGGTGTTGGGTTTGGAGAGTGCAGCATTTTGGGTGAGAAGAGTGCCCCAATTAAGGTCAAGACTGCACCTACCCAGCCAGGAGAGACTGTTGATGGGGTTTACCATAAGCCACCCAAGGCTGCCCCAAAGAAGCAGTACTATACACCCAAGCCTTCTAAGGCTAAGCTGGACAAGATTGTTGAGGAAGAGCTTAAGCCCAAGGGCAAGAAGCCAGTCCAGCAGCCTGAGCCACCCAAGGCCACACCACCTAAGCCCAAGTCCCAGCCTAACCCAGTTCCTAGGAGGCCTGTCTACCACTGTAAGTTTTGCCAGTGGAATGGCCACTTAGAGAAGTTTTGCTTCAGGAGGAAGCGGGTTGAGAGGCAGGAGAGAGCTTGGGGGAACCAGGATCAGTTCTACCAGGGTGGTAGGCAAGATCCTCCCCACCGCGGTGAGATGAGAGACCGCTTTGCCGGTGGTGAGAGAGGAGGCGGCTTTCAGGCTCGTGCTCCTAGTGGTGAGAGACGCTCTACCGGCCGAGCTCCTAGTCGTTTTCAGCGCGGCTATGGACCTCGTGACCGAGGCTTTGAGAGAGCTTTCGAGGGTTCACGCTTTGGAGGTCGTGGTTACCCTGATCGTCGTGATGATTTCTTTGATTGTGCTTATCCCACTTTTGAGCAGATGGCTCGGCACTGGTACAGCAGTTTTGGGACTAACCCCAGTGCCGGACCGTTTGCTCACCGTCGCTTTACTTGACTTTGCAGGATCGAGGCATGGAGGACGTGTGGATCATGGACTCCGGTTGCTCTAGGCACATGACAGGGCACCGCAAGTGGTTCTCCAGCCTCAACCCCGTAAGCACCAAGGAGTACATCACATTCGGGGACAATGGTCAAGGTAAAGTGATGGGTGTTGGTTCTGTTTCGCTCTCTGCTAAGCTTTCCCTAAGAGAGGTTGCTTTTGTTCAGAATCTGGGGTTCAATTTGGTCTCTGTTTCGCAACTTCTCGATGAAGGATTTGAGGTTCGGTTTAAGAAGGGTGCGTGCTGCGTTCTTGATGCTGAGGAGACCCTTGTTTGCTCT
This sequence comes from Paspalum notatum, assembly GCA_022530915.1. NCBI lineage: Eukaryota > Viridiplantae > Streptophyta > Magnoliopsida > Poales > Poaceae > Paspalum > Paspalum notatum. The sequence goes on from CM039692.1 coordinate 31,110,123, forward strand.
TTGCTGCCTTTTGGTTAGGTTTTTAGGGTCGACCTCACATCTGTTTCTGGCCCTGCTCGCTATTTGCTTGCTAGTCCTTCTGCTGATATATGGAAGTGGCATAGGAGACTTGGTCACTTGAGCTTTGATGTGCTAGTTAGGTTAAGTTCAATGGGCCTAATCCGAGGATTGCCCAAATTGAGAGCTGAGAAGGACTTAGTTTGCCACCCCTGTCGTCATGGCAAGATGGTTGCTGCCTCTCACATTCCTGTGTCTCAGGTTATGACCTCCTATCCAGGTGAGCTACTCCATATGGATACAGTAGGTCCCGCTCGGGTAGCGTTAGTCAGTGGGAAGTGGTACGTGCTTGTCGTTGTGGACGATTTTTCGCGGTTCTCGTGGGTATTTTTCATGGAGTTTAAGGATGAGGCGTTTGGTTTTGTTTGGGATCTGGTACTGAGGTTGAGAAACGAGAGTCATAAGGCCATGAGGGCTATCCGCAGTGACAATGGCGGAGAATTCAGAAACTCTCGTTTCGAAAACTTCTGTCGTGACCTAGGTCTTGAACACCAGTTTTCTTCTCCATATACCCCTCCGCAGAACGGTGTTGTGGAACGCAAGAACCGCACACTTGTTGAGATGGCACGGACGATGCTCGATGAGCATAGGACTCCGAGGCGCTTTCGGGCTGAGGCAGTGAATACGGCCTGTTACATTGCGAACCGGATTTTCTTGCGAGCTTTCCTTGGGAAGACCTCGTATGAACTTCGATTTGGTAGGCAGCCCAGCGTCAAGCATTTGCGAGCGTTTGGCTGCAGGTGCTTTGTGCTGAAGAAAGCGGGGCATTTGGACAAGTTTGAGTCTCGTTGTTTGGATAGAATTTTTCTGGGGTATGCTTCTAATTCTAGGGCTTTTCGTATGTGGATTTTAGAGGCCAAGCAAGTTGTTGAGACTTGTGAGGTTTCTTTTGATGAGACTATGCCCTGCACAACCCCTGCCTTTGAGCTTTCAGGTGATGATGAAGAAGGCACTCCCATCTTTGAGGATGAGGAAGGTGTGGTTAATGATGGTGATGCAGGAGCCACTGCACCGGCTGCAGCTCCTACCCCCTCTGCTACGAGTTCAGATGATGAAGGAGGACCCCTGTCCGCAGCTTCCTCCTCACTCCCCCGACAGCAAGCTCAAGCAGAGGCTGGACCCGCTGAGGACGCAGGGGAGGTAACTTCCGAGATTGTTCCATCTCGGCAAGTCCAGCGGGATCACCCTCCACACAGGATGATTGGAGATATTCACCAGCGTGTCAAACGCTCTTCGGTTAACTCTCTAGCCTTTTTCTCCCACTTTGCATATGTTGCTTCTTTTGAGCCCCGGGATGTGTCACATGCATTATCTGATCCTAACTGGGTGAACGCCATGCATGAGGAGTTGGAGAACTTTGAGAGAAACCATGTCTGGGATTTAGTTGAACCTCCACCAAACTGTCGTCCTATAGGTACCAAGTGGGTTTTCAAGAACAAACAGGGTGAGGATGGAATGGTTGTGAGGAACAAAGCGAGATTGGTAGCCCAGGGTTTCTGTCAGAAGGAGAGGGTAGATTGTGAGGAAACCTTTGCCCCTGTAGCTCGTTTGGAAGCCATTAGGATTTTGCTTGCCTTTGCGGCCTCTAAAGGCTTCAAACTGCAGCAAATGGATGTCAAGTCTGCTTTCCTGAACGGGTTCATAGAGAAGGAGGTATATGTGAGACAACCTCCTAGCTTTGAGAGTGCTAGATTTCCAGACCGGGTGTATAAGTTGAGGAAAGCCCTTTATGGTCTGAAGCAACCTCCTAGAGCTTAGTATGCTAGGTTGAAGAGTTTCTTGCTCAAATCTGGGTTTGTGATGGGTTCAGTAGACAAGACCTTGTTTTTGTTGAGTCGTGGCGGTGACACCCTGATAGTTCAGATATATGTTGATGACATAATCTTTGGTGGTTCATCTCACGCTTTGGTGTCTAGTTTTGCTGAACAGATGAGCAGGGAATTTGAGATGAGTCTTATGGGTGAGCTCCAGTTCTTCCTCGGGCTGCAGATCAAGCAAGGCCTCGAAGGAACCTTCGTCCATCAAGCCAAGTATACGAGAGACATACTCAAGAAGTTTGAGATGGGTGACTCCAAGCCCATGACAACTCCTATGAGTACAAACACGGCGCTTGATGCTGATGAAGATGGGGAGGCGGTGGACCAAAAGGAATTTCGAGGGATGATCGGCTCACTTCTGTACCTGACGGCGACCAGGCCGGACATTCAGTTCGCGGTCTGCCTCTGTGCGCGCTACCAGGCTTCTCCTAGGACTTCTCACCGTCAAGCGGTGAAGCGCATTTTCAGGTATCTGAAATTCACTCCTGAGCTTGGTCTTTGGTACTCCTCGGATTCTTCTCTTTCTCTTAGAGGGTTCTCAGATGCTGACCATGCTGGCTGCCGGATTGATCGCAAGTCAACCTCCAGCACATGCCAACTCTTAGAAACCTCTCTTGTCTCTTGGTCCTCTCGCAAGCAAGCTAGCGTATCCTTATCTACCACAGAAGCAGAGTACATAGCTGCTGCTAGCTGCTGCTCCCAGCTTTTATGGATGAAAGCCACCCTTAGTGATTTCGGTCTTAGGTTTGGAAAGATCCCTCTTCTAGTTGATTCTACTTCTGCTATTTCTGTAGCTAAGAACCCCGTCTTGCACTCTAGAACCAAACACATAGACGTGAGATTTCATTTTCTGAGAGATCACTATGAGAAGGGGGACATAGACTTAGTCCACGTAGCATCTGAAAACCAGTTGGCCGATATCTTTACCAAGCCCCTAGAGTTTGGCGCTTTTGTGCGCTTGAGAGGTGAGCTTGGAGTGTGCTATCCCTTTTAGTCAGGGATAATACGCTATTCCTTTTAGTAAGGAATAGCTTCCATAGAAGAATTTGCTTTTATCTGGCTTTTATTTCTCTTTGCTTCTTTTGCATGTTGTATCATATCATGCATTGCACTGTATCATATGCATTTTCACTTCACTAGCATTAGAGCTCTTTTGAGATGATGAGTTAGTACTTGCTTGTGCTAGATTGTACAGTAGCATGCTTGATCATGGTTGGCTAAGCTCTCTTGAGTCTGTTGAATATTAATTTTGAGCTAAGTCATTTTATTCTTTGCAAATCAAAAACCATGATCACCACTTGTTTTGGCTACCTAGCATGTGTAGGATTGTTGAATGCTATGCTATCTTTTCATACCTGGATATGCTAGTTGTATGTCTTTGCTAAGTTAATGCCTAAGCTTTTATGACACCTTACTTAAATTGAAATCTGAATCAAAATGCTTACAAGTGGTGTCTTATATGATGAATTGAGAAAGATCCAGGTGGGTTTGCTTGTCACACTGATCTAGTTCGAGACAGCTTGCCTTTGCACTTTGGCATGAACTTGGACTAGACTGTGTATGACCAAAACCTTGTCTTAAACTTCTGATGGTTAGATAAGCTAGGCTTGGCATTGGTTGGTAAGAAGTGACAAAAGACAAGTAAATAACCCCTGGCACAAAAAGAACTTGCTTATGAATACAAATGTCTAAATCTAAAATTTGCAAGTCTCTAAAATGCTTATGGCTGGTTGTATATGCTTTGGTTGAGAGTAGCACACCTTGTATGCATTGCTAGCATCTTGCTGTTCATGCCTATCTTACTAGGTGCTATTCATGTCGGTGATACTTTCTTTTCATTAACCCTGAAAAACAAGCTTACTCTTGATATGTGTGAGATAGATTCATTTGAGTTTATTGTATGCTTCCTTGCCCTCACTTGCTCTGTATGCTAGAACTTGTGATTACTAGCTTTACATCCCTTCTGAGCTCTTTCAGTTACACTCCTTGCATTTCATGGCATATTTTGAGGGGGAGTTGTCTAGTTCATGGGGAGTTGAGTTCAAAGAACCCTTGATGTGTCCATTGTCAACAAGGGGGAGAAATTTGGGGAGAAATTAGTGTACTTCCAAAGGGAGAAGAAATTTGGTGACAAATTAGTGTACTTCCAAAGGGAGAAGTCTTAAAATATGGACAAAGGGCGAGAACTCAGGAGAGTTTTAGTTGAGGGGGAGCTTTGCATTCATTTTGCATTTGTGAGGATGCATTTCAGGGGGAGTTGAGCTTTTAGCATGCTCTTTGCATCAGTGCGTTGATCCTTTTGTCTCTGTCTTGAGGAGCCGATGTTTTGTTTTTCATTTTGCTTCAAGCTGCCTTGTGTTTTGCCTTTGTTTGGTTTTTGGCAGCTTGAGCATTTCTTTTTATTTTTCTTTCTTTTTCAGTTTTACGCTTTTCTTTTGTCTTTGTTCTATTTCAGGTTACAGATTGGAGATGTGTTGACAATGCACTCATCAAGGGGGAGATTGAGAGCCAATGGATCGGCCTCATTGCTCTTCTGGTGTGATGAGTGATTGTCAACGGCACAAGTCCTCCGATGGACTAGAGGCCGTCCGATGGACTGGAGGTAGAAGAAGACGAAGACCTCGATGGACTGAGGCAAAAGTCCTCCAATGGACCGGAGGCAATGCTCGGCGTCGGTCGGCCATGGAAGCTCGGTACACGGAGGGGCGGTTCGGCAACGGTGGTGTAAGCCCTCCGATGGACCGCGAGGCGACTCCGATGGAATGGAGAAGCCGGGTGCCACTGTGGTGCTCCAACCCGAGTGCATGGCGTGAAGGCGTGCGAGGGAGGATTTGGCGGCTTCGGCTCAAAACCGCCACCCAAGTTCAAATGACTTGGTGTGTTGGGCTCCGACTCGCCAAGATAGAAGATTGGGCCAAGACCTGGCCCAGGAAGCCCGCAGAATAAAGTTTTCCGGTTTCTGACTTCAAAACCGGGGGAAGCTTCCGGACTACTGGCTACGTGGCGCACATCCAAGCGAGGCGGAGAAACCGAAGATGATCAAGACGTCATCGTAGTCGTCCGATTGTATCTTTTCGGTTTGGCCCCCTCCGGGCATTTTTAGAGTAGGGGTCTTAATGTAATTGTGTCGTTTAGGGCCTAGGGTATAAATAGACTTTATAGGCTCCCTTGGAGCTCATCTTGGCAGCCACAAACCCTAGGATTTCCTAACCCTAGCAGCCAAGGTTCAAAGAGAAGAAATAGAGAGGATTAGCAAGGAGATGAGTGCCTAGTTTAGTTTAATCTTGTCACTAGTGGGAGGATGAAGTGAGGTAGGCTTTAGGGAACTTTTGTAATCCGATTTCATGAATTAATCCAAGGTTCCTTGTTGAAAAATTCTTTGTCCTAGAGCAGCAATTTCGTTCCTCACTTTTTGCCCCCTTTTCTAGTTTCATTTTTGGTCCCGTTTCTTGGATTTTGGCTCGTTTTGTGTTGTCCAAGGATGAGACCTTTCTTTTGCCGGAATTTTGCCTTGCTAAGATGTGGTGCATCTCACTAGCCAAGTGCTAGAATCATCCAACCACGAGCAAAGGCCGTTCTTGACGTTTTTCGGTTCCTAGGTTTTATCACACCACTTCCACGAGATCTGCAATTCCCGTAAATCCCTAGATCATTTTGAGTTGATTTTTGGAGGGTTTACTTTGGAATGGAATCAAGTTCCTCTGTGCAAATTTTCGTGAAGTTTGGTTGAGTTTTGGCTTGGGTTTGGTCGATTTTTCGGTGGATTCGTGGGCTGATTTCTCGGGTCCAGACTCGGGCCAGCAGCGAGACCTGACCGGACAATCCGTCCATTTGTCCGGTCCGTTCAAGCGGACTGTCCGGTCTGTGTGACGGAGAAACCGAGGCTTGGCCACCTCGAGTGTGTGTCTCGGGTTTCTTTGTCCGAAGTTTTTGTCCGGTCTGCTAAACCGGACTGTCCGGTCCTCTGGTTTTCATCACGCGTAGTTCATTTCTCATCTGCTTTGTCCGGTCAGGCCTTCCTGGTAGAACCGGACTGTCCGGTCCGTTGTTCTCTTCGGTACTTAGCGAGTTGAGTTGCTTTGTCCGAAGCTTTGTCCGATCAGGCCCTCTAGGTAGAACCGGACTGTCCGGTCCCTTGTGCTTCTTCTGCCTTTGCGTGTTGTGCTGCTATAAGTTTGTCCGGTCAGGCTCTAGGATAGTCTGACTGCACGCGTAGGAATTTTCTCTGTTTCTAAGTCGTTCTTCCTCGTGTGTGTGTTGTTGGTTTCAAGCTTGTTTATGTCAACCACTGCATGCCCATACTCTTCACTCACTATTCTTAGTGGGACACGCTTCGGTGTGTTGAGTGGCTAGTGTGAGACATTTGCAAGCTTTGTAGCTTGTTCTGTTTTGTTTGTGCCGTGTTGGTTTCGATTGATTTGTTGTGTGCTTTTGTACTCTTCAGTTTAGTGTCTCGGCTTGGTTAGTGTACCTTGTGCTTCCGCTTTGCACCCGATACGTATCTGTTCAGTAGACGGTATCGGTTGTGCGTGTCTTCGTAAGAGTGCATTTTGGGGGTTTGAGTTTGAGTTTTTCAAGTGCTCCTATTCACCCCCCTCTAGTCGCATATCTCGGTCCTACAACCAATACATCCGCGCCCCCCAGGATCCTCGTCGCCCGAAGCCCGCCCGAGAATCTTGCCGCTCAATCCGCTTAAAAATCTCGCCGCCATCCCGTCTCCCACGACCTCGCCCGGCCAACTCTGCGCCTCCCCGCTCCCGAGTGCCTAGCGCCGTGCGCCCTCGGCACGCCCGCTAAGTTCCCACGTCGCCAGCCCTAGCGTGCCCTCACCCCGCAGGACCGCACCCGCTCGGCCGCCGCGCCCTCCCCCCATCCGGCGGCGCTCGTTCCATCCACATCAAGTGCTGCTCGGCCGCACGTGTGGCCGAACCGCCCTGCTTAATCCAGACTAAGCACACCTGCCACCTCCGGCTCGCAGTGTAGTGAGTTTTGACTGGCAAGAAGTGAGCGGATTTGGTAAGACGATCAATTATGACCCAAATGGAGTCATAGCCCTTCTGGGTTCGAGGCAAACCCACAATGAAGTCCATGTGTACATCCTCCCACTTCCAGGCTGGAATTGCTAAGGGCTGAAGCATACCAGCAGGCTTTAGGTGGTCGGCTTTGACTCGTTGACACACGTCGCACTCAGACACATACTTGGCGATTTCTCGTTTCATGCGAGTCCACCAAAACTTTTGCTTCAAATCTTGGTACATTTTATTGCTCCCTGGGTGCATAGTGAACATGGAGGTGTGAGCTTCATCTAGAATTTTCTTCCTTAGCTCCATGTCCTTTGGTACCACTAAGCGATTTTTGAACCACAAGACTCCCTCGTCATCAAGTGTGAAACATGCTCTTTTCTTCTCATCTAATCCTTCACGAATATGTGCCATGCCCTTGTCTTGCTTTTGTGCCGCAATGATTTGGTCTTTTATGGTTGGTTCAAGGACAAGGTTGTAAAGTTCGGCTTACAGCGCTGTTGGCATTTCTATGTCCCCAATCTCACAGCATAGCACTCTCACTGTTGGACGAGCTTAATGAAGTTGCAATGAGCCTTACGGCTTAATGCATCCGCTACCACATTTGTTTTCCCAGGGTGATAGTGGACTTCCAAGTCATAGTCTTTGATTAGTTCCAACCAACGACGTTGCCTCATGTTTAATTCCGGTTGTGTGAATATGTATTTTAGACTTTTGTGATCGGTGTATATGTGGCAAGTATTGCCCAACAAGTAGTGTCTCCATTTCTTCAATGCGTAAACAACTGCAAGCAGCTCAAGATCATGAGTCGGATAATTTATCTCGTGCTTCCTCAGTTGGCTGGATGCATAGGCAATAACTCTGCCCTCTTGCATTAAAACACAACTGATGCCACTACCAGAGGCATTACAATGCACATCGAATGGCTTGATGATGTCTGGTTGAGGAAGAACAGGTGCTGAAGTAGGAGTTTCTTCAACGTTCCAAATGCTTCTTCACATTTTGGACCCCACGCAAACTTTGCATTTTTCTGGGTCAACGCTGTCATAGGCTTTAAAATTCTAGAGAAATCCTTGATGAAGCGGCTGTAATACCCTGCTAAACCAAGAAAACTCCATATCTCTGTCACAGTTTGTGGCAGCTTCCAATTCAGCACATCTTCCACCTTGCTGGGATCAATAGCCACTCCCTTCGCTGACAAGATATGGCCTAGGAATGCCACTTCCTTTAGCCAAAACGCACACTTGCTGAACTTGGCATAAAATTTATGTTCCCTAAGGCGAGATAGCACTATTCGCAAGTGTTCTTCGTGCTCTTTCTCGTTCTTGGAATAAACCAAGATGTCATCAATGAATACTACCACGAATTTGTCAAGCTCATTCATGAACACCGAGTTCATCAGGTACATGAAGAAAGCCGGTGCATTTGTGAAACCGAAGGACATAACAAGATACTCATAAAGCCCATACCGCGTGGAGAAAGCGGTCTTTGGTATGTCTTCCTCTCGGACCTTTATTTGATGGTACCCGGATCTAAGATCAATCTTGGAGAAAACTGTAGCTTTCCCAAGCTGATCAAATAGGATATCAATGTGTGGCAATGGGTACTTGGTCTTGACAGTAACAGCATTCAGTGGTCGATAGTCTACGCATAACCTCTTACCACATTGGTCTTTCTTCTCAACAAAGAGAGCGGGACAGCCCTAAGGGGATGAGCTGGGCCGAATGAACCCTTTGTCTAATTGCTCTTGCAGTTGAGTTTTCAGTTCCTTCAGTTCATCAGGCGCCATTCTATAAGGCCTTTTGGAGACCGGTGCCGTGCCTGGAACAAGGTCTATTCGGAACTCTACCTCCCTATCTGGCGGTAGTCTAGGAAGTTCTTCTGGAAACACATCCGGATACTCGCAGGCTACAGGGATCTTTGCAAGTGCTTGTGCTTCAGTCTGAGTTTCGGCAACATTAACCGTGTGAGACACATGCTTATGAAGTGGCACATGAATAATCACATCGGTCCCCCTGCTTGAGTGCAACTGAACGGTTCTACTCCCAACATCTATCATAGCATTATGTTGTTTCAGCCATTCCATCCCAAGAATGATATCAATCCCTAGTTGTGGGAGTACTAGAGGACTGATGAGCAAACTCTCCTTTTCCACTTGCAAACGCAAGTCCCTCACTATGTGATTTATACTTATAGATGACCCTGCAGCTGTGATGCGGTATTTCTATTTCAACTCTGTAATTTCATACCCATGCTTCAGTGCAAGTGCTTCGCTGATGAAAGTGAAAGTCGCTCCAGAATCAAACAGAACAACCGTAGGGTGGTCGTTGACAAGAAATGTGCCTGTCAAGACGTGTTCACCCTCCGAAACTTGCTCGAGCTGACTGTAGTGCAACTGGCCCATCTTTGTGACTGATTTCTTCTCTCTGCCCGTAGGCACTGAGCTCGGAGTCTTCTGACGCGTGCGACAGGTGCGACTGAAATGTCCGGTCTTCCTACATTTGAAACAGGGATAGCCGGTGCTTGGTTTGGCGGGTGGCACTGAAGCAGGTGGAGGAGGTGGTGCACTGCAGAATAACATGGGTTGTTGTGCCCCACTGTGTTGCTCTTGTTGCTGAGGCTCTTCAAGGTAATATATGTGCGGTGGGGATTGATGCTCAACTCGTGGCCGCTGAGATGGACTCGATGGAGATGTACTTGCAAGCCTTTTCCTCTGCTGGTCCTCATGGGCCTGACGGAGGCGTTGCTCCATGTCGATGGCGACATCTACCAACTCGGTGAAGCTGTCGTAGCGGCGCCCTAAGTGAGTCAGCAGAGTGGGGTCGAACCCGCCCAACAGATGGGCAGCCCTACGCGGATCGGTGTCGACGTCTTCTGGGGAGTACTGGGACAGACGGATGAAAGCCTGCACGTACTCGAGTACTGACATGCTGCCTTGCTGAAGTGCATGAAATTCCCGTTGCTTGAGTTCCGATTTTCCTTCTGCAAATGGGTCGAATTCCACTGCTTGTCCGTGTATGTCGTTTGGGGCCTCCTTCATAATTTCACCGTATTGTAATAGTGAAACGTGTGGAATATTTGCTTAATTAACGATTTATTTCATTGGTCTTTTAGTAATACCCCCTTGAATGATAACAAAAGATACATGATGCATGTTTCGTCCTATTCGGCCTCACATCACACATCCTATGTATTATATATATAGCTAACGATGATTCGGTGATATATATGCACGTCTCTCCTTAATGCAACAAGTCGTTCTCTAGTCGTTCTTAGTTTCGCACGTGGTTAGTGTACCTGCAGAAGAATGCATGCTCATACATTACCACCTAGTGTGGCATCCACGCGTGACCGCTGCGTGAACAACGTTGGTGGGCCTTTGCACCTTTTTCTCAAAACCTGACTTTTCACCAGTACTGGGGATTGTCGAGAAAAAGGTGGATCCCAAAACCAAATGTAAGTGTGGCGGGTATGAAAGCCTCAAGCATGTCCACCACCCTTAAAGAGCTTTTACTTATACAGCATGAATGCAGGGTGCACAACCATTCGCAAATCCCGATAGCTTCCTCTAGTACTGGGGACAGTTATGGCCAAAAAGTTGTTTCCCAAGCGCCGAATATGCATATGAGTTCTATCTAGGTCAGAATGTCAGTGATGTCACCTGTATAACACTAACATCCTTATATGGGCATAGCGTATACTCTCATTTTTTAAGTACTTGAAAAAGGGCTTTCGAAAATAGTTTTGTAAACCAAAACTTGATGATATAACTGTTGTGTGTGTATGATCGGCTCTGATACCAGCTGTGGCGGAACCGCCTGCTTAATCCAGACTAAGCACACCTGCCACCTCCGGCTCGCAGTGTAGTGAGTTTTGACTGGCTAGAAGTGAGCAGATTTGGTAAGACGATCAATTATGACCCAAATGGAGTCATAGCCCTTCTGGGTGCGAGGCAAACCCACAATGAAGTCCATGTGTACATCCTCCCACTTCCAGGCTGGAATTGCTAATGGCTGAAGCATGCCAGCAGGCTTTAGGTGGTCGGCTTTGACTCGTTGACACACGTCGCACTCAGACACATACTTAGCGATTTCTCGTTTCATGCGAGTCCACCAAAACTTTTGCTTCAGATCTTGGTACATTTTATTGCTCCCTGGGTGCATAGTGAACATGGAGGTGTGAGCTTCATCCAGAATTTTTTTCCTTAGCTCCATGTCCTTTGGTACCACTAAGCGATTTTTGAACCACAAGACTCCCTCGTCATCAAGTGTGAAACATGCTCTTTTTTCTCATCAAATACATCTTGTGATTCCAAGGGTATGCAATGGAGGGCTTTTAAGAGACACTTTCATTTCAATTGATAGGGACTGCGTACACATATAAGACAGTAACTCCTGATAATTTCAGAGATAAAATGTGGTGATGGGTTGTATGATTTCTTAGCAAAGTCGTTAAGTTTTCTTATTATGGGATGTATTTACACTAAGAGTACTCGAACCCATTCTTCACGAACTGCTTGATCATACATTATATTTCATTGACACCTCATGCATACGTTTGCAATTCGTTGTACTCATGTTTGCACTATGTCATGCATATAACCTGTATCATATGCATGTATCTGCATTCTCTTGCACTCACTTGCATTTTATCATACATATAGACCCCGTGTGCAAGGAGCTATCAACGCAGGAGAAACCAGTGATCATGGAACCGGACGATAGGCTATATCCGGAGCAAGAAGACGAAAGGTCGCTGATTAAATCCGTCCCTGCTTCAAGGGGTTGCCTGGGGCAAAGCCCCACAACCCGGCAAACTAACTTAGTTTAGTTTGTTGGTTTTCTTAATAACAATCAAAGGTAGGCAGGACCATAATTTCTCCCAGCTAATACAATCTTGTTTGATGATTACGCATCTGCATTAGGAGTTGCTTGAAACCAATTGCAATAGACTTCCTGGCCGCCCTGGCCCTAGCACCTATACATAGAGTTCGTAGGACGAGTGCCTAGAAATGCTAGGTACGAGTAGACACGAGTGAGCACTGTTACTCGTCGCGTAGATGATATTTCAAAAATCTCAGAAGTCTTACTATGATGCAATTTTTGATTATTACTGCTGATGTTAAATGGAGACCGGGCGGAGCGTAAGTTCACTTTTGGGGTGTGCGTTATTGTTCTCCGGCTCCGCCCGAGTCGTATAAGGCCCGTCCGCTGTTCGCCTGCTGATTGGCATAACATTGCTAGAGTGCTTAACCAGGACATGGGCCTAATGAAAGTCTTACTTGTGCCATCCGAAGAACAGAGACTTGGTCCTACCATGGGGCCTAGGGGCGCTTGACTCGTGGAGGGCTGGACCCGGTGCGCCGTGGTAATGCTCCGGGAATGGCGGGTTGGAATCGAACTTGGGATGGGACAAGTGGAGATGGGGACTATACGTGGGAACGCGATGGTAGTAAGCATATACCCCTGGCATTTTTAGTTATTTTCAGGAATTAAAAATCGATTCGAATCGCTGATGCTCACCAGGTGTGAGAGTGCTAAATATCACTGTCGGGCAACGTAGTAATAACGGTAACATGTTGTTTATTTAATCACGTTTTTCAATACAACATGCTTGGATGTGTATGACCCGCCCCACTATTCATGGTGCTGCCCATCTACTGATAGGAGGTCGATGGACTTGGGAGGTGCTTTGAAGTCGAGGGAGGGCTGACCCGACATACCATGGTAGCGCTCCTGAGACGGCTACTCCCAGGAGTTAGATGGGGGCGCTGTGAATTCTTGGGACGGGACATGTGTAGAATAGGAGTATATCTTGGATATTATGCAAATTACTGATGGGTTCTCATGTTTTACTCTTATGCAAGTATTTACTTTATGATATAAATGATCTTCATGATAAATGGATAGCGGCTGTCAAATCCTGCTATCTTATGTCAACATGACCTTGTTTAATAATCAACAGCTAAGGATCCAAATGATTAGTAAGCATGCTTTGCGTCAGCCGTAAGCCCCGTCCATTAAGTCCTACTGAGTATTAGTACTCAGGGTTTGCCCTCCACTTTTGGATTACAGGTACGGACGACAACTGGATAACTGTGTTGGAGGTGGTAGTACCGGTGGACTCGGTGCTACTCGCCTTGTTCATCTCTTCCTGAAGACTGATTAAGTTTATTTCCGCTGCGAGATGTTTTGAAATCGCTTCCGCTATATTTGAACATGTATTATACATTTGGTTTGTAAATTAAAGCCTATTATTTTCTATTTCAACTGCCTGTGATGATGTAATTGTTGTGGCTCTTTCGAGAGTCGGGTGCGTTTGATGTCGGTTTCTCGGGAAATGGTGTTATCGATAGCCTGAAGGACTCTCGACGGACTACTGGGTTTAGTCTGGTCTAAGTGCACTGCGAACCGAAAGTGGTAGATGTGCTTAGTCTGAATTAAACAGGACGGTTCCGCCACAGCACGCTGCGCCTCCGCTTGCCCCACCGGCCTTGACGCCGCGTGCCCGCATCCGTCGCCCCGCCATCACCACGCCTGTCGCCCAATAGCTGCACCACGCCCGTCGCCCAATAGCTGCCACGGCCACTGGCGCCGTGCCCTGCAGCCCTCACCGCGCACGAGGTTTGGATTTTGTAGCACTATGCTGCTACCTGCCTGTGATTTCTTCCGCACTCTCCCCTCCTGCTGTGGGGAGATTGATTTTGTGGCAGGTGGTGGAGGACCCAAGTAGGCAGAGGTGCTGAAGGAGGCGGTGTGCCAGATGCAGACGTATAAGGACAACGCAGAGCGCGCTACGGATGCAAGCAGCAAGCAGAGCAGGCAGCTGGCCAAGCCAGCCGGCAGCAAGCATAATAGGTGGCGATTAGTGGCTTGGGTTACAGGCAGCAAGCAGCAGAAGCACTCGGATGCAGGAAGAGGCAGCAGCCGGGCCGGCCGGCCGCAAGATAATTTCTTCGTTCTTTGCTCCATTTGCTCTTCATACGATTCTATGGCACGTGAAAGATGATGCCACATAGCCACTCACCATGCTACTCTTCTAATTGAGAATGATTTCCTTCTGAACTACTCAGAAGGCATTTTATTTGAACAATTCATTTTTCCTAGAGTCAGACGCAATTGCATTTCTTTCAGTAAAAAATAGGAGAGCATGAACTCTACCTTATGTAACAAATTAACCCCAAGAGATATTGGACCGATGCTTTGTTAGTTTTATTTGTGATTGAAGAATGTCATATTTCCTCTTAATCGGTAGTGCAAAAATATGTCAAAAAAGATTTTGCAAAATGAGATGCTCAAAAGTGTAAATACAACTCCCTGTCTTTAGATGGACAATATATACTGCAGGATCTTTTTTGCGAGACCACTTCGAGTTTGCAAAAATGAGATGCTCAAAAGTGTAAATACAACTCGCTGTCTTTAGATGCAAAATATATACTGCGGGATCTTTTTTGTGAGACCACTTCAGCATGATGTAAATTGAACTTGCATTATTTGTCGCGAACTTGTTATAGCACTGTTCAATATTAATATGTTCTGGTGTTTAGTTGAGCTCACTTAGATATTGATCTTTTCCCTTGACTATGCTCTGATTAAATTGTACATTGTTTTTTCACCAATAACATTTCTTCTGGTACTTGGGAATTAATGTGTATATATTTCCATAGTGATCGAGGAAATTTCACTTTCAGCCTTTTACCAACTTAAAGTTTGAGAACATAAAAATCCTCATGTGGTTCCTCTTTTTGTTTGTCTTATTAGATTTTGCAAAATACCACACCATCCTGCTCCTTTTCCAAACCAATCCATGGCTTGATCTATGTAGGTACCAACTCGGTTTGGTGACGGAGACCTTGGTCGGTGTAAGCAACATTCTAGCAGCAAGGAGAGGACACAAATTTGTCCCAGATCTATGCCACAGCTTTTCTCATTCAAGGTAACATCAGACGTATTTTTTTCTTGACAATTTCTCTAGAGCTGATGTGTAGAGATTCGCTTTTCCTTTTACTGCTAATTTAAAATGAGATAAAGTAGTATAGTTCAGTGCATGTAATTCTAGCTTAAATATTTTTTTTGTCCTTGTGCAACTCAAGATTCTGTTCGTATGGAGCCGTGAAAAATGTTTGGTTGATTGTTAGTTGTCCATCTAAATTGACAGATATCTTGACTGTTAGTTGTCCATCTAGATTGACTGATGTTTAAAATACAAGAAAAACGATTTCCTTTGCTAGCTGCACCAATGGTGCATATGTATAACGTTCTATTCCCCTTTTTAGTTATATGCTCTCATTTTTTTTTTGAATGTGCACATAGGCTTGCATTTAAGAGCATTTATGCGTTTTGATATTGAGTATCGATCTCAAAGATGCTCGGATGCATAATCAACCACTCCCACGGTTCATTAACTATTGTTGTCCAAAATTGACCACCAACACTTTCTACAGTTTAATTTTGTTGGATACCTGAACTCCCCTTGGACCCGAGCGAATCTCCCACCAGGTCTGCCTCGCTATTGTGGTTGTTTCTATTTCTATGTGCCAATTGTTAGATTTTTGTTTCCTTGCTAATCTACCTCATGCTTGCGCGTCTCTAATATTCTACTGCACGTCAATCAAATCTGTGACTGTAGGGAAAGTGTTACCCCAAAAGATAATGTCGGTTACCCTTACTTTGAATATTTTTCTCTTATCGAAACAACGTTACATAGCACATAGTAAACCTAGTTACAATCACATAAAAATACCACCGGATCTTTTCTGAACTCTATAGGTCCCGATAGATATTATCAAATTGTGGTTCTTGCATCTACTTTTATGGTGCTGATTGGTTGGAGACTGATTGCAGAGGCAGTTGGGCGAGGATCCAGGCCAGCTGGTGACCTGTTATTAATGGCATGGTTCAGGTAGATGATCATTTTACAAATAATTTCACCTGATCCTCTTGTGAATTAGTGAGTTTCTAATAATCCTCCCCTTTTTTTAACCATGATCCACAACTGGCTTTTCCCTATCGTTGCTGAAGATTACTTTCACTATATGCCATACAAGAGGTATGTTCATAGAATTATCCATAATGCTTCAAACTTCATGCGAGCAATGAGAGTAGCAAACCTTGGATGGGGCTAGATATTTTTAACTGGCGAACTTTAACTCCAGACTGTATTGCAAAAAACAAAGACATGTAATCGTTCTCTAAGCAATAAATGTAGAAAAGATGTAAATGTTATTTTATTAAAAATAGCTAACATTTTAATTTGTTCTAGGACTTTATCGGACTATCTCTGCATGTAGCATGGAAGACCTAGCATCAGGCTTCATGGTGAGCATAATGCTCTATAGACATGATTATAAAACTTTTTATTTATACAATATGAGAAGATGCGCTTAGTATGTATTTACTGTTTACTGATATCTGACATATGTGCAGGATGGCTGGACATTGCGGAGGAACTTTTTTATTAGCCTCTCGTATGACGGGAACTCACATCGATTTAAATCTTTATACTTGTGTGTGGGTATGTTAGTCATATTTCGGATAAATAAATTTGATGTCATAAACTTATATTCAACATTGCTACATTGTTCTCATAACATGAACTTGCTTTTTTATATTTGAACTGAATGCTATAAATTTTTAATGTTATGGATTAATTCTATGTGTGGAGTAATATTGTCATTCATTTTATTTTTCCGTAGCAACGTACGGGCACAGACCTAGTACCAAGATTGCGATGCATTGGCCAATAATTAACAAGAGAGGGTTACAACGAAATGCAAGGAGATTGGCTTGCATCGTGTCTTCCCCGCGCGCGAAGCCATTATAAATATTAAAAATAATGGTTTAATTATATTTGAAAGCGTTTTGATATTAACCAAACATACGGAGTACGTCCTTACTCCTTGAATCCACACCGGCAGCCACCTTGTAAGTACTTGGTTAGACGTCGATTCTACCTAAGACAACACGGTGACTTGAAAAGATGACTTGGCTCCAATCACTTGAAAAATAGCAAAGACAACTAATAAAAAACTATTAAAAGGAAAAAAAAAGCGAAGAACGATGAATTCTAAAAAAAGCACATGTAGATTAAGGTTGCAATCACACCATAATACAGTACACATCAGGCTCACCTGGCTGGCCTTTGTCCCCAATCATTCATGGCCACCCGCGAGAATCCGTGGACGGACCACCAAGGCATCTACCCCACGTCTAGAGTGTGTTGCTACTTGCACATGAGTACATGACCGACTTGACCTGCTGATCAGTAGCCAGATGATACGACCAGGTAGCTACTGCCTTCCTAACCTAAGATTAGATTATTTATTCCTCTCTCTTTTTTGCGTGGAAATAGCCTGTTACTTGACCTGACTGACCAGTGACGACTTGCTAGAATAATTTAGAGTGATCTCCACTCCGGTCCTCTCCTCGCTCGGTCAAGAGCCCCCAGTTCATACTCATTTTCAGACCAATCCCAAGTCCATACGCGGAAGAGAAGCACTTGCTTGCTGTTTCCTCGCGTGCTATAGGAAGTTGCTGCATGAGAAGTCGACGGTCTAGCGAACTCTTGTCTTTAATTTGGAGAAAAGCTAAATATCACTCGGGTGTTTGAAAGGATTCCGTCACGCGATTTGATAGCAGTCAATTTGCGTCTGATCGAGGGCGAACGCCGTTGGATAAACCGGTGCACCTTTGTCAGGCAGCAGCACAGCAGGCCTGCGGCCTGTGGCAGCGCGCGTCAGCACTCAGCAGGAGCGATCGCTCTGACCAAGCATATGTGTCTGTCCGTTTGGATTGTCCTGTCCGTTTGGTCCAGACTAGTGAGCTTCTGACCACGAATAGGCTGTTTTTTTTACTGATAAAATTGGTCTATATATCTATATATTATTCTCTAGTATTTTCATTGTGCCTTTTAGCTTCTCATTGTGTGATCGTCTCGCAGAAAAATTCATTACAATTACGGTGTAAATTTAAAAATTACACTGTAAATTTTATATAAATTACACCGTAATTTTCTATATTACATAGTAATTTTTTGTAATTGCACTGTAATTTTTATTTAGTTACACTGTAACTGTTCTTTAACTTTGACGTAATATCACTGTAATTTCTTCCTGACAATTGACCAACCATTTTGGGACTTAGGGTTGTCGTTGTTTGTGATCAACTCCATGCACTGTATGCATTGGATGAGAAATTCAGGTGTCTGCTTTTGTTTGAAACAACCGGCTCTTGCTTGATATGGATTCGTGTGTTTTCTGAGAATTTAACAACCGGGTGTCAGAACCCTTGGAAACACACGGTTATGTCATAGACAGATGTTACTAATATGTAATAATACAACGCCAACCGCAGGCCAGGCCTGAAGGGTCAGTCTCTGGTCACACAAACTTCACACTACGTTCCTGGACTTGACCGACCCCGGGCGTGTCGCCGTCGCGGCTCGTGCTTTGTCTGCCCGACGGCGACATCTCGACCCGCAACCGCAACTCTGCACGAAATGCCCCGGCCATTCTGTGTGAAACTTCCCTGCAAATGAACTGCAACCACAGCCACAAGTCGCCGGTTCTCCCCCCTTGCCTCTCGTTGTCGTCTCGCGCTTGCCTATAAAGCTCCGCACCACCCGCGTCATTCTGTGCAAGTGCAATCCAGCCTCCTCCAGCACCTCCTCGCGCACGTACGCGTCGCGTCGTACTCACACGCACAACGCCCCGCGACCCGGACGCGCACTTGGCCGACCTCCTGCCCTAGCAATGGCCCCAGCCAATGCCCAGCAGCAAGGTGAGCAGCAGGCGCACGCCCAAGTGCCGGGCGGCCGCAAGGTGGTGGACGAGGTGTCCGGTTGGCTGCGCGTGCTGGACGACGGCTCGGTGGACCGCACCTGGACCGGCCCGCCCGAGGCGCTCCCGCTGATGCAGCCCGTGGCGCCGTACGCCGAGCCCCGCGACGGGCACACGCTGCACGACCTCCCGGGGGAGCCCAACCTGCGCGTGTACATCCCCGAGGCGGCGCGCGCCGGCCGCCTGCCCGTCGTCCTGCAGCTCCACGGCGGCGGCTTCTGCATCTCCCACCCGTCCTGGCTCATGTACCACCACTTCTACGCGCGCCTCGCGTGCGCCGTCCCCGCCGTCGTCGTCGCCGTCGAGCTCCCGCTCGCGCCCGAGCGCCGCCTCCCCGCGCACATCGACGCGGGCGTCGCCGCGCTCCGCCGGCTCCGCGCCATCGCGCTGTCGTCCGAGGACGCCCTCGACGACCCGGCGGCCAGGCTCCTCCGCGAGGCGGCCGACGTGTCCCGGGTGTTCCTCGTCGGGGACAGCTCGGGCGGCAACCTCGTGCACCTCGTCGCCGCACGCGTGGGCGCGGGCGCGGGCGCGGGCGCGGGCGACGGCGACAGCTGGGCGCCGCTCCGCGTGGCCGGCGGCGTCCCCATCCACCCGGGCTTCGTGCGCGCCGCGCGGAGCCGGTCGGAGATGGAGGCCAAGCCGGACTCGGTGTTCTTCACGCTGGACATGCTGGACAAGTTCCTCGCCTTGGCGCTGCCGGAGGGCGCCACCAAGGACCACCCGTTCACCTGCCCCATGGGCGCGCAGGCGCCGCCGCTCGAGTCCGTGCCCCTGCCGCCGATGCTTGTGTCCGTCGCCGAGAACGACCTCCTCCGCGACACCAACCTCGAGTACTGCGAAGCGCTGCGCGCCGCCGGCAAGGACGTCGAGGTGCTCGTCAACCGCGGCATGAGCCACTCCTTCTACCTCAACAAGTACGCCGTCGACATGGACCCTACGACTGGGGAGCGCACCCGGGAGCTCATCGATGCCATCAAGACCTTCATCTCCCACCACTGAGAACTGCCAGGAGCATAGTACTATGCCACGCGCGCACCATACGATATTATATTGCTCAATCCTACGTGATGTTCGTTTCCACCACTCAGGTGTGAGTCTGTGACGACCTACGTCTCCACCACTCAAGGTCGACATTCGTGCAAGTCCTATATTACGTCCATACGTGTAGCTTTTTTACTACAGTAGTACATAAACGTGCCTGTGAATGATGTATCGATGTCAACTTCAATAATAGTATATACACCATTACACCTACGTACAGTCCTCTGCAGCCACTGGATGGCACCCACGAGCTGTACACTTCTTCCTATCGCTGTTGTAGGAATGCATTCTTCGAAAAGTTCGTATATATTGCATAGTTGAGGCCCAATACGATATGTGGTGTAAATGCCAGTGTATCAGAACAATAATTCAGTTATCACCGTCAAAGATCCATGTCATATGACCAACCTTCTGGAAGAATGTATCCTCACGAACAATCGCACCCTAACAACAACCTATCAGAGAGAGGGTTGAATTGTTACAGAAACAAAAAAAAGAACTTCAATTCAAAGTTCTAAAACCAATCACAAGTCGAAACAACAGAAAACAACCACTTGCAGTCTGAACTGATGCTCCAGTCTGATTATGGTTCAGTGTGATCGCCCGTCCAACAGAAATAGTGACGGCCTACTCGAAATTAGAAAATCAATGAGGTTCAGACCAAATTCGAAAATCATCGTTGGACCGGCCAAACCACATGTCGACATTCCCGAAAAAGTCCAGAGTACCATGTTGCCGTTTTACATCAGGCATAAATTTTCTAGGGCTTTGCAGTAAGATCACAAGCAAGATGATTATGCAAGACATTGATTTAGAAGGGTTCTCGATACAGATATTACCCTACGTTGATTTTTTTTCGCGGATTATGACATCTTTAATTTCTAGAAACTCTTTTAGAGATATTTTTGTGAGCTCAAAATATTTTATTTGGTTTTCTCATGTCACAGTCTAACTCTAGGATTTTTGTGAAGACTTGTTGAAGCTTCAAGATAGTTTTCCATGGTTTAAAACCTTACGCAGCGTTTATTAGATTCATTTTTTAAATGGAAAATGGATCATATAGCTCAAACACACCTTGAAAATCTTTATTAACCAGGAAAAGGGAGAGATTTAAACTGTTTTGATAGTTGAGGAGGCATACTGTCTAGTATTGGAATTTGAGGAGGAAATACACACTCTGACAACAATTCAGAGAGTAAAATAGACTAGGGTGATCGGTAGAGATTTTTTTGGGAATCCTACTGTTTATGCTCTCACAATTTCTTGTGTAGGCAGGACTGTACGGCAGGAAGAAGCTCAAGCGATCAAGCCCGACTTATTCCTCTAGGTCCAGGAGCAATGGTGGCAGTCATTTGGGCCGGGAGTGGGCTGTGAGCCACCGAGCCCGTGAACTGAAAATACTCAACCAAATCAACTCCATGGACATTTGCAGCCTGCTTTAGCAGCTTTGCTTACTGCAACCAACTAGCCGCAATACCTTATCAAAAAAAAAAAAAAAAAAACTAGCCGCAATTGTGCAGGCCAGCTAGTACGTCAAAAAAACCTTAAAAAACGCTAGTACGTCCAAAATCGTGTGGATAAAATACTAGGCAGATGCTAGCTAGGAAAACTGGAAAGGCGGACTGGGATATCATAAATTCATAGTCATGTCAGTCATGTCTTGATTGCCAATTTGCCATGTTCCACCGAGCTGCAAGATTTCAGCACCTCATTGAACGCGCCAGACCCGGCGATTGAGCGCGCGCGCGGCGAAATCCATGCGGCATGCCCGGCGGCCGGCGCTCGGGCTACGGGCCTACGGCGCCGGGACCTGCCTGGCTGCCTGCCCTGCTCTCGAGCACGCACCGCACCGCACGCTCAGGTCACCCCACCGGCGAGCCCAGCCACGGCAACGGCGACGTCAACTTCCTCGAGCGCGCCAGCGGACGTGCGGCTTATGGATTTGCACCGCCCCGTCGCCTCGGCGCGACGCGACAGCGCTAGCGCTAGCCTGTTTGCTGACAGGAGCCGGCCGAGCGAGCCGCGGCACCGTCACCGTGGGAAAACGCCAGCCGTGCCCCGCGCGTCGCACCTGAACTGCCCGTCCGTCCGGATCCTGCAGCTGCCTGCTACCTCAAGCATGACATGGCTAAGGCTATTCTTAATAGGGTTGCCTAAAATGTTGTTTATACACCGTAGCGGTACTGTACACAGAGAAAAGGGTAGTTGAAATAGCGGTTGAATAATGGATAGGCCAACCGTTTTAGCCAATGAATTGGGGATGGTCTAAGGTTGGGCTACATCGGCATCAGTGACGTTGCGAGTAGAACCGCACGGAGCTGAGGCCGCTTGGCTCTTTCTTAACGTGATTGTTTGATAATTAGTAGAGCACTACATATCGACTAGTTTGCCCGTTGTCGTACTGTGATGATGGCTAACCTCTTCCTCCTTTCCCGTGGTTCTGACAGCGTTAGCAATGTCGGCACATGTGGAAATCTATGCGCTGGTCTTCCAATCAGTGGGTGCTTATTGCTGCTTAGTTTGGACACGAGCAACTGACCTTATCGTCCCCCCCCCCCCCCCACCCCCCTTTTTTTTTCCTTTCTCTTTTCTCATTGAAGAAGAATTCTGGCCTAGCCGCCGTCACTAAACAATATGTCAATATCCATGTTGTTGTAATCACCATGCTCCTTGGAAGCACATATATTTTTAGTAGAGTGAATTGCACCGTAGGTCACTAAACTTATTCCGCGGTACCATCCAGGTCCACGAAGTCTCAAAGTGATCATCTAAGTCCATTACCTTTTAAAGGTGATCATCTAGGTCTATCAACTTTACATTTTTAATTCATTGAGGTCCAATTGTGAATCTAGATTTACACTAGAAAGAACCACTTGAAAAGTTAAAGGATCTAGATGATTACTTTGAAATTTCATGGACCTAGATGGTACTGCGGAATAAGTTTAGAGACCTGACATGCAATTCACCAACGCTTGTTTTTCATGGTTTGCGAACCGGATTGAAGCGACGAGAAAGAGGTTATTGTTCACATCAATTGGCCAGGACTAGCTTATTGGTGCCTAAAACTGTTGATTCAATGGTCAGTTCATTGCTTGATGCCAAATGCAGGACCATCGATCATTGGAGTTCCTGCACAGAACTTTGCTTTCGTCGTTTCCGGCTCTGATCGGTGCCCTGTCAGTTTATGGATCCGGCGTTGTTTGTTCCGGACACTGGTTTATTCTTGCTCCCCTCTCCCAGTCGGAGCCCCTTTTGCGTCTGGTCTGTTTATGGCCAGTCGGTATCTGGGTACTCTCTTGTCAAAAAGATTAGTTATTACTGCATGAGATTTCTGTCTGGCCTGGCTTGAAGTTTTCGTTGACTGGTGACAAAAGTTGCCTATCCATCTAATCGTCTTGCATTCAAGTGTTTAATAGGGATGCTACCACTGCCGCGCCCGTGTGTGCAGAGATGGTACCACTGCCGTGAGCTGTTGTGTGTCCGGCTCACACAGAGGAGAAGTACCTAACAGCAGCAGCAGCTCTGCACTACCAGCAACAGCCCGTGACACGGCCCCCGCTCCACGCCGCGCAGATGCAGACGGCAACATGCAGCGACCGCGGCGTCCCCATCCGGCAGCAGCGTACTGGGGTTGGGGTCAGTTTTCCCGGCGCCGGTGGTGCATTACGGTTCGGCGCCGGCCGGGTCTCTGTACCCTCTTCCGGCATTCATCACTGCCGTGACGGCTTCTGATAAGACAGTAACAGTGTGTGTGCTTTCAGCTTTCTGTTGGTGCCATGGCTGTAAACACCTATAAACGTGCATACGTTTGCCATCGCTGTATAGCCATACAGGTGTCTCTGAACCCTGATATATATTGCACCGTTTTGATATTTCCCTCTTGCAGGTCGGCCGCGCTGTCTGAATATGTGGTTCCATGCTTCCATCCTCGCATTACATGTTGGGGGCATGTGAAGGCCATAGCGCATTGTCTCATCGTCTGCACGCTGCTCTGCTTGAGCTTGAGCACCACACACCTCACCCAGTGACCATAGCAGCAGGAGCGAGTTAAGCTCCCCACAGGCACAGCCATGGCTTCCACGACGGCGGTGGGTAGCAGGAATGATGGAGATGGAGAGCAGAAGAAGAGGAACAAGGGAGGCTTCAAGACCATGCCATTCATACTTGGTGAGTAGGCCAACATAATACATGCAACATTTGCCACATGAGGATTTCGATTTCTGAACAAGCATTGAGAAATCTAGACGATGCAACAAGTGAGGTCGTCGTGTATCGTGCCTAGTTCTTGTCACTTGGTGGTCTATTATTATCCAATGGCTTCTCCGTCCGTCGCAGGGAACGACGTCTGCGACCGGTTCGCGACGGCCGGCTTCGGCGCCAACATGATCACGTACCTGACGCAGCAGCTGCACCTGCCGCTCGTGGAGGCGTCCAACCTGCTCACCAACTTCGGCGGCACGTCCAGCCTCACGCCCATCCTCGGCGCGCTCGCCGCCGACTCCCTGATCGGCCGCTTCTGGACCATCATCGCCGGCTCCGTGTTCTACCAGCTCGGCATGCTCGGCCTCGTCGTGTCCGCGCTCCTCCCGTCGCTGCGCCCCGCGCAGTGCGCCGTCGCCCCCGCCGTCACCCCCGCGCCCGCGTGCCGGCGCGCCTCCGGGTGGCAGCTCGCCGTGCTGTACCTCTCGCTGCTGTGCACGTCGCTCGGCTCCGGTGGGCTCCGGCCCTGCGTCGTGGCGTTCGGCACCGACCAGTTCGACCAGGAGCCGCCGGATCAGAACGAAGAGCACCGGCGGCAGAAGCAGGACGGCGGCGGCGCCGAGGCCGCCAGGGCGGTCGTGGTGGCAGAGCGCAAGCGGCGGTACTTCAACCTCTACTTCTTCACCATGGGGGTCGCCGCGCTGCTGGCGCTGACCGTGGTGGTGTACATCCAGGACAACGTGGGGTGGGGGTGGGGGTTTGGGATCCCGGCCATCGCCATGTTCGTCTCCATTGTGGTGTTCGTGGTGGGGTACCCGCTGTATGTGCGTCTGAAGCCCGGGGGAAGCCCGTTCACGAGGCTCGCGCAGGTCGCCGCCGCCGCCTTCAAGAAGCGCAACGTCGCCGTGCCGGAGGACGCCGGCATGCTGTACCAGGACAAGAAGCTCGACGCACTCATCTCCACCAACGGCAGGCTGCTGCACACCGACAAGCTCACGTAAGCCCATTTCTTTGCTCTGTCGTGCTCTGCTGTTTGCTTTTCTTCAACAACGCGTCCGTAAGATAGCGTGCACGTAGTGAGGTGTTTTTACGGTGGTGTTACCGTGCCTGTATGGTGCTAGACATGTTAGGCACTTTTTGTGGTAGTTACGTTTTCCGTACAAAAGGGGAATGCCCACAACGAGCAAGAGTGAGATTTCCATTTCCTTTTCTTTGCACTACAAACGTTGAGATTGTGGACGACTGTGGGCTGTGGTTAACTGTTCTTATGTACTGTTAATTAAGGTTCTTGGACCGGGCAGCGATTGTGACGCCGGGCGACATCTCCGCCACCGGGGAGCCGGACCTGTGGCGTCTGTCGACGGTGCACCGCGTGGAGGAGCTCAAGTGCATCGTCCGCATGCTGCCCATCTGGTCTGCCGGCATCCTGCTCGCCACCGCCGACTCGCACAACGGCACCTTCACCATCATGCAGGCGCGCACCATGGACCGGCGCGTCACCCGGCACTTCGAGATACCACCGGCGACCATGTCCATCTTCGGGACCACGGCGATGCTCGTCACCCTGGCGCTCTACGACCGCGCGTTCGTGCCCCTGGCGCGCCGCGTCACGGGCCGGCCGTCTGGGATCACCTACTTCCAGCGAATGGGCGTCGGGCTGGCCATCTCCATCCTCGGCGTCGGCACGGCCGCGCTTGTCGAGACCAAGCGCCGCGGCGTCGCGGCCGACCACGGGCTCCTGGACAGCCCGGCCGCCGTCGTCCCGATCAGCGTGTACTGGCTGGTGCCGCAGTTCGCCATCCACGGCGTCTCCGGCGCCTTCTCGTCGGTGGGACACATGGAGTTCCTGTACGACCAGGCGCCCGAGAGCATGCGCAGCACCGCCGCCGCGCTCTTCTGGCTCGCCAGCTCCCTCGGCCACTACTTGGGCACGGTGCTCGTCACGGCGGTGCAGCGCGCGACGCGCGACCGTGGTGACTGGCTCCAGGACAACATCAACCGTGGCAGGATCGACAGCTACTACTGGCTCGTCACCTGTCTCATGGTGCTCAACCTTGGCTACTATCTCATCTGCTTCCATCTCTACACCATGAAGCCACTGGAGATGGAAGCAGACGAACAAGACGGGGAGTGTGAGCTCTCATCTCTCCAGAAAAATGGCACCGGTACTGGTGTTGTGTAAGGCCTAAGGCGTGTAAGGTTAATTGGCGCGTAATTAAATAGGGTGGACGTTAGTTGTTAATATTGATTAGACAGCTCCTTTCACTCAAGGATCATCTCTACACCAAAATGCACGTACAGTCTCTAAAGTTGGTAAAACTAGATGAATTCTCCGTGCATTGCGGTGGAAATTTAAGTGTTACTCTATGCATAAGCCATGCAATAGTATTGTATGCATGTAACCATAGAAAATTATTGAAAGTTATAAATAGATGGCTAAATAGATGGTGATGTGGCACGCCACTAAGTGGACCTTTTTGATGATGTGACTTCATACATGTCTATAGAAATCCTATAATAGAGTGTACCTATTTAGAGATAAAAGATGTGTTTTCTATTAAGTGAGTTGATTAAAGATACAGAAAGTTGGTTTGGGGTCAACCCGTGGCCCAAACGGGTCGTGACCCAGCCTAGACACGTGCGTGGCACAACACACTAATGCCAAAATGCTGGGGGTGTCTTTACGTAGCCATAGCGTGGCAATGGCCAACCGTTAAATGTATTTGTGGTCAATGAACTTACTACGGCGTGCCGGTCTACCAGCTAGGTCTATAAACTTTTAAATGCATTTATAGATCTTTAAATACGTGAAAAACACGAGTACAAAAGTGGCCAGTAGAAACGGTGCAAAAACCTCTTTTGAGAACGATGGCAGAAAAACGTTTCTACATCAGTGTTTTTGCTATCTCGTGTGGTTTTTTAAGAACGGTAGCAGAAAAACGTTTCTACAACAGTGTTTTTGCTATCTCATGTCAGTACCGTACCATAGTCGGAACGGTCCATATATTCAGCCGTTTCTGCTATGAACGGTTCCACCGTTCGGTAGACAATTCTAACCGTTTCTACTAATGAATTAAAAATATAAAAAAACATCGGCAGCAGCACCATGCCGCGCCGGCCTCCGCGCTCAGCTCGCCGTTTCACCGGCCGCCGTGGTTGCCAACGCGCAGTGCCGGCCGCCCTGCGTTGCCGCCATGCAGTGCTGACGCGTGGTGCTGGCCATGCCCGTGTGCGATGCAGACATGCCCGCGCGCTGGCTGCTGCTGCATATTGGCCACCTAGCTGCTGCTGCATCTTGGACACACCATACTGCGCGAGAGAGCTCAAGTTGGAGAAGAAGAATAAGAAGGTATAGAACCCAGTACTCAGTAAAAGGAAAACATAAAGAAAGGGAGACGGTGGTGCAGTCTTACGTACGCGGACGCTCGGCGACGGGGGACGCGCCGGCGCGGCGATGCTCGACGAGGATCGAGAGGAGGGATAAAGGCGTGCGCCGGAGTTGTTATTGAGGATGAAGAACAACGACGGTGCTCAATCTCAGCAGCGGTCGGTGAGGGCGGCAGCTGAAATGGCGCGAGCTGAAAATTTCGGTAGAACTTAGAACTTTTCGCATTTCCTACGCCCGCGCTTATATGGGTGAAAACTTTAGTAAGAACGGTGGACCCTATAGTAGGAACTACAGGTTTAGTAGAAACGGTGGACCTACTACAGATTTAGTTAAAACACTGCAATAAAATACATTTCACAAACCCACATTTTACATTTACTTTTATTTTTTTTCACATATCATACATTTATTTTTATAGGTACTTTTGTATAGTTGGTCTAGGTATCTTATTTACATTTTTCTATGAAAACTAGAATATTTTATGAATTTAATTGCATTTTTGGTGATTTACCATGAAAAAAACTAATAACACACGGATAGCCTAAAAAATTCACGATATTTAGGGGAGGGACAACATATGTCCCCTTAGGATCCTCAAAAAAGTTTAGAAAAGAAACTCCACAAGATGCCGGCGTTTTTTTCATATGTCTTCCACGCCTTGTGTGAATTACGTATGAAGTCATTTGCACCATTCAACTTTCAACAAGATCAATAGTTTGCTTCATCGGATTCACGCGAGGACTTGAGGTTACCCTTGTATAGTATGTTTATTGGTCTAGGTATCTTATTTGTAATTTTCTGTGAAAACTAGAATATTCCATGAGTTTAATTGCATTTTCAATGATTTACCACAGAAAAAAAACTAATAATACACAGATAGCCCAAAAAATTCACGATATTTGGCGGAGAGACCACATATGCACACATAGCATCCTCAAATAAGTTTGGACAAGAAAATCCACAAGATATCAGCGTTTCTTTCGTACGTCTTCTACTCCTCGTGCAGGTTATGTGTGAAGTCAATCTCACTATCCAACTTTCAACGTGATCATTAGTTTGCTTCATTGGATTGACGCGTGGACTCGAGGTTACCCTCGTATAGTATGTTTATTGCTTTAGGTACCTTATTTGCAATTTTCTGTGAAAACTACAATATTTTATGAGTTTAATTGCACTTTTGGTGATTTACCAAAAAAAACTAATAATATACAGATAGCCTAAAAACTTCACGATATTTGGCGGAGGGGCAACATATGTACACGTAGCATCCTCAAATAAGTTTGGAGAAGAAACTCCACAAGATGCCGGCGTTTCTTTCATACGTCTTCCTCTCCTTGTGCGGGTTACGTGTAAAGTCACTCTCACCATTCAAGTTTCAACGTGATCAATAGTTTGCTTCATCGAATTCACACGTAGACTCGAAGTTACCCTCGTATAGTATGTTTATTCTTCTGGGTACCTTATTTGCAATTTTTCTT
Organism: Paspalum notatum; assembly: GCA_022530915.1. Lineage (NCBI taxonomy): Eukaryota > Viridiplantae > Streptophyta > Magnoliopsida > Poales > Poaceae > Paspalum > Paspalum notatum. The sequence goes on from CM039692.1 coordinate 31,138,964, forward strand.
GGAAATTAGAATATTTTATGAATTTAATTGTATTTTTCACGTTTTATCGCATAAAAAATTATAGCAGCAGTGTATTTATTGGGGAAGAATTAGGAGGGCCGGCTCAAAGTGTGATTCGTTTCTGCTAAGTCAATTAGCAGGAACAGTTGAAAATATGCACCGCCCACAAATAGCAGGAACAGTCCATGCTACCGAGCGTTCCTGCTAAGGGCCTTAGCAGAAACGGCTCATAGCAACAACCGCTCTACACAAAGGAGGAGCAGTCGGTGCTATCAGCCGTTTCTGCTAATCCACTTAGCAGAAACGGCTGATAGTATAGTCCGTTCCTGCTATTTGTAGGGGCGGTGCATGTTTTCAACCGTTTTGTCACACCCGGTTTTAGAAACAAAACCAAGTACTAACCATGTATGTGCCAGGATCAGTTTAATCACATACACAGCATAAACAAAAGTAATAACACAACCAGTACTTTAACTTAAGAGTAATAACCAATATTACAGACCATAATGTCTTTATCGAAATCGAGTAACTTAGCGGAAGCGAAATAACTAAATGACAGCGGAAGATGACCAATGCTCCACAGGTGACTGACGGATGGTACACCAGCCTAGAACTCGTCGTAGTATTGGAACTTCTGATTAGGATTCATCACCTTTCCCTTCTGGATCTGAGCAGCGGTTGCAATGGATGCAACGTGGTATAAAACAAGCAAGAATGAGTACATCCCGTACTCAGCAAATATTCCGTTTAGGATAAAAGTGGACTGGCTTTATGGTGGACACCCAATAGCAGTTGCTTTTAGTTGGTCAAATTTTTATTACTAGCAATGATTAGCATAACCCATCCCTTTGATATGAAGACAGTAAAATATATTAATAAATAAGCATGAACCATAACCATCACCATAACCGTTTATCACCACCATCATTACCATGATCACCAGAAGCCATTTTTCTTGAAAACTCTAATCTGTGAGGGTCCAGGCCGCTCTTAACCGTGAGCACGGCTGATATATCAGTTTTAAACACTCTCGAGAGGTTGTACAACTTTACCCACAAGTCGTGATTCCCATTTGCCTCGGGCTGTACGGGCCCTCAAACACTGACCTTTGGTGAGTCGGCAGGGTTTCACTACGAGACCTTTACAAAGAATTCCTAGAGTTATGGCACACTCGTTACATGTTACTCCAGTTAACTAAAGATATAAGAGTTCCGTTCCAAAGGGTGACAGATAAAACTGCACCACGTTGGCAAAGGGCAAAGTCCTATATCCCCCAGACCCCTCATACGCCATGTTTCAGGAAAGTAAGCAAAAACTTTAGTTCATCTAATTAATCAGTCAAGAACGTCCCATTCCATCTCTTGTGGTTGCACTGTTTTCCTGGGTGGTCGCTCGGCGAACCGATCCTTAGGGTGAAGCACTTAGCAAAACCAACAAAAAACATGCCAAATCTCCATGTTGCTAAAACCAAACTTTTATCATCAAGTTCATCATTAATTAAATAAGAATAGCAACATGAATAAAGAGATGTTGAGCGGTAGCATTAATCTACACATCACAGCCCAGCCCAAGGTTCATAAGCATATAAAGACATATGAGGGCTAGTCATCCTTAATAGGAGCAATCAAGTTGGGCTCTAGATTGTGTAATTAATGTAAGTAGGACATAGGTCAAAGAATACTTGCCTTCCTCAGCAAAAACTTGCTCAAAAACTTCCCAAGATTGGTTTTCAGCAAACTCGGACGGAACGTCGGCTACACGTTGCACACATACAATCAATAAGCACAAAATAACTAAAACAGTACACCAAACATCATGAACAGAGATTAAAAAGGATTTAAAACTAATCTACGCATTATCACGATCCCGTAAATTCGAGAATCGTTTAAATCGGAGTTAAAACGCAAAAGATATGAGTAAAACAAGTTTAAAGGCTTAAAATAAAAGAGTTTTGTAACTCCAGGGGCTAAATTGCGAAAACCAGAGACCTAACCGTGAAAAATCTGGACCGCGGGTTGATTTACGGAAAGTCCAAGGACTCTTTAGCAAAATTCCAAGCGCTGACCGGTATTGACCCGGGTCGCGCGGGCTCCGGCCGTTAGATCTTGATCCGACGGCCTGGATTAGATCGGAGGGGAGAAAGAGGATGGCGGCGGCGGGTTTGGCCGGCGGCGGCCACGGTTTGCGGCGGAGGATCGCCGGTGTCCTGTGAATCCGCGGTTCCGGTGGCCTAGAACTAACGGGATCGGGTGCGCGAGCGAGCGGGCGGTGGTGCGAAGAAGGCAGAGCGGTTCGGGTGGCGGCGCATTGGCCGGAGACGGCGGGCGGCGAGGCGGAGGGAAAGCGGAGCTCCGGCGAGCAATTGCTGGGGCGGCGAGGCGTGATTGAGGACTAGAGCTAGCTAGGGAGGATCCTCACCTCAAGGCGGAGCTAGCGGTATAGGTGTGGACGACGGAGGAGCGGCGACGGCGTACGGCGACGTGCGGCGGCGATCGGCGGTGTTCTGCATGAACGGGCGGCGGCGTGGTGAGTTCAAATCAGGGAACCGAGGCACTAGAAAGGCTGGGATTAGGCGTTTAGGTTCATTACCTCACGGTGATGGTCAACAGCTAGACGTCGTCGGCGATGAGGGCGTGTAGAGGCAAAACCCGACGGTGAACTCACCGTGAACTCGCGGCGAGCGCGCCGCTCGGGTGCACGAGCTAGGGCACAAGGCGGCTAGGGTTGAGGGCGCTTGGTGGCTGCGGACGTCGAGGTTGGGCGGCTTATATAGGGGCGGAGTCCAAGGCTTGCGGGAGGGGCAAGGAAAGGCGGCGCAGCGGGAGGAAAAGTCCGGTTCCGGCCGGACATCGTATCCGCGTCGGACTTTGTCCGCGCGCGCACAGAAGGAAAGGGAGAGGCGGGGGAAAGGAAAGTGGGGCGCGGGCGCGTGATCCTCGGGATGGAGCAGAGGACACGGACGCGGGGGGTGCGGGACTGTGGCGAGGCGCAGCTTGAGCGCGAGCTCGTTCACCGGGCGTCGGGCGGCAGCGAGAGGTAGGAGAAGGTGACTGACGGGCGGGCCCAGCGCGTCAGTGAAGGAGAGAGGGCGCGCGGCTGGGAAGGGAGGCGCCGACAGGCGGGCCCCACATGTCAGCTGCTGAGGAGAAGGGAGGGGCGGCAGCCTGCTGGGCCGCGGCTGGGCTGGCGCCAAGGAAAAAGGGAGGGGAGTGGCAGCTGGGCCGGCGACTGGTGTGGGCCGAAAGAGAGGAAGAGAAAGAGAGAGAGGAAAAAGGAACTTTTTCCGGATGGTTTGGAGTTTGGGAAATTTTGGGGAGATGCAAATGGTTTTGAATTTAAACTTTAAACACTGCAAATCATCCAATAAAATATGCAACGGCATGAATGCTCACACATGTGATTCTTAGGATTTATTTTAGTTGATTAATATTTGAAATAACCAAAGTATTATGGTGTCATGCACAAATAAATCAAACTCTAAGCAAAATTACATTAGTTTATGAAAAAATTTTCATGTAGCAAAATTTAGGGTGTTACATGTTCCTAATAATCCTGTACTAGGAACGGTGGATAAGTTCGGGCCCACCTTTAGTATAGCAAGCGCGGGTATCTTTCTCAGCCGTTCCTAACCTTCTAAGGACAACGTTGCTGCTAGCCACTTCTGTAACCGTGAAAATGTATCATTTAGGTCCAAAGTGCTCAAAATAACACATTCTCACGAGTGTAACATTAAAAAAACGTTTTCAAAATTTATGGACCAAATTGGCAAATCGTGACAAGTTCATGGATTGTTAATGCATTTAACTCTACAAAAGATGGATACATAAAAGTACAGCTATACAAGTTTCTAAATCACCCACTTGTAACGTTAATAACATAGGAAAAACTAATTCAAATTAGGGAATGTTAACTATATTCTAGCAGACATATGAAGAAAAAAAACATTTATATGAGTATTCTATTAAAGTATGAATAAATCGGAAATAGACAAGACTACCAGCTTCATAAGTTGTGCTTTCAAATTGATCTACAACTTTTTTTTCACATTTTAGTGTTAACGAGCTTGTGCAAAAGGACAAGAGTGATTGGAGCCTCCTTTCTTAACCCTCCATGTGAGAAGCACGAAAAAAAAAAATGAGATAAGGCATTGAATTTCTCACAATAATTATAAATATTCGATTGTCAATTCGTAAAGTTAATTTTTTTGGTAGTTTGGTTTATTATGTTTTCTAAATAATCATCCACTTGCCATTATGCAACAAATATAAAGTAAATTCTAAATTACATCTGAATTAACCATATAATGCATTTCTATGATTGAAAATATCAAACAAGCCCTAAATTTGTATCTAAATTACCATATTTGTTAATGTGGTAAATAATATAAAATAACCTTTTTAAAATTATATCTGAATTACTCACCTTTGATACTATAATACATAATCTAAAGTAACCACTTATATTTATAATTAAGTTACACACTTTATTATTATGGAAGATAAACTAAAACAACCAATCCTACAACAAAATTACCAACATATATGCTATTATGGTAAAAATTGAATAACAATAAATGTACCTATATAAGTTTTTAATTGTCAACTTATATGTCTATTAATTTACATTTAACACACATAGATATATATATAGTCTAAGACTCTAGTTCATGCAAGAGCACATGCTGATGCACTAGTTCACCATAATTCATTTCTACTTTTGTAAAGGGCAACTCCATCAACAATGTTGTCTTGCTGCTTGGGATCCTCCCCAAGCATTGTTTTTCTATCAGAATCTTTATTCCTTTTCTCCTGATTTTGAAAGGAAAATATTTTATCGACATTGATACTCAATGTTATATCTACTGCCAATTTTGCTGAAACTATTTTACTGAAAGTAGACAATACCGAGCTAGTAGTTCCTCTGTTTACACTTTGAAAATCATCGTTTTAAATTCTTTATGGTGAGGCTAAGGATACAAATAGGTACTCAATGATGTTTTCTGGGTTGACACTGCCATTCTTGTTCATTTTTTCTCTTAAAATTACTACGTGAAATGTAATTCTAGTTCATTCTATCAATTTTTTGGATCCACCTAGTGATACAAAATTATTTGGACTTCATCCTAGGTGAGACCATGGGACGGATGGTGACTTCAAGGGGATGAGATGGTAGTGTGATCTGATGATGATAGCAGGGTGATAAGGCCATTCTTAATGGGAGTTTCATTGTATTAAATATGGTGCTACATAAGCAGTTGTGGTGATATGGCACAACATTTATGAAGAAAGAAGTAAATATCGGGCATCTTGTTAATAGGTCTGTCCAGTACTCATTAGACATTAATGTTTTTGTTAGAGAAAATCTAAAACTCAACTGGTTGATGGGATAAATTCCCTCACACGGTTGAACGGCGGTAGGGGAGGCGGAGGCGCGTCGGCGGGGAGGCGCGGTGACGGCGGGGGGTGGCGTGATGACGGCGGGGGTAGGCGGAGGAGGGAGCCGCCGGAGTCGGGGGCGACGGCGGGGGAGGCGGAGGGGAGCGCACCGGCGGTGGGTCTGGCTAGGGTGGGGTGGGGAGAGGAGTTATACTATAATTACAGTGTAATTCTGACCATCCATATAAGATCCAATAGCTAAAAATTCAGATGTTGGAAAGCGTTTCAACACCTCATTGATGGATGGACGACTCTCTTAGTATATCCATACATTGTGACCGACTGCTCTAATGATTCCATCTCACATTCTCACGTACGTATGCAATTACGTGTAATCATCCAATATCCATAAAATATACAGTAGCACACCCAAGACGCATGAGTTTGTGTATGCAAGTTCACATTATGTGGTTCCAAGTGATTTGTCAGTTTGTCCCTACTACAAAAGATATAGTACACAATATCGTCTGCTATGGGACAAAGCTCTTTCGGTCCTTCATTATTTTTTTACATATATTCTATGGCGGCTCATTGGTTGAGCTGGCTGTAATGTGCAGATGTTGTACTGGCTCGTGATAAGATCAGCATACTCCACTCAAAAAAAGTGCATGCTGATCCAGGAAGGAATGGGCAATACACATACTAAATAACTAAACAGTCATGCAATGGTTGCTTTTGGTTGCATGATCATGATCGATTGATCGTCGTGCCTGTATTTTCCTGTGACAAGTATGCTCACGAGACGAGAACGCAATAATTCTAGCCCCAAAACACTAATCCCTTTATAATCCTTGTCCATGTGCAGTTGATTATGTATATATATATAATTATCAACAACACCCATTCGATCTAGACTAGCTAGTTGTAGTTAATTAATTACTCTCAGTCTCAAATCAATCTTTAAACCATCCCATTGGCGGTGGCGCCTCCATTTTTCTGGAGAGACGAGAGCTCACACTCCTTGTCACGGTCACCGTGTTCATCCGCCACCTCCAGCGGCTTCATGGTGTAGAAATGGAAGCAGACGACGAAGTAGGCGAAGTTGATCAGCATGATGCAGGTGACGAGCCAGTAGTAGTTATCGATCCTGCCCCGGTTGATGTTGTCCTGCAGCCACTCGCCGGGGCCGCGCGTGGCGCGCTGCACCACGGTGACCAGCACCGTGCCCATGTAGCTGCCGATGGCGCCGCCGAGCCAGAAGAGCGCGACGGCGCTGCTGCGCATGCTCTCGGGCGCCTGGTCGTACAGGAACTCCATGAATGCCACCGACGAGAAGGCGTCGCCGATGCCGTGGACGGCGAACTGCGGCACGAGCCAGAAGACGCTGATCGGGACGACGGCTGTCGGGTCGTCCACGAGCCCATGCCGCGCCGCGGCGTCGCGGCGCTTGGTCTCCACGAGCGCGGCCGCGCCGACGCTGAGGACGGAGATGGCCAGCCCGATGCCCATGCGCTGGAAGTAAGTGATCCCGGACGGCAGCCCCGTGACGCGGCGCGCCAGGGGCACGAAGGCCCGGTCGTAGAACGCGAGGGTGATGAGCATGGCCCCGGTCGAGAAGATGGACAAGCTCGCCGCTGGCAACTGGAAGTGGGGCCCCATGTTGCGGTCCATGGTCTGCGCCTGCATGATGGTGAAGGTGTAGTTGTGCGAGCCGGCGGTGGAGAGCATGATGCCGGCCGACCAGATGGGCAGCAAGCGGACGATGGACTTGAGCTCCTCCACCCGGTGCACCGTCGACAGACGCCACAGGTCCGGCTCACCGGAGGGGGAGATGTCACCCGGCGTCACAATCGCTGCCCGGTCGAAGAACCTATTAGTTCACAGATAGAGGAGCAAGTGTGAGTGTGACTTGTTTCCAGAAGATCTGTACTGGTGAGCAATCGATCAGTGAGCTTCGCGAGGAATCTAAGTTAGAGTACCAATAAAAATATGAAAAATAAGAGGTGATTTTAAAGCTGTGCACGGCACGGTCTTGCTTTTAAGCTAGCGGTTGCATTCCTCTTTTGTTCACTGATAATGTACCCACCACAGAAAAGTTGCCGACAGATCTATCACCATTAATTCAGGCACGCAGCACGGCAGCAGGCGCCGTTGTAAAACACATCAGGTGCACGTACGCTATCTTACGGGTCTGTCTTTACGTGGTGCAAAGAAGACACGGCAGATCATCAAAGGCATGGACCGGATCGGAGACTTACGTGAGCTGGTTGGTGTGCAGGAGCCTGCCGTTGGTGGAGATGAGCGCGTCGAGCTCCTTGTCCTGGTACAGCATGCCGGGGTCCTCCGGCACGGCAACGTTGCGCTTCTTGAACGCGGCGGCCACGACCTGCACGAGCCGCGTGAACGGGCTGCCCCCGGGCTTGACCAGCACGTAGATCGGGAACCCGACCAGGAAGACGATGATGGAGACGAACATGCCGATGGCCGGGATCCCGAAGCCCCACCCCCAGCTCACGTTCTCCTGGATGTACACCACCACCGTCAGCGCCAGCAGCACGGCGAGCCCCATGGTGAAGAAGTAGAGGTTGAAGTAGCGCCGCTTCCGGTCCGCCGCCGCCGCGGTGGCGGCCTCGGCGCTGTCCTTCTGCTGCTCATGCTCGAACTGGTCGGCGCCGAACGCCACGACGCACGGCCGGATGCCGCCGGAGCCCAGCGACGTGGCCAGCAGGGACAGGTACAGCACGGTGAGCTGCCACCCGGAGGCGCGCTGGCACGGCGTGGCCGGCGGGGAGCACGGCGGCGGGCGGAGCGAAGGGAGGATCGCGGACACGACCAGGCCGGCCATGCCGAACAGGTAGACTACGGAGCCGGCTATGATGGTCCAGAAGCGGCCGGCGATGGAGTCGGCGGCGAACGCGCCCAGGACGGGCATGAAGGACGACGTGCCGCCGAAGTTGGTGAGCGTGTTGGAGGCCTCCACCAGCGGCAGGTGCAGCTGTTGCGTCAGGTACGTGATCAGGTTGGCGTTGAAGCCGGCCATGGCAAACCGATCGCACACCTCGCTTGCTGCAATGGACGACAGGCCATGATGAGACTGTCAGAAAATAGCCAAAACGAGAGCTGCACGTACACCATCTCATTATTCGACGGATCGATCGTCAAGGTCGGTTCACCCACTGATTTCTTTGTATTGAATTTACCGGCATTCAGGGTTCGTTGTTTAATTTACAGTGGAGTGCGGCTGTACAATTATACTACTACTGTATTACACGAGGTGATAAAAGGAAAATTGAGCGGAGCAACAAACAAGAAGACAAGCATATCTACTGGCAACTGCAAGGACGGAAGTCGTATGCCTTCTTGCAACGAAATCATATTAAATCGTGAACCCGGCTAAGTAGAGCTCGTAATCTCGCTAGATGTGTACATCTATCTTTGGATCGAAACACCGACCAAAATGCAAACAACAAGCATATCATGCATCAGTGTTTAGCTGTGTTTATCTTGGTTAATTTCTTAACCAACTTGTACTGATTACTGAATCAACATATACATACTGCTCTAATAATGTTGGTGCAAGTACGGTTGTCGATCTACACACTGACCTAGTATGAGCGGCATGGTCCTGAAGCCTCCCTTCTTCCTTTTATCCTGGTCTCCATCTGCATTCCTATCCACTGGTGGCGTTGTGGACGCCATAATAGCAAGCTGCAAAGAGATGCTAGAGAACTCGCCGGCTACTGTGGTGATTGAGTGAGTGAGAATGTGAGATGATCTTGATGCTCAAGCAGAGCAGGCCTTGCGAACAACTGCGACCTTCACATGCCCCCCTATTTCTTCTCTCTCATGTGATGCGAGAATGGAGCCACCTATATATATAGACACGCCGAGACCGACAGCGACCAGCAGCAGACAAACATCTCACCGGCGCCCAAGGGGTAAGCCAACTGGACAGCAATTTCTTCTCTCTCTTTTAATTTGAGGAACAGAGTGCATGATTGGTTATATTAGATTTTATATCTGAGCTGTGAATTATCTAGGTAACCCACTTTTTGGGCCAGTCAATGTTTTCGCACCGAGCTGTACGTTTTTATTTAATAATAGAAACGTATGCTCCCATTAAGAACCAACTTGCTGGCATTAGCTTAATAAAAAAAGGAGGGTTAATAAAAAAGGAGGGTTAAAAAACAACCGCATTCGGTTCGGCAAGAGGATTTAGAAATTACTACGTTATTTTTAAAAAATAAAAAAACCTACACTAACAGATTATTATGAACATCAATTAGCACTAAATTAAATATCAAATGTTATATCGTAATAACTAAAAAGAGAGAAAAATCTACACCATTGTATGTTATGATCATCCGATGGTTTACATTAATCTAAATATATTTTATTTCAAATACAACTAAAAACATGAAAACATAAAAAAGAGATAAAAAATCTCCATATTCATTTATCTTAACAGTCAATGTTGAAAGAAGCCACCACATTCATTCATAGGAGTTTATAAATTCTTACAGTAAATAGGAAAAATAAAAGGTACGCATTGAAATTTATAGCACCACATTCGTTGTATACTTGTATATGTGAAATATGTACATTGGTTGTTATCTAACGGTCTTGATTAATCTAAAACACTTGTTTGAATACAAGTATAGAAATGTTTTTTTACAAAAGCAAAGATAAAGAAACAATTATTGAAAAGGAGGAACCATGATATATAAAAAGTAGACAAATAGGTTCTACGAGGTGTGCGGAATGGAAGTACAACACAAAGACACCTCGCCTAATGAACCCTCTGCAAAATAAGTCATTAATTTCACGGTGAATAATTTTAGTTACTACATGCTACTCTCACTCATGGCCAATAAGAGGCTCTAGCAATGTTCAAGTCACCAATCATGACTAACATCATAAAAAATCGCTTGGGATGCAACACCAATTGCATTTTCGAAAGTGTAGAACTGTCATTTCTTTATTAAGATTGATAGAGAATTAGGATGTGCTAGAAAAATCGTGATATACCTTGTACAAAGCCGCATATCTACCATACTTCAGTTTTTTTTTTCAAAAAGCACTATTCAGGTCCAATTGCTCAGCTAGAGGTATCTAAATTTGTATATATCGAAATATGAATAACATGAGCAACCAATTAGAAAGATATGTACATAAGGTAAAAATATCACTGTTGATGTGTAAAACATCATATATAATGTTTATAGAATATTGCTTAGAATTATTAAAGCCAAACAACATTATTATGAAGCATACAAAGACTATTGCTAAAATTTTAACAGTTTGGCTACAATCATTGCTAAACTACACATGTATATACTGGACAAAATAATCAATCATTATGAATAAATAGGCTAAGTTCTAAAGTAAGAGGAGAAAAACTAACTTTTATATATACATAAAAAGAATTAACCAATAGAAGGGAAATCGGTATTTAAAATATGTTATAATGATTGGGCCTTGCCACTGTGCGTGGTCCACTTGCTATTTCAGACACAAATAACGGTAATTTAAGTTGCCACATGTTCAACCTTTGAAGATAAATACCTCTTAATATTTCAGATGAATTTTGGAAAGATGCTATATCTAGATTTTATTGAAAACTTTTTTAGAATTTTTTTAACTTTGCTGCATATATCTTTTGCTTGCATTTCATACTAGTAATCAGTGATCATAAACTACTTGGTGTTCACCTATCATATTGCATGTTGAAATGACCGTTATTTGTAATTGATGCAGTATAGTAACATGTTAATATGTGCGCATGTTTAAACTTTGAACATATTTGTCTTCAAAAACAGTTTGAGAAATTTATAGTTTTTATATACAGCTTTTGTTTACATATTCCATACTAGTAACGAATGATGAAAACCGTGTCTAGGTGGCCACTGATCAAACTATTTTTACTATAAATTTTCCACATATATCATTAGAGCAAATATTCCATACTTCAATAGGCATGGCCTCGGCGTGCTAGTGAGTGTGTGAGATGTGTTGGACACAAAGAATTAAGTGCAAGTACAATGATTATATTATCCACCGTACCGATCATGATCATCGTTAGAATTCAGACATGTGACAGGTTTACTGCATTGTTCATTAGTTTTCATATTCATGATGAATAAATAAATTGGAGCTACCATGAATTTATATTCGGCAGAGAACACTATATGTATTTTGTATTTGGGATCGGGCGATGTGTCAGATGTTTGAAGTGATAATAATGTTCTATAGACAAACAACTAACCTTTGCAATACTTGTCGGACGGAACGAGTCCGAGTGCACGTTGGATTTTTATTTAGTCAAGCTAGTTTGATCTACAAACAAAAGCGGATTTTAGCTTTAGGATGTTACGTTACTACTTGTCAAGAATTAGAAACAGAAGTTTCTAGAAAGCTCTCGATGTGACAGTGTAAATGGTTTCTCTAAAGATGCCTTTTCCCAGTCATCTCCAAAGTATACCTTGCAAAAGGTGCGCAGAGGGGAAAAACAATCTTCGCAGTGTGTTAGATCGGGTTAGACTAAGCCTTCCCACGGTCAGTCTGGTTGTTCACCTTCACTAGGTCAATTTGATTGTTCACCTGTGCATGACCCTAGAGTAAAAACAGGTAAGAAAATCGATCAGAATCAAGCCAGGAGCCCAGGACAAGCCAATGGAACTCAGCCGGCCCTGAGCATGGCCAGGTTCTATCTTCCATGTGGGCAGGCCGGCCGGCCTGAGGGCCAGCGCCGGCCGCGACGTACGTACGTCCTCCTTCACCCATCCCTGTCGTCCGTTCCGTCTCCACGTCGGCCGGGCAGCCGACGGTTCCCTTTTCCGGGCATGGCGAGCTGACACCGCCCGAAAGCGCCTCCATTCCTGAGCCTCTAGCCGTCTCGCTGAAAACGGAGGTGAAGGCAAGAAGCTGGTACAGAGACTGGTACCGACCCAGAACGCGTCCATCAACCGTGCTGGGGTAAATAAAACTAAGTAAATTGGATCGACGTTGGCCGCGACGTTGCCGTCTTCGTGGAGGCCGTGCCACGGGGAAGCCGGGAAAGGGTGGTGTGGTGCTCTCGGCTTCGGCACTGGCTATGGCTAGTGCCTAGGCTGCCTGTTTGTGAAGTGTGAACTGAACAGGACAGACAGGGGCGGACACAACCAGCTCTTCACAGCTATGGACCAAGGTTTTAAATAGCGGGCTAAGCCATTTAGCGGCCAGCTGCTGGAAAAGCTATAGTTGTCAATTTATCGGGCTATAGCCTCGAATAGACGGCTATAGCGGGCTATTTGGCGGCTATAGCGGGCTATTTGGCTTAGGGCGTCCACAGTGGGCAGCCCAAATCGCCAGCCTACGTGAAACAGAATAGAATAAAGAAATAAAAAGATACAGTCCTCTCATTCCTGCGGCATGAAAACCGAAGCAAGGCTAGACACAACATTCCTCGTGAACCATGCGAGACTATCGCATGCACACTCGCTAGCGAATTGCTTTTTAGCTTCTCTCTACATCTAAACTGAATAAAATATAGAAATAGCCAGTGAAATCGACCACCGTTGGACACGCCCTTAGCGGAAGACCTCTAGAACAGCTAATAGCGGCTATAGCTGCAGCTATAGCCAGCTATTTAAATGCATGCTATGGACAGACACAGCCACATGATGGAATCTTAGGTTTTGATCCGATCTATATATCCTGTGTACGTTCTCAAGACGACGACGAAGGCTTTAGGCCTAGACAAACACCTACAAACGCAATCGCACTTGCATTGCAGCAACGACTTGTTCATACATGATGGGTTTTGCGATTCCCAGTCCAAATAATAATCTGATGATCTGATCTTGTGTGGGGGATCAAAATATGGATCCCTCCCAGATGCAGTAACTTGATGATAGCTACGGTGTCTCTCAACTTGATTAAAAAAAGAAGACATCGTTCTCACAATTGAGTCTGATGCTGAATCACGCTTTCACCCGCGACAATACACGAAAACCAGACTAGGAATCCATGAGAACATGTTTTTGAAACGAGCCGGACAGAAGAGCTGCCGCTATATTAATAAGATGAAGAAAAACGCCAAGCTAGATGGGCGAAAGCGAAGTATTCATATTAGAACATGTTTGAAGCACCAACGAACGGGTGTAAATATGCCGCCCTCGGCTCAATTAGATTACCATTTTCGACTTGTCTCGATCAATATCTAAATCAGGACAAGGAGCAAGGGGTCTTTACGAGGTACCAAAACTGCGGGATACAAAAAGATACTTTCCAAGAATTTTGTGTGACTAACAACAGCTCCAGCTGTGCAGATCGTTTATCGGCGCCTGATGCATGTGGTTACCGCTGGTTAGTTCTATTGGTCGTCCTTCAGCTAGCGAAAAGATAAAAAAAAATAGAGATACATAGGCTTAATTGCTCGTATCCATATACTACTAAACACACACTAGTTGAAAAGATAAGTGCTTGGATTTGCACATGTGCCAACATCTCTAAAATGCTGCGACAACAAGACGGGAGAGTACGGTAATCATCGCAGCATGACAAGATTGACCAACTCAGTATCACGGGCACAAGACAAGGAGAGCAAATAAAGGAGCCTAGAGGCTCTGAATCTGATAGCAACTCTGGATCTAAAAGCTCCGGATCATGAGACGTCTGAGGTAACCTACTGGAAGTTAATCTGGTGTTTGCTACTATTGCCTATTGGTCACATTTTGCCATCACTCGTTCCCAATGATCTGATACTCATCATCGACTTATTGGACGTTGCAAAGCTGCATTCACACGACACAGTCCACAAATAAACCAGCATCGAGTTGTATGTGTACATGTTTCATGGTAGCCACAGTAGTACTTACCAGCAAGTATTTTAAACATGTGTTAATTTTGTTTTATAGCCTAAGTGCTATGTAAGTAGATTTTTGAGTCAAATACACTCGTTTGTGAGTGTTTTTTTTTTTCGAAATGCGGCAAGAGAATTGCCGGTTTATATTAGAAGAAAAAAAAAGAGTCACCACCGGTTTTTCCTTAGAGGGAAGAAAAACCGACCAAAAACAACCCCAACAACTTACAACTCTTCACAAAAAAAACCCCGAAAAACACGCACTCAACTAAAAGAGCCAAGAAAGCAGAAAACCAAAGTGAAAAAAACAAACGAACACACCGGACCATCTAGCCAAATACACTCGTTTGTGAGTGTTGAGGCTGGATATTTTTTCGTCTAAAAACAAGTGAAATAGAAGCTTTAATTTGTGAGACTGTACGTCTGGACCAGCCATCTGTTGGTCTCGAAAGCGGAAAAGTCTGGAGCAGCGCACGCCCGACCGACGCGAGATTGCGAAGAATCTGGTTGCCCCAGCTAACTGCAGGGGTTTTGTGTGCGTGCACTGATCTGAACTGCCCCAATGCTGCCCATACCGCAGCATTTGATCGGCGCCTTTGCAAGCCAAGCGGCCATTCAAGGTTAGGCAGGCAGGCCGGCCGGTCGAGTCATTGTCGTCGTCGTCGTCAGAGAACCGAGTCTTTGTCCGGTCCTCCTCCTACCAGTCATGCAGGAGAAGAAGAAGGAAGATGATGGCCTTGAGCGGCTCGTGTGGCGTCCATCTCATGCATGACGATATCCAGTCCAGATTTACTGGTGAGGCGGATCCCTATGATAGGATTCCTATGTCGCACACTAATGAAGCAATCATTCAGGCATTCCAGCAATTATACTGAGGCACAAACACGTCCAAATTTCCCGTCAAAGACTGAAAGCAGAGGCAGTTTCACCGGGAGTAGCAGCCGGTGTGCGTCACGGCGAGTGCGCGGCGACAGCGACAATGCAATACCGAGACCGGCACGACACGAACGGAGGCTGTGGCTGGCAGCTGGTCCAATACTTACGCCCGCTCCCCCTCCCTGTCATCTCGATCCGCCGGTCCTGGCGTCCCCGCTCACACGACGCTGAGCTCCCTCGATCAATCATTGGAACCCACCGGACGCGCGCGGTCTAGTCCGCTTTACAAGTGTGGCGCCGCGAGCCGCAGGCGCTCCGTGCGCGGCTCTATCCGTGCGCAGGCGCCGGCGGTGTGGTGCGGTCCGGTGCTCTGGTCGCTAGTGCGCGCCGGTCCCTAGCGTCCCATATCCAGATCCAGCGTCCGCGTGCTGGACGTGGCAGATTCGGCACGCGCGGACTCGCTCTTCTGGCGCCTTCCACCACCGGTCCCGGTGGTCCGCGGACGTCGCGGTGCGTGGCGGTTGGCGCGCGGTCGGGGGGAGCAGGGACGGCTGCCCCGGGGCGGTGCACGACGCTCTCTCGCCGGTTGCGCGCGGGGAGCGGCTGCGAGTCGGGACGAAATTGGTGGCGTACTGCGTGACCTCACCGCGGGTGTGTGGTGGTCCGTGGTCGCGGACAGGCGGAGCGGGACCAACACCGGTTGCGACCCGTGTGGCGACCTCGGTCTCGTTGCTGGTGCGAGTGTTGGGGAAGTGGTGGGGCATGCCGGATCCTGTATTCCTGTAACGTGGTTGGAGAGGGATGGCGGATGAATGCCGAAAGGCCCTTCCTTTTGGGGGAAGGGCTGGCTCTTTTGGTTTTGGAGATAGCAACTCAGGAACCGTGCTCCACTTGAATACTTGATATACCACTACCTCCAATTAATTGTTGTACTTGATATTCAGACGACATAAACAACCAGGAAAGAAATCGGTCCATTCCCCTGCCTATAACATCGAGTAAATTTGGCCAGAGGGGGACAATGCGGGTCATAAAGACTTCTAAATCAAAGCGTAAGAGAACAAGTCCCACCAGTTGTGAATGAGGAAGGACTACATTGTGCTAGTGCTAGAATTGCCAATTGTGGCTATATCTGTAGAGAAAAATTTATGGGCTCCTTAAACCTTTCCTCAAGTATCACCCCCTCCACTAATCTGATGGACGCAATCCAATACGCTAGTCAATGTGGCAAGACAGCATCAATGCACAATGAGCAAGGCCTCGGTGAAATTTTGTAGGTTCTGGGTGTCGAGCAAGGAAAATGCATCAATAGCTCTCCGGACACTTTCCACAATGATTGCCCAAGCGACCCGGTAGAAGTGACATCTTCCATCGAACGATAAAAAATAGATATGTTAACTTTTGCCCATCATTTTGCTAAACATCTATTTATATAAATAAGGGAGCGTTAAAAAAAACCACCACGTTCGCCGAGAGGGTCAAAAAAATCACACGTTAATCGAAAAGCCTCCCACCGTTGGATTTTATAAAAATCTAACGGTCTAGATATAAAAAAGAAAAAAAAAACTTCCACGGTAACGGCCTAAATTCATTTATGAGTCTATGGCACATATGAGTTTCCATAACATTTAGTTAGGAAATATATATTTTTATGACACAAATAGGTAAGCAATCTTGAGTTTGTGTTTATTACGAATCTGACTCCTTGACCACCATGCTTTGGGTTGGCAAATTCGAGACCTGATCATACCGGACTATGTTTTCTACATGGACACGTACGGCCACATCAACGTACGTGCCGTTCATGTCGAACCAGCAATTAGTATATCGTCATCCACCTGGCTACAAGGTCGTGAGAGGCTCCCTACGTGCTTAGCACCAAGCATCGGATTTATTCCAAAGCATGTACTCTTCTACCTCTGCGCTCGACGGCCTGCCAAGCCAACGGCCAGCCTGACGAGTGACGAGAGCTCAAGAACTACAGTGGCCTCGGTCCTCATGCACAAATTCAGGCTGCAGGGCTTTGGCTGACACCGCGTTGTTCGATCCACTCAAGCCGAAGTACTTCGGTGAAGTGTTGTAGTCCCTGCTGGAATCGTCGCTCTTCGTGTCGAAACTGGCCCCATGAACTCACAAGCGTTTTGCCGACAGGGACGAGTAGGAACTCAGATTGCAGGTTTCGTTGGGTCGGCCCAGTGACCCGTTACCCAAATTAGGGAGTGGGTCGTAAATACCTATCACACTGGCCCAAGAAATATCGGTGCCGGACCAAAAAAAAAGAGCGGATCTCGTGGGTAACCCACGCAATGGCCGACTCCCAGGCGCCGCCGCCTTCCCTGCGCCGCTCCCCCGCCGCCGCCCCTACGCCGCCGCCCTCAGGCCGCCCGCCGGTCGTGAGGAATGGATCCAGGACGGTCGCCAGACGCTCTCCTCCACAGCCATCGCCCGACGGCTTCTCAGCCTCACGCATCGCCGGACCACGAGCCACCAGAGCTGTCAGCCGACCGCAACCCTCCACGATGTCGCCGGACCCAGTACTCATCCGAACAGCAAAGGTAACTCCAACTCTTTCTCCCTCAGATCTGAATGTGGCGAGAAATTTGTTGATAATAGTCCCTGTATCAGTTCTTGCTTGTCAGTAGAACGCAATACTATTTCTATTGTTATACTTAGTCCGTGATTGCAGCCGTAAATCAACCATCACCCTTGGCTGTATTCTCTAGCTGCTAGAATATGCATTTTTCTATTGAATAACATATTCTTTCAACTGTAGGCTGCACACACCGTTCTGATGGATACTCCTCCAAGTGACGGAGGGCCCTCTGGTGGTTCTCCAAGAACTCCAACAGTGGAGGTTCTAATGCCAATGCCAAGTTCTACAACAGCCAAGCGTGCTAGAGTTTCGAGGACTAAATCATCAACAATTGATCAGACAAAGAGAGCAAGATGTGCGGTCAGTTCTCCGTCTCTAAGGATAATCAATCAAATTCAAAGGTCATCTCCAAGAAGCACCACAGCTCAAAAGTCACGTGGTAAGATAGTAATTTCACCGATAGCAAAATCATATAACTTCTTGTTCATTGTAAGATGTCAAATGATAGCAGCATAATTTTTTGCTTTTAATTATGTAGGCACTAGAAGTCGAAATGCATCCAGGCAATCGAGGTCTGTTTATTGGAAGGAATTTGAGCCTATCATTGAAGATGGTGAGATTGTTCATGCAAAATGTGTGCATTGTCATGATTACTTAAGTGGCAGACAGGGCATAGGAACTAGTCACCTAAAGAAGCATCTGGAACGGTGCAAATTAAGAGCTAAACTTACTAATTTGGTAGATAAAATGCGTGCTGGTGGAAAACCCGCTGATATCGATCTCTTGGACAATTGGGTTTATGATTCTGATATGGCACGTAGAGCACTTGTCCGCATGATTGTGTTGCATGAATTTCCTTTCTCTATAGTTAAGTACGATGGATTTAGAGAATTTGTCTCTTCTTTGAACCCATTGTTCAAAATGGTGTCAAGGACAACAATTAAGGTAGATTGCATGAGAACCTTTGAAGGTGCAAAGTTGGAATTAAGGAAACGGTTTAGAAATTCTAGTTCTAAGGTGTCACTAACTGCTGATATGTGGACTTCGAATTAGACCTTAGGGTATTTATGTGTCACATATCATTGGATCTCAAATACTTGGAAGATGGAAAAACGAATTATCAAATTTGTAATGATGGAATCACCACACAATGCCCAGTCTATGTTTAATGTTATACTAAAGGGCATTCAAGAGTGGAATATTGAGGACAATTTTTTTAGTATAACATTGAACAATGCCAAAGTTAACAATTCGATGATGGAACTAATGAGGGGCAATTTGTTGTTGAAGAAAATGCTACCATGTGATGGAAATATTTTCCATCTTTGTTGTGCTGTCCATGTCATAAATTTGGTAGTTCAGTATGGGTTAAGACAAATCAGCAGCATAGTGAACAATATTAGGGAGAGTGTCAAGTACAACAAAAGCTCACAGGCTCGCAGAGAAAAGTTTGAAGAAATAGCCGTGCAAATGGGTATATCTCTTGAAAAACAACCCAGCCTTGATGTGCCTATAAGATGGAATTCAACTTTCTTAATGCTGCAATCTGCATACCCTTTTAGGACAGTGTTTGATGAATTAGCAAAGCAAGATCCAAATTTCAATACTGCACCCTCATTGGACGAATGGGAAAGGTCTAGAGGTGTTTGCAACTTCTTAAAGACATTTTATGATGCCACGGTTGTATTATCTAGATCCTCCTATCCTACATCACATCATTATTTTCATCAGCTTTGGAAAATCAAGCTAGCCATGGATAAGGAGTCTTCTAGTGAGGATCAAGACATTGCAGCTATGGTCAAACAGATGCAAAAGAAGTTCATGCAGTACTGGGAAATTACATATTTATCCTTTTCCATTCCTGTTATTCTTGATCCAAGATTCAAATATTCTTTTGTGGATTTTCGCTTGAATCAGTTTTTTGGGAGAAATGCAATACCAAAGTTGGATAGAGTCATGAGCACGTTGATGAAGCTTTTTAGTGAGTATTCTCAAACAAATCACTCAGATGCCGAGTTAGCACATGAAACAAGGTATGCTAAAGTTAATACTCCGAAGGATGACTCATTTGATGACTGGGATCAACATCGAAGTGCTCAACAAAGAACCTAGTCTTCTAATGAGCTCAATGCATACCTTGCTGAAATTGCAATCCCTAGACCTGATGAGTTTGATATTTTGGCCTAGAGGAAATCAAATTGTACAACATACCCAATTCTTTCTCGCATGGCTTGTAATGTTCTTTCGACACCAGCCTCAACCGTACCATCTGAATGGGCGTTTAGCACTGGACAGCGAGTAGTGAGTGACTTCCGGAGCAGACTAAACCCGAGTACTGTTGAAGCACTGATTTGTCTCCAAGACTGGATGTGAACAGTAGGTACATAATAACTGAACACTGTTAGTTTGGTACATAATAACTAAACACTGTTAGTTTATATATGTTTGTCCAGAACAATTATTAACCATTGTTTGTTTACTTTGTTAACTGTGTAGCCCCTTCTCCGGATGAGATCGGACTTCAAGTGGTAGCACCGCCGGTTAGTAACACAACTGTGCTGTGTTTTTACATCAAGTGTGAAATTTGAATTGCTTCTTCTATTACTAATGTTTGTTGTTATTATACATTGTTTGTTGTTATTAAACATTGTTTGCTGTTATAGGTTTACAAAACTCCAGAACCTGCAGACCATGGAAGTGGTTCTAGAGCAGATTATACAGAAGAGCTCTCTCTGGTATACCTCTTTTTATGTTTCCAGATATACTCTTAGATAAAAACACCAATATATAACAAGATGATATGGAAATTTTGTTCCACAAATCAGTCCCAATTGATCTATATGAAATATTGATTTGCAGGACCACCTACTGCACTTTGATGCAACGGATAATTTTCAGTGGTGAGAGGTCTTTATCGAGCTCTGTCAAGGTGAGAGCCCTAACGTGCATTCATTAGATACAGCCAAAGTTAGATACATGTCCACTGCAGTGTTCATGGCCTCTTGTTTTGCATATCCATTCATTCAATTTTTACTATATCCAGAAGCTGATCGTTTCATTCTAGTTAGAAGCTAACTTTTATTTAACTATATATGGAGCTAGTTGTGAAAAGTTGACTGATGGGGTTGTTCATCGTCAATTCTTCATGTATCAGGTATCTATAGAGCTCTTCAGTAGTTGCTGAGGACCGAGAAAAATGACATGGAAAAATAATGATGCTCTTATTTTGTGGATCCTGATGTTATTATATAGACTGGTAAAACAAAATCCTAGTGATAAATTAAGTAATGTTGTCAAATTTGGTTGCATGTCAGAACAGCTTCAGTGAGCACGTTGGTTTGTACTGTCTATTTGGTTTCTCTCTTGCCTGTGTGTATTTGCAAGCATGGATTTGAAATAAGTGGTGTACGTGTACGTACAGGACAGAAAGTCTGGACGTGTGTGTGCGTGTACAGTACAGGATGTCTGTACATGTGTCTGTGCATACGCACGCGGCGCATCAGCCAGCTGGTCCTCGCCTCACAAACCAGCATTTGGGTATTCATTGGGTTGTTTGGGTCTGCGCTCGTTGTGGGTCAAGCCAACCCAATACCCATTTTTTCTCAATTGGGTAGTGCGGGTCATTAAATGGGTCCACCAAATACAACCCAGTTGCACTCTGAGTAGGAACCCAGGCCGTTGCCGTGATCGCGGGCTGCGCCGTGGTGGTTTTCGCATGTCAAGTGGTGATTAATCTTGATTTTTTGCATGAGGTGATCAATCCTTGCATATCTTTACTCACGTGTTGTTTTAATTATCTGATCAAACCTCCGAAATAATTTGAGAAATTCTCATATTTTTACAGTGTACATTAAATAATGGATGTTTTAGTTTATATGTAGTCAACGTATTTTGGTTTTGGCTATCATTATCTCTCCAAATAGTTAATTCACATTTAAAAAAGTGAGACTAGATTTGTCTTCAATAGTTTCAAAAGACTAGATATTTTGGTTCACTACAAACAATACATTTTAATTTTGGCTATCAATATCTTTTAAAACATTCAATGGCATCATGTGTTGTTTAAAATTATTAAAATCATGATACTACTCTGCAATGGATTGGTTCATGTGATTCGTTGGTGTGTATGTAGAATCCACCACAAAAATCGAAAAAATATTAATATTTAGAAAATATTTAATCATCTATACTAAATCTAACATTTATATCAAAAATAGAAAACAAATTTACACCATTGGTTGTTAGTATATCATCCAACAGTCTATTTTATATTAAACACATATTTAAAACTGGATTCCACAAAAGGACAAAGATACCTAGCATATATTGTCTTAAAAAGCAATTGTTAAAAGAAGCAAAAAATTTCCAAGTTAACCGAAAATAGAAAAGAGCATAAATGTTGAATGTTATGACATGTAATGATCTACAAAAAGTGATACTAATCATAACTAACAAAATGAGAACTATTTATATAAATGGTTGTCATGGTCATCCCATGATCTAGATTAATCTAGACATTTTATAAAAAATAAAAACAATAGAAAAAGGGGGAATTTGTACACAAAAGACAATCATCACAGTTGTTTACAGAAAATCATAATGTTGGCATGTTCTATGCCAAGCTTCGAATTTACCATGTGCATTAATGAAATATTTATTATTTATTTAGTTTTTACCCTATATTGTTGAGAAAACAAGGTTTAAAAAATCAAAATTAATGTCATGTATCTATACCTTCTAATAAAATGAAAAACAAATAGGATGCACTCGAAGAAAAAGACAACACGAACAAGATAAGCATAAGCGAAACTAATTAGAAACCACTATATTCATCGAGACGATCTAAAAATTGTCACGTTAAATGGAAACAGGAAAGAGCAAAAAGGTTGAATGTTACAAACATTTAATGACCTAAAAAAATATATCAGTTACAATTAACAAAATAAGAACCGTCAACAAATGATTGTTATGGTTATCTAACAGTGTAGACTAATCCAAACATTTTATATTGAATAATATATGGAAATAAGATTTTCCACACAAAAGGAAATCTTCATTGTTGATTAAAAAACACCATTTTCTATATCGAGGATTAAAATTTATAGTCTTAATCGATGTAAAAAGAGAAAGATCTACGTTTTTAACATAGGTATCCAAGTTATAACTAGGGGGATTTCTTCATGTTAAGTTGGCAGTGAAGGACAATAACATATATATAGAAAATATAGTATAATATATTTGATTTGATTATTTATTTTTCATCCTATTAGTGTATGGGGTTGGCAGACCACACAATGGTTTTGAAATCTAGGGGGGTTGGCAAAGAGATCGTGAAGGTATACAAAACGATGAACTCAGCGATTTAGACAGGTTCGGGAGCAAAATTGCTACACCCTACGTCCTGTATAGGGTATGTGGATTGTATTAATATGCGTATGAGATGAGATGTTAGATACCTATACTTGTAATAAATGTAAAAAAAATAAGATGTAAAGAAAGAAAAGGACAATTAGAAGAAGAAGAGAAACAAAAACAAAAGTGGTTAATTTTGTATTTGGTATCTCTAAATTACTAAGCGATTACTGCCCGTCCGAACTTTTTTTAGACATGAGGTCTACGGATAACATCATAGCAGTGCATAGTCCTAGACTCACGATAGCATGACCTGCAAAACCTATCCATTGGAAAACTGATGTCTATGCACAGCCGCCATACTCCATGATTAAACATGATTCTACGCGAGGAACAATAACATGAAAAACAAGGAGCTCAATTAGCCATCTTAAGCATCAATATGTCAATAGAATATACATGTAGATCTGCTAGCCCCTAGATCCCTACCATGGCCACTCATCTCAATTCACTCTTCGTTACATTAACCACGTGACCATCAGGGTCATTCCATTGTTGAGGGTTTTTATATTATAGATTCTTGAATTCCAAACAGTTCTTGATTTTGGTTATGCTATTATATATTTTTCTTTTGTGTTTTATACCTATTTTTCTTTCCTCCATTCAACAGAGGCAATAATAATGAGACTTTGGCGAAATAGACAATAAAGTTGTAAAAACATTAACTGAAGTGTTTTTATGATCCTACCATGTATCATGTCATTCTATGTTCAATCTATCTAT
Source organism: Paspalum notatum (assembly GCA_022530915.1). Lineage (NCBI taxonomy): Eukaryota > Viridiplantae > Streptophyta > Magnoliopsida > Poales > Poaceae > Paspalum > Paspalum notatum. The sequence continues at coordinate 31,162,785 of CM039692.1, forward strand.
TCTATGTTGAGTTCAATTTGTTGTTGACCTCCTTAAAAATATTTCAACGTAAATAAATGCTCTAGCAAAAACAAATTTCATGGCAAAATTGATGAAACTATTTTTTCAAAACATGGTACAGATGCAGACTCTCACACACATATGCACTCACCCCTATAAACCCACGTGCATACCCTATCCACTTCATTGAAGAAACCATCACAGACACTTCACTGTCGATGAGAATGCCGTCTACCAAACAAATTCGATGTAATAGATATCAAAGCCCTTTTCTCAAATTTTGGTCAAAGTTACAGAAGTTTATAATTTATAAAAAAGCTAACATGAACTATATTTCAAAACTATTTTCATATACAGATCACAATACCTAAGTGGTTATTCAATTAACCGTGACCTTGGCCATGTTTATTATACAATTTTTTATAATAATCTAGATAATAATTAGAATCTAGAAAACAAATCTAAAATAGTAGTGTTATATGTATCGTAATCTCTCCAACACAAAAAATAGGTTATACATGTATTGGAAAAGGCCAATCTTTATCTAACAATCCAGTAAAAAACATATGTTTTTAGTGTAGCCATGTTATGTTATAGATTTATATCAAAAATATTTTAATATAATTGTAATTTTTGCATTTGTTGATGATATATTCTGAAATAAATGAGTGGTTAAAATTCCGTTTTACAGATCAATTCAAAAATTTATATGCCTTTTTTAAATATAGAGAGTATACATCAACATAAATACCAATACAGCTATATACCTCAATAATTGAGGATATGTTCTAAAACAACACAACAAAATGAAAAAGTACATGAAAAGAGATACATTATTTAGACCAATAAAAAGCTTTAAACATAAGACTAAACAAAATTATTCACAAAAGATTAAGTTCAAAAAAATTGAAATATGAAGAAAGCTAGCCACCCGCGCTATTTGCGTGGGCCAAGTTGCTAGTTATTTATTATAGGAAGGAGGGAGTACACTACTGCAACTATCAAAGACAGCCTAATTTAAATATACAGTCAATTAAGACATGTGGAATTTAAAAAAATGCCACAAGAACTAATGGTTTTTTCATGCTACTTATTTTCAGAAAATCGTAACTCTTACATATGAGCTTAGAAGAAGAAATTTTTTTATGAAAATTGTTTGAGATCAACATCGGGTAAGCAAATCTTACAAGCCTGCAGTTGACCGCATATGTAGGCCCATGCCAGCTTTCTGCATCATCAGTTATTCAAAATATTTTTGTTTGAAGTCATTTTGATGCCTAAATAATTGAACTAATGATAAGATCTATATTTGTATACATAAAAACTGCACCATTTATTTCAACATCAAGATTTCTTCAACGTAAAATTAGAAACTACAATCTATAGGCAGAGTACTGCAACTTTTATATAAATTTTGTCTCCATATAAGATGATATAAAAAAAGTTATGATTTTTTAAATACATGCTGGGTAGGGAAGTTAATAGTGCTAGCATTGTATATGTATATTTTAACGAAAAAATAAGAAGAAATATTTGTGTAGGAATAATCTATACAATGTTTAAACTATACATATATATCTGAAGATTATATTTACAATTTTGGCATCGAAATGGCTTCAAATGAAAAAATTATGAACTACAAAGCTACACATTATTTTTTTTTTGTTTAGTTTTTTCTTCGTCCAAGCCCATATGTATGAGTTATGATTTTTTGAATAAGGACTTTTTACGGTGACCTTTTAAGTTCCGCTGCATGGTATCTATATTATGCCATCTCCATTGTCCGCAGTAGTATAAATGTACAATTTGTCTATTCAGACAATTGTTTTAAATAAAAACGAAATAAAAATAAAAGAAATTCAATCATGCTAACCATAGTGTGCCAGGCCATGGACTACAGGCCTATTAAGGTATTAAGCCCAGTAACGTTTGCGATGGAATATTATGGGCTGTATCCAAACAATAAAGCCCAAGCCATTTTCCCTGTCCTCTCGGACCCCCAAGTCTGTCGCCACTAAACTGCAGCGGAAGAGGTCTCTGAATCGTTGAGGCACTGAGATGGAGTCTTGTTAGAAAAACAGGATGGCATGTGAGCGGCTGACCGACGACGAAACAGCGAGTCTTACAAAAACAACCAGTAGGTGATACACTAACCATCTGCAGGATCTGAAGTTCTGAACTGGTTCGCTGCTGTGCTCCAGTCAGTTCACCGTCGTGTGTGCCCGCCTAGCTGTTCGCACGCTGGTTTGGTTCACTGACTACCGAATCTTGCGCCGTTGCAGCCTAGATTATATTGCCCACTTGCCAATTTGCCAGAGGATTACTGCTTAATTTAGCCCTCCATCTCTGTTCCACTGCCACTTCAGTTTCTCACCTTATCTCACTATCTCATTGTCCATTGCTAGTCTGGTTCTGGTACGGCAGTAACCGGTAAGGACGACTGACATCTACCATGGCTGCAGCAGCTCTTGCAGATGAGGATGGATCGCCGAAGAAGACGAAGCAGGGCGGCTTCAAGACGATGCCATTCATACTAGGTGATCATCCTTACTTCCACAGAATTTCTCTCACCAATCACCATGTGGCAATTCAAGCAACCGGTCCATCGCTATTTCTGATCAGTAATTCAGTAATACTACGATCGATGCTAACTCGTCGGACGACGACCATGTCCGCCCTGCAGCGAACGAGATCTGCGACAGGTTCGCGACGGCCGGCTTCAACGCCAACATGATCACGTACCTGACGCAGCAGCTGCACCTGCCGCTCGTGGAGGCATCCAACCTGCTCACCAACTTCAACGGGACGGCCGCCTTCACGCCGGTCCTGGGCGCCATCATCGCCGACTCCTGCGCCGGCCGCTTCTGGACCATCGCGGGCGGCGGCGCGCTGTACCAGCTCGGCATGCTGGGCCTCGTCGTGTCCGCGCTGGCCCCCGCGCTCCGCCCCGCGCCGTGCGCCGCCGGCAGCACCGCTACCGCCACGCCCTCGCTCTGCCAGCGCGCGGGCGGCGGGCAGCTCGCCATGCTGTACCTGTCACTGCTGCTCACCGCGCTCGGCGGCGGCGGCATCCGGCCCTGCGTGGTGGCGTTCGGCGCCGACCAGTTCGGCCTGCCCGGGAGGCGCCCCGGCGGCGAGCAGAAGTGGAGCTACTTCAACCTCTACTTCTTCAGCATGGGGCTCGCCGTGCTCCTGGCGCTCACCGTGGTGGTGTACATCCAGGAGAACGTGGGGTGGGGTTGGGGATTCGGGATCCCTGCCATCGCCATGTTCGTCTCCGTGCTCTCGTTCGTCGTCGGCTACCCACTGTACGTGAAGGTGAAGCCCGAGGGAAGCCCCTTCAAGCGGCTGTTGCAGGTCGTCGTCGCGGCGTTCAAGAAGAGGACGGAGTCCGTGCCGGAGGACGTCGGCTTGCTGTACCAGAACAAGGAGCTCGACGCTCCAATCGCCGCCGACGGGAGGCTTCTGCACACCGATCAGCTTAGGCAAGTGGCTGCCATTGACTTGTTACTTCGTTCGAGATGTTGGTCACTTCACTCCCATGTGCATCGCTGTGTCGTCTTGCTCACGTGCTCCAACTACCCTAGTGCTTACTCCTAATTTAAGTCCTATATCTGCTGTTTGTGTGCCATGCCACGTGAAGGTTCTTGGACCGAGCGGCTGTACTGACCACGGGCGACGTCGCCGACACCGGCGAGCCGAACCTATGGCGCGTGTCGACGGTGCACCGAGTGGAGGAGCTCAAGTCCATCGTCCGCATGCTGCCGCTGTGGGCGGCCAGCATCACGCTCATCGCGGCCGCGTCGCACAACTTCACCTTCGCCATCCAGCAGGCGCGCACAATGGACCGCCACATCACCCCGCGCTTCCAGATCCCGCCGGCCACAATGATCATCTTCACCACGCTCACCATGCTCGTCAGCCTCGCGCTCTACGACCGCGCCTTCGTCCCCGCCGCGCGCCGCTACACGGGGCGCCGGTCGGGCATCACCTACTTCCAGCGCATGGGGGCCGGCTTCGCGGTCTCCGTGCTCGGCGTCATGGCGGGCGCGCTCGTGGAGTCCAGGCGGCGCCGCGTGGCCGCGGAGCACGGCCTCAAGGACAGCCCCGGCGCCGTCGTGCCCATCAGCGTGTTCTGGCTGGTGCCGCAGTACGCGCTCCACGGCATGAGCGACGCGCTCTCGACGGTGGGGCACATGGAGTTCCTGTACGACCAGTCGCCGGAGAGCATGCGCAGCTCGGCGGCGGCGCTCTTCTGGGTCGCCGGCTCCCTCGGGAACTACCTGGGCACCGTGCTCGTCACGGTGGTGCAGAGCGCCAGCAGAGGGGTGTGGCTCCAGGACAACATCAACAAGGGGAGGCTGGACTACTACTATTGGCTCGTCACCTTCCTCCTGGTGCTCAATCTTGTTTACTACATCGTGTGCTTCCATTTCTACACCTTGAAGACGTTCGAGGTGGACGCCGCCGACGAGGCACCACGGCAGCACATTGGCCAGGTTGGGGCACCAACGAATGGTGTGGTAACAGTGTGTGATGCTGAGAAGCATGTATTGACTAGTTGATCGAATCGAGGGTTTAATTGGATCGGTGCCTCCATTTTCAAACAAATGTGAGACCTGCCACTTTGTACACGTTCATGTCCTTGGACCCACGTGTTGCCGTGTAGGTGTAGGTCACTATATTGTTCTATAATACCAATGCTACATCTCTTCTCTCCATCTCAAAGACACACGGGGGCACATGCATCTCTTCACCCTTCTTGTCGTGTCGTCAACTCGTCATGACGCATTGCCATTGACATGGTCAAGCTCCACCTCCTTGTCATCCCCGACCGCCGTCTCCAATGGCTTGAAGGTGTAGTACCTGACGCAGACGTAGTAGTACACGAGGTTGAGCACCTGCAATGCCACGACGAGCCAGTAGTAGTTGTCCAGCTTGCCTCGGTTGAGGTTGTCCTGGAGCCACTGCCCGCTCCGCCGCGTCTTGTCGTGCACGATGGTCACCAGCAGCGTGCCGAGGTAGCTCCCTACTGAGTTGGTCAGCCAGTAGAGCGCCGCCGCCGTGCTCCGCAAGCTCTCGGGCGCCTGGTCGTACAGGAACTCCATGCGGCCGACGTCCATGAAGGCGTCGGCCACGCCGTGGATGGCGTACTGCGGCACCAGCCAGAAGACGCTCATCGGCACGGTGGCCTTGGGCGCGTCCAACAGCCCGCTCGCCGCGGCCATGGCCTTCCGCCTCCGCTCGACGACCGCGGCCACCGCGTTGGCTAGCACGGCGAAGGCCATGCCGACGCCGGTGCGCTGCAGGTGGGTGATGCCGGTGGGGTGGCCGGTGCAGCGGCGGAGCAGGCGGACGAGCACGCGGTCGTAGAAAGTGAGGGTGCAGAGCATGGTGATGTTGGTGAAGATGAGCATGGAGGCCGGCGGGATCTTGAAGCGCGGCGTGATGTCGCGGTCCATGCTGCGCGCCTGCTGGATCGCGAAGCTGCTGTTGTGCGACCCTGAGGTCACCAGGAGGATGGTGGCCGCCCAGATCGGCAGCATGCGCGTGATCGACTTGAGCTCCTCCACACGGTGCACCGTCGACAGTCGCCATAGCTTCGGTTCGCCGGACGGTAGCATGTCGCCGTCCGTCACTATGGCTGCCTTGTCAAGGAACCTAGCCAGAGACAAAAATAACTGACCATCTGCTCGTCACGCAGATCAGATTCCCAGACACTTGGTCGCATTTTAACTTAATTACCTTAGCTGGTCGGTGTGAAGAAGACGGCCGGTGGTGGAGATGCCGGCGTCGAGCTCCTTGTCCTGGTACAGGACGCCAGGGTCGTCCGGCGTGGCGGCTCTCCTCTTCTTGAACGCAGCAGCGGTGACCTGCGCCAGCCGGAGAAGGGGGCTCCCGCCGGGCGGCATCTTGACGTACATCGAGTACCCGGACACGAAGGCGACCACCGCGGCGAGCATGGTGATGGTTGGGATGCCAAGCCCCCACCCCCACCCGACATTCTCCTGGACGTACACAACCGCCGTCGCGGCCGTGAGCTTGGCGAGCTCGATGCCGAAGAAGTAGATGTTGAAGAAGCTCCACTTGGGCTTGGCGTCGTCCCCGCGGGGCCTGCCATGCGCGTCCAGCTCGAGCTGGTCGGCGCCGAACGCCATGATGCAGGGGCGCGTGCCGCCGGTGCCGATGGACGTGCAGAGCAGCGAGAGGTAGAGCACGGCGATCTGGGAGGACGACGCGCGCTGGCAGCCGGTGGCCGTCGTGGCGCAGGCCGGCGGCCGGAGCGAGGGGAGCAAGGCGGAGAGGGTGAGGAAGACCATGCCGAGCTGGTACATGACGGAGCCGAACGTGATGGTCCAGAAGCGGCCAGCCCAGGAGTCGGCGATGAGACCGCCGATGAGCGGGGTGAGGTTGGCGGTGCCATTGAAGTTGGTGATGGTGTTGGAGGCCTCCACGAGCGGCAGGTGCAGCTCGAGGGTGAGGTACGAGATCAGGTTCGAGCTGAACCCAACATTGGCGAGCCGGTCGCAGAAGTCGTTCGCTGTTGACGTGTGCACATACAGACATGGAGGGAAATGTTACTCATGTCCATGGTGATTGTTAGTAGCAGTCACTACAGTAGTAGTTTAAGAATCATGAATTTATGATTATCGGTATTTTGTGTTTATGTGCCTAGTATCGTACTAACACGATTGTTCTATTTTCTATTTTCAAACGAGTAGCAGCTAGCTGACCTTTTTCTTTAAGGTAACAGAGTTGTTTTTCTACATCTGATTGCAAACTCGTTACCGTCGATTATTTAGGTATCTGCTCACTTGAAGGTGTGTTTGCACACCAGATCCTTAATTTTATCCTACGGTACCATCCAAATCCGCAAAGTTCCAAATAATCATCTATGTCCTTTAACTTCTTAAAGCGATCCATCACCTTTTCATTCTTACTTCACTTGAGATCCAATTGTCGATCTATATTTGCATTGGAGGAAAAAACCGCTTGAAGAGTTAAATGACCCAAATGATCACTTTGTGATTTTATGGATTTGGATGATACCAGGGATAAGTTTAGGACTTGGTATGCAATTCACTCTTTTAAAATTAAAATTATACAGTTATCTTTCGAAATGTGAGTGCCTTTATTTAGTCTAGATTTTGTATTAAAAATATCGTGGCATGACTGATTGGGCATAAGGCATTAAGGCTAGAAAAACTAGTACACTTACCAAAGACCACCTGCTTTGTACACATCTTAATTTGTGTTCAATCCAGCTGGACCCACTTGTAGCTAAATATTTCGCATCAACTACCCATTCAGCACAATCAGAAACTCTGTCACTTTAAACAAGTTTTGTTCTGATAGGGATATATTGTCGTCATATACTACTTGGTTCATTTGCTACTAGTATAAAATTTATGGAAATGCAGCATTTTTTATATAGTGTTTTGAAACTAGTTTTGAAGAGAAATGTGGCCGTATACGGTTTTCAAAATTTTGATTAAAATATTCAAATAGATATTCATGATTAAAGTTTATATATGATGAGTGAATGCCACACAAACCACACAAATAACATCCATCTATAACCGTAGTAAACCATTTTTTTAAAAAAAAGAATCATGTGCATTGAGGTTTGATGCAACCACAAAAAAGTTTCAAGATCATACACACCTTTTTTTTTTGCCAGGCAGTATCAATTTGACAAACAGCGAATCAATCTATAGTACGAGCAATATATTTATTGTCTGTGTGTCTCTCTTTTCTATCTGCCACGTTCCATTACATAATCCATGGACTTTGACCATGAAATTTCACATAGTTCTACCATATGATATCACCTCCTAGATTTTATGCCAAAAAAAGACCTCGCCGCCGCTACCTTATTGTAAGGTTGTAAGGCATTTGTTTCCAGACGAAATGAGGCACATGTCTTTGTTCGAATTTAAAAGGTTTGATGACAGACTGAATGGTGCTAATAATAGTCAGTATCGAGATCGAATCCATAGCTGGCGTGCTATTATACGTTGGACATGTTAAGAAATTCTCACAGCTGGACTTGTCCCATGGGCAAGTCAGTCACTGAACCGTGAAGATGAAGAACCATCTACAGCTACAACTACAGGGCACACAGCTCAAGAAACAGAGAGAAATCTATTGGAGGGAAAAAAAAAACTGAGGCTGAGCGCTAGTTAGTCTAGTCCACAGGACAGAAGAGAATCACACAAATCAATTCTCTGCGATGCCATCGTTTAATCATCAGTTCATCACATAAGCATATTTATGATGCTTAAGAGTATATAATCTTTAGAAGCTCCTTGTACAGCTTCCCGAAGTAAACACAACAGACCGGGAGAAAACACTGAAAGATAGCATCATCAGAGGAAGGAGCGAATCAGTCACCTAGGATGAAGGGCATGGTCCTGAAACCACCCTTTTGCTTCGCCTTGTTCTCCACTGCATCCGTCGCCTCAACTCTGCCGTCCTCCGCCATTGCTCTCTTCCAGTCTTCCTCTTCCTTCAGAGGATTGAAGACTCGCTGTCAGTGGAGATGGGAGATGGGGTGCTTGACTGCTTGTACGCACGATATTTATAAAAAGGCATCAGGTATGGGTGGATTTGGATATATATCTATGGACAGGCATCACGGAATGGGAGGCTTGCAGCTGCAGGCTTCACCTCAGGCGGGCGATATACTCACAGGCGCAAGCATTATTTAAGTCCTAGATGGCTTAGGGCTCTTTAGAACTTGAGAATTTTTCTCGTTTTCTATGTTTTTACTGTGAAATTAAACCGTCTTCTATAAAATTTCTATATGATTTCTGTGAAATTTCTACGCTTTAGAGGATGCCTAAGTGATTATTGAGATCGTTGCCAGGGATAAAAAATTTATGCCATTATTGAGGATCTCCATCCAGTGCGGCAAGATAAAATTAAATGAACTGAATGTCATTTTGGTTGCCGCTTCGCAAGCACCACCGTACCGGCACTGGGTGCTCCACAAGGTTTAAAGTCTAAGCCATGGTAAGTTTGACAAGAAGTGCGCCATCAGCATTTCAACATGGGCGGTTATGAGCTTGCTTTCATCTCCAGCCAGCAGCAAAAGAGATTTATTCACGATTACAAGGCATATCATTCAGAAATCAATTCAATTCATGAGCTGGGTTGGGTTGGACACCAATAAAATAAGACCTAGGGCCGAAGCCATATGTGGGGAAGGTACAATCATGATATGACGATTTGGCGACCATTTTCCACCTTCCAATCTCTGCCCAGGCATACAATCAATACACACCATTGAGTGACCTACTTCATGATTTTACTTCATCTAAGAACTGTGACGCACGCCAATATATCTGAGGATCAAGGTATGTGCATACGGCCATATATAGGCACTCTGATGTTCATGTTTTGTCATAAGCGGATATGGAAACATTCATTTTCTTCTGGCTGCTGATAAAGGACAAACTTAGCACAAGAAACATCCTAAAGAGGAAGAATGTGCAATCAAACTCGTATAATTGTACTATATGCTCAGATGGTATTGAAGAATCAATGACACACCTCTTCATCCACTGTCGTTTTGCAAAGCTTATCTGGAATCAAATTGGTGTTACCATAAAAGACATGGACAGCCATTACATTACACTCGAGAAGATCAAGCAGCAGCTTATTATGGTTCCTTTTTTTCATGGAGATCATTATTCTTTGATGTTGGGAATTTGGGTCTCAGGAAATGGATTAATTTTTATGGCCAAAACCCCTCTATAGCCTTCGACACTATTATTAATTAGAAGCTCCTTTTGGAGCCTCCACGTTAATTCTCACCAAATACGCTAAGAAAAACAGATAAATCCTAGAAACTTTAAAAAAAACAGAAACATCCGACCGTCCATCATATAGCTCTAATAGTAATAGTTATTAAATGTGTTATATTTTCTAAAAAAAATTACCCATCATGCCATTATGAAAGATGAGATAAAATAACCTCTAAATTTCTATAAAAATTACTCACCATGCCACTATGAAACATGGGATAAAATAACCCCTCTAAATTTATATAAAAATTACCCACCATATCATTATGAATACGAATTAAAATAACCCTCTATATTTGCGTAGAAATTAACCGCCATTTCACTATAAAATATGAATTGAATTACCCCTTAAATTTGCATATAAACTACGCACGATGCCATTATAAAAGATGAATTAAAATAAATCTTAAATCTACATATAAATTGTCCAATGTGTCATCATAAAATATGAATTTAAAATAATTTCTAAATGTGTATATAAAATGCCTACAATGACATTACAAAATATCAGTAATCATCTCTAATATTACTAATGATTAAAACTCTAACCTATGCGAGAGCACAGTTTGATGGACTAGTCTTCAAAATTTTAAGAGAGAATTCATGATGGTTATCCATCGTGCCACATGAGGGTATTGCTAACATGTGAGACCCACAACGCCACGTTAGCAAAAACCACCCTCAAGATCATTTAGGGAGGTATTTTGTCCGGTTTTGGATAAATTAAGGTGTCAGTTGTCCGGTTTTATAGTTTTGTATTGTAAATTAGACAACCATAACAAGTACAAGGTTGTAAAATGGATTTTACCATTTTGAATATATGCCTCAATGTTGAAAAGGACAAAATACCTTATTGATGGGCAATCGTCATACATTTCTACCCTTCTCTAGAATGTATATTTCGGCTACATTACTACACTCAAAAGAAGTTCATGTGTCACACATGCACAGGGCCCATGTTTTGCTTGCCAACATTCTTAGACAATTTTGGTTTGCCTCTAGTTGGGAGTTGGTGATCGTGATCGGCTCCAATAATGGTTTAGCTCGATCTAATCCTTTCGGCTGGCAACCATGGCAATTGTTGGTTTAGCGCTAGTTAGACGATGACTTCTTGGCATCGTCGGTGCCATTGCCATTGCCATGGTAGAGCTCGACCTCCTCTCCGCTGGCCATCTCCAATGGCTTAAAGGTGTAGTACTTGACGCAGATGAAGAAGTAGATGAGGTTGACCACCTCCAGAACCACGACGAGCCAGTAGTAGTTGTCAAGCTTCCCTCGGTTGAGGTTGTCTGGGAGCCATTGCCCAGTTCGCTGCGTCTTCTCGTGCACGATGGTCACCAGCAGCGTGCCGAGGTAGCTCCCCATGGAGAAGGTCAGCCAGTAGAGCGCCGCCGCCGTGCTGCGCATGCTCTCGGGTGCCTGGTCGTACAGGAACTCCATGCGGCCGACGTCCATGAAGGCGTTGGCGACGCCATGGATGGCGTACTGCGGCACCAGCCAGAAGACGCTTATCGGCAGGATGGCCTTGGGAGCGTCGAGCAGCCCGCTCGCCGCGGCCACGGACTTGCGCTTCCGCTCGACGAGCGCGGCCACGGCGTTGGACAGCATGGCGATGGTCAGGCCGACGCCGGTGCGCTGGAGGTGGGTGATGCCGTTGGGGCGGCCGGTGAAGCGGCGCAGGACGCGGACGAGCACGCGGTCGTACAAGGCCAGGGTCAGCAGCATGGCGAGGTTGGTGAAGATGAGCATGGAGGCCGGCGGGATCTTGAAGTGCGGCGTGATGCTGCGGTCCATGGTGCGGGCTTGCTGGATGGCGAAGCTGTGGTTGTGCGACGCCGACGTCACCAGGATGATGCCGGCGGCGCAGACGGGCAGGATGCGTATGATCGACTTGAGCTCCTCGACGCGGTGCACCGTCGACAGCCGCCACAGGTCCGGCTGGCCGGACGGCAGCACGTCGCCGTCCGTCACTATCGCCGCCTTGTCAAAGCACCTAGCAGCAGTAGAGGAAGACGAGCATTGATGAGTTCTTCGTGGCGTGCAGATCATCAAATTCCCAACAGTACACTTGTTCGCATTTTTATTAACAGCTTACTTTAGCTGGTCTGTGTGAACAAGGCGGCCGGTGGTGGAGATGCCGGCGTCGAGCTCCTTGTCCTGGTACAGTAGTCTCGGGTCGTCCGGCACGACGGCTTTCCGCTTCTTGAACGCTGCGGCGGCGACCTGCGCGAGCCGGACCAGTGGGCTGCCCGCGGGCGGCATCCTGACGTAGAGCGAGTACCCGGACACGAAGGCGATCACCGCGGCGAGCATGGCCATGGTGGGCACGCCAAGCCCCCAGCCCCAGCCGAGGTTGTCCTGGATGTACACCACGACGGTGACGGCCGCGAGCTTGGCGAGCTCGACGGCGAAGAAGTAGAGGTTGAAGAAGCTCCACTTGGGCTTCTTGGCGCCGCGGTGCCTGTGCGCGTCCAGCTCGAGCTGGTCGGCGCCGAACGCCATGGTGCAGGGGCGCGTGCCGCCGGTGCCGATGGACGTGCAGAGCAGCGACAGGTAGAGCACGGAGATCTGGTAGGCGGACGCGCGCTGGCAGTCGGCGGCGTGCTTGGCGCACGGCGGCGGGTGCAGCGACGGGAGCACGGCGGAGAGGGTGAGGCACACCATGCCCAGCTGGTAGATGAAGGAGCCGAACGTGATGGTCCAGAAGCGGCCGGCGAAGGAGTCGGCGATGAGGCCGCCGACGAGCGGGGTGAGGTTCGCCGTGCCGTTGTAGTTGGTGATGATGTTGGAGGCCTGCACGAGCGGCAGGTGCAGCTGCAGGGTGAGGTACGAGATCAGGTTCGAGGTGAAGCCCACCGACGCAAGCCGGTCGCAGAAGTCGTTCGCTGTCGTCGTGTCGTGCACAGGCAGGGAGGGAAACATTAGCTTCGATGTATACTATGTGGTAAAAAAATACTTTAAAATAGTATTCCAACATCTATAAATCCAAATAAATGCACTGTTAAAAGATATTTAATGGTGGATATAATAAAACTAATTTGATGTTCCATCATCTCAAAATATGAGGTGTGTATGCATTTAAAAAGTTAAACATCGTAATCTTTAACTAACAATATTTTTTTACAATATACCATTTGTGGTGATATAAGTTTTATTATATTTTTCCAAATATTAATCGAATGAAACAGCATGCGTGCCATACGAAAACTGATCTTTGGGTGTATCCTTGCTCCTTAATTAGTTGTTTTACAGACATTTGAGCGCCTTTGGGAAGTAACTCTGGTGTGTGACTGTGTGTGCTAGTGCTACCTTCGTATTTTTGTCCATGGGATTCAAGGCGACTATATTTTAACAGTTTTATGTTTAACCTACAAGAACAACTAACGGTGCAATACTGACTTATAAAAAAAAACGGTGCAATACTGAAACTGTTAAAAAAAAGAACCTCGCAATTTCTGATAGCAAAGTGTGCATGTTCAAATCAAGGAAATCTTTTGGGCACGCGCTGACGCGCGAGATGGAAACTTTGCTAACAGTTTAGCTTTCCATCGACACTAAAGTAGGTCGCTATATAATCTATCCTTAAGGAAAGTTTATGAACTCACATAAAGTCATCTTTTCCAAGAAGAAGAGTATAGTAAACAAAGCAGCACTTTTGACAAATGATGTCGCAAAAGGTTGATCGGCTTGGGGTGCCATCGACAGCTACAGCTCGGCAGTACATAATTTCCACTACTCACACAAAGGAGATCCTTGATTCTGCTTAGACTGAACTATTTGGGTGTAATTCCAAAGCCGTCAGTTTTTTTTTCAGTCGTGCACTTGTGTAGTATGTCAAGTAGAATGGACTGGTTTGACCCCGGAGGGAAAACAAGGAGCTGCACCGAAAGGAGTGCCATATGTATGTGCTTGGACTGACACACTCTGTGGCGCCGTCCATCGACGTGTTGTTCGGACATGGACGGCCGGTTCCCGTTGCAGTACAGCTAATAAGGTGGCGTGCATGCAGGGATTAGCACTCACTGTGATAATCTTATTATCGAAAACTGAAAGAGGAAAATACTGCGGGGGCGTTTTAGGTGGTGCACTAATTGGTGCAACTGCCCTCTCTGTGATGCTATCCTGTGGTGAGCAGAGCAGGCAACGAAATTGGTGGATGAAACTGGGGGGTGTGTGCTGAGACTAATCGCAGAGGCGTCCAGCGGCTCAAAGATAAGAACAGAGGCCGAATATCTAAGGGGAATCCATTGGAGTTCCACTTGGAGCAGGGAAGATCGAAGCAGAAACAGATGGAGGAAATGGAGCACTTGCAAGCAGGGAGGAGTGGATCATCACTGACCTAGGATGAAGGGCATGGTCCTGAACCCGCCCTGCTGCCTCTTGGCCTTCGTCTCCACCGCGTCCGCGTCCTTCTTCTTCGACCCTCTGCCATCCTCGGCCATGGCTGTCTTCCCCTCTCCTTCAGAAAAGAAGCCCTCCTCACGGCCTGTGCCCTGTGGAGATAAAGAGCTAGCTATGGGCTGCAAGTTAGGCAGCGGCTGCCAGCAGCAGCACTTGTGATGTGATGCGTGTGGGAAATGGGGATGGGGGTGCGTTGTACGCACGCTCTTATAAAAGAATCGGGTTCAGATCGGATACGAGATAAGAGCTCTGCGAATGGGACTCCCCCGTCAGGCCGTCACGCTGCCGGCCGGCTCCACCACTGCGCCGGCCGGCGATTGAGATGCCACGCCCACGCCATTGAGATGAGCTCCACTGCTAGCTCCTCCAGCCACGGCCACTGATCACTGCTCCTCCATCTTCATCCAGTGCAGTCACATCACAAGGTGGCAGCAAGTTCCATTACTGTTCGATCGTTCGGTAATCACCACTTGGTTGGTGCTGCTCTAGATTTTGTGCGAATCTTAGCGCGCGTATATAGTATGCTGATCGATGCCTGTCGCCCATGCAATCATTCTTGACGCACCATTTAGGCAGAGTGGCGGCCGGCGCGCGCGTGCGCGTCCAGATCACGGCGGTCCAGAGCGACGCCACGCCACGGCGGGTCAGCGCGCGTCGTCTCGGCGCACAGTGGCGGCAGCACTGTGCTGCATGCAGCGAGCGATGGTACCTTGCTGTTCCTCCTCTCGCTGAGGAGAAAAAAAAAGAGACGGTCACTACTGGCTGCCACTGGCTGGGTGGGCTACATGGACCGCGCGTCCAATCTGTCCTCTATCATGCGCTGCAGGCCTCTTGCCACTTCTGGCGATCGAGAACCATTGCCGGCAGGCACTCCTCTTCATTCTCCAGAGATGAAATGAGTATACTCCGAATATAAATGGCCAATCATAGGAGCAAAGATATTTCAGGGAGATCATATTGATTCCCAGTGCAAAAGGCAGCGCACACACTACACTATTCTGAAACATAGGATGCACTCACTGACCACTGACTTCGGAACGGTTGACCCGGCCAGAGACAACGCGGTACGGTGCGGGCACCAGCCACCAGCAGCTAGTAGCCTGTGTCTCCTAGCTATCTCGAATGGCTTTTAGGATAGATGTGCTATGATGATGGAATTAATATGAAGAAGACCACCAGGCACCAGCAGGCACATCCAAGATGCTCATGGTCATATCTTGTAGCCTCCCACTATATCTAATGAGAGGGACTAAGCACCTTGCCAGAAAGGTTAAAAGATATTCAGTTTTAGTATGGACTAGCTGAAACTGTTTAGGTGTGTTAGTGTATGGCTTATGAATGATCACATCATTTTTACTATCATAAATAGTAGTCCATAAACCTGTGCGAGAGTTTTATTAGGAGATATAGATTTAATCCTTAGTAATATTATATATGGTTATTTTAATTCATCTCTCGTAACGGCGTTGTGGGTGATTTACGTGCAAATATAGAAATTATTTTAATTTACCTTTTATGATAGCATATTGGGTAATCTATATACAGATTTAGGGTTGAATTTAATTCATCTTTTATAATGGCATGGTGAGTAATTTAAATACGAATTTAGATGGTTATTTAATCCGTATTTTATAATGGCATGATGGGTAATTTTTATGCATTTGCGTTATTCTAATTCGTATTTTATAATGGCATCGTGGATAATTTTTATTAAAATTTAGGAGGATATTTTATTTCATCTTTCATAATGGCATGGTGGGTAATTTTTATATAAATTTAGGGAATTATTTTATTTCATCTTTCATAATGGCATGGTAGGTAATTTTTATATAAATTTAGGAAATTATTTTATTTCATTTTTCATAATGGCACGGTGGATAAATTTTATATAAATTTTGAGGGTTATTTTATTTCACCTTTCATAATGGCATGGTGGGTAATTTTTTAGAAAATATAATAGATTTGATGGCTGCTATTATTAGAGCTACATGATGGACGACCGGATGTTTCTGATTTTTGTAAGAATTTCTAGAATTAATCTTTTTTTCTAACGCGCCTGGTGAGGATTAACGTGGAGGCTCCAAAATCAGTCTCTAATTAGTAATATTAAGATTAATTTAATCAATTTTAATATAGCTAGTTGCATAAATTTTAATTAATATGATCAATGACGTATAATATATATGATCAATGACGTATAATATAGTTTTAAAAAGTTGGAATTCAACTTTGAAAAACCATTCCTGTAATTAGTCGTGACCCGCTAAACGGTGGATGTGCGAGTTGCAGGTTTGAAAAAAAGATAAATGAGTGAAAACAATCTATAATTTGGCAAATGTAAAAAAAACCTATGATGACTTGTAAACTTAAGAGAGAGGGAGAGAGAGTATGATATTATATTATATTCTTAAGGCAAGAAGGATGCACCACATGTTAAATTAAGGCATGGATGTCGTAGGTTGGTATAGCCTGATGTGGATAGGTTGCATGAAATGGTAGACCATCATCATTAATAGTGGGTGATGTGGCCTCATGTAATGTACGCTAATGCATGGTAATGCAGGGATAATTATAGGTTGATATAGCCTATCGATGTGGATATCTTGCACAAAATGGTAGGCTATGTTAGTGGGTGATGTGGCATGATGTTGTGGATAGCTTAGTGGCTAGCGTGTCTCATTGACGTGGATAGCTACCATGTATAAATAGCATGTTGGTTATGCCTCACTGATATGGTTAATGGTAGTAAGGTTCTTGCTGATGTGGATAGTTTACATGAAGAGATAAAATGATAGTCAAGTTTGCTCTTATGAGATTGATTTTAGTAGCTGATGTGATTAATAATGTACTTCTATTATTGTTTATGTACATATTTTGATCTCTTGTTGTACTTGGATGGACTCCACGCCCTTCCCTAGCAGCCCCAGCCATGTCATCAGGGTCGGACCCTCCTTCACATGACCTAAATTATGATATATGGTTGTGGCTTTGACACTTGTTGGAGATGAGCTAAGGGAGTGACTAGGATAGTTTCTCTATCATTTATTAGGATGTCATGTAAAGCAAAATGGTGATGTATGGAGGTAGAGTTAATGAAGAAATAGAAAGAAATTATTTGTACATGAAACAAGAAAGGGTGAAAATGAGATAAGGTGAGGAGATGAGAGAGAAGTAGAGGATTGGATGAGAGTTTACTTTGAAGCAACTATCCATTGGGAATATAGTTTATAGCTATTAATATGATGGTTTTGGGGTTGGGATTGCCCTAGGGGGAGGGTAGGTAGGAAACATGCCAACATGGGATTTAGACAAAACAGTTGTATGTGGACTGACATATATTCGTGGCCATATCGATCAGTAGGGGCCGAACATTGCCTTTCTGAACAAAGCCAAGCCTCTTTGGCTTAATAGATTAGGAAGGAAGGGACTTGAATGTGATATAGTTATGCTCATGGACGTGATGAAAATGAATAGGACTGGTTTGAGCAAGGATTCTTCATTTTTTTTCCATTTTAATTTTCATAAAAAACAAAATTGATAGCGTGGATCGTCGAAAATAGGATCGAGGTTCTAATGATGTTATGACCCTTGCCTTGAGGCATGTATGACATGGTCTACTGCGGAGGGTTGCAACAGGGAGGGCAACGGGGTTAACCCAAGGAATAGGCTAATGTGCCCCCTCCCCGCATACTCTCTGTCCCTAGGAAGTGTTGCATGCTTGATCTTGATGCCTTTGATACCCCTACCAAGTGACACGCACCCGGTCTTGTTGCCTTTAATAGCCATACACGTAGATTCACTTTTAAGTGAATTCAAGGGGAGCGATGGGCCCACTCTGCTTAGAGGCTAAAACCTCCCTAGTCGAGCATTGGATATGCCTTGCTCGAAGCCTAGAGCAGCTCCACCAATGGCATGGGGGAAGGAGTAGGAGACACCAAAGACGAGAACATTAAAACCGGCATCAATAGCGAAAAATTGAGGTGGAAAACGCTGATGGATGTGGGAGGATAGGATGGCTTTTTTTTATTTGGGCGTAGACCCTATCTTGGAGTATAGTATATATCTTATGTTGTATTCCTTCTGTTCACAAAAGTACGACGCAGTTGACTTTTTTTTTAAACTTCAAACATTCGTCTTATTTAAAAATTTTGAGAAGTTATCATTTATTTTGTTGTGATTTTCTTTATCACTGAAGGCAGTTTGAGTATGAATTATATTTTTATATGTTAAAATAAATTATTTTAATAAGACGAATCGATCAAAGTTCAAAAAAATCAACTGCACCATACATTTGTAAACGGAGGAAGCAGTACACACCAGCATATTATAATAAGGTGTTGGGTTTGAAGAATCATTCCACCCTAGATGAAGTGGTCCATAATTAGTACATTCTATGATTTTTAGTGGAACTAATTTATTCCTTGTTGTAGGTACTCCATCCAATAATTAATATATACGTTTTTTATTCAATTTGATGTAGTATTAGGTAGTGAGAATTGAAATGGCGATGGCTCAACACATTTCATCGCAAAAAACAACAAAAATTAACGAACAAAAAGATGATGGATCATCTAATTTCACGAACAAAACACCCTGCAAACTTAGCCACGTCGCCGTGCTCTTAAGCTCTTCCTCGACCTCGTACACCATTTCCCAACACAAGCAGCGCTAGGATGGCCCTGGTAGTTTGCTAAGGTCATATTTTACTTGCCTCATTGGCAGCTATGGTGGTGCTGATTTCTGTAACACTTCAGTCCAGAGATGCAAGATTAGATCGGCTTTTCTTTTCCCCGAAACGAAGCGATTAAAAAAAACAATCAAGCAGGAAACGAGGACCAAGATTAGACCACATGGTGGCCAGAGCAGAAGCAGGGGAGGCGTTAACTCTCAGATGTCAATAATCAACTTCGTCTTCTTCTTCTTCCTCTCTCTCCCCAGTTCCATCTCCTGGGGATTTCTAGATCTCCTGCCGGCTGCTGCTTCACATCTTCCAGCAATGTCAGAGCAATACACCAGCAGACAGTGTCATGGCGAAGATGATGCGGGCGAGAAGAGGAAGCAGGGTGGTTTCAAGACCATGCCATTCATCCTAGGTGAAGGAGCTTCTCTAATCTCTAATCTTGCACACCGGTTGTCTCAGCCATTCTTGAACTTGAGATATCCGCCGTGCTGCAGCGAACGACTTCTGCGACAGGTTCGCGACGATCGGGTTCAACGCCAACCTGATCACGTACCTGACGCAGCAGCTGCACCTGCCGCTCGTCGAGGCATCCAACACGCTCACCAACTTCCATGGCTTCTCCAACCTCACCCCCATCATCGGCGGCCTCATCGCCGACTCCTTCGCCGGCCGCTTCTGGACCATCGCGGCGGGCTCCATCATCTACCAGCTCGGCATGGTCAGCCTCACCGTCTCCGCGCTGCTCCCATCGCTCCGCCCGCCGCGCTGCGCTATTGCGACAGGGGCCGGTGAGGCCTGCGCTCGTGCGTCCGCTTGGACGCTTCTTGTCCTCCACCTGTCGCTGCTCTGCACGTCCGTGGGCACCGGGGGCACGCGGCCGTGCGTCATGGCGTTCGGCGCCGACCAGTTCGAGCTCGACCGGCCGTGCCACGGCGCGAAGCAGAGGTGGAGCTTCTTCAACCTCTACTTCTTCGGCGTCGAGCTCGCCAAGCTGACCGCCATTACCCTGGTGGTGTACATCCAGGAGAACGTGGGGTGGGGGTGGGGGCTCGGCGTCCCGACCATTGCCATGCTCGTCGCGGTCACCGCGTTCATGTCGGGCTACCCTCTGTACGTCAAGATGGGCCCCGGGGGCAGCCCGTTCACACGGCTGGCACAGGTCGCCGTCGCCGCGTTCCGGAAGAGGAACGTGGCCGTGCCGAGCGACCCCAGACTCCTGTACCAAAACAAGGTGCTCGACGCCGGCATCTCCACCGCCGGACGGCTGCTCCACACCAACCAACTCACGTAAGTTCCCAAATTTGTTTCCACACAAATAGATATGTCAATATGTCATGATGTGCGACCGTAAGCTAAGACGCCTCCATGCGTGTGCCCTCTTTTTTTTTTTAGCTTTTTTGACCGGGCTGCAACCGTGACGAACGGCGACTTGACCAGCAGCGGCGTGCCGCGGCCATGGCGGCTGTCGACGGTGCACCGGGTGGAGGAGCTCAAGTCGATCGTCCGGATGCTGCCCATCTGGGGCGCCGGGATCCTCCTGGTCACCTCGGCGTCCCACAACCACAGCTTCGCCATCCAGCAAGCCCGCACCATGGACAGGCGCGTCACAGCGCGCCTCGAGATACCGCCGGCCTCCATGCTCATCTTCTCAAACATCGCCATGCTCGCCACCCTGGCGCTCTACGACAGGGTGCTGGTGCCCCGGCTGCGGCGCCTCACGGGGCAGCCCACGGGGATCACGCACCTCCAGCGCACGGGCATCGGCCTCACCATCAGCATGCTCAGCAACATCGTGTCGGCGGTCGTGGAGCGGGAGAGGAAGCGGGCCGCGGCCAGGCACGGCCTCCTGGACAGCCCCGGCGCGACGGTGCCGATGAGCGTGTTCTGGATGGCGCCGCAGTACGCCATCCACGGCGTGGCCGACGCGTTCATGGACGTCGGCCGCATGGAGTTCCTGTACGACCAGGCGCCCGAGAGCATGCGGAGCTCCGCCGCGGCGCTCTACTGGCTGACCATGTCCGCCGGGAGCTACATGGGCACGTTGCTGGTGACGGTGGTGCACGAGAGGACCAGGGGAGAAGGGGAGTGGCTCCAGGACAACCTCAACAGAGGGAAGCTGGATCGGTACTACTGGCTGGTGGTGACGCTGCAGGTGGTCAACGTTGTGTACTTCATAGTATGCGCAAAACTGTACACCTACAAAAAGTTGGAGGTAGTAGACCAAGAGAACACAGACCATGGAGAGGAGAAAGGAAGCCAGCAGAAGGATGTGGAACTTCAACCTCTGGAAGATAGCGATGAAAAAGATGTAGAGCTTCGACCCCTGCTATCATCTGATCTATAGAGATTTTTCTGTCAGTACGTCTTCCCTGAACGACATTTTTTGTTGTTGTACAAGATCCTTGCAATATAGATTCCAAACATGCCAATGTATTTTAGTATTTTAGACGACAGGTAGAGCAAAACTAAAAAGGGAGTGTTTCCTTGCCACCTCGTTAGAACAACGAATTCTGAAGAAGAGCGACTCCTCTTTAAACATGCCAAGGAAGTGTTGCAGGGAGCTCTTAATTCGAAGTTTCAAACAAAGCGGAAATGTACCGTTCCCTCCGCTAAGAAAAGCATCCAAATTTGGTTCAAAGAAAGTTGAATATTGGTGGACGGGTTGTATAGTATACACCACTCACCAATTGAAATAGGCTCAAAATCTCCTGCTCATAGAACAGCATTGCTCAAACTCAACTATTTCTCCCTACTAAATTTGAGAAGCTAGGACAACCATTGGAAAAAAGCTCAACCCACTCCTCAGACTCCCATTAGCATCTTTTATACGTCATTTCTTCAGGTATCGGTAAAGTACAGAAGCCATATGGCAGAGAAGTCACAGACAAACCCCGAACGAACAAACAAGTGAAGGTAACTTATGTAGTGCAGAACGGAGGCCACTTGCCCACTTGTCATTCTCAACATTGCCATATTCCCTTGCACAAATCAACATATTTTTCTAATCATGTGGTACGAAAGGATTTCATAAAAGATCCTAATATCACTTTGCACGTTAGATACAGAAGCAGGGTGTAGATTAATCTATGGTCCACAGAGTGAGGAAGTATCAGACAACCGGGATATGGAAGCCTCCCTCGAATAGGAATGGACCAGGGTATGCTCTACACCGGGTTGACACCTACCTCGGATAGGTCACATAGCCTGTTCAGTATTGTAGCAATAACTCCGAGGCGCCCCTCCCCCACACCACCCCCCCCCCCACCCCCCCCCCCCCCCCCCCCCCCCGACGATAACCTACACAGTAGTAGCATATATTGGATTCCACTAACTACACTGTCTCTATCCACACAAAAAAGGTGTTATTCCGGATAGCAGCATGGACAAGAAGGATCTAATTTAACCATTAGTTACTAGCATGAACCATATCCACAATATAATAAAGTCATAACATTTTGGAACTATTTTAGAAGACAATTCTACAACATTTTTATAAGTTCATTTGAAATACACAGATAATGATAAAAGCTCAACGTGCTGGCTATTGTTCAAAAAAAAAAAAACGTGCTGGCTACACACTTATGGCGAAGGTACTCCCTCCATATTAAATATAAGTCATGTATAACTTTTTTCACAAGATCATTTTATTTAAAAAATTTATAAACTATTATTTATTTTGATGTGATTTGTTTTATCGTCGTAGAGAATTTGAGCATAGCTTGTTTTCTTATATGTTTAACAAAATTTTTGAATAAGACGGTCAATCAAAGTTGTGGAAAAAAAGTCAAACACGACTTATATTTAAATATGGTAGGAGTAGTACATATTTTTAACATTTGGCTCTCATAACATTTGGCTCTCATCTATGGACATAAAAAACATAGTACTTCCTCCGGTCGGAAATAGCTGACGCTCCCGACCAAAGTTTTGAACCGCTAGCATGGTAATCAAAGCTATTGGAACAACAAATATTAGCAGCCGGAGGGAGTACAAGTTTAATATACTAGATAGTACTCCGCGCTTTGCAGCGGGAATATTACGGAGTTAGAAATATAATAAATAAAGTCCTAAATCATGAAAGGGCCACATGCATGCATGAAGGTTATAGCCACAGGAGATCAGTGTTAGACATAAATAGAGGGACTTAGTGGCTAATGATGTGGCATTTCTCAAGTCATAGTGGATGATGATGTGGCTTCACCAGAACGCAGAGAAATCGGTAGTGGGGGCTAGCTATTTAGATATATAAGATAAGAGCTCCAGACCTCAAAAGAACTCTTATATTGTTCTTGTGATCTAATCTTGCGTCAACAAAACAGAAAGAGGAAGTCTACAGAAGTAATTGGGCTTCCCCAACTGTAATAATACTTGAGAAAAGTGAGAAATTTAGATTTGCATGGTAGAGGTAAGAAAGATAAGTCAATATCATCTTTTGTTTCAACACAACACTTTGGGCAATTTTAACAAATAAACAGTGAATTAGACTTGATGGATTATCTTTTTTTTTTTTTTGAACAACGCAGGAGAGCTGTGTGTCATTGCATTAAAAAAAAGTACAAACAAAATGGGGGGCTCAGGGCCAGCACCCACAAAACATCCAATTACAGCCGCGCCACGCACACACTAGGGGAACGACCAAAACAAACCCTTCTTCGGTGCCCAGCCCAGCCACTGAAGCGCGCAGCAAGCTGAGCGGCAAATTGCCAGCTAAACACCACAAGTTACATTCCGACTCTACAGCACGACGCACCTCAGCAACACTAGGTCTCACCCCCTCAAACACACAAGTATTTCTGTGCTTCCAAAGCTCCCAAGCAACAAGAATGAACATAGAGTTGAGGCCCTTCCTAAGCTCCCCAGTCACATTCTTGACTGCCCTAGACCACCAGTTCGAAAATCTCCTGTCATCAGCTTGCGGTGCAAGAGCTGCCAGTCCCAGGACATTAAGGATTAAGGCCCAGACTTCGCGGGAGAAAACGCAAGAGACTAGCAGGTGCTGCATTGATTCCTGCTCTTGATCACAAAGGGGGCAGACACTGGGGTGTGGGAGCCCACGCTTAGCTAAACGATCCGCCGTCCAACATCTATTCTTTATGGCCAACCAAATGAAGATTTTGCACCGGAGAGGCGCCCAAGTATTCCAAATCCTTTTCCAAGGTCCGAAGTTAATGGTCCCTACGAAAAAAGCTTCATATGCCGACTTGCACGTGTACAAACCGGATTGAGTGAGCCTCCAACTGAATTGGTCTGGAACTTCTGGCTGCAGGATAACCCAACAACTAGCTCCCAAATTCACAAGATTAGGGTGGCATTTCACATAGGGAGTCATAAATTATCTGTTACATGGCTTTATCTATATCAGAACATTCACCTACGGCATCACTGTTTTGCTTTCTCTTCTACATCAATCGGGCCCATACTATTAGTTCAATGGTCACAGTTGCTCTACGTGACAGAATTGTCCTATGATATATGCTACTACGGTGAGAATCCTTTTCTAAAATTTCGGTCAATAAAATACTAGGCACCGACATTCAATACTTTACAAAACCTGTTTGTTTCTGTGCTTTGCCAAGAAATGACTCTACATCGCCATGGAATAGAGAGAGCTGTTTGGCTAAAGCAAAACCGCAATACATACCATCCACAGCAGCACTTAATATGCCCCCGGCATAGCCAGCACCTTCCCCAGTTGGATATAATCCTCGCAGTGATGTGCTTTCGTATGTTTCTCCATGTCGTAAAATTTGCAAGGGTGAGCTCGTCCTAGTCTGGAAACAGACTTGAAAATGCAATAAGTATAAAAGTTACAGGAGGGTCCCGAAACTAATGGCTTTCTTAGAAGCAGAGTAATCTCCATTCAAAAAAATGTTACAAGAGGGTGAAAATAGAACTCCATCTCTAGGAGACTGATTAACAAGTTGTTATCAAACTAGCAGTAGAGACTGGCTCATTTTTAATTACTTGGCATTAGAAATTTATGAAGTGAAGAATCACAAGAAAGAGCAGAATGATTTGCATACCTCCACACCGTGAAGTAGGGCCTTGCTCGAGACAAAGCCTGGCATCTGAAAACATTGCATTACATATTAATCAGGACAGGTGGACTTAAACTATAAAACACAAAATAAGAAAACCATACCTCTCGGTCAATCATTATTATCGACTGTTGTAAAGCTTCAGTAATGTAAGGAGGGAATAGCTCATGGAGCTTAGATGGACGAACTCCTAATCTGTAGCTTGATGGTGGGAGAGTTGTAACTGGAACAGACAGCCAAGTTAATCAAAGAAAGGCTGAATGATTTTTTACTACCTCAAAAGTATTAGCAACACCAGTACCTGACAGCCTGTTGCTGATAAAATCTGTGACACACTGTGCAGGAACAACGAAATTCCCTCCACCCATCATAGCTGCTCTTCTTTCAAATTCTCTCTATTTCAATGAGTACCAATACTTTTTTGTGAGCTTAACGAGGGGGGATTAGTCATTGGCATGCAGTACAAACGAAGAAAAAAAGTCGTTGAGCAGAAAGTAAGACATGCCATGCCAATACGTCAAACTTATATCTACAGTATATATTAGTACATAATGCTCACCCATGGTAAGTTTTAAGATACATGAAAGTTATTTAGGCTTTGTCATTCTTTTACATTAATTACAGTTGAGCTGAAGGTATGAAACAGTCCATTCAAATACTTAAGTTGATGCTGAAATGCGGGCAACGCATTTGTTGTTTTATTCGCATAACAAAAATCTATATTTCCAACTACTTGAATCTATATTTTATATTAGATACAAAGGAAGTAATCACCAAGGTACAGTTTCATAACAGAAAATTAGTTAATCTAACTCCCTAAAGTTCATCTTTTAGCTAAACAAGATAAAACTGCATGGACACTATGGTTTGTTTATCATGTCCTTACTAACCGTGGATACAAATTTCTAAAAGCACTTCTGCATAGTGATTGATTAACCAGTAAGATCACCACCAACAAAGGCGTGTATTCTTGTGGTCTTGCCTTTGTATCTCAAGGTGAAATTCTACTAAATGTGTTTTCAGGATATATAGAATGGAAATAATTGATTCAAACATGAGGAGCAAATACAGAGTTGCCAAAAGGCCATCGTCCTGGCAGTCAGGGAGGCAACCAGCCACTATTATCTTGTATTATCAGGGGGGAGAGAACTGTGTATCATAATTTTATAAACCGAGAAATGTTTTTTTCTCTGATTCAAGTAGAAATACAAATTGAGGCTTAATTGTTATGTTTTTTCTCGAAGACACATGAGCTTAATGCTATGTTTACTAGCCTGATTTAGTGGCCTATTATCTTATATTATTAGAGGGGAGATTTGAGAAGTGATAAATGCCTCGGCGGAGCATATAAATCAGGCAATTGTAATCAGGAAGAGGCAAGGAAGAAAATAATAATTATCCCAAATCCCCCCAGTAGGCTAGTCACCCCCCCCCCCCCCCCCCCAAAAAAAAAAAAAAAAAGCCGAGTCCACCTGGCCATCTTTCCGGTGGTGCTCACTGCTTACCCCTGATGAACTACGGTTCATAGTAGGAGACCATGTCTCCCCCACCCAAAAGAAAAAGGTAACATCTGTAAGTAATCTAGCGTGTTGTTACCACACAGAATTGTCGTAACAAGTACCTGGAATTCAACACCTGCAAGAGGACCATGGGATTGAAATGGTTTGAAATCATGAGATGATACAGTGACCACAAGAGCTGAGTTTGCCCACTTTGATGCACGCCGTGAGAATGACATGCCATTGATGCACAGTTCTGATGGATTCGTGCTGGTTAGAACAACCTGCATGCATTTCTCAAACTTTAGAAGGAAACTTCATTGTATTATGCAATCGTAAGAGAGAGATTGGGAGAGAAAAGGGGGACGGGAAGGAGGGAGAGAAAGGGACAAAGGGTGATTAAAAAAGGAAGTGGCCAACCTGTCCACCAGGGCACATGCAAAACGAGTAACAACTGCGACTTTGTTCGGGTATGTCTAGCTCATTCTCTGAGTCTGTTTCACCAACAGATTTCACTATTTTGTAATCTGCCACAGGTATCCTTCCACGTCCTTTCTGTACTTCAGCAGCCAGTTCAGAGTACTGCAATTTGTGACAATAGCAATAATTACTAAATCCACAATGTAATGTGTTGATACATCAAAGGAGCATAGCACCAACTACTACAGAAAGCTTGAAAACAAAACAATGAATTTTTGCAGTACTTCAAAATAGTACATTTTGTTAGACAGACTTCCACCGTATGGCCTTTGGCCCAGGCGTCCTATGCTGGCACGACCAAGGGTTCATTCACATGCATCTGTAGATCGAGTCTAGATAGGTAAGAATCTCCATCATTGGATGTGATTTTATAATGCAAATTAACCCCTTGCCTATGTTTACAGATGTATTGTGTAATCTCATAATCATCTATTATTCACGTGTCATATGCTTGCTTGCACATTTTGTTTCCACTAACTATTGTTCCCGGTGATTTGCATTTCCGTTCATCATTCCATATATTTTACTGAAAAAATTGCTGATCGGATACAAATATCCATCGCTGATTTCACCATAGTATTGGCCTATAGCCAACACGGTACTGTTGAGCCACTGATGGAAGAAAGGCCTGGTTCAACATGTGCCAAGGCCTACCCTTGGTCCCAGTACCATGCTTCAATGTCTCGTCCAATAATTTTAGATTTGTAGATGATTTCATTCCTCAAGTACACTGAATGGTCCTTAGCTTGTCCTCCCTCCATTCCAAATTATAAGAGGTTTCGGGTTTCAAATAGATTCATGCATTATTCCATGTATGTGCTGTGTATATAGATTCATTGACATCTATCTAAACATGAACATTCGGGACAAAGGGAGTACATTGTACACAAGCTACTTTGGTGTCCCTGTTTAAAATGAATAAATACAAGCTGCTATCTGTATTGAAAAACTGGGCGAAAGACCTAAAGAACAAAAAGCAGTTTCTCTATTGTTTCACTGATCAAAAAAGGATTGCTCGAATACACGTAAAACCTCGCATAATCGATCTTTCCTCTTTCAAAAATAGGCACTTGGGAGTTAGGAGCTCAGGGATTGGTGGAACAATAAATTGCTGAAAATAAAATACCATACATGAAATAAAGCTAATCACACAAGGCGGTGTCATCCAGAAATTATGATCACAAAAAAGAAAAAAAATCTTACTTGGATATTGTTTATCAGTTCTTGGGGATGTTCAATCCTTAAGCCAACCTGTAAATAAGAACCTTTGGTTAAGTTACATGATCGAAAGTGGAAACTTATCATTTAGCAGTTGCAAAGATAAAGTGAACAACAATTGACAGAAGGCTGATCATGAATTAGATGTGTGCTACACTATTTTAAATTTGCATTTTCACCATGCGCACATGCCAGTGCACAATGTATTGGCTGGATATAGAATGGACACCACCCAATTGACTTTTGCATTTTTAAAAAAACATTTAGTCATTATAGGTTGTCTGCCATGTGACCACTTGACAAAACCAATGTAAGTAATGTAAAACTAGACTAGAATATGCTTTTAATAGCAAAGAGAACTTACGGCAAAACTTTTTGGGCTTATATCTACATTATGACGCCAAAGCATACAATATGTGTCACGAGCTGAGTGACCAATTGCCAATACAACAGCATCAAATGACAGTTTCTGGCTGACAGAACCTGGCCGTAGTTCTGAATCAGATACCAGAACTCCTTTTACCTGCCCATCTTCTACTATAAGGTCATCTACTCTAGCATTAAATCTTATGGTCACCTGTAAAAAAAATGGAACATGGTACATCAATTCATGGGGATACTGCAGAACTAAAGCAACTACAAAGCTCAATAAACAAATATATGCTGAAACTTACACCCAGTTCTCTTAAATGGTGCCTGAAATTCCGCAGCAAAGGAACAAGTTTATCAGTACCCAAATGAGGTTTCCCATCAACTAAAATGTTTGGAGGGGCTCCAAAGTGAACAAATGTTTTCATAACCTGCAATCCGAGATGCATGATTACTATAATAAACAAAAAAATAATCACCCTTGGCCTAGAATATCTTTCTATATATAAAAAAGAACTCTTCTAATTTATATTGCAATGTGTCCAGATTGTAGAAAATGCCTGGAAAATCAGTTCGAGGGACTTAAAAGCAGAATTCAAAACTCAAATTCACAGCACTAGTTCATCAATCAAGAAGCACTTCTCTGAACAAAATAATTGTAATGTCATTATAAAAGTTTATGCTAGAATCTATCCAAAACTGGTCAACCTATTGATGACCACAAACATGCCATTAGCTTATCAGTTACTACAAAATCGTGAACTTGGTTGCCTGGTGCCTGTCAGGTCCTAACACAGCTGTTTTAGTATTAGAAGATGTATCAATGGTTAAAAAAATAAAAAACTGATTCAAAAATCAAAGCTATTTCATTCGGAAAAGGTCATGAGCTCTTGAACAAATGGAACATAACAGTGAACTTTTACAGAAACAATGTTTGAGGTAGATGTACGGCATGAAGATTCTCACGCCTGGACACCGTGAAAAACCAGTGTGGTATTGAGAAGATGGATATGATAGGTAGACCTTTAGACTAAAAATAGATTGAGGTAGGGCAGGAAGATTCTCACAGCCTGAACACCGTCAGTGTTTCTTCCTATCCTTGTCACAAGCTTCCCGTCACTCCATGTACCTGCACCACCCTGCTATGATTAAGAACACAAGATCAAGAATTGATGGCCTTAAATTTTGAAGGAACACAAACACAGGATTATTTATTTGATTATTTCTTTCAATTCCCAAATGGGTGATTCATACTCCAAAGTCGTGTTGAGGCCTATTTCATGCCATAGATCCTACTTGTAATCACCAGATTCAAGAAAATGCATAAAAGGCAAAACTCTCATTTAATCAAAAAAGGAGTTTACAAATTGCTCATATTCTCTGTATGAGTTGGCTTTCACTTCACAAAAGAAAATAGGTTCATTGGTAAATATGTGTATTACAGCATAATATTTTCTTCATAATTCATTGAGTTCGTCAGGAACATCCTTAAATGATCCATATGCAAATAAGATCTAAACATGTTTGCCCTCATTTCTGGTTATAAATTAGAATAGATAGCCCAGTTTAAATACATTTGGTCAACAAATTACCTAGTGAATATTGCATAGCAGAGGAAACTCACCCATGATCATTTTGCAAAGACTTAGTAGCAAAATAGGAATCAGTAGAATACCTCGCCAAAACAAAAGTTGCTCTCCAATTGAAGGATTCTTCTAACTGCTAGTGCTCCAATGTCACGCCCCCTTTGTTCAACAGGCTGACCACGTTCCAATAAGGTAACTTCTGCACCAAGTTCAGCTAGCACAAGGGACGCAAACAAGCCAGATGGTCCACTTCCTATAACTGCCACTCTTGGCTTTTGTTGTTGAGGACAGGTCGAACCATTTTGAGTATCTCTGATTCCTAGTACATCATCGGAACCTTTATTATTGATATTCAGCATGCTGATCAGATCATCTGCCAACTTCTCTTCAGCCATGTATTCTACAGCTCCAAGTTTGGGCTCCAACCGAGCAATAAAATCCCATGCCCTTGGCTCTGTATCAAGGAGCTTCTTAACATCCACATCAACAGTATAAATGAACTGCGGTTCTTTCAAAACCTGTAGACATAACACATGTTTTCTTATTAATGGTATGAATTTCTGACACTGGTAGAAGTAAACACAGTAACATGTGCTCTGTAAATGAAACAGTTCTTGTATGACAGAGCTGTGTTATCAGATATTGTTATGATGAACTCCATAAAACATATCTAGGATCAATAAGTACATTGATAAATTGGTTGATTGAAGTAATAATACTGTGTTTGCATCTACAGGGATGGCCATTTGATAGGCTATGTAAGAATACCCTGGAATCTCAGTATCTCACCATTTGCAGAGGGCTAAACACTTAAGAAGATGAAATTTCACAGCCACGGCCTAATTTGGCCATAAGAATTCTTCTCCCCAGCATAATACTATTGCTATTGCAGAACATCACAATCTTCCTAAGACCATATTGTTATTGCTCTCGCACTACACAAATTGTTATTGTGGAGCTTCCTAGAATGGTTGAGTAAGTAGAGAAAATTCTGAATATCATGTCTATTTGGACCTTGTGTACTCCAATTTATATGAATCATTTCAGTAGTTCCAATAGCAAGCATACATATCCCAACAATAACTAAGACAGAGAATATAACATTCCATGAAGAACCTTTCGTGCATCAAATGACTTGCGGATGACGGTGAAAGCCTCTTCAGGGAGCATAGAAGCAACCTGCAGAACCACAAAATCAACTAAAGACATATAACCATAGGAAAGGTCTCAACCACAACAATGACAGCACAAAGCATGAATGCTGTACTATGAAATAATGAGAGAACAGAGGCAGATCCAGGCAGGCAGACATTTTGATTACAAGTTTTTATGGATAGTTCGACAGTACACTCATCCTGCCAGTTAAGTTACTTCGTGCGTCTTATGCAGATTCATAATGCAGGTCAGCAATGTTATTTTTGTGTTAAAACATGCAGGTGTTGATTCAATTATAAAGCATACCTTAGTCCCAAACTTATATTCTGCACAAGTTACATTTGAACCAACCTAGGAAGGAGGTTTAGCCATTTAACGTAACACAGGGTGACAGGTATCATGCAAGTGGCTACGAGGAGTAAAGATCAGGTTAAACTAGCTTAATTCTGGAACAGTTCCTAAAACGTAAGCTAAACAAATTGCATACCACTAAGCCTAACTACTCCAAAAAGGAGGCTACCGACAAGACAGCTCCATTGATTGTGCTCATGGCAAGAGAAGTGATGATCATGTTAGCTAAAGAGCACTAACCAAGTTCAGCTACATTTTCTACCAGCATATAAAGTTTTTTCCATCGTCGCACTCGTCGGGGTGCACGAAGCCTACCATTGAACGCACAAAACCTCTGTTTCTGCGAACCATCGGCGATTCCCTAAAGACCTCGTAATTGAAGGGCATTTCCAAATTACACCCATCGATTTGAAACGGTGGTTAATTAGCGTACCGGGAACTTGATGGCTTTGGCAATGGCCTGGAGTAGCGGTGGGGAGATACCGATGAAGTCCTTGCCGGGATCGTCGCAGGCGGGGACGGCGAGCTTGGAGAGCCGCCAGTACCCAGACTCCCGCCCCTGGCTACCCTCCACCGGCGCGGCCTGGCGGAGCAGCTCCTTGTGGCGCCGGTCCAACCGCTTCTTCTCCGACGGGTACCGCCGCTTCCCCGTGCGCTTCGCGCAGCGCACCACGGCACCGCACCCACAGCGGCGCGGGCGCGGGAAGGGGCTCGTGGCGGCGTGGAGGAGGCCACGGCTAGGGCCCGGGTGGGGTGGCGGGAGGTAGAAGGGCACGAGACTGAGGCGCGAGGTGGCGGCGATGGCGAACGCCAGCGCCATGGCGGATGATGGGGAGGATTGGAGAGCGCCGCTGCGGATAAGAAGTGGGTTTTAGACAAAGTTTATTCGGGGTCCTTTTAGACTATCCCCAAAAAACCTTTCCTATCCAAACCTTTCTCTGTATACAGTAGGTGTCAAACAGTGTATATAGCAGTATTTTTGTCAATCTCCATTGGGAATAGTCTTATACGAGGCGACGTGTTCATATGTTGCGAAAGTGTGTACGGCTAACGGCTATTGTGTCGATTTTTGGCAAATCAAAATGTATCCTTCGATTGGAAGTTGATTGAAATCTTGAGTTTGTGTTCTTTTAGGAATACACGGATGATGGATGACACGTCGAACTTATCAAGTTGGAATGCTTCGTTTCCTTCAGCATGGAACTTATCAAGTTGAAGTTCTAACTGATTTGATTAGTTTTGACCAGCCATTTAGTTGGATAACAAAATTTAGATAGGTATCTCTGTATTTTTTACAATCTTAGTTTATTTCACGACCATAGCCAGTCAAATCGATGGCCACCCACAAGGCAAAACCTTGGCTAGAAAATGGCAGCAACCAAACATGCAGTTAACTCCGGATCAAAGTTTTTTTAAACTAATTTTCACTAATATACAAGGGCATTTTATAAAAGACAACACATTAGAAATTGTAGGGGCCTTTGGATAAGCGTCTTATATATATATTAACTTATCTGTAAACACTGCATATACTGGTACATATTTGTGTTCGAGTTCTTGTCTCTCCTCAACAGTTACATTTTCCAACTTGGGTTATACCAGAAAGAGGCAAGTATAAGAACTCGACCACATGGGTTGAACGCGCAGAACATCTCACCAGTCTCCACTACAAACCTTCGAGAAACTCAAATTACCTCAGGCCTGAGTGCACATGAAGTCTGAAAGTCTATTTCCATTGTCAGCAAACAGCCTACATGACTATTCATCAACTATCAATGCATCAGACGGCAAACTGTATAGCCGCTCATGCACCAGAACCTGCACTGGCTGACCCCCTGAAGGTTAGTTAACAAGGTGGGGGCTGGCACTCTTGAAAGGAAGTGTGCAGGAGTAGGTCACATATCTGACGCCATCGAGCAGAACAACAACAAATATTCTGGAGAGGGGTTTCGGTGATACTCTTGGATCACCATCGCCATTGCCAGCCTCCCTGGGATCAGCTAACACAGAGACAACAACTGATGAGGCTGGCTTGCTATCAGGTACCTTGCTGCTTTCAGAAGTGCTGTTAAAAGCCTGAGGTTGTGTGTTGTTCACAGTTTTTCCAGTGAGTGGGATTGCCTCGTTATACATGATCCTCCTGTTTTTCAACTTGCCACCATAAGCAGGAGCGGGCTTTGAAATTTTCTGGGTAGCATTGACGCTTGAGTTCACAGTTGGAGAAGCAGGTATAATGCCACCAGATTTGGCAGAAGCTGCAGAAATGTCGAACTGGAACACCTCACTACACATTCCTGAGTTCAAAATCGGTCCTGAAAATAGTTGCACACAAATCACAGAGTAAGTCACTGTGGATAAACACTTGAGGTGTATTGAATCTCAATAAGACAGATTCTGTCGACAAATGCCTGCCCAAAAATCTGGGATGACAAACAAAAACAAGATCCTTAATAGTTAAAAGGCCTCAATTCTGTTGGTTTTTTGCTTCAAAAAAGAGCATCAAATCTCAATCAGACAGTCAGAGATTCTAACAAGAAGTGCCTGCTGAAAAACTGGGATCCCTACCAAATATTCTGAAATCCGAAATACACAAAATGAGCACAAATTTCATCCTGAAGAATTCCAACTTGTTGGCTCTTTGCTTCTACAATCTAATGAGTGTTTCCTATGGAATTTTCATTTAATCAGGAAAAGCAACTGCTAGAATTATTTCTCTATCCAAAGGCAGCAGACTTCAGATTTGGGTAAAAACCAAGATGCAGCAACTGTCCATCCAGGTTTGAGTTATGCATATGACTCATAAGGTTTTTGCGATTTTGCTAGCGTAGGCTGTAAATTTAAGTTTAAAATATCCACAACCCCAGAAATAGATGAAGAGAGCAAATTAGATCAACATACAAAAATCACCTCATCCAAGTTAAAATTCCCCTACTGCCATAGTAGAGATGAACACATAAAAGACCAAGAAGTTCTATAAGCAATTAAGGATTAACAATATGAGGGTTGTGTTGATTATAGCAGTTGCAGGAGCAGGCACGCATCGCATGATGCACTAGTCACATGGCAACCAAGGCACTGTGGGAGAATGCCATTCCTTGCTCCCGCACCCTCCAGAACAAACGGTATCGAGGCCATATGGCATGGCAGTCACAATTAGGGATATTTTGTGATTGTTAACAGGAAAAGACCTTGACTAAGGAGAATGGACATAGTTCCCTTTTCCTCATGAGCTACCATGTCATATTATTAGTTGGGAACTTTAAACATCCCCCATCTAATGATTGCTCCTTCCATACTTTTCCTACAAGTCACTTGACTGAATTTACCATTTATACTCTTATTTTTACTTAGCGAAATTCTAAACTTTACATTCTACATCTGGAGATGAATGGATTATTATTTGAGTATATTATCGTATATACCCTGAATAACAAATTCAAGAATAATTAATGATTACGAGGATGACAGAATGGTACAGATGACGACAAATGAATTTCATGAATGTGATAATGCTAAACAAATTAAATATTGGTGTGCTTACCTTCCATTCCTTCGCGAAACCACTGTGGCAGTTGCGCATCAGGCGGGAACGTCTCCTTTGAATCCGTATCCTTGCCACGTGGCGACAGATAGCGAGCTATAGCAACACTAGTCTCCTTGTGATCTTTAGTTGACTGACCATCTGAGGCCCTATGTGCTACTGCTTTCTCACTTGCGAGCACAGAATGAATAATCAGATTGCCATTGATCTTAACATGTTTTCCATTCCTCGGCACATACAACAAAGCAGGCAAGGTCTCACTGGAGTTATGAGTAGGCTTGTGCTTCTGCCCAGCCATCATTCCAGGGTCAGTACTAATCATGTCACTACTGTTCAAGCCACCTTTAGGTCCTTTACCATGGTTAGTGACGCTAAACACCCTAGCATCCGAATGGCCAAAATTTCCAAACATTGCACTGTCGCTCCCGCCTCTCATTCCAAAACTGTGATTGAACCCCGGAACGAAAGCACCAAAGACAAGCGCAACAAACAGTAAACCAAGAAGGCTAACGCTTGCCACCTTCTTGGTCTTGGTCTTACTCTTGTTCTCTACAGCCTTCTTGGTCTCTGGTTTCTTCGACGCCTTCGCTGCAGCCGCTGCCTGCTGAGGCTTCAACCGCGGGATCGGCACAAGGGGGACATGGGAGCCATGAGGCCGCATTGCATACCCAGGAACCCACGGGAAATGGACGCCCGGCACCGGCGGTGGAGGATACACCCCAGGCGGCGGGCCGCTAACCCCGGCGCCACCAAGCTGCTGCCTCAGCGTGGCGTTCTCGGCCACCACGAAGGAGATCTTAGAATTGAGGTCATTGATGACCGAGTGCATCGACTTGACCTTCTCCTCCAGCTCTTCGACGTATCGCTTCTTCCTCTGCCGCGACAGCTGCGCGCTCTCGCGGTTCCTCATCAGGCGCGCGGTCCGGCGCTTGTCCTCTTCCTCGCCGCACGCGCCCCTCTCGTCGGAGTCCTCCGCGGCGGCCAGCGACGCGGACGCGGATGGGGAAAGGTCGCCGTCGCCGGATCGGCGGCACTTGGCCCCGTCCGAGGCCACCGATCCTCCTCCGGGGCTCGCCTGCTTCCGCTTGAGGGTCGTCCAGCTCGGTGTCCTCCCCTCATCCGAGTCCTCGTGCTTCACCTCGCGGTCGCCGGCGGTCGCCACGGCAGAGTTCGCGGCGGAGGTGGCCGGGGAGGCGGAGGAGGACGCGGCGGGGCCGGATCCGGGCGCGGAGCCCTCGCCGGAGTCGTCGTCGCCGCGGTCGGGGGACCGGAGGAGGAAGTCGTCGACGGAGAAGTCGGCGGGGAGGTCGAAGTCGAGGCCGCCGCAGGCGTCGTCGCCGGCGAACTCGCCGAGCGGGAGGCCACCACCGGCGAGGGGGAGGTCCGGGTCGAACAGGTAGTGGCGGAGGTCGAAGGGCGCGGGGTCCAGCAGGGCCGGCTCCGCCATGGCTGCCGCGTCCCGAGGAACAGGGCAGGGAGAGGTGGGTTCGCGCTAGGGTTTTGGCATGGTCGACGGAGGAAGCAGCGGCAGGCAGGCAGGCAGGCAGGGGCAGGGAACGGGAATTTTTGGAATGGAAGTCACGGGAGGGGGAGTGCGGAGCGGACGGAGTCGGGGGTTGACGACTCCAGAGCTCGTGCTCCGGACGTGCCGATCCGGTCTTCTCTTCCCTGCTCGTAGGTTCCCGGAACGTACCCTTGCTTTCCTATGACAGGTGGGGCTCCGCTCTTTCTGGGCCCAGGTGTGGCCCAGATGTCATTGACGCCTAGAGTATACATGGTCGATGCGAGGGCGTGGGTAGCAGCCAGATCTGGACCTGCCACTGTTGGCGACTTGGCCTTGAGTAATAACTCGGAAGTGAAGATGCCTGGGACTGTGTGCGCTGGCGTGTGGGGTCACGGACTGGGTAGCGGACGTGGGTATGGATAAAATCGGTTAGAAAAGTTACGAGAGGGGACCGTTCGGGAAAGTTCTGGCGAGTGGGTAGGTGAGTGGTGCAGCGAATGTGACGAGTTTGGATAAATAATTTTATTAGTTGTACTTTAACTTTTTTTTAAGGAAAACTCTCATTCTCTTGCCTCTTCGGTTTTCTATGGTTGGTTTTTAAGTTTCTTTCGAAATGCGGGATTTTTTTTCTGTTTTCTATATTTTTATGTTATTTTTTTTATAAAGTTTTTCCACGACTTTTATAAAATTACAGCGTTATGAAGAGACTTTCATATTTTAAAATAAAATGTTGGAATCCTTTTTTTACAGCGATAATCACTATCGTCCTTGTTGTTCTATACCATAAAAAAGAACGTACATCCGGCCTGCCGTCCAATATAAAAAAGCACTGCTCACTTCTACAGATAAGAAGATGGCAATTGTTAAGTGCAACTGTGCCGCCGGAGTGGCGGACTTTATCGAAAAGAAATGAACAAACACTTACAATCACAAGCAAAGGCTCTGAAATGCAATATTTTGGGGAAGTGTAATATTTATTTTAGAATAACTACATGCACGTACTTTTGTCTCTAAAAATGCATGCACGCACAACTGCTCTTATAAGCATTTCTGAGAGACGGAGAATGACTTTTGTTTTTACTTCCCACATATGAACCGAAAATATTTGTTAAATTATATGGTAAGTAAAATAAAGAAATATAATTAGTCTGTTATCCAAAGCGCTCTAAGGACTTCATATTTTTACACTAGCTCCCTCTAGTCACTAATACATAACTTATGTAATAGTTATTATGTATATAACATATATAAATATAACCCACAATGTCATATTAGGTCAACCTTAACTAAAGATATCCGCATCATAGTAAAATCCACCGGCCACAACGACCTTTATTAACGGCTTCACTCGATTTTCTATCAGTAACAGCACTCAAACAGAAAGCATGCACATATATTTGCTTCATAGTATTAGCTTTCAATACTTCTCATTCCATAATCGTTTTCATATCGAATGCTATAGAATTCTAGTAACGTGAGGCGTCATCTAATTTATATAATGGTGAATGGTTAAACATTGAATGGTAAGTTAGAGTTGTTAATTAGTACTCTCTATTTTTTATTTGTTGTCTAGCAACTCAAAAATAGATTAAGGCATATACAATGCAAGATGTAAAGTGCTTAGATAGGCTCAACATTAAGCACCATAAGAAAATGTTAATCCCTAAAATGCAAGATGTTTATACTTATACAGGTGCTTAGCACTCACTAAGCAGCAATGCTATTTAAGCATCTCATTCATCTTTTAAGCACCAAGTGCTAATGATGTAGTGAAAATAAAACTTTTTTCGCTAAGCACCTTCTCTAAGCATCGTCATTACACATGCTTTTATTATGAAACGGAAGTTGGTACTTCACTTGTTGAAGGCTTGGACGTTGCACATGGGAGTTTGGGCTACGTAATCTTGGACCGAGTCTTGAGCATCCAGAGGGCTGCGTGATTGCGGCGTGCTTTCATCATTGTTGGCGCGACGCGCGAGCCTGGACCGTGAGCTTTCCCTTGCGTAGAAGCAAGAAAACCAGCACGGGACAGTCTTGAAACGAACACGGAAGCATTCACTCCATGTGCTTCCATTTCTGGCAAGACAACTTACTAACAATTCTAATAGTTCTAATAATAACAATTCTAATAGTTCTAGTCTTTTAATAAATCTTTCGACGTGTTCTACGCCAAGGACTTGGTTTCAATTAACTTTAGGGACGTGTTTAAACACTTAATCCCTCTAGAAATAGAAGTGGATTGAGGGAAAATGAAGTAACTGGTTTTCTAATTCTCTTTATTTTCTTCCAATCCTCATAGGTATTGAGGTATGCAAAACTCGTTCTAGAATTTATGTACACTTAGGTTGTCAAGATGCATCCAAATTATATTAGAAAAAATTTATATAGGCAACCAATCAAATAGAGCAATTAAAAAACATTGTCTAAAAACAGTGAATGCCGATTAATCTGGCACGCTCATTCTCTTGATCATTAGTTTAACTGGTGACACTAAGGCTAATTTGCACTGTAGAAAAGGGAGAAACATTCCATCAGAAACCGATGATAGTGCTGTGGCATTCAATTTGGTGGGGTATTAAGCTTACATGGCTTCATATATATCTAGAAAAATAGTGTAGTGGGGTGTACCCGATGAACGTATCTAGACGAATTCACTGTTATCTAAAAACAGTAAATGACGATTAATCCAACATGCATGCTCTTTTCAACGTTGCTTTAACCGAAGACGCTCGAAGGCTAATTTGAATTGCATCGATGAATGCATCAACGTCCTTGTTCGTCAGTTTACCCAACAAGTGCATTTTTTTCCTACTAAATACCAAGTATTCCTTCCTCCATCATGCTTCCATTCATTCGCCAAGCGCATGACCCATCGTCCCCACCGTTTGGCGTCGTCTTGCCTCCTCCACCGCCTCGCCCCCAGCACTGGCGCCAGCGCCTCCTCCGACCACTCTTTTAGGTCCGCCGGTCATAGATCCCCTCAGTAACCCCAAACCCTAATCCCTACCCCAAACTCGCCGGCGGCGAGCACCGCCACGCTTATCTAGGTTGTGGCTTTGTGGGCCACATGGGGTTGCGCGTTCCACTTGAACGTGACATGTCACGGCTTAACGTTTCTAGATTCTAGACAGACGACACTCGATCCACTCCTCTCATCGGAAGTTGGATGAGGACCATGAGGTCACCCCACCGATTCTCAGGTACGAATGCGAGTGTACAGCTCAGTCCTAGACTAAAAGGTACATTCTCGAGTGGTATCGCCATGTTTATGTATCATTTATGTCCTCAATTTACTTCATAAAGAAATGATATCCCACCTCATCTTCCTGTCCCCCCACATCAAACACTAGAGTATGTGTTTTTTACTAAACTTACCAATACTGTTTTTATAAAATGTCGTGTAGACAAAAGTTCTCACATACATACAAACAGTAACAAACTACTATGTTCGTCTTAATTTTACTTACAAGATAAGTAAGAGGTGATGACATATTGGATCCCATTATGATAAGGAAGCAAAACCTTCTATTTATGCAAGAGCTAATATTCTATTAGACTTCGCACATTGCAAATTTTGCAAATTGTGAGTTTTGAGTTCATAACCTCGTATAAATTGTGTACATTCATTGTGCTGAAATTTGACGAAAATGTTGGACCCTGAGTAAGGTTGCTTAGAAACTATTCTGTATGTTTGCCTTGCTAGAACATGCCTTTTGTTTATTTCTTTTCTTCCCATTCTCCTAAAATTTAATCTAACGAGCTGGCCAAATGATTTGTTGAAAGTACTCCCTCTGCTCACAAATTTATGATGCGGTTGACTTTTAAAAAATATCTATCATTTATATTATTCAAAAAATTCATAAATTATTGTTATTTTATTGTGATTTGTTTTTCACTAATGATAATTTGAGTATGAGCTGTGCTTTT
Source organism: Paspalum notatum (assembly GCA_022530915.1). Classification (NCBI taxonomy): domain Eukaryota; kingdom Viridiplantae; phylum Streptophyta; class Magnoliopsida; order Poales; family Poaceae; genus Paspalum; species Paspalum notatum. Next base: position 31,203,344 of record CM039692.1, read on the forward strand.
ACATATTTTAACAATTATTTTAACCAAAACGAATTATCAAAGTTGTATAAAAAATCAACCGCGTCATACATTTGTGAAACAAAAAATCTGGTTTGGGTACAAAAATGTTTCAAAAAAGGATAAAACATTACCTAAAAAAAATGGAATTGCCATGCCATGATACAAATCAGCGGGGGAAACCTGGCGAGCGTTCCAGCAAGCGGGCTGCGCCCGCGGATTCAAAAACCGTTGGCCCAATTATCGATCAGCAAAAAATGCGTTGGACCAGAACCAAAACTTTGCCGCGTCAAAAAGAAAAGAAAAAAAATACCGGATGCGTGGCCACCGCAGCAACGTCGACCCGCCACCTGTCCTGGTCTGATCCCGGTGGACGGACTGGAAAAAACACGTCCCGGATAGCGTAGTCTCCCGTGAAACGATGTCGTCGCTCGTCGGCAATTCCGTGGAACCAGACGAGTAACTTTCGAGTTTCGAGCTGCGATCGACGTGCCTTGTGGCACTCTGATTGGTTGCTTCGTAGAGGTCAGCAAGTTAAAATCATCGCCAACGTAAAGGATCTCCTCGTCTTTGGACTCTGGAGACTGCTGTGAGACTGTGGGCGCAAGAAAGGATCGATGCTCCCGTGAATTGCTCGGCTTAAACAAAGCACATTAGAGAGTTCGTATCTGCTTACCGGAAGATGCAGCGAAATAATAAATCTACGAAGGTCTAATAATATCTTTTTTTCTGTTTTTTACCTCGGTTACGTATTCAACAATTGCAAATACCTAATTCAACGTCTCATTTGATTGATTTTAACATTTTACAAATGCTAATTTAATAATTTATACAAAGAAGATGAATCCGTTTAGGTTAAATATTGAATCAGTATAGGTAAAACGTTGAATTGGTGTAGGTGGAATGTTGAAAATAGTTAAATCGGAAACGCAGCAGCGTCCAGCGGTGGCGGCGCACGGTGGCTCCGGCAGGGGCAGAGGCGCGCGCGCGGCGGCAGAGGCTCGGGAGGCGCGCGCGGCAAGTGGCGGTGGCGGCGCGGGGTGCGGCGGGGCCGGAGAGGCCAGCAGTGGGGCGCGCAGGGTAGGCCGGCGGCGGCGTGGGCATGGGAGGGAGGAGAGGAGGGATATGGGGGAAAGAGAGGCTAGGGCTACGTGGATCCAATGGTTGAGGTTGTTTGCACGAATCTCAAACATTAGAACATAGGTAGACTTTTGTCCTACCGAAAGATAGATAGAAATTATGCATTATGAGAGCAGCTAGCGGGCCGTGGGCCGTGGCCCTCACTTCTTTTATTTGCATATATATTTTATCTCGCTCACCATGTGTGCTGTATTGGTGTTGTCGTGTATTCGTGTTGGCATTATACGAGTCATGACTTAGTTATGCTGCCTCACCACGTGTGGTGTATTGGTGTTGTCGTGTACTCGTGTTGGCATTATAGAGTCATGACTTAGTTATGCTGCCTCTTTTTTTTTTTATCTCACAACTGTAGCAAAAACGTCAAACAACAATATCTCTAACAGTATTCAAATTTCACTCTGTCCACAGAACAGTACCAATCCAATTCTAGATTTTTCATTTTGAGAGAACTGTTGGAGAGAGACTAATACACCAATAGCCTATAAATATGTCACACTGTACCACTTAGACCAGCTCCGGCAAAGGTAGCGTCTTGTAAGGTTTTTACGGTGAAACATGTCCGCACAGATCTATTCTAGTATTATTTTGTAATGCATTTTTTCAATGGTATGCCATGTGTTACCTGACAACAAAACGTCACGGTGATTTCATTAATCTTATAACCTACCGACTCTGCCTCTTAGATGAGGTCATACAGGATAAGATATTCATGTGGGGAAGAGTGTGTGCGCACATTCTTAGGGTGAGTGTACAAGTGAATGTGTTTCAGAAAAAAAGGTTCATGAACTTAAAAAAATATATTTTTTGGATAATTAAACTTATGAAATATGCTATCCACATCCAAAATGCCTAAAATATCCATATAGATGCTAACGTGGCATGTCTTTATATCGATTTTCATTCGTCAAATCAACGTCTATATGGTATTTTCTGCACTTTTGGTCTAAATAACATATTTCAAACTTTAAGATCTAAAAATGCATTTTAAAAGGTTCTTGGCCTAAGTGGACTTCGTGACAAGTTCATGAGCTACTGTTATTATAACAGTAATAAACGGGTAAGTTTTTATTTTTTACATTTTTAATGCGTATGATAAAATTGCATATTTCCAACAAAAAATATTTTCAAATATAATTCTTTTACAATGTTGAAAAAAATAGTATAGAAAATAACATTGGCATGCATGATACGTGCATTGATACAGAAAAGGTATTTTGAGTTAGATAGGATCTACAAAATACAATATCAAGTATGTCGTGATTTTGCAAGATAAAGAAGAACTTTGATCACATCAAAGTTATCGTCGTAGCAGGGTCTAGATTGGTATATTGATATATCTGTAGGGATTAAATGACCACAACTTTTGATGGGTATGTTTCTCAAATAGTATTAGATATTTCATGGAAAATGTCATTTTGATATTGGGAAAGTGATTTAATGCTAAAATTCTAAACTTAAGCCTAACTTGATACTCCCTCGTTCCAAAAAATAAGGCATATAGTTTTTTATTCAATATTTTAAACTCTAGCTAACAATTCAATCAAATAAATATATTTTTAGTATATGCAATGTTATATACTTGGATTCATATTCAAAATTACTTTAATATGATGATATTTGGTCTTATAAATAGATTGTCAAAGTTTAATTTTAAAGAGCATGTCAAAAAAATCTATTTTTTTTTGGGATGGATGTATTATTACACAAACCTTCATCTCAATTATATCTTAAGAAGGTTACATATTTTATCACGTGTGACCGGAGGTGATACAAGATTCAATTTTAGGTTTTGACTATAACACACATATATGCTTAAGGAAAACATCATGAGGGTACGCTATTCTAATTATTGAATGGGATAAATTTTTCATAACGTTCACCTTTGTGTTTATTATGGTTTGTTTGGATTCTAATCATATCCACCTTTGTTTGGACACTTTGCACTTTTTTTTTTGTTCGGATCCAATTAAATACCCACGACAATTTTGATTTTGAACATATACAACTTGTGTAAATATTACCCTTTCCAAACTCCATATTACTTCCCACAACGATACAGCTAAATACACCCTAATGACCCAAGCATTATATTGGGTTTGTAGATGTCCATAAGATTCATATGCGCATCCACTTAACATAAACGTGGTTCGAAAGAGGAAAGTTAAAAAAAGCACTTGGTGATTTTTTCGTCTTGCATCATCCTAATTTCTCACTCATTCTCTTTATCTTCGTCAACATCTCTGATTAGGGTGGGGTGGGGCTGGAGGCTCTAGTGTGCTTGTTTGTTTGCCTGGTGTTTTTTTTCTTTTGACAAGATTTGCCTGGTGTTGGGAGGTAGGCGAAGAGAGGCAAGGTGGTAGGTATGCCATTGGTCATGCATTAGAGGACAACTAGATGATACCCCACGCGTTACAGTGGAGATCTTGTAATATTAAAACGAACATGATTTATAAAATCAGACGCAATATATGAAATACTAAAATATTAGTAAAATTAAGCGTGTATAATTTTGAGCACATGCATGAGTGATGTTAGCCACAGAAAATCGATGAGACCATCAATGAGTAATGCGTACTGACTAGTGGACCTTACGATGATGTATTCAAACGAACATGATTTATAAAATGAGATGCAATATATGAAATACTAAAATATTAGCAAAATTAAGTGTGTATAATTTTGAGCACATGCATGAGTGATGTTAGCCACAGAAAATCGATGAGACCATCAATGAGTAATGCGTAATGGCTAGTGAACCTTACGATGATGTGGATAGACTGCATATCAAGAGAAATACTTAGTGTGTTTCACTTATATAGTATGTATAGATTTATGGGTGGAGTCGAGGTACAAGCGCGACGGTTAGCAGCATGACAAAGCTGACTTAGCTGGCAGTGGATTCAGTGGCGGGAGCCGCTATATGACGGGGGAGAATATAAAACCCCCCAGTGTCGGTACCCAGCAAACCGGGTACCCGCTTATACTGGACAAAAGCTAAGTACTGCCATTAACAAGGCTCCACGGTGCCTGACAAAGAGGGTTTTCCCCTTTTTGCGGACCAACGGTCCTGGCCTCCCCGCCAACCAGAGGGAGCGGCCAGTGTCGCCACGTGTCTCAGTAAGGAGAGAGCCCAAAGCCACTCGCAAACAGTTCTGGCCCACCACTTATGGGCCGGACTGCACCCCGGGTCCATATGGAAGTCCCGGACCTGTTCCCGCGAGGTCCGGACCTCAGTTAGGGCACGTTACGTCCCCAAGAGGGGAGCCGAACCCGATCCAGCTCGGGGAGGTCCGGAGCAGCCACGTGCCATTCACCCAGCGAGGAAGCTGCGGACTACGGAGGGTGCCCGCCCTCCCGGCAGCCTGGTCCGGGGCCGCCACGTGTCCCCAGGGCTCGCGGCGGGGCCTCCGGCTGCGGGTCACGCCCACCTACCGCATTCATTGCAGGCAGGCGGGCGTGCCCTGACATCCGCTGACAGGCGCTGGCACCGCCGCTGACAGGCGACAGCGACCATACTGTGGGACGCGCGTTACCGAGGAGCGGCAACCATGACAAGGCGTAGCGGTCAACTTCCCGCCGGATATCGGGGATTAAACCGCATAAACAAGTACACCGTACGCGGCATGGGCTGCGCCGCGCGCACGCGTCAGCCACGCCCAGGCTATTACGGTAGGGTCACTGTGGCACGCCGCAACCTACCTGTAATGTCACGCCGGCACGCCGCCTGCCACTCCTGCCCCTGGAGCCATACCGCCGGGTACAACGGCGGATTGGACCGAGCAGCGCAAGCCAGGGCGGCGTGGCGACACTTCCGGACTGCACCAGGCCGGCGGGGCTACTTCCCGGACGGCGCCATACTGCTGCGGCAGATGCAGGTACAAGGCGCAGGGATCAAAGGTCATCACGGCAACGGAGCACGGGACATATCAACGGAGGGGTAGCCGAAGGTCCGGACCTCCGCCGGAGATAACCCAAGAAGCCAAGTCAGCATAAGGGAACTCTGCGGAGTAGAGATAGCAGGCCGGGATCACCTGTCGGGCCCCGGTCACCATGTACATGCACCCCTTGGACAATAAAAGGGGAGGCATGCGAGACGTAGGGGCACACGCTCGGGGGGGATCCTCAGAAACAGACACACAATCTTCTTCACTTCCTTCACACTCAAACCAATACAAGAACACACCTCCAGTGGACGTAGGGTATTACGCTCCGGCGGCCCGAACCACTCTAAATCCTTACGTCTCCATCGTGCTTTCACTACGTAGCTATCAACGATCGCTCCCCCTAACTACTCATAGTACTTAGGATCGGGCGGGTGCAGCCGGATTGAAGTGGGCTCTGTTCTTGCCAAAGGCAAGGGCAGAAGATCCACAGGCGGCACGAGAGCTCAACCGCGATGGCATCCTCGGTGGCAACCGCGCGGAACCAACGCGGCCGAGCGCGACAGACAGCTCGGGGTCCGCGGGGCGCGCAAGCCGAGGAGCATCGGCACCAGCGACGGGGAGACGGCGGTGAAGCTGCTGAGCTCCTGCCGTGGCCACGCCGCCTCCAGCCACGCTGCCGCCGAGCGCGCGCTGTGGGGCACTTGCAAGTGGTTCAAGAGTGCCCTGTCCCACTGACCGGTGCCGGATCCCCCTCGACAGCCACGCAGGTGCGGGGTCGTCGGGAGGGAGCTTGGCTGCAGGTGTGCCCTATGAAGACACTCGTAGCCAAAAATCGGCACTCATATGAAGAAACTCATAGCCAAAGAAGATGGGTTCCATGGGAACACTCCCAGGCTATCCTAAGAGTATCTTTCCCAACTTGAGGAAATACTCTTGGAGAAACTCCCCATGCCTTGTTGTATGGAAGGGGCCATGCCCCTCCTGGAGAGGAAGGGAGTCCCATGTTCTACCCTACCTTGCTTGGCTATGCAACTGGAGAAGTTGTGTTGAGGACGGGGTGGCATGCCCCTATTTATAGGGATAGCCCGAGACACTGCGGCTGCCAAGCCCAAGGCGTGGTAAGGAGCGCGGCTCACGGGCGCACTATTTCCTTCTGACGCGCCCGGGTCAGACTGAGAGCGCGCGCCTCTGTAAGGGCTGCGCCGCCCGAGAGTGAGGTGACCTATTCCTGCGATAGGGCAGGAGAGCATCCGATGCCCTGCCCGCCAGCAGAGACAAGACTGGACATAGAGGGACGGGGGAGACCCTACGGAGAGCACGCGCGTGACCCGCCACGCCCCTCGAGCGCCCCGCCGGCAGTACAACCGCATGCAGGCGAGCAAACCGCTGCGACCGCATTTAATAAGAAGGAAAGAAACCGGCCGGTGCGGCGTCAGCACGGCATCGTGTCACCAGTCAGCACGAGCCAGCCGCCTCAAAAGGCGGGGGATTCCCACGATCTGAATCGCCAGACCATGGGGCCCGGCAATAGCCCACACAGCCGATAAGGCTTAGCTGTGCGGGGCCCCACGGCCAGAGCCCTCGCAGACCAGGTGGTAGAAGCATGAGGCGAACGAAAGAATGCTGATGGGCCCACCTCGGGTTCGCTAAAGCACACCCAAGGTAGACCCAGGGGCCACAAGGGGGTCAGGTAGCACCATGCCAGCACGCAACAAGAAATAAGAGAAGTGATATAGATAAGTCACACTCTCTATTTTTATTCCAGATATTACTTCTTACATAGAAAAAGAAATAAAAAGAAGGCAAGTAAAGCCTCTATGGCGCTGGGGGAACTCCCGCCTCCGGTGCATCCAGCTCCTCGTCCGCAGGGGCCCGCTGGAACCGAGCGGCGACGATCTCAACCACTTCCCGCACGCTTTCCCGGGCGGCGGCCTCCGTTTCTTCCACCGGACCAACGACAACCGGATCCAGGGATATGGCGGGGTCGTGGCTCCGGAAGCAGACCAGCAAGTGCTCCGCCACGGCACGGAGCAGATCGCGACCCTCGGCTTCAAGGCGCTCCGCAAGCGTGGAATCCAAGCGCCGGAGCCGCTCCATAGCAGAGTGAAGGACGGGGAGAGCGTCCGCCATGGTCGACGGCGGCTCCGGCACCTGGATCGGACTCAACCCAAGCGGCACCAGAGCGGTGTTCGCCTCCCCAGCCCAGTCGGCGAAATGTCGAAGGTCGGCGCGCAGCTGCGCCTGACTCTCCGCCAGTGCCTGCTGGGCGGCCTCCCGTTTCAGCTGCTCCAAAGCAGCTTGCCCTGCTCGGAGCTGCTTCGCCTGCTCGTCGAGCTCCGCCTCTTGGGACTTAACCCAGTCCTCTCGGACCTTGAGGGTACCGGACAGGCGGGAGGCCTCCGTCTTGAGGGCCCTGGCCGCCGCCTCGCGCTGGGAAGTGGAGTCCTCGAGGGCTTTGGCAGCAGACACACTCGGGGGGGATCCTCAGAAAGAGACACACGATCTTCTTCACTTCCTTCACACTCAAACCAATACAAGAACACACCTCTAGTGGACGTAGAGTATTACGCTGCGGCGGCCCGAACCACTCTAAACCCTTGCGTCTCCATCGTGCCTTCACTACGTAGCTATCAATGATCGCTCCCCCTAACTACTCATAGTACTTAGGATCGGACGGGTGCATTCTGCCACCCGGCCGGAGCTCACGCTCCGACATTTGGCGCGCCATAGGGGGCAAGCGTCAGATAGCCATATCCACGCGGCATGATGGTTCGCATCTGCGACATCCACGATGGCGCAGCCGCGACGGAGGAGGTGGCTTCGTCAGGGTCGCACGCCTCCCTCCACGGTTCTGACGGCACGGCGCGGACGCCGCGAGCACCTCGCCGCCCTGCGATAGACGCAGTGACGGCAAACATTGCGGTGGCCAGCGCCGTGACGGCAAACGAAGCCGCGGCGAACCGCGCTGCTGCCCGCGGCCAGGGAGCTGCTCAACCACCCTCCGAGGCCGGCAGCCTCCCCCAGCGCTCTCGCGCAATGGCACAGCGATGTGGATCGCCTGATCCACTTAGCTGAGGCCACCCCCGGCTCGTCAAGGGCTGGGTCTCGACTTCCACCCAGCAATGGTGGGAGGTCGGATCGCCACGGGCCGCACGACGCGGCAGCGTCCGTGCGCTCCCCCACAGTGAGGAGCGCGCCGACGAAAAACCTGCGAGCCGAGCTTAACCGCCGGCGAGCACGCACCCATACAACTGTGGAGCAACCACGGTTGCAGCCGAACGCCGTCAAAGGCAAGAACCTTGACGCCGTTGTGGCGGAACCACCGATTTAATCCGGGCTAAATACACCTGCCACCATTAGCTCTCAGTGTACTTAGGCCGTACTAAACCCGGTCGTCCGTCGAGAAGCCTTCGGCCCTCGATTCGTACCAAAACCCCAGAGGAACCGACATCACACACATTCGACCCTCGATGGAGCCACAACAGTTACATCATCACAAGCAGTTGAATAGGTGTTACATAGGAATTTAGGTTACAAACCAGTTCGGAATAAAATAGAGTTCAACATAGTCTCATACGTAAATTAACGTTCAAATAGAGTCTCGCAGCGGAAATCTTTATCCATCATAGTTCATGACAACCAAAAGACTTGCAGAAGTAAAGTAACATCATGCCCACTGATGTCACTTCATTCGTCAGCTCAACACGCTTCTTACTCCGGATGATAACAAGTCCCTCCGCCAACACAGGCACAGAAGAGGAACTCCATACCTGTAACTCAAAAGCGGGGGCAAACCCTGAGTACTAATTACTCAGTAGGTCTTAATGGTTGTGGTTTACGGCTGACGCAAAGCCTGCTTACTAGAGAGTTGGTCCTTAGCCGTTGCTTTTATAACAAGTTGTGATCATAGGGTAGCAGGATTTGACAGCTGCTATCCCTTCATGATAACCGAGCCAATTTCAATAGAGGAATTCATAAAAACTTGCATGAATAGAAAGCATGTCATAGTCAAACATGTAGCATTCGAAAACATGAATCATAATACATCAAATTAGAGTTATTACTACGTTGCCCGTGTGCGGTATTTGGCATTCTCACACCTGGTGAGCATCAGCGATTCGAATCGATTTCTAATTCCCGGGAATAACTAAAAGTGCCAGGGGCCCATATGCTTACTCACACGACGGCTTTCCCACATATAGTCCCTCTCCTCCACCTGTCCCATTCCAAGTTCGATTCACTCCCACCTGACTCCCGGGTTGTGCCCCCATGACGAGCCTACCGACATCTCGGACTCCCCGCCATGAGTACCAAGCTCCCCCGGGCCACCTTCCTCTCAACCAGTGGGTAGGAACGTGTTTCTGTTCTCCGGATGGCACAAGTAAGGTTTCACCGGCCCTATTAACCGGGTAAGCACTTTAGCAATGGTATGTCAACCAGCAGGCGAACAGCGAACGGGCCTTATGCGACTCGGGCGGAGCCATTACACCACAACAACGCACACCGCAAGAATATAACTTAATCTCCGCCCGGTCTCCAATTAATCCTCATCATAATACCATCTTAGCATAAACAGTGTTCTCTTTCTTTTCAAAACACCTACGTAACGAGTGACCTCTCACTCGTATCTAGTCGAGCCTATCATTTCTAGGCAACTCGTCCTACGTACCTAGTGTAGGTGCTAGGGCCAGGGCGGCCAAGGGTCTAATGCAAAGGGGTTCCAATCAACACCTAATGCATATGCGTAATCATAAAACAATATTAGCTGGGAGAATATGGTCCTGCCTACCTTCCTCGCTAGGGTCAGTGTCGTCGGGAGCGGAGTCGGCGGCCTGCTGGAGATCCTCTTGCTGCGGGTACGGCTCCGGGTCCTCGGGCTCCTCGATCAATGGTTGCTCCTGCGTCTGCTCCTCGACTCCGGGATCTATATGCATGCCATCATGCGCAAATGAGTGCAACGAATGCATATGGTATGCGAGATGCTCATGTGTGGTAACAATGTAAACCTTACCAAGAAATCATACAAACCCTCACCTAAAAGCCACATGGTTACTACACATAAAGGAGTTTTAGGGTAAGCTCCTCCCTTTTGTCTTTACTTTTCCTATAGCCCTAGTTTTTATTTGACTTGCCCAAAAATGGATTTATTAGAGCCCTAGGCTTCCCCCTAGCTACATAACTCCAATGACTCCCAAATTTTTGTCACCTGCAGAACTACAACATATGGGGCTGCTGCCAAAAATTCAGGCCTAGAAGTGTTAAAATGAATTTATAATAAATCCTACATTATTTCAGCCCCAGAACTTGTTTGATTTTTCATAATTTTTAGAAAGGTCCTCTGAGCGTGAAATTTTAAAAGTGCTCTAGTATGAATATTTAGAGTGTGTACAAAAATTACCAAGCCTAGAATCTAATTATTTGCAGGACATCTATTTTCCATATCTTTATTTGCCATAATAATTCATCTCATACAAAACAGTGGTCCTGGTATGAACATATATACTTTCTGGGTACCCTACCTCACCAACAAACTACCATATTTTTCCTGGAAATTTGCTAGCCATTTAAGAACCCTTTTTCCCATTTTCTTTCTCTAGCTAGCAACTTTTGTCATTTTCAAATCACTAGCAAAGATCATCATGCAGAGCCCTGTATTCCATCAGTGTGTTTCCTAGGCTGACCAAAACTGGAAAAAAAAATACTCTAGAGCATGTTTAAGAGTATGTCATATTGACCACATCTTTTGTGGTGATTAAATGGCTAAAAACCTACTCCAAAATAGCAAAACAGTGACCTACAGAACAAAGCTAGTGCTACAAAATTTTCCATAGGGCCATACCACCCTAAGAAAACCTCCGTCCAAAACCCACATCATTTGGAGGTCATTTACATCATTTTTGTTCCTTACTTTACCCTCACATGCATGTACTAAAACCGAGGGCAAAAAGGTCATTTCATACATCCACATCATACCCAGTGTATAGATCTACTCAAGAGGAGTTCATAGGTACTGAGTTTGTCCATTTTGGATTTTTCTTTTAATTTATATGATTTTTCAAAGTTCAAACCGAGGAAAAGGTAAATAGAAAAAGAAAAAAACCAGATCTAAGTACCTCTACGTAATTAACCATAGTTTACAGGGGCTAGCGCGTAAGATCTGCAAGACTCAGCCCCCGTGCGGGAGAACCGGGTTGCAAATACGGAAAAGTCCGGGGGCTAGATCTAAAAAGATCCGGCCCCCGTCTTCTTCCTTGCGCCGGCCGCGGCCGCGCGGCGCGGCGCGCGCGCCGGCGAGCTCCGGCTCGCCGGAGCCGCGAAGAGGGGCGCGGGGGATGCGCGCGAGGACGGTGCTCACCCTGGGCTAGATCTCGTCGACGGCGGAGGCGGGGTTGAGGCGGGAACGGCGGTGAACGGCGGTGGCGTCGGCGTGAACCCGCGCGTCGCGGACGGCGAGCTCGGCGTCGATCTCGTCGGAGAGGGGGAGAACGACGACGAGGGTTAGCGGGGGAGGGGCGGCGTGGAGCGGCGGTTGCGGTGGTGCGGTCGGTTGGGCTCGGGGAGGCCGGGAGGAGGCGGCGCGAGCTCGGCCCCGAGCTCGGCCGGCAATGGCGGCGCGGCGAGAGAACGGCGCGGGCGAGGTGGAAACGGAACGGGGGAGAGCGGGAAAGGGCTAGGGTTTGGGGCGCGGGACCCTCCCCTTCTTTTGACGCGCCCGGGGGCGCCGCCCGTGGCTCGCCGTACTTACTGTACGCCGGCGAGCCACGCGGCGCGCGCCGGTTCGCGCCGTGGGCGCGACGCGGATCGCGGGCCCCACCTGTCAGCGACTCAAAACTGGGAAAAAGAAAAATGTGTTTTCTAGGCCTCTGTATTTCGCGATTTTAGCTCATTTCTAGGCTGAATTTGGAAAAAGTCCAATTGGAAGAAATGTTCTACTCTTTGAACTCTACAAGTTTGTCAATAGGCTCAACTCCAGAATCCAAGTGTAAATATGGTTTAAATTCAAATTTAGGAATCGGCCCTAGGTAAGAACAGGGTACCTTTATTGTTTGGAAAAAGGAAAAACCTTATTTCCAAGCCTTTTCACCCAAAGTACCTTTTGGGTAACTTACTTAGAATTTCAGTACCTACAACTTATTAAATGGAAGTGTTGCATGAAAGTGGTTGTAGGTTTATGCAAACTTATGGTTTTTAAACAAGGCTGATTTGAGTTGGTTTTCTGCACTGACAAAGAAAGACTCTAAACCCTATGTAGCCTTCATTATCTGGCCAAACCCCAATTATGAAAGTTGTTCAAAACTTCATTATCTACAAGTTTAGTAATATGAGTTTCTCCTAGATCCCAATAGATTTGGATTTATGAACAAGAACATAGCAGAACACATGCATAAAATTCAGATTTCAAGCATTCCATCTCATCCAAACAAGTCATAGCCTAATTACATGCAATCACATGATGCTAAATGATGCTTAGTGCATGATTAAGATATGATAATGCACCGACTGCCGCGAGATACAGAAACTCGTGCAGCGGCGCCTCAACAAGCGGTGGGAACGCCCGCCCAGGGACGACTCGCCCCCACGCTAGCGGCCTAGCAAGGGGAAGGCAACCAGCGACGGCGGAGCCACCGCTGGGGGCAAAGAGATGGGCTATCAGCCCCCGGAGTGGGAGCTCAAGAGCATCTACGCTCTGGCCAACTCCGACTCCGACTCCAGCGACAACGAGCGTCGCAAAAAGCTGTACGTCATGTACAGCGGGAGCCGGGAGGTTTCCTCCCGGCGAGACGTGAAGGCCCTGCGCCGAGAGGTCCTCTCGGTCAAGCCTAGTGTCCCCAAGGTGGCCCCACACCTCAAGTGGAGGAACACCACCATTTCCTTCGGGCCATCCGACTGCCCGGAGAACATGGCCGGGGCCGGTCTGCTGCCGATCATCACGTCGCCGGTGGTCGCCAATATCTGGCTCTACCACGTGCTGATCGATGGCGGGGCCGCCCTCAACATCATCAGCTACGCAGCTTTCAAGCAGCTGCAGATTCCGGAGTCACGCCTGGCTCCGTCGCGCCCATTCTCCGGAGTGGGCCTGCTGTCGGTCTACCCGAAGGGGAAGATTGACCTCCCGGTCACCTTCGGGACACCGGAAAACTTCCGCGCAGAGAGCGTCCAGTTCGACGTTGCGGATGTAAACCTGCCGTTCAACGCCATCATTGGCAGACCGGCGCTCTACCGCTTCATGGCCGTAGCCCATTACGGGTACTTGGTCGTGAAGATGCCCTCCCCGGCTGGTGTCCTCACCGTGCCGGGGGACCGCCTCGCCGCGGTCGCCGCCGTGGAGAAACTCCACGCCCTCGCTGCTGACGCAGCGGGCCCCGAGGGGGCCGACCCCTCAGCCTCTGGGATTAAGGCTCCTGCGAAGGACCCGAAGGTGCCCAAGGTGCGCCCAGCTGGCCCAGAAGACGTGCCAGTCAAGACCGTCCAGATCGGGGCGGAGGCCTCCCGGATGTGATGCTCCTGGCATCTCAGAAGCCTTAACACACGGTTAGATGAAGGCTAACGATAAATTAAGGCTTAATCATGCTTAGTGATTAACAGGAAGCACGTGGAGGAGCCACTAAATCAAAATTTTCTACACAAGATACAAGACCACACATTTCGTGGTTGAATAAGTCAACACTCACATGCTTTTGAGCTCAACTCCAAATGCCAGACCTCGGATAAGAAAAGTAGCCCTAGACCTTTCCGTTGGACAATGTTCAAAAAGCTAAAGACAAGAGGTTTAAAAGATCAAACCGAATCCAACCAACACTTCCTCCGAGGATAGCAAGTGTGATCGTGGGCAAACTTGAGCCCTAATAAAGCTTTCAAATTCATTAAGTACCCGAGCTCAACTCCGTTGACAAACTTGTTGTACATGTTATGGACTATCCTATTGCTACACTGAGCAGGGATCAAAGCTATCGTCTACTCACTCAAATTTTCACCCAAATATCTCATGGAAACAACTAGATCAACCCACACTTAGAATTTTCACAAGTATGGATTTTTAGCTTTTCCCTAAGTTGATTCTGAAATTACTTTTGAATTCACTATACAACTTCAAAATCTTCCTTTCTATGAAGTGGAATTAAACTTATCACCTTTCAAATGCACCTATTGTGGAAGTGATTGGATTTCATTTGATACTCCAAAAGTTTGAAACAAGAAAGTCTCTACACAAAGTGAAATTTCTGTTTTAATAAACCTTAGAACATAATTGTGTCTATAATTCAAAATCTGTTGGGTTTCAGACCAAAGTCATATTACCAAACTTTTAGGTCATAAACTAGAGAATAACTTTGGTAATTAGAGTTTGATCATATATTGAGTTTTAATTGGAGTTTGGGGTCATTTTCTACCAACACAGAAAACCAATCCAAATCTGACCTATTTAGTAATCTCAATGTTTCAATGACCTACAGCCACTTTCATGCAAAGATCAAATTAGAGAAGTTGTAGATATTGAAATTCTAAACAAACTTTTCAATATACACTTTGTGTGGTAAAGACCAGAGATAGGACTTTTGATTCTCACAATCAGTAGAGGTACCCTGTCCAAACTGGGAGCTGCAACCTAAATTCAAATGAAATTCATATTTGTACTTAGAATCTGAAGTTGAGCCTATTGACAAACTTGTAGAGTTCAAAGAGTAGAACATTTCATTCAATTGGGGGTTTTCCAAAATCAGCCTCTAAATTGGTCAAAATGGCGATTTTCAGTAGGGGAGAAAACACACATTCTATTTTTCTTTTTTCCATTTTCCCGCGGTCACTGACACCCAGGGCCCACTCGCCAGCGCCGCGCCGCGCTCAGAACGCGGCCGCCGCGTGGGCGCCGGCGAGCGGGCAGCGCGCCGCGCCACGGATCGCGCTCCGACCTCCACCCCGGCCTCACCTGGACGCGAAGCCATCCTCCTGCACTCGCCTCCTCACTCTCCTCACTCGGCTCACCCTCTGGCTCCCTCTGCGTCTCTCCACACGCGTAGCTCCGGTTTCCATGGCCGCCATGGCCGCTCGAGCTTGAGCTCGTCGCGCCGCCACAGTCCGGCCTCCCCACGCCATGAGACCACCACCATCGCCTTCGCCATTCCACCGCGCACTTGTAGCACTCGACCTCGTCGCCATCCCACGGCTCCATCGCCAAGTCGAGCCGTGCCCCGAGAGCACCCCGCCATGGCCACCACGATGAGCCGCGGCGAGCTCATGCACTGGCCGCCTTGCTCCCTCTCCCTCCGCGACACCGCGCGTCTCGCGCTCGCCTCATCCTCCTCCACCAGAACCCCAAGATCTAGAGCCTCGCCATGGGCCCTGGCCCCACTTCCACCGCGCCGCCCGCCATGGCCGCAATGACGAGCTCGGCATCACCGTGGAGACCCATCCTCGAGCCACCCCCGCGCCTCCACTCGTCGTCCTCCGGACTCGCCACATCCCCGCGCAGCTCGGGAGCCCGACCGCAGCCCCTACCGCCTTCTGCGCCGCCGAATCAAGCGGGAACCGCCGCGCACCGCCGCGCCGTGGCCGCCTCCGGTTCACCGCCACGCGCCGCTCGTACGCGCCTCCTCGTACGACTAGATCTGGGGGAATCAAATCCCCGTGGCCGGGAACGTCTTCCCCGACCACGTCGGCTCCAACTCCGTGCCTCCCTACGCGCCGGCGCGCGCCGAGACACCGGCCGCCGCGCGCGGTTCGCCACCGTCTGGAGGTAGAAGAAGAGGACCGGCCCCTTTTGCACAAATCCCCCTGAGGTTTTCGGTATTTGTTGTCCCGTTTCAATCACTATGCACTGAGTCTTGTATATCTTCTGTGCAGGCCCCTGGAAGTTAGGGTTAATTGCAGTCTAGCCCCTGGATCTATGGATTTCCCATTTTCCCTGATTTAAATCGGCTGAAACTTTGGAAAATCATATAAAATCAAATAAAAATCGTAAAAAGGTAAACTCAGTTGCATTGTACTCCTTGTAAATAGATCTACAAATTGGGTATGATGTGGAGGTGTGAAGAGTCTGTTTTACCCCTGGTTTAATGCATGCATGGTGTAGGGAAATAAATGGTAAAAGTGAACCAAATGAACTTCAAAAATTATGAAACTTGAACAATAGCTTTATTATGGCATCTAGGTACTGTGTGATTTTTGGTAGCCCTAGCATTGGTTGGTAAATGACTGTTTTGCCCTTATGCATGTATTTTAGGTATTTCCTTAACTTGTAAAATGGGGGCTACATGAAATATGCTCAAATGTGACATCTAGTATTTTCATGTACTTTATATAGTATGAGTAGTTCACTGGTAAAGTGTGAGGTCGTGCATGCATGTTTTAGCTGCTGTTATAAAAATGACAAGTGTTACGATGATTTAATCAAAAAGAGAAAAGTGCTATTCACCATGCTCTAAGAATTCCACCAAAATTCATGTAGCTATGTTACCCTGTAAGTATGCTTATGTGAATCATCCGTGTATCGTGGTCGTTGTTTCATGAAGGATTCATAAATGGTCGCTTAAATAGGATCAAATGTGAAGGAAATAAAAAGGGGGATGTAATGTACTCATATCTGCTCTTGTAAACTCCAATTGCTATATTTAACTTGCTGTGCCAAAAATGAAACCTTGTAAGCTAGATGGCTATATATTCCACATGCATGTTTCATCCTCATATGCCTAGGTTGCAAATCCTTAGTGTAACTAACAATGACCTAGGATAAGGTAGTTATTTATAACTAGTTCATTAATATGCTTGTATACAATAGGTATAATAAAAAAGTGCTCTCAGTCTAAAGAACTAACACGTGTTTCTTTTAAGTACTCCGTCCGATATGTTTGTCTTGCTAAATGTATCTTAGCGATCCAGGTAGCTATTGCATGATCTCATCGAGTCATCGCATTACCATGTTGTCAAGATGAATATGATTAGTAACTTGTATATGTGTGGCCGAATGATTGTGTACTTGCTTAAGGTCCATAAGAATGCTCTACGTTTAAATACTCTACCAATCACCTTTCCGGTACGTCCATGAAATGGTTATTCATGTGTGTGGTTAATATTCATGCATCTCGATCATTGCATCCTGCATATCATTCATATAGTGACGCTATTTGCAGATACGCGATCGAGAAATTAGCGCGTGGAACTACTTCAACCAACGGTGATCCAAAAGACCAACTAAGACCCATTCACGACCTGGAGGGCCCATCAGTCGTGTTTGGAAGGAGGAGTTGTCCAAGGGATCAAGGGGTTGCCTGGGGCAAAGCCTCACAACCCGGCAAACTAACCTTAGCTTAGTTTGTTGGTTTTCTTAAAATAAAACAAAGGTAGGCAGGACCATGCTTTACCTAGCAAATGATTTTGTTGAATGCTTACGCATCTGCATTAGGAGTTGTTTGGAAACCATTTGCATTAGACTCCTTGGCCGCCCTGGCCCTAGCACCTACAATAGAGTGCGTAGGACGAGTATGCCTAGTAATGCTAGGTACGAGTAGACACGAGTGAATGGGGTCACTCGTCGCGTAGGTGATTTTTCAAAAGTCACAGGAACTATTACTATGATGGAAGCTATGAGGATGCTCATGGTTTTAACTCGAGACCGGGCGGAGATATGGTTATATGAGAAAAATGATGATGATGATATGGATGGTATGGTGGACTCCGCCCGAGTCGCATAAGGCCGGTCGTTGTTCGCCTATTGGTCGGCATAACATTGCTAGGGTGCTTATCCGGAATCTATGGGCCGGTGAAAGTCTTACTTGTGACGTCTCAAGCAAGGGGCACGTTCCTACCCACTGGTTGAGAGGAAGGTGGCCGCGGAGGCGGGTGTCAAAGGAGGGCAGAACCCGACGTAACCGAGGTACCGCTCCTGCGACAACGCGCTCCGGGAGTCAGGCGGGAGTGGTCATCGAACTTGAGACGGGACAGGTGGAGATGGGAGAAGCATATGTGGAACGCTGGGAGTTAGTAAGCATATGCCATCCTGGTGCTTCTAGTTATTCCCGGGAATATAAAAATCGATTCGAATCGCTGATGCTCACCAGGTGTGAGAATGCCAATACCACTGACGGGCAAAGTAGTAATCCACTTGAATATGTTGTATTATGAATTCATGGTTTTGAATACTACATACTTGAATATACATGTTTTACTTTCATGCAGCTTTTATTATACTCATGATTAGTATTATTGATATGATAAACTAAGTAGCTGTCAAATCCTACTCTATATGATAAAGCAAGCAGCTGTAAATCCTGCTTCCAGATGTTGACTTGATTTTGTTTAAAATCAACAGCTAAGGATCAAATTCTTAGTAAGCAAGCTTTGCGTCAGCCGTAAGCCAATTCCATTAAGTCCTACTGAGTAATTAGTACTCAGGGTTTGCCCCCACTTTTGGCTTACAGGTACTGAAGACAACTGGATAACTGTGTTGGAGGTGGTAGAACCGGTGGGCTCGGTGCTACTCGCCTTGTTTATCTCTTCATGAAGACTATTTAAGTATATTGTTTCCGCTGCGAGATTTTTTGAAAATGCTTCCGCTATACATACTCTGAATTCGACTCCGCTATACATGTATATTTTTAAATCGCTTCCGCTATCTTTGAACATGTATTTGACTATTATCTTCGGTTTGTAAACTAAGTCTACTTATTCTCTACTTCAACTGCCTGTGATGATGTAATCTGTTGTGGCTCTTTCGAGGGCTAAATGTGTGTGATGTCGGTCTCCTCGGGCGGTGGTTACATCGAGTGCCCTTTGGGTAGCTCGACGGACTACCGGGTTTAGTCCGGCCTAAGTGCACTGTGAGCCAGAGGTGGCAGGTGTGCTTAGTCTGGATTAAGCAGGGCGGTTCCGCCACAGCTGGTATCAGAGCCGATCATACACAGACAACAGTTACATCATCAAGTTTTGGTTTACAAAACTATTTTCGAAAGCCCTTTTTAAGTGATTCAAAAAGGAGAGTATACGCTACGCCCGTATAAGGATGTTTAGTGTTATCCAGGTGACATCGCTGACATTCTGACCTAGATAGAACTCATGTGCATATTCGGCGCTTTGGAAAGCAACTTTTCGGCCATAACTGTCCCCAGTACTGGTGGAAGCTACTGGGATTTGCGAAGGGTTGTAAACCCTGCATTCATGCCCCATAGTAAAAGCTCTTTAAGGGTGGTGGGCATGCTTTGGATGCTTTCATGCCCACCACACTTACATTTGGTTTTGGGATCCACCTTTTTCTCGACAATCCCCAGTTCTGGTGGAACGTCAGGCTTTGAGGAAAAGGTGCATCGGCCCACCAACGTTGTCCACGCAGCGGTCACGTGTGGATGCCACATTAGGTGGTAATGTATGAGCATGCATTCTTCTGCAGGTACACTAACCACGTGCGGAATTAAGAACGACTAGACAACGGCTAGTTGCATTATGGAGAGACGTGCATATATGTCACCGAAATATCGCTAGCTATATATAAAATACATAGGATGTGTGAAGCGAGACCGGATAGGACGAATCATGCATCATTCCATCTCATCTCATTTGCTTTGCGATGCATTTGATTGAAAGTAACTTGGTGCATATTACAATTATACATGTGATGCTACTGTGCCAATACTTGGTTGGTTAAGCAAACGGAACCAACTGAAAAATTTTATACATGAATGGTAGTATAACTAATTGGCGACCCCTCTTCCATGCCTTCCTTACCATAAATATGAAAGATTCAATAGCTACAGCCTAAGACATGTCCATAGTTAAAAATCTGCGATAATGTGACCGTTTGTTAAAAATCCGAAATTCGATGTTGATCTAAATGGTTTTAGTAAAAACTTTCTATCAAAAAGTTGTAGCTGGAAACCTAACTAACAACTTTTCTATATTCACCTTGTTGCAAGAATGGAAGTAAAAACGCTCTACGACCAGTTTAATTCAAAATTTCAAATCTGGACAGCGAGTGCTGGGTGTGCAAATTTAAATTCTGGGCATGATCTAGACATAACTAGCTGAAACTTGTTATGCCAAAGTTGTAGAACATGAAGTTTACCACAAGTTTTCTATTTGGGCCTTGTCCTAAAAGTGCCTCTAACTGGACCAAACACCTGAATCTAGAACCAGACTCAAATCTGAACAGATGGGACCATAGCTTAGTAATCTGAAGTTCCGTCTATTTTAGGGTCCGAACTGGTAGAAACGTACTATACCAATGTCGTAGGAAACTTCAAAACAAACAACTTTGGTATTAAACTCTCAGCCTAAAACAGTTTCTATTCTAAATTATGATGGGTTTGGCGCAGAACATCAAGGATATACATGTTAGAAAGGAAGATAGTAATCGTGCCTCGATATTTAGATAGTCTCACCTTTGGCACATCTTTTGAAACTCTTAAAGGTAACACTTATGTATCATGCCAAGAAGATTGTTCAAATCAAAAATTGCTCTAAACCTGGTCGCCCTCACCGAAGATATCACAACAACAGAGTGAGAAGACAATGCTGAAGAGTACACCATATATGTGGCTTCGGTGCAACGCCTGCAACACGGGATAATTCTACTGACTGAACTCGACAAGCTCGAAGATCGAATCAAGATAGTTCTAGCATGTAAATTCTTAGTTGCTCGTTTGGTAGAAATCAATAGGTAATCTACAACTACAAGACTGGTGCACGAGCCTCCGCAATACCAGGAGCGTTCAAGAAGGTTGCCCAACACCTCATAACTGAAGCAGGAGGATTCCCCTCTAATCGACCCCAACATACGCAACGCCAACTTCTACACCGGCACATGAAGTGGGAGCTCCGCCAAGACAAGAATGAGTTCAGAAGATGCAACGTGCAAGATTATATCGTCGCTTACATACCCCTAGCAACGCTTAGAGTTCTTAATTGATGGCATGAGAGATAAAAGAGGGAGTTTTCGAGATCTACCTCAACTCCGACAACATTCTCCAAAATGATGATCTGTCAAGACTACAACACCACGGTGTCTCCCACATGAAGCTCCGCGCTGCATCGACATGACTGGAAGAAGAAGCTAGCTGTCGACCAAAAATGTTTTTTTAAATCCTACGATTAGGCAAACCGTACGGGTACCTATTGGTGTAGTGACAATGTTTAGCTTTGTCATGTATTGGCTGCACATTGAGTGAGTACGGATCACTGTGCCACTCGATCCTAACTTCTTGGAATCAACTCTAGGGTATCATGCCTTTCCCAACAATTGCAGAACCAGAGTTCCAAGCTCCACTGTTCCGTGTATTTCAAGCTCTTGCACTCCACGCATTTCAAACTTTTGTAGCCCACATGTTTTGGGTTCACGCCAATTCATGTACTTCTGAGTCTATGTCACCACCCCAACTCAACAGTTGATGGGCCATGTGTCTCTCGTTATCAAGATTCCTGTGTTTCCAACCTTTGAAATCTATGAGCTTTCAACTCCTTAGTCTACGTCACCAATACATCGAGATTCATGTCATACATACTACTTGATCAGGTCTTTATGTAACCTGATATTGTTCGCATCTCCTGAAATTGGATAGTTGTGCCACTCTTGATGTAGTGTCTACCCGAGCTGTCTGTGGTGCCGCGACGGAACCTAGGGTCCCGTGTGTACGGCCGTCACTCGGTTCCACTAGGGGCGCGCTGGTATCAAGACGTGCAAAGGCATGACACCGCTGAAATTGCGGAACATTCCTATCCGACTCCTAACACCTTGTTGACCTCTATATATCTAATTCGTGGAAATAATTTACTCTATTTTCACTGCCGCCTTGTATCGTTTCTTGCTTTGTTTCACCTTGCCTTTCTTGATCTGTGGAGAAAAATCCATCTCAATCCCGATATCGTTCACACCTTTGCCTCGCCTTGTTGAACCATGTTCTTCTCGATCAGCGGAGACGGATCGACTCTACGGTTCCACTCGTCCACATCTTTTCATTGACTTTGTTTATCCTTGCTAGTCGTGCTTCATGGGGATGATCAATTTTAATCTCCATGGTACGATTACAACCATTGGTCCTAGTCTCGGACTCCTTTATGCTTACCTTGATCAGCTTTAACGTCCGTATCTGTGGGAATGCTTGGTTCCATTTCCACTGTTTTGCTACGTCATTCCATGGCCTTCTTCCAACTTGCCTCTCTTGATTTGTGGGAAGAAATCAACTCTGTTTCCACCACTCTATCTTATGATTTCTTCCTTCGTATATATTGAATCTTATCTCCTAAAGAAGAACTTCAGCATCATCCACTGCACTAAGCTTTTGTTCTCGGCTAGTGCTTTCAACGCATTGTCCTTTTCAAGAGTTGTTTCATTCTTCTTTTGAAATTATCCTCAAAGTTGGGCTCACTAACCTTGGTGTTCTGTTAGTAAGCATAAGCCCTCTGCCTATACTTTTCTTGGTCAGTCTCGATCAATTATATGAAATCATACAAACTATCACCTTATCTAGGTGAATATGTCCTATCCTCTTTCCACGGCATCTTTCTCGAAACAATGAGTAGAATGTGCTATGTATCACCACATCTTACTCTTTGAAGAATGTTCGGATTTAATACCTTATATGTGTACACAGTCCCTATCAAATGAAATGAATGTGTCTCCCAAAAGCACATCCATTGATAACCCTTTGAATCCCAAGAGCCTTCATGGTTCGGTCCTCCGATTGTGTACCCCTTGCTTCTAATTGTCCTAAGACCTATATATTCATCACGTTTATAAATCTTGGTGTCAAAGTCAGGGAGTAACCCTGTTCCATTTTTCGAGTAAAGCACTGCCGTTTTCACATTGGCCACACCGTCTGGACGGTTTGTTCATTCGCTCTCATATAAACCACGACTTGCCGAGCCCCTGGGAAGGACCACCTTGGAAGTATTCAAAAGCTTTGTAACTAACTTGTGTTAAAGAGGCACTAACCATTCACGAGCCAGTTAACAAAGCAAATTGATGAGGGAATAAGTGTTACCATGTGTGATAGGAGCACCCGAACAACGAGGCCAAAACCTTTTACATTGCGCGGTAAGCCCTAGAACCCCGCTTCCTCCAAATCTCGGGACGAGATTTCTTTAAGGGGGGTGGGTTGTGATGCTCCTGGCATCTCAGAAGCCTTAACACACGGTTAGATGAAGGCTAACGATAAATTAAGGCTTAATCATGCTTAGTGATTAACAGGAAGCACGTGGAGGAGCCACTAAATCAAAATTTTCTACACAAGATACAAGACCACACATTTCGTGGTTGAATAAGTCAACACTCACATGCTTTTGAGCTCAACTCCAAATGCCAGACCTCGGATAAGAAAAGTAGCCCTAGACCTTTCCGTTGGACAATGTTCAAAAAGCTAAAGACAAGAGGTTTAAAAGATCAAACCGAATCCAACCAACACTTCCTCCGAGGATAGCAAGTGTGATCGTGGGCAAACTTGAGCCCTAATAAAGCTTTCAAATTCATTAAGTACCCGAGCTCAACTCCGTTGACAAACTTGTTGTACATGTTATGGACTATCCTATTGCTACACTGAGCAGGGATCAAAGCTATCGTCTACTCACTCAAATTTTCACCCAAATATCTCATGGAAACAACTAGATCAACCCACACTTAGAATTTTCACAAGTATGGATTTTTAGCTTTTCCCTAAGTTGATTCTGAAATTACTTTTGAATTCACTATACAACTTCAAAATCTTCCTTTCTATGAAGTGGAATTAAACTTATCACCTTTCAAATGCACCTATTGTGGAAGTGATTGGATTTCATTTGATACTCCAAAAGTTTGAAACAAGAAAGTCTCTACACAAAGTGAAATTTCTGTTTTAATAAACCTTAGAACATAATTGTGTCTATAATTCAAAATCTGTTGGGTTTCAGACCAAAGTCATATTACCAAACTTTTAGGTCATAAACTAGAGAATAACTTTGGTAATTAGAGTTTGATCATATATTGAGTTTTAATTGGAGTTTGGGGTCATTTTCTACCAACACAGAAAACCAATCCAAATCTGACCTATTTAGTAATCTCAATGTTTCAATGACCTACAGCCACTTTCATGCAAAGATCAAATTAGAGAAGTTGTAGATATTGAAATTCTAAACAAACTTTTCAATATACACTTTGTGTGGTAAAGACCAGAGATAGGACTTTTGATTCTCACAATCAGTAGAGGTACCCTGTCCAAACTGGGAGCTGCAACCTAAATTCAAATGAAATTCATATTTGTACTTAGAATCTGAAGTTGAGCCTATTGACAAACTTGTAGAGTTCAAAGAGTAGAACATTTCATTCAATTGGGGGTTTTCCAAAATCAGCCTCTAAATTGGTCAAAATGGCGATTTTCAGTAGGGGAGAAAACACACATTCTATTTTTCTTTTTTCCATTTTCCCGCGGTCACTGACACCCAGGGCCCACTCGCCAGCGCCGCGCCGCGCTCAGAACGCGGCCGCCGCGTGGGCGCCGGCGAGCGGGCAGCGCGCCGCGCCACGGATCGCGCTCCGACCTCCACCCCGGCCTCACCTGGACGCGAAGCCATCCTCCTGCACTCGCCTCCTCACTCTCCTCACTCGGCTCACCCTCTGGCTCCCTCTGCGTCTCTCCACACGCGTAGCTCCGGTTTCCATGGCCGCCATGGCCGCTCGAGCTTGAGCTCGTCGCGCCGCCACAGTCCGGCCTCCCCACGCCATGAGACCACCACCATCGCCTTCGCCATTCCACCGCGCACTTGTAGCACTCGACCTCGTCGCCATCCCACGGCTCCATCGCCAAGTCGAGCCGTGCCCCGAGAGCACCCCGCCATGGCCACCACGATGAGCCGCGGCGAGCTCATGCACTGGCCGCCTTGCTCCCTCTCCCTCCGCGACACCGCGCGTCTCGCGCTCGCCTCATCCTCCTCCACCAGAACCCCAAGATCTAGAGCCTCGCCATGGGCCCTGGCCCCACTTCCACCGCGCCGCCCGCCATGGCCGCAATGACGAGCTCGGCATCACCGTGGAGACCCATCCTCGAGCCACCCCCGCGCCTCCACTCGTCGTCCTCCGGACTCGCCACATCCCCGCGCAGCTCGGGAGCCCGACCGCAGCCCCTACCGCCTTCTGCGCCGCCGAATCAAGCGGGAACCGCCGCGCACCGCCGCGCCGTGGCCGCCTCCGGTTCACCGCCACGCGCCGCTCGTACGCGCCTCCTCGTACGACTAGATCTGGGGGAATCAAATCCCCGTGGCCGGGAACGTCTTCCCCGACCACGTCGGCTCCAACTCCGTGCCTCCCTACGCGCCGGCGCGCGCCGAGACACCGGCCGCCGCGCGCGGTTCGCCACCGTCTGGAGGTAGAAGAAGAGGACCGGCCCCTTTTGCACAAATCCCCCTGAGGTTTTCGGTATTTGTTGTCCCGTTTCAATCACTATGCACTGAGTCTTGTATATCTTCTGTGCAGGCCCCTGGAAGTTAGGGTTAATTGCAGTCTAGCCCCTGGATCTATGGATTTCCCATTTTCCCTGATTTAAATCGGCTGAAACTTTGGAAAATCATATAAAATCAAATAAAAATCGTAAAAAGGTAAACTCAGTTGCATTGTACTCCTTGTAAATAGATCTACAAATTGGGTATGATGTGGAGGTGTGAAGAGTCTGTTTTACCCCTGGTTTAATGCATGCATGGTGTAGGGAAATAAATGGTAAAAGTGAACCAAATGAACTTCAAAAATTATGAAACTTGGACAATAGCTTTATTATGGCATCTAGGTACTGTGTGATTTTTGGTAGCCCTAGCATTGGTTGGTAAATGACTGTTTTGCCCTTATGCATGTATTTTAGGTATTTCCTTAACTTGTAAAATGGGGGCTACATGAAATATGCTCAAATGTGACATCTAGTATTTTCATGTACTTTATATAGTATGAGTAGTTCACTGGTAAAGTGTGAGGTCGTGCATGCATGTTTTAGCTGCTGTTATAAAAATGACAAGTGTTACGATGATTTAATCAAAAAGAGAAAAGTGCTATTCACCATGCTCTAAGAATTCCACCAAAATTCATGTAGCTATGTTACCCTGTAAGTATGCTTATGTGAATCATCCGTGTATCGTGGTCGTTGTTTCATGAAGGATTCATAAATGGTCGCTTAAATAGGATCAAATGTGAAGGAAATAAAAAGGGGGATGTAATGTACTCATATCTGCTCTTGTAAACTCCAATTGCTATATTTAACTTGCTGTGCCAAAAATGAAACCTTGTAAGCTAGATGGCTATATATTCCACATGCATGTTTCATCCTCATATGCCTAGGTTGCAAATCCTTAGTGTAACTAACAATGACCTAGGATAAGGTAGTTATTTATAACTAGTTCATTAATATGCTTGTATACAATAGGTATAATAAAAAAGTGCTCTCAGTCTAAAGAACTAACACGTGTTTCTTTTAAGTACTCCGTCCGATATGTTTGTCTTGCTAAATGTATCTTAGCGATCCAGGTAGCTATTGCATGATCTCATCGAGTCATCGCATTACCATGTTGTCAAGATGAATATGATTAGTAACTTGTATATGTGTGGCCGAATGATTGTGTACTTGCTTAAGGTCCATAAGAATGCTCTACGTTTAAATACTCTACCAATCACCTTTCCGGTACGTCCATGAAATGGTTATTCATGTGTGTGGTTAATATTCATGCATCTCGATCATTGCATCCTGCATATCATTCATATAGTGACGCTATTTGCAGATACGCGATCGAGAAATTAGCGCGTGGAACTACTTCAACCAACGGTGATCCAAAAGACCAACTAAGACCCATTCACGACCTGGAGGGCCCATCAGTCGTGTTTGGAAGGAGGAGTTGTCCAAGGGATCAAGGGGTTGCCTGGGGCAAAGCCTCACAACCCGGCAAACTAACCTTAGCTTAGTTTGTTGGTTTTCTTAAAATAAAACAAAGGTAGGCAGGACCATGCTTTACCTAGCAAATGATTTTGTTGAATGCTTACGCATCTGCATTAGGAGTTGTTTGGAAACCATTTGCATTAGACTCCTTGGCCGCCCTGGCCCTAGCACCTACAATAGAGTGCGTAGGACGAGTATGCCTAGTAATGCTAGGTACGAGTAGACACGAGTGAATGGGGTCACTCGTCGCGTAGGTGATTTTTCAAAAGTCACAGGAACTATTACTATGATGGAAGCTATGAGGATGCTCATGGTTTTAACTCGAGACCGGGCGGAGATATGGTTATATGAGAAAAATGATGATGATGATATGGATGGTATGGTGGACTCCGCCCGAGTCGCATAAGGCCGGTCGTTGTTCGCCTATTGGTCGGCATAACATTGCTAGGGTGCTTATCCGGAATCTATGGGCCGGTGAAAGTCTTACTTGTGACGTCTCAAGCAAGGGGCACGTTCCTACCCACTGGTTGAGAGGAAGGTGGCCGCGGAGGCGGGTGTCAAAGGAGGGCAGAACCCGACGTAACCGAGGTACCGCTCCTGCGACAACGCGCTCCGGGAGTCAGGCGGGAGTGGTCATCGAACTTGAGACGGGACAGGTGGAGATGGGAGAAGCATATGTGGAACGCTGGGAGTTAGTAAGCATATGCCATCCTGGTGCTTCTAGTTATTCCCGGGAATATAAAAATCGATTCGAATCGCTGATGCTCACCAGGTGTGAGAATGCCAATACCACTGACGGGCAAAGTAGTAATCCACTTGAATGTGTTGTATTATGAATTCATGGTTTTGAATACTACATACTTGAATATACATGTTTTACTTTCATGCAGCTTTTATTATACTCATGATTAGTATTATTGATATGATAAACTAAGTAGCTGTCAAATCCTACTCTATATGATAAAGCAAGCAGCTGTAAATCCTGCTTCCAGATGTTGACTTGATTTTGTTTAAAATCAACAGCTAAGGATCAAATTCTTAGTAAGCAAGCTTTGCGTCAGCCGTAAGCCAATTCCATTAAGTCCTACTGAGTAATTAGTACTCAGGGTTTGCCCCCACTTTTGGCTTACAGGTACTGAAGACAACTGGATAACTGTGTTGGAGGTGGTAGAACCGGTGGGCTCGGTGCTACTCGCCTTGTTTATCTCTTCATGAAGACTATTTAAGTATATTGTTTCCGCTGCGAGATTTTTTGAAAATGCTTCCGCTATACATACTCTGAATTCGACTCCGCTATACATGTATATTTTTAAATCGCTTCCGCTATCTTTGAACATGTATTTGACTATTATCTTCGGTTTGTAAACTAAGTCTACTTATTCTCTACTTCAACTGCCTGTGATGATGTAATCTGTTGTGGCTCTTTCGAGGGCTAAATGTGTGTGATGTCGGTCTCCTCGGGCGGTGGTTACATCGAGTGCCCTTTGGGTAGCTCGACGGACTACCGGGTTTAGTCCGGCCTAAGTGCACTGTGAGCCAGAGGTGGCAGGTGTGCTTAGTCTGGATTAAGCAGGGCGGTTCCGCCACACCGGACCACCCGCATCGCGGGGAATCTGGGGGGAAAATAGGAAGACGCGCTCGTTGCCTTCCTCCGAGCAAATGTTGACGTGTTCGCCTGGGAACCGTCACAAATGCCCGGGATCCCTAGGACGGTGATTGTGCACCGTCTGAAGATCAACCCGGATGCCAAGCCGGTGCGGCAGAAGCCACGAAGGCAGTCCGTGGAGCGTCAGGACTTCATCCGTCAGGAGGTCCGGAAGCTTCTAGACGCGGGCTTCATCGAAGAGGTCCATCACCCCGAGTGGCTAGCCAACCCGGTAGTTGTCCCTAAGGCAAATGGGAAGCTCCAGATGTGTATCGACTACACCAGCCTCAATAAGGCGTGTCCTCCGGACCCTTATCCCCTTCCGCGCATAGATCAGATAGTAGATTCCACCTCCGGGTGTGAGCTTTTGTCTTTTTTGAATGCGTATTCCGGGTTCCATCAGATCCGGATGAACGAAGAGGATAAGAGGCATACAGCCTTTGTAACGGTAGATGGTCTGTACTGTTACGTTGTAATGCCTTATGGTCTGAGGAATGCTTTGCCCACATTTCTGCGTGGCATGAACTTTACGTTCCGTGACCTAATCAGAAATATAGTCGAGGTTTACGTCGATGACATCGTTGTCAAGACCAGGGAAGGGTCAACCTTGCTGGAGGACCTGACCCTCATTTTCGACAGGCTGCGCACAACGCGCACGAAGCTGAACCCCAAGAAATGCGTCTTTGGCGTCTCAGCTGGTAAGCTGTTGGGTTTCCTGGTATCGCACCGGGGCATTGAGGCAAACCCAACCAAGATCAGGGCGATCGAGGCTATGCGGCCACCTAACTGCATCAAGGACCTGCAGAAGCTCACCGGGTCCTTGGCAGCCCTCAGCCGCTTTATCTCAAGGCTAGCTGAGAGAGCCCTGCCCTTCTTCAAGCTTTTGAGGAAGTCCGGACCATTTATATGGATCGAAGAGGCTGAACAAGCCTTCCAGGAACTGAAGCAGCATCTCACCACACTACCCATATTGGTGGCGCCAGAGCCTGGTGAGACTCTGTATCTCTACCTCGCAGCAACATCCGAGGTAGTCAGCATGGTCCTGGTCGCTGAGAGACCAGAGCACCCCCACAAGGGAGGGACCGGGACCCCCCGAGTGGAAGGCGGTGGTCCGTCCACCGCAGAAACAACGACCGGCTCCGAAACCAGAGGTCCGGCCGACACCCTACCCTGCCAAGGTAGTGAGCTGCCAGAGGCAGAGGGGCGGGCTGCCCAGGAGGCTGACTTAACAAAGGCGGGTGGCCTGGGATCCTCCGCAAGGGTCCGGACCACCCAGAGGCCGGTGTATTACGTCAGCGAGGTCCTCCACGGGGCAAAGGCCAGGTACCTGGAAACTCACAAGTTTGCTTATGCGTTACTGGTAGCTTCCAGGAAGTTGCCCCATTACTTCCAGGCGCATAAGATTGTCGTGGTGACCTCTTACCCGCTAAGAGCGATCCTGCACAACTCTAACGCCACCGGGAGTATCGCCAAATTGGCTGCGGAGCTGGCAGAATTCCAACTCGACTTCCAGCCCCGCAGCGCTACCAAAAGCCAGGTCCTGGCAGACTTCATCACGGAATGGACACCCACTGCCGCTGAGTCGGGAGGCCCGCAGTCTGAGGCGGGTCCTTCACAGCCAGGCAGGCCTGTCCGGGTTTTCACCGAGCCACACTGGACGCTCTTTTTCGATGGGTCCGCCCGCGAGAGGGGATCCGGAGCAGGTGTGGTACTCGTGGACCCAGACGGAGATCAAGTAAAGTACATAGTACGCTTCGAGTTCAAAGCCACCAACAACATGGCAGAATACGAAGCCTTGATCTTCGGGCTAATGTGTGGCGGAACCGCCCTGCTTAATCCAGACTAAGCACACCTGCCACCTCTGGCTCGCAGTGCACTTAGGCCAGACTAAACCCGGTAGTCCGTCGAGAGTCCTTCGAGCTCTCGATAACACCAATTCCCGAGGAACCGACATCAAACACATCCGACTCTCGAAGGAGCCACAACAATTACATCATCACAGGCAGTTGAAATAGAGAATAATAGATTTAATTTACAACTCAATTGTATGAAATCAAATACATGTTCAAATATAGCGGAAGCGAATTCAGAGTATATATATAAAGCGGAAGCGTTTTCAAAATCTCGCAGCGGAAACAATATACTTAAGCAGCCTTCATGAAGAGATGAACAAGGCGTGTAGGACTGAGCCCACCAGTACTACCACCTCCAACACAGATGTCCGGATGTCGACAGCACCTGTAATCCAAAAGTGGGGGCAAACCCTGAGTACTAATTACTCAGTAGGACTTAATGGACGGGGCTTGCGGCTGACGCAAAGCATGCTTACTAATCATGTGGATCCTTAGCTGTTGATTCTTAAACCAAATCATCTTAACATAAGATAGCAAGATTTGACAGCTGTTATTCATTAATCATGAAGATCATTTATATCATAAAGTAAATACTTGCAGAAAGTAAAACATAAATACATGTCCCGTTCCAAGATTCACAGCGCCTCCATCCCACCCCTTGGGAGTAGCCGTCTCAGGAGCGATACCACGGTACGTCGGGTCAGCCCTCCCTCGACCTCTAAGCATCTCCCAAGTCCATCGACCTCCTAGCAGTGGATGGGCGACACCCTGAATAGTGTGACGGATCATACACATCCAAGCATGTTGTATAAAAAGGCGTGACTTAGTAAACAGCATGTTACAGTTATTACTATGTTGCCCGCGTGCGATATCTGGCATTCTCATACCTGGTGAGCATCAGCGATTCGAATCGATTTGTTAATTCCCCGGAATAACTAAAAATGCCAAGTGATATATGCTTACTAGCCATCGCGTTCCACACATATATCCCTCATCTCCACCTGTCCCGTCCCAAGATTCACAGCGCCCCCAACTAACCCTTGGGAGTAGCCATCTCAGGAGCGATACCACGGTACGTCGGGTCAGCCCTCCATCGACCTCCAAGCACCTCCCAAGTCCATCGGCCCCCTATCAGTGGATGGGCAGCACCATGAATAGTATGACGGGGCCGGTAAGACTTTCACCGGTCCCACGACCCGGATAAGCACTCTAGCAATGGTATGCCGATCAGCAGGCGAACAGCGAACGGGCCTTATGCGACTCGGTCGGAGTCCACCATACCTTGCCACATCATCATTTTTCTTATAATATTCCCATAACTCCGCCCGGTCTCTATTTAACATCAGCAATAATAATCATAAATTGTATCATAGTAAGATTTCTGAGGTTTGTAAAATCACCTACGCGATGAGTGACTCCATTCACTCGTATCTACTCGTACCTAGCAATTCTAGGCACTCGTCCTACGAATTCTATGTATAGGTGCTAGGGCCAGGGCGGCCAGGATGTCTAATGCAGTTGGTTCCAAACAACTCCTGATGCATATGCCTAATCATCAAGACATAAGATGTTTGCTGGGTATAGTATGGTCCTGCCTACCTTTGATTCACTTTAATAGAACCAACAAACTAAGCTACTGTTAGTTTGCCGGGTTGTGAGGCTTTGCCTCAGGCAACCCCTTGATCCCTTGGACAACTCCTCCGTCCAAACACGACTGATGGGCTCTCCAGGTCGTGAGTGGGTCTTAGTTGGTCTTTTGGATCACCGTTGGTTGAAGTAGTTCCACGCACTTGGTTCTCGATCACGTATCTGCAATAAGCGCCACTATATGGATGACATGCGTGATGATGCAAGGAATAGGATGCATGAATATCACGCACACGCGATAAACGGTCATTGCATGATTAGACAAAAAAAATGATTGACAATTATTTAAACAAGATCACCCTGGTGGACATAAAGCTAGCATAACCCATATAATTAGAGACACGCAATACAACACTCGGACTAATGCATGAGCGAGATATCAAATTAGATTGTTCGTTATCATTTTATGTGTAAGCAAAACGTCACACAAGTATATGACTACACCTGTAGTGAATTACTACACCATTCTCCTAACATGAGTAACAGTAATACATTCATGAACTGATAACAAGCTTATCCAATCACATGGCTAGCTAGTAAGTCATTTATCGTAAAGGAACCATGTTGGGTACTAAGGGGATGAAACCACACAATGATGATGCAAAGCCAAAACATTATTCGGTGTTTTGTTTGGAATGAGTTATACATCATAAAGGGAGAACATGTCACACTAAGCATTTATAGGAAGCATTCTTTAGCTATACTTAGCATGGACTGCATGTACAAAAATTTACAAGTTAAAATTCCCAAGTTTGACAGGACATCTATTTTCCATGTATATATATAGTGCAAATTAAGATGTACATATGAACAGTGTGAATGGCCCTCTAGCATATACTTTCTGGACTCTATGCATCAACCTTAGGCTACCAAATTTTTCGGAGAATTTTTCCTAGCAAGTCATGACCACTTTTTCTATTTATCATTTCCAACATGCTCCACTTTATTATTTTCAAATCACCAATGAAATTTAACATGAAGGGGCTCATATTTTACCAGTGAGATACTTATACTACCTAAGGTATATGAAAAATGCTAGAGAGTCAATTTGAGCATATTCTTTGTAGCCTCCAATTTCTAAGTTAAATAAAAGCACATAACACAGGTATAATGGTAAAAGGGTAAATAAACATTAAGTGCTAGGGCTATAAAAATTCACATAGTGCTGCAATATCACAAGAAAGCTACTCTCCAAATTTCATAGCATTTGGAGTTCATTTAGTCCACTTTCGACTTTTATCCTAATTAATCATGCATGCAACAAACCAAGGGCAAAACAGACATTTCACACTTCCACATCATACCAATCATGTAGATCTACTTAAGAGGAGTCTAACGCAACTGAGTTTGTCCATTTTGGATCTTTCTGTGATTTTATATGATTTTCCAAAGTTTGCTGACGAAATAAATGCATATAATTACAAATACACTAGACGAGGGACTAGATCGTGAATAACCATAGCTTTCAGGGACCTGCACGCAAGTATACGTAGACTCAGTGAATAGTGTATTGAACTTGAACTGAAATAAACAAAGCGACAGGGGCCTTTTCGCAAAACCGGCCTCTCCTTCTACCTTCCACCTCTTCCTCCTTTGGCCGAACGCAGGGGAAGGGGGCGGCGGCGCTCCGCCGGCGGCGTGGGACGCGCACTTGGAGCCGACGGGCTTCGGCGAGGTGCGCCTGGCAGTGGGGCTTCTTTCCCCCCAACTTTCGTCGTGCGGGATGGACCGTGGAAGTGAGGCGGCTGCGGTGAACCCGTGAGTCACGGCGCGGCGGTGCGCGGTGGCGCGGATGTGATCCACCGGCTCCGGTGACGGGAAGGGAAGCGGAGGGGCGCTCCGGCTGCGCGAGGACGAGGCGAATCCGAAGGTGGTGGAGTGGAGACGCGGGGACGACCCGGAGATGGGTCTCCACGGTGAGCCCGAGCTTGGCCACGGCTGTCATGGCGGCCGCGCGTGGAGGGGGCGCGTGAGGCACTGGTGGAGGCCGATACGCAGTGGGGATGGTAGAGGAGGGCCGCGCGGACATGGTGACGGGGAAGGCATGGAGGGATAGAACCGAGGGTAGCCGGGGCATGAGCTTGCGCTCCTGTGGCCATGGCGGCGGCCATGGCGTGCACGTACGCGGAGAACGCTCGGGCAGTGCAGGGCTCTGGGGGATTCGGTGGAGGGTATCGAGGTGATGGTGGTGGTTGCGACGCATGGAGAGGACGCGGACCGAGACGGCGGGTGCACGAGCTCGTCACGAGCTCGGGCTCGGTGTCCATGGCGGGCGGCGCTCCGCTCTGCGCAAGCGGAGGCAGAGAGAGGCAAGGGAGCCGGGCAAGGAAGTGAGGGCGAGAGTGAACGGGGACGCGTTCTCGTCTAGATGCGGAGCAGGCAGGGCGCGGCCCTCGGCATCGGCCGGCGTCGGCCACGCACGGTGCGGGCAGGCGTCGCCCGCCGCGTGGGCGAGCTGAAGCGGGGAAGATGGACGGCGAGGGTTGCGTGGACGCGGTCCAGTGGACCGTGTCTTTGACGAGTAGGACCGGGTGAGGAGTGGAGAGGGAGCGGTCTATGGACTCGGTTCGCGGAAGGAAACGGATGTGGGACCCACAAATGCCCTCCACCGGCGGGAATCCGAGACGGGCTGACTGGTGGGGCCCACGTGTCATAGAGACAAAATGGAAAAGCAAATCCCGAAAATGGAAATGTGAGGTTTGACCAGCTAGAGTTGTTTCTGGATTCTGTCTATTTGACTAATTTAGAAGCCGAATTGGAAAATGCCTCAATTGGATGAAATGTTCTACTCTCCGAGGTCTACAACTTTGGCAAAATCCATGATACCAAGTTCTGTGGAGAAATGTGGTTTAAATTTGAATTTACCCCGCTGACCAATGTTTGACCAAAAAAACCCTCCTGCTTAGAACTTCTAAAATTCCACCTTCTGCCCATTTTCATACAAGAAATTTTATACCAATGTTGTTTATAATTTCATGATCTACATCTTATTCAATTGGAGTTTTGCAAGATTATAGCTGTAGACCAATTTAAATTTGAAATTACTAATCAAATCTAGTTTGGACAGAAATCACATGCTGACAGAAAAGATCCCAAAACACTATTCAAATCACTATGCATGTCAACACTCCAATTACCAAAGTTGTTCCTAATATAATTTTCTACAAGTTTGGTATATAAAGTTTTGCTTGGATCACCACAGATTTTGAATTATAAGCACAAACATTGTTGAGGGTTTGGTAAAACTGCAGCTTTAGTTTAAGTAGAGTCTTTCTTGTTTCAAACTTTTGAATACTCAAATGAAGTCTAAACACCTCCACTATAGGTGCATTTAAAAGGTGATAAGATCAATTTCATTTCATAGAAAGGGAGAATTTGAAGTTGTATAGTGAAATCAAAAGTAATTTCCGATTCAACTTAGGGAAAAGCTGAAAATCCATACTTGGGAAAATTCTAAGTGTGGGTTGATCTAGTTGTTTCCATGAGATATTTGGGTGAAAATTTGAGTGAGTCGACGATAGCTTTAATCCCTGCTCAGTGTAGCAATAGGATAGTCCAGAGCATGTACAACAAGTTTGTCAACGGAGTTGAGCTCGGGTACTTAATGAATTTGAAAGCTTTATTAGGGCTCAAGTTTGCTCACGATCACAACTAGCACTTATCAAGAAACTTTGGATTGGACCTTTTAATCCTCCTGTCTTTAGATTTTTGAACATTGTCCAACAGAAAGGTCTAGGGCTACTTTTCTTATCCGAGGTTTGGCATTTGGAGTTGAGCTCAAAAGCATGTGAGTGTTGACTTATTCAACCACGAAATGTGTGGTCTTGTATCTTGTGTAGAAAATTTTGATTTAGTGGCTCCTCCACGTGTTTCCTGTTAATCACTAAGCATGATTAAGCCTTAATCCATCGTTAGCTTTCATCTAACCGTGTGTTAAGGCTTTTGAGATGCCAGGGGCATCACATAATGGCCGCCCAATCACTGGGAATCAAGCAGCTCCTAGTCAAAGGAGATTCCCAGCTGGTGATCAGACAGGTCCGGGGGGAGTGCTGCTGCAACAACCCCCAGCTCGCAGCGTACCTCATACGAGTGAGGGAGCTCGAGAAAGACTTTGAGGTCCTGGAGCTGCAGCACATTCCAAGAGACCTCAACTCAGTAGCAGATGACCTCTCCGCGAGAGCATCAACTCGGGGCCCAGTACCCGATGGCGTCTTCGAAAGACAGCTACTGAGACCAACCGCCCAGCCAGCCGAACTGGGTGAAGGGGGCGGAACTAGCACCTCGAAGCTAGCAGTCCCGATGGTCCTCCACCTCTGGGGGCCATCAAGGATCGTGTGGACTGATGACCCCGGCACATCATCAGGGACACATCCACTGGCTCAGGGCAGTCCCGATGCATGGATCTCCGAAATCCGGGACTACCTGAAGGACAAAATCCTTCCCGATGAACATGTGTCTGCTGAGCGCATAGTGCGGTTGGCTAAACGCTACACACTGTAGAAGGGGATCTCTACCGGCGTGGCGCCAACGGCATCCTCATGCGATGCATAACCCAGGAAGAGGGTCGTGATTTACTCACGGAGATCCATGGGGGCGAGTGCGGGAATCATTCGGGGTCCCGTACGCTGGTCGGTAAAGCTTTTCGGCACGGATTTTACTGGCCGACAGCTTTCCAGGATGCAGCCGAGCTGGTAAGGTCCTGTAAAGCGTGCCAGTTCCACGCAAAGCAGATACACACACCAGCTCAGCCGCTGCAGATGATTCCGCCCTCCTGGCCCTTCGCAGTATGGGGGGTAGACATCCTGGGACCATTTCCTAAGGCTGTCGGTGGGTACCGATACCTCTATGTTGCCATTGACAAATTCACAAAATGGCCAGAGGTAACCCCAGTGGTGAAAATCACCCAAGGAACCGCAACAGCTTTCCTCAAGTCCATTGTATGCCGGTTCGGCGTCCCTAACCGTATCATAACGGACAATGGGGCCCAGTTCAGGAGCCGAGTCTTCCAGGGTTACTGTGACGGCGTTGGTATCCAGCTATGCTTCGCGTCGGTAGCACACCCCAGGAGCAATGGACAAGTAGAAAGGGCTAATGCGGAAATCCTCAGGGGGCTCAAGACTTGCACCTACGACTGCTTAAAGAAGCACGGTGCCAAGTGGATCGATGAGCTCCCCTGTGTGTTGTGGGGAAACCGGACCACACCCAGCCGAGCGACCGGGGAAACCCCGTTCTTCCTGGTGTACGGGGCCGAAGCATGCCTCCCGCCAGAGATTCTCTTGGGCTGCCTACGGGTCCAAGCTTTTGATGAATCTTTGCAGGAACAGGACAGGCGCGACGACATCGACCTCGTCGAGGAGCAACGGTGGCAAGCGGCAATCCGGAACGCACGGTACAACCAGGCGCTCAAGCGCTATCATGAACGGACCGTGCGGGGAAGGGTCCTCCAACCTGGGGACCTGTTCCTGAGACGTATCCTAAACCGAGAAGGGCTCAACAAACTCTCCCCTAGCTGGGAGGGGCCCTTCAAGGTGACGGAAGTAAGTCGCCCCGGTTGCGTCCGTCTTGCCACAGAGGAGGGCGTTCCGCTGCCAAACCCATGGAACATCGAACACCTCCATAAGTTTTATCCATAGGCAGAAGCAGGGCTTTTTTTCTTTCGTTATAAAGTAGATAATACCACCATGTGGTCCAGAGCGGTGGAGGTCCGCCCTTGTAATCTCGGCCTCTGGCTGACGTCACATGATTTCACCTTATAAATAAAGGAAATTGCCCCTGTTGCTGCCTTTGCGATGATTTCAATTATCTCCTTATCTCCCTATCAATATCGTTATCACTAACCCCCGCCCGGTACCCTATTATCGCCTAAAGCTTGAAACGGGAAAATCTGACTTGAGAGCAGGTGAGGAATACCTTGTCTAGTCGCTCGGGTGTGGTCCGCCGTGCTGGGGCCAGCTCCCGAGAAAAGGAACTTGCCTTGGTGGCCCGGAGTCGTCAGCTGCTTAGCCTGGTCCCGTACCCTAAGCACTGTACACTCCCCACTTCGCCGCAAGTTCCCCAGTACCAGGAACAGAGCGTGCAGCACGCCGAACCACACCCTCGCCATTAGCAAGCTCTCCAGACCCTGACCAACAAGGTCCAATCCCGTAAAGCCCTAAGGCACCTGAGAAAGATGTGTTTCGCTGAAAGAGGCCTGTAGCGTCAGGAGCCGGTCCGTGTCTAAGATACCTGAAACAGGGATAGTCCGGGGCTGTACAGTGCCTTAGCCTAGTCCTGCACCCTAAGCCTGTGCACCCTACTATCCCCATCCGGGCATCTTGGTCACGGAC
The DNA here is from genome assembly GCA_022530915.1 of Paspalum notatum. Classification (NCBI taxonomy): domain Eukaryota; kingdom Viridiplantae; phylum Streptophyta; class Magnoliopsida; order Poales; family Poaceae; genus Paspalum; species Paspalum notatum. The sequence continues at coordinate 31,241,699 of CM039692.1, forward strand.
CATGCACCCAGGAACGCCGGACCACAATCAGTCGAGAAAAGTCAACTCAGAATAGGGTCCCGCGGGTCTACTACTAACATCTACCATGAGTTGCATGCAGGTCCGATTCCTGACTTGGTGGTAGCCAGCCTCAAAACTAGAGCCTACCTACCAGGGGACCAGGGGTCAGACAGAACCATGCCAGCATGCAACAGGAAAGAGGGAAGGTACAACATACAGATAAGTCACAACGCCCATCCTCCCTAATTTCATAAGTTGTCCATCCAAATATCTTACAAAAAAAAAGAAAAAGATACACTTGAAGCCGGATTGAAGGGGGCTCTGTTCTTGCCAAAGGCAAGGGCAGAAGATCCACAGGCAGCACGAGAGCTCAACCGCGATGGCATCCTCGGTGGCAACCGCGCGGAACCAACGCGGCCGAGCGCGACAGACAGCTCGGGGTCCTCGGGGCGCGCAAGCCGAGGAGCATCGGCACCAGCGACGGGGAGACGGCAGCAAAGCTGCTGAGCTCCTGCCATGGCCACGCCGCCTCCAGCCACGCTGCCGCTGAGCGCGCGCTGTGGGGCACTTGGCAGTGGTTCAAGAGTGCCCTGTCCCACTGACCGGTGCCGGATCCCCCTCGACAGCCACGCAGGTGCGGGGCCGTCGGGAGGGAGCTTGGCTGCAGGTGTCCCCTATGAAGACACTCGTAGCCAAAAATCGGCACTCATATGAAGAAACTCATAGCCAAAGAAGATGGGTTCCATGGGAACACTCCCAGGCCATCCTAAGAGTATCTTTTCCAACTTGAGGAAATACTCTTGGAGAAACTCCCCATGCCTTGCTGCATGGAAGGGGCCATGCCCCTCCTAGAGAGGAAGGGAGTCCCATGTTCTACCCTACCTTGCTTGGCTATGCAACTGGAGAAGTTGTGTTGAGGACGGGGTGGCATGCCCCTATTTATAGGGATAGCCCGAGACACTGCGGCTGCCAAGCCCAAGGCGTGGTAAGGAGCGCGGCTCACGGGCGCACTATTTCCTTCTGACGCGCCTGGGTCAGACTGAGAGCGCGCGCCTCTGTAAGGGCTGCGCCGCCCGAGAGTGAGGTGACCTATTCCTGCGATAGGGCAGGAGAGCATCCGATGCCCTGCCCGCCAGCAGAGACAAGACTGGACATAGAGGGACGAGGGAGACCCTACGGAGAGCACGCGCGTGATCCGCCGCGCCCCTCGGGCGTCCCGCCGGCAGTACAACCGCATGCAGGCGAGCAAACCGCTGCGACCGCATTTAATAAGAAGGAAAGAAACCAGTCGGTGCGGCGTCAGCACAGCATTGTGTCACCAGTCAGCACGAGCCAGCCGCCTCAAAAGGCGGGGGATTCCCACGATCTGAATCGCCAGACCGTGGGGCCCGGCAATAGCCCACATAGCCGATAAGGCTTAGCTGTGCGGGGCCCCACGGCCAGAGCCCTCGCAGACCAGGCGGTAGAAGCATGAGGCAAACGAAAGAATGCTGATGGGCCCACCTCGGGTTCGCTAAAGCACACCCAAGGTAGACCCAGGGGCCACAAGGGGGTCAGGTAGCACCATGCCAGCACGCAACAAGAAATAAGAGAAGTGATATAGATAAGTCACACTCTCTATTTTCATTCCAGCTATTACTTCTTACATAGAAAAAGAAATAAAAAGAAAGCAAGTAAAGCCTCTATGGCGCTGGGGGAACTCCCGCCTCCGGTGCATCTGGCTCCTCGTCCGCAGGGGCCCGCTGGAACCGAGCGGCGACGATCTCAACCACTTCCCGCACGCTTTCCCAGGCGACGGCCTCCGTTTCTTCCACCGGACCAACGACAACCGGATCCAGGGAGATGGCGGGGTCGTGGCTCCGAAAGCAGACCAGCAGGTGCTCCGCCACAGCACGGAGCAGATCGCGACCCTCGGCTTCAAGCGCTCCTTAAGCGTGGAATCCAAGCGCCGGAGCCGCTCCATAGCAGAGTGAAGGACGGGGAGAGCGTCCGCCATGGTCGACGGCGGCTCCGGCACCTGGATCGGACTCAACCCAAGAGGCACCAGAGCGGTGTTCGCCTCCCCAGCCCAATCGGCGAAATGTCGAAGGTCGGCGCGCAGCTGCGCCTGACTCTCCGCCAGTGCCTGCTGGGCGGCCTCCCGTTTCAGCTGCTCCAAAGCAGCTTGCCCTGCTCGGAGCTGCTTCGCCTGCTCGTCGAGCTCCGCCTCCCGGGACTTCACCCAGTCCTCTCGGACCTTGAGGGTACCGGACAGGCGGGAGGCCTCCGTCTTGAGGGCCCTGGCCCCCGCCTCGCGCTGGGAAGCGGAGTCCTCGAGCGCTTTGGCAGCAGCCTCGCGCTGAGAAAGGGTCTCTTCGAGGGCCTTGACCGCCGCCTCGCGTTGGTCAAGCGCCGCCTCCTTCTCGTCAAGTTTTTTATTGACGGCGAGCTGCCTCTCGGACACCTCCAGCATCTCTTTCCTGCGCCGCTCCATCCCCTGCATCTCGGACTCCAGCTCGGCCCGATCGAGCCTCAGCTTCGCCACGTCCACAGCGACCGTCTTCTCCCGGAGTGCAACCGCACGCTCTCGGACGACGAACAGCTGTAGGTCCTTCTCATAGGCCTCGCGGTCGGCGTCAAGGTCCCTGCGGGCGGCGGCGAATTCCGCGCGGACCTGAGAGTACTGAGAGGATATGGCGTGGATCTGTTCCCCCAGGCGGGCCTGCCAGCCAGCTAGGCGCTCACGCTCCTGCTGCAGCTGCGCCCATTCCAGCTGGAACGCCTCCTTGACGTCCTCCAGGGCCTGGAGTCCTCGGCGCAGCACGCGGGGAAGAGCCGGCGCCCCTGGCAAGGGCAGGTGCGGCCGACCCTGGACCTCTTCCAAGTCGCCCTCGGTTGGACGAGGGGCCCCGGACCCCGTCGCAACTTCTGGCGTCGATCCGCCCGGTGCGGTCTTCTCCGTCGCGGCTCCCGGCGTCGAACCACCCGGAGCGACCACCTCTGTCGTGTCCGCCCGACTGCCGGACCCGCTGGGTGGGACAGCACCGGCGGAAGGAGCAGCCGCGGAGGAGCTGACCGGACGAGATGTCCTAACAGGGCAGGAAATGAGGATTGGGAAAATTCGAGGAACTAACAGCGACACTGCAAAAATGCTTGTACCAACCCACGTGTCAGGGTCCCTCCCTCCTTTCTATATCCTTTTCTCTTCTTTATCCTTCTCCCCTGAAACACCCTCCCTCCTCTCTATATCCTTTTCTCTTCTTTATCCTTCTCCCCTGAAACTGTAAGCTCCCCCCTTGAACTATAAAAGGAGGGGAAGCACTCACGAGTAGCGGGTCCAGGAGCACCACAAAGAGCACCACAAAGAGCACAAATGCCAAGTAACAAGGAGACCCTCTCCGCTACGCTTGCGCCCACTGTAACACTTCTACACTCCTCGTAATACAAAAAACACACTCCACTGGACGTAGGGATTCATCCCGAACCAGTATAAACTTTCGAGTCTATCGGCTCACCATTCGGAGCAAGTCCGTGCTGACATCCCCCACCGAACAACAAATCTACTGCTTGTGTCACCCCGGTTCCCGGAACCATGACACTATAGACGATGAAGATGGATATGGCAAGAGCTAGAAGGCCGGTCTATGGAGAAAAAAAAGAATTATGTGCAGAGAACTCCTAAACACACTCGATTGTTTTTGTGAATATGCGAAATTTTTATTAAGTGAGAAACAAAGTACCAACGTAGCAATGATAAGCAAACTACCAGCATAACAACTTAACTAAAGAGAAACAAAGATCATAAAATGCTAGATCTAAAGAAATTTATTTACATGACCAATTAGCGACCAATCACGCTTGACGGCCGACCCCCTAAATCGCAAAGTCTATGCCTGCTATATAATTTCACGAACTTGCCATAGAATTCAACGAAACTTGCTACCAGTTTCCATGAACTTGCTATCGATTCTCTATGAACTTGCCACAAACTTTTTTTTCAGGTCTGTGAAACCCTAGAGCCAAGGGAGTGATGTTGACTGGCGTAGGCGGAGGGGAAGCGGCGCAATCGTTGTCAGAGGGCGCCGAGGTGGCAGAGGGAGGCGCCGCGGTCGAGGGGAGGAGGCACGCATGGTCGCACGCAACCGGGGATGGAGCGCCGCAGCCGGGGGAGGGAGAGACGCGGCGGTTGCAGGGGAGGGAGACGGTGCGGACGGGCAGGGATGCACACGCGAACGTGGGGGAGCTAAGGAGATGGCGCGGACGTAGGGGAGGGAGGCGGCGCGGACGGACAGAAAGACGTGCGCAGTCGTGGAGGAAGGCTGAGGCACGCACAGTCACGGGGAGAGGTCGCGCGATCTAGACCGCGCGACGGGGTCGCACCTTATCGTTGTCCCCCTAAATACCGGATTAAGCATGAGAGCTGAGCTAAAGAAAAGCACCTATAGGAGAGAAACCCGCTGAGGCATTGGTGACCAACATGAGATATGGCCATGCTTCCAAGTAGATTGAGTGTCCAAGGAACTACAAAATGAATTCCTTCATCAGAGATGGCTAGTATTTTACATTTTAACTAAAAAAGAAACAAGGATGATAAAATGCTAGATCTAATTTTTTTACATGACCAATTAGCGACCAATCACGCTTGATGTCCGACCCCTAAATACCGGTTTAAGCATGAGAACAGAGCTAAAGAAGAGAACCGATAGGAGAGAAACCCGCTGAGACACTGGTGACCAACATGAGATATGGCTACGCTTCCAAGTATTTTCCATTTCGATTATCTTTCAAAAAGTTTGTTTTTACTAACAAATTGTATCTAGATATTGCTCTCTCATGTCCTGTGACATACCGGTGATCCCGTGGAGATATCTCTGCCACGTTGCACTATCCACACCAGTGATCAGCGCACACTCGTGTTCAACAAAATCAATCAGAAATAGAAAAAAAAAAGGAAAGACAAGCCTACTAAGCGGCAGCACAACCGTGTTCAGACGTGTGTGAATCGATAAACCCGCGTCGCGTGCGACATCCGCCGCATTTTCCAGAGAGATGCATTCTGGGCCGCCTGATCTCACACGGACGCTTCGGATGGCGACTGGGCCTCTTGATGAACCCGGTTCCAGTTCCAGCCCCGATCCCGTCCCGTCGCCTCATCCGCTCCGAGCCGCACCGCACAGATCCCTGGTTGGAGTGGCACGCGGCGTTAAAAAAAATCCGGAGCCGTGCCGGCCTGGGAACCCCCTCTCGGCCTCTCCTCTTCTCGGGCAGACGGGCACCGCTTCGCCTCCTCCGCGCAGGCCGCTTCGCCCGCAGCAGCAGCCAGCCGCTTCGGGATCGGGACGGGACGCGGAGAGGGGAAAGGCGAGTCGTCGTCCTCGAGCGGCAGCTTCCCTCCCTCTCCTCTCCGCCCCCGCGTACCCACCTTAGCCCGGCCCGTTCCCGCTGCCGCCGCACGATGAGCTCCTCTCCAGCCGCCGCCGCCGCCGCGTCGCCGCCTCCGACTCCGGCCGCCTCCGACGAGGCTGCGCCGGCGACGGAGACGGTGGCGGTCGACGAGAGGGTCGCCTCCCACGTGGACCCGTTCCTCGTCGAGGCGCTCGACAACCCTCGCCACCGCCTCATGGGTACGTGCCCCGCTGCTGCCGAGCCGCCTCGCCCATCCGCTCGCCGTGTCGCTGCGGGCGCTCGCGATTCGGTGCTACGTAGGGCCGTGCTTGTGCGGATGTGATTGCTTGCTGTGGGTTCGCGGGCGGGCAGATTTGGGCCGGAATTCGCGCGTCCTGTCCGTCTCTAGGGTTTGGGCCTGGCGCGCCTTTGGTGTGGAATTGGGGATTGGAATACCGTTTGTTTTGATTTGTCTCGGGAAGCGGTGGGATGGCAGGGGATGCGCTGGAATCCCTGCGAATTAAGTTTCCTGGTTTGTTTGTGGCTTATTAAGCTTGCTGTGTTGCGGCTGCTACATAATTGTTGCTGCTGGCTTGTGGATCATGCTTCCGGTCTGCTGTCATATGTGTTAGAAAACCATACTGAACGACAACCTGTAGTTTTTTTGGTTGAGTTAAAGTTAGTTTGGTCTTTGGTGTACCAAATGCTTGCCGGGGATGCTGAATGGGCGCACGATTTTTGTGGTAGAGCTTCTAACTATGGTAGATATTTGCTGATTTTTTGGGTGATTTGAGATAGCTTGTACGACACGAGCAGTGTAGTGATAATAAAGGGGGAGGGATCTGTTTTATGAATGTCAATGGTATGTTTACTACAATTTGGTTTTGAACGACATTCAACTAAGCAAATCACCTTGGATTTCCTACTTGCCTTGGGGTGTGTGATTTGCTGATGAGCTTTCTGATTGGTGGCGCAGTGTAGTTGTGCGTGGATTTTATTTGTGGTATGCATATAGTACTACACTACTACTCTTCTATGGATCACCATTTTACAAGTCTTACATATTGACCTTAGTTTGCAATGAACCATAACCAGAACTGAATTATTTTGAGTTAGCAGAGATGCAAATGGCTTCCTGTGAGGTAATTGATTGGGGCTTAATCTTTGTCCCTAAAACTGTTCTGACTGAACTTTTGAGTTAGTGGTGATATAAATTGCTTCTTAATTGGTAATGCTTAACCTTGTGTACCTCCCCATTCAGCACTCCTGTCCCCTGCATTCTCTCCTAAGTCCTAACATGAGTAATTAAGACCTCTTGCTTTTTTAAAACTCCTAGGTCCCTCGTGCCTGAATTCACTTTTTTATATAAAATTTAAACCATAGCGATGCATGTTATATATGCCATGAACACTACATACACCTGAATCTGGACCGTCAAATTTGAGTTTTTCACACTGTATGTCATGTACTCATGTTGTTAAATTGTTCAAGTCACATGTTTATCATTTCTTTAAACTTTATCTGTAAGAAAAAAAATATAATAACATTGCGCAAGATTCCTTGTCTGAGAATATCTTGTCAAAGAAACTAACTGAGCGGTGTAAGCAATATCAATAACTGAAGTAGGCAAAGAAATTTTAATCTACATTTAGTTATCGGGTGCTTGAAAAATAATCTGTGGACCTAGTTCTGGTTTGAAGACATTTGGTGGCCCTTAGAAGATTGGTCCTTTTAATTGGTTTCTTCTGCAATTTTTTGCCATCAAGTATCTGTTTAGTACTACTTCATTAGTGCATTATAATCATTTCAGCTTTCTCTTGTTACAGTTTTACGGATGGAGCTGGATATACAGAAATTTATGCAGAACCCTCAGCTGCAAGAATTTGAATTCCAAAACTTTCCGACTTCTTACCTCCGCTGCGCTGCTCATCGTGTCGCACAACATTATGGCTTAGAGACTATAGTAGCAGATAGTTCAGTAGATGGTTCAGTTAGCAGGATAGTTGCAAGAAAAACACCAGAAAGCAGATATCCAGCAGTTGCATTATCAGAAGTTCCCAGCAAACAGGCAAGAAATGACCATGAAGCAGCAGAGAAGCTTAAGTTTGTCATCTATCAAAGGCCCAAAGCATACCAAAATGGTGCATCCGATGCAGGAAACAAGAATGGTGCACCAAAGACTGTTGAAGAGAGGATAGAGGAATACAATAAAGCACGAGCTCGCATCTTCAATGGTTCCATTTCTGCAGACACTGATGCTACAATTGTTCTGGGAACTCTTTCCACTGGCAGAGAAGAGCCAGTGAATGTTGAACCTTCTGTTGATGAGATCAAAGTCAGCACAATGAACAACCGGTCCAGGGTTGCTGTTTTCAAGGATACTGAGAAAGATCGTAGTGACCCCGACTATGATCGAAATTACAAAAGGTTAGCATATCAATCAGTTAATTCTTGCTGCCACTGGTTGATGTTACAAATTTGTTGGAGTAACAATTTCCTCTTGTAGGTATGTTAGAAGTCCAGTGCCTGACTTCAGCTTGAGCCCAGGTGCCTTCAACTTTGTTATGCCTCAGTTTATGCAGTATGGTGTTGGTTATGTGCAATCTCCTGGCATGTCCACGAACCAGCCTGTCTACTTTGGCCAACCTGATCTATCGATGGGGTCATCTTCTGGAGCTGCTGTTTACCCACATTGGTCAGCACCTGCAATGATGTATCCCCATTGCTATGACAATGTTGGACCTATGATTTCACAGGTGAGCATATCACTTGGTTTCTGACATTGTATGCCATATGCCATGGATAAGGTTCTGTGCATTTTTAGTGCAACTTGTCTCTTTTTGGTGAAGCATTGGAATATGAACTTTTTTTTTCACGTTTTCCATTTTCCAATAGTAGCTCAACTGAAGGTTGCCTGTTTAAACTTAGCCAGCAAAACATAATCTGGTGCCAACAGATTAGTAGAGCAAAAGGAAACATGTTTCCATAAACTCAAGATGAATTTGTGCACACTATTTTCATATGACGAACCTATGATCTGAAGATAGTGTAGGTTGAAGCCTATACATGCAAATGTAAAAATGTCCCTAATTTTAAAGTGCATTTATTTCAAACGATGGGAACCTGTGAGCTTAACATTTAGGATCATCTTACTTTGTTCTTGCAGGTTCCGCTGTACCAATCCTTCAACCATGGCTAGGAGATTCTACTCGCATAAAACTGTGTTCAACTTGCTATGTTGTGCTGTCGTATGTTAAGTGGAGTCAATTTCAGATTCGTGCCATTTCTATTACTAAACCTCGTGTAGTGTCGAACGTAGTCTGTATAAGGAGTCCTAATTCGTTGGAACCAATTATTGTGAACTGGTCTGGAACTGTGCTGCTTGTCTGCTGTTAGTGCTCGTCTGCTCTTGACTTTCGGCTCAGGGCTCCTACAAACGTGAGATGTGTGGCCTTTGGTGATACCGGTTCCAGACTACTTGCCACCCGCCAGCCGTCTATGGATTAATCTCCGTTCCGTGAGCCGCATTTACTTGGTTGAATTAGTACTTTAGTAGGTAGAACGCGGTAGACTATTTGGTTTGTGGTAGGATGCTTGAAATGCTAATCGATCTTGGATAGGACTGTATGCTCCGAGTTTCACATTTGGAAAGAAGTGATTGCAATCACTTTTCATAATTGGATCATCAGAGGGTCAATGCATCATGGACGAATGACGATAGAATAGGATCGACGATAAATTCGTGGGTAATTGATATGGCAGGGAAGGATTTATTTAGGAAAGAACTAAGTCTCTTTTTGCAGCATAGAAATTTCACATAAGGGCATGTTTGGTTTGATGGCAAACCTTTGTCATGTCGAAATTTTGGCAATTTGACCATGTTTGAATCTAGGTAAAATTTTAATCAAACAATAAAAAATTTATTTTGATGGGTTGTTTGGCCCCCACGTAACTCATTTGAATGAGAAAATTGCTGTTTGGCCAAATTTTAGTCTAGATTCAAATACGGTCAAAATTGTCAAAATTTTGGCATTCCAGAGGTTTGGCATCAAACCAAGCCGAGCCTAAATTGTAAAGTCTTTAAACTTAAAAAATACGTGCTTCAAAGGGTTTTAAATGCCTTTTTTTAGAAACACAGTACAAACGCAAACACTCATATAGCACACTCACCCCTGTGAACGTACGCATGCACACCTTACCCTATGAGCACATCTCAAAGACTGGACTGGCATATCTTAAGATTTTGAGATTGACGAATTCACAACGGACATCTCACCGTCGATAAAAACATCACCTACTACTGAAGTCGAACCTGAGATCTTATGTGCCTTTCGAACTACTGCAACCATTAAACTACAGATCCTTTGGCAAATGTCTCTATTTGGTGGCCAGCCCAATGCTAGTGTAACCTTGAGAGCCCACCTAATGCTGGCCCTGTTCTTATAAAAAAAAATGCTGGCCCTGTTGAACCTTCATCCAGTCCAAGATCATGACTAGAAAGACAATTTTCGAACTAAAAAGCAATCAAGAAGAAAGGCTAACCACGAGGAAGTCCGTTTTCAAGATTGCATTTTACCATCTCGTCCATTTTCAAGTACATTCTCAAGGCTAATCATGATTGATGAGGGAGCAGTTTGCATTTGTCCGAGCCCGATCCACTGTGCGAGTGTCAAGCTGATTCTTGTGGCCCGACCCACTGGTGGTTCCGATCGGATGAGTGAGGCCCAGAGCCCAGCCGAACAGGACCACAGTGCCACAGACAGGCACCGGCGGCGCGCGCATGCGCGAGGCGGCGTCGGCGAACAGGGGGCCACGGCCGGACCACGGAGCGCGGTCACCCTCGACGCGCCAGCTGTCCCGGCCAGTGGCAGCGCGCCAGCAGCATCGAGCATTTGCCCCCATGTGTTTTGCACGAACTGGACACACAGCACCAACATCATGGACGATGGACAAGGCCTAGGCCAGCAGGGTGGGTGAGTCGATCAATCATCAATGGATCGTCGGCTCCGCGGCCCTTCCATATCCAACCCAACCAGGTGTCGCCGACGTATCGGCAGGGGGCCACGACCACGAGGCGGCGCCGGCGCCGTGGATAGGTCTGCCCGGGGGGCGCGCGCGCGAGGGCGACCTGGCAGGTCGGAGATCTATGCGGCCGCAGTCACGCGGTGGAAAAAAGAAGCAGCCGGACCAGTTCCCCCCGGCCAGGGCAAAGGGCGTCATCGCCTCAAGGTCCTGGGTGTGCCGGCGGCCGGAGAGGACGGCGGACGCTGGCACGCTGCCTCCAGGCTGCAGCTGTGGTGCCGTGGCCCACCAGGCAGTCCGCAGGCGCAGGCGCGCAGCGATGGACATCGAGCAGGGGTGCGGCCGTGCGGGCCGCGGCCGGTCGGTCTACGGTCTGCGGGGTGGTGACCGATCGGATCGCCCACCAGCAAACCCATGGCACGGAAGCAGCAAAGCAATCAACGCATGGAGGGGCCGCGGGCGCGGCAGAGGGCATCTCCCCTTGACAGCTAACGGCTCCCCGCAACGCGCCACGCGCGACGACCACGAGTCCACGACGAGCAGATCAGATACGCTTGGGGCGGGGCGCCGAGGGGCCCCCGATCCCTGTCTTGGCTGGCTGGCTTCACTGCACTGCACAAAAGCGAGCGAGCGAGCGAGTGAGAAAAGGACAAACTCAGATTCTGATCTCATCCGCATCCGCCTCAGCCACCACTCCCCGCCGCGCGCGCCGTGGCCCACCCGACCCGACCCGACCCAACCGCCCGGTGGGTGGGTGCGGGTGCGGGTGCGCGGCACGGCAGCGTGCACAGTGGAACAGCGATGCCTCCGCCTGGCCGCAGCGCAGCGCAGTTCGGCACGGGCGCCATCGCGTCGGCGTCGGCGTCGGCCATGGGCTCATCTGCCGGCAGAGGCTTGATGAGTGCTGGGCTCCTTTTGCTGGGGGTCAGGCACAGGAGTCAGCAGCGTACCTTTGCGTCTTCTGGGATTCGGGGCATCATCAGAGCATTGGAGGGTACGTTGGTCGGGGTCAGGACTCACGAGCGAGATCCCTATGTTTTTACCACGTTTTTTACTAGGCGCAATTACTGAACGGCCGATGCTATTACTGCGTTCATACCTCGCTCGCTCTGGCCACCATCAGGCTTCGAATCCACTTCAATCGACGTCATCAGTCACACGGCCCTCTGCCGATCGAACCTGTTACCAAACCGGTGTTTTACTGGACTGCATCATTACCTTGCATCTTCGCGATGACGTCGATCGGCGGATAGCAATGGTTTCTGCAGGCGGCGCCGCGTTCTGCTGATAGCAAAAGCCTCCTATATATACGCACGTTAGTTAATCAACAAACAATTATGGGCCGGGGGAGGGTAACGTAAACACACAACGTTGATGGAGACAAATCTGTTAAAGTACTTGCAACTGAACTGCCTGGTGCGCCTAATCCGTTTACAATCTATATCCACTTTCCCATCCGCTCAAGTTTCTTTTTATTTTGGTTACATAAATTCCATTTCATTGGCCGCAGCTATTGTGGACTTTTCTCTGGTTGGTCGTAATCACATAGTACATGCGCGTGCCCGCTTTTAAAAGGCCTCCAGTAGTTTGCGAACAAAGGAAAACGGTCTGATCGATTAAACTTGTCAGAAAAGAGGCATTGTTTGAGCGCCATCAGTTTGTGTGGTTTAGATAGAGATGTAATCAGATCGAATATTGACGGATATTGCTGATATCATATTTGTTTTTATATTTTTTTTAAATTCAGATTCAATATTGATATTTTTAAATGTGCCGAACAAAACTCTAATGATTATTGACACCGTATTTATCTAACTTTAAATACTCAGATACAAATACTGATCAAATACTGAATATTCAGACTCGGACATGTATCGAATCTTAACCTTTTTAAATGGATATAGATATAAACGGATAATATCTGTACAATTTGCACCCTTGATCCACAGATAATGCCGGCCAAGACCAAGAGGGATTATTCTGCAAGCCGCCTGTAGGAGTATTACTAGTCTACTACTACCATGGTCGTTAACGTGCAGGTGCGTTTTCTGAAACTGAAAGCGACACACATACAGGCAGGTTCTGCAACGTTTCCCCAGGATCGGGATCTGCATGCAACTTGTTTCGCCGCCTTCTTGTACTTGACGAGGTGACGACCTGAGTCATGATGCCATTTGCGACCGTAGGCGCGCCTGATGCGGGACCGAAGCAGGCCCATCCGGCGCAGCTGGGTGGATCTACTGTCACGCCGCTAGGCCCTCCGATGATCATCCCGATGCGGAGATTTTGCCTCTTCTGGCTGCACATGGTTCGCTAATAAAAAAGAGGAGCTACAGGGCCCCTGCTAAGATATATGCAGCAAGATGTGTAAATACATTGTGTATTTACTATTCTAACTATCTCTTTTTATGTAAACAGCGTCGCTACAGTGTATAGACAATCCATTTATCCATTCCACTGCACATAGTCTGAATGAAAGTCTGAGTATATTCTCGGCAACTTCTGCGTGCTCAGCCGGGGCAAGCCAGGCCAGGATCCGTTTCGACAGTCGCTCTTTTTTATGCTCCGGCAAATCCTTCTGATACCGCATTTTATTCTCGTTCATTCTTTATTTACCGCTTTCAACCGTTGTACTACCACTAGCAGTAGATGGAGAACAAATGATTACCTGCGAAATGCGAACCCAACACACTACGAACTAGACGCACTAGAGTAGTAGTAGTAGTGCAAGTGAAGAAGCGCGGAGGTAGCACGTCATCGCGAGGCGCATCAGATGCTGATGAGGGGGGCCTGGTGCGTGACGTGCGTCCACGGCCGAGGTGCCAAGCGCGGAGATGCCGGTAGCGGTAGCTCTCGTCGGCAGCCGTCGGGTAGAAATTCCCCTGACGCGACGAGCAAGCAAAAGGCGCCGGGGCGGGGCGGGGCGGGGCGGTAGCTTTTGGCGGCACATTCCCCTGGGCCTGCGCGGATCAGCGAGCTGGGCACGGCCGCAGTCGCGCAGACGCCCCCGCACCCGCAGAGCAGGAAGGCAGGAAGGCAGGCCTCAGCTGCTGCGCGTTGCGAGATCCTAGCTTTTGTCCCTCCTGGCGGCAGCGGCTGCCTTTCCCTGGATTCCTCCACTCAACCGCAACTGGGCAGCTAGCTAGCATGGCAAACTGGCTGGCTGGGGCCTTCTGCAGCGCACATGAGCAGCCGCAGGATCAGCAGCGTGTGCAAGGAAAAGCAGATTGGGTGGAGCATGGAAAATACGCCTAATAAAGTACCAACTGGCCTTTTCGTTCGTTTTTTTTTTGTTGTTATTACCCCAGGCCCCGCCCGGCCCCCGGCGCCGGCCCGGCAATAATGCAGCGCTTCATGCCATCCGTTTCCTTCGACTACTCTACCCTCGACTCGATCCATCCATCGTCTGCATGCTGCTCCGATTGATTTCCTTTTTATCTTCTCGGTGAAAAAAAAAACAATTTTTCCCTCACCTTTTCCCTCCATCCATCCAGTGGTGCTAGCTGATGGGCATGTGGATGGCGAGTGCTTGCATATATATCGAGGCTAGATAGATTCCGCTTTGGAAGGTTCCGCCGTAGCTGGGCTTTGGTGGCGGCGTTGCGGAGAGGAGCCACCAGGACGCGATCAGCCATCACCTGTCTCGTTTTCTTTGGAGAGCGGTCGGTTTCAGCATGCGCAAGTGCAGCCAAGCCAGATCAACGACGACGACGCAAATGTCATGGAACCCCCGTGTCTCCCCTGAGTTATTGTGGAGTTCCGTGACCGCGGCATGTAGCGCCACCAGTACCATGCCGAGTGTCCGAGACAACATGAGACCGAGAGCGAGACATGAGGAACGCCACGCCACGCCACGGCATGGATCACCACGCCAGCAAGCCCAGCTGGTCAGGTCAGGTCTCCGGTCTGCATCACTAGAGAGGTGAGGAGAGCCGCTGCTCCGTCGTCCGCGCCCGTGCATGCGGCCATGCCGGCACGAGGCCGAGGCGTGAGGGGACAGCACGCGGCCGTCTCACCTGAACAAAATCCACACACCTCGCTGTCGCCCCCGCCGAGTTCCACACCTCCTCCTGTCCTGCTACTCCTGCGGCCCCCATGGTCGTCGCTCTCGTGGTCACATCGCATGAATGCCTACCTGGTCAATACTACAATACTACCAACAACATGCCCCTGTCCAAGGAAATATAAATGCCAGCTAACGCTTCTTCACCCTTCTTCTTTCTTCTTCGCATTTGCCTCCCATTCGATTCGCTCTTCCCAAGCAAACAAAGCAAGCATCTAGTACTAGCCTTCTTGGCCTACTAGGAGGGAGGAGGAGACCCTCTCTCTCGGGTATCCTTGGACTCGTCAACGCCTGCAGGCGCAGGTGTTGCCAGAGAGGAGAAGGGGTGGCCGGCCAAGCCATCCCCGTACGTAGGGTCGATGACTACGACTAGCGCTAATAAATCCTCTCAGATCAGATCGGATCAGATGGCCAACAGTGAGGGAGTACTATCTTAATCTGCCGGTACTACTTGTTAGGCGAGGTGCGAAACTACTCTTACTGGTAACCAAAAAAAAAGGAAATCGCAGTGCCAACAACCACCGGCGGTAAAACTAATCCTGATTTAGATGGACACCATCATCACGCATTAATGCTCAGCTCCGTGCCCAATCAGCGGGGGATCATCTCTCTCTCTCCCTCTCATTTATTTAACTGGAGGGAAAAAAAGGAGAAGGTGATTCAGAGCAACGAATGTTTTTTTTATCTGAACAGAGTCGAGCAGAGTGCTACAGTAGCAGGGGTGTACAAGAAGAACATAAGAAAGAAGCATCACTGTACTAGCATGATTGTGAATACGGTCTTCTCATCTCTCTCGGGGCTTGGCTACAAATAAGCTCTTTATAGGTCGCGCAGATTTACATCATCGCTGCCACTGGTCGCTAGAATCCCGCTGCTACAAGCTCCAATTCGAGCTGCTAGCTCCAATCTTCTCGCGTCTCGGGGGGAGGGGGCAGGAGAAACACACACAATGTGATCAAGTCGAGGAAGAAAACTGACAGAGCGGATTTAAGCTCTGAATCTCTCTGCTTGATGACTCTCGCGGAAGATTTGGACTCCCACAAGATCGAATTGTCCTCAAACTTATTCATCTTCAGGGTGGCTGAATCAGACTCCTTGGGACTGATCGGTTGATTGATCATTCAACCCTGCCTGCCTGCTTGTTTGCATCTCTCACTTCTTTGACTTTGAGGGGTTTCTTGCATCTCTGGAGCACACACACACAAGAGACCCGGGATCCTCGGCGCAATCGCAAAGATTTCGAGTAGTTCGGTGTGCTCTCTTAAAATTAGGTATGTTCACCATCTCTAATATATAAGGCTGGCTAGCTAACTTTTTGTTTTTATGTCATGAGCAGCAAGAAGAAGAAGAATGGAACATGAGAGGAAATAGCAGCAGCAATACACGAACATCAACAGCAACAATGGTGGGGAGTGAGCGGGCGACGAGGGAGGAAGGGAAGCAACACATGGCATGGGTGGGTGGATTGCTAGTAATTCCCAAGAATTCTTGGGCTCTATGATGACAGTTGATTGATGAGGTTGAGCGAGCCTTGCTCGGTTTCTCCGCCGATCGATCTGTGGGGAGGGAGGGAAGCAACTAGCGGCGGCGGCGGCGGCGGTTGCGCAGCACAGGAGGGGACAGAGGAAGCGAACGAATTTTTATGTACCCGAGGAGGGCGGGGCGGAGCGCGGTCCGATGCCCAATCGCCGCGGTGGTGTGGCCCTCAGTGGTCCCCGGACGTCGGGAACAGCGTGAGCTCGCGGCGGCCGCCGCTGGCGGCGCCGCCTCGGGATCCGAGGTCCATGTCGTCGGCGAAGGGGGCGGGAGCCATGATCCCAGCCATGGCGCCGCCGGGCATGCGGTGGTGGTGGTGGTGGTGGTGGTGCATCCCCATCCCCGGCGGGCCGACGGGCGGGCCGGCGCGGCTGAGGAAGCCGTGGTCGAAGCCGGGGACGGCGGCGGCGTACTGGCCGTGGCCGTGGCCGAGCGGGCGCGCGGCGGGGTGGTGGTGGAAGTGTCCGATCTGCGGCGGCGCGGCGTGGCTGTGGTGGTGGTGGTGGTGCGCGCCCCCCATGGCGGCGAAGGGCGGGTAGGGGTCGGCGGCGCCAACGGGCGGCGCGCGGCCGTGTCCCGGCGGCGGGGGGAACGGGACTGGCCCCGTGGCGAAGAGGTGCTCGGTGGCGGCGTCCGTGCCGGAGCCGGAGGAGTGGCTGCCCCCCGCGCCGCCCCCTCCGCCGCCGCCGCCGCCCTGCCCCTGCATGCGCTTGAGGTAGAGGCGGTACTTCTGGAGGTGGGACGCGACGTTCTCGCGCGTGAGCCCGTCCACGCTCATCAGCTGCATTATCGTCTTGGGCACGGCGTTCTTGATGCCCAGGTGCGCCACCGCGTCGACGAAGCGCTTGTGCAGCTGCGGCGTCCACACCAGGCGCGGCCGCTTCAGCGTCCGCGCCGGCTCGTCGCCGCCGCCGCCTCCTCCTCCCCCGCCGCTGGAGCCCGCGGCCGACGACGCGCCGCCGCCGCCTCCTCCTCCTCCGCCGTTCATGTCCGGGCAGCCTCCCGCGCCGCCGCCGACCCCAGGCGCGCCGCCGCCTGCCCCGCCGCCGTGGTGAGCCTGGTGGATGTCGAAGGCGACGGCGAGATCGGGCGTGATGAGCGTCTGCGTGAGCGGCATCAGCTCGTCCGGGCGCGGGAGCTGGTGGTGCTCCTCGCAGCGCGCGAACCAGCTCGGCTCCTCCTCCTCCCTCATGGCTCCTCCCCCTCTCCCGCTCGGACCAATTCTTGATTTCTTTCCTGCGGGCCTGCGGTGGCTGCGGCTCACTCGAACTCGACCGGCGGCAGCACAAGCGGCGGCGGGAGAGGCTCGCGACTCCGCTCCACCCAGCCAGCAGGAGCAACCGATGGAGGGAGGGGGAGCCGGGGAGGGGTTACTTCGAGGTGGATCTCTCTTCTTCTAGGAGTAAGCTTTCCTACCACTACTACTACTACCCCCCCTTCTCTCTCCTCTCTCTCTCTCACTCACACACCTGTGGCTGCGCGCAAGTGTGTTTGGGAAGGCGCTTTTCCTCTGCCGCTGGCCCGCTGCTACCGCTGCTGCTGCGCCATGATATCTCCCTCCCTGCCGATGATGAGTGAGAGAGAGAGAATCTGGGTGTGGAGGGGGTCCGTTTTGAGGGCGGTGTGCAGTGCGTGCGCTGGCCTGGAGCCCTGGACGCGGACGGGGCTGTGGTTTTAATTTAGGAGCGAGGGGAGAGTGGGCTTCCCTGCCCCCCCGCCACGCTATTTTTGTGCCATCTTTGGTTCCCTTTGTTCGCTCGCTCGCGTGTTGCCTCCCGAGACCCAAATGCACGGGCAGATGACCCCGTCCATTCCATTCACACGGGACAAGCCAGGATTTGATTTTCCCCCAAGGATTTCGGAGAGGTGATGATGGTAACATGCCACGCTATCTGAAACAGCTGTTCGTCTCGCAGGGGATTTTTACTCCCACCGGATGGGGAGGGGGGGTCATGGGATGGGGCCCCTGGATGCTGGCCGGCTGGCCGGCCGGGTGGAGCTGCCTGCCGGCGCCGATGAGATACAGTGGAGTGTGAGCCGCGAGATTTATGAGGATCAGAGGATGATGATATCTTAGCTGGAGTTCGGTTTGTCCTCATGTGGGCATGTCGCGGCAGATCACGCCCTTTTCTTCCCCCTCTTCCCCTTCTCTCTCTCTATAGATGAGAATCTCTTTCTGTTTGGGCTGCGGCTCGGTTGGGACTTGGGAGGGTGGGTTTGGTCTCGTCTCGTCTTCGTTCGATCCGCGTCGTGTATCACCGAGGCGAGGTGGATATCCGATGGATCGTGGATCCGGCAAGCTGTGTGTGCCCTCAGGGCTCAGGCGTTAATGCGCGTACGGATGCAGGGATTTGGTTAAGCTGAATCTGAGGAGGGTGCTGCTCTGCTATACTATATAAAAATCTAAAGAAGACAGAGAGTAGCGTACTGCTATGTGCGTGTTGATTTGATTTCTCTAACTACCCTAATCCTAGCACTGAGGCTGTCCCAGCGGACTGAGTAAAAGACAATATCTATCACTATTCTAACTATTTTTTTCTGTCTATAGCAACACTACAGTGTCGATTTGTACTATAGACACCCACTTTATCCATCCTGTTGGGCATGGCCTGATGACTACATAGTCCTGCGCTTGTGCAGCCGGGGAATTTCGTTGAAACTCAACTCAAACTTCCTGACGCGTACTCACTCAAACTTCCTGACGCGTACTACAATTCTGTTGCAGAGTAAACTTCCTTGTACTGGGTTTACTAGTGTCCTGCTGTGCATGGTGGGCAACTGGAACTGCGGGATAAATGTGCAGAGAAAGGAGAAAGGGGCAAATAATTGAGAAAGGGAGGGCCGGAGGGGCGTCTGGGTTGTCTTTTTGTTCGCGTGGCGTTGGTACTTTGTGCCGGAACGGTTTTCTGCTTTCGTAGGACTCTCCTAAATTTGCCAGGCTGCCAGTGATGGTGCGTTTGTGGTCACAGCACAGGTTGACTATCAACAAAAAAGCAACAATTAACCGTTGGAGCACCAGATCGCGGGGGCCTCGTGCTCACGCTTTCATTGTGGCGATATTGCATTGTTAAGTTCAGTAATTAGGGGATCTCTCTTTTTTATTAATATAAAATATCTTTTTTTTAATCCTCAGTACTTCGAGTACATGGTGTAGTATCTGAACTTTACGCACAAACTCACACCACACACACGCATCCCACAAAGTGCGCAAGAATCCATACGAAAGTATGTCCTGCAGAAAAGAGCGGAGAAGCCAATCGACACTTACAGAGAGAATAGAGAAGAAAGAAGTACCATGTACTGTATTATTGCAGAGATGGTGTGGCAGAATATTACAAAAAAAATTGTATTGTATTTATTTGTCATTTCTGCTTTTTCCTATATCTAGATTACCCCTTAGGCTCGACCAGGAAAAAAATAGAAGAATGAAACTAGCATGTTTTGAGAAAAACAAAAGAATGAAAAAAACACAGCAAACAAATAGAAGGTAGTGTTTGGAACCAAGGAAACTCCATCATAGGAATGTTCTAATGTGAGAAAGAATTAGAAAAAACCAGTGGTACCTAATAAATGGAGGTGAACCAGCATTTGGCAGCGAGGGCTACTAAACCTAACTGACTGCAGGATTCAGCAGCCAGTATTACAGCAACAACAGCTGACTGCTCCATCTAATTATTTCCTACATCCAGATTGCCTTTTTTTCCTCATATGTACTTCCATCTTAATTAGGTGTGGTATGACCTCATCTCCTCAGTCGGTTTTGATATCTAAATTGTTTTATTCCATATATGGGGGGTGTAGGATTTCAAGGATTTAGATTGAGGGTTGCGGTTTGAAGATTATCTTGATAGTGGAGCCACTTGGCCGGCAGGGTGTCATTGGACACACGGTTGAGGATAGCCGGTGGCCAGGCTGGGTGTGTATATCTAATTTGGAGGTTTTTTTTTTTGAACAAATTTTTGGAGGGTTTAATAATCTATCTAAATGTGCAGTAAAGTCGAAGGGACCAGAGTGAGGCTACATAGGATCGCTCCATCAAAGTACGAGGAAGAAAACCGGATAAACGTTTTTTATGCTTACTAGAAACAATTAATCGTTCTAAATTGACTTTGACACTGCAATTCAGGTCATATATATTTGAGTGGAATGTAGACCTTCTTTAAGACTGGTGTCACCAGCTCGTCTACCACACCGTTTATATTTCAAACTCCACTTTATTTATACTTGCGCAAGCAGTGTTTTGCATATTCATGATCCATATCCACTCCGTGGTGACACCAACCTGATTTTACATTATCGAGGCTAAATGGTGATTGATTTATTAATCGATGTGTGAGAACTTTGAATCGCACGGTCAAGGTCGTCTTATCCATCTGCGTAACAGAAAAACAAAGTGTGTTCTATAAGCCTAAAACCAACGGCGACCGCATATGGCGACTGCAAAATTAAATACGGTACTGTTGCAACACTGTAGACAGAAAGAGAGGAGTAGTACGGTTATATAGCACTGTAGAGAGAGAGGAATAGTTAGAACAGTGATGGAGAAAGAGAGACGGAGGCCCTTGGTTTCGGCCTAAGCACCCGATCTTATTTATCGCCACAACATTAAATCCTGCTACCTTTTCCTCGCCGGAACTATTTTCATATGTACTGTACAGCCGGAATCTTTGAAATGACGAAATGACGACATATGGCGTCGAAGATGCGCAGGTACTAGCACCACCAAGTAGGCAAGTACACTACCGCGCACAGATCAGATCATCCTCCGAATACGTGCTGCTAGTACACGCCTGTACGTAGTACCACCAACAATTACCAAGCCCCATCGCTCGCTTGTCTGGCCCTCTCCTGGCTGGGAGTAGAACAGTATCTACCCATCCATGGCGCCTTTTGCTCGGCCTGCCCTTTTTCTCAGCCCTACGCCACTCCTTTTCACAAAAAACGTCGGCCCTGCCCCTGGCGGTGAAAAAAGAGGAGTGCCGGCACCGAAAAAGGAGGCCGCGCCTGCAAACCAAATCAGCTCCCAATCATCATCGCCTCCTCTCCTCGCCTGCTGCCTGCTGCTGGATCTGCTGGGGGAACCGAGAACAAAAAACACGGTGTGGATTCGAAGGTTAAATCCCTTGATCCTCGGGGGCCGGCTCCGGCTGCCGAGATCTATCGCCGTGGCCGTGGCCGTGGACGACGGGTGAGAGAAAGGGGAAAAAAAAAAAGCCGGCGAGCGGGTGATCGGATCGAGATCGGATCAATGGCGCTGCTGGGGCTTTGTGCAGCCCAGGTCATGCTCCACTCTTTTGGATTGGAATTGGAGTCGCCGCGTGCGTGCCCCACCGATCCATGAACAAAAGCAGGGCAGCACGCGTTAGTGTAGGGCTAGGACCCCCCCCCAAGTACAAAGCGTGCATGGTCCTGTCCTGAACTGAACAACGACACCCCCAGCGACCGATCTCGCTCCATCACGCTGGCGCTTTCTACTCCCTGCTATTTTTACAGGCCGGAAAAAGGCCGTGCTGATCGGTCGCCGACATGTGGGGCCCTGAGGAGGTCTTACATGATACAGATCCATAGTACCTGCTGGCTGGTGCTGCTGCACACGGAATACGTGAGTGAACGGACGGACGGACGGGAATGTTGTTGGTTCCGTCCGCAAGTGGCGTGGCGTCTGGGCTTTCGCAGAGGAAAGGAAGCCGCCATAGGAGCCACTTGAACACCTGATAGGTCGACGTCCAGGGACACATGGACGACCCACAGTCTCACAGCTAGCCACGGATAGAGAGGACTAGGAGTGGTGGATGATGCGTAATAGTACAGAGCAGCATAATATTGGAGTAGACGCGCCCAGCAGCAGGCAAAAGGCGATGACGACGGCCAAACACACAGCAAACAGCAGCTTGCGGGTTGTGCCTAGAGAGAGAGAGAGATTATACTGGCTTACTATAGAAAATCCTACTCATAGTAAGTAAGCCAGTAAGGATACCAAATTCCTCACTGAAAAAGGAGATCAAATTTTCAGTCGACATGTTATTACAGAAACCAGCTAAAAATCTGTATGAGATCCAGCCATCCAGGCGACCCAGATTCTTGGGTATTATTATAGAATCGAGCCACCCAAATTCTTCCTCACAGCAAAAAAAAAAAAAAAAAAAAAAAAAGAATCCTACACAAGTATATAACCAACCCTCCATACACCTTATAATCCACCGGCTATTTACACTCTATACAATCCAGAATTTTATACTCTGTTAAGATCTAAACAGGCCCTTAGTGGAGTCAAATCAATCTGTAGGATTCAAGACTAGGGTGTCAACGATACAAAAAAATTGTGATGATCGACTAGTTAAGTAGTATATAGCTCATCATGCCCTAAAACAATTTCGTTTGACGGCGAATCTCTATCGCCTTGATTAAACAATCCGTCATGAAAGGGTTCTCCCCATATATCCCAAACATTTTTTTTTAAAAAACCCACAAGTCATTGTCCCTTTTATTCTTTTTCTATCACCAAAGTCACTCATCCTCGGTTCCTCCTTATCATCAGCACGTAATGAGCCACTATAATTGTAGGCACGCATCAACCAAGATTTGCTATTTTAAACCCTCTTTGGGTACGGCGGTGCTCATGTTCGGAGACGCGACGGTAGATCGAAGAGCAATGATATGGCATGACATAGCTTGGCCTTGGCACTAGCAATAAACAAACTGGGAGTTGGGAGATTTCGAGCTATCAACTGGGGTTGGAGATTGCATAGCGACAGCGATTTTTGTCCGGGGACAGCGACCTTCAGATTCTTTCCATTTTATTCGCTGAGAAGGACAGGACGGGTTTGACACCACAGACTTGTTCGTTTGGCTGCTCGTACAAGGTATTGATGTGGCGCAACTGAATCCTCTCGCCCTGTCCAAAAAACCTCTGATCAGTTCTGCCGTCTGAACATGTTTTCGGTTAAACAACTTTCAGACAGGACATGCTAATTCAGGCTAATTCCTCCCCTCTTGTTCGAATTCAATAATCAAAGCTAAAAGTAAGCATGGCGACTTTTAATTCCTTTTTTCTACAGCTTTTAGCAGTGACTAACCTTGGATTCTTTCCATTTGATGGAGGGCCTAGATCAGAGATAGACAGTAGCAGTAGTCAGTAGATGCCTGTAGCAAAACTAAAATTCTGTCAGCATGTTCACTGATGGTGAGCAATTGGTGGGCACAGCATCTGCAGATTCGTCTAGAGAATCCAACTCGGAAAAAGCTTCGCAAAATTCGCCCAAAGTTTCACTTTCACGCACAATCCAGCCTGGGTCCAGTCAAAGTAAACTGCAGCTTTCACTTGTTTCTTGCAGGGAATAAACAAGGGCAGACATGCTTGCTTTGCGACGTGAAAAAGTGGCATCCCCCTCGGTAATCCCTTGTAGTTTAATCCAAAGGCTGGCGCATCGTTCAGCTCTCATCTCATCTCTCTAGATGCGAGAGCTGGATAAAAAGTTGACTGGAAGCTAAGCGTTGCCTAGGCGTCAGGTTAAGTGCCTGCCAGTTTGGTTGGCATTTGTTTATTACTGCTGGTCACCATCATCGCAAGCGGCTGAAAGCTCTTTCGTGGACTGGGGGACAGGCATGCTTTGCTGATGCTCTGTTTTCTCACACTTCCAAACAGTGGTGGTTAGGATCGAGTAACACTGAACAGTGACAGCTGACACAATTGTGTGCCAAATTAAAGGTATCAATCAATTCAGGATACTAAAACCCAGGATACTAAATCTACTGGTATGAATTCAGGGCATCTGCATTATCGAAATGGGGAATAAAAATAGGATATTTGAACCATAGAGCTCGGTGTTCCTAGTTAGGCTGTGTAAATATCCAGAGATTTAGGCAACTCCCTATATACAGATTATAGCCAAATCTATGATGCAGCACATAAATAGAATTGGGACCCAGAAGTTCATTACCCAGAGGACTAGCTACTTGACAACTGACAAGACCGGGGTTGTTTTCCAAAAATTGTCGTCTTCTAGAATAAAAGGAAAATGAGAGAGAAAATCTTCAGGTCAGTCTTATCTCATGACCTTTGTATTTTGCTGTTGAGCCAAGTGTGCCTAACTAGATGCGATCGTATAAAAAATCAATTTTTCTCTATATCTAATGAACAAATATTTTCCCATGGAACCAAATCTTTCATCCACAAAAGCCCCAGAATCGAAGCTGCCAATTCTTTTGCCAGCTCAATAAAAGTTCAGACTCGGCAAAGGATGGTAGAAAACTGCTGCAGAACAGATAGATATTACTCCAAGCTAGATGTCGCTGCAGAAAAGCTAGCACAAGATCTTTGTGACACATCCACCAAAAGCAAACGCTAGTTCAGTCCAGCCACAGCGCGCTCAGTCAGAAAACCAGATGGCCTGATTCCTAGTTATGATATGAACTGTATTTTACAACCCCCATTCAATCTTTAAATTACTACGATTGTCGATTGGTGTCAGGGAAGAAGCTTTGCAAGTGCGTGGCGTCAGACGCACACCTGATCCGGCCGCTGCTTAGTACTGCTGTACTGTTTCGTTGTAAGGTCACGCTCTCACTGTCGGTTCAGGCAATAAATATTCCTCTCTAGATGTCGAGACACCATATGGTGTGGTGTCAAAGCTAAAATACTCCTCTAGGACCATGCCATGCGTCCCTTGCGCCCTCCTTCGGCCGGTAAGCCACCTACCGACTACAAGGGCTAATTGTATTAATTGCAGCCATGCATGATGCAATTTCTCCCAAGGGAGATTTAACATTCAGTCATGACTCATGAGTGAGCGTTCTTGTGCACTGCAACTGCATCAGCAGGAAGCTTCACAGGATCTGACGGGCATCATCCCAACCCACCCACACAACCACCGGCCACCACAGCAGAGATGCTACGATCCCCGGAGAGTATATCTGCAAACAGAGATAATAGATGCTTCTTGCTAGGGAGTACAGCTACCAGGAAATCTAGATATCTATATCTTATTGTCCTCAGCATATGCCCAGCTCCTCCATGATCTGGTATTATATTAATTAAACTGCTGGGGGGCGAGCTAGGATCAGCTCCACCGAGATCGATCTCACTCGCGCGAGCGCACACACCCCGATTAGTTTATGCGCCCGGAAACATGCACCTATCCGCGAGACGACGAGATAAGATATGATAGTGTTATTGCCAATCATGCCTGCCTCGCCATTGGCGCGGCCGGGAGAATCTGATTGCGTTTTTTTTAGTGCGCGCCACTTGGTGGTGGCAAGGCAGAGCTCATGCTCATGCCCCGAATGGGAGAAGTGGTTATATTACTCTAATCTAATCTCGTCTAATCCGGGGATATGGGCTAAACATATATGTATCTACAGTACAGTGGAGGGGGATAAAGAATGTGGCGTGGGCACATTGTTTGTCTCTGGCACGGCGGATCGCAGGTGCAACGGATTTGGAGGCAACCGGAATCTACGACTAGTTTAGGGCCTGTTTGGAACGCAGGAATTTTACAGAAATTGTGCAGGAATTTCACAGGAATCAGTTCAATTTCACAGGAAAAACGCAGGAACGGGGAAATTTTCCCGCGTTCCAAACAGGGCCTTAAGCTGCCTTTGGTTTGGATCTTGGATTGGAACCATGGCCCAAAGGAGGATATATACGGCATTTCCAACAACCAACGTAAACAAATGAACAAATTGGCAGGCATGCTGCCAGTTGGGCTGTCCATGTCTTGCTGTGTGCGGGCCTGGGCCTGGGCCCGTGCTTTGGGTTCGGCGCGTGAAGATTTCAGCCGCGGGAGGCTGTGCGTGCCTATGGTCATTTGTCGCGCGCGACCAATAAACGCATATTTTTTCTTTTCGGAAATGCTATGGCGTTGCTTTAATTTTGAGCTATTTATTAGTAGAATATTACTATTTACACGTGAAGTGTACGTTTTCCAATTTCCTGTATGTTGTGCATCTTACTAATAGCTGCATCTATATAGTGCGGGATCACGTATTTGTGTTATTTATTAAAATGTGCTAATTTACATGTGAAGTGTTAGTTTCCAATTTCCTTTCTGTCAGTGACTCATTGGGCATCATGTAATGTACAATGTCATCAACTCCCTCTATCATCCCAAATCCCAAAACGTAAAGGCTTACCCTTAGCTTTCTCCATTATTCGTATGGACATTAATGAATATAGGCACATATATATATCCATTCGGGGGCTGGCGTCATACGAACGCACTGAGAACAACAGCACCGCCGCACCATAGAATTTTGTGCATTGCCAAGACCGTGCCCCCATATACATTTTCATGTGACGCCTGTCGTCGAGTAGAAAAAGGTAGAAGTGGCAGTGGATTTTTCACTTCAGATGATAGGCACAAGATACTCAATATTTGCTGATTATATACAATCATGAGAGCTGGAATGGATGACAGCCAGATGACCAGGTAGCTGTAGTGTTGTACCATCTCTTGTGCTAAAACAGGAGTGTACTGGCAATGTGTGCAAAATTAAGCAAAAACGAGCAGCAAGATAACAACTAGAAGAGATTTGGGTATCTATGATGATCGCGTATCGTCATTAAAAGCCTCATATTTCGTCACAGAAAAAAATGGTGACATTTTCACTGCATCACAAAGAACGTCACAAAATCCTCGTCATAGAATGATAGAAGTGACGTTTTTAAGAAAAACGTCACAAAATGGTGCATGTTCTGTGACGATTTACATAACGTCATCAAAAATATTTTATGACCATTTATTTATCGTCACTAGGTCTATTTTATGACAATTACGTCATCATCATTAATTTTATGCATTCTATGACAATATTCTTGTGTCCTTGAATGTTGACCAAAAACATTACAAACCCATTCTATTCTATAACGATGCCAATCAAATTGTCATATATACAAAATACAGCAAATAAATTGAGAACAATCATGGTCTATATAGCAAATCACAATTGTATGAGCATTTATACAATTTATTTGTGTATATACGTAGACTTCCATACATGATCAGTTATGCTATCCATACATAGACTTCCACATGCTCTTTCATGTTTCATCTCTATCCAAGGTACCCTATCACACTTCATGATCAATTATGCTACTAACACACCTACTAAAAAAAATGCAATCCACTAACACCTTTTATTTCAGCATGATCTATGCACCCTTTCTCTTTCTATGTTCATCAACTTGCTTCTTCGAATCCAGAATCTCGTCTTGCTGGGAACCAATAGTAGCACACGATCTTCATAACAGCAACACTGCCAAGAAACAAAGGTTAATGGATAGCCTTTAATAAAGCCATCATTGTTCACGTGATTGATTTGATGGATGGTATGTGAGATCTAACATAAATGTCCAATAAGAGCGAATTTTGATAACCAGTTACTAACAAAACTTGGATTTAAAATTTCAGTAAGTGAACTAGGTGTTCTTCTATCATCTCAATATACAGTTGATGGCAAAATTTAGAGAAAAGTCTGAACCAACACACCGAAGCAGTTGAGTTTTCTTTCTCCATCTGGTAACTTAAATTTTTACCAAGAAAGCTTTGGCCTTCTGTAACACATTAAAAAACAGAAGCATAATTTCAGGACACATCTTAGTAACCAAAGCCCAAGGTTAAGAAAAATTTGTAGCTAATCTATAAACAGAGATAATAAAAAAGTGTTGCCTCTCTATATCCAGTAGGGTGTATGGGTGTCTGTACTCTGATGCTTCGCAGCAGCATAGCAGAAAATTGAAATCTTCTCTAATTAGCTCTTATTCAACAATCATGTATATATGCATAGGTAAAATTTTCTTTCTATTTATGCATTTTTCTCAGAACTGAACACATAAATGCTCAATAGAGTGTGACTAAAATCTAATCCAGTTGTTAATCAAAGCAATATGCATACAATCAATATCTAGATCTACTCGTCTGATCTCGTCATCTACCAAACGCATAGCAAGAAAGAAAGGATGGACTGGAGTAGTACCTAGAGCCTCAGGAGATGGCGATTGGTGCCTCAGAATCAGGACATAGGTTGCTAGGCCAGAGCTGAACTGCAGGCCGATGGGAGCTGTGGCACTAGGTAGTGATTCTTGGGGAGCGCCCCCGACTGCTCATCCAAGCTGAGCGCCATGGAGGTGCCGCGGGCCGCACTTTGCCACGAGCCGAGCCACACAGGCTGTAGCTACACTCCGCCGACCGCCACCATCGGAGTAGGATTCAGCCATCGCGCAGCTACATCCGTGGGGGCCGCCGCCATGGGGAACGCACCCCACGCATTGGGGATCTGAGGAGAGAGCAAGGACCGAGGGTGAGAATTGACAGGAGATAGAGAGAGACGGAGCAGCTATGGTGTGGATAAAAAGAGGAGCGTTTGGAATTTGGATTGGATGGGCGCGAGCGCTCAAAATTTTCACGCTCTCTGTCCACAGGCGCCAGGGACCAAAATGCGGTTGGTCCTCTCCCCTGCCTTTTGAAATATTATTGCTTTTAAAATTTTTTATTTTATATACAGTTTTTTATAAATACACAAGGATATGTATTTGTGTGATTTATGGTAATCTGCACTATTTACAGAGTTAATATCAGTTTTCAGCCAATGGAAAGGGTTGAAAAGAGTAAATAACGATTGAAGGCAAATGTTTTTACCATTTAGTTTTTTATTTTCTCACCTAATAAAAGTAAATTTTATAGAATTAAAACATTAGGATTGATTATATATATAGATATATATACGACTGTGAGAAATAAACCCTAAGAGGTAGAGGTTTCGGTGATTAATGACAATCTAATGTCGTTTACTGACGAGTTCATACTTTGAAGGTTTTATATTAGTACTTGCGCTCATTGGTTGATTAAGAGAGACCCTTAATTTCAAATTCTATTGGACGGCTTGTGGTTTGATCGAGCTAGCAAGAAGATCGGGTGTTTCCCTAACTCTAAGTGCCAAAAGGTGAAGAAGAGTACTTAGCTTTCTCTTTGCCAGTCTTTAGTCGAGCCGTACTATCAAGAGGGGTTGAGGTGAGTAGTTTGAGTCACTTCAATTTGGGAATTCTCTAACCTTCGAGTGTATCTATGTCCTAAAACTCAAGCACCTTAAAATATGCCAAAACACACCCTCCTTTGTCGAATAAGTCAAGAGAAAGCCCTCCGAAAAACTTTACAAAACTCCGTTTGATAACCGCGCTGAAAACCAGATTTTTATGTAGCCACCGGACTGTCCGGTGGCGCAAAAACTTAGCGTTGAGTTTGTGTTGTTCGGCTGAGCTTCAATAGCCACCGGACTGTTTGGTGGTGCTCACCACTGGACGATATAAACCGATAGCTGTGTTTCCTTCGTCCCAGGCAAAATAGCCCACCGGACTGTCCGGTAAACTGGAGGTTGCTAAGTGGGCTATGCTAAACTCTCCACCGGACTGTCCGGTGGCTCTAAGGCCCTTGGCGCGAAAAGGGTTTTTGAATTTTATATACCACCGGACTGTCCGGTGGCAGCGCACCGGACTGTCCGGTGGGTACGCAGAAAAACGGTTGGAGCTCCCCAACGGCTAGTTTTGGAGCTCCACCCTATTTAAAGGCTCTCCCTCCCCTCTTTTACTATCTTTGCAACTCAGAAACACTTACATACACTCAAATGTCATTTACACCACCAATTCTATACTAAACCTTGAGCTTTGGGCAAGAGACTCGAAGAGAAGAGAACTTCTTGATTGGGATTGAATCAGGTGAAACCAAATCTTGTTACTCTTGGTGATTGCGATCACCTAGACGGCTGCGGTCGTGCGTTCCGCGAACTCCCGAAGCTTGTGGGAGAAGCGGAGCAAGCCCTTTGCGAAGTGATTGTAATCGGCTCAAGCTCGCCGGTCCGGAGCGGAGAAGAGCTTAATCAATAAGAGAGCACTTGGTCCGCGGATCAAGAGGTTGCTTGACCTTTGCGAAGGTCACTTTGCCAACTTCATTCCTTGCGAGGTTTGAGGCCGGGATCCTTACGAGGAGCCCGCGAGAGCAAAACCTTGCGAGGGGCGCCAAACGAGGAGTAGGCCGTTGAGACCGTGTGTCTCTCCGAATCTCGGGAAAAAATCCTTGTATCTTCTCTTTACATTTTCGCTTTTACTTTCTGCACCTTACTTTCCTAGGATTGCTTGCTTGGCTCTCTAGGTTGCAAACCTTTTTGTGCGTGTAGTTCATTAGGATCACTTGTTTAGGCATTAGGGTGAATTGGAACTTGTGCGATATGATTTAATTTTGAGTTTTAAAATTAGAAGTCCAATTCACCCCCCTCTTGGACATCTTGATCCTTTCAACGACAATTTAAAAATCATATTTACCACCAATATTGTTTTAATTTGAAGTGATACCAATAAAAAGACATAATATATTGCTGCACGAAATACAATTAATTTTTTTTAGAAATCATGATTATTTTTCAAATGATCATATGTCTATGTACAGTACAGTTAATTATTAATCACCTTAAACATTGGTATGAAGTAAATGTGTGGTGGACAACGAGGCAATTTAATATTTCTTCAAGCTTTTATCAAAAGCAGTTTATTTTTAGTTATTACAGTGTCTTGTATTGTTTGTAACCCTCGCTAGCTTGTTAAAAAAATTATAAAGGCATATTTTTAAGAGGGAGTACTGTGTGGTGAATGTGTGTACATAAGCCTGTTATAATATGTCATCTGAATTTTCATGGCACATCTAAGATGAACATTTTCACAAATACTACTTACTACATAGGTTGTTGCTACTAAAATAACCACTTAGCATAGCTATTCTACGCTTGAACCCCATACTTGTGCCACTTAATTAGTTGAAGAAATTGTAGTGCCGCTTCATATTGTCACTGATTTCACGTAACAACTAACTCTAATAAGAATCCATATAGTAACAATAAGCTCCAATGTTCAATATAGTTTTTGGGGGCTATGTTTTGTGACGAACATAAATTGTCATGAGATAGAAATGTCGATTCAATATTTGATGACGAATTTACTAAATCGTCACTAATTGTTTCATCTTCTGTGACGAAAAGTCAGCTTCGTCACAAACAAACTCGTCTACCTCGCCGTAGCGACGAAATTGCTTGAATCGTCACAAAATGCTAACTATTCTATGACACTTTTCATTTCTGTCATAATGATTTTTGTCACTGATACTCAAATTTCTTGTAGTTTAAGGTCCAGAGATGGCAATAGACTTAGAACAGGAACCTCCACTCACGTGTAGTCACGCTTAGGGCGCCTCCAACTCCAATGATGGTATGTCGAATAGCTCGCCCAAGACCAGTAGCTGACCAGCTGTGCAGCCCCTCCGCCTCCGTTGCGGCCACCCGCTCCTCCTCTCACTCCGCCTCCCTCTCCTCCCTCACCTCCCAACTCCCAACTCCTCTTTTCCCATCTGCAATCCACCACTCCTCCTCCAACAATATCGCTCCCTCACCTCCCAAGTCCCAACTCCTCTCTTCCCATCTGCAATCCACCACTCCTCCTCCAACAATATCGGACAGGTCGCACTCTCCTCTCTTTCCATCTCTAGGATCCGCCCCTCCATCGTTGTATGACAGGTCGCATGGTGGCTACTCGGAGTCGTCCAAAATCACTGAGGGCGTCCTAGGAGCTTCCGGGGGTTCGGCCTCATCATTCTCGCCTACTGGCAGGGGTGAAGCCGCATGTAAGGGGACAAATTAGCTTATTTATTCAAAAAAATCATCAAAATTATCAAGATCATTAGAGATTTATTAAGCAAATCATCTTAATTAGGGGGCGCTTGTCCCTTGTGCCCCCCTTCCATTGCCCCTGCCTGCTGGTTCCCGCGAAAGGTCTGCCGCCTAGCTGCACTTGACACAGGGGAAGTACCCACCAGCGTCGAAAGAACTCAGCTGGGGAACCTGCTGGTTCCTGCGAAAGATCTGCCGCCGAGCAAGATTCAGTGGGGACATCCACTTCGACAATGGGGAAGTACCCACCGGCGACAAAAGAACTCAGCCGGGGAACAAGATCACAGTGCATATCGACAACACCGCCGCCGGGTACAACGATTCCTATAACTGATGTAGCTATTACACATCCAACTCATGAGTCTAATACAAAATGTCAACCATTCAGACAATTTTGCTTAGATCCTATGTCATTCGTTAATTACTTAAAGAATCTAAAAGTCTTCTCTATGTTGTGAAGCTTTTGGAAAATACGTAGTAGAAGGTGAGATACGTACTCACTTTATTCTTTAAACATTAATTTTTATACTCCCTCCATTTTAAATTGTGGGTCATTTGACTTTTTGAACATTAATTTATCCATTCGTCTTATTAAAAATATGCTATCATTATTTATTTTCATTATTATTTAATTTCATATAATACACTTAAAGTACAATTGAATTTTTTTTTAATATGGCAGAGTGGTCAAAGTTCGGCAAAAATAAGTCGAATGGCTTAAAATTTAGAAGGGGAAACTATATTTGTAAATATATGAAATAACACATTCGAATTAGATAATTGATGGAAAGCATACGTTGTTTATATAAGACATCTAATTGTTTTTTTTGTAGATTTTCATATTCAAATAAATATTTAGCTCCGGGGCCTCCAATTCCTGGAGATGGCCCTGATATTCGTTCTTTGCTCTTAGATAATAGAACATATGATCTATCTGCTATGTCTTTTGAGTTAATGAATAACGTAATGATTTATTAACTTATTACAGAGATGTTGATTATCTGATGTTTAATGGACATAAATGCTTATTCAATAGTGTGTATGTTGATAGATTTATTTTTTTATGAAGGACAGAACCTAGAGACGTGTTATTATATATATATATATATATATATATATATATATATATATATATATATATATATATATACACGACAAATATGTAAAATACGGACCTTAGAAAAAACTATTACCACAAATATGTGGTTCGTATTTAATTGAAAAATATAGGTTTTTTGGAGGATTCGCTAAATGAAATAGCTTCCGCTAGAAGTTGTTAGCTTTTCAAAGAGCTGCCAGTAGATGGCATGGCCCGCTACTCAAAACATTGTATACGAGTTATTACTCTACATTCAACATAAATTGAACATATGAAATATGGCAGCAAGAGACATGGCGATGGAAATGTATTGGGAAACGGGCGTTTAGCGAGGGAATTATGGCCTGTTTGGTTTGTTGACAAACTTTTGGCATGCCAAAATTTTGGCAATTTTGACAGTGTTTGAATTTAGGTAAAATTTTTAATAAAATAATAAACTTTCCGTTTCAATAGGTTGTTTGGGCCCCAAATAATTCATCCAAATGAGAAATTTGTTTTTAGTCAAATTTTAGTGTACACTCACAAATAATTCATCCGAATGAGCCGTGGGCTCCGGACGTGCGCGAGTGGTTGAGCCGAGGGGTGCGCGCTGCAGGCCCCGTTCGGCAGACATCGAGGCGGAGAGGTCCCCCGTGCAGCGCGCTGCTGGCGGCCCAGCCGCGCGGCGGGGGTCCAGATCCAGGTGACGCGCTGGGCCACAAATTGTCCCATAGGCAGGCTGAGATGATACAGCAAAGCCCCAAAGGCCCAAACCCGCGGTCGTTGTGTGTAGCGAGCTGCCCTCTTTGTGGCTGCGGCCCGTGCCGTGCCACGAAAAATCTGCCTCTCCACGACACGATCAGCTCGCAGCTCGGCGAAAGCGACCGGCCCCGGACAAAGCGGGGAAAGGACGCCGACGTACACCGCGATATGCATGCACGGGAGAATGGATCGGATTGGATTCCTTTTCAACCAGCCAGTGTATTGCTTTCGCGTGGTACGACGACGAGGCCTACACGACGGGTGACTCCTCATGTTCGCCCCCGTCCTTGCGTGCCCGGCCGTACCACGGGACACTGCTGCTCCCCTCTTGCAGGGCTAGGGCATAGGAAGCTACTACTACTCTAGAAGCCTGCTGGCATACCTCCTCCAGCACCACCGCCACCGATCATTTTGACGCGACGGCGTACGGCGCCGGGCGTCGTCGTCGCACGGGCACACAGGGCGCGCCACTGCCGGGCACTGAGCACATGCACGCACGGCACAGTGGCCGCGGCCGGCCAAAGTGGAGGCCGCCCTACGCCGTAGCCGCGCAGGCTAGTTGCTGGCTACGCGCGCGGTGACGTGCACTCCATGCATGCATGCAGATGCTGATGATGAGATGCAATGCAGCCAGTGTGCGTATATATTTTTGGAGGCACTCGATGATGATGGATTTCTAAGGCTGACCCCAATGGGAGCTCTATATGGGTTTCTCAAAACACTGTTTTGCACTGTTCAGAGAGAGGGGTAGTTGGAATAGTGTTTTGAGGAAGTGGACGAGGAGCCCCATTGGAATCAGCCTAAGTATTAGAGCCGCGCGGCTCTGCGGGCTTCTACAGTAGCCGCGATAGTAAAAAAGATTTCCACCCCATCCCTCCCGGTCCTTCTCGTAGGCAAGCGGCAGGTCGTTTCGAAACCCTAGCTGCTCCTCTCCGATCCTACCGCTCCGATCCACATCTGCCGCCGCCTCCATCCCGCTCCGCTCCGGCCACGGCGCCACCTCGCCTCCGCGTCGCCCCGGTGCGCCCCCGGCTCAGCCCCAACCCGTCCCCGGCGCCTCCGCCCGCCACGTCCTCTCGGCATCGCCACGTCCCCTCGGCACCGCGCCGCGCCACCACCGGCACGGCCCAGGCGGCGGCGTGGGCGAACGGCGCCCTCCGCTCCGCGCCGCAGCCACGCACCATCCCCACAGCCGCCTCCCGCCCCCGACTCACCCCCGTCCCGCCCCCGCTCGACGCCGACGCTGTCCTCGCCCGCAAGCTGCGCCGCCGGCCCCCGCCCCCGCCCCCGGCCGGACGCCGCCCGATGCCGCCCTCGCCCCCGGCCGGACGCCACACGATGCCGCCGTCGCCATCGCTGGCCGCCGCCCCGCAGGTACCCCTCTCTCCCTCCCCGTCGTCCCTCCCGGTCCTCCAAATCCGGATCCTCCACTCCCTCCATGGGATCTGCTTGGAGTGGCGGCGGCCCGCCCGGCCATGGCAGCATCAATGGCGTTCCAGACTGCCGGAACATGCGGCTCGTGACGCGGTGCTGGCCCGGCGCATATGGCTCCTCTGCTCGTCTTCATCTTAGCAGACCAGCAGGGCGCTAGAATTACGCCCACAATGGTGACAACGTTGGAGTGGCACCGACCTGAACCCGGATGAGTTGCACGGCGGCGCATAGGACCATAGGTGGTGGTGGTCTTTACCTTGTCCTAAGACAGTCACTGCTTGGGTTCTTCGTGCTTCTTATTCCCCTAAAATTTCACTTTGCTTGGTTATTATATATTGTCTTGCAATACCAAATGATTCTGCCTTTTTGCAATTTGTTTGTCATTGCAGGCTTCAGCCCTCGTCCGTTCATGGAAGAGCTCTTCTAGATTGGCAGTGAGTCGTACTTCTTCAAGGTCTCACTAGGTTGGTGTTCTTTCTTTGGCAAGCTGATGGTAAGTGCTTGCTTCCATTTGCAGGTACATAATGCATTTGATGCTTGGGGGATTAGCATGGGCAGATTCCAATGTCCTCCGTCGTCCTATCTCAGCAAGCTTTCTGTTTCGGCCTTGCATTCTGGTGTTTCTTTGTGGTTGGTGTTTGGATCTCTTCTTGGACAAGCTGCTCTACGCTGCGCATGTTAGATGGCTTTTTACTCTTCTTATATGTTCCCTAGATTGATTTCAATGATAAACTACTTTGAATGTACCATTGAGGCTCCTTCTGGTTATTCACGATGCAGGACCTATTTATTAAAGTAGAACTAATTTTAACTACTGAGATGCTACAAAAGGATTATTAGGCTTCTGGGTTTCGGCTTCTGGGTTTCAGATCTCCCGAAAATTCAGATATGATGCTTAATTGCTTATACATGTTTAAAATAAGATACCATATCTGTGGAGAAGTCTTTTGTGGGCTGCTATGTTCCATCAGATATTTGCTTGCTGCTGCTGGTTAGAATGCACAGTAAACACTGGTGATATTATTTGCCTGATGCGCAGGTGGTTATAGTTATTAGGAAGATTGTATGAAACAAACCTTTGCAGGTGCAAAAAGGCATTAATTTTAATTATTTTTCCATGGTGTCCATACGATAGTTCTTTCTCGAAGCATTCTTAATATGATCTCGTGCCATGTGTGACTACCTTCTTGCTTCATACATTGGAATTTGTTTCGAGCAGTATATATCTGGGAGCACCAATTGATTGTTTCATCTCATTTATATTAGATCAATCTCAGTTATCATTCCTACAAACATTAACAGTTCCTGTTTACTCTCCTGGTTGTGCCATGTGCGGGATGCCATGGACCGACAATTATCAACACGGAGAACATAAACATACAGTATACCATATCAGCCAGAGGCTTTGAGGTGCTATAGAAGAGCTCATTGAATGACCCACCTATGAAGCTCTACATACAAAGTTTTCTGCATGTCCCTTCAATTCTGGTGTTTGCTTGGGATTTCTGGAAGATGGAAGTAAATGTATGCATCTTCTATTGTGTTCTTTTATTGTGGTGTCTAACTTTCAACCTTCTGTCATTTTTTATCTAAGCACTTTGGCCTCCACTATCCTTGTCTGTCCCAAGCTTACCTTAACCTATTTTTAGGAAGATGACACTACTATGAAAGCTCCAAAGATCAATAAGCATACCTTCTGAAAGGTGAATCCATGCTGCCCTCCCTAGATTTTTGCTTTGATTTTACTCTCAGCTGAATGTTATATGTAGTTGTCGCATGTGTGTCCCTTTCAATTCTCTTTGTGCTTCCTCATAATTTGCTGTCTTTTCTCTCTATTCGAGGGTTGCGATCCAGGAGCTTGCTGTGCATGATGATGCTTGATGCCTGATACAAAATGGCCAATGCCCTTCTTCAGAAGACATGCATGGTAGAGCTCAACTCTTCTCACTTTAGGCCTCATTTACTATCACAACCAGATTGCTTCCTCCAATCCGGTGACCATTGAAATGATCGATTATGGTGGCAGCCAGCAGCAAATGGGCATTAGTTGAAGCGTCCCAGCCCTTAAGCAGGACTAAAATGTGTATTATTACCATTCCCAGGAGTTATGGTAATCACATTTGTGCATCAGATGTATACAGATCCGCCCTAACGGGACAGACCAAACGGGGCGCAGCCCGAAAAACACTGCAGCGGAAAACTTTAAAGCGCGACCCATTCCTTCCCACAACACACAGTTGGGAAGCAGGCCGTAACCCTCACGCATCCACAATCTTCTTTGCTCTGTAAACCAACAACAAAGCAAGGGTGAGTACATACGTACTCCGCAAGTCCACCTTCTTCCATAGGAAGAGGGGATATCGGATACCACTATATGCAAGATATATCTGGAGCTGAAGGTAAGTTCGCAGTGAAACATTTGATATGCAGGGTTCCTTAGTTCTCAGTTTTAATTGAGAAAACATCTTTATCCCAAAAGAGGTTGCCACTGGACTTGCCGGTCCATCGCGGCTCGTGGCACGCATGCCATCACATTTTCCACACACACACCTCCTCGGCAACCGCAGCTGCCTCAAGACCATCATTTTGATCCCATCCCAAAACCATATTTTTATAAGAAGCTAGTTCAGAAACCAAGCCGTAACTCGTTTGTCCATACCAGTGGACAGTGGACTATCATGATAGATTTAGTTATACTCTGGCCAGAGGTGCACACTTTACCCACAAGTTTGGTCCAGGCACTCATGATCAGTGAGCCCCTTTCCGCTCGCCGGTTTTTCCCCCGCAAGGCGCTCCCCAGACTTCAGCCATGAGAGAGTACGGGCCCACCTGTCGCTCAGACCCGCAGTCACGCGACTGTTGACCCCTGACCGCAGCCATGCAACCGCGCCCATCCACCCAATCTCTCATGCATCCCAGCACACCGGCTTACGCCTGGTTCGTCCAAAGCGGGTTCTAACCGAGGGTTGCCGCATACAACCTCGAGTGGTTGCGCTAGATGAGTTAGGCAAGATGAAACGTCAACTCGGTCCTTCAGGGTGGAACTCCCACAATGCTCACGCATGAGCAACACCAGCCCAGTCCTCACAACAGGGACCAGGTTTCCACCCCGTAAATGGCTTCAACAACCGAAGTCGTCTGCCAGGGTCTTACCCTATGTTTTACTGAAAAACAACCGCCCATACCCACCATCATATTCCCATCATTTTCATCAAGATTAATGTATATCATTGAGTGAGCGATCCACCTAAGCGCACTACATCTAACGTGGCTCGGGAGGCTATATCCTACTATGTTTTACCTTAGCCAGCAAAACATGCAAGTTTTCTTGTTTTACAAGGCAATAGGATGTGTATATAAAAACATGGGTAATTTATGCATCAAGTGAGGATTCCAGTGGACTTGCCTTCATTCGCCGAGGTAGCCGGTACGACGGTCGTTACACCATTGGACTCCTGTTCCGGTCTCTGAGTTAGCCATTTCAGAGACGGAACCGAACGGCTCTCCGAGAAAGCCTACACGTACAGACACGCAAAACACACCAAATCAAGGTACGCTCTGAGCTCATCAAGATATGGGCTTTGTGGAGCTAAAGATATCCTTATGGTTTGGCATGTAAATAGAGCGGGAGTCAAACGGATAAATGGCACATTTGGCATCCCTTTTAGATATCAAGAGTTTGATCTTTAGCGCCATCCATGCCGAGCTCACGAAACGGATTTTCCGGCAGCATGAGGGCAGCATGTCGGCAATAAAGATTAATTTGGAAGAAGAGAGAGACGACACGGGCCAAACCCCGGCGCGTGCGGTCCAACTCATCCTTCCGGTTGGGCTCGGTCTACTCCCGCAGCGCGATGGGCTTACATCGCGGTGAGGGAGAGAACGACGAACTCGGGCGGTGCTAACCATCTCCTCCTGTCGTCCGCAGTACGGGGACAGGGGTAGAGTTTGGCAACCGTCCGGTTCGGTTCAACCAAACCGGGTCTTCAGTGAACCGATCGGCGAGGGCGGAACTAACACACAAGTGGCTTGCCACAGGTGCCCTAGTTCCGTCGTCGCGGGTCGACCCAAAATGACGCAGATCGTGAATCTTCAAGTGTCGTGGTCGGCGGAGTATGTGAGGATATTATGAAAAGTACGTGAATAGATAGAGCTTGATTTTCAGAGAATTTAGGTGCAAGAATCACATAAATCGGAGCTAGAACGGAGAAGATACGGGGTATTTTGTGGCAGGGGGTAGATATGAACTTCCTGGATAGTTGAGGGGGTAGGATTAGACTTTTCGGTGGCAACTTCTAATCTGGCCCGAAGGGGAAAGCAACTTGGGCCTGGGATAGCTTTCGGCCCACGAGGCCATTCTTTTTCATTTGGCCTACGCGCACGGCTCGGCTACTGGGCCGGCCCATGCGGCTAAAAGAGAGGCAGGCAGGCATGCTCGGGCGAGCGCTCGCTCGGCCAGAGCGCTCAGCTCGCGCCGTCGCCGTCGGGCGGACGCCGAGGCTCGCCGGGGTGCGCCGGGACGGTGGTTCCCGACCACCGTTGGAGAAGGCGAGGGCACCGGCGCGAAGAGGAGGGCGACGCGGATCCGTCCGAGGGCTTCCGGGCATGGGAGGACGCGCGGAGTAGGGACGTCCACGGACGCCATGGCCGCCGGCCTCGGGTGCTCGCGGGGAGCTCCGCTCGTGCGACGGAAGGACGGGAGGAGGTGGGGCAGAGGTAGAGGAGGGTGGTGTGGTGGTGTATGTCCGAGGAATCGAGCCGGGACAGCTCCTATACGGAGAATTTCTGCGGTGCCCTTGCGCGTGCAAGAACAGAGCGAGGAGATGGCGTTCGCGGCGGTTGGCTCCGTCCACGCGAACGAGGTAGAAATTGAGGGCGGCCGAGAGTGGAGGGTGAGGTGGTGGTGCTCTGCGCCGAAGGAATCGGATTGTGGTTGCTTGGTGGGGTGGAGAGGGACGACGACGTCAACGCGGCTCGCCGAGGCGAGCGGCGAGGGCGGCGCGAGAGAGAGCAGGGGAAAGGGCTCGGGAGGGAGGAGGCAGCGTCGGCGCGGCTCGTCGAGGCGAGCGGCGCGGGCGGCACCAGCGGGAGAAGGGGGAAGGAGAGCTCGCGTCGGGCGGCTCCGGGTCGTGGCGAACCGAGGCCGGCCGAGGCGAAGAGGGGGAGAGCCGCGCGGGGAGGAAGAGCTCGGCGCCTTTCATAGGCGCGGCGATGAGTGGCGGCCGGTGTCATCGGGCGCGGCGTGCGCTGTCATGGCGCGTGTGGATGCGGTGGTAGGGGGCCGGGTACGGGGAGCACCGGAGCAACGAGCGGCTGGCGGGGAGCGGCACGGCGCGCGGGTCGCGTGTGGAGTGCGAGTGGGCGCGGCGCGGCGCGTCACGGGATGGCCCGGGCAGGAGGCGTCGGCGCGGAGGCGCGTGGCGACGCGAGGCGCGTCGCTGTCCGGGGTCCGGTACGGCGTCGGGGCGCGGTGGCTTGGCGCGCGACGCACGGCGCGCGTGCGCGGCGCGGCGAGCAGGGAAGGGGGAAGGAGGAGGGCGAGCGGCCGGGCCGTTCGGCTTGGGCCAGGTGGGCGGAGGGAGGCGAAGCGGGCCGGACAGGTGAGGCCCACGCGGGAACGGGAGAGGGAGAAAGGAGTTGGGCCGCGGGGAGGCAGGCCGGGAGAGGGAAAAGGGGATGGGCTGCGGCCCGAATAGGAGAGGAATGATTTTCCCATTTCCGATTTGGAATTTGGATGGATTTTGTGGAAGGAAAATTGAGGAATATTTTGGGAAAGGTTTGAGAGGATCTTTCCCGGAATATTCGAGGGACTTGAGATGATTTTTATGAGCTCATAGTGTACACTTCACAACAAGCAGGTTTTCAAAATCATATTTTGAATTTAGACGAGAGATTAGAGGATAATTTCTTAGGGTCAAATTTCGGGGTGTTACAAACCTACCCCACTTAAAAGAAATCTCGTCCCCGGGATTTAGGTTAGAAGGGTTTATAGGGATAGCTTTACTTCAGCTAAACAGCTCCTGCTTATAACTGAAACTTAAGTTTGCACGAACGGGAGATGGAACTTCTATAACAAAAAGCTCTTGCTTGGACTTGATCCTCTTTTTCATTTCTCTTTTCTTCATTCCGGAATTTTTGCCGTGCAAATCTTCCACATGCAAAAGAGATTTTTCCATCTCCTTCATCTCATGCACTTTGAAGGTTGCTCTGGCCGGTAACGGCAGGCGGTGGCATGCACTGGCAACTCATGCATCATCCAGAAATTTGCATGCCTCAGCTTTCTGGATCTTCCTTCATCAGGACTAGCAGAGGGGAGGCTACCCCACTTAAAAGGATTAGAGTACCCTTTAAGTGGATTACTATCCCTTCTGGAAGCGGGGAGTTGCCGGGGAAGAAGCGGTCATTTGGGATAAACTTCTTCATGTTACTTTTCTTTTTATCCCAAGCGCTTCTGGTTACTTTTCTCTTTATCCCAAGCATAACTTATTGCCTGCTTGTTGTCTTGATTCCTTGCTTGCTTCTTGGAGCTTCTTCATCTGGGGGCCGCTTTATTAGCAGGGAGCTTCTTCTTGCTTCTTCTCTGCCCGTGAGAGAGTGACTAACCGGAGGAGGATTAGGAGGCATAGAACGAAGATCTCAGCAAAGACTATGTAGCGAAGTGGAAGGCAAGCTCTGGTTTCTGGGTTCATGCCTCGGAGGAATTTGGGGGATAGTGCGCGAGGATCTGGCTTATGCGGTCCTGGAATCTGACTATGTTTCTTGCAAGCTGGAGGAGGACTTTTGAGATCTTGTAGAGAAATATGCACTGGATCAGAAGAAGTGTGATGATGGCTAGGTTCATGCTCGGGTATTGAGGTGAGCGGGGTGTTTGGGCTAATCTCTCTTGCTTTGTTCTGAAGAGGGAGGATGGTGGTCTTCCCACAGAAAAAGGAGGTACATGATGAGAATGAGAAAAGCAAGAGCGTAGAAACCAAAGAGGACTTGTTCGATTAGAGAATCAACGAACATCTGGGGAAGGATTATTTTGATTTAGCTGGTGGAGGGAGAGTGTTATGAGCTTGCTCGGCGGGGTGGATGAAGAGCGACGTCCGGGGGGTGCTTTTATGGACGCCCGGGAGAGTGGTGGTTACGGTGCGGTGGCTTGTGCATCGAAGGGACATGAGCGGTGGAGGTGGTGTTGGTACACGCGGCGATCATGCAGGGAGCAAGGGCAGTGGGGACCGGGTTGCGGTTGACAGCGGCGCGGAGGTGTGCTGCAAAAGCGGCAGGCAGGGTACGAGCGGATGCATGCTGCGGCCTGCATGCGATGGTGTAGGGGCCGGTTTCGGTCGGCAGCACCGCGGGGGTGCACTGCTAAAGCGGTGAGCGGGGCACATGCATGCCTGCACGGCGGCAAAGGCAAGTGGGTGGCGGGGCACGCGCAGTGGGTGCGGCGAAAAGACAGGAGCGGCAGCTGATAAGGCGGGGAGGTGAGGGCGGTGGGAAGACGAGAGCGGCGGGGAACTGCGGCGTACACAATTCGCTTAGGGATTGTAGTATGCAGTGTCTCATCCGGTCTTTTCCTTTTTCCCAGGGCATTATCTCCTTTCACTGCGTACACTTTATCTCCTCGTTTTCTGCTGCTGGTACTGTGCTTTCTTGGGCACACTGTTGTTGCATGCTGACTGACTGGTTTGAACAAGGCTTCTTGTAGGCGTTTTGCTTCCTTTTTAACAGACGGTTGTTAAGGTAAGAAGGGGAAGCAGGGATAAGAGTTAGGTCTACAAATGATGTGTTCTTTATTAGCAAAAACTCCACAAATAAAACTGCAAACACAAAAACGAACACACTAACGCAACTACTCACGCAGGACTCCTTTCAGCTTCTGCTGCTTGGAGGCTCGGTCTTGCACTGGTGGCTGACCACTGGATCCTTCTCCTGGGAGCGAGAGCGACAAAAAGGCGCCCATGCTTGCTTTATCTTCTCGTCTGTTGAGGTCTTCTGGGTTCTTATCACTGGTCTGCATGTGATTGAGCAGGAGGGCCTGAAAATTTCCAGGATGACTCAGTATTGGTTGGTTAGGAGGGTTTGAACTTCCTGCCATCATGGGGTTCTGTATTTCTCCTTGAGGTGGGTGGCGAGGACCGGACATGGCCCTTACCCTTACTCCATGACTGAGAGGGGAGTCTGTTACTGATCCTGGATGCATCCACGCCCTCTTATACTTGACCAACTCTCTTTCTGTGTCTTGGTGTCGGTCTACCAACCTGTCATGCAGGCGGCTCAGTTTTTCATACTCATCGTCCAAGGCGAGCAGATATTGGACCAGGTAGGCTAGGGCAGGATCTCTGGACTTCTTGATCTCTGTCAAGATTGCTGTCCTCTTAATCCAAGTACTAGCACGTTGGTTCACTGGTGGAAAGAACCTCATAGGGCTGCTTTGTACTGCCCCATGGTAGGTCGAGCATAACCTTTTTATTGCCCCACGAGCGGCAATGTGGCTGGCTTCTAAGAATCCGTTGCCGATGGCTCTGCAGTACCAACCGTTGAGATTGAGGTTCTCTCTGATATAAAGTGTGACGGTCCATCCTCGTTCTTCCCTTTCGGGGAACGCTAACCCGCAGTACTCCGGGTATCCTGGAATACTGAGGTACCGCATGGTATCTCTTAGCAGCTCGGGAAAGCCACTTTCCTCCCGGCAGCAGCTGACATACTCGGCAGATTCCATCTGAGCAAAACAGGCCGAACTCGGCTTGACACTAGCGCAACAGAAAACAAAAGGCTACAACACAGACGACAACAACAACAACACTACAACACACGCAGTCTACACGATTCACTCTTACAGAGGGTGCTAACTAAAGCGGAACAAAATTCCACTACCCACATGTAAGAGGGGAACTGGGTACAACTAACTGCGGACCACACGGCTTCACTCCCGGAGGGCACTGGTGACTTCATCCGGGGATGACTCCCTGGATCTGCTGTTGACCTCTTGCAACGACGGGGGCCAG
Source organism: Paspalum notatum (assembly GCA_022530915.1). Lineage (NCBI taxonomy): Eukaryota > Viridiplantae > Streptophyta > Magnoliopsida > Poales > Poaceae > Paspalum > Paspalum notatum. The sequence continues at coordinate 31,285,656 of CM039692.1, forward strand.
ACTACTGAGTCTTCTTCCTGGCGGGACGAGGCAGAGCTGGATGGTTCTGGGGTAGACTCCACAAGAGGAGACGCAGCTCGCGTCCTCAACAGCTCTTCCCAAGGCAGCTCACTGAGTAAAACAGGACTTGGTGGCGGAGCTCTTGGGCTTTCTACTGACAACGGGGAGGTTGGTGCAGCTTCTAGGGTTTCTGCTAGCTCTGGTGAAGGAACTGGGGAGAGCTCTGGGTGATCTGGCTCACTCTCCTCAACTGGTAGGCCTTCTAGGATCGGAACTCCATTGATGAGGTCTCCGACCTTTCTCTTCTTTATAGGCGTGGGGATGCCTATGAGCGTTGGAGGTTGCTTGGCCATGGCTGCTTTTATTGGGGCAGTTCTTGAGTTCTTCTGGCCTTCTGGTGGGCTTTTAAACACCTTGCCGGCGTGTCTGGGGCTGAATCCTGGTGTCCTTTTCCAGACAGCAGACACGGCGTTAGGCACCGCTCACTGTGTTGCACTGATTCAGAGGGGTTCTGCATGCACGGTCCCTTGTCCACTGTGCTGCATGCAGGGCCATTCAAGGCAAGGGAGGCGGGAAACACAAGGAGGGTCACTTCCTTGTTTTCCGGTGCACGTCATGGTCGTCCATAGGGCAGGGTGCCGCTTTTGACTTCCATAGGGTGTGCACGTCTTTTCTTGCAGACAGGTTGAACACGGTCTTCAAAGCGGGGCACTTGACTGAGGAAGGGGAAAAGAGCAGATAAACTCGTTTTGAAACAGAGTAAGATAAGGAGTAGAGGTGATTTTCAACTGAATTTGGACCCAAAAACATTTTTCCATCCTAGGGTTACGTCCTACGGCCAACTTACGGCTCTGATACCACCTGAAGCGTCCCAGCCCTTAAGCAGGACTAAAATGTGTATTATTACCATTCCCAGGAGTTATGGTAATCACATTTGTGCATCAGATGTATACAGATCCGCCCTAACGGGACAGACCAAACGGGGCGCAGCCCGAAAAACACTGCAGCGGAAAACTTTAAAGCGCGACCCATTCCTTCCCACAACACACAGTTGGGAAGCAGGCCGTAACCCTCACGCATCCACAATCTTCTTTGCTCTGTAAACCAACAACAAAGCAAGGGTGAGTACATACGTACTCCGCAAGTCCACCTTCTTCCATAGGAAGAGGGGATATCGGATACCACTATATGCAAGATATATCTGGAGCTGAAGGTAAGTTCGCAGTGAAACATTTGATATGCAGGGTTCCTTAGTTCTCAGTTTTAATTGAGAAAACATCTTTATCCCAAAAGAGGTTGCCACTGGACTTGCCGGTCCATCGCGGCTCGTGGCACGCATGCCATCACATTTTCCACACACACACCTCCTCGGCAACCGCAGCTGCCTCAAGACCATCATTTTGATCCCATCCCAAAACCATATTTTTATAAGAAGCTAGTTCAGAAACCAAGCCGTAACTCGTTTGTCCATACCAGTGGACAGTGGACTATCATGATAGATTTAGTTATACTCTGGCCAGAGGTGCACACTTTACCCACAAGTTTGGTCCAGGCACTCATGATCAGTGAGCCCCTTTCCGCTCGCCGGTTTTTCCCCCGCAAGGCGCTCCCCAGACTTCAGCCATGAGAGAGTACGGGCCCACCTGTCGCTCAGACCCGCAGTCACGCGACTGTTGACCCCTGACCGCAGCCATGCAACCGCGCCCATCCACCCAATCTCTCATGCATCCCAGCACACCGGCTTACGCCTGGTTCGTCCAAAGCGGGTTCTAACCGAGGGTTGCCGCATACAACCTCGAGTGGTTGCGCTAGATGAGTTAGGCAAGATGAAACGTCAACTCGGTCCTTCAGGGTGGAACTCCCACAATGCTCACGCATGAGCAACACCAGCCCAGTCCTCACAACAGGGACCAGGTTTCCACCCCGTAAATGGCTTCAACAACCGAAGTCGTCTGCCAGGGTCTTACCCTATGTTTTACTGAAAAACAACCGCCCATACCCACCATCATATTCCCATCATTTTCATCAAGATTAATGTATATCATTGAGTGAGCGATCCACCTAAGCGCACTACATCTAACGTGGCTCGGGAGGCTATATCCTACTATGTTTTACCTTAGCCAGCAAAACATGCAAGTTTTCTTGTTTTACAAGGCAATAGGATGTGTATATAAAAACATGGGTAATTTATGCATCAAGTGAGGATTCCAGTGGACTTGCCTTCATTCGCCGAGGTAGCCGGTACGACGGTCGTTACACCATTGGACTCCTGTTCCGGTCTCTGAGTTAGCCATTTCAGAGACGGAACCGAACGGCTCTCCGAGAAAGCCTACACGTACAGACACGCAAAACACACCAAATCAAGGTACGCTCTGAGCTCATCAAGATATGGGCTTTGTGGAGCTAAAGATATCCTTATGGTTTGGCATGTAAATAGAGCGGGAGTCAAACGGATAAATGGCACATTTGGCATCCCTTTTAGATATCAAGAGTTTGATCTTTAGCGCCATCCATGCCGAGCTCACGAAACGGATTTTCCGGCAGCATGAGGGCAGCATGTCGGCAATAAAGATTAATTTGGAAGAAGAGAGAGACGACACGGGCCAAACCCCGGCGCGTGCGGTCCAACTCATCCTTCCGGTTGGGCTCGGTCTACTCCCGCAGCGCGATGGGCTTACATCGCGGTGAGGGAGAGAACGACGAACTCGGGCGGTGCTAACCATCTCCTCCTGTCGTCCGCAGTACGGGGACAGGGGTAGAGTTTGGCAACCGTCCGGTTCGGTTCAACCAAACCGGGTCTTCAGTGAACCGATCGGCGAGGGCGGAACTAACACACAAGTGGCTTGCCACAGGTGCCCTAGTTCCGTCGTCGCGGGTCGACCCAAAATGACGCAGATCGTGAATCTTCAAGTGTCGTGGTCGGCGGAGTATGTGAGGATATTATGAAAAGTACGTGAATAGATAGAGCTTGATTTTCAGAGAATTTAGGTGCAAGAATCACATAAATCGGAGCTAGAACGGAGAAGATACGGGGTATTTTGTGGCAGGGGGTAGATATGAACTTCCTGGATAGTTGAGGGGGTAGGATTAGACTTTTCGGTGGCAACTTCTAATCTGGCCCGAAGGGGAAAGCAACTTGGGCCTGGGATAGCTTTCGGCCCACGAGGCCATTCTTTTTCATTTGGCCTACGCGCACGGCTCGGCTACTGGGCCGGCCCATGCGGCTAAAAGAGAGGCAGGCAGGCATGCTCGGGCGAGCGCTCGCTCGGCCAGAGCGCTCAGCTCGCGCCGTCGCCGTCGGGCGGACGCCGAGGCTCGCCGGGGTGCGCCGGGACGGTGGTTCCCGACCACCGTTGGAGAAGGCGAGGGCACCGGCGCGAAGAGGAGGGCGACGCGGATCCGTCCGAGGGCTTCCGGGCATGGGAGGACGCGCGGAGTAGGGACGTCCACGGACGCCATGGCCGCCGGCCTCGGGTGCTCGCGGGGAGCTCCGCTCGTGCGACGGAAGGACGGGAGGAGGTGGGGCAGAGGTAGAGGAGGGTGGTGTGGTGGTGTATGTCCGAGGAATCGAGCCGGGACAGCTCCTATACGGAGAATTTCTGCGGTGCCCTTGCGCGTGCAAGAACAGAGCGAGGAGATGGCGTTCGCGGCGGTTGGCTCCGTCCACGCGAACGAGGTAGAAATTGAGGGCGGCCGAGAGTGGAGGGTGAGGTGGTGGTGCTCTGCGCCGAAGGAATCGGATTGTGGTTGCTTGGTGGGGTGGAGAGGGACGACGACGTCAACGCGGCTCGCCGAGGCGAGCGGCGAGGGCGGCGCGAGAGAGAGCAGGGGAAAGGGCTCGGGAGGGAGGAGGCAGCGTCGGCGCGGCTCGTCGAGGCGAGCGGCGCGGGCGGCACCAGCGGGAGAAGGGGGAAGGAGAGCTCGCGTCGGGCGGCTCCGGGTCGTGGCGAACCGAGGCCGGCCGAGGCGAAGAGGGGGAGAGCCGCGCGGGGAGGAAGAGCTCGGCGCCTTTCATAGGCGCGGCGATGAGTGGCGGCCGGTGTCATCGGGCGCGGCGTGCGCTGTCATGGCGCGTGTGGATGCGGTGGTAGGGGGCCGGGTACGGGGAGCACCGGAGCAACGAGCGGCTGGCGGGGAGCGGCACGGCGCGCGGGTCGCGTGTGGAGTGCGAGTGGGCGCGGCGCGGCGCGTCACGGGATGGCCCGGGCAGGAGGCGTCGGCGCGGAGGCGCGTGGCGACGCGAGGCACGGCGCTGTCCGGGGTCCGGTACGGCGTCGGGGCGCGGTGGCTTGGCGCGCGACGCACGGCGCGCGTGCGCGGCGCGGCGAGCAGGGAAGGGGGAAGGAGGAGGGCGAGCGGCCGGGCCGTTCGGCTTGGGCCAGGTGGGCGGAGGGAGGCGAAGCGGGCCGGACAGGTGAGGCCCACGCGGGAACGGGAGAGGGAGAAAGGAGTTGGGCCGCGGGGAGGCAGGCCGGGAGAGGGAAAAGGGGATGGGCTGCGGCCCGAATAGGAGAGGAATGATTTTCCCATTTCCGATTTGGAATTTGGATGGATTTTGTGGAAGGAAAATTGAGGAATATTTTGGGAAAGGTTTGAGAGGATCTTTCCCGGAATATTCGAGGGACTTGAGATGATTTTTATGAGCTCATAGTGTACACTTCACAACAAGCAGGTTTTCAAAATCATATTTTGAATTTAGACGAGAGATTAGAGGATAATTTCTTAGGGTCAAATTTCGGGGTGTTACATTAGTATACATAACTGTGACATTCTCTTTATATCAAACTTCCTACCTTGAACAATTTCTGCCATAAGTTTGCTACCTGACTACAAACCTGATTTTTAAGCCTTCTCTATTAGTTCTCTTACCATATTTAGCCCCTGTTTTATTGTGAGACCATTGATAGATGAGAGAATGCATCAGGCAGAAAATGTTTACCTGTGAGCTAGAGCATTTTAGCCTGCACGAGTGTGCTAATATGCCAACATTTTTTGGTGTTAATGAAAAGGTTTTCGTTTTCAGAGATACAAACTAAGTGAAATGTTTAGTTTTGGAGTAGAGATTATAGTTTTGGAGGAGATTTAATTGGAAGGATCTTCAATTTAATCATGACAAGGCTCTTGACAACCTCAGATTGTACAATATCTAATTCATAAAAGTTTTAGTAGTCTTTACAACTAATATATAAAGAGGCAGATCAGGTGAATTTCTGCAGCATCAAGTTTGCAAGTAGTAAATGCAAGTAGCAGATGATTTTCTATAGACAACATTTAAAAGGTGATGCTATACATCAACCATTATAGTTTCTTCTCATATAAAGCCTGACTTTGAGTTGATATTTCATCTAGACCTGTAACTGAAGGAGTTGTTCTTGGGGAAGTTGACAGAGGATGCTTACCCCCACGCAGATAAGCAGATAGGCTACAAGTGAAAGCTGACTAAGAAGGTGAGTGAAATAACAGCTGATGGTTAGCAAGAGGATGAAACCAAAAAAAAGGATGTATAATTTCTCTACTGCTGTGTCTCTTGATAAGTGATAACACTCTAATTACATATAAACATAAGCATGCTACTTTAAGATTAGAACATTGCCTTCGGCTTTCACAGCCATAGCATGGTATCTTCTTTGAGCCGTAGCTATAACTTTTTTTCTCATCCTAGACTTCAATTGTTTGGAGAACAGTAGCATCTAATGGCTGGTGCTTTCTATGTTTGGCAGTCAGCATGATCAAGTTGGTCCATGCACGATTAATAATTTCCTTCAATGAGAAAGACTATGATTACTTTCAAATATAAATCGTCAATATTTATACTCAATGATTTTAGTGTCTGCAGAATAAAGTGTCCCACAAATTTGCTATGCCTTTCATCAACGGTGTACCCTTCGTGCTGGTTTGTTGTCTTGTCTATTTTCTAGATTGTCGGTGTGTGGGTGCCTCTGTTCAGCTCGAAACCCAGGTATTCATTGTTGTGTGATATTTATGGTTCTATATGGTCTGACCTCTTTGTTTATGTATGTGGTTTATGGTTGGTAGGCTGTATTTGTGTTCCATGTGCTTAATTTCCTATGGTAGAGCACGTGAGAGGTATAAAAAGGAAAAAGCTGGAGTTTTCCCAAGCTTTTTGAAAAGCTTCCTTGCCCCAAGAGAAAGGACCTCCAGGTTTGTTGTTAGCACTTCCTATCAGTCGCTGTTGTAGGTCGTTGCTGCTCCTTGCTCGCTGGAGTATGTGCTGCCTGTTTGTGAGGTGCCTGACAGCCTGAGGACTATGTGATGTGTTCTTTTGGGTGTCTGAAGTTCTGCGCTTTTCTACGAGCTGGCTGCTTTGCAGGCATCTCTTATTTACGGATGTTTATAGACTACAATTTCCAAGAATCAGTGTGTGGATTTTATGAGAGGAAATGGAATTAAAACATTTTGTTTGAATCTAACATGTTCTTTTATAGTCACCTTGTTTCGGTTGTGCTATCGACAGTCTAATGTTGAAGTATGAGATATTTTTCTTATCTTTTGTTTCTGCAGTTGGAGTAAAAATCCGTAAGATGCTATATAGGCTTTGAATCAAATTGTAAATTTTCAGTGCTTGTCACTTTATAACAGGTGTGCTCAATTGTCTACCGTCTCTTTTTTCTATATAAGTGAAATTGCTTCCAGCTAATTGTCTCATTGTTTGATCTTCCATCCTTTTATTATATTTTGCATAACGTTGTTGTCTTATTGTCTAGAAGAGAGATGAATCTGAGGCTTAATATTTTTTTCTACTAATCTTTACTCTCTGCAATTATAATTCAAAGACACGATAGCCTATCAAATTTCCTTTAAACAATTTAGGTTTGCATCGTTTGGTGTTTTTATCTCATCATATGTTTACCTTATCAAGAACAATTTAGCCCTATTAGTATCAATGCACTGCACACTATATTTCAGGGCATTGATGTTTGATGTTTCAGTTGCATCTTGTGCAGGGAAGACAAAAGGTACCATGGACACAACTTTCTCCCATGAGATGTACACCTTGGGGATTGATAGCTGTCCTAAAGCCCAGCAGGGACCGCGGGGATGCTTAGAACACCTTGACAGATCAAGAAAAATACCTCTCTCCCCTCTCTGGTCAGGCTTTACATGATACTTCTTGTCCTATGGAACACAATGGTGGTGCAGGAAACAACAATGGAAGTGGTTCACGAGATCATTAGAGACTGATAATTGGGAATGTCTGTTCAAAGGCCATGGTGGTGATGTAAAAAGCTTGGTCACTGCCTTTCACATCCTCCCTGTGAACCTGTTATGTAATAGCTCTCTCCCCGCTTACTTTCGGACAAAGGAAAAGTATGCTTTCAGGTGCTAATAATAGATGAGTACTTGCCTATTGAAATTTCATTTTTAGATATTTATTTTGCTGCTCTCATTTCTAGAGAGATGACTTATGTACATGCTACTGTACATTCCATTTTACAAATTTGAGGTTCACTCACCAACACTTTTGCAAATGTCAGCAAGGGAATGGAACAACTTTTTCCCGAGAACGCAAATAGAAAGCTTTATGTTACTATTGCAACCAGTACTATCGCAATTATTATTTGCTGATTATTGCCTATCACCTCCATTCTTCAAGGAAGAATGCTCCGGGAGGGCAGGAGTTGGCATTATTGCCCGAGATCACTCGGGCTCCACCATCTTTTCGTCCTGGAGGGTCGTATTTGGTTGCACGAGCGCTGAGGAAGCGGAAGCCATGGTGTGCATTGAGGGTCTTAGACTGGCTACCCAGTGGACGCACGGCCCTGTCGTCTTGGAATCAGACTGTGCACGCATGGTCGATGCTCTACGATCAGCTGAGGTCGACAAATCTGAGTTGTGCTTCTTGATTGCTGAGGCGCGAGAGTTTCGGGACACTCTACCGGAGTGGAGAGTTTCTAAGGTTAGGAGAGAGGACAATCGTGTTGTTCATGAATTAGCTCAGTTAGCTAGACAAAATACTAGTACTGCTGTATGGTTGGGTCAGGCTCCTGCGTGTGTCCTTGACCTCATCATCTCAGATTGTAATGTCTCTGCTTTTTAGCTTATACACATCTCTCTTTTCCCGCAAAAAAAAAGTGCTGGTAAATATATCATTACTTTGTATTTCCTCTGTTTTTGTTTGTCACTGAGTAGTGTAAAATTAATTTAATGAACATCAGACGTAAAAAAACGAAGGAAGTATACATTTTTTTTCTAAATTCTTCTCACATGATAACAATTGCAGTCTTTACGTAGCAGTTCTGCGGACAGGATTATAATCAGTAGAAGTAATACGGGGTCATACCTGAAATCACTAGTCGATATCAAGACGCACTGCCGTGCCGGGACGGCCGGCCGGCCGGACGGACGGACGGGAGGGCGCTGTGGGCTGCGGCGAGTGACGACGATGTCACCTCCACCGCCAGGCGTCATGGTCCCGGGTTTTCCCCAGCGATTAGTAAGTGATGGTCAGCCGGATCCTGTTGGCGCCTGGTTGATTAACTCATCGACGTGACGTGTAAACAGCCGTCCATCCACACCCACAGCCACAGGCAGGCACAGGGCCTCTCGTCCCCGACTCGTACGAGTTGCTGTGCCAGTGCGCCCGGCCTGGAATCCAGGGCCTAACGCCCTAACCTAGCCCGTGTCCCGTGGGCCGTGGCCACTGGGCGATTGTGCTTTGTGGTACATACGGCGTGTGGAGGATCATCAGTTGTCTGCAGATAAGTGTACGCCTTCTTGTACGCATGTCGATTGTGCCATTGCCATATGTAGCATAGTTGCCAGCACGTCCGTACGTGTATACATACTCCTAGCTAGTACTCTAGCATTAGCCAGAGGGGTAGCACACACATGCAGGGATGATGCAAGCTTTCGTGCTTGTGAATTTGTGATCATCATCATCACTACAGTATACGTGTTTGGTGCGGGCATGCAACAACCGATGTCCTCCTTGAGCCCCGTGAGATGCCCTGAAACCACATGCCTGCATCCGCATTGTCAAAAGCTCCACATGGATGGACCCGGTCTACCAGTACTGTAGTACAGTATTTATTTCCTTATTTATGTTAGGCCGCCCGTGCACATGTTAATAGTACTCTCACGCAATAAATATAATGACAGTCAAAGTCAGAATAGTCTATGCTGTCGCTTTGCATTTCGCTCCGCAGGCACTCTAGCCTCCTCTGCCTGCATCCCCCTTCCGAATCCTTGGGTCGACAGACACGATAAGAGCTACTACGAGCACAGTGATCATGGCATGCAGAGGGGCAAAGCTGCTGGGGAACGAAACGAACGAACGGCAGCCACGTGCGCGCGTGGGATGTCCATCTGGTAGCTTTTAGGCTATCTGATCTGATGTCCATGATCACTCCATCTAATAGCTCCACATTTCGCGCTAATCTGCATGGAGAAATAATACCGCTCCCTCATTGAACCGCTCGCGCGACCAAGTATAAACACAGGCGTACGTCTAGTATGCTCAATTGCTCGTATACACTCGCCGTCCCTGTTCACGGGTCGTCATGGAGGCAGAGGGAGCTTTCGGTTCTCCGATCCGATACACCGGAAAGAATATCTTAATAGTGTCGGGAAACAGCGTCGCCTTCCGTCCACCCACGGCCCACAAGTTCCCTCCGGTGCCGTTTCGCTGCCTAACGCTCCGGATCTCTTCAGCTCGGCTGCCCCTCCGCTTCTCTTTCGCTCGCCCCTCCGCTCGGAGTCGCCGCCGCCTGCCAGCCCCTCCGCTCCGGCACGTCGAGGAAGATTGAGCGACGTCGATGAAGTCCGCCTCACCCTGCAGCCGGACAGCCAGAAAGCCGATGGGTTTCTTCTTGGTGGCCCTCGACGCAGATCATTAGGTGCCTTTGCCGCTTCTTAGGAGGAATTGTGCGTGCTTGCGTGGATCAAGGAGGAGGAAGGGAGAGGGGCAGCGAACTTGGCGGTGCTTGTTGGATCGGAAAAGGGGAGGTGCAGCTGTTGCGGAAGGAGAGCCGGAGTGGAAGGACGAGTCGGAGGGGCAGGTAGGCGGCGGCGAGTCAGAGCAGAAGAGGCCGGAGCAAGGGGCGAGCGGAAGAGACCCGGTAGTTTGGAGCGGAGGGAGGCAGGAGACCGGGCGTGGACGGAACTAGCGGGCTGTGATGGATGGAAGCGACACCGTTTTACGATATCTTTTCCCTGTATCGGATCGGAGAATCGAACGGTGCCAGAGCCAGGGCCAGGCGCCCATTCGGGCCACCCCACTGGCACACGAGAGCACGGGCCGGGGCGGGGGACGCGCGCCTGCAATTCTGCAAGGGGACGGCACGACGCGCGCAAGTAAATCAGTAACGCGCGCCCGTCCAGCACCGTACAGCCCCGTGCCGAGCCGATCCGTGCCGACCGTACCAGCGCCGTGCCGACCGTACATACCGTGCGATGATCAGCATTCAGCAACATACCGCCGCGCCGCAGCGGGCTAGCCAGCCGCCGGCCGGCGCGTCGGTGGCGGTTATTGGCACGGTGGTGGTGCGGCAAAGACGCGCGCACAGCGCACTGTGGCCGCGACGCACGGGCGCGCAGCTCGGTCTGCGTCTGTTTGTACATATAGGCTGCAGCTCACAGCTGACGAGCGGTTGGCACCCGTGAGCCTGGTCCTGGGCGGCGGCCGAGATCGTCCACGGTCGAGCTCGCTAGCTAGTCCATGCATGCCACACGCCCACACGGACGACGCATTATTTTGGTTCGTGCACGTGTATTCGAAGAGCTCGGCTCGGCTCGGCTCGCTGGGATCGATCGATGGATCGGGGCGCGGCCGCGGCGGCAGGGTCGAGACGAGACGACGACGCGAGGACCCGCCCGACGGGCGCGGAAACATTGCGCTACGGGACACGCATGGGTGATGGGCCGTCGCATCGGGAGCGAGGGAGGCCCCAGCAGAGCGGCCGGAGGGGGCGGCTTTGCCCGTGGGCGTGGCGACGGCGACGGGGGCGGGATGTGACGCCGCGTCCATCAATCCGTCCTGTCCTGCACTCTCGTCGCCTTCTGCACCGCCGCACGGGCACGCATAGGTTTCCGCATGCGTCCGCGCGCGACGGAGAGAGACGCCGTCTGTCGCTTCAGCGAGTGGCGGTGCGAGCAGGCAGCGCGGTGCCGGCCGCTGTACACCGGCGATGATAGCGTCTGCATGCAGAGCAGCAAGCTGAATACCTGATGAGTTTGGGGCAACACAGAGGTGCCTATCGAAGGTCCTGTAACCTCGGTAGGTTGATGGCTACTGGTACTAGAGATTATTATGAGCTTGGGAGTTGACTTGACAGTTGACAGCCATGATAGACTGGCACAAGGCATGCTAGAGCCTCCTCCCGCCTCGGGTACCTACATACAGTAGGAAGTTTGATACGGTCTGGCGGCAAGAGGACAGACAGCAGCGCGTGACAGAATCGTAGTGCCACGTACGTTAATTACGTGTGAACGATCGCGTACACGAAAGAATCTCGATGTTTTCTGATCTCAGACAGAACAAGTTGCGAGTGAGAGCCCAGCCCAGTAGGTTTAAAAAATAGGATCGCGCGCGGCATGCACAGGGGTCAGGGGGCACTGGCGGCGAGATAGGCTGCTCACGCCTTGGTACAGTCATGCACGCTGAGACCATCTCCAATGGGGGAGACGAGCCTTGAAATTGCTCATGAGATAGACGACGTATCCGTTGCGGTTCCTCCGTTGCAGTCCCCCCACGTTTCCTTTTTTTATCTCTCCTCACTCTCACATAGTTGTTCTTGCATCGTAAGAGCCAAAGCCGATAGAAACCCCGCCAAACCGGCCCCTAAGTTCATCTTCAGCGGGTATCTAAGCTCATCCGTCTCCGCATTTGTCTTTCGTTATCAACGTTATGGCCATCTTCCGCAAGTATCTAAGCTTATTAAATTCATTTGTAGAGTTGTTCATATCTTAAACATAATTAAGCACCAGCGGTATTGATGATTTAGACCGTCCTCAATGGGATGTGTAAAGTAAATGTCTATCAACTATTTATCCACTATTCTAACTATATTTTTTTCTGTCTACCGTAGCGCTACAGTGTATAGTCAATTCATATACATGTACCATTGGTGATAGCAGCGCAAAATGTACATCCACGTTCGTGTTCAAATATAGGGACCTGGCCTAACGAAACACAGTATTATTGTGCTTTTCAGCTTTTGCACGCGTCGATCTCGACCCTGTTTGGTCGTAAAAGAAAGTGCATCTGTGAGTAGGCCCGGAGCTCGTCACTGTTCATTAAACTCGGCGTCTGAACCGGCGTCATTAACGTGCAGGGATGATGCCGCCATGTTCACGTGCGCCACGCCCGCGCGCGCAGGCCGCAGGCTCAGGCAGGCACGCCGCAGCACCATCCACTGGCGCGGCGCCGCTTCAGGCGAGCCAGGCGGCGAGGTGGCCGGTGGGGGTGGGGTGGCCTCGTCGACCCCGTGCTACCTACTACTGTGCTTCGGATACTCCTGCAGTCCCGCCGGCTCCAATTTCTAGCAGCTGCAGCAGTCGATGCTGCTCGCTCCGGAGCTCGCTCGGCGCTGGAGCACCTGCAGCCTGCCGCGGCAGCTCGTGCGGTTCCGAAATCCTTTGGCCCGGCGTGCTTTCGTTCGGATGGATAGCCATTAATCTTTTATAGGCATCTACCTTCGCGCCTTTGTCCGTACTCGCTCAGATGCGGTTTGCAGTGGCAGAGATCTCCCGGCCGTTTCCCCCAGAAAAGATCAGCTGCGCACCATTCACAATTTTCTTTTTTATCTTGCACGGTTTTGGACTGGATCTATGCTTAAAGTTTCGATTGTACATGGATGGCTCCACGTGTCCACGTCTTTGTGACTTTGTGCCATGCATGCGTCTACGATGAGGGCAAGGCAGGCAGGCCATGAATGGGGCGCCCTGCAGCGCGGGGCAGGTATGCGGATTCAGGGCAGACACGCGCGCCCCATCAATTCTCAACAGAAAGAGCAGGGGACGGGATCGGTGCCTATATTGACGCTTCATCAGTACTGTAGCTTTAAATGACTTTTCCACGCCGCAGGGTACTGGGCTGGTACTCTGGTAGCGACAGCAGTGGTGGAGCGCCACCGTGTGCGCTGACACGCGCATTAACCGCCGCAGTTAACTCGGATGAAAAAGCTTAATCTAGTAGGAGTACTCATTACACGTAAATTATTGGCGCTACTGCTGCTGTAGAAGCTGGGCACGATCTCATGTGGCCGTACGCTGAGACTTCACTAGTAGAAGAAGAAATTACCAGATGCATGGGTGGGTGCACATGCATGGCTAAACATTTCAACGAGCGAGCCAAACTGCTAGATACAAACACACACAAGATTCCCCGCGGCCACAACGACATGTCGCGGCAAACAGAGATTAACAGGACGATGACGAAGACCACCAACAAGTTGAGAAAACAAACTCGACACCTAGACAGACGCACTGCTTGCTGCGCCAATTAACCATGGTGGCGGACTGCTGGTGGTGGTGGCAACAGCTGCTGCAGACTGCAGAAGCGCACTCCGTGCAGCCGGGCACGCAGCGTCCACAGTCACCACACATGCATGGCGCGATCGACGACACTGCTGGTACCACTAGTACACTGCTAGCTACTGACGATCACCGGCGGGACGGCCCTGGCCGGCGGCTGGCCCTGCGATCTAATCATATGTCGACGGCGATGTCAGCCGCCGCGGCCGCCGGCGCAGCGGCCGTGGGGGCGTCTGCGGCAGCGGCAGCGGGAGCGGAGGCGGCGGCCGCGCCGGCCGACAGCAGCATGTGGCGGACGCCGCGCGCGTAGTCGAGGAGGCGGTCGACGGCGGGGATGGTGTCGCGGACCTCGTCCAGGGCCTCGAAGGCGCGCAGCCAGGCGTGGAAGAGCGGGAACGCGTCGGCGTCCACGAGGCGCACCCCGGTGACCTCCTCGAACACGGCGAGCCAGTAGGAGCCGCAGCCGAGGACGACGTCCAGGAGCCCCACCTCGTCGCCGCCGAAGAAGCGGCGGCCCTTGAACGCGCCGTCGCGGAGCTCCGCCTCGATCAGCGCCAGGTTCTCGTGCACCTGACGCACCGCCGCCTCCTGCCCCTCCCCCGTCGACGCGAACACCGCGCCCACCGCCGGCCCGAGCTGCCATTGTATTTTCGTTTTTTTTTTTGTTAAAAAAGGCTCGCACGTACGTGTACGTCGCTCTCGATTCTTGGAACCCAACACAAACGCTAAATTAAACGCGTTTGATTACCTTGTCGTCGGCGAAGTGGCACCAGAAGCGCTCGGTGGCGCGGTCGAAGGCGTCGGCGGGGAGGAGCGGGCGGGTCTCCGGCCAGGCGTCGTCGAGGTACTGGAGGATGACGACGGACTCCGGCAGCGCGCGGCCGGCGTGGACCAGCACGGGCACCTTCTTGTACACGGGGTTGCAGCGCAGCAGCTCCTCGCTCTTGCTCCCGAGGTCCTCCTCCACGTACTCGAACTCCAGGCCCTTGAGCCGCAGCGCCAGCTGCACGCGGTGCGTGTACGAGCTCGCCCACGACCCGAACAGCTTCAGCGGCGCCGCCGCCGCCGGGGGGACGGCATTGTTCTCCGACGACGCCATCTCCGCGGCTCCGAGCTTTGGTCCTGTCCAGTGGCTCTACCACTCCAACTCAAGATGCTCCCTTTCCTCTTCTTCTAGTGATGGTGGTGGTGTACTGGTGTGCTCGGCTTTGGAGATCGAAGTGAGGTGGTGGTGGGCTTATATAGAGCGGGCGGGAGACACTGTGAGGCCGGGCCCACATGGAAGCGGGGCTCGCGAGTGGGCCCGTGGTGGTGTGTTCAGTGTTGGGCCATGGGAACCCTAGGTGCCCGTCCGCGGCCGGGATGGGCCGGGCAGGCTTCCAGGGCACGGCACACCGGCTCGCCGTGGACTTTCTATTCACTGGGGAAGTGTGAAACTGTGATTAACTTTACTGGATGAGCAGCTGTTCTTCTTCCCGAAAGTAAAAAAAGAAAAAAAAAACTTGTTCTCACTGGTCGAGTTGGAAGTCTAGGCCGACCGGGCGCTGCCTTTTCGTCGCAGCTCTGACGGATTTGCGTCTGAATTACCGAGCAAGCAGTAGGAAAAGAAAAAAGAAGACGCAGGGATCGAGGTCGAGGAGTAGGCCTCTGGCCTCTCGATCTCGACTTGTTCCCCAATGCTTTGGCTTGCAGCACAATCAGGGCCAGGCTGTAGTACACTGGTACTACTAGCGAGCAAATAGTAGTAGCAGTGGAGAGTTTTCACCGTGGGACGGTGTCACGGCGGGCAAAACGCGCTGCAGCATGAACAAGCGGCTGATGACGGCGACTGTGAAATGGTCTAGCCGTCTAGCAAATCTGGTCAAAGTACTCGAACAAAGTCCCCCGAGCCGAGCCTTGATGCATGCGCTTGACTGCATGTTCACGACTGAACGGAGCCCCGGCAGCCCGGAAGGAATCTTGCGGCCGCGCCGGGTGTTCGTTTGACCGATGACCACCCGCACTGCATCATCTGTATGCACACACGCATTGCGCCGGCCAGATGCATTTATATCCGGATCACCAGTAATATCCCTATTTCGTTTGCTAGGAAAAAATGGAACTCCAATCGACTCGCTTATTTTTTCTCTCTCTGTTGGAGTGTTGGGACCGATCGAGAGCGCAGTGTCACGTTGCACTGTGCGCTGAATCTGTTTGGTCAATTCTTTTTTTGAACATAACTGTTTCGTCAATTCTATCCTTGCGAGCCGTGTCGTGCCGTGCCGAACGAGAGCGCCAGTGCGGCGGGCGTGCCGCCGGCCACTGTGGGATCGATCGGACGTTGATGAGCAGTCGGCGGAGGCCGAGAGAGAAAAGGCGAGGAGGCGACTGCCGGATGGAGGAAAGCAACAGTGGCCGGGATAGACGGCTCGACCAAAAGCGCACGGCTTCGCCGATCCAACAGTTCCCATCACCGATCTGCATCTGCATGCGAAGCGGTGCGTGCTGCGCTGCGCTGCTGCCCTACTGCTGCCAGGAGCCCAGGAGTGGTGGTGGTACGGGTCGGCGGGCAGCAAGCAGCCGCGCGCTTTGCCCGCCGTTTCCTCGCGTTCGCGTGGCTGCCACGGCACCAGCACCGCGGCACGGGCTACGCCGTGCGCGCGTCGCCGTCCACGCCTCCACGGCACTGCATGCGTCCCGGCCACGGGCGACAGGTTCTCGACGTGAAAGCTCACTGGGCAACGACTGGTTTGCTGCTGCTTCTTTCCCTTTGTCTGTGTTTAGATCCAAACTTTTCTCCAAATTCTACTATGCAAAAACAAGATATTCCATCATATCAAAAATGCCGGCACATGCATGGAGTACTAAACGTAGATAAAATCAAAAAATAATTGTACAGTTTAGATGTACTTTGCGAGACGAATCTTTTGAGCCTAGTTAGGCCATGGTAGGACAATATTTACCACAAACAAACGAAAAGTGCTACAGTGCGCTACAGTGTCGGATGTGATGTTTTTGACCAAATTTTAACAGATTTCGCCTGCTTTTCGCCTCTACTTTTTGGATCTAAACACAGCCTTTGTTTGGTCCGGACCGAGATCGGACCGGAATGTGATGGGTCGGCGGGGCGAGACGGTGGTTGTGTGATGACATTGACACGTCCCTGTCCCCGCGCGCCGGCACGGCAGTGCTTTTTCTCCCTTGGGCGCAAGCAGCGGCTTCCGGCATCCTCCGCATGCCAAGGAGATTTATTCATGTCAGGAGCCTATCAGCCTAGCAAGTAGCAACTAGCAAGAGATTGACGGCTCGAAGTCGAAGAGCTGCAGCCTGCAGGGACGTGCATGTACCTCCGGCCGGCCGATCCTGTCGTCGACCCCGGCCGCCCGGTGGATGTGGATCGGAAGGGGTGCACACAAGATTGTTGCTGCACGCCTCAAGTGGGCATGACGCTAGGAGGCACTCTGCCTCCTGACATGAATCAAGCGGATACGTACGCGGCGAGCGCGACGATTCCGCGCCAAGCCAATCATCCCCCTGCGAGGCTACGACTAGTCGGATCTAAAGATGAGTGGTGTACCAACGTATTATCCCGACAATTTCTTAGAGGAGAGTTGTCCTAAAAAACTTCATACTAAAATCTTCGTAAGGAATTCATCAATCGAGATGATATTGTTTCATAGTATTGTGGTTTGCTTGGGAACATAGTATTTTCTAGTTTCAAGACAATATTGTTTCATTTTGAGAATGATGCGGCATTTTAGCCCAAAAGGTGTTTCCTAGCTCTTTTGAAAACTCTATGTCCATTAAAAACGATAGTTTTGTCAATGCTAAATATTTTTCTCTGGGAATATAAAATTTTGGTCTACACGGAAAACAACGCCAATATATTGTGTCTCGAACCAGAAGTTGGATTGCATAAATGTAAAAAAAACACCATGCATGATTATGATATTGTAAAACTGTTGTTTGAAACCTATACTCCCAAAACATGTCTTTACTGCTTTATTTGTAAAAGCATGTGCAAGTTAAAACCTCCAAAATGGTAAGGTGTGGGAAAATATATAGGGGGTGTTTGGATCCCCAGACTAAATTTTAACCATCGTCACATCGGATGTTTGGTAGTTAGAAGTATTAAATATAGTCTAATTATAAAACTAATTACATAGACGAGTACTAAATGATAAGACGAATTTATTAAGCCTAATCAATCTATGATTAGCAAATGTAATGCTACAGTAAACATTCATTGACCATGGATTAATTATGCTTAATAAATTTGTTTCGCCGTTTAGTCCTCATCTATATAATTAGTTTCCTAATTAAACCATATTTAATATTTCTAACCAGCATCTAAACATCTGATTTGACGTGGGCTAAAGTTTAGCCCTTGGATCCAAACACTCCCTAATTAAAAAGTGTTACACTGACCAGCAAGGTTGTGCGGGTTTAAGGCGCCATGGATTTTTTTAATATTATCTTTTGTTGTATGACTATTTAGTTAAAATTTATTTTCAATCCTACTTGCTAATTTATGAAGGCACATGCTAGAAAAAGAAGCAACTTTTATTATTCTAAAAAACATGTGAACGATAATTAAATGAATTCAAAACAAAAATATCCATCCGATCAAATATTATTATTTCTAGAGAAATAACCTGTGCTCGGCTACAGCAATGGAAAATAGTCTGACAATTCCATTTCTATATCTAAATTGTCCATTATTTAGTTAGTTATTATTGGCCAAGCGTATGTGGACATGTACTTGCTAATTACTCGCCTACGCCCGAAGTTGGGCCGATGAAATCAGGACCACGTTAAATCACAGGCCAAGTTTTTGGGCTAGGATTATCCCGCTGGACTTACGGCATGATTTCGCAGGGTAAGCAGGCCTAATTCGCTCGTATCGTCGTGCTTGCAGGCATTGTGAGGGCCCAAAGCAATAAGCTACTGCAGTCTGCAGACCAGCCTCACTAAAAGGAAAAAGTCTATTCCAAGTCCTTTAACTTGTAGACGAATTCGGAATTCATCTTTGAAGTCGAAAACCGGATACGGTGAGTCATCAAATTCTTAAAACCGATCACAGGTAGTCTCCGGCTGAAACCGACGGTGGTTTAAGCCTACGTGGCGGTCCACCATGGCATGGACCCACATGTCATGCACATGTCATCCTAGCCACGAGCGTGTCGGCGGCCATCTCGGCGAGCAAGAGAACCATGAGCGTGTCACGCCTCCCCACTGCGGCGAGGCCCGTGGCCTCCACAAACTCCCAAGCCCACCCATGGCGACGCCATCCCCGGCCACTGCCGCCACCCACCACGGCGTCCTTTTACCGTCCCTGCGCCACAGCCTCCTTCCTCCGTCCTATGCCTGCCCCTCCGTCGTGTGCTTGGCACTTGCACCCAACGCGCACGCCTTCCCGCCGCCACAGCGCTCGCGGCCTCCATCGCTTCCATTGCGCCCATCGCGGGAGCCATCCCGGGGAAGCCCACCGTCCTCGTCGCCGAGAAGCTCCGCTCCACAGGGCTTGTGAGCAGAAGCGCAACACATGGAGCCGCGCCACGCCCGGTAGGCGTCGGCGTTCAGCGGCAGTTGGGCCACCCTCGGCGAGGCCACATCGCCTCGCCGTGATGCAGCAGGTGACGAGTCACGCGCAATTCCGCTTCCCCTGTGAGCACGCCACAAGCCTAGAAGTCCTAGACCAGCACTCTAGCGAGCCCCACCGCTTGGCCTGAGCAGCTGCACGGTCAACGTGTTGGTCGTCTTCTTCTCTGGGTATTCAACGTGGCGTGCGGCGACATGGTGCGCCGATATTGACGACGGCGCTGTCGCCGGCCACGATGACGGAGGCGGCGGCGTAGGGGAGCACGCCAGTGGCGGAGGACAACCAATATTTGAGGTATGGCTCGTGTAAATAATAGGAAAAAAAGAAAGGAAAAAATATGGCTGGTTTTTGAACTAATAGGAAAAAAAGAAAGAAAAAAAAAAGAAATAGAAACAAAAATTGAGCAACACCAAGATTCGAGCACTGGCCGCAAGGTTTGGAAGGAAGCCCAACAACCACCACACCATAATTATTGTCTTTCATATGTGGGAGATATGATTTAGTAATACTTTAGGTATGGCGCTGGCCATACTTAGCTATAACGGGTCCTCCGCCACTGGAGCACTCCGCTAGCGCCGTCGTCGTAGGGCATGGGGAAGCGGTGCTCGGGCGCGAGATGATAATCGACGGAGGCGACGAGCGCGGGGATGGACGAGGCGAGGCGGCGGCACAGATTGTCGTATGGCGCCGACGCAGCGGAGTCAAATATGAAGCCACCGTTGTGGAAGTACACCACCACGGGGAGGTGCTTGCTGCTAGTTGTACGGGTGAAGAGGCAGACACAGAGGTGGTCCGAGACCGAGTGGTCCGTGGATGCCATGCCGGCGATAGGTGCCGGGGTGGGCAGGGCATCGCAGTCGAAGAAGAAGAGCAGGAAACGGTTTACAGTGCTGTCGCGGTGGTGTGAGGCCGCATGCAACGCCGAGACGGCGCCTAGAAGCGGCCAAGGGGCAGGCGGCCGGCGTGGCAAGGGCGGAGCGAGGGCAGGCGGCGATCCAGGGACCTCTTCGTCATAGTGGAGGTCGAGGAGGGATGGGATAGAAAAGAGAGATTGATAGGTGGGCCCAGGTACACATAAGCGAAAACCACCGTCCACGTCAGCGAAAACAGCCATCGGTTTCGGCCGGGGACGAGCTGTGATCGGTTTCACAAATTCGAGGACCCACCATACCTGGTTTTCGACTTCGAAGACAAATCCCGAATTCGCTACAAGTTGGGGGGGGGGGGGCGTGATGGACATTTTTTCTCGCTAAAAACTACTCGAGCACACTGTCTTGACCCATTTCCTCTTTCCCTCGCGACCTCCACAAATTTTCCCCAATGCTAGCCGCCGTCCACCGCCGCCTCTTCCCCTTCCCTTTCGGCGCCCTAGCCACCGCCTTCTCCTCCTCCACCGCTGCTGCCACCGAATCGACAGTGTCCTTTCTTATCTCCCACTGCGGCCTCTTCCCCACCGCCGTGTCTGGTGCGGCGACGTCTGCCCGCCTCCGCGCCGGCCTCGCAACTCAGGGCGCCGCCTAGTAGGCCGACGCCGTGCTCGCGCTCCTCCGCCGCTACGTCTTATTCGACGTCGATGTCTCCGAGACCGTGCGGCAGTTGCCCATCGTGTTAGTCTCCAACCTGGTGAAGACGCTCTAGCAACGCGTCGTGCTTGACTACCAGGTCTATCGGTGTCTCCGCGCCCCTCCTTGCATGGCTCGTCTCGCCGAACCCGATCCTCCTCCGCTGCAATGTCCAGGATTACTTGGCCTCATTCTTCACCACCCTCCGCGACGTCCTCGGCGGCTCTGACACGCGCGTTATCGCCGCGTTCGCTCGTTTCCCTTCATCTTCCGCTACAACCCGAAGACCACATTCCTCCGTGGGCTCCCTCCCTCCCGCAATGTCCTCGGCCTGTCTGGGGATGAGATTGTCGGGCTCGTCACGCTCCAGCCCAGCGTCATCTTGTAGAACCCTGACCGCATCAACGAGGTCATTGACATCGTCAGGCGCTTCGGCATCGAGCCTGGGACCCCCAAGTTCGTGTACGTCTTCAAAACCTTCGCCAAGATGAAGCCATCCACGCTGCAGAGCAAGTTTGGCACTTTCATCGCCTTGGCTTCGATGACGACAGCATCGCGCGAATGATCTGGCGGTACCCGCTCTCGATGGCAACCTCGGAAAAGAAGATCGAAGAGACCGTCAGCATTTTGACCAGCAAGGTGGGCCTGAGCCCAGAGGATATCATAACCTACCTGGCCCTCCTTATGTGGAGGATGGAAGGCGTATCCCAGAGGTGCGCTGTGTTAGCGGTGCTGACGAGGTTGGGGTTAGTCGAGGCAGCATCGGCTGCCCGCAGCTCTGATGATCACCAATGTGCGCTTCACTAAGGTGTACATTGTGCCGTACGTCGAGGAGTCCAATGCGCCAGACTGACACCAACCACTAGGTGTGTCCTTGTGTACCCCCATTGTTGCTTGTGATTTTGGATTGGTTTGAGCTTCTGTTTTATCTGGTTAGTTAACGGTTTGGTTTGTTGATTGTTTGTGTATTCAGCTTGTGCCGATCAATCTGGATGACATGCATAAGTTGATTGACATGAGCATCTGCACACCGCTATGGGAGAGCAAACTGGTTACCGACTCTTCATTCTTGGATATTTTGTTTTGTGATAGATGAATAATTTGTAGCTTCTAGACATTGAAGTAGAAGATTGACCATCTCCTTATGCGCTATATGCTTATCCTACACATGCTAGGCACATACCTGGCAGTTTCCTAGCAGTTTTAGAAACCAGATGTGATCTAATCTAATTAATACATTTGGATTCGATTTATCTTTTGTGTGTTGCCAGAAATTGATCCACATTTGTAGATCCTTAGTAATCATTTTCTCTCTCAAATTTGATTGAGCTGATACAATATAACTTAATCTGAATGTTCAGCAGTTCACTGTTTTTCCGTCATAGTTTCAGAAATCAAATTAATTCCATTAGATTTGATCTCCCTCAAATTTGATCAAGCTAATACTTAATAACTTTATCTGAACATTCGTTGTTTTTAACTTCCATTATACATTTAACGCAAAAAGAAAGGAACCAATTACTTTTACTTTATGGCTGTGAACTGTTTTATCTCAGTTCTGGAAGGACTTGCATCCTCAAGCATGGCAGGGGCTACTCAAGTTGTATAAGCAAACTCTCATTGAACTTGATGCAAGAAGCTTTGTATAGGGAGGCTTCACATTTTAAAGTGCTTCTAGAGCAGCATGAACCATTTTTTTCTATCCTTTTCTACTTTTTTTATGCTGCTTGTTGCTTGAGTCCTAGGTGCATGCATGTTTGATAGCACTGGGCAGTGTGCATGATTTAATTGGCAATCACAGTATGGTCAAAGAAAAAGTTCCATAAAGCTACCAATCATAGAGATGTATGCTCATGGAACATGTATGCTAGAAAGCTGCCAATTATATTAAGCAATGAGTTGGCTCAAAAACATTGTTACGTGATAATTTTGCTCATACAAGAGGGATGTCGTAGTGACTCATGAATTGCCCTAAAACTATGCTAAACATGTAGGGCCTTTTGAAACACGACGCAGCTGCTCTAGGACTACTTACTTTCTCGTTGTGCTCTGGTTTGATGCTACTATCCTAACATGTTTCTCTGCCCCTGGCCACAGAGGGGCTCATCAAGCGGATAGTTGTTGGGACATGGAAGGTCGTCGAGGCCACTGCCAAACACCGGTATGTGGTGTGTGGTGCTGTGCTTTTGCCATATGTACTATCTACTATGTACTGCCTGGACTGTGCCACAGACTCAATGCCCCTCTCCACGAGTTGAGCTAGAGCCACCTTGAGCAAGATCATTGTTGAGGTAAATGGGTATTAAATCTTTTTCAACCCCCAAGTCTCTGGCAGCAAATGAATTATCAAAAATTGCACCTGACATGTGGAATTCAAGTACTGCGTCTATGCCAATATGATCGCAGAGCAGGGCATATCCTGGTGTGGTGGTGGTGCTGCTGCCAGCGTGAACACCAGCACCTTATACAGGCCTGTTTGAAACGAAGGAAAAATTTTCTGTTACCACATTTTTCCTGCGAAATTGAATTGATTCTCGCGTTCTAAACGGGCCTAAAGTACCTCACCGAAAGGCAAGAGAATATGTCATGAGTCACTGTAGCATGAGTGCTCCGAAGTTGGAATCACTATCTTGCTTCAATCAATGCATAAGTAGTCTTGACATGTGGAATTAATTCAATAGTATGTTTTGGATCATCATTAAAGAATTCAGCAGGTCCGCTGGATTGCAGCATCGCATGTTATTTCTTCAGTCCAACATTTTAGTGACTGAATATAATATCAAAACAGAACAATATTGGGCTGCTTCAAAATTCAACTTTCGTGCAGTAATATGAATAGATCAATGCTGAAGATGGTTTGTGAGTAACCAAGATAGTCTGACCACTAGTTAAAAGTTTTATACATAGATAACCAAAAGGGGATCCATGCATGGATATTTTTAAACGCTTGATCTACCGCAGAATATTTGCATAGCCATGTTTTAAATTTGGAGACGATATCCATGCTTAGAATTTTCCAAGGTAGCTTAGAATAGAAATATGCATCAGACTACATTAAATCATGTTGAGGATAGAGAGGTTGGCGAGGATTGCTGGTAATTAAAGCTGTACAGTTCCCGGATGTCATATATGATCAGATTGTTATATGTCACAAAGTACCATGCTCCTAAAAGATAAAAGAAAAATCCCATGCTCTTCTAAATTGCTTTGAGAATCGAGATTTTTTTAAAAAATTAAGTATATATCTAAGTAAACACTAGTGATAAAAGATTACAAAAGTTCTACTTATCTTTTTCAAACGGAGGGAAGGAGCTCGCGGTATTTCATACAATCTCCTACAATCTCCTAATAACTAATAAAAAGCATGTATCATACCTCGAAACTTGTAAAAAGTCAAACTAAATTTGAGGCTTAATGATAATGAGACGTTTTTAATTAATACCGGATTCGTCCTCCTATATTCCTCGTCCATCTCCAAGAGACCAAGATGGTGAATTGGTGATGGGGCAGTGCGCACCCCGTGAAGCGACAACGTAACCAGTTGGGTGAAGCAATGCAATCGCAATGAGAGCTCCACACCGCGAAGCTGTGGGCAATGAGAGCGGCATCTCATTCGCACGACGACCTGACCTGCTGGCAGATGGCAGATTGGCCTCTCCCAACGCACGCCATCGCCGGCCGGCGAGACAAGCCGAAGCCTACCTCACGAGAGCTCGCGCATCTTGCTGTCAGCTCGATCTACTACCGACGACCGCGACGGGCGCCGGATAATTGGTGCCGTCTCGCCGATATGATGCACATCATGCACTGCACGATGATGTAGCTACGTACTACGTTTATGGCGCGAGAGTTGTTCCATAGAGTACTCCCTTCGGCGTCCGGTTTCGAAATTCATGTCGTTTAGACAATGATATGGTTTTTAAAATATAGTTTTGATCAATGTTTTCTATTAAAATATAAATAAATATACTACCAAATTTATACTTTTGTGAAAGTATTGTTTAAGACAAATCAAATAATATGACATTAAAGTTTTAAAACCAAATAATTTAAAAGATATTTATAGTCGTAGTTTAAAATGTTTGACGCGCCCTCTCCGAGTCCGATCCCCGATCAGACGACGGGCCAATGCATTATGTTATTTTTCCAATAATGACAAATTCATTATCAGAGCATGTGAATGAAGAAGCTAATCAAATGCTGCATTATTGCATTAGTAGTAGCTGTCGTCTTTGTTTTTGTTTTTGGATCGGAGGAGCAGAATGGTGTGACCTCTCCTTTCCGTTTTCTCTTAGTTCTGCAATGCATCATTGCAGAGCTTGAAACTAACTGGGAATTGATATGTCCGGGTCCGGGAGAGGTGGGTGGGACTAAATGGAGTCATGGAGATTACTAGATTAGATAGGAGATGAGAGATGGACCGTCGTCGACGGGCAGCTGCCTAAACCACGCAGCACGCAAAGGCAGAACAAGATAATGATCCCACAGCTAATCGCCTCGATCGCCTGGCTATTCCTAGCTGCAACTCGCCACCTTTCATTATGTGCTCTCCATCTGAAGAAATGTACTAGTAGTAGCTTTTGCACATGATTTTGCCGTTGCAGAATTGCGTGTGGTGTCCGGGATTTTTTTTAATTTTAATTAGTTTTATGGCCAAAGCCAGTGAAGTTATCGGGCAAATTTATTTTGCAGACCTGTTTTTTTTTGCACCATAGCTTTATTTCATCCAGCTTATACAGCCTTCCCATCAATCTGAATAGATGTAAATGATTCCGGTTTACATTGGACACTGTTATTTGTTCTGTTTCAATTTTTATTTCTTTTTTTAACGTAATTCAATTTTTATTTCTAAACGGGTCCATTTTTTTTCGTCTTTTGAGAAGTTCTGGGCCCAACCATTCCATCATCACACACCATGTCTGGCTGGTCCATCTGCCTACGGGCGTTTGTGTATCTTTTACCCCTTAAAAAAAAAAGGCAACACATGCGCTGCAACCGAAAAAACGGTGTAACCACCGTACAACTCTACTAAAAAAATTTTAAAAAATTGTGAAACAAATCATGAATGTACATCTCAGCCTACTCCATCTATATATAAAATTTTATGATCAAATTCGTCCTACTTTAACAGTTACAAAAAATACAAATTTGGGATGCATTTGAACTTTACGGTTTATCAAAAAATTTATCTTTTTTTAACTGCTAGAGTAGAACGAATTTGGTCATAAAATTATATATATATATCGGGTAGACTGAGATATACATTTATGATTTTTTTTAAATTTTTTTAAAACGTTTTCTAATTGTATGGTGGTTGCACCGTATTCTCGGTTGCACCGGATATATTCCAAAAGAAAAATCCCATTTCCGCCCTTGCTCCCGTGCTCCGTGTGAAAGCCGCCGTTTCTCGGATCCGTTTCCTTCGAAATCACTCGCACGCCCGAGGGCGAAACCGTCATCCAGCCCGGGAGCCAGCGGGGCAGAGGTTCCCATCAAAATTCAAAATTCAAAAATCCAAAAAAGCCACCAACGGGCGGGCCCGACGCGCCGAGCCGCCGGATACCCGCATCGGACGGCTGAGATCTCCCCCCACGCCGCCTTGGAGGGAAACGGGAAACCCCACGCGCCGTCGGATCCGGTGACCTAGCCCCCACCGCCGCTATAAAACCCGGCCCCCATTTCGCCTCCCCATCCCCAGAACACGCACCACTCCCGAATCCCGATCGCAACCTCCTCTTCTCATCCCCTCTGCAGAATTCGCCTGATTCGATCGCTCTTCTCCCCGAGGTAAATGCCGCCGCAATCGAGTGTCGGCTCCCTAAATCTCTTCCTAGGATCCCTGAATCCTCGCTGGATTTCGCCTGTTGTTTTTTTTAAATCCATCTGGTTCATCGTGCTAGGGATTTTGGGGGATTTAACCCTGGATTTTATTTATTTCCACCCCCGTCGGACGTTTGATCGTCGCGGCGTTTGCAGGTGATAGGAAGATGAGGGAGATCCTGCACATCCAGGGCGGGCAATGCGGGAACCAGATCGGCTCCAAGTTCTGGGAGGTGGTCTGCGACGAGCACGGCATCGACCCGACGGGCCGCTACATGGGGACGTCGGACGTGCAGCTGGAGCGCGTCAACGTCTACTACAACGAGGCCTCCTGCGGCCGCTTCGTCCCGCGCGCCGTGCTCATGGACCTGGAGCCCGGCACCATGGACGCCGTCCGCACGGGGCCCTACGGCCAGATCTTCCGCCCCGACAACTTTGTCTTCGGCCAGTCCGGCGCCGGCAACAACTGGGCCAAGGGCCACTACACCGAGGGCGCCGAGCTCATCGACTCCGTCCTCGACGTCGTCCGCAAGGAAGCCGAGAACTGCGACTGCCTCCAGGGTATTTACATCCCTCCTCTTGCGAATTCCGATCGACGCGATGGATTATTCTGAATTTCTGATGCGCTGTCTGTTTCTTCTCTTGCCGTCAGGTTTCCAGGTCTGCCATTCGCTGGGCGGCGGGACGGGCTCTGGCATGGGCACCCTTCTCATCTCCAAGATCAGGGAGGAGTACCCGGACCGGATGATGCTGACCTTCTCCGTCTTCCCGTCCCCCAAGGTGTCCGACACTGTGGTCGAGCCCTACAACGCCACGCTCTCCGTGCACCAGCTCGTGGAGAACGCCGACGAGTGCATGGTGCTCGACAACGAGGCACTTTACGACATCTGCTTCCGCACGCTAAAGCTGACTACCCCAAGCTGTAAGCTGATCTGCGACATCATGTTTGATCGCCTTACCTGCTTACATTTACAGTCTGATTGCGTTATTACCCGGTTAGCTAGTTGTAGTTGCACCACGTGTTTGTTGAATAATGAGCTTTGCAATGTGCTTCTGTTGCTCTGAATTATTGTCCAACTTGCTAGTCACCTCGAACTGTGCTTTGTGTTTAAATGAATGAAGGTATTTCTTTGGGAACTAGTGCCCTTTGCCTTCGGTGATGAAACCTACTGCTAGAAATGTTGTCAGGAGGCTTCAGAACCCTGTTTTGATTAGCTGATGTTTGTACCTGAACTACTTATTTGATTTGTTGAAAGGATAGTTGCTTTTGCTTTGATATTGCGTGAGCTATTTTATTTATCACCCCCAAGCTGGTCACTGTTGGCTGATGCCATTCTTGATTGCTATGATGTTATCATTGGAGTGTTGTTCCTACTGCCGTGAGCTATCAAACATGATAGTTGTTGAATTGATTGGGGCTTTATGTTTAAATTGAAAAATTATGTTCCCATGTTAGTGAATTAGTGGACCTTATTTTGGTCATAGAAACTTTGTTTCTTTGTTTTGACTTAGTAGATTGTCTTGATTAGGGTGTTTAGCTAAAGAATTTCATAGTAGGTCCTTCAGGAAGAAAAATAATTTGATGTTGCTGTGAGCTATTTTGCAAGGTGGTACTATTTTACAGTCATCATGAATATCGCCCTGCCGTTGACATGAAGAAAAAGAATTTAATGTTGCTGTCTTATTAGTGTTCTTTATTGCTTGTTGCCTGAAATGCAGCTAATTCTTGGTTTATCCTAGACCTCATCTGTTGCTGATTTCTGAACTGCTAGTTTGGCCCACTGGAAATGATAGTTATTTCTGAGTGTTGTGAACCGTTTGTTTGATCACCAGTTATGAACTCTTTACTCTTTTAACATTCTACCATTGAAAATTCAGCTAATTCCGGGTTTATCCTAGACCTCATCTGTTGCTGATTTCTGAACTGCTAGCTTGGTCCACTGGAAATTATAGTTACTGCGGAGTTGTGGATAGTTTGTTTGGTCACCAATTCTGAACTCTTTACTCGTTTAATATTCTACCATGGTAAATGTACATATCATTGTGCTAGCCCTCTTTCTCTATTGCACTGATGTCAATCTTCATTATTTTTGTTTGCAGTTGGTGATCTGAACCATCTGATCAGTGCCACCATGAGTGGCGTCACCTGCTGCCTTCGTTTCCCAGGGCAGCTGAACTCTGACCTCCGCAAGCTTGCTGTCAACTTAATCCCCTTCCCTCGCCTGCACTTCTTCATGGTGGGATTTGCGCCACTCACCTCTCGTGGCTCCCAGCAGTACCGCTCCCTCACTGTCCCTGAGCTGACCCAGCAGATGTGGGACTCCAAGAACATGATGTGTGCTGCAGACCCGCGTCATGGCCGTTACCTGACTGCCTCTGCCATGTTCCGGGGCAAGATGAGCACCAAGGAGGTGGACGAGCAGATGATCAACGTGCAGAACAAGAACTCGTCCTACTTCGTGGAATGGATCCCCAACAACGTCAAATCCAGTGTGTGTGACATTCCCCCGCGTGGCCTCTCCATGTCCTCCACCTTTGTGGGCAACTCCACCTCGATCCAGGAGATGTTCAGGCGTGTGAGTGAACAGTTCACGGCCATGTTCAGGAGGAAGGCTTTCTTACATTGGTACACCGGTGAGGGCATGGATGAGATGGAGTTCACTGAGGCAGAGAGTAACATGAACGACCTCGTCTCCGAGTACCAGCAGTACCAGGATGCAACTGCTGACGAGGAGGCTGATTATGAGGATGAGGAGGCGGCTGCAGCGGAGTGAAGCAGGCCGGTGGCCTGCCATTAGATGGGTTGATGGGCCAATCGTATTGCTTTGGGGGTTTTCTTTGAACTGAAAGCCTGCGTATGTATGAACTATTTTATCCTTGATGATACTGCTAATAAGCGTAATGGTACCGCCTCAACATATGCACCTTCTCTTACTATGCATGTATGGTGCTTTTGTGTACGCTACCGCGTATTCTGTGTGTGATCTAGCCCATATATGCGATGAGTTCTGTACGAATTCCTGTGCTAGTGGATTGGAATGCTTGCTGTATCACCGTGAAAATGTTTCGTAGTTCTGCAGAGAATCAGAATCTGGTACTTATAAGATCTTCGTCTTGAAGCCTATAAGTAGAAGGATTTTTAGATCATCTTCAACAGGATCGTCAAAAAGATTACCTATAGTAGTGCTATTGTAGATATGGTCTGCCGGAGATGGTCTTATCGCAAAGCACTTATTCACTCACATCGTTAACATTTTGCAAATACCTCTCGAAGGTGAAGCAAAGTTAGTGGAACCTGTTTCATTTAGCGTTTCTATATATTTAGAAACATGGAACTAACAAAATTTTATAAACGCGAATGCTCAAATTATCGCCAGAGAACTAAGAAATAAAGCATAAACCTAGATAATACAATTATGGCTAAGACTAGAATAACATGTCCCACGGTTAAATACTTCGCAATGAATTATTTAATGGATCTTTACAATTCTTCAATGAAATATTTGTCTCGGTTAATGGATCTTTACATTATACAAGGTAGTGTCATATGTTATAATCTAGATTGAAGAATAAATATTTGTCTCGGTTAATATCAGTGTCATAGGTCTTTGGAAGATGGTTTTTTTTCACATGGGTCTTATGTGAATAGTGGCAGTCGGTAATTACCTAGCAAGTAGAGTATATTATAGAAAAATTGTGATAATATAGAAAAATTAAACACATAGTATGTTATATGCTAAAATAAATTACAATCAAAATAAATAATAATTTAAAATATTTTGAATAAGACGAGAAAGTTAAATTTGGTGTTAAAAAAGACAAATGACCTAAACGGAGGGAGTAGCAACCAATGAGCAATGAGTACGTTCAAAAAAGGTTTTTGGACCATCCCTCGTAAGAGCTAAAAAGATAGTATGGAATTGATCCCGGATTTAATTTTTTCTAGAGTTAGAATTCGTGGAGCTAGCATGCTTGGACCTCTCCATTCTCCACCTCTCCCAAGTACTCCGTTATGCTTTATTCGGTTGGATCCCTATCGGTTGTACATATATCGAAGAGATTTGGAGAGACTGAATCCTCCTCAATCACCTTCAATTCCCCTAAAACGAACAAGTCCTCAATCCCCTTCAGTTGCGCTCTAACCGAATAAGCCTCATGTACTCAAACCCTATTCGTGTTCATATAATGCAAACCGAATAAGTCATTTAGACAGGATAGACCTCACGTGCTATTATTTTACCCATCTTTTTTCAAGTTTTTCTTCGTAAGACCTCTTTTTCTCAAGTTGAATGTGTTTCTTTTGGTGCTCAACTCTACCTCCGTCCTCCATCCTCCGTCGTAGTCATAGATAAGACTATCTACATTCCTATTTCTATACATTTTTCCTCTAAAAAGATATTCTAGTCCAGTCAATTTCTCATGCACTTCTATTTCTCTACATTTTCCCTCCACATCCAAATATCTAATATTTTATTCATTTATTTCCAACTACCATTTTTTTTCCATACACTATAATTTATCACACTCTCACTTACAGGTGGGCCCGCCCTCCAGAACCTTTCCCTTCTCCTCTCCTCTGCTCCTCCGCCACTCCAGCGCGTGCCCTAGCGCCCTCCGCGGCCGCCCTTCCCAACGCCTCCGCACGTCCCCCACCATATCCGCCGTACGCCGCCTCCTCCGCATCCGGCCGCCGCCACGCCACCTTCTCTGTGTTCGGCCGTCGGCGCGCAGCCTCCTACACATCCACTGCCCTCTCTGCCGCCACCGCTGGCCGCTGCCTCCACGCCCAGCCTTTCCCATGGCGAATCCACCGGCCGCTTCTCCTCCTTCCTTTTATCCACCTCGCGCCGGCCTCCACGCCGAGCTCTCCGCCTCATGCGCCGCCCCCAATCGGTGTCCCCTCCTCCCCGTCGCGCGACGGCCGGTGCCTCCTCCCCATCACGCGGAGCCGCCTCCCCCTCCACGTCGCGTCCTCCTCCTAGATCGACGCCCGACACCGATCGAAATCCACGTGCGGGCGAGCTCTGCAACCCTCTATCCGCGTTGGCCGAGCTCCGCGGACGGGAACACGGTGAGGTTGTTGTGCAAGAGGTGGCGAGAGAGACGATGCTGTAAATCCGTACTTCCGCCAGGGACGCCGGAACCGCACAGCGTAACCTGCTGCCGCTGATTTTACGCTGCATTCAGTATGCAGCTTCCGGAACGGATAGAGGGAACGGATGCAGAGAGTCTAACATGTGCGCTGACCTAACGTTTGTACCCGTACGTAGTCTACGTATTATATTATTGTCAGCTTGGCACGACCAGCCTTGTAACAACCCGTCCATTTCCTTTTTGCCGCCGGCACGTTCCCATAACTCGCACTTCGCACGCCGTCGTATGCAACCTACCGACACGTCCCGTTCGTTGTTCGCCGCCGTGGGAAAAAAAATTGGATCCGATCGTGGACCGCGACGGCGTGAGTCGTGACCTACAAAGACACGGCTCCCACCGGCCCGCCTCACCCCGCGACAGCAAGGCCCGAACCGAGCAGGAGCAGTGCTCGACTGCCCGTGCGTGCGCGCATCCCTGCCCAGTCCCATCATGGCGGCGTCGGCGGCGCGGCCCCTCGCGCTCCTCGCGTCCGCCTCGGCGTCGCTGGGCGTCGGGCGGCGCGCGTGGGCTCGCCTGGCCGTCTCCTCCTCGGCGGGGCTGGCGCTCCCCTCGATCCGCGGGCGCCGCGCGTTCGCCGCTTCCGCGGGGGGCGCCGTGATGGGGAAGGCCGGCCCCGGCGCCGTCGACGCCGACGCGGGGATGGACGCCGTACAGCGGCGGCTCATGTTTGAGGACGAGTGAGTTGTCTCCCGCGCCCCCCGTCTCGTCAATTTTGCTACCAGCGCCTTGCCCTGCGGCGCCTCCGTCTCGTCAACTTGCGCGGTGCCTCTGCGGCTCTGCCCATACATTTCAGGATTCAGTAGTACTAGTTAGCTTTCTCCTTGGGATTCTAGATTAGTGTTGCCTGAACCACAACTTCAGTTGAGGTTGGAATCCCATTTTGAATTTCGTGACTCGCTAATAAAACTGGAATTCAATTTTGCCATGCAGATGCATTTTAGTGGATGAGCAGGACAACGTCATCGGCCATGAGTCCAAGTATAACTGTAAGTGATTACGTGTGAATCCACCCATTCCATTCAATTATGCCTAGTTGACTTATTCAAAGCAAGACTGTGGCACTGGTGCTGACTTTATAGCCATACTTTGGTTGGATGAGTATACGGTATACCGATTTCCATGATTGACTTGGATAAGTACAACATGAACTCGGCAGGAAGAGGGTGCTTGCAATTTCCCTCTTGCATTTAATGTTTGGTGGAATCTCGAGTTGAATTAATATTTGATTGTAGTTCCATCAAGACGATATCTGGTACAATTAGGTGTACATTTGGTCTGTGTACACATGTCCACACCATTCCGTTTGAAATCAGTATCCAGTGATGAATATTTAAAATCAGTGACCAACTAAAATTTACTGTAGGGTCAACTTCATGGCAGAGGTGGTGCTTCAAGTACAAGTTCTATGTTCTGAAATGATTATAGCTGGCTAGATAGCCATCTATGGAGGCTAGATAGCCATCTATGGAATCTGCTTTCCACGAATTTGGCAACATTATTTTCCAGCTATTATAAATTCTGGTGAATCTGTATTGTGCATTCAACAAGGCAGCATGATTTGTGCCTTAGTAATGCAAAGTACTGCCTTCAGTCTTTAACTGAAAAAATCATGCCTTCAGTCTTTAACTGAAAAAATCAACTCCAATCCTTGAACGGTGGAGGCCGAGGGAGTACAATTTATTTTTAATATGTGAACATCGCACACTTGTTGATACATTGTGAGTTGTGACCTTCAACCATAGTCCTAGCAGTGAAGTGTCAGACTTTAGCTTCTACTGCACTTGTTTATTAATCATGCTCTCTCAAGAATTATAGGCCATCTCATGGAGAAGATAGAAGCGGGACATGTCCTGCACAGAGCTTTCAGTGTTTTCCTTTTCAACTCCAAATATGAGTTGCTACTTCAGGTATTCACACAACAATAAACATGGTTGTCTTGCTTCAAGATGTAATGTAAATTCCACTTTTCACCATGTGCCTTGTATCCTTGGCTGCAGTTCTCTTTGTTATATTTTCCAATCAAGTAGGGTATGCAACCTTTTGCTAGTAGGCTGTGTATGGTTTGGAAGGAAAGTGTCGGTGTGTATTCAAATGAGCTTTTAGTACTTCACATGATTTTGGGTTGAGATGCCTTCTAAATCAGTCTAGCTCAGGAGCAGTAGAGGAACTTGTCTTAGATTGGATCATGATCAAGCTGGAGTTTGTGTGTTTTGATGCATAAGAGTGTGAAGTTTTGCATTTGCACATATTCAAGACTGATATGTTGATAGTTTCAACCTGAAATTAGAAACAATCTTAGTTTGTATTTCATAATTGAGTGAATTGCACGCTGGGTCCCTAAACTTATCTCGAGGTACCATCCAGGTCCATGAAATCCCAAAGTGATCATCTGGGTCCTTTAACTCTTCAATTGGTTCTTTCCAATGTAGATATAGGTCCACGATTGGACCTCAAGTGAATTAAGAATGGAAAGTTGATGGACTTAGATGATCACTTTGAAAAGTTAAGACTTGCGTGATCACTTTTGAACTTAATGGACCTGGATGGTAATACGAGATAAGTTTAAGAACCCAACGTGCAATTCACTCTTGATAATTCTATCATAAGTGATGCAGCAAAAATTTCTTTGCCAGGGCCTGCTCCTTCAGTTCCCTAAATAGACGACCCCTTTCCTACCATAGAATGGTCATACTGAAGAAATCACCTCAAAATATTTGAGAATTATTCTCGTTTTATTTCTTGAATGCTTCTCATCTTCTCTTCATATTGAAGAAATCCCCTTAAAGCTGCATGTTATGCCACAATCACCATCAGTGTTCATAAAAAAAAGTTTCCCTTGCTTTTAATTATTGGGTAGGTTTATAGCAGAATTTACAAGGGTAACATTACTTAATTACTTTTGCTTTCATGTAACGCCTCTCAAGTCTCACCTAACA
The DNA here is from genome assembly GCA_022530915.1 of Paspalum notatum. Taxonomy (NCBI): domain Eukaryota; kingdom Viridiplantae; phylum Streptophyta; class Magnoliopsida; order Poales; family Poaceae; genus Paspalum; species Paspalum notatum. The sequence continues at coordinate 31,320,203 of CM039692.1, forward strand.
TGTAATAGCATCAATATCTCTGGAAAATTGTTTGCACCTCAACGAATGAAAGTATTTGTAACATTCTTGGAAGGAATATGGTTAACCATTCCAGCTTTTAGGATTTTGTATTTTTGTTCATAAATCTGACATTTCCTTCTGCTTTATACTACAAAATTTACCTTAAGTAGTTGTTTGTTGCCAATTCGTCTTTGTTGGTTGCTACTGCACTATTTTTTTAAACTAGCTTATCGAAAAGTAGTTCCTAAGCTTGTTTGGCTCAGAGGGTATCATAACATCATATCATTTACAGCAAAGGTCTGCAACAAAAGTGACATTTCCACTGGTCTGGACAAACACATGCTGTAGCCATCCTCTCTACCGCGAGTCAGAGTTGATTGAGGAAAATTGTGTAGGTATATACATCAAGCCTTAAAGAGTGAATAACCAATACATACTATTATATACTTGCACCTTATTGATTACCATTTGATATCTTGTATGTCTGTTCAGGGGTAAGAAATGCAGCCCAGCGCAAGCTATTTGATGAACTGGGAATAGTGGCTGACGAGTTACCAGTGGACCAGTTCATTCCGCTCGGGAGAATGCTTTACAAGGCTCCTTCAGATGGAAAATGGGGCGAACATGAGCGTATGCACTTGAATACCTTTTGCCATTACGTGCTGGATTTTCAGTTTTCATGCTACTGTCAGCTGCGCTCTGCATGCTTTCAAGGACGGTCTGTCTTACATATTTCAGAATCTTTTTTTTCCCGTCTTGTTTCAGTGGATTACCTCCTGTTCATGGTTCGTGACGTGAAGCTCAATCCGAATCCCGAGGAAGTCGCAGACGTCAAGTACATGAACCGCGATCAGCTGAAGGAGCTGCTCAGGAAAGCCGATGCCGGGGAGGATGGCGTTAGCCTGTCCCCTTGGTTCAGGCTGGTGGTGGACAACTTTCTCATGGGCTGGTGGGACCACGTCGAGCGAGGGACTCTGCACGAGGCCGTCGACATGAGTACCATCCATAAACTGTAGGCTTTTTTTTTTTTTTTTGATAAGAATAAACTGTAGGCTTGAAGCCCTTGTAGGTCACCAAAGCTCTGTTTTGCTTCCGTTGAGAAATACTAATAATAAGCACAGACGTTGCTGTTAGTGCATGCTCTGTTATAGCGTTGTTTTTTATGCAGAGAATCGGTCAATTTTACAAAATTACTACAGGGTGTAAGCGTATGTGAAGAGATAATTGTCGACGTGGAAACTCATCGAGAACTTGTCAATATCTACCGGATGTTCTATGTAGGAATTGAATTGTCGTCTGGGGCTGGCCTGAATGAAACCTGAAAGCAGGAAGGAGTTCTTTGGGCCGCAACCGCACATGGGCCATTCCCATTCGCGGCCCAGATTCGGAGGGACGCGACGGTTGGCCAGCTCAGAATACTACGGGGGAGAACAGAATTCTCATCAGCAAAGGATGTTGTATCCTCTCAAAAAAAAAAAAAAAAAAGCAAAGGATGTTGTACGGTTTTCTAACCCCGTCACCCCCGAGCAGATGCGCTCGGTGAACATCACCAACTAACTTCTCAAACTTTTGCACACAAAGTAACATGGTCGGGAGGGCAGCACCACCATGAGCGACTCAGCAGTGACTCGGAACGAAACGTCCATCCAGTGCACATCACAGTGTCAACAAGTGTTGGACCCTCGTGACCAACGACGGCCACGACGGGGAATTTAATTAATAAGCCATCCGGATCTGAGCCCTGCCGCTGCCGGCCGAGCGAAGTGACCGAGAGGCCAAGAGGACGGGGTCAGGACCACGACGGGCTCCCGGCGCAACCCCGGCGCCACGACACCCTCGGCATTATCGGTAAAAAGACACTGGTAGTGGCGCGAGTGATAGATAGTGGAGGAGGAGGAAAGCAGCCCGCCGGCCAGTGGCCACGACCGCCTGCAAGAACGACCAAAACAACCCGAACACCCGTGTCTCCGGCCGGCACACGTGGACGGACACAGTCGCCGGTCAGCCTCGCTCCGACGAGCACCGCCGCACCGGCCATTTTGGCTCAAACAAAACAACCGGAGTCAGTAAAGTAGTAAAATACAGCTCGTTTTTCCTTTTGTACAGCGACTGAAATTCAGTTCACACCGCAGCTCGACTTGGGAGTTCACGACGGGGCAAGAAGGGAGGGGAAAAGAAGAGAAAAACGAGGCGAGAGACTGCGGCGCTGTCACGGTCCGGCACCGAACGCCTGCCACCAAACGCGATTTCGCGGGGATCATCAGCTGATCAGCCGAAGAAAAATAGGGCGGAAAGATCGATGGGAGTGTCATCGCCACCAACCCTCGCCATCTCCAGTTCTCCCCCTCCGCCCAAACGATCGTCGCCACTAGCCGGTCGGGGTCGGGGACTCGGGGTCGGGGGCCCCATCAAGGAGGAGAGGAGCAAAGCCCCTGAATTATCGCTGCCTGTCACTCACCTTTCAGCCCACGTCTCTGCAGTGTCGTGGTGCCACCATTATCTGTCACCAACAGCAGGAAGCGAGCGCGACGTCGGCAGATTCCGTCCGACACGATGAACACAAGCGTGCCACGCGGAGCCCGGGTTTTTCTTTCTTGTTTTTTGGTTCGGTATTCCCGATCGACGTTAAAAAAGTGTGAGCGTAAAAAATATACACTGTATATTACTAGAACAAGTCTGTGTGTAAATGGTGCACGCTGTAGACATCGTCAGCACAAGCTTGGAGAAAGCAGTCCGCGGTAATTTTCCAACTTTCTGTGTTAGAGAGTGCTGTTAGGACGTGTGAAACCAGGACGTTGTCAGACTAAATAAGCATTTGTGTGCAAGAATTGGATCCTGGCTGCTGGTTTGTCTGGGGGTTTGCTCATTCAGTCATTCAATCTCCGGTCATTCGCTTAGGACCGGAGGCAATAGTACAACGCAACAATGGAAGATGCACCCTCATGTGTCATCAGTGGAAGAAAAGGTCACTTTCCGGCCCAACGCTGGCCGTGACCTTGACACTTTTATTTGTGAGTTGGACAGCGACGAAGGTCCGATCCGATCAGGATCCATTGAGCACGGTAGAAAAGGAAAAAAAAAAAAAAAACTGTGCCGTCAGTGCTCAGGTCACTCGCTGCTGGTAGCACTGCACGTCGCCCACGGCCTCCCTCCGTCACTGTTGCTATCTCCGTTTCTGAATATTTATCTCATTTTTATCCCCCGTCAGTGTTGCTATCTCCGGTGCACAGTGAGCACTGCCATCTTAGGAGGACATGAGAATATGAGATACATCTTCAGCAACAGGTGATCGACGTAATTTTGTTTTATTTATATATTTTTTCATACAAGGAGTCGACGACGACGTAATTTGTCGGCCCCGTTCATTACAGCAGCTTGGTCCCTGACAGCGGCGGCGGTTGGTTGGAGTCTGTTTGGGCGTGCGTCAGGTCAGGAGGCGGTGGATGGCCGGGTGATGGAGGTGAAGCCGTGGTAGCGGACGGTCAAATCCATGTGGTGGACGACGGTCTGCAGCGCTGAAGCATGAGCGGTGCAAGGTCGCTGTCGTCCACCGTCTACGTGGTCTCACGCTGCAGTGCAGGGCCAGTCGGTTGGATCGATCCTAGTGGCCATAATAAATAGTACTGTAATAAATTATACGGTTCTTGATATATGGTGGTTTCGGATATATATATATCTCAGCCCAAAAACAAACAAACAAACTCGCGAGCCTGTGATTCTTCGAGAGACGACGGGTATTGCTGGGTTGATTAGTAGTGTCAGTGTGTGTGTCGAAACTGAAACGGAGGTGGTGCCGGGACGATTACTGTCTCGCCGTCCCGGTAGGCGGGGTGGCCCTGTCGACGAGGTACAGTGCTCCGCTGGTATAGTACAGGCCCGGCGACGGGGACCGCCACCGCGGGAACGAACGAACGGCACTGGGTGCTGGGCGGAGCGGCAGTGGCGGACCGAGACCCAGGGCCAGGCGCGCGCGCCGCAACTCCCCTCGCCGCGTTCCCATGCATTCCCGCCGTACGGCCGGCTGGCTGACCGGACCGGGCCTCTGCTCGGCTAGGCGACACACCAAGTCGACGGCATTTCGTCAGCGGTGAAGTAAGCGGGGGGCGGCGCGGGGGCCGCTGGGCGACGCCGCGCCGTCCATGCCATGCCGGGTGGGGGGCACGCGGCGAAGGTGAATCAGAATCGCGTACGGGGGAAAGAAAACATATTGGCTACTGTACCGCGTGGGTGTGTTTTGCACTGGAGTGGATTTCTGCATTTAATTTAGGGTCAGGTTTGACTTTGAACCTACTAATCAACCCGGCTACGCACGATCGATCGATCGATGGGCCCCGTTCTGGTTCCGGAAGCCGCTCTATTTTACGTCCGTGGGTCCCAGTTCCACGGGTCTACTACAGTACAACAAAACTGGAGTTTGGAGTAGTACTAGGCACCTTCCTCTGAAGAAGAAGGAGGAGGACAGGTGTCACGGAGAGGCACCGCCAAGCCAACCACCGTCACCGTTCCACCTCATCATCTCGGGATCGCATATTCGGATTGGTGCTGGTGCTGCCGTCCGGTCCGGGCAGGGCAGCCGGGCGTTGAGATCACGCAATTAGGCGCGGCGCAATTCTGGTCTAGACCCGCGCAGCGCATGTGATGCCATTACGGGCACGTCCGTCCGTCGTCGTGCTTCGCTCGTGTGCCTGCCGTCGCATGAGGACCGACAGGGACCGTCTTATTCGACCACGCACAGGGCGATGGTCTGTTCCGCTCGCAAGTAGGGATGGCAAGCAATACGCCTTTAGCCTGTTCAGGAAATACGTTCCTCTCAAACAACAACGTACGTCCCACAATTCACAATTGGGATCTAAAAGAGTTTTACTTTGTTGTTGCAGCCCGGGACATCTTGAGTTAAAACCTTAACTTAAGCCATTCACAATTTTGGCTTTTTGAAATTGTAACCATATTGTATTTTTGCAATTTGTTTCATTCACGTGTTACGTTGAAATTTCTTGAGCTTTGTTAGTTTTATTATACATTGTATTCGTTCAATACTTTTGTGTCATTCGCATGCACTTTTGTTCAGTGCTTTTTATTATGCACTTTATGTGTTGTGGTATTTTTTAAAAAATAAAAATTTGACTGCCTACAATTTAACAATCAACGTATATTTGTTATAGTGCCTTAGTCCAAATGTATAAATAATGTAAAGTGATAAGACTTGCATATTTTAGTACCATGGAGTACAATACAACTTAAAATGAATTACCAGAGTCATTGGTATGTGATTTATTAAGAGATCATTTCATGATCGATGAGCTGATGAATTTTTTTTTACCGATGTGTTTACTTAGTTTGTATGGTGGCACAAATCATGCATCTATACTTTGACTTAGATTCTCAGATATTGGTAGTGATAGAAGTGAGTAATATCTAAACATATATAGATATAGACATACATTATGGTTTGAGGGAGTGTTTTAGTTTATTTGTTTGGGCAAAGGTGGATATGTTAATTTAAGGGGTTACTCTATTACACGGTAGATGCGGGTATTCTATATGTAAATCTAGGGATGCTTTATTTTATATCGTATAATAGCATGGATGTGTAAGTGGATTTGAAAGAGTTATTTTGAGCTACTTTGGCAAAGTTCCTCATGCTTCTAATTCTCTGTAAAAGTGATTCTCCATGACACACTGTAGAAGAATTAATTCTTTGCATGAAGTGAATTAGGATAAGCTTGTTTTTTTCTATAAAATCTTAACTTAAGCCATTTACATTTTGGTTTTTCAAAATTGTATCATAGTTTTTTCTTTGCAATTTATTTCATTCTCACGTTATGTCTTGAACTTTATTATACATCGTATTCATTCAATACCCGTATGCACTTTTATTCAGTGCTTTGTTATGTACTTTATGTGTTGTGGTATTTTCTAAAATAAAAGAATAGCTAGATTGCCGACAAAATAACTATCAACGTGTATTTGTTATAGTGCCTTAGTCAAAATGTATAAACTAATCTAAAGTAATAAAACTTACATAATTTAGTAGCATGGAGTACAATACTACCTCTGTTCACGAATGTATGACGCGGTTGGCATTTTTTTCAAAACTTCAATAATTCGTCTTATTCAAAAAAAATTATTTAAACATATAAAAACACAACTCATAATCAAACTATGTTTAATGATAAAACAAATCATAACAAAATAAATGATAAATTTTGAATTTTTTTGAATAAGACGAATGATCGAAGTTGTGGAAAAAACAACAACTGTGTCATACATTTTTGAATGGAGGTAACACAATTTATTCATGGTATTTACTTAGTTTGCATGGTGGCACAAATCATGTAATTCTACTTTGACTTAGTTTCTCTACGACATTGATAATGGTAAAAGTGAGTAATCTATAAACATATACAGACATACATTATGGTTTGAGGGGGTATTTTAGTTTATTTATTTGAGAGAGTATTTTAGTTTATTTGTTTGGAAAATTCAGGTATATTTTATATTATATTGTATAATAGCATCAATGGGTAAGTGGATTTAAAAGAGTTATTTTTTTAGCTACTTTGACAAAGTTCCTCATGCTTTTCTAATTCTCTATAAAAGTGATTCTCTATGACACTCTCTATAGAAGAACTAATTCTTTGCAAGAAGTTAATTAGGAGAAGCTAGTTTTTTTCTAACTCCTAGACCCTCTCATTTCCAAGAATAATTCATTTGCGATTCTGTGAACTACCATTTGGTATGGTTGAGATCTATTCTTGTAAATGATGATTAAACAACCGAATTGATAACCATTGCCTGAATTGTATAGGTTTTTTTGTAGCAAGTCTCTGGAAATTAACATAGAAGCATTTGAGATCTTTAATTAGTAATAATAAAATCGACTACATTCAATAAAAAATATCAGATGTTTATTGTCAGAGAGAGGGAGTATTAGCTTTGTTCAGTTAGAAGATGGCAATGACACGTCAATTTCCCTTAGAAGCAAATGCAACAATAATATCATGTCAATACTATTCTCTTCGCCTGGAGTCCACTTTTCTCTCCCGCATAATTAAAAAAACTGCTCAAACCTGCATTGACGTCGTGTTCCTGCTGCCCCCATTTGCTTTCAAATGTTTAACAATTAAACACTACTAATAAACAAGTAGCACTAGTATTCACCATGCGCAGATCTTTGGCAAATCTGAGGAGGTGGAAGGTGGGTAGGAAAGGCTCTTGCGTGACAGGTTTTCTCTTTCCTTGGAACGCAACGGGAGGGGGGCTTTGAGTCAAAGAAAGGGGCGGCCTCCCAACCGAAGAAAGCGCACATGCCAGTGCGGAATCCAAAGGCAGGATAGGGATTTGCCTTTGCCCTGCCCTGTGCAGCGCCAAATCTTGCGACGGCGTTATACATGCGGTGGTGCGGGACATGATCTAACACGTCAGCTCCAGCCACGTGGTGCGCATCCATGGCCACAAGGAACAAGGTATGGTCTTTTTTTTCAAGCAGGAAACAAGGGTTTTTTTTTCTTAGTGGCGAAGTCATGTTTCTTTTCATGATTGATCATATGTGTTGGTCCCATAAAAATAATTTTGCGACAGTTTTATTCTATGAAATTCAGCATTCCAAACAGAGTCAAAAGTTACCAATGCTTCGTTTGTAGTGCAAAAAGTTTATTAGTATAGGAATTTACAAGAAACAACTCAATTTCACAGGGAACACACAAAAATTCGGGCAAAACTCCAACGTTTCAAAGGAAATCTAAATATCTAGTTTCCATCATTTTCAAGACATAACACTTGGAAGATGAGGCTGGATCCGAGCACGCTAGCTCCTGAGTCATGGCCTCCTTGGAAGAGCTGATGTGGATAAGGGGGCAGCAATGAAATAATTGAGGGGTGGGGCCTTGGCCGGCTGTTGCTACACAGTTATGCTAATGGCCCTGCAACCACTCCTCGCTGGTGGAATCCACGCACCTCCCAATCCACTAGTGACTACCAGATTAGATGCACGCACATATATCTCCGGTCACTTCGCCGCATTCCAATTCTCCATCTCCCTTTCCCATAAAATAAACTCTCCATCCATCCTTGATGCTCTAATCAGAATATCAGATAGATAGACGGAAGACCGAATCAAGAATTCTCAAGTTTCCCATGTTACTAACAGTCAAGAGCTCACATTTTGGCCGTCTGTGAAACCCATGGACATGTTCTCCGGGTTGACCATTCAACAGATACAACCGAAGTTGTGCCCGCGCAATTCCGGAAGTCTGACTCTGACTATCAACGGTGAAAACTGAAAAAGGCAGCAGTTGCAAAGGACGACCTTTTATGTGCTCTGGCTTTGCAGGTGAAGAGCAAGTAGGTCAAGCGCCAAGACCATGGCAATGCAGTTGCAAGGGAACAAGAGACATACCAAGAATGTTGGCATAGGCAAATAATTCATGCCAAATTTTGCAAGGTAAAAAAAAGGATGTACCGAACATTGCTGATTATTCTATCTGGTATCTACAGCTTCCTTTGAAGAAGAAGGAAAAAAAAAAAGGACGGAGAAAATAAACCGGCCGATACAAATCGAGCTACATGTCCACTCTACAATTATCCAGACATGGCTAAACTCTCTGGACGCAGGAGCTTCACTCACGGCATCAAGCGCAGCTCTTGCAACTCCAAGGGGAAACCCTCCATTGAAGGTGTTCTGTTCAAAAAAGTTTGTTCTAGTCCTGGCAGCTGCTTTCAGCTGCTCTTGAATGAGTATGAAGCAGGCATGGCAACAATTCATTAGGTGAGGGAAAAAGAAAACAAGAGTTAGCGCCGCCCATTCGCCCAATTCCTAAGGTTATTCCTGGACTTCACCATTGGCTGTCTGTTTTGATGCTTAGGCTTTGGGATGTCACCCAGCTCCATTACTTGTATCGTGCGTTGCCTTTTGGCTGCACAGATGGAAGTATGGAACAATTAGGTAAAATCGAAAGAGTGGAGATCTACTAGTGACTAACATGGATAATAATACTAAGCGTTTAATAAAATGAAGACACGAACCATTCTCTGCTTCCTGGTAACGCTCCTGGAGCCTTCTCTTTGCTGCCTCCAACTTCCTGTTATTATCCAAACCATCATCATAGATCTTTGGCTTTGCCAACTCTAGCTTGGCTCCTGCTGAAGCTTGTGCACTGAGCCTTGATTTCTAGAGCAACGAAAACAGATACGTAAGTCAAGAAGCCTTAATTAGTTGTTGCCAAACCTTGGGCCTGGGTTGCATGTACTTACATCCATCTGGTTTGCCATAGGTTTTCTTTCAACGGCAATGTGCTCTCGAGTCGGTTTAGGTTTCATATCACCAAAGGGTTTCTGCTGAGGAGCTGCCTTTAATGGTCTACCGGGTCCAGATTCATAACTTGAGGGCTTAGATTGCTTGTTGAGCATCCCATGAGGTTTGGCTTGCAAACTTGAACTTTGAGGTTTTTGTGGGTTTGCTTGCCTCATTGGTGGCTCTTGCCTTGCTAATTCTGGCCTCCTGAATTGAACTTTTTCCACAGTTCCAGGAGAAGAACGAGGAGGCTCTTGCCTTGTAACTGCTGAATGGTTTGCAGGTCTCCCACCATTGCTTCCCCTCTTGTTTCCGAGGCTCGCATCATTATTATGTCTCAAATCTGCCGTAACATGTCAAAATGTTAATTATCATAGTGATAAAACAAGAAAAATAAGCATGGAAAATTAAGAATCGTTGAATTATTGTACTCACTTCCATCTTCATCCATTTCATCAAAGAACTTCAGGTTGGGAAGACAGAGAGAAAAATAACAAATGCAAAGTTAGATTGTTGTCCAACACCAAACCCAACACAAATATTAGGAATTAACAATATCAGTACCTCAGAAAGTTGAATAGAAGTGGGCTGGGGAGCAAAGAAGGCCCCTTCATCTAGAGGTGGAGAAGGAAGCCCTTCTTCCTCTTCTTCATCCACAACAGAAGGATTTGAAGAGCCAGGGGAGTTATCTACATATCCAAAGAATCAATATCCATAGTGAGATAAGATGTGGATCTCCATTTAAAAACTGTTAGATCAACTAAGTTGTCTATGAATTCACTTCAGTTACCTGCCAGAGCAGAATTTGTAGTACTGACCCACTCATCAACCAAAACTTTCCAACCTCTGAAACACAAAGAGTAATCTCATGTCAGTAACAACTCCTAACACAAGGCACTTCCAAGAACACTAACAACAAGGCACTTCCAATGATTATGGAGCTAGCATAGTCCATTGGTATATTTCAGTTTTGACCAACAATTTCCTTTAATAAGCTCTTTGAATGCAAATGTGACTTAGCCCTAGAGACCAAATTAAAGGAACAAGAAACTTATTCACAAAAAAGGAACAATGAACTTACTCAATGAGTGTGCGCACCAGGTGGCGGATCTGCTGCGAGTTGTGTTTCCGCAGCCGATTAACAGCCCTCCCGATCTCAGTAGTCTGCCATGAACAGTCCCAAAGGGTTAAGAAACCAAACAGCCAGGAAAACAGAACACACTCAGAAGTACTCATCACATGGCTCGTATATCCAATATCCAATTTGTACCTTTAGCGTAGGGACAGATAACTGCATCAACTGCAGCCTCCTCAATGATTCGAACAAAGTGGCATCCGACTGCAAAAAATATCGAAGTTTAGCTCGGATCAATTCGAAGTTGCAAACTTTAGCAATTGAAGAGGCGAGGAAATGAGCCCCTTACATGGTCTTCCTTGTGCATGAGAAGATCCTTGATGCGGAGGACCTCGCCAACGATCTGTGACTCCTCGTCGATCTCATTGGTGAGTGCCTCGAGCTCCTCAGCCTCGTGGTCCTCTTCCTCTTGCTCCGCATCATCCGCAGCGTGCTGCTGGTCATCTTCCTGCTCTTGGTCTTGGTCGTCGTCGTCGTCATCATCGTCATCGTCATCGTAGTTGTGGCCGTAGTTGCTCGCCGCGGCGCGCCGGAGGCGCTCGTCGTCGGAGTCCGAGTCGTCGTCCTCGTCGCCGAGGCCGTGGGCGCCGCCGTGGGCACCGTTGCTGCTGCTGTCCACCTTGCACTCCTTCTCGGCGACGCGGCGCACGCTGCCCTTGTCCTCCTCCACGGGCGTGGCCGGCGTGGCGGACGCCGCGGCGCTGCCGAGGGACACCGGCGCCGCCGCGTCGCGGCGGTGCGCGGTGAAGAGCCTCTCGGCGATGCGGTCGCGGCGGTGCAGTAGGTCCCGCGGCGCGTCGGCCGCCGCCACGAGGATGGCGTTCTCAATCACGTCGCAGATGCCGGCGCCGGCGCCACGGAAGAAGTCGCGCCACCGATCCAGCCCGTCGGCCATCGCCGCCGCCGGTCCCCGCCGGGCCTCCGTGGCAGGACCTCCTCCCAGCCTCGCCAAGATCGGCCTCCCCCGACCGCGATTCCCACCACCACCACAACCAAGAACCGATGCTGCCTCCCCCCTTGACAATTCCCTCGCTGCTTCAATTTTTTATGTGTTCTTATCAAATTACGCCGGCGCACCCGCACCGAGCCCAACCAAGAATCCAATCCCTCACCGCCCGGCGGCGAATCAGATTCCCCCGAATCCGCGGCGGGGGGCAGAATCAGCAGCCAGCCAATGGAGAAACCAAGAAGAGAGCGAATCGGTAGCCGGAAGGACTCGATCGATGAAGAAACCAACCAAGCAGCGTCACCTTCCTTCGCCCCCACGTCCCCGTTTCTTGACGGTTTCAACAACCCCACTCCACCCTCCTCAAGCCCAGCGCGGCGCGGCGGCAGCCTAACCAAAGCAAATCTTATCTGGCCTGGCTGACCCCTGAGGAAGGAAGGAAACGAGGAGGAAAGCCAGGGAGGGTGAAGGGGAAGAGGCCGGGTGCAGAGGAGAGGAGCTGACAAGACGGGCGGATAGGGACGCGGATGGCAGGGTACGCAAACCCACGAGACCTACGCGGCTACCAAACAGCAGCAACTACTCCTCCTCCTCCCACGGTGTCCATGCCATGCCTCGCCACCACTAGCAGCTCTCAAGTCTGTCGCAGTAAACAAACTCCGGGTTCGTGGCGTCACCGCCGCCTCGCCCCCCGCCCCTCGCAGTTTCTAGTGGAGCGGGCAGTAGTTTCTTTTTACCGGTAGACGAAGGGCAGGACACGGCCGTGCGTGCTCGAGCTGCAGGGAATGGCGGAATTGCTGGGGAAGAGAGGAGAGGAGAGAAGGCGAGCGAGATAGGTGAGACGCGGCGGCCTCGTGGCTGTTTCTTGTTGCTGCTTTGACCCTCTCGACCCGGGTGGCGCCCTTTCCGTTTGGTCTCTTTTCTGTGCTCTTAATAAATTAAGTAATCAATTTAATAATCTGTTTGGTTTCACGGCGACTTCCACCACGAATAAAATATCGTTTCCGAATAAATCTTGCATATCCGGATTATCTAGTAGACTTTAGGGCATTTCGGTTGAGCCATAATAGCGAAAAACATTTTCCCAGTAAATGCATACTCTATCAAGCAACAAAGATTTTCCAGTGCAGCGCAACATGTCAAACTTAAAAGCGACATCAGATGTAGTACTGTGCAGAGGGAAAAAATTGTTGAGCCATAATGCCTCGGTCGGTTTCGATTTGGAATTTGGTCGAGTACGATTATGAATTGCAAGTCGTTTTCTAGAGAGTGGTAACATTACTATGTATTTTCGCTGTCCTAATAAAAAAATATAAAGTGTCATGCATTTTAGAATTCAAATCTTACAATATATTTGTATTAAGAATTTGCCTATTTGTGTTCAAGTGCACACCAATGTTGTTTTTTACACGACTTGTGACCAATCATCTTATTAAATACTACATTCGTTCTCGAATATTCCTTCTTTTTTGTTTCGTTTGGTCCATACTTTTGAGGTTTCGAGTCTAAGAACTCTTTAATCATTTCGGCTACATTTATATCCAGGATGATCATTTAACCATGACTTATTTTTTAGTATATCCACGCAATAATTTTTTTAATAAGATGAATAGCCAAGAGTAGTTTTCTTATGGTTACAAATTTGTTCATAGAAACATAGTAATATATACTTCCTCTGTTCGGGAATGTTTGACGTTCAGACAAAAAAATTCTTCAAAAAATGACCTAGCCATTGATGTCCTAGCGACAAACAAAAACAAATGGTAATTCACATCCTATCCATTCTCGATAAATAAGGTGTCATACACACAAAATTGGTGACAGTGCCAAATTTGATACAATAGCCAATCTATAGGGCCCGTTTGGTGCAATTTCTTTTTGCTTTGGCTTGGGCACTACAGAACGTGTGTAGCATCAAACCTGTATGGGGTGTTAGATGCTAATGAAAGAGTTCCTTTTGTTACCATTAGATCTTTGAGCCGGAGGGGCTCACACATGGCTAGAAAAAAGGCTCACAAAACGGGGCCCTGTGAAACAACAGAATGACACTGTATGGGGTGTTTCATTTGTCAGCTCAAACCACTACACATGTTGATGTTGTGGCACTTTTAAAATATGTATAAGAATATATAGCTTGTCATTAGGATTAGAAAGCCAAAGGTTCGTTTTGGAGACCACGGCAAAGTTGTATCGCGCAAATGTTTAATATTTTGTTTACGTCACTGTTTTTTTAAATCACTACAGCCATCCACAATATTGCGCAACCCCTCCATTCAATTCAAACAGTAGTATAAATAACTTATCAAAAACAGTAGTATAAATAACGGAAAGAAAAAAAAACCCTCAGCGATCCATCGAGCATCCAATTTCTACGGATATGGATAGTCGGATTGCGTTGAGAAGTGACACGTGTTTCTCGCTTTTGGTGAGGGGAATATGTCTTTGTTTTCTCGGCCCTGTGCGGTGTGGTGCATCTCACCAACGTCTTCCACCAATCCCTCTCAAAAAAAAAAAAAAAAAAAAAAACGTCTTCCACCAATCGTGGCTAGCGTTGGATGCGGGGTTCCATTTGGATTGGAGTGGCTGCCCCCTGGATAGCTCAAGGGCCACAAGGTGACTTCAGTTCACAGAGCACCACAGAGAGAGACAGAGAAGGGAAGCCTTCACCGCCAATCTGCAATTTGTACGCTAAAGAAAAAAAAAAAACAACAACGAAATGCCACGATAAAAACGGGTGTGATTTCGCGGCTTATTTTCTCAACAAATCCCGCAGCAATTGAATTGCCTGCCGTCCTCGGCTGGGACGATGCCCCGGTAGATTTTTGCAGGCGAGATGGAGACAAGGACGGGTTTGTGCAGGCGAGAGGCCGCGACGGCACCGCTCGACCGCGTGACGCGAGAATGCGAGGCACACATGACACAGCCACCACACACGCTGACACGCAACACCATGGGGGCGCAACCAGCCGTGCGCGCGCGTGGCAGCACGGGGCCCCCGGCAGCGGCAGGCACCACCACGTGAGCCGGCGCGGCGCGGGCGGACGCGGAACCGACCGCGACCAGGCGACCAGCCAAAGCCCGAAACGAGAGGGGCCGAAACGAGCCGAAGAAATCACGCGGAATTTTTGGGGGCCGGCGGGCCGGTGCCCCCCTGCTTGTGCCGCGACCAGCTGAAACCGGACGCCGACAATACGGGACCGAACCGGCGGCGAACAGCTCAAACCGCGGCGGCGGCGGCGGCGGCGGCGTGGGCGTGGCTTGGGTGAGCGGTGACCTCCGCTGCGGCGAAGCGTCCGGGAAAGCAGCCGGGGGCGGTTGCACTTGCACGCACGGTCTTTTGGGAGCCTACTATCGGAGTACGGAGTACGGGCTACTACTACACACGGAACGAGTAAAAAATACGGACTGGATCAAGTCCTGTACTTGGCGTTTTTTTAATTAACCTCACGGGCTGAAGTCTGCTGCGTTCTCATCCTCGTCGCGTCGACCGTCTTTCAGTACTGGCTGCTGGGCTCTGGAGACACCACACACACGCACAGAAAGGTGCAGCAAGGACAGAGACGTCCACGTAGGGAGGGACGTCAGTCGTATGCCGTTCATGCACCTGTGACGGGATTGTGGTGTTGAGGGATCAGGTCCTCACGGCTTTTTCTAATCACGGAAAAGCCTGGCACCATTCAGCTAACCAGAGCTAATCCCTCTTGCTCCCCTACCTAAATAAAATACTAGCAGTAATACGTACTACTACTACTATATATCATGATATGACGATCGGTCGCCACCCATACTTTGGTCAACTTAAAGATACCACTACTACTATATCTGCCAACTGCATGTGTTCTTCCCTGCCAGTTTTCTACAAAGGAGCACGCGAGGCGACTGCCATTTCTGATTTCCCCGTGTTGGCACCGCTACGGAAAAAGGGCCAAAACGGAGAACACGCACGGATGCACCCACACCGGTATAGGTGTTCTGCACTCCTCTTCGTACGTGCGTACTAGTAGTACCACAAGACAAGTTCTACAGGGTTCAGCTAATGTGTTCCAGTACAGGGTTACAGCTAATGTGTTCCAGAGGATGAGATGAGCAGGGTTGTTGGCTTCGTTGTGCAGACGCCGAGTCAGCCTAATCGGACACGAGTTTGCTGACTGTTCCTGTTCTCCAGTCCGTCAGAACTCAAGAATCTGGACCTGGCCTGACCTGATCTCCGGTCGAGATAACAGTTGGGAGGCCAGTTTTTATGAGAGCAGCAATTAGCAAAGCTGACCTGCCATTTTTTTTTTGAAGCAAGTGACAGTAAACAATCCAAGTCAACACACGCCACAACAATGTGCGCTCAAAAGAAAGAAAAAAGGAGTCGCGCGTGCGACACATAGACAGCACAGCATTGCCGATTAAAGAAAAAGCGATTGGAAGGAAATTAAACTTTATATACTCTATTGATTGAGGCGTGTAAAAATATAATACAGTAGTATCGTCTGGCGCGTCAAGTCAATTAAGTTAGGTAATAAAAACGATTATCCATTCAAAGGCAGTCTATTAGGGACGGTCTCGCAAGCGCCTGTTATTTCAAAGCTGGTTGCGCAAACTCATGTTGACCCAAACGCGGTGAGGCTGAATTTCAAAGTACCAGCCCAAGGCGGTAAAAGAAACAGAAACAGAAACTGAAGTGAAGTTTCAGGTGCGCACATTTAGCTCTGCTGAAGGGTGACACTGGTGTCTGCTAACGGAATAAACCTACAACAGCGACAGATCAAATTGCTTCTCACCAGGAAAGAACTGCGCACTTCTACCGGGGTCGGGGGACCATGCCTCAAAGGAGGATTACTTCGGCATCCTTTGATGCCCTTCTCATCTTCAGGAGTTGCTTGAGGGATTCTTTGTCCAGTTTGTTGTTGTCTTCTATTCGCGCAGTTCTAAGCATGGGGCCATCTTCAAGCAAAAGTTTCAAGAAGCTTGACTCTGCACAGGACCCAGTAAAGTTGCTCATAACAACCGTATCCAGATTCTTGAAGAGACCAGCCGAGTGATCGATTGAGTCCCAGAAAGTCGAAGTGGGTACAGAATAGCCCCTGCACATAAGCTGAAAGGTACAAACTGTTAACAAGGCATGCGATTTATGAGATGTAGCAAGGTGAGGGTTTTCGTCGGCCATACCTTTAGCTCGAGGCGTCGCAAGTTGGGAGAAACTTGAAACAAACAGTGAGCAGCCTTTGCTTCCCTCAGGTTACCAAGGTCAATCTCTATAGTTATCTCCGCCAGACGATTTAACAACCTCGGTAGTTTACCAGGCACGATCCCATGCGCTGCACACTGTGAAGAAGCAAGGGATCACCTAAAACACGACTGAATGGTGAAATGATAAACATCAAAGGGCGGGACATGGCAGCTTCGCAGTTCGTACCTCAAAAGCATGCCCGAGCAATGAAATATTTTCAATATCTAGAAGCGAACCAATGAATTCAGAAAGATTGAAGTTGCACCCAGCCCTTGGAACATAACCAGTGTTAACTTGCAGATCAATCACTGCTGAAGAGACATGTGGTGTAACAAGATTGAGGTGTTTAAACATGCCATCAACTCTTAGCACTTTAAGCTTTGTTGAGTGGATACTGATATCAGCAAAGCTGAGCAACCTAGAGAGAACCAGTTTCTCTAAGTTTGGGCAGCTTGCCACTAATTCCCCTATATTGTTTTCCGCTGCACAGAAATCAATAAAATGAAGGGTATGCATTCGCTTAAAGCCAGTAAACATAGGTGGCAACTGAAATATACATCCTTGCAGGCAAGCATATTCCAATGCCCCACAGGAGAAGAAAGAAGAAGGGATTTTGTAATTCCTCCATATCCTTGTCTTGATTTGGATTTCTTGAACTCCATTTCTTGACAGCATAAGCATCCACCTATGAGATGTGTCCTCCAGGGGAAAACATATGAACCCGACGGGCATTCAGTTCGAACTTCAGGATTGGGCCATCATGGAGGGAGAGAAACATAATGACGAAATGGACAAATCTGTTACTTTCACCATCTTCATTACCATTGCCTAAAGAAAAATCATCTACCCTGAATATCAACTCGGTCATTGAAGCCCATGTGTATCTCCACTTCCTTGACAAGAAGCACGTTCTTACAGCTTCTTTTATTGGCAAACAGCAAAGAATCTTGTCTTTGATAACATCTGGTAGATTGCTGATGATATCAACATTTGCAACAGATTTATGTCTTCTCTTTTGGGAACCTCCACGATCCATTGGGCATCCGTCTACTGTGAGAACCTGCATTCACAATGTGATAAAAACAACTCATAAATATCTAAGTCTAACACATGAAGTATAACACATAAGAGGTTTTCTTTCTTTTCATTATATATCTCTGAAATAAAATGACTAACAGAACCCACGTGGAAGTACTGCTGTAATCAGATTGAGTTATGTACAAGTTTTTAAACTATAATATCTGTGCCATCACTACAAGGCCCAAGAAAGCTTATTGGAGTGTTTGTCAAGCTAGAGGAGTCCATTACCGGCCCAGCCAGCCCAAAATCTGTTTTATGAGCTCAAGTTGGGCCAGGCCCAATGTCAGGAAAAGCACAAGCCAGAGTTTGAGCTAGATGATTGATGCAAATACACCTAATCTAAGTATGGCAGAACATGAAGGCACAAACTTTTTTGTACACATGTCTTTTGTCTGCGCCCTCCATTATGAGAAAAAAAAAGTTCCACTTGGGATGAAAAGAACTATCTCCAGCTTTAAACTCAGCCTTGTTAGCCTAGATGGAGTTCAACATTATGTTTGCAGGTTGATGCTAGGCTTTCCTGAGGTTTGAACACTTCTCGTATCATAGAAGTATCCGACACATCAGGCTTTTTAGGTACTAAACTAATGTGTCTCCCTTTCTAAAAACTCATTAAATATTAGTCAAAGCTTAATTATTGAACAAAATAAAATCATGATCCAAAATGTTAGTCAAAGATCAAACATTATTAAGTATAAATGGAATAACCATTATACATAAAAGTTAATGATATATGAGAAGCAGATTTAAATGGAATTATGTCTAAATAATGTACATCATAAAGTGAGGGAAGTGTAGAAAAACATTTCAGACATGGCATGAAATGAGCTAATATAGCCACAAGCTGACATAGAGCACCAGTAACTGTCCATGGCACCGGCATAGCGATGCTCATTAGCTCATGACCCTTTTAGGCGCAACATCGCATTCAAAGTTTTAACATGCTAATCAGCTACGACAGAGCTAAAGCAAGCTTTTTAATCACTAATCATGGAACTTGATTTTTTACAGGGTTCTTTCAAGACAAACAAAAACAGGTAGCATATATCTTGTGACAAAATTGAATGGGTTGAGTACACACTGCAGCCACCGGGACGCTGCTGCCTTAGAGCCTCCATTTTCTTGGTGCCTGTGCAGACTAGAGGTTTGGATCCATTGCTTGAGGCTGGAGGTAGTTATTGATGCAACAAATGGTTTGAGTATTTACTATTTGGGGCTGAGTTGCCAAGGGGTCCCTAGCTGAGTTGGTTAGGTGGCTCTGATGGCACTCCTCAGGTCCTGAGTTCGATTCTAGTGGGAGCGAAATTTCAGGCTGTGATTAAAAAAAAAAAAAATCCCCTCGTCTGTCCCACGCCAAAGCATAGGTCTAACGACCGGCCCAGGTCATTGGTCCCCCCCCCCCCTGGATGTCAAGTTATTTGGGGCTGAGTTTAGACTTTAGTAGAGGTTAGATGAGCTAAGTTTTGTGGTATGCTCTATCTTACAATTGTATTGGTCTGTGCACATTCGGTTATTAATGTTTTGAGAAAGTATCCTTGATTTTGGAGAATTGCCACGTCGCCATATCATGCCCGTATTGACAGATCATATATCGGTGACACATAAATTTGCTCTGTACATGTCATTTATACAGGGAAGTAGCATGCAATCGGATGGAAGATTCAGTATGTGAGTAAAAATCAGAAATGTGGGTGAACTTTAAGTGGGCATGCAGCAAAAGAGCAATGCGGATTATCTACTTCAGCTGCCGTTAGCAGATCACTGCATTTAATCTCCCATGGGAAGTAAGAACCACAAGAAAACAGCAACTTTATAATCTAAACCAAGTCTATCCCAATACTCCTAATTTATACTTCTAAATATAGAAATCGCCAAACGGCTAACTAGTTTATTAACCAAAGAACGAGACAACAGAGATTGCAATGTATTAGCTACTGATACTCAGCAAGAGAACATTTATACACGATACGGAATGGAAGCGCGCTTGTGTTCAAAACTTTGGGCACCAAAACGGGGGAGAACTTAGGGTGATGCGCGGTCTGTGAGTTGCGAGGCAGGCAGAGCGTACCAAGACGCGACGAGAGGCCCAAGCGACTGGTAAAGATAGGAACAAAAGATGACCGGACCCTCACCTCGCCTGGAGTTTGGGCCTCGCTCCGCTGGCCGATCTCCTCCGTTCCCCCCGGCGCCTAAGTTGGTTTCAGCCCCTGTGTCCCCTTTCTTCGCCGCCCGTGTTATCCGGTACCGCCGCCGAGAACCCGCAGGCCTGGTGAGGCATCGGTGGCGGTGACCGGTGAGGGCGTGGCACCGAGGCGCGCCGGCGTTTCCGAGGTGCCGGATAGGTTGGGGGTTTTTCTGGTGATCTGGGCGGCGCCGCGGCGGATGATCTCGGGCTGGGCGGGGCCGAAGCGTGCCGCAAGGCGGCTTCCTATCTATCTGTGTATCTACGTTGCGGAAGAATAAGTTATCTATCCTCAATAGGCCTAATATTATAAAGTTAATTTATTTAAATAAATAAAAGTCTAAAATAGTTCATTATTGTGTCATACTATCACGGAAAAAATAGTTTACTGATATCTAACATAAATATAGTCAGTATTTTTTTTCAAATAGATCTAATCAACATTTTAAATCTTCAGATTTAATACTTCTTTAAACTTTGTTCAACAAGTTAAATAAACTATTTCAACAATTCAACGTTGACCTACCACGTCATAAGAGACCTATACATGTAATGTAGTCAACATTTTAAAACAATAAATTTAACATTTTGTAAAATGTTATTCAACATTTTAAATAATCTAGTTCAACAATCATGCTCGTACACGAATCTCAATGCAGATGCTCAAAACATTGTATATCAATAAAATATAGTCAACATTCTAAAACAATAATTTCAACATTTATTTAAATTTTGTTCAACATCTTAGATGAACTAGTTTAACATTACATTATGCACGATTCTCAAAACGGAAGATAGTATGACTTATAAATTTTCGGAAGTTATATAGAAAATTCGTGGCGCAAGGGGGCGTGCAAGGCACGGAGGAGGAACCTGTGGTAGGTACCTCGGCCAACAACGTATTTGGGCCTAAGCCCTAGTCAAGCCCAGTCGTCCAATGCATTTCAGTAAGCCGTGAGCTCCTTCACTGAAGGTCCGAAGAGCTTACTGGATTAGTGCCTTTTAGTTGGAGTTTTTTACATGTATAATTGGCTCAGCAGGGGCATCCTTGTGGGAGCTAAGTCAGATATTTTTGTCCTTACTGTTGGTGAAGTGTTACAATTTTCAGTTAGTGTCTTTTTCTCGATAAGAAAACTGGTCTGAATTGGAAATTGGTAGGCATTTATGGTTCAGCCTATGAGGAGGGAAACTTGGCTTTTTTAGAAGAGTTAGAAGTTAGATAAGATTATGGGGGCCTAGCAAGGACCCATTCTTTTAGGAGGAGATTTTAATATGGTTAGGAATGCTTCGGAGAAAAGTAATGGTCTAGTAAATCATCGCTGGATGGATGGTTTTAATGAGTGGGTTACTAAATGGTGATCGATTGAATTGAACCCTTTTAAGCTATGCCGGCCTATCTTGCCTCATTTTGTTTCATTTTCTTTTGGCGTTTGAGCGAGTGCTTTGTAGGGCTTCCGTTAGTCTTTCCTCTGAGAGTCCTAGGGTTGGTAGGTTTTTAGGTGTCGACCTATTCACCTTTCTCTAGGTCGCTCTTTCGGTCCTTAACTCCTCATGACTTGGTATTTCATTTTCTTTTGGCGTTTGAGCGAGTGCTTTGTAGGGCTTCCATTAGTCTTTCCTCTGAGAGTCCTAGGGTTGGTAGGTTTTTAGGTGTCGACCTATTCACCCTTCTTTAGGTCGCTCTTTCGGTCCTCAACTCCTCATGACTTGGTATCAATTTCTCCATACTAATATCAATTCTCAAACATAGCAATTGTTTGCACCATTATTTATCTCTTTTTATTTTCAGCTGCCATCAGTCCAACAACGCATCATTGGTCACTCAACAGCCTCCTGGTTCAGTTGGCCCATCACACCATGTTCAATCTCATACACAACATATAGGTGTATGCATTGAATCAGCTCAAGTATTGTACACAACTAAAAGTTTGTGAATCAGCTATGTATTATATTGGACACACCCAACAGTTTGTGTATATTAGCTCTCATGGATAAACCAAGGATGAAGACATCACAAAGAAACTGCCAACTGGCCATCACGTTATCATTGGTGTACATAGATAACAAAATCACATCTGGACTCATTTTCTAAGGAGGATGACTAAGACATAATCATTTACCTATTTTCTATTATGATATAGTATTTGCGTCCTAAATTTCTTTTCTTATAGTCACATTTTTATGAACGGTTGTACCAAGTGTTTCCATTCAACACACGGTTACGTTACAATATGCACCTTAATTTTCGCCTCTCCGCTAAAGCTATCCCATCACATTCCCCATTAAACCCATAATATTTCTATCACCCTACTCTCAAATTACTTATCCTAACACTTTACTCTTTGCTTCATTCATCATCTTTTTATCTACAATTATCTCCTCAAATTCCCTCAATAGCGTGCGGGGTATTCACCTAGCTATATAAATGTTATATGCCTGAACTATCGTGGAAAAAAAATATGTAGAGAAGACATACAAATACATATCTACATACATAAATACATATGCATGCCAGAGATAGATAGATAGATAGATAGATTTCGCAACCTAACATTATGGCCATGTTTGGCCCAACTTGCTCCAACTTCGAGATTTGTGTAGGATTTAGGGTTTGCAGGATAATAAGATATATAAAGATCTATTTTTGGTGAAAATAATAACAAAATTACTCAACCAATGCAAACGTTTCCAATGAATCCATGCACCAGATCTGCTCCAAAAACTTCTGGAACTAGAAATGACAGGCTCCAGAAATTGTCAAAGCTAGAGTAGCCTAATGACACAGAGACCCTATGCCAATGCTCTGTTCCCATAATCTATTTTGAGGTACCTGCGGACCCAGTTCTCCTTGACTACACCATGCCTATCCATCCTATACACACACTCGGTCAAATGGCACGGCTATTTTCCTTGCGCCAAATCATTTAGAGAGATGAACACGTGACACGCCAGAACGGCATCGTTGTCAATGATCGAGTAATAGTAGCAGTACTAGTCAGGATCTGCCACAGATGGATGCTCCATGGGCAGCCCGTGCCTCTGTATCCCCTCGATCACGTCGGAATATAAATTGTTGAGGGGGATGTGATGTCTTTGGTAGAAGTGTTGGGGACACCGGCGGATACACATGCGGCAGATCACTCTCTTGCAGCAAGTAGAGCAGATTTCTCCATCACCTATACATTCGACATTTTGGCACTTTTGAAATATGGGCCTGGGTATTCCACTACTCTCACTATCGCCGAAGGCATGTTCCGGGTGATTGCAGCTTCTCCATCGTCGGCCACTGTAGTTGTTGTTAATGAGTGGAGGAGATGTGATTATCGGGAGTCTCTTGTCTTCATGTACCCGGACTAAGCTCTCCTGGCACAACATGGGGAAGGCCATATTGTTTGGAGGAAACTGCAGATGTTGTAGTGAGTAAACGGTGTCAATCGCTCATGTTTTGGTGTTGTAGTAGCCCAGAGCTCGCCCTGTGTTGAGCAGGATCTTTCCGTCCTGCTCATGTCTGACCTCTAGTGGCACCACCATCGTCGTCCTGGGGGAGAAGTCCGGTTGGCCCCTCAGGCATATTCTACGAGCATTAATCCAGGCGCGACGCTCGTGCATCATCGTCCATATCTCCATCTCTTCCGCATCGCGGTCCGCAACAACTAGCGATAGCTTCTCGTCATTCAGCTCCGCGAGGAGCATGTAGTGACGATGGTTATTGTTCAGCAATGGCGGCTTTTCGCACTCGAGGACACCGAACACCCGCTTGGAGATGTCAAATGCCACAACGATGATGATTGGCCTGCCTCGTCGCAGCATGGTGCGTCTGTTGTTCGCCCACCCAGTAGAGTGTTCCGTCCACGTGCGCAGGCGGCATGTCGGTTACCGGCACGGGGGGTGTCCCGACACAGATCCAGGCATCTGATTCGCTTGCTTTGACCATGCACGCCAAAGTGCTGCAGAGGTGGCGGCCGATCTCAACTGCGACATGGTCTCCTGTGGAGTGGTCAAAACCGAAGTCAATGTTTCTGCCGACAGAAAATTGCAGCAGGTGGGCAGTTACTATGTAATGGATGGAAACACGACTTGCTGCGGATGCCCAGGCACTGGATGGCGCCGGTGCTAGGGTTGCACAGGTAGTCATCGCTGCTGGTGCTGATCAGGTTGAGCCCGTGGCAGGGCTTGGAGCAGATGATCTTAACAGCATCGGCTAGAGTGCATCCAGCTCCAAAAGGCGGGGAACTAGCAGCAGCCTGATCAAGCCAACTCTCGAGCTAGGCGAAAGCAAAGAAAGCGCGCCGAGCACGCCCATTAGTGACCATCAAGATGCTCGTCGTGGGCCTTTTCATGGACATGTGCGCTGCAACAAAGCTCTTGCTTTCAATCAATGTGCACCACTTCCTGCAGACCAGCATGGCTTGTGCGATCGATTTGAGCGGCAGCAGTACCTCTCTTACCGCCAACAACACTTGCTTCTCTCGATGACGGCATTCACGACCCCCAATCCTCATTAGGCTGTCCTCATATGTGCCAAGCCAAAGCCCTGTAGCCGTCTCCTTCTGCGAGCCAATGCCAGCCTCTTGGGTGGACAAAACCATTTTGACGCCACCTGAATTTGGGGAGTAAGCATAGACCTTGTGCCCTCAGGTAGTGTCGGAGCGTGAGCTCCGGCCGGGTGGCGGAATGCACCCGCCCGATCCTAAGTACTATGAGTAGTTAGGGGGAGCGATCGCTGATAGCCACGTAGCCAAGGCACGATGGTGACACAAGGGTTTAGAGTGGTTCGGGCCGCCGGAGCGTAATACCCTACGTCCACTAGAGGTGAGGTCATGTATTGGTTTGAGTGAGAAGGAGAAGAAGATCGTGAGACTTCTTCTCTGGATGCTCTTCGGGTGTGTGTTTCAGCCTATCCTCTACATCTCGCATGCCTCCCTTTTATAGACCAAGGGGTGCATGTACATGGTGACCGGGGCCCGACAGGTGGTCCTGGCCTGTTATCTCTACCCGGCAGAGTTCCTTATGCTGTCTTGACTTCTTGGGTTATTCCTGGCAGAGATCAGGGCCTTCGGCAGTGTGATGCCCCTGGCATCTCAGAAGCCGTACACACAATTATACGTAAGCTAATGATAAACTAAGACTAAATCATGCTTCAGAGAGTAATGAGGAATTGGTAGATAAACCACTAAGCCAAAATTTCTCAAATCTGAAATTTTAGCCCATCCCCAAATTGATTCTGAAATTTCTTTTGAGTGGACTATACAACTCAAGAATTTTCTCTTATATGAAATGGAATTGAACTCCTCACCTCTCATATGCATCTATTGTGGATGTATTTGGACTTCATTTGATATTTCAAAAGATGAAAACAAGAAAAGCTTTACTTGGAGTAAATCTGCTGTTTTACCAAAATCCTAAACAAGATTTGGGTTGTATTTCAAAATATGTTGTGATTTAGAGGAGGATCATATTAACAAAGTTGTAGGTAATGATCCAAGAAACAACTTTGTCAATATGAGTCTGGTCATAATATGAATTCAAATTGGTCTTTTCAACCAAATTTTTGTCAGCCCAGAAACACACCCCTACTCTGTCCAGTTTGGCAATTTGAGATTTTCTTAACCACAGAGTCATTTTAATGACCTGCCCTAATGAAATGAAATATAGTTTAGAAAGTACCAAACAAATTTGTCAAAAGGAGCAAGTGGAGTTGAGGCCTATAACTAGGGTATTTTCCCCTCCCAAGCAGATGACCTACCCTGTCCCTACCTAGGGCTGCTGCATAAATTCAAACAAATTTCATAATTGCCGGCCGAATTTGAATATGAGCCAATTGACAAACTTGTAGAGATTTGAGAGTACAACAATTCATCCAATTACCACTTTCCCAAATCCGGTCTCCAAATTGGTCAAAGCGGCGGTTTACAGTAGTGGGGAAAACACATTTCTTCTTTTCTTTTCCCGGGGTCAGTGACAGGTGGGCCCTTCGATCCGAGGGAGTGTCCGGCGCCTCGCACGGCCGACGCCACGCGGCCGCCGGTCTCCGACACCGCCGTCCGGCGCCCTGCCCGTCGCCTGCCCGCGCCCCTTCTTCACCGGGGCGGAATCTCGCCCCTCCGCTCGCCCTCGCTCCCTCCAACCGCTCCCCGCCCCTCCTCCCCGAGCGCAGAGCGCCGCCGGGCCGCCATTGGAGCTGCGGGCTCGAGTTCACCTGCGCCGGTCGCTTCGGGCCGCCTCCCTCTCTCCCGACGCGTGCCCCGGCGTCGCCGCACCTCCCTCCACTCGCCCGCGCCCTCTTCCCTCGCTCCCAGGTCTCTCTCTGCCTCCATCAGCACAGAGCGCCGCGCGCCGCCCGCCAGAGCCGCGCTCACGACGAGCTCACACCCCGGCCGCCGCAAGCTGTCTCCGCCCCGTCCGACGCGCTTCCTGCGCTCGCCTCACCCTCCTCCGTCGCCCCGGCTACTCCTCAGCCCTCGCCGTCGCCTCCTCCACCTCTCCCCACGGGCGCCCACCCGCCACCGCCATAGCCGCCGTCGGCTCGCCGTGGAGAGCCCTCTCTGGGCCAATCCCGCGCCTCCAGACCGCCGCCCCTAAGCCCGCCCGGCCCGCGCGCGGCTCGAGCACCCCTCGGCTCGGCGAATCACCGCCTCCACCACCGGAATCGGGGCCGCGCCACCGCCTCCGCGCGCCGTCGCGCCGCGCCGGTTCATCGCCGCCGCGCCGCCTCCCCACTCCACCCCGGGCGACGACATCTAGAGGGAAAGGTAGCCCGCGGTCGGGAACACCTCCGGCCGCCGCCTCGGCTCCAAGACGCCGCCCCTACGCGCCGGCGCAAGCGTCGGAACGCCG
Source organism: Paspalum notatum (assembly GCA_022530915.1). Taxonomy (NCBI): domain Eukaryota; kingdom Viridiplantae; phylum Streptophyta; class Magnoliopsida; order Poales; family Poaceae; genus Paspalum; species Paspalum notatum. The sequence continues at coordinate 31,346,893 of CM039692.1, forward strand.
AGCCGCGCGCCGTGTTCCACCCCGACGCGAGGAAGAAGAAGAGAAAGGTATATTTGCGATTTAGCCCCTGCGGTTTTGGGTAATTATGTTTAAGTCCGGGCGCTGTGCAGTGAGTCTCGCGGATCTAGCAGTCTAGCCCCTGGAGGTTATGGTTAATTACGTATAGGTCCCGGATCTAGGGTTAATATGTATTATTTCGGTTTTGAACTTTGGAAAATCATATAAAATCACAGAAAAATCCAAAATGGACAAACTCAGTTGCGTTAGACTCCTTTTGAGTAGATCTACATGATTGGTAGGATGTGGAAGTGTGAAATGTCTGTTTTGCCCTTGGTTTGTTGTAGGCAAGATTTATAAGGATAAATGACAAAAGTGGGCCAAATAAACTCCAAAGGGCATGAAACTTGGATAGTAGCTTTCTTAGGATATTATAACACTATGTGAATTTTTATAACTCTAGCACTTGTGGTTTAATTACCCTTTGACTAGTATACATGTATATGTGTATTTATCTAACCTAGGAAGGGGAGGCTACAAAGAATATGCTCAACTTGACTCTCTAGCATTTTTCATATACTTTAGGTAGTATGAGTGTCTCGCCGGTAAAATATGAGCCCCTGCATGTTAAGAGTTAACGGTGATTTGAAAATGACAAATCTTGACTTGGGGAACTAGATAAATGGAAAAGATGGCTTTAGGGTGCTAAAAGAATTCCACGAAAAATGTGGTAGCTTGTGCATGATACCTAGTTCCCAAAAAGTATATTTGTGCATGTCCCTCATGATATTGGAGCTGTGTAACTACGAGAACTCAAGTGCATATTTTAATTCACAAATGCACATATGTGAGGATGATTAGGGTCTATACGATGGTTCAGGCCTTAAAATCAATACATGTTCATATGTCCTTTTATATGTGATAGTTGTAGTGCATCTCGGGGATGGTTCGTATAGATTCCTAGTAATAATCTGAGTCCCTTTTGTGTGGAGCAAGTTTTACGTAAGGAATACTTAAGTAAAATTGCCTAGATAACAATTCCCATGAATATATCTTTTACGCATATCATGCACGCTTTTGCATTCGTTACGCTTATGTTGCACTATGTCATGCATATAGATTCCGCGAACGAAGGACCAACGCAGAAGCAGTCACGAACTCAGTAGCCGGAAGACGAGCCCGTGCACCCGGTACCAGAAGACGGCGTGTCGCTGATAAAACCGTCCCTGTTTCAAGGGGTTGCCTGGGGCAAAGCCTCACGACCCGACAAACTAACAGTAGCTTAGTTTGTTCAAGTTGTCAACAACAAAGGTAGGCAGGACCATGCAAATCCCAGCAAACAAATTATTTTGAGTTACGCATATGCATTAGGATCGATTGAAACCAATTGCATTAGACTTCTCGGCCGCCCTGGCCTTAGCACCTGTACTTAGGGTTCGTAGGACGGGTGCCTAGAATGGTTAGGCGCGAGTAGACACGAGTGAGCACTGTCACTCGTCTCGTAGGGTTTACTTTCGAATGATGAATCTTCATTACTAAGAATTTATTATTGCTATGTTATGCTTTCAATTGAGACCGGGCGGAGATATGGGATTACTATGTTGAAAAATTATGTGATGGTATGGTGGACTCCGCCCGAGTCGCATAAGGTCCGTTCGCTGTTCGCCTGCTGATCGGCATAACATTGCTAGAATGCTTATCCGGGAAATGGGACCGGTGAAACCTTACTTGTGCCATCCGAAGAACAGAAACACGTTCCTACCCACTGGTTGAGAGGAAGGTGGCCCGGGGGAGCTTGGTACTCATGACGGGGAGACCGAGATGTCGGCAGGCTCGTCATGGGGGCACAACCCGGGAGTCAGGCGGGAGTGAATCGGACTTGGGATGGGACAAGTGGAGAAGGGGGACTATATGTGGGAAAGCCGTCGTGTGAGTAAGCATATGGGCCCCTGGCATTTTCTAGTTATTCCCGGGAATATAAAAATCGATTCGAATCGCTGATGCTCACCAGGTGTGAGAATGCCAATATCACTGACGGGCAACGTAGAACTGTTTGAGGCAAGATGTTTTATGGAATCGATGATTTGATACGACACAATGGTTATACATGCTTTACTTCATGCAAATTACTCGCTTTATATTACCAATGAGATTCAGGATAAGGACTGGCGGCTGTCAAATCCCGCTATAGCATGACATTAAAACATAGGGGTAAATCAGGATTAAAGGATAGCGATTGTCAAATCCCGCTATCCTATGGTAACATTTTACAGTTTAAAACCAATGGCTAAGGACCTACTCGCTAGTAAGCTAAGCTTTGCGTCAGCCGTAAACCCTGTCCATTAAGCCCTACTGAGTAATTAGTACTCAGGGTTTGCCCCCACTTTTGGCTCACAGGTACTGGCGGCATTTGGATAGCTGCTTGGAGAAGGGTAGCACCGGTGGGCTCGGTGCTTCTCGCCTCGTTCATCTGTATGAAGACTTCTTAAGTATTTCGTTCCGCTGTGAGATGTTTTGAAATCGCTTCCGCCTTATACATATTTTGGACATGTATTTGACTATATCCATTCTCGGTTTGTAACTAAGTCTATCTATTCTATATTTCAACTGCCTGTGATGATGTAACTGTTGTGGCTCCTTCGCGAGTCGGATGTGTGTGATGTCGGTTCCTCTGGGATTTGGTGCAAATCGAGAGCCGAGGGCTTCTCGACGGACGACCGGGTTTAGTACAGTCTAAGTACACTGTAAGCTAATGGTGGCAGGTGTACTTAGCCCGTATTAAATCGGCGGTTCCGCCACAGGCAGCGCCTCTGTCGGTGTGTCCTATGCTCCGTTGCCGTGATGTCCTCTCATCCCTACACCTTGTACCTGTATCCGCCGCAGCAGTATGGCGCCGTTCGGGAAGTGCTCCGCCGGTCTGGAGTGTCCGGAAATGTCGCCACGCCGCCCCTGCTTGCACTGTTCGGTCCAATCCGCCGTAGTACCCGGCGGTATGGCTTCAAGGGCAGGAGCGGGCGGCGCGTTATTACAGGCGGGTTACTGCGGCGTGCCACAGTGACCCTACCGCTATAGCCTGGGCGTGGCCGTCGTGCGTGGCGTAGCCCACACCGCGTACGGTGTACTTGTTTATGTGGTTTAATCCCTGGTATCCGGCGGGAAGCTGACCGCCACGCCTTGTCACGGCCGCCGTTCCTCGGTAACGCGCGTCCCACAGTATGGTCATTGTCGCCTGTCAGCGGCGGTACCGGAGCCCGTCAGCGGATGTTAGGCCACGCCCGCCTGTCTGCAATGAATGCGGTAGGTGGGTGTGGCCCGCCGCCGGGAACCCCGCCGCGTGCCCGGGGGACACGTGGCAGCCCCGGACCAGGCTGTTGCGGGGGCGAGGACCCTCCGCAGCCCGCAGCTCCCTTGCTGGGCGGGGGACACGTGGCCGCTCCTGACCTCCCCGAGCTGGGCTGGCTCGGTTCCCTTCCTGGGGTCGTGACGCGTCCCTAACTGAAGACCAGACCTTGTGGAAACAGGTCTGGCCTTCCATATGGACCTGGGGTGCAGTCCGGCCCACAAGCGGTGGGTCAGAACTGCGAGTACCTTTGGGCTCTTTCCTTACTGTGACACGTGGCAATACTGGCTGCTTCCTCTGGTTGACGGGGAGGCCAGGTGCGTTTTTCCCCAAGGGGGGATTAAACGCTTCTTTGTCAGGCTGCGTGGAGCCTTGTTATGTGCTGTACTTAGCTTTTGACCTGTATAAGCGGGTACCCGATTTGCTGGGTACCGACAGTGGCCCCTGGGCCTATCTTAGGTGAGCTTGGGAACCTAAGGTGGGCCCACCAGCGCTTATCGCTTGCTCTCTCGGGGTTTCGTGTGGCCTTTGGCTCCGGCCCCTTTGATCCGCACTGGATCACCTGGGCGCCTGACGGGCCCCGCACGATCTGGTCGTACCAGGTCGTGGGAATTTCCCCGAGTTCCGAGGAGGCAGGCCTGCGCTGGTCAGACGAAGCGACGGGCCGCCTGCCCACCTCTCCGCAGTTAAGGCGGGGGCAGCGGATCGCACGCTTGCCGCGCGAAGGCCGAGTGACGGTTCGCATTCTTTCTCACCCGGTTTCTTACCCGCCTGTCGCGGTTTGCGGCCCCTGGGGCCCCTTGTCAGGGGCTGGACGGGTTGCGGGTGCGTCCGTGCGTGTGTGCTTATAGTATGGAGCGCGCCGATGGCTCCATTAAATAGGGCTTTTGACCGGATGCCTGGTACGCTTTCTCAGGCTTCGTCTCCGCTCCCTTAGCAACCGCAGCCGCGCCTCTCCTTCTTCGCCGTAGAGCTCTTTGCCCTCGCCGGTGCCGCGCATCCTCATCGCCTTTCGCTACTCCGATCCATGGCGATGGGTCTCGGTGATCCCGCCAACTGGCAGTCTGAGGAGGACCTCGACATCGTGCGTTGCCTCCTCGGCTGGACGGACGTGACACGGCGCGATGGCGTCCATGCGGGCTCCCTCCCCTTCCGCAATCTGCGGCCCGGGGAGTTTGCGCTCTTCGTCTCCTACCTCTACTGCGGCCTAGGGGTGCCGATTTTGTCCTTCTTCCTGCTGTTGCTGGAGGGATACGGGCTGCAGCTCCAGCACCTCACTCCCCACTCCATCCTCCAGGCGGCGATCTTCGTCCACCTCTGCGAGATGTTCGTGGGGGTGCCGCCCTGCGTGGCGCTCTTTCGCCACTTCTTCTCACTGAAGGGTTCCGGCAGGAGCGCGAGCGACATCGGCGGCTTCTACTTCGTGCTGAGGGGGTCCGGGAGGTCGTCAACCTACCTTCCCCCTTTTTCCAGCGCCAAGTGGGAGAACTGGGCAACGACTGGGTGATTGCGAGGGTGGACCCGAACGACCGGCTGAAGCTCCCTGAGGGCGGTCCAACCTCGCCCCGCCCGGAATGGGGTGCCCCTGCGGACCTGCCGGGCGACTTCTCCACCGTGCTAGTGAGGATCACTGAGCTCGTTAATGACGGGCTCACCTCGATGCACGTCCTCGCGGACTTCCTCATGCGGAGACTTGCCCCCTTGCAGCAGCGACCGAGGCGGGCATGGAGCTACACCGGCCCCAACGACTGCAGTCGGATTGTGCGGGGCGAGGTTAACAACATGGCGTCCGGGGAGCTAGAGTCTTTGATGTGCCGTGTCGTGGGTGAGGCGTTCGTCCCCGAGCAGCTGGCTCTGCCCGCTGCCGTTACACCGCTCTGCAACAACCAGGCCCTGCGGACGGCGGTGCTCCGGGACATGCCTACACTCGACGACGCCGGACTCGCGGTGCGGCAGCTCGGGGGCGACCCCAACCAGGGAATCAGCATTGGCGATGCTCCGATCGGGGGCGCCCGCGCTGGGGGCTCCACCCCTGTTGGCAAGGGGAAGGAACCCGTGTCGATGGCTGGCGGCGAGGAGAGGCGGCGTAGGCTGGTCCGCGGCGACGGGACCTCCGTTTCAGAGCCCGAGCCTAAACTCCAGCGGACCACGGAGGAGGGAAGCTCGTCCGGGCAGTGGGGGCGCCCTTCACCTCCGTCGCGTCCGGACCAGCAGCACCAGCAGCGCCAGCAGCAACAGCAACAGCAGCAAGCGCCGCTTCCGCCAAGGCCGAGCCAACAGCACCAGCGGCAGCATGTACCGCCGCCACTCAAGTCGGACCAGCAGCAGCATCGGCAGCAAGCGCCGCCACCGCCCAAGCTGGACCCTCGGCAGCAGCGGCAGCAAGTACCGCCACCGCCGAGGCCGGACCATCATCAGCGACGGGCTCCTGGCCTCCGGGGTCGCTGGACGGCGCAGACACCGAGGTAAGCTATTTTGTGTTGGCTCAAGCTTTTTTGCCGAGTCGCTGCTAGCTGCTCGAATTCTCCCGAGCCTCATTTCCTGCCTTGTTCAGGACATCTCGCCCGGTCAGCTCCTCCGCGGCTGCTCCTCCCGCCGGTGCTGTTCCACCCAGCGGATCCGGCGGTCGGGCGGACACGACTGAGGCGGTCGCTCCAGGTGGTCCGACGCCGGGGGCCGCGACGGAGAAGACCGCATCGGTCGGTTTGACGCCTAAAGTTGCAACGGGGTCCGAGGCCCCTCGTCCAACCGAGGGCGGCTTGGAAGAGGTCCAGGGGCGGCCGCACCCGTTCTTGCCAGGGGTGCCGATTCTCCCCCATGTGCTGCGCCGAGGACTCCAAGCCCTGGAGGACGTCAAGGAGGTGTTTCAGCTGGAATGGGCACAGCTGCAGCAGGAGCGCGAGTGCTTGGCTGGCTGGCAGACCCGCTTGGGGGAACAGATCCGCGCTACGTCTTCCCGGTATTTCCAGGTCCGTGCGGAGCTCACCGCCGCCCGCAAGGACCTCGGCGCCGATCGCGAGGCCTATGAGAAGGACCTACAGCTGTTCGTCGCCCGAGAGCGTGCGGTTGCTCTCCGGGAGAAGACGGTCGCTGTGGACGAGGCGAAGCTGAGGCTCAATCGGGCCGAGCTGGAGTCCGAGATGCAGGGGATGGAGCGGCGCAGGAAGGAGATACTGGAGGTGTCCGAGCGGCAGCTCGCCGTCAATAAGAGTCTTGACGAGAAGGAGGCAGCACTTGACCAACGCGAGGCGGCGGTCAAAGCCCTCGAAGAGACCCTTTCTCTGCGCGAGGCTGCTGCCAAGGCCCTCGAGGACTCTGCTTCCCAGCGCGAGGCGGCAGCCAGGGCCCTCAAGACGGAGGCCTCCCGCCTGTCCGGTACCCTCAAGGTCCGAGAGGACTGGGTGAAGTCCCGGGAGGCGGAGCTCGACGAGCAGGCGAAGCAGCTCCGGGCAGGGCAAGCTGCTTTGGAGCAGCTGAAACTGGAGGCCGCCCAGCAGGCTCTGGCGGAGAGTCAGGCACAGCTGCGCGCCGACCTCCGACATTTCGCCGACTGGGCTGGGGAGGCGAACACCGCTCTGGTGCCACTTGGGTTGAGTCCGATCCAGGTGCCGGAGCCGCCGTCGACCATGGCGGACGCTCTCCCCGTCCTTCGCTCTGCTATGGAACGGCTCCGGTGCTTGGATTCCGCGCTTGCGGAGCGCCTTGAAGCCGAGGGTCGCGATCTGCTTCATGCCGTGGTGGAGCACCTGCTGGTCTGCTTCCGGAGCCACGACCCCGCCATCTCCCTGGATCCGGTTGTCGTAGGTCCGGTGGAAGAAACGGAGGTCGCCGCCCGAGCAAGCGTGCAGGAAGTAGTTGAGATCGTCGCCGCTCGGTTTCAGCGGGCCCCTGCAGATGAGGAGCTGGGTGCACCGGAGGCGGGAGTTCCCCCAGCACCATAGAGGCTTCATTTTGCTTCCTTTTTATTTCTTTTTCTATGTAAAAAGTAAAATCTGGAAAGAAAATAGAGATCGTGACTTATCTATTTCGCTTCTTTTGGTGCGTGCTGAGCCTTATAGGCTGTGTGGGCTATTGCCGGGCCCCACGGTCTGGCGATTCAGGTCGCGGGAATCTCCCGCCTTTTGAGGCGGCTGGCTCGTGCTGACTGGTGACACTATGCCGTGCTGACGCCGTACCGTCCGGTTCTTTTCCCTCTTATTAAATGCGATCGCAGCGGTTCGCTCGCCTGCACGCGGTTGTACTGCCGGTGGGGCGCTCGAGGGACTTGGCGGGTCACGCGCGTGCTCACAGTAGGGTCTCCCCCATCCCTCTATGTCCAGTCTTGTCTCTGCTGGCAGGCAGAGCATCGGATGCTCTCCTGCTCTATCGCAGGGACAGGTCACCTCACTCTCGAGCGGCGCGGCCTCTACAAGGGTGTGCGCTCTCAGTCTGACCCGGGCACGCCAGGAGGAAATAGTGCGCCCGTGAGCCACGCTCCTTACCACGCCTTGGGCTCAACAGCTGCAGTGTCTTGGGCTGTCCCTATAAATAGGGGCGTGCCACCCGCTCTTAACACAACTTCTCCAACTGCATAGTCAAGCAAGGTAGGGTAGAACATGGGACTCCCTCCCTCTCCAGGAGGGGCATGGCCCCTTCCATGCAGCAAGGCATGGGAAGTTTCCCCGAGAGTGTTTCCTCAGTTTGGGAAAGATACTCTTAGGATAGCCTAGGAGTGTTCCCATGAAACCCATCTTCTTTGGCTATGAGTTTCTTCATATGTGTGCCGATTTTTGGCTACGAGTGTCTTCATAGGGGACACTTGTAGCCAAACTCCCTCCCAACGACCGCGCACCTGCGTCGCTGTCGAGGGGGATCCGGCACCGGCAGTGGGACGGGGCACTCCTGAACCACTGCCAAGCGCTCCACAGCGCGCGCATGGCGGCAGCGTGGCTGGTGGCGGCGTGGCCATGGCAGGAGCTCAGCAGCTTCGTCGCCGCCTCCCCGTCGTTTGTGCCGACGCTCCTCGGCTTGCGCGCCCCGCGGACCCCGAGCTGCCAGTCACGCTCGGCCGCGTTGGTTCTGCGCGGTTGCCACCGAGCCGTTGAGCTCTCGCGCCGCCTGTGGATCTTCTGCCCTTGCCTTTGGCAAGAACAGAGCCCCCTTCAATCCGGCTTCAAGTGTATCTTTTTTTTTGGATGGACAACTCAACTTATGAAATGAGGGAGGATGGGTGTTGTGACTTATCTGTATGTTGTACATTCCCTCTTTCCTGTTGCACGCTGGTATGGTTCTGCCCGACCCCTGGCTCCCTCGTAGGTAGGCTCTAGTTTTGAGGCTGGCTACCACCAAGTCGGACCTGCATGCAACTCATGGTAGATGTTAGTAGCAAACCCGCGAGACCCTATTCTGAGCTGACTTTTCTCGACTGGCTGTGGTCCGGCGTTCCTAGGTGCATGGTCCGTGACCAAGATACCCGGATGGGGATAGTAGGGTGCACAGGCTTAGGGTGCAGGACCAGGCTAAGGCACTGTGCAGCCCTAGACTATCCCTGTTTCAGGTATCTTAGACACGGACCGGCTCCTGATGCTACAGGCCTCTTTCAGCGAAACACATCTTTCTCAGGTGCCTTAGGGCTTTACGAGACCGGACCTTGTTAATCAGGATCTGGAGAGCTTGCTAATGGCGAGGGTGTGGTTCGGCGTGCTGCACGCTCTGCTCCTGGTACTAGGGAACTTGCGGCGAAGTGGGAAATGTACAGTGCTTAGGGTACGGGACCAGGCTAAGCAGCTGACGACTCCGGGCCACCAAGGCGAGTTCCTTTTCTCGGGAGCTGGCCCCCAGTACGGCGGACCACACTCGAACGATTAGACAAGATCTCCCTCACCTGCTCCCAAGCCAGATTTCCTGTTTCAAGTTTTAGGCGATAATAGGGTACCGGACGGGGTTAGTGATAATGATATTGATAGGGAGATAAGGAGATAATTGAAATCATCGCAAAGGCAGCAACAGGGGCAATTTCCTTTATTTACAAGGTGAAATCATGTGATGTCAGCCAGAGGCCGGGATTACAAGGGCGGACCTCCACCGCTCTGGTCCACATGGTGGTATTACCTACCTTATAAAGAAAGAAAAAAGCCCTGCTTCTGCCTGCGGATAAAACTTACGGAGGTGTTCGATGTTCCATGGGTTCGGCAGCGGAACGCCCTCCTCCGTGGCAAGACGGACGCAACCCGGGCGACTTACTTCCGTCACCTTGAAGGGCCCTTCCCAGCTAGGGGAGAGTTTGTTGAGCCTTTCTCGGTTTAGGATGCGTCTCAGGACCAGGTCCCCAGGTTGGAGGACCCTTCCCCGCACGGTCCGTTCATGGTAGCGCTTGAGCGCCTGGTTGTACCGTGCGTTCCGGATTGCCGCTTGCCACCGTCGCTCCTCGACGAGGTCGATTTCGTCGCGCCTGTCCTGTTCCTGCAAAGATTCATCAAAAGCTTGGACCCGTAGGGAGCCCAAGAGAATCTCTGGCGGGAGGCATGCTTCGGCCCCGTACACCAGGAAAAACGGGGTTTCCCCGGTCGCTCGGCTGGGTGTGGTCCGGTTTCCCCACAACACACAGGGAAGCTCGTGGATCCACTTGGCACCGTGCTTCTTTAAGCAGACGTAGGTGCGGGTCTTGAGCCCCCTGAGGATTTCCGCATTAGCCCTTTTTATTTGTCCATTGCTCTTGGGATGTGCTACCGATGCGAAGCATAGCTGTATGCCAACACCGTCACAGTAGTCCTGGAAGACTCGGCTCCTGAATTGGGTCCCGTTGTCCGTTATGATACGGTTAGGGACGCCGAACCGGCATACAATGGACTTAAGGAAAGCTGTTGCGGTTCCTTGGGTGATTTTCACCACTGGGGTTACCTCCGGTCATTTTGTGAACTTGTCAATGGCAACATAGAGGTATCGGTACCCACCGACGGCCCTAGGGAACGGTCCCAGGATGTCTACCCCCCATACCGCGAAGGTCCAGGAGGGCGGAATCATCTGTAGCGGTTGAGCTGGTGTGTGTATCTGCTTTGCGTGGAACTGGCACGCTTTACAGGACCTTACCAGCTCGGCTGCATCCTGGAGAGCTGTCGGCCAGTAAAATCCGTGCCGGAAGGCTTTACCGACCAGCGTACGGGACCCCGAATGATTCCCGCACTCGCCCCCATGGATTTCCGTGAGTAAATCACGGCCTTCTTCCCGGGTTATGCATCGCATGAGGATGCCGTTGGCGCCACGCCGGTAGAGATCCCCTTCTACCAGTGTGTAGCGTTTAGCCAACCGCACTATGCGCTCAGCAGACACATGTTCATCGGGAAGGAATTTGTCCTTCAGGTAGTCCCGGATCTCGGAGATCCATGCATCGGGACTGCCCTGAGCCAGTGGATGTGTCCCTGATGACGTGCCGGGGTCATCAGTCCACACAATCCTTGATGGCCCCCAGAGGTGGAGGACCATCGGGACTGCTAGCTTCGAAGTGCTAGTTCCGCCCCCTTCACCCAGTTCGGTTGGCTGGGCGGTTGGTCTCAGTAGCTGTCTTTCGAAGACGCCATCGGGTACTGGGCCCCGAGTTGATGCTCTCGCGGAGAGGTCATCTGCTACTGAGTTGAGGTCTCTTGGAATGTGCTGCAGCTCCAGGACCTCAAAGTCTTTCTCGAGCTCCCTCACTCACATGAGGTACGCCGCAAGTTGGGGGTTGTTGCAGCAGCACTCCCCCCGGACCTGTCTGATCACCAGCTGGGAGTCTCCCTTGACTAGGAGCTGCTTGATTCCCAGTGATTGGGCGGCCATTAGCCCGAAGATCAAGGCTTCGTACTCTGCCATGTTGTTGGTGGCTTTGAACTCGAAGCGTACTATGTACTTTACTTGATCTCCGTCTGGGTCCACGAGTACCACACCTGCTCCGGATCCCCTCTCGCGGGCAGACCCATCGAAAAAGAGCGTCCAGTGTGGCTCGGTGAAAACCCGGACAGGCCTGCCCAGCTGTGAAGGACCCGCCTCATACTGCGGGCCCCCTGGCTCAGCGGTAGTGGGTGTCCATTCCGCGATGAAGTCTGCCAAGACCTGGCTCTTGGCAGCGCTGCGGGGCTGGAAGTCAAGTTGGAATTCTGCCAGCTCCGCAGCCCATTTAGCGATACTCCCGGTGGCGTTAGAGTTGTGTAGGATCACTCTTAGTGGGTAAGAGGTCACTACGACAATCCTGTGTGCCTGAAAGTAATGGCGCAACTTCCTGGAAGCTACTAGTAACGCATAAGCGAACTTGTGAGTTTTCAGGTACCTGGCCTTTGCCCCGTGGAGGACCTCGCTGACGTAATACACCGGCCTCTGGGTGGTCCGGACCCTTGCGGAGGATCCCGGACTACCCGCCTTTGTTAGGTCAGCCTCCTGGGCAACCCGCCCCTCTGCCTCTGGTAGCCCACTACCTTGGCAGGGTAGGGCATCGGCCGGACCTCCTGTTTCGGAGCCGGTCGTCATTTCTGCGGTGGACGGACCACCGCCTGCCACTCGGGGGGTCCCGGTCCCTCCCTTGTGGGGGTGCTCTGGTCTTTCAGCGACCAGGACCATGCTGACTACCTCGGATGTTGCCGCGAGGTAGAGATACAGAGTCTCACCAGGCTCTGGTGCCACCAATATGGGCAGTGTGGTGAGATGCTGCTTCAGCTCCTGGAAGGCTTGCTCAGCCTCTTCGGTCCATATAAATGGTCCGGGCTTCCTCAATAGCTTGAAGAAGGGCAGGGCTCTCTCAGCTAGTCTTGAGAAAAAGCGGCTAAGGGCTGCCAAGGACCCGGTGAGCTTTTGTAGGTCCTTGATGCAGGCAGGTGGCCGCATAGCCTCGATCGCCCTGATCTTGGTTGGGTTTGCCTCAATACCCCGGTGTGATACCAGGAAACCCAACAGCTTACCAGCTGAGACGCCAAAGACGCATTTCTCGGGGTTCAACTTCGTGCGCGTTGTGCGCAGCCTGTCAAAAACGAGGGTCAGGTCCTCCAGCAAGGTTGACCCTTCCCTAGTTTTGACATCGATGTCATCGACGTAAACCTCGACTATATTTCTGATCAGGTCACGGAACGTAAAGTTCATGCCACGCAGAAATGTGGGTAAAGCATTCCTCAGACCATAGGGCATTACAACGTAACAGTACAGACCATCTACCGTTACAAAGGCTGTATGCCTCTTATCCTCTTCATTCATCCGGATTTGATGGAACCCGGAATACGCATCCAAGAAAGACAAAACCTCACAACCGGAGGTGGAATCTACTATCTGATCTATGCGCGGAAGGGGATAAGGGTCCGGAGGACATGCCTTATTGAGGCTAGTGTAGTCGATACACATCCGAAGCTTCCCGTTCGCCTTAGGGACAACTACCGGGTTGGCTAGCCACTCGGGGTGGTGGACCTCTTCGATGAAGCCCGCGTCTAGAAGCTTCCGGACCTCCTGACGGATGAAGTCCTAACGCTCCATGGACTGCCTTCGTGGCTTTTGCCGCACCGGCTTGGCGTCCGGGTTGATCTTCAGACGGTGCTCAATTACCTCCCTAGGGATCCCGGGCATTTGTGACGGTTCCCAGGCGAACACGTCAACATTTGCTCGGAGGAAGGCAACGAGCGCGTCTTCCTATTTTTCCCCCAGATTCCCCACGATGCGGGTGGTCCGGGAGGCTTCCACCCCGATCTGGACGATCTTGACTGGCACGTCTTCTGGGCCAGCCGGGCGCACCTTGGGCATCTTCGGGTCCTTCGCAGGAGCCTTAATCCCAGAGGCTGAGGGGTCGGCCCCCTCGAGGCCCGCTGCGTCCGCAGCGAGGGCGTGGAGCTTCTCCACGGCGGCGACCGCGGCGAGGCGGTCTCCCGGCACGGTGAGGACACCAGCCGGGGAGGGCATCTTCACGACCAAGTACCCGTAATGGGCTACGGCCATGAAGCGGTAGAGCGCCGGTCTGCCAATGATGGCGTTGAACGGCAGGTTTACATCCACAACGTCGAACTGGACGCTCTCAGTGCGGAAGTTTTCCGGTGTCCCGAAGGTGACCGGGAGGTCGATCTTCCCCTTCGGGTGGACCGACAGTGGGCCCACTCCGGAGAATGGGTGCGATGGAGCCAGGCGTGACTCCGGAATCTGCAGCTGCTTGAAAGCTGCGTAGCTGATGATGTTGAGGGCGGCCCCACCGTCGATCAGTACGTGGTAGAGCCGGATATTGGCGACCACCGGCGACGTGATGATCGGTAGGAGGCCGGCCCCGGCCATGTTCTCTGGGCAGTCGGATGGCCCGAAGGAAATGGTGGTGTTCCTCCACTTGAGGTGTGGGGCCACCTTGGGGACATTAGGCCTGACCCAGAGGACCTCTCGGCGCAGGGCCTTCACGTCTCGCCGGGAGGAAACCTCCCAGCTCCCGCCGTACATGACGTACAGCTTTTTGCGACGCTCGTTGTCGCTGGAGTCGGAGTCGGAGCTGGCCAGAGCGTAGATGCTTTTGAGCTCCCACTCCGGGGGCTGATAGCCCATCTCCTTGCCTCCAGCGGTGGCCCCGCCGTCGCTGGCTGCCTTTCCCTTGCCAGGCCGCTGGCACGGGGGCGAGTCGTCCTTGGGCGGGCGTTCCCGCCGCTCGTTGAGGCGCCGTTGCACGAGTTTCTGTATCTCGCGACAGTCGGCGGCGCTATGGCCGCTGTTGGGATGAACAGGGCACGAGCCGCCGCTGTTCCGCGCCTGCTGCCTTGGGCGCTTGCCGCTGGCGTCACGGCCGCCAGGAGCAGCCGCAGCCACGGGGGGTCCTCGCACAGCCGATAAGGACCTCTGTGGGCGTCGGTCCTTCTTCTTCTTCTTGCCACCCTCTCGGGCGGCATCGGCTGAGCCTCCTGCTTGGGCAGCAGCGTTTTGCTGAGGGGAGTGCCATGCACGGCCCTCAGCGGCCTTGGCGCATTTATCTGCCAGCGCGTACAGCGTGGCGACATCCTGCACCTGGCGGGTCGCTAGCTTCTCCAGCATCTTCTCATCACGGACGCCCTGTCGGAAGGCGGTAATGATGGACGCATCGGAGATGCGGGGAATGGTACCCCGCACCTTGGCGAAGCGTGCGATGAATGCCCGGAGTGGTTCTCCGGGCTGTTGCCGCACAGCATGGAGGTGGGCCTCCACGCCGTACTGCTGGCATGCACTGGCGAAGTTCGCGATGAACTGCGTGCATAGCTCCTCCCAGGATTGGATTGACCCTAGGGAGAGGTTCATAAGCCAAGTCCGGGCTGGTCCAGACAAGGCGACATGAAAGTATGACGCCATGACGGCGTCATTGCCTCCGGCCGCCGAGATAGCGGTGACATACACCTGCAGGAATTCCGACGGGTTAGTGGTCCCGTCGTACTTCTCCGGCAAGTGTGGTCGGAACTTCGGTGGCCAACGCGTGGAGCGAAGGCCGTCTGCTAGCGCAGCACAGCCGACTCCAGCCGGTATGACCCCTGGCGGTGTCTGTGCCCCGGCCAGGGCCTGCGCACACCCTGGGGGCCTAGGCGCCGCAGCAGCGAACACTGCGTCAAGGTTCTTGCCCTTGACGGCGTTCCGCTGCAACCGTGGTTGCTCCACAGTTGTATGGGTGCCTGCCCGCCGGCGGTTGAGCTCGGCGCGCAGGTCTTTCATCGGCGCGCTCCTCACCGTGGGGGAGCGCACGGACGCTGCTGCGTCGAGCGACGCGTGGCGCTCCGTCCTTCCACCATTGCTGGGTGGAAGTCGAGACCCAGCCCTTGATGAGCTGGGGGCGGCCTCAGCTAAGTGGATCAAGCGATCCACGTCACTGCGCCATTGAGCGAGAGCGCTGGGAGAGGCTGCCGGCCCCGGAGGGTGATTGAGCAGCTCTCTGGCCGCGGCGAGTGGTCCGCGGATAGCAGCGCGGTTCGCCGCGGCACCGTTTGCCGTTACGGTACTAGCCATCGCAACATTCGCTGCCACTGCGTCCATCGCAGGGTGGCGAGGTGCTCGTGGCGTCCGCGCCGTGCCGCCAGAACCGTGGTGGGAGGCGTGCGACCCTGATGAAGCCACCTCATCAGTCGCGGCTGCGCCATCATGGATGTCGCTGATGCGAACCATCACACCTCGTGGATGTGGCTATCTGACGCTTATCCCCTACCTGGCGCGCCAAATGTCGGAGCGTGAGCTCCAGCCGGGTGGCGGAATGCACCCGCCCGATCCTAAGTACTATGAGTAGTTAGGGGGAGCGATCGCTGATAGCCACATAGCCAAGGCACGATGGTGACACAAGGGTTTAGAGTGGTTCGGGCCGCCGGAGCGTAATACCCTACGTCCACTGGAGGTGAGGTCTTGTATTGGTTTGAGTGAGAAGGAGAAGAAGATCGTGAGACTTCTTCTCTGGATGCTCTTCGGGTGTGTGTTTCAGCCTATCCTCTACATCTCGCATGCCTCCCTTTTATAGACCAAGGGGTGCATGTACATGGTGACCGGGGCCCGACAGGTGGTCCCGGCCTGTTATCTCTACCCGGCAGAGTTCCTTATGCTGTCTTGACTTCTTGGGTTATTCCTGGCAGAGATCAGGGCCTTCGGCAGCGCCTCTGTCGGTGTGTCCTATGCTCCGTTGCCGTGATGTCCTCTCATCCCTACACCTTGTACCTGTATCCGCCGCAGCAGTATGGCGCCGTTCGGGAAGTGCTCCGCCGGTCTGGAGTGTCCGGAAATGTCGCCACGCCGCCCCTGCTTGCACTGTTCGGTCCAATCCGCCGTAGTACCCGGCGGTATGGCTCCAAGGGCAGGAGCGGGCGGCGCGTTATTACAGGCGGGTTACTGCGGCGTGCCACAGTGACCCTACCGCTATAGCCTGGGCGTGGCCGTCGTGCGTGGCGTAGCCCACACCGCGTACGGTGTACTTGTTTATGTGGTTTAATCCCTGGTATCCGGCGGGAAGCTGACCGCCACGCCTTGTCACGGCTGCCGTTCCTCGGTAACGCGCGTCCCACAGTATGGTCACTGTCGCCTGTCAGCGGCGGTACCGGAGCCCGTCAGCGGATGTTAGGCCACGCCCGCCTGTCTGCAATGAATGCGGTAGGTGGGTGTGGCCCGCCGCCGGGAACCCCGCCGCGTGCCCGGGGGACACGTAGCAGCCCCGGACCAGGCTGTTGCGGGGGTGAGGACCCTCCGCAGCCCGCAGCTCCCTTGCTGGGCGGGGGACACGTGGCCGCTCCTGACCTCCCCGAGCTGGGCTGGCTCGGTTCCCTTCCTGGGGTCGTGACGCGTCCCTAACTGAAGACCGGACCTTGTGGAAACAGGTCTGGCCTTCCATATGGACCTGGGGTGCAGTCCGGCCCACAAGCGGTGGGTCAGAACTGCGAGTGCCTTTGGGCTCTTTCCTTACTGTGACACGTGGCAATACTGGCTGCTTCCTCTGGTTGACGGGGAGGCCAGGTGCGTTTTTCCCCAAGGGGGGATTAAACGCTTCTTTGACAGGCTGCGTGGAGCCTTGTTATGTGCTGTACTTAGCTTTTGACCTGTATAAGCGGGTACCCGGTTTGCTGGGTACCGACAGGTAGCAAAAAGTAACATCTTCTCTTTTTCTCTATTGGTGCTGCTGCTGCCGCCGCCCAGGATGGTGATGAACCGAGGGCTGTGAATGTCACGTGCCAGGAGAGGTGTGACCGTGACGCGATAATCCATCGACCACTCGCCGCGACCACCACCATTGTTGCGGTCGTCCCTTAGTACCCAGACATGGATCGAGCTGCTGACACCGTGCCCATGGAGATCATGGACCATGCACAGCGAGCCTTGGAGTTCTGCCAGGTGGAAAGGGACCGCCAGCATGTGCTCCTCCAACCAAATGTCGTCATCCTCCCCCATGTCCATGTCAATAGAAGAAGGCGCACTGATGAAATCGAAGTTCTCATCAGCTGCAGAGAAACGGAGGATATCATCTCCTCCTCCTGGGCGGCGGCGGCCAAGAGGGTAGATGAGCCAGTGCAAGAATCCGTCCGCAGCCACGGGAGGCATCTTGGTCACTGCCTCCTCAGTTTGCAGGGCTCTCTCGATGCTTCTCGCGTTTATTACCTCAAGAGACTTGAGACACCGCAGCCTTCACCAGCGGTCATCAGCAGAGTCAACACCCAGCGTGTAAACCTCACACCCAAAACCGAACATCATCTTGAAGAAGAGGTGGACGACCTTGCACTCTTTAGTTCGGTCGTCGAGAACCAGACCCGCACTAGATGATATCAAGTCCAGGTGCCATTGCTGCGGCAGAGCCCTGCACTCCCCGGTGCTGGGGTTGCACACCCAGTGGTCGCCGCCGCCGCCGGTGGCGGTGCGGGTGTTGGAGAAGAGCACGAGGCCATGCGACGGCCTGCTTGACAGGTAGAGAGAGTCGGTGCGTAGATGGTCCGCGGTAAACAGCGGCTCAGCGACGGCACCTGCTTGGTTGTTGCTGTAGTAGGAGTAGACGGTCGTTGAGCGACGGCCAGGAGATGCGGCGGCAAAGATGACGATATTGCTCATCCGGCGGGCTTCGCCCTTGGCGGCGTAGGACACTTTGAAGGCTGGTGAGGACAGGTGCACGGCCCATAGGTGGCAGACAGCGCAGAAACGGAGGATTGACCTGGCCGGGAGCAATAGTAGGATCTCATTGATGATCTCGTCTGGGAGACTGATGGCGGCGCGCTTGCTCTTCTTCTGAGCGCCGGTGACGTCTGGCGCCATGGTTAATTGCCCAATCTCCCGGCTTGGGTTAGGTTATTAGATCGCGAGAAATCATGGTATGGTTCAGTTCCTATATATAAATATATATGTAAGGAAAGGGCAAGAGTAGTCCGATTCGAAACCAGTGGCCAGTGGTGACTTGAGGCAAGACTCGCCGGGTGATGGTAAAATCCCACAGTTGAGCTTGCATCCAATCAGGAGCGCAATGTCGAAGCAAGGCTTGCCGGGACAACAAATTACTTAACTGGGAGGAACTCTGGATCGTTTACATCTGAAGAGCTTTCTATTGAACCACAGACGAAGAGGAAGAACTACTGCCTTAGAATTGTTTGTTATTTCGCTGACAAATCTGTTTACATCCAGGGCCTCCGAACGATGGGCAGGGACACCCTTGCAAACAAACTAGCCAAGTCTATTCTCAATTTAGCACTATTGGCTATCATCTTGGAACCATGTGATGTGAGTGGAGCACATCAGCAAAAGAATGAAAAATCATCTGGTTCCAGAAACTCTAGATTTGATTAAGCGGTGATGACGGCAGGACAGTGGAAGTCAGGTTGACCATTGGACGTGAGGCACCGATGCCACATCCTGCTGATGGGGTTCATGCGCTTCCGTGCCTTGATAACCTCTGTGATGGGTGTTGTAGATGCAAGAAGTGATGTCACTGAAGCCAGCAAATGCTCCATGGACCTGTGGGCATGTCTACAAATTTCGAGTAAGAAACATGCGGGTACTGGAAATTGAGAAGGTAGGCACTGAAGGCATGAAGGGACAAAAATCAACTTACAAGATTTTGTCCAAGCACAGTGCACAAAATCGGATGCATTGGCACGGCATGCATGAACCCATGTAAGTTGGGTAGATGTATTTCATGTCAGCCTGAACGCCAATGTCCTTGAAATGCATCTTAATCTGTAAAGTACAGGTAATGTCATCATACGATTGACGACTTTTGAAAAGAAGCATAGCAACAGAGAAACAGAAACCAGAAAATCAGTGGTATAGCAACCGCAAATGAGCATATAGTAGAAAATGTGCTGTAACCATCAACATCTTATTTGAAACTCATCATCATCTAATTTAAAACTCTATATTGACATAACTAATAAATCATAAATCCACCCAATGAAAAAAAAAACTAGCAAATACAGACCTTCTGTTGCATGTGAACACCAATATCACTCAATATTACATTCCCTGATGCATCAGTTGCACAAGACTTTCGCAGTAGATCCTGTAAGAGAAGGTAAAAATAAAGGGGGAAAGTGTCAACATACAGGGTTTTAAATTCTTATCTGAATTGCCACTATAGACATGAAACAGAAGTAGGTAGAGGACAGACAGCTATAATTTTAGCTTACTTGTCCTGCAGCTTCTGCAACACAAACCACACAGAATCCTTTTGTCTTTAGCAAATGATAAAGGTGCTGCAAAACACCAAACTCTCCATCTAGAGTGAATGGGAAGTGTTACTAAATGCAACTAACCGGATTCAATTGGAAGAGCAAACATTAAAGGTGAAACATAGGTTGGAGGGTACCAAAAGACTAGAAGAATGGGTGGGATGTCGAAGACAGAGAGTCCCTGCAATAGGAATCTCTCTGAATTCTTGCAAGCAGTGTTGCTCTGACTGTAAAGCTAACTCCGCAATTGTACTCGATACTCTAATCGCTTTCTATAAATGTAGGGTATCCTTTATTGAAAAAAATAAAAAGGCCCAAATGAAACTTGCCAATTCCTTAAACTCTCTCTCAAAAAAAAAAAAAAAAACTAAAGACTAACATTTTTATGGTAATGATATCCAACTCATTTTTTCAGGTTTCTTACTTAAACTGCACAGCTAAGAAACCATATTCATTTCAAATTGAACATGGTAAAAGTATTTTTCCTTTAAACTGTCCAAATAGAGAAAAAAAACGTGAATCATCATCCCCTTGAAAAGTCAATAGTACACGGTCATGTTAGTGGATGGGTTACCGCATCTTCACGGTGGCATATGCCCTTAGCGAGATCTGGAAAGATACAATGCGGAGAACTTTCAACCATGCTGTACATTTATATATATTTGAGTGATGTACAATTGAATGATAATAACATTGGGTTTGGAACAAGCATCAGATTGGCCATATAAATGCATAAAGTAAGTATAAGAACAATTGATCATCATGTTCTATAAATATCTACACAATTCCAAGAATGGTTCTTAACATCTGGAACCAGACCAAGATTAGGCTATCTTGGAGCATATGAGATTGCAACATTTCAATTTCACATATTCATTTTCTGAGAACAGGTACCGATAAAAATTATATATCACAATCTGGTTTATTTAAATCTTATGGTCCAAGTTAAAGTACATTTACCATGGCAAAAACATATACTCAGATCCAAAGTTTTGTACAGTACACATTAGAATTAAACTATTAAAGACTTGTGAAAGTAATTAAGTAACGTGATGACTCCTAGGAATAGATGCCATGATTTATATCTTTATGCTGCTATGTAAAATTTTACATGTTAGTATCTGTTAATCAAAATTCTACAGATCACAGATGATAACACAAGCATACATAATGCGTACAGGTTAAAGATAAGCAAAAGGGCCAATACTTGGAGTGTAGAAGTTCATATAGGGTGCCACGGCGTAGTAGGACCCCCTTTCTCCTACCTTCTTCACCTGCCCTGACTTGGGCATGAGTCCGAAGACGCCAGCATTTGTACTAATGAAAATGGTAGATGTACCCTCTTGGAAGCCAATCACGTTCAAAGGAGCCAACGGTTCGAGAATGGGGGGCAGCGTCCTGAGGTTTACAACCCTGCCTTGCACCCATTCTGCAATGCCATGAGGACCAGCCTGACACGACCACAGGTAGAGGTTGCCATCCTTCACGCCGGCAAGTCCCAGACCACCATCCTCTGCGGTCACAACAATGCACTCCATCTCCTCATACATGTCCGGCGCGTTGATCAGCTACAGGCCCACCCAGCCAAGTCGTACTTTGGCCTTGCTGAACATTAAAGTAGAGCGCGTCTCCGGCAAGGAGGCTGGGCCTCTCCTCGATGTAGGCTTCAAGTTGAATGGAGGACGATGTTGTCCACACGCCAGTTGCAGATGAGTACACGTTCGCCCACCTGAAATCATCTTCGCCATAGGCGCCGATGACGACAACGAGGAACGGGCCGCCGTGGCAGTTGAGGTGATCGCAGCCGTCCACGGCACAGAGCACGGCTGCAGTGCGGTAGAAATAGGGTCTGATTGGATTGAGGCCTCGAGTGGCCAGGCTAAACTTTAGCCACATTTTGACCGTGTTTGACTTTAAATTAAAATTACACTATACAACATAATTTTCATCTATATGGTTTATTTGGCTACGCCCAAATCATATAAATAAGTAATTTGTTGTTTGATTAAATTCTAATTTATGGCTAGTTTGACCGTGGCCAAAGTTTGGCCTGACAACTTAAGGTTTCGATCCAATCAGGCCCCAGGGTCCCCGGGCACGGGCACGGGCACGGGCTGCTGGACGCCGGTGATGGATTCTGATCAGTTGCCACTCCGAGACAAGATGCAGTGCCCGGTGCAAGACTTTGCAAGCTTTGGCCGCGTCTCGAGCAGGGGTTACCTTTCCGTTTGCTATCCAAATCCCGGACTGATCCAGAAACGGAATTCCGGACAGGATTCCGTGTTTTCCGAACGGAAGCAGTTTTCAAATTCAAAAACGGAAAACCGGATTTTCCGGCCGTCGGAATTCCGTGGATTTTGACCGGAAAATGAAGAAAACGATGGGAAAATGCCGGGAAATTTATATGTATATGTAAAAATTAGAAATTTTGGCAGAGTTTCCCCTGATTATGTGTACATTGATAGTTCATGGTACATAGAATATATGAAACTCCACCAAACAATTAGAAACACAACATTTAACACATACCTTATGTCCAAAGTGCACACCTATATAGTCCAAAGTCCATTAAAATTATTACAATTAGTCCAAAGTCCAAATGCAAAAGTTCATAGTCCAATTATTACAACGCAGTGAATGGCCTTGTCGATTCAAAGAAGTCCAAAGCGCACATGAAGCCTACAAGAGAATGCACATGAACCTTTGTATGAAATGGATGGAATAAGTAGAGATAGCGAAACATACAGATAAATAATAATGATTCGTACGATGAGTACTTGCATTCTTCACTCCTCCTCGTACCTCTCTTCCGGTGGTCCCTCATGTCATGTCCTCGGCATCTCAAGAGTCTTAACACACAGTTAGAGACAAACTAATAATGAATTAAGACTTGATGATGCTTAGAGAGTAACGAAGACTAGATGGAGAAGTCGCTAAGTCAAAAATTTTCTAGGAAGATACAAAACTCTACGTGGTTTGGTTGTTTACGTCACTACCCACAAGCTTTATGCAAAACACCAAATACAAAAGTCTTAGTTTGAGATGCTATCTCCAACTTTGATAATATGACCATCTTAAAAATCATATGTTATGAGGTTTAAAAATCAAGACCAAGTCAAACCAGAAATTCCTGGAAAGATGCCAATTATGATCATGACCAAATTTGGACCCTAATAAAACTTTTAGATTCATTAAGCAACTGAGCTTAGCTCCATTATCAAAGTTGTCATACATACCGTGAACTTCACTTTTGTTACCCTGAGCATGGTTTAAAACTATCTTAAACTATTTTAAATTCTGACCCCAAGTACCTCATGAAATCAGCCCCAACCTAGTCTACACTTGGAAAAATTTTGAAGTCTGAATTTCAGCTCATCCCCAATTTAAATCTGAAATTACTTTTGATTTCACTATACAACTTTAGAATCTTCCTTTCTATGAAGTGAAATTAAACATATCACCTTTCAAATGCATCTAGAGTGGAAGTGTTTGGACTCCATTTGAATATTCAAAAGCTTAAAATAGGAAAGACTCTACTCACATTAAAGCTGCAGTTTTACCAAACCTTCAGCAATGTTTGTGCTTGTAATTCAAAATCTGTGGTGACCCAAGCCAGACTTTATATACCAAACTTGTAGTAAATTTCATGATGAACAACTTTGTTAATTGGTGCTTTGACATGCTTCAAGGTTTGCATGGTGTTTTGGCTTAATCTCTTTTCAACTAGCAAGTCAAATTTGAGTTGCTTAGGAAATTCAAATTTTCGTTGACCTACATCCATTATCTTGCAAAACCCTTATTAAGGAAGATGTAGCACGTAAAATTCTGAACAACATTTATATGAAACTCTTTTTACTAAAATGGCCCTAAAGTGGACTTTAAGAATTTTTATCCGGATAAGTCTAGTTGGTCAAACCTGGGTCAGTCAGTCCAATTCAAATTTAAACCAAAAACTTCAACAGAACTTAGTATTAATGGTTATAACAAAGTTGTAGATCAACAAATTTTGAACACTTCTTGTATTTTGAGTTTCATCACAATCGGCCAAATAGGTCCTCAAATAGACGAAATTCAGAAACTACTTCCCTGGTCAAACAACCGTTTTTCTTTTTTGGGAATTTCCTTTTCTCACTGAGTCTATGACACGCGGGCCCCACGTGTTGGATTCCCGCCTAGGCTTGGATGACGACATCACTGTGGGCCCCACTCCCATTTGGCCTCCGCAGACTTGGTCCATAGACCATCTCTCCATCCCATTACCCGGCCCCACCTGTCATTGGCCCCTGGTCTACGGACTCGGTCCATCCATCGCGCCATCTCCTTCTTCCCCTCTCCCCCGCACACACGCGGCGCTCGTGCTCTGCCCGCGCCGCACGTGGCCGGCCAAAGACGACGCCGAGGACGCGCCCCTGTTCCCTCCTCACCTGGACGCCATCCCGGCCTCCTGCGCCCGCTCGCTCACTCCCTCTCCGCTCTCGCCTCCCGGCCTCTTCTGCTTGTCCCCCTAGCTCTTCCCTATCTCTCTGCCCATGCCGCAGTGCGCCACGGCCGCCATGGACGCGGAGCTCAAGCTCCAGCGCCGCCGCCCCTTCGGCCTCCTCCCCGACCAAGTAGCGAGAGCACCGCGAACACCAAGCTCCACCCTCCATTTTCCCCAAGACCCGGCCCTCCGCCGCGGCTCCTAGAGCCCCTTCCACAAGCGCCATCCACCATGGCCGCCGTGCTCACCCGCGGCCACCGTGGAGGACCACCCTCGGGCCATCCCCGCACTTCCACTCCACCACCACCGAGCTCGCCCCATCCTCGCGCAGCTCTAGCACCCTCCGGCTCCGCTGTTCGCCGCCTCCAGTCGCCAAATCGACGTCGCGCTACCGCGTCCGTATGACGAGGTCTTAGGGGACGTGATCCCCGTCGGGACGAACACCTTCACGAACCGTCTCGGCCTCAAGTACGGGCCCCTACGCGCCGCCGCGCGCACGCCAGCGCCGGCCGCCGCGCTGTCCCGTTCGCCCGACCGAAGGTAGAAGGAAAGAGGCCACATATTTTGCATTTAAGCCCCTACGGTTTCTGTATATTATTTAACTATTCACTGTGCCCTTGCGAAACTTGCATGTTAAACCCTAGATCTATGGGATTTTTTAGTTTTTACCCGAGCCTTGCAGTTTTGCAGATCTAGCCCTATGCTTTGCGGGATTAGCATATACTGTTGACTAAGTCTATGTCTAATTGCTTGCTAGCCCTGGAAGTTATGGTTATTTACGTTCTAATCCTCAGATCTATAGGTTTTTCCATTTATTTCAATTATATTAGGCTGTGAATTTTGAAAAATCATAACAATTCAAAGAAAAATTCAAAATGGACAAACTCAGTGGCTATGGACTCCTCTTGAGTAGATCTACAGGATAGATATGATATGGATGTGTGAAAAGTCTGTTTTGCCTTTAGTTAAGTTGCATAAATGTGAGGGTTAATAAATGGTAAAAGTAGATCAAATTAACTCCAAAAATTATGAAACTTGGACAGTAGCTTTGTTAGGGCATCTAGGTACTGTGTGATTTTTTATAGCCCTAGCATTGACTAGTAAATTACTGTTTTGCCCTTATGCATGTGATTTGTGTATTTATTCAACTTGGAAAATGAAGGCTACATAAAATATGCTCAAACATGACCTCTGGTATTTTTCATGCACTCTATATAGTATGGATAGCTCACTAGTAAAGTATGAGGTTGTACATGTAGGTTTAAGCTACTGATTTGAAAATGACAAAATGTCACATGCTTAACTAAATAAATTGAGAAAGTGGTTCTAGGATGCATAGTTAATTCTATGAAAAATTTGGTATGCTATTAGTATGATAGGGAGTCCAAAAAATATTTTTGGAGAATTTATTCACACTGTTTTTAAGTACATATTAATTTGCATAAATTAATTATATAGAAAATAGACGTCCTATCAAACTATGGATTTTGTGCTCATTGATTTTTGTATATGATGTTCATGCAATGAAATGCTTGCTGTAGAAATTTTAAGTCCAGAACTCACTCCTACAAATTATGAAAAATCTGAGAACCTATAGGACTGATAACTTGTTGAAATTAATTTTAATAAATTAATTATAAGTTCAATGTAGCTAAAATTTTGCCAGTAACATTTTGAAGTTAGTTTCTACATGTCATAAATATTTCAAGTCATTTGGCCCTATGTACTTACCAAAATCTAGGGTGTCCCTTTGAATAGTAAATGATCGATTTATATAAACCATTAATATTGTTTCCTTGTTTTTGCATCATCCTTATGTGTCTTTCATCTACATCCTTATGTGTCTTTCATCTACATGTTGCTATACTTGATCATGTAAACAATTCTATGTTGCCTTGTGAATGGTTGATTTCATAGCTGTGTGATTGTCCTAGATGCATACAGTCACTTCTTGTTAATATAGTTTGTCGATCACTTTTCTGTCCATCCATGAAATGGTTACTCATGTATGTGCTTAATACTCATGCATTCATTCATTGCATCATGCATGTCATTCATATAGTGACGCTTATTACAGATGCGTGATTAAGAACCAAGTGCGTGGAGCTACATCAATCAACGGTGGTCCAGAAAACCAACTAAGCCCCAAGCACGACCTGAAGTGCCCATCAGTCATGTTTGGGAGGAGGAACTGTCCAAGGGATGAAAGGGTTGCCTGAGGCAAAGCCTCACAACCCGGCAAACTAACATTAGCTTAGTTTGTTGGTTTTCTTAAAGTAAAGCAAAGGTAGGCAGGACCATACTATACCCAGCAAACATCTTATGTCTTAATGATTAGAGATATGCATTAGAAGTTGTTTGGAACCAACTGCATTAGACATCATGACCGCCCTGGCCCTACCTCCTATGAATAGAGTTCGTAGGACGAGTATGCCTAAAAATGCTATGGACGAGTAGACACGAGTGAGCACTGTCACTCGTTGCGCAGGTGATTTTACAAATCTCAGAAATCTTACTATGATAGAACTTTATTATATTATTGCTGATATTAAGTGGAGACCGGGCGGAGCGTAAGTTTACTTTTGGGGTGTGCGTTGTTGTTGTTTGGCTCCGCCCGAGTCGCATAAGGCCCGTCCGCTGTTTGCCTGCTGATCGGCATAACATTGCTAGAGTGCTTATCCGGGATAATAGACCGGTGAAAGTCTTACTTGTGCCATCCGAAGAACAGAGACTTGTTCCTACCATGGGCCTGGGGACGCTTGACTCAAAGGAGGGCTGACCCGATGTACCGTGGTAACGCTCCATGGGGGCTAAACCTAAGGAATGGCGGGTTCGAATCGAACTTGGGATGGGACAAGTGGAGATGAAGACTATATATGGGAATGCGATGGCTAGTAAATATATACCCTTGGCATTTTTAGTTATTTCCGAAAATATAAAAATCGATTCGAATCGCTGATGCTCATCAAGTGTGAGAATGCCAGATATCGCATACTGGCAACGTAGTAATAACTGTAACATGTTGTTTATTTAATTACGCTTTTCAATACAACATGCTTGGATGTGTATGATCCGTTCCACTATTCATGGTGCTGCCCATCCACTGATAGGAGGTCGATAGATTTGGGAGGTGCTTTGAAGTCAAGGGAGGGCTGACCCGACGTACCGTGGTATCGCTCCTGAGACGGCTACTCCTAGGGGTTAGATGGGGGCGCTGTGAATCTTGGGACAGGACATGTGTAGATGAGGGGTATATCTTGGATGTGTATGATATATTATTATGCAAGTTACTGATGGTTCTCATGTTTTACTTTCATGCAAGTACTTATTTCATAATATAAATGATCTTCATGGTTAATTGATAGCAGCTGTCAAATCCTGCTATCTTATGTCAACATGAATTTGTTTAAAAATCAACAGCTAAGGATCCACATGATTAGTAAGCATGCTTTGCGTCAGCCGTAAGCCCCGTCCATTAAGTCCTACTGAGTAATTAGTACTCAGAGTTTGCCCCCACTTTTGGATTACAGATACCGGCGATATCTGGACAACTGTGTTGGAGGTGGTAGTACCGGTGGGCTCAGTGCTACTCGCCTTCTTCGTCTCTTCATGAAGACTATTTGAGTCTCCGCTGCGAGATGTTTTGAAAACGCTTCCGCTATATATATACTCTGAAAATCGCTTCCGCTGTATTATAAAATGTATTCGATTACATATATTTGGTCTGTAAACTAAAGTCTATTACTCTCTGTTTCAACTGTCTATGATGATTATAACTGTTGTGGCTCCTTCGAGAGTCAGATGTGTTTGATGTCGGTTTCTCTGGGAATGGTGTTATCGAGAGCCGAAGTACTCTCGACGGACTCCGGGTTTAGTCTGGTCTAAGTGCACTGCGAGTCAGAGGTGGCAGGTGCGCTTAGTCTGGATTAAGCAGGGCAGTTCCGCCATACCTCGTACGGATACGAGTCATACGGCTGACCAAATGGTTGGAATGTCAATTGCACATATGGAGGTTGGAGGGATTGCAATGGCAACTGCACATACGTAGGTTATTAATATGGACCAAGAGGGTGAGTGGATAAGGTCCCCCACGATACGGGTTAACGGGTTCTACGGATCCGAACCCAATTCATCAATTTAACCAACCAAATTAATTTGGATTTAAACGATTTTAAGTGTTAATAGCTCAGAAAAATATCTAATTTTTTATCATATTTTTTTAGAATTTTTTAAATTTTTTTTATAAATTTTCAAATTTAAAAACAGAATCCGCCGAAAAATTTCGGAATTTCATTTCCCATCCACGTCCGGAAACGGAAAAATTTCCCGACTAAATTTTTTTTCCCTGGTCTCGAGTCGGTCAATGCAGATCTCTCTCCGCCACCGGAGTCTGGAAGAGTACTCCCGCCAAAAGGCCAAAACAGCCGATGTCGCGGGGAAATTTCCCCGTCCGAGCTCCGAACCATCCAAGGCAAAACCCCACTCCAAACCGGTGAGGCCCCAGCCGCCGTTGACTCCACTGCTACCTCACTCTCCTCGTCTTCTCCTTGGTTTATCAGGCGGCCCACTGCACCGACCGCGGCGCAGCCCCGATCGATCTCCGGCTGGCGAGATGGCGGAGGTGGTGGCTGGCTGGCTGGTGTCCCCAGTCATCAAGATCGTCGTCGACAAGGCCTCCGACAGGATAAAGTGGCTGGGCGACGGCGTCCCCAAGGCGCTCCAGCGCCTCCGCACCAAGCTGGTCCAGGTCCAAGCCGTGGCGGGCGAGGCCGAGCGGCAGAGCTCCGCTGACAGCAGAGGCAGCAGGGCGGACCTCCGCAGCGCGTGGCTGCAGCAGGTGAGGGACGCCATCTTCGAAGCCCGCGACGTCCTCGACGACTTCGACGACCCCGAAGCCTCCGTCGTCCGGGCCAGCAAGCTGATCTTCGGCGATGAGCGCGTCAACAGGCTCAAGGAGGTCGCCAAGAAACTGGAGGAGGTCAGCGCCAGCTGCCCGACGCTGCTCAAGGCGGCGGAGATGAGCGCGTCGGCGTCGGCATCGGGGTCTGGCGAGACCAGCGCGCACGGCCGTGCCACGGGCTCCATGCGCGACGGGGAGCAGCCGGTGTTCGGGCGCGACAAGGAACTGCGGGAGATGGTCTCCTGGCTCGTCGACCCGGCCCCCGACAGCAAGCAGGCGCAGTCCGAGCCCATCCCCATCCCCATCGCCGCCATCATGGGACATGGCGGGATGGGGAAGACCACGCTGGCGCAGCGGCTCTTCGATGACCACACGGTGGCCTCGACCTTCGAGCTCAAGATCTGGGTCCAACCCAAAGCGACGGACCACGAGCTTGAGCTCACCACGCAAATCCTGCAGTCCGCAGGCATCGACGTGCCGCCCGGCACGACGAGCTTTGATTTTCTGCAGACAACACTCCGGAAGAACGTCTCCTCCCGCAAGTTCCTCCTGGTGATTGACGACGTCTGGAACAGGGAGGGCATGCCTGAGAGTGTCCACCGAAGCATGTGGGAGAAGGTGCTGGTCCCCCTCTGCAACAGGGAGGGCCTCAGCGATGGGAAGACGACGACAGGCAGCAGGATTGTAGTTACCAGTCGGCAAAGGATGGTGGCCAAATTACTCCGCGCCAGCAAGGAGGTATGGCTGGACGGCTTGCTGGACGATGACATCTGGTCGCTTTTCAAGAGATGCGCCTTCGGCGAGGAAGGCGGTGACAATAAGTACCCTGAGCTGCAAGACATTGGGAGGAAGATTGCTCAAAAGCTCAGGGGATCACCTATGTTAGCGAAGGCTGTTGGGCAGATGCTGGAAAATAGCCGTAGCAACACAAAGTGGAGGAGCGTGCTTGACAAGAACATCTTTGACGACACTGCCTCTACACTGGAGCTGTGTTACCACAATTTACCAGAGCACCTGCAGCCATGCTTTGCGATCTGCAGCTTATTCCCGAAGAAGTGGATGTTCAAGAGAGATAGGCTGGTGAAGATTTGGATGGCTCTTGATTTCATCCAGCCAACTGCTGGGCAGCAGTTGGAGGATGTGGGGAGCGACTATTTTGATGAGCTTGTGGGAAGGTCCTTTTTCCATAGGCAAAAGGCAGGGCGTCGGAGCTACTATTATATCCATGACCTCATGCATGATCTGGCTGAGAGGGTTTCTTGGTCCGAATGTGCAAGATTTGAAGGTGCTGAGAACCAGATCCCCAAGACAATTCGGCACTTATCGGTGGTGTCCAGTGATGCAGTGCTACTGCTTAAGAACCAATGTGATCTCAAAAGATTGCACACGTTGCTGATTCTCAAGAGCTCTTCCTCTTCGTTGGATCAACTGCCAGGAGAACTTTTAACAGAGCTGAAAGTTCTTCGAGTACTTGGTTTAGAAGGCTGCAATATCACCCGTTTACCGGAGAGGATAGGAAATCTTAAATACCTCAGATACCTGGCCCTTTGCAAATCAATCACCAAGCTTCCACAATCATTGACAAAGCTCTATCGTCTTCAAACCTTTAGTAGTCCAAAGGGGTCTGGCCTCGAGGTCCCGGAACATATCGTAAACCTGAAACGGCTGCGACATTTGGATATGGATACATCGAAAATAACTGGTATTGGTAAACTGGTTCACCTGCAGGGATCAGTTAAGTTCCATGTTAAAAATGAAAAAGGGCATACTTTAGGAGATTTGGATGGAATGAGTGGTCTTCGCAAAGAGCTCCATATCAAGAACCTTGATATTGTAACTGACCAACAAGAAGCTTGCCAGGCTGGATTAGACAAGAAGGAGAATGTTAAGGTCCTGGAATTAGAATGGAACTCAAGTGGTAAGAGCATGCCCTCTGTTGAGGCTGATGTCTTGGATGGTCTTGAACCGAACCGATATGTTAAAAAGCTTGTCATTAGAAGATACCATGGTAATAGATCACCGAACTGGCTGAACACAGGATTGAGAGGGAGTGACTTTTATTTGAAGTACCTACATTTGATCAACTGTAGAAAATGGGAGGTCCTGCCTCCTCTCGGTCAGCTTCCATCCCTCAAGGTTTTGCATCTGAAAGAGATGTGTTCAGTGAAAAGAATCAGCTGTGAATTTTATGGAACCAATTCTACTGCATTTCCATCTTTGGAGGAACTTGAATTCGATGATATGCCGCAGTGGGTTGAATGGACCCAAGAAGGGAAAAACATTGATGTGCTACCTAAACTCCGTAAGTTGAAGCTTTTGAACTGCCCTGAGTTGATTAAGGTGCCTGATCTCCCTCTGTCCGTTCGGAAGGTCTCTGTGAAAAGTACAGGATTTGTTTCACAACTGAAAATATCCTCCTCGACCTTGCCATCAAAAGCATGCAAGTTTGCATTGGATACGTGCTCTGCTGCCATCCTTACAAATGGCTTAATGCATCAGCAACAGGTGGAAGCAATTGCTATTTTGACTCTGAGGAACTGTCAAGACGTGAAGTTTGAAGAGCTTCAGGTGCTGACTTCCTTGAAGTGGCTGCAAATATCTCATTCAATCATTAACGATGAACAGTTGGGCACTTGTTTGAGGGGTTTACAATCGCTTACCTGGCTGGAGATATCTAACTGTAACAACATCACATGTCTTCCGCAGATGGAAACTTCGGAGCACTTAACAAAATTTCATGAGCTACACATTCAGCAATGTTCTGAATTTTCCTCCCTACACTCTCTGCCAAGTTTTGCAGCACTGGAAACTATATCGATCGAAAATTGCTCCAAGATCACTGTGGAATCTTTCCCTACCAACTTCAACAGAAACAACTCTCTGAGAAAACTGAGCATAATGAATTGTATTGGGTTGGAGTCATTGCCAAGTGGCTTCCCATCTTCGCTGCAAGTTCTTCATCTAATGGGGTGCAAATCAAATTTGATGGATCAACTGCTGCTCAAGGATGGGCCGGAATGGGATAAAGTAGCTAGTATTCCCATAAAGCAAATTCGTTGAGGATAGGAGCTTTTTATGCAGATCGATCGATAGGTATATGTTGTACCATTAGGAAGTTTCATTTGTTTGTTCTATCATTAGTTGGTTATGCCATGTCTTATGAAATAATATTTGTAACCAATGAAATGTGGCACCTTGCTTCCTCGGTCATATGAATTGAAAGTGTCATCATACTCATAAAATTAAAAAAACTATAAGACGTAGCCGTACCTTCTGGATTTATGCTGCCAATATGCACCTGTCATTACAAAATTTTCATATTCACTTCCATCACAGTGATACTGATAATTTATTTCTGAAATCGTATCATGCAGGGACAAGGGATACCGAACGAAGCATAGTTGCCAACAGCTTGCTCTCAGCTAGAATTGTAAATTGAACTATAATATTATAATATTGAAGCACAAGGGAGCAATGTCTCTTGGGGCCTGGTTCTGTAGCCACCTGTCTTTCCAGAAATTAGTTTTCTGCCCATTGCCTATTGTGATTCTTGTACAGGCACAGAAAAGATCATGCTCAACAGCGGAATATTGGAACTGGAACCCTGACCAAGGTTTACTGTCATCCGTCCAATGTTGCCAGAGCCATCGCAACCTGAGGGCTGTGTTAAATTCTTTTAGCCCTCTGATTCCCAAACCTCCCAGCCGCTTTGTTCTGCAAACTCGGCGCCAATTGACCAAACAGTGGCCTCCTTTAGCGTCCTCATTTCCTTTCCAAAGAAAACTGCGACGAAGCCGGTCTATCTTTTTTATCGCCCAACTGGACAGGGGGAAGATAGTCGTGTAGTAAACCGGAATTGATGAGAGAACTGACTGGACTAATTGTAACCTTCCTTTTTGGTAAGGAGACGACCTTTCCAACCCGCGCCTCACAGCAAATGGAAAATATACTTCAACCTCAGCATATGAAGCACAACTGATTGGCTCCTTCACAGATTACCAATGGCTGCAGGTGTGGACAGCTAAGGTAGAACCCAAATGCCGGTTCTTCATTTGGTTATTGTTACAATGCAAAATACTCACATCAGACAACATCATCTGGAGAGGAGGTCAAGCTGACCCAATCTGCACCCTGTGTCACAATGCGCAGGAATCACCGTTACATATCATGTTCGAGTGCCGCTACTCAAGAGAAGTTTGGAGATCCATACAACTGATTTTCAATCAGCCAAACATGGAACAAACAGGGATAAACATAAAGTCCTGGTGGTCTACTTTGACACAGATACCCCCTGGCACAGATCAAGACATAACCGCTCATAGATCCCGGATAGTGATCTACACGGCCTGGAATATCTAGAAAGAACGTTGCAGAAGAACGTTCCAACAGCAAAGCTTACCGGTGAACCAACTCTGTTCTCTTATACATCAGGATATCAAGTTTTTCTTAATGGCGTTTAGTTCTACGTCTGTAATCTAGCTTTGTTTCTACTGTGCCTATGTCCTGGGTCTGCTAGGCATAGGTTCTTTTTCTTGTTTCCTTTGTAACATTTATTTGTACTCTTTCTTGCTTGCTACTTAATGCAAAGGCAGAACCCCTGCCATTCCCAGTTCAAAAAAATTGAACTATAATATATTTAGTGTGTCTGTGTGTGAGCCCACATTGGATTAAACATCTTTTCATTTAATATTTCTGTCAAAGATGGTGTTGTCATCGCCAGATATATGAGCTGTCATTTGGTGCCACAGCATTTTGGGTACATCTGAGTACAAAACCATACACCTGCCGATGTCTTGATAGGCTCCAGTAGGTGACATCAACTCAACACAAACTACTAACAATGAAACAGCATCAGCCCTCTAATTCCAAACCATAGTCATCAATTTCACAGATCGACGGGATCAAGAAATGGGGTCAAGGACGTGGTACATTACTTTTGAGAGATTTTTGTAAAATGGTAACGAAAATAATCCCACATACCTAGGTTGAGGACGATGTTCCCGAGTAAAAAGGGTCGCTACCATTGACCCTATTTCTTATGATTATGTTCCAAACCACTAACGAACCCTTTTATACTCTCCAAGAGTCCCTCTATGTAACCTTCAAAAGTTTAATTTAAGACTTTAATAAAAATCTCCCTCCAAATAGCAGAGCAAATAAACTCTTTATATTTTGTGGCATTCTAAATCCCTCTCCCCCTTGCTCAAATCTAGGGTGGGTTGTCCCCTCTATCTGCATTTTAAGATACAGAAGTGTGCGAGGAAAAGATCCAAATGATAGTACATGTTTAGAATAGTCTTAATGACAAAATAGGGTTCAAATTTAGAGGGCCTTTTGGAGACGTTACTCACCGCATCTCTTTCCAAGCCCCATGCGAGTTTAGTTGCAAACGATTAACAAAACGCAATTTTCTAAAAATTAAGTTGCATTTGCTTCGTTTCATAGTAGCATTTCTACATTCTTCTGCAGCCAGTGAGTGCTATTAAACAGGAAATTAGCGAGGGCACCATGCCCCCTTTGTAGTTCATTTTTTCTAAACGAGGCCTTAAGCTTGCCGTCAGGCCCCTCACGTTTAGTAACCACTCGTTATCCCCTATGACCATAGGAAAACTGAAACCCAATGCACAGCATCACAAAACAGAATCCACACGCCATTAAAGCAAAGCTGCATCATGAGTGTAGACCCAGCGTACCGGTTCTTCACTTCATTTTTTTTTTTTTGGTAAGAAAAGGAACAATAGCACAGCTGAGCAGTTAAAAACAAAAATGGAATATCACATGGGAAAAAAAGGAAAGAAAGTAAAACAACTATACACAGCTTGTCAGGATACCATAAGTTCCTGCAGTGATAGGAAAACAAACGAGCAGGGAACAGTTTAAAGTTCTGAAGGATGCGAACAGCCAGATTCTTGATCCGCTAATGGAGTTACTCTGACACCATCACAGGGACAGGTTGAGTCCAAATGTTCCACTGGGAAAAGAATTGCACTTCATGTCTGCTCTTGGGATTATAACACTTGATTCTGAAAGCACACCAGGAAGCTAGTTGTCCTATTAACCAATCAGCCTTGCATGTTAATCCTTGGCCCATAACACTGTCTCCTAAGGACTTAACTGACCTTATGCCACAGCATGTTTTGAAGGACTTAACGGACCTTATGCCACAGCATGTTTTGAGATGTTTAACTGTAACAAATTTGCCAACACCTCCAGGATGATTATCATGGAATAACAATATAGGTATACACATCTCCTGATGCTTAAGGTAACATATCTTCACTTCTTTTCTTGTAAGCAAAGGAACAATAGCGAACACGACAAGTTGACCAGTGGCAAACAAAATGGAACACCTTACAAGAAAAGAAGTAAAATAACTATACACAGCTCGTCCGGATACCACAATTAGGCAAAACTGGCAGATAGGTCTGCAATACAGAGGGCTCAAAAGTCAAAAGACTGCCAAGTGCCAACCTGTGACCAGCAAACAAACCAGCAGGGAACATTTTAAGTTCTGAAGGATGCAAATAGCTAGATTCTTGATCCGCCAATTTGGAGTTATTCTGACACCATCACAGAGACAGGTTGAGTCCAAACGAATTCTACTCTTTGAATGTGTCAAGTCGCTCTTTCTGAAGGGCAAAAAATTGCGCTTCATGTCTGGTCCTGGAATTGTTTATTTGTAGCATTTGATTCTGAAAGCACACCAGGAAGCTGGTTGTTCTATTAATCAATCAGCCTTGCAGGCTACTCCTTGCCCCATCACACTGTCTAATAAGAAGCATGGAGTTCAACACATCACTGAAGGACTTGACTCTCCTTATGCCACAGCATGTTTTGAGATGCTTAACTGTACCAAATTTGCCAACACCTCCAGGATGATTATCATGGAATAACAATATAGGCACACACACCTCAACATGTTTAAGCCTGTATATACTCTTGGGAAGTTTGTTAGTCATACTGCACAAAGCTAGGTAATGGAGATGAACCAACTGACCAATGGTTTCTGGTAATTCTGCAATATCAGATTCACTAAGATCCAGGACCCGTAGGTTCTTAAATTTGGCCAAAAGTTTTCTAGGGAAATGACTTGAGGATAATGATGGGCTTCTAAGAACTAACAATGTGCGCAGCCTTCCCAACCTGTATTTGCTCTTCAGCTGTGGTAAATAATCAGACGAGACAGACAGGTGACGAACTGTTGGTGGAATCACAGCAGGAATGTCCTCATTAATTTTTATGCAATCATGTGCAGAAAAATGCTGTGCCAAAATGTGCATCTGGTCATCCAGGAAGTAATATGTCTGTTGGTCTTTATTCGCGGTCCCAAAGAAGGACCGTGCCAGGAGATCATCGAAGTATTTTTGCCCTAAATCTTCCAGCCTTTTCTCTTCCTCTGCTGGTGGTTGAATGAAACCAAGAGCTATCCACATTTCAACCAACTTATAGCGATCAAACCTCCAAGTCGTTGGAAATATGCTGCAGTATGCAAAGCAGCGCTGAAGGTGACCGGGCAAGTGTTGATAACTGAGTTGGAGGGAGGAGAGAATGATTCTATCACTAATTTCAGTGTTCATAAGCGCTCTCAATTCCTGTGTGCTTCTGGCGCTCCATATCATTTGACCAATAGATTTAGCAGCTAAAGGTGAACCCTTTACCTTGGAAACAATAGCTCTCACGATCTCTTGCAATTCAGGTGGGAAATCCATGGCCTCTCCACCCAAAGCAACTTCCTTTAAAAGCAACCAACAATCGTCGCTCCGTAGCCCATCAAGGGAAACCGCATGCCCCACATCCAGAACCTCAGCTACTAACTTCATCCGAGTGGTCACCAAGATCTTGCTGCCGACCGCGGTAGATCTCAGTGGCGCCAACACTTTGTTCCACACGCTCCTATTCTCCTCCTCGGTTTTACCCTCGTCGATCCACACATCGTCAAGCACCAGGAGGAACCTCTTAGACGCAGCCGACTTCTCAAGCTTCTCCTGCAAACTATCTAAATCGCCACGACCATCACCACACAGCGTATCATCTGCACAACCAATGGACTGCAATATCTCCCTGGTCAGCTCGGCCTCGTCCGATCGATCCCAGACGCAGACCCAGGCCCTCACATCGAACCACGCCTCCACCCTCGCGTCGTTGTACACGCACTGAGCAAGCGCGGTCTTGCCCATGCCTCCATGGCCAACCACCGCAACGACCGGCGCAACGGAACCGCATGTCTCCTCGCGACCACCACCGACGAGGCTGGCAACTACGCTGTCGCGCTCCCGCTCACGCCCGAACACCCTCCGCTCGGCGAGCACGGAGCCGGTGACTCGGCTCGGCGACCGCACCCCGCCTCCCGCCCCCGCTGCGGCGCGGGCAGCAGGCCGCAGCCGCTCCGAGTCGTCGCCGACGCGGTCGAGCCTCTCGGCCAGGTGCCGCAGCTTCCGGCCGGGCCCACGGAACGTGGCGTCCACGCAGGCCGAGAGCGGGGCGCCGCCGGCTTCGCGCCGGCGGTGGAGCTCGTCGAGCAGGTCCTCGGCGTCGGCCACCGCGTCCCTGAGATCCAAGAGCCAGGCGCGCAGCCCGGGGCCCTCCGGATCGAGCCACCCGCGCCGTTCGAGCTCGTGGGCTACGGGCTGGATCCGGAGCAGCGCCGCCGCGAGGGTCCCCAGGTCGTCCCGGGGCCCGGCGCCGGCGCGGGAGAGGCCGGCGGCGCGGTCGGCGAGCGCGGCGACGTCCTGAGACACGGGCCACGGCGCGGGAGAGGGCGCAGGCATCGGCGCGGATTGGCGGCGGCGGCTCGGCGGCGTCGGTCCGTGGGCAGCGGTGTGCTTTGCGCCGGTGACGGTGAGAGGTTGGGGAATTGGCTTGGCGGACCCTCCCTTGCTTGGTCCTCGCTTTCGTGCTGCTTGGGTTGACGGCCCCGGCCTCCTGCTCCTGCTCCTGGCGTAGCGTCGGCTCAACGATAGAAGAGCCCGGTCACTTGCGTGTGGTCCTGACTCCTCTGTCTTCTTGGACTGCGTCGTGGGCTCCGTCGAGCGCGTTGGGCCATGCCGATACGCGTACCATATGTTACAGCAGGGCTCTTTTTTTTTTATTTTTTTGTAAGACTGAACCAGCGGCTTTTCCATCTTCTGTCACTATTCTAACTACGTCTCTGTCTGTCTGCAGTGCCGCATTCAATTATAGGGGAGCCATATGAAAAGCCTTTAGGTAGTATTTAGTTTGAGGGACGAGGTGGGATGGGATGGTCCCCATTTTTGTGTTGTTTGGTTGGAAGACGGGAGGACGGTATCATCCCCTATAGGGAATATATTCGTGCTGGATCTGGGACCGTGAAATCCCACCTTGAGAAAGGGACGAGAGGGGACGAGGAGGGGCGACCGTCTGCCGCTGCAGAGCGCCCCGGCCTTCTCCACGCGCGCCGGCCACCACTGTCGCCGGTGCTCCTTCTCCGGCTGTGTTGCCTCCCCTTGCGCGCGCCGCCGCCTCCCGTGCTCCACACCCCGCGCGCACGGCCACCGCCGCCGCTCCCTCCATGGCCCTGGTTGCTGCTCCTCCTCCTAGCGCAAGGCGTTGTGGCCGGCGGAGGCGGAGCGCGCTGCCGGAGGAGCAGCAGCGCCAGCTGGGCGCGGGGCGGGCGCCGGAGGAGGCAGAGCCGGAACGGCGAGAGGGGCGCAGGTGGAGGCGGAGCGACGCAGCGCGAGAGGGCTGCCGCCAGAGTGGAGCATCGCGACGTGAGGGGACCGCCGGAGTGGAGCGTCGCAGCGGTGGAGGTCATCGTCGTTGGGGTGGCAGTGGAGGCCAAGCGCGGCGCGGGGGAGTCGGCTGCGCGTGCCGACGGGAGAAGAAGAAGGTGGAGCAGAGTCTGACTGATGGCCTCACGTGTCAATGCCTCGTCCCATTTTGTTCTCATCCCTGCAGCCAAATGATAAATGAAATCATCACATCCCCTCCAACCAAACAATAACATGGGATGGGTTAGTACCGTCTTGCCCCTAAAATCAGGGATGGTCCCATCCCATCCTATTTCGCCCTCCAACCAAACGCCTAGGTTTAGCCTTACACCTAGGGTCCGTACATCAGTTACTCCTCTTTTCTCTTTTTCTATTTTTCTTTTATTCCCCTCCATCATTTCTCTCCCCTCGGACTGGCAGCCAGCTAGACCAATATGCACCGGGCCAGGAGGTGTTCCCGTCGCCCTACGCTCCTTATTCCACATTTTGGTTCCCTCTCTCCTTCACCTCGCAGCAGGCAGTACCGCAGTGGCGCATGAGCACGATACCTCTGCAGCTAGATCCAACAGTAGCGGGTGAAAAGCAGCACTCAAGTAGGCAGCATCGTAAAAATAGTTCCAACAAAGGAACATGGCTTCACACTTATGGGACCGCTGAGGCTATTTTCAGCAAACCATCAATTTATTTTGCATGGTCTTTATTTTACAGCAGGGCGCAGAGGCTGTTTCAAGTAAACCACCCATTTCTTATTTTGCACTGTCTCAATTTTTCGCAATATATGCACGCCTCAGTGCACCACAAACCCACATCGATTTTCTTTTTCCACTCTAACTCTAGAGTGGGGATGGTAACGATACATTTTGCCCACGTGCCTACGGGTAAAAACCTATGTAGATGAGAATATGGGTCTCAGATTGTACCATAGGTGCGGGATTAAAGTTTTACCTGACAGAAAAAACCTATATTTGCCCGACTTAATCCCTCTAACATGTAGAGCTACTAGGTTTCTCCTTTCTCCCTCTGACATGTAAAGCTACTACACAGTTTCTTCTTTTTTTTTTTTCCTAAATCAATCTTTTTTTTTTACTGGAGCATGGATGCTGATGTTTCATTGCTTTGTTCACAAAACGTTAGCTGATAAAAAAATATTTATTCATGGTACATTAAACAACGTATTGTCATTATGCTATCTGTTTTATGCAAATTATTTTACTGGTGGATACGTACCCGTAGATATGTTGTATCTGCGAGTGACCGGTGAGGATATAAATTTGTATCCGTCACAGATCATTGATTTGAGCACGTTATTCGTAAGTGGAGAGTACATAGATATGCACCAACGAGGTATATCTCAAATCGCTAATCTCACCGGTCTATTTATTCCACCATTTATATTTTAGATTTTATTGTAGTGTTTTGCACCTCTAATATATCTTTTAGTGGGCATAGCCTTAAGGCTCTTTTGGTACGTAGAATTTTTTTAAAAAATGTACATCAATTAAAAAATAGTTCAAAATACATGAAAAAAATGCAGAATTCAAAGGAGGCATTAGACCATTTGCTGTCTATAGTAAAAACGGGACTATAGCTATATTGTAGGTAGAGTAAAATTTGAAATAGATGACAAAGACCGCTGGACTCACCCTTAGGCTGGTGTCACCAGATGGTGGAAAAGGGGGTGAAAAATACTGTTTGCGCACTGTACACAGAGTGGAAAAGTAATGATTATACACGGTAGACGGTACAAATACCCCTCCTGATGACCTTAGGCTAAGTACAGCAGTCCGGGTATATGGCCGGGTATAGTACAAAACGACACTGTAGCGACACTGTTCACAGAAAGAGGAGTAATTAGAACAGTGGATAGATGAGATTTTACCCCACCTGCTGGAGTTAGTCTTAAGTCTTAGAGGGCGTTTGGTTCAGATAAAGTTAGTGGATTCTCGCTTATATTATCCCATGCAGTTCTAAACACAGTGAATTCTCTGCCTCGGGTAATGAGAAGCAAGAGAGTATCCCAAATTATCAACCTTTGGTTGGATAGTGTAGATAATGTGCACATTACCCAATGCCTTTATCTGCTACTAGCATCCAAAACGGCCCAGACCGGTTTGGCACTGTTCTACTTGCAGATGACATGGCTGGGAGCGGAAAATATGGGCCGGAGATGGGTATTCTGTTCGAGCCGAATCCTCCTGTTGTATCAAGGACACTGTTCCATCTCGGCTTCCCCCACACGCCACCGGCAAGACTGGGCAAGCAGAGAGAGAGACCAATCCTGGATGAGGTGAGCCATGCCGGCGCCTTTCATCTACCGCCGCCCCTCCGGCGATGGCAACAGTACGTCAGCCCCTCGTACTGCTCCGGCGCTCCCTCCTTTCCTCTCGCATCCCTCGATGTCGATACCCTATTTTGTCTCTAATGGCGATCTCTTGTGCTCTGCGTGTGAGCAGGTGAGAAGGCTCTGCTCCGGGTCGATCCCTGTATATGCCTGGTCCCTTGCCTGCTCCCGCTCCTGTTGCTTAGTGCCCCTTGCTCGATTCCTGTTTCAGCTAGCGACGCTTGTGTCATGCGTGCGCGGTGTTTGCGCTCGTCGAGGTGTTCGACAAGCTCCATGTTTCTGCTTCGTGTCACTACAAATATTACTCATGTGCTTTTATTTCGGTAATCCTGTGTACGGTTGCTCTTGGTTTGATTATGCTTATAGCCTGCCTTGACCTTGGAGATTCTGGATGAGGTGTTATTGTTGATGCTGTTTAAAAGCCTAGTCACTCCAATTGGATTACATGAATCTGTGATGATTATATTTCTGCTCTTGATTTGATACCTTTTACCAAGGGGGCTTTGGATTAGAGGTGCAAAGTTTTTTTAAACTAGATATGCCCGTTATATTAAAAAGCGGGGATGCCTGAGAGGGCAAGGTTTAAGATACAGAGGCACACCCAACAAAAGTGACTCACAAGTCACAACCCAAGCACAAGAAAGTAAAGTGAGGCTAGGGGGTTAGCCAACTGTTTGGCTCCCGAAAGTATCCAAACCTAAGCCTCGGATTTAATAGATGTGAGGATCTGAGCACAGGTGGAGAACTTGTGCCCGAGAGGTGCAGAGTTTAAGGTTACTGTTTTATGTAGTCATTGCAATGAACTGCAGAAATGTGTGAACGCTAACATTGTCTGTTGCTTACATCAGGATGTGCAGTCAAGTACTCTATTTGAATCATTTATCCTTGTAAGACTTGGATTGTGTTTTGGGTAAAAAGTGTGTGTTTGTATTTTCGTTGCATCTTGCATCTGCTGTCGTGCTGCCCCTTAACGAGCTTCCTGTTTTCAATTGTGCCCTTGGACCTGTCTATTTATTTAATCAATGTGATGATGTTTTGCTGTTTCCTATTGGAGAAAGGGATGGTAAAGAGTCTTGGCACAGGAGAAGGCAATCGATCAACGGTTTTTTCTATTAAGTTGAGTGGCATTGGGGTGCTGCACTATGCAGCATGCCAGGGCCATTTGGAGGTCTGCAAGTACTTGGTAGAGGAACTTGGGGGTGATATCAATATGGCTGGAGATGAAGGTTGTTCTCTAATTCTTTCCTTCTCATTTAAATTAGCATATAATTATCTGTGACAAGATATATGTAAATTTTGTTTCTGTGCATTTTTTTTTCAGATGTGACACCTTTTATGATCTCTGCTCAGTCTGGTGATCTTCCTACTATGAAGTACTTTCTTGATCATAGTGGTGATCTAATGAAAACAGATGATAAAGGATGCACAGTTCTTCACCACGCTGTATGCACAGGTTACTCTCCCACAGGTAGCAGACATGCACACATGTTATGTATTGTGTTACCAAGTATTTGTACAGGACAATCATGCAGTTCAAAAGTGTTTCAACAAGAAATCTGCTTCTGTCAATTTCCATGTGGCTATTCTATTTTCTTGTGTTTTGAATATACTGCTGGTCAAAGTTGGATAAGTTTTGCTCTTTTATACCATGGTGACTTCCAATGCATTGAAATTTGGTTATTTTTATATGCTTGCCATTTTCCTTTCGTTTTGTACTCAATTTATTTTACGTTCATAACTTATATACTGATCTTGCTTGCTGTAGGAAGCTGTAAGGTAACAAAGCTTCTGCTTTCCAAAGGAGTGCCTGTTGATGTAGACACTGGCTGTGGAACACCACTATATCATGCTGCTACCAATGGGCAGGATAAGACCGTGAAGATTTTGTTGGATCACCATGCAAACGTATGCATCCCTAGAATTTCTTACTACTTAGATGAAATGTGTGAATATGTGTTCACTCGAGGCTGTTTTGGTTGCTTCGATTGGCCTATCCTTTATATGGTAGCTGAGTACCCTTTATTTTTAAAAAATCATCTTACATTATGTGATGTTACTAGAGAGAATTTAGGGGTAATCTTTATCATGTTACTGAACTAAATTGTTGAGGCAATTCCATCCTATGCCATACCTTGTAGATACCCCAAGAGGAAGATTATTTTCTTATCATCAAAAGGTCCCTGTGGAAAGTTAGTGCATCCAATTTTCACGTTTTTTTTTTGTTTTTTCTTAAAACAATTTTGTTGTGAAGTTTGATTTTATTTATAGAATTATTGCACTATAACATATTTACCATGCATATATTTTTGTCACTTATCAGTATATTTCATTTTAGTGATTGAGTTCTTTACGCAAAGTAGTCAAGAATATTATATTCCAACCTTATTCATTGCATAGTTACTATCTGAAGATAACTATTATGAGCAATTTTTTATTTTTCTTACTTATTTAGCCGTATTCCTATGATGATGTTTCCGAATT
Organism: Paspalum notatum; assembly: GCA_022530915.1. Taxonomy (NCBI): domain Eukaryota; kingdom Viridiplantae; phylum Streptophyta; class Magnoliopsida; order Poales; family Poaceae; genus Paspalum; species Paspalum notatum. Next base: position 31,390,257 of record CM039692.1, read on the forward strand.
GATTAGTGTGTGTTTTCTTGTTCATAGATCCAGTCTAGTAGGAGCATAGAAATAGAGGCATTGCATATCACATACCCATTAGTCCATAATAATAAAAGGATGGACACAATCCATTTGTTAGGAAAGCCTTGTCAATACCTCTGGTTTTCTTTATTTGATGTTAGCTAATGCAATTACTAATGGGCACCAAACGTTAAAGATCGGAGGGAGTACTATTTTTCCCTCCCTTAGCTATTGTTTGTCCCATCACTTGATGGGTGCTATCTCTTAGCAATTGTAAAAACTATAACCCAGATTTTATGTACTGAGTCAACTCCTCAAATGCTTTTATATCTTACCATATTTGCACCTTATCTCCTCCATCTATGATCCTTTGGCTTAATTTCATTGGTTGATACCACCTTCATCCATTCATTGAAGTCTCCTCTGGTGCAATAATTTCAGTTGTGCTTTGTTGCCTTTGGTGGCAAGGCATGTGGCCAAAGTAAAATGATTTTTTTCCAAAAAATATGAAACCTTATTGTCCATGTATGACACTGATATGCTATCATACTAAGGGGAAATAGTTATGTTTTCCTTTCAGCCTAACACAGTTTTCCGCGACATCTGTACTCCACTTTTGGGTGCTATTGTTTGCCGTTCATTGAAGTGCATCAAGCTACTCATTAAGGTTGGTATTTTTTTGACTATTTCTTTGAGCACTGCTATGTTTTAGGTAGTTGTTATTTTGGTTAGTACTTACTAATACCTTTTGTTCCATGGTTTTTGCTGCTATACATGGGTACAGCATAATGAACATTATATCGTACAATCTTTTTTCACAGGCTGGAGCTGACGTTAATGGTAAAGGTTCCGCTCTATCTCCTTTATGTTTCACTACAATGCAGGGAGGTTATACCAACTTTGTTAAGTTTCTATTAAAGGCTGGAGCAGACCCTAATATTCCAGATGATGTATGCATTGTTTTTTAAGATCTCTCTCCCTTCCTTGTTGAATCACGTCATTAGTTTTTACAGAAATAATAATTTTTCACTTGTTGTTGCAGTTAGGCAGGTTGCCAGTTGAGCTTGCTGCATTGAATGATTGCATGGAAGAAGTTGAATTGCTGTTTTCCCTGACTACACCAATTCCAGATGTCTCAAACTGGAGTATTGAAGGAGTAATATCTCATGCTAAATCTGAAAATAAAAAGGCATTGGTATGTTATATAGCTGGAAGGTTCCTCAGCTTGCAGGCTATTCTGTATAACTCCCTTTGAAATCTTGACTTTTGGATGTACATCCACATAGAACCCCAGTATCAATAGTAGTAATAGTAGTAACTAATCAATAACCATTATTGCTGTGATCGGATCTGCTACTTGTGGCTGTGGCTGCAGGGATAAACCATCCATCCACCGTTCAGTAGAAAATCTAACTCCTACTACAAGCTTGGCTGTTGTTACTGCTGTGCAGTTCAGCAAAAGCAAGCACTTCTGATTAGTCTCAGTTAGGTTGCTTCTAGCACACCACACATCCCCATTTTTACAGTCTCATTTTCCGTGCCATATGCACGCTCTCCCTCTCTCTCTGCTGTCTAACATAATCAACTGTCCAAAATACACATACGCCATGCACGGTCTGCTGGAGCCTTAGGCAACCCCGCCCACCCCCACAAACACACCCACACACCAAACTGAGGCCATGTTTGGTAACATTGGCTGTAGAATACCATAGTATTCAAATACCGCAGTATGTAGTAGACAGTGACAGGAATACCAAGGTTTTGGTTTGCCCATTCAAAACCACAGTATTCCTTAAAACTACAACATGTTAGCACAAATACTGAACTTATAACTAATAAGCCAACGGTATCTTCCCCATGAACATTCACGACAGTTCTGAATAGCACAAGCCAATAGTTCACAGCAGTGTTCACATGACTTAAGAAAAAAAACAACAAAATAGATCATGTCAAATAACATAACACCAGAGTTTCATTTGTTTACTTTCAGTTATTAGATATTGTGCTTTAGTGGATAATGGAACGGAGATGATTGAAATTTCAGCATATCACCTTGTTCCCTTGCATTGCTTATAAGCATGTGAAAGAGCTGGCCACTTACTCCCTCGGTTCATCTTTGTTAGGCGTATAAACAATGTTCACCAAAGACCAAGGAGCACCCCCTCCATTCACCATTCACTAAGGCCGCTGTCACCAGTGAGCCTATCCAACCCCGCCTATCCACTATTCTAACTACCTCCCTCTCTGTCTACAGTGCAAAACAGTGTTTTGGGCTTTCCTTTTGGACCACCTGATGACAGCAGCCTAAGGTGCACTCTATTAATGCACGTCGTTTATGCCGCTTCATTTACTCAGCAGCCGCACACGTCACTTCGTTTCCTTAGCCGTAGAGAAAGTAGGATGTACTAGTAGAGAAGTAAACATGTGACCTTTGTGTGCCTTGTATGCGACTTGAAGCAACGCGCACAACAGCATTAATTGCAAACAGGAGGAGAGCCGACGGAGTGCCTTAGCCACGACAATACGCCTAAGATTTGTGAATGTTTTTCCAAGGCAAATACGCCTAAGATGAATGGAGGGAGTACTTATCTATGGATGTGTGGTGAATATGTATCTATCGTTCTAGACAAATGTGTTTTCATTCTAAAATTCTACTCAATTGCAGCACACCAAACTTTTGTTACTTGATTGCTTAGGATCAATGCCATATTGAAAGAAGAAGAGCTATGTTCAAGGAACAGGGAGACCGGGCATTCAGGCAGAAGGACTATGCAATGGCATCGGAATGCTATGGTTTGGTAAGTATTTGTGTCTATCTACTAGTACAATGTGGAAGATCCTTAGGCAGCTTATTCTATTTAAGGAATACAAAATGTGGAAAACATTATCTTCCTTAGGTATCTTCTCTAATTTCCTTCTTATAGAGAATAGATAGTGCATGTGTAGCTTGACAGTGAAAATGATGCTCAGGCTCCATCTTCAACATGGTCATGTGTGTTGGTCATGCGATTTTGATTAAACCGAATTCTGGACAAACTAAAGTTGAATCCATCTAAAGCCCGTAATCCCTTGTCATGTTAAGAATGCTCTGAAATACAGACTATGAACTATCTGAAATTGAGTGGAAGCACATCCAGGAATGTAGTCTATGTAGGGGCAACAGGAAGTGACATTGATCTGTCAAACAAGCATGGTTTATTAAGGGAATAGAGCATGTGGCTACTAGTAATAACATAATTTAAACTTCTCCTTTTTGTTAAAATCCCGTTTCCATTTGTCACCATTTAAGCTTGGGAAATGTAAACTGTATAACCTGTAATGTTTGACCATATAGGCAATAGATCACGCACCAGATGCAGTATTATATTCAAACAGGAGCCTCTGCAAACTGATGATGGGTGATGGTGAAGCTGTTCTGTCAGATGCATACAAGTGCAGAATGATGCGACCGGACTGGGCAAAAGCTTGCTATCGTCAAGCCGCAGCTCACATGCTACTCAAGGTGACATATAATTGTAGCCGGGAAATCTGTTTATTTACTTTACCTCAAATTTACCTGTGATGTGGTGTTTTCATGCCTTATGTGCCTGGATGTTCTGTGCCTTTAGGAGTACAAGCAAGCACGTGATGCACTCTTGGATGCGCAAAAACTAGACCCTGGAAATGAAGAGGTTGAGAGAAAGCTATGGTAATCTCATAACCTGATACCTTTTGTTTATCTCTTTTGAGTATTGTCTTCTAAATATGGTTGTAGATTGATAAACAAGCTGTGTATTAAAATTTTGTGAGAAATGCCTATAGGCTATAGACACTAACGCAAGTGCATGTAACTTTAAAATGCCATTGTACCATGGCCGAGTGGTTCCAGATTTCCAGCTGACATTTGCTTCATTCTTGTGGTTTTTGCAGAGAGGCAATGGAACTAATGAAGCTCTGCCCGGACAAAGATCAGTGCTGAACCCTGACCGTCTGACTTCAGTTGGATAACTACTATCATAGGTCTTATACGTTTGTTAGGGACAATGATTTCAGTTTAGCAAGTGCCTACCGAAATATGGAAGAGCACAGAATTTGGTGTTTCGCTCATGTGTGGAAAGCCAAGCCAATACTTAGAGGGTGCTCGTTCTGAGGCGTTTTGCGGTGCGGGAACACAGCAAATCCGCACTGCGCTACTAGAACCTAGCAGAGCCTTAGAGATTCACAGTTCCTTTGGAATCGATTTGAGCCGACTGAGATAACCAGCCTTTACGGGCGCGATCAACATTGCCGAACAAGGCAGAGTACACCGCCTTTCGGTGCATCAGGTTCTTTTGTTATGCCAAAGGCAAAGGGTTCCGTTTACCAAACCTGCTGTGTGCTCAGCGGGCTTCATGCGCTGTTGAAATTGTCCTTGTGTTTGATGTTCCAGCAAAGATTGTGCAAACAATGAAACAAAGTTTTATGAACTTGCTCACTGCCATGATGCCTTATCGTATATTATCGTTTATATCAATCAATGCGACGCAAGGAATTCCTAGCACGATAGGGCATGGTGTCTAGACTCCAGTGTACTAATTACTACAAAATTCCTGGACTAGATCTTTGACACTCATGGTAGTACTAGAGTCCGGTACTCCGGCCCTTCAACTTGGTGCTACATGTGCATGCCCTACAAAAATTCACTGGTGTCTTGCAGACATTCATTATTAGATAGGTATTTTTTTTAGGAAACAGGAGGGGGCTCTACTGATTAGATATATATTAAGGAGCAGACAAAGGAGTTCCATCAAGGAACAAAGAAGGAAAAGAAGATCAAAGCAATTACACAAAAGCTTCTAGCCATTGCTCATGAGCATTGAAAGGACAGAGGAGGAAAAGAAGATCAAAGCAATTACACAAAAGCTTCTAGCCATTGCTCATGAGCATTGAAAGGACAGAGGACCTTTCCCTAGAAACCACTCTACATGACATCAGTATGATCCATTGCCGAGGACACTGAATCATAAGAAAACAGCTAAGCTAGAGGGCTGCAAACTCAAGGGCGTCAGCCAGCCGAATCATCAGGTGAATTCTACTCCACAGGTGCAATGGATCAGCATTACTCAACAGCAAAGCCTCCCAGTTTCCTGCTTTTCAGGGCAGCAAAACTTTTCATACAAAAACATTTAGTTCTACTAACGCATAGCATTACTGCCAAGATCACCAAGGTAACCATAGTAAACTCAGACTACACGGAAGGAAGAGACAACAGAAGCAAAGCAGAACATATTCAAATGGCCAGTTTCTCCATCGCCGTATGGTTTTCTCCGCTACCATGACAGTCATCTTCCAGCATCGCGAGCTCAAACTCTGGCTCATCAAGGGAGAAGTTTGCGCTTTGAAGCACGTTCTCGACGAAGTCATCACCCCCCACATCCCACAGCTTTGACTCTGGATCAGTTAGGTATTGCTCTGTGGTCCTCGATAGGAGCCGCAGATTCGTGTGGACGTACACCAGATCTTCAGCACATTTTGAATGATGTTTCCCCTTCATGATCTTCTCGATGCAACTGTAAGTGTTCCAGTTCCTCTCATAGCAGGAAGCTGAGGCGGGCTAAGAGAGAAGCTTGAGAGCCAAGCTCTGCAACTTAGATGCTGAAGCTCCGTGGGTCACCCACCATGTCTTTGGGTCGAGTATATCCCTGCCGACCATGGAAGCCAAGCTGAAATACTTTGTTCCCAGAAGAGCAAACTCTGCATATTGTTGTTTGATTGTCCTCAAGTCGTCTGTTGTGGGAAACAATTGCCTCAAGCAACTATTTCTCACATCAGACATCTCACTATCATGATGAGGAGGCACACGATTGACACCTTCATCAATCCAATTGACACTGTAATGCCTGCAACAAAAAAAAAAGAGAGGAAAAGGTAAAAGTTGTGTCTTCGGCAAAACAAGAAGCCATCTAGCAATTACTAGTAACTAGGATTCACCTTGGATTCAGCATGTGTGCTAGACAATGAAGTGGAGTTTTGCTCTTGTTCCACCAATCTGCCAAGATGCCATGCACAACAGAGTAAAACGTTGACTCCTGCTCAGGTGTCTTCTCTTCATGCTTATAAATGGCAGCCTTTACCTTTTCAACCATATTATCCCACATTTCGTAGATCAAACGGAAGCATGACTTTTCAGTGTCCACCATGTGTATCATCGAATATATAGGCTCGGTGAAAGCAAGAATATAGTCAATTCGATCCCACCACAAGTCATCAATAAGTTTTCGCCTCGCAATCTGTGAGTCTTCTATGTTTTCCTTCCTGTAAGCTGGCCACTGGTCACTGACGATCATCCTCAGAAGAGATTGTTTGATCAACCGAAACCTCTTTAGCATAACAATATCAGAAGCAAAACACGAGTCAGGAATATCAAGCATCTTCAATTGACTAAACTCGTCAAATATTGACCACTTCATCGTGTGATTGATTATGAAATTCTTGATGAAGGTTGTAGCCTCTACAACTTCTGCGATGCAGTGGCAATCTATGAGGACAACGTTTTCGCTACTCTTAGCGGAACAAATATTGTTCAAAGCAAGACTTAAAGTATGAGCAATGATGGGCGTCCACTTAATGTGACTGTATTTTTCTTGAATCAGAGCCCCAGCAGCTCTGCAAACAGGATCATTATCTGTGATAACTTGGACAACGTTTTCTGGTCCAACATTTTCAATTGCAGAAACAAACTTATCTGTGATATACTCCTTTGTCTTCACCACATCTCTGTTGTTAATTGCTTCCAAAAAAACCGGTCCACATCCGCTGCCCCCGTGTCGCTCCTCCTGAGCGACATGGGCGGAACTCGCCGCCGTCGCCTCAGCCCCCCGCCACCGGCCCTCCTCGACCTCGCCGCCGCCTGAGCCCGCGGCCGGGAAGCCCGCGCAAGGGCAAGGACGGCGGCGGCGGGGCCATCTCTCTCCTCTTTGCAGGTTGTATTCCTCACGGGGACTTCGGGTCCTCTTCGCCGGCACCTCGCTGGAGGCCAGATCCAGCGGCCCCTTGGCTGGATCCGGCCGGGCCTGGTCCGGATCTCGTCTCCGGGGCCGGTGGAGGGCGCCGCCGCCCGGCTGCTTCTGCGGTGCGGCGCGCGGAGGGGGACGCGGCCACCGCGGCTGGGGGGCACTCGCTCGCTCGCCTGGCTCGGTGGTGGCGACCGGCGCGTTCCATTCGGGAGGAGGAGATTTTCCGGCGAAAGCCATCCACCTCCTTGGAAGCGTTGTTTTGGGAGCTCCTCTTCTTTCCTCCTCGCCTTGGCCATTTTGGGGGTTCGCTCTGGCTGGTCGGCTGGCGGCAAAGCTCCGGTGGTCGGCGTTGGCAGGCTCGCCGCGGGCGGAGGGGCGTCGCCACGATGCTGCGGCGGCAGTGGCGCCGTCGTTTGCGGGGGCCCTATAGGGTTCGAGCGTCGGTGGATGGCGGGAGTCGGCAACGTGCGGCATAGGCCTTGGGATGGCGGCTGTGGTGGCTGCTTCTGCAGCCCTTCGTCCATGGTGCCGGTGGTCACCACTGCTCAGGTCTCAGCTGGGGTCGTCAGAGGAAACTCTGCCTACATTCCACTAGGCGGGCGGCGGCGGCGCTTCGGCGTCGTTCTCCTTCTTCAAGGCGTCGTCCAGAAGACCTTCAGCTTCCTGTTTTTGTGGTCACCGGCCCAACGTGGGGGCTTTTCGTCACTCTTCTTGGCTCGGTGGTGGTGGGTCGGAGCTACTCCTGGCGTCTGTCTGCTCCGGGTGCTCGGTGCTGTTGGTCCAAGCTCGGTGGTGAAGAGTCGGAGCTGCTTCGCGTGGGGTGCGTCGAGGCTCGGCAACGATGGCGCACCTCGTTCTTCCTCCTTTGTGCTGGTGCTTTGTGTATAGGCGGTGTCGGGTGGCTTTGGCCCTGCCTATTGCCCATCGTGGGAAGTCGGAGCTGCTTGTCTCTTGTGATGAGCTCGGCAACGATGACACACAGTGGGCATTGTTGGGCTGCCGTTGTGCGGAGTGTTTTAGGGTGGTCTTTCACCAGTTCAACCGTGCGTTCTGTGAAGGTTTCCGGCCCAGTTTTCTTTAAAACTGAGTCAATTCTTTTCTTCTTAATCGAAAGGCAGAGCTCCTGCTGTTACGTTCAAAAAAATAACCGGTTTCCTTTCAACATCTGACTACCCATCCGCAACAATCGTCACACCCGCCTTCCCCCATGTGCTTTTGATGATCTCTAGAATGCCTTCCATGCGAGTCCTTTCTTGCTGTAAAAGAGTTGTCTTCAGCTGCTTGGGCCCAGGAGGTACATAACCAGGAATGTGGACCAAAGAGGCAATATAAAATGAACTACGGAGAAATGGGTTCCTTGCAATCTGGAATGGTAATCCGGCAGGTACAAACTCCATGGTAAATGGCAAGCCATAGAAGATAAAGAGAGTGTTGTCATGTTTAAGATGCCAACCTGAAGTATAGAACATCATTGCAATCTTGGCATCCAAATGACCTCGAATTTCTGCATCTGTGAAATCAAAGATGTCTTTCTTCCTGGTGGCCAAAGAGTACGAACTCCGATATTCTGGATTCCTTGCAACATTGAATGATAAGCCTGAAAAATACAAACTGACAGTAAAGGACAAGCCATACAGCACAAATACAGGGTTTTGAAGTTTAAGAAGTTAACCTGAAGAATAGAAAATTCTTGCAATTATGGCATCCAAATGTTCTTGAATTTTCATAAGATAACCCTCCTCTTCTAGTACATCTGTGTTCTTCTTCCTTTTCTTTGACTGAACCATAGCTTTGCCTGTATCTGGCACGGCAACAGAAAAACTACCAACAGCTGAATGGGATCGAGGCACACTTGAGGGTATGGTTCTTTCATTTCCATATTTTGATGCAAAGAACTCATCCCATACTTGTGTGCGGATAGTAGGGGTCATTCCTTCACAAGATCTGAGCTAATGAGCAAATGCGCCTCCACTGCAGAATAGTTTCCAAGAAATGCGCGATTGCAATAGTCACATAGGAACCTTGCACTTTCTCCTTCCAAAATGCTAACATATCTCCTTCCATCATAGTTCCCAGAATCATCATCCCCACTGTCCATCTCACAAGCTCAGGGCCTGATAGGTAATTCACAATCGTTACCAGAAGTTAGCAGTAAAAAGACCAATGCTGATGCAGGTCATCATAACAGAATTGCAAAACAACAGAGGTTTCTTTTCGTTCAGAACTTGGGGTGGAAACAATAAAAAATGCTCCCAAACCATGGATATTCGTTCCTTTGTTTCTTGAATTGATTTATATGAGAATAATTTAAAAATTGACCAACAGAACCTATGAGGCTGAGTCCAATGGAACTCCCTATATGGGTTCCCTAAACACTGTTTTGTACTGTTTGACATAAATGCTGCACTGTACACAGGGAGATGGGTAGTAGGGGTAGTTGGGATAGTGTTTAGAGAGTGAGTATAGGGAGTTCCATTGGACTCAGCCTAATGCAGCTAGTCACTTCTAAAAATAAGGGAGCACACAAAAGACAAAACATGATTTTTCACTATTTCCATAATGCAAACAACCGTTACGGCAAGGGCTTTCCGAAAAAATCATCGTTGACGCTCAAAATGAGGCTTCAAACCCTAACCGTTTGTTTTGGGTAAAGCAGTGATGAGAGGTGAAGGCGTATCCAAGAACGCTCCGACGAATGCCCCGCGCGGACGCCGTGACGCCTCAAGAGCACACGAGCGATTCGCAACGCCAAGGTGTATCCTTAACACCTACGGAGGAAAGAGAGACTGCGGCAGCGCCGCCGCGGACGACGAAAAACCCTCGTCGCAAGGGCGCGGAAACCCCCCTCGGCCCCTCTTCTCCCCTCAAGTCCCGCGCAAAGCAATCGTCGGCTCCGCGCAAAGCCAAGTGGCCAGGAGCCCAGGAGGGGGCGAAGCCTGGGCCAGGCTCAAATTCTCAACCTTTTGCGTTCAGCGCTACGACCCGTGGCCGGGGCTCTTGCAGTTCACCTGTGGATGTCCACACACCCTTTTCCCATTCTATTTTCTTCGTTCACTACTGGATCTAATTTTTGTTTTGGTCCATGTTTATTCTAAAATCAGTCCAATTTAAATTTAAGAAAAAAGAAATTATATATACAAGAAATTTTTTAATTCATAATACTTGTGTTATATGTCAACCAGAAAAATATTCTAATTTTTCTATTGAAATATTCTAATTTATATGGAAAATATTCTATCATCACAAAAATAATATTCTATCTAAAAATTAAGAAATGTTCACCTTCGTAACAGCCATATTCTATATTCCCAATTATAATGTTATTAGTAATGAAAAATATAGAATTAATAAATAAGAAATAAAATCTGTCCTTTAAAAAGAAAAAAGGGGAAATACAAGTCAACACAAAAAAAAAGAAAGAAAAACCATAGTAGAGAAACGTTATATAGGGATAATTAGACTCAACAATATAGAGAGAAAGGGTGAGTTGACGGTGGACCTCGTCGACCTGGGTGAACCAAAAGATTGCCACCCATGGCCCGTAGGTCAGTTATCTCAACAACATGCTAAACATTGGTTGAAAAATAAATACATAAATAAACAACGATGTGCATGGCTTCCCCTATTTCTTTAATTTTCTCAACATAGGTTAGTGTTTTTTTAAAATATAGTTCTCTCAGCAACGTGGTAAACATTGGTTGAAAAATAAATAAACAACGATGTGCATGGCCACCCCTATTTCTTTTAACTTTCTCAATATAGCTGCAGCGGCAAAAAAAAAAACACACAAGAACAGGGATATACAAGAGTTGTTGGACATGTTCAGAAATGAACAAGTGAAAACATCAGGATTCTATTATAGGCTACAAATTGATAAAGATGATAGTAGGTCAAAAATATGTTCAGGACTGATTTCATGGGGCGAATGAATTACCAACTCTATGACGATTACGTATCGTTTGACACCACTTTCAGCACAAACAATTATAATATGCCGTTTGCGCCTATAGTTGGGGTAAACAATCATGGCAACACTGTGATCTTTGGTTGTACCCTACTACAAGACAAGAGAACTTCAACTAAGCATCATGCTCAAAAGAATGAATACCTACAGGATATGTATGATATTAGAAGATATTAAGCACCAGCATACTTTAAAGATAACTTGTATGCTCTTCAATCACTAGGAGTGAAAGTACAAATTCGTTATTTAAAAACTATGTGAAACGAAAAGATACAATAGCAATTTTTTTTCCTACACTACCAGGCAACTCAACAGATTAGGTAGGAAGAAGTATGTGTCATAGGCGATAACATTATCAACTTGGTCGAAGTCCCTAATGGAGGAAGCAATCACAATTTTCACTAGAGCAATAGTGGGAAAATTAGAAATAGAGATGAGAAATAACGCTGCATATGTTGTGGAGGAAGAACATGATGGGGTTGTGTTCATATTAAAAAGGGTGAAGAAATATGACAAAGCTGAATATCACAGGGGCGTGTACAAGGTTACAGTTTCGGAAAATGTGTAAGTTTATAGATGGAATGTGCAAATTTTGAGAGAGATGGAATCCATTATTGCCATGTATTTAATATAGCTACAAGAAAAGTCTTGACAAAGCTGACAAAACCATTCATTCACCTCCGGTGGACTATTGCAATGCGCTCAAACCTAAGTGCTAAGTGATATGGCACATATTACTGAGAAGTGTTACTAACCTTAGGGATGTGAGAAGATGATAACCCCGTTAGGGGATGCTAATATATATAGATGATATCATGGGCCACATAGGCCTAGAGTATATGGGCCTTAACAAGAAGACCATAGAAGAAGATGGTTTGGTCCGTTATGCAATATTAATGAGCAAAATGTCAACGTTTTGTCGGGAAATGTGTTTGGATGAGACCACAAGCAATATGTTCATTGAAGACGTCGATAAACTTGTGAAGACAAACAAGAAAAGAAATGCAACAACTGATAGAGAAGATCAGGCTGTTGTTGTTGATACAGAAGTAGGAGGACTTGGGCAAGGGTATGCTGAAACATATGCTATTGCATATAAGGATCCTCCTTGAATGAATCCACAAGTATTGGGTTGGGTAAAAGATTGAAATCAATTTTAGAAAAGATCATGATTGAAGCGAAGAAAAAACAAACCTATGGAAGTGTAGCATTTGCAGGTCCACCAGCCGCTTCAGGGATAAAAGCAAAAACAAATCCAACAATATCGAAACAAGAAAAGGCAAAAGTTCATGGAGTGTCCAATCAAAAGGAGAGCATGCATGTGTAGCCATGCCTCTTGTTGATCCATTGCAGCAGTCAACACAAGAGTCAGATTGAAGAAAAGTGCATTATGCTTTTTACATGTTTCATATAAAAAAGAGGAAAATGCACCGGAGGCCCCTTAACTTGTCCGGTGGTGTCATTTAGGTCCACCACCTTTGAAACTGCAGGTTTGAGTCCCTAACCTTTGTAAGTTGTTCACCGTAGGTCCATACCCCTTCGTTCTATGTTTCCTTTTACATTTAGACCCCTCAAATTTCTCCCTCCCTCTCATCCATGCCCTTCTTCCTCCTATCCTTCCCTCGCGCCTGGCCCCGACGACATCCCCACGGTTGTTCTTCGCCCGTCGGTCGCGACACCGCCATCCCCACGGTCGTGCCTCCCGTGCGTGACCGCCGGTCGCGCAGGTCGGGGAGGCTGAAGCCCGTGCGGGACCGAGCCGTGCCGCGGCCACGCTTGCCTCCGCCAGGGCTGGGCCCGCCTACCACGTCGGTCGTCGGCGCACGGCCAGTCCGAGCCGGCCCGGCCTCGTCTCTTCTGCCCGACGAAGAGAAGAACGAGAGGAGGAGGAGCGCCAGGGGCTGGCCGCGGGGCTGGCCGTCCATGACCGCTCCGGTGGCGGCAAGCATGCGCTGCGAGCGGCCTCCTCCTCGCCCCCGGGGCCTCCTCCATGCCGGCTTAGGCCCCCGTGGCCTCCTCTTCCACACGGCCACCGGCCGTCGCGGGCTCCTCCTCCGCAGGGGAGCTCAACGACGCGGGCACACGGGACAGGGGTTCCTCCTCCTCCGCAGGGGAGCTCGACAACGCGGATGTCATCGTGGGGGAGTGCCTCCCAGTGCATGGCCATGAAGGCAGGGCAGGTGGGCACGGACGCATAGGAGGCGGGGGACGACGCGTCCCGCCGGAGGTGCGCGAGGTGTGGCCTGGTGGCGGCAAAGGCGGCCGCGGCGTCGATGGGGGTGGCCGTGGCGTTGGGCCGCGGCAGGAGGAGCAGGGATGAGAAGAGGAGGACGAAGGTGAAGTATCCGGCGGCGGTGGTGAGCTGGCCCGCGCGCACCAGGCGCCTCTTGCGCGGAGCCGACGCCGGCATCGCGGGCGGCGTGTGGGCGAAGGGTTCTAGAAGGCGGCCGTGGTGGGAGAGGCCCCGCCGGGGGAGAGCACCGCCGCCGAGGTAGAGATAGGAGGAAGAAGGCCATAGATGAGAGGGAGAAAGAAATTTGAGGGGTCTAAATGTAAAAGGAAACATAAAATGAAGGGGTATGGACCTGCGGTGAACAACTTACAAAGGTTAAGGACCCAAACCTGCAGTTTCAAAGGTGGTGGACCTAAATGACACCGCCGGACAAGTTAAGGGGCCTCCGGTGCATTTTACTCTATAAAAAATGGTTTAGGTCCAATACTTGTTATTTATGTTGGGAAACAAAGGGCAATGCCCCCTCCTTTTGTACGGGTGACCTGTTTGTTTTGAGGCCGAAGTTGTCCAGGCCAAATTTTAGCCATATTTGACTATGTTTGAATCCAAATAACAAATTTCTCGTTTGTAGGTCTTATTTGGTGCCCAAATAAAACCTATGAATAAAAAAATGTTATTTAACCAATATTTCTTCAGATTCAAACATGGTCAAATTTTGACATGGCCAACTTCAGCATCAAACCAAACAAGCCCATATGCGCGCGCCGGCTTCTTGCATTGCTTGCACTCCTCCGATGCGTTCCAATGCTGATGATGATATACACACACGTATGTATATGAAGCATAGTAAAAACCTAGCCCACATGTGTCTGTGATGCTGCCAGCAATACGTGACCCATCATCGTGCTTCCTTCTCTCGAGTCGAGCGAGATGCAGGGCGGGTATGGCTGGCCAGGCAGCTGGCGCAACACTAGTGCCGGCGCACAGGTCTCTTAAAACCAAACCATTTGTCTTTTGTTCTTAGCTAGACCTTCTATTTTTTTATCAAATTTATAAATAAAACTATCAGCGTTTTTGACAGTAAATAGGCATATTATGAAAATACATTGTATGATAAATTTGTCGATATTTATTTGGTAATAAAAAATATTATTACCTTTTGGTATAAACTTAGTTACGTTTAACTTAGAATAAAACTATAATATTTTTTTTTGTATGGAGGGAATATTTACCTCTGTGCTATTATTGTCTTTAGAATATATCAGTGCTAAGATTAATCGATGCATATGCTTCTCAATTTTCTCTTTTTATGGTGTATAAATGGTGACATGCAGAAAATAATTTTCTAAAATAGCTAGATTTACACTTTTTATAGAAAAATTTGCAAAGGCTAAATTGGCACTCAATCTGTTAGTGTTACTTTCTTTTAGGAGATTCTTTCTCCTATGAACGCAAAACTACATACTACAACTATGGATCTGTATGAGATTGAATTAGCAGATCTTGATATTAATCAAGTCACTACATACGTCTTATTAGTAGATGGCCATGGGTAGCATATGTATTATTAGGTAATGAAGAGATGCTTGCTATGCGCCTATGTGGTGTGGTGTGAAGTGGCAACGATGTGTTGTGAATTGTGATCTTGTTGTTGCTGTGATGGTACAAGTATATAGGTGATGGTGGTTGGTGCCTTCAGTTGATGTCTGCGGGGAGTCAGAGCTGCAAATCACCTTTGTGACAAACTCAGCAACGATGATGAACTAGATCTTTTCTTTTCGATAAAAGAAGCTTTATTAATCTTAGACAATTACATCAAGATGATACAACAGAACTAAGATTACTTCCGGCCTCTACACACTAAGGTGTACACAGCCAAAAAAAAAAAGAAAAAAAAGGAACAAACTAACATCTCAAAGCGAGCTCCAGATCTATCTTTTCCGGTTATCATTGTGTTTTAGTGGGATGCTCAGGAAGAATCTTATGGGCTGTTGTGTTCAGGTTTTTCATTGTATTTCCTTAAAAACCACACGGTTGCACGTTTTTCTCCTATTTTTCTTCATAAAACTGTTCAATTCATTTATTCTTAAGTGAACATTAAGAACTCCTTATACTTGGGTTCCATTGGGAAAAAACTTACATGTAGATTTTGATTTTGTTAGAATTGAGTTGGGCACCAACACCAAATTGGACTCCTTTTGGAAATGGATTATAAAGCCATATCCAGCAGCATACCTATCGCACTACCAATATTCAAATTTACTCTATCCCAGAACAAAGTTTTGCACGTCCATTTGCATATTCCACTAAAGATCGCCTAATGCCAAATCCTTTTTGGATGGTAGCTAATTCGCTAGTTGGAATCCTATTCACTCAATATAGAGGGGTCAAACTCTATATTGGGAGAGGCCACCTCTAGGTATATCCCAATACCATGTATTTAGAGCTGTGATTCTAAACTTAAATTCCACGCATAAACAAAGCAACAAAAAAAAAATCATGAAATCTTATTCCAATTCCCAACTTACGCTCCAATATTTGACAACCATGACCGCTAACAATCCAAGGTTTGACTCTCATAGTGCTACGTAAAAATACGTTACAAATTTTGGTTAAAATGAAATTATAAAAGAATTTTGAAGACAAGTGTAACTTTCATGTTTCTAAATTAAATTCTTTGCAAGCTACTCGTCATGAAAATTTCAAAAGAAAAAAATCGAGCCTTGAACAAACTCAAAACATACGTGTCCTGAGGAGGTAACAAAGATAAGCAAAGCATATATATCTGGATGGTCTTTTCCTCAGGCTCTAGCACTGGCAGCGGTGACCGCTGAGCCGGCTGATCGCCTAAAGCCTGAGGCGAGGCCATCTCCAACCATTTTTCCATCCTCCATCTCCCATCGCTATTGCAACTATTTCTCACTGTCAGCAACTATTCCTCACTATCAACGATGCAGAATAGTGATAGGTATAGGAGATGGGGGCAGCGCTGGAGCCGGCCTGAGAGGCAGTGGCAGCAGGGCGCATAGCAACATGGCGCCTTATCTATGTTCAGGCCACCAGCTAATTTTTGGACTGCAGTCAGTATTGAGGATGGAGCTGAGGTATCAACGTTCACAGTGGTTCCCAGGAGTAGGATATCCTACGTGATGATCAGGCCTCTTGCGTGCTGTGAACAGATGAGTGGCACTCTCTCTGTTTTTATTTATATGATGCCCACTGGAGATAAAGAAACGGAGATAGTAGTATTTAATATTGATATGATTTGGAAATCTTCTCCACAGACCAAGTGAGTTATTTATCAATTTTTCAACCGCTTTTTACAAACAAACACACGACGAAATATGCACCTGGTAGGTAGCACCCCTCACACTTCACTAAAAACTCCGAAAAAGAACTGGGAAAATTGGCATCCGGCCCTCCGAGCATTCGCAAGATCTCGCGAAGATCATGTAATCACACAAATGCCCTTCGCAATGCATGTCTATGTCCATTTTTTTTTCTGACTGGGGCTGGAAAAATAGCTTGAAGCTCGTGGCTCGGCTCGGGCTCGGAACGGCTCGCGAGCCTCCAACGAACCGAGTCAAACTTGATTTTTTGGCTGGCAAAAATAGCGAGCCGGCTGGCTGGCTCGCTTCTCGTGAACTCGGTCCAAGACAGCTCAACAATAATTATATGATGATTGATAAATTAACTCTTCATTATTAGTGGTATAAATTAATATTTATATACATAACATAGCAATTTGTATATACATAAAAAATATGCGCCACATAATTATTATTATCATTTAAAAAATATATAAATTAATTTATTTTGAGCTTAATTTATATTTTTTTTAGTGCGGCTCGCGAGCCGGCTCGAGCTGGCTCGCAAACCTCCACCGAGCCGAGCCGAGCCGAACCGAATTTTCTGGCTCGCAAAAATAGCGAGCCGAGCTCATTCACTTACCGAGCCGCACCGAGCTTCGGCTCGTTTCCAGCCCTACTTCTGACCACGTTCCTGATATTAGTACTACCTGATAAATCAATGGTCAGAGTCAAACATTTGACTGCCGTGCACATGGGGCAGGCTTTTTGGACCAGAGAATAGTTCCAACTGGCGAAAGTGCTGCTTGGCCTCTGCTTTGCAAGATGCATGCAGCAGGCAGGCAGGTGCAGGAAACAGTGAAACACACGTTGATCATCACTACATGTTGGAAAGACACATCCGCCGTGCACACGTTGATCATCACTGTGAGCTGCCATTTCATTTTTGACGCATATATTCGCATGCTTAGATCTTCTAAATCTGCGAGGCAAATTACCAAAGAGCCACTGCTTGCATAAATGGCAGTAAATGTGTAAAACCCATGGCAAAGGGGTAATAAACTTGTAACCACTGCCTCATCACCAAATTGGCTACATGAAAATTATCCTTGCTGCTACAATCACCTCCCAAAGGTGGGTAACAACCACCAAGCTACAACTATACAGCGGATGCAGTATCCTGCTACTAATTGGTGCATACATCTTATGATCCATCTTACTCACTTCAGCACATGCTAAATCCCATGGAGGAAAAAAAAAAGAACAACCTCGCAGTCTTGCTTCTGCGACATAAGGGTTTGGGTTTGCAGCTACTTGGCAACGATGAGTTCGTCGAGGGTTACACCGTCACCATCTGAGCTAAGAGGTGGCAGCACCAGGTCATCATCGGCCGTGAAATGGTACTTCTCTCCAATGGCTCTAAGGAGCTGGTAAACCTCAAACATGGTTGGTCTCTCCTTCGGGGTGGCGAGCGTGCAGGAACAGGCGACTTTCAGGAACTGCATCAACTCGCCATCAGTGTCCTTCCCTATCAGCGACTTATCGATGGCATCTTGGAGAAGAGAGTTGTTCGATAGATAATTTATCCATTCCACTAGGCTCCCTCTGAAATTCTCCGGAGCCGTGGAAACGTGGGTAGGCTTCTCACCGGTGACGAGCTCAAGGAGAACCACACCAAAGCTGTAGACATCGCCCTTCGGCGTGGCCATCAGAGTGCGTGCATACTCTGGTGCAACATAACCGAGGTCTCCGAATTCCCCGTTGACAAAGGTGCTGAGATGGGTGTCTATTGGGTTCATGAGCCTAGCAAGTCCAAAGTCCGATATCTTTGGTTCATAATCCTCATCCAAGAGGATGCATTTAGAGCTGATGTTGCGGTGAAGAACTCGAGGGTTGCAGGTATGGTGGAGATATGCAAGCCCTTTGGCTGCACCAATGCCGATTCTTAACCTCAGTGGCCAATCCATCTGACCACCTTCCTCTTGATTTATCTGATCATAGAGTGAACCTTTGGGCATGTGCTTGTACACCAGCAACCTCTCCTTCTTGGCAATGCAAAACCCTAGGAGCGGAACCAAATTCCGGTGCCTTACTTGGCCAAGTGTCTTCATCTCCGATGTGAACTGGGATTCAGAATGCTGCGAGTCTTGTAGCCTTTTCACAGCTAGGAAGGAACCGTCAGGTAGCACTGCCTTGTACATAGTTCCTGTTCTCCCAGTACCTATGATGTTCTCCTTGCTGAATTGG
Organism: Paspalum notatum; assembly: GCA_022530915.1. Lineage (NCBI taxonomy): Eukaryota > Viridiplantae > Streptophyta > Magnoliopsida > Poales > Poaceae > Paspalum > Paspalum notatum. Next base: position 31,408,986 of record CM039692.1, read on the forward strand.
TTCGTGGCCTTCATAAGATCACTTAATTTCATCTTCGAAACTGGATTCTCAAACATAGCGACCTGGATAATAGAAACAGTTATGTCAGAGAGAAAGTTTTTGAAAACTTTTTGTGGACAAGGCAGCTCAAAACTGCCATTCATGCCAAAGAAAAGGGAAAAAAACTAATGATAATAGAGTGGCTTGCCTTGATGGTTTTTGTTCCTTTGATAGTCTTTGCCCACTTATTGTCATCCTCATCCTTTGCCTTCTTCTTGGCTGGTAATCTCCGCAGACAAAAGAACACAACTATTGCACCAATTATGACAACAAGAACGACGCCAACAACAGCCCCGATTATTGCTGCGTTGCTCTTGCTCTTTGCTGAAGCTTGGCAGTCACCCAATGGAGGCCCACACAGTCCTTGGTTGCCACCAAAGCTTGCTGACGAGAAATGCTGTAGAGAACTTGGAATAGTCCCTGATAGTTGGTTGTCAGCAACACTGAATGTTTGTAGCCGAGCAAGGGAACTAAACTGCCCAGGAATTTGACCACTCAATTGGTTATGCTGAAGATTAAGGGTGTTCAAGTAGGTAATGTTATATATAAGCACTGGAATTTCGCCTGAGAAAGCATTATAGGAGAGGTCCAGAGATGTCAAAAACGGCACTTGCTGAGCAATGTCCGTAGGAATGGCGCCTGTAAAGCTGTTGCTTGACAGATCCAACCCAGTCATACTGGTACAATTCCTAAGACCTCGAGGGAATGGGCCCTGAAGACCAAGGTTGCTGAGGCGCAGCGTGAGAACTCGATTCTCATCCGGGTGCCAGCACTCCACACCAGTGAATTTGCATATGAAACCCGCTGTTGCGTTATTTTCAAAAACCCATGTGGAGTTGAGTATACCATTAGGATCATTCACCGATGCCTTCACGTCTTTCAAGCATTGAACATCTTGGTCGGAACTTAAACATGCAGTACTTAACAGCAATAGAAGAAGAGCACTAAGAGCAAAACGATCTGTCATCGAGCACTTTCCCCTGGGACCAATCCAATTTCTCCTTGGTGGGTAGCACCACTTCACGATTCAAGCTTCACCTACACAAAAATCATATTCCAGGCTACAAAATTAGAGACACATGGTTTTCCGAAAATAAAATGAAATGAAATAAAACAGGGACACATATAATAACTGGTGGGAACAACAATATTATGGGGACCTGAAAGTCACCATGCAACTTATTTCTTCCACTACCTAATCAAAATGCAAAATTCGATTCAAACGTGATATCGACAACGTCGGAGGATATGAACCACACACAGGCAACATCAGTAAAGAACCGATCCCCACTACAGGCACGCAAACAACACGAGGTGGCAACTCCCGGGCAAAGAGAAATAAGTGCAAACCGATGCATCGTAAGCAGCAGCAAAAACCGAGCAGGTCGCCAGGCAAAGGCAGATCGTGAACAAACCCTCGATTTTATTATACGAAACCATCAAAAAGGCTTCCTCCTAGTTTAATATCCTGACAGACAGAAACGGCTGGCTCCAGCGGCAAAAAGGGCGCATGGCTTTTGAGCAGGAGAGAAAAATCTCCCCGAAAGCGGGGTACCATACGAACACGTATCTTTCTCCGGATTTCACACCCCGGGGTCGTTCTTTAATAAAGAAAAAAAAAGGCGCCTCAGGCCCTTCCTCCTGATCAAGAGCGCACAGACCAACAGGAACAGCGACATCACATGCACAGCAGGGTTCCTCCCCCGCCCAAAATCCCACACACGGTACGGTGCTCCGCGACACCACAGAGATCGGTCGATTTCCTTGGGTATAATACAATTAACAGCTCCTCTGAGCCTGAAGAACACTCACAATCGGAACAGAGCATGCAAGCATGGTACCGAACTACCGAAGCACGGCGAAATTGCAAGGACAGCAGTAATCAACCACGCCACGCACAGGAAGGAGAAGGCAGTACAAGAAAAAAAAACGGATGGGAGAGGAGAGGGGGAGAACTCACCAGGAGGCAGGAGCTGCTTCCTGCCGTGGCGGGAGCCGGCGGACGGGGAGCGCCGGCGGCCGGAGCGGGGGAGACGAGCGAGGAAGGCGCGGTGCGGGGAGAGAAGAGGAGAGAAGTAATGGGCCGGCCGGAGGACTAGACGGAGCGGGTGTGGAAGTAGAAAGCGAGACGAGAGTTTTCAAAGCGTGTGGGGGCCCAGCGGGGCCCGCGGGAGCCTGACGCGGAAACCCAAGGACTTTCCGGTCAACTCTGGCAGTCCAGTCCACTCCACCCGCCTGCTCTGCCTCTGCGCGCCCTTCGCTTTTTTCTCTCATCGTGGATGGACGATGATGGAGTGGACAGAGGACGGACGGAGACGGCGACGGAGACGGCGGCGTGCACGGCGGTGATGATGAGAAGATTTGCCTCAGCCTGTCCACACTCGCGGACTGTAAACAGTGACGAGAGGCTGCAATTCACACGGCATACTTCCCGAGGCACGCGCGGATGCTAGATTGAGCGCTCCCTCCGTCTGACGCCAAATCTTTCTCTCTCTCCTCCACATCGGACGCGCAGCAGCGGTCCCAACGGCCGGGTTGGTGTCCGCGCGCGGAAGAAGAGGGGTCGGGATAAGAAAGAGGAGGCCGGGCAACGCAAATCCGGCGAACGTGGCCGGTGGCGACGGGCGCGCCTCGTCTTGGCCGTCGACAGGAAGGTAATGGGGAGGTCGGCGGCGGCAGAGGAGGACGCCGTCGGACTTAGACGCAGCTCCACGCGGCGGATCTGAGCCAGAGGGCGTCGGCGGCTCCACGCGGCAACTTCAACCCGGAGGGAGAGGACGTGCGCGGAGGCAAGCCGGCGGCGGGCGGTGAGGTCGCGCAGGCGTGCAAAGGCCGGAGAGATAGAGACGGACGGAGGGGAAGAGGAGGAGAGGAAGAGGCAGGAGCTCGAGGCCGCGGCCTCCCGCGACTGAGGAGCTCGAGGGCGAGGCCAGCGATGTCGACTGCTCTTAGAGGGGAGAGAGAGGCGCAGGAGGAGCGGGCCATGACGAGGCGGCCGGTCTTGGAGGGGCGGAGCAGCGGAGATTCGGGAGGAGAAGGCGGCTGCGCGGTGGAGACGAAGGAGGTGCGGCGCGGTGGATGGATAGGGACCGGATGAAGGAGAAAGAGGATGAGAGGGATAGAACTATTAAAAAATGTGGTAGTTGGTATAGAGTGGGAGAGATAGAGTTGTATAAGCGTGGAGGATTGTTGACTGTATTTAAAAATCGTGATGACTGGATGGTCTTTTAGAGTGGGTGGATAGAGTGCAACGAGTAGACAGCGTCGTCCCGTACATGCAGACAGGGTTTACGTTACCGGTAATATGGGTATTTATCGTTGCGCTACGTACGGACATATAAACTGATCCTAAACTGATAAATCACCAAATAGATGATCTGCTACCTATCGTTGATAATCGCTGCAGACCAATTGATTCATCGGAGATTGGACAGAAAAATATGTGTTTGGTAGTGGAAAAAATAGAAAATTTTGATAATATTTCATTTCGTTGGTTATGTATGGCATTTCACAAGTTAAATTACACGTGCATGCACAATTTGGGTATGCAATTGCATAAGAAAATAAACACGTTCACTTTTTATTTTGTGCATGAAACTGCATTATCCATACGCACACATTGTATGCATACATTTTTCTGCACAATTATGCAAACAAAGCAAATATATATATTCACACATGCAACCAGATAGCGCTTATATAGTGTATACTATAGATATGTTCAAACGTTGGGACGTGTCAAAGGCCGGCCATAGTTTTTTTAGAAAATGAACACATTTGATGTCACACTTGAGTACTTGATACCCGCACTTGTTTGTCAGACATCACAATTGCGTTCCACCCGTCAATTGGATCATGCCCACACAGCACGTTGGTCTGGTTTTCCTGGAAGGTCAGGTCGGGGTAGCACATGATCGGATTTAGCGCATAATCCATACAAAGCACATAGTGCATCGTCCATACAAATCAGTGAATCACAGAGTCCATACTGTATGTATTTAGGCCTTTGTGTGAGCTTTGGTGATTGATAACAATGTTGATATGCTACTAATAAGCTTTGTGTATGATTTCAGATTTAGAAGAGTTGTTCATTGGCTAAGCGCTAGCAAAACGAGGCCCTAACTCAAATCTTCAAAAAGCAGACAAGGACTTCATGGCTAGCAAGGGCATCAATGAGGACTAAGGACATTTCAATTGCCATGATGAGTACCATTGAGTACATAGGATTTGCTACTTTACACATCATTAAGGTGATTTAAAAGTTGGTTGTGTAAGAAAAATAGACCATAAGCCTCAATGCCTCATGCTTAGTGTGATTTTGGTGTGGTTGAATAACAATAAGGACCATTTATGACTAATATGTTTGCTAGAGTATTTGTTTAAGCCCCATGGACACAAGTGATAGGCTTGAGGAAGAAACACCTCAAAGGAGTGATTAGAGCACAAGAAAAAAATCTTGAAGATCAATAAGAAGACCCAAGACATCAAATGAAGTTAAGCAATGTAGCGCTAGAAAAACTCACAGAATTTGTGATATGTAAATTTACAGGGTTATTTTAATTCATCTATGGTGAATATTTTATGCACAAATCTATAGGGTTATTTAATTCATCTTTGCATGATTGGTAATTTATATGTGAATTAAGGAATTACTTTAGTTCATGTTTCATAAGGTTACATTGTCGATATTTTTTTTAGAAAAAGTATAATAGTTTGATGGCTACTATTATTAAGGCCACGTACATGTTTCTAATTTTATGCGAAATTTTAGACTAATTTTTTTACCGCATCTCATAAATAGTATTTTTTACGAGTAGCTTTTTATAAACAATAATAATAGTAATATAATATTAAATAACCAATTCGTTTGGTTGGGACTAGTTGGAAGTTGGAATTCTAATTAGGCCCATATTTCAAACTCTACTCTATCCATACAATGCTAGAAGAATAGTGTTTCGCACATCATCCATTTGCACATTCCACCGTGTATCGCCGTATAGCATGCTCCCGTGACGTATGTCTCACTAATGCGACTTTAATCGAATGGCAAGAGACATGTCCATCATAGTGATTTTTCATCTCTCTAGTATTCATTTGTTATGTTTTTTCTCAAAGAAAATACGTTACGACGATATCAGCGAATCAGCGATAAACATGGGACCAGATGCGGCCCACCAAGGTATGGAACCTGGAATTTGTAGCACGCCGGTTTTCAAACGACGGACCTTTTTGCCTCCACGTCCCACGGGGCACGGGGATGAGCTCACCAGTGCAGTGCAGCTGCCACGGCAGCGCTTGGAGAGCTGCCCTGTTGCGAAGGCGGCAATGCGGCATGGACTGGACGCAGTGACGCACGGTAGCCGGCAGGACGTGAGCTGAGTTGAACGGGTCAAGTCCTGCCTCCTGTGGGGTCCGTCCGTCCGTCTCTGACGTCCTCATGCTCATGTAGTCATGTCCACGGAAAGACTGAAATAATCACACCTTGGAAAAAGAGGCTTGGATGGGTTCACATGAACACCAACAGTTTGTTATACATACTACGTAACAGATTACTTTCACTACGTCCGTAGTGGGTCCGAACGGGAAATCCAGACAAGGCACAGTCAAGTCAACAATTGGCTGGGATTCAGAGTCTTGACAGTGCCAACTGAGTATGTGTTAGTAATAATTTGTTATCAAACTGAACGTTAGTATATGTTTTCTTCGGCTTTTAGTTTTGTCTTGTGGTAAAGCTCGTGGTAGCTTTGCATCGCTGTTATTCCTTTAGACCCAAATCTTCAAACACTAACCCGTGTCTGGAGTTAGTTGCTTTTGCTGCTTAATTGGTCAGGTCAGGTAACGCTAGTATTAGACTAGTGGGGCCACCTCACCACTCGGAGGAGAAAAGAGGAGGAACCTGCTCTGCGTAGTTGGTCAAGCGCTACTTGTTCACACTCGAGACTGCGCTTAATTCATTTTTATATTTGTCACATTCATCACAGTAGTGATTCTGGAAAAGGAAAAGTCCATCACGGATCTTTGAACTTGCAGCGAAATATAAATTTTGTCCCTGTGGTTCAAAACCGAATAACACGGATCCTTGAGTTGCGTGTTATCCGGTTTTGAACCATAAAGACGAAACTCGAATTTCGCTGTAATTTCAGAGACCCGTAATGGATTTTTTTTCCTTCTGGAAATGAGCCAGAAAGCCCAATTCGGGAATGCAAGCCAACAGGTGAACTGGCCTGCATAGGAGTACTCCTCTGAATGGTAGCGGGTTCGATTTGGACAGGCATTTTTGGCCCGGAAACAAACAGTCTCTTTTTCGGCCCGGCTTCAGGCACAGGTGCTATCTATTTCAAGGGGCAAGGGCACACTACTCATGTTGGGCTGTGCAACCCAAACAATGTGGACAGAGTACACGACAAAATCCCTCGAGTCCTCGAGAATCCTAAAAAAAAGGCCTCGAGAGGAAATGGAAACTACTACTGGAAGCTAAGGACAGTTCGACAGGACAATAATAAGACTATCTACACTCCTGTTACTCTAAATTTTTCCTCTAAATGAAATATTCTAGTCTAGTCATCAAGATTCTTTCCTCCATATCAATTTCTCCCGCACTCGTGTTCTTCTATATATTTCCTCCACATCCAACTACCCAATATTTTATTCATCCACACTCAACTACTATGTCTATATCCCTCCCATCCCACCACCTATGACATGTGGGCCCAAGTATTCTTCTCTTGTCCACTGCTAGTCCGCTCCCCTATCGCCGCCCTCTTCACCAACGCCGCCGGCGCCTCTCTCCACCCGCTCCACGCCGGCCCCTCCGCGCTAGCAGATCCGGCCGGAGCCGCAAGTTCTAGCCCACTTCGAGCCGGCTCCTCTTCCTCCTCCCTCCTCGCCGGCTGCCGGCTCCGCGGCGAGGGCTGACGACCGCGTGCCACCCGCCCGCCCGGAGCGCCGTCCTCTCTGAGCCACCGGCTGCGGCCGCCTCCTTTCCGACCGGTCACGATGGCCACGGGATCCGGCCTCGACTCTTCCTCCCGGGTCCGCCGACGGACGCCGCCGCCTCGCCGGCCATCCCCGAGTCTTCGCACCGCCGCTCGGATCCGCCGCCGGCGGCTTTGCCCGCCTCCGCGGCAGCAGCCCTTCCCCGTCTCCTTCACCGGCTAGCCCACCCTGTGGCGGCTGCCTTCCCCGGCCCCCGCCGCCCTCCTCCTCCGTCTACTCCTCCACCCGATCCGCCTCGTCCTCGGCCAGATCGACCGTCGCCACCCGGAGCTGCCTCACGTCGAGCCGCCCCGCGTCTCCCTCCGGCGGCTACGGCCTCGAGACTCCGGTAGATGGTAGGGGCGGGTGACGCCGGCCGGGGGCGACACCTCCATTCGAGCGCGCGAGGATGTGGCGGTTGCTGGGGCCCACCACTGCACAGCGCTGGCGGAACCGCCGTACTTCCTCTGGATTTGGAGGGAGAGAAGGTTTCCGCTGCGGTGGAGTAGAGCGTGGAGGAGACGGCTGCAGCATTTTTTCCTCCAAATCCCTACGGCATGCAGCTACCGGAACGCTTGGCGGAGAGGGCTGCAGATAGTCTAAGACCTGATAGACCTGGGAAGCCGGGATAGAACTAAAACTAGAGCAAGTTGCCGGCGAGCATGTATCGCACGCGGACACCAATCAATATTGCCATGAGGCTGAGTCCAATGGAGTTATCTAAATCTCATTGTCTATCACTGTTCCAACTACCTTCCTCTCTATCTACAGTGTATCATTTATATTAAACAATACAAAACAGTGTTTTGAAAAAACCATTTAGAAAATTCTATTGGACTCAGCCTAAGATTCCCTTATATGGGTTCACGCAAGGGAACGTGTCTCGCTAGCTGTGTAGGATTCTTGGAGACCGATCAATCGGGCAAGATCTCACCTTGATGTCAACGAGATGGAGTAGCAACCAAGAGACCGGAAGCACAAGGCTCTTGCCATGCAGCCATGTGAGAGCTGTTACACGTACGGATGGGCATATTTTACAGGACTATATAGGAGTTCGTCAAATCAAAAGCAGGCAATATAAATGCGACCCCGGGTGGACGAACATGACACGAGCCGATCGAACTGTCACTACGTGCATGCGAGTGATGAGCAACAAATTAAAGAGAATACTCTCCACCAGGTGCCCCCAAATGCCTCCGATCCGTTTCCCGCGAGGCCGCGAGCATCAAAAAGTCAAAAAGCATCAGTACCGCGGAAAGCAGAATCGGTACCTAGTGCATCGCACCGAAAGGCTAAGACGATGTTTGCTACCAAAGCGTGTAGATAATATAGTCCACGATTATTTGTGACACAAAACGCTGTACCAGAGAAAGTCATCGCAGACACGGGTTCACAGACGCGACAAAAACGTGCCTGTGATTTTGCATCTGTGATGATCCGCATTTGTGGTATGAGATCATCACATACGCGTTTTTGTGGGGCAGCGTCTATGATTTGGGATTATTACAGACGCGTTTTTATGTGTCCTTATCAGTTATTTGATATCTTCACATACTTGTCTACTTTAATCCGCATCTGTGATTTGATATCATCACAGACACGTTTTGCTCCATACATGTCTATGATTTAACATGATCACATATACGTTTTGCTCTATATGTGTATGTGATTTACATTATCAACAAATTCATAATTTGAATCATGTATCCACCCAGAGTACTAATCCATTATCCACAACAGAACCATTATCCACCACAAACAGATCATAATATGCATCAATACCCATCTGTGATTATGGATCAAATCACACGCGCGGCTCCAAGGAAGTGTCCGTGATATATTTAGAGAAGTGGCTCTACAAAACATATCTGCAAATTGTGTACATCACAAACATGCCTTCCCTTTTGCCATAGGAGTTGCGGGAGCTACTATATCACAGACGTGTCTCAAATCTACGTCTATGATGACGATGTCTTCTAATACGGCTTCTAGCATAGCGAAATACCATGGTTTAGAAGACGTTGGTACTGACTTCATCGGTCTCAAATGCTCCAAAAACAGTTCAGTTTTGGCAATACTATAATATTCAGAACACTGTTTTGCAAAAGATCAACCACTGTATTTTCAAATACCACGAGATCACTTCAAAACTTGAGGCACAACCGCATGAACCACGAATGATGATTTTGTGGAAGTAGATATGCGGGTTCGTAAACATGTTGTCTCACCTAAAAGCATACTTATTGCAAATGAGAAATTTGGATGGCCTCAAAAAAGTCGGACGAAGGGGGAAGAACCGTCCCCAACATGGTTTTGTAATTAAGCTAGAAGACACTCAATCTTAACCGGCCAAGATAAACACCCCCGAACCATGGACTTGCTGGCGAAGGGATTTTTTTCAACAACTGTGTTTAAATTGGTTCACATAAGGTGTCGAACCTATGGCCTCAAAAGTACAATGAGGTGGTACAACCACTAGGGTGCAAGCATGATCATACCATTTTCCGCCGAATCATCTATCCACTGGCGGAAAAAATCACAAACTATTTATTCTAGTGAAGAAAAAATATTTGCTGAGAGTGAAATAAATAGATGTTCTAGAATTAAGGAGGAAAGAAGATGACTTTTTCCCCGGCGAGCGTGTGAAGCTGCATTAGGAGGAAAGATCACAACCTAAAACATGCCCGCATGTTTTGTTCGCTCCCGGCACACGCTTTTCTGTCCAAACCCTTCTTGACGTGCTCTGCGAGGGCAGGGCGGTGAGGCCCTGGCGCGGCGCGCTTCAGGTCAAGCAGCTTGGGGGCGTGTTTTGTTCGCTGTGGCAGCTGCAGGCTGCAGCTGTGCGTACATACGCTGCCTTCACCGTGGGCGGCACCCCGCGAAGTGACTCGCCATGAACGCGCGCTTCGTAGCATCCGATAGGCGTTGAGATTAATTGTATTCTTGAAGAAGGCGTTATGTACGCAAAGCGGCCTGGTTGTGGTTGTACAGCTTGACCGTGCCGATCGAGGAGTTGATGGCGTCTCGTTATCTTGTCCTGTTGATGCACAGTTTTGTTGTGGATTTTAAGGATTTCTACTATTTTGTTCTTTGTTTTGTCAAATCTTCATTTGTTTTGTTTGTAGCCCTCAAATCAACCGTATGGTAATCGTCGCAGCGTGCGGTTTAGCACGGGCCCCGGCAGAATGCAGGACTCCGATCCGATACGGTAGAGTGCAAGTACTCTCAACGAGCTGAAGTCAATGTGACTGACGCAGGTGGCGCTGCCAGTCCAATGCAGAGCAGTGAAGAGGCAGCGTGCAAGGCGCCACGGCCTACGACAAGTCGGTGGCCGCGGCCGCGGGAACGGACAGCGACACGTGAGCCACTGCCACACCAATTTAACTCCACCACGTCCGATGCTGCCTGATAGTACCGCCTCGTTGTCATTGATTCCTCCCACAGGCCACAGCAGATTGCACACTGCGCGCGGTTGCATGCAGGCTTGCAGCTCCCGCCGCCCCAAAAGCACCAAGCAAGATGACACAGAATCGTGTGCGTGCTCCTCTCCCTCCAAAATTAATGTTGCTTATAATTAATACTAACGTCGGAGTCCGTTAATCACTTCATCTCTAGCAGTACATGTACTTCTATTACTGAGACATATCGTGAACCACATCTTGTACTTTTTCGGTTGGCTTGGTACGTAGTGTAGTCAGTAACGTTTGGGATTGATGACTCGATCGGAACCGATGGTTCAATGGCTCAAAACCGACAATTGATGTCGCGAAAATCGACACACAAAACCGACATGCAGGTTCATTAAGTGAACTCTATGCTCCTCCTGACGCATATATGTATGTATTAACCGTGACTCCTCCACCTGGCAATCTCTCTCGCGCGGTTCTGCTGCTGCTGTTGCTAGACGAACGACTGCTCCGCCTCGGCCCTCCACCCGGCCGTCAGGTATAAAACCTTACGGCTTTGGTTCGTCGAGTCAATAATTCTACATATATTGCTTGAGACGATGAATGCATTAGCTACTGGTTGTTGAGTTCGACATGTTTAGTAAGCACTATGATGTTCAATGCTGTTTGCTTTCGTTGTTTGATCATCTGCTCATTTCTTCGTCCCGATATATAAACCTCATGCTTGATGCGGCTTTGATGTTACGGTGCACAATTAACCGCGCTCGTCTTGCTATAAACAGACGTAGTACAAACTACCGTAAAAAGGCGGTTCGATCGGCACCGGCTTTTGGGTCTTTAGCGCGCTAGCATCTGGCGGTAAGCTAAAAACTTTACCTGCCTACCTGCCGGCTGCCGCGGACTATAGATCCCTAGTCACTCACTCACTCACTCCCCGACACAGATCTCTCCCCCCGTCTCACCGTCACATGCTCGCCGCTGGCCCCAGCAGCTGCGCGTCATGTGCATGCTCAAAAGGCCATCCCCTTGTGGCCTTGTCTACCATTGCACCCAAATGGTGCCAATACCTTGTTGGTTAATTAGTTTAAATCTGCTGGCGCATCACCACCGTACGACCGGCACACAATAGCCCCGGCTGCTTGGCGGCTTTCCTTTCCTCTGACGCTGCCGGCCGCGCGGGGCTTGGCCGCTTGAGAGTTTTTAGCAGCACACCACGCCACGCCACGCCCACACCGGCCGGCAGCTTGTGCAGACAGGCTGGCCGCACCCCTCACCGGCTCACCCAGCTGATCGCCGACGCCGACGATCAGTAGGTGTGCGATCTCCGTCACTCGCCATCATCTCCCCTTGTCTCCACTCCCCCACACATTCCGTGCTTCTTTACAAGCCACTTCTGCTCCGTTCTGCAGCGGCGGCGCTGTACCAGCCGGTGGTCCGCGGAGATGGCGTCCGCGCTGAGCCGGCCGCTGCTGCTGCTTCTGGTGCTGGTGCTGCTCGCGGCCGCCGGGCCGTGCGCGGGCGCCGCCGGGCGCGTGGACCTGTGGCCAATGCCGGCGTCGGTGAGCCGCGGCGCGCGGACGCTGCTCGTCGCCAGGGACCTCAGGCTGTCCACGGACGGGAGCCGGTACGCCGACGCCCTGGGCGTCCTCAGGGACGCGTTCCAGCGGATGCTGGCCGTCGTGGAGCTCGACCACGTCATCAACGGCACCTACTACCAGGGCGCGCCCCTGCTCGCCGGCGTCCGCGTCGCCGTCACCTCGCCCGACGACGAGGTCGTGCTTGCTCTTGCTCTTGCTCTGCTGATGCTCTCTCTCTCCTGCATTGTTGTTCTCCGCATCTTGCTGAATGCTGATTGGAGTGGTCTCCTTCGATTCTTGGCTTTCTCGCATGTAACAGCTCAACTTCGGGGTGGATGAATCGTACAAGCTCTCCGTGCCTGCCACCGGGAACCCGCTGTACGCGCAGATTGAGGTCAGTGAGCAAAGCTGTGTGCTCAAATCTACATCTCGATGACTCGTAGAAAGCTGATGGATGACATCAGTTACTGTCTTGCTGAAAGAACTAGAGTCCACAGATTTCTTCCATCTAGGACTGTGTCACTAGGAGTGCGACAAAGCGTGTCACACTCACACGCCCAGTTCGTGGCACGGAGGTCGCATTCGCCTTGCAGATATGCAACGCCCCGTCACCCCGTGTACACATCTGCAGGCTGCTTTCCCCTTTCTGAAGAAAGATATGCAGCACAAATTGCCATCATCAGATATAAAAGAAACCAAATGGGCCGATTTGCCTCCACCATACGTCCATATGAGTCGGGCATACACTTCTGACTTCTGTGAAGAAGAATAGCTATTTTGTCCATGCAACACCTCATGTATTTGAATTACAAATGAAAAAAAAAATACAGTAAACTGGTTATAGTACAACTCGTCAGAAGACGAATATTTGGCAGAAATGAGCAATGGCGTAATTTGTTCTTGCCTCATTGTGGCACTTGCTGCAGTAACTTACCCGTCCTAAAAATTGTGACACAGTATTGAATTATTTGCAGGCTCAAACAGTTTATGGAGCGCTTCATGCGTTGGAGGTAAATGAAATTGAAATTTGGAACCTATGCTGCTATGCATAAGCTAATACCTGCCTTTTTATACTTTCAAGATATCTAACAGTAAGTTTTATGATATTGCAGACATTTAGCCAACTGTGCAGTTTTGACTTCAATGCGAGGTTGATTGAACTCCATTCAGCTCCTTGGACTATCCAGGATGCGCCCAGATTCCCTTACCGAGGCCTCCTTATTGGTAACCTAGTGAACTCATGGTTGCAAGATAATGCCAAATTAATTGTTTTAGCGTACCAAACTTTTTTACATGGCGTTACTCTAGCCGGCAACGGAAAGTACAATCACCTGTTTTACCTTGGCAACGCCTAGGTGCTAGGGGGACCGTGTGCCAAGTGTCTAACACTTTTTGAAATATTGGAATGCTACATCCACTTTTGTAGCAATAATTTGCGTTGAGGGTGACCAGCTTCTAAAAGAACATATCACAGTTAATTCTATATATCTATCTATGGCTCAACTTATTGGTTCAAAAAACTGTTGTTCCTTTCTGCTCCTGTATAAATCACTGATATATTACCTCTGAAAATAAAAAAGAAAGGTTAGGACACGCCTAGCCATATTACCTCATGCTCATCTATTCCACTCCTTCAACGGAAAGGCGTGCATCTATGTGCACATATACAAAAGGTCCCTACACTAGCAGGTAATTACTCCAATATACATATATTCATCTAACAGAAGTTAGGTACAAATTAGGTAGCACAAACAAGACCAATGGTGACACACTGTGATACAGTACAACTACACTGATATTGAGCAAAGTACAGTAGAACAATAAAGGCATGCGAAAAACTAATAACATCATCAGTCTGAAAACCAAAGTTTTCTTACCTCTTGATTCATAACCATATGTACCGGTTATTCAAGCACCGTGAAGAACATACCAAAATTGGCTAGCACATGCTTTGCACTTTCTAGATGAAATAGGCTCATATGCACCAAGCATCCAGAACTAGATCTGTTCATTTGAAAATGTTGATCTAACAACTCATGTATTGTCCAGATGCTGTTTGAAGATGAGCATCAATATTAACTACTGCATTGTATGTTACAGATACTTCAAGGCATTACCTTCCTGTCCCAGTAATAAAAAGTGTAATCGATTCAATGACCTTCAGTAAGCTGGTACTTCTGACCTTACCACATGCAGAGCAAGTTCATTAATTCTTATGGATCATACTGTTTCCTTTACTGAAAAGTCCTTAACCAAAATATCCTTAAATTAGTTCCAGCTAAATCATGTGACCAATGTAATCTATCATCACACAGAACGTTCTTCATTGGCATATCGTGGATGAGCAATCATTTCCCCTTCAAATACCTTCTTTCCCAAAATTATGGAATGGTGCATACTCTTATTCAGAGAGATATACAGTGGATGATGCTATCGACATTGTACAGTGAGTTCTGCTTCTGTCATCGTACTGGAATTATATCTCAGTAACCATTTGCCATCTAGACCTAGACTTTTAAGCAGTAATCACTATACCAGAAAAATCTGCAAAAAGCAACTTTGATGAGGTCTGAGAAGCAAACTCAAAAGAATTCCAAATATCCATCCTCTGCTTAGACTCATCTGTAGAGAATACTTAGCTATGCTGCTGGATTTCCACAAGTTAAGATGACATATCAGGAATTCACAGGTATGCTGAAAAACGAGGTGTGAATGTCTTGGCTGAGATTGATGTACCTGGCCATGCTCTCTCATGGTAAGACAATTAATTCTGTACAACATATTCTTCTCTAGAAAATGGATCACAAATATGGAAGTTTACTGAAACAAAAATTACTATTATTTCTGTTTTGCGTACTGTACACTCACATGATATCGTTAGCATGTATAAAGTACATTTTGATTTTACAGCTGAAATAATATAAATAGATTTAAGATTAAGCATAACCAAAAATTGCTGCACTTCTCTTGTTTCAGGGGTGTCGGGTATCCATCATTGTGGCCATCAGCTACATGTAAAGAACCGCTTGATGTCAGCAGTGATTTTACATTCCAAGTGATTAACGGAATTCTTTCAGGTTGTGTAAATTACTCTACATTTATAACACATACAAAATCAGCACTTGAAATAAATCAGCCAAACAATACTAAATTCATTAACAAAAAGGATTGGAGGAAAGAACATAATGACCTTTGTATAATACTGAATCAATGGCATTAACTTTGGTTGCTTTTTCAGATTTCAGCAAGATTTTTAAGTTCAAGTTTGTCCATTTGGGTGGAGACGAAGTGAACACAAGTAAGCTTACAGAAATCCATACTGTACAGCTAATCTATGTATGTTCAAATCTGTTCATTCTTTATTGTGATATCAGGTTGCTGGACTACCACACCACGCATTAAATCATGGTATATACTATCTTATCTAGCAAAGGGGAAACAGGAAAATGTGTTACGTTCATATGATTTGATCAATAGTCTTTTTCCTGGTTGGCAGGTTGATTCAACATGGCATGAATGAATCTGATGCCTACCGATATTTTGTACTGAAAGCTCAAAAAATAGCAATATCACATGGTTATGACATCATTAACTGGTAGGGTGACTGTTGTTACTAGTTTTTGCAGATTAAATGTTCCAGCTAATTCTAATAAACAGTTTCTCATCCTTGTAGGGAGGAGACATTTAACAACTTTGGAGACAAGTTGGATCGTAGGACTGTGGTGCATAACTGGTATTACCTCAGCCTCTTGGCAGGCACTCGAGAAATATTTACTAGCATCCTTGTTGGAAAATAAAATCTAGCACAAGACCATGCGCCTCTAGCTGAATTGCACCAGTAAATCGATTTAGCGCAAACCAGTCATATACTCATAACCCTTAACTGAAAAGAATTGCAGTAATTCGTGTCCACGATTTTAAATAAAGTGCTATGAAAGCTTTCGCCCCCTAAGTAATAGGATCACAGACAGATTCAGTGCAACCATATGCTGAAGAAATCAAGAATCCTATCTGCTTAACTGCTGGTTTTTTTCCCTCATATTTGGTAGGCTTGGAAGTGGAGTTGCAGAGAAAGTGGTTGCTGCTGGTCTGAGATGCATTGTAAGCAACCAGGATAAGTGGTACCTGGATCACCTGGATGCTACGTGGGAAGGATTTTACATGAATGAACCACTGTCAAACATCTACAACCCAGCACAGCAGAAATTGGTTCTTGGTGGTGAGGTATGCATGTGGGGTGAACACATTGATGCATCAGACATTCAGCAAACCATTTGGCCACGTGCTGCAGCAGCTGCAGGTATGATCAGCTAAATATCTTTTGACCTTCTAATTTTACCTACAGTAAAGAGTTTAGCAGATACATTTATTATAAATTAGCAGAGGTAGTGTCATAAATACATTCTTTTCATGAGTTATAGAGTAGCATATAGATTATCACAAATTTGTATGGGACGTAACATTTATGCCAAGGCAGTTGATGTTCTCTTGGCATACCCAGAAGAGCTTGATATAAGCAATGAAAACTTTCAGGAGTAACTGATACCCACTTGTCAGAATGGGATCTTTCATAACCAAGTGTTCTGATGTGCTTCGTTGTGTTGAGAGAATCAGGAGGCACGCCTCACATAAAGGCTAATAAACTGAAATGTTCATTCTTTTTTTTTTAATCAAGATGAACATATATTCTGACTCAAGTTTGCATCATGCCTGCATAGTATGAAAGTATAATCAGTATCAGGTTCCAAAACAAGAACTCGTAATTACAAATACATGAACATGTTTAGTTTTGAGTAGAACTCTAACACAAAAAATGAAGTTAAATTACCTTCTGTGTTTGTATCAAGTTGCTTTGACTCATCACATCACTCATTCATTTGAAGAGCGGTTGTGGACACCCATTGAGAAGCTGGCGAAGGACACAACATCTGTCACTGCAAGATTGGCACGCTTCAGGTGCTTGCTGAATCAGAGAGGGGTTGCTGCCGCACCACTAGCTGGTTATGGCCGTTCAGCACCATCAGACCCAGGTTCCTGCCAAAGGCAGTAGATATTCATAACGGGTACATACTATTCATAGAGGAGAATAACCATCATTCCAGGCATCCAATTTACTGCTCCGAGCAATTAAAGAGAGCTCGGATCAATGTAAGGCGAACCCGCATAATATCTGAATAATATTCTACTATATCTGAAGTGCTGTGTTCATTTGGGACACTGTTTTACTTTCAGTGTATATCTGCTCCTAGGGCAGAGCTCCTGCCAGTTTCTTAAAAAAAAACTCCTCCAGTTTAATTTCAGTGTACAGTAAAAATAGCAAGGTTTGTTTTCATACCACCAAGGGACCAACGAAACAAAAATTCTTAGCATATGTTCTATGAACAGGTGCTCCATCCAAGAACTTAATTTAGACATTCTTAATGGAAATCGCATCGCAACGGCATAACACGAGTGAAAGGCCATCCACCTTCCTTTACAAAGAGCAATTTACAAAGCATTGTAACTTATCACACGTGTGAACACCCAACCTACTCATAACTACTGGTTGCTGCTGCAGCCAGCAAAAGATACAGTACTGCACCAGTGCACCTTGAGCGATAGGTTGACTGAAAGTACACAGTGACTGAGCAAGCACGGTAGCCGTTAGGTCCTGTATGGATGGGAAGAGATTATAGAATCCAGCTAAAAATATCTCAAAACACATCCAAACACCCCAGATTATAGACCAGATTATAAAATCTACCTACCCAGGTTACTATTAAAATCCTAAAAATCTACCCCAACCAAACTAAAATGAGATAATGTATTGAGAAATGACGTTTTTGTCCACGCACCAATCCAGAAATTGGTAGATAACGCGACCGGCGACTCCCAGGCTGAAGTAATTGGCAACAGTTAAGATTTTCGGTAACACATGGAAACTGGAAACCCGTAATCCCTAGTCTGTCTTCCGCTCTCTGCTCCTGTCATTAACCTCTAAATACACATGACAAAGATGACAAAGATGGTTTGATAAATGTTTTAACATAGAAATTGTAAGTATGCAAGACAGATGAGTACATCATTGCGCAGTTAAAACATATGATGTTCAAGGATATTAGGAAATACTAGTTGATATAAGTTACAGTTTGATTAAATCCAATAGTTCAAAATTGACAATCTATGAGTGCATCATAAAAACAGAGCATCAAGCTTAAGGCCTACATGCAAGATTGTCAGATAGCAGTTATTATCGAACAAAACCATGGTGAGTCATAGTAAAGACATTTTTCATCCTCCACACTCTATAGCCTCTCCGCAAATGTATTCCTCAGCCTCCATTTTCGATACCATTTGAAAAGTTGAAAACCAATCAGCACCGTCTATCTTCGATTCTTCAGTCCTGTGCTCATGCTATTAACCTCTGAGCATGCATGAGAAAGATGCTTTGATATATGTTTTGGCATAGAATTGCTGAGTATGTCAGTAAGAGAGATGACAAATGGATAATTATGCAATTAAACATAGAATGCTGAAGGATATCAGAATGTACTGGAACTCTAAGCTATAGTTTGATTATATCCAGCATTCACGTGTCAAGCACATGCCTCAAAATTGACAATCCAATAACTGCATCATATACAACAGAGCATAAAGCTTAAGGCCTACATGCAATTTTTCTTCTGAGAGCAATGGATAACACGAAACCAATTATCAAGCAAACTCATCATCAGAGTCATCATAATCGCTGCCTTCAGACTCCTCGCTCTCTACCTCCTCTACAAATGTATTCATGTCAGAAGAATCCTCAGACTGCATTTCCTCAACCCCAATTGTATCATACTTCATGCGCTCATCGAATTTGGCATCAGAACAGTTAAGAAGCCATGCAAGAGAGCATGTGAAGCCCTTCCGGGACACCATCTCATGCCGAGGCCTTACAGTCGACTCGAGGCCATATGTGAAGAAGGCAGGGAACTCAACCAGCTCCTCCAAATCCCTGTCCATCTCATTCTTGAAGTAGTCGAAATTCATCCTCATTATATCCATATTCAGCGCGAGCAATTGCGGGCATGCCACAACCATCTTGCTCACTTGAGAGAGCATGAATCCACAAGCCGTGAGGAAATTAACATGCTTCAGAACCGCAGCTCGTCCAAGACTGATGGCCTGTGGCATCCTCTCGACCACTCTCCCAAAATCATCACGGCTGACCAAAATGCTCGACTCGAATAAGCTCTGCTGCGCAACAAGCTTGTCCATCAGCTCAACCCCAAGAACATCGGGGTACTGCATCACAATGGATGCTAGAGCATCTTTCCTCACCCCAAAGTGCAAGAGTGCCTCGACGTTAGGCTTCACCTTCTCCTCCAGCCCGAACCCAAGGACATACGGCTTCTTCTCAATTATCCTTGCAACAGCTAGCCTCTGCAGCCCAATGCCCTCAAGGTGTTCGACGAAAGGCTTTATTATCTTCCCCACCCGCATGCCAAGCACCTCGGGGAACCTGGTGATGACGCCGCCGATCTGGCGCCTCCCCACGCCAATGCCGACGAGGTAGGCGACGGAGGTGCTCATTGTCCCCTCGAGCTTGAACCCGAGGAGCTCCGGGTAGCGCTCGAGCACGCGCGGGACGTCGTTGGGCCTGACGTCCATCCCCTGGAGGTACTTGACGACGGGGGCGAGGTCGACGACGACGCTGGCGTGCAGCACCTGCGGGTACCGCCTCAACAGGTCCGGGAGCGCGTCCTGGCGGACGCCGAGCTTGCCGAGGTAGTCGAGGACGGGGACCATGTTCTTGCGCACGCTGCAGCCGAGCGCGAGCGGGTAGGCGGCGAGGTCGTCGCGGGTGAGGCCGAGCGAGGCGAGGAACTCGGCGCGCTCCCGCATGACCTCGACGGTGACCGGGAGCTCGAGGCCCGCGAGCTCGCCCGGGTCGACGCCAAGGGAGACGAGGAAGGCGTCCACGTCGGCGCGGCGGGCGGCGCGCTCGCGCTCCATTTCAAGGAGGCTGGGGCGCGCGTAGAGGGAGGAGGGGGACGGGCGGCGCGGCAGGGTGGTCCGGGGGGAGCGGCGGCCGGCGCGGGGCGGGGCGGAGGCAGAGGCGGAGGAGGCGGCGCAGAGGCGGAGGAGCCTGCGAAGGCGGGGGGCGGGGAGGAGCGGCGGCGTGGGATGTGCGGAGAAGAGGAGGGACTTCATCATCGCGACTTGGGACTGGCAATGGCAAGAGGTGAGCGAGGAGAGGAGGTTTGGGGGGGCGAGAATTGAGGGGGAGGCCTGGAGGGGGAGCCGCAGCCCCCTGCACAGACACACAGCGGTGGGTGCGCAGCGGCAGCGCCACGGGGGCACGGGGTCACGACGATGAGGAAGCCCTCGGGGTGGTTTTCCTTTTGTGTACGGGATAACTTTTTTCCAAAATATAAATAGAAGAGTATTTACCTCTGAACTTGTCACACAATTTTTTTAAAAAAATCCCTTAACTCTGATACTGGACAGCACACACCATTAACTTATTAAAACCATTCAAATTACTCCCCTCTGGTAGTAGTTTCGTAGGTGGTATTTATTTCCAAGTGGACCCTCCTTCTACTCCTCTCTCACTAACCTGCGGGCCCTACCTCCCTTTCTCTTCCACTATGTCGTCGCCGTCGCCGGCCTCTCCCTCCCATGGCGCCACCACTAACGGGTGTCACGCTTCTCCTCCGCCGGCTCACGTGGGTCGCACCCCCATCCACCACCGGCTACCTCACGCCGCACCCACTCCTCGCGCAATTGTGGTCATACCGCACTGCTCCTCCTTCACAGATGGACACGGGCCGCTAGAGCTGGGACTTGGGCCGTGCTATTTTCGGGCCACCCGAAGCACGATATTTTGGCACGGCACGATAAGCTATGGGCCGTGCTGGCACGGCACGAATACGAGGGCCGTGCTGTGCTTAGAATCTCGGCACGACGGTTGGCACGGCATGGCACGAACGTTGGGCCGTGCTTGGGCCGGCACGGCATGTAAATAGCCCACAAGCACGCCTACAGCCCGTCGTTCAAATACCTACTCGTTATGTACTGCTGCGTAATTAGTAAGCACCATCAATCAAGCAAATCACAGAATCTACTTTCTATGCTTGGCCTCGTAGCAAAAGTTGGCAATTGCCATTCATAATTGCAGAAAATCCATTGCCTTTCATGCGACCACAAGCAACGACTACAAGAAGCCGGCGTACTCGTAGCCCTTCTCCGACGACCATGCGTGAGAGCGAGACGATTGATCCACGCCGGCTCTCCCCAAGTATGGGAGACTATGGCATGGACGATTGTCATATGGATGGTCTTGAAGGCTATGAGGACGAGGCAGAGGACGAAGAGCAACCTGGAGGCCATTCGATTCCAGAGGAGACAACATCAGAAAAGACACCGGCTGTTGGCAACGAGACAGCCGGTCCATCCATTGTTCCTAAGGCGAAATGCTGGAAACATTTCACTCAAAACATAGAAAGGCGCAACGGTAAGTTGGTTGTAGTTTCCGCAACTTGTAAATATTGCAAGAAAAATTATTCTGCAGGATCACGCGATGGTGCTGGGCATCTTAATCGGCATTATGTGGCATGCTTGAAAAAGTATGCCATGCGGCAACAAGGTGGAAGAGTGCAAACTCAGCTGAACATCGCAGCAGATGGCTCTGTAAGTACATGGGTTTATAATCCCGAAGTAGCTAGCAAAGAAATTGCAAGGTTTATAGTTGTGGAAAATCTACCAATTAGGATGGGTGAAAGTCCTGCTTTTGAAAGAATGATCCAACATGCATTCTGTCCACAGTACTCTAACGTGTGCAGGAAAACCACCAAGAAAGATGTAATGAAGGCGCATGGTGAAAAATTGGAAGCTCTAAGACGGAGTCTTAGTGCTGTAACCTTTTCTTTTGCTTTGACATCAGATATCTGGACGTCTTCACATCAAAGAACATCCTATATTAGCGTGGTGGCCCATTACATAGACAGTAAATACAAGATAAACTAAAGAGTTATAGGATTCAAGGCCATCGATGAGTCCCATACTGGAGAGGCCATTGCATCACATATTCTGGATGTTGTTCGGGAATATGGGATAGAGGGTGGCTTCTATAACTCTGGACAATGCATCTGCCAATGCTGCAGCCATGGACTGTTCTTCATCAAAGATGTGTGTGTCACATAATCAACCTCGTCGTGCAGGTAGGTATGTTACAGGTAAGTCCACATTTAAGTCGTATACGTAGTGCTATTCGCTTTTTTTTTACGTCTCCACTTGCTTACAGCAAATTCAAAGAGTACTGCAAGGTTAGAGGTAAGAAACCGAGAAAATTTGGCCTGGACATGAAGGTGAGGTGGAACTCAACTTACCATATGCTAAAGCAGGTAAAAGGGTATGAGAATATTTTCACTACTTTTATTAATGCTCAAGATATAGGAGTTGTGCTTACTAACACAGATTGGCAAGTTGTCACAAGTTTGCGTGATTTTCTTGAACCATTCTACAATGCCACCTTGCAACTGTCAGGTATTTACTACCCTACGTCTTCTCTTGTTCTTGAATGGCTTATGAAAATTGTTGAGACTTTTTAGGAGAACAGTACAGACAAAATGCTAGCTCCCATTGTTGCTGCAATGAAGGAAAAGTACCTGAAATATTTTGATGCTATTCCCCATCTATATTGTTTTGCTGTAATTTTTGATCCACGCAAAAAGCTAGAGGGTTTACATACTGCCCTCCAGTTCATTGGTGACTCACTTGATTTTGATTATTCAGATCTTACTCACATGTTAAATCCGAGATATTTCGAGTTTTTGGTTTGTATCAGGATAAGTTTGGTCAACATCACGTGAGGCCGGAGGCAGTGCAGAGTGACAAGCCCAAAAGTACTACAGCAGCTAACATGTGGAAGAAGCTGAAGACCAAGGATTCTTCATCATCATCGCAGAAGGCTAAATCATCTTGGAACCCAAAGGCAGAGCTCAACCACTACCTCGAAATGGATCATGTCTCTCATGATCCACGACTTCAGGAGAGGATGATCAGATCGACCTTCTTGGGTGTTGGAGGGATAACGAACGTCAATTCCCTGTTCTATCTCAGTTTGCACGTGATGTTCTTCTAGTTCCAGTGTCTAATGTCTCTTCAGAGTCAACTTTTAGCACTGTTGGAAGAATGATAGAAGAACGGAGGTTCTCCCTCGCTCACGAGATGGTTGAGGCACTCACATGCCTCAAGGATTGGGAGGCTGCAGATACACGACAACAACATCAACTAGAAGACCAAGAGATTGTGCAAGCGATGGCGGAC
The DNA here is from genome assembly GCA_022530915.1 of Paspalum notatum. NCBI lineage: Eukaryota > Viridiplantae > Streptophyta > Magnoliopsida > Poales > Poaceae > Paspalum > Paspalum notatum. The sequence goes on from CM039692.1 coordinate 31,432,279, forward strand.
CTGGAGCTTGAGGGTGAGGAGTAGTCATTTTTTTGTAATTGTACAATGTACTCTTTTCCTTACTGGGGAGTCTTGTAATGGGGTGTAAGGTTTTTAATGAGGCAGTGTACAAATGTAACTTCAATAAATTAATAAAGCATGTCTTCCCCAATATCTTCTTTTATATTATTATTTTATACATTGTATATTTAATAGAAAGAACACAATTAACCAACGCTTATTATGACGACGACAACATTAGTAAATGAGTGTCTGAAAAGACAAACGCAAATACTTAAGGGCCGTGCTTGGGCCGGCACGGCACGAAGGCGTGCCGGCGTGCCATGGGCCGTGCTTAGGCCTAAGAAAAAGTTGACGTGCCACATCGGCACGGCACGACGTGCCTATCGTGCTTAGAAGTCGCGGCACGAAGCGGCCCAAGGCACGAAAGGGCCGGGCCGTGCCGGCAGCCCAAGTCCCAGCTCTACGGGCCGCCACTCCACCACTGGCTGCTGCGCTAGGGGGAGGAAGGCGGCGGCACAGCGGGGTTGGCCGCCCCCTCCAACGATGGCTACCACCGCGAGAAAGAGGGAGGTGGCGGCGGCACAACGGGTCGACGTGTAGAGAGGAAGAGGGTGCTCAATGGCGGAGAGGAACAAGCGGCGGAGGGAGCAGGCGGCACGGTGACGGAGGGAGCAGGGGACGGAGAGGAGGAGCCATTGCGACGGCATAACAACGAATGGAGCAGGCAACATGGCGACGAAAAGTGGAAGGGGATGAAGGGTCTTACAAGTGGGCTCAAGATGAAAACCACTAAAATCTGGAGGGATTTTTAAAGTCAGCGATAAGTTGATGGGTGTGTGTAAATGGACTTCACTCTAAATAGAACCCTATCAGTTTTGTCTATGGCAAAAGGTACTTAAAACAGTTCACATAGGTTGACACGGTGCACAACTTGGCTGTCATTGAAACACTCCCGTGTGTTGGAACATGGAAGAGAGAAACAGTGTTCAATGAACTGCAGTATGCATACTGCGGGGACAACAGTTGGATTTACGTTGATTTCAGATAAATATTCTGTGGCAACATATATTGTGTTTGCTTTGCCCCAGGTATTTTATTTTTGCTATTCATGATGTTGAGATTAGCAAATGAATACACTCACTGGATCCTATGGTGGCTTTCTATTGTTTGACGGCTGACGGTCTCTTTTATGAGCTCATGACACACATCACGTGTGATATTATCCAGTGATGACCATTCCTCAGAAGTGGTTGCCTTACTTAGAAATTTACTGGCCACATCAAAGATTTTGGTTATCATACACCGGGAGTGCTAGTGGGTTCTACTATAAAATTCGTGAAGGTAGACATGGAAGCACATTTATCCAAATTCGTTTGCTGATTCAAGTACTGTCCAATTTGAGCAATCCAAATGGACGTACCGGCAATTGCAGTGTCCAGCCAGTCTAGGATTGTGGCCACCAAAATGAACAAAAATCTTAAAGCTAAACTTTAGCCCTCAGCTAAAATAGTACTAAAGTTTAGCTGGGAGCTAAAATTTAGCTAGGTGGATCCAAACAGGGCCTAAAGCAATCAGCTGCAATATATATGACCGTGCATCTTCCGGATCAGTTACTCGCGAACTGTATCTATTCTGTCTGGTGCACCTCGGCACCGGTGGCATCTCGAAGTCCGTGAGCCCCTCCAGCGCTTGCACCACCTCCACCATCGTCGGCCGCACGCCAACGTCGTGCTGGATGCACCAGCAGGCGACCTTGCGTCCTCACCTCCTCGACGTTCGCGTCGTCTCCCAGCTCCGGGTCCAGCAGCGCCTTCACGTCCCCGTCCACCTCCGCCATCCTCACGCAGCTTGGCCGCCGCCCGCGCCGCGCGACGACGAGTCCGGCTCGGACTCGGACCTGCCGTGACCGACGTTCCTTCTCCCGGACACGATCTCGAACAGCATCATACCGTAGCTGAACACGTCGGCCTTGGCGGTGATGGCCTCGCCGCCGATCCACTCCGGGGCGAGGTACCCGATGGTCCCGCGCATGGTGGTCAGGACCCGGCTGAAGTCCCTGCCGAGTGCCGACGAGTTTGGCGTATGAGGCAATGTATTTTTATGAAGCGTTGAACCCCTGGTAGGGGCCGCACCTTTGTTTATATGAGCCGAGAACAACCCTCGGCGTGGTGTACAAGGAACGTGACATCCTTATCCTGAGTTGGTTGAGAAACTAGATTACAACAACCATTCAACTCTAGATTAAACTGATCTATCTAACTAACTCAGAGATAGGAGTCATCGGTTTGTTACATGAATATCTAACACTCCCCCTCAATCATAACTTATCTAAGTTGAGATTGCGACAGAACTCATGAAGCTTAGGTGCTGACAATGCTTTTGTTAGTCCATCTGCAATCTGATCATGAGTAGACACTATCTGTATATCTAACAGTTTTTGTGCTACTCTTTCCCTGACAAAATGATAATCAACTTCAATGTGTTTAGTTCTTGCATGAAACACCGGATTTGCTGAGAGATATGTAGCACCAAGATTATCACACCACAACCTGGCTGTTTTTGGACTATGCAACCCCAATTCCTTCAGTAGAGTTTGTATCCAAATTATTTCTGCCGTGGCATTCGCCATAGATTTATACTCTGCCTCGGTGCTTGATCTTGAGACTGTGGATTGCTTTCTTGCACTCCAGGAGACTAAGTTGGGTCCTAAGTATATACAGAACCCACTTGTTGAGCGCCTATCATCAATTGATCCAGCCCAATCCGCATCAGAGAAGGCGCTAACAAGCATGGAAGTTGATTTCTGCAGTTTCAGTCCATAGCCGACTGTACCTTTTACATATCTGAGAATCCTCTTAACAGCTGCCCAATGATCTGTAGTAGGCGCATGAATGAATTGGCAAACCTTGTTTACTGGAAAAGATAAATCCGGTCTTGTTAACGTCAAGTATTGAAGTGCTCCCACTATGCTCCTGAAACTAGTAGCATCTTCTGAACCTAATGGGATTCCTGACTCAATAGATAATTTTTCAGAAGTAGACAGAGGAGTATTCAATATCTTGCAGCTTGACATACCAGCTCTCCGGACAATATCTGATGCATACTTCTCTTGTGACATGAATATGCCATCTTTAATTTTCTTAACTTCAATTCCTAGAAAGTAATTCAATTCACCAAGATCCTTTAACGCAAAGTCACATCTGAGATCTCTAAGAAGAGTTTGTACAGCCTCTGTTGAGGAGCTAACTACTATGATGTCGTCAACATAAATAAGAAGAAACATAGTCGTTCCATATCGATTATAGTAAAAAAGTGATGTGTCAGCCTTTGAAGCACAAAAACCAAGCTCTTGCAATTTTGAACTTAGTCTAGAATACCATGCTCTAGGTGCCTGCTTTAATCCATACAGGGCTTTATCCAATTTGCAGATATATTGAGAGGAAGGTTTCTTTTCATACCCAGGAGGTTGCCTCATGTACACTTCTTCCTCCAGAACACCATGAAGAAACGCATTCTGCACATCCAGTTGTCGAAGACACCATCCCTTTGATACTGCAACAGACAAAATAGTTCTAATAGTAGCTGGTTTTACAACTGGACTAAATGTGTCTTCATAATCAATTCCATATCTTTGTTTAAAACCTTTTGCGACAAGGCGAGCTTTATATCTATCTATGCTGCCGTCTGCTTTCCTTTTAATTTTGTAAACCCACTTACAATCAATAATATTTTCTTTCCTTGTCACCGATACTAAATGCCATGTTTTGTTCCTCATCAGGGCATCATACTCCTCATCCATAGCATATTTCCACTTGTTATTATTAAGAGCTTCCTCAAGATTACTGGGTTCACCACTCTCAGTAAAATGCGCATATTTTACAGTACCATCAGTATATTTTTTAGGCTTGCGAATTCCATGCTGCAACCTTGTAACCGGTCGAGTTAAAGAGGACAAACCAGACTCAACACCTGTAGCAGCTTGATCTTGCTGTGGAGCTGGTTCGGCAGAGGATCCCGAGGGACTCCCAACGGCATCAACCGGCAATGGACTTGCTGACCCAGGTGACGCCATGGGCTGCTGCTGCGTCGATTGTACTACTGACCCAGTTTCTGTTATCATTGGAGAAGAAAGTAGCACTTGATCCGAGGAGGATCCACATGGAGCATTATCCGAGGTTGACTGTACTGCATCTCCATCATTACCTGTGCCAGGATTTGTTCCTTGCTGCTGCACGAAATATGGATCAAAACAGCTCAAATTGTCACCATTAGTTGCAGAATTTTCTGCAGAATCACATGGAGTATTAGTCAATTGATCTAGTGAATGCCCCCCTTGATCTAAACTTGATGGATTTGTGAGATTTGTAGGAAGAAGAATAATTTGGGATCGAAGAAGGGCACCAACATTAGGGTGCAATTTTGCAAAGGGATAAATATTCTCATCAAAGACAACATCACGGGAGATATAGACACGACCAGTGTTGATATCAAGGCATTTGTATCCCTTATGCATGAAACTATATCCAAGAAAAAGCGCATTGCTTGGATCGAAACTGGAGTTTCCTATCATTGTAGGGGCGTAAATTGGGCCAACATGCACAGCCAAACACACGAAGGGAATTATAGTCGGGTTTTTGGTGGAAAAGGCGTTCTAAGGGTGTGGTGTAGTTGAGGATCTTACTGGGTGTACGGTTTATGAGATGAACAGCAGTAAGAAATGCCTCATCCCAAAATTTTAGAGGCATAGAAGCATGGGAAAGGAGGGCTAAGCCAACTTCAACAATATGACGATGTTTTCGTTCAGCGGACCCATTTTGTTGATGTGCATGTGGGCATGATACAAGATGGGAGATGCCAATTCTTGTGAAGAGGGAATTTAATTTTTCATATTCTCCTCCCCAATTTGTTTGCATGGCTTTAATTTTGCGATTAAAGGTTCTTTCAACTGAGCTTTGAAATTCCTGGAACTTCTGGAAAACTTCAGACTTGTGCTTGATCAAATAGAGCCATGTAAACTTACTAAAATCATCAATAAAACTAACATAATATGTTTTCCTGCCTACAGAAACTGGGGCAGGCCCCCCACATCTGAAAACACGAGATCTAAAGGAGCAGAAGATGTACTCAAGGATTTGGAGTACGGTAATTGATGACTCTTGGCCTGTTGACAAGCATCACAGACCGACTCAAGACTAGACTTGCTAGATACACAAGGTAAATTATTCTGACGGATGACTTGACGCACTACTGGAGTTGAAGGATGACCCAACCGCCTATGCCACTTCTCAACTGAAGGCTTGATGGTGCTGAACACATGCTTTCTGGAGTTGCCATGGGTTGATGAAGGGAAGGGGTAAAGGCCACCATGACATCCCCCTCTAAGGATTGTTTTCTTCGTTGCCTGATCCTTAACAATAAAATGATTTGGATGAAATTCAAGATAAGCATGGTTATCAGTGGTGAATCGATGAACAGAAACCAAGTTCTTTTTAGATTTCGGAACATGAAGAACATTGTTTAAAAAAAGATTGCGATCAGGGGTATGCAAAACACTTTGACCAATATAACTAATATCCATACCTGATCCACTAGCAGTGTGGATTTGTTCACCACCATTGTACTTCTCTCTCATGGAGAGCTTGTTGAGTTCAGATGTGATATGGTCTGTTGCACCGGTATCGGTGTACCAATTTGTGTCGATGGAGTATGCAGCGTTGGCATGGCGATCATCAGGAACATAGTCTTCTTCAAAGCGATGCCAACACCTATCTGCAGTATGTCCATCTTTCAGGCATACCTGGCAGCGAGGTTTGGTGCGTGATGAGCTGTTGTTGTAGCCTCCACGACCACTCTTGGAGTTGGTCCGTGGATTGTTGTTGTTGCCGTAGCCTCCCTGGTAGCTGTTCTGGTTCCGGCCACCTCCGCGACCACGGCCAGCAGGTGAACGGCCGCGAGTTCCGCGACCACGTCCACCACGGCTTGCTGCATTCACAGAGGAGTGGGATCCTCCAGAGTACAGGTTGATCCATTGCTCAAAGCTGAGGAGCTATGAGAAGAGCTCGGTGAAGGATGTTTCCTCCGGATGTGTGAGGACAGACGAGACAATGGGATTATAATCCATGTCAAGTCCGGCCAGGATGTACTGAACAAGTTCCTCATCTTCAAGTGGCTTTCCAGCACAAGCCATCTCATCTGCAAACGACTTCATCTTGCCAACATATTCAGTAATCGACATGTTACCTTTCTGAGTTGTTGCAAGCGCGATGCGTGTATTCACCGCGCGGGCACGAGTCTGGGAGGAATACATCTTCTCAAGTGCCTTCCAAAGCTGCGATGCAGTCTTACATGAACCCACTTGCGTTAGAACTTCACGGGACAGCGAGCCCAGCAAATAACTGAGCACCTGTTGATCTGTAGCCAGCCACCTTGCATGCTCTGGGTTGGGCTTGGCGACGATCTTGTCTTCGATCTTCTCGCTGGTGGCCTTCGATGGTTCTCCAGCAGTTCCATCTAGGAACCCTTCAAGCTGTGAGCCTCTTATTGCAGGAAAGACTTGGAGTTGCCAGATGACATAGTTTGACTTGGTGAGCTTTTCAGAAACTGGGATGGCAAAAGAGGCAGGTGGAGAAGGGTTGGAAGAGGAGCTCGCCATGGATGTGCTTTGGAGGTATGTTAGGCTCTGATACCATATGAGGCAATGTATTTTTGTGAAGCGTTGAACCCCTGGTAGGGGCCGCACCTTTGTTTATATGAGCCGAGAACAACCCTCGGCGTGGTGTACAAGGAACGTGACATCCTAATCCTGAGTTGGTTGAGAAACTAGATTACAACAACCATTCAACTCTAGATTAAACTGATCTATCTAACTAACTCAGGGATAGGAGTTATCGGTTTGTTACATGAATATCTAACATGGCGAGCCCGAAGTCGGCCACCTTGGGAGCAAAGTCGGCGTCGAGGAGGATGTTCTCCGGCATGACGTCGCAGTGGATGATGCGGTCCCGGCACTCGTCGTGCAGGTAGGCGAGCCCCTTGGCGACACCGACCGCGATGCGGTAGCGCGCGCGCCAGCTGAGCGTGTAGAGCCTGGCGCCGAACAGGTGCCGGTCCAGCGAGCCGTTGGGCATGTACTCGTAGACGAGCAGCTTCCTCCGGTCGCCGCCCTCGAAGCAGAAGCCGAGCAGGCGGATCTGGTTGACGTGCTGGATGGTGCCGAGCGTGCTCACCTCACCTCTGCGCGGCAGGGCCCCTCGAGTTTCTTGACGGCGACGGCGGTGCCATCATTGTTTTACGCACGATGAGGATGGACGCGGCGGGAGGCGCTGGCGGCGGCGAGCTCGAGGGCTGGGGCGATGGCGGCGACGAGCTCGAGGGCGGGGCGATGGCGGCGGCGAGTTGGTGGCGGCGCCGAGATAGAGCTCGAGGACCGGGGCGATGATTGGTTGAAACCGCGGTGTAAAATCGGAGTGGCCAACCATTCTGAAGGGAAAATCTCAAACCACAGCTGTACCGAAACCAGGCCATTTCGTTCCTCAGCCTCAACCAAACCATTCCATGGGCCTTCTTCTTGGCCCATATCTCACCGGACCACTCGGGCCGAAAGAAAAACCAAACCATAAAATCTGGTTTTGGCCCACCATTCCCAGGTTTAGGCGCAGGCGGCGGCGGACGCGTCCCCGGTGCAGACGCCGAACGCTGCACCTGGTTCCACTGCTGCAGCGCCTCAACCCAGAACCACCCCTTGACCTGCCCGGACACGTCCGTGACGAAGCGGTACACGGTGGAGTTGTCGGCGAAGTTGTACATGAAGTAGGCCTCGCGGGCGTTGTCCACGAACTGGAAGCTGTAGCCTGAGCTCCCGCCCGACGCGCCGGTGAAGTAGCGGCCGTTCCAGTTGCCGGTGAGCCAGTACTCCCGGCCTCCCGGGTGGCGTTCCACAGCAGCACGTACTTCGGCGCGCCCCGGGTCGAGCTGGAGCATGTACATGCCCGGCGCCGGGTCCCCGCGCGCCCTCCACGAGGTCATCCCCTGGATGACGCTGGTGACCTGCTTGTCCCGCCGCAGCTTCCCGCCGGGCAGCCACGTGTCGCCGATGTGGTCGAAGCTCTGCCACAGCACGTCCGACACGTTCGACGCGTCCGCGAGCACGAGGTTTCCCGTGTCGAGGAGGACGGCGGCCGTGGCATTATTACTTGCCGCCGGTGACGTTGGTGGACCACATGGCCGAGCCTGACGCGTCGAGCACGGCGAGGTTGCCGTCGGCGGCGATCGCGAGCCGCGAGGCTGCCGGGTCGGACACAGGCCTGTCGCGGTTGGCCACCCAGACGGGCGTCCGCACGGCGGTGTTGTTGTACCAGATGCCGACGTACCAGCTGCCGGAGACTCCTCCGTCTGGCTGGAAGAAGCCCAGCGCGAACTTGCCGCCCCGGGACACGAGCTTGGCGTCGCCGGAGAGCGGCCAGCCGGCGGCGATCGTGTCCTGGGCGCGCACGAGCAGAGATACGTGCGCGGCGACCAGCGCAAGCACAAGTGTGGCGCAGCCCAGGGCAGACGCGCGTGCCATCTCGCCGGCGCGATCACAAGTGGCCGCCGCCTCTCTCCGCTTCCGTTGGGCGCAACAGAAACAGCTAGCAGCTAGTATACATACTTGTGGCGACTGTAGTCTGTAGACCGAGGGACTGTTCGTCGTTCTCCGCGTCGGCGACTGCGTGCGACCGGGCGGGTTGGTCTGGTCCGGGGGTGGGTCGGTCTGCACTATTGAGGCTGCCAAGCATTCGAGTAAATCGCCGGGTGGGGGTGGTGTCGCCTTTCTCCAGTGTCTGTTCTTCAGGGGTGGTTGATGATTGACTGTAGGTCTGTAGCTGAAGAGAGCTTGGACAGCAGACCAGGCTGGACTTGGAGCCACAGATCGCAGCCAGAGATGACCTGGAGGCCACGGCAATCAGCCAGTATCATGCATGGATCCAATATCCCGAGGTTTCAGGAATTCGGCATATTTGTCAAACAAAACGGACGTAGAATTGACGATTGTGAAGACCTGATGAAGATCAAAATCTTGTATTTTACTCCGGGAGACGACCGGAGTTAAGGAAAAGTCACCACAGTCCACAGAGGCAAAGACAATCGCTGCCGGCGGCGACAGCAGTTAACTGCAGAAGATCTCATTTGGGGCCGGCCGGGGACACTGCTAATGTTTGTTTTGACTAGAATGGAGACCGTCGCCATCACTTGCTCGTGTGATGAGAAAAAGGCCTTATCTCTACCTGAATTGTAATGTAAGAAGCTCTCTCCCTACTACAGCGGTCCAAGTCCTGACCTGATCATACATATAGTGAAGGTAGGTGAGTTATATCTTTGGTCCAACTCTTCTCCTTTCACTTAGCATTGATCTCAATTCTCAGCCTCTCAGGATGAAGAAAGCGACCACAGGGCTGCACTGCATTAACGCAGAAGGCTACCGTTTTGGAGACGAGCTAACCGACCAGTCACTGCAGGCGGCTTGAAATATTTTCAGTGGCAAATTGTGGCCGCCGAAAATAATTGGATTATTTTCAGCGGCCTTACGTTGCTGCCAAATAAAATAATAGGTTTAATTTCGGCGACCATCTCATGACGCTGAAAGTTAAGGGGTAAAATTCTAGGCTTGAACCTAGATCCGGTCCACACACATATACGTCCATCTCTGCACCCCGTTCCCTCCCCATGCCACGCCGCCGCCGCGCCCCACTCCCCTGCACTGCCACCGCCCTGGCCCTGCGCCCCGCTCCTGCCGGCCATTGTGCCCGCTGCCCCTCCCGGGTGCCCCGTGCCGCTCCACATGCGCCCCGGACCAACCGCCCGACCCCTGCGTGCTGCCGGACCGGTCGCCACGCCTCTTGAGCGCCCTAGATTCGTGGCCCTGCCTTGGCTCATCCTCGCCTCGACCTTGGTTGGTTTGGCCTCAATGGTTGAAGTAGGAACCCATGCTTGCACACTCTTTTATATTGTTTGCAATTAATTTTCGGCGGTTTTATGTGTTTAGCCAAGGAAAGCTATGATTAGAAATGCAATTAGTATAAATTTGTTTGATTAAACAGTAATTGATTAGTTGAAATGGGTAGTTAGTTAGAAATACATCATATAGCCACTCATACGTTGAATATTATACTCGGACCATCGTTTTTAACATGTTTAATAATATTTTAGCACTTATTATTCTTATCATTTTTATATGCTTTGCTTTAATATAAGGGTACCATCATGCAATGTATTAAGTTGTTTGATTATAACATGCTTTGTCGGCGGCATCAAGCGGCTGCCAAAATTGTCGGAGAGTGGACAATTTTTGGCGGCCTACTAAAAACGCCGAAAATACGGCGTATAATTTTTGGTAACCAAAAACTATTGAAAATAAACCTTTTGCCACCAAAAATACTTATTTTCGACGGTTTTTCGCACTACAAATATTCTCGATTCCTGTAGTGAGTAATTCAGAAGCGGCTAACCAAACTCAGGTGATGTTTGGTTTAGCTAAGGGAATGGTTGTTGGATAACTAGGCAATTTCATGATTAAATTATATAACATACTCAATAACAACAACAGCATGACCAAAGTAAACATGATTAAACGGAGATTGGATCTAAGCACATGTACCAAGGCAGTTTGTAGATGAAGTACAGTCCCCATGCATGGCTAATGCAGATGCGGTGTTATGGTTGGTGATGTTGTTGACGACTAGCTGTAGTCTTGTAGAAGGCTAGAAGCTGCCAAGAAGATGGCGCATGGCACTGGACGAAAGGCGAGCTGTGATGAAGATGAAGTTACTGAGCACTCCCGTTGACCAGGCTACTAGCTCAGCAATCTTTTGCATGGGATCAGAATCGTCAATATAAAAGAGTATCGGCGGTGTGATCGATTGTGTTAGGCTGAGTCCAGCATTTTATACATCATGCTGTCTATTTTTATACCACTTAACACATCATGTTTCCTATACGCTCTCACAGTATGCACATCCATAATATACTTGATTATCTAATTGACCGTCCAAACTGCACATGCACAACTCTTTGTACGATCTATGTTTTAAGTAAAAACTAGTAGTACGTCAACCCATGCAAAGCACGTACTAGTTTGAAACATAACTATTAGACATTTACATATAATTTTGAGACCATAATTAATCAAAATTGCAAATATATTCAATATCTCTCATATGTTCATACTTTAATACATCATATGTATATAAAAACGACATATTATACTAACTCATATAATACATATTTGTACACCTAGAAACTAGAACAAATTAAACGGACTCAACAACAAACTTGTCCTAGAGCAACAAATTTGCACAAACTTGTAAAATAAATATGTATACACATAGAACAATTTATATATACTTAAGAAATTAACAAAAAATGTGTACCTAGAACAAATTATATGAACTCATGAAACAAGATTTTATACACCTAGAACAAATAGTATAAACAAGTGTTATAATTCATATAAATTGAAAATAGAAAAAAGAAAAAAATCAAAATAAAGATTAAGAAAGAAAAGGAAATTATGGATAAAATCAAATAAATTAAACAAAAGTACCATGAAAAGATATAATAAAATAAAAAATAAAAATATGAAAGAAACAAATAATAAAACATTTAAAAGAATATGGAATGCATGAGGAGAAAGAAAAGGAAAAACTGGAAACAAAGAACTTACTCCCTCCGTTCACAAATGTATGACGTATTTCCACAACTTCAACTCGTAATATTCAAAAAATTTCATTATTTTATTATGATTTGTTTTATTACTAAACATAGTTTGAGTATGAGTTGTGTTCTTACATGTTTGAATATTTTGTTGAATAAAACAAATATTTGTTTTTCTAAAATCAATTGTGTCGTACATCTGTGAATGGAGGTATTACGTGAATGATGCCATACCATAGGGAGAAATTATCCTTGCAAAATGGGCCAACAACTACGTGGACCAAAAACAACGACTTATGGTGGAAGGCTTCAGCGACGGAGCCCTCCTATTAGTATTCCTCCCTCGTGTCAGTATTCCATGACCTGCCAACGTAAAACAAACTAGAACCATGTTCAAAAACATTATTTTTATGATGTTTAGGTAATACAAATGCTATAATGTTTTATACTATGTGATGTTCGGTCGTTTTATAAAAAATAATGTTTTCAAAACCATAGTTTTGCATATACCATTATATTTTTGGAATATGAGTAGTTCCGCAGTAATTGATCTTGCCTTTACTTCTGGTATGTATTAAAACACCATAGTTTTGTATGTTGTCCAAATAAATTTTAAAAAATACCATAATTTTAGTGAAATTATAAAACTTACTTATAATATTGTTATGATAATATTATAAGTAATCAAACACTAACATTTTAGAAAACTAAATTTCCAAGCACGTTGCAGCCGTGTATGATTTCCGCTGCCTCTGAGCATCCTCCCCGGTGATAAATGAATCCGTGGCCCTTTGAGACTCCAGTCGGTACGGTGATGTATCTGCTGTACTGCTTGCCTTGCCGTAGATCGAGTGCTAGATCGACCTCTACCTAGCTACCAGCTGGTGAGTGACAGTGACTGAATGCATGTACGGACGCAACCATAGTGCACTCGGTAGACTACACCATCTAGTTCTTTTCCCACTCCTTCTGTATTTAATTACAGTTTGACTTTTTTTTTCTAAATTCCACTACCTCGTCTTATATTAAAAAGCACGGCTTTTCTTTTAAATGAGAGCACGGCATTGGCCATGCAGGCAGCAGGACTGGGCGGTGATGCCTATGACGAGGGCAGCGATGTGTTCGCCGACACTAATCTCACATCTATCCTCCATTCTCTTCTTTCCAATTTATAATTTGTTTGATTTTTTAACACTAAATTTAATTTTTTTTCATTCTATTTAAAAAATCATAATTACTATTTATTTTTATTATAATTTAGTTTAGCATAAAATATATTTTAACTATGACTTTTTTATATATTTTTTCATTTTTTTTAAAAAAAGATGAGTTTGTCAAATTTGATGTTAAAAAAATCAAAAGATGTACAAATTGGGATGGAGGGAAGCATGCAGCGGGCTTGATAGATGGACCGAGGCCATCTCCAACGGTTTGCTCATATAGCTTGTCTATCTACATTCCAACTATCTCTCTATATCTAGAACAACGCTACAGCGTATATACACTGCTTTTACACGGTTTAAAGACAGCCTCATCTGTTCATCATCATCTTTGGTATATATACGCTGATTGATGAATATGCATGCATGCACGAATGGTTCATGAACCATATCATCAGTCGCCCGCCAAGACGGTTGAGGGGACTCCGTGGCGCATTCATCTGGGCCCGCGCTCGGCCCCGATGGGCGATGAGACGCTGATCGCTCGGGTATAGTCGGCGGCGTCAGGGCCTCTCATGATGTCTGATGCTGATCGATGCAGCAGAGACGACAACAGAGTCGTCGGTGTCAGTGAGATCGACGGAGCATTCGCATGCATTCAACGACGATTGATCTTGCTGCTTGCAGCCCCTGCTGGCTGACCTCCAGTATTAGCTGAATACTCCTAGCTGTACGTATATTCTAGTAGAAATTAAAGACTGAAGAGATCGAAACCGCACGTGACAAACTGACGATGCATGCATGGATTATCATCCATTCATAATTCATTCGCCTGCATGGTCAAGAGGACGGTCAAGCCTAAAGCGAGTCGCGACGCCAGCAGGCCAGCGTTCCACACTGAACGGCAGTGGAAGGAGTAGAACGGAGCGGAGAGGCTGCTGGTAGAGGAAGAGGACAGCAGACGGCTGGGCGTCCTCGAGTTGGGTATGGAATAATAAGTGTGGATGCAGCAGGGATGAGTAGGAGTAGCAGCTCCATATATGTGGGTGCATTGAATATATATCTGCTGCGCGGCGACGGCATTCTTGGGAGGGAGGCCTGCTCACCTGCTTTCGTCCATACCCTCCCTGCATGCCCTCTGAAACCAACGGTGCCTCTATACGGGAGGTCTTAAAATTAAATGTGGTACTGTTACGGTACTATTCTATACTGTAGATAGAAAAAAAATAGTAATGAAACGGAGAATGGAGGAGGCAACTGGTTTCAGCCACCTCTCTCGTTGTCTAGCTAGTCTTCTATCATCACTGGTCTTTAGTGCAAAATGCTTTCTGTTGGGCTGTTGAGGCTGAATCCAGCCGTTACCTTATATCCATCTCTAAAATTAAATGCGGCATTATTACGGCATCATAGATAGAAAGATGGATAGTTATGGAGCATAGCAGCCCCTCTCTCCATCCTGATAGTACGCAGACAGCCATGCCAGACAGTTACCTCACCTCACGCCAGCATGGTTCTGATCAGTCAAACTCCTCCTCGAGTCTCCAGGCCAGCAGCTTTTCTTCGCACGGGCAATTGGCATTGCTGCTGACTGCTGTGACCCCTGACCCGGGCCGGCTCCATCGCTGGCTATGCCATGCTGTATCCTTGCATGTACTCCCCCATCTGGATCGCGCAAGGCACGCGTACGTGCCGCTACTCCTGCGGCACACTCGTGTGGCCGCGTGCGCCTACAGCAAGAAGCTAGCTCTAGAGTTCACAGCGTTTACAGTGGTTTGTTCATGGATCAAGTCGATCATCAAGACAATAACAAACTCGGTACAGCTCGAGTACCTCCCTTTCCTTGTTGACGAGACTGATGATGTGCATGCGTTTCTCTCCTCCTGTGTTTGCTCAACTTGTCCATTGCCATATATCATCCGATCGATCCTTTTTTTTTCGTGTTTCAACAAGCCAGACCACGACAAGATCGACTCAGGATTTGACTTAGCTTTATATACATATATATATGGGCCTGCCTCTCGTGGTGATGCCATGCATGGTATATATAGCATCATGGTGCTGTTTGGTTAGGCCTTTTTTGGCTCAAAACCGCACCATCCATTCCCCTTACATCACGTTTGGTTTGGGCTTCCGTAACCAATCGCGGTGGGAGTGGATAGCGGCCCATACAATCTCGTTCCCTCTCTTCCGGCGGCGCGATCGGATCCCGCATCGCAACTTCCAGTCGCCTCCGTCTGTTCCTGTCGCGCGACTCCTCACTCCGTCGGTGGGGGGTGCCAGTCCCTGACCCGCGCCCGTAGCGCGGCCTCCAACCTCGTGCGGCACCATCGCCGTCGCCCGCAGCGCGGCTCCAGACCTGGCTGCCGCGGTCGCGCGCAAGGGCCCCGCGTGCTACGTCCTCGCCGTTGTCCATTGGTCCCTCCACGAGCGTCAGGGTGGCCGCGCCCGCCGCGACAAGAAGGGCGCCACGGGCGCCTCCACCCCCACCGCAGCGGAGAAGATCGTCTTGAAGCGTCTCCAGCCCATGGATCTAGCCTGGCTAGTGAGGCCCGCCGCCGCCGCCGCCGCGTAGCCCCAGCCTGCCCTACACTGCAAAGGGATCGGATGACGTTGCCCACATAGGAACCAAACAAAACCAGGCAGTGATCGCAGTGGAACGGATAGCACCGTGAGCTCGTTCCATTCCCGCTCCCACTCCCTTGACTCAACCAAACAGCACCATATTCTTCCCTAGCCATGTTTTTGGTACGCCTATATATACTACGTACAGCTGCAAACTGCATATTGCCTGCCTGCGGCCTGCCTCAGTTCATTCAATAATCCCACAGCCATAGTACACATCCATTTAATTAATTTGGTGCGGCTATCCCTAGACTTGACCCCCAAATATTTACAGCACTTACTACTTTATAATAATGTTATCAATAATGTCGAACTCCACATACCAACTTAGTTTTATATTATTATCGCTGCTAATGCCAAATCTTCATACATAAGTACATCCCAATAAAACAAAGTAACGACAGAGCACTATTCAAGTCACCTTTAAGAAAGTCAACGATAAATTAAACCAAGGGTACAAATATAAAAGACTCCTTTCTTTCACTACACCTCTATCATTAAGCTTGCTACTATCTTTTTCATGTCCTCAGCTAGTTAACTTTAGCTCTAGATCTTTGGATTAGAAATCATCGCCTGCTCATAAGTGTAGAATATTGTATTAAAGACAACACAATATAAAGTCATAAAATAAACTACACTGCATTGACTGTCTATCTAATAATTATGTTTTATCAACAAAGTTAGATGTCTGTAATATTTGATTGATAGATCTATAGAATGTTTAAAATTCCCGAGGTTATCCACACAAATTCCTCATATTTTAATAAAATAGGAAGACACTAGAGTTATATCGTAGCATATAGTAAGTAGTTTAGTAAATTTCATATCTGAATATTAACATAATTTAATTTCGCTATAACAAAATGTGATGTTTAATGACAAAAAAAATCATAATACAATCCCACAATTTAGTGGATTAAAAATTATAAGAATGTAGTTTTGTAACTAATAAGAAATGATATAATATACTAATTTATAATATTTTTTCTAAAATTAAATGATTCATATATCAATAATATTAAATTTATGGTATTACCTATTTCTAACTACACATATGATAATATATTTTGATGGCATGCATGTGTGTCATGAAATATCAAAAACATGAAATTCCTTCAAAATACAATGGTCTTGCAGACACATACAGTTCAAACACATTTTAAACAAGTGGAGCCCTAATATTGTTTTTGAGTTATTCAACTTTTTTCAGGAAACAACTAAATATGCTTGCATGCTCAGGCGCTATGATATATAACGTAACTTTCTTAGCCTCGAATTTTGAACATGGATGTCTCTTCTTACCTCATTTGTATATTTAGCTTTGCGAATTTTTATATATGAATTGGTTACTCTATATTCTTTAAATCTATGGTAGTTAGACTTGTTGTTACATTATCTAAATTGTATTTCTCTCAAAAATTAATTAAGCTTTGTGATCTGCATAGATTTGTGTGATGAGTTATGCAATACGGTTGTGTTGAGAACCAATAAATTGACTGACGACGACGAGTGACAACGTCCTTATGTGTTATAGCCACAACTATATTCATTCTAGCTTCTTTCCTAAAACATTTTCACCATGGAAGTATTTGTTCAAAGAAGTTTTGTCATGGGCTTGTTTTCTCAATTATTCCTACAAAGCCTACAATTGAACCCATGTCGCATCCAAAGACATAAGTGTTCCATCCCTCTCGCTCTTTTCTAAACAAAAAATGACATTGGCTGAGAGTTTTTAGCTCGAACGCCTAAAAGATATTCCCAAAAATTGATTTTGGCTGAGGACTGTGATATATAATTGACCCAAAAACGAACATTTTTTTGAATTGTTGGAGGAAGAGTATTTGTTTATCCCAACAATTGCTAGAAATTAAGACCCTAATAAAACCATATTTTAGGAGCTTGTTTTGGCTATGTTGGAGATGCTCTAAATTCTTAATGCCTTACATTGAGACTTTAGCTTGAGCAAGCCTACGAACTTAGTCATTTACGATAAACAGTAGCAAGTTATGTTCTATATTTAGTAATAACATTATAAACTAGCAAAGTAAGCCATTAGGAATGTTCCTATATTAGTAACATTATTATTATAAAACAGTAAAGGAAAGCAATACTGCATAGAAGTTATACGGAAGAAAACCTAATATGGATGAATGGATCGATCGAACCTGCTGCTGATGATTAGACGCTCCACTGCATGCTGCGTGGCGGTGGGCTCTACTCGTCCCCGCTTGCCGTACCGGGCCTTCGGCCACCGATCTGCCCAAGCTGATCAGGCACCACACCGTGCCCGGCGGCACCCATGGCTGACGAACAATACCCGAAGGCGTAGCCGCCGCCGGCTCCTCCTCCATTATTCGCGCCCTGTCTCGCGGCAGCAGCGGCTTCATGGCTCCTGGCCAGCATCTCCACGGAGGCCAAGTAGTCATTTTGCACAAACCCGGCCCCACCGCCCATCGGCGCCGCCGTGGAGGGTCCGACGTTGATAAAGTTCGTCTGCGTAAAGTTGAGCACTGGTGGGTTGCCGACGACGAAATCCGCCATGCCTGCCGCGCCATTGTTGGATCCCACGGCCACCGAGGCTGTCGCAGCTTCAGCCGCCGCCGCGGCTGCCTGCACAGACAAACACACACGTGCTAAACTAAGGTGATGATACAATGTGTAGACACACGTGACATGAGGTATTGAGGAGAGGAGCTAGAGATCGAGGTGTCGCTCATAAGCAGCATCACCTGATACTTGGACAGCTCGAGTCTGGCGCGGGCGAGCTCCTGCTGGAGCCGATAGAGGCGGTGCTGGAGGATGGAGATGACGCCGACGCAGCCGTAGACAGGGTCTTGTTTACGCATATCCGCCTCGTAGGCGAGCGAATTCACGGCGTCTTCGCGGTGGTGGGCAGGGAGGTCGTTGAGGATCTTAGTGACGTTACTGGCGCCGAAGGCGCGGTGCACGTCCACGAACTTCTGCGTGTTCTCCGGTGGGAAATACGGTGCAAACACGCAGTCCCGCTGGCACCTGCGCCGTAGGAACTTGCACGCCGCGCATGGCGAGCCCGTGCCGCCGCCGCCGGCGCCGCCGCCCATGGACGGAGAGACGGCCACGGTGATCGTGGAACCAGTTGAGGTGGCGGCCGGCGGCGGCCCCGACGATGCCGAGGAGGCGGCCATCGATCTTTCTTTGTCTGCGAAAATGAGAAGATCCAGCCATCCAGAGGTAAGTCGGCACAGTAATATAAATAAGGGCTTCCTGGTAGATCCTATCTGTGAAATTTAAAATACAAGGAAAGTAGGAAGAAATCAAATTGACGGCCGAATCTATCTTGCTACGTTCGATCCTTGAAAATCACTGTGAAATCATCGAATCGATAACACGGAAGAAGAGAAACGGCAGAACGAAGCAGAAGCATATCATCAACAAATCTCTCGGATCCGACGACGCCAGCGTACGAGGGGGTACTGAAGAAGAAGGCACCTTGCTTCCCTTTCCCTGCTGAGCTGGGAATGAAGATTAGAGTGTAGGATGCGAACAAGACCAGGCGCTCGGCTTCGACCCGCGGCCCCGAGGGTTGTCTTCTTCGTCGGACCCTCGCCTTCCTCTTTTACTCCCACTTCTGTTTTCAACAGCCTCCTTGTTTCTAGCTACATGCTTACCCTCCCGGCCCGTAGCTGATTATTCGCGTGTTTGTTTCGGAGAAAGAATAGTGGATGGATAAGAAAGTGACCAGACCGCCGTGAGGCGTTTATAATTGCATTGTGTGCGTTTGTACGGATTCTTTCTGCATCAAGCAGGTGTTTTTTAATACCTGAATTTTTGGCCATTTGGTCTTAGATGGATGTCTAGGATTACACTGTGACTAAAATATACATACACTGATGTACAACACTGTAGTTACAGTGTAATTCCTCCACCTACCCCCACCCGCTCACCCAATTCCCCACCCCCACCGTCAGATACACACCCGCACCCCTCTCTCTGCCAGCCTCCACCACGCCTGGCCCGCCGCTGCGCCTGCCTCCGGGACACCGCCGCCGCGCCAGCCTCCAGGGGCGCCACCGATGCGCCCTCGTCCCTGTCCTAGCCCCCGCCGAGCTCCGCGCGCCGCCCACGTCCTCGCCACCGCCAGCCACGTTGCCGGGGGAGGAGCCGGAAGCATGCCGTCGGGGGGAGGAGGAGCCGCCGAGAGCACGCCGCCGGGGGGGAGGAGCCCCCAGGAGCGCGCTGCCGTGGGGAGGAGGAGCCGGGAGCGCGCCGCCGCGGGGCCCCGCTGCCGGGGGAGGAGGAGCGCGTCGGGGCTGCACCGTCAGTGCTGGGCGACGAAAAGTATCCAAATAACCGGTAATGATTTAGCTTTTCTCTTTATATGCTGCGACCTACGAGGGAGGAGATGGATTTTGTGTAGGTAGGAGACATTAAAAAGAAGTGTGCAGGTGGGCCTACCTATAGTGCCATGAGAGTATATTAACTAGCAAAATGGCCTGTGCAAATAGCGTAGTTAGCTAATATTTTTACTAAAATTATAATCATACATTTTATTTCAAATTTTTTTGGTGTATTGTTTTGAGAATATGTGTTCTTTTCTAAATAAAACATCTATAAGTTTTTCATACAGTGGTTCGTGGGATCAAAATAACATTGCTATTTAAAATTTTGTTTCCCAATGATTATAAAATTGTCCATGAAAATTTTATATACTTATTCTATTCTAAACATAGCTTCTATAAATTTGTCTAAATCTTTGAAACAAGTGCCAAAATAGTTATAGCATAGAAATTTTTGATAACATATTTATCAGTGTCGTAAATGTTCATATGTAAAACAATTGGCATAGAGGGAAGACAAAGTGGATTATAATTTAGAAAGCAGGGAGTATTGGACAACCGATAAAATTATATAGTAGGTTCTTTGATTGTTTAGTAAAAGGCTAGAAAAATTAATATAAGTTCCATTTGGGTTGTTTATCTGTGCCTTTAAAATACACAATAAGCATGGATGTATGTTAGCTACCCAAAATTATATAAGCCGGATTATATAATCAAAGATAAAACAAACATACTCTTAAAAACTTAAAATATTATACAAAACATGCACACCACTCCAATGGAAGGAAAAACTTTGCACATCTCTAGCCCTCAATAAATATGGTGTATGACACTTATCATTGTCGTAGTTGGTGATGGTAGTTGTAATGCTTTTATTATTGAAAGTGCAATCAAACCTTAAGGGGTTTTAGTGATTGACGATGAACAATTAAAAGTCTCTAATGAGCTTAATTGAGCATGAGCACAACAATTCTATACATTGTTGTTTAAGCAAGCTCATGATTGATGAAAAAGAGAAGCAAAGTGAAAAAGATTGCTTTGGAGGACCCTCAATTATTTATCACAAGATCTCGCGCATTCAAATCTTTATTCAAGCATAAGGCTTAGATTTTAATTTAACATTGAGTTAGGAAAATCCGTACTATCAAGAGGGATCCAAAAAGGTATGTTTTTAGTGCTACCATGGCTCAAAAGTTCAAGTTATCCAATCCACAAAGTCAAACTTTATCAAATGTGTTTTTTTCTGTTGACCCCGGGCTCAACCGGCCCATCCTCCGTATCAACCGAAATGAGCTCTCTGTTTCAATTTACTATCCCGGTTGACCATCCCAATTCAACTGGTACCAGCCACTTCAACCGAAATGAGCTCTCGGGTAGTAATTCTCAGTCAATTCCGGTTGAACCTGCCTACCCCTGGTTCAACCGGTATTCACCGGTTTCGCCACATAACGGTTAGTTTAAAAGGGGCCACTATATACTGACCTCAAACCCCTTCACCCTCTCGCTCTTGGCACTCCATATGACCTGAGGCATTTCTTTCAAAGGCTCCTCCTTCTTCAACCTCTCTCTCACACTCACTGAGCTCAAATCCATTCAAATCTTTGACTGAGCTTGTGAGGATTCAAGAGAAAGCTCTCAAGATCTTCATCTCCTTCCTCTCTCGTTCGTTTGAGCTTTGGTGGCACTTCAAGCATCCCGACGGATTCGTTACTCTTGGAGCTTTGTGCTCCTAGCCTCCTAGACGGATACGCGTCACCCATTGCAGCACTACCCCCTCACCTTGTGTGTGATGGTGCTCCGGGAAGTTTATAATCACCCCAGCTTGTGAGAGTAACATATTAAGTAACCTCTTCCGTGATCTTTGGATCGGAGAGGGAAGAAAAGGGTTGGAAAAAGACCCGGCTTTTTGTGGGCTCCTCAATGGGAAAGTAGGGCTCCTTTGCGGAGTGACTGAACCTCAGATTAAATCTTTGTCCCCGTGTGTTTTTGTGCTGTTCTTGTTCTTAGGATTCTAACCTGCTTGTGGAGACACCTTCGAGTGGATTTCTTTATTGTGAAGGTTTCTAGCCAAGCCCCTTGCAGATCTACTAGGTGGAACATCAAAGCACACTCCCCAACTCACGGAATCAAGTTTGGTTGGATCGATTTGTAGATCAATTCAGTTTTTCGTATATTGTATAGTCAACCGGTTTTGTACTGATTTGTTGGAATTTGATCTTTAAGTTTCAGATTACCTATTCACTCCCCTAGGTAACTTCCAATTATCATGTACGGAAGGTGATAAACCAGCGTAGAGAAGTTGTGATGTGACCTTAAGGATTGATAAAACTGATCAATGTCGTGTGTGAATAGTGTCTTGTTGATCTCTAAGGAGGCATGTAGTTATGGTTAGTAGTTTGCGATGGTAATTACAAAATCAATTGTCCTTTTCTTCTTCATCATTGTCTCCATTTCATTTTCATTTTCATTTTCTTTCCCAAGATCTTATTTTACTTTTATTGGAAGACATATATATATAATATTAATTTTGGTTTCTGTTACTTAAATTCCGGACCCTGTAAGCCTCAAACCAGAGAAGGGGTTAAGTATTTATATTATCGTATATATGTTTTACCAATAAATAAGGTAATTTTGATGTCTTAAAAATAGGCATATGGAGCTCTTCTATAACAAACGATGCAGATTTTTATCCTATTCATTGTATTTGATACAAAATATCTAGATTAACTGGACTAATAAAATATATAGATTAATCTAGTTGTTGGATACTTGGTTGATCATAACAACCAATAGTGTAAATATTGTTTCATTTTAGTTATATTTGATATAATTGATTTAGCTTAATATGGACCTTTAATTGTTCATAAGATTCAACATTTTAGACTTTTTCTTTGGTTAACATGATGTTTGGACCTCTTGACGTATGTGGTAGTAAATTTGGACAATCCCTTATTAATATAATAGATTATTCACCCTTTTTTTGAAATTTAAATGTTATTTGTATTTGGTATAAAATATTTAGCTTAGTTTAGACCATTGGTGATCATTACAAAGTTTACAACTAATGGTAAAATTCTATCACTTTTTTGTAGTATGATTCTGTATAAAATCTCCGTCTTATAATTGGTTGTATTGTATTTTTAATATCACCTTGTACCATCGCCGATTATTCATGGTTGTTGTTGATCTAAGAAAGAGGTTTAATAAATTAAATTTAAAAGGTATTGGTTCTATTTTTCTAGTACTAGACCTACTAATTTAGTAGCTTCTAATATGGTCCCTTTGGCCACCAGTTTTAAAATTGTTTGATTTTCCTTAATCGACAATTCTTATTTTGTCCAACCATCGTAAAACCTGCATTAATACAGATTGTTAAATGTTCATAAAATTTGGTGGTGCAGATTCTTTTCGTCGACTAACATGGTAATTTCTAGGTCATGGTGAGTTGTTTTAACTCACTTATTATTATGATAGATAGATGGTCAATAGCTCGTCAAATTTTCTTTGTCCAACATAAATTTCTCATAGATACAATATATACGTGCTTGCCCAATTAAAAAAATATATTTTTCAATAAATTTAATTGAAAGTAAAAAATCATTAATTATTTGACCATGACTTTAACATGTTAGATTTTGAATCGAATGGTAATTCCTATCACAAATTATCCAACCTCAAGTTGACCGGGTAACATCTAATATTCATGGATAATTCACTGTGTAATTTTAATTATGTGTAGGGGAGCTAGAAGCTTGGGACACCGAAAGTATCTAGACGATATGCCAAACATGAAGACCACACCCGCATGTATCTGAGGTCTTCCTCCTACAACTCATGTAGATGTCGGTCGTCTTACTTGTATGCTCAAAACATAAAGAGATGACATGCACAAAGTGGTCGGCGAGGAGGTGCGCACCTAACCTCCCCAATTGAACGGTCGGCTTGGTGGCGAGATCGAACAGCTGCCTGACGGCGCCCATCTGGAAGATTGTCGCCCTGCAGCAGCAGCATACTTTTTGTTGGAAAACAATATAGATAACAACGGATGTGATGTGCTATTGTAGTATTTTTGTTGGACAACAATCTGGATAATAATAGATTTGATATGCTAGTTTATTGATTCAAACTTGATGTGATAATTGAGTTAAGGTCTCTAAATCCTGGTATTCAATTGAAATCTTGATGAAACTGTCAATGCATCCCGCCAAGAAAAGAAAGTCAAGCAACTTGGTCAAACAATTAAACAATTTGTTTTAATAGCAACACATTATTTGGGGGCAAGTTAATTGATCAACTGGATTGCCGTTGTATCTGTTGAAACAGAGAACTATTTGTATTAGAAGCAGTCTCGAATATTGTGTTAGAGACTAATAATTATTTCTGTCAGGCATTGAGCCAGTTGAGTGGCACATATCCATTGCAAGACTGACAATGTAATTTATATATGCGTATTGTAACAATAATCTAAACATATTGTTCAAATAACAATTGTAGTAAAAGAGCAAGTGCCATGTCCTGGACATGAAAACAAAAAATTGATGTGCAAAGTTGGTGAACCTTGAGGACTCGACACTTCCATCTTGCACCAGAATTCTTGCTAGGCCAGGACTTTTTTCCAGCAAAGGACTCGACGGTTCCATCTTCTTGCACCATTGACATTGTCTGCGGTTCACCAAGATCAACCAACCGTTCCATCAGATTGCTCCATCTTGACGCTTCCATCTTGTGCTGTGTTGCTATCGATACCGTCTAGGCTGAAACCAACCCCTCCCTGGCCAGGACTTTTTTCCAGCAAAGGACTCGACGGTTCCATCTTCTTGCACCATTGACATTGTCTGCGGTTCACCAAGATCAACCCACCGTTCCATCAGATTGCTCCATCTTGACGCTAAGCCTAGACGGTATCGATAGCAACACAGCGCAAGATGGAAGCGTCAAGATGGAGCAAGCCTAGACGGTAGATGGAAGCGTCAAGATGAAGCAATCTGATGGAACGGTGGGTTGATCTTGGTGAACCGCAGACAATGTCAATGGTGCAAGAAGATGGAACCGTCGAGTCCTTTGCTGGAAAAAAGTCCCGGCCTAGCAAGATTATTCTGGTGCAAGATGGAAGTGTCGAGTCCTCAAGTCCTTGCTAAACAAATGAATTGTTCTGGCGATATGGTCTGGGTATTATGGGCTGTGACCAGGGTTCACCGTTTCGTTTTCATTTTGGAAAAATTTCGGTTTGATTAAAAAAAATTTGACTTTCATATTTTTGAATTTGGAACCGAATTCTGCTCTTTCCGGACTGAAATTACCATCCCGGTCCGGACCGGAAACGGAAATTCGGCTCGGAATTCTGGGGTTTCCGACCGAAACGGCGAACTCTGGCTGTGACATGATCAATGGAGGGTTGGCGTGTATTTATTGAAGCTCAACACATCTTGTTGGATTCGGATACAACTTTTGGGAACATAGAGCTGAACGATTCTGGTTAAATCCAGATACATCTATTTCTTTTGGAAACGTATAAGATAAATCTAGTATAATTTCTAATTGAACGTGCACCGTTAGATCTTCGTAAAATCCAACCGTCTATATTTTCTGTTTTTTTCGATTAACGTGAGAATTTCTAAGGCCTACTAACTATAGTGATATTATTATGAGAGTACTTTGTGATTTACTACGCAATGATTTGTCTGTCCTCCACTTTCTCAATACAAAGGGACCACACAGAGAACGGAAATACTCCATCCGTCGTAACTTACATAACTGTTTGATTTTTTTTAACACAATGTTTGACCTCATTAAAAAACTTTACAAAAATATAAAAAATTCATAGTTAAAATGTATTAACTAAATCACAATGAAAATAAACAAGGTAAATCAAACCTAGTGTAAAAAAAAGTCAAATGGTCTATATATCTCTACTCCTAAAAAGTTTGCACTCCTTCCGCCGTCCGTGTCGGCTCCCCCTCCCACACGCTCCCACGTCACACCCCGTCCCGCAGACCTCGCACCGCCTCTACCGCACCGCCTCCCACCCTGCGCCCCCACCTTCCACCGACGGTCGGCGCCCCCGCGCCGCCTCCCACCCCACGCTTGCAACTTGCAGCCGCCTTGCACGCGGCCAGCCCTATCCCGTCGCGCGCCCCTACCTCCCCGTCACCGGGCTGCAGCCGTCTCGCACTCGCCCTGCCACCGCTCGGCCCTCTCCTGTCCCATGGCCAGCGTGTGGACAGAGGCGGGGCCATCGAGGAGGCTGGGAGGCGGTGCGGATGCAGAGGAGGGTATGACGAGGAGGTGCCTGATGCCTCCAAGCTCGGTCGAGTAGGATGCGCCAGCATGAAGGGAGCAGAGGTGCCGGCGGGAGAGGATGCGGTGGGGAGGGAGAGGAAGGGGATGGGCGCCGCGACGGAGGGATGCTGGAGCGGCAGCCATGAAATCCCCACTCCCGTCCCCTTCTCGTCTTCCGCCATCGCCCCCGCCGTCCTTCGTACCCGCCGCCGGTCCGCAATGCTGCCTCTGGCGCCACAACCATCGGATCCTCCTCCCTCTTCGGACGGTGACGCCGCCATCACTGGATCTGGCACCGAGATCCGCGCGAAGAAGACGGCGGGGAAGAACCTGTGCAGCTGCGCCACCTCCGCCGTCCGCCTACAGATGGAGCGGATATGCGGGGCTCTGCTCGCGAGTCGTCGTCAGTCTCCGTGTCGTGTAGCTGCCTATCTTCTGAAAATGCTCCTTTCTTTACATGTTTGCATTCATGGCCTCTGTAAATTACTCTGACTGTGTAATCAAGCACAACTTTCATCTTAAAATCCCATTAGCCTTTGTGATTTATTAAATGGTAACATTTTTATATGGCTCTTTGGTTAAAATAGCTTCTCATGTATTTACCTTTTAGTGTTATCTCAATTAAGGACAAGGTTGAACACGAATCTTCCCTGTTATGTGCTCTGCCCATATTTATCTTCTAATTGCTGTTTCCGGGATCTTAGCTGGAATCAATCGAGGGTTCCAAAACTATCCAACCAATTTGTGAGTAACATAATTACCATGTATAAAACATAACCACTGCAGCCAAATCATGGCATTTTATTTGTTTTATTGGATATTTTCATTGCAAAGGTAGTGATTTGCCTTTTGGTCTCATTTGAAAATGTGGGACATTGTGTTAATTTACCTTGCGACTTCCATCTCAACATCATCGGCAGGTGCATAGAGCACTCTTGAGGTAGACTTTTAGTAAAAAAGTGGGAATGACAACAGAAAAAATAGTTAGGTAATAAGACAAGTGATATGAAGTTTCTGGTAGGAAAACCCAGTCAACCGAATCTCTTTTTAAGCAAAAACGTCTATGCCTGAGCACGACAAATGTTACTGCTCCTACTGCTACATAGTGCATACTATATACTAATCTTGTTATTGCCAATGCTAATAAAATCCTGAACCCAGATTTGCCTTCTCTTGTGTGTGTTTTCAATCTTTTTATTTACTTGCAATCCGCCATAGCTAATACTTGACCAACAACAATCCACACAGAACGCTAATCCTCCTCTACGTGCGCCGCCGTCACTCCGCCGTGCCCTGCCTCCTGTGAATTTTCTTCCACGCCGATAGGTAGGACACGCAACTGGAGGCCGGAACCGTTCCCCCTATTGCGATAACCGCTGCCGTCATCCAATCAACAAGTGCTCCCCCGCCATCGTTGTCCCAATCGGGCTCGCTCTCGACTGCCGTTCATGCCTTTGGCCGCCACCAGCTTCCCCCTCCGCGTGACCGCGCTGCCTAATATCAGCGGCCACGGCTCCACCATCGCAAACACGACGACCAAGCTTTGCGCATAAACAGAGTGAACGAGTTAAGGGCCTTTGTGTTAAGCAGCATGATTTTAGTGTATCATGATAATTGGCTGGCATGTGTGCTACCAGGTTACACTGTTACACTCTCTCCTAAATTATCCGTCTTGTCTTATATTTTTTTTCTTAATGTTTAAATATTTTGATAATGCACTTCACATATTTCAAAGGTTCAAACATAGTGAATTTCTAAATACTGTTCTCTGAAGCAGTTTTATATTTTGGGTTTTTTTATAAAACTGTCACTTATTTACATTTTGTTTTTTTAAAAATAATATTCCTCCGTTGCAAAGTACTGGCCAATTGCTAGGTGGAAATAAAAATCCAAAACCATCTACTAAAGTGTTTCCAATGGTTACCTATTTCACTAGTTAGATGTGCTCTCTCCTACGTGGACACAAAAGGTGGTGAAAGCAAGAATAGCTAGCGATGACTAAATAGACAGGAGATTTTACGTAGTCCAAGAAACTGAGAGTATTACGTGTGGAACCAAGTCATTATGATGAGATAAATTATTATTTATATTGTTTTCTCACTTCTACGTCAGCTAGCTATTTGCCAGAACAATTGTGGACGCCCTAAATCCATTAATAAGACTAATAAGACTATGGGTTTGTTTGGATCCCTTGGGCTAGTGCAAAACGGGCTAGAAACAGGCTAAAGTATCCAAACAGGAGGGCTAAAAACTGGGCTAAAGTGCTCAAACTGGCTAGAATTTTTTATAGCCCCAAAAGAGGAGCTTCTTTGGGCTAAAAACCCTGCTGGACACCCCATACCCCTCTCTCGCCCGCACCCCTCGCACTCTCTCTCTCGTTCGCTCAGCTCTCTCCCCGTCTCCGCCACCTCCACCCGCCGCCGCCGCCACGCCTCGCCGCAAGGACCGCCAGATCCGGTACCGGCGCACACAGATCTGCCAGATCCCTCTCTCGCCAAGCTCTCTCGCTTTTTCCTCCGCCTCCGCCGCCACCTTCCCCCGCCGACACCATGGACGGTTGCCGTGACTTCTTCTCCCAAGGCGACAGCTCCGAGTATGGCCAAGGGTCTGAGGCTCCCTTCGCGGAAGATGCTGTTCGGTTCTTCTTGCAGCCACCCCTCGGTACAGCGGCTCGACTCGGCACTCTCGATCTGAGCGCCGTCGCGTCGCCGGGTGGTGTTGGTGGCCAGCCGGGGTCATTCACAAGGATGCTGCGAGATGGAGATGGGGAGGTCTTCGGCTACCCTCTCCCTGCTCGCAGCGGCAGATCTGGCGTAGCCCCCTTCCAAGCTCCGCGGCCGGTGGAGGAAGGGGAAAGGTCCACCCGTGGAGGAGGCGGCCGCGTCCAGGGAAGAGGCAGCCGCGGCAAGGCAACGGCCGCCGGCAGTGTCTCCATTCCTAGCTTTGGAGACGGCGGCCGAGCAAGGTTGGCCTCACTGTGCCGGCGTGCGCCCACTCCCGAGGCCAGTGTGGGCGATGTGGAAGGCGAGGAGGAAGAAGGGGAATATGACCTAGCTACGGGGGTGAGGATTTCGTTTCCTTACTTGTGATTTTAATTAGTTCATTGCCGTTTCTTGTGATGTTGCCTTATTTGATGTTTGTGGGATATTCATGATTTGTGACCTAGAATATTCAGAACTCTAGATTATGTGCGTACTCAGTTTAGTTCCTTTGTTGGTTCACTGTTTCACTGATTAGAAATTATCCTTTTTAAACTTTTTGTTTAATAGAAACTGTTTGACAAAGCCAAATGGACTGACCAACGGGTAGAAATACTGTGTGATCTTGCCACTGAGGAAGACAAGGCAGGCAATTGTCTTGGGGGGAAATGGAAAAACATTGGCTACCAAAACATCGCTGATAATTACTTTGAACGTACTAACCTACGGCATAGCATCAAGCAAGTGAAGAATAGGTTATCCACAGTCAAGAAAATGTTCACTTGATTGAACTCTCTACCTAGAAAGACAGCACTGGACAAGGCCTTTAACGGCGGTGTCGTTGCAGATGAGGATTTCTGGGCTAGAGAATGTGAGGTAGTAATCTTTGTCATGAATTATGTCTTTTGCGCTAAATGTGGTATTGCATATAACTTACTAATCTGTGTCATGGCTTCTGCCGCAGAAAATTCCAGATGTAAAGAGGTTCAAAAATGGAATGCCCCCATACCTTGATCAAATGATTTACTTGTTTGGTGGGAAAACTGTTGATGGCAGGACCTCTTATGTACCAGGGTGGCCTGAGGAGGCACATTTGGATATCAATCTGCTTGATGATGAAGACGAAGATGGGGAGGAGGACCTTAGGAGCCCAGTCAGTAGCAGCAGCAAGAAGAGGGCCAGTAGTTGCACAGATACAGCTTCTAGCCCATCTCGAAAGAAACACAAGAGTCCAATGCTGAGGTGTATGATGGGCATCTTGGAGACCCTGCAAACAGGAAAAGAAAGTGATCTAGAAACTGGGAAACAATTGCAGCTCCATGCAGTTGAAGCTAAGAAACAGCTACACCTCTACAACCTAGAGACAAAGAAAAGAGAGCAGGAATTAGAGCATGAGGAGATAAAAAAGTGTATGCAGATGGTCAAGAACTGTGGTGCTAGCCAGACCTCTCCTGAGTTCTACATGGCTAGTGACCTCTTTAGGGAGAGGTACTTTAGGACCATCTTCATGGATCTAGATGATGATGAAGCTCGACTGGGTTGGCTGCGCTATCATATGGATCACAGTGGTTGAGATATGTGTGTTTGTGATGTGTCTGTCATGTGTGTAAGACCTTAATGTGTAAGACCTTGATGTGTGTTTGTGGTGCTGCTATTGAAATGATCAATCTGCTTTGTGTGAATCTGTGTGAATGATTCTATTAATTGCTATTATGATCATGTCCTGATGTGCTGCTCCTATTTTGACAGGACCCATTATCTGATGAGTGGATTGAGGATTTCATTAAGAAGCAAAGAGAGAAGAGGAGGAAGCTAGCTGTTTCTGCTGCTGTGATTGGTATGTTTCACTATGAGACTTACTGGAACAAATCCGAGTACCGAGAGGTATTCATTTCTGGCTATCAGTGGGTTACCAAGCGCCTAGGGATTTCCAAGTCTTGCTATAACAATTTTAGAATGTATAGGAATGTTTTTTATCACTTCCACAATGTACTGGTTGAGTCATATGGTCTGAAATCCACTAAGAAAATGTCATCGGTAGAGGCTGTAGGAATGTTTCTGTGGATGTGTGGTTGTCCCCAGTCTATGAGACAAGCTGAGGATAGATTTTATAGGTCAAAAGAAACAATCAGTAGAAAATTTGAAAATATTTTGGATAGCATTAACAGGCTTGCAGTAGATATAATTAGGCCAAATGACCTTGAGTTTAGAACACCGCATCCTAGATTGAAATCAGCAAGGTTCTCTCCATATTTTGACAACTGCATAGAATTGATGGTACTCATGTACAAGTCATAGTGCCAGCAAGTCAAGTGATACAACATGTGATGCCCCTGGCATCTCAGAAGCCGTACACACAATTATACGTAAACTAATGATGAATTAAGACTAAATCATGCTTAAGAGAGTAATGAGGGATTGGTAGATAAACCACTAAGTCAAAATTTCTCAAATCTGAAATTTTAAGCTCATCCCCAAAGTTGATTCTGAAATTACTTTGGAATTCACTATACAACTTTACATCCTCCCTTTCTATGAAATGAAATTGAACTTTTTACCTTTCAAATGCACCTATTGTGGAGGTGATTGGCCTTCATTTGATACTTCAGAAGTTGAAAACAAGAAAAGCTTTACTTAGAGTAAATCTGCTGTTTTACCAAAATCCTAAACAAGATTAGGGTTGTATTTCAAAATATGTTGTGATTTAGAGGAGGATCATATTAACAAAGTTGTAGGTAATGATCTAGGAAACAACTTTGTCAATATGAGTCAGGTCATAATATGAATTCAAATTGGTCTTTTCAACCAATTTTTGTCAGCCCAGAAACACACCCCTACTCTGTCCAGTTTGGTAATTTGAGATTTTCTTACCCATAAAGCCATTTTCATGACCTGCCCTAATGAAATGAAATATATTTTAGAAAGTACCCAACAAATTTGTCAAAAGGAGCAAGTGGAGTTGAGGCCTGTAACTAGGGTATTTTCCCCTCCCAAGCAGAAGACCTACCCTGTCCCTACCTATGGCTGCTGCATAAATTCAAACAAATTTCATATTTCCATGCCGAATTTGAAATCATGCCTATTGACAAAGTTGTAGAGTTCAAAGAGTAGAACATTTCATTCAATTGGAGTTTTTCCAAATTCGGCCTCTAAATTGGTCAAAATGGCGGTTTTCAGCAGAGGAGAAAACACATTTTTATTTTTCTTCTATTTTCCTTTTCCTACTGTCACCGACAGGTGGGGCCCACCCGTCAGGGTTGCCTTCCACCTCGGTACGACGCCCGCCGCGTGGGCGGCCGGCGTACAGGGAGCGCGCCGCGCCGCAGATCGACGGCCCCACCCCGCGCCCTCAGCCCCGGCTTCACCTAGACGACGTTCCGGCCTCGTTCCGCTCTCTCTCATTGCCCCTCCCTCGCTCTTCCCTCGCGCACAGCAGCAGCAGAACGGTGGCCGCCATGGCCGCCCCGCGAGCTTGAGCTCCACGCGCCGGCCATCTCCGGCCCTCTTTCGCCTAGCCACCACCCCCACCGCAGTCGCCTCGAGCTCCTCCACCGTCCCCCGCCGATCCTCGGCCTCGCCCCGCCACCTCTAGCTCACCCCGAGTGCGCGCACGCCGCGGCCGCGCCGTGGCCTAGCCCGCGGCGAGCGAGCTACGCCGGACGCCTCTGGCCGCCTCCCCTCCGTCCAACGCGCGCCCCGTCGTCGCCGCACCTCCCTCCACCGAAGCCTCAAGCCCTAGGCCGCCGCCGTCGGCCCTAGCCCATTTCCCCACGCGCGACGCCGCGCGCCGCCCCGGCTCACCCGCGCCTCAACGCGGAGGGCCTTCCTCCGGCCATCCCCGCCCCTCCACTCCACCACCGCCGACTTCCTTACCTCGCCGCGCGCCTCACGTGCCCACCCTCGCCGCCTCTCGGTGCCCGAGCCGCCGGAGCCGAAGCCGCGCCGCCGTCTCCGCGCGCCGTCGCCACCTTCGGTTCACCGGCGCCGCGCCTCCTCTCCTCTCCACCACCGGCAACGAGGTCAAGGGGGAACGGACGCCCGTGGACGGGAACGCGTCCCCGGGCCCGGTCGGCTTCAAGGCCGGCCACCACGCCGCCGGCGCAGCCCCGCCGTTTCCCCCCCCCCCCCCCCCCCCCCCCCGCGCGCCGTCTCCCACTGCCTGCCCGAGGAGGAAGAAGAAAAGGTAAGTTTGCGATTTAGCCCCTGCGGTTTTGTGTAATTATGTTTAAGTCCATGCGCTGTGCAGAGAGTCTTACGAATCTTACGGTCTAGCCCCTAAAGTCTACGGATAATTGCGTATAAGTCCTTGGTCTATATGTTTTTCTATTTATTTCATTAATAAAGCGGCTGAAACTTTGAAAAATCATAACAAATCAAATAAAAATCCAAAATAGACAAACTCAGTTGCGTTGAACTCCTCTTGAGTAGATCTACAGGTTAGGTATGATGAATATGAGTGAAATGACCATTTTACCCTCGGTTTTGTGCATGTAGGTAAAAGGAAAAGAAATAGAAAAAATGATCTAGATGAACTTCTAAAATGGTAAGACTTGGTCAGTATGCTTTGTAGCACATGAGAACAATATGACAAACTTTATGGCCATAGAGCTTGTTGTTATGTGGGGCTTTGCCATTATATTTGCATAATGTACCTTTCTATTAATCAAAAAGTGAACACCATGCAAAACCTGCTAGAATGAGTCATCCGGTATTTTTCCTATGCACTAGATAACTGATAAGAGTCACTGGTAAAATATGAGATTGTGCATGTCAAGTTTGAGTGGTGTTTTGAAATGGACAAAGTACCACTAGCTAGGAAATAAAATAAGAAAAAAGTGGGGTTAAAGGGCTAGGAAAATTTCAGGAGAACTTTGGTAGCTTGTACATGATACATAGGACTCAGAAAGTATATATGTGCATGTTTAAACCACTGTTTTGTATTAGGTAAACTCTTTCGCTAATTACACTCTAAGAGTAAGCTAGTTTAGTTAATATGATTAGTTGAGCTAGCTTTAGGTGATGGTTTATACGATTTCTTAAAAGATAGCATGCAGGATTTCCTAGGAGAGTATGAATGCCTTCCTCGGGAGGTAGACCTTAAATAAGAAGGCTTGTTTACTTTGACATGTAGTATCCACCGTGGGTTACTTTTCTACTACACTCTATCCTGCATTGCATCCTTACACTCATTTGCATATCTGGCATGCATATAGACCACGGGATCGAGGAGCCGACGCAGGATCTACCGTTGATCGAGAAGCCAGACGACAAGTGGAACCCGAAGCAAGAAGACGACGTGTCGCTGAGTTGGCCGTCCCTGTAACAAGGGGTTGCCTGGGGCACAGCCTCACAACCCGGCAAACTAACAGTAGTTTAGTTTGTTCAAGTTGTCAACAACAAAGGTAGGCCCCTTAGGCATTTTCACCTATCTAGGGAGTCTCACCACCCTATTCTTGTTTGTGCATTACGTTTAGGGTTTTCATGAAACCCCACATGCATAAATCCTTGATGCCCAAAGTAGGAAGGATAAAACGAAGTCTATGCTTAGCCATGCTTAGACGGTAGAAGACGAGTGAGGGTATTCACTCGCGAGATGGTAGGGCCTACAAATGTTTTTACAAAACCTTGGATCGAAAGGCTATCTGGTATGACTTGATGATAAGTTGAGACCGGGCGGAGATATGGTTTGATATGATGAGATTGTGATAATGTGATTGGTGGACTCCGCCCGAGTCGATTAAGGCCCGTCCGCTGTTCGCCTGCTGATTGGCATAACATTGCTAGAGTGCTTATCCGGTATATGGGGCCGGTGAAACCTTACTTGTGCCATCCGGAGGACAGAAACACGTTCCTACCCACTGGTTGAGAGGAAGGTGGTCCGGGGGAGCTTGGTACTCATGACGGGGAGACCGGGATGCCGGCAGGCTCGTCATGGGGGGCACAACCCGGAGGTCAGGCGGGAGTGAATCGAACTTGGGATGGGACAAGTGGAGGCGGGGGACCATATGTGGGAAAGCCGTCGTGTGAGTAAGCATATGGGCCTCTGGCATTTTTAGTTATTCCCGGGAATTCAAAATCGATTCGAATCGCTGATGCTCACCAGGTGTGAGAATGCCAAATATCACTGACGGGCAACGTAGTAACAAATTTAATACTTTATGCTTATATTCATGTTTTATATACAACATGCTTGGATAAGTATGATCCGTCCGATTATTCATAGTGCTGCCCATCCACTGAGAGGAGGTTGATGGATTTGGGAGATGCTTTGAGGTCGAGGGAGAGATGACCCGACGTACAGGGGCATCGCTCCTGAGACGGCTACTCCCAAGAGTTCGGTGGGGGCTCTATGAATTTTGGGACGGGGCATGCGTTCATGTTTTATTTTTCTGCAAGTTTTCCCCCTATGATATTGTTGATAATCATAACTAAGGGGTAGCAGCTGTCAAATCCTGCTATCTTATGATAACAGGTTTTAAATAAACAATCAATGGCTAAGGACCCACTTCTAGTAAGCTTACGCGGGTTAGAAGTCAGTCCACCAAAAAGCCTTGCATAATCTCAAATGTGTCGGGCTGAAACCGCCCACGGGTAAGTCCTACGAGTTCCCCACGAACTCACCGTTTGTTGTTGATATTTTTCTTTTAGGTGCATATCAGATTATGATCAAGGATGACTACGGTGGGCTCGAGGTCATACTTGATGTTTACTTTCCGCTGCACGTACATCTTTGTAACGATATGTACTCCGCTGCGAGGTTTATTTTGAAGTTCTTTTTCACTACCTTGTACTCCTTTTGAGCAAAAGTATTTGTAATCAATCAAATTATGTTTGTATGAAATGGTGGGTTGTTGTAATTGTTGTGGCTCTTCCGAGAGCTTAACGTGTGTGATGTCGGCATCCCTGGGAGATGGTTTCATCGAGTGCCCTTCTGGGTAGCTCGACGGACTACCGAGTTTAGTTCGGTCTAAGAGCACTGTGGGCCAGTGGTGGCAGGTGTACTTAGCCCGTATTAAATCGGCGGTTCCGCCACACAACATATGGGCAGAAAGGGAATCACCACTCAGAATGTGCTAGCGATATGTGACTTCGATATGAGGTTTACATTTGTCGTTGCTGGATGGCCAGGATCTGTACATGATGAGGGTGTTCAGTGATGCAATCCAAAAGTATGGTGACAAATTTCCACACCCACCACCAAGTAATGACTGAAGAAAGCTACTTCGGCCCACAAATTTTGATGAATTCATCACTACCTTTATAATTTGACTTTTTTTTTAATTGTAGGCAAGTTCTATCTTGTGGATTCAGGGTATCCAAACCGACCGGGTTATCTTGCACCATACAGAGGAACAAAGTATCATCTTTCTGAATTTCGTGCCGGTCCTCACCCTAGAGGTAAAAAAGAAATCTTCAACTATACCACTCATCCCTTCGTAATGTCATAGAGAGATCGTTTGGAGTGCTGGAAAACAAGTGGAGAATTTTGAAGGGTTTACAAAGTTATCCAATGCCTAAGCAAAGCAAAATAATCACGGCGTGCATGGCTCTCAACAATTTCATCAGAGAGCATGCTATGGAAGATGACGAATTTGATAAATGTGACGATGATGAAATCTATGATCCACAAAACGATGGTGGTGCATCCACATCTCGGGCTCGTGCCAATACCTCTCGCCATGGGGAGGAAGATCGGACTATGAATGCATTTAGGGATTGGATCGCCGATGGTTTAAGTACAAGACAATGAACTTGTTTATTTGTTACAAACTCTGGTGTGTTCACGTTTGGAATGTATTTCTGTAATAAAAGCTACATTTTATTCGGTGTGTGTATTTTTGTAATAAAAGGTGCACTTTATCCATACATATGGTGAGTAGAAAAGAATGTTAGCTGGTACTTGGCGCCAAGAAGTGTATGCAGACGGGTGCTTGGCGCGAGCTGCAGGGGCAGGCTGTTGTTTGGCGCCAAACAAAAGGGCTATTGTTTGGCGCCAAACAAAGGGGTGGGCAGAGGGTGGGTAGGAAGGTAATTTTGTAACCTAGTAAATGCTCTAGCCCAAGGTTTAGCCCAAGGAACCAAATGGGGGTGGGCTAAAGTTTAGCCCTCAAGTTTAATCCACTAGTCTAGCCCAGGGAAATCAAACATGCCCTATGTGCAGTGAAACGTGTAGAAAAACTACAGTATTACTGTACGTAAAAAGAAAAATGATTGGAAGAGTGGATAGGCAGGCCTGCTGCATGGCCTAATAATTGGGCAAATACAAGGCGAGGCCCACAAGGCGAGTCTCGAAAAGAAAAAAACCGCGGTCCTTGGATCACAGCCTACGGCGTAGATAAGCTGACTGTAGAGAGCGGTTGCTCTTCCGGCTGCAACAGAACAGAATCCTCTCGCGCCGCCGCCAAGCGAGAGAGAGAGAGAGAGGGAGGGAGAGAGAGATCTGCACGTGGCCATGGCGGCGGCGGAGCAAGCGGTGGGCGCCACGAAGGAGGATAGGGAGGTGGAGGAGGAGCAGGTGGTGAACCCGTGGGAAGTGTCGGCGGGGAAGGGCGGCATCGACTACGACAAGCTCGTGGACCAGTTCGGGTGCCAGCGCCTCGACGCCGCGCTCGTCGACCGCATCGCGCGCCTAACCGCTCACCCTCCGCACCGCTTCCTCCGGCGAGGCCTCTTCTTCGCCCACCGGTACCGAGCCACCCGCAAAAGCCCTGCCTTTTCTTTATCCCCGGAGGCGCTGACGAATTTTGGTGTGCTTTTTAGGGATTTGAACGAGATACTGGATTTGTATGAGAAGGGGGAGAAGTTCTACCTCTACACGGGGAGGGGGCCCTCTTCGGAGGCGCTGCACCTCGGACACCTCATCCCCTTCATGTTCACAAAGTAGGCATTGGTCTCCCTCCCAAACTCTGGCTACAGCTCCACTTTTATGTTCTTGTTTCATTAATATGTTGCATAATTGGACGATGCTGTGTCAGCCAAGGATTATCGAGTGATGTTTTTCACTAGAAGCACCCACCTTTTTTTAGAGAAGACGCATAGCCTCAGCTTTTATAGAAAGCTGATAAAAGTTCAGACTGGGAATGCCAGTTTTACAATTTTCAGCACTGACAACGACTCAAACAACAGACACTAAATGATCTTAACACCAGCATCTGAAACCTCTAAAATAGAACAGAGCACCCTTGAAGAGGTTTTCAAATGTCTCTCCAACATCTGAAGCCAATACTGCATTAGTATGGAAGTTCTCCAGCCAGCTCTTTATCTTGTTGATTGCTTCCTCCATCTTCACTTG
Organism: Paspalum notatum; assembly: GCA_022530915.1. Classification (NCBI taxonomy): domain Eukaryota; kingdom Viridiplantae; phylum Streptophyta; class Magnoliopsida; order Poales; family Poaceae; genus Paspalum; species Paspalum notatum. Next base: position 31,470,338 of record CM039692.1, read on the forward strand.
CTCCTGTTGCTTGAGAAGAAGGCTCCATTTCTGCAGATTAGCAACGCTTGCATACATCACTCCCACAGTATTAATCATGAAGTTGTTTTCAATAGATCTTTTATTGCAGGTCTTCCACAGCGCCCATAGTACACCTGCAATCACAAATATACTCAAGCGATAAGGTGCTTTACATTTATCAAAGATCCAGACCTCCCATAGGTCAGTTCTTGAACCGGGAAACCCCCCAACCAAAAATGTCCCGCATACAACACCAAACCGATTTCGCAAAGATACACCCAAAGAAAACATGTTCCACGGTCTCAAAACTATCACACAGCACACAGCGAGGTGATCCTCTCCACCCTCTGTTGCACAGAACTGTACAAACTGGAAGTTTATTGTGCTGCAATTGCCAAATAAAAACTTTAATTTTCAAAGGAATTCTACATTTCCACACACAGTTCATTTCTCTATTCGACCCTCCTCTATCCGTGACAAATCTATATAAAGACTTGGTAGTGAAATTTTTGTTTTCTCCAGCATCCAGAAAACCTCATCTCTCCCCACAGAAAGGCTCACCCCTTCCAATTGATTTATCATATCCTCCCAGTGAGACAACTCAAACACTGTCAAGGATCTCCTGAAATTGACCTCCACTCTTCCATTAGCAAAAGCACTACTAACCATACTATCCGGGTCAGAACACTTCCCATATAATTCTGGATATTCCACTCTCATAGGGATCTCACCCATCCAGACATCATGCCAAAAGGCCACATTCTCTCCATTCACCACTTTATGTATTGCCCCCCACTTAAACAAGTGTTTGACTTTATTTAAACCTTTCCAGAACTGTGAACCACCCCCTTTTCGTGTCTGAAAAAAACCAACTTTGTGAGCAGACAACTTTCAGCTAGTCTACTAATGGATGGGATAAGACACCCTATGAGTCGCAAAATCTGTACAGTTATAGATGCCTGGGGGATGCTTCACTAACATGTTCCTTGAACGGGGCACAATACTTTTTTATTTTATTTTTCCAACTTTTATTATAACTTGTGGCCTCAAATAGCATGCTGAGATTATTTATTAGGCATTATATTCCACACAAACAGTAACACATGAATTTCTAGGCTTCATACTGTTGCTTACCAAGTGGGTCCACCACACTAAAATACTGTGTCTGTTTGATAAATTACTCATCACAATCTCTGTTCTGATTTTGTAAGTAACCATGAATATTGTTGATTAACTGTCACGGTCTTTCTTCAGATATTTGCAGGAGGCTTTCAAGGTGCCACTAGTTATACAACTGACCGATGATGAGAAGTTCTTGTGGAAGAACTTGACCGTTGAGGAGAGTAAAAGGCTTGCCCGTGAAAATGCGAAAGACATCATAGCATGTGGTTTTGATGTTGAAAGAACTTTTATTTTTTCTGATTTCGGTTTTGTTGGAGGGTAAGATTACTCTTCTTAATACTAAATAATATTTAACTGTTTTTATTAATTTCGTCTGTAAGTGAGTAAAGAGCATGCTGTTAGTCTTAGCTCTATATATTCTAGGACAAACTAATTAGTAATTACAATCTTTCCTTGCCTTGCAGAGCCTTTTATGAAAACATGGTTAGAGTTGCTAGATGTGTGACAATTAATAAGGTGGGGGCTGTTCGATCAAGAACAATGTGACTATACAGAGCTTGATTCTGTACCTTTAAGCACAATGCTTGACTAACATGTTTACTCTTTGAATAACAGGCTGTAGGGATATTTGGATTCAGTCTTGAGGATCACATAGGAAAGGTTAGCTTTCCTCCAGTGCAGGCAGTACCATCATTCCCTTCTTCATTTCCCCATCTCTTTGCTGGCAAGGACCAACTGCGGTGTCTTATCCCATGTGCAATAGATCAGGTACAAACATATCTTTGGTATAATAATATTTCCTAACACAATTGGTTGTATAATGAATTGCTAGCATATACTTATAATATATGTGGTGGCACAAAATTCCGAAATAGTGCCTTTTAAGTTTGTACTAGTTTTTTCCAGCATAAATTTGAATTGAGCCCCACTGGCATATGCAAAATATGTGCATATTTTGGTGATTTGAATTGGTGCAATGGTGCCTTTTAAGTTCTTCATACAGTAAATTTGATTGTATGCTCCAATACTTGCAGACCTTGAGTAAATTTGATTGTATGCTCCAATACTTGCAGACCTTGAGTAAATTTACTCTTTCAAGTTCCAACAATTTTTGCAAAAAATGTATCTACTGCTTCTATTAGACTTTTCCAATATTTTGGCACATGTTTTTGTTGTATGTAAAAGATCGACTTATACTGAATATTTGTTACATTGCTTTGGTTTTGAGAGTTCAACTCATTTTATATTTTCTTCAGGATCCTTATTTTAGGATGACTCGTGATGTTGCTCCTAGAATTGGTTATCAGAAGCCATCGCTGATTGAATCAAGATTTTTCCCTGCTCTTCAGGTTTGTTGTCTTTGCACATGTTTAGGACTCTTGCTTTGAGTGCAGAGTTGTTGGCCTACCCTGACTATTTCTAGTTAATTTGAACTTTGTTGAATCTTCTACCTTTTCTGTCATGAATGGTCATGATTTCAATGTCATTCATTTTATATGGGTCTTCTTTTCTTTCTACAGGGAGAGAACACAAAAATGTCAGCCAGTGACCCAAATTCTGCCATATATGTGACAGATAGCACAAAACAAATAAAGACGAAGGTTGGCACCTCAACTTTGTATTTTACCTGCACAATATTTACCCAACGATTACATGTTTAATCGTTCTATTTGAGTTATTGAGAAAATGGCTATTAGATTGAGGGAAGCATTAACCATGGGTCTCGTAGTCTATTCATCTACTGTTATAATTTATTTCCAACATTTTCCAGGTCAATAAATATGCCTTCTCAGGTGGCCAGGACTCGATAGAACTCCATAGAAAACTTGGTGCTAACCTTGATGTAAGTTTTTTCCTCTTTTATGCTTGAGCATTTGATAATGACTTCAAAATAGTGTGTCCGAGTTAGACATTCATGTCTGACTTTTACTTGGAACTAAAGAGTTATGTTAAAGTAATATGAATATATTTCTGGAAACTATCAATTGTAGAATGTCATGCTGAAGATCATGAAAAGATTTTTCATTTCTGTACTCTGGCTGACATGTTACAGTTGTTTGAGTACTTTTCTTAATTAACGCAGAATTACTTTGTGAAATGATGGAATTCTCGCTGTGATGTTCAGGTGGATGTCTCAATCAAGTACTTAAACTTCTTCCTTGAAGACGATGATGAGCTTGAGCACATAAAGAAGGTATTGTTACAGATTATGCTTCGTAGAAATAATTCATCCGAAAAGCTTGTACTCACTTTTAAAACTAAAAAAACACCAGGAGTACAAGGAAGGAAGGATGTTGACGGGTGAAGTGAAGCAACGACTTATTGCAGTTCTATCTGAGCTGGTTGCTAGACATCAAAGAGCCAGAGCTCAGGTGACCGAAGAGGTACATGATTCTTCGGATCTGCCGTTCTTCACAGTTGGTTTCTTGCAACATGGGAGATTCACAATAGTTTCCCTTGTGCATGCACATGCACTGCATCTCTAGTTCAGTATTTGGCTACTTGCACATGGATCCACAGGAGCACATGTCACAACATCAGGCCTAAATGGGACACTTGAATGTCTCATTTTTAATCGATATGAATATCTTACATTGCTTTAACAATACTTTATTTGTGCAGATGGTTGATACATTCATGGCAGTGAGGCCTCTTCCCAACATGTTTGGCTGAGCATCAAGACGAGAAGCTGGGGTGAACATTTTTGCTCTCAGGGAAAATTGAAGGATTTGTATAACTATGGGACGACCATAAGTCTGTCCTGTCATTTTAGTTTTTCTGGACTTATGTGAACATGGCCAAACATTCTGTGGTGGCTATGGTTGATTTTGTAAACGAATACATAGTGATACAGTGTCAATTGAGTTTATCTCCAAGTATGCTCTTGTCATTGTAAAATCGAGTACATAATTTTGAGGTTATTTTCGAGCATGATCTATCAAATATAAAAGTGAGTTCTATTTTTTTTTTAAAATCCGAAGATTGCTGCGTTGCAGTTGAAGCAAAATAACCCTTGAGCGAAAATAAAAATATAGGTTGCGAACAGTGGTCTTTATTGGCCTTAGCCTATATTGGGTCCAAGACAATCCTTACCGGAGAGCAAAACATTGTCTTGTATTCTTTGGTGAGCATGGTCTACTGCTGGCTAGCCCGATCCAGTATAAGCGAATGCAAAGTAGTGATGTTTGGTTATCGTGAACAAACGATTTTTGTTTGATGAACAATCAACGTTTTTTTTTATAAAGCTTGAACAATCATGTTGGGAGGATAAAAAAAAAGAAAATGCAAACGCGTCTTCGATGGAGAGCGTCCCACATCAAATGCAGAGATCAATAATGAAACATGGCCCGGCCTGGAAGATGGCAGGGGCACCAGCCCTAGAACCAGGCCCTATGGGCAGGAACTAAGGGGTGTTTACATTCAGGGACTAAACTTTGGCCCGTGTCACATCGAATATCCGGACACTGATTAGAAGTATTAAATACGATTTAATTAAAAAACTAATTACATAGACGAATACTAAACGACAAGACGAATTTATTAAGCCTAATTAATCCATGATTAACGAATGGTTACCGTAGCATCACATTTGCTAATTATAGATTAATTAAGCTTAATAAATTCGTTTCGTCGTTTAGTTCTCATCTGTGTAATTAGTTTTATAATTAGACTATATTTAATACTTTTAACTAGCGTCCAAACATCCGATGTGACGGGAGCTAAAATTTAGGTGAAGGATACAAACATCCCCTAAAAATGGAGGCAAGAAACATCTACTGGTGTGCCCTCTTCCGCATGGATGTCGAGTTAGCATGCCATATCAAAAAAAATGGTAAATCTATAAAAATATTTTTTTCATCATTTTCTATGGTAAACATATTTTAAAAAAAATCTAGATGCATGCTTTTCTTTTACCCAAATGCCCTCCCGCTCCTCATACAAACTTGTCCTCATGCTAGAAGCCTAGAACCGCAATGCACTTGAGAGACGCCGTCGCCGCCACCTACTTCCCTCAAGCATTGCCGCCACCTCCCCTCTCAGGTGCCGCCCCGTTCTCTCTCAAGCGCCGCCGCTGCCCTTTCCTCCTTAGGTGCTACCGACCCACCGTCGCGTCTCCTCAAACCCTTACGCAGCCGCCCTCTTTGCTCACTGCAGCCGCTCCGTCATCGTCCTCTGCGTGCTGCCGCCGTCGGCCCGCATCCCCACAAGCCGACGCTTGTGCCACCTCTACCCCTCTGCCGCCAATCCTCCCTTATGCGCTACCGCCGTTCTTGCCATTTGCAAGCCGGTGATGGTGTGTCTGCCCCCCCTCCTAGTCGCCAGGGACGGTGCGGCCGGTGTTTCTCCCTCCTCCGACGCTGTGCGTGCACAACGTCGGTGGACTTAGCTCCTCTCTGCTCTCGATGGTGAACAACAAGCTTGTTAGAAAACAGGTATGCGGAATCGCCTATGGATCGATCGAGATATCCGTACACGATCACAGACGACTCCGGAGGCACAATGTTTGTTAACAAGGTTCTGCCAAAGCCACATCTCCGGGGCAAGACTATGGGCGCTCCTCTCCATTATTAGATAGTTAAGCCGCCATCCGGATACACCATGGTAACGCTGCACCCCCACGCGAAGCCATTAGTCCTGGTTAGAACAACATCCCTCCCCTCATATTTATGAGGAGGTCCGGGTTACATAGTTTGACTAGAACTCTACTCTATACTGCTAATACAACTCAAAGTCGTGCTGTAACCAAAGCCGTACACATATTCAGCACGTATGTAACACAGCTAACCAGAAGGAGACGGGTGGGGAATTTTTTAGGAGACATTTTTATTTTTTCACCAAACTTTCCCTCCACTATCCACAAATATCAGGGTAGACATGGATAGGTGGAAGTATCCTTTTTGGAATCCGCATCTCTACCCCGACAGAAATCTACAAGGTTGCATACCTCCGTTTCCCCACTCCGTCGCCCCGCTTCCCGCCCGCAGCCCCGCACCGCCTTTCCCCACATCTAATAAAGCCCCCTCCCCACTAGGCCCTGTTTGGATCAAATGGCAAATGGCAAATATCACATCGGATGTTTGGACGCTAGTTAGAAGTATTAAATATAGCCTAATTAAAAAACTAATTACATAGATGAGGACTAAACGACGAGACGGATTTATTAAGCCTAATTAATCCATGATTAGCCGCTAGTTACTGTAGCATTTGCCCTTTTGCCGGGGGGTGTTTGGATCCAAATGGCAAAAAAAAGGGCAAAAGCCTAGGATCCAATCAGGGCCCAGGCCCCTTCCCCAGGCCGCCTCATTCGCACCGACGCTAATCGCCCCCGCCGTCCGGCCCGGCGTGAGGGCAAGCGGTAGGCGGCCGGCGGGCTCGCACAAGGCGGCCGGCGGCGGCCAAGGACCTTGTGCGCCGGCCGACAGCGCTATTCCCTCCCGTCGTCGCGCCTCGTCCTCCTCGGAGCCACCCCGATAGCCACCTCCTCCCCCGTCCCGTCGCCGGATCTGCAACCTCCTGCAGCCTCCTCCTGACTTGGCCCTCCCGGCCTCGCGCAAGGAGTCCGGCGCGGTCCGTCGCGCGACCCCCTGCCCCGCCCGCGCCCCGCGGTACGTCGTTCCCCCCGCCCGCCGCTCCCTCCCCTCCTAGGCTCCTACCCCCGCGCGCTCTCGCTCCAGCACTTCCACTGTTGAACTGCCGCGCCGCTGCTGCCGAGAGACGGCCGACGGGGAGAAGGACGTACGGCCCCACGGCCACCCTCACTCCCACGGGGCCAGGCCCCAGGAAGCGCCCCCCCTCCACTGCCGCCGCCGCCGCCGCGTACGCCTACTCGCCCCTCCCTTCCCCCCCCCCCCCAAACCACCCTCACTCCCACGCGGCCGGGCACCAGGAAGCGCCCCCCGTCCCTCCACCGCCGCCGCCACCCTTCGGAAGCGGCTTCAGTGTCTTCTTCTTGAGCCCTGACGGACGACAAGGCGACGCTGCACTGCTCTTTCTCCGTGGACGAGGGCCTTGGCGCCCTGCGCAGCAAGGCGAGTGGCCACCGAGCGGAGACGGCCGGCGGTGGAGCACGAGCCGCAGCGGCCCCAGCTGTGGCAGGAGGCGAATCTAAGCAGCGACTATGGCAGGAGGCGGGCGATGGAGCCCTGCTCCAAGGCCGATGGTGGATCTCTGCTGTGGTGGTGGCGACTGATTGGGAGAGGAGAGGTGCGGATTTCGTCGGCTCCGTCTCCATCCAGAGAGCATACGTATGGAGACGTCCTTGAGTGCAGACTATGCAGTCATCGAATGGATAAGGTAGTAAATAATGGAGTATTGTTAATTGCAAAATGTAAAATAACACGAGGTGAAAACTGTGGTCCGTGGGAGTCGAATGGCAGTAAATAGAAACAGTATTCCCCTCTTCTGAGGAAAATGAGAAAATAATTTCCCCATTAAATTGGTCCTAGCAACAGTTTTTCATTGCTCCACGACAATGATCTAATTACTATATCTATTTTAATGTTTGTTAGTATTGATTATATATATATATATTTGATTATTTGTCTTATTTTTTCGATGGATTTCCACATATTTTTAAATGAGATGAGTAACCAAAGTTGTAAAGTTGTAGCAAAAAATCGAACAACAAATACTTAAGAATAGAGACTATAATAGTAGTCCCACCTTTAACCCACAAACTCCTCCGACTCCAGAAAAATTATGATCTTAGACTATTCTTTGGGGTAGTCACCTCTAGCTCCAAAATCCTTGGAGGTAGAGTTGTGGACACGTTTGCTTTAGACGAAACACATCCGTATAAACTTTTTTACTTACAAACTCTAAACTATTGTGTGCATTGTTGCAACCTGATGGTAATGACTGAGGTAAGGCGCCTACCAGCATCTGCTCATGATGAAGCTACTTGTGGGCAATGAAGCTTAGGAGCAAGCATGGAGAACCTCCAATGTTTTTCCCTTTAAAAAACACAATGGTGTATACATTGGCCACAAAGATGAATAAATTTGCGCATTGATGCATGTTTGGTTCAATAAAACTATATTAGTGCATTATTAATGTTTTTTTGATGAATTCATCTATGGGTTTAATTTTGTTTATTTAGAAATTTATTTAAAAATCTGCATAGAAATATTTAGCTACCCGTGAGCACGAAGCCCTATATTTGGATACTTTGAAATTTTTAATAGATAAATCAATTCTACCCTTATGCTAAACTGTAGCAGCGTAACCGAGCTTACGAATGTGTGAATGTGCAAGTTACTATAGTATAATTTTCAGCCTGAATTTTTGTTGCCCGTTGCAAAGCACGGGTACGTTGCTAGTAGAACTAAAGGGCCCTTTGCTATGCCCGGGCTGGATCATCGCACCCGCACCATCCTTCCTGGTCCAGGCCTCTGGGCTCTGGTGACGCACCGCACCGCAAGGCGGCAAGGCCTACCACTCGCCAGGCCCATAGTACACCCTAGCACCAGCACTCCGCCGCCGGCCGCCGTCGACCCCTCCTCTCCTTCGCCAATCCCTGCGCTACCAGTCCAAAACCGAGCTCAGGCACCTCCAACGGCTCTCCACGACTCCGCCCAGTGCCGCCTATCCTATCACACTCTTCCTTCTCCGTTCCCGCCGCGCGCGCAACACTTCCGCGCTCGTCTCCGCCGGCGACCGCGTCTTGCCGCCTGCGTCCGTCTCGGACGCCCTGCGCCGCCGCCGTAGGGTTTGGACGCCGCCGCCGGCCGCCGGCCGCCGGCCGCCGTGGGACTCCTTGCTTACGCGGTGAGGTGCGACAACTTTTCTCCACCGTCTACCGTGACCTCTTTCCACAGTGGTAGCAATATGATGGAGTGTTTGGATCGAGGAATGAACTCAGGATGGGTGGTGATGTATCAACTCATTCCCCGATTCAGACACCCCTAATATTTTTGAGTTGTGTTGCAATTTACTCGTGATTCCATTCAATTTGACGCAATTCCTCTATACAACTTACACCTAGGACTGAATTTGGTTCATATTATTCTGATTTCTGAATTTGTGCAGAGGAACCCGCGTAACATCTTCTGCAGCAACGCTCGCATGGGAAAAAAGAATCGCAGCACCGATGGCTCCTCGATGCCGGCTAGGGCTTTAAACCAGGCAGTGTCTCTCCGTGAGGAGACCTCTGGGAGGACCCACGTCGACGAGGCCTCCCTGCTGAGGATCAAACACCTGCAGCGGCTAGCGGCATGGGCGGGTGCAGAGGCTGCAGTGGGCCCGGTCGGTGCACTGCTGGGGTGCCGCCTTGCTGCCAGCGCTGAGGCCACTGGAGTGCCCCTTAGTGCCGCCAACTTCCTTTGTCAGAGGTGAGAGCTGCTGCTTACTAGTTAATGCTCCTTATTCTTCCTTTTTGCATGTTGTTAGTCTAGCCACCAGTCCACAACACCATGGAAGATGCTTGGCCGAATTTGCCTTTGTGTTTTGGTTTAATCTTCCTTTCTGACTGTTGGATACTATAGTAAAAATCGATCTGCCCCTTTTCCCCGCAATTAAGTTGTACTGCTTGTTATCTTTGGCAAATGTTTAGTACGAAATGTATTGTTGTTTATTCTTCTAGTTTGTATGTATATTCATATCATCGACAATATACCTTAAGACCAATCATAATTCCTTTCTATCAAATTAAAAACATTTGATAACTCTAGCACTAGGTTATTCCTCTTTTTAGAAAACTCTAGCGAGCATACAAATCCTAACTGTTTTAGTATGTGCATGTTGTGCATGACTACCTGCTTTGCCAGTATGTTGCTCATGTTATTTCTGATATCCATATGTTGTTAACATTGTTGGGTAGATATAACCATAGCGAGAAAAATCATCGGTACATGTAATGAACGAGTCAAAACCATCTACTGTCTTCATGGGAAAAGGACCCCAAATTTCAGTGAATTATTTTAAAACTCCTACTCGCTTGGCATTTTTTCTTAGTTTGCTTTACATACTTGCCTTTAATACAATCTATACAATGCTCAGAATCTGAAAATAGAGTGGAGAATTTGTTCCTTAATTAATCGTTCAATCATCCCCCCCCCCCCCCCCCCCCGAAATACGGCTTAATCGACAATGCTATAATTTCGACGACGATTCAATCTCATTTTGCTTACACTTAGTGCTTACATTGCAAACATTCATAGTAGAAGAGGTACTCACATCATTATCATGATCCTAATGGGAAAGTAAATAAAGCTTGTCTTGTCTGATGGCAAGACCAACATCCTTATTATTAAACTGAACTACACACTTTCCGTTCCCAGAATGACAAGAAATATTTAAACAAGACATTGAAATTAAATTCCTTCTCATGGAAGGCACAAACAGAACATTATTCAATTGAAGAATAAAACTGCCATCTACCTCTATTAGAAGATCTCTGATGGCCTCAACATAAGCTTCGATTACGTTCGCGACTAATGTTTCTTTCTCCTCTTTGTAGAGTCCTCTTCATATGGAATCTATGCAAAGAATTAGGAACATGAACAGTTGCACTGTAATCAATCCACCAAGTATTAGAGGTTCATCTATTAATGTAACTTTATCCTTACTGATTCTGTTCAACAACTTGAGGAACTGGACGCGATTTTTTATGTTGTGCTCACAGATCCATTATTTCTCAATACAGTTTCACTGCAGCCATTTGGCATATGCTGTTTACCATTTGTTCGGTGGTCCAGATGTTTCATTGATCACAAATAGTTATAATCCTCCTACTTATTAACACACTGCATGCTTGGATGGTTCTTGGTCAATATTCATAATACCATAGAAACAAAATGTTTCATTGCACCCTGATAGATTGCTCTTCCATGTGTCCTTTTAACTAGCCAGCTCAGCTGTGAGACACTACCAGCAAAGTAAATGAAGGCGTGATAAAATTTAAATCTTGTTCAACCATTGTTCTTGAAATTCAGATCTATTATGTGCAACTTGGCTATATCTAATAAGTATGAATCCTTTCCTTTGCTAGAAGGAAACTTGAAATAAAAATAATAAAGCTATCCCAGACATGATGTAATACAGTATCAGTGGCCAGGCCAAAGTGATTTAGAAATTCCCAAAGTTGGTGAAATCATCTTTTCATTCTGGTAGGCTATGTGGTATTTGATTTAGATGGTAGGAATGCCATTTTGTTTGTTTTCTTTTTGGTAGCTTCTGCCGGTTCACAACTCCCAACTTACAGAAATTTCTCACTAGACAGATCTGTAACTAGATTTTTTTCCCAAAATTGCAGGTGTGAGACAATCTTAAAGCCAGGTTTCAACTGCACCGTCCGCATAAGGAACAAGAGAAATAAAGCAAAGCGACGGAAGAAATCAAACTGTTGTCAGAACAGTATTTCTTATGCTTGCCATTTCTGTGGAGATCAGAATCTAATATTGGGCCGTGGAAAGGGTGTAGTTAAGAGCTTGTTACCATCAAGAGAGCATGTTACTATGGACTCATCCCGTAAAATTTTGAGAGGAAAAACTAGCAACACAAGAACACAAGATATGAAAGAAGTGCTTGTGCATTCTCAAGCAGCAATTCGACAAGTGGATTCTCCGACCGGATTGAGACAGTCAACTTCTGAAAGGGGTGAACATGGAAAAGTGTTAAAATGTAACCTCCCAATAGATTGTAAGGAAGGGGTGGCCTTGTCAACGGTGGAGCCTGATCATGTAGCAGGTTTTACTTCTGAAGAGGATGGCCTAGTATTGAAAAATACAAATGATGACCAGATGCATGAAACAAAACCTATTTCTTCTGAGAAAGTTAAAAACTGTGAAGGCAATGCTAATTCGCAAGCAGAATTTCCAGCTGGATCTGCATTTGTCACGCCTCAGAAAAAGAAACTAATGGAGGTGACTGTCCCAAAAGGGTCAGGAGAAACGTTCAAGACAGGAAGTACGGCAAGCAAGAAAGGAGAGAATTCTGGCTCAGTTACTGGCAATACCCTTTCAAGTTTTAGCAAGTCTGCCCCAAATGACTCTAGAAAGAATGCGAAATCTGCAGCAAGTGATTCTTCTCAGGTGTCCGGCAGCTCAAGGAAGCGGGCAAGAAAGGGGTGGACGACGCTGAAACAGATAGCTGAGAAGGATGAGGTCGAGAGGAAGCAGAAGATGGGTAACTTTGTAATCCCGTTCTTCATGCAGTGAGTGGGACGTTACCATATGTTTCATCGTTGGTATATCTTTTGAGAATGACGATGTAATTTTGGCGAAAAATGTATCTGTGCTGTTGAGATAAAACAAATGAAGTTACACAGAGAGTGAACCCAGCCAAAGGGCAATCAATGTTTTTTTTTTTTTTTTTTTTTTTTTTTTTTTTTTGTCTGGCGCTGCCTGTGCATCTGATTGCTGCGCGTTTTACTTGATCTGCAGGTTAAGGTCCAAAGAAATCATAATGTGTGAAAATACAATTGATAAAAATTTCAGGTGGGGTACTCGACCATTACATAATAATTACTACTGCTACAATTAAAATTGCAAATCCCTTGCCAAAATAGAGGTACTTTCTCCGTTCTAAACCATAGGTCGACCGTCTTTTTTCCCGACAACTTTAACCACTAGTTTATTAAATTGAATTTATAATTATTATTTATTTTTACTATGGCTCACTTTATCGTATCATATATTTTAAATATTTTAAGAATGCTTTGAAATTTTTCATTTTTAATAAGTTTTTTTTAAAAAGAGGAGTGATCAAACAAAATGGGTTTTTGCTTATTTAGGTGGTGTTTGGATCCAGGGCAAATGGGCAAATGGCAAAATTTTTGCCCTTGTCACATCAGATGTTTGGACGCTAATTAGAATTATTAAATATAATCTAATTAAAAAACTAATTACATAGATGAGGACTAAACGACGAGACGAATTTATTAAACCTAATTAATCTATACTTAGCAAATAGTTTTGCTCTTTTGCCATTTGGGGTGTTTGGATCCAAAGAGCAAAATTTTGTCTTTTTTTGCTCTTTGGATCCAAACAAGGCCTTAGTAACTGGGACAAGGTCAACAGCTCATTACAACATCTTTTATACTCAATCAGCTGGTTTCGGTATAATAATAATAAAACAAATGCATCTACTACACAACATTATGCAAACCATAAAATGTGCGTACGCTAATACAGCATACCTTCCACGTAACCTCTGGCGTATCAATTGTTGGCTGTACAATAGCAAGCTCGTATATTGATCAAGCACGATCAGTCTCACTAAGGTTCTTCTCCAATTCCTTAAAAAAAAAAGGTTCTTCTCCAATTCAGCATACTTTCCTCCAGGCATACCAGTTTGCTGCTGAGAGTCCTACCACGGTCAAATTTTGGTCAAAGTTTGCCTAGATACAGCTCGATTTCAATATATTTCTTAAATGCATTGCCCTTTGGGGCCATTCCAATTGCATTTCCAAGAATTTGCTGTGCAGCCTTTAGATTTCTCTGCCTTATCTCAAACTGGGCCACCATGAGCCACATCTTGCAAACGTGTTTCTTTTTCGTGAGGAATCAACCTCAAGCATTAATTCCCTATAAACTTCCCTCGTCCGTTCCGTGTCATGTGAGCCAAGCTCCTCATAAAGTGCATAGTTAATCAAGAGGTATAAACTATCACTTACGGATGATGCATTTCCTATTTTACAGCGCCTGAAGGTGGTGTGCCACCAAGACTTCTGATTGACAAATTCAAGAAAGTGTCTTAGACTGGGCTCACCAGGGCACCCATCCAACCCCGCTCATCCACTATTCCAACTACCTCTCTATCTGTCTACAGTGCCGCACAGTGTATGTGCGCTCTTTTTTAGGCACTCTAGTGAGCCCAGCATTACACCCTCTATGAAAAGACAACATATTAATGTTCCATCTTTTGGTAACCCGTAATAGTGCAGACTGCATCGGTTCCTGGTTTGCATTGTAATCACGCCAGGTTTGCACAGAGGTTGACTGATCTGGAGGGGAATCATAAGTTCTGCGGGAAACTTGTAAGAATCTTGGGGACTTTGTAAAGATCAAAGAACAACATGGAGTCGTGTTATTGATTTTATCGAATACTTGTCCTATGATATCTAAATCTTCGCAATTTTGCTAACCAAAATGATTTTTATGAAACCATTGTCACCCGTAGACCTAGTGAATATAGAATTTAGATACTTCATACATATTTTCATCCATGTGACCATCCATGAATCTCCGAACATTGATACACTTCCATCGAAAGCTGATACAAAGAGTAGAGTACTACTCTAGTTAGTCTATCACACTGATGCAATCTGCGAAGTTCTAACAACGTGAATTGATATATTTCTAACACTGAACATTGAGTTGAGCCACTAAACTAGTGCTAGTACTGCTCCAGTATAAGGCTGTAAGCCTCCACGTTGTGCTCATGACATCAAAGGGACCTTTTCTTGCCCCTTCCCATCTGCTTCACACAAGAACGGTGGCCTTGCTGCTTTGTAGTAGAAGAACGCCATCATCCTCGACCATGCCTCCGCAGACCGCACAACTAGCACGGTAGATTCAAGGTTTAGTGAACTTCAGGACACAGTAGATCAAATGCGAGCGAGTAAATCAATGGAGTATGCCTCTATGACGACTTGTACAACTTACCTTTCTCACGGTGTATTATCCTCCCTGCATTGGTGAAGAGAATCTCAGGAAATCCAGAAACTCCCAGGGTGTTCACGAGGTCAGGCTCGGCACAGGCATCTACCGCCACGCACTGCAGATGATACATGCATGGTCAGAACTTGAAATGCTTCCCTCCTTGAACCGCCAGTTACCAAGTCAATTACTGAAACAATGCTGCAACGAATTTTGTTACCCTTGGTGATGGCAGGTTGTGTTCCCAAAACATCTCGATCGCCTTAGTAAGCTCAGCCCTCGCCATCTCATTCTCCTTAGGTCTACAAGAACGAACATGCCGCTTTCTCAAACTATGGTTGGGTGAATGAGTGCTCAATAATAGCCACAACCTACTTATTCATCGACAAATGAAACAACGCAACACACTAGGCCCCTTGCAATCTAGACAAAAATACGGTGTGCAAGCACTGGATCAAGAGCAAGGAATGTGCTTACCTCTTATATCTGTTGTGCACAAGCACAACCATGGGTCCGAAATCAGTGAACACGGACGCATCCCATTCCTGCGTCTTGACATCCCTAATCGGCTTGATGTAATTGTCATCCTCCCAAACAATCTCCTTATCGCTCTGATACCCCGCGTCCTCTACTTCGTCGTCGTCCTTCTTCTCGGCCTTGATGGTGATCTTGTCGAAGAACTGGCCGAGGCTGAAGCCCATCCCGTCCTCCGCGTCATCGGGCCAGTCCGGGTCCTCCTCCTCCACCACCAGCTCGTACTTGGTCAGCAGCTCCCGCATCTTGGCCCTCCGCTCCTCCGGGTCCGTCAGCTCCGCCGTCTCCGGGACGCGGTCCATCATCTCCCTTATCTTCCGGCGCAGCGTGCCCCGCTCCTCGTCCGTCATGGGCGCCTGGGCGTCCTCGCCGCCCTCGTCGTCGCTGGACTCGGACTCGCTGTCATCGTCGTCGTCGCCGCGCGCACGGCCGCCGAGCACCAGCTGCACGGCCTTGGAGTCGCTCGCCCCCGCTCGCGCGCAGCCGGCGAGCACGAGCCTCCGGTGGCGCGGGCGAGAGAAGGCGGAGCCGACGAGGCCCGCGGCGCGGTCTTGGGAGCTCGGACGGCGTGGGTCGGGCCGCGCCGCTGCTCTCAGGCACAACGTCGAACAGATCGGGGGCAGTGAGAAGCGCAGCGCCATCGTGCCGTGCGCAAGCACCCACCCGTTGGGCTCGAACCAAGGCGCCGGTTGGCGGCGGATGCTCAGCTGTCAGCTGATCCTTGCTAGAATTCGCACGTAATCCGCTTCTGGTGCTTCTGGGTTTGTGGAGATATTTGTTCTCGGCTTCTCGCGGCGTAGCCGCAGCGAGAGCTTGAACTGAACTGAACAGCAAGAGCTAGACTACTTGCGGCAGAGAACGAGATCGGATGGATCGCCTGGAGGCCCATAAAACAGGAATGGGTAATGCCCAAGTCAACAAGAGGTTCCTGATGATGGACCAAGGCCGCAATAACAACGTTCGCTTTATCCTCTTTTCAATTTCCTTTTCTAACACTCACGAGTAACAAGACAACATCAAAAGGAGTAAAATAACCTGCCAGTATCCATTTATCAAGGTCTACAAAGAAACACTCAACTGTAACTCATTCTTTCTTCTATGCTATGTTTCCTGAAGATACACACGATACATGGGGCGCCACGCCCACTTATGTTGTGGTGGCAAAAATGATGAATGCTTTGGGAAAGAATGGTTATGTTACTGTTACATATCAGGCTGAAAAGCTCTGGAGTTAAGCTCCAGAGCTCATGATCTTATTTTTCTGATGAACCTCCTTGTGTCAAAACTGAAACGGCCAAGCAAGCAGGGAGCAACCAGGACCTATTGGTACAACTCAGGCAGGTTCTGCCATTCCAGGCAGATGCACCGACCTCGCCAAAAATGGAGAGCTCCTCGGAACTGTGCTTCAGCAGGGAACTGCCCAACTAGGTCTACAAAGAAAACCCCTAATTAGCTCGTGAATGATGCCTCAACCTCACCATTAGTTGCTTGATCTTTGACAAGGTCGCTCGACATGGCTGACGGTATCCTGTGCCGCTTGAGGACCCGGGATGTGGCGAGCCTTGCATGCTGGTACTTCAGGACAATGACTCTTTCATCATCCAAATCAAATCTCAAGTTTTCTTCGGTGCAACCTTCCACAAGGCTGCACAAGTGCTTCAGGTTTTCAACCTCCACACCGTTCACCTTCTTTACCTGACCATTTGATATTAGGCAGTTTGATTAGTCAGAATATATAGTGGAGAACTTGTGTCCCTGCTTGGGTAGTTGTTGCCTGGGTACCAGGGGATATACTTATAGCAACATACCTGCAGTTCAGCAAGCCTTTCATAACCAACATTGATGTCATCCATGAGAACCTGAAACACAATTATTCAGTACAAATATAAATATTATGAGAAGTTATGGAATGGGAACCCAGTAATGCAGTGTCTGAATCGAACATTGAAATGATACAAGGAACACAGGGTGACAGTAATTTAATCGAACAATACCTGAGATAAGATGACTAGCTGTTCACCAGCCTTCTTGGGAAGCTCTCTTAGTGCCCGTTCACATAATCGACGCGGTGAGGCATTATACCAATCTTCTCCAAATTCATGGAGATAAGGTTGGGTAAGTGGGATAAATACAAAACCAGCAAATATGTAGTAGGTTGGTAGTTTATCGAATTGGTGGACTGGAACTAAAGGTTGCAACTGCATAAAAAACAACGCACACATGTAGAAGATCAGTTTTGACTTCAAGGTCAACATATAAAAAATTCTAGGCTCTAGTATAAGATAGCAATAGTGAAGAAAGATATGATGCGCAAAAAGATAAGGCCTGCGCGAGCTGTGTGGTTTACAATTTGGTCCAATTTAGTGGACCACTAATGACCTCCATACGAGATGAATTGGTCTCTGCACAGATCACCCTTTCAAAATACTACCTCTCTACCAAAAAGAATGCAATTCTAATTTCTAGCTGCTCATCTGGACAAGTGCTAGTCCAGATGCATAGCCAGAATGACATCTTTTTTGGGATGGGGGTAGTAGTTAAATAGTGTTACAAGAGTCCAAAGTAGCCCCTTTGTATAATACAGTGAATCGGTACAAACATACAATTATTCGTGGGTAGGTTCTGGAACTGGGAAATAGGTGTTTTGAGCAGGGATATTGCATATGTGGGTTAGTGTACTGATCTATATCCATCAAGTTTGAGTCTACTCTATTACCATGTCTAGCACAGGTAAAATTGGTGCAAAGGTAACAACAATAGCAAGAGAATATCACTGTTATATTTGATTACCATAAAATTGCACCCATATAATCGGTACATATCAAAACCAAATTTAATGATATTATAGCATTAGTTGCTGGGTGAATCATTGAACATTCATATTTGTAATTTGTTTGTGGTGCGCATGTAACTAAGAAACAAAGTAGGTTGTTGTATTCTATCTGTTTGTGGTGCGCATGTAACTAAACAACAAACTAGGTGGTTGTATTCTATCTCTTCTGATGCAATGATACACACCTCTCGTGTATTTGAGGGGGAAATGTAATAATATTGCAAGGACTCACAGGTCTAAGTGTGACATTCAATTCTTGCTCTTCACCATCTCTTAATACTTTGAGAACAGCTGTTTCTTCAGGCTTCTTCATGGAAACCAGATGATCGAAGGTGATCCTCTCTCTGTTCCGGAATGGAACTGCAGGTATTAAATAACGGACAATCTTCAGTTGCTCATGTTGAGATGCCATAAACCTCCATATTTCATGGATAGATTCACTAATTTGCACAAAATCATAATGGAAAAATATGCATCAAGAGTATGTAACGTGTATGTGTCCAAGAAACAATTGTGCTACAGACTCAAGGATAACACAATAAATAGAAAGGTAAATGGAAAAACAAAATATAGCCAATAAAGTGGTTGCAAATGGAGAACATTCAAACAGATAGATTCTTATTACTAATGTGTATTGATGTGTCGCATATGTGGAAACTTTTAAGCTCACCTGTCCCATCGTTTGCTATTGGGACACCATCAAATTCAAGAAGGATATCATCTTTCTTCAAAATCTTGTAAGCATCAGATAGAGGGTTTATTCTACTAACTAAAACACCTGTCATTTCAGACCGCATCCCAAAGCACTCTCTTAATTGAACATTTTCAGTAGCCTGGCAAGATACTCCAAGAGTACAAAACCCAGAATATCGACCGCTCTCTTCTACTCCAGAAATGAAACGCTTAATTACAGGCACCGGTATGATATAACTGAAAAAAAGAGTAACGGGTTAACAAAAGATGTTGGGTAAAAGCAAGAGGTTCAATTGGTGCAAAAGGAAATTAGTTAATGACTCACCCAATGTTTTCCGCTCCTGATAAATTCTGGAAAGCAACCCCAGCGACTTTATCACCCATAATAGCAGGCCCTCCACTATTGCCTGGATTGATTGCTGCATCTATTTGTATAGCCATAAGCTGTGTAGCACCGTGGGCATATTGTGTTGGTTCAACTCTAGAGACAACCCCCTTGGTGACAGAAATATTATCTCCACCTGAGCCACAGAAAGTTCAGGGTTATATACTGTTCCACATTTTGACACGGTTTCTATTTTGTATAAAGTACAGAGGAAATATTCTGCACAACAATTAATGTTGGCAGTAATGTGAATGGCAGAAGGGGAGCCTTGGCGCAGTGGTAAAGCTGCTGCCTTGTGACCCCAAGTCTCTTGCAGAAATGCAGAGAAAGGCTGCGTAAAATAGACCCCAAGTGGGTCCGACCCCTCCCCAGACCCCGCGCAAGCGGGAGCTCATGCACCGGGCTGCCCTTTTAGTAATGTGAATGGCACTTAGATGCACAAGCACAACTAGTAGAAGAAGGCAATCTTTGAGACGTAAGACAGATTTTTAAGCCATGTGAATAACATCAGGTACAAACATGCATCCATAAATTGACATGGCATTCCCCAAGAGGAAGTCGTAGAATATATACTAGAGTAGAAATTGTCAAATTGGTGTAATATAGTTTGTGAGTACGATGTTACAAGAAAGTAGACAGGACACTTACTGCATAAAAATCCCAGGACCACTTATCATGGATTGTAATGATTGCTTGGCAAGCTAACATATCAACAGCTAGTTTTATGAATTTTAAGAATGGTGCAAGATACTTGAGTTCCCATTTCCAACAACATTCCCTATTTATGTGTTCCTATTATTTATTAGTTTGTTCGCTGGTGCAATCAATTAGATCACATTCACTCATTTACAACAGTAACATGTTTCAAATGTAGGCTTGCAAAATAGATGGTCATGCGAATGCTGCATGCACAACTTGAATGAATACAGTCATAATGGATAAATAAGTTCAATTTCTAGATACAAAATACTGCAATAGATATCGGAATATCAACTACTCAACACTCGTACCTTGAGGGTAGCCAACCACCGCGACAGCTTCTTGCAGAAAGGGGATGTCTCCAAGCTCCAAACTGTTCACCCCATCCCAAAACTCCTCACTCTCGACTGTCAGAAGAGCCAAGTCGCACTCATGACCAACTGCCTGGACTTCTGCCTTGTACTTAGTAGGCGAACCATGCTTCCTCACAAGAACAAAGGTATGATCAGCTACCACATGAGCATTTGTCACAATCCTTCTTCCAGGAATTACAAATCCTGCAACAATGGGATTCAGAGATTGAGCCAAAGAACTTGAACTTCAGCGGTCAGTGCATTTGAATCTTTTGGTGTCATATTAACACCACCAACTACCTACAGATCCAATCCTTTTCATGCTCTGCGACGCTAAGCCTATAGAGCAGCACTTGAGACACACACAATTTGAAGCTACAACTAAGTGTGCAAGATGCTTCCTTTGCCAAGTTGGAGCAAGCAAATTACCTAATCAAGCTCTAAAGTTAGCTTAATACGACACACCAAAAACATCTTTGGCATGCTTATCAGTTATAAACACACTTAAGCACCTACAGAAGTAGCTGAGATCCAGATTCCAAACCAAACACAGCAATACACCGGTGTGACTCGAGCGCTAAAAGCGGCAGCTTACCCGAGCCCATGCTCTCCCGCTGCGCTTTGTTCTGCCACGGCAAGAAGTAATTGGGGCTGCTGGACACCGTGAACACCTTCACCACAGAGTCCAGAGCCAGCTCCACCGCCGCGTACGCGTCCGTGTCATGCCGCACCAGCAACCCCGCCTCCTCCGCAGCCTCTTCCCCTTCCGCCTCCTCGGGTATCGCCGGGACTTCCCGCGCTCCACCGCATTCTCCTAGGTGCGATGGGGCGGAGGACGAGAAGGAGGTGGTGGGGAAGCGGTGAGCGGCGGCGATGCGCGGGAGGAGGGCGCGGGTAAAGGTTCGGAGAGGCGGGAGAGGAAGCGGAGCGGAGGGCGCGGGTGGGGGAGGGTGCGGGAGGACGCTGCGGAAGGAGCGGACGGAGGAGGAGGAGCAAGAGGAGAGGCGGCGGAGGGAACGGGCGGCGGCGAGCATGGTAGCCTCGCCGGATGGAGAGCCGAAACGGAAAACCGAGAAGAAGGGGCAGGATGCGAGGGTTTGGGAATTTCCGGCTCGTGGGTTTAAGGTTGGGTTTGGCTTGGGTTTAGAAGTTGGACCCCTAGAAGTTTCCGGGTTGACACCCAATCTACTTGCAAATTATTTTTCGCTTAGTTTTGAATTTATTAGTTTTTGTTCCAAGTTAATTTTTATAAATTTTACTAAGTTTTAATAATATATTAATATATACATCTCCAAACATGTTCATTATCAAACACATTTCATTATGAATATAAATAGAATTAATTAAACACCGATGGTGGTGATTCTTTTATAAAAATTTGGACTCACAACAACCCAATTAAAATCCAAAAGAATTTACTTCCTCATCCAATCCACTCAAAGGTTTACTTACATAATTAGAATTTACTTATATAAATTTAACTTATAAAAAATCATATGTAATTTGAACGTTGAAACGGAATGTATAGTAAATTTTAGTATCTACTATTCATCTCATATCTCATATAATTAGAATTTACAAGTAGAAAAAGGTGCGTTGAACAAATTTTAGTCAGTCTAGATAAACCCGATAAATTAACAATCTAGGGTAATAACATATATACTACCTAACTTCCAAGAGAAAAAGGCAGATTTCGATAGGACCAAGCCATAAGGATTTTTTTTTCTATGCAACAGTGAGAGGTCACTTTAATTACCTGTGTTTTTGGATCAAACGATACTCAAGTACTCCCTCCAGGTCCCTAAAGAGTGTCGTTTTAGAAAAGCTAGAAGTCAAACTTTTAAAACTTTGACTATATATAACTTTTATATGATTTAGTTTTGAATGTTGAAAGTCATATGTATAGATTTGTCTTAACAAGTACTTTTATAAAAGTATAAATTTCTTATGATATTTATTTTTATTCTAACAAAAACATTGGTCAAACTTATGTTTGGTAGACCGTGTCGATATCCAAAACGACACTCTTTTAGTAACTGGAGTGAGTACTCAAGTATCAAGCATATTTTAGGGCGATGATACAGTTGTGGTGAGTGCGGGACTCGAATCACCACTATTCAAATAATAAGTTTATAAACTTTTACACAAAAGTAAGTAGTCTAATTTTTATAGGCAATGTGATAGTACTGGTAGGCAGACTCGCCCGAGCCTGACGTAACAATCTAATAAAAAGCAGTACTAGAAACACTTCGTTCACCACTGTTTTTTTGCGGCGCGTAATGTGCGAGTGCGACAATCTGGTTGGAATGAGGAACAGTACAACTGTTAAAATTCTATGTCATCACAAACGTGTTGTTTGAGGTGGTTGCAGTCACGAACTTTGAGCATAACCAGAATTAGCCGCATTTTTTATGGCTGAAATAAATCTTAATCTCATAACCTCCGTCTAAACAAATCGTACTCATACAGAAGACTGCGACAGTTGAATAAATTCTTAAAATCTGAACTGTCCAAACACAACGGTATCTAGCATCAGGCTCACCACATTTTGGCAGGTTTGGTAAAACATAAAGAGAGATTCACATTCACTGTTGCGTTGAGAGACAATTCCTGGCAAACTAAAAGACAACCGTGTCCAGCATAGTCCCTAAGGTCTGAACAATGTTCGAAGACATCAAATTGGACACATGCTCTTCCAAATGCTTCTTCGCATCCTGCCGTCCCACGTTTGCGATGGCCAGTTTCTCAGGTGGCAGCTCATCCTCTTCTTGCACTGCCTTGTTGTACTTCACAGCTAGGCTCAGCATTTCCTGTGCGCGAGAACGCAAATAATGTGAATAACAAATCACAAGGAAACCTTGATTTTGCAGCATCCACTAAAAGATTATCAATGGGAACCAAAGGCTGAATATTACAAACCTGCACAGTCTGCTCATTTGTTTTCGAATGAGTGTCAAACCTCTTCAAAATCAACCCATCAGTCCATTTCTTTTTGTGCAAGTTCAGCAACATTTTCTCCTCTAGCTCGTTTTTTCGATAGTTGATTGCAATGGAGTAGTAATGCCTGTTCAGCCCATGAATAAGAGCCTGACAATACAGTTTCGAGCTCATTGTTAGTGAGAAATTGGCATCACAAGAGTTCATAAGCTCCAATCTTAGAGCACTCACCTGAATAGATGGCTTGTTTAGGTGCCCAACATTCGATGTTGTCTGTCGTGGTTCCTGGCCAAGCATCATAGTCTGGGGGTTAATGAGACGAAAAGCATCAATGACCACCTTCCCCTTGACACTCTGAATGGGGTCTATCACAACAGCAACTGCCCTGGGGTTCAAAGCTTCAAAACTCTGCATGTTCAGTTTTGAAGATGTCAAGACATATCGCATGTAAACTAACTTTTAGTATGAATATAACTAAGAATGAAAGAAATTTTTAAAAAACAGGAACAGCTTTTGCAATGATTTTGGTGCAAAGCTAATACATCTATCATCACCTATTATTCCGGAAGTTGTTGTTTACTAAACCTAATCCAGATCAAATGTACACAGTGAACTATGAAACCCAAAAAAAGGGTTGGGTATCAACCCGGCAAGCTAGTTAAAATAAGTATGAAGCTTCAGTTATAAAATAGAAACAATTTAGATAATGATCTAAGCTGCCGCACAATATTGGCATAGTGCTACTTAATGACAGATTGACGATAAGATTGGCCTAATCCTAGGTCAAATGAGAACTTTCAAACATTTACAGTCCCTCCATTTGAATGACTTGGCTTATATTATGTCCATATTTCATTATAAAACACTAGAAAAGTCGATAATTTGTCATCAAGAAGCAGTACAGTGGGACACTGGGATTACAACAATTTTGTCGAGCTAGTTAAAGGGCATCTTTTGCAGTGAATGGAACCACGGAAGTTATGTGGCATACCTGTTGAGTGTTGATGTCAACTCCTGAAAGCCAGCAACCAAAGCCAGGATGAGAGTGGTACCACCCAACAACCATTTCTGGTCTGTAAGAGAAAACAGATTGTGCACAAAGTAACTGTTAAAAATAGTATTAAACATCAGACAAAAGGGTGTCCACCAATAAAAATCATAACAGGACCTTCTAGGCTTCTATCTTCAGAAAATCATAGAGATCAGTAACTCTTCAAAAGAGCCAAAGTAGACCACAATTTTCATACTGACAGACTAATAGTCAGGAGAAGTTTAAAACTAACAAATATTATATCAAGTATAGTGGAATTTGCAATACAGTAAAAGCAAGGATTAGAACAGTATTCTCAAGTCTCGGGTGCCTATAAAAACTCAGGACCTCTACTTTTCAATCATCCATACAAGGCTTGTGTGAACTGCTCTCCTAGCAAGTATCTAATTCTAATGTCCTATATTGCTAACCAGTTCTTTAAGATATGGCAGAGCAAGTATGAGCAATGCAATGAAACCAAACTGGCAGGAAAATCTGATTTGGTAATCAATGTAGTGTAATTCAAGTGACTTGATAATGCTCGTGGTATTCTGGTTTATCAATGAATATGGGCACTTGGGAAGCATAACAAACC
This sequence comes from Paspalum notatum, assembly GCA_022530915.1. Lineage (NCBI taxonomy): Eukaryota > Viridiplantae > Streptophyta > Magnoliopsida > Poales > Poaceae > Paspalum > Paspalum notatum. The sequence goes on from CM039692.1 coordinate 31,495,117, forward strand.
AAGCCTGGTTGGCATCAAATCTAAACAAAGAAAGAATAACAGCACGATAGCAGATAAACCCTAGGGTGGCATCCATACCTCCCAGTCTGCTTAAGCATGTCAAGCATGTTGGTCTGGAAGACATGATCAACGGCCTCAACACTGACCCCAGTACCACTCTGTGGCATGGCAAAAACATCCACCACCCTGACCGTGTAGTCATCCACAAACTCACCAAGCATAAGGCCCATCACCTCCATTGGCACACCAGCCCTCCCTGTAGCACATTAGCATGAGTAGTGTGGATTCAGGGCAGTATGCACTATGCAGGGAGAGAAGGGTTGGGGTTACTGACCATGTTTGAGCATTTTGAGGAGGGCAAGGGAGGAAATGTAGACCTGCTCAGAGGAGTCGAGCAGTGGAGAGTCTGAAGGTGGCTGCCCCATCCCAGAGGCACCGAAGATCCTCTGAAGGCGCTCCATGCTTCTCTCCCCGTGTCACTTGGAATAGTTATGCTGTATTAGAGAGTTTGGGAAGCTTCTCAGCGACTTGTGCTTTTCTTGTGAGGTTCCTTTTGGGGATTATTTGTTTCCTCTCCACAAACAATAGGATGATTCAACTCAAGAACTCTGCGATAAAAAAATATGTAGAGATTAGATTAAGGAAAGCAAAATGCAATAAACCAGAGTAACAGTCAAAGCCTGTGCTTTCTTTTTAACCTAAAAGGCATCAGGCTCTGTTACAACTCAGCAACTCCTCAAAGTCAATTAACCATCAATTTATAATAACCTACCAAACAGAACCACTTATCAAAATAAGTATACTGATCTAACTACCAGATGGGCTTCGACCTACAGTAAACTATAATGAGAATTAGAACTTTCCGCCACGAAGGCACGAACTGAAACATGACCATGCAAATACTTCAGATGTTAGGATTATGCTGCGTTGCTTTCTAATGAGTAACCAGTACAATAAACCACAGATACATTACATGAGTACATGACATAATGGACTGGTTGAACACTGCTTTACAACGAAAAGGATCAAGGAATCTTCTAGCAGCTGGAACATATACGAATATATGTGACTTGTACAAATGTGCCAGACCAGTAACAACTACAGTCCAGACAAGAGAGAATCTTCAGAGTGAGATGAAGCCAGTACCAAATACGGAGTACTAGGTTCAGATCACCTGAGCAATTAGACTCATCCTTGTTGACACTTGCACAACTTCTAACCCTTATGCACAACAGCTAGGCCTTGTATATATATACCAGCATCAGTAGTTTTTTTTTTTTTTTTTTTTGAAGCCAGCATCAGTAGGGTTAAGAAACTATGTGGGGACGAGCCTAGCGTTTCGAAAGAAGCTAAATCAATTCACATCAACCAACAGCGGGTACATCTATCCCAAATTCACAATTACACTTTTCCATCTGGCTTAGACAACATATTATAATGATATAAACAGGATAAAAAAAGTCAGTCCAAGCCGGCGTCGAGGCTGCCCGCGGGGCACGCGGCGATCTAGGGTTACCGCTACTGCCCCGGTGCAGGTGGAGGAGGGGAAGGAGAGAGAGCACGAAGGTACCTGCAAACCGTGAAGGGCCCCGGTGGAGATGCGCCCGGCGCGGCGCGGCGTCGGGAAGCCGCCCGGCGGTGGAGGTGTCGCTGCGTTGGGGAGTCTCCGTGGCACGGTCGGTCGCACGCGAGCGGACGGCGACGGACGGGAAAGAGAAACGGGATGGGATCTTTTTGCAACGAACTCAGGTGGGCCGGCAATCAAAAAAAAAACTCAGGTGGGCCGTGGGCCGCGATGGGCTTCCCTAGACATTGCTGGGCGTGGTGGGCTCTCCATCTCCGCCTGCCTTTAGCCACTGAGACTATGTGCAGCAGGATGTGTAAATGCATTGTGTATCTGCTATTTCAACTACCTCCTTCTCTGTGAACAGTGTCGAATCCACTGCACATAGTCTGACTGTGGGCCCAACACCAGCCGTTTGCTCCGTGTATATAGGGCCTGATTGGATCGAGCCCATAGTTGGCCAGGCCAAACTTTGGCCAAATCTGACCATATTTGAATTTCAAATAATATTTGGTCAAATAGAAATTTTTTTGTTCATATGCTTTATTTGGCATCTAAATAAGGCCTACAAACAAAAAATTTATCATTTGACTAAATAATTTTTTAAATTCAAACATGGCCAAATTTAGCCAGACTTTGGCCTTGATCCAATCAGGCCCATATACCCAGGCCGGTGCCGTCTCCGTCGCCTCCATCGCTAGTAGTCTTTCGGTGGTTTATATTTTCGTTTGTACTGCAGTGAATTTCGTTTTATTGACAAAAATTTGACTTTTGTATTTTTAAACAGTGAACCGGAAAACACCAAATTTCAAACCGAAAAGTACATTTCGCTGGTACCGAAAACGAAAAAAAAAAGACTGAATTTCAGTCCTTTCCAACTGAAATTGTGATCCATGACTTTCTCCTGGTCCTGGAGTGGATAGATAGCAGAAGAAAATCCCCCAAGTTGAGTTTGTTGATGGCTAGGGTTCAAGAGGCGGAGAAGATGACGTGCCCGTGGACGGACCCGAACTACAAGGACCTCATCGGGCCTGAGTACCGCAGTTATGTGAGCAACCTCCCATGTGGCACCAGCGAGAGCGTCCTCAAGGACGCATTCTCTTCCTACCGCCCCCTCAGCGCTGAGGTGAGTGTCGTGTCGCTGTGTGGCTTCTGGCATAGTCCCCACGTCTATGTACTTGGGGTGTTTGGATGGGATAATGTTGCATGGATTTTGTGGTTAGTATCCCCTACAAACCAAACACAGTTGGATAGTGTGCCTAGGTTAATGTGTGGCAAGAGACATTCTACTACTATTCATTTTATCTCCTTTGCTTTGAATAATGTGCATTATATAGATTCTTAAAATCTCTTGGTAACCAAAAACCTGGTCCCTCGGGATGAAGTTATTAATTAATCTTTATCTGCACGTGTTTGGTCGTCGTTTTCTATGGATCTGGCATGTGACGTTTTATATGGTTCTGATCTGTCGTCCCTTTCAGCACGTGCTTTAGATGATTAGATTAGATCAGATCCGTGTTCCCCAATCTCCAACACGAATTTCTGGAACAGCTTTCCACCTATTTCTTTGTGCCTTGTGTGCTGATATCGATGTGTCATCAGTGTGCTAGTACTTGCTCTATAGATTTGCAGCTGTTTTCAATATTTGGATGTATGCAGCTAAAATTTGTCGGCTTTGTTATGTGTAGATCGTGATGGACCGTGATACGGGGAGGTCCCGCACTCCCGCGGCTTCGGGTCCGTGCAGTTCGACGACCAGAAGGCGCTGGACGATGCCATCCAGGGCATGAACGGGCAGCAGATCGGCGGCCGCACCATCTTCGTTAGCCAGGCCAACGACCATCCCCGCCGCTGGAAGGCCTGAACGGTCACGCATACGGCGGGCCAGTTATCCATTCACCCTATCGTTTGCCATGTGCTAGTAGTTGGATCAGTTGTGATATATTAGGTTCTCTAGATATGCCGTCGTACCCAGTACTTGTGGTCAAGTGGTGCTTGCCGTGATGGTCTAGGTGTTCGTCGTTTCGCTTGTTATTATGGCGGTCAACTCCATATATTATCTGTCCTTTTGTCGGTTTAATGCTAGCATGAAATTGGAACTTATCGTACCCCGTGCTTATTGGTCTTTCATTATGCTCTAGTGCTTGCATGACCAAGGAAGAAGGAATCTGATTCAGCCATCTATTCTCAAATTCAGATGACCTTCGGTGATCTCATTCGACTTCAGTGGTCTGCTCTCAGCTTCAGTTTTGTTACATTCCTTTTTTTTACAACATTTATAGATTTTGCCATATTCGTTCATTCATTTGGAGTTTTCGACACATTCAATTATTTGCTCTCAAATTAGCAATGTTCACCTATCTCAATTCATTTTAGTGATTACAATTTCAGATCGCTAAAGACAGTCGATCATCACATTTAATATTTAGTCACAATCTGACTTTGCAATCTCAATTTACAATCTCAACTCAGCATTCAATGAAGCTCATTCAGTCATTCTAAATCCTACCATTGTCTTCTCGGTTGTCTAAATCTTGGTTGCAAGTCCTCATGAAAGATGGCAAAGAATTCATTATTTTTCACAGTTTCTTGTAGGTATGTGAAAGAATAATCCTACCACCTAAAACCCAATGAACCAGCAGACTACACCCATGAAAAATTCAGCTTTTTACCTTTTTTTCCTTGCGTGCGCGCACACAAGAGGAGCACTCCATGATAATACAACTCATCTTGTGCGATGGGAGAGTTTAAGGATAACTCAATTTTATGAGCCTGATAAGACCTAGTTTGGCAACCCCATCTTCTCAAGAGATTTCAATTAGTTTATTTCTTTCTCCATTCCTCCAAATTCTTCTTAAATCCATTGAGAAAATAGGATTGCCAAATTAGCCCTACAGGTGCAATGGGTCGCCCATGTGTACGGAGAATGAAGTGCCTCACATGCAAGGGCAATTGTAAGTGAGAAAAGTACAGAGAGAATTATTTTTTTGGCCCAAAAAAAATTGATGCTTATTTTCTTGGTCTAAAAATTTTAAAACTTTCTTATGTGACTCAAAAATTGTTTCCCATTTCTTACTTGGCCTTTACATATAGGCAGACCATGTTTGATAGCAAAGTATTTTTGAAATATTAGACCAAAACCATAGTATTGGTGAATACTATAGTATTTTTAATCCAAAGGTGTTTGGTTAGGTCTTCTAAAACTCTATTTTGAATACTATGGTTTAGACAAAACCATGGTATTTTTGCAGTATTGGATACTCCACCATGGACCTCAGTTTTGCTCGGTTTTTCCTCCGCGCGCTCGATTGTCCCCGCTCGCAGCCGCCCGCCGTCGGCTCCTCAGGGCATCCTTCTCCCGCGGCCAGCCCCGCCCGCCGCCGGCCGGCCCTTCGCGCTGCGCCTCCACGCACTGCCTCCCGCGGCCGGCCTTGCTGACGGCGCCTCCTCTCGCCCCTCCGCACTCCGCCTCCCGCCGCTGCGCCGGCGTCGAGAGCGAGGCCGGTGAGGAGCAGAGCCGCTGACGTGGGAGGAGAGGGGCACCGCGCGCCAGCACCCCCTCCCCGCTCGATTCGCGCTGACCTCCTCCACGGAGAGAGGGAGAAGGCGACGGAGAAAGGAGATCAGCCTTCGCTGCTCCTCCGCTCCGCGCCACCGCTGCTGCCACTGTGGGCTGCGGCGGGGAAGGGTGCTCCCACGGCCCCTTGCTGGCGCACGGGGAGAAGGGCGTGTGGCCCGCTCACGGCATGGAGAGAGAGGGCGGCGGGAGGAAGAGAGATGGCGGCGGGGGAGAGAAAAAGGGTGAGGGCGACGAATGTGATACTGTGGAACCAAATACAATGTGGTTTTGAAATACCGTAGTTTTAATGCAGTATTGCAAAACCATAGTATTTAATATCATGTACAACTCTAAATCACAGTATTCTAAAACCATAGTATATGAAAAATATGCTACCAAAAGCACCGTTTTGCCCCTGAGCCCAGTGTTAGCGACCTGTACTATACTTAGTTAGCACGTTCTTTGGCTCTCCTTAAGTGTAGCTGTTGTCAGTTATCCAACTGACCTGATGTACGTGTATAAGAGGCGTAAGCCCTGATCAATACAACTTGAGTTGTCTCATTCCTTCTGTTCAGCTCTTACATGGTATCAGCCGTTCCACGATCCTAAATCTCCGCTGCCTCAACCTCCCACCCCGACGCCATGAGTTCATCCTCGTCCTCAACGTCGGCGGCCTCCGACAACTCCGACGCCGAGTCTGGCCTTCCCCACACACTCCGCGTCCAAACCGAACCTGCCACACCGGCGGTCGTCCACGGCATCAACATCCTCAACCGCGTGCCCATTGTCCTCGACTTCAACGACGCCAACTACGTCGCCTGGGCGCGCGCCTTCTCTGCCATCTTTGGCCAGTTCGGACTCCGCGACCACGTCGACGGCTCCACCGCCAAGGGCGACAGCGACTGGGTGCAGAATGACTGCGCCATCGTCTCGTGGTTCTACAACCGCATCTCCCCCGAGCTTCTCTCCATGGTCTCGGAAGACACCGACACCGCCTACTCTATATGGAGCGGCGTCCGCAACCTCTTCCGCGACAACAAGGACACTCGCGCCGTCTACCTCGGCGCCGAGTTCCGCAACTTCTACCAAGGTGATCTCAACGTCCTCGACTACTGCTCTCGCATGAAGGTCATGGCCGATCGCCTCGCCGGTCTCGGGGCCCCGGTGAATGACAAAGATCTCATCTACAACATCGTCCGCGGCCTCAACCCTCGTCTCCACCACGCGATTCCGCACATCACACTTCGCCGCCGTCTACCGTCGTTCCTCAAGACGCGATCCATGCTGCAGCTCGAGGAGCATCGCATCAACGAGTCGGAGAAGTTGCAGGCTGCGGCGGCACTTGTCGCTCACGCCGCGAACGCCGGCACGTCCTCGTCCACGGCGCCCGCCGCAACACCGTCCACCGCCCATCTTCAGTCCGCGGCGGCCTTCATCGCAAATGCCGCACCCGGCGCTCCTACACCGCAAGGCGCCTCGGTCAACGGCGCACCGGCCAAACCGCCCTCAACCACGCCTGCATCCTCCAACGGAGGACGTCCTCCGTCGACCTCCTCCTCCAACAAAAAGAAGAAAAAGAAGAGCTCTACATCCACCACGGCGCCACCACCAGGCTTCTGGCCCACACTGAACCCATGGACGGGTATGGTGCAGGCTTGGCCATTCACATCCTCGCCGAACGCTCCTTCGCCGACGCCTGGCATCCTAGGCACGCGCCCTCCCTCCGCGGCTCCGCAGGCCCATGTCGCCGGTGCGTCCTCCCAGCTGGACCCGCAGCTGCTCGCCACACTGAACAACATCTCACTCCAGCAGCCCCAGTCCACAGGAGATTGGTTCCTCGACACTGGCGCCTCATCTCATATGTCGCAAGGCTCCGGTAACATCTCTTCTCTTCTTCCTAACTCCTCCTCCACCCGAATCATTGTTGGTAATGGCACCTCTTTACCCATTACACACACTGGTTCCTCTTCTATCCCTACTCACTCATATCCGCTCTCCCTGCACAATGTTCTTGTCTCTCCATCACTCATTAAAAACCTCATTTCAGTTCGTGCTCTCACTCGTGACAATCCCATTACAATCGAATTTGACAATTCTGGTTTCTCTATAAAGGATCGCGTCACCAAGATGGTACTTCTCCGCAGTGATAGCACCGGTGATCTCTACCCCCTCCACCCGACGAAATCATCCGACTCCACACACTGCCTCGCCACCGTCTCTGCAGATCTCTGGCATCAGCGGCTCGGTCATCCCGGCAAGGAGTCATTCCGTCGCCTTCTTCAAACTTTTCAATTCACTTGTAATAAGGAATTGTCACACACTTGTCATGCTTGTCGCATCGGCAAACCTGTGCGCTTACCATTTGCTCCTTCTCAGCACAAAACTACTACAGCTTTTGAATTAATTCATTGTGACGTTTGGACGTCACCTGCTTCCAGTTTCACTGGCTATCGTTATTATCTTGTGCTCCTGGATGACTTCACGCATTTCGTCTGGACATTCCCTTTGCGCCACAAGTCTGAAGTAGCAGCAAAGATCATTTCATTCCATGCTTACGTTCGCACACAGTTCGCCCGCCCCATTCGCGCGTTCCAAACCGACAATGGTCGTGAGTTTGATAACTCAGCTCTGCGTAAATTCTACTCCGACAATGGCATTCTTCTACGTCTCTCTTGCCCATACACTTCCCAACAGAATGGGAAAGCTGAGCGCATCCTACGCACTCTGAACGACGGCGTTCGTGCACTCCTCCTTCATGCCGCGATGCCACCGCTATTCTGGGCTGAAGCGCTTCAGACATCCACTTTCCTTCTGAACCGAAAACCATGCAAGCCTCGCTCCATGGCCACCCCTTTCTCCCTGCTCTTCAACACAGAACCTGACTATGCATCCCTTCGCGTCTTCGGGTGTCTGTGCTACCCAAACACTGAATCCACCAGCCCTAACAAGCTTTCACCACGTTCAGTGGCTTGTGTTTTCATTGGTTACTCGCAGGATCATCATGGCTATCGATGCTACAACCTGACGACGCGGAAAGTCCTGACATCACGCCACGTTCACTTCGATGAGGCTGTGTTTCCCTACCGCTCAGGTCCCGCGATGTCGTCACCAACAACCTGCGCCTACGATCCATGGCGACCAGATCTCTCTGATGATGTGGTCCCGCCGCCGCCGCTCCCGGATCCACCGTCTCCGCGATCACCGCAAGCTCCGTCTCTGCGATCACCGCGTGTCCACCCAGAACTGGGCACGCCGCGCAGACCGGACGACACCTGCGGCTCCCCACAGGCCACGCCTTCATCAGCACCCACGTCCTCCGCAGCCCCACGACGCGGATCTCCCTCCCCGCCGATCCCGTCAACATCGCCATCCGCAACAACAGCCGCGCCTACACTCGCGGACACCCGTGCACCACACCCCATGGTGACCCGGGCCCGCGTGGGGACGTTCAAGCCGCACCCACGCTACGCCGCCGCTGCAACCACGACGACTACTGCAGCCACGACTCCATCGCCAATCCCACGGACAGTCAATCAGGCACTACAAGACGCCAACTGGCGACAGGCAATGCAGTCCGAGTTCGATGCTCTACTCGCCAACAACACATGGGAGCTCACTCCGCGACCTCCTGGTGCACATGTCGTCAGCGGCAAATGGATCTTCCGCCACAAGTTCAAGGAAGACGGCAGTTTTGATCGGTACAAGGCGCGATGGGTGGTGCGCGGGTTCACCCAGCGCGCAGGAGTTGATTACGGCGAGACTTACTGTCCCGTCGTGAAACCAGCAACGGTGCGCACGGTACTCACGCTGGCTGCCCAACGCCGCTGGCCTGTACATCAACTCGACGTCAACAACGCCTTCCTTCATGGCGTCCTCGACGAACAAGTCTATGCTCGCCAGCCCGCCGGCTTCATCGACTCATCAGCTCCAACATCGGTGTGCCGCCTGTCCAAGAGCCTCTATGGCTTGAAGCAGGCGCCCAGAGCGTGGTACATGCGGCTCGCCACGTTCCTCGGCACGATGGGATTCAAGCCCACTCGATCCGACAGCTCACTCTTCGTTCTTCGGAGCGGCAAGGAGTCGGTGTATCTTCTTCTCTACGTCGATGACATCGTGCTCACTGCCTCGTCCAACGACATCCTGCGCCGCGTCATCAGCTCCATCAATGGCGAGTTCGCCCTCAAGGACATGGGCCCGGTCCACTACTTCCTCGGCATCCAGGTTCAGCGCAACAACGATGGCTTCTTCCTTCAACAGCAACAGTACGCCATCGACCTCCTTGAACGAGCCGGCATGACTGAATGCCGCCCCTGCGACACACCGATCGACACCAACGGCAAGCTCTCCAGTGACTCCGGCTCGCCACTTAACACAGCGGATGCCTCGGACTACCGCAGTCTGGTCGGTGCTCTTCAATACCTAACGATGACACGGCCAGACTTGCAGTACGCCGTGCAGCAGGCTTGTCTGTTCATGCACGCTCCAACGACGAAGCATCAAGCTCTCGTGAAGCGAATACTTCGCTATGTCCGTGGCACCACAGCTCTTGGTCTACATCTGCGGCGCTCCGACCACAACGATCTCGTCGCCTACTCCGATGCGGACTGGGCCGGGTGCCCGGACACAAGACGATCTACTTCGGGCTTCTGTGTGTTCATGGGTGACGCCATGATCTCGTGGTCATCAAAAAGGCAGACGACGGTCTCTCGTTCAAGCGCCGAGGCCGAATACCGAGGCGTCGCCAACGCCGTGGCCGAGTGCACTTGGCTCCGGCAACTGCTAGGCGAACTGGACAGTCCCCTCACGAAGGCCACCATCATCTTCTGCGACAATGTCTCCGCCTGCTACATGAGCTCCAATCCAGTGCACCACAAACGCACAAAACACATTGAGCTCGATGTGCACTTCGTCCGCGAAAAGGTCGCAGTCGGACAATGCAAAGTTATACATGTACCAACAGCACAGCAGTACGCCGACGTCATGACTAAGGGTCTACCGACGGCAATCTTCAAGGAGTTCCGAACCAGTTTGTGCGTCGCCGGCAACGACGCTCACACTGCGGGGGGGTGTTAGCGACCTGTACTATACTTAGTTAGCACGTTCTTTGGCTCTCCTTAAGTGTAGCTGTTGTCAGTTATCCAACTGACCTGATGTACGTGTATAAGAGGCGTAAGCCCTGATCAATACAACTTGAGTTGTCTCATTCCTTCTGTTCAGCTCTTACACCCAGGACGCTGGAGCGCCGTCCACCACGTCCATCTCACCCTCCCTGATTCCCTCGCTCGCGCAACACCAGTGGCGGAGCGCCGTCCATCACGCCTGCGCGCCGGCGGCGGAGCCCGTGTCCGCGGCGGCTGCGGCTCGCACGCCAGCTGCAGACGTGCACCGGCGAAGGAGCCCGCCTCCGCGGCGGCTGCACGCTGGTGGCAGAGATAACTTCTGGAACAACTGCCTGAAGAAGAAGCTCCGGCAGCGGGGCATCGACCCGAGCACGCACAAGCCCCTGGCTGGCGCCGCGGAGTCGGGCGCCGCATTGCCGGACGCTCGGGACCATGGCAACAAGCCCCTCGCCGGTGACGCTGCCGCCGATGGCGCTGCTCAGAAGCAGCTGACTGCCGTGTTCGACCTGTTCCCAATGGCCGACTACGGCTTCGACCTTGGCGGCGTGGCGGCATTGTACGGCGGGCAGTACGACGACAACGGCTCTGCGGCAATGGCAAGGCGTCCTCGGACACTGGGTTCATCGCCGACTACAGCAGCACGCTGGACGTGTCCGAGAACCTAGGCTATGGGGAGAGCTCCAGCAACAGCTGCAACTGGAACTGCGCCGATGAGCAGTGCCGTGCTCGACAGCGAGGTGCTGCACTGGGCCTCTGCCGGTGGCGCGAAGCCGGAGCCGTACATGGACAGCGGAGGCTACGGCGGTGTCGGGGGCTCGGCCATGGGTGAAGACGACGACGCGCTGGAGAACTAAGTTCTCGCTGCCCTGCAACCACGAGGAGAGCCTGGCACATTTCGACTTCAACTTGGAATACTTGATCTTTTCTTGCTTCCTTATTTTTTGCCCTTCACTTCACATCTGCGTCCCTACTGAATTATCGATCCGTTCTCGGCAAAGGAGCCCGCCTCCACAGCGGCCGCCGTGACCTCGCACGTTGGCGGCGGAGTGGCGAAGCATGCCTCCGAGGCGGGCGCGCCCTCGCGCACCGACAATGGAGCCCGTGGCGGCCGCCTCGCCGACGGCCACGATGGCCTCCCCCTCACGCGGGGGCGCGCGCCGACAGAGTTGGTGCGGCCGTGGGGCCGTGGGCGGCTACCGCGGCTTTCCTGGCCTGTTGACCCACACGAAAGGGTAATGATGTCATTTTACCCCAAAGTTAACACCGTTAGAGCTGTAATCTAACGGAAAGGCCATATAAGGCACCAAAATAATTTTCATGGCCAAACAAGAAGATTTATAATTTTTTGGCCAAGGAAGGAAGCACCAATTTTTTTAGGGTCAAAAAAGTAAATCTCTCGGAAGTATACGGTGTGGCAAGGGCCGCATTTGGAATCAGGTGGCTTTCAAACTGGTTCAATAGTTCACACCGTATTATATATTTGTTGGGATCGAACCTTGGTCCCCAAATTCCAAGATCTTAGGTTGAAGCCAGCAGTAACCCCATCCGCCCTCTCCAACACTGTGCTGGCACTATGCGGCAGTGTTCTGGTAGATACAGAGGGTAGTTGGAACAGTGGTAGAGGATGGGCATGATGGAACCGCTGGATTCAGCCTTACGGGACGCAGAGGCCGGTGAGCGCGTGCACGGGGGTCCTCGAACGCGGCGGGTCCTCGAACGCGGCGACAGTGCGCATGAGTCAACCAGCCCCCCTGACGCACACGCGCCCGTGCACCGCCGCCTCTAAGACTCTTAGTAGCTCATATACTGTGGCGAGATGAACGCGCCGTTCAACGTGGCCGATGCCGTTGTCCCTACCACAGCGTCGGACCCACGACGCGTCACCGCAGCCTCAACCTCCTTTGGCTTCTTGCAATGTGTGTCAGCCGCTGGGTCTCGTCCTCGGCCAGCTTCTTGTGCTTCTCCGGCGGCGGCGTGACACGCGTCTGCGTCCTCAGCTGCTTTCTCCGCCTCTCCGGCTTGGGCACCATCGGCGAGTTGGAGTTGCACGCGGAGATGGGAATGGATGCATTTTCACGTCGTCGCCCGGAAACTGACCGCAATGGTACCGGAGAGATCAACAATTAGAAACGATTGTGTTGGGCTCCAATATATTGAACCCCACAGTAACGAAGGACTAGAAAGCAAATACTGAAAATCAAAGAGAATGCTCAAAAAGCTTGTATTTCTTGGGATTCCAACCGTCTTTGCAGGTACAGGACACCCCTTTTTTATAGGGAGGTGAACCGACTTAGAGTATAAAGATTGATTTGCCCTTCATACCTAGTACATTCGAGTAATATTCGAGGGCAAATCAGTCATTTTACAGGGACGCTTTACGGTTCATCTCTACGGATCGAGCGAAGGTTTGGAGGCCTCATTTACCCTGACGGCCTCCGCTTTCGAACCGAGCCCTTCGCTTCCATGGGCGAACCTTCGTCCTTGGCTTATGACTTTGCCGCCGGACCGGTGCTTTCACCTTCGGCTTGGACCTTCGCCCTCGGATCAGAACATTCGCCTTTGGCTTGGACCTTCGGAGTTACGGGACCGCCGCTCCCATGATTGAACCTTCGCTTCAGGCATGCACCTTCGCGGGGGCGTCGAGGGTTGTGTCCCCAACAGATTGCATCGAAAGAAACAATTTCTAATGACATATAAAAAATAGTTGTAGCTTTTGATTTTTTAGGGGTAGTAATAGCTTTTGATCACCTGAAAATTTTTTTTACTCCCTCTAGTATCAAAATAGTGGACGTTTTAGACAATGACACGGTTACCAAGATAGCACTTTGACCATCAATTAATAGTACTATGTCTATTCAAAACATACCAAATTTGTAATATTTTGAAATTACTGTTGAAGATGAATCTAACAATACCAATTTCGAAATGTGAATTGAAACATATATAACATGTTAACTGCACTCAAACCAAAACGTATGTTATTGTGAAACGGGGGGAGTATTTTTTTTGCAACGAATTTTTTAGGTGGGCCGTGATGGGCTACCAGCTCCGTCTGCCTTTAACCGCTGACTGTGGGCCCAACATCAGTGCGGTGGCCGCTCCACGTATATATCCAGGCCGATGCCGGCGCCGTCTCCTTCGTCTGCATTAGTCTCCTGGAGCAGATAGCAGAAGCGAGATTCCCCAACTCAAGTTTGCTCGTTGCTAGGGTTCGAGGGACGGAGAAGATGCCGTGCCCGTGGTGGGACCCAGACTACAAGGATCTCATCGGGCCGGAGTACCGCAGTTACGTGAGCAACCTCCCCTATGGCAGCAGCGAGAGCGCCCTCAAGGATGCCTTCTCCTCCTACAGCCCCCTCATCGCCGAGGTGAGTGTCGTTGGGTGGCGAGTCCCCACGTTCGGGTCCCCGAGCAAGTTAATTAGGGCACCCACAGTGGTGCTGTCGAATTCGTCAGCCGACGTGGAGTTGGTCACAGTCCATCTGCCAGAAGTGTAAAATACTATTACTTTTACCCATCCATTGCTTTTTGGTTGGCAAAAAAAATACGAGCAGCAAGGTCCCCAATGCATGCAAGCCTTGGTTGGCTCCGCGCTATCGCCGAACTCGTCGCTAGCGCTGAAGAAATAGCCTTGTTTTTCTCATTCTCTCTCCCCCACGTTGGATTTTGTGCTGAGTCAGCTAGCTATTTGGCCACCGTTGGAGGCGCCCTTAATCTGTGTCTGCTTGGATCTGCACGTGTTTGGTCGTCGATTTCTATGTGTGGATCTGGGTGGCTTGTGTCGCTTTCTCAAGTTCCATTCATTCCTAGTACTACTTCTGATCTGTCGTCGTCCCTTTCAGCACGTGCTTTAGATGATTAGATATGTGTCCCCCGATCGCCAACACAAATTTCTGAAACAGGTTTCTACCTAGTTGTATTTCTTTGTGCCTTGTGTGTTGATATCGATGTGTCAGTATAAACCCTCTCGTTGGGTTTACCGTAAATCTGCTTGTGTATGCAGCTAATTAAGATCCATCTATCCGCTTTGTTATGTGCAGGTCGCGGTGGACCGTGAGACGGGGAGGTCCCGCGGCTTCGGGTTCGTGCAGTTCAAGGACCAGAAGTCGCTGGACGATGCCATCCAGGGCATGAACGGGCAGCAGATCGGCGGCCGCACCGTCTCCGTCAGCAAGGCCAACGACCGCCCCCGCTGCTGGAAGGCGTGAACGGCCGGGCTGGCTGGAGGCCACGGCCACGCTACGGCGTGCCAGTTATCCATTCACCCTATCGTTAGCTATGCATTCCGTAGTTGGGATCAGTTGTGGACTTGTGGTCCCCTAGGTTCTCTGATCTCTAGAATCTGCCGTCGTACCTAAGGAGAGATTTCGATATTTGACACCGAATTCGCACGTCTTACCAGATTTGACACTCAGTTCGCAGCACTTCCGAAATTTGACACCGGTCATGCGAACTTCTTCGATTTGGGGGATTCCTACTCTCCAGACCACGTGAATAGACCTTTCTACCCTCACTTTTCCCTCCGCTGCGCTGCCTCTCCTCCACCGCGCCATCCTCCTCCTTGCTGGCCAACAGAGAACGCCACACTAGCGGCGTCGGGCCTACCCGTCGCCCCGTGCCCGCCTCCTCGGCTCCTCGCTGACGCATGCATCACACCTCCCTGTGCTCGGCTCCCCTCCGGCGGGAGCTTCCCTGCGCCTGCCCTGCTCACCGGCTCGCGGAGGTCCGGCGGCGATGGCCGTGCAGGGTGGCCGCACGAAGCTTCGAGGCCGGCGTCGCGGAGGTAGGGGCGGAGGTGCGGAGGTGGAGGCCGGCGTCGTAGAGGGCTAGCCGGTGGCGCGGAGCTTGGAGGCAGACGAGGCAGGTGGGGAAAAATCGACCGCGTTGGACGAGCGGAGGTCGAAAGGCCGCTCACGGGGTAATCGAGTTTTGTACTGGGGGTTGGATCACAGGTTGGATCACAGGATGAACGGGCTCAGGACAAAAGCAATGGATGAGATTTTCGCGGTGGATGACCCAGAATCCAATTTTAAGCGTATCCAAACAGGTCCGTTATATGTCCTTAGGTCGGTTTAATGCTAGATATATGCAATTAGAACTTATCGTGTGCTTATTGGTCTCCATTATGCTACTACTTGTCTTTGCATGATGACCAAAGACAAAGGAAGATGATTCAGTCATCTATTCCCAAATTCAGATGACCTTCGGTTATCTCACTCGACTTCAGTGATCTACTCTCAGCTAAAAACATTCCTTTTCTTTACAGCATTTGTAGATTTTGCCACATTCAGTTATATGCTCTCAAATTGGCATTGTTCAGTTATCTCAATTCGATTTTAGTGATTACAGTTTCAGATTGCTAAAGACATTTGATCACCACACTCGATATTTAGTCACAATCTGACTTTGCAATTACTTTTCACGGCAATTTACAAATCACAACTTAACATTCAATGAAGCTCATTCAGTCGTTCTGAACCCTACTATTGTCTTCTTCGTTGTCTAAACCGGTTGCGAGCCCTCATGAAATATGGCAAAAAATTCATTAGTTTTCAGACAGTTGCTTGTAGGCAGGTGAAAGATTAATCCTACCATCCAAACCCAATGAACCAGCAGACTACGCCCATGAAAAATTCAGCTTCTTACCCTTTTTTTCCCTTGCGCGCACACAAGAGGAGCACTCCACCTAAAGTCGGTTTAATGCTAGTATATGAAATTGGAACTTATCGCGCCCCGTGCTTACTGGTCTTTCATCATGCTACTACTAGAGTACTAGTGCTTTCAATGACCTAGGAAAAGGATTCTGATTCAGGGTCATTTGCTTTCAGATTCGGATGACCTTCAGTGATCTCATTCGACTTCACTGATCTGCTCTCAATTTCAGTTTGCTATACATTCCTTTTTTCTACAACATTTAGTAATTTTGCCACATTCAGTCAGCCATTTCAACACATTCGGTTTTTTCCTCTTGAATTGGCAATGTTCAGTTATCTCCATTCAATTTTAGTGATTGCAGTTTCAAATCGCTAAGGGCATTCTTCGATCGTCACATTCAATATTTAGTCATAATCTCACCTTGCAATCTCATTTCACGTTAATTTACAGTCTCAACTAACATTCAATTGCACCGTTCAATGAATTATTCTGAAGCCTGCCGTTGTCTTCTCCGTTGTCTAAACCTTGGTTGGGAAAGTCCTCATGAAAGATGTAAAAAAAAAATCATTAGTAGTTAGATAGTTGCTTTGTAGACATGTGAAAGATTAATCCTACCATCCAAAGCTAGTGAACCAGTAGACTACAATCCATGAAAAAAAATCAGCTTCTTACCTTTTTGTTCCTTGCGCGTGCGCACAAGAAGAACATACTGAGGAATCTGTATATCCTACGGATGCAACCCACTATGTAATTTTCTTAACTATCAAGCTATCCACCTTATCATCCACTAAGATTTCAATAAAACTTTTATTAATTTCTTTCATCGATTTTCTGTGACTAGCAATACTCATGCATGTGCTTAGAAAAACACCACTATATCAATGCTCTTTACCATCATGCTATACACGTCTAATGGCCTCTATGAGTTTTTTTTTGACTTACATCACTCATATATACGCTCAAAAAACTTCCACATATTTCTCTTCGTAAGATGCAACCCACCGTGTAATTCTCTCAACTCTCAAACTATCCACCTCATCATCCACTAAGACTCCAACAAGACTTTCATTAATTTCTTTCATCGATTTTCTGTGGCTAGCAATACTCATACATGTGCTTAGAAGAACACCGCTATATCAATGCTCCTATGCACGTCTAATGACCTCTATGAATTTTTTTTTTACATACATCACTCATATATACGCTCAAAAAACCTTTAGTTTTTATTTTCTACTTCTCACTATATGAATTACGTTCCCACTAACTATTTATCTATCATCCCGTTGAGCCATTCCAACACACACTAAGCATCAAAAATTATTGATTGGAACCCACTGTACATTGAAACACATGAGCTATTAGATTATAATTCTCCCACGTCAATATTTTCTTCCATTCCATTTTTCCTCGCGTGCACATTTTTTTCACACAACAATGCAAGGATCAATCATTTAAAGGTGATCTCTTAACAATGTGAATATGTGATCAAATTCAACTTGAAAATATTTTTTTAATGCAATCATTCCGGTGTTTTTTCCTTAAAATATTAATTTAAAATTTGATTAAAAAATTACCAAAGCAACGCGCGGGGTATCAACTAGTAAAGAATATAAACTGTACCTATGCTTAATGCGTGGGATGGGAGAGTTTAAGGATACAATACAACCACTCACTTATGAGCCTGATAAAAGTGGCCCATGCGCAAGGCTCTCCTTAATAGGACTCTCTGTATGGATTCCTCGAGACACTGTTTTCTATTGTTAGACATAAATGCTGAAAGAGGGATAGTTAAAATATTGATACGGAATGGGACATAGAGAATACCTGTTGTAATTGTTGTGGCTCTTCCGAGAGCTTAACGTGCGTGATGTCGGCATCCCTGGGAGATGGTTTCATCGAGTGCCCTTCTGGGTAGCTCGACGGACTACCGAGTTTAGTTCGGACTAAGTGCACTGTGGGCCAGTGGTGGCAGGTGTACTTAGCCCGTACTAAATTGGGCGGTTCCGCCACAGCTGGTATCAGAGCCGATCATGCACGAGCAACAATTATAACAACTTCGTTTTGATTTCAAAAAGCCTATTTTCCAAATCTTTTCAGAGTATTTGCGAAAATGAGAGATATCGCGTATATGCCCATTATAAGGATGTTAGGAGATATCAGGTGACATCACTAACATTCTGACCTAGATAGAATTCATATGCATTTTGGGCGCTTTGAGAAGCAACTATTCGGCCATAGCTATCCCCAGTACTGGTGGAAGCTATTGGGTTTTGCGAATAGTTGTAATCCCTGCATTCATGCTGTATAAGTAAAAGCTCTTTAAGGGTGGTGGGCATGTTTGAGGCTTTCATACCCACCACACTTACATTCGGTTTTGGGATCCACCTTTTTCTCGACAATCCCCAGTACTGGTGGAAAGTCAGGCTTTGAGGAAAAGGTGCAGCGGCCCACCAACGTTGTCCACGCAGCGGTCACGCGTGGATGCCACACTATGTGGTAATGTATGAGCATGCATTTTTCTGCAGGTACACTAACCACGTGCGAAACTAAGAACGACTAGGACTCGACTAGTTGCATTAAGGAGAGGCGTGCATATATGTCACCGAATATCGCTAAGTTGTATACTTAGAAAGTGTGATGTGAGACCGGATAGGACGGGCATACATCATTCCATCTCATCTCATGTGCTTTACTTGTTTTTGCTTGAAAATAACTAGATTTCTTACTGCATCTATAAGTATACTCGTTGGGTAGTAGCATTTTACATATGAATCCTGTCTGTGGTTTTAAGATGCATTTCAAACTACGAATAAAATCAACAGAAACTTATTATAAGAACCTAGTAGTACAAGAAATTTCTAAACAACTTATATATAGATTACTTGCTCTGAAAGTAAATACGAGCGAGGTACCAGTTTAGGGCGTGTCTTATGTCCATTTTAAAACAAGTATTATATATAAAAGTTGTAGTGCGAAAAATTCAACCAACAAATTGATCTATAACGACCCTTCGTCAAAATACTCTGGACATTAACTTGCAACCATTTTAAGTCCAAGCTTACATCTAGGTAGCAAGTACGAAGTTTAGAAGATGAAGTTCGGGACGTAACTTAATTGGCACATGAATACAAATTGCCTTATGACCACATTTGGCCTTCGAAACTATCAAATTGACGGGAGCCTTATTCTTCCTGCTACAGATGTCGCAACCCTCGACGCAGCCCTTCGACTTATGCCCTAATTACCAAGAGTCCGCAAAAGCTAAAACAACGATTCCTCGAGAACAAAAGAAGGGAAAAGCGGGAAAATCTTCCACCGAAGCAGCCTCAGTTCAACACCTGCGACCTGGGATGGTTCTATTAAAAGGATTTGTCAAGCCTGAAGATCAGGTCGGGATGGTTCGTATGTGTCGACAACTGGGTAAGGGCCCAGGAGGATTTTACAGGCCAAGTTTCAAGAATGGTGCCAAGCTGAACTTATGGATGATGTCCCTAGGAAAGAACTGGGATCCGACGTTACGCTCATATGGACCCACGCGTCCATTCGACGGAGCACCAGCCCCGACAATACCAGATGCTTTCAAGATGATTGCTCAAACTGCGAACTCCACTGCAAGCGAGTTTCCTCAAATTAACCCGGACATATGCATCGTCAACTACTACACCAACTCCGGGAAGCTCGGACTTCACCAAGACAAGGACGAGTCAGAGAGTAGCCTTACCAAAGGTTTACCTTTCATATCCATCTCCATAGGAGACACCGCCGAGTTCTTGTTCGGCAACACAAGAGACAAAGACCAAGCAACCAAGATCAACCTCGAATCTGGTGACGTTCTCATACTCGGTGGAGAATCAAGATTGTTATTTCATGGCGTTTCCCACGTGAAGACTGACACTGCACCAAGTTGGTTGAAAGAAGAAACGGGCATTCGTCCTGGACGTATCAATCTTACGTTTAGGCAGTATTAGCTAGATACTAGTTGGTGTGCTAGCAGTCATCGCAAACTGTTGTAATAAGAGGAGGTTGACTCTCATAACCCTTGAGTTTCCCATGTATCCAGCTCCTTGCAGTCGGCATATGTCCCACCCTCATGGCTAATGTAACTCTATTTTCAATGGAGCATTCTAAACTCTTGTAGTTCTCACGTTTCGCGCTTTTGTCATTCAGGCACTTCAGTCCCTGTAATCCATGACACTTTTGTTATGGTTACCTCGTTCCTGATGGAAATAAGTCTGATGAGTTATACCTCCGAAAACATTATGCTATGGCGTGTAAAACTCCTTGTTTATGTCTTTCTATAACCCTGTGTTATTCGCATATCCCCTGAAGTTGGAAAGAAATACCGCACTTGATGGGGTGTCTACCCGAGCAGTCTATGGTGCCGCGACGGAACCTAGGGTCCTGTGTGCACGGCCGTCACTCGGTTCCACTAGGGGCGCGCTGGTATCAAGACATGCAAGGCATGACACCGCCGAAATTGTGGGACATTCCGATCTAACTCTTAACGCCTTGTTGACCTCTATCCTTCTAATTCGTGGAAATAATTCACTCTATTTCCACTGCTGCCTAGTATCGTTTCCTTGCTTTGTTTCACCTTGCCTTTCTTGATCTGTGGGGAAAAATCCGTCTCGATCCCCGTATCGTTCACACCCTTGCCTCGCCTTGTTGAGTCATGTTCTTCTCGATCAGCGGAGACGGATCGACTCTATGGTTCCACTCGTCCACATCTTTCTCGGACTCCTCTATGCTTACCTTGATCAGCTTTAACGACCGTATCTGTGGGGATGCTTGGTTCCATTTCCACTGTTTTGCTACATCATTCCATAGCCTTCTTCCAATTTGCCTCGCTTGATTGGTGGGAAGCAACCAACTCTGTTTCCACCCTCTATCTTATGATTTCTTCCTTCATATATGTTGAATCTTATCTCCTAAAGGACTTCAGCATCATCCACTGCACTAAGCTTTTGTTCTCGGCTAATGCTTTCATCGCATTGTCCTTTTCAAGAGTTGCTTCGTTCTTCTTTTGAAATTATCCTCAAAGTTGGGCTCACTAACCTTGGTGTTCTGTTAGTAAGCATAAGCCCTCTGTCTATATTTTTCTTGGTCAGTCTTGATCAATTATATGAAATCATACAAACCACCACCTTATCTAGGTGAATATGTCCTATCCTCTTTCCACGGCATCTTTCTCGAAACGATGAGTAGTGTGTGCTATGCATCGCCACACCTTACTCTTTGAAAATATTTGGATTTGAAATCTTATATGTGTACGCAGTCCCCATCAAAATGGAATGAATGTGCCTCCCAACAACACATCCATTGTTGTTTTCCATAACTCACGAGATTGTTGCTTCATTCAAACCCCCTACTGCGTATGCTTTGCTTCTCATTGTTCAAATAAATCAGATGTTTATTACGCTCCTAAACTCGGTGTCAAAGACAGGAAGTAACCCTCTCGTCGTGCTTGAACCAATCATGTCATTCGCTCGCTGCCACCACGTTCTCTTCGTGGTTTGTTCATTCCCCCTCATCTGAGACGTGAATTATCGAATACCTTAAAGGAACCATCCTAGTCAACCAAATGATGCTTTGTAACTACCTTGTGTTAGGAAGGTACTAACCACTCACCCGGTCGTTAACAAAGCCAACAAAGGACAAAGGAAGAGTTAAGGTGCGTTTGCAACTATTAAAAGAGTCCCGAACCCCAAGATGCGGGTAGTATCTTTTCACCCTACGACATAGAACCCTGCCTCTTTCAAAATCTCGGGACGAGATTTCTTTAAGGGGGGTGGGTTGTGATGCCCCTGGCATCTCAGAAGCCGTACACACAATTATACATAAGCTAATGACGAATTAAGACTAAATCATGCTTAAGAGAGTAACGAGGAATTGGTAGATAAACCACTAAGTCAAAATTTCTCAAATCTGAAATTTTAACTCATCCCCAAAGTTGATTCTGAAATTACTTTTGAATTCACTATACAACTTTACATTCTCCCTTTCTATGAAATGAAATTGAACTTTTTACCTTCCAAATGAACCTATTGTGGAAGGGATTGGCCTTCATTTGATACTTCAAAAGTTGAAAACAAGAAAAGCCTTACTTAGAGTAAATCTGCTGTTTTACCAAAATCCTAAACAAGATTTGGGTTATATTTCAAAATAGGTTGTGATTTAGAGGAGGATCATATTAACAAAGTTTTAGGTAATGATCTAGGAAACAACTTTGTCAATATGAGTCAGGTCATAATATGAATTCAAATTGGTCTTTTCAACCAAATTTTGTCAGCCCAGAAACACACCCCTACTCTGTCCAGTTTGGTAAATTGAGGTTTTCTTACCCATAGAGCCATTTTCATGACCTGTCCTAATGAAATGAAATATAGTTTAGAAAGTACCCCACAAATTTGTCAAAAGGAGCAAGTGGAGTTGAGGCCTATAACTAGGGTATTTTCCCCTCCCAAGCAGATGACCTACCCTGTCCCTACCTATGGCTGCTGCATAAATTCAAACAAATTTCATATTTCCATGCCGATTTTGAAATCATGCCTATTGACAAAGTTGTAGAGTTAAAAGAGTAGAACATTTCATCCAATTGGAGTTTTTCCAAATTCGGCCTCTAAATTGGTCAAAATAGCGATTTTCAGCGGAGGAGAAAACACATTTTTTTTCTTTTTCTCTTTTTCCCTTTTCCGCGGAGGCTGACAGGTGGGCCCCATTTGTCGGGTCCCTCGGATCCCCGCGGACCGGCAGCAGCCGCGGGCCCCACTCGGTTTTTCCTTCGCGCACTCGGTCCATGGACCACACTCCCCCATCCTCGCCCCGGCCCCACCCGTCAGCCCCACGGGTCCACGGACTAGGTCCACGCCACCTCGCCCTCGTCCTCCCCTGTACGCGCGCCTCCACGCGGCGGCGGCCGGCCATGGCCGTGGTCCGGCCGGCCGGACGCGCCAGGCCGCGCCCCGCTCCCCCTCCTATACTTCCTTCGGTTGGAAGGAAGCCCTCTCCACTCTCGCCCTCCCCTCTCCACTACCGAACGCCTCCTGCTCTCTCCCTCTCCCCCGCGCGCGAGACGCCAGTGCGCCGTCCGCCATTGGAGCGAGCTCGGAGCTCGAGCTCCCGAGCCGCCACCGCTGTCTCTCGCGCCCCTAGGACCCATCCATCGCGCTCGCCACCTCGTTGCGCACCCGAGGGACAAGCTCTCGCCTTCTCTTACCCCTCCCTTCGCCAGATCGACCCCACCGCGCCACCGAGCTCGCCGCGCCGCGCCGCCGGTTCACCACCGCAGCGCCCCGCCTCCCGAGCTCCTCACGCCGACAGGACATCACCGCCACCTCCGCCTCGACCCGGCGGACCCTAGGGGCAAGGTCTAGGCGCCGCTACGCCTCCCCATCGCCCGGTCCACGCTCCGCCGGTCACCGCCGGGCACCTCACCGTCGCCGGCCCCCTGCGCTCCTCCTCCCGTCGCCTGAGGTAGAGGGGTGAGTTCCCCGTCCCCTCCTCTCCCTTCCCCGCCCCGCCGGCGAGCCGCCGCGGCCCGCCTGGCCGGCGCGCCGAGCGCCGCCCTCCTCCCTCTCTCCCGTCGGGAGGAAGAAGAAGGGGAGGAGGAAGAAGACGACGCCATTTTGCTATTAAGCCCCTTCGCTTTAGTCTTTTTACGAACCCGTCCGAGCTCTGTTGAATGACTCTCGAGCAAACTACAATCCAGCCCCTGCAGGTTATATTTATTCGCGTTTAGGTCCTAGATCTAGGCCTATTTGAACTAGGAACTTTAGAAATTCATATAAATTCAAATAAAAATCTAAAATGGACAAACTTGGAGTCTATGCACTCCTCTTGAGTAGATCTACATGATAGGTATGATGTGGAGGTGTGAAATGTCTGTTTTGCCCTTGGTATTGTCGCATGCAGGATTAATTAGGATAAATAACAAAAGTGGACTAAATGAACTCCAAATGGCATGAAACTTGGACAGTAGATTTCTTAGGGTATTATAACACTAGGTGAATTTTTGTAGCCCTAGCCCTTGCGGCTTAATTACCCTTTTGTCATTATACACGTGTATGTGCATTTATTTAACCTAGGAGGTGGAGGCTACAAAGAATACATTCAAATCAACTTTCTAGCAATTTTCATATACTTTAGGTAGTATAAGTATCTCACTGGTAAAATATGAGTTTGTGCATGTAAAGTTTGATTGGTGATTTGAAAAATAACAAAACGTGGCTTGCTTAACTAAATAATACGAAAAAGTAGTTATAAATCATCAAGTGACCGAATCCTTGACACGTTTAATTGTGAGTGTGAATCCTCATGCATCTCATGTATTGCATCATGCATATTATTCATATAGCGACGCTTATTGCAGATACGTGAGAAATAAACAAGTGCACGGGTCTACATCAACCAACGGTGATCCAAAAGACCAACTAAGACCCATTCACGACCTGGAGGGCCCATCAGTCGTGTTTGGAAGGGGGAGTTGTCCAAGGGATCAAGGGGTTGCCTGGGGCAAGGCCTCACAACCCGACAAACTAACAGTAGCTTAGTTTGTTCAAGTTGTCAACAACGAAGGTAGGCCCCTTAGGCATTTTCACCTATCTAGGGAGTCTCACCACCCTATTCTTGTTTGTGCATTACGTTTAGGGATTTTATGAAACCCCACATGCATAAATCCTTGATGCCCAAAGTAGAAAGGATAAAACGAAGTCTATGCTTAGCCCTGCTTAGACGGTAGAAGACGAGTGAAGGTATTCACTCGCGAGATGATAGGGCCTACAAATGTTTTTACAAAACCTTGGGATCGAAAGGAAATCTGTTATGACTTGATGATAAGTTGAGACCGGGCGGAGATATGGTTTGATATGATAAGATTGTGATAATGTGTTGGTGGACTCCGCCCGAGTCGATTAAGGCCCGTCCGCTGTTCGCCTGCTGATTGGCATAACATTGCTAGAGTGCTTATCCGGTATATGGGGCCGGTGAAACCTTACTTGTGCCATCCGAAGAACAGAAACACGTTCCTACCCACTGGTTGAGAGGAAGGTGGTCCGGGGGAGCTTGGTGCTCATGACGGGGAGACCGGGATGCCGGCAGGCTCGTCATGGGGGCACAACCCGGAGGTCAGGCGGGAGTGAATCGAACTTGGGATGGGACAAGTGGAGGCGGGGGACCATATGTGGGAAAGCCGTCGTGTGAGTAAGCATATGGGCCTCTGGCATTTTTAGTTATTCCCGGGAATTAAAAATCGATTCGAATCGCTGATGCTCACCAGGTGTGAGAATGCCAAATATCACTGACGGGCAACGTAGTAACAAATTAAATACTTTATGCTTATATTCATGTTTTATATACAACATGCTTGGATAAGTATGATCCGTCCGACTATTCATAGTGCTGCCCATCCACTGAGAGGAGGTTGGTGGATTTGGGAGATGCTTCGAGGTCGAGGGAGAGATGACCCGACGTATAGGGACATCGCTCCTGAGACGGCTACTCCCAAGAGTTCGATGGGGGCTCTATGAATCTTGGGACGGGGCATGCGTTCATGTTCTATTTTTCTGCAAGTTTTCCCCCTATGATAATGTTGATAATCATAACTAAGGGGTAGCAGTTGTCAAATCCTGCTACCTTATGATAACATGTTTTAAACAAACCATCAATGGCTAAGGACCCACTTCTAGTAAGCTTATGCGGGTTAGAAGTCAGTCCACCAAAAAGCCTTGCATAATCTCAAAGGTGTCGGGCTGAAACCGCCCACGGGTAAGTCCTACGAGTTCCCCACGAACTCACCGTTTGTTGTTGATATCTTTCTTTTAGGTGCATATCAGATCACGCCCAAGGATGACTCCGGTGGGCTCGAGGTCATACTTAATGTTTACTTTCCGCTGCACGTTACATCTCTGTAACGATATGTATTCCGCTGCGAGGTTTATTTTGAAGTTCTATTTCACTACCTTGTACTCCTTTTGAGCAAAAATATTTGTACTCAATCAAATTATGTCTGTATGAAATGGTGGGTTGTTGTAATTGTTGTGGCTCTTCCGAGAGCTTAACGTGCGTGATGTCGGCATCCCTGGGAGATGGTTTCATCGAGTGCCCTTCTGGGTAGCTCGACGGACTACCGAGTTTAGTTCGGACTAAGTGCACTGTGGGCCAGTGGTGGCAGGTGTACTTAGCCCGTACTAAATTGGGCGGTTCCGCCACAATACCATTGGAGAGAGCCTAAGAGGAAGAATGAGGGGACGAAGGAACAACATCAGCTGCCTGTAGTGGTGGCTGACGTGTGGGCCCCACGCTCAATGGGCCCCTGTGTCAGCCACCCAATGGCAGCCAATAGTATGCAGCCGAACCTCTTTTGGAGAGGTATTTTGAATCCTAATTTCTACAAGCTTAGAATAATATTGTTTAAAATTATCATGGCAATACTTTAGTTTTCATAGCATCATTAAAACCATAACTTTTTTAATACTTGTTTGGACAGCATACAAAACATGGTATTTTAGTGTAAACATGCAAACTTTGGATTGAAGTTTCTCATACTCCAAAAATACCATAGTATCTACAATACCATGGTTTTTGAAAAAAAAATAGTTTTTCAAATAAGAATCCAATACCCTATGGTCCAAAATACTATGATATTCCTAAAAATTTTGGCATTGACCTTAAATAAACAAAAAAGATACCATGCTTCCAAAGAGGCCTTGACATATATCTTTAAGTTGCTATAAAACTAGGGTTGGAAAAATGTCTTTTAAACGGTTTTGATAGTTCACATATATATTTAAGTTGAAAATCAAACTATTGAGTTGAAAAATGCAGTTGACCTCTATTTATGAAACGGTGACTGTATTTTTATTGGTTTATGCTGGCTCTTTGCATTATATGGACATTTAACTAGTCTCCTTAACAAAATTATATTGGGTTGAAAAATGCATTTGACCTCAATAAGGATTACATATTTACATATACGGTTCTACCATGAAAATAATGGCGGTCGGTGATAATTAATTTAATTTAATCTTGACCAATCCTGCGGTTACGGGTCACGGCTTTCCTCTTCTTCCCACGGCGCGGGTGCGGCAGCTGCTTGAGCTCGGCGAGCCGGCGTCCTTGACGCCGCTGGCGACGCGACAGCAACGAGCTGGGCACCCGTTTGCCGCCTCCTCTCGCATCGATCGCCGTCGTGACCGCTCGATCGTGCCGCAATGGATTCGGGTCGTCCCAGCAGGACCCCGCTCAAGTCTCACCGTCCCGACTGGAAATCGGAGGTTCCTCGACTTCCCCGTATCTCACCTCGCTGGATTTGCGTGTATTTCTTGCCCGTCCGTTACTAGTGCTAAC
This sequence comes from Paspalum notatum, assembly GCA_022530915.1. Classification (NCBI taxonomy): domain Eukaryota; kingdom Viridiplantae; phylum Streptophyta; class Magnoliopsida; order Poales; family Poaceae; genus Paspalum; species Paspalum notatum. The sequence continues at coordinate 31,522,358 of CM039692.1, forward strand.
CCGTGCGCGCAGGGACGGTTTGAGGCCTTGAGCCGTGATGCTACGGTTGAATTGTTAGGTTAGGTCTTTCAGTGACGGTTGGATGCCATGCCGGCGCGCTGCGCAGTAGGTGTTCGATGGACTGCCGGAGCGGGAATGCACCCTAGAACTATCTGTGCAGTCTTTGTAGGCTTCAAGACGTCATATGATTTGCGCTATCTACTTAGAAATCATGATACATTGTGAAATCAAGTTTTGCCATTGGCAATATGGCAGCTCCGGTTGAATACGTTGTTATATTTGTTATTAATCTGCAGTACATATTCCTCTTGTATTGTTGCCTTGCCGTCTATCACCTGAAATTTGTGTTTGTCTTTCTTTAAAAAAAAATGCTTCTTATCCCCTACTATGCTTCTGATAGCTTAGGACAAATTGCCTGAAAAGAGTTAAACAAGACAGGATCAACTTGCTCTGGAAGATCAGGAGACAGGAGCGGCTACCTGCCAATGACATGGTATAAAATGCTGTGCAATTCTTCATCTTTTTTTTAGATTCGGTTGTTGCTGTTTGTACACATCTTGGAAATTAAATTATTATAGACGAAGTCTATGCTTCTTTCCGCATTATATTCGTGCCTGTGTTCTCAATGCATGTTCCTGGTTCCAATGAAATAAAAGTTCAGGATGAATTTGTTCCGTTTGATGTTGTTGTTCCTGAATGCTTGTGATATTCATCTTCCTGCATCTGGCAGGCTACTATGTAGCTTAACGTATCCTATTAAATAAACCGGCATAAACAATTATGTTGTTTATCATACTTTTTTTTCCACTCTAGTTGCTTCCTTGTCTGCATATTGATAGCATATAAAGGGATAGTAAGCGACAGTCTCACAGAATTATGCTGTTAAAAATGTTTGTTGTTCAGACATTGCATCTAATTCTTGTTCCTGTCGTTCCCAATACTTATGTAAATATTCTTGTTCAAAGATATATGTCTTGAAGCTGTCCTGTAATAACAAAGTTGTATATTTGATTTCTTTATACTTCCCTTTTTCATATATCTGATTTATCTGCATATGCCAACTGACAGAAGAAGGTCGACTCGGCAGTTAGAAACATTATCTCTGATGAGATAGAGAAACTCAAACAGTCAAATGAGGGAAAAGAGGACCAAGAAATGGATATGCTATGGGAATATCAAGGCCTGCAGGCTGCTAAACCTGCGGAAATTGAAAGTGAAGATATATTGCTTGAAATGGAAAGACTTCTCTATGAAGATCTTAGAGAAGAATTAATCAGAAAAGGTACAATACTTGTAACTTCAGCTACTTTTTCATTCCACTTTTGATTAACTAATAATCAGCAATCTACTCCCTTTGTCCCAAATTATAAGGGGTTTGGGTTCTGAATAGATTCATGCATCATTCCATGTATGTGTTTTGTATATATGTCTATATTCATCAATATCCTTTCGAACATGGACAGATAGAGGGAGGGTTAAAACCTCTTATAATTTTGGATGGAGTATTTTATTGCACATTTGTGTTAGACACACTGCATAAAGTGGGTCCGGCCATTTCCCGGATCTCGCACAAGCAGGAGGTCATGCACTAGGGCTGCCTCACTGTAGAAATGTTTTCACTCACTGGTTTGGATTTTTTATTTAATCGGTTGCTAATCATTCCAGAACTGGAGGCACTTGATGAGGAAGATGCATACTTGGCCCAGGCTGTTTTTGATCATATGCAACTAAATGACAATGAGGTATGGCCGTATGGGTTCATTGAGCATTGATTTCAGAATTCTCCTTCTATTTTAAATGAGACAATATATATGCTTTCTGTATACTCTTGTGACATGCATGTTTTATGTGCTTGGAGCTCAGGCACACGCCTACATATACACCTGATTGTTTAAGGGCATATTACTGTTAAATTATTTCCTCAGTGGTTGTGTGCTTCTTGTGTAACTGTTGAACCATTTCCCTTCTGTTTATCTCTGATTAGCCAGTAAATAAATATCAAATTTGCACAGTTGCATTTTTTATGTACTTACAGGAATATTTCCTACAACTAGCAGCTCAGATGTGCACCAAATAGAACATCAGGCAGCTAAAACTTGCGGTATACAGGAAACTACTGAACAGCTGGCATGTCAGTATGAACACACCAAAGTAGTGCCGTCTTGTATTCTCATATCTGCATCCATATAGTTGGCTAGATGCACTTTTATTGTGTAGTATTATATTATGTGCTTGTGTTATATACAATATGTTATCTATTCTTATTGTTACTATACTTAAATAAGTATGCACTTGCTTTTTCTGCATAATTTGCATCTTTACATTTCACCTCACTGAAACGCTAGTGTACTGAGATCAAGATATGAACCTGCATATGATGTGTTTTGTTACGAACTTTACTTTTCTGGTTATACACTGAAAACACCGTGGCATACTGATATAGTGATATGTGGATACATATGTTGTGCATCTGGTTATATGACTATTGTGTTTTCTATTTATGAATTAGTCATTTGTGTTGTGTTTTCTATTTATGAATTAGTCATTTGTGTTGTGTTTTCACCCTTTTGTTTGCTCAGATACTTAATGGATTCTATAAATCGATGGCAGGCTGCCAACAATGCTAAGATCTGGTGCCCAGTATGTAAACAAGGAGAGCTACGGGATACACATAACCTCATATATTGTACTCTTTGTAAGCTACGGCTGGACCTTGGAGAAGATAAGGTAATTTATGTTTGCATTTTTAGAGGTTTTGTTTAAATTTTTTTGGCAAAATTTGTTATATTAACCTAAATGCTTCAATTTGTTCCATCAGATTACATTGGAGTTCTTACGCGAACGATTAGCTAATGTTCATACAGAGCACTTTGACAGAGGATGCAAATCGGCACCCAAGTTTTGTTTGCAGGCAATGTTTGGGCTAACTGCACTCTACATACAATGTGAAGAATGCAGCACTTATGATGTTGTGTTATAAGTGGTAGAAAATTAATGACGCTCTAACCAAACAATATCTAGCATAGGAAGGTTGCAAACACTAGCATGAAGTTATTTTGTGATTTCTTATTAGATTAGTTGTTTAACTTATCGGAAAGATGGTTGAAAATCAGAAAGTTGTCACACCCTGGGTTTTTTTCCTCTTGGCCCCAGAAGACATACGTGCCACATTGAAATCCAAGCGAAAATGGTAAAAGAGACAGGCATGCATATGTAATTCGCATGCATGAGCAACTTGTTTTAATGTTGCATTGGTGTACAGAGTGCTCAAGTATCCAGTTAACCGATATTTGTTGCCAGCTTACCTGAAACTGTGAGTATCGAACCGGTACTTTATGGAAATGCACTTTTATCAGATGATGCTGTTAACTCAGGGTTGGGGTTATTATTTTTAATCTTTTTATTACGGCGTGTTTAATTTGCAGTTTGTGTAAGCGCATGCTAATTGTCTGTGCACAGAAAAATATTGTTACTGACACTGACAGGAGTATCGGAGTGTTTTTTATCCCGTGCTGTTTATTGCTAACTACCATAATCAAAATCCTGCGCAATTATATATTTTCCTTCCTATTGAATTGTTGTGATTCTTTCTTGCTGTCACTGCTAATGCCAGTGACAAGCCATGCCACCTTGCCAAAGGAAGCGGCTGGGTAGAGCATGCATTTTTTCTTTTCTTTTCTTTTTTGATAAGGAGAGAGCAGATGCCATGTTGGATTGATCTGCAGAATACCATGCGAACAAGTCTAATGGCTTCCTCAGCGTCCATTTGCAGAATTGCAGGTCTACCTCTGCAGGCTAAGTGTGGCAGAGCTAAGCGCCGGCACAGGCGCACAGCAGCAACAGCTTCAGCTAGTCCACAGAATTCTAGCGCGACAAGCACTAAACTGTGTCAATCATGACTCTCTTAACTTCACGATGAAACACCAAATCCAAATCCTTTGCTATGTAGATAAAGGATGGCTACCGACAGTTTCAAAAGGCATTGGTTGTTATAACCCTGTTCATGCCAGCTAAACCCTGTTCTTCAAGCTTGGCAGGCTGCTTGAAGCATTTTGGACAGGTTTGTGTGACAGTGTGAGAACAGAGTGCATTGTTCAATTGGTTGGTGCACCGTATCAAGATGGAATGTCACGAGGATAGGCCTGACGGGACCCGACTGGCCGAGGGAGGCTCATCTGGGCGCTTGTCTTTTTGCGGGAAGACTCGTGTCCGGCCGGCCACGCCGCGCCTCCTTTTCCAGGCGCCATTCAGCCAGCCCGCGCGCTGCCGGCCCCGCCGGCCGCGAGCGGCTTTCGGCGAGCGCTGGCTGCTGCCGCTTGCTGCGCGAGAAAGAAAGCCTCGGCCTTTTGGCGAGAGAGGGAGAGGTGGTGGTGCCGTCGATCCCCCACCCGCTTTATTATAGCTGGCCGGCCGGCCGGCGGCGGCCGCAGAGGAAGAACGCGGTCACAGGCCATGGCCATGGCCATGCTTTTCAAGGGGTCCTGCCGTCCGTCCAGTGGGAGGCGTCCGCCCCTGAGGAATTTCTGTTCGCTCCAGTCCAAGACACGTCTCCACTCCAATCTGACGGACCGTGGACGATCTGTGCGTGTGGCCTGAGCGCCCGAGCGGATCCAAGTTCCATGCTCCGCGTCCGACCGATGGTCCGTCCGCGACAAGCCATTCAATCAAGTGGGGAAGTGGAAGATCCAAAGGCAGCTTTGTTTTAGCATGGCCCTGTGCGTGCGCGCGGGGGGGTGACACGCGCACGTCGGAACAAGGTCGCGCTCACGAATCGTCCGCGAGATCAGGGGAGTCGAGACGAGGACAAAATCCATCGATCCATCCATTTCCATTCCCCCCAACCACCACTAAGGAGCGTGGAAGTGTCATTGGAGAATGGCACATCGACACGCGGCCCTCCGCTCCCTCCAAGAAGACAGTACGGGGGTTACGGAGTTTTTAGCTGTCATACAAAAACAATGGCAACGCATGGGACACAACAGTCATCAGGACCCAAAATCACGGCCCCGGTGGCGGTGGCCGGTGCCATCCATCCCTGTTCATCGCGTTTCACCAACCGACACCACACCCATGTGGAGAGAAGCAGAGGCATTCAAAGTACACGCATTGCTACAACACATTAAGCAGCAGTTCTGCAACGTGTACAGCAGAGGATCACACAGGGGGCACCCAAGGAGACGACAGACAGGGCAGCAGTTAGGAAGAAGGGACGCCAAAGACGGGGGCAGCACAGTACATGTGTTGTGCGTCTACTTGTGCTGAAACCAATAGTGCCTCTGTAACCCCAAAATTAAATAAGGTACCGTTACATACAAATACTATAGACAACGGATAGAGGCTGTTAAATAGTGATGGAGATAGACTCATCTCTCTATCTAGAGTTCTGCAAGGCTCTCCACACTCGTTGCACTCTATCCATCCACTCTAAAAAAGAATATTCCATCTAATCATCACGATTTTGAAATGCAGTCAACAATTTTCTACGCCCATACAATTCTATCCCTCCCACTCTATATCAACTATCACGATTTTATATTATTTCTCTCTCTCCCCTCCGATCTCTCTCTCCTTCGTCTTCACCGTGCAAGCGCCTCCCATCCCCTTCGTCTCCACCGCGCAGGCGCCTCTCTCCTCCCGATCTCCGCTGCCTCCGCCCTTCCAAGACCGGCCACCATCGCTGCCTCTCTCCCCTCCAAGAGCGCCCACCGCCGCCCGCCATGGCTCCACCTCTCTGTCCCCTCCAAGAGCACCTACCGCCTCCCGCCTCCTCCCTTCCGGGTGCCGCTCGCCGTCGCCTTCTCCACGCGTCCGACGCCGCCGGAGGGAGCCGGACCCACGCCCTCCTCCTCCTCGACCTCTTCCCTCATGCGAGCGCCGGCCGTCCTCGTCACCGCCGCCAGCCTCCCCAGATCTAGAGCGAGGAAGTGGGGAGAAGCCTCCCTGCGCGGGCCATGGCAACGCACTCCTCCTCTGCTCCGGCCAGATCAGGGCGCCGCCGCCACGCGGCCTCGTCGTCGCCCGGCTGCACCCCCTCCTCCCGGCCGCCTCTTCTTCCGGGCGCGGGCACAACCCCCGGTCGTTGGTCCCTGCGACCGCGCGTACAACATGGAGGAGAGAGAGAGGAGGAATGGCGCGCTGCCGTACGACGCTGGATATGCCGTGTCGAGGGGCGCTGCAAATTTTGCCGTCGCATTTGCCGCGCCTCGCTGCAGGGGTTTCAGACGGTCCCTTTTACCGTCCGTGAGTGTGAACAACCTAACAGTATAGCATTTAATTTTAAGGTCACTATACGAGGCATCGTTGGTTTTAGCCTTAGATCCTGTTTGGATCCTCAGATTAAATTTTAACTCCCGTCATATCGAATGTTTGAACGATAGTTAGAAGTATCAAATATAGTCTAATTATAATTAGACAGATGGGGACTAGACGACGAGACGAATTTATTAAACTTACTTAATCCATGATATTTGCTAATTATGAATTAATTAGAATTTATTAAACTTACTTAATCCATGATATTTGCTAATTATGAATTAATTAGGTTTAATAAATTCGTCTCGTAGTTTAGTCTTTATGTAATTAGTTTTTTAATTAAATCATATTTAATACTTCTAGTTAGTGCCGAAACATCCGATGCGACTGCGACGTGGACTAAATTTATCTAAACACCCCCTTAGCCTAGAGAGGAAAACATCACACATATGTTTCACAAAACATGGGTAGATAGATTGACAGGAGATGGGTTATGGATTTTCATAGATTGATTGATCAGGACAGGCACCAACAACACACAACACCATCCAGATCCAGTCTAGAAAGGATGGGGAAACTACTAGTAGTAGTACATCAAACACAGCATAAAAAGGCCATCCTTGCTGACCCGTCGTCCATCACTGTTCAATCAACCAGGGAAGTGATCGTTCTTCCAGCGGAACGAGCTCATGCAGAGACTGAGACTGACGACGACGACGAAACAAAAGTCACCCACGATTTCTTTCTTTCTTTCCTTCCTACGGACCCCCAAATGAGCCTTGCCGTCGCCGGAATTCAGAAGACGGACCCCCAAGCAGCAGCAGCAGCAGTATAAAACAGGCAGTACGACTAGTATTAAGTCAAGCTTACCATCTGAGCTAGAAAGACAAAGTGGAGTGTGTGGGTGGTGGCGCTATGGATCGAGATGGAGACGAGACGACGGACAGACGGACGGTGATGATGATCAGAAGACGAAGAAGCAAGGCTGCGTTCGGCTGCATACATCTGGCTACTGTTGATTGGCTGCACACAGTAAAAAGCAAGACTCGAGGTGCAGCAACAGCCGCAGCAGTAGCTGCTGAAAAGTGCAGCCGAACACGGCCAAAAGCAGAAGAAGATGAGCAGCTGTGTAGGAGTATGTACTAGCAGAGGTTAGCTTTGAGGAACTGGGAGATCTCCGCCATGACCTCGTGGTAGTCGTCCGTGATGGGCAGCAGGTAGAAGCCGACGGTGGTCTTCTTGCGGTACATGACCTTGACGTGGTGCCCGTCTTCCCGGAGGCCGTCGGCGTAGGCCAGCTGCCGGTCGCAGGTGGGGTCCAGCCCCGACACGATAACGAGGCTCTTGGTGAAGGGGAGGCCCCTGAGGCGGCGGCCGTTGGGGCCGAAGGGGTTGCACGCCGGGTGGTCCCGGTCGGCGTCCTCGGGCAGGTACGCCTTCCAGTACCAGTCCCTGTCCTGCAGCGTGACGAAGTACTTGCTGTCCAGCCGCCGCTCCGACTCGGTGCGCTCCTCGCCGCTGAACATGGCGTTGATCAGGATGTTGCCGCAGATGCGGATCCCGGCGTCGGCGGCCTTGACGGCCACGTGGTGGGCGATGTTGCCGCCGGAGCTGTCGCCCGAGAGGAACACGCGGGCGAGGGCGTCGGGGCCGCTCCGGAGGAACGGCTGCGACGTGACCCACTTGAGCGCGGCCCAGCCGTCGTCGTGGGCGCACGGGTACCGGTGCTCCGGGGCGCGGCGGTAGTTGACGGAGATCACCACGCCACCGTTGCTGAGCCTCGTGAACACCCGGCACAGCTGGTCGTAGATAGACGAGCTGGGCAAGGAGTGCGCGAAGCTGCCGCCGTGGAAGAAGAGGATGACGGGGAACGGGTCCGGGGACGGCCCGCCCGCGAGGAACTCCAGGATGGGCAGCGTGACCGCGGCCGCGCCGGCGCCGGCGTTGTTGTTAGCGGCGGCGCGGTAGATGCGGACCTCCAGGCCGACGGACGCGTCGATGACGTGGTCGAACGAGGAGACGCCGTACTGCGGCCGCGCGTCGGGCGGCACCCGGCTGTCGTGGTACTCGGCGAGCTCGCGGTCGAAGGTGCCGTCCGCCCGCCGTGCCAGTTTGTACGCCAACTTGAAGTTGGAGATGAGCAGCCAGTTGTGGAGCGGCACCACCATCTGCAGCCAGAGACGCGCGACACGACAGCGTTATCAACAGCACAGGAACAGTAGAGGACGAGACGATGAAGCAAAGACCCGCTGCTCCATCCCCTTCCTCCCTCTCCCTCCTCATCGCAACGCAAGCCAAATGCATCGCCCTTCTAATATTCCTTTGCTGTTTCCTCGCATGGGCGGAGCGGGCGAGAAGGCCAATGCGAGCCGGCGATCTTTCGCGGCCGGTTGCCAGAAAAGACGCAAGGTTTGGCATGATTGGCCCCTTCCCCCCGGCTTGTTGGGTAGCCATTTCCGTGGGTAGCATCTCCACCTCGCCACTCCCACCACCCCCAAACTACCAGGGCAAGCGAGAAGGGGATAAATTTCGGGTTGAGCCCAAAGGGGAAAGAAAGGCAGCGATTGACCGGGAAATCACCGGCCAGGGCTGGCCCCAATCCCCGTCTCTCCATCGAAATCATAAAGCAAACGGTAGTAGTAGTAGTAGTACAAATAAAGGAAGGAAGGCCGAGAGAGATGAGAAGGCAGCCGCGCGCGCACCCTGCACTCGTTGCGGTTGACCTCATCGCTGCCGGCCATGGCGGTCTGCGTCGGCTTCGGGTGGCCGCTGGCGCCGGCCTCAACCGCCGCAAGATCTGTCTCTCTCTCTCTCTCCCGGGCAGCAAGGTCCGGCCCCTTGCTAACAGTATGGGCCGCGGGAGCCCCCCGCCGCCGCGCCAAGTGATCCCCGCGGTGCCTCGAGGCCGGCACCGCCCCGATCTCCTCGGCGCCAAGGACCCCCGCCGCGGCCGACCGCAGCCCGAATCCCCGCCGCCACCAACCGCCGGCGGGCTCGTCCAGCCGAGTGGGGAAGGAACAAGCAGCGGGGGCGGCGGTACGAGGAGGAGGAGGAGGAGCGGCAGACGGCTGTGCACAGCGGGAGCGAGCGAGAGGGAGGGGCCGTGTGCGCCTGTGGTGTGAGGGCGGAGGCAGACTAGAGAGACCGAGACGGAGGGGAACAGGATGCGGGGAGGGTACTAGCGAGCGGTGGGCGGACCGGACGGAGGAGACGACAAAACCGGGAGGCTCAAAAAGTAAAACCCGCGAGGGGATGCGGGCCCCACGCGCGCCAAAACGGCCCTCTATTGCTATCGCCAAGCGTTGTTGCAAGAGAAATGCGCTCACCCTCTCCCCGTGCCACGTTACCTTTGGGCACTCCTGTATATCTATATCTAGTGCTTCTATTCTACTCCTACATGACGGTGCACGCAATTACGAGTATATATATGTATCCGTAGGAGGATGCTTTCCACAAAATGAGATGTGTGTAGGCAAACACGAGTAAGAAGGGAGGTTACTAAAATGTTAGACCAGGGTCAGCAGAAAGTGCATCTGTACTGTATACAGTGCGCAATTATTATTTTTTCACTCTGTGTACAGTGCGCAAAAAGTATTTTCCACATCCATTTTCACCCTCTGTTGACCCTAGTCTTATGGGGGTATCAGGAGACAAAATGACAAATTCAATTGGCCTAAGCTTAATTATGCAGCCTAGCATGCTCCTGGAATATTCTCTTCATTGTATCTATCTCCACATCACCCGTTGTATTGTATGTTTCTCCAACACCCACTGCACTCTGCATCTATAGAACTACCTAGTTTCTTTATCTTATTTATTTGACAATGTGTTATATTTTTTCCATTCTGCTCCGCTCCAACTCTTCAACTCTTTCTCTCAGTCTCATACTCTCATGTCTGCATACAACAGGAGCATGTTGTCATCTCCTGGGCCACTGCATGCCCGTGATGTTCGCCTCCTCGGCATCGCTCCTTCTACGTAGGTCCTCTTTCATCACCGGTGCTAGAAGGGGCCAGGCTGCAACACTTCTCCTCAACAGTGGTGTTGCGGGGAGGGGGGGAGGGGGATGAGGGGGGCGAGAGGGTGGTTGGGGTCCAATAGAGTGTGAGAATGAAATGGCGGTCGATATAGTTGGTGTCGTATATGCGTTGCATAACATGTCGATGGAGGTAGAGCCCTTTAGCGTCGCCGCTGCAGGTCCTCCCCCTCCCATTTCACCTCATATACTACCTCCGTTCTCGAATATTTGTTGCCTCCTATTTCATTTTTGAACTAAGAAGCGGCAAACAAAAAAAGAATGGAGGGAGTATGACATATACCTGGTCATTTATAGTATATTGGTGTAGATAGCCTTAAACTTTAAGTTGAGCACTTTGCGCTTTTAGATTTGGAGTCCCATCAATGGTATTTAGGGTTCATGTTGCTTTGATAGGGTGAATCTAGGGCACCTTATTTGGGCTAGCATTAGACCATCCTACGAAAGAAAAAGAGGGAGAGAACTAGTGAGGGAGGGAGAGACTAGCATGATTACTGGGCTTGATCTTGCCAACTGGCCTTGATGTAATTAGGCTGGAGTTATTCTCCACATTATCTGTTGGAGTCCCATCAGCGGTATTTAGGGTTATGTTGCCTTGATAGGGTGAATCTAGGACACCTTATTTGGGCTAGCATTATTCCGTCCTACGAAAGGAAAAGAGGGAGAGAACTGGTGAGGGAGAGAGAATAGCATGATTACCGGACTTGATCTTGCCAACCGGCCTTGATGTAACTAGGCTGGAGTTATTCTCCGCATTATCTGAAATTTTTAGTTGCTTGCTTGCCGTATATGTTTACTGCAGTAATAATTTAAAAATGGTATCATAATACTGCCACACATATAAAAAACGAGCATCATACGGATTTTTTTACATTATTCATTCAAGGTCTCATCTCTCAACGCACGTACAGAAGAGATATATAGATACCCCGTTGTCCTTTAATCTCTCGTGTTATCTGCATCGCATAGATATAGCTACTCTCAGAAATCGCATCTGCTGAATGAAGCAAAAGCACGCACTTGACATTTTCCTAAAGTACAAAAGGACTGATCACAATCATTTGCGCCTGAAGAAGCTCGCATGATAATATATTTCAGATAAATATAGCCAAAATGATTGGGGGATGAGACCCCTAAGCGATTTTTCATCTGCATGCATATTTCTCAGCCTATTACGCTTGTACGTAGATTTCAGTTGTTCTATTTTTCTGAGACCAGCACATCATACTAGCTGTAGCACGCCCGCTGAATTTCCGCTCCAAACCAACCCGTCGTGCACTCCTTTCACGTGGCCGCGCGGCCCGCCGATTCGCTACATCCAAAGTGCTCTACTGCTCTTCCTGGCTGCTGCCGCCGGCCGGCACCCCCTTAATATAACCTCATCAGGCCGATTAAGCAGCACAATAATACTGAACTTTACCTAAAAATTGCTTTTTTTTTTTTGCTCCAATCAGGGATTAGTACTGGCTGGTGCTAATCTAAGTCCCAACACTACTTATAGACCAATGCCCACAAAACTATTGCAATTAGTTCGGTGCGTGCACATGCCCCGGGTGACACTCACCGGTCGCCTATATGCAATTCACCTTCAAATGAAAGACTATGGCCCTTCCATGCATCTACACCCATTTCTTTTCTGTTTTCGGCAACAACTATAGTTGGACCCAAAAAAAAAAAAGAAGTTTGGACCAGAAACAGCTGATAGATTTAAAATCAAGTAGTTGCCAATGTGGTTGCTTTATCATTTAGTAACATTTGCATGACTTCTTAATTGGTTCATGAGTATCTTTTCTTTAATAAGCTATGAAATATACATAGACCACTGCCGGGCCGGGCCATCAGGCCTGTTCAACCTACCCAGGTCGAGGTGTGTGGAAGCCCAACCAGTCCCTGCCCTGACCCATGTTACGTCAGGCGTGCTAGCGGTGCAGTGCTGCAGCCTCAATGATCAAGGCTGTTGAGACGGATGGGTCCTGTTTCTGTATAGCGAGAAAAATGTCTACGTATAAAAGCTACGCGACTACGCGTATTAATGAACCATAATTTGACGCAACCTGCAAACGGGCCTGAAAGTTGAAAGGGTGTTTATAGCATGATCAAGCGCAATCACCCATCTGAATTGTAACGTGGCAGCAACATCTTTTAGCGAAAAGGAACCATCATGCGTACTAGTCCATTTTCCGATGTATACAATGATGTATTTGGACAATGGAATCTGCAGTGTGATACGCACATCATACGTGCATGGTCCTAGCTCTTAAAACTTCACGGTGACGTTAACTCGGCTTAGCCTCGAAATCTGCCGCTAAATATATTAGGTCAGTAGACATTTGACTTGAGTTTTATTCTCATTAAACGCTATGACACATAAGCATGGTGGATGGCACGACAACATAGGTGCTGTTTGGTAGTCTTGCCTGGTACTGTTTTGCCTTGGCCAGCGAGGAGAGCCAGCGAATATGCATGTTTGGTGCCTTTGCTTTTGTGTCTCGATGTCCGTGCGGGCAAGCTTTGCCTTGCTTTTCACAGAGAGCCGTTTTTGCTCGCCTGGGTTGGCAAGGGCCTCGTGACTTGCGCCAGCGAAGCAAGGCTAGGCGAGGCAAGCCACGCCGGAAGACCAAACACGCCCATAGTTACGAGGAAAAATAGCGAGAGTTTCATCTTGAGAAAAATAAGTCTTAAAAACCGAGAAATAAAACTCTTTATTAGAAATGGCCTTATAACAAATTAGAGATCATTACCAGCTAAGGCTATCCACACTGGGGACTGTAAACCGGATGTAGTCCCGGTTTACCGTCCCAACTCCCTGCTGCGAGGTGCGGTATCGGCGACGGCAAAATTTGCAGCGCCCCTCCGCACGGCATATCCAACGTCGTACGGCAGCGCGCCATTCCTCCCCTCTCTCCTCCACGTCGGACGCGTGGCCGCGGGGACCAACGACCAGGGTGTGCCCGCGCCCAGAAGAAGAGGACGAGGCCGCGCGGCGGCGGCCGGTTGGAGTTGGAGAGGAAGCAACGCGAGGGAGGTAGTGCCGGCGGTTAGCTCAACGCTCCAGATCCGGTGCGTCGACCGGATCCTGCAGCGGGGCCGTGGCAAAGGGAGCCGTCGCCGGCACGGAGGAACATGACGAGTCGGGGGAGACGCCGGCGCGGATCCAGGTGACGACACGGAGGAGAAGGCACGCCAAAGGCCCGAGCCGAGGACGCAGCTGCCGCCGCACTTGGAGGACGAGGAAGGTGGGTGCGGCTTCCTCCACAGGTGCGCCCAGAGGTCGGCGCCACTGGGGGTCGCCGTCGTCACGCCTTTGCCGCCACTGGGGGGTCGCCACCGCCGCGCCTAGAGGAGGTCATGGCCCGCGCGGCACCATGGCCCGCGGGGAGGAGGCGGCGGCGTCGTGGCTCACGCGGCACTGTGGCCAGAGGGGAGGAGGAGGCCGGTGCCGTGAAGAGGTGGCCGCGGGTGAGGCCGGCGCAGGAGAGGATAAGGAGAGAGAGTAGAGAGAAAGGAGGAAAGGGTAAAAATAATAAAATAGTGAGGTAGTTGGTATAGAGTGGGATGTATAGAGTTTTATGAACGTAGATGCTTGTTGACTATACTTTAAAATTGTGATGACTGTATGCAATATTTCCTTTTAGAGTGGGTGGATAGAATGCAACAAGTGTGGACAGACTAAGGCCATCTCCAATGGCATTACTTAAATCCCACTCTCTGTCTCTATTCCAACTGCCCCTCTCTATCAACACAACAGTGTAACATTTATCTTAAACAGTGCCTAACAGTGTTTTAGAAAATCGGTACGGAGAGTCCGAATACCCTTTTAAGACTATCTCCAACAACACTCCTCAAATCCCATTCCCTATCACTATTCCAACTACCTCCCTCTCTATCTACAGTAGCGCATTTATGTCAAACAGTGCAAAACAGTGTTAAGGATTTCCATTGGAGACAGCCTAAGTCAGCAGAGCTACGGGTAAAATTTAACGAATGCATTGCTAGGTCTCGGAGCCGAGAACAGGGAAGGGAGGACGACCGGGAGAGGATGGGTCAGACAAGGTGGCAGCAACGTGCGTACTACGAGCGGGGCGCGGGACAGGACGAAGCATTGCGCTGCTTTGCCTTTGCGCGGAGAGGGACGCGCGCACCAGCGGGAGGTCGAAACGTGTCCTCACCCCCACCCGGCACCCGCACGCGGTACATGTGTACTGGCGGCCTCCCGCCGGTGTGGTCTACTGTGCTGCGCTCGCGCCACACACTGTTATTTTTGGCTGGGATGAGAGAGGGAGTGCGGCACAGAGAGAGGGGAGAGAAAAGCCAAAGCCTGGTCCTCGTGCTCGCCATGAAGGCGTTCCTTTTTTTTTTTTTACCGTGCTTTACAGGAGCTAGCACTGCGTTTCTTATACGTAGCTCTACTGTACAGTCATCGGAATTTGTACAATTCTCTTCATTTTTTAAAAAAAAAATATCGTTCTCTTATCTTAATCGACATGAATGCAGCAGCTCTCCTGCTGGCTGCTTGTATAAGCTGCTGCTGCTGCATAAACTTCCCGTCCCCAACCCCAAAGGACCAAACCTCTGGATTTTTTTTGGACGTGCTAGTGCAAAAGCATATCAATGGGCCGTGTGTGACAAGATCTATAATAAGCAAAACAGGCCCGAACTCGCAGATCAGCCCGGTTTTCACGTGGGCCCGCTGGCTGCCAGCTCGTTGGGCTCCGACGCCGAGCCCCGCTCCAGTTCCACTTCCACCGCGACAGGCCAGGCGGGTCTTCCGTGTCCACACGAACTCACCAAGTCCTCTCTCGCCACCGCCGCCTCTTCCCCGCCCGCCGTCTTCTGGTGCTGGATTGCCGTGGGCGTGGGAGTTCGACAGGACCTGGGCTTAGGTTCCTCCGCTTGCTGGTAAGAAACGCGCAAAGGCAAGGCAAGCCGTGTTTTCCCGGAGGCATTGCTCTGTCTGGGACTTGGTGCTAGTTTTGTTGTGCAACTGAACCCGAATTCTGTTGCCTCCTCTAGTTTAGATACGGATTTATGCCTCAATAAATTCAGACCATCCAGTTTCTCAAACAGAAAAATTAAGTAGCAGGGTCAACGTAATTTGGGGTCCCATTCCCATATTAAGTCCACCCTGCCTGCATATATATGTAGATAATTAGCTTTGCAATTCCTAATAATACCTTTCTGATTTGGGCACCGTTTATCTTCACCTTTTAGCTTTGATTACCTGCATTTTATGCCATTGCCGAACTAAGCATTAAACTCTACACTATAGCTAACTATCAGTGGTAAAACCTTTGCTCCTGCATACTCACATATGCAGTTGCACAGTTTTATACAAATTTTTTTTGATAAAATATCGCAATTTCTAGTGTGTATATGGAGCACAAACAACAGTTTTGAGTTGGGCTTGTTGATTCTAGTTAATTAAAGCACATTCAACAATCATGGCCAACAGAAGTTGCTCTCACGTGATATACATGCCTGCTATGTTATTGCAAAGTTGTAAGAGATTTCTTTGTTACTTAGAAACCTCACAACTTCTATAACAAGCCTCTGAGTCTCAATATTGCTGGGCATTTCAGAGAATCAATAAATATTTCAGCTTGAAAGAATGGGTTATGGTATGAGTAGTCTAGAAGATGAACACTTTGAGCCTGAAGGGCAGGACACTGGTGGATCGGATCCAGCTCGGTTCAAGTAAACGATGAGTTTGCAAAACTACATAACGATATTTTTCATATGACCCGAATGAGTTCGCATCTACAAGTCCATGGGTGCCAACAAAGGCACAATATCAACGGCCAAGTTGTTATCTGGAAGGGAAATTGATTGTTCTGGAAAAGGGACATTCTCTTCTTGTGACCGTGCATTTGTTCTAGGTCGCTATTTTCCAACGAATGGCCCTGAATTATTGGATAGGATGGATTCTCGTGCTTATGTTTCACAGTTCTCTGCTGATGGTACTCTTTTTGTTGCTGGTTTTCAGGTATGCTATGCTCAACCAACAACGGTAAAGTTTTTACCAAGTAGTTGGAAGTCCCGTAGCGTAGTTTTTTCTTCTGTCGCCATATGATGCATTCTTTTAAAGACGAATTTATAGAATAAAACATAACACTAATAAGAATTTTTTTCGTTCTCAAGGAACGAAGTCACATAAAAAATATATAATGTTGATAGAGGCTGGATCACACAGAAGGACATTCATGCTAGAAGTTTGAGATGGACAATCAGTGATGTACTGATGTATCCTTATCACCTGATCAACGGTATCTTGTAAGTTTCTCCTGGCTTTTAACTATTTTAGTTTGTCATCCTTATTCGAAATGACTTTGTGCTGTTTTGGTTTGCAACTTTTCATCAGTCATTTTTTGTAATTAATCTCTTTCATTATTCTTCTTATTGAGAAAAAATATTTGATCTGCAACTATGCTGATCAGATGAGAATAAACCATCCACATGAATTTTGCAATTTACCTTAAATCCACTGGTAAATAAAGAAGAAGCGGAGTAGACTTCAGCAAAAGTTTGATGTTTACACTCAGAGGGAGATAATTAAGGGATGATGCTCCTTGATAGCCACTTCTCAGCTACCACCAGTCCGCTTATAGGCCCATCTTCTCTTTCCATCATGGTTCGTCTCCTCTTTGGTTTCGGTTTCAGTGTGGTTAGTTGCCGTATTTCAGTGGATGCTGAGTTAGCTTGGCGACGAATCGAGCTGACATGGCACATTTTTATATGACTCATGGCATGTCAGTCAGTCAGTAACGTAGGTCATGCAAAAAGCATTGTTGATCCATTCAGCCAGTAGGGCCTATTTGACATATCATACCATGTTCGGGGACCTAATTTGACATCCACACGCTCTGAAATCCTCTGTGCAGCAGTGTTCGAAATAAACATTTCCCTTTTCCCCCTCGTACAACCTCAGAAAGACTAGGCAACAAGAGGAAGAAGTTAGGTGCAGCATCACATTCGAGAATTAAGTCAATGGGGCCATCACACACGCTCGTTACAGGTGCCACTAATCTTTTTTTTTTTTTTTTTGACACCAAGGGCCACTAATCTTGGCTTTACAAGTGGAGTACCAGTCGTCAGTCGACAAGTGAAGTCTGCCACAGCAAACACCGGTTGAGAATTGAGATTAAGTCGTTGCCACGTCGGGAACCCAAGTGCAGCATCGATCTATATATAATATCTGCAATCAGCCAATCACCATGCAATGGGACTTGGTTGGAACTTGGAAGCAACAGAGACACGCTAGTTAGTTTACTTTATTATTTTATTAGAAAGATTTTTATTTTTAGCCCCTCAACTTTTATTGTCTTACTTTGAATCATAAACTCCAAGGACATGTCTGGTTCTTGCTGTTAACACACCACATCATAACTGTAGCATGATAAGCAAGCGTTTGATTCTTGCCCCATATTAAGCGTGCCAAAGAAACCGGGGCAGCTCCTCTTTGCTTTTTTGAAGCAAATTCTCACTGAAGATGTGGCGCTGCCATTTTTGTTCGCTGCATGTTTGGCAGCCAAGACAGCTCATGTCAACTTCACAACGCGCACCAAATATACCTAAAACCATCTAAAGTTTGGCCTGCCTTTGGGATTCTTCATAGTGGTTTTGAAAATAAATTAGAAAACAATATTCAAACACCTCAATAAATTAGGATAAAGGATTTTATTGATGTTTTTGGGTCACAGAATAAGAAACAATTAATGCTCAAGAAATAAACTCTAGAAACTTTTTTTAAAAATCTGAAATAAATATAGAAATAAAAAAATGCTTTAAAATTGAAAATAAATCCATACTGACCCTATCATCTATGAATAGAAACTGATTGGCCTGTTTGGAACGCAGAATTTCACAGAAATCAGTTCAATTTCATAGAAAAAACGTGGGAATGGGGAGAAAATCTCGCATTCCAAATGGGGCGTATTTGGTGACTATCATCGTCTAGAAATTAGGTTGTAGCCAAAATATATGTGTGCTCCAGAAACCTTCTTTTATTTTAGATATGTTAAATATTTTGTTTGAAGCTTCTAAAACTTATTTCATGAGCAAAGGTATTTTGGTATGATTCCTTATGTACCCATACATCTCCAATATTTTCCCTAATTTTTTAAGGTGGTTGAAATTTTCTTATTTAAATAAAAAAACCCATCAAAAGCAGCCTCAGGGGTCAAAAGAATTAAATGGTGTTGATAGTAAGGTGTCAAATCTAGACGCTTTGAAGTTTGAGGTAAAAAAATAGATGGAAGGAATGAAGGGTTGATGGGCTAAAAATGGTCATTAATTTTTTTTAACAAGGAAATCATTCATGTACCATGCATAAAATGCAAAGCTTCGTGTATCTGTTCTTCAGAAACATTTATTTACACCATTCTTTTCTCTCCTCTTGAGTCTGGGCAAACATTCATTCGTGCTGAGCATTTGGCGAAGTGATGTTAATAACGTGCAGTTTCATTCCCAGCTGTATAACAATTGACTTGAGAAGCAACGCGACACACGTCAAGTCTCCTTGCCAAGTTTCTATGCACCTATGCCTTCCTCAATCATTCTTTCCTTCAAAGAAGCTGAAATAAGTCGACAGAATAGAAGTTTCACCATTGGAATACTTTATCTCGCAAAGTGGGACATCTGTGTTAACTTCAGATCACTTAACAAAATTGGTGGAAGAAGGACTGAAGGCGGTGAGAGGCTATGGCGGATGGCAGACGAGAACGGATGTCATTCGAGTATACCACACACGCCAAGCAATGGACATGGTTATTCTAGTATTATTATACATACATTGATTATCTTGAAAATATCTTTATTAGAAATAAAAGAACGAGTCATCCAACTAATCAATCAGCATGCAGTACAGACGAGATCGCATTGGCTACCAGTACCAACACCCAGCTAAAGAACCACTAGCGTCGTATCATAGACTTCCATGGAAAGATCCAAATGGCAAAATCAGCAAACAAACGAGCAAGACGTCACCCTCGAAACCAAGTCAAACACGAGTTTTGATTTAGTATATGAAGAAATGAAGAATTACCACCTCAAACGATACCTATTTGTCATTGCCTTCCGATGAAAAAACAGCTCATGAACATTGATTATTTAATTCCAGCCAGAAAGCTAGATTCCATTTAAAATATACGTTCATATTATTATAAATTTCACCCTGGTGTATTTCCCTTTTGTTTCTCCATTACCTAATCCAAGCTGTGTTGTTTAGCATTCTACATGGACATATATTTTTAGGCCTCACTTGGATGCATGTGCATCCAACTAATTTTTAGCTACACGAAATTACTAGTACCTGAACTTAGCTGGTTTAGATCCAAACATGTCTATTTAATAAATTAGTAACAGCTGTATAATCTATTAACACAAACTAATCAATTGGTTACAGCTAATAATAGCTGATCCAAATGGAGCCTTACAATGGTTGTAATTGTAACAAGGATCTAGTAATTAGTTTCTTTTAGATGTGCTTAGGCCATATAATAAGGCAAGACCTCTTTTTAGAATGTTGCATAAAAAGGACCGGCCCAAACCCAACCAAACCAAACTCCCCCAACCGAGAGACCACGCTCCAAACTCCACAGCGAGCGGCACCGAACGCAACCATTTTCCCACCAACGCCTCGCCCACCCCACACGTCGGTGTATCGTGGATGGAAGGCCTCATTCCTCTGCTCTACAAGGCGATCAAGGACCGGCGGAGCAACGCCGCCGCCGGCGGCGGCGGCGGTGCCCGGGCCTACCACCACACTGGCGCTGGCGGCACCTTCCCCGCCCCCGCGCCCGTGGACCTCGACGACCCGGAGCAGAGGCGGCGGTGGCTGCAGCAGGAGCTGCGGTCCCCTGTCCACGCGTCGTCGGCGGCGGCCCTGGCCCCGGCCGCGGACGGGCCTCTGCTGCACCGGCGGAACCGGTCGCTGGAGGAGCTGGCGGGCGAGGTGGGGCTCTCGCCCGATCGCCGCCTCCGGGTGCCGCTGCCCAAGGCCAGGAGCGTCCGCGCCTTCGCCTGCATCGGCGCCGCTTAATCGATCCGCCGCGTGCGTAGGCGTACGTGGATTGGGTTCGTTGCGTACAGTACAGTACAGGTACAGCAAGTTCATCATCAGCATGTGTAAGGCACAGTATATTAGAATCATAGGTTCATAGTCTATGTGCTGGAGAGGTCGAGATTTGTATACAAAAAACTTCGGTGCTCTTTTCTTTCGGTTTCTTTGGACAGGTAACAGCGGTGATCTTCTCGTGATTCCACCTATAGTTAGTTAAGGAAAACAGAGAAGTAGTAATTGTTAATGATGATGGCTTTTGTCTCAGGTTCCTTTGACTTTAAGTGATCCTGCCAAGATTTTGCACTCAGTCTCGCAAAATCGCACAACAAATAGCTTGATTTTGCAGTCAGTTTCCGCTAGCCACATCGATCTCGTATAGAGCTGCGATTTCTTCTGCGGTTCTGCCAGTCGAGCACTAGTACAGACTTCTTACTATACACCAAAGCGTTACCAAACGAACAACTTTACTTTGGTTCTTCGTGGAGGAAGTTAGGTTGTTTCCAACCCATATGAGCGCCCATGGTATAATTGCGTAGACAAAGTTATGTCTCAGCCTTATAAAATCCCGACTCCTCCTTTGCTTTTTTCAATTAGGTGGGATTGTGGGAGCTGCGAAGCTACTCTAGAGTGGCATTTTTAAGACCCTCGTGGGTAGAACACGATCCTCGTTTTTAACACGGATTTGCCCTAGTCTCCAAATACTTTAGTTTGGGTCGATTTGCGTTTGCACAATTTTGTAGAGGAACGTGCGTCTGTACATATGGTGGTCCAGGGGCGGAGCCATGCTGTGACTTGTGGGTGCGGCCACACCTATGAAATTTCCAAGAATTAGTGGTTGCCTCTAATTACGCTCCATATACACTAGAAGGCCACCTGACACTGCACAAAATACTCTGCACCCAGAAGTCTAGCAGCCAGCTGACACTCAAAAGCACTAGAAGGCCAATTCCATCTAACAATCTGAATGAGAATGACTAGCTGGCAGCCCGTGCCTCCTTATTGCTCACTCTCTCCCCTTTGCCAATAGCAAAGCAAGATAAGAAATCAATGATTATCTCAATTATTTCAACTCCCCTAACGTAAGAGTCTAAATGTGTTTTTAACGATGTGATTCTTAGTTATTTTTCTGTAGGCTTAGGGATCGAGTAAATCTAGGGCCCAGACAAGATGGATGGATTTCAAAAAGTATAGACGAGGATTCATTCGTGTTGACGGATCAAAAATTCATATTTTCGTTAAATCATTTTAGCTAAAATTTGGTTCAGAGGCATGGGAGAGAAATAAATGGATTAAGTTTTTTCTATAGCAATAGATAGATTTGTATGGCTTCTTTTTACACTTTGGACTAGACTTAAAATTTGAATTAGACCGAAATTTCAACCGAAGTGGGTGAAATTCACCAAAACCTGGTGATTTCAAGGTGAATCCCAAAAACCCTTGTCTGTACTAACATCATTACATAATATTATTGTAGCCATTACCATACCCCCCTCAGTTTTTCTCTAGCTCCGCCCCTGGTGGTCTTGTCTTGATGGTGGAGCACCAGAAACAGGATGATCGCCGTGATCGGCCCAACGAGCTCAGCAGGAGCTACAGATTGTATCATATGGGCTGGATAAATGGATAGGGTATCCAGGCCTACACGGGACAAGCTATTGGGCCTTGATGAGAAAAGGCTGTTGGTGTGAATGAGAAAAGACAAACGAAAATACACAAATGACATTTTAAGATCTCTTTGGAAGCTATTTTTTTAAAGCAATGCATTTCTATGGTTCAATACAATACTATAATATTTGGAGAAAATTTCCTCTGTGCCATTGAAAATTATACCGATTTCTTATGTGCCATTGAAAATTACAGTGTTCCTCGTATGCCATCAGTTTTAGATTTTGATTCCCTATATATCATTGTCGTCAATGACCAGGCACACGCCGTTACTTATGCAGATGGAACCCACTTGTCATTCATTGTCCTCTACCTCCCTTCTCTGTCTCTTTCATCGGTCTCTGTTCATCCTCATCCTGTCGTCTCCGCCCATGGCGTGCAGCCGTGCAGGCCCACCGTTGCGTGCGGCCGCGCCTTCCCGCGCCACCACTCCATGCCCCGTGCCACCGAGACCTTCTGCGCCGGTGAGCCCTTCCGATGTGCCCTCCCACGTGCCCGCGCCGCCGCTCCGCGCGCCATCTACTGCCGCCACTCCGCGCGTCCTCCGCGTGCCCGCGCCACCACCACTGCTTCTCTTCCTCCCGCACCAGCACCGCGACGTGCAGCTGTGCCGCACGCCCTCCCGCACGCGCGCTACTCCGGCGTGCGGCGTGTGACGCGGTGGCTTTGGGCGGCCAGCAGCCGGCGCGCGGCACCTGCCGGCCAGCGCGTGGCGCGGAGGGGCTGCAGGGGGCCGCCGCGCGCGACGCGCGACACGGAGGGGCTCTAGGCGGCCCATGGCCGGCGCGCAACGCAGCGGGGCTGTAGGAGGCCGGCGGGAGCTGCGGCGGGGCTCCAATCAGCGAGGTGGAGGGAGCTGCGGTGCGACGGGGCGGGGCTCCAGTCGGCGCGGTGGAGGGAGCGGCGGCGCGACGGGGTTCCTGCCGGCCGGCGCACGACACAGCGGTGATGCAGGATGCCAGTGGAGGTGCAGCAGGGCTCCAGTCGGCGAGGCAGAGGGAGCTGCGGCGCGGCGGGACTCCAGTCGGCAGCCGTGCGGCACGGCTGCGCGTCGCGGTGCCCGTGCGGGAGGGAGAAAGAGAGGATTGAAGGCAGTGAGTGTATGCCATGTGGGTCCAAGTACACCAACTAACGGTGTCAGCTAGCTTGTTGACGACAATGGCACAAAAGGAATCAAAATCTAAAACGAGTGGTAGAGAAAAAATGCTATAATTTTCGATGGCACGTAAGAAATCGGTATAATTTTTAGTAGTATAGAAGAAATTTTTGCTAATATTTGAGGATGCTATGGCATTCTACCTGATAAGATGTTTGATTGATCTTTAGATGCACTGTATCGTCAAATAATCTACCGGCGATCGGCCAAGGCATAGGTCCTTGATCGAGGTTAACTACCTAGCTCAGCCAAGTCAGCAGCCATCCACAAAGGCCTGTCTCAATGGGTCACGAGTGAGACTAAATAAAGATTAGATGACAATCTACAGAATATGGAAACTAGGATAATATGGTTATACAAAGTTTGAGCATCTCATCTTTTTGCTCACTTTTGGTCGAAACGCTCAATTCGTTTTTTTCCTAGAAAATATAAACACTATCTCTGTTTTTTTTTTAACGTTTGTCGACTGCTAAGGCGTACTAGAAAAAACTGAGGATAGCAATTTTTATAAGATATTTTAGAAAACAGTGAATCGACGGAGACCTCAATTTTTAGCATATACTGAACTAGAGGCAATGGATGAAAGAAAAAGAGAGAAGGGAGAAGGAGAACTGGAGAACAGAAAGAAAAAGCAATATGCAGAGAAGCGGGTGCGATGTGGCGCATCGGCTAGGAGCGCAGCACGGACCAACTCTGACGGAGAGCTGTTATCAAAATAAACTCTGACGGAGAGTGAGAGATGCGGTAGCTTTTGCAATGCCATTTTTTGGAGCGTGAAACCGGGATCATTAACAACCGGAGATACCGTTTTTAACGAAAAAAAAAAGAAGAAGAGAAGAAATACTATTAGCTATTAGCTGCCTACTACCACTAACAACAAGATGCTAAACCCCGCATTTTTACATAACAGCGCAGCAAGTGCGTTGCGCCCCCTCTTCCGTCTTTCAGTACAGGCACGAGGAGGCGGCGCCGGCGCCGCCGGTCGCGGCACCGGCACCCCGGCCGTCGGCGGAGGGCACGAGCGCCAGCGCGAGCAGGACGGCCATGAGGCCCACGGGCAGCAGCAGCAGCGTCAGCGGCGGCGGCGGCAGCGGGGGCAGCACCAGCGGCAGGAGCACCAGCAGCGCGGTGAGGCAGAGGAACAGCGCCGCCAGCCCCACCGTGAAGTAGCCCTGCTGGTGCTGGAGCTGGCGCGCCGGCACCGCCGGCCTCGCCTGATGACGGCTCCCCCGCGACTTGCCGCCGCCGCCGCCCGCCCTCCTCTCCGCCACCATGCACGCACTCGCTCGCTCGCTCGGGCGCGGCCTGGTAGTGGCAGCTGGTACAGACCTCTCTCACTTGCTGCTGCCGTCTGCAACTCCAAGGCCGGGGTGCTGCTGCAGCTGGGACGACGGGTGGTGGCACTGGCACATATTATATTATAGGACTGATGCCTGATGGTGAAGAGATTCTTGCTCGCCTCGGCTCGCCTCTGATGGCTTGGAAAGTTGGGAGCAAGCGAGAAGACGATCTTGATTCGAGTGGCGCGGCGTCCGAGGACGGATACTGATGTGTGATGTGGCTGCAGAGACGGATCGCTGCCTGCGTCTACTAGACGGGAACGGGAGGAGGGTTTTGGGAGGCCGGCCGGGTGCAGTGTATGCAGATCATCATATCAATGCCATTGTTGTTGAGTCGTACTTGTACCCCCATCGCAGCCAGATATGATGGCCGATCGAGGACGAGGACAAGGTACGTACCGGCCACCGGTGGCGGTGCATACAGGGGTCCAGGCGTGGTGCACCTGGGCGGACGCAGGCAGGACGACATGGACAGACGGGGAGGGCAAGTGGGTCGTCCTGGCTGTGATGGGTCGTCGTGTCCAAATCCTTTTCCTGGCGAGGCAGCCGGGCAGGGGGCCAGTCGGACTGACGATACACCCTCGATTTGCATGCAAATTCCGGGGGGGGGGGGGGATTTGTTCCAAATCCCAAGGATGGACGGTAATTCACCAAACAGTTTTTGTAAAGTGTTTATGGAATTTTTATAAGGACATAACAGATGCATGTCATGCCAATAAGATCTGCTACCATGTGGCAAGAGCAACAAAATAAATAAACTTGGGGTAGACGTGCGGAATCGAGGAGATCCATCGCTGCGAGACCAAGCAAGATAGCCAAAATGGAGCATTGTGTTTGGGTGGATTAAACAACACGCTGTGCAATCTTCTAGCGGGATTACCTTGTCGACACGATCGGCATCTGCATGTCTGCACGCGTATCGCTTTGGGAAAGCGAGCGCGGCAAGTTGGGGCTCTGCTGGTCGACCGCTCGATCTGCGCGGGCCGACCGGGGGTGCATGCACCGCCACCGCCTAGGAGGCCTACCCCTGTCTGTCGTCTGCGCGCGGCCGGCTCACGCGCGATCGATGATGACAAAGGTGTCGGGCACGCGTGCGTGGTGGTACTGACTTGCGAGTTGCGACGGCGACTGGACGCCCACCGCGCCGCACGTACGCTCACGGCACAACAAATGCTGCCGCGCGCGGCGCTCCATCGCCGGCCGCCGGGCGGCTGGCCGGCTCCCAGACATGGCGATGCCCGCGCCGGAGGATCAGCTAGGGTTGCCGCTAGAGTTAAGGCCTCGTTTAGATTCCATGGACTAAACTTTAGAGTTAAGGCCTCGTTTGGATTCCATAGACTAAACTTTAGCAGCTTGGTGATCTTCGCCTGCACCTTTTGTATCTAGCTCCGCTCTTGAATTAAGCTCAAGACAAACTTCGATCACAATGAATGAGTAAATTCTAGCATACCTGGCGCATGGGGCCACGTCCCAAAGTGTACGCTTCCCCCTTAAGGTTTGGTTGGATCAACCATTTTTAGTTCAAATTGAAGGGGTTTGAGGGGATTGAGTAAAAAGTTAATTCATTTCCCCTTAATCCCCTTGAACTCCTCTTCAATTCCAAACAGAAAAGGTATGGAATGTGGTGTGCTATATATTATGCCTTTTTTGAACATGGGCATTGCATTCTTCTGGTCACTTTCCCCTCCTTAATTATCTGTTGCTGTTGTTGTGTAATTGGTTAGGATTCGGGTTAGGGTTTAGGCTGCGTTCGTTTTGGGGGGTGGGAGTGGGATTTTCCCACCCCCAGGCTACAAAACCTTCCAGGGCCATTGATTTTTCCAGATGTATAGCAGCAAAGCAATCAAGCTACTGTGCTGAAATAGCAGGGGGAAACTTTCCCTCAAAACGAACGCTGCCTTAGGGTATAGCGTCCAACCTTACATGGGTAGCAGGCAACGTGCATAGATGAGGTGGTGGGGCATTGTTGATCGAGTGGGCAGGGTATTATGGGATGGGAGGGTAGGTGGAGAGGCTGTGGCGGAACCGCCCTGCTTAATCCAGATTAAGCGCACCTGCCACCTTTGGCTTGCAGTACACTTAAGCTGGACTAAACCCGGTAGTCCGTCGAGTGGCCTTCGGCCCTCGATAACACCAATCCCAGAGAAACCGACATCATACACATTGACCCTCGACGGAGTCACAACCATTACATCATCACAGGCAGTTGAATGTAGATAGATAATAGAATTAGTTTACAGACCAGTTCAAATCAAAGTTTCAAATCCAACATAGTCATAGGATAACATAAGTTCTTAAATGTCTCTCAGCGGAAGATATAGATAGTTCATAGTTCAAGTCATGCAGCGGAATGTGCAAAAGAGAGACAACATCATGCCCACTGATGTTGTCCTGTTGCCACAACGTCATCTTCTAATCGTGTTGCACGCATGTGCCCCCTCCAATGCAGGGACACATCAGAAACTCCATACCTGTGAGCCAAAAATGGGGGCAAACCCTGAGTACTAATTACTAAATAGGACTTAATGGACATGGCTTACGGCTGACGCGATGCATAGCTTACTAATCATAGTTTGTCCTTAGCCATTGATTTTATTTCATCAAAGTGTTAGTTTGATGACAGCAGGATTTGACAGCTGCTATCCTTCATCGTATTAAGAACAGATCATGGTGACAGGGTAACTCTTTGCAGAAAAGTAAATCATAAAAACTTGCATGAGAGTAATCCATCCTCAGTTGCATGTAAGAAATCCATCATGTACACCAAACATGTAGTATTTGAAAACATGTACATTGGCATAGTAATTTGGAATTGTTACTACGTTGCCCGTGTGCGACATTTGACACTCTCACACCTGGTGAGCATCAGCGATTCGAATCGATTTTTAATTCCCGGGAATAACTAAAAATGCCAAGTGATATATGCTTACTAGCCATCGCGTTCCACACATATATCTCCCATCTCCACCTGTCCCGTCCCAAGATTCACAGCGCCCCCACCTAACCCTTGGGAGTAGCCGTCTCAGGAGCGATACCACTGTGTGTAGGGTCAGCCCTCCCTCGACTTCCAAGCACCTCCCAAGTCCATCGGCCCCCTATCAGTGGATGGGCAGCACCATGAATAGTAGGACGGGGCCGGTAAGACTTTCACCGGTCCCACGACCCGGATAAGCACTCCTAGCAATATTGTGTCAATCAGCAGGCGAACAGCGAACAGGCCTTATGCGACAGGGGCGGAGCCGGAGAACAACAACGCACACCACGAAAGTAAATGTACGCTCCGCCCCGTCTCAATTTAATATCAACATAAATAACCATAAATTGCATCATAGTAGTATTTCTGAGGTTTTGAAATATCACCTACGCGACGAGTGACAGTGCTCACTCGTGTCTACTCGTACCTAGCATTTCTAGGCATACTCGTCCTACGAACTCTATTTATAGGATCTAGGGCCAAGGCGGCTGGGATGTCTAATGCAATTGTTTTCATTCAACTCCTAATGCATATGCGTAATTCA
Source organism: Paspalum notatum (assembly GCA_022530915.1). Taxonomy (NCBI): domain Eukaryota; kingdom Viridiplantae; phylum Streptophyta; class Magnoliopsida; order Poales; family Poaceae; genus Paspalum; species Paspalum notatum. Next base: position 31,550,382 of record CM039692.1, read on the forward strand.
TAAGCATTATTATATTAGCTGGGTAGTATGGTCCTGCCTACCTTCTCCGCTCGAGTTAGTGGGTGCTTCCGCGGCGGTGTGATCAGCAGTCGCGTGCGGGTCTTCGGGCTCGTCCTCAGGCTCCTCAATCAGCGGTTGATCCGGTGGCAGCTCCTCGTTCGCGGGATCTATATGCATGAAAGGTGCAGGCATGAGTGCATACGGATGCAAATGTATGCACTTGTTGTCGATGAAATGCCCATGTTAATGTGCAGCAAATACTTTATGAGAAATGATACGTATGCAGTAGATGAATCACTGTACATGTATGTGCGTAGGGTGAATTGTGCTAATTTGTGAATAAAATCATGCCTCTGAGTTCTAGTAGTTCCACTAACTTAAATGGTACCAAACTTTTATGACAAGCATACACTTCATACTCAAAGCTCCTGTCAAAAGTTCAGCTCAATCGGAGTTATAATTATTTTATAAAAATTCCAGCAATTTCTCGGCCCTATACCTTGTCAGAATTTTCATAAATTACTGGAAAGGTTTCTGAAGGTGAAATTTTACCAGTGAGCTATCCTTAGTATGAACTGCATGTACAAAAATTTACAAGCTAAAACTCCCAAGTTTTGACAGGACATCTATTTCTCATATATAAAACTAGTGCAAGTTAAGATGCACATATAAACGGTGAGAATAGCTTCCAAGCATATACTTTCTGGATTCTACAATACCCCCACATGCTACTAGAATTTTGGTAGAATTTATCTTGCACATTAGGACTCATTTTTCCATTTATCAAGTTCTCCAAGTCAAGATTTGTCATTTTCAAATCACCATCAAAACTATACATGCAGGGGCTCATATTTTTCCAGTGGCGTTCACAAGATATATAGAACCTGAGAAAAATACTAGTGAGCCTCATTTCACATATTTTGCATGGACCCTATTTTCAAGTTATCAAATAATGCATAAAGTACATATAAAATGGTAAACCATGCATGAACAGTAAGGTATTGAGTTACCAGAAATTTCCACAGTATCAAAACACCCTAAGAAGGCTACTGACCAAGTTTCGTCATTTTCGAATTCCATCTAGGCCATGTTTCCTATTTTTCATTGATTTATCATGCATTTTTAAAAACAGGGGTATAACCGTACATGCACATCCCCACATCATTCCTACTGTGTAGATCTATTTACTAGGAGTACAACGCAGCTGAGTTTTCCTTTTTACGATTTTTATTCGATTTTATATGAATTTCCGAAGTTTCAGCCGAATATAGGAAAAAGAAATGGAAAAAGATAAAACCGAGGACTAGAACACAATTAACCCTATACTCCAGGGGCTAGCACGTAAGAATGCCAAGACTCAGTAAACAGCGCGTGGTTTAAAACGTAAATAAACCATACTCCGGGGGGTAGCTTGCAAAAACCCCCCGGCCGTTCTTCCTCCTCCCGCCGCGCGCGTGGGCGCGGCGGCGCGCGCGTGCGCCGGCGAGCTCCGGCTCGCCGGGGGCCGCGACGCGGGGCGCGTCGGGTGCGCGAGGACACGGGGCTCACCCTGGGGTAGGCCTCGGCGTCGGGGAGGGTGCGGACGAGGCGGCGCGGCGGTGAACCGAAGAGGGTCGGCGGCGTGAACGGCGCCGTGAACGACGTCGAGGCGGAGGGGATCTGGGCGTCGCGTGGGCGAACGGCGACGAGGAGGGGTGCGTCGGGTGCGCGGGAGTGAGCCGAGTGCGGTGGAGTAGATCTAAGGGCGCGAGAGGCGGCGGAGTGGGCGGCGCGAGCTCGAGCTTGAGCTCGGCTCGGTAATGGCGGTCGGGCGGGGTCGCGAGCCGATCTCGTGGTCTAGGGCGGGAGCGGCGGCGAGAGTGGGCGGAGGAGAGGCGGACGGGCGAGGCGAAGGCGGTGGTGGGGTCTGGAGGCACGGGGAGGGTCGGAGGCGGCCGGCGTGGGAGCTCGAAGCCGGCGGCAATGGCGGGCGGCTCGGGCGAGAGCGAGCGAGGCGAGGGCGTGAGTGAGGGAAATGGATGGGGATGCATCTGGACGGATACGCGGGCGAGGGTAGAGCCGAGGGGCGCGGCCGGCGATCCGTGGACGCGCCCCAGTGACCGTACGCCGGCGGCGACACCGTGTCCTTCCCGGGCGCTGGGTCCCACCGGTCAGCCACTCAGAGAAATACCAATTTTTGTTTGTGTTTTCCCCCTTCCAGTTTTTCCCCTTTTAAACCCTGTTAGAGGCCGATTTGGGAAATGTGGCAATTGGATAAAATGTTGGTCTCTTTCATTTCTACAAGTTTGTCAAAAGGCTCTGCCCCCAAATCAGTTTGCAAATATGAATTTAATTTGAATTTGTATAGCAGCTCTAGTTGGGGCAGAACATCTTTATTTCTTGTGAAGGGGAAAACTCCCATTTCTGGGTTCTAACTTCTAAAACTCCCATTGACAAGTTTGTTTAAAATTAATTCCTACATATTCCATTCCATTTGGGTTTGACATGAAAATGACTTTAAGTTGGAGAAAAACCAAGTTTACCAACTGGTCAGATTTAAACTGTGTTTCTAGGCTGGCAGGAAATGGTTCAAATCATTAGCAAAAATTCATTTTTGAACCAGACCCCAATTGAAAAAGTTTCTCCCTAGATCATTACCTACAACTTATCTAATTTGAGCTTTGCATGAATGTGGCCGTAGGTCAGAGTAAACTTAGAATTTCAAATCAGCCCCAATTTGAACTGGTTTTCTATACTGACTATAAATGACCCTAATCACCCTCCAAACCTCATTATCTGACAAGACCCCAATTAACAAAGTTGTTTATCTCATGTGTATCTACAGTTTTGTCAATATGAACTTCACCCAGATCTCAATGGAATCAAAGATACAACTGTAACATAGCATCACACATGAAATGACAGGGTTTTTCACTTAGTAATATAAACCAAACTTGTTTCCAATGCACCCACACATGTTATGTCATGATGTTTAAGGATGATGCTTCATGTAAGATGAGTGATTATGCACTTGAGATGCCGGAGCATCACAACCCACCCCCCTTAAAGGAATCTCGTCCCGAGATTTGTTGATGTGATGTGGGTGGATAAGCCAAATTAGAATGCAGTGCATAGTGTAGGATTTCGAATAAAATTTGTATTTAGATGGTTATACATACTCGTTTGTAGTAGCTGAAAGGAAACCCGGGTATTTGGTTTGCAAGTATTCTTCTTGCTCCCAAGTCGCTTCTTCTTCGGAGTGATTACTCCATTGCACTTTGTAAAAGTTGATTGCTTTTCTTCTTGTTGCTCTTTGTTTTTGGTCGAGGATTTTTATAGGACGTTCCTCATAGGTGAGGTCAGGCTCAATTTCAATTTGTGAGGTGTCCACTGCTTCTTCCGGCACTCTTAAACACTTCTTAAGTTGCGAGACATGAAATACGTCATGAACCGCAGCCAGATGTGGAGGTAACTCCAACCGGTAAGCAACTGGCCCACACTGCTCAGTAATCTTAAACGGACCTACGTACCTCGGGGCTAACTTCCCTTTCACCCCAAAGCGATGTACCCCTTTCATCGGTGACACCCGAAGGTACACGTGATCATCTAACTCAAAGACCAACGGTCGTCTTCTTCTGTCAGAGTAGCTCTTTTGTCTAGACTGTGCTCTTTTCAAGTTGCCGTGTATAAGTTTAACTTGCTCCTCGGCTTGTGTTACCAAATCAGGGCCAAAGGTGACACGTTCTCCCGGTTCGGACCAGTTTAGGGGTGTTCTGCATCTCCTACCATACAGAGCCTCGAAAGGAGCCATCTCTAAGCTCTTCTGGTAGCTGTTGTTATAAGCAAACTCTGCTAGGGGGAGACACTCATCCCATTTGGTGGAATAAGTTAAAGCACAAGCCCTCAACATATCTTCTAAGATCTGATTTACTCTCTCAACTTGGCCGCTGGTCTGTGGATGATACGCCGAACTGTGGATCAAGGTAGTTCCAAGAGCGGTTTGCAAATGCTCCCAAAAGCGTGACACAAACAATGAGCCTCTGTCCGAAGTGATGGTCAGAGGACCACCGTGTAGTGCCACAATTCGAGAGATATATAACTCGGCATATTGTTTTGCTCGATAAGTGGTCTTGACAGGAAGGAAATGTGCGGCTTTCGTGAATCGGTCAATGACTACCCAGATCGAATCATACCCTTTTTGTGTGTGAGGTAGGCCCACAATAAAGTCCATGTGTATGTTTTCCCATTTCCAGGCGGGAACCTCAAGCGGTTGAAGCATACCTGCAGGCTTTAGGTGATCAGCCTTTATTCTTTGACACACGTCACACTCGGACACGTACGTGGCGATCTCTCGTTTCATACGAGTCCACCAAAACTTCTGTTTCAGGTCTTGGTACATTTTGTTACTGCCCGGGTGCATAGTGAACATAGACGTGTGAGCCTCATCTAGAATCCTCTTCCTCAACTCCATATCCTTAGGGACCACTAACCGGTTTTTGAACCACAACACACCTTGGTCATCAAGTGTGAAGCATGCTCTCTTCTTCTCGTCCATTCCTTCACGAATGAATGCCATGCCCTTATCTTGCTTTTGTGCAGTTATGATTTGTTCTTTGATAGTGGGCTCAATAATAAGGTTATAGAGCTCAGCTAGCTGTTCTGTAGGTAATTCGATTTCACCTATCTCGCAACATAGCACCCTTACTGTGGGCCGGGCTTCAATCACATTGCAATGAGCCCGACGGCTTAGCGCATCCGCTACTACATTAGCCTTGCCGGGATGATAATGAATTTCCAAGTCATAATCCTTTATCAACTCTAACCACCGTCGCTGCCTCATATTCAATTCGGGTTGGGTGAGGATGTATTTGAGGCTCTTGTGGTCGGTGTAGATATGACAAGTATTGCCTAGCAGATAGTGCCTCCATATTTTCAGTGCGTGTACCACTGCTGCCAGTTCTAGATCATGAGTTGGGTAATTGGCTTCATGTTTTCTCAATTGACGGGAAGCGTAAGCGACTACCCTCCCCTCTTGCATTAGCACGCAGCCAAGCCCATTGCCGGAGGCGTCACAATACACATCGAATGGCTTCGTGACGTCCGGTTGTGCTAGTACTGGTGCGGTTGTCAAGGATCTCTTCAAACTCTGGAAGGCTTCCTCACAGTTCGGACTCCACGTGTACTTAGCATTTTTCTTGGTCAAAGAGGTCATTGGCTTTGCCGTTTTGGAAAAATCCTTGATAAAGCGGCGGTAGTAGCCCGCTAAACCGAGGAAACTCCGGATCTCAGTTACGGATTCGGGTTGCTTCCAATTTAGTACACTCTCTACCTTGCTGGGATCAACAGCTACCCCCTTCTCGGACAATATGTGACCCAAGAAGCTTACTTCTTTTAACCAAAACGCGCACTTGCTGAACTTGGCATAGAGTTTATGTTCCCTGAGCCGAGTGAGTACAATCCGCAAGTGTTCTCTGTGTTCTTCTTCATTTTTGGAGTAGATCAGTATATCATCAATGAATACTACCACAAATTTGTCCAGTTCATTCATGAACACCGAGTTCATCATATACATGAAGAAAGCCGGTGCATTGGTCAATCCGAAAGACATGACTAGGTACTCATACAAGCCATATCTAGTTGAGAAAGCTGTTTTGGGGATATCCTCCTCTCTGATTTTTATCTGATAGTATCCTGATCTTAGGTCAATTTTTGAGAAGACTCTAGCCCCAGCTAGTTGATCAAATAGAATGTCAATATGTGGCAGTGGGTATTTGTTTTTGACTGTGACTGCATTTAGAGGCCGATAGTCTACACATAGCCGTTTACCACCTTGGTCTTTCTTTTCGACAAAGAGGGCTGGGCACCCCCAAGGTGACGAGCTAGGGCGGATGAAACCTTTATCCAGCTGTTCTTGCAACTGCGTTTTCAACTCTTTAAGTTCATCTGGTGCCATCCTGTACGGTCTCTTAGAGACGGGTGCCGTACCTGGAACCAGCTCGATGCTAAACTCAACATTCCTATCCGGTGGAAGACCAGGCAGCTCCTCCGGAAACACGTCTGGGAATTCGCATACTACAGGTATCTTTTTGATTTCTTGTAGCTCAGTTGCATTCACAGTAGGTTCGATGTGCTTTTGATTTGGTACGTGGATCTTTAGAACCTTTCCACTGACATTAGACTTTAGTTGTACTGTCCTGCTGCCAATATCCAGTACTGCATGGTTTTCGTTCATCCAATTCATTCCCAATATGACATCGATCCCTTGGTGTGGCAGCACCACAGGACTGATGATGAAATCTTCCCCTCCTATGCTTAAAAGCAACCTCTTCACTATCAAATTCGTGTTAATGGGGTTTCCAGGTGCAGAGATGTTGTAGCTTTCTTTTATGCAAGAAGTTTTTATCCCATGCTTCGATGCATATGACTGACTAATGAAAGTGTGCGTGGCCCCAGAATCAAATAGTACGACGGTTGGGTGACCGTTGACTGAGAACGTACCAGCGAGTACCGGTTCCCCGACGGGGATCTGCTCTAAGTGAATGTAGTGCACTTGGCCCTTCCGCGGTGCGTTCCCCTTGGGCTTGTTCTGCTGACTGCCACCCGCAGGAGTGGGGCCTTGGATCCTGCGAGGAGCGCGACACTCCCTGCTAAAGTGGCCTGTCTTGCCACAATTGAAGCAAGGATTCCCGGGTCCAGGTGCGGTGGGAGCACGAGGAGCGGGAAGCTGCGCGGGTGCACGGTAGGCCGGGTACTGCTGCTGCTGCGGAGCTCGGTGGAACCAACCCGATTGATTGGGCCGGATCACGTAGCGGGGCTGCTGCTGGTAATTGGCCTTCTGCTTCTGAGACGGCCCCTGTGCACTACTGGCCTGACGCTTCCTCTTCTGGTCCTCATTAGCAACACGGAGGCGATTCTCCATGTCCAGTGCAGTGTCGACCAGCTCCGAGAATCTCTGGTAACGACGCCCGAGGTGTGTCTGGAGGGTGGGGTCGAAACCCTGCAAGAGTCTGGCCGCTCTGCTAGGATCATCTGCCACATCCCTAGGCGAGTACTGTGACAGCTGTATGAACGTTTGCACGTACTGCATCACCGTGCGACTGCCCTGTTTGAGGTCCCTGAACTCTCGCTGCTTCTGCTCCATAAGACTTGCCGGGATGTAGTGGGCCCGAAAGGCAGTACGGAGCTCCTCCCATGTGACAACGTGATCCCGCTGCTGCATAGCCTAGAACGTGGCGTACCAAGCTCCCGCGGGGCCCTGAAGTAGCTGTGCCGCAAACCGAGCTTTTTCTTGCTCAGTCAACCCCGGAAGCAGGGTGAACTTGGACTCGATTGTACGGAGCCAGTCATCTGCTGCGAGCGGCTCAGGGCATGTAGTGAAGACAGGAGGGCGCAGACCCTCGAAGTCTTGGTAGGTGATGCCGCGGGGCTGGTGTTCCCGTGCCCGCTGTTGCCCCTGTGCTTGGCGTTCCTCTGCCATCATGCGGATCAACTCCGCCTGCTGCACAACCAGAGTAGCCAGCTCCGGCGGAGGTGGTGCATCGTGTGGCTGCTGGCCTGAGGTCTGCCCATTGCGCGTGTTCACCATCTGCAAGAATGAAGCTAACAGTGTTCAGTCCCACTTTAAAGCAATTAAATGCGCCGAAACACAGTTACTCAAAACATGTAAGACGGGAACATATAATTGCAGTAAAGTGTTAGCTTCCTTCTTGCAGCGGTTTGACCACTGTCACATTTAGTCATAGCTCGTTGTGTTGGTGTTTAGCAGTCGGCTATCGCATGAATTTCTGGACAGCAATGAGTGTACCGGTGCGCTGCTCCTAAACCGTGCATCTTTTGATTATACTCCCCTTAGCAAAGTTATTCCTCGTTCTGTGGTCTTTCACTTTCATATGGAATGTTTTTGGTGATTCTACTTGTAGCCCATTTGAAATTTAGTCTACGTCAGCATATACTAGTTCAGTTCAGATTTCAGTGACTCTGTGATTTCAGTCATATCTCCCAAATGAGTCGTATCTAGGAGAAGCTTTGTATAACAAAGTTGTTCTACACTTCCAGATCTACTACTTTGACAACATGCTCTCAGTTCAGTTCTTGCACTAAGGGTGTGCAAAATGGGATTTTCCTACTGGTGCTACTTCAGTCCAGATTTTAGGTTCGTGAGAGATTTGACCGTAACTCCAGATATGAGCACAATTAGAGAAAGCTCCAATTGGCAAGGTTGTGCACCAGACAGTTCTCCACAACTTTACTATTCAACTCTTGGCTCAAATCCTTACACAACTTAAGATAACTTCAGTTTTTGGCTGCAGCTGCGAAAAATTCCAGATTGCAAGGTGCAATCCAAAACGAGGCGCAACTCACAAATCCATACATACAACCATCTCAAAGGCCATTACGACGTAAAACCTACATCAGTGCCACTTAGAAAAGTTCAATTACCGCTAAAGAGTCTTAGGTTTACATCATAGGATGGTGGCTACATCAACCAACCATCGAATAGTGCGTAATAAAATGGTCCATCATAACATCAATTGGTGTACGGAATGAGCTCTCACAACTCACCAATGTTTTCGTACAACCATGAGTCTAAACGCGGAGCGGATTATTACAAAACATCGCTTTCAACGCGTAACTAACTTAATGCTTAATTTCCTCCCATCAATCCATCAAACACCCTGCACCCTGGAGTTAGCGTCAGAGGGGTCGTTCTCCCCCTCCTCTTCCACCTCCATGGGCTCCGAGGACTCCTCCTCCTCCTCCTCCTCCAAGGGCGCGGGCTGCTGTGGCGGCTCGTACTCGGCCAGACGCTGCTGCAGCTGCGCCACCCGGGCCTCTAACTCCTCCACACGGGTACGGGTCTCCGTGTACCTGGAAAAGTAGAAGCGGCTCCGGTTCTCCGCACGCTGGTACATCCCGTGCGCCTCACGTGCATAGTCCATGCACGCTACCAAGGGCCGAGAGCCGTTCCTGTCCCGAAGCCACCCACGGCGCTCCTGCCAAGCGTGGTCGAGGTCGCGTGTGGGGAGGAAGCGCAGGACCGTGTGGTCTGCCTCCCCCCTGGAGCTCAACGAAGTGAGGGCTCCCATCACCGCCTTACGGTAAGCCTCCTCCTCATTGGCCCCGTAAGTGGTGAGGGTCTGCTGGCCTGCGAACGTCCCTCGTGGAAGGACAACCTGGGCCATGCAGTTGCCCTCCTCGTGCACCGTCTGCACCGAGATGAAGGGACAGGGACGACGCCCCATCTCCCTCAGGGCCCTGCACAGCAACTGGGACAGGGGGCACTCCTCCCTGCAGCGAGTGTGGAGCAACCCATCCTCCACCACAGGGGGAGTGTGGGTCACGTCAGGGAGAACGGTGGTCCTGGCTCCGGTGGCCTTGCGTGCGGTCTGCTTGGTCCTGACCATCTGCTTTAGGTAGACAAGGTTGTGCATTAGTGAGGGATATATTTTTCATACGAGATATTAAGCCAAGGGTACAATAGTGCATCATATGGAAGGTAAACTTTTAAAATTGCGATTTATTTCATAGCATTTTAATAATATCCCACCATAAATAAAAACAGTAAACATGATGCATGAATCGTACCTAAACGGTCTCACATCACACATCTAAAAGAAGAGTACATATAGCTATCGTTATTTCGGTGACACATATGCACGGCACTCTCTAATGCAACTAGTCGTTCCCTGGCCGTTCTTAGTTTTCGCACGTAGTTAGGGTACCTGCAGAAGAATGCATGCTCATACATTACCACTTAGTGTGGCATCCACGCGTGACCGCTGCGTGGACAACGTTGGTGGGCCGATGCACCTTTTCCTCAAAGCCTGACTTACCACCAGTACTGGGGATTGTCGAGGAAAAGATGGATCCCAAATCCGAATGTAAGTGTGGTGGGTATGAAAGCCTCAAACATGCCCACCACCCTTAAAGAGCTTTTACTTATACAGCATGAATGCAGAGTTCACAACCGTTCGCAAAACCCGATAGCTTCCACCAGTACTGGGGATAGCTATGGCCGAAAAGTTGTTTCTCAAAGCGCCGAACATGCATATGAGTTCTATCTAGGTTAGAATGTCAGTGATGTCACCTGAATAACACTAACATCCTTATATGGGCATAGCGTATACTCTCATTTTTCAATTACTTGAAAAGGGCTTTCGAAAATAGTTTTGTAAACCAAAACTAGATGATGTAACTGTTGTCTGTGTATGATCGGCTCTGATACCAGCTGTGGCGGAACCGCCCTGCTTAATCCAGATTAAGCGCACCTGCCGCCTTTGGCTTGCAGTACACTTAAGCTGGACTAAACCCGGTAGTCCGTCGAGTGGCCTTCGGCCCTCGATAACACCAATCCCAGAGAAACCGACATCATACACATTGACCCTCGACGGAGTCACAACCATTACATCATCACAGGCAGTTGAATGTAGATAGATAATAGAATTAGTTTACAGACCAGTTCAAATCAAAGTTTCAAATCCAACATAGTCATAGGATAACATAAGTTCTTAAATGTCTCTCAGCGGAAGATATAGATAGTTCATAGTTCAGGTCATGCAGCGGAATGTGCAAAAGAGAGACAACATCATGCCCACTGATGTTGTCCTGTTGCCACAACGTCATCTTCTAATCGTGTTGCACGCATGTGCCCCCTCCAATGCAGGGACACATCAGAAACTCCATACCTGTGAGCCAAAAATGGGGGCAAACCCTGAGTACTAATTACTAAATAGGACTTAATGGACATGGCTTACGGCTGACGCGATGCATAGCTTACTAATCATAGTTTGTCCTTAGCCATTGATTTTATTTCATCAAAGTGTTAGTTTGATGACAGCAGGATTTGACAGCTGCTATCCTTCATCGTATTAAGAACAGATCATGGTGACAGGGTAACTCTTTGCAGAAAAGTAAATCATAAAAACTTGCATGAGAGTAATCCATCCTCAGTTGCATGTAAGAAATCCATCATGTACACCAAACATGTAGTATTTGAAAACATGTACATTGGCATAGTAATTTGGAATTGTTACTACGTTGCCCGTGTGCGACATTTGACACTCTCACACCTGGTGAGCATCAGCGATTCGAATCGATTTTTAATTCCCGGGAATAACTAAAAATGCCAAGTGATATATGCTTACTAGCCATCGCGTTCCACACATATATCTCCCATCTCCACCTGTCCCGTCCCAAGATTCACAGCGCCCCCACCTAACCCTTGGGAGTAGCCGTCTCAGGAGCGATACCACTGTGTGTAGGGTCAGCCCTCCCTCGACTTCCAAGCACCTCCCAAGTCCATCGGCCCCCTATCAGTGGATGGGCAGCACCATGAATAGTAGGACGGGGCCGGTAAGACTTTCACCGGTCCCACGACCCGGATAAGCACTCCTAGCAATATTGTGTCAATCAGCAGGCGAACAGCGAACAGGCCTTATGCGACAGGGGCGGAGCCGGAGAACAACAACGCACACCACGAAAGTAAATGTACGCTCCGCCCCGTCTCAATTTAATATCAACATAAATAACCATAAATTGCATCATAGTAGTATTTCTGAGGTTTTGAAATATCACCTACGCGACGAGTGACAGTGCTCACTCGTGTCTACTCGTACCTAGCATTTCTAGGCATACTCGTCCTACGAACTCTATTTATAGGATCTAGGGCCAAGGCGGCTGGGATGTCTAATGCAATTGTTTTCATTCAACTCCTAATGCATATGCGTAATTCATAAGCATTATTATATTAGCTGGGTAGTATGGTCCTGCCTACCTTCTCCGCTCGAGTTAGTGGGTGCTTCCGCGGCGGTGTGATCAGCAGTCGCGTGCGGGTCTTCGGGCTCGTCCTCAGGCTCCTCAATCAGCGGTTGATCCGGTGGCAGCTCCTCGTTCGCGGGATCTATATGCATGAAAGGTGCAGGCATGAGTGCATACGGATGCAAATGTATGCACTTGTTGTCGATGAAATGCCCATGTTAATGTGCAGCAAATACTTTATGAGAAATGATACGTATGCAGTAGATGAATCACTGTACATGTATGTGCGTAGGGTGAATTGTGCTAATTTGTGAATAAAATCATGCCTCTGAGTTCTAGTAGTTCCACTAACTTAAATGGTACCAAACTTTTATGACAAGCATACACTTCATACTCAAAGCTCCTGTCAAAAGTTCAGCTCAATCGGAGTTATAATTATTTTATAAAAATTCCAGCAATTTCTCGGCCCTATACCTTGTCAGAATTTTCATAAATTACTGGAAAGGTTTCTGAAGGTGAAATTTTACCAGTGAGCTATCCTTAGTATGAACTGCATGTACAAAAATTTACAAGCTAAAACTCCCAAGTTTTGACAGGACATCTATTTCTCATATATAAAACTAGTGCAAGTTAAGATGTACATATAAACGGTGAGAATAGCTTCCAAGCATATACTTTCTGGATTCTACAATACCCCCACATGCTACTAGAATTTTGGTAGAATTTATCTTGCACATTAGGACTCATTTTTCCATTTATCAAGTTCTCCAAGTCAAGATTTGTCATTTTCAAATCACCATCAAAACTATACATGCAGGGGCTCATATTTTTCCAGTGGCGTTCACAAGATATATAGAACCTGAGAAAAATACTAGTGAGCCTCATTTCACATATTTTGCATGGACCCTATTTTCAAGTTATCAAATAATGCATAAAGTACATATAAAATGGTAAACCATGCATGAACAGTAAGGTATTGAGTTACCAGAAATTTCCACAGTATCAAAACACCCTAAGAAGGCTACTGACCAAGTTTCGTCATTTTCGAATTCCATCTAGGCCATGTTTCCTATTTTTCATTGATTTATCATGCATTTTTAAAAACAGGGGTATAACCGTACATGCACATCCCCACATCATTCCTACTGTGTAGATCTATTTACTAGGAGTACAACGCAGCTGAGTTTTCCTTTTTACGATTTTTATTCGATTTTATATGAATTTCCGAAGTTTCAGCCGAATATAGGAAAAAGAAATGGAAAAAGATAAAACCGAGGACTAGAACACAATTAACCCTATACTCCAGGGGCTAGCACGTAAGAATGCCAAGACTCAGTAAACAGCGCGTGGTTTAAAACGTAAATAAACCATACTCCGGGGGGTAGCTTGCAAAAACCCCCCGGCCGTTCTTCCTCCTCCCGCCGCGCGCGTGGGCGCGGCGGCGCGCGCGTGCGCCGGCGAGCTCCGGCTCGCCGGGGCCGCGACGCGGGGCGCGTCGGGTGCGCGAGGACACGGGGCTCACCCTGGGGTAGGCCTCGGCGTCGGGGAGGGTGCGGACGAGGCGGCGCGGCGGTGAACCGAAGAGGGTCGGCGGCGTGAACGGCGCCGTGAACGACGTCGAGGCGGAGGGGATCTGGGCGTCGCGTGGGCGAACGGCGACGAGGAGGGGTGCGTCGGGTGCGCGGGAGTGAGCCGAGTGCGGTGGAGTAGATCTAGGGGCGCGAGAGGCGGCGGAGTGGGCGGCGCGAGCTCGAGCTTGAGCTCGGCTCGGTAATGGCGGTCGGGCGGGGTCGCGAGCCGATCTCGTGGTCTAGGGCGGGAGCGGCGGCGAGAGTGGGCGGAGGAGAGGCGGACGGGCGAGGCGAAGGCGGTGGTGGGGTCTGGAGGCACGGGGAGGGTCGGAGGCGGCCGGCGTGGGAGCTCGAAGCCGGCGGCAATGGCGGGCGGCTCGGGCGAGAGCGAGCGAGGCGAGGGCGTGAGTGAGGGAAATGGATGGGGATGCATCTGGACGGATACGCGGGCGAGGGTAGAGCCGAGGGGCGCGGCCGGCGATCCGTGGGCGCGCCCCAGTGACCGTACGCCGGCGGCGACACCGTGTCCTTCCCGGGCGCTGGGTCCCACCGGTCAGCCACTCAGAGAAATACCAATTTTTGTTTGTGTTTTCCCCCTTCCAGTTTTTCCCGTTTTAAACCCTGTTAGAGGCCGATTTGGGAAATGTGGCAATTGGATAAAATGTTGGTCTCTTTCATTTCTACAAGTTTGTCAAAAGGCTCTGCCCCCAAATCAGTTTGCAAATATGAATTTAATTTGAATTTGTATAGCAGCTCTAGTTGGGGCAGAACATCTTTATTTCTTGTGAAGGGGAAAACTCCCATTTCTGGGTTCTAACTTCTAAAACTCCCATTGACAAGTTTGTTTAAAATTAATTCCTACATATTCCATTCCATTTGGGTTTGACATGAAAATGACTTTAAGTTGGAGAAAAACCAAGTTTACCAACTGGTCAGATTTAAACTGTGTTTCTAGGCTGGCAGGAAATGGTTCAAATCATTAGCAAAAATTCATTTTTGAACCAGACCCCAATTGAAAAAGTTTCTCCCTAGATCATTACCTACAACTTATCTAATTTGAGCTTTGCATGAATGTGGCCGTAGGTCAGAGTAAACTTAGAATTTCAAATCAGCCCCAATTTGAACTGGTTTTCTATACTGACTATAAATGACCCTAATCACCCTCCAAACCTCATTATCTGACAAGACCCCAATTAACAAAGTTGTTTATCTCATGTGTATCTACAGTTTTGTCAATATGAACTTCACCCAGATCTCAATGGAATCAAAGATACAACTGTAACATAGCATCACACATGAAATGACAGGGTTTTTCACTTAGTAATATAAACCAAACTTGTTTCCAATGCACCCACACATGTTATGTCATGATGTTTAAGGATGATGCTTCATGTAAGATGAGTGATTATGCACTTGAGATGCCGGAGCATCACAGAGGGCGAGCCCCAACATGATTAGGATAGGACAGGACAAGGCTAGAGGTAGCAGTGGTGGTGGCGGAAGGTGGCAAGTGAGCAAGACAATGCTAAATACTAATCGCATGTGGTGGTAGTGGTGGTGGCCGCGGCGGAAGGTGGCAAGTGAGCAAGGCAATGCTAAATACTAGTCGCATGTGGTGGTAGTGGGTGGTGCCTCAGAGGCGTCAATAAGCAAGTAGTCAACCATTTGAAGGGGTGAGTGTGGGTGGTGATGATTGAGTGTTGAGGTTGAAGACAAGGCCCGTGGGGTTAGGGGATATGGGTGAGTGCATGACAAACATGCCCTTTGCGAATGGTGTTTTCTAAATAGGGTGAATATCAAACCAGCCCGGCTCGTTACTACAACGAGCTAGCTCAACTCGGTTTGTTATACCAACGAGCTGAAAGTCTTGCTCGACCTAGCTTGGCACATTACGCTTGCGAGCCAGTGTAACGTATGTAAACAATGTAGTACCAAAAATATTACAACTATAACCCTAAATACATTAGGGTGTGTTTGGATCCAGTGGCTAAACTTTAGTCCGTGTCACATCGGATATTCGGACACTATTTATAAGTATTAAATATGATTTAATTAGAAAACTAATTATATAGACGAGGACTAAATGACGAGACGAATTTATTAAGCCTAATTAATTCATGATTAACGAATGTTTACTGTAGCATCACATTTGCTAATTATAGATTAATTAGGCTTAATAAATTCGTCTCGCCGTTTAGTCCTCATCTATGTAATTAGTTTTATAATTATACTATATTTAATATTTCTAACTAGCGTCCAAACATCCGATGTGACGGGGCTAAAATTTAGCCTGGGGTATCCAAACACCCCCTTAATAACATCACCGATTCACTTTCACTAGATAGTTTTAACATCTAATATTAAATTAATCGAGCAAATATTCCACCTGATGGTGGTTGATGTTTGTGTGGCTATGTCCTTGTTTCTGTGGGCACATAGTTTCTCTCCGTTAAATAATTAGGGGCCTTCGAGGAGTGGATTCGGGATAGCCCATGGAAACCTGATTTTCAATGTTTCACAACAATTTCACTAGCCTTCTAAGTTTCTTTTTTATTGTCTTAGAGGATGTCCAAATAATTTTACCTCATAAGAAAGTAAAAAAACTAAACTCGATCTCATTCTCACTCTTAAATTTTGTCCCAAGAAACAATCTTCCCATTATTAATCTCTAGCTATATTTTATTAAACACTTAGGTAAAATCCAATGGTTACCTCATTTTGAGGAATTTGACACTGTTTGGCACTGGCATTATATATATAGAATGAAGTTTGAATTTGAAGAATAGGATGAGGAGGCTGCTGGACACGTATAAAAGAAAAAAAATCTACGTAACCCCTTTATTTTTGGAGGGCAGTGTACTTCACCCCATCACCTTCAAAACCGGTTGTTTAATCCCCTCAACTTCATAAAACCGGACAAATGACCCCATAAGTGGTTTTCAGCGGTGGTTTTGCTGACGTGGCGCGCCAGCGTGGCACCTAATGGCCACATGGCAATAGGACCCACATGTAAGTGTTATTTTTTTTTTTTTTTGTTGTTCTCACTTCTTTTGTCTCCTCCCTCCGCCTCCTGCATCTCCGCGGGCGCATGGCCGGTCAGGCCGAAGGCTGGGACAGGCGGCCGCAGCCGGAGCCGAAGAGGCGCGTGCGAAGTCGAGGAGGCGATGGCGGAGTCGGGTTGGGGCACCTGAGGCGGTGGCGATACCTGAGCTCGTAGCGGCGGTCGCGCCCTGGCCGCGCTCCCACCTACGCCAGCATCCGCGGTGGTGGCGCCACCCGCAGCGGAAGCAATCGGATGCGGCGGCGTACCGGCCGTGGACGCGGAGGAGCGCTCCCTTGGAGAGCAGCGTGCCGAGGTGGCGCCGCGAGCGCTGCATCGCAGTCAGCGAGCCCGGCAGTGGCATTCGTCGCAGGCTGTCGTCGGCGCAGAGGGTGCCGGGGAGCTGCCTGCTGCCGCGCCATTGCCAGATCTTGGGCACGGAGAAGCTGTCCCTGCGTGCGAACACCTTCCTGCCCTGCTGCTGCTGGTGGTGGTTGCAGCTCCCCCCGTCGTGGCCACGCTGGCGCCGGTGCCGGCAGTGCCATGCCGCAGGCGCACGTCGGCGAGCACGTACTGGTAGGACCCCCAAGGAGTAGCACACCTCCGCTTCTTGTCGATGCGGCTGCTGGCGCCGGTGCTCAACTCGGTGGCTGCAGCGGCGCACTGGAACCGGCCGAGCCTGACCGGGAGCACGTCGTTGCTGCTCGCGGGCTCGGTGTTCGTCGCTTGGAGTTGAGCGGCGACGTGCACACGCACAGGACCAGGGGCTGCGGTCAGTAGGCAAGCTGTGCACATTGCTAGCCAAGAAGGAGATGGAGGATCTCCTTGCTGTGGGCTCCTACGTGCTGTTCTCGTCTCGCCGGCAGCAGACACCGGTGGAGGGGACGAGCAGGTGGAGGCAGCTGGAAGAGGCGAGAAGGCCAGCGTGCCGACGGCGGAGGGGACAGGGTTACAGGGAGCAGGCGACGGCGGAGTGGCGGCCGGTCCGGCAAGCGCGGCCCCTGCTTTTGACTATTCTGTGGAACTAACGTGTAGGCCATATGGTGCCACGCTGTCTTGCCACCTGTACAAAACAGCCTACTAAAACCACCTTAAGGGGTTGTTTATCCGGTTTTCGAAACTTCAAGGTGCACAAAAACCGGTTTCAAAGGTGGGGGACGATGTAGACAACCTTACGTAAGTTAGGGGGTTAAGTAGACTCTTTTCCATCTAAAAATTCCCAAAACCCCACGGCAATCAAAATCCCATGCTCGGTCAGCCTTACTGCCTGAGGCATTAGTTACAGGAAAAAAACACATTGGGCTCGACATATCGCAGCCAAGCTCAGGCTCGGCCCATGGCCTATGGCCCATGTCCAAACCTCCAAGGGCACGATGGGCCAGGCCGGCGTACACGTGGTCGACAGCTCGAGCACGCTCGCGCACGCCGGCCGGCGTGGACGAAAGCGGAAAAGACGCCACGGAACGTCACGAGCAAAAGCCCCCGCCTGCAATTGTCGCACAAGACCGAGGACCCGCCCGCGAAACCGCCGCGCCGTGTTCCTCCGGGCGATCGGCGGCGCACCGCTCCGCTCTCCCAAACGCCCCCACCGCTTTTAGGCTATCACCCTCCCACCCGCGGCGCCGTTGCGTCTACTAGACTCCACCTCCATTCGCCTCCGCATCGCCGCGCCGCCGCCTCGCTTTCGCGCCCGGAGACCCGGACCCGCGTCGCCGCCGCCATGGACGAGGAGTACGACGTGATCGTGCTGGGCACGGGGCTCAAGGAGTGCATTCTCAGCGGCCTCCTCTCCGTCGACGGCCTCAAGGTGAGGACACAGCCGTCCCGCCACTCGGACATAACCTCCGCCTCCGAGCCTCCGAGTCCGATCCGCCGTTGTCCCCCCATGCCCGGACGCCGCTAGAGGCTGCGCGGCGCGGCTAGTAGCGTGCGTCGCAGCAGTAGATCAGGCTGTGCTGGCCTCGCCCCTGGTTGATCCGGGCCTGGTCCGCTCGGATGGGTGCCTGTCTGCGCTATCTGCACATCTGGCTCCTCTGGCGTAGGTCCGTGGACTTGGCCAGTTGATTCACACGATCGTTAAATCCTGCAAAATATCGTCACAGCTCCTTGAATTGTGTAGGCTGGAGCGATTGCGGAATAGTTAGATTCTTAAATGAAGCACTAGCTACAAATATCTAGATTCAATTGTAGTTCACTCTTTGACTTTTGATCTAGCGTATGGAGTTTGCCAGTTGATTCATGGGATCGTCAAATCCTGCGAATGTTGTCAGTTGTCACAGCTGCTCGAATTCTGTAGACTGGAGAGATCGGAGCACGGTTAGATTCTTGAATGAGGAAGCAAAGTAGGAAGTACTAGTAACGAATATCTTGATTCAAGTGCAGTTCATTCTTGAAATTTTGATCTATCATACACTTCATTTCTGGGAGGAAGTGTTGTTCCAGTCTTCCCTTAAGACTATAGATGGCATATTTCTCTAATATCAGGGTGGCGGGCGGTTGTTCATCGATTGAAGGTAGAGGGAGCATTGCTGTAGTGTAATAATGAGCCTACTGCTTTAAATTACCAATGGTGGATTTGCTTGATGTATTCTGAAGAAATTCTTGTTATGCTTTTGCAGGTTTTACATATGGATAGAAATGACTACTATGGAGGAGATTCCACATCCCTAAATCTGAACCAGGCAAGAAGCTATATATGTGTAATTTTGGTTCCTTTTGAACCTGTGACATGTATTGAGTAACATTTCTCGCTATTTTTATTTTGTGTTGGCAAGTCATTCAGTTGCTTTGAATACTTGTGGCTGATGGTGTACTGTCTTATTTTTCATTGTATTCCCTTTAAATTCCCCCTTTTCTGTGAACAGCTCTGGAAGAGGTTTAGGGGGGAAGATAAGCCACCAGCACATCTAGGTGCAAGCAGAGATTACAATGTAGACATGGTCCCAAAGGTGCGATAATCCCCCAGATATTGCGCCTATCGATGTACTTACTATTTCTTGCCACATCCTCATCATATTATTTAAATATCAACTAAACATATAATTCGTTATTCTTGCACACTCACTAGTTTCTTTGTTAGTCTATTCCTGACCATTAGATTTACTGGTATTGGATCATCTCTATTCTGACTGGTATAAGCTAGAAACCCTGTACTGGAACCCTTGTCCAGATAGTGTTTCTTGTCCATGTATTAATGCTGTTAATGAACAAATATAACTCAATTCAGAATTCAGCGCATGAAATGCTTCAAGCTTACAATCAATATATGCTTCTTATAATTTATTGATAACAAAGCGCTATACCAAACTCTTCTCTGTGAACAGTTTATGATGGCGAACGGGACTTTGGTTCGTACTCTCATTCACACAGATGTGACAAAGTATTTGTCATTCAAAGCTGTTGATGGGAGCTATGTCTTCAGCAAAGGGAAGGTAATATCTTGAGGTTCCTAGATCTATGTTGTGGGTTCAACGTTTGTTGGATTTGTCACAAGTGGTTTATATATTCTAATTATGTTTTCCTTTTTTGCATTCTCATCAGATTCACAAGGTTCCTGCCACCGATATGGAGGCTCTAAAATCTCCATTGATGGGTATATTTGAGAAACGTAGAGCCAGGAACTTTTTCGTTTATGTCCAAAACTACAATGAAGCTGATCCGGTAACACATCAGGGCTTAGACCTCACAAGGATTACAACTAGAGAATTGATTTCGTGAGTATCTAGTCCATTTTGGCACAATTTCTTTTCCATCACTGCACTGTACTAATAAATTAAGGCAGTATTTTTGCTCCTTCAAGTTTCCTTGTTTACCATTTTCTTATGTATCTCTTGCCAATGTTACTGCATCCTATATTATTATTCACCTACTTTGGCTTTTCTGCTTTCATATAGCATGATAATATTTTGTGCATCAATAACGCATATGAGTTCCTCGTTGCTGTGTTGTATTGTATTAATGAAGAACCAAACAAAACCGCTATAAATGTTTGGCTTCTGAAATAGTGAAATGTGCTATTTTCTTAAAACTTTTGAGAGGAAGTATAATACTTTGCATGGCCTCCTGCATTGTAAGGTAACGTTATTTGTCATTCATTTTCAGGAAACATGGATTGAGTGATGATACTGTGGATTTTATTGGCCACGCACTTG
Organism: Paspalum notatum; assembly: GCA_022530915.1. NCBI lineage: Eukaryota > Viridiplantae > Streptophyta > Magnoliopsida > Poales > Poaceae > Paspalum > Paspalum notatum. The sequence goes on from CM039692.1 coordinate 31,570,880, forward strand.
CTCTTCACAGGGATGATCGTTACCTAAACGAACCAGCCCTTGATACTGTAAAAAGGATGAAGGTATGTCTTGAGTTAAGATTTTGTAGAATATTGTTTTCCCCCTTCAGTGTGGTTTCTGACTACTTATATTATTGTAAATTTGTAACTATCGCTGCCCTATTTGGCATGTATGGTTCTTCGCAGTCTCTTTTCTTCTAAATATAATGACACGCAGCTCTCGTGTATCCGAGATAAAAGATATTATTGTAAATATGTAACAAACCTTCTTTCTTGGCATACCTGTTCTTTTTATTATATATTCCTACTGATTCTTGGATAGAACATAATAAAATTCCATTGGCTGTTTTCTTTTAGCTTTATGCTGAGTCGCTTGCACGCTTTCAAGGAGGCTCGCCATATATTTATCCATTATATGGCTTGGGCGAGCTGCCACAGGTCAGTTGTTTCTCAATTCATTGAAAACATTAGCCACATATACTGCTGTTTTATGTTTTTAAGAAGCTTCTGTGCTAAGATTCTGTCTTATGGTTCAGGCTTTTGCACGTCTAAGTGCTGTTTATGGTGGTACTTATATGTTAAATAAGCCAGAGTGCAAGGTAGTGTCTTGACCATTTTTTTCTCCTAATTACCATGTCTGAGAACACATATTACCAGTATGCTCTTTTCTACTTTCACCATATAATACATCTGCAGGTTGAATTTGATATGGAAGGGAAAGTGTGTGGTGTTACTTCAGAAGGTGAAACGGCTAAATGTAAAAAGGTTGTCTGTGATCCTTCTTACTTGCCTAACAAGGTAAATGCCACTGTGTTCATATGGAATTGAACTACTTTGCTTGCTTATCCGAAGCATTCACCGAAACATGGATATATCCCGAACAAATTTAGTGGATGTTTGAACCTTCCTGCTCCAATACCTTCATTGACTGCTTTCCTGTCCTGTATGATGCTACGAGTATGTTCTCCTGTTTGAGATTCACTTTGCTTGTGAATAGGTAAGGAAGATCGGAAAAGTTGCACGTGCCATTGCAATTATGAGCCACCCAATTCCAAACACAAATGAGTCCCACTCGGTTCAGATTATTTTACCACAGAAGCAACTTGGGCGCAAGTCAGACATGTGGGTCTCTTACAATTTTGAATAATTTTATTGGCCGAGTGCCTTATTCAGTTTTCATTGCTTGGTTATGACATGCATTCTGGTAATGTTTCTTAGGTATGTTTTCTGTTGCTCATACACACACAATGTCGCACCCAAAGGGAAGTTCATTGCATTTGTGTCTGCGGAAGCTGAGACTGACAACCCACAATCTGAACTAAAGCCTGGAATTGATCTGCTTGGTCAAGTAGATGAGCTGTTTTTTGATATGTATGACAGATATGAACCTGTCAATGAACCATCTCTTGATAATTGTTTTGTCTCAACGGTAAGTTTAATATTCTACAATAATAAAGTGATCGCTAAGTTTCAGATATTTTTAGATGTTCATGGAAGTTTTCTTCTTGCAGAGTTATGATGCTACTACACACTTTGAGACAACTGTGACAGATGTTCTCAGTATGTACACAGCGATTACAGGAAAGGTAAGCTTCATCATCACATATTTTTACTTTCGAAATGCCTTTTTTGTTGTCGGTAAAGTAGATGTGTCTGATATTAATTTCATCAATGCTGCACAAGGCCTGAGAATTCAACACCTGCTCTGAGTTTTGCAAGCTTTACACTGAACGGTCAATTGTTTGCTAACCTCCTGTTGCCAATAGAGGATTTGCCTCAAGCAAAATTAATAACTACTAGACATCTTGCTTTTTAGCTATGTATGTTTGCTGCTATTTTTAATGTTTATTGATGGAGAGATGGATCTCAATTCTCAACTCTCTGCATGCTCTTCTCGCAGACTGTTGATCTCAGTGTTGACCTGAGTGCTGCCAGCGCAGCTGAAGAGTACTAGAGATTTTCCTACCAGACATTGCATTTCCTCGAGATATATCGTACTTCTGAAGAACAGCGCAAGCAGGCTCTGCCTGGTGGCTTGCCAGTTGCCATTTGAAGTTACTCAAGCTCCACCATATTGCGTGATCCATGCTGCTGAAGCACCATTGTGCAAAGTTGTTAGTCAGATAGTCATGGTGGTGGCGGTTCCTTTGTTACATGATGATCGGATGGTATAAAATTTAAACTGTGTTCACGTTTGCTAGAACCCTGCTCGTACTCGTCAGTGGTGTACCATATTCACTTTTCAGATATGCATCTCGGTTTGCCGACAGGTCAGAAACACTTTAAATCCATTTTGTGCGGCAAATGTGGGAGGCATGATAACTTGTACATGCCCTATGTCTTGGGTTAGATGAATTTGGGACGGTCACCTTATGGATCGATATTTTGCCCTGGAACAACTCCGTGTTCCTCCATCTATCAAACCCAACCGCGGCTAGGGCCTACTGCTACCGTTGGTGATGGCTGCACGCTGGGTTCAGCTCCACGGACCATGTATTTTCGACATGCACAGCCGGTTGCGCGTATCGGTGAGCTCAGGCTGTGTCCAGTGGTTTCTCCGTTACTATTTCAACTATCCATTTCTCTTTCTACATTGCAGAACAATATTGTAACAGTGATGGGGTACGAGAAATTGGGGCATTGGTGGACACAATCTCAATCGAGGCATGAATTGTTGCAGTCTCGTAGAGGAGGGTGCAAACACCTTTTCTCTTAGGCGGGATTCCGTGACATGTCTCTAGGTCACTCATGTGTACGGTTAGGTCCACACATAAAATCCTCTTAGGCGGGATTCCGTGACATGTCTCTAGGTCACTCATGTGTACGGTTGGGTCCACACATAAAATCTATGCTTCTTTCCTACTTGCACTTAACAACCGTCATTGTTGCATCGTCCCACTTTCACAACCAATTTAATGGCTCTAGTTGCATTGTCCAACTCTTGTTTTGACAGTCTCAACTTTGTTTGTTGCTAACCACTCACGTCGCTACCCTCCCTCTCTTCCGGAGTTTCGGTTTGTCCTCTAGCCACCTATGGCCCTCTATCGGTTCGCCGATGCATGTTGTGCGCCTTCGGTTGGGGCTTCCCGTGGACCATCCTTATGCTCTCTTGTTGAGTTTCGTAGGGAGAGGCTTTGCTCATAGGTTGGTCATCCTTGATGGTTCCAGAAATATGCTTTTCTATTGTCGTTACGGTTTGCTATCAGGGTAATTCTCTACTGCCATTATGGTCTTTGTTTAATGTTTACTGACTTGGGTGGATGTTTGCCCTTGATATCTTGATCTCGTTCGTTGGCTCAGCTAATTGTCTTCTTTGTTGTTGGTGTCTTTTGGTTCGGGGAGGTTTACCATCTTCATCTGAGCATACTTTTTTATTTGTGTTGTGGTATGTCTTTGTTTGTCTGCTCAGCCTCTGGCGTGGTGTAGGATCGGGTGTTCCTATGAAAGCATTACCCGATCATTGCTAGTGCATTGAGGGACTACACTTCTTTGGTGTAATTCACCTTGTTGGAGGCGATGTCATAGCCATCACAATCTACATCTTGCTGAATAAAATTATGTCCATCCTTAGAATGGATAAGCAGAGGCAATGCGATCAACATTATATCCTCCTTAGAGGTGTTGTTCTGCCTACCAATTATGTATGTTGGTAACCTTAGCTTCGTCATGCTTTATTTTTCTAAATGTAGTCAAGGGTGTTGTGTTTAGGCCTTAGAATTGTGTGGGTTCTTGTTATTTCCTTTTCGAGAGAGCAACGAGTTTGGTCATGGACATATCTTCTATGCATAAATAGGTGCATTCCATGCGAGAAGCCACGTCATCTCAAAAAGGCTACTATGTTTCATGCCATATGACCATCTACTAAGATCTCTATTTATATTTTTCATAGATTTTTTTTGACTTTATATATGTAATATTTTTGTGTGTATACATAAATATCACTCAAATTTCTATAGCAACATATGGAAAATTCATCTAATTTGATTACTAAAGACAACAGCCGGATCACACCTGCAATGTGTATACCATGAGGCTTTGTTTGGGTATACGTAGATTGAAGTGGAATACACGTGGATTGAAAGGATTGAAGTGTGTTTAAATCCACAATAATACAAAATTTTTTCTAATCTCTTTCATTCCACATCAATCCACGAGTACCCAAACAAGACCTCAAATGGCTTGAAAATGGACTAATCCACTGATCATTCACACAGGTGGCGAATCACAAGCCGTAGACCAAAAGAAGGAAGAGGCCGCAATTCTTTCGCGAGTTGAGGACCTGCGCGCGAAAGCGACTGGCATCCCATCCGCATCCGGCTCCTGCTGCTTCCTCTCGGATTCCCACCTCCCCACGCACGGCATCGCTCGGCGCTCGCTGCCTTTCGTCAACTCCACTTCTCTTCTCCGCCGCGTCGCGCGTCCTCTTCGGCCTTCGCCGCCGCCTCCTCAGCAGCAGGCAGCCGCTTCGCCTAGCAGCCAGCCATGGATGAGGAGTACGACGTGATCGTGCTGGGCACGGGTCTCAAGGAGTGCATCCTCAGCGGTCTCCTCTCCGTCGACGGCCTCAAGGTGAGTTCGCCGATCGTCCGCTCACTTAGTTCCCCCGAGCCGGCGGCGTACGATCCGCAGCTGCCGTGCTTGGATTTAGGGCTCCGTGCTTCGAGGTCGCTTTCATCACAAGTGGCGGACTGGGTCACTGGAGCACACGTGCTCTTAGATCGGGTGCCCCAGCCCCTTTGATCTGGGCTTGGTGCGCTGCGATCAGATGAATGCTTTGATTTACTGTTGTATTCCTGATCTGTAGTGTTCGTCTACCTGCGGAGTGCGCGTCTTTAGTTAGAGGTCTACAGCATCTTAAGCGTTTAGTGAATCCATAGAGACCAACCATTGATCCGCTCAGAGAGGAAGTCGGGGCGTAGCCAGGAGTGGTTCTCAGATCAGGACGGCGAGGCCCGTGCTTAATTGGGAGGTGGCAGTTAATCGCAGTGTCTGCTGGCATTTTGGTGGAAGGGACCAAGGACAAGGAGAGAGGGAATGGGTGGGTATTTATTTTGCCCATATTAACTGCACCTGCCGTGTTGCTTGCCCAAGCTTGCTGCTTTTTATATACCAATGTTTCTTAGCCTAATAAGCGGGTTTCCCTAATTGCTGAAACTCACAAATGGCTGCATGTTGCCCGCACAAAAACAGCAGCGGCAATGGAGAGTTAGGGTTTGGATTTCTGGTTTCCTAAGCCACCCTGACCTCAGGCCTCAGCTTCAGGAAGCAAGCTGGACTGATGGTAGGTGGGTTGGGTAGCGGCACTGCTGTGGCAGGGGCAGCAATGGGTGGCTTTGGAGCACCCTGGCCATTAAGGGTAAGCCGAGGCAGTGGTAGTGGCGTTGGCGGCAGTGGAGTTGTAGGGCATCCCAGGTTGCCATCAACTGCAAAGGGTAGCAGTGGTGGTGGAAGAGGCCACCTGCAGCAGGTACCAGGTAGGGGCATGCCAGTTGCCAGATGGTTTGTGAGAGGATATTATCTAGAACATCAGGCTGGCATTGGAAATGGAACACTGTAGGTGGTCCTTGGTGTGGCTATGCTTTGCACTATGTGAGATGTTATGTTTCCCCTAATATGCAAGCTACCATGACTCCATGACTGTAAAGACCACCAAACCAAGGATCGGATTAAAAACCCCTTTCATCAAACTGTGAACCTTTATACCTTAAATGCCATTGAGGTGCTTTGATTAGACAGATTTCAAGAGGATGTATAATGATAATGCTGCATCCAGCACTTGCCAAAATGCCTCACGAACACTTAATTATTCTGTGCCACCTGGTCTGCAATCCCTCGAGTCTTAAGCCTTCTTTTAGAACCTTACTTAATGTTGTCGTATTTGAAGTCTACATGGAAATTCACTTTTGAGGATACCATTGTGGATGTGGTTTCGATGATACTGTAGGTATTGCACATGGACAGAAATGACTACTATGGAGGAGATTCCACCTCACTCAACCTAAACCAGGTAAGCAACTCCTACTACTTCTGTTTAAGTACCGATGGTTCTAGATTTGTGGATCCATTTTTTCTTAACAAAGCTTTTAATTGATCTTGCTAGAGCTTACACTGATATGTTGTTCACTCTGCCTTTTGAAACAGCTCTGGAAGAGGTTTAGAGGGGAAGACAAGCCCCCAGCACATCTAGGTGCAAGCAGAGACTACAATGTGGACATGGTGCCAAAGGTCCAACAGTCTTACCCTATGCAAATGTCTTTGTACCACCTTTATGAGCACAGCTTATATTTGTGGAAATACCTGTGAGATGACATAATTATAACACCAACCTGTGATCACGCATTGATTTATCTTGGTGGGGAACATATGTAGTCCTTCCATGTGATTTATGTGTTGATTTTTGCTGACTTAGCATTCAGAAAATTTTGAAAACTCCCTTGCAGAACAGCTTGAAAAGGAACTATGCAAAGTATTCCTGTTAGATTGGTGACTTGATTGTTGATGGCTTACTTTTGTTTATGTTTTGTACTAACTATGTGCCACAATTAAGTTATGGTTGCTTCATTGTAAAAAAAAAAAAAAACTCTTTCCGTTACCAGTTTATGATGGCAAATGGGACATTGGTTCGAACCCTCATCCACACTGATGTGACAAAGTACCTGTCATTCAAAGCTGTTGATGGGAGCTATGTTTTCAGCAAAGGGAAGGTAGTGTCTTCAGTCTACGTTGTTCATTTGTTTTTTATCAACATCACATTTCCTGGACTTTCTTAGGGTAACATTCCCTTTTCCCTGTAATCATGTTCAATCAGATCTACAAGGTCCCTGCCACTGATATGGAGGCTCTGAAGTCCCCTTTGATGGGCCTATTTGAGAAGCGCAGAGCAAGAAACTTCTTCATTTATGTCCAAGATTACAATGAAGCTGATCCAAAAACACATCAAGGATTGGACCTTACTAGGGTGACAACTAGAGAACTTATAGCGTCAGTACCTTCGCACATGCATTACATTGTTTCCATTGCTAGTTATGTAGTACCAGCACTACAATAGATCAATTGTAACACCCCAACTCAATTTAGCTAAGCAATTCCTAGTGGTGTCGGGGACTTGGGATGGCAATGGCACCACATGGCTAATTTTGTCAGCGTGAAAACTCAGAATTCCATAATGCTAAACCTGGATAACCCTTATAGTCAAGTGAAGGTGCGAGTTATGACTTGTATGTATTAGGCTGGCCGTTCCAGCCTCCTTTATGCCATCTCTCCTTTATGCCATCCCTCCCCTATATTTAGAGTAGGCTGCTGCATACGCTATATAATAGAGTTTATCTCTCTTCTCATCTCATCTATCCATATTTTATGTTTTAGACAATGAATTAAGCAAATATTAAACTCGTACAAATATGCACATAAAAAAAATCCTTGCCAAAATACGTCGCTGCTATGGATTTTTAATGTATAGAGGATGTGGTTGCAGAGGAAAGATGTGAAAGAATCTCTTAAGAGGAGGCTGTAAATATTCTTTGAGGAAGAAATTTAGAGGTCATGGGTGTGGTTAGCTAGGTTGTCTCAAATTCATTGTAGACAATTGCTTAACCTTGATCTTACCTACGAACTAAATTCGTTGTAGTTAGCAACAATATATTTTTTTTCCTTAGTGACGCTCTTGCTACCTTCTGGGTTTTGATCTAAAAGATACGTTGTGAACTACCATGGATATCATTATCCTTTCATGTTTTGTGAAAAAGATATTTCTTTTGCACGATGCTCTTATGTTCTTGCGTAAATTCTTCCTTTGCATGTTACTATCCCTGAATGTGTTAATAACATGCGGGTCCAGTGTCCACATGCCAGTGGCACATTTTTGGATTGCAAAACCTTTTACAATGGCAAATAACAGATTACCCTATTGGTTTTACTTAACCTCTTTATTTATGCACAAAAGTAACTCCATGCTTCCATGTGTATTTCTCAGAAAATATGGTTTAAGTGATGATACTGTGGATTTCATTGGACATGCACTTGCTCTTCATAGAGACGATCGTTATCTCGATGATCCGGCGCTTGATACAGTAAAAAGGATGAAAGTATGTCGTGGATAAAGCTGATTATGACTTGTTGCAACAGATAAACTTGTCATACACTGTTGTTTGAATATGCTTGCTTTATATAGTTCACTTAACTTTTACCTTTTGTGTCCTTTTAGCTATATGCAGAGTCTCTTGCAAGATTTCAAGGAGGCTCACCATATATTTATCCACTATACGGGCTGGGTGAATTACCACAGGTCAGTGAAAATGGAATTTGATAATCCAATACTAATGAGTGGGATCATGTTCCTTGTTGATGATACAATGATTGTTTTATGCTACAGGGTTTTGCACGTTTGAGTGCTGTTTATGGTGGTACTTACATGTTAAACAAGCCAGAGTGCAAGGTTTGCTTTATCACCTCTTGCCACAGTTCACATTATTTGGATTACAAGAAAATGATACCCTTTTTCACCTGTGCTACCTCATTTTTCATAGGTTGAATTCGATATGGAGGGGAAAGTGTGTGGTGTTACATCCGAAGGTGAAACTGCAAAGTGCAAGAAGGTGGTCTGTGATCCTTCATATTTGCCGAACAAGGTGAATACTCCCCATATCCAGATTTTAAAAGGCTCAGTTGGTCGACCTTGATGCCAAATACTTATATTTTGATAGATTTGTTTAGCGAACTTGGATTTTGATTGATGACAAGAAAATTCTGTGCAATTCTGTGTTTTTTTTTTCTTGTTTACTCTCTCTCTTGAGTAGGTCTTAGTAACTACAATGTCTTCTGGCATGTTTGCTAAATGTTGTTTCCCCATTTTGTGACGTCATCCTAATGTTTCTCGACAGGTTAGAAAGATCGGTAGAGTTGTACGAGCAATTGCTATTATGAGCCACCCCATCCCTAATACCAATGAATCCCACTCGGTTCAGATTATTTTGCCACAGAAACAACTTGGACGCAGATCAGACATGTGAGGCCTTCTCTCATACTGAAATTTGTTGCATTAATTTAATGGCTATATTTACTTGCACTTTTATCAATCAGATCACAGTTATGATATTTCTGTCCATATTCTCTTTTTAGGTATGTTTTCTGTTGCTCATACACACACAATGTCGCACCCAAAGGGAAGTTCATTGCATTTGTGTCTGCAGAAGCAGAGACTGATAATCCCCAGTCTGAGCTAAAGCCTGGAATTGATCTACTTGGTCCTGTTGATGAGATATTTTATGACATCTATGACAGATATGAACCAGTGAATGAACCATCTCTTGATAATTGCTTTGTCTCAACGGTAAGATTTGCAGTATACGTTACTAAAATTAACATTAAACTTCATTGCATTTAACACTCTCCAAATCTTTTTACCGTGCAGAGCTATGATGCCACCACACATTTTGAGACAACTGTGACAGACGTTCTGAACATGTATACAATGATCACTGGAAAGGTAACATGCACTTCCATCTTTATTTTCACAACTGGAGTGATGTAGGCAGCAGTAATATTTGGTTTGTTTACTGTGCTAACATGCTGGTCAAACTCAGTCTGATCAAGACATGTGCGTCGTTTAATCATGACTGAAAACACCTGCACCTTATTTGGAGTGGATCTAGATACCTGGAGTGGGGATTGCATATGTTCTATTGTTATATTTGCTAAAAAGGTTTCCTGCGTTATAATTTCATAGATTTGATTAATCTAGTTCCTTGACCCTATTTTTATGTTGCAAAATGCAAATATGATAAAACCTTTGCATCCTAACTCTGCTTGTGTTGCAGACTGTCGATCTTAGTGTGGACTTGAGTGCTGCCAGTGCTGCTGAAGAATACTAGATTTCAATCATAATCTCATGTTCATGAAAGACGCATGTGGGCGGGGACAGCACAGGGCAAACTTTAATGAATGACTAGTCTGAGTTTATTCCAGTTCAGATTATATGAAGCCTTGAACTATTCTGCCCAACGCCTACTGTATACTTGCTACCTGCTAGCAGAACTATGCAAAACTGTTGACTCAAGTTGACTCAAACAGTTACTGTCTTGGTTTTGTGTGATGTATCATATAACCGCAGTAAATTTGGATGTCTGGTTCTTTACTGTTGAGTTCTGCTTGGTCTACTGGATTGGACGAACGGTGTCACTTCAAAGTTTTTTTTTGACACGCATGCCAAAAATCCAGGGATGATTCCTCTTATTTTGGACCATTGGGTTGATCCGGAACTTGCCAAAATGAACAAGGGCAGTTTGGGAGCCTCCTAATTAATTTAGGAAAGAAATGATAATTAATTAGTTGACTCGGAGTGGATTTTTTGTTTGATTTGTCAAACTTGCGATGGAGACATTATTTGCAAACGTTGTGGTGGTGTCACAAAAAAATGTCACTGTTTTTCACGGTGCTGAAAAGGTTTGGATGCTGCCGGTGTCATGGGAATCTAAAGGTAGCTTTGTTCTTGTTTTATGCAGGGCGATGAGACTTTAGAAAATACTCCATTTCCTTCTCGTCTAGATATTACTGTGATGGCTAGATATTACAAGTGTATGTCAGCTCTGGTCCTGTTTAGGACACCAAATTTCTCTCAAAATTCACTGTGCAAAAAGAAGATTCCCCGTCACATCAAAATGCCGGCACATGCATGGAATACTAAATGTAGATGAAATAAAAAAATAATTGTACAGTTTAGATGTACTTTGCGAGACGAATCTTTTAAGCCTAGTTAGGCCATAGTAGGACAATATTTACCACAAATAAACGAAAAGTGCTACAGTAGTTCTACAGTGATTTTTAGTTCGGAACAGTGTTTTTTCAACCATCTAAACACACCCTCTGTTTTCTGGCTGCTGTTACAGTGACTCTGAATTCTGGTACAATGGTACATCAATGCGCTGTGCGAGTTGTACAACACAAGAAACCTACACAAGAATCTGGAAGGCCAATGCTGTAGAGCACACAAGTTGCTATCCCTCTATCCTCGCTCTGCAGAGCTGCAGTCCACGATAAACATGCTACATTGTTCGCCCCAGTCGATCGTATGCACACAAGAATCTCGAAAGGCATATAAGCTGTCTCCAACGACACTCCTCAAATCTCATTACCTATCACTATTCTAACTATTTTTTTCTCTATCTACAGTACAACATTTATGTCAAACAGTGTTTTGAAGAACCGTTACGAGGCTTTCCATTGGAGAGAGCCTAACAACGACTGCACGTTGTATCTGTATCTTTGTGTGATGCATCATAAGGCTGACCCTAATGGGGCTCCTCATCCCTTTCCTCAAAATACTATTCTAACTATTCTTTTCTCTGTCTACGGTGTTAAACAGTGCAAAACAGGATTTTGAAGAACCCATATAGGGTTCCCCATTGGGGTCAGCCTAAGTACTGTCCAGTATATCTGCAAACCTATCTTTTCATTGAAGTGTTCTGTCTCCTTGATGCTGTTTTTTTTTTTTTTTTGAAAAAAATGTACTCCATTTGATGTTACAGAGTGCTGGCCGAGCCTACGCTGTATCATACGTAAGTCCATAACTGAACCTTGATGGTACCCACTACCACAAGTTTATGTGATTTTTGGCAGGACGAAGTATATGGTGGCAGAATTTTGTGGCACTGGTGGTACGACGTTGAAAGATTTGGTTCTTGCTGAACATTTGTGGCACTGGTGGCATGATGTTGCAAGAATCGGCTCTTGTTGAATTAATGATATTCGTTTACACTTGACCCCTACCCTACCATCACAACCAGAGCCTTCCAGAGCTACTGCCGCCGGCGTCTGTGTGGTTACGTACAGAGGCATCATCAACAGTCTATCAAGTCCAGGATCTTCTGAGGAATTACGATACTCATGAGACTACAAACATGTTATCAGCGCTGTTCTACGGCTATGCTTAATGCTTTACTACAGGAAAACTACTCAGGACAAAGGCCATTGCTGTAGAGCACACAACACATTATGCTAGTATCTGTTTGCAACTGCCCTCATTGTCTTCCCCAGCTGCTCATTGGTCTCACCATTCCAATCCTAGGCCGCATTGTTGGAGTGCGTGGATTTGCATTTGCCCGAGCAGTCGCCCGACCTCTTCTTGGCCTTCTCCGCCCAGCCCAGGACGCCCTGCTGCACATGCTGGTTGAAGATCTCCATCTTGTAGTAGCTCCCCATCTTTGAGCAGCACCAAAGGTATAGACCATTCATCAGTGCTTTGAGCTTTGATGATGGCAGCAGCTGCATCGAGAAACGACGATATAGAGAGTCGCGGACGCACCTGGGTTACGATTGCGTACAGCGGCAGGGTGCTGTAGCTGCAGAGAAGCTGGATGACGACCCTGAAATAAAGTGCAAGGTTGGATCATGGATGCAGGATTCAGAAGAACAGGTCTCATGCATGCACTGCAGCCATTTGGAATCTCTGTAAAAGATGCAGATACTGTATGATGGAGGCCATGTGAATTTACCCGAGAACCAGCCTCGGCACCAGGAAGATCGTGTTGTCCATGAAGCAGGAGTTGAGTCCATAGGTCATCTTGAAAAAAAAAAAAAACAAAGGGAAAGATGATATAGCGGTTACACAACAATGTCGTGTTCAGTCATGGCATCTGATTCTGAGCAAGCACGACTTCAGAATTTACCAGTATCCAGAAGAAGAAGGAGAGCTCAAACGCATTCTGGAAGAGTATGAAGTGGATCACATGCAGGATGATCCGTGGCCGCCCGAACCAGAAGTGCTCGTCTGATGGCTTCACAACCGAATCGCCCTCCGCCTGCCTCTCGGCTACTTCGTAGGCTAACTGAGCTATCACATGCTCCAGCTTGGTGCCAACAGCTAATTGAAGCTGCAGCAAGTAATAATTAAACACTCTGTAAGCACCTAGTATAGTCCTGAATGCTCATACAGGATCCAAGGATTTTTTTTTTTGTTTTAAGTCTTTAATTTCTAAATGAAGAGAGCAACACTGTATCTATATGAGCAAATTTCACAACGATTATGGTTTTGTATTTTTATACTTGCACATTGTCAGTGACAAAAACAAAAAACTACTGAAATTGGCTGGGGTAAAAGGATCTTAAAGTAAACACACAATGTATCCACTTACAGCAAGGGGAAGAAAAGCAATCCAAAAATACGTGTGCCAACCTGCAGGTTTAAAGAAAAATGAAGTGGGATTGAGAATCTGAAACTGAAATGGAGTGTTACTACAGTATACAGTGACTATGAAAGCAGTTTTCAAAAGGTTTACCGTTGACATTCAGCAACAGAAATATCACCACGAAGATCCACAAGCACCAGCTAAATGGCGATAGGAAACAGAATAGATTAGTTTACTCGTGGAACAAATCTGCTTCAAAACTGAAGAGAATATATATAGAGCAGTGATTTTTGAATTACCTTGTACCAACTATTTTCTTAAAATCAGATTCTAAAACCCTCACCATGTATTTGTGGAAATCAAATTTCGGGTTTCCAGGACAGTGAGTCTGAAATCCAAAGTAAGTAACACATATTTACATGCAAGGAAAGAACACGGCATTATCTTCATATCAATTGATGCTTACCATGATAAAACCATGACGCAGTGCGGCATAGTCTGATCTAGTTACCGAACCATAAAATTGCTTGCGAAAAGAACGCTGAATGGAAAAAGGGAAGAGGAAAGCCTATTAGTTCACCAATAGAGTTTTTATATATGTGAGGGTTAAATTTCCAGTACATAGTGGTTTCTTTCGGTAATAAGCCTGAGTCCAATAGGACTCCCTATCTCCACTCCCTAAACACTATTCCAACTACCCATCTAGTGCAGCATTTATATCAAACAGTGCAAAACAGTGTTTAGTGAAACCATATAGCGAGTCCCATTGGACTCAGCCTAACGACCTAATACAAAACACAGTAAAATAATTTCCGCCACTGGTACAAAAACTAGTGCAAGCAAATTGCAAACCTTGCTTATACTCTGTCCTCCCCAAAGAAGAGTCATTTTGGACATTAGTGTGGCATCCAAAACAATACCCCAAATTTGTATCGTAATATATAATTAATATAAAAACTACTTTACAAGCAAAGTTTATCATATAATTTTTCAAATGTTTAAAGAATATCTATGCCAAAAGTTCACATATATTTTGTAGGAAAAATGTTTTCTGATTCTGTTGTGTTTTGTTTTATCACTAAAGGTAGTTTCAGTATGACCCTTATTTTTATATGTTGAGCACATGAAAACATTCCTTACCAACCAACACAATGTCTTAGAATCTGGGCCACCCTTACAACGTCCTCTGACAAATGAAAGTTGATGCACAGGCAACACCTTCTTGGGTTCTGCAATTTCATATGATTGTGTCAATCCTATCAATAAATAAACAGATGTCTTTCTTGTGAAGATAATAAACACATGCATATTTCCTTTTCTTGCGAAGAAAATAACCAGGAATTGATCCATTTTCAGTTTTCCCAGAACAAAAAGAAACCAGGCGCAAGTGTGTCATTGCACTAGAATATGAGCAACAGGGTAGGTCCCGATGATACCGTTTTCTGTAGTCTGAATTTCCTCCTCCCACTTTTTCCATCTGTGTATCTGAGTGAATAAAACACAGTAAGAAGCAGCCGGGCAAAGCAACAAGAGTTCTGCAGTTTTTTTTAACGAACAAGAGCTCTACAGTTAATTTATTTAACTGCAACTACGCAAAGCTCGTGTCATGAGCAGCTCAATTACCTTTGCACCTCCTAAGAGCATAGTTGTAGCACTGAAAAACACATGCGAGACAGCCAGAACAAATATGAAAATATGCAGCTGATCCAAGGCTTCCTCGGACAGAAGTGGGGCTTTCCCCTGTCGTCAAGAAAACACACATATAACAGTAGTAAAACAAAGGGAACATCAAAGACATGATATAAGTTTGTTTAATTTTAGTGAGCTGTTCACCTCCTTCTGGCATAGGCCGAGCTCGGCCCCAGCCTCGCCCTCGCTGAGCACCCGCGCCCTGCTGAACCCGCCGAGGATCTCGCCGGCGATGAAACGCGCCGTCGTGGCGGCGCCCGCCGCAGGAGGAGCCTTGCTGCTACCACCTCCATGGCCTGGTCTCTGGCACGGCAGCATGTAGTTCGTCCAGCTCGGAGGAATGCATGTCCTCTCGATCGTCCGCTCGAACACCGTCAGCAGCAGGGAGATGAACCCCAGAAGCATCAGCTCTGCCAGCGACACACAAGTGCTGAGATCTTTGCACCAAAAATATCTGAAGTCTGAACTCTGAACAAATTTCTTGGCTGGTTAATTACCTTCTTTGACCTTGAGCAGCGCCTCGTAGAGCGGCCTCTGATGGTTCTTCTTGAGCGTCTGCATGCATGCCCAGCCCACGCAAGCAAGAACACAGTTACACAGGAGTGTGTGAAACTCTCAGCTCATTATCAATCAGTGTCACTCGGAGTCACACAGCAGGCATGGATGGAATCATGCAAAGCAAGAACACGAATGGAATTGCAGACCTTGCCGAGGTGATGGAGGCCACGCTCAGCGGCGAGGGAGATGACCACGATGATCGAGCAGACCGCCGCCACGATCCACGTCGGCGTGAACTGCAGCTCCGCCGCCTCGCCGGCCGCCGCCATCGTCGTCCTCCCGTTCTCGCCCTTGCTTCCTTCCTCCCAAGTCTCAGACTGTGAGAACTAGCGCGCGCTTCCGCCGTTTCCTTCGTTTTTTATACCATCGCGCTCGCGCGCTGCCGGGGAGACGCACGTGGGGCCCGTCGTGACGGTGGGGCCCCACTGCGCCAGGCGCGAACAGCATCGAGGAGCTTTCAAGAATTCAAGTGGGCCAGGGAAGAATATGAAACGACTGGACGGCATCGCACACGAGAGGAGCGGTGTCTGATGCAGCTCTGTAGCATGGCCACATATATAACAAAAAAAAAAGCATTCTAGTATAAAAGTATATACAATAGATTTTTTTAGAGTAAACACCTTTTTACTCGCATGGAAAATCTGATGGAAAACCTCTAACTTGCAAATTGAAGGACACTGCTTGGACCTCCTGCTCAGTCGATTTTGAGCATCCAAGTATCCAACTCAGTTCGAGTTTAATAGCATGTGTTAATAATGATAAGGAGGTGAGTATAAGTGTGTCTTACTGTGTTTTGAAAACCACCTTTTTGGTTGAGTTGTCAAAAGTACTTCCAAACATTATTGTAGAGGCCCTATTGTAGAATGTACTAATTTTTGGGGAAAAAATCCCATAACATGTAGAGGAGCCGAGGCATGGCACTTTAGAAGCTCATTAAATTTCAAGACCAAACTCACGTTTTCCAAGAAATATGTTAAACCAGTATCTGACAAGGCAGAAGATCAAATGGAAGAGGGCTGAACAAATTACCAACAAAATCCTGAAAAAGATTAAAAAACCAAAGATACAATTGGTACTGTTTGGCAAAGCTCCACATCTGAGATCAAGTTACATCATCTACATTTTGCAAATTAAATTAGAGTATTTAAATAATTGTATTTAATTTAAAATCTAAATATAGCCAAAATGTTTTATCTATAGCCCTCGGTGTCTACAACTCTATATCTTAGATTTCTTGAATCTTCAGAAAACCCGCTCCAAAAGTGCACATTTTATGGATATGGAGTGCTGCCAACCAGGATGTCTATATGATCCCAAATAGTCCATTGATATCTTTGAACTACAATTTTAATTTTGAGTGTTACTGCCTCTGTTCATAAATATATGACGCGGTTCAGTTTTTTTTCCACAACTTCAATCACTTGTCTTATCCAAAAAATTGTTCAAACATGTAAAAACATAACTCATACTAAAACTATGTTAGTAATAAAACAAATCATAACAAAAATAAATAATGCGTCATCAAAAATTTTAAATAAGATGAGTGATCGAAGTTGTGAAAAAAAAAATTAGCCATGCCATACATTTGTGAATGGAGGGAGTAGTATTTAAGAAACCGTATAGTCAAACAACTTAGGTCGATGGAATAAATTCATCCATCATGCAACATGCTTTCATAATGTTAACTATCCCATATTAAAAAAAAGTTTATGTAGATATTTTGAAAACCATGTCGAGTCTTTGCAGATTTATAATTTGGATTGGAGGGACGTAGTATATACTCTGCTTCGTTATAATTGTGTGTTTTTAAAATGCTTTCAAGATATTTTGAAATGTCTATGGATGAGTTTCACGAAGCCGATTGATGCGGTAGCCTCATGTGATATTTATCCAAAACATGGAACATTGCCAAGACAATTTGTGGCATCAACCAAAAGTCCAAAACAACCGTACATCGTAGATCGTACCAAGATAGCTTGCGTTGGATAGATGCATACGTATTATATGGTACAAGATTCTCTTTCTATTACAAGGAAAACACATGAATACATACATATTAGTCCATCTCAACTCTTGCTCTCGTGTTAGATGCATCTGTCCATCATCATTCCCATCTTGGAACATTTTCTCATTAGGAAGTTTTTTTCTCCGACCAATTTTTTCGAGAAATCGAGGCATTATTTTGCAGACCTTGAAATTTTTTCCTTTAATCTAAATAAATTTCTTACAAAGTTAGGATAGATGTCTGACAATGGGGTTATGGATTGTACGATAGGGTAGTGCAGTGCACACACATCAGAGGTGTTTGAGCCTATTGTATAAAACGCTAAGGAAGACAAATCTAGCCACCTACACTCTTTCCATAGAATCCAAGACAATAACAAAAGCACCTGAGCTTAGGCTCACCGTGGGCATAGAGTTTTTCTTTAGGAACCCGAACATAGAGAAAACCCCACATGTTGCTAGAGATCAAACCCTTCGAGTCTCTAACACCGAACCATAAATCTTTCTGCGACACCACACCAAGACAACAACAAAGAGTGGGAGCTACAGTGAGACGTGGTCCATGGACACGACACTCTCCTGTTCAGTTTATTAAGATTGTCATGGCATATATGTATCTTTTCTTATGGATTATGAGAGTAGTTGTACAAGATGGTTAAATGAGTATTCTCGAGCTATTGCGAAACCAGCCTTAATCATACACTTGTATCTGTTTTGGAATGAAAATAAATAAGTAAATGCATACTCTAGCTTCAACGTATACTCTAGTTTCCACAGTTGAAGTTTGCATACCGGTAACTGTCGGAGTTAATTTGGTTAAACTAGATCAGTTGAGTGGCCGATAACCTGCTTAACTGTAATTAACCTAGACGGTTCTTCTGCATCCATGTTTCAAGGAGGGGTTAATCTGGGGTGAAAATTCCATGTTGCGAGTGGGAGCAGGTGGAGGTATGCTTTAGAACCACGGAAAATTTAAATGGTAAGTCTTCCTTTTCTCAACTTTAATGATAACCATGTTTTGCATGATAGGAAAAAGGGACAAATTGATGGTGCATTTGTATAAACCTTACAATCGCGAAAGAGCTTTCATCTTTAGGTCTCGCATGGTTATATTTTATTTTTTAGAATTTTCTAAAAATTCAACAGCGAAAGAGCTTTCATCTTTAGGTAATTTTCAGCGACGCCATGCGCTTCTGTGCCGTGAGTTGACACTCTGCGCACCTTTCTCCAGGACGCACTCGTTTCCTGTTTTCTCCATGACTTATGTCTCAAAATTCTCTATGAAGCACCCAATTTTCCAATGGATTCTGAGACACTGCAAGCAAGCATAGCCCTGTCGCCATTTGCGATGGAATGGTAGCCAGACCTGCGAGGAACATAGTCGGAGAACTGCAGAGACAGTATATTTCCTTGTATGCACTTCAAGATTTTACGACAAAGTAGGGCACTATTTCAGCCTTCCAGGGCTGTTGTGACAACAGCCATCTGCAAAACCATGGCATATGAACATGCTACATCACAACACGGCCACCCTACTGTTCTCACTCTGTGTTTCCAACGACCTCAACATCCTCCCCAGCTTTTGCCATTTCAATCTTAACAGAAGGTCCTGCCGAATCGGCAGTGCTCGTCGATTCAGCCTTGCTGCTAGCAGCTCCCTTCAACCCCTTCCTCATCTTGGCCTTCTGCGCCCAGCCGAGGACGCCCTGCTGCACATGCTCATTGAAGATCTCTTTCTTGTAGGAGGTCCCCATCTTTGAAAGCAAGGGAGCAAAACGTTTAATCATCAGAATAAGAGTTTTTGATGATAACAAATTGTATAAAAAGCCGTACGAAATGCTGACGCACCTGAGTTACAATTGCATATAGAGGCATGGTGCTGTAGCTGCAGAGAAGCTGAATAACAACCCTGCACGTACAAGGATGGAGGCAGGTGTCATAAGCACAAATTGAGTTTTGCTTTTTCCTATGGGATAAAGGGGCAGCAAACTGGAGGCATTGGAAATATTTGGAATACCCGATAACAAGCCTCGGCACGATAAAACGAACTTGCCCCATGATGCATGAGTCGAATCCATAAGTGCTCTAGGAAAGGGAAAGATAGTACACAATGTTGTTTGTGATCAGCTGTCACATCTCAGTCCACTTTACAAATGATGCATCGAATACTCACCAGTATCCAGAAGAAGAATGCAATCTCAAATGCGTTCTGAAAGAGGATGAAGTGGATCAGGTAAAGGATAATCCTTGGCTTGCCAAACCAGAAGTGGCGATCTGATGGTATTACAACCACATCGCCTTCGACTGCCGTGTGCTTCTCAGCTACATCATGGGCTAACTGAGCTATGACGTGCTCCAGCTTAGTGCCAATAGCTAACAGAAGCTGCAAGAAGTAAAGAGCTGTGTGGTAAACACCTATCCTGAATAAGTAATGTGGTCAAGGATCATCTACAGTTAATCATGTTTGTTCAGAGTATGAACAAGGCAAATTTGATGTTCAGAGTTTGTTTATCCAATGAAAGTTGGTAGCTGCTAAGTTACCAGGTTTAGTTCCTATTGAAAAGTCCAAAAATGGTCGAAAGTAATCATGCAACTTTGTGTTGTGACTTGTAACGTCTCAAATTCAAGAGTAGATTGCCACTTTTCAGCAATCTTCATAATTTAGAGAAAACTAAATTGGCACTTTAAAACAACAAAATATAATAAGCACTTACAAAAAGTGGAAGGAAGGCAATCCAAAAGTATGTGTGCCAACCTGCAGATTTATGGGACAAGCTGTAAGTTGTTTTGAGAAGGTCGAATATTGACTGATATTATTACTATACCTGCCTGTTGATGAACAAGAGAAATTAATTCCTCCCGCAAAAAGACAGTAAAGGAAAATAGAAAGAATAAAAATGTATTTTTTTTTGAAAAGGATAACTAAGATTTACCATTAACATTCAGCAACAGAAATATCACCACGAAGATCCACAAGTACCAGCTAAAAGGGGATAGAACAGCACGATTAAGTTTATTCAGGAAAATGAATTCCATTCAAACTTAAAAAGAACGTATAAACATGCATACCACTATTTGGATTACCTTATGCCTACTACTTTCTTAAAATCAGCCTCTAAAACTCTCACCATGTACCTATGGAAATCAAATTTTGGGTTTCCAGGGCAGTGAGTCTGCAATGGTAAAAACTCATGTTTACAGACAAGGAAATAGCACAACATTAGCTTATAATTTGTTGTTGATGCTTACCATGATAAAACCAAGGCGCATGGTAGTGTAATCTGTTTTAGTTAGTGATCTATAAAACTGCTTACCAAAAGAATGCTGAAAAAAAGGAAAGAGAAAGTTTATAAGTTCATCATTACTGTCTTTTGAAAAGAAAAGAAAAGGTTCACCAATGGTAACGTAAAGCAATTGTCCCAAGAGCATGGATAAATTGTGTATGAAAACTTGGCTAAGATAGATGATAAAAGAACACATGAAATGCATTACTTACCAGCCAACTCAATATTCTAGAATCTTTGCCAATACCCTTAAAACGTTTCTTTATAAATTCATGGGTACGTACATGGGTTACTTTCTTAGGCCCTGCAATTTCATAGGATTTTATAATTCTGTAAAAAGAATAAAATGTTTCTTCTTTTGCGAGCAAAAATAAACATCACAAACAGGACTCTTTTTAAATCCTTGTCTGAGTACTAAGAGGTACCATGAATTATAACTAGGAAGGCCCCAATATTTAATAATTACATAATGGGCAGTTGGCTAGGCCCTTCACTGGGTCAGCATTACATTTTCTTTTTGAAAAAATGGCAGGAGCTCTGCCTTTCATTAAAGAGGGAAAGAAGTTTCAGCGTTACATTTACATCGGCACTGTAGCAGGTCCCTTTGGGTGTTAGTTAGAGATTAGATTATAATTAGTATGTTACATCTATTAATTAGAAGTCAAGTAAACCCTCTATATAAAGAGGGGGTTGTAACCATTTCATCCTCCCCTCCCTCTATCGCCATCGCTGGCACCTAAATCCCAACCTAGCACCCTCATGAACTATCGTGGCAAACTAGTTGCAGAAATCAGTACTGCATGTACCTCGGTACCTCCCATGTTACTTGGTGTCTTTCCTAGGGGCAGCCCGGTGCACGTGCTCCCGCTTGCGCGGGTCCGGGGAGGGAAGGGTCAGACTCACTTCTGAGTCTATATTATACAATATTTCTCTACATTTTTGCAAGAGACTGTTTCCCATTCGGTTCCATGGCCTCCTGGTCACAAGGCAATAGCTTTACCACTGTGCCAAAGCTCCCCTTCCATGGTACCTTTGCAAGGGTCATAAAAAGAAACCTCCAAAAGCAAAGCAGCTCTTTGTATTGATTTGCAGTTGCACAGCAGAAAAAAAGGCCACTTAAAATGCAAGTGTGGCACTGCAATAAAATATGAGCAACAGGTTAGCCAGATACCATTTCCAGGAGCATCTTTCTGAATTCCAGTCTCCCACAGTTTCCATTGGTGTATCTGAGTAATCAAATACAGTATGAGAAACATCGAGCAAAAGTACTAAGAGTTCTTCTGCTAAACTGCAAGGCATGTCAAGAGTTGCGTACCTGCGCACCTCCTAAAAGCATAGTTGTAACACTGAAAATAACATGTGTGATAGCCAGAACAAATATGAAAATGTGCAGCTGATGTATGGCTTCAAGGGACAGAAGTGGAACTTTTCCCTGTAAACAAACAGCACAGCTCAGGTATACCATGGAAACATTAGTAAAAAGAAACATCTCAATTGATGAATCCTTCTAATACTATTTATGGTTGAACAGAGATAAAAGAAAGGTACCGAGTACAATTGTAGCAACAACCCAGTTTTAGTAAGGTTGTTTTCGATCTTTTTCCATGTTTGGCCTAGCAACAACCTAGTTGTAGTAACTAGTAAGGTTGTTTTCAATCTAGTACTACGCTAAAAAGAAGTAACAGCTTAAGCAAGCAAGCGGTGATAACACTTAACCAATCATGTGCCAGTCTGATCTGAAAAGCTATAATTATCCTCTAAAAGCGTACTATGTTGTACTGCAGTAATCAACTTGACTTGTCCAATTAAATGCCTCGTCTCACAGAAATTGACAGAATTTATACTAGACAAAGGCATCTAGCTAACTATCCTTTTCTATCAATGGGCCAACCGCTACAAAGTTGTATGTACTTGTCTCTCTCTCTCTCCACATGAATTCTAGTATTCCAACTTGGAAGTCAGCCCAAACACAGAAACAGACAACAGAACATGGCTTCAGCACGTTCTAAGATTGAAAAAGCATACATCATGTCTATTTGGTCTAACCAACATGTGCCATGGTAGCTATGGAAGTTCAACAGTAAACAATTTTTTTGCTCCCCGAAATTCAAGGTCATATCTAGTTTCGCCTAACAGATCACCACGGCTCAAATAGAAACACGTAATTGTTCTGGAAGATAAGCATTCTTCCAAATTTCCAGTTGCCCAGTCAGATTACCTTCTTCTGGCACTGCTCAAGCCCAGAAGCGCTTTCACTGAGCAACCGCCTCCCGATCCTGCCAATGATCCCAGCAGCAACAAAATGCTCATTGGTGGAGCTCGCCTCACCGGCCTTCCCATCTGGCTCTGGCCTCTGGCATGGCAGCATGTGGATTGTCCAGCTGGCAGGGATGCATGTCCTCTGGATCATCCCCTGGAACACAGTCAGCAGCAGGGAGATGAACCCCAGAAGCATCAACTCTGCAACACACAAAGGCAAAGAGCTAACGTTTGTGCCGTAAACATCTCTATCTTATCGCAATCACAGGGAAAAGGAAAGGAATAAGAAGATTTTACACGAGGACCACTGGTTGGGCCATGGCAGAGCTTGAAAAGGTTTCTTCCTTTTGCTGTTAAATCAAATAAGCTCTTTTAAGATGCATTTTAAATCTGAAAATAGAGCACCCATCACAATCGAACCTAGCTAGTAGCCAACCACTCTGGTTCAAGGAAACCAATGAGACAGAAAGAAAACAACTTTTTTTTTAACCAAAAAGTTCGACGACAAAAAAGAAAATAACTTTTGGCTCCTATTTTTCGAACGACAATCAGTCCCCTGTTTACTGGTAATCAGACCATAAAGGTGGCCGGCCATCTGCACTAGGAATCATTCGAAGCGAGGAGAAAGAAAAAGGAGCAATGGAGGCACCTTCTTTGACCTTGAGCAGCGCCTCGTAGAGCGGCCTCTGGTTCTTCTTCTGGAGCTTCTGCAGGACACGACAGGCCGGTACGGTCTCCCAGATCAGCGCCATAGGCAGACAGCAGGGGATCGATCGAGTAGGAAGCCATAGGTCTGAATGAATCCGACGAGAGCAGGGCAGAGCTGAGCTGTGGCCGCGCGCGCGCCTGCGTACATACCTTGCCGAGGAGGTGGAGGCATCGCTCCGCGACGAGCGAGATCAGCACGATGACCGAGCAGACCGCCGCCACAATCCACGTCGGCGTGAACTCCAGCGCCGCCGCCTCGCCCTCGGCCACCATCGTCCGTCCGTCAGTCCCCTCTCCGGCCTCCCCGGCCAGCCGGCGGGCGACCGCACGCGCGCGTCCAGGTAGAGCGCTCGCGCTTCCCAAGTGAACCGCGTCGCCGGCCCAGCCTCGAAAAGAAAACGCCCAGCGGCGGCGGAAATGGGAGGAGCAGCGCTAGGAATTCCTGCTAGAAACTGCTCGAAGATAGTAAAGGCGTGGAGGCGCGGCGTGACGCAGCTGGACGGCTGTAGCCTGTAGCTGTGCGTGTTTTTTTGCCTTTTGCGGCGGTCGCGGGCTCGCGGCTTCTCCTCCTTTCGGCGCAGGCGAGCTCCGTTCAAATCCTCAGGCTCGGGGCCTTGGGAGTTGGGAATTTGGGGGCAGCCGAGCAAGGGAGCGCGAACAGCCCGCGGGTTCGACTCGCCGGGAATCCCGTGAATTTTAGAGCAAGGTTATATTTTACCGTGTTAGACCAACGATAAGATATTTCACCCATTTATTCACTGTTCTAATTATTCTTTTCTCTGTGAACGGTATCGTTACGGTGTCGTTTTGTACTGTACCCGGCTTTTTACCTTGTCTGCTGGAGTCGGTCTTATCACGTCACACGTACTAACATACTCCCTCCGTTTCAGAGAGAGTGTCGCCCTATATTTCAGTGTACTACCTTTAATCCTTCGTCATATTCAAAATTCTTTATAAATATTATTAATTTTTTATGATTATGTTGGTAACTTTAAGTACTTTTATATAATTTATTTTTTTATTTTTTGAATAAATTAAGTGCCAGAATGTGCACTGAAATCAAGGCGGGCGACACTCTTTGTGAGACAAAAGAAGTACTCAACTAAAAACCAACTAATATAATAATTTTCTTTTGGTGTGCAAGCTGTATATTTAATAGTTTGGACATTTATTTCTCTTACAAAACGTTTTGGAGCTTGTAAGCAGCCCACCTTAAATAGCTACAAGTGTCTAGTCCGTTGTCATTCTCTCTCCATTTCTTTTTTTTTTCAATATCACCACAAACCGCATCACTTGCAGCCCACTTATATCATTTTATTGTACTTAGCTCTTATGGGCTCTGGAAAAAAAACTTCAGTTTGGTTCTCGGTCTCGTCGAAATATCAGTCAAAAAACTTAACGCTGATGTTTTTTTTCTTTTGAAGATTATTAGTTTGGTTCGATCTTGATTCATGAGCCATGACTGAACAACTCAATAAACTATGTCAACTACTTCACACAAATAAATAAAATCATAGATCAACACATATGAGAGGAAGTCAACATAGGCCAACATAAATATAGATCCAAACCTACATGGGTGAAGTGCAAATCAACACAAATCCATACCCATGTTCATTCTGATATCGATGCAAAAGTGGATATATTTGAATTAAATTTTCATCATTTTTTCGGTCTAAATTCGGATTCATATCTGAAATAGATGCAGTTATAAACGGATATTATGTACCATTTGTATATTCATATAGAATAAAGCACATATATAAACCATACTAGAAATAAATTTTTGCTTTGGTTTAAACTTATATATTTATGGATACAGATTATTTTTAAAGACTCCATTTTATCAATGTTAGTTTTCTATGTAGTATATTTGTTTAAAAATAAGTATTTTCATATTTATTTATTGATATTTATTTATTTATTTGAATAATAAATATAAATGTGTTGAGCTATCTTTGTCTCCATGTATTATATACTCATATTTGATTTCTACTTGTATTTTTTTTTGGCAATTCTGTTCTTAAAAATATCTAGTAAAGCGAATAGAGATTTACTAATATTATCCAAATCGAGTTGTTGTTCTAACGCGAGTGTGCATTCGAACTATCTATTTTGTATTCACATGAGACACATTCGAAATAGAATATGGAAATAGTTCCATGCTATCCGAATTCCTATCCATCCATGTGCGATCCTCTGACCATTCCTACTCTAGATATATGCAAGGATTTTTAAAGATTTTTATGATAGACTAAAATAAGTAGCAAAGGCTTTTGTAAAAATGATAATTTATAAAATTCTAAATAAATAGGTATAGTGACCTTGGTTATTTATAACCGTTGGCTATAGCGTCTCAAGCAATGCTTTTTTTATATGTACGGCCTTTTGCACGCTCTATTAGAGAGATAGCCTAACATGGCGCTGCTGCCTGTTTATTTGCAAGTGAGTGTGAAAGTAATAAGGCGAAAACTACCAAGATACAAAGTCTGATTATTTGTAGAACAAAATTAAATGTTAAAGTGTCATTCTTTCTTAGATGTGTCATTTTATTATGTCTACTTGTTTGGCTTATTCCTTGATAAAAGGCAAACTTTGTTAGTTTTAGGCAAAAAAAATATACTTATATCTATTTATGACAGAGATACCTACATTTTTTTTATGAACAGAGTGCGTATCTTGTTTACTAATTGTTCTGGCCTAATAATCGCCATGTATTTCTGGTTTTCACAAAGTATATAAAAACATATTAAGACTTATGATTGCAAATAAGCATAATTAGATTCATGATAAAACATGTTTTTATAATGTAATTATTTGGTTTCATAAATGCTGATATTTATTTGTGTTCGCAGATATTTGTGTTCGGAACTTGTCTTCGGTGCAAAACCAATAGACATTTCAGATATTAACGCCGTCATCAAGACACTAACTTAACCATCAATTAATAGTCATGCGCATATTCGAAATATATCAAACGTGCAGTATTTTGAAACTAACGTCGAAGATGATCTAGACATATACCAATTCCAAGATATAGATTCAAATATTTAATGAGATGTTGATAGTTGGAATAAAATATGTTAATTGTACGTAGACTCATTATTTCAAAATTGGAGAGAGCCCGTGCCACGTGGCGCATATTTTACTGCACTAGCCGTTGAAACGAGGAAAAAAGAGGCAGGTGGGCCAGCGGCCGTGTGGCGTGGCTGGCGGTGCTGTCTCTGTCTGCCAGTGACATGCGGGCGCGGTCGGTGACTCGATGGGCGTGCACGCAACGCGAACAAGTGGGTTCCACCACCACGGTGGGGACCAGCCGTCATTGTCGGTGAGGTTCCACGTTCGGTGGCAATGCGCACGTCGCGGCTCCTCCAAGAGTGCGAATCCTCGCCGGGTACCACCGGCCCGCTACGTACTTTGGCCGTTTCGCGCCCTGCCGATCCTCCTGTACAGTACCTCTGGCTGCATGTGGGATCGGCCGGACATGTGGGTGACCGACGGACGTCGGACGGCAGAGCTCTTTATCTTCTTCCCGACTGGTTCTCGGTCGGGGTCGGGGGACGGCGACGGCTCTGCCCCCGTCGACCTCATCTCGTCCTTCCATGGCGGCTGGCTTGTGACCAATGACCACATGTTCAATTACTCCTCCGGAGTATTATCCACAGTGTTTGGATTCCTAGTTAAACAGTATTTAGACGCTAGTTTAAAGTATTAAAATATAGTTTAATTATAAAACTAACTATACAATTTAGGAGTGAACGACGAGACGGATTTTATGCTTAATAAATTTGTTTCGCCGATTATTCCTCAACCTGACGTGTACGGAATAATTAGTTTTCTAATTAAACCGTATTTAATACTTCTAACTAGCATCCAACCATTTGAAGTGACATAAGCTAAATTTTAACCCCGGATCCAAACAACCCCGTATTATAACAGGGAGGACTAGACTTCGGCTGCAACTGGTGCATCCTGTTTGTGTATTTCTGTACTTCACTCTCGGCTTCTTCCTTGCGCACTCTTATGATATACATATGTACAAATAAATTGTTGTCATGTTTTGTCGATTGTTTAAAATGCATATTTATAAGTATCTGCACAACTGTTGCACTTAGCCTTACGAGACGGCAGCTTTCATGGCCAAAACCAGAAGTGATGACCTACGCCCTACTGAAGCCGGCCTTTCCCATGGCTGCTGTGCGAGTATTAATAAATCAACTAGCCAAACTCTACTTAAAATTTTAATTATAGTGCCTCTCTCTTACGAGCTACTCCCTCCATAAAAAAAACAAGGCATATAGATTTTTTTTGGAAAAATTAACCTTTTTAAACTTTGACCAACAATTAAGTCAAATCCATAAATTTCTACAATATGCATGTTATGTTTAAATTTATATTCAAAAGCACATGATGATACTTTTGTATTTTTTGATAACATATTTTAAAAATAATTGATGGTCAAAGTTCCACTTGTGAAAAACAAACCCTAAAAGATAGAGGTTTCGGTGATTAATGACAAACACTACAAGAATCTGGTACAATTTCGACGGCTAAATTTATTTTCGGTGGCCCAGATCCAGCTGCCGAAAATAGTTGCTCTATTTCGGAGGCTGCTGCAGGCCGCCAAAATTGAGCTGACTATTTTCGGCAGCTAGATCTACCGCCGAAAATAAGCTTTAATTTTCGGGGGCTAGAAACGACGTCCGAAAATTGGACCATAATTTTCGCCGCCTAGCTGCGGCTAGCCTCCCCGCCGAAAATTGATGGTCTATCACCCCCACCCCGGTCGACGCATGCCACACACACAACACATGCCACACAGCCGCCGCTGCCCGCCGTCCCTACCGCCGCCGCCGCCCCACCACCGCCGCCTCCCCTGCGCACGCCTCAACCCGTCCACCTCCCTCCGCCGCGCGCCCCTCGCTCTCCCTGGCCGGCAGCCCTCTCCCTCCTCTTGCCGCCCGCCGCACCACCTCCCTCTGCCGCCCTCCCCATCCAACTCCCTCCACCGCCCCTCCCCGGGCGGTGGCCCGCTCCGCCAGCCCGGCGCCTAGCTTCTCCCCGGCTGCCTAACGCCCCCAGCCTGGTCGATGCCCCATGCTCCTCCCAAGGCCCGGCATTGCGCCCCCGGTCGGCGCCCCACCTGCAGCCGCCCAGTGCCCCTTCCCCGGCGCCCCACCCGCCGACCGCCCGGCACCCCCGATCGGCACCTCGCTCCTCCTCGGGTCCGGCGCCTGTGCGTCGCGCATCTCTAACGCTGGTGCCCTCGTCCCCCGGCACCCTCTGCCCGGCTAGCGGGCGAGCACAGCGGCCCCGCGCAGCGCACCGGCGGCCCATCCCACTCAAGAAAACCACAATCCCGCATTTGAAGTAAGAAACAAATGCATTTTTACGGTAGTTGCAGATAATTTTCGGCGGTTGGCCGGTGAAAGTTATGATTAGAAGTGAAATTAGTATTAATTTGTTTGATTGTAGATTTGGATGGCGGGGGTGGCCACCGCACATGAGGAGGTGGCTGCAGGCATGTAGATCAGTAGCGGGCGGGAGGAAGAAGATGATCATGGAACCCACACGTTCGGGAGATGTAGGGAAAGGGCGTAGCATGGGTATTTTAGGCTATACCAAAATACAATATCCTACATGTGGGCCCAACAGCTTCCAAGAAGTACAACAAATTGTAATGGCATGATTCCTAATATATTAATTGTAATGGTACATTTCCAAGCAGTGGAAGTTGCAATGGTATAGAACCAAATAACCCTAAAAATCTGGTCCAAATCAAAATTTTCCCGTCCAAGCAAGCATGACACTAGTAAAACTAGCCAAGAAAACCGTGAAAGCAAGCATGCTCTATATCATGGTTTCTTTTACCCAATAAATTGTAATGTTAAAAGGCAACTATGGACAAAGTAGATCAGAGAAACTGCAAACGGCAAAGGATGATAAAAACGGAGGCTGTGATGAGTAGTACTCTCTGTCTCTCTTCGTACCTAAAATAAGCCAATTTAGTTTTATCCTAAAGCCAAACTCTAAAAATTTGTCCAAATTTATAAAGAAAACTAGCAACATTTATTATATAACACTAAATAGATAAACTATGAATATCTACATCATGATGAATCTAACGATACATAATTCGTTTCCTAAATATTGATATTCTTCGTATAAACTTCATCAAACTTTAGAGAATACTAGAATGCCTTGTTTTTTTAGACAGAAGGTACTCTAGTGTAAGAACTCGTAGAACCAGCAAGGCACTTAGAAATTCTGTATTGCAAATACATAGCGTGTCATTGCTTGTTTGCCTTAACATATCCAGAAAGTATGGTGAAAATAGGAATATGTTGTTTAGGTGTTTCCCAAGACAGAATTGTCAGACGGAAAAGAAAGGCGGAGCAAAAATGAACTGCGAGAGAGAGGAGCCGCCGTAGAAGCCACCATTTTCCGGCTTCACGAAGTCCGGCTCTACAGCGCTACTATGCCTGTAAGCCGAAGCTAGTGGAAACCGCGCCAAACGGGGCCTAAATACAACTGAACATCAGCAGATCAGCTTACCAGAATTCACTACAAGAGCAGTTGCCACCCTCAAAATGGTGGAAACGACTAGCATCTCTCACAATGATCTTCCTCTGTGCAATCTCACTAATGAACTTCATTACAGTGTGACAGTCCCCACAGACCCGAAGATTCTTTACAATTCGGATCACCGATCGTGGAGGAGACTTGAGTATTCCGAAAGCTACAGCCAGCCTCTCACTGTGCAAGAATAGATGCTGTTCCTTTTCATGCTTATCCAAGTCATGCATCACAGAGCTAGTATCAGGGACATAACCCCGCTTGCGTATCTCTGAGGCCAATTCCTCAAGAAAACCAGTAATTTCCTCTCTTAGATCAAGTGGAACTTCCCCTGCATGAAACAGACGAACTTCCTTTCCAGCTTCAATCCAACTATACCCAGGCTCTTTTCTTATCTCCATCTCAGCCATGAGTTTTCTTACCTTGGCCACAGAATCCCACTTGCAATTCACGGCATAGACATTAGATAACAATATATATGTTGAAGGATCTTTTGGTCTCAGCTCTAGTAAATTATCGGCAACCCTCATACACATCTGAACATCATTATGCTTCTTACATGCACTCAATAGGGCGCCCCACATAGCTTCATCAGGCTTGTATGGCATTCTAGTGATGAGTTCTTCAGCTTTTGATAAATAACCTGAGCGACTAAGAAGGTCCAGACAACAAGTGTAGTGTTGCAGCCCAGGCTTGATGCCATATATTCCCTCTGCGTTGGAGGCGTCGCCTCTTCGCGATCCCTCTTGTAACTCGTTGTCCAGCTGCATTGAAGTTGCTTAGTAGGCATTCTCGGTGCTCTTTAGTTATCAGGGTTCTTTGTCTCAGTGTTGTTCGTTGGTCGTGGCGATTTTAGGCTAGTGCATTGGTATCTATATCTTTCATGGTTCATAAGCCGCGGCTTACTCCTTGTAGTTATAATCTTTCTATCCTCTTAATGAGAAAACATGCTTAGGCATGTTCGCGAAAAAATAGCTGCTGCCCTTTCTGAACATGACCAGCATGACTGCAAGCATATATAGATGAGCCCAACAAATGTCACCTCATTGGGCTTCACTGCTGCAAGGACCATCCTGTCATAAAGAGCCAAAACCTCCTCAGCTCGACCGTGCTGGGCCTCTCCGATGAGAATTGTCGTCCACGAGATGATGTCAAGAGATGCAAGCCCCTCAAAAACTTCCTCGGCAGAGTGTATGTCACTACATTTGGAGTACATGTCAGCCAGCGCGTTTCTGACAATCATACTGGACAAGAATCCAAGCCTCATGGCAAAACCATGCAGCTGCCTGCCCACCACAAGTGTAGCCAGGTCTGCCACTCCACCGATGACGGTCACCAACACAAATGTGTCATCAATATTGACACCATCCCGCCTCATGCCAACAAAGAGCTCCACCGTGCCAGCATTGTTTCCAGCCTTGACAAACCCAGATATGAGCGCGGTCCATGTGAACAGGCTGCGTCAGGCATGCTCCGGAAGAGCTCTAGCGCCTCATTTGAATAACCGCCCGACGCGTATCCAGAAACCAGCGCTGCCCACACGACGTTGTTCTTGACACCGATGCTGTCGAACACCTTCCGGGCATCCTCTGGGACACCGCACTTGCAGTACATGTCGATCAGCGAGGACTTGACGACGTCATCACCCCTAAATGGGGACGCCTCGAAGTGGGCGTGGAGCTGCCTGCCGAGGCGGAGGCTGCGCAGCCTGGCAGCAGCGCTGGCGAGGGAGGCGAGGACGAAGTGGTCGGGGCTGAGCGCGTCGTCCGAGAGCATGCAGCGGAGGAAGCGGGAGCACGAGCGCGGGGCTGGAGGAGTGGGAGACCACGGTGAGGAGCGCGGAGTAGAGGTGGAGGTCCCGGCGCGGCGCATCGTCGAACACGCGGTGGGCGTCGGGGAGGAGGCCCGAGCCCGACCTAGCGTAGGCGGACACGAGCAGTGCCGGCGCGGGAGGCAGGTGGGCGAGCCCAGACTAGGCGTGCGTGGACGCTGCGAACAGCCCGCGGTGAGCCTGCCGCGGCGCAGACTGCGGCGACGGCGGCGGGAGAGAGCATGCATAGGAGGGCCGCCGCGCCCGCGCTACTGGTTTGTTGCTCCGACGGCGATATGTTGCTGTGTCTTCCCCTCTGAGCCATTCATCTGGTAGGGATGGCCATGATTTCGTCTGTGTGCAGCTGCCGCCCACACTCATACATGAAGAAATTGACCATTTGCCACCACAAGACGGGCTTTGCAAAATTACCACCTAAGTCGTAAACTTTGTCTAATCGCCACTCAGAAGTACCTATTTTAGTGATATTTTCAACATTTACAAATGCTAGGCATGCAAAGGATCATATTATCCTTGGATATTCTGTCTACCTTTTTCTCTTGCTGTCTCCCTCCCTCGACTCACAACAAGCGATGCGTGGGTGGCAACGGGTGGCGCTCCTGCGGAGCCTAGCGAACACACTCTGTGGCGGAATGGCCAACTCTTGGCTATGGGCATATGGCGGCTTAGGAGATAGAACTAGGAGCTAGCAAAAGTGGAGTGGCCGAAGTAGAAATGGAAAGAGATGGAGGCACAAATGTCAATTCCCGTAGTAATTGTAGAATAAAATGAAATGGATAAAAGTAGATGAAGTGGTAATGGCCGTATTCTATTTATAGACGTGCTTAGGCGGACGGCAACACTCGGGGTGCATTTTGAAATATGCACCACAGTTTCGCCACGTGCCGCCATTTGTTGTGAATTTTGCACAACCTTCACACTTGTTTTCCGTGTGCTCTCACAATATACATAGGCACAAATTGTTGTCTAGCTTATTGATTGTGCAAAATGCACATACTCATAGACCGTTGCACTCAGCCTTAACAAGCGAAAGCGTGGCAAACTGGCAATTGCCAAATATAGTTCTATGATTTCATTTTCTAATATGTGCATGAGCAAAACTGCCAGTCCGTTTGTGCATGTGTTACAGTTGCAGTCTTACAGAGGCATACGTAGTAATGATGGATCATTTGGACAAACCTGGTCCAAGGATCGAGTGAATTGTGGAGGCATCTGTCTGTCTGAATTCTGAAAACTGTCTGCAAAATAGGGAGAACTTCAGTTTTGGGCCTTTTGGCTTTTGGTCAAGCACGGTGGCTGATATGCTCCGCTTTTTCATAGTTTTGAGCTAGGCCTTTTATTAACTGGGCCGAGCCTCTTTCTTTTAGCTCATTTGCTTTACTTCTATGCCTTGCCAGCTTTGCTCGAGGAAAGGAAACGATGTGTGAATTCTGAATGCCCAGTTAATTCTCGCTCCTGGATTCCTGGTAATCTTCAGCAGTTCAGTTAACACAATCTGTGCAGAGCCCTGCCAGAGCCTGAGCATCCCTTACAAAATACAGAACTCTCTGTTCTAGGTGCAAACACAAACACATGAGACGTCAGAGAGCATGTAGCCCTGCGCCGATGTATGTGCAATTGCCACAAGGGCAGAGTGCAGTGTGAGACAGAAGGGTCTGAAATTTGAATGCTGAACTGAACTAGTTGCTGCGTTACAGGCATAGCTGTGGATCTAACGATCTGTGTATCTCTGGACCAGAACACAGCTCGACCAGTGCACGAGGCATTCTGTTTTGTACATTGGAGTACAGTGTACATACGTACTAATCCGACAAACCTTTACAAGAAAACTCAAATTTGAATTTGAGCCAGTGGTCACAAAGGAGAGGAGGAAAGGGAACGCATTGGTTCGTGAATTATTTGAACT
The DNA here is from genome assembly GCA_022530915.1 of Paspalum notatum. Lineage (NCBI taxonomy): Eukaryota > Viridiplantae > Streptophyta > Magnoliopsida > Poales > Poaceae > Paspalum > Paspalum notatum. Next base: position 31,604,815 of record CM039692.1, read on the forward strand.
GAAACCTTCGTCTATGTGTTCATGTGACCATGTCTGAACTGCATAGGGAAAAAAAAAACGTTGAAGTACTGTGCCAGCGTGGTTTCCAGTTACAGGTGAAGGAAGTGTCAGTAGCCCTGTGTCGACAATGCTCTACAAGCTTTGTGCCCCTCCCCCCCGAGGTGTACGTTTCCAGGGGAACTAGGTAGGCCGATATCAGGCGACTATAGGCCCGTGCTATTTCCCTGTCCATCACATCATGAATCAGATGACACAAGAGATACCACTGTTCCAGCACATGACCCCCCTGTCGTCGTCTCGTCGAAATGTTTCCAAAGAGGTCATGCATGTACTCTGTAAGTATTCCGGTCGTCAGTTCTCCGTCGGACCGATTGTTCATGTAATTCTGAAATTTGCGTCTTCTGCGCATCTAAATTAAAACTGAATGAAGCTCCTGATCTTACGCATCTGATGGCGGTCATGATCGATCTTTGAGGTGGTGTTGTGCATGCGTGTGCGACCATGGCCAGTGGGGCTAGCAAGAGATATGGCACGATAATTGTGGAAATTTGGAGGTTATGGTGCTGCTCGCTCATCATCATCATCATCAAAAGCGTTGTTCAATTGGAATGCGTCTACTAGCTAGCTTTGCTCGAAGCTGGACCAGCTAGCTGGCTTTGCTGATAGAGCTCATGAGTCATGATAAGAGTCAATGCTAGCTTTTTCTTCAGCTAGTGAAGGTGTACGCATGATGAATCGATGCCAAAAGGAAGAGGCAGGCGTGGGATCTTCTGCATGGCAAGTTGCTTATTACTCTCTCTCTCCCAAAAAACTCATCACATGCCTAGATTTTAGTGCACGGAAAACCGTTCGTCTTATTCAAAAAATATTTGAAAATTTTATTTATTATTTAACAGTTATGTTTGTAATCATATTACAAACGTAGTTATAAAAAAATAAAGAATATCTATAAATATTTTTTGAATAAGACAAACGATTTACCATGCACGAAAATCGAAATAGGCGACAAGTATTTTGGGACGGAGGGAGTATACCACAGGAAAAGATCATTAAGCAGTGGAGCACTATATATGTATATGAGAAGTTGAAAACTAGTAGTTGATTTACCTGTTAATAACGTTTGTGCACATATACATCAAGGGACCGCAAGTTAAGTTCCATGGAAAACAAGGTTCTCTAATTTTATTTTATTTAACCTCAAAGAAGGGTCTCCGTTCCCTCATCATTCTAGTACGTTGAGAGATTTGGAAGAAAAAAAAAACAGTCGAATTTTCAACCGAGCAGAAGCCCCTAACAGCAAGTTTCTTCAAAAAAATCAAAGATGAGGCACACATTTGGGTTCTTGCTGGAGCTAAAGAGCTAGCTAGCAAGCCTCTGTAATTAGTCGCGTCTGTCTCCGCTTGTATAGCTCTTCCCTTTGTCTTTTTTCCCTTGTAGCTCCTTCTTTGCAGACCTCTTCCTTTTTTAAATATAATAGGCAACTCTTTTGTTGGTTCGTTTAAAACAATCCATGAAAAACAAGGTTCTCTAATTTTATTATTTTTTATCTAGTTATAGTACAAATAAAGTGGTAAAGTGCTGCAATAATATAAATTAAACCTACACAGAAAAGTACATGAAAAAAGTTGAACGCAAGATCAATAGGAAACACATTGATATGGCGTACCCTCGCTTTGTCATAACCTATGTTGAAAACACATAATAAAATTCCATAGTTAAAATTTTTATCTCTAATTTTATGCCCTAAGCTATCAAAATAATCATATCAAGATAATTTTTAACATAAGTTATGACGTCTGTTGTTATAACCCCCTGTCATGACCCCCCGCATTGCGCCTATATATATAGTTTCTTAACTTTAAACGATCGATCAAGTGTACCGGAGAAAAAAAGACATAGGTATTATTAAGGGGTAGATTGAAGCTACTAAAATCAATGGCAGTGTAAATCGAACCAAAATAGATTGGAGCAACAGAAATGGATGGCAGTGTAAATCGAACCAAAATATTGTTTAGGGGTTACACATGCCAGCTTGGGTAATTTGGAATTTTTCCTTTGTTAGTTACATAATGAATAAGAAAACGCCCATAAAATCAAGAAAGCAGGTATATCCTATGTTTCTGTCTTTTATATATAATTATTAGTTTGTACTTTCAGTTTCCTACTTCAAAATATAGATTATATTGTTTTATTTTTGTCATAAGTCTAACTTATCTAACTTTAATAAACTAAATTCTATAGAAAAATATTTTAACACATATAATACATTAAAACCAAATAATTTTGATGTTGGAGATGCTATTATATTTTTATACAATTTTGGTCAAAGCTATAGAAGTTTGATTAAAAAAAACTAAAATGGCCTAGATTTTGTAACATGTTTTCCTGTGATTGACCTGCGTGATCTTCTAGTTTTCAGCTAGTATTATGTAGCGTCCAAAAGTGAGAAAGTAAAGTTAACCGGTTGGATCAAAATGACGACTCACAGGAGGCTTGCCAGATTCATGGCTTCTCCGATCCTCTAGCTTGTCATTTCCTTTCTTTCCCGAAATTAATGTAGAGAGGTGTCTTGAAGAGGTGATTCGGGTGGCTCAATTAATGAAGCTTGAAGGCATTTGAATGATTGAATCTAACCAAGTTAGATTCCACAAAAAAGGTGATATATATGTATCAGTCAATATTGCTATATGTTACCAACCTACGTATCATTTTCAGGAAACTAAAAAATGAGTGAGATGTATTGACTAAGGTTAACATCATCAATAAAAAGAATGTTGAATATTTTGTCTAACACACAGAGCACGTTTGCTGGTCTAAAGGAGAGGAATCCATTACGTTTTATGGAACATTATTGTAAAACAGCTGTGTTGTTAGACCATTTTAATTGCTAGTTAAGTGTGGAAAAATGTCAATATAACACCGAATTAAGGGCATGTGTGTTTGGTTCATAATCTTAGTTTTGCTGCAAACAATAAAAGGTATCTCAACTGGTTAGATTCTTTGTGGTGGAACCTGTCCACTTGTGTTTTAAGTACTCGATTTAACGATGGTGTGTATAAATCAAAAAAAATTCCCAGTTTTGCTAACAGCGCTTGCCAGTAATGGGAATATCTCTATATAACTAGATATCCTTCTACTTGAAGGCGTGAGCTACAGAACACTAAAAAAACTTTGCTCGCCTAGTCTGGGTCATTTTAGATTTGTGAACGGGACATATTAGCAATGCTTTGTTCATCTCTTTTGCTCTGGCAACCTGCAATTGTTCTCAGCCAACTATCTATAGCTAATTAACGTTCTTGAGTAGTAGGCTATATAAACATTATTATTAGTTCAGTACAGCCTAATGTAAGGAGAGAATTATAGACTGCAAGAACACACCAAAACATGAAGCATCCAACATGGATGACTCATCTTAGCGAATTGATCGATAAAACAAAACTGAGTAGGCTTTTGATCATCTGCCAAATAGATCGTCTTTTCCATCAGTCAGACATTCAGACTGAAGATATGTACAACAGAAAGAGCATCTCAAACTTACCCACGAATGCATCTTGAGCTTGTCTTGTTTCTACCTTTCCTCTTCAGTTGCATCAGCAGAAAAAAAGGCCACATTATACAGTGATATATAGCCTAGGTAACACCAAGTAGTAATTAACCTAGAAGAGGAATGACCAAACACTACTGTTGCAAAGGTAAATAACAAAAGCTGTTGCAATAATCACATGAATCATTCCATGGGTGCAAATAAAGACAGTCATCGATCACCTCTCTAGATCTGAAAACAATACACAACGGGTGCGGGCACATGCAAAGCTTTTTTATCTGACCTTGTCCACCCCCTGCAAGTCTTCCTCCCAATCATGCAGAAAGAAACAACCCCTGCTGCAACGGTCTCCGTCCAATCATGCACACATTATTTCATGTGCCTTGCAGTATAACTGTAAAGAGAAAACCTACCCAAACCTTTTGTTGGGGAATTAAGAAAACTACACGAATTTTAATAACTACTAGCTGTACGTTAAAGAATCATAGAGTGAATTAAACTTCATGCAGCTGATTTTTAATGATGTCTTTATGCTTACAAACACCTACTTTCAATTCCTGAATCCTGATAATTTGTTATTCTTGACAATATGTACTACTAACTGACATGCATTGTAGTAATCCTTGTGGATCGACTGAAGGGTATATATGTTAGCCTACACTGATGGCAGGTTTTCATAGCTTAACAGTGAGTTTGGGCTCACTTAAAACCAGAAGGGCTGTCGTCGTAATCCCGAGCTGTGGTGTCAGGGACCGGGTTCCAGTCCCAACTGAGCTTGTCAGCGACTGAGCCCGGCGGCAGAGCAATCTGCCGCGCACCGAGCGGCGTCATTTGCGGCATTGGCGGCGGCGACGGCAGCAATGGGAGGAAGTGGCCGCCCGTCGTCGCGGCCGAGAGGTTGCCGTAGGCATGTGTGGGTCCAACCAGCGTGCTCAGCTCGTCGACGGACCTTGAGCTGCCGGCCATGCTGAGCAGTGAGTACGTGGAGGTAATAATGGCGGTCGAGCCTTGTGCCAATTGCGGCACAGCTACGGCCCCAGTTGATCTCGTCGTCGTCACCGGCGCGTACGTGATGCACTGCCTCGGGGGCGGAGGCAGAAGCTGCGGCGCACTGTGCACGGTGACCACTTGATCCATGATGGGCGCCGGCGGTGATGCAGGCGAGCATTCTCCTTGGAGGAGGTGGAAGCTGCTGAGCTGCTGCGTCGGAGACAGTGTCGTCGGTGACGATGACGATCCGTGCCGACCCGTCGGCACACAGGTGCGTGAGGAGGTCCGCCGCCCCGAGGAAGCTTGGCTTTGGGGGCTGGAGGACGACTGCCCATGGCCGTCGTCAATGCCGGAGCGCTTGTAGACGCGGCAGAGAGAGATCTCGGACTGTATCATCACCGTCAGAAAAAATTGGTCAGGATATATAGATGGATTCATTTCTTGGAAAACGAGGAACGAAAAGCGTAATAATCCAGTAAACTGAAAAGCGTAATCCAGTAAACTGAAGAAATCAGTAGTTCGGTACTACCAAACATCAGAGGAGAGGAGTTCATAGACAACAAAGAATTAGAGACTATAATTGAGAGAAGAGGAGCACATGTACGCGAATTTTAAGAATCAGTAGTTCGTACTCGTAGGAGGGTCACGTGCTACATATATACAGACATACAGTTCAGATCTGAATTCTGAAACTCTGATGAATTTAGCAAACGGAAGTCGACCGCTTTAGTTTTAGTCTGAGGATGCAAAGATCTTGCAGAATCTGGAGGACATGAGGTATCTAGCTAGGAGGGGAACTCTAGAATGTAGCTTTTTGTAAATGTCCGGTGGTGCGCAGATGTATGCCAAAAAGCGAACCCTAGCTCATATATAGATCTAAAAAGAAAAAGAAAGAGGCATCTTTTGCCTAAATATATATTCATAGAAACCATGCGACAAATAAAGTAAAAGCTCCGAGTGGAAAGCAGATCAAATGATTAGTAATTAACCACACCAAACAAACACAACTCAAGCTAGCTGGAGCTGGAGTCGGGACAAAGTAAAAAACAAGAAGACGAAGAAGACAAAGAAAACTTTTTTTTTTATTGCGATTTGGAATTGGAAGCAACGAACGAAGCAAGCAAGAACTTAGCGAAATCGATTGAGCATTCGAGCTGATGGAAACCCTAATCTTTGGGGATTCGGGGGTCTGCTGAGCCTGAGTTCACCTTGGGGATCAAGGGGTCTGCGACGTCGGTGGCCGGTGGCGGGAGGCGGTACTCGTTCATGATCCAGCTGCTGCGCACGCCCTTGGGCGCCTTGCCGGAGTAGAAGACGAGCGTCTTCTTGAGCCCGATGGGGCGGTTGTTCTCGCCGCGGATCATGCGGTCGGCGCCCGTGGCTTTCCAGTAGCCCGACGCCGTCACCCGGTTCGGCCGGTCGCCGTTCCGGTACTTGCGGTCCCTGGGCACGTAGAAGAACCACTCCTTGCCGCCCATCACCGCCATTGCTGCGCCGCCGATCGAGCAATAACAGCCGGGAGGAGCACCACCACCGCACAGGCAGGCAATTACACACAGCGAATTAATTAGCCAAGATCGAGATTCGAGGCCGCCGCTGGAAGTTAGCAGATGCATGCGCTAATCGAGGTTACCGGGGAGCTCCCATGGGTCGAAGCGGTAGAGGTCGAGGAAGGCGATGAGCTCGACGTTGAAGCGCTTGCCCTCGACCTTGCGCCGGAGGTAGAACTCGATCAGCTCCTCCTCCGTGGGGTGGAACCGGAACCCCGGCATGACCACGTCGTTGTCGTGCGCGTCTCCGGCGGCCTCGATCTCACCGCCGCCACCCACCGCCGCCTCGGCGCTACTCCCCGCCTGATCTCCTCCTCCTCCCGCTGCCGTAATAACGCTGCCGACGGCGCCGTGCCCGTCCTCCTGCAGGTCTCTGCTCATGGCATAGCGCGTGCCAGAAGCGACGGCGAGAAGCGAGCGCGGGAGCTAGCTAGGGCAACGCTGACGATCGGAGGCGCCGCGGAAGGCGGAGGCGGCGGAGGATTTGGGCCGGGGTGCACGCGCGCGAGGAGGCGAGTGGTGGGAGAGGATAAGAGGGTGGTTCTTGCACGATTGATGATGAAATGATGCACGATATATACCGGAGTGGAGGTTTTGCTAGCCCATCGGTCCCTTCCCTGTTGCTGCTATCCACCAGTCCACCACCGTCGTCTCCAGTGCCCACTTGACGATGCCTACCGCCTTCTGCCTCTATATATGTCGTCTATGGACTACTATGGTACTACGTATGGGAAATGTTTGTACCGTACACAGGTTGCGATACCTATATGTGGCTGCAATGGCAAGCGTTTAATTAGCAGATACGTCTCTGGATCATTGTATTTGCTGTGGATGGTGTTGACACCTCCTGTTTAGTGAATCAATGGTCAGGCATACATATAAAATCCGATGACTTTTTGCGAGCGATCGAGGCCAATGAGGTGGACATCTTGCTCGGATATGGAGCCGATTCCTTTGCCGGACCAATGCAAGGCCAAGAACCTTGGGCTCTGACTCCTGACTCTAGAGAAGTCTATAGCTTCTATATAGAGCTCAAATGAACAACAGCAGCAGAAAAGACGCAACCTAATAAGAGCAGATGCTTTTATGACTTGTCCACCACTCCACCTTTGTGAACAAGCCAAAAGAAATCAGAGCTTACAAGTTTTAGACTCTTATTAGAGCCCATTTGGAACACTGGAATCACACATTCATGCAGGAATTTCATAGAAAACAGTTAAGTTTCACAAGAAAAACGTATGACCTGGAATATTTTCCCATGTTCTAAATGAGCCTTAATACTTTCCGTTGAGTTAGTTTCTTCAAATTTCGAGCTTTAGAGTCCAAGTCGTCTGCTAAGCTAGAGCTTGGCCAAGCATGATCAATTGACGTCTTTTCTTGATGTGATGTTTAATTATTTTCCCCTTGTTGAATTAGGAAAAGCCGAAATTGTATCACACAAAAAATGCATGGAGATATAATTAAATCTTGTGGATTATTCGAGTATGTGATGTCCAATAATAAGCCTTGATGGTAGTAGTGTAATATCCCATTAACCTTTTAGGGAAGAAGTGATCACCAAGCTAATAGTAGGAACTAAAGCAACTACAGTATGACATAGTATACGCCCTGTACGGGATGTAGCTGTGTTGGTATAGTAGTAGTGTAAATTGTAAAAATACCTTTATTTGTACACATGGTCCCTCCAAGTAGAAGGAAAGGGACTGAGTAGGAGAATTGAAGAGGGACAGGGACTGGCCAAGATGAGTCCTGCTTTGGGCGGCTGCCTCTTCTAGGCCTCCGACGTTGATGTCTGCTTCTAATTTTCACCCTAATATTCTGGCTATCTTGGTTTCTCCTGTCTTCTAGCATCCTCCTCACCCCTTAACACAAGAAATTTTTTTTATTTCATACTACCAAAATACTTGCATGTATTATATCTTCTAGAAATAACATATATGTATCGCTGGACAAAATATATTTGCATCACAATGTGCTCCTTTGTTGCTTTTCTTCATCTTGCCTATAATACGTTGATAAAGTTTTTGAAGTATGCCCATTGGTTGCCCTAAAAAAAGAATGCACAATATGTTTGAATTTCTTGAGATTAATTACATGAAAATCGCACCCCTTAGATTTTCCATTGGAAAATAATCAAGATATACTGAACTAAAAAATACTAATGCAATAATAAAAGTAGTAAAATAATAGTTAGAGGCGATTCAAGAAGAAAAGGAGTCAATACTGGATTAAAATAAATTATGCCAGTTGGTGGTACTTGTGACAAATGCGAATGATATTGTCCAGCTATGATAATGTTCCAATTATGCATCACGGACACATTGTCAGAAGAGTCAGATCTAGAAGATGGCAGGACGATGGAGCGACAGTCTGACAGAAGAATAAGGTCAATTTTGTGTAGGGATGGAGAAGTCTGAGTCTCTGACATTTTCTGAATTGGTAGCACACATGGTCGCATGGGGCCGGGCAGCTTATATATGTGCAGGCAGCAAGGGTACGGTGGTCCATGCATGGAGACCGGAGCGTAGGACTCGCTCATTTTCCCAATATTGCAACAACTATGCAATACAGTGACAAATAAATGGTATGCCTTCTGAGAGGACCAAGACCAAATATTATGGAATGGAAGATCAACCGCTAAAACTCCAAAATGCCTTTTTTTCCCTGTTGCGCTAAATTACATTTAGATCCTTCTGTAAGGAAATATTAGATCTCAACCATCGGTGTGATATCACACTTCTGAAATTTTTAAGAAATTTTAACTAGTGTAGCCCTATTTTACAACCAGACTATGTAACAGGAGTAAAGTATGTGGGAGTGGTACCCATAAAAATGCACATTACTCTCCATTCTTGTTATAGACTAGTAGTGAAACTGCAAAATTCACAACCAGTTCTTGACACAAACCGAAAGTAAATCTCTTTATTTTAACACTGCACTTTCCACCACCCCTCCCTAGTTCGACAAATTGAATTGGTCTTCCATGATGACTCTTTGGAAAAAAAATGGTTCAATTTATATATAGAACCAGATAGATATGGTTGAGACACTTGGTCTTCCATGATGACTCTTTGGAAAAAAATGGTTCAATTTATATATAGAAACACACACGTCACACATATTGACATATATACATTGCATTAATTAATTAGGTCCAATACTCAAGTATATACATACTTAATAGTTGCTCTCTCTCCAGGGTTCTTATGCTCTTAGTTTGGAAAATGAACTAGCTGGCCATAAACATTCGAGAACCGAGGTAGCATTGCATACTCCACAACACTTGAGCTTGTGCAATGAGATATTGTGTGCATTAATTACATCTTCATTAATCTATTTAACATGTCATTTACATAAACTAATGCACTCTGGTTTGTTTATGTCGACAAATATGAAAACTGATTGTGATGCCCTAAGAGGGGTGAACTAGGCGTTATAAAAACTAAGGGCTATAATGACAACTTATCAAAACATATGCAATGCATTAGTGTTTTGCTAGATGTTTCTAGTTATTTTGTAAATTTAAAGACTTGCGACCTAAGTTCCAATGCTATAATCTAGCCTATCAAGCTATATTTGGATGTAAACACACAATTGTAAGAATATAAGTGTGAAATATAAAGAGAGCAGTAAAAATTAAAAAAAAAACTCTAGATGAGACAACTGTGACTCAGCTATATTTTACCAAAGTTTCAAGAAGGTGCAGAAGCCTTCTCCTAATCCCCATTGGAACCTTACACAAGGATGCCCACACACGAGTCCCAAGCTCACAGTCAAATAACTCTGTGAATAGACATGGGATTTCATGATATATTTCTGTATATTTGTTTTGGTAATTAATTGATAAGCAACACTTAGACTAATAATAAACTTGTCTAGATGCACATTCTTATATGTTTATATCCAAGAGATGAAAAGAGAAGAGAGTCGACGGCAAGGCCCGAAGGGCCACCCAAACGGGTGTGTCCCGCCCTCATGGTCGTATACTTTGCGCCACCGTTTTTTTAGAGAAAATTCCTTTGTTGGTCCTGAAAAACTCGTTGGTTCCTTCCTTGGCCCTAAAAACTTAAATCTTACCTATTTGGCCCTCAGTTTAACTTTGGTGCCTTCTTGGCCTTCCGTTAGCTTCTGCTGTTAAAACAGCACCCCATCTGTCAACTTTTACATGGATGGACTGAAATGCCCTTCTTCTTCCTTTCGTCCTGTGGTCGTCGTCTGTGCATGGTCGTCTTGGCTCCATGTCTGGCCTCCCCGCCCAGTAGCTCGAGGTCCCTCGCACGCGCCCGCGGCGGGGTGAGCTCGGGCCGGCGGAGGTTGGCCTCAGCTTCGGCTCCGGCATGTGGTGAACGCTGCCGAGGCAGAGGCATCGATTGCCGCCCCCCATGGCCGCTGCGCGCCATGGACGCCCGCGCTGCCGGACGCCCAGGTGCTGCCGTCACGCTTGGAGAGGAGCCGGTGGCGCGGATCGTCATCGCCTGGCAGGGAGACCTGGCAGGCATGGTAGAGTAGGGGCACAGCAGGGCATTTCAACGGATGGGGTTGGTTTTTAACGGGAGAAAGCTATAGAAGGCCAAGAAAGGCATCAAAAATAAGTTGGGGCCAAATAAGTAAGATATAAGTTTACAGGGCCAAGGAAGCAACCAACGAGTTTTTCAAGGCCAAGAAAAGGAATTTTCTCGTTTTTTTAGCCATGCCTTGTAGCTTAAAATTAAATAGTGCCCAAATATTATATGAGAATCCTAAGATTCTGTAGGGGGGGCAAGATATATCCGTATGTGCTATCTCTGTGGGCGTAGCTTGGAGTGGGAATGTTGTTTATGGAACCTTGGACAATTTTTGGATAGGAAAAATACCCCTACACTAAAGAAGTTTGTTGAAAACCGGGCTGGCATAAACGGTGGCAGTTTGTGGATCAAGATGTGATTCTGATTCGAAGTAAGTACGAAAGGGTCGGTCAATAGCATAGCTCTTTTTTTTTCTCCTTTCGAAGGAAAGGCCTTCGCATTCTTAATCTGGTAGGGCCGGACGGCTTTGTTTGCCCTAGCTTGGCGAATCGCGCCCCTGACCGTTCTCGCGAAGTCTTTGCAACGGCTGGGAAACCAGTCTACGAAGCTAAGCATATTACCACGGCGACCATAAAATACGAGATCGGGCCCCTTCTCAAACATGGAATGGCCCAAGAAGCTAAAAAGCGGGTTCAATCTCACTCGGATTGCCACCAAAACCGCATGAAACTCTGTTGGAGGGCAACATTTCTTTCGTATGGCATCTCCTCGTAGCTTTTGTTCATGATAAGCTTTCCAAAATCCTCCAAGTAGTTTCAACATTAGTGATAGTTAACTTCATCTTCTTTTCATGTGCAAACTTAAGGTATCCTCTATTTCACATGTTTATTGGTTATGCAATTAAATTGAATTTGCTTGACGGTTAGCCGTAAAGCTTCATTTCTTTGACTGTTTTAGTATTTTTCTTAGTGGTTTTTGGGACTCAACAAATTGCATGGTTTGATCAACTCAGTATGTAAGTAAAGCTTTTATAAAGTATATTTTATAGATGTAGTGTATATATTACTACTATGAGACGCGCCATATGGAGATGCAGGGGCTGTGAGCAAGTGCATGAACCCCTGCTCTATGAAAAACATGACGGACATATCTTCATACAGAGCAACCAAAACCTGGACCAAACTAGACCTCTCGTTTTGAATCTTAGCTATAGTATATTTCACTCTTGAACAAGTTAAGCTACACCTTAGCTCTGGTGGCAAAGCACGAGACACCATCACTGTCATTTTAATTATTTAAAGACAGCACACATATATACTTATTAGCTAGCTATATATAGCCGACAGAATATACAACAATATGCACATCTCCATCGAATGCACATCTCCATTGATCTAAATTAACTACAAGTAGTAGTATAGTCTAAATTAACTACATGGAGTAGTATAGGCTATAGAGCACAGAAAGAGAGCATAAGGGACGACGAAGGCTTTTCACAAGTAGCTGGCGATCCTGTACTCTGATGCGTGTGTGCATGGACTGTATTGTGTAGGGTTGGTCCAAGTGAAGCCCGTGACTGGCTTAATCACAACTCACACGAACGTACATCACTTATCACTGTGAGTCGGTGACGAATAATCGATCGTTAATTTTCAGTTCTGCTTCGTTAAAAATGAGACCAGCCTAGCTAGGAAGAACACTAAAATCGAGTTAGAGAAAAATTAATTAAATCTGGATGGTTAGGTGTATGACTACTTCCCCACTTAACTAGTTGAGAATTAAGATGGACTCAGTTTCTGTTGGTTCATTAATCGAACAAATGGATTTGCTCAGAACGCTAAATGTACAACTTATGGTTCTGGTTGAAACATCGCACAAACAAGACTATAGATGAACTGAGGAAATACGATAATCAATCGTGCCGTCGCGATTCTCCTAGCCCCTATAAATATTGTAACTCTAGAAAAAGAAACCTTGAACATTTTTTTTAGAAATAGAACATTGAACATCTATTTGTGTGTATCAAACAATCAACTCAACACAATAAAACAGCGGTTTCGTAAGTGTTTCTGCGCAAGGTTTTGTAACTAAAGGTGTGTTTGATCGAGGAGCGGGGTGGAACGGAACCATCCCATCCCGCGTTTGGTTCGAGAACCTGAAACCTGACAAGAGTGGAACCATGAACCATCCTACGTGAAGGAATATTCCCCCAAGATTTGGGATGTTTCCGCTCCAAAAAATTGGCTAGAGGGGCACATCCCACCTGCACGACATTTCTCTTTGTCTCTCTCTCCCTCGTATCTCATCCCATACAGGCATCCGGCGAGGCAGGGCGGGGCCATGTCCTCCAGCGAGGCGGAGTGGGGCGGGGCTGAGCCGTGGCGTTCGGTGAGGCAAGGCGGACAGAGCTCGCGGCGGCGCATGTGGATACAAGGCAGCTGGAGTCAGAGCTCGCGCCGGCGGCGCCCGCGGATCTGAGGCGGCCGGAGGCGAAGCTCGCAAAGCGGGGCCACGCGGAGGCAAGGCGGCCAGAGATGGAGCGGGCAGCGAGGCGGCGGCGGCACGACAGTGAGAAGCTAGAGGGCGGAGGCGGAGCACCCGGCAGTGTACAGAGGCAAGGCGGGTGGCGACGGTGTGCCATGGACAGGAAATACACTAATAGATGTGTTTCTATGACATGTAGGCCCGTAGTTACGATGTTAAACGGAGTTGGAATCATTCTACTTCCATCTCTCCAACCAAACACAAGAATAGAACTGCTCCGTTCTTCAACCAAACATAGGATAGAACCATTCTATCCTCGGATTCAGAAATGGAGCCATTCCATCCCATAGCGTTCTCTAACCAAATGGATCTTAGGTTACGTACGCAGTGTTTCTTCATAGTGACATTTCCTCCTACCTCTTATGGACTCTCCTTTTCTTTATAGAAACCAATCATATAGAACTAGGAGTCTTAAACTCACTTCATCTGTGCGTGATGATTGGCCTGCGTATAAGGCTAAGGGCGCTTCCAACAGTTCTAGCCAGTGGCTGGCAATTTGATGTCCACGTCAGTGTAGGTAAACAATATAAAAAGGAAGCCCAACACCAAGCCGCATTTCACGCATGAGAGAGAAGACAGTTTTTCTCGGACAGAGTGCGAGACTAGCTATTTCGTCGTCGCTAGCGAGGCTGATTTTCGTTCTCTCTCCTCCACGTGAGATACCGAGCCTACTCAGCACTCAAATAGCTAGCTGAAATCTTGTTGTTGGAGACGCCCTAATAAGATGGACTGATATAGGAATGACATAATGGGCATATAATATCTTGACTAGATAGTGTGATCATGACCAACGCTTGGCTAACGGGGACTTAACATGCACTAATCTAGGGCTTATTGTTGCATGCGGTGTATGTGCATTTTTATTAGTTACAAACAACGTGTCGGTAGGCACACCGCACATACATTAACGCATACACCACTACTACAGAAGTCTGCTACGGGAGCATCACCCAAATAACACTAGAAACGGCTCCAATTTAGGGCAGTTCCTGTTGTGCCCAAGGTGGATCCCACATGGTGCACCGCTCCTGCTGCATAGCAGGAGCGGTGCACCTTACCAACCGCTCCTGCTAAAGCAACAGCAGGAACAGTTCGCTCTATCTACCGTTTCTATAAAATGAACTCCAAGAACGGTGATCAGGTGCACTGATCTTGCTCTTTCAGTCCGTTCCCGAACATGCAGCCGGAATTTTTGACGAACTGGCGCGAAAATCAAATCATCAATTCTCTCCTCTTTTATTGCTCCCAGGAGCCCACCACCGTCAGCCATCTCCACCTTATCTTCTCCACACTCCACTGTCGCCCATCCTCGACGCGCCATTGCGCAGCCGCGCCGTCGCCGGCCCTCCCGAACGCCGCGCCACCGGCCCCGACGCCGACGACCCCGCCTCGGCGCCGCTGGCCCCGACCTCGACGCCGCGCCGCCGACCTCGACGCCGCCACGCCACCACGCCGCCGGCCATGACCCCGACCCTGCCTCGGCAACGCCTCACCACCAGCGCAGGAGCCGAGCAGCGCCGCCACCTCTCCCAGCTCGGCCCCACCTCATCGACGCGCCTCCCTCCGAGCTTGCCCCTCCCTCCCCATCCTCGATGCGCAGCGGCATCGAGGGCGCGCGCGGCGGCGACGACTGGGCACGCGCGGGGCAGCGGCGGCCGCCGAGCGCGCGGGCCAGCAGCCGTCGGGCGCGGCGGCGGCGACCGGGCGCGCGGGGTAGCCGACGCGGGGCAGCTTTTTTTTGTTTTTTTAATCTTGCAGTAGGAGCGGGGCATGTGGTAAACCGTTCCTGCAGTGGTCACAGCAGGAGCGGACCACTGCAGGAACGGTTCAGGCCCGTTCCTACTGCATGTTTCACTATAAAAACCCACGAGCGAAAACATTTGCCAAAACCGTTTTTATAGAGATGTCTAGAGCCGTTACTGCTGTGGCTTGTTATAGCAGTGCACATCCGCTCTGCAACAACCAAGCGACAGCATCACGCGTACGTGAGCGTACGCCTGGTCTCATCCGACTTGTTGGTAAAAGGTTAGTTGGCATGGTACGCAGGCATGCATCACTCATCGCTCGTCCGTCCTATTGTGCGCGTACAAGGCCAACCAGGCTAGCTGTGCGCAGAGTTGCTCGGACACTGACCATTGCAGGCCAGGACGCGCCTACGGCCTGGACTTGGGCCGTGCCAGTGCAGGACGCGCTTCGGTCGCTGGGTGGACGATATCTTCTAGGGCGTGCATGCGTACGTGTCTCTGACAGGTCAACCCATGCATGTACACGCACGCACGCATATGCATGCCGCATGTGGATGCATGCATACACCATATGCATGGCGCCGACACGTGCATTTAATTCAAGTCTGCACTACATGCGATGCGATCCGGTATATGTACGCTATCACATGTGACTCGCTGTATGTAATGTAGGTGAAGAGAGACGAGGACCTGTGGACGAAGCGCGATGTGGAACCGTACGTACTGTCGTACATGCTATTGAAGCGCTAGAATTTGCCGGAGATGTGTTTGACTTTTGCATGCTCACGCCATCGGCTGTTAGCTGCATGTTGCATATCGCGTCCATCGATCTCGTCGTGGCGTGGCACGGTATCGGTTACTCCCATCTCTTCCGGTCCCCCTCCCTCACGTCCACGCTGACAATATAGTTTTGGCTCTCGGTCCCCCTCTCCCACGTCCACGCTGACAGTAGTTGTACCGGCTGTATATATACACAAAAGAGTACTCTACACGTACAAAACTGTAAATGTGTATCAGTATTGAATTTAGAGAACATGCGATGAGATCAATTACAGTTACAAAGAAAGTTGTTTTCTGCTTATAAAATGTTTACAAAATTTTAATCGCAGTAGAAGTGTAGGGAGTAGTAGGGACTATACCCATATGTCATCACCCACGACCCATTATTCCTTGAAATATGGAAACAAGTGATGGGCAACTCAGAGGTACACATGAATCTCTTCTCCATTCTTTTTTTTTAAATTTGCCAAAATACTCCATGAACAGTGTGTAAAGACTATGACATATGGATGTTGATGATCAATTCCAGACACATGTACCAAATATGTCGTACCTTCTTTGGAAGCATCGTCAAGGCCCCTCTCATCCAGTATGCTGAATCTTTGAGGGAAACCCTGTCTAGTTTCCACTAGGCGGGCGAAGGGGGCGTTTGGGCGTTGTGTTCCTTCTTCAAGGCCGCTCTCGTGATCTCTAGCTTTCCTTGGCTCGAGGGTGTCGCGAGGTCCCCACCTTCTGATGTCTGTTTGCTCCTAGTGCTCGTCGGTTGGGGACCAAGCTTGGTGGTGAAGAGTCGGAGCTACTTTGCATAGGTGGCATCGAAGTTCGGCAACGATGATGCACCGTGATTTTCTTCCTTAATGTGCTAATGCTTGTGTGTAAGTGGTGCTAGGTGGTTTTGGCTGTTCGTGTTGCCTACCGTGGGAAGTCGAAGCTGCTCGTCTCTCATATGAGCTCAGCAACGATGACAAATGGTGGACTTCACTGTGGGGGTTTCACTGGCAGTCCGTCTAAACCGGCGATTTGTGAAAATTTTGGGCCCGGTTTTTCTTAAAAACCGGATCAACTCTTTTCTTCTTAATTGAAAGGTAGAGCTCCTGTCATTAACGTTAAAAAAAGACACATGTACCAAATACAAACATGGAACATTGCATTAATCACTTACAATTTGGTATGGAGTGAGTACAAAATTGTGGAGGTGACAATTGTCAATATAATGCATATTACAAAAAAACACTTGATAATTTTTAGTGACTACTTTCCATCGAATTTCATATCACAAGGACATGAGGGTAACTGGATCTCCCAACATGTGAAATATAACAGTTAGTGACAGAATAGGTATTGGATTTTAATCTGAAAGGGCATTTCCCTGTTCTGAATAGCATGTGATAAAATACTGGATTTTTTTTCTATTTCATTTTTAATCTCTAGCTTAGTTTGAAACAACACCAGAAGAGTAAGAGCGAGGAGCAATAATATATCTTGCTTGAGTGTAACATCCAGTATGGTCACAGGAGGACGCATTCAATTCCATCGGTGAGGTGGGTACATGAGGCATGCATATAAATATTAAGTACTAGAGCCTTTAATTTTTTTTGCCTCTCTACTACAATTTCCGTTCCAGCTGTTTGCATGCATGACCAGCGACGGATCAGCCGGCTGCTGGCCGGTGGGCCGTGCTGATCCCATAAAACTTGCAGTTAATACCGGCGGTGAGGCCGTTCTCGCCGCCGCCGCCGCCGGCGGCCCCCTACTTATTGCGGCCTCAGCTGGCGACCGAAGCATCTCTATGACGACGTGTACTCGTGCGCGTGCACGGAGGCGGAGACGACGACGACCACCACCGATCCACCAACTCCGATAACAAATTGTCTGTGGTCTCCGGTCGCCGGCCAGTTGACTTTGTTCCTCCATGATGCGTGCGTGCGTGCATGCCATGGCCTTGGTTGACCGTCGACCGCCAGCTGACTTGTGGGGATGAAGTGCGTGGACCGCCGTGTGTCATGGGCTCATGGCCATGGAGGGATTCCATCACAGTGATGACTGATGATGGCATCCATCTCCACCACCCAATGGCTTGAAATGTCATCTTACATTTCTGGTATGGTCAACGTCTCAATAGATCGTAGACCTTTTTGGTCTTGTAAAAAAGGAGTCGAACCTAGATTCTGGATTTTTTGAGATTAGAATCTAGATCTTGAGCGCGCGTATGGCAGCATCAAACTCCAAGCGAAGACTTTATCACAAAAAAAAAAAAATACTCCAAGCGAAGGCTGATTTTTTTTTTTTTTTGTTGTGTGATCGACTCCAGCCCGGCCCATGGCAATGAGGTCCACGGGAGGACGGATTCCAGCCCGGCCCGTGTGGAAATCTAGTCCAGTAGCCTGTGCAATAGTCTATGGCTTTCTCTACGGTGCCTCTACTGCATGCTATCACTGATTGTTGTGCTAAATCTGCTTACTAGCACTATTTATTATGCATCACGCTGCAATAACTGTGGAGGCTCAGAGAAGCCTGCCTCAGAACAGACAGGCGATATATCTTCGGCGGTCTTGGCTAATTTGTTTGAAAAATAGTCTATACATCTTTGGCGGTCTTGACTAATTTGTTTGAAAACTAGCCGTTCATTGTCACGTAAGCGTGATGATAGTTAGTGTATGTTTGCTGGTTTACTTGTAAGCATAGCCCCCATTACCATGTAGACATGAGGTATGAGATTTAACGTTCTCAATTTATCGTACTCGATTCAGCATTCCATGTTTTTTCTATTGAACCCGAGAAATCCAGATTTTCATTCCTGCGGATGGCATGATGAGACGTGCCACCGTAGGCTCTAGGCCTATTTGTAATAAGGGGAAATTTTCTTATCCCTGTATTTATTTGTGAAATCGAACTATTTTTTGTAAAATTCGTATGAAATTTCTGTAAAATTTCTGCGTTACAATAATGAAATCGCCTAGTATTTGGCACAATTTAGCACCAACATGGTGTACTACTATAAGGAGTACAAAATTCACTTCAGTGCAGCGCGTCGAAGAGAAGCACGCATGATACATCCCTGATTAAGCCGCGGCAGCGCCGGCCACCTCGGGCGCTGGCAAGGGCGGGAGGCCGCCGAGCCACGGGAGCAGCCTCTCGTGGACGAGGTCCGGGCGGTCGTCGTGCGGGCAGTGGCCGACGCCCGGCAGCATGTGGAGCGTCACGTTGGGGAGCTCCGACGGCAGCTTGGAGAAGAACTTCCCCACGGGCCCGTCGATCGGGGTGAAGGGGTCCCGGTCGCCCCACAGCACCAGCACCGGCACCTCCGCCAGCCGCGGCATCAGCGCGATCGGGCTCGGCCCCGGCGGCCCCGTCACCGTCGACACGAACGCGTCCAGGGCGCCCTCCGTGTCAGCCGGACCCCTGATGATCTGCACATCATATATACTAGAAGTTCATCAGAGATTTTAAAAAAAAAAAACAAATCTAAAGATCCAGTGATCGATCCGCAGTTCTTCAGTGTCTGTCAAATTAACTCATTGTTGAAGAAACAGGTGATGAACGTTAGGATTTAGGAGATGTGTGTGCGAGAGAACATTATTATTTACCTCGACTAATTCGTCGTCGACGGCATCTTTGTTCCCGTAAACAGAGAGCAGGATGTCCTTCAGGTTGTCCCTGCAGCGTTCAGGTCAGAATGTCACAACAGTGTCGTCAATGTGGTTGTCAGATGAGAAGGAAGGGCGCAGATGGGCGTGCCTGTTTTTCACGCGCTCAAACAGCGCCGATGCTATCGGGCGTTGTTTCAGAAGGAAGTCGATCAGCCAGAGCAGAGGCAGGAGCAGCTTGATCCTCCAGTCGTCGACGATCGCCTTGTTGTTCATGCCGCCGGCGCAGTTCAGCAGAACAAGCCCCCGAACGACGTCTCTGCTGGACTCTGTTCACCATTAGTATGTAGCAATAAGCCAATCAAATGCCGTAACGAAAAAACCGAGTTTGCAGGAAGAGGGTATTTACAGAGATTATTGGTGGGTTGGGACCTGAGGCGGCAATGACGCATGCAAGGCTTCCGACAGAGTTGCCGACGAGCACCGTGGGCCTCCTGACGACCTCCGCCAAGAAATCCAGTATCAACTGCATGACACAGCACGCACACCATTGTTTTCTTTACATGATTTGTTCTTTCGAAGCTAGGTATCTTCAGTAAATGTTATGAGATCAACTCAGTTCAAACATCAGACTCCAGGTTCAGGTTCATGCCCACGTACTGTATCTATGAGAATGGAGTGAGAGCACACTCACCTCAGCCCATGTCTCCATCGTGTAAGAGAACCCAATGGGCTTGTCCGAGGCGCCGAACCCCAGTAAATCGATGGCGTAGACGGTGTAGGATTCAGACAGCACCCCAATGTTCCTACCAATGAGTTGATCGGTCAGTGATCTCCTCTGCATATGCCATATGCTCGTCTAGTTCATCGGCCGAACACATAGCGCGCGTGCACCACCGATCACGCGATGAGCTTGGATTTCATCAGAAAATTAAGGCCACGGACGGACAAGGCCGGCTCATCGCTCACCTGCGCCAGTGCGCGACGGAGGCGCCGAAGCCGTGGACGAGCAGGACAGGCGGGCCCTGCCCTCTGGCGAGGTAGTTCACGCGCATCCCTCGCCATGTCCAGGTGGAGCAGCCCCGGCGCAGCTCCTCCAGGGACAAGGACGACGCCGTCGTCGCGGCTTCTTGGGCTGGGGCAGCGCTGCTGGTGCTGCCGCCGCCCGAGGCGCGCGTGAGGACAAGGGCCCCACCTCTGGGGCTGAAACGGCCATGGGTAGAAGGCCGCGGGGGGGAGGGGAGCGAGGAGAAGCGGTGGTGTCGGGCTGGTGTCGGAGCAGCGGCGGCGGAGAAGGAGAGGAGGCGGTGGTGGTGGGCGGCAAGTGCTGCCATATCCACCCCCTCCCGGCTCAGTGGCTATCGCGGGTGTTCCGTTTTTTACGGTTTGCTGTCTTGGAACGACAGGTGTTCGGTGGCTTCTGCGTTGAGATGTGTGCACATTTTTACTGTTTATATTTTTATTAACGGCAAAAAGTCTATTGCATAAACTATAAGACTACGCAAGTTGTCTGATTTTCAATGTAGAATTATAACACATGATACTAAACATCTCGAGCTATTAAAATTAGACAATTTGAATCTTTAACAGGTTTTCAAGGTGGTTTTCTAATATTTTAAGAAATAACAATATCTTATTTCATCTGTAAATTCCATAATCAATTAATTTTAAATTAGAAAAATATGAAACTTGTGCAATATTTTTTCTAAAAATATAGTATATCTGTTAGCTCACTTTTGGAATTTATTCATTCATATTTCTCTGTTTCAATTGGAGAAACAAAACAATAGATGTAAAAACACGAACATTCAAAATAACTCTGAATAGAACACTAATAGATATTTGGTATAAGTTGTTTATCTTTATAATTAAAATAAATTAATTATAAATTTTAGAAATTAAATAAGATTTTATTATTTCAAAAAATAGAATACCACCTTCAAAACCAGCTTCATAGTTCAAAGTGCTTGGTTTCATAGTTTAAAATTGAAAATCAGAAGATCTAGACAATATATGGTTGTAAAATAGATGTTTTCCTTCTTGCTTTCAAGAGTACGCACTATAAAAGATATTGTTTTTTATCAAACAATTTAAGGGATCTATTATATATGTACTACCTCCAATTACAAACGCATCGAAAAAAATGGAGGTAGTATTTGATAATGCTGTGTGTTGTTATTGCTCGACGTAAGGAGTTTACCATAAATCATCATCATGATTCATGACAACTCTTACTTTCAATTTTTCTGCAAAATTCTTACTCCAAATTGTTTTCATGGATTGACTTGTATCGCTTGGTTTATAAATGATCGTCATACATTTTTGTTTAGATTTAAGCAATTATACCCATGGGATGCACCATATTGTTTTCAGAGATCGATTTGCATCGTTTGGGTTTATAAAATATCTGGTTATGTTGATTTAAAAGTTACTTTGTATTTTCAACATGCCCTATGCATAGCTTTTAAAATCCAAGGCCGTGTTCTCAAATGCATGGGTTTCTATTTGGGTTTTGTTCACCTTCCAACTTTATATATTCAGTTCTTTTTTTTAAAGTGACCTTTTTTATTTTTGTCGAAGAAGATAAGTACATGTATTTAACTTTTCATTGCAATAAAAAAATCCATTGTTTGGAACCTTAGTATCTTTATAGTTTCTAGGCAATAATACCGTGATTTATAGGAGTACCATAGTATTTTTAGACTACAAGGTATTTGATTGCATTCTAAAAACTATGTTTTCAAAACCACGGTTTTGTAGATACTATGATATCTTTGGACTACTAGAAAGTTACTCCAACTCAAAGGTTTCATAACTTGGTTAGCTCATGCCTAAATATCATGGTTTATAATGTTGTATCGAATAGTAGGTACTAGGTAATTTCAATAGAACCAGATAAAATTATGGTGTTGTCGTGACAATTGCAAAGGTGGGGTTCCTAGACTATAGGTTTAATAAACATTTATGCCCATATCTAATGTCTATGAATAGACCGCTTAGGTTGCTAAAAAAAAATGTATACATCAACAAATTAGTAAGAAAAATGACAAATTGGATCTATGTTACATTGCTGCTCTATTTTTCATGATTAAATTTCAAAAATCTCAGGAAACACACGATATATTCCCTTTAGTTTTAAATATAAATCGTGGTTATTTTTTTCTACAATTTCAATTGTTCATCTTATTCAAAAAAGCTTATATAAACATATAAGAAAACAAGTTATGCCAAACTCTCTACAATGATAAAACAAATCACAACAAAATAAATAAAAACTTACAAATTTTTTTAATAATACAAACGATCAAAATTTTAGGAAAAATAACCGTGACATATAGTTAAAACTGAAGGAGTATGATTTTGACAAACCAGAGTGCTATGAATATTTGAAAAAAGAAACTAGAGTCACCGGGTTCGGTCATGCTCTTCTTCAACCTCGAGATGCCTTCTTCTTCCCCCTTCGCAGGCGCCTTGCTCAACCGTCAGATTAGGGGAAGGAATTTGGGGCTCGTTGCTTGTCGACGGTTGTCACCACGAAGCAAAAGACAGAGAGCCCTCTCAAAGCTCCCATAGATCCCAAAATTGGAAGATAATATGCACAATTACCTTGCATGGCACGAGAGACCGCAAAGAGATACGGTGTCTAATGTATAAAAATTAAAAGTAAATAAAAAGATCCAATGACATGCTCAGTCACTTGGGAAAAGCAGAAAAAAAAAAAACCGGCTCAAATCTCCCAGAAATGCCCACAACTTTGTCCCAAAATAAAACCTCACCCCGTCCTGCGACTCTGCGACCCTGTCTTCCCTTCCCACCTCCCTGTGTTCGCCTCCCCCCTCGCCTTCGCCGCCGCCGCCGCCTCCTCCTCGCCGGAACCCTAAATGGACTCCGGCGCCGGTGCGCACTACTCCGCCCGCACTGCGGAGGAGGTCTTCCGCGACTTCCGCGGCCGCCGCGCGGGCATGATCAAGGCCCTCACCAACGGTACGCTCGCTTCCCGCCGCTCGCTCCCTTTGCTCCTCCCGATTCCGCCTGCCTGTCTGGCTGCTTCGCCGGTGCTGACGTGTTGCTTGCTTTGGTGGTTTGCGCAGATGTAGAGAAGTTCTTCCAGCTGTGCGACCCCGGTGAGTCGGCTCGATCTCCTCCGGTGTAGGGTTTGGGGCGGCCGGCAGTCTCGTGGCTGCTAGGGTTCGGGGTTCGGTTGCCCTGCATGGCATTCCGAAGCTAAATTTGGTGAATTCTCTGTTATGGAAATGGGAGTTCTATACGGGTCGTGTTGCTGTGGTTTCAGTCAATGACGTAGTGGTTTAGAGTGGGTTGGTGGATTGTAAGCGTAGATTGGGCGCAAGTCCGTTGGAATCCTCGAACTCGTGAGGGTTTTTCGGTTCGCGTGCATTATTAGCTATAAACTTTTTTTTGCTCGTGGTTGCCGACTTGCCATCACTGCAAATGTACCGAATTTTGGGAAGTTCCAGATATGGGTGCGTGGGAGTCTCCAAATTAGCCATGTTACTGCTTCTACCATATTCCATAAATGCAATACACGGTCATGACCTTAGAATTAGTTACTCTCTATGTTTGGTGAAACTAGAACCGACTTTTTGTGCCAATTGTGCCAGAGGATTGGCTGTGAACTTGCTTCATTTATCTTGTCTGCTAGTGCAATCAATGTACTACGTCCAATTGCAAATGTTTGTCACTCTCTAGTTCACTTTTGAACTAGGCAGCTTCAAACAAAAAAAAAATGGAGGTAGCAGCTTTTTCTTTGCAAGCCTAGCATTTTTTTGGCTTATTACTTGCATTTCACTTCCAAACATGAGTCTTCTATATCTGCTAATTTGGCTTTTTTGAACAGAAAAGGAAAATTTATGCCTTTATGGCTACCCCAACGAAACATGGGAAGTAACTTTGCCTGCGGAGGAAGTTCCTCCAGAGATCCCTGAACCAGCTTTGGGAATAAACTTTGCTAGGGATGGCATGAACGAGAAGGACTGGTTGGCGCTAGTTGCTGTCCACAGCGATTCCTGGTTATTAGCTGTTGCATTCTACTTTGCAGCACGGTTTGGGTTTGACAAAGAGGCCAGGTATTATTCCAGGCATTGGAACTTTGCATTTTCCTTAAAAAAGAATTTATGTATATTTTGATTTGTGTCCTTCATTCACTACGTCTTCAAAAATTCATCAACCGGTCCGTTAATGTTGACTAGCAGATATGAAAGACTTGAAAAATGGTATTCATCATTGCTAACTTGTAATTCCCACCTGACTGAAAAAAAAACTCATTGTGCTTTCTCTTTTGTTAAGGATCAGTTTGATTCTTAGAATTAGTGTTTGCTTGTGTAATTTGCGCATCATCAAAGATCGGAGTTGAATTGAAATTGGCCTGCAGTTCCAATTGTACTGATCGGATTTCGATTACAAAAGAATTGCCAGCAAGAATTAGGATTCAAATTGAGTGTTTTTGCTTAGCACATTTGATGAGATAAACTAACATGTGCACTGGGCAATGTATCGGAAGAAGCTTGGCTCTAGTACTGTGATGAACAGCATCAATGGCACTTGGAGTTGGAGCCCAGCATGTCATCAACCCCTAGAACTAAGCTGTGTGCCATGGGGAGGCCTAGGGAGGTGCCAACAGCTATGACCCAGTTGAATGTTGCACATGCTCAGGACATTGATACATTTGGGGAAGAGGCCACTCAGAGACAGACTAGCCAACAGAGAGTGGAGGATGAAGGGGTGGGTGGTGATATTGAGAGCCCATCTATTATTGCCACTGGCAATGAGGAAGAAACAGTGCTGTCAATTAGGAAGAGGCATCATCATATCTGAAGTCATGGAATGAGGTGAGGCCAGTGGAATGATCGAGGAAAGGGTTGTTACAGTGGTGAGTGGCAGATGGTGGTAGGTCATAATCAGGGTGCACCATAAGAGGATATAGGCTTTATTTAGGAGACCACCTTAATTGATTTGTTTGTTTCATTGGTCTCTGCTCTGCTGATTACGTCTCTCTTGCTTGGAAAAAGATTTCCTGTGCTGGAGTCTTGGTGGTTCACTGTTGCTTCCATGTATTTGTTCTTTTTTTTTTAAAAAAAAATGGCTATTCGATGCATGCCATAGGTTTTAGGTAGAGCATGCCCTACATAACGTGTGACATAAACAAGGAACAACTTATTCACTAAAATAAGAAAGCCCAGCGCTTTTTCATAGATGAGATGAAGCGTGAAGTGTTGGTTGGGTCGACTTATCTTTAGTCATCTGTAATGTGAGTGCATGGATCTTTGGCTTATCCTTGCCTAGCAGGGAATTGGCTGTGCACGAGGCTGTTTTCTCTTCTCTATAATATAAAAGATGCGTAGTTGTCCTTCACGTTCGATAAAAACAATTCACTGAAATATAGTCTTCCCGTTGTACATACACTTCTGCTCCCTATGTTCTTTTTTATTGTCGCATTTTAGTTCAAAAATGAACTAGCAGGCTACAAATATTCAAGAATGGAGGTAGTATTGTTTTTATAGCACAGGAATATATTTGACTGCCACTGCTCTTGAGATTATTTGTGTTGTTAGTCCATCATATCTGTATAGCTGGAGCCTGCCTAAATGCTAGGTGACACTGACACTGTAATATTGTACCACTAACCATCTAATGTACATAAGTCCATTTGATCACCATGTAGTGTAGGTGATCAGCCCTGGTCTACAGCTCGACTACCAATTACTGCATAGACAACACTGCCTTTATTACATCCTCCTGATTCTTGTAGTTTTGGGCATCAACACAGTAGACAGTACCTAGTTCACACCTTTGGCCATTATTTCTTTTAATCACAAAAGATGGTAGATTTATTATAATATGGAAGAAGTTTGATAAAATCCATTAATATCATTTTCACATGACTTTTTTATATTTTTATGTATATTAGCGGTCAAATTTTATAAGATTAAGCGCATGTTGATTCTAGAACATATCCTGCACTAGTTGTTTATAATGTGTACTCTACAGTTCTCTGTTTCCTGATTAACTATTGATCAGTTATGGTGAGTTAAGTAGCCCAAAGCAAAAATTCTAACCTTGAAAGTTGAGTTTGGAACACCACAGTTCACTTGTATGTTTGAAAAAGCATCAATTGTACAACAAGCTATTGTTGATTTTTTTTTCACCTGAAACAGCTGCATTACATATTGAAAAACTGCTAGATTTGCTACTAAATCAGCACATATGGAGGCAAAGGTTCTGATTTTTTGGCGCTATAGTGGAAATAGATAGCCGATAAAATTTTAGTTTTACTGTTGGAGCTAAATGTAAACAGATTCAGTTTTGGGTTTGATTAATTGTCTAGCATAATGCATAAGTCATTAATGCATTCGTGACGATTTTAATGACCTAAAACTTTAAAATTTTGTTGGCAGTGGATTTTTTTTTAAAATACATCTATCCCGCTGGACTCAAGCCCCAGTGGCTTGAAAGGGCTTTATGAAGTGTTTGAATTGCATCATTGACTGACTCCAGAGCTATCTGAACCTACATCTGAGCCTACCATTTTGTTTCGATTGAGAAGCAGAACCATCTCGTCCAGCACCGAGCAGTCATTCTTGATCAAGGCTGCAGTTTAATTTTGCCAGACCAACTCGTCCATAAGAAAAACAGTGGACGACATCGTCTGGAACCACGCTGACCTGAATGGACTGGTCCAGCAAACCAAACAGCCTGTTAGTCTCTTGCTTGAAATAAAGCTATTCCCTTCTGACATCTTACAAGTCAAGTAGAGCATACAAGAGTTCTGTTGTTGGGATGCAAGCCTGTTGCTTTACTTCAGATTTCAGAATACATCTTCGTGGGTTCTTACTCAACAACTTTGTTCCTTAGCTTCGCATGGTTGTAAACTTATACAAATTGGTGTATAGTTGAGCGATATGCTAGTTGGTGAACATGAAAAGGTGTCTCAAATGTTTGATGAATCTTATAAGTTATAATGTATTTTTTCCAGATTTTGCATCTTTGATCAAGAATCAATAGCAAGTGATTGAAAATGTAATGTGACTTTAACTTCGGCATTAATAGAAAAGAGATTGATTGTCTGAATAAAATGTAATAGGTGATTGGTAGACCTGACCAGAATGGGTGTCATCCTTTTTGAACTAGTACAACAGAGTATGTGACTATTTGTTGATGACGGCGAATATGCAAGGGACAAGGGGTAAAAATAACCAACTGGTAGAAAAAGGAATGTCAGGTTTTTTCTTACTGGTGGCTTTGCAGGATTTGGTCAAGTAAAGGGATCTTCAGGAAACAATAGACATTCTTTTTATGGATTCCAATACTGCTATCTTGGTTTTGCCACTTTAGAGCATTCAAGATTAATATCTGTTGCAAAGAATAAACAGTTTTCTGCTGCTATGGATGTTTGACAACATGTGGTTTGTTTATCCCTTTTCAGGCGGCGACTTTTCAACATGATAAATAACTTGCCCACGATATTTGAAGTAGTGACTGGGGCTGCCAAGAAACAAGCCAAGGAGAAGGGCCCCAATAGTACCAGCAAAACCAACAAACCAAACTCAAAAATGGTAAGTTTAGGCACTTTTTATGCTGCCTTCAGTATTTGCATCACTGAGAATTTCATTTGTTTCAGACATCAAGACCTGAATCTCATTCAAAGGCGACAAAAGTAGCGGCACCCCCCAAGGATGATGATGATGAGAGCGGTGAAGAATATGAAGAGGAGGAAGAGCGTGATAACACCTTATGTGGATCCTGCGGAACAAATGACGGCAAGGACGAATTTTGGATCTGTTGCGATAGTTGTGAGCGGTGGTACCATGGAAAGTGCGTCAAGATAACGCCAGCACGAGCTGAGCACATCAAGCACTACAAATGTCCAGATTGCAGCAACAAGAGGGCAAGAGCCTAGCATCAAGCCTGGTGAGACTCAGGAGCCAAGCAAAGCGCCAAAATCGTGGATGTCTGCAGATATGGCCTAGCTGTCTAGCTTGTAGACTTGTTTTTTATTCGAATGGACGCTGTTAATTCACTCCGTTGTCTTGGCAGCTCATGTTGCTCGGGCCTAATTGTGTTTTAATGTCTTATAAACGGTTGTTGAGGCGGTCATGCAGACATGTGATAGACGTTTCTTGGACCCAAAGGACTTGAAAAACTGACCGTTTCTCCACCATTCGAAGTTTCACAATGAACTAGCGTTAACAAATTTACTGACACCGCGATTAGGTTCTAAACCTCCATTTGCTTCAGCAAATTTGAATAGCCGCAGAAGCAAATTTGAATAGCCACAGGACATGGTAACCATTCATGATTTTGGGTGGTAATAATTCAAGATTATACTCACTCCATCCATTAACATATAACTTATTAATGGGAGGTGGTGGTGGTGAAGAAACATCCGACTAGGTAGCATCATGAGCCGTCGTTGTAACAACCAAGAAAATACAACGAATAGGGCAACACATGACAGCAAAACAGATATGCACTAGCTGTACTTCACTGGCACATTGAACCAGTGAGCCATAAACAACACAGTCATGCACAAAAATGTGGGTATTAAACGCATCTCTTTACCGAAAACTGGCATATACAGCCCCTCAGGTTAGGGAAATGAGGAGAACCACTGCACCGCAAAGTTAGCGAGGGTAAATGTGTTATCAAATAGTCAACTCAGACAATGACCACTTAGTCCGGTCACATTAGGAAGGATAGCTGTCTCCATTACACAATATACCGAAAGAATATACAAAAAAGTTTGTTAGTTTCCGCTGTTAGTTTGGAGCCTCCATCACCGGTCCCTCCTGAGTCAGCACGCCCCTCCCTGGGTGGATACTGTAACCGAATGCTTCTGCGAACAGAAATTCATGTAGATAATGAATTAGCGGTTGCATGTATAGCAGAATTGCGTAGAGGTAATGGGTTCCTGAGACCGGGGGGGGTGGGGGGGTGGGTGGGGGGGGGGCTAACCAGGTTCAAGCACTGTTTCCTTCTGGACTCAGGAAGATTTGATGCATTCTATGTACTTGAGTTGGTGGTCGGAAGGTAGAGGTTTGCTGACTCAGGGCTGGACTCCAATGTATGAAAAAAAAAAGTTATCCTCTTCATCATGATAAATGAAAAAGACTTGGATCATTGTGGTACTACTCCACACAATCTCGCTCTTCCAGGGTTAAGAAGTGATTCTGACATTATCCATCCCTGCGAGGAAAAGGGGGCCATTAGCTACAGCAAAAGTAACAATCATGCATCTTTTGTCACCCTATTTGTTTGCTAGTAGTGCAAGGCTGAGTTATAATCATAGAAAGTACATTTACCTGTTCTCTTGCTTTCTTCTTGAAAACTCCATAAGATGACATAACAATCTTGCACGACTCTTCAATGTGTGGTAGAAAGTCCATGTTCAGTGGGTTATACTGGTATGACCGGTTGGAGTTCATACGCTTCCTAGCCTTCAGGCTAGCATGTGAAGCGTTGATAAAGTGCAGTAACACGTGAGCCTGTTAATCAAAATGCAATTGAAGAGTATAAGAGAATGCAAACAACCGTAAGCAGTGGAACATTGCTAAAGTATCAAACACATTGAAGCTTACATGGAAAGCAGCTTTGAGAATGTCATCTGGCTTTGCTTGGTCCTTAAGCAAAGCATATACCTTGTCCTTTGTCGGATTATATGTAACAATATACCTCTCATCCTGCAAGCAATTAAACCACATCACAACTTCACAGACCAATATTTGATTACACTAAAAGACAACACACTGAATGGAGCAAATGAGACAGTACCTCAAACAAAGGCTTTATAGCAACAAACGAAGCAGGTTCTTGAAATGCCTCCCCAAATCTTGATCCTGTAAGGAAACACAATTAATTAATAAAGGTTCTAAATTCAAGCTGCATAAATGAATATAAAGGTTGCTTCAAGGAATACAAGGTTAGGCAAACCTATTGCAACTGGTTCATGTCGCCAAGGTGGATTAAATACTGTCTCTTGTGAGTTTCCATCCTTCAGTGAGGGTACATACCCTGCAACAGTAAAAATGGACACCTAAATATCAGACTGGGTGACATGCAAGTAACAAACTGGCAACTGATCGGAAGGATCTTTCAATTTAAATTTTTACAAGCTCCATATTTCAGATGCTAGTCTTTAGGCTATATTTCTATGCTAATTCCACAATTCTAATCCTATCTACTAAATTAAATCATATATTCTCACATGTAGCCTGTAAACTGATGAACTATCTACAGATACTAATTCAGTTTCTTCTCATAAATACATCTGGTGTATTTAAAACAACTTGCCACCAAAGTCTTATTAGTTTACCAGTCTTGATGAAAGAATCCACAGCCACAGTGAATCTTGCCCTATTTAGGGTATTCAGGACAACAGATCGAACCTGTTATAAGATAATATTAGTCTGGTTATCTGGAAGTTTGTCAGGAAAAAATAAATAAATTGCAAGAGCAACACAGAGGGGAGTTGAAAGAGTACCTCATGATATGAACTGAGTAGATATCCACAAGACAGGAATGCAAATGAAGTCACCAGGGATGGATTGCTTTTAGAGATTAGAATGCTCATTCCAGTTCCCAACTTCATGAACAAAACATAACAAACAAAAGAAATATTATGAAACTAAATTTAAAAAGGCAAAAGAAAGAGCAGTTGAATAAGAATAACACAATAGCTAGTTACAGCAGTCTGGTGCATGCAGCTATAAGCAGTGCTGCGCATTTTGTGGCCTTGCCGCTACAAATGCCACTCAAACATTGGCTACAAGTTCAATAAAAACATGAACACTTACCAGATCAGCAATGTTCCCAACACTCTCTCCTTTAGCAGTGACATCGCCAATGTTTTCTCCTTTTGCATATGCCTTGTAGATCGGTGTGCGAGTAGAGGTTGATGTGACAGCAGCAACATTCTGATTTGAGGAAATGCATCAAACGTAGAATATATTTTGTCACTCCTTTTGCAGGTAAAGGCAAATCAGTGACATAAGAAACTGTTGCAACAATTCAGTATAACAAACCTTAACAACATTTGCTATACAAGCCATTGGTAGGAAAAGTTGTGGGAAAGCTGCAGTAGCTAATTCTATCCCAGCTCCTAGCTCCATCAATAGATCACCAGAAAAGCGAAGCTGTAGGAATTTTCATTTCAATTAGCCGTGAGCATGAAAGAAAGTTAAGGATAGCAGAAGGGCACAGATTGAATCCAAATATACACCTGCTTCAGGTCATAGTCAAATTTCTTCCCTTGACGGGCAAAAAGCATCTTTCCAACACGCCCAGCTCCATCCTGTAGTACCAAAACGTGAGGGTATCATAAACTAATTGTTAACTGTAGAGGATGCATCTTGCGGAAATAAATAACTGGTCGCTCGTGCTATTGCTGTAAGAAGGGCATTAACAGCACTAAACTTTTTTTTTGCGGGAAGAAAAAAAATACCTTGAGTATCCAGTTGATAGCCACAGCACCAGATGTAGCCCTGCTTTGTGAGACTCCGACAGAGTTTAGCAAGGTTCTTGTTGTAAACACACCCATTGCTCCACCGAAGAAATGCTGAAAAGAAAAAAAAAGAAAGGTGTAATTAAGCAGCAGATACCCAAATCAGGTATGGCATGGAAGCCCTATATCATGTAATGAAAAGATACCTTCAATGCTCTCCATGTCATGTATGGGACATATGAAGGTGTAACACTATCTGGAAAGCCTTCTGGTACAACATATGACCTTATAAAAGACATTATTTCCTGCAGCGGTAAAATTACGTGGAATCAATATGAAGGTCGTTCCTAGTATTTAATATTTCTACAGCTGGAAACAAACGAGGTACTAGTAAACACCAAAAGATCACAACAATGAACAGTGTGGTATTGAACAGAATCCAACAAGCAACCACTTCAACGAGATGCCAGCACAAGTTTTGTCTAAAAGATTGCAACTTTACTCCCCAAAATTAGACAACCTGATGTCAGAATGAATAAATTTCACACGGAATCACATACTAGCCCACGCATGATTAAAAAAACACATAAGGAAATAAGGAATCAAAGCCAACCAGATACTCCATTTCAAACTGCATTTATTTAAAAATTTGAAACAATTGATTCAAGACAACCAACAAAACAACTGGAAATAATCCCCGAAAAAATCAACAACTTGGCCTACAGTTGCGGATCCAATCTGGCCAGGATTTCACCGCAAGAACAGCTGCAACTAACTTGCGCCAAATCCGACTAAACCATCATTCCAAGCATGCCCATCCCATCCCATCAGATCTAAGTCCAAATTCGCATGCGTCGCTGCCGCAGAAAAACTCAAACCAGCGAGGACAATCACTGAAAGTGTCAGGCCAGGCAGCAGTCCAGGACGGTGGGAGGAGTTGTGGCCTCACCTCGACGGGCGGCAGCGGGGACTGGAGCGGCACGGCCTTGAAGGCGCCGCCGACGGAGGCCCTCCCGGTCCCCTTGGCCTTGACGGCGGCGGTGCCGGCGCCGGCGGCGTCGACCACGTAGCTCCACCGCCTCCCGTCGACCTCCTCGAGGCACAGCACACCATCCCTGGCGATCTCCGCCGGCACCGCCGCCGGGACCCTGGCTGCCGGCGCGGTGGCCTGCGCCGTAGCCTCGGCGTCCCGCACGGCGGCGCGCACCGCGTCCCGCACGGCCGCCGCGGGCAGCGTGACGGTCTGCGCCACCGCCGCCCCCGCTCCAGCCCGCTTCAGCCCCATCGCCGGCGCCATGCGGGAGGAGGAGGAGGAGGACCGAGGACGCGGGTGAGATTCAGATGTGGTTGAGGGCGTCGCTGAGAGACAGCGAAGCAGCCGCGGGCGCCCGGCGAGATGGCCGAGAGTTTTATACGCGGCTACGAGTACTCGTGTGGGCTCGAGACGATATTTTCCTCTGCTCACTGGCAGGGTGGGGCAGGGGGCCGGTGGGCCCACGTGTCGGCGAGGTGTGCTGGAGTTGGGGTGGCGTGGGGAAGCGGTGGTGGACGCCTGGACGGACGTGTGGTCGGCTGCTGGTGCCAGCGTGCGCTGCGGCTGCCTCACGCTTTGACCGCCAGGTGGGGCCAGATGGATCTCGGGCCCACTTGTCAATTGTCATATGGTGTATAGGGGGCTCGGAGGCGGGCGGGTGGCGGGTGGCTCGTGAGTGGTGAACTGTTGGAACTGAGAATGTGGAAGGGTTATTTGACTGAGATTTTCTTTAACCACTCCGGTTCTTGGGGGGCGAAATTTTCCATCTTGCTTCTTCACCGTGGTCTCCAGCCAAGAGAAAAGGGAGAGCATTTTGGAGCGGAGCTTTGTCATGCTTTGGCTATGTTTTGCTTGATTATTATTTGGGTCTGTGCGTCACCTATCTAGAGACCTTTCATCGTTTGTTACTAGCTGGGGATGAAAAAAGGTCTAACGATGAACGTTCATTGAGGCTGCCAACATCATGGGAAATAGTTGATAGTTTGAACAAAGCTGCGATGTGCTTCGCATAAGTTCTGTGTGATCTTGCAAGATGGTTGCAATGTATCGTGCTAGGATGTAAAGCACACAATTAGATATACTCATAAATCAATTAAAATGTGGCAAAAATGTCACCAATTTGAGAACGCAAGGCTACTTCTCGAATTGATGAACGCTTTGGCGACATATATATGGAAAATGAGTGAACTACATTTGACCTTCTTAACCTTTTGACGAATTATATATATGTCTATATATAAAACTCTCAAACTAGACACGTGGGCCTTAAGCTATAAATGATGTGAGAATCCAAATCCCTAGCCGCTTACATCTCAAGTAAACTTAATGATGTACAATTCCACTCTAAGAATCTATGAATATACATGGGAGAATTGCCGGAATGTTTTGCTCTAAAATGGGGTTCTTTTCATGAAAAAAAATATGTGTGGTTTTTTTTTCATGAAACAAAACGAAAACATAGAAACCTAGCAAAGTTTTTTTTATGAAACCATATTGGTCACACATTGAACAATTGCCACCAAAAGCACGACGTCATGCTGGAGCTGGTCAACACTATCTGGTAAAAGACGGAGCCAAAATCCCAAAACACTAGCCAGTCCACTCCGGTAGTCTGGTGAACTTCGACGAGGATTGAGAGGAAGCTCATCAATTCTAATGGGTTAAAAAAAGTATAGGGAGGTGCATAGAAAAGTCGCTGAAAAAACAAAACCCCGATCTGCTCCAAGCTCGTGTGAAGAAATATTTGGACGGAAGGACACACGAGAGGCTGGAAATTGACTGGCACCACGAAAAATCGGGATCCTCCGATCCCTTTCGTGCCGGATCCCACGGGATCATTCATGGGTCGTGACAGGGAGCTGTGGACGGAGCAGCAGCCAGCCGCAGCCGGCAGCCGCGGATGCGGCGGATCCATCCGATAACGGCTCGGGTGGGCGCCCGCCGCCGCGCGCATCGCATGTGCGGGTGCCCGGCCACCGGCAGCCGCGCGGCGCCCACGCCCAGTCGTCCGTCCGCGGCGCCTGATTTTTCTGGCTCGCGGCCGGCGAACGAATCGCGCCATCTGCTGTTTCGTGTGGACGCAGATTTTTTTTCTTTGCCGCATCCCACGCCCCGTCGCCGTCTCGCCGTCCACGCACGGTCCTGCGCCGGCCGCGAGCGCGCGCCCCGGTGCCCGTCGGCGTCGGCGTCGACGCGGGGCCTCGTCACGCACTGTGCGTCGCCGTAAACTTTTTTTTTTCTGTTTCCTTTTGGCGTGGTGTGGAGTGGTGGCGTCACCGCGACCAATCCTCTGCGGAAACCGTGCCGGTCCACCGCGGTGAAACCGACCCTCACGAAGTCGAAACCCCTGTACCAGCGGCGCACTACCACGACGCACCCGGCGCGGTCGGCGCGATCAGGGTGGGTGGCTCGGTCGCTGACGGGATTCCGCGATTAATTGGGTTTGACGCGGAAGGCCGCCGTGGTCGACGCGGCCACCGCCAGCGCCAGCATCGGTCGGCGCGGCGCGTTCGGCGTGACTTGAATGAGAGCCTCCCATGATGTCCCATCCCACCGCATGCGCGGCTGCGCTCGGTCGATTTTCTGTGTGTGAGTGAGAGTGAGATAACGATGGCTGCGTGACTTCACTGTTTTTTTAACGCCCAAAGTTCTGTAATTTTTAGACCAATTAATCTGCTAACTCCGTTCGACTAGTTCGTTTTTGAACAAAAATATATAACAAATGAAAAATCCCGGAGGGAATACAAAAAAATCGGCCCACTCATATTCGTATGCACCGAGTGGAATGCGACTGCAGAAAGGGACAAATGAACTCAAAATTTCCCTATAACAAGGGCCAAGTCACCATCTTTGTGTGTAGCCATCCATGTATAATTATGGTCTCATCCATCTAGCGGTGTATCTTATAGAATTATGCAGTACTATCTATTTGTACATTTATACAGGGAGTACAAAAGTTGTTAGCCCACCCGTATTCATATGAATCGAGTGGAATATGACTGATGAACTCAGAATTTCCCTCTAATAAGGGCCATGTCACCATCTTCGCGTGTAGCCATCCAAGTATAATTATGGCCCCATCTATCTATCGGTGTACTATCTAATAGAATTATGCGGTACCTGTTTGTACATTTATACCACACAGACACACATCCTTGTCTTCTTTATGATAACTAGGGGACAAATCTATGTAGTTTAAGCCACTCAGCATATATCAACCTACTCAGCACCCTTTGTCGTCTAATGGGCAAGGGATGTTTGAATTGTACTCCCAGGTAGGAGTACTACAGAGTAGTTAAGTAGAAATTTGGCTACATACGCTTGTAAGTTGTAACGTTTGAAACAGTAAACGCTCCGTGAAAATATCGTAATGTTTGGTTTAAATCCAAGCAAAGGATGAGTCAGGCATTGGGTCTTGGGTGGCATCAGTCCAACTGAGGGAGCCAATCCTAAGTGGAGGTAGCCGTTTTTGTTTCGACATCATTTGAGCATGTCAAAATTTTGGAATAAAAGAAGCAGTGGCGAATCTAGGATCAATACTTAGCCAAGGCTGGCTACTTCACTCTCTTCCTATTTTTCTTCATATTTTTGTTATTTTTCTTCTTTTACCTCTATTTTTCTCTTCTCGTTTCATTATCCATATTCATAAATTGTAGTGGGGGTTTAGGAGGGGCTCCATTGTCCGCGCCAGGGTAGCCAGGACTGGAGCCCCGGTTGCTCCGGTGCTGGATTCACCCCTAAAAAGTAGCGCCCTGTTTCATTTGTGCGAATTATGGATATTGATGTGCCACACACAATCCTCAATCAAACAAATCCTAAAGGTAAGCTAATTTTTGAAATTTTCTGGTGCTACAGCTCCTGCCTGGATAACGCTCACTATAAAAAAGAGGAAATGCATTCTAGGTGAGCATTGCGATTGGTTTATGTTGATCTAAACACCTCTGCATTAAAAGCACAGCCCAATCAAGTAGGAATTAGATAATTGTTCATTAAAAAGAAGAAATACACCCAAAGTCGAGTCACCGACTTGAATATAACACTCAACTAGCTGGAGGCAGATTCATTTCCTTCAAAGCACGCGTTTTGAGAATATATTTTGTGTAAAATGTTTCTGTTTCTTGTGGAGAATGGAGAAATCTGGTTTATTCCTTTTTTTAATTATGGGTGCTGGTTCAAAAGAAGCATCTATATCAACAATAAGATTACTTCGGTCAAATTATTCAGGTGCTGATCAAACGCTCCTCTGTGCGGGAGTCAGTCAACAACGGCGGGGTGCTTTTTTCTTGTGCGTGAAGCACGTTGAACCAGCGTTTTAGTCATAGACAAATCAATTAGTCCATGTCTGATCCCTGATCTCTTCAAAATTAATCTTCCTATGGAATTGGTTGGCCCCATCGAATATTTAATACGCATTTTTTCTTGTGAATTGAACCATGATGTGGCGGAAGTCTCTCTGATTACGACAAGCGTCTGTTCGGTAGGCTCTTGCACCATATCAGATTGTGTTTTGTCTCTACTTTTGGTTTCACATATAAAAACAAAACGTCTCAAAACATTTCGCCTGAACCTAAGTTTAGTTGTGATTTTTTTTTTTTTGAAATCCTTGGAGCTTTTTGTTGAACAAATCATGTGACCTAGGGAAAAAGCCTTAAAAACTCTCACAATATTGATAGATATCCAGTCAACAATTCGATAACTAAAATCTTAATTGACATTAGATCTATTCTGTTTTTTAAATAATTACATGTGTTTGCCATTATAAAAAACAAAGTAATTAACCCCTAAACCAATGTCTAAATTATCCAGCTTTACAATTATAGAAAATAACATAAAATAACCCTTGAAATTTGTATCTAAAAAAATGT
Organism: Paspalum notatum; assembly: GCA_022530915.1. Taxonomy (NCBI): domain Eukaryota; kingdom Viridiplantae; phylum Streptophyta; class Magnoliopsida; order Poales; family Poaceae; genus Paspalum; species Paspalum notatum. The sequence goes on from CM039692.1 coordinate 31,642,412, forward strand.
GACCAACTTAGGAGTAACTAGGTGATTTTTCATTAAGAAGAAATATGCACCCAAATTTGAATTTGAGATTACTCGACTTAGGTATGGACCACTCCTCCTACCTAACCAGGTTGAGGTAGGCTCACTTCCTTCAAAATTTGTATCTAGATTATCCACACTTGCTACTACAATCGATTATCTAAAATAACGTCTTAACTTTATATATGAGTTTCTTAATTATTGTAGATAAACTAAAATAATCATTAAATATTATATCTAAATTACCCACATGTGCTATTATTGAAGATAAACTAAAATAGGCAACATACATCTAAATTACTAATATATACTATTATAGAAAAATAAAAATAGCTCTATATACATTTTTAAATTGCTAACTTCTACCATGATTAAATCTATCTACCAATTTTTAACACATAATCCTTATAAGAATGTTAATTTGTGTTTAGACTAGTTTTGTACATGCATGCTACTAGATCCACATGTATTTGGTGTTTTTCTTTCTAAACCACGTGCGATAGGTATGTTCATCATAGACTCATAGTAGTATTTTTCAAATTAATCTAGCAGTACAAATTCCATATTTCTAAATTCTAATAAACGCTGATAGTACTTTTCAATTCTACGTACCATGGTCCAGGAAATTGTTTTCACAAGTACGGGGTCACATTGCCAGATACTGAGAGGCAAAGTAATTAAGTGCGTGTAGTGTCAAACCTATGCGGCTATACTTAAATGTCAAACACCACAGTTTTAATTTGGCTAGTCTCCATGCGAAAAGTTCGAATTAGCGGAGTGGATGTACAATTACAAACCATTTACTCCTACTTTTCAAAGCTTTGGCTCTCCTAAAAATGACACACACATAGTTACATAAATACAAGTTTTTCTGTTTCTTAGATATATGTAACCGTGTGTGAAGTTTTACCGCACGTTGTAGCGAGAGGTGGAATTCATCTGTATTTCCCATCCTATTTGCACTGTATACATTCAACAGAGTTCAGAAGGAAAATAAAAAGGCATTTGGTCATAAGTGGTGGTAGCCAATCATATCACTGTCAAAGAATGGATACAACAGAATATGAAATTAAACACATATTTTAAAGGTTTACAAGCAACAGAAGAACACGCACTTTTCCGGACGAATTATAGTGAGGCAACAATAATGTCACCGCACAATACAAGTTGAGAAAAGAAAAAAAAAGAGGAAATGTTGCTCATGCGGTGATGACAAACGCCATGACTCACTGGATTAAATTCCAACAACGTGTGCTATTTTCAATGCCTCACTGGAGTACTATAAAATACTCTCAAGTCTCAACTATGAAAAGAAATTAAATGGCCGAGTTTATGGGCACCGCCCAGTATTCATACACGTCATAATCACGGAAATTCGGCGAAAGATGAAACCACACTGTTGCCTCCTCTTTCCGGTGTTTTTTTTTCCCTGTAGGCTCGATTATCTAGTGGCAATTTAAGAGCCAGGCATTGTTGGTTGAGCTGCTCCCTCTCCTGTTTGTCCCCGCCTGCCCGGGCAGGGATGGTGCTGACGTGGCAGAGGATGAGATGGGGCCCATGCCGCTGACCAATGCTGTGCCACCGTGCTATTCTCTGCTCCCAAGTTTCGGATAATAATCGGATATCTCAGGATAAGCAGTGCACAGCGCCACAGCCCATGAACACGGAGATTAAGAGAAAAAAAAAGTTTGCAGGATATTGTTTTTCTGTGATTATGTTGAAGTGTAGATGCAGATTACTGACTAATTAAAACGATTTGGTCGCTGCTGGCGAAGTAGAACAGCACGGAATGCGTGGCAAGGACTATATGTTGGAGAATGATCAATGTTTTAAATAGCTGGCTAAGGCGTTTAGAGCGTGTTTGGTAGGGTGTATATGAGCCAACCAGGCCCACCGTATGCAGTGTCTGCATGATTGGTTGCCTGCGAGGAGTGTTGGGCCTGGTTGACCACATGCAACGAGCGTCTGCCGGGCTGGCTCCACGGAAACGAAAACGAAATCCGTTTCTCGCGGGCCAGGCTCGCGCAGTGCCGCTCGCGTGCATATGCCGACACCCAGTCGATGCAGTCCGAGGCATAAAACTGAGTCAACCAATCACGATCGCTACACAGCTTGGCTCAGCGAAACAAGCAAACCAATCATGACTTTCTGCACGCACAAAACCTAGCCACGCTCGGCCTAGCTCTGCCGGGCAGCCAGGTCCGCCCACATACGAGAACCAATCACGCCCTTAGTGGCCAGCTGTTGCAGAGGCTGCAATGGCAGATTTAGCAGGCTATAGCCGCGAATAGTTGGTTATAGTGGGCTATTTAGTTTAGCGCAAAGCTGTTAAAGCAGGCTAAGCAGCTAATAGCATCTTATCTTACTATTACTAATTGAAGGTTCTAAAAGAAGCATTAATTCTAAAGCACGCTAGAAAAAAAGATAAATCCTAAAAATTCTCATAATAATCAGAAACATCCGACCATCAATTGACAGATTGAAATATTAATAGTCATTAGATCTATTTTCTAAGTAATTACCTACCTCTGCCATTATGAAAGGTCTTGAGTTCAACTCTCAATGAAAGCAAATATCCTCTTTTTTTTCATTAAATCTATTTTTAACTAATTACCCACCTCTGCTATTACGAAAGGTCTTGAGTTCAACTCTTAACGAAAACAAATATATTCCTTTTTTTTAGATTTTTTTTCATTTTCAAATCTACCTTCAGTTTTTGTTTTTTTTTTCATTAAAGATGCTAGGAACCTATCTATGAAACAAATATTTTGTAGACTCTTTTTGAAATTTTCACGTCAATCCTTGCCAGATGCGATAGAAAAAAAAAATAGACGGGTTGGAATCTTAATATCAATTAGATCTATTTTCTAAGTAATCACTCATCTTTGTCATTATCAAAATAATATTACCCCTAAAACTACTTATTAATTACCCACTCCGCCAATATAAAAGAAAATATGAAATAACATCCTAAATTTATACATAGTTGCTCACATTTGCTATTTTGATGGATAATACTAAATATCCCCTTTAATTCATATTTAAATTGTTCGCCTTAGTTATTATGACCGATAATAACCCTTCAAAATTATATTAAAATCATCTACTTTTGCAATCGATCAAAGATTATCTAAATCAATTAAGCATACATATAAAATAGCCAGATTTGCTATTATAAATAACTAAGTATAAAAATAGATTTATATATGTTGTACTGTAACACATAATACATTTAAAACTCTAACCCGTGCGACGCACGGGTTGATTGCACTGGTCTATAGTAACAGCTATAGCTGATTGTTTAGAAGATTGTCTTCGGAATTGCTACCTGAGCTCCGTGTGCGGTCGTTTCCAGTTCCAGAGTTCATCCATTAGGCCATTACCACATGTTAGCACCGAGGTACAAAATTCCAAGGCTTTTGTTTGGTTTTACTCTAGTTTTACGGCGCTTGATTCAATATAGTACATATTTGAGAAATAGGAGTATGGAGTATATTTACTAAACGAAATAATCCACGTAACAACGAGGAGAAGAAGCAAAAAAGAGCACTCGCCATTTCTGGTACAGCTTCAGCCTTATTGGGCTACCTGAGCCCAAGGAAAAGACCAGCTTCAATTGTTGCTGGGCCAGGCCGTGCGACCACGAATGCAGGATCAAAGCGTGCCCGGTGGCATTCTCAAAAAAAAAAAAAAAAAAAAAAAAAAAAAAAGCGTGCCCGGTGCCCCGCTCTGGTCCCACTCCGCAGTCAACCAGTCACGACTCACGAAGCGTGCGCGCCCCGAGAAAGAATCGCTGAGCCGTTCGCGGGGGTATGGGTGGCGGCGGGCGGAGAGGCGCGTGGTGGGCCCTGCCGCCGGCGAGGTCGAGGGTGCTGGGGAAGCTTGGACCCTCCTTCGGCGTTGGCGCCGGCTGCGGCGTCGGTGTCGGCTTCGGTCTCATCGGCGGTAGTGCCCTGCCCCTTCCTTAAACCCTAGGCCCGCTCTTGCTGCTGCTATGGAACCGTCCAGAATTTGTCTACCTGTAGCTAGCTCCATTTGGAGCTCGTGGCTCTCTACGCCTCGACGTTTAGGCCGATCGATTGATCAGTTATGGCCAACCATGTTTGGAGACGCCTGGAATTGGGGATAAGCTCACCATTTTCTGAACTTCGCGCGGCTGCAACCTTTCGAGGTTCACATGTAGCAGCGTAACCGTGAGAAATTAATGAGATACAGATAACACCAATGCCAAGAGAAGATGCTACTTGATCGGTGATATTCTGCTCGCAAATCACATGGCTTCTTTGTAAAGCTGCTGGATACCCTCTCGATCATTAATGTGAACAGTGTTTGTTATGGTGTTGCCCCTTTCTTAGTTAATAATGGTGAATCCCTTACTAGATGTATTTTGTACTGACTGATTGATGCATTCAAGGGTGATTTAATTCAGTTAACTCCTATTTATATCTGTGCTAGTGTGACCTTAACAGGTGCAGGAGTTGGGTCTGGATTCCCTGGATTGAGCTTGGGCTTCGGATTTGGTGCGGGCTGTGGTATAGGGATTGGATTTGGTTATGGTTTTGGAAAAGGAGTCGCTTATGATGAGAATGGGAGGTATTCAAACATTGGGAGATTGAATCAGAAATCTAAGGGCCCTCCATCTGAGTAAGAGATATAACTTAATGCGACATTTCTTGCCTGTTTTTCCTGTGAAAATTAGGTGTTTTATGCTGAGTAAATAATGTTTTCTGCAATTTCTCCAATTATTCTGATACCATCAAGGCACAGGCACCACCAGCATATTCGACATTAACTGTGTCCGTACATTTGGGTATATATTGCTTATGCCTATCTCAGAATTATCCAAAATTTCAGATCTTGAAAAAAAAAACTACTTGTATTGTAAACCAAAAATAGTAGCATCTAAAAACGCTGCAAGTAATTATGCAAACACATTGTGCCCTTGCAGACTTAATAAGACTCATAAGTCACTCCACAGGACCTATTATTTGGTTGAATGATGATGTGGGCTTTAAGCCCAAAAATAAGCTATCATTTTGGCCCTTGGTGATTAGATATTAAGATTTCTGGGTTAAACATGCCTATAACTTCTTCAAATATTTCCTAGTTGACATTCTATGAATCATGTGTAGTCTCACAGATTGCACTATGATAGCTCTTTCTGATTGAATTGTAGTCTTCCTGGTGATAGGACTCAAATCCAGGCCAGTTGTCCAACTGAATCACATTTTTTTCTGCAAAATTTTGGATTGTTGCAATCCAGATTTCTTTGTGTTGTTTACAAGCAAATTACTTGATGGGGTCCTGTAATATTTTTCAGAGATCAGATTGACATCCTGGTTGATGAACTGATTGAGAACACAAAGAAACTAATCAAAGCAACATCAAAGGAGATCGATAAGTGGAAGCGAGGTTAATGTAATTGGCATCAGGATCTGCTCATGTTTATATGCTCAGGACATTGTGGTAGGCACATAAACCTCGCTGAAACACACTATTGCTCGTGTGTGATTTTAGTGAATTCTTTGGAGTCTGTACCTCGTTAGAAATGTTGTTCATATTTTATACTTGTAGTGTATGCCTGGTTTTCCCAGTACGTGCTAGGATGAAATTCAATGTGTTTTATAGTGTTGACCACTACATATTAAACACTATGCAGGATTGCTGTTTCAGACCCTTTGTGCTGTCTAGCATGCCCATGGCTATTTTATAAGTGTGTAGCTGTAGACCGAAATTGATCGCCTGACTCTACACTTTTTAGCTTACTCCAGCATGGCCTTGTTTAGATCCAAAATTTTCTTCCAAATTCCACTATGCAAAAAAAAAAGATTCCACATCATATCAAAATGCCGTCACATGCATGGAGTACTAAATGTAGATGAAATAAAAAATTAATTGCACAGTTTAGATGTACTTTGCGAGACGAATCTTTTGAGCCTAGTTAGGCCATAGTAGGACAATATTTACCACAAACAAACGAAAAGTGCTACAGTGTATTTTTCAGCGCTACCGTGCATTTTAGTCCCAATTTTAACGCATCTAAACACAGCCTATGTCACTCACTGCAGTCCCAGGCAGCTATTTGCCAACTGTAATCTTAATGGCTTAATCTTTATGCATTCTTGTTCAACAAGACTCGATGATTATATTCAATGTAATTCGGGATCAAGTGAAGTGGGATTTCATTAGGTTTCCTGTCAAATCTCTCTGACTTCCTTTCGTGTAGAAAAGATTCGTCATCATATGACCATACACTTAGAAAAGATTCGGCAGTCAGTTCCTTCAGAGACAAGCCATGTAGCTTGCTGATTAAGATTGGAAGCTCCATTGGAGAGCGTACTGTTTTGCTATAGCTGCTGACTGCTGTGTAGACTGTAGCTGAATAGAATCATAAGTGCTGTGGCATGAACTAAGCAATCGAAATCTATTGGCAGTTGCAAAGATGTGAGGCTCCGTTCGTTTACAGTCCGGTTTGCGGAAATACCGCAGGCCCAGCTCGTCGGGTGATTGCCAGTTGCGTTTTTCCTGCAAACCGGAGCCCCAACGAACGCAGCCTGAGTACAACAACACCGAAACCATGGATCTAAGAATTTCGAATTTCATAGTCCACACGGAACATAAGAATTACTGAAAACATCTAAAGGGGATGAGAATACCATAGAACGAAACACTCTTAAAACTCTGAACGGTGTGGTCCGGTAGATGCATGCCTGTCTCGGAAGAACACCGACGAATGCATATCGTGCCTGGCAAAGTTGAAGCACTGCAAAAATGTACAGGCAAAATGATTGACAGCATCGTTCTTTCCAGATCTAACCAAACATGGTCGTAATGCAACGGTACCCATGATTACCTCGCGACGACGATCTGCTCACAGATTCGTCGAGCACGTACCAATGATGACTGCACACCCCAAGCCACTTTAGGACTTCATGGGACATGCCAATAAAAGCATGAACTATGAAATGATGGGCAGCCTCGTAGCATATAACCGCAAGAACGACCATGATTACCACGCAAAGAGACAGGTTTATTGCAAGGCAAGGAAGTGAGGTAGATGCGTGCACTTTGCTTTGTTTCGGTTATTTGGTCTAATCTGATCTTGTAGATATGTTGTCAGCTTAGCATCAGGTTATCTAAAAAATCGATGTAGTAAGAACTCGGACGGTATTAAACTAAAAAGAAATCCCAATCAACCGTAGGAATCCACCATAGATTGTCTCGCAACATGAGTCAGCGAGTGGCCTCTTTGAACCAGCTTTAAAGAGGAATCGAACTCAGGATCTATATGCCAGGCGTACCAAAACCTTAATACTCCTACTTTTCATCAAGAATGATGAGCGAAATCAGGTCATCAATGAACAACGGCCAGAAATGTATGGCATATCCTGTTAAAACAGTAACTTCAACTATATATTAGCTACGTACCACCCTCTCATCAAAAGCAAGAACGCTGAAACAAGAATACTTTCAACAATTTTCAGAAGAAATTTTAGCAAAAACAATTTAGATCAAAGCAGAAAAAAAATCTTGTGTTCAGAATGGGGCCAAATAAATTTCATCGACAGTTACTACAGCTAATCGGCTGCAATGAGACCGAACATAATTATTGGACTAAATGTTTGGTGAGGAGAGAAAGGACAAGAGTATGACAGAAAAGACTAGTGCAATAGTGTTGCTGAGAACACAGTTGTGAGCAAGAACATCAACCATTTTTAACAATCAGAACTATCTCTTGTACATTCCAAACCTGATTATTTTCGACACCACAATCCCTAAATCAACCACCCAACCAATAATGTTAATATTTCAAAGTCAGATACACAAAGAATATCAAGGCCAAACATCAAATTCTTGAAGCGATTAATATCCTTTCCCGTTGATTGCCCAATCCAAGGATGTCCACGATAAAGCGCCTATTATGACAGGTCTGGATCACGCCCTGCCGATCCCTCATATGCACCAGTACCCATCTCCAGCGATGGAGCATATTTTACATTCTGATATTCATACCATGATCACCTCGAGCACCGCATTTTCAGAAATAAGATCACCGCCCTGTCTTCGCACGCTTCATTCCGGTGGTGGAATTGAAGGGGGACACGCTGGGATTTAGAAGGGGGCTTGGGCTTTTCTCCCTTAGAGTGCCATTAAGTATAGCCAATTCTCTTAGCTGTTGTTTCTTGTAGTAGTCCATAGACTCATCCTGATGAGAAGCGGTCAGGGAAACATGTAAGCCAGGTTAGGAGAAAAACAAATATTGAATACAAGTAGGAACCGACATGAAGTAAGAGTGCATACAACTGGTTTGAGAAGATCCTCCAGTATGGCCACTGCTTGGTTTAGTCGGGCATCGACAATATTTGTTGGGAACTCAGCTTCTACAAGCACATGCAATGGATCATTTAAGTGCTCATACCCAGGCTTGTCTCTGAGTTTGTCCTCCTATTTAAGAAAAAAAGGTTTTATTTTATAGAACCTCTCGTTATACTGTTGTGGTAAGGACTTGAAAAATTGTTAAACACAAACATGACAGTAATGCTGTCAAGGATGCTCACGTTAAATGATTTATAGTTGTAACCAAATTGATTTGCATACAAACAAACAAATATTTCATAACTAATTATTTCTGATCAGTTTTTTATTTTGGCAAAAGATCTGAGTAGAGGGACAGGGCTGTAGATACAAAAGTTAAACTTGACGAAGTGAAATCAGAATTAAATTAAGTTAGGAAGCTTCATTACAGCAAGTGTGAATTTATTTCTGTTGATAGAAAGATGCTAGTAGAAGGTTTGGTACTTTGGCTCTGTTTCCTGGCTAACGTGCTACAAAGTTCAAAATTGTACACGGAACAAGTCCTGTTTTGCAGCGTAAACACTAGAATAGCAAAAATAATGGAGATCAAAACTTTACAGAACAAATTAAAATAAAACAGTTCTCATTATCTGTTCAACAGTCATTAACATTTAGTCATTTAACCTTGAAAAACATAATTGATGAATCATTATAAGTTATAAATTATTTTGTTAGATTAAAGAATTTTTGCCCGGCTTGTATTGAAAGCCATACTTATTTTACTAGCAATATAATATAGGTGATTTATATTTCTATTTACCAAACAGATTCCTGTGGTCACATTTAAGTGTAAATGTTAAGTACTGAAGTGAAGTACAAGCGCCCCTAAAAGGTTCGAATCTTTTCAATAGTATAGGCAACTGCAACATGGCAGTTTTAATATATGTTTAATTACCTTAACAGAATCTTTCACTGAACCCCGTCCACGAATATAGACTCTACATTGGGTTGTAGCTTCAACTCTTTTCAAGGAGTTCCCTCGTGGCCCCAACAAACGACCAACAAAGTTGTACTAATAATAGCAAAATATTATGAATAATATGGACTGTGGATAGCGCATAATAATGGAAGATATGAAAATTTCAAATAGGTAAAAGTGTAAGTTCCACATACGTTTGGATACTTGTCAACAGGAACATCAATCCTAACAACTTTTTTCACAACAGGGCTGCCAACAACTCCAGGAACCCCATTCCAGCCCGTGGGTGACGGTTGGAGTGCACCCAGATACTGAGAAAAAAGGCATTTCCGTTTGTAAAATGAGGTAGTTCAGGCATATAAAATGAATAAGAAAAAAGTAGTGAACTCGGACAACCTCTGTTTGCATTCCCGACCATCCCTCCAGTTCCATTGGTTGACCATTTACTGGGTGGCCAGCTGATCTTAATGGGCTTGGGCTGCCATGATTTCTCTCAGGTTCAACAAAATTTGGGTTAGGTGGTAAAGAAGATGCCCGCAAAATTTCTGTATTGATGAAAACAAACCTTTAACCATTATCGAAGTGGACTAGGCGCTCAGGCACGCGATTGAAGAAGAATGGGATAAAATAAAGATAAGAGAGCAAGGGAGATGATCCAAGCAAGACTTTCCAGCATATATATATCTAAAGCAGAAAACTGAATCTACTGCAGTAAGCTCCTATTGGAATACAGAAATCACCACCTTCAACAGTACAATCGCTTACATTGTAAAGATATTAAAGTGGTAATGGGGTCTATTCGGAAAATAGGTAACAATGAAGTGTGCCAACTAAATGATATGACTGAAGAATAGTAAAATTATTATTTCCATTTTTAGTACCTTCTGTAATTTTAGAACACAATCACTTGCGAAATCTTTATACTTTTACATAAACGGTATCCATCAATAAATTACAAATTAATTTATGGCTGCCAAGAACCCATAATGTGTAGGACAAGTGAATAGTGTACATTCTTGGTGTGAGTTAAATCGGTAAGAAAGTTGGCACAAGAGTCCACGCAAGAACTAACAAAAATAATGGATAGGATTGTACAGGAAAAGTAGCAGATTATTTCGACTGCAAGGATAGCTAAAATTAGCTAATGGCTAAATCATACTCTTCTAGCAGCTTGTAGGCCAAACTATTAAGAACTGCATATAAAAGTAACAATGGCGCATATAAAAGTAACAACAGAGATAAACAAAACCAAAAGGGCAAAGGAAGTTAACCTTGGTTCAGAAGCCTGTTACAAAACGGAAGAACTTGCATGAATGGGGCTAGTTTCTGCCTCTCAGCAAGTAATTCAGCAAGATATCTGCCGAGGAAAAATTGCATTAGCTTGATCAATTTAATTGCTTGGACGGTACTAAAAGAACAACGATAAACATCCCCATGATTTAAAATAGAAAATCAGACACGAGTCGATGATCAGTACAACAAGTCGCAGAACAGTACTAAGAATGGTGCCCAATAAGAATTAGCGGTCGAGCTTAGAAAAATGAACACTCTGCTTATGAGCTGGATGTCCTCCATCGCCCAAAAGAAGATACAATGCTGATTTATTCCGACAAGCCGTCTAACAAACAGCCACACATGGACAAATCCATCATTAAACATGCAGATCGCTATGGCAGCAACGACATCATTGATCATGCCGAATCCGTGATCAGGCTTGCGCAAATCTCACAAGACAGTAACAAAATCTGATACTCGAATGGTTTTGCAGACAGGATCAGCGAGAACACAAAAATCGATCCCTGACAGAGATGTCACATGGCCACATGGGATGCATGAAAAAAAAAAAAAAACAGGAGCATGAGGAACTGCACATACCTCTCCCTGTCAGAGGAAGAAGACGCCATGGAATTGTGGTGTTGAGGGGAAGAATGGACACCGGATGGTGAGTACTGGAAGAAAAGGGGCGGTGGGCTTCTCTCATCCATGGCTCCCAACACCAAGAACACCAAGAATTCAAAGAAAAACTCTACAAGATTGAATCTCCAGGCAAAGAACCAGGGGAGAGCAAATGAATGGGGGGTGGATACTTGTGGCCTGTCTATATGAATCCAAGGAAATCTAGGACAGAAAAGTGCCAAGAACCAAGGAGTAAGTATAGAGATGGGTGGGATTATATATACTTATGTGTGCATAAAGAATGAAAAAGGAAGGTAATAGTTGGGTCTGTGTCAATCAATGATCAGAGCCCAGGCTGTGAAGGGGTTGGCAGCAGCTCCTTTGCGGCCGCCTGCTGTTGTTCTCGCTTGCTTGCTCTCCCTCCTCTGCGCAAACAACAGCAGGCCAGCACAAACAACAGCAGGCAGGAAGGCGGGAGGGAGGAAGAAGGGGTGGGTGGGAGGAAGAGAGTTGAGGAGGGGGATCAAAGCGAGGCAGGAAGAGACAAACCCAGGAGAGGCGAGAGCCTCGGATGCCATCTTGCTCGCTGACGTGTGAGTATATCTCTCCGGTTGGTCCAGCTCAGATGATAGAACCCTGCTGCTTCTAGGGATCTTTGTTCCTTCTTTACACCTTTTAGTTCTGCAGTACTCCTATGTTTTTTTAATAATTTAAAAAAGAAAAAGGAGTATTCCATCCACCCCAAAATAAGTGCATTCTTAGGTTTGTTCTAAAACAACCTGTTTCAAATTTGACTAAGTTTATAAAAAATATTGATATTTATTACACCAAATATATATTATAAAAATATAAAACTAATGATATTTATTTGGTACCACAAATATCAGTAACTTTCTGTATAAGTTCACAGTTAAAAGATGATTTGACTTAGAGCCAAACCAAACTAAAACAACTCTTCCTTTGCAAAAAACTAAAACTAAAACAATACTTAGGGGCTGTTTGATACCATAGTTTTTTCATAGTATTAAGGTGATATTTTTTGACTAAAGGGTGTTAATACTGTAGTATTCCCAATACCACAGTATTTTGGAGTATTGAAAACTTTGATGAGGACCAAAACTTTGATGACGTAATAGGTGGAAAAGAGAATGAAGAAGACAATGGCCCATTCACCAAATAGGGCTTCGGGATACAGATGGAAGGAGGTATATGGAGATTTAGGTGGCATCTTTCCAAGGCTGTATATTTCTTGGTTTAGGGGCTTGATTATGAGGTTTTTGTTGGAAACAATTTTTTTATTATGTATAAGTAGGAGGTAGGAAGCCATTAGAAAAAATAGCACATGGTATTTTAACTTATTACGTCTGAAAACAAATTACATTCATTAGATATATTAGTGAAAAGGCGAACACAAATTGATGAAATCACACTTGTTCTACCTAATTTGTCGGAAACCTATTATAGCTTTGATACAACTGGTCCCCAAAAAATAAAATAATAGCCAATGTTGCTATGAGTGTCTGAGAACCGTACATTTTGGTGACAGCTCCTCTCTTTTTATTATTTTAACACTTGGAAAATCCGTAACCATTTGTTTGTCACATGCTGTCTCAATGATATACGGACTAGACCAACATTGACAGAGTCACATTCTCCGAATGCCATTTATTCCCTACATTTTTATTTAAAAAGCACATTTATTTGTTGAGTAAAAAGAGTATCAAACCACATTTCCATTAAGGTCCCGTTTAGGTTTCTAGAATTGGAATTTCATTTGGGTCTCCAATAATATGAGAAGAAAATAGCTAATTTGAGAGTTTTGGGGGGAAAAGAGAGTAAGAAGGTAGAGGTTCACAGCTTCATGATACAATTCTAAACAATTCATAGGTGGATGAGAAGAATCACTTGCTCTTATATTAATGCATATGTGGAATTAGATGGAATGATGGATTCCAATCCACATGCATAATTAGCTAAGTATTTAGTCACATTTCAATTCTCCTCAATTCCAATGAAATAAAAGGGGCCTAAAGTCTTTTTGAGGGGCGGAAGGGGGTTGCAATAAGTGTATGTTTGTGAATTTACTTATAAAACATAGGTTTACGCTACCTTTTGTATTGTTTGAGAGAACAGAAAGTATACTTTCACAACCACAATAATGTTGTGCAGCTGTGTGGTACTATTGGCAAACATTTGTACGTGTAAAGTTGTGCAAAAATAATGTTACGTATTTATTAAAGAATATTTATGTACTCGACATTTCATCTGTTCTGAAATTTAGTCTACCAGTAAAAATGCATGTGCATCCCACATGTAACAAAAAATATTATTGTGTTTTGCTATTATTGACTCGTGTTATTTTTTCTCTTATATTTATTTAATGGATATTAAATGTGTAGTATTTTTAACGTTATTGTGTTTTATTTAGATAATCCATGCATATTACGTTGAGGTCACCAGAGCGTACACATAGTTGTGCAAAACGTTGTGGCGCAATATTGGTAGAGTGAAGTTTAAAATATAAATGGTAGGATGGATATATCAGCCTTAGTCCCTTACATGTATAATATTGTACAAAATTTAGAATGATCTAATGGAGGGCACTAAATATATACATGAAAGATGGCTAAAGCGGCAACAAAAGAGGTGACCGAGCAAGCCTAGGGTTTATAAGGTAATAAGGTATGTGGACCAAAAAACAAGTCTCGCAGCCCTCGCATATTTTGGTTGACCACTTGCATCGACGATTCCCGTGAACTCTGAATGTATTTTTAGTATGGAACCAATTGAATTAGAAAATTTATCTTCTTAGCTTTCCAAACATACGTAGAACACCTAAATGGAGTCCGTATGTGTCAAAGGCATCCGTTTTTATGAGACCGGCCCTAGCAATCCGAACTGGCACAGATTCTAGTCATCATCTTGCATCGATGATTTCCGTCGACTCCGATCATATTTTAACATGAGGTCAGTTGGGTTGAAAAGCTCATTTTACTGAACGCCCCAAACGAAGTCCGTATGTGGCTAGATCATCCGTTTTCATGTGACATGTTCTAGCAATCTGAATCGGCACAGATCCTGGTCCCAACTTGTATCGGTGATTTACGTCGACTCCGATCATATTTTGGCATGAGACAAGCTGGGTTGGAAAGCTTATCTCTTTAACTTTCCGTCCATATGTAGAACAACCCAAACAGAGTTTGTATGGGACCTGAGCGTTCATGTTCGTGCCACCTACTCCAACAGTCTGGACCGGCCTCGCGAATGACCTCAACTCGCAAATATTAGATGGGTAGATAATATGGTGTCAAGAAAACAAATAAATCTAGTAGAAACCTATTAGAAAACATATAAACATTACATGGTGTAAGGCTAAACAATATAAATGTGGATACACATTGGGTAGATGAACATTACGTATAAAAACTTATTTCCTAAACTCTCTCTTTATATATAGAGTATAAGATAGATTTAGTTTAATCTTAAGATAACTACAGTTGCTAATTACAAATAAGCTAATTACAGTTGCTCGTAGCTGTTGCTCGTTTGTGATCTCCGCAGGGAGTTTGATGAGAACGTTATGTCCTTTTCGAGAATATTTAGTGGACAGTTACTAATAGCTGTTGCTTCGCAGTTTTGCTAACCATGACAGTGTAATCGTGTTCCACGAGCGTACAACACCAGAGTACTGGACAAAGCCTATTGTTGACATAAAACGAATGAAATTAATATATAAAAACAAGGGAAACAATAAGAAGAGGGAATTGTTTAGACGTCGCAGTTCTAAAAAAAATTCAAGGGACTGCAATTTTTGGTAACCAGTAGCATGCAAAAGTCCCCACCTTCTGTTTTCCAAATACTAGCAAGAGTCGGGAACTCACTTTCATATAATCATATGGTTAGCTCAACCAGCTTATTAGTGTAGTGGGAGATAAAACGGGAAACCAGGAGCTCAACCTTCACATCAAAATGTCTTCAGAATATTTTAATTGATTGTCATTGATTTCGATAGGAAGAAGATGATTGATGTGCACAGCAAGGGGTGTTCCATTATGTATAACGACCCTTTTTAATTAAAAATATTAAAAATCTAGGGGGAAGCATCTATTTTTTTTTTGGGTGTTTGGATCAGGGATAAAATTTAGCCATGTCACATCGAATATTCAGATGCTAGTTAGAAATATTAAATATAGTTTAATTAGAAAACTAATTACACTGTCGAAGAGTAAACAGCGAGACGAATTTGTTAAGCCTAATTAATCAATAATTAACTAAAATTCGTCTCACCATTTACTCCTCATCTTTGTTATTAGTTTTATAATTATACTAATTCAATACTTATAACTAGCATTCAAACATCCGATGTGACAACGACTAAATTTTAGCCAGAGGATCAAGGAATGAAGATCATATAAACTCGTAATTTAGTACGGCGAGTGCCGCGACCAACACGTGGGAGATGGATCAAAAAAAAAAGAACAAATATCGAATGTGGACTAGTTCATCAGACATAAAAAAACATGATCCTCTCTTTGGCTGCATCTAGCGCAGAGTATTTACTGGCCTTTATCTATTACGTACAAGATTTTCCACGAGCCGAAACGAATCAGCGTAGTTCATAATGTTCATATGTTATATTGGCCAATAGTTCTTTCGTCGTTGAGATCGTTTCAAGACATTATTTACGACAACATGCGAAGAAAAGGAATATACTATCTCTGTTCTGAATATCTATCACCAGTAAATTTATTTTTAAACTAAAAAATGTCAAACAAAAAATAGGAGGATAAGTACTTTTTTGTACCAATCAAATCAACATGTAATCTCAGTAATCAATTCCATTAGGCAGTCACAAGACTCACAACAACACTTTGCACGATCGATGGAAAATGAGGCCAAGGAGTTCGCGGCATCTGGCATATGCTAAGCTTCCTATAGCTCACAAGCTAGACATGATTTTTTCCTATGTGTACACGTCAGCACGGTCCACGTGGATCCCGCCGGCGCCCTTGAGTCTCGACAGGTGGGGCCGCCGACCAACACGTCACGCTCGGAGACCAAGCTGCCGGTTCTAGTCGGCGGCCATGGCATGCGGTCTCTTCAAAGAGACAGGCAGGTGAACGCCGTGAACCGATCGATCGAGCGCGAAGGAGAGCGAGGAACGCGTGGGCGTACGTGCACCTCCGAGCGACCACCGCACGCGCCGGCGCCGCGCTTCCATAGGCTGGTGCCGCCCATGCCATGCATCCCCACGGCTGGACCGGACCGCGACGAGTCGACGCCTGCGCATGACGCTGACGGTGACGGGGTGATTGAGTGGGAAGGAATTGTTGCCAACGGAAGGAAAAACGCTAGCTATTGCTCGCCCGGGTCGCCAGTGGCCACTCATCAGGTATTCAGGTTCATCTATACGTCAAAGGGTAAACCGATTCATTTGGTGTTCAGGATCAACTATTCCATCATCCCCCGTATGGCCGTATCTTTCTTTTTGAAAAAAAAAGATTGGTGTTTATACCTCTACTAACAACTCCAATTGTATTTTTATCCTCGTTTTTAAAACCTTGTGATTTTATCCCTTCGTTTTCAAAATGGAGACTACGTTTACCCCTATTTCTAACCTTTTTAGATGGAATTGGATTAAAGCATTTAAAACAAATATAAAAAATTTTCGAAATAGGGGGAATATACTAGAATGCCCCTTATCTTTTCACCCGCAACCCACTGAAGTCCCATGGGTGAAAATTTTCCCGGAGCATGGCCTAGGCGTGACGTGGCATGGGGAGACCCGACGGCGGCGGCACAGTTCCCTGAGTGCGACTTACTAGCGGCAACGTGAATAGGGGTATTACTCCAATCCGTTAAAAAAGTAGAGATAAAATCATATGGCCATGGTGGTCTTTTGACACCGAAATTGATATCGTTAAGAATTAAATAAATAGGGGCAAACTCTATCTTCATTTTGAAAACACAATGATAAATTCACAAAGTGAAGATAATAGGGCAAAATCGCTATTAAACTCTAGAGTGATGGTATAAACACCAAAGTCTCCCAAAAAATAAAAATCAATTTTAATTACTTTCAATCTCATGATTATCCTACAAAAATTAAAGATTTAGTTAGATTGAATAATACAACCCAAATTAAATCGAAGAGGAACAGCAAGGCCAAAGCGTGATCTGCGGCCGGCGGCAGAGACGATGCCGGCGACGAGAAACAGCCGATGACCAAGGTCAAGGCGTGGCGAGGCCTCCGGAGACACAGCGTCGGCCGGCCGCCGGCGACGCGTCGGCAGTATCGTAGGGTGCTAGGGTTAGTCCTCATATCGTATCCAGGAACGAAACGTATGAAGTCGAAATGGCTGGATGATCACGTATTTGCGTGCTGTATTGAGAAACTGATTGGAAATCCTACGGACTCACCACTCATGTCATGCGGCAACATAGCCTGTGGGCTGTGCCAGGAACAAGGCTACCGAGGCCCATTACAGAAACAATGATTTATTTTTCTTTTGAGTCCACAATTCAAAAAACAAGCTTCATATTAGTCATATAATCATAGAATGTACATAATATATGAACATAAAAATTTTTCACTGTTTCATTGGGGGTGCCACGGCCCCTACTAGGCCCCCTGTCTACGCCACTACGGATCACACCCTCTCTCCTCCGACTGCGCTACACCGACGTCTTCCTCGCCTTTGTCTGCCACGCCGAATTTCTTGCCGTGTCACTCTCTTTGTCTTCATCTCCTAAGTCGAGCTCATCAATCTTGCTCCCACTGGCGCCACTTCCTCCGACTCTAGTAGCTTCTGGCGCCTCTGTGGCTGTCCGCCTCCACCATTTTTTGTCGCACCGTCGCCTCTGCCGCCCTCTCTAGCCCTGGTTTTGCTCCAGCGGTTCCTGCCGCCGCGGCCTCCGAACGTCACTGGTATGCCTTGTCTCCGGCCTTCTCGTCCCGGCTGCCTCCACTGCTCACCGGCCATCCTCTATGGCTCGGCTCCGGCTGCTCCCGCCTTCGCTCCGACGCCCACCAACTGCCTCCACCGATGGCTAGCGACCTCCTCCGACCCTCTCTTCTAAGTCCGGTGAGTACAACCCCCTCCCCAGTAGCCCTGGATCCGAAGCCTAACCCCGGCTCGCCTACGGCGAGTGTGGCACCCGCACTCAGTGGGCCGTGAACCGCGTAGGATCACACGGTCGGGTGGAGGGAATGGGGTCGCGGGATAATGTTTGTGCAACGAAGAGAAATGATCCAGGCGTTATATGGTCTGAACTAGTACGGGAATAGCCTAATGAGCATTTTGGCCTAATCTATTATGGGGCTAGGCTCTGCGAGCAGCGGGCTCCCCTAGTCCTCTTTTGTGTGAAGGGCATACTGTCCGGTATGTCTGCGGCGTGCCTTTGGCTTGGCAGCTGCGTCCACTTCCACAACCAAAATGTCTCAATTCCTAACAAACGATGGAGAAATCGGCGTGCATTATGCAACGTGGGCCAATCCCATGTCAACTCATTATCGAAAAAAAAAAATCTTCCTGTCAGCTGAGCAAGGCGGACTGATAAATTCCATTCCCAACCATCAATCGGCACCCACTGAGATCTTGTTTTGATAAACACAATCCACGTGGTGGATTGAAGAGGTTTGGAGTGAAAATTAGTTTATATTCCTCCTCAATCCTTGTGGATTGAAGGGTTTTACCTAATATCAAAACAAACCCTGATGTAACGGCACGCTACGTTATAAAAGTATATATCATGACAGCACGAGCCACGAGCAGGCGATTGATGGGCATCATTCTAATTCTACAGCGTTTTCCCAAGACCACATCGAAATAGCTCACAACATAATAGTTATACATGGTAATCATTATTACCTTTATTTAAACATTGGTCCCTTGCAAGTATAAGCCTTCTAGAACAAGGCAGGTATAACAGTCTTAAGAAGATACTTACACAATACCACGAGAGCTCATAGAATAACAATACTACAATAGCCATGACATGTAGATAAATGAAAATTTGCTGGAAACATCGCATATGACAGCGGTATCATTCAAAAGAAGGAAAACAATGTATTATCAGGAATGGAATATGCATGTCACCCTCCGAAAATAGCACACAGGCTGAACACAAGAATAAGTCTGCCAAGCACAAATTAATTCCAATTGAAGCCTCATAAGCCCCAAAAATTGACTCAAGAGAAAAGAATGCAGCTGCCAGCAGGAGCTATCACACAAGGATTATCATAGTTTGAGAATTTCTTTACTAGAGGCATCTATATTCAGAAAAGTTTAAAATCAAAGAATTTTCACCAGGCATTAATACTTCCTCCTCGAAGCTATTCTCTTGCATCCAGCACGCACATAGGTTCACCATATATAAAACTAAAGCACAGTAGACCTTTGTGTGGGTCTGAGTTTAAATACAACTCTTTACATTAACATGAAAAATCATTTGAAGGCCAGCCAGAAAAACCTGTGGACAATACAAAAACTTTATTTAAAAAGATCTGTACATAGTAGAAATGTTTCCACACTGTAATTACACTGTTACAGTGATATACAAATTACCTTGTCAGCCAAGATACCCTTGCTGTACATTGAAGATTATCAATCTCTAAGACCAAGCTCAACCTCAATGTCATCATCCTCTTCAAATAGCTTTAGCAGACGTGCGTGTTGTTCCTCCCTTTTCTTCTTTTGCCAATACTTGAAAATGAAAAATGACAACAGAATGACAGCCCCCACTCCTAGCAGGACGAACAACACTGTTTTCCCGGTATGGCCCTTTGGCTGAGCTTCAGCTTTATTATTGTTCGTGGATGTCTGAGGGTCATCAGCTAGCACTACAAACATGGTAGCCAGTTAGTTTTCAGAAACAGGATTCCTGTGGAATAACCACTTATGTTATTTCGTGTCTGCACTTGCACGGATTTCAACGAAAGGGAAAAGAAGCAACATAAAAAATGGAAATATAACAAATACAGAAGCAGCTATCTTCATGAGTTCGAAATTAGTATAACAATATCATAACATAAACATTTATCAGTATTTGAAGGGTATCGTTTTCACATTTTAAAGAAGACTACTGCTTCCTGACCAATGGACCTAAGTTTCCAATAGCACAAGCCACGTTTCATTACCCAATAATGTACGGAATTTACACAAAGTGATGGCAGCAAATTCAGTTTTAGATGATACCCAGAGACCATACATAGGAACAAGTAGACAATATCCTAGCTGGCTAGCTAGAAATCCTAATATCTCCAGGGAGCTTGAATAAACTCTCAGAAAGTTGATGATGGAACCAAACTCATTCGGCCATTTATCAACAACAACAAAACCTTTAAGTCCCAAGCAGGCTGGAATAGGCTAGACTTGAAACTCAACAAGAGCCACCAAGAAGGGGATGAATGAAAGAGAAAAAGGAAATTAATAAAAGCCTTTTCATGGTTCAGACCAGCTAATAGCTGCTTTCAATGCAAACCTATCCAAGGACAAAAACTCTAGGAAGTAGGAACCAAACTCATTTATCATGTGCTTAAAAAGAATAATATAAAATACTCCATTTAATTCAAATAACAGATTGTTAACTTTTGAAGCATCATGCAAAACAGCAAGTGCATTCAAATTCACACCCAGCATTAATCGTTTATTGGGCTTCTGTGGCAAATAAATGCAGGCTAGCTAGTTAGCAAAAGTAATTCTATGTTGATTGTTGACCTTTTGAGGTTTAAATTTAATCAAAGAATAAAGAAAGGCTTTTATACTTCATTTGGCTGAAGGAACAAAAATCAGGGGGGGCAGAGATGAGGCTCAAAACTCCTTGAGACCCACATCAAGCTCAGTATTCACAGCAACAGTATATGGTCTTTGTTCTTTTCCAGATTCAAGGTTCGATGAACTAAAATCATTAGAGGTCTGTGTTGTTAAAATGCCATTCCAAACCACTAAAATGTTACAAGATGTGACACTTGTATTTTCACCTCTAAGAGAGGTCTCGACATTCAACTTTCATTACTTTATCTCACAAATGGACCAACCAAGTGGCTCAACCATTCAGTCTAGATCAGAATACATATGAGCTGAGTAGCTGACATGCGCGAAATCTAGCGTGGATGATAGATGACAGTGACATTTGTAAAAGAAGTAAACAAGGTAAAGCTCCTAAGACAAAAGAATGACCAGTTCCTTACTGCACCCTTAGAAAATAAGGCAAACAATTGGCAAGTGCATACGACATCGCTGCAGTACAAATGATGATTGGGTTGGCCCTTCAGTCATATCAGGCATGGCATGGACTTAGCCTTTTGACAGATAATCCATTTTCTACTCCTAATAGTCTATCATGCCACAACACCGCCTGAACTACGAGGTGATAGCTCAAGTAACATAAGAAGTGCTGCAATTTTTTGTGTCAAGCATTCTTCTACGTTTTTAAATACCCAAAAGAAATTCGATTTCTCGACAGTTAATTCCAGCACGCGAAGAACAAGCAGGACAATATTGTATTTGTAGGAATACAAATTAGTTGCTACCGGTACTGAAATCCTTGATCCCCTGGGCTGAGGTCACTGACAAGCATCCAATCTCCAGAATTTAAAGCCTATAAGCTAGTACTAGCCGTCACGGGTCATGTCCACAATACCACAACTTGATAAACACCCACCACCGGATACGGCGAGCGAGCTCATCCCCTAACCACCCAATCGTCGGCAACGAAACTAGGAAGCACCGCCTCCAATCCAATTAGGCTCACAAAGCGCAGCAGCGGAATCGTGGTATCGATATCCGATCCCCCCGCACCGCCTCCAGCTAGATCTCCCCGTAACCCTCCCTCCCAAATCCGAGGGCCAACAAGCAGATCGAGAGCGCGAACCTGCGGCGAACTGGGCGCAGATCCCGACGGCAGCGAGGAGGAACAGGGCGACCGGGTTGGGTCTGGATCCGCCCCTCATCTCCGCCCGTCACGGCCGGTCGGGCCCGAGCGCGCCGCTCCCTCCCTCCTCCCCCTCGGCTCGGCTCGCTGCGGTGGGGCGGCGGGCGGTGGGCGGCGCCTTGCCTGCTTGGGCGCGGTGGTGGTGGCCTGGTGGGGTGCTGGTGCGGTCGCTGCGGCCTTGCGGTTGCCGTGCCGGTTTTGGCCTTGGCGTTTGTAGTGAATCGTAGGCGGGCGACGGTCGGACGCGGTCGTGCAGGCCTTCTGGGTGGGTGGGTTGGCATCGGAATCAAATCCCTCGAATCGAAGGCTCCGCCTTCCGGCAGGTGGATGGTCCTTTTCGGCGGCGTTGTGTCCCTGCTGGTGGGCCCCGATGACGATTCGGTGCGACGGTCTGGAGGTTCCTAGTGCGAAACAACCTACTCCACTTGTCACAACTCACGACTGTCGTCAAAAGAGTCCTAGAGTCTGGTAAATGTCCATGCAGGTTGTCGTACAAATAAAAACTTTTGCTAATGCATCAGGTAAACACATCAACCACTTTCTTTGGCCATTGGCACCATCCTACATGTCCAGGTCGGTTCATTTGCGTTGGGTGTTGGCATTTTTAGAACACAACGCTTTTTAAACTATGCTTACCGGTGCCGTCCATTTGAACGCACGAAGCACTGTTTTGCACTGTACGCATACAATAGACAAAGAGCGGTTTGAAATATGGGTGGTGGGAAGGGTGGACCGGTGAAGATACCTCAGCGCATGCATATAATGTTATCTCCAAAGGAGATTGCCGAAAATGAGGATTTTAACATTGTTCTGCACTGTTTATGACATGACACAGGGTCTGTTTGGTTGTATTTCCTGCCTAGCTCGTCCAAACCTAGCTCTTGTTTGGATCTCTCCCGTTCCTCCTCCCCTCTGCTCTCCCTCTCCACAGGGCACTCGCCGCCGCCAGCCCCTCCGCTGCTGCGAGGGGTGAGTGCGCGGCTAGCTTGGCCCTTCTGGGCTTCGGGGGCGAGGAAAGGAAGCCGATGCTGAGGTCGGCGGGTGAGGAACCCGGTGACGATGACGCAGGGGACGAGTCGCAGCCGCGGACTGTGTAAGTAAAATGGCCTCATGTGCCATATTTTCATGGTTGTGTTTTAGTGATTGATTGAGAACCAACGCTTGGAGTAATGAACTTGCCTAGACACATATTCATAGGTATTTAGGTCCAAGGGATGAAGAAAAAAAAAGCAAAAGGATAGGCCCTAAGGGCTGCCCCCGGTTAGCGGACGGGGGTCGAGGGGAGCCGCCCCCTGCGGGTCTCAGGGCAGTGCCCTGAAACCTCATAGGATTGTGAGGACCGGATGGTACGGTCTGCGAAGACCGGACTAACCTCCGTACCAAGTTTTCTGAAAGGGGTGAAGGAATAGAAGCCTGGCGAGTTACAAAGACCGGATGGTACGGTCTAAGAAGACCGGATCATGTTTCTCGAGGAGGCAAAGATGTGAAGGCTTTGGAAGATACAAAAGCTGAAAGGTACGGTCTAGAAGACCGTCCATGGAGCGTACCAAATAACCCGAGGGTATCAAACCTTCGGACTGGATGTAACATAGTACGGTCTCGCAAGACCGTCCATGTACCGTCCTAAAAAACTCAAGGCTAGGGACTTTGAAGGACTTGCAGTGCACAACGGACCGGATGGTACGGTCTCTATGAACCATACTAACCTTCAGACTAAAGTATAGTGACGTGGCATTCAGTGACCGTTGGGAAAGTGAACGGACCCGATGGTCCGGTATATGGAAAAAGGCCAGACTGGATAGTACGGTCTACACTGCGTCAGCAGCCCGTTGGAGCAACGGCTAGTTCGTGTTTGGGAGCTATATAAGCCACTCCACCCGGCCATTTCAAGGTTGTTGGAGCCACTGAAAATCAGAGCAAGTGTGAGTGAGTAGTCCAAACATATCCATCATTCCAACCACCATATGAGAGCTTAGAGCACATTCAAGCTAGGTTAGAGCGTAGAGAGAGTGAGCTTGCGAGCTCTTCTTGTGTGTTGCTCCTGCGAGAGCAATTGGAGAAGCCTTGGCTGCGGTCAAGCCACTTGTACTCGTTGCTAGACTCTCCTTCCTTGATGTGGAGCGGCGGCGACAACTTGTGCAGGGACGAGGAGACCCTACAAACTCTATATGAAGAATCCGGCGCCTTGTGACAGAGAGAGACGGTGGCGGTGGCTAAGCCTTAGTGGCTTGGTGGCACTTAGCTTTTACTTGCCGTGAGCCATTTGGTGGCGAGCGCAAGACGGTGATCGGGAGAGTCTTGGTGCTTGGCTCGGATATTGCCTTTGGTGGCGAGCCCGTGGACGTAGCACTTTGTGGTGAACCACGTTAAATCTCTGTGTCTCTCCGGAAATTTGCATCCCCTTGCCTTTATCTATTTACTTAGCGTATTTACGTTTCCGCATGTTTTGCTTATATGCCTTTAGCTTTCCTAGTTAGTTTGATTAGGGTTGGCTCTAGGTTGCAAGTCTTTTGGGTAAGTTAGAGAGCGCATAGATAAACCTTAGACTTAAATAGCATGTGTAGGATGCGATAGGTTTATCTTTATGCACTAGATAGCCTTAGGTTTATTTAAGCGATTAGCGACCCAATTCACCCCCTCCCCCTCTTGGGTCAAATACCCCGGCACATTCCTTTCAGACGGCGCGCTTGCGGGTGCGCGATGCGGGCACCAGTGATGCCAATGGGGAGAGGAAGGAGGTGGTGGGCGCGGCTCCAGGGGAGAGGCAGTGGCGAAGCTCTAGGAGCATCCGCGGCGGACGGGAGGGGGAGACGCCGACCTCATCTGCCTCCGCCGGCTGCTCCCAGTTCACCTGTAGGCGAGAGGTGGAGGCGCAGCGAGCCACCGGGGCGGTGGGCGAGCGGACGACAGAGAGCGGACCGGAGTGCAAGGAGGAGGAGGAGGGTCGGCGGGATCCACGTGGCGTCGGCGGCGTGGAGACGGCGGCGGGCTTTGTGGGCGACGACGGCAGGGAAGGGGAGCTCCTCCCGTCGACCATCGGAGGGTGGAGACGGAGAGCAAATGGGGGCTGCAGGTGGCCAGCAGAAGGCACCAGGGGAGCTACCGGTGCAAAATTGGCTCGGCCACAATTGAACGGCCGATTTCGCCGTTCGGCCGGAGCCACCCTGCGGGGGCTTTCTTGGTCTGCCAAGGCTTGGCTAGAAGCGTGGCCCGTTTAGCCAAATAGGGGCCTTGTCGTGGGCTAGCCAGCCCAGCCCCCTGGCTCAGCAACCAAACAGCCGTGCAGAGTTGAGTGGGATTTGAGAAATGTGAAAGATAGCCTTGTCCAACGAGGCATTATTTGTGTTTTTATTTTTGCAACTATAACGTGGAAGCAAACATGCTATGTCATTTACCTTACTTGTTCATGTTCAATATGGTGTATTGCCATTCTTATTCCCAAATTTACAGTGCATTGTCTTCTTTTATTCACAATTTGGCACGTACTTTAGTCGTCTGTGATCATTTTGAAAACTGATTTTGTTTCTTTTTCTACAATCCGACTCTGCTCCATACAGTCCGTTGAATGCTTACATGTCGTCTTCTGCTCCAACGACATTAGGCCACCTCCGATGAAGCACAATCCACCGCCGCACGCACCCTTTGTTTCTTTAATTAGCCGGTCTCACCCTCCCTTCTTATCTTTGAAGATCCCTAGTAGCCGAATCTGCTCTGATCTAAACTAGAGGTGTTGAGCTATGATGCTCTTGCTTGAGCAACGGTTCACTATGCTCTTACAACCGTCTAGCTAGCACATGTTTTTTGATAGAGCCACCGTCCACGTCATAAATTATAAAAGCTTGTTCAAAATGTCGAATTTGCAAAGGATTGTTGAAGAAATGGATCCCCAATAGAACGGACATGCTTCATTTAGTTTTTCCTCAATTCATAGCCCATTCATGAAGTTAGCAAGCACAAAAAAAAAAAAAACAAAGAAACTGAAAAAAAAAAGGGACGATTTGGTGAAATGAAGCGAAAAAGGGCTAGATGAAGCTGCCGCAACCGCAATGTCCGACCTGACGAATTTTTTTTTTTGGTAGTTTCAGTGGCCAGAACAGAACAGCCCAGATATGCAACCGGGCCGTTGGAGACTTGGTGTACGGCCTGGCCCACGATTGGCAAACGCAGAATTTATCCAGCTCGGCTCGATGCGCCGCGTCAGGACGGCGCCATGAGACCGCTGCTGTCGCGTGCACGCTCCAGAGCTCTGAGCTCCCATTTACTCCGCCATGCCAGCAATGGCAGCAGGGAACCCGGCGCCGCATTTACTCCCTCCTCCGTCCACCCACCAACCAACCCAAAACCCTCCATCCCTCCGTCGTCGTCCTCTATATACGCATGCCACAGGCCACGCCGCAGCCTGCACACACCCGTCCGCTCTCACTGACCACAGCTGCTCACTGCTCAGCCTCTGCTCTGGGAGCTAGAGCTCTTCGTGTCCAATGGCGGCGGCCGCGGCCCTCCTCCTGCTTTTGGCCCTCGGCGGCGCGGCGGCGCAGGTGTTCCCGCCGTGGAACGGCACGTTCCCGATGGGCCCCGTGTTCGGAGCCGGCGGGAGCAGCGGCGGCTCGGGCGCGGGCGCGGGCGCCGGGACGGGCGTGCCGGCGATGTTCGTGTTCGGGGACTCGCTGACGGACAACGGCAACAACAACGACCTCAACTCGCTGGCCAAGGCCAACTACCCGCCCTACGGCATCGACTTCGCCGGCGGACCCACCGGCCGCTTCTCCAACGGCTACACCATGGTCGACGAGATCGGTACGCTCGTGCATGCATGCGAATTTAGCAGGCTGCTTCTTCTCTGACCCCCTGACCTCGTGCTCTCAAACAGCTCGTTTCTTTTGATTTATTATGGCTGTGCTCTCAATCTACCAAGTATTTTTCAACTTTCAAGTGGGAAGTCACAAGGATTTTGCACAATGCTAGCGGGTAAACGAACGGCCGGGGAATAAAGCTTTAGAATGAAATGCACCAAGCTGCAAAGCCCGGAGATTCTGAAGGATTCGAAACCGATAGAGAATTGTTCTATGTGATGCTTTGAACAGTTCAACCCATAGGAGAAACTTTCCTCTCTCTCTCTCTCTCTCTCTCCTAGTTTCCTATGCTGCAGCTAAACCTCCTATGTTTTTACTATTCCTTGCTTTTTGGAATACTACCTTCCAAATAGGCAACACATTTCGCAGTTCTCTTGACAGACTGAAAAAAAAAAAATCCCTCTAGTTATACTTATACATATGGGTTACTTGAACCAGTGCAAAGCACTTTGAAGCAAAGCATAAGTATGTAGATACACTTTATTTAGTAGAAACATGTGCTAATTCCAGTTCCATTAATACCTAAAATTCTGCTGTGTCCTCTCTCAAGAAAAAAGGGAGAAAGAAACAGAGTTCAGCACAATGAGCACCATCCAGGGTTCATGCCTTTATGGTATTCAAGGAACACATTTTCACAAATAAGTACTCCGTTTTTAACAATTTTTTGTGAACACGACATTTGCGAATTTTATTAAGCAGGTAGAAAAATTACAACTATCGACGAGAGTAAAGCCAAAAACTTGAAATTTACGGTTGAAAACAGAAGATTTCTAGAATTGACTTAATATACATCCCCTGAGTCCATTAGTTACTCTGTGTAGAAGTAGAACCTCTGCAGGTAGCTTGGTAGTACGTCTGAAAAGCAATTTCCTCAAAAGCAGGCATTCGAGGTTAGATTATTGTTTGGGTATACACGCATTGCTCAGGGAAGTAATAACTAGGTAGGTACACATCAACTCTACAAGCCCCTAACTTTTGGCAACTATATACAATCGATATTGCCTCAAATGCTAGGGCTCCCCCTTTGGTATGCATATACTCGAAGAAGCAATAGTGCAACTGATCATGTAGCTGTATACACTATGTGTGTATAAAACGGAATGCCACACTGAAACCTACACGTTTGTTCCGCCGGGCCTTTGATGTTTGTATAGTCTAGTACCTTAATAAGCATGGGGATCTGGTGCAGTTAGTGTGTGGTCCATACTTGTCTGAATTGACAGTGTCGACGACACAATGTCCTTGCCGCAGTAAATTGCCTCGACCGGCCTCTTAACTGTTCACTCTCGAGCAGTGGCGCCCCCCCCCCCCTTTCATGCGCGAGCTAGACACGGTGTGTTGAATTCACCGGCCGGCCGGGTCAATGTGTACGTGCCCCTACCGTCCATGGCATCAATGTTTCCATGTGACCCTAGGTAGCACCTAGCCGTAAATAATGGTGTCTATGGACATGCATGGGTCCCTGAAACAGTTCGTACCCTCAGCCAAATCCCCGTAGTAATCCGCACTTTTATGCTCATGTCGTTGATCTGATCATGCCTAGCTACGACCTTCTTCATCGATCGATCCTGCTTGCAGCTCAACTTCTTGGCCTGCCGCTGCTGCCGTCGCACACGGCGGCCTCCAGCGGCGACGCGGCGCTCCACGGCGTGAACTACGCGTCGGCGGCGGCGGGGATCCTGGACAACACGGGGCAGAACTTCGTGGGGCGCATCCCGTTCAACCAGCAGATCAAGAACTTCGAGCAGACGCTGGGCCAGCTGCGCTCGAGGCTGGGCGGCGCGGCGCGGCTGGCGCCGTCGCTGGCGCGCAGCATCTTCTACGTGGGCATGGGCAGCAACGACTACCTCAACAACTACCTCATGCCCAACTACAACACCCGCAACGAGTACAACGGCGAGCAGTACGCGACGCTGCTGGCGCAGCAGTACGCCAAGCAGCTGGGCAGGCTCTACGACCTGGGCGCGCGCCGGTTCGTCATCGCCGGCGTCGGCTCCATGGCGTGCATCCCCAACATGCGGGCGCGGAGCCCCGTGAACATGTGCTCGCCGGACGTCGACGACCTCATCGTCCCCTTCAACAGCAAGGTGAAGGCCATGGTGAGCGGGCTCAACGCGGCCCGCCCGCGCGCCAAGTTCATCTACGTCGACAACTACGCCATGATCTCCGAGGTGCTCCGCAACCCGTGGTCCTACGGCTTCAGCGTCGTCGACCGCGGATGCTGCGGCATCGGCAGGAACCGGGGCATGATCACCTGCCTGCCCTTCCTGCGCCCCTGCCTCAACAGGAACACCTATATCTTCTGGGACGCCTTCCACCCCACGGAGCGGGTCAACGTGCTGCTCGGAAGGGCCGCCTTCAACGGCGGCACCGACGTCGTCTACCCCATGAACATCCAGCAGCTCGCCGCATGGCAGCCGTAGACGACGCCGAGGCCGACGTCGTCGATCGGCCGGTGCATGGTTAGTTTTGCAGCTCTAGCTAGCTTGTGTGTGTGTACAAGATGTTTACGGTCCTGGGTAGGAGGGGAGCGGAGAGTTATTTATTACCTTTATTATATGATGTGTGTGTGTCCAGTGTCTTGTTATTTGGTTTAGAATCGTGCCTTGCTGCGTTTGATCCATGCAAGGTGTGTTTCGCTTGTTGCTACCTGTGTACTGTGGATCACGGAGATCAGCGGAGTTTTTCGTTGATTGCTGTACTTGCCCCCATGTTTGCCAGTTAATGCTAAAGTAGTACCTTTCCCCAAGGATACAACCTAACTTTTTTTTTATCGTAGCATAATGCCCAAATATGTAATGTCATATGAGAGTATGAAACAAAGGCCCATTTAGCACCAACGTGGCTCTGCCTTATTCACCAAAGTGGCTAGCTAGGAGCTAGAGTTAGAGCACCCCAAGGCCAATGGGGCTCTTCTATGGTTGGCCGTTTTGCAGTGGCTTTAGCAGGAGCAGCTCTGAAGTCATAGCTGCCCTACAAAGAGGCAATTGACCATCTCCAGTATAATGGCAATTGACTGTCTCTAGCAAATGTCGTTTTGTACTCTAGACAATTGTCGACGTTCTCGACACTGAGATAGCATATAGGTACCCCGCTGGAATGAAGGAGCGTAGGGATGTGGGCGCTTCCGCCGAGCTCCGCTGCGACGGGAAAAGTGTGGAACACAAGTTTTCAATATATGGTGATGAACACAAGTTACAGCCTGAGGGAAGCCTCAGGCGTGGGTGAATGTGCTCTGGTGTATGCGTGCGTGTGTGTTAGGAATGGTTCGATCCCCTTTCTAGGTGAACCTTCCCTCCCTTTTATAGACCAAGGGAAGGGCTGTTTGTACAGAGTAGGTAAAC
Source organism: Paspalum notatum (assembly GCA_022530915.1). Classification (NCBI taxonomy): domain Eukaryota; kingdom Viridiplantae; phylum Streptophyta; class Magnoliopsida; order Poales; family Poaceae; genus Paspalum; species Paspalum notatum. The sequence continues at coordinate 31,672,732 of CM039692.1, forward strand.
CTTCAGTGATGAGCCCAATGGCCTCACTCTAAAACATGGTCTTGTACTTCACTTGCTATGTGATGGAATGGCCGTCATGCCTCTATGCATCGTGCGCCGCCCTAGCATGACGATGACATACTATTGGGCCTCCTGTAGCCGGCCCTGTTCCCACCGCAAGCGGTAAGGGTGTCGTCCCGTCCCGTACGTGCAGGCGTACTTTTGACCCACCGGTCCTACCGCATTTAATGCAGCAGGCGATGGGCTCTGCCCCTCCCATGGGGGGCTCCTACGGGGTTCCTTTACCGTGGCCCGGGGGTTGTGCATCTGGTTGCAACGTGCCCCCCGGTCACGGCCCGCCCCTGAGTAGGCCTTGCTTGAGGATGCTGTGGCTGTTGGGCCCATTTCCTGTCCCCCAGTCTTGTTTCCCTTTCCCTCAGTAGGAGAGATTAGTCTTTATAGTCCGGCGAGGCTCCATCACTACAAAACGAACCCCCCTGTAGCAACGTATATTCAACAACGCATGGTTGTATGCGCGTTGCAGAAAATTAGAGAACAACACTTATTATGCGTTGCAAGCCTCATCTGTTGATTTTTAAGTAAGATGGCAACGCTTATTATGCGTTGCAATATTATCCGTTGATTTTTAAGTAAAATGGCAATGCTTATTATGCGTTGCAATATTATCCGTTGATTTTGTAGTATGTTGGCACGCTTATTTTACGTTGCAACATTATCCGCTCATTAAAAAGAAACATAGCAATGATCGGTTGATAATCTGAGAAGGTGCCAATGTTTTGTTTAATATGGTGAAAATATGATCTGTTGATAATTTAAGAAAGTGCCAACGTAGGTTTGTTATTATATGATGTATCTGTACGTTATTAAATTAATTAATATTCCGCCAGCCAAAAAAGGGCGTGACCGCACTAACCACCCGCTCTAGATTGGATTTGTGTTCACTTTGGACTCCTCCTCTTACTTAATATTTAAGAACACCATGTATATACAGAACGATCATCTATAGGCAAATCAAATTATAACGACTAATGATCCGTGGAATACTTTTAGCGACCCATCGAACGTCGATATTATTGAGTCATACCGATTATTATCCGGCGCTACTGTAGTGTTGTGGTACAATAAACTTTGCCTTCAAAAAAATATAACCATCTATATGCAAATCAAATTTTCAAAAGTTCCTTGTAAATTAAAATTATTTTCAATACATATATTATATTATCATGAATAATAAAATTAGGGCATATGAAGCAACCTCGTCATCTTTAGCGAGGCTCATGGCAACCCGCGTTAACTCGCCTCATCAGCGCACCACTTTGTTAGCAAGCAGCTATCATGACTGGAAGAATAGCACAACGGCGCCACGTACAATAGAGCAACAAAGACGAGCGAGGATGACGCGGGCCGCGCGGTGCCGTTGGGTTTAGTGGCTTACCCGCATCCTATTGTTTCAATTACATGTGTTGATTGTGGGTTTGTGTGGGCTAGTGGGGGGAGGGGGTTCAACCTAGTGGACTGTTGGGTACCCTAATGCGCTAGGCAAACATGCCTCTAAGCTAGTTTGAAGATAAAGGTCCGAAGGTACGGACTTGGGGTGGGCTCCCAAGAGGACATGTGGCAGTCGGTTTTGACCCGCCCAACACAGGCCAAGGTACACCCATGGGGGTGGGATCCAGAGCCGCCACACAGTAGGTCAAGGGCCAGCCTAACGTGGGCGATGGCCGTGTAGTTACGAAGAGAGACACAAAGAGGGTTTAATATGAGGCGAGACAGTTACATATAATAAAATAATATGGCACTCTTGAATATTAATACAGAATTTAATGAGAGAAAGATGGAGTTTCATTAGGTGAAATAGTTAAATAGACATCCAAATATCACGTAGCTAATAAATTTTATTATAAGATAACACTATTATTGGTAAATTAATTTAAAATTACATATTCCATTTGTTAAAATTAATCTAGAATCACTAATTAATAATTATTTTTAATTACATTATTCATTTGTCAAGAGGTAATTAATAGCAATTAAAAATAAATTTAGACTTCCTTGACGAAGTGTGTCCCTCCGAATTTGTCTTTCGATCCAATTTGCCCTCCCAAAAATTTCCCTCCCAAAAATTGCCGCCATCCAATTTTCCCATCCAATTTTCCCACCTGTAGGTTTGATCCAAGCCAAACAAATCACCGCTGACCCCACAGGTCATACAGCGCTATTCTCCATTTGTTTACCCATAGTCCATGACGGCCACCTCGTCCAGGTCCAGATCGTGAGGTTCCGTTCCTCCATTGGCATTCCTCGCACAACTTCCCCATCTACAGGAAACGCCGGAGCTGAATCCCATCCGATGTCGGGCCAAGATGATCCCAGCTGACGGCGCGTCATCTCTGTGATCCGGCGTGGTGGCGCCCCTCTCCCTCTCCTTCCTCTCTCTGCGTCACCCGGCGCAGCGGTGCCCCTTACGGCTCGTCGTCTTCTTCAGCCGGCGCGACGAACACCGCGTCTTCGTGACCCGGCACCCCCTACCAAGGTGTGATCTCTGCCTCCTTTCCTCCCTAGCACCAAAACCATAGTCATAGGGTACGGGGTTGCCGCCCTGCCATGCCCGTTGGCGCGGTGGCACACGAACTTCGCAGGCCACGGCCGGCGGCTGCGCAGCCGGAGCCCCATCGCCGCAGAGCACCGCGCGGGGGACATTGCAGGGGAGAGCATGCGCGGGGGAGATCGATCGGGCTGATGCTCGCTGTGCAGCACTTACCCCATCTGCTCCCTGCCGCGCCGCCCTCACGGTTGCCCGTCTTGCTCGTGTGGCTGCTGCTTCTGCTGTCTGCTCCTAGCGTGGGGAGTAGATGAAGGTTAGGTTAGGGAATTGACATGGCCCCTTCAAAATACTAACAGAATGTGCAATAAGTACTTAAAACTAACTAGAAAAGTTGATTTTAGTTGTTTCATTGTAGAAAGTAAAACACCTTGGCATGGTCAATGTTTGAGATTTATTTTTGGATTGTTTCATGATCATTGTTAATCTGGTTCATGCTGGATATGGTCACATTTCGGTTCAGAGTTGTGCCTATAATTATGTCATATGATTCTCTGTGTTCGTTATCTAATTCTACTTTTAGTGAAATGGATACTAAAAAACTCATACAATACTTCACTTCTCTCCATGAAGCATAATAGACCAATAGTATAGATGACCAATTGACTAGTTGTATATAAAAATTGATGGCATATGTGTAGCGAAGATGGGAAAGGGAAGGAGGCATAACATCACTCAAAGCCTTGATGTGTATCGGTCAGAGAATCATGTTGAGGATCACGATGCTCAGAAAACTGCTACATCATCTCCCATTCAGCCTGGAACTACAGAAGGTCAATTGGATAAAGAGACAAACAATGAGTTTGTTGACCCAGGTATTTCTGAAATTACTGTATTTACGACAATATTTGGATGAATGCTGCTGTGCTTTTATAATGCAATAGGTGAAATAAATTGACATCCTGAAATGGTCGTTTAAACATATCATTTCTTAGCGGCCTCTGTTTTCATATAATTTAGTTTGATGGCAATAGTGGTTATGTACTGGTCAATGTAGAAGTCGGCTTTGATTACTGCACCCCTTAATTTTTGTAGATGGTCAACAAAATGTTGTGCCTTCTGAATTTGCTGCTTCTTCTGGAGGGGAGCCTAGTGATATGGACGGTGATATTGAGCTTAATGCACAAGGTACTGAAACACGATAATATATGTATTATAAAAAATACATGTCTATAACAATTTTAATGCTTTCGATGTAATATCTTTTGCACTACAACATTTGGCAGAGGAAACTAAGGAGGAAACAAGGCGTGGCAAGACAAAACTTAAACATGTTTGGAACATGCCAAAAGGGCAAAGGATTGTAGTGAAGTGTAATGAGGTTGACCAGCCCATTGGAGAAGAGGCTGGAGTTCTAGGACAATTCCTTGGCATGGTTGCGAGGAATGGATGCTTATGCAGCTTAAGCTACAAGGATTGGAGACTTCTGATAGGAAAGAAAGATAGAGTAACCAACGAACTGAAAAATAAAGAGGATATACTTAAGCAAGTGAAGGTAATTAAATTTTATTGGAGAACATATAGTCATTCCAATCTACCTCTGAACAAAAATATTTCTGATGCCTTTGATAATTGTTATGCAGTGCGGAGAGATGGAGGCAACACAAGTCCAATCTAAAATGCATGTATTTTTGACGTGCATAAGAGCAAGGAGGTTAATTATAGCAATGTTCCACCTGGTGTGATTGATGATCAATGGGTTGCGCTTGTCAACAATTGGATGACCCTGAAAGCATAGGTGCATGGCTGCATTTAGACGAAACATTTCCTGATTACTCTTATGCATCATCTAAGCTCTGTTTTTATACCTATTTACTCATTCCATGGTAGGACATGAGTAATGCAAATAGGAATATGTTGTTTCGCTGCCTCTCCAACTATAGCATAGATGTATAAAGGAACATGCTGTTTCGCCACCACTCCAGGTTTATCTCTAGTACTGAGAACACTCCATGAGTGTACATTTACTTTGTCCTCACTTGTGCTCAATTGAACCTGTATGACCTGACCGCTTTGAATTCGATTGAGGCATACAGGTGTTAAACTAACTTTTGCTGAAGATTGTCTCTATTTATTTTCAGTTTCTATCAAGCATGACTATACTGGATGCGGGAGCTTGCATTGGATTGAGAATTGCTTTCGTTCTTATCTAATTTGGATCAAGATCACTGATAATTAGGCACTTAGGAGGATAGGACTCATGTGTATATACTGCATTATCGTAGAAATATATTCTGAACATATTATGCGATGAGACTTGGCTATGAATGGTACTATGAAATTGTTGGCATTCCTTAGCCTATCAGATATAACTCCGCAAGCGCATGGATCGCGTTGTAGCCTTTCACCCAAGAGTATTCTGGGGTATCGAATCCACGAGGAACGAGGAGTATAATAACACACAACACAACCTACCGAACTAGTGAAGCTAGCAATGTAGAGGATAAAAGACAGAGAAGCAGGTTCTCAACAGATGTCAAACACCTCACTATACTAAGCATGCAAAGTACTATACTTGTCATGAAAACATAGACACCAAAGCTGCAGAGCCACTGTCAGGCACCAGAGTGCTGATTACCCAGCCGAGAAAGGCGGGCGCTACAGGATTCGGCTATATCATCAGCGAGTCTATCTGAACGATGGGATTGGAATACTGAGAACACAAAAGCTGTCACCTAGTGTGTCTACCAACCAGAGCTGCGTGGGATAGCCTACCAATGAAGGTAAACTCTAAGTATGAACACCGTCGTGCCACTCAGAGAGTCTGCTACTAACTGTTAATGAGCCAAAAAAGCAAGCACTACTATATAGCCAACACTATAAGCATGCACAAGGTTCCCGTAAACAAGCAAGTATAAGACTAAGTATGAAAGTAAAGTATGAAATAACAAAGGTAGAGAACAAGGAACGTTACTCAATCTTGGAATCGAATATCCTTCCTCTGAGAATACAAGTCTGGGAGAGAAGAGAAAACCAACTCCCAAACTCTTCGCTCACTACTCTCCTTGATACAAGAGACACTCTATCTACAAGCTAAGGGAAAGCTTCACTTCTCCACACTATACACTCTACCACTACATTTATCCACCAAGACACACCTCTCAAGTGAGGTTTAGTGGGGTATTTATAGTACTAAAGGAGTGAGGAGGTCGGTTGTGGCGATTGGAGAGGCGGTTACAAGCTGGAAGGCACCAGGTGGGGCCGGGCGGCACCATCCCAAGCCGGGTGGCTCGGGTGACCGTCAGATCCACCGCCTTCCTTGATCTTGTGGCTCATCTTCTCTCCCTAAGGCGGTTTGTAGGTCGGTTGGCGGTTAACTTGTGCTTTTCCTTGGGCCATTGGATCCTAACTTGTGTTTCTTCCTTAGCCACAGGATTGAAGTGCCGAGGATTGCTGACTTCACCAATCCAAGTGCTGGATCGATGATGTGGCAAGGCCTTCCGGTACTTTGCACATTGGTTTTGGCATTTGGCCTTCACAGTTGTGTTGACACGTCACTTGGGCTCATGCAGGTCGAAGATGAGTTGATTTGGCCACATTGTCAGGCCGGGCGACACGACTTGGTGTCGGGCGGCCTGACTTGGTGTCGGGCGGCCTGGCCCACTTCCTGACTTAGCCATATTTCACCTGTTTTCAGCTGATCTTGTACCTACAATCAAATATTTAACACAATTTGTGGAACTAAGTTAATATGTATGAATCTTGCATAAAAGTTACCCTTGGAACATGAAATGTTGGTGGTCGAAATGGGTTATAACGACCGCTAACAGTAATGTGACTGTTTGATCTTAATATAGTATCAGTTATCCTTATTTCACAAATATGTTTCTATGTGATCTCATAGTTTCTTAAAAGCATTATATGCGTTCTGCAAAATTAATTTGTCCTAAATATAAATAAATAAACTTCATGTACCTTCCAATGTATATAAGCGTTGCCATAAATACATTCTAAATGTTGCAACAGTTCTAGAGAAGAACGGGGCTAGTAGCAGTAGAAACACATGTAACCGTTGCAGTAGCCATAAGTAACCGTTGCTATTTAGCAATGGTTATTAGTAAGAGTTACCAACGCATTTATAAGCGTTGTAATTGACCCTAGCAACGGCAGCATAGGCAACGCATAATTATGCGTTGGTATAGGCCCTACCAACGCTTAAAATGGCATTTACCAATGCATATATGCGTTGCTATAGGGGGGTTCATTTTGTAGTGCATACGTGTCTCTGGGGTACAGGTCCCCCTGTATGCTAACAGAGGCCTTGGGTCCACTGCGCAGTTTCATTGGGCGGTGGGCCTAAATTTCATCTCGATCTTCCCGAAGCCAGATCAGCCTAGGAGGTGAACCGTCTCGCCCTTAGTTCACAGGGGAGAACACTCGCGGGATGCTCACGCCCCCATTACCACCACGTCGTCTGAGGGAGGCACGGCGGTTCAGCTTCCATAGTCATTCATTAAGAACGTGTAGTGGGAATATTGGCGTCGCTTTTTGTTAGGGCCGTGTGAACAGAGGGGAATCAGCCGGCTATATAACCGCCCTCGTGGGCCCTCTTCTATTCTTTATGCTTTCTTGCCTTCCCATCTTCCTTGCTCTTCTTCCCCCAACTACTGCTCATCTTCTTGCTTCGCCGCCGCCTCTTTCCCCTGCCATCATGACGAGTTCTCTTAGGGCGCTGCTAGCAGATTCGCTCCCCGAGCCTTAGCACTCCTTGAGTGACATTGTGGAGGTGCTCGGGATCTCGGCGGGCGTAGGCGGTGAGAGGATCAAGCTTGGCTCAACGTTCCCACAGCCACCAAAGCAGGATGAGGGGGAGTACATCACTTTCCTCGCCTATGTGAAGGCCGGAGCAAACTTTCTCCTCAGGCGCTTCTCCGAGGAAGTGTTGGATTCGTACAGAATCTGGTTGGGGAACCTCGCCCCCAACTCCGTGTTGATGGTGGCGACATTCGCCTACCTCTGCAAGGGGTTCGTGGGGGTGAGGCCTCGTGTGGCACTGTGACACCACTTCTTCATGCTGCACTCCTCCGGAGGTACCTTGGAGACATTTGGATCTTGCAGGTTCCAGACGCGTTCAAACCCATGGACGGAGTACATCTACTGTGATTTTTTCGGCAAGTGGGACTGTGGCGGAACCGCCTGATTTAATCCAGGCTAAGTACACCTGCCACTTTTGGCTCGCAGTGCACTTAGGCTAGACCAAATCCGGTAGTCCGTCGAGAGTCCTTCGGGCTCTCGATAGCACCATTTCCCAGAGGAACCGACATCATACACATCCGACTCTCGATGGAGCCACAACAGTTACATCATCACAGGCAGTTGAATAGATAAGACTTGGACTTTAAGTTACAAACTAGTTCGAAATCAAATAAAGTTCAACATAGTGTCATACAACAACCTAGTTCAAATAGTCTCTCGCAGCGGAAATTTTAAAGTTCATGTTTCATGGTGACCAAAAGACTTGCATAAATAGAACAAGCATCGAGCCCACTGATGCTGCTCCTGGCCAGATCATGACTCGCCTCACTCCTGATGATAACACGGCCCTCCACCAACACAGGCACAGAAGAGGAACTTCATACCTGTAAGCCAAAAGTGGGGGGCAAAAACCCTGAGTACTAATTACTCAGTGGACTTAATGGACGGGGCTTACGGCTGACGCAAAGCTTGCTTACTAATAACTGGATCCTTAGCTGTTACTTTTAGACAGGATCAGGTTAATGAGTGTTGACTCATAGTCATGACATTTGGGTTTTGTGCTTGTCGCTCGTTATCATGACTACGGATCCTTTGTTGTGGATGTTCGCGTGTTTTATAGTCATGTCATTTACTTGCTATGGTTTATATTTGTGTTGTCATCAATCACCAAAAAGGGGAAGATTGTGAAAAACATGACCCTAAGAGGTAGAGGTTTCGGTGATTAATGACAACTTAATCGTGTTACTAATGAGCTCATGACATGAAGGGTTTATATTCTATATTGAGGCTCATTGGTTGATCGAAAGAGACCCCGCCAACTCGATTTTTTGGAGAACGGCTTGTGGATTGAAGATCTAGCGTGAAGATCAAGCTCATAGTGTTCTAAGTGTCATAAAGTTGAAAGGAGCACATTTAGAACCTTTCTTTGCTAGTTTTTAGACAGCCATACTATCAAAGGGGGTCGAGGTGAGTACCTTGGTGGACTTCCTTCAATTAGTTCTTATATTCGAGTCCAACTTGGTCCTAAAGCTCTTACACTTAAAATGTGGTAAAACTCACTCACCTTTCTCTGCTTCATCTAAAGGAACCCCCTAAATCTTATCCCATTTCAAAAAGGTTCAAAAATAGCGAAAAACTCTATTTTTATACACATTGGACCGTCCGGTGTGCAAGCATCGGACCGTCTGGTGCGTTAAACCTTCTCGCTGTAGGCTAGTCTTCATCCCTGTGCTTTAGTGCGCACCGGACCTCCAGTGGTCAACCATTGGACCATCCGGTGCTTCACCGGACGTTATAGCCAGCGGGGGTTGTCTTGGCGTCCCTATGTAAGTTGTGTACACCGTCCGGTGGTTCACCACCAGACCGTCTGGTGTTACACCGGATGTTATAGATAGGGAGGTGGTTTTACGCGCTATCCGATGCGTTTGAACGCACCGGACCATCCGGTGGTTATATAGAATATTTTCTTATATTTAGAAACTCCATGAAGTCCTCTTTCCAATGCAACAAGAATCACTCAATTTGAAGATTTCTACGAGGAGCAATGTGCAAATCGTTGAAGTCTGGACAGAACACAATGCTTGAGTAAAAAGGGCATAACTCCTTCATACGGAATTGAATTTTGACGCATAAGTACTCGTTGGAAAGGTAATTTCAGAGGCTATCCAATGGATCTACTGTTTGAGGCATGTTCTGTTCGAAACCAATGAGATATACCATGAGGAAGGAGGTGGCAGCAGCAATGATGATGTCTACTTAAGGAAGATGATGGCAACAACAATGAAGAAGGCTTGGGCAATGCTTCCATAGGATTTTCATGATCAAGTTTAGTTTCAAGGAGCTTCAAAAACACTGGCATATGAACACACAAGCAAAGGATTGTGCTACAAGTGATGCTATGATCAAAACACGATAAAGCTGCACAATCAAGTTATCAAGTTGTATGGACACTTCAGATTCTTACTCTAAGGACCATGGCTTCACTTCAACAGAGGTAAGTAAGAAGTCTAGCTTTATGACTTTAAATTAAGCGCTTTTCGGGAGGCAACCCGTTTAATCATTTGTTTTTAGTGTTAAAAGTCTTGGAAGCATGATACCACCCTTTGAATCTTTATCTTGTGGCTAGTTAACTTAATCTAATTTTGTTTTAATTAATACCATTTATGTTTTCCGCCTTGCATTTGCATTACCATTTGTTTCTCCACACTTGTTTTATTAATTTTAAAATTTTTATAAACTTTATGATGGAAGCCTTATAATTATATTACTCTGCAGAATTTTTTCTTGATAAATTAAGTGTAAACATGGTATTTAGATTTAATTTGAGATCGTCATCGTTAAGTTTAATCGAAAGTTTCTTACTAATCATGTCTCTTGTGGATAAATTTTCCGCATTTGTTTTTCATATTTCATGCATAAACCACCATTTTACATTTAGATTAAATTGCATGTTTGCATTATAATTGACTTTGTTGTTTAATTAACTTCATGATATGTGTTTTTATGTTTATGTTGGATCAGCGTTTTTCTTAGCAATTTTATGTAAACATGGTGCTTAGATTAAATTGTTGATCATCATGATGAAGTTAATTAATCTTGCTAGTTATCCATAATTTCATTTGGTTAGTTTATAAACTTATTAATGAGCTTGGTTTTGGTTTTTTTTGTTCTTTTATAAGTTAATAATCTTGAGAAAACATAGTGTTTTAACTTTGGTTTATTAGTTTTTATGGCTATAGAGAGACTTAACAATCATGTTGTAAACATAGTGTTTAAAACTTGATTTAATCATTATCTTTGTTTATATGCTTATCTCTTACATAATTACACTCTTGCATTCACTGTTTTTTGTTTTTCTTTTATTAAGATTGACTAGACTACAAGTTAAAAGTCATTGGGAATATTTTTACAATATGAAAAATTGTTTCTACCCTTAACCATTACCTCGAGAGTAGTATGTGCACTTAAATTATTTTGCAGAAAATTATTTAATGATAAGAAAATTGAAGGAATATTCGGTAACATATTTCTAACACCTTCTCTTTCCATTTTTTAATTTTGCAATTATTAGCTATATTTATCAATTTGGTGTTCCCTTTGTGTTTCTCTTGTTTTTAGTATGTTAGTTTAGATTTATTGTATGATTAATACTACAACCATGATCTATACTTAACTAATTATTGATAACAATGCTTTAAAGAAAATGATGAAAGTTGCCGCTTTATGTTTATCGTGCTTTGGTTTTGATTAGTTAAATTAGCAGGCTCTCATAATACATGTTTAGTTGAATCAGCCAGCAAATTTGTAAATTGATTATGATTGTTTATAAAGACCCATATGATTTAATTTTTGCAAAGTTTAATCTTTATCGTGATCATCTCTTTGTTTATTTTTACTGTTTATAAATGATATGATCAACTTTATGAGATTATCTTGCAATAGCCATTTCTACCAAAGCCATATATTTTAAAACTTTAGATTTATCAGATTTGTTTTCAAATGAGTTGGATCAAGACTGCGATCTAGGTATGAGACTTAGAAGTTGGTCATTCATTTGCGTATCTTTTCTTTGCTAGTCTTTTCTATCCATGCATTGTGTCTCTCTACATTGGAGAGAGTACAAACTTCATTGGATATCCATTCTTAAACCAAAATTATCTTTTTGTGTATCTTACTTGACCACAACCTATTATTTTCTGGAGTATTTAAGGGATTAAATATTATTCTTTCTATTAGACGGTTCTATCCTCAAGGGCGAGGGTGAGTATTATTCAATGGATTAAACCAAGTTAATTGTTTTAGATATATATACTCAAGGGCGAGGGTGAGTATTATTCAAGAGTGGGGATGGAGAGCTGTCATTTTATTATTAATATAAGGGATTTTTGTATTAAGATTTTTGAGGAGGCTTAAAAAAGAAAAAAAAAGAGACCAAGTGGCCGGAAAAAAAAAGGTACCAAGTGGTCGTCTAAAAAAAATTATATATATAATATGTATGCCCCTCAATAATTTTATAAGAATTTTTAAGAGTTTTATATAAATAGTTTTTCTTTAGTATTAGTAAGGGATATCCTGTTTACATATACTTCAGAAAATATTCCAAACATTTGCAATCCGATAGCAAGGACTTCATTTGTGCCTTGAGATCATCCATTGACACTTGCACATATTCGCTCTTCTAAATGTGTGTGTTCCATCCTTTCTCTCTCAACATTATTTTATTCCATGACCTTTTTGATAAATCTCAGTAAAACCAGCAGATTTCTTTCTTGGTTTGACAATATTTTAAAAACAAATTTTTGATTAGGATTTATACCAAGCTCCAGATAAACTTTCACCTTTATATATACTTATTGAAGATTATTTAGATATTGAGAGACTGGAATGTTGAGTGTGTTCCTTGGGTTTTGCAAGAATTTATCTCTTATAAGTTTAATTATCTTTTTCAAAAACATATTAATAAAATGAGGAGATATGTTATTGATAAATTTAAACTCTTACTAATTCTTTTATTGTGGGATGAGCTTAGCTAAATATTTTTTCTTTCATGATTTGCTGGTTAACACTTAAAGTTTTTAGAGACCTTGTTTGTTTGATTGATTAAGATTAGAGTTTGAAAAAGTTAATGTAGAGCAAAGCTGATTCTTGACTTACTCGAGGACGAAGGTTTAAGAATGGGGATGTTGTTGACGTGACATTTAGACTAATATTTTGTATCATTTTATATAGTTTTTCACTGATTTTATGCGTCAACTATATCTTTTACTAACAATTATCACCGATTATTGTGAATTTTGCAATATTGTCTTGGAAATATGCCATATGTGATTTTTTATAGGTTTTTGACCAATTTTTCATAAAATTCACCACGATCTACGTCGAGTAAGAAAAGATTTCTAAGATGGCATTTATAAAGATGATGATCAAGGAAGGTTTGGTTGATTTATGGCCCCTTCTGTATTAATAAGGCTTTCTAATCAGAAACTTCATGAAGACATCAAGTGATACACGTTTATAGATGAACATGCGGGAAAAATATTTCAATTATATCCAAAACTGGAAGACTTCGTCAACTCTCGGAGAATATCGAAAATTTTAGAACCCCAAGAGTCTAATAACCCTCGCAAATATATTTTCTAGGCAACAAGCAACGTTCCGGCGAAAGATGGAAAGAAACGGGCAAGGGAAGGGTCTGGGTCGGCCGATCCTACCTCCCATAAGTCGGCCGACCGCTCCCCTTCTGGCACCGTCTCGTGTTTCTTTTTCAACCATGCCTTTTCTAGAAGAGTCTAAGGAGATAGGATTACTTGAGTACGAAGAAATTGAAGATAACGAAGGTTTATTCGAGATCCATCCAAGCTTAAGTTAAATCTCGAGATATTCTCGAATTTCAGGACAGCAGCACTTTGCGGACCCAACTCGGAGATCTAAACTACATAAAATGAAGGAAGTTTGAATACCAAAGTTATAGATCTCTTCGAGCTCTACAATTTAGAGTCTGAGTTTTCCTTATTTGGAGTCCATATGATAGAGATATGGTCGAAATATTAAGGGTACAGAAAACAGAAAAGTCCGATTTCGGGGCAAGCAAGAGTCCTACTCTAACTCGAAGCAAGAGGAAGGTGGAGGGTGCCCCAAGGCACTTCCGGGGTATAAATACAAACCCCCATGAGACCCAAGATCATCCAATTCATTATGAAAACGATAGGATGTAGAAAAGAGGAACAACACCTAGAGGAGAGTAGAAGGTCGAGTTTTTAGTCTAGGATTAGAGTTTTTCTAGTTCGTAGGGGTGATTAGAAGCCTTGCATGGTGTTCTAATTACCTATCTCCAGAGGTCTAATTGTATCATCAAGGGAAGATATGATCATGGCTGTACATTTGATACAATTTATTAATGAAGCAATGTTCTTGTCTAATTATCATGTTCTTATTCTAATTATGTTTGTTCTAGCTCTAATTAGATTTAGATTTAGGGCTTATTGATTAGAGCATGTCATTAAGGGTTATATTCTTCTAGCGTTCTTGATCGTTATACAGTTGTGTTTCTAGTTCTTATAATCATGGTGATTAGAGGTTCTAGTTGTGCTAATTATGTTATTAGACTATGTGAAGTAATTAGAAACATATTCTCTAATTATGTATGTCTGTTGAAAGTTTCTCGTCGATTACCCGGTTTTTTGTGACAGCACAGCCAAAGAAAGGTTAAACTAATATAGGGGATTAGATTGATTGATCTTGATTTAATCATGCTATGAAGTTTAAGCTTGATCATTGCTTGTTTACCTTGAGTTACTAGTTATCTCGCTACTCTAATCTTATTGTGGCGCCCGTTATCTTGCATGTCTTGGATCCAATTAGAGCTTGATTAGAATCTAGTTAATACCCTTTGATTAGAATTCTAGTTCTGTTCTAATTGCCTATTTATATATATATTAATATATTTTATGTTTAGTTTAGATTAGTTTAAGGATTGGTTTAGAGTTAGATTAGAGCCTTGTTTTATACCATAAGTGACGGGGGAGAATACAAAACCTCCCAGAGGAAAGAGGCCCAAGAAAGGCCTGCACGGGCCCAAACCGAAGGCCCACGGGCTTACCCAACGCACGGCGATCAGGGCGAGTGAACCGATCCGACCCTCGCCCCGTACGCTCGTACGGGACGGAGGCGGCCGACCTTTCCACGAGGCAGCTGATCCTCAGATCAAGGCTCGGGCGAGGCGGAGAGTCCCGACCGATGCCACGCCCGACGTTGGGACCCACCGGCGTGCGGCCCACGACTAGGCAGCGAAAAGTCCACTCGTGGGCCCGGATGATGGGACGACACGCTGCCCTCCTGCGCCCACGCTTGCTACGACGGAGCGGCGTCACGCTGCCCCCACCTGCCAAGCGCGTGCCTGCACGCGTACTCTTTGCGACAAGATGTGCCATCAACCACCTGACGCCGCACGCTTGGAACACCCCGCCACGACGAGGCTGGGGGGATGACGCCGGATATTGATTGACCCTATAAAACGAGATACCTGGCAGGGTTTGACGAGGCCGGCAAAACCGAACAAGCGCAAGAGACAGGACCACCGAGCCCCGCCTCGTACAGACTCACGAGGCGGAGAAGCAACCGACCGACCTTCACCCCTCGGCAGGGCGCGATGATACACGATGCACCGTTATGGATGGACGGAACGACTCGGCAGGGACGCTCCGTAGCCGGATAATCCGCCACCTAACATCACGCCCGTCTGACGCCTAGAGCTAAAGAAAGGAGGCCAGGATGGACGGGACGGAACACCCTCCCCATACGGCTCTCGGACTCCGTGAGAATAGAAGCATTCGCAGGTACACCGAACCCCCGGCACGGCTCAGCTACAGGACCCCGGACAAGACGACCTCACCACGTGTGACGAGGGCGTGCCGGGAATGCACGGGCATCTGGCAGGACTCTTGTAACAAGGGGACCCACGCGTCAGGGTCCCTCCCTCCTCTCTATATCCTTTCTTCTTCTTCTCCCCTGGAACTGTAAGCACCCCCCTTGAACTATAAAAGGAGGGGAATCACTCACGAGTTAGGGCAGGATAGCAAGAAACACCACAAAGAGCACAGAGGCCAAGTAACAAGGAGACCCCTCCGCTGCGCTTGCGCCCACTGTAACACCTCCACACACCTCATAATACAAGAAACACACTCCACTGGACGTAGGGATTCATCCCGAACCAGTATAAACCTTCGAGTCTACCGGCTCACCATTTGGAGCGAGTCCGTGCTGACATCCCCCACCGAACAATAAATCTACTGCTTGTGTCACCCCGGTTCCCGGAACCACGACAGTTGGCGCGCCAGGTAGGGGATCTTCAGCGCGCCTAAGCGACATCATCGCTCCGATGGCATCATCATCCACCTCCGTCGGCAAGAAGGTCCTCGCACCAGGGAGCCGCATCACCTTCGGCGCCTTCACCTTCATTGCCACCGCCGCCGGTGAGCTCCGCCTCATCGACCCCTCTCCATCCATCGACGCCCTCACTCAGGGCATGGACGACCTCCAAATCGCGGACGCTCCGCGCGACACGACGATGGAAGAAGCTGCGCGCTCGACGCCTGCCGACCTCAACATGGAGGCGCTCGCCGACTGCGCCAACGCGCTCCTCCGCTCAACCTCCACTTGTGAGGACCGCGATCAAGTGCTCTATGCACTCGCGAACGTGGTAACCCAGCTGCATGGGAACCCACCGCGGCCATCCATGGCGGCGCTCCAAGGCACTGCCCTGGACTCGCCCCTTGCAGCGAGGACGGAAGGACCCATATGCCCCGCGCCTGCCGGAACCAAGGCAGATAAGCGGAGGTTGAAGCGACGTACCGCTGCGCTCAAGCGCCGCCCCGACGCACGCGTCACAATCCACGGGGATGGGACGCCTCGTCAATCAACCCTCGTGGCCATGGCGGGCCACTACCCGACGTCCGTCCATGACCTCCTAGAAGATGTCTCCAGTAGCGGGTCCGTCTCTAGCTCGGACGAAAACCACCCCGCCGCGATCGAAAGGGCATGCCTCGTGGCGACCCTCCCATAGACGGAGATGCTGGAGGTCAAAAGACCCCCAGCCAAGAGGTGGAGTACCAGCGCGAACAACAGGCGCGCACCCTCGCGCCCGAAAACGAGCTTCGCCAGAAGGAGAAGGAGATCGACGACCTCGAACATAGGCTCGAGGAGTTCCACAATGAGGTGGGGCGGCGCCAGCATAAGGACGAAGGGCCCCGCCGACGCCACGTCTACAACCAGCTTCTTCAAGGGAGCGACGGGACGCCATATTTCCCGCGCCCCGACCAAAACATCGCCGCCGCCGCCATGATGCTCCAGGCAATCCCGGAGCCCAGGGAGCCTGCCGCCAAGGCCACGCTCCAAAACCTTCGCAGCCTCGTGCAAAGGGCAGCGGTGCAGTAGGCCGAGTTGGCAAATCAGCCATCAGCGGATACGGCTGCACGCACCGCGCGGACGGCGACCACACAGGGTAATGGGGCACGAGCGTCCGCGAGACCCATCAAGGATCGCCTGGGCGACAAGCGTGATGCCCGCGACACCCTCAATGCCCGCCGAAGGCAACAGGACAACATCACACACTCGCGCACCCCGGACGCAAGACGCGAGTATGGATCCGGTCCAACTGGACCAGGACCACGCGCTTTCGGGAACGCAATCCGCGAAGCGCAGTTCCCCTCACGAGTGCGCGCACCCACCAACCTCACCCGGAACCAAGGAGAGGGTGGCCAAAAAGCCACCTAGAGCGTGCTGAGCGGAGGGCTAGACTTTGATAGTCGCCCCCCTCACCACCATCACGCCGGCGACTTCTCAGCTCCAGCTCCCGCCGACGGCAGGACGCGTGACCCACCAGGCGGTGGCAAGGCGAAACCCACGCACCACCGTCCGGCGCCGGATCCGTATGGACAACCTCACCTAGGCAACCACCAAAGCCTCTCCCGAGAGGACCCAAGGTGGAACGCCTGCCCGCGCAGGAGGCGCACAGGTACAAGGTTACCGGAGGGCGTTCTGGGTACAGGTGGCGCATACGAAGCCACTCGTAGCCAAAACCCGGCGCGCATACGAAGACACTCATAGCCAAAGAGACGGGAACCATAAAGAAGACCATGCTATCCTAAGGTCGGCTTTCCCCGCCTAGGACAAAAACCTTGAACCCAGGCAACCTCGCTCGCTACAAAGGAAGGAAAGTCGCTCTCCCATGGAACAAGCAAACCCCATGGTTCGTAGAGACTCAAGGAGCTCTGGCTGTCTGGCTCTAAATGCCTTCCTTGGGAGGAATTCCCCCCTATTTATAGTCGCGGCCAAAGAGACAGCGGGCGAGCGCCTCGGTCGGCCTCACAAGTCCCCTGTAGAGGGCCCAACAGACACCACCGGGGCTCACCGTACCTCTACCTCGCTCTGGAGACGTGACGGCCCTGCCAAGGGGCGCAGATGCATCCGATGCCCTGACCCGTTGCAGACGACGCGACTACTCGAAACAAAAAATACGCAAAGATACCATGCGCTGCGTCCGGCGCTGCCACGGCCACAACGCGCCTCAGGCCAATAAAAAGAGCGGTACCAGAGACGCACTCGGATAACCGGACAAAACAGGGGAGACGAGATGGGCCCCCAGGATTGCCACGCCGGATGGCCCCCGGGATAGGTCAGCATGAGGCGCGTAAGGGCCACGGCAAGAGCAACGCGGACGGAGGCGACCCCTTCACCCGCACGCGGGATGTTGAAAGATATGGAAACTCTACCCCTAGGTGTTTCATTCGATTTTTACTCGCGTAAAAAGTGACCGAACAAGGTCACCTTGCTCTACTCAGGGGCTGAGAACGTACTATCCGTACACGTTTTCCCTTACCCTCACAAAAAAAAGGAGGGCCAGCCTAGCTGCCCGACCTCCCCCTCAACTCAGTACCTTTTGATTTCAGCCCCGTCGCCCGACCTTTCCTCTAAAAATTCCCCGAGCCTAAATCAGCCCCCAAAGGCCCGCCTACGCCTCAAAGGTCCCAGCGACCGCGGCTATGGCAGCCTAAGGCAAGGCACACGATCGCAACGGCAAAAACACGTGCGAATTTTTAGAAACAAAGGGCAAAAGCATGGAATTAAATTAAAAGCCCGTCGGTCACCAGTGACAACAAAAGTTAATTACAAACATATTGTTCAAATTCCTGACGGAAATCAGTCCGCCAATGGGTTTCGCAGGAGGGCCGGCGGATCGACATGGCTCGAGACCATCAGGGTGTGGGGGCGGACTTCGTCTTCAATCCTCTCCACCTCCTCGTCGGCGACCCCAGCGGCAAACCCCTCCGCGATCGGCGCGAGCACTGGACGGAGCTCCCTAAAGTGGAAAACCGCCTGCGCAAAGGACAGACTGCTCCCAAAGAAGGCAGCCTGCCGCACGACGCGCTCGACGTGCTCCCGAAGCCCCGCCACCCGCTCCAGCAGCGGCGCGGGCGACGGTGGCGAAAGCTAGGCGCACGCCGAGCCAACTGCCTCCCGAAGGTTCTGGAGCTCCCCTCGCAGCTCTGAAAAGAAAGAGCACAACAAAATCACGAACGGCCCTCAGGCAAAATCAAGAAACCACCTCAAAAACTCCGCTCACCGGCAATGACGGAGGCCTGGGCAGATAGCTCCGTGCGGGACCGCTCGAGCGAGCCCGTCACCTCAAGCAGGGCCTGCTCCGCCTTAGTGGCCCGCCGCATCGCGATTGTAAGCTCCCGGCGCACCGCCAGGGTATCATTCATGGCGGCGGTGCGCTCCGCTCGAAGCTGCTCCGTCTCTCGACGGAGGCTCCCTGCCTCGGCACGCAGCGAGGCCGCTTCAGCCAAAACACTGTCGAGACGCATGGTCAACATGCTCGCCTGTCGGACGGCAGCGGCCCTCGCCTCCTGCGAGCGTGAGGCATCCGTGCGCGCCTGCGCCGCTTCAGCCTGGGCGGCGCCAAGCGAAGAGATGCGCTCGGTAGCCCGCGCCAACAGAGCCTACAATAAAAAGGTTCCACGGATCGGAAAGATCCAAAGAGACATCGATACAAAGGACGACGAAAGGAGGTCACGTACCGCCCCATGATGAAGCACGCGCTGCGAGATCGCTTCCTCAGCACGGCTCGCCGCTGCCAGCGCCGTCCGGAGGGATTCCAAAACCGTTCCCACGTTGACGGCCGTGCTGGTGGACGCCTCGTGCATGATCCCCCAATCCATCGCCTCCTGCTCCGCGGAGAGGGGCGGAGACTCCTCCCGAACAGCTGAAAGCTACTGGGGAGGGATGAACAGACGGATGGCACCCGATGGAGGAGGCCCAGGAGGGGGTGACGGCAGTGGAATCATCACGCCACCCGAGTCCGCGGCACCCTCGCGAGCGGGTTCCAACCGCTCCGGCGCCACCTCCCTCACCGGATCAGCCGCGGCGACCCTCGAGCCTGCCGGTGACGCAACAGGGGGTCGGAGGATCGACGCCCCCGGCAGGGAAGGTGCCGTCGCGGATGACGCCCCCTGGCACGCAGCCCGTGCGGCCTCCGAGAGCGACTTATGCGGGATGAATCGGCTGCACCGAAAGCATTCAGCCCTACAAAACAAAAACGGAGGGAACCACGACCACGACAGAAAGGCGGGAGGATTGCACACCGAGAAGACCGCGGCGTGGGAAAGAGACGCCTCCAACCTCGAGACGCTGTCCCTGGCGGCACGTTCGCACTTGCTGGCAGGGAGACGGACGGCGCGTCGACCCTCAAGGGCGGCTCTGGCGCATGAGAAGCAACGGGGGCCACGCTCGCCCCCACCGGCAGCGACGACTCCGACCAAGGAGGTGACCCCTGGACGGTCACCGCTGCCAAAGCGCTCGAAGAAGAGCCGGCAGCGACCTCGGCCGACGCCCCTGATGGCAACACAGGCGCCCCCGAGCCTCCTGACGCCTCCACCGGCACGATCCCTGGTGTTGCCACGGACGTCGATGTCAAGACCGCGACAGGGACGCTGGACCCTTCCGGCTCCGGCGAGGACGGCACTTCCACAACCGGCTCCACCCGCGCCTGAACCACCGTAGCCGGAACAGGGACGCGCTGAGACTCCCCCGCCGATCCTTGAGACCCCCTCAACGGGGGCACGGCACCCGCTGCCGGCGGAGTCATGATCAGCATCGCCTCAGGGAGGACGCCTGAGCCAGAACTTTCCCCAATCTCGCCAGCAAGTGGCACGGCCTCAAACGTATCATCCAAAGACCACTCCTCGTCGGATGATGTGGTAGAAGGATTTGGCAAGCGACCCTCCTCCCGGGCGCGCTGATCGCGCTCCCTCTTCTTTCTATCGCGGACGAGCTGATGGTGTTTCTTGCGCTCATCCGCCAAGTGCGCCTCCGCCTCCCTCTTTCGCTTCCGGTCCGCCTTCACGGCGGCATCCTCAGGAACAGGGGCGGTGCATGGCTTCATAGAACCAATGCCCTGAAACCACACGAGGCGCGGCATTAGTAAGCCTAGAAGCACCCATCACACAACCCGGTAAAATAGACTTACCAAGTCTTCTTTGATCGAATGGTTGAGGGCCAGAGGACCGCCAAAGAAGTTCGCCGTCGAGGTCCCCTCGGTGATGGCGATCACACGGAGCCGGATCTCTGCAGGAGTAAGCTCCTCGCCAGAGATTCGGTCCGGATCAGCCGTGCCGGTATACTCCCACATGGGAAAACGATGGCACCGAAGCGGTTGGACAGCCCTCCGAATGAAGGTCGAAACCAGCACCATGCCGGTCAAGCCGCGGCGACGGAGGAGCCCTATCTTCTCCAAGAGGAACCCCACCTGGTTGGCGCTCCTCTTCTCGCGACCCCAGTCCCATTGGTCCCGCCTTGAGGGGGCGGCACCGGTAAAGGCGGGGGACCTCCCGATGTATCCGGGCGGGGGCATGACCCCGTCCGCCAGGGGAGGGTCGCCTAGGTTCTGAACATAGAACCATTCCCCCGAGTACCCCATGGATGGAAGACGGGAAAGGGGATCTGAAGGTAGTCTTGCCGACAGCCGTTGCACAGCTGGATGGTCACGCCGCCAACAAGGGACTGCCCGCCTTGCCCCTGCGAGAGCTGGGGGCGAAACAGGTAGCACCACAACTTGAAGTGCGGTGCTATCCCAAGGAAGGCCTCGCACAGCATGATAAAGCACGCCATGTGAAGCACGGCGTAGGGATTCAAGTGCTGAATCTCCAGGCCATAGAAGAAGAGGAGCCCCCGCATGAACGGGTGCAGGGGGAGACCGAACCCGCACTCATAGAAGGGCGCGAGAACGACGATCTCGTCCCCCCGAGGATCAGGCAGGCTACCGAGCTCTGGCAGCCGCGATCCCGACACCGTCCGGGGGGGGGAAGGAAGCCTTTCTTCTCCAAGAGCGCCAGGCGCGTCCTGGGGGTCGTGCACCGGGGGAAGAAAGCCATCGGCGGTGGCGGAGAAGCACGCAGGAACTAACGAGGAACGCGAGGAAGGAGAAGGCAAACAGCAGAGGCGAAAAAGAGGCAAGTAAACAGTCTAATTCTCTCCTCTTCCCTCATAAACCCGCGCAGAGGATAACGAGGAAACAAGGGACAAGCGGGCGTGGAGGGCCGTCGATGGGCCCACCACTACGCATTTACCACCACGACCCCTGGCGTCTCCTCGAAAACGGGGCCACGATCGCGCCCCGACTTCTCTCGAACGGCGCGAGAAGGCAGAGAGATGGGACGGCCCACCTCCCTCAAATGGTATGACCCCGAAGCTACCCCGCTTGCATTAACCGAGATGGCAGGGAACCGGCGTCAACGGAACGACACGCGGACGGGTCCTTTACGCCAGAGCGATCCTAGGTAAGCATAAACCTGACTCCAAACCAATGCATGATCCGACTTAAATCAGCGCATAGAGCGAGGGACGGTCGGCAGGCAAGCTCCCAAGCGAGCTACATGCCAAGTGAGCCGGCATAAGGCCATTTGCCCCGACCGTGTCCGAGACCATACCTCAAACTCTCTTGCGGCAACCTAGCTGATGGGGTGGCCATGTGGCCCCCCTTTGGACAGACTCCTGACCAAAGGGCCGAAACAAGATCGAGTAAGGAAAGGTTCTTTCAATGAGATGCCCCCAGCGGGTTGAGCCCCTCAACGGAATAACTCGCCACGACCGTTCTAAACCAGAAGAACCGTCGGATCTCACTCGGACTACCCGCTATTAGCTCGATGGCCGCCGCACCCACGCCAACCTGCCTAGTGATGGTCAGCCCAACCTTCAAAAGGTCAAACGGACAGGCCTTCCGGAGGGGGTCGCGCCAAGAATCCCATTCGAAACTGGGTGCTCAGGAAACTCTCCTGAAAACCTGACGATGGGCTTAAAAGGCAAAACTTGTGCAATACCCATAACGGCTTCACACACGAGTCCCTGATAACCCCCGAGCAATTCCTCACAAAATCACTCGGGGGCTCGGGGGCTACATCCTACGGATGCGCTTGCGCGCCTCCCCCTAGAGTGAGCCTCCGACCAACCACAAAAGGATTGGTCGAAGGCTCGGGGGCTATTGACGGGGGAGAATACAAAACCCCCCAGAGGAAAGAGGCCCGAGAAAGGCCTGCACGGGCCCAAACCGAAGGCCCACGGGCTTACCCAACGCACGGCGACCAGGGCGAGTGAACCGATCCGACCCTCGCCCCATACGCTCGTACGGGACGGAGGCGGCCGACCTTCCCACGAGGCAGCTGATCCTCAGATCAAGGCTCGGGCGAGGCAGAGAGTCCCGACTGATGCCACGCCCGACATTGGGACCCACCGGCATGCGGTCCACGACCAGGCAGCGAAAAGTCCACTCGTGGGCCTGGATGATGGGACGACACGCTGCCCTCCTGCGCCCACGCCTGCTACGACGGAACGGCGTCACGCTGCCACCACCTGCCAAGCGCGTGCCTACACGCGTACTCTTTGCGACAAGATGTGCCATCAACCACCTGACGCCGCACGCTTGGAACACCCCGCCACGACGGGGCTAGGGGGATGGCGGCCGACCTTCCCACGAGGCAGCCGATCCTCAGATCAAGGCTCGGGCGAGGCAGAGAGTCTCGACTGATGCCACGCCCGACGTTGGGACCCACCGGCGTGCGGCCCACGACCAGGCAGCGAAAAGTCCACTCGTGGGCCCGGATGATGGGATGACACGCTGCCCTCCTGCGCCCACGCCTGCTACGACGGAATGGCGTCACGCTACCACCACCTGCCAAGCGCGTGCCTGCACGCGTACTCTTTGCGACAAGATGTGCCATCAACCACCTGACGCCGCACGCTTGGAACACCCCGCCACGACGGGGCTAGGGGATGACACCGGATATTGGTTGACCCTATAAAACGAGATACCTGGCAGGGTGTGACGAGGCCGGCAAAACCAAACAAGCGCAAGAGACAGGACCACCGAGCCCCGCCTCGTACAGACTCACGAGGCGGAGAAGCAACCGATCGACCTTCACCCCTCGGCAGGGCGCGATGATACACGATGCACCGTTACGGACGGACGGAACGACTCGGCAGGGACGCTCCGTAGCCGGATAATCCGCCACCTAACATCACGCCCGTCTGACGCCAAGGGCTAAAGAAAGGAGGCCAGGACGGATGGGACGGAACACCCTCCCCATACGGCTCTCTGTCTCCGTGAGAATAGAAGCATTCGCAGGTACACCGAACCCCCGGCACGGCTCAGCTACAGGACTTCGGACAAGACGACCTCACCGCGCGTGACGAGGGCGTGCCGGGAATGCACGGGCGTTTGGCAGGACTCTTGTAACAAGGGGACCCACGCGTCAGGGTCTCTCCCTCCTCTCTATATCCTTTCTTCTTCTTCTCCCCTGGAATTGTAAGCACCCCCCTTGAACTATAAAAGGAGGGGAAGCACTCACGAGTGAGGGCAGGATAGCAAGAAACACCACAAAGAGCACAGAGGCCAAGTAACAAGGAGACCCCCTCTGCTGCGCTCTTGCCCACTGTAACACCTCCACACACCTCATAATACAAGAAACACACTCCACTGGACGTAGGGATTCATCCTGAACCAGTATAAACCTTCGAGTCTACCGGCTCACCATTCGGAGCGAGTCCGTGCTGACATCCCCCACCGAACAACAAATCTACTGCTTGTGTCACCCCGGTTCCCGGAACCACGACAATTAGTTTACAATAAACTCTTGTTAATTAGTTCTCAATTAGTTAATTTTCTGGATTGACAAAACTCATGATACTCATCCTGGGGAAAAGCTACACACGATACTGTCACTTGCAGTATAAGGTTTGCCGTGCTTAAGTGCCGTCAACAGTTATCATGACTATGGATCCTTGTTTGTGGATGTGTGTGTGTTTATATTCATGTCATTTACTTTGAGCTTTGCACTTTCTCGCGTTTACTTTTCAAGCTCTACTCGTATGTTGTCATCAATCTCCAAAATGGGAGAGATTGTGAGAAACATGACCCTAAAAGGTAGAGGTTTCGGTGATTAATGATAACTTAACTTTGTTACTAAGGAGTTCATGACATGAAGGAATAATATCATATATTGTGCTCACTGGTTGATCAAAGAAGACCCCTCCATTCTAATTTCATAAAGGATGGCCCTTGATTCGATGCTCTAGCGTGAAGATCAAGCTTCAACAGCCCTAAGTGCCATAAAGTTGAAAGAAGGGCACTTAGGAGTTTATTTGCTAGTTTTTAGATGGGCCATACTATCGGGGGGTCGAGGTGAGTAGCTTGAAAGACTTTTGCTCAAAAGTTCACTCCGACTTGAGTGCATCTTAGTCCTAAAGCTCAAACACTTAAAATGTGCTACAACACACTCACCTCATTTCAAAAGTTCAAAAGAAACTCCCTCAAACTTCTCTTCTATCTCTACCGGTCAATTTGTAGCATTTTAGTGACCATCGGACCGTCCGATGGTCCACGGTCTGATGGTCCGTCCGATGGTCCATCCGACCATCTAGATAGAGAGGTAGACCACTGCGGTTTTTGGGCTTTAACGTGCATCAGACCTTCCGATGGTCCAACCATCGGACCGTTTGATGCTCTCTAAGCAGTGGCGGGAAAATGGGGTATTTGAAAATTATGTGCATCGGACCATCCAATGGTCGCGCAGAAACTTGTAGAGAGCCCCCAACGGCTCGTTTTCGGGCTCTCCTCTATATAAAGGAACCCCCACCTCTCTTTTACTACATTTGCTACCAGGAAACCTTCACACACACAAAGGTTGCCCAAGCACCAAAATCTACACAAATCTTTGAGCTTTGGGCAAGAGACTTGAGAAAGAGAACTCCTTGATTGAGAGTTGAATCAAGTGAAGACCAAGGCTTGTTACTTTTGGTGATCGCGATCACCTAGACGGCTTGCGAGTCATGCCTTCCGCAAGCTCTCCGAAGATTGTGGGAGAAGTGGAAGAAGGTCTTTGCGAAGGCATTGTGTGTGGTTTGGAGCTCGTCATTCTGGAGTGGAGAAGATTATCCCGAAGAGAGTACTTGGTCCATGGATCAAGGGGTAGCTTGACCTTTGCGAAGGTCACTTTCCCAACTCCTCTCCTTGTGAGGTTTGGGGCCGGGATCCTTGCGAGGAGCCCGCGAGAGCAAAGCCTTGCGAGGGGCACCAAATGAGGAGTAGGGGGAGTTGCGACTTCTCGATACCTCAGGAAAGATCGTTGAGGCATCTCTTCTTATTTACATTCCGCACTTACTTTCCGCATTTACTTTGTGCCTTTACTTTCCTAGAATTGCATGCTTGGCTCTAGGTTGCAAACTTTTGTGATCGTATAGAACTCTAGACACACTTTTAGGCACTAGGGTGAATTGAGACTTGGATAATAGGATTTAAGTTCAAGTTTCGAAATTAGAAGTCCAATTCACCCGCTCTTGGACATCTTGATCTTTTCAATACTTTTAGGCACTAGAGTGAATTGGGACTTGATCGATAGGATTTAATTTCAAGTTTCAAAATTAGAAGTCCAATTCACCCCCCCTTCCCCCTCTTAGACATCTTGATCCTTTCAAAGGAGATGTTCAGCATGAGCGATCTCAGGCTGTTGAGCTACTACCTGGGGATTGAGGTCTGCCAAGGATAAGAGGATATCACTGTCTGTAAGAGTGCCTATGCAAAGAAAATTCTAGAAAGTGTGGGTATGGCAGGATGCAATCTTTGTCACACACCAATGGATAACAGACTGAAGTTAAGCAAGAAAGGTGACGGTGATCCTACTGATGCAACTAAGTATCATAGCATGATTGGAAGCCTACGCTATCTGGTTAACACCACACCTGATCTGGCCTACTCAGTCTGGATTGTGAGCAGATACATGGAAGCACCTACAACAAAGCATTGGGCAGTGGTGAAACAAATACTCTGGTATGTGGCAGGAACAATTTAGTATGGCTGCGGGTACATGAAGCTACAGAGGGGAGAAGCATGGCTTGTGGGATTCAGTTACAGTGATCATGCAGGCAATGTCGATGATAGGAAAAGCACCATAGGGTACATGTTCCTACTGGGGTCAAGCTTGATCAGCTGGGCATCCCAGAAGCAGAAAGTTGTGGCCTTATCTTCTTGTGAAGGTGAATATATTGCAAGTGCAGCGGCCGCCTATCAGGGTGTTTGGCTCAGCAGAGTGCTTGCTGAACTGACAGGAGAACAGGTGCTACAAGTGAAGCTGTTGGTGGACAATAAATCAGCTATTGTTCTCAACAAAAACCCAGTGCATCATGATAGAAGCAAGCACAATGACACAAGGTTTCATTACATTCAAGATTGTGTTGATGAAGGGAAGATTGATGTGGATCATGTCGGTACTACTGAACAACTTGCAGAGATTCTGACCAAGGCATTGGGCAGGGTGTGTTTTGTTGAGCTACGGCAATAGATGGGAGTAGTGAAATTGCAGTGTGATTAGGGAGTAATTTGTTAGACAGTAATCTCATGCAAGCGTGTGTGTAGCATCGAGTTGTTACTTTTTTTCTGTGTCAGTCCACTAGAATCATGCTCCGTTAATGGTAGTGGAACGGTGTTTAGGGGACCGATTCTTCAGCATTTACTCTGCGCAACTAGGTGTCGTGGTGAGTGGCTGCACTCCCCGGTTTTGTAGTAGATCATGTGGATGCGGCGTATGTTACATAAATATGAAAAACCCAAAAAGCAGTGTATGTTGGCTGCGCCCATATCAATCTCTCTCTCTGCACTCTCTATTCCATGAGGAACACTTAGGTGTTCTGAACTTCTTCAGAGTTTCTTCAGATCATCGTCGCGACTATCCAATCCAATCTCGTGCACAGCATTGCTCAACAACTTGGTGGTGGCTAGGATGGGAGCGGCAACTTCAGGACGGTAGGCGAGCCTGTGGCGGCCACACCCAGCAACAGCGACACACGCTTTGTGTTCTACATCAAGGCCAGAGGCTACTTCAAGAACGTGGAGGTGGGGAGCGAGAAGACCAACCTCATGTTTATTGGGCCGAGCCTAACTTGGGCCGCAACCCAAGCCACCCGCTAGTCCACGTGGCAGAGATTTTGTCACGGCAAGTCCACTCTAGCGCCGCCTCTCAGTCCACTCAAGAGGGCTTTCCTCCAGGTCACACTTAGGAGGTGCCTACTTGTCCATCAGCAGGTCTTCAGTGTTGACAAGCGCTCATCACAACCAGGACGAAAGATCAGACTTGGTACACTTGAGTTCCTCAACCACATCCCATGAGATGTAGACACGACCAGTGGAGGGTTCAATACACTTGAAACCTTTATGAAGGGAACTATATCCAAGGAAGACACATTTGATGGATCTAAAAGCCAATTTCCAAGCATTATATGGTCTGAAATTGGGCCAGCATGCACACCCAAAAACACGTAGAGATAGGATGGTTTATGTTGAAGCAATTTTTCTGTCGAAGTGCAGAAATTTATGACTCGACTAGGAAGAATATTAATTAGGTAAGTGGCAGCTAAGAATGCTTCATCCCAGAATTTGAGGGGCATGGATGCGTTTGCAAGGAGAGCTAATCCTACTTCCACAATGTAATGGTGTTTGCGCTCGGCAGATCCCTTTTTTTTGATGAGCATGGGGGCAAGAGACATGATGAACAATGCCGACCTTTTGGAAAAAACAATTTAGTCTCTCATAGTTGCTACCCCAATCTGTTTGCATGGTGATAATCTTTCTATTGAATTTCCTTTCTACTAGATTTTGGAAATTTTTGAAGGCGTGAAAAACATCGAATTTTTTCTTGAGTAAATAAATCCATGTTACTTACTAAAATCATCAATGAAACTCACATAGCAAGTATGCCTGCCAACAGATATAGGTGCTGGGCCCCAAACATCAGAAAAGATTAATTAAAGAGGTGCACTCGAAACACTGATTGATTTAGGATAAGGTAACTGATGGCTCTTGGCCAATTGACAAGAGTCATACACAGACTCAATATTTTCGTCACTAGAACAAGGAAGGCTATTATTTCTAAGGACATGCTTAACAATCTGAAACGAAGGATGGCCTAAGCGACTATGCCATCTAGATGTGGATGGCTTATTAACTCCAAGGACCTGTTTAGAGTGACCTTCCCCTTGCGGCTCCAAGGGATAGAGCCCACCTTGACAACTACCTTGGTGGAGGACTTTCTTCGTGGCCCTATCCTTAATAAGAAAGAAATTTGGATGAAACTCCAAAAGGACATTGTTATCAGATACAAGACGATGAACGGAAGCAAGATTCTTTTTTTTTGGGCAGTAGGAACATGAAGAATATTTTTTAGGTGCAATTTTCGAGTTGGGGTATGTAAAATTGAATGACCAATATTGCTAATTCTCATACCTGAACCACTTGCCTTGTGCACCTGATCCCGTCCATTGTACTTGTCTTGAACTCGCTGGTAATGTGATCTGTGGCACCGCTATCAGCGTACCAATTGGTGTCGATTCCATACACGGTTGTTGCTGATCTAGCAGTCTTGCTCTGCTGCTGGTAAGTTTCATCAAACCGGTGCCAGCAATCTACAGCAGAATGATTTCCCTTGCCACAAATCTGACATCGTGGCCTGTCATTAGACGGCCCTTAATTTTCTGACGAGAGGAATTAAAATTCCCAGTGTCATGGCCTCCGCCTCCACGACCACGGCCATGGTTGTCACCGCGCGTCCGTGACCATAACCACCATGACCTCATGTTGCAGCATTGGCTGAGGACTGGAACTGACCGCCGCTAGAATTTTGATCTTGGAACATCTGCATAAGAGTTTTATATGCAAGAATCTGTGAATACAACTCACTGAGCGTAATTGGTTCGATGTGGCTGAGGACGGAGGACACGATTGGGTTGTAGTCGTAGTCTAGTCCGAAGAGTATGAAGGACAGCACCTCTTCATCTCCCACGGGCCTCCCTGCTGTTGCAAGTTCATCACCAATGGCCTTCATCTTGGCGTAGTACACCGCTGCAATCATGGTGCCCTTTTTCAAGTTGGACAGCTGCATGAGGAGGTTGGTGACGCGAACGTGGGATCGCGCAGAGTAGAGCGTCTCCAGTGTTCTGCATACCTCGGCGGCTGAGGTTAGGACGGCCACCTGCGCAAGCACCTCTTTGGAGAGGGAGTTGAGCAGGTAACCAAGGACCAGTTGGTCCTGGACGAGCCATTGCTCATAGTCGGGGTTGGAGTTGGTTGCCGTGATAATGACTGGCGGCGCCTTGGTAGATCCATTAAGGATCCCCATCAGCTCGGCGCTCTTGATTGCAGGAAGGATTTGTGCCTTCCATAGCAGGTAGTTCTCTCGAGTAAGTTTCTTGGAGATGGGAGGACCGAGGGACAGCGATGGAGAGCTGGACAACGACGCCATGCATCTGTTGTTGCTGGATGTATCTAGGGTAAGAGAGGGGCTCGGGGCCGTTTGTTTCCTTAGAATGGGATGGAATTGAGTCGCTTCCTAAGCCCAGCTTGTTTGGCTGGAAAACAAAATTCCATCACTTTCCAAAGGTTGAAACGCTAGCCTGCTTCAGATTCCTACCATAAAAAGAGGAAATCAATTCCATCCACGCACCGAGCGGTACCAAGTTCATCTAGGTCGTGAAGAATCTGGCGTCTTGCACAAGCCATCAGAGGACTCAACAGAGTGCCATCGGAGGAAGCCCCGACTGCTGCGGCAGCCAACACGCCGGACCTGACGGCAGCACTCGTGGAGGTGGAGGTGCTTTGCAGCTGTATCGTCTTGAGTTGAAGGCCGATGTGCGTCTGATTCAATTCCATTCCATTCTAAGGGAACAAACGGCCTATGAAAGAATTTAGATAGTATGGTTTGCCTATCACAGCACAGCCACGGTTTCGTGTTATATTTATAGGCCACGATTTACATCAAGTTGTTGGATATCTCTACATATCTATTAGCTGGCAGCTGACAGGTTGTTGTCTATACAACTCTGATTAGGCTAAGTTAACTAAAACCTATAGAGATTACATCATAAGAGAGAGAGAGAGGAGAGATTTGTTACAACAAAATACATCTTCTAATTTAACAGTGCTAGCTGGAGCTCGGCGTCCATGGCTGGCGTCAAGTGGCCGTGCATGTCGAGTGGCAGCAGCGGGGCTTGGCGATGTGCGGCTCTTGGCTGCAGGTTGCTGCAGCAGCAGCACAAGGCAAGAGGGGGCAGCCACGCAGGCAAAGCCACAAGCGGGCGCCAAGGCAGCAGGGCTTGAGTGGAGCGGCCGCATCAAGGTGCCGTGCACCAGGGCAGCCGCACTCCTACACCAACCTGACACCTTTCTCCTCCTCGCCGACACGCCAAGGCAGCATGGCGGCTTGAGCAGAGCGGCCGCGTCAAGGTGCTGTGCAGTAGGGAAGCCGCGCTCCTACACCAACCCGACGCCTTCCTCCTCCTCATTGATGCGCACCCGGGCAGCAGGAGGGCGGCGCGGCCGGGCGACGGCAGGCGGCCGACAGTAGGGCGGCACGACGACGGCGGCGAAGCAAGCGCGGGGCAACTGGGCTGGAGTGCGCGGACGCAGCGATGGGCCTCCATTCCTAATGGAAGAAACATAATGAACTGAATTTTGTGAATAATGTAGCTATGAAGGGTTTCAAAGGTACCGGAATAAACGAGTTCCACAGGCCCTCCTTTGCCACGGCTATAAAATTTTCTTCTTCTGGATGAATCGTCCATCTTGAAGTTGAAAGTGCATGCTTGTAGAACTCATTCTCCGTTGGGTATATGTGATCTTCAATTTTATTAGTTTCTGTCGAAGTTGGATCACCTTTTCACTAGGAACAAATTTGCCTTGATCCTTATTCAAAGTTGAAACTTCTTGCTCTCCGCGAAGTTCTTGCCATGGTGCTCCTGAGACTTGAAACCCTAATGTTGAATGCAAAGGATGGTCAAAACATTAATAGCGTTCAACAAATCAGACTCCACTGCATGGCAAGTGGTTGTTAGGATGAAATTACTATACAAAATTACTCCTAGAAGGCTGTTCTTGCTGGACCTTTTCTATTTATGAAATCCCAGGCACAGTAGGTAGCATAGCTGTCAATGTCAATAAAAAGATCAGGCGTTTTTTCAAACAAAAAAAGGCCTTCGACAAGGAGACCCACTCTCCCCCTCTTCTTTCCCAACATTGTCGCTGATATGCTAACTATTCTAATCAAAAGAGCTAACATGGATGGACGGATCAAAGGTATTGTCTCGCACCTAGTTGATGGAGGACTATCAATTCTGCAATATGCAGGTGATACGATAATTTTTATGGATCATGATTTAGAGATGGCCACCAATATGAAACTCATATTGTGTGCTTTCCAACAGCTGTCAGGACTCATGATCATTTTTTCTAAGAGTGAGATATATTGCTTTGGCAATGCCCAGAACCACATAGACCAATATATGGATGTAAGGAAAATGGGTATAATGTGATTTTGGTGGTTGAAGTGAAAACACATGACATTGAGACTAATTTGGTTGTGAGAATATTTGTCTAAGTCCCAGGATGCAAATAAAAACTATGAGGAACAAACATCTCAAAGAAGAGAAGCAAAAGGATCAAGAAAAGGCTCAAGACAGAAGAAACAGCATGCACCGGACAGAAGCTGAGTAGAAGGCAGAAGACCCAATGCAAATTCAATGCATCGGATAGTTCAGTTCTTAAGCACGGGATGGTCCAGTAGTCCCTCACCGGACATTCTAGTAGAGAAGATGAAAACGACCGTGTCCTAGCGTTTACATGCACCGGACAGTCTGACCGCTCGATGATCCACCGGACGTTCTGGACCGAGGGCATATCAACTTGAAGACCGAAGCTCCAACACGCACCGGACCATCCGGTGGTCGTGCAGAAAAGTGAAGAAAGCTTCCAACGGCTAGTTTTGAGTTTTGGGCTATAAATACCCCCTTGCTCGGCCTCCACTCAATGATTGGTGACTCCTAAGCTCATTGTAGCGCTAAGATATTTTTTCCACATCCCTTAGACATATTTTGTGAGCCCTACCATCACAAGAGCTAATAGGCACATCTCGGCATAACTAGAGCATGCAAAGCTTCTTTGCTTAGGCCTATTGTCTTTATGCACATTGTTATTGTTAAGAGTGCGGCTGTAAGTCTTGTGAGACCCTCTGTAGCGTGAAGTGGCCACCACCTTACTTGTGAGAGGGAGGATGGCCCTCGGCACGTTGGTCAAAAGCTTCCATAGTGGAGATGGCGAGGGAGATCTATGAGAAAGCCCGTGGAAGACCCCCAACAACCCTGACAATCTTCTACCCTTGCATGGGCGAGGCTGTAGTCCAAAGGACTACGTGAGAGAAGGGCTCATGTGGGTGTGTACCGGGATATCCAAAGACCCAACTGGGTTGCTTGACCTTTGCGAAGGTCACTTTGTCTTCATCTACCCTTACATGGGTGAGGCTGTATTCCTTTGAGGACTACGCAAGAGCAAAGCCCTATGGGGGCGCCAAATGAGTAGGAGTAGAGACACGTTGGTCTCCCCAAACCTCAGAAAAAAAAATCTCCATGTCTCTTTCATGTGCCATCGTCGTCGTCATCGTCACTGGAAGTTTGCATTCTCTATCCTACCTTTTATCTTCTGCATTTACATTCTTGCAATTGGGTGCTTACATTCGTAGACTAGTTTGATAGGTTAGTTTCTAGCTGGAATTAGGTTGCAAGCTTGGCCACGGTAAAGTTAGCAACACTTAACAAAATCTTAGTGCACATAGTTAGTTTTATTTTGCATAGGTTTTTCTTAGTAGTTGTTTTAGGAACCTTATTTTTTAGAAATTCTAACTCACCTCCCCCCTTAGGCGTCGGTCCAACCTTCAATGGAGATTTTTGGTTGTAAGGTTGGAGAGTTCCATTTCAGCTATCTAGGCATTCCAATTCACTTTAGGAAACTAAGAAACGTCGATTGGAAAAAGTCGAAGAATGGTTCGAGAAATGTCTTAGCGGCTGGAAAGGCAAACATCTCTCTGTTGGGGACTGATTGACATTGATTAATTCAGTGCTCAGCAGCTTACCGATGTATATGATGTCTTTCTTTGAGGTTCCAAAAGGAGTCTTAAGGAAGCTAGATTATTTCCGATCTCGCTTCTTCTAGCAAGGAGATGAACATAAGAAAAAAATATCATCTTGCTAAATGGAGTATACTCAGCCAACCTAAGGACCAAGGAGGTCTTGGGATTCATGACCTGAGCACCAAGAACATTGCTCTACAAGTGGTTGTACAAACTCCTTACTTCAGACGGAACTTGGCAACAATTGGTTCATAGCAAATACCTAGGATCTAATCCCCTTTTTCAAGTTGAATGGAAACCTGGAGACTCGCACTTGCCCGAGAGTACTGAACTCTTGGTCGGATTACACCTCCACAAATATGGGAGTAAACCTACTATAGATATACAAGAGTCCAACTAATCTAAGTTGCCCCTGGAGCTTGCGCTGTCCTCTGTCTTGATCCGCAAGGCAACCACTCGGCCCACCTATCGGGGCGGTGGTAATCCGGATCCGATTGGTGCCCGTAGATATATGATATCCATAGTAACCACTCTATTCGCGTGCTCTATTGCCATGTTCTGCGTGCACCACCGCGGCAACAGCAACAGGACCTCCAAACCACCCAGTAGCAGCTGCATTATTTCAACCAGGCCACACTTGCCACACCACCATTGATCTCGGTGAATGGTGGTGTGGGGAGAAGGCTGCTGCCCATGCTGCCTACTTGCCTGCCAACCAGCCCACAACCTAGGCTCTAGGTGACTTTGCTTCTTTGAATGTTATGTGCTCCCGCTTGCACTCTAGGTGTTTGGTGGAATGCCCATTGAGTCTGATAATTTCATTGCCCTTCTTTTAGCATATGCTGTTAGCAATAGCAATTTAGAATCTTCTTCGAATATAATATTTCATTCCCATCCATATTGATTAGAGTTCATGCTAAAAATTTTGTCAGATTTTGACACTTGCAAGATTAACTAATTAGCTTACTGTTTACTCCATCCTAATTTATAAGTCATTCGACTTTTTTGGCACCAAGTTTGATTGACTCGTCTTTTTCAAAATATTCACGAAAATGTAGAAAAATTCAATTCATAGTTATATTATATGCTAAACTAAATCACAATAAAATAAATGATAATTATAATTTTTTTGAATAAGACGAGCAAGTCAAACTTGGTGCGAAAAAGTCAAATGCCATATAAATCAGGATGAACGGAGTACATTTCTTTTTGGTATGGTGAGGATAGTAGTTCCTGTTAGCTTCTATGTGTCTTTGATATGTTTAGCAATGTACTAAGTTTCTTTTCAATACAGAAAGGAACTTTCTCCACGTCTTAAGGCTGATGTCATCAGGACGTGTATATGGATATGCAAAATATTATTTGCGCACTGTAGACAGAATAAAGTTTAAAATATAGATCGTGGGATAGATGAGCTGGTGATACCAACCTAATACAATTTGCTTCTTGCGGGCATGAGGTGCCATTGTTCTTTGTTTTCAAGTTTTTTAAACGAGATTACCTCTGCTTTTACTGAAGCAATAAGTGATTACAAGCTGAGGTTACCAATTAACTAAGCAAACATTTAACAACCAACCAAAAGGCAACAACACAGGAAACAGAGAAAAAACGCCCAAGGCACATACAGAGAGAGAGAGAGAGAGAGAGAGAGAGAGAGAGAGAGAGCGCGGTCATATAGTTTTCTTCAGTGGCCCAGTCCACCTTCAACGGGCACAGCGTAGCGAGCCATTCATCCTAGTTTATTACAAAAATGTACAATCATGCGAAAGGCAGGGTTGGACTTCGCACGGTTTTCGATGGAGCAACTTAATTTCACCGTTTGACTAGAATACCATAGCATTAGAACTATAAAAAATATTTTGTTGCCAAAAAGACCCTGAGACTTTTTTTATAACAGTATGAGACTTTCAACGCAGGCACAGCAAGAATGCTGAATGCACACCGCGTCTTGACACCTGAACTATCTCCGAGCAACTTGGTTACTTGAGCAGCCGAGCCATGTCTTTCGCCTCTTAGGCCATCTCCAATAGCTAGCTATTTATACCTAGATGGGCTCTCTCCTACGTGGGAAAAAAAAATAAAACTAGTTATCGACAACCAAATAGACAAGAAATTTCACATATTTTAAGAAACTGAGTATTACGTGTTGAATCAAATCATAATGGTGAAATAAATTACTATTTTTATTATTTTCTCATTTTTCACATCAGCTAGTTATTTGATACAACCATTGCATACACCCTTGCCAACTCAGATATCAACGGCCACCTGAGATTTGCACCATTGTGATGTTATGATCCCTGGTTGTACACGTTGACTGAAGGAACCTCTCCAACAGGTTAGCAATGCTCTTATTGTCAATGTGTTACAAACACCAGATTCAAGTCGGGGAAAAAGCAAAATCTGATTCGTTTTTTGAATTTGAAGCACGCTTCAGTTAGGAAAAACAAATTCAACCAAATTCAGCTGCTTTTTCATTTCCAGTCCTCTACAAAAAATAGCATTCCATCTACAGGGCTGGTGGTGGAGAGGCAAAATTTGCATAATACGTGTATATAGTTCGCAACCGTGAGCTTGAAATCCTTTTTTTAATCCGAAATCCAGAATTAGACAATTAGCGAGTGCTTTTGATTAAATCTTTAATTTAGACCAAAGACTATTAGTACAACTTCTATTTACTATAAAAGTCAAATTTTTCTAGGACCACCAGCTTCCAAGAGACAACCACATGCAAAAAGCAGCAACACAAGGTAGGGTGGACCTCGTTGCTTAACACTAGACGGGCGTGCCAAGGTCACAAAAGGACTTAAGAACATATAAGCAGACAGCGAATACAGGAACAAAGCTAAATGAAGATGGCAAGAACTATTGCACGAGCAGCAACAAATATCATCTCTCCAACGCATGCAACCTGAATCCTTGGCAAACCAATATCATCCAGTGCTGTATGAAACCAAAAGCCATGTAAGCAATAACCAACATCATCCAGTGCTGTATGAAACTGAAAGCCACGTAAGACCATGCTCACCAAAGAGCCCATCCAACCGTCCATATTTCAAATTTCTCTTAACGGTGTTTTGGGCATACACTTCGAGCTCTTTGGTGAGCATAGTCTAAGCAATGAATTTTTGGTGTTTTGGCATTAACGTTAGAGAATATGATCATTTCTTGCACTCCGTACACAGTGATCAACAATCACAAACAAATCTTAGGAGAAACAAGTTAAAACAGAAAACCTTTGATCAATCTTTATTTCCATATATTAATATAAAAACTCAAGGAAAAAATAGAGATACCTGTGTGCCACTGTGTCATGAACACTTGGATCACAGTCTCTTTCAGACACAAAGTAAATACCTGGATAGCAGAATCTCATTGTTAAAATGGAGAAAAACACATACAGATATACATACATGTAAATTATATAATTGTATCAGTCCCAAGCCCCAATACATGTGTACTACAAGCATTGGAGTAGTTAAAATGAGAGATGCACACCTCTCACGAACATCTCTACATCATCTGATAAAGGTAATTTCAGACTTGTGCTGCAGCTAGAACCCTGGCGAATGTGGAATATACCAACCTGTAAATGAAACAATTCAAATGATAAAGATGGTAAAAATAAAAAACTAAAACAGAAGAAAGCTTATTAAAAAGTCAATGGTCACAGGTAAGATCATGCATGAGAGTTCACAGAAAAAGTGTTCTAGGAAAATAAATCCAATTGGAAAGTTGCAAAAAAGAGGGACAGGATGTAGGACCTTCTAAAACCCCTAAATCAAAAAATGTAAAGGATAAATAAATAAATAAAATTTGAAAGTGATAGATTGTTTATGGGATTCATAGCGTGTTGTAGAAAAAAGGAACTAGAGTAGACAAATCTCAGTCGTAACACCCCACTCAAATCCAACTCTAAGCTGATTTTCAAGATGAATAAAGAGAACTCGGCATGATTCATTCAGGTTAAGATATTCTTCCACGTTACTCCATTTCAGTGGTTGTCAGTTAGATTTAATCAGAGGTGCTGAACCATTCTACAAGAATATGTAGATGGGGAGAATGAGGAACGCCCATGCTACTCATATTTAAGTTAGGGATGTTATTGTCAACTAGGGTACTTCCCATTCAAATACCTTGGGTGCATCTAAAACACATGTAA
This sequence comes from Paspalum notatum, assembly GCA_022530915.1. Lineage (NCBI taxonomy): Eukaryota > Viridiplantae > Streptophyta > Magnoliopsida > Poales > Poaceae > Paspalum > Paspalum notatum. The sequence goes on from CM039692.1 coordinate 31,710,683, forward strand.
TTTTTTTAAGAGAAGGTAAATTAACAAGGGCCAAGTGCACTTATTATCGATCGAATTGCTGATTGCCTACCAGGATGGAAAGTTGGAACATTTTACTAGAACCTTGGATGGGCCATTAAAGCATCAGAACCTTGGATGGTATCTCAGGATGAGGTGGTTGTGGCCACAACAAATGGATCCTACCCAATCTTGCACTGTTTCATATTAGATTTCATCACTTTTGGTTCAGTTTGTGCTCACGTCGATGTTGGTCTACCTTGTGATGGCCATACATCTTCCACCATGGGCCATTAAAGCATCAGAACCTTGGATGGTCTCTCAGGATGAGGTGGTTGTGGCCGCAACAAATGGATCCTACCCAATCTTGCACTGTTTCATATTCGATTTCATCACTTTGTTCACACCTTTTCCATAGCTGTCACTTCCGTTATGGGAGATGGACTAAACAAGTTATTATGTACAGACCGATGAATTCATAATCAAAGGATAGTTGCTCTTGCACCCTAAATACTTGCTTTGGCGCCCAAAAGAAGAGCAAATCGAAAGCTGGTCATGTTCGGTACCGTTTTTACCTAGCTTCTCTTAAAATTTAAGCCGACTCGCGTGTCAAATGAAAAACTTCTTGAGAGTTCAAAAATCAAGCTCTTGTTTCCTACAACGCGCCGAGGTGAACAAGCTGGAAGCGGGCAGGGAGGAGCTTTTTGCGGCTTCTCAAAGTTGCGAATATTTACCCACATGCCACTAAATAAATTCTGGGCTTTCCCAACACCCCTCCCTCCTCCGGGCCCTCCCCTCCCATCCGGAGTTCCCTGGGTCCTCGCGTTTTCCAAAAGAGTCGGAGGCAATTTCTAGGGTTTGGAGGCGGTGCACCTACGGCCATCCACAACCTCCAGCCCAGCCGCCGGCAAGGATGAGCACTCCCCATCGGAAGCCGCCGGTGACGACGAGCGCTCACCAGCCGAACCCGTCCCCCGTCGGCACTAGGACGAGCGATCCCCGGGCGGAGCTTCAGAGGCAATAGTGCTGGCGAACCTTCTCCTCTGTGTGCGCTTTGCTGCCTCCAAGTGTGTCTGCTTGGTCTCCTTGGATCTTTGCAGCTGCAGGTGAGCATCCTCTGCGGTCTCCATCTCTCCCCTTCAGCTGCTTTTCAGACTGGTGTGGACGCTCTATTTTTTCAGATCTGTTTACATGGCAATTATCCCCTACTGTTAATTATTAATTAGAACTGTTAATCAGATCTATTTAGGTACCGTATTTTACTGTCCCTGCTAGCTGAATGCAGCGGCACTAAATTTTGTTTGGTGAAAATTTGTCAATCTTGCAGTGTGTGATCCCATCAATTTGTCAATCCTGATAGTCAACTCATTTTGGCTTTTATCCTTATGTTGGGATGTAAACAACTACTGATGTGTGTGCTCTCAACAGTTTGTCAATCCTGATATGTGTGCTTTCATCAATTTGTCAATCCTGATGTGTCAGAAAAATGTAATGGAAAATGATGTATTTATATATGTATAAATATATATTAATAGTTGGTCTTAAATTTTGGAATTTAGAAACATGTACAAAGGTTGTTGCTAGTTGCTTGATAGCTTCCATAATTCTTAGGGATAATTCTCAGCACAAGGAGGAACATCGCTAAGGAAAAAATGCAGTGTGCCAAACACCACAGCTTATTTCTTGTAGCTTTTTTATTAAGTGGTAAAAAGCTTCAGCTGGTAACAAGCTAGCTTCTGAAAAAGATTAAGCTGTGCCAAACAGGGCCTTTGACTGTGGGTGTCATCAGCGAGTATCTTGCCCTTTGGGATCTCTCTGTGGCGCTTCTACAACCAAGGGGTGTCAAGGAGCAATGTTTGGTGGCTCCAATCAAGTGGCAACAGTTCAGCAAGTCGGCTTATGTATAAGCTTGTTCCAGAAGGCTGTCATCTTCCAGCCTTGGGAGAGTATGAAATCCAAGGCTCCTGGAAAGTGTCATGTTTTCCATGTGATTGGTTGCTCATGACAGGCTAGATGGCTTAGATTATGAGAAAAGTACCATACCCTGAAAGGCAACCCTACTGTGACCAAACCAGAGAAACTATTAATCATTTGCTTCTATCCTGTGTGCGCTTTTTTTTTTTCTGCCCATGATTCTGGTAATCTGTTTCAAAATTCTGCAAAGAGTTAGCCAACAGATCCTCGCTCCACAGGTAGAAGTGTCCTTACAGGACTGATGGGAAAGAATGCATTGGCTGTTGATGGTCAAATTCAAAGGGGCCTCAATTCCATTATTATACTGGGAACCTGGACCTTGTGGAACCATCAATACATCATAAAAGGTGTGTGTTCAGTGAAGAGGCTCCGAGCTTGGGGAAAGGTGTAGAGCTTCACTGCTCGGCTGCTTGTAATGGTGGCATTTTTTGGAGCCTGGCAGGGGCTCGAGGTCAGGTGCTACTAAGCAGTTAAGTAAAAGTTGTGAATGCTATTATTCTCATAGGAAGCATGTGTGAGCAAGTATTGCAAGGGTTATTGGCCCTCTTTTTATCCTAATATAATGATACACGAACCACTTTGATTAATGACAAAAATCCAACACCCCAAGCATGTATGCCCATGTTCTTATTACTAACTACTGTATAGTGTATTAGTTGGGCAGAGAAAATATCACCGGGACAAACAGGATAACATTTGTGGGTCAAAAAAAGAAAGGGGACTTTGTATTAAAAAAAGGTGAGGAACTGAATTTAAACATAGTTAATGGTGGTTTACAGCAGGAGACTGTCAAGAAAAAACAAAAGGCAGATGACTCATCTTGTTGTGCTGGCCTACTTAAGGTTCAAAATAGTTATTTGAAAGGCAGGAAGGTGATAATAACAGATAATGAGAGGTTAAAACAGATTGGGGATAAATATTGCTCAATAATATCCTGCTCTTTATGATATATATGTGATAAGAAGGATGAATCAGTAAGTCAATGTTAATGGCAGCAAAGTTTAAGGAGATAGTTAACTGGTGCCACAAACATAAATGGGAGTTGTACTGTATGTTGGTTAGTATGTTGGTTGCTCCTGATATTACCTCATGGTCTTGGGGAAATAAATGCAGGTTTACAGAGAAAATCGTATAGATTACGAGATATTATCGTGATAGTTCATTTACACATGTATGGAAAACCTAAATGACTGTCTTTGTGGTTGTTACAAAAAAAGTGTGCTATTAGAAAAGACAAAATGATAAAAAGAAAATGGCTATGCGGATCTATGCTGATGTTATGCCCAGATCAGCTACAATTTTGTTTTTCATGAGTTAACAAATTCTTTATGCCCATGTGTTGTAATAACATATAGCAAAGCTACAGAACAGGATGAGGTCATAAGCAAACAAGACCTCCTACAAGGATTTGAAACCATGTTGCAGCATGAGTTATAATGATGAGATGCTGCTGGTCAACATACTTCTTCATGTTCATGATACATGCCTGTGGGGGGGACAGCTACAGGACGCTAAATGACCAAGATGAGATAATTGTGGCAAAAAGGATATGCTTTTGGTGTCCAGGTATCTCCTTCCAATACTATAGACTAGACATTTGTTGGCTACTTGAGATAGTTGATTCCGCTTGCCTTACTTTCTCTCTGACCCTTAGCTTCCAAAGAAAAGAGGGACACTAAACACTCATCAAAACAAAAAATTATGGCAGTCTAAATATTTTTTTATTTGATTTGCATAAAAACTCCTGCCTTTTACATGGTAAACAAAGGTTTTCTTATAATTATATTTTTGAGTCTCGCAGTGGTCTACCAGCTAATAAATGACTTGCAACTATGGATAAATTTAAATATAAGAGCTTTTGTAGCAGATATAAAAGTAAACTACAGTTAACATCGTATAAATAAACTTACTTGTATGTCCACACTGGAGCCAATGTGGCATCCTTGGTCAAGATGATTCTCACATATCCGCATAAGTAAGTTCTCCAGCTAATAGCAGCAAGAAGAAAGTGTATGAGTTATTGAAGAAGAACATAAACATGAAATGTACTTTTCTACCAACTTCAGTCACAAAATAGCATAACACCTTAACTCCTAAAATGGTTAGCAAAATTACCTCAACAGTGGTAGTTATGCACTCTCCATTCATGGATTGGATGATATCACCAGGTCTAACTCCTAATTCCTCAGTAATTGATCCATGGGACACCTATAGTTCAGTTTGCCATTTGCCACTCAAAAAAGTGTGATACAAAAAAGACATTTTTTATATAAAAAAGGAACATGGACATTATATACCGCTTTAACTATTAGACCCGAATCAACATTGCACTTCCGGGAGATCCTCTCCACACGAATGGGATCTAGAAACTTAATGGACGAAAGCTTCATTCCAATATGCAGCCGAGGTACACAGCTGTAAAAATTAGGCTCAAAGGTAAGCTAAGCTAAGCTAAGCTTATGTTCAATATATATACATATGCACTGGAAAAAATGTTGATGTTAAAGACTATGTAATTAGGCTCCTATTGGAGCTCTGGTTCAGCTGGGCCCCTAGGCCCTGTATGGCTGTAGTCAAAGTTAGCCTGACCTGCGCATCTGGGACTCAATGAACACCTCAGACTCTAATAGATCAATTAGGATTGTAGTCGAGGACTAGGGAGTCAGACTATAAGCCCACCCTTCCTCGACTACATACACAAGCGTAACTAAACCCACATGGCCTCGTTTGGGAGGATATGGATCGGGTGGATTGAGGCCCAATCCACGTGTTTTGTGGATTCTCTCCCACACAGCACCATGAAGTCGTTGTAGAAACCACTGCCATGGCACCCAACCTCTGCATGGATCACTTCCCACGTGGACCTGACCCACATGATGCCAAACAAGGCCTAATCAATCTATTATTCTCCGGTGGCATTCCTCAGAAAATCCACATCAGATTATGCAGTTTTTCTTGGTGACAATCTTGTTTTCTGGTCCACCAAGCGCCAGAACATTGTCTCCACATTCTAATGCCGACTCAAACTACCCATGTTGTGGCTGAAGCAACCTATATTCGACAACTTCTTCAAGAACTGCATACTCCTCTCCAACATGCCAAACATTAACGTGTCTACATGTCCTCCAACCCTGTTCAACATCAGCAGACCAAACATATCAAGATCAATCTTCACTCCGCTCACAAGCAGAGTCTCTTTTGGTGATCTTCAAGTCTTGCATGTGCCCACGTCATCACAATATGCGGGCATCTTTACAAAAGGACTCCATTCTTCAGTCTTCACAGAGTTCAGGTCCAGTATGAATGTCCAGAGAACCGATGATTAGACTGCAGGGGCGCGTTAGACTATGTAATTAGGCTCCTGCTAGAGCTTTGGTTCGTCTAGGCCATTAGGTCCTGTCTGTACAGCTACCGTCAGAGTTAGCCTGACCTGTGCCTGAGACTCCCATGGGGTCATCCCTTAATAGAGACTAATGTATGGATTAGGATTGTAGTCAAGAACTAGGACCACTACAGGGACTAGGTATACATGTGTACCCAATCACACATAATCAATCTATTATTCTCCCATTATATATTCATCATTCATAGAGTAAAAATACTATACAATCATAAAAATCTTACTTAAATTTACTCAACATATGTAGGCACTTGATTATAAAGGAAGAAGGAATGAATCCCATGCGCCAAATATTAATAACCATTCCCACAACTTCTCCATTTAAGTCAATAACTGGTCCTCCATTTCCACACTGAAACATTTGAATTGTCAATTACAATCATAATCAACAAAAAATAGTAACAGCAAGTTATGGTGACTTGTACCTCATTTCTTTTCAGCGCACAATTGATGAACATATAGTGATTACGCTCAAATGTGGTTGGTCCCTTGTATGGCACAAGACCATGATCTATATTCAGATCGAGATTCTTGTCTCTTCCAAGCACAAACACTTCTTGACCAAACTTCGCATCACAAAAAGGGTGTACCTCAGTAGACAAATTCATTACAGTCTTGAAGACAGCAAGACTATAATTCTTGTCAAAATGAATCAAATTTGCAACTGCAACCGAATCATCTTTGTCCAATAAATGGACACGAACCTGAAAATAACGCATTATGTCATCTACTTATCAAATTCAGATTATTCAACAAAAAAATTCACAAAAATTAAAACTCACAAGCAATTCTTAAACTTGTCCTGCAATCTCATCTAAGTTTACGAACTCTCAAAATGCATAACTATGTGCCTAAACCCACTAGTTGTACAACTCAAGGGGAAAATAGCCTTTTGAGACATGTATCCATTATAAGAGTATGTCAACCTAGATGAGAATATGGGACAAGTTTAAGCATTTTTGGTGCATTTCACCCATTTACAAATAATCATACACGCCAAAATTATATTAATGATCATGCTTGCTAACAATATATTTACTGTACTTTTAAATTAATGCCAACTAACATATAGAGATTAAATGCAAGACACTAATAGTTTGGTAGTTAACTCACCTCAGCTTCAGGAATATACTTGCGTGTGCCTGACCACTCATCCCTTGAGGAATGTTTTGAGCAGATTATGAGTGCAGACGTCAAAATAGTGCCTATTTTGCTCTCTCTATCCCAATTGATTACAAATCCAGAGGTTTGATTCAATAGTACGCCATCTGCAAATGCATATGTGCTCAATTGAAAAACCAAAAACATTGCAGCTCCCTAGACAGAGTAGTTGTGTTACATACCAACATATGATGAAAGGCTCATAACAACTTTAGCTGCTTTTAGCACAGTCTTCGTTGCAGACTCGCGAGTTGGTATAAATTCTTCATTCACCAAGCAAGATACAGATTCAGGAGCATAAAGCGTAGCTAGTTTCATTTGCCGCCCTGCAAATAGGCATATGCTAAGTAAAGAACAGATAGAATAATAGAAGCTCATCAATAAAGTAGGGAAATGTTTTTTTGCATACCACAATGCAAAACAGAAACACATATTAAAATAAAGTCATCGATTACACAACCAATGCCACAGCTTGTAAAAGAGGGATTCAATATATTTTCTTAAAAGAATATACTATTCCATCAATCCAAAGGAACATCAAAATCTATATTTATGTCTAACAAAACATTTAAAAGCATTCTAACATTAGCCATCAAAATACAGTTTTCTATAGACATAGCTCATGAACCACTTTGAATCCATATGTTATAATATTAATCAAGTCACTGATCAATAAATTCAGTTAAATAGGTTGCATTAGTACAGCAGAACCTAGCTGTACCACAAAACAAGATCATCTTGTATAATATTATCGTGCACACTATGTGTAACACACGGTCCAGGGAATATCATCTGGATTATGCAAGGGCTTTTCAGTTGTGTCCACAGGACCAAGACCATGGCCCCCAAGCAAGGGAACAGCACTTCTACAAAGAGATGCCAAGAGCACCAGGGAGGACAAGAGAATAGTATTCAGAAAGGGCAAGGTGGTGACGCTCTCCCCCTAGTATCTCTTTCCTCCCTTGTGCTTCTATTCCAAGCTACTAGGGAGCAGACCTCGCCATGGATCAGGTCGATTCTGGCTTCCAGGAGACCAAAGTGGTTGTGGCACAGCCCGATGACTGGTGGTCATGGCTGCAGGAGGGCTTGGATCAGCTACATGTTAGCCTTGGGGCAATTGACACTAAGCAGCCGCAAAGCATCTCGGGCAGACGACCCAGCCACTAGATCAGGCAAGGAGCAACAACCACATCATGGTGGAGCAACTTGAGGCTATACTCATTCTTTCATAAGGCTTAAAGGGCCCTCAGGAGACGAGGACAAGCTGCAAGCTAGTGAGGCCTGAGGTGATTGGCTGTGATGTGTTTGATGATTTGCTTCTCTGGGATGATGTTTTAGCACGGGCTTATCACATGCTAATCAAGGATTCAGGGGGCAGCAGCACATGAGTTGTTTAAAAAAACCTCTTGAAGATGTGATTTGGGATGAGGAAATTGGGCACGGCAAAGACTCCTGTTGTTGTTGCAGCACCTTACAGAGCACGAAGACTACTTGGTTACTGATGACTGGAAGTCCACTGCACAAACGTTTACCAATGATATGCTTAAACAGGAGCAAGTGAACAGTACCATCAGGCCATGTGACCTTCCATTTCAATGGCTCCTCCCAGTTTGTTCATTTGGAAATAGATGCTGTGGATCAGATTCCTAAAGCAACATTTGATGAGATCACTAATGTTGTGCACATGCTGTTGAGATAGACATCTACGAGGTTGCCGGTAGCCTACCATTATTTCTGGAGTTGGGCATGTTTGCTGCCAACCAAGGGTCTAATGAAATGAGCGGGAGGATTGGAGATGATGGGTTAAAAGCAGTAATGAGACATTGGTTCAACACCCATGAAGGTGGTTTGATTAAATTGCGTGAATTCCTATAGGTAGACAGTGTTTTTGGAGAATGGTGGGCCTATCTAATCGCTAAAGATTATCATGGAGCCATGGGGCTATACATGGATATTCAAATGAGAGGTGCTGGTTGTATGTTATTGATTGGCCGACTGGGATCCGGGTATCCATAGATTCAGCAATCAGCAGAGTCAAGTTTGCTCATCATCAGCTACCTGCCAATGTACCAAGGCAAGATGGGCAACAGAAAGCAATCAAAGCAGAGTCCCTTGCTTGGGGACAAGCAACATTTTGTGGTGCGGAAGTGTAACACAAGGCCCAGGGTGATATCATCTGGGTTATGCAATGGGCCCTTCAGTTGTGTCCACAAGACCAAGCCCATGGCCCAAGCACGGGAACAGCACTTCTACAAAGTGAGATGCTGAGAGCCTGAGAGCACCAGGGACAACAAAGAATAGTATTCAGAAAATACTCAGGTAAGGAGCCATCAATCCTCCTAGGTATTGAGATCGCTCTTTGTTCATTTGTTTGTACTCTCATCGGCAATTCGATCATGTCGCCAGCAACGGGTTATGACACTATGGAACTCCTCAAGAGAAAAAAGGTAATAAAATATCTCTGGTAATGAATAGCTATTTAAGAAGAGTACACAGACGCAACCTTACAGCAATCGATTTAATGGATCACATGGATATATGAGGATATACCATCAGTTCCTGCATACACAGTGCCTGGTAATTCTATAACAATAACAGCACCAGATTATGCATCAAGTAAGCAATCGATTTTGTGGATTATATGATAATGCTATTAGATACCATGAGGTTGATAAACCAGCAATACTTATGTACACAGCGCGTCGTAATTTTATAAATATAACAAAACCAGAATATGCATCAATTATCCAGGATATTTACTTGACTCTTAACATTAGAGAAGGAACAAAAGGAAGGATGAAATGGCTCACCCTTCTTCTCATTGCATTTCCATGTCAAGCGGTCATAAGCATCCAGGATCCCGGGTTTCATCTTCATCACGGGTTCCACGTGGCCTGGGGGATCTTGCCCTCTGATGACTGCGCCAGGGAGGACAGGCCAGCAGAGAGGGGAGCTGACAGCAGAGGAGTCACCGGAGGAGGCATGCTCAGCGGGTGGTGAGACCAAAGCCGGCGACGCCTCCTGCTCAGCAGTCTCGTCGTCCTCGTGGCCGCCGCTCGCCCTGGATCTCTTCCGCGCCTTCGAGGCTGTTGACGGCGGTTCGTCCTCGCGGCCGCCGCTCGCCCTGGATCTCTTCCGCGCCTTCGAGGCTGTTGACGGCGGTTCGTCCTCGCGGCCGCCGCTCGCCATAGATCTCTTCCGCCCCTTCGAGGCTGTTGACGGCGGTTCGTCCTCGCGGCCGCCGCTCGCCATAGATCTCTTCCGCCCCTTCGAGGCTGTCGGCGGTTCGTCCTCGCAGCCGCCGCTCGCCCTAGATCTCTTCCGCCCCTTCAGGGTTGTTGACGGCGGAGGTGGTTCCGACTGGGACGCCCTCGACCGGGTGGTCACCGTAGGCGACGTGGGGGTGGCTGCAGGGGTTCGCCGCCGCGACCTCATTGCCCCCGAAGACCGAGATCCCGACTCCCCTTTCCCCTCCTCCTCCTCCTCTCGCGGCATATTCTGAGCAGCCTGGGGTTCAATGGGCCTGCAGGGCCCTCCGCTTGGGGATATTTAACTTTATTTTTTTCCGCTATCATTTTTGCCAAGATAGGTGAAAATTACATTTTCGCCACATGGAACAAAAACGTTCTTAGGGGTGTTTGGATCGCTAAAATTTAGCCCCCATCGTAAATGCACGTGCGTTCTGCACGTGGCGCACGTGTATTTTTAATGATAAATTAAGTTAATATTTACTTATTTTTTGAAAATTTTGTTTGAGAAAATTAGTTTTTTGTTTTATTAATTTGAATGATTTTAGAGTCAATAACCAAGCAGTTCTCCAATTTTAAATCACTTGGAGAGTAATAGGAACGATAGTGTCGAATTGTGAAAGTAACCATTTTCTCCGAAATTGGTTTGACACCATAGATTGCCTCAAAGAAAATTTTTGTCGCACCAGGGTATACATCAAGGTTAGATGCATTCTGCAATCGTTATATTGCAAGGAGAAATGTGTTGTGATTTATGAATCATCGTAGAAGATCACTTTATACTTACCATCATATTATAATATATTGATGTTCCATCCGATTCTAATCCTGTTATACGATGAATCATGGTCACGATTGTTTTTTTCAAAAATAAATAAATATTGAGTAATAATTATGTTGCCTGTATGATGCATAGCATGCAACACCAACGAAAACGGATATCATAGTAGTTCGTAGTCATCCGAGGGCTTGGTTTTGATCCGACATAGATCGACTAGTTGAGAAGGAGACCGGTGAGGGTCGATTCAATGCAAAGGATGTTGTTGATTATCTGTGTGCGACCAATCCGTTTTTGGCGTTGAGCTGCAATGTGCTATGTCGTTTATTATTACTTTGATCTTGCATAGCGCTCGGTCGAAGGCAAACGCATGGATCAAGTTTTGGATTGTACTCGTATTCCTATTTTTCTATTCCTATGTTTCTTTCAATCCGTATTCCTATGTTTTGGGAGAGGCAATATTTTTTAAAACATGCAGGCAAATTCATATCAGAAGTAGTCTTCCGACTTTGGTCAGAGGGAAGGACGACCTCATCCTTTGTCGAACACACCGCTCTCGCCTCTTCCAGCGACTCAGCGTCGTCTCTTCCACTGCGCCTCGCTTTCTCCGCTTTCCTCCATTCTGACACATCCAACGTGTCCAGGCTCCGCTGCCTCCACGGCGTCCAGCCTCCTCCATTGCCTCCCCCGCGTCCAGCCTCCTCCGCGTCCGGTCGCCTCCTCTGCCGCCTCAACCACGTCCGGCCGCCTCTCTCCACGCATCCACGTCAGCGTCCTCCTTCGCGCATCCATGAGGGCGTCTTCCTTCGCGCATCCATGCCGCCGTCGGCTCCTTCTGCACAGCGGCGACCTCCGCGTATCCATGCCAGCGCCATCCTTCACGGCGTCTCCATGTCAGGGTCCTTCACTCACCACCTCCGCTTATCCAGGCCGCTGCCTTACACGGATCGAACAGGCTCGCTCCTTCCTCCCGGCGCAGGCGTCTTCCCTCTCCACCTCTATCTCCGATGAGATCAGCTCCCCTCTTCGCCCCCCTTGATCCTTGTTTCATTTCTCCGTCCCCCGTGCTCGATTCGACACCTTCTGCAGTCTGAGAGAAAGATCCCCTCACCCTCCCCTTTTTTTCGCTGGCCAACCGGATCTGGCGTCTTCACAGCGTCGGCGCATTGGGTTCCCGCTGCGGGTCCGTAGAGAACAGGGTGAGGATCGAGCTCTCTTCTAAGTGTTTGTGTTTCTGCTCACGGATTTGATGTCAATCTAGAGTTTTAGGACTTGATTTGCCATGGATTAGGATACTTAGTTAAGTCTTTGTGATATCTTCCAGCAAGGTTGTTTAAAATCACATGCTTATCCTTTTGAATTAGTTACCTAAGCTATATTCTTATGCTTAATGCAGGGTTGAAATAGTCTGATACATGTCTGCCTCCACCTAGCTATTGGGAGTTGAAGTTAGATAAACAGATTATGCAACAGGAGTAACCGTGCAAGTATACTGTCTGAACCTTTCGTTATTTCACTTTATTGCTTATACAGTTTTGAGCCTTTTTTATACATTCCATGTTAGTTTGCATTATTTTTTTCTTTGATCTTTACATGTGCAAGCGTACTAAAATATATTTCTCTCCTTCTGCAGGTACCAAGGTGCCTTAATATTGATGATGTCAAATGTATGTTATAAATGTAAAACCAATTGTAAAGGCAGGTCAAGCACATGCCATTTTATAGATTCTAAACATGTCGCCTTATTTAAAATCTTATAGTTCGTGGTTTGTTTTGTCTGGGTCTTCACGTTGCTATGTTGCTGGCTGTGGTGTTGACGTCATTTTGGGTGACGACCGCCGACGGGCTTCCTGCAGCAGCTGCTGCAGAGCAAAGCCTAAAGGTGATATTTTTAGCAACAAAAAATGTATTTCTGTCCATTAGGGTATCTTAATATTATGTCCTTTTTGCATTAGTCCATCATACTGACCTTGTTCGTTACTAAGTCACTCTTTGACCGGGCCTTCATGTTGGTGCGTGGCTGCGTCTGATTTGATGGCCTTGTGGGTGGTGTCAGGCTTCTTGCTCCAGCAGAGCGAGTCCTACAGCTGATATTTTTAGCAACAAATTTTGTATTTATGTTTCTACCATTTTTTTCCTTGTATCTACCATGTCTGCTTGGCGGTGGCGGATGCAGACATGCTGCTTGGCAGGGGTTTGGCAGGGGTGATGGACCGTTAAAACATTGATGGAACCAGATAATGTAATTCCTTCATTTACAAGTCTCAGTAGTGATCGTTGCAGCACTTATGACACGGTAGAGTACATATTAGAGCACACAGAAAAAGTCCAAAGTGGCAGTTAAATTTTTCATTTCATTAGTTCAAGGTATTTGTATTTAATCTACATCACTATATTATTGTTGTAGTGGGTTATGCATGCCAATTATAAATTAGTGAATCATTCGATGCACTACATTGCCTCTTAATAATGTGTTTTATGAGGGGGTTAGTACATTGGATGTTGCTTTGGTTTGGTATTTTCTTCTTATCAATTGAGCATCCTGCTACCTAGTTCATAGCGGTAAATTTTCGAAACTTTAGCTTCTTTCTTATATGTAATTTCTTAATCTGTGTGTTGCCTCATGTGAGGTGCTGCAGCACTCGAACAGCGCCAATGAGTTGCTGCTGCGGCGGAAGCTGGAGGAGCAGCAGCAGGCAGCCGAACTGCAGCAGGCCATTGAACTCCAGATCGAGCTGCCGTCTCATGGGATTTCAGCTGCTCGACCTCAAAGCTCGAGCAGTTGCTGCTGCAACAGCGTCGCCACTGCCTACGCCAATTGCCAATGCCTTCGCCTCTAACCAACACATTAGCACCAGCACAATCGAGTCGCCACCTGAGTCCTGGGGAGAGTACATTGGTCACTTCAGTAAACTAAAATGTTTCAGATGTTACTGATCATCATTGTAATTTCTTAGTCGTTGACAGGGGAGCAGCTCAAATTGAGCAGCGGCTTTGCTCTAGATGGGAAGGTCAACGCTGGTGATAAGGAGGAATTTGGTGGCGAGGCGAGCCCGTACAACTCTGATAGTGAACACCGCCTCCCGCGTTGTTGTGGACTCTGGCAGCAACACCGACAGTGGTAGTAACCATCTCCGCCCCCCGGCATTGGGCATTCCTTCACCGAGGTCCTACTTCTTCCCTATTCACATGTGCGTTTAGGCTCTACTTTCTGTGGCGCTAATTATTTAGAATAACATCATGTCATCCACGAACGAAATGATTCGGCCAATGCAATGATCAGGTTGTCATGGGGATGTAAAGTTCATTATTGGAATCGAGTGATACCCCAGCCTTATCATAGTAAACACTAAAACCTTTCTCTATTCTGGCTACATTCGCAGATAACAACCCTTTGGCATTACTAATTATGCTGCCCTTTTTCTCTTATCTTTTTTGTTTTCTTTCTCCTTTCGCTGTGGTTGACAGAAATACAAGAAGCCAATAAAAGCTACGGTGGAATATAGAAAAAAGGAGTCAAAGTGTCAGCATAGTGTTAGGGTTAGCTCCCTTTCTTTTGTTCTTTTTAGTCCCTCCCTTTTTAGTGGATAGCTCTACTAAACCACAAGAGAAGAAGATGCCATTAGCCTTGATTAAGAAAATAGTGGCCTATGCAGTATTGCCAGATATATGTAATATAAATATATATACAAGCAATCCAGTGTTACCCCTAGTTTTTAGATATATAAATACTTCTGATACTTACCAGTCTCAAACTTGACAATGACATTAAGCTACTGTACTGTAAGAACAAAATTCACGAGGCAATAACTGATATATGCATTGTTGCGTGCAGGAGAAACAAATATGGAAACGCAACACAATGAGAAGTTGACAACTTGTTGAATTGTTGGTCGTTATCTAAGGTAAGATTGCTTGACTTGGACAACAGGATGCTATCATGCAAATAATAAACGTATAAACGACTCGAAGGATGAACAACAATTATAAAACTGATTCAAACTCTTAAAATATGTTTTCAAGCCTTGGACATCAGGATAGGCAATCTGACTCTTTTTAAAAGAAAACAAATGGACTCTTAAATAAGTATGGAATTAGGATTCTACAGGTCGAACTCCTTTTAAAATAGGCAAACAGACTCTTAAATATGTATGGACAACCTGGGTTCCCATATCTCCGCCCCTACTTCATGCCCCCCATCGTCGCTCCCCTGCTCCCATCCCCGCCGCCCGCTCGCCCCAACCCTACCGCTCCTCTCCTCCTCATCACTCCTCGTCACATTGCAGGCTTGCTTGACTCATGAGGTGCAGAGCTCAGCCATCGCATCACGTAGGTGATGAGGAGGGCAATGGCGGCTGCACGGGCGCTGGCGAGGATTGCCTAGCCGCCGCTCTCTCCTTCTCGTGGTCGCTCCTCAACTCCTCGCACTCGCTGGAGCCGTTGTAACCGCCCATGCGCATGCTCACCGCCTCCATGTTTGTCTTCCTCTCCTCTCTCCCCTTTTGCTCTCTTCACCCTACCGCTGCTGCCTCCCTAACCTTGCGCTTCTATATTGGAGCTGGTGCCATGGCCTAGGGCGGAGCTTTGGCTCAGACCTAGCTTGGGGCAAGGGTGGAGGTGTGCGGCGTCGAGGAGCGTGGTGGCGCCAGCCTCAAGGAGCATTGGGGTGGCGCTCGAGCTCAGGAACGCGGTGGCCCCTCGGCCTCACGCCCATCCTCCACGACTTCCTCACCCGTGCGGCTCGTAGTTGCAGCAGCAACGCCCTCAACTGGCTGTGGTGGCAATTCTGGGCCGTCTGGAGGTAAGCGAGAGGAAACGGTGCCGGCGGAGGGGGACAAGCAGCAGTGATATGCTGGCCAAGGTGTCACATTTTTGCCAAATTGGCTTGCCACGAACGCGAAACCACCTAGGAGATGATATGTTCGGTCTTTCAAAGGGTGTTAGAAAAACGGTTTTGAAGTGGGGTGATGCATCCGATCCATGGTCGAGGATTTTAAAAAAATCCAAAATCGTTGCTCGCCCGATATTGTCGCCCACACCCGCTCCCGCCGATGCTCCTAGCCGACGTGTCCCCTACGCTGATGCCCGAATCCATCGCGCCCCCTCACCGACGTCCACAGCAGCCAAGGATGCCTCTCAATGGACTGCCGTCGGACGTCTAACGCTAGTGCGGATGGCTCATCCACCGCCGGACACCTCGTGCCACCCGGCGCACCGCAGTGGACACCTTCTTCCTCGCCTGAAGCCACCGAGGGCGCCTCACGCCACCCGCCGTAGCGGCATCGCCTCCTTTCTCTTCGTTCATGTTACCTTCCTCCCGGTTGCTGCGCCACGGCACCGCTACCACACTGTGGGCTGGCGTGGCATCCATCCCCTTCACCCGCGTCGCCTCGATCCGGTTCGTGCTTCCACATCACCTCCTTCTTTCATTCTGTTTAAGCCATGCAATAGAAGAGAAAAATAACCTAGCTTTAGAAGAGTATATGCCTCTCTCCAATATTTTCATTCCAGAATCCAGAAGTGTCAGCATCTAAGATATAACATCTTCATGACATGGTACATACTGTTGGAGTGCCATGGAAAAAGCTCCTACGTGAATTTGTATAGGCCATTTCATGTGAAAGTGAACCAAAGTAGAATTACTATGCAATACTGTGCAAATGTGATGCTATATGTAGTATAAAAGAATTTCATAGGAAAGCTGGAAACATCAAAAGATAAAGATATGGATAGTCATCATGCTAAAAACATCTGCACAAATCGACACCTGCGGAGAAAAGCAACTAAAAAATGAGGAATCAAACGGCCTATCTGTTGCACCCGAATACCGGCGGGCGGCGAAGTTCTGGGCGCAGCGCACACAGGAGTTGGGGATCGCGTTGCTGCACTCGTCTCCTAGGATTGCGGCTCTGATCAGCTCGTTGCTGCGGAACCGATCAAGTTCGTTCGTGTCGATGCGGGCGTGCCACCTAGCCTGACCTGGCTAGGAAGGTTAGGGCGGATGTTGCTGCTGGCTCCTGTTCTCTCTGAAAAGCACATAATAGATGCAAACATTAAGTTCTTGCCGATCGCTAGGATCGGCAAACACGAGGGTCCGTGTGCTCCAGTCGACCGATGGCGGGCATCGGTATGTCAGTGTGACAGGCATAAAATAAGCATATGTAAAGCCAAAGCGACTATCCAAGATAGAAAAAACCTATCTAAAAGCATGACCAGGACCTTCAAAGAAGTCCACCTCGCTAACCAGATACAAATTACGACATGTATAGATAGGGTGTATTGAACTACGCTGATCTATCGGCAAGTCATTGCACACACTGCAGCGGCATGTCGTGGATTGTAACAAACGATGAGGTAGTGTAGAACGAGCCACACGTAAACCGATCTATAGCGTGAAGCATGAATAGTGAGGTAGATCGGCAAACATGCGAGATGGATAAACGAATCCCGCGCTAAGCGAGGCTTGACCTGGGCTTCATCAGGATAACTAATGGATCTCGCCTCGAGCCAGGCTCGGGACGAGATTCATCATGGCAACCAGCAATCCATGCCATCAAAAACGCTTCAGTACACGGTCTACCAAGAGATTAACGCCGTAATGCCTATAACGAAATAAAACATTAGGGCAGCACGACGATTACCTTGAAACTCTAGTCGCTAGAGGTGGCGATGCGCCGAAAGAGAGGTTGGAGGCACCTAGCTTCTTGGAGCGTAATACCTTCGGTTTTTTCATAGAACATGGGTACATATTTATAGTCCGGAGATTTGGACAATAAGTCTGACTCTTTCTATAATTCTAACTAAAACTTTCTATTTTACTAGTCAAATTCTACTAGGACTCGATACAATTCTTAAAACGAAAGATACATGGCGTGCAGGCCTCGGCGTTGCCTCTTCCTTGGACGACTCAGCCAACTAGTTCTTCATTGGTCAGCTCTTCCAGCCCAGTTAGTCGATCTGGCCCATCGACTAAATTCCAGTGCTAACACATGCCCCCTAGTTTTCACAATAATAATTATTCCAGAACTAAAAAGAAAATCTAGTAGACGGGGAGCCACCCGGTTCTGCAATTTCAGTCTTGTCCTTCCGTACTCCTTCCTTGGAAACCGTACCAGCAGCTCTTCATTTTCTCCTTGAGTATTATTTAATTAACCCATCGGCTACGGTCTTTTCCCCATCTTCTTCCTCCTTTCGCTCCGTAAGAAAACCCCAATTCTTCACCAAAAAACCGCCTAGCCGATGGAATCTGTAGGGAGCATTGCTACTCCGCCGCCGTCGCCGCGCTCCCCATCTCCACCGCCGCCATTCCTCGATGTTCCTCCCGGCTTCGCTCCTCTGCCGGCAGCGGGAGGTGGTCAAGTTCCACCTGCTGCGTCACCCGATGCAGGAGTGCCGCTAGACCAAGCAGCCAAAGATTGGCTGGCCGCCTTCGGGCCGGACATCCCAGACCCACCATCTGGGGTGTGGGTAAACCTTGACATAGCCGAGGATCCGGAAGACGCAGTGGCCTCGCCACCGTGGAATCCTCCTCCACCATCGCCGTTGCTGTCGTCATCATCAGTGTCCGACTAAGAGGAGGAAGGTAGAAGCTTTGTCATCTGCTGCTGATGAAGAGGACGACGAGGACATAGACGGTTGGCAGCCGTTATTCCCTATTTCGACCGCCAATACCTCGGTAAATAATGGGGTAAATACAGGGTTCTGTGCATTATTTATCTAACACTAATAAATTCCACGAGTTTTGATGGTTTTTGGTGTTTCACAGAGGGATGCTCAAACTCCATGCAAAAGAAGATCATCTGGAGCAAGGGAGGATTTGCACGTAAAAGGGCTTGAAACAAGAACGACAAATTCCACCACTAAAAAGTATATAAAATGCCCTCAAGGACCACACCATTGCATAGAGCTTGCCGAGACGATTCCAACGGACATATTATTTAGATCGTTTGGAGCTCGTACGGAGAAGATACAAAGAAATCAAATTAAAAAGCAGTGCTGACGTCATCGCTGACGTAACACTGCACAACCGTACACGCGTGAGCGGGAGCAGGCCATAGCGCGACACGCTCTAGCGCAGTGTGTGCGCCTGCACGCCGAAGCCGCTGCTCGCTCGGGCCAACAGGACTACAGGAGGCCAACACGCGGCCACCCAAGGGGGCAGCGCACGCACGGCCGCCTGCCCGCGGGAGGCGGCTCGGCCTGGCCAGCCAAGACACGCGGCACCCCAAGAATGGAGGAAGCCGGGTCCGGCGCGGTCCGCCGCCCTTGGTTTGACCCGGCCAGACAGGTGGTGCCCGTGAAGGAGGCCAAGGCGCAGTTCTCCCTCCCGT
Organism: Paspalum notatum; assembly: GCA_022530915.1. NCBI lineage: Eukaryota > Viridiplantae > Streptophyta > Magnoliopsida > Poales > Poaceae > Paspalum > Paspalum notatum. The sequence goes on from CM039692.1 coordinate 31,729,571, forward strand.
TCAGCTCGGTTCGGTCGGTTCCTGCCTAGTTCGAGCGGTCCAGTCGCCGAGGAAGGCATCCAAAGCTGGTTTTGACCCAGAATACACTGCAGAGCAACGGTTCTTCACCCCAACGGCCGATTCACGGCCTTAGAGTCCGGTTCTTGCCCGGTTCTCGACGCCTGCACATGGACTAAGGTGAAACCGACCTACCTATGGCGGTTGGAGGACATGTGGCAGCCTAGGGATGGTTTGGGGGTTAATCCCACCTTGGGAATAAATGGGAAACCCCCTCACCTCAAGCTATAAATAGGAGGCATCCCCCTCACTTCACTTTGCACCTCACCATGTAATTCACTCTCTCCCTCTCTAGGAGGTGCCCCTCGGGTGGTGCCTGCACTCTTGGAATTCTTTGTTTAGCTAGGAGTTAGAGCAAGCTCTGTTGTTTCGGAGTCGGTGGGAACCTTCGGTAATGTATTTTACTTTCTTATTATCTTAAGCATTACTTTTCGATCTATGACAAGTGTGAGTACTTTACTTTTCTACTTTATGCATTTATCTTCTGCTTTAGTTAGTTACTCGAGTTTGGTATGTATGCGGCTGCATTTATATGTAGCACCTTTTCCATTTAGGCATGCAAGTTCGAGGCCTGAGTTGTGCTAAGTTACAATTGATTGAGCTTTGTTATACTTGCCGGTGCTATAAGCCCCTCCTAGACTTAGATCTAGGAGTCAGGTTAGCTCTTACCCTCTGGCGCGGAGGATGAGTTTTAGTGCTCAAGCTCTTACCCACGTAGTGCTAAGTTACAATTGATTGATGCAACATGTTGCTTGAGCACTAGTATAGCGTGCCATCTTACCCACGTAGCTCCGGTTGGTAGCCTCTCTTGGTGATAGCATTAGAGGGTCTCAGTATTCCAATCCCGTCGTTTGGTAAGCCCGTAGGCGTTAGCCAGTTGCCGTTCGGTTGGACTCCTACCTATCCACTGGCCTCCTCGGTGTAGTCTGGAATTTCGCTCGACGTAAGACCATAGCTCTGTTTGATCCTTTCGACCTTAGTATGAATAGCTCTTATATGCTAGTAGAGATGGAAGACCGAACCTTAGCTCTCGACTCGGTGTCCTCCTAGCTTAAACTTGAGTTCGCGCCAACGGTGTTTGGTTTGTATCACAAGGTGTTTGGTCTTTATCTTTTTCTTGTTATCTTTTGGAATGAATGAGTTAGTAGTAGCTAGGTGATCGATGAATTTGTGTTCTTCTCGATGCTTCCCTGTGGAAATAAATACGATACTTGGAATACTCCTGGGTGAAAGCTACAACGGTCTCCGTACGTTTGCGGAGTAAAATCTGTTAGGTTAAGAACCGCCAACATCGACGATGATGCAGACGGAGGAGAAGACTCCTCGGATACAGGCAGCCCATCCGCCAATGATGAAGATATGCCGACCTTGTCCCAGTGGAGTCTTCCTCGGAAGCTTCATCTAGCTTTGCTTCGACCGATAGCAGTAGCGATGACGACGAGGACACTTAGAACACTAAGAGCTTGATCTTCATGCTAGATCTTCAATCCATAAGCCGTTCTCCAAAAAATCGAGTTGGAGGGGTCTCTTTTGATCAACCAATGAGCCTCAATATATAATATAAACCCTTCATGTCATGAGCTCATTAGTAACACGATTAAGTTGTCATTAACCACCAAAATCTCTATCTCTTAGGGTCATGTTTCTCACAGTCGAAACATTATTTCATCTTGAAATAAAGCTTTCTTCATTTAAAAAAAATTATACAACTTATCTTAGTGGAGATTGTACATTAGTACTATAGTTCTACTATAGAAAAACCTACCTCTAGATACGTTTTATTTATATAATAGACACGTTTTATTTCATATCTACATCGATTTTGGCATGTTTTCTAAAGCGTACTAGAAGCATCTTCACAAGCAACCGAGCTTGTAGAGACGGATTATTAAGCATATCTATAGTTGATAAAGAGATGTTCCATAAAAATGTTATATGCATGTCTATGCATTTTGATACACTTTTATAAATACTTTATACAAGTGTCTATGGAAAACGCTTTAGTATGTGTTAAAAATAGAAAAAATATTTATTACTACAAGATAGGTTTTTTATGCAATCCATGACCTCATAACTCATGTGATGCCTCTCCACCGCTGGACCACAATATCATATATGAGTAGTTAAGTCATGCACTCTTGTATTTACCATTAACGGTTTTTTAACTTTTCAATATCGTGTCAAATAATGTCTTTGTGTGCCTATAAACATGTTTGTATAATACACTTTATAGTGTGTCCTCGTGTCTTAATTCATGCTATTTTAAGATATTTTTAAGTTATATAAAAAATATATTTACATGTACATGCATGTTTGTTTGATGTCATGTCTAGATGCCAGTGATGGTTTATAACATGCATATGATCAAAGCGCAAACGAAGATGGAGTCTGAAGCCCAATCCAAGTTGAGGTTCAATTTATTCATGAGCTTAGGTCCGACTACTAGAGTAGGCATCACAAAAGACGAACGCCCAGTCCATATAAGGACTCTGTTTTAGACATTCTACGTATTGACAGAAAGGTAAGGAGATAAGGTTTTCCAACTCAACTTGTCCCACTGCAAAATACACTCGGAGTCGACGAAAATAGGTAAAAAAAGATCACGTCCAGAATCACCTAGAGTGCCACAGACCGATGTTTGGGCCTACTAGCCTTGTACGCCCTAGGGTTCTTGGCCACCCTTTGGCCACCCCTAGACCTCTCCTTTGTACATATTCAGTGGTTTTCATTAGGTTAGGGTTAGGGTTTTGCTTAGATTATTATCCTTTCACTGTCAATCGGTTTGTGGAACTCCAACTTCATGTGCTTAATCCTTTCTATTTGCAATTTCATATTGCGTCTACCGTGTTTTTGTTTGTGTTCTTCGATTCACAAGCAGGGATAAGCCTTCATGGCGAGGTCAATCGTGTGTGTATGGTTGATAATCAGAGAAGACGTGGTGCTGCGATTTGAGGGTTCAAGTTGTGCTGATTCGAAGCCGAATCGATTGCATGTCACACCGCCGCCGAATCAATTGTTATCTCCATCTGATAGAAGATCGGGCACCCCTTCCGTTCCCACAAAGTATCTTCTGCTTTGCTGGTTGTCTTGTTAAAATGTTTTAAATAAATATGACAACAAACGCCACTTTATGTCTTTCAACACTCTAACTGTGTCTAACATGGTGTCAATTTGAGACATTTCTCAAAATGTTTCAAAAATAATCTTTACGTCTTTTGTGTAGTGACGCTTTAGCTAGTGTTGCTACCAAAACATATCTAAAAGCCCATTTTCCTATAGTGTTCTCTGGTTGTTTTGCCACCAATGGGTTTATGAACTTGTCTGGAGGGAACAAATTCATTTTTCAACTCTTTTAGATACTCTTTCCCCACAATTGAAAATAAACATTTATGTATTTTGTTCTTGCATGAAATGTATGATTAGAGGAGAGATACTTAGCTCAATATTATCACACTATAAGCACCTTAAGACTCTAAATTCCAAGTTTCTGAAGGAGAGTTTGCACCCACTCATAGAATTAAGTAATATCTTATATTTCGCTTGCAATATCTTGTTTGCGTGCATTCCATGATATGAGATTGGATCCAAGGAAAATTGCAAAATTTCCAATGGATCTTCTATCATCTAAATATATCACAACACTAACAGTTTCATGATATGCACTAAGTAGTATATCACAACACTAACAATTTCATCATTCATTAGCTCGTAACAAGGTCACCTCAAGTATTGAAAGCTTCTCACTGCTAACAAGGTGAACTAACAGGTTTGCGACTGAGTGTCCCTAACTACTCTTTTTCTATGTCTAAGGTGTTTTTTTTTTTCTTGTGTAACAAAATATATCGCATACCCTATTTACTTCAATTCCCCAAAAACAATGCAGATCACCCCAGAGTGCAAAATATTTCTTTAATCTTGCAACAAAGGAATAGTAGCATCTTGAGTTAAGCTAGAAATAGTAATATCGTCAACCCATGTAAGAGTAAAAATTATGGCATGATCTCAATTGTACATGAGCAATGATTTATCCGCCTTTGATGTCCTAAAGACAACTTCACCCAATTTTGTACATAATTAGTAGACATAGTTAAGCAGGAGTTTATCGTCATACACATGTGGGGATTGCTTCATGGACACTTCTTCCAGAACACCATGAAGGAACACATTCTGCACATCTAGCTGGTGAATACTCCATTCTCTCGACATAATAATGGGTAATACAACTTCACCCAATTTTGTACTTAAGGTGAGAATACCGAGATCTAGGATTCTGCGAAGTCCATGCAATGCATTGTCTAATTTGCAGACATAGGTAAGGAAGAATTTATCCTCATACATATGTGGTTGTTGCTTCATGGACACCTCTTCTTCTGAACACCATGAAGGAACACATCTGCACATCCATCTGGTGAATAATCCATCCTCTCGACACAACTTTGATAGTAGTCATCATATTCTATTCATATACTCCCTTTAGGTCCGAATTAGTTGTCATTTTAAAAAAGTTATAAGTCAAACTTATAAAACTCGGACTATATATAACTTTTATATTACTTAGTCTTGAATCTTAAAGGTCATAGGTATAAATTTGTCTTAACAAGTATTTTCATAAAGTATAAATTTCTTCGGATATTTATTTACATTCTAATGAAAACATTGGTCAAATTTGTGTTTTGGAAACAGTGTCGATGGCCAAAACGACAAATAATTCGGACCTGGAGGGAGTAGTTTCTTAAAGCCCTTTATAGATATCTAGCCTTATATTTTTCTAGGCTATCACCTAACTTTTTAAAATTTTATAAACTAATTTTAGTCTATCAGATTTTTTCCTAACCCAGTAGAACTAAGCATCATGTGTATTTTTCTTAAGAGCCATATTAGCATTCATAGCTACAAAGACCCTGATACTTGTATCTTGAATTAACAACTTAATATTTACCCAATTTAACCCTTTCCGACATTCAAATTGTGGTTGGCACACGTGCTAGGGTTTATATTTATATTGCATGTAGCGATGCATGTTCAAGTAACCAGTTGAGTTAAACAAGAACATGCACCGATGTTTACTATGCGAGCAACCTACGGTAAGGATGAGGTAAGGATGATTCAAAAAAATATTAAATTTCTTAGTACCTCTGTGCACCCTTCAGTGCTCCTTAAACTTTGTTCACAAATAATGCATTGATTTTGGCCATCTATTAGTTCCTGCAGTCTAACGAACTCGTTTGGGTCAACATGTATATATAACACTAGAAAATAAAGCGCCCTATCGGGCGCTCTACAGGCACATGCATAAATAAACAATAGAAATGCTATTACCAGCTACAGTGGTAACAATAATAGTTGGTACACATGCTGTGGAAACTCCATAGAGTTAAAACTATGGACAAAGAGATGACCACAAACATTGTTGATATCATTACATAGTCAACGATAGTTGTGCAGCAATATTTGGTACACATGTCATGCAAACTCTATAGAGTTAAAACTATATATATAGAGAATTGAAAACACAAACATTGCTGATATCATTACATGGTCGCAGCCCACACCATAATTTACATGTCAAAGCCAGAACTGATTACTAACAAATGGTTTAACTAGCAATTTAAATACTGGCCCAAATTTACATCTAGGTAATCAAATCAAGTTAATTACACTTGTACTCAAACAACCAATTCATAGCCGTGTTTCTTAATAAGATGGTGCTTCATAGCATGCAATGGCACAAATACAAATGAGCGGTCTAGGCGGCTCCTGTCCGCTCGCACAAGCTAAGTTGTGGCGGCTGAACCATCGGCAGGAGGACTGCATCCATGATTAGAATCCTAGATGTATGCTGGCTCCGTTCACAAATGGAACACCATGATCTAGTTGCAACCTAGGATCCATTAAGGTATTAATTAATCAAAAGACAGAAGTTAAGGAGCAGAAAATTTCTAAAATATTGCCAAGCAGCAACAGCAAGACTATCGATGAAGCAGCAGCACTCAGAGGAAGGTACAAAGTGCAGCTTGCAGGTGTATACTGAATTGGTTTCAGCCGCGATGCAATACAAAGTGCAGCTTGCAGGTGTATGCTTAATTGGTTTCAGCTGCGATGCAGCATTCCAAGCTGTATCCACCTAGATTTACCAGAATCCACTCCCTAAAAGTTGGGACTGAAAGCTTTGTTTTAGCACACATTGAGGATGAGGGCACGTCCACGACCGAGAAAAAGGGCAAACAAAAGAGGAAGCCCACAGGTCCACAACCTTACCGGATTGAGGAAGGATGCCACGAGGTGCTCTGGTCGTCAGATTCAAGTGAGAAGGGGAGGAGCCGCACGGCCGCTGGTGGCTTGCAGGACAAGGGATGGATCACGATGGGCGCTGTTATGCACGATGAAGCATGCCAGTGCTAGGAGGGATCAAGGGCCAAAGTTGTGTGCAGCATGTGAGAGGATGGGGGCACTTGCTTCATAGCAATATCATGTTCTCAAGCAGAAATAAATCTACAAAAGAGTGCCATAGGTGAAGGTTCAGAGATGACAGTTCAAATTACTGAAAAGCGTAGGTCTTTGCTATTGAAGGGTTAGTTCAAGAAAGCTAATGGACCCAACCACATGCAATTTTGCTAGGAGCGTTGCTCTAAAAATGAGCCTACTTACTATCAATGCCAACAACCATCAGAGAAAAAGCACAAAATTATAGACTGAGATGCTGATGCGTGTGAGAAATTACCAAATTATTAGAAACAAAGAACTCATCATGGTGTTGGGCAAGGACCTTCCAACATGAATATAGGAACATCAGTTTACTTTCACTCTTTCAGAACACATACTAGGGAAACTGAAAAGTGGGGAAACATTCCTAATATTGAATCAAGAGTATTTTAGTCACATAATATGCTCATCGAAATCTAGAAGGCTAGAAAAAATATTGTGGTAAGAGAGCTAGATAAGCAAGCTATTGTTCTTACTTTCTAGTGTAGCTACCAAACTGAAACATAACAAGAACCCTAGGCAATAGATAAAGGGTAATGTGCAGATTACCGTGTTACCTTGCAGCCGGTTCCCTTGGGCCCTACAAAAAGATGAAACATACATTTCAATATGGAATTTAACCTTTTTAAAAAGGTAAAAACAGGATGGCTCACAATGTCTCAGTTGTTCAGTAAAATAAATGTCCCTAACTAAACTGTTAACTTCAAGAACAATCAAGTCAAGGTTCATTTATAAATTGTATTGTAGGTATACTACAATTTTATATAAATACCATGTTCCCTTTCAATTGCTGTAGAAAAGAGCTTTGGATATGAACAGACACCAATCACGATTCTACACCTTCCCTAACTTGCAGCAGGCATGGTCAGACAAGGTACGGTAACTCTATAAAGGAGGAGCTAGCCTCATTATCTAGCATACATGCTATCTTTGCAAAACCTTCGAGGCATAAAAGAATATAAGCTAACGAAATTTGCTTGACCTGCTAAGCCAATCTGCAGCAATTAGTACAATGTTGGAGGAAAAGCCACCCCTGAAGCTGCGACAGGGTTGGCCGTGTGCTGGCAACAGAGCGGCAGGGGCATGAAGCAGCACATCCGCATCATTGGGCAACGTGAGGAGACATCCACAGCCGCGAGTTCTTGGCCCCGGCTGTGTTGACCATCCAACCAATGGTGTCATCAGTCGCAGCCACGGTCGATGCAGACATCAATGCCGCTGCTTGAAATAGCCTCTAATAAGGTGCCCGCAGGAAGTTGAGCAACGGGAGGAGAGAGAGAGAGAGAGTGGGGAACACTAGTGCCGCAGATCTTGTGCTGTGTGGAGCTTCGCCCTCTCCAGATCTGAGAGAGCTCCCGACATCCTCTCAGCCTCTAACAGCACACGTATGGGAGGTCCAGCACCACCTGACGTACAACTGTTCGCCGCATTGCCGCCTGCCGCTTCCGCAGCCACTCCCCTACTCCATCGCCACCGCCGATCCAAGGATTTGAGGGAAAGAAAGGGAGTATCAGAGAGGAAGATGATGAGAATGCGAGCAAGCGAGAGGGAGGGATAGGATAAGGTGTCATGGGGCATACCTTAGGTGGAGGTTGCATGGCGCTCCGGCGGGAGGCGGTGGCGTCAGGGAGGAGTGAGTGAACCGAGAGATGGAAGAATAGCTAGGGTTGGTGTGGGACGAAGGGGTCACACGCAAAAGCGCCCCGCAGGGGTTATCTGCAAAAAAAGACGGTTGTCGAATTTTCTCTTCTTAACATTGAAATATATTTTACACAAGGGTTATATACGCCAAATATCTAGGCGTGATTACTGTGCCAAACGGATAGGATGGGCTGCGGGTTGTTTTCCTAAAAGTATAAGGGCTTTTTTGCAAAGTATCTAGAGCCTCCGATCCCCCTCCAGTTTTAAGAACTCTGATACGCTCCAGTCAATAATATTTGTTTTTCATGCATATTTGGACACGGTTAGATAGATTTTTTGCTTGATTTTATTATCTGATATGTCGGTTTTGAATGACCGGACAAAGTACCGTACCACGACGTATTATTGACATTTGAAGTCAAACTGAAAGTGATCTACTCTAATAACTAAATGTGACATATGTTGTCGCTGAACTTCATTACACCATTATAAAAATGTGAACATAGCAAGAAAAAAACTTCAAACCCTCTGCTAGCTCCCGGTAAAGAATGAGGAAATTGGAGACCTTATCAAAGAAAACACGGTTGCAAGAAAAAGACAATTGAGTGGGAGACATTGTCAAAACAAAAAATATCTAGAAAACGAAAATCCACTTTCTAGTTGGAGATATTGTCAGAACAACTGGACTTACTTTGCAAAGTGGAAGGCATTATCAAAACAAAAACATCTAGAAAATGAAAATCCACGTTCTAGTTGGAGATATTGTCAGAACAACTGGACTTGGGAGGCTCGAACTCGCGACCTTCGGCTCATAAGAGCAACGCTCTAACCAACTAAGCTACAGGAGCTACCTACAACTAAGATTTTAAAATATAATTATAAACTATAATTAATTGGTAAATGGGATGTGCTTCAGACCTTCAGTGTCAATAAGTTTGCCGTTTTATGTGCTGGTCTCAATTTTTTTTATTTACCAAGCGAGAACATATGCTAAGACATTATACCATTTCTAATCAGGAGAGGAGTGTTAGGGTCTGTGTCTGCCACAACATTTCCAATAAGGAGAGGCATGCTGGTGGTATCACACATAATAAATAATCTCCCTGAAAATATAGCTACATCATGGTTTGTTCTGAGTCAAATATTGTTAACATTACTGGTAAGCAAAAACAAATAAGTTCGAACACAAAAAAGGTGTTGAGATTCAAAATGGAACTTACTTTTTCACAACATGTAACCTTTTTTATTTGAAATAAATTGTTTTTTAAATATCGTTGGTTAAATATGAAAATGTTTGACTTTAAAAAAATTCTAAATGTAGATATATTCTGAAGCCGGAAGGGATGAAGCCGGTGGCGCTTGATGCGGAGGTTTTGTGGGTCCAGACCAACTTGGTGAGCTCATATGGCCATTTTCCTTTGCAGTGGCCTACCAGGCACTTGGCGATGCCCTCCAATACCATACCGTTTACTCTTTCCACGTCACCATTGGATTGGGGGTGGTAGACAAACCCATTCCGTGGCAGTAATCTCTGAAGATATCGCTATCGAACTGCTTCCCATTGTCGATTGTAATATCGCTGGGAACACCAAAATGTCAGATGATGGACTGCCACAGGAAGTTTTGGTGGGTTTCGGCTTTGATACGGGCCACTGGACGGGTTTCGACCCATTTGGTGAAACAGTATACTACCACCAATGTGTACTGCAGGTACCCCTTTGTTGTGAGTAACTTGCTCACGATGTCTATGACCCATGTCTGTAAATGGCAACATGGTGTGATCAAGGTGTTGGATATTAATCCGAATTTTTAGTTGGGTTTTAAGGACGCGTTAGCCTGTTATGTTGTGGTCCAAGTAGGTCACGTGTTCCACTATATAAATACATCTTATAAGCCGTCAGGGATAGGTGACACCTTATTGTAATCTCCACGTTCTGTAAACACTTTCTGATATAGTGGAATTTTGCCGGCTTGCGCCTGTGGTTTTTTTCTATAAAGGTTTTCCATGTAAAATCGTATCTCGTGTTCGATCTCGTTTATCACATTATTTGCTAACAAGGGGCAGACAGAGCTGGTCACGAGATTTACGCGATTAAAAAAAAGTTAGGGTTTCGTCCTGTTCGTGGCCGCCGCCGGATTTCTGTGTTTCTGCGCGTCGTCATCGTGTGACTGGTCTCCGTCGCTGTTCGGCGATTTCGTTTCCGTGCCGATTAAATCGGCGGCTCGTGTGAGTCCAAGGCGGAGTTGTCTCTCATCATCGGCGATCGATCTGCTGTTCATCACACTTCCAGGACGGAATTGATTTTCCGTGTTGCGGCGTTTGTCCCGTATTCTGTGGAGATTGAAGCCAGCAGTTCAATCCAGAAGGTGCTGCTATCTGTTAGACTGGGTTCACCAGTGAGCCCATCCAACCCGCCCATCCACTATTTCAACTACTTTTCTCTCTGTCTGCAGTGCGCATACAGTGTTTGGGCATCAATTTTGGACCAACCGGTGAACCCAGTCTTACCTGCTGCTGTTGCACGCGAATATAGGCAGAGGGCAGGTTCGTTCGCTGTGCCGATGTGGAGAGAAAAAGAAAAAATCCAGATTTGGATCTTTGCTACGCGCACCCAGTACCACTACCAGGAGAGTTTTTTTTGCTGATTTCTGCTACGTCCACCAAGAAGTTGCACACCAGAATTTATTTTCAGCAATTTTAATTTCAGATTCTTCTGGTTATTTATTCTAATGGCTTACATGAAGTATGATATTCCGCTGCTAGATTATGATACAAGATTTTCGCTGTGGCAAGTTAAGATACGTGCTGTTTTGTTACAAGCTGATCTAAATGATGCACTTGATAAATTCGGCAATAAAGCTTTAGATTGTTGGTCCGATGAAGAAAAGAGAAGAGATCGTAAGGCCCTGTCTCAGATTCATCTTCATTTATCTAATAATATTTTGCAAGAGGTTTTATAGGAGAAAACCGCAGCCGCTCTGTGACTTAAGCTGGACTCGATCTGTTTGTCAAAGAATCTTACTAACAAAATACATTTGAAGATGAAATTATTTTGCACAAGTTGCAAGAGGCTGGTTCTGTGCCAAATCACCCGACGGTCTTCAAGGAGATCGTTTCTGACCTTCAGGCTATGGAGGTAAAATATGAAAATGAGGATCTCAGTCTCATTCTCTTATGTTCTCTGCCTAGTTCATTTGCAAATTTCAGTGATACCATATTATATAGTCGTGATACTCTCATGTTGAATGATGTTTGTGAGGCCTGCAAGCCAAGGAAAAGATAAAACAGATGGTGTCTTCTGGTGGTTCTGCTTCCAATGGAGAAGCTTTGGCAGCTCGTGGTTGGACAGAGAAGAAATCCAATAATGGCCATAGAGGTAAAAGTTCTAATGGCCATCATAGCCGTTCAAAATCTAGAGGCAGAGGAAATAAATTTTGCTATTATTGCAAGAAAGATAATCATGTTATTGCCGATTGCTATAAGTTGAAAAATAAATAAAAGAGAATTGGTACATATCGAGAGAAAAGTAAATCCAATGATGATGGTAAAGCTTTTGTTGCTTCTAGTTCAGAAAATTCTGATGGTGATACTCTCGTTGCTTTTACTGGATGTGCTAATAATAGTGATGAATGGATTCTTGATTCTAGTGCTTCCTTTCATATATGCATCAATAGAGATTGGTTTATCACTTATGATTTAGTTAAATCTGGTGGTTCTGTTAGAATGGGTGATGATAGACCATGTCAAATTGTTGGAATTGGATCTGTTCAGATTAAGATGCATGATGGCATTGTCAGAACTTTGACTGATGTTAGGCACATTCCAGACATGACTCAAAATCTTATTTCTTTGAGTAATCTTGATGGAAAAGGGTGCAAATACTCCGGTGGAGATGGAGTTTTAACGGTGTCTAAAGGTTCTCTTATTGTTATGAAAGCTCATTTGAAATATGCTGATTTGTACCGTCTTCGTGGTACTACAATTACAGGTGATGTCGGTGTAATTTCTAATTCATTATCTGATTCTGATGCTACTAATCTTAGGCATATGCGTCTTGGTCACATGAGTGAATATGGCATGGAAGTTCTGAGCAAGAGAGGATTTCTTGATGGGATTAGCATCAGTAAATTGAAATTTTGTGAGCATTGTGTGTTTGGCAAACACAAGAGGGTGATGTTTAAGACCTCTGCTCATACAAGTAAAGGTATTCTTGATTATGTACATTCTGATTTATGGGGACCATCTCGCAAGAGTTCTCTTGGTAGCCGTCGTTATATGTTGACGATTATTGATGATTACTCCAGAAAGGTATGGCCTTATTTTTTGAAACATAAATCAGATGCATTTTCAACATTTAAACAGTAGAAGGTTATGGTTGAAAACCAAATTGAAAGGAAGGTTAAAATTTTTCGTACTGATAATGGGATGGAATTCTGTTATGATGAATTTAATGACTATTGCAAGTCTGAAGGCATTGTTAGGCACTGCACTGTTGCTGGTACGCCTCAACAGAATGGTGTAGCTGAGAGTATAAACAGAACTATCATCTCTAGAGCCCGTTGCATGTTGTCCAATGCTGGCTTTAATAGGCGTTTTTGGGCTGAGGCTGTTTCCACTGCTTGCTATCTTATTAACCGTTCACCCAGTATTGCTATTGATAAGAAAACACCAATTAAGGTATGGTCTGATTTACCTGCTGATTATTCACAATTGAGAGTTTTTGGTTGTACTGCATATACTCACGTTGATAATGGTAAATTGGAGCCTAGAGCTATTAAGTGCATATTTTTTGTTTATCAAACTGGTGTTAAAGGTTATAAATTGTGGAATCCACAAACTCAAAAGGTTGTGCTTAGTAGAAATGTTATCTTTAATGAAACTCATATGTTATCTGACAACCTGTCTAGTGATGCTCCTATTGAAGGACAGCAGAAAACAAGTGTGCAGGTGAAGCATTTTATTGATGTTGATAATACACCATAGGATGATAATGTTGCTGTCCAAGATGCACACATTTCTGATAATTCACCAATTGTTGATGATTCGTCTTCCGTTGAGCATTCTTCTCCCGTTGTGCAGCCTCCACAACATTCTATTGCAGCTGATAGGTCTATAAGGACATAAAAGTCTACTAGAAGGCTAATTGAAGAATGCAATGTTGCTTATGCTTTAAGTGTTGCAGAAGAGATTGAAGGTAATGCAGAACCTTCTAATTATTCTGAGGCTATTACTTCTACTGATTGCAACAATTGGATGACCGCTATGCAAGATAAGATGGAGTCACTTGAAAAGAATGGTACTTAGGATTTAGTAAAATTGCCTGTTGATAAAAAGCCTGTCCGTTGTAAATGGATTTTCAAACGGAAAAAAGGTATTTCCCCAAGTGAGCCTACAAGATATAAAGCAAGAGAAAGGTTGGTTGCTAAGGGTTACAGCCAGATTCCAGGTATTGATTTTAATGATGTCTTTTCTCCAGTTGTGAAGCATAGTTCTATTCGCATGTTGTTCAGTCTTGTTGCTATGCATGATTATGAACTTGCAATTCGATGTCAAAACTGTATTCTTGCATGGGGAGTTAGATGAAAATATTTATATGGACAAACCTGAATGTTTTGTAGTACCTAAAAAAGAAAACCTTATATGCAAATTAAAGAAATCTCTTTATGGATTAAAGCAATCTCCTAGGCAATGGTATAAGAGATTTGATTCGTTTATGCTCTCTAATGGTCTCAAGCGGTCTGATTATGATAGCTGTGTTTATTTGAAGACCGTTAATGGTTCAGCTATTTATTTGCTTCTATATGTTGATGATATGTTGATTGCTGCTAAAGAAAAATCAGAAATAGTTAAGTTGAAAGCACAATTAAATAAAGAATTTGAGATGAAAAACTTGGGTGGAGCTAAGAAAATCATTGGTATGGAAATAATCAGAGATAGAAAATCTGGTTTGTTATACCTCAGTCAGCGAGGTTATATTGAAAAGGTTTTTCGTCGTTTTAATATGCATAATACAAAACTAGTGAGTACTCCATTATCCGTACATTTCAGATTATTTTCAGATTTATGTCCACAGTCAGATGATGATATTGAGTACATGTCTAGAGTTCCATATTCCAGTGCAGTTGGTTCTCTTATGTATGCCATGGTATGTTCTCGTCCTGATTTATCTCATGCATTGAATGTTATCAGTAGATACATGGCTAATCCTGGTAAGGAGCATTGGAAGGCCGTTCAATGGATTTTTAGATATCTGCGTGGTACTTTTAGTGCTTGTTTGCAGTTTGGTAAATCTAGAGATTGACTTGTTGGTTATATTGATTCTGATCATACTGGAGATTTGGATGAAAAGAGATCTCTCATGAATTATGTTTTCACTGTTGGTGGTTCTGCTATTAATTGGAAAGCTTGCCTGCAAGCTACTGTTGCTTTGTCTACTACTGAAGCTGAATATATGGCTATTTCTAAACCCTGTAAAGAAGCTATTTGGTTAAGAGGTTTATACTATAAACTTTGTGGGGTTAATAGTTCTTGCGTTACTATACATTGTGACGGTCAAAGTGCTATTTATCTCACTAAAGATCAGATGTTTCATGAGAGAACAAAACACATCGATGTGAGGTATCATTTTATTCGAGATGTCATTGCTGAAGGTGGCATTAAGGTACGCAGATAAGTACACATGATAATCCTGCTGATATGATAACAAAGCATGTTCCTACATCTAAGTTTGAGTTGTGTTCAAGCTTAGTTGGTATTAAAGTTTGAAGTCGTAGTGACTTTTGGCGTCGGTGAAATTTATTATTGAAGAAAGATTATTGTTGATTCTTCATTGCTACAAGATGGAATTCGTCTCAATGTAGAGTTCGTTGGATATTGATTCGAATTCTCAGTTGGGCTTTAGGGACGCCTTAGCTTGTTATGTTGTGGCCCAAGTAGGTCACGTGTTCCACCATATAAATACATCTTGTAAGCCGTCGGGATAGGTGGCGCCTTATTGTAATCCCCACGTTCTGTAAACACTTTCTGATATAGTGGAGTTTTGCTAGTTGGCGCCCGTGATTTTTTTCCCGTAAGGGTTTTTTACGTAAAATCGTGTCTCGTGTTCGATCTTGTTTATCGCATTATTTGCTAACAGTTGGCAGGGACGTGTGAGACCTTCACCATGAACTAACAATTCTGGCATTCTTGAACCAGTTTAGCTGTGTCTGATAACATGGTGGCCCAATAGAACCACTGCTTGTACGCTTTTGCGACAATTTCTCTAGCACCTCTATGAGCTCCACAAATTCCACGATAGATTTTGTTCACCAGTTCGATGCCTTCAAGTCAGCTGATGCACTGGAGCAGGGGCGCGCAAACTTCTTTCTTGAAACGGACTCCGTTGATAATGATGTAGTTTTTAGTGCGAGTCGCTAGTTGTTTTTCTGACCATAAGCTATCTTGGTCTTGGTCACCCGTGAGATAAGCCATGATCGGGGCTCTCTAATCTTTGTATCTGGTGATAGCTGTTATTGGGGCAACTTCAGCTTTGATTGCTAGTGTGGAGGTAATCTGATAGAATACCTCCGGTTGGAGTGGATCATTGTAAGCTGCGGACTTGGTGAGCTCGTCCGCTTCATAATTTTCTATTCTCTTTATTTTCTTTACCATGAAACCAATGAAGCATTTCTTCATGCTTCGAATCAACTTGAGATATTGGGCCATCATGGTGTCTTTTGCTGAAGCTGATTTGTCGATGTGACCGGTGGTGACCTTTGAGTCAGATTACAAGATTGCACGCCTGCGCCAGCAGCTATCAACTTG
This sequence comes from Paspalum notatum, assembly GCA_022530915.1. NCBI lineage: Eukaryota > Viridiplantae > Streptophyta > Magnoliopsida > Poales > Poaceae > Paspalum > Paspalum notatum. The sequence continues at coordinate 31,745,556 of CM039692.1, forward strand.
CAAAGGCCCAGTATTAAGGCCTCGTATTCTTCCACGTTGTTGGTGCATGTGAAATCTAGCTAGAGGGCATATTTGAGTTTACACCGGACAGAGAAGACATAATTGCCGAAGCTCTGGCTCCACTATGGCCCTAGGAGCCATCGCATTGTACGTGCCAAACCTATTTGGGAGTTGCGCGCTCTATGTCGATTACTGCCGGGATCCAATCTACGACGAAGTCGGCTAAGACCTGCGATTTGATGGCAGTTCGTCATACGAATTCGACTGAGTATTGAGGGAGTTCAATCGCCCATTTGCTAAGGCGGCTAGGTGCCTCCTTGCCGTCAAAGACGTCTTTGAGTGGGTACGTTATTGGGATAGCAATCTGGTGGGGTTGGAAGTGTGAGAAACATGACCTTAAGGGGTAGAGGTTTCGGTGATTAATGACAACTTATTGTTGTACTAATGAGCTTATGATTTGAAGGCAATTAATTCAATATTGTGCTCATTGGATAATGAAAAGAGACCCCTCCATCGAATTGAAATTCTATCTTACGAAGGATGGCCCTTGAATTTCCTTAGCCCTAAGTGCCGTAAAGTCAAAAGAAGGGCACTTAGGATTTCATTTGTTAGTTTTTAAGTGGGCCATACTATCAAGGTGGGTCAAGGTGAGTAGCTTGAACATTTTCGCTCAAAAGTTTGATCCAACTCGAGTGCATCTTAGTCTCAAAGCTCAAACACTAAAATATGATCTAAATCTCTCAACCCTTTTATCAAAATCGAAAGAAACTCCCTTCATCTTCTTCCTCATTCAAAACTATCCAAAATAAGTGTTTTCAGTACCATCGGACTGGTCCATCGAACAGGTTAGACAGGGAGTGTTGTTCAGACTATTTCTAGGCTAAGTCCACCATGGGACCGTCCGATGGTCCAACCATCGGACCGTCCCATGGTCCATCGGACCAGTTGGACAGTGAGGGTTGCCACCGCTTGTTTTGGGCGTTTCCATGCATCGGACCGTCCGATGGTCTCTAGGCAGTGGCGCGAAAACGGAGGATTTGAAAAATACGTGCATCGGACCGTCCGATGGTCCGTATAGAGAGCTATTTCGTAAAGTAACGGCTAGTTTTTTAGCTCTCCTCTGTAAAAGAAGACCCCCTTCCCTCATTTGCTACCTTTGAAACCAGGAAACACATACACACACTCAAAGGTCATTCCACCACCAAAATTCATCAAATCCAAGAGCTTTGGGCTAGAGACTTGAGAGAGAAAACTTCTTGAGAGGAAGTTGATTCAAGTAAAGCCAAGGCTTGTTATGATTGTGATCACCTAGACGGCTGTGATCGTGCCTTCCGCGAGCTCTCCGGAGATTGTGGGAGAAGCGGAGGAAGGTCCTTGTGAGGGCAATTGTACACGGTGTGAAGCTCGCTGTTCCGGAGTGGAGAAAAGCATCCTTGGTCTGCGGATCAAGGGGTTGCTTGACCTTTGCGATGGTCACTTTGCCAACCCCATTCCTTGCGAGGTTTGGGGCCAGGATCCTTGCGAGGAACCCGCGAGAGCAAAGCCTTGCGAGGGACGCCAAATGAGGAGTAGCGGGTAGAGACCGTGTGTCTCCCCGAACCTCGGTAAAAAAAATCTTCGTGTCACTTCTCGCTCTCTTTACTTTCTGCATTTTACATTTCTAGAATTGCATGCTTGGCTATAGGTTGCAAAACTCTTTGTTATCGTGTAGAACTCTAGTCACACTCTCTTAATCACTATTGTGGAATTGAACTTGTGCGATAGGATTTAATTTTGAGTTTCGAAATTAGAAGTCCAATTCACCCCCTTCTTGGACATCTTGATCCTTTCAGGAAGTAATGCTTGAGCTTGCACAAAGCCATTACGACATCATACGTGAGCTTCTGGAGCTCATAGTATTTTTATTTTGTTTGCGAAAGATCTTTGGAGACAAAACAGATAGGTACCGATTGAAGCTTGTTATTGTCTTCGCGCTCTTGGATCAATACCCCACTCACAGTAGCCGATGAAGCTGCGATGGTCTGGGCCTGTTAGGTTTGTAAGGTGAAGTAGGTGCCCTTTGAATTCCTTTAAAGCTTTCTGGTGCTCCGCGGACCAATGAATTTGTTTAGTGCTATGATTCGTCCCGTGAGCTTCTGGACATCTTCTATGCATGACAAAGGCTGCATGTTAGTGGTTGCCCTGATTTTTTCGGGGTTAGCCTCTATCCCTCTTGCAGAGATGATGCAACTTAGGAAATTTCCTTTGCGGTCTTCAAAGACACATCTGACTTGGTTAAGCTTGAAGCCGGCGGCTCGCATATTATTGAAGGTTTCGGAAAGATCTGAAATGTGATCCTCTGCTTTGATGCTCTTTACGATGATGTCTTCGACGTAGGTGGATAGGTTATGGGGGATTTGAGATCCTAGGATGGTTGATGTCATTCTGATGAAGGTAGGTGCCGCGTTTTTAAGACCCTCGACCATTTCGATGAAACAGTTAGTGTCAAAGGGTGTGATGAAGCTAATTTTTTCTTCGTCCTCTGGGTGCATCTAGAGTTGATGATAGCTTGAGAAGTAGTCCAGCAGGCTGAGTAGCTCGCACGGAGGCAGAGTCTACCATAGAATCGATTGGTGGAAGGGGAAAATGTCCTTTGGGTAGGCTTTGTTGAGGTCTGTGAAGTCGATGCACATGCGCCATTTGCCACTTTTCTTCTTAACAAGCACAACATTTTCTAGCCAGGAGGGGTATTGGACTGGCCTAATGACACTGGCAACGAGGAGGCATTGAATCGCTCCTTTTGCTGCCTGAATTATTTCTTTTGACATCTTGTGGAGTATTTGTTTCTTGGTCACACCGAAGGGTCGATGTCTAACTTGTGCTGGATGATGTACCAACTAACCCCTTGAAGATCCCTTGATGACCAGGCGAAGATGTCACACCCCAAAATTTTTGATTTTGGGATGTGAATAGATAACAATTAAATAAATGAAGGATTTCTTAATTTTCTAAAATTTTTGAACTTGTAACTTTTGTTGGATTGAGAGGAAAGTATGGTTTTAAAAGATTTTCCAAATATAATTTGTTTGTTTGTTGCATTCATGCCGAAGTGCATAGTGTTGATGTGTGTAAAATGAGGTTTCAAAATATTTCAAAAACCGGCTAGGTTTCATGTCCATCTCAATCCATATCTTTAAAATCCTAGTCCTTTTCTTTCTCGCCAACTCAAACCCAACCCCTGAAACCCTTGGTCAATCTCTAAAGTTTCATCACCTCATAATCATAATCCAAACTCGTCGATCATCCTCTATACCAAGTCACTTCTTTCAATGGATCCATGTCAATTTTGAAACCCTAGACAATATCACTTGGACCTCACTCTCCTCTCAACATCTTTGACATCTCATCTTTATGTTTACTTTATCATCATTTATTTATTTCCATTGACACAATTCTCCCTCGATAGTATAAATCACTATGATTCTCAGCTCAAGCTCAATATCAAAATCAAGTCCAACTGATACACTCTTACAATCTTTCCTTCCTCCATGAACTCAAGTTCATCATGGACCTAATTCTTGTTCACCTTTATATCTTTATTCATGGAAGATTTCACCCTAACTAATCCTTTGAAGCATCGTCAAACCAAAACCCTAGTCCAACTCTCAGAATTCACCAAATGAAAACTAGAGTTTGGGTCAACCATAATTCTCCTTATGTATCAATGTTCATCCGCCTTTTTACCATATCATGTTCTCGTTTCAAACTAAAATCAATTACAACTTGAATTATAGCCAAACCCTCTCTCGCTAACGGGTCAAGGTCCACGGGCTTCACCTCTTTTCTCTCACATGGTCCAACTTCAAAACTGAGCCCAACCGATCCTCCTCTTTCTCCCACCAGCCCTCCACAACCCGCGCCTAGCTCCCATGGGCCCAAACCAGCCCTTCAACCCTTTCCCTTCTCTTCCTCATGTTTTCCCCTTCCTCCTCACAAGGAAACAGTAGAGGCGCCTCTCCTGGTCGCTCTCCCTCCTTGTTGGGTGCCCATTCCCATCCCCCTCTCTCCCACATTCAATTCTCCATCAATTGTCACCTTTATTCCCTCAAAACCTTCCCTCTTCCCTTTCCCTTGCCCCTTGGATGCCCCTCTCTCTCTCCTCACAACCAGATCAGGAGAAGAAGAAGCCATGGTTGCCTTTTCCTCTCCCATGGCTGCCCCCTCTCGTCCCTACACTTCCTCCACCACCGAAACATGAAAACGGAGCATTCTCATCTCAGCGAAGATGATCCTCTACTGCGTTCTTTGATCCACACCCTCAAGCATTCCATGGAGGTTGTCTCCTTGCTGCTGCCTCTGCTGTCCATGGTGTGGAGATCATGGAGGGCACCCCCGATGATCCCCAACGCTGAGGCAAGGCAGCAGCCGTACGGGATCGTGTGCGCAGCGGCATCACCGCCTTGATGTCACCCATGTCACCTCTTCCACCACCAAACCCTAGGTGATGATGAGAGCTAATGGACCGGCCTTATTGCTCTCCTGGTGTGATGAGTGATTGTCAACGAGATCAAGCCCTCCGATGGACTGGAGGTAGATGATGAAGACCTCGATGGACTGAGGCAAAAGCCCTCCAATGGACTGGAGGCAATGCTCTGCGTCAGTCGGCCATGGAAGCTCGGTACACGGAGGGGCGGATCGGCAATGGTGGTGTAAGCCCTCCGATGGACCGCGAGGCAAGTCCGATGGACTGGAGAAGCCGGGTGCCACCGTGGTGCTCCAACCCGAGTGCATGGCGCGAAGGCGTGCGAGAGAGGCTTTGGCGGCTTCGGCTCAAAACCGCCATCCAAGCTACCCAAGGCTTGGTGAGTTGGGCCACGACTCGCCAAGATAGAGAAGATGGGCCAAGTCTGGCCCAGACGGAGACTGCCTAAAGTTTTTCGGTTTCTGACTTCAAAACCGGGGGTGCAAAGGCGGATTGGAGTACTGTCCACATGTAGGACATCCGAAGATTGCGTGGAAGCTAAGAAGATCAAGTCTTCATCGTGGTCGTCCGTTCCCGATATTTTGGGTTCTTTTCTGTTTTAGCCCCTCCGGGCGTTTCTAGTGTTAGGGGTCTTTGTGTAAAAAATGCCAAAACTGAACCGGTGTATAAATAGCCTAAGGGCTGGTCATTAGAGGGAGTCTTGGCAGCTAGGTTTTCATTTCCTTAGGGTAATTTTCGTCCTCAAGCGTTGAGCTCCAAGTTTAGGAGGGTTAGGGTGAGATCTAGCCTCCAAATCAAGAGGGAAGGTGAGGGTGGTTGCTTGGGACGAAATCCTTCATTGTAATCTGATCTAAGACCTATTTTGAGTCTCATAATCGAAGTGGTTTCGTGCAGCAACTTTGTGTGCTTCTACTCCCTTTGTTCTCTTTGGTTTTGGCTTCAATCCTTGGCCTTTTTGGGTGTTTGCTTTGGTCAAGGTTGAATCCTTTGTTTTTCTTGTGTTTTGGACTTGCAAGGACATGGAGATTATGTCTTAGAACATCTCAATCCCGAAGGATTGCCACGAACAAGTGGTTCTTAAGCTTTTCCCTTTCTTGCCTAAATATTCATCTCTTCACGAGATCCAAAATTCCTGCTAATCCCGTGATCTTTTTCTATAGATCTTTTAGAAATAGTTTTGGAATGGGGCTAGGATAGCCTGTGCCAATTTTCGTGAAATTTGGAGAAGGTTTGGTCAAGTTTTGGATTGCTTTTGTGTAAGATTTTCCGCTGTCCAGTTTTTCTGCTGGTTCTGTCCATCTTCAAGTCTTGTTTGGTTTAGGGGTCAAACCTTTGAATTTTGAGCTGAAATTTTGTGGAGCTCTTTATCAGTGAATCATAAAACTCCCATAAAAATTTCAGATGATTTGGAGGTGTTTTGGCCTGGTTTCAGTATTTTTCTCTTGAGAGTGTTCTGTCAGTTTTTGACCATCGGACGGTCCGACGGTCAAACCATCGGACGGTCCGATGGTTGTAGGATTTTTATTTCTTGTCCAATTGAGCTGAAAATATGTGGAGTTGTTCCTTGGCCCTTTCTGAACCTTCAGTAAAAATTTCATAATTTTTGGAGCCGGTTTGATAGGGTTTTTGATCAACTCTTTTCAGGGTGTTCGTCTATGACCATCAGACGGTCCGATGCTGTAACCATCGGACAGTCCGATGGTCTAAACTTCATCCTTTTGGTCTGAATTTTTCAGGAGTGGTTTTTAGTTGTCTTGTGAGGGTGTGGTAATTTTGGGAGAATTTTTAGAGCTTCTCTTGAGGGGTTTTGAGATTTTTCTTTGCAGCCCTGTCTGTCTGAAATCTGGAGTTTCTAGGAGTTGGTTCTTTTTGCGCTCTTTTTCTTAGCCATTTGAGCGTGTGCTTCTGTTTGGTGCTTGGTACGTATCTGTTCAGTGGATGGTACCAAGCACGTGTTGTGAGCTAGATACGTATCCTCTCAGTGGACGGTGTCTAGCTTCGTTGTGTGTGTTATTTCCGTTTTGCACTGCGGTGGAGATTTGAGTTTGAGTTTTCAAGTGCTCCTATTGACCCCCCCTCTAGTTGCACGTCTCGGTCCTATAGATGACACCCCACATATGTTCCTCTATGTTTCCTTGTTTCATGCTGCAATTCATAGGCTATAGATTGATGTCCATCAAGTTCCGGCAAGGTTTACCCATGTAACGTCTCACTGCAGTCATGGACAGCCATGTTGCCCTAGTTGGCGCTGGTGTTTCCTACCATTCCAGTGATCTAATGGTCATGCCCTTCAACCAGATCTTGTATCTTGTCCTTGAATACATACCCGTAAAACGGTTTGGCCATCGAATCCATGGAGACCAGCTTTTCCGTGGTTGATGTGTCCACTATTGCTGTTGAACAAAACAGCCGTGTTACTGCCCTTGGTTCAAATTTTGCCGGTGATCCGGTAGTTTAATGGCCGAGCCCTTCGACTGACATGTGCCCAATATCTTTGTGCACATCCCTATAAAATGGTTTGGCCATTGGTCCAGTAATGAGAAAGATATGGCAATTGCCGTACTCATTGTCCTGTGGTCCAGACAGCAGCAGCGCTGTTGCCACATTGGCACATGCTTTCTCAATGATCCGAAGCTCGCTGCTGCTGTCACATTGGCACATGTTTTCTCAGTGATCCGGAGCTCCAATCAACAATTCCTTCAGCCGAGACATGTATTACATCCTTGAACACATTCCCGTAATATGGTTTGGCTATTAGCGGAGCGGTACAAGAGATTTGGGCATTAACGTGCTCTTTGTCCTGCTGCCCAAATAGCCATGCCACCAGGCCTTACGCTTGCATTCTCCGTTGATCTAGAAGGTTTTAGGATGACCCCTTTGGCCAAACTGTGCCTTATATATTAGTGCACAATACCACAAATTGGTGCAGCATTTGGTTCAGGTTGGGACCAATTTTGCCGATGGTTTCGTTCTTGTTATCCGACTGTCCGGCAGATTTCAGCACACACCTGTTAACAAATGGTGCATTTTCTGTTAATCCGGCAGTCCTCATGAACTATCCTCTTGACATAACATGTTCACATGTGTGTCCAACATGATCCCAGGAGATCAATATCAAATTTCCTAATATTGACCGGAACACAAACAATCCATTGACACCTCCACTGACAACCGTCCCACAAGTCCGTTGTCCTTGGAAAGTTTCAGTGAGTCTACACACACCCGATCATGGCATGTTTTACTCAAGAAGTTTAACCTCCTTACCAAAGTATTGCAGCAAGTCTTTGTCCCTTAACCCATGGTCTTCTCACGACACTCATCGGCCATTTGACAAACATTAAACTAATCACAAACTTTCATCATGATGTTTCCCCTACACTACCAAATCCTTTTGTTCCAACCTTCATTCATCATGTGTTTATTTTTTCTAGCCACCTTTATATCGTTGTTAAACATTGTTCCATATGTTGCGCTCCCATGTTTTTAGTAATGACTAGTGTTATTTTTATGTTCTTTATAAAATCATTTATTTGTATGGTGTATTGTTCTTAGTTCCCCTTTATTTGTTGTTTTAGTTGTTTGTGTTGAGGATCGATGTGTGTGAGCAGTGACAAGAGTACTTTGAGGAAGGCAAGTATAATGTGAACACAACCTAAAAACCCTATAATCATCTCATATGCATGTGTCTAATTTATATGCCAATAAGGACTGTACTTAGCCTCTTTTATCGATATATTTTACCCATGGGAATGCATGTTGGTTAAGTTTGCTTTTCTGCGCTAACACATGTTATCTTTTGTTAATAATTTTGATTAATGGATCTATGCAATCTAATTGTGAGCTTGACCCTCTGTGCTGTGTGCTTGAGTGATTTATGTTTCTTTTAAAATGGCTTTTTATCAACTTGGTTTAGGGGGCGTGAGCATGTGCTTAGTGGTTTGCTCATAGCCACTCTCCGTAAGGACTGGTTTGCAAAGCAACCTGGGACAGCAGTGCTACCATGAGACTAGTATGGGACGGTCTTGGATAACTAATTATATTGTTTTAGTTTTTGATAACTTACCTGCGGGGCAAGAGGGGTGTGGCTGGGACATGGGGCTTGGATCTGCCTTGGGTTGTGTGCGCTGAGTCCTTCACCCCTTGGAGTGGAGTCCCATTGAGAGCCAATGGACCGGCCTCATTGCTCTCCTGGTGTGATGAGTGATTGTCAACGAGCTCAAGCCCTCTAATGGACTGGAGGCCCTCCGATGGACTGGAGGTAGAGGATGATGGAGACCTTGATGTACTGAGGCAAAAGCCCTCCGATGGACTGGAGGCAATGCTCGGCGTTGGTCGGCCATGGGAGCTCGATACACGGAGGGATGGTTCGACGACGGTTGTGTAAGACCTCTGACGGACTATGAGGCAGCTTCGATGGACTGGAGAAGCCGGGCGTGACCATGGTGCTCCAATCCGAGTGCGTGGCGAGAAGTCGTGCGATGGAGGCTTTGGCGGCTTTGGCTCAAAACCGCCACTCAAGTTCAAATGATTTGGTGGGTTGGACTCCGACTCGCCAAGATAGAATATTGGGCCAAGACCCGGCCCAGGAAACCCGCAGAATAAAGTTTTCTGGTTTCTGACTTCAAAACTGAGGGAAGCTTCCGGACTACTGGCTACGTGGCGTACATCCTAGTGAGCGTGGAGAAGAAAAAGATCAAAGCGTCATCGTAGTCGACCGATTGTATCATTTTCATTTCAGCTCCTTCCGGGCATTCTAGAGTAAGGGTCTTAGTGTTAAATGGTGTCATTAGACCTGGGTTATAAATAGACTTCGTGGCTGTCTTAGATGGCTATTTTGGTTGGTTACAAACCCTAGGTTTAGCTCTTCCTTGCAGCCAAGTGCTTAGAGAGAAAATCGGGTCCTTAGACTAGGTTTTGAGTGCCTAAGTGTGAGGGCTTTGCATCAAGAGGGTGGATGATGGGTGGTAGGCTGTAGGAACCTTTGTATGAACTCAATTTCGTGATTGATCCAGCAAGATTCCTCTGAATTTTGAGCTCATGTGTGCAGCCCCTTCCTTCCCCCTCTCTCTAGTTTGGATTTTGGGTGATTCTCAAAGGCTTTTGGTGCTTTGCTTTGCCTACGAGTTTTTCCTTGTTCTTTTGGTTTTTGGACTTGCAAGGACGTGGAGATTATGCACTAGTGCATCTCAAACCTGCAGGTTTGCCACGAGCAAGTCAAACTTGAGTTTTCCCCTTTCTTGCCCAAAGATTGCCATCTTCAGGAGATCTGAAATTCCCGCTAATCCCATGGTCATTTTGAGTTGATTTCTGGGGAATAGCTTTGGAATAGGGTCCAGATAGCCTTGTGCAAAATTTCGTGAAGTTTGGACAAGATTTGGTCAAGTTTAGGCTTTGGGAACTCAAGTTTCCCTGTGACTGTCGGACAGTCCGGTCTCCACAACGGACAGTCCGGTGAGTGCCACCTGATAGTCCGGTGAGTGGCTGTGCCGTCTGCTTCAGCGGACAGTTCGGCGTGCCGCACCGGATAGTCCGGTGTGTCACCAGACAGTCCGGTGGGCTATACCGGATAGTCCGGCAGAGCCCATGAGCTTTGGTATTTTTGGTGTTTTTGCTTCCAGGCTTTTGCTTCGTCCTCGTTTGAGTGTTTCTCACCTCTAGTCCATACTCTTCGCTCACTACCCCTTGGTGAGACGCATTTAGGTGCGGAGTGGCTATGTGGGATACTCGTTGCGAGAGGCGTTGGTTCGCTTGACTTGCGATCTTGTGGTCTTTGAGTCTCGTGCTTCCGCTCGCTTGGTGTGTGCCTTCTCTGTGGGTGACACCAAGTGCTGCTAGTCACGTTCCCGTTCTGTGGGCGGTGTCTAGCTTTTGTTGTGAGTGTTGTGTCAGTTTGCACCGAGGGGGTTTGAGTTTGAGTTTTCAAGTGCTCCTATTCATCCCCCTTTAGTCGCACTCTACACCCATCACTTTTAAAAGCCTAGAAACCTTAGCGGTTATCAATTACTAACATGATCTTTGTAAAGGCTTCATAGTGTGCTTGCTAGTTATCTCATCTAAGGCAATGTGATGAACTCCTAGCGTAGCTCACGACTTGTGGATAAAGATGCGCCACCTCTCGAGAGTGTAAAACTGACATGTCAGCCGTGCTCACGGTTATGAGCGGCCCAGATCCTTCATGCTGATTAGTGGTTCTTGGTTCGGGTTTGGAAGGTGGTTCTGAGAATAATAATGTTGACTAATGTTCTTATGCAATATTTTTTAGATTAATGGTTTATATACTCACATTAGTAAATAGATGTTAATAAAACTTGACCAACTAAAAGCTCATGCATTTGTGTCAGCCAACCTTAGAGCCTCATGGTTCATGTTATTCTTGTTGAGTACGAGTTGATGTACTCACACTTATTTCTTTTAAAATTTCCCCTATTGTTGGCTGGAACCCAACCGTTGCTCAGAAGATGAAGGCCTAAAGGAATACAAATGAAGGTTCTTGGAGATCTAGGTGAGCGACCCCCAGTTGGTTTTCCTGTGGACGGCTCAAAGTTTTAGTTACGCTTCTGCTACTCTATGCTAAGGACGATGTCTTATGTAATCTTGCTTAAACGATATGGAATGAATTATTATTTATGATATCACTGTTAATTGTCTCTATATGTGTGAGATTAGATCCTAGCACACATATGGATTTGCTCTGGTTTTGTATGTTGAAAACTAGGGTGTGACAAAAGTGGTATCAGAGCCGTGCTGACTGTAGGACGCAAACCTAGGTAGCAATGGTCGTCGCTAAGGTTATATTTTCTAAGTATTTTAAAAAAACTTTCAACTCTATGATCTTTCCCTTGTCTCTTCATGGTCCAAACTCATCTACTTCTCTCGTTTGATAAAACAATCACCCTCTCTTATACTTGTTTAAAATCTTTAGTCCTTGGCCAATATGATATACAAGGCAAGTGAACGTGTTCGTGAAGTTCGAGCTCAATCTCGTCGTCAACTGAAGAGCGCCAAATGTGAAGTTGAAGAGCCCATGGAATGAACTGTCTTCCTTAACATTCAAGTTTTAGAGAACGTATACCCATCGGTAGTTTAGTGCTTTGAGTTATATAAGTTTCACCTAAGGCTTTTATATCGCTAGACAAACGATGTTAAGGTTTGAGTGCTAGTGTGGTTTTATAAGGACCTAATCATGTTAGTGTGCTCCTAAGTTGTTTGCTTTGTTATTGTGGTTTATATTTGATTTGGTTCTTTCTAATGATTGTTGATGTGTTGTTGACCTTTCTGTTTACAATGGCATCGATAGATAGGTGGGTTTCTTCTATCCATGTCCTTACTTTGTTCTCTCCCTTGTCCTTTCTGTCTGTTATCCCGATGGTATGAGAGCACTCGAGAATAATGCATATGACAGAATGGTGATAAGTCAACATTCCAATCTCATCTCCTTTCTTCAAGTGTGAAGAGGAACTACACAAGATTGATGTAAGTATCATTCCGTTAAGCGGGGTAGATCCCAATTACCGGCAAGAATCACTGAAGAGTAGGAGGATAAGAAATAAGTTGGAACTATGGTTGATAAACAAGAACAAATTTCGAAAGAATGGAAACCACCTAAAGATGTGAAGGACGTTAGAAGCTTCCTTAGTATGGCAGTGTATTACTGGAGGTTCCTTGAGGATTCTCAAAGATTGCATAGCCCACAACAACCTTGTTGGAGAGAAATTCTAATTAAGTTTGTGTAGACTTCAGATCACTAAGATACATCCAAAAAGTTGAAGAGATGGTTGACTACCGAACCAGTTTTATCTCATCCAGATATCCACAAGAGTTCTCATTGTATGGTAAGGCATCACGACAAGGTTGAAGAGGTGTTTTGATGCAAGTCATATCTCATGCATCTAAAGGCACATGAAGAGAACAACTAAACTCATGATCTGGAGGTAGCAGCTGTTGTTAATGCTCTAGTGATTTGTAAAGTTACAACAATAGGCTTTGGGCTTTTAGATGCCTTTGGAGTAACGTGTGGAATGTGAAAGACTCAGTTTTGGATTCTTGAATCCAACCAACAGAGTTACAATGGAAGTAGATGTAAGGATCGGATGCCCAAGAGGGGGTGAATTGGGCTAATTTCAAACTCTAATCTATAATCCTTAGCCTAACGAAACTACCAATTAGCCTACTTCACCCTCTATGCGAAACTACCCTACTCGACAAGAGAAAACAAACCTACACATGCTAGTGGAAAGGAAACAACAACGGAAGCTACAACTAGCAATATTAATGACCAAAGCAAGGGACATACAAGCCAAGAGGAGACTAAGCATGGTGACTACAAGATGCAATCCATGAAAAGAGCAAGAACCACAAGAGCATCAAGTAGAGAGACAAGGGAAACGGATAACCGGATTTTTTCCCGTGGTATCGGAGGTTTGGCACCCTCCCCTAGTCCACGCTGCAGTACACCCTAGAGAGTTTTGTCACCTCCCATGCGAGTGGGCGCTCACTAGGAGTCTCCATTTGCCATCCCGGCAAGGTGGAGCTCAAGCCTTGTACACCATTGTTCTTCGGGTTTCCACAATCTCCTTGGCAAGCTCCGATAACGCACTCCGATGTATGGGGTTAGGACAATCTGGTCTATTGTTTTACTGATTCCCGCACTAAAACATAGCCTCGGGTTTCTTTGTTCTTCCATTTGTCCGATGTATGGGGTTAGGACAATCCGATCTATTGTTTTGCTGATTCCCACACTAAAACATAGCCTCATGTTTCTTTGTCCTTCCATTTGTCCGGTTACGCTAAAGCTGACAGTCCGGTCTACTGATTTGCATGGCCTTTAGACCGTATAACTTTGAGCCTATGTAGCTTACAAATTTGCTATTCTTGATTGATTTGGCTTGTGTGTGTGAATCCATACCTTGGCAATTCACTTGATCAAGCTACCAACCATTGACCCCTTTTAATAGTGCGGACTCTAGAAAGCTATAAACCCTAACCACACAAGGATCTCTCAACACCAATAATCCTTGACTCTAGAAGAGTCCTTAGCCTTCGAGATACGGATGAAAACCAAGCCTATCTTCATGAGATGTATGTTTGTTGATAAAAAAATCAAATGGCAATACTATGCATGTTTTTTTGAAGCCGTGCACTATCAATATGGGTTGAGCCTATGTCAAATGGGCCCCGAATTATTTGATGCTTCTCTAGAAAAAAAATTAAAGATGCATATATTGTCGGGGTTTGATACTGACAATGCACCACGGGGTGTGTTACGTGATGCTTTTGGGGTGGCGAGATCGGCGTAGCTCGATGGTTTGCGTGGAGATGCAACAAAACACAAGGGTTTATACAGGTTCGGGCCGCAATAAGCGTAACACCCTACGCCTGTTTGAGGCAAGTTGTATTGATCTGAGTTCTCGAGGTTACAACGAGGGTTTCGAGGTCTGGTGGCTAGTATGCGATGAGATGATCGATGTTCTATGTAGGGGTCCCTCACCCGCCTTATATAATCTGGCCAAGCTTGGGTTACAAGTCAAGTTCTATCTACGAGTCCTACTCTGTTTGGAAGCCTAAAGAGTATACGGAATCTACGATTACATGTTTCCTTCCTTGAGTCCCGCTGCTTCCGTAATGTAGAGTCCGAACCAACTCCTTTGCGCTTTTCCTGAATTATAGCGCCTTTCACTTGGTCTTCAAGATCGCCGTCCGTTCTCGGTCCCACGAGACCAGTCGGCACCCTAAGAAGGGCCGACTGTCTTTACTGGGCCCTCCAACGGCCCATGTACTGAATCCGCGCCGTGAGGGCCCAGGGGATATCTATCCCCCATAAGCCCCCGAGGCTTGAGTTAATTTAGAGATTAATTGACTCGAGACTCCAGAAAAAATAACATACTGCTCATGAGTTCCTCACCTGAGTCCAAACTGTTTCTCATGGTGCACCGCCAGGTGCACCCCATGGGGTAGCCCCCGAGCTTCAAGTTGACTTGAGTATCAATCAGCTTGAAGATCTAAACTTTCTGATCAGGCTTCACAGGATACAATCCTCAAGCGCCGAGTCAACTTGAGGAGTAGCGAATCCTCTTATCCGAGTTATCATCTACTCCCAGTTTTCCAAGTTATAGAAAACTGACTCAAGCTTCTTGCTTTCTCAGATTTTAGGAAAAAAATATTTTTCACAAATTCCGCCCCCCATGGGGTTAACCCAAAGGGAACGAGCAGAGGGACTGAGAAGTTACCCCAAAAAGGTCCCAAAAAACAGGAAACTTCTGAATACGCAACAGGCATTACCTTCCCACGCGACAATTGACGCGTGGAGGAAGTCGAAACGCCGCGGCCTATTGAGTCGTTTGCACAGAGATCGAAGCGAAACGGCCGTGCTATAAGAGCAGAGCCATCGCCTATCCATCCATTACGCTTCCACTGAGTGCCAGTTCGTCAAGAAAACCCCAAGAAACTCCCCACTCCCCCGCTTTCAGCCATGGCTGGAGGGAAGGGCAAGAAGCGCGCTCGCTCGCCACTGTCGTCGGAGTACAAGGACTCCGACGACGCTTTCTTCAGCGACGCCGAGGAGTCCTCGAAGGACTTCACCTCCAGCGAGGAGGAGGAAGCCCCCGAGGATACCCTACCCCGGGAGGTCGACTCGGAGCCCAACACCGACGACTCCCAGGCCTACAGCGCCAAGGAGCGCGCCAAGCTCCGGGGCCTCCTTCGCACCGCCTTCGAGGACTCCGCCGACGAGGAGGAGGACTTTGACGACGACGATGGCCCCGGCGGCCATGATGGCCTGGGCGGCCACAACGGCGGCGACGGCGACCACGGCGGCGGCGACGGCGGAGATGAGGCCGACGCTCCAGCCTCCAAGCGCCGCCACGTTACCAGGCCCCCGGCCGGACCATCCACCGGCGTGTAGGCTATCACCACCACCATATTAGTAGTAGTAGTTAGTAGTAGATTAGGATAATCTCCCCTCTTATATGTAATCCACTTTGATGAACTATATATATTATATAATGAAATCCATCTTTTATCCTTCGTTTCTGAGTTCGTCTGTGTGTTCTCATCTTGGAAATCTTGCATCCGAGTCAAATCCCTCTTTTGAGTTTTTTGAACTAAGACCAAGAGCGTCATACAGCAAAGGAAACCACACTTTGCTTATGCCCAGAGTTCAGGCAAGACTTAAACTGTTAGGTCCGACTGAATAACTCATTCTCCGAGTAATAGAGAACATGAACCTATACTTGTGAATACCGACTGAATGGCTATGCTGAAGAAATCATCCCGACTGAAATAGATGACTTAATTCCAGTTCAATTCGACTCAACTGTTACCGTCAAGAAATCCGAGTTAATCTTAATGATACCCGCCGGTTCCGTCAATCCACGCGAACTGTTACTAACGGCGTCAGGGTTATTTTGAGATCTATACCCTAAACCAAAAGTTCTCTTATCCAAAACCTGAACTATCCTTCTTCCCCACTGAGACCGCCGCCATTGCTGTTTGAAATCAAAGTCCCACTGCATCCACTGCTTCCCGAATCCCCATCCAAATAGAGATATTCACTTCCATGGCTCCCAAGAAGAAAACCTTGAGCGAGCGCGAAAACACCACTGAGGGCCTGCCGCACAACGAGAACCGGCAGATACCCTCACCATACCTAGCATACCGCCCATCCATTGTCACCGAGCCCATGCTACAATCCTTGGTGGATATGGGCATCCTGCCGCCGAAGGAAGTGGCAAACTGGAGGGCTGCGAGAAGAAGGATGACGCTGCTCCAACCGAGGATACTTACGAGGCGATGGTGTTCATGCCATTCTTCATCCGCGGGTTAGGTCTCCCCCTCTGCTCATTCGCGCGAGGCATGTTGCAATTCTATGCCATCAACTTGACCCATCTGAATCCCAATTCAATTCTGCAACTTTCAATCTTCATTCACCTCTGCGAGGCGTTTCTTGGAATTGTCCCGCACTTTGGCTTGTGGAAATACCTTTACCACTGCAAAGCCGGTCTGAGAGACGGAGTGCTACAAGTAACTGGAGGGGCCAGCTTTGAGCTGCGGAAGAATCGCAAAGCTGTTTATTTGGATATCCCCCTCCCAGATAACAACAGAGGATGGCACGCCGAATGGTTTTATATTGAAAATCATGGAAACTCTCTCCCTTCGAGGTCTGGGAGACAACCTGACAGCAAGCTGCCCAGCTGGGAAGAAGGCCCAACAGTTAAGGAGCAGGCCGAGGTCGACACACTACTGGAAGAAATAGCCAACCTGAAAGAAAGAGGCCTCACTGCCCATGCCGTGGTGATAAATTTTGTGTACCGCTGCATTCAGCCTCTGAAGGATAGGATTTACCCCGCCTATCTATATGTTGGAGCTAGTGATTCAACTAGAGAGACAACCCGATCTATGACTGAGGATGATATCATGGCCCGAGTAGAGTTGATACTTAGAGGCGAAGCTCACAACGAGGGTACCCCCAAACCATATTCTGCCTGGAATCCAATTCCCATTGTAAGTGACCTTATTGTGATTTCTTTAAGTATCCTTGCACATAATCGCATTCTGATTCATGAAATTACTGCAGAGCAACATATCCAAGTTTCTGTCAGACCCGACAACCTCTGGAGCTGTCGGGCTATCAAAGCGACAATCCGAGTTATCCGCTGAAGAGATGGAAGCTGTTGTTGCTCCTGCCCATGGTGCAGGAAACAATGAAGAGCATACATTTATTGTGATACCATGTACAGCTCAGACCGCCCAAGAACTCAATGTGAGCAACATCACCAAAGCCCCCGAGCTAACAGCTGCTTCAAGTGGTGTGAAGACACGAGCTGCAACTGGCCAGGGACACATCAAGGCAAAAGCAACTCACACTGTGGTGACACGTAAGCAGAGGACACACAAGAGGACGATCAAAGATCTGACAAGCTCTCCAGAATCAGCAGACAAAGCTAAGAAATCCAGATATTCCTCCCACACCACAGCTAAAACTGACAATACCGTTGAGGTTGACTGGAGTAGCTTGGTTGATGAGGACGAAGGAGAAGAAGAAGAAGTTCAACTGTCTCATCGTGAGAGGCGATCCAAGAAACATCATGATGGTGCTGTATCAGCCCCTTCTGCATCCATACTGCCGCCTGAGGAGGATGAAATTGATCTGGCAGCAGAAGATATGGATCTAGACCAAACTATTAGAGATACATGCAAGCTTCCATTCACCATATGCTCTGATGAAGATATAGAATCACTGTCAACGTGTTCCAGGGGAAAACAAGCTGAGACCACAAACCCCCGAGCGAAAACAGAGCTGAGATCAAAGAGTGTAGAGTCTGAAAACCCCACAAGCCCAATGTCAGGAGATATTCTTGAAGATGAGACTGCTTATACGAGTAAAGCCACTGAGACTGGGCATGAGGTGCCAATGCCATCTGAGAACTGGCAACATGCATTAACCGGGGCAGCTCCAGAAGAGAAACAACAAGAACCTGCAACCGAGCCATTGCCTGAAACTACTGGTTCTCAGGAACTCCTGACTGAGGTCGATACAGGCGATACTCCTCATCCCCCATCTGAAGCTCATGAGTCGTCCCACGAGAAGAAAACTGAAGAACCAAAAGATACTGATCAAGTCAAAAAGGGACAATCAGACTCCCTAGCCCCGACTGAACCAGGCATCATCCAACCCTTTCCAACTGAGGCAGGTGATAGCAGTCACCAAATAGTACCGGCACCCCCAAGCTCAGGGTTGCTCACAACTTTCGAGGTATGCTAATTATGCACATAGCCTGTATTGACTTTACTGTTGCTTGAATAACTCGAATTACTCTCTGCAAGCTATGCTAAAGACACTCCAAGGTGGGATGCAGCAGGCCAACTTAATCCATGATAAAATTGCCGCACTATCCAGCCTAGAGGTTACTACACTGAGGCAACAACTGGCTGACTCTGAGGTTGCACGAAAAGCTGAAACAACAGGTATGCATACAACTGTTCCATATTCCAATATTTGAGATCTCAAACTGCACTGAGGACTTACTGCCAGCTGCTGCTGCTGAGATTGCTCGCCTAAAACAAACTGCTATGACTCGAGAGACAGAGCACCGCAATGCTATTGCTGACAGAGATCAAGCTAGAGACCTAGCAGCAGATCTGCACAGGCAGCTGGATATTGAGAAGAAAAAATCATGAGGTAACCCGTCAAGAATCCCAACTAGCCTATCCTTTGCTCACAGAAGCATATGAACTATATCATTCCACAGGAGAAGATACGCCAAAGAAATGATGAGTATCAACAGCTACAGAAATCACGAGACGGCTTTGAGAAGTCATTCCGTGAGACGGCCAACTCCTTGGAGTCTTTGAATAATAGCCACTCCTTAACACAGCAAGCGCTTAAGGACAAAGAAACCGAACTTGCTGAATCTCAAAACTCCCTTAAAAAAATGAAGAAGGTACTAGCCTCCACAAGGTCTGCACTTAAAGAATCCCAAGACCATGCTGTTCATCAAGCTCAAGTGTCAGAGGTCTTGAAAAGAACTATGAGACTAGCAAGAAGAACTGCAACAAGCTAAAAGATGCCTTTGAGAAGGCAAAGGAGGCTGCCTTGAATGCTAATACTGCCTTGATCAAGATCCTGGACATTTGTTTGCCAGAAAAAGCTGCACCTTGGCCTCTAGGTGACCAAATAGCAACCTTCATGGATGATATGAAGTCCAAGGTGTCTGAGCGAGTAAAAACCGTACTTACTCGCGTCCTTATGGTCATCAACAGTTCACAACCTGAGATCAACTTGATGAGTTTACCAGAGAAGATAGTGAACAAGAATCAGGGTGTTGAACATGAAGATGAGGCCCGAGTGATTGCCGAGCTCCTTGTTGGTGATAATGAATGAACAATGATCCCCTATGTAATGTAATGAATAGAATGCTGTGTATATGTATTTTTGTATCTTGCGTGGACAATCTTGACTGTGTATTCTGCAAAACCAAGTTAATTTAAAGAGCAAATCAAAATATGCCATACGTACCTGAGAGTTATTCCTATGCAGAGAGAACAAGTGACATTATCATGATCTGAGTTTGAACTGAATATAAGAAAAACAACATGTAACAGTAAAAAACACGGATACTGTAAGATAGAGTATGGTGATGAAGCAAAGACATGCAGTGACGAGCTATAGGTCGTCAAAACCTATGCCCTTCTGTCTTTGTTCGGCCGGGGCCCTGAATGCTCCCCGATTATGAGGTCCTGCAAAGGAATGTAGCACCGTGCTATCGGTTATACAACCTAGGCCGATTGCCTTTGTTTTGTTGGGGCCCTGAGTGCTTCCCTATTATGAGTTCGAACGAGAGCATGTAACACCGTGCTGTTGGTCATACGACCTAGGGCGATTTCTCTCGTGGTTGGAGCCGAAGATATCCCCGTCAAGAGTAAGAGTGGGCATGTAACACCGTACTGTCGGTCATACGACCTAGGTTGATTGCCCGTATACAACGAGTGAATATCATGAGTAAAAAGTTGGAAAGAGAACACTGAGTACTTTATCTCAAAAGTACGTTTATTTATAGAACATAAATGAGGACAGAGTACAAAAGATGACACTGACTGCTAACTTTAAAAATCATAGAGAAAGAAAAAAGGCTACGCGTAGAATCTGCGCAGATGCTCTATATTCCAGGAGTTCCCGACTGGTGTCCCATCCAATTGAGATAGACGATATGATCCTGGACGAGTAACTTCTGTCACGATGTATGGGCCTTCCTAGGGAGGAGATAACTTATGCTGTCCCGTAGTTTTTAGCACCCTGCGCAGCACCAGGTCCCCAATTGAGAAGGAACGAGGTCTCGTATACCGATCATGATAACGACATAAAGTCTGCTGATAACGAGCCGACTGAATAACAGATTTAAGACGCTCCTCCTCGAGGAGGTCGATCTCCTCGAGTCAGGTTGCTTCAGCCTCAGCAATGCTATTAAAAACCAAACGTGGGGCTCCAAACTTGAGGTTAGCTGGTAAGACTGCTTCTGATCCATACACCATGAAGAAATGCGTGTTCCCTGCGAGGGCTTTGCTAGGTTGTGTTCGAAGGCTCCATACCACATATGGCAATTCACATATCCACTTCCCCGCCAGCTTCTTATCCTTGTCGAAGATCTTTTTCTTGAGTGCATTCAGTATCATGCCATTAGCTCGCTCGACCTGCCCATTAGCTCTGGGGTGAGCCACCGAGACATAATTGACACGGATAGACCTTTGTTCGCAGAAATCGAAGAATTCAGAGCCTGTGAAGTTGGACCCTAGATCTGTGATAATGGAATTCATGACCCCAAAGCGAAAGATGATGTCTTGAATGAACTCCACCGCTTTAGCAGATGTTAAAGAAGCGATGGGCTTGAACTCGATCCATTTAGTGAACTTGTCGATGGCGACCAGTACATGAGTGTATCCACCTTGAGCTTTCTTGAAAGGCCCAATCATATCCAGACCCCAGCAGGCCAAAGGCCATAAGACCCGTATATTCTGCAACTGCTGTGCTGAAAGGTGATGCTGCTTGGCAAGGAACTGACAAGGTTCACAGTGCTGCACTAACTCGGCAACGTCCTTCTTCGCTGTGGGCCAATAGAATCTAGCCCTGAACGCCTTCCCAACCAATGTGCGTGAGGCGGCATGAATTCCACAGATTTCAGCGTGTATCTTTTTTAGCAAACTTTGCTTGATGAGGTACTTAGGCATTTCAGCAAAACTCCTGAGCGGCTCGCTTGTATAACTCGTTATTGATCAGAGTGTAACTGGAGGACCGTCTTGCTATTCGCTCGGCCTCCCTTTTATCCTCTGAAACTTCTTCGTTCAGGATGTACTTGATGATAGGGGCCCTACAATCAGTCGGCGCATCCAGAGTTAAGATATGCTGGTCGGAAGGTGTGCTCAGCTCGTCTAGCTGAACGGAAGGATGATGAAGCTCTTGGACAAAGACGCCAGAATGCTCAGCTCGTCTAGCTGAACGAAAGGATGATGAAGCTCTTGGACAAAGACGCCAGAAGGTACCTTGGCACGTGACAAGCCCAGCTTGGACAGAATGTCAGCGTCCACATTGCGATCCCGATCCACATGAATGTACTCGAGACCCTAAAATCTGCCTTCCAGCTTACGAACCGCCTCGCAGTACTTGTCCATGCTTTCTGTGGAGCGATCCCACTCCTTGTTGACTTAATTAATGACCACCAAGGAATCTCCGTAGGCCATTAGACACTGGATATGGTGATGCGCAGGCCATGGAGGAGGGCCTCACATTCAGCTGCGTTGTTGGAAACCGGGAAAAGAATCTGTAATACATACTTGAGTTATCTCTTTCGTCGGGACAGCTGGCTGAATTGCCGTGCTAGAGGCCGCCTCTTGAGTCGGAATCTGGAGGTCTTCCTGTGACATGCCGGTTTCGTCCGCCTTGAGCTCCTTTGTGCCACATGTGATTCTGCTCAAGGGCCATTTGCATGGCTTCTTGTACACACTCCGAGGCTTCCTTGAAATCGGTGCGTATGGAGAGAGTACCGCCTGGAGCTGGCATCTTGAGGACGAGGTATGGATAATGCGGGATAGCTATGAACTTGGCTAGCCCTGGACGCCCGATGATGGTGTTGTAGACGCAGTTGAAGGTTGGGACTTCAAATCTCAACGTCTCAATGCGAAAATTTTCAGCCGTGCCAAAAGCGACTGGCAGATAGATGTGTCCGAGCGGGTATTCACCTACGCCCGGGACAATCCCGAAGAATGGGGTATCCGATCTTTTGAGATCGCTGAGCGGGATCCCCATCTCTTGCAGAACCCTGAGGAACACCACATTGATGCTGGCCCCTCCGTCGATCAGAACCTTCTTGAGCTGGGTGTCGCCGACTATGGGGGTTACCAGCAGCGGGTACTTGCCCGGCTCATCGAAGTTGAGCCACTGATCCGCCCGATAGAACGAGACCGGCTCGTGGGATCAATCGTATGGCTGTGGCGGCTCCGAGGTGGCCGCGTTGATCCGCCGATTCTCCAGTTTCTGCTGGCGCTTGCTCGTGTATGCTCCGTGCCCTCCTAGGATGAAGTTGATCTCCTTGTTGACGTTGGGGAAGCGTTGATTACTGCCTCCAGCCGGCCGCTGCGGCGGCTGGTTCCATGGTGGAGGAGGCGGCGGAGGAGTTTGCGCCGTCGGAAACTGGCCACGGTTCAGCATGGCTCTGAAGTCGCAGCAATGCCTGAGAGTATGGCGCATATCCTAGTGCGCCGAGCATGGCTCGTCGAGGAGTTGATCAAAGATTCGAGCCTGGGCTGGAGGTAGGCCGCGTGGTCGTACCAGAGCTGGAGCCATAGCACGGACCTCCTCCCTAGGCCTCTTGTCCCAGCGTCGATCTTGTCGCGGAGGTTCTTCATGCTTCTCCTGTTTGCCCTTGCCCCGGTCATCTTGCCGGGGGCGAACGAGGTCGCGAGCTCGTTCGTCCGCCATGACGTAGCGGTCTGCTTCCTGGAAGAGACGCTCCGAGGTGGTGGATGCCCTTTTCAGTATGTGCTTGACGAAGACTTGGTCGTTGGAGCCCTGGAGGAAGTCGTCAATCACCGTATCCTCAGATACGTTGGGGATGCAATTTCTGAGAGACTGGAACCACTTGAGGTACGATCGTAGGCTTTCTGAATCCTTGCTCTGATGGTCTTGAGGTCCCACCGCTGTGTCGACTTGTCGGAGAGTGATTGGAAGTTGGTGATGAACAGGCGACGGAAGTCACCCCAGTCCTCGATGCTGCCCCGCCTGAGGTGGCGAAGCCATTGAAGCGCGTTCTGCCCCAACTTGATTGGGACATAGGCTGTCATGAGATCCTCCGAGGCATTAGCCGCTCGGGCCGCGGTAGTGTACACGGCCAGCCAGTTCCGCGGATCTATCTTCGTCTCAAATTTTTCAATGTTTGAGATTTTGAAGTTGGGTGGCCACTCGACATCTTGAATTCTCCGACCGAAGGTGGCTATAGCCGCTTCTGCGGTGCCAGCCGAGTTGCCACGGTCCTCCACTGGACGACGAGGCGGGGACTGAGGTCGATGATCCCGCTCATACCTGTCTCGGGGGGCGGAGCTGTTCACAGAGACAGCCCCCGAGTGACACCTGGCAGCTGGAGCGTGCTACGGGGGGCCGTAGTCTCGGTCGTAGTTCGCATGCCGATCCATCTCGAGCTGGTGTCTCTGAGCACGAGATTGCTCAATGCTGTGACGTGCGTCGGGTTGCCGTTGATGACTTGTCGTGCGTCGGCAACCTCTTGCTGCCTGGGCACAAGGTGGTCTGCTGCCCGAGCGAGAACGGTCTTGATGGCCACTCCATCTTCGTTGTTGGGGATGAGTTCGCAGAGCTTGACCAATGCCCCTCCGGCTTGACTCGGGATCTCCATGACTCCCTCAAACTCCTTCAGAAGATTGCGCGCGGGGATTGCTGCCCCGCGCTGTCACCTGGCTTGAGCAGCCTGCCAATCGCGGCGCCGCTGCCGCGTCTGGTTCCTGCGCCGGTGACTCTGCACTTCTTGCTCATCCTCACTTGCCCGAGTTACCTCGTCTATCGAGACAGGCAGCGTAGGATCCTTATTCCCCAGGATGTAACGACGCCAGATATTACGGATGCGGTTCGCGCTCTTTCTCCTGTGGCAATCTTGCGAAGTTTCAGCGAGGACAGGTTGCTCATTATCCGAGACCACTTCGTCAATTTCGTTCCCCGCACCGCTGATGACGAAGACCTCTGGGAAGCAGAGAGTGCAGCCAGAAAACGATCCCTGGGACCTGCTGGTGGTCGTGGCTGCCACCCCCATGCTGGTGTCCGAGGCAGGGACCGTAGATGCCGTGGTCGTTGCGGGAGTTGTAACGTGCTCAGAGACCGTAAGAGTATCGATGCTGTAGATCATATAAGGGCGCCCCGAGTTACGAGCCCTCTCAGTGTTCACAGTGCGACGGCGAGCCTCGCGAGTCGGTGAGGTGTTCCGGCGAACGAATCTTCCCGCCGGCGTGGGATCGATGACGAGCTGTGCGCGACGACCCGCCGGCGGTGCGTCGAGCCCACCGTGATGCAATCGTCTGGAAGAGGCACGGACTGTCCTGAGCTGGGCTCCCCCCGCGCACCCTCGTCGTTGTTGCGGGGAACCGAGGCACGGGAGAGAAGCCCCTGGTACGTGGCAGCAGAGTTGCGGAGTCCAAATGGGATGGAGGGAACGGCATGCTCCACCCGAGTCTTCTTTCAACCCTGGGTGGGCGAGGCCGGCCGAGCTCGCTTCAATGCTGGCGGGGGTGGTGGGACCTGTAGCGGACGTGGGACCTACGAACGGGTATCAATAGGAACTCGCCCCGGGCCCTGTGAAGTGCTGCCCGAGGGACGGGCCCGCCGCGGATCTTGTGGGGGGGGTTCCCTGAGGAACCAGGTCACGGCCCCCGACTAATCCGAGTCCAGATTTGAGTCGGGGAGGTCGAGAGCGCCGTGCGACAAGTCGAGGTCGGAGCGGTGGTGGTTATAGGTTCCACTTGGGCTGGGAGGTCGATGTAGATCCAACCCTAAAGGAGACCCTGCGGTTGGCTCGCGCTCCCGAGTCATGGTGACCACGGGGAGCCCGATCTGACTCAGCACGACGCGGAGCCGGATTTTGGCGAGGGGCCGGCGCCTCGCGCCAACTTGCTGGAGCTTGGAGCGGAGTTGGTGGACGCTGACGAGGCACCGGTCCTTGGCAACGATCTGACAGCGTAGGCCGCTCGGGAGTGGTCGATGGTTCCACGACGATGCGTAGTCACACCGGCGTGCTGCGAAGCTGGTGGAGGTCGCCGCTCCGATCGGCGATGGAGGTGATTGATCCGAACTGATCATGTTGCCTGGAGTGAAGCCGTTGACGAGACGATTGGCCATGGAGCTAGCTGATGCTGATTTCGCCATCCCCTACCTAGCGCGCCAACTGTCGGGGTTTGATACTGACAATGCACCACGGGGTGTGTTACGTGATGCTTTTGGGGTGGCGAGATCGGCGTAGCTCGATGGTTTGCGTAGAGATGCAAAAAAACACAAGGGTTTATACAGGTTCGGGCCGCAATAAGTGTAACATCCTACGTCCTGTTTGAGGCAAGTTGTATTGATCTGAGTTCTTGAGGTTACAACGAGGATTTCGAGGTCTGGTGGCTAGTATGCGATGAGATGATCGATGTTCTACGTAGGGGTCCCTCACCCGCCTTATATAATCTGGCCAAGCTTGGGTAACAAGTCAAGTTCTATCTACGAGTCCTACTCTGTTTAGAAGTCTAATGAGTATACGGAATCTACGATTACATATTTCCTTCCTTGAGTCCCGCTGCTTCCGTAATGTAGAGTTCGAACCAACTTCTTTGCGCTTTTCCTGAATTATAGCGCCTTTGACTTGGTTTTCAAGATCGCCATCCGTTCTCGGGCCCACGAGACCAGTCGGTACCCTGAGAAGGGCCGGCTGTTTTATTGGGCCCTCCAACGGTCCATGTACTGAATCCGCGCCGTGAGGGGCTAGGGATATCTATCCCCCACATATATGAATATGTGGAGTCGGTATACAGAGTACTTGTGCTACACGATAGTAGCGGTTTTATCGTATCAAGTTTGGAAAAAGGGATCAAACATGTCGTCTTGGCCAAATAAAGTGGATGCTCCTAAACATGTCACGTGAGAGCACTGTGGTCAGGATGGTTTGGGCCTGCAGATCGCATGATGCAGCATTATCAAATGCCGGCCAGGTTGATCGGATAATTCACGAGTTGTTATCAGATATAAACAAGGATAAGTACGACGGGAGCAGTTGTTTGGATAAAGTCTGAATCGGTTAGGCATACAGGAGCTTGCCGAGCAAGTTCAGGAGTTCGTTCGACGCCGGCTGGCCTCTCTATCTGCCTATATAAACAAATGCCTTCGTCCAGGGACGGGGCTGGCCTTTTTCTAGAAGCGCACGCCGCCAAATTCTCACGCCGGGGTTGGACGTCTCTCAGTAACGAGACCGACGCCACCGTGGCCTGGCCCTCGCATACAGCCACGCATCAGCATATATACGCCGCCGCCACGAGAGGCTCTCGAGCTTTCGTGTTTAGATCTCATCTTTGGAACAAGCAAGTCGACTCCAGAAGGGAGACGCATCTGCCGCTGCTCACGTACACGCCGCCGGTGACGATGTTGCAACACCCAGCTGAGTACGTCCCTGCACATCTACATCCTTGAAGACGCATCTGAAAAGAACAGATCGCGCACGCCGCCAGATGCATCTGAAAAGAACAGGTGCCTGGGCTGCTGGTCTCGATCGTACAAGCCGACGCATCAGAAAAGAACAGATACGCGGCAAGTCCGCCCAGGTACATGCGCTGCACGTAAGTTCGTCCAGCGGCAGCCCTTATAACCACGCCGTGGCGCTGCCGCTGATGACGAAGAAACTAGCGATGATCATGCCATGCTGTAACTGTTGAAGAAGCAAGCCAATACCTGAAGGCCGCCCATGCATCTGCGCCTCCGGGAGGCCAGGCGGATATGTTCCAGCCTGCCACGCCATACCCATCTGCTCCATGATTCAAGCCAGAAGCAGTGTAGTGTCAAAACTACATACTGTGATGTTTCATCAAGCCGGCGTCACCAACACTACGTGCTGTCAAGATACACCAAGGCACCGAACCACAACATCGTTAGATCATGTGTTGCACGCCTCAGCAGTATGTTCCCCAGTGAGTATAGTTTATCTACTGTGATAAATCTAGGGTTATATAGTAGAATAAATCTGTCTTGGCTATTTTAATCTGCTATGATGAGATCACATTTAGATTATAATTAATATATTTATGCTTTTTTGATCTGCTGTGTTGAGATTAGAGGGATGCATGCGTATGCTTTTAATCTATTGTGCCGAGGTCAGAATAAATATATTCATGTTCTTTCACCGTGCCCATGGTGACATTAGGGGATTGGAATATTTAATGGATATTTCTATATGCTTTTGATCTATTATGATGTAATTAGTAGATATGAATTGATTAATAAATATATCCATGTACTTTGGATCTAGCATGTGTTCAAATATAATACATATTTTCTTTATCCTACTGTGATAATGTCATGAGATTAAAATGAGCATGTCCATGAGCTTCTTTGTTCTATCAATTCAGTATTATTTCTATTGTTGTTGGAATATTGTCGGGCCTATTGTGATGAGATCAGAAGCTCATTTTGATAGCAAAGCGCTTGACGGCAGCTATCTCGATAATACTACGATGACATATTTTCCAAGATTTTATGATATCAAAGCGCCAGATGGCGGCTATCCAGATAATGATATGGCGATGTCTGCACTGAGACTTTTTATAGCAAAAAGCGCCTGACGGCGGCTATCTCTACAATACCATGGCGGTGTGCTACCATGATTTTTCGATAGCAAAGCGCCCGATGGCGGCTATCTTTACAGTACTACAACGGACGCATTAATAGAAGCAAGTGCTACATGTTGACCATGTCTAGCATCCATTTACTATCAGCCGTCAGTGCTTAATATGATCTACACAGACATTTTGAAGCCACGGTTATAAACAATGTAAAGCTCCATGAAGCTAAACAAGTACCTGTTGTCGCACTACGCATGTATTTGTGTCATGCAAATATACAGAAGAGCAATATGAAATTATTTGACTAAGTCTTCCATTATTCTGCAAGCCAAAAGGACGTTAGAAAATTATTCATCGTGTAAGCATATTAATATGCAAGCCAAAAGGCTGTCAGAAAATTATCTGCAAGCATCGTCTATATGTTTCCGCAATTTGCGGTCTACATATATTTTACTCCGACATGTCTAGTGCCGACAAGGCTAGACGAATTTCAGGCCGAATGCCGACGAGGCTGGGTCATTACATTACTTCACCGACACATCCCAAACAACACCCATTCAGCCTTCTCCCTACCAACCACCGCTCACTTACACACTGACATACATTCCCGACTTCAAGACATCCTACCAACCCCTCTACCTTACCAACTCTCCCACACAACCCCAGCAGCATCAGCCCGACAGCAAGTCAACTACCCAGCAAAGGAATCATCCTGCCAATTTCAGGTGGATCAGAGTTGGACTTTGACACCAAAATCCAAAGGCGTTGCTACTTCTCGTAGGTCAACCACATCTCAGTCAATGTCACTGGGGGGTCTGCTCCAACTGGTGTCATGTGTCCATCACTTTTACCCATGAAGACCTCAAGCTCAATGACAACCCTCACAATGATGCAATGGTCATCCATGCAAGCATCGCTGGGTGGACCGTCACAAAGGTCCTCATGGACAATAAAAGTTCCGCTGACATCATCTTAGCCAGCTCCCTTGATGACATGAACATTAGTCGTCAAAGCCTAGAGCCCTCGGCGGCAAAATTATGTCAGCCATCGGCAAAATTGATCAGCCAGTATCCCTCGCCGACGAAGCTGGCGCTTGCACTGAAACAATCACCTTCAACGTGGTCGAAATCTACTACCCCTACAACGTCATACTAGGTCGAGGCACCATCAATGCCTTCGATGCCATTATCCACTCCCATTACCTATGCATGAAAATACCGACTCTGTTCAGGGTAATCGCAGTCTATGATTCCCAAAAGGAAGCCCACGACATATAAAAGGCGTATACACCAGACTAGAGAAATGTACACATGCTCGACGAAGCCCCCAAGCAACTTGAAGAGCAAGAAGAGGGCGAAGTAAAACAAATTAACGAAGCCCTCATGGAACCACACAATCACCAAGACAAAAAGGTAGAAAGCTTTGAGCCTACGAAGGTCGTGCCACATGATCTGGTAGTACTAGGCAGAAACATCATCCTCAGTGCCAACCTGCCGCTAGAGGTAGAACAAAGCCTTCGCAGCTTCCTTCTAAGCAACAAGGACCTCTTCTGTCACACCCTGGTTTTCAACGGACAAATCCAGAGCAAATCCAGATGTGTGCTAGGATCTATTCTCACATATATAGAGACAATTAACAGTGATAACATAAACAATACTTTATTTCATATCGTTTAAGCAAGATTACATAAGACATCGTCTTTAGCACAGAGTAGCGGAAGCGTAACTAAAACTCAGAGCCGTCCACAGAGAAACCAACTAGGGGTCGCTCGCTTAGATCTCCAAGAACCTTCATTTGTATTCCTTTAGGCCTTCATCTTCTGAGCAGCGGTTGGGTTCCAGCCAACAGTAGGGGAAAAAATTAAAAGAAACAAGCGTGAGTACATCAACTCGTACTCAACAAGCATAACATGAACCATGAGGCTCTAAGGTTGGCTGACACAAATGCATGAGCTTTTAGTTGGTCAAATTTTATTAACATCTATTTACTAATGTGAGTATATAAACTATTAACCCAAAAGATATTGCATAAGAACATTAGTCAACATTATTATTCTCAGAACCACCTTCCAAACTCGAACCAAGAACCACTAATCAGCATGAAGGATCTAGACTGTTCATAACCGTGAGCACGGCTGACATGACAGTTTTACACTCTCGAGAGGTGGCGCATCTTTACCGACAAGTCGTGAGCTACGCTAGGAATTCATCACATTGCCTTAGATGAGATGACTAGCAAGTACACTATGAGGCCTCTACAAAGATCATGTTAGTAATTGATAACCGCTAAGGTTTCTAGGCTTTTAAAAGTGATGGGACTCTACTCCAAGGGGTGAAGCACTCAGCATACACAACCCAAGGTAAATCCAAGCCCCATCTCCCAACCACACCCCTCTTGCCCCACAGGTAAGTTATCAAAAACTAAAACAATCTAATTAGTTAGCCAAGACCGTCCCATACTAGTCCCATGGTAGCACTGTTGTCCCAGGTTGTCGCTTTGCGAACCGGTCCTTACGAAGAGTGGCTATGAGCAAACCACTAAGCACATGCTCATGCCCCCTAAACCAAGTTGCTAAAAAGTCATTTTAAAAGAAACATGAACCACTCAAGCACACAGCACAGAGGGTCAAGCTCACAATGAGATTGCATAGATCCATTAATCAAAATTATTAACAAAAGGTAACATGTGTTAGCGCAACAACTAGCAAACTTAACCAACATGCATTCCCATGGGTAAAATATATCGATAAAAGAGGCTAAGTACAGTCCTTATTGGCATAATACAAATTAGACACATGCATATGAGATGATTATAGGGTTTTTAGGTTGTGTTCACATTATACTCCCTCTGTCCCATAATATAAGTCATATAATTTTTTTAGCACGGTCTTTAAAGCGAAACTTTGATCATTCATATCTTTTGAAATATGTCATCAATAAACAGAAGATTAATCTCATATGGAAGTACTTTTGAATATATAAATCTAAAAATATAACATGCATACATTAAATATATATTTTTTGGACTGAATTATTAAGTTAAAGATTTAAACCATTGACTTTCCTGAAAACATAGGCGCCTTATTTTATGGGATGGAGGGAGTACTTGCCTTCCTCAAAGTACTCTTGCTGCTGCTCACACACATCGATCCTCAGCGCAAACAACTGAAACAACAAACAAATAGGAACTAAAAACAATACGCCATACAAATAAATGATTTTATAAAGAACATAAAAATAACACTAGTCGTTATTAAAAACATGGGAGCGCAACATACGGAACAATGTTTAACAAGAATATAAAGGTGGCTAGAAAAGAATAAACTCATGATGAATGAAGGTTGGAATAAAAGGATTTGGTAGTGTAGGGGAAACATCATGATGAGAGTTTGTGATTAGTTTGATGTTTGTCAAATGACCGATGAGTGTCGTGAGAAGACCATGGGTTAAACTTCTTGAGTAAAAGCCATGACCGGGTGTGTGTAGACTCACTGAAACTTTCCAAAGACAACGGACTTGTGGGACGGTTGTCAGTGGAGGTGTCAATGGATTGTTTGTGTTTCGGTCAATATTAGGAAATTTGATATTGATCTCCTGGGATCATGTTGGACACACATGTGAACATGTTATGTCAAGAGGATAGTTCATGAGGATTGCCGGATCAACAGAAAATGCACCATTTGTTAACAGGTGTGTGCTGAAATCTGCCGGACAGTCGGATAATAAGAACGAAACCATTGGCAAAATTGGTCCCAACCTGAACCAAATGATGCATCAATTTGTGGTATTGTGCACTGATATATAAGGCATACTTTGGCCAAAGGGGTCAGCCTAAAACCTTCTAGATCAACGGAGAACGTGAGCGTAAGGCTAGGCGGCATGGCTGTTTGGGCAGCAGGACAAAGAGCACGTTAATGCCCAAATCTCTTGTACCGCTCCGCTAATAGCCAAACCATATTATGGGAATGTATTCAAGGATGTAATATATGTCTCGGCTGAAGGGATTGTTGATTAGAGCTCTGGATCACTGAGAAAACATGTGTCAATGTGACAGCAGCAGCGAGCTCCGGATCACTGAGAAAACATGTGCCAATGTGGCAGCAGCGCTGCTGCTGTCTGGACTACAGGACAACCAGTACGGCAATAGCCATATCTTTCTCATTACTGGACCAATGGCCAAACCATTTTATAGGGGTGTGCACAAAGATATTGGGCACATGTCAGTCGAAGGGCTCGCCCATTAAACTATCGGATCACCGGCAAAACTTGAACCAAGGGCAGTAACACGGCTGTTTTGGACAGCAGCAATAGTGGACACATTAACCTCCGAAAAGCTAGTCTCCATGGATCCGATGGCCAAACCGTTTTACGGGTATGTATTCAAGGACAAGATACAAGATCTGGTTGAAAGGCATGACCATTAGATCTCTGGAATGGCGGAAAACACCCGTGCCAACTAGGGCAACATGGCTGCCCATGACTGCAGCGAGACATCACATGGGTAAACCTTGCCGGAACTTGATGGACATCAATCTACAGCCTACGAATTGCAGCAGGAAACAAAAAAACATAGAGAAACATATGTGGGGTGTCATCACCTAGGGTTTGGTGGTGGAAGAGGTGACATGGGCGACATCAAGGCGGTGATACCGCTGCGCACACGATCCCGTAGGGCTGCAGCCTTGCCTCAGCATTGGCGATCGTCGGGAGCGCCCTCCATGGTCTCCACACCATGGACAGCAGGGGCAGCAGCAAGGAGACAACCTCCATGGCATGCTTGAGGGCGTGGATCAAAGAATGCAGTAGGGGATCATCTTTGTTGAGACGAGAACGCTCCATTTTCATGTTTCTGAGGTGGAGGAAGTGTAGGGAGGAGAAGGGGCAGCCATGGGAGAGGAAGAGGCAGCCATGGCTTCTTCTCCTCCTGATCTGGTTGTGAGGGGAGAGAGAGGGGCGTCCAAGGGGCAAGGGAAAGGGAAGAGGGAAGGTTTTGAGGGAATAAAGGTGACAATTGATGGAGAATTGAATGTGGGAGAGAGGGGGATGGGAATGGGCCCAGCAGGGAGGGAGAGCGACTAGGAGAGGTGCCTCTGCTGTTTCCTCATGAGAAGGAAAGGGAGAACGTGAGGAAGAGAAGGGAAAGGGTTGGAGGGCTGGTTTGGGCCCTTGGGAGCTAGGCGCGGGTTGTGGAGGGCTGGTGGGAGAAAGAGGAGGATCGGTTGGGCTCAGTATGAAGTTGGACCATGTCAGAGAAAAGAGGTGGAGCCCATGGACCTTGACCCATTAGTGAGAGAGGCTTTGGGCTATAATTCAAGTTGCAATTGATTTTAGTTTGAAACGAGAACATGATATGGTAAAAATACGGATGAACATTGATACATAAGGAGGATTATGGTTGACCCAAACTCTAGTTTTCATTTGGTGAATTCTGAGAGTTGGACAAGGGTTTTGGTTTGATGATGCTTCAAAGGACTCGCTAGGGTTAAATCTTCCATAAATAAAGATATAAAGGTGAACAAGAATTAGGTCCATGATGAACTTGAGTTCATGAGGAGGGTGAAGGACGGACAGACGCCTAAGTGAGGGGTGAATTAGGATTTTTAAAAACTAAGGCTCACTAAAAACTACAACTACTAAGCAAAATCTATGCAAATAAATCTAACTATGTGCACTAAGGTTTTGCTAAGTGTTGCTTCTTCTACCGTGGCCAAGTCTTGCAACCTAGTTCCACCTAGAAACTAACTTATCAAGCTAGTCTAGAAAAGTAAGCACACAGTTGCAAGAAAATAAATGCGGAAGCTAAGGAGATGGGATAGAGAATGCAAACTCCCATTGACGATGGTGATGGCACATGGAGACACGGCGATGTTTTTCCTGAGGTTAGGGGAGACTCGCGGTCTCTACCCCCTACGTCCTCGTTGGTGCTCCACTAAGGGCTTTGCTCTCGCGTGGTCCTCAAAGGAACACGACCTCGCCCACGCAAGGGTGGAGGATGGCAAAGTGACTTCCGCGGAAGTCAAGCAACCACGGTCAGGTCTCCGGATATCCTCGGTACACACCTACATGAGCCTATCTCTCGCGTGGTCCTCCCGTACCACGGCCTCGCCCACGCAAGGGTAGAGGATGGATACGGCCGTTGGGGTCTTCTGAGTCCTTCTCGCGGAGCTACCCCGCCGTCTCCACTAAGGAAAGCTTTTGGCAAACCGCCGAGGGCCTTCCTCCCTCTCACAAGGTTGTGGCGGCCACTCCACACTCCGGAGGGTCTCGCAAGACTTACAAACACACACACATGGGTAAACGTGCACGCAGGCACGGAAGATAGACAAGGTGGCCTAAGCAAGGATGCACTAAGCACTAGCTATGCCGGATGTGTCTAGTTTTGCTCTTGTGGTGGTTGGGCTCTCAAAAGTGGTTGCTACACTTCAAATGGGTATGGAAAATGTGTATCAACACTAGTATGAGCTCAGGATAATCCAACCACAATGGAGAGGCCGCCCATGGGGGTATATATAGGCCAAGCCTCAAAACTAGCCGTTGGGAGCAAAGGAATCTGCTCTGTTGTGACCATCGGACCGTCCGATGGTAGGACCATTGGATCATCCGATAGTCTCTTCCAACTAGCCGTTGCAGTCTACCGTTGGAACTCAGCCGACCGTTGAGACCATCGGACCGTCCGATGTGTGGAATGCCTACAGTCTTGAGTTTGTTGCACCTTCTGTCCAACTCGTCTGATGAACCATCGGACGTCCGATGGTGGGACCATCGGACTGTCCGATGCGGTGAAGCGCCTGGACTTGGTCATTTTCTGCCTCGCTGCCCAGATCGTCCGATGGACCATCGGACCGTCCGATGTGTTGAAGCACCTGGACTTGGTCGTTTTCTGCCTCGCTGCCCAGATCGTCCAATGAACCATCGGACTGTCCGATGGTGGGACCATCGGACCGTCCGATGGTGGCATTTTGCACTGGGACTTGCACCTTCAATCCTGGACTTCTTCATCTCGTTGGACTGCCGAGTCAGGATCTCAGTTTGCACCTTGATGGCAGCTTAGGTCTTTTCTTGTGTCTTTTAAGTCCTCCTTTGAGGTGTTTGTACCCCAATCCACCTTTTACATCCTGGGACTTAACCAAAAACACTTGCACACTAATATTAGTCCCATGGCACGTGTTGTCACTTCAACCACAAAAATCACATATGAAAACTAAGCACAAGGCTTAGGGCACATTTTCCTTACAGAAGGAAAGAATGGAAGAGTGTGTCAGTTGGACTTGATATTGATATTGAGCTTGAGCTTGAGCTGAGAATCATAGTGATTTATACTATGGAGGGAGAATTGTGTCAATGGAAATAAATAAATAATGATAGGGTAAACATGAAGATGAGATGTCAATGATGTTGAGAGGAGAGTGAGGTCCAAGTGATATTGTCTAGGGTTTCAAAACTGACATGGATCCATTAAAAGAAGTGACTTGGTATAGAGGATGATTGACGAGTTTGGATTATGATTATGAGGTGATGAAACTTTGGAGATTGACCAAGGGTTTCAGAGGTTGGGTTTGAGTTGGCGAGAAAGAAAAGGACTAGGATTTTAGAGATATGGATTGAGATGGACTTGAAACCTAGCCGGTTTTTGAAATATTTGGAAACCTCATTTTACACACATCAACACTATGCACTTCGGCATGAATGCAACAAACAAACAAATTATATTTGGAAAATCTTTTAAAACCATACTTTCCTCTCAATCAAACAAAACTTACAAGTTCAAAAATTTTAAAAAATTAAGAAATCCTTCATTTATTTAATTGTTATATATTCACATCCCAAAATCAGAAATTTTGGAGTGTGACAACCTACCCCCCTTAACAGGAATCTCGTCCCGAGATTCAGGGTTGGCTAGCAAAGAGGATAAGGGAAAAGTACTTTCAACTCTTCTTGCTTCGGGGTGGCTTCATTAAACTTTGTACATTT
The DNA here is from genome assembly GCA_022530915.1 of Paspalum notatum. Classification (NCBI taxonomy): domain Eukaryota; kingdom Viridiplantae; phylum Streptophyta; class Magnoliopsida; order Poales; family Poaceae; genus Paspalum; species Paspalum notatum. The sequence goes on from CM039692.1 coordinate 31,781,340, forward strand.
TGGTCACCTTGTTTCTTGTAACTCTTCTACAACTTTATGTATCTGATCTGAGTTGTATATTCTGCATAGCTAAGGTCACCTTGCACACTGAACTCATCAAGTAGTATTTGTTCTTGATCTGAGGCATTTCTTCATCTGAGATATGACATTATACATATCTGACAATCTGGTTCATAGCTCAAGCTGATAAGAAGTTTCACATCTTCTCTCAAGGATCTTGAATGGTCCAAAGTATCTGGGTGATAACTCCCCTTCAACCTTGAAATAGACCTCTGATAGCTGACACCTTCAAATAGACATAGTTGACCATCAAATTATCTGCCTCAACTGAGCTACTCTTGGATTATGTTGGATGGTTCGCTCTTCTTGTTCTTCATCTTCTATATCTCTTACCCCTAAGCAATTGTTCCTCTCTAAGCTATTCTTAAGTGCAATGGTGCTCTGTGTTTTTTTATCATATAATGTCATGAATGATCCTTTACCTTCTCAAGTCGTCACTTGATCCCATTGATCTTTTTTTACCCTCTTTCTAATCTCTTTTGGTTTCTTGCTCCAATGGTAGGTTCTACTGTAAGCATCTAGGCCCTAAGGTGAGTTTCGGTGATTGATTGACAAGCCTTATTGTGGTCTAATTAACTATTGAGTGCAGGTATAATTAATCACATTAATATGGTTGCTCATTGGATATGTGTATGGACCCTAAATTGGAAAGTTACATCTCATGAAGACGGGCTTGGTTTTCATCCGTATCTTGAAGGCTAAGGACTCTTCTAGAGTCAAGGATCATTGGTGTTGAGAGATCCTTGCGTAGTTAGGGTTTATAGCTTTCTAGATTCCGCACTATTAAGGGGGGTTAATGGTTGGTAGCTTGATCAAGTGAATTGCCAAGGTATGGATGCACACACACAAGCCAAATCAATCAAGAACAGCAAAGGTGTAAGCTACATAGGCTCAAGGTCTAAGAAAATCAAAGGAAACATCAATATACTTGAAGAAAGATGAAAATCAAAAAAAGATACATGGACCGGACTGTCCTCTCTATATCAAAACAAGGGAGCGGACAAATCATGGTTTGAGGTGAAGTTATACGGTCTAAAGGCCATGCAAATCAGCAGACCGGACTGTCAGGTTTAGTGTAACCGGACAAATGGAAGGACAAAGAAACCCAAGGCTATGTTTTAGTGTGGGAATCAGCAAAACAATAGACCGGATTGTCCTAAACCCATACATCGGACAAATGGAAGATCAAAGAAACTCGAGGCTATGTTTTAGTGTGGGAATCAGCAAAACAATAGACTAGATTGTCCTAACCCCATACATCGGACAAATGAAAGGACAAAGAAACTCGAGGCTATGTTTTAGTGTGGGAATCAGCAAAACAATAGACCGGATTGTCCTAACCCCATACATCGGACAAATGGAAGGACAAAGAAACTCGACGCTATGTTTTAGTGTGGGAATCAGCAAAACAATGGACCAGATTGTCCTAACCCCATACTTTGGATAAATGGAAGGACAAACTCAGCAACGGCTAGTTTTTAGAGTACATTCTCATATGTGGACCGGATTGTCCTAACCCCCTACTTCGAACAAATGGAAGGACAAACTCAGCAACGGCTAGTTTTCATAGTACATCCACATATATGGACCGGATTGTCCGATCTCCCACTTCGGACAAACATCGAACAAAGTTACCAACACAAGTATATGATGTTGTTTTGTCAGTGACCGTTGGAAAAGTACATGGACCGGATTGTCCGAAGTTGTGAAAAATAAGGTACCGGACAATCCTAAGTTCACTGCGTCAGCTCTTCTCTTTTGCAATGGCTCTATCAACTTGAGGGACTATATATATGGGTTTCTTCACACCATTTGATGCTCTTTGACACTCCAGCAACCTCATACATTTAGAGAGCCATTTGTGCTTCATCCTTTGCATCAACCACTCACATATTCACAACTTTGAGAGCAAGATCATGGTCAAGGGCTTGTGTGCATCAATCTTTGTGAGGATCAAGATCAAGTGAAGACCGAAGGCTTGTTACTCTTGGTGTTTGGCAGCACCTAGGCAAACTTGGTGACTGGGATGCGTTCTCGGAGCTTGCCAAGGAGATTGTGGGAGCCCGAAGAACAATGGTGTACAAGGCTTGAGCTCTACCGTGCCGGGATGGCTAACGGAGACTCCTAGTGAGCGCCCACTCACATGGGAGGTGGCAAAACACTCTAGGGTGTGCCGCAACGTGGACTAAGGGAGGGTGCCAAACCTCCGATACCACGGAAAAAAATCCGGTTGTCCCCTTCCCTTGTCTCTCTATTTGATGCTCTTGTGGTTCTTGCTCTTTTTATGGATTGCATCTTGTAGTCACCATGCTTAGTCTTCTCTTGGCAAGTATGTCCCTTGCTTTAGTCATTAATGTTGCTAGTTGTAGCTTCCGTTGTTGTTTCCTTTCCACTAGCATGTGTAGGTTTGTTTTCTCTTGTCGAGTAGGGTAGTTTCGCATAGAGGGTGAAGTGGGCTAATTGGTAGTTTCGTTAGGCTAAGGATTATCGATTAGAGTATGAAATTATCTCAATTCACCCCCCTTGGGCATCCGATCCTTACAATTGGTATCAGAGCCTCGTTGCTCATTGGATCACTAAGCTTCACCGCTTAGAGTATGATGTCTAAGATGGGTGGCTCGGTCCCCTACTTCAAGGGCAAGAACTTTAGCTATTGGAAAGTTCGCATGCGAGCCTACCTTGAGTCTATTGCGCCCGAAGTGTGGGAGGCTACCGAGCATGGTTTCATCACGCCGCACACTAATGATCAAATCAAGTGGAATGCTAGGGCCCGAAATGCTATCTTTGAGAGCATTAGCAAAGTGGTGTTTGCTAGGGTCTCAAGCAAACTTATTGCTTGTGACATTTGGGCTGAGCTTGTTGAGATTCATGAGGGCACCACCAAAGTTAGAGAGCAAAAATATCATGTGCTTAAGGCTAAATATGATGACTTTAAGATGCATTCTTATAAAAATTGCAATTCCATGTACTCTCGCTTGAATGCCATCATTGAGGACATTAATGCTCTTGATGTTTGTAAACTTGACAAGGGCACCATCAACCGAAAGATCATTCGCATCCTCATCAAGCCCAAGTACAACATCATCAACACCATGCTACAAAAGGAGAATCTTGACACACTTGAAGTGAGTGAGGTGGTGAGCCAAATTCGAGCTCATGAGATGGGGGTTCTTGGCATCACGGAGGAAGCCTCTCCTAGCAAGACCGTTGCACTTAAGGCTAAGACCAAGAAGGCCCCCGCTCTCAAGAAGGTGATTCTCCCATCTGCAAGCTCCTCAAGCGAAGAAGACCAAGAAGATCATGATGATGCCTCAAGCGGTGATGAGGATGATGATGAGCTTGCACTCATGATGAAGAGGTTCAACCACCTTCATGCAAAGATCAACAAGAAGGGGTTCAACTTTGACTCCAAGAGGAAGAAATTCCGACCAAAGAGAGATGATAAGAAGAAATGCTACAATTGTGGTGAAAACGGCCACATCTCCTATGAGTGCCCCAAGCCGGACAAGCGCAAGAACAAGAACAAGAAAGATGAGTCCGATGATGAAGATGAAGAAAAGCCCAAGCGCAAGCCCTTTTACAAGAAGAAGGGAGATTCAAAGGCGAAGCTCTTTCCCAAGAAGAAGAAAGGTCCCCAAGGAAGCTTTATGTGTGAAACAAATGAGTGGGTGACCGATGAAGAAACAAACGAAGGGTCAAGTGATGATGATGATGATTTCGTCGGGCTTGCTATCTCCACCAAGGGGCTATCACTTCCTCCACCACCCATGTGTCTCATGGCCAAAAGCTCCAAGGTATGGGAAATAGAAGTAGATGATAGTGATGATGAGCTTTCGCCCAATGATCTCACTTCCTTGATCGATGAGTATGTTTTTTTTTTACCAAAAAGACTGTGGGGGAGGTCCCCACAGTAAAAAGGTATTTTATTAAAAAGGATAGAGCAACTTACAAAGAGAGTTTACAACCACCAAGCAAAGAAGAAGAGAATTGCTACCAGCCTAGCAAAGCAGCAAAACAAAAAAGAAATTACAGAGAGTTGATCCATGTAAGAACTATTGGACGATGGGCCTCCTTAAAACGCACACTTTGGAGGTGAACTTGATCTTTGAATCTCACGATCCAAAGGTTTACTAATGCCAAATCCCCTTTAAGAATTTTCTTGTTTCTGATCTTCCACAGTTCCACTGAACACCTAAAGCCTGCCAACACTGTTGAGCGAAGGAACAGGTGAAAAACAGATGTTCAATATCTTCTTCAATATCTGTCGAGCAGAGCACACAAGAAACCTCATTGGGGGCAAGCAGATTTCTTCTATATAACATTCCTCTAGTATTAAGCCGGTCAACAAGCGGCAGCCAAAAGAAAAACTTCGTTCTCATCGTGCACTTGCTTTTCCACAACTTGCCAAAAATTGCTGACTCTTGTAGGTGTAGATGCCTTTGTTTGTAGTATTTGGCTACTAACAGGTTTTCAGACCCCTTGGTAAGACCTAGAGATCAGTTTGGTTAGGGATCAGGGCGACCTCTGTCAAGGTAACTGTCAGGTTCTGAAGCTCTTCAAAAGCCTCGACGGACAAAGATAGATGGAAAAGGCTCGCCAGGTCCAGAGCGTCAATAATGTTCTTGATTGAAGAAGAGAGAGAGATAATGCAGATGATGCTAACCGTGGGAATCTCTGCAACAGGCTTTCACCCATCCAGTTGTCTGCCTAGAAAAGAACTGAATGTCCATTGCCAACCGAGCATGTAGCAAGTTCACGATATTCACTGTTTAGTCTGAAAATATCTTTCCACCAAAATGAGCCCATTTCTCTACATGCGTGCGGTACCTTGTTCTGATAGTAGGTGTCCCAGATCAGATGTACCCAAGGGATATCTTTGTGTGCATAGAACTTGTGCAGTTGTTTGGTTAAGAGCCCTTCGTTCTGAATTCTTAAATTAATCACGCCCAAGCCACCTTTGTTTTTCGGCCTTTGGACCATGTCCCAGGCAGCAAGATTACCACCCTTTCTATGCTGATTAGTGCCTCTCCAGAGACATTGCTTTCTTATTCTGTCAATATTTTCTACCACTCCTGAATGCAGTTTGATAGTGGACATAGTATAGAAGGTGATGGGGCTGAGTACTGAATTGATCATCTCCAGTCGACTAGAAAAGGAGAGATATGATGAGCATGCCATCATTCTTCTTTCTCTTATATCCACAAGGGGGTAAAATCCTCTATTTTTGGTTTTGTGGTACCCAAAGGCAAACCTAGATAAGTGAAGGGCAAGGTACCAATCTGACAACCAAAGGTTTTTGACAAGATTTCCATCTTTTCACCCGAGACATTGATGGGTACCATGGATGACTTGTGAAAATTTATCTTGAGCCTAGTGAGAGCTTGAGAAGGAGGATAAGATTCCTTTTAGGCAAAACAGTTGCCTAGCATCTGCTTGGAGGATCATGAGGGTATCATCAGCATACTAGATAATTGGAAATTTGCCTTGTCTCTGAGGTATAGGAAGAGAGAGTAGGCCAAAACTATGTGCCCTGTTGATGATATACTGGAGCAATTCTGCAGCCAAGACAAATAGAAGGGGTGATAAAGGATCTCCTTGTTTAGCTCCTCTTTTGCAAGAAAATTGCTTGCCAGGTACACCATTTAGAAGGACAGCAGAAGTAGAGGTGGTCAGGATTCTATTCACCCAATTAATCCAGATAGGAGGGAAACCAATAGCTTCTAACATCTTAATTATAACTGAATGTTCCACAGTATCAAAGGCCTTTGCAAAATCGAGTTTAAGGATGATGATTTCCCTTTTTGACTGATGGCATTGGTGAAGGAATTCAAAACTCCATGCCAAGCAGTCCTGGATACTTCGTCCTCTTATGAAACCATACTGATTTTGATGCACTAGATCAAGAATGACCTCTTGCAGCCTATTAGCCATGATCTTGGTTATCAGTTTCACTGAGCAATTGTTTAGTGAAATTGGCCTGTAATCATTGCTGACTTCAGGGGTCTGCACCTTTGGGGTCAGGGTAATAAAGGAGTTATTGATACAGGAAATATCAATGTCACCCTCAAAGAAATCCAGGCACAGCCTATATATGTCACTCTTTAGGATTGTCCAACATTTCTTGAGAAAGAGGCCATTAAAACCATCGGGCCCTGGAGCTTTGTCTACATGTAAACATCTGATCACACCATCGATTTCATCTGTTGTAATAGGCACAGTTAAGCTCTCAAGTCCTGTCTTTGTTGGGATTAGATCTGTTAGCTCAAAAAGCATAGTTGGGTGTTTGCTGATACCCAATCTTTCCCTGAAATCCTCCCAAAGTAAAGCAGCCTTGCTCTCATGATCACTAATCAAATTTCCATCCTTTGCCCTTAACTAAGAGATGCAATTTCTTCTATAAGAAATAGTAGCCATGGAGTTAAAGAATTTAGTGCACTCGTCTCCAAATTTAATCCTATTAACAGTGTAACGTTTCTTCCAATACTCCTTCTTGCATTCAAGAAGATAGAGAAGATGTTTTTTCACAATCTTCCTCAGATTGTACTCAGGGTTGGTAAGAAGCCTGCATTCTTCCAGTGCATCCAGGTATCCAATGACTTTATCACAAGTTGATATCAGAAGGCTGAGGTTGGATAGATTTTTGCTCCATTTTTTGAGAGCATATCTCAGATTCTTGAATTTGGCCACAAGAATTGTGGCAGAAGTATATTTGTTTCTAGGCTGAACTGATCAGGATTGCAGAATTGTTTCCATGAATCCAGGATGGTTGACCCAGAAGTTCTCAAATCTAAAGATTTGAGTCTTAGGGATAGAAGTGCTGATAGTAACCTTGCAGGGGGCATGGTCTGACGTTGGTCTAGCTAGAGGGGTTACTTGTGTATCTGGGAAGGACATAGTCCAATGTTCAGAGGTAAAAAACCAATCAAGTTGTTCTAGTAAAGGATCCTCCTGCATGTTGCTCCAGGTATAACCCCTACCCTTTATGGGAATTTCTATCAAACCATTATCTCCAATTGCCTCATTAAATTTAATGACATCATTCAAATTTCCTCCTCCTTTGTTTCTGTTATCAAGGGAGAGGTAGAAATTGAAATCACCCAGCACTAACCAATTTTCATCTGTAGGGACATTCAGGTGTCTGAACCATGACAAAAACTCTGATCTTGAAGGTTCACTACAGGGACCATAAACTGTAATGATCTTTAGCTTAAGCAAATTAAGCTTGGAGGTCAGCTGGACTGAAAGAGCAAAGGATCTTTTATTAACCGTGTGACCAAGGAAGAGGGAACTATTCCAAACTAGCAAAATTCCCCCTGAGGCTCCAACTGAGGGAATAAAATCAAAAGAATCGAAGCGTCTGGGAGCAAACTGTCGAATATAGTTTATGTCAAAGTACTCTCTTTTAGTTTCCTGAAAACAAAAGATCACACAAGCACTTTCTTCTTTTTTTTTTGTCTAATTGCATCCCACTTAGCCGCACTGTTAATGCCCCTAACATTCCATGAAAGAACATTCCAGTTTTTGGTAGCCATAAAACAAATAAAAGGAAAGATCAATGATAAGAACAAGCACAGCGTGTTCCTTCTGAATAAACCATGCAGTCCAGCATTCCATCCACAAATATGAAAGCAAAGGGAGTTCAAAATACCTTAAATTACAAAGTACCAGTAACCATCCAACTAAGGGAAAGAAGTTCTGCTGGATAAGAAAATAATAAAAGAGAAGCATCCAGGGATGCTATGAAATCTAAGGAGCATAATCATTTTCTTCATCATTGGAGCCAAGAGCGTCCAACATTAGATCCTCAGGACCTATGCCACATTTAATTCCCTAATCTTGCAGGATTGGAATGGGGGTTGGGGAAGGAACCTCTTCCCTGTCATTCTTCTTCGGAGGCCTATCCAGGTTGATCTGCTCATATACCGTGCGATGTTTCTTGCGTGGCACATCCGAGAGCTAAACATGCTGGAAATCTTCAGGCTTATTGAAACGTGGACTGCGTCTGACTTGATTTGTCACCAGGGGAGTTCTGGGGTTGGAGATCGAAGGGATAGCTGGGAGCTAGATTTTTTTAGGGCCTAGGCTAGGTCCAGAAACTATACCCTCACCATGAGGCTGTGTTTGAACAATTTCTGTCCCAGTTGCAAAACCCAGCCCAGTTTCTTCATCAAGCTGGAGAGAAGAATTCTCAGCTTTTAGTGAGCCGTGACTATCCATGGGCTGACTAGTATTGAAATCAAGCACAGCTGCCCAGATTTGTAACAGTTGGACTGTCCAGGTAGGCTTGTAAGGAATAATAGCAAGTGGGTTGGTCTCCATAACAGGCCCACATGAAGGCAGATGCTGGAAAGCATCTTTATCAATTGTAAGAGGCTGGAAAGCTGAGGCCCAGCTCCTCTTCAAGGAAACAATCGGTAGGGTTTGTCCAGTTGGCCTAAAGATCAAAGAAGCTGCAAGTCAAGTGAGATCGATGCTTGAGACTGCATTCAGCGTCACATCTTGAGTATCTAGAGCAGGCCTGGGTAGAGGTGAATTAACTTCAAAACTGTCTATAGAACTAGAGGAGGAGTTGGTGTTCACAGCATTGTGCAAGTCATTTGGATTGAAATGAATATCTGGCCCAGATGCCCTGAAGAAGCTAGCAGTTGAAGTAGAGCCTGGTGTTCTGAAAAAGTCAGCAGTTGAACCTGACTGATTGAGGGAGAAGGAGTCTTGTGGCAGAGCTTCCTCATCAAGACCTTGTGCAGGTTGTTCATCATCCACATCCATTGGGGCCATGGCATCATCATCATGGGGGTTTAGATCTGCCATAGCTTGTTGCATTCCATCTAGGTGAATGCCTAATTCTACCTGTAACGCATCAACTGCTCCCACAACCTCGTGCACCCAATGTTGTGGCACATTGAGATTACCATGCAGAACATGTCCATGAAGTGGATGTGGGATACCATTTTGACAGGCACAGGGTCCTCATCAGGCGGGAAATTATCCGAGAAATGACCCCAGTTACCCCTAAGGATATAAACTGGAGCAGACCAAGACCGACCATTTCCACCCAAGACTGTGCCCTGCGAGATGACCATGCTTCGAGGGATCCTATCAGCAGAGAGGACTAAAGCATGCACCAAAACCCTTGACTTATTTGGCCCATCAATCCAGTTAAGGAGTCTGCCAAAAGGCGCTACTGCAGCACGAAGATAGTTGGTGTCCTGGTAATCTAAGGAAAAGGCCAAGATCATCAACCAGCATAGACGCTCATAGTTGCACACCCTTAAGTTGAGACCCTCATCATGCTTGCGTACCCATAATTCACTAATTCCAAACGGGATTGGACCCGCATCCAACAGGGTTTGCCTTTCTACTGTGGACCCGAAACCTTCTTCACCCACTGCACCACCGGTTGGATTTCCCTCCTCATGGGCTGGGTAGGCCGTAACACATTTAGGGGCCCAGCTAATCCTTGGTTTTGACCTAGTGTAGCAGGTTCTGGAGGTATGCCCATAATTCCAACAGGCCCAGCATCGAAACGGGAGACCATAGGAAACCGCTCGATGGCCCCAAGGCCAAGCATTTGCTGCATTGAACTGACCCGAACGTTGATCACCTAATCCTCGTCCGTGATTAGCGGTGGGACCAGTAGATGCCTCGGGAATTGAGGTCCCGATTAATGCGACAAAAAACATTTGAAATTTGAATTAGTTCCTGATGAACAGATGAATCCAGAATGGACGAGCCAAATTTGAGCGAAGCATCAGGAGAATAGCCTTGATCAAAAACCACTGATCCAAACTTAATCTGATTAGTTGCCCGGTGGCAAGAAGGATGACACGGTTTGGATTTGACCTTTGGTGAATCTTGAACCAGTTTTGAAGCAAAACAGACTGACTTGTCACCGGAGGAATTCTTCCTTTGCCTCTTTGCTTTTTTAGATAGGACTTCAGTCCATTCACGCTCTTACTCTAATTCCCAAAGGAATTTTTCTCGCTCCCAATGAGTCGTACCATTGTTCCAGAGGCGAAAATAGATATCAAAGGATTTGCCAATGAACCTTTCGAGCGAATAAACAGTAAAGCCCGAATTCTTGTTTGCCACTAAGAAGCAAAAGTGATTTTTGCTCAAGAATTTCACGTGAAAACCCGGAACGGAACGACCAAGGCAAGATTGGAGCGCAAGGCTCACTGAATCTTCAGTGAGATGGAACAGAAAACGGCGAAAAGTAACAAGCAGAAAGAAAGATCCATCAGGGGAGGAGGAGGGGTGATGTACCGAAGACCCGAAGCGGTGACGAATATCATCCGCAAATTTAACGCCATGTGAGAAATCTAGGAGATCGCCCAAGGATGATGAGGAGCCCATAGCGACTGCCAAGGATAATCCGCGAGAGGCAATCAAATGGAGCCATGGAGGGAGCACCGAGAGATGGCCGCCGAGAGAGAGAGAGAGTCGCCGCCGAGAGGGAGAGAGTCTCCACGTGGCCTCCACGATCGATGAGTATGTTTCCGTCTTGAGAGCACTCTTGCTAAACTAGAGAAGTCCCACCAAGATTTGCTTGGAAAACATAATGCCTTACTTAAAAAGCAAGTTAAGACCAAAGCATATGTCAAGCAAATTGAGGAGGGCAACTCTTCTCTAAAGAAGTTGCACATTGATCTCGATACTTCTCACAACTCATTACTTGCGAAACATGATGACCTTGTTAAGGTCCACTCCAAAAATTGTGACATTGACAAGATAAATGAGGAGAAGTACAAGAGGCTTACGCAAGAGCATAGAGAATTGATTCACAAGTATCAAGAGTTTGAAATTACCTATGAGATCATTGACCCAAGTCTTGAGTACTCTACCACTTCACATGTGGTTAAGGTCAATGCCTCTACCTCTTGTGAGGATCTTGTTCCCGATCACCTTGCTACTAATGACTTGCCTAAGTGTGAAGGAGAAAGGGTAAAAGAATTGGAGGCTCAAATTGAAGGATTGAAAAGTGGGCTTGCTAAGCTAAATAGGGGACAACACATTCATTAAGAAATATTGTTCCACAATCTTCGCAATTATGAAGGAAGAGGGCTTGGATCCTACCCCGAGCCACCAAAGGTGGATGACACTCCTTCACCGGAGGTCAAACATAGCTTTATGAAAGGAGTAGGCTTCTATTGCAACTATTGGTCACCACACTAGGGAGTGCCCTATTCCTATCCACCCTCCTCCTAAATTGCCTTCTAACTTCAAATCTATGTATGACAATAACATCTATTTGTTGAGCAAGTTTAATGGCAAGGTGAAGGCAAAGTTCATTGGCAAGGACATTAGGAGCAAGAAGGGAAAGCTCCCCAAGCAACTTTGGGTCCCCAAAGTCTTATTCACTCACGTGCAAGGACCAAAGCTTGTGTGGGTGCCCAAAACTCAAAAATGACTTTTCTATGTGTAGGTGAACTACAAAGCCGGTGGGAAAATGGGGTACTTGATAGTGGTTGCGCACAACATATGACCGGCAATGATGGTACGTTCACCTCACTAGAAGACCTCGGCGACAAAGAGCAAGTCACCTTTGGTGATAATTCTAAGGGAAAAGTCATTGGGTTGGGTAAAATTGCTATCTCTAACGATTTGTCAATCTCTAATGTTCTCTTTTGTGAAGTCTTTAAGTTTTAATCTTCTCTCAATCGCACAATTGTACGATCTTGGTCTAACGTGTGAATTTGACAAGAATTGTGTTGTAGTGAAAAGTGAAAAGGATAAGTCCTTGGTGTTTCAAGGGTTCCGGCACGGCCACCTCTACCTCATTGATTTTAGTGAGATGAAGACCTCAATGACAACTTGACTTTTCTCCAAGTCTTCCTTGGGTTGGCTTTGGCACCAGTGCATTGCACACATTGGAATGAGCCGACTCAAGAAGGTTGTCAAGAAAGGAATGGTGACCGGCGTGAAGGATGTCACATTTGAGAAGGACAAGCTTTGTAGCGCATGTCAAGCTGGCAAGCAAGTTGCAAGTCACCATCCAATGAAGACTTGTGTTTCCACCTCCAAGCTGCTCCAACTCCTTCACATGGATCTTTTCGGTCCTACTACTTATGAGAGCATTGGTGGTAATCTCTATTGCCTAGTCATTGGATTTTACACGGTATACTTGGACCTTGTTTCTAGGTGATAAGAGTGAAACTCCGGACAAGTTCAAGATTTTCGCCAAGCGGGCTCAACGTGAGTTCGGGCTCAACATTGTGAAGGTTATGCAGGAAGTGAGCATGGATGAAGTGGGTGTCTGTGACTAGGTTCGGTGTGTCAGGAGGTTGGAATACCACCTGGGCATCTGCTAGAACCCCTAGCTCGTATGTAATCCTTGTCACGAAGGACGTGATTGTGATGGAATTTTCATCCTGGGCTAGCTTCATCCAGTGATAGAGCATGCTAAGGACTGGTGCATACTTCTACTTACGCCACATGGTGTAAAGGATTTTCAGGTTATCAATGGTCACGCAGCACGTGTCATTACGGGGGAGAACTACCATATTGATCCAGCGGGCCATGAAGCGCATGGTGGGGTGTTTAATGTGTGTGATACTTTTCTTCTTCGCATGGTCAAGCCCAGCTAACTCACTCTAGAAATCAGTAGCATCAAAACCTACGAGTTTGGCTGCTAGGGAGCAGCGCTGTGAGAACCCGAGAGCATTACTGAACTGACGAAGTGTCATTTCATGCTCAGTATTAAAGAGTCGAAAGTGAACAATCGTGTTGGACTGTAGAGTGACTACTCGGAGGGTCATTAGGAACTCCTTGGTAAGGAGCACTATGCCTCCCTCACATATATCAGCAAAATTCACCCAGCCTACTGCACTGAAAATTTCATTGAATTCATCGTCCATACCTGTGCTCGTCATGAGCATCTCGTCGAAGCACTTGGTGAGGCTGATGGGCTTCATGTGGAGGCGTCTCAGCAAGTCGGCTTCATTTTGGTCCCGCGTCTCGATGTCGGAGTCCTGCAGCAGCACCGACCTGGTGTTTAACGATGTTGCACCCTCATCCATCGGTCCAGCGCTTGAGGAACCCTGTCGGACGCCGTCCGAGAGTGTCCTTGTGAGCTGGAGGACATGAGGCGTTGCCCCGCCTTGCTGATCGCGGTCTTGGCCGTCTTGAACGCGCGCTTCATCCTGCACAAAAATGAGCACAAAAACAACTACAAGACGACATAATAATATGAGCGTCAGTCATTAGTCTTCTTGTGGGGCGTGGCACCACCACAACCCGTTCTCGTGCTTGTCAAAGAGAGGGGATAGTGGCTAAATTTATTCTCTAACCAAATTTTATTTCAACATAATTTTGGCTAAGCAAAGGAGCTAACTAGCTACTAAACAAGGGAATTAAGAGAGAAAGGGGGAGTTTGCAGTGTGTGTTGCTTGGTGCACTGAACAAGGAGGTTGAGGAGGCCTTTTATAAGCAAAGGGTGGCGGCAAGGGGCCGGGCGACCAGGCAGGGAGGTCAAGCGACCTAAGGTGCTGGTCGGCTGGCCTCGGCTTTGGTCGGCCAGCCTGCCGAGTGTGTCGGGTTTGTGAAACACAGGGTAGGAGAGAGTGTTTTGCAGCTTGCATGCGGGCGACCACTCGAGTGCTCGATTCTGCGAGTGAGAGTATGAGAGGAGATGAGAGAGTGCATGCACCGAAGGTAGAAGGGAGACGGGTCAGCCGGCCTGGAGTCTTGGTCGGGCGACCACTCAAGTGCTCGGGTGCGTGCCTAGCTAAAGCAGAGAGTGAAGAGCAAAAGAGGAGGTGGTCGGGCGGCCTCATGATGGATGTCAACCGGCCCCTTGGGTGTGTTTGTGAAAAGATGAAAGCGGAGCAAGGTGGTACAGGAGGTCGGGCGGCCGTTGGTGTGGCCGGTGAAAGGAAGATGCCGGGGTATCCGACCCAAGAGGGGGAGGGGGTGAATTGGGTCACTAATCGCTCAACTAAAACCTAGGGCTATCTAGTTCATAAGATAAACCTATTTCGCCCTACACATACTAGTTTAGTTTAAGGTTTATCTATGCGCTCTGTAACTTACCCAAAAGACTAGCAACCTAGAGCCAATCCTAACAATCTAACTAGGAAAGCTAAAGGCACACAAGCAAACACATGTGGAAACGTAAATGTGGTAAGTAAAGAGATAAGGGCAAGGGAATGCAAACTCCCGAGGAGACACGGAGATTTAACATGGTTCACCACAAAGGGCTACGTCCACGTACTCGCCACCGAAGGCAAAATCCGAGCCGGGCACCAAGGCTCTTCCGATCACATCTTGCGCTCGCCACACAAGGCTCACAGCAAGCAAAGGCTAAATGCCACCAAGCCACCAAGGCTTGGCCACCGCCCCGACTATCTCAGTCACAAGGCACCAGATGCTTCACTACGGAGTTTGTAGGGTCTCCTCATCCTCGCACAAAGTGTCGCTGCCTCTCCACACCAAGAAGGAGGGTCTAGCAACGAATACAATGTGGCTTGACCGCAGCCAAGGCTTCCCTCTAGCCCACACAGGAGCTACACTCAAGAGGAGCTCGCAAATTCACTCTCTCTAAGCTCTAACCTAGCTTGGATGTTGCTCTAAGCTCTCATATGGTGGTTGGAGTGGTAGATATGCTTGGAATCCTTCTCTATACTTGCTGTGATCTTCATAGTCTCCAATTCTTTACTTCCTCGGGGATACTTGGTCCGGTTAATAGTCCGGTCTTCATAGACCGTACCATCCGTTGCGTGGCCCTTCGGGCCTTTTCTTTGGTGCTTCTCCTTCTTCATCCCATGGACCTAAATACCTAAGAATGTGCGTCTAGACAAATTCATTAGTCCAAGTGTTGGTTGTCAGTCAATCACCAAAACACAACTATGGAAATATAGTGTATGAGGCCATTTTCCTTACAGCCGACCGGCCCTTGGGTGCTACCCCTACTTTGCGCTTTGTTTCGAGAGAGGGTAAAGAGCAAAGTGAAAGAAAGAAAAGAAAAGTGAGAAAAGGAAAAGAGAGAGAGGGAGAAGGGAGAGAGGGGAGAGAAAGGAAAAGAAGAGAGCTAGGGGGTCGGGCGGCTAGTGAGGAGGTCGGCCGACCTTGTCCAGCTCCCTGCTTACCTTTGTGCAGAGAGTGGTCAGCCAGCCTGGTGGCGCGGTCGGCCGACCCTAAATTTTTTTTCAGAAATAGCAGAAATAAACAAAGTAAATGCATGAAAAAAATTTGTGCAATGCAAAAATTAAACATGAACTGGAGAGTGAGAATTTAGAAATGGTGGGGAATTAAATATGATGTCGAAAGATAATGCCAAATTTACCTCTTGGCGGGAGTGATCCATTTACCACCCTTCGGTATGTCGCATGGGCGTACGTATGGGGTAGTTAGTGGAATTTTTGTGAGCCACTTGGAATTTGTCATGGTTGTGTCCTGGGCACGCTCGTCCGCAACATGCCCCATAGTATTTGTCCTAGATTCTCCATGGGTATGTTGACTCTTGTTGCACCCTTGATTGATGGGTCTCGTAAGCTCATGGGTGCGGACACAGAAGCTTTGCCTCCTGTTTCCTGGATCGTGCGGCAAGCCTTCATTGCTTTCGCCTTCTTTCATTCTTGTTCTTCCCGTTGTCGGATGGCAGCCTCGGTGGCTAACTTCCATTTCAAGAATGCTATGAGACTGTCCATCTCTTTTCCGGAGGCGTCAAAGATTGGTGGCTTCGGCACATACTTTTGGCACTTGAAAAATTCACTTGATTGCACTGCTCCACCTTTGGTTTGAAAGAGAATGTCTCCCTTATTCCATTGATGTTCATGTGGACTTCTTCGGCTCCAACATCAATGCTTGCTTCCGCGGTGCTCAGAAATGGCCGCCCAAGAATGAGCGCTGTCTTGGCATCTATCTCCATATCCAATACCACAAAGTCCACAGGGATAAGGAAATTCAGGATCCTTACCGAAACATCCTCGGTGACCCTTGCGGGGTGTCGAATGGATTGGTCCGCGAGTTGCAGGCACATAGTGGTGGGGGCGAGTGCAGTGTGATTGAGTTTGTCGAAGACAATTTTAGGCTTGTGAGAAACATGACCCTAAGAGGTAGAGGTTTCGGTGATTAATGACAACCTAATCTCGTTACTAATGAGTTCATGACATGAAGGATTAATGATCATACTTCAAGAGCTCATTGGTTGACTAAAAGAGACCCCTCCATTTCAACTCGATGATTCTTTATGAAGGACGGCCATTGAATTGGGTTCCTAGCACGAAGATCAAGTCTAAATCAGCCCTAGGTGCCATAAAGTCGAAAGAATGGCACCTAGGTTCTCTTTTGCTAGTTTTAGATGGGCCATACTATCAAGAGGGGTTGAGGTGAGTAGCTTGACGCACTTCGATTCAAAAGTTTTTCTTCTTTCGAGTGCATCTAAGTCCTAAAGCTCAAGCTCACTAAAACATATCCGAACACACCCACATTTGTCGTTTGATCAAAAGAAAAATCCTCGGAAAATGTTTCAAAATTCCGTTTGGAAAACAGCGCTGAAAACAAGGTTTTATGTACCACCGGACTGTCCGGTGGCGTCTAAAGCGTTGTAGGTTATGTCATCCAGGCTAAGCTAAAAATAGCCCACCAGACTGTCCGACGGCTCATCGTTGGACTGTCCTGTGCCTCCACCGGACGATATAAACTGAGGGCTTGTTTCCCTAATGTCCCCGGGCAAAATAGCACACCGGACGGTATTTTACCGTCCGGTGGCACCACCGGACGTTATAAACTGAGGGGTAGCCAAGTGGGCTTGTGCCAAAACACAGCACCGGACTGTCCGGTGGGTAACCACCGGACTATCCGGTGGCTCTTAGGCCCATGGCGCGAATCAGGGGATTTAAATTTTCTATACCACCAGATTGTCCGGTGGCAATGCACCAGACTGTCCGGTGGGTACGCAGAAAAGTGTTTTGGAGCTCCCAACGGCTAGTTTTTGAGCTTCACCCTATTTAAAGGCTCCCCCTCCCTCATTTGCTACCTTTGCAACCCAGAAACACACTCTTACACTCAAAGTTCGTCACTACCACAAAAATCATTAACTTCTTGAGCTTTGGGCTAGAGACTTGAGAGGAGAGAACTTCTTGAGTGAAGATGATTCAAGTGAAGCCAAAGCTTGTTACTCTTGGTGATTGCGATCACCTATACGGCTGCAGTCGTGCCTTCCGCGAGCTCTCTGGAGACTGTGGGAGAAGTGGAGGAAGGTCTTTGCGAGGGCAATTGTACACAGTGTGGAGCTCACCGTTCCGGAGTGGAGAAAAGCATCCCGAAGAGAGCCCTTGGTCCGCGGATCAAGGGGTTGCTTGACCTTTACGAAGGTCACTTTGCCAACCCCATTTCTTGCGAGGTTTGGGGCCGGGATCGTTGGGAGGAGCCCGCGAGAGCAAGGCCTTGCGAGGGGCGCCAAACGAGGAGCAGGGGGTAGAGATCGTGTGTCTCCCCGAACCTCAGGAAAAAAATCTTCGTGTCACCTCTTGCTCTCTTTACTTTCCGTATTTACATTCTGCAATTTACATTCCTAGTCTTGCATGCTGGGCTCTAGGTTGCAAAATTTTGTTATCGTGTAGAACTCTAGACACACTTTTAGGCACTAGGGTGAATTGGGACTTGTTCGGTAGGATTTAATTTCAAGTTTCGAAATTAGAAGTCCAATTCCCCCCTCCCCCCTCTTGGACATCTTGATCCTTTTAAGGCATAATATCGACGCTTGCTCCAAGATCACATAAGGTTTGATTGAAGACTTGATTCCCAATGGAGCATGGAATGGTAGGACTTCCAGGGTCCTCCTTCTTCTTCTGTGGAGGTTGATTGAGTATAGCCGCGCTACACTCCTCGATCATATGCACAATTTCCACTGATGGCAATGGCTTCTTATTTATGTCGGTACCTGCATAGCATCTAACAGAGGTATATTGACATATAATTTCTTGATGACCTCAACATACTTACTATACTGTTGTGTTGAGGGAAGGGCAACACCGTTGTGTCATAAAACTCATGTGGGAGAGTTTTTGATGGTGCCTTCTGCACTGCTCCAATGCCGGTCTCTGGATTATCCATCTTCTCTATTTCGGTGGCCTTCTCTTGTTCCTTGCCTGCATTGTTAACATGTGGCGCACCACTAGGATGCGGGGGATCCTGAGTCGACTTACCACCCTTAGTGGTGATGGCATTGATATACACTTTGGGAGGAGGTTCCGGCTGGCCCGGAAGCTTTCCCGCATCACTATTAGGCAAAGAAGCAGCCAACTGAGGTATCTGTGTTTCTAACATTTTATTGAAACTCGGTTGATTTTTCATAGCATTATTCCAAGTTTCCATTTGTAATGAAATAGATTCAAAAAGTCTATCATTTGCATGAAACTTTTTACTAATGCTATCAGCTTTTTGATCAAACGAGCTAGGCTTATTAAATTGCTATGAATTGCGAGAGTTACCTTGTCCAAAGAATGGAATATATGGTCGTGAATCCTAGACTGGTTGGGGATGATTCCCATTGTTGAAGTTGCTAGAATTACCAATGAAGTTGGCGTCTTCAGGTCGAGTTTTGGGGCGGCTGTTACCCGAATGCCCTATGTTTCTGCAGACTTTACAAGTCATGCGAGTGTCAAGGACCTGGACTGGTGTGGTCTTAGGATTGTCTTCCAGCTTCTTTAAGAGCAAGTCCATCTTGGCGGCCAGCATGTCAGTGTTGTTGATGTGATGGACTCCACAGGATCGAGTATGTGACCTTTCTTCCTTCCATCCCTGGTTAGTGGAGATCTTCTCAATCAGATTTTTGGCCGCTCTCATACTTTGGGATAGGAAAGATCCTCTAGCGGCTGCATCCAGGTGCTCTTGAGTAGTACGGCTCAACCCGTGAAAGAAACTCTGAATGATCAGCCATTCTTCCATTCCATGGTGGGGGCAGGCCGCTATGTATTCTTGCAATCTTTCCCAGGCCTCCGCCATTGTTTCATCTGTGACCTGCTGAAAGCTCGAGATCTTGTTCCTCAACGCATTAGTCTTTCCCAGAGGGAAATACTTGGCAAGGAATGCATTGGAGCACGAATCCCATGTTGTCAGTGTTGAACGTTTGAGGTAAAACCATTGCTTCGCCTTTCCGATAAGTGAAAATCGGAAGAGGTGTAACTTGATAGCGTCAGCGGATGCATCTTTCATAGTAAACGTGCTGCAGATTTCCAGAAATTACTGCAGATGGTTGTTGGCATCCTCCGTTGCTAGTCCACAGAAGGGAATAGCTTGAACCATAAGAATAACTCCTGGCTTGAGTTCAAAATTCTCTCCCACGTTAACTGCAGGTCCAGTAGGGACATTGTTGTTGGACGGGATGGAGAACTCGCGGATTGTCTTTTCGGCCATGACGTCGTTGCTATTCGATGAACTACTCAACATGGCTAGTTCAAGATTCAGTTCCCTTGGTACAGGTATATGCCCGTGGACGGTCTTTGTACGGACCCTCCTAAGTAGAGACTCTGGATTATCGTGAAAATTTACCGACAGGTTGAAACCGGTCATACACCTCTCTGTTGCATCCATAATAAAAACAACAGAGCAAAGTGAGCCTCTAAAGACTAGTCATAAATTTATAAAGTGTACGGGTTCGAAACGAGATAGTCAATTATATCTCTGCCTATTGCTTCCCCGGCAACGGCGCCAGAAAAGCTTGTTGGCGTCTCTTAGCCTTAAAAGATTTTACTCCGCAAGCGCACGGAGACCGCTGTAGCTTTTCACCTAGAGTGAGATAAAGTTCCCAAACTCTATTCTATTCGGCTACAGAGACTATGTCGTAGTTAACTAAGGAACTCAAGTAAACAAGTCAGGGTCTCGCGTCGAGCGAAATTCCGGCGCCTCGAGGGGTCAGGTGGTAGATAGTAGACCATCGAAGGAGACCCGGCTATCACGCGGGCCTACCGAACGAATGGGCCTGGACTACACAGGCACACCGCATGCTGTCACCGAGTGGGGCTACCAAACAAATCTGCGTGGGTAGGATGACACGCTATAAACGTACTTAAGTAGAACCTAAGTACAGTAGACCGTCCTTGATCAGAGGAGAGGACCTAACCAGAGCCTGGTGTACAGGTTGGATTATAGCACCGGCAAGAGTAACAGGACTTGAATAACTAAGGTAACCACAGTCTAAGCCTAGCAAGTATGCAAAGAAAGATACACCACACTTGCAGGAGATAGAAATAAAGTAAAGTAAATAAATTACTGAAGATATGAGTATAAAGATATTTATCATTGTTCTATCTTCTGTTATACTTTACTTTACTTCTTAACGCTTGCCTAGTGTGGTGTACCTTTATTGCACACTAGATCCAAGGCTTAGTTTTGTGTTGTTCTTAAGTTATCTGAATCTTGTTAGACTTGCCGGTGCTATAAGCTTGTCTTAGGCTTTTGATCTAAGATTAAGTTAGTTCTCACCCCCTGATCAAGGAAGAGCTTTAGTGTTCAAGTTCTCACTTGAACATGTCACGCCCAGTTCTCAACCAACGGAACCGGGACAACATATATGTGCCAGGAACGTGTCTCACATATATAATGACAATAGTGACATCACAGAACGTGCTTAAACGATAAATAAAGCGTTTACATAGAGTATAACATCACTTTATTACAACAAGACAACATGTCTTTAAACCAGAGTCATAGCGGAAGCGTAAACGAAGACGAGTGAGCCGCCACAGGGACGTCGACTGGTGGACCGGTACGCCTAGAACTCGTTGAAGTCCTGAACATACTCTTCGAAGTCTTCTGGAGCTGAGCAGCGGTTGGGTTCCAGCCAACAGTAGGTTTAAAGTAAAGCAAGCGTGAGTATTTCATACTCAACAAGCACAACATGAACTATGAGGCATCTAGGGTTGGCTGACACTTAGCATGAGCTTTTAGTTGGTCAAGTTTTTATTAAACAACTAGCATCTACAAGAGAGTTGATAACCCTTAACCCAAGATATAACATGTGAACATTATTTAACAACATGATCATGAGAACCACTTTGAAAACCCAACAGAACCACTAATCTGCATAAAGGATCTGGGCCGCTCATAACCGTGAGCACGGCTGACATGTCAGTTTTACACTCTCGAGAGGTCGTACATCTTTACCCATGAGTCGTGGGCTACGCTAGTGGTCCACCACATTACCTTAGATGAGATGGCTAGCAAGCACACTACGAGGCCTTTACAAAGATCACGTTGGTAAGGTGTAACCGCTAAGGTTTCAGGGTCCGCAGCTGTGGAGCAAGCCTCAAGGGGAGATAAACGCACTCAACCCAAGTAGCGCGAGGGCCACAGAAGCTCACCTCCCCTCTTGCCCCGTCGGTAAGTTACTCCCAAACCAATGCAACCTAATTAATTAGCCAAGACCGTCCCATTCCAGTCTCATGGTAGCACTGTTATCCCAGGTTGTCGCTTTGCGAACCGGTCCTTAAGGAGAGTGGCCATAAGCAAACCACATGCTTATGCCCCCTAAACCAAGTTGCTAAAAAGCCATTTTTAAAGAACATGAACCACAGAGGGTCAAGCTCAGGATTTGATTGCATAGATCCATTAAACAAAATTATTAACAAAAGATACATGAGTTCGCGCGGCGACTAGCAAAACTTAACCAACATGCATTACCATAGGTAAACATTGCGACAAAGAGGCTAGGTACAGTCCTTATGGGCATACCAAAACAGACACATGCATATATGAAGTGATTAAAGGGTTATTGGGTTGTGTCCATGTTATACTTGCCTTGCTCAAACTGGTCTTGAGGCTGCTGCTCAACACCCTCAAACTGCTGCTCCTCGTCACCAACAAACTGCTCACCGTCTAACCACGATCACGGCAACGTACAAACATTTCCACGCATACATACATGCAAACAATTGGCCAAGGGTGAGAAACAGTACATCATATCATAAAAACAGAAGGTAAAACTGTACCAAAAACATTCTACGTGTTTCCACGGTCGCGTGAGCGCAAGAATCACTCAAATCGGAGTTAAAACGTGAAAGTTATGCAAAACATTAAACCAGGGGCTAGATTTGAAAAACCGAGGACCTATACGTAATTAAACGTAGCCGCCAAGGGCTCTGGAGCAAAATCTCCATAGCCTGGACCGCGGGTTCAAAACCCGAAAAGCCCAGGGGCCAAACCGAAGAAAACAGGACCTAAACCTAATTATTTTTCAACGTCGGTGGACTGCGGGTTGATTTCCCGAAAGTCCAGGGGCTCTTTAGCAAAACGAACCGCGCTGACCGGTATTGACCGGTCATCGGCGAGTGGGAGCGGTTAGATCTCGATCCAACGGTGACGTTAGATCGGATCGGGGTTCTGTTCTCGTGCGTCGGATCGAGATCCGACGGCGGAGAGAGTCCGGGGCCGCGGGCGACGGCGACCGCGCCCATGGCGCTCTCGGCGCGCGGCGGGAACGGCGGCGCGGCGGCGTTCCGGCTCAGGGAGGGTGCTAGGCTCGACTAGAGCTAGCCTAAAAGGACGAGGGTGTTACGGCGAGCTCACCGAGGGCTTGAGGGCGGCGAGAGATGGTCGGTGGCGATCTAGCGACGAGCGGCGGCGGCGTCGGTTCTCGGGTGGCGTTCGCCCGCGTGGAACGTGAGGGTGAAGCGTCTCCGGGACTCCGAGGATGGGCGGCGAAGCTCCGGGGTGCTCCTGCGACACGAGAGGGGGAGGAGTCAGGGCCGGAGGGGCTACACCGACGCCGAATTTGGCGACGGAGTGGCTTACCGCGGTGAGACTCCGGCGGCGATTGCAAGCTCGAGAGGGCACGGGAGGGCAATAGCTCTGGTGGAGAGGCGAAGGGGACGGAGGCGAGCCTCGGGGTAGGTTTTATAGAGCCTCGGGCGAAGGGGATAAGCACGGCCGCGGTGATCCCGCTCGGCGGCTTTGAAGGCCGGACCCGGCGCAGTGAGGGGAAGGAGGGAGAAGGGGGAACCGGGGCGGGAGCTGCGGGATTTGAAGAGGGGAGCGATTAAGGAAGGGAGCGGGACGCGGATTCGACTCGGCCTTCAAGGCTCGGGCGCGGACGTGGCCGAGCGGAGGAAGGAAAGCACGCGAGATTTCCGGCGGGAGGTGGGAGACGGTTCTGACGCGTGGGGTCCGCCTGTCGGCGAGACGCGGAGAGGGGAGGGAGGCGCGGCCTTAGGCCGGCCTTTTGGCCCAGGTGGAAGGGGGCGCGGGCGACGGGACGGGCCGGGGCCCAGGCGGGAGGGAGCGGGAGCTGGGCTGGGCCCAGGCGGGGAGAGGAGGCGCGGGGCTGGGCTGGCCGGTCGGCCGGGCCGGCCGGTCGGCCTGGCTCCCTTTTCTTTTTTTTTCTTTTCTTTTTGAATTCCTTTGAATTGGGATGGAAAATGGGTCTAAAATTCAAATAAATTTGAATTTGAATCCTTAATTCACACAACCAAAAGAGGATGCACCAGCATGTATGCACAAGAAAGTTTGGCCTATGGTTTATTTTATACAAGTATTGATTTTAAATAAATCATTTAAAAATGCAACTAAGCACATAAGCCTTAGAAAATTAAATAAATTACTTAGAATTTATTATAAAATGCTGGAATTTAAACTAGGGTGTTACAGAACACTAGTATAGGGTGCCATCTTACCCACGCAGATCTGGTCGGTAGCCTCTCTAGGTGACAGCTCTAGAGGTCTCAGTAATCCACCCCGTCGTTTGGTAAGCCCGTAGGCGTTAGCCGGGTCTTCTTCGGAGGTCTACTATCTACCCCTTGACCCCTCGAGGCGCCAGAATTTCGCTCGATGCAAGATCCTAGCTTGTATCCAGTTATCTTAGTTCAACCGCGAATACTCCTCTGCAGCGGTTAAGTAGTAGAGTTTGGAAATCTAATCTCACTCGTTGTCCTCCCAGGCAACTACCTAAGTGTTAGGCTTCTTTAGTCCCTGTTTTACTCTTTCCACCATACACTATCTTTATATCTTACCCCCGTTGTAAGTTTAGCTGGTATTTTATCTAAGTTATAGTACTGCTTGAAAGTTCGACATTTCATTCTACCTATTCGCCCTTGCTTCCCAGTGGATTTTTTACGATACTCGGAATACTCTGAGTGAAAAAGCTACAACGAATCTCCGTACGCTTGCAGAGTAAAATCTGTTAAGCTAAGAGACGTCAACAAGCTTTTTCTGGCGCCGTTGCCGAGGAAGCAATTGGCAATAAAAGTTTGATTTGTTGAACCTAGGTACTTATAACTTGATAACATACCGCTATTTCTTAGCGGGCTTATTTGCCTCTGTCTACTTTATTGTTGGGTGACAGAGAGGTGTATGACCGGTTTTGACCTGCCGGCAAACTTTCACAACAATCCGGAGTCGCTGCTCAGAAGGAGAGTCCATCAGAAGACGATCCATGGGCAGAGGCCTGTGCCAGCTACACTGGAGTTTGGATCCACAAGCACAACCGACACGACACATATGGCTGAGAAGACCATTCGCGAGTTCTCTATCCCATCCAGCAACAACATCCCCACTGGACCCAGTGTGACTGTTGGAGATGGATTCGAGCTCAAGCCAGGTGTCATCCACATGGTCCAAGCTAGCCCATTCTGCGGATTAGTGTCGAAGGATACAAACAGCCATCTCTAGCAATTCTTGGAGATATGCAGCACTTTCACTATCAAGGGTGCAACCACCGATGTTGTTCGGCTTCGCCTCTTCCCATTCTCTCTGATTGGGAAGGCGAAACAGTGGTTCTACCTAAACCGCAACAACTTGGCGACTTGGGAGGCATGCTCCAATGCCTTCCTTGCAAAGTACTTCCCACTGGGGAAGACAAGCTCACTGAGGAACCGAATCTCGAGCTTCAAGCAGCTCGCTGATGAGTCCGTGGCGGAGGCATGGGAGAGACTACAAGAATACATCGCCACCTGCCCCCACGATGGTATGGAACAGTAGTTGATAATCCAGAATTTCTTCCACGGACTACACCGGTCAGCGCAAGAACACCTCGATGCAGCCGCTGGAGGATCATTCTTGTCCTTTAGCGTTGCCGCTGCCCGCACTCTCATCTAGAAGATGGCAAGCAACCAAGGATGGAGAGAGGAGAGGGCGAACAATAAGCCCCATAGAGTTCACCATATTGACGGCTCCGACATGCTTGCTGCCAAATGGACCTCCTGCTAAAGAAGCTGGAGGGTGCTCCTGAAGCTGTGTCGGTCCAGGCACTGGATTCTCGCATGACTTGCGAGCATTGCCGGAACACAAGCCACACGGGGAACAGCTGCCCCGAAAATGGATCGGAGGACGTTAATTTCATCAACAACAATGGCTTCAGCAACGGGCCTCGTCCTCAACCAGGTTGGAATTCACGACCCAACTTACCTTTCGCTGGTCAAGGTATGTCTTATAGCAGTTCTCAGCAGTTTAATAAAAATTCTTCCGATCAAAAAGCTGTGAACGATAGCATTAGTAAGAAGTTCCATGCGAATGATAGAGTTCTTGAATCTTTGTCAAATCAATTGGAAACTCTGAATAGTGCCATGAAGAACCAGCTGAGCTTTAATAAAATGCTAGAAACCTAGATAGCTCAGCTTGCCGCCGCTCTACCTAGTCCTACTTCGGGGAAGCTTCCGGGACAGCCCGAGCCACCCCCGAAAGAACATATAAATGCTGTAACCACTAGGGGTGGAAGGTCTACACAAGACCCCCCCCCCCACACACACACATCCTAGAGTTGCAGAAAAAGAACAGGGAAAGCAGGCCGCACTAGAGGAGGAAGATGAGGTGGATCGTGAACGACCACCGGTGAAGGAAGCACCAAAGTCAGCTCCGCACGAGTTCTATGACAGCACAGTGCTCCTTTTTGCTCAAATGCAGAAGAAGGCCTCGGTCGACGATCAGTTCGGCAAATTTATTGAGGTAATCAAGAAATTATATGTCAATATCCCATTACTAGATGCGATGCAGGTGCCTACGTATGCTAAGTACCTGAAGGACATTCTCAACAACAAAAAGCCGCTGCCATCGACCGAAGTTGTGCACCTCACGGAGGAGTGTAGCGCTGCTATACTCAATCAGCCGCCTGAAAAGAAGAAGGATCCTGGGAACCCCTCCATATCATGCTCAATCGGAACCCAGCATTTTGATAAGCTCTCTGTGATCTGGGAGCAAGCGTCAGCGTCATGCCAAATGTAGTCTTTGATAAACTTACGCATGCTACACTTGCCCCTACTGCTATGTGCCTGCAGCTAGCGGATCAATCGATTCGCTACCCCGTCGGGATCGCCGAAGATGTCCCGGTGAAAATCTGGAACTTCATCGTCCTGGTGGATTTCGTGGTGCTAGATATGGAGGTAGACACGAAGACGCCGCTCATCCTTGGGCGACCATTCCTAAGCACCGCTAAGGCCAACATTGATGTTGGAGCTGGAGAAGTCCACCTCAACATTAATGGCAGACGGGAGAAGCCCGCCTTCAAACCAAAGGTCAAACAGTGCCGACAGGTAAAAACTTTCAAATTTAAGTGTAAGGCACCCCGGGAAACACCAAGAGAGAAGATCGAGCTTTCACCAAGCAAGCCGAAAATGGACTCTCTCCTCATAGCTATGGAAAAGCTCCTGTACGATGGGGAAGCCCGCAAGCTCAAAGCCGATCGCAGAGCCGAGTCACTGAGACGTGCATCATTGGCCCAGCCGCCGACAAAGGACTCAGGAGGCAAAGCTCCTGAGATAAAGGTCACCGCCAAGGCAACGAACACATCTCAAGAATGGCGGAAGAAAGAGAAAACGCCAAAAGCCCACCTAGAAAAGAAGACTAAAACTTAGAAACAAAAGGCTGTGGCAACCAAGAAGGAATGGCGAGCAAAAGTTGCAGCACAGACGGCCGCTAAGTCTCCGTCGAGCGCTGACACCGAACCAAAGGTATGACTTGCCCTCGCCAGGAGGTAAACTGGCCTTATTCTCCACTGCATATTTAATTTTCCGCGTTACAATTTTCCTATCTTTCATGCACTTACTTTGAATTTCACCACTGCATGTTTAAATTTCATCAAAATTTTTTGTTTAAGTTTGCATTTAGTTAGTTCAATTTTGCGAAAAAAAATCTTTGGAGCCGCCCGACCCCACCAGGGGCCTGCCGGCCCCCCTTCTGCTCCCTTCTGCGCGCGCACGAGGCAGTGGCTGAGCCACCACCGAAGCTGCCCGGCCCCTTGCACAGGGCGCCTGGCCCCCCGGATCACCTTCTTGCTCCCTCTGTTCCTCTTCTACGCACTCCACCAGGCCGCCCGGCTTCGGCTGGCGCCGCCTGGCCCCTGCGCACCAACGTCGCCCGCTCCTTCTGCACCGTTGCCGTCCCATCCTCGCGCGCACAACACCAACCAGGCTAGGAGGCCTAGCTCCTAGGCCGCCCGGCTCCTGCCTCTGGCCGCCCGGCCCCCGCCGGCGTCGCCCGGCCTGGCCCCGAGCCGCCCGGCCTGCCTCTGCTGCCTGCATGCTCCCTCGTGCGGCTATAAATATGTGCATGAGCTCCCTCAGCTCCTTGCACCACTCAGCAACGTGAGCACTCTCTTTCTCCCCCCCTAATCACTCTCTTAAACAATAGTTTAGCACTTAGTTTTAATTCCTGCACTTAGTTAAAATTCTGCCCAATAAAATAAGTGCTACACCCTCGGTTTTTGGACGTTTTGTGGAGGCTCTGCCCCACAAGGACGACTAACCCTTGGACGACTGACTTCTGGATGACTAACCGCTAACGCTAATATTTGTGTCTGCTTTGTCCCTTGTGTAGTATATTATCTATTTTTGCAGTATGTCTTCTTTCTTTAGGAAAGCAAAGAAGGCCCTGATCAACACAGGAAAGGGACTGCACCTGAAGTTCCCGTCTTCGTCGGACGAGCGCTCGCGCTCTCATTCACAAAGCGGAAGCTCCAGAACCCCAGCAACATCAGACAGGACTCCCGCAGTGTCCGACAGGATGTCTGTCAGCGGTACGCAGCCGCCAGGACCAGGAGCAAGATGAAGGAGTTTCTTCTCAGCAACAACCGCAGCGCCGACTGATGAACCTGTAGGATATCAACATCCAAGGCGATGAGGAAGCCCAGGTGTTACAAGCCCTTACCACCAAGACCTTTTGGAGGACCAAGTGCTTCGACGCCTTCTTCCTCGTCGAGATAGGTATGTTGGACCCGTTCATTAAAGCATTTGATTATGTAGGTTGGTCGGATTTCGCTAACATTACAGAGGAAGGATCCGTTCTTCTCACAGAAGAGTTCCTGACGACTCTCCGCGTGGATAAACGTACAATAGGTACGTTTATAAATTTCCGCATATTCAATACTGAATTCTCTGTCTACCCGCGGCAGTTTGCCGACCTCCTGGGTTTCCACTCCAACTGCTTGTTGAGTGACCCAGCCGGGTATGACATAAAATCTTTTTGGGTGGAAATATGTGGAGAGTACGGAAAGGGGAAACACAGCACCACCAAAATTCACAATCCCACTCTGAGACTCTTAGCTCGCTGGGTCTCGCTCATCGTCT
The DNA here is from genome assembly GCA_022530915.1 of Paspalum notatum. Classification (NCBI taxonomy): domain Eukaryota; kingdom Viridiplantae; phylum Streptophyta; class Magnoliopsida; order Poales; family Poaceae; genus Paspalum; species Paspalum notatum. The sequence goes on from CM039692.1 coordinate 31,809,893, forward strand.
TTCCAAGAGGCGAGGTTCGTTGTACACCCAATGAAGACCTCAAGTGCCTCTATGCCATGGTCAAAAAAAAGCACAATGCTTCGGTCCTCGACATTGTCCACCACTAGATGGGCATGAAGCGACCAACACCCCTATAAGCATCACTTCCTTTGTCACCAGGATAGTAGCCAACTTGGGCCTCCTAGAGAATGCCCAACTTGACTACCTTTCTGACGACACATCACACTATGTGGGGGAGCAACACTTTGTCCAGGCACATTTCATGAAGCGAGACGCCGCAACTGGGAAACTGATCATGACATGGTTTGGGCATAGCCTTGAGCTGCCGCTTCCAGCACCGCAGTTCGACATGTACACTATCAGGAGCCTAACCATGCAGCTAGATGTGGAGGCACCACGCCAAAGCATCGGCGGCGTCATGACTAGAGCCCAGAGACGGCGAGCGGAGGAGTCACACCGCAGAGCCCGAGGAGAAGATTCTGAGGAACCCATCCATGCTTCCATACCATCTGAGCCATCCTGGTACTTCTCCAGTACCGGTGGTGAGAGTTCCTACCAGCCTTCCCATAATACACAACACTACGGAGGCGGTAGTGCATCACGTGCACTCAGTAGAGACCTAGGTCACTCTGCTTCAGCCCGGTACCGAACAACTGACATGGCCGACATCAACTCCGCAATGGAGGGGATGAACTTAGTCCAATACGATCAGCGGCTGTATCAGCAGGTAGGTGACATCTACCAACGCACGGAAGAGATGGGTCAACGGCTCTAAACCAACACGGAAATGCTCCAGAACCTGAATGAGCAAGTTGGAGCCGGCTTCCTCAATGCTCAGAACTTCTACAACTACTACTACCAATACCCCTAGCTTCAGCTTGGGGGGGATGATAGACCGTTATGAGCATGCCTCCTCGCGCCTGTGTCTTCTCAGAGTAAGGTGTCCCGTCTCTTGTCCTTGTCTCCTCCCATGTGCACCAGCAGTACCCCTGTCCGACCAAGCAGCAGCATCACCCATCCTACCAGTACCAGCAGTACCCCGTCCGACCGAGCAGCAGCATCACCGTCCTACCGAGGTAAGTACTTTCAATAATGTTTTTATTTATTTTCCTTTTTATTGCTTTTTCTAAAAAAAAGTGTCAATAAAAATAACTCTCAACTTTGATGCACATATCCTTCGTATGGAAATGATGAATAGTTGCTCTATTATGTTCATGCTTAGTTGTTTATGCACGTTCTACACTTAGCTTAATTTTGACCTTGTGTGTATAAGTTGAAATCTTGATCTTGTACTTAGTTGATGCCATTTGCATAACCTTGTCTAAGTTGTTGTGAGAAATGGTATGGCTAAGCACTAGTTTGTCTTCACATGTCCCTAGTAAGATAAACATCTCAGGTTTATTCTTTTGAAAAATAAAATGAAGTTCCCCCATCGGTTTTTGAATACCTACCAGAGCCAAATACATTGAAATATCTGAGCCTAGCTTGTTTAAGCTACTTAAAGTTATTTTGAGCTTTGTCAAATTTTGAGTCTCTTAGAATGGAATCATCTCTATCTTGTGAATTGTTGGAGCAAAAATCCACCACCACAAATGCATTTACCTATCCTGGGTATGCATCCATATATCTCCAAATAATGTCCTTAGCCTTACTCCTTCCAATCAAAAAGAGGTAGAGTATGGAGCCAACAAAAATATGAGAAAAAGAAAAGCATGCTAATCAAGCATGGCAAAAATATGAGAAAAAGAAAAGCATGCTAGTCAAGCATGGCAAAAAGAGAGAAAAATACAAAAAAGCTCTTTATTCATACCTAGCAATCTAAAAAGAGAAGGAAAGGAAACAAGGAGATTCGTCCATCCACCCACCAAATAAAGCTCCAACAATGAACAAGGCTAGATGATGTAGTACATTTCTTTGGTCCAATCTTTGGCTTTGCAAAACAAACAACTTAAGTAAGCTAAGTTCTTTCATGACCCTGAGCTCCACATAAGCCTTAGTATAGGAAGTTCTTAGCCATGCTCTAGGCTTCAATGGTGAGGATACACTTCGAGCGATCAAGAGTACCTTTGGGGAAACTTGTTTTCTTTTGAAAAAAAATCTTTAAAAACACCTGAGATATGAATCCCAAAAGACATGCTTGGAGCAAAACCTGCAGCTAAGTCGTTCTTCCTCTCAACCGCCCAAGACATGGTAAGACAAAAAGATGCACCACAGGTATGAGTGAGAGTGATCATTGCATACACTATGGTTAGAGGTAAAAGCATGGGTGTCGTCTGTGCATAACTCCTATTCATGAGCATCGATATTGCAGCAACTCCTGATCCATAACCCATCTTGGCTTTACTCGAGGACGAGCAAAGGTCTAAGCTTGGGGGGGTGTTGACGGTCATTATTGCACTACCAATAACCGTCAACTATCCATGAACATAGAGGAAAACATGCCAAAATATGGATAAACCTGTGCTACTAACATATTTTCACAAGTTGTGTTGAATATTTGATTGTAGGTACAAAGATCAGCAGAAAACAGACAAATTTGGCTAAGTCACAGGGTCATTAGCCAGTGGGGTCGCCCGGCTCCAAGCCAGGCCGCCCGGCACCGCTCCAAGCCGCCCGGCCTGACTCAGGAGCCAAATCAGCTCATCTTCGACCTGCATGTGCATAAATGATGTGTCAACACACTTGTGAAGTCCAAATGCCGAATGCAACTTGTCAAGTACAGGAAGGCTTGCCACATGACCGATCCAACACTTGGATGGGTGAAGTCAGCAATCCACGAGACTTCAATCCTGCGGCTAAGGAAGAATAGCAACACAAGCAAAACCATAGTGCACATAGCTAGATTTACTTGCATAGGTTTTGCTTAATAGTTGTAGCTTTTAGAGAATTTAATTTTTAGAAATCCTAATTCACCCCCTCCCTCTTAGGCGTCGGTCCGTCCTTCAATTGGTATCTGAGCCGGGCTGCTCAATCTAGTCCATTTCATTGTCATTAGAGCTCACAACTCATATTTGGACTTTTGGCTTCACCGCCGGATTGAGTACTTGAGACGTCTTAGAGTGGGAGGATGAGTTCTAGTAGGGCTCCTCACTTTGACGGCATGAACTATCCCTATTGGCGTGTTAGAATGGCTAGTTATCTAGAAGTCGTAGGGTTGGATGTTTGGAGAGTGACAAAGGAAGGAACGAAACCCCTCTCTCGGCCGGCAAAACCGACAAAAGCCGATGAGAAAGAAATACAGTGATATTTTGTTTGGGGCTTTGAGCATTGATGTATTTAGTAGAGTATGTAGCCTCTCAAGAGCTCATGAGATTTGGGAATCGCTTCAAGCACTCCATGGCGGCACAAGTGATGTCAAGGAGCAAAACCTTGGCTTGGTTCGGTGTGCTTTAAATTCTTTTACTATGTTTCCTAATGAATTGGCTAATGACATGTACTCACGCTTAAATGTTCTTGTCAAAGAGTTCAATTCAATAGGTGACACCAAGCTAAGTGATGCCGATGTTGCAAGGAAGATCATCGAAGTGCTTCCAAAAGACAAATATGCAAGCATCATCACCTATCTTCTCCAACAAGAAATGAGCACCTTCACGCCCACCAAGGTTCTTGGCAAGATCATTGCATTTGAGCAATACCGAGGGATTGGCCAAGACATCTCTTCATCCAAGTCACATGCACTCACTATTCATGGTGAAAAGAAGAAGATGAAGAAGGGCAAGAGCAAGAAAGAAGCAAGCTCAAGCTCAAATGAAGAAGAAGATAGTGATGAAGACAATCAAACCCAACACTCCTCCGATGATGATGATGAAGAGATTGTAATGTTGATCAAAAGAATGGAGAAGGCATTGAAGAAGCTCAACTCCAAGGGTGTTCCCATCACAATTGAGGAAATTGAGCACAACCGCCAAAGGAAGAAGGAAAGAAAAGGTGGTTGTTTTGGATATGGTGAGAAGGGGCATTTCATGGACTCATGTCCTATCATTGCCAAGGAGGAAAAGAAAAGGAGGCACAAGCTCAAGAAGGAGAAAGAACAAAGAGAGAGGCACAAGGCGCTTATGAGCATCGGCAAGTGGGTAGATGTGTCAAGCGATGAAGATCATCATAAGAAGCACTCCCACAAGCCTACTTTGCGCAAATCATCCTCTACTTCGCACAAATGCCTCATGGCTAAAGGTAAAAATGAAAGCGATGTAAGTGACGACGATGCCCCCTCATATGATGAGCTTGTTTCCCTTGTCCGTGAGCAACAAGTAGCTATAGTTGATTTACAATGCAAAAACAAGAGTCTTAAAGCTCAATTGGCTAGCGCATCAACCAATTATGAAGAATTGGTGCTTAAGTTTGATATGGTCCTAGACCATAATGATGAGCTAACAAAGAAAATTGATGCTCTTGATCCAAAAGCTACTTCAAGTGATGCATCCACACTCTCTTTTGAAAAATCTAAAAAGGATGCTTCTACCTCTTGTGATTTAATTGATAAACCTCACTCACCCCTTTGCAAGCCATTTGTTAGTTGGTATGAAGAAACTTGTAGGGAGGAGGAAAATGAGGTGCTTAAGCAAGAGGTGGATCGGCTCATGAAGGAAGTGGCATGGTTACAGGATCAAAGGGAGCAAACCCAACCTTCTCAAGATAACTGCCACAAAGGTGGTGAAGAAGCTTGAGGAGAGTCAAACCGTGGTGTGCTTCCTTTGCAATAAAGAGGGCCACAAGTCCTACATGTGTAGGTTAAAGCAAAAATGAGATGCCAAGAAGAGAGAGGGAAAACAAAAAAAAAGTGTCACTCCTAAGGAGACGTAGAGCCATAAGGGCTAGAGAGGGCTTGGAGACTTGGCTAATTTCGGTTACAAGGTCTCAAGTGAGAAAGCCAAGTAATAAAGATCATCTCATACCCAAGTCCTTTCATGAGTGTGGTAGCTAGGTTTGTTTTCTTTTGCTATTTGCTTTAGCATCTAGCTGCCTTCCTTGCCTAGGTTTGCATGAGCATATCTAAATTCAAGTAATGCATGCCTCGGCTATCTTATGGTAGGTTGCTTGTGTCTCATGCTAACCCATGAGCAACCTACATGGTTTCTTAGTTTAGGTCCAAATCATAGGGTGAGCTCCTCCATTGGACTTGGATGTCTAGTGCATGTCTCTCACAAGCAATTCAAAGCTTGTATGCACACCTTTAGGGGGAGCCTATCCTATGGTTTGTTGCTTTAAGACTAACAATGCTTCCAAGTTAATTATGTGTGTAGTCTCATCTATGTCCCCGGAGGTATGCATGAAGTTAAGGAAAATGGACTTCAATTTGGTAACACCTTCATTGGTGTACATTTCAATTCTTTAGAGCTACCTCCGTGCATAATATAGTTTAAGCTTCCCTTTTGTCTTAAATGACTAATTGTGCATTTGGTTCATCTACCAATCTTATGTATGCACACATTTAGGGGAAACTTAGCCAATGTTATGTGAGTCTCATGTATTGTGATCCATTCGACCTCCATATCTTAAGGATCATAGTATGTTGGACTCTCCCTTGTGCTTTTAATACTTTCCTTTTTGGTGTTTGATTCCAAAGGAGGAGAAATTGTGGACTCAAGCAAGCATGCAAGGAGTTGAACATGAACCGGGAATGGAAGATCAAAGAGGACCAAAGGAGGTTGCCGCATGATCAAGAACAATGGGGGAGAAATGAAGATCAAGATCAAGGCAATGGTCCAAGAAAAAGAGGGAAGTGGCATTGGAGTAAGGGGGAGCCTTATGTCCATTGACCACAAGAGAGGACAAGATCATGGCAAGGGCAAGACATGAGCAAATTCTTCCAATCTTTGCGGAATTAAAATGTCTATTGGTATCATTGCATATTTTTTGGGCACCAAGAGATCCAGGGAAGCCCCATCGAGTGCACCGACGAGACGAAGAAGTCCAAGATTGAAGATGCAAGTCCCAGTGCAAAATGCCACCATCGGACGGTCCGATGGTCCCACCATCAGACGGTCCGATGGTTCATCGGACGATCTGGGCAGCGAGGCAGAAAACGACCAAGTCCAGGCGCTTCAACGCATCGGACGGTCCGATGGTCCCACCATCGGACGGTCTGATGGTTCATCGGACGAGTTGGACAGAAGGTGCAACAAACTCAAGACCGTGGGCATTCCACGCATCAGACGGTCCGATGGTCTGACCATCGGACGGTTCGATGGTCTCAACGGTCGGCTGAGTTCCAACGGTCGACTGCAACGGCTAGTTGGGAGCGACCATCGGACGGTTCGATGGTCACGACAGAGCAGATTCCTTTGCTCCCAACGGCTAGTTTTGAGGTCCGATGGTCTCAACGGTCGGCTGAGTTCCAACAGTCGACTGCAACGGCTAGTTGGGAGCGACCATCGGACGGTCCGATGGTCCTACCATCGGACGGTCCAATGGTCACGACAGAGCAGATTCCTTTGCTCCCAACGGCTAGTTTTGAGGCTTGGCCTATATATATCCCCATGGCCGGCCTCTCCATTGTGGTTAGAGTATCCTGAGCTCATACTAGTGTTGATACACATTTTCCATGCCCATTTGAAGTGTAGCAACCACTTTTGAGAGCCCAACCACCACAAGAGCAAAACTAGACACATCCGGCATAGCTAGTGCTTAGTGCATCCTTGCTTAGGCCACCTTGTCTATCTTCCGTGCCTACGTGCACGTTTACCCTTGTGTGTGTGCGGTTGTAAGTTTTGCGAGACCCTCCGGAGTGTGGAGTGGCCACCACCACCTTGTGAGAGGGAGGAAGGCCCTCGGCGGTTTGCCAAAAGCTTTCCTTAGTAGAGACGGCGGGGTAGCTCCGCGAGAAGGACTCGGAAGACCCTAACGGCCGTATCCATCCTCTACCCTTGCGTGGGCGAGGCAGTGGTACGGAAGGACCACGCGAGAGATAGGCTCGAGTGGGTGTGTACCGAGGATACCCGAAGACCCGACTGTGGTTGCTTGACTTCCGCGGAAGTCACTTTGCCATCCTCCACCCTTGCGTGGGCGAGGCCGTGTTCCTTTAAGGACCACGCGAGAGCAAAGCCCTTAGTGGAGCACCAATAAGGACATAGGAGGTAGAGATCGCGAGTCTCTCCGAACCTCGGGAAAAACATCGCCGTGTCTCCGTGTGCCATCACTATCGTCAACGGAAGTTTGCATTTTCTATCCCATCTCCTTACCTTCCGCATTTACATTCTTACAATTGTGTGCTTACATTCCTAGACTAGCTTGATAGGTTAGTTTCTAGGTGGAACTAGGTTGCAAGTCTTAGCCATGGTAGAATAGCAACACTAGCAAAACCATAGTGCACATAGCTAGATTTACTTGCATAGGTTTTGCTTAGTACTTGTAGCTTTTAGAGAGCTTTAATTTTTAAAAATCCTAATTCACCCCCCTCTTAGGCGTCGGTCCGTAGAAGAGAGAGAGCAAGGGGTGGCCAAGGGGTTGGCCGAGCAACCCTATGGCGTACATGGCCAGCGGGCCCAAAGACAGGTGTCGCAGCACCCTGACAGATTCGGTCTATCACCTTGCGACATGATTTCCTGTCGACTCTTAAGTTCAAATGTCGTGAAACCAGTTGGGTTGAAAAGCTTATCTCCTTAGCTTTCCAATGATATGTAGAACGCCCAAAACGGAGCCTATATTTGGCCTGGGCGTCCGTTTTCGTGAGGCCTGATCTAACAGTCTGAACCGGACTCGAATAAATTGGACTTCAATGTGGATTGGACTTTAAACTCCATCTTCGCTTAGGCCTTGGTCGTATGCGTATTGGTCATGTCCTTATCAGAAGTGGGCAAGGGAATGCAGGCGTTTGTCATATTTTGTCATAGAAATTGATCAGGTGGTAATTAAGTTGAAATGAATTAGCCTTCAAGAACACCAAGGACTGATCAACGTGTAAGGTCAAGTAAAAAACTCTCCATAGTTGGGTATGTGTTATGTGTATGAAGTGCCACGGTGTAAGAGTAATACATTGTAATACATGTACGAAATGATCAGGGTGTCAAGAGTATATCAAAGCGATGTAGTGGAGTAGTTTATATAAGCCTTAGAAGTAGCCAGCTGTTTTGAGAAAGGGGGCCTAGAAAAAGTTGTAAATTTGGATGACACGATAGCATCGGATCATTTACTGCGTTGTGAACATCTCAAAACATGATTTTTTTTTTTGGAAAAAGAAGCTTTATTGATCTTAGCAGATTACATCAAGTGATAGAAATACTAAGAAAACCTTTCAGCCTCTACACAACTAAGGTGTGCACAGCCAAATGAGAAAAAGAAAAAAACGAAAAACATGACTAGCACCAACATGCCATAGCCAACTTAGTCTTTGGCTCTGTCCACCAACAAAATAACACATGAGCCGAGATGAGCCTCTCCAAATGCAACGCCTCCAAGAAAGGTACGATGTGATCTCACACCGATGCTGCAATGATCCAGCCAATGAAGTCCAGAGTAAGGCTCTGTTTGGATACAAAGTATTTTTAAAGTTTTAGACAAATACCATGGTTTTGTAAAATACTTAGGTATTAGAAATAGAAAAGGTGTTTGGATGTAACAAATTTTGGAGCTTTGGAAACTGCAGTATTGATAAAACCAGAGTTTTTTTTGAGTTTTGAAAACTGTACCCCGACCCTCTTTTTTGTTTACAGAGCTCGATGCACGCGCTGACAGCCCACGACGCGCGTACTTTTTGGGCGGCGCGCGAGACGAAAATTTATTGCGCACCTCCTTTTAACCGCGCAATCAATTTCTTCCCACCAGTCGCACTCCGGGAACCAAGAAAACTCACCTGCATTCCTTCCATGCCAAGCGCAGATGGGAAGGATGGGAGAAAAGGGCAAGGTATGTTCCTTGATCTTCTACTGTTTATTGCCTCCCCTGATTTCGATTGCCTTCGAAGTAATGTGTTTGGAGTTCTCCGCCAGTACTGTGGATCCTTCGCATTTTTGTCATTGTCGATTTGCTTGAGGGCTGGGGTTGGCTGCGCGGTCGCCGCTGTCGATCTACTTGCGAGGGTTGCCATCGTGCTTCTCTAGGCTGGCCGCGCGGTCGCCGTTATAAGCTCGCTGGGCGGAATCGAATGCCAGATGCTTGTTGTTGCCGTCGATCCGGTTGTGCGGTTCAGCCACGCATAAACCACTGCCCTTCGTCTTGCCGGGGCCACCTGCGCGGTCGTCGCTGTTGATTCGCTAGGTGAAATCGTACGCCGGACGCCGGTCACCACAGTCGATCTGTGCGGAGACCCGTGAAGACAGACCTCAATCTCTATTTGTACTATATCTAGCCTCGACCTTGGCCTGTGAATATAGAACTCGATCTCTGTTTGAACTATATCTAGCCTGCATACTTTGTTGATATGCTTTCTTAATTACGATTCAATTTAATTTGTTCAGTTTATTTCCAGTCAATGCTTTGGATATAGATAGAATTAATGCAATATGCTTATATATAAACTTGTACCATTATTTTTGTGTTCTTGAACATTTCTATAAGCATCTGAATGTTGAACAGTGAAAAAAAGTAACCACGTGTGTATGGACAGACACACGTGGTTACTTTTTTTCACTGTTCGCCTAAACGGTCGTTTAGCCCGTTTAAACACCGTTTAAACGCTAAACAGTGGCTCACCGTTTCCGTTTAATTGGCCATTTACACCGTTTAAACCCGTTTAAACGGCCGTTTAGCACCGGATAATGGCTAAACAGTGGGTGACCGACTGTTTACCGTTTAGGCTAACACTGCTTTTTTTATTCATGAAGTGTTTATTTATAGGTGGCATGTTTCCGTAGGGAAAAATCAAAGTCTAGAGCCAATTGGAGTGATGCACAAACCAAATTTCTTGTTTCCATGATGAAGGAGTATCATCTCACGGCAAGATATCGTGGCCAGAATGGATGGACCAAAGAAGGTTGGAATAGCATGGCCACTCGTTTGAACAACAAATTTCCTCAAGCAAAAAAAAAACAGTGTCACAACTTAAGGACAGGGAGCAAAGGCTTAAGAAGGATCATAATATTGTAAAATCAGTTGTGTCCAAGAGTGGATTTGGTTGGGACCCCGACATAAAAATAGCAACATCTATTAATGAAAAGTGGGAAGAGCTGTCTGAAGATCAACAGAAGTGGAGAAATAAACCATTTCCATACTACGATGATTCATATGACATTTACGATGGTATGTAATGAACCGTAAACAACTATTTCTTATTAGTAATTTCAATGTTGTTTATATTAATTTTTGTACCTCATGTGCTTTCAGGAAAACTAGCAGAAGGAAAGCGTTGTAGGAGGACAACAAATTGGCAACCAGATAAGCACAAGATAAGGTCATCCTCACAGGGAGACAATGTCTATGAGACTGGTATGGATTGTAGTTTAGGATCACTAGGTACAAATACACAAGACACAAGATTTGATCTTAATTTTGGATTTGAAGATGGGCCCAACACTAATGCTACTGAGTCAATATATATTGACCCTATTGATGAGCCAGAGAGTAGCCATGATCCTAGCATGAACAGAGAGGGGAAAGTAATTGAAAATGAAGCACCAAGTAGTAGGAATCAACGTGCTAGGGTAGCTGACAAAGGTCCTGAGAAAAATAAACCAAAGAAAAACAGGGATGTATGCTTGAGAGTCTAGTTGCCTTGAGGAAAGAGGAGCTTGAGAGCTATAAGGAACTTAAGTCGAAGCAAATCGAGAGCTACAAAGAGGTTAAATTAGCACAGATGGAAAGAACTGACCCTAACAATGATCCTTACTCTATGGCAAAGTGTGTTGCAAAGTTACAGGAGTTGGATGTTCTTCCTGCACCAGTGCACCAGAACTGTTGAAGACAATCAACTATCTAAAGCAGGATAAATTGAACAAGGAGATATTCATGATACCGAAGGGTAATGATAATATTGTGGAGTTCATCAAGGAAGCCGTCGGCTATGTTGAATTTTATGTGAGACCGAAAACAAAATAGTATTAAGATTTAGTATTAGAAGACTATTTAGTTCTAATGCATTTATTTGCTTATTGTTGATGATGGACCTATTATTTTTATACTTAGCTAAATGTCAGTAAGTACAATTGTATCGGTAAGTATCATGTACCAGTACTTTTCTACTTGATATATTTATTTCAGACTCAAAAGGTGTTATTAAAAAATAAAACATTATGCAGCAGTACACTAATGCGACATTTATTGTAGAAAAATAGAAACAAGCTCATGCATCATTTCTTCTATTACGCTGTAGATAAATATTGTAATCTCTCCACCTGCCATCAGCTATTTTATCCCTCTTTGCGCTGCCCAATGCTCTTCGTTGGTTTAGAGTTTATATAGTGTGTATCTCCACTAGGAATACCAACTATTTCCCTCTCTTCGATGCACAAACCAGATTGTTCGATCCATTGCTCGCTTCCCTCATGGCTGTTTATAAAATTTTGAAGCACGCAGCATGATAGCACAATGTCTGCCTGTGAGTCAATAGGATGATGAGAAGCACACTTTAATATTTGAAAATGCATCTTTAGAACACCGATAATACGTTCAATATGATTACGGAGTTGTGCATGTCTCAGATTGAATAATTCTTGTGGAGTTTGTGGCCTTTGGTTGCTTCTACCTTGCTCATGTAAATGGTATCTTACATTACGATATGGTGCAATGAAGTTTGGTGTATTGGCATATCCTGCATCAACTAAATAAAATTTTCCTTCAGGCACATAAAAACCATTTTATAGTGCATCTTGCAACACTTTTGCATCCGAAGCAAAGCCTTCCCACCCTGCACTGACATGTACAAATTGATTATCAAAATTACATGCAACCATGATATTTTGAGACAATGTCCCTTTTCTGTTTCGGTAAGGATCTTGTAGACATGGAGCTATGGAAATTGGAATGTGTGTTCCATCTATTGCTCCAATACAATTCTACAAATATAACTCTAGTTAAAATTAAAAATAGTAGGACAGTACAAATGTATAACTGTGTGTGAATGTCACCAATAGTATCTTAAAGTATGGCATGAACTTTGAATTACTTGAAATTTTGAATGGAATGTTCACAGTTGGCAGCTGTATCAAGCTTGTAGATAAATTGACCATTGCTCTTAGTACTGTCCCAAAGTGTCTGCTTATTGTTTCTCCACTATGCAGGAAGCGCCATTGCATATCGCAATTGCTTGCATTCTTTGAGACAGCATACATGAAGATAGCTACCTGTTCTTCAACAGTGACTCCTCTTGTATCTTGCAAAAGATTTCTCTCACGAAGCAAATCCACCAATTTGTGAAATATGGCTTTCTCCATCCGAAATTCCAGCTTGCATGCTAACTCATGACCCTTTAAAACTTCGGATACATATTGCTCTCCTGTAAGAATGGAATCATGGATTTGTGTACGAACTACTGAAGAATCACCACTGAGATTATAGCCACTGATGAGAGCAAATTCGTCGTCATCTCTTTGCTTTCTTTTGAAGAAATTTCCCCACATTGTGAGAATTAATAAAGGCAGAGGGGTTTGGATATGTGGACAAATATGCTCATGAATGTAGTCGTCGTTGCCAAACTGTTATAGCCTATATGTACATACATATATAGAATGACTGAGTGTGGTTAGTCCGTGATAACAGAGGATAGGAAAGATCCGGTCAAAATGGTAAAGATAGACATTGGTTAGTTTGCTCCAGATAAACAAACTGCTGTAAGATCGGATCAAAAAGCATATTTGCAGGACTAGTATTCAGCGATAAGCAAGGATCAAATTTGACTAGGTTTAAATAATATATGATGACTCAGATAACACACAGCTCCTGATAGGTACGGAGCAACACCGGCAGGTCTACGCATGCATGCAAATGGCGATACTGCAATTATCCAAACAGGGTTGTGGTTTTCCAAAAACAGAAAAATACTACAGTATCTAAATACCGTGGTAATACATGGCTATGGTTTTTAAAACTATGGTTTCTCAATACTTCAGTTTTAGAAAACCACAACACCCAAACAGAGCACCAAAGAGAGAGAAATCCTCGTACTTCAAACAATGGCTTCAACAATACCAAAGTTAGGGACAACCAACTAATAAGGCTAGCCTAGAGATTTCTCCCTGAAGTCGAAGAACCAGATACATAAGAGTACCACCGCATTGAAACATCACGGTGTTGTTTCCACCCTCAGACCAATCAATGTTGTCATACCACTTAGTCTTAGCCAACGGCCAGAAACTCTACACAAACAAACAATTTTTAGATGTTCAACCCTATGACGACTGATTCGCGAACAAGCCAATAAACATGCGATCATCAAGTCTGTAGAACCCATCTAAAAACAGAATGTGTCAAAAAAAAAAGGAGGTCCGTGAAACAATACCAAAATGACTAATGTCCAAAAGCAAGAAAGAACAACAATAACAATACCTAAAGACTAAATTGCGAAGAGTAGTCGCTCTTCAACATGCTGTCTCAGCGGGCAGTTACTACGTTATACTGAAATCAATATGGACCGTTTATTTTGATACATCTAAATGGATAATTCGAGGTTAAGAGGTAATAGATTAAAATAATATTTATCCATAAAATGTCTAACTACCCACCATGATCTTCTGTAACCTGTTTCTTTTGAAGGGGGCAACTACGACAACGGTGAGCTATCCCAACTTGTTTTTTTATTTGGCTTAACAACTTGAACCACATGAATTATTGGAACATTATTTTTTGAACATGGCATTCTTTTCTCTGATTTTGAGAATAGAGAAAATGTGGATAAATAATAATATTAATAGATCATGTAGCCTTTATTTTAACTATGCTCATAGGTTATCTCTTGCTTTTTAACGCGTCGAGAGACCAATGCAACGTGTATTGAAAATATATTTTTTTTAACGTGGCATTTTTCTCATTTTACGAACAGAGAAAGGGTAGAGATAAAATATTCATAATATTATATCTGACTACCTAATTACCTACAGGTGATCTTGTAACATGTTTTGGCGTGACAACTTCCACTAGCTATTGCAGCATCTTTTCTTTTCAAGTGATGTTCTTTTGTTGGGACGTGATCTGTGTAGTGTAACCCATTTTTTGAACGTGAGGAACAGAGTGGACGGGGGCAGAGCCGGAGGACACGGAGAAATGACACCTATTTCGGCGAAAGGGATAGCGTCAGGGTGTTTATTTTTCCTTTTCATAAATTATTCTTTAAAAAAATTAATGGCTTAGATTCATTTGGGATCTTACCTGCAGGAGGTAATTTGTGTACCGTAGACGAACCCGTCTCAGCGACCTTCAACAACGGCTCAGATATTCAAGCTGCTGCCACCTTATAAAATTCTTAGTGTACATGAGATCATTGGGCTGGCCTCTTAGTACTGAAAATTTAATTTGATGAAAATCCGAATATATATGAAATCATTCAGCGCGTCTACTAATCCGAGTCAAACGCTTTTTAAGCTAGCCAGATGGCAGATGCAAAACATTTGGCAGTCAGGCCAGCTTCTTTTCTACTAGTAGCAGAAGCTGCCAAGCGGATAAGCAGTTCCAAAACAGCACGAGTCCTGCAGCTGCTGCGTGTTTCGTCGAAGCTTCTGTCATTGCTTGCAAGGTCGCAATCGCAACCCTCCAACCCCCAACGTTGAAACTATTCCGGTCTTATAAAGCACAATGACAAAAAAAATTCCTATGCGAAGAGGGATAATGCAGGAGAGACCTGCAGCTGGCGAGCTGCAGCGTTGTGTCGTTTGCAAGGCCGCAGTGCATAGACAGGATCACAGGAAGGATAGGACAAAACGTTGCATTCACAGCTCCATACGTGAAAATGTTGTCCCACACAAGCATTAAGATTTCTCATATCATGGATAGTCCTCGTGTTTATATACTATGTACTTATGTAGGGATTATATAGATATAGGCATATAACCGTGTCTCGGAATGATAATTTTTTGAGTTAAATGCATGGGAGGCCCTCAAACTTATCGTGGTGTACCAGATAGGTACACGAACTCTCAAAACGCATTTTCAGCACACTAAACTCGTTATAGTGTACCAGATAGGTCCATGAACTCTCAAAATGCATTTTTATCACTCTAAACTTGTTAAGTGATGCACCGCAGGTCCATACCTTCATTTTCAGCACACTAAACTTGTTATAGTGTACCAGATAGGTCCATGAACTCTCAAAATGCATTTTTATCACTCTAAACTTGTTAAGTGATGCACCGCAGGTCCATACCTTTTCGTTTTATATTTATTTTTTCAATTAAGCCCCTAGAATGTTCTATCTCTTCTGTTCTACTCTCTTAGTTCATTCTCCCCTCTCTGTAGCCGCCCAACACCGTCCCACTTCTTTCCCCCATCCATGGCTTCCCGGCACCCTTTCTCAGGGCTAGTGCCGTGTCCAAGGCTGAGGGGGAGCGGCCTTCTACCCCTCCTCCGCGTCGTCGTCTCCCACGCCACGCCATCGGCTGCCGGCGCCGGATCCGCTGCGGCCAAGACTAGATTTGCATGGAGCCACCGCCGTCACACCGAGCCAAGCTCTGGTCGCCGACTCTGCTCTTCTTCACCGCCTCTCTCTCCACCGCCTCCCCACACCACTGTCGCACGTTCCTCTCTTCCGCAGCCACCCAACACTACTACTCCTCTTGTTCATCGCCGTCCGATGTCGTTCCTTCCTCTCCCCACACCACGCTAGCCATTGACGATGGCCTCCTTATGGCACCGCCGCGCCATGGACAGATCCGAGATGGGCCTGCCGGTGCTTTTGTCTCACCATCGGCGTAGGAAAAGGAGGGAAGACGCTGCCAAATCTGTGGTTATGGAGGGCGGAGGAGGTAGTGAGCGATGGAGGAGGCGATGGGCAACAGAGGAGTAGGTAGGCGAGCAACAGCAAAGGAGGAGGAAGCGGGGTAGCCGGCGAAGGAGGAGGTAGTGGGCGAGTGGCCAAGAAGAAAAAGAAGGCACGATGAGCAAGAGGCGGAGCGGACGGTGGTGGAGGTGGCGGTGGCCGAGGATGTGTAGGATATGACACCGAGTTCCTTCCTGCTGCAGTGAAGAGGGATAATGATGGAGTATGAGAGATAGAACATTCCAGGGGTTTAATTGAAAAATAAACATAAAACGAAGGGGGTATGGACCTGTGGTGCATCACTTAACATGATTAGTGTGCTGAAAATACGTTTTGAGAGTTTGTGGACCTATCTGGTACACCATAACAAGTTTAGAGGTGCTAAAAATGCGTTTTGAGAGTTTGTGGACATATATGGCACACCACGACAAGTTTGAGGACTTTTTATGCATTTAACTCATAAGATTACAATTTATAGTCGCTTTAAGGTGTAGGCTGGCTGAAGGCAGCGTTCACATCCAACTTGATGGGATCACTCTGAGCTTCCGTTATGTTGTTACTGTCTACTCTCTCCGTTCCACAATAAGTGATGTTTTAGGATTTTTACGACAGAATAAGAAGGGTGGAAGATGACGCATGTATCCCTGGTTAACAGACTAATATTTTTTTTATTGGTATATGCATGCATACAAATTAGTTTTTTTTTTAGAAACAATTAATCTTATAAAACAGTATTTATTGTGAAATAAAATTTGAATACTAAAATAACATTTATTGTGGGACAGAGGGACAGGGAGGACATGGTTTTGGGGTTTGCTACCCAATGTTTAGTGGGCGCGCCTGCTGCATGTGCGACGCACGCCATGTCCCCCCTCACATGCCCCGCGTGGGCCTCGCAACGGGGATGCATGAACGCCACAGGTCCACAGTGAGTCTGGGTTTGCTAAAATAAAACGGTGTGGTCTAAAATGTTTATAATAATGGTTGGGTAAAAAAAGATTGTCTATACACTGTAGCGCTATTGTGGATAGAGAGAGTAGTTGAAATAGTAAAAAAATCGTGGATAGGCATGTTTTTTTTAAACAATGGTCGGAGATGGTCTAAGGCTATCTCCAATAGAGAAGTAAAAGGCATCGCTTAAAACACTATTTGACACTGTCGCGCTATCGTAGATAGAGAGAAAGTTAGTTGAAATAGTAGAGAAATAGTGATACAGACGTGCATTGGGATTGTCTCACGCATGGCATATGTGATGTTATACTACGGCATACGATATGGTATACCGTATACGGCAGCAGCTACATACACATGCAACGTCTCATATGACGTTTCTTGAGTCGCGCGCTCGTGCTCTGCGTGGACAAAAGAAGCAAAAGCGGCCGCTTCCTAGCCCACCACTAGGGCAGGCCGCCTAAAACTGGGCCCATGGGAAGCGGTAACGGCGCACTCAGATCAGATCTACGGTGCCTATATCTCCTTCGTACGGCTGCCGCTTGCCGGCTGTTGGTTTCCTTTCTTCCTCCGGTAGATTCCCCACACCCTCCCTCCCTCCCTCCCCCGGCGATGGCGATGCCCCCTCTCCCTCCAGCTCCATCCATCCAATCCAAAAACCGTGTCTGTCCTCAAATCATCCTCTCGATCTCCATGGCCGAGCTCCGAGTTTTGTCCGTCCATGCACGCACATATAGCACGCAGGCCGGGCCGGATGAACCCATGAAAAATAGATCGATGTTGCGGTGGCGGCCGTCCATCGAGGCCGGCGTATTACGTACCGGCGGGGCTGATGCGCGGCAAGGAGGGCTGACGGGCTCCTTACCGGCCGGCCGCCGCGCGCGTGGACGGTGCGGTGCAAACAGCTAGCGCTCGTCGCCGCCGGCCTTTGCGCCGGAACCACCTCCGTCGGCGTGCTCTGCTTCCTCTCCATCCACCATCTGCGGATCTCTGCCTTCTTACCGGAATCACGGTTACGGTTACGTGTCCCGGAACCTCAAGCGGTGTATACAAGTCCTACGGTACGCATCCTGCAGTCTATTTACTGTTCTAGCTGAGCTGGTTTCTCTCCACGGTATACAGCTGAGTTGATTTGGCTTGCTGTTTGAATTACTTTATTATTTGCAGCAGATGACTTTGGATTTCTCCCCCCAGAGTTGGGTTTCGGGAGTCAGAGGATAATCAGAGATAACCCCGGCTGGTTCCTGTGTCCTGCATGCCCGTGCGATGAGAGATCTTAGATCCGGACTCCCCGTCATCACATGGTACTATGGTAGCCCTAGTAGTAATTTTTACTACCAAGTACGGAGTACTCCAGTAGACCCCGCGCTCTAGCGTGTCTTATCTGTACGTCTTTCATTGAGTTTTAGCGTCACCAGTCTTCCATATAAAGTTACTGTACCCCGGCATCCGCGTTCCCAGTTTGCTCCGTATGCGCACTGCCATCGATGCCCTGATGACTGACAGAGCTGGATCCACAACTGAGTCCACTCGGTGGGTGGACGGGACGGGAGGGCACCAACCTCCATAATTTGTTCTCGTTTTGTGTTTAATTTCATAGTAGCAGTTAACTTTTGTGCTGACAACCTCTATCTAACGATTGATTTTTTTTTAATATTCAATTAAGAGACAGATGCATCAATGCCGTAGATAATGGTTGCTTATACAGTTATCGTGCGTGTAAAATTGCTAGCCTTGGGAGGGATACCCTCATTTATATAGTTATTCCTGCTGTGCAGCCTGGAGAAGGTACCAATGCAAATGGCGGGGGCAAGACACTACTACTACTATAGGTAGGAAGATCACGAGAGTGCATGTTAAAACCGATCGAGGAAGCAGTGCAACCTTCTGAGAATAATGGCAGATCTCACAACTCAACCGGGCAGGAGTTGTCCATGAAAAACCTATCAAAGTGCTTGTAAATGTCCAACCTATTTGTTTGATTTTGTAAGTATTTGCTGTTAATTTGTGTTGACATGGAGTTGAGTGATGCTGATCATGTTGAGTGTTTGTTTTTGCAGATTCAATTAAGAGTTGGCATAGTATATTATTACCGAGTATGCATGGTGCATCTATCAGGTGATACATGCGCCACTTTTGTTCATGCCATAGATTTGGAAAGAAGAGCCCACATCTTTATCTTTTCCTTCTGCAATCATCAAAATTGAGAATGACAACGGTATGCATGTGCAATTCCTTGTGCCTTTCACGATCGAGTGTCGAGAGACACCAAATATAGAACAACACACTTATTGGATCACTGTGTTTTTTTACTACTGTTTGTCTACTCAAACCAAACAATTTTGGATCACAAGGCAAGCAAGGTTCTCAAACTCATCAGCCTGACCGGAAGTTGTACAAGAACCACTCAAGGTTACATTTCCCTCAACTATAGTTGTGCTAGATTTTCTGCAAAATCATAAAAGTTATAAGAGCATTTCCAACAATCCTAAATTTGAACACCTATTTTCTCATATAAGGGCCGTCCTAACCATATCCCCCCTTAAATTTAATTGTCCCACATTAGCCCCTTAACCATATCTCCTCAGACACGTGGGGTTGGTGACCTTGAAGCGGCAACCTGTGACGGTGTCCACGATGGCACCATGGCATGCAGGTTTGGCATGCCAAAATTTTAGCAATTTTGACTATGTTTGAATCTAGACTAAAATTTGTCCAAATAATAAATTTCTCATTCGAATGAGTTATTTTGGGCTCAAAAAACCTATTAAAACAAAAAATTTATTGTTTGACTAAATATTTATCTAGATTCAAACGCAGTCAAAATTGCCAAAATTTTGGCATACCAAAAGTTTGGCTACCAAGCAAGCTCAAACATTCAACTGTGGGGGCGCTGAGGTGCCCGTGACATGTGGTAGAGCTTGCATGGCCTAGGCACGCAGTCGGTGACATACTAGAGGCAGGAGGTGGTGTTGCACAAGAGAAGGCGCGAGTGCCCCATCATAGGCAGCTGCAACCAACAATGCAACGGAAGCTGTAGGGATGGGGAAGGAAGAGATAAGGAGGTGCTAGGTCTGTCTTGTTAGAGGTAGATAAAGTGATAAATCTATTATTTTTAAGGAAAAGAATAAATGAAATAAAATATATAGGGGGTACCATTGCATGAAAAAGTGATTTAGTGTGTAGAGTCTTTTAGAGGGGGTATGTGAATATTCTTTTAGGGAGTAAGATATAGAGAGCACCGTTACAAATAGCCTTAGGTCTCAAAAATATACAAGACAAAGCACCAATCGTGCCAGATTTGAAGGGCAAGAGGGATTGTTTAGGATGCCATTGAATACCGTCATTTAGGATGATTGTTGGAGAGTTACTTTTATTGCTAAAACTCAGATTAAACAATTAGTGGTTGGATTATTGGACTGATGGAGATGCTCTAAGTTTTCTAAAAGACTGCTTAGATCCATTATAGAAGGGTGTATTAATGAGGAAGTGCATAATAAGTGGACCAATGGCGATTTAGTCATGAACCTAATAGGCGCTGATGCTCCTCAGGCTTGCCACAATGGGATTTCTAAGAGACGATTTTGAGATAGCTTGGGTAGAGTGGTACCCACCAATGAAAATCTTTTCATAGGAGATCTCAGTGGCCATGTGGGGACAACTAATGTACGGTATAAGATGGCACGTGTATGTTTTGGGCATGGTATTAGGAATCAGAAGGGCGAGGAAATCTTGAACTTAGCTATAACTTATAATTTGATGATAGCCAACACTTTCTTTAGGAAGAGATAGTCCCATTTGGTGACTTTCAATAGTGGCCAACACTCTAGATCGACTTTGTTCTCATAAACAAACCAAAAGTTTTAGGAATGAAGTGTTGGAAACTCCAAAGGGGAGGCGACAAAAGTAGTTTAAAGAAAGGGTTGTCGTGTAGAGGTCTTGGAGCGAAGGAGTAGATGCTTCAGACGTGCTTGGAGTGACCAAAGGGAGCGGAGGTGCAGCTAAAGATATATGGTGGTGGAATGAGGATGTACATAAGGCTCTTAAGGACAAGGAAGAGTGCTATCCACATGCATGACAGAAGTGCGGATAACATAGGGAGTTATAAGGTGGCAAAGAAGACTACGAAGCTGAGCTGTGAGTGAGGCAAAAGGGTAATCGTATGATGATCTTTAGCAATGGTTAAGTATAAAGGAAGGAGAGAAGGCTAGGATCCATGAGAGGAAGACAAGATATGTTAATCAAGTCAAATGCAATAAGAATGAGAGGGATCAACTCTAGTGAATAAGCACATTAAGGGCCTGTTTGGAACGTGGGAAAACTTCTCCGTTTCTGCGTTTTTCCTGTGAAATTGAACTGATTCCTGTGAAATTCCTGTGAAATTCCTGCGTTCCAAACGGGCCCTAAACATGGAGATGCCTCCAAGCCGATGGTACCCCAATCAAGATGTAGAAATTCCTCAAGACATGGCTATTCTATGGCTAACCAAGTTGTTTAGCCATGTTTTTTGATCGAACAAGATGACCAAAGAATGGATAAGTATTTTAGTACCAATCTTCAAGAATAAGAGAGATATTCAAAGTTGCAGCACTTATAAGGATGTTAAGCACATGGGTCACACAATTAAGCTATGGGGGAGATCTATAGAGCATCGTTTGAGAGGAGACATGTATCACCATGACCTATTTGGATTCATGCTCAGAAGATCAACTATGGAAGAAATTTTTCTATTAAGACACCTTATGAAACGGTATATAGAGCAAAAAAGGACCTACACATAGTTTTCATAGGCTTGAAGAAGGCTTATGGTAAGATACCAACTAATATTATGTGGCGGGCTTTGAAAAATCATGAAGTCCCAATAAAGTATGTTGCTTACATCAAGGACATGCACAACTGAAGGTAGGACCGACGCCTACAAGGGGGTGAATTATGATTTCTAAAAGCTAATGCTCACTTAAAAATACAACTAAGCAAAACCTATGCAAGAAAATCTAGCTATGTGCACTAAGGTTTTGCTAAGTGTTGCTACTTCTACCGTGGCCAAGTCTTGCAACCTAGTTCCACCTAGAAGCTAACCTACTAAGCTAGTCTAGGAATGTAAGCACACAATTGCAAGAAAGTAAATGTGGAAGCTAAAGGAGATGGGATAGAGTAAGCAAACACCCGATGACGATGGCGAAAGCACAGGGTGATGTTTTTTTCGAGGTTCGGAGAGACTCACAGTCTCTATCCCCTACGTCCCCGTTGGTGTGCCACAAAAGGCTTTGCTCACGCGTGGTCCTCAAAGGAACACAACCTCACCCTCGCAAGGGTGGATGATGGCAAATTGACTTCCGTGGAAGTCAAGCCTTCCGGTCGGGTCTCCAGATATCCTCGGTACACACCCAACGAGCCTATCTCTCGCGTGGTTCTCTCGTACCACGGCCTCGCCCACGCAAGGGTAGAGGATGGATAGGCCGTTGGGGTCTTCCGAGTCTTTCTCGCGGAGCTACCCTGCCGTCTTCACTGTGGGAAGCTTTGGCCAACTAGCCGAGGGCCTTCATCCCTCTCACAAGATGGTGGCAGCTACTCCACACTCCGGAGGGTCTCGCAAGACTTACAGCCGCTCTTGATACAACGATAATGTGCACGCATGCACGAAGAATAGACAAGGTGGCCTAAGCAAGGATACACTAAGCACTAACTATGCCAAATGTGTCGAGTTTTGCTCTTGTGGTGGTTGGGCTCTCAAATGTGGTTGCTACACTTCAAATGAGCATGGAAATGTGTCTCAACACTCCTAGGCTCAGGAGTCTCCAGCCACAAAGTGAAGGCCGGCCAAGGGGGTATATATAGCCCAAGCTTCAAAACTATCCGTTGGAAGCCTTTTTTTTCTTCTCTGCGCAACCATCGGACCGTCTGATGGTGGCTTCCACTAGCCGTTGGAGTCAACCGTTGAGTCTGGAATTCGACCGTTTAGACCATCGGACTGTCCGATGGTATGACTATCGGACCGTTCGATGGTGGAACGCCGCAGTCTTCGTTTTGATGTTTGCTCTGTCCAACTCGTTCGATGGACCATCGGACCGTCCGATGGTGGAAAACACTGGCTCGTCCGATGGACCATCAAACCGTCCGATGGTGGGACCATCGGACCGTTCGATGGTGCATTTTGCACTGGGACTTGAGTCTTCAACTTTTGAGCTTCTTCTCGCCGGTGCACTCGATGGGGCTTCTCTGGACCTCTTGGTAGGACCGCCGAGTCAGGACCCTCGCTTGCAACTTGATGGCGGCTTGGGTCTTCTCTTGTGTCTTTTAGATCCTCTTTTGAGGTGTTTGTATCCCAAGTCCACTTCTTGCACCCTGAGACTTCAACAAAAACATTTGCATACTAATATTAATCCCATAGCACTGTTGTCAATTCAACTACCAAAATCACATTAGGGAACTAAGTACAAGGGTTAGAGCCTATTTATTTTTCTTGCAATCTCTCTCTTTTTGGTGATTGATGACAACACGACCAAGCAAGCAACAAAAGATACCAATTGAAGGACAATATTAGGATACTAATTGAAATATGCAATGATACCACTTGACATTTTATTCCACTAAAGATTGAAAGAATTTGCTCATGTTTTGCCCTTGCCATGATCTTGTCCCCTCTTGTGGTCAATGGACATAAGGCTCCCCCTTACTCCAATGCCACTTTTTTCTTTTTCTTGGACCATTGCTTTGATCTTGATATTCATTTCTCCCCCATTGTTCTTGATCATACGGTAACCCCTTTTTTGGTTCTTTTTGTTCTTTCCTTCCCGGTTCATGTTTAACTCCTAGCTTTCTTGCTTGGGTCTACAATTTTTTCCCTTTTGGAATCAAACACCGAAAAGGAAAGTATTAAAAGCACAATGGAGAGTTCCACACACTATGATCCTTAGGATATGAAGGTCGAATGGATCAAAATGCATGACTCGCATAACATAGGCTAAATTCCCCATAAATGTGTGCATACATAAGATTGGTAGACGAACCAAATGCACATTTAACCAATTAAGACAAAGGGAATCTTAAACTATATTATGCACGGAGGTAGCTCTAAATGATTGAAATATACACCCAGAAAGGTGTTACCAAATTGAAGCCCATTTTTCTCTAACTTCATGCGTACCTCCGGGGATATGGGTGTGACTACACACATGATAAACTTGAAAACATTGTTAGTCTCTTGCAAACCATAGGATAGGCACCCCTAAATGTGTGCATACAAGCTTTGAATTGCTTGTGGGAGACATGCACTGGACAATCAAGTCCAATGAAGGAGTTCACCCTATGATTTGGATCTAAACTAAGAAACCATGTAGTTGCTCATGGGTTAGCAAGAGACACAAACAACCTACCATAAGATAGCCGAGGCATGCATTACTTGAATTTAAATATGCTCATGCAAACCTAGGCAAGTAAGGTAACTAGATGCTAAAGGAAATAGCAAAAGAAAACAAAACCTAGCTACCACAAGTCTTCTCTTGTGTCTTTTAAATCCTCTTTTGAGGTGTTTGTACTCCAAGTCCACCTCTTACACCCTGAGACTTCAACAAAAACATACTAATATTAGTCTAATGGCACGTGTTGTCAATTCAACCACCAAAATCACATAATGGAACTAAGCACAAGGCTTAGGGTCCATTTTCCTTACAACGGCAATGTTGTGACTAGTGTTCGGACAACTTATGCTGATACAGTTGACTTACTGGTTAAATAAGACTACATCAAGGTTTAATTTTCATCCCTTTATCTCCTTGCCTTTGTGATGGATGAGGTCACAAGGGATATTCAAAGATATATCCCATGGTTTATGTTTTTTCTTGTTGATGTAGTACTAGTGGATGAAAAGCTAGTGGGAGTGAGTAGAAATCTAGATTTGTGGCGGCTGAGTCTAGAGTGGAAATGTTTTAGACTAAGTAGGACTAAAACTGTATATATGAGATGTGACTTTGGCACCACTAGCCATAAAGAGAGAGATGTGAGTTTGGAAGACTAGGTAGTGCTGAAGAAGGATACCTTTTGTGACTTGGGCTCAATGCTACATAGAAATAGGGAAGTATGTTGATGAGAATGTTAGCTCTAGAATTAAATTAAAGCGAGATGGGTGAAATGGCGTCAAGCATATGGTTTTTTATGTGACAAGAGGGTAACAGAAGCTAAAAGGCAAGTTCTATATGACCACTATTAGATCTATGATGTTGTATTGTGCAAAATATTGGTCTACTAAAACACGATATGCTCAATAATTAAATGTCGTAGAGGTGCGTACGTTGTATTGGATTTGTGTTCACACAAGTAGGGGTGGGCATTCATATTACCCAAATATTTTGGGTGTTTAAAACTTCGTGTTTCTGAAAATAACACCCAAAATTTGCCCAAAAAACACTTACCCGAAAATTCGGGTACCGTATCGAGTTTGGGTTTCGGATTAATATCCGATGGATAAACAAATCTCTACATACATGTACAGATCAAACAAACAAATCATCACATCAAGATGCTTCGTTTCACCTAATTTGGAACAAATCCAATCTCGTGGAAGTTTGGCTACTATTATTAAACAATGTTTTGTATAAAATAAGCAAATCCAAAAACAAAACAAGAAAATGTTCTGATTTGCTTGCTCTTGCTGCTCCCATGACACATTTCTTGGAGCTCGATGCAGTTGCGGTAGCTTTGTTGGCCTAGACTGGATGTCTGGCTGGCACGATGCCCTTTTGCTTGGAGTGGTGGATTGGAGCACTATGAGGATACGATGAATCGGAGCACACCGCTAGCATGGGGAAGAGAAGCAGATGTTGGCACCTCCATGCACGATCCGAAGAGGAGTGACGAGTCAAGAGCACGGAGGAGAGAGGCGCCGACACAAGGCGAGATCTGCGGGGATGCAGAAAGGGGCGAAGAGTCAAAGGACAAGGAGAGACGAGGTGGGTTATAGTGCCGCTCTATTGGTGAGGCAACAGCGGGAGTGGACGGATCAGATTCTAGGCTAGGGTTAGGTTCATATATGGGTGGTGGGTGGCCAAAAGTGTGGGATTGAGGCGCAGAGGGGGTCATTGAACCGGGCTAAATTAGATGAACTTGTGGAATTGGACTATGCTCTTTAAAATTTTGCGTTTTCTTAGTAAATCGGCTACCGGGGTCTGAAACCTGAACTACTAAAATCGGGTTTCCAAACTTGCAATCCAAACTAGAAATCGAGTAGTTTGGGTTCAGGTTGTT
Organism: Paspalum notatum; assembly: GCA_022530915.1. NCBI lineage: Eukaryota > Viridiplantae > Streptophyta > Magnoliopsida > Poales > Poaceae > Paspalum > Paspalum notatum. The sequence continues at coordinate 31,835,925 of CM039692.1, forward strand.
CGGGTCCAGGTTTGGGTGATGGGTACTAGGTTTTCTACCCACACCTACACACAAGCATGGATAAAGTTCAAAACGATGAGATAAATTATTGGGTAGGGATTGCTCCAATTGAATAAAAGTTTGTACAACATCGGCTAAGATTATTTGGACATTTACACTAGAGACCTCTAGAGGCACCAGTGCATAGCGGCATCATAAGATGTGACTGATGTGAAGAAAGGTAGATGGCCAAACTTGACCTAGAAGGAGGTAAAGAGGGACCTAAAAGGTTGGATCATAACAAGAGAGTTGGCCTTGGATGGAAGGGCTCAGATGTGAATGAACCTTAATTAGGCTTCTTGCCATGCATTTTTTTTTTTGGGCCTTGTTGTCTTTTTTTCCTTCTCTTTCTCCCTTTGTTGGTGGCTCAGACGTGAATGAACCTTAATTAGCCTACCCCAACTTGCTTAGGAACAAAAGGCTTTTTTATTGTTGTTGTTGTTGTATTTATAAGGAACTGGTCAAAGGGAATATCATGGAGTTCAGAGCATTAAATTCAGTTAGTCACTACTTCAAATTATGACTCTGTTCTACTTGTTTTTCTAGTTTTTTCAGGAAAAAAACATTAGCGCACCCCTAGTTGTATGGTTCTTGGGTTTGGTTTCCTTTATAAGCTGAGCCAATTTTTTTATTCTAATAATACTATGGCAAAACTCCTGCCGTCCTTATCAAAAAAAGAAAGGCTACATTAGTTTGACTTGTTAGGAAGAACCTTTTGCCTTTTGTTTCGTCGTGTAGTTGTCGTTCCTAATCTTGACAATCTCAGAAGACCAGATGCCTGTTGAAGAAACAATGGAGACTATTTTTCCATGCTCTTATTTGTAGGTTTTGCTGGATCAGGATCAGAATGAAAATTGTGAATTGTTCCTTTGCCAGAAAACTCCAAATATAACACTAATATGTAGCTTTATTTGTGTAAAATCTTTGTTACTAGTTTCATAATTTTAAATATTAATATAAATTAGTTATGGTTTTATGAATTTTTAAAGATTAAAGAGGATTTATAATTTGTTAGAAATACATATATGTACTCAAAACCACGTTTGAAATCTGCTAGATGGTCAAACATGTTATTTTTTGGTAGTTTGATAGCCGAGTATATCTAGTTTTAGAGTTCGATAACTAAAATCATTCTGTCAATAGCTCAATGGCCAAAACTTCCTTTTTTAGAAAAATATTAGGTCGACTCTCCTTTCTAATGAATCTATGGCAAAGCTCGTCAAATGCTTTCGCGCAATCTCTATTATTATATGATACCTTGCTTGGCATTCTTGTGACAGGCTGAGGACAGGGAGTACACTTCAGATGAAGAGTGCAAGCGCAAACAGCAACATCTATGCTGCCGTACGTGTTTGATGATCTCAAAGGATCAAGATTCGACACCAAGTGCACGATGATCAGAGGGTTCCGATCACCGCTGGGCTTTGAGCTAGTGAGCTTGATGACATAATGGAATGATGCAGGCTGGGTGTTGCGCGTTATTATTATGATATGATTATTTTTTTAGCGCAGCAGGTGTCATGTATTTCTGGTATTTCACTTGAGATGTGATGCTGTAATACCGTTTCCGGGCTTCGTATTATGGGCCTCTAGCTGTTCGGCCCGATACTGTTTCCGACGTTGCCCAAACCAGGCAGCACCCCCCCCCCCCCCCCCCCCCCCCCCCCCCCCCGCCGGGCGCCGCAATCGGGAGGAAACCCTTGTCACTTGCAGCGAGAGTGACGGCCGATAGGAGGGCGAGGGAGCTGCAGCGACGCTTGACGGCGGGAGGCGCGGACCTGCGAGGGAACGAGCGGCGGCACGCCCAGGGAGACGACCGGTCTCCCCGCCACATCTTCCGCTCAGGTGCGGTATCTGGAGGCTTTTTGACCCTCAAATCTCCTGCGCTGCTCCGGTTAGGGTTACTCTGAATTGAGGCGTGGAGTTGGATGTGCCCCCATTCAGCAATTACTTGATTTTTTCTGGATGACATACTGATTGAAACGTAGCTGCAAGCCAATCCTGGGCTTTAATTAATTACTAGTCAGTTTAGCATTAGTTGGTGTGTTTTGGGTAATTATCTTGTTCAGCAGTATTCGAGTGAACGTAGCTCAAAGCCTGCAACTTGCAGCTTCAAATGCTGTGCATTTGCAACTTGCACTGGTTGTTCGGTAGATCGGCGTAGCTGGTGTTTTTTCGGTGACCAACCTACTTGCATTACTTTGAAATGTGTTTCTTTACTCATAACCAACAATTTTTATATACTGTTCATAATCAGATGGCAGCACCTCCTACCGCGTTCGAGAACCATCTGGAGAGATGGATTTTTCGTCACCGTATTGAGTCAGTTGTATCGGTTGAGTTTCGTCCTAAGGATAGTGACCTAGTGTTGGAAAGGTTGCTTTTTCTTTCCGATGTTGATGTCCCTGAGGGAAGCCCAGAATATCACCAAATGGATGATGACAGTAGAGCCTCCATGCTCTCCACTGGAGTTGTTGCTGGTGAAAATGAGCAACAAGTGTTTGTGCTCACATGTGCCCATTCCTTGAAGCAAGTTTATAATCTCCATCATCCAATTGATGAAGCTGACTTGGCAGACCTTTATGCACCTTGGATCATGTGTGATCACCGTGAGCTGATGTTTTTGGCAAGGCAGGACAATGAGAGAGTATCTATAGAGGCCAATATTAGCAGGCTGGACATCCCAAATGATTTACTACTTATTGAGGTTTGAAATATGTCTTTTATATTGTTAACGGTTCTGTTAACAATTCCTTGTAACAGTGGTTATGTTATCTATGTTTCAGGTGAACAAAGCAAACTTCACAGCTTATTGTAATAGACCACACCCTCCTGTGATCTTCAGTAGTGAGTTTCCCTCTCGTTTCGCAACCGTGGTGATGCTGTCCTGGCCATTGAGGCGACACAGGACCGCAGTGCGTGGGAACATTTCACACAGTCAAAGAAACATCGATGATCTAGCTGAAGAAAACCCCGAAGGACTTGCTACAGTGCTTTCAGAGGTCGACATTACCTCTGACAAAGGAAGCTCCGGGGCTCCTTTGTTTGATGGTCTTGGTAAAGGGATTGGACTACTTTATGGTGGCGATGGAAAGTTCTCATATGTCATCCCTACCCATGTGATTAGACAATGTCTTCTTAATTGGGGTTAGTACAAGCATAATATCTTAATACAATATCATTTTATTCATCACATTAGAAAAAACTGTTCAAATTTTTAATATTGATTTATTATTTTGCAGGATGGCAGTATCATGGATGAGTGATCCAAAAGCTTTGCGAAGGTTTTGCGTGGCGGTGGTCCGTGCTTCAGCTGGGTTGTGTTCTCTGTTCTGTTGAGGTTTGAGAATGTGGTTGTTCACTGAAGTTACTGCATCATGCAGAAAGTTTGCTGTCTTCGCTACTGGAACTATATTTAGATATATTTACATATAGCTAGTTGCTATTCAGAAGCTGCACCATTATGTTGAGAAACTGTAGCAGTATTGCAGGTTGCTGCTGAGTTCCTGCGAAGATTTGTTATGTTTTGTTATAGAACGGTGTTAGTGTATGTAATGCAGTGTCCTTTGGATGGTACGCTTTAGGAATTATCTGCATTTTTTTCCTTTGCTGCTGGAGGCTTGTCGTTGAATGCCAGCTTTCTTTTAGATGGTCTAACCACATGGATTATGGATCCACTGCAGTCCACACGCTATAATTAGAATAAAGCGTGTAAATGATAGCAATTTCTGGTGGTGTGGTTTGTTTACAATAGTGAGTGAATGGAATCTGTTATTTGTGATCCCACCTTGTCCGTGTGCTACGTTCGTAAGAAGCACGGCAACATATGAACTGGAATATAACCGGTTTGTTGTGAGGGGAAACAATGGCTAAGTTTCTGTTCAATGAGTGATGTACATGTATAGGAGGAGGGGTTCGCTGCTCTACGCTGCGCTTTTGGTTACGCCTGTTGTGAAGGTCTTCATGTTCTGTCAAGAGTGTGATTTTTGTTTTAGTTAACTGTGGGCCTGTGGCAATATCCTTTGGTTTTATGTCTTTTGTTCATACATGTGGCTGAGCTAGATTAAATTCGTTGTGAATTGTGGCTGTTGTGCTATCTGTTGGAATTACAGCATTTGGTTCTATCACTGAGCTTTTCTGTAACGAATGAGTCAAAAGTATACAGGGGAGTAAAACATTTGTTAGGAAATTGAAGATTGCAAGATGATATGAATTTTTACCTTGTTTGTTGTAGGCTCCATATGCAGTGTAGTGGTAGAGTATGCTGCATGTGGTGTAACCTCATGATCCTATTTGTTGCCATCGATGTCTAGGGTGCTTGCAGGTTGTTTTTGTACTATGGCATTTTACATGAAAAAGATTAGCCTCGGCACCTACAGTCGGTTTGTAAATCTGGAAATAACTGCGGAGGCAATGAAATTATGTATGGTTCCAAAATTGTTGTTGATTGTGGTGTAAAAATCAGGCAAGGCTTGTACATTCTCAAACTGGTAATTGATAGTATTTTCTTGATGGAGCAACACCTTGGAGACACCAACACGGAGGCAGAAGCATCTTGGACCAAAGAATACGAACTCTATTACGGGTGTGTTGTCAATGGACATTCAGAGCTGAACAACGGAGGGATGCGTGCAAACACTTGACGTTCAGAGAGCAGACATTTAAACAGGATGGGGAAAAGCAACTGAACAACACAATGGTAGAGGGTGGCCGGGATCCACAGTAGTGCCACGTCGCTGGCCGGCGCTGCTACGCCGGAGGACACAGAAATGGACGACCCCAGGGCAGCGGGGTCAGCAGCAGGTGCAGGGCGAGGCCGGCGGCCAGACCCAGGGCGAGACCATCCTGCAGTGAGACCTGCAGTGAGAGCACAGAGCAGCCAGCAGGTGCAGGGCGACGAGGCACTCTGAGGAGAGATCACGGAGACGGGCGAGCGTACCGAAGTGGAGCGCCAGACCTGTGCGTACCAAAGCACGCGGCGCGTGCGCAATGCGGCAGAGCCGTCAGCGGGACACGCGTCAAAACCGCACAACGGTTCAGAGTTTTGTAGCATACTGTAAAAATAAATGGTTGCTCTTCATACAAAAACAACCACACATAAGCCAAGGGTCATGACTTCGCGCGTACACATAAGCCAAGCGGGGAGAAAGTAGATGTATATAGCATCTGGCTCATCAGAAATCAACTATGACAGTACCATTAATACATTTCGTATCGGTATGTTTTATCCTAAAAATAAATGTGCGTTTCTCCATGGCCCAAGACAACCACACAACCTAGACGGGCCCAACTTGAGAAATAATATGCCACTCTGTGCTTCTACTAGTTTTTTTTTTTCCGCATTGTGGTATGTATTATACAAGTTTGTTATGTTTTAGACACGTGGAAGATTGCATGACTATGTGCATGCGGAAATATGTGAGTGAATGCACACCTTGATGAGATTTACTTGAGGAAAATTTTGAAATGTTTATTTTCATGTGTAAAGATTTAATCAATTTTAAATTTCTTGTTTTGCATATATTTAATCAAATTTAAATAGTTTTAAGTCAATACAAAGACAAACCATAATTACTACTATACGTAATGCATATTTAAAACTGAAAGGAGTACTATTTATTTTAGTTTAGTTTGCACACGAGATCATCGATGCCATTCCCTCGCTTTGTTGTTTGGTCCTTCCAAAAAAAGTTTTCTGAATTCAACGAAACACACACAAGTGTCCTCACGGCATCGCTCAGCAGCACTACACACTTCAGCTGACCCATAACGCGGTGCCTTCAGGAGCGTGGCTGGCTTGGTTGCGTCGCGCCAGCATCTCCGCGAGCGCGCGGGAGTGCGGCCACTCGGGGTTCCCGCGCGACGCGGCCTCCATGAACATGGCCTCGGGGCGCGCGAGCGAGTCGTCGACCCTGTCCTCCACCACGCCGGGTGTCACCTCGGCGTACCTGCCCGCGGCGCCGCCATCGGTGGCGCGCGTGATGGGCTTCCTTGTGTCGTCGAACTCCACCTCCGCCAGCGGCGAGGGCTTCTGCGTGCGGTAGTACTCCCTGTCCTCCTCCCTCACCTTCCGCGCCGCGGACTCCTCGCCGCCGGGGGTCACCTCCTCGCGCGACGCGGACCGCCGCCGCCTCTGCGTGAACGTCGCGCTGCCCGCTGCGTCTGCGAGCTCCTGGGACCGCCCCAGCCTCCCCGCGGCCGCGAACGGCGGGACGCGCTCCCTCTCCTGTCGGGTGTCGACGTCCGCGGCGCCGGCGCATGGCTGCCGCTGCCGTGGCCGCCTCCTCCGCGCCGGAGAACCTTGGCGGCCGCTACACGATCCTAGACCCGGCACTGACGATGACAGCTATAGCCGGCTGGAGCCAGGGCGCAAAATCATCCAGCTCGCTGCGCCGCGTCAGGACTCTCAGGTGGACGGCGCTATGAGCCCATGACCGCTGCCTGTCTCGCGCACGCTCCTCCGAAGAGCAGAGCTCTGATCTCCCATTACTCCGCCATGCCAGCAATGGCAGCAGGGAGCCCGGCGCCGCATTACTCCCTCCTCCATCTACCCACCAACCAACCCAAAACCCCTCTCTCTCTCACTCTCTCTCCATCCCTCCGTCGTCCTCTATATACGCATGGCACAGGCCACGCCGCAGCCTGCACACGCTCCCACTGCTCAGTGCTCACTGCTCACTGCTCAGCCTCTGCTAGCTCTCCGTGTCCAATGGCGGCTGCCGCGGCCCTCCTCCGCCTGCTCGTGGCCCTCGGCGGCGCGGCGGCGCAGGTGTTCCCGCCGTGGAACGGCACGTTCCCGATGGGCCCCGGGTTCGGAGCCGGCGGGACTAGCGGCGGCGGCGGCGGCGGCGGCGGCGGCGCGGGCGCGGGGACAGGCGTGCCGGCGATGTTCGTGTTCGGGGACTCGCTGACGGACAACGGCAACAACAACGACCTCAACTCGCTGGCCAACATCGACTTCGCCGGCGGGCCCACCGGCCGCTTCTCCAGCGGCTACACCATGGTGGACGAGATCGGTACGCGCGTGCGTGCATGCGAATGAAGCAGGCTACTTCTTCTCTGAGACCCCCTGACTTCAATTCTCTGCTCTCGAACAGCTCGCTTCTTTTGATTTATGGTTGTGCAGCTCTTAATCTCAATCTACCAAGTAGCTAGCTTTGGAGTTTGGACTATGTAGCTACCTTTGGTTTCAACTAGCCGTTGCACAAGAATTTTGCACAATGCTAGCGGGTAAACGAACGGGCCGGGGAATAAAGCTTTAGAGCCTCGAAATTCTGAAGGATTCGAAACCAATAGAGAATTTTTGTATGTGACGCTTTGAACAGTTCAACCCATAGCAGTATTGGAAGAAATTTAAACGTGAGCTTTAACCTGTTAGAAACTTTCGTCTCTCTTCTCATCTAGTTTTCCTATGCTGCAGCTAAACCTCCTATTAGAAACTTCTCTGTACCCTCAATTCCAATAGATATATAACCTACAGATGGAAACTCAATTCATATGTTTTTACTATTCCTTGCTTTTTGAAATACTGCCTTTCCAAATAGGATTTAAATGTTTTTTTATTAAGGCAACACATTTGGCAGTTCTCCTGACAGACTGAAAAAAATCCCTCTTGTTATACATATGGGTTACTTGAACTAGTGCAAAGCACTTTGAAGCAAAGCCGTAAGTATTTAGTAGAAACATATTCTAATTCCAGTTCCATTATACCTAAAATTCTACTGTATCCTCTCTCAAGAAAAAATGGAAGAAAGAAACAGAGTTCAGCACAATGAGCACCGTCCAGGGTTCATGGTATTCAATGAACACATTTTCACAAATAAGTACTCCGTTTTTAACATAATTTTCGTGAACACGACATATGTGAATTTTGTTAAGCAGGTATACTCCATTTTTAACATAATTTTCGTAAGCAGGTATACTCCATTTTTAACATAATGTTCGTGAACACGACATATGTGAATTTTGTTAAGCAGGTAGTAAAGCCAAAAACTTGAAATTTGCAGTGGCATAGAATATTCAATATTTCTAGAATTCACTTACTATACATCCCCTGAGCCCATTAGTTACTTTGTGTAGAAGTAGAACCTCTGCACACGTCTGAAAAGCAATTTCCTCAAAAGCAGGTATTCGAGGTTAGATTATTGTTTGGGTATACACGCATTGTTCAGGGAAGTAGCAGTAGCAGTAGCAGGTAGGAACACATCAACTCTGCAAGTTCCTAACTTTTGGCAACTATGTATACAATCGATATGCTAGCCCTGCGCCCATATATTGCCTCATATGCTAGGGCTCCCCTTTTGGTATGCATATACTCGAAGAAGCAATAGTGCAACTGCTCATGTAGATGTATACATTACAAAACGGAATGCCACACTGAAACCTATACGTTTGTATAGTACTAGTACCTTAATAAGCATGGGGATCTGGTGCAGTTAGTGTATGGTCCATACTTGTCTGAATTGACAGTGTCGACGACACGAAGTCCTTGCCGCAGTAAATTGCCTCGACCGGCCTCTTAACTGTACACTGTTCACTCTCTAGACACGGTGTGTTGAATTCACCGGCCGGGTCAATATGTACGTGTCGCTACCATCCATGGCATCAATGTTTCCATGTGACCCTAGCAGAAGTAGCAGTAAATAATGGTGTATGTGCTAGGAGTAGGACATGGGTCCCCGAACAATTCGTACCCTCAGCAAGAACCTACCATAGCAACAGGGGCAAGCTAGCTTGATCTTGCAACAAGAACAAGATCCCTGCCAATTAATCAAGAGCCAAATCTAGCTCCCCGTGTAGTAAAAATCCGTACTTTGTGCTCATGTTGATCTGATCATCAGTTGTTCTCTACCTTCATCCATGCATGCAGCTCAACTGCTGGGCCTGCCGCTGCTGCCGTCGCACACGGCGGCATCGAGCGGCGACGCGGCGCTCCACGGCGTGAACTACGCGTCGGCGGCGGCGGGGATCCTGGACAACACGGGGTAGAACTTCGTGGGGCGCATCCCGTTCAACCAGCAGATCAAGAACTTCGAGCAGACGCTGGACCAGCTGAGCACGAAGCTGGGCGGCGCGGCGCGGCTGGCGCGGAGCATCTTCTACGTCGGCATGGGCAGCAACAACTACCTCATGCCCAACTGCAACACCCGCAACGAGTACAACGGCGAGCAGTACGCGACGCTGCTGGCGCAGCAGTACGCCAAGCAGCGGGGCAGGTTCTACGACATGGGCGTGCGCCGGTTCGTCATCGCCGGCGTCGGCTCCATGGCCTGCATCCCCAACATGCGGGCGCGGAGCCCCGTGAACATGTGCTCGCCGGACGTCGACGACCTCATCGTCCCCTTCAACAGCAAGGTGAAGGCCATGGTGAGCGGGCTCAACGCGGCCCGCCCGCGCGCCAAGTTCATCTACGTCGACAACTACGCCATGATCTCCGAGGTGCTCCGCAACCCGTGGTCCTACGGCTTCAGCGTCGTCGACCGCGGATGCTGCGGCATCGGCAGGAACCGGGGCATGATCACCTGCCTGCCCTTCCTGCGCCCCTGCCTCAACAGGAACACCTATATCTTCTGGGACGCCTTCCACCCCACGGAGCGGGTCAACGTGCTGCTCGGAAGGGCCGCCTTCAACGGCGGCACCGACGTCGTCTACCCCATGAACATCCAGCAGCTCGCCGCATGGCAGCCGTAGACGACGCCGAGGCCGACGTCGTCGATCGGCCGGTGCATGGTTAGTTTTGCAGCTCTAGCTAGCTTGTGTGTGTGTACAAGATGTTTACGGTCCTGGGTAGGAGGGGAGCGGAGAGTTATTTATTACCTTTATTATATGATGTGTGTGTGTCCAGTGTCTTGTTATTTGGTTTAGAATCGTGCCTTGCTGCGTTTGATCCATGCAAGGTGTGTTTCGCTTGTTGCTACCTGTGTACTGTGGATCACGGAGATCAGCGGAGTTTTTCGTTGATTGCTGTACTTGCCCCCATGTTTGCCAGTTAATGCTAAAGTAGTACCTTTCCCCAAGGATACAACCTAACTTTTTTTTTATCGTAGCATAATGCCCAAATATGTAATGTCATATGAGAGTATGAAACAAAGGCCCATTTAGCACCAACGTGGCTCTGCCTTATTCACCAAAGTGGCTAGCTAGGAGCTAGAGTTAGAGCACCCCAAGGCCAATGGGGCTCTTCTATGGTTGGCCGTTTTGCAGTGGCTTTAGCAGGAGCAGCTCTGAAGTCATAGCTGCCCTACAAAGAGGCAATTGACCATCTCCCGTATAATGGCAATTGACTGTCTCTAGCAAATGTCGTTTTGTACTATAGACAATTGTCGACGTTCTCGACACTGAGATAGCATATAGGTACCCCGCTGGAATGAAGGAGCGTAGGGATGTGGGCGCTTCCGCCGAGCTCCGCTGCGACGGGAAAAGTGTGGAACACAAGTTTTCAATATATGGTGATGAACACAAGTTACAGCCCGAGGGAAGCCTCAGGCGTGGGTGAATGTGCTCTGGTGTATGCGTGCGTGTGTGTTAGGAATGGTTCGATCCCCTTTCTAGGTGAACCTTCCCTCCCTTTTATAGACCAAGGGAAGGGCTGTTTGTACAGAGTAGGTAAACCTTCAGTGATGAGCCCAATGGCCTCACTCTAAAACATGGTCTTGTACTTCACTTGCTATGTGATGGAATGGCCGTCATGCCTCTATGCATCGTGCGCCGCCCTAGCATGACGATGACATACTATTGGGCCTCCTGTAGCCGGCCCTGTTCCCACCGCAAGCGGTAAGGGTGTCGTCCCGTCCCGTACGTGCAGGCGTACTTTTGACCCACCGGTCCTACCGCATTTAATGCAGCAGGCGATGGGCTCTGCCCCTCCCATGGGGGGCTCCTACGGGGTTCCTTTACCGTGGCCCGGGGGTTGTGCATCTGGTTGCAACGTGCCCCCCGGTCACGGCCCGCCCCTGAGTAGGCCTTGCTTGAGGATGCTGTGGCTGTTGGGCCCATTTCCTGTCCCCCAGTCTTGTTTCCCTTTCCCTCAGTAGGAGAGATTAGTCTTTATAGTCCGGCGAGGCTCCATCACTACAAAACGAACCCCCCTGTAGCAACGTATATTCAACAACGCATGGTTGTATGCGCGTTGCAGAAAATTAGAGAACAACACTTATTATGCGTTGCAAGCCTCATCTGTTGATTTTTAAGTAAGATGGCAACGCTTATTATGCGTTGCAATATTATCCGTTGATTTTTAAGTAAAATGGCAATGCTTATTATGCGTTGCAATATTATCCGTTGATTTTGTAGTATGTTGGCACGCTTATTTTACGTTGCAACATTATCCGCTCATTAAAAAGAAACATAGCAATGATCGGTTGATAATCTGAGAAGGTGCCAATGTTTTGTTTAATATGGTGAAAATATGATCTGTTGATAATTTAAGAAAGTGCCAACGTAGGTTTGTTATTATATGATGTATCTGTACGTTATTAAATTAATTAATATTCCGCCAGCCAAAAAAGGGCGTGACCGCACTAACCACCCGCTCTAGATTGGATTTGTGTTCACTTTGGACTCCTCCTCTTACTTAATATTTAAGAACACCATGTATATACAGAACGATCATCTATAGGCAAATCAAATTATAACGACTAATGATCCGTGGAATACTTTTAGCGACCCATCGAACGTCGATATTATTGAGTCATACCGATTATTATCCGGCGCTACTGTAGTGTTGTGGTACAATAAACTTTGCCTTCAAAAAAATATAACCATCTATATGCAAATCAAATTTTCAAAAGTTCCTTGTAAATTAAAATTATTTTCAATACATATATTATATTATCATGAATAATAAAATTAGGGCATATGAAGCAACCTCGTCATCTTTAGCGAGGCTCATGGCAACCCGCGTTAACTCGCCTCATCAGCGCACCACTTTGTTAGCAAGCAGCTATCATGACTGGAAGAATAGCACAACGGCGCCACGTACAATAGAGCAACAAAGACGAGCGAGGATGACGCGGGCCGCGCGGTGCCGTTGGGTTTAGTGGCTTACCCGCATCCTATTGTTTCAATTACATGTGTTGATTGTGGGTTTGTGTGGGCTAGTGGGGGGAGGGGGTTCAACCTAGTGGACTGTTGGGTACCCTAATGCGCTAGGCAAACATGCCTCTAAGCTAGTTTGAAGATAAAGGTCCGAAGGTACGGACTTGGGGTGGGCTCCCAAGAGGACATGTGGCAGTCGGTTTTGACCCGCCCAACACAGGCCAAGGTACACCCATGGGGGTGGGATCCAGAGCCGCCACACAGTAGGTCAAGGGCCAGCCTAACGTGGGCGATGGCCGTGTAGTTACGAAGAGAGACACAAAGAGGGTTTAATATGAGGCGAGACAGTTACATATAATAAAATAATATGGCACTCTTGAATATTAATACAGAATTTAATGAGAGAAAGATGGAGTTTCATTAGGTGAAATAGTTAAATAGACATATCCAAATATCACGTAGCTAATAAATTTTATTATAAGATAACACTATTATTGGTAAATTAATTTAAAATTACATATTCCATTTGTTAAAATTAATCTAGAATCACTAATTAATAATTATTTTTAATTACATTATTCATTTGTCAAGAGGTAATTAATAGCAATTAAAAATAAATTTAGACTTCCTTGACGAAGTGTGTCCCTCCGAATTTGTCTTTCGATCCAATTTGCCCTCCCAAAAATTTCCCTCCCAAAAATTGCCGCCATCCAATTTTCCCATCCAATTTTCCCACCTGTAGGTTTGATCCAAGCCAAACAAATCACCGCTGACCCCACAGGTCATACAGCGCTATTCTCCATTTGTTTACCCATAGTCCATGACGGCCACCTCGTCCAGGTCCAGATCGTGAGGTTCCGTTCCTCCATTGGCATTCCTCGCACAACTTCCCCATCTACAGGAAACGCCGGAGCTGAATCCCATCCGATGTCGGGCCAAGATGATCCCAGCTGACGGCGCGTCATCTCTATGATCCGGCGTGGTGGCGCCCCTCTCCCTCTCCTTCCTCTCTCTGCGTCACCCGGCGCAGCGGTGCCCCTTACGGCTCGTCGTCTTCTTCAGCCGGCGCGACGAACACCGCGTCTTCGTGACCCGGCACCCCCTACCAAGGTGTGATCTCTGCCTCCTTTCCTCCCTAGCACCAAAACCATAGTCATAGGGTACGGGGTTGCCGCCCTGCCATGCCCGTTGGCGCGGTGGCACACGAACTTCGCAGGCCACGGCCGGCGGCTGCGCAGCCGGAGCCCCATCGCCGCAGAGCACCGCGCGGGGGACATTGCAGGGGAGAGCATGCGCGGGGGAGATCGATCGGGCTGATGCTCGCTGTGCAGCACTTACCCCATCTGCTCCCTGCCGCGCCGCCCTCACGGTTGCCCGTCTTGCTCGTGTGGCTGCTGCTTCTGCTGGCTGCTCCTAGCGTGGGGAGTAGATGAAGGTTAGGTTAGGGAATTGACATGGCCCCTTCAAAATACTAACAGAATGTGCAATAAGTACTTAAAACTAACTAGAAAAGTTGATTTTAGTTGTTTCATTGTAGAAAGTAAAACACCTTGGCATGGTCAATGTTTGAGATTTATTTTTGGATTGTTTCATGATCATTGTTAATCTGGTTCATGCTGGATATGGTCACATTTCGGTTCAGAGTTGTGCCTATAATTATGTCATATGATTCTCTGTGTTCGTTATCTAATTCTACTTTTAGTGAAATGGATACTAAAAAACTCATACAATACTTCACTTCTCTCCATGAAGCATAATAGACCAATAGTATAGATGACCAATTGACTAGTTGTATATAAAAATTGATGGCATATGTGTAGCGAAGATGGGAAAGGGAAGGAGGCATAACATCACTCAAAGCCTTGATGTGTATCGGTCAGAGAATCATGTTGAGGATCACGATGCTCAGAAAACTGCTACATCATCTCCCATTCAGCCTGGAACTACAGAAGGTCAATTGGATAAAGAGACAAACAATGAGTTTGTTGACCCAGGTATTTCTGAAATTACTGTATTTACGACAATATTTGGATGAATGCTGCTGTGCTTTTATAATGCAATAGGTGAAATAAATTGACATCCTGAAATGGTCGTTTAAACATATCATTTCTTAGCGGCCTCTGTTTTCATATAATTTAGTTTGATGGCAATAGTGGTTATGTACTGGTCAATGTAGAAGTCGGCTTTGATTACTGCACCCCTTAATTTTTGTAGATGGTCAACAAAATGTTGTGCCTTCTGAATTTGCTGCTTCTTCTGGAGGGGAGCCTAGTGATATGGACGGTGATATTGAGCTTAATGCACAAGGTACTGAAACACGATAATATATGTATTATAAAAAATACATGTCTATAACAATTTTAATGCTTTCGATGTAATATCTTTTGCACTACAACATTTGGCAGAGGAAACTAAGGAGGAAACAAGGCGTGGCAAGACAAAACTTAAACATGTTTGGAACATGCCAAAAGGGCAAAGGATTGTAGTGAAGTGTAATGAGGTTGACCAGCCTATTGGAGAAGAGGCTGGAGTTCTAGGACAATTCCTTGGCATGGTTGCGAGGAATGGATGCTTATGCAGCTTAAGCTACAAGGATTGGAGACTTCTGATAGGAAAGAAAGATAGAGTAACCAACGAACTGAAAAATAAAGAGGATATACTTAAGCAAGTGAAGGTAATTAAATTTTATTGGAGAACATATAGTCATTCCAATCTACCTCTGAACAAAAATATTTCTGATGCCTTTGATAATTGTTATGCAGTGCGGAGAGATGGAGGCAACACAAGTCCAATCTAAAATGCATGTATTTTTGACGTGCATAAGAGCAAGGAGGTTAATTATAGCAATGTTCCACCTGGTGTGATTGATGATCAATGGGTTGCGCTTGTCAACAATTGGATGACCCTGAAAGCATAGGTGCATGGCTGCATTTAGACGAAACATTTCCTGATTACTCTTATGCATCATCTAAGCTCTGTTTTTATACCTATTTACTCATTCCATGGTAGGACATGAGTAATGCAAATAGGAATATGTTGTTTCGCTGCCTCTCCAACTATAGCATAGATGTATAAAGGAACATGCTGTTTCGCCACCACTCCAGGTTTATCTCTAGTACTGAGAACACTCCATGAGTGTACATTTACTTTGTCCTCACTTGTGCTCAATTGAACCTGTATGACCTGACCGCTTTGAATTCGATTGAGGCATACAGGTGTTAAACTAACTTTTGCTGAAGATTGTCTCTATTTATTTTCAGTTTCTATCAAGCATGACTATACTGGATGCGGGAGCTTGCATTGGATTGAGAATTGCTTTCGTTCTTATCTAATTTGGATCAAGATCACTGATAATTAGGCACTTAGGAGGATAGGACTCATGTGTATATACTGCATTATCGTAGAAATATATTCTGAACATATTATGCGATGAGACTTGGCTATGAATGGTACTATGAAATTGTTGGCATTCCTTAGCCTATCAGATATAACTCCGCAAGCGCATGGATCGCGTTGTAGCCTTTCACCCAAGAGTATTCTGGGGTATCGAATCCACGAGGAACGAGGAGTATAATAACACACAACACAACCTACCGAACTAGTGAAGCTAGCAATGTAGAGGATAAAAGACAGAGAAGCAGGTTCTCAACAGATGTCAAACACCTCACTATACTAAGCATGCAAAGTACTATACTTGTCATGAAAACATAGACACCAAAGCTGCAGAGCCACTGTCAGGCACCAGAATGCTGATTACCCAGCCGAGAAAGGCGGGCGCTACAGGATTCGGCTATATCATCAGCGAGTCTATCTGAACGATGGGATTGGAATACTGAGAACACAAAAGCTGTCACCTAGTGTGTCTACCAACCAGAGCTGCGTGGGATAGCCTACCAATGAAGGTAAACTCTAAGTATGAACACCGTCGTGCCACTCAGAGAGTCTGCTACTAACTGTTAATGAGCCAAAAAAGCAAGCACTACTATATAGCCAACACTATAAGCATGCACAAGGTTCCCGTAAACAAGCAAGTATAAGACTAAGTATGAAAGTAAAGTATGAAATAACAAAGGTAGAGAACAAGGAACGTTACTCAATCTTGGAATCGAATATCCTTCCTCTGAGAATACAAGTCTGGGAGAGAAGAGAAAACCAACTCCCAAACTCTTCGCTCACTACTCTCCTTGATACAAGAGACACTCTATCTACAAGCTAAGGGAAAGCTTCACTTCTCCACACTATACACTCTACCACTACATTTATCCACCAAGACACACCTCTCAAGTGAGGTTTAGTGGGGTATTTATAGTACTAAAGGAGTGAGGAGGTCGGTTGTGGCGATTGGAGAGGCGGTTACAAGCTGGAAGGCACCAGGTGGGGCCGGGCGGCACCATCCCAAGCCGGGTGGCTCGGGTGACCGTCAGATCCACCGCCTTCCTTGATCTTGTGGCTCATCTTCTCTCCCTAAGGCGGTTTGTAGGTCGGTTGGCGGTTAACTTGTGCTTTTCCTTGGGCCATTGGATCCTAACTTGTGTTTCTTCCTTAGCCACAGGATTGAAGTGCCGAGGATTGCTGACTTCACCAATCCAAGTGCTGGATCGATGATGTGGCAAGGCCTTCCGGTACTTTGCACATTGGTTTTGGCATTTGGCCTTCACAGTTGTGTTGACACGTCACTTGGGCTCATGCAGGTCAAAGATGAGTTGATTTGGCCACATTGTCAGGCCGGGCGACACGACTTGGTGTCGGGCGGCCTGACTTGGTGTCGGGCGGCCTGGCCCACTTCCTGACTTAGCCATATTTCACCTGTTTTCAGCTGATCTTGTACCTACAATCAAATATTTAACACAATTTGTGGAACTAAGTTAATATGTATGAATCTTGCATAAAAGTTACCCTTGGAACATGAAATGTTGGTGGTCGAAATGGGTTATAACGACCGCTAACAGTAATGTGACTGTTTGATCTTAATATAGTATCAGTTATCCTTATTTCACAAATATGTTTCTATGTGATCTCATAGTTTCTTAAAAGCATTATATGCGTTCTGCAAAATTAATTTGTCCTAAATATAAATAAATAAACTTCATGTACCTTCCAATGTATATAAGCGTTGCCATAAATACATTCTAAATGTTGCAATAGTTCTAGAGAAGAACGGGGCTAGTAGCAGTAGAAACACATGTAACCGTTGCAGTAGCCATAAGTAACCGTTGCTATTTAGCAATGGTTATTAGTAAGAGTTACCAACGCATTTATAAGCGTTGTAATTGACCCTAGCAATGGCAGCATAGGCAACGCATAATTATGCGTTGGTATAGGCCCTACCAACGCTTAAAATGGCATTTACCAATGCATATATGCGTTGCTATAGGGGGGTTCATTTTGTAGTGCATACGTGTCTCTGGGGTACAGGTCCCCCTGTATGCTAACAGAGGCCTTGGGTCCACTGCGCAGCTTCATTGGGCGGTGGGCCTAAATTTCATCTCGATCTTCCCGAAGCCAGATCAGCCTAGGAGGTGAACCGTCTCGCCCTTAGTTCACAGGGGGAGAACACTCGCGGGATGCTCACGCCCCCATTACCACCACGTCGTCTGAGGGAGGCACGGCGGTTCAGCTTCCATAGTCATTCATTAAGAACGTGTAGTGGGAATATTGGCGTCGCTTTTTGTTAGGGCCGTGTGAACAGAGGGGAATCAGCCGGCTATATAACCGCCCTCGTGGGCCCTCTTCTATTCTTTATGCTTTCTTGCCTTCCCATCTTCCTTGCTCTTCTTCCCCCAACTACTGCTCATCTTCTTGCTTCGCCGCCGCCTCTTTCCCCTGCCATCATGACGAGTTCTCTTAGGGCGCTGCTAGCAGATTCGCTCCCCGAGCCTTAGCACTCCTTGAGTGACATTGTGGAGGTGCTCGGGATCTCGGCGGGCGTAGGCGGTGAGAGGATCAAGCTTGGCTCAACGTTCCCACAGCCACCAAAGCAGGATGAGGGGGAGTACATCACTTTCCTCGCCTATGTGAAGGCCGGAGCAAACTTTCTCCTCAGGCGCTTCTCCGAGGAAGTGTTGGATTCGTACGGAATCTGGTTGGGGAACCTCGCCCCCAACTCCGTGTTGATGGTGGCGACATTCGCCTACCTCTGCAAGGCGTTCGTGGGGGTGAGGCCTCGTGTGGCACTGTGACACCACTTCTTCATGCTGCACTCCTCCGGAGGTACCTTGGAGACATTTGGATCTTGCAGGTTCCAGACGCGTTCAAACCCATGGACGGAGTACATCTACTGTGATTTTTTCGGCAAGTGGGACTGTGGCGGAACCGCCTGATTTAATCCAGGCTAAGTACACCTGCCACCTTTGGCTCGCAGTGCACTTAGGCTAGACCAAATCCGGTAGTCCGTCGAGAGTCCTTCGGGCTCTCGATAGCACCATTTCCCAGAGGAACCGACATCATACACATCCGACTCTCGATGGAGCCACAACAGTTACATCATCACAGGCAGTTGAATAGATAAGACTTGGACTTTAAGTTACAAACTAGTTCGAAATCAAATAAAGTTCAACATAGTGTCATACAACAACCTAGTTCAAATAGTCTCTCGCAGCGGAAATTTTAAAGTTCATGTTTCATGGTGACCAAAAGACTTGCATAAATAGAACAAGCATCGAGCCCACTGATGCTGCTCCTGGCCAGATCATGACTCGCCTCACTCCTGATGATAACACGGCCCTCCACCAACACAGGCACAGAAGAGGAACTTCATACCTGTAAGCCAAAAGTGGGGGGCAAAAACCCTGAGTACTAATTACTCAGTGGACTTAATGGACGGGGCTTACGGCTGACGCAAAGCTTGCTTACTAATAACTGGATCCTTAGCTGTTACTTTTAGACAGGATCAGGTTAATGAGTGTTGACTCATAGTCATGACATTTGGGTTTTGTGCTTGTCGCTCGTTATCATGACTACGGATCCTTTGTTGTGGATGTTCGCGTGTTTTATAGTCATGTCATTTACTTGCTATGGTTTATATTTGTGTTGTCATCAATCACCAAAAAGGGGAAGATTGTGAAAAACATGACCCTAAGAGGTAGAGGTTTCGGTGATTAATGACAACTTAATCGTGTTACTAATGAGCTCATGACATGAAGGGTTTATATTCTATATTGAGGCTCATTGGTTGATCGAAAGAGACCCCGCCAACTCGATATTTTGGAGAACGGCTTGTGGATTGAAGATCTAGCGTGAAGATCAAGCTCATAGTGTTCTAAGTGTCATAAAGTTGAAAGGAGCACATTTAGAACCTTTCTTTGCTAGTTTTTAGACAGCCATACTATCAAAGGGGGTCGAGGTGAGTACCTTGGTGGACTTCCTTCAATTAGTTCTTATATTCGAGTCCAACTTGGTCCTAAAGCTCTTACACTTAAAATGTGGTAAAACTCACTCACCTTTCTCTGCTTCATCTAAAGGAACCCCCTAAATCTTATCCCATTTCAAAAAGGTTCAAAAATAGCGAAAAACTCTATTTTTATACACATTGGACCGTCCGGTGTGCAAGCATCGGACCGTCTGGTGCGTTAAACCTTCTCGCTGTAGGCTAGTCTTCATCCCTGTGCTTTAGTGCGCACCGGACCTCCAGTGGTCAACCATTGGACCATCCGGTGCTTCACCGGACGTTATAGCCAGCGGGGGTTGTCTTGGCGTCCCTATGTAAGTTGTGTACACCGTCCGGTGGTTCACCACCAGACCGTCTGGTGTTACACCGGATGTTATAGATAGGGAGGTGGTTTTACGCGCTATCCGATGCGTTTGAACGCACCGGACCATCCGGTGGTTATATAGAATATTTTCTTATATTTAGAAACTCCATGAAGTCCTCTTTCCAATGCAACAAGAATCACTCAATTTGAAGATTTCTACGAGGAGCAATGTGCAAATCGTTGAAGTCTGGACAGAACACAATGCTTGAGTAAAAAGGGCATAACTCCTTCATACGGAATTGAATTTTGACGCATAAGTACTCGTTGGAAAGGTAATTTCAGAGGCTATCCAATGGATCTACTGTTTGAGGCATGTTCTGTTCGAAACCAATGAGATATACCATGAGGAAGGAGGTGGCAGCAGCAATGATGATGTCTACTTAAGGAAGATGATGGCAACAACAATGAAGAAGGCTTGGGCAATGCTTCCATAGGATTTTCATGATCAAGTTTAGTTTCAAGGAGCTTCAAAAACACTGGCATATGAACACACAAGCAAAGGATTGTGCTACAAGTGATGCTATGATCAAGACACGATAAAGCTGCACAATCAAGTTATCAAGTTGTATGGACACTTCAGATTCTTACTCTAAGGACCATGGCTTCACTTCAACAGAGGTAAGTAAGAAGTCTAGCTTTATGACTTTAAATTAAGCGCTTTTCGGGAGGCAACCCGTTTAATCATTTGTTTTTAGTGTTAAAAGTCTTGGAAGCATGATACCACCCTTTGAATCTTTATCTTGTGGCTAGTTAACTTAATCTAATTTTGTTTTAATTAATACCATTTATGTTTTCCGCCTTGCATTTGCATTACCATTTGTTTCTCCATACTTGTTTTATTAATTTTAAAATTTTTATAAACTTTATGATGGAAGCCTTATAATTATATTACTCTGCAGAATTTTTTCTTGATAAATTAAGTGTAAACATGGTATTTAGATTTAATTTGAGATCGTCATCGTTAAGTTTAATCGAAAGTTTCTTACTAATCATGTCTCTTGTGGATAAATTTTCCGCATTTGTTTTTCATATTTCATGCATAAACCACCATTTTACATTTAGATTAAATTGCATGTTTGCATTATAATTGACTTTGTTGTTTAATTAACTTCAAGATATGTGTTTTTATGTTTATGTTGGATCAGCGTTTTTCTTAGCAATTTTATGTAAACATGGTGCTTAGATTAAATTGTTGATCATCATGATATGTGTTTTTATGTTTATGTTGGATCATGCATAAACCACGCTCCAAAACCTTCGCAGCCTCGTGCAAAGGGCAGCGGTGCAGCAGGCCGAGTTGGCAAATCAGCCATCAGCGGATACGGCTGCACGCACCGCGCGGACGGCGACCACACAGGGTAATGGGGCACGAGCGTCCGCGAGACCCGTCAAGGATCGCCTGGGCGACAAGCGTGATGCCCGCGACACCCTCAATGCCCGCCGAAGGCAACAGGACAACATCACACACTCGCGCACCCCGGACGCAAGACGCGAGTATGGATCCGGTCCAACTGGACCAGGACCACGCGCTTTCGGGAACGCAATCCGCGAAGCGCAGTTCCCCTCACGAGTGCGCGCACCCACCAACCTCACCCGGAACCAAGGAGAGGGTGGCCAAAAAGCCACCTAGAGCGTGCTGAGCGGAGGGCTAGACTTTGATAGTCGCCCCCCTCACCACCATCACGCCGGCGACTTCTCAGCTCCAGCTCCCGCCGACGGCAGGACGCGTGACCCACCAGGCGGTGGCAAGGCGAAACCCACGCACCACCGTCCGGCGCCGGATCCGTATGGACAACCTCACCTAGGCAACCACCAAAGCCTCTCCCGAGAGGACCCAAGGTGGAACGCCTGCCCGCGCAGGAGGCGCACAGGTACAAGGTTACCGGAGGGCGTTCTGGGTACAGGTGGCGCATACGAAGCCACTCGTAGCCAAAACCCGGCGCGCATACGAAGACACTCATAGCCAAAGAGACGGGAACCATAGAGAAGACCATGCTATCCTAAGGTCGGCTTTCCCCGCCTAGGACAAAAACCTTGAACCCAGGCAACCTCGCTCGCTACAAAGGAAGGAAAGTCGCTCTCCCATGGAACAAGCAAACCCCATGGTTCGTAGAGACTCAAGGAGCTCTGGCTGTCTGGCTCTAAATGCCTTCCTTGGGAGGAATTCCCCCCTATTTATAGTCGCGGCCAAAGAGACAGCGGGCGAGCGCCTCGGTCGGCCTCACAAGTCCCCTGTAGAGGGCCCAACAGACACCACCGGGGCTCACCGTACCTCTACCTCGCTCTGGAGACGTGACGGCCCTGCCAAGGGGCGCAGATGCATCCGATGCCCTGACCCGTTGCAGACGACGCGACTACTCGAAACAAAAAATACGCAAAGATACCATGCGCTGCGTCCGGCGCTGCCACGGCCACAACGCGCCTCGGGCCAATAAAAAGAGCGGTACCAGAGACGCACTCGGATAACCGGACAAAACAGGGGAGACGAGATGGGCCCCCAGGATTGCCACGCCGGATGGCCCCCGGGATAGGTCAGCATGAGGCGCGTAAGGGCCACGGCAAGAGCAACGCGGACGGAGGCGACCCCTTCACCCGCACGCGGGATGTTGAAAGATATGGAAACTCTACCCCTAGGTGTTTCATTCGATTTTTACTCGCGTAAAAAGTGACCGAACAAGGTCACCTTGCTCTACTCAGGGGCTGAGAACGTACTATCCGTACACGTTTTCCCTTACCCTCACAAGAAAAAGGAGGGCCAGCCTAGCTGCCCGACCTCCCCCTCAACTCAGTACCTTTTGATTTCAGCCCCGTCGCCCGACCTTTCCTCTAAAAATTCCCCGAGCCTAAATCAGCCCCCAAAGGCCCGCCTACGCCTCAAAGGTCCCAGCGACCGCGGCTATGGCAGCCTAAGGCAAGGCACACGATCGCAACGGCAAAAACACGTGCGAATTTTTAGAAACAAAGGGCAAAAGCATGGAATTAAATTAAAAGCCCGTCGGTCACCAGTGACAACAAAAGTTAATTACAAACATATTGTTCAAATTCCTGACGGAAATCAGTCCGCCAATGGGTTTCGCAGGAGGGCCGGCGGATCGACATGGCTCGAGACCATCAGGGTGTGGGGGCGGACTTCGTCTTCAATCCTCTCCACCTCCTCGTCGGCGACCCCAGCGGCAAACCCCTCTGCGATCGGCGCGAGCACTGGACGGAGCTCCCTAAAGTGGAAAACCGCCTGCGCAAAGGACAGACTGCTCCCAAAGAAGGCAGCCTGCCGCACGACGCGCTCGACGTGCTCCCGAAGCCCCGCCACCCGCTCCAGCAGCGGCGCGGGCGACGGTGGCGAAAGCTAGGCGCACGCCGAGCCAACTGCCTCCCGAAGGTTCTGGAGCTCCCCTCGCAGCTCTGAAAAGAAAGAGCACAACAAAATCACGAACGGCCCTCAGGCAAAATCAAGAAACCACCTCAAAAACTCCGCTCACCGGCAATGACGGAGGCCTGGGCAGATAGCTCCGTGCGGGACCGCTCGAGCGAGCCCGTCACCTCAAGCAGGGCCTGCTCCGCCTTAGTGGCCCGCCGCATCGCGATTGTAAGCTCCCGGCGCACCGCCAGGGTATCATTCATGGCGGCGGTGCGCTCCGCTCGAAGCTGCTCCGTCTCTCGACGGAGGCTCCCTGCCTCGGCACGCAGCGAGGCCGCTTCAGCCAAAACACTGTCGAGACGCATGGTCAACATGCTCGCCTGTCGGACGGCAGCGGCCCTCGCCTCCTGCGAGCGCGAGGCATCCGTGCGCGCCTGCGCCGCTTCAGCCTGGGCGGCGCCAAGCGAAGAGATGCGCTCGGTAGCCCGCGCCAACAGAGCCTACAATAAAAAGGTTCCACGGATCGGAAAGATCCAAAGAGACATCGATACAAAGGACGACGAAAGGAGGTCACGTACCGCCCCATGATGAAGCACGCGCTGCGAGATCGCTTCCTCAGCACGGCTCGCCGCTGCCAGCGCCGTCCGGAGGGATTCCAAAACCGTTCCCACGTTGACGGCCGTGCTGGTGGACGCCTCGTGCATGATCCCCCAATCCATCGCCTCCTGCTCCGCGGAGAGGGGCGGAGACTCCTCCCGAACAGCTGAAAGCTACTGGGGAGGGATGAACAGACGGATGGCACCCGATGGAGGAGGCCCAGGAGGGGGTGACGGCAGTGGAATCATCACGCCACCCGAGTCCGCGGCACCCTCGCGAGCGGGCTCCAACCGCTCCGGCGCCACCTCCCTCACCGGATCAGCCGCGGCGACCCTCGAGCCTGCCGGTGACGCAACAGGGGGTCGGAGGATCGACGCCCCCGGCAGGGAAGGTGCCGTCGCGGATGACGCCCCCTGGCACGCAGCCCGTGCGGCCTCCGAGAGCGACTTATGCGGGATGAATCGGCTGCACCGAAAGCATTCAGCCCTACAAAACAAAAACGGAGGGAACCACGACCACGACAGAAAGGCGGGAGGATTGCACACCGAGAAGATCGCGGCATGGGAAAGAGACGCCTCCAACCTCGAGACGCTGTCCCTGGCGGCACGTTCGCACTTGCTGGCAGGGAGACGGACGGCGCGTCGACCCTCAAGGGCGGCTCTGGCGCATGAGAAGCAACGGGGGCCACGCTCGCCCCCACCGGCAGCGACGACTCCGACCAAGGAGGTGACCCCTGGACGGTCACCGCTGCCAAAGCGCTCGAAGAAGAGCCGGCAGCGACCTCGGCCGACGCCCCTGATGGCAACACAGGCGCCCCCGAGCCTCCTGACGCCTCCACCGGCACGATCCCTGGTGTTGCCACGGACGTCGATGTCAAGACCGCGACAGGGACGCTGGACCCTTCCGGCTCCGGCGAGGACGGCACTTCCACAACCGGCTCCACCCGCGCCTGAACCACCGTAGCCGGAACAGGGACGCGCTGAGACTCCCCCGCCGATCCTTGAGACCCCCTCAACGGGGGCACGGCACCCGCTGCCGGCGGAGTCATGATCAGCATCGCCTCAGGGAGGACGCCTGAGCCAGAACTTTCCCCAATCTCGCCAGCAAGTGGCACGGCCTCAAACGTATCATCCAAAGACCACTCCTCGTCGGATGATGTGGTAGAAGGATTTGGCAAGCGACCCTCCTCCCGGGCGCGCTGATCGCGCTCCCTCTTCTTTCTATCGCGGACGAGCTGATGGTGTTTCTTGCGCTCATCCGCCAAGTGCGCCTCCGCCTCCCTCTTTCGCTTCCGGTCCGCCTTCACGGCGGCATCCTCAGGAACAGGGGCGGTGCATGGCTTCATAGAACCAATGCCCTGAAACCACACGAGGCGCGGCATTAGTAAGCCTAGAAGCACCCATCACACAACCCGGTAAAATAGACTTACCAAGTCTTCTTTGATCGAATGGTTGAGGGCCAGAGGACCGCCAAAGAAGTTCGCCGTCGAGGTCCCCTCGGTGATGGCGATCACACGGAGCCGGATCTCTGCAGGAGTAAGCTCCTCGCCAGAGATTCGGTCCGGATCAGCCGTGCCGGTATACTCCCACATGGGAAAACGATGGCACCGAAGCGGTTGGACAGCCCTCCGAATGAAGGTCGAAACCAGCACCATGCCGGTCAAGCCGCGGCGACGGAGGAGCCCTATCTTCTCCAAGAGGAACCCCACCTGGTTGGCGCTCCTCTTCTCGCGACCCCAGTCCCATTGGTCCCGCCTTGAGGGGGCGGCACCGGTAAAGGCGGGGGACCTCCCGATGTATCCGGGCGGGGGCATGACCCCGTCCGCCAGGGGAGGGTCGCCTAGGTTCTGAACATAGAACCATTCCCCCGAGTACCCCATGGATGGAAGACGGGAAAGGGGATCTGAAGGTAGTCTTGCCGACAGCCGTTGCACAGCTGGATGGTCACGCCGCCAACAAGGGACTGCCCGCCTTGCCCCTGCGAGAGCTGGGGGCGAAACAGGTAGCACCACAACTTGAAGTGCGGTGCTATCCCAAGGAAGGCCTCGCACAGCATGATAAAGCACGCCATGTGAAGCACGGCGTAGGGATTCAAGTGCTGAATCTCCAGGCCATAGAAGAAGAGGAGCCCCCGCATGAACGGGTGCAGGGGGAGACCGAACCCGCACTCATAGAAGGGCGCGAGAACGACGATCTCGTCCCCCCGAGGATCAGGCAGGCTACCGAGCTCTGGCAGCCGCGATCCCGACACCGTCCGGGGGGGGAAGGAAGCCTTTCTTCTCCAAGAGCGCCAGGCGCGTCCTGGGGGTCGTGCACAGGGGGAAGAAAGCCATCGGCGGTGGCGGAGAAGCACGCAGGAACTAACGAGGAACGCGAGGAAGGAGAAGGCAAACAGCAGAGGCGAAAAAGAGGCAAGTAAACAGTCTAATTCTCTCCTCTTCCCTCATAAACCCGCGCAGAGGATAACGAGGAAACAAGGGACAAGCGGGCGTGGAGGGCCGTCGATGGGCCCACCACTACGCATTTACCACCACGACCCCTGGCGTCTCCTCGAAAACGGGGCCACGATCGCGCCCCGACTTCTCTCGAACGACGCGAGAAGGCAGAGAAATGGGACGGCCCACCTCCCTCAAATGGTATGACCCCGAAGCTACCCCGCTTGCATTAACCGAGATGGCAGGGAACCGGCGTCAACGGAACGACACGCGGACGGGTCCTTTACGCCAGAGCGATCCTAGGTAAGCATAAACCTGACTCCAAACCAATGCATGATCCGACTTAAATCAGCGCATAGAGCGAGGGACGGTCGGCAGGCAAGCTCCCAAGCGAGCTACATGCCAAGTGAACCGGCATAAGGCCATTTGCCCCGACCGTGTCCGAGACCATACCTCAAACTCTCTTGCGGCAACCTAGCTGATGGGGTGGCCATGTGGCCCCCCTTTGGACAGACTCCTGACCAAAGGGCCGAAACAAGATCGAGTAAGGAAAGGTTCTTTCAATGAGATGCCCCCAGCGGGTTGAGCCCCTCAACGGAATAACTCGCCACGACCGTTCTAAACCAGAAGAACCGTCGGATCTCACTCGGACTACCCGCTATTAGCTCGATGGCCGCCGCACCCACGCCAACCTGCCTAGTGATGGTCAGCCCAACCTTCAAAAGGTCAAACGGACAGGCCTTCCGGAGGGGGTCGCGCCAAGAATCCCATTCGAAACTGGGTGCTCAGGAAACTCTCCTGAAAACCTGACGATGGGCTTAAAAGGCAAAACTTGTGCAATACCCATAACGGCTTCACACACGAGTCCCTGATAACCCCCGAGCAATTCCTCACAAAATCACTCGGGGGCTCGGGGGCTACATCCTACGGATGCGCTTGCGCGCCTCCCCCTAGAGTGAGCCTCCGACCAACCACAAAAGGATTGGTCGAAGGCTCGGGGGCTACATCCCGCGGATGCGCTTGCGCGCCTCCCCTAGAGTGAGCCTCCGACCAACCACAAAAGGATTGGTCGAAGGCTCGGGGGCTATTGACGGGGGAGAATACAAA
This sequence comes from Paspalum notatum, assembly GCA_022530915.1. NCBI lineage: Eukaryota > Viridiplantae > Streptophyta > Magnoliopsida > Poales > Poaceae > Paspalum > Paspalum notatum. The sequence continues at coordinate 31,863,247 of CM039692.1, forward strand.
ACCCCCCAAAGGAAAGAGGCCCGAGAAAGGCCTGCACGGGCCCAAACCGAAGGCCCATGGGCTTACCCAACGCACGGCGACCAGGGCGAGTGAACCGATCCGACCCTCGCCCCGTACGCTCGTACGGGACGGAGGCGGCCGACCTTCCCACGAGGCAGCTGATCCTCAGATCAAGGCTCGGGCGAGGCAGAGAGTCCCGACTGATGCCACGCCCGACATTGGGACCCACCGGCATGCGGTCCACGACCAGGCAGCGAAAAGTCCACTCGTGGGCCTGGATGATGGGACGACACGCTGCCCTCCTGCGCCCACGCCTGCTACGACGGAACGGCGTCACGCTGCCACCACCTGCCAAGCGCGTGCCTACACGCGTACTCTTTGCGACAAGATGTGCCATCAACCACCTGACGCCGCACGCTTGGAACACCCCGCCACGACGGGGCTAGGGGGATGGCGGCCGACCTTCCCACGAGGCAGCCGATCCTCAGATCAAGGCTCGGGCGAGGCAGAGAGTCTCGACTGATGCCACGCCCGACGTTGGGACCCACCGGCGTGCGGCCCATGACCAGGCAGCGAAAAGTCCACTCGTGGGCCCGGATGATGGGATGACACGCTGCCCTCCTGCGCCCACGCCTGCTACGACGGAATGGCGTCACGCTACCACCACCTGCCAAGCGCGTGCCTGCACGCGTACTCTTTGCGACAAGATGTGCCATCAACCACCTGACGCCGCACGCTTGGAACACCCCGCCACGACGAGGCTAGGGGATGACACCGGATATTGGTTGACCCTATAAAACGAGATACCTGGCAGGGTGTGACGAGGCCGGCAAAACCAAACAAGCGCAAGAGACAGGACCACCGAGCCCCGCCTCGTACAGACTCACGAGGCGGAGAAGCAACCGATCGACCTTCACCCCTCGGCAGGGCGCGATGATACACGATGCACCGTTACGGACGGACGGAACGACTCGGCAGGGACGCTCCGTAGCCGGATAATCCGCCACCTAACATCACGCCCGTCTGACGCCAAGGGCTAAAGAAAGGAGGCCAGGACGGATGGGATGGAACACCCTCCCCATACGGCTCTCTGACTCCGTGAGAATAGAAGCATTCGCAGGTACACCGAACCCCCGGCACGGCTCAGCTACAGGACTTCGGACAAGACGACCTCACCGCGCGTGACGAGGGCGTGCCGGGAATGCACGGGCGTTTGGCAGGACTCTTGTAACAAGGGGACCCACGCGTCAGGGTCTCTCCCTCCTCTCTATATCCTTTCTTCTTCTTCTCCCCTGGAATTGTAAGCACCCCCCTTGAACTATAAAAGGAGGGGAAGCACTCACGAGTGAGGGCAGGATAGCAAGAAACACCACAAAGAGCACAGAGGCCAAGTAACAAGGAGACCCCCTCTGCTGCGCTCTTGCCCACTGTAACACCTCCACGCACCTCATAATACAAGAAACACACTCCACTGGACGTAGGGATTCATCCCGAACCAGTATAAACCTTCGAGTCTACCGGCTCACCATTCGGAGCGAGTCCGTGCTGACATCCCCCACCGAACAACAAATCTACTGCTTGTGTCACCCCGGTTCCCGGAACCACGACAATTAGTTTACAATAAACTCTTGTTAATTAGTTCTCAATTAGTTAATTTTCTGGATTGACAAAACTCATGATACTCATCCTGGGGAAAAGCTACACACTATACTGTCACTTGCAGTATAAGGTTTGCCGTGCTTAAGTGCCGTCAACAGTTATCATGACTATGGATCCTTGTTTGTGGATGTGTGTGTGTTTATATTCATGTCATTTACTTTGAGCTTTGCACTTTCTCGCGTTTACTTTTCAAGCTCTACTCGTATGTTGTCATCAATCTCCAAAATGGGAGAGATTGTGAGAAACATGACCCTAAAAGGTAGAGGTTTCGGTGATTAATGATAACTTAACTTTGTTACTAAGGAGTTCATGACATGAAGGAATAATATCATATATTGTGCTCACTGGTTGATCAAAGAAGACCCCTCCATTCTAATTTCATAAAGGATGGCCCTTGATTCGATGCTCTAGCGTGAAGATCAAGCTTCAACAGCCCTAAGTGCCATAAAGTTGAAAGAAGGGCACTTAGGAGTTTATTTGCTAGTTTTTAGATGGGCCATACTATCGGGGGGTCGAGGTGAGTAGCTTGAAAGACTTTTGCTCAAAAGTTCACTCCGACTTGAGTGCATCTTAGTCCTAAAGCTCAAACACTTAAAATGTGCTACAACACACTCACCTCATTTCAAAAGTTCAAAAGAAACTCCCTCAAACTTCTCTTCTATCTCTACCGGTCAATTTGTAGCATTTTAGTGACCATCGGACCGTCCGATGGTCCACGGTCTGATGGTCCGTCCGATGGTCCATCCGACCATCTAGATAGAGAGGTAGACCACTGCGGTTTTTGGGCTTTAACGTGCATCAGACCTTCCGATGGTCCAACCATCGGACCGTTTGATGCTCTCTAAGCAGTGGCGGGAAAATGGGGTATTTGAAAATTATGTGCATCGGACCATCCAATGGTCGCGCAGAAACTTGTAGAGAGCCCCCAACGGCTCGTTTTCGGGCTCTCCTCTATATAAAGGAACCCCCACCTCTCTTTTACTACATTTGCTACCAGGAAACCTTCACACACACAAAGGTTGCCCAAGCACCAAAATCTACACAAATCTTTGAGCTTTGGGCAAGAGACTTGAGAAAGAGAACTCCTTGATTGAGAGTTGAATCAAGTGAAGACCAAGGCTTGTTACTTTTGGTGATCGCGATCACCTAGACGGCTTGCGAGTCATGCCTTCCGCAAGCTCTCCGAAGATTGTGGGAGAAGTGGAAGAAGGTCTTTGCGAAGGCATTGTGTGTGGTTTGGAGCTCGTCATTCTGGAGTGGAGAAGATTTTCCCGAAGAGAGTACTTGGTCCATGGATCAAGGGGTAGCTTGACCTTTGCGAAGGTCACTTTCCCAACTCCTCTCCTTGTGAGGTTTGGGGCCGGGATCCTTGCGAGGAGCCCGCGAGAGCAAAGCCTTGCGAGGGGCACCAAATGAGGAGTAGGGGGAGTTGCGACTTCTCGATACCTCAGGAAAGATCGTTGAGTTATCTCTTCTTATTTACATTCCGCACTTACTTTCCGCATTTACTTTGTGCCTTTACTTTCCTAGAATTGCATGCTTGGCTCTAGGTTGCAAACTTTTGTGATCGTATAGAACTCTAGACACACTTTTAGGCACTAGGGTGAATTGAGACTTGGATAATAGGATTTAAGTTCAAGTTTCAAAATTAGAAGTCCAATTCACCCGCTCTTGGACATCTTGATCTTTTCAATACTTTTAGGCACTAGAGTGAATTGGGACTTGATCGATAGGATTTAATTTCAAGTTTCAAAATTAGAAGTCCAATTCACCCCCCCTTCCCCCTCTTAGACATCTTGATCCTTTCAAAGGAGATGTTCAGCATTAGCGATCTCAGGCTGTTGAGCTACTACCTGGGGATTGAGGTCTGCCAAGGATAAGAGGATATCACTGTCTGTAAGAGTGCCTATGCAAAGAAAATTCTAGAAAGTGTGGGTATGGCAGGATGCAATCTTTGTCACACACCAATGGATAACAGACTGAAGTTAAGCAAGAAAGGTGACGGTGATCCTACTGATGCAACTAAGTATCATAGCATGATTGGAAGCCTACGCTATCTGGTTAACACCACACCTGATCTGGCCTACTCAGTCTGGATTGTGAGCAGATACATGGAAGCACCTACAACAAAGCATTGGGCAGTGGTGAAACAAATACTCTGGTATGTGGCAGGAACAATTTAGTATGGCTGCGGGTACATGAAGCTACAGAGGGGAGAAGCATGGCTTGTGGGATTTAGTTACAGTGATCATGCAGGCAATGTCGATGATAGGAAAAGCACCATAGGGTACATGTTCCTACTGGGGTCAAGCTTGATCAGCTGGGCATCCCAGAAGCAGAAGTTGTGGCCTTATCTTCTTGTGAAGGTGAATATATTGCAAGTGCAGCGGCCGCCTATCAGGGTGTTTGGCTCAGCAGAGTGCTTGCTGAACTGACAGGAGAACAGGTGCTACAAGTGAAGCTGTTGGTGGACAATAAATCAGCTATTGTTCTCAACAAAAACCCAGTGCATCATGATAGAAGCAAGCACAATGACACAAGGTTTCATTACATTCAAGATTGTGTTGATGAAGGGAAGATTGATGTGGATCATGTCGGTACTACTAAACAACTTGCAGAGATTCTGACCAAGGCATTGGGCAGGGTGTGTTTTGTTGAGCTACGGCAATAGATGGGAGTAGTGAAATTGCAGTGTGATTAGGGAGTAATTTGTTAGACAGTAATCTCATGCAAGCGTGTGTGTAGCATCGAGTTGTTACTTTTTTTCTGTGTCAGTCCACTAGAATCATGCTCCGTTAATGGTAGTGGAACGGTGTTTAGGGGACCGATTCTTCAGCATTTACTCTGCGCAACTAGGTGTCGTGGTGAGTGGCTGCACTCCCCGGTTTTGTAGTAGATCATGTGGATGCGGCGTATGTTACATAAATATGAAAAACCCAAAAAGCAGTGTATGTTGGCTGCGCCCATATCAATCTCTCTCTCTGCACTCTCTATTCCATGAGGAACACTTAGGTGTTCTGAACTTCTTCAGAGTTTCTTCAGATCATCGTCGCGACTATCCAATCCAATCTCGTGCACAGCATTGCTCAACAACTTGGTGGTGGCTAGGATGGGAGCGGCAACTTCAGGACGGTAGGCGAGCCTGTGGCGGCCACACCCAGCAACAGCGACACACGCTTTGTGTTCTACATCAAGGCCAGAGGCTACTTCAAGAACGTGGAGGTGGGGAGCGAGAAGACCAACCTCATGTTTATTGGGCCGAGCCTAACTTGGGCCGCAACCCAAGCCACCCGCTAGTCCACGTGGCAGAGATTTTGTCACGGCAAGTCCACTCTGGCGCCGCCTCTCAGTCCACTCAAGAGGGCTTTCCTCCAGGTCACACTTAGGAGGTGCCTACTTGTCCATCAGCAGGTCTTCAGTGTTGACAAGCGCTCATCACAGCCAGGACGAAAGATCAGACTTGGTACACTTGAGTTCCTCAACCACATCCCATGAGATGTAGACACGACCAGTGGAGGGTTCAATACACTTGAAACCTTTATGAAGGGAACTATATCCAAGGAAGACACATTTGATGGATCTAAAAGCCAATTTCCAAGCATTATATGGTCTGAAATTGGGCCAGCATGCACACCCAAAAACACGTAGAGATAGGATGGTTTATGTTGAAGCAATTTTTCTGTCGAAGTGCAGAAATTTATGACTCGACTAGGAAGAATATTAATTAGGTAAGTGGCAGCTAAGAATGCTTCATCCCAGAATTTGAGGGGCATGGATGCGTTTGCAAGGAGAGCTAATCCTACTTCCACAATGTAATGGTGTTTGCGCTCGGCAGATCCCTTTTTTTTTGATGAGCATGGGGGCAAGAGACATGATGAACAATGCCGACCTTTTGGAAAAAACAATTTAGTCTCTCATAGTTGCTACCACAATCTGTTTGCATGGTGATAATCTTTCTATTGAATTTCCTTTCTACTAGATTTTGGAAATTTTTGAAGGCGCGAAAAACATCGAATTTTTTCTTGAGTAAATAAATCCATGTTACTTACTAAAATCATCAATGAAACTCACATAGCAAGTATGCCTGCCAACAGATATAGGTGCTGGGCCCCAAACATCAGAAAAGATTAATTAAAGAGGTGCACTCGAAACACTGATTGATTTAGGATAAGGTAACTGATGGCTCTTGGCCAATTGACAAGAGTCATACACAGACTCAATATTTTCGTCACTAGAACAAGGAAGGCTATTATTTCTAAGGACATGCTTAACAATCTGAAACGAAGGATGGCCTAAGCGACTATGCCATCTAGATGTGGATGGCTTATTAACTCCAAGGACCTGTTTAGAGTGACCTTCCCCTTGCGGCTCCAAGGGATAGAGCCCACCTTGACAACTACCTTGGTGGAGGACTTTCTTCGTGGCCCTATCCTTAATAAGAAAGAAATTTGGATGAAACTCCAAAAGGACATTGTTATCAGATACAAGACGATGAACGGAAGCAAGATTCTTTTTTTTTTGGGCAGTAGGAACATGAAGAATATTTTTTAGGTGCAATTTTTGAGTTGGGGTAAGTAAAATTGAATGACCAATATTGCTAATTCTCATACCTGAACCACTTGCCTTGTGCACCTGATCCCGTCCATTGTACTTGTCTTGAACTCGCTGGTAATGTGATCTGTGGCACCGCTATCAGCGTACCAATTGGTGTCGATTCCATACACGGTTGTTGCTGATCTAGCAGTCTTGCTCTGCTGCTGGTAAGTTTCATCAAACCGGTGCCAGCAATCTACAGCAGAATGATTTCCCTTGCCACAAATCTGACATCGTGGCCTGTCATTAGACGGCCCTTAATTTTCTGACGAGAGGAATTAAAATTCCCAGTGTCATGGCCTCCGCCTCCACGACCACGGCCATGGTTGTCACCGCGCGTCCGTGACCATAACCACCATGACCTCATGTTGCAGCATTGGCTGAGGACTGGAACTGACCGCCGCTAGAATTTTGATCTTGGAACATCTGCATAAGAGTTTTATATGCAAGAATCTGTGAATACAACTCACTGAGCGTAATTGGTTCGATGTGGCTGAGGACGGAGGACACGATTGGGTTGTAGTCGTAGTCTAGTCCGAAGAGTATGAAGGACAGCACCTCTTCATCTCCCACGGGCCTCCCTGCTGTTGCAAGTTCATCACCAATGGCCTTCATCTTGGCGTAGTACACCGCTGCAATCATGGTGCCCTTTTTCAAGTTGGACAGCTGCATGAGGAGGTTGGTGACGCGAACGTGGGATCGCGCAGAGTAGAGCGTCTCCAGTGTTCTGCATACCTCGGCGGCTGAGGTTAGGACGGCCACCTGCGCAAGCACCTCTTTGGAGAGGGAGTTGAGCAGGTAACCAAGGACCAGTTGGTCCTGGACGAGCCATTGCTCATAGTCGGGGTTGGAGTTGGTCGCCGTGATAATGACTAGCGGCGCCTTGGTAGATCCATTAAGGATCCCATCAGCTCGGCGCTCTTGATTGCAGGAAGGATTTGTGCCTTCCATAGCAGGTAGTTCTCTCGAGTAAGTTTCTTGGAGATGGGAGGACCGAGGGACAGCGATGGAGAGCTGGACAACGACGCCATGCATCTGTTGTTGCTGGATGTATCTAGGGTAAGAGAGGGGCTCGGGGCCGTTTGTTTCCTTAGAATGGGATGGAATTGAGTCGCTTCCTAAGCCCAGCTTGTTTGGCTGGAAAACAAAATTCCATCACTTTCCAAAGGTTGAAACGCTAGCCTGCTTCAGATTCCTACCATAAAAAGAGGAAATCAATTCCATCCACGCACCGAGCGGTACCAAGTTCATCTAGGTCGTGAAGAATCTGGCATCTTGCACAAGCCATCAGAGGACTCAACAGAGTGCCATCGGAGGAAGCCCCGACTGCTGCGGCAGCCAACACGCCGGACCTGACGGCAGCACTCGTGGAGGTGGAGGTGCTTTGCAGCTGTATCGTCTTGAGTTGAAGGCCGATGTGCGTCTGATTCAATTCCATTCCATTCTAAGGGAACAAACGGCCTATGAAAGAATTTAGATAGTATGGTTTGCCTATCACAGCACAGCCACGGTTTCGTGTTATATTTATAGGCCACGATTTACATCAAGTTGTTGGATATCTCTACATATCTATTAGCTGGCAGCTGACAGGTTGTTGTCTATACAACTCTGATTAGGCTAAGTTAACTAAAACCTATAGAGATTACATCATAAGAGAGAGAGAGAGGAGAGATTTGTTACAACAAAATACATCTTCTAATTTAACAGTGCTAGCTGGAGCTCGGCGTCCATGGCTGGCGTCAAGTGGCCGTGCATGTCGAGTGGCAGCAGCGGGGCTTGGCGATGTGCGGCTCTTGGCTGCAGGTTGCTGCAGCAGCAGCACAAGGCAAGAGGGGGCAGCCACGCAGGCAAAGCCACAAGCGGGCGCCAAGGCAGCAGGGCTTGAGTGGAGCGGCCGCATCAAGGTGCCGTGCACCAGGGCAGCCGCACTCCTACACCAACCTGACACCTTTCTCCTCCTCGCCGACACGCCAAGGCAGCATGGCGGCTTGAGCAGAGCGGCCGCGTCAAGGTGCTGTGCAGTAGGGAAGCCGCGCTCCTACACCAACCCGACGCCTTCCTCCTCCTCATTGATGCGCACCCGGGCAGCAGGAGGGCGGCGCGGCCGGGCGACGGCAGGCGGCCGACAGTAGGGCGGCACGACGACGGCGGCGAAGCAAGCGCGGGGCAACTGGGCTGGAGTGCGCGGACGCAGCGATGGGCCTCCATTCCTAATGGAAGAAACATAATGAACTGAATTTTGTGAATAATGTAGCTATGAAGGGTTTCAAAGGTACCGGAATAAACGAGTTCCACAGGCCCTCCTTTGCCACGGCTATAAAATTTTCTTCTTCTGGATGAATCGTCCATCTTGAAGTTGAAAGTGCATGCTTGTAGAACTCATTCTCCATTGGGTATATGTGATCTTCAATTTTATTAGTTTCTGTCGAAGTTGGATCACCTTTTCACTAGGAACAAATTTGCCTTGATCCTTATTCAAAGTTGAAACTTCTTGCTCTCCGCGAAGTTCTTGCCATGGTGCTCCTGAGACTTGAAACCCTAATGTTGAATGCAAAGGATGGTCAAAACATTAATAGCGTTCAACAAATCAGACTCCACTACATGGCAAGTGGTTGTTAGGATGAAATTACTATACAAAATTACTCCTAGAAGGCTGTTCTTGCTGGACCTTTTCTATTTATGAAATCCCAGGCACAGTAGGTAGCATAGCTGTCAATGTCAATAAAAAGATCAGGCGTTTTTTCAAACAAAAAAAGGCCTTCGACAAGGAGACCCACTCTCCCCCTCTTCTTTCCCAACATTGTCGCTGATATGCTAACTATTCTAATCAAAAGAGCTAACATGGATGGACGGATCAAAGGTATTGTCTCGCACCTAGTTGATGGAGGACTATCAATTCTGCAATATGCAGGTGATACGATAATTTTTATGGATCATGATTTAGAGATGGCCACCAATATGAAACTCATATTGTGTGCTTTCCAACAGCTGTCAGGACTCATGATCATTTTTTCTAAGAGTGAGATATATTGCTTTGGCAATGCCCAGAACCACATAGACCAATATATGGATGTAAGGAAAATGGGTATAATGTGATTTTGGTGGTTGAAGTGAAAACACATGACATTGAGACTAATTTGGTTGTGAGAATATTTGTCTAAGTCCCAGGATGCAAATAAAAACTATGAGGAACAAACATCTCAAAGAAGAGAAGCAAAAGGATCAAGAAAAGGCTCAAGACAGAAGAAACAGCATGCACCGGACAGGAGCTGAGTAGAAGGCAGAAGACCCAATGCAAATTCAATGCATCGGATAGTTCAGTTCTTAAGCACGGGATGGTCCAGTAGTCCCTCACCGGACATTCTAGTAGAGAAGATGAAAACGACCGTGTCCTAGCGTTTACATGCACCGGACAGTCTGACCGCTCGATGATCCACCGGACGTTCTGGACCGAGGGCATATCAACTTGAAGACCGAAGCTCCAACACGCACCGGACCATCCGGTGGTCGTGCAGAAAAGTGAAGAAAGCTTCCAACGGCTAGTTTTGAGTTTTGGGCTATAAATACCCCCTTGCTCGGCCTCCACTCAATGATTGGTGACTCCTAAGCTCATTGTAGCGCTAAGATATTTTTTCCACATCCCTTAGACATATTTTGTGAGCCCTACCATCACAAGAGCTAATAGGCACATCTCGGCATAACTAGAGCATGCAAAGCTTCTTTGCTTAGGCCTATTGTCTTTATGCACATTGTTATTGTTAAGAGTGCGGCTGTAAGTCTTGTGAGACCCTCTGTAGCGTGAAGTGGCCACCACCTTACTTGTGAGAGGGAGGATGGCCCTCGGCACGTTGGTCAAAAGCTTCCATAGTGGAGATGGCGAGGGAGATCCATGAGAAAGCCCGTGGAAGACCCCCAACAACCCTGACAATCTTCTACCCTTGCATGGGCGAGGCTGTAGTCCAAAGGACTACGTGAGAGAAGGGCTCATGTGGGTGTGTACCGGGATATCCAAAGACCCAACTGGGTTGCTTGACCTTTGCGAAGGTCACTTTGTCTTCATCTACCCTTACATGGGTGAGGCTGTATTCCTTTGAGGACTACGCAAGAGCAAAGCCCTATGGGGGCGCCAAATGAGTAGGAGTAGAGACACGTTGGTCTCCCCAAACCTCAGAAAAAAAAATCTCCATGTCTCTTTCATGTGCCATCGTCGTCGTCGTCGTCACTGGAAGTTTGCATTCTCTATCCTACCTTTTATCTTCTGCATTTACATTCTTGCAATTGGGTGCTTACATTCGTAGACTAGTTTGATAGGTTAGTTTTTAGCTGGAATTAGGTTGCAAGCTTGGCCACGGTAAAGTTAGCAACACTTAACAAAATCTTAGTGCACATAGTTAGTTTTATTTTGCATAGGTTTTTCTTAGTAGTTGTTTTAGGAACCTTATTTTTTAGAAATTCTAACTCACCTCCCCCCTTAGGCGTCGGTCCAACCTTCAATGGAGATTTTTGGTTGTAAGGTTGGAGAGTTCCATTTCAGCTATCTAGGCATTCCAATTCACTTTAGGAAACTAAGAAACGTCGATTGGAAAAAGTCGAAGAATGGTTCGAGAAATGTCTTAGCGGCTGGAAAGGCAAACATCTCTCTGTTGGGGACTGATTGACATTGATTAATTCAGTGCTCAGCAGCTTACCGATGTATATGATGTCTTTCTTTGAGGTTCCAAAAGGAGTCTTAAGGAAGCTAGATTATTTCCGATCTCGCTTCTTCTAGCAAGGAGATGAACATAAGAAAAAAATATCATCTTGCTAAATGGAGTATACTCAGCCAACCTAAGGACCAAGGAGGTCTTGGGATTCATGACCTGAGCACCAAGAACATTGCTCTACAAGTGGTTGTACAAACTCCTTACTTCAGATGGAACTTGGCAACAATTGGTTCATAGCAAATACCTAGGATCTAATCCCCTTTTTCAAGTTGAATGGAAACCTGGAGACTCGCACTTGCCCGAGAGTACTGAACTCTTGGTCGGATTACACCTCCACAAATATGGGAGTAAACCTACTATAGATATACAAGAGTCCAACTAATCTAAGTTGCCCCTGGAGCTTGCGCTGTCCTCTGTCTTGATCCGCAAGGCAACCACTCGGCCCACCTATCGGGGCGGTGGTAATCCGGATCCGATTGGTGCCCGTAGATATATGATATCCATAGTAACCACTCTATTCGCGTGCTCTATTGCCATGTTCTGCGTGCACCACCGCGGCAACAGCAACAGGACCTCCAAACCACCCAGTAGCAGCTGCATTATTTCAACCAGGCCACACTTGCCACACCACCATTGATCTCGGTGAATGGTGGTGTGGGGAGAAGGCTGCTGCCCATGCTGCCTACTTGCCTGCCAACCAGCCCACAACCTAGGCTCTAGGTGACTTTGCTTCTTTGAATGTTATGTGCTCCCGCTTGCACTCTAGGTGTTTGGTGGAATGCCCATTGAGTCTGATAATTTCATTGCCCTTCTTTTAGCATATGCTGTTAGCAATAGCAATTTAGAATCTTCTTCGAATATAATATTTCATTCCCATCCATATTGATTAGAGTTCATGCTAAAAATTTTGTCAGATTTTGACACTTGCAAGATTAACTAATTAGCTTACTGTTTACTCCATCCTAATTTATAAGTCATTCGACTTTTTTGGCACCAAGTTTGATTGACTCGTCTTTTTCAAAATATTCACGAAAATGTAGAAAAATTCAATTCATAGTTATATTATATGCTAAACTAAATCACAATAAAATAAATGATAATTATAATTTTTTTGAATAAGACGAGCAAGTCAAACTTGGTGCGAAAAAGTCAAATGCCATATAAATCAGGATGAACGGAGTACATTTCTTTTTGGTATGGTGAGGATAGTAGTTCCTGTTAGCTTCTATGTGTCTTTGATATGTTTAGCAATGTACTAAGTTTCTTTTCAATACAGAAAGGAACTTTCTCCACGTCTTAAGGCTGATGTCATCAGGACGTGTATATGGATATGCAAAATATTATTTGCGCACTGTAGACAGAATAAAGTTTAAAATATAGATCGTGGGATAGATGAGCTGGTGATACCAACCTAATACAATTTGCTTCTTGCGGGCATGAGGTGCCATTGTTCTTTGTTTTCAAGTTTTTTAAACGAGATTACCTCTGCTTTTACTGAAGCAATAAGTGATTACAAGCTGAGGTTACCAATTAACTAAGCAAACATTTAACAACCAACCAAAAGGCAACAACACAGGAAACAGAGAAAAAACGCCCAAGGCACATACAGAGAGAGAGAGAGAGAGAGAGAGCGCGGTCATATAGTTTTCTTCAGTGGCCCAGTCCACCTTCAACGGGCACAGCGTAGCGAGCCATTCATCCTAGTTTATTACAAAAATGTACAATCATGCGAAAGGCAGGGTTGGACTTCGCACGGTTTTCGATGGAGCAACTTAATTTCACCGTTTGACTAGAATACCATAGCATTAGAACTATAAAAAATATTTTGTTGCCAAAAAGACCCTGAGACTTTTTTTATAACAGTATGAGACTTTCAACGCAGGCACAGCAAGAATGCTGAATGCACACCGCGTCTTGACACCTGAACTATCTCCGAGCAACTTGGTTACTTGAGCAGCCGAGCCATGTCTTTCGCCTCTTAGGCCATCTCCAATAGCTAGCTATTTATACCTAGATGGGCTCTCTCCTACGTGGGAAAAAAAAATAAAACTAGTTATCGACAACCAAATAGACAAGAAATTTCACATATTTTAAGAAACTGAGTATTACGTGTTGAATCAAATCATAATGGTGAAATAAATTACTATTTTTATTATTTTCTCATTTTTCACATCAGCTAGTTATTTGATACAACCATTGCATACACCCTTGCCAACTCAGATATCAACGGCCACCTGAGATTTGCACCATTGTGATGTTATGATCCCTGGTTGTACACGTTGACTGAAGGAACCTCTCCAACAGGTTAGCAATGCTCTTATTGTCAATGTGTTACAAACACCAGATTCAAGTCGGGGAAAAAGCAAAATCTGATTCGTTTTTTGAATTTGAAGCACGCTTCAGTTAGGAAAAACAAATTCAACCAAATTCAGCTGCTTTTTCATTTCCAGTCCTCTACAAAAAATAGCATTCCATCTACAGGGCTGGTGGTGGAGAGGCAAAATTTGCATAATACGTGTATATAGTTCGCAACCGTGAGCTTGAAATCCTTTTTTTAATCCGAAATCCAGAATTAGACAATTAGCGAGTGCTTTTGATTAAATCTTTAATTTAGACCAAAGACTATTAGTACAACTTCTATTTACTATAAAAGTCAAATTTTTCTAGGACCACCAGCTTCCAAGAGACAACCACATGCAAAAAGCAGCAACACAAGGTAGGGTGGACCTCGTTGCTTAACACTAGACGGGCGTGCCAAGGTCACAAAAGGACTTAAGAACATATAAGCAGACAGCGAATACAGGAACAAAGCTAAATGAAGATGGCAAGAACTATTGCACGAGCAGCAACAAATATCATCTCTCCAACGCATGCAACCTGAATCCTTGGCAAACCAATATCATCCAGTGCTGTATGAAACCAAAAGCCATGTAAGCAATAACCAACATCATCCAGTGCTGTATGAAACTGAAAGCCACGTAAGACCATGCTCACCAAAGAGCCCATCCAACCGTCCATATTTCAAATTTCTCTTAACGGTGTTTTGGGCATACACTTCGAGCTCTTTGGTGAGCATAGTCTAAGCAATGAATTTTTGGTGTTTTGGCATTAACGTTAGAGAATATGATCATTTCTTGCACTCCGTACACAGTGATCAACAATCACAAACAAATCTTAGGAGAAACAAGTTAAAACAGAAAACCTTTGATCAATCTTTATTTCCATATATTAATATAAAAACTCAAGGAAAAAATAGAGATACCTGTGTGCCACTGTGTCATGAACACTTGGATCACAGTCTCTTTCAGACACAAAGTAAATACCTGGATAGCAGAATCTCATTGTTAAAATGGAGAAAAACACATACAGATATACATACATGTAAATTATATAATTGTATCAGTCCCAAGCCCCAATACATGTGTACTACAAGCATTGGAGTAGTTAAAATGAGAGATGCACACCTCTCACGAACATCTCTACATCATCTGATAAAGGTAATTTCAGACTTGTGCTGCAGCTAGAACCCTGGCGAATGTGGAATATACCAACCTGTAAATGAAACAATTCAAATGATAAAGATGGTAAAAATAAAAAACTAAAACAGAAGAAAGCTTATTAAAAAGTCAATGGTCACAGGTAAGATCATGCATGAGAGTTCACAGAAAAAGTGTTCTAGGAAAATAAATCCAATTGGAAAGTTGCAAAAAAGAGGGACAGGATGTAGGACCTTCTAAAACCCCTAAATCAAAAAATGTAAAGGATAAATAAATAAATAAAATTTGAAAGTGATAGATTGTTTATGGGATTCATAGCGTGTTGTAGAAAAAAGGAACTAGAGTAGACAAATCTCAGTCGTAACACCCCACTCAAATCCAACTCTAAGCTGATTTTCAAGATGAATAAAGAGAACTCGGCATGATTCATTCAGGTTAAGATATTCTTCCACGTTACTCCATTTCAGTGGTTGTCAGTTAGATTTAATCAGAGGTGCTGAACCATTCTACAAGAATATGTAGATGGGGAGAATGAGGAACGCCCATGCTACTCATATTTAAGTTAGGGATGTTATTGTCAACTAGGGTACTTCCCATTCAAATACCTTGGGTGCATCTAAAACACATGTAATTTTTTTAAGAGAAGGTAAATTAACAAGGGCCAAGTGCACTTATTATCGATCGAATTGCTGATTGCCTACCAGGATGGAAAGTTGGAACATTTTACTAGAACCTTGGATGGGCCATTAAAGCATCAGAACCTTGGATGGTATCTCAGGATGAGGTGGTTGTGGCCACAACAAATGGATCCTACCCAATCTTGCACTGTTTCATATTAGATTTCATCACTTTTGGTTCAGTTTGTGCTCACGTCGATGTTGGTCTACCTTGTGATGGCCATACATCTTCCACCATGGGCCATTAAAGCATCAGAACCTTGGATGGTCTCTCAGGATGAGGTGGTTGTGGCCGCAACAAATGGATCCTACCCAATCTTGCACTGTTTCATATTCGATTTCATCACTTTGTTCACACCTTTTCCATAGCTGTCACTTCCGTTATGGGAGATGGACTAAACAAGTTATTATGTACAGACCGATGAATTCATAATCAAAGGATAGTTGCTCTTGCACCCTAAATACTTGCTTTGGCGCCCAAAAGAAGAGCAAATCGAAAGCTGGTCATGTTCGGTACCGTTTTTACCTAGCTTCTCTTAAAATTTAAGCCGACTCGCGTGTCAAATGAAAAACTTCTTGAGAGTTCAAAAATCAAGCTCTTGTTTCCTACAACGCGCCGAGGTGAACAAGCTGGAAGCGGGCAGGGAGGAGCTTTTTGCGGCTTCTCAAAGTTGCGAATATTTACCCACATGCCACTAAATAAATTCTGGGCTTTCCCAACACCCCTCCCTCCTCCGGGCCCTCCCCTCCCATCCGGAGTTCCCTGGGTCCTCGCGTTTTCCAAAAGAGTCGGAGGCAATTTCTAGGGTTTGGAGGCGGTGCACCTACGGCCATCCACAACCTCCAGCCCAGCCGCCGGCAAGGATGAGCACTCCCCATCGGAAGCCGCCGGTGACGACGAGCGCTCACCAGCCGAACCCGTCCCCCGTCGGCACTAGGACGAGCGATCCCCGGGCGGAGCTTCAGAGGCAATAGTGCTGGCGAACCTTCTCCTCTGTGTGCGCTTTGCTGCCTCCAAGTGTGTCTGCTTGGTCTCCTTGGATCTTTGCAGCTGCAGGTGAGCATCCTCTGCGGTCTCCATCTCTCCCCTTCAGCTGCTTTTCAGACTGGTGTGGACGCTCTATTTTTTCAGATCTGTTTACATGGCAATTATCCCCTACTGTTAATTATTAATTAGAACTGTTAATCAGATCTATTTAGGTACCGTATTTTACTGTCCCTGCTAGCTGAATGCAGCGGCACTAAATTTTGTTTGGTGAAAATTTGTCAATCTTGCAGTGTGTGATCCCATCAATTTGTCAATCCTGATAGTCAACTCATTTTGGCTTTTATCCTTATGTTGGGATGTAAACAACTACTGATGTGTGTGCTCTCAACAGTTTGTCAATCCTGATATGTGTGCTTTCATCAATTTGTCAATCCTGATGTGTCAGAAAAATGTAATGGAAAATGATGTATTTATATATGTATAAATATATATTAATAGTTGGTCTTAAATTTTGGAATTTAGAAACATGTACAAAGGTTGTTGCTAGTTGCTTGATAGCTTCCATAATTCTTAGGGATAATTCTCAGCACAAGGAGGAACATCGCTAAGGAAAAAATGCAGTGTGCCAAACACCACAGCTTATTTCTTGTAGCTTTTTTATTAAGTGGTAAAAAGCTTCAGCTGGTAACAAGCTAGCTTCTGAAAAAGATTAAGCTGTGCCAAACAGGGCCTTTGACTGTGGGTGTCATCAGCGAGTATCTTGCCCTTTGGGATCTCTCTGTGGCGCTTCTACAACCAAGGGGTGTCAAGGAGCAATGTTTGGTGGCTCCAATCAAGTGGCAACAGTTCAGCAAGTCGGCTTATGTATAAGCTTGTTCCAGAAGGCTGTCATCTTCCAGCCTTGGGAGAGTATGAAATCCAAGGCTCCTGGAAAGTGTCATGTTTTCCATGTGATTGGTTGCTCATGACAGGCTAGATGGCTTAGATTATGAGAAAAGTACCATACCCTGAAAGGCAACCCTACTGTGACCAAACCAGAGAAACTATTAATCATTTGCTTCTATCCTGTGTGCGCTTTTTTTTTTTCTGCCCATGATTCTGGTAATCTGTTTCAAAATTCTGCAAAGAGTTAGCCAACAGATCCTCGCTCCACAGGTAGAAGTGTCCTTACAGGACTGATGGGAAAGAATGCATTGGCTGTTGATGGTCAAATTCAAAGGGGCCTCAATTCCATTATTATACTGGGAACCTGGACCTTGTGGAACCATCAATACATCATAAAAGGTGTGTGTTCAGTGAAGAGGCTCCGAGCTTGGGGAAAGGTGTAGAGCTTCACTGCTCGGCTGCTTGTAATGGTGGCATTTTTTGGAGCCTGGCAGGGGCTCGAGGTCAGGTGCTACTAAGCAGTTAAGTAAAAGTTGTGAATGCTATTATTCTCATAGGAAGCATGTGTGAGCAAGTATTGCAAGGGTTATTGGCCCTCTTTTTATCCTAATATAATGATACACGAACCACTTTGATTAATGACAAAAATCCAACACCCCAAGCATGTATGCCCATGTTCTTATTACTAACTACTGTATAGTGTATTAGTTGGGCAGAGAAAATATCACCGGGACAAACAGGATAACATTTGTGGGTCAAAAAAAGAAAGGGGACTTTGTATTAAAAAAAGGTGAGGAACTGAATTTAAACATAGTTAATGGTGGTTTACAGCAGGAGACTGTCAAGAAAAAACAAAAGGCAGATGACTCATCTTGTTGTGCTGGCCTACTTAAGGTTCAAAATAGTTATTTGAAAGGCAGGAAGGTGATAATAACAGATAATGAGAGGTTAAAACAGATTGGGGATAAATATTGCTCAATAATATCCTGCTCTTTATGATATATATGTGATAAGAAGGATGAATCAGTAAGTCAATGTTAATGGCAGCAAAGTTTAAGGAGATAGTTAACTGGTGCCACAAACATAAATGGGAGTTGTACTGTATGTTGGTTAGTATGTTGGTTGCTCCTGATATTACCTCATGGTCTTGGGGAAATAAATGCAGGTTTACAGAGAAAATCGTATAGATTACGAGATATTATCGTGATAGTTCATTTACACATGTATGGAAAACCTAAATGACTGTCTTTGTGGTTGTTACAAAAAAAGTGTGCTATTAGAAAAGACAAAATGATAAAAAGAAAATGGCTATGCGGATCTATGCTGATGTTATGCCCAGATCAGCTACAATTTTGTTTTTCATGAGTTAACAAATTCTTTATGCCCATGTGTTGTAATAACATATAGCAAAGCTACAGAACAGGATGAGGTCATAAGCAAACAAGACCTCCTACAAGGATTTGAAACCATGTTGCAGCATGAGTTATAATGATGAGATGCTGCTGGTCAACATACTTCTTCATGTTCATGATACATGCCTGTGGGGGGGACAGCTACAGGACGCTAAATGACCAAGATGAGATAATTGTGGCAAAAAGGATATGCTTTTGGTGTCCAGGTATCTCCTTCCAATACTATAGACTAGACATTTGTTGGCTACTTGAGATAGTTGATTCCGCTTGCCTTACTTTCTCTCTGACCCTTAGCTTCCAAAGAAAAGAGGGACACTAAACACTCATCAAAACAAAAAATTATGGCAGTCTAAATATTTTTTTATTTGATTTGCATAAAAACTCCTGCCTTTTACATGGTAAACAAAGGTTTTCTTATAATTATATTTTTGAGTCTCGCAGTGGTCTACCAGCTAATAAATGACTTGCAACTATGGATAAATTTAAATATAAGAGCTTTTGTAGCAGATATAAAAGTAAACTACAGTTAACATCGTATAAATAAACTTACTTGTATGTCCACACTGGAGCCAATGTGGCATCCTTGGTCAAGATGATTCTCACATATCCGCATAAGTAAGTTCTCCAGCTAATAGCAGCAAGAAGAAAGTGTATGAGTTATTGAAGAAGAACATAAACATGAAATGTACTTTTCTACCAACTTCAGTCACAAAATAGCATAACACCTTAACTCCTAAAATGGTTAGCAAAATTACCTCAACAGTGGTAGTTATGCACTCTCCATTCATGGATTGGATGATATCACCAGGTCTAACTCCTAATTCCTCAGTAATTGATCCATGGGACACCTATAGTTCAGTTTGCCATTTGCCACTCAAAAAAGTGTGATACAAAAAAGACATTTTTTATATAAAAAAGGAACATGGACATTATATACCGCTTTAACTATTAGACCCGAATCAACATTGCACTTCCGGGAGATCCTCTCCACACGAATGGGATCTAGAAACTTAATGGACGAAAGCTTCATTCCAATATGCAGCCGAGGTACACAGCTGTAAAAATTAGGCTCAAAGGTAAGCTAAGCTAAGCTAAGCTTATGTTCAATATATATACATATGCACTGGAAAAAATGTTGATGTTAAAGACTATGTAATTAGGCTCCTATTGGAGCTCTGGTTCAGCTGGGCCCCTAGGCCCTGTATGGCTGTAGTCAAAGTTAGCCTGACCTGCGCATCTGGGACTCAATGAACACCTCAGACTCTAATAGATCAATTAGGATTGTAGTCGAGGACTAGGGAGTCAGACTATAAGCCCACCCTTCCTCGACTACATACACAAGCGTAACTAAACCCACATGGCCTCGTTTGGGAGGATATGGATCGGGTGGATTGAGGCCCAATCCACGTGTTTTGTGGATTCTCTCCCACAAAGCACCATGAAGTCGTTGTAGAAACCACTGCCATGGCACCCAACCTCTGCATGGATCACTTCCCACGTGGACCTGACCCACATGATGCCAAACAAGGCCTAATCAATCTATTATTCTCCGGTGGCATTCCTCAGAAAATCCACATCAGATTATGCAGTTTTTCTTGGTGACAATCTTGTTTTCTGGTCCACCAAGCACCAGAACATTGTCTCCACATTCTAATGCCGACTCAAACTACCCATGTTGTGGCTGAAGCAACCTATATTCGACAACTTCTTCAAGAACTGCATACTCCTCTCCAACATGCCAAACATTAACGTGTCTACATGTCCTCCAACCCTGTTCAACATCAGCAGACCAAACATATCAAGATCAATCTTCACTCCGCTCACAAGCAGAGTCTCTTTTGGTGATCTTCAAGTCTTGCATGTGCCCACGTCATCACAATATGCGGGCATCTTTACAAAAGGACTCCATTCTTCAGTCTTCACAGAGTTCAGGTCCAGTATGAATGTCCAGAGAACCGATGATTAGACTGCAGGGGCGCGTTAGACTATGTAATTAGGCTCCTGCTAGAGCTTTGGTTCGTCTAGGCCATTAGGTCCTGTCTGTACAGCTACCGTCAGAGTTAGCCTGACCTGTGCCTGAGACTCCCATGGGGTCATCCCTTAATAGAGACTAATGTATGGATTAGGATTGTAGTCAAGAACTAGGACCACTACAGGGACTAGGTATACATGTGTACCCAATCACACATAATCAATCTATTATTCTCCCATTATATATTCATCTTTCATAGAGTAAAAATACTATACAATCATAAAAATCTTACTTAAATTTACTCAACATATGTAGGCACTTGATTATAAAGGAAGAAGGAATGAATCCCATGCGCCAAATATTAATAACCATTCCCACAACTTCTCCATTTAAGTCAATAACTGGTCCTCCATTTCCACACTGAAACATTTGAATTGTCAATTACAATCATAATCAACAAAAAATAGTAACAGCAAGTTATGGTGACTTGTACCTCATTTCTTTTCAGCGCACAATTGATGAACATATAGTGATTACGCTCAAATGTGGTTGGTCCCTTGTATGGCACAAGACCATGATCTATATTCAGATCGAGATTCTTGTCTCTTCCAAGCACAAACACTTCTTGACCAAACTTCGCATCACAAAAAGGGTGTACCTCAGTAGACAAATTCATTACAGCCTTGAAGACAGCAAGACTATAATTCTTGTCAAAATGAATCAAATTTGCAACTGCAACCGAATCATCTTTGTCCAATAAATGGACACGAACCTGAAAATAACGCATTATGTCATCTACTTATCAAATTCAGATTATTCAACAAAAAAATTCACAAAAATTAAAACTCACAAGCAATTCTTAAACTTGTCCTGCAATCTCATCTAAGTTTACGAACTCTCAAAATGCATAACTATGTGCCTAAACCCACTAGTTGTACAACTCAAGGGGAAAATAGCCTTTTGAGACATGTATCCATTATAAGAGTATGTCAACCTAGATGAGAATATGGGACAAGTTTAAGCATTTTTGGTGCATTTCACCCATTTACAAATAATCATACACGCCAAAATTATATTAATGATCATGCTTGCTAACAATATATTTACTGTACTTTTAAATTAATGCCAACTAACATATAGAGATTAAATGCAAGACACTAATAGTTTGGTAGTTAACTCACCTCAGCTTCAGGAATATACTTGCGTGTGCCTGACCACTCATCCCTTGAGGAATGTTTTGAGCAGATTATGAGTGCAGACGTCAAAATAGTGCCTATTTTGCTCTCTCTATCCCAATTGATTACAAATCCAGAGGTTTGATTCAATAGTACGCCATCTGCAAATGCATATGTGCTCAATTGAAAAACCAAAAACATTGCAGCTCCCTAGACAGAGTAGTTGTGTTACATACCAACATATGATGAAAGGCTCATAACAACTTTAGCTGCTTTTAGCACAGTCTTCGTTGCAGACTCGCGAGTTGGT
The DNA here is from genome assembly GCA_022530915.1 of Paspalum notatum. Classification (NCBI taxonomy): domain Eukaryota; kingdom Viridiplantae; phylum Streptophyta; class Magnoliopsida; order Poales; family Poaceae; genus Paspalum; species Paspalum notatum. Next base: position 31,885,118 of record CM039692.1, read on the forward strand.
ATAAATTCTTCATTCACCAAGCAAGATACAGATTCAGGAGCATAAAGCGTAGCTAGTTTCATTTGCCGCCCTGCAAATAGGCATATGCTAAGTAAAGAACAGATAGAATAATAGAAGCTCATCAATAAAGTAGGGAAATGTTTTTTTGCATACCACAATGCAAAACAGAAACACATATTAAAATAAAGTCATCGATTACACAACCAATGCCACAGCTTGTAAAAGAGGGATTCAATATATTTTCTTAAAAGAATATACTATTCCATCAATCCAAAGGAACATCAAAATCTATATTTATGTCTAACAAAACATTTAAAAGCATTCTAACATTAGCCATCAAAATACAGTTTTCTATAGACATAGCTCATGAACCACTTTGAATCCATATGTTATAATATTAATCAAGTCACTGATCAATAAATTCAGTTAAATAGGTTGCATTAGTACAGCAGAACCTAGCTGTACCACAAAACAAGATCATCTTGTATAATATTATCGTGCACACTATGTGTAACACACGGTCCAGGGAATATCATCTGGATTATGCAAGGGCTTTTCAGTTGTGTCCACAGGACCAAGACCATGGCCCCCAAGCAAGGGAACAGCACTTCTACAAAGAGATGCCAAGAGCACCAGGGAGGACAAGAGAATAGTATTCAGAAAGGGCAAGGTGGTGACGCTCTCCCCCTAGTATCTCTTTCCTCCCTTGTGCTTCTATTTCAAGCTACTAGGGAGCAGACCTCGCCATGGATCAGGTCGATTCTGGCTTCCAGGAGACCAAAGTGGTTGTGGCACAGCCCGATGACTGGTGGTCATGGCTGCAGGAGGGCTTGGATCAGCTACATGTTAGCCTTGGGGCAATTGACACTAAGCAGCCGCAAAGCATCTCGGGCAGACGACCCAGCCACTAGATCAGGCAAGGAGCAACAACCACATCATGGTGGAGCAACTTGAGGCTATACTCATTCTTTCATAAGGCTTAAAGGGCCCTCAGGAGACGAGGACAAGCTGCAAGCTAGTGAGGCCTGAGGTGATTGGCTGTGATGTGTTTGATGATTTGCTTCTCTGGGATGATGTTTTAGCACGGGCTTATCACATGCTAATCAAGGATTCAGGGGGCAGCAGCACATGAGTTGTTTAAAAAAACCTCTTGAAGATGTGATTTGGGATGAGGAAATTGGGCACGGCAAAGACTCCTGTTGTTGTTGCAGCACCTTACAGAGCACGAAGACTACTTGGTTACTGATGACTGGAAGTCCACTGCACAAACGTTTACCAATGATATGCTTAAACAGGAGCAAGTGAACAGTACCATCAGGCCATGTGACCTTCCATTTCAATGGCTCCTCCCAGTTTGTTCATTTGGAAATAGATGCTGTGGATCAGATTCCTAAAGCAACATTTGATGAGATCACTAATGTTGTGCACATGCTGTTGAGATAGACATCTACGAGGTTGCCGGTAGCCTACCATTATTTCTGGAGTTGGGCATGTTTGCTGCCAACCAAGGGTCTAATGAAATGAGCGGGAGGATTGGAGATGATGGGTTAAAAGCAGTAATGAGACATTGGTTCAACACCCATGAAGGTGGTTTGATTAAATTGCGTGAATTCCTATAGGTAGACAGTGTTTTTGGAGAATGGTGGGCCTATCTAATCGCTAAAGATTATCATGGAGCCATGGGGCTATACATGGATATTCAAATGAGAGGTGCTGGTTGTATGTTATTGATTGGCCGACTGGGATCCGGGTATCCATAGATTCAGCAATCAGCAGAGTCAAGTTTGCTCATCATCAGCTACCTGCCAATGTACCAAGGCAAGATGGGCAACAGAAAGCAATCAAAGCAGAGTCCCTTGCTTGGGGACAAGCAACATTTTGTGGTGCGGAAGTGTAACACAAGGCCCAGGGTGATATCATCTGGGTTATGCAATGGGCCCTTCAGTTGTGTCCACAAGACCAAGCCCATGGCCCAAGCACGGGAACAGCACTTCTACAAAGTGAGATGCTGAGAGCCTGAGAGCACCAGGGACAACAAAGAATAGTATTCAGAAAATACTCAGGTAAGGAGCCATCAATCCTCCTAGGTATTGAGATCGCTCTTTGTTCATTTGTTTGTACTCTCATCGGCAATTCGATCATGTCGCCAGCAACGGGTTATGACACTATGGAACTCCTCAAGAGAAAAAAGGTAATAAAATATCTCTGGTAATGAATAGCTATTTAAGAAGAGTACACAGACGCAACCTTACAGCAATCGATTTAATGGATCACATGGATATATGAGGATATACCATCAGTTCCTGCATACACAGTGCCTGGTAATTCTATAACAATAACAGCACCAGATTATGCATCAAGTAAGCAATCGATTTTGTGGATTATATGATAATGCTATTAGATACCATGAGGTTGATAAACCAGCAATACTTATGTACACAGCGCGTCGTAATTTTATAAATATAACAAAACCAGAATATGCATCAATTATCCAGGATATTTACTTGACTCTTAACATTAGAGAAGGAACAAAAGGAAGGATGAAATGGCTCACCCTTCTTCTCATTGCATTTCCATGTCAAGCGGTCATAAGCATCCAGGATCCCGGGTTTCATCTTCATCACGGGTTCCACGTGGCCTGGGGGATCTTGCCCTCTGATGACTGCGCCAGGGAGGACAGGCCAGCAGAGAGGGGAGCTGACAGCAGAGGAGTCACCGGAGGAGGCATGCTCAGCGGGTGGTGAGACCAAAGCCGGCGACGCCTCCTGCTCAGCAGTCTCGTCGTCCTCGTGGCCGCCGCTCGCCCTGGATCTCTTCCGCGCCTTCGAGGCTGTTGACGGCGGTTCGTCCTCGCGGCCGCCGCTCGCCCTGGATCTCTTCCGCGCCTTCGAGGCTGTTGACGGCGGTTCGTCCTCGCGGCCGCCGCTCGCCATAGATCTCTTCCGCCCCTTCGAGGCTGTTGACGGCGGTTCGTCCTCGCGGCCGCCGCTCGCCATAGATCTCTTCCGCCCCTTCGAGGCTGTCGGCGGTTCGTCCTCGCAGCCGCCGCTCGCCCTAGATCTCTTCCGCCCCTTCAGGGTTGTTGACGGCGGAGGTGGTTCCGACTGGGACGCCCTCGACCGGGTGGTCACCGTAGGCGACGTGGGGGTGGCTGCAGGGGTTCGCCGCCGCGACCTCATTGCCCCCGAAGACCGAGATCCCGACTCCCCTTTCCCCTCCTCCTCCTCCTCTCGCGGCATATTCTGAGCAGCCTGGGGTTCAATGGGCCTGCAGGGCCCTCCGCTTGGGGATATTTAACTTTATTTTTTTCCGCTATCATTTTTGCCAAGATAGGTGAAAATTACATTTTCGCCACATGGAACAAAAACGTTCTTAGGGGTGTTTGGATCGCTAAAATTTAGCCCCCATCGTAAATGCACGTGCGTTCTGCACGTGGCGCACGTGTATTTTTAATGATAAATTAAGTTAATATTTACTTATTTTTTGAAAATTTTGTTTGAGAAAATTAGTTTTTTGTTTTATTAATTTGAATGATTTTAGAGTCAATAACCAAGCAGTTCTCCAATTTTAAATCACTTGGAGAGTAATAGGAACGATAGTGTCGAATTGTGAAAGTAACCATTTTCTCCGAAATTGGTTTGACACCATAGATTGCCTCAAAGAAAATTTTTGTCGCACCAGGGTATACATCAAGGTTAGATGCATTCTGCAATCGTTATATTGCAAGGAGAAATGTGTTGTGATTTATGAATCATCGTAGAAGATCACTTTATACTTACCATCATATTATAATATATTGATGTTCCATCCGATTCTAATCCTGTTATACGATGAATCATGGTCACGATTGTTTTTTTCAAAAATAAATAAATATTGAGTAATAATTATGTTGCCTGTATGATGCATAGCATGCAACACCAACGAAAACGGATATCATAGTAGTTCGTAGTCATCCGAGGGCTTGGTTTTGATCCGACATAGATCGATTAGTTGAGAAGGAGACCGGTGAGGGTCGATTCAATGCAAAGGATGTTGTTGATTATCTGTGTGCGACCAATCCGTTTTTGGCGTTGAGCTGCAATGTGCTATGTCGTTTATTATTACTTTGATCTTGCATAGCGCTCGGTCGAAGGCAAACGCATGGATCAAGTTTTGGATTGTACTCGTATTCCTATTTTTTTATTCCTATGTTTCTTTCAATCCGTATTCCTATGTTTTGGGAGAGGCAATATTTTTTAAAACATGCAGGCAAATTCATATCAGAAGTAGTCTTCCGACTTTGGTCAGAGGGAAGGACGACCTCATCCTTTGTCGAACACACCGCTCTCGCCTCTTCCAGCGACTCAGCGTCGTCTCTTCCACTGCGCCTCGCTTTCTCCGCTTTCCTCCATTCTGACACATCCAACGTGTCCAGGCTCCGCTGCCTCCACGGCGTCCAGCCTCCTCCATTGCCTCCCCCGCGTCCAGCCTCCTCCGCGTCCGGTCGCCTCCTCTGCCGCCTCAACCACGTCCGGCCGCCTCTCTCCACGCATCCACGTCAGCGTCCTCCTTCGCGCATCCATGAGGGCGTCTTCCTTCGCGCATCCATGCCGCCGTCGGCTCCTTCTGCACAGCGGCGACCTCCGCGTATCCATGCCAGCGCCATCCTTCACGGCGTCTCCATGTCAGGGTCCTTCACTCACCACCTCCGCTTATCCAGGCCGCTGCCTTACACGGATCGAACAGGCTCGCTCCTTCCTCCCGGCGCAGGCGTCTTCCCTCTCCACCTCTATCTCCGATGAGATCAGCTCCCCTCTTCGCCCCCCTTGATCCTTGTTTCATTTCTCCGTCCCCCGTGCTCGATTCGACACCTTCTGCAGTCTGAGAGAAAGATCCCCTCACCCTCCCCTTTTTTTCGCTGGCCAACCGGATCTGGCGTCTTCACAGCGTCGGCGCATTGGGTTCCCGCTGCGGGTCCGTAGAGAACAGGGTGAGGATCGAGCTCTCTTCTAAGTGTTTGTGTTTCTGCTCACGGATTTGATGTCAATCTAGAGTTTTAGGACTTGATTTGCCATGGATTAGGATACTTAGTTAAGTCTTTGTGATATCTTCCAGCAAGGTTGTTTAAAATCACATGCTTATCCTTTTGAATTAGTTACCTAAGCTATATTCTTATGCTTAATGCAGGGTTGAAATAGTCTGATACATGTCTGCCTCCACCTAGCTATTGGGAGTTGAAGTTAGATAAACAGATTATGCAACAGGAGTAACCGTGCAAGTATACTGTCTGAACCTTTCGTTATTTCACTTTATTGCTTATACAGTTTTGAGCCTTTTTTATACATTCCATGTTAGTTTGCATTATTTTTTTCTTTGATCTTTACATGTGCAAGCGTACTAAAATATATTTCTCTCCTTCTGCAGGTACCAAGGTGCCTTAATATTGATGATGTCAAATGTATGTTATAAATGTAAAACCAATTGTAAAGGCAGGTCAAGCACATGCCATTTTATAGATTCTAAACATGTCGCCTTATTTAAAATCTTATAGTTCGTGGTTTGTTTTGTCTGGGTCTTCACGTTGCTATGTTGCTGGCTGTGGTGTTGACGTCATTTTGGGTGACGACCGCCGACGGGCTTCCTGCAGCAGCTGCTGCAGAGCAAAGCCTAAAGGTGATATTTTTAGCAACAAAAAATGTATTTCTGTCCATTAGGGTATCTTAATATTATGTCCTTTTTGCATTAGTCCATCATACTGACCTTGTTCGTTACTAAGTCACTCTTTGACCGGGCCTTCATGTTGGTGCGTGGCTGCGTCTGATTTGATGGCCTTGTGGGTGGTGTCAGGCTTCTTGCTCCAGCAGAGCGAGTCCTACAGCTGATATTTTTAGCAACAAATTTTGTATTTATGTTTCTACCATTTTTTTCCTTGTATCTACCATGTCTGCTTGGCGGTGGCGGATGCAGACATGCTGCTTGGCAGGGGTTTGGCAGGGGTGATGGACCGTTAAAACATTGATGGAACCAGATAATGTAATTCCTTCATTTACAAGTCTCAGTAGTGATCGTTGCAGCACTTATGACACGGTAGAGTACATATTAGAGCACACAGAAAAGTCCAAAGTGGCAGTTAAATTTTTCATTTCATTAGTTCAAGGTATTTGTATTTAATCTACATCACTATATTATTGTTGTAGTGGGTTATGCATGCCAATTATAAATTAGTGAATCATTCGATGCACTACATTGCCTCTTAATAATGTGTTTTATGAGGGGGTTAGTACATTGGATGTTGCTTTGGTTTGGTATTTTCTTCTTATCAATTGAGCATCCTGCTACCTAGTTCATAGCGGTAAATTTTCGAAACTTTAGCTTCTTTCTTATATGTAATTTCTTAATCTGTGTGTTGCCTCATGTGAGGTGCTGCAGCACTCGAACAGCGCCAATGAGTTGCTGCTGCGGCGGAAGCTGGAGGAGCAGCAGCAGGCAGCCGAACTGCAGCAGGCCATTGAACTCCAGATCGAGCTGCCGTCTCATGGGATTTCAGCTGCTCGACCTCAAAGCTCGAGCAGTTGCTGCTGCAACAGCGTCGCCACTGCCTACGCCAATTGCCAATGCCTTCGCCTCTAACCAACACATTAGCACCAGCACAATCGAGTCGCCACCTGAGTCCTGGGGAGAGTACATTGGTCACTTCAGTAAACTAAAATGTTTCAGATGTTACTGATCATCATTGTAATTTCTTAGTCGTTGACAGGGGAGCAGCTCAAATTGAGCAGCGGCTTTGCTCTAGATGGGAAGGTCAACGCTGGTGATAAGGAGGAATTTGGTGGCGAGGCGAGCCCGTACAACTCTGATAGTGAACACCGCCTCCCGCGTTGTTGTGGACTCTGGCAGCAACACCGACAGTGGTAGTAACCATCTCCGCCCCCCGGCATTGGGCATTCCTTCACCGAGGTCCTACTTCTTCCCTATTCACATGTGCGTTTAGGCTCTACTTTCTGTGGCGCTAATTATTTAGAATAACATCATGTCATCCACGAACGAAATGATTCGGCCAATGCAATGATCAGGTTGTCATGGGGATGTAAAGTTCATTATTGGAATCGAGTGATACCCCAGCCTTATCATAGTAAACACTAAAACCTTTCTCTATTCTGGCTACATTCGCAGATAACAACCCTTTGGCATTACTAATTATGCTGCCCTTTTTCTCTTATCTTTTTTGTTTTCTTTCTCCTTTCGCTGTGGTTGACAGAAATACAAGAAGCCAATAAAAGCTACGGTGGAATATAGAAAAAAGGAGTCAAAGTGTCAGCATAGTGTTAGGGTTAGCTCCCTTTCTTTTGTTCTTTTTAGTCCCTCCCTTTTTAGTGGATAGCTCTACTAAACCACAAGAGAAGAAGATGCCATTAGCCTTGATTAAGAAAATAGTGGCCTATGCAGTATTGCCAGATATATGTAATATAAATATATATACAAGCAATCCAGTGTTACCCCTAGTTTTTAGATATATAAATACTTCTGATACTTACCAGTCTCAAACTTGACAATGACATTAAGCTACTGTACTGTAAGAACAAAATTCACGAGGCAATAACTGATATATGCATTGTTGCGTGCAGGAGAAACAAATATGGAAACGCAACACAATGAGAAGTTGACAACTTGTTGAATTGTTGGTCGTTATCTAAGGTAAGATTGCTTGACTTGGACAACAGGATGCTATCATGCAAATAATAAACGTATAAACGACTCGAAGGATGAACAACAATTATAAAACTGATTCAAACTCTTAAAATATGTTTTCAAGCCTTGGACATCAGGATAGGCAATCTGACTCTTTTTAAAAGAAAACAAATGGACTCTTAAATAAGTATGGAATTAGGATTCTACAGGTCGAACTCCTTTTAAAATAGGCAAACGGACTCTTAAATATGTATGGACAACCTGGGTTCCCATATCTCCGCCCCTACTTCATGCCCCCCATCGTCGCTCCCCTGCTCCCATCCCCGCCGCCCGCTCGCCCCAACCCTACCGCTCCTCTCCTCCTCATCACTCCTCGTCACATTGCAGGCTTGCTTGACTCATGAGGTGCAGAGCTCAGCCATCGCATCACGTAGGTGATGAGGAGGGCAATGGCGGCTGCACGGGCGCTGGCGAGGATTGCCTAGCCGCCGCTCTCTCCTTCTCGTGGTCGCTCCTCAACTCCTCGCACTCGCTGGAGCCGTTGTAACCGCCCATGCGCATGCTCACCGCCTCCATGTTTGTCTTCCTCTCCTCTCTCCCCTTTTGCTCTCTTCACCCTACCGCTGCTGCCTCCCTAACCTTGCGCTTCTATATTGGAGCTGGTGCCATGGCCTAGGGCGGAGCTTTGGCTCAGACCTAGCTTGGGGCAAGGGTGGAGGTGTGCGGCGTCGAGGAGCGTGGTGGCGCCAGCCTCAAGGAGCATTGGGGTGGCGCTCGAGCTCAGGAACGCGGTGGCCCCTCGGCCTCACGCCCATCCTCCACGACTTCCTCACCCGTGCGGCTCGTAGTTGCAGCAGCAACGCCCTCAACTGGCTGTGGTGGCAATTCTGGGCCGTCTGGAGGTAAGCGAGAGGAAACGGTGCCGGCGGAGGGGGACAAGCAGCAGTGATATGCTGGCCAAGGTGTCACATTTTTGCCAAATTGGCTTGCCACGAACGCGAAACCACCTAGGAGATGATATGTTCGGTCTTTCAAAGGGTGTTAGAAAAACGGTTTTGAAGTGGGGTGATGCATCCGATCCATGGTCGAGGATTTTAAAAAAATCCAAAATCGTTGCTCGCCCGATATTGTCGCCCACACCCGCTCCCGCCGATGCTCCTAGCCGACGTGTCCCCTACGCTGATGCCCGAATCCACCGCGCCCCCTCACCGACGTCCACAGCAGCCAAGGATGCCTCTCAATGGACTGCCGCCGGACGTCTAACGCTAGTGCGGATGGCTCATCCACCGCCGGACACCTCGTGCCACCCGGCGCACCGCAGTGGACACCTTCTTCCTCGCCTGAAGCCACCGAGGGCGCCTCACGCCACCCGCCGTAGCGGCATCGCCTCCTTTCTCTTCGTTCATGTTACCTTCCTCCCGGTTGCTGCGCCACGGCACCGCTACCACACTGTGGGCTGGCGTGGCATCCATCCCCTTCACCCGCGTCGCCTCGATCCGGTTCGTGCTTCCACATCACCTCCTTCTTTCATTCTGTTTAAGCCATGCAATAGAAGAGAAAAATAACCTAGCTTTAGAAGAGTATATGCCTCTCTCCAATATTTTCATTCCAGAATCCAGAAGTGTCAGCATCTAAGATATAACATCTTCATGACATGGTACATACTGTTGGAGTGCCATGGAAAAAGCTCCTACGTGAATTTGCATAGGCCATTTCATGTGAAAGTGAACCAAAGTAGAATTACTATGCAATACTGTGCAAATGTGATGCTATATGTAGTATAAAAGAATTTCATAGGAAAGCTGGAAACATCAAAAGATAAAGATATGGATAGTCATCATGCTAAAAACATCTGCACAAATCGACACCTGCGGAGAAAAGCAACTAAAAAATGAGGAATCAAACGGCCTATCTGTTGCACCCGAATACCGGCGGGCGGCGAAGTTCTGGGCGCAGCGCACACAGGAGTTGGGGATCGCGTTGCTGCACTCGTCTCCTAGGATTGCGGCTCTGATCAGCTCGTTGCTGCGGAACCGATCAAGTTCGTTCGTGTCGATGCGGGCGTGCCACCTAGCCTGACCTGGCTAGGAAGGTTAGGGCGGATGTTGCTGCTGGCTCCTGTTCTCTCTGAAAAGCACATAATAGATGCAAACATTAAGTTCTTGCCGATCGCTAGGATCGGCAAACACGAGGGTCCGTGTGCTCCAGTCGACCGATGGCGGGCATCGGTATGTCAGTGTGACAGGCATAAAATAAGCATATGTAAAGCCAAAGCGACTATCCAAGATAGAAAAAACCTATCTAAAAGCATGACCAGGACCTTCAAAGAAGTCCACCTCGCTAACCAGATACAAATTACGACATGTATAGATAGGGTGTATTGAACTACGCTGATCTATCGGCAAGTCATTGCACACACTGCAGCGGCATGTCGTGGATTGTAACAAACGATGAGGTAGTGTAGAACGAGCCACACGTAAACCGATCTATAGCGTGAAGCATGAATAGTGAGGTAGATCGGCAAACATGCGAGATGGATAAACGAATCCCGCGCTAAGCGAGGCTTGACCTGGGCTTCATCAGGATAACTAATGGATCTCGCCTCGAGCCAGGCTCGGGACGAGATTCATCATGGCAACCAGCAATCCATGCCATCAAAAACGCTTCAGTACACGGTCTACCAAGAGATTAACGCCGTAATGCCTATAACGAAATAAAACATTAGGGCAGCACGACGATTACCTTGAAACTCTAGTCGCTAGAGGTGGCGATGCGCTGAAAGAGAGGTTGGAGGCACCTAGCTTCTTGGAGCGTAATACCTTCGGTTTTTTCATAGAACATGGGTACATATTTATAGTCCGGAGATTTGGACAATAAGTCTGACTCTTTCTATAATTCTAACTAAAACTTTCTATTTTACTAGTCAAATTCTACTAGGACTCGATACAATTCTTAAAACGAAAGATACATGGCGTGCAGGCCTCGGCGTTGCCTCTTCCTTGGACGACTCAGCCAACTAGTTCTTCATTGGTCAGCTCTTCCAGCCCAGTTAGTCGATCTGGCCCATCGACTAAATTCCAGTGCTAACACATGCCCCCTAGTTTTCACAATAATAATTATTCCAGAACTAAAAAGAAAATCTAGTAGACGGGGAGCCACCCGGTTCTGCAATTTCAGTCTTGTCCTTCCGTACTCCTTCCTTGGAAACCGTACCAGCAGCTCTTCATTTTCTCCTTGAGTATTATTTAATTAACCCATCGGCTACGGTCTTTTCCCCATCTTCTTCCTCCTTTCGCTCCGTAAGAAAACCCCAATTCTTCACCAAAAAACCGCCTAGCCGATGGAATCTGTAGGGAGCATTGCTACTCCGCCGCCGTCGCCGCGCTCCCCATCTCCACCGCCGCCATTCCTCGATGTTCCTCCCGGCTTCGCTCCTCTGCCGGCAGCGGGAGGTGGTCAAGTTCCACCTGCTGCGTCACCCGATGCAGGAGTGCCGCTAGACCAAGCAGCCAAAGATTGGCTGGCCGCCTTCGGGCCGGACATCCCAGACCCACCATCTGGGGTGTGGGTAAACCTTGACATAGCCGAGGATCCGGAAGACGCAGTGGCCTCGCCACCGTGGAATCCTCCTCCACCATCGCCGTTGCTGTCGTCATCATCAGTGTCCGACTAAGAGGAGGAAGGTAGAAGCTTTGTCATCTGCTGCTGATGAAGAGGACGACGAGGACATAGACGGTTGGCAGCCGTTATTCCCTATTTCGACCGCCAATACCTCGGTAAATAATGGGGTAAATACAGGGTTCTGTGCATTATTTATCTAACACTAATAAATTCCACGAGTTTTGATGGTTTTTGGTGTTTCACAGAGGGATGCTCAAACTCCATGCAAAAGAAGATCATCTGGAGCAAGGGAGGATTTGCACGTAAAAGGGCTTGAAACAAGAACGACAAATTCCACCACTAAAAAGTATATAAAATGCCCTCAAAGACCACACCATTGCATAGAGGTTGCCGAGACGATTCCAACGGACATATTATTTAGATCGTTTGGAGCTCGTACGGAGAAGATACAAAGAAATCAAATTAAAAAGCAGTGCTGACGTCATCGCTGACGTAACACTGCACAACCGTACACGCGTGAGCGGGAGCAGGCCATAGCGCGACACGCTCTAGCGCAGTGTGTGCGCCTGCACGCCGAAGCCGCTGCTCGCTCGGGCCAACAGGACTACAGGAGGCCAACACGCGGCCACCCAAGGGGGCAGCGCACGCACGGCCGCCTGCCCGCGGGAGGCGGCTCGGCCTGGCCAGCCAAGACACGCGGCACCCCAAGAATGGAGGAAGCCGGGTCCGGCGCGGTCCGCCGCCCTTGGTTTGACCCGGCCAGACAGGTGGTGCCCGTGAAGGAGGCCAAGGCGCAGTTCTCCCTCCCGTTCAGCTCGGTTCGGTCGGTTCCTGCCTAGTTCGAGCGGTCCAGTCGCCGAGGAAGGCATCCAAAGCTGGTTTTGACCCAGAATACACTGCAGAGCAACGGTTCTTCACCCCAACGGCCGATTCACGGCCTTAGAGTCCGGTTCTTGCCCGGTTCTCGACGCCTGCACATGGACTAAGGTGAAACCGACCTACCTATGACGGTTGGAGGACATGTGGCAGCCTAGGGATGGTTTGGGGGTTAATCCCACCTTGGGAATAAATGGGAAACCCCCTCACCTCAAGCTATAAATAGGAGGCATCCCCCTCACTTCACTTTGCACCTCACCATGTAATTCACTCTCTCTCTCTCTAGGAGGTGCCCCTCGGGTGGTGCCTGCACTTTTGGAATTCTTTGTTTAGCTAGGAGTTAGAGCAAGCTCTGTTGTTTCGGAGTCGGTGGGAACCTTCGGTAATGTATTTTACTTTCTTATTATCTTAAGCATTACTTTTCGATCTATGACAAGTGTGAGTACTTTACTTTTCTACTTTATGCATTTATCTTCTGCTTTAGTTAGTTACTCGAGTTTGGTATGTATGCGGCTGCATTTATATGTAGCACCTTTTCCATTTAGGCATGCAAGTTCGAGGCCTGAGTTGTGCTAAGTTACAATTGATTGAGCTTTGTTATACTTGCCGGTGCTATAAGCCCCTCCTAGACTTAGATCTAGGAGTCAGGTTAGCTCTTACCCTCTGGCGCGGAGGATGAGTTTTAGTGCTCAAGCTCTTACCCACGTAGTGCTAAGTTACAATTGATTGATGCAACATGTTGCTTGAGCACTAGTATAGCGTGCCATCTTACCCACGTAGCTCCGGTTGGTAGCCTCTCTTGGTGATAGCATTAGAGGTCTCAGTATTCCAATCCCGTCGTTTGGTAAGCCCGTAGGCGTTAGCCAGTTGCCGTTCGGTTGGACTCCTACCTATCCACTGGCCTCCTCGGTGTAGTCTGGAATTTCGCTCGACGCAAGACCATAGCTCTGTTTGATCCTTTCGACCTTAGTATGAATAGCTCTTATATGCTAGTAGAGATGGAAGACCGAACCTTAGCTCTCGACTCGGTGTCCTCCTAGCTTAAACTTGAGTTCGCGCCAACGGTGTTTGGTTTGTATCACAAGGTGTTTGGTCTTTATCTTTTTCTTGTTATCTTTTGGAATGAATGAGTTAGTAGTAGCTAGATGATCGATGAATTTGTGTTCTTCTCGATGCTTCCCTGTGGAAATAAATACGATACTTGGAATACTCCTGGGTGAAAGCTACAACGGTCTCCGTACGTTTGCGGAGTAAAATCTGTTAGGTTAAGAACCGCCAACATCGACGATGATGCAGACGGAGGAGAAGACTCCTCGGATACAGGCAGCCCATCCGCCAATGATGAAGATATGCCGACCTTATCCCAGTGGAGTCTTCCTCGGAAGCTTCATCTAGCTCTGCTTCGACCGATAGCAGTAGCGATGACGACGAGGACACTTAGAACACTAAGAGCTTGATCTTCATGCTAGATCTTCAATCCATAAGCCGTTCTCCAAAAAATCGAGTTGGAGGGGTCTCTTTTGATCAACCAATGAGCCTCAATATATAATATAAACCCTTCATGTCATGAGCTCATTAGTAACACGATTAAGTTGTCATTAACCACCAAAATCTCTATCTCTTAGGGTCATGTTTCTCACAGTCGAAACATTATTTCATCTTGAAATAAAGCTTTCTTCATTTAAAAAAAATTATACAACTTATCTTAGTGGAGATTGTACATTAGTACTATAGTTCTACTATAGAAAAACCTACCTCTAGATACGTTTTATTTATATAATAGACACGTTTTATTTCATATCTACATCGATTTTGGCATGTTTTCTAAAGCGTACTAGAAGCATCTTCACAAGCAACCGAGCTTGTAGAGACGGATTATTAAGCATATCTATAGTTGATAAAGAGATGTTCCATAAAAATGTTATATGCATGTCTATGCATTTTGATACACTTTTATAAATACTTTATACAAGTGTCTATGGAAAACGCTTTAGTATGTGTTAAAAATAGAAAAAATATTTATTACTACAAGATAGGTTTTTTATGCAATCCATGACCTCATAACTCATGTGATGCCTCTCCACCACTGGACCACAATATCATATATGAGTAGTTAAGTCATGCACTCTTGTATTTACCATTAACGGTTTTTTAATTTTTCAATATCGTGTCAAATAATGTCTTTGTGTGCCTATAAACATGTTTGTATAATACACTTTATAGTGTGTCCTCGTGTCTTAATTCATGCTATTTTAAGATATTTTTAAGTTATATAAAAAATATATTTACATGTACATGCATGTTTGTTTGATGTCATGTCTAGATGCCAGTGATGGTTTATAACATGCATATGATCAAAGCGCAAACGAAGATGGAGTCTGAAGCCCAATCCAAGTTGAGGTTCAATTTATTCATGAGCTTAGGTCCGACTACTAGAGTAGGCATCACAAAAGACGAACGCCCAGTCCATATAAGGACTCTGTTTTAGACATTCTACGTATTGACAGAAAGGTAAGGAGATAAGGTTTTCCAACTCAACTTGTCCCACTGCAAAATACACTCGGAGTCGACGAAAATAGGTAAAAAAAGATCACGTCCAGAATCACCTAGAGTGCCACAGACCGATGTTTGGGCCTACTAGCCTTGTACGCCCTAGGGTTCTTGGCCACCCTTTGGCCACCCCTAGACCTCTCCTTTGTACATATTCAGTGGTTTTCATTAGGTTAGGGTTAGGGTTTTGCTTAGATTATTATCCTTTCACTGTCAATCGGTTTGTGGAACTCCAACTTCATGTGCTTAATCCTTTCTATTTGCAATTTCATATTGCGTCTACCGTGTTTTTGTTTGTGTTCTTCGATTCACAAGCAGGGATAAGCCTTCATGGCGAGGTCAATCGTGTGTGTATGGTTGATAATCAGAGAAGACGTGGTGCTGCGATTTGAGGGTTCAAGTTGTGCTGATTCGAAGCCGAATCGATTGCATGTCACACCGCCGCCGAATCAATTGTTATCTCCATCTGATAGAAGATCGGGCACCCCTTCCGTTCCCACAAAGTATCTTCTGCTTTGCTGGTTGTCTTGTTAAAATGTTTTAAATAAATATGACAACAAACGCCACTTTATGTCTTTCAACACTCTAACTGTGTCTAACATGGTGTCAATTTGAGACATTTCTCAAAATGTTTCAAAAATAATCTTTACGTCTTTTGTGTAGTGACGCTTTAGCTAGTGTTGCTACCAAAACATATCTAAAAGCCCATTTTCCTATAGTGTTCTCTGGTTGTTTTGCCACCAATGGGTTTATGAACTTGTCTGGAGGGAACAAATTCATTTTTCAACTCTTTTAGATACTCTTTCCCCACAATTGAAAATAAACATTTATGTATTTTGTTCTTGCATGAAATGTATGATTAGAGGAGAGATACTTAGCTCAATATTATCACACTATAAGCACCTTAAGACTCTAAATTCCAAGTTTCTGAAGGAGAGTTTGCACCCACTCATAGAATTAAGTAATATCTTATATTTCGCTTGCAATATCTTGTTTGCGTGCATTCCATGATATGAGATTGGATCCAAGGAAAATTGCAAAATTTCCAATGGATCTTCTATCATCTAAATATATCACAACACTAACAGTTTCATGATATGCACTAAGTAGTATATCACAACACTAACAATTTCATCATTCATTAGCTCGTAACAAGGTCACCTCAAGTATTGAAAGCTTCTCACTGCTAACAAGGTGAACTAACAGGTTTGCGACTGAGTGTCCCTAACTACTCTTTTTCTATGTCTAAGGTGTTTTTTTTTTCTTGTGTAACAAAATATATCGCATACCCTATTTACTTCAATTCCCCAAAAACAATGCAGATCACCCCAGAGTGCAAAATATTTCTTTAATCTTGCAACAAAGGAATAGTAGCATCTTGAGTTAAGCTAGAAATAGTAATATCGTCAACCCATGTAAGAGTAAAAATTATGGCATGATCTCAATTGTACATGAGCAATGATTTATCCGCCTTTGATGTCCTAAAGACAACTTCACCCAATTTTGTACATAATTAGTAGACATAGTTAAGCAGGAGTTTATCGTCATACACATGTGGGGATTGCTTCATGGACACTTCTTCCAGAACACCATGAAGGAACACATTCTGCACATCTAGCTGGTGAATACTCCATTCTCTCGACATAATAATGGGTAATACAACTTCACCCAATTTTGTACTTAAGGTGAGAATACCGAGATCTAGGATTCTGCGAAGTCCATGCAATGCATTGTCTAATTTGCAGACATAGGTAAGGAAGAATTTATCCTCATACATATGTGGTTGTTGCTTCATGGACACCTCTTCTTCTGAACACCATGAAGGAACACATCTGCACATCCATCTGGTGAATAATCCATCCTCTCGACACAACTTTG
This sequence comes from Paspalum notatum, assembly GCA_022530915.1. Lineage (NCBI taxonomy): Eukaryota > Viridiplantae > Streptophyta > Magnoliopsida > Poales > Poaceae > Paspalum > Paspalum notatum. The sequence continues at coordinate 31,901,711 of CM039692.1, forward strand.
ATAGTAGTCATCATATTCTATTCATATACTCCCTTTAGGTCCGAATTAGTTGTCATTTTAAAAAAGTTATAAGTCAAACTTATAAAACTCGGACTATATATAACTTTTATATTACTTAGTCTTGAATCTTAAAGGTCATAGGTATAAATTTGTCTTAACAAGTATTTTCATAAAGTATAAATTTCTTCGGATATTTATTTACATTCTAATGAAAACATTGGTCAAATTTGTGTTTTGGAAACAGTGTCGATGGCCAAAACGACAAATAATTCGGACCTGGAGGGAGTAGTTTCTTAAAGCCCTTTATAGATATCTAGCCTTATATTTTTCTAGGCTATCACCTAACTTTTTAAAATTTTATAAACTAATTTTAGTCTATCAGATTTTTTCCTAACCCAGTAGAACTAAGCATCATGTGTATTTTTCTTAAGAGCCATATTAGCATTCATAGCTACAAAGACCCTGATACTTGTATCTTGAATTAACAACTTAATATTTACCCAATTTAACCCTTTCCGACATTCAAATTGTGGTTGGCACACGTGCTAGGGTTTATATTTATATTGCATGTAGCGATGCATGTTCAAGTAACCAGTTGAGTTAAACAAGAACATGCACCGATGTTTACTATGCGAGCAACCTACGGTAAGGATGAGGTAAGGATGATTCAAAAAAATATTAAATTTCTTAGTACCTCTGTGCACCCTTCAGTGCTCCTTAAACTTTGTTCACAAATAATGCATTGATTTTGGCCATCTATTAGTTCCTGCAGTCTAACGAACTCGTTTGGGTCAACATGTATATATAACACTAGAAAATAAAGCGCCCTATCGGGCGCTCTACAGGCACATGCATAAATAAACAATAGAAATGCTATTACCAGCTACAGTGATAACAATAATAGTTGGTACACATGCTATGGAAACTCCATAGAGTTAAAACTATGGACAAAGAGATGACCACAAACATTGTTGATATCATTACATAGTCAACGATAGTTGTGCAGCAATATTTGGTACACATGTCATGCAAACTCTATAGAGTTAAAACTATATATATAGAGAATTGAAAACACAAACATTGCTGATATCATTACATGGTCGCAGCCCACACCATAATTTACATGTCAAAGCCAGAACTGATTACTAACAAATGGTTTAACTAGCAATTTAAATACTGGCCCAAATTTACATCTAGGTAATCAAATCAAGTTAATTACACTTGTACTCAAACAACCAATTCATAGCCGTGTTTCTTAATAAGATGGTGCTTCATAGCATGCAATGGCACAAATACAAATGAGCGGTCTAGGCGGCTCCTGTCCGCTCGCACAAGCTAAGTTGTGGCGGCTGAACCATCGGCAGGAGGACTGCATCCATGATTAGAATCCTAGTTGTATGCTGGCTCCGTTCACAAATGGAACACTCAGAATTGAACCATCGGCAGGAGGACTGCATCCATTAAGGTATTAATTAATCAAAAGACAGAAGTTAAGGAGCAGAAAATTTCTAAAATATTGCCAAGCAGCAACAGCAAGACTATCGATGAAGCAGCAGCACTCAGAGGAAGGTACAAAGTGCAGCTTGCAGGTGTATACTGAATTGGTTTCAGCCGCGATGCAATACAAAGTGCAGCTTGCAGGTGTATGCTTAATTGGTTTCAGCTGCGATGCAGCATTCCAAGCTGTATCCACCTAGATTTACCAGAATCCACTCCCTAAAAGTTGGGACTGAAAGCTTTGTTTTAGCACACATTGAGGATGAGGGCACGTCCACGACCGAGAAAAAGGGCAAACAAAAGAGGAAGCCCACAGGTCCACAACCTTACCGGATTGAGGAAGGATGCCACGAGGTGCTCTGGTCGTCAGATTCAAGTGAGAAGGGGAGGAGCCGCACGGCCGCTGGTGGCTTGCAGGACAAGGGATGGATCACGATGGGCGCTGTTATGCACGATGAAGCATGCCAGTGCTAGGAGGGATCAAGGGCCAAAGTTGTGTGCAGCATGTGAGAGGATGGGGGCACTTGCTTCATAGCAATATCATGTTCTCAAGCAGAAATAAATCTACAAAAGAGTGCCATAGGTGAAGGTTCAGAGATGACAGTTCAAATTACTGAAAAGCGTAGGTCTTTGCTATTGAAGGGTTAGTTCAAGAAAGCTAATGGACCCAACCACATGCAATTTTGCTAGGAGCGTTGCTCTAAAAATGAGCCTACTTACTATCAATGCCAACAACCATCAGAGAAAAAGCACAAAATTATAGACTGAGATGCTGATGCGTGTGAGAAATTACCAAATTATTAGAAACAAAGAACTCATCATGGTGTTGGGCAAGGACCTTCCAACATGAATATAGGAACATCAGTTTACTTTCACTCTTTCAGAACACATACTAGGGAAACTGAAAAGTGGGGAAACATTCCTAATATTGAATCAAGAGTATTTTAGTCACATAATATGCTCATCGAAATCTAGAAGGCTAGAAAAAATATTGTGGTAAGAGAGCTAGATAAGCAAGCTATTGTTCTTACTTTCTAGTGTAGCTACCAAACTGAAACATAACAAGAACCCTAGGCAATAGATAAAGGGTAATGTGCAGATTACCGTGTTACCTTGCAGCCGGTTCCCTTGGGCCCTACAAAAAGATGAAACATACATTTCAATATGGAATTTAACCTTTTTAAAAAGGTAAAAACAGGATGGCTCACAATGTCTCAGTTGTTCAGTAAAATAAATGTCCCTAACTAAACTGTTAACTTCAAGAACAATCAAGTCAAGGTTCATTTATAAATTGTATTGTAGGTATACTACAATTTTATATAAATACCATGTTCCCTTTCAATTGCTGTAGAAAAGAGCTTTGGATATGAACAGACACCAATCACGATTCTACACCTTCCCTAACTTGCAGCAGGCATGGTCAGACAAGGTACGGTAACTCTATAAAGGAGGAGCTAGCCTCATTATCTAGCATACATGCTATCTTTGCAAAACCTTCGAGGCATAAAAGAATATAAGCTAACGAAATTTGCTTGACCTGCTAAGCCAATCTGCAGCAATTAGTACAATGTTGGAGGAAAAGCCACCCCTGAAGCTGCGACAGGGTTGGCCGTGTGCTGGCAACAGAGCGGCAGGGGCATGAAGCAGCACATCCGCATCATTGGGCAACGTGAGGAGACATCCACAGCCGCGAGTTCTTGGCCCCGGCTGTGTTGACCATCCAACCAATGGTGTCATCAGTCGCAGCCACGGTCGATGCAGACATCAATGCCGCTGCTTGAAATAGCCTCTAATAAGGTGCCCGCAGGAAGTTGAGCAACGGGAGGAGAGAGAGAGAGAGAGAGTGGGGAACACTAGTGCCGCAGATCTCGTGCTGTGTGGAGCTTCGCCCTCTCCAGATCTGAGAGAGCTCCCGACATCCTCTCAGCCTCTAACAGCACACGTATGGGAGGTCCAGCACCACCTGACGTACAACTGTTCGCCGCATTGCCGCTTGCCGCTTCCGCAGCCACTCCCCTACTCCATCGCCACCGCCGATCCAAGGATTTGAGGGAAAGAAAGGGAGTATCAGAGAGGAAGATGATGAGAATGCGAGCAAGCGAGAGGGAGGGATAGGATAAGGTGTCATGGGGCATACCTTAGGTGGAGGTTGCATGGCGCTCCGGCGGGAGGCGGTGGCGTCAGGGAGGAGTGAGTGAACCGAGAGATGGAAGAATAGCTAGGGTTGGTGTGGGACGAAGGGGTCACACGCAAAAGCGCCCCGCAGGGGTTATCTGCAAAAAAAGACGGTTGTCGAATTTTCTCTTCTTAACATTGAAATATATTTTACACAAGGGTTATATACGCCAAATATCTAGGCGTGATTACTGTGCCAAACGGATAGGATGGGCTGCGGGTTGTTTTCCTAAAAGTATAAGGGCTTTTTTGCAAAGTATCTAGAGCCTCCGATCCCCCTCCAGTTTTAAGAACTCTGATACGCTCCAGTCAATAATATTTGTTTTTCATGCATATTTGGACACGGTTAGATAGATTTTTTGCTTGATTTTATTATCTGATATGTCGGTTTTGAATGACCGGACAAAGTACCGTACCACGACGTATTATTGACATTTGAAGTCAAACTGAAAGTGATCTACTCTAATAACTAAATGTGACATATGTTGTCGCTGAACTTCATTACACCATTATAAAAATGTGAACATAGCAAGAAAAAAACTTCAAACCCTCTGCTAGCTCCCGGTAAAGAATGAGGAAATTGGAGACCTTATCAAAGAAAACACGGTTGCAAGAAAAAGACAATTGAGTGGGAGACATTGTCAAAACAAAAAATATCTAGAAAACGAAAATCCACTTTCTAGTTGGAGATATTGTCAGAACAACTGGACTTACTTTGCAAAGTGGAAGGCATTATCAAAACAAAAACATCTAGAAAATGAAAATCCACGTTCTAGTTGGAGATATTGTCAGAACAACTGGACTTGGGAGGCTCGAACTCGCGACCTTCGGCTCATAAGAGCAACGCTCTAACCAACTAAGCTACAGGAGCTACCTACAACTAAGATTTTAAAATATAATTATAAACTATAATTAATTGGTAAATGGGATGTGCTTCAGACCTTCAGTGTCAATAAGTTTGCCGTTTTATGTGCTGGTCTCAATTTTTTTTATTTACCAAGCGAGAACATATGCTAAGACATTATACCATTTCTAATCAGGAGAGGAGTGTTAGGGTCTGTGTCTGCCACAACATTTCCAATAAGGAGAGGCATGCTGGTGGTATCACACATAATAAATAATCTCCCTGAAAATATAGCTACATCATGGTTTGTTCTGAGTCAAATATTGTTAACATTACTGGTAAGCAAAAACAAATAAGTTCGAACACAAAAAAGGTGTTGAGATTCAAAATGGAACTTACTTTTTCACAACATGTAACCTTTTTTATTTGAAATAAATTGTTTTTTAAATATCGTTGGTTAAATATGAAAATGTTTGACTTTAAAAAAATTCTAAATGTAGATATATTCTGAAGCCGGAAGGGATGAAGCCGGTGGCGCTTGATGCGGAGGTTTTGTGGGTCCAGACCAACTTGGTGAGCTCATATGGCCATTTTCCTTTGCAGTGGCCTACCAGGCACTTGGCGATGCCCTCCAATACCATACCGTTTACTCTTTCCACGTCACCATTGGATTGGGGGTGGTAGACAAACCCATTCCGTGGCAGTAATCTCTGAAGATATCGCTATCGAACTGCTTCCCATTGTCGATTGTAATATCGCTGGGAACACCAAAATGTCAGATGATGGACTGCCACAGGAAGTTTTGGTGGGTTTCGGCTTTGATACGGGCCACTGGACGGGTTTCGACCCATTTGGTGAAACAGTATACTACCACCAATGTGTACTGCAGGTTCCCCTTTGTTGTGAGTAACTTGCTCACGATGTCTATGACCCATGTCTGTAAATGGCAACATGGTGTGATCAAGGTGTTGGATATTAATCCGAATTTTTAGTTGGGTTTTAAGGACGCGTTAGCCTGTTATGTTGTGGTCCAAGTAGGTCACGTGTTCCACTATATAAATACATCTTATAAGCCGTCAGGGATAGGTGACACCTTATTGTAATCTCCACGTTCTGTAAACACTTTCTGATATAGTGGAATTTTGCCGGCTTGCGCCTGTGGTTTTTTTCTATAAAGGTTTTCCATGTAAAATCGTATCTCGTGTTCGATCTCGTTTATCACATTATTTGCTAACAAGGGGCAGACAGAGCTGGTCACGAGATTTACGCGATTAAAAAAAAGTTAGGGTTTCGTCCTGTTCGTGGCCGCCGCCGGATTTCTGTGTTTCTGCGCGTCGTCATCGTGTGACTGGTCTCCGTCGCTGTTCGGCGATTTCGTTTCCGTGCCGATTAAATCGGCGGCTCGTGTGAGTCCAAGGCGGAGTTGTCTCTCATCATCGGCGATCGATCTGCTGTTCATCACACTTCCAGGACGGAATTGATTTTCCGTGTTGCGGCGTTTGTCCCGTATTCTGTGGAGATTGAAGCCAGCAGTTCAATCCAGAAGGTGCTGCTATCTGTTAGACTGGGTTCACCAGTGAGCCCATCCAACCCGCCCATCCACTATTTCAACTACTTTTCTCTCTGTCTGCAGTGCGCATACAGTGTTTGGGCATCAATTTTGGACCAACCGGTGAACCCAGTCTTACCTGCTGCTGTTGCACGCGAATATAGGCAGAGGGCAGGTTCGTTCGCTGTGCCGATGTGGAGAGAAAAAGAAAAAATCCAGATTTGGATCTTTGCTACGCGCACCCAGTACCACTACCAGGAGAGTTTTTTTGCTGATTTCTGCTACGTCCACCAAGAAGTTGCACACCAGAATTTATTTTCAGCAATTTTAATTTCAGATTCTTCTGGTTATTTATTCTAATGGCTTACATGAAGTATGATATTCCGCTGCTAGATTATGATACAAGATTTTCGCTGTGGCAAGTTAAGATACGTGCTGTTTTGTTACAAGCTGATCTAAATGATGCACTTGATAAATTCGGCAATAAAGCTTTAGATTGTTGGTCCGATGAAGAAAAGAGAAGAGATCGTAAGGCCCTGTCTCAGATTCATCTTCATTTATCTAATAATATTTTGCAAGAGGTTTTATAGGAGAAAACCGCAGCCGCTCTGTGACTTAAGCTGGACTCGATCTGTTTGTCAAAGAATCTTACTAACAAAATACATTTGAAGATGAAATTATTTTGCACAAGTTGCAAGAGGCTGGTTCTGTGCCAAATCACCCGACGGTCTTCAAGGAGATCGTTTCTGACCTTCAGGCTATGGAGGTAAAATATGAAAATGAGGATCTCAGTCTCATTCTCTTATGTTCTCTGCCTAGTTCATTTGCAAATTTCAGTGATACCATATTATATAGTCGTGATACTCTCATGTTGAATGATGTTTGTGAGGCCTGCAAGCCAAGGAAAAGATAAAACAGATGGTGTCTTCTGGTGGTTCTGCTTCCAATGGAGAAGCTTTGGCAGCTCGTGGTTGGACAGAGAAGAAATCCAATAATGGCCATAGAGGTAAAAGTTCTAATGGCCATCATAGCCGTTCAAAATCTAGAGGCAGAGGAAATAAATTTTGCTATTATTGCAAGAAAGATAATCATGTTATTGCCGATTGCTATAAGTTGAAAAATAAATAAAAGAGAATTGGTACATATCGAGAGAAAAGTAAATCCAATGATGATGGTAAAGCTTTTGTTGCTTCTAGTTCAGAAAATTCTGATGGTGATACTCTCGTTGCTTTTACTGGATGTGCTAATAATAGTGATGAATGGATTCTTGATTCTAGTGCTTCCTTTCATATATGCATCAATAGAGATTGGTTTATCACTTATGATTTAGTTAAATCTGGTGGTTCTGTTAGAATGGGTGATGATAGACCATGTCAAATTGTTGGAATTGGATCTGTTCAGATTAAGATGCATGATGGCATTGTCAGAACTTTGACTGATGTTAGGCACATTCCAGACATGACTCAAAATCTTATTTCTTTGAGTAATCTTGATGGAAAAGGGTGCAAATACTCCGGTGGAGATGGAGTTTTAACGGTGTCTAAAGGTTCTCTTATTGTTATGAAAGCTCATTTGAAATATCCTGATTTGTACCGTCTTCGTGGTACTACAATTACAGGTGATGTCGGTGTAATTTCTAATTCATTATCTGATTCTGATGCTACTAATCTTAGGCATATGCGTCTTGGTCACATGAGTGAATATGGCATGGAAGTTCTGAGCAAGAGAGGATTTCTTGATGGGATTAGCATCAGTAAATTGAAATTTTGTGAGCATTGTGTGTTTGGCAAACACAAGAGGGTGATGTTTAAGACCTCTGCTCATACAAGTAAAGGTATTCTTGATTATGTACATTCTGATTTATGGGGACCATCTCGCAAGAGTTCTCTTGGTAGCCGTCGTTATATGTTGACGATTATTGATGATTACTCCAGAAAGGTATGGCCTTATTTTTTGAAATATAAATCAGATGCATTTTCAACATTTAAACAATAGAAGGTTATGGTTGAAAACCAAATTGAAAGGAAGGTTAAAATTTTTCGTACTGATAATGGGATGGAATTCTGTTATGATGAATTTAATGACTATTGCAAGTCTGAAGGCATTGTTAGGCACTGCACTGTTGCTGGTACGCCTCAACAGAATGGTGTAGCTGAGAGTATAAACAGAACTATCATCTCTAGAGCCCGTTGCATGTTGTCCAATGCTGGCTTTAATAGGCGTTTTTGGGCTGAGGCTGTTTCCACTGCTTGCTATCTTATTAACCGTTCACCCAGTATTGCTATTGATAAGAAAACACCAATTAAGGTATGGTCTGATTTACCTGCTGATTATTCACAATTGAGAGTTTTTGGTTGTACTGCATATACTCACGTTGATAATGGTAAATTGGAGCCTAGAGCTATTAAGTGCATATTTTTTGTTTATCAAACTGGTGTTAAAGGTTATAAATTGTGGAATCCACAAACTCAAAAGGTTGTGCTTAGTAGAAATGTTATCTTTAATGAAACTCCTATGTTATCTGACAACCTGTCTAGTGATGCTCCTATTGAAGGACAGCAGAAAACAAGTGTGCAGGTGAAGCATTTTATTGATGTTGATAATACACCATAGGATGATAATGTTGCTGTCCAAGATGCACACATTTCTGATAATTCACCAATTGTTGATGATTCGTCTTCCATTGAGCATTCTTCTCCCGTTGTGCAGCCTCCACAACATTCTATTGCAGCTGATAGGTCTATAAGGACATAAAAGTCTACTAGAAGGCTAATTGAAGAATGCAATGTTGCTTATGCTTTAAGTGTTGCAGAAGAGATTGAAGGTAATGCAGAACCTTCTAATTATTCTGAGGCTATTACTTCTGCTGATTGCAACAATTGGATGACCGCTATGCAAGATAAGATGGAGTCACTTGAAAAGAATGGTACTTAGGATTTAGTAAAATTGCCTGTTGATAAAAAGCCTGTCCGTTGTAAATGGATTTTCAAACGGAAAAAAGGTATTTCCCCAAGTGAGCCTACAAGATATAAAGCAAGAGAAAGGTTGGTTGCTAAGGGTTACAGCCAGATTCCAGGTATTGATTTTAATGATGTCTTTTCTCCAGTTGTGAAGCATAGTTCTATTCGCATGTTGTTCAGTCTTGTTGCTATGCATGATTATGAACTTGCAATTCGATGTCAAAACTGTATTCTTGCATGGGGAGTTAGATGAAAATATTTATATGGACAAACCTGAATGTTTTGTAGTACCTAAAAAAGAAAACCTTATATGCAAATTAAAGAAATCTCTTTATGGATTAAAGCAATCTCCTAGGCAATGGTATAAGAGATTTGATTCGTTTATGCTCTCTAATGGTCTCAAGCGGTCTGATTATGATAGCTGTGTTTATTTGAAGACCGTTAATGGTTCAGCTATTTATTTGCTTCTATATGTTGATGATATGTTGATTGCTGCTAAAGAAAAATCAGAAATAGTTAAGTTGAAAGCACAATTAAATAAAGAATTTGAGATGAAGAACTTGGGTGGAGCTAAGAAAATCATTGGTATGGAAATAATCAGAGATAGAAAATCTGGTTTGTTATACCTCAGTCAGCGAGGTTATATTGAAAAGGTTCTTCGTCGTTTTAATATGCATAATACAAAACTAGTGAGTACTCCATTATCCGTACATTTCAGATTATTTTCAGATTTATGTCCACAGTCAGATGATGATATTGAGTACATGTCTAGAGTTCCATATTCCAGTGCAGTTGGTTCTCTTATGTATGCCATGGTATGTTCTCGTCCTGATTTATCTCATGCATTGAATGTTATCAGTAGATACATGGCTAATCCTGGTAAGGAGCATTGGAAGGCCGTTCAATGGATTTTTAGATATCTGCGTGGTACTTTTAGTGCTTGTTTGCAGTTTGGTAAATCTAGAGATTGACTTGTTGGTTATATTGATTCTGATCATACTGGAGATTTGGATGAAAAGAGATCTCTCATGAATTATGTTTTCACTGTTGGTGGTTCTGCTATTAATTGGAAAGCTTGCCTGCAAGCTACTGTTGCTTTGTCTACTACTGAAGCTGAATATATGGCTATTTCTAAACCCTGTAAAGAAGCTATTTGGTTAAGAGGTTTATACTATAAACTTTGTGGGGTTAATAGTTCTTGCGTTACTATACATTGTGACGGTCAAAGTGCTATTTATCTCACTAAAGATCAGATGTTTCATGAGAGAACAAAACACATCGATGTGAGGTATCATTTTATTCGAGATGTCATTGCTGAAGGTGGCATTAAGGTACGCAGATAAGTACACATGATAATCCTGCTGATATGATAACAAAGCATGTTCCTACATCTAAGTTTGAGTTGTGCTCAAGCTTAGTTGGTATTAAAGTTTGAAGTCGTAGTGACTTTTGGCGTCGGTGAAATTTATTATTGAAGAAAGATTATTGTTGATTCTTCATTGCTACAAGATGGAATTCGTCTCAATGTAGAGTTCGTTGGATATTGATTCGAATTCTCAGTTGGGCTTTAGGGACGCCTTAGCTTGTTATGTTGTGGCCCAAGTAGGTCACGTGTTCCACCATATAAATACATCTTGTAAGCCGTCGGGATAGGTGGCGCCTTATTGTAATCCCCACGTTCTGTAAACACTTTCTGATATAGTGGAGTTTTGCTAGTTGGCGCCCGTGATTTTTTTCCCGTAAGGGTTTTTTACGTAAAATCGTGTCTCGTGTTCGATCTTGTTTATCGCATTATTTGCTAACAGTTGGCAGGGACGTGTGAGACCTTCACCATGAACTAACAATTCTGGCATTCTTGAACCAGTTTAGCTGTGTCTGATAACATGGTGGCCCAATAGAACCACTGCTTGTACGCTTTTGCGACAATTTCTCTAGCACCTCTATGAGCTCCACAAATTCCACGATAGATTTTGTTCACCAGTTCGATGCCTTCAAGTCAGCTGATGCACTGGAGCAGGGGCGCGCAAACTTCTTTCTTGAAACGGACTCCGTTGATAATGATGTAGTTTTTAGTGCGAGTCGCTAGTTGTTTTTCTGACCATAAGCTATCTTGGTCTTGGTCACCCGTGAGATAAGCCATGATCGGGGCTCTCTAATCTTTGTATCTGGTGATAGCTGTTATTGGGGCAACTTCAGCTTTGATTGCTAGTGTGGAGGTAATCTGATAGAATACCTCCGGTTGGAGTGGATCATTGTAAGCTGCGGACTTGGTGAGCTCGTCCGCTTCATAATTTTCTATTCTCTTTCTTTTCTTTACCATGAAACCAATGAAGCATTTCTTCATGCTTCGAATCAACTTGAGATATTGGGCCATCATGGTGTCTTTTGCTGAAGCTGATTTGTCGATGTGACCGGTGGTGACCTTTGAGTCAGATTACAAGATTGCACGCCTGCGCCAGCAGCTATCAACTTGCAAAGGCCCAGTATTAAGGCCTCGTATTCTTCCACGTTGTTGGTGCATGTGAAATCTAGCTAGAGGGCATATTTGAGTTTACACCGGACAGAGAAGACATAATTGCCGAAGCTCTGGCTCCACTATGGCCCTAGGAGCCATCGCATTGTACGTGCCAAACCTATTTGGGAGTTGCGCGCTCTATGTCGATTACTGCCGGGATCCAATCTACGACGAAGTCGGCTAAGACCTGCGATTTGATGGCAGTTCGTCATACGAATTCGACTGAGTATTGAGGGAGTTCAATCGCCCATTTGCTAAGGCGGCTAGGTGCCTCCTTGCCGTCAAAGACGTCTTTGAGTGGGTACGTTATTGGGATAGCAATCTGGTGGGGTTGGAAGTGTGAGAAACATGACCTTAAGGGGTAGAGGTTTCGGTGATTAATGACAACTTATTGTTGTACTAATGAGCTTATGATTTGAAGGCAATTAATTCAATATTGTGCTCATTGGATAATGAAAAGAGACCCCTCCATCGAATTGAAATTCTATCTTACGAAGGATGGCCCTTGAATTTCCTTAGCCCTAAGTGCCGTAAAGTCAAAAGAAGGGCACTTAGGATTTCATTTGTTAGTTTTTAAGTGGGCCATACTATCAAGGTGGGTCAAGGTGAGTAGCTTGAACATTTTCGCTCAAAAGTTTGATCCAACTCGAGTGCATCTTAGTCTCAAAGCTCAAACACTAAAATATGATCTAAATCTCTCAACCCTTTTATCAAAATCGAAAGAAACTCCCTTCATCTTCTTCCTCATTCAAAACTATCCAAAATAAGTGTTTTCAGTACCATCGGACTGGTCCATCGAACAGGTTAGACAGGGAGTGTTGTTCAGACTATTTCTAGGCTAAGTCCACCATGGGACCGTCCGATGGTCCAACCATCGGACCGTCCCATGGTCCATCGGACCAGTTGGACAGTGAGGGTTGCCACCGCTTGTTTTGGGCGTTTCCATGCATCGGACCGTCCGATGGTCTCTAGGCAGTGGCGCGAAAACGGAGGATTTGAAAAATACGTGCATCGGACCGTCCGATGGTCCGTATAGAGAGCTATTTCGTAAAGTAACGGCTAGTTTTTTAGCTCTCCTCTGTAAAAGAAGACCCCCTTCCCTCATTTGCTACCTTTGAAACCAGGAAACACATACACACACTCAAAGGTCATTCCACCACCAAAATTCATCAAATCCAAGAGCTTTGGGCTAGAGACTTGAGAGAGAAAACTTCTTGAGAGGAAGTTGATTCAAGTAAAGCCAAGGCTTGTTATGATTGTGATCACCTAGACGGCTGTGATCGTGCCTTCCGCGAGCTCTCCGGAGATTGTGGGAGAAGCGGAGGAAGGTCCTTGTGAGGGCAATTGTACACGGTGTGAAGCTCGCTGTTCCGGAGTGGAGAAAAGCATCCTTGGTCTGCGGATCAAGGGGTTGCTTGACCTTTGCGATGGTCACTTTGCCAACCCCATTCCTTGCGAGGTTTGGGGCCAGGATCCTTGCGAGGAACCCGCGAGAGCAAAGCCTTGCGAGGGACGCCAAATGAGGAGTAGCGGGTAGAGACCGTGTGTCTCCCCGAACCTCGGTAAAAAAAATCTTCGTGTCACTTCTCGCTCTCTTTACTTTCTGCATTTTACATTTCTAGAATTGCATGCTTGGCTATAGGTTGCAAAACTCTTTGTTATCGTGTAGAACTCTAGTCACACTCTCTTAATCACTATTGTGGAATTGAACTTGTGCGATAGGATTTAATTTTGAGTTTCGAAATTAGAAGTCCAATTCACCCCCTTCTTGGACATCTTGATCCTTTCAGGAAGTAATGCTTGAGCTTGCACAAAGCCATTACGACATCATACGTGAGCTTCTGGAGCTCATAGTATTTTTATTTTGTTTGCGAAAGATCTTTGGAGACAAAACAGATAGGTACCGATTGAAGCTTGTTATTGTCTTCGCGCTCTTGGATCAATACCCCACTCACAGTAGCCGATGAAGCTGCGATGGTCTGGGCCTGTTAGGTTTGTAAGGTGAAGTAGGTGCCCTTTGAATTCCTTTAAAGCTTTCTGGTGCTCCGCGGACCAATGAATTTGTTTAGTGCTATGATTCGTCCCGTGAGCTTCTGGACATCTTCTATGCATGACAAAGGCTGCATGTTAGTGGTTGCCCTGATTTTTTCGGGGTTAGCCTCTATCCCTCTTGCAGAGATGATGCAACTTAGGAAATTTCCTTTGCGGTCTTCAAAGACACATCTGACTTGGTTAAGCTTGAAGCCGGCGGCTCGCATATTATTGAAGGTTTCGGAAAGATCTGAAATGTGATCCTCTGCTTTGATGCTCTTTACGATGATGTCTTCGACGTAGGTGGATAGGTTATGGGGGATTTGAGATCCTAGGATGGTTGATGTCATTCTGATGAAGGTAGGTGCCGCGTTTTTAAGACCCTCGACCATTTCGATGAAACAGTTAGTGTCAAAGGGTGTGATGAAGCTAATTTTTTCTTCGTCCTCTGGGTGCATCTAGAGTTGATGATAGCTTGAGAAGTAGTCCAGCAGGCTGAGTAGCTCGCACGGAGGCAGAGTCTACCATAGAATCGATTGGTGGAAGGGGAAAATGTCCTTTGGGTAGGCTTTGTTGAGGTCTGTGAAGTCGATGCACATGCGCCATTTGCCACTTTTCTTCTTAACAAGCACAACATTTTCTAGCCAGGAGGGGTATTGGACTGGCCTAATGACACTGGCAACGAGGAGGCATTGAATCGCTCCTTTTGCTGCCTGAATTATTTCTTTTGACATCTTGTGGAGTATTTGTTTCTTGGTCACACCGAAGGGTCGATGTCTAACTTGTGCTGGATGATGTACCAACTAACCCCTTGAAGATCCCTTGATGACCAGGCGAAGATGTCACACCCCAAAATTTTTGATTTTGGGATGTGAATAGATAACAATTAAATAAATGAAGGATTTCTTAATTTTCTAAAATTTTTGAACTTGTAACTTTTGTTGGATTGAGAGGAAAGTATGGTTTTAAAAGATTTTCCAAATATAATTTGTTTGTTTGTTGCATTCATGCCGAAGTGCATAGTGTTGATGTGTGTAAAATGAGGTTTCAAAATATTTCAAAAACCGGCTAGGTTTCATGTCCATCTCAATCCATATCTTTAAAATCCTAGTCCTTTTCTTTCTCGCCAACTCAAACCCAACCCCTGAAACCCTTGGTCAATCTCTAAAGTTTCATCACCTCATAATCATAATCCAAACTCGTCGATCATCCTCTATACCAAGTCACTTCTTTCAATGGATCCATGTCAATTTTGAAACCCTAGACAATATCACTTGGACCTCACTCTCCTCTCAACATCTTTGACATCTCATCTTTATGTTTACTTTATCATCATTTATTTATTTCCATTGACACAATTCTCCCTCGATAGTATAAATCACTATGATTCTCAGCTCAAGCTCAATATCAAAATCAAGTCCAACTGATACACTCTTACAATCTTTCCTTCCTCCATGAACTCAAGTTCATCATGGACCTAATTCTTGTTCACCTTTATATCTTTATTCATGGAAGATTTCACCCTAACTAATCCTTTGAAGCATCGTCAAACCAAAACCCTAGTCCAACTCTCAGAATTCACCAAATGAAAACTAGAGTTTGGGTCAACCATAATTCTCCTTATGTATCAATGTTCATCCGCCTTTTTACCATATCATGTTCTCGTTTCAAACTAAAATCAATTACAACTTGAATTATAGCCAAACCCTCTCTCGCTAACGGGTCAAGGTCCACGGGCTTCACCTCTTTTCTCTCACATGGTCCAACTTCAAAACTGAGCCCAACCGATCCTCCTCTTTCTCCCACCAGCCCTCCACAACCCGCGCCTAGCTCCCATGGGCCCAAACCAGCCCTTCAACCCTTTCCCTTCTCTTCCTCATGTTTTCCCCTTCCTCCTCACAAGGAAACAGTAGAGGCGCCTCTCCTGGTCGCTCTCCCTCCTTGTTGGGTGCCCATTCCCATCCCCCTCTCTCCCACATTCAATTCTCCATCAATTGTCACCTTTATTCCCTCAAAACCTTCCCTCTTCCCTTTCCCTTGCCCCTTGGATGCCCCTCTCTCTCTCCTCACAACCAGATCAGGAGAAGAAGAAGCCATGGTTGCCTTTTCCTCTCCCATGGCTGCCCCCTCTCGTCCCTACACTTCCTCCACCACCGAAACATGAAAACGGAGCATTCTCATCTCAGCGAAGATGATCCTCTACTGCGTTCTTTGATCCACACCCTCAAGCATTCCATGGAGGTTGTCTCCTTGCTGCTGCCTCTGCTGTCCATGGTGTGGAGATCATGGAGGGCACCCCCGATGATCCCCAACGCTGAGGCAAGGCAGCAGCCGTACGGGATCGTGTGCGCAGCGGCATCACCGCCTTGATGTCACCCATGTCACCTCTTCCACCACCAAACCCTAGGTGATGATGAGAGCTAATGGACCGGCCTCATTGCTCTCCTGGTGTGATGAGTGATTGTCAACGAGATCAAGCCCTCCGATGGACTGGAGGCCCTCCGATGGACTGGAGGTAGATGATGAAGACCTCGATGGACTGAGGCAAAAGCCCTCCAATGGACTGGAGGCAATGCTCTGCGTCAGTCGGCCATGGAAGCTCGGTACACGGAGGGGCGGATCGGCAATGGTGGTGTAAGCCCTCCGATGGACCGCGAGGCAAGTCCGATGGACTGGAGAAGCCGGGTGCCACCGTGGTGCTCCAACCCGAGTGCATGGCGCGAAGGCGTGCGAGAGAGGCTTTGGCGGCTTCGGCTCAAAACCGCCATCCAAGCTACCCAAGGCTTGGTGAGTTGGGCCACGACTCGCCAAGATAGAGAAGATGGGCCAAGTCTGGCCCAGACGGAGACTGCCTAAAGTTTTTCGGTTTCTAACTTCAAAACCGGGGGTGCAAAGGCGGATTGGAGTACTGTCCACATGTAGGACATCCGAAGATTGCGTGGAAGCTAAGAAGATCAAGTCTTCATCGTGGTCGTCCGTTCCCGATATTTTGGGTTCTTTTCTGTTTTAGCCCCTCCGGGCGTTTCTAGTGTTAGGGGTCTTTGTGTAAAAAATGCCAAAACTGAACCAGTGTATAAATAGCCTAAGGGCTGGTCATTAGAGGGAGTCTTGGCAGCTAGGTTTTCATTTCCTTAGGGTAATTTTCGTCCTCAAGCGTTGAGCTCCAAGTTTAGGAGGGTTAGGGTGAGATCTAGCCTCCAAATCAAGAGGGAAGGTGAGGGTGGTTGCTTGGGACGAAATCCTTCATTGTAATCTGATCTAAGACCTATTTTGAGTCTCATAATCGAAGTGGTTTCGTGCAGCAACTTTGTGTGCTTCTACTCCCTTTGTTCTCTTTGGTTTTGGCTTCAATCCTTGGCCTTTTTGGGTGTTTGCTTTGGTCAAGGTTGAATCCTTTGTTTTTCTTGTGTTTTGGACTTGCAAGGACATGGAGATTATGTCTTAGAACATCTCAATCCCGAAGGATTGCCACGAACAAGTGGTTCTTAAGCTTTTCCCTTTCTTGCCTAAATATTCATCTCTTCACGAGATCCAAAATTCCTGCTAATCCCGTGATCTTTTTCTATAGATCTTTTAGAAATAGTTTTGGAATGGGGCTAGGATAGCCTGTGCCAATTTTCGTGAAATTTGGAGAAGGTTTGGTCAAGTTTTGGATTGCTTTTGTGTAAGATTTTCCGCTGTCCAGTTTTTCTGCTGGTTCTGTCCATCTTCAAGTCTTGTTTGGTTTAGGGGTCAAACCTTTGAATTTTGAGCTGAAATTTTGTGGAGCTCTTTATCAGTGAATCATAAAACTCCCATAAAAATTTCAGATGATTTGGAGGTGTTTTGGCCTGGTTTCAGTATTTTTCTCTTGAGAGTGTTCTGTCAGTTTTTGACCATCGGACGGTCCGACGGTCAAACCATCGGACGGTCCGATGGTTGTAGGATTTTTATTTCTTGTCCAATTGAGCTGAAAATATGTGGAGTTGTTCCTTGGCCCTTTCTGAACCTTCAGTAAAAATTTCATAATTTTTGGAGCCGGTTTGATAGGGTTTTTGATCAACTCTTTTCAGGGTGTTCGTCTATGACCATCAGACGGTCCGATGCTGTAACCATCGGACAGTCCGATGGTCTAAACTTCATCCTTTTGGTCTGAATTTTTCAGGAGTGGTTTTTAGTTGTCTTGTGAGGGTGTGGTAATTTTGGGAGAATTTTTAGAGCTTCTCTTGAGGGGTTTTGAGATTTTTCTTTGCAGCCCTGTCTGTCTGAAATCTGGAGTTTCTAGGAGTTGGTTCTTTTTGCGCTCTTTTTCTTAGCCATTTGAGCGTGTGCTTCTGTTTGGTGCTTGGTACGTATCTGTTCAATGGATGGTACCAAGCACGTGTTGTGAGCTAGATACGTATCCTCTCAGTGGACGGTGTCTAGCTTCGTTGTGTGTGTTATTTCCGTTTTGCACTGCGGTGGAGATTTGAGTTTGAGTTTTCAAGTGCTCCTATTGACCCCCCCCTCTAGTTGCACGTCTCGGTCCTACAGATGACACCCCACATATGTTCCTCTATGTTTCCTTGTTTCATGCTGCAATTCATAGGCTATAGATTGATGTCCATCAAGTTCCGGCAAGGTTTACCCATGTAACGTCTCACTGCAGTCATGGACAGCCATGTTGCCCTAGTTGGCGCTGGTGTTTCCTACCATTCCAGTGATCTAATGGTCATGCCCTTCAACCAGATCTTGTATCTTGTCCTTGAATACATACCCGTAAAACGGTTTGGCCATCGGATCCATGGAGACCAGCTTTTCCGTGGTTGATGTGTCCACTATTGCTGTTGAACAAAACAGCCGTGTTACTGCCCTTGGTTCAAATTTTGCCGGTGATCCGGTAGTTTAATGGCCGAGCCCTTCGACTGACATGTGCCCAATATCTTTGTGCACATCCCTATAAAATGGTTTGGCCATTGGTCCAGTAATGAGAAAGATATGGCAATTGCCGTACTCATTGTCCTGTGGTCCAGACAGCAGCAGCGCTGTTGCCACATTGGCACATGCTTTCTCAATGATCCGAAGCTCGCTGCTGCTGTCACATTGGCACATGTTTTCTCAGTGATCCGGAGCTCCAATCAACAATTCCTTCAGCCGAGACATGTATTACATCCTTGAACACATTCCCGTAATATGGTTTGGCTATTAGCGGAGCGGTACAAGAGATTTGGGCATTAACGTGCTCTTTGTCCTGCTGCCCAAATAGCCATGCCACCAGGCCTTACGCTCGCATTCTCCGTTGATCTAGAAGGTTTTAGGATGACCCCTTTGGCCAAACTGTGCCTTATATATTAGTGCACAATACCACAAATTGGTGCAGCATTTGGTTCAGGTTGGGACCAATTTTGCCGATGGTTTCGTTCTTGTTATCCGACTGTCCGGCAGATTTCAGCACACACCTGTTAACAAATGGTGCATTTTCTGTTAATCCGGCAGTCCTCATGAACTATCCTCTTGACATAACATGTTCACATGTGTGTCCAACATGATCCCAGGAGATCAATATCAAATTTCCTAATATTGACCGGAACACAAACAATCCATTGACACCTCCACTGACAACCGTCCCACAAGTCCGTTGTCCTTGGAAAGTTTCAGTGAGTCTACACACACCCGATCATGGCATGTTTTACTCAAGAAGTTTAACCTCCTTACCAAAGTATTGCAGCAAGTCTTTGTCCCTTAACCCATGGTCTTCTCACGACACTCATCGGCCATTTGACAAACATTAAACTAATCACAAACTCTCATCATGATGTTTCCCCTACACTACCAAATCCTTTTGTTCCAACCTTCATTCATCATGTGTTTATTTTTTCTAGCCACCTTTATATCGTTGTTAAACATTGTTCCATATGTTGCGCTCCCATGTTTTTAGTAATGACTAGTGTTATTTTTATGTTCTTTATAAAATCATTTATTTGTATGGTGTATTGTTCTTAGTTCCCCTTTATTTGTTGTTTTAGTTGTTTGTGTTGAGGATCGATGTGTGTGAGCAGTGACAAGAGTACTTTGAGGAAGGCAAGTATAATGTGAACACAACCTAAAAACCCTATAATCATCTCATATGCATGTGTCTAATTTATATGCCAATAAGGACTGTACTTAGCCTCTTTTATCGATATATTTTACCCATGGGAATGCATGTTGGTTAAGTTTGCTTTTCTGCGCTAACACATGTTATCTTTTGTTAATAATTTTGATTAATGGATCTATGCAATCTAATTGTGAGCTTGACCCTCTGTGCTGTGTGCTTGAGTGATTTATGTTTCTTTTAAAATGGCTTTTTATCAACTTGGTTTAGGGGGCGTGAGCATGTGCTTAGTGGTTTGCTCATAGCCACTCTCCGTAAGGACTGGTTTGCAAAGCAACCTGGGACAGCAGTGCTACCATGAGACTAGTATGGGACGGTCTTGGATAACTAATTATATTGTTTTAGTTTTTGATAACTTACCTGCGGGGCAAGAGGGGTGTGGCTGGGACATGGGGCTTGGATCTGCCTTGGGTTGTGTGCGCTGAGTCCTTCACCCCTTGGAGTGGAGTCCCATTGAGAGCCAATGGACCGGCCTCATTGCTCTCCTGGTGTGATGAGTGATTGTCAACGAGCTCAAGCCCTCTAATGGACTGGAGGCCCTCCGATGGACTGGAGGTAGAGGATGATGGAGACCTTGATGTACTGAGGCAAAAGCCCTCCGATGGACTGGAGGCAATGCTCGGCGTTGGTCGGCCATGGGAGCTCGATACACGGAGGGATGGTTCGACGACGGTTGTGTAAGACCTCTGACGGACTATGAGGCAGCTTCGATGGACTGGAGAAGCCGGGCGTGACCATGGTGCTCCAATCCGAGTGCGTGGCGAGAAGTCGTGCGATGGAGGCTTTGGCGGCTTTGGCTCAAAACCGCCACTCAAGTTCAAATGATTTGGTGGGTTGGACTCCGACTCGCCAAGATAGAATATTGGGCCAAGACCCGGCCCAGGAAACCCGCAGAATAAAGTTTTCTGGTTTCTGACTTCAAAACTGAGGGAAGCTTCCGGACTACTGGCTACGTGGCGTACATCCTAGTGAGCGTGGAGAAGAAAAAGATCAAAGCGTCATCGTAGTCGACCGATTGTATCATTTTCATTTCAGCTCCTTCCGGGCATTCTAGAGTAAGGGTCTTAGTGTTAAATGGTGTCATTAGACCTGTGTTATAAATAGACTTCGTGGCTGTCTTAGATGGCTATTTTGGTTGGTTACAAACCCTAGGTTTAGCTCTTCCTTGCAGCCAAGTGCTTAGAGAGAAAATCGGGTCCTTAGACTAGGTTTTGAGTGCCTAAGTGTGAGGGCTTTGCATCAAGAGGGTGGATGATGGGTGGTAGGCTGTAGGAACCTTTGTATGAACTCAATTTCGTGATTGATCCAGCAAGATTCCTCTGAATTTTGAGCTCATGTGTGCAGCCCCTTCCTTCCCCCTCTCTCTAGTTTGGATTTTGGGTGATTCTCAAAGGCTTTTGGTGCTTTGCTTTGCCTACGAGTTTTTCCTTGTTCTTTTGGTTTTTGGACTTGCAAGGACGTGGAGATTATGCACTAGTGCATCTCAAACCTGCAGGTTTGCCACGAGCAAGTCAAACTTGAGTTTTCCCCTTTCTTGCCCAAAGATTGCCATCTTCAGGAGATCTGAAATTCCCGCTAATCCCATGGTCATTTTGAGTTGATTTCTGGGGAATAGCTTTGGAATAGGGTCCAGATAGCCTTGTGCAAAATTTCGTGAAGTTTGGACAAGATTTGGTCAAGTTTAGGCTTTGGGAACTCAAGTTTCCCTGTGACTGTCGGACAGTCCGGTCTCCACAACGGACAGTCCGGTGAGTGCCACCTGATAGTCCGGTGAGTGGCTGTGCCGTCTGCTTCAGCGGACAGTTCGGCGTGCCGCACCGGATAGTCCGGTGTGTCACCAGACAGTCCGGTGGGCTATACCGGATAGTCCGGCAGAGCCCATGAGCTTTGGTATTTTTGGTGTTTTTGCTTCCAGGCTTTTGCTTCGTCCTCGTTTGAGTGTTTCTCACCTCTAGTCCATACTCTTCGCTCACTACCCCTTGGTGAGACGCATTTAGGTGCGGAGTGGCTATGTGGGATACTCGTTGCGAGAGGCGTTGGTTCGCTTGACTTGCGATCTTGTGGTCTTTGAGTCTCGTGCTTCCGCTCGCTTGGTGTGTGCCTTCTCTGTGGGTGACACCAAGTGCTGCTAGTCACGTTCCCGTTCTGTGGGCGGTGTCTAGCTTTTGTTGTGAGTGTTGTGTCAGTTTGCACCGAGGGGGTTTGAGTTTGAGTTTTCAAGTGCTCCTATTCATCCCCCTTTAGTCGCACTCTACACCCATCACTTTTAAAAGCCTAGAAACCTTAGCGGTTATCAATTACTAACATGATCTTTGTAAAGGCTTCATAGTGTGCTTGCTAGTTATCTCATCTAAGGCAATGTGATGAACTCCTAGCGTAGCTCACGACTTGTGGATAAAGATGCACCACCTCTCGAGAGTGTAAAACTGACATGTCAGCCGTGCTCACGGTTATGAGCGGCCCAGATCCTTCATGCTGATTAGTGGTTCTTGGTTCGGGTTTGGAAGGTGGTTCTGAGAATAATAATGTTGACTAATGTTCTTATGCAATATTTTTTAGATTAATGGTTTATATACTCACATTAGTAAATAGATGTTAATAAAACTTGACCAACTAAAAGCTCATGCATTTGTGTCAGCCAACCTTAGAGCCTCATGGTTCATGTTATTCTTGTTGAGTACGAGTTGATGTACTCACACTTATTTCTTTTAAAATTTCCCCTATTGTTGGCTGGAACCCAACCGTTGCTCAGAAGATGAAGGCCTAAAGGAATACAAATGAAGGTTCTTGGAGATCTAGGTGAGCGACCCCCAGTTGGTTTTCCTGTGGACGGCTCAAAGTTTTAGTTACGCTTCTGCTACTCTATGCTAAGGACGATGTCTTATGTAATCTTGCTTAAACGATATGGAATGAATTATTATTTATGATATCACTGTTAATTGTCTCTATATGTGTGAGATTAGATCCTAGCACACATATGGATTTGCTCTGGTTTTGTATGTTGAAAACTAGGGTGTGACAAAAGTGGTATCAGAGCCGTGCTGACTGTAGGACGCAAACCTAGGTAGCAATGGTCGTCGCTAAGGTTATATTTTCTAAGTATTTTAAAAAAACTTTCAACTCTATGATCTTTCCCTTGTCTCTTCATGGTCCAAACTCATCTACTTCTCTCGTTTGATAAAACAATCACCCTCTCTTATACTTGTTTAAAATCTTTAGTCCTTGGCCAATATGATATACAAGGC
This sequence comes from Paspalum notatum, assembly GCA_022530915.1. Lineage (NCBI taxonomy): Eukaryota > Viridiplantae > Streptophyta > Magnoliopsida > Poales > Poaceae > Paspalum > Paspalum notatum. The sequence goes on from CM039692.1 coordinate 31,924,639, forward strand.
AAGTGAACGTGTTCGTGAAGTTCGAGCTCAATCTCGTCGTCAACTGAAGAGCGCCAAATGTGAAGTTGAAGAGCCCATGGAATGAACTGTCTTCCTTAACATTCAAGTTTTAGAGAACGTATACCCATCGGTAGTTTAGTGCTTTGAGTTATATAAGTTTCACCTAAGGCTTTTATATCGCTAGACAAACGATGTTAAGGTTTGAGTGCTAGTGTGGTTTTATAAGGACCTAATCATGTTAGTGTGCTCCTAAGTTGTTTGCTTTGTTATTGTGGTTTATATTTGATTTGGTTCTTTCTAATGATTGTTGATGTGTTGTTGACCTTTCTGTTTACAATGGCATCGATAGATAGGTGGGTTTCTTCTATCCATGTCCTTACTTTGTTCTCTCCCTTGTCCTTTCTGTCTGTTATCCCGATGGTATGAGAGCACTCGAGAATAATGCATATGACAGAATGGTGATAAGTCAACATTCCAATCTCATCTCCTTTCTTCAAGTGTGAAGAGGAACTACACAAGATTGATGTAAGTATCATTCTGTTAAGCGGGGTAGATCCCAATTACCGGCAAGAATCACTGAAGAGTAGGAGGATAAGAAATAAGTTGGAACTATGGTTGATAAACAAGAACAAATTTCGAAAGAATGGAAACCACCTAAAGATGTGAAGGACGTTAGAAGCTTCCTTAGTATGGCAGTGTATTACTGGAGGTTCCTTGAGGATTCTCAAAGATTGCATAGCCCACAACAACCTTGTTGGAGAGAAATTCTAATTAAGTTTGTGTAGACTTCAGATCACTAAGATACATCCAAAAAGTTGAAGAGATGGTTGACTACCGAACCAGTTTTATCTCATCCAGATATCCACAAGAGTTCTCATTGTATGGTAAGGCATCACGACAAGGTTGAAGAGGTGTTTTGATGCAAGTCATATCTCATGCATCTAAAGGCACATGAAGAGAACAACTAAACTCATGATCTGGAGGTAGCAGCTGTTGTTAATGCTCTAGTGATTTGTAAAGTTACAACAATAGGCTTTGGGCTTTTAGATGCCTTTGGAGTAACGTGTGGAATGTGAAAGACTCAGTTTTGGATTCTTGAATCCAACCAACAGAGTTACAATGGAAGTAGATGTAAGGATCGGATGCCCAAGAGGGGGTGAATTGGGCTAATTTCAAACTCTAATCTATAATCCTTAGCCTAACGAAACTACCAATTAGCCTACTTCACCCTCTATGCGAAACTACCCTACTCGACAAGAGAAAACAAACCTACACATGCTAGTGGAAAGGAAACAACAACGGAAGCTACAACTAGCAATATTAATGACCAAAGCAAGGGACATACAAGCCAAGAGGAGACTAAGCATGGTGACTACAAGATGCAATCCATGAAAAGAGCAAGAACCACAAGAGCATCAAGTAGAGAGACAAGGGAAACGGATAACCGGATTTTTTCCCGTGGTATCGGAGGTTTGGCACCCTCCCCTAGTCCACGCTGCAGTACACCCTAGAGAGTTTTGTCACCTCCCATGCGAGTGGGCGCTCACTAGGAGTCTCCATTTGCCATCCCGGCAAGGTGGAGCTCAAGCCTTGTACACCATTGTTCTTCGGGTTTCCACAATCTCCTTGGCAAGCTCCGATAACGCACTCCGATGTATGGGGTTAGGACAATCTGGTCTATTGTTTTACTGATTCCCGCACTAAAACATAGCCTCGGGTTTCTTTGTTCTTCCATTTGTCCGATGTATGGGGTTAGGACAATCCGATCTATTGTTTTGCTGATTCCCACACTAAAACATAGCCTCATGTTTCTTTGTCCTTCCATTTGTCCGGTTACGCTAAAGCTGACAGTCCGGTCTACTGATTTGCATGGCCTTTAGACCGTATAACTTTGAGCCTATGTAGCTTACAAATTTGCTATTCTTGATTGATTTGGCTTGTGTGTGTGAATCCATACCTTGGCAATTCACTTGATCAAGCTACCAACCATTGACCCCTTTTAATAGTGCGGACTCTAGAAAGCTATAAACCCTAACCACACAAGGATCTCTCAACACCAATAATCCTTGACTCTAGAAGAGTCCTTAGCCTTCGAGATACGGATGAAAACCAAGCCTATCTTCATGAGATGTATGTTTGTTGATAAAAAAATCAAATGGCAATACTATGCATGTTTTTTTGAAGCCGTGCACTATCAATATGGGTTGAGCCTATGTCAAATGGGCCCCGAATTATTTGATGCTTCTCTAGAAAAAAAATTAAAGATGCATATATTGTCGGGGTTTGATACTGACAATGCACCACGGGGTGTGTTACGTGATGCTTTTGGGGTGGCGAGATCGGCGTAGCTCGATGGTTTGCGTGGAGATGCAACAAAACACAAGGGTTTATACAGGTTCGGGCCGCAATAAGCGTAACACCCTACGCCTGTTTGAGGCAAGTTGTATTGATCTGAGTTCTCGAGGTTACAACGAGGGTTTCGAGGTCTGGTGGCTAGTATGCGATGAGATGATCGATGTTCTATGTAGGGGTCCCTCACCCGCCTTATATAATCTGGCCAAGCTTGGGTTACAAGTCAAGTTCTATCTACGAGTCCTACTCTGTTTGGAAGCCTAAAGAGTATACGGAATCTATGATTACATGTTTCCTTCCTTGAGTCCCGCTGCTTCCGTAATGTAGAGTCCGAACCAACTCCTTTGCGCTTTTCCTGAATTATAGCGCCTTTCACTTGGTCTTCAAGATCGCCGTCCGTTCTCGGTCCCACGAGACCAGTCGGCACCCTAAGAAGGGCCGACTGTCTTTACTGGGCCCTCCAACGGCCCATGTACTGAATCCGCGCCGTGAGGGCCCAGGGGATATCTATCCCCCATAAGCCCCCGAGGCTTGAGTTAATTTAGAGATTAATTGACTCGAGACTCCAGAAAAAATAACATACTGCTCATGAGTTCCTCACCTGAGTCCAAACTGTTTCTCATGGTGCACCGCCAGGTGCACCCCATGGGGTAGCCCCCGAGCTTCAAGTTGACTTGAGTATCAATCAGCTTGAAGATCTAAACTTTCTGATCAGGCTTCACAGGATACAATCCTCAAGCGCCGAGTCAACTTGAGGAGTAGCGAATCCTCTTATCCGAGTTATCATCTACTCCCAGTTTTCCAAGTTATAGAAAACTGACTCAAGCTTCTTGCTTTCTCAGATTTTAGGAAAAAAATATTTTTCACAAATTCCGCCCCCCATGGGGTTAACCCAAAGGGAACGAGCAGAGGGACTGAGAAGTTACCCCAAAAAGGTCCCAGAAAACAGGAAACTTCTGAATACGCAACAGCCATTACCTTCCCACGCGACAATTGACGCGTGGAGGAAGTCGAAACGCCGCGGCCTATTGAGTCGTTTGCACAGAGATCGAAGCGAAACGGCCGTGCTATAAGAGCAGAGCCATCGCCTATCCATCCATTACGCTTCCACTGAGTGCCAGTTCGTCAAGAAAACCCCAAGAAACTCCCCACTCCCCCGCTTTCAGCCATGGCTGGAGGGAAGGGCAAGAAGCGCGCTCGCTCGCCACTGTCGTCGGAGTACGAGGACTCCGACGACGCTTTCTTCAGCGACGCCGAGGAGTCCTCGAAGGACTTCACCTCCAGCGAGGAGGAGGAAGCCCCCGAGGATACCCTACCCCGGGAGGTCGACTCGGAGCCCAACACCGACGACTCCCAGGCCTACAGCGCCAAGGAGCGCGCCAAGCTCCGGGGCCTCCTTCGCACCGCCTTCGAGGACTCCGCCGACGAGGAGGAGGACTTTGACGACGACGATGGCCCCGGCGGCCATGATGGCCTGGGCGGCCACAACGGCGGCGACGGCGACCACGGCGGCGGCGACGGCGGAGATGAGGCCGACGCTCCAGCCTCCAAGCGCCGCCACGTTACCAGGCCCCCGGCCGGACCATCCACCGGCGTGTAGGCTATCACCACCACCATATTAGTAGTAGTAGTTAGTAGTAGATTAGGATAATCTCCCCTCTTATATGTAATCCACTTTGATGAACTATATATATTATATAATGAAATCCATCTTTTATCCTTCGTTTCTGAGTTCGTCTGTGTGTTCTCATCTTGGAAATCTTGCATCCGAGTCAAATCCCTCTTTTGAGTTTTTTGAACTAAGACCAAGAGCGTGATACAGCAAAGGAAACCACACTTTGCTTATGCCCAGAGTTCAGGCAAGACTTAAACTGTTAGGTCCGACTGAATAACTCATTCTCCGAGTAATAGAGAACATGAACCTATACTTGTGAATACCGACTGAATGGCTATGCTGAAGAAATCATCCCGACTGAAATAGATGACTTAATTCCAGTTCAATTCGACTCAACTGTTACCGTCAAGAAATCCGAGTTAATCTTAATGATACCCGCCGGTTCCGTCAATCCACGCGAACTGTTACTAACGGCGTCAGGGTTATTTTGAGATCTATACCCTAAACCAAAAGTTCTCTTATCCAAAACCTGAACTATCCTTCTTCCCCACTGAGACCGCCGCCATTGCTGTTTGAAATCAAAGTCCCACTGCATCCACTGCTTCCCGAATCCCCATCCAAATAGAGATATTCACTTCCATGGCTCCCAAGAAGAAAACCTTGAGCGAGCGCGAAAACACCACTGAGGGCCTGCCGCACAACGAGAACCGGCAGATACCCTCACCATACCTAGCATACCACCCATCCATTGTCACCGAGCCCATGCTACAATCCTTGGTGGATATGGGCATCCTGCCGCCGAAGGAAGTGGCAAACTGGAGGGCTGCGAGAAGAAGGATGACGCTGCTCCAACCGAGGATACTTACGAGGCGATGGTGTTCATGCCATTCTTCATCCGCGGGTTAGGTCTCCCCCTCTGCTCATTCGCGCGAGGCATGTTGCAATTCTATGCCATCAACTTGACCCATCTGAATCCCAATTCAATTCTGCAACTTTCAATCTTCATTCACCTCTGCGAGGCGTTTCTTGGAATTGTCCCGCACTTTGGCTTGTGGAAATACCTTTACCACTGCAAAGCCGGTCTGAGAGACGGAGTGCTACAAGTAACTGGAGGGGCCAGCTTTGAGCTGCGGAAGAATCGCAAAGCTGTTTATTTGGATATCCCCCTCCCAGATAACAACAGAGGATGGCACGCCGAGTGGTTTTATATTGAAAATCATGGAAACTCTCTCCCTTCGAGGTCTGGGAGACAACCTGACAGCAAGCTGCCCAGCTGGGAAGAAGGCCCAACAGTTAAGGAGCAGGCCGAGGTCGACACACTACTGGAAGAAATAGCCAACCTGAAAGAAAGAGGCCTCACTGCCCATGCTGTGGTGATAAATTTTGTGTACCGCTGCATTCAGCCTCTGAAGGATAGGATTTACCCCGCCTATCTATATGTTGGAGCTAGTGATTCAACTAGAGAGACAACCCGATCTATGACTGAGGATGATATCATGGCCCGAGTAGAGTTGATACTTAGAGGCGAAGCTCACAACGAGGGTACCCCCAAACCATATTCTGCCTGGAATCCAATTCCCATTGTAAGTGACCTTATTGTGATTTCTTTAAGTATCCTTGCACATAATCGCATTCTGATTCATGAAATTACTGCAGAGCAACATATCCAAGTTTCTGTCAGACCCGACAACCTCTGGAGCTGTCGGGCTATCAAAGCGACAATCCGAGTTATCCGCTGAAGAGATGGAAGCTGTTGTTGCTCCTGCCCATGGTGCAGGAAACAATGAAGAGCATACATTTATTGTGATACCATGTACAGCTCAGACCGCCCAAGAACTCAATGTGAGCAACATCACCAAAGCCCCCGAGCTAACAGCTGCTTCAAGTGGTGTGAAGACACGAGCTGCAACTGGCCAGGGACACATCAAGGCAAAAGCAACTCACACTGTGGTGACACGTAAGCAGAGGACACACAAGAGGACGATCAAAGATCTAACAAGCTCTCCAGAATCAGCAGACAAAGCTAAGAAATCCAGATATTCCTCCCACACCACAGCTAAAACTGACAATACCGTTGAGGTTGACTGGAGTAGCTTGGTTGATGAGGACGAAGGAGAAGAAGAAGAAGTTCAACTGTCTCATCGTGAGAGGCGATCCAAGAAACATCATGATGGTGCTGTATCAGCCCCTTCTGCATCCATACTGCCGCCTGAGGAGGATGAAATTGATCTGGCAGCAGAAGATATGGATCTAGACCAAACTATTAGAGATACATGCAAGCTTCCATTCACCATATGCTCTGATGAAGATATAGAATCACTGTCAACGTGTTCCAGGGGAAAACAAGCTGAGACCACAAACCCCCGAGCGAAAACAGAGCTGAGATCAAAGAGTGTAGAGTCTGAAAACCCCACAAGCCCAATGTCAGGAGATATTCTTGAAGATGAGACTGCTTATACGAGTAAAGCCACTGAGACTGGGCATGAGGTGCCAATGCCATCTGAGAACTGGCAACATGCATTAACCGGGGCAGCTCCAGAAGAGAAACAACAAGAACCTGCAACCGAGCCATTGCCTGAAACTACTGGTTCTCAGGAACTCCTGACTGAGGTCGATACAGGCGATACTCCTCATCCCCCATCTGAAGCTCATGAGTCGTCCCACGAGAAGAAAACTGAAGAACCAAAAGATACTGATCAAGTCAAAAAGGGACAATCAGACTCCCTAGCCCCGACTGAACCAGGCATCATCCAACCCTTTCCAACTGAGGCAGGTGATAGCAGTCACCAAATAGTACCGGCACCCCCAAGCTCAGGGTTGCTCACAACTTTCGAGGTATGCTAATTATGCACATAGCCTGTATTGACTTTACTGTTGCTTGAATAACTCGAATTACTCTCTGCAAGCTATGCTAAAGACACTCCAAGGTGGGATGCAGCAGGCCAACTTAATCCATGATAAAATTGCCGCACTATCCAGCCTAGAGGTTACTACACTGAGGCAACAACTGGCTGACTCTGAGGTTGCACGAAAAGCTGAAACAACAGGTATGCATACAACTGTTCCATATTCCAATATTTGAGATCTCAAACTGCACTGAGGACTTACTGCCAGCTGCTGCTGCTGAGATTGCTCGCCTAAAACAAACTGCTATGACTCGAGAGACAGAGCACCGCAATGCTATTGCTGACAGAGATCAAGCTAGAGACCTAGCAGCAGATCTGCACAGGCAGCTGGATATTGAGAAGAAAAAATCATGAGGTAACCCGTCAAGAATCCCAACTAGCCTATCCTTTGCTCACAGAAGCATATGAACTATATCATTCCACAGGAGAAGATACGCCAAAGAAATGATGAGTATCAACAGCTACAGAAATCACGAGACGGCTTTGAGAAGTCATTCCGTGAGACGGCCAACTCCTTGGAGTCTTTGAATAATAGCCACTCCTTAACACAGCAAGCGCTTAAGGACAAAGAAACCGAACTTGCTGAATCTCAAAACTCCCTTAAAAAAATGAAGAAGGTACTAGCCTCCACAAGGTCTGCACTTAAAGAATCCCAAGACCATGCTGTTCATCAAGCTCAAGTGTCAGAGGTCTTGAAAAAGAACTATGAGACTAGCAAGAAGAACTGCAACAAGCTAAAAGATGCCTTTGAGAAGGCAAAGGAGGCTGCCTTGAATGCTAATACTGCCTTGATCAAGATCCTGGACATTTGTTTGCCAGAAAAAGCTGCACCTTGGCCTCTAGGTGACCAAATAGCAACCTTCATGGATGATATGAAGTCCAAGGTGTCTGAGCGAGTAAAAACCGTACTTACTCGCGTCCTTATGGTCATCAACAGTTCACAACCTGAGATCAACTTGATGAGTTTACCAGAGAAGATAGTGAACAAGAATCAGGGTGTTGAACATGAAGATGAGGCCCGAGTGATTGCCGAGCTCCTTGTTGGTGATAATGAATGAACAATGATCCCCTATGTAATGTAATGAATAGAATGCTGTGTATATGTATTTTTGTATCTTGCGTGGACAATCTTGACTGTGTATTCTGCAAAACCAAGTTAATTTAAAGAGCAAATCAAAATATGCCATACGTACCTGAGAGTTATTCCTATGCAGAGAGAACAAGTGACATTATCATGATCTGAGTTTGAACTGAATATAAGAAAAACAACATGTAACAGTAAAAAACACGGATACTGTAAGATAGAGTATGGTGATGAAGCAAAGACATGCAGTGACGAGCTATAGGTCGTCAAAACCTATGCCCTTCTGTCTTTGTTCGGCCGGGGCCCTGAATGCTCCCCGATTATGAGGTCCTGCAAAGGAATGTAGCACCGTGCTATCGGTTATACAACCTAGGCCGATTGCCTTTGTTTTGTTGGGGCCCTGAGTGCTTCCCTATTATGAGTTCGAACGAGAGCATGTAACACCGTGCTGTTGGTCATACGACCTAGGGCGATTTCTCTCGTGGTTGGAGCCGAAGATATCCCCGTCAAGAGTAAGAGTGGGCATGTAACACCGTACTGTCGGTCATACGACCTAGGTTGATTGCCCGTATACAACGAGTGAATATCATGAGTAAAAAGTTGGAAAGAGAACACTGAGTACTTTATCTCAAAAGTACGTTTATTTATAGAACATAAATGAGGACAGAGTACAAAAGATGACACTGACTGCTAACTTTAAAAATCATAGAGAAAGAAAAAAGGCTACGCGTAGAATCTGCGCAGATGCTCTATATTCCAGGAGTTCCCGACTGGTGTCCCATCCAATTGAGATAGACGATATGATCCTGGACGAGTAACTTCTGTCACGATGTATGGGCCTTCCTAGGGAGGAGATAACTTATGCTGTCCCGTAGTTTTTAGCACCCTGCGCAGCACCAGGTCCCCAATTGAGAAGGAACGAGGTCTCGTATACCGATCATGATAACGACATAAAGTCTGCTGATAACGAGCCGACTGAATAACAGATTTAAGACGCTCCTCCTCGAGGAGGTCGATCTCCTCGAGTCAGGTTGCTTCAGCCTCAGCAATGCTATTAAAAACCAAACGTGGGGCTCCAAACTTGAGGTCAGCTGGTAAGACTGCTTCTGATCCATACACCATGAAGAAATGCGTGTTCCCTGCGAGGGCTTTGCTAGGTTGTGTTCGAAGGCTCCATACCACATATGGCAATTCACATATCCACTTCCCCGCCAGCTTCTTATCCTTGTCGAAGATCTTTTTCTTGAGTGCATTCAGTATCATGCCATTAGCTCGCTCGACCTGCCCATTAGCTCTGGGGTGAGCCACCGAGACATAATTGACACGGATAGACCTTTGTTCGCAGAAATCGAAGAATTCAGAGCCTGTGAAGTTGGACCCTAGATCTGTGATAATGGAATTCATGACCCCAAAGCGAAAGATGATGTCTTGAATGAACTCCACCGCTTTAGCAGATGTTAAAGAAGCGATGGGCTTGAACTCGATCCATTTAGTGAACTTGTCGATGGCGACCAGTACATGAGTGTATCCACCTTGAGCTTTCTTGAAAGGCCCAATCATATCCAGACCCCAGCAGGCCAAAGGCCATAAGACCCGTATATTCTGCAACTGCTGTGCTGAAAGGTGATGCTGCTTGGCAAGGAACTGACAAGGTTCACAGTGCTGCACTAACTCGGCAACGTCCTTCTTCGCTGTGGGCCAATAGAATCTAGCCCTGAACGCCTTCCCAACCAATGTGCGTGAGGCGGCATGAATTCCACAGATTTCAGCGTGTATCTTTTTTAGCAAACTTTGCTTGATGAGGTACTTAGGCATTTCAGCAAAACTCCTGAGCGGCTCGCTTGTATAACTCGTTATTGATCAGAGTGTAACTGGAGGACCGTCTTGCTATTCGCTCGGCCTCCCTTTTATCCTCTGAAACTTCTTCGTTCAGGATGTACTTGATGATAGGGGCCCTACAATCAGTCGGCGCATCCAGAGTTAAAATATGCTGGTCGGAAGGTGTGCTCAGCTCGTCTAGCTGAACGGAAGGATGATGAAGCTCTTGGACAAAGACGCCAGAATGCTCAGCTCGTCTAGCTGAACGAAAGGATGATGAAGCTCTTGGACAAAGACGCCAGAAGGTACCTTGGCACGTGACAAGCCCAGCTTGGACAGAATGTCAGCGTCCACATTGCGATCCCGATCCACATGAATGTACTCGAGACCCTAAAATCTGCCTTCCAGCTTACGAACCGCCTCGCAGTACTTGTCCATGCTTTCTGTGGAGCGATCCCACTCCTTGTTGACTTAATTAATGACCACCAAGGAATCTCCGTAGGCCATTAGACACTGGATATGGTGATGCGCAGGCCATGGAGGAGGGCCTCACATTCAGCTGCGTTGTTGGAAACCGGGAAAAGAATCTGTAATACATACTTGAGTTATCTCTTTCGTCGGGACAGCTGGCTGAATTGCCGTGCTAGAGGCCGCCTCTTGAGTCGGAATCTGGAGGTCTTCCTGTGACATGCCGGTTTCGTCCGCCTTGAGCTCCTTTGTGCCACATGTGATTCTGCTCAAGGGCCATTTGCATGGCTTCTTGTACACACTCCGAGGCTTCCTTGAAATCGGTGCGTATGGAGAGAGTACCGCCTGGAGCTGGCATCTTGAGGACGAGGTATGGATAATGCGGGATAGCTATGAACTTGGCTAGCCCTGGACGCCCGATGATGGTGTTGTAGACGCAGTTGAAGGTTGGGACTTCAAATCTCAACGTCTCAATGCGAAAATTTTCAGCCGTGCCAAAAGCGACTGGCAGATAGATGTGTCCGAGCGGGTATTCACCTACGCCCGGGACAATCCCGAAGAATGGGGTATCCGATCTTTTGAGATCGCTGAGCGGGATCCCCATCTCTTGCAGAACCCTGAGGAACACCACATTGATGCTGGCCCCTCCGTCGATCAGAACCTTCTTGAGCTGGGTGTCGCCGACTATGGGGGTTACCAGCAGCGGGTACTTGCCCGGCTCATCGAAGTTGAGCCACTGATCCGCCCGATAGAACGAGACCGGCTCGTGGGATCAATCGTATGGCTGTGGCGGCTCCGAGGTGGCCGCGTTGATCCGCCGATTCTCCAGCTTCTGCTGGCGCTTGCTCGTGTATGCTCCGTGCCCTCCTAGGATGAAGTTGATCTCCTTGTTGACGTTGGGGAAGCGTTGATTACTGCCTCCAGCCGGCCGCTGCGGCGGCTGGTTCCATGGTGGAGGAGGCGGCGGAGGAGTTTGCGCCGTCGGAAACTGGCCACGGTTCAGCATGGCTCTGAAGTCGCAGCAATGCCTGAGAGTATGGCGCATATCCTAGTGCGCCGAGCATGGCTCGTCGAGGAGTTGATCAAAGATTCGAGCCTGGGCTGGAGGTAGGCCGCGTGGTCGTACCAGAGCTGGAGCCATAGCACGGACCTCCTCCCTAGGCCTCTTGTCCCAGCGTCGATCTTGTCGCGGAGGTTCTTCATGCTTCTCCTGTTTGCCCTTGCCCCGGTCATCTTGCCGGGGGGCGAACGAGGTCGCGAGCTCGTTCGTCCGCCATGACGTAGCGGTCTGCTTCCTGGAAGAGACGCTCCGAGGTGGTGGATGCCCTTTTCAGTATGTGCTTGACGAAGACTTGGTCGTTGGAGCCCTGGAGGAAGTCGTCAATCACCGTATCCTCAGATACGTTGGGGATGCAATTTCTGAGAGACTGGAACCACTTGAGGTACGATCGTAGGCTTTCTGAATCCTTGCTCTGATGGTCTTGAGGTCCCACCGCTGTGTCGACTTGTCGGAGAGTGATTGGAAGTTGGTGATGAACAGGCGACGGAAGTCACCCCAGTCCTCGATGCTGCCCCGCCTGAGGTGGCGAAGCCATTGAAGCGCGTTCTGCCCCAACTTGATTGGGACATAGGCTGTCATGAGATCCTCCGAGGCATTAGCCGCTCGGGCCGCGGTAGTGTACACGGCCAGCCAGTTCCGCGGATCTATCTTCGTCTCAAATTTTTCAATGTTTGAGATTTTGAAGTTGGGTGGCCACTCGACATCTTGAATTCTCCGACCGAAGGTGGCTATAGCCGCTTCTGCGGTGCCAGCCGAGTTGCCACGGTCCTCCACTGGACGACGAGGCGGGGACTGAGGTCGATGATCCCGCTCAGACCTGTCTCGGGGGGCGGAGCTGTTCACAGAGACAGCCCCCGAGTGACACCTGGCAGCTGGAGCGTGCTGCGGGGGGCCGTAGTCTCGGTCGTAGTTCGCATGCCGATCCATCTCGAGCTGGTGTCTCTGAGCACGAGATTGCTCAATGCTGTGACGTGCGTCGGGTTGCCGTTGATGACTTGTCGTGCGTCGGCAACCTCTTGCTGCCTGGGCACAAGGTGGTCTGCTGCCCGAGCGAGAACGGTCTTGATGGCCACTCCATCTTCGTTGTTGGGGATGAGTTCGCAGAGCTTGACCAATGCCCCTCCGGCTTGACTCGGGATCTCCATGACTCCCTCAAACTCCTTCAGAAGATTGCGCGCGGGGATTGCTGCCCCGCGCTGTCACCTGGCTTGAGCAGCCTGCCAATCGCGGCGCCGCTGCCGCGTCTGGTTCCTGCGCCGGTGACTCTGCACTTCTTGCTCATCCTCACTTGCCCGAGTTACCTCGTCTATCGAGACAGGCAGCGTAGGATCCTTATTCCCAGGATGTAACGACGCCAGATATTACGGATGCGGTTCGCGCTCTTTCTCCTGTGGCAATCTTGCGAAGTTTCAGCGAGGACAGGTTGCTCATTCCGAGACCACTTCGTCAATTTCATTCCCCGCACCGCTGATGACGAAGACCTCTGGGAAGCAGAGAGTGCAGCCAGAAAACGATCCCTGGGACCTGCTGGTGGTCGTGGCTGCCACCCCCATGCTGGTGTCCGAGGCAGGGACCGTAGATGTCGTGGTCGTTGCGGGAGTTGTAACGTGCTCAGAGACCGTAAGAGTATCGATGCTGTAGATCATATAAGGGCGCCCCGAGTTACGAGCCCTCTCAGTGTTCACAGGGCGACGGCGAGCCTCGCGAGTCGGTGAGGTGTTCCGGCGAACGAATCTTCCCGCCGGCGTGGGATCGATGACGAGCTGTGCGCGACGACCCGCCGGCGGTGCGTCGAGCCCACCGTGATGCAATCGTCTGGAAGAGGCACGGACTGTCCTGAGCTGGGCTCCCCCCGCGCACCCTCGTCGTTGTTGCGGGGAACCGAGGCACGGGAGAGAAGCCCCTGGTACGTGGCAGCAGAGTTGCGGAGTCCAAATGGGATGGAGGGAACGGCAGGCTCCACCCGAGTCTTCTTTCAACCCTGGGTGGGTGAGGCCGGCCGAGCTCGCTTCAATGCTGGCGGGGGTGGTGGGACCTGTAGCGGACGTGGGACCTACGAACGGGTATCAATAGGAACTCGCCCCGGGCCCTGTGAAGTGCTGCCCGAGGGACGGGCCTGCCGCGGATCTTGTGGGGGGGGGGGGTTCCCTGAGGAACCAGGTCACGGCCCCCGACTAATCCGAGTCCAGATTTGAGTCGGGGAGGTCGAGAGCGCCGTGCGACAAGTCGAGGTCGGAGCGGTGGTGGTTATAGGTTCCACTTGGGCTGGGAGGTCGATGTAGATCCAACCCTAAAGGAGACCCTGCGGTTGGCTCGCGCTCCCGAGTCATGGTGACCACGGGGAGCCCGATCTGACTCAGCACGACGCGGAGCCGGATTTTGGCGAGGGGCCGGCGCCTCGCGCCAACTTGCTGGAGCTTGGAGCGGAGTTGGTGGACGCTGACGAGGCACCGGTCCTTGGCAACGATCTGACAGCGTAGGCCGCTCGGGAGTGGTCGATGGTTCCACGACGATGCGTAGTCACACCGGCGTGCTGCGAAGCTGGTGGAGGTCGCCGCTCCGATCGGCGATGGAGGTGATTGATCCGAACTGATCATGTTGCCTGGAGTGAAGCCGTTGACGAGACGATTGGCCATGGAGCTAGCTGATGCTGATTTCGCCATCCCCTACCTGGCGCGCCAACTGTCGGGGTTTGATACTGACAATGCACCACGGGGTGTGTTACGTGATGCTTTTGGGGTGGCGAGATCGGCGTAGCTCGATGGTTTGCGTAGAGATGCAAAAAAACACAAGGGTTTATACAGGTTCGGGCCGCAATAAGTGTAACATCCTACGTCCTGTTTGAGGCAAGTTGTATTGATCTGAGTTCTTGAGGTTACAACGAGGATTTCGAGGTCTGGTGGCTAGTATGCGATGAGATGATCGATGTTCTACGTAGGGGTCCCTCACCCGCCTTATATAATCTGGCCAAGCTTGGGTAACAAGTCAAGTTCTATCTATGAGTCCTACTCTGTTTAGAAGTCTAATGAGTATACGGAATCTACGATTACATATTTCCTTCCTTGAGTCCCGCTGCTTCCGTAATGTAGAGTTCGAACCAACTTCTTTGCGCTTTTCCTGAATTATAGCGCCTTTGACTTGGTTTTCAAGATCGCCATCCGTTCTCGGGCCCACGAGACCAGTCGGTACCCTGAGAAGGGCCGGCTGTTTTATTGGGCCCTCCAACGGTCCATGTACTGAATCCGCGCCGTGAGGGGCTAGGGATATCTATCCCCCACATATATGAATATGTGGAGTCGGTATACAGAGTACTTGTGCTACACGATAGTAGCGGTTTTATCGTATCAAGTTTGGAAAAAGGGATCAAACATGTCGTCTTGGCCAAATAAAGTGGATGCTCCTAAACATGTCACGTGAGAGCACTGTGGTCAGGATGGTTTGGGCCTGCAGATCGCATGATGCAGCATTATCAAATGCCGGCCAGGTTGATCGGATAATTCACGAGTTGTTATCAGATATAAACAAGGATAAGTACGACGGGAGCAGTTGTTTGGATAAAGTCTGAATCGGTTAGGCATACAGGAGCTTGCCGAGCAAGTTCAGGAGTTCGTTCGACGCCGGCTGGCCTCTCTATCTGCCTATATAAACAAATGCCTTCGTCCAGGGACGGGGCTGGCCTTTTTCTAGAAGCGCACGCCGCCAAATTCTCACGCCGGGGTTGGACGTCTCTCAGTAACGAGACCGACGCCACCGTGGCCTGGCCCTCGCATACAGCCACGCATCAGCATATATACGCCGCCGCCACGAGAGGCTCTCGAGCTTTCGTGTTTAGATCTCATCTTTGGAACAAGCAAGTCGACTCCAGAAGGGAGACGCATCTGCCGCTGCTCACGTACACGCCGCCGGTGACGATGTTGCAACACCCAGCTGAGTACGTCCCTGCACATCTACATCCTTGAAGACGCATCTGAAAAGAACAGATCGCGCACGCCGCCAGATGCATCTGAAAAGAACAGGTGCCTGGGCTGCTGGTCTCGATCGTACAAGCCGACGCATCAGAAAAGAACAGATACGCGGCAAGTCCGCCCAGGTACATGCGCTGCACGTAAGTTCGTCCAGCGGCAGCCCTTATAACCACGCCGTGGCGCTGCCGCTGATGACGAAGAAACTAGCGATGATCATGCCATGCTGTAACTGTTGAAGAAGCAAGCCAATACCTGAAGGCCGCCCATGCATCTGCGCCTCCGGGAGGCCAGGCGGATATGTTCCAGCCTGCCACGCCATACCCATCTGCTCCATGATTCAAGCCAGAAGCAGTGTAGTGTCAAAACTACATACTGTGATGTTTCATCAAGCCGGCGTCACCAACACTACGTGCTGTCAAGATACACCAAGGCACCGAACCACAACATCGTTAGATCATGTGTTGCACGCCTCAGCAGTACTATGTTCCCCAGTGAGTATAGTTTATCTACTGTGATAAATCTAGGGTTATATAGTAGAATAAATCTGTCTTGGCTATTTTAATCTGCTATGATGAGATCACATTTAGATTATAATTAATATATTTATGCTTTTTTGATCTGCTGTGTTGAGATTAGAGGGATGCATGCGTATGCTTTTAATCTATTGTGCCGAGGTCAGAATAAATATATTCATGTTCTTTCACCGTGCCCATGGTGACATTAGGGGATTGGAATATTTAATGGATATTTCTATATGCTTTTGATCTATTATGATGTAATTAGTAGATATGAATTGATTAATAAATATATCCATGTACTTTGGATCTAGCATGTGTTCAAATATAATACATATTTTCTTTATCCTACTGTGATAATGTCATGAGATTAAAATGAGCATGTCCATGAGCTTCTTTGTTCTATCAATTCAGTATTATTTCTATTGTTGTTGGAATATTGTCGGGCCTATTGTGATGAGATCAGAAGCTCATTTTGATAGCAAAGCGCTTGACGGCAGCTATCTCGATAATACTACGATGACATATTTTCCAAGATTTTATGATATCAAAGCGCCAGATGGCGGCTATCCAGATAATGATATGGCGATGTCTGCACTGAGACTTTTTATAGCAAAAAGCGCCTGACGGCGGCTATCTCTACAATACCATGGCGGTGTGCTACCATGATTTTTCGATAGCAAAGCGCCCGATGGCGGCTATCTTTACAGTACTACAACGGACGCATTAATAGAAGCAAGTGCTACATGTTGACCATGTCTAGCATCCATTTACTATCAGCCGTCAGTGCTTAATATGATCTACACAGACATTTTGAAGCCACGGTTATAAACAATGTAAAGCTCCATGAAGCTAAACAAGTACCTGTTGTCGCACTACGCATGTATTTGTGTCATGCAAATATACAGAAGAGCAATATGAAATTATTTGACTAAGTCTTCCATTATTCTGCAAGCCAAAAGGACGTTAGAAAATTATTCATCGTGTAAGCATATTAATATGCAAGCCAAAAGGCTGTCAGAAAATTATCTGCAAGCATCGTCTATATGTTTCCGCAATTTGCGGTCTACATATATTTTACTCCGACATGTCTAGTGCCGACAAGGCTAGACGAATTTCAGGCCGAATGCCGACGAGGCTGGGTCATTACATTACTTCACCGACACATCCCAAACAACACCCATTCAGCCTTCTCCCTACCAACCACCGCTCACTTACACACTGACATACATTCCCGACTTCAAGACATCCTACCAACCCCTCTACCTTACCAACTCTCCCACACAACCCCAGCAGCATCAGCCCGACAGCAAGTCAACTACCCAGCAAAGGAATCATCCTGCCAATTTCAGGTGGATCAGAGTTGGACTTTGACACCAAAATCCAAAGGCGTTGCTACTTCTCGTAGGTCAACCACATCTCAGTCAATGTCACTGGGGGGTCTGCTCCAACTGGTGTCATGTGTCCATCACTTTTACCCATGAAGACCTCAAGCTCAATGACAACCCTCACAATGATGCAATGGTCATCCATGCAAGCATCGCTGGGTGGACCGTCACAAAGGTCCTCATGGACAATAAAAGTTCCGCTGACATCATCTTAGCCAGCTCCCTTGATGACATGAACATTAGTCGTCAAAGCCTAGAGCCCTCGGCGGCAAAATTATGTCAGCCATCGGCAAAATTGATCAGCCAGTATCCCTCGCCGACGAAGCTGGCGCTTGCACTGAAACAATCACCTTCAACGTGGTCGAAATCTACTACCCCTACAACGTCATACTAGGTCGAGGCACCATCAATGCCTTCGATGCCATTATCCACTCCCATTACCTATGCATGAAAATACCGACTCTGTTCAGGGTAATCGCAGTCTATGATTCCCAAAAGGAAGCCCACGACATATAAAAGGCGTATACACCAGACTAGAGAAATGTACACATGCTCGACGAAGCCCCCAAGCAACTTGAAGAGCAAGAAGAGGGCGAAGTAAAACAAATTAACGAAGCCCTCATGGAACCACACAATCACCAAGACAAAAAGGTAGAAAGCTTTGAGCCTACGAAGGTCGTGCCACATGATCTGGTAGTACTAGGCAGAAACATCATCCTCAGTGCCAACCTGCCGCTAGAGGTAGAACAAAGCCTTCGCAGCTTCCTTCTAAGCAACAAGGACCTCTTCTGTCACACCCTGGTTTTCAACGGACAAATCCAGAGCAAATCCAGATGTGTGCTAGGATCTATTCTCACATATATAGAGACAATTAACAGTGATAACATAAACAATACTTTATTTCATATCGTTTAAGCAAGATTACATAAGACATCGTCTTTAGCACAGAGTAGCGGAAGCGTAACTAAAACTCAGAGCCGTCCACAGAGAAACCAACTAGGGGTCGCTCGCTTAGATCTCCAAGAACCTTCATTTGTATTCCTTTAGGCCTTCATCTTCTGAGCAGCGGTTGGGTTCCAGCCAACAGTAGGGGAAAAAATTAAAAGAAACAAGCGTGAGTACATCAACTCGTACTCAACAAGCATAACATGAACCATGAGGCTCTAAGGTTGGCTGACACAAATGCATGAGCTTTTAGTTGGTCAAATTTTATTAACATCTATTTACTAATGTGAGTATATAAACTATTAACCCAAAAGATATTGCATAAGAACATTAGTCAACATTATTATTCTCAGAACCACCTTCCAAACTCGAACCAAGAACCACTAATCAGCATGAAGGATCTAGACTGTTCATAACCGTGAGCACGGCTGACATGACAGTTTTACACTCTCGAGAGGTGGCGCATCTTTACCGACAAGTCGTGAGCTACGCTAGGAATTCATCACATTGCCTTAGATGAGATGACTAGCAAGTACACTATGAGGCCTCTACAAAGATCATGTTAGTAATTGATAACCGCTAAGGTTTCTAGGCTTTTAAAAGTGATGGGACTCTACTCCAAGGGGTGAAGCACTCAGCATACACAACCCAAGGTAAATCCAAGCCCCATCTCCCAACCACACCCCTCTTGCCCCACAGGTAAGTTATCAAAAACTAAAACAATCTAATTAGTTAGCCAAGACCGTCCCATACTAGTCCCATGGTAGCACTGTTGTCCCAGGTTGTCGCTTTGCGAACCGGTCCTTACGAAGAGTGGCTATGAGCAAACCACTAAGCACATGCTCATGCCCCCTAAACCAAGTTGCTAAAAAGTCATTTTAAAAGAAACATGAACCACTCAAGCACACAGCACAGAGGGTCAAGCTCACAATGAGATTGCATAGATCCATTAATCAAAATTATTAACAAAAGGTAACATGTGTTAGCGCAACAACTAGCAAACTTAACCAACATGCATTCCCATGGGTAAAATATATCGATAAAAGAGGCTAAGTACAGTCCTTATTGGCATAATACAAATTAGACACATGCATATGAGATGATTATAGGGTTTTTAGGTTGTGTTCACATTATACTCCCTCTGTCCCATAATATAAGTCATATAATTTTTTTAGCACGGTCTTTAAAGCGAAACTTTGATCATTCATATCTTTTGAAATATGTCATCAATAAACAGAAGATTAATCTCATATGGAAGTACTTTTGAATATATAAATCTAAAAATATAACATGCATACATTAAATATATATTTTTTGGACTGAATTATTAAGTTAAAGATTTAAACCATTGACTTTCCTGAAAACATAGGCGCCTTATTTTATGGGATGGAGGGAGTACTTGCCTTCCTCAAAGTACTCTTGCTGCTGCTCACACACATCGATCCTCAGCGCAAACAACTGAAACAACAAACAAATAGGAACTAAAAACAATACGCCATACAAATAAATGATTTTATAAAGAACATAAAAATAACACTAGTCGTTATTAAAAACATGGGAGCGCAACATACGGAACAATGTTTAACAAGAATATAAAGGTGGCTAGAAAAGAATAAACTCATGATGAATGAAGGTTGGAATAAAAGGATTTGGTAGTGTAGGGGAAACATCATGATGAGAGTTTGTGATTAGTTTGATGTTTGTCAAATGACCGATGAGTGTCGTGAGAAGACCATGGGTTAAACTTCTTGAGTAAAAGCCATGACCGGGTGTGTGTAGACTCACTGAAACTTTCCAAAGACAACGGACTTGTGGGACGGTTGTCAGTGGAGGTGTCAATGGATTGTTTGTGTTTCGGTCAATATTAGGAAATTTGATATTGATCTCCTGGGATCATGTTGGACACACATGTGAACATGTTATGTCAAGAGGATAGTTCATGAGGATTGCCGGATCAACAGAAAATGCACCATTTGTTAACAGGTGTGTGCTGAAATCTGCCGGACAGTCGGATAATAAGAACGAAACCATTGGCAAAATTGGTCCCAACCTGAACCAAATGATGCATCAATTTGTGGTATTGTGCACTGATATATAAGGCATACTTTGGCCAAAGGGGTCAGCCTAAAACCTTCTAGATCAACGGAGAACGTGAGCGTAAGGCTAGGCGGCATGGCTGTTTGGGCAGCAGGACAAAGAGCACGTTAATGCCCAAATCTCTTGTACCGCTCCGCTAATAGCCAAACCATATTATGGGAATGTATTCAAGGATGTAATACATGTCTCGGCTGAAGGGATTGTTGATTAGAGCTCTGGATCACTGAGAAAACATGTGTCAATGTGACAGCAGCAGCGAGCTCCGGATCACTGAGAAAACATGTGCCAATGTGGCAGCAGCGCTGCTGCTGTCTGGACTACAGGACAACCATTACGGCAATAGCCATATCTTTCTCATTACTGGACCAATGGCCAAACCATTTTATAGGGGTGTGCACAAAGATATTGGGCACATGTCAGTCGAAGGGCTCGCCCATTAAACTATCGGATCACCGGCAAAACTTGAACCAAGGGCAGTAACACGGCTGTTTTGGACAGCAGCAATAGTGGACACATTAACCTCCGAAAAGCTAGTCTCCATGGATCCGATGGCCAAACCGTTTTACGGGTATGTATTCAAGGACAAGATACAAGATCTGGTTGAAAGGCATGACCATTAGATCTCTGGAATGGCGGAAAACACCCGTGCCAACTAGGGCAACATGGCTGCCCATGACTGCAGCGAGACATCACATGGGTAAACCTTGCCGGAACTTGATGGACATCAATCTACAGCCTACGAATTGCAGCAGGAAACAAAAAAACATAGAGAAACATATGTGGGGTGTCATCACCTAGGGTTTGGTGGTGGAAGAGGTGACATGGGCGACATCAAGGCGGTGATACCGCTGCGCACACGATCCCGTAGGGCTGCAGCCTTGCCTCAGCATTGGCGATCGTCGGGAGCGCCCTCCATGGTCTCCACACCATGGACAGCAGGGGCAGCAGCAAGGAGACAACCTCCATGGCATGCTTGAGGGCGTGGATCAAAGAATGCAGTAGGGGATCATCTTTGTTGAGACGAGAACGCTCCATTTTCATGTTTCTGAGGTGGAGGAAGTGTAGGGAGGAGAAGGGGCAGCCATGGGAGAGGAAGAGGCAGCCATGGCTTCTTCTCCTCCTGATCTGGTTGTGAGGGGAGAGAGAGGGGCGTCCAAGGGGCAAGGGAAAGGGAAGAGGGAAGGTTTTGAGGGAATAAAGGTGACAATTGATGGAGAATTGAATGTGGGAGAGAGGGGGATGGGAATGGGCCCAGCAGGGAGGGAGAGCGACTAGGAGAGGTGCCTCTGCTGTTTCCTCATGAGAAGGAAAGGGAGAACGTGAGGAAGAGAAGGGAAAGGGTTGGAGGGCTGGTTTGGGCCCTTGGGAGCTAGGCGCGGGTTGTGGAGGGCTGGTGGGAGAAAGAGGAGGATCGGTTGGGCTCAGTATGAAGTTGGACCATGTCAGAGAAAAGAGGTGGAGCCCATGGACCTTGACCCATTAGTGAGAGAGGCTTTGGGCTATAATTCAAGTTGCAATTGATTTTAGTTTGAAACGAGAACATGATATGGTAAAAATACGGATGAACATTGATACATAAGGAGGATTATGGTTGACCCAAACTCTAGTTTTCATTTGGTGAATTCTGAGAGTTGGACAAGGGTTTTGGTTTGATGATGCTTCAAAGGACTCGCTAGGGTTAAATCTTCCATAAATAAAGATATAAAGGTGAACAAGAATTAGGTCCATGATGAACTTGAGTTCATGAGGAGGGTGAAGGACGGACAGACGCCTAAGTGAGGGGTGAATTAAGATTTTTAAAAACTAAGGCTCACTAAAAACTACAACTACTAAGCAAAATCTATGCAAATAAATCTAACTATGTGCACTAAGGTTTTGCTAAGTGTTGCTTCTTCTACCGTGGCCAAGTCTTGCAACCTAGTTCCACCTAGAAACTAACTTATCAAGCTAGTCTAGAAAAGTAAGCACACAGTTGCAAGAAAATAAATGCGGAAGCTAAGGAGATGGGATAGAGAATGCAAACTCCCATTGACGATGGTGATGGCACATGGAGACACGGCGATGTTTTTCCTGAGGTTAGGGGAGACTCGCGGTCTCTACCCCCTACGTCCTCGTTGGTGCTCCACTAAGGGCTTTGCTCTCGCGTGGTCCTCAAAGGAACACGACCTCGCCCACGCAAGGGTGGAGGATGGCAAAGTGACTTCCGCGGAAGTCAAGCAACCACGGTCAGGTCTCCGGATATCCTCGGTACACACCTACATGAGCCTATCTCTCGCGTGGTCCTCCCGTACCACGGCCTCGCCCACGCAAGGGTAGAGGATGGATACGGCCGTTGGGGTCTTCTGAGTCCTTCTCGCGGAGCTACCCCGCCGTCTCCACTAAGGAAAGCTTTTGGCAAACCGCCGAGGGCCTTCCTCCCTCTCACAAGGTTGTGGCGGCCACTCCACACTCCGGAGGGTCTCGCAAGACTTACAAACACACACACATGGGTAAACGTGCACGCAGGCACGGAAGATAGACAAGGTGGCCTAAGCAAGGATGCACTAAGCACTAGCTATGCCGGATGTGTCTAGTTTTGCTCTTGTGGTGGTTGGGCTCTCAAAAGTGGTTGCTACACTTCAAATGGGTATGGAAAATGTGTATCAACACTAGTATGAGCTCAGGATAATCCAACCACAATGGAGAGGCCGCCCATGGGGGTATATATAGGCCAAGCCTCAAAACTAGCCGTTGGGAGCAAAGGAATCTGCTCTGTTGTGACCATCGGACCGTCCGATGGTAGGACCATTGGATCATCCGATAGTCTCTTCCAACTAGCCGTTGCAGTCTACCGTTGGAACTCAGCCGACCGTTGAGACCATCGGACCGTCCGATGTGTGGAATGCCTACAGTCTTGAGTTTGTTGCACCTTCTGTCCAACTCGTCTGATGAACCATCGGATGTCCGATGGTGGGACTATCGGACTGTCCGATGCGGTGAAGCGCCTGGACTTGGTCATTTTCTGCCTCGCTGCCCAGATCGTCCGATGGACCATCGGACCGTCCGATGTGTTGAAGCACCTGGACTTGGTCGTTTTCTGCCTCGCTGCCCAGATCGTCCAATGAACCATCGGACTGTCCGATGGTGGGACCATCGGACCGTCCGATGGTGGCATTTTGCACTGGGACTTGCACCTTCAATCTTGGACTTCTTCATCTCGTTGGACTGCCGAGTCAGGATCTCAGTTTGCACCTTGATGGCAGCTTAGGTCTTTTCTTGTGTCTTTTAAGTCCTCCTTTGAGGTGTTTGTACCCCAATCCACCTTTTACATCCTGGGACTTAACCAAAAACACTTGCACACTAATATTAGTCCCATGGCACGTGTTGTCACTTCAACCACAAAAATCACATATGAAAACTAAGCACAAGGCTTAGGGCACATTTTCCTTACAGAAGGAAAGAATGGAAGAGTGTGTCAGTTGGACTTGATATTGATATTGAGCTTGAGCTTGAGCTGAGAATCATAGTGATTTATACTATGGAGGGAGAATTGTGTCAATGGAAATAAATAAATAATGATAGGGTAAACATGAAGATGAGATGTCAATGATGTTGAGAGGAGAGTGAGGTCCAAGTGATATTGTCTAGGGTTTCAAAACTGACATGGATCCATTAAAAGAAGTGACTTGGTATAGAGGATGATTGACGAGTTTGGATTATGATTATGAGGTGATGAAACTTTGGAGATTGACCAAGGGTTTCAGAGGTTGGGTTTGAGTTGGCGAGAAAGAAAAGGACTAGGATTTTAGAGATATGGATTGAGATGGACTTGAAACCTAGCCGGTTTTTGAAATATTTGGAAACCTCATTTTACACACATCAACACTATGCACTTCGGCATGAATGCAACAAACAAACAAATTATATTTGGAAAATCTTTTAAAACCATACTTTCCTCTCAATCAAACAAAACTTACAAGTTCAAAAATTTTAAAAAATTAAGAAATCCTTCATTTATTTAATTGTTATATATTCACATCCCAAAATCAGAAATTTTGGAGTGTGACAACCTACCCCCCTTAACAGGAATCTCGTCCCGAGATTCAGGGTTGGCTAGCAAAGAGGATAAGGGAAAAGTACTTTCAACTCTTCTTGCTTCGGGGTGGCTTCATTAAACTTTGTACATTTTGGTCACCTTGTTTCTTGTAACTCTTCTACAACTTTATGTATCTGATCTGAGTTGTATATTCTGCATAGCTAAGGTCACCTTGCACACTGAACTCATCAAGTAGTATTTGTTCTTGATCTGAGGCATTTCTTCATCTGAGATATGACATTATACATATCTGACAATCTGGTTCATAGCTCAAGCTGATAAGAAGTTTCACATCTTCTCTCAAGGATCTTGAATGGTCCAAAGTATCTGGGTGATAACTCCCCTTCAACCTTGAAATAGACCTCTGATAGCTGACACCTTCAAATAGACATAGTTGACCATCAAATTATCTGCCTCAACTGAGCTACTCTTGGATTATGTTGGATGGTTCGCTCTTCTTGTTCTTCATCTTCTATATCTCTTACCCCTAAGCAATTGTTCCTCTCTAAGCTATTCTTAAGTGCAATGGTGCTCTGTGTTTTTTTATCATATAATGTCATGAATGATCCTTTACCTTCTCAAGTCGTCACTTGATCCCATTGATCTTTTTTTACCCTCTTTCTAATCTCTTTTGGTTTCTTGCTCCAATGGTAGGTTCTACTGTAAGCATCTAGGCCCTAAGGTGAGTTTCGGTGATTGATTGACAAGCCTTATTGTGGTCTAATTAACTATTGAGTGCAGGTATAATTAATCACATTAATATGGTTGCTCATTGGATATGTGTATGGACCCTAAATTGGAAAGTTACATCTCATGAAGACGGGCTTGGTTTTCATCCGTATCTTGAAGGCTAAGGACTCTTCTAGAGTCAAGGATCATTGGTGTTGAGAGATCCTTGCGTAGTTAGGGTTTATAGCTTTCTAGAGTCCGCACTATTAAGGGGGGTTAATGGTTGGTAGCTTGATCAAGTGAATTGCCAAGGTATGGATGCACACACACAAGCCAAATCAATCAAGAACAGCAAAGGTGTAAGCTACATAGGCTCAAGGTCTAAGAAAATCAAAGGAAACATCAATATACTTGAAGAAAGATGAAAATCAAAAAAAGATACATGGACCGGACTGTCCTCTCTATATCAAAACAAGGGAGCGGACAAATCATGGTTTGAGGTGAAGTTATACGGTCTAAAGGCCATGCAAATCAGCAGACCGGACTGTCAGGTTTAGTGTAACCGGACAAATGGAAGGACAAAGAAACCCAAGGCTATGTTTTAGTGTGGGAATCAGCAAAACAATAGACCGGATTGTCCTAAACCCATACATCGGACAAATGGAAGATCAAAGAAACTCGAGGCTATGTTTTAGTGTGGGAATCAGCAAAACAATAGACTAGATTGTCCTAACCCCATACATCGGACAAATGAAAGGACAAAGAAACTCGAGGCTATGTTTTAGTGTGGGAATCAGCAAAACAATAGACCGGATTGTCCTAACCCCATACATCGGACAAATGGAAGGACAAAGAAACTCGACGCTATGTTTTAGTGTGGGAATCAGCAAAACAATGGACCAGATTGTCCTAACCCCATACTTTGGATAAATGGAAGGACAAACTCAGCAACGGCTAGTTTTCAGAGTACATTCTCATATGTGGACCGGATTGTCCTAACCCCCTACTTCGAACAAATGGAAGGACAAACTCAGCAACGGCTAGTTTTCATAGTACATCCACATATATGGACCGGATTGTCCGATCTCCCACTTCGGACAAACATCGAACAAAGTTACCAACACAAGTATATGATGTTGTTTTGTCAGTGACCGTTGGAAAAGTACATGGACCGGATTGTCCGAAGTTGTGAAAAATAAGGTACCGGACAATCCTAAGTTCACTGCGTCAGCTCTTCTCTTTTGCAATGGCTCTATCAACTTGAGGGACTATATATATGGGTTTCTTCACACCATTTGATGCTCTTTGACACTCCAGCAACCTCATACATTTAGAGAGCCATTTGTGCTTCATCCTTTGCATCAACCACTCACATATTCACAACTTTGAGAGCAAGATCATGGTCAAGGGCTTGTGTGCATCAATCTTTGTGAGGATCAAGATCAAGTGAAGACCGAAGGCTTGTTACTCTTGGTGTTTGGCAGCACCTAGGCAAACTTGGTGACTGGGATGCGTTCTCGGAGCTTGCCAAGGAGATTGTGGGAGCCCGAAGAACAATGGTGTACAAGGCTTGAGCTCTACCTTGCCGGGATGGCTAACGGAGACTCCTAGTGAGCGCCCACTCACATGGGAGGTGGCAAAACACTCTAGGGTGTGCCGCAACGTGGACTAAGGGAGGGTGCCAAACCTCCGATACCACGGAAAAAAATCCGGTTGTCCCCTTCCCTTGTCTCTCTATTTGATGCTCTTGTGGTTCTTGCTCTTTTTATGGATTGCATCTTGTAGTCACCATGCTTAGTCTTCTCTTGGCAAGTATGTCCCTTGCTTTAGTCATTAATGTTGCTAGTTGTAGCTTCCGTTGTTGTTTCCTTTCCACTAGCATGTGTAGGTTTGTTTTCTCTTGTCGAGTAGGGTAGTTTCGCATAGAGGGTGAAGTGGGCTAATTGGTAGTTTCGTTAGGCTAAGGATTATCGATTAGAGTATGAAATTATCTCAATTCACCCCCCTTGGGCATCCGATCCTTACAATTGGTATCAGAGCCTCGTTGCTCATTGGATCACTAAGCTTCACCGCTTAGAGTATGATGTCTAAGATGGGTGGCTCGGTCCCCTACTTCAAGGGCAAGAACTTTAGCTATTGGAAAGTTCGCATGCGAGCCTACCTTGAGTCTATTGCGCCCGAAGTGTGGGAGGCTACCGAGCATGGTTTCATCACGCCGCACACTAATGATCAAATCAAGTGGAATGCTAGGGCCCGAAATGCTATCTTTGAGAGCATTAGCAAAGTGGTGTTTGCTAGGGTCTCAAGCAAACTTATTGCTTGTGACATTTGGGCTGAGCTTGTTGAGATTCATGAGGGCACCACCAAAGTTAGAGAGCAAAAATATCATGTGCTTAAGGCTAAATATGATGACTTTAAGATGCATTCTTATAAAAATTGCAATTCCATGTACTCTCGCTTGAATGCCATCATTGAGGACATTAATGCTCTTGATGTTTGTAAACTTGACAAGGGCACCATCAACCGAAAGATCATTCGCATCCTCATCAAGCCCAAGTACAACATCATCAACACCATGCTACAAAAGGAGAATCTTGACACACTTGAAGTGAGTGAGGTGGTGAGCCAAATTCGAGCTCATGAGATGGGGGTTCTTGGCATCACGGAGGAAGCCTCTCCTAGCAAGACCGTTGCACTTAAGGCTAAGACCAAGAAGGCCCCCGCTCTCAAGAAGGTGATTCTCCCATCTGCAAGCTCCTCAAGCGAAGAAGACCAAGAAGATCATGATGATGCCTCAAGCGGTGATGAGGATGATGATGAGCTTGCACTCATGATGAAGAGGTTCAACCACCTTCATGCAAAGATCAACAAGAAGGGGTTCAACTTTGACTCCAAGAGGAAGAAATTCCGACCAAAGAGAGATGATAAGAAGAAATGCTACAATTGTGGTGAAAACGGCCACATCTCCTATGAGTGCCCCAAGCCGGACAAGCGCAAGAACAAGAACAAGAAAGATGAGTCCGATGATGAAGATGAAGAAAAGCCCAAGCGCAAGCCCTTTTACAAGAAGAAGGGAGATTCAAAGGCGAAGCTCTTTCCCAAGAAGAAGAAAGGTCCCCAAGGAAGCTTTATGTGTGAAACAAATGAGTGGGTGACCGATGAAGAAACAAACGAAGGGTCAAGTGATGATGATGATGATTTCGTCGGGCTTGCTATCTCCACCAAGGGGCTATCACTTCCTCCACCACCCATGTGTCTCATGGCCAAAAGCTCCAAGGTATGGGAAATAGAAGTAGATGATAGTGATGATGAGCTTTCGCCCAATGATCTCACTTCCTTGATCGATGAGTATGTTTTTTTTTACCAAAAAGACTGTGGGGGAGGTCCCCACAGTAAAAAGGTATTTTATTAAAAAGGATAGAGCAACTTACAAAGAGAGTTTACAACCACCAAGCAAAGAAGAAGAGAATTGCTACCAGCCTAGCAAAGCAGCAAAACAAAAAAGAAATTACAGAGAGTTGATCCATGTAAGAACTATTGGACGATGGGCCTCCTTAAAACGCACACTTTGGAGGTGAACTTGATCTTTGAATCTCACGATCCAAAGGTTTACTAATGCCAAATCCCCTTTAAGAATTTTCTTGTTTCTGATCTTCCACAGTTCCACTGAACACCTAAAGCCTGCCAACACTGTTGAGCGAAGGAACAGGTGAAAAACAGATGTTCAATATCTTCTTCAATATCTGTCGAGCAGAGCACACAAGAAACCTCATTGGGGGCAAGCAGATTTCTTCTATATAACATTCCTCTAGTATTAAGCCGGTCAACAAGCGGCAGCCAAAAGAAAAACTTCGTTCTCATCGTGCACTTGCTTTTCCACAACTTGCCAAAAATTGCTGACTCTTGTAGGTGTAGATGCCTTTGTTTGTAGTATTTGGCTACTAACAGGTTTTCAGACCCCTTGGTAAGACCTAGAGATCAGTTTGGTTAGGGATCAGGGCGACCTCTGTCAAGGTAACTGTCAGGTTCTGAAGCTCTTCAAAAGCCTCGACGGACAAAGATAGATGGAAAAGGCTCGCCAGGTCCAGAGCGTCAATAATGTTCTTGATTGAAGAAGAGAGAGAGATAATGCAGATGATGCTAACCGTGGGAATCTCTGCAACAGGCTTTCACCCATCCAGTTGTCTGCCTAGAAAAGAACTGAATGTCCATTGCCAACCGAGCATGTAGCAAGTTCACGATATTCACTGTTTAGTCTGAAAATATCTTTCCACCAAAATGAGCCCATTTCTCTACATGCGTGCGGTACCTTGTTCTGATAGTAGGTGTCCCAGATCAGATGTACCCAAGGGATATCTTTGTGTGCATAGAACTTGTGCAGTTGTTTGGTTAAGAGCCCTTCGTTCTGAATTCTTAAATTAATCACGCCCAAGCCACCTTTGTTTTTCGGCCTTTGGACCATGTCCCAGGCAGCAAGATTACCACCCTTTCTATGCTGATTAGTGCCTCTCCAGAGACATTGCTTTCTTATTCTGTCAATATTTTCTACCACTCCTGAATGCAGTTTGATAGTGGACATAGTATAGATGGTGATGGGGCTGAGTACTGAATTGATCATCTCCAGTCGACTAGAAAAGGAGAGATATGATGAGCATGCCATCATTCTTCTTTCTCTTATATCCACAAGGGGGTAAAATCCTCTATTTTTGGTTTTGTGGTACCCAAAGGCAAACCTAGATAAGTGAAGGGCAAGGTACCAATCTGACAACCAAAGGTTTTTGACAAGATTTCCATCTTTTCACCCGAGACATTGATGGGTACCATGGATGACTTGTGAAAATTTATCTTGAGCCTAGTGAGAGCTTGAGAAGGAGGATAAGATTCCTTTTAGGCAAAACAGTTGCCTAGCATCTGCTTGGAGGATCATGAGGGTATCATCAGCATACTAGATAATTGGAAATTTGCCTTGTCTCTGAGGTATAGGAAGAGAGAGTAGGCCAAAACTATGTGCCCTGTTGATGATATACTGGAGCAATTCTGCAGCCAAGACAAATAGAAGGGGTGATAAAGGATCTCCTTGTTTAGCTCCTCTTTTGCAAGAAAATTGCTTGCCAGGTACACCATTTAGAAGGACAGCAGAAGTAGAGGTGGTCAGGATTCTATTCACCCAATTAATCCAGATAGGAGGGAAACCAATAGCTTCTAACATCTTAATTATAACTGAATGTTCCACAGTATCAAAGGCCTTTGCAAAATCGAGTTTAAGGATGATGATTTCCCTTTTTGACTGATGGCATTGGTGAAGGAATTCAAAACTCCATGCCAAGCAGTCCTGGATACTTCGTCCTCTTATGAAACCATACTGATTTTGATGCACTAGATCAAGAATGACCTCTTGCAGCCTATTAGCCATGATCTTGGTTATCAGTTTCACTGAGCAATTGTTTAGTGAAATTGGCCTGTAATCATTGCTGACTTCAGGGGTCTGCACCTTTGGGGTCAGGGTAATAAAGGAGTTATTGATACAGGAAATATCAATGTCACCCTCAAAGAAATCCAGGCACAGCCTATATATGTCACTCTTTAGGATTGTCCAACATTTCTTGAGAAAGAGGCCATTAAAACCATCGGGCCCTGGAGCTTTGTCTACATGTAAACATCTGATCACACCATCGATTTCATCTGTTGTAATAGGCACAGTTAAGCTCTCAAGTCCTGTCTTTGTTGGGATTAGATCTGTTAGCTCAAAAAG
Organism: Paspalum notatum; assembly: GCA_022530915.1. Taxonomy (NCBI): domain Eukaryota; kingdom Viridiplantae; phylum Streptophyta; class Magnoliopsida; order Poales; family Poaceae; genus Paspalum; species Paspalum notatum. The sequence goes on from CM039692.1 coordinate 31,955,348, forward strand.
CATAGTTGGGTGTTTGCTGATACCCAATCTTTCCCTGAAATCCTCCCAAAGTAAAGCAGCCTTGCTCTCATGATCACTAATCAAATTTCCATCCTTTGCCCTTAACTGAGAGATGCAATTTCTTCTATAAGAAATAGTAGCCATGGAGTTAAAGAATTTAGTGCACTCGTCTCCAAATTTAATCCTATTAACAGTGTAACGTTTCTTCCAATACTCCTTCTTGCATTCAAGAAGATAGAGAAGATGTTTTTTCACAATCTTCCTCAGATTGTACTCAGGGTTGGTAAGAAGCCTGCATTCTTCCAGTGCATCCAGGTATCCAATGACTTTATCACAAGTTGATATCAGAAGGCTGAGGTTGGATAGATTTTTGCTCCATTTTTTGAGAGCATATCTCAGATTCTTGAATTTGGCCACAAGAATTGTGGCAGAAGTATATTTGTTTCTAGGCTGAACTGATCAGGATTGCAGAATTGTTTCCATGAATCCAGGATGGTTGACCCAGAAGTTCTCAAATCTAAAGATTTGAGTCTTAGGGATAGAAGTGCTGATAGTAACCTTGCAGGGGGCATGGTCTGACGTTGGTCTAGCTAGAGGGGTTACTTGTGTATCTGGGAAGGACATAGTCCAATGTTCAGAGGTAAAAAACCAATCAAGTTGTTCTAGTAAAGGATCCTCCTGCATGTTGCTCCAGGTATAACCCCTACCCTTTATGGGAATTTCTATCAAACCATTATCTCCAATTGCCTCATTAAATTTAATGACATCATTCAAATTTCCTCCTCCTTTGTTTCTGTTATCAAGGGAGAGGTAGAAATTGAAATCACCCAGCACTAACCAATTTTCATCTGTAGGGACATTCAGGTGTCTGAACCATGACAAAAACTCTGATCTTGAAGGTTCACTACAGGGACCATAAACTGTAATGATCTTTAGCTTAAGCAAATTAAGCTTGGAGGTCAGCTGGACTGAAAGAGCAAAGGATCTTTTATTAACCGTGTGACCAAGGAAGAGGGAACTATTCCAAACTAGCAAAATTCCCCCTGAGGCTCCAACTGAGGGAATAAAATCAAAAGAATCGAAGCGTCTGGGAGCAAACTGTCGAATATAGTTTATGTCAAAGTACTCTCTTTTAGTTTCCTGAAAACAAAAGATCACACAAGCACTTTCTTCTTTTTTTTTTGTCTAATTGCATCCCACTTAGCCGCACTGTTAATGCCCCTAACATTCCATGAAAGAACATTCCAGTTTTTGGTAGCCATAAAACAAATAAAAGGAAAGATCAATGATAAGAACAAGCACAGCGTGTTCCTTCTGAATAAACCATGCAGTCCAGCATTCCATCCACAAATATGAAAGCAAAGGGAGTTCAAAATACCATAAATTACAAAGTACCAGTAACCATCCAACTAAGGGAAAGAAGTTCTGCTGGATAAGAAAATAATAAAAGAGAAGCATCCAGGGATGCTATGAAATCTAAGGAGCATAATCATTTTCTTCATCATTGGAGCCAAGAGCGTCCAACATTAGATCCTCAGGACCTATGCCACATTTAATTCCCTAATCTTGCAGGATTGGAATGGGGGTTGGGGAAGGAACCTCTTCCCTGTCATTCTTCTTCGGAGGCCTATCCAGGTTGATCTGCTCATATACCGTGCGATGTTTCTTGCGTGGCACATCCGAGAGCTAAACATGCTGGAAATCTTCAGGCTTATTGAAACGTGGACTGCGTCTGACTTGATTTGTCACCAGGGGAGTTCTGGGGTTGGAGATCGAAGGGATAGCTGGGAGCTAGATTTTTTTAGGGCCTAGGCTAGGTCCAGAAACTATACCCTCACCATGAGGCTGTGTTTGAACAATTTCTGTCCCAGTTGCAAAACCCAGCCCAGTTTCTTCATCAAGCTGGAGAGAAGAATTCTCAGCTTTTAGTGAGCCGTGACTATCCATGGGATGACTAGTATTGAAATCAAGCACAGCTGCCCAGATTTGTAACAGTTGGACTGTCCAGGTAGGCTTGTAAGGAATAATAGCAAGTGGGTTGGTCTCCATAACAGGCCCACATGAAGGCAGATGCTGGAAAGCATCTTTATCAATTGTAAGAGGCTGGAAAGCTGAGGCCCAGCTCCTCTTCAAGGAAACAATCGGTAGGGTTTGTCCAGTTGGCCTAAAGATCAAAGAAGCTGCAAGTCAAGTGAGATCGATGCTTGAGACTGCATTCAGCGTCACATCTTGAGTATCTAGAGCAGGCCTGGGTAGAGGTGAATTAACTTCAAAACTGTCTATAGAACTAGAGGAGGAGTTGGTGTTCACAGCATTGTGCAAGTCATTTGGATTGAAATGAATATCTGGCCCAGATGCCCTGAAGAAGCTAGCAGTTGAAGTAGAGCCTGGTGTTCTGAAAAAGTCAGCAGTTGAACCTGACTGATTGAGGGAGAAGGAGTCTTGTGGCAGAGCTTCCTCATCAAGACCTTGTGCAGGTTGTTCATCATCCACATCCATTGGGGCCATGGCATCATCATCATGGGGGTTTAGATCTGCCATAGCTTGTTGCATTCCATCTAGGTGAATGCCTAATTCTACCTGTAACGCATCAACTGCTCCCACAACCTCGTGCACCCAATGTTGTGGCACATTGAGATTACCATGCAGAACATGTCCATGAAGTGGATGTGGGATACCATTTTGACAGGCACAGGGTCCTCATCAGGCGGGAAATTATCCGAGAAATGACCCCAGTTACCCCTAAGGATATAAACTGGAGCAGACCAAGACCGACCATTTCCACCCAAGACTGTGCCCTGCGAGATGACCATGCTTCGAGGGATCCTATCAGCAGAGAGGACTAAAGCATGCACCAAAACCCTTGACTTATTTGGCCCATCAATCCAGTTAAGGAGTCTGCCAAAAGGCGCTACTGCAGCACGAAGATAGTTGGTGTCCTGGTAATCTAAGGAAAAGGCCAAGATCATCAACCAGCATAGACGCTCATAGTTGCACACCCTTAAGTTGAGACCCTCATCATGCTTGCGTACCCATAATTCACTAATTCCAAACGGGATTGGACCCGCATCCAACAGGGTTTGCCTTTCTACTGTGGACCCGAAACCTTCTTCACCCACTGCACCACCGGTTGGATTTCCCTCCTCATGGGCTGGGTAGGCCGTAACACATTTAGGGGCCCAGCTAATCCTTGGTTTTGACCTAGTGTAGCAGGTTCTGGAGGTATGCCCATAATTCCAACAGGCCCAGCATCGAAACGGGAGACCATAGGAAACCGCTCGATGGCCCCAAGGCCAAGCATTTGCTGCATTGAACTGACCCGAACGTTGATCACCTAATCCTCGTCCGTGATTAGCGGTGGGACCAGTAGATGCCTCGGGAATTGAGGTCCCGATTAATGCGACAAAAAACATTTGAAATTTGAATTAGTTCCTGATGAACAGATGAATCCAGAATGGACGAGCCAAATTTGAGCGAAGCATCAGGAGAATAGCCTTGATCAAAAACCACTGATCCAAACTTAATCTGATTAGTTGCCCGGTGGCAAGAAGGATGACACGGTTTGGATTTGACCTTTGGTGAATCTTGAACCAGTTTTGAAGCAAAACAGACTGACTTGTCACCGGAGGAATTCTTCCTTTGCCTCTTTGCTTTTTTAGATAGGACTTCAGTCCATTCACGCTCTTACTCTAATTCCCAAAGGAATTTTTCTCGCTCCCAATGAGTCGTACCATTGTTCCAGAGGCGAAAATAGATATCAAAGGATTTGCCAATGAACCTTTCGAGCGAATAAACAGTAAAGCCCGAATTCTTGTTTGCCACTAAGAAGCAAAAGTGATTTTTGCTCAAGAATTTCACGTGAAAACCCGGAACGGAACGACCAAGGCAAGATTGGAGCGCAAGGCTCACTGAATCTTCAGTGAGACGGAACAGAAAACGGCGAAAAGTAACAAGCAGAAAGAAAGATCCATCAGGGGAGGAGGAGGGGTGATGTACCGAAGACCCGAAGCGGTGACGAATATCATCCGCAAATTTAACGCCATGTGAGAAATCTAGGAGATCGCCCAAGGATGATGAGGAGCCCATAGCGACTGCCAAGGATAATCCGCGAGAGGCAATCAAATGGAGCCATGGAGGGAGCACCGAGAGATGGCCGCCGAGAGAGAGAGAGAGTCGCCGCCGAGAGGGAGAGAGTCTCCACGTGGCCTCCACGATCGATGAGTATGTTTCCGTCTTGAGAGCACTCTTGCTAAACTAGAGAAGTCCCACCAAGATTTGCTTGGAAAACATAATGCCTTACTTAAAAAGCAAGTTAAGACCAAAGCATATGTCAAGCAAATTGAGGAGGGCAACTCTTCTCTAAAGAAGTTGCACATTGATCTCGATACTTCTCACAACTCATTACTTGCGAAACATGATGACCTTGTTAAGGTCCACTCCAAAAATTGTGACATTGACAAGATAAATGAGGAGAAGTACAAGAGGCTTACGCAAGAGCATAGAGAATTGATTCACAAGTATCAAGAGTTTGAAATTACCTATGAGATCATTGACCCAAGTCTTGAGTACTCTACCACTTCACATGTGGTTAAGGTCAATGCCTCTACCTCTTGTGAGGATCTTGTTCCCGATCACCTTGCTACTAATGACTTGCCTAAGTGTGAAGGAGAAAGGGTAAAAGAATTGGAGGCTCAAATTGAAGGATTGAAAAGTGGGCTTGCTAAGCTAAATAGGGGACAACACATTCATTAAGAAATATTGTTCCACAATCTTCGCAATTATGAAGGAAGAGGGCTTGGATCCTACCCCGAGCCACCAAAGGTGGATGACACTCCTTCACCGGAGGTCAAACATAGCTTTATGAAAGGAGTAGGCTTCTATTGCAACTATTGGTCACCACACTAGGGAGTGCCCTATTCCTATCCACCCTCCTCCTAAATTGCCTTCTAACTTCAAATCTATGTATGACAATAACATCTATTTGTTGAGCAAGTTTAATGGCAAGGTGAAGGCAAAGTTCATTGGCAAGGACATTAGGAGCAAGAAGGGAAAGCTCCCCAAGCAACTTTGGGTCCCCAAAGTCTTATTCACTCACGTGCAAGGACCAAAGCTTGTGTGGGTGCCCAAAACTCAAAAATGACTTTTCTATGTGTAGGTGAACTACAAAGCCGGTGGGAAAATGGGGTACTTGATAGTGGTTGCGCACAACATATGACCGGCAATGATGGTACGTTCACCTCACTAGAAGACCTCGGCGACAAAGAGCAAGTCACCTTTGGTGATAATTCTAAGGGAAAAGTCATTGGGTTGGGTAAAATTGCTATCTCTAACGATTTGTCAATCTCTAATGTTCTCTTTTGTGAAGTCTTTAAGTTTTAATCTTCTCTCAATCGCACAATTGTACGATCTTGGTCTAACGTGTGAATTTGACAAGAATTGTGTTGTAGTGAAAAGTGAAAAGGATAAGTCCTTGGTGTTTCAAGGGTTCCGGCACGGCCACCCCTACCTCATTGATTTTAGTGAGATGAAGACCTCAATGACAACTTGACTTTTCTCCAAGTCTTCCTTGGGTTGGCTTTGGCACCAGTGCATTGCACACATTGGAATGAGCCGACTCAAGAAGGTTGTCAAGAAAGGAATGGTGACCGGCGTGAAGGATGTCACATTTGAGAAGGACAAGCTTTGTAGCGCATGTCAAGCTGGCAAGCAAGTTGCAAGTCACCATCCAATGAAGACTTGTGTTTCCACCTCCAAGCTGCTCCAACTCCTTCACATGGATCTTTTCGGTCCTACTACTTATGAGAGCATTGGTGGTAATCTCTATTGCCTAGTCATTGGATTTTACACGGTATACTTGGACCTTGTTTCTAGGTGATAAGAGTGAAACTCCGGACAAGTTCAAGATTTTCGCCAAGCGGGCTCAACGTGAGTTCGGGCTCAACATTGTGAAGGTTATGCAGGAAGTGAGCATGGATGAAGTGGGTGTCTGTGACTAGGTTCGGTGTGTCAGGAGGTTGGAATACCACCTGGGCATCTGCTAGAACCCCTAGCTCGTATGTAATCCTTGTCACGAAGGACGTGATTGTGATGGAATTTTCATCCTGGGCTAGCTTCATCCAGTGATAGAGCATGCTAAGGACTGGTGCATACTTCTACTTACGCCACATGGTGTAAAGGATTTTCAGGTTATCAATGGTCACGCAGCACGTGTCATTACGGGGGAGAACTACCATATTGATCCAGCGGGCCATGAAGCGCATGGTGGGGTGTTTAATGTGTGTGATACTTTTCTTCTTCGCATGGTCAAGCCCAGCTAACTCACTCTAGAAATCAGTAGCATCAAAACCTACGAGTTTGGCTGCTAGGGAGCAGCGCTGTGAGAACCCGAGAGCATTACTGAACTGACGAAGTGTCATTTCATGCTCAGTATTAAAGAGTCGAAAGTGAACAATCGTGTTGGACTGTAGAGTGACTACTCGGAGGGTCATTAGGAACTCCTTGGTAAGGAGCACTATGCCTCCCTCACATATATCAGCAAAATTCACCCAGCCTACTGCACTGAAAATTTCATTGAATTCATCGTCCATACCTGTGCTCGTCATGAGCATCTCGTCGAAGCACTTGGTGAGGCTGATGGGCTTCATGTGGAGGCGTCTCAGCAAGTCGGCTTCATTTTGGTCCCGCGTCTCGATGTCGGAGTCCTGCAGCAGCACCGACCTGGTGTTTAACGATGTTGCACCCTCATCCATCGGTCCAGCGCTTGAGGAACCCTGTCGGACGCCGTCCGAGAGTGTCCTTGTGAGCTGGAGGACATGAGGCGTTGCCCCGCCTTGCTGATCGCGGTCTTGGCCGTCTTGAACGCGCGCTTCATCCTGCACAAAAATGAGCACAAAAACAACTACAAGACGACATAATAATATGAGCGTCAGTCATTAGTCTTCTTGTGGGGCGTGGCACCACCACAACCCGTTCTCGTGCTTGTCAAAGAGAGGGGATAGTGGCTAAATTTATTCTCTAACCAAATTTTATTTCAACATAATTTTGGCTAAGCAAAGGAGCTAACTAGCTACTAAACAAGGGAATTAAGAGAGAAAGGGGGAGTTTGCAGTGTGTGTTGCTTGGTGCACTGAACAAGGAGGTTGAGGAGGCCTTTTATAAGCAAAGGGTGGCGGCAAGGGGCCGGGCGACCAGGCAGGGAGGTCAAGCGACCTAAGGTGCTGGTCGGCTGGCCTCGGCTTTGGTCGGCCAGCCTGCCGAGTGTGTCGGGTTTGTGAAACACAGGGTAGGAGAGAGTGTTTTGCAGCTTGCATGCGGGCGACCACTCGAGTGCTCGATTCTGCGAGTGAGAGTATGAGAGGAGATGAGAGAGTGCATGCACCGAAGGTAGAAGGGAGACGGGTCAGCCGGCCTGGAGTCTTGGTCGGGCGACCACTCAAGTGCTCGGGTGCGTGCCTAGCTAAAGCAGAGAGTGAAGAGCAAAAGAGGAGGTGGTCGGGCGGCCTCATGATGGATGTCAACCGGCCCCTTGGGTGTGTTTGTGAAAAGATGAAAGCGGAGCAAGGTGGTACAGGAGGTCGGGCGGCCGTTGGTGTGGCCGGTGAAAGGAAGATGCCGGGGTATCCGACCCAAGAGGGGGAGGGGGTGAATTGGGTCACTAATCGCTCAACTAAAACCTAGGGCTATCTAGTTCATAAGATAAACCTATTTCGCCCTACACATACTAGTTTAGTTTAAGGTTTATCTATGCGCTCTGTAACTTACCCAAAAGACTAGCAACCTAGAGCCAATCCTAACAATCTAACTAGGAAAGCTAAAGGCACACAAGCAAACACATGTGGAAACGTAAATGTGGTAAGTAAAGAGATAAGGGCAAGGGAATGCAAACTCCCGAGGAGACACGGAGATTTAACATGGTTCACCACAAAGGGCTACGTCCACGTACTCGCCACCGAAGGCAAAATCCGAGCCGGGCACCAAGGCTCTTCCGATCACATCTTGCGCTCGCCACACAAGGCTCACAGCAAGCAAAGGCTAAATGCCACCAAGCCACCAAGGCTTGGCCACCGCCCCGACTATCTCAGTCACAAGGCACCAGATGCTTCACTACGGAGTTTGTAGGGTCTCCTCATCCTCGCACAAAGTGTCGCTGCCTCTCCACACCAAGAAGGAGGGTCTAGCAACGAATACAATGTGGCTTGACCGCAGCCAAGGCTTCCCTCTAGCCCACACAGGAGCTACACTCAAGAGGAGCTCGCAAATTCACTCTCTCTAAGCTCTAACCTAGCTTGGATGTTGCTCTAAGCTCTCATATGGTGGTTGGAGTGGTAGATATGCTTGGAATCCTTCTCTATACTTGCTGTGATCTTCATAGTCTCCAATTCTTTACTTCCTCGGGGATACTTGGTCCGGTTAATAGTCCGGTCTTCATAGACCGTACCATCCGTTGCGTGGCCCTTCGGGCCTTTTCTTTGGTGCTTCTCCTTCTTCATCCCATGGACCTAAATACCTAAGAATGTGCGTCTAGACAAATTCATTAGTCCAAGTGTTGGTTGTCAGTCAATCACCAAAACACAACTATGGAAATATAGTGTATGAGGCCATTTTCCTTACAGCCGACCGGCCCTTGGGTGCTACCCCTACTTTGCGCTTTGTTTCGAGAGAGGGTAAAGAGCAAAGTGAAAGAAAGAAAAGAAAAGTGAGAAAAGGAAAAGAGAGAGAGGGAGAAGGGAGAGAGGGGAGAGAAAGGAAAAGAAGAGAGCTAGGGGGTCGGGCGGCTAGTGAGGAGGTCGGCCGACCTTGTCCAGCTCCCTGCTTACCTTTGTGCAGAGAGTGGTCAGCCAGCCTGGTGGCGCGGTCGGCCGGCCCTAAATTTTTTTTCAGAAATAGCAGAAATAAACAAAGTAAATGCATGAAAAAAATTTGTGCAATGCAAAAATTAAACATGAACTGGAGAGTGAGAATTTAGAAATGGTGGGGAATTAAATATGATGTCGAAAGATAATGCCAAATTTACCTCTTGGCGGGAGTGATCCATTTACCACCCTTCGGTATGTCGCATGGGCGTACGTATGGGGTAGTTAGTGGAATTTTTGTGAGCCACTTGGAATTTGTCATGGTTGTGTCCTGGGCACGCTCGTCCGCAACATGCCCCATAGTATTTGTCCTAGATTCTCCATGGGTATGTTGACTCTTGTTGCACCCTTGATTGATGGGTCTCGTAAGCTCATGGGTGCGGACACAGAAGCTTTGCCTCCTGTTTCCTGGATCGTGCGGCAAGCCTTCATTGCTTTCGCCTTCTTTCATTCTTGTTCTTCCCGTTGTCGGATGGCAGCCTCGGTGGCTAACTTCCATTTCAAGAATGCTATGAGACTGTCCATCTCTTTTCCGGAGGCGTCAAAGATTGGTGGCTTCGGCACATACTTTTGGCACTTGAAAAATTCACTTGATTGCACTGCTCCACCTTTGGTTTGAAAGAGAATGTCTCCCTTATTCCATTGATGTTCATGTGGACTTCTTCGGCTCCAACATCAATGCTTGCTTCCGCGGTGCTCAGAAATGGCCGCCCAAGAATGAGCGCTGTCTTGGCATCTATCTCCATATCCAATACCACAAAGTCCACAGGGATAAGGAAATTCAGGATCCTTACCGAAACATCCTCGGTGACCCTTGCGGGGTGTCGAATGGATTGGTCCGCGAGTTGCAGGCACATAGTGGTGGGGGCGAGTGCAGTGTGATTGAGTTTGTCGAAGACAATTTTAGGCTTGTGAGAAACATGACCCTAAGAGGTAGAGGTTTCGGTGATTAATGACAACCTAATCTCGTTACTAATGAGTTCATGACATGAAGGATTAATGATCATACTTCAAGAGCTCATTGGTTGACTAAAAGAGACCCCTCCATTTCAACTCGATGATTCTTTATGAAGGACGGCCATTGAATTGGGTTCCTAGCACGAAGATCAAGTCTAAATCAGCCCTAGGTGCCATAAAGTCGAAAGAATGGCACCTAGGTTCTCTTTTGCTAGTTTTAGATGGGCCATACTATCAAGAGGGGTTGAGGTGAGTAGCTTGACGCACTTCGATTCAAAAGTTTTTCTTCTTTCGAGTGCATCTAAGTCCTAAAGCTCAAGCTCACTAAAACATATCCGAACACACCCACATTTGTCGTTTGATCAAAAGAAAAATCCTCGGAAAATGTTTCAAAACTCCGTTTGGAAAACAGCGCTGAAAACAAGGTTTTATGTACCACCGGACTGTCCGGTGGCGTCTAAAGCGTTGTAGGTTATGTCATCCAGGCTAAGCTAAAAATAGCCCACCAGACTGTCCGACGGCTCATCGTTGGACTGTCCTGTGCCTCCACCGGACGATATAAACTGAGGGCTTGTTTCCCTAATGTCCCCGGGCAAAATAGCACACCGGACGGTATTTTACCGTCCGGTGGCACCACCGGACGTTATAAACTGAGGGGTAGCCAAGTGGGCTTGTGCCAAAACACAGCACCGGACTGTCCGGTGGGTAACCACCGGACTATCCGGTGGCTCTTAGGCCCATGGCGCGAATCAGGGGATTTAAATTTTCTATACCACCAGATTGTCCGGTGGCAATGCACCAGACTGTCCGGTGGGTACGCAGAAAAGTGTTTTGTAGCTCCCAACGGCTAGTTTTTGAGCTTCACCCTATTTAAAGGCTCCCCCTCCCTCATTTGCTACCTTTGCAACCCAGAAACACACTCTTACACTCAAAGTTCGTCACTACCACAAAAATCATTAACTTCTTGAGCTTTGGGCTAGAGACTTGAGAGGAGAGAACTTCTTGAGTGAAGATGATTCAAGTGAAGCCAAAGCTTGTTACTCTTGGTGATTGCGATAACCTATACGGCTGCAGTCGTGCCTTCCGCGAGCTCTCTGGAGACTGTGGGAGAAGTGGAGGAAGGTCTTTGCGAGGGCAATTGTACACAGTGTGGAGCTCACCGTTCCGGAGTGGAGAAAAGCATCCCGAAGAGAGCACTTGGTCCGCGGATCAAGGGGTTGCTTGACCTTTACGAAGGTCACTTTGCCAACCCCATTTCTTGCGAGGTTTGGGGCCGGGATCGTTGGGAGGAGCCCGCGAGAGCAAGGCCTTGCGAGGGGCGCCAAACGAGGAGCAGGGGGTAGAGATCGTGTGTCTCCCCGAACCTCAGGAAAAAAATCTTCGTGTCACCTCTTGCTCTCTTTACTTTCCGTATTTACATTCTGCAATTTACATTCCTAGTCTTGCATGCTGGGCTCTAGGTTGCAAAATTTTGTTATCGTGTAGAACTCTAGACACACTTTTAGGCACTAGGGTGAATTGGGACTTGTTCGGTAGAATTTAATTTCAAGTTTCGAAATTAGAAGTCCAATTCCCCCCTCCCCCCTCTTGGACATCTTGATCCTTTTAAGGCATAATATCGACGCTTGCTCCAAGATCACATAAGGCTTGATTGAAGACTTGATTCCCAATGGAGCATGGAATGGTAGGACTTCCAGGGTCCTCCTTCTTCTTCTGTGGAGGTTGATTGAGTATAGCCGCGCTACACTCCTCGATCATATGCACAATTTCCACTGATGGCAATGGCTTCTTATTTATGTCGGTACCTGCATAGCATCTAACAGAGGTATATTGACATATAATTTCTTGATGACCTCAACATACTTACTATACTGTTGTGTTGAGGGAAGGGCAACACCGTTGTGTCATAAAACTCATGTGGGAGAGTTTTTGATGGTGCCTTCTGCACTGCTCCAATGCCGGTCTCTGGATTATCCATCTTCTCTATTTCGGTGGCCTTCTCTTGTTCCTTGCCTGCATTGTTAACATGTGGCGCACCACTAGGATGCGGGGGATCCTGAGTCGACTTACCACCCTTAGTGGTGATGGCATTGATATACACTTTGGGAGGAGGTTCCGGCTGGCCCGGAAGCTTTCCCGCATCACTATTAGGCAAAGAAGCAGCCAACTGAGGTATCTGTGTTTCTAACATTTTATTGAAACTCGGTTGATTTTTCATAGCATTATTCCAAGTTTCCATTTGTAATGAAATAGATTCAAAAAGTCTATCATTTGCATGAAACTTTTTACTAATGCTATCAGCTTTTTGATCAAACGAGCTAGGCTTATTAAATTGCTATGAATTGCGAGAGTTACCTTGTCCAAAGAATGGAATATATGGTCGTGAATCCTAGACTGGTTGGGGATGATTCCCATTGTTGAAGTTGCTAGAATTACCAATGAAGTTGGCGTCTTCAGGTCGAGTTTTGGGGCGGCTGTTACCTGAATGCCCTATGTTTCTGCAGACTTTACAAGTCATGCGAGTGTCAAGGACCTGGACTAGTGTGGTCTTAGGATTGTCTTCCAGCTTCTTTAAGAGCAAGTCCATCTTGGCGGCCAGCATGTCAGTGTTGTTGATGTGATGGACTCCACAGGATCGAGTATGTGACCTTTCTTCCTTCCATCCCTGGTTAGTGGAGATCTTCTCAATCAGATTTTTGGCCGCTCTCATACTTTGGGATAGGAAAGATCCTCTAGCGGCTGCATCCAGGTGCTCTTGAGTAGTACGGCTCAACCCGTGAAAGAAACTCTGAATGATCAGCCATTCTTCCATTCCATGGTGGGGGCAGGCCGCTATGTATTCTTGCAATCTTTCCCAGGCCTCCGCCATTGTTTCATCTGTGACCTGCTGAAAGCTCGAGATCTTGTTCCTCAACGCATTAGTCTTTCTCAGAGGGAAATACTTGGCAAGGAATGCATTGGAGCACGAATCCCATGTTGTCAGTGTTGAACGTTTGAGGTAAAACCATTGCTTCGCCTTTCCGATAAGTGAAAATCGGAAGAGGTGTAACTTGATAGCGTCAGCGGATGCATCTTTCATAGTAAACGTGCTGCAGATTTCCAGAAATTACTGCAGATGGTTGTTGGCATCCTCCGTTGCTAGTCCACAGAAGGGAATAGCTTGAACCATAAGAATAACTCCTGGCTTGAGTTCAAAATTCTCTCCCACGTTAACTGCAGGTCCAGTAGGGACATTGTTGTTGGACGGGATGGAGAACTCGCGGATTGTCTTTTCGGCCATGACGTCGTTGCTATTCGATGAACTACTCAACATGGCTAGTTCAAGATTCAGTTCCCTTGGTACAGGTATATGCCCGTGGACGGTCTTTGTACGGACCCTCCTAAGTAGAGACTCTGGATTATCGTGAAAATTTACCGACAGGTTGAAACCGGTCATACACCTCTCTGTTGCATCCATAATAAAAACAACAGAGCAAAGTGAGCCTCTAAAGACTAGTCATAAATTTATAAAGTGTACGGGTTCGAAACGAGATAGTCAATTATATCTCTGCCTATTGCTTCCCCGGCAACGGCGCCAGAAAAGCTTGTTGGCGTCTCTTAGCCTTAAAAGATTTTACTCCGCAAGCGCACGGAGACCGCTGTAGCTTTTCACCTAGAGTGAGATAAAGTTCCCAAACTCTATTCTATTCGGCTACAGAGACTATGTCGTAGTTAACTAAGGAACTCAAGTAAACAAGTCAGGGTCTCGCGTCGAGCGAAATTCCGGCGCCTCGAGGGGTCAGGTGGTAGATAGTAGACCATCGAAGGAGACCCGGCTATCACGCGGGCCTACCGAACGAATGGGCCTGGACTACACAGGCACACCGCATGCTGTCACCGAGTGGGGCTACCAAACAAATCTGCGTGGGTAGGATGACACGCTATAAACGTACTTAAGTAGAACCTAAGTACAGTAGACCGTCCTTGATCAGAGGAGAGGACCTAACCAGAGCCTGGTGTACAGGTTGGATTATAGCACCGGCAAGAGTAACAGGACTTGAATAACTAAGGTAACCACAGTCTAAGCCTAGCAAGTATGCAAAGAAAGATACACCACACTTGCAGGAGATAGAAATAAAGTAAAGTAAATAAATTACTGAAGATATGAGTATAAAGATATTTATCATTGTTCTATCTTCTGTTATACTTTACTTTACTTCTTAACGCTTGCCTAGTGTGGTGTACCTTTATTGCACACTAGATCCAAGGCTTAGTTTTGTGTTGTTCTTAAGTTATCTGAATCTTGTTAGACTTGCCGGTGCTATAAGCTTGTCTTAGGCTTTTGATCTAAGATTAAGTTAGTTCTCACCCCCTGATCAAGGAAGAGCTTTAGTGTTCAAGTTCTCACTTGAACATGTCACGCCCAGTTCTCAACCAACGGAACCGGGACAACATATATGTGCCAGGAACGTGTCTCACATATATAATGACAATAGTGACATCACAGAACGTGCTTAAACGATAAATAAAGCGTTTACATAGAGTATAACATCACTTTATTACAACAAGACAACATGTCTTTAAACCAGAGTCATAGCGGAAGCGTAAACGAAGACGAGTGAGCCGCCACAGGGACGTCGACTGGTGGACCGGTACGCCTAGAACTCGTTGAAGTCCTGAACATACTCTTCGAAGTCTTCTGGAGCTGAGCAGCGGTTGGGTTCCAGCCAACAGTAGGTTTAAAGTAAAGCAAGCGTGAGTATTTTATACTCAACAAGCACAACATGAACTATGAGGCATCTAGGGTTGGCTGACACTTAGCATGAGCTTTTAGTTGGTCAAGTTTTTATTAAACAACTAGCATCTACAAGAGAGTTGATAACCCTTAACCCAAGATATAACATGTGAACATTATTTAACAACATGATCATGAGAACCACTTTGAAAACCCAACAGAACCACTAATCTGCATAAAGGATCTGGGCCGCTCATAACCGTGAGCACGGCTGACATGTCAGTTTTACACTCTCGAGAGGTCGTACATCTTTACCCATGAGTCGTGGGCTACGCTAGTGGTCCACCACATTACCTTAGATGAGATGGCTAGCAAGCACACTACGAGGCCTTTACAAAGATCACGTTGGTAAGGTGTAACCGCTAAGGTTTCAGGGTCCGCAGCTGTGGAGCAAGCCTCAAGGGGAGATAAACGCACTCAACCCAAGTAGCGCGAGGGCCACAGAAGCTCACCTCCCCTCTTGCCCCGTCGGTAAGTTACTCCCAAACCAATGCAACCTAATTAATTAGCCAAGACCGTCCCATTCCAGTCTCATGGTAGCACTGTTATCCCAGGTTGTCGCTTTGCGAACCGGTCCTTAAGGAGAGTGGCCATAAGCAAACCACATGCTTATGCCCCCTAAACCAAGTTGCTAAAAAGCCATTTTTAAAGAACATGAACCACAGAGGGTCAAGCTCAGGATTTGATTGCATAGATCCATTAAACAAAATTATTAACAAAAGATACATGAGTTCGCGCGGCGACTAGCAAAACTTAACCAACATGCATTACCATAGGTAAACATTGCGACAAAGAGGCTAGGTACAGTCCTTATGGGCATACCAAAACAGACACATGCATATATGAAGTGATTAAAGGGTTATTGGGTTGTGTCCATGTTATACTTGCCTTGCTCAAACTGGTCTTGAGGCTGCTGCTCAACACCCTCAAACTGCTGCTCCTCGTCACCAACAAACTGCTCACCGTCTAACCACGATCACGGCAACGTACAAACATTTCCACGCATACATACATGCAAACAATTGGCCAAGGGTGAGAAACAGTACATCATATCATAAAAACAGAAGGTAAAACTGTACCAAAAACATTCTACGTGTTTCCACGGTCGCGTGAGCGCAAGAATCACTCAAATCGGAGTTAAAACGTGAAAGTTATGCAAAACATTAAACCAGGGGCTAGATTTGAAAAACCGAGGACCTATACGTAATTAAACGTAGCCGCCAAGGGCTCTGGAGCAAAATCTCCATAACCTGGACCGCGGGTTCAAAACCCGGAAAGCCCAGGGGCCAAACCGAAGAAAACAGGACCTAAACCTAATTATTTTTCAACGTCGGTGGACTGCGGGTTGATTTCCCGAAAGTCCAGGGGCTCTTTAGCAAAACGAACCGCGCTGACCGGTATTGACCGGTCATCGGCGAGTGGGAGCTGTTAGATCTCGATCCAACGGTGACGTTAGATCGGATCGGGGTTCTGTTCTCGTGCGTCGGATCGAGATCCGACGGCGGAGAGAGTCCGGGGCCGCGGGCGACGGCGACCGCGCCCATGGCGCTCTCGGCGCGCGGCGGGAACGGCGGCGCGGCGGCGTTCCGGCTCAGGGAGGGTGCTAGGCTCGACTAGAGCTAGCCTAAAAGGACGAGGGTGTTACGGCGAGCTCACCGAGGGCTTGAGGGCGGCGAGAGATGGTCGGTGGCGATCTAGCGACGAGCGGCGGCGGCGTCGGTTCTCGGGTGGCGTTCGCCCGCGTGGAACGTGAGGGTGAAGCGTCTCCGGGACTCCGAGGATGGGCGGCGAAGCTCCGGGGTGCTCCTGCGACACGAGAGGGGGAGGAGTCAGGGCCGGAGGGGCTACACCGACGCCGAATTTGGCGACGGAGTGGCTTACCGCGGTGAGACTCCGGCGGCGATTGCAAGCTCGAGAGGGCACGGGAGGGCAATAGCTCTGGTGGAGAGGCGAAGGGGACGGAGGCGAGCCTCGGGGTGGGTTTTATAGAGCCTCGGGCGAAGGGGATAAGCACGGCCGCGGTGATCCCGCTCGGCGGCTTTGAAGGCCGGACCCGGCGCAGTGAGGGGAAGGAGGGAGAAGGGGGAACCGGGGCGGGAGCTGCGGGATTTGAAGAGGGGAGCGATTAAGGAAGGGAGCGGGACGCGGATTCGACTCGGCCTTCAAGGCTCGGGCGCGGACGTGGCCGAGCGGAGGAAGGAAAGCACGCGAGATTTCCGGCGGGAGGTGGGAGACGGTTCTGACGCGTGGGGTCCGCCTGTCGGCGAGACGCGGAGAGGGGAGGGAGGCGCGGCCTTAGGCCGGCCTTTTGGCCCAGGTGGAAGGGGGCGCGGGCGACGGGACGGGCCGGGGCCCAGGCGGGAGGGAGCGGGAGCTGGGCTGGGCCCAGGCGGGGAGAGGAGGCGCGGGGCTGGGCTGGCCGGTCGGCCGGGCCGGCCGGTCGGCCTGGCTCCCTTTTCTTTTTTTTTTCTTTTCTTTTTGAATTCCTTTGAATTGGGATGGAAAATGGGTCTAAAATTCAAATAAATTTGAATTTGAATCCTTAATTCACACAACCAAAAGAGGATGCACCAGCATGTATGCACAAGAAAGTTTGGCCTATGGTTTATTTTATACAAGTATTGATTTTAAATAAATCATTTAAAAATGCAACTAAGCACATAAGCCTTAGAAAATTAAATAAATTACTTAGAATTTATTATAAAATGCTGGAATTTAAACTAGGGTGTTACAGAACACTAGTATAGCGTGCCATCTTACCCACGCAGATCTGGTCGGTAGCCTCTCTAGGTGACAGCTCTAGAGGTCTCAGTAATCCACCCCGTCGTTTGGTAAGCCCGTAGGCGTTAGCCGGGTCTTCTTCGGAGGTCTACTATCTACCCCTTGACCCCTCGAGGCGCCAGAATTTCGCTCGACGCAAGATCCTAGCTTGTATCCAGTTATCTTAGTTCAACCGCGAATACTCCTCTGCAGCGGTTAAGTAGTAGAGTTTGGAAATCTAATCTCACTCGTTGTCCTCCCAGGCAACTACCTAAGTGTTAGGCTTCTTTAGTCCCTGTTTTACTCTTTCCACCATACACTATCTTTATATCTTACCCCCGTTGTAAGTTTAGCTGGTATTTTATCTAAGTTATAGTACTGCTTGAAAGTTCGACATTTCATTCTACCTATTCGCCCTTGCTTCCCAGTGGATTTTTTACGATACTCGGAATACTCTGAGTGAAAAAGCTACAACGAATCTCCGTACGCTTGCAGAGTAAAATCTGTTAAGCTAAGAGACGTCAACAAGCTTTTTCTGGCGCCGTTGCCGAGGAAGCAATTGGCAATAAAAGTTTGATTTGTTGAACCTAGGTACTTATAACT
Organism: Paspalum notatum; assembly: GCA_022530915.1. Lineage (NCBI taxonomy): Eukaryota > Viridiplantae > Streptophyta > Magnoliopsida > Poales > Poaceae > Paspalum > Paspalum notatum. The sequence goes on from CM039692.1 coordinate 31,973,294, forward strand.
TGATAACATACCGCTATTTCTTAGCGGGCTTATTTGCCTCTGTCTACTTTATTGTTGGGTGACAGAGAGGTGTATGACCGGTTTTGACCTGCCGGCAAACTTTCACAACAATCCGGAGTCGCTGCTCAGAAGGAGAGTCCATCAGAAGACGATCCATGGGCAGAGGCCTGTGCCAGCTACACTGGAGTTTGGATCCACAAGCACAACCGACACGACACATATGGCTGAGAAGACCATTCGCGAGTTCTCTATCCCATCCAGCAACAACATCCCCACTGGACCCAGTGTGACTGTTGGAGATGGATTCGAGCTCAAGCCAGGTGTCATCCACATGGTCCAAGCTAGCCCATTCTGCGGATTAGTGTCGAAGGATACAAACAGCCATCTCTAGCAATTCTTGGAGATATGCAGCACTTTCACTATCAAGGGTGCAACCACCGATGTTGTTCGGCTTCGCCTCTTCCCATTCTCTCTGATTGGGAAGGCGAAACAGTGGTTCTACCTAAACCGCAACAACTTGGCGACTTGGGAGGCATGCTCCAATGCCTTCCTTGCAAAGTACTTCCCACTGGGGAAGACAAGCTCACTGAGGAACCGAATCTCGAGCTTCAAGCAGCTCGCTGATGAGTCCGTGGCGGAGGCATGGGAGAGACTACAAGAATACATCGCCACCTGCCCCCACGATGGTATGGAACAGTAGTTGATAATCCAGAATTTCTTCCACGGACTACACCGGTCAGCGCAAGAACACCTCGATGCAGCCGCTGGAGGATCATTCTTGTCCTTTAGCGTTGCCGCTGCCCGCACTCTCATCTAGAAGATGGCAATCAACCAAGGATGGAGAGAGGAGAGGGCGAACAATAAGCCCCATAGAGTTCACCATATTGACGGCTCCGACATGCTTGCTGCCAAATGGACCTCCTGCTAAAGAAGCTGGAGGGTGCTCCTGAAGCTGTGTCGGTCCAGGCACTGGATTCTCGCATGACTTGCGAGCATTGCCGGAACACAAGCCACACGGGGAACAGCTGCCCCGAAAATGGATTGGAGGACGTTAATTTCATCAACAACAATGGCTTCAGCAACGGGCCTCGTCCTCAACCAGGTTGGAATTCACGACCCAACTTACCTTTCGCTGGTCAAGGTATGTCTTATAGCAGTTCTCAGCAGTTTAATAAAAATTCTTTCGATCAAAAAGCTGTGAACGATAGCATTAGTAAGAAGTTCCATGCGAATGATAGAGTTCTTGAATCTTTGTCAAATCAATTGGAAACTCTGAATAGTGCCATGAAGAACCAGCTGAGCTTTAATAAAATGCTAGAAACCTAGATAGCTCAGCTTGCCGCCGCTCTACCTAGTCCTACTTCGGGGAAGCTTCCGGGACAGCCCGAGCCACCCCCGAAAGAACATATAAATGCTGTAACCACTAGGGGTGGAAGGTCTACACAAGACCCCCCCCCCACACACACATCCTAGAGTTGCAGAAAAAGAACAGGGAAAGCAGGCCGCACTAGAGGAGGAAGATGAGGTGGATCGTGAACGACCACCGGTGAAGGAAGCACCAAAGTCAGCTCCGCACGAGTTCTATGACAGCACAGTGCTCCTTTTTGCTCAAATGCAGAAGAAGGCCTCGGTCGACGATCAGTTCGGCAAATTTATTGAGGTAATCAAGAAATTATATGTCAATATCCCATTACTAGATGCGATGCAGGTGCCTACGTATGCTAAGTACCTGAAGGACATTCTCAACAACAAAAAGCCGCTGCCATCGACCGAAGTTGTGCACCTCACGGAGGAGTGTAGCGCTGCTATACTCAATCAGCCGCCTGAAAAGAAGAAGGATCCTGGGAACCCCTCCATATCATGCTCAATCGGAACCCAGCATTTTGATAAGCTCTCTGTGATCTGGGAGCAAGCGTCAGCGTCATGCCAAATGTAGTCTTTGATAAACTTACGCATGCTACACTTGCCCCTACTGCTATGTGCCTGCAGCTAGCGGATCAATCGATTCGCTACCCCGTCGGGATCGCCGAAGATGTCCCGGTGAAAATCTGGAACTTCATCGTCCTGGTGGATTTCGTGGTGCTAGATATGGAGGTAGACACGAAGACGCCGCTCATCCTTGGGCGACCATTCCTAAGCACCGCTAAGGCCAACATTGATGTTGGAGCTGGAGAAGTCCACCTCAACATTAATGGCAGACGGGAGAAGCCCGCCTTTAAACCAAAGGTCAAACAGTGCCGACAGGTAAAAACTTTCAAATTTAAGTGTAAGGCACCCCGGGAAACACCAAGAGAGAAGATCGAGCTTTCACCAAGCAAGCCGAAAATGGACTCTCTCCTCATAGCTATGGAAAAGCTCCTGTACGATGGGGAAGCCCGCAAGCTCAAAGCCGATCGCAGAGCCGAGTCACTGAGACGTGCATCATTGGCCCAGCCGCCGACAAAGGACTCAGGAGGCAAAGCTCCTGAGATAAAGGTCACCGCCAAGGCAACGAACACATCTCAAGAATGGCGGAAGAAAGAGAAAACGCCAAAAGCCCACCTAGAAAAGAAGACTAAAACTTAGAAACAAAAGGCTGTGGCAACCAAGAAGGAATGGCGAGCAAAAGTTGCAGCACAGACGGCCGCTAAGTCTCCGTCGAGCGCTGACACCGAACCAAAGGTATGACTTGCCCTCGCCAGGAGGTAAACTGGCCTTATTCTCCACTGCATATTTAATTTTCCGCGTTACAATTTTCCTATCTTTCATGCACTTACTTTGAATTTCACCACTGCATCTTTAAATTTCATCAAAATTTTTTGTTTAAGTTTGCATTTAGTTAGTTCAATTTTGCGAAAAAAAATCTTTGGAGCCGCCCGACCCCACCAGGGGCCTGCCGGCCCCCCTTCTGCTCCCTTCTGCGCGCGCACGAGGCAGTGGCTGAGCCACCACCGAAGCTGCCCGGCCCCTTGCACAGGGCGCCTGGCCCCCCGGATCACCTTCTTGCTCCCTCTGTTCCTCTTCTACGCACTCCACCAGGCCGCCCGGCTTCGGCTGGCGCCGCCTGGCCCCTGCGCACCAACGTCGCCCGCTCCTTCTGCACCGTTGCCGTCCCATCCTCGCGCGCACAACACCAACCAGGCTAGGAGGCCTAGCTCCTAGGCCGCCCGGCTCCTGCCTCTGGCCGCCCGGCCCCCGCCGGCGTCGCCCGGCCTGGCCCCGAGCCGCCCGGCCTGCCTCTGCTGCCTGCATGCTCCCTCGTGCGGCTATAAATATGTGCATGAGCTCCCTCAGCTCCTTGCACCACTCAGCAACGTGAGCACTCTCTTTCTCCCCCCCTAATCACTCTCTTAAACAATAGTTTAGCACTTAGTTTTAATTCCTGCACTTAGTTAAAATTCTGCCCAATAAAATAAGTGCTACACCCTCGGTTTTTGGACGTTTTGTGGAGGCTCTGCCCCACAAGGACGACTAACCCTTGGACGACTGACTTCTGGATGACTAACCGCTAACGCTAATATTTGTGTCTGCTTTGTCCCTTGTGTAGTATATTATCTATTTTTGCAGTATGTCTTCTTTCTTTAGGAAAGCAAAGAAGGCCCTGATCAACACAGGAAAGGGACTGCACCTGAAGTTCCCGTCTTCGTCGGACGAGCGCTCGCGCTCTCATTCACAAAGCGGAAGCTCCAGAACCCCAGCAGCATCCGACAGGACTCCCGCAGTGTCCGACAGGATGTCTGTCAGCGGTACGCAGCCGCCAGGACCAGGAGCAAGATGAAGGAGTTTCTTCTCAGCAACAACCGCAGCGCCGACTGATGAACCTGTAGGATATCAACATCCAAGGCGATGAGGAAGCCCAGGTGTTACAAGCCCTTACCACCAAGACCTTTTGGAGGACCAAGTGCTTCGACGCCTTCTTCCTCGTCGAGATAGGTATGTTGGACCCGTTCATTAAAGCATTTGATTATGTAGGTTGGTCGGATTTCGCTAACATTACAGAGGAAGGATCCGTTCTTCTCACAGAAGAGTTCCTGACGACTCTCCGCGTGGATAAACGTACAATAGGTACGTTTATAAATTTCCGCATATTCAATACTGAATTCTCTGTCTACCCGCGGCAGTTTGCCGACCTCCTGGGTTTCCACTCCAACTGCTTGTTGAGTGACCCAGCCGGGTATGACATAAAATCTTTTTGGGTGGAAATATGTGGAGAGTACGGAAAGGGGAAACACAGCACCACCAAAATTCACAATCCCACTCTGAGACTCTTAGCTCGCTGGGTCTCGCTCATCGTCTTTCCAAGAGGCGAGGTTCGTTGTACACCCAATGAAGACCTCAAGTGCCTCTATGCCATGGTCAAAAAAAGCACAATGCTTCGGTCCTCGACATTGTCCACCACTAGATGGGCATGAAGCGACCAACACCCCTATAAGCATCACTTCCTTTGTCACCAGGATAGTAGCCAACTTGGGCCTCCTAGAGAATGCCCAACTTGACTACCTTTCTGACGACACATCACACTATGTGGGGGAGCAACACTTTGTCCAGGCACATTTCATGAAGCGAGACGCCGCAACTGGGAAACTGATCATGACATGGTTTGGGCATAGCCTTGAGCTGCCGCTTCCAGCACCGCAGTTCGACATGTACACTATCAGGAGCCTAACCATGCAGCTAGATGTGGAGGCACCACGCCAAAGCATCGGCGGCGTCATGACTAGAGCCCAGAGACGGCGAGCGGAGGAGTCACACCGCAGAGCCCGAGGAGAAGATTCTGAGGAACCCATCCATGCTTCCATACCATCTGAGCCATCCTGGTACTTCTCCAGTACCGGTGGTGAGAGTTCCTACCAGCCTTCCCATAATACACAACACTACGGAGGCGGTAGTGCATCACGTGCACTCAGTAGAGACCTAGGTCACTCTGCTTCAGCCCGGTACCGAACAACTGACATGGCCGACATCAACTCCGCAATGGAGGGGATGAACTTAGTCCAATACGATCAGCGGCTGTATCAGCAGGTAGGTGACATCTACCAACGCACGGAAGAGATGGGTCAACGGCTCTAAACCAACACGGAAATGCTCCAGAACCTGAATGAGCAAGTTGGAGCCGGCTTCCTCAATGCTCAGAACTTCTACAACTACTACTACCAATACCCCTAGCTTCAGCTTGGGGGGGATGATAGACCGTTATGAGCATGCCTCCTCGCGCCTGTGTCTTCTCAGAGTAAGGTGTCCCGTCTCTTGTCCTTGTCTCCTCCCATGTGCACCAGCAGTACCCCTGTCCGACCAAGCAGCAGCATCACCCATCCTACCAGTACCAGCAGTACCCCGTCCGACCGAGCAGCAGCATCACCGTCCTACCGAGGTAAGTACTTTCAATAATGTTTTTATTTATTTTCCTTTTTATTGCTTTTTCTAAAAAAAAGTGTCAATAAAAATAACTCTCAACTTTGATGCACATATCCTTCGTATGGAAATGATGAATAGTTGCTCTATTATGTTCATGCTTAGTTGTTTATGCACGTTCTACACTTAGCTTAATTTTGACCTTGTGTGTATAAGTTGAAATCTTGATCTTGTACTTAGTTGATGCCATTTGCATAACCTTGTCTAAGTTGTTGTGAGAAATGGTATGGCTAAGCACTAGTTTGTCTTCACATGTCCCTAGTAAGATAAACATCTCAGGTTTATTCTTTTGAAAAATAAAATGAAGTTCCCCCATCGGTTTTTGAATACCTACCAGAGCCAAATACATTGAAATATCTGAGCCTAGCTTGTTTAAGCTACTTAAAGTTATTTTGAGCTTTGTCAAATTTTGAGTCTCTTAGAATGGAATCATCTCTATCTTGTGAATTGTTGGAGCAAAAATCCACCACCACAAATGCATTTACCTATCCTGGGTATGCATCCATATATCTCCAAATAATGTCCTTAGCCTTACTCCTTCCAATCAAAAAGAGGTAGAGTATGGAGCCAACAAAAATATGAGAAAAAGAAAAGCATGCTAATCAAGCATGGCAAAAATATGAGAAAAAGAAAAGCATGCTAGCCAAGCATGGCAAAAAGAGAGAAAAATACAAAAAAGCTCTTTATTCATACCTAGCAATCTAAAAAGAGAAGGAAAGGAAACAAGGAGATTCGTCCATCCACCCACCAAATAAAGCTCCAACAATGAACAAGGCTAGATGATGTAGTACATTTCTTTGGTCCAATCTTTGGCTTTGCAAAACAAACAACTTAAGTAAGCTAAGTTCTTTCATGACCCTGAGCTCCACATAAGCCTTAGTATAGGAAGTTCTTAGCCATGCTCTAGGCTTCAATGGTGAGGATACACTTCGAGCGATCAAGAGTACCTTTGGGGAAACTTGTTTTCTTTTGAAAAAAAATCTTTAAAAACACCTGAGATATGAATCCCAAAAGACATGCTTGGAGCAAAACCTGCAGCTAAGTCGTTCTTCCTCTCAACCGCCCAAGACATGGTAAGACAAAAAGATGCACCACAGGTATGAGTGAGAGTGATCATTGCATACACTATGGTTAGAGGTAAAAGCATGGGTGTCGTCTGTGCATAACTCCTATTCATGAGCATCGATATTGCAGCAACTCCTGATCCATAACCCATCTTGGCTTTACTCGAGGACGAGCAAAGGTCTAAGCTTGGGGGGGTGTTGACGGTCATTATTGCACTACCAATAACCGTCAACTATCCATGAACATAGAGGAAAACATGCCAAAATATGGATAAACCTGTGCTACTAACATATTTTCACAAGTTGTGTTGAATATTTGATTGTAGGTACAAAGATCAGCAGAAAACAGACAAATTTGGCTAAGTCACAGGGTCATTAGCCAGTGGGGTCGCCCGGCTCCAAGCCAGGCCGCCCGGCACCGCTCCAAGCCGCCCGGCCTGACTCAGGAGCCAAATCAGCTCATCTTCGACCTGCATGTGCATAAATGATGTGTCAACACACTTGTGAAGTCCAAATGCCGAATGCAACTTGTCAAGTACAGGAAGGCTTGCCACATGACCGATCCAACACTTGGATGGGTGAAGTCAGCAATCCACGAGACTTCAATCCTGCGGCTAAGGAAGAATAGCAACACAAGCAAAACCATAGTGCACATAGCTAGATTTACTTGCATAGGTTTTGCTTAGTAGTTGTAGCTTTTAGAGAATTTAATTTTTAGAAATCCTAATTCACCCCCTCCCTCTTAGGCGTCGGTCCGTCCTTCAATTGGTATCTGAGCCGGGCTGCTCAATCTAGTCCATTTCATTGTCATTAGAGCTCACAACTCATATTTGGACTTTTGGCTTCACCGCCGGATTGAGTACTTGAGACGTCTTAGAGTGGGAGGATGAGTTCTAGTAGGGCTCCTCACTTTGACGGCATGAACTATCCCTATTGGCGTGTTAGAATGGCTAGTTATCTAGAAGTCGTAGGGTTGGATGTTTGGAGAGTGACAAAGGAAGGAACGAAACCCCTCTCTCGGCCGGCAAAACCGACAAAAGCCGATGAGAAAGAAATACAGTGATATTTTGTTTGGGGCTTTGAGCATTGATGTATTTAGTAGAGTATGTAGCCTCTCAAGAGCTCATGAGATTTGGGAATCGCTTCAAGCACTCCATGGCGGCACAAGTGATGTCAAGGAGCAAAACCTTGGCTTGGTTCGGTGTGCTTTAAATTCTTTTACTATGTTTCCTAATGAATTGGCTAATGACATGTACTCACGCTTAAATGTTCTTGTCAAAGAGTTCAATTCAATAGGTGACACCAAGCTAAGTGATGCCGATGTTGCAAGGAAGATCATCGAAGTGCTTCCAAAAGACAAATATGCAAGCATCATCACCTATCTTCTCCAACAAGAAATGAGCACCTTCACGCCCACCAAGGTTCTTGGCAAGATCATTGCATTTGAGCAATACCGAGGGATTGGCCAAGACATCTCTTCATCCAAGTCACATGCACTCACTATTCATGGTGAAAAGAAGAAGATGAAGAAGGGCAAGAGCAAGAAAGAAGCAAGCTCAAGCTCAAATGAAGAAGAAGATAGTGATGAAGACAATCAAACCCAACACTCCTCCGATGATGATGATGAAGAGATTGTAATGTTGATCAAAAGAATGGAGAAGGCATTGAAGAAGCTCAACTCCAAGGGTGTTCCCATCACAATTGACGAAATTGAGCACAACCGCCAAAGGAAGAAGGAAAGAAAAGGTGGTTGTTTTGGATATGGTGAGAAGGGGCATTTCATGGACTCATGTCCTATCATTGCCAAGGAGGAAAAGAAAAGGAGGCACAAGCTCAAGAAGGAGAAAGAACAAAGAGAGAGGCACAAGGCGCTTATGAGCATCGGCAAGTGGGTAGATGTGTCAAGCGATGAAGATCATCATAAGAAGCACTCCCACAAGCCTACTTTGCGCAAATCATCCTCTACTTCGCACAAATGCCTCATGGCTAAAGGTAAAAATGAAAGCGATGTAAGTGACGACGATGCCCCCTCATATGATGAGCTTGTTTCCCTTGTCCGTGAGCAACAAGTAGCTATAGTTGATTTACAATGCAAAAACAAGAGTCTTAAAGCTCAATTGGCTAGCGCATCAACCAATTATGAAGAATTGGTGCTTAAGTTTGATATGGTCCTAGACCATAATGATGAGCTAACAAAGAAAATTGATGCTCTTGATCCAAAAGCTACTTCAAGTGATGCATCCACACTCTCTTTTGAAAAATCTAAAAAGGATGCTTCTACCTCTTGTGATTTAATTGATAAACCTCACTCACCCCTTTGCAAGCCATTTGTTAGTTGGTATGAAGAAACTTGTAGGGAGGAGGAAAATGAGGTGCTTAAGCAAGAGGTGGATCGGCTCATGAAGGAAGTGGCATGGTTACAGGATCAAAGGGAGCAAACCTAACCTTCTCAAGATAACTGCCACAAAGGTGGTGAAGAAGCTTGAGGAGAGTCAAACCGTGGTGTGCTTCCTTTGCAATAAAGAGGGCCACAAGTCCTACATGTGTAGGTTAAAGCAAAAATGAGATGCCAAGAAGAGAGAGGGAAAACAAAAAAAAAGTGTCACTCCTAAGGAGACGTAGAGCCATAAGGGCTAGAGAGGGCTTGGAGACTTGGCTAATTTCGGTTACAAGGTCTCAAGTGAGAAAGCCAAGTAATAAAGATCATCTCATACCCAAGTCCTTTCATGAGTGTGGTAGCTAGGTTTGTTTTCTTTTGCTATTTGCTTTAGCATCTAGCTGCCTTCCTTGCCTAGGTTTGCATGAGCATATCTAAATTCAAGTAATGCATGCCTCGGCTATCTTATGGTAGGTTGCTTGTGTCTCATGCTAACCCATGAGCAACCTACATGGTTTCTTAGTTTAGGTCCAAATCATAGGGTGAGCTCCTCCATTGGACTTGGATGTCTAGTGCATGTCTCTCACAAGCAATTCAAAGCTTGTATGCACACCTTTAGGGGGAGCCTATCCTATGGTTTGTTGCTTTAAGACTAACAATGCTTCCAAGTTAATTATGTGTGTAGTCTCATCTATGTCCCCGGAGGTATGCATGAAGTTAAGGAAAATGGACTTCAATTTGGTAACACCTTCATTGGTGTACATTTCAATTCTTTAGAGCTACCTCCGTGCATAATATAGTTTAAGCTTCCCTTTTGTCTTAAATGACTAATTGTGCATTTGGTTCATCTACCAATCTTATGTATGCACACATTTAGGGGAAACTTAGCCAATGTTATGTGAGTCTCATGTATTGTGATCCATTCGACCTCCATATCTTAAGGATCATAGTATGTGGGACTCTCCCTTGTGCTTTTAATACTTTCCTTTTTGGTGTTTGATTCCAAAGGAGGAGAAATTGTGGACTCAAGCAAGCATGCAAGGAGTTGAACATGAACCGGGAATGGAAGATCAAAGAGGACCAAAGGAGGTTGCCGCATGATCAAGAACAATGGGGGAGAAATGAAGATCAAGATCAAGGCAATGGTCCAAGAAAAAGAGGGAAGTGGCATTGGAGTAAGGGGGAGCCTTATGTCCATTGACCACAAGAGAGGACAAGATCATGGCAAGGGCAAGACATGAGCAAATTCTTCCAATCTTTGCGGAATTAAAATGTCTATTGGTATCATTGCATATTTTTTGGGCACCAAGAGATCCAGGGAAGCCCCATCGAGTGCACCGACGAGACGAAGAAGTCCAAGATTGAAGATGCAAGTCCCAGTGCAAAATGCCACCATCGGACGGTCCGATGGTCCCACCATCAGACGGTCCGATGGTTCATCGGACGATCTGGGCAGCGAGGCAGAAAACGACCAAGTCCAGGCGCTTCAACGCATCGGACGGTCCGATGGTCCCACCATCGGACGGTCTGATGGTTCATCGGACGAGTTGGACAGAAGGTGCAACAAACTCAAGACCGTGGGCATTCCACGCATCAGACGGTCCGATGGTCTGACCATCGGACGGTTCGATGGTCTCAACGGTCGGCTGAGTTCCAACGGTCGACTGCAACGGCTAGTTGGGAGCGACCATCGGACGGTTCGATGGTCACGACAGAGCAGATTCCTTTGCTCCCAACGGCTAGTTTTGAGGTCCGATGGTCTCAACGGTCGGCTGAGTTCCAACAGTCGACTGCAACGGCTAGTTGGGAGCGACCATCGGACGGTCCGATGGTCCTACCATCGGACGGTCCAATGGTCATGACAGAGCAGATTCCTTTGCTCCCAACGGCTAGTTTTGAGGCTTGGCCTATATATATCCCCATGGCCGGCCTCTCCATTGTGGTTAGAGTATCCTGAGCTCATACTAGTGTTGATACACATTTTCCATGCCCATTTGAAGTGTAGCAACCACTTTTGAGAGCCCAACCACCACAAGAGCAAAACTAGACACATCCGGCATAGCTAGTGCTTAGTGCATCCTTGCTTAGGCCACCTTGTCTATCTTCCGTGCCTACGTGCACGTTTACCCTTGTGTGTGTGCGGTTGTAAGTTTTGCGAGACCCTCCGGAGTGTGGAGTGGCCACCACCACCTTGTGAGAGGGAGGAAGGCCCTCGGCGGTTTGCCAAAAGCTTTCCTTAGTAGAGACGGCGGGGTAGCTCCGCGAGAAGGACTCGGAAGACCCTAACGGCCGTATCCATCCTCTACCCTTGCGTGGGCGAGGCAGTGGTACGGAAGGACCACGCGAGAGATAGGCTCGAGTGGGTGTGTACCGAGGATACCCGAAGACCCGACTGTGGTTGCTTGACTTCCGCGGAAGTCACTTTGCCATCCTCCACCCTTGCGTGGGCGAGGCCGTGTTCCTTTAAGGACCACGCGAGAGCAAAGCCCTTAGTGGAGCACCAATAAGGACATAGGAGGTAGAGATCGCGAGTCTCTCCGAACCTCGGGAAAAACATCGCCGTGTCTCCGTGTGCCATCACTATCGTCAACGGAAGTTTGCATTTTCTATCCCATCTCCTTACCTTCCGCATTTACATTCTTACAATTGTGTGCTTACATTCCTAGACTAGCTTGATAGGTTAGTTTCTAGGTGGAACTAGGTTGCAAGTCTTAGCCATGGTAGAATAGCAACACTAGCAAAACCATAGTGCACATAGCTAGATTTACTTGCATAGGTTTTGCTTAGTACTTGTAGCTTTTAGAGAGCTTTAATTTTTAAAAATCCTAATTCACCCCCCTCTTAGGCGTCGGTCCGTAGAAGAGAGAGAGCAAGGGGTGGCCAAGGGGTTGGCCGAGCAACCCTATGGCGTACATGGCCAGCGGGCCCAAAGACAGGTGTCGCAGCACCCTGACAGATTCGGTCTATCACCTTGCGACATGATTTCCTGTCGACTCTTAAGTTCAAATGTCGTGAAACCAGTTGGGTTGAAAAGCTTATCTCCTTAGCTTTCCAATGATATGTAGAACGCCCAAAACGGAGCCTATATTTGGCCTGGGCGTCCGTTTTCGTGAGGCCTGATCTAACAGTCTGAACCGGACTCGAATAAATTGGACTTCAATGTGGATTGGACTTTAAACTCCATCTTCGCTTAGGCCTTGGTCGTATGCGTATTGGTCATGTCCTTATCAGAAGTGGGCAAGGGAATGCAGGCGTTTGTCATATTTTGTCATAGAAATTGATCAGGTGGTAATTAAGTTGAAATGAATTAGCCTTCAAGAACACCAAGGACTGATCAACGTGTAAGGTCAAGTAAAAAACTCTCCATAGTTGGGTATGTGTTATGTGTATGAAGTGCCACGGTGTAAGAGTAATACATTGTAATACATGTACGAAATGATCAGGGTGTCAAGAGTATATCAAAGCGATGTAGTGGAGTAGTTTATATAAGCCTTAGAAGTAGCCAGCTGTTTTGAGAAAGGGGGCCTAGAAAAAGTTGTAAATTTGGATGACACGATAGCATCGGATCATTTACTGCGTTGTGAACATCTCAAAACATGATTTTTTTTTTTGGAAAAAGAAGCTTTATTGATCTTAGCAGATTACATCAAGTGATAGAAATACTAAGAAAACCTTTCAGCCTCTACACAACTAAGGTGTGCACAGCCAAATGAGAAAAAGAAAAAAACGAAAAACATGACTAGCACCAACATGCCATAGCCAACTTAGTCTTTGGCTCTGTCCACCAACAAAATAACACATGAGCCGAGATGAGCCTCTCCAAATGCAACGCCTCCAAGAAAGGTACGATGTGATCTCACACCGATGCTGCAATGATCCAGCCAATGAAGTCCAGAGTAAGGCTCTGTTTGGATACAAAGTATTTTTAAAGTTTTAGACAAATACCATGGTTTTGTAAAATACTTAGGTATTAGAAATAGAAAAGGTGTTTGGATGTAACAAATTTTGGAGCTTTGGAAACTGCAGTATTGATAAAACCAGAGTTTTTTTTGAGTTTTGAAAACTGTACCCCGACCCTCTTTTTTGTTTACAGAGCTCGATGCACGCGCTGACAGCCCACGACGCGCGTACTTTTTGGGCGGCGCGCGAGACGAAAATTTATTGCGCACCTCCTTTTAACCGCGCAATCAATTTCTTCCCACCAGTCGCACTCCGGGAACCAAGAAAACTCACCTGCATTCCTTCCATGCCAAGCGCAGATGGGAAGGATGGGAGAAAAGGGCAAGGTATGTTCCTTGATCTTCTACTGTTTATTGCCTCCCCTGATTTCGATTGCCTTCGAAGTAATGTGTTTGGAGTTCTCCGCCAGTACCGTGGATCCTTCGCATTTTTGTCATTGTCGATTTGCTTGAGGGCTGGGGTTGGCTGCGCGGTCGCCGCTGTCGATCTACTTGCGAGGGTTGCCATCGTGCTTCTCTAGGCTGGCCGCGCGGTCGCCGTTATAAGCTCGCTGGGCGGAATCGAATGCCAGATGCTTGTTGTTGCCGTCGATCCGGTTGTGCGGTTCAGCCACGCATAAACCACTGCCCTTCGTCTTGCCGGGGCCACCTGCGCGGTCGTCGCTGTTGATTCGCTAGGTGAAATCGTACGCCGGACGCCGGTCACCACAGTCGATCTGTGCGGAGGCCCGTGAAGACAGACCTCAATCTCTATTTGTACTATATCTAGCCTCGACCTTGGCCTGTGAATATAGAACTCGATCTCTGTTTGAACTATATCTAGCCTGCATACTTTGTTGATATGCTTTCTTAATTACGATTCAATTTAATTTGTTCAGTTTATTTCCAGTCAATGCTTTGGATATAGATAGAATTAATGCAATATGCTTATATATAAACTTGTACCATTATTTTTGTGTTCTTGAACATTTCTATAAGCATCTGAATGTTGAACAGTGAAAAAAAGTAACCACGTGTGTATGGACAGACACACGTGGTTACTTTTTTTCACTGTTCGCCTAAACGGTCGTTTAGCCCGTTTAAACACCGTTTAAAACGCTAAACAGTGGCTCACCGTTTCTGTTTAATTGGCCATTTACACCGTTTAAACCCGTTTAAACGGCCGTTTAGCACCGGATAATGGCTAAACAGTGGGTGACCGACTGTTTACCGTTTACCGTTTAGGCTAACACTGCTTTTTTTATTCATGAAGTGTTTATTTATAGGTGGCATGTTTCCGTAGGGAAAAATCAAAGTCTAGAGCCAATTGGAGTGATGCACAAACCAAATTTCTTGTTTCCATGATGAAGGAGTATCATCTCACGGCAAGATATCGTGGCCAGAATGGATGGACCAAAGAAGGTTGGAATAGCATGGCCACTCGTTTGAACAACAAATTTCCTCAAGCAAAAAAAAAACAGTGTCACAACTTAAGGACAGGGAGCAAAGGCTTAAGAAGGATCATAATATTGTAAAATCAGTTGTGTCCAAGAGTGGATTTGGTTGGGACCCCGACATAAAAATAGCAACATCTATTAATGAAAAGTGGGAAGAGCTGTCTGAAGATCAACAGAAGTGGAGAAATAAACCATTTCCATACTACGATGATTCATATGACATTTACGATGGTATGTAATGAACCGTAAACAACTATTTCTTATTAGTAATTTCAATGTTGTTTATATTAATTTTTGTACCTCATGTGCTTTCAGGAAAACTAGCAGAAGGAAAGCGTTGTAGGAGGACAACAAATTGGCAACCAGATAAGCACAAGATAAGGTCATCCTCACAGGGAGACAATGTCTATGAGACTGGTATGGATTGTAGTTTAGGATCACTAGGTACAAATACACAAGACACAAGATTTGATCTTAATTTTGGATTTGAAGATGGGCCCAACACTAATGCTACTGAGTCAATATATATTGACCCTATTGATGAGCCAGAGAGTAGCCATGATCCTAGCATGAACAGAGAGGGGAAAGTAATTGAAAATGAAGCACCAAGTAGTAGGAATCAACGTGCTAGGGTAGCTGACAAAGGTCCTGAGAAAAATAAACCAAAGAAAAACAGGGATGTATGCTTGAGAGTCTAGTTGCCTTGAGGAAAGAGGAGCTTGAGAGCTATAAGGAACTTAAGTCGAAGCAAATCGAGAGCTACAAAGAGGTTAAATTAGCACAGATGGAAAGAACTGACCCTAACAATGATCCTTACTCTATGGCAAAGTGTGTTGCAAAGTTACAGGAGTTGGATGTTCTTCCTGCACCAGTGCACCAGAACTGTTGAAGACAATCAACTATCTAAAGCAGGATAAATTGAACAAGGAGATATTCATGATACCGAAGGGTAATGATAATATTGTGGAGTTCATCAAGGAAGCCGTCGGCTATGTTGAATTTTATGTGAGACCGAAAACAAAATAGTATTAAGATTTAGTATTAGAAGACTATTTAGTTCTAATGCATTTATTTGCTTATTGTTGATGATGGACCTATTATTTTTATACTTAGCTAAATGTCAGTAAGTACAATTGTATCGGTAAGTATCATGTACCAGTACTTTTCTACTTGATATATTTATTTCAGACTCAAAAGGTGTTATTAAAAAATAAAACATTATGCAGCAGTACACTAATGCGACATTTATTGTAGAAAAATAGAAACAAGCTCATGCATCATTTCTTCTATTACGCTGTAGATAAATATTGTAATCTCTCCACCTGCCATCAGCTATTTTATCCCTCTTTGCGCTGCCCAATGCTCTTCGTTGGTTTAGAGTTTATATAGTGTGTATCTCCACTAGGAATACCAACTATTTCCCTCTCTTCGATGCACAAACCAGATTGTTCGATCCATTGCTCGCTTCCCTCATGGCTGTTTATAAAATTTTGAAGCGCGCAGCATGATAGCACAATGTCTGCCTGTGAGTCAATAGGATGATGAGAAGCACACTTTAATATTTGAAAATGCATCTTTAGAACACCGATAATACGTTCAATATGATTACGGAGTTGTGCATGTCTCAGATTGAATAATTCTTGTGGAGTTTGTGGCCTTTGGTTGCTTCTACCTTGCTCATGTAAATGGTATCTTACATTACGATATGGTGCAATGAAGTTTGGTGTATTGGCATATCCTGCATCAACTAAATAAAATTTTCCTTCAGGCACATAAAAACCATTTTATAGTGCATCTTGCAACACTTTTGCATCCGAAGCAAAGCCTTCCCACCCTGCACTGACATGTACAAATTGATTATCAAAATTACATGCAACCATGATATTTTGAGACAATGTCCCTTTTCTGTTTCGGTAAGGATCTTGTAGACATGGAGCTATGGAAATTGGAATGTGTGTTCCATCTATTGCTCCAATACAATTCTACAAATATAACTCTAGTTAAAATTAAAAATAGTAGGACAGTACAAATGTATAACTGTGTGTGAATGTCACCAATAGTATCTTAAAGTATGGCATGAACTTTGAATTACTTGAAATTTTGAATGGAATGTTCACAGTTGGCAGCTGTATCAAGCTTGTAGATAAATTGACCATTGCTCTTAGTACTGTCCCAAAGTGTCTGCTTATTGTTTCTCCACTATGCAGGAAGCGCCATTGCATATCGCAATTGCTTGCATTCTTTGAGACAGCATACATGAAGATAGCTACCTGTTCTTCAACAGTGACTCCTCTTGTATCTTGCAAAAGATTTCTCTCACGAAGCAAATCCACCAATTTGTGAAATATGGCTTTCTCCATCCGAAATTCCAGCTTGCATGCTAACTCATGACCCTTTAAAACTTCAGATACATATTGCTCTCCTGTAAGAATGGAATCATGGATTTGTGTACGAACTACTGAAGAATCACCACTGAGATTATAGCCACTGATGAGAGCAAATTCGTCGTCATCTCTTTGCTTTCTTTTGAAGAAATTTCCCCACATTGTGAGAATTAATAAAGGCAGAGGGGTTTGGATATGTGGACAAATATGCTCATGAATGTAGTCGTCGTTGCCAAACTGTTATAGCCTATATGTACATACATATATAGAATGACTGAGTGTGGTTAGTCCGTGATAACAGAGGATAGGAAAGATCCGGTCAAAATGGTAAAGATAGACATTGGTTAGTTTGCTCCAGATAAACAAACTGCTGTAAGATCGGATCAAAAAGCATATTTGCAGGACTAGTATTCAGCGATAAGCAAGGATCAAATTTGACTAGGTTTAAATAATATATGATGACTCAGATAACACACAGCTCCTGATAGGTACGGAGCAACACCGGCAGGTCTACGCATGCATGCAAATGGCGATACTGCAATTATCCAAACAGGGTTGTGGTTTTCCAAAAACAGAAAAATACTACAGTATCTAAATACCGTGGTAATACATGGCTATGGTTTTTAAAACTATGGTTTCTCAATACTTCAGTTTTAGAAAACCACAACACCCAAACAGAGCACCAAAGAGAGAGAAATCCTCGTACTTCAAACAATGGCTTCAACAATACCAAAGTTAGGGACAACCAACTAATAAGGCTAGCCTAGAGATTTCTCCCTGAAGTCGAAGAACCAGATACATAAGAGTACCACCGCATTGAAACATCACGGTGTTGTTTCCACCCTCAGACCAATCAATGTTGTCATACCACTTAGTCTTAGCCAACGGCCAGAAACTCTACACAAACAAACAATTTTTAGATGTTCAACCCTATGACGACTGATTCGCGAACAAGCCAATAAACATGCGATCATCAAGTCTGTAGAACCCATCTAAAAACAGAATGTGTCAAAAAAAAAGGAGGTCCGTGAAACAATACCAAAATGACTAATGTCCAAAAGCAAGAAAGAACAACAATAACAATACCTAAAGACTAAATTGCGAAGAGTAGTCGCTCTTCAACATGCTGTCTCAGCGGGCAGTTACTACGTTATACTGAAATCAATATGGACCGTTTATTTTGATACATCTAAATGGATAATTCGAGGTTAAGAGGTAATAGATTAAAATAATATTTATCCATAAAATGTCTAACTACCCACCATGATCTTCTGTAACCTGTTTCTTTTGAAGGGGGCAACTACGACAACGGTGAGCTATCCCAACTTGTTTTTTTATTTGGCTTAACAACTTGAACCACATGAATTATTGGAACATTATTTTTTGAACATGGCATTCTTTTCTCTGATTTTGAGAATAGAGAAAATGTGGATAAATAATAATATTAATAGATCATGTAGCCTTTATTTTAACTATGCTCATAGGTTATCTCTTGCTTTTTAACGCGTCGAGAGACCAATGCAACGTGTATTGAAAATATATTTTTTTTAACGTGGCATTTTTCTCATTTTACGAACAGAGAAAGGGTAGAGATAAAATATTCATAATATTATATCTGACTACCTAATTACCTACAGGTGATCTTGTAACATGTTTTGGCGTGACAACTTCCACTAGCTATTGCAGCATCTTTTCTTTTCAAGTGATGTTCTTTTGTTGGGACGTGATCTGTGTAGTGTAACCCATTTTTTGAACGTGAGGAACAGAGTGGACGGGGGCAGAGCCGGAGGACACGGAGAAATGACACCTATTTCGGCGAAAGGGATAGCGTCAGGGTGTTTATTTTTCCTTTTCATAAATTATTCTTTAAAAAAATTAATGGCTTAGATTCATTTGGGATCTTACCTGCAGGAGGTAATTTGTGTACCGTAGACGAACCCGTCTCAGCGACCTTCAACAACGGCTCAGATATTCAAGCTGCTGCCACCTTATAAAATTCTTAGTGTACATGAGATCATTGGGCTGGCCTCTTAGTACTGAAAATTTAATTTGATGAAAATCCGAATATATATGAAATCATTCAGCGCGTCTACTAATCCGAGTCAAACGCTTTTTAAGCTAGCCAGATGGCAGATGCAAAACATTTGGCAGTCAGGCCAGCTTCTTTTCTACTAGTAGCAGAAGCTGCCAAGCGGATAAGCAGTTCCAAAACAGCACGAGTCCTGCAGCTGCTGCGTGTTTCGTCGAAGCTTCTGTCATTGCTTGCAAGGTCGCAATCGCAACCCTCCAACCCCCAACGTTGAAACTATTCCGGTCTTATAAAGCACAATGACAAAAAAAATTCCTATGCGAAGAGGGATAATGCAGGAGAGACCTGCAGCTGGCGAGCTGCAGCGTTGTGTCGTTTGCAAGGCCGCAGTGCATAGACAGGATCACAGGAAGGATAGGACAAAACGTTGCATTCACAGCTCCATACGTGAAAATGTTGTCCCACACAAGCATTAAGATTTCTCATATCATGGATAGTCCTCGTGTTTATATACTATGTACTTATGTAGGGATTATATAGATATAGGCATATAACCGTGTCTCGGAATGATAATTTTTTGAGTTAAATGCATGGGAGGCCCTCAAACTTATCGTGGTGTACCAGATAGGTACACGAACTCTCAAAACGCATTTTCAGCACACTAAACTCGTTATAGTGTACCAGATAGGTCCATGAACTCTCAAAATGCATTTTTATCACTCTAAACTTGTTAAGTGATGCACCGCAGGTCCATACCTTCATTTTCAGCACACTAAACTTGTTATAGTGTACCAGATAGGTCCATGAACTCTCAAAATGCATTTTTATCACTCTAAACTTGTTAAGTGATGCACCGCAGGTCCATACCTTTTCGTTTTATATTTATTTTTTCAATTAAGCCCCTAGAATGTTCTATCTCTTCTGTTCTACTCTCTTAGTTCATTCTCCCCTCTCTGTAGCCGCCCAACACCGTCCCACTTCTTTCCCCCATCCATGGCTTCCCGGCACCCTTTCTCAGGGCTAGTGCCGTGTCCAAGGCTGAGGGGGAGCGGCCTTCTACCCCTCCTCCGCGTCGTCGTCTCCCACGCCACGCCATCGGCTGCCGGCGCCGGATCCGCTGCGGCCAAGACTAGATTTGCATGGAGCCACCGCCGTCACACCGAGCCAAGCTCTGGTCGCCGACTCTGCTCTTCTTCACCGCCTCTCTCTCCACCGCCTCCCCACACCACTGTCGCACGTTCCTCTCTTCCGCAGCCACCCAACACTACTACTCCTCTTGTTCATCGCCGTCCGATGTCGTTCCTTCCTCTCCCCACACCACGCTAGCCATTGACGATGGCCTCCTTATGGCACCGCCGCGCCATGGACAGATCCGAGATGGGCCTGCCGGTGCTTTTGTCTCACCATCGGCGTAGGAAAAGGAGGGAAGACGCTGCCAAATCTGTGGTTATGGAGGGCGGAGGAGGTAGTGAGCGATGGAGGAGGCGATGGGCAACAGAGGAGTAGGTAGGCGAGCGACAGCAAAGGAGGAGGAAGCGGGGTAGCCGGCGAAGGAGGAGGTAGTGGGCGAGTGGCCAAGAAGAAAAAGAAGGCACGATGAGCAAGAGGCGGAGCGGACGGTGGTGGAGGTGGCGGTGGCCGAGGATGTGTAGGATATGACACCGAGTTCCTTCCTGCTGCAGTGAAGAGGGATAATGATGGAGTATGAGAGATAGAACATTCCAGGGGTTTAATTGAAAAATAAACATAAAACGAATGGGGTATGGACCTGTGGTGCATCACTTAACATGATTAGTGTGCTGAAAATACGTTTTGAGAGTTTGTGGACCTATCTGGTACACCATAACAAGTTTAGAGGTGCTAAAAATGCGTTTTGAGAGTTTGTGGACATATATGGCACACCACGACAAGTTTGAGGACTTTTTATGCATTTAACTCATAAGATTACAATTTATAGTCGCTTTAAGGTGTAGGCTGGCTGAAGGCAGCGTTCACATCCAACTTGATGGGATCACTCTGAGCTTCCGTTATGTTGTTACTGTCTACTCTCTCCGTTCCACAATAAGTGATGTTTTAGGATTTTTACGACAGAATAAGAAGGGTGGAAGATGACGCATGTATCCCTGGTTAACAGACTAATATTTTTTTTATTGGTATATGCATGCATACAAATTAGTTTTTTTTTTAGAAACAATTAATCTTATAAAACAGTATTTATTGTGAAATAAAATTTGAATACTAAAATAACATTTATTGTGGGACAGAGGGACAGGGAGGACATGGTTTTGGGGTTTGCTACCCAATTTTTAGTGGGCGCGCCTGCTGCATGTGCGACGCACGCCATGTCCCCCCTCACATGCCCCGCGTGGGCCTCGCAACGGGGATGCATGAACGCCATAGGTCCACAGTGAGTCTGGGTTTGCTAAAATAAAACGGTGTGGTCTAAAATGTTTATAATAATGGTTGGGTAAAAAAGATTGTCTATACACTGTAGCGCTATTGTGGATAGAGAGAGTAGTTGAAATAGTAAAAAAATCGTGGATAGGCATGTTTTTTTTAAACAATGGTCGGAGATGGTCTAAGGCTATCTCCAATAGAGAAGTAAAAGGCATCGCTTAAAACACTATTTGACACTGTCGCGCTATCGTAGATAGAGAGAAAGTTAGTTGAAATAGTAGAGAAATAGTGATACAGACGTGCATTGGGATTGTCTCACGCATGGCATATGTGATGTTATACTACGGCATACGATATGGTATACCGTATACGGCAGCAGCTACATACACATGCAACGTCTCATATGACGTTTCTTGAGTCGCGCGCTCGTGCTCTGCGTGGACAAAAGAAGCAAAAGCGGCCGCTTCCTAGCCCACCACTAGGGCAGGCCGCCTAAAACTGGGCCCATGGGAAGCGGTAACGGCGCACTCAGATCAGATCTACGGTGCCTATATCTCCTTCGTACGGCTGCCGCTTGCCGGCTGTTGGTTTCCTTTCTTCCTCCGGTAGATTCCCCACACCCTCCCTCCCTCCCTCCCCCGGCGATGGCGATGCCCCCTCTCCCTCCAGCTCCATCCATCCAATCCAAAAACCGTGTCTGTCCTCAAATCATCCTCTCGATCTCCATGGCCGAGCTCCGAGTTTTGTCCGTCCATGCACGCACATATAGCACGCAGGCCGGGCCGGATGAACCCATGAAAAATAGATCGATGTTGCGGTGGCGGCCGTCCATCGAGGCCGGCGTATTACGTACCGGCGGGGCTGATGCGCGGCAAGGAGGGCTGACGGGCTCCTTACCGGCCGGCCGCCGCGCGCGTGGACGGTGCGGTGCAAACAGCTAGCGCTCGTCGCCGCCGGCCTTTGCGCCGGAACCACCTCCGTCGGCGTGCTCTGCTTCCTCTCCATCCACCATCTGCGGATCTCTGCCTTCTTATCGGAATCACGGTTACGGTTACGTGTCCCGGAACCTCAAGCGGTGTATACAAGTCCTACGGTACGCATCCTGCAGTCTATTTACTGTTCTAGCTGAGCTGGTTTCTCTCCACGGTATACAGCTGAGTTGATTTGGCTTGCTGTTTGAATTACTTTATTATTTGCAGCAGATGACTTTGGATTTCTCCCCCCAGAGTTGGGTTTCGGGAGTCAGAGGATAATCAGAGATAACCCCGGCTGGTTCCTGTGTCCTGCATGCCCGTGCGATGAGAGATCTTAGATCCGGACTCCCCGTCATCACATGGTACTATGGTAGCCCTAGTAGTAATTTTTACTACCAAGTACGGAGTACTCCAGTAGACCCCGCGCTCTAGCGTGTCTTATCTGTACGTCTTTCATTGAGTTTTAGCGTCACCAGTCTTCCATATAAAGTTACTGTACCCCGGCATCCGCGTTCCCAGTTTGCTCCGTATGCGCACTGCCATCGATGCCCTGATGACTGACAGAGCTGGATCCACAACTGAGTCCACTCGGTGGGTGGACGGGACGGGAGGGCACCAACCTCCATAATTTGTTCTCGTTTTGTGTTTAATTTCATAGTAGCAGTTAACTTTTGTGCTGACAACCTCTATCTAACGATTGATTTTTTTTTAATATTCAATTAAGAGACAGATGCATCAATGCCGTAGATAATGGTTGCTTATACAGTTATCGTGCGTGTAAAATTGCTAGCCTTGGGAGGGATACCCTCATTTATATAGTTATTCCTGCTGTGCAGCCTGGAGAAGGTACCAATGCAAATGGCGGGGGCAAGACACTACTACTACTATAGGTAGGAAGATCACGAGAGTGCATGTTAAAACCGATCGAGGAAGCAGTGCAACCTTCTGAGAATAATGGCAGATCTCACAACTCAACCGGGCAGGAGTTGTCCATGAAAAACCTATCAAAGTGCTTGTAAATGTCCAACCTATTTGTTTGATTTTGTAAGTATTTGCTGTTAATTTGTGTTGACATGGAGTTGAGTGATGCTGATCATGTTGAGTGTTTGTTTTTGCAGATTCAATTAAGAGTTGGCATAGTATATTATTACCGAGTATGCATGGTGCATCTATCAGGTGATACATGCGCCACTTTTGTTCATGCCATAGATTTGGAAAGAAGAGCCCACATCTTTATCTTTTCCTTCTGCAATCATCAAAATTGAGAATGACAACGGTATGCATGTGCAATTCCTTGTGCCTTTCACGATCGAGTGTCGAGAGACACCAAATATAGAACAACACACTTATTGGATCACTGTGTTTTTTTACTACTGTTTGTCTACTCAAACCAAACAATTTTGGATCACAAGGCAAGCAAGGTTCTCAAACTCATCAGCCTGACCGGAAGTTGTACAAGAACCACTCAAGGTTACATTTCCCTCAACTATAGTTGTGCTAGATTTTCTGCAAAATCATAAAAGTTATAAGAGCATTTCCAACAATCCTAAATTTGAACACCTATTTTCTCATATAAGGGCCGTCCTAACCATATCCCCCCTTAAATTTAATTGTCCCACATTAGCCCCTTAACCATATCTCCTCAGACACGTGGGGTTGGTGACCTTGAAGCGGCAACCTGTGACGGTGTCCACGATGGCACCATGGCATGCAGGTTTGGCATGCCAAAATTTTAGCAATTTTGACTATGTTTGAATCTAGACTAAAATTTGTCCAAATAATAAATTTCTCATTCGAATGAGTTATTTTGGGCTCAAAAAACCTATTAAAACAAAAAATTTATTGTTTGACTAAATATTTATCTAGATTCAAACGCAGTCAAAATTGCCAAAATTTTGGCATACCAAAAGTTTGGCTACCAAGCACGCTCAAACATTCAACTGTGGGGGCGCTGAGGTGCCCGTGACATGTGGTAGAGCTTGCATGGCCTAGGCACGCAGTCGGTGACATACTAGAGGCAGGAGGTGGTGTTGCACAAGAGAAGGCGCGAGTGCCCCATCATAGGCAGCTGCAACCAACAATGCAACGGAAGCTGTAGGGATGGGGAAGGAAGAGATAAGGAGGTGCTAGGTCTGTCTTGTTAGAGGTAGATAAAGTGATAAATCTATTATTTTTAAGGAAAAGAATAAATGAAATAAAATATATAGGGGGTACCATTGCATGAAAAAGTGATTTAGTGTGTAGAGTCTTTTAGAGGGGGTATGTGAATATTCTTTTAGGGAGTAAGATATAGAGAGCACCGTTACAAATAGCCTTAGGTCTCAAAAATATACAAGACAAAGCACCAATCGTGCCAGATTTGAAGGGCAAGAGGGATTGTTTAGGATGCCATTGAATACCGTCATTTAGGATGATTGTTGGAGAGTTACTTTTATTGCTAAAACTCAGATTAAACAATTAGTGGTTGGATTATTGGACTGATGGAGATGCTCTAAGTTTTCTAAAAGACTGCTTAGATCCATTATAGAAGGGTGTATTAATGAGGAAGTGCATAATAAGTGGACCAATGGCGATTTAGTCATGAACCTAATAGGCGCTGATGCTCCTCAGGCTTGCCACAATGGGATTTCTAAGAGACGATTTTGAGATAGCTTGGGTAGAGTGGTACCCACCAATGAAAATCTTTTCATAGGAGATCTCAGTGGCCATGTGGGGACAACTAATGTACGGTATAAGATGGCACGTGTATGTTTTGGGCATGGTATTAGGAATCAGAAGGGCGAGGAAATCTTGAACTTAGCTATAACTTATAATTTGATGATAGCCAACACTTTCTTTAGGAAGAGATAGTCCCATTTGGTGACTTTCAATAGTGGCCAACACTCTAGATCGACTTTGTTCTCATAAACAAACCAAAAGTTTTAGGAATGAAGTGTTGGAAACTCCAAAGGGGAGGCGACAAAAGTAGTTTAAAGAAAGGGTTGTCGTGTAGAGGTCTTGGAGCGAAGGAGTAGATGCTTCAGACGTGCTTGGAGTGACCAAAGGGAGCGGAGGTGCAGCTAAAGATATATGGTGGTGGAATGAGGATGTACATAAGGCTCTTAAGGACAAGGAAGAGTGCTATCCACATGCATGACAGAAGTGCGGATAACATAGGGAGTTATAAGGTGGCAAAGAAGACTACGAAGCTGAGCTGTGAGTGAGGCAAAAGGGTAATCGTATGATGATCTTTAGCAATGGTTAAGTATAAAGGAAGGAGAGAAGGCTAGGATCCATGAGAGGAAGACAAGATATGTTAATCAAGTCAAATGCAATAAGAATGAGAGGGATCAACTCTAGTGAATAAGCACATTAAGGGCCTGTTTGGAACGTGGGAAAACTTCTCCGTTTCTGCGTTTTTCCTGTGAAATTGAACTGATTCCTGTGAAATTCCTGTGAAATTCCTGCGTTCCAAACGGGCCCTAAACATGGAGATGCCTCCAAGCCGATGGTACCCCAATCAAGATGTAGAAATTCCTCAAGACATGGCTATTCTATGGCTAACCAAGTTGTTTAGCCATGTTTTTTGATCGAACAAGATGACCAAAGAATGGATAAGTATTTTAGTACCAATCTTCAAGAATAAGAGAGATATTCAAAGTTGCAGCACTTATAAGGATGTTAAGCACATGGGTCACACAATTAAGCTATGGGGGAGATCTATAGAGCATCGTTTGAGAGGAGACATGTATCACCATGACCTATTTGGATTCATGCTCAGAAGATCAACTATGGAAGAAATTTTTCTATTAAGACACCTTATGAAACGGTATATAGAGCAAAAAAGGACCTACACATAGTTTTCATAGGCTTGAAGAAGGCTTATGGTAAGATACCAACTAATATTATGTGGCGGGCTTTG
The DNA here is from genome assembly GCA_022530915.1 of Paspalum notatum. Lineage (NCBI taxonomy): Eukaryota > Viridiplantae > Streptophyta > Magnoliopsida > Poales > Poaceae > Paspalum > Paspalum notatum. The sequence continues at coordinate 31,999,206 of CM039692.1, forward strand.
AAAAATCATGAAGTCCCAATAAAGTATGTTGCTTACATCAAGGACATGCACAACTGAAGGTAGGACCGACGCCTACAAGGGGGTGAATTATGATTTCTAAAAGCTAATGCTCACTTAAAAATACAACTAAGCAAAACCTATGCAAGAAAATCTAGCTATGTGCACTAAGGTTTTGCTAAGTGTTGCTACTTCTACCGTGGCCAAGTCTTGCAACCTAGTTCCACCTAGAAGCTAACCTACTAAGCTAGTCTAGGAATGTAAGCACACAATTGCAAGAAAGTAAATGTGGAAGCTAAAGGAGATGGGATAGAGTAAGCAAACACCCGATGACGATGGCGAAAGCACAGGGTGATGTTTTTTTCGAGGTTCGGAGAGACTCACAGTCTCTATCCCCTACGTCCCCGTTGGTGTGCCACAAAAGGCTTTGCTCACGCGTGGTCCTCAAAGGAACACAACCTCACCCTCGCAAGGGTGGATGATGGCAAATTGACTTCCGTGGAAGTCAAGCCTTCCGGTCGGGTCTCCAGATATCCTCGGTACACACCCAACGAGCCTATCTCTCGCGTGGTTCTCTCGTACCACGGCCTCGCCCACGCAAGGGTAGAGGATGGATAGGCCGTTGGGGTCTTCCGAGTCTTTCTCGCGGAGCTACCCTGCCGTCTTCACTGTGGGAAGCTTTGGCCAACTAGCCGAGGGCCTTCATCCCTCTCACAAGATGGTGGCAGCTACTCCACACTCCGGAGGGTCTCGCAAGACTTACAGCCGCTCTTGATACAACGATAATGTGCACGCATGCACGAAGAATAGACAAGGTGGCCTAAGCAAGGATACACTAAGCACTAACTATGCCAAATGTGTCGAGTTTTGCTCTTGTGGTGGTTGGGCTCTCAAATGTGGTTGCTACACTTCAAATGGGCATGGAAATGTGTCTCAACACTCCTAGGCTCAGGAGTCTCCAGCCACAAAGTGAAGGCCGGCCAAGGGGGTATATATAGCCCAAGCTTCAAAACTATCCGTTGGAAGCCTTTTTTTTCTTCTCTGCGCAACCATCGGACCGTCTGATGGTGGCTTCCACTAGCCGTTGGAGTCAACCGTTGAGTCTGGAATTCGACCGTTTAGACCATCGGACTGTCCGATGGTATGACTATCGGACCGTTCGATGGTGGAACGCCGCAGTCTTCGTTTTGATGTTTGCTCTGTCCAACTCGTTCGATGGACCATCGGACCGTCCGATGGTGGAAAACACTGGCTCGTCCGATGGACCATCAAACCGTCCGATGGTGGGACCATCGGACCGTTCGATGGTGCATTTTGCACTGGGACTTGAGTCTTCAACTTTTGAGCTTCTTCTCGCCGGTGCACTCGATGGGGCTTCTCTGGACCTCTTGGTAGGACCGCCGAGTCAGGACCCTCGCTTGCAACTTGATGGCGGCTTGGGTCTTCTCTTGTGTCTTTTAGATCCTCTTTTGAGGTGTTTGTATCCCAAGTCCACTTCTTGCACCCTAAGACTTCAACAAAAACATTTGCATACTAATATTAATCCCATAGCACTGTTGTCAATTCAACTACCAAAATCACATTAGGGAACTAAGTACAAGGGTTAGAGCCTATTTATTTTTCTTACAATCTCTCTCTTTTTGGTGATTGATGACAACACGACCAAGCAAGCAACAAAAGATACCAATTGAAGGACAATATTAGGATACTAATTGAAATATGCAATGATACCACTTGACATTTTATTCCACTAAAGATTGAAAGAATTTGCTCATGTTTTGCCCTTGCCATGATCTTGTCCCCTCTTGTGGTCAATGGACATAAGGCTCCCCCTTACTCCAATGCCACTTTTTTCTTTTTCTTGGACCATTGCTTTGATCTTGATATTCATTTCTCCCCCATTGTTCTTGATCATACGGTAACCCCTTTTTTGGTTCTTTTTGTTCTTTCCTTCCCGGTTCATGTTTAACTCCTAGCTTTTTTGCTTGGGTCTACAATTTTTTCCCTTTTGGAATCAAACACCGAAAAGGAAAGTATTAAAAGCACAATGGAGAGTTCCACACACTATGATCCTTAGGATATGAAGGTCGAATGGATCAAAATGCATGACTCGCATAACATAGGCTAAATTCTCCATAAATGTGTGCATACATAAGATTGGTAGACGAACCAAATGCACATTTAACCAATTAAGACAAAGGGAATCTTAAACTATATTATGCACGGAGGTAGCTCTAAATGATTGAAATATACACCCAGAAAGGTGTTACCAAATTGAAGCCCATTTTTCTCTAACTTCATGCGTACCTCCGGGGATATGGGTGTGACTACACACATGATAAACTTGAAAACATTGTTAGTCTCTTGCAAACCATAGGATAGGCACCCCTAAATGTGTGCATACAAGCTTTGAATTGCTTGTGGGAGACATGCACTAGACAATCAAGTCCAATGAAGGAGTTCACCCTATGATTTGGACCTAAACTAAGAAACCATGTAGTTGCTCATGGGTTAGCAAGAGACACAAACAACCTACCATAAGATAGCCGAGGCATGCATTACTTGAATTTAAATATGCTCATGCAAACCTAGGCAAGTAAGGTAACTAGATGCTAAAGGAAATAGCAAAAGAAAACAAAACCTAGCTACCACAAGTCTTCTCTTGTGTCTTTTAAATCCTCTTTTGAGGTGTTTGTACTCCAAGTCCACCTCTTACACCCTGAGACTTCAACAAAAACATACTAATATTAGTCTAATGGCACGTGTTGTCAATTCAACCACCAAAATCACATAATGGAACTAAGCACAAGGCTTAGGGTCCATTTTCCTTACAACGGCAATGTTGTGACTAGTGTTCGGACAACTTATGCTGATACAGTTGACTTACTGGTTAAATAAGACTACATCAAGGTTTAATTTTCATCCCTTTATCTCCTTGCCTTTGTGATGGATGAGGTCACAAGGGATATTCAAAGATATATCCCATGGTTTATGTTTTTTCTTGTTGATGTAGTACTAGTGGATGAAAAGCTAGTGGGAGTGAGTAGAAATCTAGATTTGTGGCGGCTGAGTCTAGAGTGGAAATGTTTTAGACTAAGTAGGACTAAAACTGTATATATGAGATGTGACTTTGGCACCACTAGCCATAAAGAGAGAGATGTGAGTTTGGAAGACTAGGTAGTGCTGAAGAAGGATACCTTTTGTGACTTGGGCTCAATGCTACATAGAAATAGGGAAGTATGTTGATGAGAATGTTAGCTCTAGAATTAAATTAAAGCGAGATGGGTGAAATGGCGTCAAGCATATGGTTTTTTATGTGACAAGAGGGTAACAGAAGCTAAAAGGCAAGTTCTATATGACCACTATTAGATCTATGATGTTGTATTGTGCAGAATATTGGTCTACTAAAACACGATATGCTCAATAATTAAATGTCGTAGAGGTGCGTACGTTGTATTGGATTTGTGTTCACACAAGTAGGGGTGGGCATTCATATTACCCAAATATTTTGGGTGTTTAAAACTTCGTGTTTCTGAAAATAACACCCAAAATTTGCCCAAAAAACACTTACCCGAAAATTCGGGTACCGTATCGAGTTTGGGTTTCGGATTAATATCCGATGGATAAACAAATCTCTACATACATGTACAGATCAAACAAACAAATCATCACATCAAGATGCTTCGTTTCACCTAATTTGGAACAAATCCAATCTCGTGGAAGTTTGGCTACTATTATTAAACAATGTTTTGTATAAAATAAGCAAATCCAAAAACAAAACAAGAAAATGTTCTGATTTGCTTGCTCTTGCTGCTCCCATGACACATTTCTTGGAGCTCGATGCAGTTGCGGTAGCTTTGTTGGCCTAGACTGGATGTCTGGCTGGCACGATGCCCTTTTGCTTGGAGTGGTGGATTGGAGCACTATGAGGATACGATGAATCGGAGCACACCGCTAGCATGGGGAAGAGAAGCAGATGTTGGCACCTCCATGCACGATCCGAAGAGGAGTGACGAGTCAAGAGCACGGAGGAGAGAGGCGCCGACACAAGGCGAGATCTGCGGGGATGCAGAAAGGGGCGAAGAGTCAAAGGACAAGGAGAGACGAGGTGGGTTATAGTGCCGCTCTATTGGTGAGGCAACAGCGGGAGTGGACGGATCAGATTCTAGGCTAGGGTTAGGTTCATATATGGGTGGTGGGTGGCCAAAAGTGTGGGATTGAGGCGCAGAGGGGGTCATTGAACCGGGCTAAATTAGATGAACTTGTGGAATTGGACTATGCTCTTTAAAATTTTGCGTTTTCTTAGTAAATCGGCTACCGGGGTCTGAAACCTGAACTACTAAAATCGGGTTTCCAAACTTGCAATCCAAACTAGAAATCGAGTAGTTTGGGTTCAGGTTGTTCGGGTCCAGGTTTGGGTGATGGGTACTAGGTTTTCTACCCACACCTACACACAAGCATGGATAAAGTTCAAAACGATGAGATAAATTATTGGGTAGGGATTGCTCCAATTGAATAAAAGTTTGTACAACATCGGCTAAGATTATTTGGACATTTACACTAGAGACCTCTAGAGGCACCAGTGCATAGCGGCATCATAAGATGTGACTGATGTGAAGAAAGGTAGATGGCCAAACTTGACCTAGAAGGAGGTAAAGAGGGACCTAAAAGGTTGGATCATAACAAGAGAGTTGGCCTTGGATGGAAGGGCTCAGATGTGAATGAACCTTAATTAGGCTTCTTGCCATGCATTTTTTTTTTTGGGCCTTGTTGTCTTTTTTTCCTTCTCTTTCTCCCTTTGTTGGTGGCTCAGACGTGAATGAACCTTAATTAGCCTACCCCAACTTGCTTAGGAACAAAAGGCTTTTTTATTGTTGTTGTTGTTGTATTTATAAGGAACTGGTCAAAGGGAATATCATGGAGTTCAGAGCATTAAATTCAGTTAGTCACTACTTCAAATTATGACTCTGTTCTACTTGTTTTTCTAGTTTTTTCAGGAAAAAAACATTAGCGCACCCCTAGTTGTATGGTTCTTGGGTTTGGTTTCCTTTATAAGCTGAGCCAATTTTTTTATTCTAATAATACTATGGCAAAACTCCTGCCGTCCTTATCAAAAAAAGAAAGGCTACATTAGTTTGACTTGTTAGGAAGAACCTTTTGCCTTTTGTTTCGTCGTGTAGTTGTCGTTCCTAATCTTGACAATCTCAGAAGACCAGATGCCTGTTGAAGAAACAATGGAGACTATTTTTCCATGCTCTTATTTGTAGGTTTTGCTGGATCAGGATCAGAATGAAAATTGTGAATTGTTCCTTTGCCAGAAAACTCCAAATATAACACTAATATGTAGCTTTATTTGTGTAAAATCTTTGTTACTAGTTTCATAATTTTAAATATTAATATAAATTAGTTATGGTTTTATGAATTTTTAAAGATTAAAGAGGATTTATAATTTGTTAGAAATACATATATGTACTCAAAACCACGTTTGAAATCTGCTAGATGGTCAAACATGTTATTTTTTGGTAGTTTGATAGCCGAGTATATCTAGTTTTAGAGTTCGATAACTAAAATCATTCTGTCAATAGCTCAATGGCCAAAACTTCCTTTTTTAGAAAAATATTAGGTCGACTCTCCTTTCTAATGAATCTATGGCAAAGCTCGTCAAATGCTTTCGCGCAATCTCTATTATTATATGATACCTTGCTTGGCATTCTTGTGACAGGCTGAGGACAGGGAGTACACTTCAGATGAAGAGTGCAAGCGCAAACAGCAACATCTATGCTGCCGTACGTGTTTGATGATCTCAAAGGATCAAGATTCGACACCAAGTGCACGATGATCAGAGGGTTCCGATCACCGCTGGGCTTTGAGCTAGTGAGCTTGATGACATAATGGAATGATGCAGGCTGGGTGTTGCGCGTTATTATTATGATATGATTATTTTTTTAGCGCAGCAGGTGTCATGTATTTCTGGTATTTCACTTGAGATGTGATGCTGTAATACCGTTTCCGGGCTTCGTATTATGGGCCTCTAGCTGTTCGGCCCGATACTGTTTCCGACATTGCCCAAACCAGGCAGCCCCCCCCCCCCCCCCCCCCCCCCGCCGGGCGCCGCAATCGGGAGGAAACCCTTGTCACTTGCAGCGAGAGTGACGGCCGATAGGAGGGCGAGGGAGCTGCAGCGACGCTTGACGGCGGGAGGCGCGGACCTGCGAGGGAACGAGCGGCGGCACGCCCAGGGAGACGACCGGTCTCCCCGCCACATCTTCCGCTCAGGTGCGGTATCTGGAGGCTTTTTGACCCTCAAATCTCCTGCGCTGCTCCGGTTAGGGTTACTCTGAATTGAGGCGTGGAGTTGGATGTGCCCCCATTCAGCAATTACTTGATTTTTTCTGGATGACATACTGATTGAAACGTAGCTGCAAGCCAATCCTGGGCTTTAATTAATTACTAGTCAGTTTAGCATTAGTTGGTGTGTTTTGGGTAATTATCTTGTTCAGCAGTATTCGAGTGAACGTAGCTCAAAGCCTGCAACTTGCAGCTTCAAATGCTGTGCATTTGCAACTTGCACTGGTTGTTCGGTAGATCGGCGTAGCTGGTGTTTTTTCGGTGACCAACCTACTTGCATTACTTTGAAATGTGTTTCTTTACTCATAACCAACAATTTTTATATACTGTTCATAATCAGATGGCAGCACCTCCTACCGCGTTCGAGAACCATCTGGAGAGATGGATTTTTCGTCACCGTATTGAGTCAGTTGTATCGGTTGAGTTTCGTCCTAAGGATAGTGACCTAGTGTTGGAAAGGTTGCTTTTTCTTTCCGATGTTGATGTCCCTGAGGGAAGCCCAGAATATCACCAAATGGATGATGACAGTAGAGCCTCCATGCTCTCCACTGGAGTTGTTGCTGGTGAAAATGAGCAACAAGTGTTTGTGCTCACATGTGCCCATTCCTTGAAGCAAGTTTATAATCTCCATCATCCAATTGATGAAGCTGACTTGGCAGACCTTTATGCACCTTGGATCATGTGTGATCACCGTGAGCTGATGTTTTTGGCAAGGCAGGACAATGAGAGAGTATCTATAGAGGCCAATATTAGCAGGCTGGACATCCCAAATGATTTACTACTTATTGAGGTTTGAAATATGTCTTTTATATTGTTAACGGTTCTGTTAACAATTCCTTGTAACAGTGGTTATGTTATCTATGTTTCAGGTGAACAAAGCAAACTTCACAGCTTATTGTAATAGACCACACCCTCCTGTGATCTTCAGTAGTGAGTTTCCCTCTCGTTTCGCAACCGTGGTGATGCTGTCCTGGCCATTGAGGCGACACAGGACCGCAGTGCGTGGGAACATTTCACACAGTCAAAGAAACATCGATGATCTAGCTGAAGAAAACCCCGAAGGACTTGCTACAGTGCTTTCAGAGGTCGACATTACCTCTGACAAAGGAAGCTCCGGGGCTCCTTTGTTTGATGGTCTTGGTAAAGGGATTGGACTACTTTATGGTGGCGATGGAAAGTTCTCATATGTCATCCCTACCCATGTGATTAGACAATGTCTTCTTAATTGGGGTTAGTACAAGCATAATATCTTAATACAATATCATTTTATTCATCACATTAGAAAAAACTGTTCAAATTTTTAATATTGATTTATTATTTTGCAGGATGGCAGTATCATGGATGAGTGATCCAAAAGCTTTGCGAAGGTTTTGCGTGGCGGTGGTCCGTGCTTCAGCTGGGTTGTGTTCTCTGTTCTGTTGAGGTTTGAGAATGTGGTTGTTCACTGAAGTTACTGCATCATGCAGAAAGTTTGCTGTCTTCGCTACTGGAACTATATTTAGATATATTTACATATAGCTAGTTGCTATTCAGAAGCTGCACCATTATGTTGAGAAACTGTAGCAGTATTGCAGGTTGCTGCTGAGTTCCTGCGAAGATTTGTTATGTTTTGTTATAGAACGGTGTTAGTGTATGTAATGCAGTGTCCTTTGGATGGTACGCTTTAGGAATTATCTGCATTTTTTTCCTTTGCTGCTGGAGGCTTGTCGTTGAATGCCAGCTTTCTTTTAGATGGTCTAACCACATGGATTATGGATCCACTGCAGTCCACACGCTATAATTAGAATAAAGCGTGTAAATGATAGCAATTTCTGGTGGTGTGGTTTGTTTACAATAGTGAGTGAATGGAATCTGTTATTTGTGATCCCACCTTGTCCGTGTGCTACGTTCGTAAGAAGCACGGCAACATATGAACTGGAATATAACCGGTTTGTTGTGAGGGGAAACAATGGCTAAGTTTCTGTTCAATGAGTGATGTACATGTATAGGAGGAGGGGTTCGCTGCTCTACGCTGCGCTTTTGGTTACGCCTGTTGTGAAGGTCTTCATGTTCTGTCAAGAGTGTGATTTTTGTTTTAGTTAACTGTGGGCCTGTGGCAATATCCTTTGGTTTTATGTCTTTTGTTCATACATGTGGCTGAGCTAGATTAAATTCGTTGTGAATTGTGGCTGTTGTGCTATCTGTTGGAATTACAGCATTTGGTTCTATCACTGAGCTTTTCTGTAACGAATGAGTCAAAAGTATACAGGGGAGTAAAACATTTGTTAGGAAATTGAAGATTGCAAGATGATATGAATTTTTACCTTGTTTGTTGTAGGCTCCATATGCAGTGTAGTGGTAGAGTATGCTGCATGTGGTGTAACCTCATGATCCTATTTGTTGCCATCGATGTCTAGGGTGCTTGCAGGTTGTTTTTGTACTATGGCATTTTACATGAAAAAGATTAGCCTCGGCACCTACAGTCGGTTTGTAAATCTGGAAATAACTGCGGAGGCAATGAAATTATGTATGGTTCCAAAATTGTTGTTGATTGTGGTGTAAAAATCAGGCAAGGCTTGTACATTCTCAAACTGGTAATTGATAGTATTTTCTTGATGGAGCAACACCTTGGAGACACCAACACGGAGGCAGAAGCATCTTGGACCAAAGAATACGAACTCTATTACGGGTGTGTTGTCAATGGACATTCAGAGCTGAACAACGGAGGGATGCGTGCAAACACTTGACGTTCAGAGAGCAGACATTTAAACAGGATGGGGAAAAGCAACTGAACAACACAATGGTAGAGGGTGGCCGGGATCCACAGTAGTGCCACGTCGCTGGCCGGCGCTGCTACGCCGGAGGACACAGAAATGGACGACCCCAGGGCAGCGGGGTCAGCAGCAGGTGCAGGGCGAGGCCGGCGGCCAGACCCAGGGCGAGACCATCCTGCAGTGAGACCTGCAGTGAGAGCACAGAGCAGCCAGCAGGTGCAGGGCGACGAGGCACTCTGAGGAGAGATCACGGAGACGGGCGAGCGTACCGAAGTGGAGCGCCAGACCTGTGCGTACCAAAGCACGCGGCGCGTGCGCAATGCGGCAGAGCCGTCAGCGGGACACGCGTCAAAACCGCACAACGGTTCAGAGTTTTGTAGCATACTGTAAAAATAAATGGTTGCTCTTCATACAAAAACAACCACACATAAGCCAAGGGTCATGACTTCGCGCGTACACATAAGCCAAGCGGGGAGAAAGTAGATGTATATAGCATCTGGCTCATCAGAAATCAACTATGACAGTACCATTAATACATTTCGTATCGGTATGTTTTATCCTAAAAATAAATGTGCGTTTCTCCATGGCCCAAGACAACCACACAACCTAGACGGGCCCAACTTGAGAAATAATATGCCACTCTGTGCTTCTACTAGTTTTTTTTTTTTCCGCATTGTGGTATGTATTATACAAGTTTGTTATGTTTTAGACACGTGGAAGATTGCATGACTATGTGCATGCGGAAATATGTGAGTGAATGCACACCTTGATGAGATTTACTTGAGGAAAATTTTGAAATGTTTATTTTCATGTGTAAAGATTTAATCAATTTTAAATTTCTTGTTTTGCATATATTTAATCAAATTTAAATAGTTTTAAGTCAATACAAAGACAAACCATAATTACTACTATACGTAATGCATATTTAAAACTGAAAGGAGTACTATTTATTTTAGTTTAGTTTGCACACGAGATCATCGATGCCATTCCCTCGCTTTGTTGTTTGGTCCTTCCAAAAAAAGTTTTCTGAATTCAACGAAACACACACAAGTGTCCTCACGGCATCGCTCAGCAGCACTACACACTTCAGCTGACCCATAACGCGGTGCCTTCAGGAGCGTGGCTGGCTTGGTTGCGTCGCGCCAGCATCTCCGCGAGCGCGCGGGAGTGCGGCCACTCGGGGTTCCCGCGCGACGCGGCCTCCATGAACATGGCCTCGGGGCGCGCGAGCGAGTCGTCGACCCTGTCCTCCACCACGCCGGGTGTCACCTCGGCGTACCTGCCCGCGGCGCCGCCATCGGTGGCGCGCGTGATGGGCTTCCTTGTGTCGTCGAACTCCACCTCCGCCAGTGGCGAGGGCTTCTGCGTGCGGTAGTACTCCCTGTCCTCCTCCCTCACCTTCCGCGCCGCGGACTCCTCGCCGCCGGGGGTCACCTCCTCGCGCGACGCGGACCGCCGCCGCCTCTGCGTGAACGTCGCGCTGCCCGCTGCGTCTGCGAGCTCCTGGGACCGCCCCAGCCTCCCCGCGGCCGCGAACGGCGGGACGCGCTCCCTCTCCTGTCGGGTGTCGACGTCCGCGGCGCCGGCGCATGGCTGGCTGGCTGCCGCTGCCGTGGCCGCCTCCTCCGCGCCGGAGAACCTTGGCGGCCGCTACACGATCCTAGACCCGGCACTGACGATGACAGCTATAGCCGGCTGGAGCCAGGGCGCAAAATCATCCAGCTCGCTGCGCCGCGTCAGGACTCTCAGGTGGACGGCGCTATGAGCCCATGACCGCTGCCTGTCTCGCGCACGCTCCTCCGAAGAGCAGAGCTCTGATCTCCCATTACTCCGCCATGCCAGCAATGGCAGCAGGGAGCCCGGCGCCGCATTACTCCCTCCTCCATCTACCCACCAACCAACCCAAAACCCCTCTCTCTCTCACTCTCTCTCCATCCCTCCGTCGTCCTCTATATACGCATGGCACAGGCCACGCCGCAGCCTGCACACGCTCCCACTGCTCAGTGCTCACTGCTCACTGCTCAGCCTCTGCTAGCTCTCCGTGTCCAATGGCGGCTGCCGCGGCCCTCCTCCTCCTGCTCGTGGCCCTCGGCGGCGCGGCGGCGCAGGTGTTCCCGCCGTGGAACGGCACGTTCCCGATGGGCCCCGGGTTCGGAGCCGGCGGGACTAGCGGCGGCGGCGGCGGCGGCGGCGCGGGCGCGGGGACAGGCGTGCCGGCGATGTTCGTGTTCGGGGACTCGCTGACGGACAACGGCAACAACAACGACCTCAACTCGCTGGCCAACATCGACTTCGCCGGCGGGCCCACCGGCCGCTTCTCCAGCGGCTACACCATGGTGGACGAGATCGGTACGCGCGTGCGTGCATGCGAATGAAGCAGGCTACTTCTTCTCTGAGACCCCCTGACTTCAATTCTCTGCTCTCGAACAGCTCGCTTCTTTTGATTTATGGTTGTGCAGCTCTTAATCTCAATCTACCAAGTAGCTAGCTTTGGAGTTTGGACTATGTAGCTACCTTTGGTTTCAACTAGCCGTTGCACAAGAATTTTGCACAATGCTAGCGGGTAAACGAACGGGCCGGGGAATAAAGCTTTAGAGCCTCGAAATTCTGAAGGATTCGAAACCAATAGAGAATTTTTGTATGTGACGCTTTGAACAGTTCAACCCATAGCAGTATTGGAAGAAATTTAAACGTGAGCTTTAACCTGTTAGAAACTTTCGTCTCTCTTCTCATCTAGTTTTCCTATGCTGCAGCTAAACCTCCTATTAGAAACTTCTCTGTACCCTCAATTCCAATAGATATATAACCTACAGATGGAAACTCAATTCATATGTTTTTACTATTCCTTGCTTTTTGAAATACTGCCTTTCCAAATAGGATTTAAATGTTTTTTTATTAAGGCAACACATTTGGCAGTTCTCCTGACAGACTGAAAAAAATCCCTCTTGTTATACATATGGGTTACTTGAACTAGTGCAAAGCACTTTGAAGCAAAGCCGTAAGTATTTAGTAGAAACATATTCTAATTCCAGTTCCATTATACCTAAAATTCTACTGTATCCTCTCTCAAGAAAAAATGGAAGAAAGAAACAGAGTTCAGCACAATGAGCACCGTCCAGGGTTCATGGTATTCAATGAACACATTTTCACAAATAAGTACTCCGTTTTTAACATAATTTTCGTGAACACGACATATGTGAATTTTGTTAAGCAGGTATACTCCATTTTTAACATAATTTTCGTAAGCAGGTATACTCCATTTTTAACATAATGTTCGTGAACACGACATATGTGAATTTTGTTAAGCAGGTAGTAAAGCCAAAAACTTGAAATTTGCAGTGGCATAGAATATTCAATATTTCTAGAATTCACTTACTATACATCCCCTGAGCCCATTAGTTACTTTGTGTAGAAGTAGAACCTCTGCACACGTCTGAAAAGCAATTTCCTCAAAAGCAGGTATTCGAGGTTAGATTATTGTTTGGGTATACACGCATTGTTCAGGGAAGTAGCAGTAGCAGTAGCAGGTAGGAACACATCAACTCTGCAAGTTCCTAACTTTTGGCAACTATGTATACAATCGATATGCTAGCCCTGCGCCCATATATTGCCTCATATGCTAGGGCTCCCCTTTTGGTATGCATATACTCGAAGAAGCAATAGTGCAACTGCTCATGTAGATGTATACATTACAAAACGGAATGCCACACTGAAACCTATACGTTTGTATAGTACTAGTACCTTAATAAGCATGGGGATCTGGTGCAGTTAGTGTATGGTCCATACTTGTCTGAATTGACAGTGTCGACGACACGAAGTCCTTGCCGCAGTAAATTGCCTCGACCGGCCTCTTAACTGTACACTGTTCACTCTCTAGACACGGTGTGTTGAATTCACCGGCCGGGTCAATATGTACGTGTCGCTACCATCCATGGCATCAATGTTTCCATGTGACCCTAGCAGAAGTAGCAGTAAATAATGGTGTATGTGCTAGGAGTAGGACATGGGTCCCCGAACAATTCGTACCCTCAGCAAGAACCTACCATAGCAACAGGGGCAAGCTAGCTTGATCTTGCAACAAGAACAAGATCCCTGCCAATTAATCAAGAGCCAAATCTAGCTCCCCGTGTAGTAAAAATCCGTACTTTGTGCTCATGTTGATCTGATCATCAGTTGTTCTCTACCTTCATCCATGCATGCAGCTCAACTGCTGGGCCTGCCGCTGCTGCCGTCGCACACGGCGGCATCGAGCGGCGACGCGGCGCTCCACGGCGTGAACTACGCGTCGGCGGCGGCGGGGATCCTGGACAACACGGGGTAGAACTTCGTGGGGCGCATCCCGTTCAACCAGCAGATCAAGAACTTCGAGCAGACGCTGGACCAGCTGAGCACGAAGCTGGGCGGCGCGGCGCGGCTGGCGCGGAGCATCTTCTACGTCGGCATGGGCAGCAACAACTACCTCATGCCCAACTGCAACACCCGCAACGAGTACAACGGCGAGCAGTACGCGACGCTGCTGGCGCAGCAGTACGCCAAGCAGCGGGGCAGGTTCTACGACATGGGCGTGCGCCGGTTCGTCATCGCCGGCGTCGGCTCCATGGCCTGCATCCCCAACATGCGGGCGCGGAGCCCCGTGAACCTGTGCTCGCCCGACGTCGACGACCTCATCGTCCCCTTCAACAGCAAGGTGAAGGCCATGGTGAGCAGCCTCAACGCCAACCGCCCCCGCGCCAAGTTCATCTACGTCAACAACTACGCCATGATCTCCGAGGTGCTCCGCAACCCGTGGTCCTACGGGTTCAGCGTCGTCGACCGCGGATGCTGCGGCATCGGCAGGAACCGGGGCATGATCACCTGCCTGCCGTTCCTACGCCCCTGCCTCAACAGGAACTCCTACATCTTCTGGGACGCCTTCCACCCCACGGAGCGGGTCAACGTCCTGCTCGGGAGGGCCGCCTTCAACGGCAGCACCGACGTCGTCTACCCCATGAACATCCAGCAGCTCGCAGCATGGCTGCCGTAGACGTCGATCGGCCGGTGCATGGTTACAAGATGTTTAATTTTGCAGCGCTAGCTAGCGTGTGTGTGAGCTGTGTGGTGTACAAGATGTTTACGTACGGTCCTGAGTAGGAGGGGAGCGGAGAGTTATTTTATTTCTATTTCTATATGGGGGGTGTGTGTGTGTCCGGTGTCCTGTTATTCGGTTTAGAATCGCGTCTTGCTGCTTTTGATCCATGCATGGTGTGTTCGCTTGTTGCTACCTGTGTACTGTGGATCACGGAGATCAGCGGAGTTATTTCGTTGATTGCTGTACTTGTCCCCATGTTTGCCAGTTTTAAATGCTTAAGTAGTACCTTCCCTAAGGCCTACAACCTAGTAACTTTTTTTTTATCGTAGCATAATGTCCAAATTGTCATATGAAAGTACGAAAAAAAGACCATTTAGGCTATTACCAACCCAAGAGAAAATTGGCTGCTATAATACTGTTAGACAGAAAGAGAACTAGTTGGAATCTTGGGTTGGGAATGGTCTTAGCGCCAAAGTGGCTAGCTAGGAGCTAGAGTCAGAGCGCCCAAAGGCCAAACCCCGGTTTTTAGTTCAAAGGGTCTTATGTTATTTTGGTTTGGTGTGGTGTGGCTTTGGCAGGAGCAGCTCTGGAAGCCACAGCTGGACTAAAAGAGAAACTAAACAAAATACCACTCCTATAATGCAGTCTCTTATGTTATTTTTAGACATTAACTGTTGTATGAACATGCAACTATGAAATGTGGGCCAGCTTTTAATAAGTTGGATTTTATGCCCAAGTTGTATAGTATAAATGATACTATTACATTATTCTCTATCCTCATTAATTATATATAAGCAGAGTCACCAAACAAGGCTATGTTGCATCGTAGTCTCTCCATTTCAGAATATAGCTGCTTTTAGGCTTTTTAAAGTCAAACATTTTCATATTTGACCAGCAATATTTACAAAAATATTATTTCAAATAAAAAAGGTTACATGTTCTAAAAGTTGGTTCTATATTAATTTGATAACACCTTTTTTATGTTGTTGAATTTTTCTATTTACCATTAAAGTGTTAGCACCAGAATTTGACCAAGACTAGTAGACCAAAATATCAGAACGAGCTTATGGTGAAGAAATCCACTTGGCCAAGGTTACATCATAAGTTTGGCCAAATATGATGATAATTGTGCGCTCAAGGGCCTAATCCATGTTGAAGCCTAGTTTATTCGCGAGACTGGTTCGGACTACAGGAGTAGGCTGCACAAAAACGAGCGCCCAGGTCACATATGGACTCCGTTTTAGGCGTTCTACATATGGATAGAAAGTTAAGGAGATAAGCTTTCCAATGCCGCAAGAATCATGGCCAGATACGCTCGGAGTCGATGGGAATAGCCGAAACAATGTGACATCCAGAATTTGCAACAATTATACAACATGTTTCGGCTGATATTTGGAATCTTAATGTGGATCCGGACCTATGCAAGGGAAAGTCCAGATCATGTTACCTAGTAATAGAGTCCTAGATTTATTGAGTTGTAATACGTTAGTTTAGGAAAGAGTTTGGGTCTCTCTTTAGGAAAGGATTATAAATATGTAACCCTTTGTTCATAATAAACTGGCTACGATATCATTATCAGGCAGCGGTGTCTCACTCATCAACTCTCGACGCATCACCACCCTAGCTCCCAGGTTTATTCTCTCCATGTAAGCGTCATGTTGTCCTAGCGGGTTCATCCAGGTCGACTAGGACAGCGAAGCGTTTACTGGACCCATGGTGAACTTTGTACTGAAGCGTTTTTTATGGCAAGGTTAGCTAGTTATCTCGGTGATTCTCGTACTAAGCTTCGCAGATTACGAGATTCGCTAGTTAACTCGATGAATCTCGCAGCAAGCTCTGTTTGGCGCGAGATCTATCTTTATCTTTGCATGTTTATTGATCTGTTGTGCTTCATATAGTAGATTGATATTCATGTAGCATATTGTACGTTACCTAATCGCTTGTTAGAATCCACGACATGCCGTCGCAATGTGTGCACGCGATATGCCGATAGATCAACGTACATCGAGCACCCTATCTAACCATGTCGTAATTTGTATCTGTTTAGCTAGATGGACATCTTTGGAGGTCCTGGTTAAAAACCGTTCTGTCTGCTCAGATCTGTTATATCATGTTTTTAGATAGGTTTTTCGTACATCTTTTTCTCCTTGTTTGTGCTTTGCCGATGAATTGATCCAACAGGAAGCAAGGAGGCGATCGGTTCGTATGAGCCGATCAACTCAGAAGAATTAGGCCGATCCACGCAATCGACTATGATTTTACGCCCGTTTGTTTGTCTATGGATATGCAAGGCGATTCTCTGATCACGCACACGCACACAAACCTCCCCGGTTGGAAGGAAGCCGGGTGGTATGCCCCGAACCCCTTCGGATCCGCTTGGAGGGTCGACCGCAACGGCAACGTACTTCCCGGATCTCATGTGTGTCGTTTGTCCGAACCCGAACAGATTTAAGCAACAACACAAAGTCTAGTAGCATAATATATGAATGAATGACCACAATAAATATTTAGGGACCCACAACAAATAATCCATCCAAATCCAAACAAACTAATATGGCACATTCAACATATAACCACAGATCCCAAGACTCCTTTCTTTTTTTTGAACGGAAACCAAGACTCCTTTCCTCATTAGAAATAGTATAATGTCTTAGCATAAAGTAATAGTTGTTCTCCCTTGGTGAATGAAAGGAATGCAGACCAGCACAGAAAATGTGCATGCTGACACGGAAGATTTATTTATAATCAATTTTAAAATCATTATTTCAAACAGCTCCCGTAGCTCAGTTGGTTAGAGCGTTGGTCTTATGAGCCGAAGGTCGCGAGTTCGAGCCTCGCCGGGAGCACTTTTTTGAATGCAAAATTGAAGTTTTTTTTTTTCTAGATATTTTTGTTTTGATAATGCTCCTAGATTTTTTTTCCTCATTCCTGAATGCAAAGTTGAAGTTTTTTTTCTAGATATTTTTGTTTTCATAATGCTCCTAGATTTTTTTCCTCATTCTTTACCAGGAACTAGCAGAACTTTTTTGAATGCAAAATTGAAGTTTTTTCTAGATATTTTTGTTTTGATGATGCTCCTAGATTTTTTTTTCCTCATTCTTTACCAGGAACTACCAGAGGGTTTGAAGTTTTTTCTAATGGTCTAATGAAGCTCTATGAAAACATATGTCACATTTAGTTGTTAGAGTACACTTTCAGTTTGACTCCAATATCAATAATACTTTTTTCGTTTTGATAATGCTCCTAGATTTTTTTTTCCTCATTCTTTACCAGGAACTAGCAGAGGGTTTGAAGTTTTTTCTAATGGTCTAATGAAGCTCTACGAAAACATGTCACATTTAGTTGTTAGAGTACACTTTCAGTTTGACTCCAATGTCAATAATACTTCGTGGTATGGTACATTTTCTGGTCATCCAAAACCGACACATCAGATAATAATCCAATCAAAAACTAACTAACTAACCGTGTCCGAATATGAAAATCAAATATATATTGACCGGAGAGTACTAGCCAGGACTGCGTGTGTTATATATATACGTGATCACCCAGACGAGCTCCGACTGAGCAGCAACTATTAGATGGCCAAAATTAATAAAGTGTTTGTGAACAAAGTTTAGAGAGCACACAAGGGTGATCAGAGCTACTAAGAAATTTAATATTTTTTGAATCATCCTTGACAGTAGGTTGATCGCATAGTAAATCTTGGTGCATGTTCTTGTTTAACTCAACTAGTTACTTGAACATGCGTTGCTACATGCAAAATAAATATAAATCCTGACATGTGTGACAACCACAATTTGAACATCAAAAAGCATTAAAATGGGCAAATATTAAGTTCTTAATTCAGAATATGTAGAACAATTTGCATTGTACCGTGCAAAGAAAGTGATCCAATGTCTATCAAACAGGAAGCTCATGACTAGAAAAAATATTTTATTTTATAAATAAGAGGTTTGTTACACGGCTTGGAATTAATTGTAGCCATTCATTGCCTGCAATCTAATGACTAAAATTTAGGAGGAACCGAATGAACCAAAGTTGTGGACCGAAACTTAAATCTCATGGGCACGGAACCAAATGTCCTCCGGTTGTCTCACTAAACTTATTGACCGGAACCAATAACATATGGATCCGGAATTGGATTCCTCTCAAGCATCGTAAAAAGTTACTATAAATATGGACTTCTGCTTCACATTGGTACATATATGTGGTCTGCACATGAATTATATGTGCAAGCAAGAACAAACAAATAGCGATTAGACGATGGCATCATGAGGGAGTAAAAAAACAAGCCATGAAGTTCCAAATTACAAAATATATGCAAAAATCTATTCAGACCTCTAACAGCCGCCTGGTTCACCCTTTCTTCAATAGTTTGGAATTAGGGAAGATCTGTCCAATGCTTGGCATCCCTAGCACATTGGCCACAAAGTAGAATTTAAATGGAATACATTGATGGTTCTATTAAATATTGGTGTTTTTATGTCTTCTAAAGAACTAGCGTAGACGTATGTGCAACACGCATGTGATGCGGGGTGATTGACCAGGTAATAAGAATGAGGGACAGGAAAAGGAAAGAAAGAACTAAAAACAAGGGGATCTCATTGATTGACGTCGTCCTTCCTTTTCATATTAATTCCAAGATAAGAAAAGTACTCGTTGTGTATGAGTACAAAATGAGGTGAGAAAATAAAAGACTAAAAGGTAGAAATATTTTTTTTCTATCAGTTTTAGACCTTTTCTAACTCTTTCCAACCTATGCAGTGGGACCAACGTGAGGGGTACACTGAAACCTAAAAAGATTTTTCTAAAATTCGCTCATTTATAGTGTAGACTATAAAAAAAAGCACTTAGTCATAAAAATGGAAGGAAGCTATGGATGCTAATATGGCTCTTAAAAAATACACATGACACTTAATTCCACCGGAGTTATGAGAGAATTTGATAGACTATAAATTAGTTTATAAATTATGATATACTATATGATATACAGTATGATGACTACTATAAATTAGTTTATAAATTAGTTTATGAAAGAATTTGATAAACTATATGATATACAATATGATGACTACTATAAATTAGTTTATAGAATTTGATAGACTATAAATTGGTTTATTAAAAAGTTAGATGATAGCCTAGAGAAAAATAGAAGGCTAGATAGCTAGAAAAGAATTTTAGAAACTATATGATATACAATATGATGACTACTATCAAAGTTGTTTGATCCATTGTTGTGTCGAGAGGATGGAGTATTTACCAGCTGGGTCATTCATGGTGTTCTGGAAGAAGTGGTGCACATGAAGCAACAACCACATGCGCATGAGGATAAACTATCGCTTAACTATGTGTGCAAATTAGACAATGCATTGCATGGACCCGGCATGTTCCTAGAGCTTGGTATTCCCACCTTAAGTACAAAATTGGGTGAAGTTGTTTTTAGGACATCAAAGGCGGATAAATCATTGTTCGTGTACAATTGAGAGCATGCCACAACTTTTAGTCTTATATGTGTTGATGATATTATTATTGCTAGTTTAGCTAAAGATGCTATTACTGCTTTGTTGAAAGATTAAAGAAATATTTGCACCAATAGACTTTGGGGATTTGTACTGTTTTGGTGGGGAGTGTTGAGGTAAATAAGGTAAGCCATATATTTTATTACACAAGAAAAAAACACCTTAGATATAGCAAAAAAAAAAAAAAGTAGACATGCTGAGTCGCAAACTTGTAAGTTCACCTTGTTAGCAGTGATAAGCTTTCAATACTTGAATGACCTTGTTAGGAACTAATTAATGATGCAACTCAATAAAGGAGTAGTTAGAGTTGTGCTCTACTAGATAGTGCATACCCATAGACTGACTTGACATATATTATGTCTAGATGATGGAAGGCCCATTGGAGGTTTTGCAATTTTTCTTAGATCCAATCTCATTGTTGACGCGGCTTATGAACGAAAATTATACATCATTTTATATTGTTTTTACCTATTATTATGCGTCAACTTTGCCTTTCACTAACAAATAACATAGATTATTGTGGATTTTGCAATATTGTCTTGGAAATTGTCTACTTGTAATTTTTTGCAGGTTTTGGGCCAATTTTAAGCAAAATTCATCAAAGTCTACCTCGAGTAAAAAGACCTCTGAATATTATTCAATAATGGAAGAAGAAGCCCAATTAAAGACCCATCAAATGAAGCCCAATTCTAGAAGACTCGACAAGATCTCGGGATACAGAAGAATCTGGAAGGTTTAGAGTCCGAAAAAGACTCCAGGAAGATTTATATGAAGGTTATCCCGAAGCCCGCGAAAGATGGAAAGCAGAGGAGGTCCAGGGACTCCAGGTCGGCCGACCTGGAGCCCTTTGGTCGGCCGACCCCACCCCCTCCCGAAGGCGGTTGAGGTTTCCTTTTCGGCTACGGCATCCTCAGGGTATTTAAAGCGAAGCTGAGCCCCTGGTCGAGGCATCCAATTCATTACCAAGGCGACAAGATGTAGAGAAGAGGGACAACAACTAGATGAGAGCTGAGGGTCGAGTTTCTAGTCTAGGTTTAGAGCTTCTTCTAATCCCTAGAGGTAATTAGAGGCCTTGCATGGTGCTCTAATTACCTAGCTCCAGAGGTCTAATTGTATCATCAAGCGCTATGGCCATGGTTGTAAGTATGATACAGGTTATTAATGAAAGCATTGTTCTTGTCTATTTATCATCTTCTTGTTCTAATTATGCTTGTTCTAGCTGTAATTAACTTTATGTCTAGATGCATGTTAATTAGATCATGTCATTAAGGGTTTTATTCATCTAGCGTTCTTGGTCGTTGATCTAGCTTACTAATGATATAGTTTGTATGTCTAGTTCTTTTGATCGTGGTGATTAGAGGTTCTAGTTGTGCTAATTATGTTATTAGACCATATAAGGTAGTTGGAAGTCGATTCTCTAATTACGTGCCTGTTGAAAGCTTTTCGTCGATTACCTGGTTACCAGTGACAGTGGAGCCCGGGGAAAGGTTAAGCAGATCTAGGGGGTTAGGTTGATTGATCTTGATTTAATTATGCTATGATGAATATGCTTGATCATGCTTGTTTACCTTGAGTTGCTAGTTATCTCGTTGCTTTTATCTATTTGTTTTGTTCTTATCATGCATGTCTTGGATCCAATTAGAGCTTGATTAGAGACTAGTTAATACCCCTTAATTAGTTTTCTAGTTTTGTTCTAATTGTTTATCTTATATATATTAGTATAGTTTAGACGTAGATTAGATATAGATTAGAGCTAGTTTATTAGTAGATTAGAACTTCTCTTTTATCTTTAGTTTATCATAAACTCTTGTTATTTAGCTCTCAATTAGTTCGTTCCTTGGATTGACATAAACCTACGATACTCATCATAGGGAAAAGCTACACACGATACTGTCGCTTGCAGTATAAGGTTTGCCATGCTTAAGTGCTGTCAACAAGCTTTTCTGGCGCCGTTGCCGGGGAACTAATTAATCGAGTCCTAATTAATTTGAGTTTATATTTAATTTTGTCTTTTGTTTCTAGTTTTAATATTTAGTTTGTGTTTAGTTTTTGTGTTTTAATTTTAGTCTCTAATTATTTAGTATACTCTAATTATGTTCTTATTCTCTAAATTGTGTTCTTTTGTTCATCGTTCGTTCTTATAGTTTAGACTAACCTAGTAGCTAGCTGTTATTAGATTTTGATTTTGTCTTTTCTTAATTTAGTCTTTTATCTTTAGCTTGTGTATTTTATTTTTAGTTTAGTTTAATCTATTAGAATATAGTTTCTCCTATATATATGAATATTTCTACAACTATTACATAGGAGCAACTATGGTGATAAAGGTAAGTCTGCTGTGTCAATTAAGTTTTTAGGACTAATGTTCTTTGGAGTTTATTTGTGCTAAGCTACAGATAATGGAGGATTAGCCGAGATGGTTGTAGAAGCTAAGGATTGCTTGAGTATAAGGAAGATGAAGATATGGAAGGTTTGTCTCAAGTCCAATCCAAGCTCCAACAAAATCTCGAGCTACTCTCGGAATTCAGGACAGCAACACCTTGCGGGGCGAGTCTGGAGACCTTAACGACGTCGGATGAAGAAAGTCCGAATACCAAAGTTGTAGATCTTTTCGAGCTCTTCAAGATAGAGTCAGAGTTTGCATTATTTAGACTTCAGAAGGTGAAGTTATGGTCGAAATACTAAAGGGTACAGAATAAGGGAAGCTGAATTTCGAGAAAGACAAGAAGTTTTTTTTCTCCAAGACTTGATGGTGCATACAATCATTGTGATCCAAGGAAGAATTGAACTTAACTTCTTCAGGATTAAGGTAATTCTTGTTTTAATCATAAATATAATTAAAGTTTACCTATATTTGATTGGAGCATTGTTTATTAATGATCATTAAGATGTTATTTGGTTGATTGCTACCCTATCCCTTCTTTTATTTTGTCTTCCGTTTGTTTGTGAAACCTTTATTCATACTTGGAGATTAGTTTAGATTAGCTTCTCAATCCATAGCTTTGCAATGCTTAATTTCCAATATGGTGCCCACCGATTTGATACAAATCGCATGTTCTTTTAGTAGATCTTTTTACTTTAATTAGTTGATTGAATCTACTCATGCTTAGAGATGGTTAGAGTTTGCTAAGTTCTTCAATTCTCAGGTTTAGTGTTTAATGTTAGATTTAACTTTTGTGTTTTATAAAACTAAATTTGAGAGTCAAAGTTTATGCAAAAGTTGAGGGGGTTAACCACTTTCTTTCGGCATTTCTAAAGTGGTTTAACCCAGGCTCATTAAATGTTCATATTGCTTTTTGAAATTTTAAACATAAACATGTGCAAGTTTTTAATGATATATTATATGTGCACAATATTATCTTTGAATAATTAAAATTTGAAAACCTTTGTCTCTCTAAAAAAGAACCCCGGTTAGAATTTTATCTAAGCCTTATTTTATTTTATTTCTTTCAAAATCATCTCTCTACTTTGGCCAAAATCATTAGAAACCCATTATCTTGTTTATTCCTTGTTTGATTTTATGAATCAAGCTTATCTATGTGCTTTAATGTTTTGCTAAGTATTTCAATTTGAATTATAGTTATCTTTGATTCATGAATCAAATGTTTGTTTAAATCCTAATCAACCATGTGACTCTATATTTATCTCTAATCAATACCATGATGCTATTATGTTATTATATTATATATATATATTGTGTGCACTACAAGCTAACCATGCAGAGAAGTTCACACTTCATGTGAAACAATGAGATCAATGGTGAAAGAGTACAAGACAAATTAATGATGATTGGGACAAGGATTTGACAATTTGAAGACATCATCAGAATTTGCAAAACTTTGGTTGAGTTTCAAATTGGAGAGTGAGTGGAATGAATGGAGAAGGAATTGAAGACAAAAGTTAAGCCCATGAAGCTTCAAGATCAACAATGGTGGGCCTAGACAATTTCCTCCAACACCCAAGTCTAAAAGATTGAAGATTGTCAACATCAGGGAGCTAAAAACAGAAAGCTGAGATGTCATCAACATGGAGCTCGACCTCAAGAGTCAAAGACAGAATATTTTCTTATATTTGGAAAGCCCATGAAGTCCTCTTTCCAACGCAACAAGAACCACTCAATTTGGAGTTTCCTACAAGGAGCAATGTGCAAATCATTGAAGACTGCGCGGGCTGAATTGAAGTCTGGACAGAACGCAATGCTTGAGTAAAACGGGCATAACTCCTTCATACGGAATCGGATTTAGACGCATAAGTACTCGTTGGAAAGATAATTTCATAGACTATCCAATAGATCTATTGTTTGAGGTATGTTATGTTCGAAATTAATGAGATATACAACGAGGAAGGAGGTGGCAGCAACAATGGTGATGACTACTTGAGGAAGATGGTGACAACGATGATGAAGAAAGCTTGGGCAGTGCTTCCATAAGATTTTCATGATCAAGTTCAGTTGCAAGGAGCTTCAAGGACATTGGTACATGAAGACACAAGCAGAGGATTGTGCATACAAGTGATGCTTTGATCAGGACACGATGAAGCTACACAATTAAGTTATCAAGCTGCATGGACACTTCGGATTCTTACTCCAAGGACCATGGCTTCACTTCAACGAAGGTAAGTAAGAAGTCTAGCTTTATGACTTTAACTTAAGCGCTTTTTGGGAGGCAACCCGTTCTATCTTAGTGTTAAAACTTAGTTAGGTTTTAATTTTGAATTAAGGATTTGATAGCTTTTAGGCAGCTACTCTCACTTACGTAGCTATCTAAATTTAATATTTACGTAGACTTTGCCAGTTTTTGATATTGAATCAACTTTAAGTAAGAGAGAAATAATTTTATTAGATTTATCCTTATTGTGTGATTTTCAAAATCTTTCTCTCTAATTTTATCCAAAAACTAGGCAACTACCTAAGCTACGTAAATTAATTAATTGATTGATTTATCTTTTAATTAAATAACTAAATATTTGTTTTTATAATAAAATAAAATATAGGTTTAATTTTCAATATGCTAAATAGAGATAATCTTTAATATGAAAATTAATTCTATCTACTTGTGTGCTCTAAAGTTATTAACCCTACATTAGTAGGAATATTTGCTTATATGCAAATTAAGGACTTAGAGTTAGTGAAGATAATCAACAACTTAGTGTAGATAATTAATTTAGGCAACATTGGATTCGCTTCTTATCTTGAACCATCATCAAATAATCTAAATAATAGACTTAGGATAAGGATCTTTGGAGAGCCTCCAAAGGGATAAACCTATATTTAATTTAATCTGTCCAAAGCTGCATGCACGACGTCCAAATTGTAGAGGAAGCTATCCATAATGATCAGGTGTCCAAGGAGCAACTTGCAGGAGAAGGAAGAGAGCCAGCAAGACCCTGGCTCGGCCGACCAGACCCCCCTTGGGTCGGCCGACCCAAGGTGTTCCTTCACCAAAAGCACCTCCCCTTCAAGCCACCTCTTTGCCTATAAGTTTTACATCTTTGTTGCTGCTTTTCTTTACCAGAAAGTGTCATAGAGTCAGTGTTAAAGTCGTTGAGTCTTTTAATAGAGAAATGGGAAGCATGGCACCACCCTTTTGAATCTTTTGCCTGTGGCTAGTTAACTTAACTTTTGTTTTAAATAATCACCATTACATCACTTCTTATTTGTTTTTTCACCTTACATTTGCATTAACATTTATTATCCACACTTGCTTTATTAGTTTTGAAATTTTCATAATCTTTTCGATGAATGCTTTATTTTACTCGACGGAGTTTTCTTGGTAAATTAAGTTTAAACGTGATGTTTAGATTTGATTTGAGACCATCATCATTAAGTTTAATTGAATGTTTCTCGCTAATCGTATCTTTTGTGGATAAGGTACCTTTCATTTTATTGCATTTAAATTAAATTGCATGTTTGCATTATAATTGGCTTGGTTGTTTAATTTAACTTTATGATGCATGCTTTCATATTTATGAAAATATTTACGTGGTGTTTTCCTTAGCAATTTTATGTAAGCATGGTGCTTAGATTTAGTTGTTGATCATCATTATGAAGTTAATTAACCTTGCTAGTTATCCATAATATCATTTGATTGGTTTATAAGCTTTGCAATGTGCTTTGGTTTTCTTGTGCTGTTTTGAGTTAATAATCTTGATAAAACATGGTGTTTTAATCTTGGTTAATTATAATCTTAATGGCTATAGAGAGACTTAGCGATCATGTTGTAAACATGGTGTTTTAGAACTTGGTTTAATCGTTGTCTTTGTTTATTTGCTTATCTCCTACATAATTACACGTTTGCATTCATATACATCCATTAGTTTTGCTTTTCTTTTTAAACTAGGCCACAAGTTAAAAGTCTTTGGGAATATTTTTAGATTATGGTAAATTGCTTCTACTCTCAACCGTTACCTCGAGAGTAGCGTGTGCACTTGAATTATTTTTGCAGGAAATTATTTAATGACAAGTAAATTGAAGGAATATCCGGTAACATATTTCTAACACCTTCTCTTTACATTTTAAATTCTGCATTTATTTACCTATGTCTATGAATTTGGTGTTCCCTTTGTGTTTCTCTTGTTTTTAGTGTGTTAGTTTAGATTTATTTTGTGATTAATACTACAACCATGATCTATGCTTAATTAGTTAACATTGTTTCAAGAAAATGATGAAAGTTGCCGCTTTATCTTTATTATGCTTTGATTTTGGTTAGTCATATTAGCAAGCTCTCATAATACATATTTAATTGAACTAGCCAGCAAATTTGTGATTGATTATGATTTTTCATAAAGACCCATATGATTTAATTTTTGCAAGGTTTATTCTTTGACATGATCATCTCCTTGTTTATTTTTATTGCTTATAAATATCGTTATCAACTTTTATGAGATTATCTTGCAATAGCCATTCCTACCAGAGCCATATTTATTTTAAACCTTAGATTTATCAGATTTGTTTTTAAATGAATTGGATCAAGACCGTAATCTAGGGTATGAGACTTAGAAGCTGGTCATTCAATTTTGCGTATCTTTTCTTTGCTAGCCTTTCTATCCATGCATTGTGTCTCTCTACATTGGAGAGAATACAAACTTCGCTGGATATCCATCCTTAAACCAAGATTATCTTTTTGTGTATCCTCCTTGACCACAACCTATTATTTTCTGGAGTATTTAAGGGATTAAATATTGTTCTTTTTAGACAGCTCCATCCCCTAAGTTAATTGTTATAGTGATAATACTCTAGGGCGAGGGTGAGTATTATTCAAGTGTGGGGATGGAGAGCCATTATCTTATTATAATGGATTTTGTATAAAGGTTTTTGAGGAGGCATAAAAAATGAAAAAAAAGTAAAAAAAATGAAAAAAAAAGGGAGCCGAGTGGCGCCCAGAAAAAAAGAAAAAAAAGAAAAAAGAAAAAAAAAAGGCCAAGTGGCCAAAGTAGAATTAGGTATAAAAAAAAAAGAAAAAAAAAATGCCCCTCAATAATCTTCGAAGTATTTTTATATAGTGTTTTCTTTAGTGAGTGATATCCTATTTATATAGTCCAGAAAATATTCCAACCATGTGCAATCCGATAGCAAGGACTTCATTTGTGCCTTGAGATCACCCAATGACACTTGCACATGTCCACTATTCTAAATGTGTGTGTTCCATCCTTTCTCTCTCAACCTTATTTTATTCCATGACCTTTTTGACAAGTCTCACTAAAACCAGCAGATTTCTTTCTTGGTTTGACAATATTTTGAAAATAAATTTTGATTAGGATCCATACCAAGCTCCAGATAAGCTTCCACTTTATATGTTTATATATTCATTAGTTATCTTTTAGATATTGAGAGACTGGAGAGTTGAGTGTGTTTCTTTGGCTTTGCAAGAATTTATCTCTTATTGTTTGATTATATTTTCCAAAAACTTATTGCTAAAATGAGGAGATGAGTCATTGATAAGTTTGAACTTTTGCTAATTCTTTTATTGTGGGATGAGCTTAATTGAATTTCTTTTCTTTCATAATTTGCTGGTTCAAACTAAAATTTTGAGAGAGCTTGTTAGTTTGATTAATTAAGATTAGAGTATGAAAAAGTTAATGTTTGGCAATGCTGATTCTTGACTTACTCGAGGACGAGCAAGGTTTAAGTGTGGGGATATTGTTGACGCGGCTTATGAACGAAAATTATACATCATTTTATATTGTTTTTACCTATTATTATGCGTCAACTTTGCCTTTCACTAACAAATAACATAGATTATTGTGGATTTTGCAATATTGTCTTGGAAATTGTCTACTTGTAATTTTTTGCAGGTTTTGGGCCAATTTTAAGCAAAATTCATCAAAGTCTACCTCGAGTAAAAAGACCTCTGAATATTATTCAATAATGGAAGAAGAAGCCCAATTAAAGACCCATCAAATGAAGCCCAATTCTAGAAGACTCGACAAGATCTCGGGATACAGAAGAATCTGGAAGGTTTAGAGTCCGAAAAAGACTCCAGGAAGATTTATATGAAGGTTATCCCGAAGCCCGCGAAAGATGGAAAGCAGAGGAGGTCCAGGGACTCCAGGTCGGCCGACCTGGAGCCCTTTGGTCGGCCGACCCCACCCCCTCCCGAAGGCGGTTGAGGTTTCCTTTTCGGCTACGGCATCCTCAGGGTATTTAAAGCGAAGCTGAGCCCTGGTCGAGGCATCCAATTCATTACCAAGGCGACAAGATGTAGAGAAGAGGGACAACAACTAGATGAGAGCTGAGGGTCGAGTTTCTAGTCTAGGTTTAGAGCTTCTTCTAATCCCTAGAGGTAATTAGAGGCCTTGCATGGTGCTCTAATTACCTAGCTCCAGAGGTCTAATTGTATCATCAAGCGCTATGGCCATGGTTGTAAGTATGATACAGGTTATTAATGAAAGCATTGTTCTTGTCTATTTATCATCTTCTTGTTCTAATTATGCTTGTTCTAGCTGTAATTAACTTTATGTCTAGATGCATGTTAATTAGATCATGTCATTAAGGGTTTTATTCATCTAGCGTTCTTGGTCGTTGATCTAGCTTACTAATGATATAGTTTGTATGTCTAGTTCTTTTGATCGTGGTGATTAGAGGTTCTAGTTGTGCTAATTATGTTATTAGACCATATAAGGTAGTTGGAAGTCGATTCTCTAATTACGTGCCTGTTGAAAGCTTTTCGTCGATTACCTGGTTACCAGTGACAGTGGAGCCCGGGGAAAGGTTAAGCAGATCTAGGGGGTTAGGTTGATTGATCTTGATTTAATTATGCTATGATGAATATGCTTGATCATGCTTGTTTACCTTGAGTTGCTAGTTATCTCGTTGCTTTTATCTATTTGTTTTGTTCTTATCATGCATGTCTTGGATCCAATTAGAGCTTGATTAGAGACTAGTTAATACCCCTTAATTAGTTTTCTAGTTTTGTTCTAATTGTTTATCTTATATATATTAGTATAGTTTAGACGTAGATTAGATATAGATTAGAGCTAGTTTATTAGTAGATTAGAACTTCTCTTTTATCTTTAGTTTATCATAAACTCTTGTTATTTAGCTCTCAATTAGTTCGTTCCTTGGATTGACATAAACCTACGATACTCATCATAGGGAAAAGCTACACACGATACTGTCGCTTGCAGTATAAGGTTTGCCATGCTTAAGTGCTGTCAACACTCATATCATAGAATGCACACAAATAAGCTGTTGCAAGCGAAATATAAGACATCAGTTAATTCTATGATTGAAATAATGTGGGTACCAACTCTCCTCCAGGAACTTGGAATTTAGAGTCTTAAGCCGGTTATAGTGTGATAATCTTGGAGCTAAGTATCTCTCTAATCATGCATTTCATGCGAGAACTATAAACATCGAAGTTTATTTTCATTTGTGGGAGAAAGAATATCTAAAAGACTTGAAAAATGAAATTGTTCCCTCCAAAGATCAGATAGCAGACAAGTTCACAAAGCCATTGGCAGCAAGACAACTAAAGAAGTATAGTACAATCTCAACTAAGATAAGTTGTAATTGAGGGAGATTGTTAGAGAATTGGTTTGTTCATATCTGTGTGTTATATGGTCAAGCTCAATGCAATATAACTGACTAGTGCTACAATCTAAGAGGAGTAGATGCAGATGATCTTTTTCCGTTGTAAAGTTTTTGATCTCCTTCTTAGCTGTACATGATTCTAGCAAACTCTTTAATCCTAATTGGTTAATGCCTCCATATAAAATATAGATGTGTCCTCTGTACGGAGGTTAATGGCTTCATATACGGAGGTTCAAGCTTCTTGCATATGTATTTGACTGTTGTTTTCTCACACATAAAAAATCACTTCACATAAACCACTCTAGGAGGAAAATTATAACTTGTAACACATGCTAGAGTACATACATAATTAGAATTGCATTTTTCTTAGGACATAATTCTAGCTAGTTTCATTTATCAAATTCAACATTGAGACATATTGGGCAGATGAATTTTTTTGAAAATTTGCACGAAGGAATATAAAAGTCTCACCTTGTAAGTCGTACCAGACCCTACGTCCCTACATATACAACTGGGATATATATTGTACAATACTACCATTCACTAGAGTCGTAGCCGTCCCTCAATCAATTGTCCTGCTTTGTGCATGTGCAACTGGGCATGTGCTCCGTCTCTGACATACTAAAACTGCATGTGCAATTGGACATGTCCCTCAATCAATACTAAATCAATTCTTCTTATGACATAAATACTATTCCCTCTGTTCTAAATTCTAAGGGGTTCTAGTCCTTTTTTTATTTGCCCATATGGCCATATTCATATGAATGTTGATGAATCTAGTTATCTAGACATATATTGAACACACAATAATGGAAGATTGAATTTTAGTAGAAGCTTACAACTCCTTACAATTTGGATGGAGGGAATAGCTAGTTTCATTTGTCAAATTCAACATTGAGATATGTTAGGCGTAGGAAACTTTTAAACAAAATCAGACGGAGGAATATAAGGCCTCATTTAAAACACAGAAATTTTACATAAATCCTATATCCTATATAGCTATATAGATGGAGGCCACTAACTATTTCTCTCAACATGCAACCTATCCACATCATCAAGGTCCACTAGCCACCACACTGTTCAATGAATGGTTTCATCGATTTTTTGTGGCTAATCTCACTCATGCATGTGTTTAAAATTGGCTAGTCTCACTTATGCATGTGTTTAAAATGAAGGAAAAAATATGCACTCGATCATCATGCTTTAATCACATATTGCAATTCATTCAATAGTTACTTTAAGTTATTCCTTAGATCATGTGTTATTTCATAGATTAATGGTGTTACACTTCTCATAGGCTCTAAAGGTAAGTCTTACAACTCTATATATGAATGCATTTAATTTTATTTCCCAATCAGTTCTGTAAATATTCTCCAACTAATAATCAGATCAACTTCTCTCTTCTGTTGTCTGATATTAAATCTTATATCATTTATATCTCAACATTATTTTTTCCATTAGTAGGGAGACAGAGTGCCGCCAAACATTATATGCTATATATGCATGTCAAAGTTCACGAATAAGATTAGTTGCGTTTTTATTCTATAGAGGAAAACTGGAATCATATTGTTAAGAAGTTTACTTAAAACCAATAAACTGATATCCTAGGTTGTGAGGTTGACACCATATGAAATGCTCGCTCCACAATATATTTAGCTATTTATTTACATGGTTTCTTAGAACTATTTCTAGAGACGAGCAATAACAGATCAGTAGTTCTAATTGTTCTATTTCTTCTCCACCGAATAATAATGTATTATAGTACATTTTTTTTCAAAATCTACATCTCAAGTCACTCCTTAAATCTCGCAGCAACACATGGAGAAATCACCTAGTTATACATGAATTTCTCAGCAAAAAGTTCAAAAACACAGAAAAAATACAGGAATTGAAATTTTTACACACATTCTAAGGACGTAAAATAGTAAAATCTCACTCTCACCTAGTGGTACCAAAACCTGCATATGCAATGCAACGGTATAATTGTTCACTGGAGCCGTCCCTATCAAATTGTCCTGCTTTGTGCATGTGCAACTGGGCATGGACAAGTCTGGCCCCATGTAGCGGGAGATCTTTTTGGAGAGAAAAAGAAAGGCGTTTTCCGCACTCCGCGAAGCCGCTTCATCACACAACTCGCAACAACCCATCCACCATCACTCGTCGTTGTGCGGTTCCAATTCCAAGTGCACCCATTTCCGAGTCCGACCCGGCGGGGCGGCGACCCGGACACCGCGGGCGCTCACCGACATGTGGGCCCTCAACAACGCCAAGGCCGGCGGGCCCTGCGTCACGCCGCGCCGCCCCGCGCCGCCCTCCCTCGCGTCACCGTCGGCGGCGGCGGGGCGGAGGGTCTGGAGGCCCAGCCCCGTGTGGGCGCCGCTGGTGGCGGTGCGTGCGTCGGGGGGCGGTGCCAGGAAGGACGGCCCCGGCGGTGGCGAGGGCAGCGGCGAGGAAGCCGAGAGCAAGGCGTCGTCTTCCGGTGAGGCCCGCCCTTCTCGTG
Organism: Paspalum notatum; assembly: GCA_022530915.1. Lineage (NCBI taxonomy): Eukaryota > Viridiplantae > Streptophyta > Magnoliopsida > Poales > Poaceae > Paspalum > Paspalum notatum. The sequence goes on from CM039692.1 coordinate 32,031,418, forward strand.
ATGTACTGTGCCTATTATGACGCGTGCGAATCGCAGCGGTTAGGCTCGGGAAGGTGGGTGTGAGGTGTCATGTTTGTTTTGGTCGATTCGCATACGGAATATAGGCCGCACCCGCACCTTTTCCATGGATCCGGTTCGATGGCGATTGAGAATTGAGCATGAGGCTTTGTGAGATTTGGCGAGACGGATATGCGATTTGGTTATGTTTCGCCTTTCAATTCAATGGATGTAGTGGTGGAACTGCTGTTTGGTGTTGATTGTGTATGGATTTCCCCCCACATGCAAGCTGTTGATTCTAATAAATTTGGCATATACTCCCTCCCTCCGCTCAAAATTGTAAATGATTATGCTATGCTTTGAATAGATTCATCATTCATGCAATTTTCTATGTATGATTCATCACCATTCATACGAACATGGACAGAAAAAAAAAGGGTTATACCCTTATGATTTGGAACAGAGGGAGTATTATATAATCTACATTAGGATCATGATCCAATATAAGGTAAGTGGCAAGTGGACAAGTGGTAACACGTGATCAGATACGACGTTATGGCCTGAGTTCTTTCGTGGTGTGGTGACCTTTTCCAGATCATCAACTAGAAATCTAGGATGCTTAATTGGCCTTGGTACTGCTGAACTACTGGTTTTGTTCGTGCAGGGCATGATGATGCATCTGCCTCGGCAGGCGATGCCTCTGCTGGACTGAACCTACCGCATGGTGATTCAAAATCCAGCTATTGGCGAGATGTTAGGGCGAACCTTGTGCGCCGTGAACATGTGAGTTTGGTCTCCTATTGGAGTAGAATATGTACTATTTTTAGAATTTGACAATGTTTTAAAGCAGATGTCAAAGTGATTTCACTCCCTTCTGTTGGACCTTAGTAGTATGTTCCTAGAAACTAGTAGCCATGCTGAACTTAGCTAGCTTCACTTCACTGATAGCATTGTTACTCCAACGTGGGTAGACGTAGATGCTTATGTGATTTCCATTTATCGATATGCTCCACAGTCCACACTGTTCACATATAAGCACATTATTGTGTAGTGTCTTTCAACAGTGTGTTCTGGAAGTAGGATTTCGGATTTCAAATGCGGCACTACAATTCGTGTTAAGGGAAAAAAAACACTCTGAAAATGAATCTTCCATTGTCAAATTCACTACTTGATCAAGATTGTTATCACACGAGCTATTGTTGGGATCTCATTGCATGTATTTATATATTGGTGTAGGGTAGTTTCCATTGTTTTTAAAAGATTGCTGTCAAGTTATTTTCATTTTTTTTTTTTGGCAAAGAGACCATCATCACCAATTTGTCATTGCAACCATACAGCTCCGGGTATTTCACAGATTGTATTTCCTTTGTGTTTTTGCTTATGCCTCTGAATCAGGAGCTATTGGTGGATCCAAGTGCCCCTCCAGGGTCAAAGGCATCCTCAGTAGATCCAGTAAAGCTTCCTCAAAAGTGGGCTCATGCTATTACAATGCCAGAAGCAGGGTGTGTTTTGGTTGCTACTGAGGCGCTTGATGACGACAGCATATTTGAAAGAACTGTAATCTTCCTCCTCAGACTTGGTTCTAGGGGTACGTTGGGTGGCCCATTCGGTGTCATCCTGAACCGTCCACTTTACACAAAGATCAAGCATGTGAATCCATCGTTCCGAGACCAGGCAACCCCTTTTGGTGACAGCCCCCTCTTCTTCGGAGGCCCTGTCGACATGAGCATGTTCCTGGTGAGGACTAACGACGTCTCACGTCTCAAGGGATTTGAGGAGGTCATACCAGGCATCTGCTACGGCTTCCGAACTGACCTTGAAAAGGCCGCTGTTCTGATGAAGAGTGGTGCAATCAGGACCCAGGACCTGAGGTTCTATGTCGGGCATGCAGCCTGGGACTATGAGCAGCTGTTAGGTGAGATCAGGGCGGGGTACTGGGCTGTTGCATCTTGCAGCACGGATGTAATCAGCGATGCCTTGGCAGGCGACCCTTCTTGCCTGTGGACCGAGATACTGCAGCTGATGGGAGGCCAGTACTCGGAGCTCGGCCAGAAACCGAAGGAGGACAGCTCGTAGATGTTTCCTCATTAGCGATGTAATTTGTTACAGCAAAGATTGGGATCAGGTCTGTACATAATTGGAACAGGGTAATCCGCCTGCTACAAAGCTTCATATAGCCGCCGGTATGCATTGGTTGTACTGAAACAGGCTCTGTAATGGCTGGTTGCTCGTGGATGCCAGCAATTGGCGGATGTGTAGTACTGTAGTGCATTTGATGAAACACGTCATAAAAGGCATAAGGTGTCTATAACTTTCCCCCAAAAGACGGTAAAAGATTTGCCACTAGTTTTATTCGGAGAAAAAAAAGGGGGACGACCCCTTTTTACGGTGAATTACACAACAAGGGTGTCTATACTAAGCCATGAAAAGTGCATTAGCTGCATTTCAGAATATTTGTGCATCAATGGCATGTCAGTCTGCCTGTGTTCATTACCAATATTCTTCTCCATGGTATATGCCCATGCTTTAGTGACATGAACATGGGTACTTCTGGAACGTAGGATGTTTATAGAAATCTCATAAAAAACACAGATTTTAGGAAAAGTTCCCGCAATTTAAAGGATGCCATGGTCTTTTGGAGAATGCCATTTGACTTGTCCAATTATATGGAGAGTTTAGAAACAGCGTGCGGGTTGTCATATACTTAGGCTATTCCCAATGGGGTGCTTCAAATGAGTTTCTCAAAACACTGTTTGACACTGTTTGATAATTTGGCACTGTTTGATATAAATGATGCACTGTATATAGAGAGATGGGTAGTTGAAATACTGATAAAGAATGAGATTTGAGGAGTGTTGTGGTAAAGAGCCTCGTAGAGTCGTAGGCGCCTCCGAAAGCAAAAGTTGGATGCTGTCGAATCAAAGAGTGGAGGTGGTTCCTCGTCCAATACTGGATTGCAACTTGAAACCAGTCAAGGCGGCGGAAGCCGTGGGTTCTGGAACATTCTCCGTCAAACGGAAGCGGTGGGCAACTTCTGGCGGCTAGCAAGAAACGTGACCAGATTCCATCGAGCTCAAAAGGAATTGGGCTGCTTACGTTCAGGGGAAAAAAGATTTAAAAAAAGGCATTTCGCTGCCTTTCTGGACAACTGAACTTTGCACCCGATTCATAGACCTGCTCATTGCTCATGACGAGCGGCGACCAAAGCCCACCGCGAAGAGGCAAGTGCGACGACCGAAACTGCCGCGCTGACCGCCGCCGGCGGCACGCCGGCGACGGCGAACAGGGTTCACGTCAGCTAGCATGCGAGGGGTTGATTGGTTCGAGGCTTTGAGTGGCTAGGCCAAACTTTGGCCACGGTCAAACCTAATTTGATCATAAATTAAAATTTAGTCAAACAACAAATTACTCATTTATATGATTTGGACATAGCCAAATAAACCATATAGATAAAAATTATGTTATATAATATAATTTTAATTCAAAATCAAACACGGTCAAAATGCGACTAAAGTTTGACTTAACCATTCGAGACCACTATCCAATAAGGCCTGAGATACAGGCTCCGAGAAGTGTGTGGTGCAGTCGCCGCTGAGGCGACCCCGTGGGAAGCGGAGCCGCTGCAGCGGGACTCATCCGGCCCCGTGCGGCGTGCGCTTTGCTAATTGCGATGGAGGGGACGGGGACGGCGCACTCAAGTGAAGAGTCGTCCGCTCTGAGCGCAATTGACCACACGTGCTTGTTTTCTGCCTCCTCTTCAAGTCAAGGAGTCAAAAACTCAAACCGCTATGACGCCTTCTCCAGATTCCAGAACCTTCTGTTACAGTTCTACGACGTGGTAGTTTGTGACTTTGTGTGTGGTACTGTGGTCGATGAATGATGAAGCCTTACAAAAAAAATACTGATCGTATTTTAAAATAATATAGTAACAATCTTCCTTTTTCATTTTGCTTTCGTGTCACCGAATAAGGGACGTTGTTTATACATATATAAAACGTTGTTGAAACCAAGATTGATTTGTTTTGCTCCTACTACGTACAGTAGGAGTACTACTATCTACGTACCTAATAATGAATTCAAATCAGTATCTCTATGTCGTCTACGCTGATATCCCCATACACAAGCTGCTGGTGGTCACTGCCGGCGCTGGAGCTCCCGCTTCCGCCCGCGCTCGGCGAGGTGGACCAGCAATACGTGCTGCTGTGCGGCGGCGGCGGCGCATACGACGCCGCGGCCGCGCCCTGTGCTGCTACCCCTTCGCCGCCACCTCGCGCGACGCCAACAATGCCGAATCTAGCGCCGGGCTGGACGGGCGGCGGCGCGACGATGGCGGCCGCCGCCCGCGCGTCCACGATCTGCGCGTCGGCGGCCATGCCCGCGTCGGACGCGACGCGCTGCACGGAGCGCGGCGACAGGGGCGCCGCGTGGGCGTGGGCGGCGGCGTAGCACGCGGCGCGGTCGGGGAAGTTGAGGAGGAGGTGGTGGCGGCCGTGGCCGCGGAGGAGGCACGCGGCGGCGTCGTGCGCGACGGCGGCGGCCTCGGGCGCCGCGTAGGAGCCGAGCCACAGGCGCTCCCGCGTGCCGGGCACCCGGATCTCCGACACCCACTTGCCCCACGCCCGCCGCCGCACGCCCCGGTACCGCGGGGCTGCGCGCCGCTGCTGGTCCGCCGCGCCAGGTCTGCCTCCGCCGCCACTCGCCGCGCGGCTCATCGTCGCGTACGTGCTGGGAGTGATCGTCGTGGACGCCGCCGCCCTCTAGCTACTCTCTGGCTCGAGCTCGTGGCGTCTTGTAGGTAGCTAGAGTGGCTGGCTGGCTGTTGGTGGGCGTGCGTGCGCGATCGATGGAGCTCCGAGCTCCGAGCACATGAAGAAGGAAGGACTACACGACACGAGCCACGAGGCGAGTGACACGACGAGTGGATATATATATAGGTGTGGGAACTGGGAATGAAGTCAGCGCGGGCGGGGGGGGCGTTGACATGATCGGCGTGGCGTGGGTAAAATACTGGCGGATTGACCTGCATGGTGGTAAACCATGCACGTGAGGGCACTACCGCTGGGCGGGCGCTGGCCAAGTCAGACGCGACGAGAGGACCGTGGTGCCGTGATGGTCAATCGATCCGGTTTGGTAGCACGATGTCGTGTCCGGCGGCCACGGGCGGTCCGTGTCACTGTCCTGTGGGGCCGCGGTCAAACTTCCCAGTAGGGGTCGGTCAGACGCACCGCTCGCTGGGGCTCGCTCTCGATGGATCATCGTCGGCTCGGCGCCCTCGTGCCGTTTTCCCGTCGTTGAACGGTCCTCTCCCCTCCCCTCGCACTCCCGAAGCTAGCTAGGCACCCCCCCCACGACGGAGCCTATGAGGTCGGCCGGTCGCTGTGCAAGTGCAAGCGACGTCCTGATGGCTCGCGGTGCGCGGGCGTGCCCGATCGAGCGCAAAGGCTCACAGCGACAGCGGCAGCGGCAGCCGCGCGCGTGCTAGCGCAAGCGCTTACGCCATCTGCGATAGAGCCCAATTAATTCCTCGCTCTCTGCTGTCAGCTACAGGTTTACCGGGTGGATTAGTGGCGGCTAAAACCTAAACGGAGACTCTCCATCGGCGTGTTGAGCTGCATTGCATTGTCGAGGCCTTGACTCTTGAGGCCGGCCGGGTGTATCCGAATGGTTTCTAGACGGGTGGTTTTTAGTAAAATTGATTGATCAACTCTACTACTCTAGTCGGCTAGTCCCGCCCCAGCTCGTTTGATCAGTTCTGGGCTTAGGGTTAACATCTGCGTACCTAATGGAAACCGGGTTCACATGATGGGTGTTAATTAGTTTCTGTTTGTTGGGCTTTGTGAAATCCCAAACTCCCCCTAGTCTTTCTAGACTTGCTTGTGTTTCTAGTATCATGGTAATAGAAATGAGATTTTCTCGCGTAAAAAAATAAAAAATATTTGCTTCAAGGAAAAAAAAAGGGGTCAAATCTCTTACTAGGATCGTTTGTCCAATATGATTGTACATTAATTGAGCACGTGAATAGACTGGATATCAAAAGATGTTCTATTTGTGCTCATGGGAGGTATAGAATGCCAAAAGTAGTGCTTAAAGAAGATTTCTTCAGCAATCAATTCGGGTTAGAAGCTACAATCAGTTTTTTAATTTAATTCAAGTTAGAAAAAGGCATACTATCAAGGAGATCCAAATGGTATGATTTAGGAGGTCATCAAGCTCATTTGGTTCAAGTCTCAAACCTAGCTAAACACAAAATCTCAAATAGATGTCACACATGTTAGATTCTAGCCCACACTGGTTGAACCAGTCTAGGATTGGCTGAACTGATCTTGGCGCACGGTGTATATGTCAATTGAGCTAGTCCCTAGCCGATTGCATCAGAATTTTAGTCGTGCATGAGTTGTGTCAGGTTATGTCGGTTGAATCGCTCTACACCGGGCTCAACTGATGTGACCTTACTGGGTCATTATCTGTTTGGTTAACCAATGTGATATGTATCGGTTGAGCTAGTTTTGGTGATTCAACATAGTAACCACTTGTTAGGGAACGGTAACACACCAATATATACCCTCAAATACCCATGTTCAATTACTTATTGCACATTCAACCAACCTAAGACAAAAGAGCTTTGAGCATTCACTCCCTTCACTACACCATGGTACAATTTCGCCAGCACTTTGAGCATACACACAGAAGCTTCCTCCCTTTACACTCTCTTGAGCTTAAATCCATCCTTTTGATTGAGAGTGAAAGTTTGTGCGGTTTTAAGAGGGCATTAAAGAAGTTTCACCCTTCCCCTCCCTCTCGATCTCATTCTCTTTTGGGTTGGGTGGCACTTCAAGCATCGTTGCAGATTTGTTACTCTTGGAACTTTGTATTCCTAGATGATTAGCTCCGCCCATCAAAGAACCCCCAAAGCTTCTAGGTGCTCTAAGAAGTTTGTATCGCCCGCTCATCGAGCAAGTTCGGCGAGTGTAGGATTAGGGTCAAAAGAGGCCCAAATCTTTGAAGGTGCCTCAACCAGTGAAGTAGGGTGTCTTTTTGTGTGACCGAACCTTAAATCTAAATCAGTATCTCCCTGCGCTTGCTTGTTGTTGTGTGTCCTTGAAGTTTTTGTTTGGTCTCATCCTTCTTGTGGAAAGATTTGTCTTGATCATTTTTTTTTGTGAAAACTTGGAGCTTAGCCGTTCTTAGATTTACAGGCTCTTGCTCACAGAGGGCCAATGGATCTCATGGATCAAAGTTTGGTTCGTTGTATTTCGAAATCGAATAGGTCCTTTCACGTCCTAAAGCGGTTGAACTAATTCATTGTAGTTGAACCTTATACACCAGTCCAATCTAACTTTTGTTTCAAATTTGTGTTAAATATTTTGGATTGCCTATTCACCCCTCACCAGACAACTTTCACAAATGTTTCAAACTAATTATGCCTTCTTTAGAACACGAGAATGTCACATGAATTTCACAGACAACAACTCAAAAACACGGGAAAAAACGCTTACGAAATCCTTCAATCAAAAGGGAGCCTTAAATTGAAATGGAGATGCAACGCGGAAATGACGACCTCTAACATCTTCCTTGACATTATCCTTTCTTGCTAGCCTTCTATGGTTTGTTGATTTTTCTTTAGAAAAGCGCTAGCTTTCGAATTTTATGGGGAATGCTATCGTTTTCCTACGAAGAAGACTAAAGTGAACTGTGCGTTTGCCCTAAATAATTCCTTTCACCTTTTTATGCCCTGTGAAAAGAAAGAGGGACCATCCGATTGACCATGCTCACGTTGGTTTTTGACGCCCGTAGAACATTTGTAAAAGTACTGGACGAAAGGAACACGGATTGTGCGGCAAAGGCACAGGCCCATTAATCACATGGCGATATATGTGCTTTTGTGTGTGTGTGTGTGGGGGGGGGGGGGGGGGGGGTGGGGTGGGGTGGAATGAATCACATGGCAAATTGGTCGATCTTAAGGCTGAGAGTAGTGGGTTTCTTTCAAAAAAAAAAGAGCCTGACAGTAGTGGGCCCTCCTGCTGATTGTTGACTCGCGCGCGACGCCGTGCACGGTGCACCCCATCGCCACGCCAGGCACCTCCCAGCCAAAGCGACCTGTACACGCTCCCTTCTGACTTTTTTGGGGGCACTCCCTTCGTGACTTTCCAGAAAGGAAATGCTGGCTATCCTTGACCACTGGTCGGCATACTCAGCTCAGCATCAGCCTGTATAAGTGTATGGTTAGCTGTAATTAATCTCCCCAGGCATGCATGGCAACACTTGACTACCAATTAGGATGTCAACGAAGCCGTGTGTCCTGTACTCCTGTCTCTGTCTCGACGCTGTGAGGCCGAGGAGAGCGCCTACGACCACGACATGCATGCCGTGCAACGTTGGAACTGTTCAAAAATATAGAGTACTTGAATAATGTCAACGCAAGAGGCTGTGCGGTGCGCGCGGATGCCAACAAAGTCAAACGCGACCATGCTAAATACTGTCGTCGATGTACGTACGTACACGGCAACATGCATTTCGGCCAATTATTCAGTACGTACGTACTAATACGTGACTGCAGGCTTGCGGCGGTATACGGGAAGCATCATTGTTGACCGTTGACTCGTACAGTTTTCTAGGTACGCGAGACGTGACTACACAAGTATGCGTGGAGGTTGCTCTGGGCTGCCGGCCCACAAGACTTAGACAATGCTGGTAAGTAACAACGGCCCAGCCCAGCGTGCTAGAATAGCCACTATCCACGAACACCAGGACAGTGGTGACTCCGGAGCATACAGCAGTGACCGGACCATACCGCGCTTGTTCTTCAGTTTTTTTTTTTCCTGGTATTTTTCTTCGTAATTTACCCAACCAATGTTTTACACACAGGAGCGAAAATTTCTGTTCGTCTTCTTGTCCACAAGAGATTACAAGTGAAATAATCTCAAAACTTCCAACCAGCACTTCCTGGTTAGCTATCGTTCGTTAGCGAACGATCCTGCACGCACGCCGGTGGATCCAGGTGAGTCACGCGGGTGCTGGCCACTCCCCCCGCGCAGCCAAGGTGATATTTTCTTCTTTTTTTATTTTTTTTCTATTTTTTTACGATAATTTTATGGCACATAACTTATTAGGATAATTTTATGCGACCACAATTTATCACGATAATTTTATACAATCATAACTTCTCACGATAACTTTACGTAAGCGTAACTTTATCATGAATATTTTATACAACCATAACTTATCACGATAATTTTACGTAAACATAACTTTGTCACGAACATTTTATACAACCATAACTTATCACGATAACTTAATGTAGCATAACTTTATCACGAATATTTTATGCAACCATAATTTATCATAATAATTTTATGAAAACATAATTTTATCAAAATAACTTTATGCAACGACTTATCACGATAATTTTTATGTAAACATAAACTTACCACAATAATTTTAACTTATTCACAGAAAAATATGCTAACATAATTTTATTCACAGAAAATTATGCTAACATATCATTCGCAGAAAATTATGCTAATATAATTTATTCACAGAAAATTATGCTAACGTAAAAAACTGCTAGTGTGAAAATAATTATGCACGAAATAAGTTATCTGCATAAATTTACAATTTATAAAAAAATAAAAAAATTAGAAAACAAGCGTAATAGAAAAATAGAAAAAAAAGAAAATTGGTGGACCTGAAGCACATGGGAGCTATTGCCTTCCCGCTTGGTCTGGGTGGGCTAGACGGGACCAGATCGCAGCAGAGGCAGGCTAACAATGGAGCAGGTGGCTGGGCCGTACGCATGGGAGGGGGACCGGCATCGCTCGCTCAAATCGAGTTTGACGAACCCTCGCAAAATAGACAGGCCCACGGAGAACTGCAATGTCCGATGGGCTATCGTGCGCTCGGCTCGCTCCGAGCGAGCGATCCCCTCCCGCGCGCCGGTTTTCGGTAGGATCTAGGTGAGTTTCTTTTTTTTTTTTGTTAATTTTTTAGTTTAGATAATTTTACGTAAACATAATTTTATCACGAATATTTTTATGCAATCATAACTTACCACGATAACTTCATGTAAGCATAATTTTATCACAAGTATTTTATGCAACCATAACTTATCACGATAATTTTATGTAAGCATAATTTTATCATAAATATTTTATGCAACCATAATTTATGACGATAACTTATGCAATCATAATTTTATCATGTAAGCATAATTTTATCATGAATATTTTTATGCAACCATAATTTACCATAATAAAAAATAAAAAATAAAAATCTTACCTGGATCCATATGTGGGCCGTGGGGGAGTCGCTCGCTGGCCACGAATCCAGCGAGCGCTCGTCATTTAGCAGCGCCCGTCATGGCGGCACTGACGAAAAACAACAGTACTACTGCGGTGTAGCTGTGAAAAAGTTCGAAAATAAATATCTACTGCGAAGTCCCTACACCATGCTACAGTGCTGTGTTGGGCCCCCTACGACGCGCGCGGAAGAGATTCCAAGATTAAGATCCAAATGATTATTCTAGTTGATCACCTTGTATGGACCATGACCGTGCGTCAGTGGGTGGCTATGATTGCCAAAACATGCGTGCCTATGATTCCCAGAACTAAATCGATTCTCTAACTCAACCAACTGCTGATCTATTACAATATTAAACACATCCACTTTGTAGTGATGAAGAACAATGGTGTTATCATGCTTGTTGCGAGATTTAGTCACATCAATATACCTTTGATTTAAATTTGGTATATCAATCTCATGCTTCTCACAGAACTTATTGACCTCCTCGAGAAGAGGTTCCCAACCTTCATTTCGCAAGCCATGAAGTAACATTTTTTGTTATAAACACAATCCATTGCATTCAAAATATTCAAAGATTTTTTCTGAAGTGTTTGGAACAGCATATCGGTGGTCTTCATAGTCTTCTCCATCAGGAACAAAACAAACACAAAATCAAATGAGAGAATCAGTTTGAGAGCACCTGCAGCATCTCCTCGAGAATATTTTGTACCCAAGCGATCATGTGCAACACTACGTAGGACTGATACTGTTGCTGCAAACATATTTTTTAGGCTCAAAATTGACTTATAATGCGAACTCCATCTAGTGTCCCCTGCCCTCTGTAAAGAGCCCAATTGATTGGCCCCTCTTCCTGTGTCAAGCTCTCCCAATTCGATTTCATGAGCAATATCAGCAGCTTGATTAGCTAGTAACTTATCATTTTTTTTTGGAAAAGCACTGACAACATTTATGATGAAATTTGCATGCTGAAAACAGTTATGCACCTCGAATACCTCTCTTGAGGCTGCTACAAGAGCAAGTTAGAGCTGATGAGCCATGCAATGAATATAGTATGCATAGGAGCACTCGTTGAGAATTAAAGACTTCAATCCATTCCACTCCCCTCGCATGTTACTTGCGCCATCATAACCTTGACCTCTAATATCATGTACACTCAAGTTATTGTCTGCAAGTACAGTATAAATTGAGTCCTTAAGTATCAAAGCAGCGGTGTCCGTTACATGAATGAGGCCAAGGAAACTCTCCTGTATAAGTCCTTCTTTATTGAAGGACCGAACAACTATCGCCATTTGCTCCTTCTTAGATTCAACACGAGATTCATCAACCATTATGCAAAACTTGATGTTTCCAATTTTTTCTCTAATTGAAATCTGCACTTTTCTGCCAATTATGGCTAGAATTTCTTGCTACACTTCATGTGAAGTGTATTTTGCATTCCCTGGAGCATTTTCTAACACAACTTCATTGACCTCCTTGTTGTAAGAAGCCAAAAGCTTCACCATTTCAAGAAAGTTACCCCGGTTTAAAGACTGTGGAGTCTCATCATGGCCTCTAAATGGACATGATTGAAATGTTAACCACCTGAAGAAATAAGCAACACATAATTGTAAGATAGGCAGATAGCAGTAGCTATATAAAAAAGAAATTTCTTTTCTTAGTTATTACCTAACGGCATCAATAGTAGTTGTAAATCTTAGCCTTGCATTTGCTGCAGCTATCTCCTTTTGTTTATTAATAACATTGTCAATCTGAGCCGGACTATTTTTGAGATTAATGAAACATCGGACAGAAAAATTATGAGCTGAGTCTGCATTCTTGCCCATGTGTTTTAGAAAAGGACAATCGTCCTTATCATTAACCTTCTTCCGATTCTTAAATCCGGTGACTGTGAATGCATCTAAACCTGCTCTCCCATTTGGTTTCTTTGAGAAAATAAAACAAGGCAGACAATACACACGGTCAGTGTGAGGAGAATACTCTAGCCAACTGAATTGGTTAAACCAAATGTTTTTGAATCGACGACGGTGACCATGAGATTCATTGAATGGGTACTCGCTCAGGATTGGCTGATAAGGGCCCTCAGATATATAAAAACGCCGAGCTTCATCTTGTTTATTAGGAGAGAGTTCACATATCTAAACACGTTTACCTAGGTCCCTCTCAAATGTTGTAGTTACAATTCTTGCTTCTGGAACATCCAATGGTGATGTGTCATTAGGGAGCTGATTGGATTGAGGCTTTTAGTGTCCAGACCAAACTTTGATCACGGTCAAATCTAGTTTGATCATAAATTAAAATTTAGCCAAACAATAAACTATTTATTTATATGGCTTGGGCATAGCCAAATAAACCATATAGATGAAAATTATGTTGTATAGTATAATTTTAATTTAAAATCAAACACGGTCAAAATATGACCAAAGTTTGGCCTGGCCACTCAAGGCATCAATCCAATCAGCTCCTGAGTCTGCATATCAGCTGGATCAGCAGCTACAGGTTCGACATTGTTTGGATCAAGGTTTTGTGCAGGTTCATTGCCTAGGGTTGAACCAGTTCACTGATAAAAAAATCAAGTGTTCTTATCCTCTTCATCTTGGCTGATGTCATCTATAAAATATATAGAATTTAGAAGCAAGATAACTAGATAAGCATGGAGAAATTGAGGAATTATCATGGCACATTCACATAACATCAACAAAGAAAAAATAGGCACTAATTTAGGAGGTCAGATCAGGAGTTTAGAACTTACAATTTACCAAATCGAGCCCCCTTTTCTCTTGCTTGCAGTTGCTGGCTTGCCAATGGCGCTGGGCGTTGGTGATTCTGATTCAGCTGCGGGCCTGCGGCAAGCGGCCAGTCAGTCAGCTGCGCAGAATCGCCGATGCCTGACCGCTGACCGTGCGGCGCTGGGGAAAGAAGATGAACTGCAGCGCACGCCGGCGCCAAGACCGAGAGAACAGAGAAGCTGAAACGACGTCGCCGCAATTACGCTGGTCGGTCCGTCCTCCACTCCTATACGATGCATTGTTGGGCTAGTAGTGGGCTTTGGGCTGGTGCCTGCTGGCTGCTTGGCATGCGTTTTTTTTATTTTTAGATTTTTTTTTCGTTTTTACAAAAATATACACCGGTTGGTAATATTTATAGGGATGGTCGATCGGCGCCCGGTGCCCAGGCGCCAGGTGTGGGGCCGTCAACGGACGAGCCGACCGACGGACGGAGAGACGGACGATCTCCGGGCGCCAGCCTGGAGCCCGGAGCCCCGGCGCCAGGTGTTTTATTTATTTATTTATTTATTTATTTATTTATTAACTCGCTAATCTCACGTTGAATCGCTAATCTCGCTGTTTAATCTCGTGCATCCGATCCGAGTTAGATTCTAACCATTTAGCTTCAACATTGTCTATTATATTAGCATTCTAAATTAGCGCTTCGACCCTTTCACCAGGACCCCTCCAGTTTATTTTGACCCCAGTTTATTTTGAAATTACAAGTATTTTGCTTTATTTTTTTTTTCCATTTTCTATTTCCTATTTTGTGTATGTTTATTTTGAAATTATAAGTATTTTTAGGTCACGTTGTTCTGCTTCGCGAAGCAGATCTTGTCGGCGCTTTAGCTCATCCTCCCTCCTCTTCAGTTCTAAATACTACTAGATGTAAATATTACTACAATATACTATTATTAAAACTTAATAACAAATACTACAAATAAATACTAAATATAACAGAATATATATTCAACTAAATACTAATACTAAATACTAAATCCAGTTATTACAACGGGTTACAACTGCGCACTACTACACTAATACACTGCGCACTACTACACTAATACACTAACTACTACTACACTAATACACTAACTAATACACTAACTACTACGTACACTAATACACTAACTAAATAATACACTAACTAACTAATACACTGACTAATCTCCCTAACTCGGATCGGATGCACGAGATTAAACAGCGAGATTAGCGATTAAACGTGAGATTAGCGAGTTAATAAATAAATAAATAAATAAATAAGCACCTGGCGCCGGGGCTCCGGGCGCCAGGCTCTTTCATCCGTCCTACGGTCCCACACCTGGCGCCTGGGCACCGGGCGCCAGGCCCCTGGCACCCGGCCTCCGGGCGCCGGTCGACCATCGCTGCAAATGTTACCAACCGGTGTATATTTTTGTAAAAACGAAAAATAAAAAATCTAAAAAATAAAAAAACGCGCTTGGCATGGCAGGGCGCATGGGCCATTGGGCCTGGGCTTTCAGCTGTGGCTTCAATCGGGGGGTCCAATACACATAATTACGAAGACAAAATGGCGAGAGCTGCTTGCCTTTCATGTCCCTCCGTCCGGCAATATCCGAGCGGTAGCCAAGTTATTAGCAGTATTAGTACTTTTTAATGTACTGTACTATCCAAGAAAACCTAAAACTAGCTTTGTAACGGGACGAGAGGAGTATTTTATTGTTTAGCTGTTAGCTCTAATGCAGCTGCCGAACATCCATAAACGCAGCATAGGGTGTGTTTAGATGGTTGAAAAAAACACTGTTCTGAACTGAAAAGCACGGTAGAACCACTGTAGCACTTTTCGTTTGTTTATGGTAAATATTGTCCTACTATGGTCTAACTAGACTCAAAAGATTCGTCTCGCAAAGTACATCTAAACTGTGCAATTATTTTTTTATTTCATCTACATTTAGTATTTCATACATGTGCCGGCATTTTGATGTGACGGGGAATCTTTTTGTTCATAGTGAATTTTGGGAAAAAATTAGGGTACTAAACAGGGCCATAGCACGAATGCAGTTCTTCTGACGTTGACAGTTGACTCGACCACGACACGACACACATTCGGCCCTCAAGCGTTGTGCGACCGGCCTGCCACTGCTGAAGATTAAAGAATGTGTGTTTGTGTGCGTCCAAAACAGAGGACGCGTGAGGCCAGGTGCATGTTCGTGCTCACGTTCATGTGGACACACGACATGGCAACATGCATCCAGACGCCTGCCGCGCGCCTCCCCAATCCCCATCCATCCAACCTGTCCGTGATCCTAGTGGTGGCCATGGCATCTTCTCCCCGTCCGCCGCGCCACCGTATGCGGTATGCATGTGAGCTTATTTACTGCGCGTGCACCATGTGATAAACCGATCTGTGCAGAACTGTTGTTGATAGGGGCCTTTGTTCATGGATTGAGTAATCCCACCCGTATTGGACCCAATCCATCCATATTGGACCCAATCCCACCCATTTGTTCATAGGGCTAAATGATGGGATTGGATTGGATCAATAATTATGTATAGCTAAGGACATGTACAATTGGGTGCTTAGTAAAAGATATGCTTAGCCTAAAAATTTTATTTATTTTTACCATAATATTACCATCTGCTGCTTAAAAGGTGCCTAAAATGTTTAAGTTAGCACCGGTGCTTAATGTGCTGATAAAGTGGTTAAACCTATCTAAGCATCTATTTGCATAGTAAATTAGGTTATATACCGTTGCTTAGAATTGTGATGCTATAAGTACCTATGTCTAAGCACTTTGCATTATATACACCGTAATGGTCATACCAAATTATTCCAACAAACTATTAGTTATTTTTTCTAAAAGTTAAGGCGCAGATGCTATGCGTTATTTTAGATTTTGGTTTTTAGACGTAAGGCCCACATGTAAGTGAGTAGGTCTAGCCCCACTAATCAAAAAAATGGTTGAATCACAATTTCAGATGATTTTGCTAAAAAATTAATGTGTGAACCAATGTTTTAGTTGTAGGGTCCAGCTTTTAGATATAGAACGCATATGTAGCACACCAATCTACATAATGTAGCTAATTATCACGCAGTTGCCCAATTCCTGCTGCCAAGAAGCTCCACTAGACCCAATGTCACCACTATCTTCTCTATTAGCTTTGGCAATAATTTTTTGACGAGGCTGATCCTCTTGAATTATTTTTGGTTTCTTCCTTTCCTCTCTTGCCGCCGATCTATCCTATGTGGCACCTGTCAAACACTAGACCCACACTTGATACAACATTCAACCTCTTTGTCAAGGAGCATGGATCTGGTGAAGAGAGAGTGTGAGTAAAAGATATTGCTTGTATATTGTTAAGACCATGTAAAAAAACACACAAGCAATGGGTGCTTGATAAAGTTAAGGCAACACACTCTCTTCAACGTATCACATCTTTTTCCTCTTTCTCTTCCTTGCTTTGCACCTCACTAGAGCACACAAAAGCAGCTCTTACTTTATATGGTCAATCCAACACGTAACGAGGACAAACAAGCTCTTGATGCCTAGAAAAAGCGACAAATCTTTTCCACCTAGAAATGCAAAAGGGTGAGACACCAGGATCTAGATAGTTAGCCGGGTTGCCAAGTTGCCACCCCCGAGCATTGGAGTTCAATGTCGGTCTTACCAACGTGAGATACACATGGTATTACCAACACATGCTTATTATTATGCAATTGAGGGCTAGTTTGGCAACCCAATTTCCCCAAGCGAT
Source organism: Paspalum notatum (assembly GCA_022530915.1). Taxonomy (NCBI): domain Eukaryota; kingdom Viridiplantae; phylum Streptophyta; class Magnoliopsida; order Poales; family Poaceae; genus Paspalum; species Paspalum notatum. The sequence goes on from CM039692.1 coordinate 32,048,214, forward strand.
TTTGGAGAATGGTGGGAAAAAGAAAATGGAAATCCTTTGGAAAAATGGAGTTGCCAAACTAGCCCTGAAAGTTTTTTAAAATGTCTCTCTGCACGGTTAAAATGTCTCTCTGCACTGGTGTGTTTTATCTTGTGGAAGCTTATCTCAAATTTTGTTGCCAAATTTGCTATTTTCATTCGAGGAAAAATGCACTATTGTTTATGGATGGTTTGTAGCCTTATAGGAATCTAGAGCAAATCTCACTGGATGTTGAAAAAAAGCCAAAAGGCGCCGAGCATAAAATATAAAAAAAAGCAGGCACCATGACAAAGCCAAAACGGCAAATTTCAAGTGTAGTGGAATGCTACTGTATTATATTAGCAAGTACAGTGCACCCCACACTGCCTACTACTGCTACTACGACTCAGATTTTAAACATCCACGATTTCAAACGAAATGGTTTTATGCCTATGCCTTTTTTTCGAACAAATATTCCTTTCATCTGCCATCTCGCTTTTTAAACGCTTTTCCTTCCGCCTCGTCGGGCCAAATCCGGATTTCTCCGCCCCCAACCCAACGTCTTCCGCTCCAGTCCAGTGCTCCACCACCCAACCAAAGCGCAGTGTCTGCCTTCACCCTACCAGTAGCAGTCTTCACGCTCACACCGCCACGCCAATCCGCACCTAGTCCGGCGTGCTGGGCGCGAGCAAGGAAGGAATCGCCGGCAGCGGCTGACAACTCCACGAGCCGTTGCAGGAGGCCGCAGTGCTCCGTTAGCGGGCTGTTCTCTGGCGTGTGCCCGGATCTAGGGGCGGAGGGACGCGCGGCGCCACGTCTCGCCGGATCCGATGCGCCGGCGGCCGGATGGTGATCAGCGGTTCCAGGTACAGGTGGCTCTGGCACGTCCGCTCCTGCAGGGTTCTTTGGTGGGGTTTCTGGGCGGGGAGGCGACGCTGTTCGCGGTTTCTTGGTATCGGGCTCTGAGGGCAGATTCGCGCGGGAGGTGTCGCGTCGGGAGGCTGGCGGTGGTTAGACGCGCATAGCGGTGACGGTGAGGATTCCGCAATGCCGCTGGATTCGCTTGTAATTTCAGCGTTTCCTGAATCCCCTTTGTTACGGGCTCTTTTTCTATTTTCTTTTCTCTGTGAATGTGTTTGTGTTTTCGGAAAGATTTGTTCTCTTTTTCTAATTTTGGAACTTTGCCATGCTGTCCTATTCTTTCCAATTTGGTTGCTACTAATGATTGCAAGAGCATACTGTGGGCGTTAATTATGCTGTTCTTAGTTATTTAAAAAGAAGAGTTTCTTTCTTAAAAAATGTTCTACAAGCTGCGGCTTTTCTTCTGGTATTTTTTCCTGATTCCACCCACTTATCTAAATTATGTGGATACTAAGATTTCGAGGTTCCACTGTTGCTATTTGAGGTCTTTTCAGCTCCAATTGTACTAGTAGTTCTTTTCAGTTTTTTCGGGTGTGTGGAGCGCTCGTTCAATCTACCAGACGTTTTAACTTTCTACAATTAGCTTGTTTACCGTCACATGATATTAGTTTATTTTTCTTGGAATTGCATTCCTTTCGCCACCTTGCAATGTTGCTATCCCATACCGTCCTGGTTACTGCTATCAATATTTACTGGTTTAACTGCCTGGTATATGTAGTACTAAAATATCGTGTAGGTGAAGTGTTGATTTCTAGGGTTTGGTGCGCCCGGGCCGATGCCAATGGTCCCATGTGTGGTTGGCAATTTGGAATCGATCGACGATCATGGGCCCCTGACCCTATCATATATTAGTTTGAAGAGATGGAAACTGTTGATTTCTAAATTGTGTACCTTATGAGCTTATATTGTTGTCCGTGTGTCCTGACAGTGTTTATGAGCTCTGCTGGTCCTGTTGAAATAGCTATGCTAGGACCCCATTTTCCTTGCTGAGACACCGCTTGTTATCATGCATCATGTCAAAATTGGGCTCACGCCAGGGTTTTTGTATCCAGAGAATTTCTGGTGGAGCTTGGTCCAATTGTTTGACTGACCAAGTATTGTCTGAAAGCACCGAATAGCTTTGTCAAGTACTGTTCTGCCTTGTTGTAAAAATGAATTCTCAATAGTGGCTCTATATATTAATTTCTCTTGTCTAATTTTGCAGGGTTTATAAGTAAATTTTGCCCAGGAATAAAGAATTAGGTACGCAATATAAAATGGCAACTGAGGTCAATCAAAACTTTTTTGCATGGTCACAGGAGGAGACTTCTGTGCAGGATATTTCACAGGTACTCTCTTCCACCATTCATTTTATTGCCAAGTACAATGTGCAACTGAGAAATTTGCCTTTTTTTTTTTGTGAGGAACTGAGAAATTTACCTGATATAGAAATTACTAGGATTTCTATAAGCACGTGTCTGTCTGATCCTCTGAGGAATCTTTTTTTATCGGCACTAGAAGAAACTGATTCGAGGCAATGAACAATAATCTTACTTGAATCTATGTGTCAGTGTACTTGAAGTTGCTAAAATTTCCATAATCCATGGTAACCACCACTGGTATGTATGTGCTGCTGTGCTAGTTAGTGTTGCTAACCCAAAGCTTCCTTTTAGAAGCTAGCAACCTTTATGTGAGTGAAGAATCACTGCATTTGCTCTAGGTAATCAACTAATTATTATTGCCTGTTGATATTCTCACAATTCTTTATTATTTGTGCTATTTTCCTGTAGGGATCATCACAAATGTTTGGTCATGGTTCCATATCTTTTGGAAGATTTGACTTGGAATCATTACAATGGGAGAAATGGTCTGTATTTGCCAATGACAGGCGTCACGAAGAGTTTGGGAAGTTCAATGGATTAGTTGCTAAGAAGAAGGCATACTTTGAAGAATACTTTAAGAGGATTAGGGAGCTCAAGGCTTTACAGCAACAAAACCAGCAAACTGAACTTCATCTGGAGTATAGTGGTGATGGTAGCGATTCTAGTCAAACAGGAGAACATGAACCAGCTGCAGACCATGGAGCTCCTAATGAATCTGAAACACTCGTTGATGATTCCATGGAGCGGACAACAGCTGCAACCACATCTGAGCATGAAATGGAATGCTATGGTTATCATGAGAATGAGAGATTATGTAATGAATTTTCTGCATCAACTTATTCTTCTCCAACTGGTTGTTCGCAGCAAATTTGCAAACAAATGAGGGAAAATGTTGGTGGCAAAATAGACCTGTTGAAGCAAGATGCTAATTCCAGCCAAGATGATTCTGGAATTGTCCATGAGATTATGATAGCTCCTAAGAGAATAATTGAGAAAGGCTCTCAGATTGCTCAGGCTTCAAAAATAATTCCAAAGACTGTCAAGACTACTTCTAGTAATGTTACTGATCACACCATTGTTACTAAGGTATCCACACATTGACTTTGGACATGTTTCCATCTTGTTCATTTTTGCAATCTGTGTGTTCTTTTTTTTTTTTTCTGATAAGAACTATTTTCCTGGAACCCAGTATGCCCCCCAGCTTCTTGGTGTGCGGTGCAAGACATGAAATAAAGCCTCATTTTTCTAAATGGCTCTACAGAGCTAGAATGCATAAGTTAGGCCGTCTTCATTCCAATTACCATGATGCATGCCTAGATGTCTAGATTGATTTCTTCAGTTCCCCGCAGTTTTTTAAATAGTGGATTATAGGATTCAGCGGCAGCCTTCCAAAAATGCTATTAGCACGACTATAGCCCGCTGTTTCAACTGTAGCAGTCATAGTGACAAACCTTTGGGGGGAACTATAGCTCGCTATTTAAAACACAACTTCCCTGCTGCTTTTAGTCATGCAATTATATGTTACACGTTAACGAACTACATATGTATTTATCATATGGCCCCCAAACTGTACATTTTCATGAACCTATATGCTATATAATTTCAGGGACCTGGTTCAGGCATTCCCAGTGTGAAAAACCAGATGGCAAAGCCAGAAAAAAATATCCTGTCATTGCGAAGACCAAGAGAAGCAACCAGTGATTTAGTTGGTGCCTCAGCAAGGAGTGGTATTGTAGGTTTAAGAAGGCCTTCCTCACCAGCATCACAACGGCCCTCTATCAGAGAACGACGACCTGTCACCAGAGATGCTTCAAGGAAGCCTTCTGAACTTACCAGCCCATGCCGGCCTTCTACTTCTGAAAGACGCCCTGGCACCAGACAGTCAGCACTAACGAATGTTGACAATGCTAGCCCATGTCGACCTCCTACCGCTGACAGGCGCACTATCACCAAAGAATTAGCATCAAATCAATGCAACATTGCTACTCCACATCGACCTTCTACTGCCAACAGGCGCCCTGTCACCAAAGATTCAACACCAAAGCTATCCAGCATTGCTACCCCACGTCCACCTTCTGCTGGCAGATGCGCTGTCACCAAAGATTCTACACCAAAGCCATTCAACATTTATACCCAACGTCGACCTTCTACTGCTGACAGGCGCCCTATCCCCAAAGAATCAGCTCCAAAACATCTCAATGTTGCTAGTCCACATAGACCTACTACTGGTAAAAGCCATACTGGCACCACAGATATAGCATCAAAGGATGTTGGTATTGCCACCTCATGCCGTCCATCTGCTGTCAAACAGTGCCCTATCACTAGGGAGAGTGCACATAAGCATGCTGATGTTGTCACCCTGTGCCGTCCTACTGCTGAGAGGCACCCTATTGTTAGAGATGTTGCACCAAAGCATGGCACTGTAGCTCTGCCAAGCAGGCCTTCTACTGCTGACAGGTGCTCCATTGCTAGAGATGTTGCACCAAAGCGTGCTCTGTTACTCAGGCCGTCTACTGCTGAGAGGCGCCCTGTTTCTAGAGATGTTGAACCGAAGCATGCACCTCCACACAGGCCTTCAACTGCTGAGAGACGCCCTGTTACCAGAGAGACTGCACTGAAGCAAACTAATGTTGGCAGCTCATATTGGCCTTTGACTCCAGATAGATGCCTCACCAAAAGAAGTGGCATTACCACCCCACGGCAGCCATCTACAGGAGAAAGACGCCCTATCACCCATGGCAGTACCATGAAACCTGATCCAAAAACGCCAATCAGGTCAAGAGCAACACCAAAGTTTTTGAACGGTGCTATTGTAACAGAAGTATGCTCCAATCCATTCTCTCACATATCACATTATATATATTAATTCTACTATATTAATTCTACAGACTTTCTCATTCTATACCTCATGCAGGTTACTCCACAAAAGGCAGTAACTCCCAGTGTTGTTAAAAGTAGCAAGCTGGAATTTCATGTGGATGGGAATCAAAAGTCAAGGTGCTAATTCTATCAGGGATCCTTTTTTAGATATTAGAACACTTCTACTAGGGACCTGTAGTGCTTTAGATTTTCAAAATTGGATTGATTCTGTTGCTCTAACTACTACGTCTCTTATTTTTCAGCCCTTTGAACCTGCCTCCAACAAAAATGTTGGCCTCCAACCAAGGTCTAGAGAATTTCAGAAAGCCAAACAAGGTGAGAAGCTTCTTTTCCTTTTGTGCTGTTGGTCCAACATATACATACATGTGAGTCTCCGGTGGTTATACAATATGTTTTGTTTTTTCTGTATCCAAAACGCTTCTACATTGCACATACGTTACTGATAAACCTAAGTATAACTGTATAAATTAGCTTCCCTTTTCACAGGAAAACCCTATAACAAAGATTGAACTGGTGCTATTACATTATACAAAGAGTAGGCTCATACTAAAACTGGTGTGCGCCTAATTCTGGGTTAAGGGATTGTCGTTTTGAGCTTAATCTCAATTCTAGTCTCCAGGACATTCATGCACGGGATCTCATGATTTGGGGCAATGTATATGAAAACTGTGCACAGGACCTCATGATTTGTAGCCATGGTTATGAAAACTGTCTGTAACTGGTTGATTTTGCCTTTTAAAACCCTGGTCTTTCTTTTCCCAAATACAGTTATACTTCCATAAATGCAATCAATGTCTAACAAGTAGAAAATTTCTGGGGAGGCTAGGACAATAAATGGCCATGTGGATCAAAAGACTGGCAGCTGGTCAGCTTATGTGGGTGAATACCTGTGATTGTCTTATTGAAGACACTAGAGCTCACATGAGGGGATGAAATTACTTTGCCGGTGTGCTTATTTACAAAGAACATCCTTTTTGTAGGGTTTGCAGGAGGGAGTTTGGGCTCATGCATATAAATCAATTAATGTAACTCCTCAGCAGACTGGAAGGGTAAAGACTAGGGCTCCTGTGGTATGCTTTGCTTCTGCCCTTTTTACTGCAATAGCACCCATTCTGCTTTGCAATACAAGGAAGCGTTACTGATCAAGCACATGATCTGTAACTTTATAACTAAAATCTACAATTGACTTTTGCTTAATATTGTTCTTTCAGCCTCCGCCTCCACCTCCCCCACCGTGCCGACCATATTGCACCGAGAAGGCGATGAATGTCCACAGTTCACCTGTTGGTGGAAGAAAGCCAAAGTAAGATATTATTGATAATGAGCTCTGGAATCTAAACCATACATTTCACTTTGACATTAATCTTCTTGAGTGTCTTCCTATGTATTCCGACTTACACTATGCCTTGCACTATGACTTCAATGCAGGGCCTCAACTCCACACTGGCACTAACCCAGTATCTAGGATCCTGCAGCACAACCACTTCAAGTTGGGAAGCGAAAATGAAGCATCTGACGTGACCCAGAAGCCGCACCTGTGCTAGCAACGATTGATGTTATCTTTTGTAGTTTACCATCTCTCCTGTGACCTGTGCTGGAGTAACCGTAGTAGTGTATGTAGCTACGTGTATCATATCCACTAATGTCTAATGTCTTCGTAGTTGTACTTGTACCATCCCTGATTTAACTAGAAAACTGTATATACCTGAAATAATTGGGAGCTTTAAGCTGAAGAATATCGACTGGGAAATTATCCCCAGGATTTGCAGGTCTGATTGCTGTTCTTTGAACCGTTGAAAGATGTTCATTTTAGATCCTAAAACATTGACTGATCGTTTGCTATCGCTATCTATCTGCATGCCTGAGTCTGGGTTTATCCTATTGCTATAGTAGTTTCTTTGGGAACTGATTGCAGGCTCTGTAAAGTTGAAATATGCTGGAAGGTTGGGATTTTCCTGATGTTTGTTATCGATCGGAATTAGAAGGGACTGAAGAGAATTAAGGAAAAAAATGAACTTGTTTTTCTTTAATTCTTTCTAATTTTGATGGGAAATGGTTAATCCGAAAAGGTTCTTTCCCCCCGCAAAAAGCTTCGTTATTTTAGGGACCCGGAAAAGCTTCGTGGTCCGCGGCGAACGCACGAGGGCCGTTCATCACTGGTCGCCCCACCGAACCAGCCATCCACCAACCGCGACCCGTCACGAGCCCCAACGCGGCACATGAGAACATGTACATTGCATCAATGTTTACAAAGATGTTTAAGAAGAAAGAAACATCAAATATCTGTATAAACATCTTAACTTACCATGAGGACACCAGATTGCAAGTGCTTAATTCAGTTGGTAGACTTTAAATTTCATTTAAGCTTCTTTTTTTCTACAATGCGGAGGTGCTTAGTTTAGTTGGATATGAATGTATGTCCATGCATGCATGCCCGTGAATGGTACATGCAAACCTAGCAGCGGAAGCATGTGCAGAAGCATCGCCGCTAAAAAACGGCTTCAAGCATCAGCGTAGGAGCGAAGCTTAATTAAACACCTACTGCTCTGGCTAAACACCCCTCTTATCCGGTTTGAAGAAAAAAAAATCGGAAGTTAGACTGTCTCTAATAGAAATCTCTAAAGAGATTCTCTAAAAACACTGTTTTGCACTGTTTGACATAAATGCTGTACTGTAGACAGAGAAAAAAATATTTAAAATAGTGATAAGGAATAAGATTTAAGGAGTATCGTCGGAAATAGCCTTATTCCTTAAACATTCTATTGTACGCACTCTGAAGCGGCCTAGTAGCACGTACTAGCGGCCTGTTCTGATGGGCTAAAAGCCCTGGCTGGGCTGATTCTTGCTGGACTGATAAGCCCAGCCGTTCGGCTGGGACGGAGCAGCCGAACGGCTTACACGTCCGCCCGAAGGGGCCTTCAGCCCGTCACAGCCCCCCTCCTCCCCCGCGTCCCGACCACCCAAGGCTAGGGTTGGGGGCCGCGCCGCCGCCCGTCCTGCCTCGCGCCGCCGCCGGCCGTCTTGTCCCGCGGCGCCGTCCGTGCACCCCGACGCCGCCGGCTTCCCTCCCGCCCCGCACCGCCGTCGTCTGGGCCGCCCCGCGCCGCCGTCGTCTCCATCGACGAGCTCCGCCGCGCCGCCGTCGTCTCCATCGACGAGGTCCGCCGCTGTCTCCATCGACGAGCTCCGCCCCGCCGCCGCGGACTCCCGCCAGAGGTCTCGTCTCGGGGCATTCCATTTCTTGTTGCGTTCGACCACAAAATCCTTGTTTGTTGCGATATCAAAATGCGATGCCACTGTTCTGTTTATCTTTCTTGCATTTTGTGTTTCGTTGGATTCAATGTTAACGAACTAGCAAGCGATTGGAAATACTGGATTGTAAGTGCACTCTCATGCAAGTGAAACAAGCTTATGGCTTGGATATGCTGATAAAGCAATGAAAATGCAAATTACTATGAACCGGATGATCTTTGCTGTTACTGCTTTTTAGTATGGGGTAAAAGATGCAAATTTTTTTGGGTCCCAGGTCTTTTGACTGTTGAGCTTCAATTACTGTTTGATGCAGATATGCTAATTTGCGGAGAAGGCTATTAATAGATCCCCATCTTTCCAAGGATGAAGAAGGTGCCCCTGACTTGATTGTGGAGAATCCACTGTCACAGATCCGCCGACAGACGTTGGTGCTCGATCATTGCTTACCCGATTTGTCTTTATACCATACTACATGCTTGATATTAGAACCTATATGCCCTTTGTTCCTTTCAGATTTGATCTACTTCGAGTTTAGTCAGCCCCTGGCCAACGTTGACCATACTGGCAGCCTCATCTACTTCCTCGTGCTCCCCCCTCTCCAGCCAGGCAGTACAACATCCATTCAAGACGCGCGAAGCCAACTGAGCAGGCAAGTGTCATGTCCATTACGTACTTATGCCGTCTGCTTACATTCATTTGCATAAGATCCATGTAGATAATACAAACAAATGCCAAACCTTGGTACAGATGTCTCGTGATCGTGCTAACTGGGATGACCGTAAGTTGTCCCTGATGCTTGACCTAGTGGCTAAGCAGAAAGAACTATGCCATTGGGGAGATAAAGGCCCTACCTCCATCGGCTGGACTAATATTTATCGTTCCTTCAACAATTCCACTAAATTGGGATACAGCAAGAAACAGATCCAAAACAAGTTCAACGAACTCAAAAGATTGTACTTCAACTGGCGCGACGGGCGCAAACACACTGGGCTAGGCCGTGACCCGGAGACCGGTGAGGTGGCAGTTGACCCCGTTTGGTATGCTGCTGTCCATGGGGTAGTAGCTTGGACCTTATCCTTCAATCCACGACACTATGAGCCTGTTCCTATTAATTGATTACTAACATGTCGAACCATGCCGCACGTGCAGGAAAGTTCCGAACTACCTGGTGAGAAGTACAAACGTCCGCCATTCTGTGAACAATTATTCTCGATTTTCGGACACACCCCCCGTGATAGGGGCGAGTTGGTTTCCGCTGGTGGACATGGTACGGACCAAACCTCTAGTGCTGACAGCCCTCAGACTCCTCAGGAGTTCTCCAATGAGCCTGTAAGATCCCGAAGTGGTGGTCAGTGCTCCAAACGATCCAGCAGGGAGCATTCAGTTTGCAGCCCAATTAAAAAGAAGAGTAGCCAGACGCCCTCCCTTGATGACTGCCTTGAAGACCTCGACAATATCATCAAGGACACGAAGGAGCGCAAGTCCCGTCATATCACTGAAGCCGAGTAGATTGCCCAAGTCAATCAGATATTGAAAGAGGATGGGTACAACGAGAGCGATCTCATTTTTGCCCAGGCCTTGAGTCTTTGCACCCACAGGGCCCATCGTAGGGCTTTCCTGGGTTTGGTGACCAAAGAAGGCCGGTACAACTATGTCAAGGTTACTTTGGACATGATGACTGTAAAGTCCAAGTAATCCAAACAAACGATGCTGTTGCGTGGCCGTCATGTGTATCTGCTTGCGTTAATTCCAGTGTTGCGTACTTCGAGTCATGGTTGTTGTACTACAGACCGTTTCATGAACTTTGGTTTATGCTCAATGTTTGTGTTGTGTTATAAACTTTGGTTCATAATCAATGTTTGTGTGGTGAACAGATAATGTGAGCTGCAGCCTGGTTCTCTCTCTCAGGATGATTACGGTCATCCACTAGGAATACTTGAGCTACATCCTTGATCTCATTCCAGCTGCAGCCTGGTTCCTTTTTTGCATATAGACTCCTTAAATTTGTTTGGTTTATGCAGCAGGAAGTATAAATTCTTCATTCACAATGTTGATAATATAAAACTGTTTTGTTGCCTTTTTGAGTTGCAGATGGACAGCAGCGAGGATTCGTCGACCAGTGGGTCTTCTACCGACAGCCACAACGTTAAGAACTTGGCTGCAGCAGCTGAGGTGCTGAGAAGGATTAAAGCAATTGTCAGGATGCATCCACCTTTGGTAAATCCTCCTTGTCCCATAACCAAGCTGAGTGGAGCTCAATGGATGAAATTGAGTCTTGATGACCCTACTAAATGCATAGATAATTTACGTATGTCTCGTGATGCTTTCCTGAACTTGCATGACCGCTTACTTCCATATGGGCTGAAAAGTACAAAAGATTGTGGTTCCATGGAAGCTTTAGATTTATATATCTGGACTTGTGCACACGGGGCTGGTGTTAGAGAATGCAGGGATAGATTCGAAAGGTCTTTAGATACAATAAGTAGGAAGACTTCTAAGCTGGCAGAGATTATGTTTAGGTGGGCACAGACTGTAATAGTTCCAGCCGATAGTAACTATACACAAGTGAGCTGCGAACTTGCGGAATATGCACCATGGTTTGATGGATGCATAGGTGCTATAGATGGCACTCACATACCGGTGGAAGTGAATCAAGAAGCCAAAGCTGACTTCATTAATAGGGACGGAGAAGTTTCGATTAATGTTTGCGCCATAGTGGACATGCATGGCCGATTCACCTATGTGGGAGCCGGGAAGGCGGGTGCATGTCATGATATGGCGGTTCTCCAAGATTGTTAGCGGATCAAAGATTCCCGCATCCACCACCAGGTTTGTGCTTATTTTTCAAGCTTATGATGCAACAGTAGGGTACCCAGTTTGTTGCAACAAGTGACCATAGTGACTAGAATTAAAATTGTACAATTTTTGTAGGCCGATACTACCTGGCGGACTCGGGTTATATGGAGCAGTAAGGGTATATGACTCCTTTCCGGGATACTAGGTACCATAGGTCACATTTTAGGGGAGTTGATGTTCGCACATTAGATCGTCACGAGAAATTTAACTACATTCACTCCAAGCTGCGCAATATAATTGAACGGAGGTTTGGGCATTTGAAAGAGCGGTGGCATATCCTGAAAGGGGTTCCATTCTTCAGGAGGGAAAAGCAAGCATGGATTGTCATATCATGCTTTGCAATGGAAAATTATCTGTGGCTGCGTCAATATGGAGATGGTTCAACTTACGATCCGTTGGAGTGGGTGGCGATGAATACTACAACTAATACCTCAGAACTGAGGGAGTTAGTTTCTGCTGCTGTGTGGCCAGCATTATTCGTAATTTGTTGCTGGTGAATGGACTCTGAATTTGGTAGTATTATGTGAACAACCAGATTTGATTTGTGGTTTGGCGCCATGTATGCAACTGATGTTGATTGAGGATGTTTTTTAATTCTTAATGTTGATCAGTTAATTGTTAATGTTGATGGGCCATCTGACTCAGCCGGCTAGGAAAGGATGCTGTAACCAACCAGCCATCCGCCAGATCCAGCTGAAGTTGGAACGTCCCAGCCAGTGGGAACTGTAGAAACAGCCCAGCCAGCGAATAAGCCAGCAGCCAGCTCTTTTTGTCACAGCCGAACGGGAGGGTCCCCGGCCGCGCCCCTACACCGAACGGGGCGTGGGGCGTCCACGCTTCCCGTCCACGCGCCGCCCACGCTTTCCTTTTTCTCCAAACCACGGAAACCTTCTCGAACCCTTGCCGCTCCCCGTTCTGCCCCTGGTCCATCCCACGTGGTTCCCACGCCTCTCAGGGGCAGTCCCGTAACTTCCGCGGCCCCCGCCGGCCACGGCCTCCCCCGCTCCACGCCTGGTCTATAGAATAGAACAACCGGGTCCCTGCGAATTCGGCGCAGGTCCACAAAAGGGCAAAGCGGAAATTGCATTTGCAGTTCGCCTCCTCCCCTTTTCTTCCCCGACAGATCTCCTAGACCCGGCGGCGGCGGCGGCGATGGCGTCGTTCTCGGAGGCGCCCCCCGGCAACCCCAAGGCGGGCGAGAAGATCTTCAAGACCAAGTGCGCGCAGTGCCACACCGTCGAGAAGGGCGCCGGCCACAAGCAAGGTGAGCGCCCTCCCGCGCCCTTAGCCATCGAGGATACGGATGGTCCCCTCTCGATCTCTGTGTATGATTTTGCTCGGGATGATGTAGATTGGTGGATCAGATCTGAGCTCCGGTAGCCGTAGATGCAGATTAAACGCTCTGCTCTGTGTGGTGGGAATGGTCCGCGGGGCTCTTAGATCTGTTCGATTTGTGCGGGATTGATTGGTCATAGTAGCTTGGGTTTCTTCGTTTGATCGTCCTATTTTAGCATCTATGTGGGTAGTATACGGCTCAATCTTCTTGCTCTATTTTGAGCCTTGCGTTAGCAGAGCAGGGCGTGCCTGTTTCGATCTCGTAGTGCATTGGAATGCCCAGAATTAAGCGACACGCCCGTTGCGTCTGCTGCTCGTTAGTTGTGCACGCTGGCTAGATTGATCCCCCATCTAGATTTGTTGATGGTGCCATGGTGGTGCCTGTTGTGTTGTAGGTTGCGACGTGGACACTCCACAATTGATAGGATTGTTAGTCTCATCCCTTGTTCTAGGCTGATCTGTTGGGAATCTGTACTCCTGCAACTTGTTAATGATATTCCACTAGGACCAGCATGTAGAAAACACACAAACTAGTGATGCTATATTTTCCTGTTTTGATGGTGCTTGTGGGCAGTGGCGGAGCGTGAGGTAAAACTAAGGAGGGGCCAACCACAATAACGAGAAACAAATTCATGTGTGGTACTGTGGTGCATCAATAGAACACTAGCTAGCAAAACAATTGAAGTTAGCGTAGAACCAAGGTTCTCACTTCTCACATAAATACAATTGCAAGCATATCTCGAGATATTTATGCCTATGAGTTGCCATTGCACTGGTTGCATCCGTCATGAGTCTCCAAAAAACAATTTTCTCAAAACTCCAGCCTTTATAAACTTCTACGGTTGCTCCTGGCGCCAAAGTAATTAATGGCGCCCGCACAGCTTTTCGAGATGAAGGTAACCAGCAGCACCTAGTAATGACAGTAACCAGCTGGAAGCAACATCTTGTGAAGCTGACGATGCAAGGTGCAGGAACAAGTGACGTCGTGTGTGCACGGTGACACATACGTCCTACTAGTTTGTGGTTTGTCAACGGCTAGTGGGAGTTTTGAGACGAGATGAATGGCCTATCTAGTGCTAAACAAGCTTTGTATAGTGTGTCCTGTAGAAATCTTACGGAGGAAGCAAGGGCCACTGCCCAGCTTCGCCTCCAAGAAGCTCCGCCACTGCTTGTGGGAAATATTGTTCGATGTTTATCACAACCGCTGACCATTTGTGCATGCTTGATACTGTCTGTTTGTTCTGCATGTGTACATGGATTTTGACGTAATTAGTAATATGAACCGTGTTTGTAAACTGCAGGTCCCAACTTGAATGGTCTTTTTGGGAGGCAGTCAGGTACCACCGCTGGCTACTCCTACTCTGCAGGAAACAAGAACAAGGCTGTGGTCTGGGAGGAGAACACTTTGTATGAGTACCTGCTTAACCCTAAGAAGGTATTGTTAATGCTTTCTTGAGTTACTTGAGACACATCTTAAAAGTGTTTCTTCTTTGGTATGAAGGGAACATAGTTTTATTCCCTTAGATGTCTTGTGGCTGCTATCAATGATAATACAAATGTATCCTTTAGTATCATTACCTGTAGATCAAACATGCTAATGTTTAACTGATATTATGATTTAGCTGGAATCTTGGAAACTCAAGGTTATGGCGTTCTTCTTAATTCTAGCAACTGTAAATCTGTTTGATCTGGTCTTTCTAGGATTGTAAGGTTTCTTTTCAATTTTATAAGCTTTCTTATTTAGCTATTAGCTATACTAATCCATTGCATTCAGGCATGCAGTTGCTTCAAGAATGAAGCTCCCAACCTTCCCTGTTTACTAGTTTCCTTATTAAAGATGGTAGGACTATTGCGTTAAGGTAGTTAATACGTAGACTGCCATTTGATCTCTTGGCCCATGTAGTCAGTGGGTGTATGCGACACTCTAATTCCCTCATCTAAGCATGCAATGCAATGGTAGCCCAAGCAAGTAATAGTAGCAGGTGGTGGATGGGTGCCCCAAAATAGCAAGATATTTCCACGTGATATGTTTTCAGTCACGTTTGGTCCGCAGTCTGCACTGGTTTGTATCTAAAGTCTAAACTTGACTAATACAATGTCAATTGTGCCTGTCTGCAGTACATTCCGGGAACTAAGATGGTCTTCCCTGGGCTGAAGAAGCCACAGGAGCGTGCTGATCTCATCGCATACCTGAAGGAAGCCACTGCATAGTAATGATGGCATGCTGTCATAGTCTTTACCATGAGGAGACAATTTGTTTTGCAGTTTAATAAAGTTACTTTAGGCAATTTGGTTCACTCTGGTTGAACAGGGTGCAATCCACGAGACAATTATCTGAGTATTTTCGTTCATATGTTATCAGTCTCTTAAATATCTAGGTGTTTAGCTGAACAAAACAGTCAAAAACTTTGACGGCTCTTGTTTCAACTGCTGGAGATATCCCAGCGCCCTATTTTTGACCACCGGGTGGTGGAACTGAAAATCTGGAATGCACCCATTTTGAAGGACCTGAGATGTTATTCTTATGCCACTATTTTGTGCCCTGAAAACCTTATGATGTGGTGGTGTTTGGTCATTTTTTCCCCTGGCAACAAACTGAATAGGTGTTGTTATTAGTTGGATTTGGCACTGCTTCGGCTGGCTGTCGTAATGCCATTCGTCTTTATGTGCTTCCGTTTGCTTCGGCTGGCTGTAATCTTGATGAGAAATAGGTGTTGTTATTAGTTGGATTTGGCACTGCTTCGGCTGGCTGTCGTAATGGCATTCATCTTTATGTGCTTCCGTTTGCTTCGGCTGGCTGTAATGTATAGGAGCTGGTTGGTTCATGGTCATATTGTGGCTAAAATTTTACCATGCCCAATGTAACTACTTTATCTGTGGTCAAGATTTGGCCACGATTTTTGACCCTCAACAAAACGTGCCAGTAATGTTGTAATGGGTTAGTCTTTTTCTCCTACCGTTTGGTTGGGTTTGTTTGTTTTTCCGTATCATACTTGTTTTTTTACATGGCACCCATATTCTACATTGGGAATACTCTTGGGTGTGTTTAGTTTCTTTATCTAAAGAGGATCACCCATATTTTACATTGGGAATACTCTTAGGGTGTGTTTATTTCTTGGGAACATATCCGGTGCAACCGAGATAACGGTGCAACCACTGTGCAACCTTACTAGAAAAAGTTTCAAAAAATTTTAAAAAAAATTATAAAGGATTCAGTCTACCTCATTTATATATAAAATTTCATGATCAAATTCGTCCTACTCTAACAGTTATAAAAAAGACAAATTTAGGGTACATTTGAACTTTACTTTTTGTCAGAAAATTTATCTTTTTTGTAACTGCTAGAGTAGGATGAATTTGATCATGAAATTTTATATATAGATGGGGTAGACTGAAATGTACATTCATGATTTTTTTTCAGAATTTTTTGAAATTTTTTCTAGTAGGGTTGTACGGTGGTTGCACCGTTTCCTCGGTTGCACCGGATATGTTCCTTTATTTTCTTTATATAAAGAGGATAGTTGATGGAGACGTCAACTTTAGCCAATCTTTGGAGTAAACTTTAGTGCATTAGTTAACCATCTAAAAATGTGCTAAACTTTAATCTTATTTATCCATAGACGCCTCTAATGCTAATGAAATCACAAGGGTAACATATTGGTTGTCCAATGACACTAACCTTGGGTTATTGTAAGAGTCTCCAACGATATAAGACAAATCTAGATTATAATTATAGTTCAGTGGATAAAATTTGGCTAGGCCAATGTAGTTTTTAGTCATGATTTTGGCCACACACCAAACATATCTATGGAGCTGATGCTGCATGGCGACAATATAATTATCTGCTGCTCCATCGTTCCCCTCCTTCGCATCCAGCCATGGCAAGCAAGAGGCTAACTGATATAGACCATGGCTGTTTTCCATTGCCTTTGCTTTGTGCACCTCATTCACACTTGAGTCGTCAGCTCATGTCAAAGTTTGTTGCCAACTTTGTATCTCCTTCCGTGTTAGTTGTTGTTGCTCATGCGTTCGCTTGGTGAACATGCAACCTATAGCAGCGGGCAAACACGTGCTCCTTGTAGCTACTCTGCCTCGCTGTTATGGTGCCATTGTGTGTCGCCCTATTCAGCACTGTGTGAGAGTGGGAGAGCGTGAGGATGAGAAACTAGATTCATGATAGTTGTCCCACTCAGTAGAAAAAGCTAGGATTCTTTAGGGAATGATAATTTTTTTCTTACTAGGTGTGACTGAGAAACAGAGGGAGATCTAGCCCCGGCTACCCCAGCCGGACAATGGAGCCCCTCCTAAGTCTCTGCTATAATTTATGGACATAGATAATGAAGGAAGAAGAGGAAAATAGAGGTAGAAGAAAAGAAATAAGGAAAATATGAAGAAAAATGGAAATGGTAGTCAGCCCCGGCTAAGTGTTGATCCTAGATCCGCCGTTGCTGAGAAACATTATGGTGGAAAAATTGAATATATTGGAGGTGCTTCTCGTCACCTTGCGGCTCACGGATATAGTTAGTTAAAATGTTTTGGAAGAAGCATATCAAATCAGTTAGGGCTTGAGCACGCCTGTCGCCTAGGTCATTGATTAGGTATAACAAGTAGTTGTGGTTGTAAGATGGCAATGGTTGTCTACCTATAGATACTACTCACCCACGTCCATATTCACGAGGGTTGAAGACGGATAAGTGAGTTACATCGGGTGTCCTATGATTAGGTATAACAAGTAGTTATGGTCCTAAGATGGCAATGGTTGTGTACCTATGGGTACTACTCACCCACTCTTCTACGAGTATAATTCATACTCGCATATATGGGTATAACTCCACACGCATACAATACCCGATAACGTGGACCCTTGTGTTACCCGTACCCGATAACAGATGTAGCAAACATATAAATACTTCAACAAATTACTAAATATAAAAAGAAAGATTTGCATTTTGTATAAACGAGAACCTATAATGGGGTTGCATCGGCATAAAGTGTGTATGTTTTTCTTGTCGAAAACACTAATTGTGGCCTAATTGTAGGTAGGTGCATATATAGTTGATCTTTACGAAGTAAAAATCATCGAATATTCAGATTTCTCACACTCATTATCATATCTAGATAATCCTTCTTAAAAATACCAAGAAGGCAAGAACGCGTAGGCATACACATGGCAATAGGCCAATAGCCCATTCACAAAAGACACCGTGAGGCCCTCGCGGGATGGGCTTTGTTCTAGCATACTCATGTTAGTCTGATGTAACAACATTGTCTAGTTTAGCACTATCTGTGAAGAAGATTCCTCGCTACAACTAACGGTCCGTTTAGAATGAGGTTTTTCAATCTCTATTTGTATATTTATTCTGTAAATTTAAATTGTTCTGCATAATTTCTGTGACAATTTTACGTTTCGACTCAGCCACGCTCTCGCATGCATGTATAGGCTGGGCAAATTAACACCACCAGACACAAAGGTGAAACCATCCAATTCATTCCACTATCCAAATAAGTCATGTATTGAAACCTAAAGTCAAAGTTGTAGGTATGCTTCCCCGTCGAAAGACTGATGCGCCGCTAGTCCGTGGACTCTCCCAGCAAAACCTAGCCGCCGCCGCCGCCGCCGCCGGAGTTTCTCTTTCCCGGCCCCCCTCCTCCTCCTCTCCGGCGTCCTCGCAGGCGACGGGGAGAAGGTGGGCCGGTTCCCCCCTCCTCTTGCCCCTCCTCTTATCCATCTTTCCCTGTACATCCTTCAGTTTGGGCTGCCTGCATCCGCATGGTTGTTCCCCGGAGGAATCCCCTCCTCTCCCGTCTCCTGGGTCTGCTCACCGTCGCAGCTGTCTTGCTTGACAGCGATTCAGCAGCTGCCGGCGCCAGACCTAAGGTACGGCTAAATAAATCCCTTTTTTCATCCCCCGGATCTTCTCCCCTCCCCCTCCACCCTTGCAGTTCAGATCCAGGCTCCCTCTTCGCTGTTCCGGCCGTTGGGCTTGTGTGGAAGATAGATCAAGGTCTGTTGACCTCGATCCCTCTTCTTCCTGCTCGGCGCCTGGAGTCCTTCGCTCGCTTCCACCTCGACCGCCTCCATGACCTACTGTTGTAGCACTACAGAAGCTTATTCGACAACCCCGATGAACACAACATAGTCTTCTTCGACGAAGGCCTAGAAGTTGTCGTCACCCCCGGTTTCGTTGGAGGCTACAACTACTCTTCTTCGACGGCGCTCATACACATCCTCGGTTCGATGAAGATGCTCTTCAACTCAGCCTCCAACGACCGTCTTCACCTCCGTTTGTGAGGCCCTTCCGTATCGGATCCATGCGCCCGTGACGCCTCTGGCATCTCACGACTCCGTCAACTTCCTCGGCTCCGACGAAGATGATGTCATCTTTTCAGAGACGCGTGTATTCCTCCTCGCCGTCTTTGCGATGCGTGGTACAATACATGTCTTGGGATCTTGTTGTAATTCGTCCTTCTCTGAAGGACCTTTGTGTAAACTATGCTGCTTAATATAATATCCGTTTTTAATAAAAAAAAAACACCACCAGACATACTTGTGGGCCTTGCTACTGGAACGGGAGACCGGGAAAAAAACAGGAAATATAGAATTCAAAGCCTAGCGGATATTTAGCATTGATTTGTCACTAAAATCGTCTCAGTGGTCGTGCCGGAGTGGTTATCGGGCATGACTAGAAATCATGTGGGCTTTGCCCGCGCAGGTTCGAATCCTGCCGACCACGCATTTTGCTCTATTTTTTTCTTACGTTTTGCATGTTAGCCTGTTAACTCTGCGTTGACTATTTTTTATTTTTCTCTTGCAGTTCAGCCTATTTTTACTTCTGTTCTGCTTCTCATTGGTCATCGTTGAGTGGTTTGAAAGGAAATCATGAATGTATTTGTCGCTGCCAAGATGTTGAGTCCATGAGTTGTAGTTTGGTCATCTCAGTGCGTGAGTAATATGTATTTTATGAAGGCCAGCCTGTGCTGCCTGTTAGCCTGTGTTAACTATTTTTATTTCTATTTAAAATATCAGCCTGTGTTGATTATTTTTATTTCTCTTTGGCATTTTAGCCTATTTTATTTCGGTTCTGCTTGTCAGCGCCTCAGTGGTCGTCATTGAGTGGTTAGAAAGGATATCATGAGTTGGTACTTGGTAGTAAGGTAGTTTGGTCAGCTCAATGAGTGATCTATGCATACCGAAGGAGTATGTACTTTATGAAGGCTAGGGCGGCCATACAATTTGTTTGGTCCATCAGTTCAGTTTCTTCATGTTTACAAATTTCGGTGTCTAGCATTTTGGAGTTGGGGCCCGACAAACAAATTCCAGTTCATTTTTGTGCAATGTCCCAGTTCACTTTTGGTGGAATGTCTCGGTTATGTGGTTTTCACCGAAAATTTCAACAAGCAAAGCACCTGCAATCTTGCTTGGTTTGGTCTCAAAGTACCATGCCAAAATTTAGTACATCAACTTTGGGTTTGCCAAAATTTCGGCATGGCATGTTTTGACAGGCCCTACGAATCCCTCCACATCAAACACCATGCATTATATTTTGACATGGTCGTTCTTGTTCGACTTGTTTGCATGGTGGGCATTTCTCTATTGTCATATTTTAGTTGACATAACTATGTTTTCCTTTTGCATTTCAAGGCGAAGGTATGAACGATATATGTATTCCATTCTCCTTTAATCAACCATGTGTCACGAGCTCAATGCTTCCAAAGCATTGGATCTTATATTACAAAAAATGGGTGTCTGTCACTTTCAATCTTTGTAACCTGTGTAAGTGAAATCCATTGTCAATCATAAAACTCTATTTCTCTGAACATGTTGCATATCCATATCATCTTAAGTCCCACCAGCCAAATACAAAACCCATTAATTGCTTCTATCGATTTTTTTACACCTAACATCACTCATGCACGTTGTTAGGAGAAGCCAAAAAAATACGCACACATATCTTTTTTTAATATTTTTAGTATTTTAATGACTACATGTCGCTCTATAAATCATGTTTATATTTAATACTACAAAATCTCTACTGCAACGCGTAGGGTATCATCTGGTATGAGGATAATAGCACATCTAAGATCCTAAAATGGGATATAGTTATCATGTTTATAAAATCATTGATGAATCCATTCCATTGTTAAAACACATGAATAGAGCCATAATACAGAAGAAAAGAAAATGGTATCTTAAAGACGTGAAACCAAAATGTTAAAAATTAAACCATATAATATAAGTGACCAACAATGTATCCTTGTATACACATCTAGCATTTAATTATCATTTGCGACACGAGACTGCTACCCGTGAATTACTGACCACTTTAGTACACAGAAAGAGTGGTAAAATGTACTGTATCATAAATAAATGGAGAGTGCCATTTTTAAATGTGAAGTGCGAAGGACATAATATTGTACGTCAAACAAAATGGCATAATGCCGTAGTGTATTTGCTTTCAACAAAGGAAAATGCAATCTATTCTTCACTGTTTCATTCATTGTAGTGTGTGCGTGAGCGTGACAGATAGTACTATACTGCTATAGCAGTAAGTTCCAGCCATTTCAACAAATAATAAAAATTAAAAACTAGACGTAGCTTTAGCCTTCAGGCACATACATTTTTGCGTAACCCTCATCCAGAGCTGCAGGTGACAGATGGTCAGCAAAATTTCCTCTTCCTGTCGATCTCAACGAGCATGGCCAGCAGAGCCTCGCACATCTCACTTGCATCAGCCTCAGCGCTGCCCTTCTTCAGTGTGGAGTACACCATCCACGCGTGGTCTAGCCTCCTCTCGGGCCTAACAACCACCGACCCGGGCACCTCAGCGTCGCGCCGTGTCACCAGGCCGTCACTCCTCTCCCCGTACCGCAGCTGCAGGTGCAGGGCTGTGAACGCCATCGCCGCCGACACAGGAGCGACCACGGGGACCTTCAGGGAAGCGAGCATTGACTCGATAAACTCAGATGCAGATACGAAGAACCGTGGCAGGGGGAGCCATGGCAGAAGCTCGGCCTGGGTGACGCGGGTTAGTGTTGCGAGCACTGTCGGTGCCAGGGGCGAAGCTACGCGTTGTCGTCGGGGTCAGCTGACCCCGACGGTTTCTAGATGGCGCCTGCACTAGATGATTTTTTGGCACGGTAGACCCCAGTAAAAAATCCATGCGACCCCGGCAGCCTGACGCTTTAACAGCCAAGAGGCCCATCCATCGACTTCGCATGGCACAAACAAGCAGCAGTCCAACAGTTCGCATGGAGCAGCTCGCGCGGCCCAGTCAGCTGTATATGGACGTGGTGGTCTGGTGGATTCTAGATTCGTACTAGTCTTGTAGACTCCAAACCCTCCTGGCGGGCGGCGCGGCGGTTATTTTGCTCCATTCCTCGTTCTCATCTTCTTAGCTAATCGAGTAATCGGCCGGCTTCTCGCGTCGTAAATCATTAATCCTGCTAGTGACGATCCTTAAAAAAAAAAAAAAAAAAAAAAAATAATAATAATAATCCTGCTAGTGGCACTGGCCAGGCAGCAATGCTCTTGCCCAACGCCAGCCCGGTGCTCTTGGCTGTTTACTCCTGAAGCACCTGGCCAAGGTATCTGAAATCCCTAATTAATTTTGCAATTGATAATTAACAATCTATTTTTCTGGATTTGTCACGTCAATGTATGCAGTTGATACTACCTTCGGACGTCTTTATTTGTTGTTAGACCAAAAGTGCTAGTTCGAATTCTTTCAAAAAAAAAAGTGCTAGTTCGAAGAGAATGTCTGTCCCAAATCATACAAATCCGAATGGACAGGAAGAGATAATATTAAATCAAACACAAATTATATTTCTTATTGGACAATGTGATAGTTCGCTTTCAACTTCGTTCAAAAAAATAGTTCGCTCTCAAGAGATGACGAAGTAACAAAAAGGAAATTATAGGAGGTAATTACTTTGTGAAAGCTTATTTTTATCAAAATATGCGTGCTATTGTTTTATCAAACAGAAATTTTTTATTGTTGATGTTATTCATGGTATTCTATGTCAACAAGTTAGAACCACGAATTTATATCGACCCCGGCAACAAATTATCCTAGCTTCGCCCCTGGTCGGTGCGGTGCTGGCTTCAGTGTGGAAGGAGATGATCGGCCGCTCGTCGATGGGGAGTTTGTGCTTGGAGATGAAGTCCTTTCTCTTAGCATATGTGAGGTCCTCCAAGGCCCTCATGTCACCCTGCGATTGTTCACTTGTTTAAGACTCCAAAATGGATGAGATCGTGAATGAAAAATTTGTAAACAGTGGATTGGACTGAGCAGTTCATGTCATGATGAGAACCTTGATTAGTTTGCATACGATGAACTCCATGATCTCCTTATCAGCAATCTGGCCTTCTCGAAGGATATCGGAGGCGACCGGAGTGCCACCATATGGGCTCTGAACCAATGCCAGGCCGGCAACCTTGCCCTTGAGCTCAGACCAGTACAAGGAAAGAGCTGCAGCTGCATCCACTCCACCTTTGCTATGACCAAGAAGCAGAACTTGCTTACCAGATCCCCAGTAGAGCTCCTCGATGTATTGTTTCAGCTCCCATGCATTTTTATCCACGGATGCCTAGACAAAGCAAAAGTTAAGTACGAGGGCTGACAGTAAGAAACACTAGCACAGGCAGCTGCTGCTTCAGGACATGATACGGAATAAGAAGGAAACCTTGCAATCAATTTTTGCAATATGGCAAGAAACACTAGCAAATTTTTTGCAAGAAGGACATAACACTAGACAAACTACCCTCCCCCCCAAAAAAAACTTGCACATGCCATCGTTCAGCTCATTTACCTCGCTATGAATTTTTGAAATATGGCAAGTCAATCCCATTTTTGAAAAGAATCTTTTTGTGTTGGTGAAGTAAAGTGGACTGTGGTTGCTAAAAAGGCCTGAATAATGAGACAATATGTAAGCAACGTGATTTAAGGATCATTTGTCAAAACTAGTTGCATTGAGAAAGATGTCCCACCAGGAATAAATAAGTAAACCAGTGTATTGGGCAGGCAGTGCAGACCATTTCTGAAACATAAAGAAACTTTGAGTATTATTGATCTTCTCAGAACTCATTAAGCACTCAAAGTCCAACTTGATTGGTAATTTATGATCACAGTTGTCACAATAAGTATCTGAAAGCATGGTACAAATACTGTCTGAAAACAAAATGCGGTAATGTTTTTTTGTACATACTTCACTAACATTTCATGTAAAGAAAAACACCTGATCTCATGCAAAATATCCTTGAAGCGACCTGTGCCATCAACTGAACAAAGTGATGTCCGAGTTCTTTGCAACCATCCTATATCTTCACAAGATCCATGTAGTGTTGTCCAGAAACGATGTAAAATCCTGTGATCAAAATGGCATATTTAGAACTAATTAGAACAGATAAAAATGGCTACATCCTACACGGTCTTCTAAGTTGTCAGACCGCAAAGTAAAACAGGTGCATAAGAACACACCCAAGCAACGCATAGAAGTCTGAGCAGAGAAGGCGTTACCAACCTGGTTAGTTTGGCATGTACGCCACTCGAAAAGAGACACCAATGATCTCGCACACGGAATGCCAATTTTTGTACCAATTTGAAACCATGCAAAAGATATGCAGACCTGCCGTATGACCTGATGACACAAATAGTTGCAAAGTGAATGTGAGACGGAGCCAAAAAAAAGGTAAGTGTTCAATTCCTCTGGAATAGCTTACTGACTGATGAAGTTATAAGAAAACTGAACCTTTGATAAATACTGGTAAACCGTTTCCTGAAAACTTTGCCTTCAGATATTCCATTTGCAGTCTGCTTTTCTGTAGTAGTATTAATAACAGATAATCCATATGTCCCTTCATGATTACAACCTGTGGTTCCAGGCAATGATCCTCCCCGGCTAGCAGAGAATTGGATCTCAAGACGCTGAGGAATCCAATCTATGTACCCGAGTAAATTTTCTGCCAAGATTAAAGACAATCACATTAAAAGAAAGAAAAGCATCCCTTCTCTATCAACAAAATTTGGCACACTCATGCCAGTTCGTTCAAAAAGGAAACAAAGAAAAGCACAACAAAAACACCACTTTTCAGGCTTCTCCCAGTTTTGAGAAGCATTTGTTTCTTTTAAGTGGCCAACAAACACACCTTATTTAGTCCAAGCCTATGAAAAATCTGACCATATTGTCTCAAAAAGGAAAAGGTTTTTTGTCTCTCAAAACGACAACACATCTACTACAATTCTGTAATTATGATCTTGTAATTCAGAATCAGCAAAAGAAAAAAGGTGGATATGAGTACTGAAATAGCAGCATGTCACTCCAAATCTGGTAGTGCAAAATGAAAAAAAAGTAAAAGGCAATTCCATACTAAGCTCTGAGTTTGTGTGCATGGATATCTTTGCTCCCAACATTATACATGCATATAGAGCTCATCAGAGAGTGCTGACTTGTTTTTCATTATCCTTTTGACGAATTGCGGAGGCAGTTGCTTCCTCGTCTGCTCATGCTGAAGATGAGAAGAAGGTTGACAGGGGTCTCCCTCTTATGGGTCCTGCCATAAGGCCAGGCATTGCACCAAATGTCAAATTTGGAGGGTCTTGGATCATATCCCGATCTTCCTTGGGTTTCCACCACTGGCATTGGACCAAATGGCAGAACCTTATCAGGTGTAACATACAAGTTTGGTAGAAATGAGGTAAAGATAGTATGTGCCTGCCATGGCACTCACATGTCTCCGGATGAGTTCGTGCGACATGCAAGTGCAGATGCGCCGGCCCAAGAAAATAGCACTTTACCAGCACCTCCTGTTGGTAACCAAGCAACATCTGAAAATTAATTCCCTGGCCTTCAGAGAGAATGCTTGACTAATAATTGTTACACCTCCCGTATCTATATCAAACATTAATTGTAAAACTGATTGTTCGTCGCATATTGATGTTTACCATACAAGTTTAGACACCTGTATTTTGAGCTTTGTTTGAGGACAAAAACTGTGTATTTTGCTCTGTATCTTCAAGATGTGATTCGTTCTCAGTTCCTACCACACCATGGCTTCCTTTCAGGCCATCTGGAATTCATGCGTGGTGGTTGCTTTGGAAGTTACTGAGTTTCCAGTTTCCATGGAATGGGTGAAACTTATGTATTTTTCAGGCATCGGGACTCTGCGGACACTATAGAACTACCTAAATTTCAGAACACCTTTTTTAACTCTATAGACATTAATCAGCACAAACACAAATAATCATACAATTTCACGCTCAATTAGTCTCAGTTTGCAAGAACTGTCAATGGAAAAAATCCAAAAGTTCACGATTACACTTCCAGGTTCCTCACAATTTTAAACATGTTAAACATATCTCTGGTGGTGACAAGCTGCATTGAGCAACTTTGGAGGAGTTACATATTCTGTTGAAAGTTCAAGCAAACTTGAGAACTTCCTGGGCATTGCGCTGCACCTAAGTCATCCACCCTCAACAAGCATGTCTTTTAAACAATGTGTGATGTCCATTGTAGGGTCAATCTTCAACAACTTCAGTCCATTAATCTTCCCTGCCAACTAAGCAGATAAACCATTAGTTTTACACAGACCAATCCAGGCTTCAAGTGTTAAACAAGCTGTGCAAATGGGACGTACCTTCAAAGGTTAACCACGCTGACACTCCAGCCGCTTTGTGTTCTCCAACAGCACCTATTTCAGAATGATAATCACATGTATCAAAACGGAGAATTCACGAGGTATCCAGAAGTTCCAATGTGTTAATGACAGGGGGTAAGTCAATGTAAGTGGGGGGAAAAATACTGTGGTTGAGAATAATAAAGGATCAACAAATGGCTGTTACCTCTCGGATGTAAGTTGCAATTGCTTTGCACCCCTCTATTGCAAGCTCCATTACATTTTCAAATGTATCCATCGGCAATTTTGCATCCATCTGAAAAGTTATTTTTTAACCTGCTTCCTTTTTTATGGTAAGGTATTCAAGAATAACACTATAACAACAACACAACAACAACAAGACTTTTAATCCCAAGCAAGTTGGGGTAGGCTAGAGTTGAAACCCAAACCAAACCGCTAGAAACAAAAAAAAATTCTTTTTTTTTTAAAGGTCACTTTCAACAAGAAAACAAGGGTTTTAAAAGATTTTTTTTCTTGGAGAAGCACATAGAAGAGCCTAGTCAAGGCTCGGGTACGTGGATAGCTGCTTTCCAAGCAGCTCTATCCAAGGCTAACTCTCTCACTATATTTCAATCTCTTAGGTCTCTCTTAACTGCCTCCTCCCATGTCAAATTTGGCCTGCCCCTGCCTCTCTTCACATCATTGTTTCGCCTTATGATGCCGCTATGCACTGGTGCCTCTGGAGGTCTTCGTTGCACGTGCCCAAACCATCTTAGTCGGTGTTGCACAAGCTTTTCTTCAATTGGAGCTACCCCAAGACGATCCCGTATCTCGTCGTTTCGAACTCGATCCATCCTTGTATGCCCACACATCCAACGCAACATACGCATCTCAATAACACTATGCAATAAACAATTGTAAAAGAAGTATTCCCTCCGTTCCAAATTACAAGGGGTTTTGGCTCTCATTTTCTTCGTCCATATTCATATAGATGCTGATGGATATAGATACATATACAAACCACATACATAGAATATTGCATGAATCTATTCAAAGCCTAGAACTAGAACCCCTTACAATTTAGAATGGAGGGGTCATCTCAAAGTAGAGCAAAACTGAAACGCATAATTTGCAAGAATTGGTAAAGAATATGGAACAATAATTCATGATCTTTTTACCTGTAGCAGAGTCACTTTGTCCATTTTTGTAAGAATGCCAACAGTGACATCAGGACCCCCAGCACTGTCTTCAATATAATTCAGATCTGGCATAGCACATTAGAATTATTTGAATTTGTCTAAATATTAGAATTCTTAGCTGTCAAAGATATGAGAATTAGTCTGTTGAATTACCGAGCAAAGGAGTAGAGCAGAGATAACCAGCACTACAGGATGTTACAATATCTCGCATTGGAATCCCAGCATCTGCAAGAGCTAGTGTGGCAGCATTGATGCATGCTGACCTTGTCCCTGTTATACACATGGTCATACTCGAGCTATGACAATCATTTTGACGCACAAAATATGATTAATTATGATTAATTATTTAAAAGCAAAAAAATAATATGCCATAGCATGACTTGGAGAAGGCTTATGATAAGATACCAAGGAATGTTATGTGGTGGGCTTTGGAGAAGCATAAAGTCCCAACAAAGTATGTGACCCTCATTAAGGACATGTACAACAAAGTTGTGACTAGTGTTCGAACAACTGACGGTGACACAAGTGACTTTCCAATTAACATAGGATTACATCAAGGATCAGCTTTGAGCCCTTATCTTTTCGCTTTGGTGATGGATGAGGTCACTAGGGATATACAAGAAGATATCCCGTGGTGTATGCTGTTTGCTGATGATGTAGTACTAGTGGATGAAAGCCAAGCGGGGGTAAATAGGAAACTAGAGTTGTGGCGGCAGACTCTAGAGTCGAAAGGCTTTAGAATTAGCAGGACTAAAACTGAATATATGAGATGTGACTTCGGTTCCGCTAGACAGGAGGCAGGAGATGTGAGTTTGGAAGGTCAGATAGTGCCCAAGAAGGATACTTTTCGTTACTTGGGATCGATGCTACAAAGAGACGGGGATGTCGATGAAGATGTTAGCCATAGAATCAAAGCGGGATGGATGAAATGGCGTCAAGTATCCGGTGTTCTATGTGACAAAAGGGTACCACAAAAGTTAAAAGGCAAATTCTATAGGACGGCTATTAGACCTGCGATGTTGTATGGTGCAGAATGTTGGCCCACTAAAAGAAGACATATTCAACAATTAAGTGTTGCGGAGATGCGTATGTTGCGTTGGATGTGTGGGCATACAAAGATGGATCGAGTTCGAAACGACGAGATACGGGATCGTCTTGGGGTAGCTCCAATTGAAGAAAAGCTTGTGCAACACCGACTAAGATGGTTTGGGCACGTGCAACGAAAACTTCCAGAGGCACTAGTGCATAGCGGCATCATAAGGCGAAACAATGATGTGAAGAGAGGCAGGGGCAGGCCAAATTTGACATGGGAGGAGGCAGTTAAAAGAGACCTAAGAGATTGGAATATAGTGAGAGAGTTAGCCTTGGATAGAGCTGCTTGGAAAGCAGCTATCCACGTACCCGAGCCTTGACTAGGCTCTTCTATGTGCTTCTCAAAAAAAAAATCTTTTAAAACCCTTGTTTTCTTGTTGAAAGTGACCTTTCAAAAAAAAAAACTTTTCTCGTTTCTAGCGGTTTGGTTTGGGTTTCAACTCTAGCCTACCCCAACTTGCTTGGGATTAAAAGGCTTGTTGTTGTTTTGTTGTTGTTGTTGTTGTATGACTGAGTAATGTAGCAATAAAGAATAATATGTCATAGCCCGTAGCATGCCTGAATAATATGGTTAAGGGGAAAAGGCACACCTCAGAATTGGTAACATTCTCCAGCATGTCTCATCATGCAAAGCATAAATCTAGCCTTACAAAGCGTACAAGTTTGATACGGAAGTCAAAGAACAACACATATTCGAGGCTTGACCGCCAAATAATATAGGTGTTCTGGCACTAGATACAGCCTGGAAATAACTTCAACAGTCTAAAATTAGGAAGGTAGAACACTTACCACCATCAGCTTGAAGAACTTGGACAAATATATCAATCTGAAAAGGAAAAGAAATATCAAACAACATATCAATCTGCAAAGAAATATCATAAGCATTGGATTGGCCCTGGTATCATTTAAAACTTAAGGAATAAGCAGAACTGACCTGTGAGCGGGGCATTAAATGTGTTAATATGCTTGCCTCCATTGTCTGTCGAATAACAAGGGAAATTTCTGTTGATCGCCTGCCAAATAATCGTAGGTTTAGTTTACTGCTATAATTATACGGAGAATCAAACACCATGTACCTTCAAGCTGAATCCACTTTAGTTCATGCAACCTGAATCCACTTTACACACTGGTATTCACCTCAGAACCACTAAAGTGAGTCACCAATCACCATATCTATATTTTGTATTAATCCACTTTATACTGCAGCAGCCGTGCAGCACTGTTTGCTTATGTTACATCAGATGCCCACTCTTAAAATTTCTGATATTTGACCTATGTTTTTTTTTTTAGAAACAGGAGGACCACACCTCTATGGATTAATACAAAACATAGAAAAAGGTACATGGGTGACAAAGGCGAAGAGGGGATAGAACGGAACAATAAAGAATAAGATCAAGGCGCTATATTATGAATAATGTTATAGATATGGGTGGGACATCTCCGCTAGAAAATGACTTGCCGCTAGGCTCTCTAGCCAGCCCACTTACATCCCTTGGAATTGGGGAATTAAGAAAAGAGATGGGAGGTCAGTTCATCCTCTCAGAGAGGCTCTGAACTTCCAGCATATATGAATCAGGGATATCTCTTTGCTTGCCAAGCACAATAGCTGAGGCCCTTGAGAACTCGGTGTTGAACCTATGTAACAAACAGACTACCAAACAAGTTTAACTTTTTCCAATGAAACAAAAAAAAAATCCAAATAATCTCATCACTAATCCTCCACTGTGTCATGCTTCTTGTGACTTTGGTATGTGTGGCCCACAAAAGGCATCCACAACAAGTATATTGTTACAAACACAATGGTCTTGATGTGATTTCCATCAGAGGCTAGAGGGAAAAGATGATTTTACCCCTGGTCCCACCTGTCATAAGCACCACTTCCACCAGATGATTAAAAAAACAAAAAAAGGCCGTCGGCGTGCAGGGCCGCCACTGCGCCCGCTGCTGCAGCCTCCGGCGCGGCCGCCGGCGCCGGTGTGGACGCGACCAAGTGCGTGGCCGGAGGCGCCGCCGCGGGTGCGACCTCCTCCGCGGGCACGGCCGCCTCCATGGGTGACTAGGGGCGCGGGCGGCCAGAGGCGCCTCCGCTGCACTAGACGCCAACCGAAGTGAACGATCTCAACTGGGCGCGGGCACTGGGCTGCATGGGGTACGACCTCAAGCCGCGGATGTACGATCTCAACTAATTCATGGACAAATTCCACTCAGACACCATCTCCGTGCACATGCTTAGAAGATTGGTTGATATGGAGTTCGAATTCATGAAATCTCTTAGAAGATTCGTTGATTGTTGGGCGCTTCTTAAGTGGGAGCTCGATTCCACTTTTTGTCTTCATTTTTCTGTGTTGCAAGTGAGTAGTCTTGTTCGTATTCTCACCCATGGAGGCGGTCGTGCCCGCGTCGTTGGTCACCCATGGAGGCAGCCGTGCCCGCGACGTTGGCCGCGCCCGCGCTGGCGGCAGCCGCGACCTTGACGACGGCCGTGCCTGCGGAGAAGGTCGCACCCGCGGCGGTGCCACTAGCCACGCACCTGGTTGCGTCCGCAACGGCGCCGGCGGCCGCGCCGGAGGCCGCGACGGCAGCCAAGCGCAACGGCAGCTGGCGGGAAGTCGTCGGGGGGGACGACGGCCAGGTGGCAGCGGGCGCAACAGCAACCCTGCACGCCGGCGGCCTTTTCTTTGTTTTTTTAATCTAGTGGAAGAGGTGCTTATGGCAAGTGGGACCAGGAGTAAAATCGTCTTTTCCCTCTAGCCTTGGATGGAAAAGCTAACAGAATGGATGGAAATGTCGAGGAAGGAACCGGGCAAAATTTTAGGGCCAAGGAAGGAAACAAAAATTTTTTTAGGCCAAGGAAAGAACCAGCAAAATTTTTTGGGCCAAGGAGGTAAATTTCTCTAATAGTATCCTCAAATCCAAAGGCAGAAACAACAAGGCAAGTCAAAAACACAAGATGGGTAGGGGTGGGGAGCCTGATGATAAGGTAGAGAGAAATAACAATGCACATTTGCCAGGTCATGTCTGTTCTGTGTTCTGAAGTTCTGATAGTAAATGCACCTATCATTGCAAATGCCGAAGGATTGGACTGTTCTTTTTAATCAAATGCTACTGTTCAAGCTGGAACACACCTGTCACCTTTTGGCTTTCTCCTCCGATCTCCTGTACTAAATTCTGCCATCCTATATTCACAGCGAACCTGCATACAAAACTCTCTCAGGAACAGATCATAGAGGAGAGTCTCTAACTAAAGAATGAACCTCAAGCAGCGGAACTTTACCAAAGCCTCGTTGCTGTTTACTTGCTGACCTCTATTTTGGATCTGAATGAGCAAACCAAGAGCAGGAACTTTTAATTAGGTTTCACTGATGAGTAGACACTGGGAAAAATAAATAAGGGAGGTACGACAAAGCAATACAAGGTGGAGCCTGCAAGGTTGCAACATTATGCAGGGTTCTCTGGTATTCTGTAGTCTGGCAGGAAACAAATTTCAGTTTCAATAATTCTAATTGGTTTAGTATGTCTCCCCATGTATAAATATATCGTGTTGTACTGCCCACAGGAAATCACTGATCCTAATAGTTTTCACGTGTTGTACTGCCCATAAGCAATTATTGATCCTAATGGTTTTCAAACATGTTTCATGCCTATAGGAAAAGTAAAGCATAAACCAGTTTTCCCCATATAATACCCACTTTCACTCAATACTTCTGAAGATTAAATAAATTTAAGTGTTTACTCAGAGAGGCATTTGCTCAAACAGGCTGTGTGCATGGCCTATTATCCATCTCAGATGTACCCAGAACAACACTATCAGTAGGGGAATCACCTCTCGAGGGCCGTAGACGGCGGCGATGACTCTGGTGTTGCCCATTTCGAACAGCGCCGACCTGCCGCAGAGCAGCAAACACCAGCAGCAAAATACGATCAGAAGCCAACGCAATACCACTGTCCTAACACTCAAATCGAATAGTAGCTCCTCCTCCCCAGTCCACCAGAGTCGGAGGGGAAGCCTTACTCACCCGTCGGCCCGCGCAACGACGCCGACCTCGCCCTTGAGTTGCCGCATCTGCGTGAGTTCCAGCACCGAGTGAGACAGGGGCGGCGCGTGAACCGCGCGGGGGAAAAGGGTGGAGGATGCATCACCTCGTTGGGGCGGCGGCCGTCCACGCGGAAGCCGGTGAGGGGGTTCACGTACTCCATCGCCGGATTCGCCGCTCAGTCTTCGTGCTCTGGCGACGCGCCGCAGTTGGTGGTGGTGTGGGGGGGGGGGGGGGGGGGTTGTGGGCGGGGCGGCCGGGGCGGCGACGCGAGGGTTTTTGGGCGCAGATTCGCTGACTTTACTAGAACGGGCCTAGCCGCGTCGGGGCCGAGCGCGGGAGGCGACAAGGCGGGGCTGCACGGGGGCGGAGCGGAGCGGGGCGCGCGAGGGCGAGGCGGCGCGGGGAGGCGGCGGGTGCGAAGACGAGGCTGACGAAGTAGGGTTTGGTCCCCGATTTTACCATGTGGTTGGTTTCGAGACACCGGGATGGATGGTTCTATCCCTAATTCTTAGGTTCCAACCAACGTTTGCTTATTAGGAATAGATTCATCCTCATTTTTTGTTTGGTTCCAAGAATTGAAGCAAAGAAGAATTGAAGCAAGAGGATATGGACGAAGTTTAGTCTGTTAAACACTGTTACAGTAGGGCCACTGTCAGCCACATGTCCATCTTTTTTCTCGTTTCGCTGCTAGAAGCCGTCCACTGCCGCCGCTCCGACCCGCACCTCCGCCTTTGCACCGTCGCCGCTCCGACCCGCACCTCCGACCCCACGCCATCGCCGCCGGCCGCATCTCCGCCTCGCCGGACCGCCGGCCAACCCTGCCTCACGCCTCCGCCTCGTCGGGCCGCCGGCCAGCCTTGCCTCGCACCTCTGGCTCGAGGACCGCCATGGCGCCTCGTCTCGTGGACCACCGCCGGCCGGCTCCGCGTTGTGCCTCCACCTTGGGGACCGCCACCGCACCTACCGCCGGCTGCCTCCTCGTCGCACCGGACCGTCTTCAGCAGAGGCTTCGCCTCACGGGACCGCCGCCGGCCAGCTCCGCTCGTGGCACCACCGCCGTCCCTCACGCCGCTGTTGGCCAGCTTCGCCTTGTGCGGGCCCGCAGTTGCCCATGGTCGTGTCGCCTGCCCACGACTCGGACGGGAGAGAGACGGAGCGACACGGGGACGAAATAGGATGTCCCCGTCCGCTCGTTTTCTGCGGATAGGGGCAGCCCGCATCTACAGGGTATATTCCCTCTAGATGATGGTTCCGTCCCAGTAATTCTCTATCCAAACACAAGCAAATAAGGGACCATTCCATTCCATGCCTCTTGGTCCTCTTATCCAAACACACGCTTAGGCCGAGGCCAGCAGATGGGGTATATCCCCATCTATCTACTATTCCAACGACCCCTCTCTTTGTAAACAGTATCGCTATAGTGTGGTTTTGTACTATACCCGCCCTTTTACCTCACCTGCTGGACTCGGCCTTACTATCTAGCGGGGTAAAAAATTTGACTGGCGTGGCTACAGTGAAAGGCCGCGCCGGCGCGCGTCTTTCATACTTAGAAATGAAGGGAAGTCAGTTGTGACGTTCGGCCTCCCGGATGCCGTTCAAATTCCATCTGATGGCCGCTGAAGGGGCTCCCTTTTCCAACATAGCACACGCAGCCCACCACTAGCATTGGCCCAGATTAGGCAGCTTCGTGTGGGAGAAGAGATCGGCGATACTGCATTACCGGTGCCGCTGCCTGCTTCGCTCGCTGTTGTCGCCGCCATGGCAGCGCTTCCAGCTTTCTCCACCGGTAGGACGACGGAGGCGCCGCGCGAGGCCGCAGCAGGGCTTGCCTGTATCAAACGGTAGTTGCGCCGAAGCGCGAGCAGACGGAGGCGGCGGTGGCGCAAGCCGCTCACGAACGGTGGCGGCAGGGGGCGGAGACAGGACCCGGGCCACCCGGGCCATGGCCCGGGGCGTGGCCCAAAAAACTTCCTAACCTTCCTTTAGTTTTTGGCCCACGTAGCTACCGATGGCCCAAAAACTCTGCTCTTCAAGCAAACGAGCCTCCTCGTCGCTTCCTCTCCGCGTTGCGCCACCACGCCTCTGCCTCCGAGGCCTTTCGCCCTCTCAGCTCCCGCGACCCTGCCCGTCGCCGCCGGCTCTGTTGCCTCTGTGAGAAATAAGCCCTAAAAGGTAGAGGTTTCGGTGATTAATGACAATCTAATGTCGTTTACTAATGAGTTCATGCTTTGAAGGGTTTGTATTAGAAATTGAACTCATTGGTTGATTAAAAGAGGCCCCTAATTTCAAATTCTATTTGACGGCTTGTGGTTTGATCGAGCTAGCAAGAAGATCGGGCGTTTCCCTAGCTCTAGGTGTCAAAAGGTGAAGAAGGGCACTTAGTTTTCTCTTTGCTAGTTTTAGTCAAGCCGTACTACCAAGAGGGGTTGAGGTGAGTAGCTTGAGTCACTTCAATTCGAGAATTCTCTAACTTTCGAGTGCATCTAAGTCCTAAAGCTCAACCACATTAAAACATGCCAAAACACACTCACCTTTGTTGATTAAGTCAAGAGAAAGTCTTTCGAAACTCCTCTCAAAACTCTGTTTGAAAAACAGCGCTGAAAACTGTTCTTTTTTGTACCACCGGACGGTCCGGTAGCATAAATCGGCGCTCAGTAATACTGTTCGGCACAGGGCTCCAAGAAGCCGTCGGACAGTCCGGTGGTCTACCACCGGACAGTCCGACGCATCCGTCGGACGGTATAGACCGAGGTTTTCTCAGCTGGTGTCTCAAAAGAAAAGTGGACCGCTCCGACGGTAATATACCGTTCGACGGACCCATCGGACGCTATAGGCTGAGGGGTGTTGCCGTGGACCTGTGCTAATTCATACCGTCGGACTGTCCGACGGGTAACCGTCGGACCGTCCGATGTTTCCTGTAGCCATGGCGGGAACGGAGTTTTCAAACGCTAGAAGCCGTCGGACTGTCCGGTGGCAACGCACCAGACTGTCCGACGGGTACGCAGAAAAATGGTTGGAGCTCCCCAACGGCTAGTTTTGGAGCTCCACCCTATTTAAAGGCTCCCCCTTCCCTCATTTGCTACCTTTGCAACCTAGAAACACTCACATACACTCAAAGGTCATTTACACTACCAATTCCACACAAAATCTTGAGCTTTGGGCAAGAGACTTGAAGAGAAGAGAACTCCTTGATTGGAGTTGAATCAAGCGAAGCCAAAACTTGTTACTCTTGGTGATTGCGATCACCTAGACGGCTGCGGTCGTGCGTTTCGCGAGCTCCCGAAGCTTGTGGGAGAAGCGAAGCAAGCTCTTTTGCGAAGGGAGTGTAGCCGGTTCAAGCTCGCCGGTCCGGAGCGGAGAAGAGCTTCATCAAGAAGAGAGCACTTGGTCTGCGGATCAAGGGGTTGCTTGAGCTTTGCGAATGTCACTTTGCCAACCTCATTCCTTGCGAGGTTTGAGGCCGGGATCCTTACGAGGAGCCCGCGAGAGCAAAGCCTTGCGAGGGGTGCCAAACGAGGAGTAGGGGTAGAGACCGTGTGTCTCCCCGAACCTCGGGAAAAAAATCCTTGTGTCTTCTCTTTATATTTCCGCATTTACTTTCCGCTCTTTACTTTTCTAGAATTGC
Source organism: Paspalum notatum (assembly GCA_022530915.1). Classification (NCBI taxonomy): domain Eukaryota; kingdom Viridiplantae; phylum Streptophyta; class Magnoliopsida; order Poales; family Poaceae; genus Paspalum; species Paspalum notatum. Next base: position 32,084,381 of record CM039692.1, read on the forward strand.
ATGCTTGGCTCTAGGTTGCAAACCTTTTGTGCGTGTAGTTCATTAGAATCACTTGATTAGGCACTAGGATGAATTGAAACTTGTGCGATAGGATTTAATTGTGAGTTTATAAATTAGAAGTCCAATTCATCCTCCCTCTCTTGGACATCTTCATCCTTTTAGCTTTCCCGGTCGGCCCCTGCTGCCCTCCGGTCGCCCGCTCCTCTATGTCCCTGATTCTAGGTTGCCCAAATCGGTGGCTCCTCGGTCAGCTTGCCCCTTCTCCCCATGACTCCGCCAGTCCAGAATGGCGCACCGCCATGCCCAGGCCCCAAGCGGCAGGCGCCCACTGGCCACCGCAGCATGCCAATGCCGGCGCCAGCCAGGTCATGAGTGCACAGCGGAAGGCTGGCGGTAGCCCCTCGCTAAAGTCTCTCAGTCTCACAGCGACCCTGCTCACCTCACATATCCTTCTTCTGCTCACTTCCTGTGTTGCTCAAAGGTATTTGGGTAGGAAATTGAAGTGCTCTGGCAGCAGAGATGTAAGATTCATGTAATTATGTTTTGCCGTGTCAATGAGCTTTTACTCGTTTCTTTTGAGAAGGCAGCTTGGCTAGTTCCTAAATCCTAATGATCTGTCTTAACTGTATTGCATAATCAGCCTATCCGACGTGCAAGTTATTTTCCAGAGGCAAGCGAGCCTATATTTAGCATTTTTCTAATCAATTTTTCTCTGTAAGATAAGAGTAGACAACTAGACATAGCCTTAGCCTTGAAGTCGACAGAATTGTCCATCGCTGGATTTTCAGATATTGCGCGCATATAAATATAGGTGATGTGCTATTTGTGCTTCACGAATGACTTGTTGAAGACTAGAAGAAGATTTGTTGATGTTGTAGAGTGTGTTTTGAGTCATTAAATTTGGCGTGTTTGTCGCAACTTTGTCACAATCTGGTCCGGGGCTTCGGTGAATCATGGCGCAGACAGCAGCGTTGCGGGGCTCCCGCAGCGGACGACGGCGGTCACGGTACATCGATGGTCTGGGCTGCCGCGGCACGCGCGAACTGGTGGAGGAGCGCACTCCGCAGGGAGGGCCGACGGAGGCTGGTGTTGGCTGCCGGCGACAGGGGACACAGCGGCGGAAGGCTCATCTCAGTCGGCAATGGCGTGCTCCTCCGCGTCAGCTCGCCGGGGGTCGGGGGCAACGCGTACGCACTCTGCCTCGACGCGCATGTCACTAAGAGCTCCTTCATCTCCGTGTCCGGTGGCGGCGTCCCTCTCTTGCGGATGTGCACGCAGCACGCATGAGATGGTGGACAGCACGCAGGCAACTAGGGGCGGGCACAAGCGGCTGAGGCCGGGCGCGCAGGCGGCGACGGTACGCTCAGGCGGCGGACGATCGGCGTGCAGATAGCTTGTGCTAGGCTAGCTTGTGCTGTGTTGGAAAAGCGAATAGCTTCAACAGCCATAGGATGGAGTTTGAACGGTATCCGGGAGGCCGAACGTCACAGCTGACTTCCCTTCATAGAGTCAGTGAATCTGCGCCCCATGAATTCTGTTTTGTGGCCCCGGGGGCCTTTGGACCTGACCCGCTACACTACGGTCGCCGTCGCCCGAGCGATCGAGGCCAGACCAGAATGATTGGAGCTCTCCAGTTCAATAGCCCGACGTTTTAATGGCTAGACCCTGAAACTGCTTTGAATATCTAAAGGCTAGTTCAAGTAGTTTGAATGGGACATATTAGAATGGGTTTAAATCTACATTGTTTAAAATTTTGTTAATCTCTCTCAATTCATGAGTTGCTGAACTAGGCGTAATTTGTAATAGGTCGCCAAAGTTAGAGAGGCGCACATGAGCTGAGATGCGGACCGGGCACACCAGAAATCAATCGTGCGCGATAGATGGAGGACAGAACACTAGTGTTCTTTGGCTTTTCCGTACGTTGCATAAAGCATCGATCCCTAGTCCCTACATAAAGCCAGACAACGCAAAGACCATATATACTACAAGCCGATAGAAACAAACCCAAAAAGAATATGCATCGATTCACCGCGCTCGGCCACTTCCATTCCATCCATCCACGCGATCCCACCCATGCATGCGCGCGACGAATCCGACGACGGCAGCTAGCTGATTTCACTACTGAATCTTCACCCACACGCCTATGCTCAGCACGCCGTTCGCCACCATGAACAACAGGTAGTACCCGCGCGGCGCCAGCTCGGGCTTGCCGGGTGCGTCCACGGTCACCGTGTACCTCCGTCCATCTTCGACGAACGCGGTGACGGACAGGACCAGCAGCCGCTGGTTCATGGAGTAGCCGTGCGTGGTGAAGGGCGGCGCGTACATGGTGACCTTCACGTCGGCCTCCGCCACGGGCTCGGACGGCATGGAGAAGCGGAACGTGAAGGGCGAGCCGTACCGCATCCCCTCCGTGGGCACCGACTTGCCGTCGATCTCCGGGCGGTTGGCGGCGGCGTGCTCCTCGCTGAGGTACGGCGGGCTGAACCGCTCCACGCGCACCTCGGTGGGGAAGTCCACGTTGCTGAAGTTGTACGCCGTGTTGGTGTTGCCGCCGGCCATGAGCACGCTGGCGTCGGGCAGCACAGCGCTGCTGGAATGGTACATGCGCGCGATGGTGGACGAGGCCAGCGCCCGGAACCGCGGGGCCTCCGGCTTCCGCGGCGAGTACAGGACCGGGGTCAGGACCGGCTGCCGGCCGAAGCCCCAGCCGGCGCAGCCCTTGGCGGCGCCGTTGAGGAGCAGCAGGTCGCCGGTGGGGAGGATCAGCATGTCGCCCATGACGCGACCCACGGGCATGTCCTCGGTCTGCCACTGCGCGTCGGGCGCGGCCAGGTTGATGCGGGCGCAGTCGCGGAGCACCGGCTGGAACGTGTTGTTCTCGCCTTTCCTGAAGGCCGTCTTGAGCGCCCCGCCGGCAGACGACGACCTCCGGCTCGGGGTCGCCGCCGGTGACGTTGCGGAGATCTAGCGGGAGGAGCGCGGACATGGCGGACAAGGGGTAGTTGCGGCTCCCGCCGGCGAGGCGGGGCAGCTCGCACACGATCTTTCCCCCGTCCCTGTGGTTGAAGATGACGGAGCGGTCGTCGTTGGCGAAGAGGAAGAGGTTGCCGCTGGGGAGCAGGTTCATGAACGGGTACAGGTTGTTCTCCACGTCGTCGGTGGTTTCCCTGAGGAACGGCATGGAGACGGCCCGGGCGTTCGTCTTCCCCGGCGCTGGGACGAACTCATAGCTGAAGGCGCGGCGGCCGACGAACACGACGAACCGGCCGTCCGGGAGCACTTGCTGCGTCGCGTACCATCGCCCGTCCGCGAAGCTGTTGGGGTGCTCCAGCCAGTCGCAGGTGTCGCACGAGCTGATGACCCTCACAACCTTCTCGCCTTCGAAGTAGCCGCCGGTCTGCGCCAGGTTGCCGTCCGCGTCGAACGCGCCCGACGAGCACCAGGTGTCCGTGTGTAAGAAACAATCTCTTTTTTTTTTTGAGAAATGTGTAAAAAATAATCTCAAGTAATACGTCTAACACTCACCTAGATTAATCACCTATGCACCTTTGCCTTTATGTCAAATAATTTGAACTAACCTCCTCATTCTATATCTAAATAACTATCGATACATTCTAAAAAAATATAGATACTAGTATTATAGAAATAAATCTAAAATAAACTTACATATAAACTAATTGCATATATATGCCATTTTTTTAAAAAAAATCTCAAATATAGATGCTTCTCGATTACCAATTTATACTTTTTTAATAATAGAGTGAAGTCTGTTTTACAACATCATTTTTGTCATAGCTGTTTGATTTGCAAGTTGCAACATAGAAATGTACGTAAAATCGGGAATTCCCATAGGTTGGACATATTTGCGTTCTGCACGCATGCTCTGTTGCGCTTGGTGCTTTGGGCCGGGACTCCTTGGGCTAATGGGCTACAGCTGCAGCTGCAGAAAGCCAGCAAACTAGCAGCTTCCGTCCTCCCGGACTCCTCCATGCATGGCCACAGCACAAGGCCGGCAGATCGAGGTTGATGAGGTGCGATGGAACAAAAACGTACATGATGTGCACAGATGATTCTTTTAGGTAGCATTCGGTTGGAAGACACTGGGGATGGGACTGTCACATCACTGATTTTAGGAATGGATCCATCCCATCTCACTCCAACGGTGTGTGTTTGGTTGGGAGACAGAGACAAAAGGATCAATGACGTATGACAAATGGGACCCACGTGTTATCCTCTTTCTAGTGTCTTCTTCCTCGCGTCTCCCATCCCCGGCCCTTTGCCCGCACAGGTTGCGCCTCCCCGCCGCCCACTTCTCCTGCACTGGCGCCGGCGTCGTCCTCCTCTCCCGCACCGACGCCGGCGTCCTCCTCCGTCGCGCCTCCTCCTCTCCTGCGGCCGCGCCGGCGTCCTCCCATCTCACCTCCTCTCCTCCCCGGCGCCATGGAGGATGCAAGATCCGCTCCGAGCACCTCCTCCTCCGCCTGCCCGCCGGCCACATCGGCGTCGGCACCTCCTCCTCTGGCCCCGCCGCCGCCTCCTCTCCCTTCCCCGTTGCCTCCTCACAAAGGAAGTCGTGTCCTTCAAGATCCTTCGGCCGAGTGTGGTGAAGAAGGCCAGGTCGGCCCCTCAGATCTTGCCCCTTCGCCCGCGGAGAGGAAGAAGGCGAGGGCGGCGCGGCGGCGTGTCGGCAGGCACTGGCGGCACGGCGGCGGGGCCTCGACGACGCGGCGGCGGGGCGTGGAGACGAGGTGACGACGCGTCGACGGGGCCTGGAAGGCGCGTCGGAGGGGCAGCAGCCTTGCCAGCGGCGGGCGGGCCCGGCCGGGCGTCGGGCGGGTGCGGCCGGGCGGCGAGCGAGGGAAGGGCGAGAGCGAGCTTGAGGGAGGGGACGACGTCGTCCCCTCGATTCGGAGGTATGAGGCTGTCCCCACTTTTGAGGGACGGGGACGTCCCCACCTCGTCTCACAACCAAACAGCTGAAAAATGGGACGGTCCCAGCACATCACTCTTCATCCCCAAACCAAACACACCCACTTGATCGTCGTACCAGCTAGCAGTAGTCCAGCGCACGAAGCAACCTATTATCGATCGAGCAGAGCAGGGACATGGATCGGATGCCGCCTCGAATCGGTCACGCCTAATCACACTTGACGCCTCGGAAGTGTGATGGCCGGCGCGCGGGACCCGTCGTCGTCCGGCGGCTGGCAAGAGAGAATGGATCGGAAGATGCATGCAATCATGCATGCCCGCCTACCGCCCTCTGCTCTATAGGTACGTGGAGCCAGTACCGGAGGAGAAGCAGGAAAGGTTGCATGCTGGTGGGAGCTACGAGCGAGTGCGGCGTCACTATCCATGGACGGAACCAAAAGAGGCGCTATACCACCAAAAGCGGCCAGCCATCAACCCATCACGTGGAGGCCTTGTTTGGTCACCTGTGGATTTGAAGTGAAATGGAAGGAATGGAGTGTGTTGAAAGGAAAAATTATATAGATAACCCCTTGACCTACCATAGTTGGTCTACTTCACCCCCTAACCTTTAAAACCGGATGTTTTACACCCAAAACTTTTCAAAACCGAATAAAACACCCCTAAACTTTTCAAAATCGGATAAAACACCGCATAGAGTGGTTTTGTGGCAGTTGGACCCACATGGCAGTGACCCATGGGCGGAGGGGCCACCTGTCAGGTTCATCTCCTCTCTCTGGCTCTCTTCTTCTCCTCTGTCTCTTCGTTTCCGCCGCTGAGGCAGCTCGTCCGGCCACCCGTGTCGTGGGCTGGCCGCCCACGCACGCTCGCCCGGCCACGCCGCGGCCCCACGCATGCGGCTGCCCCGCTGCGCCGGCCTCCGCGCCGTAGGCTGGCCGCCCACGCGCGCTCGTCGGCGTTGGTGCGGAGGGAGGCGCGAACGCGTGAACGGGGGCGGCGCCGTCGAATAGGGCCTGCAGCTGGAGGTCGTCGAGGAGCGCATCGCCGGCGGCGTTGGCCGGGCTGGCGAGCTCCTCCTCCTCGGCCGCCGCGCCATTAGTGTTGGTCCTGGAGAAGACGGGGCGGTGCCCAAGAGGATGGCGAGGAGACAACGAAGGAGAGTGGTGAGAGCGCAGTGCCTACTGCGCAGCAACACCGCAGCGGCCGGAGTTCTAGCATGAGAGGAGGAAGGGCGAGATGGCGGAGACGGCGGGAATAGAGAGAGAGGGGGGAGAAGAAGAGAGCCAGAGAAGGGAGAGGAAGCTGACAAGTGGCCCCTACGCGGCTACGCCTATGTGTTACTGCCATGTGGGCCCAACTGCCACAAAACCGCTTGAGGGGGTGTTGTATCCGGTTTTGAAATGTTTAGGGGTGTTTTATTCGGTTTTGAAAAGTTTAGGGTGTAAAATATCCGGTTTTAAAGTTTGGGGTGTGAAGTAGATGAAGTATGGTAGGTCACGGGGTTATCTATACTTTTTCCGTGTTGAAATCCCCAGTAGTTCAAAATCTCCCCCAATCCCCACCAATCCACTCCGATCCCTACCAATCCATGAATACCCAGGCGAGGCCATTATACCGTACATTAAGATAGTTGTATTTTCTCTTGTTTTATATGGCATGACAATTTTGAATATTGTCACAATATATAATGTATTAGGAATAGCCCTAGGCCATTTCTATTTGAGTGTTTAGTTACAGAGTTTTCAAGACTGCCGTATTATGTGAGATGATTCAAATGATAAATAAAACAAGCCCTCCTAATCCAACCTTGTATTTTTTTTGTTTATAGCGAAGCCATTGCATTTATCCGTTGCATGTGTATTAGAAAAATATGTGAGGGATAAAGGTGAATTGCTTTTGGGGGGTTTTCATTCCTATTTCGAAACTCTTGGCAATCGTTTACATCAAATTTGAGCATCAAACTTTTTTTCTTGTATATTATTTTATTTGTTGTTGTTATTGCTTACTATTATTTAATCAATATGGCATAATACTCTTTTCATTCTCTTTTATTGACGCTTCTTAGTTTTTATTCCTTCTATCCGTAAAAGATTAAAATTCCAGCTTTGTTCAAATCAAACCATCATAAATTTGACTGAGTTTATATGAAAAATGTAACAATATTCAATATTCAAATATCTATAATAGTAAAATGTATTTCAACATAAATCTAACCATACTAATTTAGTAGCATAAGTTTTAATATATTTTAATATAAACTTGTCAAAGTTATTTAGGATAAAATCTGAATTTCATTCTTTTATATATGGAGGTGGGGAGGAGGTAAAAATGAACTAGCCAACCATAAATAAATATTCCAGACTGGAGATATTTAGTGAGAATAAAGCCTCTTAAAATTTTAAATTTAGTGCACAGTGAATGGCTTCACGCCTACTACGCTCCGCATTCACGCAGAGCGCAGCTGGCGACACGGGATAAAACGCGAGCATGGAACCGCAAGCGGCCTCGGTCACACGTGCAGCCGGATGCACCGGGAGCGACAAGCCACGGCGCAGGTCGCCGGCTGGCCGCCGCCGGGCCACGGATCGGACGGCCGGGGGAGCCCGAGCTAGGCAGCCTAGGCTCTAGCGCATTCCCCGGGATTCACTGCCCGCGGGTCCACACCCCAGTCACACCCACACGCGACACGACTCTCGGCAAGCCGAGCACGCGCGGGCCCACCACCGCCCCGGCGGTACGAGCAGCCTCGCCCACACCTCACTGCACTCTCGGAATCCACCCCCCGCCACCGGGGTCGCACGCAGGGAAATAAAAAAAAAAAAAAATCCCCACCCCCCGCTCGTCTCCTCCATTTCCACCGCATTGCAAGCATCAAGCGGCATCTCGCGCCCGATTCCGCTCCCTTCGCTCCTAATCCTTCCTCCCTCGTCGATTGCACCCGGCCGCGTCGCCTCGCCGGCCGGGGGGCGCCGCTATCGGTAGGGTGTCGGCGGTGATGGGGAAGGGGGGAAGCAGCGGGAGGCGCCGCCGCGCGGGCGCCCTCGGCGGCGGGGGTGGAGCTGGGAGCAAGCGCCCGCGGGGGGTCGCGGAGGAGGACGAGGAGATGGAGGAGGGGAACGAGGATGTGGAGGCGGGGGCCGGCGCGGCGGAAGGGGAGGACTACTGCTTCGTCTGCAAGGACGGCGGCGACCTCCTCGTTTGCGACTTCAGGTTCGCCCCGCCGGCCTTCCCTTTCCCGCCTTGCCTCGTGATCCCGCGCGCGGCCGGCCGCTAGTTGCGGACCGGAGAGAACAGTGGGGCAAATGGTGGTTGGTGCCTGCAGCTTGGTGTGCCTGTGGGAGTGAGGTTCGAGCGAGAGTGTGTGCAGGTAGTAGAGTCGGATGATGACCAGGGACGCATGCAATTGTGAGGTTAGAATTACTGCGCCAGTGCGGTTTAGCATTGGTATAGCGCGATTGGTAGGTGTGGGCAATGGTTCCCCAAAACCCTAAACCCTCGATGCAGAGGACTCCATGTGGTTCTGGAAGCTTGGAACAGTGATCGGTCCTGTAGGCACCGGAACCACTATGGGGACCGGACGGTGCCTATTGGTTTGCCGATCACCATGGATCCTACCTTCATGTCCACAGTCCGAACCCCCCCCCCCCTCTGCATGGGGGTGCAATGTCGGTTGCTCACTCAATCCAGTTACGGTTTCCGTTACAGTGGTTGGCGTTGTAATCAGCGAGCTTCGTGAGGTTGTCTTGTAGTAAAAGATTGCTGGCTTAAAACTGAACTGGACGGTTGATGTTGCCTTATCCCTTTGTGGCATGCTATTATTAATTTTTCATCCCTATGGAGGAGGATCACTTTGTTCCGCTGCCGTAGTCCAGTTTCGTGTTTTCGATGTTTTCGCCAATCATTTGAACACCGTTGTTTCTTCCAGGGGCTGCCACAAAGCTTATCATCCTGCTTGCGTGGGGAAAGATAGCGACTTCCTCAGTTCAGATGAAAAGTTCATTTGCGGTGAGCATTTAATTGTTCTTACAGTAGTCTTGCTGTGACTATCCATTATTAGCGGTTATGCATGTGATTATGCCTGGGAGCTTACTGGCTTCCAGAAATATGTCATATCAGATAGGAGTATCACCTAATGCCATTACCTTTTTGATAGGGAACTAGGAACTCCATAGGTGTTCTTTCTTTTTGCTACTTCTTACTCTGCTCGCCCTTGCTGCTCAATTTTAGGAAATTGGATTTTTCGGAAAGCTAGAAACCTTCAATTTTTTTGGGTAGGCAGCCAATTCTGTAAGCGCATAAATGAATTAAGACAGACGCTCGTTGGTTAAGACACAGGTAATGGTAATGCAAACAATTCTGTTCTCAGATTGCAGCGGAAAGGGAAAAGTAATGAGTGATTGTGCTATCTGTTTGGTTCGATGATGCAATGGCGTGAGGATACCGTTCAGATAATGTTTTCGGACAACGGAGGAAGCCAAGCTGTACAAGACCTCAAGGTTCAAGAAAACGCTAGGGGCTAGGCCACCGTTTCACGTTTTGGCTGAGTAAACGTTGTTTCAACGCGATTAAAAGTTTGTGTTTAATAAAAATAAAAATAAAAAGGAAGGGAATTAGGCAGAGAGCCTATTGGCCTGCTCTTTTCTGGCCCAGTCCGCCCACAGCCCACTACATGCCCTAGCCCATCCCTTCGATCCCAACTTAGTCACGTCTGGTATCCAAGCCGCCGCCGCCACTCTTCCTTTCCCCTTCGCCGCTCTACTCCTCTTCCAGCATAGTGCCGCAGTCCGCTCCCCATCCTCCACTTCACCTGCGCCCGTCCTCTACCATGCCAGTGCATGCCGCTGGCTGCTCCCCGCACACCACCTCTACTCTGCCAGCACCCACATGCCACAATCTCATGGCGGAATCGAGCAGAGCGGGCAAAATCGAGCAACATGGGCAATGTGAGGTGAGCAATATATGGAATCACACCCCCAGCAAACCATCTTGCGGGCTCTAACCTCATCTCTTCGCTTGTTTTCTTCACCATCCATTGGTTGCTCCGTCCACCGGCGTTTAATTGGGCGTTTAGGCCCTAACAAGTGCACTAGGCCTCCATTTCATGTTTAGATGTGATTAATTGTATGGTTAATTACGTTTTTTAAACCTTGACAAGGCTTGTACGGACCTGGGATTTGATACCGCATTAAGTGATGACAGCCCGTTGGAAACAAACGGCTGTATTGGCATCTGTTACCATTTTTCATGGGATACAAAAACAGTGAAGCAAACATATACTAAATTCTTTATTGGCCCCAGGATCGACTTAATGCTCATAAATGGGAAAGATAGCTCAGTTTGACTTGAAATTGGTCATGAGTTTTATGGATTTAGTTTTCATATTTGTGTTCTATTCCACGGTCTGCCCCAGATTATCATCATTATCCTAAATACCGACTAAACTAAACTTTGCAGAATGGCATAAATGCTTTATTTGCGAAGGGCGTTCACGCTATTATTGCTTTTGCTGTCCATGGCACACCTTCTGTCAAGTTTGTGTGACCGAAGCAGAGTTTGTCCCAGTCCTGAGGAAGACAAAGGGATTCTGCAGCAACTGCTTAAGAATGGCAATCATGATTGAGAAGAACGTTGATGTTGACTCCGATGGGGTAACTGTTGCATGACCTCTGTGACTCATGCCATCAATTGTTCGGGTTTACAATTGTTTGCCTTCCTACTTTTCTCATCTGGAACTATCCGATAATATCCTATTCTGGAAATAATAATTTGATTTCAGCTTTAGGAATTTTCGTCAATTGTTGTTTAGCAGCCATGTTTTTACAAAGGCAGTTGCTTCTGTGTTTTTAAGTTCTGTATTTTTGCCTTGTGTATTTTCATTTTATGAAATTTATTACAGGTTAGTTTAAATTTTGGGATTTTTGCTCAATGCAAACATCTATGCTTAAGGTTGCCTCTGTGCCAATTAATGTACTGCCATGCTCTAACTATCTATTATAAGCTTTTGTGGTACTAATAATTTGTTTTTTTATAAGTAACTAATAATTTGTTGGCTTGTGGTATTATGTTTGTGCACATTGTCTGGAGATGACGGATAATATTCTGAGCTCCAAGTAGTTATTGGCTTGCGGCGGTATCTGGTTCCTGCAAATATTCTGTAACATGCCTATTTATTATAGTGTTACTGCTTGCATGATGCATAGTTGGATATTGGTTCTTGAATAATTCACAATGAACTTCTTTAATCTTGGGTACCTTAAGTTTTGGGGTGTAGATCATTTTGAGCCAAGGCAGGATGTGACATGCAGACTCTGCCATTTCACTAAAGTTGAATCTTTGTTTTCTCACTACCATTCTATGTTGTGTTTTTAGGAGAGGGTCGATTTCAATGACAGGGCGACTTATGAATTTTTATTCAAGGAATACTGGGAGATAGTTAAAGACAAGGAGGGCATGACTCTGGATAAACTTGAAGAAGCATATGGTTCTCTGAAAAGAGGCCTCAACTGCAAACAAGGTCCAGATTTAGAAAAAGTTTGTGATGAAGACTGCAGTTCAGATGATGATTTTGTTGGCAAGAGTGATGATGAAGAAAGGGATCCATCTTCCCTAATAAAATCAAATGGAACATCAAAGAAAATAAAATCCTTCCTGAAGGAAAGTAAGTCAGTGAAGAATGACTATGTGGGCTGGGGTTCGAAAAAGCTCATTGAGTTCCTTTACTCAATAGGCAGAGATACATCAAACTCTCTAGATCAATTTGGTGCGGCCGAAGTTGTGAAGGAGTACATTCAACAAAAAAATCTTTTGCCAAAAAGTAGAAAAAAGGTTGTCATATGTGATGACAGACTCAAATCTTTGTTTAGGAAATCAAAAGTGAAGTACAACAGGATACATAGCTTGTTAGAAAAGCATATTGCTGCAAACGTGATGGCATCAGAGGATGAAACCCTTTCTTGCTCTGAGGATGACATTAAGTCATTTGTGGCAAAAAAAGCTCATATTGCGAGCTACGTTTCTAGTGCTCCAATTCCAAAGCGTACTCCAGAAATAAACAAGAGTTGCTTTGCTTCTCTTGTCCGCGATAACATCAATTTAATCTATTTGAAGGGATCTTTAGTTGTGGACCTACTAAAGGAGCCAGATACATTTGAAAGTAAAGTTATCGGCTGTTTCGTGAGAGTAAAGAATGATCCCAAAGATTATGGTTTCTACATGCACAAAAAGTTATTCCAGCTTGGACTAGTAACAGGTAATGCTCAACTTTTAGCTTTCCATTTGTGAGCTTACACTATTGTATGCTTAATTTGCCTGTATATTTAATATTCCTCCAGTAGATGACTAAATCAGTTTCTCGTGTATGCTCTTGGTATTTTGTTGTGTAATCAGTCTTTCTGTAGGTTAAATAAGAATTCTAGTGGATAATTAGTTATTTGCTCATGTATGATATGTGGAACAGGGATCAAGAAATCCCCTGAAGAATACAAGATAAAAGACATATCGACAGATGTTCTTTTATGTATTTCCAACACACCAGATGTCAAAATTTCAATGTTGTCAAATGAAGACTTCGATGAGGTATTATTTACTCTGCCTTCATGGTCCCAGCAGCTATTGATGGCATGCTGTGTTAAATAGGGGGAACAATGATTGTACCTACAATCTTTTTTGGAAAGTGTTTTTTTAGACATACATGTAATCATCAGCTTTGAGCCCTTATCTTTTCGCCTTGGTGATGGATGTGGTCACTAGGGATATACAAAGAGATATCCCGTGGTGTATGCTGTTTGCTGATGATGTAGTGCTAGTGGATGAAAGCCAGGCGGGGGTAAATAGGAAACTAGAGTTGTGGCGGCAGACTCTAGAGTCGAAAGGCTTTAGAATTAGTAGGTCTAAAACTGAATATATGAGATGTGACTTCGGTTCTGCTAGACAGGAGGCAGCAGATGTGAGTTTGGAAGGCCAGATAGTGCCCAAGAAGGATACTTTTCGTTACTTGGGATCGATGCTACAAAGAGACGGGGATGTCGATGAAGATGTTAGCCATAGAATCAAAGCGGGATGGATTAAATGGCGTCAAGCATCCGGTGTCCTATGTGACAAAAGGGTACCACAAAAGTTAAAAGGCAAATTCTATAGGACGGCTATTAGACCTGCGATGTTGTATGGTGCAGAATGTTGGCCCACTAAAAGAAGACATATTCAACAATTAAGTGTTGCAGAGATGCGTATGTTGCGCTGGATGTGTGGGCATACAAGGATGGATCGAGTTCGAAACGACGAGATACGGGATCGTCTTGGGGTAGCTCCAATTGAAGAAAAGCTTGTGCAACACCGACTAAGATGGTTTGGGCACGTGCAACGAAGACCACCAGAGGCACCAGTGCATAGCGGCATCATAAGGCGAAACAATGATGTGAAGAGAGGCAGGGGCAGGCCAAATTTGACATGGGAGGAGGCAGTTAAGAGAGACCTAAGAGATTGGAATATAGTGAGAGAGTTAGCCTTGGATAGAGCTGCTTGGAAAGCAGCTATCCACGTACCCGAGCCCTGACTAGGCTCTTCTATGTGCCTTCTCAAAAAATCTTTTAAAACCCTTGTTTTCTTGTTGAAAGCGACCTTTTAGAAAAAAAAAAAACTTTTTTTAGCGGTTTGGTTTGGGTTTCAACTCTAGCCTACCCCAACTTGCTTGGGATTAAAAGGCTTGTTGTTGTTGTTGTTTGTTGTATGTAATCAATTGTTTTTGTTTCACGTTTGGAATATATTATTTCCTCCTTGAATCACTGATGTTTTGCAACCACATTTTATCGTTTGTTGTAACAGGAAGAATTGCAAGATCTTCGTCTGCTGGCCCAGAATGAATCCTTTAAAAGGCTTACTGTTGTAAGTTACCCTTGTTCCATGCTTCCTTTAATTATAATGCGGGTGGCCAAGTAGTAGTGCAAGCCACTGAGATTCAAGTTTCAACAGGCATTCTTTAGCAATAGCATCAAACGTGATACACAGCAGCAACTATAAACAGCAACAAAACCTACTAGTCCCCAAAAAAGTCGCATTGGCAAATGCTTGTTTGTTTTAATTATCTTATCTAACTTAAGAGCTATGGTTCTAGATTTCTTAACTTGCTGAATTTTTCAGGGTGAACTTGAGGAGAAAGCAAGAAGCTTACGCAAAGACATAATGAGTCATGTAAGTATGCTACAAGTTCAGATCAACACTGCGCAATCTGACAAATGTTTGCATCTTGAATCAAGATAAACTTGTTTTTTTGTTTAGTCAATAATAACTATCTGTATCCTCAATTCTCATGACTTTGCTGCTTCACTAATTCTGTACTTATGTTTTCTATTGATCCTCTCTTTTAAGTTTACTTGATGACTTGTTTACAAGAGATTATAGCTGAGTCATCATTTATTCCTTTCAGTGGATCAATAAAGAACTTCAGAGACTGGAAAGGTTAATTGACAAGGCGAGTGAGAAAGGTTGGCACAGGGAATATCCTTGCTATAGGAGTCTTTTAATCATGTTCTGATGTTTCTTAATGTGGAATTTATCTTGTTTCCATGTTTATGACTGTTGATCTTGACTCACATGTGAATTTTGTAATGTACTGTTGTATCCTTGACTGGTTCCATCGTACAAAGTTTGAATACCTTGATAAGAAGCAGCTCCTACGCAAACCATCTGAACAACAGCGTCTACTTGAAGAGGTGCCACAAGTTATTCCAGAGATAGAAGATAGTAAAGATACTGAATTTGAAGTTACGGCACAACACAAGCCTATCCAGAAGAGTACTGTCCCTTGTCAAGGTGACACTCCTCGAATTATGATTGGCTACAATTTCTGTGATCGCTAATTGTTACTGAATTTTATCTGTGTCCTGTTGAGTCTATCAATAAAAATCTACGCTGCATTTGATATTTATTCCATCATCAGTTTCCCATTGTGCCATGTTTTTCTCCTTTTGCTTAGATTTGTGACGTTAATGTAATTCTCTACAATAGGATTGCTTACTGTTCTTTATTGTGAACAAGACAAAAGTAGGCCATTAGATACACCAAATTGATGGAAAGGAGTTGCTGCTTTTGCTTTCGTCTTTTTTATTTCATTGGCTTCTTTTTAGTATTTTCCTTTTCTTTAATTGAAGGCAAACACCATTTACTTTGGTACAGGTACCAATGGAGAGAGCGTTGTTTCTTTGAAAAGATGCTCAGAAGAAATATATAAAGGTTTGCTTCTGTAATTTGCTGTAAACTAATTTGAAGAGATGTGAACACTCTGGTGTTTTTTTGGTTGTAGGAACCAATGGGACAAGGGCTTCTTTTCTGAAGAGTTGTGCAGAAAAAAAATTCAAAGGTTTTGCACTTTGCTTGTATAATCAGCACTTGACCGTTTAAATATAAGTGTCAATTTGGTTTGTAACTAATTAGGCCACACAATGTTTCATAAACTGTAGTTTTTCCATATTTGTGGCATGACACTGAGAACACATGAACGTTTGTTTATGCTTGTGTGTAGATTAGACTGCATTGTGTATTGCTGAAAAGTTCAAACCCCCAGTGTGTTAATTTGGAAATTTTACTGGCTTTGACAAATGCTCCCTCCGTTCCAAACTGTAAGGGGTTCTAGGCTTTGAATAGATCCATGCAATGTCCCATGAATGTGTTTTGTATGTGTCTAGATTCATCAACATGAATATGGACGGAAAAATTAGTGCCAATGTCCCTTACAGTTTGGAACAGCAGGAGTTTCTTTTTAATGGTGCCTAATCGCATACCCTAACAATACCATTATTTAAGAAGTTGGCTTGTTGATTATATAATGTATATACTCCATCAGTTCGCAAATGTATGACACGGTTGACTTTTTCCACAATTTTGATAATTCGCCTTATCAAAAAAATTATTCAAACATGGTAGAATACAAATCGTACTCAAACTATCACTAGTGATAAAACAAATCACAACATAATAAATGATAGCTTATGATTTTTTTGAATAAGACGGATGATCAAACTTGTCAAAAAAAGTCAACCACATCAGACATTTGTGTACGGAGGGAGTAGAATTCTTGGCTCATGGTTTATGCTTTGCTTTTTCGGTAGGATTTAAAATTGAAGTAAGAGGATACCTGTCTGGTTTTCATCGCTGTTATGTTTGATGCAGCTACTAACGGCTACACTGATGGTGGTACAGCTGTAACGCATACTCAGAAACAGGGAATTGAAGGTTTTCTCATACACCTACCTTTCACTTAAATTTGTGGACTGGTCTTTTAGCAACCGTTTGTCTACCTGATAGTTGCCATTGCAGTTTCACTCTGTGTTACTCCGTACTAAAGTATTTGCATCATCATGTAGCCACTAATGCTGGTGATATTCCATTTGTTCATGCAGCCACTAAGGCCAAGAATGGTGGTGATATTCCATCTGTTCAAAAACTGGATGCTGAAGGTTATCTTATGCTAATGGTCTAACCTGCAAGTGTCACTTTGCTTTGCATTCTGGAGAAAGCTCTAATGCCTAGTTTCTTGTTTGCACTGTTAATTTTGCGTGATGCAGATGCAGATGCAGATGCAGGTGTTAAAGCTAGCACTGATGGTGATACATCTGGAACATGTGTTCAAAGATGGAGCACTGAAGGTTTGCTTGCGATAATTTCTGAGGATGGGCTTCTCTTAGCTTTCCTCCTGTTGTTTTTTCTGACGTACACACATGTATAGCTCTCTGATGCCTTTCAATATTTTTATTTCACAAAGCTACTATAGCCCACACTGCCAGTGATGCACCTGGAACATCTGTCCACAAGCAGTGTACTAAAGGTTTGTTCTTACTAGCTTGTGGTTTTAGTAGTTATGTCTAAACTTGTATTTTATGGAGGTAGAGCTGTACTCGATGAGTTCCTATCATAGATAGAAGCCCTCCCTACCCACACCTAGGGCCTGCTTCTATAAGAGAATCTTTTTTTTTTTTTTTGCTTGCATTTCCTGTCAGACATATATAATGCAACCAAGATGGTGACCAAAAGGTGCTAATACATGATAAATGTAATTTGATTGTGAACATGGTAGTTCTGTCCTGGAGTTCAATTCCGTTTCTCCCTTTGTTCTTATATATGACTAAATAAACTTGTTTTAGGTGCTGATGTTCTGTCCTGTCTGGTTTTCATCGCTGTTATGTTTGATGCAGCTACTAATGCCTACACTGATGGTGGTACAGCTGTAACGCATACTCAGAAACAGAGAATTGAAGGTTTTCTCATACACTTACCTTTCACTTAAATTTGTGGACTGGTCTTTTAGCAACCGTTTGTCTACCTGATAGCTGCCATTGCAGTTTCACTCTGTGTTACTCCGTACTAAAGTATTTGCATCATCATGTAGCCACTAATGCTGGTGATATTCCATTTGTTCATGCAGCCACTAAGGCCAAGAATGGTGGTGATATTCCATCTGTTCAAAAACTGGATGCTGAAGGTTATCTTATGCTAATGGTCTAACCTGCAAGTGTCACTTTGCTTTGCATTTTGGAGAAAGCTCTAATGCCTAGTTTCTTGTTTGCACTGTTAATTTTGCGTGATGCAGATGCAGATGCAGGTGTTAAAGCTAGCACTGATGGTGGTACATCTGGAACATGTGTTCAAAGACGGAGCACTGAAGGTTTGCTTGCGATAATTTCTGAGGATGGGCTTCTCTTAGCTTTCCTCCTGTTGTTTTTTCTGACGTACACACATGTATAGCTCTCTGATGCCTTTCAATGTTTTTATTTCACAAAGCTACTATAGCCCACACTGCCAGTGATGCACCTGGAACATCTGTCCACAAGCAGTGTACTAAAGGTTTGTTCTTACTAGCTTGTGGTTTTAGTAGTTATGTCTAAACTTGTATTTTATGGAGGTAGAGCTGTACTCGATGAGTTCCTATCATAGATAGAAGCCCTCCCTACCCACACCAGGGCCTGCTTCTATAAGAGAATCTTTTTTTTTTCTTGCATTTCCTGTCAGACATATATAATGCAACCATGATGGTGACCAAAAGGTGCTAATACATGATAAATGTAATTTGATTGAGAACATGGTAGTTCTGTCCTTGAGTTCAATTCCGTTTCTCCCTTTGTTCTTATATATGACTAAATAAACTTGTTTTAGGTGCTTATGTTATTACCATTGAAGACGATGACGACGATTGTTCTGATAAAGGTGGACAAGCAGCAGTTGTTGATTTAGAAGCTGATGATGCCAGGGATACCCAGCCCATACAACATGAGGAAAGCAGAGGCCGCAGACATATGATGGTGAATGGGGGAGCCTCACTACATGGGTGCATATGGTATTACATCGATCCACAGGGCGATGAACAAGGGCCATTTCCAATGGAGTATCTGTGCAACTGGCGGAACAATGGTTTCTTCACCGACGACTTCAAAGTCTGGAGAACGGGCCAAAGTAGTAATGAAGCCATCTTGCTCATAGACGCTCTGCGGATGACAAGGCTGTCCTAGTTAGGAGTCTCGTAAATATATAATCCCCATTGTAGTCTATGACACCCTAGACCCATTGTCATTCCCCCACCCGCCAAACAACTGTGGCGTTTTTTGAAGTGCAAGTGCCTCACCATTTGGTCTTTTGTGTTTGTTCCCGGAAAACTAGCTTTAGATGCCGTGCCATTGGTGATGTACTGACGTTTGCTTGGCATGGAGTACTTGAAGGCAGATGTTTGCATGACTTGGAGAGAGAGAGTGTGTGTATGGTGGTTCGATGGGAAAAGATTCCGAGGCGGGATGACAGCATGAGGTATTTTTCGAGTACAACCTATCGAGTTACCCTGACGATGTAACTGAAGTGTGGGATTTTGGCCATGTCACCGAGACCATATGTTTTGTTGCTGGCCTTGTTCATGGGTCCGCTCAAAGCCTCAAACCCGTTCAAACTGCAAAGCTGAGAGTGCCCCGTGACTGCGCATGGCTGTAGTTTGCCACGTGATAAGCAAATGCAGTACGAGCAAGCAACGTTGCCGTCCGTGTCCAACGTACACCCCAAGTCAGTCAGGTAATACCCTCACGCCAAACCAAAACCGATCGCGACCTGGTGATGGATAGCTCTCAGTCGCCGATCTCCATCGTTCCATCGACCCGACCTTTAATCCTACTCGATCTTGCTTAACGATTTACGACTCCGATTTCTAGCTACTCCCAACGTAATCCCTTATAAACCGCGTCGACAACAACGACCTCCAAACAAAGCTGGCCCTCCAGCACCACAGCCACCGCGCGCGCGCCATGGCCGCCCCCGCGCTCCGCCTCGTCGTCGTGCTCCTGCTCCTTCCTCTCCTCTCGCTCCACCTCACCGTCTCGGCGGCGCTCGAACACGACCCGACGCTCCTCACCACCGCTGCTGCCGCCGTCGACGTCGTCGCGGCCCAGCCGAGCGCGTACGAGATGCTGGAGGGGTTCGGGTTCCCGCGGGGCATCCTGCCGGAAGGCGTGACGGGGTACACGTACCGGCCGTCGGACGGGGCGTTCGAGGTGTTCATGGACGGGGACTGCGAGTTCGAGGTCGACGGCGGGTACCGGCTCACGTACCGCCGCAGGATCTACGGCTACGTCGAGGGCGGCAGCATCCGGAACCTCGGCGGCGTCTCGGTGCGGATGTTCCTCTTCAACTGGGGCATCGACCGCGTCGTCATGGAGGACGCCGACCGCCTCATGTTCTACGTCGGCCCGCTCTCGCAGGCGTTCCCCGCCGACAACTTCATCGACTCCCCGCAGTGCCGCGGCCGCCGTGGCGGCGCCGGGAACGATGGCGTCATGGGCGCCGGTGCTGGCGTGGCGGCGATGTAGGACCCCGTACGTGCGTTAAAGGTATGCGCGACGTAACGGAGGGGAGGATCAAATATTTGATCGGGATGTTGATTATATGATTTTTTTTAATTTTTGCGGCCGGAGATGTTTGTTTACTATTATACGTGTACAAATTAACTTATTGATCGAGTTTCAACGACACGCTCTCACTTGGCTCTGAACTTGAAGAGATTCGTAGTGCATTTTCTCCTCGAACCCCTCCATTCCTCTCCCAGCCTATCTCCAACAGATGAGAAAAATGCCTACCCTTAACTAGTGTAGGCTAGCATTCAGGAGAGACAAAATGCATTAGTGGAAAGGTGTTTAAATTTGCATATCCTCTCTTCTCCAACGCAAACCGTATATGCGTGATGTGAGGGAAGGGGGTGAGATATCAGTTATTTATTGTTACTAGCATAGATGTACGTGCAACACACACGTGTTGTGAGATGATAAAACAGGTAATAAGAAAAAAAATAGAATTAACAAGAAAAAGACCTGATTGATTGATCTTTTTGATTAAAACTAAGAAAAGAAAAGTAACAGGTGGGTATGTGTATAAAATGAGGTGAGAAATAAAGAGGGAAAGTGATGAAACATTTTGCATTTATGGATTTTAGACTTTTCCATCTCTTTCCAACCTTTTCCAAATTGCGCAGTGGGGCAAGCGTGAGGGGTATATCTATGCCTTTCTATGTAAAAAAGATCTCACTTGGCTCTGAACTTGAAGAGATTAGTAGTGCATTTTCTCCTCGAACCCCTCCGTTCCTCTCCCAGCCTATCTCCAACAGATGAGAAAAATGCCTACCCTCAGCTAGTGTAGGCCAGCATTCAGGAGAGACAAAATGCATTAGTGGAAAGAGGGTGTCTAAATTTGCATATCCTCTCTCCTCCAATGCAAACCGTATATGTCATGTGAGGGGAGGGGGTGAGAGAGATATCAATTATTTATTGTTATTATGGTATTCATTACATAGAGGATGCATTTGCAATTTTGCATATGCATGGACTGTTGAAGATACAAAATTTTGCATACCACACACATACATTGTTGGCTATGCAAATAGCTAAATGCCTCTCAAAAATACCTCTCGTTGTTGGAGATTTAGCTTTAAAAGAAATAAGGTTGCTAAAATAGCCCCCTTCCTCTCTTGGCTGCTAAACTCGTATAAACCACGGCTGTGCTTTGCTACCCAAGCTTCGCTACCATGATTCTCGGTCATAGCTTTTAATGAGAATGGTCAAATGATACTCCCACTGCGAATGACCTTGGTTAAATGTGTCAGGGAAATAAAAAAGACTTTTGGCCAATCTGGCCCAAGTTGGCGGGCGCCCAATGGGCGCAACAATTCCCTTCACAAAAAATGCATGATCCGGGATTCCTGATGGGCCAGAGCGTACAACGGGCCTTGCTGAGTTGGTATGCCGTGTGCGTGTAAGGAAAGTAGAAACTCTATACGAGTCCAATCGCTCCCATTTAAAATTAACACATCTGGCCGCATCTGTCACTTCGTTATTTTCTTAGAAAAGCTGTCAGTTCGATCTAATTAAAAATGAAACAGTGATAGATTGCATAACAGTTGACTACACTCTGCAGCATATGCATATATCAATTGGATTCTCAGCGTCAAGTTCTCAACGGATCTTAATCGCGCGAGACTGAATTATGATTCACGAATACGAATGACTAGGCACGCATTAAATCGTTGAATAGCATAAGTAGCTTAGTAATTGTAGCAACCATAGTGTACGCAGCTCAAGTTTTGGGTTCAAGTCTTTGTGGAAGTGTTATTTTAGGATTTAACGGTGCTATGTTTCAGTGGTAGGCGACATGGACATATATAACAAGATGTTTACCGTGACTTTGTCAATTTTAAAAACGGCTAGCTCATTTCTTGGAGGTGTGTATAGGGGGTGGGTGCATATTTGTGAGAGTGTGCACATGTGCAACTCCTTTGAAAATTATGTAGGGATTGAATCGAACAAATTCATTTATTATTTTCTTTGTTCCAAATGAATTCGTATTGTGTTTAAAAATATCCCACAGCACGCGGATATTCTTATGAAGATCCGAGAAAAGGAGACTGGCAATCTCTATCTTGAATATACATGTCCGAGCAGGCCTGAATTTGAGCCATTCCACGATAGACCATGGGGGCAAATAGGCAAAAGAAAATAGGTGAAAACACATGCTAATTTTTTTTTTGAAAACACATGCTACTAATTGCTAACCAATAAAACATGTTTTGGGTTGTGTTTGGTGTAGTACATGCCCAGGTTTATGCTAAACGATTCAATGGGCCATGCCATGTTTGAGCCGGATTAAAACCGTGCCATGCCATGAACTGCCAACACGGCCTGACATGTTTGGACAATTCTAACCTTGGGACTCGATCCTTGTTGGACACTAGAAAAATATCACATAGCTCTGGATCTTGAAACGCACCTAAACGATGACCTCCGTCCATGATGGATAAATCAAATAAAGTTCTCTTTGAAACACAAAAAATTCATAAAAACCGTTCTAAAATTTAGAAAAATCACAGAATTTGGTAAAGTTTGCCGGGTTAGGAAACCTAATGTTGTGCTGCTCCTTCGAGATTCTAGGACTGAGCGGCTCTCGGATACAGTCTGTCACAGAAATGATAACAGAGCTAATTAATTTGGACAAATTACTCTGTCCTAACATATTTTTTTAATGGCCGACACGCTCCGCTGAACACGGTTGCTGGTTGGGTTCCTGCAGCCGCCTGCAGGTCCCTCGCTTGATTTCGGGTCCAAAGATGGCCCGGTGGATGGTGTGTCACGACCAGAAACCGTCGGCAAAGTGAGGGAGATTCCTGACAGGGTAGTCTCACAGTCGCAGGACGAGACGGCGGCTGCAGCTGAATGCAATGCGACTTCGGGGCTGACGTGGCTTCATCACATCTCGCTTTCTCCCAAGAGGACGGCTGAAGATTCCGTGCTAGTGCTGCTGATGCACTGCTGTGTACGGTACGGTGTACCCATCGAGGCTGTGCTTTGTCTTGTGTGCGCGTCGTGCACTCTAGCCTCTAGGGTCTAGGCACACCTCTAATCTCCTAGCTTTAAAACTAATAACACACGAAGAACCTTCTTGATTTGATTTGGTTAACTTTTTAACTATCCTGCATTATTTGGTTTAATGAACTTTTTTTTTCCAAACGGGATCCCTGCATGGCTGCATGTGTTACTTCCTGATTATTCTTCAATGCTTTTAGGTGCTCTCGGTATGGATATGTGTGACTGTGCGTGTAGCAACTGGATTCGTGGAGTTGAGTGTAGACTAATCGTTCGAGTACGAAACATTGACACGTAATAGCATCGTCAATAAAGCTGAGGGAAAGCGCTTCAGAATAATAATATACTACACCTACTGCTGTATCAAGCTGTGGTTTGAGAGTGTGGTTGTACAGTAGTTTAGGTCACCATGCACCATATACATGACCAACAAAGGCCTCATCATTCTGTCCTAATAAATAAACAATATGCTCCATAAGATTATATAATATTATAATGCATGTTAGCCCGCGTGCAGCTGGAGCGTTGTGGAACACTCGTCTATATAGTATAGTATAATGTCAACTAATAGCCATCAGCGTGCCGTCATGCTTGTGCCGCGTGATTAAGAGACAACGCGACACTTACTTATTTGGTCTAGCCTAAATAATTCACAATTATATTAGGTGCCGATTAAGCACGTACGTGGCCGGGATACATCAGCCCATCACATTATTTAATTTGGATTGATTAGAGTATGTTTGGAATGGAAGAACACATATGGACGCCCGGCAGATGCGGAGGGCATGCATGTGTATGCACGAGTCATCATCATATCTTCTTGGCTGCTTTAATTTCTTTATTATTGATTTGCTTGATTTCTCTTTTCATCTCACTCTGCTGTCTACGTAGCAGTACTACGTATTTCAGTTTTGTTTGGCGCTGAATGAAATAACGCACACGTGGACGTACACTACTACTATCATACACCGTATGTGTTCATGATTAACCCGTCAGTCTCTATCACGACGTATGCTCGCGAGCCAGCTAGGACAAACGCTTTGCGTGCTTCGATCGGCGTACGTGCAACAGTGGCCTCCACCACCCTCTCTTAGTGTGCCAAAACGAAGCCTCGATCATATATATATATATATACTAGGTCTATGTCCGTGCGTTGCCACGGGACAAACAAAAAATAAAACATAGTTTGATTAATAAATTTTAAATAATATTTTAAATAATAAACGGGACAAACAAAAAATAAAACATAGTTTGATTAATAAATTTTAAATAATATTTTAAATAATAAATTTCAATAAAAAAGTCAAACTATGTTTATTTCATTGGAGTTTCAAATTTCAGAGTACAATAACAACAATGCTCAGAAACAACAATGCTTTTCAGACCTGAGCTTCTGGAACTCCTCCATTGCTATACTTCAGATCCCACACGGTACTGATCTGTAGCCTCAATCTCCAAGAAAAAGAGGATGGGCTTGGGCGTGAACTCATTGAGCAGCAGCCTGCGCTTCTGAATCCACTGCACAATAGGTAATTGGCTTTACGAGCATGGGATGCTTAAGAAAACCCAAAAAAAATGGACCTCTTTGTTCTGAATTCCAGCACCTCCTCTTCTCCTGGGCTCAACAGATGCTAAGTAGAGGCAGAGGCTCCATCCTCACGTTCTCCTCATGGTGTGCGCCTGTGCCACCCATGGCTCTGATAGCAAAGCTGACGCTAACAAGTTCACCCTCAGCCTCCATCTATATATAAAAAAATAGCTACTAAGCGAATTACTTGATTACTTCACAATGGCTCCTACGACTATGCTTCTGAAATTTTATACAACTCTCTATATAAACTTGTCCTGACCAATGCAAGGTAAATACAACGCCTGCTCAAACTCTTACCTACCTTGTTTTCTATAAAGGGAAAGTCATTGGTAAGTTATCCAGGGCTTAGTTTAGAGGTTTCAGAAATTGAGTAAATGATTGATTATTTTTCAGCACGGTACTCGATCGAGTGAAACTTGCGGCTCATAGACTCGCAGCTAGGAATATGAATAACTGGAGCAACACCACTTCTGCACTTCAATTAGTCGCAGTAGCATGTTGGGCAACACGATTTAACTTAAAACAAAAGAACATGTCATAGCCACATGATGCCATTGTGAGCGCTGAAGACATTAATTATCTGCTTTGTGGTTGCTAAAATGTCATTCGAAGTGATATCCTCAACTGTTATCAGGAAATATTCAATGGGTTTCTTAGAATTTCATAAACATAATCTAGGATGACTACATTGACATTTTTGGCAGGTATAGTATGCTAAGAAATTACTTCTATATATGTCCGGAATCTGCTTGGACTTGTTCGGGGGATATTTGTAGTATTACAAAAAATAATCTAGTGTGACTACATTGATATTTTGGCAAGAACACAATAGATAAATATAGCAGAAAATAGACTTGATTTATGTACTATCACAGAAGTACTCTCTGACCTTTTCCCATAAATTAGAACCTGTCTTCCAATATCTTCAATTGCTATAAACTGCAGAAGGGGGGAAATGTGTAGTGTAAAGAAGACTTTCTAGAAACAAGCCATATATATTTGGGATTTGATCAGGGCAATAACAGTGTACCCTTGATTATAAATTCATCAGATTGCAGATTTGGTTGCCTCTTTAACACGATCAAGTTGTTCTTGTGGAACTAAAATAAATGTAGGACAAAGGAACGAGAATAATCATGGTCAACCCAATGTGGAGGTAGATTATAATTTCATATGATAAAGAAAGAAACCTCTTCCAGTAGTTCCAATCTCAAGAAGTTCCCTTGCCGCCAAATCCACAGCCTTTGGTGAAAAGTTTGGGTTCTGTTGAATGGTAATAACATTTAAAAACAATAAGTCAACTGCATGCTCGAATACAAAGGCATACACAATGAGATGCCTACACTGACTACATAAATTCCAATCCTCGCCTTTTCCATCCCAGTTGGTGGGTGTTTTTAATTGAGCCAGATAAAATAAGATGTAGAGTATATAACATTGGAAAAAACAACTTATCAAGATGAACGGAAAGGATATTATGTAGTGGCACAATACAGAGGCAGCAACTAACATGTAACTACCTACAATTTGAGGACAGACAGTGAACATATTACCCCTTGTTCATGTCAATATGTAAAAGGAAAACTAATGTTTGCAGATATGACGCCTACAGCCCTACAGGTCTTTTCTGTTAAAATTTGGATTGAAAACCAATAAGCGAATGAACATGATATCTAAAACAAAAGGTTCAATCAAAGGTAACGTATATGTAGAGCTTCTACCTCGATCCAATCTCCGATAACAGGATGTGAAGAACAAATTAAAGTTGTCAAGGTTAGCGGCAGTAGCAGGTTTGGCAGCCAGCGGCCGATTTCCTTTCCCCAAGAGCAATGATGATGGTGTGGAAGAAGAGTACTGGATTATAGGCAAGAGCCATGAGAAAAGTACCAGTTTAACAGCAGGCCGGAGAGGGAACGGCGAGCTGCGTGCCTCAGCTCCACCGCTGCCTCGCTTTGTTCACCTCCACCACTGTCATGGCACGCGCCTCAGCTCGCATATCAGAGGTCCACAGCCCCGCGCAGATCACCTCCACAAGCCGCCGATGCTTGGATCTGAGGGGAGAGAGGAGCACGGTGAAGCTGCGACGGAAAAGCGGGGCGGAGGGATCAGGGCGGCGGCGCACGAGCGTGGCGGAGGGGTGGGGTCGCAGCCTCGCGGGGGGCGGCAGGATTGGAAGCGCGAGGGTTGGGGCGGGATCCTAGGGGTGCGGGATGGCGGGGGCACGCGAGGGGCGAAGCCATCAGGTGGTGCACGGGCGGGGGTGGGCGCGCGGTGATGTCGCCGGGCAAGGCTGGCGGTCGCGCGCAGTGGGCCAGGGTGTTGTCGAGCGGGGGCACAGGGATGAGCGGGGTCGAGGGGGCGCGAGGCCACGACGGGTGGTGGACGCCCCCCTTGCTGCCTTAATAGATAGTAGGGATATACGCAGATACCTTGTGCTGTAGATCGAATTGCACAAACCTAGATATGCACGAATCATTTATACTGTTTGGTTGATTTTATAAGTACGGTATAATTAATTAAGTAGCTCGATCGCAGATAATAAGTACATATATATAACCAGTGTCAAAGCAGCAGCTTGGAGATGAGGCACGCGTACTGCATGCATCAGCGTCTGCTTTTAGTAGCCCACGTTCTCATCTTAACTCGATCACTCTGCGCTCCCTACGTATACGTGACTGTCGCCTCCCAAATCTGGGCGCTCATTAATCAAGCTTTCGCTCAGGGACGGCGACGCATGCACCATCAAAAATTCAATATTCCGTTCCGGAACGACGACGTACGCATCGATCTGTCGTCGTCACCATCACCGGCCGAGATCGATGATGTTCACCGGTGAGTACTGTACGCCGCCCCTAGCTACTAGAGTGGGCTCGCCCAGTAGTTTCTTTCGCCGGTGGAGAAAAAGGCCGGCGGTGGTGGGCGACGATCGAGATACGCCGGCCGATACGCGTCGCGCGCACAGTGCCGGTGATGCGTCGTCGTCTCCAACCAACGGCGGCGCGGCCGGCGGCGACCACCGCGCGTCGACGACGACGACGGCGCAAAGGTGTATTATTATTGTCTCCTCTCTCTCGCGCGCGCTACGCCTATTAGCTTTCGCTGACGACGATCGGTTAGACGTACGCCTCGCCGGGACAGCTACCCTTCCACGCCGTCGCCACGTACGTCCGATCGGCCTCTAGCGGCTGCATGGACGCACGCACGACGTACGGTGTTCTGCTAGTGAGAAAGAGGCCGCTGGTATATATGGTACGGTACGGTACCTAGCTAGTGTGTCGTCGTTGCTTGATGCATTGTTGCATGCAGTACGCGTCGCGGACACCTCACGCTACCACCCACCAATCCATAGCCGCGCGAGCGCTATGGATGACGAATCTAATCTCTGTGAGAAGGAACCGGTGCCACGATGCATGATCGATCCATCATCCGTATAGCATACCGTAGCAGCGAGAGAATATTACTATATACTGCACTATTATTATCCTCAAGTACGTACTCGAGAGAACGAAAACGACATGCTTGGCGTAGATAAAAACAGAGAATTAATTAACAACTTAAATCTCTCTGGCTACCGGCCCATATGGAAGAATTCATTCCGCTGAAAGCTACATGATCCTAACAGTGCTGCATAAGCTGGCCGGCCATGCGTGCCGAGCCGAAAGCACTTTTTCCAGCGGACCCCAAAATTGGCGCTCTGACTGCTCTAACTCGACGGTAATGCCAGCCTAATCTCCTGTCGCTAGCTCGTTCAACAGCTGCTCTGCCTAGCCTAGCTCCCGTTCGACCGAGTCCACGGTTCGAGCAGAGCTCCCGTTCCATCAGCTTCAGCTAGCTACCTCTGCCTGCACCGGCGCCGGCGTACGTGCGCGTCAGACATCTCAATCACGTGGCCGGCGTGCGCAGCCGGCCGGTTCTGCGGCGGCTGCCCGTGATCCCCCCTCCCCCCTCCCCGGCCGGAATCTGGATCTTCCGCGGCCG
Organism: Paspalum notatum; assembly: GCA_022530915.1. Taxonomy (NCBI): domain Eukaryota; kingdom Viridiplantae; phylum Streptophyta; class Magnoliopsida; order Poales; family Poaceae; genus Paspalum; species Paspalum notatum. The sequence goes on from CM039692.1 coordinate 32,112,752, forward strand.
GCGTCTTTGTGCCTCCACCGCTCGGCGCTTCATGCATGCGCTCGGTTGTACGTTCGTGCAGGTGCAGCGTGCGCTCGCGATGCAGGTTCCGGCCGTCAGTGGTGATGAGTTTTGTGTACCGCGCACATTTAGATTTTAGGTGATGTTGGCAGTGAAGCTGTGCAGAGTAGTTTAGCAAATGGTATGAATGAACGGCGCTAGCCGCCAGGTGGGATGTGGAGTTCGCTGTGGGAAAAGATATGTGGGGACCGTTTTGAGCACGTTCGAGATGGGACGCCTTATTTTATTCTAGGATGTATTATTATATGGGGCTCACATATATTGAGTTGAGTTGAATTGACCTAAAAAATATTTTTTACGGATATTTAATATTTGATTTTTTGAGTCTTTCTGTATATTCAATTCTAACGCATTCCATCATTAAAAAATAAAATTATGATCAAAATGTATATTTCATTTTCACAATTAATTAATGTTGTCCAATGGCAGCAAACCAATTCAAACACTAACATTAGCAACCACTAATTTGTTACTGTTATTTTGTTTTTTTTTGACATATTTTATTTTGAAGTTAGTGACAACGGTTTTTGGAATTCTTACCCTATTTGTTTGACTTATTAGAGTTTTCAAGATGGATAAAATGTGTGGCAGTGTGTGTGGTAGGCAACTTTAGCAATTAAGTAGGTTTAAGGATTGGGGATGATGAATGACTACATCTACATGCATGCATAAAAGCTGGGAAAAAGGCATCAACTTGGTTTTATTTTTGCAAAACACAACATGAATGCAAGTGTTCATATGTAAGCACAGATACTTACCCCATGTGAACATTCACACGCCTTCAAAAGACTAAATATGCATATATCGATAATGACAAAGCAACCAAATATGTCTACGTATCTATAGTCACATTGCCTATGATAGAAAAGAATAATTAGATGAAAATATAAGCACACGTGTAGAGCGGAAGACTTGAGGCCAAGTGGACAGAATCCATCGCAAGGAACCTTAACCAACTTAATAGTAATAATGCTTGATGCTTGTTATACTCTTTTGAAGAACCATGGTAAGAAAATTATGCCTAAAGCCTTGTACTTACTGTACTAAATGTGATTTTGGTGGTTGAATAACAACAAAGACCCTTTTGAGACTAATGCATTTGCTAGAATATTTGATTTAGTTCTTGGGTGCAAGTGATGGACTTGAGGTATCAAAGAGCATGAGAAAAGGTCTAAAGATCACCAAAAAGACCCAAGACATCAATGCAAAAGGCCAAGGTGACCTCACACGACGGTCTCGCTGATCAGTCAGTGGACCATTTTTCTAGCACCGGCTCGGTCTCATGATAAATCAGACGAAAGCAAGCTCTGGACATTTCGGTGGACACTACACAGAGAAACTTTTTCCCCAACGGCTAATGCGATGGTTAAACTATAAATACCCTCTTCATTGGTCATCCTAGCATGTTTAAAGCCCTGAGACTTCGCTCTACTATTGAGACACATATTTGAGCATCATCAATAGTACTTTAGGTGGTTATTTGGCATATCTTAGCGCTTGCAAGTGTATACCCCTTGCCCGGTCATCCTTTTATGCTTAAGGCCCGAGACTTTACTCCAGTGTTGACACACATATTTGATATTCATCAATAGTGCTTTAGGTGCTTATTTGGGCATATTTTAGTGTTTGCGAGCATGCGCTTAGGCCTTGTTAGCGCATTGCACATGGTTGCGACCAAGTTTAATGTTGAGCATCCTCGCGTTCCCAGTGCTTGTGCACACCAAGCTTATAGTCTTACTCGCGAGAGGAAAGGAAGCCCTCAATGCTTTGGCCAAAGCTTACCTTAGTATAGACGGTTCAGAGAGCACCTAAGAGTGATCTATGAAAGTCACCACTTGCATGCAGGACAACCAATGCTATCTGAACTTGCCTGACTAGGAAATTGACCCTTGCAAGGGATCACCTTGCCAACCTTGATCCTTGCATGGATCAAGGTCTTAATCCTTGCGTGGATTTAGAGGGAACAATGCTTTGCGCAAGCCTCCAACGAGGAGTAGGGGGAAGGCTTCCATCCCATGTCGGGGACCATGGTAAAAATCTATATGTCTTCACCGTTGACACCATCATTGATAGTTTGCTCTTCTAGTTCCCTCTTTATATTCCACATTTACATTCTTGTAACCTTGTGTTCACTTTACTAGACTAGCTTGATGGAATAGTTTCCAGGATTGGAACTTAGGTTGCAAGTCTTTCTGTGGTACAAGTAGCTACTTAGCAAAATCTTAGTGCACATTGTTTATATTGAAGGTTGGACCGACGCCTAAGAGGGAGGTGAATTAGCATTTCTAAAACTAAGGCTTACTAAAAACTACAACTACTAAGCAAAACCTATGCAATAAAAATCTAGCTATGTGCACTACGGTTTTGCTAAATGTTACTAACTCTAACGTGGCCAAGTCTTGCAACCTAGTTCCACCTAGAAATTAACCTATCAAGCTAGTCTAGGAATGTAAGCACACAATTGCAAGAATGTAAATGCGAAAACTAAAAGAAAGGTAGAGAATGCAAACTCCTGATGACGATGTTGGCGATGGCACACGGTGAAGACAAGGATATTTTTTCCCGAGGTTCGGGGAGACCAACATGCCGTCTCACCCCTACTCCTCGTTAGTGCCTCCGTAGGCTTTGCTCTTGTGCAATCCTCAAAGGAGCGCGACCTCGCCCACGCAAGGGTGGATGATGCCAAAGTGACTTCCGCGGAAGTCAAGCAACCCCGGTCGGGTCTCCGCGTATCCTCGGTACACACCCACACAAGCCCTTTTCTCGCGTAGTCTTGGACTACGGCCTCACCCACGCAAGGGTAGAGGATTGTCGGGGCTGTTGGGGTCTTCCGAGTCCTTCTCGCGGAGCTACCCCACCGTCTCCACTATGGGAGGCTTTTGGCCAAAACGCCGAGGGCCTTCCTTCCTCTCACAAGATGGTGGCGGCCACTCCACACTCTGGAGGGTCTCGCAAGACTTACATCCGCACTTGATACACCAAGGTCATGCACGCAGGCACAGAGAAGACAAATAGGCCTAAGCGAAGATGCTATCTAGCTGTCGCTATGCCGGGATGTGTCTATTTGCTCATATGGTGGTTGGGCTCACAAATGTAGTTGCTGCACTTCAAATGGGAGAGAGGGGGGGGGCAATATGTATCAACAGTAGTGTTAGCTCAGGATACTCCAACCACACTGTGGAGGCCGGCCATGGGGATATATATAGGCCAAGCCTCAAAACTAGCCGTTGGGAGCCATTTGATCTGCTCTGTCGTGACCATCGGACCGTCTGATGGTACTCCCAACTAGCCGTTGTAGTTGACCGTTGGAACTTAGCCGACTGTTGAAACCATCAGACTGTCTGACGGTGAGACCATCATACCGTCTGATGCGTGAAACACTGCGGTCTTCGTTTTGTTGCTCGTTCTGATCAACTCGTTCGATGGACCATCCGACCGTCCGATGGTGCAACCATCATTCCATCGACCGTTTGATGCTTGAAACACTAGGACTTGGTCTTTTTCGCCTCTGTTGCCCAACTGTTCCGATGGACCATCAGACTGTCCGATGGTGATACCATCAGACCGTCTGATGGTGGCATTTTGCACTGGGACTTGTATCTTCAATCTTGGGCTTCTTCTTCTCGCAGATGCACTCGATGAGGCTTCTCCGGACTTCTTAGTGCCCCCCAAAACTCGGCGGCTTGCAACTTGATGGGACCACCGAGTCAGGACCCTCGCTTGCAACTTGATGGTGGCTTGGGTCTTTTCTTGTGTCTTTTGGATCCTCCTTTGAGGTGTTTATACCACAAGTCCACCTTTTGCACTCTGAGATTTAGACAAAAACACTTGTACACAAATATTAGTCCCATGGCACGTGTTGTCACTTCAACTACCAAAACCATATTAGGGAACTAAGCACAAGGCTTAGGGTCCATTTTCCTTACATATATGTTGCATAAACAATTGATAAGTTATTCTTGCGAGCCTTAGAGTTCTTGAAACCCTAATTCAACCCCACCCCCTCTTATGACACCACAGTTCTGTGTGTAACATTCAACCATAATGATTGCATTTTTCAACTAGATGATGAATGATGCTTGACTATGTGATCACATGTTTTTGGATGAAGCAACGCTATCAAGATGTTTGGTTTCTTTAGATATGTTAGTCTCCAACCTTGACTTGAACTTTGTAGTTTTATTATTTTTTAATATAATGATAAAATCTAATTTAGAAAATATATACATATAATTTTTATTAAAAAAGGAAAATGATGATTATATTTAGCTAGTAAAAGGTGTGCCACGTGATTCCTTTGAAATTAAATTGATGAACCAAAACTGAAGTTGTAGTTCACAACTCAAATGTGGATCCTTACTTTTATAAATGAAATACATCATTATAACCTCTATAAGAGTATCTCCAATAGTGTTAGCGTATGCATATCACCACCATACCATATGAGGATAGCACCGGTGACTATGCCTCTAACAATGAATTTACGCATTGTTACCAAGAATTACTAGAGGCCCCATGTGGTAGAGAGTGAGGATCAATATAGGTGGCCTCATGTAGACCATTTTTTGTCCATTATCCTTTAATTTCTTATTCGAATGTGGAAAAAAGAAAGGTGAGTGGATCTATAAAAAATACTAGTTGATATGACGTGTGGTGAAACGACAGATGGGGTCACCCTGAATGGCGGTCACTTTATGAGTAAGAGGGGTTGACGTGCGGCTGGCGATGATGGATATATATCTACGCAGACGAAGCAAGGGAGACAAAGATTTAGAGAGATTTGCGGCCAATAGAGCATAATACCCTACATTATTTGTTGTGAGTATATGTGAGCTGGACAAGCTTGTGAGAGCTTGAGGTTTACATGGAGTTATTCTCCCTTTTATAGTTCAAGGAAGAATCACCCTAATGTGTACCCGGCTAGGACACTGCATTTGTACAAAACTATATGTACACCTAATCCTATCTACCACTGCATTGGGAGGAGTAATTATGTCCTACGTGTACATCCCTACAGAACTATATAGGATTAGGTTTTGACTTGTGTAATAAATAATGTGACATTCTTTTCTGAACTTATTTGAATACTCTCTTGCCATAGGGTCTGCAGCCCATCCCTCGACCTGTCTTGTGCCTTGTGCCACGTTCGCTGCTCACCAGGCGCATTTAATATGCGCATGCTCTCCATTAGTCCGCCTAACACTGGCCTGTGCGGAGGGGAATTCCCTCGCACTTTAGATTATTACCGCAATTAATGCATGGATCCAACTTGCGCACGCCTAGGCCCACATTGGGTCGCAACGCAGTCCTTGTGTACCTGCTACTTTGTCTCGTCGGACCTGACCGACCCGAGGGGTCCAGACGGCCTGTGGGGCTAAGCCGCCAGCTGAGGTCATCTAGAACTGAGCGGGTCCGGGTCCGGCTGTCCACACTTCGCTCCTGGACCCCATTCAGATGGGCACCACGAGCGCGCTTGCCAGTGGTCTAGGTATATGGTTCCCAAGATGCTGACAACGTGACTGTAGCTGCAAAACAAACTCTTATTCCTTCATATTATGTTCAACTATTTGGGCTAGGAAATCAAAATAATTTAGAATGCTACAACTTTTGATAGGATCATTACTAAGAAATTAAGGATATAGTTGGTTTATAGCTTTTAACTAACAATATGAAATATTATTATATATATGGTATTTATTTTTTTGTGTTGCTTGTATTTAAGGGATATGAATGAATTGAGTTGAGTTGAATTGGCCTTTAAAATATAAAAAAAGAAAGAAAAAGATTTTGGTGGACCATTGTGTGCCAAAAAAATATAATCAATGTTTATACTATGCTTATATACCGAAACCATACAAAAGGTAATAAATATAATCAATATATATATGTGCGCTATTGTTATATACCCAAACCATTAAAAATCCTGTGTTGTTTTATAACCTTTCACTGGTTTATTAGATGGCTATAACTACGAGAATGTAAAAAATAAAAAGTAGAATTAGGTTTCATTTTTGTTTGCTTATGGATACTCCCTCATTTTTTGCGTGTCGGTTAATTTACGGGGACACATGCCCCCTTTTCCTAATGTGCAACCTTCACAGACAAAGGAAGGGGAAGCAGAAATCAAAGAATCACAGACGATATTGCACTTAACCGGGTCGCCTAACCCACAAATGTATGACACAATTAATTTTATTTCAAAAATTTCATCATTCATCTTATTTAAAAAATTCTATAAGTTGTTATTTATTTTATTATGATTGCTTTATCGCTAAAAATAGTTTAAATATAATTTGTATTTGTAGTTTACATGTTTGAATGTTTTTTTAAACAAAGCGAATGATTAATGTTGTAAACAAAGAACCACGCTATATATATTTTCGAACGGATTTAGTATATTCACCGCAGCAATTCCTCTTCCGTACATTCTTGGTCTAGCCCTGTCTTTGACCGCAGTTTCCTCTCTGGACTTTAGTTTTGGCATCCTACCACCACCAGGTGTCACCCTTGGAACGGAGGCACGCCTCGGCGTGGGGCCCGGCTTCCCAGCCCAAAACGGAACGCCTTCGTTCCCACTCGAACCGCCACTGGTGGGCCCCGGCCGCGCCGCCTCACCGCTTCTGGCGCTGGCTGCCCTTGTCCAAGCGCCCTGGCGTCAGCAATGACTGAATCCGTCACCCGTGCGATGCCCCCCACGTGTATCCATCGACGGCCGCCGTCGCTCCTGGCGCTCGCGCCGCAACCCCGGTCGCTATATATGGCGCGCGCGCCGCACGGCGCATGGTTTAATTCCATGCCTCGTGTTCGTTGGAGGTCTGTGTGTGTGTGTGAGAGAGAGAGGGGATCAAATCCGCCGCTGATTTGACTTTGCAATTCGAGCTGGGGGAGAGTGATTCGCCTGCGTGCGTGCTCAGAGTCACCGGTAGATTAGCCGCCGGCAGGCCAGCCGGAGGAGAAATCAATCATCAGCAAGAAGAGATCGAGAGATGAGCGGCGGCGGAGTGGCGGCGGCGGCGGCGGCGCAGTCGTCGCAGCAGCAGCTGCAGCTGCCGCCGGGGTTCCGGTTCCACCCGACGGACGAGGAGCTGGTGGTGCACTACCTCTGCCGGCGCTGCGCCGGGCTGCCCATCTCCGCGCCCATCATCGCCGAGATCGACCTCTACAAGTACGACCCCTGGCAGCTCCCAAGTACGACCTCCATGCATCCGCATATTTACAGCTCACCTAGCCATCCGAAATCCGAATCCGCCGTGTACACACGTACGTACTGATGATATGATGATTGGTGGTCAGGGATGGCGCTGCACGGCGAGAAGGAATGGTACTTCTTCTCCCCGCGGGACCGCAAGTACCCAAACGGGTCGCGGCCCAACCGCGCCGCCGGCACCGGGTACTGGAAGGCCACCGGCGCCGACAAGCCGGTGGGCACGCCGAGGCCGCTGGCCATCAAGAAGGCGCTCGTCTTCTACGCCGGCAAGGCGCCCAAGGGCGACAAGACCAACTGGATCATGCACGAGTACCGCCTCGCCGACGTCGACCGCTCCGCCCGCAAGAAGAACAACAGCCTCAGGGTAATTCACTAGCTTACTGTATTTCTTTGATCTCCGATCCTGTATGTAGTCGGACGTATTTAATTTCCAAAAAAAAAAAGAAAAAAAAGAAAAGGGGAAAACAAAATAGTATCTTGTCCTGTCAGTACTCAGTAGTCACTGCCGTATCAGAAAGCTAATTTAGATAAGAACATATAATTATCGACACGTATGGGTCACTCACAAAGAATAATTAGCAATCGAATTGATATTACTAGTGGCCTGCTAGATAGACGAAAATAAAGTTGGTGAGCAGCTTAATGATTCCTGCCTGCAAGTGTGAACCCTGGAGGATGCTGCATGCTGTGCCGTGCGTCATCTCCTTCGGGGGCCAACTATCTCTCGTGCTTTTGCGAGCTGCGAGCCTGCGACAGCGATCGGATACGATCGAAAACGACGCATCAATAATGCCGATATGGAATTCCGTTGCAAAAGTCGTATAATTATTCTCCCTTTTCTTCTAGGATATAGATAGATTGGGCGGTATGGCTGTGATACGAAATGCATGGTAGTAAATTAATTTATTTAGTGCTAATTTTTATTCTTCCGTTCCTTTGCTGTACGTGTTGCAGTTGGATGATTGGGTGCTGTGCCGAATCTACAACAAGAAAGGCGTGCCGGAGAGGCCGGCGACGACCGGCGGCGCCGGCGACGGCGGGCAGGGGTCCATGGGCTCGCCGCCGGAGCAGAAGCCGTCCGTGCTGCCGCCTCCCGCGGCGGCCGGGACTACGGCGATGGGGTACGCGCCGCCGCCGTTCTCGGACCTGGCGGCGTACTACGAGGTCCGGCCGTCGGACTCCATGCCCCGGGCGCACGGCGCGGACTCGAGCTGCTCGGGCCACGCGCTAGCCGCCACGTCCTCGTGTGGCGGCGGCGAGCGCCCCGAGGTGCAGAGCCAGCCCAAGATCGCCGAGTGGGAGCGCACGTTCTCAGCCGGCGCCGGCCCGGGCGTCAACCCGGCCGGCGCGATGCTCAGTGGGCATCAGCAGCTAGGCCCCGCGGCGGCGGCGGCGGCGGCGGGGATGCCCGCCGGCGACCCGCTGCTCCAGGACATCCTCACGTACTGGGGGGGCAAGCCGTACTGAGCAACGACGGTGGCTTGCCGCGTCGCGGATTCGCAGTTGGTTTGGGCGATCGGGGTAGCTTCTCGGCCGAGCCGCCGGCGATGAGGCCGTGTCGTCGTGTCCTGATCGAGGAGCAGGACTGCAGGAACGCTGATTATTTGCTACAGGAGTTGCATTAAGCTGTGTATATGCGATTGATTTGGTGTTGGGATTTTTTCTTTTCTTTTTTTTGTGTACTACTTAGTAGTATTAATTATAAGAATACATATATGATTTGCTTCTTAATCTTATTGGCCTCTCCTTTTTTTTTTGAGCACAAATCTTATTGGCCTCTCCTGACCGCCTGTGATATTGCAGTGGCATTGATGTAGATCCATCGATAGAGTTGTTTAGCTGATCCGAGCACCTTCACTCTTTCTCTTTCTAGAGCCTTCACTTTGATCTTAACAAGATGCATGATTGATCTTCGCCACGTTAAAAAGATAGTGTCTAAAAAATTTCAGAATCACCACCAATTTAGCATAGAATAATTTAATTGCCCTCTATCATTATGTAAACAACATAAATTCTAGATTATCCACTCTGCTATTGTAAAAGCTACTTAACAATATAAAATAACTCTATAAATTTGTGTCTATAATTATTACAATTTTTGTATTAGTATAACTAATCTAAAATAACAACTTCATTTTATATCTCACCCACCTTTGTTATTGTCATATACTCCTATCTATAATAACTTATTAAATTGATGTCTGAAGTACACATATATATCTGCCATTATAAAAAATAATAAAACCACCGAACTTGTATCTAAATTAACAAAATAAAATGCACAGCCGCTCTCATGTAGTCACATCTAGCGCCACAACACCACAAGGATGCCAAGTCGTTGTTTGGGTATTCGATTAGAAAGAACAATTCTGTTTGCTTTTTCAGTTTTTTAAATAAAATTTTGGTTATTTAAAACTACAAATTGACCGGTTCCTATAAAATTTGAATAGCGACACAATCTATTGTACGATCTATTGTGCATGTCTTATTATACCATAGAGTAGCACAAATTGGTGCAAATCTAAACAAACATGTACGATCTAGCCATCTAGGCGTAATCTCCAAATAAATAGAGCATAATTAACACGATTATCGAAAAAGGAGAATAAATCAAAACAAATTGAAGTACGGATGAACACATTTTTTTTTCTATATGACTATTTCGGTTAGTAAGAACTTGAGACTGAAATTTTGATTGGTCACTTTGTGTCGGTCTCCAGTTAATTATGCGTTTGAGAGTTGTGTGCTCCAGCAGTGTCACGCGCGCGCGCGACATCGAAGCCTATACATATAAACAAGCAAGCAAGCAAGAAACCTCCCTCATCAAGCGTCGATCGAGGCCTGCAGGCTGCATCCCTGAACCCGTGCCGGCGTCCCGGCGCCACGTGAATGTGCACGGGCATCCCATCCCGTCCCGGAGAAGCGCGACGACGCGGTTCGTGAGTTGGTGTCGCGACTTCGTCCGTACGTGCTCATCAGATTCAGCTTACGAGGCAGGCAGCTAGGCCGTCCTGCAGCATCCGCCGCCCCGTACACCGCAGGAACTACTGGAATAAGCCTGCAACGAAATTGCAGGGTTGAGCTACGTAGGCTGTGTTTAGATCCAAACAGTGGAGGCGAAAAGCAGGCGAAATCTGATAAAATTTGGCCAAAAACATCACATTCGACACTGTAGCGCACTGTAGCACTTTTCGTTTGTTTGTGGTAAATATTGTCCTACCATGGCCTAACTAGGCTCAAAAGATTCATCTCGCAAAATACATCTAAACTGTATAATTATTTTTTGATTTCATCTACGTTTAGTACTCCATGCATGTGACGGCATTTTTGATGTGATGAGGAATCTTCTTTTTGCACATTAGAATTTGAGGGAAAGTTTGGGTCTATACGAGCCGCGCGGCCTAGCTACCACCCCTCATCATCAAAGTCTAAAAGATTTCGTCGCCCGTCGTCGTCGTCGAGGCGGAGTCGTCGTACGCTCGGCGCCTTCATCCTCTTCATTCAGGATAAGCGCGCGCGGCGCCGCGTCCACGCACGCCCTTTTTTTTTCTGTCGCCGTGAGTACGTGGCATGGGCACCACCACCGTACGTGCGCGCGCGCAAGTTGCCGTGACGCCTCGGACTCGTGCACGACCCCCTGCGTGCGTGCGTGACTAGCGGTGGGTGGAGAGCGCGCGCGGGTGTACGTGCGTACGTGCGCAGAGACAGGCACCGACCGGCCGGTCGTCGGTCCAACAATTAACGCATCTTCGAAGGCTCGATCGGTCAATGTGGCACGTGCGCATCGCCGCACCGGCAAAGCGCACGCGGTTCGTTCGTACGCGAGGCCGGGAGGTGCGCCGTGCCGTGCGCCCGGCGACCTCTCGCCGGAGTGGACGCACGCGCACGCTGACTGCCCGCGGTCGGGATCGATCAGGAGGCTTCTTCCCGGCCGGCCCGCCAAAACGAAGACCGCGCCGCGCGCCACGTTACAGCACAGCACGTCGCGTTCTCGTGCGCGCGCTAGGTGTGTTTCTTCTTCACGTTTCTTTTTCCTTTCTTCGCTTTGGTTGATGAAAAAAGAGACTGAAAGCTTTTGCGTGCGCCGCCAAACCATGCATGCGATGCATCGGGACCGGGGGCGGCCTCCAGCACAATGGGATTGGGTGCGAATTGAATGTTACGTCTGGCCGGAATTCGCGTGGGCCGCCGGCCCGCGGGTGGGTCCCTGTGAGGTCGCCGGCTTCCAGTTCAGTCTGGACCGGACCGGCGTTTTCCCTGGTTTTAGGCCTATGGGCTGACTGGGGAGCGGCTCCTCAAGCTTGCACGGGCCAAGCAAGTGGATCAGCCACCCAGCAGAGAAGTGACAAGTCTAAACAAAATACTAGTATGCAATCCTAGTTCGATTTCATTTTTTTTTAAAAAAATTAACAAGTTTATATAAAGAATACCAATGGTTATAGTGCCAAACTGCCAATGCCAAATATTACTATAACACTGATTGAAATCGAAGGCTTCCAAGAAAACACTACTTCCGAGATGCTATAGATAGAGAACAAAAGATTCATTCTATACATCCGCACAAAAAAAAAATCAACAACTTTTTGTACACTAGGTGACCTCTAATAACTGTAGTCATGAGATCTATTATATTTTTGAAAACAATACCCACCATGCTGTTAGAAAACACATAAACCTACATGTAAATTATTCACCATGCTATTATAAAAAAATAAATTAAAGCAACGCCTAAATTTATATATAAACTATTCGCCATCGCCCCATTATTCTACAACAATCGATCCTTAGCATTGATCAACTTATGTAGGCTAGCTAGCTGTAATCCTATAATGTTACTGACTACTACTGTTTAAATGCAAAATTAAGTAATGATATATCAAAATCAGTCACCACAATCACAATCATATATTTACTTCTTATATATATAATGTTGTTCTTAATTAATTACTCCATATATATAACTTGTGCGATCTTGACTCGCAGCGCAGCAACACACACGCGCGCAGTACATCGTCATAGCTATATATATACACTCCCTGTAATTTAGGAAACCATCGTCGTACCAACATGGGTCTAGACACTAGACGCCCTGATGCATGCATCGTATATAGATGAATTATTTCATGGGCTAGCTCCGAGTAACTATTGGGCTAGAACAATATAATGCTGATGATGATGCACAAATTAAGATGCCACCGCCAGTGGTCTCGTCGTCTAGTAGCACTTGGTGGCCGGGTAGTAGCCCCGAATAAGGTGCCAAGCTATATATTTATAGCTAAACGGCGGTGTCTTGGGCCTTGTCCGGGCTCTGCGACGCCGACGTCGCGGCGGCGGCGCCGAGCCAGGTGGCGAAGGCGTCGAGCGTGCGGGCGTCGGCGCGGTAGTGGCGCTGCGTGAAGCGCTGCAGGTCGGCCCAGGTGAAGTCGGGGTACCGCCGCGGCTGCTGGTCGGCGGGGTCGTCGGCCAGGAGGAGGCGCGGCGGCGGGCGCACCACGCGGTCGTCGCGCGGGCAGAGGAAGAAGGCCAGCGACCAGCGCTCCCGCTCCCGGTCCACCACCGCGCGGTGGAGGCAGCTCCGGTACCGCCCGTTCGACAGCGCCTGCACGCACCGCCACACACACACAAATTAAGATGAGGTCAGAACACAGCTCGATCCGTAGTAGGAATCGATCGATCGGCCCCCGGCCGGCCGGGGCGTATCGTTGTTTCTTTCGCGCATGCCGTGCTACGTACAACCACCAGGACGTAGTACATAGTGTGGCTGCCATGCCATCAATCCAATCGCGATGCATGCGTATGTGTGCATGGAGTGATGGAAGGGATTGGAACTGTACGTGGGCGTGTGGGAGGACAGAAATGCCAAGACACGGAACGCGACGAAAGGAAAAATCGCTGGGAGCCTAGGACGACGGATCGTGGACGCTGCCGCTGCCGCACGGCATGCGGACGTGCGATCTCAGTCGATGCTGCTGCTGGCCACTGGCCAGGCCATCAGCCAGCTGCTGCTTCGTCGTCGCGTCCACACAGACCACAGTAGACAGTACGTACCGCAAACTACGGCACGCAGGGCCAGCGCGGCTGAGATAAACTAGGTTAAGCCATCGAGAGCAAGACGACGACGGCCGGTGTCATCCGGTACGTACGTACCGGCCGGCGGCAGGGCCCGCCGCCGGTCACCACTGCCTGCCTGCCTGCCTGCCTGCGTCCCTGTCCCTGTCCGGCTGCGGCTGCGGCTGCGAGCTCTGCTACCGTGGCGTCCAAAACAGACAAGCGTCCAACGGGGCTAAAAGAGAAAGGACCCTGCTGCCATTTTCAACCCCCCTCGATGGAGGCACGGAGATCGTGAAAGAGACGAGTAACCGCACCAGCGGCCCCCGGCCCGCCGGGTGTTTTGGGCGTAGGTTCCCACTCAACTTTCGGCGGCGACTCAGTGGCGCCGCGCTTCAAGTGAAATGCACGCGCAGACAGACGACAAGGCGATCTAAAGGCTATATATTTTCATGCATGTGGCCAATGAGGACGCTGGCTTAGACGTATGCAGCGTGTGGGGAGTAGTCTAAATACTAGTAGACTCCACGAGCACTGTTTTTGTAAAGGCAAAACCGTGCTTGCATTGTGTGGTGGCTTTTTTGGCCACGTTCGTCGATCGTGTCGGGTAGGCGATGGCGCAACGTAAACAGTTGCTCTTCTTTTGTGCAAGACCATGTTTGGTTCTTTGCGCAGCTAATAATTGGCTGCTAAAAAGATAGCGGCTAAAATACTAAACAGAGATGATTAATAAATTAGCTGGTTGAACTGCAGCTAATAGTTATCTCATTAGTTGGTTCAACCCAGCTAATCTAGCTAATAGAACACTAGTAGCACTTAAAAAGGCTCTTATACCTACCAGCTAATATATTAGCTGTTGGAACCAGGCGCCATCCAACTAAGCTAATAGGTTCCCGGCTAACAATTAGCTAGCTAATTTTAGTTAAGAGCTATTAGTCAGCTAATTATTAGTCGCTAATGAAATCAAATAGGGCTAGTACTGTATGCACCAGGTTCAGATCCAAATGTATGGGAAGCAAGAGATAAAGTGACAGTGTATTATTCATGCATTGTTGGTGCAGAAGCCGACCGGGAGACGTGTGTTGACTGCTAGTAGCTAGTGCTCAATACTTTTACTATGAAAACATGATCGAGCATGAAAAATTTAATGTCTCCGGCTTTTAACTAGAATCGACCTAATCATAAGATTGTACTCCCTCTATTTTAAAATATAACGGCGCTTTGCTTATCCTAAGTTAAACTATCTCAAACTTGATCAGAAAAATATTTAAATCTAAATAAATACACTATAAAAATTAATTTCATGATTGATCCAGTGATACTAACTTAAAGGCGTAGATGTTGATGCAATTCTATATTAATTTAGTCAAACTTAATGTCGGCATAACAAACCCCAAAGTAACTATAGATAGTAGTACTACTAATTTATATGTTTACTGAATTCCCAGCACAAAACAAAAGAAAAATAACTAGAAACGACAAATATACTACATAACATATATGAAGTTTTTTTTAGTCAGCGGCAGGAAAACAAACTCCCTCGTGACAAAGCATGAAAGCTGGTGGCGGTGGCGGTGGCGGTGGCGGGTGCTACTCCTCCCGTACCCCGGCCGGATAAAACTTCCCATGTGTACCGTACCTTAACCAAACGTAGTAAGTAGCACCTGCTGGCTGCTGCTTTTATGCCAGAAAGTGAGCCAGTGCAACTAAACGACAGCGCCGCCACGTGACGCCGCTGCCCCCGCGCATACACATGCGTGCATCGGTTTCTGAAAATGATGCCAGCAGCGAGGCAAGATCGATCGACCAGCTAGCTTGCCGACACGTACGTCCCCCGACCGATCGAGCTGCTACCAAGCTAGGTCGAGAGATAGACGTACGAGCTACTACGACTACACACACGTCTACACGTACTCGTAGTAGCATGTAGTAGTAATACATCGATCGTACTATTACTTACTCACTCACCATGAATGTGTCCCCGATGTTGACGACGAGCGCGCCGGGGGTCGGGCGCACGGGCCGCCACTCGCCGTCGACGAGCACCTGGAGCCCGTCCACGGCGCCGTCCTGCAGCAGGAGGGTGAGCGCCGACGGGTCGCAGTGGGGCCCCGTCCCCAGCGTCCGCTCCGGCTCCGGGCACGCCGGGTAGTAGTTGCACCTCATGATGGAGCAGCCGTCGGCGAAGAAGTCCCTGTAGCAGCTCCTTCCCACGCCCAGGCTCTCCCCTATCACCTCCATGATCGCCAGCGCCACCTCCTTCATCGCCTCGCAGTAGTCCTGGTACACCACCCTGCATCATATATGGCAGCAGCTAGTAGCAATACTATACACTTACTACACTACGTCCATGCATGCATGGCCATATACTATTATAGATGTTTTTTACGTCGTACGTACCCTAAGGGTTGGAAGTCGGCGCCTAGGGTGGAAGTGAAGTAGTCGGTGACGACACGGCTGCCGGAAATCCGGTGGTCACGGTGGCGGAAGGAGAGCGTCTCCTTCCAGGGCAGGTTGGCCTTGAACCGGTCCCGGTGGGCGGCGGCGTAGCCGGTCACGTCGCCGGGGGCGCGGCGGGCGCGCTGCTTCGTGGCCAGCGGCAGGCGGAAGAAGCCCGCGGCGCCGTCGAGCGCGGCGCGCGCCAGCGCGGGGTCCAGGCCGTGACCCGTCACCAGGAACAGCCCGTGGCTGGCGCACGCCGCGGCGACCTGCCCCGCGGCGCGGCGGATCCCCGCGTGGTCGCCGTGCATGGCGGCCGCGACGTCGACCACGGGCACGTCCAGGTCCCTCTCCGACGTGGCCTGCGCGTGGGCGTGGGGCCACACGAACGGGTCCGGGATCTTTTGGCGCTGCCCGCCGCCCCAGCAGAGGTCGTCGATGACAGCAGCAGTGTCGTCGTCGTCGTCGATCGTCTTGCCCCAGCCCAGGGCATCGTCGTCGTCGGCAGGGGAGACGGGGAGGAGCACGCGACGGCGGCCAGCCTCCATCATGCCCAGATGATGCGCATTCTCTGGCATTTTGGTCGGGCGGTAAGTTGGTTTGCAAGATGGTGCGCGTGGGAGAGAAAAGTGTCGTGAGCGAGCAGCTATATGTAATGGGCGACGGGGAAGCAAAGGCCGGACGGTTGATTAGCTTTGAGTGCTGAGGAGGATGACCTCGTATCTAAGCGGGGGGCAAAACGACAAGGGTTGGAGTGATAAATCTTTGGATGGAATCGATTTGGACGCGCGTCGGCGCGTGTGTGCTGGGGTGGGCGTGGTCTCGCGTGGATGTGTCGCAACGTCGTCGTATCGATCTTGCCACCGCGAGGAGCAGGCATACACAGCTCAATACTATGCACACCGCAGGCATACACAGGACAATACTATGAAGTCTAGGTGGTGTTGACTAGGCGGGAGCATGCGTGATTTAATTGTTCCTTAATTATGAGGTAATAAGTTGTACTAGTGTTTTCGGTGTGGATCAGTTAGTGTTTGAAACTAATTATGGTTATGACTTAATCAGAGCCGGGGTGGTGTGGTGAAAATGTGTCTTTCAGTCTTTGAGCTAGTGGATGTACATGTGTATGGATGCAATGTGGTAGTTGAGAAGCAAGGGTATGGCGATGGTCAAACGAGTTTGGTACTGATGGGTCAACGATTGTGCAGGGCGAGAGAGAAAGACCTGGGACCGATGGACTTAGTAAATCTCTAGGCGAGGCCATGGTGATATGATCTACATCAAAACAGCTGAAGAGGAAGATCGCGCAGGGGACAAGAAGAAGAAGAAGGGGGACGTCGTTGACCAAGTCAAAGCATCCATTGATCAAGTTAAGGCGAGAGCACGCAGAGGACTTGGTGGCTAGGATGACGATGAGGATGACACGTGTAATTGATACGCAGAAAAAGTGGGTTAAGTGTTTTGGCCTTCAAAACCATTGGCACGACGGTTTTTCTGTTTGGGTCTCGGAGACCGTTCCATTCGGCAGGAAAGCAGCAGAAATAAAATGCTACCCCTCCTGTCTCAATTTATAGATCGTTTGATTTTTTTACACTAAATTTAACCAGCTCATCTTATTTAAAAAATTATAAAAATATAGAAAAATTCAAATCATAGTTAAAGTATAGTGTATGATAAACTAAATACAATAATAACAAATGGTAATTATAATTTTTTTGAATAAGACGAGAAAGTCAAAACTTGATGTCAAAAAGTCACACAGCCTATAAATTGAGACGGAGGGAGTAACAAATTGAGAACCTTCTGGACCTTGTGTTGCATGAATTGAACTGTGTGGAAGTGGCTCTACACCACCGCGTGGCATGGCAACGCAGATTTTTTTCTGCTCAAAGGAACACAACCTCAAAACCACAATCAGACATATATATTTTTTTTTGTGATTTTCGTGGTCCTCACTATGGCTTGTATCTTTGGCATGTTTTTTATGGTTTCTTGAGGCTACCACAAGAGTAGTTACATCAAGAACATGTTTTCATACATGCAGGACACGATCTCCGTCAAAATCACTTCTTTTCTTTAAGTTTTGGATCTATGCCTTTTTTTTTCATTGAGCCTGAATGGCTGAACTAGTTTAGTTTTTTGTGTGATTTTGGGTCTTGAGATGTATGTGAGAAGATCTACATCATGTCTTGATTCATCAATCCCAACAAGGCAATCGAATTGCATGCAAGTTTTGGTTATAAAAACCATCACCTTCTAGTTGTGTCATGAAATTCTTGGTGAACATTACATTACCTCAAAACTCCTTGTGTGGGATATTACAATGCTTGCCATGTCGGTTAGATATTACACCAAAAATCACATTTTTTGTACACCGTCCTTTACTTTGGTGCCCCAGATTTTAAGCTCTACTCTTGGTTTTTACTTATTTTAGAGCCGGATGCTTGCACCATATGCATGCTTCGGCTTGCACTAGACTTTAGGTGGTGCTCTCAATTTTGATTTTGGTGAGCACTGAATGCTTTGGAGTTGTCACAGTAATTTCCAACGGTACATTTTCAGCATTTCACAATTTCTTATTTTGACCATATAACTTTTTTTTTTCATTGGGCTTGATTTTAATGATCTTAGACTTTTTTTGGAACCATGTGAAGATCGATATAATTGTCAAATTCATTCCTCTCTTTGCCCTAGATGGCTGGACTTTGATGACTTCTTTTCTTTTAATGACTTTGGGTTATCTCCTACTCTGTGCCTTCACGTGATATTCATTGGTTCTTCTGATGTATTTGGGTTATCTCTTTCTCTTCTATACTTTTTAATGCCTTCAGATGATCTTTATGGGTCGTCATTGTCTTCATGTTAGGTGTTTTATCTCCCAAGTCAAAATCCTTGTATGGATGAGGCTACGTCTTTGTATAATAGCAAACATTGTTAGTGCCTCACGATTATGTTTTCGATTCAACCACTAAAATCCCATAAACTCAAGACGAGGGACTATGATCCTTGTATGCATGAGGCTATGTCTTTGTATAATACCAAACATTGTTAGGGGCATTATTGACATGTTATTATAATACTTGCAACCCAAAATTATGTTATGTCCCCAACCGGGTGAGGAGGGCTTAAAATGTTAAGGAGGTACTCACTGGCAAGCATAGGATCACTTCACCTAGGCCACGAGGACGCCGAAGTGGTCGACTTTTGAGGGCTTCATTGCCTCCTCGGCTTATAGTGACTTTTTCATATAGGACAAGCCTATGTCCTTTGTTTGAAGGAGCGCTAAAAGACACATGCCCCATAACAAATGAGAGCCATGGCCTATGAGAAGATGGCGCGTGCATGCACCCTCTATGCACAAGAGCCGTAAACCATCATCCATCTGTTGGTGGATTGTGTTCATAGTATGAAGATTTGGGTCCCAATCGATTGATTATATTAGCAACACTTTGCAGCGGCAGCTGATGGATGCTCCTTGGTTGTTTGGTGGAAGATGGATAGTAAATTGTAGATAAACTCTCAAGAAAAGCTTCGACCGTTTAATTTGGCCATATTAGTCCTCTAGAATTTATGGAAGGAGCAGAATAATCGATTTGTATGTTACCTCACCGTAGCTTTTACATGAGCCAGATGTAGCCATGTAGGTCCTCTTATGCTAATTTGGCCACAGTGCAAGGATGAAACCGAAACGGATATGGACGGATATATGCAAATACAAATACAGATAATTGTTTTTCTCTCATATCAGATTCGGGTACGGATAGTCCGAGTATTGATATAAATCTCATCGTCATACTAATGTATAATTCTAAATCTCTGGATACGCATACGGTTCGAATACTAATCATTTGGTTCGGATATTGGACGTTCCATTTATAGTCTTTGGACCCTTTCCGACAAATAGATAAGAGCTATTTTATAGTGCTTGGAATTAATGATAGCCATTCATTAGTGATGATCCGGTGGTTATAAATAAGGAAGAATCAATTGAAAGAAACCAAAATGTGGGCCGGAACTTCAAATTGGTGGTCCGAAACCAAAAAAATGGTGGGCCGGAACCCAAAGGTGGTGAACCGGAACTCAAAAGAAAATAGAGAAACCTGAGTTCCATCCAAACACCATAAAAAATCTCAATAGATAAACTCAGAAAATACCCGTTCCATTTTCATCCCTACATGTAGCATTATTAGGCCATTAAGGACAGATAGTACCTTTCATGTTTCTCCATTTCTCATTTGTTTTCGAACCTGTTTGTAACAACTATTTATGTATCTTCTCCTTAACGAACATGCTAGCAGTTTTTCTAGTAGATCTTTACAAAGGTGGTGCCCCTTGCCATCATTGTAAGTTCTTTGCATAGACCATAGATCTAGCCAGGATCTTGTTTGGCGCTGCTGCTAGATCGCCGGCGTGGCCCCGGAACTGTCGTCGTAGAACACGACACGGCCTAGCTAGTAGCTACTATACCTAGCTCGGCAGAGGTGGCCTCTGGCATTCGTACAAGGCTATGTGGTGCTTCCGCCGGCCCGACTGCCGGATCGTACGATGATATTTCCACCTGTGCAAATCATACGCCCTTGCGCCCCCTTGTCAGTGCAAATAAGGACGACGTGCGTGATGATGAAACGGATCGGAGGGCGCGAATTGAAGAGCAGCAGTTCGAGCGCCGCGCGAGAGATGGAGACGCATGGTCGACCGTCGACGCCGCGCGAGGGCGCCCGCCGGAAACGCTTCGTCTGTTCCTGGACCTGGATCCTGCTGGATCTTAAGTGTCTGCAATGCATGCATGTGCCATTGCCCATTGCCAAGCCAACAACTGGATCGGTAGAGTAATTCGATCACAAGGTCGATCGTCCGGACATCCTCTCAGAGAGGTACAGAGTTAATGATGCAGTTATATTATTATATATGCATGCGTGTTTTTACTTTCGCCTCGTACTGTATGTATTTTTACCAGGAGCGCAGCAAAGCATAGGTACTGCGTTTTTCGCATCGACGACGACACTGTCTGTTTGGATTTGCTGCGGGCGAGCTTGCATTGTGCCGCGACGTAAAGTCCTTTTTTTTTTGTGTGTCTGGGGTGACTAACGAGGGTCATCTTCCGATGAGATGCTCTCGTTGTCGGCCTAATTAAGCACATCAATCTTATATATCTAAATTAGAGTTCTCACTGCCAATTTTTTTGGACGTGCATGAAGTTGCATCATCACTATGATCCACTAAATTCTATGACATATTACAATTCACTAACACATCTATTTATATCTTCTATCGATTTTTTATAACTTCATGCATACAGTGTTTTTCTGTAGCATATGCATTGCTATCCCATGTATTTCCGCAGCAACGCGCGGAGAATTTCTCTAGTTAATTACAGGCCGTACTACGTTATCTTTCCTACCAATCCATCACACGCTTGCCTCCTCAAGGTTCAGGATTCAGACAATGCACGTACACGCACTACTGCACAAGTTTGTTGTTGGAGAGCCCCAAAATACTACAGGAGCGTCTCCAATATGAAACTGCTCATGTGGTTCTCACGACAGGCCTCACGAGATGCATCGCTCTTGCTGTGAGCACAACAGGAGCGGTGCACCACACCACCGCTCCTTTAAATAGCAGGAGTGATTGGTGACATGCACTGCTCTTGCTGAAAACAGTTAACAGGAGCGGTACAAGGGACAAACCGCTCTGGTTATTTTTAAGAGCGGTGCATGCTATTCACCGCTCCTGCTGATGAAACTAGCAGGAGCTGTGGATGACATCCACCGCTCCTACTGCAGCTGCTACCGATCCACCGTGGGTGCTATCTTATCTTGTCTTCTTCCTCTCTAGCTCTTCTCTCCACTCATCTTATTGTCTCCCTCGTATCCACTCATTTGCCGCTCTCTTCCTCTCTCCTCTCCCTGGAGCGGCCAGAAGCGGCGGGTGGGGGGAGGGGCGGCCTGGCGCAGCGGGGCCCGCGGCAGCGGCCTGCCCATGGCGGCACGGGGCTGCGGCCGGGCAGCGGCGATGGCCAGGCTACGGCGGCGCGGCAGGCGGCGGCCCAGCGTGGCGAGGCCCGCGGCGGTGGCCTGGCCACGGCGAGCACCTTCGATGTCGCCAACAAGACCAGGGAGCCCACCTTGCTGGCACACGGGGCCAACACCGGCATCGAGGCCATGCTGTTCGGGACCGCCGCGTCCGAGGCCGAGGAGCATAGCGCGGCGATAGGGGGTAGTCACTCCTGCTAGGCAGGAGCTGGAGCGGCAATGGGCGATAGCTGCAGCGGCGGCGGCGTGGAGCGGAGCGGCGCTACCTAGGATGCTTTTTTTTTTACATAGCAGGAGCGGTGGACGATTTGAGCCGCTCCTGTAACATACTTAGCAGGAGCGGTTTTTTTACATCCATCGCTCTGTAAGGTCCTCAGCAGGAGTGATGCAGACCTTATAGGAGCGATCGAGGAACCGCTCGTACAGTGTGTTCCACTGCAGCTCTGTAGGAGCCCACGAGTAGGAGCCCTTCCTAAAACTGTTTCTATAGGTGTGTTTTCCACCGTTTCTATAGCAGACTTGTGTAGTAGTGACAGCTTGCAGCTCTCCCTCTCTCTCTTAAGCTTTGTAATAGTTATTGTAAGGAAAATGGTCTCATGTGCCATATTTTCATGGTTATGTTTTGGTGATTGATTGACAGCCAACACTTGGACTAATGAACTTGTCTAGATGCACATTCGTAGGTATTTTGGTCCAAGGGATGATGAAGAAAAAAGCAAAGAAAAGGCCCGAAGGGCCGCCCCAACGGGGGTTCCGCCCCAACAGGATTGTGAGGACCGGATGGTACGGTCTACGAAGACCGGACTAACCTCCGTACCAAGTTTTCTGAAGGGGTGAAGAAATAGAAGGCTGGCGAGTTACCAAGACCGGATGGTACGGTCTATGAAGACCGGACCATGTTTCTCGAGGAGGCGAAGATGTGAAGGCTATGGAACATACAAAGACCGGAAGGTACGGTCTAGAAGACCGTCCAAGAAGCGTACCAAATAACCCGAAGGTACTAAACCTTCGGACTGGAGGTAACATAGTACGGTCTCACAAGACCGTCCATGGACCGCCCTAAGAAACTTAAGGCTAGGGACTTTGAAGGACTTGCAGTGCACAACGGACCGGATGGTACGGTCTCTATAAACCGTCCTAACCTTCGGACTAAAGTACAGTGACGTGGGACTTCAGTGACCGTTGGGAAAGTGAATGGACCGAATGGTCCGGTCTATGGAAAAAGGGCAGACCGGATAGTACGGTTTACACTGCGTCAGCAGCCCGTTGGAGCAACGGCTAATTCGTGTTTGGGGGCTGTATAAGCCACCCCACCCGTCCATTTCAAGTGTCTTTGAGCCACCGAAGATCAGAGCAAGTGTGAGAGAGTATTCCAAGCATATCCATCACTCCAACCACCATACGAGAGCTTAGAGCACATTCAAGCTAGATTAGACCTTAGAGAGAGTGAGCTTGCGAGTTCTTCTTGTGTATTGCTCCTGCGAGAGCAATTGGAGAAGCCTTGGCTGCGGTCGAGCTACTTGTATTAGTTGCTAGACCCTCATTCCTTGGTGTGGAGCGGCGGCGACAACTTGTGCGGGGACGAGGAGACCCTACAAACTCCATAGTGAAGAATCCGGCGCCTTGTGACCGAGAGAGACGGTGACGGTGGCTAAGCCTTGGTGGCTTGGTGGTACTTAGCCTTTACTTGCCGTGAGCCACTGGTGGCGAGCGCAAGACGGTGATCGGGAGAGTCTTGGTGCTTAGCTCGGATATTGCCTTTGGTGGCGAGCCCGTGGACGTAGCCCTTTGTGGTGAACCACGTTAAATCTCTGTGTCTCCTCGGGAGTTTGCATCCTCCTTGCCCTTACCTCTTTACTTACCGCATTTACGTTTCCGTATGTTTTGTTTGTGTGCCTTTAGTTTTCCTAGTTAGTTTGATTAGGTTTGGCTCTAGGTTGCAAGTTTTTGGGTAAGTTAGAGAGCGCATAGATAAATCTTATATTTAACTAGCATGTATAAGACGCGATTGGTTTATCTTTATGCACTAGATAGCACTAGGTTTTAGTTAAGCGATTGACACATTCCTTTCAGTTATACGGTTTCTTCTTTATTGACGTTCATTTTATGACTTGTGGCGACTGGAGTATATATACAACCCTTTTGTCTTAACACATACTCCCTATGTTCTCAAATATTTACGGCGATTATTTTTCCACAATTTTGACATTCGTCATAAAATAAAAGGTGTGTCTCCTCATCAGGTGATTCATATATGACTTTCCATCAGCCACATTTTACAACCATCCAATGTACATCGAACGACTCTATAGTATAGCGACGCAATTTAATCCATCGGTCACATTTTACACGACTACATAGATGAATGACGAAATTCAATCACCAGTCATATAGCAAAATTATATAACACAATAAAAAAAGTACAGTGCAACGATAAATAGTAATATAATAAAACAAACACAAAACTATTGGACTTATGGATAAACAAATATCAGACAACGGAAAAGGAATAAATTTGTAAAATAAATAATAACTTATTAATTTTTTATAAAGACAATTGGTTGAAATTGTGAAAAGAAAGATAACCATGGCAAATATTTGAGAATAGATAATACTATCGGACGGCAGTAGTTGAACAACATATTCCAGAGAACCGAGCCTAGCTCGGGTGGTGAGCGCTGCCGGTTGGCAGGCCACCCGCCCGGGTTCGATCCCCGTCGGGGTGAACCTGCGCGTCTCACCGGGGATTTATTCTCCAGAGGGGACTGAGCGTGCGTGTGTGTATAGGTGTGTTAGGGTGTGAGTTGCTCAGTAGGCGCGTTCTGGGACTACCCAGGCAGCCTCATCTGCGCTTGAGCGTGCGGTCAGTGTGGGTGTCCAACCAAGTTCTTAAATGATGTACCATTGGTGTGTAAATTCAAAAAAAAAACATATTCCAACAGAGCCAAATACCTGCATGCTTCTGCTCAAGGCTCGCTAGCATCAGCTCCCGGGTCCTATTTGATGCGATCGAGCTGTGCATATATGCAGCAGTGAATACCAGTACATTAATTTCTTGATCATGAAGGTTATCATTAGGAGCGGATCCAGCAATAGGTCTGTCGACTATATATCGTCATTGGATCTTTGAACCTCCTCCTTATTAACCTCCTCTAAAATATCTAGTATATATAGATAAATTTAAAGAGCCAGAGAGTGTTCTAATGAACTTTGTTCTTAATCCAGCACTTATAATTTTGGTGTGGCTGCAACAATAAGCTTAAGTAGTACTCCCTTCGTTTTTACTTGTTTAACGTTGGCTAGCTCAAAATTGAGCTGCACGACGTCTTACATAAAAATAACAGAGGTAGTACTTTACCATATCCATCCCTCGACACCTCGAGGTATTGACCCATATTCATCCTGACTGCAAGACTATGATTCAGTATCTGAGTCAAGAGATGCATCTCAAAGATATCGGCAAGCATGTTCATCGTCCAAGGAGCTTTGGAGGCAGCCTGCTGCAACTAGAGGAGGTTAGATATATATACATGTAAAGAGAGATCGAGTAGAATAGGGTAGTTCAGGAGCTAGCACATCTCGTCAAACGTTTAAGCTTCCGTGCTGTGTGGCGTACTGGCGTGGACAGTCGCCTGTTTGTGTTGAGCGATTCATTGCTCAGAATTGTAATAATCGAGCAATGAGTACAGTGCTCCTTTTAGTTCAAGAAAAAAGAGGTTATAACAGACTCACGTAACAGACGAATGCAGCATCGCTTTCTAGATTCTTAAACCAATCTTGTCCGCAAAAACCATATATATGCTTTGATAGACATGTGGTGGTGAATGGTGATGCTCTCCTCTTTGTGTGTGTGTATATCCACCTTGTGCGGCCTGTATAGGCATGACTTATATCTCAGGTGCGTACGACGTATATGTATATCTTCCAGCTCGATCTTGGTATATATCATTGCATTGCTAGTTTGTCCTCAGGCTCGTTTACAAGCCCGCGTTGTTCGTCCTAGCTAGGAGAGATGCTGCGCGCAAAGATACAAACAGGCGAGTGTTGCCACTTGATGCTTGGAGGTTAGTATACTGTGTTTTCCATGCGAAGGTATGGCCCGACAAAACAAAAATAGCTACGTCTACGTGTCTAGTTTTTTCAAGATTTGGCAATATGCTTCTAATAAACCAATAGTATACCCTATCCCCACTGGTCATCACACCCAACCTCCACTTTGCTACGGCTGCGAACTGCCACTTGTCGTCTCAATAGACGTCGGTGTTATTAGAGCACTTCAAGTGTGCTATTAAATGGAATCGCACAACACTAAGGAATCTTCTGTTTTATAGGTGTGTGGACTCAGATAACCTCGCATAAAAAAAGAAAGAAAACTGACTTTGCCCTCGATTTAATTAATTCAGTTCTGGACTTGATAAGCAAAATAAAATCAAATTAAATCTTAGAATTTGGCAAAAATATTGACATATTTAACACATGTCACTGTAACGCAAGTCACACAAAACGCACATGCTACGATACTCCTCTCATGCTTCCATTCAAGAAATGATGACAAGATGCAAGTTATTTAACGATGCTTGCTTACCTCTTCACTTTCCATATAGGACTAAACTTTCACTACCGCCATCGACATATGTGCCTTTGAGACTTATTCTAATTTATCACAAAGTAAGTGGACCTGAAAACGGTTTAATTTCTAAGGACACAGTCCCACACCTGTGTCTAGAAATATAATTTACAATGATACTTATGTGGCCATGAGTCATGGTCGCAAATGAGTTCTCGCCTGTTCGTAAGAGAGTCAGTATAAAACCTAGGGGTCAAATATTTTCATTGATTCCAAAACCCCACAAAGTTAGTGTTGTTTTCATCAGCCCTAATAAGGATGTTTGTTATCCATTAATTTTTGGGCATATGCCTTGTTTAGAACCGGGGGCTTTCTGAGTGACAAAATAATTAAGCTGGGCAACCTCCCAAACGCGTTGTCTCTCCTCCCCAACTACTAGTAGGGGAGAAGGGCTTCTTATAGTTTAAATAACAAATCAATAAGCCGAGAAGCTCCACGCGACAAGATTCTCTAGCTACTTCCCCCTCTCCACGTGCTTCCTTCCCGCCCAACTCACTCCAATGTTGCCCTCCCCCTCTACTTTGAGTTGTTTCCTTCCGTTGGACTCACTATGCTAGCTTTTCCTCTAAATTACACCACTCTTCCCTTATTGATTGCCTTCCTCTGTCGCCGTCCCTCACGGTACATCATGACACTCACCTACCTCTGCGCTGGCCGTTGCCTCAACGCCGAGCCACATCACACCACCCACCTCTGTCACCTCCTTCCATCTCTCAGCTTCCCTCCACGCCAAGTGATGCCATTGGCGCCCTCTGGTCTCCTACTCAGTCCGGCGATCAGTAGCCATATTTGCAGGCAAGTTGCAGCCCCTCCCACCAGCAAGTCATGGCCGTCCTCTACCGACAAGATCCACAACGAGTGTTCCTTCGCCTCTATGACATGTGGATCCGACATGTCATTGTCTAAGAAAAACAGTTGAAAAGCCATGGTGCCAAACATATGGACATGGCTTCTTGATAGTTGCTTTGTGTGAGCAGCATGCCAAAAGCTGGCTTTTTCATAAGCAGCCTTTTGGCCAAGTAATTCCAAACAGGCCCATGCCGAGGAAAATATCTAGTTAGTGACCAGTAGCCCTGGGCGTATTACCCAATACCCAGACCCGATTTACCCGGACCCGGACCCGGACCCGAATAACCCAGACCCGAATTACCCAAACACAATTTCGGATCCTGTCTCTGAAAACCCGATTTTATTTTGGGTAATTCGGGTCCTAGGCTCCGGTACCCGAATTACCCATATTACCCGATGTCCTGTACGCTGTACCAGACTACCAGCCCAACTTCCTTTGCTTTGCACGGCCCACTGGCCCAATTCCAAGTTTCCAACCCTAGATTCCTCGGTTCCCATCCCTTGCCTGGCTGCCAGACGAACGCGACGCACAGGCACAGCATTGGCACATAGCCGCCGCCAGCCGCTCCTGCGGTCCTACCGTCCTGCGGCTCCGCGCCTCCGCCCGTCCTGCTCTCCGGCCGTCCGGCGCTCCGCCTCGTCCGGCCCTCCGCCTCGTCTCCACCAGGCACCAAGCCAGCCGCTGCTGCCGTCCTGCGCCTCCGCCGCTCCGCGCCTCCGCCTGTCCTGCGCTTCGGCCGTCCGGCGCTCTGCCCCGTCTGGCGCTCCGCCCGTCCGGCCATCCAGCGCTTCCGGCGTCCCCTGCTGGCGCCTGACCGGCGGCCCGACGACGCATGCTGCACGGCCTGCCTCTGCCTCCGCGGCTGCAACTGCAAGATCCAGGCCCTAGGCCGCCGCCCCGGCGCCCGCACCATTGCCTGCATGCTGCACGGCGCCACCTAGAAGCCGCCTCCCCCGCGCTCACAAGTGAAGGACGGCACCAACATCTGAGGAATCGTGCAATGTATGTTAACCCTCCTTTCTGTATCTCTGTATCTGTAGTTATAGTGAACTAGTGAAACTGGTTATTGGTTAGGATAGTTAATTAGTGATGATCTACTGCTTATAGCATGAGGCATGATTGATGATGACACTTTTGTTTGCTAAATGCAATTTTATAGTTACTGCTGGTAGTGTACTACCTATTGCAATACATTAATGTGCGATAAAACATTAAAACTAGTGCTCTTTTTTTTCACGTAGATGCCAGAACCTGATGAGAGTATGGATATGGAAATGGAGTCAGTGGGCACTGATTCACAGTTTGCTCCCAGCGGCGCTATTGTAGAGACAGTGGGTGACAAGTCACAGTCACAAGAGCAAGGTACTGAAAATAATGCCATTGATTTAGATGATAATGAAGACAAAGGTCAGGGAAGGAAGGAGATGGAACCAAGGTCAAAGATGTGGGAACATTTCAACAAGATCAAGGATGACAAAGGTGTTTTGATGGCCGGTCAATGCAAGTATTGCAGTCATCAGATCAAGGCTGACACAAAGAGCCATGGTACATCTTCATTGAAGAAACATTTCAACATTTGCAAGAGAAATCCTCATGTTTTCAACAAAGATCCAAAGCAAGGTACTTTGCAAGCAACTCAAGGGGAAGCTCCCACCACTTGGAGGTTTGATCAAGAGGCACTAAGGGAAGCTTTTGCTGAGATGATCGTGGAGGATGAGTTGCCCTTTGCTTTTGGTGAGAAGGCCGGCTTCAAGAAATTTATGCCTAGAGCTTGCCCACGTTTCCAATTGCCATCTAGAAGAACCTCCACTAGGGACATTGTACGTCTTTATTTCCAAGAGAAAGCGAAGCTGAAGAAATTTTTTCAAAGACTCTTGTAAGAGAGTTTGCCTAACAACAGATTGCTGGACTTCACAACAGCAAGACTCTTACATGACTGTGACTACAAGCTTCATTGATGATGATTGGAATTTGCATAAGAAAGTGATCAGTTTTTTCCAGGTCAAGGGGCACAAGGGAGATGGCATTGGGAAAAGCTTGGTGAAAAGCTTGACTGAATGGGGTTTGGATAGAGTGATGTATGTGACCGTTGATAATGCAAGTGCTAATGACACCGGCATTACTTATCTACGGAGGCAGCTTAACTAAACTAACATAGCAGGTGGCAAGTATTTACACATGAGGTGTGCTGCACACATTGTAAACCTCATTGTGTGAGATGGATTGAAAGAAGTGGACCTCTTTGTGAAGAAGGTTAGAGCTGCTGTTAGATATATTAAAAATGGAACTTCAAGATTGGTCAAATTTAAGGAAATCTATGAGGAAGAGAAAGTGGACAGCAAGGCATTTTTGAAGCTGGATGTCCTCACTAGGTGAAACTACACATATGTCATGTTGAAAGCTGCACTTATTTATGAGAAGATGTTCTTAAGGTTAGCTGACGATGACGTTTCTTATATCCTTGAACTATTTGAGGAGAGAGATGGCTTTGGTCACCCTGATGAAAATGATTGGCACAATGTCAAGAAGTTGGCAGAATTTCTAGAGCATTTCTATGATCTTACTGTCCGTGTCTCCTCTAGTCTCCACGTCACTGCCAATACTTTCTTTCATGAGATTGAGGAAGTCCATTTGCTGATTCAATCATGGATGAGTAGTGAAGATCCATTGCAAGTATCAATGGGCAAGAGAATGAAAGATAAATATGACAAGTATTTGGGAGTTTGGCACACCAACAATGAGAATGCAGGTGAGAATGACAATGGAAAGGGAAAGTCAAAGGGGAAGGAGAAGGAGAAGGAGAACATTAACTTGCTGATTTTTGTTGCTGCTGTTCTTGATCCAAGATACAAGTTAACAGATTACACAAAAATAACCGTTGAAGAAATATTTGGAGAGGAACGAGGACAGCTAGTTTGGGAAGCCATTGCCACTTGTGTCCAGGAGCTATTTGAGGAATATAGGAAATTGTACGCGCCAAATGAGCAGCCAGCTGAAGTAATTAATCCTATTGAATCAAAGGGAGGTCCAGAAGCAGGAGGCAAGCTTAAGCAAGTTATCGCCAAGAGGCTGAAGATGAGCCATGGTTCTGGCAGCAGCAGCAAATCTTCTTTGGTGGAAGAACAATGCAGCTAGGTATCCAATATTGGCTCGTTTGGCCCGTGATATTCTTGCTATGCCTATCTCAACTATAGCTTCCGAATCAGTTTTCAGCACAAGTGGACGTATATTAGATGACTTCCGTACCTCTCTTACTCCATTTATGCTAGAGGCTCTAGTATGTACACAAGATTGGATGCGGAGGTCCATTGCTATTGATATCAAGGAGAGTGCTGAGGAATTAGCAACTATTGAAAAAGGTACAGATACAATGTTTCCTTTATATATTTGTTGCATACTGTGTGCCTTTTAACTTAATTCTTTTAACCCTTTCATTTCAGAATTAATTGAAGAGTTTGGTCCGGGTTCCAAAGGAAAAGGGAAGGAGAAGGTTTTGACCTCCATTGGACAAGGCAGCAGCAAAGATGCCTCTAAAACTGGAACTTCCTAAAGGGATTGAGGGAGGTACAGGTGGCTCACAATGGCTAAATTAATGGTTGCTTCAAACTTTAATAAGTATGCAAGTTTGCAATGAGGCTTTCAAGTTGATGTGTGTGTTTGACTGTTCTGAACTTTGGCTAAATTGTGATGTATTAATGTGACTATGTCACTTTGTCGCTTTGTCGGATTGTGGATTTGTGATAAACTGATGTGTAATGTGTTTGAACTTATCTATATTGGATATTTGGATTGCTGGTACTTGAATCATGCATTTAGCTGCTTCAGAATCATGTCTATAAGCTGTTACTTTGTTTATTTCATTGCCTGCATTTTCTGCTGAATCTACTGTATCATAAACATCGGGTAATTCGGGTTACCCGAACCCGAATCCGAATTATCGGGTACCTGAAATTTCGGGTTAAGAGCTACTTCGGGTGATGTTCGGGTGTCCATTCTGAAAACCCGAATTTCTCAAAACCCAAAGTACCCGACCCAAAACAATCGGGTAACCCGAACGCACAGGGCCAATGACCAGCGATCCTCATCCATGAACCACCAATCCAGCATTCCAGTTATGACCAGGCATTGTCATCGTATCTTAGCCGGCAAGCAGTGCGAAGACGACGTCCATCTTTACGTCCACCACCGTGACGTCCCACCATGCGTTCTAGTCGCCTCCGGCACATGTACGGCGGCCGAGCGGCAGTCGGCCGGCAGGGCCCGGACACGCCGCCACTCAGTTTGCAAGCACCATCCAATAAGCAATAACACCTTTCGCTAATCCACAGATAAAGCGTACGGATCGAAGTACTTAACATGGTGATCGCGCGGCATGTGATGTGTGAGATCAGTGTCGGGTTCGTGCGTGAACCTGCCTGGGACAGGGCGATGCTGCCACAGTGCGCCGGATGCAGCGTGCCGGCCTCTTATTCGTATCAGCTTCCACAGCAGTTGAATTGGAGTCATCGAAAAGATTTGCATCCGTTATCTGTCCAAGGTGCTGTCCTGCCATCCGACCATGTTGCAGAATCCACCCATGGGGCCCGTGAACAATCTGTAGGAATATCTTTTGCACTGTTAAGCCTGAGTCCAGTCCAGATGTATATAATACATGTACATTTTAGAAGGTCGATTTGATAAGCCAGCAAAGCGTGTATGTTTTTAGGTCGGTTCTAGCAGTCGGTGCAAAAGAGGCTATACTTCTCGCATTCCGTGTTATCAAATATGCACATGCATGTCCTATCTGTACGATCCGCTAAGCTGGGCTTTATGGAGAGTCTGAGCCCTGAGTCGGCTACAGTCAATGATCTTCATCGTGGAGTGTCATTTCCTAGTTTTTAGTGGCCATACTATCTAGTAACTTGATTGAGTTTGTGCATACTTGTATACTCACAATAGCTCAAAACATCCTAACATAGCATAGCTCAAATCAGTCTAAGCAGGGGCGAAGCCAGGATAATTTGTCGCCGGGTCGATATAAATTCGTGGTTCTAACTTGTTGACATAGAATACCATGAATAACATCAACAATAAAAAATTTCTGTTTGATAAAACAATAGCACGCATATTTTGATAAAAATAAGCTTTCACAAAGTAATTACCTCCTATAATTTCCTTTTTGTTACTACCTCATCTCTTGAAAGCGAACTATTTTTTTGAACGAAGTTGAAAGCGAACTATCACATTGTCCAATAAAAAATATAATTTGTGTTTGATTTAATATTATCTCTTCCTGTCCATGATGAAGTATCTATTCTCATTGTCACGTAAATTTCCTTCTGAAGAACTCTTCCGCAATATGCCACTTCTTTGCTGGAAGTCTGGAACGCAAGTAATACACTACTACTCCCTCAGCTCCATTCGGATTTGTATGAGTTGGGACAGACATTCTCTTCGAACTAGCACTTTTTTTTTTGTGAAAGAATTCGAACTAGCACTTTTGGTCTAACAACAAATAAAGACGTCCGAAGGTAGTATCAACTGCATACATTGACGTGACAAATCCAGAAAAATAGATTGTTAATTATCAATTGCAAAATTAATTAGGGATTTCAGATACCTTGGCCAGGTGCTTCAGGAGTAAACAGCCAAGAGCACCGGGCTGGCGTTGGCAAGAGCATTGCTGCCTGGCCAGTGCCACTAGCAGGATTATTATTATTTTTTTTTTTTTTTTTGAGGATCGTCACTAGCAGGATTAATGATTTACGACGCGAGAAGCCGGCCGATTACTCGATTAGCTAAGAAGATGAGAACGAGGAATGGAGCAAAATAACCGCCGCGCCGCCCGCCAGGAGGATTTGGAGTCTACAAGACTAGTACGAGTCTAGAATCCACCAGACCACCACGTCCATATACAGCTGACTGGGCCGCGCGGGCTGCTCCATGCGAACTGTTGGACTGCTGTTTGTGTGTGCCATGCGAAGTCGATGGATGGGCCTCTTGGCTGTTAAAGCGTCAGGCTGCCGGGGTCGCATGGATTTTTTACTGGGGTCTACCGTGCCAAAAAATCATCTAGTGCAGGCGCCATCTAGAAACCGTCGGGGTCGGCTGACCCCGACGACAACACGTAGCTTCGCCCCTGAGTCTAAGGGATTCTTAAAATTGTGGAAATTTTTTTGGTTTTTTCTGAGAAATTGAACAATTTTTCTGAAAAATTGTGAGCTATAAGGGTTTTAAGCTAGAGTGGATTGTTTCTATTGCCCAAGTTTAATCAAGTGAAGACTTAAAGCTTATTGCTCTTGGTGAGAAAGATCAACAATGGGCAGATGCTTGAGATGCATGCATCATGGTGATCTTTCGGTTGATTATAAAAGACACAAGAGAATATCACTTGTGTGGTTTAGAGCATGTACAATGGAGTGCTTAGGATAGATGCTTAAAGGATAACTTCCGGGTTTTTTTCTTGAACCGGATAGGAGAGGTGCTTAGCGGGAGGCAAAGACGCTTATTTTGGCTTCGATGCTTCAGTGTTAGGTGCTGCCGTTTTTAGTCTCCGATGCTTCCGGCGCTTGTGCAGACGCCACAGCCACAAGGCTTGCATGTGCGCATGCAGGCATGGCCGTAGGTTCCTATCAACTAAACTAAGCACCTGTCCACTGTAGGAAAAAAGAAGCTTAAAAATATTTTAAGATCTATCAACTGATCTAAGCACTTGTAATTCGGGTGTTTCCATTGTAAGTTCGGGTGCTTATATAGATGCTTGATGTTTCTTTTTCTTTAAGCATCTCTATAAGCATTGCTGCATTGTACATGCCTTTAGAGTCCGTCACTCCAGAGAGACGAAGAGATATCCATTAGAATGTGGATCAAGTGGAGCGAAGCCCTTGCACGGGTGCTCCTACAAGGACAAGGGCAGACTTAGACTTCTCGATATCTCAAGAAATTATCAACATGATTCACTCTCTTTTACTTTCTTACAAATTACCTTTCGCACCTGCATTCCTAGATGATGCATGCTTGTATAGGATTGGCTCTATGTTGCAAGTTAACTTTTATAAGTTAAACTCTAGTCACACTTTCAAGCCTAGACCCAATCGTGAATTTGGTGATAGGATTTGTTTTTCACAAAAAATCGAGTAAAACTCCAATTGCCCTCCCCTTGGACATCATGATTCTTTCGATAACCAATAAGGAGAGGTGACCTCATGGATAATGAGGACTCGTCGTTCAACCTCAACTTCTAGAAAGATAAACAGGGGAAACAATATGTACTTTAACATTAGTAAAATAGGTATATACATAAAGATAAATCAAATCATTGAAATGGATGTCAGCGAAAAGATATGATGTCCACCAGGGGAGGGATGAAGAGGCATGAATAACTCAAAAGGACATCATAAATTGCTCGGTCTCAATATTGTACATAACCAACCGGCCTTGGCTTTTTTTTTATATATAAACTTTTCAAATTGACCGAGGAACCAATCTGAATTTCTCGGTCTGATTAAATGCCCACCTGCCTACCCTAGTGGAATGAATTGTACAAAAAGAAGCGGCTAAAAATCACACATTTATCATTCAGTTGTTTGCCTTTTTGTAGCCATTTACATTTGAATATTTGAGGCATTTGTTTTGCATAAATCGGTGCAAAACGCATAGAAGTTGCTACAATGTTCTCTCAATAAAATCGGGGCATGTGATAATATCTAATTTATTACAGCACAGTCAATATACTCCCGACCTAATTTATAGGTCGTTTGATTTTTTTCACACCAAATTTGACTTACTTGTCTTATTTAAAAAATTTCATAATTATCATTTGTTTTCATTATGATTTAGTTTAACACATAATATACTTTAACTATGATATGAATTTTTCTATATTTTCGTAATTTTTTAGAATAAGACGAACCGGTCAAACTTGGTATTAAAAAAGTCAAACGGCCTATAAATTGAAACAGATGGAGTATAATTCACAGTGTTATATGGGACATACAAGAGATTGTGCTTTTAATATTTATTCTAGTCCATTGGATTTGAATAAAATATACAACTTCGTTAAAATATACCTTCTTACAAAAGCATACCCAAACTATTGTTTCTTTCGAATTGACATACTTCTGTACCACCAAAGGAGGATTTCTTCTGTTTCCACCAATCATTTTTCTCACATTTAACTATATTAAGCTATTCACAATATAAACATGTCGTTTGAACAAGGAATTATGATGCCTTGTGGTAAACCTGGTGAAACATGGAAGCACCATTTAGTGGTCTATATGGTATGACAATGCTTCGCAAAAAAGAAATGCCCATTTAGTAGATTCATTCTTACATTGCCAAAGAAAAAGGGGGAAATAGAAAAGACGCAACAACAAACATGCATGGGATTACCAACTCCTCAAAAGTCAAAACATGAATTTTGAGGGGACAGAATTGTTAAGATTATCGATAATTTATCATTGATCATGCATCTCTAAAAACCTGGATGAAGGCCATAAAATAAGTTATTATTTCCCCCATACGGCAAGAGAACAAAATTACTAACTAGCATGATGCAAATATAATTGTGGCAGAGTTGGTGATTCAACTCAAAGTAATGAAAGAAAGCATGCAGCTCTCTTGCGTGTTCGAGAAAAAAAATAGAATCATAAGTTACAAAAATAGTGAAATAAACATAACCTTCATGCAGCTCAAGCGACAAATGCTAAAATGAACAGATAGATTATCAAAGAACAGTAATTTTACCATGATATCCCTGCTAGATAGTCCAACTATCAGCCTTTCATCCCAGGACAGTATCGAGGTTATAATTGAGTCACAAGTAATGGAAGCAATGTCTTGGAGTTCTATCTCTGACTCAACTTCCAATAACTCCTATGGAAGAGTAAAAAAGGAGAAAATATACAAGGTACCAAGTACATGTCAGCAGGACCCTTTTTGGACGGCTTCATTTATTGACAAGGCAAGTAAACATACCTGAATATTTATGACTTTATCCCATCCACCAGTATAGAGCCATTTGCCACTCAATTTAACTGCATAGATAGCACCATTTTGAAGCTTTTCTGATTTGACAAGGACATCGTTCTTCCAGATCTGATTTCAGTAAGAGTGAAGCCAAACACTCGAGATTTAGAAAGAATACCATCAGGATTTAGTGGAAAAGGGTATGTAAAAATTTATGGGATAGCATGTAGCTAGACCGCTAGAAAGTGATTCATGATTCATATTTAGATCAACCTTAAAATAGCCATTCTCATACGATGAAGCAACAAAGTTGCCTTCTGTAGAAATGGACAACACGGGGGCTATGCTTCCTGCTGTATCATCTTCCAGTACAGACAATGGTGTATGATCAGTGAGCCACCATGACCGAATAGTACCATCCCAACTTCCACTGTAAAGGATACCACTGGCCACTACAAGGCAAGAAACGGTTGATTTATGACCTGTCATAGTGCAGCGAAGTGAATAATCCTGCCAAAGTAGGATACTGAATTAACTTCATAAAGCATGATCGGTTTACATTGATTCAGAACAAATTCAGTAAAAAATATATGATAGAAAAAATGCAGACTTCTTATCTAGATATAAAAACTCAATTATACAATAGAAGACAAGCAACCATTGTGAAATTGCATTACAGTACGAAGCCTTAATGAAGCAAAGCTTAGTACCTCCAGTGACCAAGCCTTGATAGATTTATCTCTGCTACCAGTGTAAAGATAACCGGTTTCAGAGACAGCCAAGCAATTAATCCCTCGAAAGAGCCAATCATTATGTTCATACCATTTATTCAAAGGTTCTTCCTTGAGAGTGGAATCTACATGCCAGACAAAAATTCCGCTACCACTGTCTCCACTTATACAAAGAGAACTATTATCATTATCAACAGCAACAATTGCTGTGATTTTGTGTTCATGGCCCTTCAAACACTGTATATGAGAGAAGTCCTATGGAACAAAATCATGGTTATTAAAACGATGAAACGATGGAGGGAAGATTTCGATTTAAACGTTTAAACGAACATTTAAACGCCGTTTTAAACAATATAGAAAAATATCAATATATCTTGAATTCACACAATATGCAAAGTTAAATACCAAACAACCAATATAGGTTCACATAATAATATCCATCGCTTTGAGAACCAGCTGCTGCAGATGCATTAGCTCCCCCAACATTGCCAGTACTTGCCAGCTGGGCAGCACACAACAGCAGCAGTAGCTAGTTTAAATGGGAAAAACAAACGTTTAAACTAGGTAAAACGTCGTTTTACGTGATTTGTGCAAAACATTCTAGCGTTTCATGACTGAGCAGCGTTTTCTCGTTTAAACGTCGTTTAAACGGCAATTTAATAACCATGAACAAAATTTAAGAACTAATAGAAATCAAGAGGAGCCATACCAAAACTAGGAAATGAAGTGCAATGAAATATAATTATGAATGTGTGACTAATGCGGTTTCTCATGGGAGGAGCATGTTGTTTTCCTTCAAAGCTAACCAACTGAAAATTTGTCAAGAGAGAATAGTGACAGGTTCATTACCTGCAGTGACCACACGTTGATAGTTTTATCATAAGAAGAGCTAAACAAGAGTCCGGCTGCAGTGAAAGAAAGAATTAATAACAGGAAGTTCTTGAGCCAGTACATAAAAAAATTCTGTGAACAAAAGAAACTGACTAACAAAGTAGCAAATGACCTAAACATAGTCGATTAGCAGTGTTGGAATTTTACCTCCAATGGTTAATCCTGTTACACAATCACGGTGGCCAAGAAGAGTAGATGATTTAACCACTCCAGCAGACTGTTGGCCATTGATCCCTGACAAATCATTCCCCCTATTATTTAAGAAACCACCATTACTTCCATCATCCTGATTCAAACTGTTCTCAACAGCTCCTTGAGACAGTTGGGTTTTATCATCCGACTCAACAGAACAAGAGTCAGCAAACATTGAGGATAACTCCCCAAGGAGCACACATCTCAAACTCTTATGAGTGACAATATCATCAGGAACTACAGCAACATCGCAAGATTTCATCAACAAGCCTCTAATACATTTCCAGACATCAGCAACCTCTGGACGGCATTTTGGATCATATCTCAAGCACGATGCTATGATTGCAGCCAATGATTCAAGTTGTGTACCAAGTAATGAGGCATCAAGCCTTGTAACCACTTCTTTCTCCCAATCATCATATAGAGCTTCAGAGTTCCATCCTGCCACAAGCTCCTCATCCCTAGTAAGAAGTGCCACCAACACACAACCCAACGACCATACATCTGAACTACAGCCAATTAAGCCATCAAAATCATGATCCTTCCTTTGCAATTTGTCAGCTAGCACCGCCGCCACCTCTGGAGCAATAAAAGCTCCAATATCATGTGCGCTAGCCCCTGCTTGGATTCTGCGGCACAAGGTCAACGTCTGATTCAAATCAAGCAGGCAATGCCCAAAGTGATCGAGGCAGAAGCAGTCCAGTCCAAGGCACCCCAGCACGAGGCCCTCACCATGCAAGCTCATGATCGCTTCACATGCCTCCATTGCCACAAATCCGATCCCAATCACCGTCTCCTCTCTATTGATCATCTCCTCTTCCAACAACAGGGCAGCACTGCGTGGGTGCCGTTCAGAGACCATCCACAGTGGCGGCGCGTCGGGGGCCATCCAGACCCCGTAGACTCTGCACACCCGCCGCGCCAGCCGAGCTGAAGAGGCGATCAGACCGGCCAGCTCCTCCCTTGCCGCGTCGCTGAGCGCGCCGAGTACCGCAAGGACCCGCGCCGCGTGGCTGGGCCGGTAGAACACGGCTTCCTGCTCCGTCGGTGGGCCTCCTTCGCTGGGATGGGTCTCGATCGAGAGGAGGCTCACGGGGCGGCCACGCGCGCAGAACCAGGGCGCGCCGAGGTCGGAGTCGAGGGATCCGAACGCGAGGCGGGTGGGGGTAGCCGCGGAGCGGAGCGGGGAGGCGGACTCGGGGAGGACGGCGTAGCGGAAGCGGGAAAGGAGGCGGGAGTGGGCGGCGTGGAGCGGGAGGGGGAGAGGAGGCGGTGCCGTGGCGGTGGGGATGTGGGAGGCGGCGGAGCGGGGTGGGGAGGGGAGAAGCGCGATGAGGGCAAGGTTTTTGGGGAGGGAGGAGGGGCCAAGCGCTCGGGAGAAGGGAACGCACTGGGAGCAGAGAGGACAGCGGATGGAGGAGCCGGCGGCGGAGGAGGCGGCGGAGGCGGGTGGGAGAGCGGCGATGCAGGGGCCGCAGAGAGAGTGGCCGCACGGGAGGACGCGCGGCACAGCGGAGACGGCGTCGAATGGGGAGAGGCACACCGGGCACTCGGGGAGATCGTCGTCCGCCGGTGGCGCTGTGGTCGCCATGATCGTCGTCTCCTCGAATCGGAGAAGCTGGGGCCTGGGGCACGGCACGGCGGCGCGCGCGGCGGCCGGCGGGAGATATTCCCTATCACCGAATTCAGAGTCAGAGGTTTGGAAGTCCTTTCTTCCAGTAGATGTCGTTTTGACCGCCCTATTTTGTGCGCATCAAATTTCCATTTGATTTTGTACCACTAGGCGTCGTTTTACTTAGGTATCGCCGTATCTGGAAGTTTCATGCATTCAGAAAAGAAAAAAACATACAGCCAAAATCACACGCAATTCCCGGGAGATGAGCAGAAATTGTACACGCAATTCATAAGGGTAAAGGCTCCGTTGGAACACAGAAATTGGAATAAAAAGTTCATAGGAAAACAAAATGCTCCCTCTGTCCATTTGATTTTTTAAATTAAATTTGATCAGCTTGTTTTATTTAAAAATTTCAAAGTTATTATTCGTTTTCATTGTGTTTAGTTTAGCATATAATATACTTTAAGTATAATTTAGTTTTTTTATATTTTTATAAACTTTTGAATAAAACAAGTGCGACAAACTTGGTGTATAGGACGAAGAAGTACCGGGAAAAAAAGTATGATCGGAGAATACTAGATGATACCCCGCGCGTTGCTGCCGAAAATTTATACTATTGCATATTGCATAGGAGTATGATTGATAAAGTGAGAAATAGTAACTAAATACTAAAATAATAAAAAAGAACACATGTATGGATGAATGATATGACCATAAAAAATCGCTGAAAAAATAAATAGGTGGTTCTAGGGGTCGAAGATATGGAATTTTCCAAAATCATAGTGGATGGTTACGATGGTTTCACCGCATCACAGAAAAATAGATAGTAAGAGATACTAATTTATATATTGAATATTTCCACATGTATGGACGAATGGTATGACCATAAAAATCACTGAAAAATAAATTGGTGGTTCTAGTGGTCGAAGATGTGGATTCTTCCAAGTCATAGTGGATGGTTACGATGGTTTCACCGAATCACAGAGAAATTGATAGTAAGAGACACCAATTTAAATATTGAATATTTCCCACACGTTGCTGCATGAATTTAAGTGGCACCCCACTAAATGAAGCCATAGAAAATCGGTGGAAGGTAAAAATATAGGTCTTAATGGCCCCGCACGTTGTTGCATGTATTTAAGTGGCACCCAGTGAAATGAAGCCATATGGGTCTTAATGAGTGGTAACGTCATATGTAACAAGATGAGACCCTGCGCGTTGTTGCGGGACTTTTTAATTTGAAAATAGTAATACTTATGTGATTGCATGATAGTATTTTTTTAAAAAAATATTATATTTGACAATTTATAATATATTCATCATAGATTCTTAAATGGTCCAATATACTCGCTTGTCTAATAGTTTGCATACAAGAGTTCCATTAGCCACAGAAAATCAACTAAACACTTTAACAGAGGGTTTTAGTGGATAATGATGTGGATAGCTTGTATGTTGAGAGAAATACATTAGTGGGTTGTGCTTACATAGTATATATAGATTTAGTGGATTATGTGATGACGTGGCTCCTATGCGTACGACGCCACACAAAAACATTGCATGCATAAAACCACAACAAATCGATTGAAGATATAAGCATGCAATTTAATGAGTTTATATGATGACATGGTTTTACGTATGTCTAAAGAAAAGTGCAGTGGGAGGTTTTCAATTTAGATATGAAAGATTTCCCACGTTTTAGAGGGGCCGGGCCTAAAATAGATATTTTCCTATACAACTCACGATGGGCTTATGTTTCTTGGCTCCAGGCAGATGCACATGCTGACATGCAGCCCATTTTCTTCATTTCTTCCTTCTTCCCTCTTCCGCATTTCCCTCCTCGACTCCCCTCCAGGCTCCAGCTAGCGATGCCACCCCCGGCGTCCCATGCCACCGCCTCCTCTCGACCTCTCCCACCCATGCTCCTGATCTCAGCTCCTTTGCGTCGCTTCTCCTTCCAGTGAAGGACTTGTGATCGATGCAAGAGAGAGTAAGGATTTGGATCTCATGGAACGAACACCTATCATTAGGCTTGGAATTTTTTTTTTCCTACAGCCAACAATTTTTCTTTTATTTAGAACAACTTTTTACTAAGGTTTGAACAATTCCTTCATTTTTTATTTGGAACAAGATACCTATGGCCAGGACAATTTCGGAAACTGTTTTTTTTTCCGAAAACTCAGGGGGGCGAACGTCCCACTTGTCAAATTTCATTCAAACCGCATCCAACCTGGATGCCACAGCGAAAGAGTTGTTACACGTTACAAGGAAGGTATGCCAGCTGTCGATCCCCATTCTAGAACGAACTGGAAATCGACTCCGCCAAATTTTGAGATCATCAGCGGCCTTAGAGAGGAGTACACGCACACAAGACCTCTCTTGCCTGAATACATGGCCGTTTCTTGCCTCCCAGAGGCGCCACAATAGCGTCAAGACCACATCTCCCCATTGATAGCCAGAGAGGGAGGTGAGGGTGTCGACTAGCCACACTTCACCTGTGAGCTGAACCCGTTCCATGTTGATGCCGAGTCTGTGCCAGAGGTCGTCGATGCAGTGGCATTGTATGAAGACGTGGCGCCAAGATTCAGTGTGGGCGCCGCACCGGCTGCAAGTAGCAACAGGCTGCACGTTTTTACGGTGCAGGTTTTCCCTCGTGCTCAGCCTGTTTTTGAAGAAGAGCCACACAAAAACCTTCACTTTGTTCGGGACCCTTGTCTTCCAGATCGGAGCGCCACTGTCGTCAGGGGAAGTGGAGCCCGAGAGCAGCCTGTAAGCTCCCCTCGAGCTAAAAGCAGCGTTAGTCGAAAGCATCTTCCGTTCATCCGGCGCCCCCATTTACCTGTACTTGACTAAGCATCTGCATCAGAGAGGTTAGTTCACCCGCCGCGGCCGTGGTTAGCCGAGGGCGAATGTGCAAATCAAAATCACTGGACAACATACTGAACCGTAGTGTCAGGCCCCAGAACATGTGAGAAAAGAGCAGGGAAGAGGCTGGAGAGAGGAATTTCATGCAGCCAACGGTCGAACCAAAACGAGGTGGTCGCACCATCACCTAGTGACTGAAGTGCAGGCCCCGAACCGATCAAGCTCTTCACTAATAAATCGTCCAAGGTAGCTTGCAGTCGCAGGCGATTGCTGTACAGCAAGCACATTGTCCCGGCCAATCCATGTTTTCCAAGGAGCTGGCGTGGCGTCCATGATCTTGTCCACAAATTTCATCAGGAGGCAGTGATTCTGGGTCTCGAGGTTCTTGAGGCCTAGTCCTCCCTCCTGCTTGGACTTACAGACGTCTTCCCATGCGACCAAGCATTTTGAGCCGTGGCATTTGTCTTCGCCCGTCCAGAAGAAAGTGCGCCGCCGACGATCGATTGCTTTGAGCACCGTTCGCGGCACTAGCATTGCGGACATGTAATGAAGCGGGAGCGAGCTTAGGACACTGGAGCATAACACCAAACGTCCAGCCCTGTTCAGAGCGCGGCTTTCGGAAACTGTGTTTGTGGCGGATACTATCTCGGCTCGCTGCCGTCGTCTCCGACTCCGGTGGATGATAGGGAGGGTTCGGGGCGGGCTCGGGCTTCGGATGGAACAGGACACGCACGGTCCGATGGACTGTTTGCTGTATTCCCCTAAATGATCGGCGCAGACGCGCAGTGCACAGGCGAACGCGAACGTAAGTACCAAACACGGCCACGCGAGCCGTTTCCATTTCCGGCCCTGCAATCCTGCACCGGCGCGAAAGCCCCCCCTCACCTCCATTCCCTCCATGGCGACCTCTCCTTTACTCCTCAGTCCTCATCACACCGTCCTCCGTCCGTCCACTAGCGGCATTGGCAAGTGGCATCCACTCCCTCCCGCATAAAGATCCACACCACAGCTAGTCCAAGTAGCTAGGGGACGGAAGAAGAGAGCGGGTGCCGGGTCAGTTCTTGCTTGAGCTTGAGGTGATCTCTTGCTGCGCGCGGATCTCTTTTGGGAGTGGAGGAGGAGGACGAAGGATGGGGCGCGGCAAGATCGAGATCAGGAGGATCGAGAACTCCACAAACCGCCAGGTGACGTTCTCGAAGCGCCGGGCCGGGCTGGTCAAGAAGGCCCGGGAGATCGGCGTGCTCTGCGACGCCGAGGTCGGCGTCGTCATCTTCTCCAGCGGCGGCAAGCTCTACGACTACTGCTCGCCTAGGACCTCGTATGCCCGTTGCTCTCTTTATTCTCTTCTGCTAGTTTATCGTTCTTCTTTTCTTCGTCTTCCGTGTGCTAGCTTGGGGAACTGATCGCAAAGGCGCAAATTTGGTTTGGTGTGGTAGGCTGTCCAGGATCTTGGAGAAGTACCAGACTAACTCCGGGAAGATACTGTGGGATGAGAAGCACAAGGTGCCTGCTCTTCAGTTGTTTCTTTGACCGATTATTTCAGTGCCATGATGATCAGATTACTTATTTTCAA
This sequence comes from Paspalum notatum, assembly GCA_022530915.1. Taxonomy (NCBI): domain Eukaryota; kingdom Viridiplantae; phylum Streptophyta; class Magnoliopsida; order Poales; family Poaceae; genus Paspalum; species Paspalum notatum. The sequence continues at coordinate 32,156,828 of CM039692.1, forward strand.
AATCCCCTCTTGGAAACGATTCAGAGCCTGAGTGCAGAGATCGACAGGGTCAAGAAGGAGAACGACAACATGCAGATTCAGCTCAGGCCAGTGCTTCTGTTTCAGACTTCCTTCCAAATTTTAGAGAGGCCCCTGCACTTGCTAGTTCACTATTCGTGAGTGTGCATGTTGTGATTGTGCTGGCCTGTTCATGTATTTTTGTGATGGTGCAGGCATCTGAAAGGCGAGGACCTGAACTCCCTGCAGCCCAGGGAGCTGATCGCCATCGAGGAGGGCCTCCAGAATGGGCAGACCAACCTGCGCGACAAGCAGGCAATCCTTCTTCATCCATGGGCTCCCAATTAGTTGTGTGCCGCTTGCAAGCACTGCAAAATTCTTTAGGCTTCTGATGTTGGTTTTATTCACTGTTGCTGCAGATGGAACATTGGAGAATGCACAAGAAGAATGTACGGGCTCTAAACTTGAATCCTGCCCCTTTGTCCCTACTCTGGTCATCCTGAAGAACTTTTTTTTTTTTCACTTTTCTTTTGAAGGAAGTGGTTGAGTATTTTCTGCAGTGAAAATATTTTTTATGGCTCCTGACTAAGAAAAGATTTACAGTTTATGTTCCTTAATAGCCATGTGTTGTTGACTGCAGGGGGAGATGCTGGAGGACGAGCACAAGCTGCTTTCTTTCAGGAGGGTAAATTTCCCTCGTCTAAATAGCAGTTGAACATTTGCTTGACCATTCCTTTTTTTTTTCTCCCTTGCACTTCTAATCAGCATGCAAAATTCTAAACAAATTCAATCCTATGATCTAACTGAAGAAAATAAGCACTACCACGTTGAACAAATTTTCCAAGGGCATGAAAATTCTTTGTTTGAGATTTCTGGTTCTAGCATGATGAGCTCGCCAATTGGTAGTATTCTAGATTTATAGGTGACCTGCCAGGCTTGCCGGCCCAATTAACCAGATAAATTGAAGAATGAAATCGGTTTTCTTGGCTCATTTCCTATATCACTCCAATTTTATGTTCTACATCTGATGGCCTGCATATTGATTACTGAACCACATAAATATCCCTCTAGAAGTTCAGACTTTGGTGGAGGGTAACCTCATTCTGCACTTGCTAAAAGGAACCAGAAAAGTGAAAACTGATGACTTGCTGGATTCTGCCCTTTCTTTTCCAGCACCAACAGGATGTCGAGCTGAGCGGCGGCATGAGGGAGCTGGAGATCGGATACCATCAGGTCCAGCACGATAGGGAATTCACTGCCCAGATGCCGTTCACCTTCCGTGTGCAGCCCAGCCACCCCAACCTGCAGGATGATCAGTAACTAGGCTGCTGATCCTAATGCGGCTCTGCACTGAAGCTCTTCACCTGCTGCGCCTTCTAGCTTGCACTTCATCCTCCGGTGTTAGTTGTGTATCTTTCTTTTCATGTCGATTTGGATGAACAATGTTGTTTGTTGATGTGGTCAGTGTGCGTCCCTCTTTAACTTTGGCGTAGTTTATGTCCATGTCATAATGATGCTACTAGCATCAGGATTCAGGACTGAAATGTGCAATTAACTAGCTCATTCTCATGCGTGTTTGCTCTCTGCCCTGGTTGGTGATGATTGGTTAGAAAACAGAAGCAGCACAAAATCAATGAGAATCCTTTGCCCATTGACATCATAAAATAAGAATCAAGTAATAATAGTAGTACTTATAACCACAATTTACCCTCTCTAATTTTTAGCTAGTTCAACAAATTTTGCCAGGTTCATCACCTGAGCATGTCCCCATTGTCCAAGAACGGAGCCAACGGGCCACTGAACACCGGTGAGGCGCTGAGGAAACTCCCGGCTTCACTGAACAAGACGCTGTGCCCGTACGGCAGCGGCCGGTCTGGCAGCTCCGGCACGTCCATGTCCCCCTCCAGCATTCTCACGGCGTCGCCGATGGTCGGCCGGAGCGCCACCATCACGTGCGCGCACAGAATCCCAACCAGAACGAACCTCTCCATGGCGCCGCCGCCCCGCGGGCTCTCGGCGGTGGACAGCGCCTCGTCGAGCACCTCCCTCGCCTTCCCGGCCTTGACGAGCGTCCACGCCCAGTCGGTGATGAGCACGGGCCCCGTGGGCGCCGTCATGTCCAGCACGCGCCGCCCGCTCATTATCTCGAGCAGCAGCACGCCGAAGCTGTACACGTCGCTCTTCTCCGTCAGCTGCCCGTACAGCGCGTACTCCGGCGCCAGGTAGCCGTGCGTCCCGGCGACGCGCGTCGTGAGGTGCGACTGCCCGTCGCGGCTCCTCCGGGCGAGGCCGAAGTCCGCCACGCGCGCGCGCATCTCGCCGTCGAGCAGGATGTTCGTCGCCTTGATGTCCCTGTGGTAGATCGCCGGCTTGACGCCGTAATGCAGGTACTCGAGGCCTTTGGCGACGTCCATGATGATGGTCCGCCGCTGCGCCCAAGTCAACGGGGGCCGCTTATTGGCCGCCGGCGCTTCCCTGTCCCGGAAGATGAAATCATCGAGCGCGCCGTTGGGCATGAAGTCGTACACCAGGAACATCTGCTTCCCTTCCTCGACGTCGTCGTCGGCGATGCAGCAGCCGCGGAGCGGCACCAGATTCCGGTGCCGGAGGTGGCTGATGATCTCCACCTCGTTGGTGAACTCCTCGTCCCCGCCCTCCATGTCCGGGTCGAGCATCTTCTTGACGGCGACCACGGACCCGTCCGCGAGCACGCCGCGGTAGACGGCCCCGAACCCGCCGCGGCCGACGAGGTTGCGCTCGGCGAAGCCGCCTGTAGCCTTGGCGAGCTCGGCAATGTCGAAGAGAATCGACCCGGTGTTGGGGCGCGGGTGCGACCGCCGCTCCGCCGACCTATCGCCCTCCCCGCAGATCTTGTGGCTCTTCCCCTTCTTGCTATCGGCATGCCTTCGCTTCCTCCAAAGAAAGAACCCGAGGAGGAGCGACGCGAGGAGGACGAAGGCGATTGGGATGGTGGTGGCGTAGATGACCGAGCGGTTGGACTTGGACGGCGTGGGGGGAGGAGACGAGAGGCCAAGGCCAAGAGTGCAGGCGGCGGTGGGCGGGTAGGTGGGGCCCGCGGTGTTGGAGATGCCGGCGGCGTAGAGGACGGCGAGGTAGAAGCAGGAGCCCGACTTGCTATCGTTGGCGGCGGCGGTGGTGAGGTGCGCGGCGGCGGCAACGCCGGCGTTGTAGCAGCTCGCGCAGGTCGTCGGCGAGGCGAGGTCGGGGCCGCAGGAGGAGTTGAGGGCCAGGACGGAGTCGTTTCCCACGGCGGCCGCGAAATCCGCGGCGGTGGACACGCCGGCGCAGTAGGACGGGGTGATGGCGAACTGGTCCGGGTCCGGGAAGCACTCCGGCACCAAGGAGGAGCCCGGGAGGCCCACCGGCGCGCCGGAGAGCTGGTCCGCGAAGCCCCCGAGGCAGGACGCGGAGGCGGCGGCGGACGGGAGGCGGAAGTCGCCCGTGGTGCGGAGGCGCTCGGCGAGGCCGATGCCGAGCACGGAGAGCAGCGTCTGGCAGCAGGTTGTCATGTTGGGCGCGTTCCCGGCGCACGGCGCCGGGTCCCATGGGAACGTCCGCACGTAGCCCAGGTCGAGCGGGCACGACTCCGACGTCGTGGAGTTCCCGCCGCCGCTGACGCTGCCCGCCCCCGCGGCACCCGCCGGCGACCGAACCAGCAAGACGACAACAACGACGACGAGCGGAAGAGGCCGGAGTATCCTTGGGGTCGGCATTTCAGGGAGCGGATGGTGCGCGGCCCGGCGGAGGATGTCTGCTCGGCGCGGCGCGGCGGCTGGCTTACGTCGGGGCGGAGAGTGAGACAAGGAGTAGTGAAATGGGGGCGGCCAAGCGCCCAAGCCTTTGCGTGCACGAGTTCTTTATCCGACTTACATATTCGCGCGCGGAATTTTGTGAGTATGACGAGTGGGGTTGGGTTGGTGGTCGTGTGCGTCGGATCGACGGGGACGTGGAGGGGCCGAGGGGGAAAGCGTGCGCCGGCTCGCCGGCGGAAGGTCTCAGGAAATGAGTGGCGGGGCAGGTGGTCGCCGACTTGTGTCGTGGTGATAACGGTGGTTTGGCTTACGTTCAAAAAAAAAGATAACGGTGGTTTGGCTGACGTGGCGCGATTCTAAGCCTATATACATGGTGACGTGTCAGCACTCAGCACTATAGAAGCCTAAACGGACAGTGCTCGCGCGTTGGCCTGTGGCCCGGCACAGATTTAGCCTGTCACGAGGTTGGCACGGCGCGGCTGCGTCCATTTGCATAGAATCGACTGTCGAGTAAGGTTGCGACCACCATATGCATGATTAGACGGTCCATCCATCCATCACGATTGCCATTAAGGTATCTTTGGTTGGGCATCAAAATCATGGCTGATTTTGACCATAGTTGAACTTGTTTATTTTTTAACTATATTGAACCAATATTCTTAAATACCTTGAAACTTTTTAAAAAAACAACTTGCAACCTAAATTCTCTAGAATTTTTAAGTTAAATTTTGTAGATTTTCTCATATTTTATATGATTCTAACATCTGTATAGCTATTAGGATATTTAGTACATGAAACATTTATTTAATAAATATGACATAGGCATTTACATTCATGCTAGTCTCATTTTGTGTTTTATATGTGTGTGAAGTTTTTAAATGTGTTAAATGCCATTAGTATATTTTATTATGAATGTCCCAGTATTCTTTTCTTTTTCCTAAGCAAAACCCATTTGCTGGATATTAACATTCGGATGAGATAAAAATATTTTATTTGGGTTCCATGTGTCCAACACTATTATTTAGTTACTATCTCCGTTTTCGAATATTTATTATCGGCTAGTTTATATCTAAACAAACGAAACATCAAATAACACAAAACAGAGGGATCATTATTTTTATTTTAGTTTGGTAGCACAAAACATCAAATCCGAAATATGGATTGGAATCTGGTTTCCTGAATTATGTTGTTTGATTGCCTCTGGATTTAGGGTTGGAATCGGAACCCAAATCTTTGGCATTGGACTATAACTAAAAGTCGTATCTCCCAATTCAAAGTTTTGCACCTCTCGGTATTGGATGGAATTGAATTCCAACTAGCAATTCTTTTATATCCAAACAATAGATTTGGAATTACAAACCAATTCCAATATCGACCTGGTTTAGTATTGAACCCAATTCAATTCCACCGTCTTGAATATCTGCATCCAAATAGATCGACCCTCAGAGTTTTGCTCATGAGATGCCGACCTATCGCACCAGCGCTACAAACGGAACACCTTTTATATTTGAGTTTTGTATGATTTTTGGCATTCTCGTGCCTTTTTTTTCTATTTTAATTTGTTGTGTTTGTGAAATACACTCTCTCTCCCTTTTTATTTCTCGAATTTTTTGTTAAAAATGAACTAACCAGCAATTAATATTCAAAATGTAGTACTTAGTAGTTAGTATGTATTATCATTAGGAACCAGAACAAGTGTGGATTATATCTATCTGGTACACAGGACAGGAGCTATGCTGCTGATGCTGATCCAGCGCAGATGCAGTGCAGGCAGCGACACATGGAGTCTGGGTGGACTGCATCTGCATGGGGAGAGGGAGAGAGAGAGAGGTGAGCGCTGCAGCGCCGAATGCGTCGTCGTAAACATTGACAACTCTGGTTAAAGTAAGCCGTACACACGGGTATATCCGTAATCCGCTGGACGGACAAATTGGGAATCAACTAGCCGGGAAGCAGAAGAACCGGTTGGTCCCCTGTGCGTTGGGTGTTGGCGTGTTCTCTACGGGATGCTGTCTGCCTTCCCAATGCATGCAGACAGATACCGGAAACCGCGCTGGAAAACCGGAAACCAGACCCGTATTTATCACTCATCAGTGCAGCTGTGGCAGCTGCTGATTTGAAGCACCAGCACTCCTATAGACGTATAGTACACTGTAGGCACAGAGACGGTGTGCATTCATCGGTACCAGCAGACAACCGATTCCACCAGTATGGATAAATGGCTAGATATAGTATAATGATACTGTTCATCGCGTGAGGGCCCAGCGACATCGACACGCTAGAGGTACAGTACAGACTACAGAGGTGCCGGGCCGACATTTTCTGCGATCGGCACGGCACGCCGCCATTCACCGGCGAAACGGATTCCTGGTTGCACCCGTGTCCTGGTTCCTGAACAAGACGGTGAATTATTTAGGGACAGAGCAGAGGGCAGAGGAGAGGAGAGCGCTCCGGTCCAAGCAGGGTCAAAGCCGGGCGGCGGGCCCCGGACTGCTAAAACAGACGGAGACGGGCAAATCAAGCTCTGCGTATCTGCTGATTTGTGTCTCTGTCCCTCGGCCTGCCCACGTCATTGACCGATAGCCACATGCGCATGTAGTACGACCGGATGGATCGACCAACGCTGCCGGCCGCTGATTTACGTCGCTGTCTGGCTGACACGGAATAATATCTCAAGCGCGCGCGGTGCAGGCGCAGCACAGGTCGCGCTGCTGGGCAGAGAAAACCCTACCCCTACCCTGTTGACGCCGGGTGGAAGAGCAACTTTTCAGCGCAGCCGGCTCGGTCGCTCGGAGCGGAGCAGAGAGAGGTGCCCGTCCACCTTGTCGGCGGCACCACACGCGGGGAAGCTTCACTCTCCTCCACACCCTGCCGGCAGTAGCCGGCTGCCGCCGTGCGTGTTCTCGATCGGATGATGATGGCGGCTGTTATTATTAGTTACTGTTGTGCTTCGGTGCATCTTTAATTCTTGCCGCACGTGTGTGTTCTGTTGAAGCATAACGCATTAACGCGGACGCGAAATGAATGAATCTACGAGGCAGCCACCCACGGGTCCTGCTGGCTTCAGCCTCGCGTGACGGGTCCACGGTCCAGCCATCCACCCTCTTTTTTTTTTTTTTGATGTGTTCTTGGGCCAAATTCGGTCCTAGTGGACCGACTTCATCGAAATTTTTTTATTTTAATATTTATTTAATTCGTTTTTTGCAAAAATAAATTGGTGTCTCAGAAATTTGCAAAAACAACCTTATACCGCCGGACGAAACGGCGTTTTTTAAATACCGCCGCCCGGGCCGGCGGTATAATGACGTGGCGGCTAGGTGCTGGCCGGCCTGGTACCCCTGGCAACATATAGCCAATTGGACCGGCATTATTTAAAAACCGCCGGATGGGCCGGCTTTTTTTAATTTACCGCGGCTTTTTTTATTTACCGCCGCGGCGGCTCGGTGTAAATAAGGTTATTTAAATATCGCCGGTCCATCTGGCGTTTTTTAAATATCGCCGGGCCACGCGGCGTTTTTTTTCCAGGAATTTTTTTTGGAGTTTGGCATTTTATTTGGTTTTAGGGGTCGTTATTGGTTTTGGAATCGAATAGTTATAAGGAGATTTCTTGAAAATATGTGATTGGGAATCGATAGTTAAAAAGATTGAACATTTTTTTGAAAAGAAGCTGTTTATTTTTTGACATAGAGCATAGTTAAACGTTAAATTTGAAAATATAAAAATATAGCAAACACAAGTTTAGTAACTAGAAAAATTTGAACCACATAGATGATACATGAAATAGAAACCCGGCTGCAGGTAGATTGAACAACACAACGTGCAGGAGTAACATTTGTGAGATGAAGCGAAGACTCAACTACATGCGAGAACGAAAGAAACAAAAATGCACACAATTACGATGGCACGTGAACAGTGTGCCTTAGGTAATTTTAAAAGCCGGAAGCCTAATAACAACAAACGAGTCATCTAGGCGAACTGGTTGTAATAGTACTGCGATGGGCCTCCAGGATCGTAGTAGCCTGCACCACCAGAGAGGCCTCCAGGATCGGAGCAGCCTGCAACTCCTGAGGGCGGGGAGTTGGGAGGCCAACTTGGCCGCGGGTGGTATGGGCACTTACAGAACGAGTCAGGGCATCTTGGATCATCTTCGAGTCCAACCACCAGGGCATTTTTTTCAGCCTCGTCTTCCAGAGCTTTGACTTTGTACTCGAGCTCGTGGATCTTGTTTTTTAGGTGGCCGATGTAGTTGTCGACATAGTCGTAGTTGGGGGGATCCACCCATTTCGTGAAGTGGCAGTTTCCCATGTCATGGGAGTTCTGCAAGGAGTAATAATTTTAGACAAAGTCGGACATTTTGTTATAACAAAACGAGGAGCGAGGGACATTAGCACTCACATAGCCAAAAGGACACCTGTAGAACCGACGGCCACCATGGACGAACTCATCAAAGACCTGCACGACATAATACTCACCACATTTGCACTTAGGCCAGGGCTCAGTGCGATCGTCGTAAGGCCTAAGCTTGCGTCCTTCAACAAACGTGTCAATTCCCTCTAGTGGGAATTCCTCCAATGGATGGGCATACCAGTCTGGGCCTTGCGGACCTACGAACAGAAAGTCGTGGCTAAGACGGCGTCGACCCCTCCCTCCTCGCCCTCACCCCCTTTCTCCCGGCTCCGCCATTGCTCGGTGTCAGAGGTTATGTGTTGTGTTCTTGAGTTGAATGAGGCGCGGAAAGGATATGTATTTGTAAGTGGTCGTGAGGTTGAGGCATTGAACGTTCTTGTGGACCTGAAAAGGCTATAAAGTTGGCGTCGGTGGAGACATTGAATGGTCCTGTAAAGGTTATATCTGTGTAGTCACATTGAACTGAAAAGGTAGCGTGGCATTATGTGGTCACGTCGAACTGAAAAGGTAGCGTTGCATTGTGTGGTCAAGTCGAACTGAAAAGGCTATGAGCCAATACCCATCTAAGCATTCATGTCGATATGAAAAGGCAATGAGGCATCACACAAAAGCGTCTCAGAGATGTCACAGAACAACATGCATGATAAACGTCAGACAAAAGCAGTGGTACCGGCTATCAACGATGCCTCTTGGCCCTACGTGCAGCTCTCACGGCCGCATGCGTGTGTCGAGACCCATGACTACGGGCAGAAGTGTGCCGTGACTAGATACGGCCCCTCTTGTTCCTGCGTGCAGCTCTCTGGGCAGCCCAAGTGTGCCGTGACCCGTGACTAAAGGGGTCGCGTGGCTGTCGCGTACGTCGGGCAAGGGGTGTATCGTCATCCAAGGCCGTAGTCCACTTGGTCACGAACTCGGCAAGACATGGTGCCCAAAGCTGACCAACGGACTGGCCCTGTCTAGTAAACCTGCAAGTAAAATTTAGTTGTGTTAATGGAATGACATTGTCAAATATTTGAAAGAAATAACACGTAAATACATATCGTTTGCACGAACCGGTGCACATGTGACGGTAGAAGGCTCTGAGGCACGACAATCTTCTGGAACAAACCTAGCGTGCTCCTCCACGTAGATGTCGAACACAAGTGGCCTGCGCGTCCTCCAGTACTCAGCGTCGCGTACGCACAAAGGTGATAGGCCCTCAGGTGCGCGACTCTCCACTGCCTCCTCAGAGTAGGGCTCCCAACGAACCTCATCGTCGCGGAGGACGTCGAACTGACCGACGAAGTCAGGGTAAGACTTACTAGTCTGCACGTGAGCGTACGCGAACTGCGAAAGCATTCAATTGCGACATTAAGCGTAATGATAAGTAACACACCCAAATAAGTACAAGAAGATAAAGCACGTACTCGTCGGTCGCACCATAGAGACCCCATCGTCGGCCCGTCTACGTCGTCGAGTATATACGCCTGGTACGGGCTGTGCACGACCGCAGAACGACCTATCTGAAACCTCTCGTGGGCCCAAAGCTGCAGAAGTAGCGGGCATCCCCCAAAGATGGGCTCCGCTCCTGAACTCTTGAAACAACCAGTGCACAGGCCACGGTACGTCGCCGCTGGACCCCCAGCTGAACTGTGGGATCGCCTCCAGTGGGGCGTCGGCGACGTAACGTGCGAAAGGCAGTAGGTGCTTGGTCACAAAGCTGCCCGCGGAGCTGCAGAACATGACCCAGCCCATCAACCACAACACGTAGGCCTCCAAGTGCCTGGCAACCTCGTACTCGGTCGCACCTGCTCGAATGTCGTCCGCCTGTAAAAAATTGAACATAAGTAAGAACTATATGATTGTAAACTTTGCATGTTGCGGTAAAATATATGTCCAAGAAATACTCACCTTGAACTGAAGAATCCACCACTTTGGTGGACCGCCCGTGTGCGTCGGTGCAAACTCCCTGTACGGCTTTGCGGTGCCGATACGCTCGACACGACCGAACCGATCGAGCAAGTCCTCCCGCCAACCTTGCCCGACGTCTGTGGGGCCCATGGCATCGCCCCTCAACGGCAACCCAAACAGGTACGACACGTCCTGCAACGTAGGCGCCATCTCGCCCACAGTGAGGTGCAAAGTGTATGTCTCTGGTCTCCATCTATCAACCAGTGTAGCAAGGAGAGAGAAGTCGTAGCTGAAACGTGATCTTTCTCCCTCGACCAAGCGAGCAAGTGGGAGCAGGCCCGAAGCACGCAACCTAAAAAAAGCGAATGAGTGATCAATTGTATATATTTCAATGAGATTGAAGATATCTGAAGAACAGACCGAAGCACGTGAAGCGAATCTGGGTAGCCAACGAGGGTCCAAAGACATGGTCTCCATCGGAACACGTGTATGAAACTGTCCAAGCGAGGAACCCAAAACCGCACTGAAGTAGGCCCGATGCTTCCTGTCCGTTGCTGCATCGAGCAGCTCGGGGGTCACGTAACCCTGTGGGGCAGCCATCGCTAAAAAGGATTAAAATTGTTAGTCCACATTATAACTATCTGAAAATTAACAAATACATTAACATAACATTGAATCAAATTCAAATTAATAATAAAAGTTGGTTTTGAACATCATATTATTACAATCCATGATTGCGACGGACTCACACTAAATTACAACTAACACAACAGTTACATAGCAGAGAAAGGTTCCACACATCATGTTATTACAATACATGGCATCAACTAATTCACATTAAATGACTTCATTTGTTCCTCCACGATTGCGCCGACCTTGGCTAGATGATCCAGTCTCAGGTATGTTCGACACGGTTCCTTGAGCTATATTATTGCATGTTTTGTAGGTGTGTCCGAACTCATTGCATCTGGAGAAAATGACTGGCGTCATCCATGTTGTTACGAATGCGACGAGTTTTGCGCCGGCCTATCTGTTGTTTCATGTCAGGGTGAGGATTGGGTATGAAATCAGGGACACCATCTGGAGTACCAGTGAAATTCCCTACAATAGCGAAGCCATATATCTCATACTTCCAGGTGTGATAGATTGCATCCTTCATGTAATAGGGCGACACAAACATACGGGCATTCAAACCTCCAACTTCTTGACATGCAGCTATGACATGTGTACACGGCCTGTGGTATAACCTTGGCTTCTGGCAGCTACACACACAATGGTTATTGTACAGGACACATTCTTGCACGTGCCTCTCATGATTGCCTCCTCTTCGTCCTTTGTCCCGACAAAGAACCTCGAATTGATGCTCAGTGACACCCATGTTCTTCACACGATGTCCTCTGGCTTTTTATTTGCTTTGGCCATGTACTCAAAGAATTTCTGCCCATATATGAGGCGGTGGTCCAGAAACACCTTCTCTGCTTTAGAATAACGTTCCTGAAAGTATTGTGTTGTGCGGTATATGTAAAATTCGACAATCCCAACAAGTAGCATACTTCTTCTGCCACGTAGGACCCAGTTGTACACCTCGGCAAGGTTCGTGGTCATAATACCATAACGAGCACCTCTTTCATCATGCAACAAAGACCATTTCTCCTTTGGCTCATGCTAAATACACTCTGAAAAAGACTTGACCGAACGACCAGGCCTGCGTCGCACATTAGGATCATCAAGACCCACATTTTCCATCGCAATTGGCTGTTCATCTTCTGCAATCACACCCCTCATACTCAGTTCGGCAGCTTGCTTCTTCGTGTGTTCATCAAGCTTTTTCCACAAAACATTGAATTTTCTTTTTTGATTCTGGCTACACAACCTCTTAAAAAGTGTATTTAGTTTCTTACTCTTGAACTGTTTCTGAAAATTTGCTCCCATGTGTCTCATACACCACTGACTCTTCAGATCAACCCACTTCGGTGTTCGTTGACGTTGTACGGATCGCTTCTGTAAATCTTGCACTGTTTGCATAATGCCGCCATGCCGATCATGAATGACACAGACATCTCGCCGATCCTGAACAATACATGACTTGATTCTTTCTAAAAACGCAAAAGTAAGTGGAAGAACCTGATTGTTTCCATCTGCCGCAATTGCAGTCAGCATTGTGCCCTTGTACCTCCCTGTTAGGAAGGTTCCATCGATGCATATCACTGGGCGGCAGTACTGGAATGCATTGATACAAGTCCCCAATATAAAGAAAGCACGCTGAAGAACACGCTTTGTGGGGTTCTGAGGCAAATTAAAGTGCTTAATCTCAAAGTAATTACTGGGATTCCGCTTGTGTTCAGCACACGTGGGAGGTTGTGGTACGATGCTTCATACGTTCCCCATCTCATTTTCAACGCATTTTGTTTTGCCCTATAAGCTTTGCTGTAACTTATTTTGTACTGAAAGTCGTCATCTATGCTATTGATTATTGCCTTTGGCTCATATTCTGGATTATTTACTATCTTCGAGTACATATGTTGAGCCACAAAATCAGCTGTCAAGTTACGGTGCTGACTCTCAAACTCTTCAATGATGCATGTATGGTGTTCAATTCTTGAAACTGTCCAGAAAGTATCATATTTTTCCAGATATGCATACCCTAAAAGGACAATCATCTCGTATGCACTTCACATCATAGACTTGTGGGCTACTCTTGACAACCCTAAACTCTTTCCTCAAGCATTTGGCCGACCATCTTTGTACAGCCTCTTTCAGTTCTATCTTGCTATGGTAAATAGCCCCTACAGATACTTGATTCTCACTATATTCCCATGCCACTGTTTCACCTTCATTCACCATCAGTTGAGAGTGATCATAGTTGGTCCATTGACTTGGAACTTGGTTCAATGTATCATCTTCATGATCTGAATCTTCATCAACACGGACATCGGCCTCGGTGTCCTCCCGTTGCATCTGTTCAACCAACCCTGGAATTTCTTCACCCTGGTCTACCTCACCCCTTGGCTCCCGAACGGTTTCGCTTCTTTCACCTTGCTCATCAACGCCAATCTCATTGAGCTCATTCACATTGTTTTCCACAACTTGTTCAACTACCGTGGCCTCATCATAGGCCTGTGCATTTTCTCCTTCAACATTCTCCTTCTTATATGCTTGCACGAAAAGAACCAGAGGTAACCTACGCCGCAGGCTAACATCAACAAACCTCTTCCAGAAGGCAGTATTATCTATTGAAACTAATTCCCAATAAACAGGCGATGAGCTCCTGGTTGTTACTGCTGATATGCGCAATTCACATTCATTATCATCCAATTTGAAACACTTCATGAACCAGTTATACACCGAACGGAATGACCTCTCAGTTGCTCTATCAAGCCCTTTTGTCACTGACCTGAACCCACTCAAATCTACCCCAAATTGACCGTAACGTATCTCTCCTTCACCGAAGTATATCTGGAAGTATGTTTTTTCTGACATGCCTGACCAAATGCGACAGTGCCAACAAAAATCCTTAGTACATATGTCACTACATTTCTTTACGTGTCATACAATTAATCTAAAATTAACTTTTCGATAGATTATAATTATTGAATATTCCATCTAAACCTAAACCTATTTCCTAAACCATCCACTCCAAATTGCAGTAATATTACATAAAATACTACTAAATTAAACTACTTTAGTGCTAATATTACATAATATACCACTAATATTACCTAAACTATTACTAATACTACATAAACCATAAACAACTACACGTTCAGGGAAGCAATTTACCTTCTTGCTCCTCTTCTCCTCTCTCTGTTCCCTCAGTGCGCGGCGCCGCCTCCTCTCCTGCACGAGGAGCGCTCGCCCTTCTCCTCCTCGCCTGCGCAGGGCGCGCCTCTCCCGCTCCTCCTCCACCCCCGCTCCCTCACCCTCTCCTACGGCGGCGGCGGCCGAGCCTCGACGGAGGAAGAAGAAAGAACGAGAGAAGAGAAGAAGAGAAAAGGAGACGGCGGGCCCATATGGGCCTAAAACCGCCAGCCCAATTGGCGGTTTTTTAAAAACCGCCGCCTCCCCTGGCGTTTTTTCACGCGGACCCCACCTTGTGTCCGCGTATGCCGCACTGCCATCCTATAGCCGCGTCAATTGGCTATATTTAAAAACCGCCGGTTGGATCGACGGTATTTAAATAACGCCGCGCGGACCGGCGGGATGAGTATAGATTTGCAAACTCTTGGAACACCAATTTATTTCTGCAAAAAACGATTTAAATTAATATAAAAATAAAAAAATTTCCGACTTCATCTGCTGGATCTAATGTCTGCTGGGTCCGTGAGAAGCAGGCCTGCGGGCTGCGGCTGTTATTATCGGGCCAGAATCACGCACAAGATGCTGATGGGCTGCAGCAGACGATTCTACACAATTGGGCGCTGGGCCAGAAATTGCTTCCCATATAACAGCAACAAAGGTGATGATGGTTATTCGTCGTCGTCCACGCGATCATAGACTCTCTATCTGTTTCCTCCAAAATGAACATCTTTTCTGCGTCGTAGAGCCGTAGAGGAATCATCAGCTGGTAGAACAAAACCTGACGACTTTTCTCGGTTGCTCTGGTTTCAGAGAGGATTGGATGGGATTTAATTTTTTCTAACAAAACCTGACGACTTTTCTCGGTTGCTCTGGTTTCAGAGAGGATTGGATGGGATTTAATTTTTTCTAGTCAAATTTAAATAGAAAAGAATTAAATTTCTTTCAATTTTTATGGATTTTTTCCTAACCGAATAAAGCCTATTTAAAAGAAAAAGGAACGCATTAGGCTTCATGTGGAAGCCACGTTCCCCGTGCGTTCTCGGTCTTTTCCTCGGGCAAGAAGCCCATGAGGAAACTTGCGTGTCTTGATTCCCTACATTTGGAAGCCCAAGGCAGGGGACGCTACCCCGCGTTTTTCCTGGGTGTCTCTTCCCCGACGCGAGGGTCCAAGCGTCTCTTCCCCGATGTGCGTGGCACAGGGCCATCACCGCCTCGCACGGCTACGGCGGCCACCAACCTCAGTCCTCCTCGGCAGCAGGCATCGCCCCCACCTCGCAGCCGCTGCCTGCCTCTGTTCCCCTCGGCAACGGTCTCCCCGCGGCACTTCCAAACAGTAGCCGGGGAGACGGAAGACTGGCTCTGGAAAACAAGTTGCCACTTTAAACCCCACGTGGGCTCTATGTCCCTGGGCATGCAGCTCCTTTGCTGCCAAACTAAGGGGCCGTTTGGTTCCAAGAGACTAAAGTTTAGTCCCGTCACGTCGAATGTTTCGACGCTAGTTAGAAATATTAAATATAATCTAATTACAAGACTAATTACATAGATGAGAACTAAAGGACGAGACGAATTTATTAAGTCTAATTAATCTATGATTAGCAAATGTGATGCTACAATAACCAGTCGCTAATTACACATTAATTAGACTTAATAAATTCGTCTCGTCATTTAGTCCTTAATTAGTTTTTTAATTAAACCACATTTAATACTTCTAACTAGCGTCCGAATCTCTAATACGACACGTGCTAAAGTTTAGCCACCGGATCCAAACACCGCCCAGGCGATCGGCTGTGGGTGCCTCCAGTTATTTCCCGGGAGAAACATTCGTGCACGGAGCCTGGCTGCTGGAGCCGACGGATCGGAGCTGCTGCATTATTCGTCGGGCCAAAAGGCCGCCGCCCGGACTCTGGACATGGTCGTCGCCGGACAAGCATGCATGCACGGTCCGCCGGGCAGAAATTAAAATACTACAACCACAGGTGCGCCGTGCCGGGAGCGAGCAAGAGCTGACCTGGGTCGATCGCCCAGCCAGGCAGGAGAGGCGTCGAGCCCTGACCGTGCAGCAGCACTAGATCGATGTTACGATTTAGGATGGTTCAGGCACGTATTCGGTGTTAGGCTAAACCTAAAGGATCTCCTATATGGAGTCGACTTAGAATAGTGACAGGAGATGGAAGATAAAGGAACCGTTAAGTTCAGTCTTAGACTATCCTAATTTATTGTTTAAAATGTTTGTCTATCTATTATTTTTTCACTATTCGAACTGTTTCTTTCTCTGTATCTCTCCGTGTACGGTAGCGCTATAGTATACAGATAAATTTTTTAGCCAACCCATTACGGATAGCTTTAGTCTGAGTCCAATGAATTCTCCAGATGGATTCTCTAAAACAATGTTTTGCATTGTTTGACATAAATAATATATTTCAGAGAAAATTAGTTGAAATAATGATAGAAAATGGGATTCGGAGAATTCATTGGACTCATCTTCTCGTGTCACCTTCGGTGTCTGTGGACCGACCGTGGTGCGCACGTGCCCGGTCCCGGTCCCGGTGCCCGGCCTTTCCAAAATGGGCCCGGGCCCGGCCGTACACACCACACTGCCGCTTGGCCTCTTTCCTACTGCTACTAGCAGTAGCCATGTCGGCCAGCGCATAGTGTGTAGTGTAGCAGCAGCTAGCTAGGCCATCAGCGCGCCGCTGGTGTCCGCTGACTTGCCAATTGCAATAAAAATCTAAGGCCCTGTTTGGAATATAGGATTTTTTTTTATTTTTATGTTTTTTCTGTGAAATTAAATTGATTTCTGTGAAATTTTTGCACAATTCCTGTGAAATTTCTACGTTTCCAACAGGGCCTAAACAGCGTTTAGTCTCCAATTTGATCCACTTCGTCTGCATTCCTCTAATACATGTCCAATAGATCGTGTAAAAAGTTGTATTACAATTTCGACATTATAGCCACGTATACAGAGTGAAGTTTTAAATAGACGACGGAGACAAAGAATCTAATGTCGTGTGCTCAAGCGTACTGTAGATTAATAAGGAATGCAGCCTTTTTTTTCTTTTTTGAACGTCTCTCATCTAGAAAATTGCAGCTCGTTCGGCTGCACTACTTCTAGCTGATGCTGCAGCTTGTGCTGGTACTGTACTCTCACAAACATACTGTAGGTGCTATAGAAACAAGCAGCAGCCGCAGCCACAAAAAGGGCAGCCGAACGAGCTCTTGGATGCTCATGACAATGATCCTCTGGCCAGGAAGCAGCGCTGTCTTCTCACCGCTGCTTTCCCTCTCTCTCTCTCCTCAGGAGGTTTTGTGCGGGCGATCAAGGTCAAAGAGAAAAGGATCAGTTTGGTTATTACTGCTAACTAGTATGGATGTACGTGCAACACGCACGTGTTGTAAGATGATAAATGAGACAATAGAAAATAGAAAAAGAAAATAGAATTAAAAAAATGAGACTTGATTGATTGACATCATTTCTTTTTTATTAAAATCAAGAGAAAGAAAGTAACATGTGGATATAGAAATAAAATAAGGTGAGAAATAAAAAAAGAAAGCAGATGCATCTATGAGTTTTGAGTCTTTTCACTTCTTTTCAACCATTTTCAAACTGCGCAGTGGGATCAGCGTGAGGGGTATACATATGTCTTTTTAAATAAAAAAGATTTTTAGAAAACTCGCTTTTTTACGGTGTAAATAATCGGAATTCGGAACGAAGGAACATCCCAAAGTTTTGGTAGGTCGATATTATTACTAATGTAAGTTGATAAAGGACAGAATCCTGTTTGGTGGTGCTACGATGATTATTGCTGTGTGTGAGCAATGATGACGCCGGCATATTGCACAAATCTGTGAGCTTATTCTGATTATAGTATCATCGCCAACGTCATTTTTGGTCCTTTTCTCAAATTGATCCTTTCTGAAAACTTTCTTTTACAACTAGACCCATTGCGCGAAACTTATTCTAAAAATATACCCAGAGCTCGGCGCTCTACGAATTCAGCCGAGGTTGGATGCATCGGCGTTGTACGATCACACGCCGAGCTACAATACTGCGCTTTCGAAAAAAAAAAGGGACCTCGGCGCTTTGTTAATTGACGCCGAGGTGGTGGACATCGGCGTTCAGTGCTCTAGCGCCAAGCTACGGGACATGCTAGTTAACATTTATGCCCTACTTGTGCACATTCATGCATGTTCATAGATGGTTTTGTGAATTTCACATAGAATTAAATATAGATCGAATTTCTATGAGACAAGCCTCATTGGATTCATAACGTTTTTCTCTATGTGATAAAAATATATGATCTCATAAAATATTTATCAAATTTCTAGAAATAACCATATGTATATGCATTGTTTAATTCTTGTTAAATACAATAATCATGAAACCAACTCTGATATGTACGTTGCTTTTGTCTATCTTTGTATCCAATGTTTTGTGTGAAGATTTTACAATTCATAACTTTTTCCTTAGAATATTCAATCTTAAAAAATGCATGGTAAATTCGTGTGAGCTCCTAAAATCATGAATCCAGCTGTGTTAACTTGATGTGCTTATGTACTTACTAAAATCATTTAACATAAAATTACGAAAGAATTCCAAGTTAAAAAGAATTCAAGCACACTTTGAAACATTTTTTCATTAGCCTATGGTGCCAAAGTTATGAACCGTATAAACAGAGGACCCTATTGCTTGCCTTCCCTGCTCCAATGCTGTGCAAAGAGAGGTTTAAGAGCAGCCTTATCGATCTTTTTTCCTATGGCCTGTGTCGACGTTCGCGACACGGAGATACCGTACAGGTATCTCACGGGTATGAAGTTGTGTAGGGACATGGGTACTACCCGCTGCTCTCTACTGCAAGCAAGGAGCTGGAGAAAAGGATTTAGAGAGCTTCGGGCCACCCGAAGGTGTAACACCTTACGTTCTCTTTGGTTCTTGCACTATGTGAATGATGAACTTGAGTTACAAACCGGGGCCAGAGCGTTGGGTTCCCAGGTGTGAGTATATGTTCTCGGAGTGGGGTCCCCTTCTAGGAGAACAGCCTGACAAATATCTAGTCTGCATCAAATACATGAGAATTGCTTCTAGCAAAGTTGTACCAGGAGTAACACAAGAGCTGGAGCTGGGCACGCTATTTCTCTATTTTTTAACATGTCTGCATCAAATACATGAGAATTGTTTCATGATTATTGGATTTAACAAGAATTAGGAATTAAACAATGTGTATGCATATGGTTATTTCTAGAAATTTTGATAAATATTTTATGAGATCATATATTTTTATCACACAGAGAAAAATATTATGGATCTAATGAGGCTTGTCTCATAGAAATTTGATCCATATTCAATTCTATGTGAAATTCACAAAGTCATTGATGACCAAGTGGCATGGTAAATGTTAACAAGTAGCTTGGCGCTAGAGTACTGAACGCCCCACCTCGACGTCAATTAACCAAGCGCCGAGGTTATTATTTTTATTTTTTATTGGAAAGTGTACTGCTGTAGCGCCAAGTACACATACGAGAATTGGTTTCACAATTATTGGATTTAATATGATTTGACTATCAATTAAATAATACGTATACATAAGGTTATTTCTAAAAAATTAAAAAATGTTATACACAAGGTTATTTCGATGCAAAGTGACGCGATTATCTGTGCTCATTCGCAAATGAATTGTTTGTATAAGCTCCGTAGTGGAACTGTGGAACCCGCCAACTTGTCACGTCTTTTTTTTAGTACCGTGGCACTGTGGCAGTATGGTGCGCACGTGAACGCCGGCCCGGCCCTGTTCGATGGCCTTTCAAACGAACCCTGTGTAACGAACCTCAATCTCTCTCAACAACCAAGCAAGTAAATAATCTCAAAACCCATCGAATCACTCGATTACAATGTTTTGGACAGTGATATAGTGTTCTGGGTACAAGACATTTGAAACTACCAAAAGAAAGAAGGAAGTGGGAGGGAGGATCGATCGAGCAGAAGCTCGCCTTGAGCTCTCGCTCGCCGCCGGAAGAACCGGTTCTAGGTTCGTGGTCCCCGACAACCTTTCCTCGTGTTGGTCATCTCGTTAAGGATCACTTTGGGAGCACAGAAAGCGCAGGCTAGGGAAACAACGCCCGAAAGGGGATTTTTGTGGACCTTCGTTTCCCTGGGCCATTTCCTCTTTTCCTGCCGTCCTTCCCTGTTGATATTTGAAAACTACAATCCGGGAGTCTCTTCCACAGCAGCACATCCCGATATTTGGAAACTACAACCCGGGAGCCTCTTTCACAGCATCACATCCGCTCCCGTGTCGGCGTCCACGAACGCGGCCTCCTTCCCAGACAGCAGCTCGAGCAGGATGACCCCGAAGGCGAACACGTCGAGCTTGGGCGTGACGAGGCCATGCTCGAGGACACTCGGGGACGAGGTACCCCTGCGTACCCACAGCGCGGCGCGTGAGCTGTGCGCCGCCGTCGGCCATGTCGACCGCACGTCCGCTCGAAGCTCGACACCTTGGCGCGAAGGTCGGCATCCAGGAGCACGTTGCTGGTCTTGAGGTTCTTGTGCACGCACTGCGGCCGGGTTGGTGTAGTTGTGCCGGTAGTTGAGCCCGTTGGCGACGTCGAATGCCACATGCACGCGCTGCCTCCACAGGAGCGTACGGGCCATGTCGTCGCTGCCGCCGTGGAGCCAGTCGCTGAGTGCGCCGTACTCTGCCGACGAGAACACGTCGATGACCACTTTGCTGCTGCCGCTGCTGCCGCCGCCGCCGCCGCACTCACCGCAAGAAGAGCATGCCCGCAATCCCCGCCGGCGCGAGGGCACTGCATCCGACCTTCTTGCCGCTTCCGGAGCCCCGACCCCGACCCTTTCCCGCCAGATGGCGCGGGCGGTGTCGGTGCCGGCGGCAGCGCCGGTGTCGTTGCGAGCATGTCCCGCATGGGCGCGGCCTTGAGCGGGACGAGCAGTGTGGTGAAGGGGAAGATGGTGTTGTCGGCGGTGAGGCTGTTGGCGTCGAGCACATCCTGTGTGGCGACGCGGAACCTGGCGGCAATGGGATCTGGCGCGGCCGAGCTTGGAGCACAGGGAGGCGGTGCGGCCGAGCGTGGACAGGGAGGCGGCGCGGACGAGCGTGGAGGACAGGGTGGCGGCGCGAACGTGCATAGACAGAGGCGGCGGCGGTGGCTGAGCGTGGCGGAGGATAGGTGGCGGCGGACGATGGAGGCGGCCGCCGAGGCCTCGTCCTCGCGTCGCCTTCGGGAAGAGCCGCTTGGACCCGATGGGTCGGGGAGTGGTGCCCGTGGAAAAGGCCAGGGTTGAGTGGGTCTCCCCGTGCAAGTGGGCTTGCAAATGCCTAGGCGGCTTAGACCGGGGCCGAGTCCCCCGCGGGAGGGCTTTCCGGAGAAAAGGCCGGGAATGGGCCGGGGGTTGCGGCTTGCAAACGAGGCTTAAGTCTGCGCTTTTTTTATTTTTAGATTTTTTTTTTTCGTTTTTACAAAAATATACACCGGTTGTTAACATGTGCAGGAATGGTCGACCGGCGCCCGGGCGCTGGGCGCCAGGGGCCTGGCGCCCGGTGCCCAGGCGCCAGGTCCAGCGGCCGGACGGACGGACGAACGGAACGAACGGCGGACGGAGCC
The DNA here is from genome assembly GCA_022530915.1 of Paspalum notatum. Taxonomy (NCBI): domain Eukaryota; kingdom Viridiplantae; phylum Streptophyta; class Magnoliopsida; order Poales; family Poaceae; genus Paspalum; species Paspalum notatum. Next base: position 32,178,313 of record CM039692.1, read on the forward strand.
TGGCGCCCGGAGCCCCGGCGCCAGGGCCTGGCGCCCGGAGCCCCAGCGCCAGGTACTTTTTTTCTTTTTTTTTTATTTATTAACTCGCTAATCTCACGTTTAATCGCTAATCTCGCTGTTTAATCTCGTGCATCCGATCCGAGTTAGGGAGATTAGTCAGTGTATTAGTTAGTTAGTGTATTATTTAGTTAGTGTATTAGTGTACGTAGTAGTTAGTGTATTAGTGTAGTAGTGCGCAGTGTATTAGTGTAGTAGTGCGCAGTCGTAACCCGTTGTAATAACTAGATTTAGTATTTAGTATTAGTATTTAGTTGAATATATATTCTGTTATATTTAGTATTTATTTGTAGTATTTGTTATTAAGTTTTAATAGTAGTATATTGTAGTAATATTTACATCTAGTAGTATTTAGAACTGAAGAGGAGGGAGGATGAGCTAAAGCGCCGACAAGATCTGCTTCGCGAAGCAGAACAACGTGACCTAAAAATACTTATAATTTCAAAATAAACATACACAAAATAGGAAATAGAAAATGGAGAAAGAAAATAAAGCAAAATACTTGTAATTTCAAAATAAACTGGGGTCAAAATAAACTGGAAGGGTCCTGGTGATAGGGTCGAAGCGCTAATATAGAATGCTAATATAATAGGCAAGGTTGAAGCTAAATGGTTAGAATCTAACTCGGATCGGATGCACGAGATTAAACAGCGAGATTAGCGATTAAACGTGAGATTAGCGAGTTAATAAATAAAAAAAAAAAGAAAAAAAAGTACCTGGCGCCGGGGCTCCGGGCGCCAGGCCCTGGCGCCGGGGCTCCGGGCGCCAGGCTTCGCGCCGTTCGTTCCGTTCGTCCGGCCGTCCGGCCGCTGGACCTGGCGCCTGGGCACCGGGCGCCAGGCCCCTGGCGCCCGGCCCCCGGGCGCCGGTCGACCATCCCTGCAGATGTTAACAACCGGTGTATATTTTTGTAAAAACGAAAAAAAAAAAATCTAAAAATAAAAAAAGCGCCTTAAGTCTGCTGCGATGTGATCCTTTGCTCGCCAGCCTGTTGTCCAATCCGTCTAACCCAATGTCCTTGCTCTTGTTTGGCCCGTGCCCGGCCTTTGTATTTCCTGCTGGCCCATGGCAGGTTCCTGACACCCCGCCAGGCCGCCCTGCAATGGTAATGGTAGACATGTTTTTTTTCATAAGGCTAGAGACTCCGCAAAGTCGATAAGAAAAAAGTAACAAGTTTACGTAGCTTCCCTAGCCCTTCCCTAGCTACAGCACAGGAGAGCGAGTCGATGTGATAACTTGTGCTCGTACTACTGGCTCTCTACAACGGTATAAGTAAAACGAGGAATTAGATATTGTTTGACGCAGTTCTAACACTTTAAAAAAAATAGAGATGAGAAAGTTGCTGGAGTCAGCCTAAAGTGATATAAGACTATGTGCAGCAAATTGCTTATCTGTCTTGCATATTCACTATTCCAACCACATTTCTCTCTGTATACAGTAGCGCTACAGTGTATATGCGCTACGGTGTATATGCAGTCTTTTTACACGTTCCACTGCACATAGTCTAAGGTATATCGAGTAATCCAAAAATCTAGGTCATTCCACGCTTCTGTACGAGCAAACCCATCTTCGAATGTTGGAAGCAACAAGTTAGCTAGACGACTTGAGTTTCTTAGGTGGCGTTTGGTTTGGTAGCGAAGTATGATGGGATGGTCTCATCTCAATTTTTTAGAATGGGATAATCCTAGGTAGATGTTTGGTTGCAGTGACAGAATCATCCTCATTTATTGTTTGGTACAGGGATTAGAAAAGGACAAGACGGTCTCCGTTTGCACCATTAACGCCAGCCGATCGTGGGGCCCCATGTCATTCTCCTTCTACCCTATCTTCTACCTCGGCACGACTAGTAGCAGGAACAGGGCAAGGCCGGGGGTGAGCCTGCCGGCGGCGTGGCGGCCTCGGGCGGCGGCTCGGAGGCAAGAGACGACCGGTCTGCTTGGCGTCTGCCAGGCCTCGCCGCTCCTGCCTGGCCCCGTTGCTCTTCCCCATGTGCGCCCGGCCCGCCGCTCCCCTCTCGAAATTTGCGAAATCTCCAGTTTTAGGCAAAAGGTCAAGTACTTAGACCATCCCCAACCATTGTCTAAAAAACCTTTCCTATCCACTATTCCAACTACCTTCTTCTCTGTCTACAGTAGCGCTACAGTGTTATAGGCAGTCCATATACCCAATGGCTGGGGATAGCCTTACAGATTCTGTATACACTATTTAAAGAGGTAAATAGCAAAGTTGTTGGGCATTTGGTCCTCTATATTTTCTGCATACCAAATATTAATCCCTATTGTTCTGTTTGACTTTTGAACAACACAAGGTTTTAGCGTGCACACGCACAACAATGGATGCCATGACATGAAAACAAACTGAGAGTGCTCACCATCTAGATTTATATATATAGGGGCGTTGCTACATAACCCTAATCTGGTTAGAGTTTCTTAACAACTATTGGTTGTTCTTGAGAGAGCTCCACATTTTCGACGCGACAGAAACACACAAATTAAACCAATGTGGCCGGCAAAGTTATTTCCGTTCCCCGCCATACAAGCGGAATGAATGATCTCCACAAGAAAGAAGTTGATGCATGTGTGAACTCGAAAAAGAAGTCGTCGCATGTACAACTCCTAGGGGGGGCCATCAACTTATTAATCTCGCGGCCGATCGAGAGCAGAATCGAACCTCATTCCAAAGGCCGCAAAGGGGTGGACGGGAGGCTGTGGGGCGCAAACGACGCAGCACCCCCCGTCGTCCCTGGCTCCATTGATCCTACAGGCCGGCTACAACGCAGAAGCTAGCCCCCGTGGCAGCCGGCACTGGAGGAGGGAGCCTTGCTACATCAGCATCCAGCAGGCTTTGCCTTGCCTGCCGAGACGATGCTGACTGCACTATAAAAACCCGGCGCCTAGCCTGCATACATGACACAGTACACCAAGCTCCACTGACCCCGTCCATCGAACCCTTAAACTGGTGGAGTTGCAGCTCTTCTGCGGCTCTCTCTTCTCTTCTCCGTCCTCAAGGCTCAAGCTCCTCTTGCAAAGAGGAACGGAGGAGAGGAGACCCTTTTCAGAGGTAATGGAGATAATTAGTGCACACATGACGCATGTCATGTGCTTGTTAGGGTTTGCAGTACGTGCACAGTGCGCTGCTGCAAGAAACCGTATCCTATCTTTGGCGTGTGATTTGTTGTGTGAGGCTTAGTCAGTGGACACGGCCCCCACGCCCCAGTGAGATCACCCGGTCATCAGCTTGTGGGGATTATGGGGGCGTTGCCAGCAGGCGAAGCACCCAAACGGTTGGGCCCAAGCTCGTCCTCCCAGTCTCCTCCTCTCCTCCCGGCGGCGCCAACCCCAACAGTGGAACGCCCACTCTCATCGCCGCCTGCTTCCAGGCAACCGGGCACCGGCTAAAAATGCTCCCGCCACCTCCCCTTTCCCTCGCACCCGGAGGACACGCGCGCGCGCTTCACTCGCCAGCCAACCTGCAGGAGCTGTGGCGCAGTGCAGTGAGTGGCCGGGTCGTCGCCGCCCGCCTTTGAAATTAAGTTTTAATTCCACAACGGAATCTTCGCGCAGGCTCCCGGTTTAATTCACTGTAGTGACTGTCGCTCACCACCCTCAGTACCTCGTCCCGTCCTGTCGATCGGGATCGGCGGCTATATATATAAATCGCTTCGTAAGTCAGCGCAGGCCGTCTTGTCTTGTGCGATCTTGAGCTCTGTACGTGCTCTAGCTGCCAGTCTCACTGTTCAGGTGCCGTTACTGGTGCAGAGATGGGGGAGAGCGCAGTGGCCAAGCAGTACTGCGGCCTGGCGACGGCGGAGGTGTCCTCGATGGAGCTCGGCCACACGGCCGGCTCCAAGTGCTATGACGACGACGGCCGCCTCAAGCGCACCGGTAAGGAGCAAGCTCAGCTCAGCTCTCTAAACAGCGGCACTGGCCAGCTGCTTAATTTGCCACAAACTGATCGATCATCGCCGTGTGCTCTGCTCTGCTATGTATGAACTATGAAGGCACGATGTGGACGGCGAGCGCGCACATCATCACGGCGGTGATCGGCTCCGGGGTGCTGTCGCTGGCGTGGGCCATCGCGCAGCTCGGCTGGGTGGCCGGCCCCGCCGTCATGCTGCTCTTCTCCTTGGTCACCTACTACACCTCCGCGCTGCTCGCCGACTGCTACCGCTCCGGCGACGACTGCACCGGCGAGCGCAACCACACCTACATGGACGCCGTCAACGCCAACCTCAGTACGTGGCCATGGCGTTGCCATTCCCTGCGCTCTCTGTTCGATCGGTGAACCTACGTAGCAAGAGCTGACTCTCTGTTTCTCCCCCCCCCCCCCCCCCCGTCTCGTCGTTTCGTCGAGCAGGTGGCATCAAGGTCCAGATCTGCGGCTTCCTGCAGTACGCCAACATCGTCGGCGTCGCCATCGGCTACACCATTGCCGCCTCCATCAGCATGCTGTGAGTAGTACTAACTGTATCACAAAGAAAAAAGAACTTGCACGCACTGATGACACGACACACTGGCTGCACAGTGCTGAGCTCATCAGACAGAGTGCTTAAAACTGACCGGGATGCATCGCAGGGCGATCAAACGTGCCAACTGCTTCCACGTGGAGGGTCACGGCGACCCGTGCAACATCTCCAGCACGCCCTACATGATCGTCTTCGGCGTGGCGGAGATCTTCTTCTCGCAGATCCCGGACTTCGACCAGATCTCGTGGCTCTCCATCCTGGCCGCCGTCATGTCCTTCACCTACTCCGCCATCGGCCTGGGCCTGGGCGTCGTCCAGGTGGTGGCCAACGGGGGCGTCCAGGGCAGCCTCACGGGCATCAGCGTCGGCGCCGTGGCCCCGCTCGACAAGGTGTGGCGCAGCCTGCAGGCGTTCGGCGACATCGCCTTCGCCTACTCCTACTCGCTCATCCTCATCGAGATCCAGGACACCATCCGGGCGCCGCCGCCGTCCGAGTCCCGGGTCATGCGCCGCGCCACCGTGGTCAGCGTCGCCGTCACCACGCTCTTCTACATGCTGTGCGGGTGCACGGGCTACGCGGCCTTCGGCGACGCCGCGCCCGGCAACCTCCTCACGGGCTTCGGCTTCTACGAGCCATTCTGGCTCCTCGACGTCGCCAACGCCGCCATCGTCGTCCACCTCGTCGGCGCCTACCAGGTCTACTGCCAGCCGCTCTTCGCCTTCGTCGAGAAGTGGGCGCAGCGGCGGTGGCCCAAGTCACGCTACGTCACGGCCGAGGTCGCCGTCCCGCTCTCCCTCTCCCTCTCCGGCCCCGCCGCCCGCTGCCTCAGGCTCAACCTCTTCCGGCTCACGTGGCGGACGGCGTTCGTGGTGGCCACCACCGTGGTGTCCATGCTCCTGCCCTTCTTCAACGACGTGGTCGGGCTCCTCGGCGCGCTCGGCTTCTGGCCGCTCACCGTCTACTTCCCCGTCGAGATGTACATCGTGCAGAAGAAGGTGCCCCTGTGGAGCACGCGGTGGGTGTGCCTGCAGCTGCTCAGCGCCGCCTGCTTCGTCATCACCGTCGCCTCCGCCGCCGGCTCCGTCGCAGGGATCGTCTCCGACCTCAAGGTGTACAAACCGTTCGTCACCACCAACTGAGATGACTGGTGAAAAGTAACACGCCATTTGCACAGATTGATGATGGACAGACCACATAAGTAAGGGATTAGGTATTGATTAACTACCACCACAAGGTGTGAAAGAAAAGGCAAAAGAAAAGAAGAAAATGGGGGTGGTGTTCCCGTTCCTGTGATGCGTAGCGTAGCTCGCATCGCGGTTGTGCTTGTGTCCCGTGGCCTTGCTTAACTGAATCTCCATTGTTTGTGGTCTGGTTAACTGAAAGCGGTAGTGTAATCTATCCCAAGTGAAATGCTTGTGCAGGCTCCATTCGATCGGAGCGTTATTGATGTTGCCGGTACAAAATTCATGTAAAGTGTATGCGTTGTAATCAAGAAGGGAATTATTCATAAGAAATACAGTACATATGTTCCTACAAGATTCGACAACAACTTGTTACATGGCATGGTTACGAACCGTCTAATCCTCCTAGATTGGTCTCTCTTTTTTTTCCAAACCAAAGTGTGAATCGTTCGGCTCGGCACTTTGTTTTGATGAGAAGCACCGAATATTTGGACGTCGATCGCCGTCCCAGCTCGGGAGAGAGACAGGAAGGAGGAGCATCCGCATCTACACTGGCACAGCGATGCGGTGCAGAGGGCCAAAACAAAAGGATGGCTCACAGTCACAGAGCGACACTAGCATGGATACATGACATTCAGTCATCCATGTGTGCTGAGTTCGGCGAACGCCAGCAGGGTGAGTGTACGATCATCATCTTCCTCGAAATGTGGCAAAATGAAGCTAGGCTGCTCTGTTGCATTATCACACACACGGCAACTTGGCCCCGGCCAAGTGGTAGAATAGCACTACTTTTCGAGACGGCGAGAATAGCCAAGTGGTAGAGTAGCAGGAACAGAGCCTTTGTCCACCTCTTTTCGAGAGGCTGAATCCAGTGGTTTTTCCATATTGATTCTGCAATCTGTACACAAAGAGAAAAATAGTTGGAATAGTGATGAAGGATAGGAGATGAAGGAACCGCTGGAGAGAGCAAGGCGGCGAGGCCGCGAGGTGACTCGGACACTCAGTCCCGGCGACAGTGAGGCGGCGAGCGTGTGGTCTGTCTGTGGACAAGACGGAACGCAGACGAACGATGGGTCGATGATCCTGCAGGTGAGACGATGAGGCCGGCCGGCAGCGCGGCAATCGTGCGACGGCGACGGTACGTCTCGCGATTACTGACGCCCGCACGAGCAGAGGTCAGTAGGTCACCAAGCCAAAGGCCGGAGTGCTGGAAGGGGAAGCGACGTGGCCTGCTGAACAACCCGCCGCACTCCAAGCCCGTGGGATTTTGGTTAAAGCTGAGCAAAGATCATTAGACGGCCTCCGCCGCTGCTTTTTTCGCGGCGGCCGCGGACAAAGCGAAAGTACGGACGCCGCCATCACTCTACGGGCGAGCTTTTTTTCCCCGGCTGCTGCCCTTTAATGACGGCGAATGGACAAATTAGAAAGGGCGACGAAGGATCCGGGAAGAATATTCACGCACGAGCACGAACAAGCACAATAATTGCGATCAGGCGCACGAGACAGCCCAAAGATCCCTCTGCCAGGCGGCAGGCTCCACCTCCATCCACGGCCAGTCCACACCACACTGCACTACTACACCTACACCTGAGGCCTTTTTTTTGCTACCAGTGGATTGATGTGAAATGAAATAGATTGAAGAAAATTTTAAACTATCGTGGATTTAAACACACTCCAATCTCTTCAATCCACGTATATTCCATTTCAATCCACGTGTACCCAAACAAAGCCTGAATATGACGAGTGTCCCTCTCATTTCCCGTGCGGCATTCCAATCCGCGCACCGCAGGAGGGGCTGGAAAGACATAATGCACGTACGCATCTATTCCGCGCGCAAAGAGGGCGGCGGTGGTGTGGACGTGGACGAAGCGAGACAAAGAGGGAGCTGCGATCGCCTTCGCTGTTGCTGTTGGGATAAGAGTTGTGAATTCCGGCTCAACTATCGCAGCAACAACAACGCATCAACGCCTCTACCGACGGCATCGGCACAAATTGTTGGCTGGATGCATATATATAAAGATCAGTGGAATGGACAGCACTAGTAGCTAGCTTACTGACTCCTGAGGCGTAGAAGAAAAGCGTCAGTTTTGCTGGGAGATGTTCTACCAGTGCCCTAGTGCGGCTATGCTCAGTGCTAGCTAGCTCTCTGATTTGAAACCTTAAACCATGTCCAGCCAGAGAATGTGCGCTCACATGGGCACACAAAGCCGGGAAAGAGAGGGATCGATCGACATTATAGCACAAACCGATGCAGATATATGGATTGGCCTGCATTATTTTGGCCGGGAAAGCGAGAACCAATGCAGCTGTGGGGCAGCATCGAGCATGTGTGTAGCGATCGAGCATCGGGGAATCCGGCCGAGGGATCGGAGGAGTTGGGATTAGTCGGGGAAGGGATCGATTAGCCGCTTGCATTGTGTGTGTGATGTTCCCTTCTTATCGCATCATTGATTGAGTACAGGATGCTGCTGCATGCCGGTCTTGGCGTTGCTTGCAGCTGTCTGCTTTTGACGGATGATGCTGGTGTTCAGATGCTGGCCTGGTAGCAGCTACCGGGCACTACTATTTCCTACTACTGTGAGATGCGATGAGATGAGGGTGGGAAGAGTATTATTGGATGCACTAGTAGAGCAAAGTACTGAGAGAGATCGATCCAGAGAGAACATTAATCTCGCGGGACGGGTTTAATTTTCAACCGAGCAAGAGCACCATGTATATCTGCTCTGTGATCGTTGATTCTTTGTGCCGAGTGCTGACGGACGGAAGAGCGAGGACGGATATAGGGACACTCTGCGGTGTGTTGAAAGAGTGTGACTTCCGCTGTACTGCATTGTCAGAGATGTGGTGTTTCTGTCAGACCATCCCCAATGAGACGTGTAGAGTGGATGTCTATTCACTGTTCATCCAGTATTCCAACTACTCATCTCTCTGTAGCGTTATAGTGCCGTTTTGTACTATAGACGTCCTTTTTGCACATCTCATTGGCGATGGTCTCAAATGCGTTCGGTAAGGGAGTCCTGCGTCTTGATGACCAGCTTTTTTTCAAATCGCCACAACCCTGAGGTCGGGTACAGGAAGCTGTTTCTGGTGCTTTTTTCAAAAAATAAATCTAAAATTTCAAAAATAAAAAAAACTATACAAACGAATAGGGTTTTGTTCGACCAGATTGTAGTGTTATTTGACCAGATTTCGGTTTTATTATGGACTACGGACTGTTACTGTGAGATTTTGGACTTGTATTATTATGATGACTTTTTTATTTCTGTGCATTTGATTTGTGTTTTCACGTAACATATTTGTGTTATTATACATTTTCTATGAATAGTTTGTGTGCAAATATATTTAATATGCACTATCAACTGCCATATGAAAAAACATACAACAAAAATTCTGTTAAAAATATTCATTTTTCAAATATTTCTATTATTTTTCGGTGAAAAAACATTAACCCGTTGGAAATGTAAACCCATCTCGCCCTAGGCTCTCGCGCTTCATGAGTTTCTGCTGAGTTGGCCTCCCCACTTTGGCTTGTTTCTTCTGTAGCAACACATTTATTTTTTTCAGTTTGTTTCTGAACCCAAGCTAGTGGCTTCATCTGATGTTTTTCAGCATTAGCTGTAGGCAGTACGTATTGTACTCTGCTCATGTACGTGTCCCTTACCCCTTTGAGAATGAGGAGACTTGCGCTGGGAGGGTAATCAATAGTTGGCCTCTGGTTGCTGAAACTAACGGCGCTTTTTTAACTTTAGACTCCAATTTTGAAGATTTTGAACTTTTTTAAAAAACTTATGAAAAGAAAAAAAAAAGGACGAGCAAGAAGGCAGAGCCCCTCCCGCTGCTGTGTCCAGCACTGGAAAATGAGATATGCTAATACGCTAATGAAATCAGTGTTGTACATTCAGAAAAATGCTGAAAGTCTCTTACTCAGTTAAGCACAAAAATTATCCAGTTAAGCAAACATGTATGAACCGTAAATAATGGAGAAACAATCACCAGTAGCGAGCACATCAGAGTGTCAGACAAACCTGTACGGAGGCACATGCCTGAATCAAGTTAGCATACAAGACGTGTATGAGAACGTGTATGAGTGAGAACAAGCTTTGTAGGAGCTGCCTAGCTCGGCAATTGTACCAGACCTGAGCATGGCCAATTGGGATATGATAGCTTAAGATAACATCATAGGCAGCGCTAGGAACTGATACTGAAAATTTTGGAGTGCTGCCTGACAATGAATCACTACTACTAACTGTTGATCGGAAGGAACCAAAAAAAAATGCTTTGAGTACGTAGATCTTCGATGGATTAAGTTTGAGATTTGCAATCTCAACGTGGGTTCAGGCCTTCAGGGGCGGCGGCGACGCGTGCAGATTCTGGTGGCGCACGTACAGAGGCGGCGATGATGATCGGCGGCGTGGTTTGGATTCAGGTTTAGGGTTTTGATTTCGGAAGACGACGACTCTCTCCTGCTTGTCAGGCCCATTTCGTCTGGGATTTTCCCACGGTCAACGCGCTGCTTCTCGGGTGATGCACGAAGAGCCGCGGTCGCAGGAGATAGTCTAGAGATGGAAAATCAACGAAGGATGAAACAGCAACATATTAACAAGTTCTCAGATAAAAACTCGCAAATGGCTAATGCCTAATGGCGTCCTATGTGAGTGTGATCGTTCAATTCTTCCTGTATTCTGAGAGCTGTGTTGAAAGAATACAGCAGTTCATGATAGTAACCTATATGGCTCACCGTGATGATATATTATACATGACCCAAAACTCGGATTCTTGGTCATCCAGGTTATCTTACCCTGATAAGTATAACTGACGTAGTAATCCTCAAAATTCTGTACCAATGCCTCAGAAATTACAGAGGGGGGAGCTGAGCTGTCACCTTTTCAATCCTACAGTCAAAAACCTATGTTCTGTATCTGACGAGTGAATGGAGGGGCACTCTTCCCTTCCCATGTCTGACGGTTGCTGAGTATAAGCCATGAAGCACCACGATTTGAGTGCACTTGCAAATCTCAGCACGAGCGCAGGGCATCACGCTGTGCGAAACGAATCTGTGGTCCTTGGCGACCTGAGCGGAATGCTGTCGGCAGCAGACCTCAGAGGAATTCCTTCAGCTGCATAGCCATCCTCATCCGCATGTTTAGGAAGCCGAATCGGTAAATTTGGTGGGAGACCTGTGATGCGAGCCAATAAGAGCTTATGAACACAAGCAATTACATGTCAAAACAAATGGAAATGTAGATGTAGACATACCATCCACCATGTCCTTTGTCTTGTGAAGAAGAAAAGTCCCAGAAAGGATTGTAACGAAGCCACACATCTCCGTCACAATTTGAGTTGGGTTTTGACGATCCCAGTCCTGCATGCAATCAGATTAGATATCAAAAAAGCAGTTCCGAAGCATTGTGAAGGAGGTTTGCTGGTGCACTGTTTTGAGGGTTCAGCGTATGTAGCAGTGTTCCCTATTATGCCTTCACCAAAATGTGTTCCACAAAAACTTAACAGATTACAGTTTTTAATTTTTTTTCATTAAAAAAACATCAGCATTACTTAATGCATGAAGGAGGGAGCAAATAAATTTAAGTAGCCGTCAGAAAAATGGATGGAAAGTTTAATGGGGGCCAATCAATTTGAATGAACTGTGTAAAAAAAGATCACAGACACCTAGGGAAAATAAATTTTACAGATATTAAATTCAATGTAGTGTGTTGAATTATATTATCAATGCACAAAGAAAATGCATGCCAGCGGACACTAGATCCAGCAGCTGACTCATCCAAAGTAAAGATTGCGACACAGTGTACTGATTGGTATCTTCAGACCAGTACTCCCAGCGTTCCAATTTATAAGTTGTAATTTTCTTTTTGGCATCAAGTTTGACCAACCCATCTTATTCAAAAAATTGCGAAAATATGGAAAATTTCAAGTCATAGTTAAAGTATATTATATGCTAAACTATATCACAATGAAAATAAATGATAATTATGAAATTTTTTTAATAAGACGAGAATGTCAAACTTGGTATCAAAAAAGTCAAACGACCTATAAATTTGGACGGAGGGAGTATTACATAGTAAATTAAGTTAGTATGAATAAGTCAAGGTTGGTGCAGAATCATTCAAAGAACAAGTTAAAGTCACAATCTGTTACCTTGAACATTATTACACTAGCCAGGATGGTCAAAGATGTAAACATCGTATAATATATGGGTGAAACAACTGCAGTGTTGAATGTGTCAAGGGCCTGCAAAATTTATTTTTCGCAAGTTGAAAAATTGTAGGACAGAACAAAAATGCGTAACATATCTACATATCTACATCAATTTCTTTTCGATCTAACCATAATACACTTTTTTTTTCTGAACATAACTACAGTCTACAGGTTACTGTACTGCGCATGAGTGTAAAATTGATCATACCTTGTTCAGATAGTTCATCTGTGTTACAATGCATGAGATTACAACAAATAAGAACACCCATGTTTGTGGATAGACTAGCTGGTTCATCCCAGAAAATGTCAGCTTCAAGGCTATCCCAAGAGCTTTGACACTCATGACCTGCCAAACCAAGCCAAATACAGGACAGCATTTATATCCTAGCTTGTTGAGAAGAGTTGTGTGAAGTCACATGAAAATAATTGGTAATTGTGAGAAACATACCGATAAAGATCCCACAAGAGAACATATGCCAATATATACCATGATATGTGTCTGACCATACTGAGGGACAAAATGGAATATGAGCACAAAAGCTGCTGCGAGCACAACAGCTGCATAAAACAGGAACGCTGCAGGACAAAATTAAAACCTGATAAATTAGTATGTTGATATTCATGAAGGAACACAATGATATGCCTAGTATGTTTAGACTCACAAGGTAGCAAATTCATGAAGAAAGCAGAGTACCTGGTTCGGTAGCAAGATCCCACACTTCTGCCACGGATTCAATTTGACGCTCTGGAGGGGCATGGAGCACAATTGTTGTCGAACCCACCACACATAGAATACACCCAAGTATACCAAATATGTGAAGCTTCTCCCGCAACATAATATGGGCAAGAACAGCACTGTATAAGACAAGCCAAAACTACTAAGATTTGCAGAAAAGTAAGCTGTAAAAGATGTATAAGTTGATATACTGATTGGAGATCGCATACTTGCCTAAATCTCACCTGATAATTATGCTAAGTGCACCGAGTGGAGTAACCAAGATAGCAGGAGCAAATGCGTAAGCTGCAAAGTTAGCAACTTCGCCAACAATCACTGAAATGCAGTAAGTATGTCATTAGTACCAAGTGGTTATTATGTTGAACTCTATTGATCAGAAGGAAAAGACGCACTTGTTATCATTCCTGCCCACCACAGCGGCTCAAGCAAGTATGAGTAGCCACCAACACCTGATGCAATTTAGAAACGTAAGCATAGATAATGAGGAAATGAAAATGCGGCGACCCATCTAGCAAGGTACAAGCAAAATAGGCTAGGAAGAAGTTACATAATTCACTAACGATAGAACAGGGGCCAATTGTACATAGTTGACCAAGAATCAATGAAGTCTTAACTCTTGGGTGGCGCAAAGGCCAAAACAAGAAAAAGGATTTTGCACATATCTAATATCTTTTGCAATTGCAACAATTCGGCGACTGAGCATGCCTTCCCTTCAAACACTATTTGAATGTTTGTAGATTTGTTCGTGCCATTCCATATGTGCTCGATACTTTCAAATTTGTCAAAGCAACATGGAACTAGAAGTAACTAGTTGCAACACAGCCGCATTAGCAACATTGCATCAGCCCACCACCACGAGGTCACCAATAAACCACGCTGCTAGTGATCTTCCAGAGTCAATGTCAGTGATAAACTACTCCAGCAACAACAAGTTTCATCAGGCTAGCTCAAGGGACATCCCATTTCAATTTTCATGCTTCGCACGCGACCTAACCTAACCAATCTCCAATGCGCTCACTGCTTACGCCCCCAACTCCGCTTCGCTAGACGCCCAGGCCCACCAACCCCGCAGAAGAGATCCACAATCCGCGCGCAGCTCAGATCTAAGCGGCAAACCCAGCACGACGGCAGCGAAAGGAGGCACGGTCGTCGCACGCAGCAGCCAGCTGGACTGAGTCAGTGAGTGGGCGGGAGGCAGCCGGGTCCTCCCAAGCAGAACCGTGCAGCCGACGACCCTCGCTCACCTGCTCGGACGCCGGACGCGCCGGCCTTCTTGAGCCCCTTCTTCTTCACGATGAAGCTGGCGCCGATGAAGAGGCTGGAGGAGAGCGCGAGCAGCAGGCCCTTGATGTTGTCCGCCGACATCCCCGTGTACGACTCCACCCACCTCCCCACCAGCTGCCCTCCCCCCATCCCGCCGCCGATCGACTGGCACTCAGGGCCCCCACCGTCGGGCGCGGCGGCGGCGGCGGCCACCGCGCATGCGAGATCCGGGTGCCAGGAGAGTGCGCGGTGTCCCCAAGTGGTTGCTCGCTCACCCCTGCTGCTGGTGGCTTGACTTTTGGCCGCCCCAGTGGGCAGGCTGCGGTTGCTGCGCCCGCCGTGTGAGCTGTGCCGGAGAAGCTAGGCTAGCTACCCGTATGGAGGGAGCGGGAGAGCGGCGCGGCTGGGGGAAATGGAAAGACGAGCGGGCGACGGCCGACAGCGACGGCGTCGTCGTCGACAAGGGAAGGAAAGGAAGCGGGCGTGGCGACTGGCGAGGGGCCGGGTCCGCGATGCGTGGATGTTTGTGCTTCCGGGCTTTCCACTCGGGCTCGTGCCGTGTTTGGGCCACCTTCGACTAATGTACTTGTCTAGTAAATTTTTTATCTCCCACTAAAAAACAATTTCTTACACCACAAATTATATAACTGTGCAAAGCATATCCTTCTGTGGCCTTGTTTTGTAGCAAAGTTTGTTTTACAGTTCTTATGCAATGTCATGGTATTCGAGAAAATTATGGTATTTCAGACTCAGAGATGTTTAGTTGACCTTTACGAAACAATGTTTTAAATACCGTAGAGTATTTAGATACTATACACTGGACCAAAGTTTTTAAAACCACGATATTAATATCACAAGCAAGTGTAGACTATGGTGTTCCTTAAACATTGTATTTAGAAACTTCGGTAGCAAGATTTAGACACCGGTTTCATATAATGTGCTTAATGGGAGTGAGACCTGTATTTTTTTTCGATAAAAGCTAATATATATTATATTAGGCAGCCCACATTAAAGGAGCCCCTCAAAAAAGGCCAGAGTACAACACTGTTCCCGGAGGGGAAAATGAACACGCACACATACACGCGCCGAGAAAACGGTGCTATGACGGACAATCGGACATAGGGTGATGTCATCAATGACGTTAAATGTCTCTTCATCTCCCAAGAAAGAGTGGCACTGGCTTGCCGCTCGCTGTTGTGGCTATTATGCCACATCCTGCATCACCACAAATGCTATACTAGCACGTGGCACCATCCACTACTCACTCTTTGTCGCACCGCTATAAAGAGAAAAAAAAAAACTACCCACCAAAGCTTATACTTAGTAAAACAAAAAAATATCAATATGAAAGGAACCATTAGCGATCAACAAGAAACTCATTCTAGCTAGAATATTCATTAGAAGTAGTTAATTTCAGCAATTCTGCACATTGATGACATTACAAACATGTATTTATGAGATCATGATGGTTTTAAGCCAGGTTTTTAAGCCCATGGGTTTGTGGGTTCTAGTAGGGCAAAACCAACCTTGTTCACATGTACTGTTGGGTTTGTGTTTTAGCCCAACAACCCTATAGTTAGAGACATTAGCCCTAACAGAGAAAAAAAACCATCAAATTTCATGTACTCACTCTCGTGTCTAAGCTCATGGCTCATTAGCTTGCTTATCCCACAGATATAGCTGGCTTAGCTTAGGTTTTTTTTTTTGTTTCTTGAAAAGCTATATGCCAACACCCTAAGCTAATAAGTTATTATAGTGCGTCTACTTCACCTTTTTCACACAAAATTTTCTATCCCCCCTTAAAACTTTGAAAACAAAAACTAGACACAAACTCCTCAACACTCGAGTTTAGTCTTCCGTATTGGAATATGGCTCCTATTACCAGCTAGTTTGAGCGAAAAGGTTTTCAGGTCTTTAAAGGAGGATGGTGAGCTTTCCCACCCCAAACTGTCTCTCACATAGCACCACACTACTATAGCTATAGGGCATCGGAATTCGGAACAGTAGGTGAGCCCATGTTTCCTCCTTATTGCACAATGGGCTAGTTTGGTTGCAACCCTGGGCTTGTTGCTTGGAGGATTCACTTGCCTGGAAGCTGCCTGTGGTGGGTTAAGAAAATGCCTAGTCAGGCAGAGGTAAATTTTGTTACATTGTTTGGTTGGAGTCCTGGATGTTAGCCTGAGCGCATAGAACAACCCGGCAGCGTTTGGTTCATTGCATTGCCTAGGAGAGAAAAGAATAAAGTAAGGAGAGGAACAGTTGTTTCACGGTGATTATACCTAGGTACCTCACCAAGATGCCCAGGCGACCGATTTCCTACGTCTGGTGCCTGGCAACTGTACGATGAGATTTTGTTACAATTTTACTACGTGCGACTTTAGAATTAATGCCCACGTAGTGATAAAGAATTATTCGGATGGATATTCTGATATATGACTAAGATTAATAATTAATGCAATACCAAACCAAGTCACGTAGCTAGATTGTGTTTGCCAAATAAATTATTGATACGTCGCTTGGTCAGTTGGGCTAAAAACATACCTTGGAGTATTATTTAAATAAAAGATCATGGTTTATCTAATTATATGTCGGTTAGATTGTAGTATGCACGTACATGGCACATGGCCCAACATCTGCCACAGCCCAGCAGCAATCTATTCAAATGGTTGATCCTTGGCCCAAGAAAGAAATACACTCGTGTATTTGTACCGTATATACGCGGCCGTATTTCATCCACCCTGTGTGCATGCATACTACTATGCTACACACACGTACTCTTCTCAGGTGGCGAGTAGCCCACGTTTTAGTCATTCTTGTGTACAATGATTCCATCGCACGAGAAGCAACTGGATAAGAACGAGGTTCAAATTTGAACTGAGATCGCCATGCAAGCTGCTCGCTGCTTACCGCTCACGGCTCAGTCATCCCTTATCTTCGGAGCCGCCCGCGAGAAGAGTTCGCACGCCAACGGCGACGCGGCGGCGCTGCGCTCCCAACTGGCTCTCAGTTGCCAACCCTAGGCCTCGCCTATATAAACAGCAGTAGGCCATCGCCGCAGAGGACACACTGACCCATCCCTCACCACACCGTCAGGCTGCCCTTCCCCACCATCGCCATATACATGCAAAAATCCATCCAGAGCCGCCGGGCTGTTCGTATCCCATCTCTGTCACATCCACCACCTCGCCGCCGCCGCTGATCTACACCGAGGAGAGGACGTCGCCACGCTGCCGGACGTCGACATGGCCGCTGCTAATGGTGAGCTCCACTTCGGTGGTTTTGAGATCTTGTGTCGCTAGGTGTGTATGTGCTGCTGGCCGGCCGGTGAGAAGGTGCATTCAGAGCAGGAAAGTAGAAGATCCAGCCACGGTGGGTTCAGTTTAGTGGGAAAAGTAGAAGATGAAGAGAAAAGTCCCTGCATGTGTTAGTTTTGTATTTGTGCAAGAGCGATCAGTGGTTTGTGTCTCAGTAGTTCTAGCAGCAGACCAAGAAATTGGTGAGCGGTGGTGTATAATGCAAGATTTTAGTGAAGTTTCAGATGAGAGAGTTGCAGTGTTCGGTCTGTAGGTGTTTGAGAGGAAAAAGTCAGAGAAATGCAGAGATTCATTTCTAGAAGATGGCCCAATAATAGGAGCCTTCATCAGTAGCAGATGTAGATCAATAGCAAGTTATCAAATAGATCGAGATGGTCTATTAGTTTTATTAGCAGCAGAAAAGTGAAGTGCAGTCAACAGATCAGGAGATCATAGGCACATGCAAAGTAGTAGATTAGATGGGTCTGCAGTATGGCAATGTACAGTGGTCAGTAGTAGTGAAAGGTGGCCCTGTCAAGAAGAAGCAGCTGTAGAATTGCTACTGAAGATTCAGAAATGAAAAGAACAGCACGTCAAATGGTTCAGTGTCAGATTAGTGTGCAGAAATTAAGAGAAAACAAAGAGCTGGTTGGAGTGTGTTATTTATGGGCAGCTAATCGGATGAAAAGAGTCCCTCATAGGTAGCAGAGGTAGTCTGTAAGATCCATTTTTAGAGAAGTTGCAAGCATCTTAGATATGTAAAATTCAGATAGGAAAGTTCAGCTGAGGGGAAATGGCGGTGCCAGCCGTAGCAGATTAGTTTCTTCAGCAGTAGAAAAGAGTAGGCTTAGCCGGCACTGAAAATATCAAGTTCCAAATGTCAGTCATGCAGTCCTGGGCAGAGCCATCAAATGAACTTTTTGGGTGCAAGACTTATCACGTGAAGACTCCAACATTCAGTTAACTTGTACTGTAGCTAAGGGTCAGTAGAACTGTATCAAAAATTCAGATAAGCACAGAGTTAGTGGAGGTTGGCTCGGTGTGTTTTCCAGTTACGTGGGTTAGCGTTGTACATGCTCATCGAGTGTACGATTAAAACATGAGAGGAGGGCAGCTACAATATGAGAAAGAGTTGTTTAGTGAATTTCTAAAGCTGAGTGTCTTTTAGCTGGAAAAATTTTAACTCATGTTTAAGCAAGATGTGTTGGCCTTGCTGCGATAAAATTCTAGAGAAAGACAGTATCATGCAGAGTATGCTTGATCCTGAGCAGAGCAGGCAGCCGGTTCTGAAAATTACAGTCCTTGCAATCAATTGTGATGTCATTAGAGAGGGCTTAGTGTAAGAATAATGATACTGTTATATAGGTGCAGCTATTAGCCAAACTTGAGTTCATTTGAGTACGATAGAGATAAAAGGTCGGAATAGATCGGCAGCAAGTGCTATCAACAAAATCGTGCTGCATGTTTATGGTCCATGATTTGCAAACGAGATAGGTGATATAATAGGGTGTGCGGTGCATCTGACTCCCGAAGATATATAGAAAAAAAACATGTACTATGTATGTGCTGGCCTGATGGATCCAGGTAAATTCAGTCAGTGTTGAAACTCTGATAAGTGATACTTAGAGATATAACAAGTTGTCGCTGTGTATGCCAAATCAAATGCGAGTCTCCACATGTGCTCACAACTGAGTGTTAACAATAGTCAATTATGTCGCCGGGATTTGTAGAAAATCACAATCATGCTCCTTGACCGACGAGGCTAGGAGAATACCAGCATCATCACTTTCCGTGACCGACGAGGCCGGAAATGTTTTGTCCTGACCGACGAGGCTGGACATTAATTTGTTCATGACCGACGAGGTCGAACATTCTCATCAACTTTATTCAAACCCCATGACTGACAAGGCGTTGGCATTGTTACTGTTATTATGTTGTGTTCATATATACTTGGAGACTGCTTTATCCATGACTTGAAGAAACGACCATCAAACGCAGCTTAATCGGAGGTTTTCTGTGGCCCAACGCCATAGATGTAATTAACCGGCGGCTTCATGAGGCCACGGAAACCAAGAACTGTACAATCAGATCGCCTGCTTATTAGTCAGATGTATTAGACGCAATATAATGTAATTTCCAGTGGGAACGTGTACTTTGTAATTCTCCAAAAATTAATAAAGATCTGAGTTCCCTGAATTTTGTTGTCTCTTTGTTATTTATTTTTGTATACTTTCATGTATACTGACATATTTAAATATTTAGTTACGTATTAGGAAGAACTCCTCCCTAGGAAATGTTTCCTTTTGGCGAAACAAATTGGCACGTCCAGTGGGACATGGTTCTCCTCCCATCTTCGCTGTGTTCTGATGGTCGTTTCAATGGTCTTTGAGTTCTCCATGGCATACCGTGTAAAAAAAAATTTGGCAAATGACTGATCAGCAGTATTTCTCCCCGTAGGTGAGATTGTTCCTGCTGCCACAACCTGGGTGTTCCAGTTTGGGACCCAAACTCCTGTAGCTGTTTGCCAACATGATGACAAGATTTATGCATACCAGCTGCACCAGGAGTTAACTCAGACAGCTCACTCAAAGAAAGCCCTGAAAAGATCATTTGCTGAGGTTGATAGTGAACGACGCAGCCTTGTAGTGGAGGCTAGCACTCTGCTGAAGAATCCTGAGATGCAAGGCAAGAAAGATGGACCGCTGTTACTGGCAGCCTTGAGTGCGTCGTGTGAGAACATGCGCCAGAGCATAACCGTCGCTCGCCAAGCAGGCAGTCGTCACGCACACCGCAATTGTCGTAGAAAATTCATGCAAACAAAGAAGCTCAAGCAACGGGTGGCGTCACATATTGCTCCGCCTAGTAACTTAGAGGAAGCATTTTGTCCAGAATATACATGTGACAAGGCAAAAGCTACCTCCGTGAAGCCCGCTCAAAAGAGGGCACCCCGTGAGGTAGTGTTCCATCCGGCTAGCACAAAACTGCCAACTCGAGAGGCTATTGTACAAGAATTTTTGATGCAGCGTTTGGGGAAGAGATTTTGACCCTCAAACCTGAGTAATGCCCGTGTGAACTGCTGTGCACCTTGCTTGCACACAGGTGTTACAAATGGTCTTGCCTCATCCAGTGCCAACAATCAGTTTGCCGTCCTCCCAAATGAAGTGCCAGCACCTCGCCCTGATGAGTTGCAGCAGCAGTTACAAAGACTTCAGGCCCAAATGAGTGGTCTCGAGAGGCAGATCCAAGGCCGTGAAGCTCCTAAAAATTCACTCCGAGAAGGAAGATTCAGACCTCCTGTTGCAAATTGGCGGCCTCAACAGAATCGACAGACTTGGGCCCCTCAACAACGTAGATCATTCGTACCTCAATTCCGACCAAGACAAGCACCACAACCGACACAGTGGAACCGTTGGAATCACCATCAGAGGTTTCAGCAGCATCAGAGGCGGGCCAGTGTCCCTCAATGGCGCCCCAGAGTGCCACAGCAAGAAACAGTCTCACCTCAACGTCCAGCACACCAACCACCAGTGCATCAATTGCCAGAGCATACAACCCACCAGCCGGCATCAGCACTGCCAGTGCGCCACCAAGCTCCACCATCGTCGTCAAACATAGGCATGCGGCCAAGGACCCAGTATATGTTCAATGAGAACCAAAGGAGGCGTGAGCGAAGGAGACGTGCTCGTTGTGCAATGTACCAAGAATTACAAGACCTGCATGTGCAAATCCGTGTCCGAGCTGACAGTCGAATTTACCCAGATAATGAGAGAGTTACCGTTCGTGTAGCTCCAACACTTGAACAAAATCCAAGGTACAATTTCCTTACTGAGCAACTGGCCCTTAGGCCACGTCAAGTTGAGCCTATCAACCCTATAGTTGCGAATGGGCCAACCACAACTCCTCAATCGCTGCCAACGCCTACTGCCACAGTTCAGAACAAAGAGAATGAAAAGGGTGTAGCAGATGACAAGCCTACAACATCCGGGCACACTGCGAAAACACTAGCCACCAGTATTCCTCAAGGTTCTGTTGAACATAATGCCAGCACTTCAACATAATATGAAACTACATCTGAAGGGTCAGAAAAGAAGTCGTCAGGAGAAGATGTAGTAATGTGTGGGGCTATAGAGGTCTCTCTAAATTCAGAGTCAGATTCTGATTGGGAGCCACCATTGGTTACACAGAAGTTGACATACTCTTCTGAGAATGAAATTGTACCAAATCCTAAGGCATGCTCTGTGCGACGATCAGCTTTACAAAGAGGAGACCGAGTTCAGGGAGCCGTAGTAGTGCCCTGTTTCCCTGTGAGTGGTAAATACAGGACTGGGAGAGCTACACCATATGACCGTCCTGGAGTATATAGGAGTATTCCTTCACATCTGCCCGCAAGCCAAGATCAACTGCAGACGGTGGCAACACGCCCCGGTGCAGATACTCGCCTAAAAATGAGTGCTCGCCGACGGATGGAACGACAACCTAGTGTATCAGATGAAGAGGGGCATTGTAGCTCAGGTTCTGAACCTTCGAGCTCTCTAGAGGCTCGCTCCAACTTCCCTCAGTACTCCATTTTGGCGTTGTTACTGTTATTATGTTGTGTTCATGTATACTTGGAGACTGCTTTATCCATGACTTGAAGAAACGACCATCAAACACAGTTTAATCGGAGGTTTTCTGTGGCCCAACGCCATAGATGTAATTAACCGGCGGCTTCACGAGGCCACGGGAACCAAGAACTGTACAATCAGATCGCCTGCTTATTAGTCAGATGTATTAGGCGCAATATAATGTAATTTCCAGTGGGAACGTGTACTTTGTAATTCTCCAAAAATTAATAAAGATCTGAGTTTCCTGAATTTTGTTGTCTCTTTGTTATTTATTTTTGTATACTTTCATGTATACTGGCACGCCTGCGCATATTTAAATATTTAGTTACGCATTAGGAAGAACTCCTCCCTAGGAGATATTTCCTTTTGGCGAAACAGCAACCTCCATAGGCAGGCCTTTCCAGGCAAAAACGGCCAGGTCACTAACCAAACGAAGTCCAGACAACACCTGAGCAATGGATCCGGCCAAGCAATTTTGGCCAGGGTTCCAACCAAACTAACCCAATGTGTGCAACTCATATCCTCCCAATTACAGCTGACTAGCTGCACTGTGTTTTGGATCCTGTCCTTCCAGGATGTCCAGATGTCACACCATTTGGACCTTCATGGACACACTAGCTTTCTAGATGTCCACCATTCTCCCATCCACCACCCTTCCAAACATCATAAACCTGTAAAGAGATCTTGAACTATGCTTTCCCTGATTTTTTAGGCCCCAGAAACGTGTATAACACTCGTAAAGATGCACCAAGCTCAACTTTGATTGCAATTCTTCCCAATCTACTAATTCAGCATATCCGAAGTTCCTTCTAAATTTCACACACCATTCTCTTTCTTTCGCTCTTGCAATAGAGGTCTCCTTCTTTGAGAAGATATTATATAGCCACTTAGCCAGGGGTAAATTCCAGAGTTGTTTCCCCTGTTCACACATCTTCCCAGTCAATCTAGTGTGTCTTCCATCCCCAATCTTCAGATCCCTTCCATTCTCACACTACTCTTTCACTGATAACACTTAACACCCCTTCCCTTTCAGCTGGAAAATCCCTCTATCTTTCAGATATTTGTTTCTCAAAAAATTAACCCAGGGACTTTTTTTAGAAAAAGGAACCCAGGGACTATCCTCATCAATCCCGAAGATCCATTTTGCTAGCAGAGCAGAGCTACATTCGGGAGTGTTTGGATCTCTTAGCTAAAATTTAGCCCCCGTCACATCGGATGTTTAGACGCTAGTTAAAACTACACAGATGAGGAGTAAATGGCGAGACAAATTTATTAAGCCTAATTAATCTATGATTAGCAAATTTGATGCTACAATAACCAATCGTTAATCATGGATTAATTAGGCTTAATAAATTCATCTCGCCGTTTACTCTTCGGCCATGTAATTAGTTTTCTAATTAAATCATATTTAATACTTGTAACTATCGTCCAAACATATGTGGGCTAAATTTTAGCCTTCCGATCCAAACACCCCCTCATGTGCCCGGTTTCCAGAAAACCTAGCCCTTCGAAGTCTTTAGGCCTATCTAGCCCAGTCAGGCGGCTTGTCCTGACGTTGAACAATAGAATTACGCATTCTTGTTAGGTAGCATCTTATAATTTCAGAAGATCAACGGAAAACAAAGACCTTTTTTCCTTGGATGCTGCCGGTTACCTATAACATTTAGGTCTCAGACTGTTAATACTTTAAGGAAGAAATATCCTATGCAATCATCCATCTGGTGCCATCGTGCAATCAAATAATCTGAAGCACTCATTTTACATCCAACGGTGACTGCTATTTTACATTTAAACCCTCTCGTATGAAATCCATATGCAATCTCTTCTTCCTTTTGAAATTTGTTGAAAACACACTACCGTTGGATATTGATTGGATGCTCGAGATTGTTTGATTGCACGATTGCACCGTACCTATGATTGCACAGGATATGTCTTCTACTTTTAAGATAGAGGCACAAAGGTTGTCCAAAACGATCGCGATTCCCGACTTTCATACTCAGCTGGAGACCTGGACTCATCAGATTGGCCAGCCAAGTCTTCATTCAACCTCTTTAGTCCAGTAGCATTGTCACTTTCTTTTAGTGCTGGAATCAAGCTATAGGCTATAGCTCAAAAATTATACGAGAGATGAGAGAGAGAGAGAACATATAGAAACTCAACGATGTTTTTAGAAAGGAAAATGATGCAAGTAACGATTTTTTAGTCTTGTCATAATCTGTTCTAGCTCGCCAATGTACCGCAATTCAGCTAGTGCTGACTGCCTCCCTCTCCAGATCTTAAGAGTGAAGCGTTCTTGAAAAACGTCTTCGACATCCATGGTAATAGTCATGGAGCTCTCATCGCTGCTTCTCCTACTCCCTTTCCTCCTTGGCATCTTCTACCTCACCAAGTTCAGGGCCACCGGCTGGAACGCTCGTCGCCTCCCTCCAGCCCCTCGGGGCTTGCCTCTGATCGGCAACCTTCACCAGGTGGGCACGCTCCCCCACCGCGCCCTGCACGCGCTCGCCGCGGCGCACGGCGCGCTGGACCTCATGCGCCTCCGCCTCGGCCAGGTCAACGCGCTGGTGGCGTCGTCCCCCGCCGCGGCGGCGGCGATCATGCGCGAGCACGACGGCGTCTTCGGCACGCGCCCTTACTTCCGCACGGCGGAGATCCTCACGTACGGCCTGCAGGGCCTCGTGTTCACGCCCCACGGCGAGCACTGGCGGCACGTGCGCCGCCTCTGCTCCGCGCACGTCCTCAGCGCCGTGCGGTCGCACCGGTTCAACGGCGCGCGGGAGCAGGAGGTCGCCGCGCTGGTGGAGACCGTCAGGGAGCGCGCTTCCTCCTCGCCGGCGGGCGCGGTGGACATGAGCAAGGCGCTGTACGGCTTCGCCAACGGCGTGATCTGCCGGGCGGTGTCCGGCGGGAGCGGGGGGAGGGTGTCCCGGGAGGAGGAGGGCAGGCGGAGCGAGCTGTTCCGGGCGCTGATCGAGGAGAACTCGGCGCTGCTGGGCGGGTTCTGCGTCGGGGACTACTTCCCGTGGCTGGCGTGGGCGGACGCTCTGTCCGGCGCCGGCGCCAGGGCGTGGAGGAACATCCGGCGGTGGGACGAGCTGCTGGAGACGGTGGTCCAGGAGCACGAGGCGCGGCGCCGTGGTGGTGATCATGACGACGGCGAGGCTGCGGAGGAGGGTTTCGTGGACGTGCTGTTGGCTCTGCAGGCGGAGAAGCAGGGCGACGACGGGTTCGAGCTCACCAGGGACGCCATCAAGTCGCTGCTGGCGGACATGTTCGCGGCCGGGTCGGAGACGACCTTCATCGCGCTGGAGTGGGCGCTGTCGGAGCTGGTCAGGAACCCCGCGGCCATGCACAAGCTCCAGCACGAGGTCCGTGGCGCGACGACGACGACGGCGACGCCCTACCTGCGCGCCGTGGTGAAGGAGACGCTGCGTCTCCACCCGCCCGTGCCGCTGCTCCTGCCGCGCGAGTGCATGCGCGACACGGCCGTGCTGGGGTTCCACGTGGCCCGGGGCACCCGCGTGCTGGTGAACGCCTGGGCCGTGGGCCGCGACCCGGCGTCGTGGAGCGCGCCGGACGAGTTCCGCCCGGAGAGGTTCCTGGACAGCGAGGTGGACCTCCGGGGCGCGCACTTCCAGTTCGTCCCGTTCGGGGCGGGGCGGCGGGTGTGCCCCGGCTTGCCGTTCGGGCTGGCCACCGTGGAGCTCGCGCTGGCTAGCCTGGTGCGCCTGTTCGACTGGGAGATGCCGGACGGCGCGGCGCCGGGGGAGCTGGACATGTCCGACGCGCCCGGGCTGGCCACGCGTCGGCGGGTGCCCCTCCGGCTCGTCGCCAACCCGCTCTGATGGCGGAGTAGTAGTGATCGTTTGTCCGTTGCTCTTGCTCTGCCATGTACGTGGATCCAGGGGGAACAATCTCCGAGAATCATCGGGTCCACCTAGGTGAACACGATTCATTGTCCACCCACCCTATCTCTCTTTTATTTTAGATAGTTTGGGCTTAAATAAGTTTTAATGGGCCTATGTTTATTGGTTTTATATTGTCTATATATAGATACTTCGCTTTCAAGTTACTGTCCGTGCGTTCTGTCGTCCGTTCGTCCATGCATTAGTTCTGTGTTTTCTGTTCGGCTGTCCGTCTTTTCTCTGGTGCCATGTAATTTTTTTTCCTTTCCTTTTCATGCTATTACTCTTTAACTGAACAGTGTGTCTTCTACATTTCGTTTTCGCACACGGAGTGCCTATTACGTTGATCGTTGGGGAATTTGTTTTCTCATTTGCTCCGTAAGTAAGCATTCCGATAGGCTGTTTCATATTTCCGTGATTTTTTGACGTAAGTATACTAATCTAGTGTTTCATATTTTTTTCTCCATACATTTGTTTTCTGTAAAAGTATTGCTCAACATTAGTTTTCTCTGTTTTATATCACCGTATTCTTTTGTTTTTAAGAATATCTAACATTATTATTCTCTATTTTTTTCTTATAAATATTTTTATTACCTTTTAACCTTTATATTAGGTCTTTTTTATTTCTTTAATTAATTATTTTCTTAGTATTAATATTGGAGAATAATAGTGCCTAAATGATAGTCTTTTTTAGTCTCGTAAATGTTTTCGCTCCAAATCACTAGATAGATAACTGTCTAGAAAATCTGAGAAAACGTCTAGGTGAACTGAATTCTCCGTACATCCACACCTTTGTAGTTAATTTAGATCGAGCTCAATTCAAGCCCATATCTCAAAGCTTTTTTTTTTTTACTTTCTACGTGGTAACTACTTCTTTTAATTAGACATGGTCTAGTTTTCTTTGCGGCATCCGTGCCGGTTCTTTTTTTTAACGTTCATTTCCATATTCATTGGCATGAATTGTTTTTTTTCTTTTGGTCATTTTTACGTACGTTCCATTTCTACATTTGTGTTCCTATGAGTCGATTTGAGTTTTTCCATGTGCATTGGCATGTGTTTTTTCCCATGTTTATATCTTTCTTTATTTTTTAGTGTATTTATTTCTTGTGTTTTTAATTACATGGATATTACTATTTTAATAAATCTAAAATATTTGAAAAATAATTTCAGACGGCGTTAGAATATTTTTCTGCAAAATGGTAGAATACCGTCCCTCAAATATTTTCATATAAAGATAGAAACATCTTACTTTTGATGATAGAATATTTTGAAAGTGAAATATAAATACTTCGTAAGAAATTAGAATATTTTATATTGAAAGTAGAATATTATACTAGTAAATCTAGAATAATGTTTGAGTTCATGTTGAATATCGGTTTTTGTGTACAGATAACTTATCTATAGAAAATAAATTAAAATTTATTTTTCTAAATATATTCAGTTGTGGTCGTGTTTTGAAGTTTTTATTGCTAGAAATACGGTGGTGCAATCGTAATTTGATTTGGACTTACTGTTCAGCATGTATAACAATTTTTAGTTTGAAGTTTGCGTGGAGTCCACGTTGTAATGATATGTGTGCTCTGCGTGCATATGTGTGCGCGTGTTTCTTCTTTTTCTCGTTTCGCAGAATAGGGTGCATGTGTTTCTTTTTCTTTTCGTTCTTTTTTCTGTAGATTGTAGGTGTGTGCCTCTATTTCTCCTTTCCTTTTCTTTCTATTTTCTTTCTTCTCACTATATTTTTATTTATATTTTTCTAGTGTTGTAAATATTATTCTATGCCCTCCGGTTACTAAAATGTGGTATTTTTAGATTAAAATTAACTATAAAAACATCATCTATCAATGGGAGGAGGTAGTAATAGAGAACATTTATTGAAGAAGCTACAAATATTATTTGTGAAGATAGATTATTTCATTTACGAAGCAAGATACTTTTTCTTGTTAAGATAGAATATTTTATTCTATATTCCAAAATATTTATTTGTGAAGATAGAATATTTTTTATGTGAATATATAATCTTGTATTCTGAATTTGGAATATTCTTCTTTCGATATAGAATATTCTTATTTCAAAAGTAGAATATTAAATTAGTAAACTTGGAACATTTTTTTGGTACATGTCGAATATCATTTTTTGTGTATAGATATATTATTATCATAAAAATCAATTTTAGTTTTTTCTAAATATATTCAAGTGCGGTCTTGTTTTGAAGGTTTTGTTATCAGAAACATGATGGTGCAATCGGAATTTGATTTGAACTTATTGTACTGTGGATATAACATTTTTTATTTTCAAACTCATGTAGGGTCCACGTAATGATTGTGGATAGTAGAGAATATGGTTTATTGGTTCGCGGATGACTACAACGGCCGAAACAAATTCGGCTAAGGAGTTATCGAACGGAATCGCGAATGAAAAAAACGACGGCCAAAAAATTGGATGGGAGATAAATTCGGCCCAACAAAGCGCCGGACGTTGGGTGGGTGGACGCGAGCCTTGTCCACATACTCCCTTCAGGTCCGAAATTTATGTCGTTTTGAACAATGATTGAGTCAAACATTTTAAACTTTGACTATAAATAACTTTTAAATTATTTGGTTTTGAAACTTTAATATCACATCATTTGATTTGTCTTAAAAAGTGTTTTCACAAAAGTATAAATTTGGTAGGATATTCATTTATATTCTAATAGAAAACATAGGTCAAAACTATGTTTTGGAGACCATATCGCTGTCCAAAACGACATGAATTTTGGACCTGGAGGGAGTAGGTGGGAGCCAATCGCCCCTCTGTCGGCTTCAAGCGCCAGCCATCAGCGCTCCCTCGGCCTTCCACCGTTCCACCTTCCATGACCGGCCGAGCCGTCTTGAATCTTGATCCAGCTCCACCTCCACCAGCGCTGCATGTCCTCCGCGTTGATAGTGTCCCGCTCCCCCTTGTTGTCTCGTGTCCACAGTCATGCCTGTTGGAGGCACAATCCTCGATGCCCCTACGAAGGTGCATGCGGCATGCCTGAAGCGAAGGTTCAAGTCATGGGAGCGGAGGTCCCATAATAGCGAAGGCCCCAAGCCAAAGGCGAAGACTCTGATCCAGGGGCGAAGATCCGAGCCGAAGGTGAAGGAACCGGTCCAGTGGTGGTCATGAGTCAAAGACGAAGGCTTGCGCACGGAAGCGAAGGGCTCGGGCTGATAGCAGAGGTCATCTGGGCATACGAGGCCTCCGAACCTTCGCCCGAGCTGTCGAGATGAGCTGTAAAGCGTCCCTGTGAAATGACTGATTTGTCCCTGAATATTTCTCGAATGTATTAGGTATGAAGGGCAAATCAGTCTTTGTACTCTAAATCGGTTCACCTCCCTATAAAAAGGGATGTCCTATACCTGTAAAGGAGGATGCCCAAAAAATACAAGCTTTTCGAATATTATCTTTAATTTTTGGTATTTGATTTCTAGTCCTTCGTTACCGTGGGTTTCGATTTATCGAAGTCCAACAATGCCCATTCGTACAGCGTACGGCCATCTCCTGCCGGTGTATGTCTACAGGCGTCCGTGTGTAGGTAGTACCTTCGTGGAGTAAATTGCACTGACAATCCTTATGAGTTTACGAAGCTGTCGCTTAAGCATTCAATCTTAAATTTGGATCTTAAAAGTTGGCTTAATATCATTTTGGTACAAAGCCGCTGTACAAAACCGTTTTCTTCTCTCCCCAAACGCTAAAGTGGCGTGCTCACATTTTTAAGAAAAAAAAAGAATATACAATAAATTTCAAGTACGTTAATACGAGACGAATCAGAGCCTTGAAAGATAAAACTTCCGGTCTTCATCCAAAACAAACTAGACGCGAACACATTCCAATTGTTATCAATCTTAAGACTAAACCGTCATTCATACCTTTAAGAGAAAACATCCATAGCCACGTGTTAACAGATGCGATGCCTCCATAGCAAGGTCGTGCAATTACATTCTCTAGGGGTAGTCCATGAACGCATCCAATGAATTGATGTGCAATGGAGAACAAAAGTTTTTCTTCCCAAAGACAATCATTTCTGTATAGCCAAATAGACCAGCATAAAGCTATCGCTCCAAAAAGAATGATGATTTGCCATATGTTAGAAATTCCTTGTTGCCACGATCTAAACTAATGAGAAGCACTATTTGGTTTGGGAAGGTTAGACGCACACTGAAAAACAGACTACACCGCTCAAGCAAAGCGCCAATCGAAGAAAATATGCTCAATAGTCTCATCCTTATGACAAAAACTACAAAGCTTATTTCCTTATCAATTGCGCTTTGTTATCTTTCGTAAGTAGAGCGCCCCTATGCAGATACCAAAGGAAGACTAACTTTTAGTGGTGCCCTAATCTTCCACAATTTCTGTTCAAGTTCGGCCCTTCCACCCAAATAAGAGCTTGGTATAACGATTTCACCAAGAACATGCCCGCACACAGATACCAAGATGGCGTGATCACATGGACCCTACACGTGCGGCCCACGCTCAAGGTTCACATCTCTTCTCTCTTCCTCCCCTCTAACACATGGGACCCATGTGTAAGTAATTTTTTATTATTCTCCACCACTCCTCGCTCCAACGTCGCCAACCCTTCCCTAGCAGTTGCCCCACATGCAGCACTGGGCACTGGCCCTCCTCCTCTGGCAGATGGGCCATGCGGGAATGAGTGGTGAGTGCGCATGGATTGGCGATTGTAGAGATTATCTACTGTTATCTAGTCTCAACCGTGTTTCATTGGATTTCATGCACCATATGTATTATGAGTATCCACGATAACCATGCACTACCTTATAATGCGCGTTAAAATACTTCGGATATTTAATTAAATATTGTTTTGTACTGTACCGTAGATAGAGAAGACTTTGAAATATGAACGGTTGGATGGACGCACCGGTGAGAATAACCTAATAGGCATAACTTTTTGCATCTGAACTGCGACTTCCATGAACCAAATGCCCATTTTGATCATCTTGGATCCTGGTAAGCTCTTCAACATGGTGAAGTCAAATATGTGATTTTAATATCTTTCCCACCATGTTTCAAGTGCATCTTGGTTTCTTGCTTAATAAGACTGGTATGTAGTCTCAATTGCTACTTCACCGTCGATGATGACATGCATTGGTGCGGCGCGAGTGATGTTTTGCCGTGTCTGGCTAAGAGCGATGTTCATGTACAAAATTGTCTAACAGTATTTAGATATGTATTGAAGTTACCCGTCCGTAATATGTAATTTGTTAATAGTAGATCTGATGGCTATTATTACCAGTTTTTTTATAATTTGTAGGATTCTATTTCCAATTAGCAATCGTAGGATAAGATGCTCCTCGCTGGCTCCAACATGTACCCCCTGATCCACGTCGCAGGCATATTCAGAAGGCAAGAACCGCTGCAAGAATATATACATGTTGATACAAAGGTAAAAGCAATGTACGCACCATATCAAATTCTACATAACTAACGAGCTAATATGTACATGAATTGAAAATGACTACAAAATTGCCTTCCCCTCCTTTGAGGGGCTCCAACCAGATTAGAATTGCTGCCTCCTAGCAACTCTCTGTGGGTAAATAGCTCCAGCAGCTAGAGAGGAAGATTCACCTGAATTTGCTACCCCAAAAATCAGAAAAATTTCAAAGCATCCGTGTTGCTTCGTGCACAACCATGCAAGAATAAGTGGGCCGCCCTTTCTTGAACACTGGATGAATCTAACATTACCCCTGTCCCCAGTACAGTGGTGTTGTGCTTGCGCTTGGCTGGCAAATTGAAGACAGTTTCAGATTGTCAATAGCTCATAGGATTAATTCTACACTGCCCACTACTCCAGCGATCATCGTGGACTTAGGTAGGAAGAGCCCCCAACAGAAAATTCAGGTATCAAGCTCCTCCACCACTTTCAACTGGAATCCTGACATTTCCATAACCTCTGAGCGTCTCCTGAGTGAAAGATTCCAGAGCTTCAAATATCGGAGCCAGACCTGCTTTCAGATCAGTTGCACTTGCCTCTTGAATCTGTTTTAAAGTTTCCCCATGACGAGCTCTTTGTTCATCCAATCTCCTGTGCAATGTATCTAGCGCAACCATGCGGTTATCAACTGCCCTGCCATTGTCCACAATGGGCAACACTGTCTTACTAGCTTCAAAATCTCCTTGCAAGCCATGTTCCTTTTGGAGAGATTTAAGCCTCTTTGTGAAGTCTCTAGACAGGTAGTCTGCTTTCAGCTTTTGCTGCTGCTCTTCATCCTGCTGCTCCCATAATATATGCACTTTGACAGCGAAAGCCTCCATTGTGTCTACGACAGTACCTTCAGGTATCATTTTCATGGCTTGACACCAATCGTTAGCTGTGATGAAAACAGCAGGAGCTCCAAGCCTACCAGGAGAGAACGGTGCAATGCCATCTGGAGTTTCCTCCTTTTCCTGAGGAAGCCATTTGACAAGCCAGCTATTGAGGGTTTCGATATAAGCCTTTTGAGACAGGATCCAATTCCTGAAACAGGAACACCAGTTCAAAAGCTCCATTTCTAGTTCCAGTGTAACCTTGGGGGAGCTTCTTTCAGTTCCATTCTTAGGGATGAGAATATGAGCTTTAGTTTCAAGTATAGTATGGAATTGTTTCCGGTGGCACTCAAGGATGAATTTCCACATTTTAACAAGCCTGCAGCAGAATCACAGCTATGTTTCATTATATATTAAAAAAATCCTATTGTAAACACAACTACTAAAACTAGCTGGTCTTAGAAAATGTGGCAATAACTCTGACAAAAATGTCATTGTATTTTTTATTAAAAAATCTGTATCTTGTAGTTGTAGTAACAATGTAACATAAAACATGCCAGTAGCAAAAATATTGAGTATGTTACATTGAAGTATTGTGGCTGCCCTAGAAAAACAGTACAAACAATGTATATATTCATTTTTAGTTGCTCCTGAATCCTGATGCATACTCGAGTTATTGTTTGTCAAAGAATTGCATCTGTTAGTTTACATGCATTTAACAATTGATGAAACATTTTAAATGAACAGCTGCAAATGTCTGATAGAAACAAAGAAAATCTAATATCAGAATCAGAAGTTTGAGGCAAAATATAAAAAGAAACGTGTGGGTACTTTGTAAAACAAAGCAAAATTCAGTGGAACAATAAAAAAAGTAACAAATGCAAACAGGCAGAATGACTTCAAAGTTTTAAGGTTGAACCCTTCAAGGTCCACACAAGTTGATAACAGAGTAGCAGGACTATATTTGCCGTACCCTTGGATAAGCCTAACAAGGTGTGGATGTAATTCATCATCTCGTAGCATGTGAATCCTTCTAGAAATAACTTTAGCTGATCTAATAGAAACATTGATTCTGGTGAGCAGTGTCCTAATTGAGGACCGTGTTGTATCGATCTTATATGGCTCTGCACCAGTAGCATCCAGCTCTTTCAAGTGCTTCCACTCTTTGTCATATGTAATCCTCAATCTTTCTTCCTCCTAACATTATTTAAAAAAATGTTAATAATACATACATGACAAAAAAAAAAGGCACAAACTGTCACTTCAAAGTTCACGAGCATATTACTCTATATGAGACACACTTCTTTATCATGTACACCTGTACGACCAATTGACACATTCCCAAGGACAAATTTTTGACTTCTTCACACTATTTTGAGTTTTGAGAATTATCAGGCTCAAAATTAAACCAAACCCAACACTCTAGTCGTATCTTTCCTTTTACCAAAGCTTACCAGAATTCAAACTACAAGAGCAATGAAGCCGCACATTTCATATAATGGAAATAACATACCATAATTTCCTTATGAAGCCTTTTCTCCCACACGTACAACCTGTCCATTGTTGCGGAAAGAGTATTAAGTTCAACATCGCTGGAAATATCGAATCTTCTGCTTGAATTCTGATTTCTTTTGTTGGATGAGTTTATTGCTGATTGTTCCATGTTCTTCACCGGTGGCTCAGACATGGAAGAAAACAACAAGGCGAAGGACCCCATCATCCGGGAAAATATCACTGCATCAAGAAAAAGGATAAAATTATTTAACTGAGTTACAACTATCTATGGTAAATAGAAGGTGTGGGATGAAAATGCTGCCCAGAGATCACTATAAAATTAAGACGGCGTGTACATAGTACCTCTTAATCTTACAAATGGTTTTGTAATGCTACATAATAAAGTTAAACTCAGTGCAATGATATCAGGATTCGGCGCTCGTGCAGTTTTACAGCAACTGAACAAGCATATGATAATCAATTGAAAAATAAAGCATACTTACATCTTAAGATTCTATTACGTGATCTATACCGCATCCTGCCCACCTCAAGGATCCTTGCAACATCCTCTCCACAGGCAGCCACTGAGTTGAACTGTTCCTTTATCTCCTCAACAACCTCTGCAACATCTCTTGTTCCAATGTTCTCTGGTAACCGTACATCCTCACTAACTATCATGGATGAGTGCTCCTCCAATCTCACCTTCTTTACCTTCACTTGATCATCACCAGCTGGCGCTGGACCTCCTGTTTTAGTATTGTCATCATGGTCACAGTCACAACTACACACACTCTCCTCTCCAGAGTCAAGAAAAGAAGCACTGTCCACACTCTCAATTTCACCATCCTTGTGCTCCATCGACACCTTCACCTTGGCACTGACATCCACATTGTCAATCCGGTTTGACGCTGTGCTCTCCACCGCCTTCCTCGCCTTCACTGACTCCCTCATTGACTCCAGCTCCGTCTCCTCTTCGAGCTCTGGGAT
This sequence comes from Paspalum notatum, assembly GCA_022530915.1. Lineage (NCBI taxonomy): Eukaryota > Viridiplantae > Streptophyta > Magnoliopsida > Poales > Poaceae > Paspalum > Paspalum notatum. Next base: position 32,212,793 of record CM039692.1, read on the forward strand.
CCCCTCCCTTGCCCTCACCTCACTCGAGTTGGGGCTGCTCGTGAACGACCCATTGGAATCGTATCCTTTCCCCTTGTACTGCGGAAGCTCCTGCTCATAGGAATCGAACGGGTTAAAGAAGTCCCACGGTGACGTCTCCGGCATTGGCATTGGCGGCGGTGGCGCCGGAGCCGCCGGTTCCCGGGCACGATCTTCCACCTGGCTATCCCCCTCCGTCGGCAAGGGGACGCCGTACATCGGGTTGCTGTACCCGTAGTTGTACCCCATGTATGACGAACTTGTGGCGACGTTGCCGTAGCCATACGGTTCTTGGTACACCGTGTTCGCCGGCGTGGAGCTGGCCTTCATGTAGTAGTAGCTGGGAAAGGTGCCATCTTGGAACGCGGTTGGGAACGAAGGGTAGGGGTTATAGGAAGCATACTCCCACGGCATCTCCTGCCTGCCAAAAACCGGGTCTTGAATTTGTTGGTGTTCCTGGGGCTCGCCGCGGCCGTGGTCGGGCAAGGGGACGCCAGAACGAAGGACGGGCGTCGGCTGCGGGATCTCGTCGTGGCCGGCGCCGCAGCCTCCGGGGCCGGCGCAGGGGTCGGAGGAGTCGGGATCGGAGCCAGAGGCGTCGTCGGAGTGGAAGTGGATGTGGGAGTGGCCGGAGTCGGTGTGCGGCGTGGCGGAGCCGGACGCGGAGGCGCTCCGCTGCTTCTTGGGCTCGTCCCCGCCGTCGTCGTGGTCCGAGGGCGGCGGCAGCGTGAGCACCGGCGACCCCGGCGGGGTGGCGGCGTGGTGGTGGCTCGCGAACCTCGAGAGCGCATCGGCGACGCGCGGGAGCGCGCGGAAGTACGCGGCGTGCGCGGCCGCGAGGTGCGCGCGGTGGTCCGCCGCCGCGCGCAGCAGGTCCCGGCGCTCCCGGCACAGCGCGGCCGCCGGGGACACGTCCGCGGCGTCCAGCCGCGAGCTCCGGCACCCCATCCCTTTCCTCCGGCCCTGGCAGCGCCCCTACGCCCTCGCCGGCGCCTGCATTGCCCTCGCCCACCCGCGACGCCGCGAGCGCAGAGAACGGAGGGAGAGAAAACAGCGGACGTGGGTAGAGCAGGGAGAGTGAGCAGGGGGACAGCAGCGTGGCGTGGCAAAGTAAGAAATGGTGGGCGAGCGCGGCGAGGCGGCGAGGGTGGCGAAGACGAGAACTGTGACGGAGCCGAGGAGGAGCGGCGTGTGCGCGCGCGGGGCGGCGTGAGCGTGACCGGGGCACGTGGAAGCGCTGCGGCAGAGGCGCGTTTATTATTGAGCAGGCCCTGGCACACTATTCACTCGTCCGTTTCAGTGCAGCTGCAGCGCCAGGACGAGAGCGAGCGGAGCGCGCTGCCAACACCATTTTCGGGTTTGGGTGGATCGGCAAAAATAACTAGTGTAAACTGTTACTAGCTGATTATATATGTGATTTTATTCATACAATTGGCCTGCTTGAGGTGGTTTCCAACCGATCGCACTATACTTATTTTGTATGGTTTATTTATTTACTTTCCGTATCACATGCATGTTCTCTGACCCTCTCCGTATATACATATAAATAGATATACAGTTTGCTAGCTAATCAGTATTTAACTGTACAAAATGCATGTCGACACGCTTGACACATGTCTAAGATTTTATCCGTCACCTATTTGAAAATTACTTGTTAACCGGACCCTCAACTAGCTAGAGTTAGCAGGTGCGGGGCGTATTAAGCTAGTGTTTGGTTGTTGAGCAAGATAAACTAGAATGGTATGGTCTGAACTATGTAATGGTTGTGTCTCATATTTTAAAGATGGAATGGTTTCATTCTGGATTTTGAGCTTAAGCCCACTGCCAATCTCACATTTGATATACAACTAAACTTTTTACATATATATATTAAGTGGCATGGCGTCAAGTTCAGTAGCGAATCAAACCAACCTAAATAGACTAGCACCGGCTGGACACGCATATGCAACTTTTTACACATGTGTGTCCAATTTTGGTTCCAATAAAGCACCACATTCTCATACATGTGCAGCGTATATAGGTACAAATATAAATACACTATAAAAGAGTTTACTCCCTCGACCTAAAAAAAACGAAGCACTCTAGTTTTGTCCTAAATCGAAAAAAAGGTAAAATTTGACCAAATTAATCTATAGAGAAATAACAACAATCGTGTCGCTAAACAGATATTCACGAAAATATATGTTATGGCAAATTTCACAATACTTATTTTGTTTCATAAATAGTGATACTTTTCATATAAACTTGATCAAACTTTTAAGTAAGATGCCTTGTAATAATGGACATTTCAGACATCGACACTATCACTAAGATATCACTTTGATCATCTATTAATCATGGTACATATTTCTAAAATATTTTAAATGTATAATATTTTGAACCTACTATTGAAGACGAATCTAACCATACCAATTTTAAAATGTGAACAAAATATTTGAAGAGATAGAGATGCATGTGGTTGATAAAATGGAGACGGGTATGTCATTTTTATGACTACTAATAGGTGTTTAAAATATTTATTAAGAAATTAATATTATGGTAATTTTTTGGACAGGTATAGTGTATAAATAGAGATATAACTATCACAATAGGAGTGGAAGACCTGAGGAGCAGCCAAGGAAAAAAGTTTTGACAGCTAGACTGGTAGAGCAAACTAGAGCGTGCTGGACCGTAGGCCCTGCGGTCGCTACTTAATACACTATTACCTCCTCTGATAAATATATGATATTTTTCAGTCCAAATTTATAAAAAACAATATATTGGACAGAAATTTTATAGTAATAACTTTTTGGTAAATTTTTGTCCATGTCACTGTAATTTCATTCAAAAATATACTCTGCAATAAGCCAATAATATGATTTACGGTATAAAAAAACCTAAGGGCTTGTTTCTATCAAAATTTTTGAATACCATTGTTTAGGAATACCATAGTTTACGATTATCCCTGGCACCAATATCATAGTTATGAAAATCTTGAAACTGAAAAAAAGAAAAAAAAGAAACTTTGCTAGCGAGCGGACCTAATCGACTCCTTTGCTTGGGCATGGCACAACACGGACGGATGAATAGCAAGTACGTAGAGTTGAGTCGGGGATCGGAAAACCGGCGAAACAAATGTCACTCTCTTTACTCCAGAGGCTGGGAACCAGGGATAGGACATAGGGGCACAAGATGCAAAATCATTGCATGGTGGCCGTACCGTCCCGAGCCTTGCTGTGACGAGACTTTATCACGCGGTCGCAGCAACAGATCGTGCTTTTTTTTATATTTGTGTTCCGTGGCAAATCCAACGCGTAATCATTGGCTCCGAACGGCAGTAAAACCGCTCGTCTACGCTCCGTTTGGCAGAGCTGTCCTCCCAAATCTGCGGATTGAATCTGGTTAGCTCATAAAGTAGTTTTTTAATAATCACTTTCTGAAACTGGAGGCTTGGAGTAAATAACCATTTCTTCTTAACTTAGAGACTGATCTTTCATAAAATTTGTCGTAAAAAAATCACTTTCAGCCACAGAATTACTTCTTTGATAATTACTTATAACATAGAATCAGAATTAGTGGCAACTTTACTGGACATGTGTCAAGCAGGTCTTGTCGGGTCACGTCGGATCAAGGGTGGGGCGCGTCTTGTATAGGATGGCACACACACGACTTTGTGCCTAACGCCGGATCAAGTTAGCCCGTGCACTCTAAGGATGCGTTGGGTCCAGTTTTTCACGTTAGGTTGGTTTTTTTTTTTTTTTTTTTGCCTTGGGTTAGGTTGGGTTTTTGGTAAAAAATTATGACTTGCGCTCGGCCAGTGAATATTGTGGATCAGAGTGACTGCTTGTCATCTGGATGATAATGCATTTATTTTTTATCTATTTTTCACAGCCCACACGGCCGCCTCCCGCGGTGGTCCGGCCCTGCGCTCTCGCCTCATCCCGCAGCGGCCAGTGTCCCGCATGAGACTATCTGCAGCCCTCTCCTCCACCGTTCCGCTACCCTGGGTGAAGGAAATATTTGGCGTAAAAAACGCTGCAGCCCTTTACTCCACAGCTTCCGCCAGGGCAGCGGAACTCGCCCGTTCCGCCAGATGTGGCGGATCCCTCCCCTTCCGCCACTCACTGTTGCTCATGGGCCCAGGCAACGACAGCTCCGTCGCGCGCGTGGACCGAAGAGGGGAGAGGTCAGCGCAGAGGTCGACCGGCGTGGAGGTCGGCGCGGTGCTTGGGGAGGCGGATCTAGGGACGGCGACCGCATGGAGAGGTGGGGATGGCGGCGGCGGATCTCGGCACTGCACACCGCTGTCGTTGCTCGTCGTCACGCACGCCGCCGTCGTCGCCCGTCGCCGCGCGCTCCCCTCGTCGCTGGAGGCCAACGCCGCGGCGGTGGGAAGCGCAGCGCCGGATCTAGGGAGGGGAGGGGAAGGGAGAGGAGAGGGCGGACGGATTTCGTCGGGGTGAAAGGCGAGGGACGCCGCTACTGGCCCGCCGGGGAGAGAGAGCCAGGCCGCGAGCAGCGGCGGCCGGAGGGCCGGGCGGGAGGGAGAGGAGGGCAGTGTGCGGCGGCGGACGGGGGTGGAGAAGCCGAGTAGGGCGGTGTGCCTCGGGAAGGGAGAGGGGCAGCGACGAGCAGGGAAGGGGGCGGAGGCCGTTGGGAAGGGAGGAGACCGGCGGCCGCCGTGGAGCGGGTGGGAGATGAGAGGATGGCGCCGGTGGCGGTAGTGGAGAGGGCGGGCGGCGATGGGGGAGCAGGCGGTGGCTAGGGTGCGGGACTGCGGGCGGAGAAGACGAGACGAGTGGAGGTGGAGAAGAATACATGGGCCCACATGTCATAGGTGGCGGGATGGGAGGGAATAGATATGGTAGTTGAATGTGGATGAATAAAATATTAGGTAGTTGGATGTGGAGTAAATATATAGAGGAATAGGAATGCGAGAGAAGTTGATTTGGAGGAATGAATCTTGCTGACTGGGATAGAATATTCTTTTTGGAGGAGAAATTTGGAGTAGTAGGAGTGTAGATAGTCTGACCACCTTCTCCAACAGTGGCATGGCCCCGCACACCCATCTTCTCCAGCGGAGGTTGGTGCCCCCGCGCGACCGGCAAAGCAAGAGAGAGGGAAGAGGAAGAAAAGGGGTGGCACGGTATGGTAGTCCTCCCTCTCACCGCCGTCATGCACACCTTCCTCGGCGGCGGCACAGTCCCGTGCGCCCGACGCTGGTCGACGGTCGCGACATCAACGCTCGGGGGAGGTCGGGGACCCGGCGAGGCGGAGGCGCGCCCCCCTTGCTACCCCTCAAGAACCACTTTGGAGGAATGAAAATGAAAAAGAAAAGTGGAACTAAGAAAAAAATAGACCCAATACAAAAACCCAATCACAAACATGGCAGCCGCATAGAAGTAGTAAAAAGAGAAGACAACAGGAAATCATTCGGTGAATAAATAACAATTTCTAAAAAATTTGGTCAACGTCCATCTATCACATGGTTCGGGTCGGATTTTTTTTCGAACCGATTGGTCGATGACCCGCCATGCCTGGGTCCAAGCTCGCCCCCTACAATTTACTCCCGCCCTGGTCATTCATTCTTCCCAGCGATCTCGCCGCGGCCAATTTCACCCACCACCAGGCCACCGGGAACCCAACCACTGTCAAACACATCTACCGCGCTGCGCCACTGTATACGTCTGTCTGGGCTTCCGTTCCGGCAGCGTCCGTCGACCGTGGCATTGAAAATAAACCATACTGGCGCGCACCCCGCAGGCACCTCCAGTTTTCTATTGTCTAAAATCCACGACGGCGAGCGGATCAAAGCACCAGCTCGTGAACTCACACTCACGCACAATCGCACCTCCAGTTTTCTACAACACTCCTTGTTCTTGGATGGTGAGGCAAACAAAAAACGAAGCACCAGCTCTTGTGGCTGAGCGTGAGGAGAAAAGAGCCCGCGACGGATCACAGATGAGCCGAACCACAAGGGCCTCGTCGGGGGTCAACAGCGTGGAACCGAGAGGGCCGCGGTAAACACGTCGGGCCAACGCACCCACCCGACGCCTCGAACTCCGCCCAGTTCGTCAGTCACAGTGCGCGCGCCGGAGGGATCACATGGAGATGGCGAGCGAGCTTGTGCCGCCTGCCGGGTGCCGGCCGGCGATCGACACGGCACAAGAGGCCTCTGGTAAATCCCACGGGCCAGTCGGGCACGGTGCAAACTGCTGAACTAGCTGAAGATTCTGACGAGACGCGTCGCCGATGCTGCTGCAGCCGCTTCCCAAAATGGCCCCATGCCGTCGCAGGCTTTCCGCTGGGCGGACCGGACCGGACCGGAAAGCGCAGAGCAGGGTTGGAGGCGAGCATGTGCGCGCCACGCGGGTCACTCATGACGGAGCCATGGCCGGACGCCGGGGGGATAACGTTTTCCAAATGGAATTGGAATTGGACGGATCGGGGCGCCCGGGCTCGGAAGTCCGCGATCCGATCGCGCCGCGGCGCCGCCCTGCCAAATCTGCCGTGCCGTTGCGAGCGCAGCAAGCAAAGCCTTGACAAGGCACGAGCATGACTCGTGTGGATTCAGATATGAAGGGCGAGTGGCGGCGGCACCACCAGGCCAGGAACGGAAGCCTGGTGCGGACGGAGGACAGGGGTGCTGCTGTTACGGACGGCACGGGGGTAAAAGATGAGTACTACTTGCTGTTACCGTAGCAGTAGATCAGGGAGGCCGAGGCAGGCCTATGCTATGCGCCTACTATGCGGCAGAACGGAGTGGCCGCGCTTGGAAATCCACGAGAGGGGCATGTGGGGGGCGAGGACTTCCTGCCACCACGACGGCGCCCCCGAGCACGTTGTTTAGTCGTAGCCGTAGCTCCAGAGGCCACGGACCGCGCGATTAGCGTTTAACTAGTCCGGTGATTGTACTGATGGCCGGTACTCCAGAATTATCACCGCGCGGCGCGCGCTCGTCTCGTCGTCGGACACCGGTTCCCGAGGCAGGCTGAAAGGTGCGGTGGAGGTGAGAGATCCAAGGGACGAGGCGAGGGCAGGTCAAAGCGAGGGGCATTGACGGATCGGTCCGTTGACAGGTGGGGCCCCGGGGCTCTCGGTGGCTTGTACTCCCACCCCGGCCCCACCGTCATTCTGTCAGTGTTCCATTCCATCACCAAACAAACAGCACAGCGAGCATCGGGCTGTGTTTAGATCCAAACTTCCTCAAATTTTACTGTGCAAAAAGAAGATTTCCCATCACATCAAAAATACCGGCACAGAGTACTAAATGTAGACGAAATTAAAAAATAATTATAATATACAGTTTAGATGTACTTTGCGAGACGAATCTTTTGAGCCTAGTTAGACCATGGTAGGACAATATTTACCACAAACAAACGAAAAGTGCTACAGTGTCCGATGTGATGTTTTTTGTCAAATTTTTACAAATTTTGCGTGATTTTCGAGTCCAAACTTTGGATCTTCGCCTCGCCGCTGGTCATCATGCGTCCGTGCACCCGTGATCGTCGCGACACGCCGACGGCGACAGGACTCGCTCGACGGACGACGCGAGCCGTGCAATGGATTCCTGACTCGTCGCTCGTACACGTACGGTGCCCCCCGCGCCCGTCCTTGCGCAGGCTAGGCAGAGGGGTGTGTGGTGTGTCGGCGGCTCGGCGCTCGGCGGGGGGCGATGCTTGCCGGAGGGCGGAGGGCCGGAGGGGGGCCAGCAGGCCGGAAGCGGGGCGTCTCTCTCTTGCCGGATGCGGCAGGAGCAAATGGCCGCTTTCTAGGCCGACGTAGGGTGTGGGGGCGGACGAGCAGAGCAGGGGTAGCCCAGCCCCCAGCACCAGCAGCTCGCGGCCGGGGGCAGCACTGGTGCACTGCTGCTGCAGCCTGCAGCAGCTAGGAGTACCTGCCTGCCTGCCTGACCAGCTTCACTGAATGGCATGGCTACGCGACAGGGTGTCTTTTTTTTTTTTTTTTGCTTTAGTGGCTGTGTTTAGATCCAAACTATTCTCTAAATTTTACTATGCAAAAAGAAGATTCCTTCCACATTAAAAATACCGGCACATGCATAGAGTACTAAACGTAGATGAAATCAAAAAATAATTGTACAGTTTAGATGTACTTTGCGAGACGAATCTTTTGAGCCTAGTTAGGCCATGGTAGGACAATATTTACTACAAACAAACGAAAAGTGCTACAGTGTGCAACAGTGTCGGATATGATGTTTTTGATCAAATTTTGACAGATTTCGCCTGCTTTTTGCCTCCACTTTTTGAATCTAAACACAGCCAATAATGCAGGCCGCACGGCCGGCAGAGGGCCGGGAGTCCGGACTCCGGTGTGGTGTGGGCGCCCGCGGCACGGCAGCGCTGTGTGATCTCGGCTGAACAGGCCCGTCGGAGCCGGCAGCGCTCGGCGTTCGTCTGTTGCACTAGCACTCCGTGTGCCAACACTAGGCAGGCAGGACTTTGCGGTGTTGAGGGGAGGGAAGGGATTTTTGGACATTTGGGGTAGTCACGGCCTCATGGGACGCGATTCAAAAGGGATTTTTGGACATTTGGGTAGGGGGTAGTCACGGCTTCATGGGACGCGATTCAAGAACGTTTAATTTTTTTTTTTTACGTTCAACTTACCTATTTCAGTTAGTTTATTATTACTCAGACCAAATACCCAATCTGATCAACGCCGCACCTGCACTAGCCATGACGTCGGTATCCGTTGTATGTTCACTCAGACCTAATCTCTAATCTAATCATGTTTTTATATCATACTAGCATACATGTACGTGCAACACGCACGTATTATGAGATGGTCGAGGAAGCAATAGAAAAAAAAATAGAATTAAAAAAAAAACCTAATTGATTGACGCCATTCCTTTTTCGTTAAAATAAAGAGAAGGAAAGTAACAGATGGGTATGTGTATAAAATGAGGTAAGAAATAAAAAGAGAAATTGGATGAAACATTTTGCATCTATGGATTTTGGACCTTTCCATCCTTTTCTAACCTTTTCCAAACTGTGCAGTGGGACCAACATGAGGGGTATAACTATGCCTTTCTTAATAAAAATTATTTTTTTAGAAAATTCGCTCTTTTCCAGTGAAGATAGACTAATGTTATATGCATATTGCGTAGTGTGTAAAAAAATGCATTACCATATTTGTGTACTACGTACTAACGCCACCGCGTACTGAGTAGGCACACGGAGTTCCTTTTTTACATCGATCGCTAGGGTCGCTCCGAGCGAGCAATTGCCGCGCGCAAAGAAAGGGTGGGGCCCAGTTGATGGCGTGGGGGTTTGGGGGCACGCTACCTACTGCCGCTGCCCCCCCCCCCTTTCTTTTTTTTTCATTTGTTGTTTTCTTTCTTTTTTTTTCTATATTCTTTTTCGAACTATATACTTTATGATATAATTTTATTCATTCATGAAAAATTATGCTGACATAATTTTATTCACGGAAAATAATGCTGATATAATTTTATTCATCAGAAAATTATACTGCCATAATTTTATTCACGGAAAATTATGCTGACATAATTTTATTCACATGCTGGTATAATTTTATTTATGGAAAATTATCATAATTTTATTCACAGAAATTTATGCTCCCCATAGCTGACATAATTTTATTCACGTGCTGACATAATTTTATTTATGGAAAATTATGCTGACATAATTTATTCACGGAAAATTACGTTCACATAATTTTATGACATAATTTTATTCATGAAAAATTATGCTGACGTAATTTTATGACATAATTTTATTCACGAGAAATTACGTTGACATAATTTTATTTATGAAAAATTATGCCGACATAATTTTATTCACGGAAAATTGCGAAAAGTCTAAATTATCGTTAACATGGAAGGACGAACCATGCACATGGTCTTGCACGGAGATGGGATGCCCGTCGGAAATGGAAAAACAAAAAGAAAAAACAACCGAACGGCCTTGAGTGGGGACCATGTGCACCTGCGCTCGGTACGATGGGAGATGGAACCCGCAGCATCGCTCGCGTGATTGGAGCTATCGCTCGCTCGGCTCGCTCAACGTCCGATGGGCTATCGCTCGCTCTGCTCGCTTCGAGCGAGCGATCTCCTTCCGCGTGCCGGTCTTCGATAGGGTCTAGACGAGTTTCTTTTTTTTTATTTTTTTGTTAATTTTTAGTTTAGATAATTTTATGTAAGCATAATTTTATCATGAATATTTTTAAGCAACCATAACTTACCACGATAACTTTATGTAAGCATAATTTTATCACAAATATTTTATGCAACCATAACTTATCACGATAATTTTATATAAACATAATTTTATCACAAATATTTTATGCGACCATAATTTATGATGATAATTTATGGAAGCATAATTTTCTCATGTAAACATAATTTTATCGCGAATATTTTTATGCAACCATAATTTAACATAATAAAAAAATAAAAAATAAAAATTTTATCTGGACCCACGTGGAGGCCATGGGGGAGTCGCTCGCTGACCACGAATCCAGCGAGCGCTCGTCAATTAGCAGTGCCCGTACGCACAGCCCATGAAAGTTTAAGGGATAAATGCACTTTACAATATAGCTCGGTCCACATAAGCCCACACAGACACAGCCCATCAGCCTACTGAGTACTTTGCGGTGAGCCCAACAAGAGCAAAGCTGCCAGCCCACCCCTGCGGCCAGCGGAAAACCAAGCCCCCGCTCCGGCCGTCCGCAAGGGTTCGCGTCGCCGCCGCTCGACGCCGCCGCCCGCCCCGCTTGCGCGGGTCGCCCTGCGCTCGTCCGCCGGCGACCTCCTCGCCGTCCGCCAGCACGCCTGCCCGAACTGCTCCCCGTGCGCGTGGTGACCCGTCCGTCCGCTACTCCGCTCGTCGAGTCAGCGCGTCCTACAGCAGCTCCGCATCCGCGTTTTACCCGACCGGCCAAGGCAAGGTAAAACTCTCAGAAAATCGATTCCAAACAGGGCCACGGTACCATGAAATCGATCCATCTAGCGAAACCCCAATGGTGCTTTCGTGTTGCGTAGTAATCATTAGGGTTAGGGATCCTCATAAACAGGTTCAGTATATGTTTCAAAATATTCCAGATTGGTAGATAATTGCTGCTTGTGACGCTGTTAATAGATGCAGAAGTATCTATTTCCAACTATATGTGCTTCTAGATTAGCTTCGCAGCTACAATCTGAATATCTTCGTGTGGGTTATTCTTCATTGCCGTTTCTCCTTTAATTTCAGTCTAGCACTCCACGAGGATGGCAAACAAGCGCACCAGTTCTATAGAAGATCTCCCAGAGGCACTGCTTGGAGAGATCATCAAACGGCTTCCCACGTGTTACGGCGTCGCCCAGGTAGAGGCAGGGGAGCCGGCGGCTCACCCCTGCTACGTAGATAGCGCTGGTCGCCGGCCGTCGCCGTCAACCGCTTGAAGCACAGGAAGCGAGTCGAGAGATTAGGGTAGAGATAGGATAATCTTATTGCTTGCGTATTCCAGATTACAATGCCCTCTTATATAGGCTTGTCTCACAGTCCCTCACAAACAATGGATTCTATCTCCTACGTTCTAGGCCCAATAAGCCCATCTAGACAAAACTAGCCTTAACTGAACTAACTAAACTAATGAAACAAGAGCGTCTATTACGCTTGATTCCAAGCCCAACCGGCCCTACTCCCTCTTACGCCTAACATATTGTTTGCCCCACATAACATCTCTCCCCCCCTCGACCAACAGCTCGTCCTCGAGCTGAAACTGAGGGTAATGCCGAATGAAGTCGTCCACGTCCTCCCATGATGCTGCAGATGCCGGCTGGTCTTTCCATTGGATCAGGACTTGGCGAACACCTCGGGCCAAACGCATTCGAATGGCGTGCGACGGAACAGGCAGAGCCGCCCCATAATGCATTGGTGGTAATTCTGAAGGAGCAGACGGCGATTCCCCATGAAAGGGCTTAAGAAGGCCGACATGAAAGACGTCGTGTAGCCGAGCACCAGCGGGTAAAGCCAGCTTGTATGCCACCGGATTGATCACCTCTTTGATCTGATACGGCCCGTAGTACCGCGGCCGGAGCTTGCCGCGTGTGTGAGGCCCTAGAGAGCCAGGTTGACGATGCCGGACACGCAACAGAACCCAATCACCGATCTAAAAGGTCACGTTGCGATGGTGGCGGTCATATGCGCGCTTAGCGACCAGCTGAGCTTGCTGTAAGCGGTGGCGCGCATCCTCCAGAAACAAGTCACGGTCCATTATGGCCTGATCCACTGCCGGAATGCGACAATCCCCGGCTTCGTAAGAGCGGATGGCCGGCGGATCGCGTCCATAGACTACCCGAAAGGGAGTGTCTTTGAGAGATGAATGGAACGCGGTGTTGTAGGTGAACTCTGCCCAAGGAAACCACTTCAGCCACTGGCGGGGCCTATCTCCTGTGAAGCAGCGTAGGTACATCCCAATCGCCTTGTTGACAGCCTCGGTTTGCCCATCAGATTGGGGATGGAAGGCGGAGCTCATATGAAGCTTTGTCCCACAGTGCTTGAACAGAGCCTTCCAGAACGTAGAGGTGAACACCGGGTCCCTGTCGGATACAATTGAAGTTGGCAAGCCGTGAAGACGGACAATTTCTGTGAAAAACGCCTGTGCCACGGACTCGGCGGAGTAGGGATGACTCAATGCAATGAAGTGCGCATATTTGGAGAATCGGTCGACCTCCGTGAGGATAACCGATTTCCCACCGACTTTGGGCAACCCCTCCACGAAGTCCATAGAGATGTCCGCCCAAACCGCAGATGGCACCGGGAGTGGCAGCAAGAGACCAGCTGCGGACAAGTGCTCCGTCTTGCTGCGCTGGCACACCAGACAATTGCGGACCCATTCTTGAATGATACGGCGAGCCTGCGGGGTATGGAAATCGCGCTGGAAGCGATGTAGGGATTTCTCCATGCCTTCATGGCACGAGTCGTGGACAGCAGCAAGAATACTTGGCAATAGTGGTGATGCCGGAGGGATATAGAAGCGGCGGTTGTACAGAACGACGCCATCCACCAAAGACCAAGGATCAGCCAGCTGCCCTTGCTCAATTTGCTCCTTGAGAGCGACCAGTGCTGGGCGGTAGAAGCCGCGGTGCGCAAGTCCTGCACCAAATCGAACTGTAGTGCTGAGATGGCGTGCAGGGCGCCCGTCTCCTCCATGTCACGGAGGGACAGAGCGTCGGCCACGACGTTGGTGCTGCCAGGCTTGTAGTCGACAGAGAAATCATAGCCCAGTAACTTGCTGACCCAATGGTGCTGCGGAATTGTTGCCAAGCGCTGATCAAGAAGGAATTTGAGGCTGTAATGGTCTGTCTTGACGATGAACGGTCTCCCCCACAAATACGGCCGCCAGTGGCGGACGGCTTGAACCAACCTGATGAGCTCCCGTTCGTATGCCGCCAAGCCCTTGTGCCGAGCCGCCATGGGCCGACTGAAGAAGGCTATCGGCCCCGCGCCTTGGTGAAGCACTGCCCCGCAGCCCGCGCCCGACGCGTCACATTCCACCGTGAACGGCTTGGTGAAATCCGGCATGGCGAGGACGGGGGCTGTGGTCAGTGCCGTCTTGAGGTGCTGGAAGGCAGAAACGGCGGGCTTCCCACTGGAAGCTATTCTTCTTGAGCAGCTGCGTCAAAGGAGCCGCAATAGCCCCAAAGTCGCGGACATACTTGCGGTAGTAGCCCGCTAAGCCCAAGAACCCCCGTAGGGCACGGACCGAGCGAGGAGACGGCCATTCCACGACCGCCTGTACTTTGCCTGCATCCATTGCGACGCCCTGCGCAGAGATGACGTGTCCCAAGTATGCCACGGACGGTTGAGCGAAGGAACATTTGCTGCGCTTGAGGACGAGGCCATTGTTGTGCAGTGCCTGGAAAACGGTGCGGATGTGGAGGAGGTGCTCCGACCAGGACGAGCTGCGGAGGACGGAGTTCATGAGGGCTTGGAACGTTGCTGGTGCGTTGGAGAGGCCGAACGGCATGACCAGGAACTCATAGAGTCCCTCATGTGTTCGGAAGGCGGTCTTGGCGATGTCATCCTCATGCATCCGCACCTGGTGATAACCGGAGCGCAAGTCCAATTTGGTGAAAAACTGGGCGCCCCGAAGTTCGTCAAGCAGCTCGTCCACCACCGGAATTGGGAAGGACCAAGATGTTACGGCGTTGCCCGGGTAGAGGCAGGGGAGCCGGCGGCTCACCCCTGCTACGTAGATAGCGCTGGTCGCCGGCCGTCGCCGTCAACCGCTTGAAGCACAGGAAGGGAGTCGAGAGATTAGGGTAGAGATAGGATAATCTTATTGCTTGCGTATTCCAGATTACAATGCCCTCTTATATAGGCTTGTCTCACAGTCCCTCACAAACAATGGATTCTATCTCCTACGTTCTAGGCCCAATAAGCCCATCTAGACAAAACTAGCCTTAACTGAACTAACTAAACTAATGAAACAAGAGCGTCTATTACGCTTGATTCCAGGCCCAACCGGCCCTACTCCCTCTTACGCCTAACATATTGTTTGCCCCACATAACACCACGACAAGTGATCTTAACTCTGTTTCCCTTGTGTCCAAGCAATTCTACACCGTTGAGGTGCAGCTCAGGGATGCTATTCACATTGGTTGTGGCGTTCAGCCCGTGACAGAGGCCTTGCTGTCGTTGTGCTCTCGGTTCCAAAACCTGTGCAAAGTCGAATTCGATTACTCTGGATGGACAGCCAACCATGGGATGCAGCTGGACAATCAAGGTCTCCGTGTGTTTTCATCTTCCTGCCACTCTCTAACTGATCTCACCCTAAGCTTCTGCTCGTACATCGATGATTCGGGTCTCTGTTTCCTAGCATGTTTCAAAAAGTTGATGTCCCTCAGGTTGAACACATTATCAAGAATGACAGCATCTGGTCTTCTCTCGGTGGCTGTTGGTTGCAAGAGTTTATCTGCTCTCCGCCTTATACGTTGTGAGAATGTACGCAGCGTGAAGTGGCTGGAATACCTTGGTAGGATTGGGTCGTTAGAAGAACTTGTAGTGGTGAAATGCAAGAGGATCAGTCAGTTTGACCTCCTATCATTTGGTTCAGGATGGATGAATCTCCAGAGGCTTGAGTTTCAGAGTTTATATATGCCAAACCAATTCAGTGATCATGATCCTTCTTACATGGCAGGCAACCAGTCCAGATATGAATTTTGCTGTGATTGTCTAAAGGATTTGACTTTGGCACGGATCACTACGGTGTCTGAAATAGGACTTTGTTCTCTCCTGAGTAAGTGCAAAGCGTTAGAGAACCTTTGCCTTAATTATGTTCTTGGTCTACATGACAATGAAATGATTACACTAGCCCGCAACAGCAGAAACCTTAGGAGTATCTCACTTATACTGAGACCTCAGCACTGTGAAGGTTGGGTTTTCAGAACATCATTGACTGATGACAGCCTAAAGGCCCTATCCCTCTGGTGTCCTATGCTTCAGTCTGTTGAGCTTTCATTTTTTGGATGCGAACCTGATTATCCTGAAATAGGCTTCACACAGGAGGGCCTTGTGAAACTTATCCAGTCCTGTCCAATTCGTGATCTAACGCTCCGTGGGGCCAACATCTTTGATGACGAAGGGATGAAGGCCCTCTCAGATGCACAATTCCTAGAGTCGCTCAGGCTTGTCAAATGCATTGCGATAACGGATACTGGAATGCGCCTCCTTGCACGCAGCCGATGTTTGATGAATCTCACGCTGGAGCTGTGTAATGATTTGACTGATCATGGACTGGCCAAGTATGCGTGTGCACGGAAGTTGGAGTCTCTAACTATTGAAAAATGTTCGAAGATATCTCTAAAAGCTGCGCAAGGTGCTGCTAAAACAGTTCAGTACACTGATGATTGCCCCAGCTACAAGGAGTGGCTTCAGTGCTGGCCGTATTCATGAAGAATGTGACCATGTCACAGGATGTATTGCCCGTAAATTCTCTGTTCTGATTTGAGTCTCCTGTTCAACACTGTCGTTTAGCATGTAATGGTGTGCTTGGGAAGACATCTGTTACTGTTAAGAACCATATTAGTAGGCCAGTTAGTGACTATTATTGTTTGCTGCAACTAGTTTTTCGTTGTGGCTTTTCAGCTATCTTTATTTTAAATCCACAAGAACATAGTCCCAAAATTCCCCATTTCAGGTAGTACGTCAAAGACTTGACTGTCTGTTTCAAGCAAATGTCACAAAACTTGAGTACTATTGAAATGATTGGGTGACCGATATACCTTGTGGAAATGATTTGTAAGACACATTGTTGTTACTTTCTCTTGGCAAGTGTTATGGCTGATACTAAAGGGTCTGTTTGTGACTGCTCGTTCCAATAAACCCACCTCCACTTTCCCAACTATGGAGTAGCTCGAACAAAAAGTTGAATTGGGTGGAAAGTGTGTTTGCCACAATACATGGTTTGTCTTTTTTTTGAGTTACCTAGTTTACCTTTGAGGAAATGGGCTGCGGAGGCTTGTTGGGCTGGGCTGGACGGCGGTGGGATGCATTACGTGCGGTGGGCTTGCTGTACGTCCATGCGTCGCGATGCCTACTGTTCATGCACGCACGCACGCTGTTGATGTCCATGCCGTTTGATTTTTCTTTTTGGCAAACAACAATTATTTATACATAATCAAAACAAACATGGCACGTGTCTTAAAAAAATAAATCATTTTAGTTTTATCTCAAATAAAAAAATTTAAAGTTTAGCTGACTCTTTAGAAACACGTATTCACATATTTTTAATTTTTTTAAAGATAAAAACACACTTTTCAAACAACCTTATCTCCATTTATGTCCGGTCCTGTACGAGTCGTACCTACTATTTATGTGCCATACAAAATAGTCTCATATGCCGACAAAATCTTTCTGCTACAGTGGTTGCAGTAGCTCGAGCGGTACATGAGGTTCTGGATTCGATTTTTGGTGGGAACGAATTATTTTAGGATTTAATAACTTTATTCTTTCAGTGGTAGGTGATGTCTCCGTCAACAGAGAGGTGCCTGTGGTGATTTCGTGAATCTCGAGATAGCCGGCTCTTTACACGGTGCTTCGGAGGTGCTCATAGAGGTAGGGTATGCGTGAATGCGTTCATAGGGTGAGTGTACGTGTGTGTTTGTGAGTGTCTGTGTTGTATTGTGTATTCGAAAAGAAAAAAATAAACATCTCCATTTGCCCTCCAAAAGGAGCGGAGGACAACCAAGGGGGCCTCCCATCTCCAATGCCACATCGATCTGGTGACGCGAGGTTCCTGCGAGCCCGACGCTGATGGTGATGGCGAGTGGCGACGGCCAAGAGAGGGCGAGAGGCCAACAGGTCGTTTTCGATCTCGATTGGAGGGGCCGGTTGCGCCCAAGTTTTCCCAAGTCGCCAAGCGTGTGCTTCGCCGATTATGAAAGATGACACTTCTCGTTTTGTGAGATGATGACAGACAATAATCCATGAGCTAGCTAACGCGGACATCATCGGCGTTGATCCAGTTGCCACCGCCCGGGACAGTCGGGATTGGCTCAGACAGTCCGACCCTGTGATGATAAGAAGGTCCGGGTAAAACACGACGCCTGCATAAAAAAGGTCGCCGGTCGTGAGTCACACTTGACAGCTCCACCTCCATCCCACGAAGCTGCTGATCATATATGTAGATGGCCTGCCACCGTCGGTGCCAGAAGAACTGACGGAGTCGCCCAAGTTTCGTCAGAGGAATGACGGTCGACCGAAGTTTCTGCGGCGTACGTGGCGGTCAGGGAGGCCGCAAAAGCACGTAATTTAACTCATGAAAGGCCACGGAGAAATCTGTGGGACGGCGTTTTGAGCCTTGGGGCTTTGCCGGCTTGGCGTCTTCTTGGCCCATTTCATACGGTACCGTACGCGTACGCCCGGTACCTGCGGTCGCGCGCCCGATCACCGGCTGTTTACCTCCTTGTACGCTGCCTGACGCTGCACCGTGACCGTGCGTCCGTGCCGCAGAAGCACGGGCGCTGGCAGACGGTGGACGCGCCGTCTGTCCTGTGAGAGAGGAAGAGTTCAGTTCCTTGACGCAAGCAACCGGAACGTGTGATCCACGGTGTGTCGGCCGCGGGCCACCTCCAAATCCGATCCTGCGATGGTACGCGTACGACGGTACGAGCATGAGCATCCATGTGCGAGGCCCGCCCAGGGCCTGGCAACCTGGCTGCCCGGCAGGCAGAGGCAGAGACCGTGGAAAAGGTGCCGGTCAAAACGAAGCAAAGCGAGCAAAAGCCTGCACGCGTCGCACGAAGCCGCGACGCGAACCGAAGCCGGCGGCAATCGCGGGCGTGCGGGGCCCCGGACGCGGACGGACCCGCGCGACAGCGTTTCCTGTTCCTTGTTTGTTTTACGGAGAACTGGAGAAGCGACAAGCTTCGTCGGTGTCTTCTCCGTGCGTGGGCCGTGCCGGAGGGAGCGCTTCAGCGGAGAGCGGACGAGCGCACCTGGCTGGCTGATAGGCCGCCGTGCTCCTCTTGCCTGATCGTGTGACTAGCGGCGGAGCGTGGTTTGCTGTTGTCTTTTTTTTTTCTTTCGCCGTCGTTGTCACCCGCCGTTCTCATCTCGTCGGCCTCCGCTTTGCATCGCCGGATAGCACCCGCCCGCCCGTGAGGTGAGGACAAAAGAGACAGGTTGCTTCCTCGCAAAAAAAAAAAAGACAGGTTGCTGTCGAGGCCGTCTCGGCGGCTGCGGAACGGCTGACGGCCGGGGCAATCGGCCATTGGGTTGTCCACCGCGCTCGCGTCGGCCGGCCCCAGCCGCCTCTTCACCACCCAAACCGATTTTACTACCTCTTCCCGCCGCCGTAGGTTATCCGTTCGTCCGTCCCATGATTTGTCGTTTCGTCTCCCCAACACACACACAAAAAAAGCAAAAGCGTCGCGCAGGCATCAGTTGCGCACGAGCCTCCGCTGTCCCGCCTTGATTCGCCGGCGGCCGGCCAGCGCCGCGCAGCGGCCCGGATGGGCCTGCCAGGTGCCAGACCCGTGCCGTGCGTCGGTGCGTGCCCCTGCGAGGCGGGCGGGCAGGGCGAAAAACTGGGCACAGCACAAGCAGCCTGACAGCGGACGAGAGGAACGGAGAGGACCGTGGAAGTCGTGGCCCGTGGGCGAGCAGACGTGGAGCATTCCTGACCCACGGCCACACGCGGGGGCGCATCCTGTTCATCATCCTGGATTCCTGGGACTCCGGGAGCCATCGGCGCACACGAATCACGGTCCAGGAGGAGCCGAGTAGGGAAGGGGGTCCAGGGCGGTGTGGTCGCAGAAAAGGATCCTCCTCGCGGTCGCGCCCATACACACACACCCAGCCAGACGAGATCGTCCCTCCCTCCCAAGCCGCCGGCCGTGGACCACGAGATCCGTGGCGCTCACGCCGCCGTCCCCGCGCGGGGCACGCAACGCAACGAGCGCAGGATACGACTCTAGAAATTCTAGAACAGACTAGGAAAACCGCGCTTCCCCAACGATTGATTCCACGGGGCGGCCTGCGGATAACGCTATTCTATTGCAGGCGAGGCTTCGCGGTACACCCCGTCCCCGACCGATCCTGCCGTGCCCGTGCGCGTCCTATGAGGTGGACAGCGAAAACCCCGGCCCAGGGGGGGGGGGGTCCCGTCCCGTTCCCTCACAGCAATCGATCGCCGCCACCTCGGGTGATCATCGATCGGGTCCAGCGGACGGGCGGGGTGCGGGCGCCGGGCGGCGGCCACAAGCATCTCTGTTTTAAACCCCTACCAAGCCTCCCTTGGCTCCTCAGTTCAGCCTTGGCTGGACGAGTGAGTTCGTACCCGGTGAGTTGCCTCTCCCTCCCTCTCTTCTCTCTGACTCTCCCCCCTTGCCTCCCCGTGTGTGGGGATCGTTTCCCGCTGCCGATTCCCTTGCGATTTCCGCATTTCGAGCCGCCGAGATCGATTCAAATCTCTCTCGGGGGTTCGTTCGTTCGGCTGCCACGAGCACCGAGGTGCCAGTTCCAGTATGTTTCGCCTGCGCAAGTCGACGAGCCCTTCCCTCCCATGGCCTGGCCTTCGCCGGCGCTCCGGTTTCTCCCAGGCTATCGGCGGATGCCCCCAGATTTCTGGCTTCTCCGATTGCCTTCTCGTGGGTCGGTTCTCAGGACCTCGATCCCTGCCTGCCGATTTTTTAGTTTCGTTCGGCGTCGCCGTCGCCTGCTTTTGCTGTTTGGCCGGCGCTTCTGCCCCCGAGGCAGCTCTCCCATGTTCCCCTCGCCTTGTGCTTGCGGCCGCCTGGTTAACCTTCCCTAGTAGAAGATGATTGGCCTAGTTTTTATGCAAGATGCCGGTACGCTAGCGTTCGTCTGTTCGACACATCGACACTTTCAGGTTGCCTCTCCGTTGTAGCACTGTATTTTGTCTTCTCTGCGCTGAAAGCAATCTCGATCTGCAGCGTTTCAGAGCAATTAACTTTGGCCTGGACGCGGGTATTGCGAGACCATAAGAAGTGAGCGCTCTGCGTATGCAGTCAACTCTTCAGGAGCCCTGTCCTGGCCGTGTGCTCGCTCGCTCGCTCGTTCGGTCATGCTTCTGCGTTTTCAGTTGTTCGTTTGCTAGGTTGTAGTAGTTTCCTTGTGCTCACAAAAGACCTTCCAGATTTATCTACCCATTTCTAATGAATTGGAGCTATCATTCCCTGTCACAGTAGTCGTGCTTCAAGACTTTTTGATTGATGCTCCGAAATCTGCCGTCTCATGTAATTTTTGCATATGAACTTGCAGGGATAGCTTGGTTCTCTGAAGACTGCCATTGAAAATGGTCAGCGGGAGGCCTGCGAATGGTGAACTGGACGCATGGTTCAATAGCCTCATGGTGTCATCTAGCAGCCAGATGAGGCAGGCCGAAAGTGGTGGACAAACGGCTGCGTTATCGGGATGGAAGGATCTTCCAGTGGAGCTACTGTTGCGGATATTATCTATTGTTGGAGACGATAGGATGGTCATTGTGGCGTCTGGTGTCTGCACAGGCTGGCGTGACGCGCTGGGATGGGGTGTCACCAATCTTTCCCTCTCATGGTGAGCAAGTTCCTATCTTCCACTCCACCTCTTTAATACAGTGGGAAGGGGGTATGAATTTCGGCTAGTGTCATTTACGCCTATTAATCAATTTTGGCAGAATGATTTGATTTTTCCCTAATAATTGAAAAGATTGTGCGCCGGCTGCTGGATTTCAAAATGTTACTCGATATGATTTTGCAGAATTCGAACTAAATCCTGCCAAGCATTTTTGAACTCAAGTTCCCTGTAGGTCTTGCTATTATTCAATTGTGTACCAACAGCCCCATGTGCTAAACCTATCCATCTTACGCTGACGATCTCATCCTTCCATCACAGTGCTCCAACCAGTTGGCCAAGTTAGCAATGTGTTTCAGGGGAAAGTGCTAGGAAATTTCGTTTGTGCTGACTGCTGATTTCCATGCTATATTGTACGCTGCTCTTACAGTTAAAGCGGAAACCTCACACATTATCCTTTATTTTAAAATTGGTTTGCTTCGGAAAGCAACCTGAACATCGCTTCTTTCAGTTCTGCTATACAAATCAACAATGAACTCTGAAGTTGCTTTAGGTGTATGTAACTTGCCATTTTGTATTCTACGGAATACAGATCCATATGCTTGTCTCATAAGAAGATTTTTTATGAGGTATCGTAAGAAAGTTTGATACACCACTGCAACTCTTCATTGACTTTCCTTTGCTTTCTTTCAAAAAAGACCTTCCCCTATAATTTGTCTGGATTGCCAAGTCATAAGGTTGCACTCCCTGATTTAAATGATATGCAATGAGCGTAGAAAAGTAGGTCAAGAAATGCCTCCCATCTATCATCACCGTTGCGGTTATACCAATTACCATACTATGAGAACAATTGTTTGTTGTCTTTAAACAAAATCAGTGATCTATTTCTAACCTGGAGGCTCAATGCAATGGGGGTTGAATCAAGTGCACAACATTTCAATCATACAACAATGTCTTTACTTCTAGACAATTCGTTGCAGCTAACACTACTTTCATCCTCCTTTCATACTACTGTTTGCTTTTAAGTTCCTTGTTGACCATCTCTGAAATTGACATTTTTCTTCCTGCTTTCTTCTAACAGCCAAACCCTTTGTGCTCGTGTGCCGGTGATATACATTTCTTTTAAATGATGTATTGGCTGACCTGAAAATTGTATCACTTGCAGGTGCAAGCAGAACATGAACAATTTAATGATATCTCTTGCTCACAAGTTTACAAAGTTGCAATTCCTCACTCTTCGGCAAACCAAATCTCAGCTTGAAGACAGTGCAGTAGAGGCTGTTGCCAACTACTGTCATGATCTACGTGAGTTAGACCTTAGCAGAAGCTTCGGGCTTAGTGACCGCTCCTTGTATGCACTGGCCCATGGATGCCCACACCTTACAAGACTGAACATTAGCGGATGTTCCAATTTCAGTGATACTGCCTTGACTTATCTTACATGCCGCTGTAAAAACCTGAGGTGCTTGAACTTGTGTGGATGTGTGAAGGCTGCTACTGACAAAGCTTTGCAGGTGCTTTTACCTCAATAGTTGCTAGCCATGTTTTATAGTATGAATATCTACTTAGTTTATATAATTTTTTATGCAGGTCATTGCTCAGAACTGTGCACAACTGCAATCTTTGAACCTAGGCTGGTGTGATGATATTACAGATAAGGGAGTGACCAGTTTAGCATCAGGGTGTCCTGATCTCAGAGCTGTAGACCTGTGTGGTTGTGTTCGCATAACAGGTATTGATCTGATTCTTTAGTAACTTATTCTCTTTGGCGATTGACAAATATAGGCAAAGGTTTTTGTATCTTCTTTCATTGGTGGATAAATGGGCAGTAGCTAGCACTTACTGGTAGGTTGGCTTATACTTTATACTCCCTCCATTCCAAACATATGTCATGTTGACTTTTGGATTCGACGTTTGGCCATTTGTCCTATTCAAAAAATAGTGCAAATAGTCAAATTATAAGTCATGCTTATTTATAATGACAAATCAAACCATAACACCATAAATGATAACTTTTAAAGAATTTTTTTGAACAAGAAAAATGGTCAAATGTCGAATTTAAAAGTCAATGACGACTTATAATTTGGGACCGAGGGAGTAGCATATAAGCCTTGACATATCTATTCAAGGTGTATCGTAACTTATCATATCGTAATTTTTATCCCCCATGTTTGTTACTTCAGTCCATATTAGAATGTTTCACTGTCAATCCATCATATGTCCCCAACACGTACTTTCTGAAACATCAGCTGGACTACTGACATAAGTTTCATCTAACGAAATCTGATGGGCTCTATACACACATATTCATGTCAGCATCCGTGCTTATAGTCTCTTGGATAACTGAACGTTTTATGTTTGGACTTTGAACATATTCATGTCAGCATACTTGCTTATTATCTCTTTGATAGCTGAACGTTTTATATTTGGACTTTGGGCATGAAAGTGGCATTTCTGGGGCAGTTAAATCACTGTATATAATAGTAAACTTATTTGTCGTTCAGTATATCAACATTTGCTGTCATTATCTCATACTCAAGATAAGCATTATACA
This sequence comes from Paspalum notatum, assembly GCA_022530915.1. Lineage (NCBI taxonomy): Eukaryota > Viridiplantae > Streptophyta > Magnoliopsida > Poales > Poaceae > Paspalum > Paspalum notatum. The sequence goes on from CM039692.1 coordinate 32,236,382, forward strand.
ACTCTATTCCTAAGCTTCTAACGAGCCTTGAGCATCTTATCCTAATCTTTTCAACTCTTCATCGTAGACGAGAGTGTGGTTGCTCTTGCCAATGGGTGTCCACACCTGCGATCGTTAGGCCTCTACTTCTGCCAGAACATCACGGACCGTGCCATGTACTCCCTCGCAAACAGCCGCGTGAAGAGCAAGCGTGGGAGATGGGACGCGGTGAAAGATGGGCTCGCGAACCTCAACATCAGCCAGTGCACGGCCCTGACTCCTCCGGCCGTGCAGGCAGTGTGTGACTCCTTCCCGGCGCTCCACACCTGCGCCGAGAGGCACTCCCTCATCATCAGCGGCTGCCTCAGCCTAACATCGGTCCACTGTGCGTGCGCCCTCCACCCGCACCGTGCCGGCAGAGCGCTGATGCCTAGCCATGCTTACTGAGCATGTTTGCCTGGTGGTGCGCGCTCCCGGCCCGGTCCAGAGGAAGCTCTCCCTGTGTACATAAACTCGGAACTTGGTGGTGTAATAAGAGACACTGCTATGGTAGGAATTTCGTGTGATAAAAATCAAGGAGTGGCGAATTCCTGGAGCGTTGCATGTACTCCAATGCCACTCCGGACATTGACTAGAAATGTTGTGGTATCCAGTGTATTACTGAGATGGTTCTTGTGTATTTATTTCATGGACTTTGTAGGGTTGCAGCTTATTTGCCGAAGCTTGACGGCAGAGGTATGGATCTGTTGTAAAATTTCACGTAGCGAAAATCACTAGTGGAACTCAACCATTGCCTCGGAAGCTAGCACTTCGAAGACATGGAAAGATTAAACTGCTTTGTGAAGGACTACGATCGATGTAAATTATCTTGATGATGGATATACTGGTTTAACAGACCGAGTCACCGAGGCCCTTTCCCTGAAATTCTAAAAAAATCTGCTGGATGGGACAGGGTCCTCGACACAGCAAGTATGTTGAGAATGCAGCACAGAGCAAGTAGTACTCATCAGTTTCTCACTCTCCGGAAGGCCCCGGTGAGGTATTAACTGCATCGTTGCGAAAACTCGCGACCATCGCAACTGCGGCCTGAAGAGAAATCGTGAGCAGAAACCTTTTGTTCCTAGGCGTGAACCGTAGTATGAACTACGGAGATCTTCCGCTGTTTGCTTAATGTTTGTTGGGTTAGATTCAAAACAGGCAGATGCTTCTCGCTGAACAGAGCCTTTCATAACCGAGGCCGGGCCGGAGTTGGGACACAACAAGGCGGTGGACGGGGCATATCAAGCGCTGCAATGCAAGCGCACCTGGGCCAAGCAATCAGCTGGCTCCATGCGGACGCGGGCCTTGCAATTCACATGCTATTCTCTGCAGGCGGACTGCAGCGCTCCTGGACTCGAACCGTGTGCCACGCGGCCCACCCATCGGCGGGCCGGGCGACCGAAGCAGGCGGCAACGGGGGCACCTCCGCGCCGCGCGAGTTGGGCGCCGAGCCATGACTGGGTGGCGCACGGCACGGACGCATGGCGGCAGTGCGGCACGGTGAGAGGTCGCGGGCGGCACTCCAGCGCGCCACCATGCCTCGCAGTTTCGCACGGCCGCCGCTGTTTCTGCTGCAGGGTGCAGGCAATGGCAAGGAACGCATGCGCGCTTCCGTTCCGCTGATCGGGCGGGCGATCCGGCAGTGGCCTGGCACCAGGTCCCGGTTGGTGGCTCACCTACTGCCAGGAAAAGCGACCGCTATCCCCTCCCATCAAGCAGGGCACAGAGAGAAAGGCCACGTTTAGATTCAAAATTTCTTCCTAAATTTCACTATGCAAAAAGAAAATTCCCCATCACATCAAAATACCGGCATATGCATGAAGTACTAAATGTAGATGAAATAAAAAATTAATTGCACAGTTTAGATGTACTTTACGAGACGAATCTTTTGAGCCTAGTTAGACCATAGTAGGACAATATTTACCACAAACAAACGAAAAGTGCTACAATGTATTTTTCAGCGCTACCGTGCTTTTCAGCGCTACAGTGCAGTGGATCTAAACACAGCCAAATCCATTATCCCGTGCGACGACCAGCGCAGCCGCCGATGGATGGACGTCCCCACTGATTGGACATTCCGGATAAGAACCTCCGGACCAGTATGCTACCTGCGTGGGTGCCAAGTGCCAACCAAGTCAACAATCATCGTCAGCACCCCCACTCCGAGAACCCCCGATTTCTCCTTGACTGAATACGCCACGCATGATGCTGTGCCTATGCGCAATGACACACCAGCAGTAGCCATGGACTATTCCGGTCAACAATTAGCTTTACTAATATCTGCCCGTTTACTCGATCCACGCATGGAGCAGGGTTCTCACCGAACCCCGCCTCGCAACGGGGTTACACTGTCTGGGCCACCGCACCATACGTTACGGCCTGCGCTGCACTGCACATGCGCACAAGCCACAGCAGTAGAGTGAATCGCTGCCGGCCGGGCAGGCCAGTGCGCTCGGCACAACACAACCCGTGCGAAATCGCCGCGTTCCACAGCCCGCCGCGGAGCACCCAAATTCTGGTCAGGTCAGGCCAGGCCAGGCTTGGTGCCGACGCGTGCCTTTTGCCGCGTCGCGCTCGGCTCGGCGTGGGTGGGTGCCGCTTTGTTATAGCACTGCCCTGCCGAGTCTGCCCCCACCGGACCCAACCCAACTAACCCCATGCGCGCGGCGCCCACCGTTTCTGCCGCCCTCCTCTACCCCTACCCTCGCGCCTCGCTTTTGTCTCCTCGTCGTCTCCTCCCTCTGCCTGCTCCTGCTCCGCTGCTCGCCCCTCTCGCCAGTCGCCATCCGCAGGCAGTCCGCTCGCGCGCGCGCCGAGCCTCCGCCCCGTCGCCCGACGCCGCGGATCGCACCGCCGCACGATCCTCGAAGGTAAGGGGACTCTCTCGCCCGCTCTATCTTGGCTGCATGCGCGGAAGGAAGAATCGTTTTGCTCCTCGCCCGTCCTCGGTCCTCCCTTCCTCGGCCCCCCGCTCCGTTGAGCGGTGGCAGGCCGTGCCGCTCCTGGAGGAGATGCTCCGGACTGGCCTGCTGCCGTTGGGGGAGACGAGGAAGGGAGCCTCCGCCGTCTTGGCTTGGCCACTGGGTATCGGGGATCGCGGGGTTTGGCTGGAGTTTTGCTCAGGGGGGAATCCAGCTTCGCGAAATCATCCGTTGATCTTTCCTCGCGCCTTTCTCTTGCGCGCGGTGGCGGCCAATTTCGTGGGCGATTTTTCTTCCTTCGACGATTTTCTGTTGCTCATTATTAGCCCTTATTTTTTTTCTAGTTATTTTCTTTACATATATGCCAACACGTATAATATTGTTCCAAGTATGCTGGTCTACCTTCCGCATCCATTTATTACTTAGGATTGAACAGCTTGATGTTTTTGTCTCATCTGCAGTACGTATTGCCGTGGGTATGTACTCTTTCTAGGTCCGAAAAATTGAATACGCGTATGTTTCAGCAGGTAGGATGTTATGTATGCCTAGTTTTATCCTTTAGGTATACTTCCCACTCAATTTGATTTTCGTTGCAAGGAAGCCGAGTTAGTCAACGCTGCAGGTCGAATAAGGTTGCCATGTCCTAGAAGCAACTCTTTTTTTCTGGGTGGGCTACAATCTTTTCCGTTCTTTTTAAAGAACTTGTCGTGGACAGCCTATTTGAATAATTAACCGATGGATTTGATTGATGGACTTGCTTTGCCGTGAAGAAGTACAGCTGTGACCTGCTTTCATACAAAGTCAAACAAATAGGACTTAAGAGATGACGATGGGTCGCTAGAAGTATGTGTCTTTTGCTGCGCTTATACGTGTGTCACACAGAGGCGGCGGATATTGTAGCTTATGTTTAGTAAGTCTATAGTGATTGGTACCAAGAACAAAGCAATAATACTCTGTAGCGTGTGATCTTGAAATGCTGTGGCAATTCATTAGCAGTATATTGCCGTTGTACCACTTATTTGTTCTTCTCTAACTGCAGGTGTTAGGAACGCACTGTTTGGACTACTTCATCAGTGGAAGCTGCGCATTGTGAGTGAAGTTATGTCTTTTGTTAGGCAAGCAGACCCATCAACGTCTTGTGCGGAGAGCCCCTACATCCACAAATTTGGGCCACCAGGCACAGTTTTCCCGGCACAAAGGTTTGCCCCTGGCACGGACTTGCTTCATCATGGACCTCAACCCTACAATGCTGAGGGCTACAGACAGTCTGGTTTCAGCGGGACAGCGCCTCATGCATTTCACAACTCGTTTTACAGTACTGATAGCCATATTATTGAGTCTCACTCTAATGAAGCGACATGTTCTCCAGCAATCTCCAATATATCTCAGCAGAACTCCCTGTCTTTGTCAGACAACCAGACCTCTGATCTTGAGGTAGAGTTTGATGAAGACGAGATCAGACTGAAGCTTCAGGAGCTAGAGCATGCTTTACTCGATGACGGTGATGAGATGTTTTCTGATTTGTCAGGGAGCATTAATGATGAGTGGAGTGATAACACGAAGAACAGCAACGAATGGACTAATACCATGAAGAACATTGTGAGTCCGGGCTCTCCAAAAGAGTCATCGCCTGAATCAAGCCTCTGTTGCCTCGACAGCAATAATGGAGAAGCACGCCATCCGAAACAGCTGCTTTTTGACTGTGCAGAAGCAATATCTGAATATAGTGTCGATGAAGCACAATCTATCATAACAGAACTACGACAGAAGGTAGCAATTCAGGGAGATCCTTCTCAGAGAATCGCGGCCTATCTTGTGGAGGGCCTTGCTGCCACAATACAGTCTTCAGGAAAAGGAATTTACAGGGCCCTGAGGTGCAAGGAGGCCCCCACTCTGTACCAGCTTTCAGCTATGCAGATCCTCTTTGAAATCTGCCCATGCTTCAGGCTTGGCTTCATGGCTGCTAACTACGCTATTCTTGAAGCCTGCAAAGGTGAAGAGGTTGTGCATATCATTGACTTTGACATCAACCAGGGTAGTCAATACATAACTCTTATCCAGTTGCTAAGGAATAACAGTAACAAGCCACGCCTTCTGAGGATAACTGGTGTCGATGATCCAGAGTCAGTGAACAGAGATGTTGGGGGACTGAAAGTTGTTGGGCAGCGACTAGAGAAGCTTGCAGAGGACTGTGAGGTACCATTTGAGTTCACGGCAGTGGCTACTAACATTGAGGATGTGACACCTGGAATGCTGGATTGCCGTCCTGGAGAGGCCCTCATTGTAAACTTTGCATTCCTGCTGCACCACCTGCCTGATGAAAGTGTCTCAGTTGTGAATGAAAGGGACCAGCTCCTCCGTATGGTGAAGGGTCTCCGACCAAAACTAGTGACGTTGGTGGAGCAGGATGCAAATACTAACACCACCCCATTCCTTGCAAGGTTGGTTCTCATATGAAAATTTTACTGCATTTAGCACACAGAATTACCTAAATCAATGATATATCATGTGTTCTGTTAAATTATCCATTTCAGCAATATGCTATATCATATGTGTTCTGTTAAAATGTGGTCTTTGAACTTCGTATTTGTATTACGCAGAGTGTATATACCATTCCTCATTTAGCCCTTTGATATGCAGGTTTCGTGAAGTATATGACTATTACTCGGCACTTTTTGATTCACTGGATGCGACCCTTCCAAGGGAAAGCCCAGATAGAATGAATGTGGAGAGGCAGTGCCTCGCACGAGAAATTGTCAACATCTTAGCTTGTGAAGGCCCTGACCGTGTGGAAAGGTAATTCTTAACAGCATTCTTCCATGAGTCCTGGTCTCATCCACGTTGCAAACCCAAAAACCTTTGCTGTTATGCTGCAGGTATGAAGTGGCTGGGAAATGGAGAGCAAGGATGGCGATGGCTGGCTTTGTGCCTTCCCCATTTAACAGCACCGTGATTGATGGCATAAGATCTCTACTGAAGTCATACTGTGATAAGTACAGGTTCGAGAAGGTCCACGATGGACTCCATTTTGGGTGGGGTGAGAAGACGCTCGTCGTCTCATCAGCGTGGCAATAGAAAGCTTGTATTGCATATCTTAGCACTGCCAGCGTTTTAGGAGCATCTGGTGCAAGGGCTGTAAAAAAATTTCTGTCAGGCTACTGTTAACCTATATCATATATATATACTCGTACCTAACCTTAGCGTGCTGCCTGTAGGCTTATGCGGTCTACCTAGTTTCTTAGATGAAATATGTGTGTATTGTACACTTATGTAGCCACTGTGGTGCACTTGATTTTGCCCTTCATTTGTAGGGTTAATCGCAATATGTCGACATTGATTCATGTATAAAGTAATGTATTGATGGATATGCTACTACTCTAGTAGCTGATACATTCTCTTAGCAATAATTGTTAATATAATCTAGTTATATCCATTTTATATTGGCAATCGTTATGGATGTTTAGAATAAATCTAGATCGATTTATATTTACAATCAGAGGAAGGAAGCATATGAGCTAAATAACAAAAAATTATCATTCTGAGGCGCGGCTATATATATCTATGTACTCCCTACGTAGTATATAAACACGAGGACTATGAGAAACATGAATATTTGTGTGGGACAACATTTTGACATATGGGGCTGTGATGAATGCAACGTTTTGCCCTATCCTTCCTGTGATCCTGTCCTGTGTGCTGCGGCCTTGCAAACGACAACACTGCAGCTGGCGAGCTGCACAGGTCTCTCCTTCTGCGCACTGCCCTTCTGCAGCGTATCTTCTGATCCTTCTGCAAGCAATGACAGAAGCTTCGTCGAAAAACACGCCGCAGCTGCGGAACCCCGCAAGCTTCTGCTACTAGCCCTGCTAGTACAACAGAAGCTGGCCTGACTGCCAAACGTTTTGCATCTGGCGAGCTTAAGAAACGTTTGACTTGGATTAGTAGATGCGCTGAATGATTTCATATATATTCGGAATTTCATCAAATTATTTTTTCAGTACTAAGAGGACAGCCGAATGATCTCATGTATACTCAGAATTTTTAGATCAGGTTAACTTTTCAGAACAAAGATCATGCTTTTAGATGTTCACTAGGCACCAAATGATCCGATGCAAGATTTGAAGTGTCTTCGTACATTCAAAGTTACAACTTTTTCTAGGCCCCATTTCTCAAAACAGCAGTATACCACTCCCCTACGTCGCTTTGATATCTTGACACCCTGATTATTTCGTACATATATCGCAATGTATTACTCTTGACACCGTGGCACTTCATACACATACCCAACTATGGAGAGTTTTTTTATTTTCCTAATGAGGATTAACCTGGAGCCTATATATAATAGCAAAATAAGTTCTGATTAAAATAAGCCAGCCAGGTTATTACATGACAATATAATACGTCTCATTACACTCACTGCATATAATACATCTCATTACACTCACTCTCGTATAGTACAAGCAAGAAGGGCAACCGGTCACGGGGGAGAAGCGTTGATTTGGAGGGAGAAAAAACTTACACAACGCAGTATATTTTTTTGGCGGAACACACCTCCGGGCGGATGTACTACATAGTACTACCTCCATGTTTTTACCATTTTAAGTTTAGAACAAGATTATCAGCTCATTTTTTGAACTAATTATCACGTTGTGAACGTCATACAAAAAGAAAACGGAGTAGTCCACATAATTAAGATGCTATATATGATCGAGCTAGACCAGGCGGTCCTCTTTGCCGGCGCCGTGGACGTCGTCGTCGGCGACCTTCTTGCTGCTCCTGGCGGCGTCGGCGGAGGCGGCCATCTCCACGTCGTCGTCGCCGGGGTGCTGCTGCTTGCCGCCCGCTGCCGCTTTCTTGCCGCCGCCGCCGCTGCCGCTGTTACGGTAGATGGCGTAGAGGACGAGCTGCACGGCGCCCAGGAAGCTCCCGCACCCGTTGGGGATCTGCACATGCACACCCGCGTTCATCAATCAACGGTCGTCGTCGTCGTCAGTCCAAAACACACATGCCACGCGCGCACTCGAAGGGTTTCACAATTGAAGGCGGCGGCCGGCGGCGACGCGCGCGCATGGGCGTTGCCTCGCCTGTTGGGCACGGTCCTTTACTCGACCACGTTGCCGGCCGGCGCGCGCAGCAGCAGGCGTGCGTGCATGTGGCTGTGCGCAGACGACTGCGCATGCGTGCAGTGCAGTGCACTCGGCTCAAACAAATGACACGATCATGCACGCATATGCATATATGTGTATGTATGTGCCGGTAGGTCAAGGGCATGGTATTATGCTTCTACACTAGTGGCCGGCAGATCGAGACAATGACGCAGAAACGCCTAGAGGCTGCTCGATCATGTCGAAAATCAATGCAAAGAGATGCATGACAGCGACGAACACATCCACAGCTCGATATATATTACATTGCTTGGTGTAGCTGGAAGCGTGCAGCAGTAGTGCTTACCGCGACGAAGGGGTCCCGGCCGAGCAGGCCGTAGACGAACCACGACGTGCCGCACAGGAACACCGCCAGCGACAGCAGGAACGGCATGTACTCCACGCTCTTCGTCTTCACCACCAGCCTCTAAATTAAACAAACAGTAGTTTGATCATCGACATCGATAACAACCGCAGCAGTGAACGCAGCAAGCATATAAACGTACTGATTGCTGAACGGCGAATCGCCTACGTACCATGATGGAGAGCGGCGAGGCGTACATGCAGATGGAGCAGACGGTGGCGGCGAGGCCGCACATGAGCTTCCTCCCCTGGCCGTGCAGGGCCAGCGTGGACACGAGCGCCACGGCGGCGAACACCGCCGCCACCGCCGACGCCAGGCCCAGCATCCGCAGCCGCGTCCGCCGGGACGACGCGAACACCAGGAAGATCACCACGTACACGATCTCGATCGCCGACCCGGCGCCGTTGATCGTCGACACCAGGATGTTGTTCGGGGACACGAACGGCAGGCCGTACCTGCAGCAGCAGCGTGCACGAACACGAACGGAATTAACCACGTCACATCACATCACATCACATCACATCACATGCGATCGATCGATGATGCATCACGCATATGCTTGTTGGTCGTCCATGCCGGTCACTGAGCAGGGCCACGTGGCCGGCCGGACAGGGGTCAATTGGACAATTGCCATGGATCTCCAGCCTCTCTTGCCGTGGCTCTATTCATCGATCTGCTGGCCGACGGATGCGCGACACGATGACCTCTGACGCCGACATGAGGAGAAGAGAAGACATTTCCCTGTCGTCCTCTTTTTGCCACCATCTTGCACTGTCCCTCCCAGACAGCAACAAAACTGGCGGCTACCCATGGTGTGTCCAGTGGGTCCTCGACTAATTGCAATTAAACTAACTTTACTATGCATGCGCTTCATTCATATATCGATCGGCAAACTTTTTGAGTGTTTGGAGGACTTATTACTAACTACTATAGGATATATGGTACGTACGCTGTTATTTAGCCAGCCAACAGATTAAATTTACTCTGAATTTAGTTCGAAGAAAAACAAATTTGGTACTCTGGAAATCTCAAAGTGAGAGAGTAGCATCAGCTAGCAGTGTGTGTGTTTTACCAAGCTGAGAGGAGGCAGTTGAGGAGTGTCATGTTGTACGGCACGCCAGAGAAATCCTCCGTCGATCTCCTCCTGATGATCCTCCAGAAGGTAGGCCTGTGAACACAAAACAAAATAGGAAAAAAATGTTTTATTAGTTTCCATAGATCGACATATCCGTTTAAGCCTTTAAGCAGTGTACTGTCTGATCGACTTGGTTGGATATCGATGTAACAGCTGAACTGCAACGTGTTTCGATCGAGTGGACAATGAATGGAATATCAGAAATGGACAAAGAAAGCTATAGACACCCACGTTGCAGAAGGTGGCAAAACCTAACCTGCTGTGTGTATTGGACGCTGGAAGTTTCCGGCTTAAAATATAGTAAAATGAATGAAGCAAAATAGGATACGCATATATAGACCCCGGCCACAATTGTGCATGCATGCCGAAGAAGCTTAATTTGTTCCTTAGCCACCATATGATTATTTAATTCGTACTCCTATTTGTGTAGGCAAAAATAAAGCTACGCGCGCATATGCTTGTGTTTGTCTCTGTATGAACTGCAATGCACAGTACTTTGAATGAGATCGATAAATCTTTACTGACTTGTTTTCCTAAATCCTAATATATGATTTTTATGAGCGAAATTCATTGTTACTATTGTTTTACCGACTCCTTTTGATATGATAGCAAAAATGAGCAAAAAATGATGGTGGTATATCAGTACTTACACTGGGGATAGGAAGAGAAAGAGGGCGATGACATTTCCTGAAACCCAAAAAGAAAAAGAAAACACAGTAAGTGAAAGAAACACGAGAACATAATTAAGGTCAAACTGTGAGGACTCGCAAGGAGCTAGTAGTAGGGAGCTGCAACAGCAACACCACCCTTACCAGAAATTCCAAATATGAACTTCACCACATCCTCCATCTCTTGCAGCTACTAGCACAGTATCTCAACCTCTTGGCCCTTGCACTCACGAAACCACCTTCGATTATCCTCCTGAACTGTGAACTACTAGCAAAGCTACAACAAAACTGAACTAAGACAGACTGAAGTTTTACTCTTAGGGAGAGGGAAGGTTCAGCTGCCCAACAAGAAGCTAGAGAACAGCTAAATGACAATCGGGGGTTGTGGGTGTGTGTTTGGATGGATGGATGGCTGCATGTATACAGTATATATAGCAGGAAGAGTTGGAGGGAGGAGGGCATCTCGGTTTCAGGCAGGCCAGGGGGAGGGCGCCGCCCGCTTCCCGCGCCCATGCATTGATTGCGTTCTTATCTTGACCTCTCCTCCCTCTGAAAACGAGTGCCCCCCGCCGGAGAGTGCAGACGTGGTTTGCTTGCAGGGGGGTCGGACGGGGCAGTGAGCAGTGTCGGCTTCCATTCCATTCCATTCCATCAAGATCAAGCAGTGTCTCAGATGAGATGCTGCAAGGTGTTCTAGCTTCTTTCTCTGCACACACACACAAGTCAGAGTCTGGCATCACGGCCGGTCCACTAGCTCATGGAACGTACTACTGACGGCCACCAGTTCCCTCTTGGCCGGTTTCGTGGTGAATGTCGTTGCCTGCTTTACACGACGACGCAAATGAAGACGACTGAAGAATCTAGCTACCTAACTTTATTTATCGATCGCTCTGTTCTTTCTTCCAGTTGGATCAGTGCCAAGATACCGACCAGCACTCCTGACGGAGAAGCTAGCAGCAGATCATTCTGGGCGCAATTGATGATTGATCTGCTCTTACACTTGAGGACACTCTGAATTCTGAAATCTTAATCAAGGTTCATGATTTCTGATGGTGCTCCGGAATGCTCAAGTAGTCTATGTTGCACGCACGTACAGTACAGTTCAAGGGTCGTAAACTGCTGGCATAGTATCGCTATATTCTTACTGGTATCAGTCTCCTACATGGCCATTCAACGCACGTCTACGTAGTACGTACGACGTGTAGTACACCTAATACACCGCCGCCATGCAACGCCAGCACGACCTGCGTCTTGGTTTCATATTACACTGCAAGGCTGAATGAGAGCTGCCGTCATTGGTCATCTCACACGGCCAGCAGTCTGCAGTCGAGGGGGTGCAGTGTACACTGCACCCCCTCGAAACTTTGAAGTTTGACCTGCATTCCAACACGAACATTATCTGAATGTCTGATGACCGATGGCGCCATGCTGGCAGACATTGCATTGCAGGAGGTCAGCTAGGAATCAATCAGGATGGGGTCAAACTCCATGGACACAAGCGGCGGAAAAAAAAACCGCGTCATCAGGTGATGAGGATATACATGCATGCGCAGTCTCTGCAGATTTCTCGCATGCATCGATCAGCGAATTAAAGGATCAGATATACTTGCAACTACTCCCGAGGCATCAACGGCTACCGAGTTTTGTACGTAGCTACGCCGCACAGGCACGGCTAGGCTGGTCCATCCAATGTGGCGGTGCTATCCGACCGTAACATCCAGCAGCTCAGAATTCCTGGCGGGTCTTCCTGTCCGCCTCCTCTGTGTCTGCATTGTCCATCCCGTACTCCGCCACAGCCACTCTAAGAACATTCCTAGGATAAGATTTATAATTGTACAGCCATCAAAAGTGTCACATTAAATTTATGGTAATATTGTATATTGTGTTTTATTTAGATGGCACTCTCTCCTCTCTCCCCTCACATATATAAAACTATCACTATCTCTCTCCATAATTATCTTGACATATCACCGAGCATATGTTGATGTGTCGTAGCATTTAATTAAAGAGAACGAAACATAAATGCAACTCCTACTGGGAATGGCCTAACCTTCATGGCAGCCATTGCGTTTTGGAGGACGGGGGTTTCTAATTCGATGTTACAATCTCCTCCACCTTCAGCCTTAAGATTTGTTCTGTTTGAGTAGTATTGGAGAGAACTTTGAGGGGGATTAAATTGTTAGGCTATACTCACTGGTGCCTTCCAAATGGATGCTCAAAGCACTGCACGGCATTGTATGCACTCTGCAGACATAGAGAAGTTTGAAATATGGACGGTGGGATGGGCGGACCAGTGATCACAATGATAACCTTAGTAAGTCAAACTCCCCCTCGGTCCCTTACTTCCCCTCTAATACCACCCAAATTGAATTAGACCTTAGAGGGCGTGCACGAGGGCGAAGGTGGTAGCAGATGAAGCGATAGCCGGAGACGAAGCGGTGGGGAAACCACTGGTTAGATGGTCGGTGAGGAAGGTTGATGGCGAGGCGAGTAGTGGAGGGTGACATTAGCGGAGGACGCAAAGAGGTATCACGGCGGTGATCGAGTGGGGAAGGGAAACCATAGCGCCATAGAGGCACCGTCGGTCAGCGGGAGGCAGCGAGCAAGGTGGAAGAGGAAGCCAGAGAGGGAAGAAGAGAGGCTAATGAAGGGGTAGACGAGAGATATATCCACTTAGATTGATGTGATTCTTGTCATTTTATTTCGCCGCTTTGTACACGTTTCTAACATCAAAATATAGGCCTCGTTTGGATGGATGTGTATTGGTGTGGATTGAGGTCTAATCCACGTGTTTTGTGCATAAAGTGGATTGATCAGTATTGCTAGGTAGCTAAACATGTGTATAGATTTTTTCATACGTGATTGATTTTCCACGTATAATACATATCCACAATTTGCCAAACAAAATCTAAATGTAAAACTAAGCGTCCTCTCATTGCTTGCTTGCACAGTCACACCACACCGGACACGGACGCATGATCGGTGGGATTCGAGATCAGATTATTCCTTAGAGCATAATCCGGCCGCGAAGCGCGACAAATTAAAAGGTACGGTGGCTGGAAAAGGTGTCCACATGCACGATAACGAAACTGGGGTTCGGCCTGCGTGCAGTACTGTGCAATGTACACGTGACAGGTGACCATTGCGCACGGAAACCTTTGGAGGTGGCTTTGTTGGGACGAGGACGAGAGGCATTTTCCGCATTTTCTCTGCAGGAATTCTCTGGAGTGACGCAGCATCTCTACCTCGCGTGCGAGAGCATTGTCTTAGAGCATCTCCTAGAACTCTCAAAATATCTTTCCAAAACTTGATTTTATGGTTAATAAAAAAAAACAGTGGTCCAACAGTTCCCAAACTCAGCTCCCAATCTTTACGCACACCCAAAACACCCAGCCTTCGTCCTCAGATTCCCGCACGCACACCCTGCTCCCAATCCTTCGCGTGCACACCGGTTCTGCCGAATCCTCCGTTTTTCTTCACCAAACAGCTGTGGTCGTAGCCGTATCGCCCTTTCTTTTCTGCGAGGCATGGCCGCCGCGGCACTCGTAGCTTTGGCGGAGAGACGGTGATGCCCGTGGCCTTCTCCTAGTGCAACCCCCAATCTAGACGTCGGAGTCGTTCATCTTCAGCCTATGCCTCTAGGGTTCAGTCACGAAAGACGAGAATCAGGACCACTCGTCCTCGTATATGATCGCCTCCACTCCACTTGCATCTCTTCACCGAATAAGCAAGCTGGCACTGGCTGCTCATTCTTCTCTTTGCCCGCCTCGCATCAAACAAGCAGTACTGGTAGTCTTTGCTCTCCTCTCTATGATAGATCCTATGTTTCTCACAGCAACCAGCATCCTGCGCCCTCCCTCTTTGCTCCAAATCCAAGCAATCCTAACTCACACAATGTTGACATGGTGTAAATTCATTTATTTTTCCATCAATAAGAATAAATTCATTTATTTGGGAACTGTTGGAGACACATGTATTTTTCTAACCCAAATAAAATTTAGGAGGACCCTAAACTCTAGTTATTGGGAGTATTTTTTGGGCACCGCTGAAGATGCTCTTATGACCAATACGGCAATACCAGAAGGAAGGATTAAAAAAATGGAAAAGACCAGAAGGAAGATCGGATGCGCTTCCGATCAAAAACAAAAAAAAAAAAAAAATCGCATGCCACTGGCTCACGTCACTGCACATCATGTCTCTGTTAAGGGGTTTTTGAATACCTATACCTAAAGTTTAGCCACTAAAATGTAGTTTATTTGTTGCAAACAGGATAGAATTCATGGAGGTCAACTCATCCTATACATTGGACCATTAGCTTCTCAAGGTGAGCTAAAGTGGGCTAATAAGGACTAAAGCTTAGTCCTTCGTATTCAAACACCCCTCTTTTTAAACTCGATTTGAGTAGGTTTGACCTAATTGTGATTCCCATTCTGGTCTACAAGAGGCTGAAATATGTTGCTACAGGATAACTCCTTTTGGGGAAATCATGAATACAACTCCATATACTCCCTCCGATCATTAATATATGATTTTTTTAGTGTAGTTGCACTAAAAAACGTCATATATTAATTACCGGAGGTTGTATTAACTTTATTTGGTTTTGAGATTTTCACTCGTTTTTTTGGCAAAACAACTACCCCACAATACACACATTAAGCTGATGTCACTCTATTTTACCATCATGGAGCGAATGAAGCATTCATTATTTACGTTAATGATTTATAAAAGTATGTATAAAAGTACATCCCCTAGACATGTAAGTCGACATGGGCACGAGATTAGCTATCCAACTCCAAGGCATTGCATGGGTCATCCATTGTGGCTAGATTCAAGGGTTGATGATCTCCTAATACTTCATGGGAGGTAAGAGTTACTATCGTATGCTCCCACCCTACTTGAATAAGTGATGTTTTGGGTTGTCATAATAAGTCAACCATTCCACACTAAATATATATGCATGTAATTTGACAAATTGTTGGTGGAAATTTATATAGTTTTGACTTTATTTTTACTACTGAAATAGGCCTTGCTTACAGAAAAATCTATTGTTGGTCGTCTTACCTCTCAATAGGCAAGCCGCACGAGTGTTTACTCATGGCATCGATCACCAACAGATGAACAGAATGACTTCCTAAAAATAAAAATAAAAAATGTCTCTGGTTCACTCAGTTGAAGGCAATGCCATGGGCTCGAGGTTGGTTTACAAGAACCACAGAAGTACAGTTCTCCGTTTCAATCAAAAAGGAAGAGAGTAGATTTCATTCCACTTCATTATAGTAGTATTTTGGATAAGCAAGCGAAGTGCTAATTGATGATTGCTGCTTCGGCCGGATCGAGCTCTGGAAGAAAAGTAAAAAGGCGTATCTCACACATTCACACTCTGGAAGTATGCAGGAATCATTGGAAAAAGGGACGCTCTGCTCGTTTAGGGTTACCACAGAGCTAGTATCAACGAGAAATTCCAGACATTTTTAGAAAATGAAAACGTTCCGACCTCCGCAGCCGCACACATGTTGGTTCCCTGCCTGTCATGGCCATGAACACAGATGCATGCGTTGATATGCTTGACTACTGAGCAAGACACATAAATAAATGTACCCTGATTTGAAGGGCTTAATTAGTAGCAAGCTGATCTGACCATTTTAGTGGACGAGCAGGGAGCAGCACACGATGGTGGATCGGACAAAGTACGACGACGGGAGGATCGGAGGCTCTCAACTCTGTGTCTTGGAGTTTGACACTGCCATGCAAGCAGCGGCTCTAACTCTGGCCACGAGCATGCGTGCGTTAAGTTTTTGTCTTTGCTACAGTTCCCTAGTACACGTCCTGTTTGCCGCGTCACTTGAGATAAGAAACCCTGCCAAGTGCCAACTGTGGATGTGTGCCGACTGGACGACGACGACGGTACGAGAGGCGACTGATCTCGGATCGAGTGGCCGACGAACTAATCAGCGCGCGATCTCACGACACCTACCGATGATGGCCCCGTTTCCTATTAAATAATCACAGCCATCCCTTGCGGCCTTGCTCTCTTGGACGACGATCACGCGCGCACACTGATGGCAATTGCCAATTTAATTTGACTGACAGGTTGCAGCAAAGTACGTGCTTGAAGCGGCAATGATGCAAGGTCATCTGAAACATTGAAAGAACTGAAGTTGTGTGTGTGAGAGAGAGAGCACTAGCGTATTTTTCTGCGGTTTTATTTCCTATTTTCTCTGTGTTCATGTGCCTATCACTATGTTAGGTACTTTCTCCATCCTAATTTGTAAGTCATTTGACCAAATTTGACCAACTCATCCTATTCAAAAAATGCGAAAATATGAAAAAAATCAAATCGTAGTCAAAGTATATTATATTTTAAAGTAAATCGTAGTGAAAATAAATGAATAAAATGTATTATGAACTAAACAAATTTTTCGCAGTCAAAGTATAATATATTATGAACTACATGGAGTAAGGCACAATTTTTCGCAGTCAAAGTATAATATAAGCAACAATTTTTTTTCGCAAACATGCCATGACGTGTATTTCATTAAGAGGATAGCAAAATTATAACTGCATGGAGTAAGGCACAGCTTACGAACCATGACAAAACACAAAAAAAGAAAAAGAAAACCCAACACACGAAATCCAAAACGACACCATTAAGGTCCTGCAAAAGAAAAAGCTAGAGACTTACACACCCAAGCCACCACGGTGGCCAACAAAGGCAGGGTTTTGCCACAACGACACCTAAAGAAGGGAGCAACGCCTATGGCGCCACCGTTGCTGGACCAAATCGGACAAAGTTTTCATTCGGCAAAAAAGGAGAGAGACAACAACAACGCTTCCATAGTGAACTACATTGTAACGTAGCCATTGTTGGAACCACACCAAGTTAGCCACAGAGCTTTCACTCGAGTCTCCCAACCCAAACCCCAGCAAAACTGAAAGCCCACGGGCAACAACGGCGAGCAACCCTAGCAAAGCAACAAGCACATACATGACACACGGCAGCTCCATCGGAGACGACAAGACGACGACGAATTAAGCAACAACTTTGGAAGTTGACCTTTGACATGCATGAATCTTTGGATAAAATTATGAATTATTTAAGTTTCAACTATGAAAGTATCATTTTTTTTTTATTTTAAGCTAAAGTCATTATCATTGGAACAACGACAAGTGCGGTCGCGCAAACAGAAGGTGTTCGTTCTGTTCTAAAATGTTGTCCAGGCCCATGGAAGCTGTCAATTAACCAGGGCCGTGTAAAGCCCACTAAAACAAGCCCATTTTCCATTTACAGGCGATTGGCCATCTTGGACTCCCGTTGAAAAAAGACAGAGAGATGCCCATTTTCCATTTCGAGAAAAGTCAACCGTTCATCCGCCGTGACGCGCCCAAGGTCAACGCCTCTCTCCGCCGTCCACGGCCTCCTCCTTCCTCGGGGGCGTCCTCCCGCCACC
The DNA here is from genome assembly GCA_022530915.1 of Paspalum notatum. NCBI lineage: Eukaryota > Viridiplantae > Streptophyta > Magnoliopsida > Poales > Poaceae > Paspalum > Paspalum notatum. The sequence goes on from CM039692.1 coordinate 32,254,080, forward strand.
CGCTTTCCTCGTGCGCGCATTTCCGCCACCCGCCGCGCGCTCCGCCTCAAACACCAGCACCACACGCCCCCCCCCCCCCCCCCTCCCCTCCATTTGCCCGCCGTGCCCGGACGACGTACGGGACGAGGACGATCCCAACCAAGCGCGAGGCGAACGAGGACGAGCCATGGCGCCGAGCAAGCTTCGCCAGGCGCTGGGCGCGGTGAAGGACCAGACGAGCATCGGGCTCGCCAAGGTCGGCAGCGGCGGGTCCCTGGCGGCGGACCTGGACGTGGCCATCGTCAAGGCCACCCGGCACAGCGAGTCGTTCCCCGCCGACGAGCGCCACATCCGGGAGATCCTCGCGCTCACCTGCCTCTCCCGGGGCTACGTCGGCGCCTGCGTGTCCACGCTGTCCCGGCGGCTCGGCCGGACCAGGAGCTGGGCGGTGGCGCTCAAGACGCTGGTCATCGTGCACCGCCTCCTCGCCGACGGCGACCCGGCGTTCGAGCAGGAGGTGTTCTACGCCACGCGGCGCGGGACGCGGATGCTCAACATGTCCGACTTCTGCGACCGCTCCCGCGCCGACGCCTGGGACTTCTCCGCCTTCGTCCGCACCTACGCCGCCTACCTCGACGACCGCCTCGAGTGCCGGATGCAGGGCCGGCACGGCGGCGCCGCGCGCGGGGGCAGGCCGCTCCTCGAGGAGATGTACGCGTCCGCGTCCCCCGGGAGAGAAGGGGACGCCGAGGCTGATCATGGCAGGGCGGTGGTGGCGCTCGTGAACAGGGACCCGCCCACGAGTGAGATGACGGTGGATCAGCTCCTCGTCAAGGCCAACCAGCTGCATCACCTTCTCGACCGCTTCATCGCTTGCCGCCCCGTCGGTGAGTCCGTGGCGTCGCCGTGCGCCCATGCCCATCATCCATCGTGTCAAGACGATGCAATGGCATCCCTACATCGGCACGAATTTGTGCTCGGCGTACGTCGAGGTAACTGATCGATTCGTCGCAGGCGCGGCGAAGGCGAACCGGGTGGTGGCGGTGTCGCTGTACCCGCTGGTGAAGGAGAGCGTGCAGCTCTACTGCGAGCTCACGGAGGCGATGGCGGCGCTGATCGATCGGTTCCCGGAGATGGAGACGGCCGACTGCGAGCGCGTGCACGCCCTCTTCTGCGGCCTCGCCAAGCAGATGGAGGAGCTCGAGGCGTTCTATGCGTGGTGCAAGTCCGCCTGCGTGTGCCGCCAGTCCGACGTCCCGGACGTGGAGGTGGTCACGCAGAAGAAGCTGGAGCTCATGGACGAGTTCATCCGCGACAGGCACGCCGCCGCGGAGTCGCAGCAGAGGCTCCCGCCGCCGTCGCCGGAGCCGGTGGCAAGCCCAGAGCCGGCCCTCGTGGAAGAGGAGGACATGAACGCCACCAAGGCCCTTCCAGCGCCCGAGGAGCCGCCGCCGGCCGACGAAGACGCCGGCAAGACGGCGCAAGCGGAGCCCGTACTCCCGCTCATCGTCGCGGCCGACCCCGGTCGACGAGGAGGCCGACTTCTTGAACCTGAAGGCGGACGCCATGTCGGGCGCAGAGCACGGGCAGCAGCTGGCTCTGGCGCTGTTCGACGGCAACCCGGCGGGGTCGGCACCGAAAGGGAACGTGTTCGACGAGTCCTCGGCGGACTGGGAAACGGCGCTGGTCCAGTCCGCGAGCGCGCTCGCCATCCAGCGCGCCGAGCTCGGGGGCGGCCTCAGTATGCTGGTGCTGGACGGGATGTACAACCATGCGACCGTGGCCAATGCACAGAGCTTCTCCGGCAGCGCGAGCAGCGTGGCGCTGCGGCCGCCCGGGGCGCCGGTGCTCGCGTTGCCGGCGCCACCAGGAACCGGCAGCGCGGCTGCAGGAGACCCTTTCGCCGCGTCGGCGTTGGTGCCACCGCCGACGTACGTTCAGATGTCCGACATGCAGATGAAGCAGCAGCTTCTGACGCAGGAGCAGCTGGTGTGGCAACAGTACGGCAAGAACGGGATGCAAGGGCAGACGGCCTTGACAGTGCTAGAGCAGCAGCCGAACCAGATGCAGCAGCTCCGACCTCACGGGGGTCACAATTACGCAGGGTATCGGACCACTTAAATTAGTTAGCAACAAATGTGGTTTCACTCGAATTCTTAGTATTCAGCAAAAAAAAAAAAAAACACGGGGACCCGGGGGGGGGGGGGGGGGGGGGGGGGGGTGTGAAACAGAAAATCCTAATGTTACCGCAAATCCAAAATTGCTAGCAGAATTCCTTTTTTAAAAAAAGTGCTACCGCCGTTGAATTTGTTAGTTAATTTTTGAAGAACATAGAAAACCGGATGGAGTAGCATTTTAAGTGTCAGACTGCACTTTAAACAACAGAAATACATTGCGCTAATCAAGCCACAAGAGCATGAAAGAGCAGTGATGAATCAACGATCCAAACGGCCAGTGGTACAATAATAGTATCCATATCACGATAATAACGATGGTTCACATATTGTCGCTGAAATACACATTAGTTTAACTGCAAATACTTAAATGGATGGCAAGCCAAGTAGCCAAAACACACAGATAACATACTGATTGAAGATTTACACGCCACATGCTTTTATTTGATTCTCAGCTATGAGCCGAGCTTGGCAGTCAGCTCAACCAGTTGGGAGCATGCAGTAGTCCATGCAGCTTGATCGAGCACTGAGCTTGCAAGATATCAGTGATCTGCTTGGTCCAGAAGGGCAGCAGATCATTTCATGAGCAAGGAAGCCGTCTCTTGGCTCCATGGTGGATGAAGAGTTCGTACCAGCATAACTGCATGTTGCAACACCCAAACTATTTCAGACAAGAAGTTCCCAAGAAGGCTAAAACATGACAACTATCTGTACCTCTGAGACACTTGCAGACAAATCATGATTAAGGGTACTGCATGGTTGGGTCCGAGTAGTTGGTTGCCTCGAATGTGGCAAAGCCGCCATTATCGAGAGGAAAAACATCGAAAATGCTAGGCATTGTTGGTTCCATAGGACCTGACAGAGAAGGAATATCATAATAACCATTGTATGTGGACGGAACTAGAGGATTCTGCATAAACTGATTGTCTTGAGCAGGAAGTTCAATGGGGAAGCTTGGATCAGGAGCAAGGAGATCATTCAATTCGAGATATTCATCAGTAGAGAGTTCTCTGTCAGGTGGCACGGTATAATTTGTGGTGCCCGCATTGCTGGAGCTGAAGTTGTTATGCATGTTTCCTAAACCAGCAATCCCAGACAATTCATTGTAGAGGTCAAAAGAGTTAACTTCAAAAGCATGAGCCTCAGCTTCAGACATTGGAGGGAGACCAGAGCTCTGCAAAAGAAGTGAAAGCAAAATGAGTTGAAAAAATATATCAGAAAGAAATTTCTAATGCAGAAGCATCAAAACGATGTGTTGTCAAGGAAACTAATTAATAACCAGTATTCGTTCATACCTCAGCAAGAGTATCATGAAGAGGAGAATCATTCAGAAATCTAGACAGCTCCTCCAACAGAAATCCATCATGTTCATGAGGATTGTACATATCATTGACCCCATTGGATACATTGTCCCCAGAAACACCACCATCTCCAGGCTGCTGAGCAGATATATCTTGTATAGCAGAAGAGGCAGCAATAGTATGGCCAAAGGTGAAGTCCTCAACACAGGTTGATGCAGCGGCATGATCAAATGATGATTCCTCCCCATCGCAAGCAGCAGATGAATTGTGTTGAGGTGGTTCCTGAACAGCATCTGCAGGGACAGCAAGCTGAGCGTGTGGTCCCTCCGTTGGATTCACTACTTCTGATGAGGTCATCAAAGGAAACATAGAGGTTTCTGCTTCTGCATTATCCCATTCGTCTTCGTTAAATGGAGCCCCATATTGCTCCCCAATCCTAGGACCAAGGCCACTTTTCTTGAAAATTTTGCAGAGTACGTAAGCATCCTGGATTTGTATGCACAAATTAAAATGAAATATCAATGATGGAATACATAACATATGCCACAAATTAAAATGGTAACGCAAGCTCAAACGTATTGGATTTGTATTGATGGCGCTTTTTCTGCACATTTTCAACATTCTTTATTGCAGAGTTGTTATCTATATTTCAAAAGACAACAATTGCTTATCATACACCACAATGATTCTTTTGGATCAGCACTGCTTAACTTTACAGATATCAGCTAAACAAAATTCTTGTTTGTTTATAATACATAGAACATAACAAAGAATCATTTCACTGCTTGATTTTCCACAGCATATAACTCATAACAATGAACCAAATACATTGCAGCAAACCATTTCAACAAGGAGCATTTAATAAATCATTTATAATATCAACAGGGAAGCATTAAGAGGCAAATAGCATTACCTTTGAGAAACCAGCAGAAACCAAATCATCATCTTCCATCTTGTATTCATACATCACCCAATCAGTTCTGTCACCTTTAGGGGCCTTGCCTTCATGAAATATCAATGTTTTCTTCATGCCAACAATGCGAGAGTTAAGCGTAATTGTTCTATCTTTTCCACTAGTTTTCCAGTAACCATTTGGTGTCGCACGGTTTGTCCTAGATCCATTGGGATATTTCTTGTCACGAGGACAAAAGAAGAACCATTCAAGATCTTTGCTACGGAGAGAGGACTTGTCTGCAAACAAAAAAGAATATAAGTGCATGACATAAAATCAAAAAAAAAAGACATGAAGATTAACAAAACATTTGCTAGTCTCAATTGAATATTTTACTTATTTGAGCACCAGTTACACAAAATAAAAAAGATGATTGCAAATGAATTACCAGGTAGATCCCAGGGAGCAAACTTGTACAGATCAACCTCTGATATAGCATCTACAATAAGTTTCTTTCCCATAATCTTCCTCTTCAAGTAGTAGGAAATGAGCTCAACATCTGTTGGGTGGAAACGAAAACCAGGAGGCAGGCTAGTTTGCGCCATCACCCTAATCCCTCTCTTGCCTTCAGCACCAAAAGAAAGATCCAAGGCAAGAGCAGAAATGCTTCTAGGAGATCACTAGTTGACCAGGAAGAGAAAAGCTTGAGTGCACAGACAACAGTATCTAAGTGCACGAATCGGCGGAGCAGAGCAGGAGAGAGCCTCTTTCAAAAGCGTGAACACAGAATACAGCAAGGGAAGACTTCAGAAGGCTGCAGTGTGTGCAGAGAGCAGGACAGTCCAACCTCAAGACAAGTCTTCAGAAGAGAGTTGGGAGATTGACAGGACCAAAAGAGATGTTGGTCAAGTCACAGAGAGAGATCGGAGAACACAATTGATGAGAGAAACAATGGTTGGCAAGACTCAAGGGAAGCAGGAGACCAAGCACTCGACCAACGGATGTTTGTGAACTGAGATGAGAGAACTTGAGTCTTGCCAAATTCACCAGCTACAACTGATTCACATGGTAGGAAGTATTCGCACAAAACTCCTTAGTGTTCCACTTGTATCAAGTGAAATCTCGGAATTTTATGCAATATATGAACCAGAAGTAGCACGAGAGGAAATAAGGGTGTCCTCCGGCGACTTCAGCAGACATGAGTGACGAGGATCAGTATCCTGCATCGAAAAAAAACATGATAGGTGAATAAACGAAGGATCATGTATGGAATAATCAAAATTTGCTAGTATGACACTTAAAAGAATGATTTTGCATCATGACTAGATGCCGCGACATCACTGATGCCTTCCAGCAAGTGTAGACCGTATGGTAGAGCATATTCCAACAAATAACACCTGCCAGTAGACAGCTGATTCTAAAGCTCAAACTACCCACACAAGTATCACACAAGCAGACCACACAATTGTCACATCAGCAGACATGCATCGAATCACCATCTAATCCACCTTTCACAAGCATATTCACAGTATTCTGCGAGAGGAAATCAACTAAATACTGTACATACAACAACCAAGCCAACGACCAGTCACACAGATATCCAACCATGATCAACCAAGATCCAAGTCTACGGTACAAGTCAACGTCACGAAACCAAAAGCCTAATCAACCAAACCTTGAACCGCATCAAGGCATACGAGGCCCAAGAAGATCAGTCACATAGATATCCAATCGGACACCGAATCGACCAGGCCTAACCCTAATTCGCAGCACCAACGGCAAACCACCCCGCACCCCCCCCCCCCCCCCATCGATCGCAGATGACGCCGTTCCGATCCACAATCCTCCGTCCCCAATCAAGGAATTGGCGTATCGATCCCCCGAACCTCTCAATTTGAGACAAAGGCCCGCGCTTGCATCAAACCCCAGATCGATCCCAATCCCGATCCAACCGGCCCAGGGCGTACTGAATTCGTACAGATCGACGCAGCAGACGATGAAAGAAAGGAGATCGGAGGGAGAGGGCTTACGGGGGCGACGGAGGGAAGCCAGCAGGCCGACGGGGAGGACCGGGGAGGAGGAGGAGGTGCAGCGCCGCCGTCTGGTCAATGGAGATGAGGTGCGGTTGTTGTGGGGGTGGGGGGGTTCGCGCGGCTGTGCAAGTGCTCTTTTATGGGCGCGGGGGTGTGGAGCTGGGCCGGGACACTGGCGAGTGGGCCCGGAGGGTTTTTGTTATTCCTTTGTTTGCTTCCAACCCCCGCCGCGTTGTGCGACTTCGGGGAAACTTCCTCGGCACGCGAGCTGAGACCGTGGTTGCCAAAAATTCCACGCAGGACCCCAGAACGCCGTGTGGCCGTGTCCTGGGATTTTACGTTTCCACCCTGCGAGGGTTTAAGAAATATGGAAACTCGATGTTAAATATGTAAATTGCTCCTTTGCTGCTACAAAATTATGGAAGAAGTCTACGCTATCTTCTAACATACTCCATATTACGGTTAGACTGATCTCACGAGTCCCACCGTTTATATTTTAATCTCAATTTTGTATATAGTGTTATACATATCCATTCGCATGTTCGGGTGACATTAGCATTGATCTGCTTAAATCCTTCACATAACCGGATATTCTATCTAAATTATCTAAAACCGTCTAAATAATATCCTATGGTAGTTTTATCTATGTGGCATTACATGTGGACAGCGGCGTGGTAGAGATGTTTTTTAAATTTCATTTCGCTCCTAAACTATTGACGATCGTTTGCATAACCTCCTCGTTATATAAATGAATACTCCCTCCGTCCCAGAAAGGAAGTCGCCCTAGATCCCCGAGGTGAAATTTGCAGAAAGGGGAAATGACTGTTATTCCCCTCATTTATTTCCTTTCTTCCCAACCTCTCCGGCTCCCGTCCTCGGCCGTGTGCACCTGCGGTCGCCGCTCCGCCCCTACGCGCCCAAGCCGCTCCACCCGCACCTGCGCCTGCGGTCGCTGCTCCGACCCCCTGCGCGGCCGTGCTTGCCGGGGCCGCCTCCGTGCTCGCCATGCTTGCCGGAGCACCAAGCAGCGGTAGAAGAACTCGAGAGGGAGAGAAGAAGCAAGAGCCACCTTCGCCACCGGGACGCGAGCGAACCTCGCCGCCGGCCGGTCGCGAACCTGCTACACCTCACGTCCAAGACGAGATCCGCACAGCCTCGGGCGGCAGGAGCTAGCATGCGCGCCCCCGCTCCTGACGCGTGCCTAGGCGGCGTCCTCGGCGGTCGCAGCGGAGGCAGCCAAGCAGGGCCGCGCCGCCGCGCGAGATGAAATACGGGGCTGCAGCCGGGCGGCGGCGCGCGGGAGGAGATGCGGCGTGAGGGGCAGCGCCGCCGCGCGAGGATGCAGCCGGCCGTCGCTGTGAGAAGGCGCCAAGCTGGTACCGCCTCCAATGACGCCACGGAAGGAACTACCGTGGCCGACCTCGACGCAGAAGCTGCTGCCACCGCAGCTGACGCAGCGGAAGGTGCCATCCCCGGCAACCCCGTGGCAGGAAGCCGTGGATCTGGGCTGCCTGCTTTGGATGGGGACTGTGGAGGTGGATGAGGACGAAGAACACCGACCGCAGCAGTGTGTGAGGATAGAAAAAATCTTGCAGAAAGAGGGTGCGTGGTCTGATTGGAGCAGTTGGCAGATGGTAGTGGCGGGTCCCATTGAGGAAAGAGGGTGACCGGTGAGAGGCGACGATGCGCAGACGACAAGTTTTGTAGAACGACTGGCTTTTTGGGACGGAGGGAGTATTTAGTTTCTTTGAGTGTGAAACACTGACTAAGTCATCACCGGTTTAAGATGGTTTTTACATTGTTTCACAGACAAGCTCTTTTCGTAAACTGAGAAGTTAATCTTTTATTGTATTTTTAGATAAATATTCTAGCTAACCCACTTGCTATTTAGTATGGTTTTAAGACAAAGGATGGTTCCAACAGAACGCCATAGTACAAAATAGGTATTGTAGTTGCATTGTAAATAGAGTGGAATTTGAATATGTGCAGCGAGATGGGTGGACTAACGAAACCGGTCTAAGGCTGCACTGTCCTCTAGTCATCTTCACACCATTCTTTGGTGATTTTAACAACTCAGCATCATAATAAATCAAAATCCATTTATCCAAACTAAATCTTAAGTTTTGTTCGGCTTAAAAGGGGTTGAAAGGGATCGAGGATACTAAGTCATTGTCTATTCAAACTTGATTAATTAGTGAGGAATTTAATCCCCTTCGATCCTCTTCAACCAAATAAGGCCCTAAGGGTTGTCTTCCTAAACCCTAAACCATTAATCTAAGGTAATTGGACACACCAGATTTATAATTTGGTTTGGAGACGTCAAATTTATAATTTTAGGTTATCAACGAAACTATCATGAAAATACATAGTTGAAAAAAATCTTAAGCTAAAGTAATTGGTGCTTGCATTTGGATGTGTAAAACAATATAAACACATTGTAAATGTGATACAGGTAAAATAGAGTTTTAGGGCTCTTTTGGAACACAAGATTCTCAAAACGTAGAAATAGAAAAAACACATGATTAGAATGACAGTGCAATCGAAATCCTACAGAAATTTATAACATAGGAAAGTCATGAAATATATGTTCGATCATGCGCAGAAAAAACACAGAAAAAGACACAAAATGAAAGAAAACATGAGGTTGGACCTCATGCTTAGGCTATCCCCAACGGGAATGCCCAAATACACTGTCTATCCCTATTCATCCACTATTCCAACTATTTTCTTTCTGTTTACAGTAGCGCTACAGTGTCAAATGGTACAGTAGACATCCAATTTACTCTGCCATTGGGGATGGTCTTATTTTCCTCAAAAAATTGTTATGGAAGATGCAATTCCATAGAAATTTGAAAGGAATGGAAGCATTTCAATCCTTTGTCCCAAAGGCTCATGTCGAAAAATTCTTTATTTTTTTTCCATTCCAAAAGACGCGTGTTAAATAGAAGGTGAGATGTAATGGTTAGGAGGTGTTTAGATCCAGAAACTAAAATTTTAGCTCACGTCACATCGGATGTTTCTAGAAATATTAAATATGGTTTAATTAGAAAACGAATTACACGGTCGAGGAGTAAACCACGAGACGTTTTTATTAAATCTAATTAATGCATAATTAACGACTAGTTACTGTAGCATCACATTTGCTAATCATGGACTAATTAGGTTTCATAAATTCGTCTCGCCGTTTAGTCCTCATCTGTGTAATTAGTTTTATAATTATACTATATTTAATACTTCTACTTAGCGATGAAATCTCTGATGTGACTAAATTTTACTTCGGGAGATCCAAACGCCCTTGGTCGTTGAAGAGTATAGCTTAGTAGAGAAAATAATTTTTTACACAAACTAGTGTAACGAGGTCGCATGAGGAAATATAGAAAGACTGCATTCAATGCAATGGTCACATAAACCAATAGAGAAAATAATCTTACGCAGAAATTAGACACAAATTTTGGGGAAAAACTGCATTCAAACTCCTGCTTCATTCTTCAACCTCCGCCACTGCAAACCTAGCCGGCTCGCCGCACGACGAACTTGCTCCCCTCTCGTAGTCTCGTCCTTTCAGTCCCCCAGCCCTCCACGCCGCATCTCTCCTTGCGTCGGTCGCGCCCCCCTGTCGTCACCATCCTCTCCTCTACATCGCTGTTCCTTCTCGACATGTTCAGGAAGTCCGGCAAGCCGCCGCCGGCGGCGGCGACGCAGGAGGAGGGGAGAGCGGAGCTGTTTGCTTCGTGCTTCTTCGCTGACCTCGGCCTCCACCCTACCCTCTGCGCCCACCTTCAAGGTCGCGCTCTATCTTTCCTTCACAATACATTTTTGGCTGTCTCTGTGACTCTGTATCACCATGAATTGTCTTATCCAGTGAATGTCTGGTCGAGTTTGCTACATGTTCCTAGTTTATTTTTTTGGCATTAAATGGAGTAACAAACGTGCGTAGCTCTTGGTGGTGGTTCGAATTTGTGGAGGTCACGCCTGACGAAATTGATGGTCAAATATAGGGTTTCTATCAGCGCCTTTGGTTTAAGGGGTGTACTCTCCGTCATATGTCAGTCACTCAGTCCAGTATGCAAAAATCGATGGTGTCACCCATTCTTCTGCTTGCTAAATAATATAGGAAAATGTTGAACATAAATTTGCAAAAAGGGATGTGCATTTTTCTGCTTGCTAAATAATATCCTTCCATTCTTTAATTTAGATAAGATGAGTTTCCAAGCACCGACACGAATTCAAGCTCAGGCAATTCCAGTTGCTTTGTCAGGACAGCACATGTATGTTTTTTTCATACTCTGATTTATTACAAATCCTTAACCGAAGTACTTTTTGTAAAACAAATAAATAATGTTTTGCATTGCCAATCTCAGGCTAGTGAAGGCTGCAACTGGCACTGGGAAAACGCTTGCCTACCTTGCACCAATTGTTCACCTTCTCCAGATGAGGGAGCCTCGTGTTGACAGAACTCATGGAACTTTTGGTAATTATTACCTACTGTTCCTTTTTTTATGTTTCATGTGCTGCATTCCATGGATAAATTCAATTTTACCTCCTGAATTTCATTTTCTTTAGCTCAATGTATTTAGCCACTAAATTTGAATGTGCAGTAAAGCCAAGTCTCATTCTTTCCTTTCTTTATAACCTTACACCATCCGCTGGTTCTTCTAGAATCGTATGATCTTCTGCAGGACTTGTTCCTTGTATTCATCATCTTATTTTGGAGACGATTTGTTGTCACCTTGGAAAAAAGTACGACAGATTAAACTTGTTGATGCATCATGCATTTTGTTTTGATTCAACTGGCAATCTTGTCTTGTCTTCGACTCTTCGTATGATTCTGGTTTGTGGTTATTTCCAATGGAATTTCAGCTATGTTAGCTATCGTTATAGAAAAAAAATGATTCTGATCAGTGGAGTATGCATCAAACAAAAATTATCTGGTGCACATGATCAATTACTAAGTGATTATGAGTTTGTGACTCATCTACTAAAGCCATATCGTGTTGTATAATGAAGGAAAAAGACCTTGTGCTGACAAATTCTTCTCTTAATCCTCCTTTAATACCGATTGAATGTTACTAATAATTATTTGATGTCAGCATTGGTTCTTGTGCCAACACGAGAGCTTTGCTTACAGGTTTATGGGATTGCGCAGCAGCTGGTTCATCGGTTTCACTGGATTGTCCCTGGTTATGTCATGGGTGGGGAGAACAGAGCAAAAGAGAAAGCAAGACTGCGAAAAGGTATATCTTGTCCCATAAATTCATTTATGGGAAACAAATGTACCTCTATCTCTATGTGATATCATGCTTTGACTCTGGACATTTGTTTTTAGGAATATCAATTCTCATTGCTACCCCTGGGCGCCTTCTTGACCATTTACAGCATACCGCTTCATTCGTTTATTCAAATCTGCGATGGATAGTTTTTGATGAAGCTGACAGGTTTGATGGCAATGGTCTCATCATTTCGTTTCAAAGAATATTTCTTATTCGGTGGGCACAATATTTACCACACTTGTGTTTTGTGCTAATGCAGCATTCTTGAGCTTGGTTTCGGAAAAGCAGTTGAGGATATTCTAGAGCACTTGGGTTCAAGAAATGGCGTTCCTAGTCAAAATAAAAACATAGGGGAGCAGATCCGAAGGCAAAACCTTCTCTTGTCTGCAACTCTTAATGAGAAGGTGAATCGGTTGGCCAAAATTAGTTTGAAAAACCCAGTGATGATTGGCCTTGATGATCAGAAGAAGCCTTCAGGGAAATCCAACATTATGGGTGACAATCATACTTCTCTATTATCTGATGAGGAGGAGGATGAAATACTGAAAAAGCAGAATGGTTTGGTGGAACATGCTGTTGATGATTTCAAGCTTCCTGCACAATTGGTTCAAAGATATGTTAAAGGTAACAACAAGTTGCTTGATTTAAACATTTTAAAGCTCATGTTTGTCATTTCTTGCTTAGGTGGTATAACAAAGCTTTGCTTTTATTTAGTTTCATGCGGTTCGAGGCTTGCAGTCCTCCTTACAGTTCTCAAATCTCTATTTGAAAGACAAGTCTCTCAGAAGGTGAGTTCCATATTATGTCCTTAAGCTGTTTATACATTTCACTGAACCATAATGTTTTTACTTCAAGTTGCCACAGATAGATCCTAGAAGTCCTGAGACCTCAAACTATTACAAGTTACATCCTTTTTTTTTTCTTTTTTCAGGTTGTTGTTTTCTTGTCAACTTGTGACTCCGTAGATTTTCACCATACAGTACTCAGCCAGCTTGAGTGGAGCTCTGGCCCACAACTTGATATGGATAAGAAGAAAAAATTTCTTAGTTGTAAAGTGTTCCGTTTGCATGGTAATATGGAGCAGGACGATCGCAAGAAGTCATTTTTGGGTTTCGGTTCTGAGAAATCTGCAATTCTTGTGTCTACTGATATTGCTGCTAGGGGCTTGGACTTTCCAAAAGTCAAGTACATCATACAGTATGATTCTCCAGGGGAAGCTTCTGAATACGTTCACAGGTAAGGTACCTGACTCATGTCCTTGTCCGATGCACCTGTAGGATTTTTGTCTATTACTCCCTTCTAATTTTTGTGAACTAGTAAATTTCACAAAAATACAAGTTGTTTGTCAAAATTATTGTAAAACTACAGCTTTAACATGTCAAAAGTTTCACAAAACTATGGATTTAGTGCGCAATGTACCATATAGTTCTATATTAGTTTCCAATGTTCACTTTGTTGCTGTTATAGAACCTCTTTTTATCTAGCAGGTTGCTTGTACAAAAGGCAGACGTACAGTGTATTCTTACTTGCTATTTTGTTCTGTAATTTCTTATGAAGATGATAAACACCCGACATATAAGCAACAACAATGTACTTTGCCTTTGTTAGTTCTGAATAACACTGTCCATTTCATTATAGGGTTGGAAGAACTGCAAGGATTGGTGAAAAGGGGGAGGCTCTCCTCTTTCTGCAACCTATTGAACTTGACTACTTGAAAGATCTGGAGCTACACGGTGTTTCATTGACAGAATACCCCTTTCAAAAGGTTTTGGATAGTTTTCCTGTAAATGGAGAGAGACCCCACAGAAGGAAGCAAATATCCTTAGACATGCATCCTTGGATAATGTCGCTGCAGAGGTCGCTGGAGGGTTTCGTTGCAGCCGAGGTAATGTATTACCTTTTCTCTCCTGTGACTGTTTGGGTAAACAAGTATGATGTTTCACCCCTTTTAATGACGAGAGAATTTGCACATGCGAAATACTTTTGCTGATTGTTATGAATATCGTAGACTATTGTGAAGCTTTAAGCAATGGTTATCAATTAATATATCTATCCTGACACTCTTATCCAGGATGCAACAAAGAAGCTTGCCAGGGATGCCTTCTGTTCCTGGGTTCGTGCCTACACTGCCCACCGAGGTGAACTGAAGAAAATTTTCATGGTGAAGAAGCTCCACCTGGGCCATGTTGCGAGGAGTTTCGGGCTAAAGGAGCAGCCGTCTTTGGTGGGAAGGTCGCACCAGGTGCAGCTAAAGAAGAGGAAGAAAGAGCAGAAGCGCGAACGGCCTGCCAAGAGGAGAAAGCTCCCCTCTAAGAAGTGAAGTTGCACACCAGAAGTGCTGGCGTTGCTTGACTTCGACTGTGGATCCTATCCGCTCCAGTTTTAAAACTAACTACTGCCGTGCCCTGAAGTTGAATACTCGGACAAGACCTAATGTGGTAACTGCACACCATGGCAAGTGCTGTAGGGCCTTGACATGAGCTATTTTGCTGGCTGATTACTTGTTTGGATATTTGGTTTGAATGTAGGAACTAGCAACAGACGAAGAACTGTAGGATGTTTGCTGAGATGAGATCATGTATTGTGTTCCTACCCACATTGTTTTTCTTATCAGAATGAGAATCTCACGCCTGTGGCTTTTCCCCCTCGCAAACAGTTTGTTCAGATCCACATCAGCCTGTTGTCGTGCCGTTGGCTTTTGGCAAAGTAATCAGGCAGCCAGGAGCCAGCTGTGCTACTAGTACCATTAGGTCATTGATGACGCAGCCAAGTGCTTGCTGTCCTCAATAGACAAATCCTGCAGTGTCACTGTCAGAGTTTAACTATTAAACCCCAATAACTGGTAACCTTTGACTTTCAATTTCATGAACTACCCATTCACGGTATTAATATGCCTTTCATCTCTTGGTGGCTGTCCGTACAAAATCTTCATCAGCAGCGAGAAGCAAAGGCGACAAGTAAGCAGAAATTAGCAGAAATTGCTGTGGTCAGGTAGGTGACCTGGCTATTCTGGGCTTTCTGGCTATTGTTCCAGCGTCGCAAAGTCTGCACGGATCAAGCATCGATCAGGCAAATTCCAGAAGCAGATCCTCAGGAAAAAAAAAAAAAAGGCAAATTCCAGAAGCCTTTGCGCCTCAGTCCGCACACAGGGGCTGTTTCCTGTTTGGTACGTTTGCCACCTACTGTTTTGCCTTGCATAGTAAGGATAGATAGAAAACTTGCTTGTTTGGATGGGAGGCTAGTATGTTTTGGAGACCGCGCTGGCAAACCTTGCCTTGCTTTTGAAAGAGAGCAAAATTGGCTCTCCTAACTGGGCAAGCTCCTCGTTGTGCGAGCCAGCAAAGCAAGGCAAGCAGGTCAAAGCAACCAAACGTGCCCAGCATTGCCTGTTTTCCTGCTCCAAACGTGCTCCCCACCACGAGGCAACTGATATGTGGGCCCTCACGACCTAGGTCCCACATGTCAGTGACCGCAGAACCTCCACCAGACGACCCAGCACCCAGCCACTGCCCCAACCGCCTACCCTTCGTCGCGTCTCGCGCGCCTCCACCAGGCCCGCTCCCGCCGTCACGCGACCTCACGGACCGGGACTCGGGAGCAGAGCAGAGAAGCACCACGCCGACGCCACGCGGCGAGCTTGCACCTGCTCCTCCGGGGATTCGAGCGCCGGCCGGTCTCATCGAGCCACCTGGGGCAGGCGGCATCCGCTCTGTAGTCCTGTACTGCTGCTGATTCGGTGAGCACGGGGAGCCGCGGGATGGGAGATCTGGTGGACTGGAGCCGTAGCTGTTGATGGTGAGCCCGGGCTCTAGCCGGGGCGGTCCGTCGCGCGCCGCGGCGCGGGGCGGCGGCGGCGCCGGGGCCGGGAGCCCGCGCGCCTCTTCCGCCGCGGCCGCTCTCGCCGCGCTGCGGCGCAGGTGGCGGTGGGCGCCCTCGGGCGCGTCGCCGCTGGAGCGCGCGGCGCACGCGCTCCTCCTGGCCTCCGCGGCGCTGGTGCTCAGCTGCGCGCTCTACCTCTACGTGCTCCGCTACGTCGGCCGGGGAGCCCTCGTCGCGGACGACGGCCTGGGCCTGGGCCTCGGCCTCGGCGGCGAGCCGTGCGACGTGTTCGACGGCGCCTGGGTGCCCGACACCACGGGCCGCCACCCACTCTACAACAGCTCCGAGTGCCCCTTCGCGGAGCGCGGCTTCGACTGCCTCGCCAACGGCCGCAACGACACGGGCTACCTCAGGTGGCGGTGGAAGCCGCGCCGGTGCGACGTGCCGCGGTTCGCGGCCCGCGCCGCGCTCGAGCGGCTGCGCGGGAAGCGGGTGGTCTTCGTTGGGGACTCCATGAGCCGCACGCAGTGGGAGTCCTTCATCTGTATGCTCATGACCGGGGTGGATGACCCCAGAACGGTCTTTGAGGTGAACGGCAACGAGATCACCAAGACCATACGCCACCTGGCCGTCAGGTTCGCGTCCCACGGCCTCACGGTGGAGTTCTTCCGTTCTGTCTTCCTCGTGCAGCAGCACCCTGCCCCGCGGCATGCGCCCAAGAGGGTCAAATCCACGTTGAGGCTGGACAGGATGGATAATCTCAGCCGCAGATGGGTGAATTCGGATGTACTGATTTTCAACACCGGGCATTGGTGGACGCCGACCAAATTGTTTGATACGTAAGATCCCTTGTTTTGATTAATTATGCTTTTTAGTAATAATTCTTAATAACTTAAAAAAATGCATTATCAGTGCCTGTTTCGCCATTCACATATCCTTTTCTTCTTTGGAGGATCACTCACATTTCCTTAGGATTGCATACTTGTGGTTGATAAATAGCCAGGTACTGATTTATTCACTTTTTTCAGAAAAAAAGACTAGTAATAGGTAGTAGTGTGTTTCTGTGTTCACTTCGATGCTTGGCTGCTGCCAGTATTTTTGATACTGTGCCTTATTTTAGAGATGAGTCCTAGCTCATGTCTAATTAGATGTATAGTTTGATACATTTTTAATTATGGGGAGTGGCACATTTTTAGATTTCACACTAGAAACCCAGGCAAGGCTTTTCCGCGCCCAGTTTTGGGTTAACCAGCTTGTTTTTATTGAGCTTGCGCGCTTAGTTTTGAGTTAACCAGCGTGCATTTATTTAGCTTGCATGTTCTATTTATGACCCTTTGTCAAGTTCTCAATTTGGGAACATATTATGAGCAGCTTATAAGTTCTCCAGGTGGTGGCCATTTCAAGCTGTATATATTTTAATTAGCTATCTAGATGGATTCATCCATGAATGTCTGCATACAGATATAGAATGGCCAGGATTGTTTTGTGCAGAAATTAACGATTGACCAGGGGACCGAATATGATCAGTATTGTGTTCCACTAAATTGATAAATTTACCTGAGTCAATTAGTAGCTTTATGGAGACGAGAGACATGTCCTGAGCTATATCTGTCTTACCATCTTTATAACCTGATATTATGGAGTATCAAGTAGAGCATAGGAAGATATTTTTCATTTAAAAACATCAATTTTTCCTTTCTACTATTTATCACCGAAAGGTAACCATAACATTATTGGCACGTATTCCATGCACTTTCTTAGTGTTTCGATCCATGTAATTCTGCACGATCATAGAAAAATAAATCATAAAGGTCTGCCTCTCAGACATTTGATCAATCATTTGGTGAGTAGGAACTGTTAGCAGCAAAGGAAGGAAGAGGAACTTAGCGGACCATATAGTTGGCTGCTTCCCCATTCTGTTCTCCCTTCCATTGTGCAAATCAACGCTATGGGGCGGGTTGTAGGCTGTGCGGCCTTGCGATCCGGCAGCGGGTTGCATCTTGCTTCTCTTCCTTGTTGGCACCAAGCTGGGACACGCTCATCATCTTGCTGCTAGCGCGATGTCTTGGGCACTGCTAGTTCCATGTCACTGCTGTAGGTGCTCTGGATCTTGTGTTGACGGCGCCGCGAGGGTATACGGAGACACAATGCGCGTGATCGTCGGGAGCGGCGGCGACGCAGCCATCCGGGCGCCGGGCGCGGCAGTTTGGTGGAGCTGGAGCGGCAGGCCACGTGCCCAGCCCTCGGCAAGTTGCGGCCAGCGGGAGGCGGAGCACAAGCTCAACAGTTCGGGCCTTCGGGGCAAGCCACGGGTGCCGGCGAGTCTTCGCGAAACCTTGTGAAACCCTGTTTATCTCCGAAGCTTGAGATCAGCGGCTGAGAGAGACCGAGCCAGAGATCCGACGGCGCAGAAAATAGAAAGACGTGAAAGATAAGATGGTGCAGGATTCGCTATAAGGAGATAGGTGCCAATAATGCAGCAGACACTTTGGGGATCAGGGTTGTCATAGTCCCACCATAGCAAGGGTGGGGGGCTACTATGCGTCAAGGGGAAAAAGCGAGCGCCTTACTGATCCTGTGTTATAACAGGTGCCAATAATGCAGCAGACACTTTGGGGATCAGGGTGGGGGGCTACTATGCATCAAGGGGAAAATGCGAGCGCCTTACTGATCCTGTGTTATAACAACTTTTATGACCCAGTACAATCACCGCGTGACATTTAACATAGCCTTTTTGTCTTCAGGCTTTTTATGTATCTATAACTGGTGTACTGATGTAACTGAAAAGCATGTTTAATTGTTTTTCCTGACTTGGTCTTCTCAACAGGGGTTGCTATTTTCAGGCCGGACACTCTCTTAAACTAGGCACATCCATTGATGCTGGATTCAAGATGGCACTGGAGACCTGGGCCTCATGGGTACAAAAAAGAGTGGATTTGAACCGAACACATGTCTTCTTTCGCACATATGAGCCATCCCATTGGGGGTATGATTTATAAGAAACTCAGACTCTGAAAGATTATAATGTTTATCAGGCATTCAAATCTCATTGGAAAAAAATGTAAAGCTATTATTTTAGACTCTAAAAACTATTCGTTATCCACGTACCAAGATAGCCAATTTTTTAGATAAAGGAAAAAAAAAACCCCTTGAAATGCAGTCCTATTAGATTATATACTGCTATGCATTTACTTGAATCATAGGTAAGTTGATATTGATGCTATAGATTATTGCACCGATTTAATTACAATGATATATTAAATTGGTTGAGATCCATCCATTTTGACTACATCTGTAATCAGTCTAATTCCTAATATCTGCAAGCAGTCTAATCTACTTTGCAATCTGAATAGAGCTCTAATTCTTCTAGCTCTATTCTGGTTAATGAGCTGTAAACTGTTCCATGTATAAAAAATGCTAAACCATCTTACTTTTTACAAGGCCAAATTGCGATTATAAATTTGTACTACAATTTGTTAATATATAAACACCACCATTTCAGTTGATATTTTCACTGTTTCACTACTCAATTATACTTTCCTTTTTCTGTTACTAATTCCTAAATATATGATATCGTCTAACTGACACGATCATGATTACAACAAAATAGCATTATTGCCAAACAAATTGCATTATCAATTATTTCTCTTCATTTGCTCTGCAGTAGTTATTCTATAAGAAATGACAACAGCTCTCTTCCCATTCACAGGGACACGAGCCAAAAGGTATGTGAGGTAACAGAGCAACCTTCATCGGAGGCCAAAGGAAATGATAAGAGTGAATTTGGGGCTATACTTTCCGATGTTGTGGCCAACATGAAAGCTCATATTGCAGTACTTAATGTAACCTTAATGGGAGCCTTCAGAACTGATGCACATGTTGGCACTTGGAGTTATCCTCCCACTATACTTGATTGCAGCCACTGGTGTCTCCCTGGAGTCCCTGATGCTTGGAATGAACTTGTACTTTCGTACCTTTTGACAAATGGTGAGTTCTAAGTTATGCTAAAGTTTATCTTCATTTCTTTTAATCCTGTGAATAAAATGATGTACTATCAATTAAACAATTTTGTTACATCAGAATTTGATTTCTTGCAATGTATAGTGTTGTCCCATACTCCCATTGCATAACATTATGTAATTTCCAGAACTTACATATACAAATCTACAGTTACTTGAAATGGCATTCGAGCATGCACTGAGATAAGTTGATTTAGGCTATGGTAGTTGACCCTTTACAACTTTCAGTTAAGCAACCCATTTGGAAATATCAAGCAGCTACTTATTGATGCTACCTTGGAAGGCCACAAGTCACAATCTCCCCTAAAATTACCACTCCATTGTACACTTTATCATCAATTGCTCAGACACGCGTGCAGTGAGTTATCATCAATTGTTCAGATGCGTATGCAGTGAGCTAGATACAGCTTTACCTTTCTTTTAGTGTGGGATGTGGGCATGTGGCTTTAGTTGCTTCAAGTGTAATAAACGAGTTGGTATTAATGTCGGACCTGTTTTCATTGTATCTGGATGGTGAGCTGAACCCATTTTTTCACATCTGAATTGCACAGGTTGGCGAAACATGGTGGGGTAAATTCTATGACAACTTACTCAACCTACCCCCGCCTGTGTAGTGTGTACTGTGATATTTGACACTATAAGGTATAGTAAGAGCATAAGAGGATTAACATGCGTCCTGGAAGAGGCAGGTGCATCTGCTTGGTGGTTCACTGGACTTCTACATTCTTTTCTTCTTTGACTCTATACACAGTGAAGCATTCATCGATAGGTGTAGATTTTGTATCACTTTGGATGATAGGGATTAGAAAGCATTGACATTCATTCTGTCACCTGTATGTATGTACGTAGATTTTGCATCACTCTGGTTGATAAGGATTAAATCATTAGAAAGCATTAGCATTCATTCTGTCACTTGTATGTACTAACAGTTCATTTATATGTTGTCAAAAATCAAACTTTCCGACTTACACACAAACATTCATTGATACGTTTGTCCAAAAGTGTTGCCTTTCAATTGAATTGGCAATTTTTGCATGTCGAGTACACCCCCAAATTGCATTGTCTTGTTTCTGTACTGTCGGAGATGTACAAATCTGTCGTTCACAGTTTGCAGACTAGGAATATTTTTTATGCAGCAACGAATTATTAACCGGCGGCCCTGTACAAATGCATTTCTCACACAAGCTTACAGAATCTCTGCAGGGAAATTTACATGTACCAATACTTATTATCTCAGCCAACCCAAAAGAATTGTTAGCCGTCGATGCAGGCCGGCAGCGACATAGAGCTGCAGCCATGACAGCAACAGGGACTGGTGTATTTTGTATTGCGAAGACCTAAGCATAGCTACCTATACAAGCTATTGCTATGCATGTGTGGTTGCAATATGGGAATTTGTTTGTGTATCTACAGATCACGAGCTCGCCAAGCTCGCAGCAGCCACCGTTGCAGGGCTGCTCTTCGTCCTGTTACTCTTCTCACCCCAGTGCAAAAGCATGCTCTCCCAGAAGCAGAACTTCTCGAAACAAGTTTTCAGCCTGGTGTCGGTGATGTTGCGTCGCCAATGACCGTCTTTAAAGTTGGCCTTCTCGGCCTGCCTCCGGTCCCACTCCAGCCTGGCTTTCTGCATTGTCCTCAGGCGGCAATAGGACTGGAGCTTCCAGGGCATCTTGTCATGCACCTTCCACCACCGGGCATGCGCGACATCACTGGCAAATCCACGCATCCCGGCATTGTTCCAGTTGCAGTCATAGTCCCTGAAGCACAGCCATGGCTTCAGGCCTAGATAGTGGAGAATATAGAGGATCGGAGGATCTGCACCAAACAGCTGATTCTTCTTTGCCTTCATCTCCTCACTGTCGCCCTCCCAGAAGTGCTTCAGGGAATTCATGTGCCTGGGGATGCGGTGCCACCATGTAAAAATCTCATTCAGGTAACCTTGGTCTCCACCATTGTACGACCTAATCTCGTTGATGTGCTCCATCAGCAGCTGGAACGTGCAGTTGGAAGGCTCTATGACCATGACGCCAGAGTTGAAGAGTGTTGCATTGTTGCCAGTTGCAGTGATCTCTGGCATGGCGAAGAGGAAGTCAACATTCCTCAGGATGAGGAGGTCTGCATCGATGAAGATGATCTTGTCGTAGTCAGTCAGCTGCCACAGCCTGAACTTACTGTAGTTCCACTCGTTGTAAGCATCGCGCTCGGCTTTTGGGTTCCTGATTCTTTGGATTATTCTGACCTTCCACCCTGCAGCTTCTAAGCCTTTCCGGTGGTGATCGCTTATGGACTCGTCAACAAGGATGACCAGGTCCCTGGTTGATCCTGATTGCCGAATGCTTTGAGCTGCTGTGATAGCACCACAGACATACTCACTTGCTGAGTGCAGTATTGTTGCATATGCTTCTCTTCGTCGATCAACTGAGAACAGTCTTGCTGCAGCAATAAGAGCAGATGTTACTTATGATAAGAAAAATGAGTAAAATCGGGCGCGCACACGCTTCATGAATGTTACCATAAAAAATACTGTGAAGGATAGACAGAAAAGGAAAGATATTTTGTGGAAACAAAGCTGTACTGAAGCTAGTCAATATGCAACTTACATTTTGCTTTGAGTGGAACAGCAAGCTCACAGGATCCGACTGGAAGCCTGAGCTTTTCCCTTAATGCTTTCGAATCAGGACTATATAACCAAGCATTGCCTTCACGTCTCACAAGGTTCTTGCAAGGGAAGAGATTTGGTATTGGAAAACAGTCAGTTACAAAAAGCACATGGACCTTGTGGTTGCGCTTCAAAGAGGTCACAGCCAATTTAGCTGCTGAAAGCTGCAAATGGAGCCGTGCAACATCTCTTGACCAACCCGCGACACGGGTACAAGGAAGCTTCACGGCGATGACATCAAAGCGTTCATTTCTCCGAACACTAGGATCTGGAAGAGATGGACAAGAGGGTATCTCAGTTTCTTCCTCCTCATCTATCCATTCAGGATACAGTGTCTGCCAAGTAATGCTGTCCATGGCATGCTCAAGTCTTATAATGGAAACATGACTGTTTGGGAGCATCTGTGTCCAAGAGCCATACTCAGTGCTATTAAAATTCAAGAGTCCAACTTTGAGGTCTTGATTTCCACCTTTTAGATTTCCCAATGCTCTATATACATCCTCCCACTGTACATCGACAGACGATACATATCGCGGGTCAGAAGTTGTTTTGTCCCACATCCAACCGACATCCACGTACCTGCAAAGCATATAAACTCACATGAGAATATTCGTGGCTTTATTGACATTGGCTTTTTTTTACCGCAAGACATACTACAACGATACTGATTGTACTCACCGGGAGGCTGACTGCAATTGGTGCTCATATAAGGTTGGAGTTACGAGGGTAAGAACTGTTGCAGTAATGATAGCTACGATCAGGATCCTCAAAGATTTGAACTTGCAACCGCAGTTCTTTTCAAGGACAAGAGCTTCAAAATTTTCTACATCTTTGAAACTTTTGCTTTTGGAGGTCCTTCTCTTAGTTGTGTCCTCACTGCAGAATGTAGAAGCGAACTTAGTCGTACAAAATAGAGCTCCTTTATCAGACAAAATCAGACCTAAAAGCACTACGCTTGATACTCAAGTCTTTCTTCACAAGGAATTGAAAAGAAACGTCTTTCTTAGATTGAGATGGCAATAAAAACAAATTGTGGTGCTGACTCCACAACAAGAAATATTCTGAAGCTCCTTCTTGAACACAAAAGGTATCTGTCATTTTCTTCCTTTTCACTTTGATCAGTGTTTAAATCATGGAGAGATAAAACCATGATCACTTGAAAGTTAAAGTTGAAAGCGAAAACCAATATGTATCGGGAAGCATACTAAGCATCTTTCTACGGGACAATTACGGAGTCTTCTTCCCCTCGTAGTACATGTGCATTCACTAAAAGGATCAGCAGCAAAAATGGAAGTTTCGATAACTTAGTTCTTTCATAAAGTTCACGCTATAAACCTTTTTCCTCCCACAGACAAGAGAAGCGCACATCATCATCATTATGTTAAGGAGGAAAAGAATCTAGATGACTCGTGCAACAACGCACGTGCACACCACTTGTGGCCCTCAGGGCGGCACTCCTTACCATACATAGCTTGGAATCATCTCAAATGTCCCGCAAGATGACGCTAATACTTAGACGATGCACCACTCGAAACACACCCATTTCTTTGCTTCCATAGAGAGACCAACGAATACCGAGAACAACATCCACGACTAGTAAAAGGCAACACATTCAAGTCCTACTTTCCCCCCGTCATTAGGTAAGACGCTAACATACTAGATGACATTTTCGTGTACAGGTAGTGCTATGATATCACCCTTTTCAGTTTGCCTGAGTCTAAACAAGTGGAATGCTGACATGCACAGCCACTTTACGGGCAGAAAATACACAGCAATGACAAACGAAAGCACCCAAAACACGCCCTTTTTCAAAAAGAAGAGGAAATGCAGTATATCCACTAGTTGGGCTGTGGGCGCGTGCGAGTGAGCCACACCAAAGCATGTTTGCCAATCAGAATAGGAAGTGTAAAGGCGCTCTACAAAGCCCTGTGAGACAGCACCGAGGAGAAAATTCAGAGAAGAGGATCGCGTCGCGTGGACTCGTATCTCACAAACCTCCCCATCCATCACCCACAATTCCAAAAAAAAAAAAAATTTCTGAACAAAAGGCATCAGATCATATGGCCTTGTACCTAACTCATATGCCCTGGACCGGTTCTCCAAATCAGCAGAAGGGAGCATGATTAGCTGGCCGATACCGTTGCGATCGCGAGGGGCGTGGGGGCGACCGGGCATCATCCGATCCCCTGACAGTGGCCTGATGGGAAAAAAAAGTTCAGACTAGTGTAGTAACCGCTAGCACTACCGCCGTGCAGACCGGGTGATCGGAGCACGCTGAAATCATCCACCGGCAGCGGACGCCGCGACCACGTCACGACGCGTGTCTCCAGTCCGCGGAAGTCAACCTTGCGGCAGAGGACAGCGGTCGCCGACGGCCGACCAGCAGGGTAGAGCGAGCGGCGGAGGAACGAGACGACGGGCCGGCCTCCGGTGGCGACGGACCCGTCGGTCAGGTCCTGGAATTCGTCGGCAACTCTGCTACTGAATTGATCGCAGGAATGATACAGGAGTCCGCAGTCGGCGGCGAGCTAATGATGCGGCGTCGAGCGCTGCTCTGATCGGCGATCACCGGGGGAGAATTCTCGCCGTTAATGCGAGGCGTAACGACCAACCGCTGCGGCGCCCGCCGAGCAATTAAGAAGAGGGCGGAGGGAGACGGGACGGGACGGGGCGACGCGTCACCCGCTCACCGCTGTCGCCGTCGCCGTCGTCTTCCTCCGCCTGTTCGGGTTCGACCCAACCCAATCGTCTCCGCCTAATTCGGCACGGCAGGCATGACATGCAGCGCCATCGCCCCCGGCGGCGCGGCCTGGAGGGAAAGCGAGCGGCGCCGGCGGAGGAAAAGGAAGCGGCTTTGGTTGGGCAGAGCGAGGGCGGACGGAGGGAGGGGGAGGGAGAGAGATCTTACGGGGCGCCGGCGGGACGGTAGCGCGGCTCCAATGGGCCCATCGGTGGTCGATGCGCCGCCGCTCGCGCCTCTTCTTCTTCCTCTTCTCCTCTGCCTGCCCTGTCTCGCTCTGCTGATAAGGAAGGCGGCAATCACACTGTCACCGCCGCCGCCACCGCCGCCGTTGCGCCGCTTCGCACCTGAAATCGCGACACGAGGCGCATGGCAAAAATGTCATGGAAAACATGCAGGCCACCGGAACCAAATCAACCGAAACCGCCGTAGCTAGCTTCTACGGTAACCAAAAATAAAAAAATAAAAAAAGAAGATACTGCTAGAGTAGCATAGCATATATAAAGAAAAGGATAGAGAATTGATTCGGGCATTGAATTCCTCGAAGAAGAAAAAGGAAGAAGAGGAGTACGAGCATTAAACTCGGGAGCAGGGGAGGAAGAACGAACTCAAGGGGCACAGGGAGCGCAGGGTTGGAGACCCAAGGCCGGCAGAGGCCTGCCTGCCAGCCCAGCATCGGAAACCCCGACAGAACAATAAACAAAACCGATCTGCCCGCAGGGAAAACAACAGATAAAAATTGGAGCAGCGAACGAAGATCAAGCGAATGCCGGCGCCGGCAATGGAGCAGAGGAGGCCTGTGCTGTGCCTCTCTCGCCGGCGGCAGCCTCTGAATTCATCGAAACCAAAAAATCGAAACCGGAAGGGCCAAGAACTGACGGCAGATATCGGGGAACCGGAGAGGAGAGGAGAGCAAGCAGGCAGTGGTGTGCTGTACCCCGAAGCAAGTCTGAATCCGCGAGACGGAGCCGGAGGTGGAAGAAGTGGTTGCCGCCCTGGCACTCACTTCCTAATTCTCTGTCTCTCTCTCTCTCTAGAGGAGCTCTGCGTACGATGCGAGCTCAGGTCGGGGGAGGGAGAAGCTTTATATACGTGGAGAAACGAACTGTAGTGAAACCCCAGCGCCCGCGGGCGAGCTCAGCTGGATGGATGCGCGCGGCAATGGCCATGGATGATTTTCTCGGCCCGCTGCCAATTATTAGGCAGGCGTGCTGGTCGTGTGGACTACTACCACGGGTCAAGACCTAATCTTTTACGGGGGGCCATGCGCTATCTGGGAGAGATGAGAAAATTGTCACTCACCACGCGCGCGCGCATTTGCTAATTGTGTGGGAAATTCGCCGGGGGAGAAAAAAAATGCTTTTGCAGGTCTAAAAAAAAATCCAATCCGGCACTCAGTCATGTTGAATGATGCACTCATCATGTTGACGAGTTATGTATCTCAAGAAATCGAGAGGAACTTGCAAGTGCGTATCTCTGATCTCGCTCCTTCACCATATACGTATTTACGTTGGTATCTCTTAAAACAGTAGATCTGCTAGTGCAGATCGCCTATTTCCATCAACGGGTTTTGGAAAATAGCAAAACGCTTCACTGCACGAGGTTTGCGTGTTCCAAGCGCTTGCTGCCACATTTGGGAAGGCGACGAAGAGGTGTGTGCTATTATCGAGTTGATACGGCTCGATCTAGAGAAGGATGTCATAAACAGCTACAATCAGTTTTAGCAAGGCATAATAAGTGGGTGGCGATAGAAATTTGGATGATCGCTGAGGGGACCCTAGGAAGATGGAGACACTAGCTAGGATGAGGAGGGAGAAAAGAAGATTGATGGCTATCCATAGATCTAATAATAAATATTTTCCTAGTATAGAGTTATGGATAGAAAGGTTTCTTGCAATTTTCCCTTGGGTAATGTAACATCTCAGCTCGAATATATTGTCATGAAACAACAAACATAAATATTAAAAAAAATTCTATATAAATTTGAGAACCACAATTTGTCAAAATCAATATTATTCAACGCATATTATATGTTCACATTTTGTATTTTAATGGAGCGCATCTATATATGTAATTTCTACTTATATATTCTTAACAGTTCTAGTTAATACTTATATTTTATAATGGCATAATGGATAATTTATATGCAAATCTAGTGTGTTATTACTCTAAATTATTTTTTACAATAGCATAATAAAATAGGTAATATATATAGTGGTTATTTTAATTTATGTTTAATAATGGCAAGATGAGTAATTTATATGTCATATTATGACGACGAGAAAGTGCTGGAAAAAAAGGCATGTGCTGGGCACACAAGAATCAAAACCATTGTGAAATGCAACACCAAACTTATAAGCCTACGAAAATGTCTATGGAGACAAGTGTACACATATGACTCTTCATATTCTAAAATTTAAGGTTTTCTTTGGAAACGCAGGGATTTTCTATAACTGATATATTTTTGAAAAATTTTCTACATGATTTCTATAAAAATCTTCTGAGAGACCGAGTATTATAATTCTGCTGCTGATACGTAGGAAATGTAACGTGGACGTGGGCTGGCAGACTCTTTAGCGGCAACTGACAAATGGCAGCCCCTCCTTTCCCCCTCCCTCTCTTGACTCTCCCAGTGGAGATTTCAGCACGAACCACGCGGCCCGAGTTGCCAGAAGCCCTGCCCGGCCAGGGCAGAGAGATTTCAATATTTGACGATGAATTCACAAGCTTCACTAAATTTGACACCAAATTCATAAATCTTTCAATATTTAACACCGCGAATTCTTTCGTTTTGAGGGACTCAGTGCCCGGCCAGGGTAGAGAGATTTCAATATTTGACAATGAATTCACAAGCTTCACTAAATTTGACACCAAATTCATAAATCTTTCAATATTTAACACCGTGAATTTTTTCGTTTTGAGGGACTCAGACTCTTTTACGCAGCGGCATCGCGCCCTATAACTGCGAAATCACTCCCACTGGCCCTGGCTTCCGGATTCGTGAAATCAGGAAGCGGTGGAGGGGGAAAGCCTCGCTGCCCTGCGACGCTTCTGCCTCTGAAGTCTGAACTGCCAATTCTCAATGGCTGGTTGCCTGGAGCCCTGGAGCCCATGTTCTCTTCTCTTCTCTCCGGTGCTGTGCCGGGGGCATCTCAGAGCTCAGAAAGGTCGCTGCTACAGGGCGCGCACAGGTGGATCCTTGGCTTCACTTCTGGTGGCGGTGGCAGTTGGCAGGCCCCTCCCTCAAACTCTGAACCCAACGCATGGCGAAGGAAAACGGCACCAAGGTTTCTCTCGTCTTTTATTTGCTCCACATGCATGGAGTTGTATTTGTAGCTTGCGTACGTTCCTGTCAAGGTATATCCACACATCTCGAGTCCTGAGGTTGCTGGCCAGATGTGTCCTGGGTGGTTGCTAAGGATTCAGAATAATTCCACTCGAGATATATCGGGAAAACATGGCGGCCACGGGCCATGCATCCGGGTAATAACGAAAACTTGCGTTCAGAGAGATACAAATCCACCGATTTGATGCGGTAAAAGACGTTGTTTTTTTTTTTTTTGCGCGGCAAAGGGCAGGCAGACAGTGTACTAGGCTTCAAGGCGACGGTGAATGAACCTGCCAAGATGAACGCACACTAGGACACAGCTGAGCCTGAGCTCACGCAGGACTGAATCAATTCTGAACTCTCGAGTGCTCC
Source organism: Paspalum notatum (assembly GCA_022530915.1). Taxonomy (NCBI): domain Eukaryota; kingdom Viridiplantae; phylum Streptophyta; class Magnoliopsida; order Poales; family Poaceae; genus Paspalum; species Paspalum notatum. Next base: position 32,282,666 of record CM039692.1, read on the forward strand.
ACGGGGCATCGGCTCACCAAGGTACATCCGTACATGCTCTCATTTTCTTATGTAAAAAAAGAAAGGGGTAAATGGTAATACTAGTGAATTGGTAATTGTCCGATCATGTCAGGCAGAGGTGGTGTCTCCTTCGATGGAACATATATACTGACAATCAGCTGCGTTTTGTGCCCGCGAGAAAAAAAAAAGGAAAAAAATGCGGCGATGAGACGGCGTTCAGGACAGTGTATGTTGGATTTTTGTTCAGTTTTGCTTTGTGTCCTTTTCCTACACTCGTATAGCCCCCCTCTCAGGCTCTACTGCCTACAGGCTACAGATGAAAAGGCTGGAAGTTAATTAACTAGCGTCATCACTTTCTTCAGATGATTTTTTCTACGATATCCAAGGATATCATCAGCCATTATTCATATTCCACCGTCTTTTTTTTTTTTGAAGCGGTATGGAGTAGGTGCCAAACTGATGGAGTCGTTTTTGCGATGAAATAAAACGGCAGCGTGCAGTGTATGACAGGAACACGAGAACCACTCCCCCCTGTGTGCTACAGGCCTACAGCTTCAGCTTAATTCAGCTTCAGCTCCAGTATATCTAGACTATGATGTGCATGATGATGATAACCCTTCATAAATAAATATAATGGCAGCATTATTCCGCCATACTACATTCTTTGGGGACGACTCCTGGCACACACACACGTCGGCAATGGAAGGTGGATGGTTCCATTCGCGCCATGAATGTATGTAATGTACGCTAACTACCCAAGCCGTATCCATTCCTGTTCAGAAATGTTAATCTGAAAGGGACCTGGGGATCGGGGGCTTCAATGCCTCTCACAGTCTCACCCCCAATATCAGAAAGCCTGTGGCCCTTGTACTTCCTTGCACGCCGGCTCCTCGCAGCTTGCGGTTCCTCTTCGAATGATAGCAACAAAATAAAATGCCTTGTTATTGGATTTTAAACAAACAAAATGCTAATAATACAAATGTGTATTTATACTGGTGGTCCAAATTCATATATGATTAACAAATTTCTTTTAAAAGGTTGTTGCTGTTTTCCAGGCCCTTTTCCTCGAAGCACATGCTTCTCGCGCTTGCATTGGAGATACTGCTTTAAAAGGGAGATATTGGCGGGGAAGGAAAGGAGCTACTACTAGTGTATATATATAATGGGTACCGGCATGTTGTCATTGTCACACCGTACGCACCGGCTGCCTGTATATATATTGCACTTCACTTTCTCATATATATATCAAGTCCTTGCTCAAATTTATATTATTGGCAATAAATACTTGCAATGCTGGTATGATGTGACTAATATCCCCTTCCGGGATTGAAGAATCCCTACTATTTGTCCAGAGGGAAATGCGGCACCAACTGATGGATAGATTGGGTAATGGGTAGCCACCAGCAGCAGGCCCAGCGCAGTATACTGTCCTGTGGCTACCGTCTAGCCTTGCGCATCATCGATGATCAGCAAGCAAGTAGGATGCACGCATCACGCGCGCAATGCGAGGGTTCAGTGCTTTTCGAATGGCCAGCAGCAGCAGCTAGCTAAGCACTACTTCCATCACCACTCATCGAAAGCGATCGACGTCCTACGAATTATTGTACATCACTGCTTGTATTGGCGGTGGTTGGATGACGATGATGACGACGATGATGGAAAAAAGAGAAAGGCCGGAGAGGAGGAGGCGGAGTCCATGGCGGCATGAGATGGGATGAGAACTCTGATCTCCCGCCATTTTTAACAGAGCACGAGCTAGCACATGACTGCAGTGCTAGATGGCAAGCTATTGCTACTGACTCCGAAGCCAAAGCCCAAAAGGTTTCAGTTCAGTCTCTGAGGATAACATTAGTAATCACATGGACATGATTATATTTTTTTCAACGGTAAACAAATTAAGATGCATGCTGGTTCCAACTCCATCTTTGGTCTGGTAGTGATACTACTGACGACTGATGGTATGATGCATGCGTGGCATAGTTTGTCTTGTGTCGTGTCTCGTGTGGAGCCACCCCCCCCCCCCCCCCCCCCCCAATTGCATGCATGGCACCCTTATCTTGGTATGGCTGGCCAGGCGTCTTTAAGCAGCCACAACCTGATGTTTGGCCACTGGTGATTTAATTTTCGTCTAGATTTATATGTGTGCGCGCCTGCGCCGCCTGTGCCCACAGCTCCACACACGACACATGACACAACTAATACGCACCAGCTACCGTGTGGTTTTACTGATTCGTACTTTGTTTTGTCCTGACGTCCAGTGGTTCACCGCCCATGACCTCACGCAAACAACATATGCCTGCTCTTGGCGTTTCTCTGCAGTGCCATAGAGGTAGGCTAGCAGGAGTTGCACGTACGGCCGGGGCCTTTGACCTCAGTACAGTCACATTTATGCTGTGGCTGATGCTAGGGGCAGCTGGTTGCCTGGTTCTAATGCAACAGACTTATTTAACCGATGTACCTTCCGATCCTCATTCGCAACTCACGGAAACAAAACCAACCACCGGCAGCAACCTTACAAAAAAGATTGTGATGGACATATTGGAAAAATGTTGTTATGTTGTTCATGGGCACCCAAATTTTGTCATCTCCTTGTAAGATTATTTAGAATTATTTTAATTTTTCTTTGAGGATTCAGAGAATCAGAGTATATTTTTAGATGAGCTTTCAAAATTTTCTAATATATGTGGTGTTTTATGTGTTCACAGCAGTGAGTAGGAAAAAAAGGTAAGTAGGAGCAGGGTTTTTAAATTTTGATTAAGCCGTTTTTTGCCATGGACAAAAAACATTGATTTTTGATTAAATTTCGCCAAAGCACTGACTGAAAAGGCAATCCAAGTTAAAAAAAAAAACGGATCTCAGCAGCTCTAAGGAATTCTTCCATTTTTGGTTGACCTTTTGGTGATTTCTAGGAAAATGTTGTTTACTGACTAGATAAATTGGAAATTTTGGTCACATTATGTTGTGCTGTGTATATACGTAAACATAAAATTTTCAGACAAATCCATGAAGCACAACTCCATTCACCTACAATATGTAATCCATATATAACATCAATTTTATTATTTGATAGTATATGTAACTACAACAAAAAACAATATAATAATAAGTACTAACAATTTTATTATTTGGTTGTATAAATTGCTAACAATATATTAAGCAATAATACTAAGTTGCTACTCCCTCCAGGTCTGAAATTCTTGTCGTTTTGGACAATGATTGAGTCAAATATTTTAAACTTTGACTATACATAACTTTTAAATTATTTGGTTTTGAAACTTTAACACCATACCATTATATTTGTTTTAAAATGTGCTTTTACAAAAGTATAAATTTGGTATGATATTTATTTATTTATATTCTAATAGAAAATATTGGTCCAAACTATGTTTTGGAGACCGTGTCATTGTCCAAAACAACAAGAATTTCAGACCTGGAGGAAGTATGTAATATTTAGAAGCGCTAAGTACCTCCTATACTAAGTTATTTTTGAATGGTACTATATCATTCCCATCAAGTACTCTATATAATTCCCATACTACTCGTATCATTTTAACCATTTTAATCTGGGCATACTATTTTCTCATAACCCTAAATCTAAAACCTAGCACACTAGCTATAACGGTTAACCACCCTAACCATCACTACTATGTACTTATATTAGCACTAAATCATCATTAGGTATAGTCTATTATAGCATAAGAATAAAAAAATTTCAATGGGGCGTAATTTTGAACAGGTTGATAAAAGGGTTATAATTGAAAATATTTTTACGCCAACCATATGGAGGATAATTTTGAACAATTGATGCATGAATAGATTTGAGAAAACCTCTAGTTTTTATCATGTATACGTTTTACAAAAAAAAAAATCCAAATTTTGCTGAATAATTCACTTGTTTCCTTTTGCCCCTATCGAAAAACAAAAAAATGGCGAAAACCGATGGTTTTATTTCGCTCAAAAAGTTCAACCCTGAGTAGGAGTAGATCTTTTGCAGTACCTTTTTAGGTTTAGCTAGCACTAGCTAGCGCAGCAGATTTAGCTGCAGTTGGTCCAAATAGTCCGCCCCAACATGAACGGAGTCCATCAGATTCAGGTACAATACACAACAGCAAAAGACAGAACACCCTCTCACACACTGGCCACTTGACAAAATCCATCGGTGTACACATGTGGTGGTGCGTGACCATGTCCTCACTCATTCACATCACACACACTATGACACAACCACCAGCAATCAACAAGTAGCAACACATTCCACCCGATATGAGCAGACAAAGATTCGGCGATGATGCAGATGGGCTTGCAGCTAGCAGGTCACTGGGGGCCTTGTGGCCTTGTGGGAACAGTGCAGGGACCATGGGGCGTGGCCTGCCTTTAGGCGGAGACAAAACTTGCGAGCTGGGCAACAGCGTCTCGTCAGTGACACGCCTCGCAGGGTTGGCTAGCGGTTGGTGCAAAATAGGCAAACAGAGTCCAGCTGAGTCACTGCCCACATTCAGGGTGCTGATCATCTTGTTTTGGAGAGGCCATCACACAGCTGCCAGTGATGCTATTTTGTCCATCTCTATAGCTCCTCATTGCAGTTGCACACACGACGTGTTTGATTATTATTATTTTTGGCTGAATATTTGAGTGTCTGCATAATTTGGTGTGGAAATGGGCAGTGTTAATTACTCAGTGTCATTGGATCAGTCGTCACAGCTTAATTAATAGGTTGAAGTACATATATATACGCCCGTTTGATGCCGATGGTAGCTTGATGTCATTTTCTCATTAAGCTAAGTACTGATGGCAGTGGGCTAATTTATTTCTGCACCAAAACCACGTGGTGCATTTGCTGATGAAGAATAAATCATGCATGTTCCTTTGTTGCATCATTGGCTCTGGGACTACACTGGCTAATAAAGAGGTAAGGTGCTAAAAAAATACATTGGCGAAAGGTGGAAGAATGTCTAAAAATACACCTCGGATCTGCAAAAGTGATTGAGCTAATAATTAAGCACCCTTCTTTGGTGAAAGGTTGTTCATCATTTTGAATCAAAGTGGCAAAGATTGTAGACTCGTCGGTGCTGCTAAGGAAAAGTTAAGTCATATAATGGCCAAGGAACAAATATCCTTGCTGATATTATTACTAGGCTTGCATTGCCTAATGATTTATCAACTAATTAATTAAAGAAACTTGAACTACCGCAGTCCGCAACAGAAAGATATTTTTGAAAAACCTGAAGAACTAATTCCCATTTCCTCCAAGTCATTTGCCTAAGATGATATAATAAGGCGACAATTGTTGTTATTATTACTGTGATGTCGTTAAAGGAGACATATACGTGTACACAAGCAAGCAAGCTTACAAATCCGCGCCGAAGTGTTCACTCTACTACACAGTTAATTTCAAGTAAAAAGCTGACAGTAATTTTTGCGTGTGTGCAGATTATAGATTTTGATACATACAGATTCATCGGCGGCTGTGGTAATGAAGTGAAGCACTAAAATATTACAGAAGGAAAATAAATGGAGAGAATTGAAGGGCGCCCGGCCGATCAATGGAGATAAACCGGCTGTCCCCCATGATGGTAGTGCTACTAGTACCGCCGTATCATGACACATTGACACAATCTAACAGCCACCAAACCTGAATAAAATAAAAGCCACCCAAGCTATAGCTGGGTCATGCATGTATATCGGTATATGGGCCATATATATGCAATGCAAGCATGGTGCGTGCAGCGGATCGATCAGCCATGCCTTTTGCAATAATCTCTCCCTTTAATTTCCAACTCGACGACGTGCGTGTGCGTGACCCTTCTCTAAAACTCCTCTTCTTTATAAAGCGGAGCGTGGTCACAGCTTGCTTTGTGGTTTGGACCCTTCTCTCCCTTTCCAACTGATTGTGCTCATGCATTTTTTTTTCTTTATTTATATCTCGGTTCAAGCTTTAAGGTTAAATTATAATGGGTGAATATAAGTGCTGTCCGATATAAAATCTGCATGGCTGATCAGTTGGAAAAAAAGTGGTGTCCAAAATCTGATGTCCACAAAAGTTTGGACCATATAAAATCTGCTGAATTTAATTAAAAAAAATGCTGTCCGATTTATTACATGCATGTCTAAAGCATGAAAAAAAAAAACCCTCTACTTTAAACATTTCGGTACAACTTGTATAATGTAGACTTTTGTAGATGTTATACAAAGTGTAGCCGTGCAGAGTCTGTGGAGCGTGTTGCTCTAGTGTACGGACACGATCAGTGTGGGGTATGTATCGATCGATAACCCATGGCACCAGGATTCCAGCACCACCGACAGCTTTGTATAGTGCCAGCACATAGCGTATCGATTGTGCTTTTGTTCCCGTTTCACAACGCGTGTGTTAAGGCTTGAGCCTCCATTAATTGAGGTGGGGGTATGGTTTGGTGTCGCATATATAGTCCTTTTACGCTCGATCAATTAAGGGGTGATGTGTCATTAAGAAAAAAAAAATACTTTTACACAATAATGAATCGGCTAACTTATTACATTCCTGCACAAGCTAAAATCTTAAGAAATCTGTAGATGAATTTGTATATCTACAACTAATGGAAATCAGCTATCGATCTTTTCTCTCTTTGTCCATTTTCTAACATGATTCCTATATATGTTCCAGAATCCCTATGCCAACTACACTGCTCATGTGTGTTACTCCATCCATATATAATCACATGTATGTGAGAATTTCTACTAGTACATCCTATGAGGATTAACATGAAGGCTTATCTAGATCCTAGTTGTGAATAATAAGATACTAGTACATTGTTTCCTTAATTAATACTGCCTTCGTTCCGGAACATATATGCATTCAACTTATTTTCATCACTAAATTGATTTAATCATGACTTGAGTTTTTTCCCGATCATATCAAAACTTTGATGAGATAAATGGTCAAAAGTTATTTTTAAAAGGGAAAAGTCCATTTTACAACTTCAAATTGTCATGATCGTATCTTTAATTATGAAACTGGGTAACCGAGACTCCTAAACTAAACAAATCGGACGAAAAAAAACCCTTGGCCACATTGAAAGTGATTTCGGATGGTGGTTTTCTATTTTTAAGAACAATAAAACCTTATTAATCTCTAAAAATCATAATTAATCTATATTAAATCAGAAAACTATGAAACCTGTACAAATGATACCTACAAATATAATCTATGTACCGTTGCTTTATTTATAGAATTTTAGAACTTACTTGTTGCGATTTTAAATATTTAACTAGAGCAACAATACAATATATGTATGAATAAATAAGTTCTAAATATTTTCAAATAGGGCACCAATAGATTGTTATATATTTATAAAAAAATGGTACATGTTCTTTATTTAAAATAAATTAATTATGTATTTTTAGAGATTAAATGAGATTTTATTGTTTTTAAAAAATTGAAAACCACCGTCAGAAACCACTTCCAACTAGGCCAAGGGGGTTTTTCCGTCCTGCTTGGTTATTCCAGGAGCCTTGGTTGTCCGGTTTTGTAATTCAATGTTAAAAATTGGACAACAACGACAATTCGAGGTTGTAAAATGGATTGTTTCCCTTCTTAAAACCGTTGGTTGTAAATATTTTTTAAAAAAAAACACGGGAGGGAGTGCAGCGTTTTCAGGCTATCACGGGGGAGGCAACAAGGGCAAGCAACAACAAGCGTGCATATGCACATCTATCCGCTCGCTTGAGCCGCCCGGGGCATTCTCCTTGTCACCTTGGCAAGCCACGCACACCACGCATGCTGCCAATTCTAAGCGTTTCCTCAATCGTGGCTGTAGGGTGATCTGGCGTGCGGTTCTGGCCCTGCAGGGTGGCATGGGTTGGGGTAGGCACGCATGATAGAGAGCTGTTGGCTTCGCACGCCCAGAATCCGATGCGCGCGCCCGCCGCTGTCCCCGTGTACCGTACCGCGCCGCGCCCGCGCGTCCGATGGGGGCTCGGATCCTCCGCCTGGTAGTTTGTGCTGCTGGTCGGGCGGTGACCTATCTGTACAGTGTACGTACACGCCGTGCCAAGACGTGAGCACGTCATCGTCTCTGCATGCCGTATCGCCGTACGTACGTTGACCGCGACCGGTTGATGACTCCTCGTTCGATACACGGTGGGACGAGTTGGCACGCGTGCGTTCCGTGCCGCCGGTCGTCTACGCATGTCTGATATATGTCGCTCCTCAACGTAGTCTCGCTCCGGGGTTGGTGGTAGTATTGGCGTCAATGATGCCACAGTCAGCGCGCGTACCTGCCAAACCCCCACCTTGATCGGAGCAGGTACGTATACTACTCTACGTGCAACTAACGTTGCTTCGTTTGGATCGACGTGTGTTGGTGTGGATTGAGCCGAATCCACGTGGTTTTGTGCATTGTTTTCCACGGGGATCACATCGTCCGCCGCACGGGAGTCTGCGTGGATCAGAGAGCCTGCGTACGGGAGCAGAACGAGCCGACGGGGGACGGCCTGGTGGGGATCGCGGATAGGGTTTGGGTGGCCAGACTGGTATCACCGTTTCCACGCGTGGGCTTATTTCCACGTGTATTCAATCCTCAAATCACCAAACGAGGTATGCCTGGCCTGGAGTGTTTTTTGGAAACGTGTGTGTTCGTTCAGGGAGCCATGGCGGCGGCAGTAGTGCTGACTCGGCGCGTCGTCGTCAGGTCTGTCTGGCTAGCTGGCCGCCTCAAAGTCGGCATTTGTACACGTCAGCGGTATGTAAGACAGGGGCGTATACCCAAACTTGCGGTCGTCGATCCCTCCATCCATATGATGATAACCTTTGCGACTGTTTATATATTACACTACGACGATTAGGATGAGCTAGACCATTGAGCAACAAGCTCGCCGTACGTACGACTCCTTCTGCAGCACCTGCCTAATGATGATGCATGATATTGCCGCCTCCCTGCCAAACTATGGCTGAGTGCGACAAACGATGACTTGCCTGGAAACTACCTGCTCTCTCTGGGTCTGGGGTGGGATGGTCTAACTAACTAACTAACTAACTAACTAACTAACTAGTAAGGCTAAGTCCAGCAGTCCGGGTATATAGCCGGGTATAGTACAAAACTACACTGTAGCGACACTGTTTACAGAGGGAAAGATAGTTGGAATAGTAGATAGATGTGCTTTTACCCCCTAGCTGCTAGCTTTGGTCTAACTGTCTAAGTACGTACGTACGTTTACCCGACACGCACGGAAAATTGGAACGCCGCCGCCGCGCCGGAGCCAAAGTTTGGCTGTCAAACAGTGGAAAAAGTTCAGAGAAACAGATGCATGCGGCACGGCCACTGTGGCAGGTGATTGATTAATAAGCTCGATCCGGTACGGCTGAATGAGAAACGAGTGAATTAATTAATAATCCGTGGCGCGCCTGCTTTGCGCCTAACGCACTGTCGTCTTCTATATAGCCTCTCCTGATGATGGGTTCATTCATTTTCAACGTACGTACTCCACCGTGGCTACCTAGCCTATCCCATTCCCAGGCCTGTATGTATGGATTGTTTCTCTGCCATGCATGCCGCCGTACCGTATGCAGCATGCAGATCGGTCAGTCAGTCCCATGCGCATGCATGGATGCATGTTTCGTTCTCTGCACACCGTTGTGCGATCGATGACGCCCCCATTACTGTTTAATTACAATCCCAATGCAATGCAACGAGACAGAACCACAATCGCGCACTAGAGATCTGGGCTCCCATGCATAATTAATTACTCCAAGTAGGAGTAGCGGCTGCGATTCCTAGCACATGACGCCCCACACACCGCTCTAGTCTACCAGCACCCTACTGCATTTCTCGCGTGGTTCCGTACCACTGTTGGGAGAAGCTGCCATCTGGGGCATGGGACAAACCCTGATCGTCTCTGCTGCTTGGACCGTCAGATCACAGGCCTCACACGGTGCACCGAATTAAATAAGAGATCGATCAGTCTGCAGCTAGGGGTCGTCCCTCCAAGCGGCGGCGGTGGGGAGATGGAGATGGATCGATGTGGCTCCCTGCCCATGCATCTTGATAGCAAGTTCGTTTATTTCACACGCTCAAGCTGTCTGGTGCACCGTACACATCCAATCGGCCGGCCGGCTCTCACATCACATCTACTGTACTTATCCAGTAATATCTATCCCGGCCTCCCGGCCCATCAGAATGCATGGCGTCCACGCACGACATGATCGACAGGTTAAGCAGCGACTACACAACCATCTCCTCCATCTGTGTAGGCAATTGAATTCCCAGCTGAGAGGTAGACGATGCGGTTGAGCTGATGATTAGTCGATTGATCGTAAACATGGCAAGGTTGGTTGGGGTGTACGCCTCTCATGGCCGTCCCTAGCACTGCAGACGACGGCGACGTATATATTCGGCCCGCACGGCCGCGCTTGATCACCGACGATTGACCGGCAACGACAAGCAGCTAAGCTAAGCTCAGATCTGTTCCATTCAGAAATCCGAACTGTCGACCAAAAACTTAGCACGATGTACGCTCGGCGACAGATGGCCATGAACAGACAGATCGCCATGCCGTGTGCGGCGAGGTCAGAGGGGAAGAGGGATATCATCATATCACCGTCGTCGGAGACGCCGTCAGTGACAGACTGACAGAGTGACAGCGCTCGGTTTTGTCGGCTGCCGTCCGATAGCCCATTGGTTCTCAGCCGGTGTTGACGTTCTTTGGCGTTAGCTATGGCAGAGCCGTGCGGACCGAGCGCACCACCTGTGTTGTGTAACAGCGACAACCGAGCTAACCTGCATCTCATCCGACCCTTCCCTCTCCCCTGGATATGTTATCATTCGGTCTCATCAACGACGCCCTCTATGACTGTGTGCGGGGTTTTGTTTGTTGCCTTGCCTAGTTAGATCGAGGATCTGTCGACATTGTTCAGAGTGTGTGTGAGGAATTTGTAGTGTAGGGTCAGTGGGTCACATATATTTGGTGAAATGTCATCGAGTTTTGATTAGTTTGGGCGCATTTACTCCACGCGCGTGGACCGTACCTGTCGATGGATGGATGGATGGATGGGGATGCTCGCGCGCGCGAATCCGGATGTTATATGATGGTGTGTGCAGTTCGGTTATGCCTGTCTGATTAGTTATTACACATCAGATCGTCATCACGGCGACACTGCACAGCAGCCCCCAGTCCGACCACAGTCCTGCAAAGAAAAGATTAATTTCAAAACAACAAACTATCTGGTGTTTATGGGTATAAAATAAGATGGAAAAATAAAGGATTAAAGCGTAAAAACATTTTTCTTCTGTCAGTTTTAGCCCTTTTCTAACTCTTTCCGATCTTACAGTATGTCTAATGTGAGGAGCACGAATGTTTTAGTTAGGTGGAAAATGGTATTGCGCAGAGTTGTTGTTTTATAGTGTAGATTTAAAAGTAGCATTACCCTTTCATAAGATTTCTTTGTTGAACTATCACAGAAAACGAAATTGAACAATACATTTTTAGCCATATACGGATGCACGTGCCTGTAACATAATGTTTTTGAGATGGACGCGTAACAGATAATGACTGGGTGAAAAAAATGAGGACGCATGATGAACTTTTTCCAAAAAAAAAAAGTCGACATAGTTGAAAACTTCAAATACTGAGGCCCAGACACTAGACGTGGGCTGAATCGTGCCTCTCACGGCTAACAACAGAAGGCCCATGAAGGCATTAGTACCCAGTTACCCACTGAGGCCCAGAAGGCCCGCGTTAAATATAGGTCCGACCGCCTCCCATCCGCCTCCTCCCCACGCGAAAACCCTAGCAGCTCGGCGCTCTCCCACCCCCCCTCGAGGTGGCGGCGCGCTCCTCGTCTTCTTCTTCCCCACTTTCCCTCGTGAAATCGCCACTGACGTTCATTCCTTTTCCTTGCTCCAGGCACTCCCTTCGCGGTCGGCCGGGTACACGCAGCGCGGGAGATGGCGTAAGTTTTCCCACCGAAATCTCCGCTTCTCGTGCTAGTCTTTTTTTTTCCTAGTAGTTGCGATATGTTTAGCTTTGCGTGGTTGTCTGCTCGATTCCGCATTCAGCGAATTAGGATGATGCCTTATTAACGGTTGATTTGTGCATGGTTACAATCAATATATACATGTACGTACGAATCGGGATGGTTACTTGTGGTGTTCCAACCAAATTAAAACTGGCTTCTTTTTGTGAAGTACTGCCTGTATTTAGTTGCTAAAACAATATTTATGCTATGTTCTTTCATGTGCCAAATCTTACAGTGTATAGCAGGGGCTGTATGCTAGATTCTCATTTAATGAGCTAACGTTATGTGTCTATATGTGAAAATTTGAGCAACGAGAAGGAATTGAGACTGGGATTGATAAATCTTTGAATATTTATTTGTGCCTGGTTGTTTTACACATATGTACTATGATGTTCTGGTAGGCCCATCTAGTGGATTACGTGGTGGCTCATCTTCCCATTGCACACCCCCTCGAAAGCTCTGGCCCAAAATTTTGCTTTGATCATTTTCAACCTCAGAGCACAACAGTTCTACATACTTAGCAGCCATGGATGCAGAACAGTTACTTGGGCTTCAGGTGGTCAGTGGGCTGATGGGCTGACAGTTTCAAAGGCTGCGGGCTGCCTGATCTGGGAGTTGCAAACTTGCCATGGCCCAGCCAGGCAGCCATCTTGTTATCTTTCCTTTTTTTTGGTTTATAGAGAATTCATAAAGATGAAATCAATTCACAATGGAGAATGCACTGCATTCCAGATGGACCTCTATATTGTATAGAGCATACTCATTATAAAGATGTTAGGGATTTGATATTGGTATTTATGCTTTGAACCCGTTTGTTTGGTGGCTCATCAATTCACTGTGATTTTGTGCTTTGCAGGGATCAGGAGGCCCCTGCTGTAGTTGAGGCACCAACCCCAGTTCTTGGGGAGCCGATGGACTTGATGACTGCTCTGCAGCTCGTCATGAAGAAGTCAGGTGCTCATGATGGCCTTGTGAAGGGTCTTCGTGAGGCAGCCAAGGCCATCGAGAAGCACGCTGCTCAGCTTTGTGTGCTTGCTGAGGACTGTGACCAACCTGATTATGTCAAGCTGGTGAAGGCTCTGTGTGCTGAGCACAATGTTCATCTGGTCACTGTGCCTAGTGCTAAGACTCTTGGCGAGTGGGCTGGGGTGAGTTAAATAATACTTCCATAGCTTGTTTTTCTTTGTGTTGATCTCTAGATGGTCCTAGCAGAGTATTCAGATAATGCTTTTTTGTATCTCTGGCTAATGTTGACAGGGGAGGATATAGTGTGTTTTGTAATGTCCATATGCATATGCATTCTGTTCTAGTTGTACTGTGAGTTAACCTACAAATTTGTTAAGCATGCTTTTCCCCACCTTGCTTTGCAATGCTTAGTATTTGTTGCATCTTGTTGTTATGCAAAGTAAATCTTTATCTTAACAACCTTCATCTGTGGCCTTCTGCAGCTTTGCAAGATTGACTCTGAGGGTAAGGCAAGGAAGGTCGTAGGCTGCTCCTGTGTCGTTGTCAAGGTAACTAACAATTTCCTGCTGTACCACTACAAGCAACTGTCTTGGCTCATATGGGCAGACAAAAGTGACCTTTGGCTGCTCTATTTGTATCATCAGGACTATGGCGAAGAATCTGAGGGCCTTAACATAGTTCAGGAGTACGTGAAATCGCACTAAATACAGTGTGTTTAAGTATCCGGAAGTTATGTTCTACACTGCATTTTTGGACCTGAGGTTAAATTTGTGCTTGGTTCTGTGGCTTGCCAAGAGAGTAGAACAAATTTCGACTGTGAACCAGGGACCTTTGTGAACTTTTGGATATCGCAAACTCTTGTTTTTAAGTTCTGCATCGTCTGCGGTTAATACAGATCATCAGGAGCTGGTGTTGTGCTTGTTTGTTCTTTGTTATCATTCCATGGCGGTTCATGCTGCTGCCCATTCGTTCGTAGATGGCTGCCTGATGCAGGAGTTGCGGCGGTTATTTTGATATGACTGTTTTCTTTACATTTTTTTGCGGATGTCTCTTTGCCGGTTTGGTTAGATTTGGTTGACAGCAGCGATGACAATCAGCTTTGATTCTGAGTCGACCACCTTGTTCGTTCAGATCATGTTGGACGTAGGTGATGTTTGGTTGGAGTCTTGTAACGTAAACACAAATCGAACTAAATAACGCCGGTAATGCAAAAGATGTACGGCAATGCAACCCTTAACGCGGTTTGTTTGGTTCATCTACGGTCACGAAGCTCATCGCAGCAGAATTACGGCTCAATGCAAGCCTTAAACGGTTTGTTTGGTTCATCTAGGGTCACGAAGCTCATCGCAGCAGAATTACGGCTCATCGTTTGATCACCATTGTCTGTCACTTTGCCTCTGAGTTATGACACTAGCGATCGAACGCCATGGAAAGGCCTAGAAGATCTGGATTGCCGGGAGCCAGAGCTCAGCGCTGATGGCAGCGTACCAGCATCGCCGCATTGTTGCCGGCGGAGACTGTTGGTGCCAGGCGCGCTCTGAAGAAGATCGGCATGCTCTAGGAGAGACCTCGTTTCAAGGAGATGGAGGCAGGAAGTTGCAAGGCCATGCCCGTCTATGCCGACTAGTGAGTACAGGTCCAAAAAGAAAAACGGAGAAAAACGTCGACAGCAGGATTCGAACCTGCGCAGGCAAAGCCCAACAGATTTCGAGTCTGTCTCCTTAACCACTCGGACATATCGACGATGTTGGGAAATAGTAAATGGACATTCTATATATAAGTTAGTTCACCACGGAGCACTGAGCGGAGCTGAGATTCTTTTACGAACAGGCAACACAAGCTACTTGTCCATCCATGCACTGAAACTGTTCCCACGCGCATTCTTTTTGTCCACCAGACCACCACGCATCTTTTTCCTCCGAGTCCGAGAGGTGGGTGGCGACTGGCGACGCCGCGCCGGGGCCTGGCCCGGGGACACGCGAGGCCCGCAGTGCATGTGCGGTCGTCGGCCCCTGCTGCAACTCCGAGGAAAAGCGAAGACAACAACGACCCCTCCTCCTCCTCCCTTTCAACGTCCCCTCAGCTCAGCTCTCTCGTGTACTAGTAGCTGCTCCACTGTCATGGTAGATGTGTACAAACCTCTCCGGCCAGTATGACATTGACATGGTTTTCTTTCCCAGCTGGGGTGTGTTTAGAACCCTGAAATTGGTACTGTTCCGAACTGAAAAACACTGTAGCACGTTTCGTTTGTTTGTGGTAAATATTGTTCTATCATGGTCTAACTAGGCTCAAAAGATTCGTCTCGCAAAGTACATCTAAACTGTACAATTATTTTTTTATTTCATCTACATTTAGTACTCCATGCATACGCCGACATTTTGATGTGATGGGGAATCTTCTTTTTGCATAATGGAATTTGGAAGAACTTTTTGGGTTCTAAACACACCCCTGGTAGTAGAATTCAGAGCCGATGTATGGTAGGATTCAGATGTCTGTTCACCCTGTCGCCGCCTGAAATCTCTGCTGGATCACTATTCATGCATCTCCATGCAGTGGGAATGGGGTTGTCAGTTGTCACAATCCGGCTCCATCGTCCTAATATGATTCCTCTGGCTCCATTGAGGGACTCTAGCCTTTTCTTCCACCCCTAGCACGTCCGTCCTTCATACATGCTTGATCGTCATTGGTCATTGCTGGCCATTCTCATAAAAATAAAATAAAATAAATGCCTGAGGCATATATATTGCACTGCCTTTTCTTTTCATGTCAATGTTTTGTTTCCTCTCCTTTGCTTTTTTCATGCTTATTTTTTTGGGGTCTGGAGCATAAAGCCACAGCACGAAGTCTAAAGCCCAAACCGCGAGATTTCCTTGGCAACCTCAACCTCAATTTCCCTAGAGATTGGAGGGATGGGAGGGAAAATTAGCTAATTTATTTTTTTCTTTCTTCTTCTTTCATTAGAGAAAATGAGATTTCCAAACTAGCCCTAACAAATTCAGCTACCCTCCGTTCCGTACGCTGGCCTCTTCGGTACTCGTACGTAGTGGAACGTCCACTCCCGAGAAGAGAGGTGCTGACTGGTGAGTGCAGGCGCATGCATCGGCCGGCCAGCCGGCGTGCACGTCGTTCTTGAGCTCCGCCCATAAATTAATGGCGCATGCAAGGTGCTGCTCACTCGATCGTTCATGCTGCAGCTGCGGCGTCCGATCGATCTCGATCGATCGATCCTCAAGTTCTGAGATAGTGGAAGCCGCGCGCACTTTGGTTAGTTTTAATTTGTCGCCGATCACTACTGCTTTAGAGGCAAAGCTAGATTGATCGCCAAGATCTGGTTCCTTGCTCTGTTCGAAATGGTAGCGTACTCAGTAGCTAGCTAGAGGACGTTGTAGCAGTAGTGCTTGCATTATTATTGTAGCACTGGCTAGTAGCTAGAATAAGATAAACTGAAGGCGTCCGTACGTCCAATCATCAGTCAGTCAGTCGCCAATATAATGACCATTACGAACTGATAATTACCATGATATATGTACAGCAGGTGCGCCATGCATCTCAGTTCTACGGTGACAGCGAAAGAAAGGCAGAGTCTGTAGCCACTCCAGTGACAGTTGACACACACTTTTCTCGCCGGATCTGCTGCTCCCCTGGAGGATCCTAAGTGAGGTTTTCGCATGTGCTGATGGGCACCATGCATGGACGCCCGGCCCGCGCGCGCGCCGGACATCATTCTTTCCCAAAAAAGAGTATGATGCAATACGTACTAATCTATTTGACTGTCCACTTAAACTTTGGAACCGCAGAGCTAAGCATGCATGACCTGTCTCTACTTGAACAACACACACGAGTATATATATATGAAGCTGCTCAGTTTTTTTATCTACTCGATTAAAAAAACTCCAGCTGCTGCTGCGCGTTGGTTAGGAGTTGGGACGACCTGTGGTACTACAGAGACACGCATTACTTGCTCAGACACGGTTAGTGGCATGTTGGGTTTGATCCCTCGCATTGGCTCCATCTATCGCGGCAGCTGGGACAGCCTAAGACTGTCGATCACACACACTAAAGACATCATTGTAGTACCAGCAGCAGAACAGATCGATGTGCCAATATAATGCCGCGCTGAATCATCGACATGTCCAAAACTCTTGTCCTTTATTATTCCCATGTGGTTTCTTCCCGGCCGGATGATCCACACAAACAATGCAAGGCTGTCCGGCGGTGGGGCCCCGGCCGGCTGCCTTGGAGTGGGGCCTCGAAACGCCATGTCCAGCGTCCACGGCCGCTTCCTTCAATTCACTCCTTCCTTGCTGTGTTGCCTCTCCAATTCCCTGGGCAAAAAACCCGGAACCCGATTCCCGAACCCGAACTACCCGGACCCGAAATTTATCTCGGGATAACAGGGAAAGGGTTTCTGAAACCCGAACTTACTTCGGGAAATTTGGGTTCCAGCTTCCGGTACCCGATTATCCCGAACTACCCGATCTAGTTGGCCCAGACGCCCAGCACAGGCGGCCTATGTCAAAGCCCTGCGTCGGATCTGGTAATCCCTAAGAGGCCAAGAGCCCAAGAGCAACAACCCGACTCCACTCAGACTCATTTGCCAAACCCTAGCCACCCCAAGTCCTCGAATCCCCGATCCAGACTCCAGAGCGGCGACGGCGGCGGTGCGACTCGTGCGAGCGCGACTCCGGGTCTGCGGCCGACCGACTGCCGTCTGCCCAAGCCTCGAGCCACGCTCCTGGTCCCGGCGACGCTCGGTCCCGCCGTCTCGGCTCCCTCATCGGCGATTCAGCGGCGATTTGGCGGCGACGGCGGTTGGCGGCTCAGCGCACTCCAGCGTCCAACAGCTCCGGCTCTTCCACTCCCGGGCTCCGTCTGTGCAGCAGCACAACACGCGCGGGCGCGGCCGGTGGCCTCCTTCTTCCCTATCTCCGCCGTCTAACTGCTCGGGGTCAAAGTGCATCGGCAAGAGAAGCCAAAGTGACCGGGAAAATCGGGAAAACCCGATACCCGAACCCCGAAATTCTGAGTAACAGAAATTCTAGGACTGTTTTGGGTAACGTTTTTCCAAACCCGAATTTTCAAAAACCCGAATTACCCGACCTGAAATTCTCGGGTAACCCGAACGCCCAGGGCTACTCTCCATAGTAGTCGCAAACTCACAGCAAACATAATTTCCTCTTTAATTTTTTCGTCGTCACGGAGCAAACATAACCTGCCCATTGTACGTGTGAGGTGAGTTCTCAATCAGCTTGGTAGCGTTTGATGGGAGAGCATGGTTGAATGGAAGGATTCCATCCCAGATTTCAGGGATGGAATGGTTCTATCAGATTGCAGGGATGGAATGGCTCCGTCCCAGATTCTGAGCCTAGGTTCACTGTCAGTCTCACATTCCAGATGGAACGGTTGTGTTTCAGAATTTTTTTCGAAACCTGCCCATCTCGAATCTAAAGAGAATATTCTCTTTTCTGGAACGAATCCATTTCTCTACCTTTAAACCAAACCTTAGGATTGATGGAACCATTCCACTCCGTCCCACCAACCAAACCCTGTCCGGAGGCCGGCAGCGTGCCATTCCCGATGTGAAGGTGACAAGATGTGGCCATGATTCCACGCAAGAGAGGAGAGGAGAGGAGAGGAGGGCCAATTACAGTGGCATGGCAGCACTGCAGCAGCAGTACCTGAATGACCTGCATATAATTTCGGACACTGACTCTCAAAATCTGATCGGATCCTGCACAAGGCCCAGACTTCGCTCCTTTTGATGCGCGGCCGCTATGCATGGTGTGCTTTCCCTTTGTTTGGCGCTTTGCCCTTTCATTGCTTCCACCCTTTGGAATCATTTCATCCCCTCCTCCTCCTCCAACTATACTATACGTGCATCATCAGGATTACTAGCTTGGATTACCGTCTTGTTTTGCCTCCCAATCCCATCAGCCGCTGATCAGGCTGAGGCCTCACATGTTTTCTGTGCAAGGTACGTGGTGGCATCTCGTCGACCCTGCGCTCTTTTTGTTTTCCCCCCTTTCCCTTTCGCTCCTGTCCTCTTGACCGCTGCACCTGCGCACACCTCCGCCATGGCCAACCAAGTGAGCGTGAGGGAGGTCTCGCGCGCTTTTGAGCCCTCCATTTAAGCACCTGCCTAGAGTGGTGGACTGGTGGTGTAAGCCAGGCCATTGCTCTCGTCCTCGTCTCCTCGATCTTCAGAGATTTGCCAGCAGAAACAGGCAGTTTGGTTTCGCTGCTGCTGCTCGGGATCGATCGGCTGCAGCTACAGCTAGTACTGGCACTAAAGGTGAGTTTCTTTCGCTGCAGTTTACGTACAGTACTCCCGAGTTCAGCTCGGGTTGAAGAATTGAGTGGTGCATGCACTGGCGCGTGTACTGCTACTATTCCCTGCCATTTCCTTTGGAGCGTGCTATCGCTCCAGCTTTTACACCTGATGATAGTTAGTCAGGCGGTGGCCGAAGCTGAGAGAATGGCAGTAAAAGGGGTTTCCAATGTGTGAGTTTTGAAACTTCCCTCGCTGAGGCTGAGTAGCGTTGGGAAGAGCAGAGCGGTGTGGTGGCATTGCCGTTCAGTTCTCTCGGCCTGGTTCGGATTGCCACATCACAATGCACATCTCAACCACTCCTGCTGCCTACAACAAACAGGAGGAGCAGCAAGAGACCTCTTCTTTTCTTCCTTTTTTTTTTCCCCTTTTGTTCTTGGGCCTTCACATGTAGAACGTGACATGTCTTCTCTTCACAAGCGTCGCATGCGCACGGCCAGGGCCAGGTGATAAAGATCATAAGACGGCCGGCCTCGAGTCGAGCCCTCAACAACCGCCTTTCTGATTCTGACGCCTGCATTTCCTTCCTCTGCCTAGGTGCCGTCCCCCTTGCCACTCTGCCAGGACGCCTTGCTCTGATCGGGAGCTCAGCTCAGCTCTGCTCCCCGGCCGGCGCATCGCAGCAGCCAAGAAGCTACCGCGCGCGTGTGGCACCAGCCGGGCACGGGCAGGTATGAGCCGGTTCGCGAGGGTGGGGCCGTGGGCGGGGATGCCGGGCGCCGGCGCCGCGTCGGAGCCCGCGGCCGACGTGGCGAGGGACGACGCCGCGGCGGCCTCGTCCATGCGGGGCGCGGGCGCGGGCGGGCTGGGCGCCGACGCGTCCGCCGCCACCAACGCCAACGCCATCTCCTTCGGCTTCGCGGCCACGGCCGTGCTCGTCTCCATGTTCCTCCTCATGGCCATCTTCGAGAACCTCATCAAGCCCGGCATGGCCTCCTCCTCCTCATCCTCCACGGGCTCCCACGACGAAGACGGCGACGGCGAGGCCAGCCGCCGCGCGGGACTGCCCCCCGGTCGACCGCACCAGCTCGACGCGTCGTCGCCGGACAAGCTCAGTCATTCGCCCAAGGTACTGTTCTGCTCGGTTCACGTGCACCGCGTCAGAGTAGTGTACGACGGCATTGGCACAGTCGGCGCTCGTGTCGCCGCGGCAACAGTGACGAACGACGTATCCATTGCTGTCGTACTACCTACGCACTGTAGGCTCGGCTGGGCACGTACGCTGCTGCTGCCGCTGCCGGACAACGAGGCGGTGCCGGTGGGGTAGATGTGGCGTGCGAAACCTGAAAGGCTCCGCTCATCCGTTTGTTCTCGCGTTGCAGGTGGAGGAGGCCGTGGCGGGCGCGCCGGACCTGACGGTGCTCATGCCGGGGCAGCGCTACCCGACGTTCCTGGCGCAGCCGGCGCCGCTCGCGCCGTGGCCCAGGGAAGGCGTGCGCTGGCCTCCCCACGACGGCCAGCGTCGCCCGGCGCCGGCGCCAGCACCGCCGTGATTCTTGTCTTCTCGTGGTAGTGTCATGTACAGATGTCAGAGCAAAGGGTGATCTGTTGTGGAATGCAGCGCGGTGCAGCCGTGCAGGGGATCTTGATTTCCGGCTTGCTGGGCCGACGGACGGGCCTGCTTCCTTTCTTTGTTCGAGGCTGATATGGCCCAATGGGAATGCCGTAGTTTGCTTCAGGGAATTGCTTCGATGGGCCGGAAAATGTTGCGCCGGTTGGATATTGAAGATGGGCCATTTGCGATTTGCAGCCCGTCTACCTACCTACTTTCTCCAAAAAGGAAAAAAAAAAACACTACGTACCGGCTCCTGTCCAAAAAAAAAAAAACCTACGTAACAATTGCGCAAGCATGGCTGCGGAACAGCGAACAAGATTGACTTTTCCATGTCCGGGGCTGTCAATGTCAAACATACACTGGCTGCTCGGACCTGGAGGATGGAGCCTCTCGCTGACCGGGCCACTCCATTGCTGTTTCCTCGCAGCTCCAGACGACCAGCCTAGTTGGTCGCCCGTAGGCCGTGGGCGGTGGCAGGACATCGCACTGGCCCCATACACTGCCGTTTTTTTCCGATTTACTCTTCGGAAGAAACGGCAACCTGCGATAGAGCACCTCTCGCTTTCCCACGGAATCACTCGCCGCGACCTCGTCTTCTCTCTCGAGCCACCAATGTCGTACGTCCACCGCTCTCCAACTAGCAGTCTAGCATAGCAGGCAGGACGCAGGAGTGTATCTGCAGCAACCGCGTGCGAAACCGAAGGTATCGTACGGCAGCCGTCGTCCTCGCACCCTCTCACCTGTACGGAAAAACCATTAATTCCACCTGACATCCTCCGGGCTCCGGCATGAGGAACATGTCAAACGCGCAACCAATCACCTTCGATTTTTTTAAATAGCCTAAACCAAGGATATAATCAACGCATAATACAATTTAACACTAAGTCGTATATTCTGACAAATGCTAAGCAAGATTCAGCTAGCTAGTTGGGAAAGTACGTGCATCGGACGATCCAATCATCCAAAGATGAGAATAAACGACACGTCGGATCATCCGATGATAAATAATTTATCTAGCCTATTTCTTTTGAGCAATATTTAGCCTATTTCTCAATAGCTTAATTGGTTGGATTAGGCAATACTTACCCCACCCACCCATTCATATGGGGATGCTAGAGTCTAGAGATTGCATAAGACATTTGAGGAACTCTCAAAGCCAAGCAAGTGTTTATTGACCACATCCAAGTGTTTTATTAACCAAATGCATCGTACAAGTCTTAGAAGAGGTTTGGAAGGTGTATCTGCGGCAATGTTGTACTCTTGAGATAGCCAATGCTCTTGGAGCCTTGATTAGTCATTTGTTGTCGTCACCAGATATGGCTCACAACTGTCACCGGCATTGCCACATCACTACGGTCTCTGGGAGACGGTGGGGTGGACCTAGGGCAATACCAGAAAGAAGGGAGGGGGAGGGGCGGGTCAAGTGGATTGAGAATGTGAATGAGATGGAGGAGAAGAAAATACCTAGGGAGATGGGATATAGGGAGGTGCGGATGACAACAACATGATTGTTAACCGCAAACATAAGGTAATAAAAATTTCAAAGCCCAGGTGTGATTAGCATTGCAAGTGGAAGATATAATTTGAAAGTGGTATAAAAAATACTATGTTTAGGTCAAACTATAAACTGTTAGTGATATAGAAATGGCAGTTATATGTGTGGTAGTGCTAGGTGTTTATGTAGTAATATGCTACTCCCTCTGTCCCAAAAAAACAAGTCATTCTGGGTTTGTCCTAAGTCAAACTTTCTAAAGTTTGACCAAATTTATATGAAAAAGTGTAAATGTTTATAGTACCAAATGAGTATTGTTAAATTTCTTGTCACATATATTTTCATTAGGTATCAATTTAGATCCGTAAATGACGATATATTTCTTTATAAATTTGGTCAAATTTTACGAAGTTTGACTTTAAACAAACCCAGAACGACTTGTTTTTTAGGACGGAGGGAGTAGCTACGTTGTTGGGCAATGCCAAATTGTTTTTAACATAGCTACTTGGAAAGGTATGTGCATCAGATGATCCGATGATTGAAACAACATATTGGATCATCTGGCATTAAAAATATTTTATTGCCTTTTCCCAATAACTTTATTGGTTGTATTAGCCAATATGTACCCCATCCATCCCTTCATATGGGGATGCTAGAGTCTAGAGATTGTCCAAGACATTAATTTGAGGTGCTCTTAAAGCCAAGCAAGTGCTTATTGGCCACACCCAATGCTTTATTAACGAAATACACTGTACGAATCCGTACTAGAGGTTTCAAATGTGTACCTGCAGCAACGATGTGCTTTTGAGGTTACCAATGCTCTTGGAGCCTTTGTTACTCACTTGCCACCGCCACTACATGTGGCCCACAACCTCCATTGCTACACCACTGCATGAGAGGGAGGGGCGGACTGATGGCAATGCCATGTGGAGATAGAAGTGTGCCTAGACGGTATGGAGAAGAAAAATACCTAAGGGAGATAGGAGAGAGGGGGAGGAGTGGATGTGAGCAGTGTATTTGTTAACCGCAAACCTCAGGTAATGAAAATTTAAAATCTCATGAGTGATTAGCACTGCCAGTGGAAGATATAATCAGATAAGCTAGTTCAGTTGCACAAACACTGGAGGAGATTCAATTTATTACTAGTCAAATTTGAATAGAGAGAGATTTAACCCCTCAATCCCTTCAAGTGCCTTCGCAACCGAACAAAGGCCGAAGTGGTACTAAAATACAGTCAGGTTGAACCATAAACCAGAAGTGATATACAATTGCTAGTAATTTGGTGGGGTGGCAGTGTTTGATGTTCATTTAGTAGTTTGATTATTTAGGGCACACAAACAACAAATTCATTTGAAATAAAAATGCTTAAGTCGGCTCGGGTAGGTTCAAAAGTATTGCCTGTCTACATACTCACTGCAATGGTTACAAGCACATGTCACGTAGACTCCGTTGCCACGCACGCAAGCAATCTTCCTTCAGCGCGACCGCTTCTCATCCTCAAGCGTCGATTGACTGCTCGACGCTGACCGGGAGCAGTTTTTTAGGAGTGAACGCGTGCGGTTCAGAGACGGATGGTTCAGGAACAGCCATCAGCCCATCGCCATCGCCATCGCCATCGCAAAATCAAGTTGACAAGCTCCGACCCGGGCGGCATGCGGAACATGTCAAACGCGCAGCCAATGTCGTTCCAGCGAGAAGTCTGACAGGCTATAAAACCCCGCGTCAAGCCATTCCTCCCGCATCCATCTCTTCAGCAATCTCATTCGCAGCAGCCAAGCCAAAGCACCATCGATCGGGTTGCAATCTACTCTAGCATAGCTACACGAGCTGTACGTCTTCTTCACTCTTCAGTGATCACGTAGCAGTGTAGCACTCAGTTCGAAGGAGTCAAAAGGCTAGCAGCCATACACGAAGGTCGAAGGTCCAAGCGTACATGGCTTCTTCCTCTTGCTTCTCAGCGGTCAGGCTGCTGCTGCTAGCCGGCTGCTGCGGCGTCCTGCTGGCCTTGGCTGGACCTGCCTATGGTTACGGCCATCCTCCCGGTAACGGTCCGGCGGCGCTGAGCTCCACGTTCTACGACGCGTCGTGCCCCAGCGCCTACGACATCGTCCGCCGCGTCATCCAGGACGCGCGCGTCTCCGACCCTCGTATTCCGGCGAGCCTCATCCGCCTCCACTTCCACGACTGCTTCGTTCAGGGCTGCGACGGCTCGCTGCTCCTGGACGACGACCTCCCGGCGATCCAGAGCGAGAAGAACGTGCCGGCGAACAAGAACTCGGCGCGCGGCTTCCCCGTGGTCGATGACATCAAGAGCGCGCTGGAGAACGCGTGCCCCGGCATCGTCTCCTGCGCCGACATCCTCGCCCTCGCAGCCGAGATCTCCGTCGAACTCGTAAGAGAGCCGCCGCCTGCTTTTTGCATTCGATCAACATAGCGCCCCCTTGCTAATCGATCGTGGACATGGGCGCAGGCTGGAGGACCACGCTGGAGCGTGCTGCTCGGCCGGAGAGACGGCAAGACGACCAACGTCGAGGGCGCCAAGAACCTGCCGAGCCCTTTCGACCCCCTGGACAAGCTCCAGGAGAAGTTCAGAAACTTCAACCTCGATGACACTGACCTCGTCGCCCTCCAAGGTAACGTAAAGTCGCAAACACACTTGAGTCAAATCATTATTTATTTCAGTTTTCAGAAAACAGGAAATTTATTCCCATGGTAAGCTCAAGCTGATTTCGAGACAACGTGTTTTCAACCTATTTCAGGAGCGCACACGTTTGGAAAAGTGCAGTGTCAGTTCACGCGCCAGAACTGCACCGCCGGGCAGCCCCAGGGTGCACTGGAGAACCTAGACCAGGTCACTCCCAACCTGTTCGACAACAAGTATTACGGCAACCTCTTGGGGGGCAGTGCCCAGCTCCCGTCCGACCAGGTCATGCTGTCCGCCCCGGCCGCCGCGGTGACTACCGCTCCCATTGTGCATCGGTTCGCTGGCAACCAACAGGATTTCTTCAGGAACTTCGCGGCGTCCATGATAAAGATGGGTAACATCGGCCCTCTGACAGGGAGGGATGGAGAGATCAGGAAGAACTGTCGCAGAATCAATAGCAAAGGCTATTGATGACTGTGATTCAAATTGATATTTTTACCAATTATGGTTCTTGTGTAAATTATTCTTTTGATTTTTTTTCTAATTTCATTTTGTAAGTAAGCTGGGCAGCTTTCTCCCGTTTCGTGAAGCAAATGTGAAAATGTTTCTACACTACTCATACACGTATTTCTTGAGCTATTCATGCATCTCTTTTCACAAATATCATACGGAACCGAGAACACCATGAGAAACACAATGAAAAATTCATACTGTAAGACTCTGAAATGTAGTTAAGAAACAGTTGACTGATAATGATCCAATTTATTTCCCTTGTCTTCCTACGATTACACACGAATACAAACTATTACTACCATGTTTACACGATGTTATATACCATCTCCACTCAGTGCATATGATGGCATGTGCATTTTGTACGATCCAGCGGGTTATATATGTATATATTCACATAGTGTAGAGTATGCATACGAGTAACAGCAGCGCAAAAATGGGAATAACTTTGATTGGCTGGTGGGGATGGTTAAGGGGTGCTCCAAGCCTCCAACGTCGTCAAAAATCGACAACTGTGGATTAATTTATTGTGATCTGGAAGCGATAGAAGACAAAAAAAAAAAAAGACTTATGGTGAACTTTAGTATGCTAGAGAGTTCAAATAGAGGTGCAAAATATTGTACGCGTACTGTAAACAGAGATAAATTTAAAGCACATGCAATGAAGTGAGAATTAATAGGCTTACAAACCATAGTCGCACATCCACTCGTAAACCCATTGCCTTAGGGGCCACATCCTTCCAATACAGTGCATGAAATTTTCCTTTATTTATTTTCTCTACCATCCATGTTTGCTAGCGATTTTATGTTTTTTAAAATGTGCGGAGCATGTTTTTCATTAAGAAAAGAAGAGTTCAAATAATGGTACAAGGCCGAGACACGGCAGGGCATCCAAGGTAGCCAAAAATAGGAAAAGAAAGGAAAGAAACACGATACGATACGACCGAGAACGATCAACAAAAAACAAACTAAAACATCCTCCTAGCCAACAGCAAAGGCAAACTTAATGAAGCCCGTGCGACCTTAGAGAGAGGCTCGCCTCCTCGATCACCAATTGCGCAAAGGCCATAAGCTGAAGGGCCTTCCTTCTGAAAATCTTATTGTTATGATATTTCCACAAGCACCAGGAGACCAGTATGACCAGCGTATCGAAGACCTTTCAGAGAGGCTTAGCGACCCGTTTCTTTGCCTCCAACCATCAGATTGCTAGAGACTCATCAGGAGAGAGCGGTGCCAACCAGGGGCAGAGCTAGAGAAAAATTATGGGAAGCGGGAAGGGGTGGAGCACTTCATCTTATTTTAAAATAATCTTTGAACAGATAGCCCACAGTTCTGTATAGAAGTAACTAAGTAGCGGTATATGTACCAAAATAAAAAATGTAGAGTCATAGCATTCCACATCATCAGCATATAATAACTTTTCATTGCAGCAATAAAGAGTCATATTAACCTATAATTTGTAGTAATATTGATTCATATTTTAGGTGCTTGCAGACTGCGGTAAAAATCGCAAGAGAAAGAAACCTCCCAAAAAATTACTTAGTAACCCTAGTTTCTGGACAAAACAGAATAATTGCAACAAATCTACTAGATGCGCTATTTGCCTATTTGCCTATGATCAGAAATTGAAACAATTGAAAAAAATCATCCAGTAACGAGGTTCTTTGTCTTGTGATTGATCGATGATAGAACCCAAATTGGAGTGCCTGCTGGAGGGGCGCTCGATCGTTCGGTGCCGTGGCTGTCTCCGACGCGGCAGCCACCCAGTGAGGAGCCTCATATAGTCGCCCGTATGCCCTCTTGTCTGCCAATCAGTGAGGAATAGGACATTTGAGATGCGTCATGGGAGTGTGAGAAAGTGGAAGAAAGGGATGGATAGACAGGAGATGAAATGCGTGTGTGTGACAATGTGAGGACAGTAAGGAGAGGAGCCACGACTCTCTCCGTTTCCGTTTCTCATGAGTCATGACTCAATGCGTGTGGCCGGAATAAAGCATTGGAGAAAGAGTGATGCTATGGGGCTGGTGTAGTTCGACTGTGGGTGCAAAGAGCTGAGCCAGGGGTGCAAATAGGATGAAAACTTGATGATTATAACTGAATTTTGTTTTTGGCCTGGGTGCGGCCACGGCCACACCACGGCCACACCGACCAATATAGATCCGCTCCTGGTGCCACGTGTTGAATACCATAACGACGGAGAGATCTGGACTAAGTTTCGCTGCCGTAATCTTTTTTAAAGAGCGGCGAAAGTTTTGATGCAAATACATTTAGAGGAAAAGAAAAAAAGTGAAAAAAACAGCAACTTAGCATTAGCCGCTCAACACCTCTACATCCTGCCCCTACGTACACTTAATAAAAAAACATACTTACAGTTACAGCTTTATTAACACGACAAAGGAGCACGGGCTCAATGACAAATGCAATATTAAGAGCAGGCACCGGCGGGAGGTTGCCACTGGCGAGGAGCATCACTCTGACCACTTCCCTCCCACAGTTCCACTCGATCGGCGTCTCGGCTGTTTCCTCGCAGAGTCGCAGTGGCAACATTTGTTCTTGGCCCCATGTCCTATGAATTTTTTTTCTCCCCACTTGCAGTTAGAAATGGCTCAGGCTTTCGGCCTCGTTTCGTTTTTATTCGTAGAGCTTGCCAACAACATACGCAAGCACGCGCTAATCCTAATCATCATCAGTCGGCGCGACCACTTCTCTTGACGCCGCCACCATACATGCACGAGTATATATGTATGGCCTCATCCATCAACTCTGGAACGAGACGGTATATTATATACTACTGTGTATGTATTTAGCCGCAACCGCGTGCGGCAGCCATCACGGGCTTCATGGCCCCACTTTTGCTTATATAACTAAATAATCGGATTAGCATGCAGCATGGTCGGTCAAACGGAACACGTCAAACACGCGCGCTCACCCGACGGCGTCCCAGGGAGAAGTCCGCCGAGCGCTGGCATGTCAGCGACTGAGGCTATAAATATGCTGCTCTCCCAAGCATTCCCCTCGCATCCATCCATCCTTCTTGCTAGCCAACAATCGAGCACATCACTTGACCTGACTGCTGCTAGAGAGTAGCAGCACGAGCTCCGCCTTCAACACACTGCCAGATTCATCTACCTGTACACGTACACGTAGCACACGCCCATCCATCATGGCGACCGCTTCATCTACCTCCGCTTCTCCTGGGATGCTGCTGCTGCTGCTAGCCGCGCTCCTCTTCCTCGCTTCAGCAGGCGCCGCAAGTGCCAGTGCCCTGAGCTCCACGTTCTACGACGCGTCGTGTCCCAGAGCATATGACATTGTCCGCCGTGTCATCCAGGACGCGCGCGTCTCCGACCCGCGTATTCCGGCGAGCCTCATCCGCCTCCACTTCCACGACTGCTTCGTCCAGGGCTGCGACGGCTCGCTGCTCCTGGACGACGTCCTCCCGGCGATCCAGAGCGAGAAGAACGTGCCGGCGAACAAGAACTCGGCGCGCGGCTTCCCCGTGGTCGATGACATCAAGAGCGCGCTGGAGAACGCGTGCCCCGGCATCGTCTCCTGCGCCGACATCCTCGCCCTCGCGGCCGAGATCTCCGTCGAACTCGTAAGTGCTGCAATCTGCTTCTTGTAATATACACGGATATACTGTACAGTACCTCGCTTCTCCTCTCACCTGTACTGAACTGACGGAATCGATCGTGGACATGGGCACAGGCGGGAGGACCACCCTGGAGCGTGCTGCTTGGCCGGAGAGACGGCACGACGACCAACGTCGAGGGCGCCAAGAACCTCCCGAGCCCTTTCGACCCCCTGAACAAGCTCCAGGAGAAGTTCAGGAACTTCAACCTTGATGACACCGACCTAGTCGCCCTCCAAGGTAACGTAAAGTCGCAAACACACTTGAGTCAAATCATCATTTATTTCAGTTTTCAGAAAACTGGAAATATCTTCCCATAGTGAGCACAAACTAATCTATTTAAACA
Source organism: Paspalum notatum (assembly GCA_022530915.1). Classification (NCBI taxonomy): domain Eukaryota; kingdom Viridiplantae; phylum Streptophyta; class Magnoliopsida; order Poales; family Poaceae; genus Paspalum; species Paspalum notatum. The sequence goes on from CM039692.1 coordinate 32,312,126, forward strand.
ACACATTTCTACTTCAACAGGAGCGCACACGTTTGGCAGAGTCCAGTGTCAATTCACGCGTCAGAACTGCACCGCGGGGCAGCCCCAGGGAGCACTAGAGAACCTGGACCAGGCTACTCCCAATGTGTTTGACAACAAGTATTACGGCAACCTCTTGGAGGGCCGTGACCAGCTCCAGTCCGACCAGGTCATGCTATCCGCCCCGGCCGCCGCGGTGACTACCGCTCCCATTGTGCATCGGTTCGCTGGCAATCAGCAGGATTTCTTCCGGAACTTTGCGGCGTCCATGATAAAGATGGGTAACATCGGCTCTCTGATAGGGAAGGATGGAGAGATCAGAAAGAACTGTCGCAGAATCAACAGCAAAGGCTATTGATGACTCTGATCCAAAATGATATTTTATCAATTACGGTTCTTGTGTAATTAAATCATTCTTTTGATTTTTTTCTAATTTCTTTTTGTAAGTAAGCTGGGCAGCTTTCACCCGTTTCGTGAAGCAAATGTGAAAAATCTTTCTATAATCTATACTACTAATATACTTATTTCATGAGCTATTCTTTGCATCGCTTTTCACAAATATCATATGGAACCGTGAAAACCATGGAAACACAATGAAAAATTGATACTGCAAGACTCCAAAATGTAAAGAAACAATTGACTGATAACGGTCCAATTTATTTCTCTTGTCTTCCTACGATTACATACGAATACAAACTATTACTACCATTTTAATGCATGATGCAGTTGAATTTTTTACACGATGTTATATAACATCTCCACTCAGGGCATATGATGGCTGTACATGTGCATTTTGTATGATCCTGCGGGTTATATATGAGTGTATTCACAGAGGGTAGAGCTAGAGTATGCATATGAGTAGCAGCGCAAAAATGAGAATAAACTTTGATTGGCTGGTGGGGATGGTTAAGGGCTGCTCCAAGCCTCCAACGTCGTAAAAAATCAACAACTGCGGATTAATTTATTGTGATATGGAAGAGATAGAAAATGGCGAACTTAAATGTGCCCACTAGAGAGTTTCAAATAGAGGTGCAAAATATTATACGCGCACTGTAAACAGAGATAATAAGTTTAAAATATAGACAATGAGATAAGCGGTCTAGTGAGAATTAATAGGCTTACAAACCATAGTCGCACATTCCCTCGTAAACCCATTGCCTCTGAAACACATTCTTCCAATACGGTGCTTGAAATTCATCATGTTTGCTAATGATTTTATATTTTTCTAAACACGTGGAGCACGTTTTTCATTAAGAAAAGGAGAGTTCAAATAGCGGTACAAGGCCAACACACGACAGGACCACCCAAGACAGCCAAAAATAGGAAAAGAAAGAAAAAAACACGATATGATACAACCGAGAATGACCGACAAAAGAACAAACTAAAGCATCCTCCTAGCCGGTAGCAAAGGCGAACTTAGCGAAACCCGTGCAACCCCAGAGGCGCCTCCTTGATTACCAATTGCCCAAAGGCTATAGGCTAAAGGGCCTCCCTTCTAAAGATCTTGTTGTTATGCTATTTCCACAAGCACCAAGAGACCAGTTTGATCAGCGTATCAAAGGCTTTTCGGAGGGGCTTAGGGCATGTACAATGCACCATTGTTTATATAGGTGCTTAAAGAGAAAGAAATGCTAAGCACCACCTAAAAAGCTAATTCTTACAATGCAAGGGAGATGCTTATATATGTGTAACCATCTCATTAGCATTCATTAAGCACCAATGCTTAAGTAAGCACCTCATACATCTTTTAAGCACCTGGTGCTAGAAAATAAACCGGTTTTTATTGCTAAGCACCTTCTATAAGCATCTCATTGTACATGCTCTTAGTGACCCGTTTCTTGGCCTCCAACCATTTGACGGCTAGTGACTCATCAGGAGAGAGTGGTTCCACGTGTTGAATACCGCAACGACAGAGACATCTGAACTTAGTTTCGCTACCGCAAACTTTTTTAAAGAACATCGAAAGTTTTGATGCAAATATATTTAGAGGAAAAGAAAAAAAAAAACGAAAAAAAACAGCAACTTAACATTAGCCGCTCAACACCTCTACACCCTGTCCCTACCTACACTTAATAAAAAAACATACTTACAGCTTTATTAACACAACAAAGGAGCACGGGCTCAATGACAAATGCAATATTAAAAGCAGGCACCGGCGGGAGGTTGCCACTTGCGAGGCAGCCAGGAGCATCACTCTGACCACTTCCCTCCCACAGTTCCACACTCCCACTCGATCGGCGTCTCGGCTATTTCCTCGCAGAGTCGCAGTAGCAACATTTGCGCTTGGCCCATGTCCTCTGAATTTTTTTCTCGCCACTTGTAGTTAGAAATGGCTCAGGCTTTTGGCCTCGTTTCGTTTTCATTCGTAGAGCTTTGCAAACAACATACGCAAGCACGCGCTAATCCTACTCATCATCAGTCAGCGCGACCATTTCTCCTGACGCCGCCACCATGCACGCATATGCGTGGCCTCATCCATCAACACTGAAACGAGACGGTATATTATACTACTGTGTATGTATTTAGTAGCAACCGCGTGCGGCAGCCATCATGGATTGTCAATTTGTCATGCTTAACTAATTAATCGGATTGTCATGCTGCATCGTCTGACAAACGGAAGATGTCAAACACTCGCGCAGCCGACGACGTCTGCCGTCCCAGGGAGAAGTCCGCCGATCGAACGCTCGCATGTCAGCGATCAACCCACATGCACAGGCTGAGACTATAAATATATGCTCCATCCAAGCATTCACCTCGCATCGCATCCATCCATCTTGCAAGCCAACGATCGAGCACACCATCACTTGACCTTACCGCTAGAGCTCCACCTTCAACGCACACTCACACACACACACTGCCAGATTCATCTACCTGCAGTACACGTACACGTAGCACACGGCCATCATGGCGGCCGCTTCCACTACCTCCGCTTCTCCTGTGATGCTGCTGCTGCTGCTGCTAGCCGCGCTCCTCCTCCTCGCTTCACCTGGCGCTGCTAGTAGTAGCGCCCTGAGCTCCACGTTCTACGACGCGTCATGCCCCAGAGCCTACGACATCGTCCGCCGCGTCATCCAGGACGCGCGCGTCTCCGACCCCCGCATCCCGGCGAGCCTCATCCGCCTCCACTTCCACGACTGCTTCGTCCAGGGCTGCGACGGCTCGCTCCTGCTGGACGACGACCTCCCGGCGATCCAGAGCGAGAAGAACGTGCCGGGAAACAAGAACTCGGCGCGCGGCTTCCCTGTGGTCGACAGCATCAAGGCCGCGCTGGAGAACGCGTGCCCCGGCATTGTCTCCTGCGCCGACATCCTCGCCCTCGCGGCCGAGATCTCCGTCGAACTCGTAAGTGCCGCTGCCTCCTTCTTGCATTCGATCAACATAGCGCCTCCTTGCTTCTCTTCTCACATGAACTGAACTGACGGAATCGTGGGCACATGGGCGCAGGCCGGAGGACCACGCTGGAGCGTGCTGCTCGGCCGGCGAGACGCCACGACGACCAACGTCGAGGGCGCCAAGAACCTCCCGAGCCCTTTCGATCCCCTGCACAAGCTCCAGGAGAAGTTCAGAAACTTCAACCTCGATGACGCTGACCTTGTCGCCCTCCAAGGTAAAGTAAACACACTTGACTCAAACCATTATTTCATTTTTCAGCAAACCTGCAAAATTCTTCCCATGGTGTGATTTCAACAACGCATTTCTACCTCCACAGGAGCGCACACTTTTGGCAAAGTGCAGTGTCAGTTCACGCGCGAGAACTGCACCGCTGGGCAGCCCCAGGGAGCACTGGAGAACCTGGACCAGGTCACTCCCAACCTGTTCGACAACAAGTATTACGGCAATCTCTTGGAGGGCCGTGCCCAGCTCCAGTCCGACCAGGTCATGCTGTCCGCCCCGGCTGCCGCGGTGACTACCGCCCCCATTGTGCACCGGTTCGCAGGCAACCAACAGGATTTCTTCAGGTACTTTGCGGTGTCCATGATAAAGATGGGTAACATCAGCCCCTTGACAGGGAGGGACGGAGAGATTAGGAAAAATTGCCGGAGGGTCAATAGCAAAGGCTACTGAAGACTTGTGTTCTCTTTTTTTCTAGAACCAATTGTGATGATGCATTTGTAAATCTTTCATTTATTTTCTCATTCCTCTTAAACCATAGGCGTGGCATGTTACTTCAATTTTTCCATTTGTCATGTACATTTCAAAAATTGGGATGCTAAATAAGAAAAGAAACAAACTATTATCTTCTAGTCGACTTGCAAATGAACAATATTATTTTTGTATGATTTTTTACAATCATTTTTCATCCTAACTTCTGCGACATTGTATGTCCATGGTTCAGTATATATGTGCAAAGTATCATAACTTTTGAAAAACTAATAACTATATCTAACCTTATTCTTATTAATTGGAGGTTCTAAAAGAAATATTACTGCCGAGATGCACTAGAAAATGATAAAATCTAAAAATTATCATAGAATCGAAAACATTTGTTCATCCATCAGGTAGCCTCTAACAATAAGAGTAATTAGATCTATTCTGTTTTTTTTTTAATTAGCAAAGCCAAGGAAAACAGGAGTAACTATACCAGGTTAAAGCAACGGCTGGATTCAAGATGGTGTTATCAACGACAACAAAGTTCTAGATTAGCAAGCTACAATAGAGATGAAAGAAAGTAATTTGATAAGGAAGCATGGAAAAGGGTAGTGATAGTGACATAGGAAAAATACAGAAATTAAGAAACACTAATAAATATAAATGCAAGTACACCAGAAATTATGGATACCTTTTGTTAACTATCAGGCAACTAAGTGAAGCCATAGCCATCATGTGATGCTACAATAAGCACTTTGCAAGCCATGCCTATCTTCAAAACCTTGATTTCTAAATCTAACCTAGCAACAACAAAGAAAGAGGGTCTCAGTGTACCATGGGGAAGGAAGGAAAATAGGCTAACTACACCACTAGGTTGCACATATTTCTTTTAGCGCAGCTAAAATCACTTCACGACAGATGCAAAAGGATCAAGATGCGTACCGACAGTTCGACTCATTGAAGAATCGACAAAGAAGCATTACCATGTGGTTTATAAACATTAGAAGGTATGGAAATTCTACTAACAAACAGCATGGTGAGAACACATTGTAGAGGGAAATCTTATTACCTCCTTAAGGAATGAAAAACAAAGAGCAACATGAGTCACTGAACAAAAGATGAAAAGAACTACCCAAAGAGGGCAGAAATCCTAGAAACGTGGTTGGAAGTTGGTGAAAAGGTGACAACCTAGCTAAATTACAGTAGACACGTGGCACCAGAAACCCCAAACTAACAGTTCATACATAAGGAATGACATAACTTAATTCATATATTTGAGACAAAAATGATGTACGTAGGTAGAGATGCTTGATTTCCCCGCGCTTTGCTGCGGGACTAAAAGACTAATTTTAGATAAATTTTTGAGGAAAAAAGAGTGTCAAATCAATTATCCATTCAGTGGACAGTAGATTCGATGTGCTAACCTCTAGTTAGTTGGTGCTGAAATATTGATGGTTTTGAGATACATGACTCCTGTGGATGAGCATTAGATGCCTTATTTATGTAACTGGTGATGCCAAACTAGGACATCTAATTATATGTATGTTTTGATGAGAATATATGTTCTGGTTGAAAATTGTGTGTTCTGCTTGAAAATGTTGATTTAACCATGTTGTTAGGCATTTATTAAATTTGACAATAAATTTTCAAATTGGACTAAGTGTGCTAAACCTATTTCCCTATCGAAAAAATGTTTTCTTTGACAGTAAGCAAAGCGATAGGGAAAAGGATTTTTATTCTGGCACGAAATCCTCCGATAGGGAAATTATTATTATTTTCTAAGGGAAAAACAAATTTCCCTGTTGGTTCCATTTCGACAGGTCTGTCCACAGATCTATCGTCACCTAATTTCCCTTACGGTAATTTGCCATCAGGGAAATTGTTTCTAACGGTGCACCGACGGACAAATTCACGTTTCTCTGTCGGTATTTTCTTGTTGTTACACCATCAACACTGTAGAAAAAAGGCCTTCTAGATACGTTTTGATAGCAATGATTGCTAAAGCGTCACTACACAAAAGGTGTAAACATGCTTTTTGACACGTTTTCTAGAATGTCTCAAATTGACATGATGTTAGACACGATTAGAGTGTCGAAAGACATGAAGTGTCACTTGTTGTCGTGTTATTTAAATCATCTCAAAATGACACGTAGTTAGCTACGCTATTTACCATCAGTAGCATCTAGACACGACGTCAAACGTGTCAAACAAACGTCCATATACATGTAAATATGTTTTTTTGATACAACTTAAAAGTATTTTAAAATAACATGAATTAAGACACATTTTCAACCATCAATAGCATAGAGATACACAAAAAACATATCAGACAAGCGTGTCTATAGGCACATAAAGACGTTATTTGACACGGTATTGAGAAGTTGAAATTCGTTAATGGTAAATATAAAAAGAGTGCATTACTTAACTATTCACATGCGATACATTGGTCTAGTGGTGTGGAGGCATCACGTGAGATATGAGGTCATGAGTTCAATCCTTAGCGATTGCATTGCACAAAAATCATATCTTATAATATATATTTTTTATTATAAAAATGTATCAAAATGCATAGACATGCATATAACGTTTCTATGAAACATCTCAACTATAGATACGCTATAGTAATCCGTATCTTTGTCACAGTGCTTGCGAAGACGCTCCTATCACGCTTTAAGAAACATGTCAACATTGATGTAGATACGAAATAAAACGTGTCTATTACATAAATAAAGTGTACATACAGGGTAGATTTTCTTGTAGTGCAAGGAAATTAATTTTTTTTCATTTCCCTATCGGCTTTGCACCGATAAGAGTCTTCCGTTTTCCAGTAACGATATATCGTACATGTCGGTTAGCGATTTTATGTTATTGGTGAAGTCTTTGTTAAAACAGCAGTGAAAAATTTGATGCAAACACATTTAGAAAAAAAGAAAAAAAACGAAAAATAGCAACTTAACATTAGCCCCTCAACACTTCTATACCTTCTCCCTACCTACACTTAATAAAAAAGAATTTTGAGCATCGCCAGAGCACTGGTATTGCAAGCGCTCAAACGCAAGGGAGAATGTCGGGAACGCGGTCGGCATCGGCCCCAGGCCCCCAATGCAATTCAAATCATCTCAAAGTCACCAGCAGGCCGGCTCGATCAGCAGCCGAATTCAATGTTCACCTCCGCGTGCAGTGGGGGGTCTCGCGGGCGAGCAGCCCGCCGCCGCCGCCGTTGGTGAGGTGCCTTCTCCGACTGCCTCCCCTCCCTCCCGGCCATCGATCTGAGCGAGTCCGCCCTGATCTGCTCCCTCACCCACTCGGCCTTCACTCTCGTCCTCCCTGGAGCGAGATCCGCCTCTTCAAAGCTCGTGCTCTTCTACCTTGCCATGCCGGCGAGCGAGAGCCCACCCCCGGTGGTATCCCGTCACCCGTCCCCGGCGGTGGCCACTCCGGCCCCGGCGGCCACCGCCCTCTCGCTGCCCCAGCTTGGTAAGTCCGCCTTCACCCTCTCTCCCGCAGCCGCTCCCTTCTTCCCTGGCCGCTCCAAGACGCGGAGGTGGGCCGACGAGGTGGAGGAGTCCTCGCAGACGAGCTCTCCGGCCTCCTACCGCGACGTCGTCCTCCGCGCCAGAAAAGACTGGGAGGCCGGGTCGTCGACTGCTCCGCTTGGGCGGTCGCCGTCGTCTTCGCCTGTCGCTCCGCCTCGTCTGCGCTCCATCGTCGTCCAGCCCCCGGCCGCACTGCGCCGCGGTCGAGACCTCCCGCGCCGCCGTCATCATGGGGTGGGGCGTTGTGAGCCTGTGCGCCGGGGAGGTCGTCGCGCCCGGGTCTCTCATCCTGACCAGGACGGGTGGCGGCGCGTGCTGCCTCAGCAGCGTTGTCGCTCCTCGTCGCGGGCTTGTGAGTCGCCAGGCCATCATCCCCCGCCGCCTCAGGTTCCGGCTTGTCTCCGCGACCGGTGCTTGAACTGCCTGTCCTATTCCCACCGCGTCGCCACTTGCCGGCTGCCGCGCCGCGGCCTGCGCTGCCATGGGTTCCGGCACCTCGCTCGTGACTGCAAGCGTCCGCGGCGCGCTGCCAGGAACTCTGACGGGCCTGGGGCGGGTGCGCCGCGTAGGATCGTGCGCCGGCCTCCGGCGGGCATGGGCTCCCGGCTTTGGCGGTTTCCCCATCGCCGAAGTGTGCCTTATGGTGCGCCGGCCTCCGGCGGGCGTGGCCGGCTCGACGGCGCGGGTGGCACCGACGGAGCACGTGACTCGGCGGGTGACGTTAGGTCGCTGCCCGACCAGGCGCGACAGCAGTCAAAGGCTGTCCATCCTTGTCCGGTTCCTTCGGCGGATGTGACCTCTGATCGTGGTTTCCCTTCCGGGCATGGTGCGGGCGACGAGCTCGCTGAAAGCATTGTTGTCGTTGCCCTCCCTGGCTCCACGCCAATTGGTGGTACAGATGCTCAGGTCGGGGTGAACCCGACGGCTCACGAGCGTGGTTTCCCCCCTCGGCTTGGATGTGAGGGCGAGTTTCTGGAAAGCGTTGCTGCCCTTGCCTCCCGTCGCTCGGCGCCAAGCGACGCTGCCATTGCCGCGCGGCTCGAGGACCCCATGCTGTTCGAGGCTAGGCTGACATGCCTGTCCTGGACGGTGGAAGGCTGCACCTTGTTTGTGGAGGGCCGGCTTCGCTGTACGTTGCCGGTTGGCTCGCCTGGCGACAGGGGTGAGAAAGTGGTGTCTCCAAGTGGCGTTGTCTCCCTGTCCCATTTGGCCGTTGCTTCACTGGCCGATGCTGCATCGACTGAGGCGGTAGTGTCTCCGAGTGAGCCTGTGGTGGCCGTTGCTTCCCCGGCCCATGTGGTCGTCGCCCCCCGGCCCGTTCATCGGCTGGGGCGCCGGCGCTGGATGGGTCGTCGTCCACACAGGCGACATCCGTACCTGTGGCCCTGGATGGGTCGTCTGCGTAGCCGATAAGTGCTGTTCCGGCTGCAACCCGTGACCCGATTGAGGAGTTTGTGGCTCGGGTTCGGGCCCCTCTTGCGCCGGCCGTCCTTCAGAGTCCTCCTAGGGTGCGGGTGTCTAAGGCCGTCACTCCGGAGAAGAACTTGCACCGAAGCGTTCGTTTGGCGGCTAAGAGTAAGTTTAGAGCCGCCAACGCTGAGGTGCAAGCAAGGAACATCTTGCTTAAGAAGCTTGGTGATAACTCGTCTCAGGTGCTTTCTGCCGAGGCTGCCTTAGCTGCGTGCCACGCAAGATTTGGAGAGCCGTTGTCGCCTGGTAAGCGGGCAGCTATACGTGAGCTCTTCCCTAGCACCGTTTGGGAGGAGGAGGAGGTTTCGTCACCTTGTATGGCGTAGGACCTGAAAATGGTCGTCGTGGTCGTTTCCCGGGTTGCTATCTATCTTTGTAATATCAACCTTAATCTGTTTAGTGGTGTCCTGTGTGGCATGGGTGGTCGGTAAGCCTTGGCTTTCCGATAGTGTTTTATTGTAATTTGAATTCTTTCTCCTCTTAATGAAATACGTACGGGGTGTTTTTCCGGACGCTCGAAAAAAAAACAAGGGAGAATGTCCAAGCAGTCTTAGAACGTGCCTATTAAGATAACATACACACACTCAGTCTCTTCTGGCGAAAATCCCTGGTGGGACACCGGGGCCGGCAGTCTTGCCACCCGAGCTACTACGCTCGGTAAAAAAACATAGTTAAAACTTTATAAACACAACAAAGGACTACGGATTGAATGACACCTGCATATTAAAAACAAGCACCGGCGGGAGGTTGCCACTTACCAGGAGCATCACTCTGACCCCCTCTCTCCCGCAGTTCCTTCCACTGGATCGACGTCTCGGTTGTTTCCTCGCAGCAGCAACTTGCGCTTGGCCTCATGTCCCCCCCCCCCCCCCCCCCCTTTTTTTTTTTTTCTCGCCACTTGTAGTTAGAAATGGTGCAGGGCTTCGGCCCCGTTTCGTTTTCATTCGTAGAGTTTGCTAACAACATACGCAAGCACGCGCTAATCATCATCAGTCAGCGCGACCACTTCTCCTTCGTCCTGACGCCGCCACCGTGCATGCATGGCATCATCTATCAAGACTGTAACGAGACGGCGTATTATACTACTGTATTTAGCAGCAACCGCGTGCCGCAGCCATCATGGCTCCACCTCTGCTTATATCTAATTAATCGGATTGGCATGCATGGTCAGGTTTCAGGCAAACTGAACATGTCAAACACGCGCGCACCGGACCCCGTCCCAGGGAAAAGCCCGCCGGCCGGGCGCTCGCATGTCAGCGATCAACCCACACAGGCTGAGACGTACTATAAATATGCTGCATCCAAGCATTCCCCTCGCATCATCCATCCATCTTGCTAGTGCTAGCCAACGATCGAGCACATCATCACTTGACCTTGCTGCTAGAGAGTAGCAGAACAAGCTCCAGCTTCAACACATTCACACATTACCAGATTCCTCTACCTGTGCGTACACGTACACAACTACACATAGCACTACACGGCCACATCATGGCGGTCGTTTCCTCTGCCTCCGTTTCTCCTGGACTGCTACTGCTAGCCGCGCTCCTGCTCGCTTCGGCTGGCGCCGCTAGTAGTAGCACCCTGAGCTCCACGTTCTACGACGCGTCGTGCCCCAGAGCCTACGACATCGTCCGCCGCGTCATCCAGGACGCGCGCGTCTCCGACCCGCGTATTCCGGCGAGCCTCATCCGCCTCCACTTCCACGACTGCTTCGTCCAGGGCTGCGACGGCTCGCTGCTCCTGGACGACGTCCTCCCGGCGATCCAGAGCGAGAAGAACGTGCCGGCGAACAAGAACTCGGCGCGCGGCTTCTCCGTGGTCGACGACATAAAGAGCGCGCTGGAGAACGCGTGCCCCGGCATCGTCTCCTGCGCCGATATCCTCGCCCTTGCCGCCGAGGTCTCCGTCGAACTCGTAAGAGCCGCAGCCTGATTCTTGCATATAGTGCGGCTAGTGCCTCCTTCTCTCAGCTGAAGTCCTGAACTGAACTGATGAATCATGGACATGGGCGCAGGCCGGAGGACCACGCTGGAGCGTGCTGCTCGGCCGGAGAGACGGCACGACGACCAACGTCCAGGGCGCCAAGAACCTCCCGAGCCCTTTCGACCCCCTGGACAAGCTCCAGGAGAAGTTCAGGAACTTCAACCTCGATGACACTGACCTCGTCGCCCTCCAAGGTAACGCAAACACACTTGACTCAAAGTGATCGAATTTTCAGCAATCCTGGAATTTTTTCCCATGCAAAACTGATCGATTTCAACAACGCATTTCTACTTCAACAGGAGCACACACGCTTGGCAAAGTGCAGTGTCAGTTCACGCGCGAGAACTGCACCGCCGGGCAGCCCCAGGGAGTACTGGAGTACCTAGATCAGGTCACTCCCAACCTGTTCGATAACAAGTATTACGGCAACCTCTTGGGAGGCCGTGCCCAGCTCGCGTCCGATCAGGTCATGCTGTCCGCCCCGGCTGCCGCGGTGACTACCGCTCCCATTGTGCATCGGTTCGCAGGCAGCCAGCAAGATTTCTTCAGCAACTTCGTGGCATCCATGATTAAGATGGGTGACATCAGCCCCTTGACAGGGAGGGATGGAGAGATCAGGAAAAATTGCCGGAGGGTCAATAGCAAAGGCTACTGAAGACTTGTGTTCTCATGTCTATTGGTCTCTTTTTTTTTTCTCGAACCAATTGTTACGAGATGCATGTGTAAATCTTTCATTTATTTTCTCATTCATTATACAAACCGTGGGTGTGGCATGTCACTACAATTTCCTGTTTTTTATGTAAATTTCAAAAGTGGGGATGCAAAATAACATAACAAAACTGAACTTTTATATTTGAATGGACTTGCAAACGCAAGAGTGGGGATCCTAACTTTTGCGACATGGTACACGGTGTTACTATTGATGTGCAAAATTAAACCTTACCTTACCATTACGCACTACTGCACAACTGAATAATACAAATAACAAAATCAGAATCAATACCTGCTAGCTTTGCTAATCCTGTAGATGTTTAAATAAGAATGCACCAAAAGTTTCAGCCCACGAAATTGGTTTTAGGTTAGATCGTGGCTCAGGGTAGCGTCATTTCAACTAGAATCCCTACACGGCTAAAGTTGTCATAGGACAGTTTAACCGGGCCAACCGAGATCTTTGCAGTGCTGAATGACGGTTAAAGAGGCTTCCGCCAATTCAACCGGGGCATCAACTGGCAAATGCATAGAGTTGAGATATATGACTTTTAATAAATTTAAGCTTGGAAAATTGAACCATTTGGGTTTGGGGGGTTTGGTACCGCCAAAAGCATATCCTTTTAGATCGCTCTTGATAGTATGGTGTTTCCTCACTCGAGGAATAAATCATAAAATATAAATTACTTCATCTTGAGGGCCGGGAAAACTCCGATCCTATGAACTTGAAAGGTTTAATTCCAAACCTTTGCACTTTATATGATCTTCATTGCTTATCATGCGCTTAAATACATCATCAGAGTTTTTAATAGTATGTCACTCAAATACCAAAATCCTACATGGTGATTGTACTTACATCTTCATATAGCCTTAATGGTAGGCATGGATAGGCAAAATGGTGTCCTGCTCTACAGATGCAGGCATGATTATATGTTTCAGAAAGAGAAGTTTGATACCTTGGCAACACCCTTCCACTATGTCGTAGCAAAGATATATTATGAGTAAAATGCATACGGTCCTTAAAGTTGTCAATGTGTGTCACATAGGTCCCAAACTTTGAAAGTAGAAATCTAGGTTCCTTAACTTAGATATTGTGTCATCTGTATCTCAAAACCGGTATCCTCTTCCTCTGAAGGTGGTTTTGGAGTTAGGGTGCATGTATAACCCACGTCTAAGGTTCATCTCTCTTTTGCTTTTTTTTTTTCATCTATGACACGTGGGACCCCACCTATAACTATAAGCGAAATGGATTTTTCTCCACTTTTAAATGAAATATTTTTTCTTCACCATCTCTTCCTCCCTCTTCCATCCTTGTTTTTCCTCGCCGCTAATGTCCACCCACTGCTGCCTACCAATCTCTATACCCTCACCGCTGAACTCTCCACCTCCATTGTACTCCCCGTCTATCTCTCTTCTCGTCGCTGAGCTTCACTTCCACATTTAGTGGCAACCCTCCGCCACTGGCTCTCCTCCAATATTGTCCCTCATTCTCCATCATCGGTGAATGCTAACAACAGTGGTAAGGTGGGCTAGAGGTGCAGGGTGAAAAGTGTGTGCAACTATGGCTAGACGAGCATCGGTTCTAGACGCGGGCAGCCATCTCCGCCGCCGCTAGCACTCCAACTTCTCGTGCGGTGGGTAGGCGGCGGCGACAAGCAAGGGCTGAAGAAACATATAATAAACAATTTTGATATACAAACGGGTCATACGTGACATAGATGAGAAATAAAGAAGAGAGGTTGGCCTTAATTGTATGCCTTGTGTACCCTAACCACTATACCACTTTCGGAGGAGGAGGGCAACAGTTTTAGGACTCACGACTTACCAAACAAGTTTAGGGACGGATTTCTGATTTTATAAGTTCGAGGAGGTAGATGACACAACTTACCAACTTTAAGAACCATACAGGCGTACACAAATTTTACCCATATATTGTACTCTTCCGATTTTCAATACTTATCACAATCCACGAAGTTAACCTTTCATTTTATTTAAAAAAAAGTTTACACAAGCACGTTAAAACATAAGTTATTATCATGCTACCATTAATAATAAAACATTCTGGCACAAAATAAATGATAACTTATGGAATTTTTTAAAATGAAACAAATGGCCCACGATTATATAAAAGTGTCAACCCGATAAATATTTTGACGACGGCAGCATTCTCCAACCAAATAAGCACGGGCGGAACCAGGGAATTCCCGGCGGCTACTTCCTTCGCTGGGCGTCTGGGAGACTGGGACAGGGTGCGTTTCCTCGCAGCTGCGGGCGTCGCCGGCCGGCAGGGGAGGCTGGGCAGCCGCAAACTTATCGTGCACAGCCCGCTTCCCCGACCCCACCGCTTTGCAACCAGCACACGCAAACGGCACACTTTCATCACCCAACCTGGCCGTTTCTTCTCGCGCCGCCACCATGCATGCGTGCATGGATCGACGCTGAAACATTATTTTAGCAGCGGCCGCGCGTGCCGAACAGTGGCGCCCATCATGCATCGAAGCATGGAACAGGAAGGTGCATTGCATGGCATGCAGCAGCTCCTGCGAGTGGCCCAGCAGCGCTAAAACTAAGCCAATCAAACCGACATGCTCCGGTCAAAGACGCACCAATCCACCATTCCCCTGCCCCGTGCCGTGCCAGAGAAAAGTCCGCGTGCTTATCGGCCGGGACACGATCAAGACAGTATAAATATGCCGCACGCCCAAGCTGCCCCTTCACATCCATCGCTCTCTACAAATCTCAATAGCTGGTAGCAGCAGCTGTCCACGCAGAGCTTAGCCATCACTTGGTCTCGCTCTCGACTCGTCGACCGCAGCTCGGCGTCGTGCGGCATGGCGGCTTCCTCTCGCATCTCCTCGTCGTCTCCTGCTGGTGGCTCTGGGCGGCTGTTACTTGCCGCGCACTGCGCTCTCCTCCTGCTCGCCATGGCCGGAGCTGCCCACGCTCACCCTCCTACTACTAGCTCCGGCGGCTCGCCGCTGAGCTCCGCGTTCTACGACGCGTCGTGCCCCGGCGCCTACGCCATCGTCCGCCGCGTCATCCAGAGCGCGCGCGTCTCCGACCCGCGCATCCCGGCCAGCCTCATCCGCCTCCACTTCCACGACTGCTTCGTCCAGGGCTGCGACGGCTCGCTCCTGCTGGACGACGACCTCCCGGCGGGGATCCAGAGCGAGAAGAACGTGCCGGCGAACAAGAACTCGGCGCGCGGCTTCCCGGTCGTCGACGACATCAAGGCCGCGCTGGAGGAAGCGTGCCCCGGCGTCGTCTCCTGCGCTGACATCCTTGCTCTCGCGGCGGAGATCTCTGTCCAACTAGTAAGTGTGTCAGTACATATTATTGATCGATCAATCATAGCTACACAGGAAATGTGGTTTCTCGCCTATATTATTGTACTGGAACTGACGGAGAAGAATCGTGTACGGAACTGGTTGTCGCAGGCTGGAGGACCACGCTGGAGGGTGCTTCTTGGCCGGCGAGACAGCACGACGACGAACGTCCAGAGCGCCAACAACCTCCCGAGCCCTTTCGACTCCCTGGACAAGCTCCAGCAGAAGTTCAGAAATGTTAACCTCGACAATACTGATCTCGTTGCCCTCCAAGGTCACCCACTGATCGAATTCATAAATTTCAGCAATAATGCAATTTCTACACCAACTGATGATTTCAATAACTGACAAATTTAACATCTATACTTCGATCAGGAGCGCACACGTTCGGCAGAGTTCAGTGCCAGTTCACGCGCGAGAACTGCACAGCGGGGCAGCCACAGGGTACACTGGAAAACCTTGATCGTGTTACACCCAACGTGTTTGACAACAAGTATTACGGCAACCTCTTGCACGGCCAAGCGCAGCTGCCGTCCGACCAGGTCATGTTGTCGGACCCTGCTGCGCCGACGACAACCGCACCCATCGTTCACCGTTTCGGGAGCAATCAGAAGGATTTCTTCAGTAGCTTTGTGGCGTCCATGATTAAGATGGGCAACATCAGCCCTCTGACAGGGAGGACGGGAGAGATCAGGAAGAACTGCCGGAGGGTCAATGGCAAATAAGGCTATTGAAGATTCTCATTTAGTTTGATTTTTTAAATTGTACTGAAGCTTGTGTTAATCATGCATGGTTTCGGTGTTCTTTGAAAAATGTAATAAGATGTGCACTACCATTTTCCCTTTTTGCAAAGTAAATTTCACAACACAATGTCATACTAAGTACTAATCCAATAGTCTGCTCCGTTAGTGTCGATTGTCTGATGGAAAGGAGGCAAATGAGATCATGCAACTATATTCATACTACGTACTAGCAATAATGCCTATGCCTATGTATTGCTACGGATTACAAGTATAGATGATCTAATAGTATGTGCGTTGGCGTTGCTCGGGACCAGAGCAACGCAGGGCATGACCAAGCAATGCTGGTAGGGATCAGGAAGAACTGCCGGAAGGTTAATGGCAAATAAAGGCTATTGAATTGAAGATTCTCATTCAGTTTGATTTCTTTTCCAAAGTTATACTAAACGGTAATGCTAAACGGTAATGCTACGCAGTCGGTCATCCATCGTTTAGCGAATAATTGGACTGCATGGCTGATTAAAGGGACAAAAAACGGATTAAACAGGGTTATATGGGATTAAACGCACTACATGGCCAGTTGATCGACATTGAGTAGCATGTACATAGGCTACACGGCCGTTTATGGCAACACTGATTTTTTAAACGGTTATGAAGCTTGTGTCAATCATACGACGGTTATGAAACTTCTGTTAATCATACGTGGTTTCTGCATTTTTTTGGAAAATGTACTAAGACGGGTTCCATTTTTCCTTTTTGCAAAGTAAATTCACAATGAAGGGCCTGTTTGTTTCCCTGCGTAACCCCCTATCTAGGTTTACTGGATGCACCTTTTTAGTGTTTGTTTCTCTGTACATGTGACTTATGCAGGCTTAGGCAATGCAAAGTGGCTCCATATGCTGCATTGCTGGAAACCCAGAAATCGGACGTTTATCTCGTGCAGGCTAGCGGAATGCAGCAGCCTGCACCCGCAATGCAACTTAAACGCACCTCCCTGCACCCACAATGCACCCTCGGTTGAACCGTTTTTTACTCGTCGCTGCCGAGAAGGAAAGAGGGGGCGAAGTCGCCGCCACCGTCGGTGGCCACGGCTGCGGATCGAGGAGGAGCGCGTCGCCGCCGACCAGCGCATCGAGATTTGCCAATTCCTCGTCGGCGACGGCGAGGCGGGCTCGACAGCCTCCGTGAGTGCCGCGCGGCTGGCTCGTTGAGGCGGGCGTGGTGGACGGCTCGGCAAGGTGGGGGTGACGGGTGCGGGGAGCCGGGCGCGCCCGGTGAGGTGAAGGCAAGGCTACGGATGAGGAGGTAGAGACTGTGCTCGTCCTCAACAAGGCGCCCGCACGGCTGGCTCGTCGAGGCGGGCGCAGCGGCCGGGTGTAGAGGAGGAGGTGGAGACCGAGAGGAGGTGAATCTGCCATGGCGGCGGTCGGGGAAGAGAAGGAGGAAGCCGGGGAGGCGCTCGACCTTGGCGACGCCATGGCCGGCCCAACACGGGAAAAACGGCGTGACCCTCGCCCATTTTCGTCAAAATCCTCCTTGTCCGTCGACAGCCGGAAGATTTGGAGTGGGAGAAGGCAGATCTGGACGTGGGAAGATAGATCCGGCGACAGCCGGCCGCAAGGAGCCTTCCGACGACGGCGGCGGTAGCCATGGATAAGGCGACGCGAGGGGCAACTGGGAAAGGAGGGTGGAAAGGAGAAGGGAGGAACAAGGGAAGGGTTGTGCAGGAAAACAAACACAGCCTTTCGTAGTCCGGATATGATATGCGCTGCAAACAAACATATACTTTCTCGGTCCGGATACGCTATGTAGATAAAACAAACACTGACAACTTAATATCTTAGCCCTGCATATGTTATGCCTGCATATCGGACAATACAGACCACCCTAGGCCAGGGAAACAAACAAACCCGAAGTGTCCTATGTAGTAACCAAAACTCTCTCTATTTCTCTACTTTACTGATCTCTTCCGATTCGTGTTGTCTGGCTAGTGGCATTGGATTCCCAAATAGTACTCCTTTATTGGAGTAGTAAAATCCAACGGTATGCATGTATCTATGTATATTCTAAATTGTCGATAAATCCATTTTCTCTAGTGGGGAGCCGTATATTTCCATCACACGATCAATATATAGGGAGATACTTATTTTTTCATTAATTGCAAGACAATAAAACCACTGGTGAGTACGTGTACAGTACAAGGTGAGAAAATAAAAGACCAAAGCTTCTCAACCTTTTCCAATTCTTTTCAACTCATGTGGAGTATACCCGCAAAAAAAAAAAACCTCATGTGGAGTCAAGACGAGGGGTACAGATGCTTTCGTTGGATGAAAAAAATGGTATGACGAAAACTCACTCTTTTACAGTGTATGTAGAATAAATGTATTTCATTTGCCATTGTTGGGGCGAGCCCATATAGAGCAAAGAAATGTTTGTAATTTTAGAATCCTTTGAGGAAAATCATATAAATTATGGCATTGTCTTATAAATAGGACCTAAGGGCTAGAGTTTCGACATGCTCTGTTTGATATATTAGCAATAATTATGTATTTGCCCATTATCTTTGTCACAGCCAAAACGAAGGCTAGCTCCTACAAAGTCGCCGTATAAAGCTTGGTAACTCAACAACCTCATCCAACATATAAAAGAACGACTTTATGAGAAAATATTTTTCACATAATCCTCATCTGCCTAATTGTACACTCACCTCTTAAATTGTCTTTTATATTTTATTAATCTAATGCTCTATTATAATTAGTTTGGACCCACTGGCCTTGTAAACTTAACTAATTCCACGTGTTTACTGAGTCTTTGCATTACACATTGAAAGAAATTGTTACGCATCATAAGAAATTGTTACATTTTTTCATCGAATATTTTATACTAAAAATTCTTTTGTCCGGCGGAGAGGCCAAAGTGATGGAAAAATTTAAAATAATATATTAATAGATAGGGGATATGATTTGGAGAATACTATTGCGGAAGCAGATGATTTAGAGGACATAAATTTTTAGAGAAACCTGAAAATATAGATTTAGGAGATAAAATACAGAGGACCGTTGCGATAGCCTAGCCTAAAGTCATATGTGCTTATCATGTTTTTAATCTCATTGTCAAAGATTGTCTTATACAAATTGATGGTGTAGTATATGATATAAAGGAGAGTGAAGTTTTTTAAAGCATCTCAATCAAAAAAAAAGTAAAATGAAAATAATTTACATATATAATCCATGTGTAACAAAAAATATAGATACATGGATTTCTATGCCTAGGAGTACCAACTCTAAGCAATTAACATATTTATTAGAGTTAGAGCCCTGCTATGGTCTACAATGGAGAACATAACTTGATGGCAAATTTTACCGAAGGGCAGGAGAAACCCACGATGAAAGAACCGACTTGTGAGACTTATATCATAAGTTTGCAAAATACGGTGATAACGTATAGCCATGACCCAAGTTAAGATGAAGTCACAAGGCTAATCCATGTTGTCATGAGACTGATTGAGACTTTAGCAATAGACCGCACGATAACGGACACACATGCCACATGCACTCTCCATTTGGGCCGTTCATAGAAAGGTAAGGAAAAAATCTTTCAAACCTAACCAAAATCATGTCCAAATACACTCATAGTCGATAGATACTGCCGAAACATTGGGACGCTCAGAATCTACCACGATTCTACGATAGGTTTCGATTGATATTTGGAGGCATTATGAAGATCTAGGCTAATGGGAGGAAGAGTCTAGATCACGTTATCCAGTCATAATATCTTAAATTTATTATTATTGCGGGTAGTCCAGTAAAGAGCATGCTCTTAGTCTTCCATTAGGAAAGGGTTTGCCTTGAGGGGAGTCATCTGGGATATAAATAATTAACCAAGTGCATCATGTAAACTGTTCACAACTAATCAAACTTTCGGCGCATCGCCGCCCCTGTTATAGGGTTTACTCTTAGTAAGTGTAATGCTGCCATAATGCTGATTCTTTTAGATTTGGTAGGGCTTCAGGCTTGGAGGTACACATTTAAGGGTTAGCCCATCCTTTGACCATAAGTCGACCGGTGGATTGTTCCGCTTGGCGACGGGTGCGAAGTCGATCCGGGTCGAGTTGAGTCAATGCATCGAGAGAGTTGGGGGCACACTCTCGCCGACCTTACAGAGCATCCCTAAAAATATATAGCTTCCTTGCACGCCTCGTTTTGTTCTAGTTTAATTAGGCTATTTGGTGTAATCCAGATCGGTTTCCATGGCATGGCCTTATTAGATATGAAAATAGATGTCCTTCGCATGTGTCAGCTCGGTTGGCTCTTAGCTTTTGCTATGGAATGTTCCTATTTGGTCGGCGCATGCAGGCTCCTTGGTTGGCGCGTGCAGGCTCCTTGCATGCATTGATCGGATGTAGCTCTTTAACTTCGGCTATTTGGTTAATATGCGTTTTCCTATCTTGAGACGTCCCTGTTTGGGATGATCGGTCCATTCTACGTCTAGAGAGCTTGATCACTATGTATTAAGCGAGTTATTATTTATCTTTACCATGTTGCTACAAGGGCATCTCTCATAAGTTCCTGTGCAATCGACTGCTCAATAGTCGATCGGCATGGTGTAAATCCAATCGACATATCGGCTCTGGAGTATTTAACTACTATTGTTGTTTGCATGCCCGCTCGTAACTCCTATTGTAGGCTAGAAGGTGTTTTGGTACAGTCTTTGGAGGAGCGAGACCCACATCACTCTCGTTCCCAAGTATTCTTCACCGTGGTTGTCCGCTTGCCGGATTTCGGTGGATTTCGGGGACAACACTAAGTAGGTCACACCCGATGTGTTTAGACCACAAGTATTGTGCTCATATTAGGATTGTGCCAACTCTAGTACGACAATATCACAATGATGCCAAATCCTTTTTCGTCGTCGATGATGATCTTTTCCATTCTTCGGGCATTCAAAACCAATGAACCAAATTTCTTCATGAGCTTTGTGATGTCCATGATTAAGAAGGGAAATGTCATCCCCATAGGCAAGGAGGCATGGAGAGGTAAAACGGAACCAAGAGAGGGTCAAGAGCAAACAATACCTAAGGATCTGATCAATTGGTTTCATGTTTTATTTTTGAGCCCACTATGATCGTTGTGTAAATTATACCCATGTCCTAGGACTGTGAAACATTTTTAAATTTGTTTTATTATGGAAATATATTAGATATATTTATATTATGTGCATCTCAACATATCTTTATATTGGTTTGTTGAATTTGGTTTTTATGCTTATGGAGAGCATATATATCCAATTGTCTTACTTATTGAGCAATTTTCACAGGCCATTGTAATGGTTTGTTTGGGAGAGACAGAAGTATGATGAATAAGGGTGAAGTGCCCCAGTTTTCATAATGGGACTAAAATATGATTTATTACCATCCCAGGGTTTGGTAATCACATTCTTACATCAAAGTGATACAGATCCGTCCTAACGGGTCAGACTATCAAAGGGGCGCAACCCTAAAACTAAGCAGCTGGATATAAAATATAGGCCCAAACTTCCATAAGCCATGGTGGAGAAGTAGGTCATATCCCTTACTCTTTTACATACCAATATACGTCCAAGGAACTCAAAAACATCGACAAAGCAAGGGTGAGTACAAAAGTACTCCGTAAGCCTACCTTCCTCCTATAGAGTTGGGGGAGTTTAGCTATCACTACATGCAAGGCTTTGCAGGAAATAATGAAAGGTTCGTTTTAGTTGCCAAATTGCAGTTATAAAAATAGAGTTTTATTTCATAGGGGTGTCACTGGACTTGCCGGTCCACGCGGCTCCTTTCCTTATTAACCAACCATCCAGCAACCAACCATCCAGCACCCACTGCTGAACCACAACCACAACCATTTTTATCCCATACCAAACCCAACCAATCCCATCATTTTAGTTTATGAAAAATTGCTAATTGAAGAACCAAGCCGTAACCCATTCATACCAGTGGACGCCGACTATTCGAATAATTTTTACTGCTGGCCAGAGTTGTACTAATTCCCACAAGTTGGACTCAGCGGTTATTTACCGTCGTAAACGCCCAAATTCCAATCTAAGCCGTTGCCTTTGTTTCATTGCCTAGCAGTATTTTAGGAGTTCGGCCCTCGGAACCGCACCCTGGTGTCCCTTGCCCCTTGTGCGCCAACACAGAAGCTACTAGGCTATCCACTTCGGCTCAGGCCTAGCCAATGCCGCATACAGAGCGAGTGGTTGTACTAAAAGAGTTAGGCAAGATAAAAATCAACGCGGTCCTTACAGAGCGCAGTTAGAACCATTCTCACTTTCCATTGCTCGACACCGCGCATCCACCTACCCAGTCTTCTCCACGAATACCGGGACATGGGGTAACCGCAAGTTGCAAGTTACCCGTTCATACCCTACCCTTAAATGGCATATCCCGACCCGTGGGTCGTTTGCCGGGGTTCTTCCCCCATTTTATTTCGAAAAGCCAACCCAATCCCATGACCACATAGCCATCCTAAGCTAATTCCACAACTTTTAGTATATAGAGTTGAGTGAGCGATCCCTCCTAAACGCGCTACATTCTAAAATAGGTTTGGAGTGACTATCCTACTAGGTTTTTCCTTAGCAAGCAAAACATGCAAGTTTTTATTGGTTGAACTGGACAAGATGATATTTGCAAAATTAGAAATTTTATGCATCAAGTGAGGATTCCAATGGACTTGCCGTTTGCTTTGTTGAAGCGGTTGATTCACCAACTGCTGGGCGTACTTGGCACTGACCATCCCGTAATACATTGCGAGGGGTAGACCGAACGTACTCTCAGGTGTAGCCTATGTGCACAAACAAGAAAACATACAACACATCAAGGCATAACCTAAGCTCAATATTATTTGGTTGTGATGGGAATGATAGGATATTTGGAGGGGATATGAGCTATTTGTTGGTGCTGCTTACCAACGGCGTTGATTTTGATAAGGTGTGGGATGCAGCAAGTTGGGTTGCGAGCTGTCGGCCACGCTGATAGGCATGATAGCGGTCATTACGGAAGCGCCAAGGTAGCGGACCTAGGCAGCCAAGGCGGAAACGGAATTGGCAGGAGGGTGGTCGCATGATGATGTCAGGGTGGAAGGAATTTGTGGATAAAGGGAGAGAAATAGATTCAGATGATTTTCGGTATCGCCATCATCTCGGTATCGTCATCATCCGAATCAAGAATTTGGAAAGACCAAGACAGAAATCTTTTGGGTTGATGGAACGTAGGAGGACAACGGCATCACAACAGGCACACAATATTTGTGGGACCAGTGTAAAGCACTGACTGGGCGTAGGAAGGCGTCATGGTGGCATGACGGCGTCTTCTAGCCAGGGGAAAGACTATGAAAAGTGTATTGATGGATAGAGCTTGATTTTAGATAAATTTAGGCACAAGAATCACCTTAGTCGGAGTTGGAATGGAAAAGATATGGGTAGTCAGTGTCTAGGGGGTAGATATAGACTTTCTAGGAAGTTGGAGGGTGGAAATGGAATTTATCTGGTGAGCTCTTGCATTTGGCCGGTGGGCAAAGCAATCTGGGCCGGGGGGAAGTTAAGCCCGAGGCGCCCTTGCTTGGGTCACACGCAGTGCACGCGCGGCGGGACCTGATGGGCCGGCCCACGCGGCGGGGAGGGGAGATGACGGCGCGGCGACGGCGTTCCGCCCGGGGGCCCACGCGTCGGTGACAGGAGGTGGTGGGACGACGTTGGGAGAGGGCGACGAAGGCTGGGCCGGGTCGAGGTGGACCTGACAGCGGCGGTCCTAGGGACCTCACCGCCGGTTCTTGCCACCGGCGACGGTTCCATTGACAAGGTCAAGGGCCCGACGATGAGGTCGACGAGCTGGATCAAGTGGTGGGGTCAGTGGGGTGGATTGGTGGTCAGGCAAGAGGTTTCTACAGTGGCGTCGAGGGGACGTGCACCGGCGGCGATGGAAGAGCGCCGGTGGAGTGGGTGGAGGGTGGATAGAGGGGGGCAGTGGTGACCCGGGGAGATGGGGAATGGTATGGTGAAGCTTTGGTTGGCTTGAATCGGGTAGGGAGGCCTAAGTGACGGCGGATTTTTGGTGGCGGGTAGGGGCATGCCGGGGCAGAGGCTCGGTAGGGCAGGGGAGTAGGAGGTGATGGTGGCCGGTGCCCGTGGCTAACGTCACCAGAGTGTCTCGGGGGCCGGTCGCAGGGGGGTGCGCGGCGTGTGTGGGTGAGGATGGCGGGGATCAGCATTCGGCGCGGCTATTTATAGCCGGCGGTGGAGCAGGAAGGTGGCGGCGTGGCGCGGCGATGCGGCGGCCAGGTGGCGGGGACCAGGAACCGATGGAGGTGGGGGTCGGAAGCGGGGCCTGGACGCAGTGTCACAAGGCTGGGCGCGGCCGGGGCCGGGGCCGGGACGCAGGGCGGTCTCACGTCGTCGCGACGCGCGGTGCGCATCAAGACAGAGGTGGAAGAAGGGGGAGGGGATGCTGACCAGCAGGGCCCGCAGGCAGCGAGTGGAGGGACGCTGGACCGGGTGGCAAAGGGAGGGGGTGGCGTCCTGGGCCATCTCGGCCCGGGCTGGGGGAAGGGGGGGAATGGGCAGGCTATGGCCTAGGTTGAAAGGAAAGGAGGGAAGGGAGTTGGCCCATCCGAGATTTTCTCTTTTGGTTTTTGAACTTGGAATTTGGAGAAGGGATTTTGGGAGGGATTTTGTGGAAGATTTGGTAGAGGTATTTGAAGGATATTTGGAGGAGAAATATTTTAGAGTATTTGGAGATTTTCATTGAGCTCATATTAGCACACTCAAATCAAACAAGCAAGGTTTTTGAAAATTGATTTTGAATTAGAGAGAGATTTAGAAGAAAATTCCTCGGGCAAATTTTCGGGGTGTTACAAAGGGGTATGTTAGCTGAAATGCTCATACGTTTATGAAGATTGAAGAGAATTATACTGCACAAAAGCACCTTTTGACATTTCCCATTGTGTTAAATAGCAGCTTTCTATTGTCATTTTATTATAATGCATTTGGAAGAGGGGCAAGTTAGGAGTTTATGGATTGAATTGCCTGTGTTGCACACTAATGCTCCGTTGACATTTTCTTTTTAGATCAGACTGTAATTTTGAAGGTCTCACAAGTCACAATTCTATAAGTTACATGTTTTATTTTTGAGCTTTTGCATAGGTACACACATTTTCGCAAAGCAGTACTCTCCATCATCGTCATTCGTTTCCATTTGATGATGTCACCTTCTTGATCTTCCATCCTTACATTATGCCAGGGCCGCAAAGCCATATGGTGAGAAGTGAGTGCACATGCACCCAAAATATTTTACAAAATCAAGTGTGCGCGCGCGCGTGTGCCGCCATTTTATCATTTTTTCATCCCAACTCATTTCTATACAACCACAAGATATATGCACCCCTCTTATGTTCACCCTAGCTTCATCACATGCCTTGATCACTTCTCTTGGTTCCTGCATTCCAAGGCTCATCATCATTTTTTTTCCGAGACTATGGCTCATCCTTTTGTCTGACTGAGATCTGAGGTTCATCTGATGCATGCTACTTATATATGCTTCAGCTGTCACAAAAGTTCGTTTATCATGCTCAGGTATTGGTAATTTATTTAAGGGTTTAATTTAAATCCAGCCTGATAAGGTCGGAGTCGAAATTTTCTTGCTCATGGGTGCTTCACAGAATTTACCTTCAAGCCAGTGATTCCACATGCCTTCGTTCTTTGCATCTGTTGTGTAGCATGAGCATCATCACTACATGTCATCCCCCACTTCACATGTGAGTACTGACTACTGACCGCACCACTGCCTGGAGTCAAAGACACTATGAGCAGAAAATTATTGAAAACCTCTAGCGCCATGTGATCAGCGAATGCAAAATACAGTGAGGATTGACGAGCACTGTACTAGCGCACTAAAATAAAGCAAATCCGTCGCAGCCTCCAACAGACATCTCTGCGATCCAGAAATAATAAACAGATCGAGGGCAGAGGATCAGTTCTTGTCTCGTAGAATCCACCCGTAATTAACCGCCTCTCCTGTTCTCCACCGTCCACAATCATTGCCTCCATATTTAACCAGTCCCATATGAACAGACACAAAACAAAGTTGTAGTAACTCGTTTTAACCATAGTGCTTAGCATTAATTTACACAGCCGATCCATCACCAGGAGGTGTCCTTGCATGCAAATCCATAATCGTCATCAGGAGGACACGAGCAGAGTAAAAAATTATGCCCAAATCTTGGATGCTTCCACAGGGTTCACCTAATCAATTGTCCATATGCTTCTGCCCTGCATGCGGTGCACTTGAGCTTCAATTCGCACCGGCTCCATTTGCGAACCTACAACCGCGACCAACTCCCAAATTAGCCATACGTCGCTCCATAACCAGATCCGACCAACAAGGGGAGAGAGAGAGAGCGTTGCTGCGAGATGGATGGCTACAGCAACCTCGCCGCGTCGTCCCCTCCGACGGCGACGGCGACGGCGAGCGGAGGTGCCTGCAGGGCGAGGCCGTCGCTGGAGCTGACCAACACGAAGGAGACCAAGGCGTGGGAGGGGCTGGCCATCGGCGCGGTGACGCTGGCCCGAACGTTCTCCACGGGCTCCCACCGGTTCCGCAGGACAGGCAGCGAGCGGAGACGGCGGAGCCGGAGCGGCCTGCCGGGCTCGCTGAGGCGGGCCTTCTCCATGCGGCGCCACCCGGCGGGCCCCGGCGCCGGGGACGGGTACTGGAGGATCCACGACATGGACGGGGACAGCAGCGACCGCGGCGAGGACGTCGACACGGTGGAGGAGCGCGGTGAGGACGAGGCGGCGGAGGCGGAGGCGGAGGCGGTGGTGGAGAGCAAGAAGACGGAGCAGAAAGACGACGAGGGTGGTGCTGCCGCAGGGAAGGAGGAGGAAGCCGAGGGGAGGGAGAAGACGACGAAGACGAAGAAGCGGGGTGTTGGCATCTTGAAGGCATGCAAGAAGCTGTTCCGGTTGTAAATATGGGACAGCGGCGACCGCTAGCTCGACCTGCTGCTGAGGGTTCTGGATTCTGCCTGCGATGTCGAGGTGTCCTTGTGTGTCAGCAATGGCGTTGAGCTTGCTCTGATCCCGTGGTGTTACTGGTTATGGCGGTACGGTGTTCGTGATCGTTATCTCGTTTAGTTTTTGTTTTCTCTCTCGTTGGTTTTGTAATCAGAAGAAGAAAGCCAAATGCTAATAGATCATACAAATATTAATTTCTGTGCACGAGTATGCTCGTTCGACCGCTGCTGGTGCTCCATTGTATTGCGAGCAAGGGTGTGTTTAGAGCACCAAAAGTGCTCCAAAATACACTATGCAAAAAGAAGATTCCCCGTCACATCAAAAATGCCGGCACATGCATGGGATACTAAATGTAGATGAAATAAAAAACTAATTGCACAGTTTAAATGTACTTTGCGAGACGAATCTTTTGAGCCTAGTTAGACCATAGTAGAACAATATTTACCACAAACAAACGAAACGTGCTACAGTGCTTTTCGATTCGGAACAGTGTTTTCAGCCCCAAATTGGGCCCAATTTGGACCCCAAGTTGGGGTACTAAACACACCCCAAGAAGAAGAAGCTTGGACCTTTTTGATGAGGTGGTCTTGTCATGGTCTAAAGATGCCATCACGGGAGTCAAGCACGCGCTCCTGGGAGCTCGTGCGCAAATCTCACTGTCGGGCGGCCACCACGGGCCCGCGCCTGTCGTTTGAAAGAGTGTGATCGGCAGTGCTAGCAGTGGCTGTGCTTGCTTACCCAAGCGACTGGGCTTAATTCCTACTACCTCGAGACGACTTCGTTTTGGACCGAGCAGCCCTAGTGCAATCCCCTCCACGCTGGGCCGGCTCTCTTCGTTGGGCTCTGCATAGGAAAGGCCTAGCCCATACCAATGTGACAAATCTGGGTAAATATGAAAATTAATTTCAAAAGGTGCGAGAACAACACTTTGCCACCTACACCTTGACTTTTAGGCCTTTTTTCCTTTGTTAGTTGTCCAACAGGAAAAACAAGCAAAACACCGTGGCGCGCTTCTAGATGCTACCAATTTCATCAATTTCAATCAAGTGATATGAGAGTCTCACCTTCCGATATGCATACTACTCATATTTGACAGAAAATTTATATTCTGCTACAACCAAAAAGAATGGAGCCTTAATAAAGTTTCTCCCCCTCTATGTGTTTTACCCAACAAGTCCACATGCAGCCCATTTTCCTGCTCAATCATTTTATAACTAACATCCGATTTTTTATATTTTTTATGTGCCGAATAATTATCTGTACTAAAAGGACACCTTTTTTTTTTGTTAATATGGAACATTACAGATTCGAAAATGAGCAATAATTCTTGCAAAAAAAGATTAATAATTCTCACAAAAAAAAGAAAATAAGTAATAAAATTGCCAAAAATGATTAAGGTGGTAGAAGTGAGATCTAGCCAATGCAATTGCGGAAGCAGAAGGTGAAGTGGAAAAATAACTACTCCCTCTTTCCGCAATTGTAGGTGGTTTGATTCTTTTACATCAAATTTGACTCACTAGTTTTATTAAAAACTATTTATAATTACAAGGGGGGAGCTTGCCCCCCTTCCCCGCGATGCCCCTACTTCCGTTGCCCATGCTGTTCGTCCAGTGGATTCTCAAGTTGTACCATTGGGCTGCGTGGCTGGGGTCGTGCTCACATCACTGCTCGCGGCAGCAGATGAGCGGGCGCCCACGCTATTCGTCCAGTGGATTTTCAAGCTATACCACCGGGCTAGCGTGGCTGGGGTCGCGCCCACATCACCGCCCGCGGCAGCGGAGAAGCGGGCGGCCACAACAGAGATTGCCTTTGGCATTCCTTTAGGTGCTCCAATGCAGGAGTAGCGGAGTACTATCCGACGCCCTGGCGGCGGTGCCTGATTGGTTGGAGTCGGAGGATGCCCGCGGAGGCACCCACACTGTTCGTCCAGTGGATTTTCAAGCTGTACTGCTCGGCTGGTGTGGCTGGGGTCGCGCCCACGTCACCGCCCGCGGTAGCGGAGAAGCGGGCGGCCGCAGCAGAGATTGCCATTGGCACTCCTTTAGGTGCTCCGATGCAGGAGTAGCGGAGTACTATCCGACGCCCCGGCGGTGGTGCCTGACTGGCTAGAGTCGGCGTGCAACTACTTTGGCTGAGGACATAACAGCCAGTGAGCACCCGCGAAGGAGAGGTAATTAAGTAGTGTATCAGGGCAAATTATTAGATAAGGTCATTTCCAGTGAGAGTTTCATTCTCATTAAATGCATGGACACATCAGCATACTTAGTGACATAGCAGTGTATTTATGAAGAGAGAGATACAGAGAGTTTTATGGAATGAGAAAAGATTTTATCTAGATGAAATTCAAGATGCACGTATACCTAGATAAAATCTGATGTGTCACTTTTGAAAAAAAATGCAATGAAACCTCCATTGAAAATGGTGCGAGTTATGTGCTAATCACGAGTGCTAGATAAGGAGGATCGAGGAGTACTAATAACTAAACTGAAGAACCGATACATGTGTAATATGGTTCTGCTATGGCCTGTAGCCCATGATCATGCATTTCAGAATCGGATCGGAACAAAAGTGGCTACACGTGGGTTTTCAGTTGTGCTACGCAACAGATGTGCTATATGTGTTTGGCTTTTTGATAAACTACGCATATTTGATATGGACTTTGATACACATGATACGGCATATATTTAGTACTCCCGTCAACAGCTGGAAAAAACAACGACTTCAATTTGATTCAGCTGGAGCCGTAAACAGAGCACAATAAGCTCGCCCTATCTTTGTGTCATTGTGTGTGTTTGTAAAGTAGATACTACGTCTTAAGTACTCAGCGGTATGCGATGTGCGTCAAAGGCAGACCCACACCAGAACCCACAAATCGGCACAAGCAGAACCGGCGGCCATCCGGCAAGCAAATGGCCAGGGAGCATCGATTTCTCTACACATAACACCTACTTTTCATTTATATTTTTTTTTTAAAATGACCGCCAGGGCACCGTTGACGGCGGCTAACAAAGACACGGACCGGCGGGCGGAGAGGAAGGACTGAAGGAGTCATCGTCAAGTGCCATGAACCAAACAATCGTGGACAGTGACAGCTTCCTCGCGTGCCGACTACTGCCGACTCGTCGAGCACCGTGGAACAAACGCGCACCGCCCGCCGAGCACACGCCACGCCACGGCAGGCACGGGCACCGGGGCACGGCACAGCCCCGCCGCCGAGCCCCCGTCAGTGCCCTGCCGCCTCCGGATGCCGCCATGCCGGCCGGTGGAACGAGCGTTGGCGTACGCTGCGCCCTCTTCCACAGGACGCAGACGCGATCAACTCCCAGCACCACAGCCATCGTCAAAAATAGGGAAGAAGAAAAAACGCGCCGCGGAAATATCCGTAGCTCCTTTAAAGCATCCCCTGCCCACGCGGTGGTTGCATTGCACCGTGCGCGAAACGGAGGCCTTTACGTAACGTCGGGGCGGGACAGACAGGCAGGCACCAGTCGGCGCGCGATACGTCGTCGCGGGCGCGCGTTCACGGCGCTTCGGCGGGGGGATCGGACGCCGCCAACGCTTGGCGCGTGCGTCAGAGCCCTTCCAAGTGAGTGAAGCCTCGCGCGGGGCACCCGCCGCGCCGACCGGACCGCGGCCCGGCAGGCCGGCGCCTCCTATACAACCGGCTCGCGGCGCGGGCGGCGAGCGATTCGATTTCGCCTCCTCCGCAGGGGTAGGGAACTAGCGGCCCACCCACGCCACGCCCCCACCACCCCACCCCCGAGAATAGCCGAGCGGCTGCCGGCCTGGCCTGGCGTGGCCCTGCCCTCGAATCCAGGAGGCCCCCGGGCTGCGCGCCCGTCCGTCCTCCAAATCCGGCCACGCCCCGCCCGCCGGGGAGGAGGAGGAGGAGGCGGTGACGGTTGATCAGTCAGTCCCGAATGGAGCCTTCCCGGACGAATAACAACTACTAGTTCTAGGTTTCCTCGGGGGGTGACCTTCCCCTCCTTGCCCGCTCCCCACCCCCCTCGTTGCTGGTCAGTCCTCCGGCCCGATCTGAGATCGACGGCCGGCGCATCCAGTCGGTTCCAACTTCCAAGAGGAATAAATAAACTCTCGGGCGGCTGCTCCTCGTCCGCCCGCCGCCGCCACCGGCCGGTCTCGTTCCGCTAGGGCTCCCCTCGCGTCCCCGCCGGTGAGTCTTCTTTGCTCGCCTCCTTCCCGCTGCTGCTGCTTCTTCTCCTGTTCTCCTTCTCCCCATCCCGAATCCTGATTTCGATCTGCTGCGCGCCGCTCCTCCGATCCGTGTCATCCGTCCGTCGACGCGGTGTTTGGTTTGCTCTTGCTCATCGGGATCCTCTCTTCTGGCAGTTTCGTCTCGGTTTCGGAATCTTTCGGGTCGTCGTCACCACCCCGGCGGTTTCTACGGTCCCGTCTGGTAAGCGGCAACAGGTTCCCTGGCGTGCTCTGATTCCTTGCCCCAAAGAAAAATGCGGCCTTTTTTTGGGTTTTTTTTTTCCGCTTAGATGGCTCTGGTTTTATTCTGGTCCTGCGCGGGGAGGATAATGCCGGCAGGAAAGCCCCATGACTTGCAAGCCTGACCGCTCGTGTGCTGTCGCGGAACAGACGAGCGCGATTGATGGCTCCGCCAGCTCTCTCTCACGCATCCCCGGCCCTGCTGAATTCGTGGCGGCGGTTTCATGTCCGCACGCTTGACGGCGAAGTGGTGGTAGTTGCTTTCGGCCTCGGAATCCTCTTTCCGCGGTATAGTAGGGAAATAAAAGAAAAATTGCTTATTTGACCTTTTCTGCTATTCGTTCCTTCATCTTGCATTTCGGCATTTGTTTGCTTTGCTCCTCCCTCCCGAGATATGGGTTCATACTCTAGTCAAAGCAAACTCGGATATTCGTGGTGTTGTGCTCTCCTCGAAATTCCATACCAAGCATGTTCGTTTCTTTCGGATTCGTCTCGACGGCGCTCTGTGCAAGTTGATGACACGCGCAGTGGTTGGTGGTTGCGCAGGTCTTTGTTACTCGGCCGCGACCTTTGCTTCTCGTGCTCTGCTCCTCCGGGCATCCTGCGATTTTGAGGATTGAGTAGAGGCGGACCATGGCTGAGACGGAGGACGCGATGGGTGCGCCGCCACCGCCGACGGCGACGACGGCGACGGAGTCCGAGGGCACGACCACGGACGAGGACGTGCATCTCTCGCCGACCTACGTCTGCCGCGGCGGTGCGGGTGGAAGAGGCGGAGGCCGCATCAAGATCCTCTGCAGCTTCGGCGGCCGCATCGTGCCCCGCCCGCACGACGGCGCGCTCAAGTACGTCGGCGGGGAGACCCGCGTCCTCGCCGTGCCACGCTCCATCCCCTTCTGCGGTGGGTGCTCTTCGCCTTGCCCGTCCCATCAGATCAGATGCGCTCGTGACTTCGTCGGCGCTCACACCATATCTTGTTTGTCGTGCAGAGCTGAAGAAGAAATTGGAGGACATGTTCAAGACGGAGGTGGCGGCCATCAAGTACCAGCTCCTCTCCGTCGCCGAGGACCTCGACGTGCTCATCTCCGTCACCTGCGACGAGGACCTCGTCCACATGCTGGACGAGTACGACCGCCTCGAGGCGAAGCGGTCGCCGACCGCGTCGCCGCGCTTCCGCGTCTACGTCTTCACCCCGCAGGCCGCTGCGCCCGCCTCCACCCGGTACGCCGGCGTGTCGCGCCCGCACCCGCACCCGCACCAGCACCACTACCACCACCAGCAACACCACCACTTCCAGCCGGAGCGGTACGTGGCCACGGTGCCGGCGTCGCCCGACGGCAGCCCGCCGTTCCCCGCCCAGCCGCACGGCGCCTTCTCAGCAGGCAACTCGCCGCGCGCCAACGACCCGCCCGCAGTCTTTGGGGGGCTCCGGATGCAGCGCGTCCGGAGCACGCCGAACCTCGGCACGCTGGACGCGGCGGCGCAGCACCTGCACCAGCACGCGGCGGACGGCGGCGGCGTACCGCCGGGATACGTGAGCGGATCGCCGTCCCCGAGGCACGCCGGCGCGGGCCCCCTCCTGTTGCAGAGCCAGAACAGCTTCCACCACTACCAGCACCAGTACCCGCCGGCGCCCGTGCCCGTGCCGCACCACGCCGGGCGGTACGACGCGCGCGGGTACGTCCGGGTGGGCGCCAGCAACTACCTGGCGCCACCAATGGTGCCGCCTGCCCGGCCGCTCTCGAGGGGAGGAGGGCAGACGCCGCACGGCGAGATGGTGACGCCGATGAAGTCGGCGATCGTGTGGGACTGAGACCCGGCCGGCCGTAGCCGTACGCCGGAGGGAACCTTGTTGTAATGTGTTTTTTTCCCCAACAGTCAGAGGGGCAACGAGTTGATGAGTACACGAGTGCTCGAGATGTAAATAGACGGACGGTCGGATGGGTGGATGCACGCGGCCTTGTTTTAGCTGTTGCGATTTGTGTCCATTCTGAATATGTTTGTGTGCTTTTTACTCCACATATTCACCCCCATTGGCCGAAGCGCTTATATATGGCTTGATGTGTTGTTCTTAGGCACGATTGAAATGTGAGAATCCGGAGAGCGCTTGACACATGGAGAGTGTTTTTCGATTGGAAGACACACGTTGCCACGCTGAACTTGTGGCGTGCCGGACTTCTTTAGGCTAGTGTTTGGTTCAGTTGATCAGTTCTACTCCTTTAGCGGTCAAAGAAAACAGGCCACATGAGTAGTTCTTTTTGCTTCCAAATCACGCCAAAGTTATGGCGGCTGTGTTTAGATCCAAAAAGTGGAGGCGAAAAGCAGACGAAATCTGCTAAAATTTGGCCAAAAACATCACATCCGACACTGTAGCGCACTGTAGCACTTTTCGTTTGTTTATGGTAAATATTGTCCTACCATGGGCTAACTAGGCTCAAAATATTCGTCTCGCAAAGTACATCTAAACTGTACAATTATTTTTTGATTTCATCTACGTTTAGTACTCCATGCATGTGCCGGTATTTTTGATGTGATGGAAAATTTTCTTTTTCATAGTAGAATTTAGGAGAAAGTTTGTATCTAAACACAGCCGGCCTTGTTTTTTAGCGAACTTGCGGCGCGGCAAGGCGGTAGTGGCGGACTGGCGGTGCAGTGTGACAGAGGCGGCGGAGGATGGCGGTGATGAGGTGGGGAGGACATGGTGACACGAGGACGTCACACATTCGTAGAGATGGTAATCATTGTTATAGAAAAGAACCCAACCATTCTTTGATGGTAGCACCTCCTAGCTATTGTCGTACAAGCTAACATGCACAAGAACTTTAAATCTATATATGTGCAAATAAAAAACAACTATATTTAAAATGAAAGGTAACCTAATTTCAATCACTTGTGAACAACTCGTGAATTTGCTATTTTTGCTTCAAAAATTACTCTTGTGGACTACACTTAAAAAACAACAGCTCCTCATCTGAACGACCCATAAAGCAAAGTGTTAGTGTTAGAGCCACTTTTTTGGGATATAGGTTAATTGTTAATGGACACATGGTTGCACAAATATTATTGCCTAAACAATTCATATTAGCTATTCTTGTTATGTCCATGTCGAATATGTTGATGTCTAGCTTTGGCTTAGGTTGATGCCACAAATAAGTTCAGTGATCGCAGCTCCCAGCTCTCATCCATGTTTCCATGTTTCCGTAGAGGCACAGGGATTACTAGAAAGGGAGGCGCGCTAACGCCACGCCTGTATTAGACCACACCAGGCATGTATGTTTGTTTGAATCCCTATGTTGTGTCTCAGATCGGGAACGTGACGATAGAGCACTGTTTCGTTTTATCTATGTAAGCCTAAAATCATTCCTCAGGTTTTCACGTCAAAAATAGTTGAATCGAAAGAAGATAAGCATAACTTTACATATAGCATAAGAAATTAAGAATGTACATTAAAATTTCTTAACGTCAGTACAACGGCTAAAAAAAACAGCAAGTGGTGACACATCTGAGGTACAGAACAAATTTCAGGGAAAATGGGCCGGAGCCATTTTTAAAGATAAAACACAAGGTTTATAGAATAGGCAAGAGCCATAAATAGATGACAACAATATATAGAATACATGTTTGTTTCATCTTCTTTTGGTTAAAAATATCAGAGCAGAATTAGAAATCAAACGTTCTTGAAACAACCTTTAAGCATGTTTATAATTTAAGGATAAGGAGAACTAAAAGAAGTCGCTGTCAAACCAAATTGCAGAGGATTTCTATGAGCTGCAAGGGAGCGGCATCAATAGTAATTGGAGGCTCCTTACAGCCTTTACTTTTATTACCAGGCAAGGCAAACAATATTATACACAAGAGACCCAACCACGGGATGAGTTGCACAATATGATACTCATATCCATATCTGAAAATGGAAAAAGAGACATAGTGATGCAGCCAAAAAAACAGCCAAGATGATGTGGTTCAAGAACCTGTATATTTGAACATAGTAGGGGTCATATTAGATCCCACATAAGCAGCACGGCAAACCAGAGGTCAATTATATATGAGCATCGTAAGTTGATGCTACAATGCAAAATCATGGGCAGCAGTGATAGTTCTGCTTAGACTATGTGCAGCAGGATGTGTAAATAGATTGTGTATCTACTATTCCACTTAACTCCCTCTCTGTGAACAGTGTCGCTACAGTGCATAGGCAATCCATTTACCCAATCCACTGCACATAGTCTTACAATTCTATCTCCAATGGGGTTGTCCAAAAAGCTGCATATACACTGACAGAGTGAAGAGTAATTGGTTCAATTAAACGCTGCGCCTAGACGGTTTAAACGTAGTTTAAATGTGATTAAACGTTTTTTATTTTTTATTTTTTTTTCTGCTGGAAGCAAGATAATAAAGTACCAGTTGGCATAAGGCCAAAGCAATGAGCTCAATATAGATTTCCTAAGAAAAAGAAGGAAATCCGAAATCTTATGAAAATGAAGAGCAGATTCATATGTGCTCAATATGTAACTTGGCAGCATGATCCTCATGCCACATAGATATTAGTGTCCAGGATTTCCTCTCCATCATCCTGATACTCATAATCAATGTCATCATCTGTGTCATCTTCAGCCGCACCTTCTTCAGATTCCCATTCTTCTTCATCCACCTCTCTGGCCGTTTTTGCACTCCTACGAGGCTGAAGCGCCTCATTAGCTCCCACTGCTTCTCCTAGGACTGTCCAAGGTATCCCTGTCCCTGGCACTTCTCCCTCATCCTCATCCCTAAATAGAACCAATGCATGAGCATCCCCGCCCTCATAGAAAAACCCCTGAGCTTCTGTAGAATCGGAGCTTTGGAGCACTTCATAGGTATTCTTCTGCCTAATCTTCTCCCTCTTGGACATCAATCTGTTATTAAACTGAATGTAGACAAGATGATTGAGGCGTTCTGCTGTCAGCCTGCTCCTTCTCTTGGTTCAAACGTTTAATTGATCGTTAAGGCCCTTAACGTAACGTTGGCCGTCCGTTTAGCGTTTAAACGGTTTTTTTCGTTTTCTCGAATTTGGTGAAATAGTGGAGGAACAGTGGATAGACAAATTTTGTAGACAATAAATTGAGGAAGGTCTAAACTATTCCTGTTCGGCTATTGCTGCAGCTGTCGCATCCTCACATGCGTACTGTAGCGAGTAGGTCCTCCACAGCGGAAGCACAGTAGCTCTCCTCACGGAAATAGCTACAGCCAGCAGCCACCACTGCAGCCGAACAGGAAGCATGATAACAAAATTATTTCACTCCTGTTTAAATTCCATTACCAATCAACTACTTTGGATCCAAATATCTATTCAGGATCTGTTTAGAATGCGAGAAAACTTTTCTGTTCTTACGTTTTTTCCGTAAAATTGAACTGATTTATATGAATTTTCTGCATTCCAAACGGACCCTCAGTGTTTATAATGCGCAATACCTTTAGTAATCATGTTCGATTAGCAAGGCTTGGAACATACACGACAACAATATGAACCTTGACTCTGAAAATTCATATTGATATTTTGTCTGCTCTGTCTAAAATCTCACAGGAGCAGTGTACCTACACGAGATTCCATACCGGCTACATATGACCTTTAATTCATGTTAAGATTAAAGAAACCATCCAACACTAAACATGTTTTCCCACTTTTTGTAATATGTACAGTCCTTTGGTTTCATTAGATAAGCACCTATACCTGAACCTGTTCTGTTACCAACAATTTTTCCAAAGCTGAGGATGTAGACAGTAACAAATAAAGAATACTTTTGTTGCGAAAAACAATTTTTAATGAGAAATTATTATTGTTAATGCAGTATGGACTATTCTCAACAAATTCAACTGGAAAACAGAATATATTATTATGAAAATTACACTGAATATGTAATGTACAGATAGGAAGGAACCACACAGAAATACCTTGTTCTGATAAGGTATGAATGAGCTTCAAGGTGCAATGGACAGAAGATTTGAGGATGTTCCTCAGTCCATCATGAAAATTTAAACGATTAAACTTTCTATGGCAGACCAAGCTTGTTTATATTTAGAAGCCACAATCACGTATGGGTCTGGGATTAGGTGGACAAATCATTCACTGACATAACAACAGAAAAGTGCAAGGGCTAAATAGTTCATAACATTATATAACATTGCAGCTAATGCTAAATGGCTAATTCTTGTGGCTGAAGTGAAATAACTTTTGAACAGAGCAAATACTTTCCCCTTAAATAGGGTAAGCCAGCTGAGATCATTCAGCAGAGCACCATTCCACTAATATGTAGGTACACTGAGATCATTGTGTGCCGAGAATCATCCATTAGTGCGTGCATGCGTGCGTTACGTCGGCCCACGTGGACTGAAATCCAGGTTCTTTCTCCACCCGGTGTCCACTCCCTCGTCTACTGGCGGAGTATCGAAGAGGAATTCGATCCAGAATACGTACTCGGTGCGCAATAAAGCAATCTTCTATTGACGAAATCTGGACCCAAAACTTAACGGGTAAAGTATCCACGTCACCCGCTACCCGTTAACCGTCTGATCACCTCAACGTGCAACGCTGGCCGTCCGATGCGGGCTTCTCGCCCGTTAACTCGCGAGCCCGCGTCGTCGCGAGGATTCGCGAACCCTCGGCAGCTCTGCTCGTAGGTACGGCGCCCGGCCTCCACGCGGTCCGCTCCACCTCGCTCCTCCATCTGCCGCTCCCTCCCTCCTCCTGCCGGTGCCGCGCGCAGCTCCGCCGGCCCGGCGCGCCTCTGCCGGCCCGGCCACCGCACCCTCCGGCCACCCGCCGGCCCCCACGCGCACCACCTCCGCGCCACCTCCTCCGCGATCCATGGCCGCGCGTCCACCTCTGCCACACCGCAGATAGGCTGGGCCGCCGCGCAGCCCCCTCCTTCTCCTGCCAGCCGCCGCGCGTTCTCCGCCGGCCACCGTGCCCTCGCGCCTCTTCCGCGGAGAGGCCGCCCTCGCGCCACCTTCTCTCTCTCCGCGCGCCGCCGGTGGCTCGATGCCCGCGCCGCGCCACCTCCGATCCGTCGTCGCCGGCCCTCCTCCGCTGCTGGCTTGATCGCGTGCTCCGCTCCCCAGCGGGAGCCCCAACCTCCGCCCCTCCCCAATGCCGCCACGGGCGCCCTCGACCTCCATCTGCCGATCCCCAACGCCGATGCGGACTCCTCCTCTTCGCCAAGGCCGCTGCCGCGCTGCGGGCGTCCCGGCCTCCACATCCTCCCCCAATGCCGTCGTGGGTTTCTTCGCGAAACAACTCGGCTAGGCCAATCCCGTCCGCCTCTCGCCCTCTCCGCCTTCTCCTCCGGCGTCCCCGCTCTTTCCCCCTTCGCCAACCACGCCGCTCGCGCCTCTAGCCGCCCCCGCGCTTGACTCCGAGATCAAGGTGCGCCGGCCCCGCCTCTCCCTCTATTGTGGGTGCGAACGCTGCAGGTTGGTCAAGACCGGTGGCTCGTGATTCCTCTCAAGGGAGTGGCAATCCAGCTACGGGGACGACCGCTGCGGGTGAGGCCTGGGCGCGCGAGCGTCTACAACGGACGAAGGGCGAGCGGCAGCCTCGTCCCAGCCTGTACCTGCAGCTGATTTACAGTTGTTCTTACCCTTGCAGTTAGCTTCTCTCCGAATTGCTGTTGTGCCTCTACGCCAGTCCATAGAGGTGAATACTTCCTGCTGGATGAATAGATGAACTCGGTCAAAGTTTTGGAATTGCTTTATTGAGCTATTTTTTACTCCCAATGCAAGAACGATAGTAATGTATAGCAATTTCCAAGTAAAGAGTTTAGTGAAATGACTATTGCTGCTAGAACACCCCTGCTGAGAATTTTCACTTAAAGAGTTTAGATATCTGCTGCATCTAGCCAACTTACTACATCGTTCTTTTGTGTACATTTTTGTTAGTGGCTCAGAATTTACTCTTCCTGATTGCTTATACAATTTCATCTTGTATATGAACTATGAAGGTGTCATGCCATGTGGAGACGATGTGTCTTTATTGTCTCCGGCTAGACAGTTCAGGCGGAAACTCCACCTTGAGCCATGATTACAATGCAACATCAGTGGAGAAGCTGCTTGGTAGTCATACTTTGTCATACGGTTAAGCCTGATGCAGAACATAGTGACAAGGGGATGAGTGCAAAATGTGCGTTCAGGTCTTAATCCCTATCTTGCATATATTATAATCAGAGCCTAGCACAATGCTTGGAACAACCATTGTAAGAATAAGCTAGGATTTTTGTGTGTAGAAATATTAGTAAATTGAAGGTAATTCTTTTTCTTCCTGCCCCTTCTAATTAGTTTTATGTGATTTTGGATATACTTTTACACAGATCACTTAAATCAATTCTGTGGGGAATGATTTTGAAACTCCAGTTGAGAACTAAGAGACAGTACTCGATACCTCCTGTCAGTAAGTCGAATTAAACATACTACCTAAAGTGGATAGCCTTTGATTTTTCATACTACAGTTTAGTTTGCAATTAGCAGCATTGAAAGAGTGATACCGAGGTAACATGAAGCAATCCATTTGTAGATATTACCCTTTTCAAAGAACCACAAAGCAATCCATTATCCATTTAGATAAATTATTAGATGCTTGCCTTACAACTAATGGCCTTCCAATTTGGCTTCGGATGTTGTGTTACCAAGGGAACAAAAAGCGATTCTTTTGCAGATATTACCTCTTGGAAGAAAGAAACACAAAGCAACCCATTTGAATAAATTAGATGCTTGCCTTGCAAATAATGAAATAATGCCCTTCCAAATCAGCTCCAGATGTTGTGTTGCCACATTAACTTTATGGCTCCACATGCTCTCCTTTTCACGCCGCATTCTGAATATATTCCAACTCAACTATTCTTTTTGGCCTACCTGTGGAAAATGTAGTTCAGTCCTTTGCTATGAATTTCACAAAGCATGTTGATATATTACCCATGTTACCATTATCAGCAATCTAAAATCTCCTATCTAAGTCTGTTGATAAATTTATGATACCTTCACTTCTTAAACCATATGGTTACATATAAGATTTTAACCTATCACTAGCCACTGCCCCTGTAGTTGATACTATGCTGATTATTGTGCCTGCAACACAGGTAATTACCTAGGCAGGGTTAGACAGTTTTACTTTCACTGTAGCATCTCATCCATCGAATCTGACCCTTAATGTTTTGTTGCTTCCGATCGTTTAATACCAGCCATTGACTTCCAATAGCTCACCACTTTTCAGCTTCGCCTACAGAGAAGATCAAAAGCAAATCTCCAATTCCACAAGTTGCCAAGCTGGTACATACTAATCGTTCATATCACCCTGCTAATAGTTGTTTGTTTCCAAGTAACAGTGGACCTTTTGTGTCACTTAAGGTAAAATGCGGTGCTACCATCTAGAGCAACTGCATCCTAATAACCAGTTACCTCTAAAATAAACTCGGTTACCTATGTGGATTGCCTTTTTTTAGAGTTTGCCTATGTAAATTGCATCTGTGATTTTGCATTGTTTGGTTGCTTTAATTTATTAATTTTTTATTAGGTAGTAACATTTAAGTTCCTTTAGCAATTAGCATTGTCAGATATTTTGATGAAAAGTGCAATTTCCAATTTTTTTTTTTGCACACGATATAGCTTGCTTCTTCCAACAACTGTAGTCTGCATAGTTGTTTTGATGTTAACTATCAAAATTTAGCAATGATACGGTTCATTTATATTAGTAAATCAAAAAATTTATCAACTTTCAATTACATAGAAAAGCTAACATTATCCTCTAGGAAAATCGTTTCTAAAGCAATAAAAGAATTATAAGGCTGAGTCCAATAGTGTTCTGTATATGGCTCTCTAAAATACTGTTTTGTACTGTTTGACATAAATGCTGCGCTGTAGATAGAGAGAAAGGTAGTTGGAATAGTGATAGGGAAATGGAATACAGAGAACACCATTGGACTCAGCCTAAGATGAATAAGTCCCCACATGGCCACACCAAGCTGGTGAGGGTGATGCAATATTAATATACATAAAAATCATGAGAATAAATAAAACATAGACACGCATAACTGATATTGAGACTTGCAAGCTGCTTCTATACTGAAAAAAGGTATCCTATGTTGCATCATGAGTCCTCACTAACCATTTGTTTGTTGCAAACTCCAAAAATCAAGGGCCGATCAGGAAAAGTGCATTTACAATTGAAGTGATCTAGAGAATTACCAAAAATTTCAGGCAACATTCATTACTAAGAGTTTGAGTATTACTAGGCAAAATTAAAATAGATTCATTATCAGGATGAGGCATACCTATGAGGAAGCTTCATTGTAAGATAATCTGCTATTTCCTCCGAATGCCTTGCAGAAGCACCACTGAGAAACACCTTGGCGCAAGCTACGCACAAATCAACGTTGCATATGCGTGCTCTGACGAAGATCTTTGACGGCGTCTATTTCTCCACCGTGCATGACTCACCATACGTCTCTCTCGACAAAATGGAAAAATTTATTGTAGCTCAAAAAATTTCAACACATAACTATAGCACAATGTAAATTTCACTAAATACTATAGCATAATGTAAATTTCAATATGAACGAATACTTTTACATATTCTATTTTAATAACATCAAAAGTTTGTTCCTAGGTGGCCAACTCAAAGTTGGCGCAGCAACGCTGCGCCCAACGTTTTCTAGTGAGATAGGAATTATCAGGCAGAGAAGACGAAACGTTCTCGAGCTCGAGTCGGCGATCCCCTGTGGCCTGGCCTGTCCCCACCGGCCGCCATCTGGTTCTGATCTCGCCATGGCGACGGGGGTGGTGGTCACCGGAGTCAAGAAGAGGTGGCTGGCGGAAGAGGAGCGCGAGGAGGACCTCATCAGCCGCCTCCCCGACGACGTCCTTGGCGACATCGTCTCCCTTCTCCCTACCAAAGACGGCGCCCGCACGCAGGTCCTCTCCTCCCGGTGGCGCCACCTGTGGCGCTCGGCTCCCCTCAACCTCGACCTCCAACACGAGCCACAGCCAGCCGCCGGG
Organism: Paspalum notatum; assembly: GCA_022530915.1. Lineage (NCBI taxonomy): Eukaryota > Viridiplantae > Streptophyta > Magnoliopsida > Poales > Poaceae > Paspalum > Paspalum notatum. Next base: position 32,354,513 of record CM039692.1, read on the forward strand.
CGGCGCATCCTCGACAGCGAGATCCCCGGCATCCTCTCCTCCCATCGGGGCCCCGGCCGCCGCTTCTCCATCGCGGCGCAATACACCCCCAGCGACATCACCGCCGCCACAGCGGCCGAGTTCCACTTGGTCTGGCACCCCGCCATCGAAGAAGACGGCGGCTTCGACGCCGCGGCCCTGGACGAGTGCCTCCGGTCACCCGCCCTCGACGGCCTCCAGGAGCTCGATCTGTGCTTCAGCTACCCGTGCTCCTTGACCCCGCTGCCGGCGTCGGTGCCCCGCTTCTCGTCCACCCTTCGCGTCGCCAGCTTCACCAACTGCTGCGGTTTCCCGGACACGGATGGCGGCAGCGGCAGCAATGCCAGCGCGCTCCGCTTGCCGCTTCTCAAGCAGCTGAGCCTTTTGGATGTCAGAATCTCAGAGAGCTCCCTGCATGCCTTGCTCGCTGGCTGCCCTGTTCTGGAGAGCTTGCTGATAATCGGAAGCTACGGCTGCCCTCGATTGCAAATCGTGTCCCCTAGCCTCAGAAGCATCGGTTTGAGTTCTCCTACGACAGACCTCAGGCTAAAACTAATCTTCATCAAGGATGCCCCATGCCTAGAAAGATTGCTGTTTTGGGGGGACATGGATATGGGGGGGATAGCCTATGCGGGAGAGCAGGTGACGAAGATCTCGGTGATCTCTGCGCCAAGGCTGCATACTTTGGGGACACTCATTTATGGTTTCCCCAGGCTTCAGTTTGGCACCACAGTTCTTGAGGTACATACAAGCATATATTCCATATCATTCATTCTCACCTTCGCCTTCATTCTGAGATTACTGATCATGATGCTATTTCTTTGCTTGATTCAGGGGTCAACCGTTGTTAGCTCAATGGCGGTGGTGCACGGCGTGAAGTTCCTAGATTTACATTATGACAAACTCTGTTTGGATGCCGTTATTAACTTAATAAAGTGCTTTCCCTGCTTGGAGACGCTGCGCATTAAGGTGACTCTACACCAGAATGTGCATCTGCATTCGTTAATGAACTGCATTGTTCTACTATTATTTATTACAACGATGATTGTTGTAAAGCTAGATAGGATGACCATGGACATCATTTTTATGCATGTTCACTTTTGCTTTTCCAGGCAAGACATGCTGGGGAGAATAATGCTTGGTATCCTAAATACCGGGAACTTATCAGTACCCTTGACATCGGTCTGAGGAAAATTGTGTTAAGAAACTATGGAGGCAACGAATCACAGATCAACTTTGCCAAGTTCTTTGTATCAAATGCAAGAGTGATGGAGTTAATGAGGCTTGAGTTAGAAGTTGCAAATGTTAGCAACACATGGATTGAAAGACAACATAGGCTGCTCGAGATCGAAAAGAGGGTTTCGAGGGGTGCACGGTTTGATTTTGTACCTCGTGCTAAGATATCGAAAAGGCCACTAAACCTTCTATGTGCTCAGCAAGTACACGATCTATCAACCGACCCCTTCCCATTTTACTAGTAGATCGTGTAACACTAGCGGAAGAAATTTGGTTTTCAGGTGGGCATATCTAGAGGTATGTCCTAGTCACTTTGCAATATCATCTTGACATTCCTTAACCTCTTACATGGAGCACTGTAATCTCTGTCAACCCTTTGGTGCTATATTTCATTGTAAACAGAGAAGAGCTCTTGAGACCTCCATAGTTATTTTACACCTTGTTGTCATTGAAATTAATGCAACTTGCATATATCTCTGTAATAACTATAAGTCGTTACCGCGGGGGGATCCACGACTAGGCACTCTTTCTGACTCCTCGGCACCGCGTGATACCCGAGAGGGGGAGGGGTCCCTGGGGCGACCACACCGGTAGCTGGCGCGGCCGCCCCACTGTGGACAAAGAAAACAACCATTGCTATGTTGCTATTGTCTACGATCACGCCTACCTGACGTGCCAACTGTCGGTGTTTAGTACCGGTTGTCTTCCTCGGGTATGCATGGAGAGGTGAAGATGCGTGCGATCCCTGACTAGGGAACAATGGTGCATGCAGGAACGTAGATGAACATGGGTTTAGATAGGCTCGGGCCGCGGGAATCGTGTAATACCCTACGTCCTTTATGCGGTGGTTGCTATTGCTCATACGCATAGTAATGCAATGAGGCGTCAGGATGTTTCAGTAGGGTCCCTAACCTGATTAGGCAACAAATTAGGGTTACAGGTCGTCAGGTCGGTTACCTAAACAGATATCTACTCGGTTTAAAAGGAAGGAATCCTAACATAATACATACATATACATCCGACTAATCTAGAGGTGTTTACTTGAGGCCCACGCCGACTTATGCTGTTTTCCTCAAGAATACGGATTCGGCCCCACCTGGAAAGCACTTGTTCCAAGTAACTGAGGAACCCTATGGGATATAAGCCCCACAAATATCACATCTGATGTATTCTACTTAGTTATGGTGGTTCTGATACCTGCAGCCTCTCCAGGTTGTTTTGTTAACCGCATGAGTGTATCCCCCCTCCCCCCTATTTTCTGTACCTTTTACCTGGTATAAATAAAGCTTTGCTCCAACAAATCTCCCAACAGATCAGTGTGTCATGGATGCGGGCATGACAAAGAGCTTGTCTTCATATGCCATGCGTGGATGGAAACACATCCAACCTAGCATCGTCTTTGTTCTTTCCCTGATAATTATTCACTAGAAACTTGGATTCCCCTGATATTGTATAACATGTGACACTAGCCTCTGCTGGATCCTTCCTCTTCCGTTAGCAGCATACTTGTGCTCTGCCTTCAATTGGTTCCCCTGAGACAGTTGAACCAGGCCAAGATTTGGAACAGTAGCTGCTACTGTAATAAAATAAGCAGCATGTATAGGCATGCATGTTCATTGGGATCAGTTAATTTCAGGCATTATCAGGGGTTTCTTCAGTTGTGATTTGAATCTTCAGATAACTTGATTGCTTGGAATCTCCGTCCTCAACATCTCAATCTATACTGATATCTGAAGAATTAATTTAAGTTGACCACATGCCCCCACCCCCCCGCCACCAGCAGTAGCCCCCCAGCCCCTGCGCATGCAAGGTTTGTTTTTGTCACGTGATATTGCTACCTACGATATGGTCTCTAGGTAACATATGGACTATTCTGCAAGTAACCTAGGCAGAAATGAAATTATTCTTCGAGTTTTGTGTGGAGACCTTGGTTGTTATTTACTTAGCACTTTTCCCCTTGTTGTACAGTTTTTGTTGCTCAAAGTGTGTTACTTGTGCAGTAGAAATTGGCATCACCAGTTATAGTTTCGAGTCAAGTAGAGTTTTAACCTTAGTCGCCCAAATTTTATTGAGATGGAAACGAATGATAACTATCCCCCTCTTATTTCCTGTCTGCCATCACCCAAATGATTAGCTTGAGAACAGTTTCAGAAATTACCATCCTTTAAGCTGAAACTGTTTTTCTAAGAGAAAGTTTACATGTAACTGTTTTATTCTGTTATATAGTGTTTCTTCTCGCCGGTTCATTCTCTATTCCAATTTGTAACTTATTCATCTTGAAGCATTTGATTTCTTAAGTTATCAAGGGTTTTCTACAATTTTGATTGTGTTTCAAATACCCTTGTATTGCTTGAAATCTCCAGCCTGAACATTTCAATCTATATTAATGTTCAAAGATTTTATTTAACACCGATCCTTTAGTGCAAGAAGGCTCAGTGAACTATTGAGAGGAAAGGAATTACCGATTCTTGGATCATTTAGTGCAAGAGGGATGAAGAATTTGACACATTCACCAACTCCAGCCTTAAGGTGGCTAGCAAAGACACTCTTTGAAATCAAGCTTAGCATACAATTTGTTTGATGTGTGATGTGTTGTATTTTCATGGTCTTTTGTTTCAGTGAATCTATTGTGTGCTAAAGCTGATTCATGTGTGTTTGTTTCTATGTGAATGTGGTGTCAGGTCTCCTTTGTACATATCTTAATAATTTTTATTTGCTATTCTATTATATGTATACTATACAACTCCGTGCTAGTACCCTTGCCGACTGGTGTAGGATAACAAGCCTTTAGGCAGGTCTTAGTTTTGGCAGGATCGACCTTAGCCAATCATGGATTTATTCGGAGGTTCAAAGTATTTGGTGTGTGCTGTTTATACATGATTATTGTTATTGCTGTTTCTCCAAACAGAAAATTGTGGGTCTTCTGTCTTTTGTTTGTTGCCCATGTTTGTTCTTTGGTTCTTTGTTTTGCTAATATTTTTCATGCTCCCTTGTCGACGATTTTGAAATGTCACTGCTAGTTTCTGTGCTGCGATGACAACCGCTGGGGTGGTGTTGTCTCAGGCTTTGTTTGTGTTTCTGCTACGACTGTGGTGATGGTGGTTGCTACGGTTGCTGAAGCAGCGACTTCGTTTGTGTTTCTTGGTATGTGGTCCATTTCCTTACTATGTTTTTTTCCCAATTTCAGTTATGGTCTTGGGTGGCAGCTTGGATGATCAAATAATATAGATTGGAGCCGATTTCATTAGCTGGATACATGTTTTGGGGAGATAAAATGGTGGAGAATTTCAGTTTAAAGTTCGCATTCATCCTTCAGTTTCAAGTGTCTCTTGATTTTCTAAGTGGCTTCATTTTAGTCGGAGTCCTCCTTCAGTCTTTAATGTCAGTGCCTCAGTGGCCCTTGGTTTTCCTAGTGGTCCTTTTCTCCTTCCTAATAGGTTTCGATAGATTTGTTTTTCTTAATTGCTGTCTATTGTACGCCTACCCAAAATTCCTGTTAGTTGGATAAGCAAAGTTTCAGCTGTGAGTTGTTTCTCTGTTTCAGTTCATGGTATTTTTCATCTCTTTCTCTGTTTTAGTTTTGAGGTTCCATGCTACCTTCAATTTTCACTTATCTGACACCATGCTACCTTTAATTTTTCACTCATCCGAAACCATAACCAGAAGCTTTGGGTCATACTAATTTGCATTATGGAGGAAAAGGACTCTGTGATGTGTGTTTCATTCCATTTTATTTCATTTCAACCCGTGTTAGTCTTGCACAATCGAAGCCTGTCATCTCCTATACTAAAGCCTTTTGACTTCCTTAAAAGAAATACCAGTGGGATTCTAGACTCGATTTTGGGTAGAACTTTTCTAGAATCATTTGTGTGCTAGTTTTCATGTTGTTTTTAGTAGTTTGTTAGCATATGGATGCGTGCTCCAGCACCACGCCCCTGTATTTTTGTTGTCTAGTGAGAGAGCCATGTTGCAGTTAATAAAGACCAATTTGAGCATCGAAGTTCAGTCTAGGATCTCTAAACCATTGGATTGAATGAAGAATAGAAAAAAAAATCATAGAATCCAAATTTAGATGTACCGGCATCTGTTTTTTTTTTGTCAGCAGAACATTGTTATTCTTGTGTTAGTTGTTCAATTCAAAAGATAAATACGGTTCTTGTCTGTTTTGGGGGATTGGATTGTTTTTTAGGAGAACAAGGAAAATCACAGATCAAGAACTACAAAGATCAGGAAAAGAAGGAAACAAAAAAAATACTAAGAAAATCAAACTAGGTGTTCTAGCCGTGTCTCAGTTTCTAGGAAGTATGAGCCTTTTGCCCTATGGATAGCCATCGCAAAGACTTTTTTAGGTAAGAAGGCAGGTTGCCACATTTGGCGCATTGCTTCTGAAGATGAGATCATTCCTCCTCTCGCCTCCCCCTCCCCCAGATAGACCAGCAAAGGAGGGTTATTACTTCGATGAAGAAAGCCAAATTCAGTTGAGTCTTTAGATTTTCGAGGACTTGGAGTGCATCACTGTTAGGATCATAACGTAGCTGCAACATGTTCCACTAGTCTTGTGCACACTGGCAAGCTAGGAAGAGACGGTGTGTACAATTACAACTTGGTAACTCCATATTTTCCTTCGTATGAGATTCTTGGTGCTGAGGCGGTTTTAAGCAATAACCATAAAAGACCTTTTGTTACTATTAGCTGCTTGTATGCCTTCGATACCGAGAAGGTGGTGACCAGAGATCCCGCTAATGCGACCTCTCAATTGCATCTAAATCACCTCACAGAAGTTGCATCTGGTCAAATCACCTCGCAGAAGTTGCATCTGGTCAAATGCTTCTTGTGTTAGTGGTAGTGAAAAAAGGTATTCAATGTTAGCCAGAACCGCCTTTTGTACACTTATTATTTTTTCCTTGCTTTGCAAATGTGTGTAATTATAGGTAACTTAGCTTGCGAAGGCTGCATTCCACGGATCATCCCAAAGGTAACAAATTGAACCATCATGTATCTCCACTTGGATCGTCGGAGAGTACCTTCGATGTATCTTGCCGACTTGCCTGTCATGCTGTTGGCTTTACATTTATATTTGGTTTTGCTTTATATAGTATCCGTTGTCATTGTAACATTAACTAAAATGAATCTTTTTAGAGAAACTAGCTCGCATTTCATTCACCACGACGGACGGCGACGCGGTGACTGTTCGCAGGCACCGGCGCGACGGCGGGCGACGGCGTGGAGCGCAGCGTGACGGCGTGGCCCGCAGCACGACTACACGCGGTGGCACGGGGCGCGGCGACGGGGGCCGGGCAACGCGACGGCCCGACGCGCCGCGGACGTGCGGGCGACCTTGAAGCGTTGGCGGGGCAAGGCCGCCTTCTTGCCACCGTTTTCAAGCCGGCGCCGTGGTTTTGGTGGCCAGAGAAGTGCAGCAAGAAGTGCGCTACGTCGGCGCCGTCGGGCAACCAGACCATCTCCTCGGCTGGGCAGGCGGAAGGGCATGGCGCGACCAACGGAGCAGAGCGCCGCCATACTTTTTTATTTTTTAATTGCATAGCAGCATGGTGGACCGCTCCCAGTACAAAGTTAGCAGAAGCGTTCATAATGTGCACCGCTCCTACTAAAGTATTTTTATTTTTTTGAAAACTCTGCTTAAGTACTTTTAGGCGGTGGATAATTAGAACCGCTGCTATAGTCGTTTCTGCAGTAGCGGTCCCTACTAAATATGTTGATTTGCAGCAACCTACGAGTTGCAGTGTTTTCTATAACCGCCGCTAAAAATATCAATGAAACCGCTACCGTTGTGAGTCCTTGTACTAGTGTTTGTTTCGGAATGGAAAGGAATGAATGGATAAAAAAAATAACACAGAAGAAAAACTTAGGGCCTGTTTGATATGGAAGTATTTTTGAAGTATTGGGACAATAATACAGTTTGTGGGAATACTATGGTATTTTGAGCAAAGAGGTGTTTGGTTGCTGCATGTGAAACTCTGTTTTTAATACCATGGTTTCATCAATACTGTGGTATTTTTGGAGTATTGGATACTCCAGTCAGGACCTCAGTTTTCGGCTGTAAACGACAGCCAACGCGTCGGCCGGCCTCGTCCCCTCTGTCCCTCTTCTCCCACGCGACTCGGGGTGGCACCCCTCCACGCGCCGCCGGCGCTGCCTCTCCGCCGCCGGGCCGCCTCCCGCCCCCGCGCCGCCTCCCGCCTCGGTGCTGCCTCTCCGCCGCCGCGCCGCCTCCCGCCCCGGCACTGCCTCTCCGCCGCCGCGCGGCCTTCGCCCCCTGTGCGGCATCTCCAGTCGACCGAGGCGGGACGGAGCGGATCCGAAGAGGAGAGGGAGGGAGGAGGGCGCGGCATCCCGGTGCGGCACCTCCGGTCGACCGAGGCGGGGCGACGCGGATCCGAAGAAGAGAGGGAGGGAGGTGCCCGTCGCTGCACTGCTCTCCGGCGGGGGAGAAGGTGAGGGAGAGGAAGACGGAGAGAGAGAGGAAGAGGGCGACGGAGGGAGAGAACGAAGGAGTCGGCCTGCGCGGGTGGGTGGGATGCGGGCGAACGGCGGCGTGGGCAGGAAGGGCGAGCCGATGGGGAAGACAGCCGATGGGGAGAGAGAAGAGATTGGAGAAGAGAATACTTTGCTATCAAACAGTCCATAGTTTTGAAAAATACTAGAGTAAAACAGCAGTAAACCAAAAACATGGTATATCTGTCACATACAATTGAAAACCATAGTATTCAGATACTGCAGTATTGGAAAACTTTGGTATCAAACAGGGCCTTAGTGGTTGCTGCATGAGCGGTCCCGGAAACCGCTACTAAATTTGTCGATTTGTAGCAACCCACGAGTAGCAACGTTTCCTATAACCGCCGCTAAAAATACCACTAAAACTGCTACTGTTGTGTTGTGAGTCGTTGTATCAGTGATTATTCCAGAATGGAAGGGAATGAATGATAAAAAAAAAAACTCCTACACAAACGAAACGAAACAATAGGCCGTACGAGAAGAACAGCTCCAACGGGCACTCAAGTAAATGGTCCTAAACCAACGAAAAAAGTCTCCAGACGTCTTTCCGTGTCATTCTAATTTTTAATTTTTTTTCCAGGTTCCATCGCATATCTAAACGGGTCTCGACCTGCTCCACGTACTGACATGTGGGTTATATCCCTCCTGCACCCCGTCTCACTAGTCTTTCTCGTCCCTCCCTCCACCTCGCCACCGCCACCGCCTCCACGCCCGTCCCTCCACCTCGTGCCTCCAAGCTCAAGCCTCTCCTCCACTAACGCAACGACGACACCGGCGAGTACAGGGCAACGACGAGAGAGGGGAGCGCGTGGCGCGCCGGCGCCATGGCTAGAGAGGGGAGCACGTTGGAAACGACGAGCACAACCCAACGGCGAGAGTGGGGGAGCGCGCCGTGCGATGGCGACGATGAGCGAGGAGAGCTTGCGTGGCCACGAGAGGGGGTGCGACGACCGACGATGATGGCGCAAGTGGGAGGGAGAGGTGCAGCAACGGCACAAGAATGATGGAGAAAGGGCGCGACGATGGCAGCAACGCGAGTGAGAAGGAGAGAGGGATGATGCGGAGTCTGTGTTAGCAGGAGGGAGAGAGGCCGCAACATTGGCGCGAGCAGGAGGGAGAAAAGGGACCGGCGGCAACAGCGATGACATGTGAGGCAGCGACGACGATGGCATGTGAGGCGGCGATTGTTGAGGAGAGAGGGTTGAGAAAGAGACATGTAGGCTCTAGGTGTCAGCTATTGATCAACAAAGGGTGATATTAATCTTTTGGATCGTGTTGATACTCGAAATAAGTGGAGACTGGTATGACATATAGTTTATATGTTGAGGGACCAGCGTGAAATACCCTCACGAGTTTAGAGACAAGTCATGAATTTTACTCAAAACCAGGAAAAAAAGGCCAGCAAAGCGACGACGCAAGCGGACTTCCTTCGCCCTTCGGCAATTCATTGAAGGACCCCAACAGCTCGGACTCGGAGTCGTCCCGGTGCGATCCCATATCAGCCGTTGCGCCTTCCCTTCGTTTCCCGCATCCATTCCAAAATTGGCCGCCGCGCCCACCACCCAGCCGACGAGGCGACGACCTAGCTCCTGCTCCACCACCTCCGCCTCCCCTCCCCACTCCCCCTTCTTCCCCTAGGGCCGCACCCATGTCCCGGGCCTCGCCGGCGGCGCCGCCGCCGATCACCCTGACTGCACACCCTTTAGAGCTCGCTCTGATCAAGCACCTCCTCCGAGACTCGAAGCCCATCCGCGACAGCGGCTACGTCCACGCAACCGACTTCTACGCCGCCAAGCCCGCCGACCTCGTGCGGCGGTTCGCTGCGGGCGGTTCCCTGGTGGACGGCGAGTGTGCGTGGTATTTCATCACGCCACCGCGCCCCAAGAGCCCCCGCGGGGAGCACGTGTCGCGCACCGTCGCCGGGGGCGTCGGCTGGTGGCGCAGCGTGGGGGGAAGCGAACCCGTCGTCGAGCACGGCGACGCCCACCCGATGGGCCACCGACAGACCTTCGTCTACATGAAGAAGGGCGACCGGGGGGCCTCGCACCGGGCGGGGAACTGGCTCATGGTGGAGCTCCGCCTCGACGACGACCAGCGACGTCCACGCCTCGGGAACCAGTTGGAGAGCCGCGTCGAGGTCGTGTGCAAGCTGCAGTACCAGAGCTCGGGCGCGGCCGTTTCGGCTACCGCGCAGCGGGCGGCGGACGACGAGAATGGCGCGACCACGGCCGCGGCTCCTCAGGACGCGTCTTCATCGTCGCCCGCCCGCGAGGCGTCTGCGGGCGCGGCCACGGCCGCGGCTCCTGAGGACGCGTCGGCATCGTCCCCCGCCCGCAAGGCCTCTGCTGGAGCGGCCGCGGCTCCTGAGGATGCGTCGGCACCGTCGCCCTCGCGCAACGCGTCTGCTGGCGCGGCCACGGCGGCGACGGGAGAAAAGACGGCGATCGATCAGACCGGTCCCAAGAAGAGGGCGTCGAAAGATGAGGACGCGTCCGCGTCACCGTCACCCGCGCTCAACAACAAGGCCCAGGTGACCGAGCTTCGGTGCCCCCAGTGCAGGTGCGTGCTGCAGGTAGTCGTAGCCCCGGCTACAGCCGCGTCGACGCCGGGGGCTGCTCCGGTGGACCCGCGCCCGGCCCCAGGGAGGCGGGACGGGTGATGATCCAGCGAACCCCTTCTCTGCCTCCGACTTTGAGGAACATGATTCAGCGATTGGTTCAATTTTGACCTGTACTATGTTCGGTCTACTTGTCTTTGGTTGCAAAATGCTTCGGTGAATCAGCTGTAAACTGCAAATTGAGTTGAGTTTGCCTGACAGAACCGATCACATTTGGATATTATGAACAGGATGCACAGGCCATCTGCGACAGACCCAATTCTGCCACAATTTTGCTTACTAAAGTACAATCATATCTGAGATCTTGTTATTTCTTTGTCTATAATAGCTTTTTCCTTGGTTCGAATGTTGGATGCTAATTGAAGGTCTGGCTTCTGGTGTTGGTATTTCAAAGATAATCCGATTTGTTTGTTGAAATCTTCACTGCTAGACGATTAATCACTTGAGAATGATCGTGGGTGTTTAACTGAGAGGTTTCTTGTTGATAATGTTCAGTTTTGAAGATGTACGACCAAGAAAATCATGGTATTTTCATAGCAAGTTGCAATAATGTATAGCCATACATTTTCTTTAATTCTGTTGTTTTTTCAATATTCAGTGATCTGGTGCTGCAGAGCACTGTGGCATTGAGTCCTTGACATTATGTTGCTTACATGAGAAGAAGAAGGTTTGGAAATCAGCAATAGCAGGATAGCTGCTCTTCCTCATTGTTTTGCGCCAGGACTATATTCTTTTCTATGAGAAGATAGAAGGTTAACACATGTCTGCCATAAGATCTCACAACTTGAATGCAGTCACAGAACAAACAGATGAGTGATATTGCAAGCCTTCTCTAGAATCTGGCCTGCCAAGGATTCAGTCATTGTACACAGTAAAACAGGCTCTTGGTCGAGCTCATTTTTGTCACATGACTTCAAACTGACTGTAACTTGTACCAAATTGGAGTTTCTTTTTTTTCTTTCTGACCTTGTCGACTCAGCTGATCTGGTCTTTCTCGTTGCTTTGCCTTTTAGGATCAAATTGTGAATAGAATGGGACACGTAGCATTGCCCAGATTAGTAAATTGGTCATACAGGCCTTGTAAGGTTTTCCTGGATGCTACTGTTACATGATAATGGTTTACATTATTATCTGGAGGATTTAGGACATATTCATTGAAGCGTTGAGCAATCTGCATTGTATATTTTAATCCTAGTTTCTATGGAAGAGCAATCTGCAACATCACGTAATAGCTTGTTCTTTTCTAATGCTTTAGTACAGAAACCTCTTGTTGGTGTCACTTTAACAATAGTTTGACAGTAAATTATCACATAAAGGACTTCTTCCTTAACTATTTCATTAAAACGTGAGTGAAGGAAGATTTAGAGATCGCACTGCTCTATGCTCTCCCATAATTCACTACAGAATCTGATGAAGGAAGATTCAGATATGACACTGCTCTATGCTCTCCCATAATCCATTACAGAATCTGACCGACCTGAAGATTGGGATCAGATGGGGCCTGCCCAGTGCTCAGGCCCAGGCTGAGACCATGTTGCAAATGCGGCTTGGTCCAGCTTGGGGAGCCAGGCCCAGATTGTCTCTCTTCTTCCTAGAGATATACTGTATACGTATACAGGGCAAATGGCGCTGCACCGCACCGAACCAAATGAGCTGCACCAGATATTCCAGAGCTTTGCTAGGCCAGGTCGCCAGGAATATGCATGAAATTTTACATCTATTGGAACTTTAGTAAGGTTTTATATGCACCTGAAGGCTGAAGACTAGCACACTTGGTTGTCACTTTGAGTCCTTTATGGTTTGTCTTTTCTTCTTGGTATGAACCGTACTGTATGATAACATCAGGAACATGCATGAAATTCTAAAAAGGAAAATGTTAAGATTCTGTATATTTTGTTATCTCTGTCTGAAAGTTGAAGGTCTTCTTTTCATCAGAAGTGTATGATATCCAAATGTAGGCAGCAATCAACCTTGGTTGGGTAACCTTACCTATCCAGCCAACCTGTGACCCTGTTTGCTGCTGCTATTTTACCTCCGTGAACAATCTCATAGTATTGTAGAACACAGAAAATACTTCCCATAATTATAGAAGTGCAAATTTTGACTTGTTTTGTACACAGATAAACCTGTGGGCCTTCAATATTATGGCAAAAAATGAACAATCAATTATACAACAAAAATATGATTACATGGGAGTATGAAAAGAAACATAGAGCTACACCGAATTCCTGTTGGCTGAAAAAAATGGGAACTTCCTACTTTACATAAAGCTACTTATAATTTTTTTACACAAAAAATTCCATCAATACTTTTCTGGTGACAATTTACATCCATGCTTTCAACGGGCCTCATACAGAACCCTGGTAAACTTTAGAAAATTCATTTGGTTATCAGCTATGTATCCTTGTTAAAAAAATGTTTAGAAGTTAAGATACCCAGCTGCATCCTCTAGGTGAAACGCCATGGAAGATCCATCACAGGGCCGGCCGTTAGCCCTGCTCTTCTGGATTGCAGAGCTCCATGAGAAGTCACAGCGTTGTGCGGTCCCACAGATGTCTTATAAAGCTCGACATTCTAACTGCATAGGATTCTACAGGGCACATTGAGACTGAACTCCATCTGATAGAAATGGCATTAGGCATGTAGCATCATCCATGATTAGAGCAGAATCTCCTTCCCATTATTAAGCCTCGGCACTGCTTGGTTCACTGGCATTTTGTTGCAACCATTTATTATTGTTAAGATCTAGAGATGAAACACAACAGTTAGTTCTGTTAACAAAGTACAATACAGTTCAATGGAAACTACTCGCACATTGGCGTTTTTTTACTTTCACACTTGAATCACTCTTTGAGGTTAGTTTGTTGTCTCTTCAACCGAGAGCATATATATGCACGGGATGATCAGGTATCTTTTTGCTCCTCATTGATCATGAAAGAAAAAATGGTACTTACATTGACGACAATCCCTGCGAATATCTGGAACCATGTGTTGCAGTGACTCGAATTGCGGATAAATGGATGATCGAATAGCTCGCTTGCAGTTGGCCTCTCTGTTGGATCCCTCATGAAACAGCACTGTAGAAATTCTTTGCTCTCATGGGACAAATTTTCTGGAATGGTTGGGTCGTTATGTAAAACGTTATACATCGCAGCCGGCCCTGTTTGGAGCAGCTTATATATTCGAGGATGAGCTTTTCTGAACCCACCCGTTTGGCACCCCATTCGAGCGAAAGAAGCAAGCAGAGATTTCTCTTGCGGGGTAACAGATCGAATAATGAATAAAATCAAATCTCCGATTTCAAATCGATCCTTTATTCATTCAAATGGTGTCATCAAAGTCCAAATCAGAAATCCAATCCTCTCTTGGAGCTTCTTGTTCCTACCGATGTCCAAGAAGAAGAAACGAGCTCAATCCAGGATGCCGATTTCTTGCTCCTACCGCTCGCCGCAGCGTAGCCACCCTGCCTGCTCTCTGACCTCTCTCTCGTCTCGCGCCTTGCGGAAGCGCATCTGGGGCCGGAAGTGGAGGGGCAGCGGGGCGGCGGGGCCTCGCCTGGGGGCAGAGGGGCATGTAGGCAAAGAAGCGGAGGAGGCCTGGATCAGGAGAAGGATCTCGCAGATTTCGACTGAAACCGGCGGCCGTGGCCGGTGGCGGGACCTGGCCGGTGGCGCCCAGAGGTCGAGCGCAGATGGGAGCGAGTGGATGAGATCGAATCGGTGAGATGAGATTTTTCCCCAACAGTCATTGACATGTGGGCCCATATGTCATTAAGACATCGATGTCGAATTCGGGATTAGAAAATTAGTGGCAAGTAACTAATTGTGCCTACATATAATAGGGAATTTTAGAATCAAAGTACGATGTTATTAGCAACATGCGCCTGTCTCATCTTTCTATCTCTATGTTATACTAGCAAAAGTGTCCATACGTTGCTATGGATTTAATAATACTGTAACAACATACGATGCACAATACATAGAACGACGCCTCATCTAGTTAACATATCGATCTCTAGATTCAACGAGTCTCTCTTCCCCGAATGGAATTAATAGACATATTTTATTGTGTTAGGATAAGATTTTGACCAAAAATTATTCTATCAATGTACCATTTATTGTGATACAAAATCATAACAATAGAGAGTTGTTATCCATATGAATAATCTAATGGCATCCTTTTATAAAGACTAATACATCAATGCAGAAATTATCGGTCAAAGGTTCATCACTATGAAATGAAACATGTCTATAGATCGTTTGGTTTTCTAAGACAAGTTTGATTGGTTCGTCTTATTCAAAAACTTTGCAGGAGTATAAAAAATTCAAATCATACATAAAGTATATTATATGCTAAACCAAAGCAATGTAAAAATAAAAAAATAATTATGATTTTTTTAAATAAGATGAATTGTTTGGACTTGGTCTAATAGTTTGGAACATAGGGAATACTCCCTCCATCCATAAAAGAATAAAATCTTAATTCTGTCCTAAGTTAAATCATCGCAAGTTTGAGCAAATTTATAGAAAGAAGTATAAAAAATTATGCTACGAAATAAGTATTATTAGATTTGTGATGGAATATATTTTAGATTAGACTTATTTGACATCATAGATATTAATAATTTTCTCTATAAATTTGATAGAACTTAAAGATAGTTTGACTCAAGACAAAGTCAGGATTTTTTTTTTTTTGGTGGACGGAGGAAGTAGTTTATAAGGATGTTGTCATAAGGCTAAGTCCAGAGAAGCCCCTAAAATAGGGGTTGCGCATTGTTACGGCACTGTGTATGCACTGTAGATGTAAGTGAGGGTAGTTGGAATAGTGATAAAAGATGGAGGGATAGGGGTGCCTTTGGACTTAGCCTAGGCTATCCCCAATGGGTTGGGGAAAAGGGTTGCATATACACTGTAGCGCTACTGTAGATAGAGAGGGAGGTAGTTGAAATACAGTGGATAGACAAGTCTTTTTAGGCAATGGTTGGGAATGGTCCAAGATACCTTTGGGATTTCAAGGCACACGTGCAGGCAGATAACTGTATGACCTCCAGCATTGGACGATGAGGTGAATGATACAAGTGTTTACGTCGATCACGTTACTGCACGCATGACAATTCTCCATCAAATGCAAACATTCAGATAAGGCAGTTCATCCGAGATCGCAAGCGTATAGCCTCGAGCCGACAACGTAAGTGCCACATGATCATAGTAGGCGACATGAGCGGCAACTTCTTAAGACCTCATAAGGGGTTTGCCATTGCTATCTTGGATGGACCTTCATTCCTTGGAGCGAGAGATATGTGAGCGAGGTGAATGCCGCGCGGTGGCAGGCTGCACGCAACTGGATTATTACACCTTCCATTGCCAAACGCGTGGTCTCCGGTTCCGTAGAGCTAGCAAGATTCACCAGAAGCTTCTTCTTCGTTTTCCCACTGTCGCCTCCTTGGTGTCGGGATATCCATCATCCTCCTAATACCTTAGAGGCAGGTTCATATCAAGGATGATAGAATTCATCGCGTGTCTTACAGCTACTTTGCCACGTGCTGAGGGGAGGACGCCCATTGCCAAGTGCTCGACGGCGTGCTCCATCGTCTGATGAGCGGTGTGTGGAGGTGTCTGGCGTCCTTGATGGACGCGAGGGTTCCAAATATGAGCGATATTACTGATTATCGCCGATATTTATTGTTATCGACACTGCGCGATACTGAATATCAGTCGAGATTTCATCGGATTTCGATTTAAAATTCAAAAATACAAAAGTTAATTATTTTTAAAAAAATTTCGATTTTCGTACAATCGACATTTGGAACCCTAGACGCGACACATGCTGATAGCACCGCACACCACCGGGCCCTTTTGGCTGTTTTTGGTAAGACCAGGGGTCTTTCTAGGAGACCGCTAAGCGCTAAGTACCAGCAGTACTTTTCATTAATTTTCCATTACAGGGGAAATTCCATTTTACTCTTTTTAAATTATAAAACAAAATTACATTGGTACTTATAACCCACCTACATAGGTACTTGGCCCACCTACATTTGTTGGTTGGCCCACCTATATTTGTTACTTAGTACTCTTTGATTAGCACTTGACATTTCTCAACCGTTAGAACTTGGCTAACGAACGGCCTATATTACCAAGCACCATAAAACTTGTAACAAACAATATAATTTATTTTAAAACTATTTTGGTTAAGTTTAGCGACGATTTTGGTCTCCAACGGAAGGGAGACCATCACAGTCCGTGGTGGAGAAAAAAATATCGCTGTCATTTTTCTTGGCGCGCCGCGTGCTGACTACTACCTCAGTCCAAAATTAGATGTCGCCCTCCTAAATTTCTGTGTACGGTTTATCACTCGTCTTATTCAAAATATATGACTATTATTAATTATTTTTTGATAATTATGTTCGTAATCATATTTTGTACGTAAACATAAAAAAATAAATAACATTATCAAATTTTTTTTAATAAAACGGGCGATTAAATGTGCACGAAATTCAAAAACTGACATGTATAGTGGGACGGAAGGAGTAGGAGGGAAGGCGAGGACCGACAGGCGACACGACATGTCGCGTGATTGTGCAGCTGATTCAGCTCGGCCCTTGTCTCGTATTGGGTGGGTGTCACGCAGGATTAACCTTTTCGTTCGGAATACAAATCCTGGAGTCCACCGAAAACGGAATTTCGGATGAAATTTTGCTGAAATCCGGATTTTCCGAACGGAATAGGTTTTCAAATTAAAAATGGGATTTCAGAAATTCTAGACGGAATTACTTTTCGGCGAAATTCCGGTGATTTTGACCGAAAAATGAAGAAAAAGATGGAAAAATGCTGGGAAATTTATGTACATATGAAAAAATTGGAAATTTTGGCAGAGTTTTCCCTGATTATGTGTATATTGACAGTTTATAATGCATAGCATATACGTAACTCCACCAAACAATGAGAAATACAACATTAAACACATAAGTGATGTCCAAAGTGTGCAAAGTCCATTAGAATTATTAGAATTAGTGCAAAGTCTAAAGTCCATAGTCCACTTAATACAACACAATGCATCCATAGTCCATCCTAAGTCCATAGTCTACTTAATACAACACAATGCATCTATAGTCCATCCATACTAGTCCAAAGCGCACATAAGGCCTAGAACACAATGCATTGTCCATCCTAAGTCCAAATTGCACATGCAATGAACATTGAAATAACCTTAGGATTCCAACTCACAAAACCTAACATGAAACAATCAGTGATTATTTCCATGATTAAGCTTTAGAACTCACAAATCACCTAAAAAATCATTAACATTCAACTAACCCTAAGCACTAACCGTCCAAACCTACTGCACAAATGAGTATAATTCACAAATAAACACTAAGTATCATAGATCGACATCAAAAGCATCAAAATCCCTTACCAAAATCACCGAACCAACACTGGTTCAAACGAAATTGATTCTGGTGGCCTTTTCGTTTGAACCGAACCAGATCTGGTTGAACCGGTCCTGTCCGGATTAACCAAATCATCATTTTAACCAAGCAAATCAATTTAGTTTTGAATGAATTTTAGTGCCAATGGTTCAAAAAAACATCTAGTTTGTTATCATATTTTTTTTAGATTTTTTTACCAAATTTTTATAATTTTTTTCAATTTTCCAAATTTAGAACAAAAAATTCTGAAATTTTCCGGAATTTCTTTTCCCGTAGTCAAGCGGAAACGAAATTGTTTTCGGTTTTCCGGCGAAATTCCGTCGGGAAAAAAAAACTGGGTGCAACGCAAGGAAGGGCAGAGGGCCGACGTGGAGGCCGATCTGGGTGCAAAAACGGAGTGGAAGGACGCGCAGGAGAGGGGGGGGGTTTGATTTGCTCGGATTGAGAAGTTCGGGGACGTTGGTTACCCTGTTTCTGATTCGGGGGTGAAATTTGGACTCCATGAGGAGTTTGAGGGGGTAAAGTGGACTTCTTCCTTTATTCATAGCAACACTCTAAGCCATTGTGTGCTTGCTGTAACAGATCTTGTGCGCTTCTGTTGTTTTATACATACTACGCCAAAAAAGGTCATATAAAGCCTGCAAAAGCATAAGAATAATTCCGGGGTCTTATTCTGCGGGTGCACGCTAGGATGGGCACGCGGCGACCGAAGCCCGACGCCCACGCTCCCTTCTTCTTCCTCCCGCCCGCCCCCGCTCCTCCCGCCACCTCCCGCCGCCGCATCGAACACCGCCCGCGGCCGGCGCCTCGCCGCTCCTCCCGCCGCCCGCCGCTACCGGCTACCGCCGTCCGCCGCTAACCTAGGTGGCCGTGATGCCCCCGCCTCGGCCCTTCCCAACCGCCGTCCCCTGCCGTCGCTCCGCCTCCCCCGGAACCCCAGAACCCTAACCTCAGCCGTCGCCGCCGCCTCCCTCGCCCCGCTCGCCGCCGCCCAGGAGGCCGTCGGCGCCTCAGCACCCTCGCTGCGGCCTCCCCGCCCGCCAGCCCCCTCCCGCGCCGGCCCCCTCCTGCGCCGCCCATCCCCATCCCGACAGCGTCACGTGGCGTGCGTCAGACGCGAGCGCCGGCAGCCCCTCCTGGCGCGCGCAGAATAGTTGGGAATAATTCTTCCAATTCGCTGGCAATTTTGCAAAATTAAACGCCTGTGATTCCACGAGCACATGCACACATTATGCCACAACCACTTCGTAATAGCACTCATCTACTTTGCAGCAATAGCGCATGAGAATTCAGGTGGGTAGGCCCCTACTGTATGCTGTATCTCAGTTGAGACAGTGGTGCGCTGTCCATGAGTGGTTTCCAAGTTCCAGAAATTTCTAGATGGAAATAAACAGCAAAATTCCTAGATGCTGCGGTCGTCCATGAGACGGCTGTATCTGTAAGTATGGTGGATCATCATCAGAGACGATCAGATGGCGGCGCTCCAGACGGCGCCGTCGCCCTCGCCGCAGGCGCTGTGGATGGCCCTCATTCTGTCGACGGACTTGCAGATGCCGCTGCACGACCAGTCGAAGGACGCCGCGCACACGTTCCCGGCCTGCTTCTTCCACTCGCAGTCTGCACGTGCACAGACACGCCAGGAGCATTGATCGATCGAGCCAGCAGAACCAACTCGCACGGCCGGCTCTCGCTGCACGCAGCAGCTAGCATGGCCAGCAGAATTACCTGGCGGCGTGGAGCAGCATAGGCTGCGGTCGTCGACGTGCTCCACCTCCAGCCCCAGTAGCCACGCGCCGAGCGACACGTCCTCGTTGGCGAAACGGTGCAAGATCGGCCTGCGTCGTTTTCGCGTAAACATCGTACACGTAACATGATCAGTCACCGTCAGCTAGCACACGCACATCGCCATATA
Source organism: Paspalum notatum (assembly GCA_022530915.1). Classification (NCBI taxonomy): domain Eukaryota; kingdom Viridiplantae; phylum Streptophyta; class Magnoliopsida; order Poales; family Poaceae; genus Paspalum; species Paspalum notatum. Next base: position 32,374,238 of record CM039692.1, read on the forward strand.
TATATGCTAACATAGAATGCGCGATCGATGGAGATACTGGTTTATGGAGATGTAGGACGCGAGGTCCCTGGAGACTGCGTAGATCTGGCCCGTGGCGTGGCGGAAGTACTTGTTGCCCTCGTCCCCGAACTTCCAGTGCTCCTGCTCGTAGTACTTGACGCCCCTGATGCCACGCGCGCCAACCATTCGAAGAATTAGGCATGCAGCCAGCCGCGTTTGCACCACGAGAATCGGATCGGAGATGGTGACAGACAGAGAGCATTGTACTATATTTACTTCTGCGACAGAACGGGGCCGGACTTCATGCAGCCGATGTAGACCCTGGGCGTGGCCCTGTGCACGGCGAGCCTGGCGGCCAGCATGCCCAGGTTCACGTGCACGTCGTCGTCCACCTTGACGTAGAAGTCGGCGTCCCAGGTGGCGACGGCGGTGGCGAAGTAGGCGCGCGTCTTGCCGGACAGCTCGTGGTACCCCTCCACGTGGTCCAGCCGCAGGAAGTCCGCCGTGGCCGCCGCCTCAGCGTCGATGGCGCGGTCCAGCGCGCCGCCGGGCGTCGCGCTGTGCCCGATCACGAACCGCACCACCACGCCCTTGTCCTTCTCCAGCCGCCGCAGCTTGTCGCCGCGGGGCACCCACGTGTCGCGGAGCGAGTCGCGCCGCCTCTTGCTGCTGAAGGCCGTGTTGATGCCCACCACCACGAACGCCTTCGGGAGGACGCCCCTCGACGGCGCCGCCACGCCCAGCCCGCCGTTCTGCTTCGCGCGCTCCACCGCCAGCTCCATCTCCAGCGACGACACCGACTTGTCCAGTGACCTGCGTATGTGTTGTGTTTTGGTTGTGTTGATTTGATTGATCGTCGTCTTGATCGGTTGAGATTGAGACCCAATAATCTTAATTGTTCTACGTCATTATATATTCCGGTTTCTGGGACCAACTAGTAGGACTACTCACTGGATTGCTAGGTGAGTTCTTGACACCTCCTTCATGATGTCGTTCGGAGGACCCCTCTCGTCAAGATTCTGAAAGGGAAGCAAAGCAAGACAATTACATGTATCGTAGAAAACTGCAAGGCTCGACGCTTGAGTGTGTTGCGCATGTACACTTACACGCCTGCTCATCTGGTCGCAGCCGTCGTCTGCGAGAAGAGGGACCCTGGAGCCGCGGCCTGACGGCGGCGCGCTGGACATCCGGCCGCTGAGCAGCAACCCCACGAAGAAGCTCGTCGCGCACAGCATGACGACGGCCTTCCCCGACATCGGCCTCGCCCGCGACGCCGCCTTCTTCTCCGGCTGCGGCTGTCTCTCGGTCAGCGCCTGCAACGCCGGAACAAACAGTGCGAGGTCACCGTTGGATCGGAGAAAATCCACAACTCCACATACACACAAAATTTCATCATGACACAGCTCCAGTTAATTACCATGGTACGTCGCGGCGATGTTCACGCAGGTGCTGCCCTATAGTGCAGCTCCAGCCGCTGGCGGTGCTTTTCGTTCGTGAAAAACACGCGGCGAATCCGAGCACCTCATGGAAGTAACCCAAAGGCATACGCGTGGGGCTTGGATCATCGCACGCGGAACACGCCGCCTATCTGTCACCTGATCCCCCTCCCTGCACGGCGAAGCGGTTCAGTTGGCAAGGCCATTGGCATGGAGAGCCAGGCTCTTGCCGCTCGGCTCATGCTGGCAGTGTGATCTAGCTTAGCTTTCAGAATGGCACGGTTAAGCAGCTACCGCCTACCGGACTGCTGCAGGGGCTCGGGACCGGGGACTCGGATCGGAGTTAGCTTTTGCTGAATGCAATGCTGACCCGAAGAGACGCGATAGTCGGACGATCAGTGTCATGGAGGCGACGCAGCCAGTGAGCCAGGCAGCAAACATGTCATGATTTGTGATCAATCCCGCGCTCGGTTAGTCGGGTGCCCGTATACGTATATATATATATATATATATATATATATATATATATATATATATATATATATGCTTCAAATCTTCCCTGGCGTACTTAACCGGCGAGCATTTCGTGAGCTTCCAATGGACACGGGCGAGAAACGAACTTGACGGAAGAATCAGAATAGAAGCCTGAAGAGCTGACATAGAGTATATGCTAGTACTATGATACATAAAATTTTGTAAACATTTTACATAGAATGCAAGAAAATTATCTGGAGTGAAGGCGGCTTCTTTTAATCAGACAAGGGAAATATACTAATCTCTACTCTCTACCCCTTTAAAAATTTGGAGTATTTCCCCACTCTCCCCTGCACGCGGTCCGTCGCCCCCCGCCCGCCTCTCCATGCGGGCCCGCTCTGTCGCCGGCGCCCTCCCACCCGCGGCAGTCGGCACCACAGCCGCCTTCTCGCCCGCTCCGCCGCTACACCTCCCACCGGCGTTGCTCCTCCCTCCGCCGCTACACCTCCCACCGTCGTTGCTCCTCCCTCCGCCACCGCAGTACCTCCCACTGCTGTCGATCCTCCCTCCGCCGCAGCTCCACCCACGCGAGCGTCGCTACTTCCTCCACCGCCGGCCCCTAGATCTAAGCCGGCGTCGGCGCGTACACCCCCACGTGTAGCCTCCTTCTCCTGCGCAAGGGGGCTATGGGAGTGGCACCGCTGGAAGCCTGGAAGATACTCGTCTCGCTCGGCGTTGCAGGAGTTGGATACGCTGACTCCCGCCTCTACGATGCGCCCTGCTTGAGCGGGTTGAGCAGCTGCGCGCCAGGGAGGAACAGGCCACCGAGGACCTTGTCAAGAAACAGTAAGAGAGTTTGCCCCCTCTCCTAATCCTGGACTACTACTTGGTTTTTTCTGTACTACTGCTTCTTGCATTGCGTTGGGGACTGAGCGCTCCTTTTCTTGATTGGTCTACACCACTAGCACTGCCTGCCTATGCTTGCGGGAAATTCTCCCCAATTACAAGGTCAAATTGGGTATCCACATGGATTTTGCCTATTGTGTCGTTGTGCTCGATTGGGTTGAGAGCTGACATGTAATATATGCATAACATGTGCTTGGCTTAGGTAGTTAGGTATATCGATCGATGAACTAAGACATACTTGCAAATAGCAAGTGTCATAAACCAGTTCATGCACATGGGTGGACCGAAATTATGCGTTGTGACCCTGTGAGTGAGAAGTTTTACCCAATTCATCTTCAACTGTGATTCTGTCAATTGCTGCTGAAATGATGGTACTATCTATATTCATTGGTTATGGAGGAAGCAAAAGCTTATAGTAATTCTAAGTCCAAACTGAAAAGAAATTTAGTAAGAAATATTTCAATTATTGAGAAATATGATGCCCTGGAAATTCTTATTTTCCGTTGGCAATGTCTCCAAATGCCAGACAACAGAGCATCCTTCTCCTTTCCCCCACCGATCCTACATGGATGATGCTGCGGGGGTTCGAACCAGATGAGTTTGCTGCCACGTTGGTCCTCAGTTAGACTATCTCAAGGTGAATGCTTTCGCCAGGACTAGAAAATTGGCAATTAGAGTGCAAAAACATATACCAAGCAGGTGAACTGGTAGTGACTAATGATTGTTTTCTAGACGAAGCAACACAGGAAAATTTAATGTTTACGTTCAAAAAGTACCGGCGAACATGGGATCGCAAGCATCCAGTGAGTCTAACTAGATGGGAAAACAGATATAGCAATTGAAGATCTATATTTTAGAGTACTCTTGTATGGTAGGGCCAATGGTTTCAGTATCTATATGCAGTACTTATATTTTTCCCATTTATAACCTGAATTTGTGTGTCCTTCCTTTCATACTTGATTACTTGTTAGATGGTGCAAAACAGATCCTCAATTGCTGCAAAAAAACCTGTGCCATCAGCCGTAGAAAACACATGATCAGAACCAAAAGGGACACTAGCTCTAGAAAGCATCCGGAAAGTGAAGCTCCAAATTTAGATTCTATTTCTTCAGCAAATTGAAATCCAAGTTTAAGACCAAGTCTGAATATGGGCGTGCATCTCATCGCTCGCACAGCGCTGTGAAGTGCCTCTTGTTGGCCTAAGCAGGGAACCCACCAGGTGGCTGTAAACTACATCCGCCTTGTCATTTGACAAATCAGTTAGTCATCTTGTATTTAGCATTTTCGAGTTAAAAATACATTATTTAAAGAGTGCACACCGCCACACCGGTCTGTTAAAAATATTAGTTCTAATTACTTCATGTATTATCAGTGGGTCACTTGATTTTCCTGGTGCAAATGGGTTATCCAAACCAGTGACATTGTTTCAGGTTCCTCCAATACAGTCTGGCAATCAATCCATGTTCTTTGGTATTAATTGGTAGTCATCGAGTATTTATCATTTAATTTAGTAACTCATATCGCTCCATGTCTCCATGTCGCCCAAGCTCGATAATTTTTTTTTTTTTTACGTGGGGTTGATTCTAAATCGTCCTGACTTCTAACTTAATATTTCTCTCCTTGCAGATCTATTGCAGCCAGCAAGGAGACCTCAACGTCAATGCAAGCACTCATTCTGTACCTCTTATGTGCTCCTGTAGGTTTGGTATTGCTTTGAAAACTTGGTACTAGAAAAACTTAGTATTAGATGCCGATTAGAAGGATGCAACATAAGAATGGTAATGTATATACTCACTAAACAAATATGGAGTATTGCTATGTAATTTTTATACCATCCTAATGAATATGAACCTAGCATTACTTCTCTAGGGGGCTGGTGCTGAAAATGGGGATGAAAATGCAGAGCAACATCAACTTTTTTTTTCTCTATTATATGCAGCCACTTAGCTCTGTTGTAAGCTCCAAATTCGTACATTTGTAAGATATCTTCCACTATATTAATTTTATCCTAGATGGAGATGGTGGAGACATGATGGCTTGTTGATGAATGTGCACAATAATACAATATGGCTTTCAGTGATATGGTGGGGGTATATATTTTGTCCCATATAGGATGGTTCTTATTTTGCTTCATCTCAGTGTCCAATCCTGTTGATGATACTTGTAGGTATGCCTTCAATTTGTTGGCAGAACTAAAACTTATCACTGCTCTTTTATTTGATATGCATGTAAATATAAATTTGAGAACTACATTTCTTTTATTTAGAGTTATTGCCTACAGTTGCTTGCTATTGTATGCTCTTCCACTGTTGAATGGTTATCCACACACTGCAGCTTTTTTTTAAAGACTATTTGTCAAATATAAGATGCCCGTAGCAACGTACGGGCTAATTACTATGTAGTACTAAAAAGTAAAAACGTACTCCTAGATACGAGAGGGGCAGAAGCATACACTGCACCACAGTCCTCTGCTGCATATTCCTAAGCTTTGAAAGTATACCACGTTGCAGCCTACGTCGCGGTAGTATACCAAAAAGTAGTGAATGAAGAGAAGCTGACTGATACAGATTACTGTACATGTCCATTCCAGCATTGCCATGCACGTACTGAAGTCCTCGGGTGCGCTGCAAGGTACCAGGTACACGTGTCGACGATGGTCTCCAAACTATAGTTAATACGGCAACCTCAAAGCAAAATTTTGTGTATAGTCCAGACCAAAACTGCCAGCAAGTTGAGATAACCACGAAGGTATAAAGGTTCAAATGAACTGAGTAAATCCAAGGGTGAACCACAAAGTGATACGCTTATGGCATACAATATGGCAACTGTAAAAATTGATCTCATTGGCTGAGAATATATATTAATTATTGCCCCTTTGGAACACATGAATTTCACGGGATTGGCACAGAAATTTCATAGAAATCAATTCAAAAACACAGAAAAAACGTAGGACCAGAAAAAATTTCCTTTGTTCCAAAAAAAGCCTTACTCTGACAACCTGCATCTTGATGCCCCAACCAGACAAGCTTCCATCTTCCTTAGGATCCGTTCGTTTGGAACGTAGGAATTTAACAAGAAATTGTCCAAACATGTACTGAAGTCTTGACAGACTCCATTCTCTTCAGAAAAGCTTCTCCACGCCCCAGCACCAGGCGGTTAGCGTGCCGTCCAATTCAAAGATGGGCATCCCAAATTGTCCACCAGTACTGTGTGCAAGCTGATTCGCACTGCTCCCCCGCCAAAAGAAACGGAGCCACAGTATACACCGCTACTGCATGTACATATCTCAATCACAGGCACAGCTTCCAGATACAGCCTGATAAGAAACACCCTTATCGTATTGACTAGGGCAACTATAAACTGATCTCACTGGCTGAGCCTATATTACGAACTCTCACAACCTGCATCTTGTTGCCCCAACGGGACAAGTTTCCAACTTCTGACGTATTAACACTATCCACCACTACTGCAGGTAGATATCTCAAAATCATAGGCACAGGGCTTCCACATACAGCCTGATAAGAAAAGAGCAACATCTGACCCATCTTGATCAACAATATTGCACTCACCATCTGATTTGTGACTCAGATGATGTAGTACCATTAGGACTTTGCAATACCTAGATAAGTGAGAATCCTGTAGCGCCAACTTCCACCCTAAAGAACTTGAAAGTGGCAACAGATCAACTTGCAAATGCCAGACTAAAGCAGCCAGGCAAGTGAAAAGGTTTAAGTTGATCCACAGACAGACAGCTCAAGCAAACAAGTCATATATAAACCACATATTCATATAATCAAACGCCATAAACCGAGCTACAGATCTTTCCAGTTTTCTTTCAAACAATTTCCCCTTCAGATGTCCAGCATAATACAGATTCAGCATAACACTCATATCTCAAACACAACAAACACAACCCTGCTATAACATGAGAAACAGCTAATGGCACTTGTTGTCAAAGCAGCGACTGCGAACATATTGCCACCCACTCATGTTCATGTAACTAGAAATGGTAATGCCTAGTGCAGCCAAATAAGTGGAGGAATGGCCTTGACACTAGAGCATGAGAGGGAACCTAATTAGCAGGGACAAGCCTCGCTACAATTTTAAAAACAGAACCCAAAAGACAAGCATATGCCCTACCACCATAACCCATATTTACAGGGATGAAATGGTGAGTGCAGAGATAACCTTACAGATGGCTGAGACAACAGACATAGGCTTCAGTGGCCTGTTCTGTCAGCATATAAAGTTACAGTCACTGGAGCTCAGAATGCTAGTAGGATGGGTATGGGATTGGTTCCCTGGTAGCTCGACGGCTAACATCATTCATAACAGAACCAAATACACGCCTACTATATTCGTACGTACCGTTGCTTAGCCCTCTACTCGGCAACCCACTTGACGGTTCTGATCAAAAAGAGAATTGTAAGATTTAGCAAAGAATTTCACATTAAATGTCCCATATTCCAAAAATACCAAAGAATTTTCACCACCTTGAGGATGTGTATCGTATGAATGATTTGGTGGGACACCAAGCCCTGCAATCCTGCCATTCACAACTGTATGCTGCGGCAAAGGAGTATCACTAAACCTCGCAAGTTGAGGAGGCTTTGCCTGTGGTACAGAGTTTAACCTAGGAGTTACAGGAGCATTGCCATTTGATGAGGCTTTGTCTTGCCCAGAGATCTGTCAAAAACAAATCCAACAATTTCAGAGTTTAGATATTATGCTAATACTGAGAAAAATAGCCAGAGAAACCTGAATTAGTAAAGTACAATAATATATCAGGATGTGCAAAACACACATAGTTACATGTTCAGAGCATAACAGGTATATACCATGAAGAAAGACACAGACATTCAACTATTCAGCTATACTAAAATAGTAACTTATAAAAAATGGGGGAGCAAAAAGAAACGCACCGCAAATCTAAGTGTTTTATTATGAAGTCGAACAAGGCCAGAAAATAGCTTAACAGCATACTGGGCAATCTCCTCCGTTTCATACTCAGCAAAAGCATAACCTTTTGATCGACTAGTTTCCTTGTCACGGGGTATGTGTAGGTCTACAACGCGACCTACCTGAATAAGAATTTCATACAAAACTCTCTCAGGAACCTTGTCGTCCAAGTTACCTATTTAAGAAAAAAATACAGCACAAAGAGGGCAATATATTATGTCTGGCCTCAAAAACATGAGGTGGAGTAACAAAATAGGTAGTGTTATACCAGCACTTCACGACAAGCTACAACCACGTAGGGTTGCATGATAAAAATGGCATAGCATAGACATGAAGCTATGCATAACTTTGCAAAAAGGGGTTCATACGGAAGGAATACAGAACGAGGCAACAAACAAGCCAACAGGCTGAGCACATGCAATAGTCAAACAAATAACACAATAGATGAGCCGATGTTAGGCAAAAACTAATTCATAGTCCTTACCTGAAAAGGACAGAAGGATCAAGATCTTCTCTGCAAATGATTAAAGCTACTTACGCTCAAGAATTCAAGCATGGAATGGAACATGATGAGCATGACTTTGATACCCTGATGCACAGTCACCAGTGGTGCGCAGCAAGACATGCTTACTTACAAGCAAAGGGATTTCTAACCAAGTTCATCCATCTTCATAGGGAAAATTTACAAGGGAAGCTCATGCCGTCATGTGACTAACCCAGATAAATTCTAAACCCTGTTTTGGGTGGCAAACCTCTTGCTCGCTATATGTGGATCCTATGCACGCAAATCACCAACCTAGTGTAAGAATCGGGGAGGGCAGCCCCGGAACCCTAGCAAACCACCATTTCATTCAATTTAGCCCCAAATTACAAGGGGAAACGCACCAAACTCGCCTAGCAAACATCGCCAGCTCAAGCGCGGGTCAGAGATCAAACCTCGCAGGCGACGCGAACTAGAACTACTAATCGAAGCGACGGCATAGCATAGGGCGTCCCGATTTGGGGGGCAGGGGGCAGGAGCAACAGCACCAGCCCCACGATGAGAGGGTAAGCGCGCGCGTGGACAGCAACCCCATGAAGGTTAGACCTCTAACCGCCGCAGAATCCCACGTAGTCAAGGAAGAATTCAAGGAGAATGAACTTTTTTTGCGGGAAGCGGGAACCCCGCGGGGGAGTCACCGCCCGCGCCGAGCGGCTCGGGGCGCCTGGAGAAGCAAGGGAGAGCGCGGGAGGGGAGATCTCACCTATGAAGACGGTGCAGCCCGGGTTCCTCGCCATGGGCGCCGGATCTGGAGGCGGGGAGGGGAGGAAGACGCGTTGACGGCGGCCGCGGCGAACGCGAGGAGTACTCCAGACGGAGAAGGCAAGCGAGCGACGGAAGCGAGTGGCTGGCAGGGGAGGCGAGCGCACGGGAGGGGAGGGTGGTTGGTGGTGGAGTCCGTTGGCTGTTTGGTATGGGGATGGGCGGCCGGCTGCCAGGGCTAGTTGGCCGACGCGACGCGGTGCCGCGGTGGGGCTATCTGGAGTGGAGGCGGTTCGGCTGCCGACGCCAAAGCCAAAGACGGCTGTGTGAAGGCTCGTTGGACTGGCAAGTAGGCCCTGGTGTGAGCGGCCCCGGTGGCAGGGAGACGGTAGACTCTAGACTAGACATCGGTCGTATTTCCGACTCAAGTGGTATCGTCAAGGCTTCGCTCGTTTCACACGAGAACAAATCGTATCCCAAGGTAGCAGTAGTTTCCGGCTCCACGTGGCATCTGACAGATTCCTCTAGCCCATTGTGCTATCACGCCATTTCTATTTCTACGGAATGTTTCATTGTACATGTCCTCCCTCCGACCCACAAAAACCGTCGTCTTATGATAAAAAATTTGTTCCACAAAAATAGTTGTTCTAGGAGTACGCACTATTCACTATAGACGTTAGAACCAATCCAACGCAACAGCCACACTCCACGTTTGAGTATTTTACTTTTTGGAGGGGCACTAGAGGCATGCATGCGCTGCAGTGCAATGATGAGATTACTTGTCCACTACCAAAAGGAGACATAACTTAGGGGCATGGTTGCCATTTCCTCAGCCTGCTATTCTGCCGCCAAATTTGCAGAACGACGGTCTTTGTGGGGCAGAGGGAGTATGAACAATGCATATGGATTTTGTTTGATAACAGAGACATTCTCTTTTCTTCCATGAAACTTTCCAGTCTTTTCTCATATATACTTTGTCATACCACAGAGATGCTAACGTGTCATAAAATTATTGAGAATGAAACTCAAATATAACTCCTCGATGGCTTAGGGTATAACATTTTTTTTAGGAAACGTCCTAAGAAGATTTGTTCACTAGGCTCGTGGACTAGGTCATGGTTTGATTGATAGGTTCTTTAGGGTGCGTGTGGAAGCTACCGGATTCCATCATGTGCTAGGTTTCTCTATGTTCTTATTCTATGATCCATGATCCAACACCATAGATTCTAAAAATCTAGTTGCATTCATTGATCAAAACTCGTCTTATTAAACATAGATTTTAAATCTATTGACTTCCATACATCCACGATCAACACACTAGATTCTAAAATATGTGGGTTTTGAAATCTAGATAATGGAATCCAGTGGTTTCCATACCTAGCCAAAATCTGCTAGAGTCAAAGAGACCCTTTTTTTTAATATTATATCCACTAGTTTGATCATGTTTGGAAGCCACCAGATTGTATCCTCTGAACTGCAAAAGTCAAGTAGACCTCCAAACATCATCAACTTTTGATCTAGATTGAAGAATCTAGAGCCCTCCAATTGTACAATCCAGAAAGCTAGAAAGAAATAGCTTCTACCACATTGTGGGGGTGAAAATTTACCAAAACACCCTCACTTTGGAAGCAGCATATAGGTGGAAGTATTGCTTTTTTAGGTAATGTAGTCGTTTTAGAGATTATGGCAGCTACTTGATCCAAACAAGACTCAAAAGTTTGGCACAAGCTAGCTTCTACAAAGCTAGATTTTAAAAGCCAAAGTGTAAAATCTGGACTGGTTCAAACACAGATCTGGAGGAGTTCTAAGGACATCTCACTGGGAGTTTCATGACACAGTTAATAGACTGCAATTTCAGCTTTTGTATAGGTAATAGTGTATTATGAATTTCATTTGGATGAAACTGATGAAATCCTCCCATCTCTAGTGAAACTCTCTCTTGATAACTTCATGAACACATCACCGGCACATGCTAATGTGTCATAGTATATAATGAATTAATGATAATGGAACTTGACATTAACACTCACACCAGAAAATGGTCTTATCTTCTATATCTAAATAGCCACCCCACTACCAATTTCTCTACGCTCCGATGAAACCACATCATCATCCACTATGACTTGGAAGATGCCACATCATTAGCCACTAAGTCTTTCTATTTATGTTTTCCGCTAATCTCCTATGGCTATAACACTCAAGCATGCATATGACCCTTTCATGATTTAGGACTTTGTTTACCATTTCTAACTCCGTAATATTCCCGCTGCAATGTGCGGGATATCATCTAAGTCATTGTAGATAATGGGAACATTATCCTTTGTTAGAATCTCACATCTACCTAACGCGGCTAGAATCTAGGTTCTGATTGGAACCACATTAATTTGGTCATGTTCTACAAGGATTTCTAGTAAGCTTAATTTTGTAAAATAAAGTAGAAAAAGTGTGTTGTTTGGCAATTGTGCTTTTAGGAAGGACGAATGCAAATGTAGAAGAGAGATAGGCAGAGTTGGACACCGCCCCGCCCTCACTGTAGCAACCCCAACCCTACACCATCGTCATGGGTAGACCTTGTGCCATTGGATGACCCGAAGGTAAGACGATGAAGATTATCTCTCTTCCTTTTTCACAGAATTGCATTCACGCCGGCTGCTCCCAGAGGCAAGAGAGGCAATGTCAGGTGCAAAGAGTGAGGCCTCGAGGGAGGGGGGGGGGAGGGGGCAACGAGGATGCAAAGACGAGCCCAACATGTTTAAGCGACCATAGTCACTAGCTCAGTGGAAGCTCATTTAAACCCTCCTCAAACTATCAAACACAATGCAATTTAGACCCCTAGATCTAAGCATGACGCTATATAGGCAAATCTAATGCCTAAATAGTACATAATGAACACAAACTATTTTACAAGTCGAAAGTGAGTAGGTGACTAAGGCCATCTCCAATAGCATACTCATTTTATTTCCCAAATTTTAAACTCCACGATGTTTAGGCTATGGTCATAAGAAAGTGCATTTGTACTGTCTACAGTGCGCAATCATTGTTTTTTCACTCTATCTACAGTGCGCAAACAGCCAGAACATTGATTTGAGCATCTATTTGAGACGAAATTGCTGAAGATGGCCTAACACCAAGGCTTGTCAGTCGGGCCTGCAGCCCGACGCCCTTGTTTATTGCTCCATTTCCTTGGCCCAGCCCATACAGTCCTCCTCCCATCTCGGCTCCAGGTGCTCTCGGCTCTTGCCGGCCTTGCCGCGGACCTGCAGTTGCAGATGAGAAGCAGAGCATAGCAACATGGTGAAGGTGGCTACTACTTGTTGGCACCGTGGAAACCTAGGACTAGGAGGGGAGGGGGCAGGCGCCGGCCGCATGGCGGGCTCCGTGGTGCCCAGCTCGCAGTCGCAGCCTCGCAGGCGATGAGGCCATGAGGGACGACTCTTGTAGTCTTGTGGTTGCGCCGCTACCTGTGGAAGGTGCCAAGGTGGCTCTGGTATCAGCCTTCTACCCTCTTCGTTGTTTCATTTATCTGTCTTTAGTTGGAGATTTGGGATCCCATAGGAATGAGTGAAAACACTAGTATTGTGATCAACTATGCTTGATTCCGGACTTTTATTGTATTGTTCATCGATACAATGAATCTGTTGCACTACAATACAATGAAATTGTGCCTGCAGGTGAGCTGTATCTGTGTGCACCCCGAGGTGACAATTTATTAGACCTTCCACTGGTCGTATCAGATGTCAAGCGTGCAGGATTGGTAAGGGAATATGATACTGGATTGGTAAGGGAATATGATACTGGATTAGGCCATTTTTGGATGCTTTCTTTCTTTTTTGGTGCATTGGAACCCCAGATCCAGTTGATTAACTTAAGCGTGAAGTTTGTCACTGCTTGCTAGGTTTGTCTTTTGCCTTGCAAATTCGTGGCCTCCAAAGTCTGAACCGCCAGGTTGTATAAAGTTAATATATGTATAGAGGACGCATACTCTGACCAAGCCAGCGTGCTGTTTGTCTTTTACCTCGCAATTAATGGCATTCCAATTCTGTATGTATAGCGAGCTTCCAATTTGTTTGACCTTGGTCCTAACAAAACTGAAGCTTGCTAGGAAGTTCGTTAGCACCCAGGAGGCCCGGACCCTTCATATCTGAGAACTTGAGGATAGAACATAGCTATGATAGTTGCGCAAATGTATTTCATTGCGACTCATTCAGCCAGAATACATGGCAGCGAGGCACACTCCACATCCACACACAATGGATCACAGATTGCTCAAAGCTGTTTCCACAGGCGATGCAAGTCTATTAGAAAGAGTTATAGGCTTACAGTCTTCAGCAACAGCTGAACAGGGAGAAGAGCGCTGCCTAAAAGGTGTCACGGCAGAGGGCAGTTCGGCACTCCACATTGCAGCTAGCTGTGGATACCTGGAGCTCGTCAAAATTGTCTGCACTCAGGACATCTCGCTTATCAAGGCAAGGAACAATCTGCGTGATACACCTCTGATTTGTGCTGCGAGGGCTGGGCATGTAGATGTGGCCGATTACCTCATGCAGTGTGCTATGGATGAGCAAGAGGATTTGAGGGCAAGGAATTTGGATGGGGAGACCGCGATGCATGAGGCTGTCAGGAATGGCCATGTGCACATCTTGCAGAGACTCATGTCGAGGGATAGCGGGCTGGCTGCAGTGGTAGATGAGAATGGGGTGTCTCCGCTCTATTTGGCGGTTGCATCGAATCGGGCAGACATAGTCAAAATCTTGATCGGAGAATCTTCGAACAATGCGACGCCAGAGAGCTACTCTGGGCCTGATGGACAAACTGCATTGCATGCTGCAGTCTACGTCAGCACAGGTAATTAACTGGGTGTTTTACAAGTTTTATTGGAGCAATGAGCTTTGTGCATTCAAAAGCTATTGTAGCATTTTCTGATAAAATACCTTCCTGCAAGAATTTGATTAAACTTTCTATTTTTCTATCTATAAATCATCATCTGTTTTTTCTCCAAAATGTAAGTCTTTCCTTCTGACAGTAGGAATATGATTTGTTGTTAACAAAAGATAGCCCATTGACCCACAAAAAAAAGAGATAAGCCTGCTTACAAGAGAGTCTCAATAAAGCAAATACTATTCAGTAAAAAAAAAGAGTAAAGAAGAAGTGAATGCAAGCATCTCCAAAGGGAAGAGAGGGTCTGGAAATGCTCATGCTCATTAATGGTTAAAATCTTATATATCTTATTATGCAGGCCGTTATATTCGTAATAAAATATTTTACTTAATATTAGTAGAAGCTTGTTGCTTATATCTCTGAATCTCTATAGCTTTTACAGAGAGCCCCATGTTATGTGGTCTGACATCACAACGAGCTCTCAGTGAAATTCATCCAAATTTCCTTGGTATTAGGTCCCAAGATTATTAGAACCCATGAAAGGTCCTAAACATTGTAGCTATATCAACTAGCAAAATCTTTGTGTCGTGGTTAGGGCCATTTTAGACTATACAATGAAGGTCAATGTGTAGATATGATGTGCCTGTTTTATTATAATATGTGTTTTGGTGGGGGGACGCCAGAATCCTAAACAATCCCGCCAAACGCATCTCTTTTCGCTCTCTTCTCCTCATCACGACTTTGCTACTCGGTGGAGGTTTGAACTGATATTCTAGATTCCCATATTGCGGACGGAATCAAGATCCTTCTCATCATTGCTCACTCTGGTAAAGTCTGATTTTTTTCGAAAAAGGGCCTTTCGCGTGCGTGAGGAGAAAAACAAACACGGCCGATATGTGTTATACATTTTATTAGTTCATCAATTCGATTCTCATTTTGTTGAGCAATATGAATCATGTCAATTGGTAATGCTCTCTTATTTATGTTTTCAGAAATAAGCAAGTCCCTGCAATGTTGGGAACCAACACTTGCCAGAGAAGTCGACAGGTACGGAAGAACTGCCCTTCACTATGCGGCATTAGCTAAAGATCTTGAACCAGTGAAATGTTTATTATTGGCAAACAGCATGCTTGCATACATTCCAGATAACGAGGGCCTATATCCTGTGCACATTGCCGCTATATCGGGCAATGTTAATGTTGTATGCAAGTTCATGGAAATATGCCTGAGCTACGATGAGTTGCTTGACAGCAAACGCAGAAACATCCTACATTGCGCTGTTGAGCACGGCAGGGTTCAGACGGTGTGGCACATCTGCAGAAACCCAAAGTCTGTGAGGATGATGAATGCAAGGGATGGTGAAGGAAACACAGCGCTACATCTGGCTGTAAAGCATGGGCGCACAATGATCTTCTTCTTTCTTATGATTGATACTCGGGTGAATCTCAACATTATGAACAATGAAGGATCAACACCTCTAGATGTTGCCTTCAGTAAGTTACACAGCGATTATACATCCTCATCGGTAAGCGCCTCCATTGTGTGCATTCCACTCCTTCCAACATTTCAGTTTTTTTACTCCTTTCGTTTCCTTTTTTATACAGTTCACAAACACTTCCATCATCACGTGCTTAACCCTCTGTGAAGCTTCAGGCAGCCCATGCCACCAGGGTAGAAATCTGGCAGATAAGTGGCGCTCGGAAGAGAAGAAAGAATCGGGCAGCTATGCTAATGTGTCCCGGAGCATTTTATACATCTCTATATTTAATGTAATTGCTTCACTCGCTGCTGCTTCCACTCCGCCTGGGGGCTACGTTGGAGAAGGCAAGGATGCCAGTAAACCAGCACTCGGAGGGAGAACTGGTTTCTGGATATTTATGATTACAAACAGCATGTCGTTCTACCTGTCCACAATATCGGTACTTGTGTTTGTGTTTTCCAGACTAACAAGATATCACCGGTTTTACCTAATTTTGTCTGCGGCTTTGGTATTTGTAGCAGTTCTGTTCATGGTCATCGCATTTGCAACGGTGGTAGGGCTAACACTGGACCCTGCAAACAGCTGGGATGAGTCTATTCTCTTTTGGTTGGTCTCAAATTTAGCATTTCCTATATGTCTACGGGTCGCAATGCAGCTGTGGGCAAGCAAGCACCCGTGGCAGGACATATCTAAAGCAGTTGCCCAAGCTATCCTCCTTGTTTATGTGGTCCGCGCTTCCATCATCAACTTGCAATCCCTGGTTAAAAGCTTACTCCCTGGTAGACAAGAAGCTTGCAGCTGGAATGGGTGTGCGATCCAAGGCGATGCAGTTTTCTTGTACCCTTCATGAGGTTCGTGAAATCCCCCTCCAGATTTTGAAATTGCTCGGTACCAACTTATGGTCTATTGCTTTTCTCAACTAGAATTACTCCGTGTGGCAGTAACATCTGTTTCAGTAATAGCAGCTGCAGCTGTATCTCTGTTCCCTTGGCCCTCGCAATCTGTTAGATACTTTAGATACCTTTGCAAGGCTGTCGGCTGTTGTTAGATACTATATCAGTTTTTTTTTTTGGCGTGTGTGTTTGAAGTGCCGACACCTGATCCCGCATGCATAGAAACAGAGCATGTATCTTAGATGACAAAAAAGAGGACTGTGCTACGGTATATAAGTTATCTCCCATGAGATAAGACTTCAAACAAATCTAAATCATTCAATAAAAAAATTAAAATACTTATTATAGTAAATTAAAAAAAGAAAAGGAACTACATAGAAAGAAGTCAGATATTCTCGTCCATTGCTCCGCCCTTTTTGTTGCGAGCGAGCGGTGGTTCCGCTGCCCAAGCTAGAAACCATAAGGCATTCTCAGATTCAGTTACTCTAATTTCAATCAAGATGAAGCTGACATGTTCATTCGTGGATGTGCAAGTTCCCAAAAAGAAAATCGTGGATGTGCAAGGGCATAGATTAGGAGTCACACATGCACTGTACGAGATGATACGTTAATCGACCTCTCACATTCGGTAGAATTTTTTTTTTGTTAATGGCAAACGAGATGACACGTTTGTTTGCAATCGATGTGACACATTCTGTCCAAAATATGCAGTTTACATGGTCACGTTTGTTACGTTCAATTGAAAAAAAAAGGTCATGTCTCCGTTGGGTCGCACGTTCAGATAGAGAACGGATCAGGTTTCGATGGCGCAGTTAGTTATTGATGATTATCCTATTTTCATGTTAAAATTGAATAAATAGTTTTTATTATTTTGAAGTATTAGGGAGGTAATATTTTATTTTATCCACTTAAATCAACGGCTCACAGTTGTTTCAGTGTCATCTTAAAATGTCTGACCCAAAAACAAGCTTTCGTATGGATATGGGGCGTACGTGTATGCAAACAAGATACCGAAAAACAATCCAAGCTTTGGTATGAATATGAATATGCAAGGAGAAGCACAAAGATGAGAATTGAGTGGAGCAATAAAGCAACGGTGTTCCATTTTGTCATTAAAGAATAAGTATCTCTGTAGAAAGTAGTTTATACTCATCCCTTGAGGTGCTGATTTTGCTCTAGCAATATCGGTCCTGATTCTTCTATTGCTCTTGCAATGCTCAATATATCCTTGATGACACTTGCAATTTAAATAGCAGTAGGAGTTTGAGCAACTTTTTTTTTCACTGCCTACAATATGTGCGATCAATATTATATGTCGGAGTGACGTGAAAGAAATAGGACGCCAGAGACCGCTGTGTGGCTTGTTCTTGCTAGTGACAACCATGTACTCCTATAAATTCAGTAATAGAGAACCACTATGTACAAGGTACATATACAAGGACATGAACCTTTACGTGCTAGAGTCCTGTCCTGACTCCCGTGTTGTCTACCAAAATCGCACACAGAACGCAATTCCAGAGAAGGTCGTCTGCAACTGCAAGATTCAGCTTCAGGCGCAGCCTCTGAGGATCTCGGCGAGCCCCTTCCGCTGCTCGTCCGTGAGGTTGTCAGGGAACACGACGTCAAACTTCACAAGCAGGTCCCCGCGCGCGCCGCCCTTCCCCTCCCCGCCGGCGCCGGCGACGGGCATGCCTCCGCCCCTGACGACCTTGACGTGGCCGGGGGAGATGACCTCGTCCCGGAACTCGTACCGGAACCTGTCGCCCCCGAGCAGCCGGAACGAGAACCTCCACCCGGTGAGCGCGCTCACCAGCGGCACCCGCGCCCGGAGCACCAGGTCGTCGCCGCGCCGCTTGAACCGCTCGTGCTTCTTCTCCGACACCACGAACACGGCGTCGCCCGCCAGGAACCCCGGCCGCTCGTCGCCGGCGCCCTCCAGCGTCACCCTCGCGCCTTTCCTCATCCCGGGCCTCACCCGGACCGTCTGCGTCACCTCCTTCTTGGCGATCAGCCTGGCAGGGACAGAAAATGTAGTGTACGGGGTGGCACGATCAGCAGCGAGCGTGAAAATGTGATGAGCACGGAAGTAAGTCGTCAGTCCAATCAGTGGCGGTGTAGCGCAGGCAAAGCTGCAGAAGAAGGGAAGTGCAGGGTCACTGTCTGAAGCTTGTCCCTGCGCGAACTTAAAGTTGCTGAGTGTTCTGGGAAAGGAACTTTCGAAACGTACGGCTGTAATTTTTCTGGATGCTTGCCAATACAAACTGAAAAACGAACAGAGGCTACTATTCGGATTCCTCAGAAACCCGTCTATGTCACCATTCAAAATTTCTGGCCCTACAATTCGCCGGACTACCTGAACACATGTCCAACATGAGTAGAATCACTCAGTGATGTC
Source organism: Paspalum notatum (assembly GCA_022530915.1). NCBI lineage: Eukaryota > Viridiplantae > Streptophyta > Magnoliopsida > Poales > Poaceae > Paspalum > Paspalum notatum. The sequence goes on from CM039692.1 coordinate 32,392,902, forward strand.
ACCCAAAAGAAAGATGAGTTACTCTGTAGTAAATAGTCGGCCGATATGAGCACTAAAGACTTTATAGGAGATCTCCGACGAATTAATAGTATGACTGACCGTCGAAATCACCTGAGGAATGGGAAGTGATACTGTCCTCGGACAGACCCATACTATTTATACGTGTGTGTATAGATGTGTAAAATACTGTGGATACGATAGAGTAGAGAGTTTAAAATAAACGGTGAAATCGAAGGCGAGAGAGAAGTTTTTGGTGACAATAGGACTGCATCAAGCGACATGAACGGGTGAGTACGTCTCTATTCGGCGCATACGTCTCCACACGTCATCATCGTAGGCGAGCGACAGCTTACCCGTTCTTGGTGACGACGTCGCGGGTGTACCTGACCTCCTTGCTGCACCCGAAGCAGAGCTCCTCGAGGGTGCACTCCAGCCTGCGCTCCAGCGGCGGCGCCTTGCGCACCACGTAGCTGGAGAACTCGGCGAGCGCGCGCCGCCCGCCGCGGCCGACGTTGCCGCAGGCGCTGTACACCGCCTTCCCCTTTCTTCTGGCCGGCTCCGGCTCCTCCCGCGCCGGCGGCGTGCGGGGCCCCGCCGCGCCGGCCTTATTCTCGCCCCGCGCCGGCCTCGCCCCCGCCCCCGCCGCTGCGACGTCGTCTTGCTCGCCGCCGCCGCGGTCCTTCCAGGCGGGCCTAATACTACTCCTCCCGCCGCCGTCGTGCGCGACCGACACCGCCCTGTTCTCCTGCTGGTCCAGCAGCGCCTGCGGGAGAGCCGGCCGGAAACGCCACACCATGAGCGGCGCCGTGGATGCAAGTAGGCAACGAGCGAGAATGAAGAAGTGTTGGCGGCGGCGGGATGTGATCGATCGAGTGATCGACTCGCGCTCTCACCTCGTAGGCCTCGTTGATGGCCTTGAACCGGGCCTCGGCCTCGGGCCTGGACTCGGGCGGGTGCTTGTCGGGGTGCCACTGGCGGACCAGGCTCTTGTACGCCGCCCTGACCACCTGCTGGGAGGCGTCCTTGGCGACGTGCAGGGTCTCGTAGTAGAGCTCCGGCGGCTTCATCTTCCCCGTCGTCATCGGCCGGCCTCGCAGCTACTAGCTCGTGAGCGGCCGAGAGGAAGAGCCGGGTGGACGAGCGGCGGAGATTGAGCGCGCGCGAGAGGGTTGAGGAGGTGCAGCAGCCTGTCAGCTGCTATGGCGGGGCGGCGAGAGGAGGCAGTGAGTGGATCGAGTGGATGCGTGGTGGCTGCTTTGTGGAGTAGTTGTAGCCTTGTAGGGATGGGTGCTACGGATGGATATATGGTAGGTGGGTGATCAATCCTGCCTGTAATTAACCACGAGAAATATCCCAGGCTATCTGAAATGTGAATGTCGATCGTGACGACATTACTAGGCAGATCATGTAAATTCAACCAGGTGTTGAAATGCATTCCAACACCTGAATTTTTAGCCATTGAATCTGAGATGGTTGGCCAGAATTACACTGTAACTACAGTGTACATACACTGTAATTACAGCACATGTACACTGTAATTACAGTGTAACTCCCCCTTCCCCCCGGCAACCCCCACCCCGCCACTCGTCGTCAGATCCGCCGGCGTCCGCCGCGCCTCGGCCAGCGCGCCGCCGGGAGACGAGGAGTCGGCCGCGCGGGGCCGGGAGCGTGACATCGGGGAGGAGGTGGGAGCTCGGGGTCGCGCCGCCGGGGAGGAGGCGGCAGGGCTGCACCACTAGGGAGGAGAAGGCGGCGGGCTGCGCCGCCAGGGGAGCTTGGGGTCGCGCAGGGGAGGAGCGCGCCGCGGGGGGCCGCGCCGCCGCGGTAGGAGGCGGCGGGAGGAGGTGGTGGGAGCGCGGGGGTGCGACGCCGGGGGAAGAGGAGGCCGGAGGTCGGGGTCGCGCCGCCGGGAGAGGATGCATCGGGGGCTCGGGGCTGCGCGCGCGGAGGAAGAAGTCGGGTGATGGAATTGATCCAATCACCCGATTGTCTTCTAGCTTTTCTCTAAATTTGGTCTGTTCACATGCATATATGTATGGAGTATGGTTTATTATGCATGGGATATCGCCCTGGCCCAACATGCAGTAGTAGTACGCACCACTGCACGCCGGAGGTCTTTTTGGAGTATATAAACACGTTTACGTACGTAGCAGCGGCCTCTGCAGAGGTAAGAACATGTTAAGATTGTCTATACCATGTAATTAGGGTACAATCTTGGCGAGGAAGCCAAGGATTGCTGGGGAGACATTATTGTGGCGATGCAGCAAGGAGGTGCGGGGCCTGTAGCATGGGTGTGAACGTACAAAACACTGTGCGCACAAAGTGAAATTTAAAATATAGATATTAGGACAGAGGGGTTGATGAGATCAGGCTCACAAATAAATGCATATATTCACATTCTCACCTTAGGCTGAGTCCAGTGACATTCTCTATAATCCATTCTCTATCACTGTTCCAACTACTCTTCTTTCTGTATACATGCAGCATTTATGTTAAATAATGCAAAGTTGTGTTTTAGGAAACCAATATAAAAAACCCATTGGACTGAGCCTAACAGATCTAGTGCTACGCACTACAAGTTGGGAGGCGGTTCGGATCGAAAGGGGAGATATGATTTCGAGCGTCAGGTAGATGCAGCTAGCCAGCCGATTACTTCCCACTCGTTCGTGGCATGGTGACGTAGTGGTCAGAACACAACGTACCATGAGATACACGCGCTTGGCGCGGGAGCCGTACGTGCGTGCGAAAACGATGTACAGTTCCGGACGCTGTCCGTTTGCGCTGCTGTACTTGTCGCCAAGAACGCAGGCGACGCAGAGCCGGCAGGGCAGCGGCAGCCAGCGCAGCGAAGAGCCGAAGAGCAGAGCCGCGGCAACTGAAAATCAGGGGCCGTTTGGCACGGCTCCGGCAGCGGCTCTGACCGCAGCTCCTGGCGACCAAACGGGCACGCCCAAATCGGCTTCGATGGAGGAGCCACTCAAGAGCAAGAGGCCTTTTTGCATGGAGAGCCGGAGCCGCGAAAAGGTGGCTTCTCCCGACTCTCGGTGCCCGCCACCCTCCGTTCCCTTCTCTGCCCCTCCTCCCCGTGCGTGTTGAGGCAACCGGGACGTGTCGCCGCGCTGTGGGCGCGCAGGACGGCGAGCCGAGCCGCCGCGCTAGCAAGGAAGACGGGCCGCCGCGCTAGGGCGCCGCCGAGCTAGGGCGCCGCCTGGGACGTCGCCGCGCTGGCCGGCGGGCCGCGCCAGGGACCCCGCGCCGTCGCCGCGCTGGACGGCGGGCCGCGCCGGCGACCCCGCGCTGTCGCCGCGCTCGGTGAAGAGGGAGGGGAGGGAGCAGCTTGTGACTCGTGAGAGTGGATAAATGAGTCGACACGTGAGAGAGGATAGGGGAAGGAGTAGACAAGAACTGTAAAACTACAAGAGAAGCCTTTTTGCCAAACAGTTACTAAAAACAGCTTTAGTTTCTCCAAAAAAACTAAAAGATCAAAAAAAAGCCAGAGCCGAAGCTTTTTTAAAAGGAGCCAAAACCCAAAAACCGAAGCCCTGCCAAATAGACCCTCCGCTGCTCAGTTTTGCGTACAAAGCACAGTGGAGTGTCCAGCAGCTAACGAAGAAGCCACGGGCGCCAGCTCGGTGATGAAGTTTTCGGAGAGACAGGGACTAGGCTGTGGTCTTTCGACCATGATTTCACCCACCTGCTGCGTGCAGAGACAGTGGTGTCGTACAGTCTCCTACGCCTGTCGTTTTGGGAAAACAGTAGTCTCCTCACATTTCCGCTGGCGTTCTATTGTCTAGCAGTACTTCGTATATGTTAGGATTTAGGACACTACGACTATCTACTACTCGGCCATACATAACATTACATCAGTAATTGCCGTTTTTATTAATAGCCATGGTTACATAAAAAACCATCTTTAGATACTAAAAATACCTTCTGGACTGAAATTATTATTATTTTTATAATAGACGTTAGTTTTATTGGATCATAGACAAGATACAAGCTGAATGTTTGGTTATACCCACTTACTCAGAGCGGTGGATTGTAGAAGAGCTATTACATGACACTCTCCATGGAGGGAATTGGAGCACCTAAAATTACATGGGTTAGGTATTGACTGCATGCCTAGCTCTTTTTGCTAGTCATAGCCAATTAGATTCCTTGATCTTTGCAATCTTTCTAAAATTATAGTATTCGAAGCTTGTGTGCCACAGTTTCTATGAATATTGGTCTTAGGCTGAACCCAACTATTCCCCCATCCTTCATCCCCTATCACTGTTCCAACTACCCCTCACTCTGTCTACAGTGCACGCATTTATTGCCTACAGTGTTTGAGGGATGGGTTTGGGGAAAGCGTTAGCTTCAGCCTTAGGCTATCCCCAATGAAGACTGTCTAAAAAACTGCCTATACACTGTTTGACACTATAGCGCTACTGTAGACAGAGAAGGAAGTAGTTGGAATAGTGGATAGGCAACCATTTTTAGGCAATGATTGGGGATGGTCTTAGGCTAGACTCACCAAAGAGCCAATCTAACCCCCGTCCACTATTCCAAGTACCCCTCTCTGAATACCGCCCAGTGCTGCACATCGGAATGGCACTCTCTTTGGGCGCGCCTTGGTGAGCCCAGCTTGGTGCACTTTGGACAGGATTTTCCATGTTGAGAGCTGTAATCAAGTCTTGGTTATCAGAGAATACAGTGCAATCTTGAACCTGCAGTACCGAAGTGAATACAGTGCAATTATTTGGTTATAGATACTACTCCTAAAAACCTTTGGTCAACCTAGATAAATTACCCGCAAAAAAAAAAATAGATAAATTGACTTAGGATCAAAGATAAAGTGAACTGTTGTTTAGAACGGATGGAATATAGATGCCTTTTGGCACGGCGGCGAAAAGAAAGAAAAATCATTACACTGCACGCAGAGTGGTTTTCCTCGGATCCAAATCACCCAAAATCCAAGCTCGCTTCCGTAAGTTGCTGTACGTCGGTTAACGCTTCAGGGTATATATATATATGCATAATGCATAGTGCTGCTTGCATGCAGGTACGTATGTACGGAGTACACCGTGGGCTCGTGGTCTTGAATGAATTGTGTCAGATACTAGCGTGCTCTGCTCTTGCGTCCCGTATACCTTTGATAGCTCTGCACATTCTGCCAAGATCCACACATACATGTGTGCATGTCGAAAGTGAGGGTACCAGGGGAGCGAAATTGAACCTCCCGGAATGATTATGATTCGTTGCCATTGCCATAATCGCAGGATGCTTTGAAGTATATCTATTTTACTAGCTCTATTTACCAGCTTCATAAGAACACATGAAGTCACGAAACACTACTGTTTTCTGAAAATACTTGCAAAAACGTGAAAAACTGTTTTCTCTATGTCGGAGTCATAGAGCGCAGAGGCGATAGTGACCACTGTGCAAGGGCCAATAGAGTAGAACTGCTTGTAGGTAGGGGGTCACTTCAGCCCCACAAGAACGTGAAAAATCCAAACGAACTGAAGGAAGGATCTTGAATACTTGAATAAATATAAGTTTATGATTCTTGATCCCGATTCATGAGGTATTTCCCGCCTACACGTCACGCACTTATCCCAGAGCTGAGCCAATGCGGACGCACAACATGTGGGAAAGATTAGTTGCTCTCACAAGAAGGATGCTGCCCCACAGGGAGCAGCTGATACTTTTGTGCATCTAGGAAGTGTCCACAATGTAAAACTGTAAATCCTACAGGTCCTGCATTTCTCTGCATTCCCAATCATTGCACCTGGTTTCTTTGCTCTCTCTGTATGCAAAGGTGAGGATATGGCTCTTTAAAAAGCACGGACATTTATCAACTTGTTATTTTATATAATAAGCATGTCCATATGTATCCTAATGGACATTATTATAGCATTTGGTTGTTAAATTGTCACCTGACAATGATTTTCCAGGTCAGAGAGACCCATGTTAGATGCACGGAGTGATACTCTTCGGCCCGCTCCTGCAGTCAAAATCAGAGTACTAGACAACGCACCTACCTCCTAGGTAAGAGTTAGCTAAATAAAACTAGAGCAAGTATCCTGCCTCTCGGGGTCATTTTCTGTACGTCCACTGATTGATTTGGCTCTCCTAGTCCTCGATGCACTTGCAATTTTGCAAATTTGTTAACATCAATGAAATGGCCTGATGTAACATGCGAAAGATACTACCACTACTGAAAGATTCTGAATCAGCAGATTAAGTCCTATGATCACTCTTTGTTATCCATCGAAGTGTCGGCAGAAGGTGAGGATTGGAAAGAAACACGCAGCCAAATAAAAATCCAATCAAAATATTTCCTGAGACATCATAAACAACGGTCATATCATGGATAACTTTTTAACGCCCCACCCCGTCGTCATTAGCCACCCTATGGCCTTGTTCGGTTAGCCTGTTTTTGGAAGAAATTGGAGAGAATTTAATCCTTTGCTAGTTAAATTTGAAGAGATAGCTAAAGTAAGTCTTTAATTTAAGATATAAATTATCCACTATATCATTATATAAAAACTAAAGGTTAAAATTAAATAGAGTTCATAGTAAATAGCTAAAGATTTTAAAAACTATGTATATGAGTATACTATTTGAGTATCAAGTATGTATGAACATATGAAAGATAGTGAAAACTACTTATTTTGATTAATCATGAATCTGAAATTTTCATATACAAGTTTATAATGTTTGTACTAGTCCATGCAAAAGCACGGTGTCAATGCACTAGTATATTATAATCAAAAAATAACATATGGTCAGTTTCATAAAAATATATTAAAGAATCTTGGAAAACCTACAATTATCCACCAGGATTGTAGAAGCCCACCCTGTGCTCGTGACTCAACTAAAAGGCCCAAGGAGACGGGCCGCTACGACCTGTCATTCGTCCACTAGCGCCGCTGCACTTCCAATACACCGGGAGCCCGGCCCGCCGCTCCCGAACACCAAGGAAGCGGCGCACGCAAGCCCGGAACAGGGACTCCGACTAGTCTCCGAGTAGTAAGATTTTTTTTTTTCCACCACAAAATTTCAGTTCACCTTTTTTCGGTATTAAAAAATTTGAGTCCGTGCTCAATAAGTCTGTTATCAATCTACTCTGAACCAGACCACCATACAAAGACCTGGGGGCTCATCCCTCCACTTGGGTGGACCAAACATCAGTCCACCCACTCCTCCTCATTTTAAGTTTTTTCGTTATTGGATCTAATTTCTGGCTTAGTCCATATCTAACTTAAATTTGGCCCAATTTATATTTTATAAAAATAATATTTTGTATTTAAAAAAATATTTTAAGTATGCAATACTGATGTTCTACGTGAACCAAAAAAATATTCTGATCTCTATATTGAAATATTCAAACTTCATATGAAAAATATTCTATTTTTACAGAAAAAATTTCAGATTCACAAAAAATAATATTCTACTTAAAAAATAAGAAATATTCTAACAAATATTCTAACTTTGAGAATGAAATATAATACTCACAGGACGATTATTCTAATAAAAATATAATTAAATAATATTATACCTTCACAAAAGAAATATTTCTACTTCTGGACAAACCATAGACTGAGTGGGAGCTCTTTTTTTCCTTATTCCCAGTATTCATCTTGCTAGTTCTCGCTCCCCACAGCTCTGATTGCGGGGCAGCGGCGAGCGAGAGCGGAACAAGGGTTTTCATCAAAAGAAATCCGAGTAAAATAAAAAATATTCTATCTTCATGAATTAAATATTCCACGATCGTAAAAACAATATTCTATCTTTGGAATGATAATATTCTTCGTATTGAAAAAATTCTAAAAATTAACAAATAAAAATAAAAAATATATTTTTTGAAAACGGGTAAAAGAAAAAAAAGTACAAAATAACATGAAAAAAAAAACATACAGTGGAGAAATAATATATGAACCAAATTAGGCTCAATAGCCATCTAAAATAGAAGAGAGGGAAGGGTGGGTGGACAGTGCATCCGGTCCACCCGGATGGACCAGGTCCACCCGGATGGACCAAATGATTTTCGCAAAGACCTTGCCATTACGTAGCGCTTTCTGGGCAGCACCGCAGGCCGCATGCAGCAGCCCGCTGGGCCTCATTGATGATTTCCACAGGCAATATGCTAGAGGCTGGCTGCCTGGCCCGACGTGCCTGTTAAAGCAGCCATGTGCAGCATTCGAACTTGATTGAATTTGTTCATTTGACATAAAATAATAAACGCCTGATTCAGAGTGTTTACTACACTAATCATAATTAAATGCATCTTTTCACTCTTCATGAGGTGCAGATCGATGGAAAGCTAAAGGCATAACCTTTTCAGCCCAATAAAATCACCACAAAAATCGCTCGGAGTAGATAGGAATTATTGAAATAAAATGGTGTAAATAATCTGCCTTGGTGCTACAACATATGACAGTCGTCATTCTACATCAAAATTGGAAACCATGTTATATTAGAAAACACGCCGATACACCCCTCAATGCGAGACATGTGCATCATATACCATAACTAAATTATACCCGTAGCAAAGCACGTGTATTTTTTCTAGTATACATATAGAGCGAGAAGCACATATGAAGATGGATTCGATCCAAACAGGCTGCGCCTTTGGACTGTGCGAGCACACACGTGGTCATTGGCTGGTCGGATGAAGCTCAAGAGATAAGGATGGGGCTGCCTAGCTGCTTTGGCAGTGGCTGTGGCTCAGGAGTGGCTGGGCATTTGGTTAGTGCGGTTAAATCAGTTCGGTTATTCGGTTTTTAAGTATTTCGGTTATGACAAACTCTTAACTAAAATTATAGTTAGAAGTCAATTAACCGTGTAAATTCGGTTGCGGTTAAATCAGTTTGGTTCTGTGGTTAACTGTAATATATATATGATACATCAATAGCATGCAAAATAGAATGACGTTATGACATCAACTCATACTCCTAGGCATTAAAATGAGCTTAGAAAGCTAGAAAATCAATAAATATAGTCTCATTTAGATATGTTAAGTATGAAAACTTGGAAATCTTGATATCTCACATAATTACACATATACTTTATAAACAAAAATACTTAAATATTATACTTAATTTGCTAGTTCAGTTAATGCGCTTAAATCGGTTAATGCCACATCAAAACCGAAATAATGAGCGGTTAAAGAATATGACAAAAAATTTAACCGTGGAATTAACCGTTAACTGATTTAACCAACTTTTGCGGTTAATTTGGTTCGGTCGGTTAATCAGTTTCGATTATATTTTGCCCACCCCTAGGAGTCGTCGACGAGGAAGAGAACTCAGGGGAGGCAGCAGAGTCTGCAGCAAGGCCGTCGAGTTTAAACGAGGGCATTGCTAAGCTTCGCCAGCTCGAGGAAGACGTCCAGCGGGCTTGGGACGAGCTCGCGCAGCTGATCCCCGAGGGCTTCAGGTTAATCAGGTACCAGTGGTGGAGGCAAAGTGTGAAGAATTCTTTTTATTTTTATTTTTTATTTTTATTTTTGCAAAAATTAATACGATTGAGAAAATTTACATTTTTAGATTTATCCGGACGACTAGGGTGGTGAAATTAAAAATCGCCTTATGATATGGTGGTATTTAAAAACCAGCGTCTAAAATGGCTAACACCGTCCCAGACAGCTACATTTTTAGGACTCCAAATATACTATATTTTATGTCGTGATGGTAGTATTCATATAATTATTGAAATATATTGTACTGGAATTAATGCGGAAATTACAACGATTTATTTAATGTTTTTTTCTAATTAATCAGAATTAAATTAAACAATGATTTACATAGTTTGAGTGGTTAATTCTTTACTTTAGATTATGATTCACATGTTTACACCTACGAGGAAAGGTTTTTACCTAGGAACTATTGGAGGCGGCTCACGAAACTCCATGATAACTTGCCATACCAACGTGGAACGGACATCAGACCAAATCTCAATGAAGAACAAAGACGATACCCATGGCAACAGATCCAACGGAGGCCAAAGCCACGACACACGGTAGAGGGCAGCAACATCGCAGCAACACCAGCCAAACGGGGGAGGAACCCAAGCGAGCGGTGGCGGCGCCGGCAGGCCACGGCGATGACGTCGCCCTCAGCCGCGCGAGGAGCAGCAAAGCCGGACAAGTCAGCCACTGCCAATTTATGTTCAACTTTTATGTTTCCGATCAAATTTTGTGTTTTTTTTAGAAAAAAAAGACCTATCCAAGAAACGATTTCTGATCCAGATTTTAATAGATTCCGGTTTATAAAAATTAAATATATGAAAGTATTTTTGTTAAAATCGGATTTCGGCTACCGTAAAACTGTACTGTGATGAACACCCATCCTTGGTCGGATCTTTCCTTGCATCCGTTGACAGTAGCATCTGCTTCAGCCTAGGTGGACAGGGCGAGGACTGCAGGCAGCGTGCAGAGGGATAAGGCTATCCGCAGTGATCTACTGGAAATCTCACCTTAAATTTTTACAGTCAACTGGCTTGCTGCAGCGGGAGATTGGATACCCTCCCTAAAGTAGGGTGAGCGGGAGATTGGATACCCTCCCTAAAGTAGGGTGAGCACTTCTCTCACCCCATATACAGAGTCCTCTCTCTCCTACCCCATTTCCTCTCTCACACACATGTGGCCAACGGTCTCCATCTCCTGCCGTCGGAGAAGGACGAGGCGCGGCCGTCGGAGGAGGGTGAGGACGCCGACAGCGCAGAGGAGAGGCCGTCGCGAAGGAGCTCGAGCGCTTGCGCTCATGTGCCAGCGCTGGATCTGGCCGGGCAGACTTCCATGGTGGCGCGGCAGGAGGAGCAAGGGAAGGCACGTTGGGGAGGCAGGCCGGCGGCGTCGAGCGCATGGCCATGGCCCTCGATGGATGCGACGCGACGGCGGGAGGCGGTGGTGGCCTGGGCGATGGCGACGTGCGAGGAGGCGGCGGCGACGCGTGAGGAGGAGGCGCGACGACAGGAGGCGGCGATGGCCCGGGCGAGACGGCGCGCGAGGAGGCAGCAGCCCGGGCAAAGTGGCGTGGATCTAGGACGAGGCGAGAAGCTCGGCGGGCGGCAGGATCTCGAGCTCGTCGCCGAGGTCGATCTCGGGCGCCATCGTCCATGGCGGCGAGCGGTGGAGATACCGAAGGCGAGAGAGGCAGCAGCGCCGCTGCGGCTGCTTGAGGCGGCAGGACGAAGGTGGACGGTGGCGACACGGCGTCGATTCGGCCCGGGGAAGCCTGGATCCGGGCCGAGGAGTAGGCCGGCGTCGATGAGGCCCACGGCGAGCCGGCAGCGGGGAGGAGAGCAGAGAGGCCGACGGGCGGCTCGGACTGGCGGAGGCGGCGATGACTCCATGGCCCGAAGCAGGAGGAGGTGGAGGTCCGCCGCGTCGGATGGCGAAGAGCAGAGAGGCCGACGGGTGGCAGCTGCGAGGAAGGAGAAGGGAAAAGGAGGTGGATGGTGGGACCCGCAGTGGGTGGTTTGATATATTGATAAAAAACGTGGTAGTTGGTACAGGGTGAAGATATAGGATAAAACTGACTGTGCAAAATTGTAATATAGGATGGAGAATATTGCTGATTGGGGCGAAATATTCTTTTGGATGATGAAACAGGGTAGAACGAGCGCGGATAAAACTCGGATCACCGTCCGTCCCGAGGCCGCAGCAGCCGGGTGCTGGCTGTCCACTCATCTGTCCCCGTCAATCGTTTCAACCAGCCATCGTGCTCGTGCATTGTGCGCTGTGCACGCTGCTTGTTGCAGCTGCGTACCGTAGGGCCATAGCAAAGCAACAGATCGATGCGCTGCGCCAGCTGTGGCCGCCCGGGCTCGTGTTGCTCGGCTGCACAAACAGACGGCCTACGCCTAGAGCCCTGCCCCTACCTAGTCGGCCGCACCCCGCACGGCCTGTACCTGTAGCTGTAGGAGAGGGAGCCGAGGGATGGCAGCCACAGCCCCGTCCGGCCGGCCATCTCCATCGATCCCGCAAGCATCGGTTCGTTCGCTGCGTCTTGCGTGCGTGCATGACTGCATGGTTCCTCGTGTCGCGTCGCGCGCGAGAAACCACCGACGTGACCGGTGCTGCTGTTCACCACTCATTGCCGATGGACCAGCCACCAGGAGCACATTCTCGCTTGTAAATTTGTGGTACAAACGCGAAAACGCCATGTTGCTCCGTCCGTGTTCGTTCAAAGTTCAAACCCACAGTGAATGTGATCGACGGGCCAGATTCTACACCATCCCGTCCATGTGTTCACTCAGCTGTTCAAACCTTCAATTCAATTCTCTCCCGTACGCACAGGAATTCTCTTTTCCCCTGCTACGGCAGTGCTGCCACTACCAGCAGCACCTTTGCCGCAGCTATCCCACGGGCAACAGCGAATGCTCAACACACGTGGAGGCCAGCACCAGCCACCAGGCCCCCTACAACAAAGCCTACGTCCCACAGACCAGAGTCCCCTACTACAACACCCTCCTCCCCTTGGGGCACTCCAAAATTAATGCCAGAAGAGAAGCAAAGCACGCACGGCTGGCCTGGCCCCATCGCTCTCTCCAGTTTCATGCAGGAGCAGGCTTCTCGCATCGCAGGCACAACCAGCCTTGCCCAGAAAAAGCAAATCGCACACAGATGGAGTAGGGGACAAGCGCACGGGCACACGGTGAGCCGCACCCACCCTTGGCAAAACGGCATTCCTCGTGGCAAAGAGAGCACAGCTCGAATCATTCACATGTGCGGGCAAGCAAACGAAGCACAGGCACGGCAACAACCGGCAGCGGGGCCAGGGGACCTCAGCCAAAAGGAGAAAGCAGGCAAACGCCCAACAGCATGAAAAAGCATCCATCCATCCATTCTCGCCTCCCACTTTTGCCACAAGCACAACCGCCGCTGCCACACTTGCAGCCGAAAAAGAAGCTTTTGCCATTACAGTACAGCAGCCCGGCTCGCTCGGTTGCCAAAAACAAAAATTCACACTCCTTGTCTCGGTCTCGGATTCAATTTCCCACCGCTCCGTGCGTGTCATCTACAGAACGCTAACAAAATCACCAGCTACTTACACCTACTTGATGACCACCCCGCTCTCACGCGACGCAAGAACCAAGAACAGCCTGCACTGTGCCCCTGCTGCAAGCCACTTGACCAACGCTGCCTGTGTATCATACTAGTACTAGTGGTACTATTGTGGTGTCCATCCTACTCCTATGGGTTTACTACGTGTGCCGCTAGCTGGCGCCGCCGGTGAGGGGGAGACCCCCCGAGGCGGCCTACGGCTCGGCGGTGGGGTCGACGCAGGTGGCGAGGCGGACGGTGAGCGGGTAGGGGAACGAGTTGGCGTACTCGAAGGAGACGGTCTCGCCGCCGAGCACGGGCCGCCCGTCGTTGAGGAGGCAGTCGTCGTGCCCCAGGCGGCGGAACTTGCTGGGGTCCACCAGGCTCGCCGAGCTGAACCACCCGCACCGGATGTGGATCCCCGCGATCGCGCACTCGCCGCCGTCCAGCCCGCCCAGGCAGCGGTTCACCACGTCCACCTTGTACGCCGGCACCCCGCTGGGGAGCGACGACGCGTGCCCCTGGTAGATGGCGATGTCCTCCGCGCCCGAGCAGCCCTCGTCCATCCGGCTCGGGAGCACCGCACCCGCCTCGCCGCCGCCGCCTGCATGGTTGCCATTGGGCATTTTAGCCCAAATGAAAACGTGAGACAGACGAGGAGTACTCGTATACTAGGTGGTGGTGCTTGTACGGACGGTGGGTCAGCCGAAGGGGCCCACGTGCCAATGTCGAGGCAACGACAGAATGAATCAATGGAATGGAAGCTCGGATCGAGCGGTCCGGGGCATGGTCGTCGCCGGTTGGCTTTCCGCCCCCCAGCCCACGACAAAATAGTGCCAGGGATGGGGCAGCATGACCGCTGCAGGACGGCGGGGCCGGTCGGAGAAAGGGCGGGGCGGTGGGCCCCGCGGGGGCGCGGCAACGGGTCATGGCCAGGGATCGGACGGCAAGGGGTGGATGGATGGTCATGGACATGGACGGGATGGGGCTTGCGGTTTACCTGGCGGGCGGAGGATCTTGCGTGGCAGGGGCGCGGCCGCGGGCACGAGCAGGGCGGCGGCGGGGGGTGCCGGGAGCGGAGGACCCGCGGGTACGGCAGTCGGCGGTGGCGGCGGGAATCCTACAGCGACAAAACAATTCTGAGGAAAAAAAACAAAACATATAGCGACGAAAAATTATCTCGCTGTTGCGAAAATCCAACGAGAAGGACAGAAGTTCATATGAGATGGGGATAAAATTAGCACTAGTAGTATAGTATCTCAAAAGCGTGGGTGCTATCACGCGCGTAGATTCGTCGAACTGTAACCTGCTGGCATTAATGCAACAGAAAAAAAAAATGGTGAAAACACTGGATTCCCGAACAGAAAAAAATCTCAGAAAAACCCCAACAAAAATCAAATGAGAGCGCATCCGCGGAGAAAGCGCACTTGGAAGTTGGAAGGGTTCTGATCAATGGAATCGGGGCAAAAACCAAACCAAAGCCATACGGCGGAGAAGTAGCACACGTGGGAGTACGGGAAACGAACACGGCACCTTCATCGTCGGAGGCGGCGAGGGGGGCGGAGCCGAGCAGCACGATCAACCACGCCGACGCCACGAGCGCACCACCCCTGGAGCCGCCGCCGGTCGACGACGACGACGACGACGACGGTGACGCCCTCATCGTGCTGGTAGGGACCAGGCCTGCAGGCCAAAACGGACGCGAGGAGCTGGGTTGGTCAGATCAGATTAATACGGAGGAGTCTCGCCGCTCGCACGACACAGCGCGGAACCGGAGGGACCGAGGAAGAAGGACATGGGAGAAGACGGAGGATGCTCACCGTGGCCTATCGCAGGCCTCGTCATCCTTGCTCTGCCTCCCTCTTGCGGATGGGGAGAAGCACCCGCGCGGCCGCCCTCAGAGTCCAAGCGGCGACAGCGGCCTGGGCACAGTCCGAGTGGCGGCAACCCTCGGAGAGACGGCGGCTTGGGCACGGCGGAGTCCGAGCGGCGGCGGCCTGCGCAAATGCTGAGCGGTGCGGCGGAGTTGTATTGTATCTGCTGCAGCACTCCACTTTTGGTGGTGGTGCCCGGGCGCGGTGGGCCCGAGAAAAGAGGGAGGGAGAGGGAGGGCAGCCTGGCAGGCTAGCCAAGTTTTTGGCCTTTTGGACGTGTAAGGGCCTCTTTCGAACGCAGGAATTTCATGGGATTGGCACAGAAATTTCACAGGAATCAGTTTAAAAATACAGAAAAAACGTAGGAACAGAAAATTTTCTAAAATTTCGCAGGATCTTTCTTTCTGGGAGCTTCGTTTTGAAAACTGAGTAGGTGATAGACGGCTTCATTTTGTTTTTCCCATACCCGCAAGATCATTTTGGAGTGTTTAGATCCTAGAAATAATAGAAATCTAGATAATATTATCTCATGAAAACCCAAACATTATCTACTCTCTTTCTTGGATTTTGTGCACCAAGGCACACTCTAGTACTATTCATTATCTCCATTTCTTTGGATAATGTGCACTAGCTAGATTATCAAAATCTATATACCCTCTTTGTTTTTCTCATCCATGCAAGATATCGTAGGGTGTTCATTGCAAGAGATCCAGATTTTAGCCGGGCCAAGCATCTCCCTTGACAAAAACATGCGCAGTCATATATCAAACAAGAAACCATATGAAACCAAAAACATTGGCAGCCCAAGAGAGGTTGAGGGCCTGTTTGGAGATGCAGTATATTTGTAGTTTTTAGGCAATACCATGCTATTAAAGAATACTACAGTATTTAGTCAAAAAAGTGTTTAATAGTTTTTTTTTGCAAAATTCAGTTTTGAAAACCATGGTATAGTTAAAAACATAGTATTTTTGGAGTATTGGATACTGAGGTGGAAACCAAAGTTTTCAATTAAAAGGGGTGTCATTCCGGTGTCATCCCGTACTCCCTCGCTGATACACGCGACCCCCCGTCATCCCTCGCTGCTCCATGCTTCCTCGCCGGTCCGCGCGCCCCGTCCTCTCGCCGGCGCCCCGTGCTGAATCATCATAGCTTTGGTATTGGTCATGTTTAGACAACTCTACCACTAAGTGGTGGTGCACACGTAACATGATCCATTGTTAGATCTATTGTTTTTTCTGTCGTACAAATACTTTTGCCAGTACAACTCAACTTTCTATTTCTACCTAGTCTATATCTATACCCAATATTAAAGCAAATAAGGTTTCACGGTCCCTCGGTCCGTCCTGACAAACAGACCATAATATTCTATTATCTCTAATTTTTTTTCCACATATATAATATTGAAAGCAATAAGGTTTCTTTCTTGGTCTGTTGTCACAGCCGCGTCCGCGTCCGAGTCTGGTCTCTGCCTAGGCACAAAGTTACTCTGCGAAAGCGTAAACCCACATGCACACGGAAACGATGGAGCATCGAGTAAGAATCGTCCACGAGTTCACCTAAATGTCCTATATATAAATAAAAATCCTTTCTCGAATCGTTTGGTCCGATGCATCAGCCGTGCCGGCCCTGAAGAATCTCAAAAATCAAATCAGGCAAAATCCTCACCTAGCAAATCCAGAAATCCAGAAAGGAGTGAACACTCAATCGTATTCGGCAGGGGTGTCCTTATCAAACGGAACTCACCAAGAAAACAAATCTTGCCGTCCTTCGTCTCCTGGACTGGACGCCTACAGCTGAGGTACGCACTTCGGCTCAAGGGCTCAAGCAGCTCCTCCTTCGCCCCTGAACCGGCGCTCTTCGTCCGAGACAATGGTGATGAAGATGAGTGCGGGGATGTAGATGAGCGCTCACCAGGTCCCAAGCAGCGCCAGCGTTAATCGTTAACACCCTCCACAACGAGTGCAACTTGCCTCCTCGAGTCAACCCATCATCATGGATTTGCTTACCTCCCCTAGAACTCGCATAAGGGAGTTGGATGCTTCGCTGGTAGAGGATGGATAGGGGGAGCAATCCATGTTTTTCAGCGGCTCAGCACTTCCCTTGACCAATCGGTGTGGATCGGGCAAGCCGAGCACTGCCTTGCAAAATTGCGAGCTTGGAGCCGGTTGCCGCTTTGCCGCCATGCAATAGTTTTCAGTGGCAGAGTAGAACAAGGAACAGATGGCGAAGATGTGATTACGTGGAGTGGACGAGGTATGTGCGGTCTAGCTCCCAGCTTTCGTGATTCTTGGTTTGGCTTTTGAACTTTTGTCATATTGCAATATTACTTCTAGATCCCTAACCTGCTCCAAGGTTTTCTAATTTCTTTCCATATGTGCATGCGTATTTTTTTTTAATTATGTAACGTACGCGTAGTACAAGCTAATCTATAAATAAACCTTTCATTGAGATTCTCTGCTTATAGAATTCATGCTGATTAAATCTTCTTACCTTCTAGCATTCTAACAAATTTTACACAACACGCCAGCTCTTATATTATATACTATAGTCAATGACAATGTTTTCTCTCGGAGCCACAACCGCAAGATCTACCACGATGTAGGTGATTAAAATAAAAATGAAGTATTAAATTGTCCTTGAAATAAAATTCAATAATATCATGTCCCTACAATCAAATTTGCTTGGTAGAAAACGATCCTACCTACGATCTTGACCCTGACAATCTTTGCAACCATGTTTTGGACCTGTTACGTGGTTGTGGTTAGTTGAATAGGTGGGTAATGCCACACCGGTGAAGAAGAGAAATAGAGGCATGTTTTCGCGTCGTGCCAAAATGGAGGGCTTGGGTTCACAAGGGTATATACTTGCCTTGCTTATTGTACTAAGAGTGTAGTGTGTGACTGTGTGTGCGCGTGAGCTGTTATTGTTCCTTCTTCCTTCTATCGCTAAAATACGCCCATAGATACATGGTGTGGTGGATACAAAATCACGTTTGGACACGAGCCCTTAATTTTAATAGAAGATAAGCTCTTAATTTAAAATAAACCTTACAAGAACTCTTAAATTAAATCAATTCATTTTGCATATATAAAAATACATAAAGTTCATAGATAAAATTAAGTTTAGGTTCTTTTGTCATGTTTAGCTATGTATAAACATATTTTTTTTCTCACGTTGCAACGCAGGGGCATTTTGCTAGTAATATTAAAGCACATAATTTTTTCTTGTCCATCAAGACTAAATCTGACAGTGGACTTGTCTCTCCATGTACTTGTGTCAACCAGAGGTTTTTTAGATGAAGGAATAACAATCCGGCCTCTTCACTCGAACTTGAGTGAGTCTAACCATGTCGACCAGAGGTTGGCCGGATGCAACGAGGCTGCACGCTCAAGTCGTAATCCACAAGGATTATGTTCTTATTTTTTTAATAGGAAGAGTTTGAAAAAAGTCTGGTTGATTTTTTTTGTCACATAACTTTTCACCCGTCAGATCAAGCCTCTGCTTCGATATCCTGATTTATGATTATGATCCGATTAAACAACGTTACGTGCCACTGGTTTGGGCTTGGGCCGGGCTGCTCAAAAAGCTCGAGGAGCCCAACAGGATTAGCGGGCGTCCCTCCGGCTTGGTCATCGTCCTCGCCGTGCCGGAACAGGACTCAGAGCGGAGCGAGACCGCCGCGCATTTGATCCGTATAAAGCTAGAAGCACATATGAAGATCACTAGATCAGATCAGATAAAAAAACTGCGCCTTTGGACTGCTCCGGTGCTCCCGACTCACGATCACGAGTCGCGAGCACGCGCGTGGTCATTGGCTGGGTCGGCGAGCAAAGATGAAGCTGAAGACGAGGCTGGGGCTGCCCAGCTGCTTCGGCGGCCCCCGCCGCGCGGAACTCGTCGATGAGGAAGAGTCCGCGGCAAGGGAGTTGCGTTTCGAGCACGGCATCGCGGAGGTTCACCGGATCTACGAATTCGAAGACTGCCTCCGGGCTTGGGACGAGCTCGCACAGCTGATGCCTAAGGTCTTCGGGTCCACGTCGCGGTGGGAAAGGTTGAAGGAGGCGTTCGGCTTCCGCAAGTCCAGCGGCAAAGTCGCGCCAACGACTCAAGATGATGACGAGACGCTTGAGACGATGATCAAGAGGATGAGTCCCTTTCTCAGGGAGTTCTTAGGCTATCCACATCCCGATGAGCCCTAATGTTCATCTTCTAAGTGAATATTCACACTCTTCCTTTAAGAAAATCCTTCTCGGCTTCTCTACTGCTTCGCACACACATCTTCTGTGTGACGATCTCCATGTATAAATTATAAATCAATTAGCAAATGTATCCATGCGCGTGTTGGTACGAGTAACAGTATGTCCCAAGTGATATCGCTTGCTCGTGCTCTGTTAATACGAGAAGCATACGCCTTAGAAATTTATCATCCAGTTATATTCTTGTGTATTTGCTAAGATGCTTGTGGTAAGTAGACACATAAGAAATAATCCATTTCATAACTCAAAATGAGTTGATAGATACCAACAACAAAAATAATTAATAATAAAAATTAATTATATTACATTGTAACCTATCTAGCATTAGCATGGATTGGTTTGGTTGCAAAGCTTATCTCCTTAGCTTTCGCATGATATACAGAACATTTGTTTTTGTGTGGCGTGTGCCACAACACTTGGCAGATTTTTGAATCACTTATTGTTTTTGACGATTTCCATTGACTTCGAGCAAACTTTTAGGTAACCAATCAGGTTGTAAAGCTTATATCCTTAACTTTCCATATAGGGATATAATCTCATTCTTAGTTCTTTCTTCTATTTTCTTGTAAAATCCTACTGCCATCAAGGATTATAATATAGATCAATATAGTTCATTTACCATGTAAAACATTTTTTATTTATTGCATAAAAAACTCTTTTGTTTGTAAACTTTTTAATTTGCATGTAGATCGAACTTTTAATTTTGTTCTTAGAACAACTAACATTGCATGTAGAAGAATTTATATAGCACATAGAATATTCTTTTGCAAATTATTTTTTTCTTTTGGTACAAAACAACATTCAATGCAGCTATATATTTTCATTTTATGGGTAGAACAACTAAAAAAATTGTGTGGAAACTATTCATAATGCATGTAGAACTATTTATTAACCGTGTATGACAATCTATAAGTATGTACTCCCTCCGTCCCAAAACTCTAATCGTCTGCCACTTCAAAATTTGTCCCGAAACTTTAGTCGTCTGCCACTCCATTCAATGCGTGCTGCCATCAATTCCCCACCCACTTTATCTTTCTCCACCATTTCTCTCTCCATCCCCATGGCTGCCTGCTCCACAGCTTCTCTCTTCTTCCGCATGGCCAAGACATCGACGGCACCGGAAGCAGCTCGCTCGCGGCCTGACGATGGTGGCAAAGGTGGCTCGCTCGCGGCCCGGCGGTGGCGGCCCCGCTCGCCCGCGCCGGAGGCGGCCCCGCGCACCCCGCCTCCTCTCGTTGTGGCGCGTCTCTGCGCGCTCGTCTCCTCCACCTCGCCTCCACCTGTCCTCCTGTACCTCGCCTCCACCTCTGGGCCTCATCGGCCATGGCGGCCAGGCCTAGAGAGGCGGAGCGGCCAGAGCGGCGACGCGCTCGCGGGTCGGCGGGTGCCTAGAGCATGGTGAGCTCAACGACGGCGTCGTCCTCACGGCCCAGCAGTGGAAGCAGCTCGCCTGCGGCCCAGCGGCGGCCTCGCGCTTGCGCCCCGACGCTGGAGGCAGCTCAGCGGCGGCCTCGCTCGTCCCCTCGCCGCGGCGATGGCCCGGCTGGGCCGCCTCCTTGTGGCGGCGGTGCGGCAGCGAGGCCTGGGCAGTGGCGTTGGCCGGCGGAGCGGGTGTGCGGAGCAGCTGTCAATTGAGGTATTTTGGTCTTTTCCTCTGCCTAATATTTTGGCGGCCGAATCCTAGAATAACTAGAGTTTTGGGGCTGAGGGAGTAATATAATTTATGATATGCGTAGAACATTTTATTATGCATGTAAAACATTTATTTGGCGCATTGACTAATCCATATTGTATGTAGAATTTTTTATTTGGATGCTGAACATTTTATATTATCTATAGAACAATTTATATTGCACAGATAACCATTTGCGCTTCGGACGTGATCCGGGTACTCGCAATCGTAGGAGGATGGGCGGCTAGGCCGGGCCTGCGCGCAAGGGCTGCAGGGCACCGAGTCCCCGAAGGGCGAGGACGGCGCACGAGTCCATCGTTCGGCCACGTGCACCAAGGCTGTACGGCTCGCGAATCGCCGCAAGCAGCTGGCACTCTGGCATGGCAGTGAGGCCGGAGCCAAATCTCTGCCAGGATTCAGGAATAAACTGTAAATTCAGTGCTGTGACCATTGCATGTCTAGCTTAAGGAAGCGATCCGATCACGCTAATTTTGGCACTGAAAAAATATCTCTACAGTTTATTAAGAAGGCATAATTCATCCTCACGGCTCGCGTATTCCGTCGTCAGTTCGCTCATGCCCCGTGGGTCTGCCTCCCCGCCCAGCCACCCCAGCGCTGCACCCCGCCGGCCGCCGCCCAAAAACGCTCGCCCGCGATCCCAACTCCCGCTCGTCATCCCTATCCCGCGCAGGGCTGTGAACTGCCGCCACCGCCCGCTCTCGTCGTGCGCCACCGCCGCGGCGCCACCCCCACGGTCCGACGCCGACGGCCGAACCGCCATGGTACGTTGCGTGGTTTCGGCCTGCCTCCCCACAGTTCAATCCCCGCCCGGGAGCGCTGATAGGTGGGCAATCTCTCCCGAACTACCCCTCTCCCCCCACGCCCATGCCAGCGCGGCCTTACGCGCGACCCCGCCGGCGCTCCTGCCCGAACGGTCCGATTCGGCCCCCGAACCGCGTACTCTCCCTCCACCGCCCTCCCGTCCCAACCATCCCCTCCATCCGCAGCTGGCCATACCACAGGTCGTTGCTCTGCAGCGAATCAGATAAACCTGTGAGCTCCAAACTGAAGAAGCTAAGCGTGGCATGCCGTAGGCTGAAATTAAAAGCATGCGTCGCGTAGCGTACGTACCATGGTGATCCGGCCGCTGGCGGCGGCCGCGACGTCGCGGAGGGGCCTGTCATTGGCGGCGGCGCGTCCCTGGCCGAGGAACGGCGTCTTGGCGGCCACGACGCGGGAGGTGGCGGCGGCCATGGTCGTGGACGCCATCGTCTCTGCTTCGTGTGGCTCTTCCGGATGTCTTCTCTGTTGGGCTGGCTGAGCAGCGAGCGAGCGAGCGAAACTGGTTTGGGCTTGGGCCGGGCTGCTAAAAAAGCTCGAGAAGCCCAACAGGATTAGCGGGCGTCCCTCCGGCTTGGACTCCTCGTCCTCGACCCGTCCCGGAAACAGGACTCCGACTCCGAGCGAGACGGCGGCGCATGCGAAGGCTTTCTTCCGTATAAAGCTAGAATCACATATATGAAGATCAGATCACAAAAAAAAAAAAAAAAAAAGACTGCGCCTTTGGACTGCTCCCGAGTCCCGACTCACGACCTGGTCGCGAGCACGCTCGTTGTCATTGGCTGGTCGGCAAGCGAAGATGAAGCTGAAGATGAGGGTGGGGCTGCCCAGCTGCTTCGGCGGCCCCCGCCGCGCGGAACTCGTCGATGAGGAAGAGCGCGCAAGGGAGGCAGCCGAGTCCGCGGCCAGGGAAGAGTTGCGTTTCGAGCAGGGCATCGCGGAGGTTCACCGGATCTACGAATTCGAAGACTGCCTGCGGGTTTGGGACGAGCTCGCGCAACTAATGCCCGAGGTCTTTGGGTCCCCGTCGCGGTGGGAGAGGTTGAGGGAGGCGTTCGGGTTCCGCAAGTCCAGCTGCAAAGTCGCGCCAACGACACAAGATGATGACGAGACGCTTGAGGAGATGATCAAGAGGATGAGTCCCTTTCTCAAGGAGTCCTTAGGCTATCCACATCCCGATGAGCCCTAATGTTCATCTTCTAAGTGAATATTCACACTCTTCCTTTAAGAAAATCTTTTTTGCTTTTCTACTGCTTCGCACACACATCTTCTGTGTGACGATCTCCATGTATAAATTAGAAATTAATTAGCAAATGTATCCATGCGCGTGTTGGTACGAGTAACAGTATGTCCCAAGTGGTATCCCTTGCTCGTGCTCTGTTAATACGAGAAGCATACGCCTTAGAAATTTATCATCGAGTTATATTCTTGTGTATTTGCTAAGATGCTTGTGGTAGGTAGACACATAAGAAATAATCCATTTCATAACTCAAAATGAGGTGATAGATACCAACAACAAAAATAATTAATAATAAAAATTAATTATATTACATTGTAACCTATCTAGCATTAGCATGGGTTGGTTTGGTTGCAAAGCTTATCCCCTTAGCTTTCGCATGATATATAGAACGTTTGTTTTTGTGTGGCGTGTGCCACAACACTTGGCAGATTTTTGAATCACTTATTGTTTTTGACAATTTCCATTGACTTCGAGCAAACTTTTAGGTAACCAATTAGGTTGTAAAGCTTATATTCTTATAACTTTCCATATAGAGATATAATCTCATTCTTAGTTCTTTCTTCTATTTTCTTGTAAAATCCTACTGCCATCAAGGATTATAATATAGATCAATATAGTTCATTTACCATGTAGAATATTTTTTATTTATTGCATACTCTTTTGTTTGTAAACTTTTTAATTTGCATGTAGATGGAACTTTTAATTTTGTTCCTAGAACAACTAACATTGCATGTAGAAGAATTTATATAGCACATAGAATATTCTTTTGCAAATTATTTTTTTTCTTTTGGTACAAAACAACATTCAATGCAGCTATATATTTTCATTTTATGGGTAGAACAACTAAAAAAAATTGTGTGGAAACTATTCGTAATGCATGTAGAACTATTTATTGACAATCTATAAGTATATACTCCCTCCGTCCCAAAACTCTAGTCGTCTGTCATCCATTCAATGCACCCCGCCATCAATTCCCCAACCACTTTATCTTTCTCCACCATTTCTCTCTGCATCCCCATGGCTGCTTGCTCCACAGCTTCTCTCTTCTTCCGCATGGCCAAGACATCAACGGCATCGGAAGCAGCTCGCCCGCGGCCTGATGATGGTGGCAAAGGTGGCTCGCTCGCGGCCCGGCGGTGGTGGCCCCGCTCGCCCGCGCCGGAGGCGGCCGCACACCCCGCCTCCTCTCGCTGTGGCGCTTCTCTGCGCGCACGTCTCCTCCACCTCGCTTCCATCTGTCCTCCTGTACCTCGCCTCCACCTTTGGGCCTCGTCGGCCATGGCGGCCGGCCCTGGATAGGCGGAGCGGCCAGAGCGGCGACGCGCTTGCGGGTCGGCGGGTGCCTAGAGCATGTTGAGCTCAACGACGGCGACGTCCTCACGGCCCAGCGGCGGAAGCAGCTCGCCTGCGGCCCAGCGTTGACCCCGCGCTTGTGCCACGACGCTGGAGGCAGCTCAGCGGTGGCCTCGCTCGTCCCCTCGCCGCGGGCGGCAGCGGCGGGCGAGGAGACCCTCGCCGCAGCGATGGCCCGGCTCGGCCGCATCCTCGTGGCAGCGGTGCGGCAGCGAGGCCTGGGCAGCGGCGTTGGCCGGCGGAGCGGGTTTCAATTGGGGTATTTTGATCTTTTCCTCTGCCTGCTATTTTGGCGGTCGAATCCTAGAACAACTAGAGAAATATAATTTATGATATGCGTAGAACATTTTATTATGCATGTAAAACATTTATTTGACGCATAGACTAATCCATATTGCATGTAGAATTTTTTATTTGGGTGCTGAACATTTTATATTATCTGTAGAACAATTTATATTGCACAGATAACCATTTACGCTTTGGGCGTGATCCGAATACTCGCAATCGCAAGAGGACGGGCGGCCAGGCCGGGCCTGCGCGCGAGGGCTGCAGGGCACCGAGTCCCCGAAGGGCGAGGACGCCGCACGAGTCCATCGTTCGGCCACGTGCAGCAAGGTTGTACGGCTCGCGAACCGCCGCAAGCAGCTGGCACTCTGGCATGGCGGCGAGGCCAGAGCCAAATCTCTGCCAGGATTCAGGAATAAACTGTAAATTCAGTCCTCGGGGTGCAACACGTGCAGCCTCCTCGGCGTGCTCCGTCTCTGGCGTCTCCGCATGGTCAAGCAGTTCTTCACGCTCGAGAAGGACATCTGCTTTAGCTACTTCTGGATCCGTTGCGCGCACCTCGTCACGATCGGTAACCATCTCCATTGATCGATCCATTGATTATTCAAGAGGAACTCACCATGCAATTCCAATCACTGATCTCTGAAGCGTTTGGCCTATGGTACCACTGATTTGATTCATTCAGGTGACCCTGTTCCTGGTCCACTGCGCCGGGTGCCTCTACTACCTAATCGCCGACCGGTACCCGCACCATGACAAGACGTGGATCGACGTCGCCATCCCTAACTTTCGGCAGGCGAGCCTATGCATCCGCTACATCTTCTCCATCTACTGGTCCATCAC
Organism: Paspalum notatum; assembly: GCA_022530915.1. Lineage (NCBI taxonomy): Eukaryota > Viridiplantae > Streptophyta > Magnoliopsida > Poales > Poaceae > Paspalum > Paspalum notatum. Next base: position 32,418,298 of record CM039692.1, read on the forward strand.
CACCATGACCACCGTCAGCCTCGGTGACCTACATTCCAGAACACCCTCGAGATGGTCTTCAACATCTTCTAAATGCTCTTCAGCCTCGGCCTCACGCCTACCTCATTGGCAACATGACCAACCTCGTCGTCGAGGGCACCCACCGCATCATGGAGTTTGTAAGCAGTAGTTAGGAGCTACGTACTCGCTGATCTTGTGCAAAATGCAGAGGTGAACGACGACGATGACGACATGACTGACTTGTGTGCTTGATGAATGTGAATGGTGATGGCGAGCAAAGGAACAGCATCAGGGCGGCGTCCAGCTTCATGGGGCGCAATCACCTGCTGGCTGCTGCCGCGGCTGAAGCAGCAGATCCTCGCCTACATGTGCCTCAAGTTAAGGGCGGAGAGCCTGAACCAGCAGCAGCTCATGGACCAGCTGCCCAAGTCCATCTGCAAGGGCATCTGCGAGCACCTCTTCCTCCTCGTCCTCAAGGATGTGTACCTCTTCAAAGGCGCCTCTAGGGAGACGCTGCTGTGCCTGGCCACCAAGATGAAGCCCGAGTACATCCTGCCCAGGGAGGACGTGGTGGTGCAGAATGAGGCACCTGAGGACGTCTACGTCGTCGTCTTCGGCGAGGTGGAGGTCGTACTATTCGACGGCGTCGCCGAGAGGGTGGAGGCCACGGTCGTGGCCGAGGGACATCTTCGGCAAGGTCAACGCGCTCAGAGACCACACGCAGGGGTTCATGCTCCGGACCAAGACGCTGAGCCAGCTGTTGCGGCTCAAGCAGGCCACACTCAAGGAGGCCATGCAGAGCAGGCCTGAGGACAACGTCATCATCATCAAGAACTTCATCAAGGTTACTACTCTTATTAGTGATTATAATTGTCTCGTTGTCACTAAGCAGGCTGAACTAAACACAATCTGCACTACAATCTGGCTGGTATGTGAACAAACGTATGTTGCAGCATCAGGTCGAGATTCATGGCATGAAGGTAGAGGACTTGCTGGGAGACAACACCGGCGAGCACGATGACGCCAACGTGCTAACGGTGGCCGCCATGGGGAACAGCAGCTTACTCGAGGACCTCCTCAAGGTAGGGAATGACGCTGACATTGGTAAGCGAACACACACACACGAATCCAGAGCGTTCGCATTGCACGCGCAGCCATTCTGACACGATTGATACACATGACATGACAGCACATCGCGACGTACAAGGGGTACGAGGACTGCGAGCTGGTGCTGCTCTAGCACGCGTGCAACACCAACATCCAGGACGCGCAGGGCAGCACGGCGATGTGGCACGCCGTCGCCGCGGAGCACCACAAGATCTTCAGCATCATGTACCACTTCGCGTGCGTGTCGAACCCGCATGCCGGCGGCGACGTCCTCTGCTTGGCAGCGCGTCGTAACGACCTCGGCACGCTCTGGGACGGGGGGCTACCGCATCCACCTGGCCCCTTCCTCTAAGGCTGGAGGTGGAGGAGCCATAGGGATGGCCATGGCGGTGGCGGCGGCCCCCCCGAACCCCGAACCCGAAGGCATGGCGGCGACGACAAGTGGAGGAAGCCGGCGGAGGAGGAGGAAGGAGGCAGCGGCAGGAGAGGAAGAGAATAGTCGGCGTGGGCCCATGGGCCAAATTGGGGTAAGAAAATGTAAAGGAAGAAGGGTGGGTGGATGGGGTGTTCAGATTTCCGCTCTGGGACCTCCTTAAGCTCGGCCTGGACGTGGACTCCGAGAACCACGATAGGCCACCGCACTGCGCGTACGCGGCTAGGTTCCTGATCATGAACGAGGCCAGTGTGGACCGCCTGTGCCTCGACGACGATGGCGGCTCCGGCTCCGGCGCCGTCGCGCGGTTTAGGATGTCGCCCGCCGGCCGAGCTGCGCGAGTTCCTGGAGAAACGGGAGCTCGGCCACCAGATAACCATAATCGGCACACACACTCATATAGCCGAAGCAACTTGAGCACAAACACTAAAGCAGCTAAACCGGATAAGCTCCAAACCAACTCCGGCAATGTTCTCACCAGTCATCACACACATGAACATACACATCTTATGAGGCTTGACCTCACAGAGACATTTGGATTTCTAGTCCTTTGTGTCTTGACCTAGCTCAACGTGCTATCTGTATGTCATAGTAATAGTGGGCCTTAGTCGAAAGCTGAATTTGTTTATCAATTCGCCGCAACTCAAGAGCAGCATTGCTTTCACCTTTCTTCTTCTCAAGTTTTTCTCGTTGAGACTCCAAGCGCTTCAACTTTTTTTCTACACTTTTCTTCTTAGCCTCAAAGATTTTATTCTGCTTTTTCTCCTTTTCAATTTCCAGTGTTCTTTTCAACTCTCTCTTCTTTTCTTCAAAACCATCCTGTAATGTTACAATTTCAAAGCAAAAAAAAGCTTTAGTTTAGTTTAAATGAAAACATTCAATGAAGGCATAGACATGTCTCGTATTAACATTCAAGAGGGAAAGCTCAAACCTCGGTGACACACTGGTTTAGACATATAGGCGAGATTAGCACCTTCAGGCACCGGCCAATGAAGCCTTTCTTCACCGCCTAACCACAAGGGAACAACAACAGATACCACATGTTAGTCAACATGCAGGCTAAGTCCGTTCTAAACATTTCATATAATAGAAATTAGCCCAATTGCCTTCTTGCTAAGTTCTTGTCATACATGATCAGTGGGTGCATTCAAATTCTATGCCTGCCTACATAAAACCCCATAATTCCATAAACTTATGGAGGACACAAACACTGAATTTACAGTATTATAACAATTTTTCATCAAGTATGCATGTCTGGCGACTGACAGTAAACTGCTGCATACACATCTAGCTACATTACTGCTACTTGGTCGCATACAAAGCACTCATACATAGCCATCATGATTTTTACAATTGTTGAGATGCCAAGTTTAACCTAATAGGTAGATGGTCAGATTGGATTGGAGCAGGCAAAAAGATAATTGTGCCACATATATGCAGTATTGCTAAAAAAAAAACAATGCAATGCAAACAAGTGATATCACTGGAGCTAACTAGAACCCTGAATTTATAATATGGGGAAAAATTCAGAGTGGAATCAGATCAAAGACATATCCACTATTGAATGAATGTCCAGAGAAAACAAAAGAATGACTAGTTTCACTATTTAAGAGCAGAGGATGATGACAACAACATTCATATAATTCTTACTTGATGTTTATATATGGCAAGCAGCAACGCATTCATGGGATTAAAACATGGAAGGACTTCGCAGTTATGGAGTACTAGTATGCAAGTAATTAAGCATATGCAAATACCAGATTGGAGCCAGTAACTAGTGACTGAAGTAAACACCGCATGTTCTGTGAGCAAAGTATATAGCAATATAATGCGCAATCATGCATTTTAACACACCAGTAGCATCACATAGGCAGGTGAATTGGGGATTTCATTTGATCACAGAAGCAAGCAAGCCAATTGGGGGCCTCGGGGCGGGAGATACTGAGTATACCTGTGGGGCTGCTGCATATAGGAGCCAGGATCTGAGCACGGCCTCCCGCGGCACCACCCAGGCGAGAAGGGGCCGGGGGACGAATTCGACGGGACGTCGGAATGGAGCACCGGGCCGTGGCAGTGCGGTTGCCCCACCACCTTCTTGGTAACCATGTTGACGCCGAAGAGGCACCCGTAGAGAGAGAAGTAGACGATGGAGGGGTCGTCGGGGTGGATGAGCACGGGGCGGGCTCCTTCCTCGGCAGCGAATAAGTCCTCTTGTAGCTGTCGTCGTTCCAGACGTCGGCGAAGGACATGAGATGATGATCCTCGCTCCGCCTCCACTGGGCCGTGTCGTGATCCAGCGTGAGCATGGTGACCGCGGGGAGCTTCATTCCACAAGGCAGAGACGAGACGACGACCCCTCCTTATGTTCGCACAGTATCTGCACCCAGCGCAACTTGCCGTCGGGCGTCGGCGACCTGCACGCAGCGGCGGTCGACGCTCGGGATCTTGTCGCAGGGGCTGTGCTGGCAGTACCCGAGGAGATCGGAACCCGCGGAGAAGACCAGCTGTGGATTGTCGGCGGAGGGGTCGCAGGAGAGGAGCCCCGAGGAGGCCGCGTCGTCGTAGGCGTCGGAGACCCACCAGAGCCTGCCGTCGTGGGCGATGACGTCCTTGCTGATGAAGTTCCCTTCCCTTGGAGGCCGAGCGGCTGCAGCGGGTTGCCGACTCCCTTGGAGGTCCAGCGGCTCGTCTCGCCGGGGATGTAGTAGTGCAGCAACGCCCTGGGGCTGGTCAACTTGTACTCGAGGCCGACGACCATGCTCCTGCCGCTGCTGCAGCTGATGACGCCGAGGATGGCGGGGTCGTCGCCAACGTCGACGACGCGGCGAGGGACGGGCTCGACGGCGCGGGAGACGGTTCTGAGCACGGCGTACCCGTTGGCCTGGATGACGAAGAGACCGGCCGAGAGGTCGGCGGAGAGGATGCGAGGGTTAGCCGGGATCTGCCGCTTGGCGGGGATGGTGTAGTGGCTGAGGCGCGGCGGCGAGTCGGGGGAGAAGGAGAAGGCGGCGTCGGCCTGCAGGTCGCCGGACACGCCGAGGTTAGGTGGTAGTGACCTCCTCTCCTCTCCTCCTCGCTGCGCTGCATTTAAATGCCGCTGGCTGCGAAACGCAACGGAACGCCAGACGTAGGAAGGCTTGGGTCCCGCTTGTATGTGTGAGGGAGGGGTGGGTTCATCGAATCTCCACTGCTGGCAGATGTGCTCTGGTCTTTCTTTTTGAGAAAAGCTAAATCTCAACCGGGTGACACTCGGTTTTTCCACCAATCCGAGGACGCCATCTCACCTTTCTCCCCCATCTCCGGCCGGGGGCGGCAGTGGCAGAGGGCGTGGTGTGCCGCTGGATTCGGGGCCGGCCACGGAGGCGGAGGTGTGGGAGGAGCGGCGCGGGAGATGAAGTTGCCGGCGGAGGCAGAGGCCGCGGCGCGCCGCCAGATCCGGGGCAGGCCGACGGAGGCAGAGGTGAGGGAGGCGCGGCAGGGGAAGGAGACCGGCGGGCGGAGGCGCGGTGTGACGGTGAGCCGGGGGGATGGGGAGGAGCGGCGCGGGAGATGAGGCCGCCGGCGGAGGCGGCGGCACGCCGCAGATCTGGGGCAGGCCGACGGAGGCAGAGGTGAGGGAGGCGCGGCGGGAGAAGGAGACCGGCGGGCGGAGGCGCGGTGTGACGGAGAGCCGAGGGATGGGGGCGGCGCTCGGGGTGGGGGTGGGGGCAGGGGAAGGGTAAGTTTCACTGTACATATACTGTAATTACACTGTATAATTACAGTGTAATTCTGGTCATTTATCTAAGATTCAGTGGACGAAAATTCAGGTGTTGAAAAGCATTTTAACACCTGGTTGATGTATAGATAGACTCTTTCTTTTCCTTTTTTTTTTTTTGAAACATTCTGCTAAACACTTTCTTGGTGATGAAGAGAAATCACCACGAGGTAGTTAGGATCGCCGAGCCCAAGATCGAGCGGGCCCCATCACCAGGCTGGAGCAAAACAACGCCGGGGGAGTTGTGACAATCCAATCCAGGCTGGAGCATGCAAAATGAGATGTCATCTAGTAAATATTTGCTTCTGTAAAAGTATAAATTGTCGGTACATAAGCCCTTCGACGATGTTGGCCATAGGCATACAAATTCACCAGCTCCGTCACTGTACTTCTTCGACCGCTTCTAAAATTAGGAAACATGGCTCATCCATTGTGTATCCATAGATAGATCTTGTTGCAAAAGTTAGTATGTAAACTCACTTTAAAAAAAAAGGAAAACGACAATTTTTGAGTTCTCGACATCTCGTGCGCAAAAGTTAGTATGTAAACTCACTTTAAAAAAATAATAGGAAAACGACAATTTTTGAGTTCTCGACATCTCGTGCACTGGAAGGCAAAACCCCATCCTGGGAAATTTCTTTAGCGCAAAATTTGTTATTTTGTATGCACTTTTCATAAATGAGTTTGCATCCTAACTTTTGCAACAAAAATGCATCCATATATGCACTTTGTATGTTCCAAGATTTTTTTTTTCGAGTGATCGAAGTATGGATTTAGGATGGAGCAACTGCTAAATGGTCAACGATGCATGCGTAAATAAAATCACTACCGCTGCTAGTGGATCAACATTTCAATAACAGAACTGAAGCACGTGTACAATGCATACACATGTTATGACTTGATCCAGGGAATTAATGGACGAAATGAACCGAGAGATCATCAAGAGATGTCCACAGCGCTGTACCGCATACGCATGGATGCAAGAGGCATAAACAAATAGACCCCCAACCGAAGTTTAGTTCTTGATCCAGCACGCAAAAACTCAAAACAGCACAGACACTGCACCATCTGTCATCTATCATCAGTATCGTGCGCCCTATGCAGTTAAGCTCAAAAGTACCTTTTGTTTCTCGCAGAAAGTTACGTGCTACTAATCTAAAAGGCAGCAGATTAATCAAGAAAGAGAAAACAACATCGTCGTTTAAAATCCATCCACCCATATGATCAAGCATATCATCAGAAGTCATACAACATTTATATATCCTCTCTCTAATGAACCTGGATGATCACATTGACGCACAAGAGAAGAGGGATTCTGCCCCAGAGACGGAGAGGGGAGAAGAAGGCTGTTCTCAAGTGTGATTAATTGAAATGCAGGCCTTTATTATTATATCTCGAGTCGTCTCTAGTCTGGGGTGAAGGGCTGACATCGCGTTTGGGCTGAAACAATTTTAGTAGCGTTGCATTGGGCTTGTTTGGGTTGGGTGAGAGTGGGCCGACTATCTGAATGGGTTGATATGATCGTATTTCCTATCTACCTTGTGGGAATATCATGGGTTGATATCACATATTCTGAATAATAGAACAACGATCTGTCATTTGGGCGGAATTAATGTACTACAGAAGTACATACAGCACGTGTCAATACATGGCCAGACCAACTGGTAACGGGGTCTAGGGGTCTATGAACCAGGCCTCAATTAATCAAATTGTTGCTTTTTATGTTTCCTCTGCTGCTTTTGCAGCTCAACTATTTTCCTTCCCATGCTGTATATACTTTGTATGATTGTCTTTATCATCTGCAATTCGCCACAACTAGAAGGGATTTTTGGATTCCAGGGCACGGATCGCCTCTGAATTCAGCAGGTGTTACTGGAACAGAGCACCTACTTTTCCCCAAGCAAGCCTGAAAAAGTTAAAGAACTAGTTACACATACTAGCTTAACAGGAGAGAACATTATGCCATATTTTTAGATAGCTTAGAGATTATTTGGCTGTGTCCTGACCTGCTTTACAACAGATTCTGATGATCCGGCATGACATCTTCCGAAACCAAAGTTCCTGCAGCCACCCACAGGGTTTCCGTAGCTTGCAAACTCAATTGCCGAGATCTGTTTGCCTTCCTGACACCAGAGCTCTACTGCTGGTTCCTTATCCTGGGATTGAAGCGATGGAGCGGAGAGCTCTTTCACATTGCCACACACTCTTGTGACAGACACTGTGTTCACTGTTATCAGTTGTGGGTCGCCTCCCATTTCCTCAAAAATGACCAGGATGTTGTCTTGAGGGTTTAGAAATTGCCGTGGTATGTGATACCTTAGGAATGTTGTGCCAGTGAGACATTACTTGTGAGATTTTAGGGAAGAGAAGGATTGTAGTGGCGATAGAGTGAGGCTTAGAGCTAGTTCTACTTACAGAGATTGCGAAGGATTGCCACTAGGAGCCCTGAACGAGACCCAATATCGCCCGATGCTTTCTCCATTGATCCATACTTCACCCTTACCCATACCAGTAAGGTTCAGTGTCACTGCGTCATTTCCCGCTGGTGTGGAAAATGTTGTCTGGTTCACAAACAAATTGTGCCGGTTACAGTTTACTATTGTAATATTGTTATAGTGGACAGCTGTGAATTTGAATCAATTGTTCTGCACTCTGTACCTTGTACCAAGTAAGCGGACTATACGCCAAATTGTTGATAGTTGTCCATTCGACACCTTTTGATCCTTCCTGTGTGTAGATGTTATTCCTTTCCCCAAACAAGCCAACCTGCATTTAATCAGAAAGCTCAAAATCATGCATCTAGTATTGGTCTATCTTTATTCTGATAATGACTTGATTTGGATTTACTTGGTATCCCCATAGCTCATTGTTGAGCATAGTTTCTGGTTCTTGTCCCTGTTGTATGCTTACTTTCCGGATTCCAAAGACTCTTCTTTCCATATGAGCACCTGAGTCCTTTAATTTAGTAGATGAAATCTCAGTATGTTGCATGCGTAGTAAATCAAAGGCATGTAGTATTAAAACTTACAATACTCGCGCTTGACAATGTGTGTTATGTAAAATTCATCTGAAAACAAAGTTTTATCACAAGTTTGATAAACCATTTACTTTGTGTTTGGAGGGCTCATCGTAGAGTACCTTGATCCCCACTTTTAGACGTTTAGTTTTCCTTAGCTGCTAATTGTTTATAGTTCACTACATAGTAGGGTTGTATGATATATACCGGTGATCCAACCATAGCACTCAGCAACGATATGGTGTTTGCTCCTTCATTCAGAGAAATATTCGTGTTTAGAATTATATTGGCAGGTCCATCATGACTCCCATGTATTCTACCTAAAACGTTGAGGAAAAGAATTATCAAACACAGATTAGATAAGAGTGAACCCTTCTGGAATATAATACAGTTTAATGCAGTAGTTGTAAAATTCAAATTAGAGAGTGGTGCATGGAACATATATATTATTTCATAAATAGATAAGATAAGCATATCTGAAGGACTTTGAAAAACCACAGTATTTTAGTACCCCCTCCCTCCCAATTTATAGGTTGTTTGACTTTTCTTATATCAAGTTTGACCAATTTATTTTATCAAAATATTTGCAAAAAATAGAAAAATTCAATTTCATAATTAAAGTATATTACATGCTAAACTAAATTATAGTAAAAATAAATGATAATTGTGAATTTTTTAATAAGACGTGCAAGTCAAACTTAGTGTCAAGAGACCTGTAAATTAGAACCGAGGGAGTAGCTTACTTACCCACATATGCATTGTTGACAAAGGCATGCAATATATGTGCTCGTGACTCAAAATTAATTTGTACAGGCTGGCCATTGTCACTAGGTGTATATTCATAGCTGCATTGAGAGAGTTTCCCTTTCATGCATTTAAGGAAGTGGTGATACAAGAAAACAAAGTAAAAAGATCAAATGATGGAGAAAAAGGTCTTTTGGAGAGTTTATCTTACCCAACAATGTACCATAGATAGTCTGTCTCATCTTTAGTACTTGATAGATGTTCAAAGAGCTTGTTTCCAGTGTACATGGCTTTACTCACATCTTGAGGAATTGGTTCTTTGAATGCTTTCCAGGTATTGATGTCGCTGAAAGACTGCACCTCTTCAGCTGTTCTTGACCCGTGCTGAGCATTTACCTGTGGCACCCAAAAAAATACAAATGATGACATCTTCTTGTATCTTATGGTTAGGGAAAAAAGAAAGATCTGCCATAAACAGTATGTAAGTTTACTCACCTTAGCTGTTTCAAAAACTACTCTCTTACAATCTGAGAGAATGCTTATTGATTTAGGAGCCAGTTGCAACGATATGTTACGAAATATTACATCTGGTATCCGATGCCGGTCAAAGTTGACTAGGAAAGCCACACATTGTGATTCTGTTTCAAAAATATGTGCCTGGAGTGCATCATACATTATGCCCTTATCTTGGTGGAATCTATTAAAATAAAACGTTGAATTTTCATTTGTGTAAATTTACCTCTTGTTCTTGACCTAAAGAAAAATTGGAGTATGTCCCAAATAGTAATGGTTCTGATGACTGTTTAACTGCAGCATGCAGTTCTCTAAGATGACCCCATGTTGGTTGCCATATCAAACCTGTATATGATGCAATTAAATTTATTTATTTGATAAAGAATTGTACACATATGTTTAACATACTTCCCCTTTGTGTAAATATTTACCATATTCGTCAAGAGGAGCTCCATCATAGTAGTTTGTTGTTACATATGAAGAAGCATACCTCCCGAAGTTTGTTCCTCCATGATACTGTATCATGATCAGTAGACAACAAACATGGAAGCAGCCTTTTGTGATAATCAACACTCGACAGAAAATGAGAAACGCACTAAGAGATAATTCTGTGAAGTATTCAATTCTTCTAAGGAAGTTCATACCATATAGTAGCTCACGTAGCTTCCATTCTTCCTTGCTATAAAGAATGCGACTGCAAAGGCGATATCTTCTGGAGATCTCAATTTTGTATCATTACCATATATAAGATAGCTGGATACATGAAAAATTCTACATTAGATGCGCATTGTTCCATCGTGATCAGAAGTCGTTGTAAAACTAATAGGTGAAAGTATGTAGCACTTATACCGTGAGGTCCAATTTTCTGTCCATAATGCAGGCTTATTAACTGAGTTTGGTCCAGCAAATGTTTCTCCACAGATGAGCCCGTTGCAGGTATTAATCTAACCATGCATTTATTATTAGATTGCTTTGAACTTTATGCATGCATTCTGGAAGTTAAGTACTTGTAGTATGAGAATGAATACCGACAACTGGATCTGGAGCATCATTTTGCTTGCACATTGTCCAGGGAACACCCGTCTGAAGGTTTACAGCCATTGAAGCTGCCCATCTGACGTAACGTTGCCCACTTGATCCGAATGCAGGCTCAACCATTTGGTATTCATTCTCAATCTGCACATAATTTATGTAGTTGGATGATGTGCACGTCAAAAGTAGAGAACTTTGTTGTTTTACTAACCTGAGAAGTTATAATTGGACCTCCTTGCGGGTAATAAAGCCCTTCCCGTTTCATCATATTTACAATATATGTAACAAATCTTTGCATATATTTCTGCATAGATCAAATGCAAGTAATTTATTCTAGTATGTTGCCTTAAAAGAATTTTTATCATGATAAAATCACTGATGGAATTAGTTCAGTACTGCTTCATTTGGATATTGGAAAATGAAAACTCTACTCTGAGTTCACCTACCACAGTTTGCAGGTGGCCGAGTATAAAAAATCCCACATCAAGGTGTACTTACCTTAAAGGGTCCGTTGTCGCTTCGGAAGGTTATGTTTGGAACATCATGTAGCCAGAAGGGAAATCCTCTGCATGCAACAAACAAAAGATATTCAGCATTTGTTGAGGTAATATCTAGTTCTTACGTTGTTTAATTTCTTTTTGGTCGGTGATAATATACTCTATGTTTATTTCATTCTTACCCGTATTTCCATTCGGCCTCTATGAAGGGACCGATCCTGAGGCTTACATAGAGGCCTTGAGCTTGAATTTCCTTGATGAACCTGACAAGATCATATCTTCCCTCGAAGTTGTACTGGTAAAATGATTCCATTTGCACATCTCTTAGTATTTTGACCACCTATTTATAGGATATTTTTATATGTTTTGAGAGATGTTCGTATGAAACAGGAAAGAACTCCTACCTGACCCTGCACAGGCTCATGAACATTCCAAAATACATAAGTCTGTATCACATCAAGGCCACCTTCCTTGGCTTTAGCAATTAGTTTTGGCCACATCTGCAATGTTTAAGGACAGTTTAAGAAAAACAAACTTGGGGTATAACTGAAACACTGAAATGAGTAGCCTCTAACCCAGTTCAGCTATGATTCTCATAATTCAGAAACTCAGCTAGCTGCTCTGAATGATGCCGAATATATGCGGAGGAAGTAGTGTGTACACCATTGAAGAGCATCATGTGTGCACCATGCTGTTTCTAATTTCTAGATTGTAAAATATGCAGGTTTGTAGAAATGAGAATATTATATGTATTTCTGTGAATGCAACTGGAGAGAATGCATAGGAGGCAACCGAAGTTTTTTCTCTGCTTGAGAACTCCTGTCAAAGCGCGGGCTCAAATAGCTTGCTGTCGCATACGAAACATGAATGTAAAGCACTCTTTTGCGGTGAGCAAGAAACAAGAGTATTTCCAAAGCTCTTTCAGGTCTGTCCTGACTTCTGGATGTGGTAACTGGTAAGACGGTGCCCAAGCCACAAATTGAGGGTGATTGGGAGCAGCTCATGTCCCCCAGCTCCCTGATCATACTAGTCGGGTTTGAACCACATCGAATAACTCAACATCTATGATCATTATGCAAAGATAAATCTCCAATAGAGACTAATAGTTTTATGCGCCATCCTTTTTCCAAGGCAATGGCATATTGGCATGTACTAACCTCAGGTGTGCTTCTGGTATAGTGCATCTCACCGGCGAACAGAATCCTCCTGGTGCCATCCATAACCAAGGCCCTAACGTCGAGCGACACCTCTCTTGGCACACTATCTCCTTCCTCGGCCACTGCCAGAGGAAAGCATATGGCCACCAACACGGTGAGCACCGCTGCGGCGGCAATGTTTATTGGCATTCCTGTGATCACTATAGCAGTTCTGAGCTTCCAGTCTCTGCTAAGTCAGATACATGGATGATTTGGCTGAGTATTAATTTCCAAGGGAGTGGTTAGACTAGGAGTCCAAGTGACAAGGAGTTTTGCTAAAACTTTGGCAGCAAATCAAATGCTTCCCAGATCTCGTCGACGGCTGCCAAATCTGGTCACAGTAAGTATGGTAAGCAATTGGGAACCGAGAGGTTATCATCCAGCCAGCAGATCTCTGGGTCTGGTATCGCATCGTATCCGCCAACAAGAGTGAAGTGCTAAACACGTTACTTTCAACATGTAGGCTCGCAAATATTTGCATCTTTGACCCCCTGTTATTGCAGCCTCGAGAACGGCAGTTTGTGTTGGGGAACAGCGATCAGGGCATCAGTCGGGACTGTCGAGTTGCCAGTAGATTATTTTTGCTGCTACTAGGGGGATTACTACTTTGTTGTTCGTATCGTACTACTGCCATGACCAACGATAAATTGGTAATGGCAATTGACAAATGATGGAAATTTGTTTGGAGAAACTCTGTGTTGCAGAGTTTTGGCTATGGCAATTACTTTTAGCTAGGCTTCTAGTAGGCTAGCTACAGAGCGTGGTACAAAAAGCACTTGGATTTTCGGTCACGGATCATCTCGCAGTAGTAGATGTACATCCCCACTTGAGGACCAGCGATACCACCCTAGCTGCCAATGCGTCGTCAAAAGAAAAAGCAGGGCAGGCGTGCATCATCAGTGCTCGGTCCCGTTGCTTGGCATGCTCTAAAATTAACACATCCAAAACCCCGGTGCGAGCACTGGCATGCTCTAAAATTAACACGAGCAAGTGCGCCGTCCGATCCACTTGTGGCTGGCCCTACCTAGATCGGAGAACACAAAAGCCGGCGTGCCGAAAACAATCTATGCGTCGCTGTTTCCTCCGTTGCGAGCCTACCCACGCAACGAACGCACGTACTACGCAGCGGAGCAGTGACATGCTAATCTTAAAATCTTTATCACTGATTTCTATGAAAATTTATTTGGTAAATCGAAAGAAAATTCCTTCACTTTAGATGAATCCTTAAATTTAGATATACCTCAGGTTACTAGTCAGGAAAACAGTTTACTCACAACTGAGTTTTCTGAAAGCGAGATTTAAGAGGCTATTTTTTCAATGAAACGTAACAAAGCTCCAGGTCCGGATGGTTTTCCTGCTGAGTTTTATCAGCAGTTCTGGGAAACTATTAAGGGGAACCTATTGCAAATGTTTTGAGATTTATCCAACGGAGATCTTCCTCTGTTCAGCCTGAATTTCGGAGTCATCACCCTTATTCTTAAAGTCCAAGAGACAAACATTATTCAACAATATAGACCAATCTGTCTACTTAACGTGAGCTACAAGATTTTCACCAAGGTAACCACGAACAGATTGAGCTCGGTAGCAGATAAGGTAGTTAGTCCAACACAAACTGTCTTTATAAAGGGTCGTAATATCCTCGAAGGGGTGGTCATTCTTCATGAAACAATACATGAACTACATCGAAGAAAACAAAGCGGAGTAATCCTGAAGCTAGACTTTGAGAAAGCATATGACAAGGTGCGGTGGCCTTTCCTATTTCAAACACTCCGGATGAAAGGTTTCTCGTCCAAATAGATATCTTGGATTGAGACTTTCATTTCGAGCGGCAGTGTAGCGGTTAATGTCAACAACGATGTCAGGCATTACTTTCAAACAAAAAAAGAACTCAGACAAGAAGATCCATTATCACCCCTTTTGTTCAATATCATGGTCGATATGCTAAAAGTTTTCATTAGCCGAGCAAAATTGGACGGACAGTTTGAAGGAGTCATCCTCCATCTGGTTGATGGTGGGCTTTCGATTCTCTAATACGTAGATGATAGTATACTCTTCATGTATCATGATCTGGACAAAGCTCGCAATATGAAGCTTCTTCTATTTGCATTTGAGCAAGCTTCAGGCCTAAAGATCAATTTCCATAAAAGTGAGTTGTTCTGTTTCGGGAATGCCCAGGATAAGGTAGAGCTATACACATAACTCTTTGGGTGCAAAGCCGGAAACTTTCCAATCACCTACCTTCGCATTCCAATCCATTTTAGAAAACTAAGAAACTACGATTGGGTTAAAGTTAAGGAGCGCTTTGAGAAGAGACTCAGGAGCTGGAAAGGGAAACAACTCTCAATCGGAGGTCGCCTGACTTTGATCAATTCGGTGCTTAGTAGCCTTCTGATGTATATGATGTCTTTCTTCTCCATACCCAAAGGAGTGCTTAAGAAATTGGATTACTTCCGCTTGAGATTTTTTTGGCAGAGGAATGAAAACAAGAAGAAATACAGGCTTGCTAAATGGTCCATTCTGTGTCAACCAAAAGACCAAGGTGGCCTTGGTATCCTAGATTTGAACACTAAAAATAGCGCTTTACTTAGCAACTGGCTATATAAACTACTAACCTATGATGGAATGTGGCAACAAATACTCCGCAACTACGTAGGCTCAAAACCTTTGGCTCAATTGGAGTGGAAAATTGGTGACTCCCACTTTTGGTCTTGTCTAATGAAGGTAAAGCTAGATTTTCTACGCTTTGGAACCTTTCTTGTAAAGGACAGATCACAAGTGAGATTCTGGAAAGATACTTGGCTGGATGGGACCCCACTAAAAGACTAATATCGTTCCCTGTATAACATTGCGAGGCCCAAATCAATAACAATAGCAGAGGCTATGACCTCCTTCCCTCCTAGCATATACTGGCGAAGACAACTTTACGGAACCAACCTTGATAAATGGAATTCTTTGTTGTCACGCCTCGAGGGTTTGAAATTGTCCCAAGAGCAAGATGTTTTCTACTGGAACCTCACCACAAATGAAAAGTTCTCAGTAAAATCGCATTATGCCGCCTTAATGCTTAGTAATACATCTAATGTGAACAGAGACCTATGGAAGTTGAAGGCCCCCCTGCAAATTAAAATATTTTTATGGTATTTACGAAAGGGCGTAATCCTCACAAAAGATAATCTGGCGAAACGCAACTGGCAAGGAAGTTTAACTTGCGCTTTCTGCTACAAGGAAGAGACCATTAACCATCTTTTCTTTGAGTGCCATTTAGCCCGATCAGTCTGGAGCATTTTACAAATGGCCACTGGCATCAATCCACCGCAAAGCGTGGAACATATGTTCGGGGGTTGGGTTCAGGGCTTTAATAAAATGCTGAAACCTGTGTTTCTACTTAGAGGGGCAGTCTTGTGCTGGGCTCTTTGGATCTGTAGAAACGACTTAGTTTTTTAAAAAAAACTCTCTTGTTCTGCCTTATCCTTTCGGCGACACATTGGCTTTCGAGTTGGGTTATCCTCCAGCCGGAGGAGGTCCAGCTTTTGGTTGCAGCGGGGTCGCGTCACTTGGTGCGGGTGGCCACGGAGTTTTTTTCCGGACATATGGGTGGCGTTCAGTCTTCGGATTGATTGTCACTGGATCTGTGTTGGTGTGATGTTTTTCTTTCTGTAGTTGGCTTTGTGCCTTAGGCAGAAGCCGAAAGTTTATGCCAAGGCCTTATATTCTCTTGATGTATCGTACTTGGTATCTTTAATATATGCTTCTTTTATCGAAAAAAATTAGCTAGCAGAGCTCATAACTGGAACCTAATCAACGTGTGTCATTAGCGCTTCATCCGTGCGTCGCTCAATTGAAAAAGAAGCTATCGATAAGAGTAAAGTAGTACTAGGAGTGGCAGCAGGTCGCATCCAACTTTCAGTTGTTAGGACGCGCGGTCACGTACTTGCGTTATATTTACCAGCGCTTGGGAGTGGCAGTACGTTGCGCGGCGGTGATCACTGCCCGTTCCACTCCAGCTTCGAGTACGGAGGAAATGGCCAGCGCCAGCCAGTATCACACGGTCACACCACAGGCGGCGTTTCGGTTCTCACTAGCCAAGGGCGCGGCAGACGACGGCACACCCGGCACGCGCGAGCGTTTTGCCATGAGCGTGAGCACCGGCCGCGGGGGGCGGACGGTGGAACACGCGCGCCGCGCCGCGCGGAGCAGATCGCCGTCTGCCCGTCTCCTCTATCTCTGTCTCTTGTGTGTGCGACTTGTGAGACCGAGACATTAGAGATGCTTTAATTTGCGCCGTGGTGCATCTCTATTCTCTAATGTGTGGTGTGACCTGCTCCTACTCGACTATCGTACGGCCGGCCGGCCGTGCGTGCTTCAACTTGAACGTCGTCCACCGATCGATCGCTGCGTGCTCCAATCGACTAATTGTAACCCTGAGTGCGTCACCGGCCGTACCTGAGGATAATTAAGCAACACCAAGCAACAAATCTAAGCGTTCCATCTTCTTCATCACGTGGCTTGCGGAACGCGTATCCATTTCGTGGTAAGAGATCAGACATCACGCAAAAGATCGACACGCAATTCATCAGCCGGTATATAAATTATATATATATATATATATATATATATATATATATATATATATATATATGATCCCTGCCTTCTAAGACTATGTGCAGTGGATTGGGTAAATGGATTGTCTATACACTGTAGCGACACTGTTCACAGAGAAAGAGTTAGGTGGAATAATAGATACACAATCCATTTACACATCCTGCTGCACATAGTCTAAACGGCAGAAGCAACCTACCGCCTACATCTGGCAGCACTACACGGAGCAAAAGATAAAAACGTTCAACAAAAATAAAAAGAGCGACCGACGGGGTTATTATTACTAGCGATGAAGCATGCATGGATCATGGATGCTAGTTAGTACCTCAGGCGTGCTCCTTGGGTAGTGCATCTCCCCGGCGAACAGCCTCCTCCTCGCGCCGCCCAGCACCAGCGCCCGGTGGTCGTACGTCACCTCCCCGCGCGCGCACCCCACCACCGCCTCCCGACACCGCCCGCTCCTCCCTACGGCCGCCGCGGCCGACGGCACGCACGCTGCCATCCCGATGAGGAGGAGGGCCGCGACGGCGACCACCTCCGCGACCACGACGGCCATCTCTCTCGCTCTCTCCCCCACACACGGTGTGCTTTCCTTGGTGGCGCTCTCGTGGCCTGGTGATCTCGCTCCCGGCCCGGCCGAGTCAGTTCGTTTTGTGTGTGTCTCTACTCAACTGCGGGCTTTACTTATATAGCACCTAGCTGCAGAGGCAACTGAAACGGGGATGCTGTTTGCAGTGGTGCATTGGCTGTCAAGGCTGGCACTGGCAGCGCATATCTCTCCTGCTGGCCCTGCTATGCGTAACCTGATGAAGATTTGTTTGGACAGCTAGTTGTCAATTAATCAATTGCACGTTTGTTTATGTGGGTGAATTAATATCTGGTTGTGGCGGCTGCGCTAGTTAGTTTGCGTGGCCAAGCAGGGTTCTGATCATCAGGATATAGTACAAGATATAGAGTATCTCACATCGTATGTTTATGCATGGCTTTAGCGTGTTCCCACACGCTTTGTATCCGGAGCAACCTTTCGCTGCAAGCCATAAAAATGGTGTTTGTGTGTTACACAAATTAAAGATGTGCCAAACTTAAAGAGCACTGAAGGCACAACTCTAGCAGTAGTGCACCTCTAGCTCGGTCGTCCTTTCCGACAATACTCGATGCTCAGGTTTCAGGAAACCGGAGGGTCAGAAACGTCTATTTTCACGAGCAAATGATGAACTAGAAAAGGGTAGTTATAATAGGCAGAACTAGCAAAGGGTAGTTATCCAGTTATCACACTTTCGTGACAACTGACAAGGAACGGCCAGTTTATAATTGGCAGAACTAGCAAAGGGTACTGTTCAAACTGTCGTCAAGAAGGGGGACCCCTAAAACTAAAAGGCCAGGGCACATGCGTTTGCGTTGCGACGGCAGCAATCCTGATTGGTGAATGATGCCGATAGAGGACCTTATGACGATGACGATGATCGATGGTCAGTTCAGTTCGTTGCGCCACGGCATGAGCAGGTCGTTTCCGCTTAAGACGATCGAGCGAGGCCGGGGATTCCTCCCACTGGAACCAAATTAAGGCAGTTTCGCCGTAGTGCCGGTACATATATATATAAATATAAACAGCCAGCATTTGGATTGAAACAATCTGCACGCCTTCTGGTGGTGGTGCTCGTTCAGTGAGTTCGTTCGTTGGTGACCGGTGAGGATAAGCATTGTCTAGTGCCACTGGGACGACGGCGGCCAACCAATTCAACCCAAGTCGTACGCGGATGATGGTTGAGACGTGCAGGGGTGGATCTCACTCACGTTTCGGCGAGTGCCGCCACAGACATGCCATGAATGTCTCCACTCTCCACTTCGTTCGCAGCTAGCGCGCCGGCCATCAGGGTTTGCCTATTTAGTAGGAGTACTAGGGTTCTAGCCATTTTTTTGCTGTGGGCATCATGGGCACCATTGCCTTTTAAACAAAGGCCGCCGGGTTTTGTTTTGGAGAAAAGCTAAAACTCAATCAGGTGATGTAAGCCTTTTCATCACCCGGTTTCTCCACCACGCGCGCCGGCGGGCCAGTGACGCCAGAGGCGGAAGCGGCGGCGCGGTGACGGTCTGGAGACGGAGGTGGAGGAGGCGTGCTTAATGGGCCGCAATGCATGTCTCCACTCTCCACTTCGTACGATGCTGCTTTGAGAGAGAGAAAACATAGTTGCTGCAGAGGGCCGCAATGTCGATGGGCCGCCTTTCAGCCCATCCATGAACGGACGACGATCACACTGCGGGCCATTATTTAGCCCGCAAACCGAAGCCGCCTGACCTGCAAAATGTGGGCAGTAGCCAGACGGGCCCGGCCCTGCTGGTTCTCGGTTGAGACTTGAAATCGTTTTTTTTCTGTGCCCTATATCTATTCCAGAATTAGCCAAATTTATTTTTTATAAAATTATTTTTACTATATTCATAAAAATATTTTAAGTCTATAATATTGATGTTCTACGTGTGTCGCAAAAATATCCTAACTTTATAGAGAAAATATTTTGTCTTCGTAAGATTCTCGCATGGACGCCAGTAATAGGATTCTTTTTTTTTTTTTTTGAACGTAAGCCAGTAATAGAATTCTAACACCAACATCCTACTGTTCATATCCACGCAACGCTGTTCCTCATAGCGTGTTCGCTGGCGACGTCAATGTTTGAAGGAAGCAACACAAGTGCACAACAAACTACCCATACTGTCCTTTCAGAGCACTAGACCAGGTGCTACTTGGTGGTGTGCGTTGCAGCGCCCACGCTAGGCTCTCTAGGATTGCCAAAATGAGGATTTTGCACTTTTTTGTTTCTATTTTATACTGTTCAGAATACACACAGTTGAGTGGGATTTGAAGAATGGGGATGAGAATTCCCTTAGAGATAGCCTAAGGATTTAGATAACCATGCCACCTATCAACTAAATAGACAATTAGTTGTAAGTACTAATACACGTGTAAATAATAGATATTTGAGTTCGAATGAGCATGTCATTTTTTAACTCTAAGGTAATCTTCAGCAGTATACACATCCCACTGCTTATATTTTAAACTCCATCTTATCAATTCTAGAATAGTGTTTTGCACGTTCCGCTTGAAATGGCATAACCAACCAAACTACTGGTACTCTTTGCCTCATTCATGTTTGTTTGAATATTGTTTTTGCGTGTTAATTCGTGCCTCTTTTGTGCCTTAGTATTGTAGACGTTCGTGTGGCAGGCACGCAGCGAATGGCATCGCAGACGGCAGTGCATACTTGGCAGACCTACGCGGAATGCCTGAAGAGCAGAATGCGTCAAGGGAAATAAAAAGAGTTGGCCGGATAGAAAAAACAAGGAAAGACGAAATTAATGGCCATTTGATTGATGTCCTTCTTTTTTCATTAAATCCACGACAAGAAAATTATCAGATGGATATGTGTACGTAATGAAGTGAAAAAATAAAAATACTAAGAATCTTCTATTGTTTTTTTAGACCTTTCCGGTCCTTTTTTAAATTTGTGAAGTGGGGCCAATGCGAACGATATACGTTCATCTTTCGAGTACTGTACCGGGGGAAACCATCGACCGTACATCATCATGAGACCCCGGGAACGTAACTGCCGCAATCAGGCAGCGCGGATTGATGAATTGCTCCGCAACGGAGCGGTTGAAGACTTGAGACGAGACCACCCAGCCAAAACCAGCCGGCCTTGTTGAACGCCCGGGAAAATGATGATCCATGATGAGCCCCGCCTGCGCCCGTGGTGCCAAAAGCCTGCGCCGAGAGTTATACCACCGCTCTCGCCACAAGCCCGCAACAGTACGCGCCACCATGATGGCGCCGAGACGCCGGGACACTCATCGCTCGACACCAATGCCATGCCCATGCAGCTAGCTGCTCCCGTCAGCTTTGCCGTCTCCGCGGCCATCCAGATCCATCCATGCATCCATCCCATAATGGTGCCGCACCGGCTCGGCCCTGTGCGGCAGTGAAGAAGATTCAAGGCGGCCATGGAGGTCCCTAGCTGGTGGCTCCCGGCCCCCTGCCGGATTTGTCGCCGTGTCCGTCGCTCCATCCGTCGTCGGCGCCCGGCCGGCCGATCCCCGCCCGCTTTGCGTGACCACCGGCTGTTTGTTCGTTCTCGGATCCTGAGCCGGGCGGGGCCGGCGGGGCCGGGGACAGGACGCCGTGCGTGCTCGTTGGTGACTACCATGCCGGCCGTGTGTGTGTCTGGGCATTGGACTTGGAGCCTGAACCAGACATGCCGCGCCTGCGCGTTCTTCAGCGCTCATTATTGGGTGGGAGGGATTGGACCCGCCATCTTCAGTAGGGGCAGGGGCAGGCCGGGTCTACATACACGAGCTCGTCTTCTCTCGGTGTACAGTCGTCAGCTCGTCACAGACTTGATTGTGTACCACTCAAATGCTACACAAGGCCTCATCGTCCGCCTGTATGGAGCCTGCTACAGTGCGTTTACAGACTTTGGAGGAGTGAACGTTGAGAGTGAGCGAGAGGATGGAGACACAGACAGCTTGGTGGTCAAACACCGTACCACATAATCAGGTTTGCACATTGAGAAAAAAAAAAGAGAACGCCTCATCATCAGGCTATACGGTGCTGCATTTACGAACAGTAGCACAGATCGTAGTTCATGCAGTGTACGACCTGCGCTCACTGCACCCTGCTCTACGAACAGGAACAGATCGCAGACACCAGCAGAGGAGAGACAGACAAGGCCTACACAGCAGCACAACGCTTTAATTTTGGCTTTACAACAGCAACAGCAACAGCGGCTCGGCTAACCGAAGAGAGTAGAATACTAGGGAGCAGTAGAACACAGGACAGCGGCTCAGCTAGTAGTAGAACACAGGAGCACACATCACGCACAGTACAAGCAACAACAGCGTCACACACGCACACGCTAGGACAGTGCAGCTTATGGTTCGTCGGTGCAGTTACTTAATTGTAAACGCTATATATCGCCTTCCGCCTTGAGGGTAAAACTTTTCCATGCAAGGATCGAAGGCCTGGCTGTCAGCGACTAGATCAACGTTGTCGTCAGATCATCAGGCCAGGAGCCAGAAGTTCTTCTGCCACCGGGTGCTGATGAGGTAGCCGCCGACGCCCTTGCTCTGCCGCCGCACCGCCAGCGTCAGGCACTCCGCCCGGCTGATGCACTCCTCCACCAGCTCCTCGCTGCTGCTCCGCATCCAGCTGCATGAATCAAGTATTTTATTTCAGGTATTTTTATTCACAACGTACTCCTACTCCTACAATCACTAGCATAAATTAACATGGCAGTTTGACTAAGCGGCTGGTGAAAAAGGTTTTCTGACGCTGTAAGATCTGACTCATCACTTTCAGAAGCGTACAATACAGCAGCAAGAAATGGCAGGGCAGCACAGTACAGCCATACGGTTCTTGGTGGTTGCTCCAATTGGGAGATCGGATAGATTAAACTGCAAGGACGACAAGGAAAAGGGCATCTCCGGTTTATGGATGGCACATGGCGGCCGCTGTCTGCTAGTTTTTGACCCAAGGCACGGCAGAGCACCCCCATCCTGCTCCTGCACTGTTCTCTCTCTGCTAAAAGTCCCTGCTCACTGTTCTTCCCAAAATCGCCAGCTCGCCAAACAGTTGTTCGGTAGCAACGAAACTTGAGCTGCTACATGTATACAGTATATAACTATATATGTTCATCTGAAAGTTTCAGGCATAAGTTTCTGAAACCTGAATAATCATGGGCGTGAAAGAGCGGCGTGCATGAACTGATACTCTGATAGGCTGTGTGTGACAGCTACGCGAGATTCTATTCCCTCTTTTCACCTTTGCACAGGCCAACACTGATCCGTGACGATGTGAACGCGGGCGGTGCGTGCACATGACATGCATGGATGCACATGTGTGCGGTGTGTGTGTGTGCGGTGTGCTTACCAGCAGAAAGGCGAGGGCTTGCGTTGGCTGAGCACCAGCACGGACGCCTCCAGCTTCTTCACCTGGCTGAGCACGGTCGCCAGCTTGGGCCCCTGGATCACAAGCGCCTCCACCTCCACCTACCAATCCATCACACACACAAACGCAATTTCTTATGACATCGCAGACAGATACAGTGACGCATGCACGCACGAGCACGCCGTTTTCACGGGGCTACAAGACGAGCACCATCCGCGCGTGCTTCCACTGCAAACACAGTGGCTGGACACAAGTACACTGAAATATTATTATGCTAATATGCTATAGGAGTAGTATTATGGAGAAACGGCAACTGGAAAAAATTAATAGTTCGACTGTACTTGTTATAGACTTATATAGTGTATATAGTTCCTAAACTGACAGAAATTCAGCGCGTAGAGGAATTCTAAATTGTTAGGGAGATCTCAGGCTGTTATTCTGGGCATCTTGCTTTTTATGAAGCTCAGGCCTCTTTTTAGCTTTAGGGCTGCCACCATGATCCATCAATGAAAAGGGTGCCTATGACTCTGTCCATCTCTTTTCATGAACGTTCTCTGATCTGATCTAGCCACCTACTCTACTTGCTTGCATAACTCTTGCCTCCAGGCAGTCACTGGCCCAAGAAACCCCCCACAACTTGATCCGAGAAAAAGCCATTGGACCAACAGTAACTTGTTAAGTGCTTACAAATTTCACTGCACGCATGCACTGCTTTTTTTTTTTACTTACGAACTCGGTAAAGGTAGTTTTTTTAACTTGAAAGTTCAACCTTATTATTGTTATTAGTGCAGATTAAGGTCATAATGCACATTGTAGAATACCTCATAGCATGCTTAAAAGTACTAAAAATGAGCTCCAAAGCACATATCTGTATTACGGAATCAAATGAAGGTCCTAAAGCAGAATGTGAAACACCTAGCTCCGCAGTATAATTAAACTGAAGGTTCTGAAAAAAATGTGCCTGACGAACCTTTCCTTATCTGTTTACTGTGCTGTGCATGTGTGTAATATCGCCCAAACGGGTTGCCAAAAAAGAACAAGCTGCGAATCATCACAGGATGCGCGTGAACGAAGAACGCGGACGCACCTCAGGCTTGCAGGCCTTGCAGAGCGCGCCGAGGGAGTTGGCGAGCGCGGAGGCGTCCTCCCCGCCGCCGCTCCTGCTCCCGCTCCCGCTCTGCGGCGGCAGGACGTGGAGCAGGGTGAGGAAGTCGCCCTTGTTGGCGACGTGGGTGAGCGCCCACATCATGGCGTGCTTGGCGCCGGAGCTCTGGTCCACCACCACCATCACGCGCTTCCGCCCCGCCGCGGCCGCCTCCTCCGTCCTGTTGCAGAACCCGCCGCCGCGGCGGTGGCCCCGCCCCGCCCTCGCCTTCTTCCTGGACCAGCGCCGCGACCCGCGCCTGCCGCCGCCGCCGCACTCCCACTCCTCCTGCAGCAGCTGGTGCGGCGCGCCGCCGCCGCCGCCGCCGCCGTCGCTCGAGCTCAGCTGCCGCAGGAAGTGCTCGCTGCTGCCCCCGCTGCTTCCCATCGGTCTCCTCCTCCTGCTTCCCCGGGGCCAGGGGGCCGGGAGCCCGGGACAGCGCGCGGCTCGGTGAGTGTGCGCGCTGGGGTGGTGTGTGCTGGGCTTGGCTTTGGTGCGCGTGAACGTTCGGTCTTGTTCTATAGTGGAGGCGGGCACAGCCGCACAGGTGAGGGTGAGACTAGGGAGGCGAGTACGAGTCAGCGGTTTTGGATCGGGATTAGTTCACGTCACATCTTATGTTTCGATACTAATTAAAAATATCAAAATGTTTAATTAGAAACTAAATACATAATTGAGGAATAAACATCGAGATAAATTTATTAAATCTAATTAATATAGAAATTAGCGACTAGTTATCGTAACATCACATTTGCTACTAATCATAGATTAATTAGGTTTAATAAATTCATCTCGCCGTTTACTCTTCATCTGTGTAATTAGTTTTATAATTAGACTATATTTAATATTTCTATCTAACATCGAAACATTCGAAGGAACGAAAACTAAATTCTAGTTCGGATATCCAAACACCCCACGCCCCCCTCTCTAAATCAGGTGTTTGGCTAGAGTTGGTACGGTAGCAATTCAATACTACTCCATCAGTTAACAAATGTACGGATACGGGTTGGGAGACGGCTAGCGATGATAAAAGTCGGTAAAAAAAGTCCATCTGTTCCTGCAAAATGATATCCGTGCAATCATATGCTGGAACAGTTACTCATCGATACCCATTATATGGGCAACAAAGAAGGTACACCTTGACTACAACTACAAATATGACCCGCGTTTTCGGCAGCTTGTACAGGGCCCGGCCACTTGTCCGTACCTTATCGTTTAACACTACTGTGCGGCGTCGTCGACGACTCAGTCTCATGTGTGTCTTGCCAGTGCGTGTGTAAATGCATTTCTCATCATTAAGTGCCATAAGCAACTACGTTTTACTGCACATGGTCTCTTGTAGTATTTCTGATGGCTGATTTTACGGCACTAGATCTATTCGTTCTGCTGCAGTGAAGGAATTCGTATCTTTTTTTTTACGTTTTCTTTGAAGGGGGCATTTTTCATCTTTATTTTGTGTTTCGGGTGGATATTCATTGTTCTGGTTATGTAATACCTTCAGGATTAACACCGTTGGCTACCTAGGGCCAAACTCCAACGATATTGACATTTTAAGGATGTTGGTACTGTTTAGCACTATTTTGACACCATAGACAAAATTGAATTTGACATAAAGGATGGGATGAGAAAGTTGCTTGAATTGGCCTAAGGTTATATAAAGATATAGACATCTTCGTCGATTGCAAATTCACTAGGTGGGTCTGGTTGGTTTTAGCAGATTGGGTGGCATGCACTGAACTAAGCCCATCTAACTCGGGGCTCGCGATTTCATTCCACAACTGGTGGTCTGCCATGGCCACACTTCATAGGCCTCAAGGCGAGGTATGAGATCTTTATTCATCGTAGTTTGCTGGGAATTGTGGAAGGAGCGCAAAGTTCGTATTTTTTACCTCTCCAGAGGCCCCATCCTTTAAGGTTGCTGCTAGGATCAACCTTGAGCTTACCTGTGTGGCATTTGGATAGACTTGTGAGTAGGTTGTGAGTTTGCCGGTGTGGCAGTTATTATTTTTTTTGTTAACCGTTGCACAATCTTGTTTTGGACATCTAGCCTCTTCTTTTTCAATATAACCGACGGCTCTTCTACCGGTTTCGTTTAAAAAAAAAAAGATATAGGGGCAGTTATTATCAAACCGAAGCATCCACATACGAGAAAACCAGAGCCCGCATTCCAAAGTATAGTCCAAGAAAAGTGTTTGAGTTTAACACGAGATTTGTAAGAAAAGATCTGCGCCACAGGTCGTTTTAGGTCGATGAGGTTATGGGCAACTAATAACTTTCATGTTCCAGTCTAATTGGGTCGTTCTGAGCCTTTGCTCTTGTTAGTTTTTTTTATTTTGCCACAACAGTTCTTGTCGTTCTCAATAAAAAATGTGCTCGGCAACTTATTTTTTATCTTTTATATCCAAATATTTAGCTCTTATCATCTATTTCTCTAGATAAGAAACATCATCTTAGGAACCCGCTAAGTTCCATAAAACCTCTACTTATATTTTCTATCGATTTTCTGTGGCTTCATCCATATAGTGCATTTCTGTGGCGCACACGTTGGTATGGTATCACTCAAATTCTAGTAATGCACGAGAAATTCATCTGGTATAAATAATTGATGTGTCTATAAATAACAAAAACACTAAGAGGACACATAAATACATAAATAAGATCAAAATAACCTCAAGCAGCGTAATATCATATATTATATTTTTTGAAAAAATAGTCTAGTTACATATTTTTCTGATCTAAAACAAATTAGTTATAAATTTTTAGATACTAAATTATTTTGTTTTTTCTAAATTAAAAATCACACTTAAAACTACCTTAGAGACAAATATGCTCAATTTTAATAGTTAGATCATCAAAGATAATCGGTTTTGAAGTTCGATGGTTAAATCTAAACTTCGACAATAGTTCAATTGTAAAAAAACAAACTTAATTTCTTTGCGTTAAAAGAACACACGAGTACACATGCAAGATTGAAGATGGAAAAAAAAACTTGTAATGCATGTTGATGGCCATAATGTTGGTTGTATTCTAGGAGTACTATGTACAAGATCTTTGGTTAAGGCAGGGTGGACAAAAGGGTAGCACTTTACTTCTGTTTGGTGCAGCAGGGTTGTGCTGGGCTTTATGGCTTTCTAGAAATGATATTATTTTTTATAAGACTCAGCCAAAATTCATTATACAGGTACTTTTCAGAGAAACTCATTGGCTTCTGTCATAGGCCAAATTGCAGCCAAATGAAGATCAAGCCAAGTGGTCGTTCGGGGCTGCCAACAGTTAGAGACGGTAGCTTTACAAGTGTGTGTCTTTTGATTGACCATATGTGGCTAGACTTTCTTTTCCGGTGATTTGAACTCTGCTAAGTACTGTGGTGTGAGTTGTAATAAAAATCGGTCTGATTCTCTCCAAACGAGAGACGAAGCCGAAAACCATGTTTCCATTATCTTAAAAAAAAATGTATCGCGGGAGGCTCCAAATCACTCGCATGACACTTTTCACATTCCCTGAATCAGCGCCATAGAGATGACTGTTATTCGACACACACTTCTTGGTTGGTGTACATCTCTACCATGTGACTTTTACTACTACGGAAACACCTGGATCTACAAACGCTATGATGAAGACGACACCGACTCCATTGATGCCAGCGTCTTCAGATGCTCTTCGGTGACCACAAACAGCTTGTCGTTGTCCCGGATGACGTCAATGGAGTCGATCTCCGCTCCATCGCCGTTCATGATCACCGCCTTCTCCCCATCAACTTTCAGTTTGTCGCCTGAAGAAAAAAGCAAGAAGAACAAAAGAACAAGGTTCAGTGACTCCACGCGGCAGTGAATTTGCCACGGCAACCGAATGAGCGGTGCTTTCTGCGCCTTACCGACGACGGCCTTGAATTCTTCCATGGTGGCGGGCAGATTGATGAGCTTGCCAGCTTCCGAGCTGCGGGTTCGGACAAACGGGTGGCCCTTGTATATGCTCACCCGAGGCCACAGCACGTTGTCCGAGCTTGGGCTCTGGGACCTGCCCTGACGGCCGTGCCCCGACGAGCCGCCGTCAGGGACCACCGCCGGTGAGTCGATGATGTTTATCTGGTGTCCGAGCTCCCGCTTCTCCAGGAGCTCGCGCAGCTCGGCCGGCGACATCGTCAGCCGCGCGGCGCCGGAGCCAGAGCCGGAGCCGGAGCCGGAGCCGCCGCCGTCGTCGAGGCACAGGCACGCCTTGTCCACGCTGGCCCCGTTCATGATCAGGAACCTGGCCGCGTCCGCGTGTCCCTCGGCCATGGCGACGCGCAGCGCGGTGGCGCCGTCGTGGTCCTCGGAGTCCACGTCCAGGCCGAGCTTGAGGAGGTCCCGGAGCGCGGCGAGGTCGTTGCGGCGCGCCGCGAGGCAGAGGACGTCGCCGCCGGCGTGCGGGTTCGACGCGCGCGCGAAGTGGTACAGGATGTTGAAGATCTTGTGGTGCCCCGCGGCGACGGCGTGCCACATCGCCGTGCTGCCCTGCGCGTCCTTGATGTTGGCGTTGCACGCGTGCTTCAGCAGCACCAGCACGCAGTCCTCGTACCCCTTGGACGCCGCGATGTGCTGTCACTCATGTGAGGTATCAATCGTCAGAATGGCTGCGCGTGCAATGCGAAGAGACGATCTGGATTCGCGTGTGTGTGTTCGCTTACCAATGCTGTTCTTCCCTTGGCGTCACCAATGTCAGCGTCCTTCCCTGCCCTGAGGAGGTCCTCGAGTAGGCCGCTGTTCCCCATGGCGGCCACCGTCAGGACGTTGTTGGCGTCGTCGTGCTCGCCGGTGTTGTCTCCCAGCAAGTCCTCGACCTTCATGCCGTGCATCTCGACCTGATGCTACAAAGTTCGTTCGTCACATGCCAGCCAGATTGCAGTGCAGATTGTGTTCAGTTCAGGCTTCTTGAGCCAAGAGATCGAGCTGCCTGCGACAGCGCGAGACAATTATTATAAATAATAGTAACCTTGATGAAGTTCTTGATGATGATGACGCTGTCCTCGGGCCTGCTCTGCATGGCCTCCTTGAGCGAGGCCTGCTTGAGCCGCAGCAGCTGGCACAGCGTCCTGGTCCGGAACGTGAAGCCCTGCGCGCGGTCGCTGAGCGCGCTGACCTCGCCGAAGATGTCCCCCGGCCGCGCCAGCATGGCCTCCACCCGCTCGCGCTCGGCGACGCCGTCGAACAGCACGACCTCCACCTCGCCGGAGACGACGACGTAGACGTCCTCGGGCGCCTCGTTCTGCACCACCACATCCTCCCGGGGCGGGATGTACTCGGGCTTCATCTTGGTGGCCAGCCACAGCAGCGTCTCCCTGGAGGCGCCCTTGAAGAGGTAGACGTCCTTGAGGACGGGCAGGAAGAGGTGCTCACAGATGCCCTTGCAGATGGACTTGGGCAGCTGGTCCATGAGCTGCTGCTGGTTCAGGCTCTCCGCCCTGAACTTGAGGCACATGTAGGCCAAGATCTGCTGCTTCAGCCGCTGCGGCAGGTGGTTCCGGCCCACGAAGCTGGACGCCGCCCTGATGCTGTTCCTCTGCACGCCATCACCATTCACAATTTCACATTCAGCAGGCATTTTGCACGGGATCAGCAGCGAGTGGCTCCTAGATAGTGCTTACAAACTCCATGGTGCGGCGGGTGCCCTCGACAACGAGGTTGGTCATGTTGCCGATGAGGTAGGCGGTGAGGCCGAGGTTGAAGAGCATGTAGAAGATGTTGAAGACCATCTCGAGGGTGTTCTGGGCGTGCAGGTCGCCGTAGCCGACGGTGGTCATGGTGGTGATGGACCAGTAGATGGAGGAGATGTAGCGGATCCGCAGGCTCGCCTGCCGGAAGTTGGGGATCGCGGCGCCGATCCACGTCTTGTCACGGTGCGGGTACCGGTCGGCGATCAGGTAGTAGAGGCACCCGGCGCAGTGGACCAGGAACAGGGTCACCTGAATGAATCAAATCAACGCGCAAGGACGCGGCGGCGCAAACGCTTCAGAACAGGATCAGGGTTCTTGAACAGTCATATCAATGGATCCATCGATGGAGAATTGGAGATGGTTACCGACCGCGACGAGACGCGCGCAGCGGATCCAGAAGTAGCTGAAGCGGATGTCCTTCTCCAGCCTGGTGAAGAACTGCTTGACCAAGCGGAGACGCCAGAGCCGGAGCACGCCGAGGAGGCTGTACGCGGCGCCCTCCCTGACCTCGCCGGTGACGAGGTACGCCAGGCCCTGGAAAGGGATCGTCGACGCCACGTCCATTATGAAGAAGGTCGACAGGTACCTACGCGACCAGAGAACAGCAGATTAAAGCTCGCCGTGTCAAGTGTCAACGAAAGATCAACGGATATTCAATCGTGGCTGGATTCAGAATGAGCTCGAGCAACCTTCGAAATGGCCCGTGGGCCAGAAAGCGAAGCCCATGGGCAGCCGGGTGTCCCGGTTTTCTATCTTCTTTTTCTCTTTTTTTTTTCTCGTTCTTTACTTAAAAATCTAAGGGAATGTTCCCGTTACTACGTTTTTCAAATTCCTGTGCTCCAAATAGGACCCTAAGGACTCTTTAGAAATAGTGTAGTAATTTTGATAAGAATCATTCAAAAAATTCATAGAAATGTATAGAAGTAAAAAAATCCCACACATTTTAAAATGTTCTAAAATAAATTCTTGTTGTTGTTCATAATTAATCAAGTATTAAACTGCATGGCTCATGGCTGCTGGCTGGTGTGCATCCAGAATATCGAATCTGTCACACGGGAGCAAGGCAACAAACGATACCTACCACTATTTTGGTGACGGTGCGGTGGTCCTGTCATTTGTGCGTGCTGTCCGAGAGCTGCACGCTATGTCTGTGCATGCTGCACAGTGGCTCAGTAGTCGTCAGTACTGCTCGCGTCCGATCAACGGGCCTTGCAAGGCCACAGCTTGACAAACCAAACACGTACGGTGTAGGGCCCTATCTGGTTAGTTGTAATGTGACAATCAATAATGCAGTTTGGCTTTGGGTCCCATATACTCTAGATATTGATTACTAACCATCTTTTCTTTTCTCCTTTTTGTAATAATAATCCTCAGTATCATTATGATTTCTTGACCTAAGCCTTGAAATAATTCCCATATATTAGTTGCTTTCTTGACTAAAATATGTAGCCACGTGCACTTCTCGAAATCTCTCTAGCATAGAATATTGGTTTAGAATAATTCCAATCAAATTGAAAACAGTATCTCTCTGATCTTAATGGTGTGATGGCTACTGGCATGGGCATGCCTCGTTAACAAATTACAAACCCGCATGCATGGTCAGAAACGAAAACTCAGCAGCGCAATTGATCTAACAACACCAACCACCGTGCCATTCATTCTCTCACGGATCGATCGGTTGGTGCCTTGGTGGTAAACTTTTTGACCACTGTGGCAAGCATGCAACGCCAGGCCGTGGAACGGGCGGCAGCGAGAGAGAACGGCATGGTGTGTGATGCAGGCTAGCTGCAGTGCAGCAGTGCAGTGCGAGAGGCCGGCGTACCTGAAGGTAATCTTCCTCCTGTCGCGGACGAGGAGCTGAGTCCTGGGGTCGATGTAGGCGACGAAGAAGGTGAGGACGATGTCGACGGCGAAGAAGAGGTCGACGACGATGTCCGCCACCTCCAGCCCGCCCTTGGGGGACGCGTTCATGAACGCCACCTCGAACGGGTACACCCACGCCGAGTAGGCCACCAGCACCACCATGAACGTCTCCCAGCACCTGCAGGACGCATCATCCCATTCCCATGGCATGTCAAATTCACCAGATCATCGCACGATCGGCTATGATGTGTAGGACATGTATCGTCAGCTCATCGATCAGTAGCGAGCGATCGAGCTCAGATCGTCACCTGTATCTGGAGTCGAGCGGCGAGATGACCCACTTGTCGGAGCCGGCGTGTGACTGGCCGTGTCCGGACGGCGGCCCGCCGACGCCGAGCGGCGGCAGGATCACCTTGGACAGTATCCGGAGGTTGAAGGAACCGGACCCCGATGAGCCAGAAGTTCCGCCGGACCCCGTACCGGAGCTGCCGGACCCCGACCCCGAGCTGCCGGAGCCCGAGCTGGAGCTGCTCATCTCCAAGCTCGATCTCTTCATTGCGCAATGCTATGCTATGACTTCCCTGCAGAAGCCAGCAACACTCCTATATCTAGGATACACACACACACAAGATGCGCAGCTTATGGGCTTGTGGCAGCCTGCTGGCCGGCGATCGTTGCCGGCGGCGGCGGAGAAAGGCAAAAGGAAAGCGAGGGTCAGATCAGATCAGACCGGGACCCAGAGCCATGGCATCGAAATTATGAAGCCGAGAATCAACGCATCAATAATGGAGGGAGGAGGGTGAGGATCTGAGAGGGGGAAGGTGGCGCTGTCCGGGCCGAGACGACAGTCACGACAGTGACCTCCAGGCGCAGCAGCCAGTAGCTGCACACACACATCTCGCGAGCTGCAGGTCAGCAGCTGCGTGGATTTGTACGCTGTCGAGCGAGCAGTGCGCGGCCCGTTGAGACCGGTGGGTGTGGCTGAGAATTCTCGGAGATTTTCTCTCAGCGATTAATTGTACGTTTGCACAGTTTAATCTATCGATCTATCACCGCTATTAGGCTGGGCGTATGGAACGTGCATATCGACGTGGAAAGGTGTTTGGGGTCCATGCAAGCGGCAAAGCCTACCGTGTCTGTCCCCGGCGCCAAGCATATGCCGCCGTGCCGGTGCCATCAGGTCATTTTTCGATTGGAGTTTTGCGCCATGGATTCGATTGCTCAACGGCGACAGCAGGACAGTGCAGTCGGTGTATACTGTATAGTCTGTAAGCATTCTCTGCAGCTTGCGCGCCTGATCCATGCATGTTTATCACGATCTTCTTCATGACGATTCTGCTATCACGCTACAGTTCATTTTAGCGATCAAATCTGTCCCCCACCATCCCCACGTACTTCAGGTGCATATATCCTGCCGTTAACATTGTGGCTAGGTATGCTGTCGTCGTCGTCGTCAGACACACGACAGTCGATCCTCATTCTGCAATTCTGCTACTTTTTAACCGTGTGAAAAATTGTATGATTGATTTACAGAGCGATAGGTTTCGATGTCAGATAGACTCTGCAGGTAGTAGAGTTGGTGTGCATAATAACACGGGGTCTCTCCGAGATGAAAGAAGTTAGTGAGAATAAATATGAGATTTTTGACGAGCCATATTGTCATCGAATGCATGGAAACAGCAGAATAAGACCGATGACCCAACGTTAGCCAAACATACGCTCCAGGCTACTGGAAGACCATCTGCTTAGCCACACAATGACACAAGCCACAACAAGTGGTACCGGCCGGGGTATTTACCTGTGGGCCTGTTGGTTAGTATTCGTGAAATGGCATTGCGCCACATCGTGTGTCCTTGATCGTCTTTTCTGATTTCCAATTCCACGGATAGGTACATAGGTTGCACCAATCACCGCATATCCTTTCTTGTCAGGCGCCTTTTCTTCTTCTTATTGGATCCTTCACCCGCCACCTGCGAGAAAAGGGAGAAGACGCCTCACTTGTCAGTGCAAAGTAAAAAAACACATGTACTCGTGCTTATTTACATATTTCAATAATCACGTCAAAATTTACATGAAAATTTCAATAAAAAATATCAATGGAAAGATGATCCAAAGATCTACATACATATAAAATTTGAGAATGAACAACAATGTGTGCAAGGAGAAAAAAAAAGAAAACCAGCAACTTCTTAGCAGGTTGCGGGTACACAATGTAATACATTTATATTCTCTTTTTTTTGTTTCTCCCCACACGAATGTTTGTTTTGTCTCAAATATGTACGTAGATCTTTACATCGTCTTTCCATGGATATTTTTGGTTGAATTTTTCATGTAAGTTTTGAGGTAGTTTTTGAAGGATACAAATAAGTACAGGGTCACCTATACAACCAGTGACCTCCTCTAAGCTAACCATCTATCAGGGTGAAGTCAGAATTAAGGTGTTGTTTGGTTGGGCATTTTTGGCCCGTGATCGATTCACTGCGTAAATGGATTTTGTTGTTTCGTGTTTGGTTGGGTTGAGTCTGTAATCGATCACGACGGGACCGCATTCCAAGTAGTAGAACCTCGATACCACTCACTTCCTGCTGTTAGCTAATTCCGCTGCACACTACTGCTTTGCCTTACCAAACAAACGAGTTAATCGATGCGCTGTAACAGGTGGCACCCACATCCATTCTCATTGCTTTTTTTTTTCTTGAGAACCAATCTCATTGCTGTAACCGCTCCATAAGTTGAAGAGGCATATAGAGGTGCCCAGCAGACAATGAGGAACGAGCTCCATAAGTTGGATTGTACCCGCCCTCCCCCCCCCCCCATCGTAATTATTGTTTGATGGTTCACACAACTGATTAATACTATGAACAAACCATTTTGCCCCCTGACCGTCGTAAACATCAAACATTTCCATCTGGAGATATATATTACTCGTTAAAAAGCATCGCGCCACATCGTGCGGTAACATGAACTACAAAAAAAATCGGGCTATTGTCACGTAACTTATTGCAACACCATTATTTTTGTTGCATAAGAGATGTGCTATTGCCATGTTTTTAAAAATGTGTGACAAATCATTCAATTTATTGCCACCAATTAATGTCTGTGGCTATATTATTATGAGGTGTTGCAAAAGAAGGATCATATTGCAACTTGAATTTAAAGTGCAGCAATAAATTAGATATATGGCCACAGAAAATTATTGTTGCGATTCACTACATCTTCCGTTGCAAAAATTAATCAAATTTGCAATACAACTGTGTCGATGCAACAGATTCACTTTTATTGCAACGGAAATAGCATTGTTGCAAGTTATGTAACATATTGTCGCTGTTGCAATAGGTTCCGTTTCTTATAGTATTGCCAAGTCAAGTCGAAGGAACAACTCGTTCCTTTGAAATGTCACTGGACGACGCTGTCCATCGTGCATGCCAGACTCACCCGCGACGGATGAGGGGACCTCGAAAACCAAATACACTATAAGAATAGGTTTGGGCCCTCCTGTTTTCATCTCATCTTTTAGGACATCTTAGGAGCGTCACCTAAATAACTAGCTAAAGCTAAGACTGTCTCCAATGAAGCGTGTAAACGCTCTGCCTATTGTACAAATCGGTATTGTAGCGCTACTGTAAATAGAGAGGGGGTAGTTGGAATAGTAGATAGGACATCCTTTTACTCCATCCGTTGGAGACGGTTTAAGTGACCTCTTCTAAGCGTAGGCCCCTACGATTAGGTGAGATAGAGCGGATGCTAATCATAGCCTATGTGTTCTTCTCCCAAACTCAACCTTCCTGCATGTGTGACGTGCTAAACAATATTGGGCTTAATTTTTGCCCAGTAGCATACAACATGTGTAACTTGATCTTTCATTCTTTTAACGCAGAAAACTAAAAACCATCGTCCCACACAACATAAAAATTGGGGGGGGGGGATCCTTATATCAATTTTGCTACCTAAACTAGAAATCAAGGATTTTATGCTCCTTCAACTGTAAAAATTATTTATGTTTCCACATCGGGTGGTTTTAGAGTAGTTTTGTGAAATGTGGAATGATGCCATGTCAGCACATTTACGTAGGGCATGTCTAGACACTACATGGCGCCATGTTAGCAGCAACTGAGGTAAAAGTAGTCTTATTTGATATTGGGGCCGTATCAGTCGGTGGGTCAAAGCCTTTGAAGTGGCTAATGCGGAGGGTTGCGCTATTAGTAAATGCGACCTAAATGTAGGGGAAGCAATGAGGAAGAGCATAGGGATACGGGAAAGCGACGAGGAAAGGCGGGGAGATCTGGAAGCGTGGCGGGAGAGTGACGAGGAAGGGTGGACAGATTTGTGGGGAACAGGTAGTGTGGATGGAAAATTTTAGATTGGCAACGTACCATGGGTTTGAGGCTTAAAAAACCACACAAAGAACCAGTGGCGAAACCTAATCCAGCTTGACCCGATCAACACGTCGGGTGGGTGTGATACCTCTGGTATCTCGATAACTTATTTTATGCATATCATGCTCATCTTGTCATTTGGAAGGGTGTTTGAACATGTTTGAGTAAAAGAAAACATCCAAAAATAACACTAGGTAAAAAAAAACAAATATTTAAAAGTGCAAACTCAAACTGTTTTGACGTGTAGTTCAAAAACATAAAGAAACCAATTAATATTTTATTTACAGAACTTGTATAGAACAACGTTTCTGAAAACTTTCATATAGGGCG
Organism: Paspalum notatum; assembly: GCA_022530915.1. Lineage (NCBI taxonomy): Eukaryota > Viridiplantae > Streptophyta > Magnoliopsida > Poales > Poaceae > Paspalum > Paspalum notatum. Next base: position 32,454,532 of record CM039692.1, read on the forward strand.
TTCTCTCTGGATGTGCATAATTTCGGAATTTTAGGCAAAACAATCTCAGGGTCAAATATGGATGAATGCAGCCCTTCACGAAACTTTTTGAGTTTTCTGTGTTACTAAACCTTTCCATTTAAACTTTGTATACCAAAATCTGAGGTATTTTCATGTCACACAACATTTAAATTGTGACCTTTATATAAAGGTATCAATATTTTAAATTAGGGGTAAATTTAACAGCAGCTCAGTTTTTGGTCAAACTAAAGTCAGTTTAGTAATTTGCAGATTTAAACCACTTATAAAACTACTTAGCAAAAACTTTATTTACCAAAGTTGTAGAATGTGAAACGTTGAACAACTTTGGTATTTTTATCCTTGTTAAAATCGGCCATTTGCTCCTTCAAAACCTGCAAGTCAAAACAGATCTAAACTATGGTCAAACCAGCATTTTTAGCCTTGGCCAAAATTCCGCTAAGTCTGAAAAGCTGAAACAGCAGCCTGAGCAACCCTCTCATTCTTTTGTTTTTACACACAAAACCTCCCATGTTAATTTACAAAAGTTGGAGATATATATTTGTTCTTTACTAGTACACTATCCTCTAAATGTTTGAATCCACGACTCAATTACAAATACAGGGCTAAAATTCGCAATTAGTCATTCCAATCATGAATATTGAAACTCTGTGCACCTGCATTTTCAGCCAACGTTCCTTGTTGAGTATCTCCTAAACCTCGATGTTTAGAACCTAGGTGTTTAAACTAAAATCGTAGCCTGTCATACCATGAACAATTTTTGTATGGATTCTATCTATATTCGAGAGATATTCATGGTCCAAGTAGATATAAAAAAAAAGATACAAACTGTGCAAACACTGAAACTCTGAAATTTGAAAGAGAATGATCAAATTGACCAAACTTTGGGTCCCTGTAACCTTCAAACTATAGAGATTTAGACTTACATATCTATAGAAAAGTAGCAGCCCTATATATAATGAACAATTTCTGTGTTATGGGTTTGGGTCATTAATGCCCCAAAACGTGAGAAAAGTAGCGACGAAATCACCTTTCCGCGCGCATATCTCTGCATAAACTGAACTTGTGAACGTTGCGTTGCTGCCCGCGTGCAGCAGCCAATAGCTCGCCCCGGATTACCACCCCTTCCACAGGCAGAAAGACGACGCCGCGCCCACGGTTTCGGCAAATCGGCAATCGCCGCCACACGCCGAGCGCTCCCTGCCCAGGCTCGACACGTCCCACACACGCGTCCGTGCTCCTTGGCCCTCGCCTCCTCCGTACGCTGCTGCCACGCGAGCCCGCTCTGCCCGAGCTCACCTCACCATCTCCGCCCAGCGCCATTAAAAGGGCCGCAGAGCTCCTCGCCTCTCTTTTTCGCTCCCTCGGATGACCCTCTCCTTGTTTCCGTTGCTGCAGCAGCCGGTGTAAGCATGTAGGCCCTAAGGTGAGTTTCGATGATTAATTGACAAGGTTAAGTGTTGTCTAATGAACTCATGAGTGCAGGTTTAATAATGAATATAGAATGGTTGCTCATTGAACATTGTGCATGGCCCCTATGCAAATGGTTTCATCACTTGGAAGCAGACATGGTTTTCTTTCGTATCTCGAAGGCTAATGACTCTTCTACAGTCAAGGATCAAAGGAGATGAGGGATTCTTGCTTAGATATGGTTTTCTAGCTTTTTAGCGTCCGCACTATTAAGAGGGGTCAATGGCCAGTAACTGGATCGGGTGAAACACCAAGTCAATGATGCACACACAAGCCTAAGTCTCAAATACTTCAAATTTGCAAGCTACAAAGGTACATGATTCAAAGGATATCAAGGGAACTCCAAAGCACTTGAAGAAAATCGAGTCCAGCAGAAATTACATGGACCGAATGGTTCGGTCTGATGAAAATGGGCAGAGCGTACCAAGTTTTTGAAAGAGGTTTCCATACACGGTTCGAACTCCATGCAAATCAGTTCAACAGGATGGTCCGGACCAGTGATTACGTACCATTCAACGGACGAAGAAACTCAGCACAAGCAATTGGAGGAAAGAAATGAAAATGCTAGACCGGATAGTACGTTTTGACTAAACCGTACACAGACCATACTTAAAAACCCGAGGGGTGCAAACCTTCGGATAAAGATAAGATAGGACGGTCTGTGAGACCGTAACAGGACCGTACCAATAAATCTAGTGGCAACGGACTCGGAGGATTTTGATCTGTAATGGACCGTATAGTCCGGTCTCTTAAGGGCGGACCATAGACTGGACTATAGTACAGTGACGCATGTGCCCAGTAACCATTGGTAAAGTACATGGACCGTATGGTCCGGTCCCTTTTTTTTTTTGGCTAGAACGGACCATCCGGTCTTCGCTACACCAGCTACCCTCTTTTGCAACGGCTCTATCATCCTGAGGCCTATATATATGGGTCATTTGGGATCATTCCGTACTCTTTGACACTCTAGTAACTTCATACACTCAGAGAGCCCTTGTGCTTCAATTCTTTGCAATAACCACTTACATATTCATCCTTTGAGAGCAAGATCAAGGTCAAGACTTGTGTGCATCCATCTTGGTGAGGATCAAGATCAAGTGAAGACCGGCGACTTGTTACTCTTGGTGATTGGTAGCACCTAGGCGGACTTGGTGACCGGGGTGCGTTCTCGGAGCTTGCCAAGGAGATTGTGGAAGCCCGAAGAACAACGGTGTACAAGGCTTGAGCTCCACCTTGCCGGGATGGCGAATGGAGACTCTTAGTGAGCGCCCACAAGCATGGGAGGCGGCAAAACACTCTAGGGTGTGCCGCAACGTGGACTAGGGGAGGGTGCCAAACCTCCGATACCACGGGAAAAAATCCGGTTGTCTCTCTTCCTTGTCTTTCTACTTGATGCTCCTATGGTTCTTGTTTTTTTCATGGATTGCATCTAGTAGTCACCATGGTTAGTCTCTTCTTGGCTAGTATGTCACTTGCTATGGTCATTGGTGTTACTAGTTTTAGCTTCCTTTGCGGTTTCCTTTCCACTAGCATGAGTAGGGTTCTTTTCTTCGTCGAGTAGAGTAGTTTCGTGTTGAGGGTGAAGTGAGCTAATTAGTAGCTTCGTTAGGTTAAGGATTTTCATTTAGAGTTTGTAATTAGCCTAATTTACCTCCCCTCTTGAACATCCGATCCTTACAACCGCTTAGCAAGTCCACCATCGCTGCAGTTGTTCCTGCTCCACCCTCCCTGGCGCCTCCCACTGCACAACGAGCAGAAAACACCAGCAGCAGCAAGGTCGCCAGCCCTAGCTAGCTGCTCCCCTCCTTGATTCCCTTCCGTGGCAGCACACACATACAAGACAGAGCAGCAATCCTTTTCTTTCTCACAGTCAATATCATCGGCATCCTTGTTTTCAAAATGGTAATTCGATCCCTTGTTCTATTATGTGTATGTATGGATCGATGCGTTGGTGATTGTATGGATATACCAATTGCAAGCCTTAGTAATTTTATTATTCATGTCGCAGAGAACGGATTTGTCTTGCTCAATAGGTGTTCTGTAAAATGCCAGAGTGCAGCAACTCGATGACTCGCTCGGCACATTTTGTTAATGACCACTTGGAGGTATTCTCGGCCCTTTGGACCAAACTCTAAGTGAGATGTTAGGACCAACCATCCACATGATGTCAGGTCTTCATGCTTATACATGTGCATCCCTTGTTGAGTGATGGGTGTTAGTGCTAGGACGGTGTTCTAGATTATTGCCAAGCGTTATGTAAGTTGTTACTTTCTGACTAAATGGTAAAAAAACAATAACAGATTATCACCCCCCGCTATGCTATTATGAAGTACCTCTAAGATGATTATGCTTGTCAACTGATTAAGTTATATTTAGTTGCTCATGTGGTTAGAGTTTTGATCCTTGCTTGCTATTTTAAAATATGCATGCTTGTTTTATGCATTTAGTTGACTGAAGATAATTATAAAAAAAGAAAGTAGAGCTCCTACAGGGTTTTGTAACTCATGTTTGCTTGTCTCCATGACTTAATGTTTGACCGGGATTAATTGACTGTGTGCCTTGTTTGTTAGAATGCCCGTTTCAAGTAATTATTCAATATGGCTGAGACTATTTCACAACAGATACATCACTACTCTAAAGTCATGGGCTGAATGATGTTAGCATCCTTAATGTGTAGCTTGTGTAACTAGTACGTGCTGCAACCACCAGTTTTAGCTAGCCATACAGGAATAACAGCAGCCCTAGAACCATCCTTTTTCCGTTTCTTTTAAGTTCTTAATGTTTGGCAATGCATCTGTACATAAGGAATTTCGTTTAACCTTGACTATATGTGTATTAATATGCTTAACTGATTTGATTTATCTTATTTTTTGAAAGGTAGTGACTGATTGTGCCTTTCATGTATGTCGTGCAGTGTAGGATTACCTGCAATCCTAACTCTGTTTTTTTTTTCAGAATGAAAGTGGCAAAGTAAAATAGATAATAAATGATTAAACTTAATTTTTCTTTGTATGGTTGATGTTGCTAGTTATAAGCCTTGATGGTTGCCATTGTTTTGGTTTTTTAGGACTAGTTTAAAGCTCATGGTTTAATGATTTGATAAAATAGGTTTCAAACTTGCTTCTATTTTAATGACTTGTCTTTATGTATGAAGTTGGTATGTTCTATCATACTTGTACTGCTGTAAAGAGTTTTTTTATGATTAAGTTGGATCATGCATGAGCATCATGTATAACCATTTTTTTTTCTTTTTCGCATCCATGCATATAAGGTGCTAACTACGATAATCGATCGAGCAGGAGTATGGCTTTTCCATGAAGATGAAGATGGCGTGTCGCTGATTAATTCCGTCCCTGTTTCATGGGGTTGCCTAGGGCTTTGCCCCACAACCCGACAAACTAACCTAGACTAGTTTGTTGGTTTTCTTTAAAATAAGCAAAGATAGGGTCCTAAGCATACTCCTATGTAGAGAGTCCTATCACTCTATTTTTAAAATGCATTAGGTTCAGGAGTTGTTTGAAAATCCACATGCATAAATAATCCTTAGTATACCTTGTTTAGTATCCCTGCTAGAACGAATAGGGCGGTCTTATGCTTAGTTATAGGATCGACTATATATGAGTGAATGGAGTCACTCGTCGATCGAGTTAAATTTTTCCAACAATTAAAATGGACATGATGAGAGTATGATGAATTGTTCACATCAGACCGGGCGGGGCATATGATGATGATGCGATGTTTATGTTATTATGATTTTGTTATGCATGTGGCCCCGCCTGTGTCAATTAAGGCCTGTTCGTTGTACGTTTGGGATCGGCCTTTACTCTTACTAGAACGCATAGTACTCGAAGCATCTCTCGAGCGCACCAAAGAGTTGAATTTTTACCTGCCAGCTGAGATTGGAGGTAGTGAGACCTGGGGGAGCTTCGTACTCACGGGGACCGGTGATGGCCGCGAATCCCCCGTGGGGGCAATAACCCAGAGGTTCGACAAGTGCAAATCAGACTTTGGCTGTAATTATTTTGGGGTAGGTATATGTCCGAAAGCTACGGCAAGTAAGTATATGCCGTGCGGTTTGGAATATTGCCGGGAATTAAAATCGATTCGAATCGCTGTGGCTCGCCAGATGTCGAGCATGTTGTATCACTGCCGTCCAACGTAGAAGTATTTGGAAACTTGATGAATTAAAATGATGCTCTATTATTCATACCTTCGTTTATTATTGTTTTCATATGACATGTTTATTTATCAAAGTACTACAATTTTTTTTTTGAATCATATGAATCATGTGTAGTTGATTTAAGATGATAACCATTGATACTTAATTTTGAAAAGCTAAGGATCAAATAAATAGTAAGCTGCTTACTGCGGGATGGACAGCCCGTCCACATAAATCCATGCATACCTTTAAATGAGTCGGGCATATAAGACCCATGGGTAAGTCCTACCGAGTACTCCACGTACTCACCGTTGTTGTTGATAATTTTTTTAGGTATTTGTGTGATCGAGAATGGTAATGATGGGCTCAATGTCATGTCTCGTTGTTGCATTTCCGCTGCATTGCTTCATATATGTAATATATATTTCGCTGCGAGTTTATTTTGAACTCTATTTCAATATGGTTGTATATTATTTGAGAAAGATTTTGTAATAAAATCAAGTTATGGTTGTATGAAATCATGGGTTGTTGTAATTGTGAGAAACAAGCCCTAAGAGATAGAGGTTTCGGTGATTAATGACAACCTAATTTCGTTTACTATTGAGTTTATGCATTGAAGGCTTTATATTAGTAATTGAGCTCATTGGTTGGTGAAAAGAGATCCCCAATTTCAAATTCTATTGGACGGCTTGTGATTTGATCGAGCTAGCAAGAAGATCGAGTGTTTCCCTAACTCTAAGTGCCAAAAGGTGAAGAAGGGCACTTAGTTTTCTCTTGACGTACTATCAAGAGGGGTTGAGGTGAGTAGCTTGAGTCACTTCAATTCGAGAATTCTCTAACTTTCGAGTGCATCAAAGTCCTAAAGCTCAAGCACCTTAAAACATGCCAAAACACACTCTCCTTTGTCGAAAAAGTCAAGAGAAAGCCCTCCGAAATTGTTTTCAAAACTCCGTTTGGAAACAGCGCTGGAAACTGCTTTTCCTGTACCACCAAACCGTCCGGTGGCTAGCCATCGGACTGTCCGGTGGCTTGAAAATGGCACTAAGTCTCTACCGTTCGGCACAGGGCTCCTAAGAGCCGTCGGACAGTCCGGTGGTCTACCACCGGACAGGCCGATGCCTCCGTCGGACGGTATAGACTGAGGTTTTTTCAGCTGGCTTCTCAGAATAGTGAGCCGTCGGACGCTATAGGCTGAAGGGTGTTGCTGTGGCACTGAGCTAGAACCTACCGTCGGAGTGTCCGACGGGTCACCGTCGGACTGTCCGACGGGTCCTGTAGCCATGGCGGGAACAGGGTCTTTCAAACGATAGAAGGCGTCGGACTGTCCGGTGGCAAGGCACCGGACTGTCCGACGGGTACGCAGAAAAACGGTTGGAGCTTCCCAATGGCTATTTTTGGAGCTCCACCCTATTTAAAGGCTACCCCTCCCCTCATTTACTACCTTTGCAACCCAGAAACACTCACAAACACTCAAAGGTCATCTACACCACCAATTCCACAGTAAATCTTGAGCTTTGGGCAAGAGACTTGAAGGGAAGAGAACTCTTTGATTGGAGCTGAATCAAGTGAAGCCAAAGTTTGTTACTCTTGGTGATTGCGATCACCTAGACGGCTGTCGTCGTGCGTTTCGCGAGCTCCCGGAGCTTGTGGGAGAAGCGGAGCAAGCCCTTTGCGAAGGGAGTGTAACCGGTTCAAGCTCGCCGGCCCAGAGCGGAGAAGAGCCTCATCAAGATGAGAGCACTTGGTCCGCGGATCAAGGGGTTGCTTGACCTTTGTGAAGGTCACTTTGCTAACCTCATTCCTTGCGAGGTTTGAGGCCGGGATCCTTACGAGGAGCCCGCGATAGCAAAGCCTTGCGAGGGGCGCCAAACGAGGAGTAGGGGGTTGAGACCGTGTGTCTCCCCGAACCTCGAAAAAAATCCTTGTGTCTTCTCTTTACATTTCCGCACTTTACTTTCGTAGAATTGCATGCTTGGCTCTAGGTTGCAAACCTTTTTGTGCGTGTAGTTCATTAGGATCACTTGTTTAGGCACGAGGGTGAATTGGGACTTGTGCGATAGGATTTATTTTTGAGTTTCAAAATTAGAAGTCCAATTCACCCCCCTCTTGGACATCTTGATCATTTCAATTGGTATCAGAGCCGAGTGCTCATTGGTTGAGGTTTCACCGCCTTGAGCAAGATGTCTAGTGGAGAAGGCCCTCCACCCGTGTTCAATGGCGATGACTTCCCATATTGGAAGGTCCGTATGGAGTCGTACAAGGAAGCCATTGATCCACTACTCTATACCGCGGCCGTCACCGGCTTTTCCGCCGTGGTCGATAAGGATAAGCCCACAACGTTGGAGCAAAATTACGAGAAGTGGAATACCAAGACTCGTAATGTTCTCTTCCGTGGTTTGTGCAAAGAGGTTTTCAATCGCGTAAGAACCATCAAGGACGCGCACAAGCTATGGAAAGAGATTTGTGCGCTCCATGAGGGAACCTTGAGCGAGAGAGAGCAATGCCATAGTATCCTTAGCAAGAAGCTAGGTGATTTTCGTATGCTTCCTCATGAAAATGCTAATTAAATGTATTTTCGCTTGAATGTGCTTGTAGAGGAGATCAACGGTCTTGATTTGACTCAAATCAAGGAAGATGATGTGGCAAGGAAGATATTGGACCTCCTTTCGGTCGACAAATATGGCCACATTGTCACGGTTCTTCACCAAACCGACCTCTCCAAGGCTACTCCATCCGGTGTGCTTGGGAAGATCAATGCTCATGAGATGTATATGCACATCACACCGGATGCGGAGCCTCCGAGCAAAAAGAAGGACATTGCTCTCAAGGCAAGCTCATCAAAAGAAAAGAAGTCCACCCCCAAGAAAATCATTGTGGTAGACACCCAAGAAGAAGATGAGCAAGAAGAAGAGGATAGCGATGATGAGGTGGCCCAACTTGTGCGCAAGGTCACTTTTTTTTGGGTCGTCTTAACAAGAAGGGCATCAAGTACTCCTCAAGCAAGAAAAAGTTCTTTCCATCCAAGAAGAAGCTTGAAGAAACGGAGTGCTACAAGTGTGGCAAGCTTGGCCATCTCTCATATCAATGCCGAGTTGCCACCAAGAAGAAGTAAGATAAGAAGAAGTACAAGAATGACTCAAGTGATGAGTCAAGTAATGATGAGAAGAAGATCAAGAAGAAGATCCCCAAGCAATTCAAGAATAATTTCTTCAAGAAGAAGGGCAAAGCTTATATTGGGGAATGGATGACCGATGAGGACACTTCAAGCAACTCATCGGACTCAAGTGATGATGAAGATAAAGTTGTTGCCGGGCTTGCCATAGCCGCCACCACTACACCAACTCCGCCTTCACCAATTTCTTCATCCACATCTCACCTATGCCTTATGGCCAAGGGAGACAGGGTAAAAACCTTTGATGACTCTTCCGATGATGATGACTTGCCTTCCTATGTGAACTTGCTAGCTTAGTCCAAGAACAAAACAAAGCTCTTAGCAAGTTGAGTGCTAAGCTTGACAAGGCAAAGTTAGAGAACAAGAGTCTCAAAGTCAAGTGCAATGAGATAATGACAAGCTATGATCATGGCAAGTTTGATCAAATGGAGAAAAAAATTGCTTGTCTTGAAGAAGCCAACAAGAAGCTTGCATCAAGCAACAAGGAGCTTGAGATGATCAAATAAACATAAGACAAGGGTTACAATTTGATCAAGAAGTCTCACATTGAGCAAGCTTAAGAAAACAAAGAGCTAAATGAAACACTTGATGAAGTGAGCAAGTGCTATAGGGAGTTCGTAACCAATCATGAGGAACTTTGTGAAAGAAATTGCATATTGCAACTCCATAGCATTGAGCTTGATGAAGCTAGAAAAGATCTAGAAACAACTCTCCAAGAGATCAACTCAATTCACAAGAATGATGAATCTCCCAATGACATCAAGTCTTGTGAGAAAACTTGTGTGCCTAAGAGTGAGCATGAGAAACTTGTGATTGAATTTGAGAAGCTCAAAAGCAAGAAGAGTGAATCCCCCAATGCACTAAATGAAGCAAAGAGTTGTGCTAAGTGCAAGAACAATGCTACAAGTGAGAAAGATGCAAGTATTCTCATCAAACTCAAGGATGAAAATGACAAATTCAAGCAAGAAGTAAAAAGTATGCAATCCGGCTATGGTTCCTTGCTTAAGGGCAACACCAAGTATCATGAAATGTTGTCTTTCCAAGCCGTGAACTTTGAGAGGAATGGCCTTGGCTATCTGCCAATCAAGGACATTTGCAAGCCACCACCTTCCATCAAGATTGAGAAGCCCAAGTGGTGCACCAAGTGTTTGGCCGAAGGACACTTCATGTTTGAGTGCAAAGCACCGCCCAAGAAATTTAACAAGCAATTGAGGGCGTTTGCTTTTGATGCTCATTACTTGGTCAAGAGATTGTCAAATGGACAAGTGAAGGTCCAATTCCTAGGCAAGAAGGATGAGACAAGGCCCAAGAAAAAATGGATGCCCAAGACTCTTATTCCCAAGATTGTTGATTCAAATGAGAAATAGATACCTAAGCCTAAGTCAAAGGTTGCACCTATTCTTAGATGGGCGCCCAAGTCTCAAGCTTGATTTGCTTGTGTGTAGGTGAACTACAATACTGGAGGATCACATTGGGTGATGGATAGTAGATGCACTCAACAAATGACCGGTGATTCTCGGATATTCGCCTCACTTAGTGGTAATGTGGAGGAATATGACAAGATCACATTTAGTGACAACTCCAAGGGCAAGGTTGAAGGATTGGGCAAGATTGAGATATCAAGTGAATATTCAATCTCTAATGTGTTGCTAGTTGACTCCTTGAATTTCAATCTCTTGTCGGTTGGTCAATTGTGTGATTTGGGTTTCCAATACCTATTCAAGCCAAATGAAGTGATTGTGAGCAAGATTGATGGTGGTGAAGAAGTCTTCAAGGGATTCCGACACAATAATCTTTATCTCGTTGATTTCAAGTCAAAGAAGGCCAATTTGCAAGCATGTTTATTCTCTAAGAATTCAATAGGTTGGTTGTGGCATAGAAAGTTAGCTCATGTTGGAATGAGTACACTCAAGAAGGTGATGGAGAAGGATTTGGTCCGAGGCTTAAAGGATATCACATTTGAGAAGGACAAATTGTGTAGTGCTTGTCAAGCCGGCAAACAAGTTGCACACACTCATGCAAGCAAGACATTCATGTCAACTTCAAGGCCACTAGAGTTACTTCATATGGATCTCTTTGGTCCTACCACTTACACAAATATTGGTGGCAATAACTATAGTTTTGTCATTGTTAATGACTTCTCAAGATACACATGGGTATACTTTCTTGACGACAAAACCGAAGTGGCACATGTCTTTAGCAAGTTTGCCAAAAGAGCTCAAAATGAATTCAACACTTCGATTGTGAAGATTAGAAGTGACAATGGAAAAGAGTTTGACAACACCAACATTAAAGAGTATTGTGATGAGGTTGGAATCAAACATGAGTTCTCCGCTACATACACTCCTCAAGAAAATGGTGTAGTGGAGAGGAAGAATAGGACTCTCATCACTCTCACAAGGTCAATGCTTGATGAATAGGGCACTAGTGAGAAGTTTTGGGCCGAAGCTATCAACACCGCTTGCTATGCCTCAAACCGGTTGTATCCTCACCGCCTCCTTGACAAGACTCCATATGAATTGCTCAATGGGATAAAACCCAATATCTCATACTTCCGGGTGTTTGGATGCAAATGCTATATCTACAAGAAACGCCAACACTTGGGTAAGTTTCAAAGGCGTTGTGATATTGGTTTCTTACTTGGTTACTCATCAAAGTCCAAAACATACCGCGTATTCAATGAAGCCACCGGCTTAGTTGAAGAGATATGTGATGTGAAATTTGATGAATCTAATGGCTCCCAAGGAGCACATATTGATGTTGTGGATATAGATGAGGAACCACTTGTAGAGGCAATGAAAAATATGCCAATTGGTGACATCAAGCCAAAAGAGGATAAAGATGAAGTACAAATTGTTAATCAACCATCCTCTTCCATGGCACCTCAAGATGGTAGTGAACAAGACAAAATACTTCCAAATGAAGATGTTCATGTACCTCAAGAGCAAATTGATGAGCAAGCTCAAGATGTTGATGCACCGGTTCAAGCACCTCAAGTGGCACCTAACGAAGAAGTCAACTCACAAGTGGACACCCCAAGGAACTCATCATTGGTAGTCATACAAGAGGTGTGACAACAAGATCTCGCAATACGGCCGCATTCGTTCAAGCCTACTCATTTGTCTCTAGCATCGAGTCTACAACAATTGATCAAGCCTTAAGTGATCCGGATTGGATGAATGCCATGCATGAAGAGCTCAACAATTTCACAAGAAATGAAGTTTGGACACTTGAGGCTAAACCAAAGGGTGCTAGAGTGATTGGAACTAAGTGGGTATTTAGGAACAAGCAAGATGATGAAGGCAATATTGTGAGAAACAAGGCAAGGCTAATGGCAATCTCAAGTTGAAGGAATTGATTTTGGAGAAACCTTTACACTGGTGGCAAGATTAGAGGCTATTCGGTTCCTATTAGCTTATGCCACCCATCATGACATGAAGCTCTACCAAATGGATATGAAAAGTGCATTTCTCAATGGCTACATCAATGAGTTAGTGTATGTTGAGCAACCACCCGGATTTGAAGATCCAAGCAATTCCAATCATGTATATAGGTTGTCCAAAGCTCTCTATGGATTAAAGCAAGCACCTCGAGCTTGGTATGAGAGGCTTAGGGACTTCCTCATTGAGAAAGGTTTTACAATTGGCCGAGTTGACACCACCCTGTTCACCAAAAAGACGGACAATGATCTCTTTGTTTGCCAAGTGTATGTTGATGATATCATCTTTGGTTCGACAAATGAAGAGTATTGCAAGGAGTTTGGCAATTTGATGGCAAAGGAATTTGAGATGTCAATGATCGGCGAGCTCACATTCTTCCTTGGGTCTCAAATCAAGCAATTAAAAGAAAGGACTTTCATCTATCAAGAAAAATACACAAGAGATCTACTCAAGAGATTCAAGATGGATGATTGCAAGTCAATTAAAACCCCAATGGCAACTAATGCAAAGCTCGAAGCCGATGAAAGCGGTATCAAGATAGACCAAACTCTCTATCGGTCCATGATAGGTTCGCTTCTCTACTTGTGTGCTTCTAGGTTGGATATCATGTTAAGTGTGTGCTTGTGTGCCCGGTTTCAAGCCGATCCCAAGGAGTATCACCTCACCACGGTGAAGAGAATCCTAAGGTATCTCAAGCACACCCCTAGCATAGGCTTGTGGTAGCCCAAGGGCGCTAGTTTTGAACTCTTGGGCTACTCGGATTCAGATTTTGCCGGATGCCGAGTTGAGCATAAGAGTACCTCCGGAGGTTGCTACTTGCTAGGGCGCTCGCTCATTTCGTGGTCATCTAAGAAGCAAAACCGCGTATCCTTGTCCACCGCGGAAAAAGAATATATAGCGGCCGGGTCCTCTTGTGCCCAACTTCTATATATGAAGCAAACGCTCAAGGATTACGGAGTGGAGCTTACTAGGATCTCTCTCCTTTGTGACAACGAGAGCGCGGTTAAGCTTGCCAACAACCCGATCCAACACTCTCGAACCAAGCACATAGATATTTGCCATCACTTCATTAGGGATCACGTCGCAAAGGGAGACATCCTCTTGCGAAATGTGGGAACTAAGGAGCAATTGGCGGACATCTTCACTAAGCCACTAGATGAGAGTAACTTTTGTAGACTTCGAAGTGAGCTCAACATGCTAGATGCTAGAACGATCATGTAAGTTGCCTTGTCATATAATTTGCATCATATAGGAGTAAGTGCTTGCCTAACCGCTGCAAGATAGAGAGGAGCAAGGGCCTAGCATGAGCCGGTGGAACTTGGTTTCGCTCATGGCTTGTTGAAAGGCTCGTCTTGAAGAAGCTTGCGGGGGGAGTAAATGTGGCAAGTGTAGATTTAAAATTCCGCGTGCATTGCATTCGGTAGTCACAAAGGAGCACTCTTGATGATATCGAGACTTGTTTAATGTACAAGCTTCTCAAGTCATGAAAAGAGAATAGAGCAAAGGTCTAGCATTGTTCTTCATGCTTATTGGGTCAAATCCCTCTGGGACAAGAGTTAATCATCTCTAGTTCTCCTACGGACCGACCCATACATTTCTTGGACCTTAATTGCAAATTTTCTTGGATTTGGTGTTTTATTCTTGAAAAACCAAAACTTTATATAGCATGAGAAAATGCACCTATCTTAGAGGGTTTGAGGGGTAAAGGTTTCACCTTGGATTGTCCATAATTGTGTTCATTTGAATCTTCAAAAAGTTGAACAAGAAAAGGAGTCTGTGCATAGCCACCGAACTGTCCCGTGGCTCACCACCGGACTGTCCGGTGGGTGCACTTCCCTTTCTTCCAAAAACCTCACAGTCTATACCGTCCGGTGGCTCACTCTCTTCTGTCCGATGGCGGTACAATCCCTCATCTTCAAGTTGTCTCTCTCTGCCCTTAGCCGTCGGACCGTCCGACGGGTATTTTCACCGTTTTCTTCAACTCTCACCTGCTCGGTCTATATCGTCCGGTGGCATTTTTTTCCCGTCCGGTGGCTCATGCCATATCGTCCGGTGGCTCCTGGGGAGTTAGGGTAAATTCGTTTATAAGCTTTTAACAGGGGGGCCACCTCTTTCTTCTTTCCCCACATCGTCGCGCCTCCCGCGCCCTACCTCCGCCACCCACGTCGTCGCACTGCCTCGCGCCGCCAGTCGCCGCCGTCCCTCGCCGCGCCGCCCTGCGCCGTCGCCACGCCGCCCTGCGCCGCCGCCGCTCCTCCCTCGCCGCCGTGCCGCCTCCTTGCCCCTGTGCGCCGCCGCCTCACCCCTCTGCATGCCTTCACCTCGTCGTTCTTCGTCTTCTCCTCTCTTTGATCTACGTGGTGAGCTTTCAATCCTCTCTTTCCCCTTGCTATCTTGCTCAATCTAACTAGGGTTTCACCTTTCTTTGGACTTGTGGCATGTGGTTGCACTTTGAGTCATTGTAATGTCAATGCACTAATGGAATAGAGCAATTTAGCCCTAATGTGAGATGGTCACGCATTTTGGTGAAAATTGCTTCGAGTTTGATGCTTGACATGCATGCCACGAGTCCGAAACTCTATTTCTTGCTCTAGGTCTTATCTTGATTAGATTCTTTCACCTTCTCTTACTCTCCGCATCTATCTATTCCTAATTATATGACAGATGGGTCGTGAGAAGGGAGAGAAAGGCAAGGGCAAGGCTCCTGATCCTCCTCAGAAGAAGAGGAAGACTTTCGAGGAGAGGGAGCGTGAGGCTGCCGAGCGAGCTGCGGATGCTTTTGATGCCATGCAGAGCCGCCGTGCGGGAGGGATACGCATCGGAGAGCCTCATCAGAATCCTCCCCGCAGTGGTCGTCCGGCACCCCCTTCTCCTCACCGGGCTCGCACGAAGAACCCCACTCCCGCTCGTTAGCCTCAGGAGAGACAGAGACGTGGCTTAGTGTCACCCGCTGAGATCATCGCAGTGCAGGAGGCCCAGGAGGCCCGGATCCACCGAGCAGCTGCCAGAGTCCAGCGACAGAGACAGGGTGAGCAGCAGGGACAGGGTGAGGAGGAGGCACCTCCACTAGCCTCAGTGTGGGAGGAGTACGCATTCTCCTCAGTTCCAGCACCTCCCACACTTCTGGCCAATGCACAGCTGTCTGACTACAGGGCCTATGAGGGTAGAAAGCTCAAGAAGCTTCGCTACTATATCACAGCAGAGTAGTGGCAGCCAGAGGAGCGGGACGTGAGAGTGGATCCCCGTTTGCAGACCCTTGTTCAGGCTTCACTTTACGAGAGTTCCAGAGCAGCTGGGATGGGTCTGTTTCCACACGCCGTTCTTGCTATCCCTAGGATGGGAAATGTGATTCAGCGGGATCTCTTTCAGTACTTCAACCACATTCTTGGACTACCAGATTTTCTTGAGCACATCCACACGTATGTGGAGGATTGGGTTCGCGTGTTCTACGCCACCCTGTACGTTGGCTCAGAGCGAGACTACATTCAGTTCATATTTCAGGGACAGCCAGTGCGCCTATACAGAGGGAACATGGCGATTCTTCTAGGGCTTGAGTTGTCAGACCATCGCCTCCACACCGACGTCTACGGTGATTTAGAGCCACCTCGTCGCTCAAAGAATGAGCGGACAGTACTGACCGACGACGAGGTGCGCAGTCTTTTTCGAGAGGGGGCTCCGGAGCGCACACTGCCCTATCTCACTCCTGAGGTAGGGATCGTTCACAGGGCCGTGCGCCGTACACTGATGCCCAGGAGTGGATACAGAGAGGGCATCACTACTCTTCAGCAGCACCTACTCGGGGCCCTTATGCAGAGTATCCGTTTTTGCGTTGTTGACTTCCTGATAGCAGAGATGGAGGACGTGATCGCCGACGGGATGGGTGCTCACAGGAGCTTCCTATTCGCTCACTACATTTCTCACATGCTGAGTCGGATTGATCATGATCCCGAGGCACCGCCCCTTCCTCAGATGGTGCTGTTCCGTGCGGTCCACTCGAGTTTCCCGACACATAAGGCTCGTGTACCGCCCGCTCCTAGAGCGCCGGTGCAGGGGCCTATGCCACCACAGGGACCGCAGGACGAGACTCCCCCTCGAGACACAGAGACAGAGACAGTACCAGAGATAGAGGGAGCGACTGTTGCCGACACGGACAGCGGGATGACAGTTCTGACGACGAGCGCGCGCCACCTCTGCCCATACTTCCTCATGATCATGAGGCAGGTGGCTCACGTACTCCACCACCACCCCTACCGCCACCTGTCGTCACTGCAGCTCAGGTCGCCACCGCTTCTGACATAGCCTCAGTGCTACAGATGATGATGGAGCAGCAGAGGCGGGCCGACGAGCGCTACGCTCAGCAGCAGCAGGAGAGTGATTACCGTTTTCAGCTTCTCTTACAGCAGCAGCAGCACATGCAGCAGTGCAATGATGAGAGGTTTCAGCAGGCTGCAGAGCAGCAGACACGCCTTCTCTCGACAGTCATCTCGCGTGTCGCAAGGCTCTGGGCTGAGACTCACCAGCAGATTGAGTCCCTGCGACAACAGTTCCAGCTTGCTCCGCTGCCTGCAGTCTCTCAGGCCTTACCCTCTGCTGACATGAAACTTCAGAGTCCGTTTGCCACACTGGCTACTATGACCACCTCTCCGATTGACTTCTCTTACTCAGAGCTGCTTGCGAGTCAACCACGGATGGAGATGACTCAGCTTCAGGCTCGCACCCTTCACTTCGACACTCCTCCAGTGACGCTCCCTGACTTGTCTCTGACCTCGGAGTCTGTGCCTCAAGCCCCAGTTAGCCAGCTTCAGACGTCTGGGCAGCCTCCGATCAGCAGTGCACCACAGGTCTCTCCAGTGCCTGAGTCGTCCGAGCCGTCAGCCTCCGAGCCGACTCTGGAGTTTCAGTCTGCTACCCAGTCGGCCGAGCCCAGCTTCCACACTGCTTCCACCACGTGCTCGACGACAGGTGCCACTGCTCCGGCCACGACGACGATGACGACCCTCCCCGTCTCTGCTCCGCTCGACGCTCCAGGCACTCTTTCACCCTCCGACATCGAGCGAGCGGTTGACGACGCAGCGGCCGACAGCGACTCCGACTCCCCATCGCGCTTCATCTTGTCCTCTCAGAAGGACGGCTCCCGGCTTCCCAACTCTCCGGCATCTTAGATCTCCCTTCTTGGTGCTTGACGCCAAAGGGGGAGAATAGTCTTAGGGGGAGCTTAGGGGGAGAGTCAGTAGAGCTAGAGAGTATCTAACAGTCAGGGGGAGCTTTTGAGAGAGATCTTTTGATGTATGTGGATCTTCTTTTGGATGATTGACCCATGTCATGACATTTGGCTTTTGAGCTTGATGTATGTTCCCATGACTATGGTTCTTTGATTGTGGCTGTGACTCTATGTGTTTACATTCATGTTTTTCTTTGAGCTTTGAGTTTACTTTCTTTACTTTACTTTACTAGCTCTACTTATGTTGCTGTCATCAATCACCAAAAGGGGGGAGATTGTGAGAAACAAGCCCTAATAGGTAGAGGTTTCGGTGATTAATGACAACCTAATATCATTTACTAATGAGTTCATGCATTGAAGGTTTTATATTAGTAATTGAGCTCATTGGTTGATGAAAAGAGACCCCCAATTTCAAATTCTATTGGATGGCTTGTGGTTTGATCGAGCTAGCAAGAAGATCGAGTGTTTCCCTAGCTCTAAGTGCCAAAAGGTGAAGAAGGGCACTTAGTTTTCTCTTTGCTAGCTTTAGTCAAGCCGTACTATCAAGAGGGGTTGAGGTGAGTAGCTTGAGTCACTTCAATTCGAGAATTCTCTAACTTTCGAGTCCATCTAAGTCCTAAAGCTCAAGCACCTTAAAACATGCCAAAACACACTCTCCTTTGTCGAAAAAGTCAAGAGAAAGCCCTCCGAAATTCTTCTGAAAACTCCATTTGAAAACAACGCTGGAAACTGCTTTTTCTGTACCACCGGACCGTCCGGTGGCTAGCCATCGGACTATCCGGTGGCTTAAAAATGGCGCTAAGTCTCTACCGTTCGGCACAGAGCTCCCAAGAGCCGTCGGACAGTGCGGTGGTTTACCACCGGACAGTCCGATGCCTCCGTCGGACGGTATAGACTGAGGTTTTCTCAGCTGGCTTCTTAGAACAGTAAGCCGTCAGACGCTATAGGCTGAAGGGTGTTGCCGTGGCACTGAGCTAGAACCTACCGTCGGACTGTCCGACGGGTCCTGTAGCCATGGCGGGAATGGGGCCTTTCAAACGATAGAAGGCGTCGGACTGTCCGGTGGCAACGCACCAGACTGTCCGACGGGTACGCAGAAAAACGGTTGGAGCTCCCCAACGGCTATTTTTTGAGCTCTCCCTCCCCTCATTTACTACCTTTGCAACCCAGGAACACTCACATACACTCAAAGGTCATCTACACCACCAATTCCACAGTAAATCTTCAGCTTTGGGCAAGAGACTTGAAGGGAAGAGAACTCCTTGATTGGAGTTGAATCAAGTGAAGCCAAAGCTTGTTACTCTTGGTTGCGATCACCTAGACGACTGCGGTCGTGCGTTTCGCGAGCTCCCGGAGCTTGTGGGAGAAGCGGAGCAAGCCCTTTGCGAAGGGAGTGTAACCGGTTCAAGCTCCTCGGTCCGGAGCGGAGAAGAGCTTCATCAAGAAGAGATCACTTGGTCCGCGGATCAAGGGGTTGCTTGACCTTTGCGAAGGTCACTTTGCCAACCTCATTCCTTGCGAGGTTTGAGGCCGGGATCCTTACGAGGAGCCCGCGAGAGCAAAGCCTTGCGAGGGGCGCCAAACGAGAAGTAAGGGGTTGAGACCGTGTGTCTCCCCGAACCTCGAAAAAAATCCTTGTGTCTTCTCTTTATATTTCTGCACTTTACTTTCGTAGAATTGCATGCTTGGCTCTAGGTTGCAAACCTTTTTGTACGTGTAGTTCATTAGGATCACTTGTTTAGGCACTAGGGTGAATTGGGACTTGTGCGATAGGATTTATTTTTGAGTTTCGAAATTAGAAGTCCAATTCACCCCTCCTCTTGGACATCTTGATCCTTTCAGTAATCGTTGTGGCTCATTCATGAGTTTAATGTGTATGTTGTCGGTCCATGTATGTTCGTGGTTTAATCGAGGGTCCGCTAGGGCACTCGACGGACGACCGGGTTTATGCCGTTTCAAGTGCATTGTGAGCCAATGGATGGCAGATGTGCTTGAGCCGGGTTAAGTCGCAGGTTCCGCCATAGTGGGTGCTGGTTATCATTCTTGGCCCAGTGATTAATTTGGGACTAGTGTGGGCTTGTTTTTTTAGCCTGCGGGCCAACACAACTGCCTAAGAAAAAGAAGCCCGTCAGTTTTCAATTGCCATTTCGCAGGAACACCTTTAGCTTTGTGCAGTCCACAATCACATACGCCCACAACCCGCTATACAATCACATACGTCCACTGGCCCATCTAATCAGCCCATCTTGCCATCGTGGCAGGCCTCGTTTGAGGCGCTTGTGGCCTAGAACCAAATGGGCTTCCCTCTGTTCTTTCTCAACTCAAGACTGCTCCGCAATTCCTATGTGACTTCCGGAAGATACGTAACCTTTGTGTCTTCTGGTGTTGGAGATTGGTGCAGAGTTTTCACGTCGTACGATCCCTGCAGGCCGAAGCCAACCGCCTCCACACAGGTTCCTTTCTCCTTGTTTGGATGCAGTAACGTGCGGCCCACTACTGGCCCACCGCACATGCAGATTTGCACCAACGAACATGCAGATTTGCTACACACTTCAATGACCTCCGCATAGGGACAGATAGTGGGCTAACAACTTCAATTCTATTTTATCTTAAACTATATATCAATTTCAATTAATGAAACAAAATAAGATGAAGTATGGTATATATTATTTTTTATTATTTTAGAATACATTTGGTATATACTACCTCAACATTTTGGATATACTGTTTCAACATTTTCATGTAAAAATGTTGAACTAGTTCACCCGAAATGTTCAATTAGTTCTAGTACATTGTTGAATCAAGTTCAATAAAATGTTGAAACTTGTGTAAATGAAAAATCAAAATTATAATGTTAACGATTAGTTTTACATATAAAAATACACTTGTATATATGTTTTTTAGGGATAAACTTTGTATATATGTGCTAACGTGCTTTTTAACGGTGGGCTAAAATTAATAAGTTAGATGGGCCTACTAGATTAAAGATACATTCACTACCTACTTTCCACTGGATAGATAGGAACTCCCGGACGGCTCAATGGAAAAGTACATGGGCCGAGGTGGCCCCAAGCGGTCCAGCCCAATCAATATACTGGCCCAGAAACAAACGACAGGGAGCATCATTCATCAATCGGCCTACCTAAGAGAAACTTAAGGGCATTGGATTATTGGAATGATCCCTGCAGAAGTGCAGAGGACACTGGCCGGTGCTGCGATTTACAGTGAAGCTGCAAGTGAGGGGTTGCAGGAGCAGGTCAACAAGGGCGCTGCTGTGCAGACCAAGCAAGCAGGCAGTCTCTTGGGAGTCAACCAAGCTTTGAAACCAAGAAAAACAGATGCCTCTTTTCCTCTAAGAAAACACTTAGAGGAAAACCTTGTCATGCTTCTTGGGTGCTGCTGTGCAGACCAAGCAAGCAGGCAGTACCATGGAGAAGAATCTACTCCCTCCGTCCTAAAAAAACTTGTCATGTGCTTTGATTTCAGTGTACGGAAAACTTTTCGTCTTATTCAAAAAATATTTAAAATATTCTTTATTTTTTTATAACTATGTTTGGAATTTTAAATATTTTTTTAATAAGATGAAGGATTTACCATGCACGAAAATCGAAATAGATGACAAGTATTTTGGGAGAGAGTAAGTTGTGACCAGACCACGAGAGCCAAGGCCTGAATCGCGGAGCTTTTGGTCGGTTTCGCAGGGAGGCAATGCAATCGCACCGGCCTTTCTTCAGCTTTGTTTTGCGTGTAACGAATCTATGGCCCAAACCAGGGAATTTTTTTTCAACGTAGCAAGTTACGAGTGAGCGGGAACTTCACACATCACTAGAAACGCAGGTTGCCGCACCTCCCTTTGGGCCTTCATGG
This sequence comes from Paspalum notatum, assembly GCA_022530915.1. Classification (NCBI taxonomy): domain Eukaryota; kingdom Viridiplantae; phylum Streptophyta; class Magnoliopsida; order Poales; family Poaceae; genus Paspalum; species Paspalum notatum. The sequence goes on from CM039692.1 coordinate 32,475,879, forward strand.
CTGCCAGGCAATAGGGCCCGTTTGAAACGCGAGATTTTCTCTACATTTCTGTGTTTTTTTTTGTGAAATTGAACTGATTTCTGTGAAATTTCTGCACAATTTCTGTAAAATTCCTACGTTCCAAACATGCTCTAGATATACAGATAAGATATGTATATTAAGTTAGATTAATATGATGCCCATGACTGGTTGAGTGTGTTAAATACTATACAACATAGACGCAAGAGAAAGTTTTATTGGAAACATTTTTTGTAGCATATTTAGAACTGAGATTTAGGGGCTTTGTGAGGGCTCCTCTTTTCTTTTGGTTATGAAAGCATAAATAAATCTCATGAAACTTGGATTTAATCTCAAATTTCTAACATCAGCTCGAGCAAATTTCAGTCAATAATCTAATACACATCACGAATTTATAAATCAAATTCCAGCCACTATCCAAAGTCAAGTAATCAGAACGAATTTCACGTACCATATAAACATACGGATCCAAGGGGCCCCCGATGGCTAAGAACAGAGAGGTGGTGGCATGGAAGCAAGAAGCTCGCCAAGTCGCCATAGAATGGTGGAGAGGAGCTTCTGCTGCGTGTGGAGTGCGTGGAGGAAGGAGCAGGGGCAGGTGGCGCCATGGGGGTTGCTGATTGCTGCTCGCGTTTGGGGAGAAGGGGCGCCATGGGGGTTGCTGATTGCTGCTCGCGTTTGGGGAGAGGGGGCGCCATGGCTGCCCGCTGCTGCGTGCGTGAGAGCGTGAAAACAAGGAGGAAGAAGGGGCTACGACCTGCTGTTGGTGGTGAAGAAGAGGGCCAGAGGCGCCCTGCTGTTGGATTGATGGAGGAGCAGAGGAAAGACAGTGCCCATGGAAGGGGTTGTTGCTGTGCTGCCTGTGGTGGAGGAGCAGAGGGATTTGGGACCTGCTTGTCCTGCGCTAGGAGGAGGCAAGGTAATGGCCGGTGATGTTTAGCATCCATGGATGCCGAGCCTCTCCATCCTCTCCTCTTTCTCACCCCCACGGCACCGCTCGCCGTCGTTGCGGTCGTCACGTGCCGTAGTTCGCAAGGTCACCGGGGGTGGGGGAGGGGTGTGGAGTGGAAGGGTGCGCGTGGGGGCCGGCGGAGGGAGGGCGCGGTGGTCAGCAGAGGCGCGCCGGGACCAGCGGAGCGGCACGCGTCGCCGGCGGGTGGAGGGACGGAGAGGTAGAAGGAGGAAGGAGTCGGAGTGGACTGCCTGGAGGAGACGGGACGCTTCGCGACGGTTCGTGGCTAAACGGGACGGAAGCCCGACTCGATCCGATTTGAATGGTCTAGATCGTTCGCTGCGTGGATCCAACGGTTAGCGGGTTTCAGTCGACGTGGAGCCCCTATCTGAACCCGAAATCCGGCAAGATTCGGTCTAAGGAGATTCGTCATTCATCTCAATTTCCTTCCATCCCTTTCTTCCCGGTTCCCCAAACATGCTGCGCTTTCTGCCTTTGTTTTCTCTCTCCCGATCGAAGGCCACTCGCTTTCTCTATCGCTTCACTTTCTAGCTCTCATCCACACGCTCTGATCAAGTGGTTGACGAAAACCGAAAGCGAGAGCCTAGATTCCTGGAAACAAAAACAAAAGAGCGCAGAAGCCACATGACCGATGTATAGAGAGCTGCCTGCCGAGGCTCAACTCCGAGTAGGCAGCATGCATGGCTGCTCGCTCGCTACTGGCAGTAGGCATGCGTTGGTGTGTCAATTTGTCGTGCGGTAGCGGCAGGTTCTGACTTCTGAGCTAGCTAGTTCCAGAGCAAAGATCGATCTCGGCATGCGGCTGACTAGACGCGTATGGACCATCATCGCATCGGCACGGCCGCACGGCGCTAGCGATGAGGATCCAAGGGACCGCGCGCCGGCCGGGACGTGCTCTTCCACTTCCACGGCCTGGCGCCACGGACGTACGGCGGTGGTCTCGTCGCTCGCAAGAACACCGCGCGACACGCCGAGGTGGGGAAACGGCATGGTTAATTCGTGGACGAGGCCCGCACGCACGGTCGGTACCACCGTGTGCGGGCAGTGATGCTTCTCCTGACTCCCTGTCCTCTGCGCACAAGTGACCGTACCGTGGCCCCCCTATCGGCACGACGCTCGCCAGCAACAGCACCATCGACGGGTGCAGCAAATTGTATAACTTTGCCCATTTTATTGGTCCCGGTGGATGGAGCCGGAGACGCCACGGCACGCTGAGGCGGAGACAGTTCTGGGTCTCCGGACTCCCGAGTCTGCAGGCGCGGCCAGGGTCAGGACCATACACGCACAACGCCGCGCATCCGTCTCTTTAATTGGAGGTAGAAGAAGACGACGGTGGCGATGGAGGGAGGAGCAACGGTGGGCTGGGCCCCCAGACAGCGAGACAGGTTTGGTAGTACATGACGCAGCTACGGTCTGCTACTGCCTACTACACTACTCCAGCAGCTCAGCTCCCTGCGTGACCATGCATGACACCCGTATTGTCATGTATTTGTTCCCGCTGTCCGTCGCTATGGAAAGCCGCTCCAGCCGTTTGCAGACTGAAGAGCTAAAAAAAAAAACAGAATCAAATGGGCAGTCCATGCAGAAACGTACAGTACTGTAATCCCAACCAACTCATGCCCGCGACACACGGTGATTCCTGACGACAAGCGGAGCTTGGATTGGAGCTCTGTGCATGCCATGGCAACGCCGGGCCCCATCACCATCACTCATGAGCTAGGCTCTCTCCCTGATCACCGGAGAAGCGGAGAGCCCCGCTGCCCGGCCCGGATAAAGACGGGGCAGCGCACAGGTTGTCGCCCCGTCCCCTCCATCCATTATTCGTGCAGGTCGGGGATCATGGCGTCGTGGCCGCGCTGGACACGCATCATGACTCACTGACGGCGGCGCCGCGCGCCTCCTTTTGGTTTTTATGGCCCGGCCCCCGGGATCCGCAAAACTGACTGCGGCCGGCCATGGTCAAAGTTCAGATTTCTTTCTTCATTCCTTGGCTCCTTGCACAGCACAGGCAGCTGCAGCCTCACAAACATTCTCATCTCCTCTGCCTGCTTGTTTCCCTTTCTTTTACTGCTACAAATCCATCCATCCATCTGTCTGCCTGCCTGTCTGTCCACAGACTACAGCTAGCTTGCGCTGCTGTGCTGTGCTTTTGTTTGGCCTTTGGCTCCTTGCTTTGCCTTTGACTGAGTGATTGGAATCGCAGCCTAGCTTAAGGTCCCACCACCTACTAACTACTAAGCACGGTTTGCGCCCCATCATTAGCGGCATAAACACGCTGGAATCAGTGCTAATAAAGCCTCACGGTGTTCTACCCACAGCCTGTGGCACCTGATGATTGCAAAGAGATGTTTTACGACGCCTATTTTAAAATTTTAAGCTGGCAACTGCCATAGGTTGGCTGCAAACTGACGTATACGTCCACGGGGCTCGTCTGAAACGGATTGTTTATCATCGGTGCCAAAGGTAGAGCACCGAGGACAGCCAAAGAATGGAACCAGCGGAACAACATGTGGGAGTAACATGGCGCCGCGCCGGCAACGACGACAGAGTCACGGCGGAGATGACAAATCAGGCGTGCTCAATGCCTTTTCTAAAATCAACAGTGTTGGTATGCAAGAGAATCCATTGGATCACGAAGAAATGTACAGATAGACAGATGTACAGAAGAGCAGCAACTGTTTCTTCAGCCCGTCGTCCTCCTCCCCAATCCCCACATCCCCCAGACTGGTCTCAAGAACCCATCGCTATCTCATCGAACAAGCTCACTTTGGTTTTTTTTTTCGTTCAAGTAAACACATACAGACGCGACCCCCAAAAAAAAGAAACAGCAAGCAAACAAATAATCAAAGAACCGAGGGGCACAGAAACGGGCCTAGAAACAAAGCAAGAAACTGATGATCACTCTTATTGTCCTCTCCTCTCCTCTCCTATCATGCAACATGTTCAAATGGTGGTGGCGGTATGGACCTGGCGGGCGATCGGAGATCAGGATTATGTTGGGCGGTCTCCTTCAGTTCAGTTCAGGCCGACTCCTCGGGGGCGCCGCCTCCCTTCACCTTGAACCGGTACAGCAGCTTCTTCTTCTTCGACGCCGGGTTGTTCACCGTGAGCACCACCTTGCCGGGCTCGCCGGGCTTGAAGCTCCCCTTCATGATCGGCTCCTCGTGGGCCGGCACCTTCCGGGTCTTCTGCACGATCACAGTGTAGCCGCCCTCCGCGTCGGGGGTGAACTCCGCGCCGTAGCTCACCTCCCACCCCAGCACGCGGAGCTCCCACACCACCGTCGAGCTCTGCAGACGAGGCCGCGCATTCAGTTTCAGTTTGACAGTTTCAGTCACACACGCTATGCTACAATGAACAAATACAGAAATAGACAGCCAATCGGACCTCGGTGGCTGCGATTTCGATGGTTTCTTTGGAGGATGGCTTCACGGTGAGCTCGGTGACAGCATCGGAGGTGGAGAACTCGGTGTCATCCTCTTTGTACAGCCCGCCGAATTGGACAGGAACTTGCTCCGGCGCGATATATCTGAATCAAATTCGAAGTGTCCAAGCGATAAATATGTGTAGTAAAAATGTACATTCTGAATGTACAGAATGGTCTAACAAACAGTACTACTGGTTGGTATAAATCCTTGTGAGCGAGCAAGAGGGCATACCTGAAGAGGGTCTCCGCGGACTTGCCAGGGCTGCAGAAGACGATCTTGCTCTTGGTGCGCTGGGTCAGGAATGGGCTCATCACCTTGTTTGCGGCAAGGTACCACCACGGCACATTGATGAACACCTGCAATTGGCCAACCATCCGACCAAATCAATTTCGTTTCACCAGTTCAGAGAATCATCTCAGCACCTGACCTGATGTATGCCATTTTAACGCAACAAGCATGTTCAGCAGTTACGCAAGACTGGCTGCAGGCAGCAACCTCAGAAAAAAGAGGGAAACAGGAAGGGTGAAATTGATCCTGGCCGGGTTTGCTTGCACGGTTGCACCACCATTTCTAGTCACCAGTCAGTACTTTCATTACTGAGCTTTACCAGGCAGAAAGAAGCATGGTGCCGTACAGAATTAAAGATGCTATTTTTAACCAAGCAGCCCAATAACTTTCTGATCATGCGGGAATTTTAGCTGAAAAGCTGTTAAATTTTGGGCTACGGACTGTAGGAGATGATCTAATCGGTGAAAGAGAAGACGACAAGTTATAGGAACAAACCTTCTTGGCGATGAACTCGGGGTAGTTGTCCTGGAGCAGGGCGAGAGCCTGGCGGGTGACGGCGCGGTGCTTGCCGAGCATGGGCGGGGAGTTCTTGAGGTCGGTGACCTGCACCATGGAGCAGATGCCGCTGGGCGAGAAGTCGAGCTGCTCCCGGATGCCGCGCTCCAGCAGCTGGATGCGCCACTTGAGGAACCGCTCCCGCTTCTCCTCGTCGCCGAACGCCTTCTCGTACAGCTCCTTGTCCTGGAACTCGCCGTACACGTTGTAGCAGACGGGGTGGCCCTCGCGGTCGGCGCCGCGGTAGAACACCACGTTCTCCAGCTCCGGCAGGCCGAGGTCGTCGGCGCCCAGGAGCTCGTCGATGCCGAACCGCTTCCGCCACAGCACCGCCGACTTGAGCATCGCCATGGCCTCCTTCACCTTAAACTCGCGCGCGCGGAGGAACTTGAGCAGCACCGTGTCCGTGCGCTCGTCGTCGCCCACCAGCGGCACGCCCCAGATCAGCTCCTCCTTCGTCTCGGCCGCCGGCGCCGGCGCTGGAGTGGCCTCCGCTTCGGCGGCCGCGGCAGGCTCGGACACCGCGGGGACGACGACGGTCTCCTCGATGGCCTCCACTGTCTTGGTGCTTTCCTCCTCGGTGACCACGACGGTCTTCACCTCCGCCTCCGGTTCGGCGGGCTCCTTGGACTCATCGGCCGCCGCCTCAGCCTTGGGCTCCTCGGCGGCCGCCTCAGGCTCCGCCGGCGCCTCCGTCTTGGGCTCTTCCTTGGCCGGCTCCTCAGCCTTGGGCTCCTCCGGCGCGGGAACCTCGGCCTTGGCCTCCTCTGCTGCAGCTTCGGCCGGCGCCTCCGCCTTGGGCTCCTCCTCCTTCTTGGCCTCTTCTTTGGCAGGCTCTTCGGCGGCCGCCGTCTCAGCCTTGGGCTCCTCCTCCTTCTTGGCCTCCTCCTTGGCCGGCTCCTCCTTCTTGGGGTCCTCCTTGGGCGGCGGCGGCGGGGGCAGGTCGAACTCCCCGTTGGCGAGCGCGGTGGCGACGAGCTCCTTGAGCTGCGCGAGCGCCGTGCGCTCTGGGTCCGGCAGCTCGGACACCAGGTTGCTCTCCTCCTTGAACGACCCGGTGCCGTCGATCACCGCCGCCTCGTCCGCCGCGCCCGCCTCCTCGGCCTCCTCCGCCTTCTTCTCCTCCTCCGAGTCCGCCTCCGCGGCCTTCTCCTCCGCTGCCGGGACGGCGGCGGGCTCCTCCGCCTTCTTCTCGGCCTCCGTCACGACCACCTCGGCCGCGGCTTCTTGCTTCGTCTCGTCGGCCATGCCTGCCTGCGTGTGATCGATCAAAGCGATCGAATCGAGCGGCGCGTCCGGGAAGACGACAGAGCGGCGCGTCTCTTCGGGGAAATTTGGAGCGCGAGATGGACGTGGAGAGAGAGAGGAGAGGGAGAGAGATTTGTAGAGAGGGAGAAGGGAGGTGGCGAGGGCAGAGCAGGCTGTCAGGTGAGCAGAACAGCTTGGGCTGTGTTTAGAACCCAAAAAGTTCTTCTAAATTTCACTATGCAAAAAGAAGATTCCCCGTCACATCAAAATGTCGGCATATGTATGGAGTACTAAATGTAGATAAAATAAAAAAATAATTGCACAGTTTAGATGTACTTTGCGAGACGAATCTTTTGAGCCTAGTTAGGCCATGATAGGACAATATTTACCACAAACAAACGAAACGTGCTACAATACTTTTCAGTTTGGAACAGTACCAATTTCAGAGTTCTAAACACACCTTTGCTCTGCTTGCTGTTTATGTTTGCTGCCTCGCTGGAAGCTTGGGCCCAGGCGAGGAGGGAGCACGAGGCGTTTCCTCTTGTTTGACTGCGATCGGGGCCCACCTTGTGCATGGATTAACATGACACTACAGTTGTGCAGTTACTCCCATTTCGCCAATTCGTTTTTTTTTTATATAAACTCAAATAAAAGTTGACGGCGGAGGCTCCAGCCTCCAATCATTGGAAAGACGACTCTCGTGCCAATCTTATCTTATGTTATGCTCTGTAATCTTCATACTAGACGTGCCATAAACAAAAGTAAGGTATATATTCGTATTACAATGCAAAACTACCGATAATTTTTATATTTAATTATTAACTTATTTCCCGTTGCCATTGTGAACAAAAATAGCCAAATAACCCAGAGTACCCATGGGTACTGTAATATCGAAATTGGACCAAAGTGACATTTTGCATCCTCCGGTATGTTTTGCACCTAAATATTAATTTGTGTGTCTCTCATATGTGATAGAACATCTTATTATTATTGGTTGGGAATGAAACATGCTAGAATAAAAAATAAAGCCTAAAAGTTGTCAAAACAAACCATAAAGATTAAATCATCAGTTCGGTAGATGCAACCAGGATAGTCATTTGATGTATTCAGTTTTTTGAAGAAAAAAAAAGTTAAGAGACTTCTTGCATTATGAAAAACAGCAAACGGTAAAAACGTTGCATTGCATCTCACTTATGCATATGTCCTTATCTTACTATTAGTATGTTACTCATTGGAAGCTTCTTTTAAACCCTCCATATTAATTCTCAAAAAAGATAAATCTTAACGATTCTCGCAACAATCAGAAACATCCTGCCGTCCATCACGTAGATCTAATAATAATAGCCATTAGATCTATTATATTTTCTAAAAAATTACCGACCATGCCATTATGAAAGATGAAATAAAATAACTCCCCAAATTTGCATAAAAATTGCCCACCATGCCATTATAAAATATGAATTTAAATAACCCCCTCAACTTGCATATAAATTACTCACCATACCATTATAAAATATGAGTTAAAATAAGCCCTAAATCCGTATATCAATCACACAATATGTCACCATGAAAGATAAAATAAAAATAATCTTTGAATTTACATATAAATTATCTAGAATGCATTATGAAAGATGAATTAAAATAATCACCTCTAATCTTACTATGAGTTAAATCCATAATTTCTAAAACTCTAACACATATTACTAAGGATTAAATCTATATCTTCTAAAACTCTAACCCGTACAAGAGGATGGGTTGGTAGACTAGTGAAAGATAACGTAAAACAACTCCCTAAATTTACATCTATATTACACGTCTTTCCTGTTATATTATATGTAACCTAAAGCAACTCTTTCAATTTGCATATAAAGTAGTCATATTTGCCTTAAAGTGTGTTTTTAGATTACCAACTGCATGCATGAGGAATAGGTACATATTTCTTTAGTTAGCAATAATAAAAATTATTGTCTTAATGAATCATTTACCAACGACAATAAAATGATTTTGAGTTATGAAACACTTTAGGGCAATAATCATGACAACATTATTACTTCACAATATTTATATATTATGATCGAAATGTTATAGCATATCTATATACAGTACTTTTTGTTTATTGTTTTACAAGAATACACACATATAATTCTTTGATAGATAAAATTTTTTAAGTAACAAAGAGTTTAGTTTAACATAGAAACCATGATTTTCTAAAATACAATAGAAGAAACCTGAATAAAAGGTACTCCTATAGAGTTAAACTTATACATGGATAATTGGATCTCCGAGACTCTAGTGAGTAATAAGCTAATAGCAAGATATGTTGTTTGTATTTAAAAGGCATTTTCGTTAGGCCTTTTTCAAAACGCCCATAATACAAAACAAACATTATAGCTGTATTTTGGACAGCATAAAGTTTAAATATAGGTGGTGCGATGGACCGTGTGCTAAGTCAGCTTTAGCTCTGCCTTTTGGTCCAACCTTTATCACCTAGAATGCAAAATTGATGAAACGGGGAATGGTTTCTCGCTGAATTACGGTTATGTTGTTACAAATTCTTCTTCGCAAGAACCAAGACCATTTCCCTTCTAAGCTAAGTCCAGCAGTTTTTCTATCCTCTACATTTAAATTTTATTGTGTGCACATTATAGCTACTGTGTCATTTTCGTACTATAGACAAACGATCTGCTCTACTCGGTCTAAGTCCATCCCCGCCATTAAACTGCCGCCAACTGTCCTCGTTGCATGCGTAATCAGCAGCTTTCCTTGGTCACATCCACATAGCCCCCCGCGGCACCGCGATGGCTGCCGAGTGCCGAGGCAATGCACTGTCACTCTGTCATCACCCGCCACTCATCCCTATCCAGGCAGCCGGGACGAAATTTTCTTCCTTCTAGAAAGTCTCCATGCCGGTGCAGCAGGTTCACTTTTTTTTTCTTAAAAAGAAGAAAAAGAAACCGGCAGCGTCCCTGTTGAGTGCTGAGCAAACTTGTCGCAAGAAGTCCTCGACGACGCATCGACTGGTTTCGTCTCATCAGATCAGATTAGCAAGACTCCTTACGAGCATCATTAGTTTCAGGAGGGCAGGCAGGCAGGGCGACTTTGCCTTCAGTGGAGGGCAAAAGTTCAAGGCGATGAAAACGAAACGCACTTGCTCGGTACTACTCGACTGGAAATGCACTTGCTTGCCTTGAGGGAAGCGCGGTTTCGTTTTCCTCCTTTTTGCACTGACTGATTGCGCTATGCCCAACACGGCGTCCTCCTTTCACTGAAGTTTACAAGTGCGGCAGGGTAGGCCGAGTCCAATAGAATTTTCTAAATCATATTCTCTATTACTATTCTAAGCACCTCTTTCACTGTAAACAGTGCAACATTTATGTCAAACAGCGCAAAACAATGTTTTGCGAAACCTATTTAGAGAACCCATTGTACTCAGCCTAAAGCTGGTTCTGATTGGCCGGTGGAAACAGTTACATGGGTGCGAGAGGACAGTGTGGTGGCAGAATAATAAAATGACTTTTTTTGGTTAATAAAATGATCTGAAACTGGGGCCTTCAGTCCTTGACTGACAGTTCTCACCTCATATCTGATCACCAGCCTTCTCTCTGCATTGGTTCGTTTTGAGTTTTGACCAGTTCCAATATCCAAAGAACCGCCGCATCTTGGTCGGCGCCGAAAAACAGCGGCTCCATCGTACTTGGGATAATCTCCCCACTCACATTGTACTTGTATGTAGCTGCAAAACAAGGGAGAGAGAGGCAGCTCGATGTTTCACCTGAGAGTCACTTTGCATCGGTTCTAGATTTTTTTTCCTACACGCGTGAAACCGGTGTGGGATTGAGTTGGTCGATCATTGTTTTCACCCATCACCTTTTTGTTTGGTTTGTAGGATGGAATGAATTGATGCATTATCACCTTAATCCTCACAAACTAACAATTGATAATAGGAAGAGGAGTAGGTTTATTCCACTAAATTTCGTAAAATGAGTTGATCCATTCTTTTGAATGCCTCATTATAGATTGGTTTCAACTCATTATGTCTCCTACCTTGGCCTCTAGCGTAGGAATCTTATTTTTCGGTTTAAGTGGAACTAACTAAAATGGGGTTATATCCAAGTTGTTTTTCACCCATAAAAAGTTCTGATTAGCGGTGCTTGGAGACAATTATAGACATTCGTTAAAGACCTCTACAAAGTTTTAATCGTAATCCAATCAACATGCCAAACGGTCGCGTAAAGTTATTCTAATTTGCCATGCTTTAGGCTAAATCCAACAGTATACTCATTTTGAGGATTTCAGTATTGTTTAGCACTATTCTGACACTGTATTTAGAGTTTAAACTTTAAAATAAGAAATAGACGATAGGGACACTGCTGGAGATAGCCTTACTCGCTCTCTCAATATTATCGAGGCATTGAGCAGTGACAACTTGGTAGAGGATGGAGTTTACCACACTCAAAAGTTGCACGTTTCGTTTTATAGCTCCACGTTTCAGTTTTTGTTTCTTCTTGATGTAGCAGTAACTTCCAGACTTTGTTTGTTTCTTAAATTATATATTCTTGAAAAGCATCCAATGATTTCGACTCCAACGTCCGTGCCGGCACACTCGGGTAATCCGTGCTATGTTGTGGGGATGGGGGCTCTGCGTCTGACACGGTCGTTGCACGCCTTGATCGACCATGCCAATTATAGGACAATGGGGCGAAAGTATTCCTATAACGGCTAGAATCGCTTGCGGCTTGTAATTAATTAACCTGTCAATACGAGTGAGAGCTGTGTATATTTGTATTAAGAAAAAAAAAACTCAGCAAACAATTATAACAACGCGCCGTACCGGAGTATGCGCTAAATAAAACATCATAAAATGGTGCTGAACAAAATGAATTTCAGATCAAAACCTGCTCCATCCCAAAATGCTGAAACATCTCAACACATGATGCTGAAAACAGAATGGACTTTGTACTGGTACAGAACTCCATTTGTCTCTGTCTCAGACATGGACCTTTTTTATACGGCTAGATCGATTACTGATTAAGCTTCAGAGTATTGGTGCATGTTGTCACCAAGCAAAGATTCTTGGGTTTAACTACACAAGCGTCAATGGTATCCAATGAAAGTATGAAACCGTAAACACGGGACAGAGAGTAGAGTAGTAGACACGCAACGGCAGCAACGGATTTGAGATGCTTTATTTGTCGATGGAGCTGCAGCAAATCGTGGATCTGGCCTATGCATGCATCTTCGACTCGTCACTTCGGAGGGACAAGAAAACAATGCTCCGTTAGCTGAGAATCCAATGATAAGCTGTTCAAGTACCAGCAGTAACTAGACGTTGGATCCGCAGCCGCAAGGCGTGCTAAATCTTGTGTCCTGCAGGTAAGGTTTCAATACAGATAATGGTATAATACAAAGCGAGATTCCGTCAGCTCTTGGCACCTTTTCTTAATCGCCCCTGCAAATACAGGTGTCATTGAACACTTGGAAGAAAGCCACCCCCCCCCCCCCATGATGTTTACGGATAATCCTTCACATACCACTAGGAAGTGTCATAAACCCCTATTATTCTCCGAGGTAGAGTATGTCTTAGATACAAGTGATGCTGCTCTCTTTGTTTTTATAATGTTAATTTTGTTTCACTAATTATAGCAATGGATATTTCAGATACAAATTTAGAAGGTTATTAAGATATTTTTTCACAATGACATAGGTGGGTAATTTAGGTGAAACCAAGAGGAGCGGATCAGTTTAGGTTATTTTTTTTAATGATAGAGGTGACCAATTTCGTTTACTTTAGATCATTTTCATAATATACAATGATTGATATTCTTTAAAAAAATAGATGGCTATTATTATTAACTAGTAAAAATGCACGTGCGCCATATCAAAGTTAGTTATTATATTTTTTACGCTTTTTATTTGTGAAAGTTTATTTTTAAAAAAACATAGTTTTATGGTTTATTAATTGTTTTGAATGTTTTTCATAGTTATTAAAAATATTGACCAAATTTATGTCAAAATATACCAAAAGTTATGCAAAATATCAAAAGAAGAAAAACATTCTTGGTTTTTTTGGAAAGCGGCTCGTGAGCCGCCCCGGCCCAAGTGTGACCTGCAGAAACCTCTAGGCTAGCCTCAGCCGTCAATCGTGATGAACAGGCAGGATTTGCAGCACTCCTTCGCTTATAAAGGAAGACCCCTACGGAAACCCTAGCTCTCCAGTCACCCCGGGCGACCTCCCCCTGCCTCAACCCCGCGTTCCCCATGCGACGGCCGCCGCCTCCCCTGCTCCGCCTCCCCCTCCCAGCGCGCCATCCACCGACTCCCTCCTCCGGAGCCCGGCTCACGGCGAGCTCTGCGCCGGGCCGCCGCCTCTTCCTCCCCTGCCCCCTTTCCCTCTCCATCACGCCGCCTCGCCCCCATCGACGTCGGGCCCAGTGGCCTCTGGGAATCCTCTTCCCCCGCGTCCTCCTCGACGTCGGTGACCTCCCAACCCGGCGCCGCCTTCCTGCCAGCGGCGGGCGGGCCGCCTCCACCGTCTCTCGCCGGATCTTCCGCCTCCTTCCTCCTCGGCTCGCGGCGACCCCGGCGGCTAGATCCAACGTCTCTCGCCAGCCCCCCATCACCCGGCGCCTCCTCATCCCGCCAGCTCGCGGCGACCCCGGCGGCCGGATCCACCGTCTCTCGCCGGCCCCCCATCGCCCGGCGCCTCCCCGTCCCGCACGCCTTGGATCCACCACTTGGTGAGCAATTTCTGTTCTTGTGCATGCCTTGACGAGAATGAGAACAGGAGCGATGATTATGTCCATGATTCTCCATATCTGGATTCGCGATTTGGGAACAAAATTGCCTATTTATGTGTATGTATATTGGATTCATGTATTCGTTTTTTTGTTGGGCTATGGTGCGATTTAAATGGGCTGAATGTTCATGCTATTTGCTTGTTGATGGACGAGATCTGGATGCTAGTCGCTCCATCCGCTTGTATTTTTTGTTTGTAATTCATGTATTTCGTTTATTATTGGGCCGGATCTGATTCAGTAGCAATTAGGATGAGATTGTGTATGATTTCGTATCTGCCGGTGGGTAAAAGGTTTGGTGAGAAAAAAAACGAGAGAGGGTTACGCTTGAGGATCGATTCCTCTAGCGTTCTTTCCGCTCCGCCGCAGTTTTTGGTGGGCCTGTGTGGGGACACAATAAGTTTATAGGTTTAGGTGGGTATAGATTTGTTAAGGTAAAAAAGATTTATTGATTAATTCGTTCTTTATAGTATTGATTGATATAGTTGTTAGTCGTAGTTAAGATGGAAGGGCTTCTCCAAAATTAATGATTAGTTCCAACGATAATCAGGTGAGCTGGAATGACGATACATACATATTCCTGACTTCCCGAAAACAAACCTTGTATTATCATGCTCATGCATGCTGCAATCAACGAGCACGTCTCCAAAATGAAACTCCAAACGAAATGGTAGAGCAAGCCCCAGCTCCTAAATAAAGCGAGATTGGGCAATGATTGACCAGTGCGCAGGGCATAAAACAAGGCTGGAACCAGGAATTTGTGGATCGCCCCTGATCGTGACAGGTGGTGACACCAAATCATGGGGGCGAAGTTGGCTAACGACGCTGGCTGAGAGTTGGAAGCTTGGAATAAAGCCATATTAATCCCCAACAGTTTTATTTTAAAGAAGAAAAAAACAGACCTCTAACCAATTATAAACAGCAAGCTGTTTGGGAGCTTGGAGTAGTGCCAGCTCCAGCTAGCTGCAGCGCATTCCTCCATTTGCACAAGTTTGCTTTATCAAGGCGTTTCAGGTTCAGCAATCAGCATAGTAGTTCCTACATTTGCACAATTTTTCTTTATCAAGGCGTTTCAGGTTCAGCAATCAGCATAGTAGTACTATCCTACCATTTTATAGATAAGCAACAACAGCGCACCAATTAGTGTACAACTAACCAGCACCAGCCAGCCATAACAGCTCAACAGTACAACATCTCTTCAGACATGCATGCAGTGGCAATCTTGCATCCCAAAAATACAAGAAAATTAAAATAAAATAAAAGAGGATGTGGCATCCACCTCTTCCGAACCAGCTTGTTGTGAATGGATGTGATGAAGGGAATAATGGGTCCCTCCCAAATCCCAATCCCCACCAAGACGTGTGATTGTGTGGCCGGCCAGGGCCAGCAGCAGCACATGCGAACTCCTGTGGTGCCAAGTGTTTGTGCCGGCCATCGACGCGGCACGCCGAACCCACACCATTCATAGCTCCAGCCCCGGCCGGCCGGATTCCATTTCCATCCACGTTTCCATGCGTCTTTCTCGCTCTCCTGCTGGCTTCCTGCCCGGCCGGTCAGTCCGGCACTGCTGGGCGCTGGCCCGCACGCGGGGATAGCGCGACGGCGCCAGTCTGGGCTCTGGGGGCACCGGCCGATCATCATCAGCTGCGCCTGCGCACGGTGGCCGGCGCCATGCGCAACGCTGCGGTTTACTGTCTGACGACGAAAATGGAACGGATGCATGCGTATTCCCTTCTCGTAAATCGGAAAGAGAGAATTACTTATCTGGCAAAAGAAATTTGGCGCTTTTTTTTTGTCTAGAAAAAAAATTTGTTTTCTACTCGACTTAGAAATTTTGTTTCATTTTTTAGCAATTCCGTCCATTTAGAGCCATAACGGTGTCAAATGGAGTAACAAGAAAATCTCCAAAAATATTTTCGGATCCCTATACATAACCAACCTGCTTCTAGATTTTTAATGGAATTTATTACACACATTAAATAAATATTTCTCTATTATCTAACATTACTTCAACATCATTATCATTTTCAAAACACCCACTAAGTTTTATATGCTGAGGTTCAAACTTTTACAGTGACCTACATATACAACAAAGGGAACATACAAATTTTTGTTAATATCTGGAGCACTTTTCCTATAGCAAGTATTTTTCCAATTCAATTTTATATCTAAAAACAAAGATAAGGATAGATCTGTCATTTAACTATAAATTATAGGGCTGCAAAAATCACTACAGAGCCAAATTATCATATGAAAGCTATTGTCCAAGTTTCATAATTTTTAAAATTCATTTAGTCTATTTTGGCATTTTTTTATTTTAGATGACATACAATAAACCGAGGGCATAATAATCTTTTTAGAGATTGCCATGTTTAGTGGGCGAGTAAAGCATGGCAAATGGATCACTTAACGCGGCCGTTTGGCATGTTGATTGGATTACGATTAAACCTTAAAAGAGGTCTTTAACGAATGGTTATAACTGTCTCCAAGCACTGTAAATGAGAACTGTTTATGGGTGAAAATTGGAAAACAACTTGGATATAACCCCATTTTAAGTGGTTCCACTTAAAAAGGATTGACCGAAAAATAAGATTAATAGGCTACAAGCCAAGGTAAGAGACAAAATGAGCTGAAACCAATGTGTAAGTGTTTCACGAGTGTAGAGAACAAAAAAGTTCTAGAACCAATCCAAAGTGACTGTCAGCTGAAACATCGAGCTCTGTCGCCCTCTCCCTTGTTTGGCAGTGACATATACAAGTACTACAATGTTAAATTGGGAAACGATGGAGCCGCTGTTTTCGGCGCCGACAAGGGTGCCGCGGTTCTTTGGATTCTGGAACTGGTCAAAACTCAAGGCAAGGTGATCAGATCAGATATATGAGGTGACTCAATGGCGGATCCAGGAATCGAGTAAAGGGCTGAGCAAAGTTTAGACTCATGGAGAGGTGCCCTCCAAAATCAAACTGGATATTTGAATATTTATTTGCGGCCATGTCCGGCCACGTATCATATTTATTTGCATTGGCGCAAGCGCAATTCACCGCAAGAATCACCAAATTGAACTAGTGTTCTTACGGTAAGCCAATGTGGTTGGCATCCATACAAAGCTTTGCAAAAGATGGTGTAGAGAGACGCGCTGGTACATGCAGTGGAGCTGACAGACTACGGTGAGGTGTGAGGACTGAGGGCAAAAGGGTACTGCCATCTGCCACGGCCAGTGTAGCTGTGCTGCTTGTGGCCTACCTGCAAGAGTACAGCCATCTGCTAATATTTTTTTTAAAAAAACTAGCAAAATGTCCATGCGTTGTAACGAAAAAAAAAATTTAAACAACTCGATCAATACATATAAAAATAGCCTCTCAAATAAATTTCATATTCTGTTGTTTCGAATTTTTGCTTGCATGTGGTCGAAATTTAGATGATATCACTTTGGTAAAAAATATTATATATTGTTTTCCGGCAATATACAGAACAACAAAAACGGAGTCCATATACGACATGAGCATCCGTTTTCACGTAGGCTGCTCCTGCCGCCTGAATCAGGTTTACGAATAAATTGTAAGCCATATTGTCTTATGATTTCCGTTAATTGCAAGCGAATTTTAGACGTAGGCTGTTACTACCGCCTGAATCGGGTATCTGAATAAATTATAAGCCATATTATCTTAATAATTAACGTTAATTGCAAACGAATTTTAGAGTGATGTCGATTGGGTTGGAAAGATTGTTATTTTAGCTTTCCATCGATATATAGAACGTCAAAAACAGAGTCCGTATGCGATTTGGGCGTCCATTTTCGCGTGGACTCCTCTTTCACTCCGGGCTCACGAATAAATTCCATGTTATATTGTGTCAAAGATTTTCATTGACTGAGACTAAATTTTAAAGTGGTTTAGCTTTGTTGGAAAGGTTATTATTTCAGATTTTCATCGATATATAAAACACCGAAAACGGAGTCCGTATGCGACTTGTGCATCCGTTTTTGCGTGGGCTCCTTCTGCGGTCCGAATCTGGTTCGTATTGTAGCTGTGATTCGGATAATCGGATACAGGACGGGAAAGGGCTGACCAACTGGGTCCACCTGTCACGACGGATTGGGAAACCGATGGATCAGAAAATCTTATTTGGTTTAATATTAGATACAGATAAAACGTTGTGCTAATATCATGTGGTATTGTCCTAAGTTGTACGCGGTGTTTCATGGCATGGACCGGGGCTGCAGCCCCTAGCGCCGGTCCTGTCTGTGAGAATCGTCGTCAGTTAAGGACTGAAGGCAGATCGTCGTTTTATTAACAAAAAGAAGCCATTTTTCTATTCTACCACCACACTGTCCTCTCGAATCCATGTCAGGCCTCCTTTGAAACGAAGAAAAAACAAAAAAAATTTAGAGCATTCAATGTCTACGAAAAGTTTTACTTTAGATCAAAGGATTGAATCCAATCAATTTCATTGAAATTCTTACGAAATAGCTTTCTACGTAGTAGTAGCACTTTTGAAGAAAAATAAGCGTGAGGTCTAACCTCATATTTTCTTTTCTTTATGTGTTGCAATTCTATGTTTTTTCTACGTACATCCAAACGCATGTTTCGTGACTTTTGTGTTTTATGTATTCTTGTAGAAATTCAACTGCATAGGTATTTCAATCTTGCATTTTTCTATTTATGTGTTTTGAGAATCATAACTGTTTCCACCGGCCAATCAGAACCAGCTTTAGCAGCCTGCCGCACTTGTAAACTTCAGTAAGGAGGACGCCGTGTTGGGCACAGATAGTGCACAATGAGTCCACAGGACCATGGTGCAGTCAGACGATCAGTCAGTGCAAAAAGAAAAAAAGAAAAAGGAAAACGAAACCGCGCCTTCCTCTGTTCTTCGAGCCTCCCTCAAGGCAAGCACTGTGCACTTTCCAGTCGTATGCGTTTCGTTTTCGATCGCCTTGAACTCTTGCCCTCCGCTGAAGGCAAAGTTCAGCTCGTAGGAGTCTAATCTGATCTGATGAGACGAAACCGGTCGATGCGTCGAGGACTTCGTCCGACCAAGTTTGCTCAGGACTCAACATGGAGGCTGCCGATTTCTTTTAGAAAAAAAGAACCAGCCAGTGTGCTGCACCGGCATACAGGCTTTCTAGAACGAACAGTCCCGCAGATCGCAATGAGCAACGGCCTGTTCAGTACCCCAATTTTCTTCTAAAATTCAATATGCAAAAAAAAGATTTTCCGTCACATCAAAATGCCGACACATACATAGAATACTAAATGTAGATGAAATAAAAAAATAATTGCACAGTTTAGATGTACTTTGCGAGACGAATCTTTTGAGCCTAGTTAGACCATAGTAGGACAATATTTACCACAAACAAACGAAAAGTGCTACAGTAGTTCTCAATGCTTTTCAGTTCGGAACAGTGTTTTTTCAACCATCTAAACACACCCCAAGCTGTTCTGCTCACCTGACACTGACAGCCTGCTCTGCCTCGCCACCTCCCTTCTCCCTCTCTACAAATCTCTCCCTCTCTTCTTTCTCTCCACGTCCATCTCGCATCTCGCGCTCCAAATTTCTCCGAGGAGACACGCCGCTCTGTCGTCTTTTTGGACGCGCCGTTCGATTCGATCGCTTTGATCGATCAGGGAGGCATGGCCGACGAAACGAAGCAAGAAGCCGCGGCCGAGGTGGCCGTGACGGAGGCCGAGAAGAAGGCGATAGAGGCGGCTGAGGAGAAGGCTGCGGAGGTGGCGGCCGCCGAAGAGCCTGCCAAAGAGAAGGCTAAGGTCCCGTTTGTAGAGCTCTGCTTCTTGATTCTTCAGCTCTGGGAGTTGAGTTTTTGGTGAAGTGATTTCGGATGATTATTTGGTACGAACAAATCAGTTTGGTGAATTGCATTTGGCATTTTTTTGTGTGAAGTGATTCTCGAAATAACACGCTCGGGTCCAGCATGTCGGCGGCCACGGACGTGCCTCTCCTCTTCCCCTCCGGCGGGCATCCGCCCGCTCCTTTCCACGCCGGCGGCCACGACCCTGCCGCTCCTGCTCCCCTCCGGCGGTCGCGCCCTCGACTCCTCCTTCCCGCCGGCGCGCTGCCCTGCCTCTCCTCCTCCCGCCGGCGTGCGACCTCGCCTCTCGTCTTTCCTGCCGGTGCCAGCGACCCCGCTCCTCCTCCTAGCCGGCGCTGCTGCTGCTTCTCCGCCTGCCTACCGGCGCGCGCGGCCCCGCTTCTTCGGGCTCCCCTCCGGCGGGCGTCCGCCCGCTCCTCTGCACGCCGGCGGCCACGGCCCTGCCTCCTCCTCCTAGCCGGCGCTGCCGCTCCTTCTCCGCCTGCCCACTGGCTCGCACGGCCCCGCTTCTTCGGCGGGAGCCAGGGCGGAGGCCGCGGCGGCAGGTGCTGCTGCTTCCTCGGCAGCGGGAGCGGCTGCTGCTTCTCCCACAGCGGTAGGCGCAGTGGCGGTGGGGCCGGAGGGTGGGCAGCAAGGGCGCCGCCGCGCGGAGGAGGAGCAAGCAGCGGGGCGCCATCGGCGGAGGGCGATGCACCAAAAGGGAACGGGACGGGAAGGGCAGAGAGACGAGGAGTAGATGAGGCAGCCGGGAGAGCAGGTTTTTTCCGCTCCCCTTCGCTTGTAGAAAACAGGGGAGCGATTCACTCTGCTCCCCGGTCGGAGCGGAACGCTTTTTGCCTCTTTGGCAGCGCTCGCCGGATTCACTCCGTGGAATCCGGGAGCGGAGCACTGCCAAACGGCCCATAAGTCTGAGGAGCCCAAGGCGGAGGCGCCAACCGAAGCTGCAGCTGAGGAGGTCAAGGCCGAGGCTCCAGTGCCGGAGAAGCCCAAGGCCGAGGAGCCAGCCAAGGAGGAGCCCAAGACGGGAGCGCCGGCGGAGGCGGCCGCTGAGGAGCCCAAGGGCATCGTGAAAACCATTATCGCCTCCACGACTGCCGCGGCCGCCGAAGCGGAGGCCACGCTACGGAAAGATGATACACCAGCACTATTAATTGAAGGAGGAAGTCCGGGCATGGATTTAAATAGCGACGCTAGATCATATTTAGAGGATTAACGCTACACTTCAGTCATTTTTACCGCTATGGATGCATGGCCAACTTAGCACGCTTAAGCGCCGCTAAACGCTTTAGCGTAGCGCTCGAAATAGCGCGCATTCGCGTTTTCGGTTGTAGGCCAAATTCCGAAGCTTGTACTGCACTAGTAGTGTAGACAATGAAATATATTTCTTTTATGTATGCAGTATTTTCTATTATGCACCTACATTATATGCCTAGTGCTTGTGGTATTATCTATTTATCATGAAATTTAAATTGTCATCTATTCACTTAAATTGTGTTTATGTTTATTCCTATTTTTTATTTAAAAAACGTATTGGGCATAGCGACGCTATAGCGGTGTAGCGGCTAGAAAAATGCTGCCGCTATTTGCCATAGTGCGTTAACCATGAGTTCAGGTTACACCCCTGGACTCTTCCTCGTCTAAGACCAGTTGGATGTCTATAGTACGGTTTTAGCACTGTAGTGCTACTGTAGATAGAGAGAAATAATCGAAACAGTAGATAAATAGAGATAGCCAATGCATTTGGGCATTTCCATTAGGATAGCCTAACTTTCAAACAACGAAACCGTTTACGTTCCAACGTGGAACTCCCAAAACCATGCAGAAATCCCCCCGGCCCGGCCCTCTGCACACCGGTTTTCCACCACGTTGGACTGCACCACGGGCAGAGGAGGCGCCGGGCGCGGGAGACAGCAGGGTCGGGCCGCACGCCGGGGAGGCCGAGGCGTCACTTGGGGGAGAGGCCCGCACGTGGAAGGAGGTGCCCCCGGCAGGATGCCGCGCGAGGTCGAGGTGGCTGTGCTACCGGTCAAGGCGCGCCGCGCGGAAGGACGCCGCGCGAGGAAACCGAGGAGCGACCATGTGTATATCTCTCGTTCTGTTTCTCCAAATCTATATCTGCATCTTCAATTTCTTTCTGTTCTTCTCCAATCGTATACAGCAGCAGCCTCCGGATCTTATCCACTTGGGAGGTTTCTGAGACATTAAATTTTTATGGGCACCATTCAGTGTTTGGCTATCCCCAACCATTGCCTAAAAAACATTTTGTGTCCATTATTCTAACTACCCTCTTCTCTGTCTACAGTAGCGCTACAGTGTCAATCAGTGTTATATCCATCCTATATACCCACTCTCTTGAGTATGGTCTTATAAGTCTGTAATATTGTTTGCTATTCTCCTGCGCATGAGGAAGTTATTATTACTTGATGAGTGAGCACCACTCGATATCTCTTGCATGAAACGTATGATAGATACCTTGCTTAGGCGCTTCCCCAAACTTGAGGTATACTGTGGCGGGCTCGCCGCGCGCCCAAAGTTTTCTAGTCACCGGCGAAATTTATATCCCTCCGTCTCTAGTGGTGGCAGTAGTATAAATTTGTAATATGTTTTTTCCAAAAAACAAAATATTAAATTAAAAATTCAGAAACCAACTGATTTATGCAGTAGAGTAATTCGAACTCGAGAGTTCTAGCAACTACTAGATTTGCAGGTGATCCAGTTAAAAAAAAAGAGAGAGATTTGCTGGTGATTGATCGACAAGTCACAACTCCACAAGGTATGTACTTCACTTCCCCGTAGGTAACAAAGCAGCCGCCACGGCGTACAGCGCGCTGGTGTACGCCGTGTGATCAGGCGAGCAGGTGGTCGTGCAGCCAGGCCCGCATGGCGTTGAAGGCGTCCTCGGCGTCGGCGTCGTCCTCCACCGACTGCGGGCGGTGCGCGAAGCCGTGTCCCCTGCCGGCGTACACCAGGGCGCGGGCGCCCCGCGCGCGCCTCTCCAGCTCCCTCACCGTGTCCACGGCGCAGTACGGGTCGCCGTCGCCGCACACGAACAGGACGGGCGCGGCGACGCGGTCGCCCAGGGAGGCGTCCATCGGGACGCCGTAGAAGCAGACCCCGGCGCTGAAGCAGGCGCCGGAGTCGCGCGCCAGGGCCTCGACGAGCCGCCCGCCGCCGTAGCAGAACCCGACGACGCCCAGCTTCTTGGACACCCCCGCCGCCGTGAACTCGTCCAGCAGCCACCGCGTGCACGCGTCGATGTCGCCCGACACCCGGTCCGGCGCGTGCCCCGCTAGCCATTGCTGGATCTCGTCGCCGCCGAGCGGCAGGCTCGGCGTCCACGGGTTCCCGCGGAACAGGTCGGGGACTAGGACGCTGCACGTGTCGTGCAGACACCAAGGACGTAAATTGAGCGATGAGAGGTGGACGGACGCTTAGAGCAAGGGAGACGGTGATGTGTGATCCTTACTTGTAGCCATTGCAGGCGACGCGGTAGGCGAAGTCCCGCGTGGCGGAGTCCTCGAAGCCGTAGATGTCGGAGAGCAGCAGGATGCCGGTGCCGTTGTTGTTCTTGACGGCCTTGAAGAGGTACGCGCTGACGCTGTCGTCGCCCTCGCCGACGACGAGGTCGGAGCCGCTCACCAGCTCGCACGCCTCGTCGTCGTCGACGGTGCTGCTGCCCGCAGCCACCTCCGCCTGCGTGCAGCACGGTGTCCTCTGCACGGGAGCTGAAACCGTCACGTCAGAGCGTGTTTGCAACATGGAATTTCCAAATTACGTTCGGAATTTCGGAGCAAGAATGCGCGTTCGGAATGGAGCAGGAGCAGGAGTGACGAGTTGAAAAGATAAGAGTGGATAAGATGCGAGTGCGTACAGAGGAGCACACGAAGCGTGGCGGGAGGTCGGCCCGGCGGACGAACAAAGCAGGCATGTCCCGGGCGTCTCCGCCGCGGGGACGACGCGCCGGGGAGCGACGACGGGCGCGCCGCTAAGACAGCCGCGGCCGCGGCCGCCGCCGCCATCGCGGAACTCCTGGAGCTGGGAACGCGCGCCGGGGGCGGGGGAGATAGGCCAACAACGCTGGCTCGGCGTCGCAGCCGCGCGTTCAGATATTTTTCGTCGCGGTGTCTTGACTCGGTTGGCGGCGACTCCCGCGGGCGCCGCGCCGGGCCGTCGTCTCGTGGTTACGGGTCCGCCCGTATTCGAGTCCGGATCCGTTTAGAAGAGTTAAAATCTAATCATATTCGAGTCCGGACATTTAGTATTCGATCCGTATTCAATTTATATTCGTTTCTGGATAACGAAAGTTGAATATATATGATCATGATGTCCATCCAAGTCTTATCCGACACCGACTGTTAATATCCGTATCCGATCTGTATTTGAAAAAAAAATATAAAAACAAATACGGTATCATCAGTATCCATCCGTATCTGATCCGATTACACCCCTAATCGTGGTGTTTTCGCGAGGCGGCGCACGACGTGCTGGACTGCTGGGTCGGACGGACGCGGACCCGGACGAGACTCGGAGTGGTGTGAGAGTTTTTTTTATTTTTTTGAGAACAGGAGTGGTGTGAGACAGAGTGACGGGCTCTCGTCGCTTCGTGGACCTTACTGTATCGACCGGCCGGCCTGCACCGCGCAGATTCCGTATGGATAGCAAGCCTTTCTGGACCTGGGCCTAGTTTCCCGGAATGAGCAGAAAAACTTGCCCAGCCTCTGCATTCGACTTATCTCAGTTCTGTGGGCTTGCGCTAACCCACATGATGCATTCGACTGCAACTGCTGTTGAGCCAAATTGTTTGTTGCTGCGTTTTTTCTGCGAAATTGAATTTATTTCTGTACGTTTCGTACAAAATTCCTGCGCATGGTTCATAGCCGAATCTGAGGACAGAATCGTGGGCATGACAAAGAGGAAGAAAGCTACGAGACTATGTTCACCAGTCCGTCCATCCCATTCCATCCCGCTCATCCACTATTCCAACTACTACTCTCTCTGTCTACAGAGTGTTTGGGCTTTCTATTTGAGTCTATTGGTGAGCTCAGCCTGAGTTCGTACTGATCAACATCGATGGTGCAGGGGGGAGGAAGATGGAGGTGGAGGGTGAGGGACTGACTCCAAACACGTGGCCTGCTGGCTACGTGCAGTGCACTCCATAGCATGCCCAAATTCAACACAAGCCCAAATCCATAGCAGTTTCGGCAACACGTACCACCATCCGTGTATCATCACGCTGCGTCGCTGCCCAACCCATCACGTAGACATCCGTGTATTAGAAGTTCTCTTCCCGTGCGTAGGGAGATCAATTATCCCTACAAAACGAATCCGAAACCAAAAAACGGGCAACCAATAAGGCCACGTCGCCCGTTAGCTCATTAACCGTTGGATCCTATAAAGAAACGATGTGAGCCGTCCGATGCAGGCCTCGGCGGGTCTATCGCTCGTTAAGACGCTCGCGACTCTTCGCGAACCCGTCCAGCCCGCTGGCGCTCCGGCACTCCCCGTCCCGCTAGGCGCGAGTCCCGGCCGGCAATCCTCGTCCCCGTCGACTCCCCTCCGCGCGGCGAGCCGCTCGCCGCCCCTCCCCGTCTCGGTCGGCGCCAGCCTTCCCCGCCCGGCGCCCCTCCCCGTCCCGGCCGGTGCGCGGCCACCCTGCCCGGCGCGACGCCCACCGCCCCTCCCCATCCCTCTCCCTCGTTCTCCGTCCCCGGCGAGGACCTCGCCCTCTCCGCGCCGTCGGCCCTCTCCTCCACCTCCGGCGCTGCCACCGCTCCCCGCCCGGCGCTGCGGCTGCGAAGTGGCGCGGCCCAGTGGCCTCTCGCGTGCCTACGGGACGGCGGCGGCGCGGTTTGGTGCTCGTGCGCGCGCCTGCGCGGCGCTATGGCGCGGGCCGGTGGCCGCTCGCTCGCCTGCTGGACGGCCGGCAGGGCGCTGTGGTGGCCACCACCTCCGCTTCTGCCGTCCCCACTACCGCCTCCCCACGGCGTCTCCTACCGCGCCGCACCGCGGAGAGCAGAAACGGCAGCAGGAGCAGCGCGAAGAGGAGCACGGGCAACTAGACCTTGGCCCAACCGGCGTCCGCATTGTCTTCGCTGTCGGCGTAGGAGTAAGACGCGGCACTCATACCGCTAACGCTGGGCACGGCCGCCGTGGCATCCGCGGTGGAAGAAGGTTCGACACCCGCCCATCCATCCGAGGTCCTCCGCAGCTCCGTTGTGCCGGGAAACGCCAAGGTCTAGGCGAAGGTGAAATTGGTCTGACCCTCTGTTTATGAAACTCCAATTCCGTGTTTCTGCCTGCGTGGGGCACTCGTTTCCCTAATTTGTGATCCATAATATCATTGCGTCTGATTAATTTCGCAAATGCTCACGTCTAGCTGGAATATGGCCTTGCTTATTCATGTGTTCTAATCCTGCTGTTAATTAACCTTCCATTGTACATACAAAGCACACTCTCTATTTAGATTTGTGATGCAGCTTCTTCGATTTGTCTTCAGGGTCGGGATCGAGGCATCTTTCCCCGGATGGCAGCATCTCTATTGTAGTAATTCATTTCATCCTTGTAGCTACCACTGGTGAATGCAATTGCTTTCACAAGCCGAGTTAAGGAAACAACGCACTATACTATTTCAGCAATTAGTATGTGCTCTACATGTTCAGCTAAACACTATTTTATTTGTTCTAACCATATATAGTTGTATAACTTAAGACCTAAAGTTCAGTTATTTATTTTGAGATTCTTCAATACCAGATGTCTATTGCTTTTAACATTATATTAATCTATAATCTTATAATTGTTTTTCCCTCAATACTTTATATTTTCTGCATGTTATATGGACTGCAGAGTATTGATGAATGATTGCATATGATCTTTTCCTGTAAAAACCAACACAAACATCAGCTGTTATGCTTGGGCTGTACAGCTTTAACAAAATGCCAAGCCTTGCATTCCTAACGTCCTTGTGATTTTCCTTTACTTCCATGGTATAACTTACTCCTTGGTTTTTGATTCATCTATCTCACATCAGCTGTAATCAATCAACTGTTCTTTTGGTCAAGCACACAGTTAAGCATCCACTTGACTAACTGAAGGTAGGTTTGCAACCAGCCTCTTGCTTTCCAGTTCAAGTCTCATCTTCAAACTTGCATTGCAAGCAAGGCTGTACAATGTCTCTTTTCTTTATTTCATCAAATTACCAAAATGGAATGTCATGGTTTGTGTTGCCTTTTTATCTCAGATTGATAATTTCAGCTTTTACTCATTGTTACCCTTGTAAATATTACATTCATGATCACTTAGATGCTTAATATCCAGTCAAATATATGTAAGTTCATATTCCCGGTTGCAATCCAAGCTGTATAGTTGTTTCAACCCAAGCTGTATAGTGGTCGCAATATTGAATTGGAAATATCACTACATCTGACTGGCCACAAACAGTGAATCACAAAAGCTAAGCATTTGCGTATACTGATGGTGATGATACATTGATTTGTTTACAATAGGAGTGGATCAGTGGTATCATAAATTTTTTATCTCCATCAACGCACAGCATCCAAACAAGCGGATACTATTTCCTACAGCTTAATATATGATTGCAGATTTGCAGGTCTGCTCTTTCCATGTCAACATAACTATACGACTGTCCAAATTGGTTCTTTTTCTTTTGTGTTACAAATCACCACAGTTATAAAATATTACTTGCCAGCAACACTTGCTTTGAAGTAGAACTTAACAAAATTATTTTCTACAAAGCCAACACACAACAAATCATTCTATCTACTGATTATGTGCTTACAGAACAATCTTCTGCTTTCAGCTCTACAACCTGCAGGCTACAACTGCTGACTTGCTCTGCTGGCTATCCAATTAATTGTGCATTGAAGATAACACAACTTCTACTACACCTCCAGTCCAATAGGTGACCACGCCTTTGTATACTCATGGTTATATCATTTTCTCTCCCTCAACCATTATTTTGGTTCCTATTTTCTTGCTACCACAGATTTCTAGAGTAATCCATTGGTTACAGAAGAATGAACGACCCTGATGATCGCTTGAGGAAAAACAAATGTGCATTTTTTATGATAGAGGCGAGTTCTGATTTTCCACAAACTCATCGGGACATCGTAGTTTGAACACTGGGACATCAGCGCAAGTTCATTTTTGTTTCTTGAGGGCTCTGTAACCAAATGAATTAGCACTGGCCCAATCTAATATAGGTACTCCACAAAGAGGGCGCGGCAAATTTCTGCATGGAGGATAGTAATTTTCCTCGGATCACAGCAGGATAGAAAATTGCCATAATCAAGAACCCATCACAGCAGCATTACGATTCTACTAGATTAGTATGCATGTTCTGTAATGGAGATGCCATCTCAACAATGTTTATTGTGCTGTAAATTTCCAAGAGGAATCTTTTTGTTGCTGTGCCTTGCTTGTCAGGCATTAAGCATGTAACTGCCCTGTTGGTGACTATAAGCAAAAATTTATATATATTAGCAATGTTTCTACAACTGTATAGATGCTCTTTTCCTATCAGTACGGTCCTTTTGAACTGCTGATATAGATATTGTGTGTGTGACTACCTCAGGATTGAGCTCTTGCGTAATATGTTGAACTTATGCTTAATTATAATCTTATGTAGCAAACTGCAGCAAACAAACTCCTAAAAAAGTTTTCGCATAATTAGATAAATGATTGATTCATTTGGCCATATAAAAATGGTCATCTTGCTGTTTGCGCGGCAAAGCCGCGCGAGGTTTCTAGTGATATGGGAAATGGCAACGCCCATGGTTCAGTACCTACTTCACCAACTCGTCGCCCGTTTCATCCTAGCATTGTCGTCTCAGCCTCTCGGCACGTCTGTTGCCATCAAGACAAAAGAGCTGCATGATTCAGGCCTCGTTTGGCTGTGAGCAGAGCGGTTCCGGCTCCACTGCTCGGATGCCCTGCACGTGCTGCCCGGCGTAGTGAAACCGAAATTCTCTCTCCTCCCTCCTCCTCTCACCGAACAAGTGAAGCCGATGGAAGCCGGTAAAAAAGGGCTTCTCCAGCTCCGGCTCCCGAGGTACTGTAGCAAGGAGCTGAGCCGAAAGAAGCTCCACCAAAGCGGCCCTCAATTGTTCAGAAATTACAGCACAGATCAGGACAGCATCAGGAGCTTTACTCAGGCGGGATTTCTTGCACCAGTTACACAGCAAGTGCGGCTTCATTTCCTCTACCCTTAGTCAAAAATTAACCACCGCAATAATCTTCCAGGTCACAACTCACAACAGACACACATAATTCTAATGGCCGCAGAATTTCTCAGGGTACCCAATTTCCTACCAAGAAAACATCAACCAGAAAGGCAACAAGCAGCGGCACAACAGCAGCAAGGCATGACCACCAAACAATAAAAGCTGAACTTTATAAACAAAAGGAAGGTTTGAGTGTTTCGATCAGCACAAATAAATACAAGCAGCATGATTCAAGTGCAGGGACAAGATCATTCTTAAACACAAACAAAATTGACACAGATAGAAACAAAATACACCGGGGATAATATTGTTCCTGCCTTTAGTTCTATGCTAGTAATCTGAAGCTAACATTACATTTTTGCACCCAAAACCTCTTGTGTCCCAAAACTAAAAAGGGATCCAGTTGTTCCCTTCCTTTGGCATAACCAAGGAAATAAGCCATTAAACCGATACCTTATTCCTGGGCCACTAATGGCCTCTAATATACGAACTCATTAGGTATATTCACATCAGACCTGATGCTAATCAGAAGGAACCAAGTGGAGCAGACACAAATAAGTTACTATATGACTTCTCTTACGCTGAATACTGTGAGCTCAAAGGAGCATATCAGACTTGGCAGGCAGTCTCCTGTAGAAGTTGAACGGCACAGAGGGCATCCTGCTGCGGAACCGGGGATGTCGCAGCAGGTAAAGCATGGCGATCACCATCAAAACCTGGAAGGGCGTCACATACAGCACAATGGCGACCACCAGGGATAAGAAAATGAAGATGGCGGTGGCCCGAGGGTCCCTCCAGCTCAGCAAAGCGTGGGCTCTCTCTCCTTGTGTCGCCAGGTCCCCAACAACAGTCTGCACACGGCCTCCGACGCTCCTCAGCCTGTCGTAGCGCATTCTTACAATCTCAGCCGGCCTGGAGGTCGGGAATGTATCAAACTCCTCGTCGAGCTCGTCGGGGTGCGTCAGCTCAGCATGGGACAGCTTGGTGTCCATGTGCGACGGATGCCTTGGCCTGTACCGATAGTTCCACAGCCCGATCATGAACATGTAGAGGAAGATGGTAGGCAGGATGAGCTCTGGATAGCAGATCAGTATGAGGAACAGCACGTGCACTAGCACTGTCGTGATTGGGTTCCGCCAGCTCCTGATGCCTTCATACCACTTGAGCATTGCCACGAAGCCATAGAACAGGGAGGTAATGCGATAAAAGTTTGCCTTGCTGCGCCGGAGACTAAACATGTGCGAATCCACATCGAGCATGTACTCAACAACCTCCCTGCGCAGCGGGGGCTCAGCGCGGCTAAGCCTCGCTGCGACAATCTGCATTGCCTGGTGCCTCAGGTAGTCCAACTGCATCACCGCGATCGGCTGCGTGTAGTGCATCTTTGGGAGCAGCGGGCGGCCATACAGCGCCATCATGTTCACCCAGGCTGTGCAGGTAAACCGCACAGCCAAATGCAGCTCGCCGGTCTTCTTGAGTCCGCTCGGCTGTAAAATCAGCAACGGGTAGAAATGCGTGTACACTCTGTCTGTCTCCAGTGTCGAGAGGCGGATCCTGACCTTCCCAATGCGCTGATCTGGGCCGCCGCCGTTCTTGCTCCCGATCTGACCATTGTCGAACACCACCACGGTGATCACGGTGCAAGGATCGAACACCTCCCAGGTATACTGCTCGTTCCACTGTGGATTCAGCGTATCAAGAATCGTCCTCGTGCGCACCCACTTGGGTCCGTATTTGGCGATGCAGTAGGCGTCCGTGGTGCGCCCTTCCTTGCCCTTCATGGGTATCAAGTTCCGCGCGCCCAGAACCCCCAGCTCGAGCATCCCGATGCTCGGTTTCCTCGCCGGCTTCGACGACGGCTGCAGGTCGCTGCTGTAGTAGGTGGACTCGTCGAGGACGTGGTACCCGAAGTCCAGCGACATCCGGATCTGTATCTTGCTGGCGAACTTGATCTCCTTCTTGTCGGGGTCGTCGGGAGAGTGGCGCGCGAGGCTGTACCAGCGCGGCTCGACGGGCTTGCCGAAGTGGTCGTGGCGCGGCATTGCGGCGGCGAGCGGCAGGACAATGCGGCCGAGGATCTCGTCGCGGCCCGGCGCGACGCGGTCCTCGACGGTGACGACGAGCGGGTCGTCGAAGGGCTCGGAGGCGACGAACATGAACTCCTCGTTCCAGATCGGGTTGGGCGCGCCGGGCGGCGCGCCGGGGCGAGTGCGGCGCACCTGCCCCGCGAGCTGCAGCTTGACGCAGGCGGCCATGGGGCGCGACGTGTCGTGCGGGATGAGGTCCTGCGCCCCGATGGCGGCGACGCGGAGGTAGACGAGCTTGGGCGAGAAGTAGACCTTGGCGCGCGTGGAGGCGACGGCGGCGGGCCCCGCGGCGGCGTGCGCGTCGGAGTGCCAGGCGTCGGGGAACGCCTCGTCGGCCTGCGTCCCCAGCCAGACGGAGAGCATGACCTCCCCGCCGTGCGGCAGCTTCTCCCCGCGCTTGGTCTCGAGCCGGTACCACTGCGGCGCGAGCGGCGAGTCCGGGGGCACCCGGACGGGCACCTCCGACAGGTCGAACGCGACGCGGCCGAGGAGGTCGTCTCCGCCGAGGTCCTTGGCCCTGACGGCGACCTCGAGCAGGTGCGACTGGAGGTGCGTGGCGGAGAAGGCGAAGACCTGCTGCCAGGCGGGGCCGTGCGACGTGGCCCTGGCGGGCGTGGTGCCCTTGAAGTTGCCGAGCTTGACCTCGACGAAGGCGTCGAGGGCGCCGGCGGCGGAGGCCACGGGCAGGTCCCGCGCCTTGACGACGTGCACGTAGAGGAACCGCATCGGCTCCACGAGGTCGTAGGTGGAGGCGATCTTGCCGGCCGGGGACGCCGCGGCGGCCGCCGCCGAGGGGTGGAGGCCCGGGATGTTGAAGCGCGGGCGGAGGACCGCCGCCAGCGGGGGCCGCGTCTCCACCAGCCCGAACTGCTGCGGCGGCGGCATCGGCCCCCCCGGCCCCGGCACCATGTACGGCCGCGGCGGCATTGCGCCCTTCATCTCGTCGGCGGCGTGGGGATTGGGGAGCGGCGGCGGCGGCGGCGTTGGGGGTATCCGCGGGGGAGCGTGGGTTGGAGACTTGGGAGGTTGGAGCCCTACTGCTAGTAGTGACTAGTGAGGCATTCCGTCCGCCGGCCGAACAGTCGTGTGAACGGAGCGGGGGCTGCGCTACGGGCGCGTTTGGTTGCCTGCTTCTGCACGTGCAAGCATCTGCAGATGCAGCCTCTTGCTGTTTGGTTGCTGTGAGCCGGGCTCTGTGTGTGCAACGCTGGTGTTTGGTGGCCTGCACCGAGGCTGGGAGCAAGGCTCGCACGATGTTTAAAGCACCCTCAGCCTCGCAGAAACGAGCAAATCGGTCGCATCTCGGGAGCCAGCTCCGCCCACGCAGCCTGGCTCGCGGGAGAAGTGAACCAATCACGCCCTACGTGTTTGCGTGCGGGGAGTGTGGGGTGGGGTGGGGGCAGCCTGGCCGGATCTGCCCCGCGGCGTCGCCGGCCAGAACGAAGCCGGGCCCCGTTAGATCCAGAACCGACGGCTCGCGACGGTCCGAATCTCCCGGGTAGGAACCGTACCATACCACTGATGAGCCGCGGATGCAGCCGCACCGTGTGGGTAGGAAACGCGCTCCACCGACATGCGGGGTCCGCAGACCGTGGGGCGACGGTGTCAGCGGGGTCTGCAGCGGTCGGCGCGACGTGTCGAGTAGAGCCTCCCTCGGGGCAGGGCAGGCGTGCCTTGTGTTGTTGTTGTTGTTGGGAGGGACGGCGCCACGCCACGGCGTAGGGGAGGGAGGTGGGACCCTGGGAGGGTCGGTTCGCAGGGACCGATGTTGCTGGCCAGCTTGCTGCGCCGGATCCTCTGCGGTGTGATCCGTCGGGAGGCGCTGGCGCTGGCACGGAGCGGCAGCCGGGACCGGGGAATGTTGCTGGCTGTGGACCTAGCCCGCGCCGTGAGCGTGCTGCGGCGTCACGCTTTTCGCCTTTTCTCTCTTTCTAGCTATAGAGACGGGGGAGTGAAGGGAACAAGGATGCATGCGCTCGACCGGTCCGAGCTGGCCTCGTCGATTGCTTTGCTTGCTTGCTTGGCGCGCTCGCCGGTCAGATGGGACATGCAGGATGAATGGCGTTTAAAAGTTTGTAACCATGGACTGATCATTGATTGGTTTTCCATGGTGTGTTACTCGAATCTCCCGACCTGTAAACTACTCCACATAATTTGCATGAGTGCATGGTGTTCGCGACAAAGACGAGGGCCACACCTGATCAGGCTACTGCCCAAGATACGGGGGGGTTGGTTGGTTGGTGTTGACAAGGATGTTGGGCTCGGTCCTTGTCAAGTCTCCGGCTCCCAGGTTACTTGCTGGTGCTGCCCTTCTCGTCCGTGCATCCCGGACACGCCTCCCCTCCCGCCGCTCTAGTAGCCGTTGTTGCTGCATGATTTTGAATCACATTTCCTTTTCGTGACAGCAACGCTCGCCCCGGGCGGCCCCCGCGCTACTCCACGCCACGGCTCCTTTTCTCCCCCTTCTCCTCCTTTGCCACCCACCCACTGCCGCGCCGGCGCCTCTGTTCTTTTTTTCCTTGCATGTGCAGGCACAAAAACGTCCCTGCATGCTGCCTGCGCGTCGAAACAAGAAGCAACAACTGTACCAGACATCCTTTGAAACACGCGCTCCTGACGTGGAACCGCGTACTACTACTGTGTACCCATTGGATATGCTAGTACGTGCTGCTCGCTTTTTCTGCCCCAAAAAAAAGTGACGCGTCTCCCCCTTTTGGTTTTTCGAATAAAATAAAGTTACCCCTGCCGTTTGCGTGCAAGAGGCCAGGTCTCCTTTCCGGGACGTATAGTACGTACGTACGTGCCACTGTAGCTCGCCAGCTCCAACCCAAGCGGTGTGGTGGCGACGTGCGCGCGCACGGGTGATTCGCGAAACGATTGGACGTGTCGCCGGAGACTGGACTCGACCTGGCGTGTCGTCGCCGTCGACGGAAAAAGTGTCCCTGGTTGCATGCACGCGTCGAGGCGCCGTGCCGGACGCCGATCAGGGCATCGCCAGCAGCCAGCTTGGCCATACCCGAGCCGCCGTGTAGGCGACACGTCGCCGTATCCATGCTACTAATTACTCCCGTACGGCACGTCGGCAGCGAGTGTGGGGGTAGTCTCTGGCTCTCTGCTTCTCTGGTTGATGCGGCACCGGTTTCGGCATGCATTTGCGCTCTATGGAGACAGGACCATGAATGCGCCACGCGAGGGGCCCCGAGCGGATCTACCCCGGGTGTCCCTCACCGGGCGCAGCCTTGAGTTAGAAATGACACGGACTGACGGACACACGGCGTGAGCCTCCGTTGTTTAGGAAGGTGGTGGTGCCCGCGCGGGGCGGCCGCGCCGCGGCGCATGAGGGACCGATCGAGGGCGCACGCCGGGCAAGTACTGCGAACGCGAGCACTTTGGGTCCGACCACGTACTAAGAAGCAACCAACCTCGCATCATTCCTTTCTCTCTTGGTGACAGCCAATGTAACAGCGGTGTCTGCAGGCTTCACAACAAAGAGTTTTGGCGTAGGGGAGAGAATGCCTTTTATTTTTTATTATTAAAAGAAATAAGACTTTCACGATGTGTCTAATTAGGGACAGGGGTTCTTTTGAACAAGCATGGTTTTTTTATTTAAACCGTGACACTGCAAATGCGTCTTGAAGAATTTTTATTCTTCCGCCTCCTTCTTCACCGTTTCCTTCAAATCATACCCCGTTTTTTTGAGCGCGGATAATTTTTTAAATTTGTTGCGATTTTTTCCATAAGATGGGAGGTTTTAGAATTGCAGCTTCATTGTCTGGTAGCTACTCCTGTTTGCTCCTCCTTTCTAAGGGAAAGAAATGTATACATGCATAACAACCAGTACTGCTAATTTTTTAACTCAGAATATTGTAGTATACTACAAATTAGAAAAGTCTATCATCTATCAAGCAAACGAACCATGGTACCAAGGCCTCGGGCCCTCGCTGGTAACGCCCCGGGGCCGGCAGCAGAAATTGTTTTAAGAGGCGCTGGAGTTCGGGATGGGCCTTTGGATAATTGGACCGCGTTACCCATGCTGGGGTTATTTGACCGTACGGTTGTGGCCGTGGGTCGAGTCGAGGCGCGCGGGCGGTTCTGACAGCCACGTGTCACCGGGAGAGCATCGCGACTCCGGCTCGCGATGGCGAGGCAGCAGGGCAGGGTGGTGGATCGGAGGGAAGGTGTGTCTGCACGAGCCGAGCTGATTCTTTGAGTCCTTGACATCCACTGCACATGGCCGCCGTTCTGGGGCAGTAGCCTCGAGCTCATCCGGCAGCAGAAAATGGAGGTGGCCGGTGGCCCTGCACGGTGGGAACAGCGAGCGGTCAGAATCTGAGGCCTCTTTTGGAATGGAAGAATTTTTTTTCTATTTCTATATTTTTTTTGTAAAATTGAAATGTTTTTTTTAATTCATGTATGATTTCTATGAAAATCATGCGTTCCAACAGGGGTCTAATAGATGGAGCGGCCGGTGCTGGTGCCGGAGCCTCTCGCCGGTACTCGGGACTAAGGAAAACTTTTTCGGCGAAATTCCGGAAAAAAATTCGTTTTTGGTCTCCTATCGGAAATGGAATTTCGTTTTTTTCGGAATTTTTTGTTTTAAATTTTAAAAATTCAAAAAAATTTGTAAAAAATCAGAAAAAATATGATAAAAAGCTAGATGTTTTTCTGAGCCATTAGCATTAGATCTCGTTCAAATCCAATACCATTTGCTAAGTTAAAATTGCATTTTGGTTTCGGCCCGTTAAGAACTCTGAACCCGTTAACCTTTCAATACCTATCCACTCCCCCACCCCAATCTAGGCGGCCAGAAATATCTTTGGTCTTCCTCTGCCCGACGCTCTCCTTGGCTCCCCACGCCCGAACGCCGCCGCCATGCCATTTGCCGTCCGCGGGAGGCGGAGTTCCGGCCACCAAGCACCGGATTCCGACCCGGGACAGGCTGATCCCGTCGGCCTTGGATCCATTGAGGAGCCCCGACCCCGGCCGCCACAACCTGACGCATCCTCCTTGGCTCCTCCTCGATTCTCTCTCGGAGCGTGCTCTCTCCCTTGCGCCGGAGCCGGTTTCCCGGCTGGAAATGCCAGATCCCGACCGAGAAAGGGCGGATTCCGTTGCTGCAGGAGGGGGGGCGCCGCCCGTAGGACCTGCTCGAGCCACTCGAGATTGCGCCACGAGACGCGCGCGGGGGAAGGGCGCCGCGGACGGCGACACCAAGGCCGCGAGGGAAGGGCGCGCGAACGGCGGCGCAAGGATGCCTCCCAACCTCCCCGCCGACGCAGCCGTCGTCACCGCAGCCGTCGTCGTCGCGGCTGCCTCCGTGGCTATCTTCACGGGCGTCTTGGCCCTCTCCGCCGCCGGTGCCATGGCCCGCGTCGACGTCAACGCCCCGCCATGCTGCCCTTGCCCGCCAAGTTCGGCACCCCGTCCGCCACACCGCGATGGATGGCCTGCCCCGCCAGGTTCTGGCGTTTAGCACGCCTCCGTTCACATTTTCTGCAATTTTCTTCGAAATTCCGGTCGGAACCTCCGAAATTCCGATCGGAAAAACGAATCTCGTTTTTGTCAAATTTGATTTGCTTTCCGTTCGGAAAATTTGAAATCCGCGAAATTCGGACCGAAATTTCGTTTCCGGTGCCGTATAGGATTTGTGTTCAAACCGAAAGGGTTAACCTTGCTCGGGAATCGGGCGTGCCCTCCGGCGGAGCCGAGACGCGGAGAGATGAAAATCGCGTGTCCGATAGAATCCTGCCATTAACTAATTTTAGCTAGCCACCGACAGGATCACAGGCTATGTGAGGTGGTGTTTGGATCCCCTAACCTAAAATTTAGTCCCATCACATCGGATGTTTCGACGCTGGTTAGAAATATTAAATTGTCTAATTATAAAACTAATTACATAGATGAGTATTAAACGGCGAGACGAATTTATTAAGCATAATTAATCTATGATTAGCAAATGTGATCCTACAGTAACTAGTCGTTAGTTAGGCTTAATAAATTCGTATCGCCGTTTACTTCTTGACAGTTTCTAATTAAACTATATTTAATATTTCTAATTACCATCGTAACATCCGACGTGACGTAAGCTAAATTGTCTGATTCCGCCCGAAGGAGGAAGAGGAATGGCAATTGGCAGCAGGCAGCAGCGTCCCTCTTCCTTCGCCATGACACCCGTCCTCTCGGCGTCGGAGTCGGCGCAAGGGAAGGGCCACCCACGGGGGCGCGGGGCACGATGGTTCTGCGCTGGTCGGCGGTGGCATGGTTCCGTTCATTGTCGCGGTGTTTTGTTTACGCCGATGAAACCGAGGCGCGAGTGTTTGTTGGCTCGGGCCGCGGGAGTTCCAGCGGACACAGCCACGCCTTCCTCGTCTGGCTGTTTGACTGTTTCTTTCCGCATATTGGCTGAAAATGAATTAGCTTACGACCACAAGGCATGGTTTCTAACCAAACCGAACATCTAGATCATCTAGATTAAATCCGTTCAAAAATATATAGACCCTCTTTGAAACGTAGGAAGGAACCATTCATAAATTTCATATAGAACGGTTCATTTTCCCAAGAGGAACATGAAAAAAGGAATCCCATGCTTCAAAGGAGTCTTTATCCGTAATTCTTAGAGAAATTCTCCTATGGAACTAGAAGAGGTTACCCAATGAACGGCTGTCCAAGTTTAGGAAAAAAAAACTGTTTCAGATTCAAAAGGTAAATATGTTCTAGGACCTTCGTTGCATGTGTTAGATTGTCTCCAGCAGGATGGATAAATGGACTACCTATAATACAAAATGACATTATAGCGTTAATGTAGACAAACGTAAAAAGTGGTTGGGATTAGTGATAGGCAAAGTGGATAGGCGTTGTGCTGGAGATGGTGTTAAGTCCCCAACTTTATAAGAATAATATATTCTACTCTTTTTCTAACTTTTTCAAAAAATTTGCCCGCTTTATTAGAAGATCAGAAATATCACAATGGACTAGTCAATGATTAGAATGGCAAAAGAAAACGTGGAAACAACAAGAACAAAAGAAGACAAAACTTACTCAATGGGCCCAATCTGTATGGCCTGCTGGCGCGACACGAAAAAAGAGAAGCAGCTACCGTTAACGGGCCGAAAGAAATCGACAGCCCAGAGAAAAAAAAAGAAGCAGCAACCTTTGGTGACCCGCTAGATGTTTTCGTCCGCTCTGCCGAGTGCCCACTGCCGGGCTTGTCGCCACCCAACCCCAAGGCCGGCGCCCAGCCGATGAGGAAGAGTTTCCGCGCGAGAACAGGTCCACTTGTAGCATGCTATCGTCTCAACTTCTAGTAGTTGAAAAGAATTTTTGGGCCATAGAAAGTGTCACTCGGTGTTCATGATCCTATTATTACTCCAGACTCCTGATTCCTGAAAGAGCAACGACGACATTCTCATGTGCCGTCGATCCCGGCGAACTATCTGATGCCGTGCCTCCAAGTCAGCAACTGGATAAGCCAAGAAGAACCAGTTGTATGATTGCATCTGCAGAGGACCGAATCATTGATTTCGGTCATGTTCCTGCCTTAATTAATTATTATAGTGCCCGCCAAAGCCCAAGGACACGGTCACCAGAAATCTGGTTGCACCTAACCTAACTCCTCCTACTGTCCTACATCCATTCCAGCCACCACCCTATCACCGATTGGCATGAGCATGGCCGATCCGGTTGGCCATAAATAAATGGCGCGGCGTCGTCCAGGGTCACGTACTCACTTCCCGTACATGTACATCCATCCATCCATTCTGTTGTATCTTCTTGATGCAATTGTCTAATAAAGCTTCTTTTATCGAAAAAAAATCCATCCAAGCACATGCCCTGGCCTGGGAACATGCTGCCGCACCCTGAAACGCCAGTCCCACACGGAGCCGGAAGAGGTGGACAAAACAAAGCGTTGAGGTAGGTAGGCGGCGGCGGGTAGGTCGGAGACTCGGAGAGCCAAACAGCATGACTGCATGGAGCTCCCCGGTGCACATCATGCGTGCTTCTCGAGAACAGCAACCACCTTTGCTCCGTCTGTCTGCCTGCGGCACTTGTTGGTGATTTGGAGCGCTCTGGGAAAAGAAAAGAGCAGCGCACTCTCCCAATCTCGCTGTCGCACCGTACCATCCCGGAATCCTTCTAGATGCCTTTAACTCCCTCTGTGGTACGAACAAAACGCTGGAAAGACAAAAAAAAAAAAAGCAGAGGGTGCAGCAGAAGATTTGGCTAATTAATCCCTTTTTTCCAGTGAGCGAATCTGCGAGCCGAGACCACCTACACGATCGAGCTCCACGATGCATCAGTCTTCATGGGATGTGCGCGTGTATCCACCACCAAGAGGAAAGCGAATTTACTGTCTAAGCACCTACCAGATCGAGCTAGCCCTTTTTCATCAAAGGGCATTATTTCGGCGGCTGCCGGCTGGTCTGCCGGCGTGGCGCCACGTCGGAAGCGGACCAGCGATTCTTCAGGCCGGGATGACAGGGAGACGAGATGGAGCAGCCGCCAGCCGCTGATACCTGATAGGCTGATAGCATCGCATGGCACGGCAATCACGTTCTCGAAGCAGAATCAGCGGCCGGTGAGGTGGTGAGCCGGGTGACGCCGCCGGCCGTCCGTCCACCACCAACCTCCAGCGACCCATACCACGCGTCCCAGATTCCTTTCCATCCATACCAAGCTTTTGCGGCGCCCACCATCTAATTAACCTCCTGTCTATCTGGCTTAGTAGGAGATCGATCGGATAGTACGTTCATTAACAATCGAGATCGATCGGTTGGGAAGCTAGGCTACGGAATGTGCAACACGGCAGAAGCTAGTCCCAGTCGTGTGGCATGAGCGCTCGTTCTTCTGATTCTTCTAATTAATCACGCGAAGTTGCACCAAACTGGCTCCTAAATTCCTAATTAATGTGCCTTGCATGTCGGCACTGCGCAGGAGCGGCGAAATAATGAGGTTGCGACGTTGCGTGCATGCTCACCGGTTCCGGTCGTTCAGCTTCAGCAGACAGACGTTAAGAAAATTTGCTACAGTAAATACAGTAAGCGTTAGGCGGTGAGAGGTCTCGTCTTGTAGACAGGGCATAGGTTGTTAGTTGGAGTACTCTATTAGTTGCTGCCGCAACGTCGCTACCAGCTCTCGTTCCAGGTAGTGATTAGTGAACGACGCCGATTTATCAGGCGAAGCAAATTTTGGTTTTGTTTTCTAGCATGGAAGTGGAAATGTGACTTGACGACTGCTGGGAGGATGGCGTACGGAGTGGTGGTAGAATGGAACCTTCGACCGATCGAGTTGGTTTAAACTTGATGTGTACTACTCCTACTTACATTTTTTCACAGTAACTAACAAATGTAGGGTGCATATGGGATGAACTCGAAAGGCAGATTTCATTCACCGAAACTGATGATGGACGGATGGATGCAAACCAAAACTGAGGCGGGGGAAGATCATAGCAGCTACTGCTAGTACTTGCTATTATATACCACGGGAATGATAAGGGATGCAAGGCCGCCGACTTTGTTTGCGTGATTTGAATCTACGTAACTACGCTGCTGAAACGAGCTAGGAGGTTCAGCGGGGGTGGTGTTTGAATTAGTCTGCGTGCGATTTGCTTCAACTATCCAATCTCGCAAGTCGCAACATCTCCTGTCCTGTGTGCACCGCGCGGCAGAATTTCGGCCAAACTAATACAGTACCACCCCCTCAATCATTGGAAACAGTGGCCATGATCGGAAAGGGTTGTGCACACATATCTGAAAAAGTAGACGCTCCGACATCTGAAGAGGCGCGGGCACCATCCAATCTGCAATTTGCAATCCGGCGGGCGGGACGCAGAATTGACGTTAGGTTTGTTCTGGACCTGCTGCTCGTTGATTTGCTCCCGGTTCGGTGCTCAAGTGGGTACAGATCGAAAGGGAGCCGTGAACAGTGAACACTATGGCTGGCTGTGGAGCAGTCTCCGGTAGCCGAGATAAGATCCGTCCCAAGTTGAGCTCAATGCTGCTTCAATTTGCAACAAAAGGTAGCTAGAGGGAAAGAGAAGCCGAGAAGGCGACACAGCCTCGCAGCACACTGGGGGGAAATAGCTGCCTGTGTGCGCTGAAAAGGACCCCACAGAGACTATGACTACGTCGATTCCTGACACATAACTGGGATATTTCCTTGGCGCCACTTGAGCTTTGCTAGCTAGGCGATCTAGAACCAAACGAGTTTCGGTAATTCCGGTCAGAGCTCAAGAGAGGCCTAGATGTCCGCTCTGAAAGAAAAGTACTGTATAGAAACTAGAAGGAAAGAAGAGTACTCAAGAAAGAAGGGGAGAGCACAAAGAGTGTTTCGATTTGATCACTACTAGACGAATGCCGTTACCGCTGCCGATGCGTATGATGTCAGGCAGGCCACGTCATTCCGGCGCGCGGGCCTGACGAAATGGAACGGAAAGCGCCGAAATTTGGAGCGCCTGGAACGAGCAGCGCAAGGGCGGACTGCAGGGCAGGCAGCAGGCTGCCACACCAAACCAAACCCACCAACCACCACCGGGTTTTGGGCAGTCCGTCCGCAGTCACATGACGCCCGACCTCTTTCCGCCGCTTTTGGGCTGTCAGTCAGGTCCTCCTCACCGGTACCAGTACCATGTAAAAAAAAAAAAAAGATTCGGCTACCTACCACTACCAGAACGGCAGAAGAACCATACAGACGCCGTGCCTGCTCTGTGTCGCCACACGCAGCGCAGGTAGGTAAAAGGTTCCCCGGCCCGGCGAGGTCAGGTGGGGTCGTCGTCGTCGCGGCCTGCTTCTGCTCGCATCGCATGCTGAAGCCTGAATGATCCTGTTTCCTGAATATAATCTGCCTGCCCTTTCGCTGTACTACCTGTGTTTGTGAATGTGCCTCGAGGATCATGCCGCTCGACCCCCGAATCGATGGATCAACGGCTTCTATCTATTTTTGTCAGGGCGGCGTGCTCGCTCTTCGGCGGCCTGAAAACGATTGCCTCCGAACGATTCTTTCGAACCAACGGAATTCGCACGAAGAATAACTCGGAACGACGTGCATGAGCAGACGGAGAAAGAAAGCGCGAACTTTTGCACAAAACGGCACACGAGGAGATCAGAATCGTTTTTTTTTTTTGGCAACTCTCTCTTTTCTTCTGAAACAGCGCTGTCCATCGATCAGGGAAAAAAAAACTGCCGGCCTTACAACTCGCTGTGTGCTGTGAGGCAGAGCGCGGGGCCTCGAATTCCGTCCGATTCTCATGTGTATTGCCCCTGCTCCAGCGGCCTCAAATACCCGAACGTCCCCTGCTGCACGCCCGGGCCGCCGCCGCGCTGGCAGCAGCACGCCTGACCCAGGCGGTAGCACAGGCAAACCGACGGGGTGGGCGCCGGCGCCGGCGGCGGGCCCACGGACAGGTCGAGGTTGAGGTCGGGGCAGCGCGGCTCCTCCGTCGTCCCCGCGCTGGCGCTGGCGCTCGCGCCGCTGCTGTTGCCGCCGTCGTCGGACGACTCCGGCTTCGCGGCGGGAGCCCCCGTGCCGAGGACGGCTGCTGTGGCTGCAGCTGCGGCGCCGACGGGGCGGTGCGTCTGCGGGTCGATGCCGCGGGCCAGGAGCTTGCGCTTGATGTGCGTGTTCCAGTAGTTCTTGATCTCGTTGTCCGTGCGTCCCGGCAGCTGGCCGGCGATGAGGGACCACCTGTTGAATTGAATGAAGCATAGTGATCAGGTGATGGTCTATGCGGCCGTGACGGTGGCGTGATAATGGTGCGATCCATCAGTTCCTGATCGACGCTACAGCAACAGCAGATCACAACTCACTTGTTGCCGAGGAGCGCGTGGAGGCGGATGATGAGCTCGTCCTCGGCGTCCGTGAAGTTGCCCCGCTTGAGGTCCGGGCGGAGGTAGTTCATCCAGCGCAGGCGGCAGCTCTTGCCGCAGCGCAGCAGCCCCGCCGCCTTGGGCAGCGCCCGCCAGCACCCTTCGCCGTGCGCCCGGATGTAGGACACCAGCCGCTCGTCCTCCTCCTTGGTCCACGCGCCCTTGTTCGTGTGCGCCTTCTCGCAGCACGGCGACCTGCCCATGGCTGCGGGCTGCCTGCAGCAGCGATACACGCGAGGCGGCGGCGACGACAGCGGACGCAGCGCAGCTCCGAGGCTCCGAGTCGAGTCGCGCGGCATCCCGCGGGGGGCCGCTATATATGGGATGGGAGTGCTGCTTGCTAACGATGACGAGGCTGGCGCGGGGCTCTCGGTCTTGGCTCGCTCTCTCTCTCTGCATTGACCGACCTGACGGCCACGGCGTCCCGGGCCGGGCGGGTGAAATTGATTTGACGCGGGTTGGGTGGTGGTTGCGGTTGCGGCGGTGGAGCCCGCGTGTCGTGCGCCTGCCTGGTGCCTGCCCGCGCCTGTAGTAGCTCTGTGGAGTACTCCTACAGTACTAGTGCTGAACTGCGGTTTGGTGGCTGCTGGGACAGGGACACAGGGTGGGTGGGTGGTTTCACGTTACGGCTCGCGTCGCGTCCTCCTCCCCACAGGCCGCAGGGCGTCGCGTCGCTGCGAGGAGCGGTGACACGGTTGGAGCGGCGGCCGGGCGTGGCGGCCTGCGTTTATGGCACGGAATG
Organism: Paspalum notatum; assembly: GCA_022530915.1. Classification (NCBI taxonomy): domain Eukaryota; kingdom Viridiplantae; phylum Streptophyta; class Magnoliopsida; order Poales; family Poaceae; genus Paspalum; species Paspalum notatum. The sequence goes on from CM039692.1 coordinate 32,518,939, forward strand.
CAACGGGCTTAGCGGAGGGGCCGGAGAGATTAGGTGCCAGCGGCTTGCTATTTAATTCGACTTAGATCGGGTGTGGTTGCGGCGGCCGGCGGGTGCGTGCATGCGTGACGGTATACTGCTACTCGTGTGTGTTGTGCTTCTAGTTTAGGGCGTGATTAGGTGACGTGCGTGCGGTACGGTTGGGAGTTTTAGGTCGCGTTTGGTAGCAGTAGCAGTACTGCAGGACACAGGTGGGCGCGGGTCAAAACCACTGACAACATGCGTCCTCCTACTATCCCGCCCCTTTTCCGTTGGGGAACTTTAAAACTGGAAGTACGGACTGCTCCATGGTAGGTTCTGTTGGGTCGGGAAGGGCCCGCTGCAGCCGGCCGGCCGGATCCAACTAAAAAAGGTCCAATATCCTCTCGTTCAGTTGTTCGTAGCAATGCGACTGTTCCTTGCGTTTGGCAGAGCCGCAGCTGAAGGGGAACAGCGGACCGGAACCAAGAAACTTCCAGGCGCTCCCTCTGTTTCACGGAACGAACACGGCCGTGTAGTACCACCACCACTGCTGCTGCCGGTATGGCACACCCGGTTGGTTGTTGAAGTTGCTGGCGAGATGTTGCTTCAACGGCCCAGCGGCCTCTGTGACTGTGTGAGCCCCTGCAGGTAGCTGGCGCGCAGAATCTTCCCCAGCCTCGCGACCACCCTGCAGCAGGCGCTCGATCGCTGGTATGGTACGAGGACACTCTGCAAACCGTCCTCTCGATCGCTGGTATGAATGATACGGCTCGCCAAACACGTTTGACCGTGGCAGGCGCAGAGCCACGGTTCCCTTTGCCGTGCGTGCGGCCGGCCATAAGCCTCACGCACGTCAGCCAGCTGCGCGACGAATCATCCTACTGCGGGCGGGTGCGCACGCGCAGCGGTCAACGCGGCCAATGATCTGCCCAAACGACCCCTGTAGCTAGCTGAGCGCTGACTAGTGACGAGTCGCAGGCACGCACCACTTGCCCTCCGACTCCTCCACTCCACTTGCTTCTTCCACGGAGGAAGGAAGCCAGAGCAGCAGCACGCCCGGGATGTCACCGTGCGCGTCGCGGCGGAGGAGGCCGTCTCCGTCCGCGACCAGTTCCGCCCCCGGCGAGCTGTTCTGCCGTCTGAAACGGCCGGCCGAGGATTCAACCAGGGAGCCACCGCGAATTCCCACTTCCCAGAACAGCAGCATCGGATCGGACGCCACACGCGCACGCCCGGCCACTTTTCCCGCGAGAGAGACGCGCAGATCGACTGATCGAGCGAGGGGGTGGTCGTCGGCCCATCAGCTATGTGCTCTTTTTGACCGGGCTTCCCAACCAGCAGTGGAGATCTTGGGTGGTGTAGGGGGAGTATATGCTTGACATGGACTGAGCTTTGGACTTTTGGGAGGCTACTGCTCGTCAATTGGGCAAGTAGAGAGCCGACCGTGCTCATGGGATGCAGTGGATCCAACAGCTCGGGACGAAGGGAAAGGGATGGATCGATGGGAGTCAGCGGCTGCCGGATGGTATAGACAGGGATGCTAAGCTAGCGTTTCGTTGGAGAGTGAGGTAGGATAGAATGGCTCCATCCCTAATTTTAGGGACGGGAATGTCCTCGTATCTGTGTTTGGTTGAAAGGATGGAACGGCTACATTATGTGTTTGGTTGGAGGGATGGGAGGATAGGATAACACCTTCTGTTAGCCTCTCGTTACGTGGACCCCGCCTGTCAGTCACACCACTATCATCTTCCCCGCATGCGCTTTCCCCATCACCGCCACACCTCCTCCCGGCGGCACCTCCTCCCCCAACGGTCCGCCCCCACACCTCCTTCCCCGACGGCCCATCCGCCGTGCCGCCCCTCCCCCCCTCCCCCGGCGGGCCACCCGCCGCGCTTCTGCCGGCGGCGCCCTCGCCCTCGCCTCCAACCGCCTCCCTCAAAGTCTGTTGCGGCCGCGCGAGGGTGTCCACCTGCCTCCGTCAGCGCCTACCGCAGCCACGCGACGAGCGGGCACCTCGCTCAGCCGTGCCTCCGCCGGCCTCCCCCCGGCAGCGCCTCTGCTCGCCGCGGCCACATGACGAGATCCGCCTCCGGCGGCACCCTTCTCCGATGGCACCTTCGGCCCCGCTCCGCATGCAGTTGTGCCTCGGTTGCCCCCGTCGTGCCTCCGCCAGTTGCGTGCTGCTACGCCGCTCTCGGCTCTCCTCTGTTGCCGCGACGTGCAAAGAGAAGACGATAAGGGAGCGAGAGACGCCGTGAGTTGGGACGAGCGTGTTCAAGTTTTTCGTGGAGATGGTGAGGTTCCGAATAAACCGGGAATATTCCCTTCTTTGGAATGCCCGTGTCCCATTCCAGTTGCTCACTCTGGAACCAAACATAGGATGGAATCGCTCCATCCCTCCCTGCTCTGCAACCAAACACTGCCTAATACACGATGGCATATTGCAACGTTACTGATGAACATGTTCTGGATTCAATCGGAAAAAAAAATGCACGGCCATCAACCATTCAACCTCTTAACTAGTACTATGCCGCTGAAAAGCTAATCTGCCAAAACTTTTTTTTATAAAGAGGTTCAGCTACACTAGAAATGTGCTAGGAGCATTTGTTAAAGGAAAGACCAGAGGCAGAGCCCCTTTTTAAATAAAGGATCCAGTGCAAAGTCATACATGCAGTATGTGGGCACTGCACTACCAAACTGGCTATTATTGGGGGGATTGGCCAGCTAGCAGCTTGCTATAGACGAGGTACCCGCACTCCTAGTCCATCAAACTGGTTGGCGGTCGGAGTGCACGCCGAATAAAGCACTGTCGTCGCATGCGCAATTCGACTGCACACACATCAAACGAACGCGCGCGGTGCTCTATATAGGAAGGTAGGTAGGAGTAGGCACCAGTTGTTCAGAATCATCGTGCCGGCCCCGTTTGGACGGGGGTTTAAATTTTAGTCCCGACACATAATAATGTTTGAACGTTAGTTAGAAGTATTAAATATATTCTAATTAGAAACTAATTATACAGATGAGACTAAACGACGACACGAATTTATTAAGCATAATTAATTAATGATTAACAAATGTGATGCTATGGTAACCATTCGTTAATCATAGATTAATCAAAGTTAATAAATTTATCTCACCGTTTAGTTCTCGTCTGTGTAATTAGTTTTTTTAATTAAACCATATTTAATAATTTTAACTGGCCTCTAAACATCGATGTGACGTATGCTAAAATTTAGTTTCCGGATCCAAACACTCCGGATCGATTGACAACAGTAGTTTTGGTTTGGCCTGCTCTTCCCGGACTGTGCAATAATCACATTTTGTCTGTTGCGAACTCCATGATCTGTTCAGCCGGCTGTCATCAAGATGGTTCGGGGCACCTTGATGAATCGAAGCTCACATGTTGTTTTGCAGCGTTTATTTGGAGAAAGAGAATCATCAGGCTAGCTGTGACATGTGAGGTGTCAAGGCTCGGTTGGTTGCACTGATAGTCTGATGATACGATCCCCTGGGGAGCTGTATATGCTTGGTTGATGGGTTCATATAGTGCTTGCTACAGTATATAACTGACCAACCGCCGTATCATGTATGGCATGGATAACGTTATTATTGGCGTGCAGAATGCATCAGCTAGCATCATTGGGTTCGTTGGTTCGTTCTGGCAGAGAATTCCTGCACCCATGGACAGTTTGCTATGTTGCTAGTGGTGCCTAATTATTGTTTAATTCCTCGGAAGCATCTTTTATAATCTTCATTCGGAATGTTTTCGTTAGAGAGCGAGCTGTCGTAAGACCGAGCCCAACGAGCAAAACGATGTGCAAAAGGACGTGTATATACTGTAGCGCTATCGTAGACAGAGAGATAATTGAAATAATGGAGAAATAGTGGATAGGCAAGACTTTTACTCATGGATTGATGATAGTTGAGGAGTAGAAATATAGCTATGTTTGCCACCGCCAGAGCTTTCCGGTTTCGGCCGATTGTTTCCAGGTTCTGATTTAAAATAAACTGCAATGCGTTTCTCACGCGGCTTGATTGTCGGTGCTCGTATTCATTCTGCATCTGGACGAATGAGAGATTTTAGTTTTAGTGACTTAGAAATTGCGCATGCGGCATGCCTTTTTTTTTCCGAACGCGATTCAATCCGCGTCTTTGCATTAAGAAGGTAGCAAATTACAACCACAGGGAGTAAACCGCGGCTTACGAACCATGGAAAAGTAAAATACAAAGAGATAGAAACCTTTCAACACTCCAACGCCCGCCACAACCAAGGTACACACTACAATCTGAAAATAAAAATGCCTAAGCTACTCAACAATTCAAACTTGATCAATAGGAGAACAGAACGTGGCGCCTTCAACAAGAGGAACGGCGCTTGCAACGCCGTCGCCACAAGCCTTAGGCCAAAGCTTTCGCAAGAACTATAAGTTATGATGGCATGCGGCATGCCTTCAAACATAACGGATCAATCCACGAGTCTTTGAAATTGGTACCTAGATGTGTGAATTCTTGATTTCAATTGTTTCTCGCAAGTTTCATTTCCCTTTCGAATCCCAGGATATGTACGTTAACCATAAGGCTTTATTTGGATAAACACAGTCTATATAGATTGGAGAGCTTTGGAGTAGAAATTAGCTAGTGATCACCTCATGCGCATTTATTTGGATCTCCACGTGGATTGGAGAATTTTAACTAGTATCCAAACAAGCCATAATGCATTTGCCCCTGATCACCTCTCCACGCGAGACAAGCAGAATTGAGACCCTAAACGACTTTCGCCGTGCTAGAGCCACTAGCTAATGCGTGGATGCTGAGGTGTCGTGGCGTTGGCATGGAAGACCTGTAGTAGTGGCATGCAAGAACAAGCGACGATCTACACCTACGGCTCTCCGCAACGACATTCGTAGGTTGGAGACAGTGCATAGCAAAGAGATCTCCATAGCAAATTGGTTGGGATGCAATTATGGTGCTGCACATTAGTGTTGGGCAAGCTGAAGCTGCATTGTCCCGCATCAGGATTGATGGGCTAGAGTTGTGTTTGCTCAACGTCGTTGAGCCTTTTGCCTTAAAACCGATGATCCAAAAATTGAAAAGTTTATTAGTTCCAAGGTTTTTAAATTATAATGCATATAAATTTGACGGATCCACCCCCTCTCCTTTTCCTTCGTCCATCTTCCTTGTTGGATCAGTGTGGCACCGTGACTAATGTCCAACGCTAAGTGTCCGATTGGAACACAAGAGTTTTACATGAATTACACATGTTTTTTATAGAAAACATTTCAATTTCACAGAAAAAACATAAAAATATTGAATTTTCTCCGTGTTCCAAACATGCCCTAAATTATCCCACCCAATGCTAGCCACCGCAGCAGCGTGCAGCCTCGGGTAAGGGTAAATGCCCTGAAGCCCTAAAGCCCAACACCTTGTATCCCAATTTCAACGAATGATGGATAAGCAAAAATCTCAAGCGATTCAAGAGGACTAAAATTGTCCATGCTATGAACTGCAATAAAGTAGCTTAGTCTACACAGAGTTTTTCATGTGAATTTTGCTCTACTTTCTGCAGGTGAGTTGGGCTGCATTTTTTTGAGCTCCATTCGCATAGGAATATAATCGCTCTTCTTTCATTTATATAGTTTCTAAAATTAAAATTTACAAATCTATACTTCTGGATCTGAAATCTACAAATCTATACACATGTCGCCCGGCGTTGGGGCGACAGGCCCCTCTTCCCCCCTGCGCTCGCCCCTGTCACCCGGCCTAAGGGCGAGAGGCCCCTCCGCGCCCCTGTCGCCCGGCCTTGGTGTAAGGATCGAATGCCCAAGAGGGGGGTGAATTGGGCTAATTTCAAACTCTAAACGAAAATCCTTAGCCTAACGAAGCTACAAATTAGCCCACTTCACCCTCTACACGAACCTACTCTACACGACAAGACAAGGAACCCTACTCATGCTAGTGGAAAGGAAACCGCAACGAAAGCAAGGACTAGCAACACTAATGACCATAGCAAGGGACATACTAGCCAAGATGAGACTAACTATGATGACTACTAGAAGCAATCCATGAAAATAGCAAGAACCGAAAGAGCATCAAGTAGAGGGACAAGGGAGAGAGACAACCGGAATTTTTCCCGTGGTATCGGAGGTTTGGCACCCTCCCCTAGTCCACGTTGCGACGCACCCTAGAGTGTTTTGCCGCCTCCCATGCTTGTGGGCGCTCACTAAGAGTCTCCGTTCGCCATCCCGGCAAGGTGGAGCTCAAGCCTTGTACACCGTTGTTCTTCGGGCTTCCACAATCCCCTTGGCAAGCTCCGAGAACGCACCCCGGTCACCAAGTCCGCCTAGGTGCTGCCAATCACCAAGAGTAACAAGCCACCGGTCTTCACTTGATCTTGATCCTCACCAAGATGGATGCACACAAGCCTTGACCTTGATCTTGCTCTCAAAGGATGAATATGTAAGTAGTTATTGCAAAGAGTTGAAGCACAAGGGCTCTCTGTGTGTATGAAGTTGCTGGAGTGTCAAAAGAGCACGAGATGGAGTGAAGGAACCCATATATATAGCCCTCAAGATGATAGAGCCGTTGCACAAAGAGAGCTGCTGACGCAGAGTACATAGTATTGTCCGGTCCATTGCTTTTTCCAACATCGGACAATACTGTCCATATACTTTACCAACGGTCACTGACTCAGTACGTCATTGTACTTTTGTCCTTAGGTTTATACCATGTCGAACTTCGGACAATACTGTCCATGTATTCACTTGCATACTCAGAAAATCGTAGCCTCAGGTTTCTTTGTCCTTAGATTTGTACTGTCCTTAACTTCGGACAATACTGTCCATGTATTCACTTGCATACACAGGAAATCGTAGCCTCAGGTTTTTTTGTCCTTAGATTTGTACTGTCCCCAACTTCGGACAATACTTTCCATGTATTCACTGGCATACTCAGGAAATCATAGCCTCAGGTTTCTTTGTCCTTAGATTTGTACTGTCCTCAACTTCGGACAATACTGTCCATTGTTTTGGCTGATTTCTCGCAGGTTTGTAGCCTCAGGTTTATTTGTCCTTAGCTTTGTCCGGTTACACTAAACCTGACATTCCGGTGTAGAGGATTTGCATGGGCTTTGGACAGTATAAGTTCACCTAAAACCTTGATTTGTCCGGTCCCTTGTTTTGGCATAGAGAGGACAATACTGTCCCTATGTCTTTCTCTGATTTTGAGTTTTCTTTAAGAATTTTGATGTGAAGCTTGATTTTCTTGGACCTTGAGCCTATGTAGCTTATACCTTTGCTGTTCCTGAAAGATTTGGCATGTGTGTGCATCCATAACTTGGCAATTCACTTGATCAAGCTACTAACCGTTGACCCCTCTTAATAGTGCGTACACTAGAAAGCTGTAAACCCTATCTAAGCAAGGATCCTTCAACACCATGATCCTTGACTCTAGAAAAGTCCTTAGCCTTCGAGATACGGATGAAAACCAAGTCCGCTTCCATGAAGTGAAACATTTGAATTAGGGGCCATTCACATAATCCAATGAGCAACCATTTTTGTATTCATTATTAAACCTGCACTCACAAGCTCATTAGATAACACTTAACCTTGTCAATCAATCACCGAAACTCACCTTAGGGCCTAGATGCTTACAATCTCCCCCTTTTTGGTGATTGATGACAAGTAAAAGACGGCAAAAGTAGAGATGGTAAATAAATTAAGAACAACGTCAACTACTCTAGCCTTAGACAAGGAAATTAAGCACAACGGAGCTCGAAGGCTCACCCAGAGTGATATAGACATGATAACAAAGAGCATACACAAGTACCAAAAGTCATGTCCATCCACAAAAGCCAAAAGAGCACAAAACATACAGAGCACCAAGTCTACTACCATCCTACTCCCAACCTATCTCCCCCTTTGTCATCAAGGACCAAAGAAGGGACCTAATCTCTCGGAGGAGGTGGAGGAGGAGAAGCCAGAGGTGGAGGAGGGCGACGTGAGATGAACTGAAAGCGCGTGTCGTCGTCACTGTCGGCGTCTGAATCACCCATCTCTGCAGCAGCCCTGTCCACGGCACCCAGCGGTGAGTCGGGTACGACCGCTGTCTCTGGCTGTGCAGCAACTGCCTGGGAGCTCGCTGGCTGCGTGATCTGCTCTATCACTGGCTCCACTGTCTCCTCAAGCTGGTCTCTGCGAGAAGGTCCGGAGGAGGAGCCAGCACCTGTGACCGAGGGACCCTGTGCCGGTGACTCAAATATAAGTGTAGTGGCTGCTAGAGGTGAGAGCACCGGTCGCAAGTCTGTCCGTAGCAGAGGTGAAAGAGGAAAAGTCCCTGGAGTGGAGGCACCTGCTAACTGAGCAGAGGGAGTGACCTGAGGTGGAGCCAGCAGAGTCATCTGAGGTGGAGCTGGCAGAGTCATCTGAGGTGGAGCTGGCAGAGTCTGCTGAGGCTGTGGTAGACCAAGAGCTCCTCGTACCTCAGACCTCAAGGAATCGATCTCGTGCCGGTACTCCTGACGCTGCTCCCTGAGTGACGTGCGGATCTCCTCAAGTATGATCGTCTGTCTTGCCTCCTGTCTATCAGCTCTGTCTCGAGTCTCTCTCTGAAAGTCAAGCTGAGCCTGGTGTAAGGTCAGGAGCTGCTGAGTCTGCTGCTGCTGCACTCGAGTGTGCTCGGCCTGCTGCTGAAGTAAGGCCTGGAGAATCCCCTGCAGAGCATCTGGCTGTGTGACCTGGGCCTGAGAGACCACTGGGGCCGAAGGTGGTGAAGGTGGTCGTGGCTCCCCTGAGCCTCCGGCCTCGGCATCGTGTGCTGCAGGCGGAAAGAAGTGTGCCTGCTCCTCCTCATCATCATAATCTGAGTCTGAGGTAGTGGAGGCGTAGTAAAACGAAAGAAAACCTGCCTCTGCTGCCTCCAGCTCCTCATCCTCTGCCTCTACTTCGGCCCTATCCTCGGCAGGAATCTGCTCGCGAACGGCTCTGGCTGCCCGGCCACCTCTTCTCTGATCATCTCTCATGGCAGGCCTGTAGTCCAGGAAGCGGGTCTGGGTGCCACGGTACAGTGCACGAAAGTCTGCATCCCCCTCACCTAACTGATATAGAATGTGTGTGATCCAGTGAGCATATGGCATCTGTCGTCGTGTAGCCATCCCATCGACTATCACATCCTCCATCTCTGCCAGAATAACATCCACAATGTCAAAATCCATGAACTTGGTGAGGAAAGTCATTACTACCTGCTGTAGAGCTGTGAGTCCCTCTCTGAAGCCTGCCTTAGGAACCAAAGACCTCCTCAAGATCTGCAACAGGAGCTGGTACTCTGGCCTGAGCCTGTCTGGAGTCCTCGGAGTGTCCGCAAGCATCTCACATCTGAACAAGTGTCTGACCTGGTCCAGTGGTGGTGCTGTACCTGCGTGACCTCTGTAGGGTGGAGATATTCCGTCGTAGACGACGGAGTGCACTGAACGATCTCTCACGGGCACACCGAGTAGCTCCGCTATCCTTTCCCTATATAGCCTGTGCTCCGTCCCATTGAACATGAAGTGAATAAAGTGCCTCTGGTCGGCGATGTAGAGGGTAGCATAGAACATCTTAACCCAGTCCTCAACGTACGTGTGTGAACTGGTCATCAGGTCAACGAGCCCTGGATAGTGATCAAAGTACTGCCTGATGTCGTGTCCACTGACAGTGTTAGCCCTGTTGAAATCTATCGCTGCCTGAGGCATGAGCCTGTGACCTCCCTGCAAGGCACTCTCGTACAAGCTGGCCTGCAACACTGTCCAAAAGCGACGGTCAATCCTGAAGTCTCTCGGCCTGGGGTAGAACTCGTCCACTGTCATGTCATACCGAAGGACCTTGATGCCCTTGGTCTTCCTGCGCCTCAGATCAAACAGGCGGATGTCCTCATTGGCCATTACACTGCGAGGTCCTGTGTGCGGTGGCTCTCGAGGCTGCTCCTGTGGCTGCTCCTCCTGACTCAACCGTCCTGCTGACGGAGTGGCTCCTCCGCGAGTGCGAGGGCGGCCTCCGCGGGAGCGAGCTGTGCTCGGAGGAGTCGCTGTCTGGGGTGGAGCCTGCTGCCTGGTGCGAGTGGATCTGCGCTGTCCTCCGATCTGCAGGCTAGCCCCTGCTCCCCCTCTCTCTGCTCTCTCTGCTGCATCTGCTACTGCCTGTGCTATCTCGGCCTCCTTCTGGGCCTTTGACTTCCACTTCTTCCTAGGCTCCTCTGGAATAGGCTCCTTGCCCTTCCTCTTCTTGTGACCCATCTGTTGACAAGACAAAGAACCAGGATAGGCACGAAGATTTCAGATAAGAATACGAGAATAACTAGACATAAAGAAAGTCCTAAAGCAAAGAATTAGACTGATAATAGCCTAACATGTCATGTCAATTGTCAAAATCTGAGAAATTTTAGCTAAAATTGCGTGACCATCTCACAATTAGAGCCAAATTTCTTTGTCCATGCTTAATCGACATGAAAAGTTAATTCCTCAAGTCCATAAACATGCTAGGTCTATTTAGAACTGCACAACTCCCCCTAAATCAATGCACAATGATGATATAGCAGTGAATCTAGTGCCAAAAATCCTCCAATTTCATGAATTTCGACTCATATCCAAAGATTATGGCACAGGGTTACACAAATTTTGGAGAGAAAGAAAAAGAGCCCAAACCCTAGTTAAAGAAACAGGAGCTCACCACCGAAGAAGAAAGGAGAATGAGGCCGGTGGTGAGGAGGTAGCCGCGGCGGCGGCGCGAGTGGAGCGGCGTGGAGAGCGCGGCGGCGACGAGCGGCGCGCGGGAGGAGCGGCAGCGCGGGTGAGGCTGCGCGGCGGTGTGCGTGGAGCGGCGGCGCGGGCCGCGGCGGCGAGGTGGGTGGTGGCGCGCGACGGCGTGGGGGCCGACGGACGTGAGGGAGGTGGCGCGCGACGGCGTGGGGGCCGGCGAACGTGAGGACGGCGGTGGCGGTTCGGATTTGAAGGGGCGGCGCGCGCGTTGAACTAAAAACGGAGAAGAGACCCAGTGATTGGCCAAGGATTGATGATATGGTCCCACTTGTCAGACGGAAGAGAGAGCGGACAATCCGATTATGCGGATCGGACAACATTGCGGACGAAAGGCCAGAGGAGCGGGTCGATGTTAATTCACCAGGACCGGACAGTCCGGTTTCGATCATAAGGCCGGATCGGACAAATGAACGGTGTTGTCCGAAGTTGACCGAAGAACGGGTTTTGGATTCGAGAAGGAGATAGGCGGACCGGACAGTCCGTTTTGTTATAGAGAGCCGGAGCGGACAAACATTGCAACTTGTCCGGTCTTCTTGTTCGGCATCGCTCCTGCGCCGCATAGGACGTATTGTCCGAAGTTCAAGATCGGACAAAACTCCGTCCCATTTTTCCTGACGCTCCTGCTTTTTGACCCCTTTTACCATCTGCGAATAGTATTGTCCGGTCTCTGTAAAACTAACTGAGCGGACAAAGGGCTCATCTTGTCCGGTCTGTATTGTGGGGTATGAACTGCGAAAACCAATGACGGTATTGTCCGACCCTGATAACTATACCAACCTTCATCTTATTTTTCCTAAGACACTTATTTTCACCTTGAGAACACTTTGTGAGGACAGAATTGTCCGAAGTTCATGACCTTCTGGAACTTCTGACAATCCGGTTTAGAGAAAACGAACCAAAGTTGAATAGCTTTCCCACATTGCCTTCCACGTATAAGATTTGAATAAGCGCATGTGTTGGGCATGTAGGAACGAAACCTTCTCCCCTCAAAATAGTTTGCACCAAACTTGTGCATATAGTTTTGTTTTGTAAAGAGACGAAAGAGGATTCGAAAAGAACCAAAAGGAATGTATGAGTCTTTTCCGAAGAGCTCAATAGAGATGGAGGCTCTAGTCCTTCGGGAACATGACTCAATAAGCGTTAAGCACTCATAAAACATTACTTTGCCCACTTTTATGAGTTGAAAGAATTGCATTAAGGGCAATACTTCTTTCTCATTTAGTGGCTCCTTTGTGACTCTACCGCATGCAATGCCAAACAAGCTACCATGCATTACAAGAATTTAAATATGCGTGCACATCTATATGACAGGAAAAATGCATTGCAAGAATTTAAATCTAGCTTGTCAAGTTTGAACCTCCCGCAAGCTTCCTCAGGGTGAGCCCAACTACAAGCCTTGAGCAAAACCAAGTACCACCGGCTCAAGCTAGACCCTGCTCACCCCTATCTTGAAGAAGTCTGACAAGCACTTACTTAAGGCAAAATGCATGCAATGCAAGATTATATGACAGGGCAACCTATATGAAGTTGGACCAGTCCAACACGTTAAGCTCACTTCGCAACCTACAAAAGGTCTCCTCTCCTAAGGGCTTAGTGAAGATATCCGCCAATTGCTCCTCGGATCTCACTCCGGTTATGGTGATATCACCTTTGGCCTCATGATCACGCAAGAAGTGATGGCGAATATCAATGTGCTTAGTGCGAGAGTGTTGGACGGGGTTTTTAGCTATCTTAGCGGCACTCTCATTGTCACAAAGGAGAGGCACAGAGCCACAAACAACACCAAAGTCCAAAAGGGATTGCTTCATATATAGAATTTGGGCACAACATGCACCGGCCGCTATATATTCCACCTCCGCAGTGGACAAAGCCACACAGTTTTGCTTCTTACTTGACCACGAAACTAGGGATCGCCCAAGCAAATGGCACCCCCCGGAGGTACTCTTGCGATCGACACGGTATCCGGCGAAGTCCGAATCCGAGTATCCCAAGAGTTCTAACCTAGCGCCCTCGGGGTACCATAGGCCTATACTTGGGGGTGTGCTTGAGATACCGAAGTATCCTCTTCACGGCCGTAAGGTGGGATTCCTTAGAAGCCGCTTGGAAGCGAGCGCACAAGCACACACTAAACATTATATCCGGCCTAGATGCGGTGAGATAGAGTAGCGAACCGATCATGGAGCGGTAGGTGGATTGATCAACGGGCTTCCCGTCCACGTCGGCGTCGAGATGTTCATTCGTAGACATTGGAGTGCTAATTGGCTTGCAATCACCCATCTTGAACTTCTTGAGTAGATCTCTACAATATTTTTCTTGATGGATGAATATTCCTCCCTTCACTTGCTTTATTTGAAAACCAAGGAAGAAATTTAGCTCGCCAATCATGGACATCTCGAACTCCCTAGACATCATATCACCAAATTCATGGCTTAGTTTCTCGTTAGTACAACCAAAGATAATATCATCAACATAGATTTGACAGATGAAGAGATCCCCATTGACGTCTTTGGTGAACAGTGTCATGTCGACTTTGCCGATCTTGAATCCTTGCATGATGAGGAAGTCCCTTAGCCGTTCATACCATGCCCGTGGAGCTTGTTTGAGTCCATACAAGGCTTTGTGCAACCTATATACATGATTAGGCTTCCTCGGATCTTCAAATCCGGGCGGCTGGTCAACATAAACAAGTTCATTAATAAAACCATTGAGAAAGGCACTCTTCACATCCATTTGATAAAGTTTTATCTTATGATGTGAAGAGTAAGCAAGAAGGATACGGATGGCTTCAAGTCTTGCAACCGGGGCGAATGTTTCGCCAAAGTCCAAACCTTCCACTTGTGCAAATCCCTTTGCCACAAGCCTTGCCTTGTTGCGCACCACCATACCATGTTCATCTTGTTTGTTGCGGAAGACCCACTTGGTGCCAATGATGTTCTTGTTCTTTGGACGCTCTTCAAGCACCCATACTTCATTGTGAGCGAAGTTGTTCAACTCCTCTTGCATGGCTATGATCCAATCGGGGTCCGCAAGAGCTTCCTCTACACAAGTAGGCTCCACACAAGAAACAAACGAGTAATGTTCACAAAATGAGACAAGGTTACGAGAACGAGTTCTTACTCCCCTTGAAGGACTCCCAATCACTTGGTCGATGGGGTGATCCTTGGAGATGCATCCATGTCTCACTAGTGGCCTTCTTGGTGCCATGGGTGGTGATGACTCATCATTTGATGCTTGTGGCACTCCTTGATCTCGATTGTCCAGCACTTCGTCAACTCCACCTTGTTCTATCTCTCTTTCTTCATTCTCATCCACATGAGGTGACATGGAGGTGCTTAGTCTTGATGGAGAATTTTCTCCCCCTTGATCATTGTCTTCATGCACCTCCTCCGGCTTTACGTCCCCTACAGTCATATTCTTCATAGCATCGCGTAGGGGTTCATCATCTACATCATCATGAGAGAACATCTCCCCTTGGGAGCCATTAGTCTCATCAAACTCTACGTCACACGTTTCTTCAATCATTCCATTGGTTTGATTGAATACACGGTATGCCTTCGAGTTTGATGCATAACCCACAAAGAAACCAACATCGCAACGTTTTTCGAATTTACCGAGCCTTTTCTTTTTGTAGATGAAGCACTTGCAACCGAAGACCCGGAAGTAGGAGATGTTGGGTTTCCTCCCAATGAGGAGCTCATAAGGTGTCTTGCCAAGTAACCGATGAAGATAGACACGATTTGAAGCATGGCATGCCGTGTTGATTGCTTCCGCCCAAAAATCTTCCGACGTGCCATAGTCATCCAACATGGCTCTTGCGAGAGTTATCAACGTCTTGTTCTTTCTCTCAACAACTCCATTTTGCTGAGGTGTATAGGTGGCAGAGAATTCGTGCTTGATGCCTTCTTCATCACACCAGTCATCCACCTTGTAATTTTTGAATTCGGAGCCATTGTCACTCCGGACCTTCACAATGTTGAGCCCAAACTCACGTTGAGCCCGCTTGGCAAAGATCTTGAACTTGTCCGGAGTCTCACTCTTATCACCTAGAAACAAAGTCCAAGTATACCGTGTAAAATCATCAACAATGACTAGGCAATAGAGATTACCACCAATGCTCTCATAAGTAGTGGGACCGAATAGATCCATGTGAAGAAGTTGGAGCGCCTTGGAGGTTGAGACACAAGTCTTCATTGGATGGTGACTTGCGACTTGCTTGCCAGCTTGACATGCGCTACAAAGCTTGTCCTTCTCAAATGTGACGTCCTTCACGCCGGTCACCATCCCTTTCTTGACAACCTTCTTGAGTTGGCTCATTCCAATGTGTGCAATGCGCCGGTGCCAAAGCCAACCTAAGGAAGACTTGGAGAAGAGGCAAGTTGTTGATGAAGTCTTCATCTCACTAAAATCAACAAGGTAGAGGTGGCCGTGCCGGAACCCTTGAAATACCATGAACTTATTCTTTTCACTTTTCACTACAACACAATTCTTGTCAAATTCACACGTTAGACCAAGATCGCACAATTGTGTGATTGAGAGGAGATTAAAGCTCAAGGACTTAACAAAGAGAACGTTAGAGATTGATAGATCATTTGAGATAGCAATTTTACCCAACCCAATGACTTTGCCCTTTGAATTATCACCAAAGGTGACTTGCTCTTTGTCGCCGGGGTCTTCTAGTGAGGTGAACATACCATCATTGCCGGTCATATGTTGCGTGCAACCACTATCAAGTACCCAATGCTTTCCACCGGCTTTGTAGTTCACCTACACATAGAGAAGTCATTTTTGAGTTTTGGGCACCCACGCAAGCTTTGGTCCTTGCACGTGAGTGACTAAGACTTTAGGAACCTAAAGTTGCTTGGGAAGCTTCCCCTTCTTGTTCTTTATGTCCTTGCCAATGAACTTTGCCTTCACCTTGCCATTAACCTTGCTCAACAAGTAGATGTTATTATCATACATAGATTTGTAGTTAGAAGGTAATTTAGGAGGAGGGCGATTGGGGATGGGACACTCCCTAGAGTGGTGACCGGTGATCATGCAATAGTTGCAATAGGAGCCCACTCCTTTGATGAAGCTATCCTTGACCTCCGGTGAAGGAGTGTCATCCACTTTTGGTGGCTCGGGGTAGGATCCAAGTCCTCTTCCTTCATAATTTCGGAGATTATGGAACAATATTTCTTGATGAATATATTGTCCTCTATTGAGCTTAGCAAGCCCACTTTTCAATCCTTCAATTTGAGCCTCCAATTCTTTCACCCTTTCTCCTTCACACTTAGGCAAGTCATTAGTAGCAAGGGGACCGGGAGCAAGGTCCTCACAAGAGGTAGAGACATTGACTTTGACCACATGAGAGGTGGTAGAGTGCTCAAGACTTGAGTCAATGATCTCATAGGCAATTTCAAGCTCTTGATACTTGTGAGTCAACTCTCTATGCTCTTGCATAAGCCTCTTGTACTTCTCCTCATTTATCTTGCTAATGTCATGATTTTTGGAGTGGACCTTGACAAGGTCTTCATGTTTAGCAAGTAATGAGTTATGAGAAACCTCAAGATCAATGTGCAACTTCTTTAGAGTTGAGTTTCCCTCCTCAATTTGCTTGACATATGTTTTGGTCTTAACTTGCTCTTTAAGCAAGGCATTATATTTTTCAAGCAAATCGTGGTGGCTCTCCTCTAGTTTAGCAAGAGTGCTATCAAGATGCTTTACACTCCCCTTTTCCCTCTTGATCACGGAAACGTACTCATCGATCAAAGAAGCAAGTTCATCGGGAGAAAGCTCATCATCACTATCATCTACTTCTATTTCCCGTACCTTGGAGCCCTTGGCCATGAGGCACATGAGTGGTGGAGGAAGTGTTGGCCCCTTGGTGGAGATAACAAGCCCGACAAAGTCATCATCATCACTTGAGCCTTCACTTGTTTCTTCATCGGTCACCCATTCATTTGTTTCACACATGAAGCTTCTTTGGGGACCTTTCTTCTTTTTTGGAAAGAGCTTTGCCTTAGAGTCATTCTTCTTCTTGTAGAATGGCTTGCGCTTGGGCTTCTCTTCCTCTTCATCATCGGACTCATCTTTCTTGATCTTGCCCTTGCGCTTGTCCGGCTTGGGGCACTCATAAGAGATGTGGCCATTTTCACCACAATTGTAGCACTTCTTCTTGTCATCTCTCCTTGGCCGGAACGCCTTCCTCTTGGAGTCAAAGTTGAACCCCTTCTTGTTGATCTTTGCATGAAGGCGGTTGAACTTCTTCATCATAAGAGCTAGTTCGGCATCATCCTCATCGCCACTTGAGTCATCATCTTGCTCTTCTTGCTCTTCTTCGTTTGAGGAGCTTAGAGGTGGAGGCATTACTTTCTTGTGAGTGTGGGGTTTCTTGGTCTTGGCCTTGAGTGCTATGGTCTTGCTTGGGGAAGACTCTTCCGTGATGCCAAGAACCCCCATCTCATGAGCTCGAATTTGGATCACCACCTCACTCACTTCAAGTGTGTCATGATTCTCCTTTTGAAGCATGGTGTTGATGATGTTGCACTTGGGCTTGATGAGGATGCGGAGGATCTTCCGGTTGATGGTGCCCTTGTCAAATTTACAAACATCAAGAGCATTAATGTCCTCAATGATGACATTCAAGCGAGAATACATGGAATTGCAATTTTCATAAGAATGCATCTTGAAGTCATCATACTTAGCCTTAAGCACATGATATTTTTGCTCTCCAACTTTAGTGGTGCCCTCATGAATTTCAACAAGTTCGGCCCAAATATCACAAGCATTGAGTTTGCTCGAGACCCTAGCAAACACCTCTTGGCTAATGCTTTCAAAGATAGCATTTCGGGCCCTAGCATTCCACTTGATTTGGTCATTAGTGTGAGGCGCAACGAAACCATGCTCGGTAGCTTCCCAAACTTCGGGGGCAATAGACTCAAGGTATGCTCGTATGCGAGCTTTCCAATAGCTAAAGTTATTGCCCTCAAAGTAGGGGACCGAGCCACCCATCTTAGACATCTCGCTCTAAGCGGTGAAGCTTAGTGATCCAATGAGCAACGAGGCTCTGATACCACTTGTAAGGATCGAATGCCCAAGAGGGGGGTGAATTGGGCTAATTTCAAACTCTAAACGAAAATCCTTAGCCTAACGAAGCTACAAATTAGCCCACTTCACCCTCTACACGAACCTACTCTACACGACAAGACAAGGAACCCTACTCATGCTAGTGGAAAGGAAACCGCAACGAAAGCAAGGACTAGCAACACTAATGACCATAGCAAGGGACATACTAGGCAAGATGAGACTAACTATGATCACTACTAGAAGCAATCCATGAAAATAGCAAGAACCGAAAGAGCATCAAGTAGAGGGACAAGGGAGAGAGACAACCGGAATTTTTCCCGTGGTATCGGAGGTTTGGCACCCTCCCCTAGTCCACGTTGCGACACACCCTAGAGTGTTTTGCCGCCTGCCATGCTTGTGGGCGCTCACTAAGAGTCTCCGTTCGCCATCTCGGCAAGGTGGAGCTCAAGCCTTGTACACCGTTGTTCTTCGGGCTTCCACAATCCCCTTGGCAAGCTTCGAGAACGCACCCCGGTCACCAAGTCCGCCTAGGTGCTGCCAATCACCAAGAGTAACAAGCCACCGGTCTTCACTTGATCTTGATCCTCACCAAGATGGATGCACACAAGCCTTGACCTTGATCTTGCTCTCAAAGGATGAATATGTAAGTAGTTATTGCAAAGAGTTGAAGCACAAGGGCTCTCTGTGTGTATGAAGTTGCTGGAGTGTCAAAAGAGCACGAGA
This sequence comes from Paspalum notatum, assembly GCA_022530915.1. Classification (NCBI taxonomy): domain Eukaryota; kingdom Viridiplantae; phylum Streptophyta; class Magnoliopsida; order Poales; family Poaceae; genus Paspalum; species Paspalum notatum. Next base: position 32,537,516 of record CM039692.1, read on the forward strand.
TGGAGTGAAGGAACCCATATATATAGCCCTCAAGATGATAGAGCCGTTGCACAAAGAGAGCTGCTGACGCAGAGTACATAGTATTGTCCGGTCCATTGCTTTTTCCAACATCGGACAATACTGTCCATATACTTTACCAACGGTCACTGACTCAGTACGTCATTGTACTTTTGTCCTTAGGTTTATACCATGTCGAACTTCGGACAATACTGTCCATGTATTCACTTGCATACTCAGAAAATCGTAGCCTCATGTTTCTTTGTCCTTAGATTTGTACTGTCCTTAACTTCGGACAATACTGTCCATGTATTCACTTGCATACACAGAAAATCGTAGCCTCAGGTTTCTTTGTCCTTAGATTTGTACTGTCCCCAACTTCGGACAATACTTTCCATGTATTCACTGGCATACTCAGGAAATCATAGCCTCAGATTTCTTTGTCCTTAGATTTGTACTGTCCTCAACTTCGGACAATACTGTCCATTGTTTTGGCTGATTTCTCACAGGTTTGTAGCCTCAGGTTTATTTGTCCTTAGCTTTGTCCGGTTACACTAAACCTGACATTCCGGTGTAGAGGATTTGCATGGGCTTTGGACAGTATAAGTTCACCTAAAACCTTGATTTGTCCGGTCCCTTGTTTTGGCATAGAGAGGACAATACTGTCCCTATATCTTTCTCTGATTTTGAGTTTTCTTCAAGAATTTTGATGTGAAGCTTGATTTTCTTGGACCTTGAGCCTATGTAGCTTATACCTTTGCTGTTCCTGAAAGATTTGGCATGTGTGTGCATCCATAACTTGGCAATTCACTTGATCAAGCTACTAACCGTTGACCCCTCTTAATAGTGCGGACACTAGAAAGCTGTAAACCCTATCTAAGCAAGGATCCTTCAACACCATGATCCTTGACTCTAGAAAAGTCCTTAGCCTTCGAGATACGGATGAAAACCAAGTCCGCTTCCATGAAGTGAAACATTTGAATTAGGGGCCATTCACATAATCCAATGAGCAACCATTTTTGTATTCATTATTAAACCTGCACTCACAAGCTCATTAGATAACACTTAACCTTGTCAATCAATCACCGAAACTCACCTTAGGGCCTAGATGCTTACACTTGGGGCAACTGGCCCCCGTCGCCCGGCCTAGGGGCGACTGGCCCCTCCGCGCTGCTATCGCCCGCCCCAGGGGCGACCGGCTCCCAGCCCCTACAAAGCCCCCGCGCCCCCCCTCCACCCTATTCACTGTGTCCATTTCCCCACTGTGAGAGCAGCCAGGAGGGAGGAGGGAGGAGGGGAGAAGGGTGGTTGTGTGGCGAAGCCCTGCTGCAATCCGACTTAAGGTAAATTTTTTTTTGTCCCTTAGTTCATTACTGTGATAATTTGGTCGTTGTAGTTGGTACGGTCAACATGGTGATAATTTCAGTAGTTTATTTATGCGAGACTTGTAGGTTTATTTATTTGCAATGTAATTTATTTACGCGAGCCTTGTAGGTAACATGGACGGTTCAATGGGTTCTTTTCCGTGGACATATAAGCTGATTAACAGCGCCCTAGTTGCTGCTGTAAAGGCTACACAAAAAGATCTTTACAATATATTTGAAGAAGGAAGAATGTAAAGAACACTTCATCTTTGTTTTTCTAAGTTCGGATTCAATTCTGATCCCACTAAAGGTCCAGTGCTGACCTTAAACGATCTAAGAGCACAGATATCGCACCAACATCGTCGTTATCAAAGAATACGTGAGATTGCAGAGCTCCCAAGTTGCGATGGTTTTTCTAGACGAGAATGGAGTTTAGTAATGACCAATGAACAGTATGCTCGACACATTCAGGTACGGCATTATAGTTGTAATGAATATTGTTGATATTGGTAAGATATTATGGTATTGCTAACATTTATGTTGGTTACTGTTTTAGGCACATCCAGAAGACGTTCAGTACATAAACACTTACATCCATTCTTTCTGACCGATGTGCGATCTATTTGCTCATGGTGTGCTGCCGGATGCGCGGAAACGGCGAAACCGAAGACGTGGGATGAGGGACCTAAGAGGGGAGGTGTTACGAGGTGATTCTTCAACTGGGCCAAGAGGAGGCAATGTGACATTCTTAGACGACGACGACGACTTCGTGCCCGCGCGTGGGCAGGCAACCACGCAGAGCGCACGAGGTGGCCGAAGAAGCGCCGCACGCCCTGAAGCTTATATTTCGCCGCGGTCGATTTTAAATTATTTAGATGACGACTCCGCCGATTACATGCCAATGCCTGGCCAGGCGGGCCGTCAGAGCATCCAACGTGGACCTAGAAGGAGCACGTCACGGCCTGCAGCAGGTTCTAGTTTGCGGAGGCCTAATACCTTCCTAGATGATGACAACGATGACTTCATGTAATTAGGCTATGCTCCTTGTAATTTGACAAAATATATGTACGTACTATTCATGCGAATCAAGTAAGGAAACATGGCTAGAACGTTGAGGATATCACAAAGTCCATTAAGCGAAAGAAAAGCTACAGGAACTTAACTTGGTCACGCAAATAAACGACTAACCCATGTCAAGTTGTTGCAACAATCTAAATAGCGTCGGCACGACAATCAACTAACCACCCCTGCGACGCCTACCTCTCTTGGCCCTGCGTTGTGCCTCGACGTGGTTAGAGGGGTAAGTAAAACGATCAGGAGATCCCACCCCTCATGTATGACGCACCGTCGCTGTAGGTGTGCCGTACATGGTTTCCTGGGTTTGTGGAAGTGGCGCTCCCTGCATCTGCGAGGAGGCCAACACGTCCGCGTCCAGTTGTCCGCCGAAAAGTTCCTCCGCCGTGGCAGTCCATCTGTGGTCGGGCTCAACACCTTGGTTCTCATCATACTGGGTGCCATGCTCTGTAGGATATGTGAAATTAAAAAATGTTTGCTAATACAAGGAGTTCAATATGACAACCATATCAAGTAGTAGTCCTTAATGTATTAAAACTTACCGGTGTGTTGTGAACATCCACCCATTTGGGGCGGCTGCGTCCATCCACCCATCTGTGGCGGCTGCAGGGCTTCGCCGCACAACCACCCTCCTCCCCCTTCTCCCTCCTTCCTTCTCCCTTCTGGCTGCACTCACGGTGGGGGTGTCAAAATGCTCACAGTGACCCTTGGGGAGGGGTGGGGCGGCCTTTATAGGAGCCGGTCGCCCCTGGGGCGGGCGACGGGGCCTGTCGCCCCGCGACCGGGCGACGGGATCCTTGGGGCGGCCAGGCGACAGAGGCGCGGACAGGGGGGAAGAGGGGCCTGTCGCCCAGGCCCGGGCGACAGGTGTACATACCTGTAAAATCCGTGTCCAGAGGTATAGAATTGTAAATTTTAATTTTAGAAAATATATAAATGAAAAAAAACGCAATATAATCAGGATCTCACAGACGGCCCATGCAAAGGCGCCATTCAGCCCAGGAGGCCTATGATTCACCCAGCAGACCAGCAGCCCCTTGCCATGCGCAATTCCAGGGCTGCAAAACGGCGACAGCCCCCCTCCGTTCCCGTGCAAACAAACAATTCGTTGATGACCTCCGGGAGGACCCCACACGCCAGCCACCCAGTGCACGGCTCCCCGTAGACCACCAGTCTGCTCGGCCGGTCGGCCCTCCTCCCCTCCCGCCCGCTTCCCGACGCCGCCGCTCACGAGCGATAATACCCCAAAACCCCCCAAACCAAACCCTAGAGCGAGCAGCCCCCACCCATTGATGACCTCCGCCTCCGCCGCCATAGATGCACAGGCTCTCTCTCACGGTCATTGACGCCGCCGCCGCCATGCCCGCAGCGCTCCGGCTCGGCAGCGGCTCCCCCGCCCTCCGCCTCGCCGCCGCCGCGCGCCGCCCGGTCCCACGGCCCCCGCCGTGGCTGCGCTTCGGCGCCTGGGCGGGCGAGGTGCGGAGGGGGCTGCTCTGCTCCGCCGAGGCCGCCAGGCGGGGCAGCGGTGGCGGCGAGGACTCGGAGGCCGAGGAGGGGCGGAAGGGCCGCGCGGCGGCGGAGAGGAGGCCGAGGGGCGGGAGCGCCGCCACCGTGGGGACGAGCGTCGAGCTGCTGGCCATTCCCGGGGTGGGGCCCCGCAACCTGAGGAAGCTCGTCGACAATGGCTTCGAGGGCGTCGCGCAGCTCAAGCAGCTCTACAGGGATAAGGTGCGCGTGCTCGTGTTTCGACACTTGCAGGATTTCGCTCTTGACATTCGCCTGTGCACATATATGGATATTATGCCGCGCCACTGGTAGATTGATGCATCAAAGAAAGCCTACAACTCTAACAGCGTGCCAGTCATTGCCGTACTTCAATAAATGGCTCCATTCTGATGATTCCTACATGTGACTGCCTGCTGACTACTGTGTGCTTTTGGTCTTGGCTAATACTCACATTTAGGTGATGTTTGTTTCAGAAATTGTAACGCAAATACAAACGTAATAAATGCTGGAAATAATGACTCGGCAGGGAGATGTGAGCTTGAAAGCTGGAAATGGTTAGCCTACCAATGTGACTATGCGAGTGCTTCTAACTTTGCTCAGAGGGATGCCTGGCTGGGAACGAGTTCACACTAGAGTGCGAGTGATAAACAAATTTCCTGTGGCTCGTATCAGATCATAGTGACCTGATCGCAGTTGGACTCAAAACAAACAGAATATAATGTAATCTTATTACCCTGTAATCGAATGATGTTAAAAATATGTGAATGGAACACATTGTTATTAATACAACACATGATAAACCATACAATACAATATATCTATGCTTTACACGTCAAAATATTGAATCTCTGGAGTCTGGACAGAAGGGGAACCTGCAGTGAGGGGCCCTGCTGGAGGAGTTGTGGTCTGACGGCAGGGTTTATTGAGAGTTAGTTTGTTGATTTGTCCTTCTTGGATGTTTTTTGAAGAAGTAGTATGTTTCTGTAGTTTTCTGACTTAGCCAGCTTGTCTGGTTATGTAATCTGGGATGTCTTTTGCTGTATGGTGTCAGTGGCCAAATCTATCTGAGCTGTAAACAGTTAATCCATCTTTTAATTCCAATTAAAAGACTTGTGGTTATCTGTCATGGCATAGCCTACTCTTCAGAAGAATGCGTGTCGCATTATCCCTAATATTAAAAAAAAGTATTGAATCCCATATTTTGCACTTACATAACATATGCACAGTCTGCTGATAGGTATCCCTCCTGCAAGACGTTAATAGGTATATATGATGAAATATTCAAGTAGCAAATGTTTAGCATTACAGACTATAGAGGGCTCTAGTTTATTTTAAATAAATTAGCATATTTGAAACTGAAAAGCGCATGAATGGAATGCAGCATGATAATTAAAAATGTTCTCATGTATAGTACTATAGTTTTAGATTTATTGGGCTTTTGTGAACTTACTCTCAAAGAAAACGAGGCCCATTTTCGAGTATGTTAAATTGAATCAATTGTAACTGACTCATGTGAAATGTCCATTTCCATTGTATGTTGAAGTAAAGAATCATTACAGTTTCTCTGCACCTCCCATTCTTATTTTTTTCTCATGTTATTAAGATTGCAATTCCTGCACAGGCCTTTCAGTGCCTATATGGTGTTGCAGATTTACAAATGCATGAGAATGCTTTAGCTTGCTTCTTAGTTCTTTTGTTAATTGTTGTTTACGTTATTGTGTAAGTTTTATGGTTTTCTCCATTTGAAACACTGAAGTTTTATGGTTTCTTGACCTTTTCCATTTGAAACACTTCTCTCAATATAGCACCATGATATGCTTTACTAACCATCTGCATGCACGTGCAGTTCTTTGGCAAGTCTAGCGAGCAGATGGTTGAGTTCTTGCAGAGTTCTGTTGGCATTGTACACAAGAACCATGCTGAGAGTATAACTTCATTCATTAAAGAGAGTGTTGATGAGGAACTGAAGGATACAGACTCATCCAAACCCACTCAGAAGAAGAGGCTGACCTTTTGTGTTGAAGGGAATATCAGCGTTGGGAAGACCACTTTCCTCCAAAGAATAGCTAATGAGACAATTGAACTGCGTGATCTTGTAGAGATAGTTCCTGAACCTATTGATAAGTGGCAAAATGTTGGACCTGATCACTTCAATATATTAGATGCCTTCTATGCTGAGCCACATAGATATGCATATACTTTCCAAAACTATGTTTTTGTGACGAGAGTCATGCAAGAGAGGGAATCTCAAGCTGGAATAAAACCTCTCAGACTGATGGAAAGAAGTGTATTCAGTGATAGGATGGTAGGTCAACCACTCTTCCAAATTCCAGTTCAGGAACTGAACATGCAGTTCAGTTGCCTTCTGATACGATTATTAAGTACTTTTGTCTAATAATATTTGGTATGCTATGTACTGCCAGGTATTTGTTCGTGCTGTTCATGAAGCTAATTGGATGAATGAGATGGAGATCAGCATCTATGATTCCTGGTTTGATCCTGTTGTGTCGTCGCTCCCAGGTCTTGTCCCAGATGGATTTATCTATCTAAGAGCTAGTCCAGATACTTGCCACAAAAGAATGATGCATCGGAAAAGGTCAGAGGAAGGTGGAGTTACACTTGACTACCTGCAAGGTTTGCATGAGAAGCATGAGAGCTGGTTGCTTCCTTCGAAAGGCTCAGGTCCTGGTATATTATCAGTCAGCCAGCTACCCATGCATATGGAGGGCTCCTTACCTCCAGAAATACGGGATCGTGTATTTTACTTGGAAGGAAATCACATGCACTCTAGCATCCAGAAGGTACTTATGCCCATTGTTTCAAATTCTGGATTCAGGAAACACATGGGTGGTCAGGTGTTTCCTGCACTGTCAGGGTTTTCCAAAAAATTGAATAAAAAAGTGGTTACATGAACAAACTGGGATTTTTTATGAGATTTCGGCAGTTGGCTGGTTAATTCTCAATTTCATATAAATTAGATGTTGTTTCACTTTGATAGAGGGAGGACATTCACTGCTAAGTTTTATCTTTTTTCATGATTCTACTTATTGGAAGAACAATCATTTCTCACAAACTACATTGCTACCATTACAGTTTTCCCTGCCCGATGTTTGAATCTGAATGCAATTGCAAAGAAAAATCTTAAATTCAAACTTAAATCTGTTAGATATTGTATAGCCCATCTTGTGTACAGCTCAAGAGGCCCATTGTATTTCTTGTAACACAAGCCTTCTATGGCTATATAATGAAAGGTCACTCCTCCCTAACGGGTGTGAGGTGTTTCCCTAATTCTCTATATGGTATCACGAGTCCCGGGCCCTATCCTAGCTCTCTCCTTTCCGCTGCCCCTCACCCAACCCTAGCCGCCGGCCTCCCCTTCCCCTTGTGCGCCCCCTTCCCTGCGCACCACCTAGGGCTGCTAGGAATGGCAAATTAGTTACCACTGAAATTTGCATCACAACTTACTCCTGCCTTACTTTTACTGCTCTAATGGTAAGCGTCCCAGTTAAGTTGATGTCTTTTTGTATGTAGGTCCCTGCTCTCGTCTTGGATTGTGAACCTGACATTGATTTCAACAAAGACATAGAAGCTAAACGACAGTAAGTTTTCAGACCTTGCATATACAAATTGTGTTGTTGCTTGCCTTAAGTTTTATCCATTAATAACAGTGAATTTCTTAGCTTTAGTTTCTCTGTTGCAGTTCAGTTCCATTCACAGTTTGATTGAATTGAATTCCAACATGATTGTTTTTCCCCCATTAAGTCCTTGACGTACCTGTAAAATTCTGCATTCTCATCTAATCTAATGTTTATCTTGTGTAGATATGCTCGTCAAGTTGCAGAGTTCTTTGAGTTTGTGAAGAAAAAGAAGGAAGAAGTTCCATCCGAGCAAACAAGCGCCGACAAGGACCGCATGAGTCCACAGGTCATGCTTCCAAACAGTGGCCGCCTTTGGGTCCCTGATGGCAACCCCTTCCCAGGCTCCCCCATGAATCTGGATTTCAGAAGAGCCATGTCTTCGTACCTCTCAACCTAGGACTCCCAGCTGCAGAAGGAAACGCCATCCTTGCTCACTGACCTTGCAAACTGCTTGTGCGTCAAGTGAAAACTTAGGTCGCGCGATGCTAGCCCCTGATGTAAAATAGCCCCGCTGTGTGTCTGCCCTGTAAATTATCATCTTAGCGCTAGTTCCACGTTTTGCAGCACTAAGCATCAGCGTTTGTCTGACTTTGATACGGACTGGTCTAATCTGTACCTTAACGTTTGCTTGCTTGAAGCATTCTGTTTGAAGATGATGTCGAGAGGGCGTGTGGTGCTTGGACCTGTAGGAAGGAAGGTTCCTGGTGGTGTTATGCACTTGCTCTCCCTAGTGCTGCCAGACGCATTCCTCAGCGTTTCGGATGCACTGCTTTGAGGCGCCCTTGAGGTTTTAATTTAACAAACGCATTTCCTCTACGTTTCGGAAAGACCGATGTGCGAGCCGCCCTCGAGGATTGACCGTGGAAGCCCGTGGTTGAAAAAGGCACGCGTTTGGTCGTGGAGGATCGTACGCTGGTCGCCGCAGACAATTCTTTCCGAAGTTCCATGCCGTTAGTCAGGTGCTTCGCCGCAGCCGGCAGGGCAAGGGGCTCCTGAGCGTGCCAGGCAGGCAAGGGTTGCCCTAGAGCAAGGTGACGTTGCCTGCATTCTCCCTCCAGATATGGCTCGACTCTGCGAACAAGTGGAGTGGAAGGCAAGGACTCCTGGGCCCTAGTGACTGTCCAGATATTAAGCGAAATGACCTGGTAAGGCTGTCTCCGGTGGGAAACCTCGAATGTTTTCTCAAAATACTGGTCGATATAAATGCTGCACTGTAGACGAAAGGGGAAAGTAATTAGAATATTGTTTGAAAGAAATGGATGAGGAGGATCATTGGGGACAGCCTAACCACGTTTATGCACTTTCTATCCCTATTCATCCACTGTTTCTCTTCGTTCAATATAGACGAAAGAGGAAAGTAATTGTAATATTGTTTTAAGGAAATAGATGAGGAGGATCGTTGGGGACAGCCTAACCACGTTTATACACTTTCTATCCCTATTCATCCACTGTTTATCTTTAGCTGTCAAACTGTGTATATACATCCATTAGCAACGAACGGCGTCCTCGTGCGTTCGGACAGGATTCAGAACATCTCCCGTGGTGATCAGATCATCACCGTCTCGGCGTCAAATCGGAGAGCAGCCGCTGCAAACCGCCGGCGCCCGACCACGTGGTGTACCGTCTCCGCCCCTCCTGCATCCCGTACAGACAGCGCGACGCCGCCGGCTGGCCCCCGTCCGCTCTTCGACCGCACGCGGCGGCGCCCTCGCCCCTCGCGCCTCTCGCCCGTGCCGTCGCTCTCAGGTTTCGCTTCGCCGCGCCATCCCTCCTGGAGACGTCGACGGCGACTGACTGGTACCACTGCCTCCGCGAACAGTGCCGTCCTCGTTTTCTGGCTGTTTTGGACGCCAAACGCACGAGAAGCAAACTGACCGTCTGGAGGATATCCTCGCTGCTCGGCTTCCCATCTCGGGTGTCCCTCGGCCGATTGCCGCCGATTGGTAGGTATAGCAATCAAGACAAGAACGCATGAAAGACAAGCTGTTACCTGATTACCACTACTCTGCTAGCATTGCAGAGTTGTTGGCATTGTATCGAATGGACAAGGGAAAAAAAAGACCTGGTGAAAGACGACGACGGGCGTAGGGACGTAGGGTTGCTGACCCTGACCATGTCGTCGCAAAAGGTCATGCGTTTGTTTCAGCCTTTCTCACCTCGAAAGCTGAATATTCTTCGACGATGTAGCTGCTTTATACCGACACACACACAAGAAAAAAAAAGCTGGCCTAGCCGAGGCCTCCCCTAGCTGCGTAGAGGACTAGAGATCCGAGGCAGCTAAGTTCCTGTTGCGGTTGCTCTGCGCTATTGCCGCCATTTGCAGACGCGATTGTGCATGCACCTCCTAGATGCGTATGCTCATGGCTCACTCAACCAAACAGTCACGTGGAGATCGCGGTTCCTGGAGAAACCAAACGTGTAAATTGCAACCCATACGTGCTAGGATATGGATATTAAACAAGTTCATGTCTGGCTCGCCGCTCGCTCGTGTCCTGCTAACCTAACCAACAAGAGTTCTACACTTCGACTCCTCTCTGTCCTCGTTTGGCTGATTTCTTTTCTTTACATCGTTCGCCAGTGTTTGTACTGCAAACTGGATTTAAGGTTTAAAGGTTTGTGATTATGGTTTGGGTCTTACCTGATGTCCTTAAAAGTAGTGGCTGGAGGGGTCGTCGGCCAGTGGTGGCATGCAGGTGGGGCGGTGAGGCGGTGCTCGCCGTGATTGTGGAGGAAGACCGGTGGATGACAAGGGCGTCAAGTCCAGCAAATTAGTTGTGGCAGCGACATAGACGATGGAATATAAGAGTGAATTGCACCCTAGGTCCCTAAAATTATTCCACGATACCATCCATATCCATGAAGTTAAAATGCTCATCTGGGTCATTTAATTTTTTCAATGTGATCATCTAAGTCCATCAATTTTACGTTCTTAATTCACTGAGGTCCAATTATGGACCTATATGGTATCGTTTCTTAATTCACTGAGGTCCAATTATGGACCTATATGGTATCGCGAGATAAGTTTGGGGACCAGACATGTAATTCACTCTAGTTTTTTTATCCTACAATCGGTAATTGATCGTACATTTGGACAACATATAATGGTGGGTTTGGAAATAGTTGTGTGTATGTAGATATAGCCGCTAACCATTACAAGTAGGCAATAGGGAAAATCTATAGACATAGATTATGTTGGTAGAAGTTGAAGGAATCTTGTGTTATGTCGCACATCTAGTTCTAGAGAAAACTAAGTAGCTACATTTTGGTCCTAAGAAATTATTATAACACATGGAGATTGTGGGATTAGAAAAAAAATCTATTGTAACTCATTTGGAATAGGTTCTATTTCTTTTGATCCTTCTAAAGTTTTAGTTGTTGTATTGATGCATTGGAAAAAGAACAACTCTCCATTAGCTAATATGGGCAAACACCAATCCATGGTTGGATATTAAATTACTTAATAACACCAAGTTTGGACAAGCAAATTTAAAATTTTACAATGCACGAAGAATCATGACCATAATATTTTTTTTTAAAAAAAATACTCGCATGTTATAGTTTCAATTCGTGGTTTTCTTCTGAAGGTAGGACCGACGGCTAAGAGGGGGTGAATTAGGATTTCTAAAAACAAGACTCACTAAAAACTACAACAATTAAGCAAAACTTATTCAAGTAAATCTAGCTATGTGCACTAAGGTTTTGCTAAGTGTTGCTACTTCTACCGTGGCCAAGTCTTGCAACCTAGTTCCACCTAGAAACTAACTTATCAAGCTAGTATAGGAAAGTAAGCACACAATTGCAAGAATGTAAATGCGGAAGCTAAAGAGATGGGTTAGAGAATGCAAACTCCCGATGACGATGATGGTAGCACACGGCGATGTTTTTCCCGAAGTTCGGGGAGACTCGCGGTCTCTACCCCCTATGTCCTCGTTGGTGCTCCACTAAGGGCTTTGCACTCGCGTAGTCCTCAAAGGAATACGGCCTCGCCCTTTGCAAGGGTGGAGGTTGGCAAAGTGACTTCCGCGGAAGTCAAAGCCACCACGGTCGGGTCTCCGGATATCCTCGGTACATATCCACCCGAACCTATCTCTCGCGTGGTCCTCCCGTACCACGGTCTCGCCCGCACAGGGGTAGAGGATGGATAGATCGCTGGGGTCTTCCAAGTCCTTCTCGCGGAGCTACCCCGCCGTCTCCACTAAGGGAAGCTTTGGCCAAAATGCCGAGGGCCTTCCTCCCTCTCACAAGGTGGTGGTAGCCACTCCACACTCCGGAGGGTCTCGCAAGACTTACAGCCGCACTTGATACAAGGTCGTGCTCGCAGGCACGTATACTAAACAAATAGGCCTAAGCCAAGATGCTAACAAGCTCTTGCTATGCCGGGATGTGTCTATTTGCTCATACAGTGGTTGGGTTCTCAAATGTGGTTGCTACACTTCAAATGGGCATGGAAATGTGTCTCAACACTTGTGCTAGGCTCAGGATGCTCCAACCACAATGGGGAGGCCGGCCAAAGGGGTATATATAGCCTCCACCTCCAAAACTAGCCGTTAGAGGCAAGTTTCACTTTTCTGCGTACCCACCGGACAGTACACCACCGGACTGTCCGGTGCGTGTAATCTTCGCTGTCTCCAATCGACCGTTGCACTGGAAAATATAGCCGTTGGAGCCACCGGACTGTCCGATGGCACCACCGGACTGTCCGACGGTGAGCCACCGGACTGTCCGGTGCGTTGTAGCGCCAGGTCTTCAATCGTGATGGTCCTCGGTTTATATCGTCCGGTGGCACCGTCGGACTGTCCGGTGGTGAGCCACCGGACTGTCCGGCGGTGGGTTTTGTCCCGGACTCCGCCTCTGCCTTCTCAGTCTATATCGTCCGGTGGTGAGCCATCGGACTGTCCGGTGCATATAATTTTGCACCGGTTCTTCAGCTCTAGGCTCGGCTCCTTATAGGCACCGGACTGTCCGGTGCTGCACCACCGGACTGTCGGGTGCATGCATTTTCTTCTGTTGTTGAGCCTAAAAATCGGCCCGCTGACCGGCCAGCGGGACCGCCGAGTCAGGACCTTCGCTTTCAACTTGATGGCGGCTTGGGTCTTTTCTTATGTCTTTTAGATCCTCCTTTGAGATGTTTGTACCCCAAGTCCACCAATTACACCCTGGGACTTTATACAAAAACACTTGCACATCAATATTAGTCTCATGGCACGTGTTGTCAGTTCAACCACCGAAATCATATATGGGGACTAAGCACAAGGCTTAGGGTCCATTTTCCTTACATCTTCGAAGTGCCACATCATTTAGAAATGAAATCGGATATCTCAATGCATAGTTTCTTTTTACAGTTTCATATGCCATAATATTTAATTGCGATGCATGTGATTGGGTATAGTTGGGTGAAATGAAACTCTCACACTCTCCATGGAAGTTTCGGTGAGTTTCATAGTTTTAGAAACAATGTACGCCTAGTTTCATTCCTATGAAACTCATTTCATCTCTCTCATTATAAATAGACCGTCACGTCATCATTTTTGCTAACGTGGCACATTGTTTAATGAAAACCCCCACTAAAAACGGCCTTACAGGTAAAGCAATAACGACATCTTTGTGGCCATCACTCACGACGATAGATGTTAAAGACCATAGTCACCAGGTAGTGCATACGTACTGTGTACCATGCGTAATCATTATTTTTCTATTCTGTGTACAGTGCACAAACAGTGTTTTGCACATCCTTTTCCACTGTCCAGTGACCCTGGTCTAAGGAAACCTCGAGTGGTGTTTCACATCTAGCTCTAGCTCTAGCAATAACTATACAACAATATTGCAGGCCTTGCATTACATTACGACGTATTAAATATTTCCAAGGAATAAACTATAATAGTAGTTGTTGAATGTCACAGAGTGGGTGCGCCGCTTAGACCTATAAACTCTAAAATTACGTTTCTCTATAATTACTATTGCTGCATGCCTCTATTACAATTGCATATTGATGAGCAAACAATATTTAAACACTTTGGATCTACAGAACATATTTTATAGTTTAAGCATCTAGAGATTTATTTGCGAACTGAGGGCCTTCAATTGGTTAGGTTATTTGATGTGAAATTCGTACATCTAAATTAAGTTCTTGGTTTAGCATGAATTCTCGTATTTTTCTAATTTATTTCAGGTTTTAAATCTCGTTGTTTTGACTGTGAGATGCCGGTGGTAACTCGGTAACTCCGTGAGTTTTAAGATCTGAAATTACATTCTTAGATTCAGATTCCAAAATCTTAGGATCCGTTTGATTGGTGGTATTTGGTGGGATGGAGCCGTTCCATCCCAAAGGTTGTTTGGTTCGTGGACATATAAATGAAACCATTCCAGAGTGGGAATATACCCCAAGATTTGGAACGAGTGTGTTCCGAAAAATCGGCCGGACACGTCCGTCCCACGCGGATAGCATCTCCTCTCCCGTCTCTCTCCCAAGCACAAGACAACGCCCGTGCAAAGGAGGCAGGCAGAGCCGGCGGCGCGTGGCGGCGGAGGAGCCGACAACCGGCATGGTGGAGAAGGAGGCGGCGCCCGCGCCGCCGCAGGGGAAGACCCGGCGGCACTCCGCCCGCGCCGCCGCAGGGGAAGACCTGGCGACACCCCACCCGCGCGGAGTTGGAGGACATGGTGGCTGGCGTCGAGGAGGAAGCGGCGCCCGCGGAGAGGAAGAGGACCCGGCGCCCAGCGCGGAGGAGGAGGTGGCGCCCGCGCCGGCACGGAGAAGGGCGCGAGGGTGGCGCTGGCGTGGAGCAAGACGAGCCGGCATGGTCGGGCACGGCGTGGGGGGTGGGTGCGGGCGGCGGCCATGGAAGGGAGGGGAACATTGTTTGTATGACAGATAGGCCCCACAACTAACGGTGTTAAACGGAGTTGGAACCTCTGCATTCTTTTCCCTCTAACCAAACATAAAAATGAAGCTGTTTCACCAAATACGGAATAGAATCGTTCTATGCTAAAATCTAAAAACGAAACCGTTCTATCCCACCATATCCACCAACCAAACGCTGTCTTAAAATCCAATCCAGCTGGACCTTGGTAGTAGAAGATAGCACGGGATATTATATCCAGAATTCAGATTCTAAAAATCTCCTCACGTCCAAACGCTACCTCGGTCTCAGTAGAGTATATTTTACAGGGGTATAGTGATTAGCGCGCAATATGATTCCAAATTCACTCAGAAGTCAAAACCAGTACTACTCCGTAGTAAAAACGTGAAAAAGACGCTCTGCTGCTGTACTACTCAGGAGTATTTATTAGTGAGTCTCCGTCGACCTGCACTTTGTTCTTCCACTTTCCTGCCGTCTCAGCCGGAACTCATTGAGTACTCGAACTCATTTCACCGGCCTCCGGCACCTCGCCGGCATCCGGGACATCGCAGCCTCCTCCCACCTCCCGCCATCAGCACAAAAAAAGAAAAAAAAAAAAAACTCTTGCCCTGACCGCGGCGGCCGCCGCCTGCGAACACATCTATAGTCTGCTTCCACTGGAGCACGCCACCTCGAATTCTTCTCTTGCAGTCGTCGCCCTCCTTCTCCTACTCCCATGTGCCGTTGCGCGGGATCCATCCGGGCTTGGATCGATTCCTTCTTTTCTTGCCAATAAAGTCCAAGCATTCTTGGATGGACTCTGTCCCTGGCTGCGACGGCGGCAAGAAATCGGATTAGGGAGAGGTGGGGTCAGGGTGTTAGTTTTGGGAAAGGGGATGGGAGGCCTCTGCTCGAAGGTCTCAGCTGTAGACAAATCGCCGAGCGATACCACGCTGGGCCGGAACCAGGTTGCCGATCATGAACCTGGAGCGCCGTTGGTGGTGGAGAAGTCGCTGGTGTCTGGAGAGGAGGCTGCCGCGGCAAAGCGGCTGGAAGAGCAGCAGCAGCAGCAGTCTTTCTCGTTCATGGAGAGCGTCGTCCCTGGGATTGCTTTCCATGCCGCCGGTGGTGACGCGGGGTACAGGACCTCCCCACATCTAACCAGGTCCCTGTCGCAGAGAGCTGGTTTTGGCAAGGGAAAAGCTGGCTCTGCAAAGGTTTGGGGATTGCTTACGCCTCTTGTTTGATTTATTTATGTTCAATTAAACTGCAATATTACATGTTCCGTTAGTAGCAGTTGTTTCAAGTGATTCTTGGTCACAACAGGTAAACAGTTCTAATCATATGATAGTGCTGTATATTGGAGACAGCAACCACTTACTACTTGTTCAGTATCTAGTCTTATAATCTGGATTTGGAGATAGATCAAGAAATTTTTGTTGTAGCAGGAAATCATGCCATTCTGTGTATTTGGTGCTTATTGGCATCCTGGAAAAAGGAATATAGTAGTTAATGTTCTTAAAGCAACTTATGGTTAAATGGTTTATCATGTGCAAGTCCAAGAGCAATTGTCTATTCTGTTTCATTTTGGCAGCTACATTAACTTCACTTATTCTTATTTATATTCTGATGATTCTGTACCTCGAAGTCTAGGTTGAATGTCGCGTTTATGGTGAAGATTGTTAGTTAGGCTTCTCTATCATTCATATTGGGTTCTGTTTGTACTGAAACAGGTTTCAGAAGTGACCTCAATTTTAGGTAGAGCTAGCACTGTTGGGCTTGAGAAGGCGGTGGAGGTTCTAGACACACTTGGCAGTAGCATGACAAGTTTAAATTCTAGTAGTGGTTTTGTGTCAAGTTCTGCAGCAAAGGGGAACAAAATATCTATGTTGGCTTTTGAAGTGGCAAACACTATAGTTAAAGGCTCCAATCTGATGCGTTCTCTGTCAGAGCCTAGCATAAAGCATCTGAAGGAAGTGGTGCTTCGTTCAGAAGGTGTTCAACACCTTATATCCAAAGATATTGACGAACTTCTCAAGATGGCAGCTGCGGACAAAAGGTTTGTGCTGATCTGCACTTCATACCGTGTAACCTAATTCATTCATATTTTTCTCTTACCTTGAATTCAAGTCCTTAATTAGTTAATTTCAACAGGGAAGAATTAGAGGTGTTCACAAAAGAGGTTATTCGCTTTGGAAACCATTGCAAGGATCCTCAGTGGCACAACTTGGACCGTTTCTTTGAAAAGTACAGCCGCCCCCCCCCCCCCCCCCACCCACCCACCCACCCAACAAACACAATCACATGAACTTGTGAATGTGTTCATTTTAGGCTACTAACTTTTATTTTTGTTTGAATTCCTTTAGGTTGGCATCTGAACGAACACCACAAAGTCACCTGAAAGAAGATATAGAATCAATGATGCATAAACTGGTCACCTGCGTTCAAAATACAGCTGTAAGGGTGTCCAGATTTGTAGCCTCAATGGCTTATTCTCTAGCCTATCCAAACCTGCTTGTGACTAAGGATTTTTTATCATGTTGTTGTCAATGACTTATTTGCATTATATGCAAGGCCATTTTGGCTGCTTCAGTATTGCAGCTTGAACACATATGAATAAAAATATATCTTGGCTTGACAGTCAATAAATATAGCATTCTCTTTGACCTGTTGTAGTTGTCGGCCTCTCAATTTAGTGCCATCTGACCAAATTGTTTAGTCCCTCAAAAAAGGATGTAGCCAACCATCTACTGTTTATGATCAATTTTCCTGCAGTTTAAAACTGTTGGTCAAGCTATAATTTGGAGTGAGACAGATAGTTTTGATTATTTATAGATGAAGATGTATCTAGTTTTGCCAGATGAAGTTAATATCATTGTATTCTTCGTGAAACTTACATAATTACAACTTTTGTGATCTGCAACCATGAATTCTGACAAAAAATAGGATTCAAAATGCTGTCTACCTATATTTGGTCCATAGGAACTAGGATTAGTATACTTATATTATTTGGATATCAAATCCCTAGCATCATTGATGAAACTGTTTTTTATGGCACCTGCCAATTTGTCCTTATTTTGGTTATTAAACTCACATTACCGTTCTTATATTCCTACATTTCCCCCTCAGGAATTATACCATGAATTGCATGCTTTGGATAGATTTGAACATGATTATCGTCTTAAACAGAAAGAACAAGATGGGTTGAGTTCAAAAGGTCAGTTTCATTTGCAACCTGTAATTCTAAACTGAATATAACCTATCTACAGTAAAAACAACTTGTGTCTCAGCTCTACTCAATTTCTGTAGGCATTTAAGTAGAATGTATGAATGTCCCCACTTTTCTGAATAATCAGGCATTGACATTTACTTCTACATTTCAACCTGCTATGTGAATAGTCCCTGCTATGTATTACTAAAAATGGTCAAGGATTTGTTGGGCAGGACCTATCTCGTTTCATTCTTTTTTAAGCAGTCAATAAGAATGGATAATATGAATTTTCCAACATAGTTTAATATTTAACGAATTAAAAAACAACATGCGTTTCATTTGCAGGAGATAGTCTGGATATACTGAAGCAGGAAGTGAAGGGTCAGAGTAAGCATGTTAAAAGTTTGAAAAAGAGGTCACTTTGGTCCAAAAATTTGGAAGAGGTTGGTATGAAGTGCCTTTGTTACAAAACTATCATATCAAATGCTGCCAAGGAAATGTTTGATTACAACTAAATATTTTAGGGCCCTGCTCAACCTACAAGCACCCTTTTCTATCATCTTATTCCAAGGTTTAAGTAGTACATTTTCTCTCCAGGTGATGGAAAAGCTTGTAGACATTGTCCATTTCTTGCATTTGGAGACATATAACGCCTTCGGCCATGCTGGTATTATCCTTATGGACCCAACTTATTGTTGTAGCACAAATTTGAACTGCTATTGACTACTAGTATTTCGAAATTATGGTGATTTGAGTAGAAACATAGTTTCTTTGCCTGGAGTAATATTTGTTATTTTTACTTTGTCATAACAGACAGGCCTACCCTGGTCTCTGGCAACCCAAATATATGTTAATCAAAACAAGGAATGATTTCTGATTATGTCTATTGCTACGACGATATGGTGGCAAGGGCAATGCTGGAGGTGTAGGACCCCGATTGCGCAGGGTTTGATCGTTGGCAGCTTGCCTTTGATATTTGGTGGGTAAGCAAGGGGAAGACTAGAGGAACAGAAAGATACCCCTGATTGCCTCTGATTGTCGACAGCTTTGCCTTCGATCTATGGTGGAGGACCCCTGATTGCTTAATTCCTCTCATATGTGCTGTGCGGCTTACATAGGCCATCAGCCAAACCAATCTCCTAAAATTCCTCAACTAACGAGATATAGATATATGTTTAAACTAACCCAAGTTTATCTATCTAATTCTGGCGTGAATTCTTGGCTACTTTGGCTAGCCTTAGTTGGGCACCGACCATAGACAGTAGACACGGCCCCATATGACATGTCTCCCTCCCTTGACAAACAGCTCTTCCGCGAGCTGACACTAATAGCGAGCCTGAAACTATCCACATCTTCCCAAGATGTTGCAGAGGTTAGCTGATTTGCCTACTACACCAATACTTCGGAATTGGGTGAGCCACACCATGATGCATTGAGCAGGCCCACATGGAACATGTCATGCACTCCTGGCGGCAGAGCAAGCCTACATGCCACCTTATTTTACGACAGCGCTGACCCGATACGATCCTGGCTAGAGCTTCCCTTGGACCAGCTCTTGAGTGACGTCGGGGCACGGTGATGAACTCATAGCATGACCCAGTCTCCCACAGTGAAGGAGAGCTCTCGGTGGCCATTACTATAGGCCTTTTTGGTTATAGCTTGAGTCGTTTCCACCTATACTCGAACGTCGTCTAGGAAGGCGTTACGCTCCTCCACAATTTGCGCCACGGCTGCCACCCTACACTCGCTTGAATTGTAGGAGCATGTAGCTGGAGGGTCGTGACCGTAGGGCACTCTGAAGAGGTATGTCTTTGAGGGAGAAGGGGTACGCCGTGTTGTAGACAAATTTCGCCCAAGGCAGCTAGCGGAGCCATTGACGTAGTCTTTCACCGGCGAGGCCACAGGTACATGCAGATGGCCTTGTTGACAATCTCCATCTTCGCATCCAACTATGGGCAGAACGCCAAGCACTTGTGTCGTTTGGTGCCTATGTGCTTGAGGATGGCTTGCAAGAACGTCAAGTCGCAGTCCGAGATGATAGAGATTGGCACACCGTGAAACCTGAAGATGGTGAAGAATGTTGAGGCAACCAATTTGGCGGGGTATGGATGGACCAGAGTGATAAAGTGGGTGTACTTGGAGAAATAGTCGAATACAGTGAGGAGGTGACTTGCCACACACCTTGGGCTGTCCTTGACACAATCCATGGATGCGTTTGATCACACTGGCAGGGGAAGCAATAGCCTTATGGTAGAAAGGTGTTCGTTCTTGTTACGCTTGCGTTGTCATGTGAAGCAGTGGACCACCTAGCGAGCTTGGGGTGTGGTAATTATGCCTGAAGCGGTGCAGAGTTTTCTCCGTGGCTTCATTGCACAAATCATGGATTGACGCCAAGATGGATTGCAACATATCAGGCGACAGTGGAATGTGCATTTCTTGTTTTAGAGGACCAAACCATCCATGAGCGACCACTGCTCGTTGAGGATACTCGCTACGATATAGTCGCACAGCCCCACACACGAGTGTAGGATCCATCATGGTTGCATGCACAAGTCGTTCATGACGTCGAAGTTGAGCAAGGGTATGGTGAGAAGGCCACCATCTTTTGAGTCGCGGGCAGTACTCAACCACAAAGTCGAACCCGAGAAGCTTGCTCACCCAATGGTCTAGGAAGAACTTCAAGTTGTAGTGGTCTGTTTTGATGACGAAAGGGCGACCCTACATATACGGCCCCCAACGTCGGACTGCCTGTGCTAGCCCGAGCCTAGTCAGCTCCTGTTCATACGCGTCGAGTACTCGGTGCTATGTTGCCATAGATTGGCTGAAGACCACCGGTGGTCACGTGAGCTTGCTTCCAATGCATCACAGTCAATGGTGAACGGCTTCTCAGGAAGGCTCAGAACCGGTGTCGTCATGAGGGCGTGCTTGGGATGCTGGAATGCATCCTCAGCCACCATGGACTAGTCGAACCATCCTTCCACATGATCTAGGTGAGGAGCCACCATCGCGCCGAAATCTTTGATGAACTTGTGGTAGTAGCCCGCTAACCTAAGGAAGCCTGGTAGTACCGGTGCGTGTCGTTGGCCAGTTCCTCACGACCTAAACCTTCCAAGCATGTGTGGTGACGTACTCTGAGATAGCGTGCCCATACACCGTAGTGGTCCCAAAGGAACACTTGCCGCGCTTGAGGAAGAGGTCATTGTCGCGCAGCACCGCAAGCGGTCCGGACATGGAGAAGGTGCTCCGACCACGTTCTATTGTAAATCAAAAATGTTGTTGAAGAAGACCAACATGAAACAACAGAGATACCTGTGACATGGCTGGCATATTGGACAACCCAAATGTCATGACAAGGATTTCGTAGATGCTGCCATCCGTCCGGAAGGTTGTCCTCTTGTTGTCGTCCGTATGCATGCACACTTGGTGGTAGCATGAGCGGAGGTCTAACTTGGTGAAGAAATGGTCACCGCGCAGTCCGTCCTGCAGCTCGACCACCACTAGAATCGGGAACGGGTCGTTGATAGTGCGAGTGTTGAGCTCCTGATAGTCAACACAAAAGCGCCATGTCATCTATCTTCTTGACCAGCAGCACTGGATATGAGAATGCTGAGGAACTCCGCCATAGGATGTCGTGGGCCGCCATGTCAGCTCGTCTTTCTGCAGTGCAGGGTAGCGGTAGCTTGAGCTCGTGTTTCTGGAGTGCAGGTTAGCGGTAGGGATGTACCTGCGTACCACCACTGGAGTCGTGCTGGGCAGGTGTATGCGTTGGTCGCAGCAGCATGGCGGCAGAAGGCCCTTGGCTCAGCGAAGATGTGGCTAAACTCAGACAGGAGCACATACATGACGTTGAGGCCGATGCAAGCCTGTAGTTAAGATTGGTCAGACCTTGTAGACCCTTATCTTATCTCTAACTAATTCTATCCCAGTAGCCTGGTCACCCCAATGGGCCCGCTGATTGGCCATAACATATGAACTCCACAATGCATTTATATTATGTAACTTCATTGCCAGCCATTGCTGTGACTCGTGCAAGGATTTTAATCCTTTTTATGTTAAAGTACACATTTTTTTGCCTTCGTGTAAAGACGACTTAAACTATTCTTTCATTTTGTCTTGGTATGTTACTGAATCAACAATGATTCATGACTCCGTAATTCTTGCTTCTATCTGACTGTAGATAGTGAAGAGCCACAAGAACCTGCCAAACACCATAATAGATTGGGACCGGCAGGCCTTGCATTGCATTATGCAAACATTATCAATCAGATTGATAATCTTGTAAGTTCACCTACTCTTCTAGAAACTTAACTATTTTGTGATTAGAAGATAATTTGTCAACCTTCCATATCAACCATGTTTGATGCAATAACCCATTGCTTGTCTCAAGACTGTCAGAAAATGAGCACCATTAACAAGGAATGTAATCTACTGTAGTTTATATGCTATATAAACTGGCATCACAACCTTCGGCGGCAGCTCGTCTTCATGGAATGAATGCTTCAACATTAGCTTCTTTGAATATCTTAATAAGGATTAATCAACTGGCAGGTTTCTCGACCATGTGCAATGCCTTCAAGTGCAAGGGGTACGTTATATCATGCCTTGCCAACTACCGTCAAATCTTCTCTCCGTTCCAAGCTACAATCTTTTGAACTCAAGGAAGAGGTATGTCAGGCTGGAGTCTCAAATTTGTAAACTGCTATTACTCTGGACGCACAATATGAATCAATATGCCATGCTATGCACCTGAACATGATTCTGCTAAATGAATGCAGCTTACAGCTTCTCAGATCAAAGCTGAAATGGAGAAAACTTTGCGATGGCTTGTCCCTTTCGCTAGTAACACAACCAAGTAAATTGATCTATCTCCTAATCACCTATGATCTGATTATTTACAACTTCAGAGATTACTTATACCATACTTCAAATCTTATTGCTTGTTCATACCAGGGCACACCATGGCTTTGGTTGGGTTGGAGAGTGGGCAAATACAGGGTTAGCATCTGGATGACCATTCTAAACAGAAACTGATGGAACTGAAGTTTCTCAGAGATGTAAACAGAAATTGATGCAACTATTTGACTGACAATCTCTTTTCTGATGCAGATCTGAGTTAAACTGCAAGCTATCAGGGCAGATGGACATGTCCCGAATTGAAACTTTATATCATGCTGACAAGGAGAAGACTGAAGCACTTATCCTAGAACTTGTCGTGTGGCTTCATCATCTCATCAGTAAATCAAGAAACAGCAATGGAGGTGTAAGGTCCCCCATTAAATCTCCGGCCAGCTCACCAACACAAAAGGGCGTGGCAATCACACTGTTGCCAGGTATAACGAATAATTCGCCACCGATTCTCACACAAGAGGATCAGGATATGCTAAGGGATGTTAAGTACAGGAAATTTGTCCCTGGAATAAGCAAAAGTCAAGAGTTTGACACAAAGTCAAGCCACGGCAAACAATGTAGGTTGAGCAAGAGCAATAGCCACTCACCGGCCAGTGGCAACAGAAAAGACTTGGTCCCAGTTAGGAGGTCTTCCATGCTTCCAGTCATTGACTTCGAGATTGACAGGATCAAAGCTTTGGATCTAATTGACAGGCTTGACGACCAAAAAGTACAATGAGCATTCAAGCTAACTGGGACATATAAACTTAAAAGTATTGCGGTCGTCCGCCATCTTGAAAGCCCCGGCAAGGATGTAAACAATTAGCATAAGCAGCAAGGCCACCCGTCAGACTCTGTGGTGAGGAACTAACAATATGTCAAATTGAAGATGAGGAGCTGGTGGTAGTATAGTGGTATCGTATATCCTGTACCGAACAGAATAGGAAAAAAATATTGTAAAAATTATCTTTTGTTTCTACCTTGAAATGGAAAGTGCAAGTTTTTGGAACAAAAAAGAGGGGGCTGGAAAGAATTTATGTTGTACGCGTCCGTTTGGTTCGTGCCTAAGCTTGGCACACCATATCTTAAACGTGACGTAATTTCTTAGTATGTGGTTTGTTTATTCCATCAACTATTGTTTGCCGTGGTTTATCAACAGTGTCCCTACATGTCGTAGACTGTTTCCGGCCATTCTGACCATACTTTGCCTAACTCGTAGTATCCGCGGCGTGTTTAGGTGAGAATGTTATGCTATTGTCACCAGAGTGCGTAAAAAAGACGCACGGAGTCGCCACGGGCGAAGCGTTAAATCGTTTAATAATTTGATCGAACAGAAGTGCGACAGGCCGTTTGGCGCGCAAGCCCAATCGAAGGCGTCGAAATGCCTAGCGTCGAGGCATCGAGCCCAACGATCCGTATGGGCTGGATGAAGTCAAGAACGGCCCACGTACATGTCCATTCCCGTCATTTCGCCCAAACAGGGAATTCCAAATCCCAAGGCGCGCGCCACCTCGGCTGAATGATCAAATGATGGACCAGTTTAAATTTAACAATAGAATAAAAAAAGTATATAAAATAATTAAAAAAATAGAAAGTTGCGATTTTTGAGACAAACCAAAATACTATCCGCATCCCCACCGCACGTTCCGCATCGAGATCCGCGAGCCCCTTCGAGTGCAAGCCACCGCCCCCTCCTCGCCACGTCACGTCACGTCAGTTGCCTGCCCTGCCCACGCCACTTGCACTGATCTCTCGCCCACCGCACCGCCCACGTCCGGCCGCGGAACCAACCCCTCTCCCTCTCCACACCGGCGATCGACCTCCTCGCCTCGCGTGCCAGACCCGGAAGATCCTTTCCGGCGACGCGGCATGGGAGGAGGGATGGAGATGGAGGTGGACCTGTCGCGGGGGGCGGTAGCGGCAATGTGGCGCCACGAGCACGAGGGGCTGCGCTCGGTGCTGCAGCTGGCGGACGCGCCGCCGTCGCCCGCAGCGCCGCAGCAGTACCGCGTCGCTCTCTCCGACTGTAACCCCTGGCCGCCGACGAGGATCGCCGACGACGTGAGATACGGTGATTTCGGTAGGAGAGCCGAGGAGATGTTCCTACGAGCTCGGTTTGTGTATTTCTGAAATAATGTCTTGATTGTTTTTCAAGTCTTTACCCTTCCGGGTATATACATCCTCATGAGTACAACTCGGCCCATTAGGCCCAACACACCCACATAACTCAAAACACAACCCTGTAGCGTTGGCGCCAACTCCCGGATTATGCGTCCGCTGTCCCAGCCGTGACAACTCCCCCGGCCGAAGATGGTGCTTGTCCCCAAGCAGCCGCAGTGGGAAACCGCTCACGCACCACGTGATAATCCTCCCAGGTTGTTGCTGATGGAGAGAGACCAGTCCATTGAATACGAACTTGAGGAAAGCAGAAGTACCTCGCTTGACGAGTCGACGCTCAACAATGGTAGCTGGTTGAATCGAAGGCCCGTCCAAGTCTGGAACTGCAGGCAGAGTAGAAAAAACAGGAGAGTAGTCTGCCGTGAATGGTTTCAACTGTGAAACATGAAAGACCGGATGGATCGAAGAGCCATCTGGAAGATCCAAACGATAAGCTACTTTGCCAATTCGTTCCAGGACTGTATAAGGACCAAAATACTTGAAAGCCAGTTTGGGAAAAGGCCGGTTAATTAGTGAAGATTGAGCATACGGCTGCAGTTTCAGAAGCACCTTTTCTCCTACTTGAAATTCCAGTTCAGAACGATTCTTATCAGCATGCTGTTTCATGCGGTTTTGAGCTGAAGACAGATGTTTCTTCAAAAGTTCCAACTGAATAGCCCTCTCAGCCAGCAAGTCATTAACAGTAGAACTGGTAGATGAAGCAATAGATGATTCAGCAGCCAAATTTGGTTCATGTCCATAGAGAGCCTGGAAAGGAAAAGATCCCAGAGCCGAGTGAAAAGCAGAATTGTACCACAATTCAGCAAGGGACAACCACTTCTTCCAGGAATGTGGAGAATTATGCACAGCACACCTGAGGTACATTTCCAGGGATTGATTCACCCTCTCAGTTTGTCCATCCGTTTGTGGATGATAGGCAGTGGATAAATTCAATTTAACATCATACAAACGAAATAATTCTTGCCAGAAATGACTGACAAAAACAGGATCACGATCAGAAACAATGCTCTTGGGAAGTCCATGTAGTCTGACCACATTATCCAGAATGCATCTAGCAATAACTTGAGCTGTATAAGGATGCTTTATGGCAATAAAATGAGCAAACTTTGTGAATCTATCAACCACCACAAATATGGCATTGAATCCCTCGGATTTAGGTAATCCTTCAATAAAATCCATTGAAATATCTTGCCAAGCCCCATTAGGAATAGGGAGAGGTTGCAATAAACCTGCTGGATGTGTCAGGCTGTGTTTAGCCTGTTGGCAGACTGAGCATTGCTTCACAAAACTTTCAACATGACCCTTCCGGCCTTTCCAAGCAAAGAGCTTCTTAACTCGATAATAAGTGGTGTTGATACCAGAATGACCACCAATTGAAGTAGAATGTAAGGCAGCAATGATTTTAGTCTGTATAGCAGAATTGTTGCCCAACCAAACTTTATCCTTATATTTAATAAGACCATTATCTATAGAATATCCTTCCTCACTAGGACTGTGTACAGCTAACTGAGCCAACAACTGTTGTGCTCTAGAATCAGTAGTGTAAGAGTTGAGTACCTCTTGAAGCCATACTGGTTGGACCACTGAAACAGACTGTAAGGCCATTAAATGTGGAATACGAGATAAGGCATCAGCGGCAATATTTTCCTTGCCTTTCTTGTAAACAGTCTTAAATTGGAGGCGCATGAGTTTTGACATGGCTTTACGCTGAAGATCAGAATGCAGATGCTGCTCAGTAAGATAAGCCAAGCTTTTGTGGTCATTCAGAATAGTAAATTCTTGATAATGCAAATATTGTTTCCATTTCTCAACTGCCATGATCAATGCAATAAATTCCTTCTCATATATAGAATATTTAGAGTGGGAAGGACCAAAAGCCTTGCTAAGATAGGCTACAGGTCTACCATTCTGCATCAAGACAGCTCCAATTCCAGTTTCACATGCATCTGTCTCAATGGTAAAAGGAAGGTCAAAATTAGGAATGGCCAACACAGGAGTATCAACCATGGCTTGTTTCAACTGTAGAAAAGCTTGTTCAGCAGCCTCAGACCACTTAAACTGTTTTAAGCGAAGTATAAGATTAAGAGGTTTAGCTATGAAACCATAGTGCTGAACAAAGCGCCTGTAATAACCAGTGAGACCCAAGAATGCTCTCAACTCAGTCATAGAAGTAGGTCTAGACCAATTTATCATAACTGCAGTTTTATGAGGGTCTGTGAAAACTCCCTCATGAGAAATCACATGACCCAGATAGTCCACTGATTGCTGACCAAAAGAGCATTTACTGAACTTGAGATATAATTGATGATCTCTTAACTTGTCTAGGACCAGCTGTAAATGAGCAACATGATCCTCCAATGATTTGCTGAAAATAAGGATGTCATCCAAAAACACCAACACAAACTTTCTGAGAAAAGGACTCAGAACTTCATTCATTATACACTGAAAAGTGGTAGGAGCATTTGTGAGACCAAAAGGTATTACTTTGAACTGGTAATGGCCATGATGAGTTTTAAATGCTGTTTTATACTCATCATCAGGATGCATGCGCACTTGGTGATATCCAGATTTCATATCCAATTTAGTGAAGTATTGAGCTTGACCCAACTCATCCAAAATTTCTTCAATAATAGGCAGAGGAAACCTATTTTTAATAGTCATGGCATTCAGTTTTCTATAGTCAACACACATTCTCCAACTGCCATCTTTTTTTGGACTAAAAGGACAGGTGAGGCAAAAGGACTAGAACTATGTGTAATCAACCCGGCTGTCAATAACTCCCTGACTTGTCGTTCTATTTCAGTTTTGTGCAAAGGAGAGTACCTATAAGGCTTACAATTGACAGGTACAGCATCAGGGTATAGAGGTATGTGATGATCATATGCTCTTACAGGTGGTAGTGTTTGGGGATCATGAAATATATCCTGATAATTGATAACAATTTGACCACAGAAGCAGGAGTAACATCAGATAGGTCTTGATGTGGTTGAGGCGCAGGCAGGTCCACCACAGCTAAAACCCATACATCATTGCCTTTAATCCACTTGGATACTTGGGCACCAGAAATGGAAGACAAACTGAAAGGAGCAGGGCTAAGACCTTGCAATTTGACAAGCAAACCTTGATGGTGAAACTCCAAGGATCTAGCAGTCCAGTCACAAGTCATGGGACTATTTTGTTTGAGCCAGTCATAACCCAAAATGGCATCATATGCATCAATGTCCAATACTCTCATATCAGTAGTGAGTGTGTACCCTTGGCACCACCGGGACATATTAAGCACTACTTGATCAGAAGTGAGAACCTGACCATTTGCCACTTTCACCTCTCTGGATGGGGCTGCTTGTGGAATGAGTCCAGCTTTAGTGACAAAAGCATTACTGACAAAACTATGAGAACTTCCACTGTCAATAAGCATTAGCAACACCTTTTTGTTCACAATAGTTCTCAATTTAAGACATTCGTTGCCTTCAGTACCAGCCAGAGCATTCAAAGACAAGTTACAGAAGTCCTCTGTCAGCACTTGCTCTATGGCAATCTGGTTTAAAACCTCCTCTGAAATCTCCTTGTCCAGATCATTCAGAACCAAAGCATTGGCCTGAGCTGTAGGTTTCTTAGGACAAGTTTCCATATGGCCTGGTGTAAATTTGTCACCACAATGATAACAAAGTCCATTAGTTCTTCTATATTCCCTGAGCTGTCTATCCTTCCAGAAAAAAGTAGAAGGAGCAGTAGTTTTGATGTCAGCTTTGCCAGCAACATGTGAGGGTTTAGTAGACTTGCCAAACTTAGCTCTGTTTCTGTCCAAGAGCCTCTGCTGAATTTTAGCAATACGACTTGCTTGCTCAACAGTAGAAGGAACCTGAGGTTTGACCACACCTCTGATGTCATCTTTCAAACCAGCAATGTACTGAGAAGTGAAAAAAAGATCATCATAGGTGCTGTTATGCATACAGATCTCAAACTGAAGAGCTTCAAAGGCAGTAGTGTAAGCCTCCACTGAATCAGTCTGACGCAAGGCCAACAGATCAGTGATTGCCACTCTATAATTATCAGCCCCAAACTTAGTTTCCACTGCTGTACAGAAAAGTCCCCAATTCTCCAGTTTGTTTTTCTGTTTGTAAGCCTGAAGCCATTTAGCTGCATTATCTTGAAAATGCATAGTAGCTGATCTAACCCACATGTGGTCAGGCACATCAAACATGGCAAAGTAGTCCTCACATTTATCCTTCCAGATTCTAGGATGAGAACCATCAAAAGTGGGAAACTGCATCTTGGGAAGAGTATGTCTGGGAACCTGATGAGACCCAGAGTACTGATGATCAAAATACTCTCTATTCCTGTGATGTGATTTTGTTTCTTTGGGAGGATGCTGCTTAGAAGACTTGCCTTTTCCTTTACTGTGAAATGGATTGACCTCCTCTGCTTGCTCCAAAGAAGAATGAGAGCTATTGACTGAGCTATTGTCATTATCAAACTGAGCCATAGTTAGCTGAGCCACTGCCTGCCCAGTAGCCTTGACTTGCTGTGCAATGAGTTTCTGCTCTTGAGCATATTGGTCAACTGTTCGCGCATTGAAATCAATTTGAGCCCTGAGTTGCTGTTGATTGATACCAATGTCATTGACCCGAGAAAACAGCAAATCAAAATTCTCCATCAGTTGCTCCCAATGAGCTTTGTCCTCAGTACTGTTGGTTGCCATAGCTTTTAGTAAAATCTGGGTCTGCTTGTAAGGCTTTGGAGGTGCAGTGATGACTGATGAAATGAATCCCAGATACACAAATCAAATAGTCACAGACAGCAACGAACCGAGAGTTGTGTTGCTGCACTTGGCACAATCGGTTCAGGAAATCCCTCCCCAATTAGTTGTACCAAGGAATTCTACCACCACCCGAGGAAGGAGGCGCGATCGAGGAATTTTACACGTGAACAAGTGCCACGCAACCCAAATCGTCGGACCTTCCTCACCACAAACGCCACCGCAAACCAAATCGGAATATCGGTACACGGAATTTTACACGTGAACAACTGCCACGCAACCCTAACCGACCCGAATCAGTTGCAAAGGTATGAATCCAGAGATGAAGATGAACAACCTCACCCAGATCTCATGGAGGAGTCCAACGCAGATTTGAAACCGCAGTCGTTGCCACCGATGGGTGATGGAGCGCCGCCAAAATGACCCAGAACGCCGCCCGCCGTACGTCGGCAAGCACCCCCGCCGAGGAACGCCGAATCTGATACCACTGTAACCCCTGGCCGCCGACGAGGATCGCTGACGACGTGAGATACGGTGATTTCGGTAGGAGAGCCGAGGAGATGTTCCTACGAGCTCGGTTTGTGTATTTTTGGAATAATGTCTTGTTTGTTTTTCAAGTCTTTACCCTTCCGGATATATACATCCTAATGAGTACAACTCGGCCCATTAGGCCCAACACACCCACATAACTCAAAACACAATCTTGTAGCGTTGGCGCCAACTCCCGGATTACGCGTCCGCTGTCCCAGCCGTGACACCGACGGCGCGCACCTGCAGCTGGGCGTCCTCGCCTCGCCGCTCGCCCACCTCGTCGCCCACGGCGCCCTCCGCCGCGGCAGCGTCGTCCGCGTCCTCGAGTACTACTCCAGAACCATCCAGAGTCGGAGGTGAGCCTGCCGGGTCGCTGACTCGCTGTCGCGCCCCCCCCCCCCCCCCCCCCCCCAGTCTCTAGTCCCTAGCCTAGCGAGTGGAAATGTGCCTCTTTGTTAGGGTTTTGCATTTCTGCTGCTGCATTTTTTTTTGTTTTTTGCACCGGGCGGCCCGGCCGTGAAAATCGCGCCAAGAAATGAGGACGTGTATTGTTACAGGCCCATCATAGCTGCATTGCATGTGATCTTGTGGTTACGGGATGAATGCGGGAGTGCTCTCCTCGTTTGGGCTTGTTCGTTTGGGATCTCTGGATTTTGATACCCGCGGTGAGACTGAGAGCGGGGTGACCCATCAGGTCCTTGTTCTTTCTTGTAGATCTCGGTGCTATATATGCGCGTAAGGTTTTAGCAACGGCAACATATCCATTTACGGATCAAATCGTGCTGAAGTTATCGATTTAAACCTTTTTTTAAGTCCCAAACCACGCTGAGCATTTAATATACCTGATATTTTACCACAGCGTACTCTAGAAACTGAAGTTTATTAGATAAGCAGTTAATTTGGTCATGCCAACGTGGCCTGGGGGAAGAAATGCACAGCTTTGGGAGAGGCTGGGGCTAGAGAGCTTTCTTTTCTCCTCGCCCTGCTGCCAATTGCTAGCTTTGATCTGTTTCCTGCAGTTTAAGGTCGAACTCGAAGGATTGGTTTGTCTAGGCATTGGAGAAGTTACTAAAGTTTTTCTGTAAACGGTGGTGTGTGTTGGGTCTGTAAAGGACAGGGTTTCTTAACCCTATTTTAATATTTCCTCCTAATATAACGATGCACCGTTCCCGTGTGTGTTTGAGAAAAAAAAAACGTTTTGTTACTGAAATGGCCGTAACTATTTTACTTTGCAACATTACCGATTTAGATCTGATGTGTGCATTCTTTCTTTCCCGATTTAGATCTGATTTGTGCATTCTTTCTTTCTTCTCCAACGATACAAGTTAATGGAGTTCCCATTCGCAATATGTCGACCTATTTTCTTAAGTTCAAAAGCTTTTTTTGTTCACATATTTGTATTGCTGTGCTAGCTAAACTGTAAAGCACTCAGCTTCAAACCATAGCCTCATACACTAGGATTTTGGGTTTTGGTACCCGTGGTGATAACCGGTGACCCCTTAAAGCCTTGCTCTTTCTTATAGATCTGGTGCTCTGCATAAGGCATGCAAGTTTTTTTTTTTTTTTGAATTATGCATGCAAGGCCTTTTTTGGAATTATGTGCATCCAAGGTTTTTTGTATCGCTAACATATCTATTTATTGTTTAGGCCATGCTGTGATTTTCGTTTTCTAGTCTCCAACCACGCTAAGCATTTATTCCTCTGCAGCACCAGACTCTGAAAAGTGAATCTAAATAATCAGTTTAGGTTTCTCAGTTTGCTAGTGAAATGGATGCAGCTGTTTATTTTGCAACACTACTAATTTAGATGTGATGTATTTGCCCACTTTTCCTTTTGCGACGCTACTAATTTAGATGTGATGTATTTTCCCAATTTTTCTTTCTTACCTCTGATGATAAAAGTTCACGGAGTTTCCCATATGCCAACTAGTTTTCTTTTAAGTCCAAAATCATTTTTTATTTGCATATCTGCATGGCTATGCTAAGTGAATGGTAAAGCAGCCAGCTTCGTGCCAAATGTTCCGCTATTTGTTTCACTATTCTTGATGGTTTATCTCAAACAAGCTCGGTATTTCTTCTGACATACCTATTTTATTTTCTTTTAACTCTTTGGCCCCATTCAATTTTTTTTACTGTTTGCACTCTGCAATTTAAGTGCATTACTCGACATACATTTTCTGGGAGAATGGATTTCTCGTGCCTTGCTTAATCTATATTTGTGTTTCAGAGGTTAATTCTAGTCTATTAAGTTGACCATTCTCTGACTATTTCCCCTTCTATGCTTTTCTTTCTTCATTCAGGGTCGTTGTTGTTATTCAACTTGAGATACTGCAAGCTGAGTGTGCGCTGATTGGCAATCCTACAATCTATGAGGCCAATGCAACAGGCGATCAACCAGTTGTCAGTAACTCATCATCTCTTGCTGGTCATGGCTTGCTGGATTCTTCAGTTACTCCAAGGGCAGAACCTGCTGTGAATGATGTGCATTTCAGTGAATGTCTTTGTTCAATGCCAGCACAGAACACAGCAGATGCCAAGATGCAGCAGCTTTCACTGAATGATCACGGAAACCAAATGTTTACGGTCACTGCCACAGCACAGAACACAGTAGATGCCAAGATGCAGCAGCTTTCACTGAATGATCATGGAAACCAAATGTTTACGGTCACAGCCACAGGTGATGCCTTTGGCCCTTTTGGCAGTACTTATGGAAGCCTGATGCCACCTTCATGTCTGCGTTCAACTCCAATGTATATGGATAGAATTCATGTTGCTAGCAATGAGTCCTCTCTTTGCATTACCCCTATTAATGCATTGAGCCCATACCAAGCTAGATGGCTGATCAAGGCTAGGGTGACCACAAAGTCAGATCTTAGGCACTTCACCGGCTCCAGAGGTACTGGAAAAGTCTTCACCTTTGATCTTCTTGATGCACAAGGTGGAGAAGTTCGTGCAACATGCTTCAATTTGCAGGCTGATCACTATTTTGACCTAATTGAGGTTGATAAGGTGTACCTGATATCTAAAGGATCGTTGAGACCTGCATTGAAGAATTTTAACCCGTTGAATAATGACTTTGAAATACTTGTGGATCACACATCGTCTATAGAAATATGTTGTGGTGATGAAAAGAGTATCCGTAGGTAGCAGTACAATTAAATACAGATCAGCGAGATTGAGAACATGGAGATTGGTGCTCTTGTGGATTTGGTTGGGATCATGACATCAGTTGGGCCTTCTGTCATATCGATGCGAAAGGATGGCACAGAACCCCAGGAAAGAAGTCTTCAACTGAAAGACATGTCTGGCCGAAGCGTGGAAATAATCCTCTGGGGCAAATTCTGTGATGCTGAAGGACAACAGCTGCAGTTACTGTGTGATTCTGGTTCAAACCCTATACTAGCACTGAAAGGTGGTCGTGAGTGCTTTCATTGGTAAATCTGTAGCCACAATCAGTTGAACCCAGTTAGAAGTGGACCCAGGCTTTCCCGAGGCTGAAAGGTTGAGGCAGTGGTACATGGCTGGAGAAAAGACTGCTCCTTGCATTTCTCTGTCTCAGGATTTCTCAAGCATGAGCACGGCCTATGTGCAGAAAACAATTGCACAGATCAAGGGTGAGAACCTGGGGCGATCAGGAAAGCCTGACTTGATCACTGTCAGGGCTGCAATCTCTTATGTGAAGGGTGATTCCTTTTGTTATCCAGCTTGCATCATGGAGGTTAATGGAAAGCGATGCAACAAAAAGGTGACTGACAATGGCGACAGGACATGGTCTTGTGATAGATGCAAGCAGTGCTCTGAAAATTGTGAGTATAGGCACTTGCTTCTGTGTCAGATCAAGGATGACACTGGCACTGCTTATGCTACTGCATTCCAAGAGGCTGGTGACATAGCGCAAGAGCTTTTCATGGCACGGTCTGTCGAACAAGATGACACGAGGTTCACAAAGATCATGGAGGCAGTCCTTGGGCATGAATACATATTCAAGCTGAGAATCAAAGAGGAAACCTATAACGGCGAGCAGCGCGTGAAATGCTCAATCGTTGGCGCTAAGAAGTCAGATAATAAGTTAATAACCACCATGCCCTGGAAGAGACCTACAGCCTTTCGAAGGACGTTTTGGACTCTACTCCAAGCACGCTTTGTTCTGCACCCCAAACGTTTGTTTCTTTTGCCAGTTTGGAAGCCAGGGTAATCAAGGACGGCACAAGGCTGTGTTTCAGATGCAATCAGCCAGGGCACTGGGCTGCGAACTGTCCTGCCCAAGCCACTTAGCGCGCTGGGAAACAGCTATAAGATCAAGCGGTTCCACGAAGTTATGCTTTTGTTTTAGCACCTGCTCCATCTATCATGTAATGTATGTAGTTAACTAGTTATATTGTCAGCGCATATGTGTGTGCTGGGAACAATAGTTCGCCCTCGGCAAGCTTGCCGTGCCCCAGAACCTGTGTAGTTTGTGTTGTTGGTAGCACTTTGATAGGTGTATGCCTAAGTTCACCTTATGTTGTATAGACCTGTTTGAACCGTAATGTCGTGTTATAGTCTGTTGGAACCCTAGCGTTTCCCGCCGAACAAGGCAGTTACACTAGCAAAGTCATCTAGATATTCACAACGGATTGCATGTTCGTGCTTACATGATACTAGGTCATCCGATCCAAAATAAGCAGTTTGAACTGTTGGTTAAAACAAAAACAGTATTTTCTCTGTCCCGCAATAAGTACTGTTTTAGAAATTTTAGGACAGATTAAAGAGGATGAGATATGACGCATGTACTCTTGGTTAACAGATTTTTTTTTTCCTTTTAAGATGTCTGCATGCATGCAGATTGGTTTTCTTTTAAAGACAACTAACTTCTAAAACAGCACTTATTGTGGGACAAATTTTGAATCCTAAAACAGCATTTATTCTGAGACGGAGGGAGTACTACCCTAGATGGTGCATGCATATTCAAAAACCAACGTGAATAATACCCAAATCCTACGACACAAGCTAAGTTTAGCGTTGACCCAACACAATGATCCACTTGCAATCCAACGCCTAGAAACACGTGCGCGTAGAAACTGGAAAGAAACACCGATTTTGGAAAGTTGCAATTCGAGTCCGAAGCACAAGTCGTCGTCTTCTGTTAAAAAAAAAAAAAAAAGGTCATCCGAGCTCTAATAAAATTGAATGAAGATGCACAGGAAAAAGGTGGCGATACTCATGTATTCTTGATGGAATGAACGGTGCCGTAGAAAGGAAGGTGAACCACGGCAACTCGCCTTATTCAAAATTTAATTCAAAAATTTTAAAAAAGTTATATTAAAATACTTAAGATTACAAACGTAATAATATAAAAATAATTAATATAAAAATAAACAATATTTATAGAAGTTCTTTAAATAAGACGAAGGATTGAAGACGGTACTGAAATCAAGAATGACTTCCTTTGTGGTCCAAAACCGGATCCCCATGGCCTAAAACCGTGTCAGAATGGTGGAGGGTTGAGATTTAAACGGTTTTGACATTACAAAGTTGTAGTTTGTTCGGTTTGTGTTTTTGGGCCGTAAACTAAACAACCATGACAAGTTCGAGGTCCAAAAATAGACTTTACCCGTAAAAGAACACTAGAGTTTTTGTTTTGATGTTTTTACTGTGGTTGTCTGTTTTGATAGAATGTGGCCGTGTATTTTGAAATAGAAACCAGAAGTTTACCAAACTTTGTATCTTCCTAATGTACGGTTCTCGATTATCATAAACAATGATTCCTTTAGGGGGGAAAAACGTCCAGAACATGCCTAACGGAGGATAAGAGCCCTAAAACTATAGAGGAGCAACTAATTAGGCAAAGTTGCAACCTGCTTTCACTTCTCAATTTTAATTCCATTACATAGTGCTCAGTCAACTGATTATAAAAATCAGCTCGGTTACTCTGGACTGTGTAGTAACAGCATGATCAATCCTGATGTGTTGCATCTTTAGATCATTAGATGGACAGCAATTCTGAATTAATTCCTTCTACAGCTGCAGGTCCATGAAAAAACTGTCCTACAATGGTGCATTGGCGCCACAAGGGACATTACATCATGTTGTGCTATGAACAAGAAACACTCTAGCATCTAAGGATCTCTGATAGTCGGATATCCCCATTCCTCATGTTGAAGGTCTCTCCAGAGCCACCCAGCCAAATTTGCCTTTCCTGTAGTCAGACAATATGCGGAAAGCGGCCTGGCTCATATCTCCATTGAACAAGTGAACAGATAGCTTTGTGACAAACCTGCAACTTGTTGAAAACTGCATCAGTAGATTGACTCTAACTCTTATTACTATGCCCAAATAACTGGAGAGGAACAATCGAAGCATACATTTTACCACAGTCGTTATCCACATCAATTTTATACCGTCTTCGGAATGCTTCAGTACCTGTTTGATATGAACTCATCAGTAATGAATTTAGATACGCACAAAAGAAAAAAATGGTTCATCAAATCACAGCACACAAATGTTTGATTCTAGAAAGCAGGCAGATCTTTAGAATGTATTACTATCTCTTCAGTTATAATCCCTCAGGTCAAACATAAGTGAAATTTCAGGGCTGTTTATATCAACCATTTCAAACTTTGTCTACGAATTACTTTGATATCGCAGTCCCTAAACTATTTTGTTATGCTCATCTAGGTCATGAAACTATGAAATTACACATCTAGAACTAGGTCCCTGATCTATTTAAGTACTCAAGTGCGGGTCCAAAACAGCCATGCCACTAGCATCTTGCTCCACATCCCCACACCAATGCGCTCCCTCCACCACCCTTACTATTGCAAGGACAAGGTTGAAGAGGTCCACGGAGGTGGCCTCTAGGAGGTGGGTGGTGAGCACGAGCTAGTGGTGTGTGGCAAGGGAGGGTTCAAAGTTGCTGACAAGGAGGAAGAGACAGGTGAAGGTGAGGAGGCTCAGGTGGTGATGGTGCAATGAGGGTGAAAGGAGAAACATGAGAGAAATGAAATAAGAAATGAGTTGCTGCCACTTATTTGTGATTGAAGGGAGTAATTGATATCTTATAAGAAAACTGACCTACTGCAGGATGTCTTATCAACATCTGCACAAGAATCCCTGCCACGTCAGCAAAATCATATGACCTTTCTCCAATATCATCACATATAGCAAGCTTAATTGCAGATGTCTGATCACTAATCCGCATAGGCAAAATTCCAGGTGAATCTAACAGCTCTAGGTCTGTTCCGAAACGAACCCACCTGTTCAGTAACAAATGTTAGAAGCTAAATATAGCAAATAAAGGATTATTTGTATGGCTACACAGCACATATATGTTAAACTGAACTAAATAGCTTACTTCAGCTCTCTTGTAACACCTGGCCTAGGTGCTGCTGGGCACATTCTTCGTTTCAGCAATCGATTAATCAAGGAAGATTTGCCAACATTTGGATATCCAACTATTCCAGCTCGAACCTTAAGGCACAATAGAAACGAGCGGCAAAGTAAACATGTCATGGCTGATTACTATTTTTTGAAAAATACTAGCATGAATAAATGTACAAAAAGTTGAGTTCAAACCAAAACCTATCAGTGTCATGCAAATCATGTAGAAAGAACACATGTGAGTTCTATGGTGTCTCAAGAAAGTCCTATTACATACCAATTTGCACAAATTGAGTAATTAAATGAGCCAATGAAACACAAGAAAACCAACAGGATATCAACTGGCTTACCGGACGAGGGAGTAATCCCTTTTCCTTTCGCTTTGTGTTCACAACAGATGCTACTGATTTTGCCATTCTACCTAATTTCATTGTACCCTGAATAAATCAGCAAAGGACATGGTGGCAAGTGAATTATCATATATGTGTAAGCGAATCAACCAGATAGGCCAGACCAGTGAGCTGCCAAACTACACCAGGCTATCTTACCATGCCCAGCTGACCATTGGAGAAAACTACTTTGGTGCCCTGGTTAGCAAAGTAGGTAGCCCATGCATTCCTATCCTCAGTTGAGATCATGTCCTCACGATTCAAGACTATGATCCTTCTCCGGTTGCCTAGCCACGAGTCCATCTGATCATACATATCATGACTCAGTACCGTTTCATGTTGTTTTCTTTTTTTTTTGGTACAGACAAATACGAACAACCACCAAAAGCATAACCTTAGGATGGCTGGTGGACAGGGGAATCCTAGCATCACGGATCTCTATGACAACATCCATGAGTCTCAACTGTTCCTTCAACTCTTTCTCTGTTTTCGCAATGTGACCAGGATACCACTGCAAATTGGCAACTGCTGAACATTAGCTTATACGGTGCTGAGTGAATATGGTTGTTACTGAGTTAATTCCACTAACACACACCATATATGTACCTGCACTGGCCGCAGGGATCTGGTCCAGTAGCGCAAATCAGCATCCAAGGTTTCCCAGTATGATTCTTCTTTAGACTCCTCATCGTCGTAGGCATACTGTGAGAGGCCTAGCCTCTCCCTCTCATACAAACCAAGCAACGTATCACCACCAGCAACCTAATAATCCACCATAGCATGAGCAAAGCAAACAGAGTGTCAGTAACATATATGTTAAACTACCGCCCATTTTTTTTTTACTTATTTGAAAAAACACAGCCCGGCGGGCGTTGCGAGGTAGACGGATTCGATCCTGACCGGTTCCATGACGAGCACCGGGTCCATCCGGGATCTTCCACGCCCCGCCTCTGACCCCCACCGCCGCGGCGAAGGGTGAGCGCGGCGAGGCCGCCAGCGCCAGGGGTCCGCGGAGGGCACGGGTCCCTGCTGCCACCAAAGAGGATGGGGACGCGTGCCCCCCAAGGCCCCGGTCCATGGACACTGAGCTACGAGGCGCGTCATTGCATCCTCGCGCAGAGAGGTGCGGTGAGGAGAGGAGAGCGAAGGGGGGCTCAAGGGTTGAGGGGATAAGGTACGGAGCAGGATTCATCTGCATCTAGCCGGTCATTTTCAATCCAACGGCTCCTTCGGTTGCCTCTCGGACACCAGAGCCAGACACAGGCCTGGCTCGTGGGCCAGAGCCAGTCTGCGTGGCGGCGCCTGGGCCGGCGGCCTCGCTCTCGCCCTCGCTCCCGCGGCCTGTGCTTCCGCCGGCGGAGGCCTCCCGCCCGCTCCACGCCCATGCCAGCAGTCGGCTAGTGTTAAATCGATCATGTCAGTTGAGTGTTGAATCGATATCAATTATATGTACTCCTATCAATTAAGCCTATTCGGTATTCGCCAGCCTACTTCGACGTGCCGTACGTTATTAAGTCTCGCCAACTATCTGCACGACGGATTGGGTTTAGTGGCCGATCCGATCAACTGTATTTGGTGGCCTCTGCTAGTTTAGCTCCGCTGCTCAACGAGTCGAGTGAGTTGCTTCTTTCAGGGTCGTCAGTCCTCGATGTAATTTAGGTTTAAATCTTTTGAGCTCCGGGTGCGTGGGTTGGCGGCAAGCCTAGGCTTGCTGGGTTCTGTCTTTTCTGTAAGACCGTGTTACCTCTTAATAAATTATATACGCGCCTGCTGACGCGTGTTGAAAAGAAAAGATCAGCTATTGGATCTTCCTATCGACCTATCGGCTAGCAAGCTATCTATCAGGCCGTGGATTTCTTTCATTAGACCAAGTAGTATAAAAATAGTATTGTAATTAACGTAGATAGAGTAAAATTTAAATATAGATGATGGGATAGACGATCCGCTGGACTAAACTCCGCTGGACGCCTTCATTGATTTATACACAACCTTAGGTGGCACGTATGCATATCACGTGTACAATAATTTTTTAGAACCACGGGCGGTCCACTGCGTGGAAGATTGCTAGTTGGTCGTGTCAACAACAACAACAACAACCACCAATCTTAATATTACTAATTGGAAATTTCTTTTGAAAGCTCACATTAATCCTTATGAGATGAGCTAAGAAAAAAGATAAAATCCTAAAAATTCTCACAATAATCAGAAACATCCGACCATCAATTGGGAGATTAGAATATTAATAGCCATTAGATATGTTTTCAAAGTAATTATCTATCTCTAGCATTATGAAAGGTTTTAAGTTCAGTTTTCACTTAAAGCGAAATTCTTCTTTTCTTTGGCAGATTTTTTCCCATTTTCAAATTACCCTTATTTGTTGTCAGATTTTTTTTCCACTTGCAAATTTACCCTACTAAATAATCACGTAACTTTTTTGATAAAAAAAGCTAGAAACTTTTCTATGAAATAGATATATTATGTCTAATCTTACTATTACTAACTCAGACTCCTTTTGGATCTTACTTATTAATCATCACAAGATGTGCTAAAAAAAGATAATAGAAATTCTAGCAATAATTAGAAACATCTGATCATCAAATGACAGATTAATTATGAAAATAATATTAAGTAACATCCAAAATTATATACTCTCTCCGTATTTAAATATAAGTCGCGGTTGACTTTTTTTTTAAAATTTCAATCGCTCGTCTTATTAAAATTTTTTATAATTTTTCACTTCTTTTGTTGTAATTTGTTTTATCATTGTATAGAATTTGAGCGTGACTAATTTTCTTATATGTTTGCATAAAATTTTTTGAATAAGACGAAGGATCGAAGTTTTGAAAAAATAGTCAACCGCGACTTATATTTAAATACGGAGGGAGTATTAATTACCCACTCTGCCATTACGGAGGAAAAGATGAAATAACACCCAAAATTTATACCTAATTTCTCACATTTTCTATTATGATGGATAATACCAAATTACCCCTGTAATTTATATCTAAATTGTTCACTTTTTTTATTATAACCGATAGTGTAATAAAAATAAACCCTCAAATTTATATTAAAATTACATACTTTTGCAATCGTGTCAAAGATTACATAATAATCAAACGTACATCTAAAATAGCAAGATATGCTATTATAAAAATTTTAAGTATAAAAATAAATATATATATGTTGTACTGTAACACATAATACGTCTAAAAACAGGTTGATAGACTAGTATTTTAAAAAAGGAATTATTAATGTAATTATTATGTACCCACAACCTATCTAAATTGCCTCATATTAAATGTTTTTTAAAACATATAGCATGTATCAACTATATATAATCTCACATCCATATTTGGCGGCTTGGCGCTACCATTGAAAAAGATTTACACATGCGACCCTGCTTAGGGACAACTGTCTTTGTTATGGAAAAGTAAAGACACAGTCACAAAAATATATTTCACATCTTTGAAACTTTATTTTGATGTGCCGTGTGTATGTATATTATAAAATTGTTTTTAGATACGTGCAATTATTATACGATCTCATTGTACAATTAATTAAATAGTTGAATGGATCACATGCACTTGTAGCCAAGTGGTAGCACTGCCTCAATTAATTTAGAACCATGGGACGGTGTCGTCCTATTTAGTTGAGTTTTTTTAGCATAACAAAATGGGTCAAAGGGTATTAATGAAAGAACTTTATTAGCGGCACCAGGCTCTCAGTGAACACAAGGAACCTAGGATCTGAAACGAGGTCCATTTGCTTTCGCACCGTCTTCTGCCTGCTTTCAACGGGTGGACGGGGGGTTTTCCAACAAGAATAGCTCCACTTCGAGACCCAAGTACCCAACAGAGTGGCCATGCATGCTCACCAATCCGCCGCTTCTCTGTAGCAGCAACGCGCCATTCGCCATCCATAGCCGCGGCCCGCGGCGCAGAGCTCCCCGTCCAGCTCCAATAGCGCCGCCTGTTAGATTTGATAAACCTTGCCAGGACCTGTTCGTTTCCGATTGAAATCGGCTTTTCGCTGGCAAAACGCGAGAATCGGGAATAATCCCGCCAAACGCCTCGCGATGCCCTCGATTCTCCTTACCGTCGCTTCATTGCCGGGCCAACTTTTGAACTGTGAATCGATAATTCCATATCGCAGCAGGAATCGCGATTCTCCTCATCGCCGCTCGGCTGGGTCGCGTGCCCGCCGAGAGCGGAAACAAACGTGACCATATATCTTGTCAATTAGCTAGCTAGCTAGCTAGTTGTTTCCTTTCGTTGTTCATGCGCACGAGCTCCGAAATTTGTGGACGCCGTGCGCACTAGCGGCCGCGCGAGAATACCTCGTGGCGAGCCTGGGCATGCGGACGCATGCGCGTCGTGCGAGCGTGGAGATGGACGCGCACATAAAGCACGACGCTGATCGATCGGATCGGATGCACTATCGTTTTCCCTTTCAATAAATAGAGAGAAGAACACCCGAAAAGCTGCAGCTTCATCGCAGCACAAAACACCTGTGTTCGTGTCCAGCTATCGCGTAAGTTTGAGGTTGAGAGCGAGAGTGTGCATCTTCTTCCCGGCGCCGGTGATCGCCGGAAAGACTAACACCGCCGTCGTACCACTGCAGCAGGATGGTCGCGCCATTATCCAGAACGTCTCGGAATCTGTGTGGAAGGCAGCATCTTTATCCAAGGCGGCTGGCAGCAGATCAAGGGACTATTTGGAATGGAAGATTTTTTTTCCGTTTCTGCGTTTTTTCTGTGAAATTGAACTGATTTCTGTAAAATTTCTATATGATTCCTATAAAATTCCTGCGTTCCAAACAGGCCCTAAGAGGTTGGTAAATCTCGCTAACTAACCTTAATTGCAATCAAGAGTAATACGAATGCTACACTATACCAGTAGAAGCTCAACAAATTCTGTCGCAGATTACCAACACAGATTCTGTTAGCTCTAATTCATAAATTCACATTAGAGTATTATACTGTACAACATATAAATACATCAGCAGACCAACTAGAAGCAGAAAGCCAAAATACGTCAGACTGACAACATCCTGCTGCAGCTGCACCACCCCGATAATAAACTGGCAGTACATACATCTTAACTACAATGCGTCGGCCCAGGTGCAAACACGAGCCTGATGCTGATGTATCCGAGGATACAAGTTCCAATCAAACAAGAGCCCTCAGAGACGCAAATCTTTTTGGCCCACTATTTTCTCCCGCCGTATCTGAGGTGTAGTCAACGCGGAATCCCTTATCCGAAATTGTGCTGGTACGCTTATGGGCACCTACAGTCCTACACCCATGCATCCAACGGACGTAAAAGCCGCAGGCTTTGAGATATGTGCTTTATTAATTGAACCCAAACCTTACTTTCTATTGATTCGGTGACAAAAGAATGCGCAGGCTTGGCACCTTGAAGGGGAAGTTACCCGCAGTGGCTGCTTATTGTCTCCATCTTCTTTGCTTGTTCATTCTGTTTAGGTTAGGGTTTAGCGTTTATGATTTAGATTTCAGATTTAGTGTTTTATATTTAGGTTTTATTTAGTATTTGTGGTTTAGAGTTTATTTAGGGTTTATGATTTAGATTTCCGATCTAGTGTTTTATATTTAGGTTTTATTTAGTATTTGTGGTTTAGAGTTTAATTAGGGTTTAGGGTTTATTTAATGTTTGTGGTTAGTGTTTAGGGTTTATGGTTTAGAGTTTACTGTCTGGGGTTTAGGATGTGGGGTTTACTTTTTGGGGTTTCAGGTTTAGGGTTATTTAGTGTTTAGGATTTAGGATTTATTTAGTGTATTTAGAGTCTGG
Source organism: Paspalum notatum (assembly GCA_022530915.1). Lineage (NCBI taxonomy): Eukaryota > Viridiplantae > Streptophyta > Magnoliopsida > Poales > Poaceae > Paspalum > Paspalum notatum. The sequence goes on from CM039692.1 coordinate 32,581,054, forward strand.
GGTTTAGTGTTTAGGGGTTTTGGGTTTAGTGTTTAGAGTTTATGGTTTAAGGTTTAGGGTTTAAAGTTTGGAGTCAAAGCTTAGGTCTAAGATCTAGGAGAAATGACTTTGTTTTTTATCCGTCGGATCTAAATTAGGTGCCACCCATGCCTCGCGGGCCCATGTACCCATACCCTTCCTAAAAAATTTTCACCAGAACTTTGAAGCGACATGGTATTGGAAAGCTTGCAGTGGGCCTGTTCGTTTTGCTGCCCACCGCGGGCTGTTGCTGTGGCTGTAAGCCAATGGCAGAGCCCAGCTGTTCGGCAAATCCTCGGAGGCTTGTTTTGCGTACAGCTTATCTATCTATAGCTTATAGGCTCTGACTGCCTGCCTAAAGTACAGCTGCCTGCGGCTGCTCAATGCTGCGTGCATCTGTTAGACTAAGTCCAGCAGTCCGGATAAAAAATCAGGTATAGTACAAAATGACACTATAGCGACACTGTTCATAGAGAGAAAGTTAGTTGGAGTTGGAATAGTGGATAGATGGGGCTTTTACCCTGGCTGCTGGAGTCAGCCTTACAGCGACAGCAACAACCCGCCGTTGGCAGCAAAACGAACAGGCCCAGTGTCTATCTGGTATCTTTTGATAGGAGCCATCCACGCAGAAGGGTCTCAGAATTTATGATGGTGCAACCTTGTAAGCAAAGTCAAAGCATTCACACGCATGCGGGGAGGGCACATAATTGTTCGTGTGAAATGGCGTCTCTGTTGCACGATGGTTACAGGGTCTTTCAAAATCAGTGCTTAAGCACGCACGTACGCATAAGCGTACCAAATCCGCGTCGATCCCTTATCCATACCTGCAGGTTATATATACGTAGACCGGGCAGGGATTCAATCTGAGGGAGGGTCCGACCATCTATCCAATCTCGTCCACGTTGAGGACGACGGAGGATCGGATTAGTGGTGGTGATAATAGCACAGTACTATATATGGAGACTCTGTGCGACGACGTGCTCGCGCAGATCCTTGCCCATCTGTCGGAGTCGGTGCTCCGTTTTCTTTTGAGAGAGAACATGAGGGGTTGCCCGCCACCGAAGGAATTTATTAAACAAAAGTCTCAAAACAGCGAGGTTTACAAAAGCAAACAAAACAGAACAAAAAAACCAAATTATAGAAAAGGTTCTAGCTAATGATCTATCGCTGGAAAATATCTACGTTTGGCCCTGTGCGACAGGAGCAAGAAAGTGGCTGTGAAAAGTTGCCTGCATCTCTGGACATTTGGATTTTCTCCACGGAAGATTTTGTTGTTTCTCATGGTCCAAATAGACCATGCCATGATGGCTATGATTTTCAAGAAGAAAGGAAGTTGCAGCTGTTGTTTTATGCTGTCTAAGGTTCTGAAAATGTTAGGTTCATGTTGATAGCTGCCCAATATTTTTTGGCAAATCCACAGCGAAAAAATAAGTGAATAATTGTTTCTTCCACTTTCTCTGAGCAAACAACACACAAATAAAAAGGCAATGCCATATGTTTTCTCTCGAAAAGTTCCCTAGTGCTTAATCTGTCTTGCAGGAGAAGCCGCCGTCTGCAAGACCTGGCACCGCATCAGCACAGACGGTTCCTTCCTCGCCGCCCACGCCGCCCGCCGGCCGCGCGAGATGATCATGTACACCACGCTCCAAATACGCTCGGCGGTGGCGGCGGTGACCGCCATTCCATTTGACTTAAGTCCGACGGAGTACTACAGGCAGCCACCGCATCGCTTTCTTTGCAGCCATGCAACCTCCGTCGGGCGCACCACGGCCAATGTGCGCTATTCTCTCGACGGCCTGCTCGTCCTGGAGACACGCACGGGCGCCTATTCGTCGTCTGCAACCCGGCCACCAGGCAGTGGACCAGCCTGCCGGCGCTGTGCCCGGAGCCCTGATGCGCGGCCTTGCCGTGCGGCTTCTACTTCCACAGCTCGTCCGGCGAGTACCGCCTCCTGTGCCATGCCATCGAGAGAGACGACGGCGGGCGCCGTCCTAATTTGGAAGGCAGGCTCCACTACTACGTCCTCTCCGCCGGCGCCGTGCTGCCGCGCCGGCTGGGACGGCATCCTTCCAGCCCGTCTAGAATCTCACGCTACGAGGCTCCCGTGGCTCATCGTGGAATCCTCCATTGGCTCTCTCTGCACCCTGAAGCCAAGTTTACCGGAAATAGCACTACCATTCTAGCATTCGACACAGCTTCCGAGACGTTCCGTCGCATATCGCCTCCGCCCCAGCGGGACGACAACTACTACGGTGGTACTGCCGCCGCCGCCGCCGCCATGAGGACCTTACTCGAGCTAGCTTGACGGGGAGCTTTGCGTCGCGGACATACAGAGCTTGACATCCCTCGACATCTGGGCGCTGCAAGACTGCAGGAGGGAGAGCTGGATGTTGCGCCACCGGGTCGAGGTGCCCATGCCAAGGTTCTTCTATGCTGATCATCATGAAGTATCGGTCAGCGAGGTAATCTCTGTAGGCGGCGGTGCCATCCTAATCGGAGGAGCCCCTCGCTGTCGTGTGGCCAGGCTATACAACCTTGTAGAGAAGAAGATAATCTGCAGAGACCTCAGCTTCGGCGACTCGACAGCTACATTCCTGCTATTCAGTGAGAGCCTCGTTCAGCATAGCTTCTTTAGTAGCTCCCCCGGCTGCCCTCAGCTGGAGCCTATATGCTTTTCTGCTAAAGATATATCCTAGGTGTATCAGCAGACCACCTATCTCATGTAGTATTATATGGATTATTAGCCCAGCAGCCAGCCACACACCCCTTGAGTTCCGAATTTCCGACCTGGGCTTAAACTGTACAGAGATACCTATACCTTTTTGTTTTTTTGAGTCTTTTTTAATCTTAAATTCGCCTGCAAATCATATAATCTCTTATATTTATGGATCGGGAGGGTAGCCCACTAGTCCCAAGTCCATCATTGCATCAAGCTTTATAAATTTTCTTTTCGCCCACATGTTCACAGTTTTATCCAACTGTACATGAGAAACCACCTGTGTGAACTCTGTTCGTATTGCGACCGATCAAGCCAAAATACTATGCAACACATCTCCTGTTAGCTCTAATTCATAAATTCACATTAGAGTATTATACTGTACAACATAAATACATCAGCAGACAAACTAGAAACAGAAAGCCAAAATACCTCAGGCTGACAAAACATCCTGCTGCAGCTGCACCACCCCGATAATAAACTGGCAGTAAAAACCTTTGCTCCCCTCAGCAGGCTAGAAGACAGATTGCTTACATCTTACTACAAGGTGTCGGCCCAGGTGGCTACGATCAAACTGGAATTCAACGAATCCTAACCATTTCCGCATAACTTAGCGATTATTACCTTCGCCCCTAAAAGAATACAATTCTAGGGATACATTTGGACAAGTACTTGTCTGAGTGCATAGCTAGAACTGCATTATCCTTTTGAGACAGAGGTAGTCCAGTGACTGCAGAGAGGCTGTCATAAGACGACTCTGAGCATGGTAAGCCGCAGAACACCGAGCATCAGTGGATCCTTCCATGGTGTTTTTTTTTTCCTTTCGTAAGAACATTGAGCGTCCTGGAAGGTCTCTAGACAAAGTAGTCTTGTCGAACCACGGTAATGAAGTCGCCAGAGAGTAAGCCATCTTGTTTCTGTTTCCCTCCTGTTTCACTGCTTCCTTGGATATGCCAATATATTGGGGGAAGAGGAGCGTACAGATCTGTAGAGGTAAAAGCAACAACAAAGGGTAAGTTACCATGGCATCACTTTTGATACTAGATTTAGATTCTTGACTCGTGAGCCAAAAAATTTTACATTGACAATTAGATAACTGTCAATACCCATCAAAGAAAAATATTGATCTTTTTAGTTTTCTGAGGAACCAGAGTACAGAGAAAAACAGCTATAGCACATTTCATGGCTTTTCAAAACAATATAGAAATAAACCTTAGAGCATTTGAAAAGGACATATGTGCCAGCACTCAGCACACCACAAGTAGTAGGTGCAACAAAAACTTCTAAATGGTGGACCATTTCTTGATCCATAAACATGAAGACAACGATTTGATGTCAATATGTCATGACAACAACTGTCAACAGAATAATCTCCAGCCACTTGATGCAAATCACCAAATAACTTTTCAATTGAACCAACTCTGATACTAAAAATGGCCCAACTTTAGCAGGGATTGCCCGATCCAGTGCAACAGTAGAATAAGCAGTAACTATAAACAACCACAACTTATGCTAGATTCGACAATGAAACTATGCAAGGCTGGTAAGGGAGAATTTAGTATTCTAAAACAAAATTACCACTAAGGTCTTGATTCAAACAGTTTCATTGCTAATTAAATGATTTCGGTAGGGATTGCTGAATTGATACTCTGTGTATCAATAACGTGAAACAACAGATTCAATGCTACAGGGCTACTGTATTTATGAGGAATGGGTTCTTTAAAACATGAATGTCAAAGTACTTAATGGTCAGTTCTAGGAAACACTGGCGACCATGTTTGCCAACTGATTTCGTCCACTAGCACATATGACGTACACCAAACATTCAGCTTCTCCAGCTGAGCCTGAGAATTGCTAAATCGTGATTGATTAAAAACTAAGAAAATAAAGCATTTACCTGAAGATAGGGTTGGATCATGTTCTCTTGTCGAATGAAGTACAACAGTACCAGTAAGCACAGTAAGAAATCCACAAATCTCAGAGGTAATACTGCTTATACTCTGCCCAGACCAGTCCTAATTGTAATTACAAAAGACAAGTTTAGCAAAAGGACCAGAATATATGGAATTTATGGAAATTCTAAAAATTAACATACCTTGAACATTATGGCACTTGCTAAAATTGTGAGGGACGTGAACATTGCATAGTAGATGGGAGAAACAACTGCGGTATTGAAAGTATCCAATGCCTGGATGTTCAGCGAGATGTGAAGATGTGAATCAACATCATAAATATAGCTACCTAAATTTTAAAGTTAGTACTGGATCTACCTTGTTCAGGTAAACTAACTGAACGATTATGCATGTAGCTGAAACAGTTGCAAACAGCCAAGTTTGAAAATAGCCAGCTTGGTTTATACCCTCAATTGTAAGCTTGATAGCAATGCCTACTGCCTTGATGCTCATTACCTAGCAAAAGAAAATGCAAATAAACATCCATAAAAAAGACAAACAGAGTTGGTATCAAAGGTATGCAGATGGACATCAATTACCGTCAAAGATCCTATCACCGAGCAAATTCCCACATACACCGCTATGTTCGTCTGGCCATAGCGGGGTGCACAGTGCAGCATCAAGATCAACGAGATCGCCAATGCAGATGCCGCATAACATAGAAAGGCTGCAGCAAGCAAGGAAAGGCATTACAGGATGCACATCAAAACTCAACTGGGCAGTTTTGGTGACTGATGATAGCAGGGCAGGTATACAGGGCTACAAATTGTCCCAGAATGCATTAATGGAACTTTTAAATTGGGCCATGAATTTCTTTACAAAGGTTTACATAGCACGTATGGCAGGTTTATTTTGAAAGGCATTTTCTTATTAGGATCTACAAACATACAGCAATAACAAATATTTGGTCAAGGTGCGTTTTCTAGACCATGTCAGTATCTAAAACAACAATTGTTTATGATCATCAGGAGTACCAGGTTGTGTTGCCAAGTGCCAGATCTGTGCCACTGAGCTTGGCGTCTCTTCTTCAGGCGCATGGAGGATGATCACGGTTGATCCGACAATACAGAGGACACAACCCAACACACCCATCCGCTGCAGCTTCTCGTTCAGGGTGAAATGGGCTAGAACGGCACTGCTCCAAAGAGATCACAGCATATGCACATGTCCGAATCAAAACTAAATCGATCCACGAATTAACCATCCCCACTGCCCAGACAGAATATCAACATGGTCGGTCGTGCGTGTATCAATCATCACAGCCCTACCTGACAATTATGCTGAGCGCACCAAGCGGGGTGACCAGAACAGCTGGCGCAAACATGTAGGCCACGAAATTCGCAATCTCGCCGATCAGCACTGCGAATTTTCAAGCACTTCAATCATTTCTTTGATATGCAGTGAAGAAGGTCTAGCCAAAGGAATCAGGAACGTACTGGTAACCATCCCAGCCCACCAGAGTGGCTCCATGAGGTATCCATAGCCCCCAACACCTGCAATTTCCATCATCAAAAACAAATTTCACATGATTGCAACGAAATCGACCATGGAGAAGCAGAGTCTTCAACATCGTTCGTCACTAAAAAAAATGCAATGAACGTCCAAAATCCGAACGAAGCGAGGCATTCGACGGCGCAGCCCATGATTGCAACGAAAATAACGAAAACGAGAGACAAATAAAAAAGGAGGCGCCTTTCGGTCGCCAGCGACGGCGGAGGGGGGCGGGCACCTGCGCGGGCGCCGGCAGCGCCGGCGCGTCGGAGGCCCTTCTTCTTGACGATGAAGCTGACGCCGATGAAGGCGGAGGAGGCGACCGCGAGGAGCGCGCCCGTGAGGTTGGCGGCGAAGAGGTCGCCGGCGGCGTTGGGAGGGGCGGGAGTCATCGGCGACGACGCGCGGCGGCGACGGCGCGAGGCCGGCGCATTTGGGCGCGGGGCCCAGGTGCGGATTTGGAAAAGGAGGTTGGGATTGGAATTTTGGATTTTTCGTGTTTGAATTTTTGTGCTCGTTCGCCTGGAGGACGATATGTGGTGCGCGGGGTTGGAGCTGGAGGGAGAGGCCGCGAAAGGACAGGGGACAAGTGTAACCGGATTACCGGAGATGGAGATTCAATTATTCTCAAAGGTGATTAATTAAAAGATGGAAAGGTTTTCCATGGCACAGTATGTGATTCTGATTCGTCTTCTGCTTTGCTTGGAGTACACATGATGTGCACACGCCTCTGATTGACAATGTAGATTGCCCTTTGTGTTTAATGATTTTTCAAGGATAACCATCTCTCTCGCCGACTGCATCCAATTAATTTCTAACGATGCAAAAATGTACATGATGGTAATGTGTTGAAAGTCTCGATGACACTAGTTTGTACCATATGGGACGGGGCAGCAACAAATTCGTTGCACAGTGAAACTAGCTAGGGTCACCATACAAAAAAGCCAGGGCTGATGTTCTATTGGGTTTTTAGCCGCACAAGATATCCATGTAGATAATCGGTCTTGTTTAAAGTTGAAAAGTATGCGCAAAGCACAGAAGATTTTTTTTTTTTTTTTTTGCAAATCTAAGTCGAAAATACTGCGCTTCATGGATTTAAAAAGTCTGCATTATCGACAAGTGTATGCGTAGATTTTTCCAAGGTAGAGTCGAGATTGCCATTTCATCTATAGTTAGTAAAGAAAGAAAAATACTAAAATAATTTGCTACTCCGCTTTTCCAGCCAAAAATAGAATATTTATTGAAATATGTGAAGTCGACTCGTTTTAGCTTTGAGCAAGTATAGGTTCTTGGACCTAAACAAAAACATTGGCGCGACGTTCAAACCCTGGCAGCACTGGTTGAGGCAAGAATCCAGGTAGAATCTTGCGTCTGTGTGCGCGCTATGATGACTCTCGCCAAACATCTTGTTTTGCTTGTAGTCACGCGCAGTTTGGGTCGACCAAACATCAAAGTTGCTCTGGATCGCCTCCTGTCCATTTTTACTTTGCTTTTTTTTATTCACCTTGCATGCTAGTAGTTGATAGATCCTCGTGTACCCCTTTTTGTTTGCCGGGTGACAAGGAAAAAAAACAACTTGTGATATGAAAGAAAGGTTTTCACGTAAAACTAGTACTCCTACATTGTCCTACACACAGCACGGGTGGCCATAGCAAAACCCCAGTAGAACCAAGCCAAAGCAAGCAAGCAGAGCAGAGTGGTTAGATGGGATCAACGGTGAAGCTGGCACGATTAGCGCGACGGCGGCCAGCCGTCCACGGCACCAGGTACCCACGACAGCACAGGGCTGCCCCCCACGCCCATCCGGCCCCTCTCGCGATCCAGATCTCATCACGCACCGGCTGTCGCCTAGTGGTCCAGCCAGCGCTGCCTGCCGCTGCGCCAGCCAACCCCCTCCTCCGCTCCTCCGGCTGCGGCACGTTCCGGTTCTCTCGCAGTCGCAGGGGGCGCCGGGCGGGGCCGCTTCCTTCGTTCTTTGTCTGGCACTCCCCGGATGCGGGATGCCGCTTGGTCTCTGCGCGGCTGATGATCTCCTGACGCGGCTACGCACTGCCGTTCCTTGTCTCTGGCTTGTTTGTCTGCTCCTTCGGGCTAATCGAGTGGAGTAGCTTTCGTGCGGCAAAGTGGTGGTCCAGTTGGTTTGGCGACAAATGGGCGAATCTTGATTTTATACTATCTCACATCATTTTTATGACGACAAACAAACTAAAACTGAGCTACCATAAAACGTGCGAAAAATGAATGTGCAAGTTGTGCCAAATGCACACCCTGATGCACCAACCGTCGCTGACAGCCTAAGCGTCACACCCCAACCATCCATGCCTCCTTGAGCTGTCGCTCTACTCTTCTTACTTATGCATCGTGCGCCAATAAGCGGATCGTTTAGTTTCTTGGGTATGGCCCTGCCAATTCTGATCCGTGTAGCTCCTTTAACCTCAGCCCTCGCCTATGCCGCTACCTATTTCCCTTTCCTACTTGGATCAACCACTCTCTTCTTCTCACGTTGCTTACCTCTGCTCAACCTAGACTCTCGTCTGAGAGGCGCCCCCAAAGGGTAGTCCGAACTCTAGATAGACCTATACTAATGCCCTTTAACACTTCACGGCCCAAAATGATCAAGCCTACGAAATCAACTGTTTGTATTGCTTTTATTAGATTTCATATTGATTTTTTTCTATAACTACCATAGGTTCAAATCGTAGATCCGCCATTGGCTCTCGCCAGGTTGCTTGCCGGTTATCTGCATATCTTCCCACCATCAACCGTGCTTCAATGCGTCGACTTGGCCTTTCCAGCGCAATCACATTATCCACCAAATTCTATCGGAGCAAGCAAGAATTGAGATGGCGACAACAGGGCGTAGGAGTGAGAACAGCGAGAACGTTGCCCAACACATGCGAGCCTTCCAATGTAGCATCCGGTGGTTCCCAAGGACTTGCAGGGCCGGGAAATCTTCTGCTACCTCTAAAACGAACATAGCTTGACTTGACCTTTCAAGTTGAAGATGGTGACGTAAAAACTCCTCAAAATTGACTCTAAACCGTCAGGAGTACGTATTAGGAACTACGTTGTGGATGATAGTACGTACAAAATATTAGGTATGGATTTTTAAATTATTTTTCAGTAATGTAGGATATGTAGAAACGACTTTTACAATGATTTTTCGTTTAGCATAGGATTGATTAATTGATATAGAGCCTGCTTGGCTTGATGTTAGAAGTTGCCAAGCGAAAAATTTAGCAAATTGAATTGGCTAGATAAAATTTTGGCATGGTCAATTTTGACATCAAACCAAAACAGTTCATATTTACTTTGGTTCTGCTTTAGGCCTTTGGGCCTTTGTGAATTTCGTGGGTCAAGTTCTTTTTGGTACTGGTACGGCCGGTACGGGCCATGCATCCATATCATGTAATTTTTCTTCGAGGAACACCCACTCTGCTATTTCTTGGGCCTGTTGGCCCATAGACTTTGTATTGACTGTAGAGTCAACGCGTCACGCGTTTCCTGTCGTCTTGGTCCAATAGTCCCCACTCTCCAGCCTCCAGAGTCCTTCAAGTCGGTTTCGAGAAAAAGTCCTTCAAGTCGGCCGAGTGCTAGGCCCACATGTCATTTTGCACCCGCACGAGATACGATACGATTGCCGACCGTGTGCTCAGCACATGGCGTCCCAATCCGACGGCAGCCAGGCGCTCACCAAGCGAACCCCTTTAAATCCCGCCCCTTGACGCGGACCGGAGACGGGCATCGCCTGTGCGCCCTCGCCCCGCTCCAATCCCCTCCGGTCCTATGCCTCCGATGGGAATGGCCGCCGCCGCCGCCGCCGCCGCCACGTCCACGTCTCGCCTCCTCCTTCGCCACCAACACGCACCCTCTGGATCCGACCGGCACCACCAGCACCGGCTCAGGTACTCCGCGGACCCGTTTTCTCTCTCGCTGCGCCTGCGCTGCGACTCCGGCCGGCGTGAGGCGGCGGCGGCCCGGGCACTCCTCCCCGACCGCGTCACCCCGTTCTCCTACGGCGTGGACGAGGACGCGGATGACCACCCGCGCGAGGAGTGCGGCCTGGTGGGGGTCGTGGGCGACCCGGACGCGTCGTCCCTCTGCTACCTGGGGCTGCAGAAGCTGCAGCACCGCGGGGAGGAGGGCGCCGGGATCGTCGCCGTGGGCGGGGACGGCAAGCTCAAGTCCGTGACCGGGCTCGGGCTCGTGGCCGACGTGTTCGCGGACCCTTCGCGGCTCGCCTCGCTCCCGGGCCCCGCTGCCATCGGGCACGTGCGCTACTCCACGGCCGGCGCCGCCGCGTCGCTGCGCAACGTGCAGCCGTTCCTGGCGGGGTACCGGTTCGGGCAGGTCGCCGTGGCGCACAACGGCAACCTCGTCAACTACCAGGCGCTCCGGAACAAGCTCGAGGCCAGGGGATCCATCTTCAACACCTCCTCCGACACGGAGGTCATCCTCCACCTCATCGCGACGTCGCTGTCGCGGCCCCTGCTCGCGCGCGTCTGCGACGCGTGCGAGCGCCTCGCGGGGGCGTACTCGCTCCTCTTCCTCACGGCCGACAAGCTCTTCGCGGTTCGCGACCCGCACGGGTTCCGCCCGCTGGTGATGGGCCGCCGCCGCAACGGCGCCGTCGTGTTCGCGTCCGAGACCTGCGCGCTGGACCTCATCGACGCCGCCTACGAGCGCGAGGTGGAGCCCGGGGAGGTGGTCGTCGTCGACCGCCGCGACATGTCGGTGGCCTCGGCCTGCCTCGTCCCGCACCGCCCGCGCCGCGCCTGCGTCTTCGAGCACATCTACTTCTCGCTCCCCAACTCGGTCGTCTTCTCCCACGCCGTCCACGAGCGCCGCACCGCCTTCGGGCAGGCGCTGGCCGAGGAGTCCCCCGCCCCGGGCGCCGACGTCGTCATCCCGGTGCCCGACTCGGGCTTCTACGCCGCGCTCGGCTTCGCGCGCGCCTCGGGGCTCGAGTTCCAGCAGGGCCTCATCCGCTGGCACTACAGCGGCCGCAGCTTCATCCAGCCCACGCAGGCGATCCGGGACCTCGCCGTCAAGCTGAAGCTCGCCCCCGTGCGGGGCGTCATCACCGGCAAGAGCGTGGTGGTCGTGGACGACTCCCTGGTGCGCGGCACCACCTCCAGCAAGATCGTGCGCCTGCTCCGCGACGCCGGCGCGCGGGAGGTGCACATGCGCATCGCCAGCCCGCCCGTCGTGGGCTCCTGCCTCTACGGCATCGACACCCCCAGCGAGGGCGAGCTCATCTCCAACCGGATGGACCTGGAGGGCGTGCGCCGGGAGATCGGCAGCGACTCCCTCTCGTTCCTCTCGCTCGGCAAGCTGCACAGCATCTACGGCGACGAGTCGGGGAGCTACTGCGACGCCTGCTTCTCGCGCAACTACCCCGTGCTGCCCACTCTGGCCGACCCGGCAGTCGAGCCAGAGGAGTGACAGAGCAGGTGAGCTCTGCTGCTCCCTCTGCTCTGCACCTTCGGTACTTGTAGGTCGTTAGATTCGGTTCTGGTTAGAGTGGTGGACAGCTTTTTGGGCCTCTAGGCTGTTGCTTTTCTCTATTTGATATTTGATGATGAAGCACTTTGTCATGGTACCAATAATCACCAACTGCCGTTGAAATTAGCCAATGCCAAAACCTTGGTAGTTGCAAATTCGGTGAAGAGAAAATTTGAGAAAATCCAAAAACTTGTGTGCTGCGTCGGCCAGAGTTGCGTCGTTGTGCTTGTATCATACGGAGTATGTTACTGCTGGTTAAGTGTTTTCCATGGCATTGCCAATTGCGGCACAGATGGAGCAAGAATTTCCTGACCACGACGTAACTTGTCTTTGACACAATTGTAAACCAAATACGACTTATATTTTGAATCCGAGGGAGTAGCAATTTTCAGCCAATATGAATCAACACTGAATCATTATTGTGCCTTATGACCTCACTAGTGCTACTTCCACTTCCACTGTTGGAGTGTTATGCATACTTCCACTTCCACTGGAAATCATTATTGAGCCTTATGACCTCACTAGTTTGCAAGAACCCTTTCCTGAACTGACGGACACGCTGCTATCTAATGTGATAGCGGTGCACTTTCTGAACCCCCTAGGTACTAAAACACAGGACGGCATGCCTCTGCCCATGAATCAGTGATTACTGTCTGCCTTTCTCCTGTAAATGTAAGACGTCGAGAAGTAAACGAAAGCGAGAAGTTCCAACGCGGTGAGCGCTGCAAGCAGCAGGTAGAAGTAGTCGAGGTGGGCCTCGTTGAGGTCGTCGGCAAACCAGCTCGTGCCGCCGTTGCTCCTCGTCACGACGTCGATGACCGTGATGAGGAAGCTGCTGATGAAGCTGCCGACGCCGAGGACGCTGAGGTAGAGCGCGAGCCCGAGGCTCTTGAGCGCGCCGGGGACCTGGTCGTAGAAGAACTCCTGCATGCCGACCATGGTGAACACGTCCGCCGCGCCGAGGAGCACATACTGCGGCACGACCCACCACAGGCTCATGGGGACCGCTGCTGTGCCAGAGCCGGAGCCATCCACCAGCCCGGCGTCCCTCGCCGCCCGCAGTCGCCTCATCTCCACCAGCGCGGCGACGACCAGAGTGACAAGGGCCAGGGCGATCCCCGTGCCGATCCGCTGCAGCATGGTGATGCCCGACGCGACGCCGGAGACCCTGCGCGCCACGGGCACGAGGACGCGGTCGTAGAGCACGATGCAGGTGATGATGCTGACGCCGAGGAAGCACTGCAGCGCCGCCGGGGGTATCTCGAACGACGGCCCGACCCTCCGGTCCAGCGTCTCCGCCTGCTTGGTGAAGAGCGTGGGCGGCTGCGCAAACACCACGCCGTAGATCAGGCACGTCGCCCATATCGGGAACAGCCGCGCCATCCCCTTCACCTCTTCCACGACCGCCGCGTCCTGGGGCTGGGGGAGCTCGCCGTGCTCCGACTCCTCCGACTCCACCGACTCGGCTTTGGGCGACCTCTTCGTCCAGGCCACGAAGGCCTTGCCGACTCGGCGGAACGTGCTGGCGCCGCTGCCGGAGCTGTAGAAGCGGTAGGTCCTCGTGCCGAGGAGGAAGATGACGAGCGCGAGCACCATGACCATGGTCGGCACGCCAAAGCCAAGGGCCCAGCCGACGTTGTCCTGCACGTAGCTCATCAGCCCCACCGTGATGGTGGCGCTCACGCAGAGCCCGAAGTACCACCAGTTGAAGAAGGAGGCTCGAGAGGCGGACTCCCCGGGGTCCATCGCGTCGAACTGGTCGGCGCCGAAAGCCTGGACGCAGGGCTTGTGCCCGCTCTGGGCGATGGCCACCAGGTAGAGGGAGATGTAGAAGAAGGCCGTCTGGACGGAGGACGGTGGGCACACACCTTGCCCGTCCGCGGAATCGCGGCACTGTTGTGGTGACGGCAACATTGATGAGAGCGTCAGCATCCCAAGGCCCTGCCGATTTACAAAATTTGGTGAGGTACACGTACAATGCACATTTTTCGGGCGGATACCAAACACAATTGTTGATGTAGTGCTTGATTTGAAAGAAATTTCAATAAAAAGTCCACACACTTAGTCTTATTCATGCCAAAGTTCCTTTTCTCCTGATACCTTACACCTCACTGTTACTAATTATATGGCTTCGTCAAGAAAAAAAACAGAGATGATTGTAGAATTTCTCACAAAAATTATAGCACTGGGCCATCCATCCGATTATAGTATATAATAATAATAGCCATATTTGGCCAACATTAATCCCCACGAAATGTGTTAGACGAAAAGATATATTTTTAGAAATTTTTATAAAAGCTAGATATATTTGTTTCATTGTTTGATATCATAATAAGTTGTTACTGTTGGGTCCCTAGTACCCTCTCAAGCTCTCTCACACGATCGCGAACATCTTGGCACTCAATTGAACTCGGGGCAATTACAATGGAGGGTGTACACGGGTTCTTATAGCCCCACACGACACACTCGCAGGTGCCCACTCACCCAACTCCTGTGGTCGCGCCATGACGCGCTCCCAATGGCCTCAACGTACGAGCAACGCGCGCTCCCGTTGCCTTGGCCGTTCTCCTGCGCCATCGGCGCCACGCCAAGCTCCACTACATCCCTTACCTTCACACCTACGCTAGACTCGACCAACACTGCGCTAGACCCGGTCGCCACGGCACACACAACGGCCGTGGACCCGACCTCGACTCGACATGGACTCCGCTCGGGCTCGCAACCCCCTAGTGCGCTCACCACGAGCACCTACACCTACCTGACTTAGTCACGACGCCTACACACGCGCACATGCAACCTATAGATCACAACGCACACGCGACACCCGCGACACGATGCGTTCTCGGCGCGCTCACAGTGCCCAGGTCACGCCGCCGTGGCTTGTTTATTCTAACAGGTACATCACATTTCTTTTGGACAAGCGTGCTGCCGTTAGAGATCATGTTTACTTATTAGAGCATGTCATATAGTTGGGGGGCCATCAGCATTGTGCCATGTCAGAAATCATATAGTTCAATAAACAGGAATATCAACGATCTTAGTCTGTGTCTAGTGGATTGTTCACGATCGTATATAGTACAAAAATGATACTGTATCTACACTGTAGACAGAATGAAGTTTAAAATAGACAATGTGGATAGACGATTAGCTGGACACAGCCTTACGCCGTTACGCTTAGTTGGGCATGGGCCTTCAAACATGTAGCGCATATTCATTTCTTGGAGAAATATGAATCGAATCTCCAAGGGTAGTTACAAGTAGAGCGGGACATATGTACCCGAATTAGAATTGGCGTGACTCATTTTTGCTTGCCCTTTGGCCGGGTCGTCAGGCTCAGCTGCAGGGTTGAAGGCACGCTTTCGTGCTGAAGTCGACCGACTGAAAACGACTGAACGAACCAAAGCCGTCTCCAACGAAGATACGCACATGTGCAACACAATCAGGCCGAAAACGGGGGTCGATTCGTACACACAGCGGGAAGGTCGCGCGGTCCTCTCTGATTCAGAATTTAGGGATCGCTGCGCGTCCTGACAGCAGGATCCACGGTCACGGTCAGCTGCTGCTGAGCTATGAACATTACCGTTACAGCTACTCCTATACATTTCGCGAAAAAAATATATGAGCTCGCGGTGACGTATGGGGCAGGTTGCATCAGCTTTGTCCATGACTCCATGCCTATACCAAAGAACCCTGCCAACCACCATTTTCTTGTTTGCTTCTCCCATGCACGCCCCTCGTGCCGATTTTCTTAATCAGTTTTATATGCTCGCTGACAGATCAGCGGTCACATGGAGAGTATGTTGGTGGGGAAACGGAGAGAGAGAAAGCACACGGCAGAGAGAGAATCGTAAGCGGCGGCGTGGGCGGTTGTGGGGGCAGAGTTACTGACCGCGATGTAGAGCACGGAGGAGGCGACGATGGTGCGGTAGCGGCCGAGCCAGGAGTCGGCGACGGCGGCGCCGAGGAGCGGCAGCATGGAGGCGGCGCCCGACCACGCGTTGACCGACGCGGCCGCGGCCGCCGTGGTCTGGCCGAGCGGGCCGGTCAGGTAGCTGATGAGGTTGGACGAGATGCCGTAGTACGCGAACCGCTCCGCCACCTCCACCCCTGCAGCATGCGCGGCGCAGCTCCCACAGGCCAGTCAGCTCAGCTGCGGATCGCATCGAATTCGAGGCCGAGCGCGGCGAGATCGGTCGTGGGGGGGAGTGTAGTGTGCGGTGGCTTACAGATTATGAAGAGCGCCGACTTCCAGCCGCCCGTCGTGGACGGCGCGCGGCGGCCGGGGAGGAGCGGGTCCGACTCCGACGACATGGCTGGCGACGGGAGGAAGGCGGGCGTGTGCGCGCACCGCGCAGTGCGAGTGGGATGAGCGAGCCGAGAGCCTTCTCAGCGAAGAGCGAAGGCGTGGCGTCTCGAGGGGTTGATGAAGCGGGGAGTTCTGGCCTTCTGGGCACGGGAGGGTGGATCCAGCCCGTCTGAGCGAAAAAGGACAAGCAAGCGCATGACAACGGTGGATGCACTGTACTGTTTGGAGCACTGTTAGATTTGATATGTATCTGACTTCTGACACCGTTGACGATGCTCAGATGGGATGGTACATTCGGTGGGAAACACGGAAAAAGTCGCGCTGTGAGGCTGTCCGCGCTCGTCTCCCCTGCCCACTCTAAAATAGAAAATTCCGTCCAGTCATTACAAATTTAAAATACAGTCAATAATTTTCCACACTCATACAACTTTATATCCCCCACTCTATACCAACTATCTCGTTATTTTAATATTTTATTAACCCCTCCACCCTCTCCTCTTCCCCACTGTCACCGCATCCCCGGCCGCCTCCCTCGCGCCGCCATCTCCTTCTCTTCTCCGCCCGCCGCCCGTCGCTGGAGCAAGCAGCGCCGGCCCTCCTCGTCACTGCTTGCCGGAGCCTCCACCGACTCCTCGCCACGCGCCGGAGTCTCCACCGAGTCTTCTTCCTCTCCACCGGTGCAGAGGCCCTCCTCGTCCTCGTCGGCCTCGAGCTCCCTCCCTCAGCCTCGAGCTCCTCCGTGCGCCATGGCGACGACGCGTCCGGCCATGGAGGGCCCCGGATCTGGGCTGGCGCCACCGGATCTCGGCGCCGCCCTAGCGCGCCGCTGGATCTAGGTTGGCGTCGCCTGGTCCGCCACGCCCTTCGGCTCCCCCTCTGGCTGTCTCCCCCGACTCATTCTCTGCCTCCACGCCGGTTCACCGCTGTCTCGCCGTCGCCCGGTTCACTGCCGTCGCCCCGGTACGCCGCCTCGCCGCCGGTGCACCGGCCCTCCTCGTCCTCGTCGCCGCGACAGCCCCGCCTCCACTCCTCCACCACTCCGGCCGCCGGCCATTGCGGGGCACGACGAGGTGCGCCTGGCCGCCTCTTCTTCCGTGCGCGGGCACCGACCCGCGGCCGTTGGTCCCCGCTGCTGTGCATCCGACGTGGAGGAGAGAGGTTCGGATGGCGCGTCTTCCGTACGACGCTGGATATGCCGCCCGACCGAGTGCGCGGAACGGTACTGTCAGGGGTAGCGTCCCCCGCTGCAGGCCTTTCGGACGGTAAAAGGGGACTGCATCCCTTTTACCGTCCATGAGTGTGGATAGCCTGATCACCAAGTCCCAAACGCACACCCCTGCCCTGGCTATCGGTGCTCCCCGTCCCAAAATATAAGAATCACATAAAAGATTTTACAATACAGGAAAAAATAACATGGCACATGAAGTTGTTTATGATTTGGGAGTACTAGACTGCAGAGCTGACGTTGAAATCACTTAGCAATTTAAAGGCAGTTTTGAATTTGATTTGCAATATTTGCTCTTACGAATACCATGTATTATGTCATAAATCACCTAGAATACCATGTATTTAAGGACTAATTTTTAATGATTTGACCTTTCATAGTTTAGTTGCAATGCATGTAAAAAAATAGAAACACATACAAGTGTGGTCAATCTTCAATGTCATTTTGAGTATATCAGACCAGGGTCACCAGAGGGTGAAAAGAGGTGTGCAAAACACTGTTTGCGCACTGTACACAGAGTAAAAAAATAATGATTGCGCACTGTATACAATACATATGCACTACCGGGTGACCATGGTCTTAGTGCCACATAGTATTCACTAATCACAAGCTAATTATATCACTAGCTAGGTTTACGCTAGCATCGAACTAGAATAGCTTTGCACTTTGCACACGTTCCTAGTGTTACTCCCTCCGGTCTCTAAATAGGTAACACATTTTAGTTTTGAACATCGATATATCTTTTAAAAATAATTCAATTCATATTTCAAAAATAGTATAGCTAGATGGGTCTTCAATAGCGGCTTCAAAATATTTCTCACTTAGTTTATTTTGAATATATACTACTATTAAATTATGACTTCGCAGGAGTATGTTGGTGGGGTAAAAGGAGGCAAAGCACGTGGCAGAAAGAAAATCACAACAAGAGCGTAAGCGGTGGCTGGTGACTGACCATGATGTAGAACACGAAGGAGGCAACGATGGTGTGGTAGGTAGCGTCCGAGCCAGGAGTCGGCGATGGCGAAACGACAACAATTGTGACACAATGGCTTTGGATTTAGATCATGTGGGGCTACTGCTCATGAACAGGCAACTTCCTCGTTTTTAGATATCCGAGGTGCATTTGGTTGGAGGTAAATTGATGGAATGGAATGAGAATTTAGATCTAAGAGATTTGAAGTCTCTCTGTTTAATGGGAGTAGGAGTTTTGGTGTGGCGGTGTTGGTGGACTTTATCTTCTGTTCATTGGGTTTTGCCACCCCTCTTCTGTTATTTTTTTCCCCATGTTATTTATTTATCTCTCTGCTCCCTTCTCCCTTCCATGTAATGCGTAATTCAACACCAAATTCTCTTGCCGTCCATTCATGAAAAAAAATCGACATTTACACCCTTAATTGGTATCTTGTCACCTACTCTGTAGACTGTAGCTAACCAACAACAGTTGCCTGCACGGCTTCTTTGTTCTTGTACTTGTAGGTCACCGCGAAGATGACATAGGCGAGGAGCTCGAGGGCGCTGAGCGCGGCGAGCAGCCAGTAGAAGTAGTCGACGTGGCCTCGGTTCAGGTTGTTGGAGAACCAGCTCTGGCCCCTGGCGGTGGTGACGCTGTCAATGACCGACACGAGCGCGCTGCTGATGAAGCTGCCGACGCCGAAGATGCTGAGGTAGAGCGCCAGGCCGAGGCTGCGCAGCTTGTCGGGCACTTGGTCGTAGAAGAACTCCTGCAGGCCGACCATGGTGAACACGTCGGCGGCGCCGAACAGCACGTACTGCGGCACCATCCACCACAGGCTCATCGGCAGCGGGACGCCGGGCTCGTCCACGAGGCCGGCGTCCCGCGCGACGCGGAGCCGGCGCATCTCCACCAGCGCCGCGACCACCATGGACACGAGCGAGAGGAACATCCCCGTGCCGATGCGCTGCAGCATGGTGATGCCGGATGGCCGGCCGGAGTACCGGCTGGCCACGGGCACGACGACGCGGTCGTAGATGGGGATGAAGACCACGATGGTGATGCTGATGAAGCTCTGCAGCGCGGCCGGCGGCACCTGGAGCCCCTGCCCGATGCGCCGGTCCAGCGTCCCCGCCTGCTTGGTGAAGAAGGTCGACGACTGCGAGAACGCCACCGCGTAGAGCAGGCACGTCGCCCATACCGGGAACAGCCGGAGGACGGCCTTGGCCTCCTTGACGAGGGTGGCGGCGTTGCTCGCCACCACCTGCCCCTCCTCATCGACAGAGGCCGGCGCCGCTCCATTATCGTCGTCGGGTTGATGCAGAGGGCCCGCCTTCCGCCTGCTCCTCCACGCGGCGAAGGACTCGCGGGCGCGGGCGAGCGGCCCCCGCTTGCCGGCGGTGACGTAGTAGCGGTAGGTGCGCGTGCCGAGCAGGAAGACGGCGAGCGCGGCGGCCATGACGGCGCAGGGGATGCCGAAGCCGAGGCCCCAGCCGATGTTGTCCTGCACGTAGCTGAGGAGGACGAGCGTGACGGCGGTGCCGGCGCACATGCCGAAGTACCACCAGTTGAAGAAGGAGCTCCGGGAGACGGACTCCTTGGGGTCGCTCTGGTCGAACTGGTCGGCGCCGAACGCCTGCACGCACGGCTTGTGCCCGCCCTGCGCCACGGCCACGACATAGAGAGAGACGTAGAAGAAGGCCACCTGGTGGGCGGACGGCGCGCACGCCTGGCCGGCGCCGCACTGGTGGCCGCTGCTGCCGGGGGAGAACATGGTCGAGAAGGCCAGCATGCCCAGACCCTGCGTCCATTAATTTTTCCATTTCAGCAACGTGAAGTAAACAGTGTCAAGGCATAGTTTTTATTTTTGACGGAAGTCAAGGCATAGCTGCAGGCCCAAATTTAGATGATTTCTATCCATGGGCCGGGCCTTTTCACAGCTGTATTCAAACATGAACTGAGGAGCATGGGCCATAAAACTGTTGTTTGAAGCCTGGCCCAAAAAGCCTAGTTGCTGTTTAGAGAAATCCTGGCCCATCAGCTCAAGATCCACAACCTAAACAAGAAAGGAAGAAAAAAAAAAAATTCTGAAGACCACCAGCTGCTCCCGATATTTTAACGTCAACATGGCACGACAGTGCTCAAATGCAGTGTACCTGTGCTACTGTCTAGTCTACTACAGTAATAGAGTAGCTGAAGGTTCCTAGATCTTGCCTGCCCATATGCAGATGCAGGAGCCGCCGCCCAACGTGGAGTTTTCAAAGGAAGAGTGGACAACCAAACTACCGAAGCAAGGAGACAAGAAGCGCGAAAGCGATACGCCGATTTGGCGTCTGGGTTGCTTACGAGGATGTAGAGGAGCGAGGCGATGACGATGGTGCGGTAGCGGCCGATCCACTTGTCCGCGAGGGCCCCGCCCAGCAGCGGCAGCAGCTGCGCCACGCCGTTCCACAGGTTGATGGCGGCCGCGGCCGCCGCGGTGCCCTCCCCGAGCGGGCCCGTCAGGTAGCTGATGAGGTTCGCCGACACGCCGTAGAACGCGAACCGCTCCGCGATCTCCACCGCTGCAGCGTGCAGGATTATTCATGGGGCCGGGGCCGGCCCAGGCTCTGGGGGTCAGTACAGGTTCACTGGCTGCCAGCGGTAGAGATTTGCATACCGACGAGAGGGGTGGAGGAGGAGAGAAGAGGCTTGGAGACTTGCCTATGATGAAGAGCGCCGACCTCCAGCCGCCGGTGGCGCCGCGGACGGCGGGGAGGCCGCGGTGGTCCACGGCCGCGTCCGCCATGGCGCCGCCGCCGGTGAGCGCGAGCAGGGGTTCGGAGTCTGAGCCGCCGGAAGGCATCTTCGTTCGCCCGACGGAGGAGCGGGCGAGCGGCCGGAGAAGCTGGAATCGAAAGGAGCTAGCTCTGGCACACGGCGGCACGCACGGAGGAACTGCTGCTGTCCAGCCAAACCTGGCCTCAAGTGGAGTTGCTCTCCGACACTCGCCGACCCCGCCTCGCCTCGCCAATTATTGATGTACGGCCGGCCACCAAGTGTGCTCAGACAAATAATAGACACCGGAAGAGCGTGTTGGGCTTGCTCGAGTGGCTAAAAAAAAAGCCCGCGCGGCCTGTGACACACTGCGTCACTGATGGGCGTCGTATGTGAAAAAACGAACCTGTGCTCAAAAAAAAAAAAATGAAAAAACGAACCTAAGACATTTTAAAAAAACGAACCTAAGAAATGATCGGGCGCGCTGGTATGATTTTTTTGGCAGAAAAAACCTCACTCATTTTGTATTTTTGGATAGTTATGCTATCCCTAAACAAAATGCCTAAATGCATTATCTATCTCTATTTATCTACTATTCCAACTATCTCTCTGTCTACAGTAGTGCTACAGTGTACAACAGTACTGTAGACATCCAAAATATTCCACCCATTGGGGATGGTCTATCTTTACCTTACAATCCAAAATATTCCACCCATTGGGGATGGTCTATCTTTACCTTACATCAAACTGATATAATTTGACTTAGTGCAAAATGGAAATCTAGTGATACATGGGTGGTTACTGCCTACAGCGCCAGATTTCTCAAAATGAGGCAACCGCTGGAGTGAGCCTAATAATGCCGAAGAAAGCTAGATAATCCAATGAGACCGACATATGGTATAGTGGCACGAAGAAGGTGATTGTATAGGCGACATTGGATAATTCACCAAGAAGGTCGAATGATATGATGTTGGGACCAGAAAATCTAGCACCCCACCATGGTCGAAAAATGTAATAGTTGAAATATGTGCCCAATAATAAGGCAAATGATATGGTGCTTGAGGCCGAATGATCTATTGCGTGTGTGAGAGGAGGGGGCTAGTTTTTGAACTTGCCCTATATATGCCCCTACCAAAATGAGACCACAAAAATATTTTGAAGCTAGAGGGATTGTTGCCACACATATTTGATAGTTTCAACTACCAAAGCTTTAATGTTGAATATGAAAAGCAATTGGTATAATATTAAGAATTTTATTAGCATTAGGTTAGGCTTTCTTATTGTATCTTTCTAGGTGATTAACCTACTAGAGTAAGGTGAGGCTTTAATATAACTTTTCTCCTATGGAAGTGCAACAAGCAAGCAACGAAATGTCTTATATTAAAAAAAGCAAGCAACGTTTCTTATTGGAGGTCGGTCTCTCATATGATTTATCTTCCTGCGTGTATCTGAAAAAGACATGGCATAACAAAACTGCAGTAGTACAAAAGGAGTTTTCATTCGTTTTCAACTTTCAACTACCATCCCTATTCGCTGCATGTGATCCCCATGTTCCTCGTTTCCTATCCCAAAATTCAGCAGCAATTTCTACAGTCTAACATCAAAAGGGAGAAATATTGGCTAGCTTGCTGGCGGCGCCCTGGACATGTCACTTCAATGTGAATGTGACGGATGCATTGAAAAATGACGAGTTAAAGCTCGATGTATGGTATCCTCGATTGAGGTTGAGGGTCGTCTCATCAGTCATCAGTGGTAAGTGGCACTATTCCCACTTCTAGCTTAGGGTGCTGCCAAAGGGCAATATGCATGGCCTCGAATCCCTCGATGATACGGAAGCGGGTTTACTATTTTTCATTGATTCATCAAAAGCGGATTGACAGATTGAGATGCTATAATTAAATTTCGTCCTTCTATAAAGCTACTTTCAACCCGTGAGTCTATCCAACCCTGCGTATCCACTATTTCAACTAACTTCTTTCTATCTCTTTTCTACAGTGCAAAACAATGTTTTGATGTTTTGAGCCTTTTTTGGACCATCTAGTGAGAGAGCCTAAGAACATATAGCTTCATATAATTGGTTATATGTGTGTGGGTGCGCACGTCTGTTAGCACATTGGCAAATGGTGATGGCCATTGATATTTGTGTTAAAACATTGGATATCATTATTGTCCTAAAGAGAAATGACTGGGGTGTTTCTTTTGTTATGCTCAACATACTGCCCCTCACTATCGTTTCATGTATATGTCAAAAAAAAAAAAAAAAAAAAACTTCACCACAAATCGATTGATCATGCAGTAGGACTACCTAATACTACTTATTTGATCTGTCCACAACATAACCAGGTATTGGCTTGCAGTGAAGAGTTCTTAAGAAAAAAAGGTGTTTGTGTTTGGCGCCTAAGTTAAAATTAAAATGAGTAAAAAGTAAGACAACAAGGCCCTATTTGATAACAAAGTATTTTTAGAGTATCAGAGCAAAATCATAGTATTGCTCAATACTGTAGTATTTTTAGTTCAAAGTTGTTCGGTTGGACCATCTAAACCACAATTTTCAATACCATGGTATAGTCAAAACTATAGTATTTTTGAAATTTTGGATACCTCAGTATTCTCTCGGTTTTCTCTCAGCGCGCGTCGGCCTGGTTATTGCCCGTCCGAATCCTCTCATACGGAGTGTCAAAAAAAAATCCTCTCATCCGCTACCCTCCCAGTGCCGCGTTGCCCGCTCTCCCTCGCCGCGCCGCCGCCTGCTCTCCCGCGCCGCGCCGCCCTCACGCCGCTCCGCTGCCTTGCCGCGACGAGCTCGAATCCCGCCGGCGCGCTCAAATCCGCCGTCCCGCCGCGGCGAGCTGCCGATGTCACGCGGCCCTACCTCCAGTCGTCCCGCCGCGACCAATCGTCACCGATGCGCGGCTCCTCCGGTGTGGTCCCGCCCCCGCTGCCTGTCCACGGCGACTGCGGCTGCGCCTCGCCTACAGCCGCCCTGCCGCATGGCTCCTTCGGCACGGTGGCCTTCTGCGCCGACTGCCTCCGCGGCCGCCGTCTCTCCCGCCACGGGCTGTGTTTTTTTGCATGATAGTGGCAGTCAAGAATACTGATTTAGGTGTATGATGATATTTGTTGCCGTGATTTTGGGTTGGGATTGTATTTGTTGCATGGTAGTAATCAAGAACACTGTAGAATCAAACAGGTGCTGGTTTAAAAAGATATTACAATTTTACTACAGTATGTAAAAACCATGACATTGATGTTACAACTAAAAAATATTGTAGTATTCTAAAACCACAATATCGAAAAACTTCGATATCAAACATGGCCTAAGATGAGTTATAGCCTTGAATTTTTTTAGTTCCACCAATTATACGTAGAAAAGACAAGGTATACTCGCTAGAAGAATTAAGAAAGGGAGAGAAAAACGTGAAAATGAAGGAAAAAAAGGAGGGGGGGTGGGGTGCGGGTGCTAAGATACCCGGTGTGATATAGCAACCACCCACAATTCTTTGTTGTTTTTTGCATAATACTAGTACGTGATAAGGAAAAGAGCAACAATCGAGAGCTAGCTGATCTGACGAAAAAAAGGAGTGGAGAGGGAACGAATGCACGTATTCGCGGCGTTCTGCTTACTAGGATGTAGATGAGCGAGGCGAGGACGATGGTGCGGTAGCGGCCGAGGCAGGAATCGGCGATCGCGCCGCCGAGCAGCGGCAGCAGCTGCGCCGTGCCGTTCCACGCGTTGAGAGCCGCCGCCGCCGCCGCGACCCCCTCGCCCAGCGGCCCCGTCAGGAAGGTGATCAGGTTCGCCGACACCCCGTAGAACGAGAACCGCTCCGCGATTTCCACCGCTGCATCATCGGAATATACTGTGTCAGCAGCAAGAAAAACCGGAGATACGCTGCGACGACGCGAATCACAAAATTAACTTGCCTATGATGATGGAAGCCGACCTCCAGCCGCCGGTGGAGGCGCGGGCCGCGGGCCGGCCGCGGTGGTCCACCGCCGCGTCGACGACGGCGCCACCCGCCGACGCCGCGCCAGCTGTGTCGTCCTCGGCGCCGTCCGCCATTACTCTTGAACTGGATACGTGTCCGACACACCCGGCGACGACGTGTCTGGTGATCAATCGATATCTTCACCGGATCGGACGGAGCAGGGATTGGGGAGGCGTAGGCTATATATAAGGCGCCGTGGACTCTGGAGAAAATCAAGGCAATCAAGCCCCAGCCGGAGATATATGAACACAGATCCTCGTGCATGCCCACTTCTTTATTTCCAGCAAGTTGACTTTTAATTGGCCGTGATCGTGATGGTGATCGTGAAAGGAACAACGATATTACTGTAGATGGTTTCGCTATTAACGAAATGGCTGAAGAGGCACGCAATATATATATATATATATACAAGTCCATCCACCAACTTGCTTCGAGTTCGAGGTGCATGCACGAAGCAGTGAAGCAGTCACGCTCACGCAGTAGCTAGCTATACACTTGCTAGCCTCGGCGGCGGCGACGACTAGTAAAAATGGCAAGGGTTAGCTAATTAGCTATCTCCAAAGAAAATATTAGAAATAAAAATTTTGATAAATTTTTAGCGCTGTTTCGCACTGTTACGTAGCAACACGTAGAGTTTGAAACGAGGAATGGAAATAAAGGTGCTCTTTAGGCTGTCTCCAATAAGACTCCTCAAATCTCACTCCTTATCACTGTTCCAACCATCTCTTTTTCTGTCTATAGGGCAACATTTATGTTAAACAGTGCAAAACAGCGTGCAAGCCTTTTAGAAACCATTGGAGACGGACTTAGAGATAGTCTTACTACAGATTCAAAAACGTGTACGTGGACCATACTGCCGCTTGCCACGTGGGACACAAGCTGATCGAGAGAGGTCCCTCGTTGGGCTACCTCGTGCTTGGCTTGTGTGCAGGCTACGAAAAAGAAGAAAACAACTTGCATGCCTGCAGAGTCCAATGTACATGCATGCATGCTCCAACGTTCGTCTCTCTCCCATGCACGCCGCCAACCTGGCGAGCCATCCGCAGTCCATCGCTTTCCACGAACCGCAGCCGAGACGACATTGCCATCTTCCAACCAGAGAAGAATTCAAAGGCTGGGAAGGGATTCCAAACTTCTGAACACAAATGAAACTTTTGGTCTTCATCGAAAAAACAAAACAGG
Organism: Paspalum notatum; assembly: GCA_022530915.1. Classification (NCBI taxonomy): domain Eukaryota; kingdom Viridiplantae; phylum Streptophyta; class Magnoliopsida; order Poales; family Poaceae; genus Paspalum; species Paspalum notatum. The sequence goes on from CM039692.1 coordinate 32,607,147, forward strand.
AAGCTTACTTTCCGTGAACGTCTGAACACTTGAAGCTAAACCATCAGTCAGTGCAATCCCGATACTCAGTTTCAACCTCTTTCAAATTGCTAAACTTTTGACCAAATGATAACTGCGTCCGTCTCTAGGGGGGCAAAGAATCTCTCGCGCGTCGCTGCGGCCGGGCGGCGGTTCCTTACCTCTTCCCTCTCCCGCCAACTATCCACACCTCTCTCCTTTATACTCTCTCCGCGTTTGGATGTGGGTATTGAGTTAGGAATCAAGGAATTGAAATTATATATAGTCAGCTCACTGTTTTGAAATTTGATCAAGAAATTTGGCTCCAATTTACAATACATTTTCAACGTGTATTTAGTTTTGAGACTTAATAATTTTGTTGACTACATTTAATATAATACCACCATCCAAATGGACCCTTAGTTCTATATATGAAGGCCTATGGCCCTGTTGGTAGGGCCGACTCCATGTCTGGCAACAGTCAGCAACAAGTTTGGATGAGTTAACCAAACTAATCTTATATCTTATATATCTAAATAGCTGGTTCCCACTACCTATTTTTCTCAACATGCGTGAAGCCACATTATTTTTGGAGCTCGCTAAGTCCCATGCCACATCATCATCCAGCAAGGCCTATATTTATATCTTTATATTGATTTTTTTTGTGGCTTTACACATGCAATACTTCTCTATGACATATACGCCAATATCACTCAAATTTCCGCAGCTACGCTCAAAAAATTTATGTTATACCTTTTATAAGTACAACATTACACAATTCACGCAGCAACGCGCAGGGTTTTGTCTATTAATCTAATTAATCTCACAACAGAGAAAGGTTTTTGCTACCACTGGTTAGGGTGTCGGGGTGATAGGCTTCTCTAGGGAACTTTTGAATCATGGCACATGGAAAATATATTCGTCGTAAACCTATCTAATTTACCAAGATAGCTAGGATTCACTTGGTCACTAACAAAGTGTATTTTCCACCTGTCATTTCCATCTCTTTTAATTCATCAGAGTGTATTGGATAACTGAACATCCTTGAATGCCTATTGGGTTCATCCCCTTTATTTTGGTCAGAAGAAAAATCCAGTGATATTTGAATCACCCAATATAAAACATAGGGTCTGGATTTCTGGAACAGAAAGAGATAGCTATGCAAAAAAGCTAATCATGTGGCCTTTTCTATTATATGCTAATACTTCCTCAGTCGCAAAATATGAAAAGTACGTGTTCTGTTTCACTAGGACATGCATTTGGTCAACAATTACAGCAATATATAACTTTTGTCATACTAATATAAAGTTATGATTCGGATCCAATATATGTCGTGTTAATTGAGTCTATTTGTCACATTTGTGTCATAACAAAAAAAACACATATTGTATTTTGGGATAGAGCGAGTAATGGCAAAATCACAAATAGACAATCGGCTTGTATAATCTTGCTATCTTTGGCCAAAGTGATCCATTCAATTTCAATCACATGATCACAACCATGAGTGGGTACAAACGTTGAGTGCGCGTACACATCCCAACCATCCCTCTCCTTATAGAATTTGTGGTGTCATGTGTGAGGGTAAAAGTGCAATGAGCCTGATCAAAGTAATTTTGTGCTATGTTGTTATTGGATCTTTCCCCACCTCACCTATGGTCCTACCTCTAGTGGTTCTAGCTACCTCTATCCTCTTCCCTCCTCTCCCTCCACTGTACGCAGTGGTATCACGCTTCTCTCGTAGTGTGTGCCACCATAGACAATTGGTCGGTTTGAAGGAGCAAATGGTGAATGCATGGTGTATTTTGTCAACTTTGAAAACTATATGTGTGGGGGTAAAAATAGATTTTACCCTTTAAAAAAATTGTCTACCTTTTTTTTTGTAAAATTGAAGTGAGAAATGTGACACACTTGGACATGGACTTGGTGGTTTCTTTATACAGGCAGACCAAGCATACCGACCGCACCATGCATCTGTCTGGCCTCGATCTTCAGCGACGACAAAGCCATGCACCGATCGACAGCGACGCTCGAATTGCGGATGTCAGCTGGTTACTACTATCTAATATACTACGTGTTGATGTCGATCAGCTGTAGCTGCATCTATCGACTGTGGCATCAATTTAAGCTTTCTCCTCATAGGGATAGCGGATTACCAGTGAGAGAGAGAGGGCATGCATGCAAATTAAGGTCGCTTTAATTTGGATTGCGATCGAGCAGCTGTGTCGTAATTCAAGTAACGTTCCTGGATACGTGCGTTCAAAAAAAAGTAACGTCTCTGGATGTACGTACGTTAAAAAAAGAGAGTAACGTTTCTGGAGAGATCGATCTAACGTCGTCACAAATTAAACCGGCCCTCTCCTATAAATCGATCGGCTTCCACACCACACCAGCCAGGCGGCTCCTCATCTCCCTAGCTCGCAAGTCACAAACGCCCAAGGCAAGCTCCACCATCTGCGTCCTCTCCTGCAAGCAAAGCACGCTTCCGGCCGCCACTATGGCCGCGAAGCAGCAGCAGGCGGCGGCGGGCAAGCTGCTCTTCTCGCTCTCGCTCGTCCTCCTCCTGCTCCTCGTCCAGGTGAGCATCAAAGCATGCATGCAGACACACAAGCTTATTGATTATAACAAATTAAAAGCGCTTATTCGTTCTCTGATCGATCATTCCTCACGCACTCTTCTCGTGTTCTGCAGACCACTGCTCCCCATGGACAGGCTCACGGTGCCATCGGTAAGTCCGGCGCCCGCCATCAGTGTGTGGTTAATTCTACATTTCAACCCTGCTTCTTCTTCTCTCTTTCTGTTCAGAAGATGTCAGGATGCATATATGCATGTGCATATCTCTGACGACCAATGCTGATCTTGATTGTGTTCACGCACGCAACGCATATCATGCAGACTGCGGCGCGAGCTGCTCGCACCGGTGCAGCGAGTCGGGGCGCCCCAAGATGTGTCTGAGGGCGTGCAACACCTGCTGCCAGCGCTGCAGCTGCGTCCCGCCGGGCACCTCCGGCAACGAGGACGTCTGCCCCTGCTACCGCGACATGATCACCAGGGACGGCAAGCACAAGTGTCCCTGATGATCCATCGTCATCTGCGCACACAGAACCCAGTCGTCCCGTCGTCAGATTACTGCCAAGACATGATGCTATATACCATCTACCATATGTTGATATGCATGATATACTAGCCGGTTATTCCTACCTATCCAGTCACCTACTGTACTGGCGCTTCAGCCATGCATCGTCCACCTAGATGGCTAGATAAGTAGATATCAGTCCATCGTGTCTGCATTGCATGCAGCACTAGACAATAATAATAAAGAAAAGCTTGGCTCTATGTCGTCTCTGTGCATTCCGATCATACATGGATACATAGTACTCCATGTGGTGACGCTCCTGGCGCCCAACTGTGGTGGTAAACATCTCGATCCTGTCATTCATGGTAAGATTAAAATTGCCAATTTTAAAATGTTTCTCCTCCTGTAAACAGCATCCACACATTTCATTTTTTTTCTCAACACGGAGACGGAGACATTATTATTGGCAATCAAATTTGAAATCCACATACCATGAGGGGATTGCTTAGGTTTCATAAGGGCATGCATATTAGATTTTCTCATGGTTCTCCTTAATTAATTTGTCTAGCTAAGAAGTAAGGACGGCAATATGCAACTATATTGGGAGACAGAGAGAGTACTTTGTTTTGAGAGAATGTGTAGTAACAGAACTAAACACAACTTTTGAAACCAGAAAACCGGTTTGTGTAATCTTGCCATCTTTAGCCCAAACAACCCATTTGATTCCGAGCAAAACCATGAGTGTGTATCTACCATCTGCATCGCCATGGAATTTGATGTGTCATAAGACACCTAGAAAAAGTGCATGGACAACAAACTTACCAAGTGCATGATGGTATTGGTATTGCTAATTAGGCTATACTCACCAGTGGGTGCATTTAGATGTGCAAAATATTGTATGGACACTATAAACACAGTGGAGTTTGAAATCTATGCAGTGGCCAGTGGGATATAGGTGGGCTGTTGAGGTCAGCGTCAGCCTTAGAGAATATTTTGAAGCATCATTTTTTAAATTTTTTAGGATAAAAAAATTTGAATGCTTTAGTAGTACCCCATGCGTCTGTCTCGACTTCCTCTTCCCATTTATTTGTTAGAAAGTGTTGGCACAATCGTTTAACTGCGTGCTAATTTCCCAGCAAATTATTGAGTGATGACCGAAGTTTGAACACTGCGAGGGTCCATATATGCCACTTCCAAAATCCCAAGAATTTGCAAAAAAAAAAAAAAAGGGGGGGGGGGGGGGGGGTGTGTGGTTCATATACTCTATAAAACGGAACTGGGAAGTGTCACACTTGGCGCCTTGGCGGTTTTCTTCATACAGGCCGACGAAGCATGACCGACCGCGCAATCTGTCCGGCCTCGACCATGGCAACAACGACGACGACACGGCCGTGCACCCCGACAGCGACGCTCCCTAATGCAAGCCAGCAATGGTCGCCATCAAATGCGTGTCCATGCAGCTGTATAGCTATATCGAGTGTAGCGCCAATTAAGCTTGCTGCTCATGGCGGATTACCGAGTGTCCGAGTGGTGATGGCTCGATCGACCGGGTAGCTAGTTTTGCAAGCTGATCTGACTCTGAGCGTCGTAGCAGCGTTCGCGGAGACATCGAGCGCCGCACGGAACTACTCACCACGCCGAGCTCGTGTCGTGCGGCAAGCCTGCGTGCCGCGCACTCTGCCACTGCCAGTGTCCGTCGACGAAATCCTCTTCATCTCCTACATACGGCCGCCGGCCGGCCGGCCTATAAATTGGCCCGGCGCAGCAGCCTGCAGACTCCTCGTCTCTCACGCACAAGTCACTCACAGGGCACAGACAAAGAAAGCACCAGCTGCGTGTCTCGATCTCTTGCAAGCAAGCTAGCCGCCGCCATGGCCAAGGCCAGGCTGCTCTTCTCGCTCTCGCTCGTCGTCCTCCTGCTCCTCGTCGAGGTGAGCACACACGCACACGAGCTGGGTTGTTTATATATGTATTGGTTAACAAAACCTAGCGCTGCTTCTCTGTTCGATGATCATGCATATGCTAATTCTAATAAAACAAATCGGTTGGTTCTTGGTGGCCTGTCTGCTTTCTTCTCGATCGCGTTCTGCATGCAGACCACTGCTCCCCATGGACAGGCTCACGCCATCGGTAAGTCCGGCAGGCAAATTCTACAACTTCTGTTTCTTATTCTTGCTCTCTCAGCATGAACATGCATGGCATGGCAGACTGCGGTGCGCGGTGCTCGTACCGGTGCAGCAAGTCGGGGCGGCCCAAGATGTGCCTGAGGGCGTGCAACACCTGCTGCCAGCGCTGCGGCTGCGTTCCGCCGGGCACCTCCGGCAACGAAAACGTCTGTCCCTGCTACGCCAACATGACCACCAAGAACGGCAAGCACAAGTGCCCCTGAATCATCCGTACGTGATGATCCATCGTCCATCCATCCATCCGAGTGCACGCATGCAGTCCCAGCATCGATCATCTCAGCTTCCCAATACATGCGCATGATGCTACTCCTACTACTAGTCTACTATTACCGCCACTCTGAATTACGCATCAAAATCACAGCAGACCTCTATATATCTGCTTTGCTGAACAAATAAAGTTTAAATGTAAGGTAATATATATGATCATCCATGAAATGGGAATTGCTCCATTAATTAAGCACCAGGCCTGGTGCGCAGAAACTTTGCGGATTCTTGTGTGCCCAGCGCCGGCCTATGCGCAGTGCTGCTGCGGGGTTCCCAGTGGCAAGTTCGTTGGCACGCGCGCCGCACACGGGCGCCTTGTATGCTTGCTTGCATGTGACCATCGATGATCGATCGATATGATGTGACCAATGCAAGCAAAAACAAACAAACAAAAAAGCTGGCAGCACTGCTGACCAAAGGATCAAATCACTAGTACTACCATCGTAGGAGCTGTGGCAACAGACGGCAACGATCTGCTCATGCAGTCTCAGCGGCGGATTCGCATGTTGTTGTTGGTTCTTGTTTGGAAAGCGTGCGTGCGGTGCGGTGCTGCTTGTCCTCGGTGAAAATCCTATCAAGGCCACAGGCCGCTTGGATTGTGTGTAGGAACGCTACACTAGATGCTGTGCGGTGCAGATGTATATCAGCTTGATTTATATCGGACCGTCTGCTCAGTTCATCTGGCCTGTTCTTCACTTCCTAGTCCTTTCCATAAATTATGACGGGTTAACTGTCTGAAGGGGTGTGATGGACAGCTCGGTCTATAACTCTATACAAACTTTGCCTATCTTCATCTTCTTTCAGCAACTCACTGGTTCATACATTGGGAGGGGATCGGACTATCCTGTCAATCCAATTGACTAGGACTACGATTTTCAAGCTTCTTCCACTGAACACTGATGGATATTGTGACTCTGGTCCATTCATTTTTGCAAGGCATCAGACTGGCTGATCCCCTTGACTTAACTTGACCCTTGTCTTCAAGCTTCTTCATTGTTCGGACATTGTGATTGCATATGTCTATACAATCTTTAATGGAACAAACTTTCTAGTCCTCACAAATTATGTCCGACCTCACAAATTATGTCAGATTTCAGGGCTCTGCCTACCCTAAAATAGGGGCAGCTCCCCTCGATTCCCGCCCACTAACCAGCTAACGGGGCAGCAATCTTCAGAGGAGTATATTGGCTGCGATTTTTGTGGGTGTGGCAGCTCTCTTGTGGGCAATTTGGTGCACACGAAATGGCCAAATATTTGAGAGAAAAAAGTGCAGTTCTTTTATGCAGGCAATTTTCAGAGGAGCATATTGGCTGCGATTTTGGACATTGCTGCAACATGAAAATAAAAGGAAGACCATCCACATGGTGAGCAAGACATTGGAGGTCGTTGTATTGAAGATTTTCGCCAACAATGGATGAAGAAACAATAATAGACTATTCTTCTAATTATATAGTGTCGTTCCTTTTGTCATTTGTGACCAACATTATGGTTAAAACACTGTAAAAACAGTTTGTATGCATTTGCAGAGACCGAAGGTCACTCCTTTATCTAAAAAAAAAAAGCTAACGGGGCGGCCACCGATGATCTTCATGGCCTTATTTTTCTGCTTTAGATCACTTATTTGAGATGTTTCCCCCTAGTGAGTCACTTGCATCCCTAGAACTAAATCAAATATTCTAACACATTAGTCTAAAACCGTTATGTTGTCGCTCAACCACAAAAATCCAATTAAACACAAATCTTAGAGTCAAATTTCCTTACAAGTTTGGTGTGTCTCTGTAGTGGATGGATTGTTCGTATGTTAACATGTTGCCCTTCAATCTCACTTTTATTGTGGGTGCTTTGACGTGTTGTAGACTTGTAGGACTACCCCACCATAGTGAAGTCCACTAAGTCAACCTCATTTATCGCTAGAGTGAGAAAAGAGTTAGAGATCTAGGCTAACTTGATATTGTTGATCATTTAACTCCTTAATGGGGACATAGGCACAATGTTTGCAATGGAGCCAAACCTCAAATACATTCTTATGTTTGCTTTGTTTTATGTGATTGTTGTTTTGCGTGTAATAAGCCAATATTGTGTGCTTTGTTTTCTATGACTCAAACCATCACTTCATCAAGCCAATATAGTTGGTGGTTGCTAGTAAAGTTAGTGGTAAACTAGAGTTTGTAATTGTTGTATCTTTGCCTCTAGAGTAGTTGTAGTGTTAATTTAGGATTAAACTTACCTCCTTCAATAGTATTAATTTAGTCACTCTAATAGTTTACCTACCTATAATTACTTTCACCTTGAAGTTGTTGTAAAAGGTTTTTGGAGGTTACCCTGTTTGGATCTAGGTGACTAAACCCAAACTGACTAAACCTTAGTCACTGATGACTAAAGTACCAAACAGGAGTGACTAAAAACTGACTAAAGTGCCAAAACTGACTAAAGATTTTTTAGTCACCAAGGAGGAGCTAAATGGTGACTAAATGCAACAGCTAGTTCATTTTAGTCCCTTGGATCCAAATATGGGTGGCTAAAAGTGGCTAAAGTCACTGCTTTAGTCACTGGATCCAAACATGGGTAGCTAAAGGTTTAGTCACTGGTTTTAGTCACTTTGGCTTTAGTCACTTGGATCCAAACAGGCCCTTAACCCTCCTAGGTGTCATTACCGGACCCAAGATCATTTCAATAACCATTAGAAAAATTGAGGAAAAAAAAAAGAAAACTAAATGTATTTATTTTATCCATGTTACCGTGTACAATATGTCATAAGAAAAAACTTATAAATAAATTCCAAAAAAATTACTACATCTATAAAAAGAAATGTCACTCTAACATTCAAATTTTGTCCCATAAAATGTGCGATTTTAGCTCTAGACTGGCTAAGACCTAAATCAATTCATGGGAAGGTTAGCTTTTTGGCGTTCATGCATGTGGTTAGGTTTTTTATTAAAATAACTTTGCTCCTAGAATGATCGCTTGCAGATGGCCCAGAAAGCTAAATATATACACATCGTTAAGTTTCTTCTCTTTTATTGGAAGGAACAAGAAACCAAAATAGTGGCACCAGATGTAAACAATAGGATCTTTTGTGCAGTCCCTGAATTGTGTAGCAGTGATTTCGTAGGCCGCTCAGGCTCGATCAGTGAAGTATTACAGGTTCACGGTTCGCTAATTGCGGACACGGGACTTCCTATCTGCCTACCGGAAGAACATTAACCAAGCGAAATAAAAAGCCCACAAAGCCCAATAACAATTTCAGATGTTAAAATATATTTATTCAACAATTGCAAATATTTAATTCAACATCTCATTTGACAGATCCAACATTTTGCAAATGCTAGTTCAACAATTTATATATGGAATGTTGAATTAGTGTAACTAGAACGTCGAAATAGCAGTACATCGAAAGTTGAACAAGGGTAGCTAGAATGTTGAAAGAGTAGATCAGTACATTGGAACAAAGAGCGATTGCGCACGGATCACATGCCGGTGGCGCTAGGGCAGCACACGGCGGCGAAGCCCCCCGCCGCAGCCCGCGGCGGCGCCCCGACGGCGCGCGGCGACGCCCGGACTGCCCGCGAAGGCGCCCGGACGGCCCGCAGCGGCGGAGGAACCCTGCATAGCAGAGAGCGGCGGCACCCCTCCCGGACGGCCCGCGGCGACGGCGGAGCCCCGCGCAGCAGAGTGCGGCGGCGCCCCCCGGACGGCCCACGGCGACGGCGTTGCCCAGCGCAGCAGAGTGCGGCGGTGCCCCCCGGACGGCCCGAGGCGACGGCGGAGCCCCTCGGGCATCGAGCGGCGGCGGTGCCCAAGAGGCAGCGCGTGGGGGCGCCCCCGAAGGCAGCCGAGGTGTGTGTGGGGTGGCGGTGGACGGTGGAGATAGCCTCCGCGAATCTCAAACACTGTTAGGTGAAGTTTCTTCCGGAAGATGATAGAAATTTCGTGCGGACACACGCTCAGTGTAGCACTGGTTTCGTGGGCCGCTCGGGCTCACCGTTGTGATGGGCCCTTGGGCCGTGGCAGGCTGTGCGATGTGAGGGTTCCCGTCACCCGCAAGTGCGCCGTAGCGGAGCGTCGTGGGATCGTGAGCGGACGGCGATCCGGCTCGTCCCGCTGCCTGACGTCGTTTTGGGAACTGAATACCCCCAAGTCAGAGGATCTCGTTCCTCCAGTTCTTCCCTTCAGTCGTTCGTTCGCCCCGCGTGCGCTCCCGACTCCCGTGCCGACGACTAGGCGACCGCCGCCGCCGCAGCAGCCCTGCATCAGTTCCCGTCGTCGCCCTTCCCCGGCGACGAGCACCCACCAGGTATGCCCACCTCTTCCGTTCCCTTATACTGCTTTGCGAAATCGAGGACCTAAACCCTAAGCTATTTGCGTATTTTGTATTCGGATCTGATCTAATTACAAATAGTGTATACATGTATTATGCCTGCTGGCTTCGATTTTTTTGGGGGCAAAAAATTGCCTGGCGGTCCCTGTACCAGTGTAGTGGTTATGCAACCTTCTTCTATCTTGGCAGTAGGAGACTTTGGGGGAATTTTGCTGCTTTAACCAAAGACTGGGCATATCTGAGCACTGAAGCACTACTTGCCTGCTTTATGTAATTATTATGAGGAGCCATGTTTTGCTGCCAATCTTGTTTTTAATCCATGGATTGTGAGGCGAGAACCTGTTCCTTTCTTCTGATGTGGCAGGGGATCTTCCCTGTTTCTCACGATTCTCATACTTACGCTTTGACGCCTTTTCTGAGAAATTAGTTCATTGGGTGTATATCTACAAGATAACCTCAGCCCTTGTCATTGTCAACATGCACAGGCTAAATGTGTTATTCCATTTAACTTGGGCTCACATGTTATTTTATGCTACATGCTTCTTGGTTGTATTAATTTGAACACGGAAGAATAAGTTCTATACGAAGATTTAGCCATTGTCATCACTCATTTGTCATTACAAAGTACAAACATGCACATACTATACATAAGCATGTCGTTTCCTTCATATTTGGTTCACAATTTGCATAATTCTTTGTGCTCAATGTGCTTTTGAGTTGTCAAATTTGAGCCCTGAACATAAATCTCATTGATTATCAATCAAATTTTGCAACCTACATGCCTACGAATGAATGTCACGGACCACCATTTTCCCCACAATTCAGCAGATGCATTGGGTTTTGGGGATTGATTCTACTATGCAACATGATTTTACCAGATAATAAGTGACATTTTGGACATTGTACATGTTATTCATCTCCCGAACACAATTTTGACCACTATGTTTTGTTATAATACAGTATATATTTGTAACACGCAGCACAAGTACACTACTGTGTAACAACTCATTGATACAAATCTACTCAGCATTATTTTTCGAACATTCAAACTCAAAACACAGAAAAATAATTTTGTGCTAAATTTGAAATGGCTGGTTTGTGATAACCTTATGTTACTTATATGTGACTGGAGGGTGTAGTTATTATTGACTTGTCATTTATTTTAAACAAAAGGAAAAAAGTGAAGCCCAGGCCATAAATTTTGCTGTCACCAGTTATTACTGAATCAGCAATGCTGGTAAAATTGTTTTTGCTCTATGTTGCGAGACTGACTATTTCAATTTTGGCAGAAAGTTGTACTGGGATTGATTAGTGTTGCTACTTTGGTGCTACATATCAACACCGCTGTTCTATATGCATTGGCTGCATGGAATTTCCTGCATGTTCTGATAAATATTTTCTAATAATGCTTAATCCATTGCAGTAACAACCGGTGGGGGTTTCAGCCAGACAGCAACCATGAGTCTCGCTTGTCTTGTATGCCATGGCATGAACAGCCCCTCACACTCTCTTAGAAGCTACTCAGTATCAAGTTCAGAGGAGGAGAGCCGATGTGGGGCTGCTGTGGCCTGCTTAGCTCGAAGAGTAGTAACGCCAGCTGTAAGTTCTACTGCTGTTGGGACATCAAAGGTGACTCCTTTTCCACCCATGGTGACTGGTCAAGGCACAGAGGGCACTCCTCGCCTTCAGCGCAGCCGTGCTGTGTCCAGGGACCTTGTTAGAGATTGGAACTTTGACGAAGTAATTGTCGCAAACTAGAGTAACCTTCAACAGTTATCAGCTGGACTTTGTGCTCTACTTATCAGGGAGGATATTCCTTCATTTGATGTACATTTTTTTCCTAGTAGACGTCTGGAAGTCCATGTTATTATATATCAATACTTAATCACTGGATGGGAAAATGCTCGAGAGGGATGGTGCCTTTCAGGAGCAGTATTTGGATTATTGCAGTAGCTAGGATAAATGTTTAGGGTGTCGTTTCCTATTTCCCGACATGGATAAATTGTCATGTACCTTTATGTATATTATGAATGAATCCAAGTTCAGGCCTGTCTTTGAAAGCTATAGTGATGTTTGATGCATTGCGATTGATGTTTCTAGGCCAACATTTTGTCAGGCATAAGGTAATGTTAAATTTATCTCTGTTCCAACCCCATGTGGTTAGAATAAATGATGGCAGGAACACAAGCTTTTAGGCTGGTCTGGTCCTTGAATGGTTGAAATGAAGATTGGAAGATGGCCTAGGGGTCTAAGTCTAACCCTCTTTCTTTTTGGAAGCATGAAAAGTACCAGTAGTAGACATCAGTAACTGCTCTGAGCCCTACACTAAATTAGCATCACAGATCAATTATGAAATATATTTTCATGATGTATTTATTTGTCTTAGATGTTATTTTTTTGAACATATAATTGAGTCATTATATTAAAGAAGGTTTAGAAATCCTGGGTTATAAAACCACGCACTCTTTCAGCTATTCAATACGCATGCACTTGTAGCAAATATTACGACAATGACTAACTGGACCTATTACGTGCTCAAGAGCAGTTATAAAGAACACTCGAGCACATGAAATAGTTTAACTTATGATAAATTTAGAAAGAACTATATTTTGAGGATGGGGGTACACAGATGGGCATGCTCATCACATCCAAGTGGCGCCAACTATTCCTTTCCCAACAAAACTATTCCTTGCCCAACAATCGGTACTTGAGTCATGTATCTGTAGTGTCCTTCTATTTTTGTTGGCGCCCTCATGTACTCGAAAAAAATCACCTACCCTCTTTTCCTAAAATATAATTTATTTCGCTGAATATATGTCATCCCTTGGGTTGTTCCATGTGTTCTCCATAAGAGACATGAACCGTACAAATGGAGGCACTTGAACATGACAGTTTATAACTTCATGCAAGTTTGATAAGTATCTCTAATAAAATCACCACAAAAACTATAAACGTTCACGGCTTCAAGTTGCCAACATAAAGAAGACATGTTTTTCATTTCTATTCTTGGAGGAAAAAGAACATTACCCATTATAATTCCAAATCTTCAGATACAAAGAAATAGAACATTGCCAACGATAGGAGAAACAGTTTTTTCCAGAAAGAACGATGGATCCTATTTTACATCAATTGATTGTATTTAGTATGATACGAGCATTGCAGAAGCCTTTGGTTTACAGCTGAGTAGCAGCGCGTCAGTTTCATTAAACGACAACTGGGGGCCTGAGCAGAGCCATCGCTTCTTTTATCTTCCCCATTGCAGTTTGCAGTGTCGACATAGCAGCTGCATATGAAATACGAACACCCTTGTCATCTCCAAATGCATCCCCAGGGACAAGTGCAACCTATAATGCGATCCACAAGTAGCACTGTCAATGTTCTTGTATCTCATACTGATATACTCAAAATTTGAGTAGTTTTTTACCTGAGCTTTTTCTAAGAGGAACAAGCAGAGGGACTCAGAGTCCTTGATGGTGCCAAAACCTTCCACCTCAGATCCATAGTAGGAGCTGAAGTCAATAAATAAATAGAAGGCTCCCTGTAAACTTGAAAGCTTAGATACTTTCCTATTACATATTTATATACTAAATAAGTACTTTAAACATACCTGAGGTTCTGATATCTTGACTCCAGGCAGCTCCCTAAAGCTTCTTACAAGGTAATCACGACGCTCCTGGAATGCTTTGACCATGGTTGATACTGCTTCACCGCCAGCATAACCTAGATTCAAAGCTGCAAGCCCTGCCTTCTGTGATATACTACTGGCACCGGAGGTGTACTGAAGTAAACAGGTCACTAGCATCAGGGCTCAGGGTAAAAAGTAATAACCAATTCCATATTTCAAGTCTACAAGATCTGAAGATTGTATGTAATGTAAGAGATGCTGTCCTCCATTTAATTAGTGGCTGCTGTCCTTTTAATTAGTAGAAATGGTGAGTGATAGGGGCTGCTGTCCTTTTAATTAGTAGAAATTGTGGATAAGAGATGCTGGCTGCTGCTGCTTAAATAGTTTGGCAACATGATGTTAGTATCGGTGAACTGAACGTAAATATATTTATACTCATGTTGAAAGTCAAGATGTAAGCACAAAAAGGAACTAAAGATTCTTTGGTGAAATGATCCTTCATTTTGCAAGATTAGCACTCTCACAAAGCAAGGAACGAAGACAACAAAACAGTGATGATGACTGCATTTGTATATGTGAGAAGATAGTATGAAACTATGAATAAAATCAGCTAATATTGAACTGCACATTATTTTTAAGTGAAGGTACAAAGATCTGGGTACGCACCTGGCTTTGGATCTTTCCGCAGGCTGCAACAAAATGTTTAGGGGCAGCTAAGTATCCAAGTCTCCAACCAGTCATAGCAAAAGCCTACAAAAACATTATTAGCTGGGCCATGCATAGGTTCTTAAATATAGCAGAATGCAACGAAAAATGAAATCAACATCTTGACTTATCAACTTCCATTTGTTTATTTTTTGAAATTTTTAGGCCCCATGTGCCCTTACAGCCCTGTTGATTGATTGAGAAAAAAAAAATAAAGATAGGAAAATAATAGCCCGGTAATTACCTTAGAAAACCCATTTACAGTTAATGTTCTTTCCCACATTCCAGGCAATGAAGCAAAGCTTGTGTGTTTAGCAGGTTGATAGATAATATGCTCATAGATCTCATCAGATAAAACCTGGAAGGAAACATTAATAGCGTGGTATATTAATAATCAAGACAAAGTTTTGATGCAAAGAGTCTCAACTCTAAAATAACTTGAATCAAATGAGATCAGAGTGCTAACCAGGAGCCTAGGATGCTTCCTGACTATAGCAGCAATCTCCTCAAGCAACTCCTTAGGATACACAGACCCTGTTGGATTAGATGGAGAGCAGAGAATCAAGATCCTTGATTTTTCATTGATCACTGAGGCAAGTGACTCTGGCCTTAGCAGGAAATTGTCTGATATGCTTGTAGGGAGGATAACTGGCGTTGCACCAGCCAGTCTAGCCATCTCAGGGTAGCTGACCCAAAATGGAGCCGGTATCAAAACCTACGATAAGATAGCGGCTCAATATTTTTAGAGAAGACAATGCAGAGTGTTCCAGAACAATAAGCACACAGAAATAATAGTGTTTGTTGAATCTGGATTAAGTTATACATGCTTGCTGTTAAACTGAAGAATTAAGCAACCACTTAGGCTTATAGGGACTACCTTTCCACCCTTAAAAAATACATCAAGATAAAAGGATCTGATGTGGCTACGATTATGAGCATTCCAAAAATTAATGTTATTATGTAAGAGCATTCCTCCTGATATTTAAATAAAGATGTAATAACTATGTGGACACAATGCTTTTTCGGGGTTTGTTTGATCAAGCCTAAGCTATACATATTATATTATTCACAGTGTAGAAGTTGGAATTAGCGAAATTCTCAAATTGTGGGACCAAGGGCACTAAAACTTTTGGATATTCAGAAGCTGAAGCAATAAGCTAGGTAGCAGAATTTGCAGTTCAACTAAAGAGTAAGGATGTGTCCAAAGAAATAATTAAGCATATGCTGCTCTTATCATGGATACCTAAATGATTAACATGCTACTGTAGTATGTAAGAACATATCTCCGGATGAACTATGCACTGAGAGATAAGAACTTTACTTCATCACCAGGGGAGCAGACGGCAAGCACAGCCTGTGTAATGCACTGCTTGGCTCCATTGCTCACAAGCACCTGATCGGGCGTGTAGGACAGACCATTCTCCTCTGCATATGGAAAAGGCAAACATCAACGGGGTCCCTAATTTCTAAACACATCTTGCGTATCCAGGAATGGGGGAGTCCATCCGAACGCACCCTGAAGCTTTTTGCAGATAGCGTTCCTCAGCTCCAGAGTCCCGGCATTGGGCGTGTACCTTGTAGCACCATCCCTGATCGCGTTCATCCCAGCCTGGACCCAAGCAACACAGACATTATTTACCTCAAACTTCGCGCAGCTACAAGCGAAGCCAGCAAAATGGACACGAGTCGCTTGAACGCAAACTTAAACACTTGTTGCGTCAGTCAACGAAACAACTAAGCTGGCCAGCACTTTCACCAAACAACTGGAGGATACACTGCAACATTACCCCTTCGAGCTCCGAGATCCAAACTAATCAATTAATCCGGCCGCTCTTTCTTAGTTCTCACCTCGGCGATCACGGCCGGCGTGTCGAAGTCGGGCTCCCCGGCGGCGAGGCCGATGACGGGCACGCCGGCCTGGCGCAGCGCCGTGGCCTGGTCGGTGATGGCCATGGTCTTGGAGGGGCGGAGCGCGCTCACCCGCGGGCTGATGGTCGTGTCCACCGCCTCCGCCCGCACCGCCGCCATCCTGGCCCTGGACCTGTGCGACTCCCGCGCCCTGCGAATCGAAGACACGAGCAGGCTTCACCGGACGACCACGACGACGACGACTCGGGAAAGGAAGGTTGGCAGGCAGAGGCAGCGAGGGGCCGGGATTGCTGCCAGCCAGGTGCAGGTGCTCACCTGGGGAATGAGACGGAGCCTGAGCCTGTGCCGGGAGAGGTTTTGCTTGTGAGGGCGAAGGACGGGGTGGAGGAGGAAGAGGAGGAGGGGGTGGTGGAGATGGAGAAGGAAGTCATCGGAGCGGAGCCGCGGCGAGGGGAGGGCCTTTGCTTTGTTGCTGGCTGGTGGCGGGCGCGTTTGCTGCGAGGTGGCTGGACCGCTGGGTTATACTGGGAAAGGGGAAGGTGGGGGCGGTAGGTGGGAGTGGGACTCGGGACGCCGCCGGAGACCGGTGTTTGGTTGGGGTTGGTGCCAAAAAATGCATGGTTTCGTTGCCTCGTTTCAAGCTTTCCGACGCCATTAGAGGACGGGGCATCACCAGATCGGGAATTCCCTCAAAAGAGAAATCTGATGCACTGGTAGTCTGGTACCACCATGTAACATTACTAGTCAGAGATATATATCTCTATAGTTTGCCTCGTCGCAATTCACAAAAGCACAAAACCATTGAGCAACCGTCCGAAGAAAGACACATAATTGATCAGCACCATCAAACTTCAGTCCAAATTGTAGCCCAGGTTTGCAGATACCGGGAACCTCCACTATAGTCCCCAACATGACAGTTAAGAATGGCCCCCTTTGTCAGGGCTCCTTGAGCGGCTCCGGCTTCGGCTCATGGTGAAGCCGTGCCAAACGAGGTAAAAAAAAACGACTCCTAGGAAGGAGCCTGAACCTTTTTTACACGAAAAGCCGGTGCCAAAAAAATGTGGTTTCTTCCGGCTCCTCCCTTGCAAATAGTAGTAAATAGTAGTAGGAACCATTTTGCCAAACGATTTCTTAAAAAAACTCATGCTTCTTCAAAGGAGCCGGTTTTCTAGAGAGGAGCCGGAGCCCTGCCAAAAGGGGCCACGAATCAAACACACGAAGCCGATGCCTATCAGCAAATTTGCCCAAAAATGAAACAGCAAAGCATGTGATCCCAGCATAAAATTTCATATCATAATCTGTTGACTTTCTACACAGAGAATCATGTAAGTTCTAGGTTTCTTACAACAGAGTTGCTACATAACCAACTTGTAACAAGCTGACCAAACTATCGTGGGCGACTTGGGCTACAGATCTTTCTGGCACACATCCAATAAAAGCTGAATCGCCTGTGAGGATTCTCTTCTCCTCGATCTTTTTTTTTTTTTTTTTTGCTCATTCTCACAACAGGGAAATATGATGTCCCAAAATTGGAAGATAAATGAGAGAGTCTAGCAGACACTGAACTATATGCTGATCAGCAAGTGAATTGCAAAAGCCAAGCTATGATAGATTCTTAACGTTATTAAGAGCGGAGCATTTTCACTTTGGGCCCAGACTTCTTCATCTGCCGAGCCCTTTCCTTTTCCTCTTTCTTTCGGAGTGCCTCGGCGCTCAACTTGGCATCTGCCTCCTCCATAAGCTTCTTCTTTTCAGCCTTCTTCCTTTGCAGGGCCTCTTGCCTGGCACTCTGGAGTTCTTTGAAAGCCTCCTGAGCAGCCTTTGTTCTAGCTGCATCAGTTTTCGAGCGAGCCTGCCGACAGAATGGACAGAAAACTTTAGACAATATAAATGTAATACGATGAACTTTAGGAAGGAGCAAAAAGGACAACTCACATGAGAGCTGAGCTTATAACGTCCAACCAGATCAATGTAGTATGGCACAAGAGCAACTAATCTTGTCATTTCTGACATGTTGCTTGCATCTGGCAGTACAAACTTGAATGTGAGGACCTTCTTGTAGGATCCTGCCAATTGATCTGAAAAATGAAGGGAGATGAACCACTTTCCAAATTTCTCGAATGCCTTCTCACCAAGGACCTGGAGACGAAATAATTATTATAAGCAAAGGCACACTATAGATAAGACAGATAAGTCAGTAGCATTGGCTTATTTGTTTCATTCGACCAAGCTTAAGCTTAGGCCTCTTAACACAGTTTCATCACAGTGCAAACAGCTAGCTATTTTTGGTCATAAATCGTAACACGGTATATAATTCTTGAGGATTAAAAGATGGATTTGGGCTTATCCTATTAACAAGCACAGCAACAGAGTCAACTAGACACAATCCAGCACAAGTTAAGTGGGGTCTTGCCAAATATTCTATAAAACATTCTCATTGGTAGAATACCACTAAATGGCACACAACTGCATAGTGCAAAAAACTGAAGCTACTTCAATTAAAGAAGTCAGTTATCCAAGTGAAACTCTAGCATGAACAAATGTGGTTATGACAGTATAAATACTTCACATGCTTTTAGTGGTATTCCGAAGAAGCTTTCATGTGTGCTTCAGAGATTGGCAAAAACAAGAAAATATACAGGCCAACTGTGTGACGTGTAAAAGGTCGTACAGAAAGAAAATAGTCAAGAGAAATAGGCATGTTCAAAATCGATAAAATAAAAAATATGATAAATTGTACCACAATACTACTATATGTATGTATGTTTAGAACTTTGTACATAAATTATCTAAGTCCGTTCCATTCCATCACTTGATATTATCTCACTATCCAATATAAAAGAAATGCTGAGATTAAGTGTAGCTTCTACCATGGTTATTATGCAAAATGATACCAATTCTCCCTAAAAGCAAGAGTACAACTTTAATTTGCAAATTATCTTTACAGTTAAACAGCAATGCTAGCTCTACTTCTTGAAAGTGAATTATATATAACATGTCCATTATAAGTCGATGCCAACCGCACGTCTCACTTTATAAGAATCTAAATTAACTATCCTAACCTAAGTAAACACTTATTGAAGTGAATATGCAAAATAAAAGGTTGTTAACGAAAGTAATACAATAATCAAATACCCACCTGGTCTAGCACAGCCTCTGTGATCATATCCCCAGCAACCTCCTTTGACTCGGCAACGACAGCAAGGTCATCCGCGACCCACTTCCTCCCAGTTGGTGCGGAGGTGAGAACGTTGGCAAACCTTTGCAGATCCCTCTCCTCCTTCTGCATCGTCTTGGCCGCCTTCTTCCTGGCCACGGCCAGGACGACATGGTCCATGGCATCCTCGTTCATGACCACCTCGAACGTGATGGTGTCCTTCCTGGGGAACACCAGCTCCACGAATTTTGACAGCAGGTCGTGCCGTGTCCGCATCTCCATGGTGGCAAGCATGCCCTGGCAGAAGCGCCTCCCGCTGGCGTAGAATTTGAACACGTCCTGTCCCTCCTTGAGCAGGAGGGGCGTGTCCTTGCCATCGCCGGTGCCGAGGAGGCTGAAGTTCTTGTCGAAGATGGAGTCCCTGGTGGCGAACTTGGTGGCCCAGGCCAGCGCGATGTTCTCGTTCTGCCGCTTCCCCGTGAAGTAGTTGAGCACGAAGCAGATCAGGAAGCTGACGCAGGCGATCTCGACGGAGAAGGCGCGCAGGAGCTCCGCTGGGGTCCTCTTCGCAGCCGGTGCCGCCTCGGCCGCTGCCTCCGCGGAGGGATCTGACGGGTCGGCCTCGGCTGGCGCCGCGGAGTCGTCGGAGGGGACCGCTTCCGGCACGGGAATCCCCTCGAACTCGTCCTCGTCCCAGAGATCGAGCGCCGGGGTGGGGTTCGGAGGTGTTGGCGTGGCGGGGTTAGGGTTTGGCGTGGATGTCGTCGTGATGGGGGGCGAAGGTGCTGAGGTGGAGAGCGAGATGGGCGGAGGGGGAGGGAGGTCTACATCGTCGAGCCCCTCTTCCTCATCTTCAGCATCGAGGCCACCGGCCGCGGAGTGAAGGTCGTCGGAGTCAAAGCCCTCGAAGTTGGCGGCGAGGGAGAGAGATAGGTTGAGGGCGAGTAGCAGCAAGAGGAGGAGGGCTGCGCGCGGCGGCTGGAGCCGGAGCCGGATCCAGCTCGGCGCCGCCATGGCTGAGGAGGTGGAAGAGGACGTGTGCTGGCCTGCTTGGGGAAGACGAAGGTGAGAGGGAAGGGCCGTGAGGGATAATAGAGTTTACGACTGTCGAAGTGGTTGGTCGTTGCCTCGTTGGGTAGGGTATGGATCGGATCTGAGATGGATTTTTTTTTTTTTTTTTTTGGAGTTGCAAATAGAGGGAGAAAAAACAAAAAAAGAACTGTTAATTGCACATTTGCCTTGCAAAGATAAAATGAAACCGAACAACGGATAGAGTGGTTAAGGCCCTATTTGTTTCTCGGTGAGATTATATAATCTGCTTATTTATAATAGATTATATAAGCTAATTTATAATAAATTGTAGGGTAAATATCTCCAAATAATATGGATATTGTTATAGGTTAGCAGAGAATAAGCTGAAATAAGCTTCCTCAAAGCAATTTATTGATTATGATAATATGAGATGTATAGATTAAATAAGTTGTATTTTAAGTTGAGATGTTTGTTATTCACTTAAGCTTATTTAAGCTATCTGCAGGGTAAACAAACAAGAAATAATTCTTTGTATGACACTGAAAAAATTGGCGTCCCCTATGCGACATCGAAAATTTAAATTTTCCTCGGTTGCCATCGGTTGAAATTTTTCTTTCCTCCAATGCCACTGCCGTTAGTTTTTGGCTAACATCGTTAGCTTCAATACCTAAGGGCCCACATGTATTAGTTTTTCCATGAACATACATGTAAAAATATGCACACTAATATTTTTTTTTACGATTTATGGATTTATTTAACATCACATTCAGCAAAACATGATATGCAAAGAAAAATATAAAGCAAGGGTAATATGGTCATTTTAGTCGCATGAAGCGGCTCCATCATGTCAAGCTCATCAAAATGAAACTAGCAAAACAAGTTTCATATTTTTTGGATTTTACTATGATTTATAATTGAATTTACGAGTTTTCATAAATATATCGTATTGATGAAAACTTGTAAATTCAACTAATCACATAAAAATCCAAAAAATATGAAACTTGTTTTTGAGATTGACATGATGGAACCACTTCGTGTGACTCAAATGACTATATGGCCTTTGGTTTATATTTTTCTTTGCATATCATGTTTGTGCAGAATGTGATGTTAAATAAATCCATATATCATAAAATGTTCATGAAAACTAGTTAGGAAACCATATATCATAATATCCAGATGAAAACTACGCTCATCTGGTTTACTCAATATTGGTAGTACAACCAAAATGTTCATGAAAACTAATAGTTGGAACTATATCTATCCCATTTTCTTTCTAATCTCTACACTTGAATGGATCCCACGTAGTTAGGAACCTTATAGTTAGGACTTTGGATCCACATGGACCCAATTACACATGATGTTACTACGGAGGAACCTTTCTCCCTACCATTACGCTCAACTCCCTTTGCTGCGCCTTTTTATTGTCGTACGTTGAAGCCATAATTTAGCCACAAATTGGCTAAGAAGGCAACGACTAAGGAAACAAAATAGGAGTACATTTTAGGTCAGATTTGGATACATCCATTTAATTATTAGCTACACAAAATTGCGAAAAAATAGTTGATTTAGATCAAACATATCTAGCTAATAAATTACTCCCTCCAACTTTAAATACCAAACGTTCCATTTATATGAAGTCAAAATATCTTTGTTTTGGCAAACAATGTTTCTTCAAATATTTTAATTCGCATTTCGAAATTGGTACGACTAGATTCGCCTTCAACAATAGTTTTAAAATATTACACATCAATATATTTCCAATATATATACTCTCTTAATACTAATTAATGGTTAAAATGGTGTTTTAGTAACCATGTTGCTGTCTAAAACATTTGACGTGGGAGGAGTAGCTAATAGGTGTGTAATTTATCAGTACCAATTTGTGGGTTGAATGTAACTAATAATGCTAGCTAATACTTCCACCGTTCATAAACTTATAGCATGATTGACTTTTTTTCACAATTTTTATCATTCATATTATTCAAATATGTAAAAACTCAACTAATACTCAAACTATGTTTAGTACTAAAACAAATCACAACAAAATAAACGATAAATGATGAGTTTTTTTAATAAGATGGGTGATCGAAGTTGTAAAAAAAGTCAACCGCATCATACATTTATGAACGGAGGAAGTACTTAGCAGCAATTCTCTATGTTCTAATCTAATCCATAGATCGTTTGACTTTTTTGACACAAAGTTTGACCAACTCGTCTTATTTAAAAAATCAGTTATTATTTATTTTCATTGTGACTTAGTTTAGTATATAATATATTTGAACTACAATTTGATTTTTTTTGTATTTTCATAACTTTTTTGAATAAGATAAATTGACCAAACTTGGTGTTAAAAAGTCGAACAGCTCATAAATAAAGACAGAGAGAGTAATTTCTTAAACAATTTTTTAATAATCTAAACGCAGTCTTAATTTTGTGCAAAACTCCTGAAAAGACCGAAATCTGAGAATTTCTTTCCTAAGACTATGGTCACCAGCCCGTTCATCCCACCTCGCCCATTTAAACTAAAGTCACCAGAGAGTGGAAATGAGTATGCAAAACACTGTTTGCGCATTGTATATAGAGTGAAAAAACAATGATCGCGCATTGTACGCAATACGGCTGCACTTTCTGGTGATCCTGGTCTTATTATTCTAACTACCCCTGTGTCTGTCTACGATCTACGGTGCGCGTAATGTATTTAGACACCCCTTTTGAGTCTGTGACCATTAGTCTAAAAGACTGAAGTAGAGAAGGTAACTGCAATTTGCCAAATAAACCCGTCTCTTTCCTTTTCCCGAACACTCCCGGGTCAGTCCGAGCTCAGTCGCGGAGGTCCGTCAGGCGTCAGCCAGTGGAGGAGATGCAGGCCGCCGTGACGGCGCATCTGGACCAGGTGTCGGGACTCGTGCAGGCGCTATCCTCCGAGCTCCGCCGCGGGATGGGGCCCGCCGCCGACAACCTGCGCGCCTTCGTCCGCGCCATCGACTGGACGGTAGTCCCTGCGGATCCCCCATGAGATCGCACCCGGATAACCCAAAACATTGCCTTCTTTTCTCTCCCCCGCTTCGGAGCTAATGAATATCGTTTGCTGAATGTGAAACTGTTTCAGGAGCCATGGCTGATGTGCTTGATGGCATTCCATGTGGTTCTGCTGCTCACTGCCGTAGGGTTCAGGAGGAACGCAAACTTGCAGCTATTCTTGTTATTTCTTGCTTGTGAGTTCTTTTGCTTGTTCTGTTATTACTAATGCAGCGATGCATTGCATATGAACTAGTAAATCATTGTTGAGTGAAGAGTCCACTGTTCCATCCGCAACAAGAAATGTCTGGTGTTGGTAAATTTGTAGTTTAAATTCATCAGGACAAATCTTAAGTCTGTTTTGTTAGCTCTTATGCTTTGGTGCCGCCTGAGTCTGATTTACACCTTTTTCGTGCGAAATGAAATTGCGTGTGCGCCACCGCTGTTTTCGTATGATATTATCCAGTTATAGGGCAAGAACAATTTAGATGTTGACATACCAATTTATCAATATGACCGAGTAGTGCATATTTCGCTAACTAAAGCAGATAAATTAATTTATATTCACACTTACAAAAATTGTTCCTACTACTTTACAATTGGATGGTTGCTAGTGCTACTGTCTGCTCCTTGCATCCAAATCCTTTTTTTTACTGTCTCACATAGAGCTCCACTCCAAGGTTATAGCAGCAAAATCTGGATTTTGGATGAAGAATCAATTATGTTATAAATATTGTTCCACAATATCTTGCAACAACACTGAGTCTCCTGCCAAGATGCAAGTCCAACGGAAAATTCTGAGCTAGAAAAAGAATTCATGGAGGGCGGCTCAAGTCATTAGGCCAGCACATTGCCAAAATGACAAAATCAAAAATCATCTTGTCTTGCTGTTGCTGAGCAAGGAGAGTCGGCGAGGCGGGAACGCCGAGGAGGCGACGAATTCGATCGATCGCTCCAAGCCGTGCGGTCATTTCGCCCTCACCAGCAGCAATCATCCAGCGGCGGAGGGGACGCGAAGGAGCGATGGTTCGGCGGGGGGCGACGGCTCGACCTCAGGAGCAGCCGGGCAAGCGGCGGCGGCGGCGGAGGGTGAGTTTCGTTCGCTGGTCCGAGTTCCCTGGTTAGTGATCCGAGTTTCTCTGATTAGTGGAGGTTCGTGTTGGTGGTTGGGTTGAGATGGCGGCGCGCCGTCTCACCATGGCTTTTCCGGGCGGGATTCAGGATTTGAGGCGGAATGCTTCACCGGTGAGTGGGGCATTTGGGGATGAGCCTAGGAATGTGAGGGATAGTAGAGGCGATGGGACAGCTTGGAGGATGAATTTTGGGAAAAAGTGGATCCCGAGTCATGTATATCAGCAGCGTGAGATGTTAGCGGAGGAAATTAAAAAATCCCTATTCAAATCACCATCGTTTGGGGAGGAAAGCGAGATGGAACTGGAGCAAGCATGGAAGGATTTAGAGAGGTCCATGAGTAGGGATGGCAATGGGTAGGCACCCGGCGGGTGGAACAAACACCCACCCGTATTGACACCTGTTACATCAAGGCACACCCGCACCCGTAATACCTAACGGGTGCAATTTCACACCCGCACCCACACCCGTTGGGCACCCGCTGGGTGTTGGGCACTCGTTGGGTGACGATATTTGCATACTTAAAAATAAAGCACCACACACCACACCATAAATAGCATGTAAAAACATACATATATATAGGAAGTCAATTCATCAACACATAACATGTAATCTATTGGCAATTCACGTGATAATAATGTTTCAAACTCAATTTAGCCACATAATAGTATTGTAGGAGGCTTAACGATAGGCCAAATCAAAATTTTCATATTTCAAATTATTAATGGTGAAATGACACTTGATAAAACAATAATTATTATATGTTCAAATAGTTGATGAGCATCAGAATGAAGAGAAACAATGTTCAAACACAGTAGGATTTTATACTCTAGTGAGTTAGGATAAATTCAATCCATCAAGGATTAAGATTTATGACAATATATTATTATTTATGGGGCCCAATGGGCACCCGCGGGTGGAAATCTACATCCGCATCCGACCCGTGGGTCTAATTTGACACCCGCACCCACATTCATGGGTCTAATTTGACACCTGCATCCGCACCCAACGGGTGTGAAACCCGTGGGCACCCGCACCCGTGGGTCCGACTGCCATCCCTATCCATGAGCAGAGTGCCGATGTCTCAGGTGAAGGAGGTGCAGATTTTGCGGGACACTTGGTGCGCAGACGCGGGAAGAGCGAATTGTACCGAGGTGGAAGAAGGAGGTGTTTCGGACTTTTCCAAGTGGCAGTGGACCGGCCCAGGGAAGAAAGTGGGGGAGTTCCCTGACTGATCTGTTCGACCACTCATACTCGAAACCAGCTCCAGGTTGGGTTTGGGTCCCGAGAACCAAAGTGCTTGAGGCGGCGGAGCTAGGGTTCCCCGCTACAACGGAGGAGATCTGGCGATTTGGGAGAGCTGCGAGGAAGATCCAACGAGTTGCGCCGAGGCTGGTGGATCAGCGATCTTATCTGGAAGTCTCCACCGCAACCATGGACAGGAGAGGATATGGCAGGGGACGGGGTGACCAAACACGCCCCGGCGGGCGCGGAAGCGGATGGAGGAATCAGAGGGAGGATGAAGCTCGAGGGGGTTTTAACTACAGAGGTAGTGATGAAAGGTATGTTGCTAGGCCTAGAGATAACTCTCGTAATGATAGACAGAGTGGAGGATATTGGCAAGATGGGGGGTCTGATAGATACAGAGAAGATGATAGAAGGGGGGATGCTGATGACAGAAGAAATAACAAGAGGAGATTTGAGGTGAGGGACGCCCAAATGGAAGAGGAAGACCTCAGGTACAAACTGATCAGAGAGCAGGGGAAGAGCAGAGGTGGCGATGATCAAAGGGCTAGAAGTGAAGATATGAGAAGAGGAGCAAGAGAAGGGTGGAACTATGATTGGAAGGGTGCCTATGATGAGGAAACGGGGGAAGCCTTATGCTATAAGTGTGGGGAACCAGGACATCATAAGGTAAACTGTCCCAACCCTCCCAAGTGCTATAGCTGCCAGGAATCAGGTCACTTAGCACCTAACTGTCCCAAACTGAAAAAAAAAAAACAAAAGTCTAAAGCTGTGTGCTATGGGCATGCCGGGGCAACTTTTTTATAGCATTCATGTGCCAATGGAGGAAGATGACAGGAAAAACAAACCCATTATGGCTCTGATGAGAATAAAAAATGGGGTGGGAAATGTGGAAAGAGTTACAACAGAACTGAGATACCAGATTTGTTCTACTTGGGATTGGCAAGTTAGGAGACTTTCTGCTAAGGAATATCTCTTCACGGTGCCATCAGCCAAAGATTTAGAGATTCTGACCAAGTTCCCCGAGTTCCAATGCAAAACTCATGATATGAAAATTAGTGTGGAAGAATCAGATTTGGAAGAAGGCTGTTTTGATGTACTATCCTCATCCTGGGTATTGGTTCAGGGGATACCTGGATGGGCAAGGAAAGAAGCAGTAGTGGAAGAATTGGCATACCTAGTGGGAGATTTTGAAGAGTTGGACAAGAACTCCCTAGCTGGTTATGGTCCAGTAAGGCTGAAGGTGATCTGTAAAAATCCAGAGGAGATCAAGGGCACCACAGAAGTATATTTCAATGGTAGTGGTTTTAAACTATCTTGGTCAGTAGATAAAGGCAAACAAGCTTCAGGAAGGTTTCCTCCTAATGATGATAGCAAGCGTAAAGACCAAGATAGAGAGGAAGAGGAGGATGATGATGAAGATGATCTGGATGATTATAATCCTGTAGAAGACCAAGTAAAACAGCTGTATGGAATTTCAGTTGAAGAGCTACCACCTGAGTCCAGCAAACAGGGGGGAAGAAGAAGTCAGGAGATAGGTAGCGTGGAGAATGAAGAAGAAGACAGCTGTGGGAGAGTGGAAGGAAAAAGTAAAAAAAATAAGAACGCTAGGGCAGATACAGAAGGTGTTGTGTATCAACAGGAGGATAGCACTGTGCTGGAGGAGACTTTTTACATGGACTCTCAGACCTCTACAGAAGTGGGAGAGAAGGTTGGGGAGGATGAGCATATGGAGGAGAATGCAGACACTTGTCTGAAAGCTCAGCAGCCACGAGTTCAGACCCAACCTGTGGAGAAGATGAGAAATTCTAGACCTAAAGGAGTGACACCAATCATGGAGAAAGCTGAGAAAGTGAAAAACAAGCATATGCAAGGTAATTTTCTTAATTCTTTTACTATTCTGCAAAGTAGGAATGAGGAATCTTTGGTAGATATTGCTAAAGCCTGTAATATCAGTTTGGGGGTGGGTAAGGAGGAGCAGTTTAGTAACATTGAGTTTCTGAAGGCATAAGAAATAGCGTTAGCAACTCTGGCTGAAGCGGCAGAAAAACAAAAACAGTCAAGTCAAGCTGCAGACCCTAGGGAGGATTTGGAGAATGAGATAGAAGAGGTGGTTATGATGGAACATGATAGAGAGACAGAGGAGGTACGTCATGTTGATGATCCCTCCATGGAAGGGGATTGATGGTATCCGTTGCATTTTTTCTCTATGGAGTCACTTAATATTTTATTCTGGAATGTGAGGGGACTGAATAGTAAAGGAAGGAAGTTTCAGATTGCAGAGATAATAGGGAAGCACAATATAGATTGTGTGTGTTTGCAAGAGACCATGGTTTCAGATGTGAGGAAAAGATATCTAAGAGGTTTAGATAGAGGAGGTAGGTTCTCCAGGAGCTGGGTGGAGGCAGAAGGCCATTCAGGAGGTCTTCTTTGTGGTGTGAATATGGATAAGTACGATATAGTAAATGTTAAAAAGGAAAGAAGGTTTCAAAAGTTAAAGTTGAAGGTAGTGGGGGCTGAGCTAAGTTAGAGTCTGATTAATGTTTATGGGCCAGTCAAGGATAATGAGAAGCAGGCTTTTTTGGAAGAATTATCTAAGACAATTGAAGAGGAGGATGGAATTTTGATAGTCGGGGGTGATTTTAACATGATTAGGGGAGAAGATGACAAATCAACCATGAATGTGAATAGGAAGTGGATGGAAGCTTTCAATGAGTTTATTGCAAAAACTGAGCTCAGAGAGATTTATAGGGTGGGCGGCAGTTTCACTTGGTCCAATAAGCAGAATGCTCCCGTTAGAGCAGTTCTGGACAGAGTGTTGGTAAATGCTCAATGGGAAAATGTTTTTCCTCTCTCTGCTCTACAGTCTCTAACTAGAGTGGGCTCAGACCACAATCCTTTGGTGATTAGAACAGGATGTAGAGAAGGATGCAAAGCTAAGGTGTTCAGATTTGAACCTGCCTGGTTGACACAGGAAGGATTTAAAGAAGAAGTGAAGGACAGATGGTTAAGAAGGGATGGTGGGTATGTACTTGATTATTGGAATAAATTGGCCACTAAACTAAGGAAATTCATGAAGGGATGGTGTGCCAATGCAGATAGTTTGATGAGGAAAGAGAAGCAGGAATTGTTACTAAATCTGAGATATATTGATGATAAGGCAGAAAAAATGGAGTTGGATGCAAACCAGTGGTTGATTAGAAACAATTTAGAAAAAAGATTGAATGAGATATATGAAAAGGAAGAGTTGACCTGGCAAAGAAGAGGGGGAGAAAATTGGATCCTAAAAGGAGATGCAAATACAGGATATTTTCATAGTATAGCTAATGGAAGGAAAAGGAAATGTACAGTCAGGAAATTGATAGATGAAGATGGAAATGAGATAGTTGATCTGACTGAGCTGAAACATCATGTGACAAATTTCTATAAAAAGCTCTTTGGTAGTGAGGAAAAGCCTAGAATTCAACTAACCGAGGAGATGTGGTCTAGGAGGGGAAGAATTTCAGATGAGGAAAAAGACATTTTAACTAGACCCTTCTCCATGACTGAGCTAGAGGAGGCAGTCAAACAAATGAAAAATAATACAGCCCCAGGACCTGATGGTTTCTCTGTCATTTTCTTCAAGAATTTCTGGCAGGAAGTGAAGCAGACTATCTTGGAAATGCTCCATTCTTTACATAGAGGGGATCTGGACTTGGCAAGGTTAAACTATGGGGTTGTCACTCTCATTCCAAAAGTAAAGGGGGCAGATCAAATTAAGCAGTTTAGACCCACTTGCTTGCTCAATGTGATCTACAAAATTATAACAAAAGTTCTCACGGTGAGACTAACAAAGGTGGCTGATTCTGTTATTAGTGAAACTCAATCTGCTTTTATTCCTGGTAGACTTATTTTGGATGGTGCAGTAATTGTCCACGAAGTTATCCATTACTTGAAGAGCTGCAAAGAGTCTGGCATAATTTTAAAATTAGATTTTGAGAAAGCCTATGACAAAGTGGATTGGGGGTTCATGAAGGAGGTTTTGAGAAAAAAGAACTTTGGAGAAAAATGGATTAGCTGGATGGAAAAGGTAGTGGAAGGAGGTAGAGTGGCTATAAATCTGAATGGGGAGAAAGGGGAGTACTTTAGAAGCTATAAGGGGCTAAGGCAGGGAGATCCATTATCACCAATGCTTTTTAACTTGGTTGGAGAAGGGTTGGCAGAAATCCTGATAACAGCTAGAGAGAAAGGGATTGTGAAGGGTTAGTGCCGGATTTGATAGAAGGGGGGCTGACCCACCTTCAATATGCTGATGATACTATCCTTTTCTTACAAAACACAGAAGAAGAGATGAGTAATGTTAAATTTCTGCTTTGTTGCTTTGAAGAAATGTCAGGAATGAGAATAAACTACAACAAAAGTGAGGTGTTCACGTTGGGAGTTAGCTTACAAGATAGTCGATTGATCGCTAACAAGTTGAATTGTAAACTGGGAAGTTTCCCAATGAAATATCTTGGGGTACCAATCAGTGATAGAAGGTTGTCAAAGGATCAAATGAGTGGAGTAGTGGAGAAGGTGGGGAAAAGACTAGAAACTTGGAAATATAATTATCTCTCCTATGGTGGCAAATCAGTTTTGATAAACTCCAGCCTGACAAGCATTCCTCTGTATATGATGAGCCTTTACTGGCTCCATGATGGCATCCATAAAAAAATGGACGAGATTAGAGGGAGATTTTTTTTGGCAGGGGGTGGAAAAGAAGAGGAGATACCATATGGTTGGATGGGGGCATTTAGCCAGGCCAAAGGAATTTGGAGGCCTTGGTTTTGTGAACACTAGAGTAATGAATACAGCTCTTTTGGGCAAGTGGTTAGCCAGGTTGGATAGTGGGGAGAATAGCATGTGTATCAACCTTCTGCGGAAAAAATACTTGAGAGGAAAGGGTTTCTCACAACATAGGAAGCAACAAGTGAGATCACATTTTTGGCAAGGTCTGTGGAAAGCTTGGGAATGGTATGAGAAAGGTACTAGTTGGAGGTGTGGCAATGGTAAGCAGGTGAGATTCTGGGATGACGTTTGGGCAGGGGAATGTCCTTTCAAAATAAGATTCTGGAAAGTGTACGCCATTTGCAATGATAAGGATATTTCAGTGAAAGATGCTAGGGATAGGAACTGGGAGCTAGACTATAGAAGAGCTATGTCCAGATGGTAGAAGAGTGGAGGGAGATGATCCAATTGGTGCAGAATGTGGAATTTGTGGAAGAGGAGGATGAGATGAGGTGGAAACTGGAAGCAGCAGGAAAATTTTCAGTGAGGTCTTTGTATAAACACATGATGTCAGGAGGAGTGCAAGACTGGAAAGCGCTGGGAATTTTGGAAGCCAAGTTGCCTCTGAAAATCAGGATCTTCTTTTGGATGCATGGAAAGACAAGATTCAAACAACTGAGCAGCTTCTTAAGAGGAAATGGAAGGGATCGCCAGAATGTAAGCTATGTAAAGACCTAGAGACGAGAGATCATCTGCTGTTTACATGCCCAATCGCGCGAGTGGTCTGGTGCTGGTGGATGAGAATGCAGAAGGAGGTGGACCAAAGGCGCTCGCAAGAGATGTGGAACAAGCTATCCAACGGGATGCGGATGTGGAGATGAAAGACGGCGGAGTTATCTGACAAATTTTCTGATGAAGAGCAGGCCTTCTATTTTTGTCTGATGAAGGCGCTTTCAGTTTCTTTGGTTGAATAGGCTTTTCCTGAACAGTGTGGTTCTAGGCCTGTGTGCCACTTCTTACTTGCGTTTGGTAGTTGCTGGTAGAATAGAGGTTGAGAATGGAGGAGAGGTGGTCGAGGCCTGCATGCCTGCTATCGTTGCGCTTTGGATGTTTCCGTGAACTATAGTGCCGAAAAGGCGCTGGCTTTCAATAAAAGCCGGGCATTTGCCTTTGATCTAAAAAAATATCTTGCAACACTAGGTTACAGTGAGATCTCAAAGATTGGAAATTTGGAACCTTTCGTTCTGATTTGTTTTGGTTATGATCAGGTTCATGTTTTATCTGTGTGCAGATTCAGGAGTGTATCTAGCTGAAAAGATGAACAAATACCTAGAAGAGCACTGGAAGAGCTTTGCCAGTCGGAATTATTTTGACCGTTCTGGGGTTTTCATCTCTGTCGTCTGGTCTGGACCTCTTATCTTCATATCTGTTGTCAGCGTGGTTTGTAAAATCTGGCTTGCCCTGATGTCAAAGTTTCTGTACACTATATTCTGGTCTCTATTTGCAATTCAGCTTATGTGGTTTCTATTTCAAATCTTCTGATCATTCCAGGTTTGCAGTCTCATCGCTTTATGTCAATTGATGGTGAAATGGAAGAGAGCCGAACTTAGGCACCGGGCTCGACTTGCTCGCGACAAGTTAGATTAAAGAACACAAAAACCTCGTTATAGGAGAGCTGAATGATAGTCATGTTGATCTTTGCTGAAGCTTGCGTGCTGCATCCCTAAAGGGCACCCATGAATTAAGGATTGTAAACGCTGGATGTGCGTAGCTGTTGTCCTTGCTGATCATCAATTTCTGTAATCTGTAGCTGCTGGGCATACTAAGTCAGAAAATAGTTCTGGTATCCATCTCTATCTTATTCTGTGTTGTATGCGACCATGGATATAATTTTGATTGAAATTGACAAAGACAAAGTTTGCAGAACCAAATGTTGTGTGTTATTTTCTATGAGCTTGTAGGTAGGGATTCCTTTGAACAAACAGCAGGAAGTATCCGCACAAGAAAAACAATACCAATGCTTAGCATTATGTTTCAGCTGGATCTTTTATTATCAGCGAATGTTGCATGCATACATGTATTATAATGATTGTCACACCAATTTGATTTCACGTATTACAGATGAAACAAATCTGTCTAAGCACAATATTCACAATTTCTTTAGCTTCTTAGCCAACAGAGAATTACTAAATCTTTTCCTAAAGAAAAAACCTAGAGCCCCAAGCAAAGGCCAAGACGTCACAATAGCAATGTAAGCAAGCAACCAGACTGACTTCCCCTGGGATCGAGCAAGGTAGTTTATGGATTTCTTAACATCATGAATTTTATTCGCATAGGGCTCTTCTAACGGTTCTTGAGGTCCTCCATGGCCTTGAACATACATCGCATTCCCTTCTGGATTATTTTTATCAAACGCACCACTGTCACTCTCAGTTTGTATTGCTCCGGTGTTTTCACTCTGCTGTAAGGCAACCATACCACCATTGAGTTCGATTTCATCAACAATCTGGTTGTGCAAGCAGTCATTGTCAGGATCATCATTAGTTACTGCAGCTACCATTCCATCTTCCATGAAATTCACATATGGGCTCTTGTCAATTGGTGATTCAAATGAAGAGTGCAAACCATGCTCTTGTGCCTGCATGAAACTATGAAATGTTATTTATATCATGTTAACAAGAGCTGATATGTGAATTACTAGAGATCTCGAACTACTATGAAGCATCACCTTTTGCCGATGCATATGGGGGCTATCGTGCAGAGCACAGAGGAACTCAGAAACAGGACGTACCCACCTGTCCATTTAGAACGATACAGGCTGAATGATAATTGCTAATGGCTGATCAAATAGACAGAAGTTACATCATAACTTAGAATGAAGATGCAAGTGGGAAACACCGAAGAATTGATGTTAACCATTTTTGCTAAATAACTTACCATAGCCTTCCAGCAGTGAGGCCTTCAAAGAAAGCAAGATGTCCACCATTAGGTGTCGTTGCCAATACAATGCTTTTGTTTGCCCTAATCGGGGAATGCGAGCCTCAACAACACATATTTATCAAAGAAATATTCAGAATAGTGAGCTTTCATCATATGTTTACCTGCATTCGTCCCAGGGAATGGCCTCCCTTGTGCAGAGGGGATCATCTAAAGCACTGATACAAAGCAGGGGAACAGACACATTGCCAATATAATTTGCACTGCTGCACTTGCGGTAGAATGTGTCCACTGTCTGAAAATAGTTAGTCACTACATGGAATTCACCTTTTCACAAATTATACAACACCTAAATTACCACAACGACAGTAGGATTTTGAAATTGTAGAACCAAACTGGATTCAAGCAACTCATATGATTATCCTGGAGTTGCATTAATAAGTTCTCTGGCTCATGAATTTTCTGTTGGAACTTGCCAAACCAAATAGGCAAATGCCAATTGTTTGATTCATGTTCAAGAACCTATATTCTATAATGTAAACACTCTACAAATAAAACTTTGCCTATGCTTAAACTGCCTGAAATTTTTAATACGTATATCTTCTCATCTCAATACTAACAAAGTGTTTCCATGCCATAAGTCCAGAACTAATAGGGCTAATCCAATATTTTCCCTCGCACGCAGACCTGCAAATCCTAAGGCTCCAATCCATGCTGCTGCTGGCAATCAAGAAACCCTTGCTATTATTGTCATTATCAGAGCAAATGTTTCAGGCTTCCTATGTTTTATAAAGAGGTGAAACCAAGTGCATCTAGTCCATGCTACTATTGAGGCCACAAAATACCATAAGCGACCTCAACCTCACTTTTATCACCGTATGCTCTGGAATCTGGATGCTGGATTCAATCAAGCAAGAAGCTTGAGTGGGCAACATGGGATTGAATGAATCATTACATGCTTTCTACATTGTACCATCTGGATTGCTAACAATTGTTTACTATTGCCTAAATTTTGAGTTCCCTTGGTTTTTTTTTTCTCTTTAATCTTTTGATGTGATTACTCTGTGCTTTTGTTTGTGACAGACCGACAGCACTGTCACTTCAAATTTATTCATTGTTTTTGCATTTCCAACAATCAAGCCAATTTCCCAATTCCCAAAGCCAATGTGATGCTGCTCTAACGAAAATATTTTAGCACCACATCCACATATTCGAATGATGTGTAATTTTATAGATTATTCACAAAACAATATATTCCCAGCATGTAAACTACATATTATAGGCAACATATTTGGTCAAAAAGAATATGGTTTGATTCCCAATGGAACAGAAAAATGTAGTCACCACTGAAGAGTCAAGAGAGCAGTGAAGCTGCATGTAACCAAAAGATTCAGATGATCTAATATTAATACTTTGCTGTTTGTGGAAACCCAGATGGTGCAGATTCTAGCATTAGAAAGAATACCTCATATTTTGCAACAACACAAGTGGCATGTCGGTCAAATTCCCGGATAGAGAGTGACTGATGAAAGAAAAAAAATGAATAAGCATAAACCTTTTGTATAACTTTTTGAAAAGTAGTCAAACTGCTGCTTAAATGAAGTAGAATTCATTGCTTTTTTAATGCAAACTCAATAACACATAGACATGATAAGCACTTCATGACTATGAAAAAACAGATCACCAGTGCTCTCTTACCGATGTAATAGCTTCCCAGTTTGCAAGTCGTGCCAAGACTGGTTGGTGTCTGTAAAAATAAGACATTGGAAAAACAACTAACTGAGCATAGAACAAAAATAGATTCCAATATCCTGTTTACTGATTATTAGAAAGATTTTCTAAGTTCTAAATGGTGATCTAGGAAGGCTAAGCATGATCTGCAATCAGTAAATGGGGCAAGGAATTTTTTTTCATTAATTAGTGAAGATTAGATAAAATAAAAGCATAAAGGTAAGGTTCACAAGCTTGCATGGGAAAGTGACTAACAAGTAAACAAGTACATACAATTTTGCATATCCTTTGAGACCAATTGCAAGAGCTCTGTCGTAAAATCGCTGCACAAGCTTGCGTGAAATAAATCTGCTGGTCACCTACATTATTGGAGTGAAATAACAACATACCATGTACAAAGTCATTCAAAAATCAAAGTGTAGTGTTGCTAAGCTGAAGTACCAGAAGAGCATCTTTTGTAATTTGTTAACTAAGAAACTGAGGAAAGTTAACGAGTAAGGACAGAAACAGAATTACAGGTATTCAAAACTACATGAGAATATAATTAAGGTTCAAATCAAAATATTTATGCATAAGTATAAAAGAACAATAGAAATAAGGTACAGACTCCCTCTGCTAGATTAATTAAACAAAGCCACTAACCAGTAGATCCCAGGGTGAACAAATGGATGCAGCACCAGCTACAGGTGTACTATCACCTTCTTCTCCAAGGTACTTGACCTAAATTGGCAATATATAAGAAAATATCACAAATAAGCTTAATCTATAACAGCTGCAGAAAAACTAAACCCACCAGAATATTGGCACCTATGCTTGTCCCAACAGTGAATAGTGGAGCCTCTGGATACTTTTGATGAAGGAAATTAACAATTTCACGCAAATCTTCTGTCCATCCAGCATTGTAAAAGCAATCAGACTGCGAACAAAAAAAAAAAAAACTTGGGTAACAACAGGCAGCTAAACCTTTTACGGCAGCTGATGTTAGTGACAATTCTTCTGTTGTTAGAACGTGTATTCAATGTTTAACTAACTTAAGAAAAATAATTCTAGGTTGAATAGAACAACTTGTCTTATCATATTTGATCTATGATAGAACTTACTGTTATGGAGATGCCACCCAGGCCCCTGTGGTTGCTTACAACAACATTCCATCCTTTGATTGCCATAGAAAAGACCAAGTGCTTCACATACTGCAACAAAACTCCTGCAGCTTGTTTAGAGTAACTCATAAAGGTGGCTAAAATGACACAGGGATTATACAGTCAAATTGCAGCTCCTGTTTAAACGATTGGTTCAGTAGAGAAAATGCAGGGACTTACAGCAGCACTAGAATCACTAGTTAATCCGGGTATCACAACAAGAAGGGGTGTTGAATCATCTTTAGAAATGCTTCCATCACAAGCACTAACATCTCCAGCTGCAACATAGCACCAAAAGGAGAAGGTTTGTCATCCCTTTGATTGCTGATCAATCTTAAACTATCTAAATTTGCAGACCTTCAAGATCAGAGGCCAGTAACCAATCCAAGGCAATGGTCCCACCGTCACGAACGGTGTACAGCTGCCTGCAATATAAATAGTCCAATCACTGTGAAAGATAATCAGTCATAAAATTCTATGGCATCGCACGGTCTATATCTTGTAAGGTCCAAACTAAGAACACAAGGGTCTCTAACATATGTCAAGCTGATATTTGGCTGTGCATTGCAAACTGCTGATGTAGAAAAAGTGAGCACCATACATTTTAAAGACTTACGAAAAACTAGGCTTGCCTCGCTACATATCCACATACATAGAACATTCAGAGCATCTCCAAGAGTGCCCAATAATTTGACTTCCAATAATACTGGATTGGGACCTTCCCAATTCCCAAAGTATCTTAGGCCTAGAAAACACCCATTCCTCCAACAGTGCCCTTATTTTTGTTCCCGAAACTTTAAATTATGCCACAATGCTGTGTTATTGTATCAACTTAATCAAAGCATGTCAAGGTCCAAATTGTTCGTCGCCACAAAGCAAAAACATGCTCTACAGGGTCATGACTTCAAATTAAAAAATGATTCAGAAACAAAGGCACTTGATACATGACAACAGTTCCTACAGCGCATGCATGTAGGCATGTAGATGTAGCAGAACTTTTTTATAGACCTTGTGCGATAGCCATAAAACAACAGAAATGCATATCCAAAGCTGAAACATTCTTGTGTGTGCATTCACATAGTGACATCACCTATCTTAGTAAAGCATCAAAAGACACATAACAATGTAGAGGTACATCCACTATGTACTGAATTTACCACAGGGAAACTACAAACCAAAAACAGCAGCAAGGTCGCAAACACGTGAATCGTGAATGCCAAATATTAAATAATGACAACGATTTAATCCAACCTCCGGTAGGTGAACGAAGGCGGTCTGCCGGATAGGCTCAGGAACAAAGTCTGCAGATGAGGACTCGCGAGCCACGGCGTCGCCAGATACCTACGCAACCAAAGTTTCGCTCCCACATTGGGGACAAAAAAAATCAAACCATAAGCAATTTTTTCTCCGGTACAGCGAGGAACCCAATAGCAGAAGTCTGATGGCACCATCCCACCATTCCCACCTGCCGTGAAGAGAGCGGCACTTGGAGGCGACCCGGTGGTACACCTGGGAGTCGGGGTGGAAGGTGAGCGCGACGCGGCCGCCGCGGAGGAGGTCGCCGAGGAAGTGGAGTTCCAGGAACCGGTACAGGAGCGCGGCGGCGAGGGCGAGCGCCGCGAGGGCGTAGCGCTCGAACGGCACCAGCGCCGCTGCTCGGAGAAGAAGCTCGCCCGCCGACTCGCCGCCGCGGGAGACCGCAGCCTCCATCGGTTTAGGGGGGATGCCACGCCCGCGAGCTGCTAGTAGGGATCGATATGAAAAGGTCGTCCCACCGATGGAGGAGCTCGTGGTGCGGCGCGGGGACGGGGAGGATAGAGGGAGGCAGAGTGATTTGAGCCGGTTGGGAGGCGATGGGCACACGTGAGACGTTTTTCGTCGTTGAATGGACGCTCTGCTGAGACGTTTGGAGGGAGAAAGCTTGTGTGAGAGACGCGGCTCATCGTGTTTTCCTCGTGACTGGTAGGAAAGGAAGAGAACTACGCGCTTGACACTGTCGTGCGGGCCCGGACAAGGAGCGTTCAAGTCTGGACGTGTTTAGTTTTGGAGACTGTCCGGTGGGCCCGGGTGCCATCGTTGCCAGACTTCCCTTCCCGTTCCTCTGTTTTTTTTTTTTTTTTTTTTGAGCCTCCATTCCTCTGTTTCTGATCTGATGACAGTGCAAGGACAAGAACAAGAACAAGGCTCTACAGACTACACAGCAAACAAGAACAAGCGGATGCAAGAGTACAGCAGCTCTTCAACATTCATAAAAGGACCAAATCACCAAACTAAACACCAATATAGTAGTACTAGATAACATAGCTGACTACCATTGTATTGAGAACATACGCGCCTCAGTGCATTCCGCACTTCAGAACAGGCCTGAATTTGCGTAGAAGCATAGACGATACATTTCTTATTCTTGTACAGTAGTGTTACACATTCATCAGATGGCTGCCACACTAGAAACTCAGGCTTCTCTGTTAACATTTCACAGGCCCATGGTGCGCATCGTGCCCTGGGGAGTGCCAGACCCAGGTTCATGGAGGTGGTAAGTCTGGCTCGGCACAACCTGGAGAACGCCTGGTTGCTCTGCAAACCAACAAGCAATTGCCAGGTTAAAATTTAAAAAGAAGCCTAGATACAAGAATGAATTGAGGTTTCTCTCGCAAAAACAAATAATGAATTGAGGAGCTTAAGACACATAATCTATCTTGGATCATGAAGAGTGCTAGTGTATGATGACTTGATGCGATAGAGTCTGCTGCCAGATGAGGTTTCCACAACAGGTATGGAATGATATCTGCCATACCATGTTCAACGCCTCAGTTAAAAATAATTTTGTAAACTAAAACCGGTTGTGAAAAATGAAACATAGCATGTTTGGATTCTCACCAAAATCAACCATGCTACAGGGCAGTGGCGGGCCTGCAGACTGTTTGGTTCTTGAGGCTAGGCTGAGTCCGGCAGATTGTCTATCACCGTTGTCTATTTCAAACTTCACTCTGTCTACAAAATAGCTACAATGTCGTTTTTGTACAATAGACGACATTTTACACGATCTGCTGGACAAGGTCTCGTGACATACTTTTGGCTGACACACAAAAAGCAGAAGCAATCTCGCCACACTTTTGTGGCGGCAATTTTCTCTGCCACAACTTTGGTGAGGGATTAAAATTTCACTGAATTTCGCGAGTTCTGGTAATTTCGGTGGTGGGCGAAAGAAAATCCCGAAATTTCATATTCTACTATAGGTGTTTTATTGTACCCTAAGTTCATTTTCTATATTGTTTGTTTTATATAATTCTTCTATTCAATAGATATATAGCCATGAACATGGTAATAGTTTGTTTAAATAGTTTTTTTTTAGAAAAGTGTATATGTTTGTGGTGTCTCTAAAAAAAATTCACCCAAAAATTCACAAATTTCGACAATTTTGGTGGTGGACAAAAAATTGCGATACCAAATCCCAATCCCCGGCGGCCATAACTTCGGAATGGGAAATGATGGCTGGCATCCAAATGCACCCTAAATCCCATGAATGCACCCTAAATGCCTGATTGGCAGTGCTGGCTGCTGCTGCTGCATGAGGGCAGCCAATCAGGCCAGTAAGTCACTATGGGCAAAGTAGGATGCTAAAGTCGTCTGCAAGTTCCTCCAGCAACAGTTAGTCACTATGGGCAAAGTAGGATCACACTTCAGAATTCACAAACACATCATTCAATAGCAGTCCGTCACTACAGGATAAGTAGGAGGCTAAAAGTGGTAACCACTGAGCCAAATCTGGGAAAAGCTTTAGTGATGAAAACAACAACAAACTCCTCCTGTCAAATAGCCAGTGCCATATGGTTTCTGAGATTTGGAGATGCAGATTATATAAGAACATGCTCCAAGCTTATAGTGGGACTGTGGGAGCATTGCTGGACGTAGGTGCTCACAAGAACATCTGTAAGCTACAACTACGATTACTCAATCCTTCATTGCTTTGTGTGCACCCCACAATGTGAAGGAGGGGGTATCACTACTTTAATTTGCTATCCTACGGCATTGTAGTCTCAGTCCAAGCATCCAACAAGCTACAGCTTGGACACAATAATGTGATTGAGCAAGGATTTTCAGCCACCATGGGCACCACTGATCTGGGTGCAACCACATACAAGAACAATGAAATGGGATCCCCGAAGCAAGTGGTACATCTTAATCGCAAGAAAACAAGTTAAGGGGACTCACTCTTGAGCTCCTCGACCTGCTCTGGGGTGAGCTTCGCAGAGAACCCGCTGGCGGCGTGCTTGTAGTGGTAGAGCACGGCGTCCTTGGCCTTCTGCTCGCTGCCAAACCAAACAAAATTCCCCGCATCAGAAACCCCACATCACGTCCTAGATCAACAACTTGGCATCAACGCCACCGGCGCATATAATTAGAATCGATCCCACCCCCAAATTTCGTCCTAGCAACAAGCGCGAGCCCAATCGGGTCTCCGTGAGATTAAACCGATGACGGTTACCTGCCGAGGACGTGGGCGAGGGTGCGGAGGTGGAAGTCCTCGGGGTCGGCGTCCGCCGGGCGGTCCACGTAGACGATGTGCACGGCCGCCTCCTGCGCCGCGGGGGCCGCCCGCTGCTCCGGCTCGGCCGCCATGGCTGCTGCCGCCGCCGCTGCTGTTGTGAGGAAGAGGAGGATCAGGAGAGGGTTATTACGAGGTTGCGGGAGCTGGGAACTGGTCTTCTTCATCGCCGTCGGCTTCGAGGTGGCGCCCTCGGCTTTATAGCCGCGTGTCCATCATCATCATCTCGATCTCGGCATCTCCGCGCCCGGCTGTTCTTCCTTCTCGGCGAAGTAATTTTTTTTTTTTTGCCAACACGTTTTGCATATCGCACCCGGACGTTTGGTTTATATTCAAAAAAAGTGTATTTTGATGTGTCGTGGTGCTGAAGAGACGCGGCTGGTCAGGGATGGACATGGAAAAAGGAAAACGTGCGGGGTTGCTGAATGCTAGGCTGGGGTCACCGCCTAGATCAGGGGAAAAAGGAGTGAAAAAGTAACCGTTGGACAATGAGCGAACAATGGGGCAGTTTAGTGCCCAAACTTTGGGCCGAATTTTGGCTCAATTTGGGACTGAAAGCACTGTTTCGAATCGAAAAGCACTGTATCACGTTTCGTTTGTTTGTGGTAAATATTGTCCTACGATGGTCTAAGTAGGCTCAAAAGATTCGTCGCGTCAAGGACATCTCAACTGTGCAATTATTTTTTTATTTTATCTACATTTAGTATTCCATGCATGTGTCGGTATTTTTGATGTGACAGGAAATCTTCTTTTTGCATAGTGAATTTTGAGGCTTTTTTTGGGTACTAAACACACCCATAATGATACGGAAAGCTGAGCAGTGAACAGTGAGTGAAAAAGCTGAGCAGCAGTACGTTTGCACGGTCCTTTGCACCCACCGGTGACATCGGTCCCTGTCTCTTGGCGGTGAAGCAGCCGGCTCCGGCCTGCTGAATGTTAAGCGTGCGTTTGGAACGTAGAAATTTTATAAAAATTATATAAAAATTTTATAAGAATCAGTTTAATTTCACATAAAAAACGTAGAAACGGAAAAAAATTTCCGCGTTCTAAACAGGACCTAATCTTTTTTATTTGAAAGGGCTGAACGCTAATCATACAGTACAAGATTAATACAGTATATACTACTACTGTGCCAAACGTGCAAACAAACATCCAGTGGACGGTTCAAGCCTTCAAGGCGACGCTAAATTGCCGGAGATGCCTATACTCTAGCATAGACAGGCAGAATTTGTGCGTGTTACAGATGCGGCATGCGGGTATCATGCAGCACGACATCGATCAGTCATGGTGCTACTGGAGCAATCTCTAGTTCAGTTGGTTGGAAGCAAGAACATTGAGGGAAACAAACGTCCATGTGCCCTTAAGGAAATTCATAAAATGCTTAGATCATGAGCAGGAAAAAGATGAGAGAGAGAGAGGACAGAATGCTGTATAACCATCAATCAATTCACCTGAACATTCAGAGATTCTAACGCCTCGATGCTTGGGGATCGGCTGAAACACGTGATTTAGCTCTTGATCCTCATGGTTGTACGTAGTATAGTGTACCAATGGTTCGGACTGCATGAACTTGTTGTGAAGAAAAGATGAAGCTATAAAAATGGTTATAAGGCTTAAAAAAGTCAGTACAGTTTAAGATGTTTTTATTAGATATATACATAAAACAGTTTAGGGCTTAAATTCAGCACACCGTGAACTTTTTTTTTGGTACAGAAAATAGTCTTTGGTGTTATTGTTAGCTCTGAGCCGATTAGCTCAGGATGGCCTGG
This sequence comes from Paspalum notatum, assembly GCA_022530915.1. NCBI lineage: Eukaryota > Viridiplantae > Streptophyta > Magnoliopsida > Poales > Poaceae > Paspalum > Paspalum notatum. The sequence continues at coordinate 32,649,635 of CM039692.1, forward strand.
CAACTTGCAGTTCCTCTGTTCAGCGAGCTAATTAAGCAGTAAGCAGTTGTATAATATTTTGAAGATCCATGTACAAGGCTAGAAGCAGTAACAATAGGAAAATAAATCAAGGGTGACAAATCACAATCCACTGACCTAGAAGGCTAGAACAACCAGTCAACCACCCATTGACACAAACATGAACCAAATTACTATTTTCAAAGCTTGAAAAGTTATACACATCAATTTGAAATAATCTGGGTCATTTAGAAAATTCCAAAACTGGTTGCTGCGGGGGCAAACAAATGGCAGATCTTTCTATGCAAAAACACAACCAGGTGTGCCTGTACAAAACATTGTTCCTTCAATCAAAACAAACCTTATACCACACAAACAGATAATTACATTGTGGAAAAGGCTTAGATACACTACTATATCTGAGACAGAATTGCAAACATTCTATCAAATTCAGAAGAGAATAAAAGCCAATTATCTACATCCAGGCACCTCATAACAACCAAATTTAGATGCGTAGCGAGGCCATATCCAGCTCCCCACTCTCTCGGACCTCCCTGACCCTCTTATCACATTCATCTTCTTCCTCCTCTTTGGGTTCGCTCTCCTCTTCCTTTTCCTCCTCATCCGAGCACTCGTCACCGTAACCGTAGCCTGATCTCGATGATTTTGGCATGGTTCTTGCCTCCTTGACAATCTTCATGATTTCTTCGGTTGATTGATCTGAGAAGGTAGGGGCACCATTGTTGTCCCTCCTAAAGTAGGATAACTGCACCGCATCTGTGAGCTCCCTCGGCAAGTTCTTCAGGAACCATGGATGACTTTTTATTTCCCTCATGGTGATTCTCTATGGGAAATTCGAAGTTATGACATCAAAGTAAGTCACTTATAGACCAATAACCATGTTGATAGTGTCACTACAACAGAGATATGTCATACAATTACCCTTAATGGATTGCTGACAAAGATACGTGAAATGAGCTGTCTGCATTCGTCAGATATGTGAATATTGTCTGGGATATTATATTGGATTGCTGCAATTCGCTGAAAAAAAGATGTAATGTTAGGTGGTGAAAGATTTTTTTTCTCAATGCATGTGAAGAGCATCCATGACAAAGGACATCGGCACATGGCTGTCACCTGAATGGTCTTTCTAATATTTTTAGGATCGTCCTGATCTTCAAATGGGTAAGCTCCCACAAGCATGACAAAAAGAGTAACACCACAGGACCATACATCTGCAAGCTACAATATCCAAATATGCTGATCAGTTGTCTCATTACTTAGTAACAAGGTACTAATGCTGCGTTGAAGCAATTAAACAAATTGTTTCATTAGTACTCCTAGAGTATCTACATAAGCAATTGAATATTTATGATTAATTACTTAATTAGTAATATGAGCTGAATTGGGATAAAGTATCATGAAAAGTTCACAACTGTAGAATCAAGCAATAGATATGTATAGCATAATTGAACCGACTCTGGATATGAGTATGACTATGGCCACTATCCCAATAATCTATGGATTTCTGATAGAGATCAAGTAATGTCCACATTAACTGGACAAGTTCATTGAGATAGTTTTCCCACCTTTAGCATCAGCCTTATCAATTGTATCGGTTTCACACTTTCACTTAACAGCTATGCAATGATCATGCTTTCCAAAAAACGGGGTATATAATTCACTAACAAGGAAGGCTGGCCTTTCATGTAGTTATGTAGATAAATAAAATTTAACAAAACTATAGAAGAAAAAAAAGTATATCAAAAAAATGCATTAGTCCATTTTGGTAGAAATAAAAATTTCTACATACGGATAATCAGATCCTGTTCTATTAAATCGTTCACTGAATTTCACCAAATTGGAAGAGCTCATTATTTTTTTCGGATTTTTGAAGCTGTAGCGGCATATTTCAAAGCTAGTGAGGCAGTGATATTTTAGGGCCTGAATCTAATTAACCATATTCATTATCGTAAAGATTCCTAGCATTGTTCCTATCAGATTCAAAACGTTGCTCCTTGAAAGAGGAACCTAGAGTTCCCTTTTACAGCCTAGTAATAATTATATAATTGCACAACAATTATTAATTTTCCCACAACAATAATTCATTTTGGAACATTGCTTTCACTATGTTTAGATTTTTTAAACAGACATGCTATGGTTGATCAATTGTTCTGCGCCTGTAATTTAACATATCCGTCATCCCTATTCTAACACCTTCCAGAATTCTTGATGGAAACAAACGGTTCTGTTCATCTATATGGATTATCCTAACAATTACCTAATTTAACATTTTAACTACAGAAACAGTTACATGGGTGCGGCTTACCAGAATAAATAGAAAAATGGCAAACTCTAGACTCTAGCACATTTTTTCTATTTTGATTAGTGATTCTAGCACCATGATTCAATCAGCAGAAGCAAACTTTATTTGCACCAATGTGTACCAGTGCAGTCTGTCTGTAAATGGCTATTTGACAATTAGCAGTCCAGTCTGTAGGAAGTACAAGATGTGCTGAATCAAACAACAAAGATCGAAGTCACCACACAAGTCAAATAGAAGAAATTAAGAACCTCTATGCTGACCATATGCAGTTCACTGACTAAAAAAACTTGTTAATATACTTGCAGGGCATCTGCCCTAAAAAATATGTTAAAGTCCAAGGCTCCATTCACTACATCATATATTGGACCAACTTATTGGAGAATGGACGATATGTAGGATAAGGCATAAGGGCCACTCGATGGATGGCCTACATGTGCAATGGGCCAATGAGTCCACACTACTTTATCTATGTCAACATCTGTTAGGGTACATCTTACCTACACAAGGGGTGAAGAGGCAAGATTCCAACACCGTGTATGACAATGACTACTTATCCTCTATTCACTATAGTTACATATTCCAACAATCGATCCACTGCCTCCTAAAAGTCACCAGTATATATCCAGAGAATTCCATGCATTATGGTCTAAAAATGTTATTGCAGTAGCTAACTATGAAGCTGAATGTTAGCCTAGGAAATGTGTCCTCGTGATGAAATCAAACCAAATGTACTGGAAAATATGTTCATCAACGAAACCAATAACTATTGGATGAACTATTGTTCAGGAAAGAACATAACGACTGAACAGATATGTCATTGAAAGCGCAAAGTTCAATACAGGTATCTTATCTCAAGTATCTTTCCTTAATGACATCAATATTGGGGTGAATTCTCCGGAATCTATACATGCAACTCTGGATCTTCAGATTTAACTGCCCCAAAAAAATTCAAGAACCAAAACATGGGCAGTGCCACAATCTATCACAACCTTGAAAAGAAAGAGCTGTGTTTTGCACTATTAATAAATAACTTAATTATAAAAAATCTACGTTAACTAAATATGTAGTACCATAATGATGAAGTGAAGGATATTATATTATAACATATATACTCTTGAAGGCTTAACAGAACATCAACACGAATGTCACACATAAACAAGAGATTATCACGGCTCACCTTTCCATCATACTCACGCCGAGAAAGCACCTCCGGTGCAATATATGCTGGCGTCCCCACTGCTGATTTTGGCCTTGAATGTAATACTGATGACTGTTACAAGATTAGCAAATAAAATATTTTCTTTAGAAAGCTTACAGACATGTTTAAGACCATAAAGCTACCAAATAACTTTGAAATTAGAGAACAACCTTGGAATACCCAAAATCACATATCTTGAGCCGTGGAGCTGGGCTTCCGTCCAAGAGAACATTCTCCAGCTTCAAATCTCTATGGCATATTTGCTGAAAAGCAGCCAACATTGCAACACGTAAGCATATGTTCAGGTTCCAGTCGTAAACATTTGAAAAGCATATTTAGTATATGTTCACTGTAAGCACAAGGCAGTAATTTATAGTTTCTCAATACCATGTGATGGCAATAGCTCACTCCGCAGATCAACTGCTGGAAGAAATATCTGGCCTACAATGAGCAGAAGAATACACTAAAATTCCATTGTGTGGGGTACGAAGAGCACATTAGGGATAGAATAATACTGCACTCAAAGAACAATCAATGATGAATTTAGTACCTCATCCTCACTAAACCGACCACGATCGACGATTCGATCAAACAGCTCACCACCAGCTGCATACTCCATCACGATTGCAAGATGCGTTGGAGTTAGGATCACCTGCAGAGATTTCCCCCTTATGGAATCAACTTTTGAGTTGGTGCTCGTTTATTTAGCGCAACATAGGAGTATTTTATAAATAAAGTATTGAAAATAGTTTTATGTACCAGAGAAGAAACTTGGCACAAGCTTAAGTCCAAATCAAACCAGCTCGTTTTCCAAACAACCAGCACCTCAAGAGACTGACCGTGACCCACAAATTCTGAACGGCGAAAGGCTTAAATGCCACCCCAGCGTCACAAAAAAACAAAATAAATCAAGCAGAAAATGCCCCTTTCCTCAATTTCTCCGCGTTATCCGCGCCTCCTTCGAACCAAACAAAAGCACGTACACCGCACGGAACCCATAAAGGTCCTTTTATTTAACCCCAATACAACCGAGTAAACCTAACAGGACAAAAGGGACCATTAAACAATCGATAAATCTCTGCTCGTCGGCGAACGCACCTCTATGAACTGGATGATGTTTGGGTGCCGCAGCGAGCGGTGGTTGACGATCTCGCGGTACACATTCTCGTCGATCTGCGCACAAACAAAGCCCACACCCGATCAGCACAACCAAACCAACACAGCGCCGGATCCGAACTCCCTGCGGAGCCAACCCAATCCAACCCTCGGGAAGAAACGAACAGAGGACCCAAGGACCGGACCCGGCGGCCGCGCTCGATGAGCTTAACGGCGACGAGCCCGCGGGTCTCGCGGTTGCGCATCAGCCGCGCCACCCCGAAGTTGCCCGACCCGATGTCCCGAACTGGCTCGTACTTGTCCATGCCCAACCGTCGTCTGCTGGTCGGCGCGCTCTCATGCAGGGGTAGCGGCCGCGGGGAGGAGGTGGGATGGGGAGGAAGGAGGCAGGGGATCGAGGCGAGGCGAGGCGGCAGGCGGGCTCGACGAATCGGGTGGGCGGGGGCGGAGGAGGCGGTGTCGTCTCGGCCGCGCGGTCGTGTCGCTTTCGTGGTGTGGCGCCTCGCTGGAGGTGTATATATATATAGTAGCAGATACACGGTGGGTGCGGGACGGGGCCCGCGGTCAGTGCCCGTGGCGTGTCCAGGAAGGAAGTGCTGATTTATGGCCGTAACGGATTTGGTGCGCTTTGCTTAATTTGAAACTGTGTGGGATCAGCCTGGCAATTAGACTGTGTGCAGCAGGATGTACAAATGCATTGTGTATCTACTGTTTCAACTATCTTTCTCTCTATAAACAGTGTCGCTACAATGTATAAGCAATCCATTTACCCAACTCACTGCACATAGTCTTAGTTTTCCATGGAATTATTATGCAAACAGCAATCACAGTCAGTTATTTTGTACTCCACAAATATATGAGGCGCGGTTGATTTATTTCCGTAATTTTGATCATTCGTCTTAATAAAAAAAATTAAAATTTATTATTTATTTTGTTATAATTTATTTTATCATTGAACATAGTTTGAGTATAAATTTTGTTTTTACATGTTCGAATGAGACGAATGATTGGAGTTTGGAAAAAAAATCAACCAAGTTATACATTTGTGAATGAGAGAATACTATCAAATGTTTTTCTGCATCTTTTGTAAATACTGTAACATCTTCCCTAACCCTTCCCTATATCCAAAAAAGGGTTTGTGTTGGGCATATGCCACCTTCAATTATTCAACTAACAAAATCACAATCCCTATTTTGCATCCAATGACATGTGTATCTTACCACGGTACATGCTGTTAGATACAGAATATGGGGCAAATGGAAGAAACACACATGATCTTCTTGTGCCATGCCTAGGGGAGCCATGATTGCAATTGCAGTAGTCTCCATGGTTGTGATGTTGTAGTCCACCTGCACATACATTGCCCTACAGTTGATGAGGCTATGGTTTTGAACCGCATAGGCTGTCGTCATAGTAGCCAGCAACGGTAGAATCTCACGACACTTGGCTATCCAAGTCAATGCCGATTTGGCTCCTATTTGTTTAGTGGATCTCAATGACACCATCAATGACATTATGCTTGAGGAAGCCTGCATCATAATCAACCACCAATAGGACAGACCAAGTGTCCATTGCCAATGCACCCCCTCTCTCTCATGTTTGTCTCTGGCTGACTATATAGCTCAAACGACTCAATGCCCCAGCATTGGCCTCTTGTGGAGGATATGAGGATGCTTCTTCCATTGTTGCTACTTCCGCTAGAATGTAGTCTAGTCTAGCCATATTTAAGGAAGATCTCCCCATGGGGAAGAAGGAGAGGAAGATATAGAGGAGGCGGAACAAAAGAAGAAATTAATGTGGGTAAGGACAATGGTTTATATGTTTGCAATCACATCGGTGGGTGAATAACTCAGAATTTCATGCGTGCTATGATAAGAAACCAGAAATTAAGCTGCAATAAGCATCCCTTGTGTTGCTTATGTATTATCATAATCTGGGGTGAAAGTCGCACGGGGACTATGCTTGACGTTCCAAGAGGGGGCAATTAGGCTTTCTAAAAATTAAGGCTTTCAAAAATAACTTAACATAACCGATACAAGATATTAAACTAAGTGCACTAAAGTTTTGTTGAGTGTAGCTATTTCTATCAAAAAAGGCGTGCAACCTAAGTTCCAACCTATAAACTAGCCTATCAATCTAGACTAGCAGTGTAAGCATAGAATTGCAAAAATGTAAAGTGCTGGATGTAAAGAAGCACTGGAAGAGAAAACTCCCAATGACAGTGACGATGGTGAATACATTGAGATTTTTTATTAAAGTTTTGAGAAGACGCACAAGCCTCCCTAGTCCTCATTAGAGCCATGAACCAAGGCCTTGCTCATGCTTAATCTACGTAGGGATTATCTATTAAGGTCTTGATGTGCTGAAGGATTAGGGTTGTCAAAGTAATCCCATGCAAGGGTTCCCAATGCAAATAGCTATTGGAGTCAACCGTTGTAGTTTGAAATGTCTATCATCGGATGGGTCTTGAGTTTTCACGACCCTTGGATACTTCTATCCGGTGCATCACCAAATTGTTCGATGTACCATCACCAGACCATCTAGTGCGTGCAAGTTTGCACACGGTCGCTTCTTCCTTTCTTCGGCCACTTTTGTCCGGTGAAAAAACACTGGACAATTCGATGATTAATCATGAGACCATACAATACCTGTATTTGTACTGAGTCTTGTGTCTTCAATCTTGGGGCCTTTTTCTTATCGCCAGACCGTCCGGTGCTCGAAAAAACTTGCCAAAAATGGTCTTTGTTGTTATTCAACCACCAAAATCACATTAACTACACTAAGAACGAGGCTTAGGGTCTGGCCTATTTTTCTTACATGGGGGGTAATAAACAATGTAAGATATACGATAAGCTGAGATGTTTAATTTGTTGACGGCCTGAGATTAAGTTGGTGAATAATGCAAACTAGAGGCTAAAGCAAACATACCCTAAGTTGAGAGAAGAAACGAGACATTCGATAGCCAAAATAATGTCCCACTCCCATGTTAATCTTCTCAAATTTGTCGTTACATTGATTTATTAGCTTGTGTGTACCTAGAGGTGGCACTGAGTCTGAGGACCTTTGTTACGTCATCCCTAGTTGCCTCGCTATTGAGTCCACAAAATCTAAGAAGTTGAACAACATCGATGAGGGGTTAGGGCTGAGTGGCTAGGTATTGCAAGGTAGCACGGACGAGGAGCGGCCGCCACTATATCAGTTGTTGATTTGATCTGACACGTTTGGAGCGTGGATACACAGTATAGGCAAAGTGGAAGGAGAAAGTGGTCAAAGTGGAGAGGGCAGAAGGAAGGGGAGCAAATCAGATCAACTGAAACTGTCGTATGCTGGGGTGACAACACTGGCCATTTGAAGGGCAACCTTTATTTGCATTTCGTCTATATCTTAACATGAAAGGAATAAAATTCCAAGAAAAAAAAGATGATGTTTTCGTAATTAACATAGTTCTATAATCGTGTAAAAAACTCTTATAGACTACTTCTGTTCTCGAATGTCTGCCGTTGATTAATTTACTCTTGAACTAAAAAGCGTAAAAAAAAGCCCTCAAGAGAATGCTTACAGCTACATGTCATGCACCCATTGGTTGCCATTTAGACTGGCCGTATGTAGACAAATCGGACAATGGTAGGATTGGACATGTGACTAAGCTTTCAGCTGTGCTCGACTCTGCCAGGTTATTTTGGCACTCGTCAGATGTCACGGCCACCAGCACACGTACGTACCCGTGACGTGCCGAGGCCGCGCCGAATCCACCACATGGGCAGGTCGCGCCGGCCAGATCGTTAGCCAGCGAGTGATCGCACCAGGCAACCTGCTTCCCTCCAGACCGCCGTCCACTCTCGTCAGCGAGATGACCCGTTGCTGTTTGGTCTTCGTTTCATGGAGAAGAAAAGGCCCAAACTGCCAATTGCCAAACATACCCCGCTACAGAGGCACGAGCTTGCAAGCAAAGCATCGATCTAGTCTAGGATTTTCGGCCAAGACGGCAAGACGACAAGCAGAGACCAGAACCCAGATGACAAATCTGCAGCACGGCATGCATGTGGACCGCGCGCAGCAGTGTCTAGTACTCTCCTACAAGGATCCACACTGGCTCTGCCTGCCACCGAAGTGAGAGAAGCCATCAAGGACTTGATCATCATCATCATAGATTCATGGAATCATGGTGAATAACCAAAAGAAAAGATATATATATACAAAGGGTGTGTTTAGATGGTTGAAAAAAACACTGTTTCGAACTGAAAAGCACTGTAGAACCACTGTAGCACTTTTCGTTTGTTTGTGGTAAATATTGTCCTACTATGGCCTAACTAGGCTCAAAAGATTCGTCTCGCAAAGTACATCTAAACTGTGCAATTATTTTTTTATTTCATCTACATTTAGTATTCCATGTATGTGCCGGCATTTTGATGTGACGGGATATCTTCTTTTTGCATAGTGAATTTTAAGAGGAAGTTGGGGTACTAAACAAGAAGAAAAGGGGAAACATGAAGCATCAAGCACAGGTACGGCCCAGCGGCCAGGGTTCGCGCTCCAGCAGCGAGATCCGCGTCAAAAGAATGGAGGATCTGCGCGAGCAGAGCACGGACGACGGGCACCACTGCACGAGGCCCCTGGTCGACCAAGGACGGAGGGAGGAGGAGGTGCCGAAACAGGCAAACAGCGGCGGCGACGAGGCCGGCGGCGAGACTGCGAGCACGGTCTCCTTGGATGCCCCCGGCCCCGCGCGCGCTCGCGCCACAGGTGGGGGACACCGGACACGGACACCGGGCCACCACGCAGACGCCGTGGCGCCGTGGCGGTGGTGGTGCTCATATGGAGAGACGCAACAAGGGCATGTGATTCCGTATGCCCTGTGCCTGTGCGTGTCCTGGCACTGCTCCGCCTCCGCTGCGTGCAGAGCATCATTGCAAGCGAACAAGTTGCCCGTCACAGGGGCGCGACATGTTCGGTTCGGTCCTTGGTACCGGGGGTACACTTGCTACGGCCTTTTCTGTTCCTGGGTTCTCCTTTCGCTTTTGCTTTGTTTGTTTGCAGGTCCTGCTGCACAGTCCACGGCTCCACGCGGAGTCGCAGATGCTTTTCACCGAACTGATTGCGTTGGTGGCGACCGATCACGTACAGGGTGCTGGCTGGCTGGTGGGGGAATTAAGTTTTATTGTACGCTGCGGTGCCACTGCGTCTACGTGAATTACGTTGATCTTTCCGTTGGCCAAACAGACGCCGGCGTACGATGTGGCATTGGATTCGTCGAGAGGAGCACGGTTGAATTCGTCGGTTTGCGTGGCCAGTGAATAATCGCACCATCTCTGTAGCGTGCGATGGCTCGCTGGTACACCGAGATCCGAGTGTGCTGCGACATTATTGTCATCTTTTGGATGACCTACAAATAGTTGGCATTTGGAGGATGTGCACCGAGTACCTCTACTTCTACTTCTACTCCAAAAAGATACAACCATGCCCATTTTTTCTGTTCCTTTTTATATTCGCCTTCTCATATAATGTTGTAAACGAATAATACGAGGTTAGCGATATCTGTTCGTATTCTATCAGTGCGCAGTGCAACTTGCTTCGCATGAGATCCAGATCGGAGCCTGAGGACTACATATTGGCAGATGCATGATCGTGACCGTTTATCAAAGTCCCTCGGATGTTTACAAGCTACACAACCCTTGTTAACGAGAGGACGATGAGCGTGCACTCTACTGAACACAAAGGGTCTGCGCCACCGAAAAAGGGTGGCATGCTGGGTGGTTTCGCTTTCGCTAGAGGCAGCATTATTAGCGATGTTTTTGTTCATTTCCGTATTCACATTCGGCTGCCCCCGTACCCACGCACGCACGTGTCGCCGTGGCCATGTGACACGCGCGGGGACCCCTGGGGGCTTCCTATCTCTCTAGTTCTAGCGAAATAAAAAGCCCACGAAGACCCCCATTTATAATTTTCTCTCTGTTTTTACCTCGGTTACGTACTCAACAATTGCAAATAACTAATTCAACGTCTCATTTGACGAATCCCAACATTTTACAAATCCTAATTCAACAATTATACATAAAAATATTGAATCAGTGTAGATAAAATGTTGAATGGATGTAGGTAAAATATTGAATAGGTGTAATATGGAATGTTGAACCCGCCGGCAGCAGTGGGCGGCGCACAGCAGCATTGCACCAGCGTGTGGCTGTATTATTCACAACAACACAAGCAGGCAACAAACAACAACCCATCAGCTCATCCATCCTCACGCCAAACACCCCACCATCGCCGCCACGCACGCCACACCGCAGCACGCGATGGGCAGCGCCGGCGGTGGGGAGCGGCGGGCACGGGGTGTGCGCACGCCGGCAGCGCGCGGCAGCGGAGGCCCTCGGTGCGCGGCTCGGCGGCATGCCAGCAGCACGCGGCCGGCAGGCGCACGGGGGCGGCCGGGCGCAGGGGCGGTGAGCGTGGCTGGAGGAGGAATGAGGTGGGATGGATGGTGGAGATTGAACCGCACGAATCTCAAATATTGGAAGATGGATGGCATTTTGTCTCATCGGAAGATAGATAGAAATTGCAGGACCCCTCTCCCAACCACCGCCGCGGTACAACAGCAGGCACTAGACGTGATCGGGCAAGGTAAGCCAAGCACGCGCGCACCACGTAAAACCACCGGCCGCGCGGCTGGTGAGATCCCAAACCGTTCTTATGGTCCCGGCCGGTGCTATCGATCGATCGGCCGTGCTGCCAATAGTGGAGCGAGATGGCACACCGTACGTGTCCGTTGGTCGTGGCACACAGATGTCCGGAGCTCGGCTACCGGCCGGCGGCCGTGGGCGGCCGGCGGACATCAACGCCGCGCGCACGCTAGTCGCTAGCTGCAAGAGTCCAAGGACTCGCAGGCAGGCATACGGAGGGAAGTTCCGAGCTCGCCAGCCGGCCACTGCTGGTCCTGGTCCGCTGCAGTTCCGGGAAACTGCTGGATTTATTTCAGTACCCCTACTAAACGTTTGCCGACAAAAAAAGCGATGGAAGAAGTCAAGAAGCAGTATCCGTGGAATCGCTTTATCGGCGCCGCTCCTCGGCTGGAACAGCGACAGACGCGACGACTCGCTTTCCCATTTGCTCGGCTTCGGCTCCACCCGGCCCAGCTCGACCGTGGAGCGGAGCGAGTTGAATCGGAGGTGGACTTCTCGGCCTGCTTGGACCTACTCAAAAGTCAAAACGCCGAGCGCGCGCGGCCCATATAAACAGGCGGCAAGGCCAGACCCGTGGGCTGTGGATTTTGGGCGCCCATGAACTAATCAATTTGGCTGGCCATGATCAAAGATCTGACCGCCGAGGTAGCAAACCCCTGAGCGACCCAGAGCTTCCCAGTCGCCGGCGTGTACAATGGCCATGTCGTCCAACAACACAGGGGCTGCCGGGCTGGGACCGTGTGGCTAGCTCCAACCATGCATGCATGGATGACCCGGCCGAGGTGTGTGTTAGCTGGGAGCTACCGTCGTCGTCGGTCGCCGTTTAAATTTGGAAGTTGTAACGTACTCACATGCATGGTGCGTCTTATAGGTCGGGCTGACCCTGATCGCCAAAAGACCGGCCCCGTTACGTGTATGTATTCATGATTCATCCGCACTCTCCATTCATTGGTTCATTGGTTCATTTGTTTCATCAACACAGTTGACGGCGACACAGCGGCCTGGACGGGAGGGCAAAAGCCAAGTCAACCATGTGATGTGCGTAGTGAGCGGCGCCCTGTGGCCGTAGATTACACATTACAGCCTGTATACAAGCATGCGTGGTACAGTAGCAATCAGATAGTAGTGTATGTACTGGTGTCTTCCGTCCGTGTTCACCCGAACACGTACGACTATTCGCTCAACTACACACATGACACATCTTATAGCTGGGAGAACATACTGAACATTAAATCAGTGAACTGCTGAATGTTAGGGTAGCCGACGAGGCCGAGTAGCACATGCGGTTATTGATTGGACGATTCCAGACGACGCCATGATATGATTTCTCATCTTCAATTAGCACTAGCTAGTCTAGTAGATAAACTCACAAAATATATAGAAGCATATGTGTGCTGCAGACTTGCTTGTAGTACATTATTTCCCAGTTGACGACGGAGGTAATTAACCACTACGAGCCACGGTTGTTTATTTGCACTATATATATGGTCGTGCTCGATCGCGCGTACATAGGCGTAGCTGCTGCAGTTGCTCACATGCACCTCGTCGTAGTCGTCTCTATACCAAAGTTCGTTGTTTGCCAGCTAGCCGAGCAGGACGAAATTCCAGCTTGATTCAGTTGTTACTACCAAGGTCAAGTGTCAACTCTTATTATGGTGGGATAATCATACTGTAACCAAACCAGTAAACTATTGTTGTCATGTTGGCCCCATCAACGTACCAGCTAGCGCACAGCCGCGCGCACGCACAGTCACCAGGGCATTCCATGCAGCACCCCCGCAAGCCAATAGCGAGGCAGTTTTGCGGGATCAACTCGCTCCGAGAAAAATGACGGACGAACCCAATCCAGTTGCATGCCGGACCAGCTGCTGCCGGATGAACTCAATCTGCGAACCAAACACGCTATAATGGTTTGCACTGGACCACTAAATATGCACTGAAATGTCACACTTTTATAACAATTATACGTATATGATTTGAGAATGATATATAGCGTGTGAGACGCGGTAGTACCCTGTTGCAGCGTTTTTTTTTTTTTTTTGGCTCATCCCATACGCTAAAACCTGCGTAGCGTATGGCATCCAATCATATATATGCCCGGTGCGGACAGCGATATGCCATTATCAATGGGGTGAGATGGGGGGTCCTCTTCTCCACTGACGGTACAAAACGAAAGTTACGTTTAGTCCGTTTCGAAAAGGATGGAATCGTCGAAAATTCGCCTGAAATGCACTCAGTACTCAGCTCTCTCGCATCCTCGTCCGTCCCTGTCGGCCGAGTGTGTCCGTACGTGCTCTAGACGTCGACACGCCTGGTTCACGATGAGTACTGTACGTGCCGTTTGCAGCTAGCCTTGCAAGGTAGGCGCCGCGATCGTTGACTACATACGTACTCGATCGTACGTATCGATCGGGGCCATCGATCGCTGACGACGACTCGGCGTACGTTTTTGTATGCGTCTGCAAGATGTCTGTTTCGACTGTGGCCTAATCGATCGCCGCCGCCGCAAGATGAACTGTCTGTTTCGACTGTGGCCTAATCGATCGCCGCCGCCGCAAGATGGACTGCACGCTTCTTGGATCTATACATTCCATTGCCGCCAGTTGCCACTCATTAATTCCTAATCTTGACGATGCATGCAGCAGGAAGGGCTTGTTGGGCCCTATTTAAAGTGTTCAAATGTGTGCAGCCAGTAACAATGAGCTAATAACCAGCCGTTGCACAAATTAGACATTTCTATTTTTTCGTAATATAAAGTTCAAAATCCCTGTGTCGTACTGGCCAATTAATTAGACATTATTCCTTTACATGAACAGTGTCTAGATATGACCTAAGGCATTATGCAGGGAAGTCTCCTGACCTAGATTCTTTTCCTAGCTAGGGTGTGTTTAGATGGTTGGAAAAAACACTGTTCCGAACTGAAAAACACTGTAGAAACACTGTAGCACTTTTCGTTTGTTTGTGGTAAATATTGTCCTACTATGGCCTAACTAGGCTCAAAAGATTCGTCTCGCAAAGTACATCTAAACTGTGCAATTATTTTTTTATTTCATCTACATTTAGTATTCCATACATGTGCCGGCATTTTGATGTGACGGGGAATCTTTTTTTGCATAGTAAATTTTGGGAAAGAATTGGAGTACTAAACACACCCCTAGACGAAGTGGCGGTCCGTCAGCATATATAGGCACCAATGTGACGTGATCGATCTACTCGGCCATATATATGCTCAATGCTTTTGCTTTAGCTGGAGCCGACGGTCCATGGAGGGCATACACAGTTGCCGTCAAATAGCCAAGCTATTTTTTTTTGCATAGCCATTTTTTGATGGCTTTAGTAAAATAAACTAAGGTGTCCGAAGGAGATGACTGCCATGCTAATTTTTGTATCTTAATCAATTGGCGGCTAAGATTTGGCGAAGTCGCCAATGCAAATGTTGGCTTGGCTACCTTGTACACATACTAGTCCTGCCCAAATTTAGCTGTTCACCATGGGCACCAATGTCGTTTGGATGTAGCCGCAATTTGACTGACACATCTAATAAACCGATCGATCGACGTGGTTTAATTTGGTGCCCAATCTTGCCGATTCTTGGATGCCATTGGCTTTGCATGGTTGGTCAATATAATGCCTTTGGCTTGGCGGTCGCTGGGGGCATCCAAACATACTCATTTTCGATCAGAAACACCCCAAGTCTTCGTTCTCCCAAGTCCTGCGCCAATCCTGCTCCAGTGGACCTGCCTCCACCACGATCTCACGCGTGCCATCTCCGAAAAACTGACGATTTAGTCGACACGCGCTTTTGGGATAATGCCATCCACTCCTAGCTCGCTCCCTACACGCTTGAGCTTGACGCGGCAGATCAAGTGGCCAAGTCAAGTCAACTACACAAGAGAGAGAGAGAACAGCGCAATTGTGTTATAGTTTCCATATTCTTTTACGGAGTACTCGTATATATACTGTATTATATTATGATATATATACTTTGAAATGAATTCATTCTGCACTGACTAGTCTAAGATTGAATGAGCGTTTGCGGCTGTGGTGCACCTTATTCTTTATATACGAGGCACAGCTTCGTGTGCGCCCACATGCATCCTCGACCTCGTTGAGTAATCGCCTCTAGTCTAGCTTTATACAGTACATACGAACGTTGCGGGCAGACGCTTCAGTTTGATTTTGCCATTACACTGCCTGTCACCAATGTCAGAGTGTCAACCCAAGTCCGCTATTAGCACTGTAATTTAGATATAGGTATTCGTTATCCAAAAGATCTTGTTATTTCATGTCTTGCTCTTTGCCCACGTCGAAAAGTGGCTGGTGAAGGTGCATTTCCAAAGAAGGAAATAAAGCACTCATTCCTCTATCTACCTTAACCTTAACCTTAACCTTAAGTAGTAGTTTCCTATAGATAAGTCGAAGTCTCTCTTAAAGCTAGCAGCAGTAATTCTTTTTTTTTGCCATTATAGAAACAACATAAACGAACACCTATATCTACTTTTAAGTACCAATATGTGCCATTACAAAAACATAAAATACTATATTCAATTAATATCTAGATTACCCATATTTGCTATTGATAGATACTTAAATTTATATATAAATTACCCACCTTAAATATTAATTATAGATAATCTAAAATAACACCTATAAATTTATATCTAAATTAACCATATTTTCTATTATGATATATGATTTAAAATAATGTTTTGAATTTATATGTGAATTAGCACCTATGTCGTGGCTTGAGATAAACTAAAATACCTAAACATGCATCTAGATTATGAGCAGATGCCACTATGAGAAAATTACAAAATCTAAAATAATCTTAAAAAATTATATCTAAATTACCACACATACCTTTGCTAAAGTAACTTAAAACAACCAAACTTTCATATAAATTATCAACATATGGTATTATTAAAAAAAATAAAAGGTAACACGAACCCATATATATTTCTAAATTACTAACTTATACTATGCCACTAAATTTCTCTGCTACTCCCTCCATCGCGATTTATAGGTCGTTTGACTTTTTTGACGCCAAGTTTGAGTCTTATTCAAAATATTTGAGAAAATATAAAAAAATTAATTCACAGTTAAAGTATATTAATTAGATGGTAAACTAAATCACAATAAAAATAAATAATAATTATGAATTTTTTGAATAAGACAAACAAATTAAATTTGGTGTTAAGAGCAAGGTTAATAATAGAGGCCACTATGAGCTCTATGATATTGCCATGTCACGTGTAACGAACTAAAAGTTCATTTATATAATAATTCTCGTTTAGTGCAAGCTGTACATTAAATACTTGGCTAACCTTTTTCTCTCACAACGTGTCTTGGAGTTCGTGCGCAGCCTGCTTTCAGCTGGCTACAAGTAAACAGCCCGCTTCCCTTCTCTCTATATTTTCTCTTTCTTCCGTATCACCATAAATTTGATGTGGCATATCTTGCAGCCCGCCTACATCAACTTATTATACTTGCTCTAAAAATGTCACATGCCCTGAAAATTTGGATGGAGAGAGTAACTCGTAACATGGAGTATATGTCATAACAATATAAACCATGCGCATGGGCCGATGCACCCTTTTGTTTATATTATATTAAATACAACTCTAAACCATTTTAATTGAAGCTACAAGCCCCACCTCCAGTCCGGAGAGATACGCCAAACAAGATGTAACGTAACTCTATGCAACGACCAAACATCCATGCATGCATGATCGCTATTCTTTAAGTCACCAACCTGCAGTTGGCCTCTCTGTAATAAGTCAACTAGCCGGGACACAGACTCGCTGTCTAGCCAGTTAAGCGCGTGTGGTGTTCGTCCAAAGACTTTGACGACGCACGGCATGGCGCACATGGCTGCATGTATGTCAGCATGTGTACGTACGTGCTAGCTCCTTGCTGCCACCACTCAAACCCACAGTTTACATCCCTGCAGTAGTTCCCTGTTCTGAAGGTAAACATACCCTGAGTACACAGGGTTCGAAGAATTACCACGAGCATGCCCGGCCCATAACATGATGATGGTTGCCAATAATTAAGTATCTCTCCCCGGGGCTGGCTGTGGTTGCTTCTTAATAAATCGTTTGACTTGTAAGGTCGTCCATCTTGGCCTTTAGGTTTTAAGCATTTGTGCACCCCCCATGGAGCTGAGCTCTAGTATTTAACTTTCCAAGCCTTTTGCACCTTGCAGCGTCTATATAAAGGTATAGGTCGAGTGGTTCGGAGACGGGATAGCTAATCCACGCCTCCGTGCAGTGGACATCTCTCGATCTACGCCGGAAGCAGAGGAGGAGCTAGAAATATGGGGATAAAAATGGATAAGACGGCGATCATCGTTTGTTCAGTGGTGGGCTCTCTAGGATTGCTGAGTGCCATCTTCGGGTTCTCGGCAGAGGGGACAAAGCTCACTGTAAGCTAGCACTGCCAATCTGCGTAGTTGGTTAGTTTTTGCTATATATCTTTTGAATTGTTGAAATCAACAGACTCATGAGTACTATATATGGCCTTTTTACTTGATAAGCATCGTTCTCTTTTTTTATGGGCATGATCTTGTTGAGCTGTGAACTTGGTATATACTGTATGTACTTACACTCGAGATCTATGCTTAACTGAACTCGATCCAACCATGGTTCATGCATGCAGCCATATACGATACTGGTGTATGGAGAAGACTGCATCTACCCACAGAACCCAGCGCTCGGGTTGGGGATCTGCGCTGCCATCTTCCTGCTGGTGGCCCAGGTCATCGTCACGGCGGTTGGCGGCTGCTGCGGCTGCTGCAAGTCCCGCGCCATCCCTTCAGAGACCAAGCGGATCGTCGCCATCGTCTGCGCCGTCGTCTCATGGTGAGTGACTGCCTGCCTGCCGCTAGATGGCCCCTCGATCCTATACATGATGAGCAGATGATGGAGCTAGTAGCACGTCGTGTTGCCATGAGCAGGATAGCAGCGGTGATCGCGTGGGCGCTGCTCATAGAAGGGGCGGCGTGGAGCACCAACGTGGTGCGGGAGGACGCGCCCTACTGCCCCTACCTCAAGGACGGCATCTTCGCCGGCGGGGGCGTGCTCACCCTGGCCGCCACGGCGCTCGGCATCGCCTCCTTCATCATGCTGCGGAGCCCGCCGGCGCCGGCGCCGCCGACACCAGCCGCTGAGGGCACGCCAAGCACAACACCAGGAATGTCGTCACCCGCTGTGGGTGTCCCACTGTTACCATTGGGCGGTAAGCCTCATCAGGACAACCCTGCAGGGAAACCTCAGATCCCTCCTACTCCTACCGATCTTCAGTCTCACCCACAACAAGTACTCTACACACAACAGAACCTAGCAGAGTCCCCTTCTGCTCCTGCCCAAGCCAATGGATCCCACGCACCTAACCAGCAGCAGCTCCCTCCTGAAGTGCAAGTGCACCCAGCGGCGGCTGTGGCAGCCGCCGCTGTCGCCGCCACACCAAGCGAGCTGTCGCCGCCGCCGATCGGGATCCCGATAGGCTTGGGCCAACCACCGCAGGTCTCGCTGCCTCAAGTGATACCCACTACTATTCCTGTTCCTCAGCCAGGGTCGAGCGGGCCATCGGCGCTATCGACAGTGATTCGCAACGAAGTCGCTAAACAAGGAATTAGATTGGCTGCGCATGTCGTGTCGCAGACCCTCTTATCAGACAACAACAACGCTGGGGATGGGGTTCTTTCCATGATGACGACTGATTCTGCTGGGGGCGATATACAGGTTACAAATTAAATTGAAGGGGTGATGTGCTTAATCAATCCTATTATGCTTGGCCTAAGTTTGATCTTTGTGTTTCCAAGAATTGTCGCCTTGTCGGTGGCTTCGAGATCGAAGCATGTATCCTGTATACCTTCTTTGTTCTCATTTCTCAATGAATCATCCTGAGCTCGAACTATATACTCCTTTTCTCTGTAACTAGCCCAATGCCCTCCAGAATTGTGCAGCCACAAGTCTATCTATATTTTTTGTCTTTTATATATTTTTTGTCTTTCTTTCAACCACAAGTCTATCTATGATTTTGTTGTTCTCATGCCCACCACATTTATCACTGTCTTATCTATGTGAATACGAAACATGTACTTAATTCGACATGTATCTCATTCTCATACGGAATTTATTTCACACTAGTAAGGAATTTTTTGGTGAACACCGGCAACGGAAACTGGGCCGTTTTTCCGGTGAATAACTGATTCAGGTGGCAGCCTAAGTGCGAAAACAGAAAAATGACAAATGTTCACCAAATATCAGTGTTTTTATCGGAATTTCATATATTTGAATGGAAAATATGGTTAGCCTGGTGGAGATATGAGAAAATTTGGTGGCATTTCATTATGTGATTTATGTATGACTATGCACAAGGAAATATTCCATATATACATATTTTGTATGAAAATAATTAATACTATATGCCTGTTGAAAACAAACACAAATCATACAAACTTATACGAATAGAAGTCCAAACAAGTTCATATCAACATAGGCCCACACAAATTTCATACAACTCCATAATATAGGATAGTCGAGTGTAGGACCGAGACGTGCGCCTAGAGAGTGAATAGGAGCACTTGAAAATTCAAACTCAAACCCCCATGGTGCAAACTGGAACAACACTCACAACAACTGCTAGACACCGTCCACTGAAAGGAAACGTGTCTAGCAAGCACTTGGTTTCGCCCACTGAACGGAAATACACCAAGCAAGCGGAAGTACAAGACTCAACGATCACAAGATCGCAAGTCAAGCCGAACAACGCCTTTCGCAACGAGGAACCCACGTACACACTTCACATCTAAGTGCGTCTCACTGAAGAACAACGAGCGAAGAGTATGGGCTAGAGGTGAAAAATACTCAACCGAAAACGAAGCAAAAACACCAAAGCAAAAACCTCCAAACAACACAAAAGGAACTACCTAGCGATCGCCAAGACCTCTTAGCAAATGAGGTGCTAAAGATCTTTGGAACAATCCTGGACACCCCGAAAAACCACTAGGAACAAGCCACAACCTTTAACTTAAACCAAATTTGGGAGCAAAAGTCTTAGCAACACCGAACTGTCCGCCACCCTCTATCGAATAGTCGAAAGGGCAATTTCAAACAAAACAGGTTGCAAAGAAAAATGTCAAAAAGCTCGCAAAATAATGGGGAACAACATACTAAGAAATCAGCCCATTTGGAGAATGTTAAGTCCACCGGACTATCCGGTGATTGGAACCAGACTCTCTGGTGAACCTAGAAAACAGCCTCGGTTCTTGAGTTTTCAAAACCTAAACTTAACTAAACCTTTTCTGGTCTTCACGAAATTTGACACAGCCTATCTAAGCACTAATCCAAAGCTATTCCCAAAAGATCCATAAAAAAGGATCAAGGAATTAGCGGAAATTTCAGATCTCGTGAAGAGGCAAGCTTTGGGCAAGAAAAGGGGAAAACTCAAGAAAGACTTGCTCGTGGCAATCCAATAGGATTGAGATGTTTTAAGACATAATCTCCCAGAAGAATCACCAGAGCCTTTGAGTTTCATCCAAAATCTGTGGCGGAACCGCCCTGCTTAATCTAGACTAAGCACACCTGCCACCTCTGGCTTGCAGTGCACTTAGGCCAGACTAAACCCGGTAGTCCGTCGAGAGTACTACAGCTCTCGATAACACCAAATCCCAGAGGAACTGACATCAAACACATCCGACTCTCGAAGGAGCCACAACAATTACATCATCACAGGCAGTTGAAATAGAGAGTTATAGAATTAATTTACAACTCAATTGTATGAAATCAAATACATGTTCGAATATAGCGGAAGCGAATTCAGAGTATATAAATATAGCGGAAGCGTTTTCAAAACATCTCGCAGCGGAATAATATACTTAAGTAGTCTTCAGGAAGAGATGACAAGGCGAATAGCACCGAGCCCACCGGTACTACCACCTCCAACACAGTTGTCCAGCTATCGTCGGTACCTGTAATCCAAAAGTGGGGGCAAACCCTGAGTACTAATTACTCAGTAGGACTTAATGGACGGGGCTTACGGCTGACGCAAAGCATGCTTACTAATCATGTGGATCCTTAGCGGTTGATTTTTAAACAAGGTCATGTTGATATCAGATAGCAGGATTTTGACAGCTGCTATCCATTCATCATGAGAATCAGTTATATCATAAAATAAACATTTGCATGAAAGTAAAGTAATGAACACATGTCTCGTCCCAAGATTCACAGCGCCTCCATCCAACCCCTTGGGAGTAGCCGTCTCAGGAGCGATACCACGGTACGTCGGGTCAGCCCTCCCTCGACCTCAAAGCATCTCCCAAGTCCATCGACCTCCTAGCAGTGGATGGCCGACACCTTGAATAGTGAGACGGATCATACACATCCAAGCATGTTGTATAAAAAGGCGTGACTTAATAAACAGCATGTTACAGTTATTACTACGTTGCCCGTGTGCGATATTGGCATTCTCACACCTGGTGAGCATCAGCGATTCGAATCGATTTGTTAATTCCCGGGAACAACTAACAATGCCAGGGGTATATGCTTACTAGCCCTCGCGTTCCCACATATAGCACCCATCTCCACTTGTCCCATCCCAAATTCGATTCCAACCCGCCATTCCCAGGTTTAGCCCCCGTGGAGCGTTACCTCGGCCGCACCGGGTCCAGCCCTCCACGAGTCTACACCCCAAGCGCCCCTGGGACCGATGGTAGGACCAAGTCTCGGTTCTTCGGATGGCACAAGTAAGACTTTCACCGGTCCATTATCCCGGATAAGCACCTTAGCAATGTTATGCCGATCAGCAGGCGAACAGCGAACGGGCCTTATGCGACTCGGGCGGAGTCCAGTGCACAATACCATAAACCATGAGTAACTCATAAAATCTCCGCCCGGTCTCAAGTTAAATCAGAAGCATATATAACAACTTACCTCAGTGAGATTTCTGTAAGTTTTTGAAATCACCTACGCGACGAGTGACTCCATTCACCCGTGTCTACTCGTACCTAGCATTGCTAGGCACTCGTCCTACGAACTCTAGGTGTAGGTTCTAGGGCCAGGGCGGCCAGGATATCTAATGCAGTTGGTTCCAAACAACTCCTGATGCATATGCCTAATCATCAAGACATAAGATGTTTGCTGGGTATAGTATGGTCCTGCCTACCTTTGCTTGATCTTAAGAAAACCAACAAACTAAACTAGGTTAGTTTGCCGGGTTGTGAGGCTTTGCCCCAGGCAACCCTTTGAAGCGGGGACGGATTTAATCAGCGATCCTCCGTCTTCTTGCTCCGGATATAGCCTGTCGTCCGTTTTCTTGATCACTGGTTTCTCATGTGTTGGTAGCTCCTTGCACGCGGGGTCTATATGCATGATAAAATGCAAGTGAGTGCAAGAGAATGCAAATACATGCATATGATACAGATTATATGCATGACATAGTGCAATCATGAGTGCAACGAATTGCGAATGTATGCATGAGGTGTCAATGAAATATAATGCATGATCAACAACTTGTGAAGAATGGTGGGTTCGGGTATTCTTAGTTTAAACACACCCCATAACCAGAAAACTTAACGACTTTGCTAAGAAATCATACAGCCCATCACTAAGAAATCGTACAAACCCTCACTACATTTTATCCTTGGAGTCATTAGAAGTTAGTGTCTTATATGTGTACACAGTCCCCATCAAATGAAATGAAGTTGTCTCTTGAAGTTAAACATATATATGCAGATTAAGGGACACGCTACCTTTATGAATAAAACGCACTCATAAGCTCATGTAGTTAGACAACTCAATTGATCTCAAATTTTTACCACATGCAGACACATACTTCATAGAGCTACTGTCAAAATTTCAGCTACAACCAAGTTATAATTAATTTATTAAAATTCCAGCAAGTTATCAGCCCTATAGCTTCTCGGATTTTTCATAATTTATAGGAGTGAGTTCTGGACTTGAAATTCCTACAACAAGTATTTCATGGCATGAAAATCATATACAAAAATCATCAAGCCCAAAATCCAAAGTTAATAGGACTTCTATTTTTCCATATTTTATTTCACCATGAAAATCATATAAGTCAAAACAGCAGTAATAAGGTGCACAAAATCACTTTCTGGAATCAAGACATCACTAGTAGGCTACTAGATTTTTCCCAAAATTTTTCTAGCAGTTTAAATACACTTTTTCCTATTATTTAGTTAAACATGTGACACTTTGTCATTTTCAAATCACCACTCAAACTTAACATGCAAGGCTTCAAACCTTACCAGCAAGCTATATGCAGCATAATGAGTGTCCTAAAAATCTAGTATAACATTTGGAGCGATTTGCATAAGACTAAGTACTTCCCATACATTTCTATTATAAAAACGTAGGCCTAGGGGTAGATCGGTCATTTAACAATAAGTGCTACTGCCATAAAATTTCACACAGTGCCTAATTACCATAACAAAGCTACTTTCCAAGTTTCAAAATTTTTGGAGTTCATTTGGTCCATTTTTACTATTTATTAATCTACACCATGCATGCATTAAACTAGGGGCAAAACGGACCTTTCACACATCTACATCATACCTATCCTGTAGATCTACTCACAAGGAGTCCATAGCCACTGAGTTTGTCCATTTTGGATTTTTATTTGAATTGTTATGATTTTTCAAAGTTTCAGCCGATTTATTAATGAAATAAATAAAAAAACATTAGACTAAGGACTTGTACGCAATTAACCATAGATCTCAGGGGCTAGAACGTAAGATTCTCAAGACACTATGCACAGCGCTTCGGATTAAAACAGAAAATGGATGAAGCTCGGGGGCCAGGATGCAAAATCCTCACCCCTTCTTCTACCTTCGGCCGGGGGAACGAACGCGCGGCGGCGCTCGCGTTCCCGCGTACGGAGCGGCGTGTCGGGACGGGGTCTTGGAGCCGAGGTAGGCCGGGGTTGTGCCTCCCGTGACGGCGAACTTGACCCTCTAGGTCTCGTCGCCGGCGGTGCAGAGGAGAGGCAGGCGGAGGTGGTGAACCGGCGGCCGCGGTGGCGTGCACCGACGGCGGCGCGGGCGCGGATCCGGCGGCTCTGGTGAGGGGAAGGGCCACGGGGTGGCGCCTCGGCTGCGCGAGGACGCAGGGATCGCGTCGGTGGTGAAGTGGAGGCAAGGGAATGGCCGGAGGGTAGCCGTCCACGGCGACGTCGAGCTCGGACCTCGAGCAATGGCAACGGCGCGCGGGGAAAGGTGCTAGGGGTGCCGGCGGTGGACGAGATCTACCCCGGAGGGTGGAGGGAGGCGAGGGGCGTGCGGGGCGCGCGTCGAACGGGGAGGAGGCGGTCCGAGGCGGCGGCGGGGCGAGCTCGCTGCGGGAGCTCCAATGGCGGGCGGCGTTCTGCGCGAGCTGGAGAGGCAGGGAGGCGAGCGCGTATGGAGACGGGAGAGCGTCCATGTGAGGCGGGTTCCTTCGTCTTGAAGGGAGCCAGCGGGGGAGAGGGAGGCGCGGCCTCGGCGTGGCTCGCCCGGCCGGCGTCCAGCGCGTGGCGCGCTCTCAGGGCGCACTCGCCGCGTGGGCGAGCTGGAGCGGGGGAGAAAGGAGGTGACCGCGGCGTGGGCCGAGTCTATGGACCGGAGGCTCAGCCGGGTGGGACCAGGGCGACGGGGAAAAGGGACGGTCTATGGACCAGGTGCACCGAGGCGAGGGAAAGTGGGGCCCACAGCTGCCGATTTCGGCCCGCGCGGGCGGGAATCCGACGCGGCTGGCGAGTGGGGCCGCCGGTCCGTGAGACAAAAGGGAGAGAAAATCCGAAAATGGAAAAAGCCAGTTTTGACCAAGGAATCATGCTTCTGAAATTCACCTATTTGACTAACCTAGGGCCCGAATTTGGAAAAACTCCAATTGGATGAAATGTTCTAAATTTGTTCCTCTACCTTTCCCCTTATAAACTTGTATACCATGTTATAATAAAAAATTTGGTGTAAATTTGAATTGAAGCTTCTGACCAAGGTTTGACCAACAAAACCCTCCAGCTTAGAAATTCTAAAAGTCCATTTTATAGTCACTTTCACAAAAGGAGTTTTATACCAATGTTGTTTAGAATTTCATGACCTACAACTTTCTCAATGTAAGCATTACAAGATTTTGTCTTTAAGATCAAGGAAATTTAAAATTACTAAACAGGTCAGTTTTGGACAGAATTCACATGCTGACAGAAAAAGCCCCAAGACTCTATGCAAACCTTCATGCATGTCAAAGCACCAATTACTAAAGTTGTTCACAACAAAATTGTCTACAAGTTTGTCAATATAAGTTTCACCCAAATCTAAATAGAATCAAAGTTATGGGCTCAAACACAGAGACATATATGCAGAAAACAGGTTTTTAACAAGTGGCATTTCAACCAAATTCCAATTAGGGTTCAAGTGCATGTCATTGCATGATGTATTATGATGAATGTTGCATGTATAATGGATGATTAAGCACTTGAGATGCCGGAGCATCACAAAATCCAAACTAGAGAGGGGGAAGAGAGAGGGATACACACAAGCACTCAAGATTGGGAAGAATCTTCCTTGGATTGAAGTGGGAAATTAGTTCATACAAGATCCCTACAGCCTACCACCCTTCACCCTCCCTCTTGATGCAAAGTACTAGCCTTGGGGACTCCAAATCCTAGATTAGCACCCGATTTTCTCTTTAAGCACTTGGCTGCATGGAAACTAAGCCTAGGGTTTGCAAATGGTGGAAGAGTCACCTAGATGACCAGCCACAAGTCTATTTATATCCCAGGCCTAACGACACCATTTAACACTAAGACCCATACTCTAGAATGCCCAGAAGGGGCCAAAATAAAAATGATACAATCGGACGACTACGATGACGCTTTGATCTTCTTCATCTCCACGCCTCGCTTGGATGTACGCCACATAGCCAGTAGTCCAGAAGCTTCCCCCGGTTTTGAAGTTAGAAACCGGAAAACTTTATTATGCGGGCTTCTTGGGCCAGGTCATGGTCCAATCTTCTATCTTGGTGAGTCAGAGCCCAACCCACCAAGTCATTTGAACTTGAGTGGCGGCTTTGAGCCGAAGCCGCCAAAGCCTCCCTCGCACGCCTTCGTGCCATGCACTCAGGTTGGAGCACCACGGTGGCACCCGGCTTCTCCAGTCCATCAGAGTCGCCTCGCAGTCCATTGGAGGGCTTACACCACCGTTGCCGAACTGCCCCACTGTGTACCAAGCTTCCGTGGCCAACCGACGCCGAGACTTGCCTCAGTCCTTCAGAGAGCTTTTGCCTCAGTCCATCGAGATCTTCATTATCCTCTACCTCGAGTCCATCGGAGGGTCTCTAGTCCATCGGAGGACTTGAGCTCATTGACAATCACTCATCACACCAGGAGAGCAATGAGGCCGGTCCATTGGCTCTCATCGAGTCCCTACATGAAAGCGTTCAACAAATCAAGTTCTCTATTCGTTAGTGTTATCTCTCCTGCTATGTGTATATCCATAAAAATACTTCTATATGTAGAGATGAAATCAAATGACGAGAGATCAAGAAATGAATAAACACTTTAAAGAGATACATACGTTTCAATAGTCAGGTACTAATCTGAATAGTATTCTACAAGATGTATTGGTAGTTGTTGTAACAAAGTCGTCGGTGGATTTACATGGGGGGTGGGGGTGGCTGTTTGGATATGACTATGGTATAGATATTAGTATATGACTGTGGATATGGGGTGGCTAGGAGGGTAGAGGTGGATATGTGAAAGCTTAACTAATAGAGCATGAGCTATCATCTTCCTATGAATCTGATCGATGTCAGTTGCTTCTTATCACTCTGACATGTGTGAAATATGTCTCAACTCTAAAGATTCATGGTGAATTAGGTTAGCCGTGATATTCAAGTCAGTTGCTTCTTGTCACTATTAGGGATAGTTTGGCAACCCCATTTCCCCAAGGGATTTCCATTTTTCCAAGGGAAAATGAACTATTTTTCCATCAATTCCCCCAAATCCCTTGGGAAAATAGGGTTCCCAAACTGGCCCTTAGTGAAATATATCTCAACTCTGAATATTCCCACCCTAGTATGACCACTACCTCCATCAACATCATTCTTATCACCATAATCATCGTCTTCGTCAATAGAAGGACGAGCAAAGCTAGAGCATGAAATATCCGAGTGCACATTTCAATAATCAATATACATATAATTAACTTATGTAATTATAATCTGAATCGATCTAACAGGGTGAGTATCGAATGCTGGCAGATAAGAAGCACGATAGTTGATATAAGAGAGTGCATCAAAGGCGAAAATTGCTAATAATTGAAATTTTATTTTGTCTTGGGTGATGGCGTACTAGGCAAACGTGGCTTTGCCCCAATGCAAGCAGAGGGGATGTATCATCCATGGGTGCTAGACGGAGAGAGATGACGATGAGAGCTAGGGCAAGTGGTAGTCAACGGTGATGCAAACGTTCTTGCTCATGGCATTGCGGTAAATTATTTTCCTGTGGGACCCTTAATGTTTGTTTGGAACAAGGGAATTTTCTCTATTCCTATTTTTTCATGTAAAATTGAATGGTTTTATGTGAAATTTCCACACAATACATGTGAAAGTTCTGCATTCTAAACAGGCCCTTAGCGGTCGACTACCAAATATAACCCCAAAACTCAACATTACGGCTGTGCAAAATCAAAAATATATTACATCGGAAAGCCCAATTTTTATTTGATTTTGTCTAGATAAGAAATTATTATGAAACGCTAGTATGCTCTCGTAGCCATGCACGAAATCTGCCATGGAAGAGAGACGTACAAGTATATTCCTATATATATATATATAGATGGCCCGCGCGGATTGCTAGTTTTTTATACTTGATTTTGCTTGATTTAATATTTTTTTGAATATTTTTGTTTAGTTTTATGTTTATAGTTTTTATTGGTCCTAAACATTATATTTTCCTGTTTATTTTTTATTTTTGTTGTGTTATAGTTACAATATATTTCCATCAGTTAACCTGTTAAGGTAAAGTATTAGCTACAATATTATTTAAAAATACAACTAATATTACCATTTTTTGTCGCTACCAATCAAGGTGCCGCTGATTGGGGCACTCTCTGCCTCGCTACCCTCGACCCTCCTGCTTGCCCCTCAGTCGCCTCTACGCTCCTGTCTTTGGTCGCCTGGCAGTTGTCGATGGCGTGTGTCCTGTCGTCCTCAGTCGTTGTCAATGTCGCTACTTGTTCCCCGTTTCGGTCGCTCGGATCTAGGGGGGCAGTAGTGGAGGGTGGTCGTACCTGTCCTCTAGCAGTGGTTGCGCAGTATCCTAGGCAGTGGCAGCAATGCAGGGCGGTGGTGGTTGGGTTAGCCGCCCCTCCCCGTTTGTCGATGTTTGCCCGCTCTTACACCAATCATGCCGATGGTTGCTCGCTCCTACACTGGTGACTGGTTGTGTTGCTATTGGTCTTAGGTGCAAGGGCTGCCAGGTTGTCCTCTCCACCGTTCGGCCGCCACTGGTTCTCTTGGTGTTTGCTCTGGTCGCTTCCTTCACCACCATTCTATAAGATGTTTCCTTCTCCCCAGCTCCTGGTCGCTTTGCTAGTCTTTGGCGTGCTTATGCATGTGCTCTTGGCCGCTTTCTTTGGCTCTAGTTGGCTCCCTTCTTTGCGATTGCTCCGCTTGTCCATTGGTGGTTGCTCTGGGAGCTTCTCCTGGTTGTGAGTTTCTTTAGGTGTGCTGCTGGCTCGTTGAGCTCCTTGTGTCTAGTGTGTAGTCTTGGTTGGGTTGTTACGGGAGAAAGCTCTGTTTATTATGTCACGCCAGCAACTGTTGCGCTTAGTGTAGTTTTCCATCTTGAGGGTGTTATCTTTGTGCTCCCAGCCCATGTAGCTTCATGGGTGAAAACCCAGTTCCTTCTTTGTTCTGGGTAGGTGCATGCTTAGCTTACTTGATCCTTTTGGTTGGACAGATGATGACGGCGTGGTGTTGTTTCCTTCTTGAAGGCATCATTTTGTAGGAGCTTCCTCTCGACCTTTGGTTGCTCGGCTTTGGTGTTTTGGTGGTGGTGTGCTCATCTTGGGTAGTCAATGCTGTCCGTGGTGGTTGTCTTGCTTGGAGGCATGTGCCATGGTGAAATCGGACTTGCTGTGTGGTTAGGGTGTAACTTAGCTCGGCAACGATGACTCTTAGACTCTTAGTGCACCCTTTCGGCAATTGTTGTGGTTGTTTGTTTGTTTGGGAGTTTGTGGTGGTTCGGTGGAAGTTTTCGAAGCTGTTGGCTTATGGTTGTGCTTGGCAATGTTGACTTGCTCCGGTTTGCAAGCCCTCTCAAACACGCGCTGTGGTGAAGTCGGAGCTGCTTGTGGTTGGGGTGCAACCTAGTTCGGTAATAACGACGCTCAGTGCACCCTTTTGGCGGTTGATGTTTTGTCTCTAGGAGATGGTGATGTCGGTGGAGGAAATCGAAGCTAATGGTTTCTGGTTAGGCTCGGCAATGATGACTTCCACTGGATTGCACACATCACTCGTGGTTGTTTCAGTGATCTCCTGGCTGTGGGGTTAGGTTTTTGTTTTCTTTGGTGGTGGTGGTGAATTCCCTTCCTTCTCTTTTTGCTCTGTGTGGTTTGATACACCGACATATATCAAATTAGGTTTATTAATTATATCTTAAAATTTGTTGCTCTAGATCATTTGTCTTATATTATAGATGTTAATATTTTGACCTAAGTCAAAGACAAATTGAACTATAACCTAGAATGTATAGATTATTGAACAATCTAGGATGACATATAGTAGGTTTATAAGAACACTTGACTTTTTATTTTTATAATTTAATGTGTAATTTGTCTAAGTTCTATTATTGGTTGCCTGTTTTGAATGGAGGAAGGGAAACAAAGAATGGGTAAAAATAAAAAATAAAAAAAGATAGTTGCATAACCAATTTTATTGAAACAAAAGAATATATAACATAAATACCATAAACCATAGAATGACCCTGACATTCATGTGGTTGAAATAATGGAGAATGACCCGAGGTGCATGGGTTGTCATGGTGAAGATCAAGGGGCTAGTGGACCTACATCTTCTATTGACAGATCGGTTTTTAAGAGAGCTAACTGAGTTCCTTGTTCATGCAGTTATCTTATCTCATGCATAATTATATTCGACTGTTCAGTTGGCAATGATGTATAGAAGGTGGTGCTCCAGTGGATAGGTTTCATGTCAGCCCATATTGTTGTCCACAAACTTTATGCCAAAGAATGTCCGAGGTTCGACCAGACCATGTAAAGGGTAGAGCTTCATTAGTGATCCTACAGTTCCCCAACCTATATGTTTGCATTATGGAGTAATTAAAAATTTTCTTTATACAAAGTGGTCATCTTTGGTGAATATAGTGGTTTCTTTCAACAATCATTTTAAAAACAATATATGATGGAGATCTTTGTATTTTTGTGAAATCTAATTTTAAATTGCATTTAATTCAAAATGTAGATTTTGGATGATGCTAACAACTAATGTTGCAATTTTATTTTTATTATTTGATATAAAATCTTTGATTTAATACAAATATACAAATATTTTTATTTTTTATGTTGTAGTTTTTTCGATCAATGTGGTAGTTTCTAAATCAAAACAACGATTGTGGTGTTCTTTTAAGAATGTGCTTGGGTCAACATTGTATGTTTAATTGGAGCACCACGTTGGATTGGTCTGTTTTCTTCTCTCACATGTTCATACGCAATGGTGGATTGCACGGATCCATTCATAGTAGAGTAAAACAATCATCTTGATAGCTAATCATCAAAAAGAAACAGTTCAGACGATGATAGCAGTGTCTTCTTTAAAAAAAATCAAACATGCCGGTAGCTCTTTCACCCAGGATGGCTCTTCGTGAAAGTACGCCTAATACAATAAATAGGTTGCATGTTCCGCCTTACGCAGCGTAATGGACAGTAGGGCAAAGAAAGAATAGTTTGCATGTTCCGCCTTGCGCAGCATGGGGACTGGGCAAAGAAGGTAAAGGCAAGTGATTTGACCTATGGTTGATGAACCGCTAGGTCGATTCACAAAGCGTCTAGTTTCATTTTAATACTTATTTATAATATAAAACTCTTGATTGTATTTACTTATTTATTAGGTCGAATCAATGGGTTAGTTTAAGTATTAAAACATGTGATTAGTTACCTATGTCTCGACGAAATATACGACGGTTAAGCACTACATGGTCCATACACTACTTGGTAGTCAACTGTGTTTTAGTGTAGTTGTGTTTAGTTCTAATTAATCTGTTTTTACCCATTTAATTGTCTGTGTAGTCCGACTATTTACTAAAGGAAACGTGGCCAACTATTTACCGTTTACTGTTTAAGCCAGCATTCTAATGAATTAAAAGTAACAAACAATTTACATGTAACTTTTCACAACCTAACACAGTACATCCTCGAGTCTTTAAATAATGAATATTTCAAGTAGGGGCATGGTCAACAGAACACTATTTTTTATCATGGATTAAATGCAGTACTATTTTTAAAATATATCAAGTGTGTAATATTTTGAAATAATGAAGACGAATCTAGCCATGCTATTTTAAAAATATGAATTGAAATATTTGAAGAGATATTGATAGCTAAAACTAAAATATGTCGAATGCATGCTAAATCAAAACGTCCGTTACTTACAGACCAGAGGTAACATATTTTCTCAAAGCATCTCAGAAGTGTGACCAGCTAATTATTAATGCAAATATGAATATATGCGAGGAGGATTGGTCACTTCATACCTGTTTCGTGTTTACGTAACTAAACTCAGCAAGAAAAATCTTTACTTAACCGAACCACCATGCCATTGAACTCCTATGTCTTCATGGATAAAAACATGAATGGGTGGTCGACGATGAAGTTTTTTGATGCAGGCTGTTGACGCGGCTTATGTACGAAAATTATACATCATTTTATGTGGTTTTTCATCGATATTAAGCGTCAACTATGCCTTCTACTAACATTTATCACCGATTTATGTGCATTTTGCAACATTGTCTTGGAATTGTGCTGTATGTCATTTTTGCAGGATTTCAGGCAATTTTTAGCAAAATCTACATCAATCAACTTCGAGTGAGCAAAAGCCTCTGAAGCAACATTTATTGAAGCAAAGAGTAGTGAAGAATTGATTGATTCATTCATCTTCTGATTTGATCAAGACTTTACAAAATGGAGCTTCAATTAATTGTTGAGAGCTACTAGAAGCCGGAGTCAAATATTCAATAAAAGTATCAAAATATGTCAAAGACATGAAGACTTCGACAAAGCCCGGCCCATTAGAGAATTCCAGAAGGTCTAAGAGTCCTAACTTCTCCGCACGAAGATTTCTTAAGCATCAAGCAAACATCCGGCGAAAGATGGAAAGCAGAGGAGGTCCAGGGACTCCAGGTCGGCCGACCTGGAGCCCTTTGGTCGGCCGACCTACTCCCCCCTGGAGTCGGTTCGAGTTTCCTTTTCTACCACGTCTTCTCCAGGGTATAAATAGTCAGTCTAGGCCCCTGGCCGACGCATCCAATTCATTATCAAGGCGACAAGATGTAGAGAAGAGGGACAACAACTAGATGAAAGCTGAGGGTCGAGTTTCTAGGCTAGAATTAGGGTTCTTCTAATTCCTAGAGGTGATTAGAGGCCTTGCATGGCTCTCTAATTACCTAGCTCCAGAGGTCTAATTGTATCATCAAGGGTAGGTATGGCCATGGTTGTAAGTATGATACAGGTATATTAATGAAGCATTGTTCTTGTCTAATTACCATGTTCTTGTTCTAATTATGCTTGTTCTAGTTCTAATTAGATTTAGATCTAGTTTGCATGTTGATTAGAACATGTCTTTTAAAGGTTATATTCATCTAGTGTTCTTGTTCTTTGATCTTTGATCTAGCTTACTAATGATATAGTTGTATATCTAGTTCTTGTGATCATGGTGATTAGAAGTTCTAGTTGTGCTAATTATGTTATTAGACCATATAAAGTGATTAGGGGTGCATTCTTTAATCATGTGCCTGTTGAAAGCTTCTCGTCGATTACCTGGTTACCAGTGACAGTGGAGCCCGGGGAAAGGTTAAGCCAATCTAGGGGGTTAGGTTGATTGATCTAGATCTATTTATGCTATGATGAATATGCTTGATCATGCTTGTTTACCTTGAGCTACTAGTTACTCGTTGTTCTTATCTATTTGTGATGCCCGTTATTATGCTTTGTCTTGGATCCAATTAGAGCTTGATTAGAAGCTAGTTAATACCCCTTAATTAGTGTTCTAGTCTTGTTCTAGTTGTTTATCTTCTATCTTTAACGTAGATTAGATGCAGATTAGATATAGATTAGAGGTAGTTTTAGATCTATACTCTATGCCTTAGTTTACTTTAAACTCTTATTAGTTAGTTCTCAATTAGTTCGTTCCCTGGATTGACAAAACCCATGATACTCATCCTGGGGAAAAGCTACCACGATACTGTCGCTTGCAGTATAAGGTTTGGCGTGCTTAAGTGCCGTCAACAAGCTTTTCTGGCACCGTTGCCGGGGAACTAATTAATCGAGTTCTAATTAATTTGAGTTTATGTATATATCTAATTTGTCTTTTATTTCTAGTTAGTTTATTGTTTTTCTTGTATATATTTGTTTTGACTAACATTTAAAAAAAAAAATTAATGGACCTCGGTCCAATTAAAAAAAAAAATCTCTCTTTTCCAATCTAGCTCTTTAATAGTAGGTGCTAACGCTGTTAGTTGCTTATGATCTATTATTGAGTTTTTCTACAGCTATCACGGAGCAACTCCGATGATAAAGGTATGTCTGCTGTGTCAATTTATTTTTAATACTAATGTTTCTTTGGAGCTTGTTTGTTCTAAGCTACAGATAATGGAAGCGGAGATATGATTAGCCGAGAAGGTTCCGGAGATCAAGGATTGCTTGAGTACAAGGAAGGTGAAGATATGGAAAGCTTATCTCAAGTCCAATCCAAGCTCCAACCAAATCTCGAGCTACTCTCGAAATTCAGGACAGCAGCACCTTGTGGGGCCAATTCGGAGACCTTAACGACGTCAAATGAAGAAAGTCCAATTGACAAAGTTGTAGATCTTTTCGTGCTCTTGACGAAAATGTCCGAATTTGCATTATTTGGATTTCGGATGACAAAGTTATGGTCGAAATACTAAAGGGGTCAGAACAAGGGTGGCTGAATTTCGAGAAAGACAAAAGTGTTCCTCTCCAATATTTGATGGTGCATGCAATGATGGCATTCAAGGAAGAAGGTGAGTTACCATAGTTTCACTTCTTCAAAACTAAGGTAATTTTTATTTTTATCGTAAAATAATTAAAAAGTTTACCTATGTTTAATTAGAGAAGTTTTACAATGATCACTAATAGGTTGTTTGGTTGATTGTTACCCTTCTATTCTTTCTTTTGTTTTGTTTTATCCTTTTGTTAACCTTTGTTCCCTTAATTCTTATCTTGAGAATCATCTAGACTAGGTTCTTTAATCCATAGCTTTGCAATGCTTAATTCCAAGCATGTTTACAGGCCACCATGAAGATGAAATTTCATGTGTTCATGCTCTTTTAGTAGATCTTTTTTACTTTAATCAGTCAATTGAATCTACTCATGCAAAGTGATGGATATGATTTGCTAGTCTATTTTAATTCTCAAGTTTAGGCTTTAAGGTTAGTTTAGAAAAAAATTAAGAGCCAAGGTTTGTGCAAAAGTAGAGGTTGACCGACTGCTTATGTCTCCTTGAAGTGGTTCGGTTAAGGTTTAATTGTTGTGCAAATTGCTTTTGAAATTTTAAACATAAACATGTACATGTTTCTCATGATTTATTATCTGTGCACAATATTATCTCTGAAATTTTTAAAGTTTCAAAACGTTTGGTCTCTTTACAAAAAGAACCCTGGTTAGAATTTTATCTAAGCCTATTTTTATTTCTTTCAAAATCATCTCTCTATTTTAGCCAAAATCATTAGGAACCTATAACCTTGTTTATCCCATGTTTGATTTCATGAATCATGTTCATCTATGATTTACATATGCTTTAGTGCTTTGCTATATAATTTCAATTTGAATTATAGTTGTCCTTGATTCATGAATCAAATGTTTGTTTAACCTCAATCAACCTTATGAACATGCATTTATCTCTAATCGTTGCCATGATGCTTTCATTTTATACATGTGTGTGTGCACTATGAGCTAACCATGTAGAGAAATTCACACTTCATTTGAAACAATGAGATCAATGTGGTAAAAGAGTACAAGACAAATTCATGATGATTCAAGAAAGGATTGCAAGATTTAAAGACATCATCAGAATTTGCAAAAGTTTGATTGAGTTTCAACTTGAGGAGTGGGTGGACTGAATGGAGGAGGAATTGAAGACAAGGATCAAGCCCATGAAGCTTCAAGATCAACCATGGTGGACTCTGTCAAATTCCACCAAGGCACAAGTCCAAAAGATGAAGATTGTCAACATCGGAAAGCTGAAAACGGAAGGCTGAAATATCATCAACATGGAGCTCGACCTCAAAAGGCAAAAACAGAATATTTTCTTATATTTGGAAAGCTCATGAAGTCCTCTTTCCAACGAAACAAGAACCACTCAATTTGGATATTCCTATAAAGAGATATGTGCAAATCATTGAAGCCTGCGCGAGCTGAATTCAAATCTGGACAGAATGCAGCGCTGGAGTAAAACGGGCATAACTCTTTCATACGGAATCAGAATTTAACGTATGAGTACTCGTTGGAAAGATAATTTCAGAGGCTATCCAATGGATTTATTGTTCAAGATATATTCTGTTCGAAATTAAAAGATATACCGCGAAGAAGGAGGTAGCAGCAACAATGGTGATGACTACTTGAAGAAGATGGTGACAACGACGATGAAGAAAGCTTGGGCGAAGCTTCCATGAAGTATTTCATGATCAAGTTCAGTTACAAGGAGCTTCAAAAACATTAGTACATGAACACACAAGCAGAGGATTGTGCACACAAGTGATGCTTTGATCAAGACACGATGAAGCTGCACAATCAAGTTATCAAGCTGCATGGACACTTCGGATTCTTACTCCAAGGACCATGGCTTCACTTCAACGAAGGCAAGTAAGAAGTCTAGCTTTATGACTTTAAATTAAGCGCTTTTTCGGGAGGCAACCCATTTTATTTATTTGTCTATACTGTTAGAGTCTTTATAGAGAAATAGGAAGCATGACACTACCCTTTTATTCTTTAGCTTGTGGCTAGTTAACTTAATTTAGATAATCATCATCATATCATTGCATATTTAGTTTTATTCCTTGCATTTGCATTATCATTGTTTCTCCACACTTGTTTTATTAGTTTTGAAATTTTCATAAGCTTTTTGATGTATGCTTTATAATTATGCTGAAACTCGGCCGAGTTTTCTTCTCGGAAAATTAAGTGTAAACATGGTGTTTAGATTTAATTTGAGACCATCATCATTAAGTTTATTTAAAAGTTTCTTTCTAATCATGTCTTTTGTGGATAAACTTGTTGCATTCTTGCATAAACCACCTTTGCATTTAGATTAGATTTACATACTTGCATTATAATTGGCTTGGTTGTTTATTTAACTTCATGATGAGTGCTTTTCATGTTTATTATGACATCGCTAGAGTGTTGTAATTTAGCAGTTTTATGTAAGCATGGTGCTTAGATTAAATTGTTGATCATCATGATGAAGTTAATTAACCTTGCTAGTTATACATAATTTCATTTGATTAAGTTTATAAGCTTTGCTATGTGCTTTGTTTATCTTATGCTGTTATGAGTTAACAACCTTGATAAAGCATGGTGTTTTAATCTTGGTTATTTAATTTTTGATGGCTATAGAGAGACTTAGCAATCATGTTGTAAACATGGTGTTTAGAACTTGATTTAATCATTGTCTTAGTTTATATGCTTATTTCTTGCATACATTTACAAGTTGGGAATCATTGGATGTGTTAGATGAAGGTAGATTCCATCTACTTCCCGATTATCACCCCGGGAGTAGATTTATGCGTTCAAATTATTTGTGTAGATATAAGACTATGTTCATGAGGATTGGAGGAATCTTTTGTGATGAAGATGGATAATATTGAGGGAAAGTGTTTCATGAACCAACACATAAGCCACCATGATGTCCAAGGATTGAAGGATTGAGAATTGTCAACATCTCTGAAGCCCAAAACTGAAGCATGAAGATGTCATCATGTTCTGGTCGAATCCATCAGATAAAAGCAGAATGTTTTCTTATATTTGGAAGCCTTATCAAGTTAGCTTTCCAACAAATCAAACGGAGCTTCATTTAGAATTTTCTACAAGGATTTATGGCCAAAACATTGGAGGTGACTCGAGCTGGAAAAGTTCTGACAGCACGACGTCTCTGGAGTAAAGATGGCATAACTCCTTCGTATGGAATCGGATTTTGGTGTATGAGTACTCGTTGGAAAGGTAATTTAAAGGGCTATCCAATAGATTTATTATTGGAGACATGTTCTGTTCAAGATCAAGGAGATATTCTACGAAAAAGAGGAGGTCAGCTACAATGGTGATGACTAGAGGAGGAAGATGATGACAATAACAAGGAAGAAGGAAGGGGCAATGATTACATAGAAGACTCATGAGCTAATTCAGAGAATAATAAGTTATTTTAATGGACTCCATGAGTTAAACAAGGTGGTGCAATATGAAGCAACATGATTAAAGAGGTGTCGGTTCAGCTATACATCAAACACTTTCTATATTTGGTGAAGCCACAAATGGGAAGCTTGAAGATTGGTGGATGATGAACAAGTGAAGTGTATCAAGATGAGATTGTTTGTACATTAGCAAGCAACCAATAAGAAGATTAGAAGACCATCTAATTTTCATTCTTCCATGATAAAAGAGATTCGGCTACGCTTCATCATATGGACGGTAACATTTTCTTAATCCTCTTTACATTCATCATATACCTACTATAATGCTTTCATTTATCTATTTGATGATTATATCTTATGCTTACATTCATCCTTTAGTTTAGTTTTTCTTTTCGTTAAGTTTAGCTAGGCCACAAGTTAATAGAAATTGGGAATATTTTTAGATTATGGTAAACTGTTTCTACTCTCGACCGTTACCTCGAGAGTAGTATGTGCATTTGAATTATTTTGCAGGGAGTTATTTAATGAAAAAGAAAATTGAAGGACTATCCGGTAACAAATTTCTAACACCTTCTCTTTTCATTTTTAAATTCTGCAAATATTTACCTATATCTATCAATTCGGTGTTCCCTTTGTGTTTCTCTATATTTGTAGTGTGTTAGTTTAGATTTAAAGTTTGATTTTTAGTTTTATCTTTTATGAGTGATTTTATTTTCTTTATGTTAGTTAGTTTAATCATGATCATGTTGTATCCTTGAAATAAAAATGTTTGTTTGCTTGTAATCTGATGTCTTTTAATTAAGCTAATTTTATACTCTCAATTAATGCATGTTAATTAAATTATGACTTAGCATTTATATAGTAAATTTGATATTTCATAAAGACCCGCATTTTATTAATATTTGATTTCAAGTTTTTGTCATTATGGATCTCCTTATAATTTTTATTTGAGCTATTAATGTTATAATCAATGATTCTTATGATTATCTTATATAGGCCCTACCTATTAGAGCTTTTATTTGAAAACCATAGCTTGATCAAATTTAATTCTTGGCTGAATTGGATTAAGATTTGAATCTAGGGTCTGAGATTTCAAAGCTGGTCATTCAATTTGCTTATCTTTCATTTGCTAGCCAAATTATCCATGCATTGTAACTCTCTACATTGGAGAAATTACAAAACTCGCTGGATATCCTCCCTAAACCAAATATCGTTTCATTTATCTCCCTTGTCCACAACCTATTGTTTTCTGGAGTTTTCAATCAAAACAAAAAGAGGTGTTTAGACAAGCAAATCCCCAAAATACTATTCAATAAGATACTCAAAAGTGAGTATTATCTAAGAGTGGGGATATTGCTTGTCAAATTTTCATTCAATCTTTGAGGAGGTATTGTCTAAAAAAAAAAAAAAAGAGGACGACCAAGTGGTCGCCACATATATAAAAAAAAAAGGTGAATAAAAAAGAGACCAAGTGGTCAAAGTAGAATTAGGAATTTATAGATATGCCCCTCATTGATCTACTTTTGTTTTACCTCTTTTTGAATCCTCTTCAATAAAACTCCAGAAAATACTCCAATCATATGCAATCCGATAACAAGGACTTCATTTGTGCCTTGAGATCAAATAGATATATTTGCATATGACCACTTTTCTATATTTTTCTTTAGTCCTTTTTCATCATTATGAATTCCATGACCTTTTTGAGAAATCTCAGTAATTCCAGCAGATTCTTTTCTTAGTTTGATAATATATTGAGATTAAATTTTGATTAGGATCCATACCAAGCTCCAGATAAAGCCTACACATATATATTATAGATTAGTACTTAACCTGCTTGTCTATATACTTTGAGAGCCTGGAAAGATGAGAGTTTGGGCCTTATAATTTAATCTTTGATCATTGATTTATCTTTTGAAAAATTTATTGAAAACATAAGGAGATCTGTTTTGATGAATTCTTGATTTCTTATATATATATGATTGTGGGATATGCTTACATGAATATCTACTTGTCTATATATCTTGCTAGTCTAAACTTAGAAAAATTTTGAGAGTTTAATTTTAGTTTGATTAATTGATGTTAGTTTATAAGTAGACTTATTTATAAAATTTTGACTTACTCGAGGACGAGCAAGGTTTAAGAGTGGGGATATTGTTGACGCGGCTTATGTACGAAAATTATACATCATTTTATGTGGTTTTTCATCGATATTAAGCGTCAACTATGCCTTCTACTAACATTTATCACCGATTTATGTGCATTTTGCAACATTGTCTTGGAATTGTGCTGTATGTCATTTTTGTAGGATTTCAGGCAATTTTTAGCAAAATCTACATCAATCAACTTCGAGTGAGCAAAAGCCTCTGAAGCAACATTTATTGAAGCAAAGAGTAGTGAAGAATTGATTGATTCATTCATCTTCTGATTTGATCAAGACTTTACAAAATGGAGCTTCAATTAATTGTTGAGAGCTACTAGAAGCCGGAGTCAAATATTCAATAAAAGTATCAAAATATGTCAAAGACATGAAGACTTCGACAAAGCCCGGCCCATTAGAGAATTCCAGAAGGTCTAAGAGTCCTAACTTCTCCGCACGAAGATTTCTTAAGCATCAAGCAAACATCCGGCGAAAGATGGAAAGCAGAGGAGGTCCAGGGACTCCAGGTCGGCCGACCTGGAGCCCTTTGGTCGGCCGACCTACTCCCCCCTGGAGTCGGTTCGAGTTTCCTTTTCTACCACGTCTTCTCCAGGGTATAAATAGTCAGTCTAGGCCCCTGGCCGACGCATCCAATTCATTATCAAGGCGACAAGATATAGAGAAGAGGGACAACAACTAGATGAGAGCTGAGGGTCGAGTTTCTAGGCTAGAATTAGGGTTCTTCTAATTCCTAGAGGTGATTAGAGGCCTTGCATGGCTCTCTAATTACCTAGCTCCAGAGGTCTAATTGTATCATCAAGGGTAGGTATGGCCATGGTTGTAAGTATGATACAGGTATATTAATGAAGCATTGTTCTTGTCTAATTACCATGTTCTTGTTCTAATTATGCTTGTTCTAGTTCTAATTAGATTTAGATCTAGTTTGCATGTTGATTAGAACATGTCTTTTAAAGGTTATATTCATCTAGTGTTCTTGTTCTTTGATCTTTGATCTAGCTTACTAATGATATAGTTGTATATCTAGTTCTTGTGATCATGGTGATTAGAAGTTCTAGTTGTGCTAATTATGTTATTAGACCATATAAAGTGATTAGGGGTGCATTCTTTAATCATGTGCCTGTTGAAAGCTTCTCGTCGATTACCTGGTTACCAGTGACAGTGGAGCCCGGGGAAAGGTTAAGCCAATCTAGGGGGTTAGGTTGATTGATCTAGATCTATTTATGCTATGATGAATATGCTTGATCATGCTTGTTTACCTTGAGCTACTAGTTACTCGTTGTTCTTATCTATTTGTGATGCCCGTTATTATGCTTTGTCTTGGATCCAATTAGAGCTTGATTAGAAGCTAGTTAATACCCCTTAATTAGTGTTCTAGTCTTGTTCTAGTTGTTTATCTTCTATCTTTAACGTAGATTAGATGCAGATTAGATATAGATTAGAGGTAGTTTTAGATCTATACTCTATGCCTTAGTTTACTTTAAACTCTTATTAGTTAGTTCTCAATTAGTTCGTTCCCTGTATTGACAAAACCCATGATACTCATCCTGGGGAAAAGCTACCACGATACTGTCGCTTGCAGTATAAGGTTTGGCGTGCTTAAGTGCCGTCAACACAGGCAGACGTGCGCAAAGAAACATTGTTATGGCCGCGATTGCTACGGCGCGCGGCCTTAGCGCCCAGCGTGCGCCGGATCAAACAACACGATCAACATGAGGTCCCACAACATATATGTGGCCACCTGAATTTGCATACGGCCGGGGACCAAAGTCATCGTAGTTTCTAGAGCTCTTGAGGAGCGTTGGTTCGAACCTCAAAGCTTGTGCATCAGATCGGTTTGGCAGGTCGTCATGCCCCTGATAGACGTACGGATCGATTCGTACATCCATGGAGAAGATCGCGGTGCTCGCTGCCAAGGCGCCTAGGCTAATTAGGACCTTGCATGCAGCTAGGGCGCGCGGCTATCCATGTACATGCCAATGCTTGACATGAACGGAATAGCAAGGCATGTCAAAACTTGCGCTCCGACTCTCTGAGGCACCCCGGCCCGCACCTTGAAGTAGAGCGAGTTCATCAAGAGTTGGATTTGTACTACAACAAAACTCAAGATTACTTACCTGTTTTATCGTATAATAATCATAATATATACTATTTCTTATAAAGCAACATATGGAACGTATCTACTCTGCAATAGATTCTTAGATGCATTTAAACCGTTAGATCTTCATAAAATCCAACGGTGGAGGGTTTTTCTTTTTTTCAAAGCAACATATGGAACGTATCTACTCTACCATAGATTCTTAGATGCATTTAAACCGTTAGATCTTCACAAAATCCAACGGTGGAGGTTTTTTTTTTCTCGATTAACGTGGGAATTTCTCGGCCCTTTCGGCGAACGTGGTGGCTTCTTTTAACACTCCCTTATTAATACCAGTAATCATGCACGTGCGTCCCGCACGTGTCTGATGTGTGTGCTACATGTATAAAGATATTACACTATTTAATCAAATATATTTATATGAATTTAATTTAGTGATCATTCCTTTTTCCAAATATGTGTGAGAGATGATACATATGTTATTTTTTTAATAATTATAATTTTAATGCAGCATACTTTTCATTGATATATGGTTAATCTTAATAATACATTTTAAATATCCACGAAGGTGTTTGTACGGAATTGATAAAAGTACAGGTAAATATGAGATTGTGTTAGAATTTTTTTTGTGATGTCAAATATGTTATTTGAACTTTTAAAACTCTTGATATTTCCCATTGTTTTGAAAGAATAGTTTGCCATTACAGGCTTGAGAAGACCTAGATATTGACATTTTAGAAATCTGCATTGAAGGATAAATAACAAACACAATAGTGTGAAATAAGTATGTACAATGCGCACAATGCTAGGCTAAAAAGTTATCACTCAAATGTGCATATTATATAAAATTAACTTAACTTTCGGCACAAAAGTAGCCTGAAACTGCCCAAAAGCTCTCGGGGAAATCTAATATGTTTGATCATTGGCCACTCTTATCCTAAAACCTGGACGGTGTCCCAACATACTCCTTCACTCCCTCCTTTCCTCTTAGAACTCGCGCTCAAAAAAGAAGCGAGCATAGCCCGCTTGGTTAGTGCTGCCGGTGTGCAGCCAGCCCACCAGAGTTCAATTCTTCGAATTGAGGGTGTCCCACCTAGGGATTTATTTCCCTCTGTTGCCTCCAGGAATGCCCAGGTTAGGGTATACACTGAAGGTCAGAGCTTTTCAATCTGTGTGCGGTGTGGTGTGAGTGTGGCGTGTACTCTCTCAAAAAGAAAAAGAACTCGCACCCAAACACGCCATCTAATCTGGCCCTTCCTTACACAGCAAGCAACGACCATCTAATAACTCTGGAAGTAAAATTCAAGAAATGTGAAATTTTAACTAAAAACTTAATTTTGAAATCTTTGCCCTAAATTTAAATTTAATAAAAAGAGTTGCAATAATTCTAAAGTACGCAAAAGCGTCGGTTTGCCCAAATCCACACAATACTTGTTTTCCATATTAAAATCATACAAACTGGCAACCTAGCTAACCTAATTTATCTCTCACTGGGCGCTCCCTTCACACTCCACAAACAACACACATCTATGAGGCCACGACTCCGTGAAGACTATGCACATTTTTTATTTTATTCTTCAAATTTCTACTATAACGAATTTAGAAATATTTGGAAATTAAAATTTCTACTATAACGAAGTCAGAAATATTTGGAAATTAAGGGATGTGCAACACTGCAACAGCGTAGATCGATTTCGATTAAGCTGAGAATATTCTGGAGTAAAAATTATAGGGAAAAAGAGAAATCCAAAAACAAACGGAGGGGGGACGTCGCCACTGGCCAGCCGTACTCCACACGTGCCTCCTCAGTAGTCAGTCCTCCCCGAAATCCCCAGGCCAATCCCCTACCGAAATGAAGCGCCGCCGGTCGCCGCTATCCACCGCGCTTCCCCGCCTTCTCCGTCCGTGCGCATGGGGACACCGCTTGTCACACCCAGTTTTAGAAACAAAACCAAGTGCTAACCATGTATGTGCCAGGATCAGTTCAACCACATACATAGCGATAAACAAAAGTAATAACACAACCAGTACCTTAACTTAAAAAGTAATAAAAAATATTACACACCATAAATGTCTTTAACGAAACCGAGTATCTGAACGAAAACGAGTTAACTAAACGACAACGGAAGACGACCGTGATCCACAGGCAACTGACGGATGGCACACCAGCCTAGAACTCGTCGTAGTCCTGGAACTCCTGGTTAGGATCACCACAACTTCCTTCTGGATCTGAGCAGCGGTTGCAATGGATGCAACGGGTATAAAACAAGCAAGAATGAGTACATAACGCACTCAGCAAGTATTCCGTTTAGGATAAAAGTGGACTGGCTTTATAGTGGACAGACATAGCAATTGCTTTTAGTTAGTCAAGTTTTAATTACTAGCAGTGATTAGCATAACCCATCCCTTTATTGTAAAGACAGTAAAACATATTAAAAAGATAAGCTGGAACCATAACCATAACCATATCCATCTTCATTACCATGATCACCATGAGCCAGTTACCTTGAAGCTGAAACTCTAATCTGTGAGGGTCCAGGCCGCT
Source organism: Paspalum notatum (assembly GCA_022530915.1). NCBI lineage: Eukaryota > Viridiplantae > Streptophyta > Magnoliopsida > Poales > Poaceae > Paspalum > Paspalum notatum. The sequence goes on from CM039692.1 coordinate 32,694,408, forward strand.
CTTAACCGTGAGCACGGCTGATATATCAGTTTTAAACACTCTCGAGAGGTTGTACAACTTTACCCACAAGTCATGATTCCCATTGTGCCCGAGGTTTGCAAGGCCCCATTTATTCATACCTTAGATGAATCGGCAGGGTTTCATTACGAGACATTTACAAAGAATTCCTAGAGTTGTGGCCCACTCGTTACAGGTTACTCCAGTTAACTAAAGATATGAGAGTTCCGTTCCAAAGGGTGACAGATCAAACTGCACCTCATTGGCAAAGGGCAAAGTCCCATATCCCCCAGACCCCTCATACGCCATGTTTCAGGAAAGTAAGCCAAAACTCTAGTTCATCTAATTAATCAGTCAAGCCCAGTGCCCATGTGAGTCTTGTGGTTGTACTGTTTTCCTGGGTGGTCGCTCGGCGAACCGATCCTTATGATGAAGCACTTGAGCAAAACCAACAAAACATGCCCAAGTCTCCATGTTGCTAAGACCAAACTTTTATCATCAGGTTCATCATTAATAAACAAGATTAGCAACATGAATATAAAGATGTTGAGCGATAGCATTAATCTACACATCACAGCCCATCCCAAGTTTCATAATCATATAAAGACATATGAAGCTAGTCATCCTTAATAGGAGCAATCAAATTGGGCTCTAGATTGTGTAATTAATGTAAATAGGACATAGGTCAAAGAATACTTGCCTTCCTCAGCAAAAACTTGCTCAGGAACTTCCCAAGATGGATTCTCGACAAACTCGGACGGAACGTCGGCTACACGTTGCATACATACAAGCAATGAGCATTAATTGACTAAAACAGTACACCAAACATCATAAACAGAGGTTAAAAAGGTTTTAAAATTAATCTACACATTATTACGATTCCATAGGTTCGAAAATCGCTCAAATCGGAGTTAAAACGCAAAAGATATGAATAAAACAAGTTTAAGGGCTTAAAATAGAAAGAATTTGAAATTCCAGGGACCTACTTGCGAAAACCAGGGGTTTAAAAGGAATAGATTGGACTGCGGGTTGATTATCCAAAAACTCAGGGTCTAAACCGTAAAAACCTGGACCTATCCGTAAATAATTGGACCTCGGGTTGATTCAGAAAAAGCACAGGGTCTCTTTTGCAAAACTCCGCGCTGACCGGGATTGACCAGGACCGCGGGTTGATTAACAAAAAGATCGAGGGCTCTTTTGCAAAACTGCCACGCTGACCGGTTTTGACCCCGGGTCGCGGGCACCTGGGCCGTTGGATCTTGATCCAACGATCTGGATTAGATCGGAGGGTTCGGCGGCGGCTTGACTGGCGGCGGGTCACAGGGGCGGCGGAGGATCGCCGGAGCTCCGCGTACTCGCGGCTCCGGTGATCTAGAGCGAGCGAGGAAGGGCGCACGAGCAAGAGGACAAAGCGGCGAAGCAGAGGAGGCAGCTCGGGTGACGGCGCGTCGGCCGGGGGCGGCGGGCGACGGGGCAGAGCGGAGACACAACTCCGGCGAGCAATCACCGGCGATGTAGAGCACAAATGAAGGGGCGAACAGGCTGGGGAGCTTTCTCACCTCGGTGCGAAGCTACGGGCGTAGAAGTGGTCGACGGGGAGACAGCAACAACGGACGGCGACGCGCGGCGGCGGCTCCTGCGTGAACCGGCGGCGCGGTTGCGGCAACTAGGGCGCCAAGCAGCTGCGATGGCTTGGGCTTTTGGTGGTCTAGGGCTTAGGGGTGGCAGCTTTTATAGCCCGGACGCCGAGACTTGCGGAGGGGGCAAGAGAAGGCGGCGCGAGGGAAAGTCCGGCTCGGACTCTGTCCGTGTTCACGTCGCGCACGGCGCGGGCGAGGGCCGGGAAAGGAAAACGCGGACGCGGAAAGGAAAGGCGAGGTGCGGGTGCGGGCGTTGGAGAGACGGCGAAGCCGCGCAGCTTGGAAAAAGGGAAACGGAGTCCGGCTCGGCCGGGTCTCATGTCCACCGCGGGACTTCATCCGGGTGTGCACTGAAGGAAAGAGAGAGGCGGGTCGCTACAAGGAAGGGCGGAGGCGGCACATGACCCTCGGAGCGGATACGGCGGGCGCGGGGTGGGACCGAGGCCGCGGCGTAGCTTGAGCGCGGCTCCTCCCGTCGGGCGTCGGGTGACCGCGCGGAGGAAGGAAAGAGAAGAAGATGACAGGTGGGACCCACCTGTCGGCGACGGAAAGGAAAGGGGCGCGCTGGGCTGCTTCCAGTTGGGTCGAGGCGAGACGCTGGGCCGGTCCGGTGCGGGTGGGCTGAAGCAAAGGAGAGAGGTAGGTTGGGCCGGCGGTGAGCTTGGGCCGGGGAAAAAAAAGGAGGGGGAAGCTGGGCCGCGCGGGGGAGTGGGCCGAAAGAGAGTGTGGGCCGGAAAGAGAGGAAAGAAGGGAAGAAGGAAAAAGGAAATTTTTCCCTGGGTTGTTTGAAATTTGAGAAATTTTGGAGAGATGCAAATGGTTTTGAATTCAAACTTTGAACACTGCAAATCACCCAATAAAATATGCAAGGGCATGAATGCTCACACATGTGGTTCCTATGTTTTATTTTAGTTGATTAATTTGAAAACAAATTAAAATCATGATGTCATGCACATGAACAAATGAATTTAATTATTTATTTTGCAAAGGATTTTCAGGTAACAAAAATTAAGGTGTTACAAACCTACCCCCTTAAAGAAATCTCGCCCCGAGATTTTAGGATTGGCTAGCAAAGAGTTCCGGGTAATCTGCTCTGAGGTCATCTTCTCTTTCCCATGTGGCCTCCTCTGCCGTATGGTGGCTCCACTTAACTTTGCACATCTTTATTACTCTGTTTCTGTTAGTTCTCTCTGCCGTTTCCAAAATTTGAACTGGATACTCGGTATAGGTCAAATCATCCTGCACATTAACTTCATCTTCCTGCAACTGCTCTTCAGGTACTCGCAAACACTTCTTCAATTGGGATATATGGAACACATTGTGTACCCCTGATAATCTGTCAGGCAATTCCAGTTGATATGCAACTTCTCCCTTACGGTCAATTATTTTAAAAGGCCCAATATATCGGGGTGCTAACTTCCCTTTCACTTTGAATCGGCGTAGACCACGAATAGGTGATACTTTCAAGTACACATAATCTCCTACTGCAAATTCCAAATCCCTTCGACGGTTATCCGCATAACTCTTCTGCCTGGTTTGAGCAATCCTCAAATTCTCCCGAATCATTCGTACTTGTCGTTCGGCGTCTTCTATGATTCCAGGACCAAACAACTGCTTCTCCCCAGGTTGATCCCAATGCAAGGGAGTCCTGCACCGTCTACCATACAAAGCCTGAAAAGGTGACATCTTGATACTAGCCTGATAACTATTGTTATAAGAAAATTCGGCATACGACAAATTTTTATCCCAACTAGTACCATATTGTATTGCGCAAGCTCTCAACATATCTTCTAATATCTGGTTGGTTCTTTCTGTCTGTCCATCGGTCTGTGGATGATATGCTGAACTAAAATTTAATTTAGTGCCCATTGACTCATGCAAACGCTTCCAAAAATGAGATGTAAACTGAGTTCCACGATCAGACACAATCTTCTTTGGTACCCCATGCAAACACACAATTCTGGACATATATAATTCAGCTAACTTGGCTCCCGAATAAGTGGTCTTGACAGGAATAAAGTGAGCAACTTTGGTTAATCTGTCCACTACTACCCATATAGAATCAAAACCACTTTGTGTACGCGGTAGGCCGACAATAAAATCCATACCAATTTTGTGGCGGAACCGCCCAATTTAGTACGGGCTAAGTACACCTGCCACCACTGGCCCACAGTGCACTTAGTCCGAACTAAACTCGGTAGTCCGTCGAGCTACCCAGAAGGGCACTCGATGAAACCATCTCCCAGGGATGCCGACATCACGCACGTTAAGCTCTCGGAAGAGCCACAACAATTACAACAACCCACCATTTCATACAGACATAATTTGATTGAGTACAAATATTTTTGCTCAAAAGGAGTACAAGGTAGAGAAATAGAACTTCAAAATAAACCTCGCAGCGGAATACATATCGTTACAGAGATGTAACGTGCAGCGGAAAGTAAACATTAAGTATGACCTCGAGCCCACCGGAGTCATCCTTGGGCGTGATCTGATATGCACCTAAAAGAAAGATATCAACAACAAACGGTGAGTTCGTGGGGAACTCGTAGGACTTACCCGTGGGCGGTTTCAGCCCGACACCTTTGAGATTATGCAAGGCTTTTTGGTGGACTGACTTCTAACCCGCATAAGCTTACTAGAAGTGGGTCCTTAGCCATTTATGGTTTATTTAAAACATGTTATCATAAGGTAGCAGGATTTGACAACTGCTACCCCTTAGTTATGATTATCAACATTATCATAGGGGGAAAACTTGCAGAAAAATAGAACATGAACGCATGCCCCGTCCCAAGATTCATAGAGCCCCCATCGAACTCTTGGGAGTAGCCGTCTCAGGAGCGATGTCCCTATACGTCGGGTCATCTCTCCCTCGACCTCGAAGCATCTCCCAAATCCACCAACCTCCTCTCAGTGGATGGGCAGCACTATGAATAGTCGGACGGATCATACTTATCCAAGCATGTTGTATATAAAACATGAATATAAGCATAAAGTATTTAATTTGTTACTACGTTGCCCGTCAGTGATATTTGGCATTCTCACACCTGGTGAGCATCAGCGATTCGAATCGATTTTTAATTCCCGGGAATAACTAAAAATGCCAGAGGCCCATATGCTTACTCACACGACGGCTTTCCCACATATGGTCCCCCGCCTCCACTTGTCCCATCCCAAGTTCGATTCACTCCCGCCTGACCTCCGGGTTGTGCCCCCATGACGAGCCTGCCGGCATCCCGGTCTCCCCGTCATGAGTACCAAGCTCCCCCGGACCACCTTCCTCTCAACCAGTGGGTAGGAACGTGTTTCTGTTCTCCGGATGGCACAAGTAAGGTTTCACCGGCCCCATATACCGGATAAGCACTCTAGCAATGTTATGCCAATCAGCAGGCGAACAGCGGACGGGCCTTAATCGACTCGGGCGGAGTCCACCAACACATTATCACAATCTCATCATATCAAACCATATCTCCGCCCGGTCTCAACTTATCATCAAGTCATAACAGATTTCCTTTCGATTCCAAGGTTTTGTAAAAACATTTGTAGGCCCTATCATCTCGCGAGTGAATACCTTCACTCGACTTCTACCGTCTAAGCAGGGCTAAGCATAGACTTCGTTTTCTCCTTTCTACTTTGGGCATCAAGGATTTATGCATGTGGGGTTTCATAAAATCCCTAAACGTAATGCACAAACAAGAATAGGGTGGTGAGACTCCCTAGATAGGTGAAAATGCCTAAGGGGCCTACCTTTGTTGTTGACAACTTGAACAAACTAAACTACTGTTAGTTTGCCGGGTTGTGAGGCTTTGCCCCAGGCAACCCCTTGATCCCTTGGGCAACTCCTCCTTCCAAACACGACTGATGGGCTCTCCAGGTCGTGAGTGGGTCTTAGTTGGTCTTTTGGATCACCGTTGGTTGAAGTAGTCCCACGTGCTTCTTTCTGGATCACGTATCTGAAATAAGCGTCACTATATGATTGACATGCATGATGCAGTGGATGAGGTGCACGAACATCAACCATCACGTTGAACAGTCATTGCATACGTAGACAAAACACCCCCTCAGGTTTGACAGGACACCTGTTTTCCGTATATTAATTCTAGGTGAATTTAAGAGGTACATACAAACAGTGTAAATAGTGTCCTTGGATACACTTTATGGACCCTATGTATCAACATTTAGCTACCAAATTTTCTAGAGAATTTTCCTAGCAAGCTATGACCACCTTTTCTATTTATCATCTCTAACACGTAGCATTTTATCAATTTCAGTTCACCATTTTAAAACTTATCATGCAGGGGCTCCTGTTTTACCAGTGAGATGGTTATACTACCTAAGGTATATGAAAAACGCTAGAGAGTCGATTTGAACATATCCCATGTAGCCTCGACTCCCTAGTTAAATAAATGCACATACACCTGTAAGATGGCGAAAGGATAATTAAACCGCAAGTGCTAGGGCTACAAAAATTTACATGGTGTTATAATACCCTAAGAAAACTCCTGTCCAAGTTTCATGCCATTTGGAGTTCATTTAGTCCACTTTTGTTATTTATCCTAATTAATCCTGCATGCAACAATACCAAGGGCAAAACAGACATTTCACACCTCCACATCATACCTATCATGTAGATCTACTCAAGAGGAGTGCATAGACTCCAAGTTTGTCCATTTTAGATTTTTATTTGAATTTATATGAATTTCTAAAGTTCCTAGTTCAAATAGGCCTAGATCTAGGACCTAAACGCGAATAAATATAACCTGCAGGGGCTGGATTGTAGTTTGCTCGAGAGTCATTCAACAGAGCTCGGACGGGTTCGTAAAAAGACTAAAGCGAAGGGGCTTAATAGCAAAATGGCGTCGTCTTCTTCCTCCTCCCCTTCTTCTTCCTCCCGACGGGAGAGAGGGAGGAGGGCGGCGCTCGGCGCGCCGGCCAGGCGGGCCGCGGCGGCTCGCCGGCGGGGCGGGGAAGGGAGAGGAGGGGACGGGGAACTCACCCCTCTACCTCAGGCGATGGGAGGAGGAGCGCAGGGGGCCGGCGACGGTGAGGTGCCCGGCGGTGACCGGCGGAGCGTGGACCGGGCGATGGGGAGGCGTAGCGGCGCCTAGACCTTGCCCCTAGGGTCCGCCGGGTCGAGGCGGAGGTGGCGGTGATGTCCTGTCGGCGTGAGGAGCTCGGGAGGCGGGGCGCTGCGGTGGTGAACCGGCGGCGCGGCGCGGCGAGCTCGGTGGCGCGGTGGGGTCGATCTGGCGAAGGGAGGGGTAAGAGAAGGCGAGAGCTTGTCCCTCGGGTGCGCAACGAGGTGGCGAGCGCGATGGATGGGTCCTAGGGGCGCGAGAGACAGCGGTGGCGGCTCGGGAGCTCGAGCTCCGAGCTCGCTCCAATGGCGGACGGCGCACTGGCGTCTCGCGCGCGGGGGAGAGGGAGAGAGCAGGAGGCGTTCGGTAGTGGAGAGGGGAGGGCGAGAGTGGAGAGGGCTTCCTTCCAACCGAAGGAAGTATAGGAGGGGGAGCGGGGCGCGGCCTGGCGCGTCCGGCCGGCCGGACCACGGCCATGGCCGGCCGCCGCCGCGTGGAGGCGCGCGTACAGGGGAGGACGAGGGCGAGGTGGCGTGGACCTAGTCCGTGGACCCGTGGGGCTGACGGGTGGGGCCGGGGCGAGGATGGGGGAGTGTGGTCCATGGACCGAGTGCGCGAAGGAAAAACCGAGTGGGGCCCGCGGCTGCTGCCGGTCCGCGGGGATCCGAGGGACCCGACAAATGGGGCCCACCTGTCAGCCTCCGCGGAAAAGGGAAAAAGAGAAAAAGAAAAAAATGTGTTTTCTCCTCCGCTGAAAATCGCTATTTTGACCAATTTAGAGGCCGAATTTGGAAAAACTCCAATTGGATGAAATGTTCTACTCTTTTAACTCTACAACTTTGTCAATAGGCATGATTTCAAAATCGGCATGGAAATATGAAATTTGTTTGAATTTATGCAGCAGCCATAGGTAGGGACAGGGTAGGTCATCTGCTTGGGAGGGGAAAATACCCTAGTTATAGGCCTCAACTCCACTTGCTCCTTTTGACAAATTTGTGGGGTACTTTCTAAACTATATTTCATTTCATTAGGACAGGTCATGAAAATGGCTCTATGGGTAAGAAAACCTCAATTTACCAAACTGGACAGAGTAGGGGTGTGTTTCTGGGCTGACAAAATTTGGTTGAAAAGACCAATTTGAATTCATATTATGACCTGACTCATATTGACAAAGTTGTTTCCTAGATCATTACCTAAAACTTTGTTAATATGATCCTCCTTTAAATCACAACCTATTTTGAAATACAACCCAAATCTTGTTTAGGATTTTGGTAAAACAGCAGATTTACTCTAAGTAAGGCTTTTCTTGTTTTCAACTTTTGAAGTATCAAATGAAGGCCAATCCCTTCCACAATAGGTTCATTTGGAAGGTAAAAAGTTCAATTTCATTTCATAGAAAGGGAGAATGTAAAGTTGTATAGTGAATTCAAAAGTAATTTCAGAATCAACTTTGGGGATGAGTTAAAATTTCAGATTTGAGAAATTTTGACTTAGTGGTTTATCTACCAATTCCTCGTTACTCTCTTAAGCATGATTTAGTCTTAATTCGTCATTAGCTTATGTATAATTGTGTGTACGGCTTCTGAGATGCCAGGGGCATCACAACCCACCCCCCTTAAAGAAATCTCGTCCCGAGATTTTGAAAGAGGCAGGGTTCTATGTCGTAGGGTGAAAAGATGCTACCCGCATCTTGGGGCTCGGGACTCTTTTAATAGTTGCAAACGCACCTTAACTCTTCCTTTGTCCTTTGTTGGCTTTGTTAACGACCGGGTGAGTGGTTAGTACCTTCCTAACACAAGGTAGTTACAAAGCATCATTTGGTTGACTAGGATGGTTCCTTTAAGGTATTCGATAATTCACGTCTCAGATGAGGGGGAATGAACAAACCACGAAGAGAACGTGGTGGCAGCGAGCGAATGACAGGATTGATTCAAGCACGACGAGAGGGTTACTTCCTGTCTTTGACACCGAGTTTAGGAGCGTAATAAACATCTGATTTATTTGAACAATGAGAAGCAAAGCATACGCAGTGGGGGGTTTGAATGAAGCAAAAATCTCGTGAGTTATGGAAAACAACAATGGATGTGTTGTTGGGAGGCACATTCATTCCATTTTGATGGGGACTGCGTACACATATAAGATATCAAATCCAAATAATTTCAAAGAGTAAGGTGTGGCGATGCATAGCACACACTACTCATCGTTTCAAGAAAGATGCCGTGGAAAGAGGATAGGACATATTCACCTAGATAAGGTGGTGGTTTGTATGATTTCATATAATTGATCAAGACTGACCAAGAAAAGCACAGGCAGAGGGCTTATGCTTACTAACAGATCACCAAGGTTAGTGAGCCCAACTTTGAGGATAACTTCAAAAGAAGAATGAAGCAACTCTTGAAAAGGACAATGCGATGAAAGCATTAGCCGAGAACAAAAGCTTAGTGCAGTGGATGATGCTGAAATTCTTTAGGAGATAAGATTCAACATATATAAAGGAAGAAATCATAAGATAGAGTGGTGGAAACAGAGTTGATTGTTTCCCACAAATCAAGCGAGGCAAATTGGAAGAAAGCCATGGAATGATGTAGCAAAACAGTGGAAATGGAACCAAGCATTCCTATAGATACGGTCGTTAAAGCTGATCAAGGTAAGCATAGAGGAGTCCGAGAAAGATGTGGACGAGTGGAACCCTAGGGTCGATCCGGCTCCGCTGATCGAGAAGAACATGACTCAACAAGGCGAGGCAAAGGTGTGAACGATACGGGGATTGAGACGGATTTTTCCCACAGATCAAGAAAGGCAAGGTGAAACAAAGCAATGAAACGATACTAGGCGGCAGTGAAAATAGAGTAAATTATTTCCACGAATAGAGGGATAGAGGTCAACAAGGGGTTAGGAGTTGGATAGGAATGTTCCACAATGCAGCGGTGTCATGCCTTTGCATGTCTTGATACCTGCGCGCCCCTAGTGGAACCGTGTGACGGCCGTGCACACAGGACCCTAGGTTCCGTCGCGGCACCATAGACTACTCGGGTAGACACCCCATCAAGTGCGGTATTTCTTTCCAACTTCAGGGGATATGTGAATAACACAGGGTTATAGAAAGACATAAACAAGGAGTTTTACACGCCATAGCATAATGTTTTCGGAGGTATAACTCATCAGACTTATTTCCATCAGGAACGAGGTAACCATAACAAAAGTGTCATGGATTACAGGGACTGAAGTGCCTGAATGACAAAAGCGTGAAACGTGAGAACTACAAGAGTTTAGAATGCTCCATTGAAAATAGAGTTACATTAGCCATGAGGGTGGGACATATGCCGACTGCAAGGAGCTGGATACATGGGAAACTCAAGGGTTATGAGAGTCAACCTCCTCTTATTACAACAGTTTGCGATGACTGCTAGCACACCAACTAGTATCTAGCTAATACTGCCTAAACGTAAGATTGATACGTCCAGGACGAATGCCCGTTTCTTCTTTCAACCAACTTGGTGCAGTGTCAGTCTTCACGTGGGAAACGCCATGAAATAACAATCTTGCTTCTCCACCGAGTATGAGAACGTCACCAGATTCGAGGTTGATCTTGGTTGCTTGGTCTTTGTCTCTTGTGTTGCCGAACAAGAACTCGGCGGTGTCTCCTATGGAGATGGATATGAAAGGTAAACCTTTGGTAAGGCTACTCTCTGACTCGTCCTTGTCTTGGTGAAGTCCGAGCTTCCCGGAGTTGGTGTAGTAGTTGACGATGCATATGTCCGGGTTAATTTGAGGAAACTCGCTTGCAGTGGAGTTCGCAGTTTGAGCAATCATCTTGAAAGCATCTGGTATTGTCGGGGCTGGTGCTCCGTCGAATGGACGCGTGGGTCCATATGAGCGTAACGTCGGATCCCAGTTCTTTCCTAGGGACATCATCCATAAGTTCAGCTTGGCACCATTCTTGAAACTTGGCCTGTAAAATCCTCCTGGGCCCTTACCCAGTTGTCGACACATACGAACCATCCCGACCTGATCTTCAGGCTTGACAAATCCTTTTAATAGAACCATCCCAGGTCGCAGGTGTTGAACTGAGGCTGCTTCGGTGGAAGATTTTCCCGCTTTTCCCTTCTTTTGTTCTCGAGGAATCGTTGTTTTAGCTTTTGCGGACTCTTGGTAATTAGGGCATAAGTCGAAGGGCTGCGTCGAGGGTTGCGACATCTGTAGCAGGAAGAATAAGGCTCCCGTCAATTTGATAGTTTCGAAGGCCAAATGTGGTCATAAGGCAATTTGTATTCATGTGCCAATTAAGTTACGTCCCGAACTTCATCTTCTAAACTTCGTACTTGCTACCTAGATGTAAGCTTGGACTTAAAATGGTTGCAAGTTAATGTCCAGAGTATTTTGACGAAGGGTCGTTATAGATCAATTTGTTGGTTGAATTTTTCGCACTACAACTTTTATATATAATACTTGTTTTAAAATGGACATAAGACACGCCCTAAACTGGTACCTCGCTCGTATTTACTTTCAGAGCAAGTAATCTATATATAAGTTGTTTAGAAATTTCTTGTACTACTAGGTTCTTATAATAAGTTTCTGTTGATTTCATTCGTAGTTTGAAATGCATCTTAAAACCGCAGACAGGATTCATATGTAAAATGCTACTACCCAACGAGTATACTTATAGATGCAGTAAGAAATCTAGTTATTTTCAAGCAAAAACAAGTAAAGCACATGAGATGAGATGGAATGATGTATGCCCGTCCTATCCGGTCTCACATCACACTTTCTAAGTATACAACTTAGCGATATTCGGTGACATATATGCACGCCTCTCCTTAATGCAACTAGTCGAGTCCTAGTCGTTCTTAGTTTCGCACGTGGTTAGTGTACCTGCAGAAAAATGCATGCTCATACATTACCACATAGTGTGGCATCCACGCGTGACCGCTGCGTGGACAACGTTGGTGGGCCGCTGCACCTTTTCCTCAAAGCCTGACTTTCCACCAGTACTGGGGATTGTCGAGAAAAAGGTGGATCCCAAAACCGAATGTAAGTGTGGTGGGTATGAAAGCCTCAAACATGCCCACCACCCTTAAAGAGCTTTTACTTATACAGCATGAATGCAGAGATTACAACTATTCGCAAAACCCAATAGCTTCCACCAGTACTGGGGATAGCTATGGCCGAATAGTTGCTTCTCAAAGCGCCCAAAATGCATATGAATTCTATCTAGGTCAGAATGTTAGTGATGTCACCTGATATCTCCTAACATCCTTATAATGGGCATATACGCGATATCTCTCATTTTCGCAAATACTCTGAAAAGATTTGGAAAATAGGCTTTTCGAAATCAAAACGAAGTTGTTATAATTGTTGCTCGTGCATGATCGGCTCTGATACCAGCTGTGGCGGAACCGCCCAATTTAGTACGGGCTAAGTACACCTGCCACCACTGGCCCACAGTGCACTTAGTCCGAACTAAACTCGGTAGTCCGTCGAGCTACCCAGAAGGGCACTCGATGAAACCATCTCCCAGGGATGCCGACATCACGCACGTTAAGCTCTCGGAAGAGCCACAACAATTACAACAACCCACCATTTCATACAGACATAATTTGATTGAGTACAAATATTTTTGCTCAAAAGGAGTACAAGGTAGAGAAATAGAACTTCAAAATAAACCTCGCAGCGGAATACATATCGTTACAGAGATGTAACGTGCAGCGGAAAGTAAACATTAAGTATGACCTCGAGCCCACCGGAGTCATCCTTGGGCGTGATCTGATATGCACCTAAAAGAAAGATATCAACAACAAACGGTGAGTTCGTGGGGAACTCGTAGGACTTACCCGTGGGCGGTTTCAGCCCGACACCTTTGAGATTATGCAAGGCTTTTTGGTGGACTGACTTCTAACCCGCATAAGCTTACTAGAAGTGGGTCCTTAGCCATTTATGGTTTATTTAAAACATGTTATCATAAGGTAGCAGGATTTGACAACTGCTACCCCTTAGTTATGATTATCAACATTATCATAGGGGAAAAACTTGCAGAAAAATAGAACATGAACGCATGCCCCGTCCCAAGATTCATAGAGCCCCCATCGAACTCTTGGGAGTAGCCGTCTCAGGAGCGATGTCCCTATACGTCGGGTCATCTCTCCCTCGACCTCGAAGCATCTCCCAAATCCACCAACCTCCTCTCAGTGGATGGGCAGCACTATGAATAGTCGGACGGATCATACTTATCCAAGCATGTTGTATATAAAACATGAATATAAGCATAAAGTATTTAATTTGTTACTACGTTGCCCGTCAGTGATATTTGGCATTCTCACACCTGGTGAGCATCAGCGATTCGAATCGATTTTTAATTCTCGGGAATAACTAAAAATGCCAGAGGCCCATATGCTTACTCACACGACGGCTTTCCCACATATGGTCCCCCGCCTCCACTTGTCCCATCCCAAGTTCGATTCACTCCCGCCTGACCTCCGGGTTGTGCCCCCATGACGAGCCTGCCGGCATCCCGGTCTCCCCGTCATGAGTACCAAGCTCCCCCGGACCACCTTCCTCTCAACCAGTGGGTAGGAACGTGTTTCTGTTCTCCGGATGGCACAAGTAAGGTTTCACCGGCCCCATATACCGGATAAGCACTCTAGCAATGTTATGCCAATCAGCAGGCGAACAGCGGACGGGCCTTAATCGACTCGGGCGGAGTCCACCAACACATTATCACAATCTCATCATATCAAACCATATCTCCGCCCGGTCTCAACTTATCATCAAGTCATAACAGATTTCCTTTCGATTCCAAGGTTTTGTAAAAACATTTGTAGGCCCTATCATCTCGCGAGTGAATACCTTCACTCGACTTCTACCGTCTAAGCAGGGCTAAGCATAGACTTCGTTTTCTCCTTTCTACTTTGGGCATCAAGGATTTATGCATGTGGGGTTTCATAAAATCCCTAAACGTAATGCACAAACAAGAATAGGGTGGTGAGACTCCCTAGATAGGTGAAAATGCCTAAGGGGCCTACCTTTGTTGTTGACAACTTGAACAAACTAAACTACTGTTAGTTTGCCGGGTTGTGAGGCTTTGCCCCAGGCAACCCCTTGATCCCTTGGGCAACTCCTCCTTCCAAACACGACTGATGGGCTCTCCAGGTCGTGAGTGGGTCTTAGTTGGTCTTTTGGATCACCGTTGGTTGAAGTAGTCCCACGTGCTTCTTTCTGGATCACGTATCTGAAATAAGCGTCACTATATGATTGACATGCATGATGCAGTGGATGAGGTGCACGAACATCAACCATCACGTTGAACAGTCATTGCATACGTAGACAAAACACCCCCTCAGGTTTGACAGGACACCTGTTTTCCGTATATTAATTCTAGGTGAATTTAAGAGGTACATACAAACAGTGTAAATAGTGTCCTTGGATACACTTTATGGACCCTATGTATCAACATTTAGCTACCAAATTTTCTAGAGAATTTTCCTAGCAAGCTATGACCACCTTTTCTATTTATCATCTCTAACACGTAGCATTTTATCAATTTCAGTTCACCATTTTAAAACTTATCATGCAGGGGCTCCTGTTTTACCAGTGAGATGGTTATACTACCTAAGGTATATGAAAAACGCTAGAGAGTCGATTTGAACATATCCCATGTAGCCTCGACTCCCTAGTTAAATAAATGCACATACACCTGTAAGATGGCGAAAGGATAATTAAACCGCAAGTGCTAGGGCTACAAAAATTTACATGGTGTTATAATACCCTAAGAAAACTCCTGTCCAAGTTTCATGGCATTTGGAGTTCATTTAGTCCACTTTTGTTATTTATCCTAATTAATCCTGCATGCAACAATACCAAGGGCAAAACAGACATTTCACACCTCCACATCATACCTATCATGTAGATCTACTCAAGAGGAGTGCATAGACTCCAAGTTTGTCCATTTTAGATTTTTATTTGAATTTATATGAATTTCTAAAGTTCCTAGTTCAAATAGGCCTAGATCTAGGACCTAAACGCGAATAAATATAACCTGCAGGGGCTGGATTGTAGTTTGCTCGAGAGTCATTCAACAGAGCTCGGACGGGTTCGTAAAAAGACTAAAGCGAAGGGGCTTAATAGCAAAATGGCGTCGTCTTCTTCCTCCTCCCCTTCTTCTTCCTCCCGACGGGAGAGAGGGAGGAGGGCGGCGCTCGGCGCGCCGGCTAGGCGGGCCGCGGCGGCTCGCCGGCGGGGCGGGGAAGGGAGAGGAGGGGACGGGGAACTCACCCCTCTACCTCAGGCGATGGGAGGAGGAGCGCAGGGGGCCGGCGACGGTGAGGTGCCCGGCGGTGACCGGCGGAGCGTGGACCGGGCGATGGGGAGGCGTAGCGGCGCCTAGACCTTGCCCCTAGGGTCCGCCGGGTCGAGGCGGAGGTGGCGGTGATGTCCTGTCGGCGTGAGGAGCTCGGGAGGCGGGGCGCTGCGGTGGTGAACCGGCGGCGCGGCGCGGCGAGCTCGGTGGCGCGGTGGGGTCGATCTGGCGAAGGGAGGGGTAAGAGAAGGCGAGAGCTTGTCCCTCGGGTGCGCAACGAGGTGGCGAGCGCGATGGATGGGTCCTAGGGGCGCGAGAGACAGCGGTGGCGGCTCGGGAGCTCGAGCTCCGAGCTCGCTCCAATGGCGGACGGCGCACTGGCGTCTCGCGCGCGGGGGAGAGGGAGAGAGCAGGAGGCGTTCGGTAGTGGAGAGGGGAGGGCGAGAGTGGAGAGGGCTTCCTTCCAACCGAAGGAAGTATAGGAGGGGGAGCGGGGCGCGGCCTGGCGCGTCCGGCCGGCCGGACCACGGCCATGGCCGGCCGCCGCCGCGTGGAGGCGCGCGTACAGGGGAGGACGAGGGCGAGGTGGCGTGGACCTAGTCCGTGGACCCGTGGGGCTGACGGGTGGGGCCGGGGCGAGGATGGGGGAGTGTGGTCCATGGACCGAGTGCGCGAAGGAAAAACCGAGTGGGGCCCGCGGCTGCTGCCGGTCCGCGGGGATCCGAGGGACCCGACAAATGGGGCCCACCTGTCAGCCTCCGCGGAAAAGGGAAAAAGAGAAAAAGAAAAAAATGTGTTTTCTCCTCCGCTGAAAATCGCTATTTTGACCAATTTAGAGGCCGAATTTGGAAAAACTCCAATTGGATGAAATGTTCTACTCTTTTAACTCTACAACTTTGTCAATAGGCATGATTTCAAAATCGGCATGGAAATATGAAATTTGTTTGAATTTATGCAGCAGCCATAGGTAGGGACAGGGTAGGTCATCTGCTTGGGAGGGGAAAATACCCTAGTTATAGGCCTCAACTCCACTTGCTCCTTTTGACAAATTTGTGGGGTACTTTCTAAACTATATTTCATTTCATTAGGACAGGTCATGAAAATGGCTCTATGGGTAAGAAAACCTCAATTTACCAAACTGGACAGAGTAGGGGTGTGTTTCTGGGCTGACAAAATTTGGTTGAAAAGACCAATTTGAATTCATATTATGACCTGACTCATATTGACAAAGTTGTTTCCTAGATCATTACCTAAAACTTTGTTAATATGATCCTCCTCTAAATCACAACCTATTTTGAAATACAACCCAAATCTTGTTTAGGATTTTGGTAAAACAGCAGATTTACTCTAAGTAAGGCTTTTCTTGTTTTCAACTTTTGAAGTATCAAATGAAGGCCAATCCCTTCCACAATAGGTTCATTTGGAAGGTAAAAAGTTCAATTTCATTTCATAGAAAGGGAGAATGTAAAGTTGTATAGTGAATTCAAAAGTAATTTCAGAATCAACTTTGGGGATGAGTTAAAATTTCAGATTTGAGAAATTTTGACTTAGTGGTTTATCTACCAATTCCTCGTTACTCTCTTAAGCATGATTTAGTCTTAATTCGTCATTAGCTTATGTATAATTGTGTGTACGGCTTCTGAGATGCCAGGGGCATCACAAATTTCCTCCCACTTCCACTCTGGAATCTTGAGCGGCTGTAACAATCCAGCGGGTTTTTGATGCTCAGCTTTCACCCTCTGACAAACGTCACACAAAGCTACATATTCTGCTACTTCACGTTTCATACCGTACCACCAAAATTTCTGCTTCAGATCTTGATACATCTTTTCACTTCCAGGATGGATAGAGTAAGCTGTCTCATGTGCTTCCTTCAGAATTAAATCCCGTATAGACTTTATGTTGGGAACGCAAATCCTATCCCCATGCCATACCGTGCCGTCGGCATCCACTCGAAATCCCGGTGCCTTGTCTAACTTGATCAACTCTTTTACTTCCTTGATTTTCTCATCATTAAGTTGTCCCTTCCTGATTTCTTGTTCCAATGTAGGTTCAAACTCCATGGAGACGGTGCCTTCTGTCTTATTAAGAAAACCCAAACTTAGTCGGTCGAATTCTATGGCTAACTCATCCGGCAACTCTCTTGCCCACAACAAACTGATCTGACTCTTCCTGCTCAAAGCATCTGCTACTACATTTGCCTTGCCAGGATGGTAATGTATCTCCAGATCATAATCCTTGATTAATTCTAACCATCGTCTTTGCCGCATATTCAACTCAGTCTGGGTAAATATATACTTTAAGCTTTTGTGATCAGTATAAATATCACACTTCTATCCGAATAGGTAATGCCTCCATACTTTTAATGCATGCACCACTGCGGCTAATTCCAAATCATGAGTTGGGTAATTCTTCTCATGATCCCTCAGTTGTCTAGAAGCATAGGCAATAACCTTGCCTTCCTGCATAAGAACACATCCTAAACCTAGCCGTGAAGCATCACAATATACTGAAAAAGGCTTATGCATATCTGGAAAAGTTAGCACTGTCGCTGTGGTTAACCTCTTTTTCAACTCCTCGAAGGCTTTCTGACAAGCTGACGTCCACTGAAATTTAATATTCTTCTCTAACAAAGCTGTCATTGGCTTAGCAATCTTGGAAAACCCCTCAATGAAACGCCGATAGTAACCAGCTAATCCGAGAAAACTCCTGATGCCCATCACATCCTCTGGGATTTTCCAGTTCTGGACTTCAGATACCTTACTTTGATCAACGGCAATCCCTCCATTGGATATGACATGACCTAGAAACTTAACCTCCTCAATCCAGAAATCACACTTGCTAAACTTCGCATAAAGTTTATGCTCTCTAAGCTTCTGCAACACTAATCTTAGATGCTCTTCGTGTTCCTCTTCAGTTTTGGAATAAATCAGAATATCATCGATAAATATCACCACAAACTTATCAAGATATTCCATAAACACACTATTCATCATGTACATAAAGAAGGCTGGGGCATTAGTCAAACCAAAGGACATAACTGTATATTCATACAACCCATAACGACTAATGAACGCCGTCTTTGGTATATCTGAAGGTCTGATTCTTAGTTGATGATACCCAGATCGTAAGTCAATTTTGGAGAATACACAGGCACCTTTGAGCTGATCAAATAAATCTTCAATCCGGGGCAGTGGATATTTATTCTTTACTGTAACGGCATTGAGACCTCTATAATCGACACACATTCGCAAGGTTCCATCTTTCTTTTCGGTAAGCAAAACTGGTGAGGCCCAAGGTGAGGTGCTTTTGCGAATAAACCCTTTCTCCAATAGTTCATCTATTTGTTTCTTAACTTCAAGTAATTCGACACCGGATATTCTATATGCTTTCTTATAGATAGGTGCAGTTCCAGGTACTAGTTCAATAGAAAATTCAATGTCACGTTTAGGTGGCATACCTGGCAACGAATCTGGGAAGACATCCGGAAATTCTGACACTACTCTGATGTTCTCCAAGGCTGTGGCATCAATAGCATTAACTCCTGCTTGAGGTGGGTCTATCAGAACTTCCATGTTCTCCCCGGCTGGCGTAGTCAAAGTCACTTTCCTCTCGGCACATGAGATTACCCCGTTGTATCTTTGCAGCCAATTCATACCCAGGATAACATCTACTCCTTGTGCTTTCATAACTATCAATGATGCTGGAAAATCTACCCCCCTTATTTTAATGGATGCATCATCGCAAGCGAACTCGGATCGCATGTTTCCCCCAGGTGAACTAACTAGCATTGATTTTACCATCTTTATCATAGGCAAATTATACTTCTCTACATGCTGAGCAGTAACGAAGGAATGCGTAGCACCAGTATCGAATAGTACTAAGGCGGGTTGGGAATTGACCAGGAACGTACCTACGACAGCATTTGGACCTTCCTGGGCAGCCTCCGCGGTGACGTGGTTGATCTTGGCGTGGCTGGAAGCTTGGTTGGGGGTGCCTGCCTTCGAACTCGGTTGCGGTGTCTGTTGCGGCGTACCTCTATATGGGCATTGCTTAGACCAGTGACCTGTTCCTCCGCATTTGAAGCAATTTGCACTTCCCGGTGGTACTGGCGTGCCTGTCTTCACTGGGGTACTGGTAGGAGTTGGTTGGCGGGGAGCTTGATTGTTTGAGCGCTGCATTTGGGGATTGTTCTGCTGAGACTGATAGTTCGGGCGCTGATAGTTGCCATTATTGTTGTAGCGCTGGAACTGGGGCTGCTGCTGTCCGGAGTTCTGTGTAGGGCGGTTCTGAAAGTTCTGTGACCCAGAAAACCGCGGGCGGGTGTTGCTGCTAGATTGCTGTGCCTTCTGTTTGCGCTTCTTTTCCTCCATCTCGCGACGAGTATTCTCCGTCACGATAGCTCGGTCTATCAGATGCTGGCAGTTAGGAAAAGTATGGTTCATAAGCTGGTACCTGAGTGGATCGACCAAGCCTTTGAGGAAACGGTACTGCTTCTTGGGGTCGGTGTTAACCTCCTCGGGACAGTAGCGGGACAGCTGTAGGAACTTGTCTCGATACTCACTGACGGTCATGGTGCCCTGGGTGAGTGCCAGGAACTCTTCTTTCTTCAGTGACATCACACCAGCTGGAACATGATGCGCCCTGAACCTCTCGGTGAACTCCTGCCAGGTAATGGTGTTGGGGTTGTTATGAGCCAAGCGGTACGATTCCCACCATTGTTGAGCGGCACCCCGTAACTGGTGAGGGCCGTAGAGGACTTTCTCCTGGTCGGTGCACTGAGCGACGTCCAGCTCCCGTTCTATTGCGCGGAGCCAGTCTTCTGCATCCATAGGATCGACAGAGTGAGTGAACACAGGTGGGTGTCCCTTCATAAATTCTGCGCGTCTGTCTCGCGGTTGAGGCGGTGGTGGCGGGGGTGGTTGCTGCTGCGCCTGGTGCATGGCTGCCACTGCTTGACCAAGAGCTTGTATCACTTGGGTCTGGTTCATGATCAGTTGTTCCATAGTCATTGGTGGCGGTGGATTTGGGAGTCCTCCGTCTCCGCGACCTCCTCTACCTCCACGGCCACGACCACGTCCACGTCCTGTACTCATCTGATGGACCAAATATACCATTAGTACTTATTTCCGGCCATACATCTCATTCAACATTAGTAACCAAGACAGATGAGATAAAGATCTGAACGTATATATGGATAGAGCAGGGCTTTCCCAAACTAACTAACTTTATTAAACTTATTAAGCATCCAACCAAAAGACTAAGTTGTGGACATCACCCCACAACTTAAGCACTCATTACAAAGAACCAAATCATCCATAAAACACAATCATAAGCAAACGAGCACACTATTGATCGTTCTAAGCCTAATCGAACTAACTAATCGATACTAATAGAACCTATTACAAAAGGGATAACATCCTAGTCCTCATGATGCCGTATATAGGTCCTAGCTTCTGGATCATTGTAGCGGGCCTTCTTCCTACGCGGAGCATCAGCAGGGTCTTCTACAGGTTCTTCTTCCGCGGGCTCAACGCCAGGTGCAACCCATGCTCGAAGCTTCCGGTTCTCGTACCTCACCATGTCCAACTCGTCCAAGGCGGCATTGTAGTCGGTGTTGAGAGTAGCAAGGTACTCAATAGTGGACTCCAGGCGTGGGTTCTGTTCTGCCTCCGGGTTGGCGATCCAGGCATCAAGTCTTTCGACCGAACGGCAGGGGTAGTACCGGCGTGAAGTGATGGCCATATCTTCACGGTGTGCGTGGCACAACGTCGTCAAGGCCTCCCTGGCAGCATCACTGATGGCGGCTTCATGGCTGTTGCGGCGAGTAGGTGCGTGCCTGACGTGAATGTTCCGGCGGGATCCAAACTCATCCGGGATGCTGATCTCCACTGTCATGTCCCAATCATCAGGTAGGACGGGATGGCGGTAGCGAGTCCCCACATAGGTGATCCAGAACTGATCGTAGTGGAGCATCTCCAGCGTTTCCCTCAGCATCCGAGGAACAGGCAGCGGGTAGTCGAACCATCGGTGGGTAGTGGTGACCACGGGTCCAGCTTCATCGTCGTCCTCATCATCGTCCGATGGGGGTGCGTTACCATCATCTGGATCTTGTTCTGGGTCTTTAGGGTCAACAGCTGGATCTTCTGGCTCCTCCTGGGGTTGCTCCTGCGGCGGCGCCGAAGGGGGTACTGGTGGCTGCACCTCCAAGGGTTCTTCCTGCGGCTCCTCTTCCGGTTCATCTTCGGACAGCTCAGGGACAAGCTCCTCTGGGTCCTCCTCCTCGGACTCAGTCAGGTCTACCCACTCTTGTGGCGGTGGAGAAGGTGGGGTTGGGGTAGGCAATCTGATCCTGTTGGGTCCGCCATAACCTCGTCCACCAACACGCATGCGGGCAGTGCGCTTGAAAGTCGACATCTGCAGGCCCACATCGTAAGCAAACATGAGAAACAGTTCTATTATGGGATAGATAAGTAGATATAGAAGATCTTAATTGAAATAGACAAGTATGGATGTCAAAATAGCATATATGGCAAGTATTTGAATGGAGAAAGCAAGAAAAGGTAAGCAAAATCCTTAATCACGACCAGTTCTACTCTAGGCTTGCGTCCTACGGTCAGCACGGCTCTGATACCACTTTTGTCACACCCAGTTTTAGAAACAAAACCAAGTGCTAACCATGTATGTGCCAGGATCAGTTCAACCACATACATAGCGATAAACAAAAGTAATAACACAACCAGTACCTTAACTTAAGAGTAATAACCAATATTACATACCATAAATGTCTTTAACGAAACCGAGTATCTGAACGAAAACGAGTTAACTAAACGACAGCGGAAGACGACCGTGATCCACAGGCAACTGACGGATGGCACACCAGCCTAGAACTCGTCGTAGTCCTAGAACTCCTGGTTAGGATCACCACAACTTCCTTCTGGATCTGAGCAGCGGTTGCAATGGATGCAACGGGTATAAAACAAGCAAGAATGAGTACATAACGCACTCAGCAAGTATTCCGTTTAGGATAAAAGTGGACTGGCTTTATAGTGGACAGACATAGCAATTGCTTTTAGTTAGTCAAGTTTTAATTTCTAGCAGTGATTAGCATAACCCATCCCTTTATTGTAAAGACAGTAAAACATATTAAAAAGATAAGCTGGAACCAGAACCATAACCATAACCATATCCATCTTCATTACCATGATCACCATGAGCCAGTTACCTTGAAGCTGAAACTCTAATCTGTGAGGGTCCAGGCCGCTCTTAACCGTGAGCACGGCTGATATATCAGTTTTAAACACTCTCGAGAGGTTGTACAACTTTACCCACAAGTCATGATTCCCATTGTGCCCGAGGTTTGCAAGGCCCCATTTATTCATACCTTAGATGAATCGGCAGGGTTTCATTACGAGACCTTTACAAAGAATTCCTAGAGTTGTGGCCCACTCGTTACAGGTTACTCCAGTTAACTAAAGATATGAGAGTTCCGTTCCAAAGGGTGACAGATCAAACTGCACCTCATTGGCAAAGGGCAAAGTCCCATATCCCCCAGACCCCTCATACGCCATGTTTCAGGAAAGTAAGCCAAAACTCTAGTTCATCTAATTAATCAGTCAAGCCCAGTGCCCATGTGAGTCTTGTGGTTGTACTGTTTTCCTGGGTGGTCGCTCGGCGAACCGATCCTTATGGTGAAGCACTTGAGCAAAACCAACAAAACATGCCCAAGTCTTCATGTTGCTACGACCAAACTTTTATCATCAGGTTCATCATTAATAAACAAGATTAGCAACATGAATATAAAGATGTTGAGCGATAGCATTAATCTACACATCACAGCCCATCCCAAGTTTCATAATCATATAAAGACATATGAAGCTAGTCATCCTTAATAGGAGCAATCAAATTGGGCTCTAGATTGTGTAATTAATGTAAATAGGACATAGGTCAAAGAATACTTGCCTTCCTCAGCAAAAACTTGCTCAGGAACTTCCCAAGATGGATTCTCGACAAACTCGGACGGAACGTCGGCTACACGTTGCATACATACAAGCAATGAGCATTAATTGACTAAAACAGTACACCAAACATCATAAACAGAGGTTAAAAAGGTTTTAAAATTAATCTACACATTATTACGATTCCATAGGTTCGAAAATCGCTCAAATCGGAGTTAAAACGCAAAAGATATGAATAAAACAAGTTTAAGGGCTTAAAATAGAAAGAATTTGAAATTCCAGGGACCTACTTGCGAAAACCAGGGGTTTAAAAGGAATAGATTGGACTGCGGGTTGATTATCCAAAAACTCAGGGTCTAAACCGTAAAAACCTGGACCTATCCGTAAATAATTGGACCTCGGGTTGATTCAGAAAAAGCACAGGGTCTCTTTTGCAAAACTCCGCGCTGACCGGGATTGACCAGGACCGCGGGTTGATTAACAAAAAGATCGAGGGCTCTTTTGCAAAACTGCCACGCTGACCGGTTTTGACCCCGGGTCGCGGGCACCTGGGCCGTTGGATCTTGATCCAACGATCTGGATTAGATCGGAGGGTTCGGCGGCGGCTTGACTGGCGGCGGGTCACAGGGGCGGCGGAGGATCGCCGGAGCTCCGCGTACTCGCGGCTCCGGTGATCTAGAGCGAGCGAGGAAGGGCGCACGAGCAAGAGGACAAAGCGGCGAAGCAGAGGAGGCAGCTCGGGTGACGGCGCGTCGGCCGGGGGCGGCGGGCGACGGGGCAGAGCGGAGACACAACTCCGGCGAGCAATCACCGGCGATGTAGAGCACAAATGAAGGGGCGAACAGGCTGGGGAGCTTTCTCACCTCGGTGCGAAGCTACGGGCGTAGAAGTGGTCGACGGGGAGACAGCAACAACGGACGGCGACGCGCGGCGGCGGCTCCTGCGTGAACCGGCGGCGCGGTTGCGGCAACTAGGGCGCCAAGCAGCTGCGATGGCTTGGGCTTTTGGTGGTCTAGGGCTTAGGGGTGGCAGCTTTTATAGCCCGGACGCCGAGACTTGCGGAGGGGGCAAGAGAAGGCGGCGCGAGGGAAAGTCCGGCTCGGACTCTGTCCGTGTTCACGTCGCGCACGGCGCGGGCGAGGGCCGGGAAAGGAAAACGCGGACGCGGAAAGGAAAGGCGAGGTGCGGGTGCGGGCGTTGGAGAGACGGCGAAGCCGCGCAGCTTGGAAAAAGGGAAACGGAGTCCGGCTCGGCCGGGTCTCATGTCCACCGCGGGACTTCATCCAGGTGTGCACCGAAGGAAAGAGAGAGGCGGGTCGCTACAAGGAAGGGCGGAGGCGGCACATGACCCTCGGAGCGGATACGGCGGGCGCGGGGTGGGACCGAGGCCGCGGCGTAGCTTGAGCGCGGCTCCTCCCGTCGGGCGTCGGGTGACCGCGCGGAGGAAGGAAAGAGAAGAAGATGACAGGTGGGACCCACCTGTCGGCGACGGAAAGGAAAGGGGCGCGCTGGGCTGCTTCCAGTTGGGTCGAGGCGAGACGCTGGGCCGGTCCGGTGCGGGTGGGCTGAAGCAAAGGAGAGAGGGAGGTTGGGCCGGCGGTGAGCTTGGGCCGGGGAAAAAAAAGAAGGAGGGGGAAGCTGGGCCGCGCGGGGGAGTGGGCCGAAAGAGAGTGTGGGCCGGAAAGAGAGGAAAGAAGAGAAGAAGGAAAAAGGAAATTTTTCCCTGGGTTGTTTAAAATTTGAAAAATTTTGGAGAGATGCAAATGGTTTTGAATTCAAACTTTGAACACTGCAAATCACCCAATAAAATATGCAAGGGCATGAATGCTCACACATGTGGTTCCTATGTTTTATTTTAGTTGATTAATTTGAAAACAAATTAAAATCATGATGTCATGCACATGAACAAATGAATTTAATTATTTATTTTGCAAAGGATTTTCAGGTAACAAAAATTAAGGTGTTACACCGCTACTTCTCCTTCTCTCTGTCTTAGCCGCCGCGGCTGCGTGCTGCTCGTCCTCCCTTGCACCGCTCAGCTGCCGCAGCTGGCGCGCCGCTCCTCCACCGCCCAGCGCTGGTCCGTCGTCCTCCCCTCCCCAAATTCTGGGGTCTCTCGCTTTTGGATTTCTTTCACACGCCTCTTTGTTCCTGGCAATCCGGGACGGACCAACAAATCCTCAGTTTTCTCCTTGATTTGTTCCAGGTTTACCAAGCTCGTATTATTGTGTTTCCATGAACATGTTGATAGATTATGTATCGGCAGATCAGAATCTTTACAGGCGATTTGTTGGTATTATATCTGCTAATCTGCAGCATGTCTTCTACTTTATCGGTTTTGGGCCGTTTTGTGCATCACATTTGTTACGTATAAACATGTTGTTGGCCCCAATCTACCGAATGCTCCTCTCTCTGATTTGCTTCTGGTCGGATCTCTCTGCTTTGCTTCCGGTTTTGTTGGCCAGGTTGGAGCGAGAGGGTAAAATTTTGCATGAGAAAAATTAATCCAAAACCGACAGAAACACGTAAGATGTAGCGTAACAGTAACACATTTATAACGTAGGTAAAGCAATCCGAGTAATACACGCGCGACGGTGGATTACGCCAATAATGTTAGTGGGCCCAATTGATTTTAATCAGCCGATAGATCTAGGATTAAAAAAAAATCTAAAGGCGGGTACATCGGTGGGTAGATAAAAATTAGGTGTAAAATATATTATTTTAAACTCGCTTTTTTATAGGGTATAGATATAGATAATAGATATACTTTTACTAGTCTTTGCCATATACTGTAGAGGGACAAGGCGTGCCCGCACTTCGCATATAGCTAGGTACGTGCTTTGCGTGCGCCCGTTGATCATTCGTCACGCGTCGGACCACGTGACCTGGGCCTGACCGTCGTCCTGGTTGAGCCCAAGCGCGTCCCAAACCGCCGGTGACCCATCGACGATGTTGTTCCGGCACGGCGGCTCGAAGTTGTGATCGGCGTCGCAGCCGGTCGTGGAGTCGCACTCGTCGACGACCATGGCAGTGGCCGACTTGCCGGTGCTGGCCGCGGTGATGACGATGTTCTTGGTGCACCGGCTTCCACCGCTGTACCAGCCGGTGGACAGCGCGACGACCATCTGGTCGTCGCTGTAGAACTGTCCCGTGCACGCCGCCGCGCCGCCGCCGTCGCCGCCCTCGGCGAAGCTGTTGAGCGTGAGCGTGGCCGAGGTGCTCCCGGTGACGGCCGGGGAGCAGTCGTACGTCGTGTAGCTCTGCCCGTCCTGGCAGCACTCGGAGCCGTTCTCCGTGTTGCAGCTGCCGGATTGCCCGGGGATGGAGCCGCTGGGCTGGCAGGTCTGGAGAAGGGAACGGGACGGGAAGCCATGAGCGTGACCTGATTCATGGAGGACTATGACGAGAACCAGCAGTGGAATCACATGGAGGGCATGGATAACACGCGAAAGGTAGCCCATGTCGTCGTCTCCTCGAGATCGAGCGTGGTTGTGCCGGGAGGGCGAATGCTGAAACGGTGTGTGTGCCGGTGTTCTCCGTTCAACTGTGTTGGCCTCGGACTTTAATTTATAGCCGCAAGAAATGATGTAGTTTATACTCCATCCAGTCATAAATATATATAAGGAAGGTTTTTGGTTTAAAATTAAACTAAAAACATCATATATTAATAATGGAAGGAGTTAGTACTATGAAAAATAGGGCAAATTTTCTTTGGGCCTTTTTTATGAAATAATGGCTACCTAGTTGACCAATGACCACGCAACTCTATCGAAGATCAGTCTTACATTAGCAGCCGTCTCCAGTCTCCACCAGGGACCCCCAACGTACCGTGCACACACGTTTTGGCAGTTGACACAATGGCACGACGACTTCTGATGTCGCATGGATGTTGATGCTGAGCGTTCTTACTACTACGTGCTGGCCGGTTTCCTTTTGTCTAGTCGATCGTCAAGTACGCTGGGAAAAATTCCGGTCTTTGCATTATTGCTTCTTTCAAGGCATTATGAAGACCGAAGGCGTCCAATATCAATTACATACCTATTTTATTTTGTAGCATCTTATATCTTATCTTACTTATTGCTAATTAGATATTTAAAAAATATTATTTTCAAAGCGCACTAGAATTCTCACTGTAATAAAAAAACATCTGGCCTTCTATTGAGTAGATATGATTAGATTGATAATGTTTCTACAATGCTCCACCTTCCACCGCATGTCAGCATCCATCGTACCAATTGATGCAAGTACCATTTAAAAATTCATTTTTTAAGTATTAAAATACATACGAGAGAGAATCTATCTAATGCAATTCACGGCAATTAGGCAGATTTCATCCACGTACCGCTGAAAGCCTGAGCACATCAGTCCGTCGACTATATGAATATAAAAACAAACCCATTATCCTTTAATTAAATTACCTAGCTATGTTATTATAAACTAATTAATCTAATCACAAGTTATCCATCTCATCTAGCCTACGTCCATATCATGTCAATGTTAAATACTCCCTCTGTTCTATGACGCGATTAACCTTTTTTCAAAACTTTAGTTTTTTCTCTTATTCAAAAAATTTATAGAAACATGTAAAACACAAGTCATACTCGAACTATCTCAAATAATAAAACAAACGATAATAAAATAAATAATAAGTAATAATTTTTTGAATAATACGAAAGATCAAAATTTTGAAAAAAAAAAGCCAACTGTGTCAAATAAAAAAGAATGGAAGGAGTATATAACTTCCTTCAAATATTTATGACAGGGTTGAGTAATATGTATGGAAAATAATTACATATCTGGCTACTTTAGAAGAGTTCATTATATTTTGATAGAACATCTATATTGATTGTCTAATGTATGAACACTATTTTTACAGGAAATTATAATACATTGCTACATCACCAATGTTAGATAGAGAGAGTTCCACATCTTAGGCACTACTGGTGTAGGTTGTACTGCCTTTATGCTATTGTAGTAAACAATGTGCATTTTAGAACTTATAATCTATATTCTTAAGAAAATCAATAGAGATGGTTTCAAATAAGAGGCAAAGCAGGTGCTGCAGTTCCAAATTAATATTTCAGTAAAAGATTATTATAAATTGTAGCAACTAATATTAAAATTGAAAAGACAAATATTGGATTCATGAAGAATGACAAATGGGATGCATATGTAACAAGAATTGACATAGCTCAAACTAAGTTTTCAACTACACATTAATAGACCCAACTTAGTGTAAAGATGGAAAATGTTTGGTGAGGATGTACAAAATATACCCGAATTTTAATAGTCAAATTCTACAATAACTAGATAAAATTATAGTATTTATATGGATGTGTTAGAAAATAAACATGCCAGAGAGAGAAGACAAGTAATTCTGATTACCTGATGTAGGCTTTAGATTCATCTATAAACATTCTAATGTCTATGCATCTTTAAAATATTATATCTGGTAGAACTGCTAGCCTGTGCAGCCGCACGGGTTGATTGACTAGTCTAAACAAATTACTAACTGAGCTTCCAATTCGACAGAAATCGTTATGATTTGTTATGTATATATATTGTAAAAATGCTCCATTTTAGTGACGTGTGTTATATATGTTGAAATATCGATTTTTCACGTGCTCTCTTTCTTCACTAACATTGAATTACTTAATGGGCACCAAATGCTTGCATACTATATATGACAGGGCTACAACATGGGACGTATGCAGACTGCAGAGACATGATGTTGTAGGCTAGGCTATAGCACAAAACAATTTTGTGCTACGGAGAATGATAGATGTCAAGCTAGGTGTGATATACAGAGATATGCAGCGGCTAGTTCTGTGATATGGAGTATCACTGTCGATCTTTTTTTCATTTTTCAATAATTTTGTGTTTTTTAAGCAAAATTTTACGGTGGTTGAAATAGGAGCCGATCTAATAGTTTAGAAATAGGCGGTAACACGGTGCCGGTACCAGACATTACCAAATAGAAGGATCCGGTACCAAAAATAGTAAAACCGGTACCCATATTTTTTATTTTTAAATTTTACAAAGGGTATAAAAACCTTTTAAAGGTTTAGAAAAAATGTTACCATCTGGTACCGGTGGGTATCTTTCCAACCACCGTAAAATCTCTCTGTGTATAACCCAATCATGCTTTGCTTCCATGGATACAGACCTCCCCCAATCAAATCGGTGCACAGGTCATCCTCAAATTTGGCTCAAAGGTATGGGCCTCCGCGAGTTGACATCAAAGCCAAAGTATATGCCACTGATCGTCGTCGTCTCCTCGAGATCGAGCGCGGTTGTGCCGGGATGGCGAATGATGAAATGATGCGTGTCGGTGTTCTCCCTTCAGCCGTAGGCCTCGGATTTTATTTTATAGCCGCAAGAAATAACGTGTAGTTTATGCTTCCGCGGTCGTATTATATGACTTTTTAGTTAACGTTATATATTAATTAATGAGGAGTGGTACTACGAAACATAGAGAGATTTTTTTGTTTTTCTACTAAATAGTATTGGCTAGCTAGTTGACTAATGACCAACAAGCAGTTCCATCGGAGATCAGTATTAGTCTGTTGCCAATGGGGTGTCCTAAAAGGTGTCCAAAAACACCGTTTGGCATTATTTAACATAAATTCCGCGCTATAGATAGAGAGAAAAACAGTTGAAATAGTATTTTAAAGAAAACAATTCATTATATTGGCAAAATGTCCTTACGTGCAACTGAAAAAAAAAATCCGTAAACACCTTAAGATCAAGGGCCATGGCATACCCTGCGGGATCCAGTCCAAGCGTTACGTAGCAGCCCATTTAAAAAGAACAGTAGAGAATAGAGCGATCTAGCAACTATTCACAGCGCCGTCAACGAGATTACGGGTATCCCGCTTCCACGCCGTGGGCGTGCGTGTCCAAAGTGTCAAAGTACAAGTAGAAAGCGAAACCGAGTGATGAAAGGATGAATCTCCATATTGTATTGATTGATGATCATACATATATATATATGGAAAATGGACGTGTTCGTTCGTGTGAATGGACGCGAGAGTGAGTGAAGAGACACAACATTTTACGAACAGACATCTACTTATTAACTAACTAGCTGCTCTAAGCCTTGACGATGAACTTTTTCTCCAACAAGTGCCTCTTTCTTGAATGGTCACAACCTTTCATCAAAAGGTGTCTCTTGGATGAGATCATCTTCTTTGTTTCTCAACACTCCCCCTTGATCGAATCCATCTTCTGAGATCATCTTTGAATATTTTATCTATAAATATGGTATGCCTAATATCGCTCTCTAAAAACCCCATGGGAAAAATAGACGATACGACGTATTGATAATTCTTTTATGTTCGAGTAAGAAGACAAAAATTATCGATATACCATGAGTATTCCTTCAAAAACCTAATAGGAAAAATAAAGGATACATCACAGTATAGATTATTTGTCAATAAATCTTATATGTCTAGTATCATCCTCTAAAAAATCCGGTGGGAAAAATAGATGATAGGACATATTGATAATTCTCCTAAACTTCCTGTAGGAAGAGAAAAATCGTCAATATCTCATGAAAACACCTTTAAAACCCAAAGGGAAAAATCAGGGATACTTCATGATATATTGTTTCTTCCATGAACCTAACATGTCTAATATCATCCTCTAAAAACCCCTGTGGAAAAAAATAGATGATATAACATATTATATCCTCATATTGGTATTGCCTCATTAAAAACTTTATATGAGAAAGCTTTCGAAGAGAGAAAACTCATGTAAAGAAAAAAGCATAACATATGGTGTCTAAACAAGTTTACGAATCTAAGAGAAACTCCCTCTGATTCCTACAAAACTTAAGTTGTCTCATACCTGCTCCTTGAACATATTTATAAAACATGGAGTAGGTAAAAGCTTTATAAATATCTTTATAAGACATCATGCAACTTAGTTTGTAACATATTTTCTAATCCATTAATTGGGGAAAACAATCTTAGGTAAAAATGCATAGCAAAATTGCACTAAGTATAATTTGTCTACACCACTACAACATAAGATCGATGGTTCAATCAAACCAAGACCACATTACAAAAGTACGTAGTTTATCATTCTATGAAGCCAAATCCATTCTTGGAACTTCATATAATCAACATGATTATTTATTAGAATGAATGGTGAAAATGACCTTTGATATCTTTATTAAAGACATCCACAACGTAGGGTATTTTCACATTATAAGTATGTAACAATTGTCTATGATATGACATTTAAAGGATCAAATAAATGTCAAAATCTCGGTTTTTTTTTTGTAAAAGACGCCAAGATCTATCCAGTGAAAGTCGAATCTCAGTTTCTTTAGCTAAAGATATAAATATATCTTATATATGTCTTCGAGTATCGAAAGATATCCTTTAACTCTAACCAATGTAATTTGGTATGAGTAACGCTATACATTTGCAAGTAGATTCATTGCAAACACAATGCCTGGCCAGGTACTATTCGCAAGATATGTACGTGTAGAAAATGCACAGATATAAGGAATATGGATTCCTATATCTCTTCTCCATCTCCCCATTAATGTCTAAAATGGTCTTTCTCTAAATTTAATTTGAGTTCTGACCACCAAAGGACTTTAGATGGTTATGACTTATTTATATTGAATTATATCAATATCTTCTAGATTTAGACAACTTTTTGAATACAATTGTTCAAACAATATTGGATTATAAATCCATATGCCCCATTGTATACTCCGTCTTTAGATTACCATGTGTTCTTTATTAGTGTTCATCGTTAATGATATCAATTTTATTGACCAATCATTAGGGGAGCATAAAGTCCAATCAAGGACTTCTAGATAAACACCCACATATATTGCAGTAATCTTTGTGTACCCTTCTTAGGAAAGAGTTCACTAAGTCGATTGTACCTTTCTCGACTTAAATGCTTTTAAGCCAAATAATGACTTTATTAGCACTACACTTTATATGTTGCATATTTGTGTATGAAGGTTTAACACCTAGTGACCCATGATACATTTGTCGTCACTACATCTATCAACTGCATGTATAGATGATTTTGTACTGCCAATAATTATCGGAAATTATTCATCTTACTAGTAAAGGGTTTGGGTGAGATTTTTGTTCAAAATCTCTAAGCCAGGGAGAATTGGTTGGGCTGTTGGTTCCGAAAGCCAATTTTGGGCGGAAAAGTTTTGGGGTATCTGCATACAAGCCTATACCTCTTAGTGAACAAAGCTAACTCTGTTGTATTGTAACATTCCGAAAATCCAGAATGAGTGTTGGGGACACCCTGCCATGGTCTTATTCTCTGGATGAAATATTTTATTCAATTCAATCAAAGCAGTTTGTGTCGACACATGTAGCTTAAAAATATATTATTCTCCAATTAATCTGAGAATCAAATCTCCTATATACACACGCCCTTAATCTATGGTGGATTTCCGATCACCATAATTAGAGCTTTCCGATATCCCATGTTCGACCATGCACGCATTCGAAGAGGGTTAATGGATCAAAGTCCATCTAGGGGCTCATCAATTTCAAATTGATGTGCATTCACTGTCTTTCTCTGCTCTAAAACAGATTAATCCTGCTGAGATGCCTTCTTCTCCCCCTCTTAGCATTGACGGGAGTAAGAGTGGTTTCATTTGGTGCCTCCACTCTTTCAGGCATATTTCTAACTGGAATAAAAGACTCCATTACGCCCTTGTAATAAGTAAATGCATATGGCAGATTAGTTTGCAATGTTTTCCAAACCATAATTTTCTGAATGCAAACTTCAGAGTACGTAATCCTGAGCCTAAGATAATTTCAGTTAATTTCCTGGCATTATATTGGTACATAATTCTCCCCTAATGCCTGAAAAATGCTCATTTACAATGTACGGACCGTATATGGATCCTCACCAAGAGGATTCAAATACTAAGTGATTGACGGAGGCTTTAGTCTCAGAAAGATCCTTATTTCTAAGAGGGCCCATAAATGTACGTTAAGGTGGTGAGATCAGGTTGTATACAAAGCAAACCCGAATTTACCCAACTTAGAGAAACAGTGAGATTACGTTATTTCAAAGAGGAATTTGCAGTTTAATCACACAAGCCAGGAGCGTGTAGCACTATCTGACTCCCAAACACACTTGTTGGGAATGGAGGGCAATCTATTAGTTATGTTATGATCTTAATCCAAATATTCTAATTATGTTGATATGAATTCTAGGGGCCATACAATCGTCATTGAAGGCACAAGCTATGAATTCAATAATGTTTAGGATAATGACTTCACAACTTGAGTCATCATATTAATATCTTCGTGGTTTTGTGTGAATACTAAACCCGAATAAGATCATCTAAGGATGTATCTTTAATCATAAAAAATACCTAAACTGTCCATACATTATTTGTATCGGACTACACATATCTTCTCTTGAAATGTGTTATGCATCTTAGATATATTTAGATCATATTTTTAAGGTAAGAGGATCTTAAAATAATTTTCCATGTGTCGTTTATCGTACACATACAATAGGGAAAAATATAACTAATAGCATTGCCAATAATTTCACAACATCCCATAGGTGGGATGGACAAGTCGAAACATACCAAAATATTGGAATGAATCAAGTGTCTAAAAAATTATTTCATTTGCAACATGTTGTATGGGCTTGATGTTATGCCATTTCCGTTGTTGTCAACGTATGTTTCTATGGGAAACAAATTGTACGGATGTCTCTATAATTTGGTAAGATATGAGTTATACTCATTATTCATAGATGGTATGATAGTGGTACGACTATTTCAACTATCATATCACTTGCAGTGATTGCCAAAACTTGTCATCTTCCATTTTGAAGAACCTTGAAGTTTTGTGTAACCCTAATTATAGAGTTTGTGGCATGCATCTACAACTGTAATGGTGCCCATATAAATCTATGTATAAGGTAAAAGTTTAGTTAAACTTTCATCAAATATAGAATAATTTATGACATATTGTTGAGTCTCAAATACATAAGTATGAGATATACAAGAAACATGCCTTGACAACTTTTAAATAAATATTACAACATTTTTATTTGGACATTTATGTGTGAATAGACATTGAGATTACTAGAATTCTCAAAATTGAGTCATCTAAAATATATTCGATGAGCGTTATGTCTATTCTTGTGAGGTTCTCTTACTTTAGAAGAGAAATGTTGTTACACGATCCATAAGATCTAGTGTTAAACAACCAACCTATAAAATATGTCATCCTTAAACTTTTTGGTACAGATCAAATTGGAACTTTATGAGTAAGGCATCATTAAGCAAAAAAAAATGCTAAACGAAAACCACAATTATAACAATTAGTTGTCATATCTAGGCTCAGAATTGTCATTGTTCCACTTTTTGTGCATTGACTTTTCTTCATCAATTTGAATAATAAGACCAAAATGCATTAAAATTGCTCTATAAAATATTTTTATCGAATATCTCTATGGTATCATATGGTTTCTTAGTAATATAGCAATAGCTAAGATACCGATTTATTTGATCCGTTATGAAAGCTACTCTTGATAGAGTTTCAGTATATGATTCCACTAGTTCATAGGATAAGACTTATGTTAATGTCCATTATCTATGGAGATTAAAGATGCCTATAGGGCGAGTTCATAAAACTTCGTATCTATTATCCTTATCATAGTATGAAATCCATTTGTTTAATGGCAATGTTGTAATAATATTAAAAGCAAAATTAATCAATTTTTCGTATCTTGTCAATGTATTTTGGATCATCAGAAGCCTTACATAGAATGTCGACTTCAAAAATCTATCATTATCAATAATGGTATACACTTTGTAGATAATCTCTATGTGTGAAACATAGATTATATCTCTCAATAGTAGGTAATTAAAACTGCTGCTTTAGACATGGTCTCCGGGCTGATATATTCATATGAGAACATACCGCAGCCAATGTCTAAGACTCTACTATCTGTGTATAACCAAAATTAAAAAAAAAATGGTTGCCGCCATGGTGGTGTAAATCATAGATCCAAAATTTTCATTTCACGGAAAACACTATGTAGGTAATCATCAAATTTGGAAAAAAATGATGTAGACCTCTCAGTGACAGACGAATAATTCGTTGCAATAGGCATGGTCTCCGGGCAGAATTATTCATGAGAATAAAACGCAGCCAATGCCTATGCATCTATCACCTTGTTTTTTTTAATCCCGAAATGATACAAGACATTATTGAAAATTTTGCATTCAATCCTAAGTCAATTAAGAATATTTAATTGAGAGGATTTTTTTTTAAATGCATTTCTGAAGAAATTGCAAAATTAATAAGGCTGATGTATTGTTAAAGTCATAGACTAAAAACAAAATTGCACTAATTATATAGCACAATAATTAAATAGGGCTATAGTTGTGCGAAATCTATTTTGATTCACCGCAAAAGAGCCATATTTTGCGTATAAAATCTAGGTTTTGTCGCAAAATTTCCCTTATTGACAATTAAATATTTCTTTAATTGTGAGAGATTAGTCATAAAACCCTTGACAAATGAAATTAACGTAATTGTAAGAGTTTTTGTGTAAACCTTTTTGACAATTAAGTCATATTTCTATTTGTGAGAGTTTCAGGTATATTTTTGTTAAAACATACCATCATATGCAAATATATAAAAACAGATATATACATTGACATATGATAATGAAATTATATCAGGTCTAATTAGTAAGACACATGCTGATAACTTTAGTAGAATGCATAATCTCTAAATTACAGAGACTGAATGCATAACTACAGAAAATACTGAAATTAAATAAAATCAGTGAATATATAAATACGGCAACAGGCCGAAAAATAGCCTGCACACCAATTTGGCCCGCTTGGGCCCATGAAGGGGCGCGGGTATCTGATTGGGGGTGCTTGGGGCGGCCTACTTCGAGAAGTGGCCCAGGGCGGGTGAGGCGTGGCAGCCCATTGTGCGGGCTCTACTAGGGATAAGGGACGAGCGGTTAAGGTTAATCCTAATCGCCATTCCCTTCTCCTCCCCGTAGACACCACCGCTCAGGAGTCAGGGCTGGACCGACACTCCCCCTAATCCTTGTGGGATGGGGTGGACGGGCGCCGCTTCCCAAAATCGCCAGAGCCATCGTCGCCGACATCCGCCGTTAGGTGCAGAGGCTGGACTGAGTTGCCGCGTGGGCAAGCGTCGCAGCCACCGGCGTCATCGTCGGACAGATCGTCTTGGGAAATTGACTGCTTCTTGTTGCATCGCAGGTCAAGAAAAACTTCGACCATCACCGATGCGCGTGGAGCCAAGTCGTTGATTACCTGTTGCAGCCAAAGCGCTTCCGATGCCTAGAGGGCAGGTGCGGGGCCTCTATTGGCGTAGCGTGCCAAGATGACAGCCTCGTCGGTACTCATGCCAGTGGTGGCCAAAGCCGGGTGAGGCCACTGTGTTAGCCAAATCAAACCAATCAAAGACAAAAATAATTGGTATTTTACCGTACTCCTCTTGATCTTGGTGAGGAGGATGACCACTTGTTCACTCCGTTGTGGGACTTCTCGGTTCGTGAGACCTTCTGTTCTCTTGCGTCTTCGAGTTTTAATTTGCAGTAACGGCATGGAAGATCATAGCGAATTCTTGTTGGCCTCTAATTTCTTGTATCTGTTCTTTTTCTTGGTGGCACAGAGGAATTGGATCCTCTGTACGTGCTCCTTGCAGGCATAGACAGGAAAATCCAAGGCATTAGATTGAAAATAAATCGATCATCATAGTTGTTATTTGCAATAGATCGAGAACAGTAAAGAAATGCCGTTCTTTTCTTCCTTTTCAATTCCATCAAGCAGATACTCCTTGCCAATGAGCAGTAGGTGTTCGCAATTGAAATCACTCTTCTGTTGTTGCATGGTTGGCGACGCAGATTAGTTCTCGCCGGAGAGCGTGGTCGGAGGAGCGATCACAGGCGCCGGTGAATTGAAGTCGGCGTGACGAGTAGCGGTCCATCCCAGCGGTGAGGACGGCGAGGAGCCCACACATGGAGGCCGAATCACGAACCCTCTGTTCGTCGTTCTCTTCTGCGTTTCACTTCGCCAGAGTTTCCTTCTTCCTCTCGGCGAACTCTCTGTTCTTGCGACTCAGTGTAGAGCCAAGTGCTGATAACGTGTCAAAGTATAAGTAGAAAGCGAAAGCTGAGTGATGAAAGAATGAATTTTCATATTGTATTGATTGGTGATAGGGTTTAGGGTTTAGGGTTTAGGGTTTAGGGTACGTATATATACATGGGGAATAGATGTGTCCGTTCGTGTGAATGGACGCGAGAGTGAGTGAAGAGACACAACTTTTTACGAACAGACATCTACTCATTAACTAACTAACTGCTCTAAGCCTTAACGATGAACTTTTTTTCCAACAGATGCCTCTTCCTTGAATGGTCACAACCCTTTATCAAAAGGTGTCTCTTGGATGAGATCACCTTCTTTATTTCTCAACACAAAGTAAGGATTCACGACGAAACCATCGCAAGCCGCCTCGACCGCCATTCTCTGTCTCCATCTAGCCTACTGTGAATGGTATGCGTTCGCTTGTTTCGTGCAGTGCCTCCTCACTACCCACCGGCGTTCTCCGATCAGCTCTCTAGTAAAAATGCACGTGGCTATAAACGATGAAGAGTTTAAAATTTCTTGTATAAAAAAATAGAGATGTGACAAAAATGAGCTAATAGATTTTCTTGATCAAAATATATTATGATGGTATATATTATGACATATTATTTTATATATTTTGAGCAAATTTCATAAAAATATATTAAAAATTTGGTGTAATGAATCGAGAATTACTAACCATAAATAAGTAAAAATAAATTCAAATTTTGTTGGACTTCCATGATATACCACTCAATTCATTCTAAATTGTATAAGAGACTCTAGCCCTTCATCAGTATGTACATACTATGAATTCTAGACTCATATACAAAATATATATGATATATGAAAAATAAAAAATAATTATATTTGAAACCCAAAACTACGTGACGCGCACGATTGGGCTCGCAAAGAATGCAGTTGAGAATACAAATAAGAATAAGAAGAACACAATCGCAAAGAAGCCTTAACTCTACAAATACAATAATCGAGAACACAAATAAGAACACTAAGAACACAATCTCTATAATTGCATAATCTAGAGTTCCATAAACCAGTGCAATTTACGAAACTGTTTGACGATAGATTAATCTAAGTAAAAACCACTTAACCTAATGAATGCTACTAAATATATATATATACATGAAAGATGGCTAAGGCGGTAACGAAAAAGGTGACCGAGCAACTCTAGGGTTTAAAGCATGTGGACAAAACACAAGTCTCGTAGCTCTGCGCCTAGGATTTAGTGTGTCTGTGACGTTTTCTGTATTCGTCACCGAGAATCCATCATGGATTACAAGATTTCTTGTAGTGTGCATATATTCTGGTCGCCATTGTATTGATGATTCCCGTCAACTCCGAATGTATTTTGGCATGGAACCAGTTGTATCAGAAAATTTATCTCCTTATCTTTCTGTACATATGTAGAACGTTCCAAATGGAGTTTGTATGTAGCCAGGGCATACATTTTCGTTAGACCTGCTCTAGCAATCCGAACAGGCGTAGATTCTAATCGATATCAATGATTCCCGTCGACTCCAATTATACTTTAGCATGAGACCAGTTGTGTTAGAAAGTTTATCTGTTTAACTTTTCATCCATATGTAGAACGTATCAGACGGATTCCGTATGCCAGAGCATCCGTTTTCGTGAGACCTAGCAATCTGAACATGCGCAAATTCTAGGCGCTATCTTGTATCGACAATTTCCGTTGACTCCGATCATATTTTGTCACGAGACCAATTGGGTTAGAAAGTTTACCTCTTTAGCTTTTTGTCCACATATAGAACAACCCAAACGGAGTCATTTTGAGACCTGAGCCTTCGTTTTCGTATGATCTACTCCAGAAGTCTGAACCGGCCTTGTGAATAAATTGAACCTCATCTTGGAGTAGGAATCAAATATTAGATAGGTAGATAGATAATATGATGTCAGAAAACAAATAAATACCTATTAGAAAACATGTAAACTTTACATCGTGTAGGGCTAAACAATATAAATGTTGGTCTAAGATCAATGAAAACCGTTAGATTGCATGATGGGAATCCTATCTATCTATATAATAACCTATATAAGTACAACCCACTAAGATCATTTATTCTATTTCTCTCAACATACAAGCTATCCACGTCATCCATGATCTCACTAAGTTAGGAGACACGTCACCATCCACTAGGACTGACTCTCTATTGATGTCTTCCATTGATCTTCTGTGGCTAACAACATCCATGCATGCAGCTATTAGTCCATGCAAGTATTTTGCTAACGCAGCAAAACACACGTTGAGGATCATTTAAGAGTCAATTTCTCTAAACTAAAATGAATATTTATCATGTATAACATCTCTAAAAAATGTTGTCATACAATCATAGTACATTTCTATCTTCTTCCGGGATCACTTTAGAAATTAGTTTAAAAATTTCCGCAGCAACGCGTGGGGTATCACCTAGTATCCTATAAAGATGAAACCACCGACTATTTCTCAAGCACCACGTTGAGCCACCTCAGCACACCACTAAGGATCATTGTTTAGAAGCCACTGACACCTATGTCACACCACTAAAGATCACTGATTAGAATCCACTAGCAATTATGTCAGTTAAATTTTAATTCTCACATTTTTCACACAGCAGCATTCAGATGATCGATCATTTAAGGTAATGTGTGATCAAATATATTCTCTCTAAGTTGCAAAACCACACCTTTTGGGTCTTTAAATATTGCTTCAGAAATTAGTTTAAAAATTTTCCGCAGCAACGTGTGGGGCATCACCTAGTATATCTATATAGATAGAGGCCACTAAGATCATCTCTCAACATGCAAGTTATCCACATCATCTTTGTGTTCATTAAATTATAAGACATGTCACCATCCGTTAGGACGCTCTATTGATGTCTTTCGTCGATCTTATGTGACTAATAACATCCATGCATACAACTATTTGTCCTTGTGATTATTTCGTTATAAAATTCCCACAACATAAACACATAGATGATCAATTATTTAAAAGTCAGTCTTCTCTCAACAAAGATGGATAAGTTATCAAATATAATGTGTTTAACAAATGTTGTCACTAGATGATCAATCATTTAAAAGTTAATTTCTCTAAACTAAGATGAATAAATTATCAAGTATAATGTGTAAAGAAAATGTTATCATACAATATATCGTAGTATATTTCTATCTTCAAAATTCACATCATCTTTGAGTCCATTAATTTAAAAGCTGTCACTTTAAAAATTCCCGCAGCAACGCGCAGTTTGTTTTATCTAAGAGTGGGTATACCATTGGGTATGTGTACATTAGGTGCAAAAGATTATTTCTTAAACTCGTCTTTTATAGAGTATATTATTTAATGAGATGGATAGATCATAGATGCAGATCAATAAAAATCGAGTACGTTGAACTATTTGTTGTATAATATATCAACTTTAACTTTTACAATTAATGGTAATAAGGCTTAACACGTTGTTTCGTACTAATATAATGAGTTATTACTCATTGCATTTTAAAATTGTTTATCGAATACTGTATACACTATGTACCAATATATATATATATATATATATATATATATATATGAATTTTACAACTATTTGTGGCATACTCTAATTGTGTTTTTACCCTCGGTTTTAAAACTTTGTGATTTTACCCTTACGTTTTTAAAACGAAGACTCCATTTACCTCTATTTTCTAACCCTGTTAGATGCGACTAGACTAAATCATTTAAAATAAATAGAAAAAAATTCGAAATAGGGGAATAGACTTGAATGCCACTTATCCTTTCACCTACAATCCACTGGAGTTCCACCGGTAAAAACCAAGGCACAATGTGGCATGGGTGCGACGCGGCATGGGGAGACCCGACAGCGGTGGCACAGTTTGACTGAGTTTGAGCCACCATTGTCGGCGCGAATAGTGATATTATTACAATCCATTAAAAAATAGGAGCAAAATTGTCTAGGTATGATAGTTTTTTGGCATCAAAATTGATATTGTTAATAAAACAGGGGTAAACTTTGTTTTCAATTTGAAAACATAGAAGTAAATTCACAAAGTTTACAAAACGAGAACAAAATCACCATTAGATTTCAAAGCGAGGGTATAAACGCCAAAGTCTCTTCATATACTGCCGGTTTTATTCACCCGTGTATGATCACGTCATGTGTTCATCCATTCGTTTTCCTCGCCTGCTTGTCATCGATGCCTTCGCGTAAGTTAGTTGAATATTTATTTTGGCGATACAACATATATATAGGCGACGCACTCGTGTACGCACCTGGAAAATGCCATGGCCAGGCAGATGCCCGATATGTTACGATCGATGCAAACCTTCTTTCTATTGTATGTACTAGGCTGGCGTTTGCTACTATAATAATATACTCTCACGAACTTGTCGTCGTCGCGACATATAACCTGCAGGCGGCACTTTCTAGCTTCACACGACAACATTCTCCCTATATATATATATATATAAATATAAACAGGAGCATATAGTTCACTATTGACAACCGATTCGCGGCAACCGATATAGATCGAGAGACGACGACAGAGGCTCACAAGGCGGCGGATCAATGGAGATTGTCGTGATGGTGCTCCTGACCGTCATGGCGGGGCTGTTTGGGGCGACGAGCGCCGTGCTGGGGTTCATAGCCGAGTCCAAAAGGCTCACGGTAATCTGTTTCTGTGTTATTACCACTTCAATTCGATCGTCTTGGCATGCACGTTTGCATGAGTCAGTATGATCTGCCTGCAAGGCGGCGATGGATCGGATTAATGTTGTTCTTGCTCACATGCAGGCGGATGAAATCCACGTGTCTGGCAGGGAGTGCGTCTACCCGCACAACGCCGCTCCCACGCTGGGGCTCTGCGCCATCCTCCTGCTGCTCGTGGCCCAGATCATCGCCTCGATGGCCGGCGGCTGCTGCGGCTGCTGCTGCCGGTCAGGCGGCGGCGCCTCCAAGTCCGGGAGGCGGGTCATTGGCGTCATCTTCGCTGTCCTCGCATGGTGATACAATTAATTAATGGTTATTAACCTTAATTAATCAGCAATATTTCTGTTCTCAAATATAATAAAGGTACGAAAATGTGCCGATGGATGCGCAGGGTAGCGGCGGTGATTGCTGCGGCGAACTACTTAATAGCCGCGCAGCTGAGCGCGCCCAGGTCGCGCGAGGCCACCTTCTCCGGCGACGAAGTGGAGTGCTACGCCCTCAGGGCCGGCGTCTTCACCAGGGCGGCCGTGCTGAGCCTCGTCGCCACCGCGTTCGGGATCATGTCATGCATCTTTCTCCGTGAGCCGGCGGCGAGCGGTGCCGCCGAGGCTAATAAGCCCGACGACCTGGTCGGCCAGCATCCACCGGAAGACGGCGGGGTCGCGATCGGGCTGCCGCAGTGGCCCGCACAGGGGTACGAGCCACAGCCGCCATATGCGCACCCAGCGCAAGGGTAAGCACCGAACTTTTCGATCCTCCTGCTCGATCAGTGCTCAGGATTAGGGCACGCCCAGGCCAAACCCAACTGTGTAGACGACGGCTGGGAAGAAGACACGAGCCACTAATGTACTCATATCTTGTATCCTGTTGGTGAATGTTTCTGGGAAGTTGTTTCCAAAGTTGTACTCATATATTATTTTAAGGTATTCGAGCCTTTGTATTTTCTGCAACATGGTAGGCAATGCAACATACGAACGGGGTGATGTATTATTTCTTGGTATTGTTTTTTTTTCTGAAAAACACAGCAAAAGATTTGCTGTGGAAAATATTATTAGAAGGGAAACACTCGGAAGCAGACAAAGACCCAACCGGCACTTACAAAAAGTCAAAAACAGAAAGAAAAAAGACACTCCAACAGCGGCACACTAAAAACGAAAAGAACCGAGAGAAACCTGGGGAAAACATCTTAAACACTAAAGTTAGTTTGTCAACCCTATTTCTCTAAAAGATTCTCATTTTTTTTAAAAAAATAGTTCATTTTTCTTTAAAAAAATAGGAATCTCTTGGTAAAATGGGATTGTCAAACTAGTCCTAAATGTGAAAGGCCATTCGGCGAAGATTAATGTCTTCTCTGATGAAGGAGGCCACTGCCAACGCGGATAGCTCAACATTTTGGAAAGTTCTCCGGTTTCTCTCTTTCCACATCTCCCACCAAAAGTACTAGATCACAAGGCCGTCAAAAACTCTG
Source organism: Paspalum notatum (assembly GCA_022530915.1). NCBI lineage: Eukaryota > Viridiplantae > Streptophyta > Magnoliopsida > Poales > Poaceae > Paspalum > Paspalum notatum. Next base: position 32,737,691 of record CM039692.1, read on the forward strand.
CGCTCTTGAGTCGCTACCTTTCTCCTCATCCGCTTCCACCAAGCATAAACCGATCCTTGTTGGCTTACTATCCGAAGATCAGCTTTGTTGAGCCACAAAAGTAGCAGGTCCCAAACTGTCTATAGTAAAGGTGCAGTCTTTGCACAAATGGCTAATCGATTCAGGCGCTTGCTTGGGGTCATGATGCCACCCTCCTCAATAGATTATCAGCCGTGAGAATTTTCCTGTTAAGGAGAGTCCAAGCGTTTGAGAAACTCCCCTGGAATTGGGCCAGATAGGCACTCTTTGTTGTGTAAACCCCGTCGATGGTCCAACGCCAACGGATGGAATCCTCGCTATCCGGGGTAATCTGAGTTAAGCTTAATTCTTCCCATAGAGCAACAAAATGCTTGAATTCAAGAGCTGACTCCACTAGTAGAACTAGGGAGACCCATTTGTCATCCTTTAGGGCTTTCTGCACAGAGATGTTCTTTCTACGAGCCTTTGCAAAAAGAGATGGAGCCAAGCTTTTGGGAGCGGTACCCGATAGCCAATTGGAGTGCCAGAAGGATGCCAAAGCCCCGTTTCCTACTGTCACTGTAGTCGAAGCATGAAAAAATTCCCTATCCGATCTGGAGCAGGGGATGTCAAGGCCAACCCACGCCCTTTCCCTATGCCTCCACTGCGACCACAACCAACGAACTCGGAGTGCTCTAGCTAACCGTTCCAAATCCAAAATGCCAGGCCTCCAAGGTGTTTCGGTCTTGAGGTGGTGGGCCAATTAATGAGACAGAGGCTCCTGCTAAGGTTCTGAGGTTCTGCCCCTTTCCAAAGGATGCTGCGGCGGATTTTATAAATTTGTCTGAGAAGCCATTTTTGAGCTGGGAAAACAGTCAAAAAAATAAATGGGTTGGGCGGTTAAGACTTAAAACTGTTTAAACAAGAGTCTCTCTTCCTGCTTTGGAGAGCAGCATTCCTTTCCAACCAGGGATTCTTGGTATTGTGTTCACAATATCGATTGATTTCAGTTGTGCAAATAAGAGTGAATCCATTCGAATGTGGTTCATTAATTTGCGAAAGCACTTGGATGTACATCACTTCATTCGATTTTGATTGCAAATGGCTAGACTGACACAGTGACACCTCGCTAAAGTAAGTCACTACAGCACAGAGCCCCAAAATAGCGATGGCATTGGAGCGAGCAAGGGTTGATTCACCAGCTCACAATCAGCCATGTATATAACGTTAGACTTTTACAGTTACTAAAAGTGTCATCGACAAATGTTTTTACCGATATAGTACTACTTCTACTGATAGACCATTTATCACAACTAAAGTGACACATTGGATAAAGATTAATTTTACTCTGATTTTAAATGAACGTTACAGTTGATTTTTTCCACAACTTTCATTTTCATAAATTATTAGGCTGCGGCTCCGCTCGAGCAACGCGTCAACGATGTTTGCAGAGTTGGCGCCGAGATCTAGGGCTTGTGGTGTTAGGAAAGAGGCAAGCATGGGGGTAGGCAACCCTGCCGTGGCCTTGCTCATGCTCGGCGGCGGGCCGCTCTACTCCCGTCCTAGATCTCCACGCCTGCCTTCTGCTATCGCGCTCATCAACCGTGACTCCCTCAGTGCCTCCACGCTTCGGTTCTTCACCGACGGGGCCACTCCTCCGCAGCCCGCGCACCAACACCTACTACATCACGATGTCGAGGATCTCTGTCGGCGGGGAGCCGCTCTCCAACGACTTGACCTCCACCTTCGCCATGGACACCGCCTCAAGCACCGGCGGTGTCATCGTCAACTCCGATACCACCGTCACGTGGATGCAGGCTGCCGTGTATGCTGCCCTCCGCGATGCCTTCGTCCACAGCACGTCGTCCCTGCCCCGCACACCCGGGGTGTCACTCTTCGACACGTGCTATGACCTCTTCGATCGCACCAGCGTCGAGGTGCCTGTCGTGGCCCTGCGCTTTGAGGGCGGTCACACGCTCAAGCTACCCATAGGCGTTGGTGTCCAGCAACGCACAAGAGAAGCCGACAGCAACTTCAGATACAATTGTGGCGTCAGAGGAGGGACTGGTGTAGACACGACGGAGGTGGTCCCAACATGGCGCGGGCGACGGCAGTCAACAGAAGAGCATGATGTTGTTGGACTATAGGCCGCACACAAACGTTAGGTCAACCGAGACCTCCGCAAAGGCGAGCAGCTAGGTGACATCGGGCTGGTCATAGAGGCGTTAGACATGGGGCCGACAGAAATTAGGGGCGAGGAAGGAGAGGAAGAAGAGCACACAACGAGATGGTGAAAAGAATTCAGGGAGCCAAACGAAAAATAAAATATAAAACAAAGGGGTATGGATCTGCGATGAATTATTGAAAAAGTTAATGGGCATTAAAATATAATTTGAAAGTTGATGAGCCTAGACACAATCAGAAATGAATTGTTTAAAAAGTTAATGGGCATTAAAATATCATACTTTAAATGTTGATGAACATAACCGACAGTCTGACACAACCAGAAAAGTTAATGGACTAACAATATATTTTACTCATTGTTTATTTTGTTGCAAGTTGATGTATTTTTATATCTTTACACAATACTTTTGAATATTGCGAATGATCCAATTAATGAAAAAAAATCAACCACGTGCAAGTGACCGAAAATGAAGAGAAAAAAATTCCAGCCCAACTGCGGCCCGATGCAGCAAGGGTTTGAGCCGTTGGATGTGGCGAGCTGTAAGCAAAACCCTACCCCGCCTCACTCTCGACATCCCCCCGTTCGTTGTCTTGCTTGCGGCGCGGTACACACAGCAGCCATTCGCCGGTCCCCCTCCTGCTCCTGCTCGAATCTTGGGCTCCCGGCCGGTGGTAAGAGTGCGTGCTTTTCTTTGTTTGGATTTTCCCCTCTTCCAAGGAATCTTGCTTTCTTTCTCGTTCGGATAAACTTTTTCTCTCTTTCCGTGGACTGGTCTCAATGCAGACTCCTCGATTTGTTGGGCACTTGGGCTGCAGGGCTCTGATTTTACCTCCCCCTCGCCATGGATCAAGCACGTTGCAGAGCTTTCCTCTCGCCATGGATCTCGGTTCTTGAGGCCAGCGTCAATGGTGTCCCTGAATCCTTTTCTTTCCGTCTTCTCTTTCCTGATTCAGCCTTTCGTTGTACTGATTATTCCCGCTTATTTGTTTCGCATCACGTTTGATCGAGCACAAGTGATGATTAAGAACAGCTTTGTACAAAGTTCCAATAGCGATTTGGGATTAGTACATATCATACGATTCTATTGCTCATGACTTTTATATGGGCCATGATGGATTCCAACCATAGAGATTATTGGGCTTGTGTATTATTTCCATATTTTATCTCTGATGGCGTGGGTATGCGCAGTTATTTGCATCTATAATCAGAAGGCTGGCGGCGGGTATGAACCTGTTGGTACGAACGCGTACGGTGAAAAAAAAACAGAGTAACCTTTAATAATCTTGGCAGGAACTGCGTTCTGCTATGGCGCATGTTGAGCCCTCAACAATTTTGACCCTTGGATATCAATCTGATTAGATCTAATGGTGATTAAGGCTGTAACTACTTTGTGCAGAGATTATCTTATAACACATGGGCCCTTATAACTCGAGATGGGCCCACATTAATTTCGTTGGGACATCTACTTTGAGCCATCAGATGTCTTATCTGATTTAGATCTAATGGTGTAGGTTAAGGTGGGTAGTTAGTATTTAGGTAGAAATTATTTTTTTCTTAACTCGTTCTTTTATAGTTTAGATAGATTCACAACAAACTGACTAGCAAGTTCATAGGCAGGTGGTGTTTTTCTAACTTTGGCCCCCCAAGTGGAGAATGAATGAGGTTTAGCTAGAGCCCTCCTAAGCAAGAAAAAATATAGAAACATTGTTCCAATAAAAGTAGAGTTTGGTATTAGCATTAAGTAAAATATTCTAGAAAATAAAAATATACAAAAAGGAAAATTGTAGTAAAAATATAAATTGTTTTGAGTGCCCGAAAAATTATTCTAGTAAAAAAACAAAAAAAAAGAGTATTTTCTGGAACAATTTGTCAAAGTAAAACTAAAGATGACAAAAATATACTTACATGATAAGTGTGAACTGAACTATACTTGCTTAGAAGCTTTACCGACACACATCCTTTCCTCAATTATACCCCTTGTATAACTATACTTACATGATATCGAATTGTGATATCACTCGAAATTGCCATAAACCTCACCATTTGTATACTTGTCAATCACTTGCAGGCCCAACAAACGGCCCAGCGTGCTCCCCCTATGTCCATAGGATTTTTTTTATTTGCACTTCTCCTCCTATGTCCAGGAAAAGTTTTTTCTACACTTGCATATTTATATAGCTACAATTACCTTTAACAAAACCAACATCGGTATGTCTACGTACTTATTTATCAGTGTTCACACACTTATTTTAAAATATAATTCTCCCATCTGGCACAATGCCACCTCGCTGCCACTATAGAGAAACATTGTATACTTTCTAGGTTTTCTAAAAGATACGATGTACTCGTTCGTTCACAAATATATGACATGGTTTATTTTTCTTAAAATTTCATCTTATTAAAAAATTTGTAAGTTATATTTTTGTTTTGTTACTAATAATAGTTTGAATATGAGATGTACTTTTATATGTTCGAACACATTTTTGAATAAAACGAATCATCAAAGTTGTAGAAAAAAATCAACCATGGCATACGTTTGTGAATGGATGTAGTAGACTTTATTTGTTCTTTGCTGTTGCAGGGACTCAAAAGAAACACGGACGCTCTAAAGATAATGCGTACAACGCAGACGTGTTTAGCGCCAAGATCACAATGATAGGCATGGTGTACATCCTGCACATGGCTGACTTAATGATTGACAAGGCATGCATATCTCTCCGCTAAGTAGTTAGTCTTTGGAGAGTTCATCCTTAAATTTTGCAAATGCACGTCCTGCATGCTCTAGCTCTAGCTAGTTGACTTCAACTACATACTCTATATATAAACAGTGATTATTGGCGCCAAGATCACAATGATATATACATGTTGTACATCCTGCACCTGGCTGGCTTTGGCTTAATTAATGATTGGCAAGCAGGCATCCGCAGGCTAATCAGGTTTCGCTGTCAAAGGATATTTTAGATATATATACCAACATCGTCATTGGACAGTTCATCCTTAAATTTGGCAAATATAATGCACGTCCTCATGCTCTACTAGCTAGTAGTTGACTTCAACTAACATTCTCTCTCTATATAAACAGGAGCATACAGACCGCTATTGATAGCAGACTCACAGTCACAGCCGATAAAGATCGAGCCGTTTCATTCATCGTCGCCGACTATCTCGTATCCTTCTTCACTGCAAGTCTGCAACCGAGAGATCGACGACAGAGGCGCACAGCTAGCGCACCGGCCGGCGGATCAATGGAGACTGCCGTGATGGTCCTCCTGAGTCCTGACCGTCATGGTGGGGCTGTTTGGGGTGACGAGCGCCGTGCTGGGGTTCATAGCCGAGGGCAAAAGGCTCACTGTAAGCAAAATGCACGGTGTTGCGTGCATCTCTCTAGCATGGATGAGTACGTATGATCTGCAAGGCGGTGATGAATTAACGTTAGTTCTTGCTTTCAGGGGGCGGACATCCAAGTGTCTGGCTTGGACTCCTTGGAGTGTGTGTATCCGCCCAACCCCGCTTACACGCTGGGGATATGCGCCGTCGTCCTGCTGGCCGTGGCCCAGATCATCGTCTCGGTGGCCGGTGGCGGTTACGGCTGCTGCAGACCAGGGCCAGGCGGAGGCGCCTCCAAGTCCAGGAGGCGGGTCATCGGCTCCATCTTCTCTGTCTCATGGTGAGTGAGTGTATGGTCCGCCGTGATCAGTGGTCGTTCTTAATCTTTTAACAAGCAACTGTGTATATGAGCTTGTTTGGATTGAGACCGACATTGGCCAGACTAAATTTTAGCAATGTTTGACCATGTTTGAATTTGCAAAAATATTTAGTCAAATTACTTTTTTTTGTTTGTAGGCTTTATTTAGGCCCTAAATAAACCTACAGACAAAAAAATTAGTATTTAGATAAATATTTCTTCAAATTTAAATATGATCAAACAACATGGCCAAAGTTTGGCCTGGCCAACGTCGGCCTCAATCCAAGCAGTCCCATTCTCAGATCAACGAAAACGCGTCGATGGTATATTATAAATTTATAATGTACTAGTTCATTAACTCGTGCTCTCACATAAATTAGAGTTCTATTAAGAGATATACATATAATCCTAATATTATAGGTTGATTATTTTAATTCATCTTTCGTAATGACATTGTGGGTGAACGTGCAAATTTGAAAATTATTTTAACTTATCTTTTATGATTGTGTGTTGGTTAATTTATATGTAGATTTAGGACTTACTTTAATTCATCCTTTATAATGGCATGATAAGTAATTTATGTGCAAATTTAGAGCTTATTTAATCCATATTTTATAATGGCATGGTAGATAATTTTTAAATAAATTTAGGAGATTATTTTACTTCCTCTTTCATAATGACATAATGGGTAATTTTTATATAAATTTAGAGGGTTATTTTATTTCATCTTTCATATTGGCATAGTAGATAATTTTAAAAAAAACATAATAGATCTAATGGCTATTATTATTAGAGCTACACGATGAATGGCTAGATGTTGCTGATTTTTGTGAGAATTTTTATGATTTATCTTTTTTTATCACGTCTGTTGAGAATTAACATGGAGGCTCCAATTAGTAATATTAAGATAAGATTAGGCACAAAATATCTATTTCATTAAAAGGTTTATAGCATTTTTAGGAAAAAAATTACGAAATCATTTAGTAGGATAAATTTGTAAATGAAAAAATATGACAAAAAATAGAGAGTAACTATTACTAATCGGAGACTCCTTTTCGCACGTTCACGTTACTTCGTACCAGACATGCTAGGAAAAAATAAATTATAAGGGGCTGTTTGGATCGTAGGATTTCTAAAGGAATTTTGTAGGAACCAGAATCCTATAGGTTTCGCCACTGTAGCAGTGTTTGGAACGTAGGATTCATGCATTCCTTTCCGAAGGAAAAGTTCCTGCTTCTGTACGTTTTGGAGGAAAGAAAGAATCCACCTCCAGCTCTTTGTATCAGTTCTTTTACGAAGTCCGAGGCAATATACAGACTAACACATCATTAGTTGCTTATGTCACCACCTCACTCGGCCATGTGCGGTCTAAAAAAAAGGGCAGTCCCTAGTTGCATGCCCTCCGCTGGCACGTGTGGCCTTCCAGAAAGCTTAGAAATTTTAATCCAACACATTCACGATGCAAAATGAGTGATTGCTTAGTTTAAGTAATCATGTTTACCGCTAACTTCTAAATTCCTGTGCTACTTATATTCTTGTGTTCCAAACATCCATGCCAACCAAATTTCTATGTTTTTGTGATCCTCTGTTTTACACGCTTTTTCCTTTTCCATTCCTACGTTTTCTCATATTTCTTTGTTTTGCGTTTCTACGTTCCAAACGGGGCCTAAAATTCTGGACATCCATCGGTAAAAAAAATCAAACAAACCACCTCCGCTTTTTCCTCCGCTAGCATTGATCCTGAAGCACATCACGTATCATCATTGGGATGCAAGATCGAACACGTCACGTATGATTTCTGTCTATATACACGCATCACCTTATGATCATTGGGATTCAAAATCCAACACGTCATCAATAGGTCCATGCGTATGTTCTTCAGGCACGCCGTTGGATATGTATATGCACGTTGGGATTAGATCTAAATGTACAATATTTTTGACCCATTGATTTATTTATAAAGTATATATGTTGACCAATATTGAAAAAAAAATGAAGAAATTTACTTTTGTTAAGATTTGAACTCAAAAACTTTCATAATGGCAGAGGTGGGTAATTACTTAGAAAACAGATCTAGTGCTATTAATATTCCAATATGGTAATTGATGGTCAGATATTTGTGATTTATGAAAATTTCTAGTTTTTTTTTTTTTCTTCGTGCGTCTCGTGAGGATTAACGTGAAGGCTTTAAAAAAATTTTCCAATTTGTAATATTAAGATACTACTGTATTATGCATGCATGTATTGATGTATGTGCAGGATAGCGGCGGTGCTTGCGGGGGTGTACTACATTCGTGGCGCGCAGCTGAACGCGCCCGGGATGCGCGAGGGCACCTTCGTCTCGCTTGAACAAGTGGGTTGCTACGACCTCAGGGCTGGGGTCTTCACGAGGGCGGCCGTGTTGAGCCTCGTCGCCACCTTGTGTGGGATCATGTCCTGCATCTTTCTCCACATGCCGTCGGCGGCGAAGGGTGCGCCGCCTGCGCCGGAACAAGGTGCCGCCGAGCCTGCTAATACGCCCGACGGCCAGCGTCCACCGGAAGCCGGCGGGGTCACAGTCGGGCTGCCCTAGTCGCCCGCACAGGGACAGGGGTACGGGCCGCACCCAGCGCAGGGGTAAGCACCGAAATGTATCCAAGTTCGTTCAATCGATCCTCCAAGGGGCACGCCCAGCCCAACTGCAGATGACGGCTGAGAACAAGACATGATCGAGACCACTACTGTACCCATATCTTGTAACCTGTTGGTGAATGTTCTTGCGGAGTTGTTTCCAAGTTGTATTGTTTTAAGGTCTTCAATTTGTAGATGTTATGTGTGTGATCATCGATCGTGAGCCTTTGTTTTTTCCGCAACATGGTAGGAACAACGACATAGGACAAACGGGTGATGTATTATTTTGCTTGTTGGTATTGTTCACAATATCGATTTCAGTTGTGCGTATATGAGTAAACAATCCATTTGAATGGGGTTCATTTTTTTTATTACAATGCAGATGCTCACGAATGTGTGCGCGCACTCACTCCTATAGACACCCAAATTAGCGCTCACCCTACCTTTATATATGAGCACTTTCGAAAGTAGTAGATGTTCACATCGCATGCCACTAAAAAACAACACCATCAAACCTAGAACTAATTCAGAAAAATATGAGCACATGTGTAGTGAGCCGACAACTAGAATCCAAACAGACTGATTTTACTGTAGAAAACCTAACCAGTTGAGCTCAGTTCGCCGTTCGACGAATGGGGTTCATTTGTGAAAACACTTCGATCTATCGTTGCTTCATCGATTTTAAATAGATAGATGACTCTTTTTATTAACATCATAGCCCTGAAATAGCGATTGGAGCGAGCCAGTAAAGGTAGATTCACACTATCCGACAATATTATAAGTTTATACTGGCAGACTCTTGCAAGCGGAGATGTCATCCATAAATGCTTTTCCTGACGGACACCGCTTCTACTAACTGACCGTTTAGCACTACTCTAAGTTTTACTAACCGAGAATCGATCACAACAATCACCGGCTGATTCATTCATATGCAAGAAAAAATTAAGGAAAAATTAATTGAAGAATAATGTTGCAATCAAAAATAAAGTTCCATGTAAGCATTAAAGAAAGTTAAAAGTCCAATTTATAACCTCGAACTATCACAATTGTCAGATTTTCAACATTGATTATGAAACAGGGTACCCAAGACCCATGAACTAACAGGACGAAAAATATAAAACATTATTTATCTCAAAAAATCACAATTATTTTGTTTTCAAACTGAAAAATATGAAATTTGCACCAAATGTTCTATACAAATATGAACTATCTACTAGTGTTCTATTTGGGGATTTTTAGAACATACTTGTTGCTATTTCTAATATTTCATTTAGAGAGGTAAAAAAATAGTTGTAGGAATAAAGAAGTTCTATATATTTTTCAAATAGAGCATCAATAGATAGATTATATTTTAAAAAACTGATAATTACTTATGAGTTTTAGATATTAAGCAAGGTCATATTATTTTCTCTAAATAGAATACCACCATGAATACCTCTTTCAATTTCGCCTGGTTTAGTTAGTTCAAGAGTCCTAGGTACCCGGTTTTAAAATTAAAAATTAAAAATCTGATAATTACGATAGTTTAAGGTTGTAAAATGGATTTTTCTCTTAAGAAAAATACTGTAGATAATCAACATGTTGTAGATAAAACTCTTCCTATATATATTCCAACTGAAATCATCCAAAAATTCTTTCAAAGTCAACGGGAATCTACAGAATAAGATGGTGTCAATAATCTATCATGATATTGTGACAGAGGACACAGAAACGAGTTCCCAAATTTACATTAAAACAACACATTTAGAATTTTACCCGTTGCAACGCACATTTAGTACCTAATAATAAATAAATAAATAATAAATAGATGAGGTTTTTTTTACCAAAAGATTCCATCCACGCTCCCTTAAATTTATCAAAAAAATGTAATCCAAATCCAAATGGAATTTAAATTTATTGCGAGTACGGTTCAGACTGCAGTAGCACACCATATGAAAATGGACACCCAGGTCGAATACAAACTCCGTTTTCTATGTTATATGTATCGATGGAAAGCTAAAATTATAATCTTTCTGTTGCAACCGAAACCATGCCAAAATTCTTTCGAAGTCGGCGGGAATCTACAGAAGATCACGACACGAAAACAGACACCTAGGTCGCATACACACTCTGTTTTCGACGTTCTATACATCGATTGAAAGCTAAAAGGATAATTTTTCTAATCCAGCTGAAATCATCCCAAAAAGCTTTTCAAAGTTGGCGATAATCTATAGAATAAGATGGCATCAATAATGTATCATGGTTCGACACGGAAAGGGGAGCCTAAATTCACTTTAAAACAATCATCCCAAAATCCTATCGAAGCGGGTGTGATACACAGAAAAGAATGGCCAAATTCACACTAAAGCAAAACATTGACAATTATGCATGTTGCAAAGTACGTGCATTTTTCAGTAGGAAGCAAAATTACAACCAACACTGACTACTCCGAAAGAGGGCACCAAAGGTCTGCGACACCCGCATGAACCCATAGCTCAGCGATGCCTCAAATGACCCACATAAGCTCATGCACTGTGAGACTGCTCCTCCTGAGGCTGGATTCCAGCAGCACGACCAAAAAATAGATCAAATTCAAACTCCATTCTGTGTACAGTGTAGTTATAGTACATTTCATCGTTTGGTCCTTCCTTTGGTCCTTCTGCCGTACATGGCCTGAAGCTCTCTGTTTACAAACTCACTAACAACTCACCAGAGTAAACAGAGGTCAGAACTAAGAATCTTCCTCCCGTGCCTCCTATGACTCCTAATGGGACAAGGTTAACGAAGGGCAAACTACCTATTTAATAGCAGTTGTTTTTTTAATATGTCCGGAAAAATCTGAAGCTAGCTACGTTATGAACGTAGTAGTAATTTCAAGATAATCCAACTTAATGGACACATTCAGCTGTGGTCAATCTAGTTATGTTTGTTAATTTTATGTTGCCAAATGTGTCTCTCTCTGTCCTTTATACTAGATAACAGTGACATTAACCTAAGACTCTTGAAATTTTGGTTTCATCTTTCATTGTGCATTCTCGTGATGATGGCTACATTTTTTATACTTTTGAGAACGACTACCACACCTATTGAAACCTATTGGACAACAAGAGAATTGCGTGTCAATACACACTGTACTATATGGATAGTGCCAACACAGTGTGAAACTGGCCTGGTCGGTCCGCCGGTCTCTGTCATCATCGTTTGGGGAGAAGAACAAGAGAGTACCGTTCGGAAGTACCTTCCAAGGATTATTGTCGCCATGCCGCAAGGACTATGAGGAAGCACTTGTATACTGCTATCTGCTAGCCTGCTAGATAATTGAAGACGCGCTTTTTTTTATAAGAATTAAAGACGCGTTGATTGTACCATGCATGTCAAGATCCTCCTGGAGCCATGTCAGGCTTGATATACAAAAACCCAAGTGCTTTGGACACGTTTGGATGGGCTTGAGATAAAGTTTACCAGGATGATGTGATGATGTTTGTATGCTAGCGGCCAATAGGTTGTTGGGAGTGTTTGCATTGGGTCATTGGTTAAGAGAATATCCTTCGTTTAGATGCATATGGCAAACACTGTGTGAACCATTGATCCACTTTAGCTGGTTTTGTGAATTAAGGGGCTATTTGGATCACTGCCTAAACACGCTCGCCTAACGTGTGGCACGCCGCATGACTTGTAGCACTAGTTACTACTTAGTTTAGGCATGCCACACCTATTTTGCCGCATCGTAGTTTATTTTTTCGCCTCGCGCGCTGGAACTTAATTTTGGCGCCACAACTTCGGCGGGTGCCTAAGCTGTGACATGGCAGCATTCTCCAATAATCAAACAAAACCTAATAGCCTATCCCTTAACATATAAGGGTTGACTAAAGTTTATTAACCTTTATCTCTCTATTAGGACATTCTCGGGAGTTTATTCATTCTCAATAAATGAGGTGTTGTGTCAGTTATTCTGCTGATGTGGCCGTAAATTAATGAAGGAAGAGATGAAATAAGTTTCATTTAGACATGTAGTGTATTGCATATTACCTAGATATGTAGTGTCTTACATGTTCTCTATGAAACTGCGCCAAATGAAACAATACATTCCCAGTGGTTGTTTTAACCATGATTTCAATCTCTTCTGGTTTATGTGGCACATTATTGGAAACACAAATATCTACTGAGAATCGCCTTAGCTTTTTGGTTTGGATACATAGGGATTATCTCTATTACATGATTGAACTTTTTATTATTCCTACAACAAAACAACTAATTGATGCTTTTTGTCATTGTTAAATTTATCTATTGAATGTTAACGTATGTAACGCGTTAAGAGCATGTGTTGATAAACTAGTCTACTTTAACCTCAATACCCATCCCCCAGATGGGTGCATATCCTTTAGATGACAACTATACCCTAGTAATCACGGCGGTCGCTTGTACAAGCGGTGGTGCGTTTTTGGACTACGTCCCATATAAATGGAGGCACCTAATAAGGGGTGTTTGGATACACCCAACTAATTTTTAGCTAGCTAGTTTTTAGCTAGTAGATTGTAGCTAATCTTTAGCTAAGACACAATCTACCAATTAGCTAGGGATGTTTGACACTTGATAGCTAATTTTTAGTTGGGTGTGTCAGTGTATTTTACGTCATATTTAGTCCATCCTTTTTTACACCTTTTATGAAATGGAGGTAGTTAGTATACCTTCCATTTGCTTGTGCCAATCGACCTATACGTCAGCGTGTCCGGTAGGCGGTAGCTGAGAGCTCTGTGCAAAACACTGCAAGTGTGCACGACCTATATACTCACGCACACGTACATATTGGTCGTAGAGACAGAAGAGCCACGACCCTGAACCATCCATCTCTCGTGCCAGCCTAGAAGAGAAGAAAGGTTACAGGAATGGATAAGACACTAATCATCGTGTCCGCCGTGATCGGGTCTCTGGGTGTGCTGAGCGCCATCTTGGGTTTCTCTGCCGAGGGGACAAAACTCACGGTAAGAGCACACTGCACTGTAAATTAAGATGAAGGATGCATGAGCTTGTTGGCTGTGAGCTTAATTACTTGCTTTTAACTGACTTATGTACTCCTACAATATAATCTTTCATGCATGCAGCCATATGACATACTGTGGTACGACCACGAGTGCATTTACACGCAGAGCCCCGCGCTCGGGCTGGGGATCTGCGCCTTCGTCTTCCTGCTGGCGGCGCAGGTGACCTTCGCGGCCGTCGGCGGCTGCTGCGGCTGCTGCAAATCCCGCTCCATACCGTCGGAGACCAAGCGGATCGCCGGCATCGTCTGCGCCGTCGCCTCATGGATAGTGGCGGCGATCGCGTGGGTGCTGCTCATAGATGGCGCGGCGTGGAGCGCCAACGCGGTGCGGGAGGACGCGCCCTACTGCCCCTACCTCAAGGACGGCATCTTCGCCGGCGCCGGCGTGCTCTCCCTCGCCGCCACCGCGCTCGGCATCGCCTCCTACGTCATGATGCGGACGCCGCAGCGGCCCAAGGCGGAGGTGGCGGCGGCGGCGGCGGAGGCAGTTCCTGCCAAGGCCGCCGGGGAACCGCAGCTCCCTCCTGCTGCCCACCAAGGCAACAACGACGGATCCGCCGCACCAAACCAGGAGCTCCCTACTCATTCTCAGGCGAGCCCAGCTGACGAGGCACAGCCGCCGGCGGCCACCGTAGCATCCGTACCTCCCGAACCAGTCAAGCTACCATTCGATCCGCTGCCTCATCAGGTGCCCGTTTCGGCGCAGCCGACGACTCATCCACCAACACCAGGGAACGGATCACCGGCGCTATCGACAGTGATTCGCAACGAAGTAGCTAAACAAGGAATTAGATTGGCTGCGCGGGTGTTGGAGCACTCCCTCCTCTCTAACAATATCGCTGTTCCTGGGTTTGGGGATATCCTTGTGTCCATGATGACAGATTCCAGTACAGGTGATTTTCTTCAATCTACAGATTATGTGGGTGCTGCTTAACCTGGTTACCATACCCTCTCTGTTATGGTTACCATACCTGAGTTTTTTTTTTTTTTTGTGAGAGTTTAATAATTCAGTTCTAGTTTCCTGGCCTGGTGCCAAGCTGGTGGTTCTTGATACAATTTTTGTACAGCTCATATGTATATGCACTGCCCTGATTTTGTGTACAATGTTTTTTTTAGATAATGGTTGTGTGTACAATGTACAGAGCTTCCCCACAATACGAAGAACCTGAATTCAGTTTATATTTGCAAGTGCCGTCCTCGCTCCTTTGCAAGTATACAGGGCCTGATTGGATCGAGGCCAAAATTGGTCAGGCCAATTTTTGGTCACGTTTGACTATGTTTGAATTTCAAAAAATATTTGGTCAAATGACAAATTTTTTGTTTGTAGGCCTTATTTAGGTACCAAAAAAGACATATGAACAAGAAATTTGCTATTTGACCAAATATTTCTCGAAATTCAAATATGGTCAAACTTGGTCAAATTTTGGTCTGGCTATGGCCTTCATCCAATCAGGCCCATAATTTCACATTATACTATTCAAATTTTGACCGTTAGTGTTTTCATACATGCATGAGCAAACATTTACAAGTATGCCGTATGAACATAAGCTATATTTTGCTGGAAAAATGATAATGCTTTTAATTTTTATGTGGGAAAATGATCAAGATGTCCAACAAAGAATAAATTGAGGTTCTGCAGTTTTTTTCCTGGATATATAGTAAACGTAACGAAAATCGATGCCACGAGATCACCTCAACTCGCCACCAATTTTCGCCCCAAGTCTCAGATCTTATGTGCTTTCCAACAAGAGGGAGCTTAAGCAGGGTGGGGAAATATAAATATATATAATGGTTTAGATTGTTTTCCAGATGGTCAGGCTCAAAACGGGTCGCAGTGGAAAACATTTTTATACTAACTAAAACGTAGTAATTTTGATTAATGCACTAATTTTCATAGCTTCTTATATAGTACTGTAATACCGTGGTATTCTAGCTCAAATGGTATTTGGTTCCTCTTAGAAACTCTATGTAATTGTGTTCAATAATATTGTGTTGTCAATGTGTCCGATGTGGTCGAGTCAGAGCACGATAAGTTTTCCTCAGTTCGTTATGTGTTCTCTAATCTCCACCACATTAGGTTGCATCCAGAGGTAGTGCAAGCTAGATCATAATTCATACATCATCCTTACAATTACAAAGGTCGGCATTTCTTTTTCGATTACCAGAAACAAGTCAACACTCAGCAGCTATGACGGTGATTCTCAATTCTCAGCTATGCTTTTCATTCTTGAACGGATTGGTAAACAGCAATCCTGCCCAACGAAATGGATGCCAGATGCCACACAAAGCCACTAATCACTCGGCAGTATGCCAGTATGATGATGATGATGATGATGAGAGTTCTAGCATTAAACTATACATGAACATGGTGCACAGCAGTAGTTTCCACACAAGCAAACGAACAAACAAAAAAAAAAAAAAACCACGCGAGAGAAAAGGCATCAGCACCACCTCTGCTCTGCTACGCAGTAGTCACCGCCACCAATCCCCTTCAGAGCGCGGAGCCGCAGAAGGGGCAGAACCGGAACTGCGGGTCGACGACGGCGCGGCCGCACGCGCCGCAGCCCGCCTCCCGCCGGGGTGGCAGCAACGAGGCCGAGGAGGGGCCCTGGTCGGCGCCGAGGGAGCCCGGCGCGAGGAGGCCGCACTCGCGGCAGAGGTACGCGGGGTCCTTGCCGGGCCACCGCCACACGGGCACGAAGAAGAGCTTGAGCGCCTTCTCCGTCTCCACCAGGTCCGCCGCGCCGCCGCACCGGAGGCACCGCCCCGCCGCCTCCTTCAGCACCCGCCCGGCCCCCTGCTCCACGCCGCCTACGAAGAAGAAGAACATCTTTGCCAGATCCCCCCGGTTCCTACCGCCAGTTCGTCGCACGAGTCACGAGCTGGGAGGAGGGTTTTGTAGGTTTGATCGATCCGGGTTTGGTGCTTTGGGCGGATTGAGGGGAAGAAAGGGGAGGAATTTTCTCGAGAGCTCGGGTTTGGCGAAGAGCTCCAGATGCTTCGGCTAGTTTACGGTGGGTGCTCGCTCGGCTCGAGTCGGAGCTGCAAGCCGTGGGCCGGCGACGAAAGGATATGTAGCATGCCCATCTCTCAGACACCGCGGGCCCAACTCGAATAAGGCCCATTTCTAGTGGACTGCTTTGTACAGTTACCAAGAATGATACGTCAAATTTTGTCAAGTAATCGTGTATTTCAGGTTTTTTCCTAGATAAAATGTTATCATCTTTTATGAATTTTTTTATCTCTCTTTATAAACACATTGTTGTGCCAACAAACATGTTAATAAACGCCTCGATTTTCCATCCCAGTTCCAACTCAAACTTGCATGGAACAAAGTTTATTCAAATAATCAAATACATCTCGGGTTGCTTTCAGTTGAGATGCTGCAAGGCCCTGATCATCCATATTAGAGGATTAAATAGAAACAAGACATTATATGTACTGTGGTCAACTGTTGACAGGCTTTTACTTGCCTCATTTGCTCATATCGACTTCAACAAATAGCAGTGTACGGATCCTAAAGCTGATCTGAGCTCGCAGTGGTCGCGACAATCGGACTTCTCACGGTGTACTTGCCGGCGTCGTCTACCCACGTCAACGACCCTTGCAGCACATCGCCGGTCTTGCTGTCCATCTGCCCCCTGATCACGAGCGTGTACTTCTGCTTCTCGTTCTTGCCACCGAACACCAACCTCCCCGGAGTCACGGTCACCGTAAACCCGTTCAGGCCCATCACTTTGGCGCTGTAACTCGCCGCCCCGTCGCCCACGTTGGTCACTGTCCTAGTGAACGTCCTCTCGGCGGCGCCGCCGTTCGGGGTGAAGAAGGCTATGAATGATGGATAGTTGAGATCGAGGGACGCGCCGGCGCAGTCCACCGCGTAGGACGACGACGACGACTGCGCGACGACGGTCCTAATCTGCGCCGCCGTGTAGTTCATGGCGCACATGAGCCTCACGTAGTCCTCCGGCGCGGCGTCGTAGACCAGGCCCGGCTCCACGGCGCGGCTCGGGTCGATGTGGCCGGAGCCCATGGCCAGCGGCGACGCGGGGTGGTTGTGCTTGCCCAGGTCCTTAATGGACGCCCCGGTGTTGTCCAGCGCGCTAGCCGTCGTCATCATCGCCGAGCGGACCATGGCCGGGCTCCACTCCGGGTGCGCCGCCTTGAGCACCGCGGCCACCCCGGACGCGTGCGGGCACGCCATGGACGTGCCGGAGATGATGTTGAACCGGCTGTACAGCTGCCGCGACCCGACGGTGGCGACGCTGATGTTCTCCGCCCACGAGGCCAGTATAAGGGACCCCGGCGCCATCACGTCGGGCTTGAGCACCGTCGGGCAGCTCCCCGACGGGCCGCGCGACGAGTACGCGGCCACCATCGGCGCGGGCTTGGTGCCCAGAATCGTCACCTCGAATTTTATGGCGGCCTTGGGCGCGCGGCTGCCTCGTATGTACTGGTGGAGCAGGGGGGCGTCCTGCGGGCTCAGGATGACGCCCGGGAACGAGAAGTGCTCGTAGACCTCCCCGAAGGAGTCGTTGGAGAGAAAGAGGCCCGCGCGCACTTGGGCCGCCTGCAGCGCGAAAACGGCGTCGCCCAGGGAGGCGGTGGCGTCGCAGAGGATGACCTTGTCGCGGTTCTTGGACAGCAGGGTGGAGTTGTCGCACGCGTCGAGGAAGACGAGCGCGGTGGCCGCGAGCGCGACCGGGCTGCCGGGGTACAGCGAGTCGCCGATCACGGTCGTGCCGTCGCCGAGAGTGACGACGCCGGAGAACCCCCGGTCCACCGTGCCCGACGCGACGGTAAGCGTCCAGGGCGTGCCGTTGTGGAGGAAGCCGAGGTCGGGGCCCTCGTTGCCCGCCGAGGTGGACACGAACACGCCCCGCTGCATCGCGGCGAACGCGCCGATGGCGATGGGGTCCTGGTACAGCGGGAGGCCGTCGAAGCCGAGGGAGAGCGAGATGACGTCGACGCCGTCGGCGATGGCCTGGTCCATGGCGGCGAGCACGTCGGACGGGTACACGCCCTCGTCCCACAGTGCCTTGTACATGGCCACCCTCGCGCGAGGCGTCATGCCGCGCGCGGTGCCCGGCGCGTAGCCAAACAAGGACGCGCCCGGCACCGGCGAGCCGGCGGCCGTGGACGAGGTGTGCGTGCCGTGTCCTTCGGTGTCGCGCGGGGAGTTAACGGCGATGGTCACGTTCTCGTTGGCGACGAGGCCGTTGTTGAACTTGCGCGCGCCGATGAGCTTCCGGTTGCACGCCTTGGAGCCGTCGAACGCCGTGCCGGACTCGCACGCGCCCTTCCACCGCGCGGGCACCGGCCCGAGCCCGTCGTCGCGGAAGCTCGCGCTCTCGGGCCACACCCCGGTGTCCACGACGCCGACGATGACGTCGTCTCCGTAGCCAGCCGCCTCCCACAGACCCCCCGCCCCGCTGACGCCAAGGAACTCGGGAGTGTGCGTCGTGTCGCGGCGCACGGCCTTGGCGTCGTCGCGGTAGCACGACACGAAGCCGCGCGACCGCCTGAGCGCCTGCAGCTCGTCGGTGCGCAGGCGCGCGGCGAACCCGTGCATGGCGTGGTCGTAGACGTAGTACATGTCGTTGCCCGGGGCGGCCGCGGAGAGCGTGGACTCGTACCAGCGCTGGTGGGTCGAGAACGCCCTCGGCATGGCCGACTTGTCCATGTGCACAATGTACGGCGCCGTCTCAGCCGCCGTGGCCGGCGGCGCGCACAGCATCATGATCATGACGAAGCACGCCAGCGCCAGCCACGGCCGCGCCAGGCAACGGAGCGTCACTGCGATGGCCGCCATTGCAGCACGCTTGCGTGAAAGCGCTGCGATGCGATGGACGGGACGGGAGCGCGCCGGCTATTTATCGATGGGGGTACGCCACGTTCCATATGATTGGGCACTGCATTGGTGGGGTGTTGAACAGTTTGACGAGGGGCCCGGCCGGGCCGATTCGGTGGTTGCCTAGTCCCTGTTGAGGGACAAGCCGGCGCGAGCTAGGCTAGCGGGATGAGCGCCGTGTCGCGTGCCGGCGAACTGCGAATTGCGAGCCGAAGCATGCGGCGGCGCTGGACGATGTGTCTGTCGTGCACTGCTGTGATTGCTGAACCTCCCAATTGCTAGCTGCTCCTACTACTTTACAAGCGTATGATAGCGTATGGTGCAGCTACCGTGCTATCTCGCTCTTTGCATTGGCATGTTGTTGCTATGATCACAACGCAACAAAATCTTATTAATTTGCTGTAGATTCTGCTGGAGAGTTTGCACACGGTCAAGACAACACAAGCGAACGAAGCCAGAGCATCGCTCTAGAGTGGTTACATGTCTATCGGCGCCGAAAGAACATGGAAGCTCGTTCCTGCGTGCGAAGCGTGTTCCCAACCCACACGCATAAACTTGAACAATATCCAAAGGTGCAACTTGTGCAGCAATATAGTTCCACCATTGGAGTGCACTCTTCAGGAACCTAGCTCGGTCGACCTCTGCAACGACTTGAGCCGGCCTCGAGGATATATACGACGGATGAGCAAGGACTGTACGAGTGTACGTCCTCGTGTACTGTCGGTGGTTCAGCGTTCAGGTATGTTCAGACATCCAAATTCAGACGGCGACGGCTAACCGATCGAATTGGATGCACGTTCAGCCCATCGTGCTACTTGAAGTTTGCAGCTTGCCTCCCGGCGCTCGGCAGGCAAGCATGGATGCCAGTGGTTAGTCAGTAGTGCTCGCCGTGGCATCATCGGCATTCACTGTTGAAACCTGGAAGAAGACGACATGGCGGACCACGACACACACATCAACGGCAGCGCCCGCGCGCGAGGACGCAAGGGCCATCGCAGCGCATATGCGAGCAATGATCGGTTCCACTCCCACGGCACGCGGCGATGTGTACGCTGCACCATTCGCCAAGAATTAGACCACACACGCAAATCCAAAGATGGGAGCGAGGGACGGGCACAGCACAGAGACGCGCCACCAGTTCGAGCTTTTGCTCGCTGCGGGGACGGCCGGCATGGCTGGGCTGGCCACTGGCTGCCTGGGGTGGCACTAGAGGGAGCTTGTCTTGAGTGCGGTGAGTGAGTGCGCGCGCCGCGACGGCGTGGGCTGTGACGCCCACGGAACAGTGGCGCCCGCATTCACCGGCTGCGCGGCGTGCGCGGGGGCGCCGGAGATGATTCCTCCATGGAAACCAAGGTGTTTATTTCCTTTCTTCTCCGTGCGTTTGACCGGCGATCGGAGCGCGCGCTGCACAGTGGAGGGCTCGTGGCCGGGGCCGTTATATGTCGTCGGTGTGGGTGCGCCGTGCGCGTGCCGGCGACACCACCACTGTGTCTGTGTGCGTGGTGCGCCTCGGCGTCCCGTCGCGGTGCTGGTGCGGCCACTAGGGTGGAGTAGGCCGTAGTGCCGTACCCGTACGTGCGCGGTCGTGGAATTTGACGTGATCGGCAACGGACCGGCGCGGTGAGGGTGACAACTGGGTGTCACCGATCGAGCGCCGGCACACCAGACGTCACAGGCTCAGAGCGCTAGCAAGATCATAAATCAAATCAAAATATCAAGTGTACACGTGCCCGTCCGCTGCTTTCAGTCTTCTTTTTATTTACATGATGGCATGATGCTACGGATGTAGAAGCATTTCCGTGAAACCTATACCCTTCTACAGCCCTGGATGTTGCAATGTTGACAACAAACACGTTGCCATCTATTATAGCGCGGGTGCATGCTCCATAAGGCTAAGTCTAGCAGGTGGGGTAAAAAGTTGGGTATAGTACAAAACGAAACTGTAGCGACACTGTTTACAGAAAGAGGGGTATGATGGATGGGGGTTTTACCCCACCTGCTGGCGTCGGTCTAAGGGGATAAACACCAACATGGAGGTCGGTTCCATATGCTTAGACTCTTTTGCTCTTATTATTATTTTTTTCCGTAGGGAGTAAACTCCCTCCAGTTTCCTAAAACGCCTCTTATTGTCCATGTCAGGTTGTTGCTCACGCTCACAGGTTGATGAGGGTGTGTCAAAAATCACCAGCCTCTAAACTTATCTGATGGGGAGCATATGGAGATCGAGCTTGACTTAATCCCTAGGAAGGGTAATCACTAGCCTCTAAACTTATCGGATGGTGATCAGATGGAGATCGAGCTTGACTTAATCCCTAGGAAGGGTAATTTATGAAAAGGAAACAACAGACGTTTGGAGATGCAAGGAATCGAACCCCTTGCCTCTATCAAGCTTGACTAGTGCTCTACCAATTGAGCTACATCCCCCAATTTTTGTTTGCTAATGTACTATAATTATTTTTATATTTAGTTACTTGATTTTTTGTTAAGCCCTTTTACTAATACACTATAATTATTTGACTTATCACAAATCAAAATAAGTTTAAGACAGTGGGAGTATTTGTGTACGAGCCCAACAGATTGAATCATGTAAACCAAGTGCAATTGTCCAATGGCCTTGCTCATAGAATCTAGTTCAGGTTGTTGCTCACGCTCTTAGGTTTATAAGGGTGTTTCAAAAATCACTGGCCTTTAAACTTATCTGATCGAGGAGCAGATGGAGATCGAGCTTGCCTTAATGCTTAGGATCGCTAATTTATGAAAAAAAAAAAGAAAAAAAATTTAACTTATCCGATCGGGGAGCAGATAGAGATCTGCTTGCCTTAATGCCTAGGATCAATAATTTACAAAAAAAGGAAAAACTTTAAACTTATCTAATCGGGGAGCGGATGGAGATCGAGATTGCCTTAATTCCTAGGATCGATAATTGATGAAAAAAAGAAAAAAATAACTTATCTGGTTGGGGATCAGATGGAGATTGAGCTTGCCTTAATGCCCAGGATTGATAATTTATGAAAAATTTAGAAAACTTTAAACTTATATAATCGAGGAGCAGATGGAGATCGAGTGCCAAGGATCGATAATTTATGAAAAAAAAGAAAAAAACATTTGGAGATGCAAGGAATCAAACCCCATACTCTCTATCTATCGAGCATTAACCAGCACTCTACCAATTTAGCTACATCACCAATTCTTATTATTAATTCACTATAATTGTTTTTATAATTAATTACTCGACTTTTTTTATACTTGCACTCGTAATCGGTACCAACTGAAAAAGAAACAAACATCATTGGGCCAAACGAAGCTAGATGGGTCCAAGAGAACATCGATCAAAGAAGGGAAGACTGTGAACACTTGAGTGGGCTGAAATCAGGTTTCTGTAGGCCGGAATTGGACCGATGATCTATAAATTCGCAACAAAAAAAAAACTAAAGTAAACAAAATATATTTCCGGAGAAGCGCAGGACTCTACGCTAGTACGCTAGGGTCCGACATGGCCACATGGTTCCGCACAGGCCTCTTTCGGGGATCTCTCTCTTTCATGGCTGTCCAACTCGGGCCACTACTACCGGCCCATTACACACCCGAGCTCAGCTTCTCAAAAAAAAAAAAAAAAACTAGTATTTGTCAGTGATCCTATAAAAAAACTAGTATATTTGTCAGTAATCGCCCGTTCATGACACTGCACTACTGCAGCTTGTTAGAGAAAATCCGTTCCTGTGTTCTAAGGCTAAAACCAGCGGTGATTGCATATGGTGACTGCAAAATTAAATTCGATACTTATGTTTAAAAAATTAAATGCAGTACTGTTATAGCACTGTAGATATGTAGACAGAAAGAGGGGTAATTAGAACAACGACGAAGGATGGAAGGATGGAGGTGCTCCTGATTTTAGCCTAAACATGACCAAAAGAGCACCGCTGTTGAATCCTTTTCTCATACAGTTCATGTAACTACAAAGGCCCTGTTTAGTACCTAAATTTTCTCTCAAAATTCACTATGCAAAAAGAAGATTCCCCGTCACATCAAAATGTCGGCACATGCATGGAATACTAAATGTAGATAAAATAAAAAAATAATTGCACAGTTTAGATGTACTTTGCGAGACGAATCTTTTGAGCCTAGTTAGACCATAGTAGGACAATATTTACCACAAACAAACGAAAAGTGCTACAGTGGTTCTACAGTGCTTTTCAGTTCGGAACAGTGTTTTTTTCAACCATGGATGTGTTTAGATGGTTGAAAAAAACACTGTTCCGAACTGAAAAACACTGTAGAACCACTGTAGCACTTTTCGTTTGTTTGTGGTAAATATTGTCCTACTATGGACTAACTAGGCTCAAAAGATTCGTCTCGCAAAATACATCTAAACTGTGCAATTATTTTTTTATTTCATCTACATTTAGTATTCCATGCATGTGCCGGTATTTTGATGTGACGGGGAATCTTCTTTTTGCATAATGAATTTTAGGAAAAAATTTGGATACTAAACACACCCCATCTAAACACACCCAAAGCTGCCTTGAGAGCGTAGCAGGGGAGCCCTGCCGCTGCCGCTGCCGCCGGTGCCGCTACTGCGTACAGACTGGATCGCGGTACGGAGCTGGATCTTGCCGGCCGAGTGCGACCAAGGGTAGAAAGGTGCTTCTTGTCCCCTGACCCCTCCCCCTCCCTCCCAAGATCCGTCAAAAAGCTTCAAGAATTTTATGGTTCAGAAGAATGGATGCTCCAGGGACCAATGCCATGGCACTTGGCACTCGCCGTCGCCGGTGAAGCGCGCGGCGCGGCCCACTCGCCAAGTGGCCCGTGGCACATGCACGCGTCGGGGGCTTTGGGCTGGACGAGGCACTGAGGCAGTGGGTTGCCTACGCGGTGGAAGGCTACCGGGTCCAACGTCCCAGCAACTTGCTCGAGGATCATCATAATTCATAAACGCCCCGGGAGTTTCTGTCCTCCATTCCTCCTACAGTCCTACTTCATCAAGGTCTCGTCAAATGCAGTGTGTTGCAAGCAAACAGCACACACGGATGAAGTTCGCTTATTAGTAAATTGTGTTCAAAGAAATAGTATTGCTCAAAATTGCTTGGCAAACGACTTAGCTGAATGCAAGTTTACGATCACACCACACGTGAAAGCTCTGACCGAGGTCAGCCGAGATACAGAATACTACTTGAGTACCGGCGCACACGCACATTTCTTTCTTTCCTTTTTTTTTTTTACAATCAGGACACGAATCAACGAACGGTCGAACTCTACGGCTGAGATGGGAGCAGTTGGCTATACAAACAGTTCGGCACCCGACAGATCTACGTCAATCACGGCAGGCAGAGCCCAAAAACCTAGGGAAGATCGGCAGCCACTCCATCATCACGAGACATTATGCGCCGACGAGGCAGAGGCAGAGGCAGAGGGGAACCACAACAGATCAAAACGACACCGACGAAGCAGAGATGGGTGAGTGGCCGGCTACATCATGTCCTGGAGTAATCTGGACGGCGTGCTGGCGGTGGTCGTGTTGCCCTCGTAGCAGCTGCTGCTGTCGCACGACCCCTCCACCGGCTTCCCGGGCGTCCTCGCCCTCTCCAGGGGGCTGCCATTGCCCGCCGGCCGAAGACTTCGACGGTCCTGCACGAATGCAGAGCAGGCAGTAAAACATGGGCGACTGGCGACAAGGTGATATCGTTTTCTTTGATATAAAACCATTCAACGTTAATATCCCAGCGAAAACCATTCAAGATCACAGGCTAGTTAATATCCCAACGGTCAGTTCATTCACTGTCAGGGGCAGTATTTAACACTTGGTCTTGGGTCAGACAGAGAGCCAAGTAATCAGAGCTAGCCGACACTGCGGTATTTTAATCCTGACGCGCCTGCTGTCCATGTTTTCTTAAACCCCGGACGCAGAGGGCATTTTAATATCGACAGGCATTCATTCGCTCACTCATATTGGACAGGTTAATCGGCGCACTGTCTTAATTAACCGGCGATGGCGGGGGCTTCACCACATGTAACTTGGGATTGACTCCAGCACGCACTCGTATAGTATGTTCTTGAGAGCGAATGAGCAGCATGGATTGACTTCAGAGATGTAAAGAAGCACCACTAGCTCACCTCTCGGTACGGGAAGTCGTCGACTTCGAGCATATGGATGACATGCCCCATCTTGGGCCGTTTCTGCGAGTCGGGATCCACGCACCTCAGCGCCACCAACAGCGCCTTCTTCAGCGCCTTGGAGGACGGCTTCTCCGGCAGCTTCGGGTCCAGGATCGCTTCGTAGTCCCTGTTGGTCACCTTGTTCTTCAGCCATTCCACAAGGTTAACCTGAAACACAATGCAGCAGAACAAACTGTGAATAGCTCATAGCATCGTTTCAGCAAGCGGAACAGTTAAAACCTCTCTGCAAATGCAATGCGAACCTCTCCGGTGGGCCTCGCGTAGTCCACCGGGCTTCGACCGGAGATGATCTCCATGATGAGGATGCCGAAGCTGTACACGTCGCTTCTCTCATTCAGCATGCCGGTGCTCGCGTACTCGGGCGCCACATAGCTTGGAGAACCAGGCAGAAGTTCACCACGTCACACAACTTTGTCCAGGCCAGCAGGATCATCGGAGAAGAAGACGAAACGTAGAGTAGTAATTCAGGAGCGTAATTCACCCAAATGTTCCCATGACCCGGGTGGTGACGTAGTTGCTGTCGGAGCCCAGGAGCTTGGCGAGGCCGAAATCCGAGACCCTGGGGTTCCACCTCCGGTCCAGCAGGATGTTGCTGGACTTGATGTCCCTGTGCACCACCTTCGGCTCTAGCCCCTCGTGCAGGTACGTGATCCTGATCGAATTTCATTTCATCCCAATGCCAGAGACGCATACGTATATGATTCATCAGAGGCAATATATATATGACTAGCAGAACATAGGATGGTTGGGAGATCCATGCTGCTCACCCTTTCGCCATGCCGAGCACGATGCTCATCCGGATGTCCCAGGTGAGTGGGCTCACCGGCCCGACGTCGCCGTGCAGCCACTGCTCCAGGTTGCCGTTGTCGACGTACTCGTAGACAAGCATCCTGATTCAGATCACAAGCAGCAGTGGTACGTACGTAGGTACGATGTACAAGAAGCAATGCAACTAATCTGACACGGTGGTGGGCGAGAGGAAGTCAGGCAGTGAGTGTGCATGCCACCAATCACTGTACCGGTGAGCGCCCTCGGCGCAGTAGCCGAGCAGCCGGACCAGGTTCTTGTGCCGGACGCGGCCGATCGCCTCCACCTCCACCCGGAACTCCCTCTCGGCTTGGCCCCTGTTGTTGAGGAGGTTCTTGACGGCGACTTGGTATCCGTCGGCGAGGACGCCGCGGTAGACGATGCCGTACCCGCCCTCGCCGACGACGTGCTCGGGGGCGAACGCCGCGGTGGCTTCCTCCAGGTCCCGGAGCGTGTACCAGTGTCCCCACCCGAGGTGCGACACCTCGGGCCCCAGCCCCCCGGACACGGCCGACGCCGGCGACACGTCGGACGCGACGGGGCCGACGCCGGCGTCCCCGTCGGCGGCGTACGCGACCATGCGCCGGCCCTTGCCGGCCTCGATGTGCACGCGCTGCGAGCCGTGCGCCACGGAGTCCCCGTCGCCGCCGCCGCCGCCGTCCTTGAGGAACGCGTGCGCGCCCATCTCGAGGTAGTGGCGCAGGGAGCCGACGTGGACGGCCACCTCCTGGATCTCCTTCGACACGGGCGGGATGGTGGACGGCGACAGCGGCGCGGCCGGCGCCCCCGAGACCGCGGCGGCGGCCGGCGCGCGCGCGACGCCCTTCGGTGGCCGCCGACGCCGCGCCGCGGCCAGGTGCAGCGAGATGAGCGCCAGGAGGAGCAGGAAGGCGGCCCCCACCGCGATGCCGACGAGCACCCAGAGGCGCAGCCCCAGCACCGCCGTCCTGCGCGACAGCTCGTTGCGCAGCAGTGGCGGGGGCGGAGGCGGCGGCGTCATTGCCGGCGCCCGGGCCCCGCGGTGCTGCTCCTTCCGCCCGCTCGCCGTCGTCGCAGCCAGCCCGCCCGCGCACACTAGGTGGCGCTGCTCCTGCCCTACCTGCCTACTTCGGAGCTCAACCGCGAGCTACAAGTGCATGGCAGAGTGAGCCACTGCCGTCGCGCCTCTGCTGGTGGAAGGAGCGAGTGAGCAAGCAGCTGCAGCGCTGGGCAGTGAGACTGTGAGAGAGAGGGAGGGAGCACGAGACGACACAGTAGAGTTTGGCTCGGGGTGGCTTGGTTTCGCGCGTGTGGGCACGGAAGGGTTGTCCGTTTCTGTGCGCGTGGTCCCAACTGACAGGCGGATCATAGCCTGTGTTTAGATCCGTTGAAATTGGGACTGAAATGCACTGTAGCGCTGAAAAATACACTGTAGCACTTTTCGTTTGTTTATGGTAAATATTGTTCTACTATGATCAGCTCAAAAGATTCGTCTCGCAAAGTACATCTAAACTGTGCAATTAATTTTTTATTTCATCTACATTTAGTACTCCATGCATGTGCCGGCATTTTGATGTGATGGGAAATTTTCTTTTTGCATGGTGGAATTTGGGAGAAAAGTTTGGATCTAAACAAGGGAAACTGCTGGGTGTGGAGTAATTAAGCCGCGCTCAGAAGTCGGAGCCGAAGATCCTGATCAGATGCTTAAAGCTCGGATCAACTGTTTGCAATAATATTGCGCAGAGGAAAGCTTTGGTGTGGGGGTGTCGTCGTCGTCGCCATCGGTCTGTCCAACGTGATCTGGACCGTGCATGAACCGATCGGTCTCTCATCTCTGCATCCACGGTCCCGGTCTACTGTTCAGACTTTTTTGGCTTCACTTCAGCAGACCAAAATCTCCCTTTTAACTGCGCTGGCACCGCAGCAAAAGGGGAAAAAAGAAGGAAAAAAAAAAAAAGGGTACAAGTAATGGAAGTGGCCAGTGCCCAGGCAATGCAGGGGCTCCAGTTTGCATCGCTACAAAAGGGTGGGCGGGACCGACGATGACCGTGCCACCGAAGAGTATGGCGCTGCGCTGGTTGGCATATTTATACGCGTACCGGTACGGCCCCTGGACGTACGTGCGAGACACTAACCAACGAGTGGAATGGCTAATTATTTGATCGCAACGCATTTGGTTTTGCTCTGCACCTTTTGCAGACGCTACTAAAATAATGCATAGTAGTACGTAGAAGCCGGCGACGTGTGGGCACTGGGCAATACATTCGCTGCCTGCCTACGATACTATGGAATAAAACGACATGTACCGTGGGCAGTAGTGCCACTGCCACCATGCAAATGGAGAACAGCTTGTTCGCTGTCTGCATGTCCGCCTACGCCTACTTCTCTGCATGCAACTTTTCCACGCATGGCGAACGGAACGGGATCTTTTGGCGGGCTTAATTCTGCGCTGGGCATATATCCATCCATCCAGCAGACCAGCACCAGCTTGCAGTTCTAGCGCACGCATGGATGCAACACAAAGGTCACAGAATGAGCGCTCCATGTCTCAAGCGATGGGTGAGGCTGGCCGCTGGCGACACAAGAAATGGTGGAGGTGGCGTCGGTGCCAAGATTCCCACGTACGACGGTGAGTGCGGGCGATGAGTGTGGGAGCACAAGTGGGTGGGTGATTAGTTTCTCCCCTCTACTAGTGGGCAAATGAGCTAGCAAATCACCCATGCCTGCTGCTACTGCTATAGCTCCGCCAGCGTGCCGGCCTGTACCAATAACGAACCGTACTGTTCTTCATCAGCCTGTCGATCTCGAAAAGGGTTAAGACCATGGTGACCCTTTTCGATCTATCGGAGGCTGGCTGAGATATACAGTACTATAAATTAATTAAACCTTCTCAGCGACATAATGTGGCGTAGTAATAGCTAATCAACTACTGCTAGCTTGTACTAGAGCCGCCGGCCGGCAGGCATTGCCCTAATCAGGGGCCAAGAGGACGGACCTGCGGTCCTGCTCGCCGGCCGCTCGGCCTGCCGTCCTTCTCTGTTCCGGCTGCGAGAAGATACAGCCCCGTCTACGATCTGGCGCTGTCCTGTGCGTAGCCGGATACGATGTCTCGGAGGTGCTCTTCATGGCTTCCAGCGTCACGGATTATTGATCCCTAGATCTAAGCAGACAGTGTAGTCAAGATCAGAGGAGTACGCAGCTCATCTGCACCGTCACTGTCAACCTCCGCTAGCGCCTCAAGCCCTCAACGTGAGGGGAACGAAGAGGACGAAACTGGCGAGCTGGCGTAGAGGTCTCACTCCAGTCTCAGCGCTACACACCACCACCATGCATGCAAGCCCTCTGTGTTGTGTTGTGCTTGTGCCTTGCAGCCTGCAGGGACTGATGAGGACATCGTTTGTGTCTTTCTGGCGAGCTGCAGCCGCCGCCCGCCGGCAGGCCATCAGCTCCCAGCTCTGCGTGCAGCCGGAAACCGAGGCTACGCATTCCATCTGCTGGATCTCCGCCGGCGTATCGTTCCAATGATCCAATCCATCTGGTCTGGCTGCAGGGCCGGTGAACGGCGGCGGCAGCTGCCCTCTGCCGCAAGCACCAACATACTAGAATCGCGGCGGGGGTTGCTTTCTTTGCAGCAACGGCAGCCCCCGGCCGGATGGAAATTAATCCGCAAAGATCATCCCTTGTCAAAAAAACAAAAAAAAAAAACCCGCAAAGATCAAAGATCTGTAGGCAGATGTTGCTGCGAGTGCGAGGCACCACCACGCCATGCACTACAGTGGCCGTTCGATTCAATTCTCTCTGTCAGGGCTGCTGCCCGGGTTTGCTTGCCCGTGCAAGCTGTACCCGCGGATTAACGGAGGCTCAAGTACCGCCACTAATTACTTGCAGTACTGCTAGCTCCTGTCTGCTGCTCGTCGTCGTCGTCGGCGGATCTCGAGAGAAGCTTCTTCGCCACCCACCCTGCACGCTGCCTGTGGACACTCGTGGGGTGGGCTTTATTGGATTGGCCCTGAGCCTCCCGGGTAGGTGCGGCTAGGGATGGCAATCGGTGGGTACCCGGCGGGTGGACCAAACATCCATCCGTATTGACACCCGTTACATCAAGACATACCTGCATCCGTAATACCTAACGGGTGCAATTTCACACCCGTACCCGCACCCGTTGGGCACCCGCTGGGTGTTGGGCACCCGTTAGGTGACCGGTATTTGCATACTTAGAAATGTAGCACCACACACCACATCATAAATAGCATGTAAAAACATACATATAATGTATAGAAAGTAAATTCATCAACACATAGCATGTAATCTATTAACAATTCACATGATAATAATGTTTGAAACTCAATTTAGCCACATACTAGTGTTGTAGGAAGCTTAACGATAGGTCAAATCAAAATTTTTATATTTTAGAATAGTAATGGTGAAATGACTACACTTGATAAAACAATAATTATTATATATTCAAATAGCTGATGAGCATCAGAATGAAAAGAAATAAGGTTCAAACACAGTAAGATTTTGACTCAGTTGACTTAGGATAAATTCAATCTATCAAGGATTAAGATTTAGAACAATATATTATTATTTATGGAGGCCAATGGGCACCCGCGGGTGAAAATCTACACCCGCACCCGACCCGCGGGTCTAATTTGACACCCACATCTATGGGTCTAATTTGACACCCGCACCCAATGGGTGTGAAACCCGTGGGCACCCGCACATGTGGGTCTGACTGCCATCCCTAGGTGCGGCGCGCTGGCTGCCGATCAGCTAAGACGCCGTGGCGGAGGAGGACCGAGCGCGGCGCCGGATCTTGTGCGCTTCGCCACTTGGCAGTCGGCATGCGGGAGGCAGGACCAGATCTCTCGTGCGCGTGCCACCCCCTCCCCCCAGCTACACACGCGCGGTTGGGCCCACTCTTCTCTTGCGAGCAAATAGGGGCTATTTAGCAGAGCTCCACTCCCAGATACTGTGGAGTGAATCCAGTGAGCATAGCCAAACGGCAAAAAATAGAATCAATTCTTTAATAAATCAGAGAAAATCACTCTTCCGTTTTATACTACAACCAGAGAGCTGAAAAAAACTGCTCCTACCTGCTCCCCACTCTCTAACCTTCAAAAATCACTTCACAGACAGTTTGTCAAACGGTTTTCAGCAGACAAATTCACTCCTATCAAAAAATCACATAAAATCACTCCACCAATGAATCAGCTTTCAAAACAAAAAAAATCTGAAAGCAGAGCTCTGCCAAACAGGCCATAGAATTAACGCAGGCAGGAGAATCGGTAGTTCAGTTAGGCTATCCCCAATGGGGTGCTCTAAAGGGGTGCTCCAAAATACTGTTTGGCACTGTTTGATATAAATGTTGTACTGTAGAGACACAGAGGGAAGTAGTTGGAATAGTGTTTTGAGGTATGGAAGGAGGAGGGGTCAGCCTTATGGGTCGCTGTCGCGCAATGCAGGGCTAGCTGTGCACTCGTGTTCTCGCGCGCGCGTCCAGCGGTCCAGCCCAGGTGCGTCGCGTCTTTCTTCTGTGTAGCACAGCGTCTCTGTGCAGCGGCCCAGCGACAGCGAGCATGCGCGTCCCCCGGATGGCCGGATCCGCCGGTTCGGCGTCGACGGCGGTTTTACGTCCACTTCCATCAACTGCACGTCTGCACACCGCACTGCTCCTGCCCAAGATGGACCCTGCCCGCCCGCCTGCCAAATTTCTGCTTAACATGCAGGCGTATACTCCGTTTCTGCAATACAGTACCAGCTTTCATCGGGTAGCCCAGTGTTCGTCAGCTGGGAGGGACGACAAGAGCGCATGGGCCAAATCTACGCTGCCGTCGGTAGCGGTGCGGCCACCCGCGACCGGCCGGCCAGCCAGCACAGACCGACTGACGCCGGCTGGCCACGGAGGGGCGCGGCCGTGTTTTCCGCGGCCATCGTGTCGTGCGTCGTCGGTCGTCGCCATAATAATTCGATCCGGCACCGTCGTCCCCATAATTTGAGCCATCATCATAGCCGTTCGCGGGGGGGGACGGGACGCTACGCTGCCCGCCGGGGACAATGGCGCGTGGCGGGCCGGGGTCACCGGGGAGCGGCGTCGCGGGGAGAGACTAGAGAACAGACGCACAGGGCCGCGCTGCTGCACTTTCCATCGCCAAGTCGCCAGGAAGGAACAGAGTTTTGCGGAGTCGGGAGCAGGGGCCGCCGTGCTGGCGGACGGTGGAGCTTGTCGGGCGCTGATGTGATGCGACCTTCCCAGGCGCAGCTAGCAAAGATCTCTTTTTTTTTTTTTTTTTTTACTGCAGCGGTCGCTGCGCTGGCCGTTGCATATCAGCATCAATCGTGAGAGAAGGAACACATTACGTTGTCTTAGGCTATCCTCCTCATTGAGGAGTAAATGGACCCAGTGTAACGCTATGGTATACAGAAAGATGAGTAGTTGAAACAATAAATGAATAGAGATAGACAATGTTTTTGGTTATTGCCGTTGGGGTGGTCTTAGGCTGAGTCCAATAGGATTTTCTATATTGGTTCCTTATACACTGTTTTGCACTGTTTAACATAAATATTAAGAAAAAAATAATTAAAATAGTGTTTAGAGAGTAAAAATAGAGAGTTTCATTAGGCTCGGACTTACAGATCAAAGTCGGATACTCGGAGCATTCTCTCCACTTCTCGAGCACAATGAGACATCACTGTTCTCTGCAGCAGCCAAATAGGAATTAGCTTCGTTGGTACGTGTTGGGCCAGGTAAAAAAAGCCAGTTATTATATGCATAGGAGGAGGATTAAATTCGGGGCCTTCGGCGGCGAGCGTTTACGTCCCATGGCGATGGGCCCACGTGGAAGATGAAACAACGTCCGCCGCCGGTTCCATTTCTCATGTCCTACCGCTTCGATCAATCACCTTTTATCAACAAAAAAAATCGATCAATCACGGCATGTTTGGATCATGGAATAGAGGACGTGGGTAAGGAATGTCCTATTTCATTCCGTCACATCTTCCCTTCTCTTGTACCTGTCCCTGCTACTAACCAACCCTCTTAGGATTAGACTCCGTTTGGTTTGGATTATATAACGAAGATTTTACTTTAAAAATCTACATAGTATCAAATATATGTAATATTTTATTTTGGATTTTGTCCCACAACGATAGAACCTCTATTATCAAGGTTCTTTTAGATTTTAGTGGATATTTTTTTTAAAAAAAAAACAAACATCACCTTAGTTTGGATATTCTTGGTTGTGAGGAATTGGAAGGGAACGCGGTGATTAACCCATCCAATCCCTATAAATCATTTCAATCCTAAAGTATTCAAACAATCCTTTATCACATTATACAAACACTACCTATAGTGTTTGGTTTGAAGAATTGTAACGCCGTTTGATTACCAAGGGTAATAGATCCTTTTATTGGGTGTTTGTTTTGTGCGCTCAGTAATCAGATGGCGCTGTTATCACATAGGACCTTCGGAAAAGGGTTAAAGCTCCCACCACATCGCTATTTGATATCGAGCGATCTTCTTTGTATTCGCTTTTTTGTTGGAGCCACTTAAACGACTTATGTTGTAGGACAGAGTTATGCCCGACGATGGGTCCGCTCGACCCCGACGATGGGTCCGTTTGACGAGGATATAATCGATCGAAGCCTCAACCGCACTGCCGCTCGGGGCTTAGGCCAACTCCAACAGTATGTTCATTTTGACTATTCTGACAATGTTCTGACACCGCAGACATAGTAGAATTTGAATTGAAGAATGATGAAGAGTATTGCTGATGGATATAGCCTTATGACGCACTCCTTGGACGAGTTCTTGCTTGATAGCAGCCATGGCACTGCCCCCACCAGGGAGATGCTTTTTGCTCCTGTTTTCGTGAATCTCACGTGACTACGATGGAAGAACGTGGAGACTGGAGACAATCGAGCCATGGATGTAGAAGACGTTGAGAGAAGATGAAAACCAAGCTCTCATCTAACTAAACTGATCAAGCAATTGTTTAATGCTTACCATGTGTCCATGTTTGCGTTACCGATGTTTATCTGTTTCCTTTGCGTTTATGTCTTCTTGCCCCAACTAAACACCACATTAGTTTCTAGCCATTGTTTTTGAACGCAATTGAACCACCCAGGATCTACCGTTCTTGTTTAGATGTTGATATAATTCATTTTCAAAAATCAAATTACAAATGTTATTTTGGCTAACACCCTGTTTAAAAATAAATATTAGTCTGGAATTGATTTGGAATCTGATTTCTAGAATCCAGAGTTCATTCGGGGAACAAGTATGAAGTGCATTATGGGTGTGGGTTCCAAGAGTTCATATGGGAACCAACATGACGTGCACCGTGGGAACCTGATTTGGTTGGGTGTTAGTGCAGTTTAACATAACAGAACGTCCGTTTAGGGTTTGTTTGGATCCAACTGACAAAACTCAAACCGACTAAAACTAGTGACTAAAGCTTTAGTCACCCCTGTTTGGATCAAGCGACTAAAGCAGTGACTAAAACCATAACTGCTGTGTACAAAGACAAAAATACCCTCTGGAGGTGATCTGCTGCGCTGTTTGGAATTTTGGCGGGAGTTGAACTGCTCTGCCGCATTTCTTGTTGTTTTGACATCGGTTTAAATGTCTCTCATGTTTAAATATTATTACAACTGAAAAACTCCAATAGTAGCAAATATTATTACACACAAACAGTTTAAATGTCTATCTATTGCCTGCTACTTAATCCATCGGCTATCCAATCCCTAAACTGATTCATACTTCGGTCTTCATCCCCATTACGTATGCTAGTACCATTGGTTTGAGAAGATGATGCACCTTCATGCACCGGTGGAACGTAATTTTCATCACGATCACACTTATCGAATTCATCATCCGCCATAGCACTCTACCTAATAAAATTATTCAGAGCTCGGTGCGCCCTGCTCCTCGCATGTTGCCGTGGCGTCAGCAATGACCGGCGACGAGAAGAAACTGCCCTGAGAGAAAAAGTCATGGTAGCCGCCACCTTGACCGTCCATGGCAGATCCGGCTGCGGAGGAGGTAGATCCGGCCGCGTACGTTGTGGATCTTGCGGCTGGGGAGGAGTAACGGAGGTGGGAGCAGTGGAGGCGGGGAAGGCGCAGGGAGGGTGGTGGCGGCGACTGCACGGGCTGCACGGCGGCGTCGGCGGCGGCGGGTGGGCACGTTGGGGGCGACGACGGGGAGGGAAGGGAGCATCGGTGGAGGTGGCGGCGGCGGCGGAAGAGAGCGTGCGATGCGGAGTAGCAAGAGAAGGGGATGAGGGCGAGCGAGCAGCGGTAGGGGTAGGGGTGGGAAAGGGTGGATTTATTCACCCTTGACTTCTCCTTGGTGACTAAAAATTCTTAAGTCAGTTTTGGCACTTTAGTCACTTTTTAGTTAGTTCTGTTTAGAATTCTAGATAGACAGTGACTAAATTTTAGTCAGTTTAGGTTTACTCAGTTGGATCCAAACAGGTAGTTTGGAGACAAGTGGGACGATTTTGAAAAAAAAGACACGCGGGACCCTTGTGCCAGTTTCCTTTCTCTCACACGTGCCCACCGCCGCCCGCACGCCGTCGTCTCCCTCCGCTGGCCGGCGCGCTCGGCCGCCCGCGCGCCATCCGCCCCCCTCCTCCCCCCCCCCCCACCCCCCACCCCCGGATGGTGCGCTCCGCTGCCCGGCGCGGGCCTCCGCCCGCACCCTCCCTCTGCCGCCCTGCCGCTGGCGCGCCATCCGTCGCCCGGCCGCCTCCCTCCGCCCGCGCGACACCCGCCGCCCGCCGCCGCCTTCCGCCCGCACCCGCCCTCTGCCTCCCTGCCCCGGGCGCGCCATCCGTCACACCGCCACCTCCCTCCGCCCGCGCGCCACCTGCCGCCGGTGGGGGGGAGGAGCACGCGGTGCCAGACAGAATCATGAGGTCGGGGCGGTCCGCCACCGGTGCGGTGAGCTGAACGATTCACCCCCTTCTTCATCGCATCTTGCTTACTATGTCTCTCTTCAAATGTATCTTTCTTATTCTGTGCCTCTTTCCATGTTTCCATATCAGATTCCTTTGAAATGCTTCATCATCTTCTTAACGCGCTGTACAGTTTTGGCGGCGTCGTGTTTTTTTACCTTCTCATCCTAGTGTAGTTGTTATTCTCGCAAGGATCTCAAATTTGCAAATCAATTAATCATTGACGTAACTGGAGATTCTAACTGTATCATTCAGCACTCATCAATTTTTGGAGGGCTTTGTTTTTTCGTGATAATATTGGTTTTACTGTGCATATTAGCAGTGCTATAGCCTTCATAACTAAAATTATTTTTTGGATCTGCTAACCAGGAGTCCTCCACTCTGGCCACTGGTGGCACGCCATGGAAGGGGCGGCTGCGCTCTCACCATGCGCCCCCTACGCCCACATGGAAGCTCGCCTCCCAGACCAAAAACCAGGACAAAAAGGAGCTCCAAACATTGAATAAGCAGGCTGCCCCCAAGAAGACAGCGAAAGGTGGCCAAACTAGAGCACTGCTGTTGGCTGGAAGAGATTCTGAGCACCCAATTGTGATCAACGATGAAGTAAACGAGGTAGGAGCTGCTCTTGCTCGACTTCTTATTTTTTTTCTATCAATTCCATCTATCCCATTCCCATGGAATCTCATTATGATGTTTGTTACCTAGAAAGCTTGATTCAGTTCACACCTTGTTCATAGCTTATGAGAAGTACCATTGTAATTTGAACTCCCTCTTGTAGGAATATAAGCCCAGGGCTGATCAATCAGCAGTTAAGCCTCTCCGCAGATCCCCACGGTTGCATCCAGAAGATAAGAGTTCGAGCAATCTTCTGTTGCCGCAAAGTTGCTGGGAAATAGTTCATAATAAAAGGACTAAAAATGCTCATAGGGAAGACAAAAAACAAAAGAGTTTTAAAAGGAATAGGAGAAACGCTGGATTGGAGCCTTTGGCACAGAGCCAGAATGAGCCCCAACCACTTTGTCAAGATCCCCAAGGCATTCATCCTAGGAAAAATATTGCAGATGTGTCTAACAAAAATAGTGGGAAGCAAGAGCTAAAGCCCAGTCGGTGTGAAGTGCTGACAGGAAAGAGGAAGAGAGGCACGGAAAGGAGGGCGCCATTGAAGAAGCAAAGTTATGAGAGGCCCAAACCATTGCCTGCATATTGCCAAGAAATAGCACCTTGCAATGAACCCAGAAAATCCATCCATAGAAGGATTGAAAAGAATACCATTGCAGTGAAGCCTAAAAATGGTGATGAGAGATTGCCAACCATTGATGAAAACATCGATGGGCCAAGTGGGGCCAAAAGAGAAGAAATGGAAAACTTTTGTGGTTCTGATGATTGGACAAAAGAGCAGGACATGGCATTGCGCAAAGCTTACTTCAGTGCTCGACCATCCCCACATTTCTGGAAGAGAGTTTCGAGAATGGTACTGAGTCTTAAGTCATTTGCTTTAGTGGTTCTTTCATTTGTAATAATTTGCAAGATGACCAAAGAAATAGTATTATACATTAGTTTGGCTTGCTTGCATAAAAGGGATGACAAATGCTGAAGTTAAAGTATTGTGGCCAAAAAAAGTTTTTGCATTTTTCAGAAATGGATCTCAGTGCACATGGCCTGTTTACATTGTTTTTTTATAATTCTTGTTTACTATTAAAGTTTCAGAAACTATATGCTGTGGGCATTATATGAAGTTTCATAGCTGAAAGTTAATAAAATTGTCAATTACTATCAACTTGACTTTTGAATGTTCTTTGGAGAGAAGTCTTGTGCTGATCAATTTGGTTCCTCTACTTTTTTGGGTATATACAAAGACTCTAATTCATCATTTTAGTAGGAAAATCATCTCAAACAACATTAAGTTCCGATAGCAGTTCATTCTTTTGTTTTTGTAGCATACATATTTGCTGATTTTGCTAGAAAAAAAAGGGATGATTAGACGGATTCAAATAAAACATTTAAAATTAAAAAAATGAATAACTAGGGGGCTCAACTCGACAAAACTACCATCAAATTTAAAGACTTAATTGTAAAAACTTGTGGACCAATTGACTTGAACGCACAGTCAAAATAATCTGAGGTTTGATAGTGCTAGGTGGCTTTTCTGTTTCACACTTGACCAGAATATTTCAGTGGTAGGTCTTGTTTGTTATTCTGCATATTTCTTTTCAGGTGTGGAGTCTCAGTGATCTTTGACACAAATCTTTTCAGGTGCCTGGGAGATCTGCTGAAGACTGTTTCAACAGAATTCATGCTGACCTCTCGACACCGACTCCAATTGCCCCACGTCCCAGAACAAGTAAAATAACATTTTCTCCTATAGGAAAGCTCACATTGTCTGATCCAAAGCTTTCAAATCTTTTGGAACCTACAATTGGAAGGCAAAAGACTGCTAAACAAAAGAGCCTAGCAGCGCAGAAGACAGTGAGGCATTTGTTGCAGAAGCATTGCCTCAACGACCAAGCTCAAGGCGCTGATCACTTCTCAATTTTTGAAAGCTCACCGAGTGCCTTACAATTGAACATATCGTTTGAAGATTCTCCCGGGACTCCTGACAGTTTTCTGAATTCAGGTTCTCTAGGTAAATGCAGTGGAAGTTCTTCAGCACGAAAGAAATCATTTTCAAGGTTAAGAACTAAGCCATCTGAACCAAGCCCACCAGTTCTAAAACGTATAAAGAATGTTATCTTGCATGAGAAGTACATTGATCAATTGTCACGTAGAGAAGGCACTAGAAGGCATCGCAAAAAGGCTCCAGGCACTAAACCTGCTGATTCTGGGAAGACTCTGTCTGAGCAGCAAGCTGGTGGTTTGAAGTCTGCTAAAAATGCTCTCATTTCAGAAGCAACAGACTTTGTAAATTGTTTCAAGCGGCTGCAAGCCAATTCCCTTGCTCATGTTGCGGAAAATAGTGAAGATGATGAGACTGGATGTGACGCCAGTGATTATAGCCATGATGACAGAGAATGAGAAGGTCCTTACATAGTTAATTCCCACCTACCCTTAGAAATTATTTCCGTGAGGAGGTGCTTACATAGTGCCGGATGCTGTAATAAGGCTAGATAGTTATCAGTGTGGTGGTATTTTCTGCCTAATATGCTGTATCTAGTTCTGTGCCTCCCAGTGCATTGAGAACTGTAAGTTGCTTGTGAAAATATTGCCTTCATCACGCCTTACGAAGATAGAGAACACTTGCAATCCACATGACCTCATGAACCAGGGTAAGAGATGTGGCTCAGAAGTAGAGTCTCCACTCTCCAACATCTTTTGAATTGTAAGTTTCATTCCTGTTCTGAGCTCATAATGTGATGAATGGCATGGCGTTGATGCATTGCTTTGTTGGTAATAGATGGCGTTGATTCATTCCTGTTCTGAGCTTATTCACTGTTAATATACAAAGCCCTTATAG
Source organism: Paspalum notatum (assembly GCA_022530915.1). Lineage (NCBI taxonomy): Eukaryota > Viridiplantae > Streptophyta > Magnoliopsida > Poales > Poaceae > Paspalum > Paspalum notatum. The sequence continues at coordinate 32,777,409 of CM039692.1, forward strand.
TTCGGGAAAGTGAAATAACACCACTTTGCTGTATTGGTATATGGTATTCTGGTGAGTTTTATTGTTTATTACTTGGCTAGTTAGTCTCTTAAAATAATGCTCAGCGCTTTGATTTGTGTGTCTTTTAACATATTTGGCAGGTGATCTACTCTACTCGGTCCTGTTCTGTTCTTATCTGCTTAGGATCTGATGAAACATCTTGTTTTCTGGTTCTAATCTCAAAGCTCATAGGAACGAAACTATCTGGGTGTTTAGCAGAGCTCGAACGACCTCCATAGCCGAGCCTGCAAACTCAAGCCTGACCTGCTCCAGGCCTAACTCCTTCCGTACTTCATTGGCTTGTTTGCACTTGAAAAAAAAGGTGCTCCATGCTCATCCAGTCTCCTAGATGTTACGCATCTAGTTTCAATATCCATACCCCTTCTCTTCAAGTTCATCTTCCTCGTCATGTGCAGCCGAAGATGGAACCCTTCTATTACTTCTCTTCATATCCTCTTGGTGTATCTTATATGCAGATTTTACCGAGAACAAACCGTCTTTGTCAAAATGCCAAGCAAAGATGTCATTCATCATCCCTTCATGTGCTGTCAAACTCAAAATTAGTTAGTTCTGTATCATCCTCCCAAAAAATCCCCTTCACACAAGCTCCTCATCCCATGTGCCTGTGCCTACACTGCCATTTTTCCACGTGGCATTTGAAGGATGATGAACTGCTAAGTCTGACATGAAAACTAAGGCCTTTTCAGTTTTCATATGCACTCAAGCATCACGCCACGCTCCTGGCATTGTACTGCACATTTTTATGTGAATAGCACAAAGAGCTAGACATTATTGAGGATCCCAAAACATACCTTGAGAACTAGGTGATTGGCATTGACTGTTTAAAAGGGTAGGTACCATAGCATGTTTCCCTTTTATATGCTTATATGCTTGTACGGTTGAAAACAAATTCATGCACATTTGATATAGCTACAAAGAAGAGATCGGTCCACTGCCAGTCAACAAGAATAAATTGGTTCAGTGTGGCTCTGAAACTTCGTTTCTTAGAGAATACAAGGAGCTATAGTTGAGCACTTTTGCTTGTGTAAAAGCTCATTGCTCCGTAGCCTCTTTATTGAAGTATAATTGGCTACGTATCTGGTTTATACTATACTATTTAAAAACGGGACTCTTATGGTTGAGGTTCCTTGATTATTTATAATATGCACTGCACCTTCAGTTATGTTGCAATAGTTCAGTATATAAAACATCTCCTCCCAGTGTTATGCATGTCTTTGCTACTGCTAATACAAAAAATACAGAAGTATGATTTATGATTCTGAATTTTCAAAGTAGATATTTAGGGAGATGGCGGATAGTTTTTGCAGCACTCCCAACAGCAAAGCCAGACTGCCTAAAAAGACTGCACATAACAGTGCTACCGTAAATAGAGTGGGAATAGTGTGGGAATAGTGATAGACAAAGGATATGCATTCCGGCGGAGATGGTCTTACCTTAGCATTAATGGCATAGTGGGTATATCTGAAACTCAAGATATGTGGGGGTTCAGTTGCAGCACCTAGTAGTGATTAATTAGTTGAATGGAGAATTGCTAGTAGTGCACAAAAGGTCTTTGGCCTAATCTTGAAGTCCCTATCACTGCAATCCTGCCTTTGTTTTCAGGAGAGGCATCTCAAACTCTGAACATCTTGAGTTCTTGACCTGTCGGTTGCCTTGGGCCCGATTGATTTCCTTCCCAGCGGATGCCACAGTACCCCCAACCGCTTTACCTTTATTCCTGCTACTATCTGTTATTTTTATCGGCTTGCTTGTTCTGAAAGTATTTGAGAGAGCAATTGGCGGATTGTTTGTACAGTTGCCCGCACCGGCCACCAAACTGCAACTGCTCGAAATGTGCTGTCCATGAGTGGACACTGGGTTTGTTTTTATTATCTGATGTCATGGACCACTGCTATGAGAGTTCAGTAACGATAAGGGTAGAGAAAAATGCTCAAAATACTGGCTACCATATGGTCTATTTGGAACGTATTTTGTTGGTGTGGATTGAAATACACTGCTCCCTTCTGGGGAAACGATTCAGAAAAAAGTGTGTGCTTCTGGGAGCTTAGCTTCTGCTTGGTTTTTGCATCCAGGTTCCTGATCCTGAAGATTGTGTAGCAAGGAGACCAAAGTTGACTGACCGCTGAAAAAGGAGCTTTTTGATAGGATTCCCAAAGCCTTTGGATTCCCTATACTTTAGAATTTGTTTGCTACTCCTATTATTTTTCTATAAGATCTGCACTGCACTATTTCCTCCCGACATCCTCATTTCTAAAACCTGCTATCACCTAAACAGTTTTTACTGGTCCGTTGTTCAGCGACCTTTTTTCCCCCGAAATTATACAGTAAGCAGTCCACTTTATTTGTGCGTCAGTCTTTTCAGTCTCTGAGCCAAATATACACACCACTGATCTTAGGCTATCTACACTCATCCAACCATAAATTCCAACTTTAAAAAAGATATTCTGTCTTCACCATCTTTTTGAAATACAGTTACCAATCCTCTACGTCTATATCAACTCTATATCTTAACCCTATATCAACTACTGCATTTTTTATCAATATATACCCACACCTCCACCGCGGGCCCCACCACCCACCTCCTTTCCCCTTCCTCCTCCCTCGGTGCGCAGCTGGTGCCCGTCTCCCTTCTCCCTCCCACTCGCAGCGCATCTTCCCCCGGCCCGCCACCCCGCCGCTGCCTCCCCACCTTCCCGCTTCGCATTCACCGGGCCGCCCCATCCTTTTCCCCAACCTCCACGCCGGTAGCCGGCGCATCTTCCACGACCTCCGCACCGGCAGCGACGCATCCTCCCCTCTGCCAACGCGCCGCGGAACTTCCTCCCCGCCGCCCCCCGGGTACGACTCCACCTCCACAGCCACGCCGACGTTTTCCTCTTCCAGCGGCGAGGGTTGCTGGGCCAGCCAGATGCGGCCCCCACAGCCACATCGGCGTTCTCCTCCTCCTCGCACGCCGCCTCGCTTGGAAGCTTGCCGCCGCCGCCACCATCTTCACCTCTCTGGCTTCCTCCCGCATCGCAGGCCGCCGGCTTCCTCTCCCTCCGTGCGCGGGAGGAACGAGATTGTTGGCGTTGCGGAGGAGAGAGAAGTATAGAGTTGCTACTAAAACCACTGGATATGTGAGGTGAGAGAGACTCAACTCGATGGTAGGGTGATCGATCGAGTCGCCCGCTGCAGTGTTTCCCAACCCTATAGTTAGCTGCATCCTCGTATGCAGTTCACAGCTGCAGATAGCCTTAGCCATCGGAGAAAATGAAAAAAAATTAAAACACACGTCAGATCTGCTCCGTCAAACTCAAACGATCGATTATACTATTCTGATCTAGGAGTATATAAATAAATTTTATTATCCTGACACCCTCTGTCCTCTCCTCTCCTTCGGTGAGTTGATTGGCGAAGGCACACGTGCAGTTTTCTTTTCAACTACTACCGGTAGTGTCATTGTTAATAACAATAATCCAACCCTTCATCAAATCATGTGTGCCCTTCGAGAGAGATTAGGCTGATCTGACGGAGGGCACAAGCCACAAGTAGGAGTACCCTACTACTACTACTAGGCTGTAGGCTCGTAGCCGTGTAGGACACTGATTTCCCCGCAGGCCTCTTCTGGCTCCTGTCTGCTGGGCCCACCCAGCGTCCCCTCCGAGCTTCGATGCCCCCAGCGGGCAATTCGCTGGACGGGCCCGGTCCTTGCTTGTGCCCTCCAAACAGCGCCTTGCTGTTTGACCACCGTGGGCCCCCACACCGACCTGGCACCGGCGACGGCGACGCCCCTCGTAGCCTCGCGTCTCGGTGCATAGGAGTATCTGCTGCAGCTGCTTTGCCTTTTGGTGGAGCTGGACTGCTGGCTCTGGCTGGCGTGTTTTGCATGGAGCTCCTCACAGATATTTGGATTTTCAGCACTGCCAGCGTCCCGTGGTGAGTAGTTGTTAGCCGTTAAAAATGGCAGCTAACGAGTCAAACAGAACCAACTAATCCTTTTACGCATTCACATTTCTATGTGGGGGTGTTTACCACAACTAATTAACAAGATGGCTTGGAATATGAGAACATTTTTTTTTATTGTGTTGGATCCTTATGTATTGTGCAATACAACAACCTTTTTATAATGATCACGCAGTGCTCCAAAAATCATAACAAGAAAGGTTTTAATAAAAAATTGTAGCACTCCAAAAATGGATTCCTTAGAGCTTGCCTTGGTCCTTGTAGCTAATAGTTAGTTGTTAAAAAATGGCAGCTAAAGACTTAAATAGAACCAGCTAATATATCAACTAACGATTTAAGTCCTAAAATTGTAGTCATTAAGCTTTCTCAGCAACCTTCTCATCGCACCACACATAAGGATTCTGTGCCCCCAAATGACAATATAGCACATCCAACGCTTGTGGCTCCGTTTCAGCCCATCGAGGATAGAATGCAGAGAGATAGTGTGAATTCTTGTGTGCTCTCTCCTCCTTGTTTCTGCTCTATCACCACCGTTATTGCGTTTCGACGATGGAAAACTTCTAGATGCGTCATCACTGGAGGTCCAATCGGTTGCGTCTCACGCCACTACCCAACCATTGCCACAAACAACTGTGTTGCTACAGCTCGGGTCCCGCTGCATCGCTTAGCCCTAGATCACGCTGGCCGCCCTCATGGGCCCACACCGTTGTCAGATGTGGTTGCGCCGTTGAGCTCAGGTTTGAGCCAAATTTATGCCTCGTAGCATCATCGTCTATCTCTACCATATGGGCCCATGCTGAAGCCATGCCCGATTTCTCATATTGGAGCCATGCTGAAGCCACCTCATGGTCAGCACCACCAGGCAGGGTCATGCAAGGACCAATCCCACCACTATCGAGTTATTCAAATTGAGAGAAGAGAGATATACATGGAAAAACATGGGGGTGGTTAGAGGTAAGGTTTAATTTGGAGGCCCACAACCTTCTTTGCACATGTGCGTTCGCATTTTGCTGGAACGCTCTTTCTATTTCTATTTGTGAGCCACTTAGGCTAAACACGCTGCGCGAAGGCCTTTCTTTTGCGTATATGCATACAAACACCGCAAAAAAGCCTTAAGGACATGAGGGCGTAACATTGAACTTGACCTATTGTAACAATGAGTTTTTAAGCGTGTATTTCATTGAAAAGGTGGTAGAAAAAGTTTTACAAACTAGGCTCATCACCCCGATCAATCATCCGGAAGGTGGCGACAGTGGAAGTTTAAAGAGGAAAAGACTTTCGTAATGATATAAGAGAGCATTTCCTTCCAAAAAAAAGGGAGCATGTTTTCACACTATCGTTTTGTGTTTCTCCAGAAACACGAGGTGTCATCTGCAAGAACACATTGAGCCTGGCCCCATTGCCAGCTTGTATCTCGAAATATCTTACTCATTTTCCCGTTCAAAAAGAAAAGTTTTCCTTTTTACACCTCACCTCGCCGTCCCACCACGCACAAAGGCGACGCAAGCAAGCAGCGTCGCTTTCCTCTCTCTCCCTCTCCCTCTCTCCCCTGCTCGGCCTCGCCGCTCCCCGCCCCCCTGCCCGCCCCTCAACGATTCCTCCGCTTTTCCTTTTTCAAATCGCCCTTTTTTTCTCGTGCGCGTGTCTATCGACTCCTTCCTGCTCGGCGCCGGGCTGAGAGGGACGCCGCCTCGGATGAGGCCGCGCTGACCGACGCCGGACCACTCGCCCACCCATGGCGCCCCCGCAGCGAGTGTACGAGGCTTGGAAAGGGAACAATGTAAAGATCCTGCCCCTCTCTTTTCCTCTCTTCCTCCCCGCTTCATGCTTCTAGTTCTTGAACCCGGAATCTGGGGTTCCTCTCTGCGGTTCTTTCGTGGGGGAATTCCGCTTCTTCTTGTGGTAGCTTTTTGCTAGGCTCTGGTTGGCGTCTGTGCTGTGTCAGTATGCGCTCTACTGTTCCAGGAACGAACAGTGGACTGCTCTGGATGCGCTGGCTGTGTTGCTACGATGTTATCTGGCACGTGCTGTGTACGCGCGAGTGTCAATGTGCGGCCTTGTTGCATCCTGACGTAGTTCGCCTGCTGTCTGCAGAAATTCTTCTTTGGTGGGAGGCTCATTTTCGGACCTGACGCCAAGTCGCTGATCCTGTCCGTTTCGCTCATCGTGGTCCCGGTACTGGTCTTCTGTGCGCTTGTCGCTCGGCATCTCCGCCACCATTTCCCGGCCTACAATGCAGGATACGCGATTCCTGTGGTGGCAGTAGTGTTTATGATCTATGTGAGTTCTGTGTGCTGATTCCTGCTGGTAATAATCGATTGTCATTTGCCGATGTGCACTCTGTTGAGCGCCGAACGCTGGTTTTCTTCTGTGTATACATTGTAGGTGCTCGCGCTGCTCTTGGTTACTTCAGCACAGGATCCTGGGATCGTGCCTCGCGCGGCACATCCGCCGGAGGAAGAGTTCTCGTATGGGAATGCACTGTCTGGGGGTACGCCTGGGAGGCTGCAATTCCCCCGTGTAAAGGAAGTAATGGTTAACGGGACGCTTGTGAAAGTGAAGTATTGTGACACCTGCATGATTTACCGGCCTCCTCGATGCTCGCACTGTTCGATATGCAACAATTGTGTAGAGCGCTTCGACCATCATTGCCCCTGGGTTGGACAATGCATTGGGCAGGTAAATATCTTATTTTTCAACCGTAATCTAGCGTAAGTTCCATGATTTATTGCTTCAGCAAACATAAAGAAACCTAGAAAATGTTGACTCCATATGTCTGTCAAAGAAGCCCGTAACTTCCATATGAATATGTCTTGATTACTGGAATGCCTATGGGCCAGGGAGTTTTGCCTATTAGTTGTTCCTCTGGTATTGCGTATGGATGCATTTGCTTCATTTTGCTATAAACCTGATTTTGGTTAATAGGATTTCAAGTACTTTAGAGCACAATAAGGACCAAAATGAATGCAAATTAAAATGGTTTTATGTTGTGCAAGCATGGTATCAAAGCGCTGGAGGGAGGTTGGAACAGCCTTATATGAGTTTCTCTGTTCTCTGTTCCGGTCTCGTTTGGTGTTGGAATGTGTTAACTAATGTTATATGCATACTAATACATACTCATGTTTATTTAATCTTATTGATGCTTGTAGTGCATTCCTTTGAAATTTATTATCATTTCTAGATGCACAATCTAATGGTTCCAACGCGTTTATGTATTTTACAATTTACATTGGATTGTACAATCTGATGAAAGTGTGTAATGTGGTGCTCTCTGTGTCTCCTTTTGAGCTCAGCTGTACTATAGAGAAAGGATGATTAAAAAATAAAAATCATATCATAGCAAGGTTTTTATTGTATCTGGCACCATTTTACATGGTTAATACGTTCTTGGTGCTCCCTATTTCGCATACTCAACGTATAACTGTTGCATTTCTTTGTTAGAAGCATGATCACTTCATTGTTCTAAGGCAAAATATCACTTGGTGGATGTGTAACATGCTTCTGTACTTATTCTTGTATGCTTGATGGGCATGTAACATTTTTCTGTACTTATTCTTTACTCTCAGCATCGCTAGATGATTATATCTCCATTAGGTGCACTGTGACCTTATTGCTTATTCCATCCTGGCCAGTTTCTCAAATGTGCATAAGTGGCAGTAAATCCTAGAAACCACACATTATACTAGTGCTCAATGATAGTCTGTATAAGCTATGCACTGGCAAAAGAATTATCCAATCCTGTAATCCCATCAACAACCCCCCCCCCCCCCCCCCCCTTCCGTATCACAAGGTCAGCTTCTGGAAATTAGTTCAAAGTGCCAGGTGCTCTGAACTTTCATGTTGAAAGAATGATTTCTTACAATCTCTAGGAATTTTTGTTTCAGTCTCTGTTATCTTGCCTTCTTTTAACCCGATCTTTACTGTCTCACTTTTACATTGTGCAGCGCAATTACCAGTACTTTTTCATGTTTGTTTCTTCCTCGACTCTTCTCTGCATTTATGTATTTGCAATGTCGGCCTTGTACATCAAGTTTCTCATGGATGAGGGTTATCCAACAGTATGGAAGGCTTTCAAACACTCTCCAGCTTCTTTGGGGCTTTTGATATATTGTTTCATTGCTCTCTGGTTTGTTGGTGGACTCACTGGATTTCATTTGTACCTCATTAGCACCAACCAGGTTAGCTTCCTGACAAGATTGAGTAGTTCTTTTTTTTCTTGATCAATAATTTGTTCTCATTCATGAATGTCATTTCTTGTCAAATACACATTTCACAAATCGAATGCTGGCCAGAAGTGTTGGTGAATTCTTGTGATAATAGTTTAATGGTTAGGTTTGTGATGCCGACTAACTTCACTGCAGCTATTCTTTCTGTATTTTTTAAGTGGAACTTTTTTTGTTGATTCCATGGACAATATTAAAAATATATATTTGTAGTTTTATAAGTTTATGTACAAAAATTGTAGGGACGTTTGGCGTTGTTTAGTTTTTACCATCTGATGTGCCTACTACTTGTGTATATATTCTGTGATGTAGTTGGGATTTTAGGTTACTAGTCTATGTCTATATTTAGAGAGTAGTTTTATCATCTGTGCAATCTTTTGATAATAGCTGTATAATGAATGAAGCAATGCCGCAGCTTCCATTCTGATGCTTTGATTTTGCAGACCACGTACGAGAACTTTCGGTACAGATCAGACAGCAGACCTAATATCTATAATCAAGGGTGTCTGAATAACTTCCTAGAAGTCTTCTGTAGCAAGACAAAACCTTCTAAACACAAGTTCCGGGCATATGCACAAGAGGAAGTGCGACCTCCAACAGTTAGCTTTGGTAGGGAGGTTGAAGAAGAACCGGTTGGTGGTCCTCGGTCAAAAGTTGAAGATGATCTTGAAATTGGTAGCGATCTTTTGAAGATTTCTCAGCGGCGCAATTATGAGGACGTTGATGTAGAAACGGGAGGTCGTCACAGCAATGAGATGGAAGGCATAGTCAATTCCAAGCTTGTAGCAGGTTCAGAATCACAGATTTCTGCAGTTGGGAGTGACGTACGGGTAAGACATTCAACCTGGGATCGGCGAAGTGGGAACTGGGACATGTCATCAGATATACTTACAAGAAGCGCATCAGATGTAATCGAACGGAGTGTGTTTGCCACTGAGGCTGCACATCCATCTCAAGCAGAAACTCACTAGTTAATTGAATTATTGTGCATTCAGAACTTGTGTGAGCAATTTGGATTGCAAATGGCGTTTAACTCATGGTGGCACACCCAAACAGCAAGGAAAAAAAAAAAAATCCTGTCATGCATTTTGACTTTGACTGCCTTGATTGGGTTTTTTTTACCAATCCTTGCCATGTATTTAATATTATTTAGTCGAAAAATTGGGCCCCTTGTGTCGTATATCTGTGTATTTGTCCCATAGCCTCGTACTCTCATCTGACGTTGTGTTGTGTATGGTCCTAGGTCAAGCCAGCGGCGGAGGACGGATGAAAAATAAGATATGGCGAGAGATTTTTAACTTAGTTGTGAGCCACGCTAATCGGATGTATCAAACAGAGCACCACGCACGGTGGGGATTGGTCTAGTCTAGTGTTTGATGATTGAATGCTACGAAACATGTGACATTATGTGTTTACGAATGGAGTGGATGGAAGATTTTCTAGTGTTCGTAATGGGCTAGATTTGGCGCTTGGCTGCTAATATTAAGGAGTATTAAATACTCCAATGCTAGGTTAATAAGTAATTGTTTAGGTTAAAGGAAAGAAAAATAACTGGAAAGCAGAGAAAAAATAATGGAGAATAATAACAAAAGATGGTGAGGAATATGGAGAGAAAATAGTATAGAATTGAACTCTTCTAGTGTTCGCAGTTGGGCTAGACTTGGTGCTAGGCTGCTAATATTAAGGAGTATTAAATACTCCAATGCTAGGTTAAGTTATCGTTTAGGTTAAATGGAAGAAAAATAACAAAAAAGCGGAGAAAAGATAATGGAGAATAATAGGAAAAGTTACTCCAATGCTAGGTTAAGTTATCGTTTAGGTTAAATGGAAGAAAAATAACAAAAAAGCGGAGAAAAGATAATGGAGAATAATAGGAAAAGTTGGTGAGGAAAATGGAAAGAATTACAGGTGGAACAAGTCACGTTGAAGAATCAAACCCATGACCTATTCAATACAGAGATGGAGCTTTACCACTGCGCTGCAGCGATTTTTCTAGTTGAGATTTCATTCTAGTTTAGGTATGGCACGCGCCATGGGCGCCATAACAGGTCCTCCGCCCCTGGGTCAAGGCGGCATTGAGCCACTGCAGGTGGAGCCCACGCATGATGGGGCCCACTGGCAGTGGCTCAATGTCAGCCAGCTCATGGTCCTGTCTGTCAATTGCAAATGCAAGATTCTTCTCAAACTGGTTTTTTCTTCAGCTAATTCTTTCCGGAATGCTCAATGTGCATCTCACCTAGCCCAAGTCATAAGCCCCCCACCCCAGTCTTCTAAGGAGTACGGATGCCAGATTGCTCAAAATGCCATCGGTTTTATGTTCAGTTGGATTCTTCTAAACCGTGTGATTCCCACACCTCCATTCTAGCAGTTGAAAGCATCCAACAAGAAGCTGCCCATCATGTCTTTGCAAGCACGGCAAACTCTTTGTTTGCTTCTATAATTGACTGACGTTTGCTTTGTTTGTAGTGGGAACCCAAGCTGATTCCTGAAGAGCATCTTCTGCTGGTTCTCTGGATTCTGACCACTGCCAAGGACTTATTACTGAAGGACTGGAGCATCAAGCATGCTGAACTGACAGTGACATTGTCACATTGTGATAAACCAGGAGACGACCTCGCGGTCGGCGAGTCCATGACTCCGACCGGGGCATTGAGGCCAGAGTAATAAGGATCCTTGGCTCTTGCGATGGCTGTTTTCATTGAATCCATTTAATCATTCAGGATGCAAATTGCAGAGCAGCATGTTCTGAAAGTGACTACCACTTGCTGACTTCGTAATAATTGGTCTTATTAGGGGAAGTATACAGGTCAGTCAGTGGAGTGGCAAGCTAGGCTGTGTTTAGATCCAAACTTTCCCCCAAATTCTACTATGAAAAAAAAGATTCCCCATCACATCAAAAATGCCGGTACATGTATGAAGTACTAAACGTAGATAAAATCAAAAAATAATTGTACAGTTTAGATGTACTTTGCGAGACGAATCTTTTGAGCCTAGTTAGGCTATGGTAGGACAATATTTACCACAAACAAACGAAAAGTGCTACAGTGCGCTACAGTGTCGGATGTGATGTTTTTGGCCAAATTTTGGCAGATTTCGCCTGCTTTTCGCCTCCACTTTTTGGATCTAAACATAGCCGACCATCTTTTAAGGGCAAAAATGCACTGTAGCGCTGAAAAATACACTGTAACACTTTTCGTTTGTTTGTGGTAAATATTGTCTTACTATGGCCTAGCTAGGCTCAAAAGATTCGTCTCGCAAAGTACATCTAAACTGTGCAATTAATTTTTTATTTCATCTACATTTAGTACTCCATGCATGTGCCGGTATTTTGATGTGATGAAAAATCTTTTTTTTATAGCGAAATTTGAGAGAAAAATTTGGATCTAAACAGGATCCTAGTTGCTTTGCTCTTGTTTGTCAGTGCGCCGCAGCTCTGAATTCGGCGGTTGTTTATGCGCTGGTAAGTCAAGTAGGACGGAATTTGTGGTGTGACATCCTTTGTCAAACCTGGTTGAAACGCGTGAACTCTGCAATAAAACAGCCTATATTCCCATAGGCCAGATTCAGAAAAAAAAAATCTCTGGTTGCTATCGGTAGTACAGGTTTTCTATTCTTTGGGTCAACTGCATTTTGCTCCGTTCTGTCATAATATTCCATGTCAATCCCGCTATTCTCAAAAGCTCTATTCTCTTCATGTACGATTGTATTGTCCCTTGACTGGAAGTTACAGGCACAACACAACCTATTTATACAATTCTTTTCAACCAGTAATCAAATTGCTCAAACAACTCGAGCCGAGCGCTTGCCCTAATCAAAAGAACTCACTTGTGCAAGCTTTATTAATCTTAGATGGTTGCGCCAAGATTTAGCAACTATGTGTGGTGATTTTATATTGCCACAAGTCAGTAACGTAGAGGTTTGTTATAGTGCTTAGAATTAATTATAGCCATTCATTAGTTTTAATCTAATGGTTTAAATTTAGGAGGAACCAATTGAAAGGAACCAAAGTTGTGGACCGAAACCTAAATCATGTGGACCGAAACCTAGATTTTATGGGTCCGGAACCAATGGTTTCTCTGGTTGTTTCATTAAACTTATGGACCGGAACAAAAAAATATATAGATCCGAAACTGAGTTTCTCTCAAGCACCGTAAAAAATCACCAGTAACTATAGGTCTCTTTTGTAGTCTATATTTTAGACCTCGATGACGCATTTCAGATGACCTAGAACATTATCACTGGAAACAGAACACTAGGTTCTTCCCAACTGTGAGAATCTACTTTCTTGTGGCGCTATAACTACTTTCAGTCTTTATTAACGGTACGATACCAACCTTTACGGCTGTGAAGACCGTCGCACTCCTCGTCACTTTTCCTGACGCGTTTTCGATTCATCCTGATCCATGACTGAAGACTCTTTGGTGGTGATCATTCCATGACAGCTACTACTAGTACCACTACCTAGTTCGGTGACGAAGACCTCACTGTACCTACCACTTCGCTGTCCAATTCCCTCGCACAAATTCCGTGAGGCTCCCAGCAGCCAGTACTGGCTGAGAGTGAGGGCATGCTGCAGAGGCCCCAGAAAACACCAGCAGCAAGAGGAGACTCTCTGCCCGTTTTGACCGGACTACTCTTTTGGTCCGTTTCGCGTTGTGCATCGAACGTGGCTGCGCCGTTATGATCCATCGAAGCTCTGACATTGATCGTTGTAGCTGATCTGGTTTGAACCATGAGCTGGCGCCTGGCGGCGTTGAACCTTGAACGTCGCCTCCTGACGCTCTCCATGCTACTCCTGTACCGAAAGCGGCGCGGTACTGGGCTGACCTCTATCACTGAGAATTTGACACATGGACCATGTCACCCTAGCTAGCTCATAACCCCCACTAGCGCAGTAGCTTCTACACGTGTCATGGTATTGGACCGTCTCCAGCAACACTATCACGCCGTTTTGTATTATAATCAGTCCGTTTAGACAAACTTGCTGGAGACGGTGTAGCACCTAGTATCTCCACTTCCGATCTAAGGCTATCAACTGCAATATGAATTTCGCACGGCCATTTGCAGATTCTGCGTGGATAGCCTAAGTAAATCTTAGCGTTCAAATCAAGCCGCTAAACACCTGTCGAGATGATTTTTATAGAGAGATAACTTTTTTTTATGTATGCAACTGTTGTCTTTGCGCATGACTGTGATTTGAAACGTCAACTTTTGTAAAAATGGCTCCACCACCAAACATGATATTCATTGCTAGTCTATCAACATATAGGCTCCTTTAATTTTATAACCTTTGATTTTTAGAGCCATCATTACGTGATTCTTTAAGAGAACATTATGTATGATTTCTAAACCATAGAAATATATATATCTATAACTCATGCATATATGTTTACTTAGCCTATAAGGTGGAAATACAACATGTATCTTAAGTTTGAATTAGGTTTTACAGATTAATAATGGTAAAATTAGCAATTTGAAACGTACATAGACACACTCATAGATATTTAAAAAAATTATAATATCATATGTTGGTAATTTGTATGTAGATTCTATGGATATTTTAAATTTACCTTTTGACAATGGAAGAGCTGATGTAATTTAAAGGGTTACATTAGATTATTTTATCCTAGTGATAGCGGTGCATAATTTGAATTCAAATTTAGGAGTTATTTTACACTCCTACTACTATTTTATAGTGCTAGAGGTGGATAATTTAGATGCAAATATGTAAGCTATTTTATATTATATTGAAGGCAGGTAGATGGTAATTTTTGTTAATGCAAGGAGTTATTTCATATTACATAATATCAAATGTGGGTAATTTATGTATAATTAATTTAAAGGGTTATTTTATATTGTCTTTTATAGTGGAAAATGAGGAAGTTATTTCATATTGTCTTCCATCATGGTGAATGTGGGTATTCTAGATGAAAATTTTCAGACTTATTTTAGATTATCCTTTATAATTGTGACGGTGGAGTGTATAATTCTTTGGTAAATGAAATAGATCTAATATATGGCCATTATGATTACAAAATAAATTAATAAAAATACCTAGGGTCAGCAGTGAATAAATAGCTGTATTTAAGGAGTACTCTACTACACAAGACGTCAAGACTATAGGATTTTATCCCTAGTGGTCAATATGGATAGTGGATACAACCACCTCCACTTGTAGTAAATATTTCAAAGTATATGATTGGTTCTCTGCAACATGCATGGAAGGGCATTCGCGCTCCTGGGTTGAATAAACCTCTTTGCCGATTGCAACGAAAAGTCATCAGAAAGTTCAATCTCCCAGACCCCACAACTTGTGGAGCTTTCAGACTTTGAGTATTTCGCCCTCCTCTATCACAAAGGCTCGATTTGGAGAGTGTGAAATGTTTTAAAGAAAAAAGAAGCAGTGTTCATGTTTAGTGTTGGAGTGTGTAGTGTATCTTCTCTGGGACAGTGCAGTGGAACTTGAGCCAACAAGTATGGCAAAGTTAGGGTGTAGTGAACGCGAAGTGATCATGTTCTAGAGTATGAACCGCGCCCTACAACTCCAATAATTCAAGTTTCCATGAACAGAAGAGGGCAGGCCCGTCACCTTGCAGGCCATTTGACTAGACGTGTGTCCGCAAGTCTTCCTGGCATGCAGAATTGCAGATCCAAGAAGCAAAGCATTGTCAGGCACGAATGCACGCTCACTCAAGCGTGGACTGGCGTTGTCAACAAAGGAATGTAAATGGAACTTTTTAATATTTTGTTTATATTTGTCGGTGCTGAAATCCTGCCAAGTTGGACGTTTGAAACTGTTGCATGCCACAAAGCAATCGTAATAAACAATGGCCAGCAGCCCCCTGCTTGTCTCCCCGGCCCTCCTCATCATCATGTCCATGTAGTAAAATTAAAGGTTCTGACTTCTTCGTCGTGTGTTTGGAAACACCTTTTGCCTTGTTTATGGAAGACAGGCTTTGCATCTCCCTTCGTTTTTTTATTGTAAAATGAATTGATGTTAAACTTAATTGGGCACTGCCCACGAACATTAATTAATATATCGACCTGTAAAATCTGATCTTAGACGTAGTATGAAACCAACAACTCGTCCTTACAGTTGCCGGTGAGGGTTTCAACTCCAAAGCTCATGTGTATTTTCGTTGCCATCATGCATGCTCTCTGAGATGAAAATGTCCGTGGGCGCGCGTGGCCAAACCCTGCATTGCCTTTCTGGAGACAAGCCCTTCGTTTTTCTCTCCTGTCCTCAAGTTTTCGCAGGCACCAGCTCCCATCCGTACAAACTGGCAAATGACGAAAGTTTAAACCGTTTGACGAAATGCGCGGCTAGCCGAGCTACTTTGCAGTGCATGCAAGCTTCCTCGAGCTAAGAAACTTGACCAGCCTCGCTCCTCAGATTTCTCAATAATCTCCGTGCATTTAGGACTCGTTTGGCACAGCTTCTAGACCAGTTTTTCCACCGGTTTTTTATGGCTTCACGTGAAGCTCTGCCAAACACTTTATTGGAAAAAGGTTTCTCCTGAGAAGCTCTCGAGAGAAGAAACAGTTTTTGCACTATGGAACCGAAGCCCAAAAAATTGGCTTCTCCGGCTTTTTTTAGTGAAGCCGTTTTTTAGAAGCCTTGCCAAACGGCCTCTTAATTGCGTGATGTGGCCTTCTAGACGTGTGCTTCTCAAATTACGTGTGGTGCGTTAGTTGTGACGCTGTGGTAGCTACGCTAGCACACGTCTAGCTAGAAAAGTTTCAACTAGGGAAAATAATTCCGACGGAAAACCGCCAGTATTCTAAATTTTTTTTCGTTTCCGGACGACTACGGAAAATGGAAATCCGAAATTTTCCGGCGGATCTGTTTCTAAATTTAAAAATTTGAAAAAATTTGTAAAAGGTTTTTAAAACATTCTGAAAAAAATATGATAAAAAACTAGATGTTTTTCTAAGCCAGTAGCACTTGAAATCGTTCAAATCCAAATTGATTTGATTGGTTAAATTGATGTTTTGGGTTCGGACCCGTTAAGACCATAAAACATGTTATCTTTGGATGACCTTATCCACTCACCGAGCTGGCTCCCTTCAACCGACCGGCCTTTACCCGACCATTTCCTCTCCCCTGCGCCCTTCCCATGCGCTCCTCCGACGAACCGCCGCCGCCGCCACATTCCACCGCGGGGAGGCGGGATTCCGCCCGCAGGCCACGGGATCCCGACCCGAAAGCCTACGTATGTGCAGTTGCCATTGCAACCCCTCCAACCTCCGTAAGTGCAACTGCCATTCCAACCATTTGGTCAGCTGTATGGCTCGTATCCATACGAGGGACCACCGGGAGAGAGATACGAGGAGGAGTGAAAAATGCAGGTACTCATCGTAAGTATCATTATTATTTATCTGTATGTTTCGTTTTCTCTACTTATTCCATCCATTTCATACAAAGTTTTAAATGCAGATACTATGCCTTAGACTGGTTTGGATGGACTACGGTCTATGGATTATCTTGTAGGTTTCATATGCGCTTTGGACTTCTTTGGATCGACAAGCCTATTCACTGTGTTGTAATAATTGGACTACGGACTTTTGCATTTGGACTTTGGACTAATTGTAATAATTTTAATGGACTTTGGACTATGTAGGTGTGCACTTTGGACATGAAGTATGTGTTAAATGTTGTGTTTCTAATTGTTTGGTGGAGTTTCATATATTCTATGTACTATGAACTGTCAATGTACACATAATTAGGGAAAACTCTGCCAAAATTTTCAATTTTTACATATGCACATAAATTTTCCAGCTTTTTCCCATCGTTTTCTTCATTTTCCGGTCAAAAACCACGGAATTCCGACGGAATTTTCCGGAGTTCCGACCGAAAAATCCAGTTTTCCGTTTTTTGAATTTGAAAACTGCTTCCGTTCGGAAACCACGGAATCCGGCGGAATTCCGTCCGGAATTCCGTTTCCGGATGAGTCCGGGATTAGAATTATAAACGGAATGATTTTCCCTGGTTCCGACTCGATCGGGGCCATAATGACATAATGGTAATCTCCCGGCAACATGCAGTTTGGAGCAAATGAGTTTCACTTTCACTGGTAGTTTCCATTATTGTTTCGGTAGAATATACTTCCTATGTTCCAAATTGTAAATCATTGGATTTTCTAACTAGACGTCAACTTTGACCACTCATTTTATTCAAAATTTATAGTTATTATTTATTTTCAATGTGATCTATAAGCGTATTTCAGAATTGTACAATTATTTTCAATGTTAATTTGGAAATGCGTATATGATATATGAGTGTATGTTGTGCTTATTTATTTTTATAATGATAAATCCCATTAATTTTGATGTAGTTTTGAGGGGATATTTTCATTTTTTTTTTAGTCATGACAGAAGTGGGTTACTTAATACAAATATAAATGGTTACATAGATATGCAATTATAGTGGCAATCATGGGTAATTTATATTTATATTTAAGGGGCTAATTAAAATATCTTTCACGATAGTATAGATGTGTAACTTTATTGTAACTTTATAGAGTTATTTCAAACCACTTTGCATAATGAAATATCAGATAATTTATATATCAATTTATGGGATTATTTGGATCATCTTTCATAATGAGCAATTAGTCTACGAATTTAGGAGGATTAATTTAAATTATGTTTCACAATGATATATGTGTAATTAAAAAAAGCTCTCATGGCTACTATTATTCGAGCCTATACTTTATTTATTTTTTTCTAGCACATCTTGTAAATAGAGGTCCCATTTGAAGTCTTTCATTTGTAATAGCAAAACAAAATAGTACTGTTTCCCCTGCATTCAAATAATAGGGCAACACAACATGGCAACTTCCAAGCAACTTCTGCTCGTGTGCTTGATTTTTTTTTTTCTCTCTGATATAGTGATATCGTCTACGGCATGTTCGTGCCGGAGCGTCGGACTGTCGGAGGACGCACGCTGCTATGTAGTAGTACTTCTAGTTGCCTTGGTTGGCCTGGTGGCTATACTGTAGTACGGTCAAAACTGACCTCTAAAGCAGAAAATTTGCTAGAGTGGTGCTTCAAAGTTCAGGAAAATATCTTGGGCCTATTGGCCTGTACGTGCCTAAGATGCAGAGGACTTGGTCAGGGTGCGAGAACTCGTGTCAACCTTGCCACCTGACACGATTCCTTTATTGAACAAACCGTTTAACGCCATCGTATTGCTTGGAGGAGAACTTTGGCGTTCACGAAATTATCTCATTTAACACGCCGTCATTGAAACAAAAAGGAATTCATATCGTTTACCACAACACCAAAACGCCACTCTGGTTGAGCTACTAGCTAAGCTAGCTAGCTACTGGTAAAAGGTACCCCATCGATAATTATAGATCGTCATTAATTTTAGAGACAAGGTGTGACTATCCATTTTATTAAAACTTATATAAAATTTATTTATTTTGTTATGGTTTACTTTATCGCTATATGTATTGTATGTAGGCATGACTTTATTTTTAGTGTTAACGCTTTTTAAATATAAGAAAAATGGCTAAACATCGCACTCAAAAGTTTTAAAAAAATCTATATAATTTAGAAAAGAGGGAGTACAAAATAAAAAAAATGAAGGGGTGGAAAACCAACAAATCAAATCAATTAAGAAAGAGAAAAGACACCCGAAATTCGTTCACGGTGGAAATCAAACCCGGGTGAGCGGCCTGCACGACGGCAAGGCTTGCCACCCGAGCCTGGTCCTGAGGGAGTACAAAATACGGTGTAATGTTATTTTATTGCTTGAATCAAGCACTGATCTGACCAGATGTGGCTCTAGTAAAATTATTAAACTTATTTTATACATAGTGCATAGGTACGTACACACTCATCATATCCCATCTTCATGAACATATACACACACAGGGTATACCCATGTGGTCACGCATGTACCTTGGAGAGACCGAGGGGGCGAGTTTAACTTTTAAGTGCGTGTCTTGCTGAGGCGTCTAAGGAGGGAGAAAAACAATGAGCACTCCCGCGTTTTAAAATAATAGACGTTTTGGTTTGCGTGCGGTCATCATATTTTAGAATTGATCATCAATATCTTTTTAAATATTTCAGTTTAAATTTTAAAAATGTGATTAGATTCATCTTCAATTGTAGTTTGAAAATATTACATATATATTTTTTTAATATATATACTATTATTAATTGACGGTCAAAATAGTGTCTTGATGACCATACCGCTGTCTAAAACGTCCATTTTTCTGAAACTGGAGGGAGTACTAAAAAAGAATCATGTCATTAGGCGTTCCTCGTTCCTCTAACCATGGGTAACTTGGGAGAGATTGAGGGGATTTTTTTTTTTAATTGTAAAGATGAAATTGATGAAATCACCTTAAACACTAAAATAGGAAAGCGCTAGGATATATATCCTGAAAAATACAAACAAATGATGGAAAAGCTAACCACTAAGGCCATTCTTAGTGAGGTGCTATGTCAGCAATTCTGATGATGTGGCAGTAGTTAATAAATTGAAGGGAGAAATGAAATGAGTTTCATCTAAATAAAACCATATCACACTGTTACCTAGACATGTTGTATCTTACATGTTGCTGCGCCAAATAAAACCATGCATTCTTAGTGGTTGTTTCAACCGTTATTTCAATATCCTTTAGTCAAACTTGAAAACACAAATATAAAACCATCTACTGAGAATGGTCTAGTTAAGTATACTTTACTCAAACTTGACTCAATGTCGTCAAGAGTGACAACTGCGTATGGGGAGAGTAAATAACTGCATTATATGTAGAGTAAGTATACGATGTATTATAAAATAATGACACACTAGCGCTTTCGGCGGTTAATCTTCTTTTTCGTAGTAAGAGACTTACCGTGATGCTCAATCACTTTTCATGCGGTGTGGCAGTGCATCTCACACATGACACAGCCACCGCGGTAGCGCTGAGATCTGCTTTGCCCTCTCGTACGTAAGCGTCTTGTAGAGTTGTCTTAGGATCCGGTCAATGCTACACAAACCGTTCAATAATGGCATGAACGTATGTTTATCGATCGGTTAGACTAACATTACCAATCTGCTGACCTACTGTTTAAACTCTGTTCTGTTTACAGTTTGTATGACAATTTTTATACTATTATGTCATTTAAATTTAACTTTGTCTACAGTTTTGCACGACTATTTTTACACTCTGGTGATCTCTAGTCTTAAAAGACACCCTGGCGCGCCCACTAGGTGCCCCCACCTCGATCGATCGGTCACGATGAAGAAAAAAAGGGTAACACGCGCGCCGGATTTTTTCTAAGGCATGCATGCATGCAAATAATAAGCCAGCTATTAGTTTGATCAACTGTTCCATTGATCCCTTTTGGAAAGGATGCATTTCCTCCTCCGATCCGTCATCCCGGCCTGAACACGTTATACCCGAGATAGACAAATTCGCGTTCGCGTTCCCGGCCGCCGGTCGCGCGTGCATGCATGGAGAAAATAGACAAGGCACTTGCACCTGTTTAGTGTTTAGTTTCTAGATCATCGACGTACGTGCATGGTCGTCATCGTTTCAGCATTGCCTTTGACTACACTGTAATAATATAACGATATTCGTGAGCTATGCTATAGTAGTATGTGTACGCCCTACACTATTAGAGTGCTTACGTACCACACTACAGTAGACGGCCGGCGTCGTCGTCTCCGTAGCTCAGGTTCGGATAGATGGCGCGAATTTTGACCAGGGTTGACCCATGTCGTCGGCAGTACGTGCTACGCAGCTAGCAGGGCAGATCCACATCCACGAATAAATTTAGCAACGGCCCGGCCGCGCGCCGTCGTCACGCTTTGACTCTCCTTGTGGTAATTAAACACTCTATATACTACTACCTCTCATGTGAACGTATTTATAATTAATTAAACAGCCAGCCGAGATTATACTACATGCGACCGATGCGAATGCTTGGTTAGTTGCGGAGTTTGCCTAATTTACACGTACGGCCTAGTTGTGGGCACAGTCGTCTAGATGAACGGATGGCGATGGCGAGCCGGTGGGTCCCGGCTGCGGTCAGCGCGGGCGACCCGGTCCAAATCTGAACCGCGCCTTTCCCGGGCGGCCGGCGGCGCGCGCGCAACGCACACATGCGCATGCGCCCTCCCTCTGTAGTCTCTAGCTCATGGACCGTCGTCGACGTGTGCACGTACGGCGGTTCATCCATGGACACATACATATCGTGTCCGTCCGATCCGGCCGTCGTCTATATATAGCCGGCCGGCAGCTCGTCACGTTAGTCCCGCCCGCCTCGTGCTGAGATCCAACAACGGAGTAGTGATCCATCGAACAAGTGCACGTGCTTTGAATCATCTATCTGCACTGCACCTCCACTTCCCCCCCTCCGTCCAGTTTTGCTGCCACAGCAGCCTGCACGTCCGTCTCCGTGCACGTCCATTCAAAGTCTCCGCCTGCACCCGGCCACCTCTAGCTTCGTCGCACTACGTGTGCTACCTGCTATTAGCAGCCTGCTGCTAGCTACTAGAGCCGCCATCGGATCAACTCCAGTACGTATACGTATCGTCATCAGCCACAGCGACCTGTCGTGTCGTTGCATTCGAGCGGCGGCGGCGGCGGCGGCGGCATTGCCGCCCCGGCGCGGCCGGCCGGGCGGCTGGACGTGACCGCGCAAGCGTTAGTGGTGGTTCTTGCTTGGTGGGAGATAGACGATACATGGCGGACGCGCGCCGACTGATGGCAGGCTGGCCGCCGGCGGAGGAGGAGGACGGCGACGCGGTCTTCTCCGGCGAGTACCAGAAGCTGGAGATGTCCACCATGGTGTCCGCGCTGGCCCACGTCGTCGCGGGGGGCGATGACGACGACGACGGCGGCGCCGGGTACTACCACCAGCCGTGGGCCGCCGCCGGTGGCCGCCGGGTGGGCGATCCAGCCGCATTGGCGCCGGCGGCGCCCGGCGGCGGCGGGTACGTGCACCACCACTCCCGCCGGGGACGGGGAATTTGCAGCAGCTACTGCCCGTCTCCGGCTGCCGCACCGACACCGGCGGATAATCACCTCTTCGGAGCAGGTTAGCGAGCACAAAAAGCATGCATTTTTTTTTCGTTTATTCTATTCGGACGGAGATCGCCTGCTGAAGGTTAACAAAACACTCACAGCTACTACGTGTGCGCAGCGCGACGAATAATTAATCCTAATAACAAATGAAAACAAGCTATTAATTAGTACTGCTTATAATTAAAGAACAGCGATCGCGTGACGTGTGCTCTCGCCTTTATTTATGTTTTTTTCCCCTTCTTTTCAAGTTGGGGTATCTTTTCGTTACGGTTCCGTCTTAATCACCATGTGTTAGTCGTGCAGCAGGCAGGATCAGAGGTTGGTGTTAATAGTACAGTATTGTTTCGATGAATATGCTTTGCTTGCGCCTAGGCGAATGCTACGTCAGAACCACTACTGCTACTAACTACTGGCCATCATGGGCTTGCACGTTTGGCTTGCTTGGACTTTTGAAAAGCGTGGTGTACTACGCACTTGTTTTTTCAATTCCTTACAAATTCAAAGACTTTTCTTCTTTTTTTTTAAAAAAAAAGCGCATACCTCTTGTTGGATTATTTACTCCAATCAAATGAGAAGTTGTTGATTAAACCATGCATGATGTTCTTCTACGTCACGTTGTCTGTGTAGAGAGTGTTTGGATAGACAAACTGTTGCGAAAAAGTTATTTTATCTAGTTTATTTCGAAATCTCTTGATCCCAGAATCGAGTCGTGCACAACGCCAAAAGTATGCGGATTCAGCTGGTGCGCACGACATGCGTTCAGAAGGTTTCGAGAGAAATTTAAAGCGGAAGAAAAAACATGGATGCAAATGAGAGTTTGCATGTGGATCTCACAATAGTCACGTCTCACCAAGAAAGATTAGGCAAGTTGCTCCATAACTCTCCAACTCCCAACAAACATTCCACTAGAGCAATTACATTACATTGCGCATATATAGGGTCGCCTAAGTTTTAGAATTGGTATGAATTTTTTCTTATTAAATTTGTTTTAAAAACGGCACGGTGCTATTCTTCTAATGGCACGGTGCTATTTTAAAAACGGTCTTATTTTGTGTTCAGGGAAAAAACTTATTCCCTGCACTCGTGCTAAGGGGTGGTCAATGGTACTGAAATTTTGCGTAGAAATTCAATGGATCTAGTTCAGAAAGCATGGAATCATATTTCTATTTATTTGTGAGCTAATAATTACTAAAAAAATTTGGCGCTAAATAAGTAGAATGATACACACTGCGGCAGCATCTATCACTTATATGGGGTGTTTGGTTCACCATAGTCGTGTCGCATTATTGCTACGAGATACTGCTACAGCGATGACTAGGAAAGGAGACGACGTAGGGCATGCCTTGTAACATGCAGAGGAAGCTACGTACGTACTTACGTGCCTGCGGTGTCAGCGCTGGCCGATCGGCGATATACGGATAGATGCGTATTAAATACACCCCCACACAGAAACACGACCCGATGCCCCATGCCGGAAACCAACGCATCACAGTCAAACGCGACGCACCTATATATCGACCAGCCGCATTGCTAGCCCTCTCGGCCTCTCAGAGTCTCACACTACGCACGGCACGGCAGCAAGACCAGCGCGCTCTAGTGTGTACAGTGTACTCATCTCTACCGTCACGCAGGAGAAGCGGCCATGGAGGAGCACTCGCCCACGGCAGCCGGCGAGCCGAGCGGCGGCGGCGGCGGCGGCGGCGAGCGGCGGTACCGCGGCGTGCGGCAGCGGCCGTGGGGCAAGTGGGCGGCGGAGATCCGCGACCCGCACAAGGCGGCCCGCGTGTGGCTCGGCACGTTCGACACCGCCGAGGCCGCGGCGCGCGCCTACGACGAGGCCGCGCTCCGCTTCCGCGGCAGCCGCGCCAAGCTCAATTTCCCCGAGGACGCGCGCCTCACCGCGCCGTCCTCCACCACCGCGGTCGCCGCGGCTCCTCCGGCGCATGCTGCGGAATCGTCCACGGCGGTGGTCGGAGCGGCCTCGACGGGCGCCTACTACCCGGCCGGCGCCGCCGGCGTCTCCGACGACTACCTGCAGTACCAGATGCTTCTGCAGGGGGCCAGCCAAGGGAGCCACGGTGGGTATCCTCTCTACTATGGCGGCGGCGGCGGCGACATGAGCAGCTCGTCGGGCTCCTACTCGTTTCTTCCCGCCTCCACCGTTACTGTGGCTTCTGTGCCGTCATCGGCGGCCTCCTCTGCTCCGGGCTACGACGAGGCGGCAGCGCAGTGGACCGGCTGGCCAGAGAGTGCGGCGTGGACCTATCCGGCGGCCACGGGTTCTTGGTCTGGTTCAAGCCACTGTTATCCACCGTCAACTCGCCCTCCCCAATAGTCCATGCTCCGTATTCCTTCATCCTTCTTCCCTGTTCCATAATGCGTTCGTCTTCTTTTTCTTTTCTTTTCTTTTTTTTTTTTGTCTCCCCAAAGAAGAATACCTGTGCGATTGAGTAAGGTAGATGGTTTTGTTCAAGATGCATGAATCCGTGCAAGATCCCGAAGAAGGTAGCAATATTGTGTTTCTCCTTTGCTTGGTGGTACGGTGTTGATCCTGTATTAATCATGCGATAATGATTTTTAATTACAAATTAATGGAAAAGCACGTGATTAATAACATTCCATTAAAAACACTTATTTATTTGCCCATGAGGCAGTGTGCGTGACGCTGAGGTCCTATCATCTGAATCTGATCAAGAACTCATTAGCAGCCACCGGCGCGGAGCTAGCTGTCTAGCATGAAGCACGTGGGTGTTGTGTGAAATTCTCCTTTACCAAATGTTGTAACTTCAATCAATTTTCTTTATGTAAGAACTTATTAGCAGCCCACCATTGCTTTGTACGAACAAGGAAGAAGAAGAGAGTCGCTCATCTCTGCCTCCCGCTCATGGTCCTCTGATTCCCTAGATTTTGCCAAGTCTCTACTTTTAACATACATCATTTTGCATAAGATGTGAGTGAACTCCTTACTCTTGCATCAACGACGGTAAAACTAGAATTGCATTAGTGTTTTTGCAGACTTGCACAAACTCAAATTTTAACTACGATTCAAGGCTCGAGTTGAATGACCCTTGCCTAGCAAAAGCGAGTTCCTTCGGTTACTTAAGGCTAGCCTCAGGAGTTTAATTTGGGTTAAGAGTTCATCACAATCCAGTGAGTTTGAAGGTAAGGGAGCAGTGAGTTTGAAGGGAAGAGAGTGTAGGTGTGCAACGAGGCACCAAGGTTTCGCTACCAATAACATGGTAGTCATGGTGACAAATTAAAGGACCAACAATGGGCATGGCAGGGATAAGGTTTCACTACCGACAACATGTTAGCGAGATGATGGTGGTAGCAATGGTAGCCATAGAATATAGGGAGGTTAATGATCAGTATGGCAACAAGTTGAGAGCATCACTAGCCATTTGTGGCGTATGATTGGTAGGGTGCTTGTGTCATCCATGATGTGTTAGACGTGGCAGAAATGACAGTGAGACCCATTGAAGATGAACGATGGAAGTGGTGATGGGGTTGAAGCCCCAAAATGATGGAGTCAGACCAACCCTGAGCTTATCAATGGTGCTCATTGACACTAAGGATGGGCGAGGGAAACACCTAGTGGGAGAAGTCACATAGAAAACACTAGGTGAGATGGAATTTACACGTTGTCTTTTCAGCGGCCAACTATTCAAGATGTCATAAATCTAATAGTGATAATGCACATGTAAGCACATTTTTTCTTTTTGCGAAGCAAGGTAGGATGATCTTCTATGAACCGCACTCCCAACATCATGGTTGATAATGGCGATCAGGCTCTGTTTCTCAAACAATGCCGCGCACCCCTCGCTCTCCCAGCCCCACCCGCTCCTCGCCGGAACCCTCGTCCCCGCCGTCTGCCACTCCGGCGTCGGCGTCCACCCTCAACCCCAATGCCCTACCTTTTCTAGGTTTCGCTGCTGGCTCTTCAGAGAGGGTGCGCCTCAGTGCCTCGCCTCTCACTCTATCAGATGAAGATTTGTCGGATGATGATGGCTACGTCTCGCCGTCCTTCCTTGAGGCGGTGCAGCGCAAGGGTAAGCAGGTCGCCGCCCCTTCTCCGTCCATGGGAAATGGAGTGGGGCGCGCTGATGTCGTTCCTCCAAGCCCAAGGCGTGGTGGCTTCATGGCTGATGCGCGTCACACAGGGGATTACCGCCTGAGGGAGGGCCACCGCTCTGTGGGCGCTGCAGCGGAGGACGGCTGGACTACGGTGGTCCATCGCCGGGGCCGTCCTGCGGCTCACCGCGGCCCCTCTAGGGCTCCACGGCCGTCGCATCCAGTTCCTCCTGAATTGGATGGTCGGTGCTTCAACTGTCTCTCTTGGGACCATGTGGCTGCGGCTTGTCGTGCGGCGTCGCGTTGCTTTCGTTGCAATGACGAGGGTCATCAAGCGAAGGACTGCTGGCATCAACGGCGTCGGCGCCGCCGGCTTTCTTCGAAGTCCGGCGCAAGTGCGGAGCACCCACCGGTGGGCCGCGTCGCTCTCCCCCGAGCCCTCCCCCGAGGTCTCCTTCACCGGTGCGTATGGAGGTTTCTGGTGACACTCTGTCCGCTAGGTCGGCGTCGTCAGGTAGCTACCAGGGCCGCCCGGACATCTGTGTGTCCTCTCCTTCCCCTTCTCCCTCACCGGTTGAGGAGCAGGATCTTGCGCCGGAGGTGGTGGTCATCCCTCGCACCGCATCTCTGGACGAGGAGGAATCTCGCCTTAGCCTTGCGCTGGTAGCGACCGTCGGAGGGACGCGGCCGGTTGTCTCGCCTGACCAGGTTCATTGCTACCTGATTTCTCATCATGGGATCGGGGGGGAGCAGTTCACGGTCCACTCTTTCTCCCCGGAAGATTTCTTGGTCGTTTTTCGGTCGGCGGAGGATTGTGATCGCGTCCTTCATGGTCCTCCTCCCCAGTCCCCTCCCTTTCGCCTACTTTGGAAGCGCTGGCTGCGTCTTTCCTTGGCTACTCCTTGCACGATGCGGTACTGGGTGCTGTTGGTTCTTCGTGGAATCCCGGCACACGCATGGTCAGTTGACACTGCACAGAGGGTTCTGGGTTCATCTTGTGCGGGGATTGAGCTTGATCGGGATACTGAGGCCAAGATTGACCTGAAGCGTTTCGTGTTAGCGGCCTGGTGTCTCAATCCAGACCTGATCCCGTCCAGACGCACGCTGTGGGTGCCGGATCCGAAGGAGCCGCATGCGCCAGGCAATCTGTTCCTCAAGGAACATGAGATGATCCGTTCGAAGCTAAGTGGGCTTAGGTATGAGATTACCGTCGAGGTTGCCGAGTTACAGCATTGGTTTGTCAGGCCTGAGAGGGAGGTTTCGCCGGATGCGAGGGACTCGGATGACGACAATGACTTCCCTGGGTTTCATGACTCGGGTGATCATGGCTGGGAGCCGTGTCCACGCCAAACAAGGTTCTCTACCGATGCTTCCCTTCCCAGGCTAGGGCCTGGCTAGGGGGATTCGTTCCAGTATGACGGTCGCACGGCGGCGGTGATGGTCGGCACGGCGGTGCTGGGGGGCACGGCCACTCCGCTGCCGGTATTGGAGGGGAAAACTTTTGCTGCTGCATGGACTTGGTCTGGATCCGTAAAATTTGGAAAAGTTGGAGGCACGACTTACGGGCCGTCGTCACGGGAGCAGGTTGACCTGTGTCCCCGTTCTTCCGCTGAGGCCCCTGGCTCTACTATAGCTTTTGCCCCGGTGGGCCTTGAGCCTGCTGGAGTTTTGGCGTCTTCTGTCAACCCAGTGTTGCAGCGGGATTCCTGGGTTGATGGTGATGCCTGCTCAGTGGTATGGCGTGACAGCGGCATGGGCGGTTTTTCAATTGCCGAGCTTTTGGCGCAGGATCCGGTTCTACTCGCTGGGTCGCACATCGTCTCCGTCACGAGCTCCTCTTTGGTGGAACCGGCTCCATCGTCGCCTGGGACTGCATCTCTTGAGCAAGCTGCTGGGCAGTTCGTGCCGTCGTCTCCGGTACCTGACCTGTTCGAGCAACTGGGGAGCAATAATTTTGGGCCGTCGTTGCCTGTCGGGGGTGAATTGGCCCCATCCTCTACTGAAGCAATGGCGGGAGCTTCTCAGCACGGGCTTGCTTCAGATGGTGCCACAGGGGAGCAGGCTCCTGTTAGCTCACCATCGCGTATGGCAGCTGCATTTGCCGACTCCATCAGGGCACCGTTACGCACTCCGATGGCGGCAGCTCTGCCGCGCCTGCGTACCTCCAGGCTCCAAACGCCGTCGTCTAATGAGGTTCGTAGAAGTGCCAGATTAGCAGCAAAAAAACAGTTCAGAGCCTCGAATGTTGAGGTTCAGGCAAAAAATGTGCTAATTAAAAAGCTGGGCTTTGTTGCTGAAAATGAACCTGTTGACGCTGATGCGGTCGTCGCGAACTGCAGGTCTTTTCAGGGGCCGGTGTCGGAGTCCAAGTTCTCCGCGCTCTCAGAGCTCTTCCCCAACATGGAGTGGGACGAGTTGGACGTCGCGACGGCGTCGGACGCGGCTTGAGAGCTCGTGGCTATGCTCTCCCGGTGGTCGCCTGATTGTTACTTTATGGATTCACAAAATATTTTCTTTTGGAATGTGCGTGGCCTGAATAGCCGTGCACGTCGTAGTTCTGTTAAAGAGTTTGTCGTCCAAAACCAGCTGTCCTTGGTTTGTCTGCAAGAGACTAAGCTTGAGGTCGTTTGTAAGGATTTGATGAATGAAATGGTAGGGGCTGAGTTTGAGTATGCTGCGCTTCCTTCTGTCGGTATGTCGGGTGGTATTATCATCGCCTGGCGATGTGATATCTGGTCGGTAACGGCCGTCGCGCCCCGGTCCTGGTCCATCACGGCCAAGGTTGGGCTTTTGTCGTGTGAATCGCTAGGTTGGTGGTTAACAGTGGTCTATGGACCATGCATAGATGTCAATCGGAGAGAATTTCTCCAGGAATTAAGTGAGGTGCGCTGCACTCGTCCGGGACCGTGGTTGGTAGGGGGAGATTTTAATATGATTTACATGGCAGCTGATAAAAACAATGGCCGCCTGAATCGCCGGGTAATGCGTTGGTTCAGTACCTTCTTGAATGATGCCGGGCTAGTTGAATTACATCTCAATGGCAGGCTCTTTACTTGGAGTAGTGAGCGTGGCCACCTGACCCTAGAGAGAATTGATCGGGTCTTTGCTTCGACTGATTGGTTGGACGCCCTGCCAAATCATTGGCTGCGAGCGTTGTCGTCTGATTGCTCTGACCATTCCCCTTTGCTACTCCAAACTTGCTGTGTTCCCTGGGCCAAGCGTCGTTTTAGGTTTGAGAGCATTTGGCCACAATTTGAGGGCTGCTTGGAGGTCGTCAGGGCAGCATGGGAGCTGCCGTCTTGGAATTTAGACGCATGTCGCGTCTTGGATTGCAAATTGCGCAACACAGCCAAATCGCTGAAAAGTTGGAGTGCCAAACAGGTGGGTAGCGTTAGGCTCCAGCTTGCAATGGCCAGGGAGCTGGTGTTTCAGTTTGACACGGCTCGTGAGAGCCGTGACCTCACTGCAAGGGAACTTCAGTTCCGTAGTCAGTTGAAATTCAGATGCCTTGGCCTCTCTTCCCTGGCCAGGACCATTGCTAGGCAGAGATCACGGCTAATGTTTTTGGAAGCGGGAGATGCAAACACCAAGCTTTTCCACCTCCAAGCCTGTCACAGGAGTCGCAAAAACTTCATTGCAGACCTGCACGTCGAGGGGAGACCTATTTTTGAACCGAACCTCATGTCGTCTGCGCTCTTTGCTCACTTCAATGAGATCTTAGGTAAAGAGTTCACTAGAGCGCATAGCATAAATCTGCACCGGCTGACCTTTCCAGAAGTTAATCTTGACGGAATAGATCACTGCTTTACTGAGGAAGAAATCTGGAATGTGATTAGAGAGCTTCCGGCAGAGAAGGTGCCGGGCCCTGATGGTTTCACTGGGATGTTCTACAAGGTAGCTTGGCCGATCATTAAGGCTGACGTGATCAACGTGCTCAATGCCTTTTGGTCGCTGGATAATAGGAGTCTCTTCCTGATCAACGATGCTCTGCTGGTATTACTGAGAAAAAAGCCTTCACCAAAAGAAATCAAGGACTACAGACCAATAAGTTTAGTACACAGTTTCAGTAAACTGGTCACCAAAGTGCTTGCTGAGAGGTTGGCTCCTAAACTTGATGGTCTGGTTTTGAAGAATCAATGTGCTTTCATTCGAAGGAGATCTATTCATGACTGCTTTAGAGCAGTTCAGCTAACCTGCAGGCTGATGCACCGGAGGAAACTGAGCTGTGTGCTGCTGAAAATTGATATTGCCCGTGCATTTGATTCAGTTTCTTGGCCCTTCTTGCTAGAACTTCTTGAGCATCGGGGTTTCTCCCGGCGTTGGCGTAACTGGATTTCTGCAGTTCTTAGCACAGCAAGCACCAGGATTTTGCTCAATGGCAAACCAGGTCGACGCATTTGTCATGCTAGAGGGTTACGCCAGGGTGATCCGCTCTCTCCAATGTTGTTTGTTCTCGTTATGGATGTGCTTAACTCTATGATTGATCTAGCAGACAGCGAGGGGCTATTCTCATCGCTGGGACATGAAGACATCAGGTGCAGGGCCTCCCTCTATGCGGATGACTTGGTTGTTTTCATCAAGCCGACGCGTCGCGACGTCCTAGTGCTGCGGGCTATCCTGGATATTTTTGCTGGAAGCTCTGGTCTGTGCACGAATCTGGACAAATGTTCAGTCACACCGGTTTGTTGCTCGCCAGAGGAACTGACTCTGGTCCAAGAAGCTCTCGGTTGTCAAGTGGCACTTTTCCCCTGTAATTACCTTGGGGTCCCGTTAAGTTGCAAGAAACTGACCCGCGCAAGTGAACAGGCACTTGTTGACAAGGTCGCTTTTAGGATTCCAAAATGGAAAGGTAATCTTCTGAATCTTGCGGGAAGGACAGTGCTAGTTAAGAGTACTTTATCAGCCATCCCAGTGCACATATCGATTGCCACAGGTTTGTCGGCGTGGGCTATTGGGGCCATTGATAAGCTGCGACGAGGCTTCCTGTGGTCGGGCTCTGATATGCTGGTGAGAGGCAAAGCCAAAGTCGCCTGGAGTTCGCTGTGTCGACCAATGGTGTATGGTGGGCTTGGCGTGCCGAACCTCTCATTCTTAGGTCTCGCCCTTCGTGTCAGATGGTGCTGGTTGCAGAAGGTTGAGCCTCAACGTATATGGGTACAGCTCCCCTAGATTACTGAGAGGCCGGTGAGGGATTTATTCAGGGCTTGTGTTGACATTGTGGTCGGCGATGGCAAAACAGTGTTGTTTTGGGTCGATAACTGGCTGGAGGGTCTGGCAATTGAGGTGGTCGCGCCCAATTTGTTTGCTGCAGTACCCAATCGTTTTCACTGCAGAACTGTTGCCGAGGGGTTGCTAAACAGATGTTGGATCAAAGATATTAAGCGCCCTCTATCAGTCTTGGCTGTGCGGGAATACATTGACATTTGGGAGAGAACGGCCGGTATCATGCTGAGTGATCGACCAGATCAATTCTTGTGGCGCTTCTCGTTGGACTCCCAGTACTCGTCGGCAACAGCATATCGCGCGTGCTTCCTGGGAGCTACCTCACTGATTGGTGCGAGAGTGCTGTGGAAAACCAAGGTGCCGTCCAAAATCAAGTTTTTTGCATGGTTGGCCATCCAAGATCGTTGTTGGACAGCTGAACGGCGGAGGAGGCATGGTCTGCAAGAGGAAGACTCTTGTGCCCTTTGCGACCAGGGTGTCGAGACCATGGACCACCTCCTGGTGGGCTGCAGTTTCACCAGGGAGGTTTGGTTTAGGGTGCTTAGTGTTCTAAACTGGACTAGCAGGATGCCGGGAAATCATCCGAGCTTCGTCGACTGGTGGCTGCAAGCGCGGAAAGGTTTGTTAAAGACGGTTAGGCGAGGTTTTGACTCCCTAATCCTGCTCGTCACTTGGGTAATTTGGAAAGAGCGCAACGAGAGAGTGTTTCGACATAGAGCGGCAATGCCGTGGACTGTCGTCTCCAGGATCTTGGATGAAGCGAATAGTTGGCTGTCGGCGGGGGTCTCAGATCTTGGTCTCCTGCTTGCAGGTGTAGATGTTTCGAGGTCGCAAGCAATGTCTGTAAATTAAGCCTTGTCAGGTGGTCGCCGCGGTCGCTCCCGGTTAGCCTAGGCTGACCGTACTTTGTTGATTGTTTGTTTCTCTCCCTCTTAATGAAAAACGTGCGTTGCGCGTTCGCGAAAAAAAAATAATGGCGATCACAAATAACTATAAATTTATTTGTTTGGTGGGGGAGAATCCATGTGTGTTTTCTGCATTATTACAACGTTACTTCCATGGATCAATCACTACATCCACCAATATCATCTCCGGTCATGTGACTGGCCTTTCCAACCAATTTTTTTGTGACTGTGGGCTGAAACTTCATGAGGCAACCTAGTACATGTTTGCTCATGTATCTTCTTTATTTTCTTTAACTGTTCTTTTATGTGCATTGTATTTTATTTATTTCACAATTTATATTAGTGCTCCACATACCTTATGTTTTTAAAATTTCTATACGCTATTTATTTATTATTTTTATACACTATTTATTTATTTTATCCTTACTGGTACTACCTAGTACGACTTTACCTTTTTTAGTTTGTGAATCTTCTTTATCTAAAATATGTGTAGCATCAACTCTTTGTTTTGTTTTGTTCATCTTATATTTTGTTTTGTACTATTCCCTCGAACAAATGGAACAATAATATGAACTAATAGAGTATACGTTATATGCAATGTTAGATTAGCAACGGAACATAACAAAATTACCCTGTCCCTTAATGTAACAACTACATTATTATCTTAATGTCTATGATATGGTCCATGGAATCGTGGTTTGAGTGGTCCCACGGTGTGTTTCGTATCATTTGCACTATGAGATGTTTTATGGTGTATTTTTCTACCATTCTCCTAATATTCTTTAGGTGTTTCTCTCTAGCAATGCTTATTCGATAAATCAAAATCACGTTATTAAACCATTTACTTAGTAGGCTAGATTGCGGATTCTCTAAAATGAAAACTGGAATAGGTGAAATCAGGTTCCAAGCGTTCCTTCCCCTGGGCGGGACAAAGAATTAGTCTCCACAAATGCTCCGCAATTCAATTTTGTTATGGCAATTTTTTTAAAAAAGAATCATATGGTAGCCGTTTAAGGTTGTCTTCGCTAAACCATCCATCCCACCGTTTATATTTGAAATTGTTTTATATAAAATGCGCGTACAGCCGTACAGGTACAAATGTTTCCCCTCCATTTTGACCAAACGTCGAACAAGTTGACGACGGCGTCAGCGACGGTGCGCCGGCTTCGAAAGCCGAAACGGAGCCGGACCCACCGCTCGCGGTCCGCAACCACCGCCGTCCGCCACGCCCCCTTCGGTTCTCCAGTCCCTCGCGCGCACGTCAACGCGCGGGCCCACGTGCCCCCGCCCCCCTAGGTCATATCCCAGTGACACGCGGGGCCCGCCGGCGCCGTCCCAGATCGCACGGGCCCCACGCGAGGGCAATTCCGTCACTTCTGGCGCCGTGTCGCCTTCGAGTTCGAACTCCGCCACCGCACCACACCAAAACCAACTGCTCCCGTCCGCAACCGCAGCTGCCGCCGCCGGTAGCCAGCGGAGCCCAACCACCTTGTCCCTGTCACCGTCGAGCCCGAGGGCCTCGACTCCTCGCCGCGCCGCTCCGGGAGAAGCTCCTAGAAGCTTTGGTGAGCAGTGCCCGGCCGCCGATCGCAATGCCGGAGGACAAGGAGTACGCGCCCGTGCCTCTCGGCCAGGCGGCGGCGGAGGCCGCGTCGTCTGACCCCGAGGACCCCGTCAAGTCGCCGCCGCGGCCCAGCTCGCCCGCCACGTCCACGCGCAAGGTCCGGATCCGCCTATCTCCCTCTCTCTCCCTATATTCCCTAACCCCTGCAGCTTTTACCGTACCCTAGTTGCTTCGCTTGGATCTGGTCGCGCCTGTGCCGCCGCCCTGTTCAGGTTCAACTATCCCTTTTTCGCCCTTTGACCTCCAGCCTACTGAGTCCTTATCGGGAGGGAAAGGGAAGGAGGACTTGGCCTTTTGCTGCAAGACCCGACCTGACCTGACCTGACCAAGCGTTCTGCGGTCAAATTAGTTCTTCGATTTTTTCCTGATATATGTAATACGTATTTCTTACCGGTTCTCTTTGCTACTACTTAGCTAGCACAAAGTTGAACATGCAGAGTTCTATCTACAGAGGGAATTCATACTAGCTAGTTTTATAATTTTATTAGTAGAGAATATTCACCCCAAAAATAGAATTGTGGCTGACAGGCTGAGTATTAGTCTCGGATCTATCCTAGCTGACAAATAGCAGCTCACATATTTAGGCACTCTATTCATTTTTTTATGTCTTATTAAAGGTTTGTTTTACATCAAACCAACAATGTCTGCACCATCTATATACAACGGTAAGGATTTATTCAAGCAAATAAGACAAAATGTGTACCCAATCTTGTTGTGTCGCTCTCTTGTTTTTTCATGATGCATCCAAATGAATTGTTTTTCTCTACTGTTCATGTGCCAAAATGTACTCAAACAAATCGCATGCTTAATATCTTCTCCGGTTCAATAGGCATGCTTCGCAGTTCTTCAAAGCTGGGTGTCAAGAAAATTTATGACCGGATGGTATGTTTCACTAAGGGCTAATTCGGACACCGTGCAAGTGCTACAATATATCATTGCTAATATTCTCTCTGTCTCTCTGTGTTTTCTTTGCAGTGTAGTTCTTTTCCCGATTGCTGTCACGTTCTTCATCACTTGGTGGTTTATTCAATTTGTTGACGGTTTTTTCAGCCCACTCTATGCAAAACTTGGGTTTGACATATTTGGTAATTGTTTATGCTTAATTCTTGCTACTTTTTGTCATGGTATATTACTAAAATGCTTGAATTCATAATATTTTTCGTGACTATTGCTTATGATAATATTTCAGGCCTTGGGTTCTTGACCTCCCTGGTGTTTATACTTCTTGTTGGAATATTTGTGTCTTCTTGGGTGGGTTCAACTGTCTTTTGGGTTGGAGAATGGTTTATAAAGAAAATGCCATTTGTAAGGCACATATACTCGGCATCAAAGCAAGTTAGCACAGCTGTATCACCAGGTAATGTAATTCATACACCTGCAGTTCTACCTGCACTCGAATGTTGACCTTCTGTATTATTTCTTTCCACAAAAAAAAAAGGTATAGCTTTTCTGTAGAAGGGTCCTAGTATCCTATACGATTACATTGCCTGCACAGATCTAAACACTGATAAATTTTGAATCATTTAAACTTTATGCTTCATAAAGAACATGTTAGAGATATGTATAGGCTTGTATATTTGTACTTATCCATTGTACATTACTTGACTTATACTCCAAGCCATTCGGCCTATATAATGAAAGGTCACCCCCCTCCCCCCATAATGGGTGTGAGGTGTTTCCCTATTCTCTACGTGGTATCACGAGTCCGGGCCTAACCCTGGCTCCTACCCTTCCGCAGCCCCACCCCACCAAACCCTAGGGCGCCGCCGCCCCTTCCCCTAGGGCGCCGCCGCCTCTCCTTCTCCCTGCTGGTTGCCGCCCTTCCCTACTGGTCGTCCCTCCTCCCTGCTGGTCGCCGACCCTCCCTGCTGCTCGGTGTCTTCCACATCTAGCAGCGCCTCCAGCGCCTCCACCGACTCGGTGCACTCCTCCAGCAGCGGCGCCCAGCCTCCGGTGGCTATGGTCCACCCCTACGTCACCGTCTCCGTCAAGTCCCATGTTCCCATGACACTGGAGATGAAGAACTCCAACTACAGCAAGTGGGCATCCTACTTCAAGTCTCTGTGCGGCAAATTCGGCCTCAAGCCGCACATCGACGGCACGCTCGCCGCCAACCCCGCTAACCCAGATTAGGATCAAGCGGACTGCTGCGTCAAGAGTTGGATCTTCGGCTCTGTCGACGACTCCGTCCTCGACCTCGCCATGGACGATGATGACCAAACCGCCCGTGCCCTTTGGGTCGCCATCGAGAACATCTTCCGCGCCAACAAGGAGCCTCGTGCCATCTTCCTCCATCACGAGTTCCACTCCATGCAGCAGGGCGATTCTAGCATCGCGTCCTACTGCCAGCACATGAAGACCACTGCCGACGCCCTCCGTGATGTCGGCCACCCCGTGAAGGACTCCGAGCTCGTCCTCAACCTCCTTCGCGGCCTCAACCCTCGCTTCTCCAACACGGCCGACATCATCGCCAACGCCACGGCCCTCCCCACCTTCGTCGAGGCGCTTGACATGCTCACTCTCAAGGAACTACGCCTCGCCAACGATGACAAGGTCGCCGCCAGCACTGCCCTCGTTGCCACGGGCTGTACCAGTCCGGGCGGGTGTCGCAGCACCTCCACCCCTGCCCAGACCGGTGCCTCTGCTCCGACCAGCGTCCCTGCTGCTCCCGGCGCCTCTCCTCCCCGGCCACCCGACGGCAAGTCCAAGAAGCGCTGGTCCAAGGGGAAAGGGCAAGAGCGGCGGTGGCCAGGGCAGCGGAGGTCAGCCCCAGACGCCTGCCCAGGTTCGGCCGACCGGACCCTGGTTTTGCATCAGCCCTGGGCCATGGGCGCCAGGAACAGCGGGCGGGTGGCGCCCCCCTTCTGCGGGCCTCCTAGGGCCTGGTCCTGAGGCTCACTGCCTTCGCTCCCCTGCAGATCTCCCAGCCTTCTTAGACCTAGGATCAGGCGGGGCTGGTTGCTGCATTAAACCAGCTCGCCTTCCAGAACCTTGGTCCATGGGTGATGGATTCTGGGGCTTCCAACCACATGACCTCCGATGATGGTATACTTCTTTCCCGTTGCTCACCCTCTCATCCTTCCATCACTGTTGGCAATGGCGCCTCTCTACCTGTCACTGCTCGTGGCTCCTCCACTCTGCATACAGATTCTTCCTTCTTCCATCTCAATAACGTTCTAGTTGTTCCATCTCTTATTCACAACCTCCTTTCAGTCCGTCAATTTACACGAGATAATCCAGTTTCCATAGAGTTTGATGCCTTTGGTTTTTCTGTTAAGGATATCAGGACCCGGCGCGTGATTCTTCGCTGCAATAGTTCGGGCGACCTCTACACTGTACCTGCAGCAGCCGCCACCACCCATGCCGCCCCCCACGCCGCCTTGGCCACCTCATCCACACTGTGGCATCATCGTCTTGGTCATCCCAGCAGCGCCGCCATCACCACTCTTAGGAATAATTCTCATATTTCGTGTAATAAAGTAGCGTCCAGCTCCCTCTGTCATGCTTGTCAGTTAGGGAAACATGTACGTCTACCCTTTGGTCGGTCTACATCCCACACTTCTGTTCCTTTTGAGTTAATTCATTGTGATGTTTGGACATCTCCTGTGCTTAGTGTCTCTGGCTGTCGTTACTATCTGGTGCTCATCGATGATTTTTCGCACTATTGCTGGCTTTTCCCACTAAAAAATAAATCTGATGTTTTCAACCACATAGTCAACTTCCTTGCCTACACTAAGACCCAATTTCAGCTTCCTGTCAAAGCCATTCAGGCCGACAATGGGCGCGAGTTCGTTAACCACGCCCTCACCTCCATTCTAGATTCCTCTGGCATTCTTCTTCGCCTCTCTTGCCCCTACACATCCCCACAGAACGGTAAGGCCGAGCGTGCCATCCGCACAATTAGTAATGTCTGCCGCACCCTACTGCTCCATGCCCATATGCCTCCTCGGTACTGGGCCGAAGCCGTTCTCACCGCCGCCTATCTTCTCAATAGGCGACCCTGCTCGGCCATCGGCAATTCTATTCCCTTCGAGCGCCTCTTTCACCGATCACCCGATTATGCCTCTCTTCGAGTGTTCGGTTGCCTTTGCTACCCCAATGTCACATCAACAGCCTCTCATAAGCTGGCACCCCGCTCCACACCTTGCGCCTTCATCGGATATCCCACATCCCACAAAGGCTATCGGTGTCTTGAGCTCTCTACTAACCGAGTCATAATATCCAGGCACGTCGTGTTTGATGAGTCTTCCTTTCCCTTTGGACACACCATCACGGCGTCGCCTGTATCGGCTTTTGATTTTTTGTTGCAGGACATCTCTCCTTCGGTCGTCCCGCCTTCGGGCGCGGGGCATCCACAGGACCCTTCCCCGTTCGACGACCCGGCGATCCTACTGCGTGGCCCTGTTGTCCGCAACGCTGCAGCAGGACAGCCGGCCCCTGCTGCTGCCTCACCCCAGCCGGCTCCTGCTGGCGCTGCTGGACCTGCCGAGGCTACTGCAGCTGCTGGTGCCAGGGCTGCTGCTGCTGGACCTGTACAAGCTGCTGCACCCCCTGCCGGGGCTGCTGCGGCTACTGGCGCAGGGGCCGCTGCGGCTCCTAGCGCCACCGGCCGCTTCGGGCTGACATATCACCGTCGGCCTCCTTCTCCGCCAGCAGATCCGGCTCAACCTCCTGGGCGCTTCGGTGTTGTCTACGGACGACGCCTGCGCTCTGAGTTGCCACCACGTCTTGCAATGATCCATGGTCCGCAACCCACCTCTCGGGTCATGAGAACTGTTGGGTCACTGCAGCCCCCGGTGCCACCTCCGCGCCCTATGCAGGGCCCTCCGCCGCCCGTCAGGCTCGGTCGTCCCCGAGGACAACGGCCTCCTCCACCTCCACCGTCGCATCCCATGCTGACTTGTGGTCGTGCAGCTGCCTTGGGGGCACGACCGGAGCTCCACGTCGCCTCTTCTTCTCCTGCCTCGGCATCTGCCTCACCTATACCGGCCAACTATCGCAGCGCCCTTGCCGACGCTAACTGGCGCGCTGCGATGGTTGACGAGTATGAGGCCCTCCGCGCCAACGACACCTGGCGCCTCGTCCCGCGGCAGCCGGGCGCCAACATTGTGACGGGCAAGTGGATCTTTCGCCACAAGTTCCACGCTGATGGCTCCCTTGCTCGCCACAAGGCGCGCTAGGTGGTTCGTGGTTTCTCTCAGCAGCACGGCATCGACTACGACGAGACTTTCAGTCCAGTGGTCAAGCAGGCCACGATTCGCGTCGTCCTCAGCATTGCGGTCTCTTGTGACTGGCCGATCCATCAGTTGGACGTGAAGAACGCCTTTCTTCATGGTCACCTGGACGAAACTGTCTACTGTCAGCAGCCTCCCGGTTTCGTCGACCCGTCTGCTCCTGACCATGTCTGTCTTCTCCAGAAGTCTCTCTACGGTCTGAAGCAGGCCCCTCGGGCATGGTACTAGCGGTTCGCCATGTACATTTGACGTCTCGGTTTTGTGCCTGCCGTCTCCGACACTTCCCTCTTTGTTTACAAGGAGGGCACTGGCACTGCATACCTGCTACTGTACGTCGACGACATTGTCCTCACCGCCTCCTCCTCGACACTGCTTCAGACCATTATGGGTCGTCTTCACTCGGAGTTCGCCATGACAGATCTTGGCACCCTACATCACTTCCTCGGCATCTCAGTCACGCGGTCCTCTGACGGTCTGTTTCTCTCCCAGAGACAGTACGCACTGGATCTCCTGCAGCGCAAGGGCATGGCCGAGTGTCACTCTACGGCGACACCTGTTGACACTCGGGCCAAGCTATCAGCCACTGACGGTTCTCCGGTCGCCGACCCCTCGGAGTACCAGAGTCTCGCTGGTGCACTCCAGTGCCTCACGCTGACTCGTCCGGATCTTGCATATGCTGTACAGCAAGTCTGCCTGTTCATGCACGATCCGCGCGAGCCTCACCTTGCCCTGATCAAGCGCATTCTACGCTATGTGAAGGGCACCCTCTCGACAGGCCTTCATCTCGGCAAGTCTTATCCGCAATCCCTAACTGCATACTCTGATGCAGACTGGGCGGGCTGCCCTGACTCACGACGCTCTACTTCAGGCTATTGCGTCTTTCTCGGCGACAACCTAGTCTCCTGGTCATCCAAGCGCCAGACTACGGTTTCTCGTTCCAGTGCCGAGGCTGAGTACAGGGCTGTTGCCCATGCTGTTGCCGAGAGCTGTTGGTTGCGTCAGCTTCTCCAGGAGCTTCATGTCTCTATTGCTTCTGCGACCATTGTCTACTGTGACAACGTCAGTGCTGTCTACATGGCCGGCAATCCTGTTCATCATCGTCGCACCAAGCACATAAAAGGGCGTACCCAGTGCCATAGGCTTCCCGCACTGAGCGGGGTCTGGGGAAGGGTATCTTTAAGCGCCAGGCCTTACCCGCATAATATGCAGAGGCTGGGGCTCGAACCCGGGACACCAAGCACATAGAGATTGATATTCACTTTGTTCGCGAAAAGGTGGCATTGGGACAGGTTCGGGTGCTGCATGTCCCCTCCTCTCATCAGTTCGCGGACATTATGACCAAAGGCTTACCTGTACAGTTATTTACGGAGTTTAGGTCCAGTCTTTGCGTCCGTGATCCTCCCGCTGCAACTGCGGGCGGGTGTTAGAGATATGTATAGGCTTGTATATTTGTACTTATCCATTGTACATTACTTGACTTACTCCAAGCCATTCGGCCTATATAATGAAAGGTCACCCGCCCATAATGGGTGTGAGGTGTTTCCCTATTCTCTACAGAACATAAACAGACGAGGGTCGTAATTTCATTTTGAATGTCACACAGTGGCTTTAGGACAAACCCTTTTTTTTTTTTTGTTTACTTGTTTTTTTAACTACCTTTAGTCAACAGCACCATATTTCCATGCCCTAATTTTGTATTTATGTAGGTATCAACAGTTTAATATTTGTTTCCAACTTTCTTATAGTTTCTTTTGTCAGCCATTAATGCTCTTAATTTTTTTCCATTTGACAGATCAAAATACAACAGCATTTAAAGAAGTAGCGATCATTAGCCATCCCCGTGTTGGTGAATATGCATTTGGATTTATAACATCAACTATGGTTCTTCAGGTACTTGTCCATGCATCATATTGTAGATGGCTTTGACTAGCAGCTTTGATCTTTTGAAGATTCATTATGGATGTTTTCCTAGTTAACATGATGCCGGTAGCTTTAGTTTTTTGGTGATTAACAAGCGTACCTCTGAAGATTCACTATATTATTGTGTTATATTTTTCTTATATTTAAGATAAAGTGCTGAAAATTAAGTTTTACATATCTCCCATGTTCCTTTCGCACGAGTCATAACTAATCATAAGAACCTGGAAACTTTAGCCCTACAAACCAGCCTGGAGCTGGCACCCACTTTCTTGGGGTTAAGGGATAACAGCAAACCATACTAATTTGGCCTCCATTGACTGATATTTGAATAATAAGCTGACTTCGTGTGCGTGCATGCAATTGAATCATCCATGATTATTTTAACACTTGATGATGTTTCTTCGTGTGAACTCAGAGGTGACCCATGTATTGTTGCGTTTCAGACAGACAAAGGTGATGAAGAATTGTGTAGTGTTTATGTGCCAACCAATCATTTATATATTGGTGATATCTTTTTGGTAAATTCTACAGAAATTATAAGGCCCAATTTGTCCATTCGCGAAGGCATAGGTTGGTTCCTTGCTCTCTTTTTACACTTTTGCCTCTGCTGCTACTGCCTAGAGAAAAGAAAATGACATCTCTGAATGATTTGGTTTGAGATAGGAAGCTATTGTAAAGTTGTTCCTTCATGCTGCCTAGAGAAAAGAAGATGGCATATCTTATATTAAATTTAATGTTCTGTTTCTTCCTGGTGCCCCACCCCACCCAAAAAACACAGGACAGCATAGGCATTCACATACATGCGTTTGCACACTCACCCTTAGAACGTAAGCACGCACACGCTACCTCTATGAATGCCTCTGAGTAACTTTTTGATTGATGAATTTACCATAGCACTTTGTGGTCAATGGGCATGCCATCTACACCAAAAGAATAATTAAATGAAAATGCAAGCAACCACGCTGAGTCTTAAACTTGGACCTGGGTGCTCAGGTCCTGAGCTACATTCAATCCGCTTCTTTTTTTATGTCACAAGCTA
The DNA here is from genome assembly GCA_022530915.1 of Paspalum notatum. Taxonomy (NCBI): domain Eukaryota; kingdom Viridiplantae; phylum Streptophyta; class Magnoliopsida; order Poales; family Poaceae; genus Paspalum; species Paspalum notatum. The sequence continues at coordinate 32,819,683 of CM039692.1, forward strand.
AGCTACACTCATCAACGACTTGTAATAACACTTCTCTTGCTGCTATTCCAATCTCATGATTTTGCTGTTGTGCTTTGTACAGAAATAATTGTTTCAGGAGGAATGACTATGCCACAGGTGATCACATCACTGGAACCAACACCTCGAAAGAGCCAGAACATCCGTTTAGACAGGGTGATGACTGTATGAGGCATGAAAGCCATATGTGTATCAGGTATAATCTTCTTCTGCAAGCAGGGTTGGAAGCTTTTTTTTCAAGGGATTTTGATTGCTAGCATGGTGTTGGTCCATTTGCATCTGAATTTCAGTCAATGTACTAAAAACATTTACATCCTAAAGAAAGGAAGGGCCAATTGCCATTTGCCAATGAGATTCGGATCCACAACTTCAAATTCTAAGTTCTTCCTAATCAATAAAGACCGTTTACACATCATTGCAGGACGAGTTGTTTGGTTATGGATTAGAAGCTGGCGTTCATGAAGAAATATTATCGGTTTGTAGAGTTCATTCAGAACTTGAAGAATGAAGATGCAGCACTGGTAGATATATGACAACCTGCACCGCCATGGTCCTGCACCGCCTCACTTTGCAAACTGTGGGCCGGTGGCACCAAAATTGCAGCTCCACTTGCAAGCACCAGGTGTACTTTGACTGATGCTCCAACGGTGTTCTAGATCGCGTTTACCTGTGGAACTGTAATGCTGAACATTGATTCAAGCTGCATCAACCAGTGTTACTTGTGTATACAAATTTCCCATACTACAGGCTACCGAACTCTCAACCTTTAGTAGGATGAGCTGCCGAATCGGCGATGTGTCAGCGACTTGGGGTGGACGTGGGATGGCAATGGCACGGCAGTGGCAGTTCTGCCAGCAGCGGCAGATACTTGCATCGCGGTTGAACTTCTGCTAGCAGCGAGAAGGCAACCGGCAGTATGGGATGCTATGATTTTTTGAGTTTTACCTGATTTCCATGGCTGTACCGGCAGGTAAGACGGACAAGAGAACGGCCCCGTAGATGTCCCACGAAACCGTCAGAACATTTCGTCTTGCTGGATACGCAACAAAATCATGGTAAATGAACTTCGGACAAAATCACAAAAGACAGCAATAGCAAAACAAAAAAGCCATTGACAGATCTCCTTTCAACTCTCAAATTTTATACTTCCTCGGTAGAGAGTAAATGAACTTTTGACACTAAATTTGATTTACTCATCTTATTCAAAAAATAATAATAATAATTTATTTTTATCATGATTTAAAATATATTATAGTTTGCAAATTTTGTGAACAAGATGAGTTGTTAAAATTTGTGTTAAAAAGTCAAACGACTTATAAAATAGGACTTAGAGGTTATAGAGTAGAAATTATGTGGGAATTTTTTAAACAGCTTCAACGGTTTCTATAGGCTCATCAATCCATATACTTCATTCTTGTATGTATATGACATTTAGGACACGGTGAGTCGGTGATTGGTTCAAGAATGAATAGTTCCCTTTTCCTAAATGCCATACATAGAAATATGGAGGTAGTATATATTTTAGAAATCTGTTTTTTTAGATCTCTCAAAATCTGTTTTTGATTGTTTGTTCGGATAGTAGGTTTTCAATAACACAAATATGAAATCGGTTCAATGATTTAATTGGGAGATGCTAAGTTAAAGGCCTAGAGTTTGTTTGATTATCTGCTTGGATTGGTTGGATAGCTAGATAATCAGTAACACAAATGCGAAATTAATTCAATGATTTTAATTAGGACATGTAACAGAAAAACAGTTAAAGAAACTCGATTTATGTGCACTACATATCTGTTGTACTATGGTTAACATATCTGATATGTACATGTATAGATTTAGTCTTTTACTTGATAAATAGTGAGTTATGACATCACTTATACAAACTTTTAACAACAGCTATTATAAACAAAGGAGTACATCTTGTTTATTGCTCGTCTAAAGTTTGATCAACATCTATTTTTCCTCACATTGCACTAGTGCCGGGGGTGGAGTTGGTGTGGATGATTTACATATGTAATCCAACTCAAAATTATTCAGATATGGAGAAAGGTTTTTATATCCATGCAAATATAGATAAGCTGAATTGAATTTATGTGTGGATGTGGAGTAAGATATAATATCACCAAAATTCAATTGATATAGATTATCCAACATTTAAACACAGATTATACGATGCTTGTAATAAGAATATCCGATTATGTTGAAAATATATTTGTTTTATTGTTACTGATAAAATATCATCAAGGTTATTTATTCTTTAGATATTTAGTTACGATATACTACCGTGCAAACAAGTTATATTGTGAACTCTAACTTTAGTTTATAAATTATTTATTATTACAAAAAATACACATAAACATATATTATCTAATTTTCAAATATGCTTCCGCTTTGACACCTCTCCAACTCCATACTATTAGACATTATAACTTTGTAATTATTCATAAATGTGCAAAATCAGCTCTAAATCTAACAAAAGAAATATACAGATTTTATGGTTATATAGTGGTCGAAAAAAATAGGACATACTCCAAGTCTGATACTAAAAATGGTGGAACCAATATCCTTTTTTTATTTTAATTATACAAAGTACATACTCCATATATTTCCTGAAATATACTCCACTCCTGATTTTGTTCAAAGTCAAACAATCTTAAATTTGACCAAATTTTTAAAGACAAATATTAACACCTATCACATCAAAGAAATAAATTATGAAACATAGTTACTGATGCATCTAATAATGGTCCTTTTATATTAAAAGTATAATTATACTTTTTATAAATTTGGTCAAAATTGAAATAGTAATCTATTAAACACTGGATTTCAATACGGAGAGAGTAAAAGCTATCAAAAATGTAAAAAAAAAAAAGAGTGGTACAACCCGATACCAGTAGATACATTTCCGACCATTTCCGACGACTGTAAAATTTTCAAAATAATACTTAAATATGGAGAAGTGTTATCTAATCCGTTTGAATCCCTATCCAGAGGTCTCTATCGGACATGCCTAAGCCAACTCAAAACCGGTCCAGTAAAATATAAGAGATGATATATATTCCACACAAAATCAACAAGGCCTTTCAACTCAGAATAGCACACAATAAAAAAAAAACTCAGAAGCACGATGGGGGTAAAATCCTTTGATAACCTAACAGACGGTAGGGAAAGAAACATATGAGAAACCTTTTGGTGCAAGGCCAGTGTTACGAGAAAAGAAGAGAAACCAAAGGTCAGGGTGGTACAGCTCAGACAGCATCAGTCTCGGAGAACATCGCATAGGATTCACATCTTAGTTTCAAATGCTTCCTAAATAAAGCTCGCAAAGGGCTGAGAGTAAGTGGCACAAGTGTGGCTTATATACTCTGCATCTGGGAGAAGGAGATTCGGATTGTGTTTCCTTCAAGTGTGCTTGCATGCTTCGACACTAGGGCCTCGGTGGCCTCCTCTTCGGTCTCAAACATGACGAGAGCCTGCCGCTTGCCGTTGACCTCAAACAGCTTCGTGTTGACAACAGAGCCGTGCTCAGAAACGTGGTTCAGGATTGCCTCCTCAGTGATCTCTTGTGGGAGGGCAGAAATGTGGATCATCTTTGTTGGAGCACAGCAATGTCGGTAATTCTTGACAACATTGCTGTTGAATCGGTTAAGGCTTGAGTTTAAGTAGTCACGTGCGTCTGGGGCAGGAGTGATGTTGGGGTACTTTGAGTAGTTAACTTCCAGCTTCTTCCCAAATATTATTGCCCCCTGCAAAGAAATTGTACATCATATATGTGAACAAACAATAGAAGTGAGAACGCAATACCAGTGTGCATGAATTTACCTTCAGATAATGCACAGCTAGCTCAGCCTGCAACCCATCAGCCATCTCAACAAGGGCATGATCTGGTTTGTTACGCAATATCTTGATTCGTACAATGTTTCCATACAAAGAGAACAGATTAAAAAGCTTGTCCTCATCATTTTTCTGCACAGAAAAGGTATTGTTAATGATAATGAGGTATTAAGACCTAAACTTCACAATAGTACCAAAGGGTATCTTTTTAGCTATTAAGCAATAGTCTTCATGTGCTATTCAAAAGGGTATAGAAATGTTGACACAATTACAAGTAGGAGCAATCCTGGGAACTATAGAAAACAGATCAAGACTTACTTCAGTGTTCAAATTACTGACTATGAGCGTGCATCGTTCATTGGTACCAGTCACTCCTTGAGGCAAAGTTCCCCCAAACGCAGCCGCAATCATTGCAGCCCTCCCCATCTGGATGAAACAAATGCAAATCCTTTGTATTAGTGTATTCACACATGAATTAGACAAGCCATAAAACAGCGCAGAACAAATGCATATTCAGCTCATCAATTTTCTTCTGATAATAATACAGCATTGAATAGTCCATTCGGACACCAACCTGCGCATATGAAGCTGCAAACCAAAAAAAGAAAAAGTAAATCAGATATTTCACCAAATGTCAAGGATCTATAATCAATCCAAAAGTAACAAAAGTGTGCTACCTCCAGGTTGTTGGAAGGCATAGATGCCAGGATCAGGGTAACCTTGCTGCTCCAACAAATTTGAAATGATAGAAAGAGTTTAGCTTTGTAGTATCAAAAATGGTCCAAGCAAAAAATGTACATGAGTATCACCGCCCACCTGAGAAGCCCTAGGACGTTGTTCTGTAGGCAATGATGGATTTGTGAAATCCCTGAAGAAGAAAAGGGGAATTAAGAAAAAAATTCATCAAAGAAGGAAGACAGTTACAAACTGAAGTTACATGTCAACTCTGCATGATGTAAACAATTATCTAAAAGTAACTGGCACAGATAGTTTACAGGAATGAAAAATCAATATTACCTAGACCGGTCATTGTTGTAGTGGACTTGCAGTTCGCTGAGACTGTATATTCAAGAAAAGGAAACAAAGACATCAAGCCACAGAAAGTGAGGCGAATTTTAAATATGATAGGTCGCAGCTCATACTTTGAATACTGAATGTCTAGCTGGCAGCAGCCATCATATATGTTCCTTCCCTGAGATATTTAGTTTTGTAAGAATAGAGTAAAATTGGATATACATGCACAATAAGGACATTAGCAGAACCATATAACATTACATGCAAAGAACCGAATGCTTCCATAGCTTCTTGGCGCGAGTGATATTGTATAAGAGCTTGAAAACCTGCATCAAATAAGCAAAAATATAATAAAGAACCTTAAAGACAACAAACCAGGCCAGACTGTTAAGTTGGACACTGTTTTGGTACAAACATCATTCAGCTTTGTAACAACCAGATAAGAGGTTTAGATGTACAGGCTGTACCAATCATTTGTGAATGCATCTAAAACTTGTAATTAATAGCTATGTATGACACATAATACTGTTAGTTGTTAAAGCTATTGTTTACACCTTATTTTTCGAAACAGGGTACAGCCCAGTGAACCCACACAGAAACATATAAAGCGCATATCAATTGGTAACACCTTTCGTTCACATGCAATCTGTAAGTGAATTGGAAAATTTAAATCAGGTGTACGTGTGCGAGGTGAAAGAGATAGAGAGCAGAAAAATCTGACCAGCTGACTTTTGAAATGTGACAATCTTCTCCACAAATCCATAAGCTTTGAATACTTGGTGCAGAACCTCCACCGTTATAGGATAGATCATGTGGTGGATAGTAACTAAGAGGATTCGGTTGGGTTCAGACTCCTGAGGCCAAGCAGCAGCAAGCACCGAGACAGAAAAGAGGAGATAGAAAGAAAAGAATAAATAGGGAGGAACGCGTATATCTAGTTGGAAAATAAGAGAGCAGATATGACATGTAATCTAACTCAGAGATCTAAAGAGAGAAGAAAGATATAAAATACAGCTAAGCATCAGTTTTCTAATAGTTAGTGTCAATTATTTTAATAAAGATCTATGTTTACTGATGTAGCAATTGTATGTCCAGTTGTCCAGGTTTTAGGAACCTTCTTCCATCCTAACCCTCATCACAAATTAATAACCAAGCAGAATTTTCTATAAAATGAGTTGCTAAACTTATACAGAATTACGAAGCTTATTCCTATTGAAAACAAAACAAAAAAAATACACATATACCACCCTGTACAGAAGGCAATTAAACCAAAGCCATGGGCTCTCGGGGTAGAGATGTTTTACAGAAACACACTAGCCTACTAGTAAAAGGGGCTACTATTGCAAATAAATGGGGCAACCATCACATAACTCAAAATTATGTGCACACGCACCAATTGTGGACCTACAACATTGACACAATAAATTTCACTCTTCTCCTGTTACATCAATGCACTATTGTTTACATGCCTACATGTAGGGTGTGATTAGCCAATTATTGTATAGATGCATGCCAATAAAGATCCACACATGTTGCACTAACAGACATCCGTAACATCCAGAGTTAGCATAATGTTGATTTGGCAGTGGATTATTTTGGGAAATATAATAAATTAATTCTACAGTAAAGACTTGTGGCATACCTGATCAGAATTCCTTCCATGAGAGCTCTGATCTGTGGTAAGTTCCTGGTGGGATGAGAATTGCATATATACATTCCTTCCCCTAAAACAACAAGCAAGATGAACAAAAATGATACATCACAAACCAAATTGGATGTGAAACCCCATTGTTAAAAAGAGGCTATACTTGACCTAGAAAAGAATGTAGTCACAATATAAAACTAAGAATCTATCCTCGATTTTCATAAATTTACTATCTATATTGGGTATCTCATGCTGCTTAGCAGCTTACAATAAATGTATGAACATCTCTCTTCGGAGCCCTTGGCATCCATAAACCGTTACAGCCAACAGGCGAAAGCTATATTACGGTATACCCACCTTACGCTAGGTTGAACAGAGCCGTAATATTGCAGTGCACTCACGGATGCATGTATGTCTTCCATTTGCAGAAGAGCCTGCGCCAAGAAGTGACCTCAAGTAAGCAATACCGATAAGTCAATCTACTCCAGTTCCTTAAGTGCTGGAAACTAGACATAGCGTACTTGGTTCTTGGCACGCAACATGACGATTTTGGAGACCACCCCGAATGGCTGCAGCAGCTGAAGCAGATCAGACTGCAAACACAACAGAACGTGGGTGAAAATCCAATAACAATCAAATCTTCCGCACAAAACAGAACAGACCGAATCCAATTTCATCGCGGAGAACGCAGAAACGGAAAAGATCCGAGATTTCCCTTTTATACTCCCCTCCATACCTCGGCAATCTCGTGCCCCACGTTGCGGATGTGGATTACCTTGGACGGCTCCGCCATCCTCCCGCACTGTAACACAGACAGCAGCCACTAATCACCACGAAATCGGTCGGATGAAAGGCCCCGAACCAATTGGGGGAAACCGGGACAAGAGAGATAACGAGAGATCTAGAACGAAAGCTCCAAATTTTGGGCGAGAAAGATTACCTTATTGAGGGTTTAAGAAGGGGAGGGATCTAGGGTTTTGCCGGCGACTGCCGCTGCGGCAGGAGAGACAGAGGGGCGGGGCGGAGAGGAAATAGAGGGGGCGGGGGACGAGGACGCCTAGCCGCCTAGGGGTTTCTATTGCCTTTTGGATTCGGCCCGGCCGGAAATAGATAGTACACGTATCTTGAGGCAGCGCTCAGCACACGACCTCTTGTTTTGTGCTTTGTGCAGGCCATCTGCGGTCAATCGACCTGCCTCCGCGGCACATAGATCATGTCTTCTTTCCTGCAGGCCACATTGCCACTAATTTCATAGTGTGTTACTCCCTCCAGATCTAAGCTAATTGTCGTTTTAGAGAAAAACTATAAATCAATCTTTTAAAGCTTTACTATATATACATTTTATATTATTTAGTTTTAAATCTTCAAAGTCATATGTATACATTTGTCTTAAAAAAAAAGACTTTCACAAAAATATAAATTTTAAAATATTTTTTATATTCTAATAAAAACATTGGTCAAATTTATATTTTGAAGACCATGTCGATGTCCGATACGGTAAATAATTCGAACATAGAAAGAGTAGTAACTGTCTTATTTGGAGACATCCAATTAAATTCCTATCTGTTCACATATGAGCGTTCTACTTTTTTCCACAATAGTAATAAATTATTTTATTAAAAAATCATAAATTATCATTTGTTTTGTTGTGGTTTGTTTTCACTAAAATTAATTTGAATATGAATTTTGTTTTACATTTTAAATGACTCCTTAAACAAAGAATGATTGAAGTTATGGAGGCAGTAGTACTCCCTTATTTCTATAAGTCGCTCAACAGTACAAAAATGAGCTAGGTAGCGACATATAAAAAGGTATGGAGGTAGTAGTAAATTAATAGCAACATATAGAAATCGACAACAATGTCTTACTATTGTGGAAGGCAAGCACCCTAGCTCGTAATCTTGTTTAGAGTGTTGCCAGAGGGATCGCGAGTGCATGCTATGAGTCATAAGAATTAAGCAGTGTTGGCAAGATCCATGGCAAGCAGAGTTCTAGTTAATGCATTCATTGTTCTTGAAGATGGTACACAATCTCAGAATATTTCCCATTCAAATCCTGTGAATAGGGCCATTAGACTGCAAATGGATCTCTGGCTATAACATTAATACTGAACACATGGTAAATTTGTTTTGCCTCGTGGAGACTAACAAAGCAAAAATGAATCAGGAAAAGAGAAGATGACTGAACTGCTGGAGCCAGGCTAAGGTTATTAATTAGGTTTCTCTTTGGAAGGATGTAGTTTGATCTGGCAACAAATGGATATAGCATTAATCATTTCATATCACCAGTGAGCTATTCTACGGTACCTCAAAACAGATATGAACCATTAAATTAAGAGTAGATAAAATAATTAATAGAATAGAATAAAGGGAAAGGAATATATTTACGAATTTAAAGGAAAAAGAATCGGCGGAAGAATCGCCCCCGCCCCCATTGTTGCGTTATGAGTCGTCCGTCACCGCCTCCAATTTCGCAAATACAGACCAAGTTAATATGCAAACATCGTGGTGCTCAAAAAATAGATTATGTTGCCTGCAACTTTCAATTAGTAAGTAGACAAGCAAATCACATTAGTTTTTACTTTTTAGTCAAAATAAGATCATGTTGGCTGTCACGATTCAATTGGCAAGTAGACAAGTTGAGCACATTAGTTTTGTTGACAGTGTGAGATCTACAACATTTTATATTTTGAGATTCAGTAAATATTATAATTTTGAGGTATTACCTTCGAAGAAGTAATATCTCATTATATTAATACCTCATTATATCTATGTGTCTAGATCATGTGAGGGGTGAATCCGTTACGTTTCACAGACAGGGTAGCTTGAAGCAGATACGATGGTATGTTGGCAATTGATATGATGGTATGTTGGCAATTGTCATATCAGGTCATTATGTGTTGTATCCTTTGTAAACGATCAAATTACTAGATTTGTCATTTCTCAGCTCAGCAATAGTCAGTTGTACCAACAAATTATTATGTGTACTACTATGACATATGAGAGGACTGGAAGAACAATTTTCTTTTGTGTGTGGCAGTGCCTGATTACCACAAGGTTAACACATGGTGTCACATTCCTCCAAGCACGGCCCTGCATGTTGCATCTAGGGAGAACAGGCAGGCTCTAGTGCCAGTTTTCCTTTGAGAATGTTTAGGAAGTGCCCCAGCAAACACAAGTTGCTTGCTGAGCCCTTTGGGCTGAGCCCATCATTCCAGAAGGGCCAAAGTAGCTAGAGCTATTTCACTATCTTTCTCTTTTAATCGAGACATTATAGGTTTGTTAAAACCGCTCATATCTTGTAAAGATAAAATAGCATTTTTACATTGGTGGAAATTTTTTTATGTATGCTAGTGGTTTGCATTTCAAACACTATGGTTCACTTGATAGAAATGTACCTGGTACGATCACAAGATGGATATGTTTTTTAAAAAAATATATTTGTTTTTGATAAAAATACATTATTACTTATGCGTAATTGGATAATTTATTTCAATTTTATTCTTATTTATCATATGTAGATCTAGAATGGTCTTTAATTTTTTTGTGACATTGTTTCTTTGTTTAACTATATTCTAGGTTTTTAGTAAGATATTATAGATGAAAATTAACTAAAAGGCTATGCATTACTTGTGTCGCAGCCATGTTTTCTTATTAACGTTGAACCTAGTCCCTTTCAACTAAGCTTGGCTTATTTATTCTATTTTTTGTTCACTTTCTCTAATGTTAACGCTGTCATATGAATTACTATGAAACGCTGAATTCTCGTAGCATGCATGACCATCGCGAATATTGAAGAAATAATGCATGGATATTGATGAAGGCAAATAATTCGTGTTCAATGACAAGTTGATTATACAAATCAAATTGTTCATACAAATCAACTTGTTCACTTGCAAGTAGAACACAAATTGAGATATAGCAGAAGAGCACTTAAATTGTTATTGGTATTGTGAATTTATGATTTTGGTCGGGTAAGTAAACAAATGGATTTTGGTAGGTCACAGTAAGCATTGTACCTGTTAGACCCACGACCACTCCTAGGTTAAGCTTTGTTTGACCTATTTAACTTATACTTGTCTGTGGACCTCAGCTCAAGGGTTGGAGTAGTCATTACATATGACTTGTGCTTTTTGAAGAACGGTAGTTGTAGTTCTTACCTAATTAGGTACTTAGATCACAAATATTTTTGCTAATATATAATATGAATTTTTTTCGAAGAATTTTTTATAAACCCTCGAGTGTGTCGCTGGTGCATGCCTAGTAATGTACATGTAAAAATCAAGTCTTGCTCAAGCTATATTTAATGATAAAATAGTTCACAACTAAACAAATGATAAATTATATGCTTTTTAAATAGATGAAAGGTGGGGCAAAAACGAACCGCAACCAATGGAGGGAGCTGGTTTTGCAACCAAGTGACCAAACTTGGAGACAAAAGTACCAGACTAGTAGAGCTACTGGCCTGATCGGCTGCCATTCTTTATAGTGGATTGCATTTGCTGCTACAGTAGCACAGCGAGGAAGAGTAGTAGCAAAATTAGATTAGTAGAGCTACTGGCCTGATCGGCTGCCATTCTTTCTAGTGTATTGCATTTGCTGCTACAGTAGCACAGCGAGGAAAAGTAGTAGTAAAATTGTTGTGCAATGGCTGCAAATAATGCCAGCCGATTACGCCTACTCTTGGTGCTAGATTACAACAAGAACAAGCTGAGTGGTCTAGGCAGACGTCGCTTCCTTGAGATTAAGGGTCTATTTGGATCCGAGATAATGAGAATCTGTTAAATTTTAGCGTTTCGGATTCAAACCCGTTCCAAGGCCCCGTCTTCTTTCTCATTGACGGCCGGTCGTTTTGCCTCCACGGTTTCTTGGTTGCCAGGAGTCTCCTCGTCTCTGCCGACTCGCCGGGACGATATATAAGCCGACGGTGGTGGCAGGGGAGCTCGCCGAGTCGCCGTGAAGGTTAGCACGTAGCGGCAACAGGGATAGCTAGAGAGCCGTGGAGGCCGGAACACCGGAGCTGGCGGCCGTCGGCAGGAGAGTTGGATGGCCCAACAGAAAGAAAGAAAGAAAGAGGAAGAGCGCGCGACACTCCACTCGCTCTCGCCGCACCCCCTCAGGCCCGCGGCAGACGTGCAGGTCCGGCGGCCGCCGTTCAAATCTTCGCTGCCGTCTCATCTCTCCACACCATGACCTCTCTACGGCCTTCAACAATCCATCCATACCATTCCTCTCCTTGTACTACTGGTCGATGAGATGTACGAGCAATAGATCGGGATTTGCAGATTATGCGGCAATGCGGCGTGCCAATTTCTGAGTGCCGTTTAATCTTGCGAAAAAAAAGAGGTTTATTGCAAGGAGGAAAGAAAAGGAAGAAGAACCGAATCGAACGCCATACCGTTGCTGCGAACAACATCTTCCTCAAAGTAAATTAAATGAAACACAGCGATACACCAGGATAGGATCCTACACAGCTTGTGATCGTTCGAATCGATCGATCGATCTTTACCACTTGGACGCATGCAAGCGCACTAGATGCTACTGCCGTACCCATACCTACCTATCTTGCCAATCTTCTCTCCTTGCTCGCCTCCGCATCATCGACGGAGATCGACGCGTCGGCCGCTCTCTTCGTCTTCTCCTTCCTCTCGCGCTGCGGGGGATCACGAGCCCGAGCACGGCCCGCGTGGCCCTCGCCGCCGGCTCCCGTCGTCGTCACCCGCCTCGTCTCCCTGTATATATCCGCTAGCGACCGGAACCTCGGCCTCCTCCTGGCCTCTCCGTGCACGACGCCGCCGCCGTCGCAGTCCTGACGAAACCGTGGACGGCGGCGGCTCTCCGCCACCGCAGCCTTATTATCCTTCCCCACCGCGTCGTCGGCCGGCCTGGTGGCGTCGGTGGTGGCGGCGGCGCACGCGGAGCTGTTGCTGCCCGCGCCGTCCGAGCCCGACTCGCCGTCCTTCCCGGGCGCAGGGTAGACCGTCGTCGTCCCGGGCGCGGCGCCCCTCCTGCGGCTCTCCACCGCCGCCGCCTCCTCCTTATTCTCATCCTTGTTCCCGCGGCACTTGACGCTGTCCGCGCTCCGGGTCTCCGACGACCCCGTGTCGTCGCCGCCGCTCAGCTGGATGAGCTGCTCCGCCGCCTCCAGGTCCAGCCGGTCCGTCCCTGCCGGCGCCACCGAGCATGCCCCCGCCATGGGAAGATCGGGTCTCCACCTCCTCCCCCCAGCAGGTGTGGACGACGATTCTTGGACGAATAATAGACACGATCGCGTCGACCGAGGCGCAGGCGCGGCTCGCGGTCGGCGACGTCGTAAAATAGCGCGAGGCCGGCGCGCGGCTGTGGACGGCGTGCGTGCTTAAATATAGGAGGCGATGGCGCGTTGGGACGGTGGATTTCTGAGACGGAGGTGGGGTGCCTAGGAAAGACTCGGAAGCTGGCAGGAAGCAGACGCGAACGCGAGCGGCCCTGCCGGTTTGGAGTCCTTTGCTTCGAGCCTTGGACTCTGCGTCTATCTCGCGTTTGGTCCGGCTAAATTTAGAAGCCCTTGCACTTGCATCGCAGCTGCAACACCTTGCTTGGAGATCGACTTGGACCCCGTCCACAGACCACCACTGCCAATGCCAGCTCGGAATCATATGTAGGAGTGCTAGATGTTACCGGGTCCCTTTGGGAAAACACGGTTCTTTGTGGATCTTCTGTGGAATAGCATAGCATATAGATAAATATTAAATCTTCTACGTGTTTACAGGCTGCGTCGCCACTCGCCGAGCCTCTAATAAATGGCATATTTTTACTTTGGACGATACTCCCAATCGTTTTCCACGGCGACCTCAGTGAACGCATACACCATCGCACACGGAACGACGAGTAGTAGTGAGTAGTCTAATCTATAACCTCCGATGGTGACGCACGCGCTACGCTCCGATCCTCAGATCACCACGCGCATTTGTCTCGTCTCTCTTCTTGACTGGGCCGTGTCGTCGTCGCGGCATGCAGGATGCGTTGACCTGGACCGAATAAAGAGAAAGCGAGTGGGTGCTCGCACACCGGCCGCCGGCGGCGATCGATCGACGGAGCAAGTCCTCAGTCCCCCAGCAGGTCGTAGCACGTCATGATGATCCAAAATGGAAAAAAAAAACTTTGGAGGCTAAACGCGTCGATGGGGATCGATCTCGTCTGCAGTCACAGAGTCTGGGCTCTGGGATAGTGGGATCGGAGGTCAGGAGAGTAGTGCGCGCAGGTCCGTTCTGTTCATGTCTGATGGCAACCCGGGCTTATGGATGAGCGACCACGGCATTTCCAACTGGGGGTCGTGTCCATTTGCGTCGCAGTTTCTTTCATCACTTGCGTCACCGGTGGTCACCCTCTGCAGACGATGGTGGTCAATAGTAAGAGCATACACCATGTGGATATATAGGTCGTCGGCAAAGACCAGGACCCTCCAGGATAGACAAAGTTCTTGTGTGTACTTGTTGACAACACCAAAAGCAATAACGAGTTTAACGTACTGAAGCAGTTATCCGAATGCATCATGAAGAAAGGACTTCCTTGCAATAGATGCAAAACAGCAATATGCCTAGTATATGGCTATTCAACATTCGACTTTTCCTCACAAAAAGTTTGTTATGACATTGCCAACCAAGATTTGCATGCAGCCGAAAGAAAAGGAGCATCAGAGCATGTATGCATTCTGATGGTCCGCCTGGAAAACATAATTGCTATTTCTGACAGTACGTACGTACTATAGCAATCACCCCCACCTTATTAATCTACAGCGATTATGAGACAGGCAACTGAGATATACATGAGGAACACGGGGTACAGCGCCAGGGCCTTTCTCTGCGGCTTGACGGCGGCGCTCATGAACGGATACGCTGCCCAAGAGCTCCATGCCAACGCTACCGTCACCACGACTAGCTTCAGCATGTCACCGTCCTTCAGCATGCAAATCAGAGCGCCGACGTCCAGCGGGAACAGGCAGTATCCGAGAAGGCTGAGGCTTTGGAAGAAGATGATGTGCCCACCCTGTAGCGGGTCATTACAGTCATCGCCAAAATATTACATGCCAAGCATCAGCAGGTAATGGCGATATGTGCTTGGTACTGTGTGGCAAGTCACAATACATAAGAGACGAGAGGGGCAGCGTACCAGCAGGAGAACGTTGAGTGTGAGAACTATAGCGCCAGCAGCTAATACAGCAAAGGCAACAGCAAACACTTGAGACTACAGAACCAAAAGCCAAGTAACTGAAATTAGCATTGCAATGACACATACATCATGTTGTAAAACTGAAAGTCTGAAACAATATGTTAATCCAGCAAAAAAAAAAAGGAGCTAATACGGTTTTGAGTTGTTAAGCCGACGAAGAACACTGCTGTATTATAATTTATAAGTAAAGGTTCTCACAGAAGGCTAAAAAAAATGTGATATGTAAGGTTTGATTTGTTGAGTCACTAGATGCCTATGGACAGCAAAGAAATAAGATCCCAATCCAGTAGACCTACAGAACGAAAGAGATGGCAGATGTATGCATATTCTCAACTTACAAAGTCTTCTTTGTGTTCAAGAAACAAAAAACTGCAATTTTTTTTTTTTTTTTTTGTTGCTTCCAAACACTCTTTAGGGTGAAGAACACCCTTAGGCCCTTTCAGAAGAGAAGCATTATAGTTTGTGTGGATATGTTCTTATATCAGAGACAGATATGGCTAGGGGACATTGAGCATCAAGAGCCATATGAAGGCTGGCACACTGGTACTGCTTACTAGTACGTATACTAGTATTCAAATGTCTGAAGGCCAGATAAACTTATGAGTTAAAACCTTAAAGTGTTCAGTGTCATCTTAATATAAATCCCCTAGAATTGTCAATGTTTTATTTTCACAAGGCAAAAGCACACTGTCTCTCAACAACAAGGCTGCTTTCCAACAGCATTATCATCAATTTCATTACTCCAGCATAAGGCACATGTCAAGGGAGTGTGGCCTTTTGACATCTTGAGGTTGAGCCCACCAATAAGACCAAACGGCTAAATCATTGCAACTCCAGTTTTTAGTGGTCTAGGTGAAGGTGATAACGACAAGTGCAAGTAGCAGCAGTTTATAGTTTCTCATTTAGAGTTGAACCAAACAAAAGAGTTGTTTTAGTGTCAGTGAAACCAAGTTTGTGCTTTCCTTCCAGGTTCCGGCCGTAGTCTACATATTAGGAATGCAAGTAGCCTTCACGACGAGTATGCATTTTTCCTTATGGTCTTCCTTTTGCTATTTATCTATGAACAGATATGCACATATACTCTTCATATTCATATATATACGTACACATCACGAGTTTATAAAGCTTACATTAGAGGAGAGACATGCGCATGAGGTTAAAGACATTGTATTGATCTAGTCATCTACTTTTCCACAGTGCACTAACACAGTTTAGTATAAATTCTTTGTCAAGCTTTTTGTACCTGAAGATTTAGAGTGTTACACGGTACACATTAATTGTGCGGAACAAGAACAACAACGATATACTCTATCTCTATACCAATATGGTTGTTTAATGTTTACTGCTAAGGATGTGTTTCCATAAGAGGCCCAACAGTATGAGCATAACATTGCAGAAGATATTTTTGCAGAACAGGTCTAGGAATATTCAAAGGTTCCAAATTCAAATGTGCATTGACCCATTTTAAAGAAGTCTTGATTTCAGATACGAGTAGCTTCAATATGCATGGGCCCAATAATTATATATTCTATGAGGATATTAGAAAGTTATATATAAAAGGTTTAGCTTTGGATCTTTCAGAAGTCGATCCAGGATATGGTGTCATAAAGCTTTCAGCCTTTCACACTACACAATCGCTCAGATCATGAATGATCATTGTGTTTTCCACTGGCTTCTGAACACGTACAGTGGTCGTGTTGTATCAAACCTATTTGAACACGGATCGCATTCGTTTCCATGAAGTAGCCAAGGAATGGATAGGGAAAAAAATACCTTCTTGTCTGTGGCGGACCAGGAGAGGATAAGTCCGAGGGAGACGATGAAGAAGAAAGGGCCCCAGAGGTCCCAGTCGCGCAGCGCCTTGCCTGGGTCCTCGCGGAACGGGTTGGGGAAGACGACGAGTTTGAGGTTGCTGACGACGCGGGCGAGGTCGCGCTTGACGGTGTCCCAGACGGGCTCGGTGAGCGTGTTGGCGATTGGCTCGGGGCCGCTGAACCCGTCGGAGGCGATCGGGATGGAGATGGGGCCTGAGGCGGCGGGGGAGGGTGCGGGCGCCGCCGCGGCGGAGAACGGCAGCTTGGCGGTCTGCGGAGGCGCGGAGGAGGAGGAGGAGGAGACGGGGATGGAGGCGCGGGGAGGCGAGGAGGGTCGCCGCGCCGCGGGGAGGACTACGGCGGCGTGCGCCAGCGTCGCGATCTCGTCCATGTCGGACCGCGCCGACGAGGAGTGGAGGGGGTGCGACATGGCAGCAGGGGCGGGCGACGGCGACGGCGACGACGCGGCGGGCGCGCGGGCGGATCAATGGCAATGGAGGGATCCCTCGCTCGGGGCAGGACGGCTGTGCTGGGCGGGGTGGATGGGCGGGCCAAGGACCGCGGAGGAAGGAACACGTGGAGTCGTCGTGTTTAGATCGGGGCGTTCAACGTTCGCATGTTGTCGGACACCCGACACGGCCGTTGGCCGTTGCCATCTCGGAGAGAGAGACGATGATGAGTGGGTGTTTTGGTTCCCTGCCATGCATCACCATTTGCGAGTAAGTGTTTGTCTGGGGAGAACGAACCACAGGACAGTCCCATCCCGTTTCATCCCTGATTTTAGAGACGACTCCATCCCATTCGATCTTGCTTGGTTTGTTTGGTCGAGGAGCAAGATTAACAGGAATAGAAACATACAACAGGGGGTCCTACTTGGCAGTCTCTCCTACATCTTCTTCTTTCCTGTGCCATCTTAAGCAGAGGAGCCCGCCCAACGCCTATCTCCTTTAGCATCGCCTGCTACGCTCCGGCGAGCCCCCTCACCCCACACCGCTTGCCTCCGCTCCACTCCGGCGGCCCCCTCGCCCTGCGCTGCCCGCCTCTGCTCCGACGATCGCGGCTCTCCACTCCTACGCCGCCTCCACTTCGGCGGGCCGCTCCGCCCGCCTTTGCTCCTTCTCCCTCCGGCGGCTGGCGGCCTCAGCTCACCCCGCACCGGATCTGCCTTCTCCCTTCGGTGGTTGGCCAGGGAGGAGCTAGGGAGGTCGCTGCGCAGGGAGGGGAAGGTCGCCTCAAGGTCGCCGCGCCGGAGGGGATGGAGTCCGGAAAGGCGCGTCGCCGCGGCGCCATCCAGCTGCCGCCCGATGTGAGAGTCGGGAGATGCGAGTGGGAGAGGGGCGAAAGGGGACGTGAGTCCTTGGTCCGAGATCGCCACGCAGGAGGGGAAGAAGGTTGGGGTTGGTGCAGTTGCGCCGCTGGCCTGGAGGGAGGGCGGCGCTACCGGCATGGAGGGACACGCCACCGGGTGTAGGAGGTCCGGCCACACCGCCGGGTGTAGGAGCTTGCGCCGCCAGCATGGAGAGTGTGGCAAATCAGGGAGGACTTGGAGGAGGCGAGTCGCAGAAAAGGAGCGGGGAGAGGGACGGGGGACGGCTTGGCCCACCCAATTTCGAGGGACGACGCCGTCCCCGATTTCGGAGGATGGATCCATGACTCGTCCCACCTTGACTCCCAACCAAACAGTGACAAATGTGGTATCGTCCCATCCCATCTCTTCTGGTTCTTGCCGCCACGGTTATGGAGGCTGCTCATAATAGTTTTATTTAGGCTTTAATTTCATTAAATACGTTGCCACGTAAACAAATATGATGACGTGAGCAAGTTTAGGAAACTGAAAGAAAAAGAAAAGACCTCTGTACTGAGAATATGCATGAAAGAAACATAAGTTCTTCGCAAAATTTGTGTCATGCGCGCATGATGCCTAAGTTGTGCATGCAAAATGCTTAAATAATACACAAAAGTTATTAATTATGCACGCATAAGGCATAATGAGAAAACACAACAACGGAAAATAGAGAGAGAAAAAAAACTATCGTAGACTGAATTGCAAGGAAAAATAAACCAGAACCCGGGCAACGGATCTCAAAACTGAACAAATCACCGTTGGAGCCTCATGGATGATCAGAATAGCCTTCAGCCGGTAGAATAACATTGGTTAAAGTCTGGACTCCGGAGCGTGAGCATCTCAGGGGCGAAACCAGGTATACTCACCCTAGTGCACTGGCACCACGTGAAAGCAAAGTTTGATAAGCAATGATAGAAAATTACCACATAGTTTGACTAAAATTTTCTATTTTATGTTGATGTGCACCACCCTACTTTCAACCCTAGCTTCGCCTCTCTGTGTTGGTTAAAGTCCAAGATTTTAACTCGTAAATGAGCTATGCTCGTTACGTGATTTTGGATGGCACCGAAGGTGTTAAAGATTCATATTGATATGCCAGTAAGATACTATAGAGCATGAAAATGTGAATAATAAATGACAAACCAATACAACTGTACCACTCATATTGGTCCTAGTGCATAGAACCGATATAAAGAGAATGTACCTTTTAGTTTTTTTATTTTTTACCTTGTTTTGTACCAAAACTTGTTGGATACTTTTCTTGTCTTGGAATTAATGAAAGTAATCACATCAACCAAACAAGTCTCTTTTTTTTATTTCTTTTATTTCTCTTTTTTTTCTTTGGCCGTCTCCTTCATTTCTCTCTGCATCTTCCGCTTTTTATGCGATTCATATAGACCCAGTGGCGGATCCAAGATTTGGGCAAGACTAGGGCCAAAATTCTATAGATAGAAGTCAAAACTACCATATGTATGTCATATATAAAGCAGTAGTGATCTTTATTGTCTACAATTTCATATAGCACTTAGAATTAGCCAACCCAATTCATTCTAATTCACCACATCGACAAATCAATTGACCAATTCATACAGACATTGGCTGGTTGATAGCTTGGCGCCCAACTGTGCTGCTATGGCGTTGTGTATTGCGAGCCCGCGACGGGCCGAAAGGCGACGCCAACGCGCGACGGCCGACGGCGCGGCCACGCGGGCATGCAGTCGCACAGACAACAGAGGACGCCGACACCAACGGGACGAAGGCGTGCAGCCGCGCAGGCCTGTGGCGGGCACTGGAGCGTGCAAGAAGACGACGGGCCACGGGGGCACGGCGGCGCGATTCAAGAGGTGTACCCGCCAGACGCACCTTCAGGAGTTCGGATAGAGAGGTCCGATCACAGGATGTAAGTATGGAACGTTTACTTCCCTAGCTTTGCTCGTTTGGGGCCGTGAAGTTTGAGTTTTTGGACCAAAAGTTAATGGAGGAGGTCAATGGAGTTGCTAGGCAACGACTAGGGCCACGACCCTAGAGGCCTTAGCCGCAGGTCCGCCCCTGCATAGACCGTATACAAGCTGAGGCGCAGTTTACGGTGTGCGTGCTGTACGTATATCTACGCTATGTTATAAAAGATCAATGCATACAATAGTTAATTTGTTACGAGCTACAAGACAAATGATACGAAGGTTAAAAGTTGAAGAATACTCATATTTTGATCTTGTCTGCTCTAACTGACCACTGCAAAAAGGACCCACCGGCCACCGTGCGCGCGGGAGGAGGAACTGTCGTCAGTCCGATGGGATGGCGAGAACAGTGCCCGACGGTAGGCCTGTCAGGCCATGCTCAGTAGAAGTTTCATTTAGATTTCATTTTCATTAAATACGATGACACATCAGCACAGTGGATGACATGTTATGAAATAAAAATAGAAAAAGTTTTATGGAAAAAGAAAAAGTTTCATCTAGGACTCAGGATGCACGGTTGCTTAAAAAACTGATGTAACGGTCTGAAAAAACTGAAAAATGAAAAAAATCTCAAGTGAAAATGGCCTCGTGTCCCGCGGAGCAAGCGGAACCATAGCCGGAGCGAGAACGATCGAGTCGCCGCGCAGGCATACTCCCTCGGCCTCCACTGGGCACAAGACAAGTCGACAGCGGCCAAGTATAGAGCCAGGGCATGTTGCGATAAAACAACAACAACGCGGCAGGCACGCAACACGCCGAGGAGCCGAAAGCCAAGAGAGAGCCCGACCCGCGCCACGCCCACGCCGGCAGCCGCCTCCCCTTCTCTTCTCTTTTCCCCCGTTCCATTTCGCCCTTTACCCCCTCGCTGGGCCGTGGGCCGGCGGCGCGGCCCGGCGCATGGCGTCGTCGCGGGTGATGGCGTCGTCGTCCCCGCCGCACCCCGCCGGCGCCGGTTCCTCCTCCGCCGCCTCCGCCGCCTCGGGCCTCGCGCGCTTCAGGACCAGCAGCGGCATCGGATCCATGAACATGGACGACATCATCCGCAACATCTACGGCCCGGAGGCCGTCACCGCCGCAGCCGTGCCCGCGCCCGCGCCCGCGCCCGCCCCCGCCCCCGCCGGGACGGAGGCCGCGGCGCGGCGGACGTCGGAGGAGGTCTGGAAGGAGATCTCCGCCGCCGGGGGGCTCTCCGCGCCCGCCCTCCCTCCCCCTCCCCCTCCCGCCACGGGCGCCGGCGGCGGCGCCGGCGCGGCGGAGATGACGCTGGAGGACTTCCTCGCCAGGGATTCCGGCGCCAGGGCGGCCGCCGCGGTGGTGGTGGACGGGACCGTGGCGCTGGGCTTCCCCGACGGAGACGCCGCGGGGGGCGGCGGCGGGAGGAGGAGCCGGAAGCGGGCGCCGGTGGATCCCGCGGACCGTGCCGTCATGCAGCGGCAGAAGCGCATGATCAAGAACCGCGAGTCCGCGGCTAGGTCCAGGGACAGGAAACAGGTACAGTTTGACGTGCTGTGCGTGGTTTTCTTTATTTTTTAGAGTTAAAGGGCCTCGCCCCGGCCTTAGCATCATCCGAGTTTACAGCGCAGAAACACCACCATACGTTCCAGCAAACCCTATTACAACCTTTTTGTGAACAACCCTCACATCAAACTAGAACAAAACGACACCTACACATGAAAGACAGACAACATCAGCTTTTCTTCTCTCCAGAACTCTTCCCAGAACAAGTGCGTGGTTTTCTGGCCGTGCTCTGTGTTCTCCGTGCAGATTTGGATGCTGATTCTGATGCCTTTTGTTTGATCCCACATGTATGTATGTAGGCGTACATCGCAGAGCTGGAATCGCAGGTTACGCAGCTCGAGGAGGAGCAAGCAGAGCTGTTGAAGGAACAGGTTTTTTTCTTACTTCTGCACTCGGCAACTGGTGTTGTTCCATGTTGGGTGGATTTTTCAAGCATGCCCCGGGCTACATCCTGTTTGTTTCCATTGCTTTTATTCACAACATTTTAGTGATTCTCTGAGCACACTGTGCATCTTGTGATGGTGGGGGGATGAAATAACCAAAGTGCAAAGTTGTGTGACCATCACATACTACCGTCTATGTTTGTAGTGAGTCATGATACTGTGCAGCAATAATGTCAAATGTCAGACACATCATCACCCAAAATGGAATTGGAACTAGATACATTATGAATCAATTCTCGCTCCCTATTATTTTAGTGTCTTTATTTGAAAGTGTGAACTATTTTAACAGCACTGGATCTTTTCAGTACCATCGTATTGGATTACTCAGAAATTTTGTTCACAAGTCTGTTGTAAACGAATTTAGATTAAGGGCAGAGTACAAGTTAGGGGATAACAACATATGAAGAGGCATGAGAAACACTGGTTATATATATGTTCTTGCATCTTCACTTTTGTCTACAGGGTCTTCTCTTCAGTTGATCTTATTGTACCATTATTATTTTCCAGGAGGAGCGACGCCAAAAGAGACTTAAAGAGGTAAGCTTTGTTATCGATATAATTGCTTGAATGCATATCTAGCCTAGGTAAATTGCTTTGATAGTTTTTAGCAGTGAAATTATATGCATAAACATTCCATTCTATCTCAGAGATCTAAATGTGTTCCTGAACCTGAACTCATTGTGATTGCCGTTGCACATGATTTTAGTATGAAACATTTTTTTTTTTTTGCAGCAAGTAGTTGTTTGCTCTATCTTTAAAGAGTTAAGTCCATTTTGCCCTTCTCAACTTGTCATGTAGTGTGAAACCTTCCCCTCTCCCTCAAACTCGAAAGCCTTGCAGCAAGTAGTTGTTTGCTCTATCTTTAAAGAGTTAAGTCCATTTTGCCCTTCTCAACTTGTCATGTAGTGTGAAACCTTTCCCTCTCCCTCAAACTCGAAAGCCAGGAATCATACATCCACCAACTATCAAAATCAGACAAACTACCCCTGTCCTCTTTTCACCCAGCTTTTAAGCCACATCAACTTGTATAGGGCCTACATGTAAACACCTTCTATTTCCATCCATTAATCGCCTTGTATATGGGGGTGTAAGTGGTTTCAACAAACGATTATTATCCTCATCTTTCAAAATGTTCAAGGATTGATAATTTTTTAGTTTTTTTGTAATGGTAAATTCCATCCTTTTGTGTCAGTTTAATTATCTTGAACTTGCTTGCAGCACCTGCAAACCAACTCTTTTTGACATTAGTCAAAATACAAACATGTAGTTTTTTTTCACTAGCTTAATCTGTGATTCTGATGATTATTGAGTATAACACTGCCTTGTGCCAAGTTGAAGCATCAAAAGGCTCTCCAACAGCAGACCAAACATAAAGACGTGTCTCTGTGTTGAAACCCAAACCCAAAATCGTCTCCAACCGACCCAAAATCGTCTCCAACCGACGTCCCATACAGGGCACCTATTTTTGGTTTGAGGGGGGGTCAACAAATCCATCTCCACTGCCTGGCCCAAACACTAAATATGGGTCTCCACCATTGGAGAGCTAAGAGCATAATGCGTATGCTATCATCTCATCCTATATTCTCACCTTGTCACTAATGATTAGGTTAGAGGGTGTTTTTTTTTTTTCCTGCACGTTTCATATGCATGAGGAAAAGTAGCTTCCATTAATTCCAGCATAGCAATCAAAGGGAGAAGACATGGTGGCCATGATTTTACTCTCCATGTCCATACTATCATGATTTTTCTACACGTTTCATATGCATGAGGAAAAGTAGCTTTCATATGCAAGGCTGTTGTTTCATCATTTGTCTAAAGAGGTAAGCCTGTTTGTGCAGCTGATGGAAAGGGCAGTTCCAGTCATAAGGAAAAAACCGTCACAAGATCTTAGAAGGACCAACTCCATGGAATGGTAGAAATGACCCTGAGCCCTGATGTGCTTCTTCTCTTAGAAGTTTCTTTTAGATTTCTGTTTCCCCTAGTTTTCTTTAGCTGCTTTGTAGGAATAGCAAAGAAAAAAAAGCCATTTTAGGTGACGTGAGAACTGTTGTAGGATCGGGATTGTGCGTGATCAAGATGTCACGCCATTCGGAATTGATCTGCTGTCAGCTTTACTGTTTCCTTGTGAACGTGGCTGAGTGTTGTATAAAAAGGAACAATAAGGTTTGCTTGAATTGAAGGGTGGACCAAAGTATTCTCATTACAAAAGGCATATGTTTTTGCATATCCAAATATCTGATCCGAATATTGCTTTCACAACGTCATGTGGTTTCTTTGACACATTATTGTGTTAAGAGACAACTCGAATGCTGATGGAACAAAATGATTGTTTTTTTTCTTCAAATTTTGCCTTATCTAGAGATGCAAGTATATGCTCATTGACCTGTGTGTAGGCTGTCGACCCACTTAATTTGACCTATAGGTTGGTTCAAGGGAGACTAGCCTCCCTGCATCTCTAGACGTAAACATCTCGATTCCCTTCCGGGTGCGAATTCTGGTAAGCGGTAACCCTCTGTTTCTCCTCCAAAATTAAATGCTACACCGTAGACATACAGATAGGAAGAAGACAGAGAGAACTCTTGGTTCGACAATTCGTTCGGCTGGTAGCTAGCTCGGTTCGACTTGGCTCGTTATATTTTTTAACGAGCTGAGCTAAGATTTCAGCTTGTGAAATTAACGGCTCAAGCTGGCTCGTGGCTCGCGAGCCAAGCGAGCTCAAGGTCCAGGCAATAGGCCCCACGGCCTGCAACCCAATTAGCGGGCCCAATAGTCAATGCAAATCTTAGACCAAGCCACGGCCGTAGGACAAAGCGCGCCACCTCACACATCGCCTCTTGAGGCTCCCGTCTGCTTAACTATTCCCGTCTCTCCGCATGGCGCTGCAGCTTCGACATCCAAGTCCTCTTCGTTCGGTCGCCCCCTCCATCGCCATCTACAGCCGCCGCTCCGCCATCTAGCCCCCATGGCGTGCTGCAGCTTGCAGCTTCGTCGTATGCCGCCCGCAGCGGCTCCCCATCACCACTGTTCGGCGCAGCTCCGCCGTCCGCCCCACAACTTCGTCCATGGCCGCCCGCCGCAACTCTATCCTTCGCCCCCACAATGGCTGTCTGTCGTAGCCGCCCTCCGCCTCCGTGGCTCGGGAGCTAAACGAGCTCGTGAACGAGCCAAGCCGCCTCTCTGGCTCTGTTCCTTAAATCTACTCCAGCGAGCTCCCCACCCCCTCTTCTCTGGCGGTTCCCCACCCCACTGTTGGATCAGACACCAAGTTCCACCGTGGCCGTGATGCCGCCCTAGCCTCACCAGGGGAGCTGACCATCACTGGTTAGTAGTCAGCTTTCAGCAAATCTGAGATCAATCGACTTTCTTCCAAGTCTCAAGAGCACATTGTTTTTGCATTGAAAAAAAAACAAAGTCGACAGTATTGGCATACGAGGAAAAAGGCAACACGCTACAGCTACATAATACATGACACAAGTTTCTCATAACGTTAGCTTTAGAATTATACAGATAGAAAATGTTGATCTGAGCTGCGTGCTTGTGCTCGTGCAAGCTCCAAACGCAATTCAAACAATAAACATGTTTTACAATCTACGCATCACAACCACATATGGAAGACAATCTGGATATACAGGGTGAAAACAAGGTCTACGAGCCACCGGATCACTTGCTAAACCGACGTTCACTTTGCCTCAGTGAAGCGCACGCGAGTTGATTTCCAACCGGCCACTGAAGGGCTGAGGCGCTGAGCAGCAGCCAGCAGGGCATCAGTGCCTACGCCGTGAGTCCGTGATGTTGGTACTGCCTCCACTAACATCCGCAAACTAAGAAATGGCCACAGCAGATAGGCAACTCAAGCAATAAAAAAGATAGCTTAAGGTTATTAGGTCTGACTGAGACAATCTTTAGCTGACCCGACATCCTTCACCACTAACGCAATGCAACGTCTGAGATTTGATCAAAGACAAAGATAATGAGTACCATGATACCTAACCTCATATATCAAGTTCCTAGATATAGTAACAGAGAGTTGGAAGTCTGGAACCATGTCAACATTCTTTTGACAAGGATGCCCACAGTGTTGTTTCTTGGTTTTTGAGTTCCTGATCGGTTGGAGGCCAAAGTTGGACAGACCAAATTTTGGCCAAATTTGACCATGTTTGAATCTTGATAAATATTTGATCAAATAAAATTGTTTTGTTCGTAAGTGTTATTTGGCACCCAAATAAAACCTACGAACAAGAAATTTGTTATTTGGCAAAATATTTCTTTAAGTTCAAACATGGTCAAATTTGGCCAAATTTTGGTCTGTCCACCTTTAGACTCAACCAATCAGGCCCTTATCTCTTGTTTTAACAAGGTGAATGAAAACCCAGCAGAAGGCGATGGAAAACTACCGGACACCATATGCACATATAATAATTGTCACGGTACAGACCTCTAAGATTAGCAACCCAGCAAGGGCCTGTTCAGTTGATCTCACTTCTCTTGCAAAGTATTTAATCCCCGCCAACCCCATTCAATCCTCTTTGAACTAAACAGCCCCAGTATCTTAGATGTACATATTTTTCTTGGAAACAATGGTCAGAGAAGAAATAGAGATAGCAGGTTACATGTCAGATCTGATTGTATGGGTCAAAGGACCATGCTAGGTATCAGGATCCATAATGTTATGCTCGTTGATCATATGCAAACTATGCAGCACCAAAAACGAGTAGAATGCCGTAGATGTCAAGCAGAATAGTTACATGAGAAAATCTGTGAGAACTGAGAGAAAAACAGATTGACTTTGCACACGCAAACATGTACTCCTGTTCCAAATTGTAGGTCGTTTGACCTTTTTGACACTAACTTTGCCCACTCATCCTATTCTAAAAATTGTAAAAATATGAAAAGTTCAAGTTATACTTAAAGTTTATGACATGGTAAATAAATCACAGTAGAAATAAATAATAATTGTAATTTTTTTGAATTTTTTTGAATAATACGAGTGGTCAAAGTTGACGTCCAAAAAGTCAGATGACCTACATTTTGGAAGTACTACCTCCGTCCCAAATTGTAAGAGGTTCTAGACCTCTACTAGATTCATCAATTATTCCATGTACGTGTGTTCAATGTGTATGAATGTGGATGAGTAAAAAGAGGGCTATAACCCTTACAATTTGGGACAAAGGGAGTATTTCATTTTGTTACGACAAGACTCTAGCTGATAATTAGCTCCAAAATATTTCATTTATGTGGCAAAATTGCTGACATAAGTATTTTTTTAATACTAATCAAATAACAACATCCATTGTGTCACAAATTATGTGCTATCTCCATTCTTAATATTTGAGATTGGTTATCTAAAACCAGCATCGCATATTAAAGATGGAGTATTAATAGAGTAACTATTGGTCAAAGGCTTGTCCTAGGAAAACAATATAAGACTGTACATTTCAAAGTGTGTATGTAACCTATGGCAGCCATAAACGAGAGGTTTTGAAATATGAGCATCTTATGAATATGCTAAGATTTACGTGTTTCATAAAACTGTATCAGTATTCAGTAAGCAAACATTACCATACCATTGATAAGAAGATAGCCATAGTTGCGATAATACAACAAGGTAAGGAGACAGGATCACAGGATCCGATACCTCATGAAGAAAAGAAAATCATATAAGATCTATGTAATCTCATAATAACCTTGAGCTTTACGGAGTAAGAATATTTCAAGACAATCCACAATCCTTAAGCCTCATGCTTCGCAGCAGCTATTCAGCTTTGGTCAAATCACTATGAGAACACGCCAAGTTTGAGCAACAACAAAAAAACATAAACACAATACCAAGCTTTCTTTGGAGCTTGCCAAAGGATTGTAGAAGCCCGAAGAACAAATTGTGCATGGAGTCAGCCTTTCTATGGCAGGATGGAGAAAAGGGGCTACTAGAGAGCACCTTTGTCTTTATGACTTGGGAGGTAAAGC
This sequence comes from Paspalum notatum, assembly GCA_022530915.1. NCBI lineage: Eukaryota > Viridiplantae > Streptophyta > Magnoliopsida > Poales > Poaceae > Paspalum > Paspalum notatum. The sequence goes on from CM039692.1 coordinate 32,847,443, forward strand.
AAGACGATTTGGTGTGTCACAACATGAACTAGGAGTTGGTGTCATACCATCATACCACGAAAAAAATCTGGTTGTCTCTTGTCTCTCTTGGCTAAGTTGTCCATCTAGGTTGCTCGATGTTTGATCTAGTAGGTTTAGAGTAAAGTTTCTTTTCCGCTCCATCAGATTAAATTGAACATCTCTTGTACTTTCTCTATGCTAAGGACTCTTGGTCCATTGATCCTTATAATGGGAGGAGAAACCAGAAGGTAGTGAAAGGTGGACCAAAGTGTGCTTCTCAGTTGTAGATGCTCATAGTGAACAACTAACAAAGAGTACTCCCAGCTTTTGAATGATAAAGAAAATAAAAAACACAAATGAAATACTATGCCCTCAGACCTTGTAGATACAGCACTCAATGATGGCACAAGGGATGAATTGGACCTTTTATCAGTAAAACTGTGCAGTGCTGTAAGGATTGTTACTGCTGATGATGTGCCGCCGCCGCCGTGTGCAGCAGGCAACACAAAAAAAGACGTGCGTGCACGGATACACGCGCGCGCGCGCACACACACACACACAGAGAGAGAGAGAGAGAGAGAGAGAGAGAGAGAGAGATGTGCCATCTGTGCATACTGAGTTTCCATCATTGGGCATTTGTTTTTAGAAAATAGGGCTTGTATATAATCCACCATCAAACATAGCTGCAAGACATTAAAAAGGTGATGCTAGAGCTCTAGAATTCCATTATTCTAATCTTTCTTTTTACAAAATAACAGCAGCAAAAAGGGAACTGTGAATGAAATAACTAAGAAAGGACAAAATGTGTGTACAACAAGAAGATTGATTAGGAAAGCATTCAATGTCTTATGCAGCAGTCACAACTGAATCAAACAAGAAATATGGTGCGGCTAAAACAGCTCCTACTGGCTACTGCCATGCCTCAGCAACTACTCCATACTGTTGAAATTAACAGGGTACAAAAGATGGCCTGCATTGTGGCCTACTAGGATACAGTAAACAAGGCTGATTGATTAAGACAACAAGTGACATATCAACTTGCTCTCAAATCAAAAGAATGCTAACTACAAGCGAGAAGGAGGGGAGCCAAACAATAGGCTGAGGCAATGGGCCAGCGTACCTGTCAGTGAGTTCTGACCTAGTCGCATCCAAATGAGCACTAGGGAGTTCAGTAGCTCCAACCATGCATCCAAATCTGATTCAGACAATTTACCTATTCAAACAAATGTTAATAAAGAGGCAGGAATGCAAGAGAACCTTCCATCAAACTGAGGCAAACCTGTGAAATACAATGCAATCATATTTGCTTAAAAGAAGAAACTAAAATGAGTATACATGATAAGAAAAGAACACAGCATGTGCAGCGTAAGTTACAGCTCGGCTCTTGCTGCACAGCCAAGAGGGAGAGAGAGAGAGAGAGGTAGGGTGGATTAAACCGTATGCGGATATGCCTGCATGTTTCTTCAAGTTAAAAATTCCGTGAAGCCACAACTCCACGAATTGGGGAGCAAAATAGAAGTTAATAGTGCAATACGAAGATTTAGAAAGCAACAAGAAAGAAAGGGAGGGAGAGGAAGAGGGGGAAAGTAGAGACAATGTGCCAACCACTTGGTTGAGCCCATGTGTCAGTGACAACAGCACCAATTCATCTCATCCAATATGGCAATATGCTTCACCGTAGATCATGGATAAGCCAACACGAAGAAGCTATGTCTGGGGATACAACCTTGCAACTGCATAGGTTGCCCAACAAATTCAAATCTGTGTCCACTTATTCATCCATCCTAACAGATTTAGCTATGTCTGAGGCTCGTCATTAATCATTATTTAGCCAAAAGATTAATCACACAATGAGATACAAATACTGCCAATGAAACAAAACAAGAACCCCAATAAAACAAAAGGCACTAGAAATATTATAAAAGAAATTCCAAGCAAAGCTATGTCATCGTATGTAAAACCAAAGCGAGTGACACCAATAAAAAAACTAGGTAGATGAAACCACAAATATATGTGTAAAGAAGAGGATATAGTATATACAAATAAGATAAGGAAACAGCATGCCCTCAGATCACAAAGATACAACACTCATTGATGGCACGAGAGAAAGCGAGCAGCTGATGCTGCACAGAGAATAGTACAACACATACACACCCACAAGCTCCTGCATCTGAGAGAGAGAGGAGGAGGAGAAGGAGGACGACGACAACGAGGAGATGGCGGCAGCCACAGCGGCGGCGGCGGAGGAGGAGGAGAGGAAACCCTGTGCCATCTCTGCATATTCACTTTTCATCATTGGGCAGCACACTTTTTTCAGAAATATAGAAGGCAATACTGCCAATCATTATTCAAAAGAGGGCAGTAACTTTTTGTTCAAACTAGAAACTTGTGGTGCAGTGCAGCCACAGCTGCACAAATGCGAGGGCAACAATAGTCAATAGTGTTACTCCTTATATTGTAATATGAAGTTCAAAATTTAAAACGGCTGAAGAAGGAAAATGGAAATTGACAGAGGAGGTATGAAACCAGAAAACATATTTTAAGAAAAATGACTAAGTCGGATGAAAATATCACGAAATAGAAATAGGATAAAAATAACAACTGATGCCATGTTTCATCAGAGGCTAAATGCAGCAAGCTCCAACACAATGGCGCTGGAGCGTGTCGTGGGGATGGGTAGAGAACAATGGCGACAACGGCGACAGTAGCGGTGGCGATCAATAGGGCAGGATGGAGCATGGAGGGAAGGAAGGAAGCCAACACAGCACAAGCCATTTGAGGAGAGACAACCTTGCAACTGTATAGGTTTGATCGACCAAAGTCAAATCGATTTGAGTCCATTTATTCAATGATCCACAGGTCAAGACATCATCGGCCAAAAGCAAATCATGCAACAAGACAATAAACTCCAAAATGGCCTAAAATATATTGCTAAGACTGTAACACTATCACTATGTGCAGTAGAGTTATGACAGTCATGGATCATCTGAACTCAACAAAAACACTTAGCCAATAGGTGTTAGCACCAAGATGCAGGCCAAGCAACTGTAGTGGTAGGTAGTAGCAACAATATAGGTGAGGGAGGGCTGAATGATGTGTTGATTCAAATATACGTGACTTGATCTACTTATCCACCAGAATGCAGTAAACCTCGGCAGCGGCAACAAGGATTATGAAAGAGAAACAGAGGATGGGTGCCCAAATAAATCATGCAATATCTCTGCCACCGCCCCACATCTCACATCCTCAAGCCCCATCACTGAGCACATCAAAACGGTAACACCAGGTCAATAAAACGTCACCACCCTAAATGTTTTAATATTTGCTCACAAAATAAAAGAGGTCATCAAGTGGATTCCAATTGAAACACTGAAATGTTTATTTTGCTTCCAATTGAAACACTGAAATGTTTATTTTGCTAAATAGCCCTCAGATTTGACGACCTTGTTTGATCTCCACCAGAAGCTAATGCAGTGGGCTTCAACGCTGGCACCAGAGCACATCCCGAGGGTTCGATGAAAGAAGAAGAAGAAGAAGAAGCCTTATCGATTTGCACTTGCAGTGCCAGTAGATGGGAGAAGAGGGAAGGGGGGAAGTGTGTTGTTGCTGCTGCTGCTGCTGGTCTCATCGAGAGTGATGATCATTCGAACCCCAACTCCCCAAGCATGCCTTCGGCACCCAGAAGACGGAGAAGCCAACACTGCATTAACCATTTCAGGAGCTCCGGCCTTGCGAAAGCAAAGGCTGACCCCACGGAGCTCAAATCCGAGCAGATCCATCCATCCATCTATCCATCCATTTATCAGGTGATGGGATCATCGAGACCATCATCAGGCAAACGCAAAAATGCAAGCATCGACCGCTAAGCTCGGTAGCAGCAAAGCGGGGAAAGGACCACAATAGATCAAAACTACGCCACGGACCCGATCGATGTTCGAAACCACGGCAAAATCGAAGCGGGCGAAACGCAGAGGAAGAGGGAAGAGAGACGAATCAAACGTACGGAGCGGGAGCGGGGAACCTCCCGAGCGAAATGGAGGATGCCGCGGCCGCCGGCGCAGCGCGGCGCCTCGGAGCGACGTAACCCTCCTCAGTCCTCGCAGGCCACGGCCGGCGGAGGGGACGAGGGTTTCCGCCACCCCCGAACCGCGCCGCAGAAAACCCTCTCTCGTGCGGCGCCAGTCCTCCGGGCACTGCTTTTCAGGCGTTGGAGAGCCGGCGCAGCTCCCGAGGAGGAACGGACACAGGAGAGAAGGCCACACGGAGTCGGGCCGCATCGGCAGGCTCCCAAGCGTCGGTCGGTGCAGGACAGGCCATGGACCATGGGCCGAACAACGGCCTGTGAGCCCGCCCACTACGGATGAGCCTTGGTTGTTCGTGGCCTGCCACGTCCCCGGCCCGGTGGGCGGTGGCACATTTTCTGGGCCTGCTCACCGCTTTTGTTGTTGTTTTGAAAAAAAAAAAACTTTGACAAAAATAAGATGCATCGAGCACGAACGTATCTAAGCATGAATGAACACACATTAATGGTTATATTCATGCTAGTTACGATGTGTTTAGACATCAATAAACATTTTTAGTTTTTTTTTCAAATTTTCAGATTTTTTCCATTTTTATAACATATAGATATTTCACTTTGGCACTCGTGAGCGCAGAAGACATACGTAGTAGAAGCTCCTGGCTCGAGCCCTAGCTAAGACATTTTCTGACTTATAAAAGGCTTGTTCGTTTCACGGCTCCAAGGTCAGGCGCAGTGAGCCGTCTTCGCCAGAAGAGAGGAGCAGGATGAAAATGTGTTTAACAGAGGGTGTGTGACTTTTGTTTTAGTAACCAAGCACGATGCAGTTTAGGCTTTCTTAATAAAGTTGGGTAAGCTGCCTCCCCCCTAAAAATATCTTTATTTGCTTTCTTAAATTTTTTGCGGGCTGGTGATAGCTTTTGTGGTTCAAAACCGTAAGTGGTGTTTACATGAAATCTCAAAGTCACCTTGTAGACCACTTTTGAAACCACATTTGGATGTTGGCCCTATTGTGCTTCGATACAGCTTGTGTTTTGCATCATCGTATCCCCTTATCCAAGTAAATGATGCGATCTTATACTACCTCGCGTTCATAAATGTATGACGTGGTTGACTTTTCTGCTACTTCAATCATTCATCGCATTAAAAAAAAAATCAAATGTGTAAAAACACGACTTATACTCAAACAACCTTTTAGTGATACAACATATGGCAACAAAACAAATGATAAGTTGTGTAATTTTTTTAATGAAACAAATGATTAAAGTTGTCAATAAAGTCAACTGCATCACACATCTGTGAACCGAGAGAATAAAAAAAAAGTGGATGATGCTATACGTGTTTGAGCAATTAGAGTTGATCTATTTACTGAGAGCTCATCTTACCCATGTAAGGATGAACCATTGTGGTAGGTGTCTTTGACTTAAACAGAGGCATCACTCAAGCATAGTGACGGAGCCAAAAAGTTTACAAGCCTAAACTTCTTCTTGATCCTATTCTATTATTTCCCCCTTCCATTTTACTAACATCAATTAGCTGGTCTATGTCACACATGTTCACATAAATGTCCTCCTATAGTGACATAGCATGCCGTCGGACCGTGACCCCAGGCAACGGCCATAGGTTGCCGATCGAGTGATCGACCGATCCTGGGCTCCGCGCCCTACGCAAGCATGAGCGAAGATAGTCAACGGTCCTATAGAGGATTCATATTTAAACAGCATTTGTATGGTTGCACTTGTTAGAGTTGATCACCAGCTCAGTCTTTAGAAGGTTATAACCAGCCATGTGATGCCGTGATCGGGTGGCAACTGCCTAACTAATTGAGCAATTGGCATGATTCCAGGACCAAACACCTACTGACCGCAAGGTGTTCTTGTGCCGGCCGGCATCCTCCCACAAATCTATAAGAGCACCTCGACATTTTTAATGTTCTCACGCGTGTAATCGAGCCAGGCGACAGTGTACCAAGGATGTGTTCTGACAAAATTGGATCCACCAAACTTGGAATCCGCCCCTATTCCGAGTTCCACTTCGTGGGGCTTCCATTTGGGAAAAGGCAGCCAAGGGCTCCACTCCTCACCAAGATATAGATACTACACCGCGGTTCAATTCAATGATGCAGGGCCAGGGCAGGAGGAGAGAATCTGACGAGAGCAGACAGGAACCGCAGTATTGCCATCGGCATCGGCCATCATTCCAACATATCCTCCCTACCACCACGTCCCCAGGGAGAATCCTTCTCCTCCGATCCCGTCGCATCGCACTCGCCGCCATATTCTAGTGGGATTCCACCGCGTCGTCCCACTCCCGTCCCGTCGCCATGCCCCGCCCACCCACGAGAATCGGCTAGCAGCAAAAGCAAAGCAGCAGCAAGAGCAGCCAGCAGCGGACAAGATGATGAGAAATTCCCCCCACCTCACCACCTGAGCTACTACAGTACAGGCACAGGTTCTGTGATGCTCGCCGAGTTGCCTCGCACGAACGCGCCAGCGCCACGCCTTTCATGTTCCGTTCCACCGAGCTAAAAACTGATGGAGGATTCCATTCGATCTCCTCAAGACCTCAACGACTCTTCAGCATCGGATATTCGGACGTGCCCTGCCACTGCCAGCCCAGGTAGGCAATGCGCGCTCACTGCCACCGTTCTGGGAGTGGGAGATCGACGTGAGAGCTGAGAACCTTGTGTAGTCGTGTGTGCGTGGGCCGGGAATGATTGCCGGCCACGCCGTGTATTCGATCATTTCTTCCGCCCATGCCGTCCGAGCAAGCAAGCCACCGTAGTACGCTTTGTGTTGCTGGAAGAAAAGCGACCGGATCATTCATTCATTCATCGTCCAGTTCTGTGCATTCCAGCTCGGCTCGGCGGCACACTTTATTCCTTGGAGAAAAAAATTATACTCGCTCGCTCGGTCACATATACTCATTCACCCACCTGCAGAAAAAAGAAAAGAAAGACATTCCTTGGCCCGGCCACACTCATCATGCAATGCAGGGGTTCAGATAACCAGATGCGCCGCACCCTTTCTTCAGGACTCGAACCTCTAAAGAAGCTGAAAGGCGCAGCTTAATTTGTGCTGAGACGGACAAAGGGGCGCAGGCGCACACATGTGCAATGATTCTCCCATCAGCCGTAACCACCGTACTTAACGCGCAGAGCATGCGTGGGCGGCGTCTGCAGATCATGACATGATGCCCGGTGAGTGACAACCGTTTTTTCTTTTTTCATTAGAATTAGATACAGCCAGAGCTAGCGAGGCTCCGTCATTACATGATACCAGACAAGCCCGTTGCAGGCTCGATTCTCGCCTTGTACTCAAATCACTCGTGCTCCTTTTTTTAGGTGCGCGCGCGCGCTTCGACATGTCGCAGCGCAATGCTCGGAAAACAATATACTACATGGAAAGGGCAACCTTTCGCGTTACGGGTGGAATGGAATCTCATGTACTACATTACACGAATGGCACCAATGCAACAACTTCAGTTTCGAAGGCAGATCAGCTCACCAACCATGGCGCCAGCGGGTGAAACAGAGTTGTACACATGCTAATTAGTCCGGTTCAGGGCCTTCCAGGCTACAACAACAAGCAGCAGCAGAATACAGCAGCAACAGCAGCAAAACGCAAAAGCACCAAACTAGGATGATCCTAGGGCCAGCCAAATGCATCTGTTCTTCTGGTGCATTTCCCAGCTCCGATTCCACAATAATGTCTATTTACTCGCAGGCTAATTTGGTGTCAAAGCTACTCAAGCAGATGGCGAAAGCCTGGAAGGCCGAGAGGGGGTAGCGGTAGTCCATCGTGAACATGTCCTTGGCCACCTTCCCGAACTGCAGGATGATCTTATCCTGGTCCGACGGAGCCGGCTGCGACGGGGTTGGAGCCCCGGCGGCGGGGGGCTGTTGGCTTGGCGCGGCGATCAGCTGGAAATTCTTCACCGAGGCAATGGTTACACGGCCACGGAAGTTTAGGCACCAGCACTGCAGCTGTTCGTGCCACCTCGGGGCCTTGTTGAGGAGCACGAGCGGCCTCTCCTTGTTTTCCCCATCTTCCTCGCCGGCTATAGAGCCTCCGGCAATGTCGGAAAAGCGGGCGCTGCTGAAGTCACGGACGCCGCTGAAGTCGCGGGAGCTGCTGAAATCCATGGACCGGTCCATGATGGATGACTTGGAGAAGGAGGTGGTGCTGCGAAAGGACTCCTCTAGTGCTCGAGGGAGGATATGCTCAGGCTGTCCAGGGACTATGCCGCCATGCTCGACCGCTGAGGCAGGTATGGAATGCATGACACAGTTCATCCGCCTAGGGCCCCTTGTGCCGAGAACATTCAGCTCATATGTCACCTGAGCTATGTTGTAGCTACCCGTTGGCACCTTAGGAGAGATTTTCTTAGAGTTGAATCTCCGGCTAGTCCGTCCTGAATGAGGCAATACAGCCCCATTATAAGGGGGCTGTGTGTCATAGATCATAAATTTTGTGCCGAGGAAGTTCGACCTGGAAACGACAAGGACCCTTCAGTTAGCTTGAGCAATCAAATTAACTAGACCAAAAAAGGTAAAGTTAGCCATCCGTGTGCATTTCAATTACCTAATCTTTCCAATATATGTGCTGCTCGATCTCGAGATGTTGTCGGCATCCATTGAGATAACATACTCCGTGCATGTTGTTTTCCTGTTCCTTTTAGCTGATAGGAGGAACTTGCCATTCTCCATCAGTACAGCTGATCACCAAAACAGAAAGAAAAAGGAGTCAACAATGTGCCAACTTTTTGAAACATATGAGAAGTTTGGCCAACAAAGAACCAGTAAGACATGGTGCTAGCTGATATTTGCTAAAACAGTAATCATCATAGGAATGCTAAACCAATAAAGCAAGGATCTACACATGCAAGTAAAAGAAAGGCACAGCATACCAGTGCTCAGGCATAGGTAGAGATGATATGTAGACTTTGATTTATCTCGTTTTATGAAACATTGAATCATTCCATCTCGATAACCAGGCTGTGAAGACGAGCATTACCAAAAGTCATTAACACAATGAAAGATAATGTAAGAATAAGCATTCGAATGCGCCATCGTTAGCATTCAAGTAATCAGGTCAAGGACCTCTTTCATTAGAGAATGCAAAGCTTTACCTGCTTTAGGGAGACTGGGAAGGTAAGCTTCCCACAAAACTCTGGACTCATCACAATCTCCCGGCACATCTCCCTCCACGCCCGACAAACGGCGGCGCAGGACACAACATTCTTGCGATTTGGCCAGGTGCTCTCGCTGGCCTCCAGCCTCCGGATCACATCCCGGAGGAGCTCAGGAGGGAGATTGGCCCAGCGGCTCTCCTGGATTATGAGATCTGTGTCACGGAATTCATGCACCGTGCTCTGAGATCTCCCCCTGTGGTGCCCGGTGAATCCAGAAAGGCCAGCAACAGTCACCTCAAAGCTCCGCCTCGACAGGCTACCGAAACCGTCCCGGACATCACGAATGATGCTGCGGAACGACATCTACGCCAACTAGAACTGGGCGGTAAGGCCTACAAGACCCTTGAGGCTTAGCCTGCCAGTATATAACGGGGAAAGTCACCAACAGTCTTCCTGGTTGCTCCACTTATAGAACAGTGGGGATCACGCCACCCCAGTGGGGGAAATGCTGCTTTTGAGTGCGTCTACACGGAAGCAACCGCCGATTTGCACCTGCAGGAAGAAAAGAATCCTAGGTGAGAAAGCGTGCGATTAATAGCATGGAATATAAGTAGCGACATATATGTCACGATTGATAGACCAATTCCAGGCAGAGATCGTCACTACTCAACGCACGGGAGACAGCGGGGCTCTAAGCTGATAGTACAACAGAATTTCAGGAGCGCCGCTGCCGCTGCGAGAGAAGGGCAAGATTTTTTTAATTCCAGAGAAGTCGCATCACACACCAGCTATTCTGGGGGGCGGCATGTCACAACATTCCTAAGCTAGAAATTAGGCGTCCCGTGTGGCCAAAAAAGATCATGAGGACCCCCTTTTTTCCCTGATTCATCAAAGGTGGGAGTAGGGTAAAAAAGGCGAGACCTTTTTAAGGAACAAATCGGCGGGGAGGCTACAAAGTTCGGGAGAGACGGACGCAAGATCTAACAGGTCTGCGCCCGGGAAGCAACGACGGACAGCAGCAGCAGGCTACCAGTGAGGCCAAGCTCTAGGACAGCACGAGCATACAGCAGCCTCTTCAGATAACAGTAGAAGATTATTAAGCCCCCACAAGAAAAATTCGCGAACATTCCGACGAGGAAACGCGCAGAAAGACGACGCCTCTACTCTACCACCACCAAGAATCGACGCATCAGGCAAACCATGGCAGAAGAAACCCCGAATCGGACACCGCTCGGGGGAGAGAGAGAGAGATAGAGAGCTCACATCAGCGCGGGCGTGCGTGCGGGAAGGCCGCGAATCCCCTGATCCGGAGCTCCCTCCGCGTCCGTCAGAAGACAGATCGGAGTGCGGGTGGCTCAGATCCCCTCACCGTGCTAGCTCGCTCGCTTCACCGCTGGGCGCTGGGTTTCCGCTTCTGGCGAAGCCACGAGGAGCCGGCCAAGGAAGAAGCACGGGCACGGGAGGTGGAGGGTGGGTGGTGAGGTGAGGGTGAGGGAGGCGGAGACGAGACCGGGACCGGGACCGGGAGCGATCGAGGAAGGCGAGGCAGAGACTGCCAAAGGCGTGTGTGCGTTGTGTGTTTTATCACGGCGAAGGCGCTGGCGGGGGTTGACCATCCCGTCCCGTTCCGTTTGGGAGGAGCCGACCAGCGTAACGGCGTCAAGTGGCAGGTGGCTCGGCCGGCACGGTGCCGGAGCCACAGAAAGCGGGTCGTCTTTGGTGTACTGGATGACTGGATCCTACTAGTTTGGCTCAGTTCGATTGGTTCCCACCGTGGGCATGGCAGGGACATGAGACCAGGGGACACGGCCACACGGGTGATAGCGGCGGCACGCTTAAAAACAATATCTAAGTATACACAGAGTAAAAAAACAATGATTACATATTGTAAACAATACAGATGTATCAGTCTTATGTCGCTGCCTAGAACCGTTGCACGTCGAGGCCTAAGCCTAACCAGGGCTTAGGTACTTCTGTAGTAATCATGCATGCCCTATTTAATTACACGTGAAAAAAAATCTTGCAACTGAATGGACACACATGTTTTAGAAAGAAAAAAAAAGGAAAAAACAAGCATATGCCCCTTCAAAAATATATTAACATTAATATTATGGGCTAGGATTGTATTCTTGTTTGGGACGGAGAAAATATCATGAAAAAATATTTACGATTTCTATTGAGCATATGTGTGTTGTTAGTTATAGAAAATCAATAAGGCCATCATTAAGGGCCTTAGTGGCTAGTGGGTGTTATGATGATGTAGTTAAAGTTCATTTTCAACTTTGAATTGGTTAAGAAGTCCGATTTTCAACCTCGTGCTACGAAACCGGGTAATCTGCACCCTCGAATGTTAAAAAAGTCCGATTTACAACTCCTGAGCATAGTCGTTTCTATGCTCGGGAGTTGTAAATCGGACTTTTTTACAGTTCGAGGGTGCAAGCTATCCGATTTCGTAGCACGGGGTTGAAAATCAGACTTTTTGACCAGTTCGAGGTTGTAAATTGGACTTTTAGGCAAGAAAAATCGTATAGCAATATCTCCTTCCATTTTTATCTCCTTTCATTTTTAAATTGCACATTACAGACAGGAGGGAGTAGAAGATTAGCTGCATTATCTTCTTATGCTGTCGTAGTGTCAATTATATTGTATATGTTTCATGTTTGGGTTTCTACAATTAATTATTTATTGTGTTGAAATAAAAATCAGCCCATACCCTATATGGACGTGGAGTAAGTTTTAATAAGGACATTAACAGAGGCTTTGTTTCGTTCGGTGGCTGCAGCATGGATCATCTCCGCGACACAGTAGCAGGGATGGACAGTGTTGATTTAAACCGGGGAATGGTGGATGAAGCTTCTAGACTACAACGCTCTCTAAATATAAAAGCACTAAAGCAGTAGACACGCGGAATGAAACGGTGCCAGAGAAACTTGTGATTAACTTCCTCTTTTGTTTCCACCAAAAAAAAAACTTCCTCTTTTGTTCATCGGAGCGTCAACGCTAGAGGCCAAAACATGCAGTATGTCACTTTTAATTATATTTTAAGTAGATCTTTGTTTGAGTTGAAGATGGTTAGAGTTGTGCTTTCTTGCCTACGAGGATCACTTGATACTCTGGGTATAGTGCTATGAGTACAAAAGAGGTTTAAAGGTGGGTTCAATTCCCCTTTTTTCCAAATAAAAATCAAAATACAGTCTAATATTAAAAAAGTATAACTAACTTAATTTAGATTAGAAAATATGAAAAAGTACCAATCCTTTTGAAAAATTGGTATATCAAGAATTATATGGATCTTATTTGTTCTTTCTTCTAGTGTTTTTATTGCTTGTAGTTGTGCATATTTTTTATATAGTTTCTCATTTTGCATTATATTAGCCCTGAAGGTCGACCAAGAAGATCCATTTGAACTAAGAGTACACAAAAAGAAAATCCTCATTGTGTTTAGCCACAGCATGGACAGTGTTTTGTTTTATTTGTTGATTGCATGTTTAGTTAATATACCATAAACAAGGTAGAGTTTCTAACATCATGTACTCAAATCATGTGATCAACACTAGAATAAAGCGCAAAGGACTATTTAAATAAATATCAATGTAACTGTGAGCAATAAAACACTAGAAATAGTGAGATCTAAATACTCTGTCTTATTGAATGTTTTAGGTGAAAAATGGGTACATGTTTGCACATTTTTATTTAATAAATTAGTTAGATTATTAGAGATTATAATAGGTTTTTCATTATTTTCCAATAAAAAGAAAACCTTATTGAAGCCATCTAATTGGCCAAATGTATTCGCGATTTCAACAATTCAACATATAGCCAAAGATATCTAGTTCTGGTCCTTCTGGAGTTCGAAAATTAAAATCTGATCTCAACAAGCAAGCAATCCACATCATTTATGAGTCCATTAAGTTAGAAACCACATCACCATCCACTAAGACCATCTATAGATGTTTTTTTATCAATTTTCTATGGCTAATAGTATCAATGCATACACCTATAAGTTCATATGAGTACCAAGGTACATAATTTCTATAGCCAAGATGCAAACATATGGAGGATTGATCATTTAAAAGTCGGTCGTCCTCAATTAATATGAATATGCTATAATATGATGTCCATATTTAAAAAATGTTACTTGCAATGAAAGTAATACTTCCACTTTAAAATTTAGTTTGGAATTCCCACGATAAAATTTCAATTTAAGAATTCCCTTAATAAAATTTCATCTTTAAAAATAGTTTGAAGATTCCCATAGCAACGCATGGAGTATCAATTAGTAGTACCATACACGATAAAATTTCAATTTAAAAATCCTTACAAAAAAAATTGACTTTAAAATTAGTTTAAAGACTCCCACAACAATATGTGGAGTATCAAATTGTAGTAACATTATACGAACGTAGAGTTGGGGTTCTTTAGCAAGAAACCTGGCATCGGGGACAGTTGCTTTATTTTCTCTCTCCGTGCGCGCAAACAATACGAAGGTGGCCGTTCTCAAAACAAAAAACAAAAAATGAAGGCAGCCGCTTTAAGCTTAGCCAAAAAAAAAAAAAGGCGGCTGCGGTTGTGTCCAACAAGAAGTACCATCCTACTCTTAAATTCAAATTATATATATATTTTTTTTGCTGATTCTGTTATTTAGTCTCTCTACTGAACACAATCTAAATCAGTTTTGCGCGCGGCCGAGCTCGAATGCTCGAAGTCGGCAACAAGGTGAGACTTGTCTGACGTACTGCCTTTTTCTCACGCGACTGGCCGACATGCAGGCCTGCTGAACATTGGCCCGTTCCAAGACGGGCTGGACAGTGGACAAAGCCAAAGGTCGCAGTCCTCGTGTTCGGTGTTCCGGACATTATTACGTCGTTGCTGTCCGTCAACCGACGCCTACGTTGTCTCCCGTCCCCGTGCCGGCCGTGCGCCGTGCGCGTGCCAGCCCCAAGCGTGTCGACTGCGGCGTGCAATACACGCCCTATGCCATAGATTCCACACGGCGTCTCATGTTTATTACGCTTTGCAGCAGCTCTACCGCCTGTTGCCGCAACTATGGAATATGGATGCCATATGTTCAGGGCAAAATCAACGTATCACAGTTCGTATGAAGATTTGAAAAGGCGTCCACCAGGCACCAAATCAAAATTAAACTGCCCAACGCCAAATATGAGATCAGAGGCTCTAGTACAAAAGCGCTGCAGTTGCGACCGCCGTAACGATCCGAGCTTCCAGCTACGGAATTCCTAAAAGCGCAACGGACAGCAAAGCACACGGCCAGCCAACACACCTGGAGTTTGTCATTTGTCAACAGAGAGCTAGAGAACAAACCACAACTCGCTGCCGAAACAACTTGTACAACAATCGTTCAATCAACACCGTTGATGACGCGGTTGTTTATTCACTGCGTCATGCCAAGGACGATGCTTCTACAATTTACAATCTCATTCATGGCGACCACAATCTCTCACAAAGACTAAAACGACCTTAGCCTGCCGAGTGCCCATTTCTCTGATGAAACACGATTATTTCTCATTTGGAGGCTACGGTATCAACAGAAGCTGTATTCCAAAACCTAAGCCAAAGAGAGTAGAGACATACAAGCCGGGGCAGGCGCCTGTCGCAGGCATAATGGCACACTACTTGCCAAAACCGAAGTAGGTTTAGCACCATTTCTCCAGGCGCCTGTCATGGGTAACTACTATGGATTCAGCTCCCATACTTCACAGCCTTGCATGTCACGGTTGGGTTCCGGATGTAATCCTGGCTTTGGATCAACCGGATCTCTAAGCTGCTGGTTGATGGGTCAAAGCCAGCCCTTTTATAGTCTTCCACAGTTCTTTTCAGGAGTGCCTGCACACGTCGTGATGCATTAGAAGTAAACTTCGAAGAACTATGCATATAACAGTGCTAGTGCAACGAACTAAGTCTTAGCAAGCAAACTAGGCCATGCCTACTCTTAAAAATCACCTAAACTGGCCATGACTTAGCAAGCAAACTACGCTATGCCTACTCTTAAAAATCACCTAAACTGGCAACCGGCTAACTTGTCATTTTAAATTTTCCACAACATCAAAGGATGTGTGCATGAGTTTAAATTAGCACCTGAACCAAACCAGAAAGCCAGCAGGGGGATGTTTAAGAAACCAAACAGAGGGAACTTTGCCTAACTGTGAATTGAAATTCATGTGTTACTCCATGATAGCAGTATTGCTTCTACAAGTCTACACAATGTTGCCTAAATTCAGCATATACCGAACATAAAGCGAACAGTGCTAAACACATCAAATAATAGGAGAAGTACAGAGCAACGGAACTGAGATACCTGCAAACTGGATACTGCCAGTTCAGCCGCTATCTCCAGGCTATCAGGATATTTCTGTGTAAATCACAAGCAAAGCAAGCATGTATTAGAAACAAGAGAACCGTGACAAGATAAAAAAAAACAACCATAAGAACACTAGTGAACTATCTCCACTACTTACATTACTCCATCCTAGTAGAAGAGCAGTCGTTAAATCCCCAGTTCCCTGCATATAACATTATGGAGGGAGGTGAAAATTTGTACAGGTGATGAATTACATACATTATTAACCCCTATAAACACCATGCTTGCAATGAAGAATATATTAAAAAGGAAACATTTCAAATTTACTCCCTCTCTACCACTCGATTGAGAATCTGCCAGTCCACTTCTCTCCTATACTCCTGTAATTAGGAGATACTTCAAGAGCGCAAATTCTCTTTGAGCGACTGTGTCTCAAATATCCGCGCACTTGGTTATGATTATTTCTCTAGTCTCCGCCATCCTTAATGCACCAATTTCAATGGCAATAATACCCTAAATATCTTATATTTGAAGTGCATGTTGTGTTTTACTTGTGAGTTGTGACATGAGTTCAACTTCCACATGCTAGACACAGGGGGTCCTGTGTGACAGCCTTGGCAGAGGGCTGCAGCTGCCCTGGCCGAGCAGCGGGGAGGGGCGTGCGCACCATAGGGTGGAGGGAGATGGGACACCACACCTAGGGCATGCACACCCCTCTTTACTGCTTGGCCAGGGCAGCCACAGCCCTTGCCTGGCCCTCTGCCGTGGCTGGGCCAGCCTGGGTCATGGACTTCCGCCTACAGGCGTTCAATTTTCACATGCTCACTGGCTACTCAGTTTAAGGGCTAGTTTGGCAACCGCATTTTTCCAAGGGATTCTTATTTCCCTCAATTTTCCAAAATCCCTTGGAAAAATGGGGTTGCCAAACTAGCCCTAAATGGATTAATTCAGGTAACTCTTATAGTCTTATACGATCCATTCTGCAATAAACAAAAAATCACACTCCAACTCCAACCTCAAAGTTTCCAATCAAAATAATAGAGATATGAATATACCGTGAAATATGCAGGTATCTTCGGTATCTCAATCTTAAATTGTTCTGGCGGTTGTTCCTGAAAACAAATGATAAAGCAAAACTCCAGTATGCGTAAAATATTATCACACCAGAACAGAAAACAACATAAATTTAAATTGTGAAAAAAATCACACCCTCTGCACTGCATCCATCTACGCAAGTAATCACCACAAGCT
Organism: Paspalum notatum; assembly: GCA_022530915.1. Classification (NCBI taxonomy): domain Eukaryota; kingdom Viridiplantae; phylum Streptophyta; class Magnoliopsida; order Poales; family Poaceae; genus Paspalum; species Paspalum notatum. Next base: position 32,864,164 of record CM039692.1, read on the forward strand.
AGATCTTACTTGCATGTCAACATGTTAATCTGTTAGTGTAATCACCACAAAAAACTGGCTACGTATCAATCTGCAAGTATTCTATAGTGTGGCTTAGTTGATTGCTATCCCACATGAGTATATCACAACCATGAGACATCTTACTGCATTGACTTGTCAATAGTTCATAGCCAGCCAAAAAACATCCCAGTAGATGACATGGATAAGTTATGTCATATGTTTACACAGGTCTTGCAGGGCCTAGATTTTTTTCCCCATGTATGAGCACCTGCAGATTTTGCTCACAAGTCGCATGTGGATGTCTAGGTAAGTTCAACACCTTTTATGTCCTACATACTTTTTTTTCAAAGCTTCAAATCCTACATACTTTCGATGAATAACTTTGCTGGACAAAATAATTTTACATTTGAAACTCAAGTACGCTGCTAGTAGAATGTACTCCCTCTGTCATAATTTGTTGTTTGACTTTTTTGACACCGGGTTTTACTTGTCTTATTCAAAAAAATTCATTATAATTATTTATTTTTATTGTGAATTAGTTTAGCATATACTATACTTTAACTATGACTTGATTTTTTTTCATATTTTCGTAAATGTTTTGAATAACACGAGTTGGTCAAACTTAATGTCAAAAAAGTCAAACAGCCTATAAATTGGGTTGGAGGGAGTAGCTGTCAATTATATAATTCTGTTGAAAATTTACCTCTGATTTTTTGTGACTTCCGATGAGGAGCAGCTTGCCTTCAATAAGTGCACTAGTTATAACCACCTGGAAGATCATGTCAACCAAAGACATGAATACACAAGTAACTTCATTACTAGCCCTTTATAAAGATGAAACATGGAACAAAAGAAGTAAACCATAGAGGCTATGAGTAATTGAAGTAACCCATTGAACATTTGAACACATTTCACAGTTGATTTATCGGTTAGGTAAGGGGCAAACCTTTCGTGGTCCAGCATTGTGCAGGGTATTACAAGCTCTCAAGCCATCTTGTTCGGAGGTGATCCTGTAAGTATACATCAATTAAGAAAAAAAGTGCACGCAATCTAGAAATATGATAAGTTCGGGATGGGACCATTCCTTAAAAGAACAACATGGTTACCTCAATCCAGTAAGTAGTTCAACTTCAAATTGGTTAGGTGTCAGCATTGAAGCAACTGGAACAACCTTCAGATGGTTTCATGATAAAATGAACAGATTACTATGACAAAATATATGGGGCCTTCAAGGCATTATGAGCATGCCATAAGAACTAATAATTCAGAAACAGAAAAATTGAAATAAGAGGCCCTAGCTTATCGTTCACTCCAAAGCCTTCTAACAAAGGGAAAATAAGCTACCAAGACCAAGTTCTGATCTAAATAAAAAAAGGTAGAAAGACACATTGTTGGGGGAACTAGGAAATATTTATTTCCCGTAGATGAGCTTGGACAACCTCACATCAAATTCAAGGAAGAATTCAGCCCCATGGCTTGGTTGTAATTTTATCTCCCAACAAGGGAAGAGGAGAAATCCCCCTCTATATATAGAGACTCCCATGGGGAGAGGGAATAAGCCCACTTAGACCTGAGAATGAATCTAGATAATTCAAAGTCCAATTGGACAAAACCATGTTTGGACTGCTTGGACTGTTGGTCCATGGACCTAGACATCCATTGCCTTGAGATCCAATAAACACTTAATGCATCTAGATGACTAGATCCCAATACCAAAAATCAAAAGTCCATTGGACTTGTCTGGATCTCACATTCCCGCTCACAGTCTCAGAGCTGCCACAACTCTGTCAATGCACGGTGACCTCGACTTTACACATTGTTGCTCATCCCTGACCCTGCACCATAGCCACTGTCGGACCCGGAGGTCCTCCGCTGGTGGCTCCCTAGCGCACAGCACTAACGCTCCGTGCCATGGGCAGCATAGGGGCCTCTTCTCACAGATGCCACCCCTGCCGGGGTAGCTCACAGTGCTCCTTAAGGAGGCTGTGCAGGCCATGGCGGTGACACGGTGTTGACACCGCCACAATTTCTGGCTCACAAGCTGCTAGCGCCCACGCCCGCCATGCTCAAGTTCCTCCACGTGCAGTCAAAGAAGGTGCCCTGCGCCTGCCGTAGATACACACTCTGCACCAGCGACATCCTTGTAGAAAGCTCGTGGTGCACGACATCCCTGTCCTGGGCAGCTCCGGCTTGATTGCTAAGTGCAAATATAGAGGGTTGGCCTAGCTGCTTGTGTTGCCTGCAATGCAACAGAGTCAGAGACGATTGTGCCTTACAGCTATGTTTGGATTCTGATGGATGAATTGCTGGTGTTTGGATTGGACTGTAAGCACTCGGTGATATGTTTGGATTGGACCATGAACTCTTTGAAGTTTTATTTTATTGGATTCCTTTATTGATCCACTCCCACGTCTAAGCACACTTACTCTAAACACGCTACCCATTTCTCTTTCCTATTTCCATGCAACCCAAGCCATGGGGAGCTCCTAAGGGTGATTCCTCCGGCCCTAATATATGTTTGGGGAATATTCCACGAAAGACATAATTGGCTCCAAACAGTTTTACAGGAGATATAGTGTAAATATAGTGGTATATAATATTAATTATTTTATTAACCGCTTAGCCTATGGAATGGTCAAAGTATAGAACGCAGAAGCACCACATGTTGGCATATAGTGAAAGCATGTATTTGTGATAAATAGCAGCCTTGATATGCTAAAAAGCGTAAGGAAAATCAATTCCCATAAATCGGTAACAGATGAGATAAGCATATAGAAGGTTAAAATGTGGTTAAATCACCTTCTGTTGATAAACAGATATTAGCTCCTGAGGAACATATAGTTTTCCTTCATCACCTAGACCTAGAACTGGGTCACAAACTGCAGAACATTTGCAATTATCAAACAGAAACTAGCCATTTGTAGCCTGTCTTTAGCTATGACTGAATTTGTAAATTTGGTAAAGAAGAAACGAGCATACAAATACTGGAGGCTGAGAAAAGATTACCATATACAAGATCAGGATTTACTGATCGTAATTTGTCAACAACTTTTAGCACAGTATCTAAAAAAGAAACTGAGCCTATATAACCTGAGAACCATAAAAAGCATGTCACTTTTTTGCATGAATAACCGTATCTTTTAACAGTAAAAAGATATTAGCATTTGCTTGCTATCATAGCGAAATATCATCATTCACTGGTGACGAAGCATCTATTGGCATAAAGGATGAAAAGTCTAACTAAAAGAACTGATGACAATTTCACCTGTTAATAAATGTGTGTAATGCAGTAACTCATTTTCCTCCAGTCCTTCAACGAGGTCCCAGAGCTGTTGGCCATTGAGAACCTGACCTCTAAACGTTGGGTATCCTAAGACAACACATAATGAGAAGTTGTTTTGGTGCCCCATGGAAATTGCAAATAGATACATGTACGATGTACCTGTATGATTAGAGAACTGTACAGAGTTTATCGGGTCCACATCAAACCCAAGAAGTTGCAGGGGAAAGACGGCTGATTTGTTGCCAACATAGCCCTGAATGAGTGCCATCACAGAATGAGCAGAGCGTAGGTACCAAATCATAAAACAGAAAAATGTTCAACGATTCCTACTCTGCAAAACAATAATTCCATGCAGAATGTATAGGCTGAATATATCCCCAACGAAACACAGCCAGATGTCGAAGCTCATCACGTTCACCATAAAAAAAGAAAGACAAAGCAGTAGTAACCACAGAGGTCCCTCGCACAACGGTCATGGCACCACTTAGCAGACAACAATGGTGCCAAGGGCGCGAGAGAGCACATAGCGGTGTGCATGGCTGCATCGCATATGTATGGCACCAATTCATCAAGGGAACACTTGCAAGGACATAACCAAAACCTACCTACATAGAGAAACTGATATACAGATTCCCATATCCAGATTCCACAGAGCAGAACCCACAAAACCACCCCTCTGGCTAACGGCTCCTGAATCCATGAGGCCATAACACTAACAGATAGCACAACTCGTACGAGCCATGGAAACTGAAAAGCACAACAGCGCAAGGGCCACATCCATATGCAACTTGCGAATGCGGAGACCGGAGAGCCAATAGACTGATGCGGAGTCCTCTATTATCTCATCGAAGGGAGCAGGCGGGAACCCAGGCAATAGTTGTATAGAACAGGGGAGGCAGCAGGCAGACCTGGACGGTGTGGGACTGGATGCTGAGCACGCGGCCGGTGTCGGACGGCAGCGCGACGGACAGGATCGGCGGCCGCGCCATCTTCGGGCCCGCCGCCACCACCCTCCTCCGCCCCCTCCGCCTCAGCAGCAGCGACCACCACCCGAACGCCTCCCTGCAGCCACCACAGCCCACAGCACAGCGCAGCAAACACGCCGCGCACGGATTAGTAAACAACAACTCGCTCCCGGTCAAACTTGAACACGTAAGGAGGAGGAGAAGAGATGCAACCGAAATCCGCTAGCCTTCCTTCTAAAAAAAATCCTTCACTGAGCACACCTAATCAGGTTGACCCATGACCCCGGACGATTGCTTGCTCAGATTTTGCTCTTGGGATTTATATATATAAACACGTGCTGCCATTGTGCCACTGCTGCAGTAGCGGGCGGGTCTGTTCTGTCACGCGACGCACACGCACCTGGGGGAGCACGCGCGGCAAGGCGCGGCGGGGCCCGAGGAGGCCCTCACGAGGAGCGCGCGGGAGGGAGACGCGGCAGAGGTCGTCGGCGGGCGGAGCGCGGCGACGGCGGCGGTCATGCGACGCGCGCGGTGGGGGGCGGATGGAGAGGCCCGGGGCGGGGGCCAGGGGGCAAGGCTGGCCGGGGGGGCGGGGGAGGGATGGCCTTGGGATCCTACGGCCCGCCAGGCTGGCGGAGCCCGGTCCGTCCGTTACGAAAGGGACGGCACGGATCCCCTCGGCGGAGGAGGGCCTCGTCCCCCGCAACCGGCCTCGAGTCCGTGGCAGCCTAGTGCTACCAGGCTATTGTGTGGAGGAGTTTTGTTTGAGCTCGTGTTTGGTTTGCCTCCATTCTCATCAATGTTTTCATTTTGAACGTTCAAAATACTGTTTTGCATTATACGTGCATAGTAGACGGAGAAAATTTTCAAATTATAGGCAGTTGGATGCGTTCCCTGGTGGTGAGGATTAGTCGTAGCCACCTAGCCCGCCCCACCGGAGCTAGTGTTTGGTTGTCCACCGCCTCTTCCCGCACTCTCCCACCCACCATCCGCGCTAAGGATGAAGACGAGGCGGCCGCCGCAGCCGACACCATGGCCACCGCATTGGAGGAGGAGGACAATGACGCGGCCGTTGGAGAGGATCCTTGCCGGCGGTGGCCAGATCCAATGGATGCACCCCCACATCTGGCTGGCACCGGCTGCGGGGACATGCCGCAACGGCGTGGGGGCGCTGGGGCGACCAACGGTCAGCGGACAAGCTCCTCTCACGGAAAGTGCAAGGGAGCTCCTCTCGGCGGTCGGCCTTTGAACTCGTACTGCCGGAGACTGAGAGCAGAGCGGAGCGTGGTGGTACGGGGGCGACTGGCGGGGACGTGCCGTGACGGTGCGGTGGTGCTTGGGGCGACCGGCGGATCCAGCGAGCGAGCTCCTCTCGGCGGTCAGCCTCTCCCTCCGGCAGCAGCGACATAGAGTGGATAAGAAAGGAGCGAAGCGGGTTGGCGTAAGGTGGGCACGCGGGGCGCTCAACTGGCGAAAAACGGCTGGGCCAGAATAGAACGGCCGATTTGGCCGTTTTTAGCAGAGCAAGCCTCCAGGCCTCGAGTTGGTCTGCTTAGGCTTGGCTAGGAGCATGGCCTGGGTAGCCAAACATCGGCCTCGCACTGGCGTGGCATGGCTAGCCCGTTGGCGCGGCTACCAAACAGTCTCACCCAAGTTTGGGTTTGTCCATACCAAGTTTGGGTGTCAGTTCTCACAAAAATAGAAACGAAAGGCTAGAACCCAAATTTCCTTGGATCCTATAAAAAATCAACCATTGATTGAAGAAGAAGAAAGTCCTAGAAACAAATCTCATGAAGAGAGGGCAAGGGATACAATCCATGCGAGTTCTTATCGGGTTCTGAAAAGTAGGAGGGAGAAGCTGGAGAAGGGTAGCGTGGGTGGAAGAGAGGGATGGGCCGAGGATCTCATCGCCGCTCGGCGGGAGCCGATCCCCTACTTTCTTGAATTTCTCTTCAATCCATAGTTGATTTTTGCAGGATCTAGGGAGATATGGGTTGTACCCCTTTTATTTCTATCCCTATGAGATCTGACACCCAAACTTGGTACGACAAACCTTAACATGGACAAACCAGGACAAACCCTGACATCCGACATCCAAATCCTGAGCTATCAAATGGACAACACAATAGGTAACTTTTACATGCCACATTGCAGAGAGCGCGGCGCATCACGCTAATCTGACTAACTCATATGAAATAATGTATCCCTCTATCTCTCCCTACTCTCCCAAACCTGAAATGAAATGTCTGATGGACCACATTGTAGCTGTAGCGCCCTTTTAATTGGAAAATAGAAGTAAAAGCCATTGTCCAACGCCTTATGCCTTGGCTTTTTCCTCCCTTTTTGGCCTCTTGCGTGCTAGGATTCCATAGAAAACAAAATATCTTTGGTTACTAACACTTTATTTATGATCAAATAATAGCCGGATAATTAATATGATGATTTAAGAAAGTTTATGTGAAAAAACGCTTTGTAGCTTGGAGCCATCAAATAGCTACGTGTGTATTGTAGCAGCATATTGCTGTAAGGATCTTTAGAACCATAAGAGTTATTTAGAAATATTTGAACGATTATGAAGCAGTATAATATCATTGAAGCACTGGGCCGTTATTGATAAGGATATATGAATGCATGGTAGCCGTTAATTTGGCTCGCATGTGTGGACAGCTTATATGAATTGAAAGATAAATTGTGATGTTACCAGGTTTACTCTTATAAGAGTCATAGATAGATACCACCATCAATTATTCTTTTTTAAGAAAATACTACCACTATTCTTCAATGTTTATCGATTGCTAGTTCATTTTTGAAAAAAAAAAAGTGTCAAACAAAAAAAATCGGAGAAACTATACACACAAAAGGCAAAACCAACTTTCTAATATTCAAATCACATAGCAGTAATGTTGTGCACTATGTGCAACTTACCTTCATGCATGTTAACCACCCCAATTCTGGCCGCACATTTTATTTACGCAAAACAGATATCGTGATGGCTACATTGCTGGAGCAAAGAGTTAATCCTCATATCTAACAAAATACCTCAATTTTTCTGAGAGTTAAAAAAGTTACACGTTGCTTAATGTGATACAAAGGAAAAAATAAACAAAACAATTAAGAAAGAGATACGGCCCACGTACATGACAACTTGGACCATCATTGATTAGCTGGGCCTTCGTAGATCTATAGACAGTATGGCCCAGTTTTACTAAAAAGGTCTGAATGTAAAGGATCCAAGTTGCGGAAGCAGCGGCACTGGGGCCAAATAAAACCTGTTTATATTCCTTTTTCAGTTTTCCATTTACCCCGAATGCCCATCACACTTGTACTGGTGCAGGAAATACGGTCGGAATTTTCCGTGAACATTTGCTTCGAAACATCACGTTTTATCTGGTATTTTTGTTGCTACCTCTCACTTTTGTTATATTAAATTCTTTATATATAGTTTTTGTGTGATTTTATATGCCAAAACGAAATGTTGTCGGTTGCTCTGTCGCCTAACGTATGTTACATTTACGAATTGACTATTCAAGAGAAGTAAACGCAATATCCCTTCGTTTTTGCCCGAAGATCAGACGGTGCAGTGCTGGTTTCTCCGCCCCGTGCGAAAAGTTGCCGTGAAGCTTTGAACAATTCTACCAGCACCAGCATCTCTGAATCTGAGGATCCCTGTCCGTGTTACCCATGTCCCGTCCCTCGCGAAATATTTTTTTTAGAGCCCGTTTGGAACGCAGAAATTTTACAGGAATCAGTTTAATTTTATAGGAAAAATACAGAAACATAAAAAATTTTCGGACACTTGGCAGTTTGGCAACCCAGTGCAACCACGCGCGCCACGACCGTCGACCGGCACCGACGAACATGTGCAGCAGGATCTCGTTCCACTACCTTTTGGTTTTCTTTTATGCTTAACCAAACGAATGTGGGAAGCATGACCGTGTCACTCATGTGCAATTGTGCAGGGCATCACGGTCTCAAAAACATTTTGTTTGCAAAAAAACAAAGGAATGGAGTTGGAACCTGGTGATAGAGTCTTCTCAGTTTCTTTTTCAAATGACCGTACTTATAAGTTACCAACGTTGGATTTGCAGTTTGCATTGACTATTCAGGCTCTGTTTGGGTGCTGTGGTTTTCTAAAACTGAAGTATTGAGAAACCATAGTTTTAAAAACCATAGCCATGTATTACCACGGTATTTAGATACTGTAGTATTTTTCTGTTTTTGGAAAACCACAACCCTGTTTGGATAATTGCAGTATCGCCATTTGCATGCATGCGTAGACCTGTCGGTGTTGCTCCGTACCTATCAGGAGCTGTGTGTTATCTGAGTCATCATATATTATTTAAACCTAGTCAAATTTGATCCTTACTTATCGCTGAATGCTAGTCCTGCAAATATGCTTTTTGATCCGATCTTACAGCAGTTTGTTTATCTACAGCAAACTAACCAATGTCTATCTTTACCATTTTGACCGGATCTTTCATATCCTCTGTTATCACGGACTAACCACACTCTATCATTCTATATATGTATGTACATATAGGCTATAACAGTTTGGCAACGACGACTACATTCATGAGCATATTTGTCCACATATCCAAACCCCTCTGCCTTTATTAATTCTCACAATATGGGGAAATTTCTTCAAGAGAAAGCAAAGAGATGACGACGAGTTTGCTCTCATCAGTGGCTATAATCTCAGTGGTGATTCTTCAGTAGTTCGTACACAAATCCATGATTCCATTCTTACAGGAGAGCAATATGTATCCGAAGTTTTAAAGGGTCATGAGTTAGCATGCAAGCGGGAATTTCGGATGGAGAAAGCCATATTTCACAAATTGGTGGATTTGCTTCGTGAGAGAAATCTTTTGCAAGATACAAGAGGAGTCACTGTTGAAGAACAGGTAGCTATCTTCATGTATGCTGTCTCAAAGAATGCAAGCAATCGCGATATGCAATGGCGCTTCCAACACAGTGGAGAAACAATAAGTAGACACTTTGGGATAGTACTAAGAGCAATGGTCAGTTTATCTACAAGCTTGATACAGCTGCCAACCGTGAACATTCCATTCAAAATTTCAAGTAATTCAAAGTTCATGCCATACTTTAAGGTACTATTGGTGACATTCACACACAGTTATACATTTGTACTGTCCTACTATTTTTAATTTTAACTAGAGTTATATTTGTAGGATTGTATTGCAGCAATAGATAGAACACACATTCTAATTTCCATAGCTCCATGTCTACAAGATCCTTACCGAAACAGAAAAGGGACATTGTGTAAAAATGTCATGGTTGCATATAATTTTGATAATCAATTTGTACATGTCAGTGCAGGGTGGGAAGGCTCTGCTTCGGATGCAAGAGTGTTGCAAGATGCACTACAAAATGGTTTTTATATGCCTGAAGGAAAATTTTATTTAGTTGATACAGGATAGGCCAATACACCAAACTTCATTGCACCATATCGTAACGTAAGATACCATTTACAGGAGCAAGGTAGAAGCAACCAAAGGCCACAAATTCCACAAGAATTATTCAATCTGAGACATGCACAACTCCGTAATCATATTGAACGTATTATCGGTGTTCTAAAGATGCATTTTCAAATATTAAAGTGTGCTTCTCATCATCCTATTGACTCACAGACAGACATTGTGCTATCATGCTGCGCGCTTCACAATTTTATAAGCAGCCAAGAGGGAAGCGAGCAATGGATCGAACAATCTGGTTTGTGCATCGAAGAGAGGAAAATAGTTGATATTCCTAGTGGAGATACACACTATATAAATGATGTGCAATCTCTAAACCAACGAAGAGCATTGGGCAGCGCAAAGAGGGATAAAATAGCTGATGACATGTTGAGAGATTACAATATTTATCTACAGCGTAATAGAAGAAATGATGCATGAGCTTGTTTTTATTTTTCTACAGTAAATGTCGCATTAGTGTACTGCTGCATAATGTTTTATTTTTTAATAACACCTTTTGAGTCTGAAATAAATATATCAAGTAGAAGAGTACTGGTACATGATACTTACCGATACAATTGTACTTACTGACATTTAGCTAACAATAAAAATAATAGATCCATCATCAACAATAAACAAATAAATGCATTAGAACTAAATAGTCTTCTAATACCAAATCTTAATACTATTTTGTTTTCAGTCTCACCTAAAATTCAACATAGCCGACGGCTTCCTTAATGAACTCCACTATATTATCATTACCCTTCAGTGTCATGAATATCTCCCTGTTCAATTTATCCTGCTTTAGATAGTTGATTGTCTTCAACAGTTTTGGTGCAGGAAGAACATCCAACTCCTATAACTTTGCAACACACTTTGCCATAGAGTAAGAATCATTGTTAGGGTCAGTTCTTTCCATCTGTGCTAATTTAACCTCTTTGTAGCTCTCGATTTGCTTCGACTTAAGTTCCTTATAGCTCTCAAGCTCTTCTCTCCTCAAGGTAACTAGACTCTCAAACATACCATTTCTGTTTTTCTTTGGTTTATTTTTCTCAGGACCTTTGTCAGCTACCCGAGCACGTTGATTCCTACTACTTGGTGCTTCATTTTCAATTAAATTTCCCTCTCTGTTCATGCTAGGATCATGGCAACTCTCTGGCTCATCAATAGGGTCAATATATATTGACTCGGTAGCATTAGTGTTGGGCCCATCTTCAAATCCAAAATTAAGATCAAATCCTGTGTCTTGTGTATTTGCACCTAGTGATCCTAAACTACATTCCATACCAGTCCCATAGACATTGTCTCCCTGTGAAGATGACCTTATCTTGTGCTTCTCTGGTTGCCAATCTGTTGTCCTTCTACAACGTTTCTTTTCTGCTACTTTTTCTGAAAGCACATGAAGTACAAAAATTAATATAAACAACATTGAAATTACTAATAAGAAATATTTGTTTACGGTTCATTACATACCATCGTAAATGTCATATAAATCATCATAGTAAGGAAATGGTTTATTTCTCCACTTCTGTTGATCTTCAGACAGCTCTTCCCACTTTTCATTAATAGATGTTGCCATTTTGATGTCAGGGTCCCAACCAAATCCACTCTTGGACACAATTGATTTTACAGTATTACGATCCTTCTTGAGCCTTTGCTCCCTGTCCTTAACTTGTGACACTGTTTTTTTTGTTTGAGGAAATTTGTTGTTCAAACGAGTGGCCATGCTATTCCAACCTTCTTTGGTCCATCAATTCTGGCCACGATATCTTGCCGTGAGATGATACTCCTTCATCGTGGAAACAAGAAAATTGGTTTGTTCATCACTCCAATTGGCTCTAGACTTTGATTTTCCCCTACAAAAACATGCCACCTATAAATAAACACTTCATGAATAAAAAAAATAACCACGTGTGTCTGTCCATACACATAACTTGGAACAACATTTAGATGCTTATAGAAATGTTCAAGAACACAAAAATAATGGTACAAGTTTATATATAAGCATATTGCATTAATTCTATCTATATCCAAAGCATTGACTGGAAATAAACTGGAAAAATTAAATTGAATCGTAATTAAGAAAGCATATCAACAAAGTATGCAGGCTAGATGTAGTTCGAACAGAGATCGAGTTCTATATTCACAGGCCAAGGTCGAGACTAGATGTAGTACAAATAGAGATTGAGGTCTGCCTTCACGGGCCTCCGCACAGATCGACTGTGGTGACCGGCATCCGGCGTACGATTTCACCTAGCGAATCAATAGCGACGACCGCGCAGGTGGCCCCGGCAAGACGAAGGGCAGTGGTTTATGCGTGGCTGAACCGCACAACCGGATTGACGGCAACGACAAGCATCTGGCATTCGATTCCGCCCAGCGAGCTGATAACGGCGACCGCGCGGCCAGCCTAGACAAGCACGACAGCAATCCTCGCAAGTATATCGACAGCGGCGACCACGCAGCCAACCCCAGCCCTCAAGCAAATCGACAACGACAAAAATGCGAAGGATCCACAGTACCAGCGGAGAACTCCAAACACATTACTTCGAAGGCAATCGAAATCAGGGGAGGCGATAAACAGTAGAAGATCAAGGAACATACCTTGCCTTTTTCTCCCATCCTTCCCATCTGCGCTTGGCATGGAACGCAGGTGAGTTTTCTTTGTTCCCGGGGTGCTACTGGTGGGAAGAAATCGATTGCGCGGTTAAAATGAGGTGCGCAATAAATTTTCGTCTCGCGCGCCGCCCAAAAAGTACGCGCGTCGTGGGCTGTCAGCGCGTGCACCGAGCTCTATAAAGAAAAAAGAGGGTCGGGGTACAGTTTTCAAAACTCCAAAAAAAAACTCTGGTTTTATCAATACTGCAGTTTCCAAATCTCCAAAATTTGTTACATCCAAACACCTTTTCTATTTCTAATAACTAAGTATCTTACTATTACTAATTGGAGGTTCTAAAAGTTGTACCAATTTCAAAGCGCGATAGAAAAAAAGATAAATCTAAAAAATTCTCACAGTAATCAGAAACATTCGACTATCAATTGGCAGATTGGAATATTAATAGCCATTAGATCTGTTTTCTAAGTAATTATCCACCTCTGCTATTATGAAAGGTCTTGAGTTCAACTCTCAATGAAAGCAAATATCCTCCTTTTTTTATTATATATAATTTTAAGTAATTATCCACATCTGCCGTTACGAAAGATCTTGAGTTCAATTCTCAACGAAAGCAAATATCTTTTTCTTTTTTATAGAATTTTTTTATTTTTAAATTTACCTTCAGTTTTTGTTTTTTTTCATTAAAGATGCTAGAAACATTTTCATGAAATAGATATTTTGTAGATTTTTTAAAATTTCCATATCAATCCTCACAAAATGCGCTAGAAAAAAAATAAAATTATAGAAATCCTCACAATAATAAAAAAAAAACATTATCATCAATTAACATGTTATAACCTTAATAGCTATTAGATTTGTTTTCTAATTAAGTAATCACCCACCTTTACCATTATCAAAATAATATTAAATAACTCCTAAAACTACATATTAATTATCCAGTCTGCCAATATAAAGGAAAATATGAAATAACACCCTAAATTTATATCTAATTGTTCACATTTGCTATTTTGATAGGATAACAACAAATATCCCTTTTAATTTATATTTGAATTGTTTACCTTAGTTATTATGACCGATAATATGATAAAAGTAACCCCTCAAAATTATATTAAAATCACCTATTTTTGCAATCAATCAAAGATTATCTAAATCAATTAAGCATACATATAAAGTAGCAAGATATGTTATTATAAAAGCCTAAGTATAAAAATAGATCTATATATATTGTACGGTTACGCATAACACATTTAAGACTCTAACCCGTACGACAGCACGGATTAATTGACTAGTTTTATAAAATCATGGTATTTTTGCAGTTTATCCGTGGCTTTAACGAGGAGAAGGCCCCACAAAAAAAAAAGAGCGGTGGCCGCCCGGAGGAGAGCCTCGGACTTGGGAATGACGCGGTCCCGCACGGCGCGCCGCTTTTAGGGGTGACCAGATAGACACTCCTAGCTGGGAACAGAACAGCTCAAAACTCGGAGCTGCAACGCGCCGAAGCGGAAGTTTCCGGCGCCAGCGCCAGCGCGGCACCGCATCGGCACCGCGACTCCCAATCCCAGTCCCCATGTCGGTGTCCCAGCCTCGGCCGCGTCGAGCCGTCGACCAGGCCCCCCACTCCTCCCCCACCACTCCACCAGGCCACCACCAACCCACCGGCCGGCGCACCCCCCTCCCCTTCCCTATATATGCGCGACGGCCGCTCGGATGTTTGCCGCATCGATCTCCCCCCATTCCCAGGCAGGGCCAGCGTTCCTTTTGCGCATCCGATCCGATCGATCTCCTCCTCCGGCGGCCAGAGCTAGTGGCCAGGAAAAATGAGCCAGGAGAACGGAGCCAGCAACGGGCACGCCGAGGCGCAGGACGACGTGATGGAGGTGGTGGAGCCGAAGCGCCGCGCGCCGCGGCTCAACGAGCGCATCCTCTCCTCGCTGTCGCGGAGGTCCGTGGCCGCGCACCCCTGGCACGACCTCGAGATCGGCCCTGAAGCGCCCGCCGTCTTCAACGTCGTAAGTACTAGCAGCATCTCTCAGATTATTCCTGGAGTGATCCCATGCGTTTCACCGGCCGGCAGCCGATCGGGAGCTAGCTGCAGCAGCGTGAGGATGAGGAATGGGGAAAGCAAGCGTCTTGATCCGGTGCGTGCGCTCACGTGTGTTGCTGTTGATTTAGGTCGTGGAGATCACCAAGGGGAGCAAGGTGAAGTACGAGCTGGACAAGAAGACGGGGCTCATCAAGGTGGACCGGGTCCTCTACTCCTCCGTCGTCTACCCTCACAACTACGGCTTCATCCCCCGGACGCTCTGCGAGGACAACGACCCCATGGACGTCCTCGTCCTCATGCAGGTCACTCAGGCGACGAGACGATCACTCTCTGCAGCCTTCAATTCTGTCTCTCTCTCTCTCCGGTGTTCATTGTCCACCCTAACAAATTCGTAACCATGACCAGGAACCAGTCCTCTCCGGCGCCTTCCTCCGGGCCAGGGCCATCGGCCTCATGCCTATGATAGATCAGGTACGCACGCAAGCAAAATGTCTCTGTGCCTGTGCAGTTCGGTTTATTTCGAGTTATTAAGCCGATGATGCAACTATTCAATTCGTTCCCCTCATCTTGTCTCACGATGTTGCTGTGTCCTGCTCTACTACCTGAAATGGTGGACCTGCAGGGAGAGAAGGACGACAAGATCATCGCCGTCTGCGCCGACGACCCCGAGTACCGCCACTACAACGACATCAGCGAGCTCTCTCCTCACCGCCTCCAGGAGATCCGCCGATTCTTCGAAGACTGTATGCTCGCTCGCTGCCTCTCCGCTCCATACTCTCGCTAAGCTTTAATTTCGCGGTTCTTGCAATCTGGCTGCACTCCCTTCAACTATGTGTGCTTTGTTCCCCCAAATCTTGCAGACAAGAAGAACGAGAACAAGGAGGTGGCAGTCAATGACTTCCTGCCCGCCGCAGCTGCCCGCGAAGCCATCCAGTACTCCATGTAAGTCCTGGTCAAGTGGTCATTTATTTGGAAAAATGACATGGGGGAAATGTGTAGCCATATGTACTACTATCAGATTGGAGCCTTTGAACTCTGGGTTGGTATTGACATGGTCTGGCGTTTTGATTTGTGCAGGGATCTGTACGGGCAGTACATCATGCAGACCTTGCGGCGGTAGAGCGTTTCGTGAAAGCACAAATCGTCAGGACATTTTGTGATCTGATGAACAGCCAAGGCACATGAGTTGCCATGCGTGTTGACAACCTTTACCCGGCGATGTTTTAATTAGTCTGTTCCTCTCTTTGTAGTCTGTCCTTCAGTGTGGTGTGATCTATGTATTCCTCTTCTACATTTCTACATAACGAAACGATAAGATTAATTGTATACCATATTGTTACTTTCTCGACCTGCCCCTGGCTGCACCGGCATATTGCTGAATGGCGCAAAGACGCAAGAACATGTCCTGCTATATGTTCAGAGTCAACAGATTGCTTTATCTATCCAACGGCATCTCTACTCGACCAAGTCCAGCAGATCGTATATATGATTGTCTATATACGTGGAGTTTAAATATAGACAGTGAGATAGACAATAATTTAGACTCAGCCTAAAGCGTCCTTGTACATGAAACAAGTTTACTTAAACCATCGAACTATCTTCAAATATTTTTGAACGTTCAATAATAAAATAGAATAAGAAGTAAAAAATTAAATAGGATAACTATGAAGATATTTTTTGATAAATATAAAGGCTAGTTTAATCTGTAAATTTTATTTCAAATCGGGAAAATATGAAAGCGATCCAAAATTTTCCCAATGTACTATTGGTGCTATACATTTGAGTTATTTGGATAATATTTAACATGGACAAAAACTATCGAAATAACTCTAGACATATCATAAAAGGATATATTACATTTTTTATAAAATAAATTAGTTATCTTTTTATTTAATTCATATTTCTATTATTTTATAAAAATAAATAAAACACCTTTGAAAATGTCTAGACGACCAAAGTTTTTCGGTTCCAATAGTTAGATAGTCAAATATATTCGTCTTTGGAGTTTAAGGACTGAAATAAGATATTGACGATAGTTCAATGGTCAAAATTATATCCCATGATGTAGAGGGAGTACATTGAGAGATTATCTTTCTCTTTCTCTCAGTTTTCTTGTGTAAAAGAAAACATGAAATTCAAACCGTTTATGACATATAGATAGACAGAGATGTTTGAGAGAAATAAGTTGTACATGAACAATCGCTTTATTTTTGAATTTTTCTGTATGATGTACACTGGCAATTACTAGCTTGTCACGTAGTAGGGAAGTCCTCTTTTTTCTTTTAAAAAAAAGTGCGCAGTAACAGTTTTGCTGCTATGCAGTAAATCAATGTAAATGACGGTTGGAGCATCAGAAATCTGATGGCAAGCAGGGCGTCCAAAATCAGCAGACAAGCACAACTGTACAAGTCCCTCTTTAATGAATCCAATTTGGATTTAGTAACGAATAAGAAATTATGTTAAATTTATGAGGAACATAAGCCTGGGTTTCTTATAGATGAGTTGTACAGTGTCCCTTGTCCGTATAGAGTGTGACTTACATTGAAGGCCAAGAAGGCAAGAACAGAAAATAAATATCTGATCAATACAGTTACAATATTGACATATGGGGAAATAAGCTGTTGCCTCAGGCATGATCAAGCAGTGCTCGACTCTGAAGCGTACAGTGCTTTGATCTCCTCAACATCATCGTAGCTACCGAGGAATACTGGGGATCTGTCATGAAGCTTAGTGGGAGCAAGTTCAAGGGCCTGCATGTAAATTTAGCAGCAGCATTTTCAGTTATGGCATTTCAATTACTAGTAAAAATGTTTAAATAGGGCCTTTTCACCTAATTTCTACTAGTAGTAATTTCAACATTGTCTAAACAACATGTACGTTGAAAAATGCGGTGATATGATGTGACATTTGTATAGCGCCAAGGATTTTCAGTTGGAATTTAGGATCTGAGAAAAAGAACTGAAACACACCCGTTGTTTGCCTGTGAAAGCCTGACCTCCAGCTTGCTCCATCAGGAACGACATCGGAAAGACTTCATATAGAACACTGCCATTCCACACAGAACAAACTTCAGAACTTGTATCTTTATAAGCAGTGGAACTATAGTTCCGGAAGTACAGGGAGAAAAATTTTGTTTGCATGCTCAGAAAGAAAAGAATGTTAGCTTCAGTATACCGTAGTTTTCCATTTGGGCTCCTGTGGTCTGCTGGGTATAAGAATATGCCTCCATATAGTAAGGTACGGTGGACATCAGCAACCATACTGTGAAGTGTCAACCATTCAGAATGACCATAACAGCATAATTCAATAATTATTTAAAAGAGTAAATTGCACGTCAGGTCTCTAAACTTATCCCGCGGTACCATCTAGGTCCATAAAGTTTGAAAGTGATCATCTTGGTCCTTTAATTTTTTAAAGTGACCATCTAGATCCATCAACTTTATATTTTTATTGATCTAGGTCCAATTGTGGATCTAGATTTACACTAGAAAGAACCACTTGAAAAAGTTAAAGAACCTAGATGATCACTTTGAAACTTTATGGACCTAGATGGACCGCGGGATAAGCTTAGGGATCTAGGATGCAATTCACTCTATTTAAAATTAACTGTTACAATCATTTTTTGTCAAATCAAACAAAGAAGGACCGGATACAAATAACCTCAGAAATATTCTAAGAAAACTTGGTACATACAAGTTCATAGATAGAAGAAAGCAAGCTGTGAAATACAGATATGATTAGTCGAGAATGAGCATGATCGAATCACCTTCCTATGTATCTCAAGGATCTAGGTGGTGAACCATCCTGAGGATATTTGCATTTCTCGACAAATCTGAAATATATTGGCAAATTCAGCTTAACTCCTTTAAAGAAAAACTACGGTTACTTTGAACACAAATGAGCCCACATACTTCGCCGTAGGCCCATCCCAGTTTTTGGCATTCCCTTCGTTGACTGAATAAATCTTCCCTTTCTTTGGTATCTGCACAAGAAAAGAAGTATAAGACACGATTTCCAAACTCAAGTATTCCTTTGTTGCATTGTCAATCAAGCAGGAGCAAAAGAAGTGCAGCATTTCATCATTTACCTTGATATTTGGATGAGTCAGAATGAACTCCCCAAGGGAAGGATCAAGAGTGAAACCATTGACTCCATTTCCAGTGCTCAACACAAGCTGCCGTAATTCATAACAGCAGTCAATATAGGAAAAAGTGACGAGGAGAATTGTCTGAAGGTAAAACGGATCTGACGAAGACACTTACCGTGCAGGAACTCCCATACATGCAATAGCCAGCAGCAATCGTATCTGTTCCAGGTTGTAGTACATCCTCCAAAGTCACGTTGTCCTTATCTTTGATCATATAAATCCCAAAGATCTAAAGAGAAGAACAAAATATAGCATGTAGCAACTAGCAACAGTAATAAGACCTTTGAAGAGGGAGTGTTTCTCAAAATAAGATAGTGAAAACTAGCTGATACGGTTCTAAATTGACTATGGGAGCTGGGAACCGAAATCTGACTGACATCAATTTTCCACTTGCAGATAATTAATATAGTAGTATCACCAGAAAGGTAAACATGATCCATATGCATGTCATTGAAATTCAGACCGATTAGTATATACTGTACTTTGTTTTCTAATCTTGTTTGACTCATTTAGCAGTACACTACAGATTACAGAACTCACAGGTGGAGAAAATTTTGAAGTGACAAAGACACATACCGTTCCGATGGAGACACCACAGTCGATATTGGAGGAGCCATCCAGCGGATCGAAACAAACGCAGTACCTGAACACGGAAGAAACAAATGCCCCTCACAATCAGGGAAAGCAACAGACCAACACTACGAGCTTGTGTACTAGCTCACAAGTAGTCGAAAAGAAGCAACAGTAACAAGCAACTGAAAAACAACACAGCCAGGGTGACAGGATTCACGGACTTCCCGCGGAGGGCCGGGTCGACGAAGATGGCCTCCTCGTTCTCCTCAGACACAAGAACGCACTGCACGCAACCGCAAAGTCAGTATCTATATAAAGTTGAGAACCGAAGTGTTGACAAAGTAGACGATGTTTTTTTATTTGTATGCGATAAACATGCGAACGCGGTGGATCTGATGTGTTGGAGAGAGCCTTACGGTGCGGCCGCTGCTGACGAGGGCCTTGACAAATACTTCGTTGGACAGGACATCCAGCTTCTTCTGCTCCTCGCCCTGCGCGTTTTATTTTGCTACTGAATATCAACGAGAGCAAGCGAATTCTTATCCAAAAAAAAAGAAGGACAGCAAAGCGAATTGATCACTTGGATGTCACTTTGATCGTGCATATCTTGAAGACCAGGATGGTCATGCATATCTTGAAGACCAGGCGGAACAATCTATCTATCTATTGCATAAAAGTGAGAGATTGCTTATTTAGTGATCGATAGATGCATGGTTGATTTGAGGCAGACCAACTTTGCAGCTAACGAATGTGTGTTTGAACCCCGGGGCCCACGGCCAGAGGCTCAGAGATTGATTATTAGTAACGTTCAAGCCGATCGAGTAAGCGCGTGTGTGTGTGCGCGCCCATGAAAGGCTCAGTCATGCTCACGGTCACAGAGGAGCTGAAGGGATCGTGATGGGCATGGCCGCATGGGGTCGCCGGGGGCGAGCAGCTTGTGATTTGTGAAGGTGTTGGTTTGCTTGCTTGCCTGGACGTTGGTCTCTCCCGCGAGGCCGATGAGCTTGGCAAGTCCGGCCTTGCTGACGGCGGAGGCGACGAACTTGCAGCCGAGGACGATGTGGGAGAGGAGGATGGTGAAGTCGCCGCGGGAGCCCGGGTGGCGGCCCTGCTCGTTGAGCACGTGCCGCGTGATAGTCATCAGGTCCGTCCGCTGCGCCTCCGCCGCGTGGTCCATCTCCGATCCGCCTCGATCCGCCTCGTCGGCGCCCGTGCCCTCCTCCTCCTCTCCCTCGCGCGCGCTCTCGGCCCGGTTCGTTGGCCTTTTTGGGGAGGGATCGGCAGACGATCGTCGGTTGATGAGTGCGTGGATGGATGACGATGATAGGAGATGGGCGGCGGTTGGGACGCCTTGTCCGGTGGCGCGTCACCGCTGGAGCGCGGCAGCCAGCAAGACGGCGCCCGTTTCCTCGCGGCAGATGGTTGCAGGCTAGCAGCGGCAAGATAGGCTACTGGTTGTAGGTGATGCAAGGGCTCGCCCGTGGCTTCAAATAGGCGGCGGCAGGCGTGTCGGTGCTGGGAATTGGGATGGGGATGCTGGGTGGTTCCACGTCTGTGCCGCATGGGTGCGGATATCTACCGGGACCGGGAGGGAGATGCTCCCTCGGCGTTCGGCAAGCTGACTTGGGGGCGGGCGGCGAGGTGAAAGGCACGGCGCGCGCCGCGGGCCGCGGGACAGGGAAAGGGAGCATGCGTGCCCGAGAAAACAGGGGAAGGAAAGGAAGGCCAACTGGGCTCCTGGGTGGACCAGTGCCAGAGCAGTGGATGGCCGGATTCCTGGCTGCTTGATCTGCTGCGGCCTGTGCTCATGCGTTGACGCTTGACGGGGCACGGTGCCAAGGTCTAGTCTAGCAATAATAGTTTTACGTGGGGTGTGTTTAGATGGTTCTAAACTGTGCAATTATTTTTTTATTTCATTTACATTTAGTATTTTATGCATGTGCCGACATTTTGATGTGACGGGGAATCTTCTTTTTTATAGTGAATTTTGGGAAAAAATTAGGGTACTAAACAGGGCCGTGCTGGAAATGTAAATGGAGATGCAGACCTGAATGGTTCACAGGTGGCAACCGGCACACGGGACAGCGCATCACATTCACACCTCAGTCAGTAGTAACGATAAGATCGCATGCTCCAGACAGGAGGTATACCAGGTCAGAAATCGCAGACGATCCCTGGAACGAAGCCGCGAATCAACTCCTGGATGGCAGCTCGCGCCGACTGCCCGACTCCGACGCCATCGCGTTCGCGGCGGGCACCGTTGCGCTTCGGCAGCGACGGAGGAAAGCCACGGAACGAGACGGTTTCCATGCGATGCGATGCGATGCGATGCGATCCTGATCAGATCAGGTAGAGATTCCCTGGCCTTTTGTTCCTGGGTCCATTTCGAATCTCCAAGCACGCACACACACCTTGATCAGGGCCTGTTGGGCAATTTGTACACGGTGGACTGGCCAACTGGTGTGGATGATCCTAACTCTAGGCAGTACTTGCAAAAGTTTCCAAGGTTAAAGCCTGCAATCAGATATTCAGAACGAACCGGCTGATAAAGTGGGCAGAGAAAAAGAACAGATAAGAGTTGTGGAAAGAAGAAACGGAACGCAACGAAATTGCTTGCTACTGATCTCATGCCGTCGCTGCTCCTTCGGTCATTTCATCACCAGCCGTATGGACAGTTTTGTGGCCATCACTTCTCTTCAGACTTCACTTGTGCTTCTTTTACTCTGGTCATCGCCGAGTGCTTCTGTTTTAACTTTTAAGATATAAGAGAGAGAAATTGTGGGCCAGTTAGGCTGCCCAGCAAAATCAAGCTGATTCAACAGGCAAATTACAGCCTACAATGAACCTGTGAGTACTTGACAGACACTGGATAGCAATTCACTGGACAACAATCAGATAATCGTGGCCAATAGGAAATTGTGATGGCTCAGGGCATCAGCAAGGCATCCTCATGGCTGCGCTACACATACAGACGGGGTTCAGAGACGTCAAAGGATCCTTGTATGAACCACGATTTGTGATCCAGTCCAACAGATAGAAGAGTAGACAAATTACAGCTCTGAATTCACAAGTCATGTTTAAAAAAAACTTCACGAGTCTGCTGTGCTACTACACTGATGGTATAAGTATTCGAACATGCCCGACATTTTCACACTGAAAGTGCAATATTATCTCACAGCACTGAACAACTTGAAAGTGTTTCTACGACACAAGATTCCTCCGTTAGCTTTGTTGTTAGCAATGGTATAGCTCACAGTATCTGCATGGCACCCCTAACCAAAACTGAACAATAATACTATTATGTACATCAATGCTAACAGATGAAGGAAACACACCACATCACCTGTACATAAAACCTACTCCCTGGTCCCTCCATCCCAAATTGTAAGGGGTTCTAGCTTTTTTTTATTTATCCATATACATATGACTATGGACGAATCTAGACACATATTAAACGCACATACATAGAGGAACGAATGAATATAATTGAGCTCTAAAACCCCTGACAATTTGGAACGGAGGGAGTATGAGATAGTACCTTTCTGTCACTGTAGTCTCAGTCTGTAGTGCAATGCAAATTACAAGTCTGGACAGCAGCAAGGCTCAGGAAGGACTCCCAGTATGTAGAATCTCCACTCTGAAGAATCTGCACCCAGCTTAGAAGGGAAGTTGATCCATACACTAACTAATGCATTGGGTATATGGATATAAGTTCAGAACCCGAGGCCCAACCAGAAATTTGAAATGGAAGTAGAACAGAATCCATGCTTTCACCAAAGCAGGACGAAGCTTTTTCGTTCAATCAATGTTCTGATAAGAGTCAGTGAATTATTTGCCGTACAAATATGAAGCCACTTCACATGCCGCCTGATACAGATACATTTATAATAGTTAATTAAATCAGGGAATAGTTAAGTGAAATCAGAGGCAATAGCAGAAAGATACAAACACAATAGTAGATAATAGGTATTTAGGAGCTCAGATTAGAGATTATATAGACACCAGTTTCATTGACCAAGACAATGAGATGATGAAATACTGCATCGCACTTGAGGACAACCAAGTCTACAACCCTGAAATCTTACTGCGCTGCACACCACAACGCAACGCAGCAGAAACTACGACCAATAATCTTCGAAACTCCAGGTATGAAATTCTGGACATTGGACAAACTGGAATTTGCGATGGCTCGACCATCTAGTCCTCCGGTTCTCAATGCAGCATCAAATCGAACATACTTTAGGGCTGAAAGTTAACAAGAACAATACTATACAGGATTGTTGTGATTTAAAGAGGCAAGGCCAACAGATGCGACAAAATGAGTCACAACCTAGCAACATGACCCAAACAGAAAGGCTTTACCAAAGCTGGCAACAGTATCACACAATCCAACCTGTTTCCGAGCCCGTTCAAATGCAGTAAGACTATCCCCAATGGGGATCGACAAAAGTACTGTCTATACACTATTTAACACTGCAGCGTTAACACTACAACACTGAATAATAAAGGAATAGTGGATAGGAAAGATTTTTAGACAATAGTTGGGGACAGTCTAACAACCATTGGCTAAAATTAAATCCATGTGTTGAAAGGTAATAACAGATTCACTGTCAGATAACCAACTCTTCCATTGCTGATGATAATGAGATTGTAACACCAGACGACACGTCACACCAGAACACCACGACCACATCACGAACAAGGCAACTTCTACCTCACAACACCATCACGGCATAACACAGGCTAAACTACTACGTAGTACTGAACACATCTCTACACCTCCCAGATCAGGCACGCCAGACGAGAACAAGGATCCGCTTAGGCCCTCTCGCCACGGATGCGGCGGGCGAGCTGGATGTCCTTGGGCATGATGGTGACGCGCTTGGCGTGGATGGCGCAGAGGTTGGTGTCCTCGAAGAGCCCGACGAGGTACGCCTCGGCGGCCTCCTGCAGCGCGGCGACGGCGGAGCTCTGGAAGCGGAGGTCGGTCTTGAAGTCCTGCGCGATCTCGCGCACCAGGCGCTGGAAGGGGAGCTTGCGGATGAGCAGCTCCGTGCTCTTCTGGTACTTGCGGATCTCGCGGAGCGCGACGGTGCCGGGGCGGAAGCGGTGGGGCTTCTTCACGCCGCCCGTGGCCGGGGCGGACTTGCGCGCCGCCTTCGTCGCCAGCTGCTTCCGGGGCGCCTTGCCGCCGGTGGACTTCCTCGCCGTCTGCTTCGTGCGGGCCATCGGGGACGCTAGGGCTTGCTGCGGGCGGGGAACGGAGGGCGCGAGGTGGCGCTGGAGGATTTGGAGACTTGGGGGATTGGTGGAGTGAGGAGAGGGTGGAGAGGGGGAGGTGTTTTTGTAGGCGGCGGCCGGCGGGTGCGCGGGAGGCTGAGAAAGTTTCGTATTTTCGCTGGCGGTGGGTGGGTTGGGGTTTTCGGAAGAGCGGCGCGGTTTGGAGCGTTGGATTCGCGGGGAACGGATGGTTGAGATCGGGTTTGGTGGGAGGCACGCGGATCGTGGGGTTCGATCCGTGGGTGGGGGTTTCCTGCGTTCTGATTGGCTGTGGTAGTGCGAGGGGAACCCACGGGCCCACGGCTCCCACACGGCCGGGCGGGAGGTGGACGTGGGCCGTGCGGTCTGGCTTTGATGAATCTCAAGTTATGGGCCTTCTTCTGTGGCCAGGCCTATATACGTGGACCACGGTTTACAATTCCGGTAGAAAATGCTCCCTTGAAAAACAAGAAATTTTACAAACATCTTATCAAATTCAAATAAATTAATAATTTTCTAAAATTTTATGAATTATAGATAAATTAATCCCTCTGTTTCAAAAAATAAGACATACATTTACGTTAAACTTTGTAACCTTTGGCTAGTTTGTCTAGCAATAAAATTTTCATGTTACACGTTGTGATTATGTTGGATTCATACCTACACACACATTCTAATTGTTAATCTTTTGTTGCAATAAATAAATAATATATTATGAGAATGTATTAACAATCAAAGTATGATCTTAGAGATTGCACCAAGTCAAGCCACAGAGAAAGTATCTCTAATCCATTCCGTGTCATAATTGCATATAACAACAAATAAACAAGACTATGTATCACAAGCTATTGGGGTCTGTTCGCTGTTGCGGCAGAGGCAGTGGCAAAGCTGCCGCAAGTCAGCGCAGCCGTTGGATTTGCCAATCGTGCGGTTTGAAGGGGCGGCAGTGTTACCTCTGCCTAGCTCTGCAACCAAACACTCTAGATCTCATTAGATAGATCCATAACACTAAGCGTCCAGATGCCATCCTAGTTTGAAATATATATTGTTTCCCAATCACAATGACCAATGGCTAGAAATGATGGGAAAACACCATGGGCTTTGCCACATCATGACCACATGTGAAGCAATTTAGATTTAAAGAAAATAATCGTATATTGTTGAAATCAGTCACAAATTTCCAAAGCTGAATGGAACTCATTGTCACCTTCGTCACTAGAGCTATTATTCTTGGATTAGCATAAACTAGGCTACTATATGAAGAATCTAGCTCATAGTCAGCTTCAAGGCCCTGTTTGGGAGTATGTTATACAATACCATGGTATATTAAGGGGTTATTTGGAAGTGCAGTATATTTGTAGTTTTAGGCAATACTATGATATTAGAGGATATTGTAGTATTTAGGCAAAAAAAAGTGTTTAGTAACTCTTCAGAAAACTCTGTTTTGAAAACCATGACACTGGCAGTATTACATTATTTTTGGAGTATCGGAAACTTTGGTCTCGACCAAAATTTTTTATTCAGCACACAAAATACAATGGAAACAAACAAATGTTGTTACACCTTGGTTTCACTAAAACTACAGTGTTGCTATGACAATTGTATACCGCAGCATTTGTAAACCATTGTTTTAAAATGCATTTCCTCCAAACGTGCCATGACACAACCGTGGTTTTCGTTACATCAATATAGTCAAGCACGTGTTTGTAGAAAGGTATTTTAGCCTCACTTCCTTCCCATAGCGAAAAAATTTGGTCTAGATCAAAGTTTTCTATATCCCAAAAATACTACAGTATTGAGCTATTGGCAAAACCATAATTTTAGACGCAGAGTTTGGAAGGGCTACCAAACACATTTGGCCTAAAATAATATTGTTTTCTCAAATACCATGGCAGTACTTTGAAACTAAGAAAACATTTGGTTCCCAAACAGACCCTAAAAATTCCTTCTCCAATTGCACATTCTCTTTCATCTTCACCTTTTCTATCAAAATGGAATTGATTTTCGAATATAATGTAGCCACATTCGTTGCTTCCCAATTCCAATGTGTAGCTCCTTGGTGAGAAAGTCACTACGTGTAATCCAATCGTTGTCGTCATTGTCAAATTCATTGAGAATTGGTCTAGGCTTAGTCAATAGTAATATCCAGCATAATACTACATGGGTCTATTAGATGTAGAACTATGTATCTTCTGAGAACCTAAGCGATTTTTCATTTTACTATGGACCAATCAACTGTACTCCATATTCGCTCACACCAACCAGATAACATGCATTATGTTATCCATGTGAATTCTACCATTCAATCGCAATGAATAAATAACTATATATAGAATTATAAAAATATCCAAACCAATTTGCCCATGAAAATAGAGTTCCCGACTACATACACTAATTTCACCATGAAGTGTTGAGCTTAACCTCTAGCGATCCAAATAACCTTTTTTTTCCTTATTGAAAAAACACTTGTTTTTTCATAGGCTGGTCTCATTTTTTATGTCATATCAAAAAGTCAACTACGGTCTATAATTTTGAAATCCAGGAATACTTCCAACCATTACAAATAAATGCTATTTTGAACATGGTTGTGATTCGTTTTTAAAAGTCAATTTTAGCCAGGCTGAAAAAAAAAAAGGCAGTGTTATGGTTCTAAATCACAACTTTAACTGGTATTTTGCGTGGCAATATATTTGTAGCATATCAAAAGTCTACAATTGGTTTACAACTACAAATTACTGGTATCGTCTCCAATATGTAAACTTAATGTATAAAAATATATTCCCAAACATTCAACCGCGACAAGCGTACCCTATCTGATTTCCTAGTAAAAATTAAGGTTTAATTACAAAAATACATCTCCCAACAATTTTCCTTTTTATTTACTAGCAAAAATGCCCGTGCATTGCAACGGGAGAATGCTTTATCTTTATAATAGAAGAGTTCCAAAAGATCCTTATCAAAAATCAATGGCTTCTTATATCAACATAAATTTAAAATTATGAACCATTTTGGAATTTATAGTGCTCAAAAGCTTAGAAATCATTTATAAACAATACAAAAACAATAATTGTAAAGAACATATTGACTTATTTTAATATTATCATATATAGTCCTAAACGTGCTTACAATACAAATTTACTCAATAAACTTAATTTCAATAATTGTAAATAATGGTTGTGCAAATTTATATTAATGTGCATTGTACTCAATTTTGTGCCCAAATAAATCTAGCATCACGACCTTTACCAACAAAGCCTGCAAAGCGCTCGCGTGCATTGCACCGGTGGCCTAGTCCGCTCACCAGCCTCGCTGCGGATCTCCCATCGATCTCATCGAGATATATAAACTCATTGCAAAAAAAAAAAAAAAAAAAAACCTATAGGCTCCTCAATCCCCCCACTTGTGCAGTGAACTAATCCTCTACTGCTGCCTGTCAGCTTCCACTGCTGGCGCGCTGCTACTCAACCAAAAACATACATCTACTGTGTATATGCTACATAGTTGTATTTTTATTCAAAAGTACTTTAATATGATGATAGTTTTGTATTTATTGGTGACATATTTTGTTAAGAAATAAATGGTCGAATTTTCATTTTAAAGACCGTGTCAAAATTTTATATGCCATATACTATGGGATGGAGGTAGTATTGCTTTATATATTATGACCGAAATATATATATGAATGTTTTAACCTATTTCCTATAAAAATATATTAATACAAATAACATGTTTGATAAAAAATTATAATAAATACTAATAATCTTAATTTTTGGCTTTTTTAGGGGGGAAATGATGTGTTGGCTAAATTGAACAATGATTATAGTGCCTGAAAGGCCCATGGTGCCCGGACGCACGCTGCAAGTCCGGCCCATTTCATTGTCTCCTGGATGAGATCGGACCGTGTTCGCAGGAAAACCCTAGAAACTCCCTCACTCGTCGTGGCCGTGGCCGCCCCCACACCTTCGTCCGCTCCCCCCCCCTCTCTCTCTCTCCGCCTTAGACCTAGGCAAACGTCGGGTCGGGTCGGGTCGGGTTCGGGTCGGGTCAAGGTCGGGTCGCGGGTCGCATAGGACGGCCCGTGCCCGACCCGTGCCTATCACCGGGTCGGGTCGGGTTGGCCTATGCGCCTTCTGCGGACGCGTCGGGTCGGATTTTTTCCAGGTTGGGTCGGGTTTTTTGGTCTTTGGGTCGGGTTTTTTTGGTTGGGCGGGTTTTGGGTCAAAAATCACGGCCCGTGCTCGGCCCGTCGATTGTTGCGGGTCAAAGAAAACGACCCGCGCCCACCCGTTACGTTGCTTGGGTCGGGTCGGGCCGGATTTTTTTCGGGCGGGTTGGGTCGGGTTGGTCGGGTCGGGTAACCCATGCCCAGGTCTACTCCGCCTCCTCCGCCGGCACGCCGCCCCTCCGCGGCTCCTCCTCCTCCGCGCCCACTTCCTGTCTCGCGGCCAGCAGCGCGCCGGCCCGTGCTAGCCGGGCCGCCCCGCCGGGGCGTGCTCCGGCGTATCCGCGCGACGGACTACAGGCGGGAGACTCGCAAGCCGGCGCCACGGCCTTCCCCTGCTTCTGCTGCCATCGTGGTCTTCCCCCTGTGCTCCCAGGGCTGCTGGCCGGCATAGCTCCTCCTACTGCTCCAAGATCCGGTGCTGCAACCTCGTTCTCCCCTGTTCCTGTGGCCGCCCTTTGGAGGATCTCCTCCAGGCCCTTGCCTCCGACAGACTCAATTGGCTTCTACTCCGTGCAATTTCGTTTGCCTTTACCCCTTGATTTTGTCCCACTTCTTGCAAATGCTGTCCATGTTCTTGGTGAGCAGGCAAATTTTGGTTTCAATTGATGATGTGGTATTAACTATTACATCGTGACATGTATGTATTTGCTATGTATTCGATTCGATGGTTGGACCAAGTTTATCATGTATATATGGTTAGGCCCAATTTGCCATGTATAGATCGACTTGTGTATGCTTCGATTTGGTAATATTTTTGGTCGATTCGGATTTGGTTTATGAGAAGAACATGAGCTACAGGCCGACGTGGATTAATGGAATCCGGAGAGACGGTACGCGTTATGCTCAAAGGGAGACTGACAGGTGGGGTCCATCTGTTAGGACGGACCGTGAAAAACCATGGACCGTGAAACCTTATTTGCTTTAATATTAGATATAGATTGGCATTCTAGACCAATTCTCGTCTCCCTCTTCTTCGCCCCCCGCCCCCCCCCCCCCCACCCCCCCGCCTTGCGCACCTCCTTCCCCGACAGGCAGCGGTCCTTTTTAGCCAGTACAGGTCAGTTGCCAACGGCAGTGGAAAATCAAACTTCCAGTTACCTATGTTTAGTGTGTCAAGGGTATTTGCTAGTAATTTCAGTGGTTGGAATGATCTGCTCGCCTTACGATGATACATGGATGAGTCTATATACTGAGAGCGGGCGATCGCGCGCCAGGGCAGGGGCGGCACTCGATGTGGAGGATAAAAATCATAGGCCCAGCCCTGAAACCCTGATTTATTGTTGTGGCATGTTTGAAGTTTAGGAGGGTGAGATATAGAAAATCTGTTCTACTGGCAAACAAAGGTTTATGAGAATTTATGTTCAAAATGGCCTCTGAATAAAGATATAGGGGGTTCACATTCAGAACTCATAAAGATGCTTAAAAAACAAACTCGGTGGGCAACACCAGTGTCGAGCGTTGACGGATATACAAATGCAAATCCATTTCACATAGCAGGTAACACCAGACTAAATACTCATGTTCACGAACTGGAGTCCACTGCTACTGTTATTTCTGTTCACTTATACTCTGCCTCTATCCCCTCTGTATTGCTTTTGAGGCAACTGATCGACAATCCGGCTACGTCTTATGAACCATATGTCAAACTTCTCCAGGAACATTTTTTTTATAGGAAACTTCACCGAAAACTTAGAAGCACTTCATGTGGACAATTCCGGGACCAGTTTCGTCATACTCTCCCTTGGAGATCCACATCTGCCAACACAATTACCCAATGTCAGAGTTGAGTTTAAGGAGAATCAGAGTATCTAGGAAATGAACACTGTGCTAGAAAACTGTTCAGTGCTATCACACTAGTTATTCCGCCTCCCACCTATATCTTGTTACAAAAGACAAGCATTCAAAAATCTTTTCATTTCCTCGAAAAAAAACCCTGCTCCATGGCAAACCGTGTCTGTAGTAAATAGTAATTAAGTAAAGAAATGGAATATGGAGCAACATGTTCAGTGACCATGAAGAAAAGTTTGATCATTTGTTTTTTACAACTGGATTTTCAGTAATTGCCTAAAGCGTGAACATATGCGTATTCCAATTAAATTTTCAGAAAAGAACAGTGCATACCCTGCCACTTTGAACTCAATTGAGTTCGTGCACGATGGGTATTTCTTGTGTGGGAGGTGGTAAAGGGCTCTCAAATTTTGCCTAGCTATTTTAAGGATCGGGCCCAAAACGAATCGGATCATATTCCTATTCATTTTTGAACTAAAAATCATTAAGGATTCATTTGGATTATGAAAAGGCATTTGAATCATGACCCACTACCACCCCAGTGGGATGCTTAGCCCCAAAAAAAAGCGAAATAGGCAAGAGTGCTGTAATTTTTCATGAACAATTGAGAGAGAGCCTACCTGCTGAAAAGTGCTGAGAGAAGCCAAAATAGAACCACCAATCCAGACACTGTACTTCCTTTCAGGTGGTGCGATCACTTTAACCTTCATGCTACTAGGAGCCAGGGACGTGATCTCCTTGCTCATTCGATCAGCAATCCCAGGGAACATGGTAGATCCTCCGCTGAGTACAACGTTACTGTACAAATCTTTCCTGATATCAACATCACACTTCATGATGGAGTTATATGAGGCTTCATGTATGCCAGGGGATTCCATACCAACAAGAGATGGCTGGAACAGCACCTCAGGGCACCTGAACCTTTCTGACCCAATGGTGATGACCTGACCATCAGGCATCTCGTAGCTCTTCTCAACAGAGGAGCTGCTCCTGGCTGTCTCCAACTCCTGTTCATAATCAAGGGCAACGTAGGCGAGCTTCTCCTTTATGTCCCTGACAATTTCCCGCTCAGCACTCGTTGTCAGGGAGTACCCTCTCTCTGTGAGGATCTTCATTAGGTGGTCGGTCAGATCACGACCAGCAAGATCCAAGCGGAGAATGGCATGAGGAAGTGTGTATCCTTCATAGATTGGAACGGTGTGGCTAACACCATCACCAGAGTCCAGCACAATACCTGCAAATAGAGAGATATTGAGAAAGAGAAATGGTATCAGTGCTCCCAAATCGTACCCTAAGACTGCAGTAGTGGATATTCCAATTTGTGAGGTAACTCTAAGACTGTAGTAGTGGATATTCCCATTTGTGAGGTAACAACAATCTTACCGGTTGTTCGCCCACTAGCATACAGGGAAAGAACAGCCTGGATTGCAACATACATTGCCGGACATTGAAATGTTTCAAACATGATCTGTGTCATCTTCTCTCTGTTGGCCTTGGGGTTGAGAGGGGCCTCTGTCAGAAGTACAGGGTGATCTTCAGGTGCAACACGGAGCTCATTGTAGAAGGTGTGGTGCCAGATTTTCTCCATGTCATCCCAGTTGTTGACGATGCCATGCTCAATTGGATACTTCAGTGTCAAGATGCCTCTCTTTGCCTGAGCTTCATCACCCACGTAGGCATCCTTTTGGCCCATGCCAACCATGACACCAGTATGGCGAGGTCTTCCCACAATGCTGGGGAAGACAGCTCTTGGTGCATCATCGCCGGCAAAACCTGCCTGTAAATATTAAGGAGTTGAACAACTATTAGTTGACAGGACTAATTCGCTTTATTGGGAAAAAATTGTGTGAGATGACAACCTTGACCATTCCTGTGCCATTATCGCATACAATAGGCTGGATATCCTCGTCGGCCATTCTCAGTTATTCTGTAACAGAAACAAATGTTCGCGGTTCAGTATAGACCGAGAGAAAACTGCAGTAATTTTAAGTACTACTCACTCTGCACCAAATTATATACCATGTCACTTTAGCCTTGTCTTCAGTTAAACATCTCTAACTTAGGCTTAAAAATATGCCAACATCTACGGCAGCAGATTAGTTCCATTAAAATCAACGACCAATATCTTGTGATAGTGCATTTTTTTAGTATTGTAGGTGTTAATATATTTTTTTTCTAAAGACTCGGTTAAAGTTAGAGAAACATGACTTATGATAAAGCTAGGATGACTTATAGTTTGGAATGTTCAGAGTAGCCATGTAGCCTACACAGGGGAGCCAGAATACCCTTTGTACTGATTGTTCAAAGAAAAACCTACTAAAATTGTCTTTTATGTACTTGTGATCTCTATGCAACTAGTATGGGAGTACAACAGCCTAAAGTACCAAATATCTAACACTATTTGCGTGTAAATTCAGATGCAGAGTCAAGACAAATTCTGCTCTCCAGGTATATCAGTTTTCTAAGATAAAAGCAGATATCATCATTGGTCACGCAGTGTTCACAGGAATGGACTTCCTGGGGGGACATTTGCCACAACAGCAAATAATTCTCTCTAAAAATTTGGTATTGTTGCTGCTTTATGTATGTATTCATCAAGTCTAATATGGTAGCAATAGAATTAGTACTAGCCCTGCTCTATCAATATATGCTCCGCACAACTCCTGGCGGGTGCCTGCTGTAAATTTTTTTTCTAAAAAAAAACAGCAGTAGTACTACTACCCTGGCAACAAGAGATCAGCAGGTCTGCCGTCCGCGGACTGCGGTGAACCAAAAAGATCCACAGCAGGCTTTTCTGCAATTTCGACTTAATTCCTACTGTAGGTTTCTTTTTTTTTTTTTTTGGCAGCGGGTGACCTTAGCTACGAGATTCGTATTTCAGTAGCCCGTTAATTCCCAGCTCCGATCACTGACAGCGGGTGAACCCAATATTTCAGTACTGAACGCCACGGCATAATCCTAGCGCAGGTCACCACCCCTCTGCGAATTCCACTATGCTTCAAGCGGAATCACCCACTCGCTAAATAAACCCGCGAAAGGGGAAAAAATCAACAGCTCCAGCAGCCGAAACCGAAACCACGGAAAAATTTAGCCGGCACCGCCCATCGAAGGACTGGAGAGGGCGATCCATCGCGGGGATTCATCTTCAGAGGACTCGAGACCGAGCGGATGAGGGAGGGAGAGAGGGGGGGAATCACCTGCTCGAAGAGGCGCGGCGGCGATCGCTTCGGCCGGCGGGGCTCTCTGGAGTCTGGACCTGGACCTGGAATCTCGAGGAACTCTCGATCAGCGAGTGACGCAAAGCCTCGGGCTCCAGAGTCGAGAGCAAGCAAAGCGAGCGAGAGAGAGAGAGACAAAAGGGAAACGCACGGATGGGGGGTTTATACTAGTACGACACGCCCCGCCGGCGCCGCCGCCGTCTTCGCGAGAGAAAAAGGGCACCCACCGCGCCCGGCGCCCGTGGAAAACGGCCGGGGCAGCGTGCGCGCGCCGTGACTGGACCGCGCGGGTCGGACCCGTCCCGAACCATTTGCCCGCACGAGACGAGCCGGTTGTATTCCACGTAACGCGAACGGGTCGGCACGTGTCGTTCTCGGTGGACACGTCGAAGCGCGGCGGCAGCTTGAGGCGTGCACGAGCACGACCCGTCTCTGCCGCTGGGGCCCGAAAGGCTCCGCCGGCCCGGCCTAGCCGTCGCCGTCGAGGAAAACTTTCGGTGCCCAAAGCGGTGCGACCACGTCGGCGCCAGCGGAGAATTTTGGCAGCTGTATGTAGTAGGGTCCCCGACCCCGACGCCGGCGCGCTAGCCAAGCGGTGGCCGGCTGCTGGCTTGTCCCTGCCGCCCGCACGACAACATTTTCTCAGGCGCTGATGCCAATCGGTGAGATGGTCCGATGAAGAAACGGGCTTCTGATGGGCTCGCCCAGTCCGCTTCAGAATGAGAGGACGGAGGAATTCTGTTGGACAGCGGGTTGTTGGGCCTTGGTACGGCTATAGCTGGCCCAGAATTCGGCCGTCTTTTCGTTGCTCTTTCGAGGCGGGAGGACGGGCGACCCACTGTATGCCTGTTTTAACCATGTTTTTCTCTGTGTACAGTAGCATCACAATGTATAGTCTTTAGTTAGTTTTTTTACACATTTCAATGCACATAGTCTAATCAAACATGTCATGAAGATTCCAGAGACCAATCTGTTCTACTTGTATGCTTCCGCATACAGTCAGAGTGCGCATATGATGGATGTAGAACTGTAGATGAACAAAAACAGGTTATGCATAACATACGTTAGCTTGTAGGCTCAGTGTCCGGCTTCGTGCCACCGTTTACTGTATGCAATATACTGCACAAGCCCAGAATGATTTTCACACCAAGACAACAAGAGGTAGGGAAATGAACACCATATTCCCTTGCAAACTACCAGGTCCAACACGTCCCAAATGTTTTGCCTATGCATTTAGGAAGCAACGGATCCTAATGTACACACAGTGCTAATAACAACGTCGGCGATCAAGTGCTACTAATTAAGGCTCCACAAGGCGGGCCACGCGGTCGCCTACTATGACGACGCGCACCAACGGCAGGGTGGCCGGCAGCGCGGAACTGTCCACCAGCACCAGGTCCGGCTGCAGGAGCGCGGTGGGCTCCGCGAAGGGCGCCTGCCTGCAGGTGGGGCACGTCGGGCGCGCCGCGAGCCAGCGGTCGATGCAGCGCGCGTGGAAGCCGTGGCCGCAGCGCGGCAGCACGCGCACCGGCTCCCCGCGCGCGAACTCGGAGAGGCAGATGGCGCACTCGGACCGCGACGACCCGGCCAGCGGCAGCCCCGCCGAGAACGCCAGGCAAGGCAGCGCCCGCACCAGCGCCGGCATCCGCCGCCCCGGCGGCGGCTGCTGCTTATTGTTGTTCCCGCCGCGCCCGGGCCGCGCCACGGCGCCCTCCGGAGCGTCGTCGTCGTCGGCTCCGCCGTAGCACGCGAGCCGGGTGACGACGTGGAGCGCGCACTGGAGCACGACGCGGAGCGCGAGCGCCGCGAGGAGGCCGCACGTGAGGAGCGCGAGGATGAGGATCGCGTTGGAGTTGGGTTCGCCTGCCAGGACCGGCGGCCGAGCGTCCGGGGAGACGGCGGCGCCGGGCGCCGGGCTCGCGGCGGGGCCCTGCGGCTGCAGCATGAGTACTGGCCTGGAGCTGGAGTAGTGCAGCCGCGCTTCCATGGCCGACCACCCAAAAACTGGAGCTCCGAGAAGGGCGCGCGTACGAGGCGGCAGCAGAGGAGCAAAGTGCTTATATACAACGTGACGGGCGTACCAGTCTACAATGTGGCATTGTCACAGTATATGGCTGGGGCCTGGGGATGGTTAAATTAAACTAGTCGGTGATATTATCACAAGTTGCCGTCCGTCTTGGTGTGCTCGATTAGTCGGCAAGCTACAAATTAGAGATGGGCTTAATGCTGTTCAATCGGGTGCAAGCGAGCGTGAAGATAAGACGCACGTCGGGCCCCGAGACAAGAGAAGGAAACAGACGCACGTAACGTAAAAGGTGGCAGGAGCATAGACAGACTCCGTTTGATCTCGTCTCGTCTGACAGCAAGACGACACTACTGCCACTAGCTCATGTTCTCAAACCTAGCAACAACAATTCTAATAAAGAAAAATTGAGTACCTGATAATTCAACCCTGTTTCCAAAAAACTGTGAACCCTGAATCCTTGGTTTGTTAAGCTATGTCCGGCAGCTTGTTTATCCATTTTGCACGGCTCGACAGCTCATTTTCCCACGTTCTCTCTATCTATTGAACTATCTAATCGCTCGCGTAAAATTCACATGCACAACTATTTGTACAATTTGCTTTGCTCAGCCTTGGCAGCGAATTGTGGCCATGCATCATGAGGATTTTTCACACTGCTGCCGCAGGCGCCTATAGATTTTCAGTCCAAAAAAATGTACGGGCCGGAGCCAGAATCGCCACCATGAATGGAAGAAAAATGACACAACAGCTAAGCACATCCTCAAAGCGAGGATGCTTAAACTAGAATTTCCACGGCCTACGGCCAAATCTTAGCCCCCATTTTCGAATGCATCAACAGCGACGGGAGCTCGCCACTAGCTCGCAAACGTCAACTCGTGGAGGCGTGGAGAGCCAGCGATACCTTTGGATCCCGCGGGCGGGACCCTGCCGTGCCACTGACCTCAGCGGGGAGGCCGTGACTTGTCAACGTGGGACTGGCGCGCCCCGGCCAGGTTGTAGAGTCCCGCGTCCGACGTGTCAGTGCCTGGGGCTCTCTTCGGCGCTTCGTGTGGGGCCGAGCTGCCCTGTACTCCCAGTCCCAGGACAGGTCAGACCCAGCAGCCACTCGACCGCAGACACGTCAGCGCTATCCAGTGGCGTTGCGTGACAGCGTAGAGCGCACAAAGGCAAAACCCCCACGCAGCCATGCACAACAGATACTAATCATTTGGACAATGTCGATCACATATTTAATGTTCTCCACCTCGCTAATCGTTTCTCCAAGCCGACATGCATTCGAATAGAGAAAAGGTGGAAGAAGAAGTTGACATGCGCATGCAAGTAATTGAAGATGCATTCCATTTTCTTGAGCCTTGGCAATCGCCCCTTTTCCCTTAACGGCCTGTTTGGCACCCACGAATTGAATCCAATTTCTAGAAAGTGTTTTGAGTTCCATTTTGAAATTGAAACTGAATCCAAATCCAGCCAATTGAAATTCAATGTCCATGTTTAGGGGTGCCATTGGAATTGAAAATCTTCGCTAAATAATCATCGAGCTTCAACACAAGGACCAAAAAGACAAGGCGAGAGTAGCAGCAGCCGCCGCCTAGTAGCAAGCCAGCAACCTCCTGCTTCAAGTTGATGCCACCACGGAGGTTGAACTCACCGCCTGTGTCTAGGCAAGACTATGAGTGCTCTTTTTTTCTTTTTCAATTACTACTTCAGACTTATTGCTGTTTTGGTTAAGTGCATAACTTATGCAGAGACCGAAATAAAAATTCCTTTTTCTAAAAATAGAGCGGCGACACCTGCACCTCGCACGAGGTGGACCTTTTGCTCGAGATATTTCGTTGAGCGTGGTGCGGGCCATGGGTAGGAGACACACCTCGATGGAATGGGCCTGGAGCTGGGCGACCCAAGGGAGCGCAGAGCAGAGACGAGCTGGGGAACACGAGATCGCCGAGAAGCCCGAGACGAGGACGAAGCGGAAGCCGTCACCGCCGTAATTCGAGCCGATTCATGGACGGAAGAAAAGAGGAAAATAATCGTATTCTATGAGATTGGTACACGGGTGAAATTATCTGGAATGTTGGATTCTAATTCTACGTGTGAGCCAAACAGACAAAAACAAGGAATCCGTTTCCAATTACTCCTAATTTACGGGAACCAAACGGGGCTTCATTTTACAGTATCTGATCGTAATAGCTTAAGTTCACCGGAGATTTTTTTCTACCTTCAAAACCTATACATATTTATATTTGCACAAGTTACTTGCAGCAAGATGCTTTGAGCGCTTTGATCATAAGTGACGAACCACTCAAGTGATAAGTAAAACTTTGATCTGTTGGTTACAATAGATGAGTTGTGCGATATACCATGGGCAACGAAGGTGTCCTCTGCCGCAACGCCGAATAGCAACCATCCTAGGATTTGAAGGCATTGAGTAGGCGCATGGGACAGGCCGCAAATCTATATTTATACCTAATATTAAAGCAAAGGATTCCCGGTCCATCGTGACAGATGGGACCCGCTCGTCAATAATAGGATTTGGACTGCAGAAACAGTCCACGCGAAAACGGACGCCCAGATCACATCCGGATTCCGTTACATTCTGTATATCAATGGAAAACTGGAATCATAACCTTTACAATCCAATTAAAACCACTTTAAAGTTCGCTCTCAGTCAACGGAAATCGTCGAAACAATGTGATGTGAAATTTATTTACGAACCAGATTCGGACCGCAGAAGGAGTCCACGTGAAAACGGACGCCCAAATCACATACGGACTCCGTTTTCAACGTTCTGTATATCGATGGAAAGCTAAAATTATAACCTTTCCAACTCAATTGAAACAACACTAAAATTCTCTCTCAGTCAATAGGAATCGTCAAAAAAAAATATGACGTAGAATTTATTCGTGAAGCTGATTCTGATGGCAGGAGCACCATATACGAAAATTTCGCTCGCATGCAACGGAAAAATTCGAAACAATAATATATCGAATTTATTTGTAAAACATATTTTTATATGTATTGATCTAAAGGTGTTTAAAAAAATTTCTTCCGTTGCAACGCACGGGCATTTTGGTAGTCTATACAATTCGCTAACTAAGGTATCTTCCAGCCTCAATATTCGTGCAGCACAGCGGCAGGGAGCCGCTGTCCATGGGCCGACGAGCAGCGGCCTGCTCGCACAGCGGCCCGAGGTGCTGTGCGCGTAGATGCGAAATTAGATAGCGTGCATGGTTGCAATGCATGCAACGGCATAGTGGCAACCGCGTTGGACATTTGTTTGTCCGTAAGTTTTTTTTTTGAGATTACCTTTGACTTATTTTGTATTTGAACTTTCAACTAACTACTTTGTTCAACCGCTTTAGCCATGTTATGTAGGATTGATGAAACAAAATGAGGTCCAGCATGTGTACTTCCAACTATTGCTTTCTTCTTTTGAAACCAACATTTGGAATATGCTATTTCAAAATTTTTTATATATTGTTTCAACATTTCTAGATAAAATGTTCAATCTCGTTATTTGAAATGTTGAGCTATATTTTCTAGAATGTTGAATCACATAAAACAAAATGTTGAAGTGCATGTATATATAATTGAGATAAAAGAAACATGAGTTGCCTTATTAGGCTTACCTTATGCTAAATCTTCTTTATTGTTAAAGGAATCGAACCAAAAAAATATAAAAGGTGAAAACATATTAGTGGGCCTACTGAGCCTTAAAGATGGTCAGTTTAACCATCTTCTGAAAGTCAGATAGGGAATCCCGCGACAGGCATGGTAGCGGAAAAACGAGTAGCACCGCGCGAATGAAAGGGCAGACGATATTCTAGACTGTGCACCCGTCTAGCGGGAGAGATTGGTGAGAGGTAAACAACCCCCTGAATTAATTTCTAAGAGAAAGGGTGAGAATTGGATGGGATTGTGGTTGTGTACCACATTAATACTCCCTCCGTTGCAGAAAAGAAGTATTTTTTTTATCACTGCAAATATTTGATTCCTCGTCTTATTCAAAAAAGTTTTATAAATATTGTCTATTTTTACTGATTTCATTCATAATAATAAGTATTTGAAATATAACCTATCTTTTTGAAAATTTGCATTACCTTTTTAATAAGATTATGGGATGGGGGAGTGAACCTGAATTCCTCATTAAGAATTGAAAATAACTCCAAAATTTTCCATCTTAATACACTACACAAGCCAAACAAAAAATTGAGACTTAAAAAAAATCGATTTTCTATCTTAATTCGATGTGTCAACTTTTTTTTTAGAACTCGCTGTGTCAACTGCCACCGCTAATTCCTTCCGACCCAATTAGTACTTGCCAAACAAGAATTCGATGTGTCAACGGCGCTGATTGTTTATTTGACGAAGGCGCCATGGGCTAAGGACCAGTTTGGTAACCAAATTTTTCCAAAGAATTTTCATTTTTTTAAAAAATGAACTATTTTCTCTTTAATTCTCCAAAATCTCTTGGGAAAATTGGGTTGCCAAACTGCCTGATGGGCAGACTGTCGATCAGAATTTTTTTTTGAGGCAAAGACCGTAGATCAGATGGGCTAAAAGTTTTCAATTCTCAGCCCATAGTGAAAAGCCCAAGCAACGGGACAACGGCAGGTCACCGCCATAGCAGGTAGGGTACGGCGAGTGCCATATCTAGCCATACGGGGCCTCCGCCCATTCAGAACACCCGATGAGTGTTTGACAACATGACAGCCCCTAAACATTTGAGATGTTGCCACAAACGATACAACACTATATCGTGCTTCCACTGGAACATAGACTCAGCATTAATTATGATTACAGGCCTGTGCTGTGAATATATATATTGTTGTTTTTCCTTCGGAAATCTAATTCGTGATATGAGCAATTGAAGTGAAGGCTTCTCCTCGAAAATGTTCGGAGATCGAAAAAAAAATGCTTCAGCGGCGGCCCTACTAGACAGGTCACAGGACCATGTTTGTGAAAGCCCGGATTGTGTGACATGTTCCAGGGGAAAAAAGAAGCATGCCACAAGCACCGAACTAAAGTACTCACCCAGAATCATTCTGCTTTCCCCTCGCTCTTGCAAGACATCTGCAGTAGGACTGCATCGCAGCGAATCAGTCACTAGCAAACACATTCGGCATCAGCCCAGCAATCTGAGTCAACAAATTCTTCGTCATCAGCAAGCTGCGTGGCTAGGATATCCAGCACGGCAGCAAGGCCCCCCAACTCCGGCCCCAGGTCCTCCCCGGCGACGAACTCGCGCACCACGTTGTCCACCTCGATCATGCTGCACCCCGGCGTCTTCCTCGTGCTCCGGCTGCGCATCTCCTTCCTCGCCCTCGCCACCTCGCCCCACCTGCCCGCCGCAGCGTACACGTTGGCCAGCATGACGAGGTTGCCCGCGTCACCGGGCTCCAGCTCAACGAGCCGCTCGGCCGCCACGACGGCCGTGTCGACATCGCCGTGGCTGCGGCACGCGCTGAGCAGCGACCCCCATATCTTGGCGTCCGCGGGGACCGGCATGCCCCGTATGGTGTCGACCGCGCGCTGGATCCGCCCTGACCGGCCGAGGAGGTCCACGACGCAGCCGTAGTGCTCGACGCCGGGTTCCACGCCGTAGCCGGCCTTCATGCGGTCCAGGTAGCGCAGGCCTTCGTCCAGGAGCCCGGCGTGGGAGCAGGCGGTCAGGAGCGCCACGAACGTCACGCCGTTGGGCGCCACCCTGCCTTCCCTATCCATCGCCTCGAACAGCTCCACCGCCTCGCGCGCCCTCCCGTGCGCCGCGAGGCCCCCGATCGCCGTGCTCCACGAGATGACGTCCTTGTCGGGCATGCCGCGGAACAGCTGCAGCGCTTGGTCGATGCACCCGCACTTGGCGTACATCTCCATCAGCGCGTTGCAGATGTGCACCTTGCGCAGCATGCCGTGCCTGTCGCAGTAGGCGTGTATCCACCGGCCGAACTCCAGCGCTCCGAGCTGGGCGCAGGCCGGCAGCACGGCGACGACGCTCACGTCGTCTGGTTCCAACCCTCCCATCTGCATCAGCCTGAACGCCTCCACCGCGCCCGCGGAATCCCCGACGGCGGTGTACCCGGACACCAGGGCGGTCCAGGAAACCACCGTCTTGCTCTTGCCAGGCATCGAGTCGAACAACGCCCGTGCCTTCCTCATCTGCCCCAGCCGCGCGTGCGCCGAGATGAGCGTGTTCCAGGACACCGCGTCCTTGTCCCGCATTCCGTCGAACACCTTGCGCGCGATCGGCAGGTCCCCGCACCGCGTGTACATCTCCATCAGCGAGTTCTGCACGATGGTGTGCGCCTCGCACCCGGACCTCGCCACGTGCGCGTGCACCTGTCTCCCAAGCTCGGGCGCCGCCAGGCCGGCGCAGGCCTTGAGCAGGAACGGGTACGTGAACCGGTCGCCGCCGGAGAAACCACCGCTCGGAGAGAGGCACCTGAGCATGCGGACGTAGACCTCGACCGCGTCGCGGTGGAGGTGGTTCTGCGCGTAGGTCTTGATCATGGCGTTGTGGAGGTGGAGGTTCGGGTCGGGGACATGGAAGAACACCCGCGCCGCGTGGGCGGCGTGGCCGTAGGCGTTGCAGAGGTGCACGATCTGGGTGGCCACGTAGCTGCTCTGGGAGAGGCACATCCGCACCGCGTGGCCGTGCGCGCGGAGGAGGTCCCGGAATGTAGCGCAGGCACGGAGCCTCACGATGGCCGCGTCCTCCAGCTGCCGCACCAACGGGGACGGCGTCGCCATGGCAAGGCCTTCGAACTTCGAAGTCGACAAATAGGCTGTCCGGGGGTCACGAACTCACGACTCACGGGTGCTTTGGTGAGCTTTTGCGTGGCAAGATACAGATTTGACTGCCTTTGGCAGTCGCATAAACAAAGAGCAACTGTACATGGTTTGGCTGGCCACCTGCACAACTGTACAAGGTCACATAAATTAGAAATGGAATGCAATTAGAAATGCTTATCATTGAACAACAACCCATTTGGTTGTCTGAATTCACCCATAGAATTCATAATTGAAAATGATGCACCTCAAATCCAACATTGGTAGGTCCTGAAATTGAGATGCAGTATTCTCCCACAATTCTGCACGGCGGTGACACATGCTAGCGCCCCTTCACCAATTCGGAGCCAACACCTTCCGAATTGGCTGGAAATGGATGAGGAGGAGCGGTCCAACACCTAGAGCAGGAAAACAGAGGGGATGGGCAGCAAATGTAGGAACCCTGCCAACACACAAAGAGTAGCAACCTCTAAGGTTAAACAGGTTGATCGTTTAGTCCAACCTCAACAGTAAAAAAACAGCATGAGCACAATGCAAAATAGTAAAAGAAGTTGCAGCCGCAGCAGATAAAAAAATGATAAGCGATCGGGCGCAAAGTCATCAAAACCCGCATCTGGGCGTGCAAAACACTATAAGAGTACTATAAAGAAGTTAAGTCTAAAATATATACTGATAAATCTAGTCTAAGAGGCTATGACATACGTAGCAAAACTAATCACACCAAAAGAAAATGAAAGAGCAGCCATAAACACAATAGTGACGTCGATTCGACGAACACCCGAGAACGGGCAATCAAACCACAACATGTTCAACGGCGGGGGCGTGCTCCTTACCGTACTTTATCTCATCCCACAAGAGGTAGGAAGTAGTCCTGCCATTCTTAGATTTTTATTGTGGTTGTTTCTTTTCATAATTTTAGTTGATCTTATTTAAAAATCATAATATGTTACTTTTTCCATATTTAAATGTAGATCGTGGTTGTTTTTTCTCTAAATCTTCAATTATTCATTTTATTAAAAAACATTATAGTTTATTATTTATTTGGTTGTAATTTGTTTTATCATTATAGCTTTTTTTTTACGTTTACACAAATGTCCTTTTTAAACAGCCTCGACTTATATTTAACTACAGAGTATTTGTTTTCGTAATATGCTTGTAGTTTTTCAAAATATGACCAGATGATCAAAGACATGAGAAAAAAAAATCAATGACGAAATTTTTCAAGAACAAAGAAAGCATGTACTGTGTTCCAGAAAAAAAACTCCGATATCCCCTATCCCAAGCCGAAAGCATATATGCTTTGCCTTGCCCATCGTTTCTGAGCCTTGAATCCGCTTTCCCTCCGTGACGCTAACCTCCGTCGAAAAGCGGATTCCCGGGGATCCTCGATTTCGCAGGCCCAAAACAAACAAAGGTATCCAAGCCATAACATCACCCCCAAATGGTCAATTAGCCTCCTGATGAAGCAGTTTTAGATCCGCCTCTCCTCCCGCCGTTGACGTCGATCATTCATTCCATCATCTGCTACATACCTGATACCTGCATCCCTTTCTTTTCCTCCATGCGAGCCAAAAGAAGGACCTGGATTCGCGAGCGACCGAGCGCCACGGCTGAGCCCGCCGCTGCCTCTCTCGTCGTCGCCGGATCCGGGAGCTTTGCTTCGCTTTCGCGCGTTTCGCCGCCTGCCCAATCATGCCGGCTTTCCGGGATTCGTCGGCGTGGTGCGTGCGTCCGGGAAAGGAGCGCGGCCACAATTTTTTCCAGAGGTCTTGTGGCCCGTCGCCCCCGCGGTGTCAAAAGCCTCGGATTCTAGCTGATGCGCACGGTCCTGACACGGACGTCGGACGACGGGGAATTAGACCGGCCGGCGTTGCGATCTGAGAGTCAGAAAAAAGGGTCGATGGCGCAAAGCGTGGGTTATTAGCTTCGGTTTCATGGGCTCATGCCTTTTGCATGCAGGTGTATCTGCCGACTGCAAAGTACGTGTCAGCGGGGAAATGTGGCTCTTTTCTGCTGTTTGTGTTTTCGGTGATAAAGTAGTAACACTCCACTATATATAATATATGTATTCCTTTGAATGTTTCTCCATGCATGTATAGTTCTGTGCCTTGGTATCTTCATATCGCTCACCCTTTATCAAAGGTTTTTTTTTTCCTCTTCAAAAGTAGTAGATTCTTATCTTCCCAAAAGCCTGACCATCCTTTTTCTTTGGTATACCATAAAATGCTTTCCAAGAAACCAATAAATGTGCAAAAAACATAGTGCATTTTTGGTAGAGTTGTTGGGTCAGTACTAGTTGGGTGAGTTGCACATGAAAATTCATTTGAAAGTCCTATTTATTCAATTTTTATGCCGCTACATATGTAAAGATATGTTCCGCAAACTTGCAAATCTCATGGCAATCATTTGAGAAAAAAAAAACGATATCACGGTGATCATAGGAGAAAAACGATCT
The DNA here is from genome assembly GCA_022530915.1 of Paspalum notatum. Taxonomy (NCBI): domain Eukaryota; kingdom Viridiplantae; phylum Streptophyta; class Magnoliopsida; order Poales; family Poaceae; genus Paspalum; species Paspalum notatum. The sequence goes on from CM039692.1 coordinate 32,909,012, forward strand.
CATGATGGGCATGCTTGTTTTCGGTCAAAATGCGGCAAAGACAAATTTTTGGCACATTTTGACTGGGTCAAATATGTATTGAAATTTGGTCAAGCAACATATTTCTCGTTGATATAGCTTGTTTGGACCTTAAATAAACCACATAAATGAAAAAATACTTCAAAATTGATGTATATTCAACACAGGCAAAACATATCAAAATTTTAGCTTTGGCACATTATTAAAAAAAAAACCAAACAGGGTATATACCCAAACTCTCAACTAAACCATCACCAAATTACGCATATCGCGTTTCGAGCAGCTCTCGGAAACCATTTCCATTTCCCACCCGAAATTTGTGCATGAAAAAACCATTCTAAAAACAAAAGCACTTTGCTGGGCGGGGGGGGGGGGGGGGGGGGGTGGAAATAAAAATCTAGTGGAGCATACCGGCATCTTCGTCCCCACCCATCCTCCTCCCGCGCCTGTCCCTTCTCCCTTGTCCTTGATGGGGCATGGCACGAGCTCGGGCCATCCTTCCAAAAGGAAACGTCAACACCACCACCACCCACGCCACTTGACTTTGACCGTTGACTCTCCGACGTCACTCCCACCACCATTCTTAAAGGCCCGCCACTCCCCTCGCCCGTCCGGCCGGCCGTCCCCGTCCCTCCACAGCTCAGCTCAGCTCCCACCTCATCCCTCGCTCGCCAGTTCGCCATGGACGCGGCGGCTATCGCCGGGCAGCAGTCGAGGCGCCGCATCCGGCCGCCGGAGCCGCTCGTGACGGCCGCGTCGTCGCCGACGCCCGCGGCGTTCCGGTGCCCGATCTCGCTGGAGGTGATGCGGTCGCCGGTGAGCCTGCCCACCGGCGCCACGTACGACCGCGCGTCCATACAGCGGTGGCTGGACTCGGGCCACCGCACCTGCCCCGCCACGCGGCTGCCGCTGGCGTCCACCGATCTGGTCCCCAACCTGCTCCTGCGCCGCCTCATCCACCTGCACGCCGCCACGCTGCCGCCCTCCCCGTCGCCCGAGGTGGTGCTGTCGCAGCTCGCGGCCGCGGACGCGGGCGGCGAGCCCGCCGCCGCGGAGAAGGCCGTGCGCGCGCTGGCCGCGAAGATCGCACCGGAGAAGGGGAAGCGGGCGTCCGTCGCGTCCGCCGTCTCCGCCGACCTCGACGCCGCGGTGCCCGCGCTGCTCTCCTTCGCCAAGGGCGCGGGCGCGGGCGCCGACGCGCGCTTGGACGCCGTGAGGGTCCTGGCCACCGTGGCGCCGGAGCTGGTCTCGCACCTCGCGGGGGCGGGGGACGGCGGAGGCGCGGAGGAGAAGCGCGGGAGGAAGGTGGGTGTGGCGGTGGAGGCCCTGGCCGCCGTCCTGTCCGCGGACGGGGTCGCGGACGAGGCCAAGGAGGCCGTCGTCGCGGCGCTCGTCGCCGAGGACCTGGGCCGCGTGGCCACGACGCTGCTGGGCGCGGGCGCGAACGGCGCCGCGGTGCTGGAGGCGGTCCTGACGTCGCCCGCCGCGGACGCCGACGCCAAGACCGCCATCGCGGACCGGCCGGAGCTGTTCCCGGGCCTCGTGCGGATCCTGAGGGACGCCGCGTCGCCGGCGGCCATCCGCTGCATGGCCGCGGCGGTGCAGGTGCGGGGCCGGCCCGCGCGCGCGTCGATGGTGCGGGCCGGGGCCGTCCCCGCGCTGGCGCTGGCCGTGGCGGCCGCGCCCACGGCCGCCGCGGAGTCGGCGCTGCGGCTGCTGGCGGAGGCCGCCCGCTGCGGCGACGGCAAGGCGGCCATCGCGGCGGACGCGGCCGAGGTGGCGGCCGCCGTGATGGGGCGGATGGTCCGGGTGGGGCCGGCGGGGCGCGAGGCCGCCGTGGTGGCGCTGTGGCTGTGCTGCTGCGCGGGCGGCGGGGAGCGGAGGATGCGCGAGGCCGTGGCGTCTGCGCCCGAGGCCGTGGGGAAGCTGCTGGTGGTGATGCAGGGGGACTGCGCCCCGACCACCTCGCGGATGGCCGGCGACCTGCTGCGGGCCGTGCGGCTGGAGCAGGAGCGAAAGGGCGTGGCCGCCGCCTACGACAGCCGCACCATCCATGTCATGCCTTACTGATCGACCCGCATCTGCGATGCGATGCAATCGTAGTGGTGTACTATGTAAATTGTAACGTAGGGGATCGGAATTGGATCATCTGCTTGCAAATACAAGGGATATGCTGCTTGCATCGGAGAAATGGGAAGAGAGAAAAAAATCGTTGTAGAAGAAGCTCGAAATAAGGAGGAGAATTTCGTCGCAAATTCTTGACAGATGTGTGCCGAATTCTGGCGCCGATCGGGCTTGGTTGGTTACTTGGGACGAAGGCACAAAGTCAATGGAGACAGAATGGGACTAGTACAGTAGTAGGCCAGTAGCGTTATGCGATTCTCGGATTCTGATCTGCGCGTGGAATGCTACCTTTTGTTCCTTTCTGATCTGGTAGTAGACTAGTAGTGTCGCTGGGAATACGAGTGTTTACTGGTTAGATTAGATCCAGTCCACGCGCGCACGGTCGCCTGTCGATGTCATCGCCTCATCGGCATGTTCCATTGCAAGATTAGACAGGTGGATTACCTGCCCTCTCTATTCTGTCACCGGCAATTTCAGCAAAGATCTGAATCTGGAGCCCCTTCATCGTAGAGTTCCTTTATTTGTAGCATCATGCGACAGACTGATGACAGGGGGCTGCGAATCACGCGATCAGAGTTTCGTTTGTCCAGTCGAAGCACCTTCTTGTATTCTCTCTTCCTCCTCCATGGTCTGTACGGCGACAGGGCAAGCAAGAGCAGCAAGCTCTTTCTGATTGACGCCCAGTGGGCAGTGGCTTCATGCTCACTGGCCACTGCTGCTCTTCTTCCTTTTCTTTTCTTGCTGAATTGTATTACTGCGGCAATGTTTCCCTTTCAGCAATTAATAAGTCTCCGGGTGACTAAAAAAAGGTCTCCGGGTCACTAAAAAAGTTTCCCTTTCACGGTGTACAAACTCAGCCTGCAGCAGCCATGGTGGACTTCCATGTGATTGTGAAAGAGGTCGCTAGCACTATTGAATATGAGCGCGCGTTCAACTTTCCGAACGAAAAGTAACGAATTTTGATAATTTTTTTTGTTTCTGTGCTGTACCGAAAGCATTTTTCGGTCTGGAATTTGATTGATTTCAGTTCAAAATTCAAAATTATAAAAGCCAAAATTTTTAGTCAAAAACAAAATCCGGCTTACGCGACGAGTCCGTCGGAAAGGGCAGTGACCCAACTGCACCTGCAGTAACCGTAGATGAGCTGATTCCCGGAAAGGAGTCTGCCCTTTTAAATCGTTATTTCCGAAATTCCGGTCTTTTTTTCCATTTCCGCTACTCTCTGGAACAGAAATTCCGGTCCGGATTTTTAGATTTTCGGATTCAGCATTTAAAATAAAAGTCATTTTTTTTCACTCGGTGGGCTCGCTCCGTCCAATCATGGAGCAGCACCGCTTTGTTATCTCGGTCGAGACCGCGTCTTGTTCGCGCGTGTGCAGTATAGCATTCGGACGGTCACCGGCTGATGACCAAGGTGCTCATGGCGTTGAGCCGTTGAGCGGCGGCGGCCCGGCGGGGACGAGCTAGCGCCTAGCGCGCGCACGGTCAACTTCGGTTTCCGGTTCCGCCTCGGCGATGGCCAGGCCGAGACGATGGGCTGGCCGCCACGATCTGCGTGCGCAGTGTCTGTTCTGGGACACAATCTGGGCACAGCCTTGCTTCCCGCCAGGTCACAGCGAGCTTCTCGTGACCTGGGGCACGCACGATCTCCCCGCTCGCTGGCTCGGAGTCGGCGGCGTGGAGAGAACCTCCTCGTGCTTCTTTCCGGAATCGATCACGAGTCCGCTCCGCGCGTCAATATAAGTCCGAGGCCTAAACCCTAGCTAGCACGCGATCCTAGAATAGGTACTCGATTTCGCCCGCTCCTGCGCCGCCGCCGCCGCCGCCGCGACGGGGGCAGCGAGATGGCGCAGCGCCGCCCGCCCTTCGACTTCGACCTCAACGAGCCGCCGCCGCCGGAGGACGACGACGCGCCCGCGGCGGCGCCGGTGACGACGGGCCCCTACCCCGCGCCACAGCACGATCCGGCGCCGGAACCGGAACCCTCGCCGCAGCGCGATCCGCTGCCTGCTGCGCAGGTGGCCGCGGAGCCCTCGCCTCACGGCCAGACGCTCTCGCCCGCGCCCACGCACGTGGCGGAGGCCTCGACGGAGGATCCGCTCCCTGCGCCGGTGCCCGATCAGCCGTCGCCGTACGATTCGCTGCACCCGCCGTCTCCGGTGCTGGACCTGGAGGCGCCGCTGTCCTCTCTCGACGACGAGGACGAGTGCGGGTGCGAGGACGAGGCGGAGATGCCGCTGCCGCCGCCCCCGCCCCTGCCCCTGCCGCCGCCGCCGCTGTCGTGCGTGGTTTCCCCGTGCAGTCAGGGCACCAGGACGCCGCCGTTGGCGGCCCCGGCGCCGCACGGCGACGCGGATGCGGCGCGGCACTCGTCGCACGAGGCTTCCGCGGCGCGCGGGCCGTCCAGGGACAGGGCCACGAGCGACTCGAGGTCGTTCCCCGGGTCGCGGCGCTGGTCCAGCTCCTTCGACTACGACTCCCGCGACGACGCCATCTCCAAACAGCGCCGCGTCGACTACGAGCGGAGCAGGAGCAGGAGCGGGAGCGGGGGCCGCCGCTCGGATCCCGGATCATCGCCGCGTCGCTACGAGCGCTCGGTACCCGCTTCCCCGCGCCCGTACGAACAGGACGGCCGGAGGCATGTGCCGGCGATGCACGCGCCTCCCCGGAACCGGCGGCGCCGGCGCCGGCAGCCGAGGCCGCAGCACGGGAACCAGTACCAGGTCCCGGTCCTCCAGAGGCCGCAGCAGGCCCTTCATGGGCCGGGCCATGGCCCAGGAGTGCCAGAGGTGGGCTATTCTTCTTACAATCCGATGTCCGGGTTGTTCGTCAGGTGGAATTCGTCCGGTGCTCGCCTGAGCCCGAAGCAAGAACCCATCGACGGCAACGGCGGGTATCGTCGTCATCATCATCAGCAGCAGCGGAGGAAGGCCCCGCCTTTCCGGCCGTCCTCTCGACCGCACGGCGGGGAGGACCCGTACCACGGCCGGCAGATCCAGGCGCAAGAACCCCTCGAAATCGGTGGGTATCACCACAGCGAAGAAGCGCCAAGTTTCAGGCCGGCGGCGCAAGGGAGAGAAGCCTCGTCAGGCGGACGGCAGCGTCCGGCGCAGCAGCCCATCAACAACGGCGGCGCGTATGGGCAAAGGAAGGAGCCTCGTGGTCGCGAGGACTTCCCTGGTCGGCAGTACTACCACCCCTACGCACATGACGACGGCGGCGCGGCTGACAGGGTCGGCGGCGGCAACCAAGGCAGCAGGCGTGATGAGCCGCCCCGGCGGCCCGATTACGAGCATCGGCGCACGTCAGGAGGGCCTGCAGCCCGTGGCCGCCAGTACTACGGAGACGTGCAGAAGTGAACCCTGCCTCTCGTTTCTGTCCGAGTGCTCGCGCCATGCCCCATGGAATGGAATGGAAGCCGTCGTCTTGAATCTTGATCTTAGGGTAGTTTTTTGGTTAGATTTTTACTTTGCTTAGTCAGGAGACACAGGCACAGTCACCGCCGCTCTGGTATGGAACACCTGCTAATTTCAGAGAATTTTGTAGTACTCGTCGTGATGTTGGTTAACTATTTTTGGTCCAGAATCAATCGGAATTCTGGAAGGCATGCTGTATGTGTTTTCATGACCGCATCTCGGCGGCCGACGGCCATGCCGGCCGTGGCCGGCCAGCTCGAGCGTCTTCCTGAGCCGTAGTGCTCCTAGTTCCTGAGCCGACGGAAATCGATTACGGGATGGCCGAGGATCCTCGCGCGGCTCGGCTCTTCACTTGCCTCGTCGGGCCTGCTCCTCGATCACGCGATCAGGCCACCTATAAGAGGAGTCACGCGATGAGGCGATCGCCAGCTCCCGCGATCAGAGAGCCGCCCGGAATGAAGCAGCTCACGATAAAGCGATTGCTAGCCCACCATCAACCACATATATATATAGCTGTTCCATGGCGTACCAGACAGATCTAGGCATGGAGGAAGACCCTTTTGTGTTCATGCTGAGGCCAGAGATAACCCTGCAATCCAGTCTGCACACTATGCGATCAAGAGCCTGAAACTGCACTACACCTGTGCCTCAAGTGCCCTTTTGCATTGCAAGTCTGGGAGCACCTGAGAGCGGCAACCAACAATCGGATTTTGCCACTGGTTCTTTCCGCAGCAAGACGAAAGAAGAGAAAAAAAAAATCAATTGCAGATCTCCTAATGTACATCGCCTGGAATATATGGAAGAAGCGAAACAGACGCATCTTCGACGGCAAGTGGTCTTCCCCTCAAGCGGTGTTCCATCAGTCCAAGGAGATGTCACTCCAGAGTGCCGCGTCCACGGCACCACCGAGCCGCCGTCCGTACCCCGACCGGCCGGCCGCTGATGCGCCTACGATATCGACTCGCGCGCAGCATTGTTCGGTGGCCCTCGATCGCAGCTGCTAGCCTGGCTGTGGCAGTACAGTAGCATGATCCCACTGACACACAGTACCACTCACCATTGCTGGGTAGGAGAGAGCCTAGGATCGACTCGGAGGTGTGCCAGTCGATCTGTCCAGAACGTACCCACTGCAGCAGTGTGCTGCCGAGGTCGGTCGCCATCATGCGCGGCCAACGTAAACGGGGGCCAAAGCGATCGTCAATGCCGTGTTAATGATCGTTTTGATTGCTTACTAATGGTTTGCATGATCGACGTATGGGGCTCATCATCTGTTAAGCTCTGCGGTTTGCCGAAGCTAAGCTTGTTGAATGCTCGGTTGCTTCTAAAGGAAGGGTTTCTTCAGAGGACAGATCGACGATGCAGGTGACGTCGCTGTCCGCGTCGTTAGAGCCATGGAGCTCGATGATTCGTTTCGTGAATCGTGGCTGCGCACGTCGAATTGCAATCGCATTTATGCCGTGAGAGGGAGAGGAAACAGCCCTACCTTACATGTTATTCCTTGCTCCTGACATGTTATCTTCCCTGCTGACAGTAATAGTGTGTACACGTACGTACCTCCGTCGTCAACATCTTTTCACACAGCATCTCTGAGTGAAATACTTAATATTTGCACTAAAATACGATCGAACTTTGAAAACTTACTTGCCACAAGTAAACATAAAATTTTTTTAAGGTACTTAATCATCACAAAAGATAATCTTGCTAAAAAAATTGGAATGGTAACACCAAGTATTGCTTATGTGATTCAATAGACAATTCAACACTTCTTTTTTGATTGTCATGTGGCAACATCTATTTGGAACACCATTTTGATTGCATTTGGCATTAAACCTACGATTATCGTAACTAGGTTACTTGGGTCTCGGCTTAATGGCTATAATAAAAAGATTAAATACAATATTTTACTAGGTGCTGCAACTATCTATTGGGCCATCTGGTCATGGAGGAATGATGTGGTGTTTTACAGAGGGACATATTGGATCTAAAGCTACTCTTTGTTATGTAAAGAGGAAGAGAAGGAGGCATTTACAGAGTGTAGTCCTAGAGTTGTTCTTCAAGTTTAGATAGCGAAGAAGTTAGAATCCTAATACATGTCTTATCAGTTTAGAGGTAACACTTATGGTTAGTTAGCATAAAAGCTTTTGGTTCTATAAACTTGACCAAACACTTACTCGTGAATGTTGAGGCCGGATCAGATCAGAGATGCTTATTCTACTTTCTAAATGTATACGCACTAGATTAGACTAGACCTCTTGCCAGGGCAATTGCCGTCCATCCGGTCTCCCAACTGCAGTACTGGCGTACTGCACCTATGTAGCACCGCATGTAGTTGACACATGCATCTCTACACGGATGACGGATCTATATACATGCAAGGTTCGACCAGCCTAACCTACAGCGATCACAACCGTCCCTTTCTCACGCACCACACACGCATATACAGTTGCGGTTCTAATTAATCCTGTTATGATCGACGCATCTCGACCGGCCAGCCAGTTGGGTGTTCGTTGCCTCCCTGATCTCAGGACTCAAGTTACTCGATCGATCAGATCAGTAGGCCAGCCCATCCGTTCAATATAATCGGCGTCCGTGTCCTGCATGCTCCTGCCACTGCGGCCACAGTGTGTCCACTGTCCAACGATGCATAGTATATGGCTCGCGAGAGCTCGATCGATGGATCGATCGATCAATTCTCCCGCCGTACTGCCGTCCTTGGCTGCCGGGCCAGCTTCTTCTTCGGAGCACCGATCGATTGGCCGGCCTCTCTACCACGGTTGTTCGCGGCCGGCGGCATTAACATCTATCAGCAGAGGCGTGCAGGCTAAGCGATCGAGCCTTCATGCCTCTGCTAGCTAGCTGTCGAGCCTTTTGGCGCCATGCAGAGATGGTTCTCTGCAGGCTGTAGTAGTAGACTGAGTGACTGGTGGTCTAAATCTAACTGGAGATGAGGAGATCATCAAGCTACCTGATGTGCAGCATGCATATTCGTCGTGATGAACTGATGGAGCTAGCTGTTCGGCTAAGGACCATGCATGCATGCAGGCCACTATCTTATAGCGATTCCGGAGGGTAGTAGTCTTCAAAAAAACTGTTTTTTTGATTCGGTTTCTCCATGACTAATGACTACTCCTACTAGTATCCGTGAAATGAAAGAGAAGACGGTTGCAGTTGAACTGTCCAATTGCAATGTGCTCATGTTTTTGTGCCTACCACGCGCGTTCATCTGTTCTTTTGCCTGAAATCCGTGGAGGCGTAGGATAAACAGAAGAGGCGGCGGCGGTTCTCTTGTAAAACCAGTTAACGCTGTCATGTTTCCGAAATTGGAGAAGCCTAATCTGGCACCACTGTTCCATTTCGATCGTACAGTTCCATGACATGGCATATATATGTAACCAACGCCACGTTTGCAATAATTTTTGAGGGGGTTATATCTTATATGTGAACCCAAGAACCCCCAAATCAAACCCCTAATAATTTAGTGCTTGACTTTTTGGTCTCTGCCGCGCACTCGCACGCACACGGGAGCATCAAATATGACGTGAAATGTGGTATATAGTAAGACAATAACAGCCTGGTACGTACCAACGTACATATTCAGCAAATCATGATGCTGTGGACCAGCATCTTCGTGAAAACAGCTTGCACTGTCCAAGCGATGGCATGAACAGTTTTGCGTCAGGACAGAATCGTTGAAACGTAACATACTATCGCGTGTGGTGGGGTGTGCTCGCTTCCGTGCTTTTTTTCATGTTCATGGTACTTTTTTTGGAACGTACCTTCCTTTTTCTACATCTGCACCCCGATAATTTTTACTGCTACTGGGACTATTAATCGTTGAAACGTAACATACTATCGCTTGCGTCAGGACCAGAATCGTTGAAACGTACCTTCCTTTTTCATGTTCATGGTACTTTTTTTGGACCCCGATAATTTTTACTGCTACTGGGACTATTAGGTTTGAAAACAGATGGGACGAATATCCCTTCGGGTTTTCTACATCTGCACTTCAGGATTTCTTATATACATGAAAACAAAATATAGCAACGAGATTAGAAAACAGCATGTCTAGCTTGTTTCCCATCCAAATTTGTGGAATCTCATATTTTATCAGGATGATCGTCTCGTATTCTGTCCTGAAATTATAAAAATTGAGAGAGTTCAAAAGAAAAAAAAAAGCCCATAGTCGACACACATAGCCATCTAGGCAGCAATAACCAGCCGCTTGGCGTCTTAGGTTGCGCGCAGCTGCACAGCATGCAGGTAGGCGTACAATACACATTGTTGGTTTAAAATGCAGATGGTAGGATAGCGGGGCTGGTGGCTTACGTAGCCTTTCTTCCGCAGGTATCAGTCCAGCAGCTAGTACCTAGCTAGCTAGCTAGAAATGGCATGGTGGACCGAGATAGGGTGATGAACGCCTAGAGGATGGCTGCTGCTACTACTTCGCATCAAACTAGTAAAGAGTTTTCATGCTGGTTTTCTGTATGTTAGATTTTTTTTTCCTTTTTTCCATGTGTAACTTTAACAGTTGTTTTCCATTAGAACGCAGTTGAGATTATTATAGTAATTTTCAAAGCTTGTCACATATAATTTATATTTTCAAACTTTACTTTATTTTGAGAATTGCTGTTGGAGATCAACCTTGTGGAGTTTTTAACTAAATGAATCATCATAAAAAAAATATCAAGTACGGAGTATTTGTGACTGGAGGGGGGAATACTTATTTCATCGAGCATATTTCTAGGACTCGACTTTGGGCTTTATTACGCGGCTAGTTTTTGTTCTCTGACCCAATGAATATAGAAAAGGATCCAAAACATCCTATAAATATACCATGGTGACACTACCCTGAAACCTCAATGAAGGCAAAAACCTCATCAAATAATTTTTTGCGATCATGAAACCAGCCACTTCCAGCGCTGTCTTCTCTGAACCTTGGAAGATTCTTCGATTCCTTTCTTTCCAAAGTTCCCACCAAAAGTGAATCACCAGACCATCAAATTCTTTGCGATCTTTCATTTCAAACTTTACTCTACATTTCTTCCACCAGCCATATATTGACACAGCGTGGTCAAGATTTGGCAGCCAGGCAAGATTAAACCAAGTAGAAAGCCATCCCCAAACTGACTTAGAAAAACAGCATTCTTTGACCAAGTGCTCCACCGTCTCTGGGTCTTGCTTGCACAATTTGCAAATTGGATCATGGTTCCATCCCCTCTTTTGAAGGTTGTTAGCGGTCAGGATTTTCCTATGGAGAAGGGTCCAGGCGAAGAATCTACATTTTGGTTCTGCCCTCGCCTTCCAGATTGGGAGCAGTCTGAGTTTGGAGAAGCTACCCATAAATTGAGCTAGATAGGCGCTTTTTGTTGAGTATTCCCCATTTTGAGTCCAGCGCCAAATAATTTCATCGGCAACATTGGTGTTTCTCGGAACCTCTTGTATGGCTTCCCAAAGCATTACAAATTCCGCAATCTCTTACCATTGCAATGCCGCTTACACACGTTAGTTTGAGACAATTAAGTGATCACAGCTTGCAATAAATTTATTTTATTGTTCTAGGGAGAGATCGAGAGAATCAGAGAATACAGCTCCCGCGGAACACCAGCCCCTCCTTTGCGAACAGCAACAGAGAAAGGAGGAGCGATCGTCGTGGCAACAGTCGAGTAAATGGATTTTTTTTTTTTGAGGAGTGTTGAGTAAATGGATGAGAGAACCGCAGGCCCACGCTCGCCGATCGAGCAGTCCACGGGCCCATCCGGTCCTTTTACTTCGAGCCCAATAGCCGACCACCGCGCACGTGGCGGCGGTGGCGGCAACGGATCGCCGTCCGGCCCGGCGGGCCCACGTTCTCACCGCAGGGCCCCCCTGCCTTGATGCCCGGACCACGTCGCAACGGCCGAGCAGTGGCGCCTGGCGCGCACCGCAACCGTGCCTACCTGGCCTGCAACAGCCAGCCTCGTGTCTCCAATGGCGTGGTTAGATTAGATCCATGGAGACACGAGACGAGCCGTGGCCATGGGGGCCGGGGGTCGGAAACGCGCGGTGCGCTGCCGGGTCAACACGGCGCGGCCGTCGTTGGCTTACCCGATCGATCGAGCCGACCGACGAAGTAGTACGCAGTGGATCGATGGATCGATCGATCACGCGTAGGCAAGGTAGCTAGCTAGCTGCTGCCCATGTGATTCCGTTGCCGGCGGTCGCCGTCCCGGAGTTAAGACCGCGCCCCCGCCCGCGCGGGGCGCGGGGCCGATCGTTCCACCAGCCGGCCGGAGCCGCCGCGGCGCGCCGTAGGCCGCCCGTAGCACGCGTGCATGCGCGCCGTCGCCGTCGCCGGCCGGTGGTGGACCGCGACGCGCCTCACCTCACCGGCAGGGGGACAGCCACACACGGGCGGGAAGGCAAGCAACCACGTCCCCGGCCCGGGGCATGACATGAAAGGCCCGCGGCGTGCCACGGCCGGCGCCGTTCGCGAGCCGATCGAGCACCACCAGTACGTACGGGCGTTCGGGGCAGTGGCAGGGGAGAGGGCCGGAGGGGACGCCGGCCGAGGGGGACCACGGACGCTGAGGTCGTGGCGAGTGCCGTGCGGCGGGCCGGGCCGGCGGTACGTATGAGCGCCAGGACGGCGGGCCGGCGCGCCAACCGCGCGCCGTGCCGGGTCGGGGCCGCATGCGTGCACGGCCATTGATATTGATTGACCGCCGCCCCGTCCCCGCGGCCGCGGAGCATCAGGACAGGACGTGCTCTGTGCCGCGTCGGCGTATGCACGAGCACGACTGGTCACTGGCGGCGTCGTCGTCTCGCCGATCGTGGAGCGGGAGCAGGAGCGTGGGGATCATGAGCCGGCAGATGCCCGGACCACGTCGCATGCCTTGCCCAGATCGGGCACACACATCTGTTATCTGTATGTGCGTGGCCGATCGATCCAGTGAGTGAGTGAGTGAGTGACGCGCGCGGAGACTGTGGGCTATAAAAGCGGTGCGTCCCGATGCGCAACCGTGTGGGGGTGCATCATGGCCACATGCCACGCCACATGTTGGCGCGCGCGGCCGGCACGCACCCGGCATCAACGCGCGCGACGCTACCTAGCTTGCCGACGACGACCCCATCTCCCATCATATCCATAGGAGAACGAACGAACGAACGACGAACGTCGTCGGCGATCCCGAGGAATAATCTAGCTAGCTCCGATCCATATACCCCGGCCGGCCCGTGTAGCTCACTGCTCACGTGTGTAACGCCGCCACGTGAGGTATACCTGGACCACATAACGACGGCGGCGGCGGCACGCTCTAGCTGCGGGCTCTGCTTCAATCGTGTACGTACGCTAGACGTCTGCGGTCTGCTCCACCTGACTGGCGAGCGACAGCGCCCAGCGTGCGCCATGTGCCCGTGCATGGTGCTTCTTCGTTTCTGCAGTAGCACTACAGCCTTCACAATAGTCACACGAGCAGCGCCAAATCGCCAATCATGCACGCGCGTACACTGCACACAGCGTGCTAATAGCTCTGTGTACGGTACATTCATCTGTGTATACGAGTACCATGGTGCTAGGTACGTACTACTGGTATCTTAGTATGTTAGCACGTACAGTACATCTATCTAATTATTAGCGATGCCTATAGGGCGAGAGATTCGACAGTGTTTTGCTTGCTCCAAAGTCGCCAGAGATATTAAACCCTAGAGATCGTGACCTGATGCCGATCTTAGCGCTGGCGATCGCTAATTAAAACTCCAGCTCAGGCTATACCTCTCTCTTTTAACCTGAAACTTTTAATTTTCTTTTCTACACTCCCATCAATATAATGGATCGTCGCGCGCACTGTGTGTGCGTGCTTGGCTGTCTGTTATCGTCACACGGCGCCATTACGAGATATCATCATCGCTGTACGTAGCCGCTAGAGGGACACTGCACAGATGGACACTGGTTGTTGGGGCTGGTACCTTCCGATCGATCGATTTGCCCAGTTTTTCACCACGCAGGCAAAGCCACAGCTTGGACGCTTCCGTGCCGATCCATCCGATCCCCCACAGCCTGCTCCAGCTCCCGTCCGTCGCATGCACATGCACCATGCACCACCAACCGTGGAACAAACCACTCGTCGTCCTGTTGCCCTCGCTCTCCAGTCTCCCCCACATATATATGCCGCCACGCCCACTCCATCATCGTCTCATCACCCTGTGTCCTGCAGTGAGGCGCTGTGACTGACAAATGAAGCTCACCTCGCCGGCGCCGCCGCCGCAGCAGCAGCAGCTTGAGAGCGCCGCCGCCGAGATCCTCCTCCCGCAGCAGCACCACCGCAGCAGCAGCAGCAGCAGCATCGTTCTGTCACGGATGCTGTCTACTCATTCCCACTGCGACAGCGTGCTGCCCCTGCCCTACGCGGCGGCGGCGGCGGGGCGGCGGGCGGCGGTGCTGCTCGACCACCGGCGCTACCACCACCACCACCGCCCCAACGCCGAGGTGGCGCCCAGCTGCCCGCGCTGCGACTCGCCCAACACCAAGTTCTGCTACTACAACAACTACAGCCTCAGCCAGCCGCGATACTTCTGCAAGGCCTGCCGCCGCTACTGGACCAAGGGCGGATCCCTCCGCAACGTGCCCGTCGGCGGCGGATGCCGCAAGAACCGCCGGGGCAGGCCGCTGCGGGCGCCCCTGCTGCCCGTGCCCGCCGTCGACGCGGGCACCGCCGCCGGCGGCGGCGCAGCGTTCTCGCACGGCGGGCCCGCGGCGGCGGCGGCTTCGCTCGCCGCCGCCGCCGCCACGCTGCGGCCGGACCTGCTCCTGGATGGCATGGTCACCAGTCCGGCCGCCGGCCTGTGCCGTCCGATGGACGACGCCGACGATAGGCCGGCCGTGACGTCCGAGGGGTCCACCATCGACCTGGCGTTGCTCTACGCCAAGTTCTTGAACCAACAGCCGGAATCGCTCGACGCCTTGAGCGGGTCGTCGTCGAGTGACATGAGCCCCGTCGCCGGCCCACCGCGGGATCCTCAGCCCTTCACGAGGCAGGACGGATTCGGCGACCTCTCCGCGCCGGCGAGCGCCGCAGAGCCATGCGTAGCACCGCCGCCGCTGTGCGCCGACGACGGGCGTGCCGAGGCGCTTATTGGGGAGCTTGGCTTCTGCGTGGACCAGATCGGCTGCTACGACTCGCTGGGCTTGCCGCAGGACGGCGGGGATCTGGTCCTGCTGCCGCCGGCGTGGCATCCGGGGGCCAAGTACGAGCCGTTCGATGCGCTGCCCGAGGACGCCATGAGCCTTCAGGACGGTATCGGCGGCGGCGTTGGGGACGTGTGGAACACCGCGTTCGCTTGTCAAGGTCTGGAAGCGGCTCTCTGCAGGCCCTAATTTTTTAACTCCGCTGTTAATTGTGACGACTGTGCTTGTGATTGTCCTATGCATTCTTTTTTCTTTCTGGTTTTGATTATGTCCAGGAGTAATTTATATAGATCATATACATGCCCAGATCATGCGTATGAAGCGATCAAGAGATATACATGTGGGATAGAAAGAATTGTAATAAAATTCAATACTAGTTTGTTTGGTACTCCGTATGGTGACGCTCCTTTGACTGCTACTCTTTTAAATGCTAAATAAATAAATAAAATTAATCTACTTTGAAAAAATTCCGATGCTATGTCCATGTGACATTCTAAATAGATTTTGTAAAAATCTAAGCTCAAAGTAAAAATGCATTTCAAATTTGCTGCAACTACAGATCTCGCACTCGAACTGTTATCATTACAAAAATGATACACTTGCAATAAATAAATAAATAAAATGCCGGTGGAAAAATTGCAAATGCCCCAAGACAAATAGTGTTGACCTTTATGGGGACGCAATGAATTCACGAACCGACGTAATACTTACACATTGTTTGTTCTCCAATTCTGAGCTTGCATTATAGGGAAACCATTTTTTTGCCGACTTAAGGTATTTTCGTCAGCTTACACGACAATAGACGAAAAAAGTTTGGTATTTTCATTTCCTACTTGCCTGGAAGCTAAAAATATAACTTCTTTCGTCGCCTCAGGCATCAACAGAATAAAATACATGGGCGACTAAGGTTCTTTTTGTTTTTGTCAGCCACCGACAGAAGTGTTTATCCTACTAGCATGATGACGAAGAAGGTAATAGCAAAGAGAAAAAAGAAATAGAATTAAAGGAAGAGGACTGGATTGATTGACGTTGTTCCTTTCTCATTAAAACTAAGAGAAGGAAACTAACATGTGGGTATGGGTATAAAATGAGGTGAGAAATAAAAAGAGAAAGTGGACGAAACATTTTGCATCTATGGGTTTTTGGTCTTTCCAACTGCAAAGTGGTGCCAGCGTGAGGGGTATACATATGCCTTTCTAGGTAAAAAATATTTTTAGAAAACTTGCTCTTTTATAGTGTAGATATAACAACATCCATGTGTCAATCTTTACCCCAATCTTTGCCCACCTATATATTTTCGTTCGCCAAATTATTTCCATTCGCCCAAATATTACCCCAATATTGGCACTTAATCCCTGGCTTGGCCTTTCTTTCATTCGCAAGGCAGAAGCCATTGGTGGCACCTTCTTGCCACACCTGGCTCGCCGCAACCTACCTATGCATTTTTCTGGCCATGCTAGTGCATTGCCTTGTCTCAACACACTATGGACTGTCTTCACCTTGCAATGGGAAAATGCCTTGACACATGTCGTGTTGTGGGACACTTCCTCTCAGAGTGGGGCACCACCTTCATTCGCCTCACCGTGGATTGTGCCCACCTCCCTCTGTACCATGCCTCATTGACCTGATGTAGAGGAAGAAAATGGAGGGGAGAAACCTATTGGTCTGATCCAAACCATGTTGAGGTCAAGATTGAGGGAGATGAACTTGAGGATGACCATTCCCTAGCAATTTCCTATGTTCCACCATGGAAAGAGATGGGGTAGCTTTGGGTGGGTTTCTTCCTTTCATACTCATGGAGGAGGGAGAAGAGCGAAGGCAAGGGACTGAGGGATAAAAAAAAGGAAACACTAGCACATTAGGCTTAGGAGTTAGGAACTGTGAATTTTATTTTAGTGGCATTTATTTAATGTGGCATTTATTTAATCAACTCCTATATATCCAGTTTAATACTAGCTCCATCTCCTTTTGTTTGTCGCTACTCGCTAAAACGATACTACCTTCATCTCCATTTGTTTGTCGTTGGAAATGAATAAACGATCAGAGGGAGAAAATGCCAAAACTTCCATGCGATTTCCCTGTAGAAGGAGGACCCCGGCGGAAGTGGTTTGTCTGACTCACAGCCTCACACCGCGTGTGCAGCTGGAATGCAAGGGAACTGATCCGTGTTAGCCGCAGACCAATTTCCATTTCCTACGTAATTTCTCTGCTGTGTGTTTTGCATGGTCCTGCGGCGGCTGTGCTTTGCTTCCTCGTGTGATTGTGACTCGGCCAAAGAAAGTTGTAGCTATCACGGCGTCCTTGGATTTTGTCTTACACGGACACAAGATGTGGGATTGGGGGTGGTTGGCTATGTTTGTCTCATCTTAACTTATAGGATGGGCGGGATGCTGGTGCAATACGTGTGCAGTGAACCTCCCCATCGTCTAGCGCTGTAGATACGGATCATGGAAGGATGACAAGGCACCGCATGTGGCTAGGAACAAAAGCCGTAACTGAAAATTCCATTTACCGAAGCTCATCTTTGAGGTTTTACTGCAATTTTAAGTGAAATGGAAACAATAACGGAAATCAGAAAAATAAAAACAATAATGGTAAAAGAATACGGAAACAGAAATGTTTTTTCCTGATTCTGATCGTTTCCAAGTTTTAGGGTTTTACCGTATTTTTTTAGATAATGACCGCCGATATTATACCGTTTTTACCAATTTGGCCTAAGCGTCTATATGCAACATGAGGCTATCAATCATTATCCATCATGTGCAGTTCCACTACCTCCTTTGAGCCTAGATTTTGTTTGCCATCTAAATGTGAGCATATAGGAATGGTGAATCAATAATTATATTTGTGAATTTGAATTGTTTAATTATCTTGAGTTTTGTACTATTAGATTTGGTATGTAATTTATAGTGATTCTCGTAAATTTGTGCAATATTTGTAATTTGGGACACCACTGAGTTAAAATAAACCAATTATATTTATCTTATAATCTTAATTTATTAAACCTATATATGGTATTCACTAACCATTTTTTAAATTATAAATTATCGATTCTCGACCAATATCGAGCTATATTTCTGATCAGATAATTTCATTCTTGAAGTTTACATAATATTGGCAACATGCTCATTTCCATCAATATCATTTTTCATTCCATTTCTGAGAAAAAAAATATGAAACTAGAAACAATTTTACCTTCTTCTGATCTTTTTCGACCGTTTTCATCTCTACCTGTGGCATCATTAGTCAAATCAAAATCAATCGTTAAAGTTAATATCACCAACCTACCTATCTTACTGTATATATTTCAAATTTCACCAATATCTACAGTAAGTTTAAAGTATTTTGCACACATATTTACAACAACACAGTTCATATGCACTCAGTCAAACGTTAAAGGTAGTACTCGAGGTGGGTAGTAACTTATTGAGTTATTTCAGCATATCGTACATTGTTTCACTCAAGGAGCAGCAAACTGATTGAGTTATTTCAGCATCTCTTCCAGTTTTCTCGATTTGCAATAAAAAAATTCTAGATATATAAAAACTTAGCAGTCCCAGTAGAGTTAAACTTGAATTTGACCATATATTTTCCATTTTCTAGTGTTATAGCTATCAGTCGCAGCAGACCAACAGTTGTGCTAAGAATCCAAGATACTCGTCAACCGTAGGCATCTTTCCAATCCTTTTCATCGTTAGCTCGGAACCAGTACATGTTGACCTGGACCAATGAAGTATATAGATGTTGAAAATTAAACTAGTCTGCTCACCCGCCCGTCCTTCATATGCACATGAGTACATGACATGTCACCTAGCTACTTGCGTCACTTATAATAATCTGATTTGCATCGGATAGGATTATGGCATATCCCACTTGCTGTAATATTCGTCGATGTCCTATATATGACCCATTTTGAATGTAATCCAACTAGATTTCTTAGGATTGTTGTCATCTCTCTATTTTTTCGCCATTGCTTTCACTTTCATACTCTCGCGAATTGAGGATGTATGTTTTCAGCTTTTCGCCCTATCCCCATTTTGCAGATAAGATGAAACTTGAAGCTTTCCATTTTATGACAATCCATATATATGGCACATATGAAAAGGTAAGATGTTCGAGTTTATACTAGTTATTCAAACTTCTCTAGTTTTGTCTAATTTTATAATTAAAAGATATGGAGGTTGTGTTTATTTTTTCGTGACATATTTTACTATCATGGTATGGTATGACTTGAAATTTTGAATATTTATGCAACATTTTTTAGATAAATGATGACATTAAAGAATAGCGACTCATACTGCGCATATCCTGAAAATTTCCAACTCCAGTTTCCAGTCCTGAGCTTTTGATTGTCATCTTGTGCAAAAACTAGCCGTTTATATTTGCAGTTATAATGTATTTTAATTTTGATGTTGATCGATAGGGCTACATCTACGCGGTTGTTTGTTTGACTGCTCTTCTTCCTGATGAGGCAAATTACCGTGCAAATACCCAAATCTCTATGTATATGTATGCAGGAGGGGGCTAGCTTAAGTAAACCGCCAATTGAAGCATCAAAAATTACCGTAGGAGCACGATTAACGATGTGCTCAAACCACACCATGGCCATGTCTCCTTCGGCGGGTGTAGAACCACGCCACACCCCACACACGATGAACCATGAGCTGCTCAGAGCTGCTGCCACCGGCGACATGGCGCTGCTAGAGCAGGTTCTCGGTCTGAGAAGCCGCACCGGCGGCAATGGCGCCAAGCTCGAAGCCGCGCAGCAGGGCAGCCGGAGCCACCTGAAAGGCGTCACCTCGGAGGGGAACACGGCGCTTCATACCGCCGCCGGCCGCGGCTACCTGGAGCTCGTCCGCGTAATTTGCGACCTGGACGCGTCGCTCATAGTGGCCAGGAACAACCTGCGCAACACGCCCCTGATCTGCGCCGCGAGGGCCGGGCACGTCGACGTGGTGCGCTACCTCATCGAGCACGCCCCCGCCCCGGCGCCGGCGTCCGCGGCCGCGGCGTTGGACGCCGGCGCGTGCGGCGACGAGGAGTCCATGCTGAGGGCGAGGAACTCGGAGGGGGCGACCGCGATGCATGAGGCCATCAGGAACGGCCATGTGGCCGTCCTGGAGCAGCTCATGTCCGCGGACGGCCTGCTGGCCGCGGTGGTCGACGGCAAGGGCTTCTCCCCGCTGTACTTGGCTGTCGCGCTAGGCCGCGCCGACATGGTCGGCGTCCTGATCGCCGCCGGCTCCCCCCGTGACGGGGTGAAATCTCCGGCGTACTACGCCGGACCCGATGGCCAGACTGCCCTGCACGCTGCGGTTCTTGTCAGTGAAGAAATGACCAAGTCACTGTGGCGCTGGGAACCGACGCTTGCGAAGAAGGTGGACAACTGCAGGAACACGGCCCTGCACCACGCGGCGTCAGCTGGGAAGATCGGAGCGGTGAAGCTGCTCCTGCTCGAGGACTCATCGCTGGCGTACATCCCGGACGTGGACGGGCTGTTCCCCGTGCACACCGCGGCGAAGATGGGCAAGACCGGCGTCATCGAGCAGTTCATGGAGACGTGCCCCAACAGCGACGAGCTGCTGGACAACAGGGGCTGGAACGTGCTGCACTGCGCCATCGTGCACAAGAAGGAGAAGGTGGTGCAGCACATGTGCAAGAACCCGAGGTTCCGGAGGACGATGAACGCGCGGGACAGGAAAGGCAACACGCCGCTGCACCTGGCGGTGAGGCACGGCTGCGACAGGATCGCCGTGCTGCTGGTGCAGGACGTGACGGTGAACCTGAGCATCATGAACAACGACGGCGCCACGCCGCTGGACGTGGCCATCGACGAGCTCGACCACGGGTACACGTACCCGCTCAACCCGGACGTCCTCATAGCGCAGTGCCTGGTGTGGTGCGGCGCCCACCGCAGCCCGCGGCGGCGGGACGAGTACCTGAAGAAGCGCACCGGGGTGGGGGGCTCCGAGAAGGAGCTGAGCAAGTACACCAACCTCACGCAGAACCGCGCCATCGGGTCCGTGCTCATCGCCACGGTGACCTTCGCGGCGCCCTTCACCATGCCCGGCACCGCCGCCGCCGACGCCGCCGTCGCCGTCGCCGTGGAGAGGCCGGCGTTCTGGGCGTTCATCCTGTCCGACGCCATGGCGTTCCTGTGCTCCACGGTGGCGACGTGCCTGCTCATGTACGCGGGGCTCACCACCGTGCACCCCAGGTACCGCAGCCGCTACCACGTCTGGTCCTCCAACCTGCTCCACGTCGGCGTCCTGCTCGTCATCGCCACCTTCTCCTTCGGCGTGCACCTGACCCTGAGCCCGCCGGGGACGGCGGTCCCCGTCCCCGTCCCTGTCGGGAACCTGAACGCCGCCGTGTGCGCCATGGCGTGCGTGTCCGTGGTCTTCGCGCACCCGGGCACCTGGTGGCCCATGGTGCTCGCCAGGCCCATATGGGCGCGGCTCGGGCTCAAGGGGCTCCTGGGCGTGCTGCTGGGCCCGCGGCCCATCCCGTGCCAGAAGCTGCTACTCTCGCGCACACCCTGGCTCAACCTCTTCAAGATGCTGGCCACGCTGCTCATCCTCGCCTTGATCTTCGTCACGTTTCTATGGGACATGGCCTACCTGCGGCAGCCGGCTGCTCAACACTACAGCTTCTCTTCCACTCGTCTGCAATCTCAGTGCCACTTCAACTCGCACCCTACATGACTTGGCATTGACAGTAGTTGAAGACGACCATGGTGAACAGAGTATATGGCTCCAGCCAACTCGTGTTTCAGAATTCAGACGTCAGTAGTCTACTTGAAGCTAGCCAAGCCTTCAAAAAATAGGGCTGGCTTGAACTGTGTACAATTGTACATACACCTCATTTTCTGATAGATAGGGTAATTAGATTACTAAGCCTAATCAAAAACTTTGTATCATACTGTTGTATCCTAGTGACTTACATGTCACTGGAAGCTACTAACTTGATGTGTAGAAAGTAGAAATAATTCTACAGTGCATTATTATAGTATTGTTTCTGGGACCAGTAAGATAATTAATCTATGTTTGTATATATGAGAGTGGACCCAAGGATCCCCCAAGAACTCTATCCTGAACTTCTAC
The DNA here is from genome assembly GCA_022530915.1 of Paspalum notatum. Classification (NCBI taxonomy): domain Eukaryota; kingdom Viridiplantae; phylum Streptophyta; class Magnoliopsida; order Poales; family Poaceae; genus Paspalum; species Paspalum notatum. The sequence continues at coordinate 32,930,836 of CM039692.1, forward strand.
CTTAATTTCCAACATATGGCAAAGAGATCTGGAATAAAAATCAAACTCACGTGCTAATTCACGCCACTAACTGTCGCTTCTAATTCCTTTGCCTCGACATGATTGCGCTTGTGCCTCTTGACTGCACTAGTCAATCGATTCAGCGACTAAAATGGTCGAGGGATGATGCACGCACACAAGCACATGACTCGGGGTCTCGGGCAGTCTGGCTTCCATTCCGTACCAATATGCCATCAAGGCATCAAGACCATAAAATTGAGTCAGTGCCGGTCTCTACTATAACATGCTTACTCCAAGATCAAGTTGTGCTTAGATAGGATAATTAGATCAGTAACACAACTTGACAGGAGGTCTGTCGTACACACACAAGTTTCAGCTAGTTCAGAATGTAGTGCCTCAGGTGGCCAGGTCCTTCTAATGAGAAAATTTTAGATCTATGATGGGAGAAAAGGACCTTTCTGAAGCTTTCAGAAATGTGTTTAGAAGTAGGCACGATATTACCAACAAGCCATACACGATGGAGACTCATACAGATATAGGCATTGCCGAATGAAACACACATTCTCCAAATGTCACAAGTCGCAACAAAGTGCTGCATTTTTAAGCAGTGAGTAAGGTCGCGGCTGGGCTTTCTGCCACCGGAGCCACCAGCTGAGCGATGTTCTCCACAGCACGGATGGTGCCGCTGGCAAGTCCGGCCGTCAGGTCCTCAACCTCCACTTTCACCACATCGCGGCGGTTGCCAATATCAGCTGCATACCTACTGGCACAATACACCCCGACGGCCATCACCGCCATTCCATAGATGTTTGTGGTGACCAGGCGGAATGGGGTTGAGACCACTGCAGCGAGAGGTCCACCGATTATGGAGATAGCCTGCCCACTCTGCCCAACAACACCCCGCTCTGCCACAAGGAGACCAGTCTTGCAGTATATCGCAAAGTCCTCACAGTTGCTCTTGAACAGGTTGTAGCACCTGAAACCATTGTTCAGCAAGTATTTCGCACGGCGGACCACAGCCTCATTGGGGTCAGAGGGAGCAAGCGTGCACGTCCCTCCTCGTGCTTTGGCAAGGAAGAGTGCTGGGTTTACTGCATACTCGAAACGGTAGAGGGCGCCGCCAGCCAGGAAGCAGTTGAGGCAAGAGGATACCACACCATTTGTCTCCGTGTTGGTGTCACTGACTTCGTTGGTGCATACTGGACATGGCGTGTTGCTTTGTTTCGGTGCAGAACTCACAAGAATAATATCAATGACAGTTCCTGTTCCAACCTCCTGGCCCCTTCCTCTCGTAAAATGGATCACCTTATCATCACCCACATATATTCCTGTGAGAAGAATATGGTTACCCTCTGGACACATTTACAGAAAATGGCACCTCACCTCAAACAAAATAGGATTGTGTGCGTTGAAAATTCGAAAAATCTTCAACGTGTCACTGATAAGAAATCTCCCCAGCAAAGTTACCTGAATATTGTTATATATTAACGAGATATACAATCTCGTATAGTCTTCATATTTTTCCATGTAGTGCCTCTCAAAAGGCGGTCGATTAAACACAAAAAACACTTCTATGCATAGGGCAAAGCATTGAAAGTGATTTTTCCCTCCTAGGTGGCTAGTGTTGGTTGTTCCTTTAGTTTGTTAAGTGTAGTCTTTTCCATTTGGCCAGAGAGGTCCCTGTTTCTTTTTCTTCTCAAATGTAACCGGATCATTTATTCCCTCCTGATATATTGAAGGGCAGCAAGCTTATTCGGATCCTTTGGAAGCAATGAATTCCACGGGGTTCAATTCAATCTCCACATGATTTAGGGAAACTCCAACGAGTTCCAAAGGGGGATTTATCTCTTTTGTTTGGTCCAACATAATACTCCTATTGAGCTTGGACTTAAAACTTTGAAGAACGATACAGCAGCCATGGACAGCATATCTAGAAATCAGCCATGCTGATTCGTTGCATAAGCTAATTGTTCATGGATACGCTCACCAAAGGGTTCTGGCGTCCAAGATATTTAGCGAATCAACCAGAAGCGCCAAGCACCTAACGAGACCCCATTCGCAACAGTATTTCCAGGGCCAATCATTTGAAACAAATCCCCTGCAAACCCGCAATGAACTAGACTAGACATCACCTAACAGCATGAAACCGATGCACAACACCCAAATCGAATCCACTCCAGCAAATTCACGAGCCCAAAGCAAAAGCCGAATTGATCCGATCCACCAAACATCCAAATATCCAATAAAAGTTGAAATACAGTGGTAAAGTGAGCAATACAATACCGCACCGTGATGCGCGTAGACCCACGCCGCCCTCCACGAGTAGATGTGATCCCCCGCCTTGAGGCTCTCCTTCCCAATCCTACCCCCGACATAAATATTTGTTTAAAAAATAAAAGTCTCACAAAATGGGGAAAAGGTAACCGCGCGCCGCAGGGATGAAAATAACCAATACAGAAGAATCTAAAGGAACAGAGACACAGAGAAGGAATGGATCCGAGGGGAGGTGACCTGTTGGAGAGGAGACCCATGGAGACGGGAGCCCGGCGCGGTGGCTGAGTCGATCTGGGACGGCGGGCGGTGGCGGTGGAGAGCCGTAGAAGCAGGGGGAGAAGAGAGGAGAGGAGAGGGACGGGACGGAAGCGCCTTTTGAGTAAAAAAAGTGGGGCGCGGCTGGCCGTAGGATGCTCGGGACGCTGATCTCACGCGCGCGTGACACCCGTAACTGTCGCTACGGCTGCCTCAAGCAAAGTTCTGGTTCGTGGTTCCGGAACGCCTGTGCCAAATGAGGTTTCAAACTGTTATTATGGGCTTGCTACTGATCGAAAATTGAAGAAATTATTACTATTGGGACTCTCGTTTGACGGTTTGAGTAGCATATACTCGCAGAAATAGAATGCAAGCTAGTGATAATTTTGCAAGTGGCCTAGCAGAAAGCCAAACGATACTCCGCGCTGACGACGATTATAACTTGCTCATTGGATAGGGAACGTGACGAAGACTTAAGGACGAAGCTCTGATTGATTGATATTGGTGGTGGCCGCCCCACCGGTCGGGTCGGCAGCACAGGCAATCGGGCGTTGTCGGCAGGCGCGAGCGCGATCCGCGGCAATAACGCGTTTCGTTCGAGGGCTTTGAGGCTGATGACGAGCAAACAACTCAGTTGGAGACTTGGAGTAGCAATACAACGAAACAGATGATTGCCCAGATGATCGTAGCGACAAGATCAGGCGGCATGCACAGGCAACACCTACTATACTAGCCACATCCAACAACAGATTCAGGCATGATTACCACATAAAAGCCACTACAGAGTACAGAGACACTGGAGGGATTTATTAGGACATGTAATGTCCATCTGTTCACAGGTTGAGTGTTCCGCATGTGTGTATTTGAGCGTCCGTGCTTAAAAAAAAACATCGTTACCTCGGACTGGCTTTGGCATATGATTGCTGCGAAATCCAGTGACGTAGAAAGGGCAGCAAGCATATGCAGTGCATGTAGAACCTGATGCGATGCGATGCGGCGGGGAAGACGTTGGCCAACAGCCAAAAAACGAGGTCCGTTCCTTCCCGCCGCTCATTTCCATAAAGGATCTAGTTCTTTGACACCAACGTTGAGCTTTTTCTTTCCAGCAGATGTATGCTTCACGCGCTTTGGGTTGGCTGGCATGGCACGCTGCAAATTTGTACCATCAGTTGAGCCATACCGGAAAGCACATTGGGGGATTTCCAGTTCTGGCAGCGAGCAGCACCGTTTACTTGGATTGGCCAATCAAGATCTGGCCACTTGTTACATGGCCCACTGCCATTCTCAAGCACCGCCTGCCTTCTCCTGCTGCCACCAGGAAAAGATCGGCTGCTTATCAATTTCATCAAAAGAAAAATAGGCAGGAGCGCTTCTTATTGTACTGATATGAAGTTGAGCCCAGGCTGAGCAACACAGACATCACAACAACACACGAAGAAGGCTGCTTATCAATAGGCTAAGGATATCCTGATGTTCTGAAGCTCAACAGCAGCAGCAAACAAATAACGTACCCCACAAGGGATGGCGCTGCGCAAGAACATTAATCTGTCCTGTCTGCAATATCAAGTGGGGAAATCAGGGAATCTTGGAAGGACTTTGCATTAACAGACGTGAATTTTTCTTCCTTACTACTTCAAAGGACACCATGAACGTGGAGTTTGGTACGGTCTGAAGTTTGAGAACGTCTAAAACAACATCTCATCTAAATGACCTTCAGGAAAGGGACGGATTCCTTCCAGCAACTCCTTATCATGTCGACCACTTTCATAGTGTATTTCTCGTCCTCTGGATAATATGCGATTGGGTCATCAAGCGGCGGGGCTTCCAGATCCAGAACACCTTCCAGTGTTGCATGCAGACAATATGCTGAATAACTGATATGGTAACCCCCTTCCTGGACAATCAATACCTGTCCATTGCTATGTCGATTAGCGATGCTCCTCATTATCTGTCCAATTTTCCTGTAACCTTCCATGGTCAAGCACTGCCTTCCATTGGGATCAAACTGCAAAAGTCAAAAGGTAATTACTTTTGGCATAACAGTGTCAATTTTGTTTTTCAATGTGTTCAATTATCACCACCAAGCAACAGGATGTTGGGAAAACTAAAAGCAAAGATGATGAAAATGTGAAATGAGGTCTCGACAAGCAGAGCAACATGTGACTTAAGAAATTCTCAAATTCATTGTCATAACTATTAAACTACAAGTATATCAAACATCTAAATATAATGTTTAGATTCCACTAGACAATATCAAAACTAAGATCTGGGTTATATAGAAATCTCTAAACATAGATTAACCTCGTTCAGATTAATCATATAAAGACCCACACAGAGAATTTTGCTAACTTATCTGTGTAATTAACCCTAAAAGAATCTTTTATATACTGCCTGGCAGCCTGCGTAGCTGTCTTCTTGTGATCATTCATGGTATCAGCCACGAGCAGAAGTGCGAAGTATATATGCTGAGAAATGAGGATGCAAACAGATTCGCTCAGACATTGACTCAATAAATGTCTTCCACATAACACAAAGGAAATGTATAAAATATTCCAGATTCAGAACATTGATCTGCCGGCTGCCGATGCAGGTGGTGGTCTCAGCAAAGCCAATCAAGACTGTACTAGTTTCCTTTATTTCATAGTTAGTCTCAGCGAAAGGCAGAAGAGAGAATAGGAACATTCCGAACCACACAAAATTTGCCACGAAGTGAATGAAGCAACAATATTCTCTATCATGTAACTAGCACCTAGCCAACTATTTTTGAGCCTATCTAATCTAGATTGCAGTTGGTTTATGACTTTTATACTGCAGTTGGTTTATGACTTTTAGACTGCAGTTATTTTATGACATTTAAACTGCAGTTTTTTATTATATTCAAAATTTCAAATTCCTTTGATGATATGAATGTTGCACTTGGTAAATCAAAATCACCTAAAGGACATTTTGGATCAAGGTAATACCTAGACATACGATCTATTGGCTATTTGGCCTACGCATTTTAAGCATCAAAATGTAAGCGCCAGTTAAAGGGAGTCATGTATTCCTGTTTACCATATAACTTCCTCCCATTATTTGTCAACAACAACCATATCCACCAGTTGTTAACGAAATATTCCTAGATTAAATGGTATATTAATAGAGTAATTTCGGTCAAAGTATTGTCCTAACAAAACAATACGCCAATTAATTTCAAATAGAGGGAATATTTACTTAGCAAAATTGACTATGTAGCCATAGATTGATCACACAAGAACATGCACATGGAATCCAACTAAGTTAATGGATGTAACACGGTAGCAAGGAAAACACAAATATGAACTAAACTTACCGCACTAGAATCTTGACCAATCACAAAAACCAAAAGTTGAGGCTGAAACTTATCGATCGCCGGAACAACCAACTCATTCATCGCATATTCATACCCAGCATCTCCACTTCCATTAGGCAAAGGTATATTGAGATTATACCCAAGCCCCTTTCCTTCACCAATCTCATCGACGGAGCCACTCTGCGGATGCGATGGCCCCCAAGAACCATGCTTCATGTGAAGAGAAATTGTCAGCACGTTTTCTGTGCGATAGAAGCCCTCCGCAATACCATTCCCATAGTGTACATCAATATCCACCACGGCAACCTTTGCGCGCCCGGAATCCAGAGCCAGCTGCACAGCAAGCCCGGCATTGTTCAGAAAGCAGTAACCATCTGCACGGTCGGGCTGCGCGTGGTGGCCAGGGGGGCGGACCAGCGCGTAGGCCAGGTTTCCGTGCCCGTCTAGTATGTGCTTCACGGCGGAGAGCGTGGTTCCGGCAGCCAGAAGCGCCGCTCCCCAGGAGCCGGGGTTCAGGAACGTGCCCTCGCAGAGCTTCTTGGCTCCGGTGGCATTCGCCTGCACGAGCTCCTCTATGTATTCTGCTAGTCACAGCAAAATTTTAGCGAATATACCGTGATGGTTACTGATTGAATTGCTCAGCGCTTTGCAATGCAAATGCCACAAGAAGAGACGATTTGGTCAACCAACATTCAAGAAAGCGACGGGCAAGCAGTTACAAGAATCAAGAAGGTATTTTGTGTGGGGATTTTGGATTTGAGGGTTGACCTGAGGTGTGGAAGGAGAGGAGCTCCGAGGCGTGGGCGGGGCGGCCGGAGTGCCAGGAGAGGAAGGGCGCGATGGGCCCGCGGCGGAGGATGGAGACCATGTTGCGGACGCGGTCGGCGTTCTCTGGGTGCGGGTCGAGCACGTCCAGGAAGCCCGGGTCGCGGCCCGAGTCGAACACGCCGCGGCCGGCGTCATGGGCCAGCATGCCCTCGTGCCAGAACACCGCCATCTTGTCTCCCGGAACCGGCGGCGGCGCCTCCGCCGCCGTCGTCGGGGAGGAGTCGGAGCCGGAGGCCATCGGCGGCTCGGCACGGGGGTAGCGGTGTTCAACTCCTCAGTCTGACACAGCGTCCCAGGCTCCCAGCCCAGCATTATCGCAGTTTTGCATGGGCCAGAGTAAGAGTCTGCAAGCCCATGGGCCTTTGGTTGCGTGCTGCTCTCCTGTATTTGAAATGTGGGCCTTTGGTAGCTGTTCTGTAGGAGTACAGGGGCTGTTTGGTTGACTGGCCTGCGGGCGGGCCTGGCTACACGAGGACGAGGCTCACCGTTTGGCTACCCAGGCTGTCCATCTAGCCAGGCCAAATTGGCCTCACAGGGTGGCCCTGCGGGAACGGCCAAATCGGCTGTTTGTTTCTGGCCCGGCTCCCGCAAGCGGTCACCTAGCCCTTGCAAGCCTTCGCCCAGCTTTCACCTCTCGGCTGCCCGCCTCCCATCGCCCGGCCTGGCTCCGGCTGCCGCTCGACTCCCGCCGTTGCCCGGCCCGGCTCCGGCCGCCGCTCGACTCCCGTCGCCGCCCGGCCCGGCTCCCGCCGTCGCCTCCAGGTCCAGGCGCAACCGCAAGATGGACCCCTCCTTCATCCCTCCCTGGCACCGCGCATCGCGCAACCGCAAGTGCGTCGTACGCGGCAGCTGCGGCGACGGCTCGTCCCCCGCCTCGTCGTCGCTGGGTTCATCACCGGCTTCTCGCCCCCGAAGCCCAGAAGGGCCAAGCTGGCCACGTGCTCGCCCCTCGCGGCGGCGGAAGGGCTGGTGGCGACGAGTGCCCCGTGGAGAGAGAGAGAACGAAGGGGAGGAGGAATGGAAGAGATCCAAACAGGAGCTAGGTTTGGATGAGCTACACAGAGAAAGCAACCAAACACAATCTCCTGGAACACAATAGCCCAGGGTAGCCTGGCTCCAGATAGGCTGGCCAGGGGAGGGGGCCGAGCTACAGCTGAACGAGCAACCAAACAGACCCATACCATTTCAAAATCATGCAGCCGTTTTTGACACATGTTGCAAGAAAAATGCTACTCCATCTGTTTTAATTTATAGGTCGTTTAATTTTTATATTAAATTTAATTTGTTTTTCTTATTTAGAAAAATTCATAATTATTGTTTATTTTTGTTGTGACTTATTTTTAGCATGTAATATACTTTAACTATGAATTGAAATCTTCTATATTTTCGCATTTTTTTGAATAAGACGAGTTACTCAAGTTTTGTGTTAAAAAATCAAACTACCTATACATCGGAACGGAGAGAGTACAATTTTATTGCTCCCATTGCACAAAGGTACAATCATTTTGACAATCTTTGCCAAAAAAAACTCTCACCAAATTAACTAATGGTTGACAGCATGGGCGGCCCACCCATTGCATCCCAAAGTATGACAGGTGGGCCTGTTGTGAAAACGGTAGTTTTTTAAACGAAGTGTCAAAATACTTATAGTTTTTCGGTGCGCCAGAAACTGTAACTTTTTGCAGAGTGAGTCAGAATAGTTATATGCTTCGAAATTTACCTTCATTTACCAACGACACAAAACACTACACCCTAGTGCTGGCGAGTTGCCGCATGCCGTTAGCAAACGCCAAGCCTTGAGGCCAACGGAATCTCTTGGGCAGTTGGGATCTCGGCATATGTGGCTACTGCCAGCGGAGTGTCATCGATCTGAGACTCATGCTGCTTATGGTATGCATACTCCCTCGGTCTATAAGAATAGAATCCTAGCTTTGTCCTAAGTCAAACCTTCGTAGCTTTAATCAAGTTTATGTCAAAAATATATTAAAATTTATATTACTAAATTAGTATCATTAGATTTTTATTGGAATGTATTTTCATCTCATATATATTTGATATCATAAATATTGCTATATTTTTATATAAATTCGGTCAAACTTACGATAGTTTGACTTAGGACAAAACTATGATTTTATTTTTTCGTGGATGGAGGAAGTACTTAGCAGTAAACCACAGTACAGTGCCTGCAGGCAGCAGAGATGAGCACGTTCAATAATGTACTCCCTACAGGTCTCTAAAAAGTGTCGTTTTAGAAAAGTTAGAAGTCAAACTTTTAAAACTTTGACTATATATAACTTTTATATGATTTAGTTTTAAACGTTGAAAGTCATATATATAGATTTGTCTTAACAAGTATTTTTATAAAAATATATATTTTTTATGATATTTATTTTTATTCTAACAAAAACATTGGTTAAACTTATGTTTGAAAGACCGTGTCGATGTCCAAAACAACACTCTGGAAGGAGTAAGTAACTAAGTACTGTACTGTATAATAACGTGTCGGCAGACCAGTTTAACTGCATGAGGCAACAAAACGTTTCTCTGCGTGGAGGTCTGAAAAGAACCTATCGCGCCGTTCCGATTTATCAGACTCGAAGCAAAATCCAAGGCGTGGGTGACTTCAGTTTCATGGACGACCGGCTACTGCGTGACGTAGATCGGTAGATGGACCCTTCAGGCTAAACCTAAAGCCTTCTCCGTATGGTTTTCCTATAATTGAATACGGCACTGTTGCAACACTGTAGAGAGAAGGACAGTTAGAACAGTGATAGGAGACGGAAAAACCGCTGGGTTCAGCCTTGCAGGATAGCAGATCAGTGCCGCTTCGTGTCCAGCAGTGAACTCCAACAGATCAGAGCTCCCTAGCGTCTGTGATATCGCGCTGCAGGAATGACGGCGTCGCGCAGCGCGCTTCGTGTGCAGGCAACGTGCCGCTGCTCCCCGCCGGATCGGCATCCTCTCCGTGGCCAACGCGGCCGCACGTGGACGCCACCAGTATAGCCTGTGGCCCATTTCTGCTGAAGCAAAACCTCCGATCCGATGGTATGGCCCCGGCCGTTCATCAGAGCTCCTGGCCCAGATGAGATGGCTCAGTTTGGCCGACCCAATTGAGTTCGAAATCTCGATGAGGTATCCAATCGAGTGAGGGAATAACATCGATCACTTCGGTATGCCACCATGATCTCTCTCCCAATGATAGGTTGCTGGCAAGATGTCCAGTGTTTAATTTCCGAAACCGAAAGGTGCTAGGCGAGCTTAGAACCATACGTATTTTTAGTTAACGATAGTAAAACATAGAGAGCGAGTTTTATTCACAAAGAGAAATAGCGGGAAATGGATAAACGGACTCTTATGCCTCCGATCCTCTGGAGCATAAGAATTACGTAGGAACCGTATAAAATTTTCATCGAAACATTTCAGTTTCATAGGTTGTGCTTGAACTACCTACTCTATCGTTGTGAAAGATCATTTAATAAGATACCCCGTTAAGTTTTGAAATTAAAGTACCTTTTGCACCATTATTTTATTAAATAGGTATGAGCTAATGTAAACTCCAAATTTATATTTAAAATATCCACCAATAACATTATAAAATGATTTAAAATAACCCCTGACTTCCATTTAAATTACAAACACATGCCATTATGAATGCTAATTTGGTTTACACCTCTAAATTTAAATTTGAGTTACCAACATTTACTAATACGATAGTTAATCGATGTGACTTCTTAAGTTTACATGCACCCATATTCACAATTATTAAAATGAACAAAAAAATGTCCCCTAAGTCGCATCTAGATTATTTTCTAACATTGGGCATCATAAGAAAAAAAAACTAGATAAATACAAAGTACACATACATATATATTTCTAAAAACACACTTTTGCCACTAAAATAAACAAAATATTGTGTGCACTGTGCATACCATGCAGATATGTGCATATATTTCTATAGTTTTGCAATCATGAAAAACAAAAGTGTAGAAGTGCAATGCAAAGGAAAGAAAATATGAATATGGATGGTGAACATATATACAACTAGATGATACCCCGCACATTGCAGCGGGAATACTGTAGAGTTAAAAATAATAGTAAATAAAGTCCTAAATCATGAAAGGGTCACATGCATGCATGAATGTTATAGCCACAGAAGATCAGCGGAAGACATAAATAGAGAGACTTAGTGACTAATGATGTGGCATCTCCCAAGTCATAATGGATGATGACGTGGCTTCACCAGAGTGTAGAGAAATCAGTAGTGGGGGTAGCTATTTAGATACAGAAGATAACCCGTTAGTTCTATAAACATATATACAGTAAATAAATGCTTCCTTTGTCCCATAATAAAATTGATGTAGTTTAGTGGGTTGGTCAACAGCAAATGTACCCTACTCCCTCCATCCTCAATTATAGTGTTTTTTTGGGTTTGTCCTAAATCAAACAATTTAAGTTAACCAAGTTTATAGAGAAAAATATCAACGTTTATCAACCGTAGAAGTAAATTACGATATCATAGTTCATAATGGATCTAATATTTGTTATTTTATATCAAAAGCATTATAATTATTTTTTTTATAAACTTGGTCAAACTTGGAATATTTTGGCTTAGAACAAATCCAGAAAACAATGCATTTTAGGGTGAAAAGAGTAGCTAACATATCAATAACTTATCTGGTATATGCATGGGTACATGCAAGGATCAAACTCCCTTATTAGTTGATAAATATCTATAACATCAATTATTATAAAATGATTTTTGAGTCTTAAAGCAACAGTTATTTTGGGATGGAGGGTGTATCTAATGGGCACTTGGTATGTTAGCAAATCGACAATCATACATGGAGATGATGCAAAGGTGAGTTATTTTAATTATTTGTAGGTACTACATTTATCCACAGAACCTCTAATCATTGTAATTGCTATGATTAAAAGCATTTTACCAATCAGATTTTCGGCGTCGGATTGAAAAGTGTTACAAACGTGAGTCTGATATACTGAGTATATAGGTTTCGGGGTGGTTGCCAATTGCCATCCCCAAAGTGGTTTTGGACGGCTAGCCGTACAACTAACAGAAACGTCGCACCATGCTGATGGTGCTGAAGAACCCTCTACCGTCGGCGTCGCCATTCCTTGCGCATGCAAGTAGGTGTGGTGTAGGCAGGCAGACAGGCGCATCTCTCCAGAAATCCCCCCAATCAGCACGCAGCTTACGCGTGGACGGCAGCGGGATTACAATAATAATTGAACCGGCCGGCCGGCAGGCTAAAAAAGTACAGTACTTTCACCAAATTCCAACGGCAGATCATCGTCTCACATCGCTTGCGCGAGCGATCAGACGTCGCCGTCGGCGGATCAGGCCTCGCCTCCGACACGACACGACCCGCCGGCAGGCCCCTTCCCTCGCGCCCGCACCGCGCACGGCAGGCAGCTAGCGTCTCCGGTCGCCGGCCGTGGGACAGGGGTGAGATGGATGATCGAGTCCGTCGTAACCCCCTCGCCGATTTGATTAGGTCCCGGCGTTCTTGGCTCCTGCTCCGCTCGTAGCTTTCGTCGGCTAGTCCCGTGTCGTGCTCGTGCCCTCTCGTCGCCCTCAGGGGTGGGTGCCGCGTCGTCGCGCGTCCTGATCAGCCGCGCTTCGGGGTTTCTTGAGAGCCGGGGTAATGCTCATTTCTCGCGCGGCGGCGGAGAGGTTTGGGCGGCCGTGCCGTCGTCGGTCGGCTTTGTGTATCGGCCGGCGCCCCTGACGGCAACGGGGCGCCAACCTCAGATGGGGTTCGTACAGCTTTTGCGATCCAGATCTTCGAACTGGATTTAATTTCCAGAGGGTCGATGGGAAGAGGTTTGGCAGCGGGGGCAGCACGGCGACGAGCCCGAATACAACAGTGGTACGATCCATCGGTTTGTTCGTTTTTTTCTCCCCCATTTTGTCGGAGCTGGCGCGCTAGCTTTCGCGGATTTTTATTACGAGACGAGACACGCCATCTTCGGTGCCTTTTTTTGTCTCCGGCCCGTGACGTATGTTTGGAACTGTAATCATGCATGGATCCATCCATCACTGCACATCGTCTCAAGTACTGCGGCGGGCTACACGTCCAGGGCAGTGACGAAGGCAGTAGGGGGACCAGCAGGGGCCATGGCTCCCCCCATGTTTGGAAAAATTTCTGAACCCCCCTAGATCTTATGTGGAAGTATTTCATCAAACCATGTGTATGGCATCTTCTATTTATTCGATTTGTGTTGGACTGAATACATACGTGTGCAGAGGATCCAGGAACCTACTTATGTTTCCAAGGCTGCCATTCTTTTTTTTACTTTCTCGTCTTCTCTCACACTTCAATGGCAGATGGCATGTGCGTGTGGTGTGCTTGACTCCTTTCTCCTCAGTCCTCACCTCTTGGTCTTCTTTTATCCCCTTCGGTTCTTCTCTCTTGCTCCTCTTTTCTCCAATTAATCCCAGCATTGGTGGCCGACGATGAAGGTTCCATGCTGAGAGCGAGAGATTGGAGGTCAAGGCTCAAGGCCGCTTTCAGATTGCATTGACTTGATCTGAAATTAGCTTCCCAAAAGCCAAACTATTCAAGATCTAATCCTAACCTTGCATTTTGTAAGCTATCAGGTATGAGTTTGGACTAGATCTAATCCCTTTTATTGTTTTGCATTCTGAATGGGAATAAAAAAAATCCATCACGGTGATCTTTTTTCTAATTGCATCTATGATGCGTATGTGTTAATATTTTATTAATCCCTTTGCACATCGTTATTCTCTAACGATGCCTAATACAATCAATTTTTTCATACATTTTCTAGGGTAACAATGGCTAATAGAAAAACAATGTTTTCTTATTACAAGAAGAAAGAACAAGTTGATGTAGCACAAGAGGTTCGGCCAATTTCTGTAACTCAAGATGTTGATGTAGCACAAGAGGGTGAGCCAGCTCCTGAATCTAATGTTCAAGAACTGCCCAATTTAGAACCGGTTTTAGCTTCTGATCCTCAAGTAGAATCTAGAGAACAACAATGTGTTGATGCTCAAGTAGAATCTGTTGCTGTAACGAGCTTTTTCAGCCATGAAGCTTGTTAAAACAAGACTTAGAAATAAAATGGATGATTAATTTATAATAGATTGTCTGCTAATCTATATTGAGAAGGAGAAGGCTCTTGAATTCACAATGGATACGCTCATAGATGATTTCAGTGCAAAAAACGTCGGCGAGTGGATCTGAAGTGAACATCAAGTATTTTAACTTTTCTTAGTTATGTTTAGTTGTATTTTGTGTCTCTAGGAAACAATCTGACCATGAACAATATGAGATTCTTTTGCTAAAAGCATATGATTAAATGCTTTGTTTCACTTGGCCCCCAATTATAAAATTTCTGGCTTCGTCCCTGCGTCCAGGGCATCACTCGCTGTGGTACTGTCTGATTAGCCAAAACAAACATGGCGATTTGCTCTGCTCCAAAGCTTCTGGCCTTTTACTGCACCGTAGTTAACTCGATATGGGAGTGTATTAGAACAGGTTAACAATATCATTTTAGTACTAGCAAAAACGACCTGATAATACAGTATCAGTGTATCACTGATCCTACTGCTGAGCAGTAGTACTACCACTAGTCCACGAGCACCGACCGCCAGGGTCCAGGGAGCATGGAGAATCACCGGCACGCCGCCGGCCGTTGTGATCTGCAGCACTTTCTGACAGCGCGTGCAGGTCAATGCTTTGGTTTCACCAGCGAAGTGAACCCAGCCATGAGCCCATGACATGGCCTCGGGGTTGGAGCTCGCAGCGGGGCAGCACGCGAGTGTCACGTGGTGAAGCCCTGCGCTCTCATTATCCGCTCGTTTGAACCTTGGCCGACCGCCGACATGGCGTTATCTTGCTGTAGTCACGTCGTCGTCTCCGGTGAGTGGCGGACCCACCTGCCAGTGACGTTTTGCTCAAGCAGGCGAACTAGCAGCGGCCGAAGCTCCGTATATCCTGTGGTCGCTCATGATGCTGCCACGTACGGTGAAGCTCTTCAGTCAGTGTTCACTCGATCAGAAGAGCAGCAGTCACGCGCCCCATGCTCTGCAAGCTAGGAGTAATAATTACGGAACTGTCCTGTAGATAACTTAATTACTTACTGTAGATAAAGTTAATTACTTACGTTACAGCTTGCTCTGACGTGTTGGAGAGAAAAAAAAAAACTCCACGTTGGTTATTTTAATTTGGCGAGTGAATTATTGGTATTTTGATTCTGATGCTTTGGTGGACTAATTGTGAGCGTTGCCATCGACGCAAAAACCGTTAAACACAAATCATTATTATCTCTTGAGAATCGCACTATCTAATTGACCCTGTAACAAATAATAAACTGCTAAAGTACAGTGCAACAGTGAAACGAACCAGCTACACATACATTATTAAAAAGAAAAAAATGTCAGCAAGTTGAGATAATATACATGTGTGAACAATAATTTGACCGGCCACTTGTCTAATTTCTTCTTCTTTTTTAATTTGGCCGAGGCATCCACTGTATAGTTGGCCATGCGGCCATGACAAACGCCATGCAGGACAGTATCTGATGATGCACTGTGTTATGCATTTTGTTGGGAAAGTATTTTAAACTTTTCTGTGAGGATATGTTATGGTTCTGCCTTGGTTCAGACATCAAAATCGCCGTCGGATGGTTGCCGTGCACCTGTTGCGAGTGCGTGCAAGCAGTTTCATACTTTCACCGGTCTGCATAATAATATTTTGTACAAATCTGCTAGCGCATGACATTGCAAGAAACAAGTTCGGTGAGGGTGACGATGATAAAAACAAAAACAAGAGAAAAATTATGCATTTACGGAAAAATTATGGCAGGAAGAACATACTTTAACTTGTGGGACCACACGCTATTTTGGTGAGTGAAACACCGAAACTAGCGAATAACCTAACGCATAGCGCGCCGTTTTTATGGCAGTCGTGTGCAAATACACGCATCCCATATGTTTGTGCAAAGAGCTGAAGTTTGTAATACCTTAAAATCCAATCAAAAGTTTGAGGCCTTGTTTGGAAACGCTGTATTTTTGTGGTTTTCGGACAATACCATGGTTTGTGGTAATACCATGGTTTTTGGAATATTTGAAACTCTACTCCAACCTAAAGTTTTCATAATTTGTCTTGTTTGCACTAAAATACCATGGTTCGTATGTTGTCCAAACAAACTCTAAGGAATACCATGGTTTTAGTGCAGCTAACAAAACCATAATATTGTCATAACAAATATAAACCATAATATTCAAATACTATAGTTTTGGAAAACTATGATTCCAAAAATGCCCTGAAATTTTATACCACTTTAAAGTTCAAACACCGAATTTCAATTCATTTTTTTTCAAAAGAATACTTCCAATATTCAAACCATGAAAACTACACCTTTGAAAACGATTCTTCTTCTCATCATGGTGCACTAACACACAGGTCACAGGACAGTAATTAGTGGAAGCCCCGTTCATCTCCCTTCTCCCCTGCCTCTGCTCTGCTCATGTGCCTTTAACCCCACCGCACCGCACCACCACCGCCCGCTGTTGCGTCGCGGCCGCGGTATAAAAGCCACCGAGCAAAAACTCCGTCGGCCACACCGTCACGCCTACGCCGCAGCCGCACTGCGCACACCAACGCCAACAACCAAATCAAATCCGGAGCCTGTAGGGAGTGGTAGGCGGAGCCGCAACCGCGCGGCTCGCGAGAGAGCAGAGGCGGCCGCGCGTCCACGGGGGGCGGGAGATCTCGCCGCGACGACGTCCAGGAGCCGCCGGCGTCGCCGGTTCCCGGAGGACTCGGAGGGACAAGCTTCGCCGCTGCATCCGGTGCTCCTCGCCGCTGACCAATGCAGGTGGAGGCCGCCGCGGTAAGGCCCCCCTTGCTGCCCTGCAGGCTGCGGCCCTGCCTCCTTCGGCGCCGGGTTCCCGGTTGGTTTGGTAGGAGCAGCTTGCTAAGCGCAACGCTGCTGCGAAATCAGGAATAGTAAATTTGGCGCCTGCTGTTTATCGTTTTGGATAGCCGATGCACTAGGTTTCTCGCCGACCCGAGTAGTTCATGGATTCCCGTGGTTCAAAAACTTTGCTCTGCGTAGTAACATCGCCTCTCCTTTCTAAGGAAAGCCACATGTCGTGTGGGTTTTGATTGGACGCCACGTGATAGCGCGTGCGCTTTCATCAAAGCTTTGCTTGGCTTATTAGGTGTATGTATGTACTGCTTTGTTTTTTCAGAGCTCGCTTAGGGAAGTGCCGGTGTTTGAGCCTCAGTTGCGCTTGGCGAGGAGAAATGTGACTTGTTTGGGTATTTAGAGATTTATACGTGCCTGCTGCGAGACGCTGCTGCTAGTCTGCGATTGTTTCGTCACGGATTTTGAGGGCCATGGAGTCGCGGATGGATCAGTACGAAATCATGGAGCAGATTGGCCGAGGGGCCTTCGGTGCCGCCATCCTTGTCAATCACAAGAGCGAAAAGAAGAAGTAAGACATGGCACACATCCATCGGTTATGTAGGCTATAGATGAATTTTCTCCCTTTCACTGAGGTGGCTGTGTCCTTGCCTTGCAGGTATGTGTTGAAGAAAATCCGGCTTGCGAGGCAGACGGAGCGCTGTCGCAAGTCTGCCCATCAAGAGGTTGGTGGAAAATGTGACGCTTCTTTTTTAATTCATTGACTGTGCCTTGGGGAGTTAGTAAGAGAAAAAAGTTAATTGCAGATGGCTCTGATTGCTCGGCTGCAGCATCCTTATATCGTTGAATTCAAGGAGGCCTGGGTTGAGAAGGTTTGCAAATTAGAAGTTCAGGAACTTGTTTACCTTGTTTCTTCTGTTTGAACTTGTTCAGTTGACATGGTGATTATATACTTATATATACAGGGTTGCTATGTCTGCATTGTCACGGGATACTGTGAAGGTGGAGATATGTGAGTGTGGTTTAATGCTCCAAAGGTTAGCCTTTTAGTCCCCACATTATATTAAAGCTCACTTTGGTCTTGTTCTTCAGGGATGAGCTGATGAAGAAATCAAATGGCACTTACTTTCCTGAGGAGGTATGATTTATCTGTTTTGTTTACCTGACTGAAGGAAATCATCCACACTGCGCTCATAACACTGAATAATCCTCAGGTATTGCTTAAATGGTTTGCTCAACTGGTATTGGCTGTAGACTACTTGCACTCGAACTATGTCTTGCATCGTGATCTGAAGGTAAGTGCAAATGGGCAGATCATCATCATTGTTAATTTGTTATGCAATAGGTGGTCACATACCCTCCTCAAACTCGCAGTGTTCCAACATATTTCTCACCAAAGATCAGGACATACGCCTTGGTTAGTTTCTCTTAACAAATATAGTATTGCGAGTCTGTACTGGACATATTACATTACGTTTGTTTCTTGTTGTGCTTCATCATATCAAGCTATAATATTATTTGATTTGCATGCAGGAGATTTTGGCCTAGCGAAGACTTTAAAGGAAGATGATCTAGCTTCATCGGTACGATCTTCCGTCATCTTTCCTCTTTGTTGCTGTCTCCAAATTGGTGTGTCGTCCTAATTTTTGCTGCTTGTAGAAATTTTTTTTACTGAATTGTTAATCACTCGTATCATATAGCATTTAAGACAATAACCATGAAGTTTTTATGAATTGGATTAATGTTTCATTTCTACAACTGGCGTGCAACCTCATTTTCTTATTGTGACTGGATGAATTTTGGCCTTTTGGGACTTTGGACCTAAATGAAAATCCAGAAAAAAAAGTGGCAAAAGAAGGGAAAGTATCCCTTCCCCCCTTTATATTTCTGATTATATTACCTGAACTATGTAGGCATTCTAGTTCATCTAATGGAAAGTATGAAGGTTTGATTCTTGTTTTACATTTGTGCAATAAGTGGTGGCATCATGCTTTCTTTAGGTTGTTGGAACACCAAATTACATGTGCCCGGAACTGCTAGCTGATATTCCCTATGGTTTCAAATCAGACATCTGGTCTCTCGGTATTATGTTTTAACTGGTTCAGTTCTCTCTGTAATATAAGATGTTTACATGACTGATCATGTATTATAAATATCTAACTTAACATGTTTGTGTTTGCATAGGATGCTGTATGTATGAGATGGCAGCTCATCGACCAGCCTTCAAGGCATTTGTGAGTTCTATTACTTCACAATAGCTACCCAGATTTGAGTTGGAAAATTTTACCTTTCATGCGACATATATATAAAACCAGGAAATGTGTGTATTCTTTGGTGATTTAGTGATCCTCCTATATGTAGTAACTGCTTAAAAATTTCAGTCGTTTTACCTGATTTACATTTGCTTGCAGGATATGGCTGGATTAATAAGTAAGATAAATCGGTCTTCCATGGGTCCCTTGCCTGCCTGTTACTCAGTGTCTATGTAAGCGTACTTTCTCTACACAAAGTAGATCTTGTGGAAGTTGAATAGTTGTCCTTTGCCTGTTTAAAGTGATCTTAGTAACCATTTACATCACATTGTATGCACTCTATATAAGCAATGCTTATTGCCTTGTTCCCAAACACCAAGTAGTATTAACAGCAAATTGCTAAATGTTTCTATTTTTTACACATATTGTTAGAACAGTTTCATATAGAATATGACTCAAGATTGTTTCTTTTATTGTTGAGTACAGGAAAACCCTAATCAAAAGTATGTTGAGGAAGAGTCCAGAGCATCGACCTACTGTATGCTGTTATGAAACTTGAACCTTCCACACTGTAGTTCTTCCTTTCATGTGCATTTTGAAAATATGTCATATTATTTGAACAGGCATCTGAGATCCTGAAGAATCCCTACTTGCAACCTTATGTTAATCAATACCGCCCCCTTTATGATTCTTCAAACCCCATGCGGATGCCAGAGAAACCATCACCCACTTCTCGGGGCAGTCAGAGAAGCATGTCTGACAGCCAAAGCAGTAGCATTTCTAGTAGTGACATTGACAGCACCCAATCAAGCGACAGAAGCACTTCAGGCGGAACTACAAGTACTGATAAAAAGACCATTGATACTGGAAGCATTCGGGATGTGGATCAAGCTAAGTCAGATAAAAAATGCGCAACACCTGAAGATCTTGGAGACAACAAAGACAATTGTAGTGTTCAGTTTAAAAGGCAAGATTCATCTAAATCCATACATGTTGATCACCATCCCAGAGCAGAGAGTAAACAACCAAAGATCATTGAGAAGATAATGACAACCCTTAGAGAGGAGAGCAGGTTGAGAGAAATCAACTCTCCTGTTAGAGGTGGTGCAAAGCCGATTTCTGGCCTTGACAATAATAACCAAGTAGAACAACCAATGCAGGTTTCAAGGACAAACAGTGACATGTCACGCAAGTCTGGCAACATTTTATCCCATGACGAACATGCAAATCAATTTGAAGCATCACCGCCTTTGAAACAACTGGTATGAGTTAACTTTTTTTCATGAAATCCAACATTTTCTATGTAGTGCTTACTTATGTCTCCTGGTACTGGTCTTGCAGTCACCTATTGCTGAGCATAGTGCAAAGATCAAAACTGCTGGGCCATCAACTCCTGAACCTGCCAAACAAATCACAGAGAATGGTGCTGTAGCTTCAGGAAAAACCAAGAGCAAGACACCACCTGCTATTAGACGCCCAAGTCCTCAGAGGCAAGTTGGAGCAGGGACTCCAAGCTTCCCAGTCACAGCAACAAGACGAGCTCATACCAAGTTCATAACAGAGAGAGATAAAACTCCAGAGCGACCACCCCACGGCCCAGATAATGCTCTCAATGATCCTCCACGTAATGTAATAATTTCTACAAATCCTCCAGAAGGACAGAATATGAAACTGGATGCTACACAAGGAAACTCAACAGATCTTTGGGAGTTCTTCACCGTTTCAGCAAAGGAACACAGCAGTGCTTGCTCAAGCTCTACAGTTGGCTGTACTGAAAATATGGACCATTCTGAACTATCTGAACCTAACTCACCTGTCTGCTTGATTTCACCGTGTACAGGCTGCGCACCCAACACTACAGGAGAAGAGGATGAGCTAAGCATCATACCATGTTCAGAAATTAACACCGACAAGAATATTGCGACTAATAATGGTGGTTCAAGCCTGGTGTCAGATTTGGAGTCATCCTTTCTAAGTTCTGAACATGAGTTTGTTTCCAAAGGTGTGCAAAGCGCCATCACATTCCAAAGTGGTGAAGATAAGTTCACTGTCCAGGAGCTTCTTTCATCGGCACTAGAAGCTGCCACTCCTGCTCCATCAACACCAGAAGTTGCTCCTTCTATTTCACCGCTTCCAGAAGCTGCTCCTTCTATTCCAGCCACAAAGGGCACACTTTTGGATGCACCCATTTCTCTTCAGTCATGGAAGAGACATGTAGTTTCTCATTTAAACCCTCCAGTTGATGATGTTATACAGACAGTAAGGCACAGCACTGTCCATGTCAGCGATGAGCAGCCAATACCAGAAAGTGTTCAAAGAGATGCCCATAGCACAGATGTCATCAAACTTCTGAATGTGGTTCCAGATGAGGCCAATGCAAGGAGTAGCTCATCAATCACTCTGCCTCCAGCACGCTCCTCATCAGTTACTGCTACTTCGCATGTCTCAGAAGCCAGTGCTGCTACTAAAGCAGCACCTTACTCGGACATGGTAAAATTATCTGCTACCTCATCAGAGACCAGCAACGGAATGAAGGAAGAGGCATCCCCCGGTAAGGAAGCCCTCGATGTTACATCGTTTCGGCAGCGAGCCGAGGCTCTCGAAGGGCTTCTAGAGCTTTCTGCGGAGCTGCTGGAGAATCAAAGGCTGGAGGAGCTTGCCATTGTTCTCAAGCCGTTTGGGAAGAATAAGGTATCGCCACGAGAAACCGCTATCTGGCTAGCCAGAAGTTTCAAAGGGATGATGAGTGATGAAGCAGGTCGCACATCACTGTGACCATGGCTCTTTTTTGTGTCTGTTGGTTTCACCTGTGCTCTGGAACTCAGAGCTGCTTGATTTGGTAACAGCAGTGCTCTGAGTTGATTAACTTGACAGCAACTTGTGGAGTTGTGGTTTTCTTTCTTTTTGATTTTTGAGAAGACACCTTGTTGTCTCATTGCAAGTTTTGGCCTTTCTGATCACCCCATTCTTTCCAGCGAATGTTGTAAATAGCCGAGACTGTAAACAGCAATAAAGCTTGCCTCCGGTGTGATGTGATGCATAGAGGTTATATGATCGAGCTGTTGAAGTATAAGTGATTTGCCCGTCTTTCCCTCTTCAATTAAGTATTTTGGTTGAACTGGTACGGGGCATGAAGGTCAATATGAGCTTAGAAATGAACCCTGAATGTTCTAGCTGAAACTATAATTTTCTGATAAAATGCCCTCGCTTGCCAACTGCTATGCCCACCCTTGCAGCAAAGGAATTTGCACTGGTAACTCAATCATCTTGCAGGCTGTTCTAGTTGATGTTAGTCTTTCTTGCTCTCGTACTTGAACTCAACAACACAGGACTGTTTTTGTACTCCGTAGTCCGTACTTGCTAAAACATGGCCATACTGTCCCAGTGGGGACGCCTACAAACCAGCCGCTAGTGAGCAGTCGACTCCACTCTTCCTACTTCCTAGCCCTAGGACAGGACTCCACACTCTCCTAAACTCTATGATCTGAACCAACAGAAAGGAAAGACTCGGCCAGCTGATGAGGCTTGGTGGCCACTACTTGAACAGTTTAACTGAAGATTGACGAAACTGAACGGCGGAATAGCCGTTTTGGTCTCTCAACTATCGCATGAAGCTCGTTTTGGTCCCTCAACTATTGAAACGATTATTCAAATCCTTCAACTATCAACCGAGGCTCAATTTCGTCCTTTAACTGGTTTGAAATGCCACATCACCCGTCCATCTCACCAAGGGCTAAACGAAGTGATCATTTTGCCCTTCTCTTTGATACAGTCATGTTTGATGACAAAAAAAAAAAAATCATATAGCAATATTATGCATGTTTTTTCTGAAGCTGTGCGTTATCAATATGGGTTGGTCCAATGACAAATGGGCCCTAAACTACTGACTACTGTGCAGGGGTTATCAACAACGTGTAAATAAAAAGCCAGAATGCATCTGTCATGTATGATGTATCGCGCTCTGGCTTCTAGCATAACTAGAGAACCTTGACGTATTTCGTCATTTCTGTTCTCCAAAATTGGAGCACCCCATGGGCTGGGAGTTACTGTCAATTTGAGCCCAAACCCAACACAGCGCAACAAATTAAAGCAAGGCCTGATATCCCAAGTGTTATTATGGTCAAATTGAAGCAGGATGACCTGGCCACGAGTCTGCCGGCGCTCTACAGCCACTGCATCAAGCAGAGAGCCGGTGTCCAATAGGTTGTGACCTGGTGGCCAGGGATAACATTTCCGACGGAAAACCGCCGGTTTTTCAGAATTCTTACCGTTTCCGGACGATTACGGAAAGTGAAAAACCGGAAAATTCCGCCGGATTCCGTTTCCAAGTTCAAAAATTTGAAAAAAGTTTTCCGAAAAAATATGATAAAAAACTAGATGTTTTTCTGAGCCAATAGCACTTGAAATCGTTCAAATCCAAGTTGATTTGATTGGTTAAATTGATGAATTGGGTTCGGACCCGGTAGAACCCGTTAACCCGTTTGGGGGGACCTTATCCACTCACCCCCTTGGTCCCCCACTCGGAATCGGCGGTCCCCTACGCCCCCCACTCCCCGCCCCGAGCCGCTCTCCTCGCGCTCCCCGGTCGCCCGCCGCCGCCGCGCCGCTTTTTCCGCCGCCCAGAAGCGGTTTCCCGGGCCGCCGCCACGGGATTCCGTCCGGGAGGCTTCGGTATTCCGACTCCCCAGCGGCGATTTGTCCCGCGTCGTCCCGAGCATAAAACCGCCTCGCCGCGGCGGTAAGCCGGCGAGTGCGCTCGGATTTCCAACCCGAGCCGTCCGGGAAAGAAGCAAGGTAAAATCTTGAAGTGTTTTTTATGCTTGTTCTAGTGTATATATGTCGTAGGTGATTAGTTATCAAGTGGACAGGCCGTGTGCAGTACTGGACAAAGGATTTGTTAGTTGAATGTTAGGGATTTAAATGTTTCTTGATAAATGAGAAAAAATGTGAGTGACATGTGTGATTCTTATTGCCGATGTATGCCCTAGATGATTATTTATCAAGTGTATGCATGTGTGCAGTACTAAGCCCTACGAATAAACACTCGATTTGTTAGTTCAATGTTAGGGATTTTAATGTTTGTTGATTAATGAGATGAAATATGAGTGATTTAAATGTTTGTTGTTATCGATCTATGATCTATAAAACCTACCGATGATGCTTGACACTATCTTCTGTGATTGTAGGAAAATAGTGGACCCAGTGTGGGAGCATGGCCAGAAGTACAAGAGTGGATTCATATGCAAGTATTGTAGGGAAACAAAGAGTGGGGGAGGGGCAACCCGGTTCAAGGAGCATCTAGCACAACGGGGTCATGATGTGAAGGACTGCCTTTCGGTTCCACCGGAGGTTAAGACTTTCTTTATCGAGCAGTTGGACAGGAACAAGGCTAGAGCATCAGCAAGGGCACGAGAAAAGCTTCTGAGGGACGCAGCGGCAAGGGCGCCGCACATTGACCTTAACCTAGAGGAGGAGGTGGGCCAAGGCCAATACGATGAGGATACAGTGTTGCAGGATACCTTAAGGCAGTCACAGGAGGAGTCTCCACAGCATGATGAGGCAAGCTATTGGTCGTGAGTTGGTTAAGTGGAATGCAACAAGGTTTGGGACGAACTACATGTTCCTTGAAAGCATGTTCAAAAAGAAGGACCAGTTCATGGCATGGTTAATCTCACCCGAGTTCAGAAACACTCGCTTCTTCAAAACTGAAATGGGAAGGTACGCTTTTGACTCCATGACAAGTATTGAGTGGTGGAACAACGTGGAGTGGGTAATCAATTACGTTGAGCCTCTGTACATGTTTCTGAGATTTGCTGACTCAGACAAGAATCCTAATTTGGGTGAGGTCACACTAGAGTATCAAAACTTGAGGGTCACATATGCAAGTAAGTTCGCCAGCGACCGCCCCCACTTTGAAAGGATCATGAAAGTGGTAGATGCAAGGATGACTACTGTCATGACTGCCACCTATATGGAGACTGCTTGTGCTCTTAACCCTTACGTGCACTACACTATTGGAGTATCACAGTCAGTCATGTTGTTAGGCGCACTGGGGTGGATAAAATACTGGAGGTTGATTCTGCGGCACAGGCACTGCAGGAATTTGAAACATTCAGGAGGAAGCTTGGTGAGTTCTTAACTGATATTGCTAGGCGAATGGCAATTGACCGTAATACAACACTAGCGGCCTAGTGGGCTACATTTGGGGGAGATACGCCTGTGTTGCAAAGGGTAGCACGACGCTTGTTGTCACAATGTGCGTCATCTAGTGGATGTGAAAGGAATTGGAGCACTTTTGCATACATCCACATCAAACTGCGGAACATATTGAGCCACAGGAAATTGGATAAATTGGTCTTTGTGAACTACAACCTCCGGCTGTGTCTGGATCGTGCTACCAAAGTTGCAGATCCCTATGATTATGATCCAGTTAGCTGTTTCATGGATCTTTCTTTGTACCGGCGGAATTTAGCAATTGAAGATTGGATGCAGCAAGCAAGGTCCAATGGAGACCCAGCTTTCGATGAAGACTCAGATTTCAGTGACACTCCATTGCCGAGCAAAATGTTCACTAACATAGGCCGTGCTAAGGGTGATGAGAAAGATCTAGAGGCATGGGCCGAAAAAACTGTTGGAAACACACATCTAGGCAAAAGGAAGACTAAGTTTGCTCCGGAACAGAGAAAAGGTAAGAAAAAGAGGCCTGACGATGAGGAGGACATTGGTAGTCAGGACACCACTCCTGAACCTAGTGGGGGTGAGGGTGATGGCTATGGTCAGTCACGGTGATTGTGGCGGAGCCGCCGATTTAATACGGGCTAAGTACACCTGTCACCATTAGCTTACAGTGTACTTAGACCGTACTAAACCCGGTCGTCCGTCGAGAAGCCCTCAGCTCTCGATTTGCACCAAATCCCAGATGAACCGACATCACACACATCCGACTCACGATGGAGCCACAACAGTTACATCATCACAGGCATTTGAATAGATAGTAATAAGACTTTAAGTTACAAACCAGGTTCTGAATAAAATAGGTTCAACATAGGTCCATAATAAAATAGAGTTCGAAATGGTGTCTCGCAGCGGAAATTAAAGATCACAGTTCATGATAAACAAAAGACTTGCAGTAGGAGAGTGACATCATGTCCACTGATGTCACCCCATTGCCAGATCATGACTCGGCTCACTCCTGGTGGTAACAAGCTCCTCTACCCACGCAGGCACAAAAGAGGAACTCCATACCTGAAAACCAAATGTTGGGGGCAAACCCTGAGTACTAATTACTCAGAGGACTTAATGGCATTGGCTTACGGCTGACGCAAAGCTTGCTTACTATCATCTAGGTCCTTAGCCATTGATTTTTGTCAAAGGTTGATTATACATAAGGTAGCGGGATTTGACAGCCGCTACCCCTTATGATAGAAAGAGATAACCATTTAGAGTATGATAAATAACATAAACTTGAAGCATCCAAAAATCAATTAAGTAACCAATCATGTAATATTCGAAAACATGAATCATAATCATATGGTATTAAAGTTATTACTACGTTGCCCGTGTGCGGCATTTGGCATTCTCACACCTGGTGAGTATCAGCGATTCGAATCGATTTCTAATTCCCGGGAATAACTAAAAATGCCAGGGGCCCATATGCTTACTCACACGACGGCTTTCCCACATATAGTCCCCCTCCTCCACCTGTCCCATCCCAAGTTCGATTCACTCCCACCTGACCCCCGGGTTGTGCCCCCATGACGAGCCTGCCGACATCTCGGACTCCCCGCCATGAGTACCGAGCTCCCCCGGGCCACTTTCCTCTCAACCAGTGGGTAGGAACGTGTTTCTGTTCTCCGGATGGCACAAGTAAGGTTTCACTGGCCCCATTAACCGGGTAAGCACTTTAGTAATGGTATGCCAACCAGCAGGCGAACAGCGAACGGGCCTTAAACGACTCGGGCGGAGCCATTACACCGTAACAACACACACCTCGAAAAGTAAAGCTTAATCTCCGCCCGGTCTCCACTTAATCATCAACATCATAGACTATCATGGCAGAACTGCCAGTGTTCCATTTCTTTTTCAAAGTCACCCTACGCGACGAGTGACCATTCACTCGTGTCTACTCGAGCCTAGCATTTCTAGGCAACTCGTCCTACGTACCTAATATAGGTGCTAGGGCCAGGACGGCCAGTGGTTCTAATGCAATAAGGCTCCAAACAATACCTAACGCATATGCGTAATCATAAATCATAATTTGCTAGGAGAATGTAGGGCCTGCCTACCTTCCTCGCTAGGGTTAGCTTCCTCGGCGGTGAAGTCAGGTGCGGCCTGCGGGTACTCTTCTTGCTGCAGCTCGGGTTCCGGGTCTTCTGGCTCCTCGATCACCGGAATCTCCTGCTCCTCGGGCGCGGGGTCTATATGCATGCCAAGTGTATGCAATGAGCGTACAGAATGCATGGAGACAATGCAAATGTCGCAAAAGCGTGACAATGGGCTAACTTATTTTCACCCAACATATCATGCATTCACCCCTACTATAAAAGGAAACCCCTTTACTTCTAAGCATACACTTAGACCCTAGGCATAACAGAAAGAAGAGCAGTTCATAACATGACCATGTATTAATAGGACATAACGAAATACTTGCTAACCATTTTATTACTACCAGATAACCCCTTTTATTTATTTAAAAAGGGTGACTGAGTTTAAATAGCTACCCTACACCAATTTACTTCAAAATTTTACAGTGTACTGTTCTCAGGTACAGGAGCTTGCCATAACAATTTCAGCTTAAATGGACCAATAATGAATTTATAAAAAATTCAGAAAGTTATTAGCCCTAACTCTTCTCAGATTTATTATAAATTATCCGTACATGACCCGACCAAGAAATTTCACCAGGGAGCTAACTATGCTATATAGAACTTAGGAAAAATATATATGACTCATTTTATGCACTTTTTATGTAGCAACATTTTCCAAGTCACATTTAAATGGTAAAAAGCAAAACACATATAACTTGATTAATGCTAGGGTGCTAAACATAGTACTCAGGACCTAACTACCCTGTTATAGCCACTGTCAAGGCCTCAAGTTCATTAGAGTTCATTAGATATACTTTTTCCTATTTACAACATAGAACATGCATGTGCAAAAATTGTGAACAAAAGTTGACATGCATAGATCCATATCATATCCATTGCATAGATCATTTTACTGTGGTTCCAGAGCAACAAGATTTTCCTTTTTAGGATTTTTATTCGATTTTATATGATTTATCAAAGTTTTAGCCGAAATAAATCCATTTTAAATGAAAATTACTCAGATCCAGAGGCTATTGCATAATTATCCTATAGATCCGAGGGCCTAGACGTAAGATCTACAAGACTTGGTAAACAGGCGGGAGGACCGGCTTGGAAATAGGGAAAAATCCGGGGGCTAGCTCGCAAAAGCGCCCCCGGTCGTCTCCCTCCCCGCGCCAGGCGCGGTCGCGCGACGCGCGCGCCGGCGAGCTCGGGCTCGCCAGAGCCGCGACGCGGGGTCGAGGGGACGCGGGGCGGGGCGGCGCTCACCGTGGGCGTGAAGTGGACGGCGGAGGCGGCTCGGGTTGGCGGGGAACGGCGACGAACGGCGGCGGCGACTTGAAGCTCCCGGCGCGACGCGACGTCGAGCCGCGGCTTGATCTCCTCGCCGGGGGCTCGGGCGGCGACGAGGGTTGGAGGAGGCGAGGCGGCGCGACGAGGCGGTTGTGGCGGGGGTGGTGTCGGGGGCTGGGAAGGGCGGATGGCGGCGGCGCGAGCTCGGGTTCGAGCTCGCCGCCGGCTATGGCGGTCGCGGCGAAAAAGGCTCGGGGCGGGGCGGAGAGAGGCAGAGGAGCGGGGGCGTTAGGGTTTTGGGGCGCGGGGCTCCTCCCCTTTTAGGGGCCGGGCGTCGGGCAGCGCGGGCAGGGCGGAGGGGCGCGGGCGGTGGCCGGACGGCCGTGGCGGTGCCCGTCGGCCGCGTGGCCGCCGTCGTACGCGGGAGGATGACGCGCCGCGCGGCGCGGACCGCGTCCATGAGCCGCGAGCCGCTGACGGGTGGGGCCAAGACGTGAGACGGAGAGATGGGCGCGGTGGACTGGGTCTACGGGGCGAGGGCCGAATTGGCGCGGGCCGGCCCAATTCGGACGCCGCGGGCGGGAACCCGACAGGTGGGACCCACCTGTCATAGAGAGAGGGAAAAAAAGAAAATCCAAAAATGGAAAAATCCCCTTTGACTGCTGAGACACATCTTTTCTATTTGCGTTTTTGAGCATCTTAGAGGCCGATTTAGATGAAACTCAAAATACAAGGAGTGTTCAAAATTTTGTAAGCTACAACTTTGTTATAAACTTTGACCCCCAGTTCTATGGTCGAGTTTGGTCTAAATTTGAATTTGAGTTGCTGCCTCAGGTTTGACCAGCAGGATGCCCCATCTTAAAAATTCTAAAAATCCCTTTTCTAGCCATTTACACCTCATGCGCCTTTTGGGAAAGTTGTGTAGAATTTTATGGTCTACATTTGGTTCAATGGGAGTATTTCATGAAAGTGGCTGTAGGTTTGTACAAACTTGGGTTTTCAAAACCAGGCTGGTTTGGGTTGGTTATTTGGGCTGACAGAAAAAGGTTCAAAACATTAATTTGAATTTATTTTTTGCCCAAACTCAATTTGACAAAGTTGTTCATTAGATCCTTATCTACAACTTTGGTAATATGAGCTTCCCCCACAACCCAACAGAATTCAACTACAAGCCTAGCATTGTCCATGCTTACTGAAAAAAATCCCACATTATGACCAAATCCCTCTAACCATGATTATGCCATGATGCTTATGATGCCTGATAGTGTACACTTTACTTAATTTAGGTACTTGAGATGCTGGAGCATCACAACCCACCCCCTTTAAGGAAATCTCTGTGGCGGAACCGCCCAATTTAGTACGGGCTAAGTACACCTGCCACCACTGGCCCACAGTGCACTTAGACCGAACTAAACTCGGTAGTCCGTTGAGCTACCCAGAAGGGCACTCGATGAAACCATCTCACAGGGATGCCGACATCACACACGTTAAGCTCTCGGAAGAGCCACAACAATTACAACAACCCACCATTTCATACAAACATAATTTGATTGATTACAAATACATTTGCTCAAAAGGAGTACAAGGTAGTGAAAAAGAACTTCAAATAAACCTCGCAGCGGAATACATATCGCTACAAAGATGTAACATGCGGCGGGAAGTAAACATCAAGTATGACCTCGAGCCCACCGGAGTCATCCTTGGCCGTAATCTGATATACACCTAAAAAGAAAAATATCAACAACAAACGGTGAGTTCGTGGGGAACTCGTAGGACTTACCCGTGGGCGGTATCAGCCCGACATATTTGAGATTATGCAAGGCTTTCTGGTGGACTGACTTCTAACCCGCATAAGCTTACTAGAAGTGGGTCCTTAGCCATTGATTGTTTATTTAAAACATGTTATCATAAGATAGCAGGATTTGACAACTGCTATCCCTTAGTTATGATTATCAACAATATCATAGGGGAAAATCTTGCAGAAAAATAAGACATGAACGCATGCTCCGTCCCAAGATTTATAGAGCCCCCATCGAACTTTTGGGAGTAGCCGTCTCAGGAGCGATGCCCCTATACGTCGGGTCATCTCTCCCTCGACCTCGAAGCATCTCCCAAATCCATCCACCTCCTCTCAGTGGATGGGCAGCACTATGAATAGTCGGACAGATCATACTTATCCAAGCATGTTGTATATAAAACATGAATATAAGCATAAAGTATTTAAGTTGTTACTACGTTGCCCGGCAGTGATATTTGGCATTCTCACACCTGGTGAGCATCAGCGATTCGAATCGATTTTTAATTCCCGGGAATAACTAAAAATGCCAGAGGCCCATATGCTTACTCACACGACGGCTTTCCCACATATGGTCCCCCGCCTCCACTTGTCCCATCCCAAGTTCGATTCACTCCCGCCTGACCTCCGGGTTGTGCCCCCATGACGAGCCTGCCGGCATCCCGGTCTCCCCGTCATGAGCACCAAGCTCCCCCGGACCACCTTCCTCTCAACCAGTGGGTAGGAACGTGTTTCTGTTCTCCGGATGGCACAAGTAAGGTTTCACCGGCCCCATATACCGGATAAGCACTCTAGCAATGTTATGCCAATCAGCAGGCGAACAGCGGACGGGCCTTAATCGACTCGGGCGGAGTCCACCAACACATTATCACAATCTCATCATATCAAACCATATCTCCGCCCGGTCTCAACTTATCATCAAGTCATAACAGATTTCCTTTCGATTCCAAGGTTTTGTAAAAACATTTGTAGGCCCTTTCATCTCGCGAGTGAATACCTTCACTCGTCTTCTACCGTCTAAGCAGGGCTAAGCATAGACTTCGTTTTATCCTTTCTACTTTGGGCATCAAGGGTTTATGCATGTGGGGTTTCATAAAATCCCTAAACGTAATGCACAAACAAGGATAGGGTGGTGAGACTCCCTAGATAGGTGAAAATGCCTAAGGGGCCTACCTTTGTTGTTGACAACTTGAACAAACTAAACTACTGTTAGTTTGCCGGGTTGTGAGGCTGTGCCCCAGGCAACCCCTTGTTACAGGGACGACCAACTCAGCGACACGTCATCTTCGTGCTCCGGGTTCCACTTGTCGTCTGGCTTCTCGATCAACGGTAGATCCTGCGTCGGCTCCTCGATCTCGTGGTCTATATGCATGCCAGATGTGTAAAAGAGTGTAAGGATGCAATGCAGGATAGAGTGCAGTAGAAAAATAACCCACGGTGGATACTACATGTCAAAGTAAACAAGCCTTCTTATTTAAGGTCTACCTCCCGAGGAAGGCATTCATACTCTCCTAGGAAATCCTGCATGCCATCTTTTAAGAAATTGTATAAACCATCACCTAAAGCTAGCTCAACTAATCATATTAACTAAACTAG
The DNA here is from genome assembly GCA_022530915.1 of Paspalum notatum. NCBI lineage: Eukaryota > Viridiplantae > Streptophyta > Magnoliopsida > Poales > Poaceae > Paspalum > Paspalum notatum. Next base: position 32,962,681 of record CM039692.1, read on the forward strand.
CTTACTCTTAGAGTGTAATTAGCAAAAGAGTTTACCTAATACAAAACAGTGGTTTAAACCTGCACATATATACTTTCTGAGTCCTATGTATCATGTACAAGCTACCAAAGTTCTCCTGAAATTTTCCTAGCCATTTAACCCCACTTTTTTCTTATTTTCTTTCCTAGCTAGTGGCACTTTGTCCATTTCAAAACACCACTCAAACTTGACATGCACAAACTCATATTTTACCAGTGACTCTTATCAATTATCTAGTGCATAGGAAAAATACCAGATGACTCATTGTAGCAGGTTTTGCATGGTGTTCAGTTTTTAGTTAATAAAAAGGCACATTACGCAAATATAATGGCAAAACCTCACATAACAGCAAGCACTATGACCACAAAGTTTGTCATAGTGTTCTCATGTGCTACAAAGCATACTGACCAAGTTTTACCATTTTAGAAGTTCATCTAGATCACTTTTTCTATTTATTTTCCTTTTACATACATGCACAAAACCGAGGGTAAAATGGTCATTTCACTCATCCACATCATACCCATTCGATAGATCTATTCAAGAGGAGTCCATAGCCACTGAGTTTACCTTTTTACGATTTTTATTTGATTTATTATGATTTTCTAAAGTTTCCGCCGAAAAAAAACACAAAATAAAATGGAAAAACACCAAACTCAGGGACCTAAACACAATTACCCGTAGTTTCCAGGGGGTAACAGGCAAGTAGGCTCAGGCTCAGCGGACAGTGCACGTGAAACCCGTAGAACCCGGGGTTAGATCTGCAATTTTCGCGAGACACAGTGAATAGTTAACATAAAGAGCTGGAAAAAGGAAATCAGCTAGGGGGTTTTATGCAAAACCGCCCACCCTTCTTCTTCCTTCGGCCGGGGAGGAGACGGCGCGTGGCTCGGCGGTCCGGCGCTTGCGCCGGCGCGTAGGGGCGGCTCCTTGGAGCCGAGGCGGCGGCCAAGGGTGCTCCCGGCCGCGGGCTACCGGATCCCCTTGTCCTCGTCGCGCGGGGTGGAGCGGGGAGGCGGCGCGGCTGCGATGAACCGGCGCGGCGCGACGGCGCGCGGAGGCGGCGGCACGGCTCCAGTTCCGACGGCTCGGGCACCGAGAGGCGGCGAGGGTGGGCTCGTGAGGTGCGTGGCGGGGTGGCGAAGCCGGCGGTGGTGGAGTGGAGGCGCAGTGGTGGCCCGAAGGGGGTGTCCCACGGCGAGCCCGGCGGCGCGGCGCGACGAACTCGGCGGCGCGGCGCGGCGGGCGGATCTCAGCGGTCGAGGGCGGGGAGGCGATGAGGCCTAGTGCGTTGGACGCGGACGGTGGTGGCGAAGGGAATGGAGGCGGTCTGGAGGCACCGGGGCGAGCGGACGTGGCGACCCGAGCTCGGTTCGAGCTCGCGGCAATGGCGACGGCGCTCTGCGCGTGGGGGAGCAGGGCAGCGGGGAGCGCAGGAGGCAGAGGGACGAGTGGGCGAGTGGAGAATGAGGGGAGCGAGCCGTTCCTTCGCTTTGAAGGGAGCCAGGGAGGGGAGAGAGGCGCGGCGCTGGCCTCGGCCGGACGGCCATGGCAGGCGCTGAGCGCCGCGTGCGCGCGCAGGAGAGGGAAGGAGGTACAGTGGAGCGGCGGTGGACACAGTCCGTGGACCCGGAATCGTTGACATGTGGGGCCAAGTGAAAGGATGAAAGGAGGGTCTATGGAACCGAGTCTACAGAGGACGGAAACGGCTTTCCGAAACGGTGGGCGAACGGCGGTTTTGGGCTGCCTGAGCGGGAATCCGAGGGACCTGACAATGGGGCCCACCTGTCAGCCTCTGTGGGGAAAAGAGAAAAGAGAAAAATCAAAAGTGTGTTTCTTCTCATGCGGAAAATCGCCATTTTGACGAATTTAGAGGCCTAATTTGGAAAAACCCTAATTGGATGAATTGTTGTACTCTCAGAGCTCTACAAGTTTGTCAATTGGCTCATATTCAAATTCGGCCAGCAAGTATGAAATTTGTTTGAATTTATGCAGCAGCCATAGGTGGGGACAGGGTAGGTCATCTGCTTGGGAGGGGAAAATACCCTAGTTATAGGCCTCAACTCCACTTGCTCCTTTTGACAAACTTGTTTGGGACTTTCTAAACTATATTTCATTTCATTAGGGCAGGTCATGAAAATGACTCTATGGGTAAGAAAATCTCAAATTACCAAACTGGACAGAGTAGGGGTGTGTTTCTGGGCTGACAAAATTTGGTTGAAAAGACCAATTTGAATTCATATTATGACCAGACTCATATTGACAAAGTTGTTTCCTGGATCATTACCTACAACTTTGTTAATATGATCATCTTCTAAATCACAACATATTTTGAAATACAACCCTAATCTTGTTTAGGATTTTGGTAAAACAGCACATTTACTCTAAGTAAAGTTTTTCTTGTTTTCGTCTTTTGAAATATCAAATGAAGTCCAAATACATCCACAATAGATGCATTTGAAAGGTGATGAGTTCAATTCCATTTCATATAAAAGAAAATTCTTGAGTTGTATAGTCCAATCAAAAAGAAATTTCAGAATCAATTTGGGGATGAGCTAAAATTTCAGATTTGAGAAATTTTGACTTAGTGGTTTATCTACCAAACCCTCATTACTCTCTTAAGCATGATTTAGCTTTAATTCATCATTAGTTTACGTATAATTGTGTGTACGGCTTCTGAGATGCCAGGGGCATCACAACCCACCCCCCTTAAAGAAATCTCGTCCCGAGATTTGGAGGAAGCGGGGTTCTACGGCTTACCGCGAAGTGTAAATGGTTTTGGCGTCGTGATTTGTGTGCTTCTGTCACACATGGTGACACTTAATCCTTCACCAACTTGCTTTGTTAACTGGCTCGCGAATGGTTAGTGCCTCCTTAACACAAGTTAGTTACAAAGCTTTGAATACTTCTGAGGTGGTCTTTCCCAGGTGCCCGGCAAGTCGTTGTTTATATGAGAGCGAATGGACAAACCACAAAGACGGTGTGGCCGACGCGAAAACGACAGTGATTTACTCGAATAATGGGACAGGGTTACTCCCTGACTTTGACACAAAGATTTAGAAACGTGATGAATATATAGGTCTTAGAACAATCGGGAGCAAAGTGTACACAATCGGAAGACGGAACCACGATGACTCTTGGGATTCAATGGGTAATCATTGGATGTGCTTTTGAGAGACACATTCACTTCGTTCGATAGGGACTGTGTACACATATAAGATATTAGACCCGAACATTCATCAAAGAGTAAGATGTGGGGATACATAGCACATTCTACTCATTGTTTCGGGAAAGATGCCGCGGAAAGAGAATAGGACATATTCACCTAGACAAGGCGATGGTTTGTATGATTTCATAGCATTGATCAAGACTGACCAAGAGAAGTATAGGCATATGATGTGCGCTTACTAACGAAACAATAGCCAGTGTTAGTAAGCTTAACTGAAGATGATTTTCAAAGAAGAACGAAGCAACTTCTTGCAAAGGACGATATGATCAAAGCACTGGCCGAGAGCAAAAAGCTTAGCGCGGCGGATGTGCCGAAGCTCACCTTCAGAAGATAAGGTTCAATATATTCTAGAAAGGAACGTAATAGGAAGCAGCGGAAACAGAGTTTGACTGTCTCCACAATTTAGAGAGGGCAAGTTGGAAAAAGAAATGGAATGACGTAGTAAGACAGTGGGAATGAGATCAAGCATTTCCACACATACAAGATGTTTAACGAAGATCAGGGTGAGCGCAGAGAAATCCGAGATTTGGACCAATGGTTGTGAAGGTATCGTGTAGAATAGAATTGCTCATCCCCGTGAAGCATGACCAGCAAGGATAAACAAAGTCAATGAACAGATGTGGACGGGTGGAGCCATAGATTTGGCTCGTCTCACGGATCGAGAAGAACATGGTTCAACAAGGCAAGAGAAAGGTGTGAACGATAGTGGGGTTAGGGTGGATCTTTCCCCCACAGACCACGAAGGGCAAGGTGAAACAAAGCAATGAAATGATACAAGGTGGCAGTGGAATTAGAGTAAATTATCTCCACGAATGAGATGTATAGAGGTCCACAAGGGGTTAGGAGTTGGATGGGGATATTCCACCATTTCAGCGGTGTCATGCCTTGCATGTCTTGATACCAGCGCGCCCCTAGTGGAACCGAGTGACGGCCGTGCACACAGGACCCTAGGTTCCGTCGCGGCACCATAGACTGCTCGGGTAAACACCTCGTCAAGAGCGGTATTTCCATCCAATCTCCGAGGATATGCTAATAACACAAGGTTATAGAAAGACATAAACAAGGAGTTTTACACGCCATAGCATAATGTTTTCGGAGGTATAACTCATCAGACTTATTTCAATCGGGAACGAGGTAACCACAACAAAAGTGTCATGGATTACAGGGACTGAAGTGCCTGAATGACAAAAGCGTGAAACGTGAGAACTACAAGAGTTTAGAATGCTCCATTGAAAATAGAGTTACATTAGTCATGAGGGTGGGACATATGCCGACTGCAAGGAGCTGGATACATGGGAAACTCAAGGGTTATGAGAGTCAACCTCCTCTTATTACAACAGTTTGCGATGACTGCTAGCACACCAACGAGTATCTAGCTAATACTGCCTAAACGTAAGATTGATACGTCCAGGACGAATGCCCGTTTCTTCTTTCAACCAACTTGGTGCAGTGTTGGTCTTCACGTGGGAAACGCCATGAAATAACAATCTTGATTCTCCACCGAGTATGATAACGTCACCAGATTCGAGGTTGATCTTGGTTGCTTGGTCTTTGTCTCTTGTGTTGCCGAACAAGAACTCGGCGGTGTCTCCTATGGAGATGGATATGAAAGGTAAACCTTTGGTAAGGCTACTCTCTGACTCGTCCTTGTCTTGGTGAAGTCCGAGCTTCCCGGAGTTGGTGTAGTAGTTGACGATGCATACGTCCGGGTTAATCTGAGGAAACTCGTTTGCAGTGGAGTTCGCAGCTTGAGCAATCATCTTGAAAGCATCTGGTATTGTCGGGGCTTGTGCTCCATCGAAGGGACGTGTTGGTCCATACGAGCGAGTAGTCAGATCCCAGTTCTTTCCTAGAGACATCATCCATAAATTCAGCTTGGCACCGTTTTTGTAGTTAGGTCTATAAAATCCTCCTGGGCCCTTACCCAGTTGTCGATACATACGAACCATCCCGATCTGATCTTCAGGCTTGACAAATCCTTTTAATAGAACCATCCCAGGTCGCAGGTGTTGAACTGAGGCTGCTTCGGTGGAAGATTTTCCCGCTTTTCCCTTCTTTTGTTCTCGAGGAATCGTTGTCTTAGCTTTTGCGGACTCTTGGTAATTAGGGCATAAGTCGAAGGGCTGCGTCGAGGATTGCGACATCTGTAGCAGGAAGAATAAGGCTCCCGTCAATTTGATAGTTTCGAAGGCCAAATGTGGTCATAAGGCAATTTGTATTCATGTGCCAATTAAGTTACGTCCCGAACTTCATCTTCTGAATTTCGTACTTGCTACCTAGATGTAAGCTTGGACTTAAAATGGTCATAAGTTAATGTCCAGAGTATTTTGCCGAAGGGTCGTTATAGATCAATTTGTTGGTTGAAATTTTTGCACTACAACTTTTATATATAATGCTTGTTTTAAAATGGACATGGGACACGCCCTAAACTGGTACCTCGCTCGTATTTACTTTCAGAGCAAGTAATCTATACATAAGTTGTTTAGAAATTTCTTGTACTACTAGGTTCTTATAATAAGTTTCTGTTGATTTTATTCGTAGTTTGAAATGCATCTTAAAACCGCAGACAGGATTCATATGTAAAATGCTACTACCCAACGAGTATACTTATAGATGCAGTAAGGAATCTAGTTATTTTCAAGCAAAAACAAGTAAAGCACATGAGATGAGATGGAATGATGTATGCCTGTCCTATCCGGTCTCACATCACACTTTCTAAGTATACAACTTAGCGATATTCGGTGACATATATGCACGTCTCTCCTTAATGCAACTAGTCGAGTCTTAGTCGTTCTTAGTTTCACACGTGGTTAGTGTACCTGCAGAAAAATGCATGCTCATACATTACCACATAATGTGGCATCCACGCGTGACCGCTGCGTGGACAACGTTGGTGGGCCGCTGCACCTTTTCCTCAAAGCCTGACTTTCCACCAGTACTGGGGATTGTCGAGAAAAAGGTGGATCCCAAAAACCGAATGTAAGTGTGGTGGGTATGAAAGCCTCAAACACGCCCACCACCCTTAAAGAGCTTTTACTTATACAGCATGAATGCAGAGATTACAACTGTCCGCAAAACCCAATAGCTTCCACCAGTACTGGGGATAGCTATGGCCGAATAGTTGCTTCTCAAAGCGCCCAAAAATGCATATGAATTCTATCTAGGTCAGAATGTTAGCGATGTCACCTGATATCTCCTAACATCCTTATAATGGGCATATACGCGATATCTCTCATTTTCGCAAATACTCTGAAAAGATTTGGAAAATAGGCTTTTGAAATCAAAACGAAGTTGTTATAATTGTTGCTCGTGCATGATCGGCTCTGATACCAGCTGTGGCGGAACCGCCCAATTTAGTACGGGCTAAGTACACCTGCCACCACTGGCCCACAGTGCACTTAGACCGAACTAAACTCGGTAGTCCGTCGAGCTACCCAGAAGGGCACTCGATGAAACCATCTCCCAGGGATGCCGACATCACACACGTTAAGCTCTCGGAAGAGCCACAACAATTACAACAACCCACCATTTCATACAAACATAATTTGATTGATTACAAATACATTTGCTCAAAAGGAGTACAAGGTAGTGAAAAAGAACTTCAAATAAACCTCGCAGCGGAATACATATCGCTACAAAGATGTAACATGCGGCGGGAAGTAAACATCAAGTATGACCTCGAGCCCACCGGAGTCATCCTTGGCCGTAATCTGATATACACCTAAAAAGAAAAATATCAACAACAAACGGTGAGTTCGTGGGGAACTCGTAGGACTTACCCGTGGGCGGTATCAGCCCGACATATTTGAGATTATGCAAGGCTTTCTGGTGGACTGACTTCTAACCCGCATAAGCTTACTAGAAGTGGGTCCTTAGCCATTGATTGTTTATTTAAAACATGTTATCATAAGATAGCAGGATTTGACAACTGCTATCCCTTAGTTATGATTATCAACAATATCATAGGGGAAAATCTTGCAGAAAAATAAGACATGAACGCATGCTCCGTCCCAAGATTTATAGAGCCCCCATCGAACTTTTGGGAGTAGCCGTCTCAGGAGCGATGCCCCTATACGTCGGGTCATCTCTCCCTCGACCTCGAAGCATCTCCCAAATCCATCCACCTCCTCTCAGTGGATGGGCAGCACTATGAATAGTCGGACAGATCATACTTATCCAAGCATGTTGTATATAAAACATGAATATAAGCATAAAGTATTTAAGTTGTTACTACGTTGCCCGGCAGTGATATTTGGCATTCTCACACCTGGTGAGCATCAGCGATTCGAATCGATTTTTAATTCCCGGGAATAACTAAAAATGCCAGAGGCCCATATGCTTACTCACACGACGGCTTTCCCACATATGGTCCCCCGCCTCCACTTGTCCCATCCCAAGTTCGATTCACTCCCGCCTGACCTCCGGGTTGTGCCCCCATGACGAGCCTGCCGGCATCCCGGTCTCCCCGTCATGAGCACCAAGCTCCCCCGGACCACCTTCCTCTCAACCAGTGGGTAGGAACGTGTTTCTGTTCTCCGGATGGCACAAGTAAGGTTTCACCGGCCCCATATACCGGATAAGCACTCTAGCAATGTTATGCCAATCAGCAGGCGAACAGCGGACGGGCCTTAATCGACTCGGGCGGAGTCCACCAACACATTATCACAATCTCATCATATCAAACCATATCTCCGCCCGGTCTCAACTTATCATCAAGTCATAACAGATTTCCTTTCGATTCCGAGGTTTTGTAAAAACATTTGTAGGCCCTTTCATCTCGCGAGTGAATACCTTCACTCGTCTTCTACCGTCTAAGCAGGGCTAAGCATAGACTTCGTTTTATCCTTTCTACTTTGGGCATCAAGGGTTTATGCATGTGGGGTTTCATAAAATCCCTAAACGTAATGCACAAACAAGGATAGGGTGGTGAGACTCCCTAGATAGGTGAAAATGCCTAAGGGGCCTACCTTTGTTGTTGACAACTTGAACAAACTAAACTACTGTTAGTTTGCCGGGTTGTGAGGCTGTGCCCCAGGCAACCCCTTGTTACAGGGACGGCCAACTCAGCGACACGTCGTCTTCGTGCTCCGGGTTCCACTTGTCGTCTGGCTTCTCGATCAACGGTAGATCCTGCGTCGGCTCCTCGATCTCGTGGTCTATATGCATGCCAGATGTGTAAAAGAGTGTAAGGATGCAATGCAGGATAGAGTGCAGTAGAAAAATAACCCACGGTGGATACTACATGTCAAAGTAAACAAGCCTTCTTATTTAAGGTCTACCTCCCGAGGAAGGCATTCATACTCTCCTAGGAAATCCTGCATGCCATCTTTTAAGAAATTGTATAAACCATCACCTAAAGCTAGCTCAACTAATCATATTAACTAAACTAGCTTACTCTTAGAGTGTAATTAGCAAAAGAGTTTACCTAATACAAAACAGTGGTTTAAACCTGCACATATATACTTTCTGAGTCCTATGTATCATGTACAAGCTACCAAAGTTCTCCTGAAATTTTCCTAGCCATTTAACCCCACTTTTTTCTTATTTTCTTTCCTAGCTAGCGGCACTTTGTCCATTTCAAAACACCACTCAAACTTGACATGCACAAACTCATATTTTACCAGTGACTCTTATCAATTATCTAGTGCATAGGAAAAATACCAGATGACTCATTGTAGCAGGTTTTGCATGGTGTTCAGTTTTTAGTTAATAAAAAGGCACATTACGCAAATATAATGGCAAAACCTCACATAACAGCAAGCACTATGACCACAAAGTTTGTCATAGTGTTCTCATGTGCTACAAAGCATACTGACCAAGTTTTACCATTTAGAAGTTCATCTAGATCACTTTTTCTATTTATTTTCCTTTTACATACATGCACAAAACCGAGGGTAAAATGGTCATTTCACTCATCCACATCATACCCATTCGATAGATCTATTCAAGAGGAGTCCATAGCCACTGAGTTTACCTTTTTACGATTTTTATTTGATTTATTATGATTTTCTAAAGTTTCCGCCGAAAAAAAACACAAAATAAAATGGAAAAACACCAAACTCAGGGACCTAAACACAATTACCCGTAGTTTCCAGGGGGTAACAGGCAAGTAGGCTCAGGCTCAGCGGACAGTGCACGTGAAACCCGTAGAACCCGGGGTTAGATCTGCAATTTTCGCGAGACACAGTGAATAGTTAACATAAAGAGCTGGAAAAAGGAAATCAGCTAGGGGGTTTTATGCAAAACCGCCCACCCTTCTTCTTCCTTCGGCCGGGGAGGAGACGGCGCGCGGCTCGGCGGTCCGGCGCTTGCGCCGGCGCGTAGGGGCGGCTCCTTGGAGCCGAGGCGGCGGCCAAGGGTGCTCCCGGCCGCGGGCTACCGGATCCCCTTGTCCTCGTCGCGCGGGGTGGAGCGGGGAGGCGGCGCGGCTGCGATGAACCGGCGCGGCGCGACGGCGCGCGGAGGCGGCGGCACGGCTCCAGTTCCGACGGCTCGGGCACCGAGAGGCGGCGAGGGTGGGCTCGTGAGGTGCGTGGCGGGGTGGCGAAGCCGGCGGTGGTGGAGTGGAGGCGCAGTGGTGGCCCGAAGGGGGTGTCCCACGGCGAGCCCGGCGGCGCGGCGCGACGAACTCGGCGGCGCGGCGCGGCGGGCGGATCTCAGCGGTCGAGGGCGGGGAGGCGATGAGGCCTAGTGCGTTGGACGCGGACGGTGGTGGCGAAGGGAATGGAGGCGGTCTGGAGGCACCGGGGCGAGCGGACGTGGCGACCCGAGCTCGGTTCGAGCTCGCGGCAATGGCGACGGCGCTCTGCGCGTGGGGGAGCAGGGCAGCGGGGAGCGCAGGAGGCAGAGGGACGAGTGGGCGAGTGGAGAATGAGGGGAGCGAGCCGTTCCTTCGCTTTGAAGGGAGCCAGGGAGGGGAGAGAGGCGCGGCGCTGGCCTCGGCCGGACGGCCATGGCAGGCGCTGAGCGCCGCGTGCGCGCGCAGGAGAGGGAAGGAGGTACAGTGGAGCGGCGGTGGACACAGTCCGTGGACCCGGAATCGTTGACATGTGGGGCCAAGTGAAAGGATGAAAGGAGGGTCTATGGAACCGAGTCTACAGAGGACGGAAACGGCTTTCCGAAACGGTGGGCGAACGGCGGTTTTGGGCTGCCTGAGCGGGAATCCGAGGGACCTGACAGTGGGGCCCACCTGTCAGCCTCTGTGGGGAAAAGAGAAAAGAGAAAAATCAAAAGTGTGTTTCTTCTCATGCGGAAAATCGCCATTTTGACGAATTTAGAGGCCTAATTTGGAAAAACCCTAATTGGATGAATTGTTGTACTCTCAGAGATCTACAAGTTTGTCAATTGGCTCATATTCAAATTCGGCCAGAAAATATGAAATTTGTTTGAATTTATGCAGCAGCCATAGGTGGGGACAGGGTAGGTCATCTGCTTGGGAGGGGAAAATACCCTAGTTATAAGCCTCAACTCCACTTGCTCCTTTTGACAAACTTGTTTGGGACTTTCTAAACTATATTTCATTTCATTAGGGCAGGTCATGAAAATGACTCTATGGGTAAGAAAATCTCAAATTACCAAACTGGACAGAGTAGGGGTGTGTTTCTGGGCTGACAAAATTTGGTTGAAAAGACCAATTTGAATTCATATTATGACCAGACTCATATTGACAAAGTTGTTTCATGGATCATTACCTACAACTTTGTTAATATGATCATCTTCTAAATCACAACATATTTTGAAATACAACCCTAATCTTGTTTAGGATTTTGGTAAAACAGCACATTTACTCTAAGTAAAGTTTTTCTTGTTTTCGTCTTTTGAAATATCAAATGAAGTCCAAATACATCCACAATAGATGCATTTGAAAGGTGATGAGTTCAATTCCATTTCATATAAAAGAAAATTCTTGAGTTGTATAGTCCAATCAAAAAGAAATTTCAGAATCAATTTGGGGATGAGCTAAAATTTCAGATTTGAGAAATTTTGACTTAGTGGTTTATCTACCAAACCCTCATTACTCTCTTAAGCATGATTTAGCTTTAATTCATCATTAGTTTACGTATAATTGTGTGTACGGCTTCTGAGATGCCAGGGGCATCACAATCTCGTCCCGAGATGTTGATGTGTTGTGGGTGGAGAGTTTATAGAGATGAGAAGGTGCAGTGCACTTTTTTTTTTAAACAGACTGGTATTTAAAGGTTTTAAGCAAGTCGAAACATACTCGTTCGAGGTGGACGGAAGGAAACCCGGATACTTGGTTCGCAGGTACTCCTCCGTCTCCCACGTGGCCTCTTCTTCGGTGTGCTCACTCCATTGCACCTTATACATGGTGACCGTGCTACGTCGAGTCGATCGTTGCTTTTGGTCCAGGACTTTCACCGGTCTGGCCTCATAAGTGAGGTCCGGTTCAATCTGAACTTGGGATGTGTCGATCTCTTCCTCTGGCACTCGCAGGCACTTCTTAAGTTGTGACACGTGAAAGATATCATGGACTGCCGCGAGGCGTGGTGGTAGCTCTAACCGGTAAGCCACGGGTCCACATTTCTCGGAAATCTTGAATGGCCCAACGTACCGCGGTGCTAGCTTCCCTTTTACCCCAAACCGGTGCACACCTTTCATCGGCGATACCCGAAGATACACGTGATCACCCTCTTTAAACACTAGCGGTCTCCTCCTTCTATCTGAGTAACTTTTTTGCCTTGACTGTGCCCTTTTTAGGTTCTCCTGTATAAACCTCACTTGCTCTTCGGCTTGTGTTACCAAATCGGGCCCGAAGGTGACTCGCTCTCCAGGTTCTGACCAGTTCAGAGGTGTTCTGCACCTCCTCCCATACAGAGCCTCGAAAGGAGCCATCTCCAAGCTCTTTTGGTAGCTGTTGTTATATGCAAACTCTGCTAGGGGCAAACACTCATCCCACTTGGTGGAATAGGTTAAGACACAGGCCCGAAGCATGTCTTCTAGGATCTGATTTACTCTTTCTACTTGACCACTAGTCTGAGGGTGGTACGCTGAGCTGTGGATCAACTTTGTGCCTAGAGACTTCTGTAGCTGCTCCCAGAAACGAGACACAAAGACTGAGCCTCGATCCGAGGTAATGGTCCGAGGGACACCATGTAAGGATACAATCTTTGCTATATACAACTCGGCATATGTGTTGGCACGGTAGACTGTTTTTACAGGGAGAAAATGGGCCGATTTCGTGAACCGGTCGATAATCACCCATATGGAATCATAACCCTTCTGAGTGCGAGGCAAACCCACCACGAAATCCATGTGTATATCTTCCCACTTCCAAGCCGGGATGTTCAAGGGTTGAAGCATACCGCCCGGCTTTAAGTGGTCAGCCTTCACTCTCTTACACACGTCGCATTCTGACACATACTTGGCGATTTCCCGCTTCATGCGAGTCCACCAAAATTTCTGTTTCAGGTCTTGGTACATCTTATTACTACTTGGGTCATGGTAAGCACGGAGGTGTGGGCTTCGTCGAGTATTTTCTTCCGCAACTCCATGTCTTTTGGCACTACTAGGCGACTTTTAAACCACAGGACCCCTTGGTCATCTAGTGTGAAGCAAGCCTTCTTCTCTTCATCAATACCCTCACGGATGTGGGCCATACCCGGGTCTTGTTTTTGTGCTGCAATGACTAGGTCTTTTATTGTCGGTTCAATGATGAGGCTATAGAGTTCGACTAGCTGCTCGGTTGGCATTTCTATCTTATCCATCTCCCAACAAATCACTCTTGCCGTGGGCCGAGCTTCAATCACATTGCAATGAGCCCGACGGCTTAGTGCGTCAGCTACCACATTCGCCTTTCCGGGGTGATAATGAATCTCCAGGTCATAGTCTTTTATCAACTCTAACCACCGTCTTTGCCTCATGTTTAACTCGGGCTGTGTGAAGATGTATTTGAGGCTCTTGTGGTCAGTGTAGATATGACACGTGTTGCCCAGCAGGTAGTGCCTCCATATCTTCAGGGCGTGTACAACTGCGGCTAGCTCAAGATCATGGGTTGGGTAGTTCGCTTCGTGTTTCCTTAGTTGGCGGGAAGCGTAAGCGATTACTCTCCCTTCTTGCATTAGGACATAGCCCAGCCCCTGGCCGGAAGCATCACAATATACATCAAATGGCTTTGTGACATCCGGTTGGGCTAGCACTGGTGCTGTTGTCAGAAGTTTCTTTAATTTCCGGAACCCATCCTCACACTTCGGACCCCACACGAATTTTGCATTTTTCTTAGTCAAGGAGGTCATTGGTTTAGCAATTTTGGAGAAGTCCTTGATAAAGCGGCGGTAGTAGCCCGCTAGACCAAGAAAACTCCGAATTTCTGTGACAGTTTCCGGCTGCTTCCAGTTCAGAACATCCTTTACTTTGCTAGGGTCAACCGCTACTCCCTTTTCTGACAGAATATGCCCCAGGAAACCCACTTCCTTTAACCAGAAAGCGCACTTGCTGAACTTGGCATAGAGCTTGTGTTCTCTTAGCCGAGTGAGTACTACCCGCAAATGTTCTTCGTGTTCTTTTTCATTTTTGGAGTAGATTAATATATCATCAATGAATACCACGACGAACTTGTCGAGCTCGTTCATGAACACCGAGTTCATCATGTACATGAAGAAGGCCGGTGCGTTGGTTAACCCAAAGGACATGACCAGATATTCATATAAGCCATATCTGGTCGAGAAAGCAGTTTTTGGTATGTCTTCTTCTCTGATTTTTATCTGATAATAGCCCGATCTTAAGTCAATTTTTGAGAAGACTTTGGCCCCAGCTAACTGATCGAACAGGATGTCAATGTGTGGAATTGGATATTTATTTTTGACTGTGACTGCATTTAGCGGCCTGTAGTCCACACAAAGACTTTTACCTCCCTGATCTTTCTTCTCTACGAAGAGGGCCGGACAACCCCAAGGTGACGAACTTGGCCGAATGAAACCCTTATCTAGTTGCTCTTGGAGTTGTATTTTTAGCTCTTTTAGTTCATCCGGTGCCATTCTGTATGGCCTTTTTGAGACAGGGGCTGTACCAGGGACGAGGTCAATGCGGAACTCTACATCCCTATCTGGAGGCAGACCCGGCAGTTCTTCCGGAAATACGTCCGGGAAGTCACATACTACAGGAATCTTTTTGATTTCATCGAGTTCAGTTGCATTTACTGTGGCCACCATGTGTTTCATGTCTGGCATGTGTACCCGTATAACCTTGCCGCTGACCCTATACCTTAACTGTATGGCCCTATTGCCAATATCTAGGACGGCGTTGTTTTCAGTCATCCAATTCATTCCCAAGATAATATCAATCCCCTGGTGTGGCAGCACCACGGGGTTGATGATAAATGTCTCGGCTCCTATTTCCAGCTTTAAGTGCCTGACCCCTAGACTGGTATCAATAGGAGACCCTGGGGCAGTGATGTGGTAGTTTTCCCTCAACTTGTGCATTTTTATGTCATGCTTCTGTGCATATGCTTTGCTAATAAAGGTATGCGTAGCCCCCGAATCAAATAGCACGACGGTCGGATGACCGTTGATCATGAACGTACCAGCGAGCACCGGCACACCGGCGGGAATCTGCTCCAGGTGGATGTAGTGCACCCGACCCGTCTTCTGTGCCGGCCCCTTCTGCTTGCCCTGCTGGGTGCCGCCTGCTGGATTTGGGCCTTGAATTTTGCGGGGTGCCCTGCAATCCCGACTGAAGTGCCCTACCTTGCCACAGTTAAAGCAAGGGTTTCCAGGTCCCGGGAGAGCGAGGACACGTGTCGCGGGGGCCGGAGCTTGTGTGCCGGCGGTGAGCCTCTGCTGCTGCTGTGGCGCCCGGTGAACCCAGCCCGGCTGATTGGGCCGGACCGTGAAACGGGGCTGCTGATAATACTGCTGTGAGGGCCTATAGGCTGACTTTTGCTTCTGGGAGGACCCAGCGGCAGATGTGTTGGCTTGGCGCTTGCGCCTCTGATCTTCATTAGCGACCCGCAGGCGATTCTCCATATCAAGCGCGGTGTCCACCAAGTCGGTGAAGCTCTGGTAGCGACGCCCCAAGTGTGTCTGGAGAGTGGGGTCAAGGCCGTTCAAGAGCCTAGCTGCTCGGCGGGAGTCATCTGCCACGTCTTCTGGTGCATACTGTGAAAGGTGAATGAAAGACTGCACATATTGCATCACAGTCTTATTGCCTTGCTTAAGCTCCCGAAATTCCCGCTTCTTCTGCTCCATCAAGCTGTCCGGGATATAGTGAGCCCGGAAAGCCTGGGTAAACTCCTCCCAGGTGGGCTCATGCCCAGCCCGCTGCATTTCGAGGAACGTGGCATGCCACGCGCCTGCTGGTCCTTACAGCAACTGCCCGGCAAACCGCGCCTTCTGTTGCTCGGTCAATTCCGGAAGGAGTGTGAACTTGGACCTAATTGTGCGGAGCCAATCATCCGCGTCCAGAGGTTCAGGACACTTCGTGAAGACGAGGGGTCGCAGCTCCTCGAAGTCCCTGTAGGAGATGCCTCGGTTCCTGGGTTCCCGCGGCTGCAGCTGGCCACGGCCCTGGCGTTCCTCGGCGAGCAGGCGGATCAGCTCGGCCTGCTGCACGACTAGGGTGGCCAACTCCGGTGGGGGTGGAGCGCCATTCGCTTGTGGCTCTGAACCCGAGTGCTGCCCATTGCGAGTGTTCACCATCTGCAAGAGGAAGGTCAACCGGGTTTTAAACTCACAATACCTATTTGCAATGTGACGCGCTGATAAAATCATAGCATCACGGACAGCACTGTAAATACATGAAATCATGCAACATGACATCAACCTACTCCAGCCATTTAAGAACGTACGATAGATTTCGAGTGAGATTTAAAAGTTCGAAAACTACTTAAGGTCTTATCATTACATAGTGGGATGGTGTTTCATCGACCAACCATCGAATCACACATCAAGTGGCGTCCCATATTACATAAATGGGGTACCCGTATGAGCTCTCACCTCACAAATGTTTAGGTACAACCATAAGTAAGCACGGAGCGCGGTGAAACAAAATATTGCTATCAACGTGCTAGCTACGCGCCACATACTACTACTCCACGAAGACACCCTCTAAGCCTCAGAGTGACCGGTAGTCGCGGCGCCCTCGTCCTGCTCCATCTCCTGAGGCTCGGAGGACTCCCCGTCCTGGGATCCCTCGCACTGCGCGAGGCGCTGCTGGAGCACCGACACCTGCGCCTCCAACTCCTCACGGCGAGCCTGAGCGTCCCTGTGCCTGGCGGCGAAGAACTGGCTGCGGTCCTTCTCCTGAATGTACAGCCCGTACACCTCGCGGGCGTAGTCCACGCACGCGATTGTTGACAGCACTTAAGCATGGCAAACCTTATACTGCAAGCGACAGTATCGTGTGTAGCTTTTCCCTATGATGAGTATCGTAGGTTTATGTCAATCCAAGGAACGAACTAATTGAGAGCTAAATAACAAGAGTTTATGATAAACTAAAGATAAAAGAGAAGTTCTAATCTACTAATAAACTAGCTCTAATCTATATCTAATCTACGTCTAAACTATACTAATATATATAAGATAAACAATTAGAACAAAACTAGAAAACTAATTAAGGGGTATTAACTAGTCTCTAATCAAGCTCTAATTGGATCCAAGACATGCATGATAAGAACAAAACAAATAGATAAAAGCAACGAGATAACTAGCAACTCAAGGTAAACAAGCATGATCAAGCATATTCATCATAGCATAATTAAATCAAGATCAATCAACCTAACCCCCTAGATCTGCTTAACCTTTCCCCGGGCTCCACTGTCACTGGTAACCAGGTAATCGACGAAAAGCTTTCAACAGGCACGTAATTAGAGAATCGACTTCCAACTACCTTATATGGTCTAATAACATAATTAGCACAACTAGAACCTCTAATCACCACGATCAAAAGAACTAGACATACAAACTATATCATTAGTAAGCTAGATCAACGACCAAGAACGCTAGATGAATAAAACCCTTAATGACATGATCTAATTAACATGCATCTAGACATAAAGTTAATTACAGCTAGAACAAGCATAATTAGAACAAGAAGATGATAAATAGACAAGAACAATGCTTTCATTAATAACCTGTATCATACTTACAACCATGGCCATAGCGCTTGATGATACAATTAGACCTCTGGAGCTAGGTAATTAGAGCACCATGCAAGGCCTCTAATTACCTCTAGGGATTAGAAGAAGCTCTAAACCTAGACTAGAAACTCGACCCTCAGCTCTCATCTAGTTGTTGTCCCTCTTCTCTACATCTTGTCGCCTTGGTAATGAATTGGATACCTCGACCAGGGGCTCAGCTTCCCTTTAAATACCCTGAGGATGCCGTAGCCGAAAAGGAAACCTCAACCGCCTTCGGGAGGGGGTGGGGTCGGCCGACCAAAGGGCTCCAGGTCGGCCGACCTGGAGTCCCTGGACCTCCTCTGCTTTCCATCTTTCGCGGGCTTCGGGATAACCTTCATATAAATCTTTCTGGAGTCTTTTTCGGACTCTAAACCTTCCAGATTCTTCTGTATCCCGAGATCTTGTCGAGTCTTCTAGAATTGGGCTTCATTTGATGGGTCTTTAATTGGGCTTCTTCTTCCATTATTGAATAATATTCAGAGGTCTTTTTACTCGAGGTAGACTTTGATGAATTTTGCTTAAAATTGGCCCAAAACCTGCAAAAAATTACAAGTAGACAATTTCCAAGACAATATTGCAAAATCCACAATAATCTATGTTATTTGTTAGTGAAAGGCAAAGTTGACGCATAATAATAGGTAAAAACAATATAAAATGATGTATAATTTTCGTTCATAAGCCGCGTCAACAATATCCCCACACTTAAACCTTGCTCGTCCTCGAGTAAGTCAAGAATCAGCATTGCCAAACATTAACTTTTTCATACTCTAATCTTAATTAATCAAACTAACAAGCTCTCTCAAAATTTTAGTTTGAACCAGCAAATTATGAAAGAAAAGAAATTCAATTAAGCTCATCCCACAATAAAAGAATTAGCAAAAGTTCAAACTTATCAATGACTCATCTCCTCATTTTAGCAATAAGTTTTTGGAAAATATAATCAAACAATAAGAGATAAATTCTTGCAAAGCCAAAGAAACACACTCAACTCTCCAGTCTCTCAATATCTAAAAGATAACTAATGAATATATAAACATATAAAGTGGAAGCTTATCTGGAGCTTGGTATGGATCCTAATCAAAATTTATTTTCAAAATATTGTCAAACCAAGAAAGAAATCTGCTGGTTTTAGTGAGACTTGTCAAAAAGGTCATGGAATAAAATAAGGTTGAGAGAGAAAGGATGGAACACACACATTTAGAATAGTGGACATGTGCAAGTGTCATTGGGTGATCTCAAGGCACAAATGAAGTCCTTGCTATCGGATTGCACATGGTTGGAATATTTTCTGGACTATATAAATAGGATATCACTCACTAAAGAAAACACTATATAAAAATACTTCGAAGATTATTGAGGGGCATTTTTTTTTTCTTTTTTTTTTATACCTAATTCTACTTTGGCCACTTGGCCTTTTTTTTTCTTTTTCTCTTTTTTTTTCTTTTTTTTTGGGCGCCACTCGGCTCCTTTTTTTTCATTTTTTTTTACTTTTTTTTTTCATTTTTTATGCCTCCTCAAAAACCTTTATACAAAATCCATTATAATAAGATAACGGCTCTCCATCCCCACACTTGAATAATACTCACCCTCGCCCTAGAGTATTATCACTATAACAATTAACTTTGGGGATGGAGCTGTCTAAAAAGAACAATATTTAATCCCTTAAATACTCCAGAAAATAATAGGTTGTGGTCAAGGAGGATACACAAAAAGATAATCTTGGTTTAGGGATGGATATCCAGCGAAGTTTGTATTCTCTCCAATGTAGAGAGACACAATGCATGGATAGAAAGGCTAGCAAAGAAAAGATACGCAAAATTGAATGACCAGCTTCTAAGTCTCATACCCTAGATTACGGTCTTGATCCAATTCATTTAAAAACAAATCTGATAAATCTAAGGTTTAAAATAAATATGGCTCTGGTAGGAATGGCTATTGCAAGATAATCTCATAAAAGTTGATAACGATATTTATAAGCAATAAAAATAAACAAGGAGATGATCATGTCAAAGAATAAACCTTGCAAAAATTAAATCATATGGGTCTTTATGAAAAATCATAATCAATCACAAATTTGCTGGCTAGTTCAATTAAATATGTATTATGAGAGCTTGCTAATATGACTAACCAAAATCAAAGCATAATAAAGATAAAGTGGCAACTTTCATCATTTTCTTGAAACAATGTTAACTAATTAAGCATAGATCATGGTTGTAGTATTAATCACAAAATAAATCTAAACTAACACACTAAAAACAAGAGAAACACAAAGGGAACACCAAATTCATAGACATAGGTAAATAAATGCAGAATTTAAAATGTAAAGAGAAGGTGTTAGAAATATGTTACCGGATATTCCTTCAATTTACTTGTCATTAAATAATTTCCTGCAAAAATAATTCAAGTGCACACGCTACTCTCGAGGTAACGGTTGAGAGTAGAAGCAATTTACCATAATCTAAAAATATTCCCAAAGACTTTTAACTTGTGGCCTAGTTTAAAAAGAAAAGCAAAACTAATGGATGTATATGAATGCAAACGTGTAATTATGTAGGAGATAAGCAAATAAACAAAGACAACGATTAAACCAAGTTCTAAAACACCATGTTTACAACATGATCGCTAAGTCTCTCTATAGCCATTAAGATTATAATTAACCAAGATTAAAACACCATGTTTTATCAAGATTATTAACTCAAAACAGCACAAGAAAACCAAAGCACATTGCAAAGCTTATAAACCAATCAAATGATATTATGGATAACTAGCAAGGTTAATTAACTTCATAATGATGATCAACAACTAAATCTAAGCACCATGCTTACATAAAATTGCTAAGGAAAACACCACGTAAATATTTTCATAAATATGAAAGCATGCATCATAAAGTTAAATTAAACAACCAAGCCAATTATAATGCAAACATGCAATTTAATTTAAATGCAATAAAATGAAAGGTACCTTATCCACAAAAGATACGATTAGCGAGAAACATTCAATTAAACTTAATGATGATGGTCTCAGATCAAATCTAAACATCACGTTTAAACTTAATTTACCAAGAAAACTCCGTCGAGTAAAATAAAGCATTCATCGAAAAGATTATGAAAATTTCAAAACTAATAAAGCAAGTGTGGATAATAAATGTTAATGCAAATGTAAGGTGAAAAAACAAATAAGAAGTGATGTAATGGTGATTATTTAAAACAAAAGTTAAGTTAACTAGCCACAGGCAAAAGATTCAAAAGAGTGGTGCCATGCTTCCCATTTCTCTATTAAAAGACTCAACGACTTTAACACTGACTCTATGACACTTTCTGGTAAAGAAAAGCAGCAACAAAGATGTAAAACTTATAGGCAAAGAGGTGGCTTGAAGGGGAGGTGCTTTTGGTGAAGAAACACCTTGGGTCGGCCGACCCAAGGGGGGTCTGGTCGGCCGAGCCAGGGTCTTGCTGGCTCTCTTCCTTCTCCTGCAAGTTGCTCCTTGGACACCTGATCATTATGGATAGCTTTCTCTACAATTTGGACGTCGTGCATGCAGCTTTGGACAGATTAAATTAAATATAGGTTTATCCCTTTGGAGGCTCTCCAAAGATCCTTATCCTAAGTCTATTATTTAGATTATTTGATGATGGTTCAAGATAAGAAGCGAATCCAATGTTGCCTAAATTAATTATCTACACTAAGTTGTTGATTATCTTCACTAACTCTAAGTCCTTAATTTGCATATAAGCAAATATTCCTACTAATGTAGGGTTAATAACTTTAGAGCACACAAGTAGATAGAATTAATTTTCATATTAAAGATTATCTCTATTTAGCATATTGAAAATTAAACCTATATTTTATTTTATTATAAAAACAAATATTTAGTTATTAAAAGATAAATCAATCAATTAATTAATTTACGTAGCTTAGGTAGTTGCCTAGTTTTTGGATAAAATTAGAGAGAAAGATTTTGAAAATCACACAATAAGGATAAATCTAATAAAATTATTTCTCTCTTACTTAAAGTTGATTCAATATCAAAAACTGGCAAAGTCTACGTAAATATTAAATTTAGATAGCTACGTAAGTGAGAGTAGCTGCCTAAAAGCTATCAAATCCTTAATTCAAAATTAAAACCTAACTAAGTTTTAACACTAAGATAGAACGGGTTGCCTCCCAAAAAGCGCTTAAGTTAAAGTCATAAAGCTAGACTTCTTACTTACCTTCGTTGAAGTGAAGCCATGGTCCTTGGAGTAAGAATCCGAAGTGTCCATGCAGCTTGATAACTTAATTGTGTAGCTTCATCGTGTCCTGATCAAAGCATCACTTGTATGCACAATCCTCTGCTTGTGTCTTCATGTACCAATGTCCTTGAAGCTCCTTGCAACTGAACTTGATCATGAAAATCTTATGGAAGCACTGCCCAAGCTTTCTTCATCATCGTTGTCACCATCTTCCTCAAGTAGTCATCACCATTGTTGCTGCCACCTCCTTTCTCGTTGTATATCTCATTAATTTCGAACATAACATACCTCAAACAATAGATCTATTGGATAGTCTATGAAATTATCTTTCCAACGAGTACTTATGCGTCTAAATCCGATTCCGTATGAAGGAGTTATGCCCGTTTTACTCAAGCATTGCGTTCTGTCCAGACTTCAATTCAGCCCGCGCAGTCTTTAATGATTTGCACATTGCTCCTTGTAGGAAACTCCAAATTGAGTGGTTCTTGTTGAGTTGGAAAGAGGACTTCATGGGCTTTCCAAATATAAGAAAATATTCTGTCTTTGACTCTTGAGGTCGAGCTCCATGTTGATGACATCTCAGCTTTCTGTTTTTAGCTCCCTGATGTTGACAATCTTCAATCTTTTAGACTTGGGTGTTGGAGGAAATTGTCTAGGCCCACCATTGTTGATCTTGAAGCTTCATGGGCTTAACTTTTGTCTTCAATTCCTTCTCCATTCATTCCACTCACTCTCCAATTTGAAACTCAACCAAAGTTTTGCAAATTCTGATGATGTCTTCAAATTGTCAAATCCTTGTCCCAATCATCATTAATTTGTCTTGTACTCTTTCACCATTGATCTCATTGTTTCACATGAAGTGTGAACTTCTCTGCATGGTTAGCTTATAGTGCACACAATATATATATATAATATAATAACATAATAGCATCATGGTATTGATTAGAGATAAATATAGAGTCACATGGTTGATTAGGATTTAAACAAACATTTGATTCATGAATCAAAGATAACTATAATTCAAATTGAAATACTTAGCAAAACATTAAAGCACATAGATAAGCTTGATTCATAAAATCAAACAAGGAATAAACAAGATAATGGGTTTCTAATGATTTTGGCCAAAGTAGTGAGATGATTTTGAAAGAAATAAAATAAAATAAGGCTTAGATAAAATTCTAACCGGGGTTCTTTTTTAGAGAGACAAATGTTTTCAAATTTTAATTATTCAAAGATAATATTGTGCACATATAATATATCATTAAAAACTTGCACATGTTTATGTTTAAAATTTCAAAAAGCAATATGAACATTTAATGAGCCTGGGTTAAACCACTTTAGAAATGCCGAAAGAAAGTGGTTAACCCCCTCAACTTTTGCATAAACTTTGACTCTCAAATTTAGTTTTATAAAACACAAAAGTTAAATCTAACATTAAACACTAAACCTGAGAATTGAAGAACTTAGCAAACTCTAACCATCTCTAAGCATGAGTAGATTCAATCAACTAATTAAAGTAAAAAGATCTACTAAAAGAACATGCGATTTGTATCAAATCGGTGGGCACCATATTGGAAATTAAGCATTGCAAAGCTATGGATTGAGAAGCTAATCTAAACTAATCTCCAAGTATGAATAAAGGTTTCACAAACAAACGGAAGACAAAATAAAAGAAGGGATAGGGTAGCAATCAACCAAATAACATCTTAATGATCATTAATAAACAATGCTCCAATCAAATATAGGTAAACTTTAATTATATTTATGATTAAAACAAGAATTACCTTAATCCTGAAGAAGTTAAGTTCAATTCTTCCTTGGATCACAATGATTGCATGCACCATCAAGTCTTGGAGAAAAAAAAAATTTCTTGTCTTTCTCGAAATTCAGCTTCCCTTATTCTGTACCCTTTAGTATTTCGACCATAACTTCACCTTCTGAAGTCTAAATAATGCAAACTCTGATTCTATCTTGAAGAGCTCGAAAAGATCTACAACTTTGGTATTCGGACTTTCTTCATCCGACGTCGTTAAGGTCTCCAAACTCGCCCCGCAAGGTGTTGCTGTCCTAAATTCCGAGAGTAGCTCGAGATTTTGTTGGAGCTTGGATTGGACTTGAGACAAACCTTCCATATCTTCATCTTCCTTATACTCAAGCAATCCTTAGCTTCTACAACCATCTCGGCTAATCCTCCATTATCTGTAGCTTAGCACAAATAAACTCCAAAGAACATTAGTCCTAAAAACTTAATTGACACAGCAGACTTACCTTTACCACCATAGTTGCTCCTATGTAATAGTTGTAGAAATATTCATATATATAGGAGAAACTATATTCTAATAGATTAAACTAAACTAAAAATAAAATACACAAGCTAAAGATAAAAGACTAAATTAAGAAAAGACAAAATCAAAATCTAATAACAGCTAGCTACTAGGTTAGTCTAAACTATAAGAACGAACGATGAACAAAAGAACACAATTAGAGAATAAGAACATAATTAGAGTATACTAAATAATTAGAGACTAAAATTAAAACACAAAAACTAAACACAAACTAAATATTAAAACTAGAAACAAAAGACAAAATTAAATATAAACTCAAATTAATTAGGACTCGATTAATTAGTTCCCCGGCAACGGCGCCAGAAAAGCTTGTTGACAGCACTTAAGCATGGCAAACCTTATACTGCAAGCGACAGTATCGTGTGTAGCTTTTCCCTATGATGAGTATCGTAGGTTTATGTCAATCCAAGGAACGAACTAATTGAGAGCTAAATAACAAGAGTTTATGATAAATTAAAGATAAAAGAGAAGTTCTAATCTACTAATAAACTAGCTCTAATCTATATCTAATCTACGTCTAAACTATACTAATATATATAAGATAAACAATTAGAACAAAACTAGAAAACTAATTAAGGGGTATTAACTAGTCTCTAATCAAGCTCTAATTGGATCCAAGACATGCATGATAAGAACAAAACAAATAGATAAAAGCAACGAGATAACTAGCAACTCAAGGTAAACAAGCATGATCAAGCATATTCATCATAGCATAATTAAATCAAGATCAATCAACCTAACCCCCTAGATCTGCTTAACCTTTCCCCGGGCTCCACTGTCACTGGTAACCAGGTAATCGACGAAAAGCTTTCAACAGGCACGTAATTAGAGAATCGACTTCCAACTACCTTATATGGTCTAATAACATAATTAGCACAACTAGAACCTCTAATCACCACGATCAAAAGAACTAGACATACAAACTATATCATTAGTAAGCTAGATCAACGACCAAGAACGCTAGATGAATAAAACCCTTAATGACATGATCTAATTAACATGCATCTAGACATAAAGTTAATTACAGCTAGAACAAGCATAATTAGAACAAGAAGATGATAAATAGACAAGAACAATGCTTTCATTAATAACCTGTATCATACTTACAACCATGGCCATAGCGCTTGATGATACAATTAGACCTCTGGAGCTAGGTAATTAGAGCACCATGCAAGGCCTCTAATTACCTCTAGGGATTAGAAGAAGCTCTAAACCTAGACTAGAAACTCGACCCTCAGCTCTCATCTAGTTGTTGTCCCTCTTCTCTACATCTTGTCGCCTTGGTAATGAATTGGATACCTCGACCAGGGGCTCAGCTTCCCTTTAAATACCCTGAGGATGCCGTAGCCGAAAAGGAAACCTCAACCGCCTTCGGGAGGGGGTGGGGTCGGCCGACCAAAGGGCTCCAGGTCGGCCGACCTGGAGTCCCTGGACCTCCTCTGCTTTCCATCTTTCGCGGGCTTCGGGATAACCTTCATATAAATCTTCCTGGAGTCTTTTTCGGACTCTAAACCTTCCAGATTCTTCTGTATCCCGAGATCTTGTCGAGTCTTCTAGAATTGGGCTTCATTTGATGGGTCTTTAATTGGGCTTCTTCTTCCATTATTGAATAATATTCAGAGGTCTTTTTACTCGAGGTAGACTTTGATGAATTTTGCTTAAAATTGGCCCAAAACCTGCAAAAAATTACAAGTAGACAATTTCCAAGACAATATTGCAAAATCCACAATAATCTATGTTATTTGTTAGTGAAAGGCAAAGTTGACGCATAATAATAGGTAAAAACAATATAAAATGATGTATAATTTTCGTTCATAAGCCGCGTCAACAGCGATCTGGGGGCGCGAGGCACCCCGTGCCCGAAGGTCGTCGCGACGGTCCTGCCACGGGTCGTCGTCCTGTCCGAGGGTAGGGAGGAAACGCAGCACCGTGTCACCCGCCTCCCCCTCAGAGCTCAGTACTGCAAGGGCTGTCATGAGAGCACCCTTGCGAGCGTCCTCCCCACTGACTCCGCGGGAAATGATCGTGCGGAAGCTACCGTTTGCCGTGGTGAGGACCACCTTGGCCTCACAGACTCCCGGCTCGTGGATCAGCTGCGTGGAGATGAACGGGCAGGGGCGACGTCGCAACTCACGCATGGCCCTGCACAGGATCAGGGACATGGGACAGTCCTCCCGGCAACGCTCATGGACCCATCCACCCTCGGCAACCGGCGGGGTGTGGGTCATAGGGGGCAAAGGGCGCCCTCCGGTGGCCTTGCGCGCGGTCTGCTTCGTCCTCACCATCCGTTTGGCATAAAAAGGAGATGTCTTAGTTTTATAAGGGAGTGGATTTTAAAATCATGATCAAGACGGATCGGAGGAAACGTGTAGAGTGGTGTCTTAAAATTTCGAGTTCATGCAATACTCATATTTTTAGCAGCAAATCCCATTTGACAGAAAAGAAAATCATGATGCATGATTCGTCCTTATCGATCTCACATCGCACACCCTATTTAGTATTACTAGCGATAATTCGGTGACATATATGCACGGCTCTCTCTAATGCAACTAGGCGTTCACTATCGTTCTTATTATCGCACGTAGTCAGTGTACCTGCAGAAAAATGCATGCTTTCAACATTACCGCTCTAAACCTAGAAGTGGCATCCACGCAATTTGCGCCGCGTGGACAACGCATCTGTACGGTCCTCTGCTAGACCGGGCTGGCACCCACGCAAGCAAATTGAATTCTTGCTGCGTCACAACAGAAGAGTGGTCACAAACACCGCAAAGGTGACCACCCCCCTTAAAAATTTCTATCCTACCATCATGAATGCAGAGTTCACAACTAATCGCAAAACTTCCAATAGCTTCCAGCAGTACTGGGGAGGGCTAATGGCCGAAAAGTTGTTTCTCAAAGCACCGAATATGCATATGAGTTCTATCTAGGTCAAAATGTCAGTGATGTCACCTGGATAACACTAACATCCTTAATACGGGCATATCGTATACTTTCTTTTACAAATTACTTGAAAAGGGCTTTCCAAAAATAGTTTTGTAAACTAAATCTTGATGATATAACTGTTGTCTGTGTATGATCGGCTCTGATACCAGCTGTGGCGGAACCGCCGATTTAATACGGGCTAAGTACACCTGTCACCATTAGCTTACAGTGTACTTAGACCGTACTAAACCCGGTCGTCCGTCGAGAAGCCCTCAGCTCTCGATTTGCACCAAATCCCAGATGAACCGACATCACACACATCCGACACACGATGGAGCCACAACAGTTACATCATCACAGGCATTTGAATAGATAGTAATAAGACTTTAAGTTACAAACCAGGTTCTGAATAAAATAGGTTCAACATAGGTCCATAATAAAATAGAGTTCGAAATGGTGTCTCGCAGCGGAAATTAAAGATCACAGTTCATGATAAACAAAAGACTTGCAGTAGGAGAGTGACATCATGCCCACTGATGTCACCCCATTGCCAGATCATGACTCGGCTCACTCCTGGTGGTAACAAGCTCCTCCACCCACGCAGGCACAAAAGAGGAACTCCATACCTGAAAACCAAATGTTGGGGGCAAACCCTGAGTACTAATTACTCAGAGGACTTAATGGCATTGGCTTACGGCTGACGCAAAGCTTGCTTACTATCATCTAGGTCCTTAGCCATTGATTTTTGTCAAAGGTTGATTATACATAAGGTAGCGGGATTTGACAGCCGCTACCCCTTATGATAGAAAGAGATAACCATTTAGAGTATGATAAATAACATAAACTTGAAGCATCCAAAAATCAATTAAGTAACCAATCATGTAATATTCGAAAACATGAATCATAATCATATGGTATTAAAGTTATTACTACGTTGCCCGTGTGCGGCATTTGGCATTCTCACACCTGGTGAGTATCAGCGATTCGAATCGATTTCTAATTCCCGGGAATAACTAAAAATGCCAGGGGCCCATATGCTTACTCACACGACGGCTTTCCCACATATAGTCCCCCTCCTCCACCTGTCCCATCCCAAGTTCGATTCACTCCCACCTGACCCCCGGGTTGTGCCCCCATGACGAGCCTGCCGACATCTCGGACTCCCCGCCATGAGTACCAAGCTCCCCCGGGCCACCTTCCTCTCAACCAGTGGGTAGGAACGTGTTTCTGTTCTCCGGATGGCACAAGTAAGGTTTCACCGGCCCCATTAACCGGGTAAGCACTTTAGTAATGGTATGCCAACCAGCAGGCGAACAGCGAACGGGCCTTAAACGACTCGGGCGGAGCCATTACACCGCAACAACACACACTTCGTGTCTCCACTTAATCATCAACATCATAGACTATCATGGCAGAACTGCCAGTGTTCCATTTCTTTTTCAAAGTCACCCTACGCGACGAGTGACCATTCACTCGTGTCTACTCGAGCCTAGCATTTCTAGGCAACTCGTCCTACGTACCTAATATAGGTGCTAGGGCCAGGACGGCCAGTGGTTCTAATGCAATAAGGCTCCAAACAATACCTAACGCATATGCGTAATCATAAATCATAATTTGCTAGGAGAATGTAGGGCCTGCCTACCTTCCTCGCTAGGGTTAGCTTCCTCGGCGGTGAGGTCAGGTGCGGCCTGCGGGTACTCTTCTTGCCGCAGCTCGGGTTCCGGGTCTTCTGGCTCCTCGATCACCGGAATCTCCTGCTCCTCGGGCGCGGGGTCTATATGCATGCCAAGTGTATGCAATGAGCGTACAGAATGCATGGAGACAATGCAAATGTCGCAAAAGCGTGACAATGGGCTAACTTATTTTCACCCAACATATCATGCATTCACCCCTACTATAAAAGGAAACCCCTTTACTTCTAAGAATACACTTAGACCCTAGGCATAATAGAAAGAAGAGCAGTTCATAACATGACCATGTATTAATAGGACATAACGAAATACTTGCTAACCATTTTATTACTACCAGATAACCCCTTTTATTTATTTAAAAAGGGTGACTGAGTTTAAATAGCTACCCTACACCAATTTACTTCAAAATTTTACAGTGTACTGTTCTCAGGTACAGGAGCTTGCCATAACAATTTCAGCTTAAATGGACCAATAATGAATTTATAAAAAATTCAGAAAGTTATTAGCCCTAACTCTTCTCAGATTTATTATAAATTATCCGTACATGACCCGACCAAGAAATTTCACCAGGGAGCTAACTATGCTATATAGAACTTAGGAAAAATATATATGACTCATTTTATGCACTTTTTATGTAGCAACATTTTCCAAGTCACATTTAAATGGTAAAAAGCAAAACACATATAACTTGATTAATGCTAGGGTGCTAAACATAGTACTCAGGACCTAACTACCCTGTTATAGCCACTGTCAAGGCCTCAAGTTCATTAGAGTTCATTAGATATACTTTTTCCTATTTACAACATAGAACATGCATGTGCAAAAATTGTGAACAAAAGTTGACATGCACAGATCCATATCATATCCATTGCATAGATCATTCTACTGTGGTTCCAGAACAACAAGATTTTCCTTTTTAGGATTTTTATTCGATTTTATATGATTTATCAAAGTTTCAGCCGAAATAAATCCATTTTAAATGAAAATTACTCAGATCCAGGGGCTATTGCATAATTATCCTATAGATCCGAGGGCCTAGACGTAAGATCTACAAGACTTGGTAAACAGGCGGGAGGACCGGCTTGGAAATAGGGAAAAATCCGGGGGCTAGCTCGCAAAAGCGCCCCCGGTCGTCTCCCTCCCCGCGCCAGGCGCGGTCGCGCGACGCGCGCGCCGGCGAGCTCGGGCTCGCCGGAGCCGCGACGCGGGGTCGAGGGGACGCGGGGCGGGGCGGCGCTCACCGTGGGCGTGAAGTGGACGGCGGAGGCGGCTCGGGTTGGCGGGGAACGGCGACGAACGGCGGCGGCGACTTGAAGCTCCCGGCGCGACGCGACGTCGAGCCGCGGCTTGATCTCCTCGCCGGGGGCTCGGGCGGCGACGAGGGTTGGCGGAGGCGAGGCGGCGCGACGAGGCGGTTGTGGCGGGGGTGGTGTCGGGGGCTGGGAAGGGCGGATGGCGGCGGCGCGAGCTCGGGTTCGAGCTCGCCGCCGGCTATGGCGGTCGCGGCGAAAAAGGCTCGGGGCGGGGCGGAGAGAGGCAGAGGAGCGGGGGCGTTAGGGTTTTGGGGCGCGGGGCTCCTCCCCTTTTAGGGGCCGGGCGTCGGGCAGCGCGGGCAGGGCGGAGGGGCGCGGGCGGTGGCCGGACGGCCGCGGCGGTGCCCGTCGGCCGCGTGGCCGCCGTCGTACGCGGGAGGATGACGCGCCGCGCGGCGCGGACCGCGTCCATGAGCCGCGAGCCGCTGACGGGTGGGGCCAAGACGCGAGACGGAGAGATGGGCGCGGTGGACTGGGTCTACGGGGCGAGGGCCGAATTGGCGCGGGCCGGCCCAATTCGGACGCCGCGGGCGGGAACCCGACAGGTGGGACCCACCTGTCATACAGAGAGGGAAAAAAAGAAAATCCAAAAATGGAAAAATCCCCTTTGACTGCTGAGACACATCTTTTCTATTTGCGTTTTTGAGCATCTTAGAGGCCGATTTAGATGAAACTCAAAATACAAGGAGTGTTCAAAATTTTGTAAGCTACAACTTTGTTATAAACTTTGACCCCCAGTTCTATGGTCGAGTTTGGTCTAAATTTGAATTTGAGTTGCTGCCTCAGGTTTGACCAGCAGGATGCCCCATCTTAGAAATTCTAAAAATCCCTTTTCTAGCCATTTACACCTCATGCGCCTTTTGGGAAAGTTGTGTAGAATTTTATGTTCTACATTTGGTTCAATGGGAGTATTTCATGAAAGTGGCTGTAGGTTTGTACAAACTTGGGTTTTCAAAACCAGGCTGGTTTGGGTTGGTTATTTAGGCTGACAGAAAAAGGTTCAAAACATTAATTTGAATTTATTTTTTGCCCAAACTCAATTTGACAAAGTTGTTCATTAGATCCTTATCTACAACTTTGGTAATATGAGCTTCCCCCACAACCCAACAGAATTCAAACTACAAGCCTAGCATTGTCCATGCTTACTGAAAAAAATCCCATATTATGACCAAATCCCTCTAACCATGATTATGCCATGATGCTTATGATGCCTGATAGTGTACACTTTACTTAATTTAGGTACTTGAGATGCTGGAGCATCACAGTGATGATGGTGGTGGTTCCAGTAGCAGTGATAGTGATGGTGACGGTGATGGTGATGGTAATGCCGGCGGCGGTGGGGGTGGTTCAGGTTTGCATCAAGGTGGTGTCAGCCCATTCACTGGTGAGGACGCTTTCACCCATGCCACACAAGATACAGATCATGGAGCACCCTCATCACAACGACAGACAAGGTCCGCACGTCGACGTGGTCGACAGGCTCGCCTTCCATATGATGAAGATAGCTCCAGCTCTGCCTCCAGTGTTCAGTGGCCACCAGAGGGGAACGTTAACCCCTACAGTAGTTCTCCACCGGAAGGAGGCTTTCTATGGCCACCACAAAGGACTGTGAACCCGGTTGTTCCGCGGCAAATTGCATCATTGCCTTATATGGAATATAGCGGTATGCTACCACATGGATATCCACTCCCTCCATCTCAGGAGCCTACGTATGTGCAGTTGCCTTTGCAACCACACCAATCTCAATATGTGCAATTGCCATTCCAACCATTTGGTCAGCCGTATGGCTCGTATCCGTATGAGGGACCACCGGGAGAGAGATACGAGGAGGAGTGAAGAATGCAGATACTCATCGTATCATTATTATTTATCTGTGTGTTTCGCTTTCTCTACTTATTCCATCCATTTCATACAAAGTTTTAAATGCAGATACTATGCCTTACGACTAGTTTGGATTGACTACGATCTATGGATGCATTCTCTTATAGGCTTCATGTGCTCTTTGGACTTCTTTGGATCGACAAGCCCATTCACTGTGTTGTAATAATTGGACTATGGACTTTTGCATTTGGACTTTAGACTAATTGTAATAATTTTAATGGACTTTGGACTATGTAGGTGTGCACTTTGGACATGAATTATGTGTTAAATGTTGTGTTTCTAATTGTTTGGTGGAGTTTCATATATTCTATGTACTACGAACTGTCAATGTACACATAAACAGGGCAAACTCTGTCAAAATTTCCAATTTTTATATACGCACATAAATTTTCTAGCTTTTTCTCATCGTTTTCTATATTTTCCAGTCAAAAACCACGGTTTTCCGTCGGTTTTTCCCGGTTTTCCGACCGGAATTCTTTGGAATTCCGTTTTTGAATTTGAATTGTGCTTCCGGTCGGTTTTTGCGGTAACTGTCGGAAAACCGGCCGGTTTTCCGTTTCCAAAGCTGTCCGAAATTTGCGAAAAAATCGGAAGGGTAATCTCTGCTGGTGGCACGGCTCACCCCACAGACACTCGTAGAAAACAGACACTGTAACTGTAATATTAGATAACGAAGTTTGAGATGATCTGTGTTAGACTAAGCCTGACCTATGATACATGCGCTCAGGGCAGCGAGACAACATCTCACATTGTTTAGCAATGTCTGTCCGTCACACAATTCTGTGCAATCAATCGGGCTTCCAGATCCCTCAAAACTTGAGAGCACGCGCGGGACCTGAGTAGCATCGACCACGGCACCATGCCCGCCGTTTCAACTGCCATTGTCTCTGTAAACGGTATTGCTGTAGCTTCGTTTCGTACTATACTAATCTTGCTGGACTCGGCTGAGGAGGAGTTCGCCTCGCGATGTTAGTTGGCCGCTATAGAAACAGAGGTCCAATCTAGCTCCCCATGTTGTTGAGTTGGCCAATGCAGTAATCCATACAACGGGCTGTTTTGGGCAAGAGAAGCAATACTACTAGTACTACGTACAAAATACAAGATGGACTGCAAACTGCACGTCGCAACTGTACGTGCGTGCAGCCACGGCAGGCCTGTCGCTTGACGTTACATTACATGACAAGAGTACGCAACGCACGTAGCTGGTACTCGATCGTGTCCCTTACAAGTGACGGATACAGCGTCCTTTTCTGCTTAGAATTATTGGCCAGAATGACGGACCGCCATTTCGCTCCGCTGTGGGCTGTGGCCGCAGCCGCTTGTCCTCACACCATGAGTTGGTCAACTCGAGCCAGGCTTTCGTGCTGCCACCAGTTTTCACCATGCATAATGTGCACGTCGTAGTTTACGTTCAAAAAAAAAAAAAGTGCACGTCGGAGCAGTAGCTAGGACATAGTACAGCGCAGAGCACGGCTTCATATAAGAAAAAAAGGCTCAAACAGAGATGTCGATTTCCCTGGTAGGCTGGTACTGCTCCTTTCTCGCAATAAAATGGGAGAGCTGCTCAAACAACAGACATGTCCTTTCACATCTTCGCAGGTTTTTACCGCAGCAATACTGGGCTCACAAGCACGGCCATCTAATCCCGTTTATATACTATTTCAACTACTTCTGTTTTGCTGTAGAAGTACCGTATAGTGTATGGACGTCAACCCAACTGATCGAATCCACACACGTTGGGTCAAATCAAAGGCGACATGGATGGATGCACACTCTTCCTCTGCATCCGCTGCAAGCCTGCAACACGCTCCGAACCGTCGGTTCGCTTTTACTGCACCGCCATGATTCCACGAGCTACCGTCTAGGGCTCTAGCTAGCCTACGCCCCTTGCCGCCAATGGCCAAAGCAACATCTCGACGTCACACACGACGCCTCTCACTGTTCACCGTCCCCTCCACCACCATTTTAAAAGCCGGCCGCTCCGTCACCACCTAGCAAGCCCAACAGTTCCAAACTTCCAGCGCTGAGATCGAGTGATCTTGCATTGCAGAGGAAAGGTACTGAGACACCAGCCCACCGCACCCACCATGTCGCTGCAAGGTGGTTGCGCCGGCCGGCGGGGCGGCAGAGGAGGAAGGTTCGACGAGTTCGACTACGAGCTGCCGCGGCAGCAGCCGCCGGTGGCGGTGGACGTCGGCTGCAGCTGCCGCGCGCCGAGGCTGCTCGCCTCGCTCGTCTCCTCGCTCACGTCCCGCCGCGCGCGCGGCGGCAACAAGCCCAGGTCGACCCCGCACGCCTCGTCGTCGTCGTGGTCCTCGTCCACGGCCACGGCCTTCACGCCGTCGGCCGCCTCCGTCACCACCGCCACGACCACGGCCTCGTCGCTGGACCACCGGTCGTCGTCGTGGGGCCCCGGCCCCGCGACGTACGCCGCGGACGCCGCCAACGCCGTCTACGAGGTGGACGGGGCCGACGCCGACGTCGAAGCCGAGCACGCTAGGCGGCGCCGGCGGCAGCGGCGGCGGAGGAGCAGGAGCAGGCGCGGGATGAGGGAGGAGCAGCGGGGGCGGAGGGGCGCCGCGGTGGGGGAGGAGGCGGCGGCGGTGGCGGTGGCTGTGGAGGTGGAGTCCGCGGCGCCGTACGAGGACTTCCGCGAGTCGATGGTGGCCATGGTGACGGAGAAGGAGATGTACGCGTGGGAGGACCTCAACGCGCTGCTGCACCAGTTCCTGTCGCTCAACTCGCCGCGCCACCACCCGCTCATCCTCACGGCATTCGCCGATCTCTGGGCGCCCCGCGGCGGCCTCTTCTGCCCTCCCTCGCCGTGCCTCCTCTGAGAAGTCTCGACCTCTTCCTCTAGCGCGCGGCACGCCCAATGTTCATCGGTCGACTCGTAGTCGTAGCTCGTAGGCCTGCAAAGCTCGCCGGCGATATCGATATCGATCGATGTT
Source organism: Paspalum notatum (assembly GCA_022530915.1). NCBI lineage: Eukaryota > Viridiplantae > Streptophyta > Magnoliopsida > Poales > Poaceae > Paspalum > Paspalum notatum. Next base: position 32,997,396 of record CM039692.1, read on the forward strand.
TTTGTGACGTACGCAAACTCCGAAGCTAAGGCTGTGTTTAGATCCGCTGAAATTAAGACTGAAATGCACTGTAGCGCTGAAAAATACGCTAAACTTTTTGTTTGTTTGTGATAAATATTGTCTTACTATGGCCTAACTAGGCTCAAAAGATTCGTTTCGCAAAGTATATCTAAACTGTGCAATTAATTTTTTATTTCATCTACATTTAGTACTCTATGCATGTACCGGCATTTTGATGTGATGGAAAATTTTCTTTTTGTACAGTAGAATTTGGAAGAAAAATTTGGATCTAAACACAGCCTAAAACTAAGGAGCACTTGTCCTACTGAAGTTTCCAAAGATAAAAGTGTGTACACTGTGTATGATGTACTGTCGTACTAAGACTAGTGGCAAAATATGAAAACAGTTGAGACGTGCAGTGATATGCGAGCGTGCGCGCCAAAAAACGTGCTTACGCGCATGCGATGTGTGTACTTAGTTCTCGTAAATCGTTCGCTTCTATATTTATACTAGTAGTTCTTATAATATTCTAGAGTAGTAAGCCATATCTATGTTTATTTGTGTGAAACGAGTTGAAGGGGAAAGGACAGACATTGAATAGCATAAGGTCTTCTTTGGTACGTGGTACGCAGATTTTTTTTAGAAATCGTACAAAAAATTTATAGAAAACGGTTTAATTTTACAGAAAAAATACTGGGATAGAAAAATTTTCCCACATTCCAAAGGTAAAGTGGTGTGGGAGAGGGCATATGATTGGAGTATACCCTGTGGCATTTGTTTTCCTATACTTTTTAGATAATGAAAAGGTTTCTAGCATGCCAGCTAAACATCTAAATGAAATAAGAAGAACTTGAGCACATATAAAAGAAAACTTAAATGCTAATTATGCTGTTCTCAACAAATGGATCGCCTAGCTTGTGTCACGTAGCAATAGTTCAAACTTCAAAGCCATAACCTGTTATCTCCACTAGAAGTAGGTTGCATAATAGTAATAATAATGTTCCAATATTATGGTACTAGAGTATTATGGTCTATATATATATTGGCTTTGATAAAACCATGGTATATTGGTATTTCTCATCTGCACAAAAAACATAGAATTTTAGCATTTGTTTGGTTTTATGGTCTTTGGTTTTACCGGTCTCTTGTTCACTTGGACGGCAACACTCTGGTAAGGAGCAGAGCTTATAATACTTCAAATATACTATGATATTGCAAACACCATTGTATTGATAACAGATTTTGTAAAAAGCAACCAAAAACCTTTTTAGCTATTGTAGAATATATCACAATATTATACTGAAATGATAAAAATATATTGCTTCCAAATAGTGTGCGATGACTGTACCAAACCACCTAGATAAAATAGCCACCTGACAAGTGGGCCATTTGGGTGATATGTTCTAGAAGGTGGACCCAAAATACAAGTCAATGTGTAGTTCAAGACAAGCTGAAAAACTAGTTTACGAGTACTTCACCTCCACACAATCTGGCTAGGACTTAAAGAAGTGCAACCGAGATCCTTTTTCATCTTGTAACTAGTTTGCGAGTACTTCACCTCCTCGGTAATTTTGGAGACCGATTGCGCGCGTGTGGTGAAAGCGCTTCAGGTGGAGGGGAACGACAAATCTGACCTTTGCTTCTTGACCGCCGAAGCGCGTGAGATAGGAAGGAACCTCCCTGATTGGAGGGTTTCCAAGGTTAAGAGAGAGGATAATCATGTGGCTCATGAGTTAGCTCATTTGGCTAGGCGAAGCATAAAAACTGCTGTTTGGTTGAGACAGGCTTCTGAGTGTGTCCTTGATCTCATAAACACAGAATGTAACACTGCTTCTGATTAGTCAATACACATCTCTCTTTACCCGCAAAAAAAAAAAAACCTAGCCCACCCTCCCCCCCAGTATATAAGGAGGATCAGAGACGTCTTCAAAGGACAAGTCTAGCAAACCGTAACAATTTGAAGACAGAATCGTTGTACACTACATGTATTAAAATATACACAATAAAATCCGCTAAAGATATGATGTATGTTATTATACATTATGGAGTCTCAAATCTGTATAAATTGTGCATTCCCTTGCACTCATGACTTGTGTTACCATCGCATGTTGTCTTAACCAACTCCACATGTAAATCCACACGGGGTATATCCTGCGGTGGACTATCGGTATAAAACACCAATAATATAATGACAAGGATACTTTACGTGCCAATCATTAGAGTGTGGTTGTTTGTACAAGAATATGTGCATTTGCTACTTCAGCGGTAGGTTAAGCCAAGAAGTAAATCTATTAGAGTAAAAAAAAGAAACAAATCTATTTCTTACTGTGTATGGCCTATTGCTGCCTGTCTGTATATCTATTTATATACGTTTTTATCTCTACTCATCACGCAAAAAGTAAGTATATAAACAATTTATTAGAAGGTGTAAAAACATGTCATCATTAAATTTTGCTACTCCATTCGTCTCAATTTATAGGTCGTTTGGTTTTTTGGCATCAAGATTGACCGATTTGTCTTATTTAAAAGTTTATGAAAATATGAAAAAAATCAAATTCTAGTTGAAGCATGTTATATGCTAAACTAAATTACAATGAAAATAAATGATATTATCATTTTTTAATAAAATGAGTAAGTCAAATTTAATGTAAAGAAATCAAACAATTTATAGATTGAGACCGAAGAGTAGTTCAGAAAATAAATGCAGGGTATATTTAGTTTGGGATCAAATTTAAAGCTAAAATTTTGATACGGCAATGACATATTTCGGACCCTCGAGATTTTGCACTACACGTCTACACGCATTTGTGAGTTTTCATGTGATTCGGAACTCGGAAAATGAGGCCGCCCTGTCGACGTCCGACACTCCGAGGATACTGTTGGTGATGTGAAGGAGTGCGTGTCGTGGCAACAAAGCTAGAGAAAGCTGCGGTCTGGCGCCTTGCGTTTGTCTGCTTGCTTGTCTGACTCTACCACGGGCGGGCTCTCTACTCTGTGGTCTCGTCTGTGACTCCAACTTGCTACTGTGAACTCCTGCATTCACCCCGGACCGGACCCTGGTGAAAACTCGTGATGCGTCGATTCATCGATAGCAAGTTGGAGTATTACGAAAACGACATTAAAACTATACTATGCCACTATGGATAGAGTAAAAAAGTAAAGTTTAAATATATGATACCCATACTCTATCTAAAACACAAGTCATTCTCGATTTTAATGTCGTCTTATTGAAAATATTATTTAATTTTTATGATTACATGTATAATCTTAAGTATTTTTATATAAATTATTTTTAAAAAATTTAAACTAAACTTTTAAATAAGATGAAAGTGTGCACAGAATTCAACAAAATTGGCTTTCTGACAGTGGGAGTAGACGATTTGTTCACACGGCATGTCGTTCGAATCAGATGGCTTCTGTTGGGTTGGGCCACCAGAAAGTGCGCGGGCCATTACAACTTGGGAGTCAGTTCTCAGATGGCTTCTTGTTGTTGGACTAGATTTGGGCTCAGCTTCTTGCACGGGCCTGTTTGGTTTGCCTGGGGGCAAACCTGCCTGGCTCAGGAAGCCATCCTAGGAGTAGGATTTTGAGCGTCTGGGATCAGGATGCTTGCCTGGAAGCAAGCAAACAAGCCATCTGTTCTATAGCTACCCCTATAAAAAGCCCTGATTTATATATTGCTTCTGACATCATCTTTTTTCTTCCACTACCAAAACTCCCTGTTGGCGTTCTGGCCTTATAGGAAGGAATACCCCAGAACGTGCAAACGCACAGCTAGGCTTAAAACTAGGGGTCTCTCCGGGACACTCACGGCACCGTACGCCACAATAAAAAATGGTGCAAAGACAGGTGGCAAAAAAAAATTAAAAGCAGCCATCATATCAAATAGTGGAAGGCATGGTGAGAGATGTGCACCACTTGTATGCACACTCCTACTTGCTCCTACTTGCATATACTCATTTATTTATTAGTTGACAAGACAAGACATGTATCTTTCTCACTCTTCGTTTATCTATCTATAAAAGAGAGAGAAACCTGCTGGTAGGAGGACACGCCACATTCAGACCACGCATACCACACAGCTCTCATTTAGTGAGAGGCAGCAGCTGCACGCTCTTCATCTCCTAGGTCAGATTGGCTTTGTACTCTATTTATCTTCTTTCACAATATATTCATATAGAGGATGTAGAGTGTTACACCGAGACAGTGGCCCAAAACTCTCTAAATCCGCTGTGTTGGAATGGCGTTCACCTTTATCGCAGTGAGCACTAGAGCCCCGTTTCTCTCTATTCGGGGTACTCTGCGTACCCCCATGTTGGACGATTATTTCGTCAAAGCTTGTACGTTGCAACGGGAAAAAAAAATCCTTAAACACCTCTATATCAATACATGTAAGAATAGACTCGCAAATAAATTCTATATCCTATTGTTTTCGATTTTTTTTGCATGTAACCGAAATTTAGGTGGTGTTGTTAAGAAATATTATTTTTTGCTTTCAGACAATATATAGAACATAAAAAACAAGGTACATATACAACATGGAATCCGTTTTCACGTAGACTGCTCCTGCCGCCGTCTGAATCGGTTTCTGAATAAATTGTAGGCCATATTGTTTTAACGATTTCTTTAATTGCAAGAGAATTTTAGGGTGAGGTCAATTGGGTTGGAAAGATTGTTATTTTAGATTTCCATCGATATATAGAACGTAAAAAACGGAGTCCGTATGCGATCAGGGCGTCCGTTTTCGCGTGGGCCCTCCACTCTGGGCTCGTGAATAAATTTCACGTCATATTGTTTCGAAGATGTCTATTGACAGAGATCGAATTTTAGCTTGTAAAGGTTATTATTTTAGCTTTCCATCGATATTTAGAACATTAAAAACGGAATCCGTATGCAATTTGGGTGTCCATTTTCGCGTGGAGTCCTTCTGCGCTACGAATCAGGACGAAGAGTGAGCAGTCGGATCCACCTGTCACTCTTCACGTTCTCCATCGTAAAATAAGATTTCATCCCCATCTCTAGGAGTGTTTAAGAAGAGTGGCACCAAATGACGTGTTTTTGCTCTGAGGGAACCACCAGGGCTCTTTCATAGTTTCATATGCGATTAGAAACGGAGTAGCCGCATACATGTTTCTTGTGCTGAATTTTGAGATGGGATCAAATACCCGGTGAAACGTGTTTTGGTTTCGGCAGCTGTTTTATTTCTGATTATTCTCAGCCTTTAATAAATTGTTCTGCGCATAAAATAATTTGTTCAAGACACTTGATAAATTGTTCTACGTGTATAATACAAAGTTTTTTTAGTAAAAAACAAAAATATTTAAATGAATAGTTTTTTAACAAAAGAATTTTTATATGTGCATAAATTCTACATGAATCATCATAATGAAGTATTATACATGAAAATAAATTGTTGTATGTAAATAATAAATTATTCTTTACGTAAAATGAATTGTTATATGTGAATAATAAATTGTTCTACAAGCATAATCAATTTCTTCTTTGCTTGAGTGACACAATTGGCATGATGCATGACACATATTTCTAAATGTCATGAAAAATAGCTCACTTGGTGAAGTTCTCACATCCTCAAAAATAAGAAAAAAGAACATAGATCCAACAAGTTAAAAGGGTACTTGATGCTTTACGTAATTCCATGTTTCAAAAAGAAAATGAGTAGAAACAAGTTGCATGAAATGAGCAATAAAAATGTTTCAACTTCACTATGCTATACATTGTTTAGGTTTAATAAAAAAATGCATGTTTAAAAGGAAATTATTCTAGCTCGATAGAAATTTACAATATTGATAATCAATTCAACTATAGTAGAGCGTAATTGAAAACGTAAAATATAAAAAGGATAGTTGAAATGAATTGACGGTCTTGACATAAAATAGATAAAAACAAAATATAGTGATAAAATTAGAAGACATTAAGTAGAACAAAAATTAAAATGAAAAAAGTGATAGAGAAAAAGGAAATAGAGTGCGTCCATCTGAACATACTGTTACTGTTATAATAGTTTATTATATTTGTAGAAAAATCTACTATACTAACAGAAAAAATCTACTTTACTAGTACAACCATAAGTTATATTGTTAGGACAATATATTGTAAGGGTATAATAGGACAATTTTAACTCTCAAATGCTTTATCTTACAATGAAAATATAGAAAAGAGTTTTCCTTATGAAAAAACATAGTTGAAAAACTGAAGGGAAAGATAGGATAAAAAGTATGAGTAAAAATGAGCTAAATAATGGATGACAAAAGAAAAAAAAAATGCAAGAGCCCTTGGAGCAAAAGAGCCCTTTGGTTAGTTTTTTTACACTTTGCTAAAGAGCCATTCGAGCTACAAAATATTACAGATGAGCCCCTATAAACACGCCACCATAGCATATGTAATGTTTTTGCATAATATTTTAAGCCAAGTGGGTCTAAAATGATGGAGTGGGAGTTGCATAAATAATAGAAAGCCACGATGGCAGATGCCCGAGGCGAAAGGAAGAAGATGAAAGTTTCTTCTTCGTCTCCTGTGATCCACACCGTATTTGGCACCACTATTCTTCTTAGTCCAAGCAGAATACAAAATGGAGAAAGAAGAGATAAGGCCAAAGAATTTGAACTAGGGAAGCAAAGCTAGCTATCACAACATTATTTAGGATAAGTGCAGCTCAGGAATGGAAGAAGGATCTCAGGTAGGACATTGGTCCGGGTTTTGCCATGGTGGAAGAAAATTTTTTGCCATCTATAAGCTCAGCCGATGGTAGATTAAAGGATCGTTTTGTCTGCCGCTATGTTTGACTATGCTCACGTGACTACACGTGTGAGTGCTGACTGAAGTTTGCATATGCATGAGGTGCGGAGAGCTACAACATGAGTCTTGTTGCTTGTGGGAGGACAGTGCCAATGGTCACTCGTCTGAGAAGCAACGAGGCGTGGCGCAATGTGGTGATTGGAGTTTTTCCCTTGTCCTTTGAGATCTAAGTTGTCGTGGATGCGATCACAACCACTTAACTCTCAACTAAATCACTGAAGCTTTGACATCAATTTACAATGCTATCGAGTTCCATCGACAATGAATCAAATTAAATAGAAATTAACACTATCAGTTCACAAAGTGAATGTATCACACAACAAATGCATGGAGTGAGTGGATCATGCCACAAATTGCACTAACCAAACAACATGTTAGAGCTCTCGATTGGTTGGCATTACCGAGCTTATCCATCAACAACTCCATGACTCTATTGCACCACCTCATATTTGAGCTATCCTGATGTGCCTCCTCTCTCAATAATGACACATTATGAGCATACATGCTAATGTGGTAGGTCGCAAGAATTAACGGTCGGATGGATGCCAAGTAAAAAAATGAATGGTTATGATAAGGCATGCGATCACAGATATATATTTATGCATGCAATTTTGCATTTGTACATATTATCCATCGTCTACACATCACGCTAGTAATCGCCAGTTGTGTTGGTGATTTGACTTTTGCAGCATGCTCATCTCCATGGTGACATCCACACAGTGCCCTATCCTTGACTACCTCGGTACCTAGGTGGACCGAGTTCCCATCCACGCACTACCTCCTCTTTCCTCCCACCTTCTTCTTAATTATTCATTAGCTCTCTCAGCCCCTGCCCGAGGCATTGCCGCCCTCTACTAATTAACCTAGCGGCACCACTTGCCTCCCCCCTCCCTCACCACATTGACCTTTCTTGTCGGCCATCCTCCACCGCTCGATTGGTGGCGCCCACACACCACTCTATCCGATCCGCTGTTGTCTAGGCCACCATATCGCCGCCAAGCCGTCCGCTACCCACCGGCCTCATCTTTATAGTTGGAGGTAAAGATCTCTGGAGCCGGCACCCCCCAATCCCAACTTCAAAGCCAGACCCCAAAGATAGGTTGTCACCGGCGACGAAGAAGGAGATGGGGATGGTGGAGACAGAGGAGGGGGTGGGATAGTAGGCTGATGGTCCATTCTGGGCTAAAAATCGGCAATGGGATAGAGAGGGAGGGGGAACCCCATCCGCCGAGGTCGACGGAAACATTCCCGATCGTCTACTCCCTCCTCTCATGAAAAGTTAACTCTCCAACAGCTTATTTTTTACTAGCATTGAACTAAAGTTCTAGTTGGGAACGACTACTACTAATAACCTGAGGGAGTGCTTGAGGTAACTTCTGGGCTTCGAACCATTCTAAGCGTCCAAATTGCTCATGCTACTATGCAACAATGACAGAGTATATGGTAATAAGGATGTACGTACAAGAAAAGAGATCTGATTGCTATTGTTGTATGATAGAATTGTTTGAGTATGTATGTACGCTATATAAACATTATGTGAATGAGTACGTACACTCATCTGCAGTTCGCGATTATGTTCATGCACACTTGCACAGATGCCTGTTCATGCAAAGTTTCAGTTGCAATGTCCCTATACTAGTGCCCCTAGCTACCCTCCCAAGAAGCAGTACTGTGGGTGGATCCCAACAAGTGCGTGGGCCTAGGAACGGCTTGCTATACATGCATGGTCCAAAAGATTCTTGCGGGGGTTATACACTGTGGATGTGGTGGCGCTGCCCGCCATTTCCAAACGATCGAGCTCTCAAACTATTTAATGGCGCCGGACAAAGCAGGCCAGCTGCCTGCCACACGGTGGGCCGCTGATGAGCATGCAGAGCGCAGCGCATGCAGGGGCAGGCTGGGCAGCAGCCAGCCAGCCACCCCCCTGCATGAACTACCGATCGTTAAAAGTGATCGTCACTGCATGCCCCTTTGCAGGCCGGGACTCGGCGGTTTGCAACGGTTACCCTTTACCCACGCACAGTCACAGCCACAGTCTCTCGTCCGGTCTGGATCGCTTTCTGCCGTGGTGGTCCTCGCGGCGTGGAAATAAGCCAAAGGTTGGCGTCGATCGTGCCGGCCGTACGTGCATGGACGTAAGTGTCGTCCAAGCCTCACCGCCGGCCAGCAGATTAGCACCACGCATGCGCACTTAGCCGGAGTAAACCGGCCGGCCAGCCATCCCCATATATAATTGGCCGTTCACCGTACCTGTGGGCCGGGGCGGCGGCGTCGCTACGCGCCGGCGGGCTCCAGCCGCTGGGGCAGCGCGGCTTCGCTGTCGCATCAACGTCGACCGCCCTACGGCCTTGCCAGTTGCCGCGCGCGCTTGTACGTACGTTTCTCCCCCGTTCCCGCGCGCTGCCGATCGAGACCTCACCTCATCAGCTCGCTCTCGGCGGCACGTGCACGCCGGGGACCATGCGGCTAGTGCACTGGTGCAGCCCAGGCAAGGCATGGCGTGACGGGTGACGACCACCCGGGCACCCGGCCCTACTACCGGTACCGAGAGAGGCTGCCAGGCCAGTGGCCAACAGCCACCCGGCGGGCCATGCATCTATGTATCCCGCCACCACATGGAACGGGTCACGGACGACGACCTCACGTACGCGCGCGGCCCCCCGGCGGCAGATCGAGCTGTTCATTCGCGGGCTTCATGTGATGCGTGCGTGTGCGTAGAATCTTAGATCGATGCGGCGGCCGGGCCGGGGCTCAAGCTCAACAATGTCCTCGGCCAGCCGCGCTTGCATCGTGCGCATTGCATTGGCCGGCGCCAGACCGATCCACAGTTGGAGAGAGATATAGCTCTTGGCCGTGATGATACGACGTGTATATTCTTGGCCGGTGGCGCATCTCTGTAAAGGTACCGGCTTCACGTCCATGCTCGACCACATGGCTGTCACTGTTAGGGTCTGGGCCGGCAACGCAAGCTGCACCGTACCACTACCGGTAGTTATCTCAACTGCCGGTGTGTACGTTTTTTTTTCCCTGCACTGGCTACGGCCACACCGTGGACCCAAATTAAGCCAACATGAGCCATGACCCATGATGATGAGTGCAATTCATGGGCTAATACGACAAGTAGTACGCTAAAACAATCAATCTGGCCAGGATCACAGCTTCTACAGTTCGTACGCACGCAGAAAGAAATCAACTAACCAACACACACGGGGTCGTTGCTAATGCTTGTCACAGCACGACGGGAGTACAGTACATGCATGACGACGACGAGAAGCTACTAGCTGCCGAGACGACCGGGCGGATTGATTTACCTCAGGCCGAACGAGCTGAAATGGCCGCCGCCGGCGCTGCTGCTCTCGCCCGGCTCGCTACCGGCGAGCGTGAAAGAGGAGACGCGGGAGCAGGAGCTGCAGGCGCAGGCGGAGGCGGATGTGGAGGCGGCGGCCGTGGAGACGACGAGGTCCACGAACGCGGTGACGATGGCGGGGTGGGTGTCCCGGCCGTTGGCGCCGAGGTACCACGCCAGCATCCGCTCCAGCCACTCCCAGTCGCCCGCGCCGTGCGCCGCCACCATCTCCTCCATGGAGGCGCGGAAGTCGCGGTACGGGTCGGCGGAGTCGAACGCCACCGCCACGCCGTCGCCGAAGGACGCGGACGCCGGCTCGGCGGCGGCTCGCGGCCGCGGACGCCGCTGGGGGCGCGCCGGAGGCTTCCTCTCCAGGATGGAGCTGGAGGGCGCGTGGGGCTCGAAGAGGAGGCGGTCGTCGGAGCGGAGACCCCGGACGATGGCGTCCGCCATGTCGTCGGCCGCGGCCGCCGCCGCCGCCGCCTCGGACTCGCTCGACTGGCTGTCGGACGCGCACTCCATGACGTGGTTCGTCGTCGTCCGCGCCGACGAGTTGGCGAAGGACGACTCCCCGGAGTCCACGAACAGGGACGCGATGGTCCTTGCTGCGGCGCACGGGGCACGCACGGACTGGGTTCTTGGATGCTTGCAAGAGGGCCACATCCATGCCGCCGGTGGCGCGGCTGCAGCCGGCGGTGGTGACGGTGGCGGGGTGCCCTGCTGGCCCGAGTTTGTGGTGTAGAAGAGGGAGCTGAAGGGTACCCTCCTCACCATTGGTGTCCGGATGAACAGCGACGTGCGCGCAGCAGCGGCGCGAGTTGGTTCAAGCACGGGGAAGAGGCCCGGGGGGCGGGGTTTATTTGTTTTTCTTTCTCCTCAATACGTAGAAGAACTCCCATCTTATAATTTCAACTCTCTCCCTATCAAATTGTAAGCCACTGGCTCACTGACCTGTGCTCTTATAGAAGTTAGTCTTAGAAGACGTCAGATAAATCTAGTAGTAGCAATAAAAAGCCACTATTTTAGATATATATATGTCTGTATTTTAGGTCATTTATTTTTTTAATTATAATAGTATATGCTGGTAATTAGACATATAGTTAACAAATTTAGTTTATCATTAGAATTGCTTTAGATTCTACTATGATAGCAAATGTGGTGCTTTAGATATAAATTATGATATTATTTTATATCATATATTATCATAATAGCAGATATAGGTGATAATCTAGATACAAATAGAGGCTTATTTCATCTTTCATAATGACAAAGATAGATAATTTTTATAGATTTAAGGAGTTCCTTTTATGTTTTTTCATAATGACAAAGATGAGCAATTATTCAAAACATAGAATAAATCTAACGACCAAATAGTAGTCTACATAATGGATAGTATGATGTGCTTTATTGTTATGAGAGTTTTAAATTTATTTTTCTCTAGCGTATATCCCATTAGATTTAACGTAGAGGCTTCACAAGTATTCTCCACTTAGTGATGGTAGGATTCTAGCTTTGCCTTAAGATAAACTTCACTAAATTTGACTAAACTTACAGAAAAATACACAAATATCTATAATACCAAACTATGTTTATTAGATGCGGCGTGTAATATATATTGGTCGTACATTTTTTGATATTGTAGTGTCAATATATTATCAAAAAAAATTGAACAAATTTAATTTTTTTTATGTAGAATAAAATTATAACAAACAAGCATTTACAATGGATAAAGTATTACAGAAGAAGGGGAACATGATTTACAGCCAAATGTGACGTCGCTAATGCACTCACTCACCCACAACCCACCATTAACATCGTCAAAGACAACCGAACTTCATCGCACCGGCTAGCTTGCAAGCTTGGTTTATTGCCTAATGGCGAGCGGGACTTGATTTGGCTGTGTCATAATGGACTGATAGATCATCTTAATTGTGAAGACTAACAGAGCCAAACTCGATCTGTCTTCTCATTCATACTTCAGTGGAAGGTTTTTTTTTTTTTTTTTTTTTTTTTTTTTTTTTTTTTTTTTTGAGATGGACTTCAGTGGAAGGCTGAGCGCATAGCAGTCTACTGTTGAGTCTATAATTGGGCTGTGAAGTAGTATTTGGGCCTGTTTGTGTACATTGGCCTGTAGAATATATAAACACCGGCTGTGTCAACTCAAGCAGAAAGGAAGGGAAAAAAGAACACTGTAGCTACCTCAACCTGAAACCCAGTCATCATTCTCACGGGTTCCAGCCGTGTTCCTCTTGCTCTTCCCCAAATTCTCGATATCTCCCTATCAATCCTTGTCTAGATATCTGCGTACATGACACTGTGCCGTTGCATGGCACAAACATTGCTTGTAATCCAGCAATAACACCCTTCTTGTGTGCGCTCAACGGTCCAATAGGTCCGATCCATGCATGACACGGAAGCGATGTATTTTTGTCGACCAAATAAAAGCCAACAAAATAAGATTTTATTTATGTTAATATTATGTTTTAGTCGTTGACATGCCACTGAAAAGGAATAGATAAAATAAAATATTCAATATTTTTTAGATGCGTATCAACTTGTCCATATCGTTATACTTATACCGGCTCTTCGCCGCGATCAGCTAATCGCTATAGGATCATTCTCTCGGATTGATGGGTCAAGCCCATCGACACACCCACGGCATCGACCGTGAGAAAGAATCTCTCAGGAGTCAGGCCAACAGTTGACCTCGCAGAAGACCCACACCACCAGTTTTCTGCGTTGACAACAAATGGTAAAGGTGAGACTTGGTTTAATTTTCATAATAGAAAATGGTTCATTTAAAATATACTCTATCCAATAGCAGCAATTGTTGTTAATTTTGATTAGAGTCAATTATATTTTTCCAATCCTTGCACTTGCTGTTTGACGATTAACATGGTAGCTCCAATTGGAAAGTATAGTAAGATAAGATAAGAAATCTTATTAGTACTAATTGATTAAAAATTCTTTTGGAGCCTTCACGTTAATTCTCATCGAACACACTAGAAACAAATAAGATAAATCTTAAAATACTCACAAAAATAAAAAAACATATGTCCGTTCATCAGGTAGATTTAATTATAATAGTCATTAGATTTATTATATTTTCTAAAAAATTACCGACTATGCCATTATGAAAGATGAATTAAATAACACACTAAATTTGCATATATATTACCCACCATGCTATTATAAATATGACTTAAATAACATCCTAAATTTGCATATGAATTACTCACCATGCCATTTAAAAAATAAATTAAACAATCTCCTAAACTTTTATATAAATTACCCACCACGGCTCTATAAAAGATAAACTAAAATAACCCCTAAATCTGAATTTCAAAAAATGAATTAAAATAACCCACTATGAAAGATGAATTAAAATAAGTCTTTAATATTACTTAAAGATAAAATAAAATAACATTCTAAATTCTAAACTACAAACACATGTTGTTATAAAAAAATTAAATAACAAAAATGGACGTATATATAATTTTAAATTATCAATTGTTATTACTATTAAAATTATTTATTAATTTTTAATACATATAGTATCTTCTATAACTCTAATCCATATGAGAGCATGGGATGATGGTCTCTAGTAAACTAGATGAATTCCTCCACGCGTTGCTGCGGGAATTTTGGTGGTACTTATGTGTATATTATATAAAAACTTCATGCATAAAGCCACAGAAAATCGATAGAGAACATAAATAGATATCTTAGTGGATGATGATATGGCATAGAACTTAGTAGCCCCCTGAGATGACGTGGTTTCATGCATATCAAGAAAAATAGGTAGTGGGGGCTAGCTATTTAGATATAGAAGATAGAAGATTACAATTAACACTGCAATGATTTTCACACTATATGTAATGTAAATCTGGATGCAAGCATTTATTTGGAAACCGTATCGATCTGTTCAGGAGTCTGTCGGAGTACCGATCTGCAATCTATGAAAAGGGACCGGCGGCGGCGATCAGATCATGTGACCTGTGTACTTAAAAAAATAGAATCCAAAAGGAGCTGTGCCTGGCACACAGGGAAGGCCGCTCAGCCGCTCTCAAAGACTATTTACCATGATGACTCCACGCATCTGCATGACTGCATCTGCATGCATGCATACCTCCACGCATCTTTGATCGACGACCTGCATGGTTGAGTACCTTGTGGTACAGGCAAAGCAGCTAGCGTAAAAGGCTTTTGAATCCTTTTTCCCAGTAGACGACGCGTGCAGTTGAAACGTTGCAGTTGCAGGTTGGCTTTCGGTTGTCTGGATTCAGATACTTTCATTTCATGCATGCCCTCTCAGATGTGTTTAGGTCCCTGAAAACTGGCACCGTTCTAATCTGAAAAGCACTGTAGCACTTTTCGTTTGTTTGTGGTAAATATTGTCCTACCATGGTCTAACTAGGCTTAAAAAATTCGTCTCGCAAAGTACATCTAAACTGTGCAATTATTTTTTTTATTTTATCTACATTTAGTACTCCATGCATGTGCCGGCATTTTGATGTGATGGGAATATTCTTTTTGCATAGTAAAATTTGGGAGAAGTTTTTTTGGATCTAAACAGGGCATTTGTTTGTCATGTGTGTGGTGTGCTTGCATTTGCATAGAGGAGCACAGAATTAACAATCATGACTGACAGATGCAGAAGCTTGGCGACATGCAAGGGGGGTAAAAAAAAAAGGTTTGCTGCTTTCTTCTACCTCCAGCCAGACAGTGGCAGCCGAATCCACCCAAAAAAATCATCACAGCTCACGTGGAGTCCAGCCTTGTCTTGCGTCGCCGCGCATCGTCGTCTCCAGATCGAGAGGAACAGCAGACCGTCAGGGTTTCACCACAGTGCCATTGTTCTACACCACCTCCATCATTCAAGATTGACACTTGCATGCATGATTTCTTCCCAACATCTTTTCCGATCCACGGCTCTTCAATTTCAATGCGCCTTAATTTCCGATCCATCATTCAAGATTGACACTTGCATGCATGTTTGTCCTACCAAGGGCAGGAAATCTCAGACAGAACGTACAGCAGAACAATGTTACTGGAGCCAAGCTCAGCCTTTCACTTGAAGCACCTGTTCATTTCCCTTTTCACCTTGCTTCTTGCACATCTGCTTTCAATTCTCAGGGTCAAAAAAGAAAAACATCTGTACTATGGCCTTCAGTCCCAGGGCTAGGACAAACGCTACATGGTGCATGCCTCCATTGGCCTGAGATGAAATCCAAAAGATACGGAGGCAGGTGACGCTGCTGTGCTGCGCGCGTACGTAGCGCGCGCGCAGTGACGAGGCAGAGCGCTCTGTCTTGGAGCAAGCAGGTTTTGCGAATATTTGAGCAATCCTGCTCTGCAACATCTTCGGCTGCAGATTTGAATTGAGTGTAGATCACACCCGTGCCTCCTTTGGCTCAGGATTCAAACTTCAAAATACCAGCAGATTTGAATTGAGTGCAGATTACACTGGTGCGAGAGTGAGCGTGTGACCTGGGGTTTTTTTTTTTTAGGGTTTCGGCTGAGAAATGCAAATGTGCCAGCCAAACCGCCCAGGACTGCAGTTCTTGAGGTAGGGCCGTAGGGGGGCAATTCTAGCTGAAGGTGCGAAATGGGCTCGGTGGTCCAGGTGCGCCAGGCCTAGGGCCTAGCCCACACTCTCGGTTCGCCCGGTTAAGCCCATCGTTCTTCACCAAGGCCCGCACGACAACCATTGCCAGCAACCTATAGGCTCTCCTGAAAAAAAATATGCGCTTGGCTTTTTTTTTTTTGAAAAAAGAGCTTGACTTGTTTTCGACGAGTACAGATTTCCTTTATATGACCTCACCTGGACCACTCATTGCTGATGGACGGCCTTTTATTTTTATTTTTAAACAAGTGCAAGCAAAACTCAATTGCCACTATTTACAAAACATAGAGTGTTAGATATTAAGAAAATCGACAGGTTTAAGTCTCCTATCTTGTAGAGCCTCGGTACACCCACATCTCTTTATTTAATGAGCAAAATGCATCACCATACAACACTATACATGGTGCAAATTGGCCCAACATCTTGTAGGCCGCTAAATCTGGTGCAACAAATTAGCAAAAATTACACTTACGGTCCAATTACGTCCACTGACAGTATTTGGCTATGCTAGCTCTCATTCTAGGGATGTGTATTTGTCTATGATAACTCGCATTCTATGGCTCTAAGTTCTTGGTGTCGAGGCTCCATCGCTAGCTGCTCAGGCAATCACATGTGTGGATCAATTAATCGCCCCGTGATGCCTAATCTAGGTTTTAGGGATGTTTTGGTCATCTCAAGATGTAGACGTGTTTCAGTTAGAACCGAGTCAATTGAGCGAGATCGGTTATGCAGTGGTGTGAGCCGACAAGATGCAAGTTGAGGGACCGAGACCATTCTTAAAATATCTTTGTTACATGTATAGTATGCTCTTCTAAGCTTAAAATATTTTTTCATATATATCTAGAAGATTATCTTTTAAGTGAAAAAACGCATTTGGGCCATTATAAATTGAAAAGCACAGCGTGAAATAGGAACTGCGCGGGAATCAGATGAGCTCGGAAAATGAAACCTCGAAACAGGAACCTCGTCAAACAAAACAACAGAAGAAGACAGAAATGTTAAGAACCCTTTGCCACCGAGTATAATCCAAAGGCTTCGTTACTAGAGGTAGAACAACAACCAAAAGAGACACATAGACATATGAGGAGAAAAACTAGTATTCTGATTCATGTATTCAACTCTTACAACATATGGGTACAGTCCTCGCAAAAAAAGTACAGCCTCCTATTTATACAGTACAAAACTAGGGTTTAGGTTAGATAGGCTACATGGGCCTTCAAGACCCAATATTGGTTTCCCAACGAGAAACACGACGCGGTGCATGTTGAAGGCATAGTAGTGTACTTGGGCCTGGCCAGCAGATTTAACCCACGGAACAAATGAGTCTGAAGCATTATACGGGCTGGTGAAGTGGTGGGCGCGCTGGCGGGGTGTGGTGGCGCGGCTGCGGCTGCGGCTGCGGCTGCGGCTGCCTCGACGGTGCGGCGGACCCGTGCTTGGTGGCGGCGCCGGTGCTGCGTCCAAGCTACCTAGCTCTCCTCTCCTCTCTCGGCCGCGGCATCAACCACGCATGAAGTCGACGGACGGTCGCCTCGGAATTAAAAAGATTCCGGCGGGCGGGTGCTTAAAGAGCGGCACATGGCGCTGCTCGTGTCGCTGCATTGCGCGCGCGCGGCGGCAAACGCAGAGGCTCGCCCGCACTCCGCGTCCGCCCGACGCCCGTCCATTTACTCGTGGCCTGCCCCTGCTTGCTTAATGCTCGTGACAGCAAATGCAAGTCAATGCCATTTACGCGCCTGCGTTCTTTTTCTTGGCGCCCCCCGGTGTCAGCGGCTGTACTACTATACACCTGCACTCACCACTCGCTAGCAGCCAGATTTAGCGAGGCTATTTATTTGCGGCATATTCTCGGCAGGTGGTGGGCGTGGGCGATCGATCGAGCCCTCCCTGATTATCGTCCATCTCACTCATCCAGGGGTCTGGTCTGCAGCAGGTTGCCCGCTGGCCGCGCCGTGACTGCGGTCTGCGGCCGCCGTACGCGATGGATTCCAAGCGTACGTGGCGTGGCGGGGCGGGGCGGGGCGCGGTCCCGTGCCGGGGTTGGGCAACATCACCTAGCAAAGGGCTCCGGCTGGTACGAAACCACCGCAGCGGCCGCGGGGAGGGGACCCTGAGTCCAGTCGCCAGGCACCGGCACCGGCAGTGTACTGTGTACGCCCTGGCTTGGGGGACTGCTGCCTGTTTGCTTGCACATTTAGGTGTGCCCATGCATACTGGGTGCATCTCTGATGAGACCGCGCTTGTGCTTGTGCATGCATGCCGAGACGTTTCGTCGTGCCCAAAATTTTTTTTTCCCCCAAAGCCAAGGACACGCCGAGCGAGTCCAGCTGGCCCGTATATGCCTTCATTAAGTAACACTAAAGCCCATTTACTGAAAGGCTGTGCCCAATTTATGCCCCCATTCACTACACGCCCAGTTCCTACGTCTGTGTGTGTGTTCTGCCATAACAGTTTCCCTCTCTCCGAGGGTTGCCTCATTTTGAGGAATCTGAATGAAATTCGAATTTGAAGAATGGGATGAGCAAGCTAAGCTTCACAGTACTATACTATTCCACGTTTGGTTTCAGATACTACTAGCTTTTTACACTGTCCTAAAGCATATGGGTTTAGATACATAATGGGTTAATGGTCCACTGGATTTGTTGCCAATAACACTCTAGTTAATTACCTTGTCTCTTTGGATCCACTACCACTAATTGTAGCTGCAAGGGGGCTCAAATAGACCCTTTATTAGCCTTAGCATGCATGATTCCTTTCCATTTCTTTTGGTATTGAAGTCATGTCTATGTATTTGTATTACTCTAAAAAGATTTAACATTTGATTGCACAAAAAAATGTTACTGTACCTCTAGAAAATAAAAATAGTTGATTGCACAAATAAATATTGTAATGCAACATTAATTAAAACTCTTAAACGTTATATGTGCACGTCAAAAGCTATTTTTGTTATCTGGGTTGATCCCTTCCCAAATTTTGTCTGTAATATTTTGGGTCGTCGCGATTTGGCTGATCCTAATATGGAGTAATGAGAAGCGAGCTGTGGTAAAAAAAAAAAGCTAATTTTGTTACATGGAAATTTTAGGCTAAATCTATGAAAGCACCGATAGCTAAAAAATAGTTTTTTCTGAGGTGATGAATTAAAAAAAACATAAAAAAGAGAGAGCTTTCTCTCTCTCTCTCTCTCTCTCTCTCTCTACTTTGGACTTGGAATCCAAAAACGCCATAGATTCCAGGTTAACCCAACTAATTAGTATTAGCTACAGAAAATTACATAAAATTACCAGTTGGTTTGTATCAAACATGTCTAGCTAATAAATTATCTAATAGTGGTGTGCAATATATTTGCACCCATTAGATGTTTGTATGCAACCAATGCCAGCTACTATTTAGCAGCAAAATTTTAGCTGATTTAAATCTGGCAGGCCCATATAAAAATAATGATATACAGGACCATTGAACTCATAACTATATGAATAGAGCAACAAATCTGCAAGCAGTTGATACTAGCTAGCTAGCGCGTGCAGATGTAGCGTACTAACTACGCACGACAGTTGTGCTGAGTTGTGATTCAACCACACAGCTTAATTTCTGTGTACGTGATGATGAACCCCTAAACCATTTTAATTTTCTCCTGTGCCATGAGCTCCCTAGCTCGATCTTTCCATGCATCTGGTCGTCGTCCTCATCGATCAGGTGAGTTCTCTGTGTATGGACAACGTCACCAACTTCACTGATAAGTGATAACAAGGAACCAATACTAGTGCAAGCACACGCCATACAGAGAGATGCCACGTACATTATTTGATGGACGATCACACATACCAGCTGGTACATAGCTAACAGATCGAACAGCTCGGCCAGAGCTGTAACCCTCTCCCTGCTGGACACTGGCATGCAATGCGACGACAACGCTCTTATTCATGGTCACTCACCGCCATGTTTAGTTCTGCTTCCTGCCCTCTAGGCACTATATGGCCTTTAATGGCGACGAGTTTACGAGCTGATCTTTTAGCTAGGAGTAGGGCATGCATCGTCGAGAGGGGAGGGCCGGGCCGGGCCGGCCGGGGAGCTAGGGGCATCCATGATGATCCCACATATGATGATTTAAAGGTCGAGTGGTTGGTCGACCTTGATGACACTGCATCACCCCAGCTTGAGTGCTTGACAGGGATGGATTATGTGGACGATGCCATATGATGCATGCATGCATGCTACTCTCCAATTCTCCATCTCCATTGTTGCGGCATACCCCTGCACAGCTGCAAGCTATAGCTATAGCGTGGATGCATGCATACACACATCAACGACGATATGATGTGCGCATCATCGTCGTCGATGTACTCCTAATAACCATGTTACGCTGTTGATGACACCACACCACATCGTGTGTACCATCACTTTGCATTTAGTAGATGGTGAATGCTGAATACAGCCGGACGTACATACACAGCATCTCTGCGTAAAAGTGGGTTGCGCTATAGCTTGACAGGTACTCCAGCATGGAACGTCGCCACTTGAGCTGGATAGCGAGCTACCCTTTGGCGGCCCTGACGTGTGCCGGACTTGCCATGCTTCGAGTGATTAAGCTAATACTACCTTTTTTTAAAAAAAAGTTCAATTAAGCTAACATTAGCACATTATATATACAACATTACACAGCTAGAGTATATGGTGCTCGATCGATCCAAGGGCAAGAACTTTTTTTCGAATACTCCAAGGGCAAGAACTAACTGCATGTGTAGTATGCTTTTACGCCCATCCTTAATTTTGCTGCGCTGTCGCACTCGCACCACCACACTACTGTTGCTTTGTGTTGCAGGTGATCGATTATTGTTGACTGAAACAGTACTCTACCTGAGAGCAGGCCATGGCCACACTACAGTGTGTAAGTGGAACGCCTGCTGCTGCTAGCGCGCAACAGCACAGGCGCGACTATACGCGTGCTTCAATTCGCCGCATTTACGTGGCTGGCTGTGGCTGTTTGTGAGCTGCAGCAGTGCAACAAGCTGCATTCTCTCGATCGAGAGATCGATCGGCCCTTTTGCGCCGCATTGCATTGCATGCAGCAGACATTCAGACAAACAACGCATTATATTGAAGCGACAGGGTTGCGTTGGCATAATGAACTGTGCGCGGTTTCAGGCCTCACTGAATACCGATCGATGGATCGCCCTGACACGCATGAAGGAAATGAGATGAGACGAGATAGATGAAAGGAATCCCGCCCCTGCAGGCCCGTGTTGATGATCTTATTGCCCCTCCGCTGTCTCCAATTACTCGGGCATTTATGCTGGGTATGAAAGCGAGTTAATCCGCAATAGTATCGCCCCCCCAGTCCCCTTTCAATGGCCCGAGCTAAGGCTGAGTCCAATCGGACTATCTATATGGATTCTCTAAACACTGTTTTGCACTGTTTTACATAAATACTGCACTGTACATAGAAAAAATAATAGTTGGAATAGTGTTTAAGGAGTGGGGATAGGAGGCTAACGAGCGCTACCCATCGATCGAGCCGCCGGCTTACTATGCAGCAGCAAGCAGCATGCATCTGTTCCTAGCAGCAGCAGC
This sequence comes from Paspalum notatum, assembly GCA_022530915.1. NCBI lineage: Eukaryota > Viridiplantae > Streptophyta > Magnoliopsida > Poales > Poaceae > Paspalum > Paspalum notatum. Next base: position 33,018,752 of record CM039692.1, read on the forward strand.
AGCACAAGCCTTGCATTCAGCATGGCATGGCATTGCATCATCACCGCTTCACAACGCTGCGTGCTGCGTACGTACGTGCTCTCACTGGCCGGCGGCATCATCACCGCTTCACAACACTTCTGCCGGCCTGGTGAATTCGTTCGCTGCCTCCTGAGAGATTCTCGCCGGCCGGCCGGGATCCGGCAAGTTGTTCTCTGAAGTTCTGAACTTTCTACATCGATCAGCTGATGCAGCATACGTATTGATATACGGTTGCTTGGATGGACTGGATTTCTCTACAGACAATGTACAGATCAGATGCGTACTACTGCACGCCACGCATGCAAAGCATCAGTATATTGGCCTGCAATGCATGTAAGAATCACGAATGACCAGTTGTACGAGCCGTGCGACGGGGACTCCATCTCCATGTACGTCCGTCGAATGGTAAGTACGCTTGTGTTCATACGGTTGCTCGAATGCTACGTACTTTTGTATACTCCCTCCGTTACACGGAGAGGGTTGTTCTCGATTTTAGTGTACTACATTTAATTCTTCGTTTTATTCAAATTTTTTTTCTAAATATCATTAATTTTTATGATTACGTTTGCAGCCTTAAGTATTTTTATATAATTTTTTTAAAATTTTAAATAAAACGAGTGCCGTGACATGAAATCAAGGCGTGCGACATTTTTTTTTGGGACGGAGCTACAGCGTTGTCTGGCGACGGCACAGGCATGCATAATGCGCGTCTGCAGTTTTGGTTTTGCCGGCCGCTAGCTGCAGAGTATTTACGGCGCGTCAAGGGCGATCGACGATAAAGGACTCTCTGGACAAGAGCATTACGCTCCATAAAATCTCCGAGACAAAATCTTAACCCTTACCAGTACTGCTGCGTACAGTACAGATCACTTTCACTTCACCACGACAACACATGACACCAACACACACAGATGTGCTCTGTACTAGAGTACATAGAGCTATGGTAGCAGTACTAGGGACGCGAAATTATTACCTAGACCCGTTCCATTGGCACCCCACTGTCCGACACGCACAGCTCAGTCGCTGCTTCCCCTAGGCCCTAGCTGGTCCATGGAAGAACGGGTCTACGCAATAATTCCTTTCTGATGATCCAACTCGATCGAACACGGACTTCCCACACAGACACAATGAAAGGAACACGCGCAACGTACGCAGTAACCAACACGACTGACTGACGGCAGCAGCTAGCCAAGCCAAGCATGTCGAACACATGCGTGCAATGCAGGCATGGCCCGGCCAACCCCGGCCGGCGGCGGCGAGGCGTGACGACGCCGTGGTCAGCCAGCGTCGGTCAGCCGCGCCTGCCCTTGCCCTTGCTCTTGGCGGCGCCGGCGCCGGCGTGGCGCGGGTCGGCGGCGGCGGCGTCGTTGAAGTCGAGGAGGACGGTGCTGTGGCACTTGGGGCACCGGGGGTCCTCCCGCGACAGCATCACGTACATCATGCACCGGGGGCACCCCGCCAGGATCATCGCCGGCGGCGCGCCCCCCGCGCCTCCCCCCGCCTCGGGGCTCCCTTCCGACGACACGCACGAGCTCGGCGGGGACGCTGTCGAGGAGGAGGACGACGACAGCCGCCTCGGCGAGCCCCCGCCGCCCTGGTGGTGGGTCGTAGCGCCACCGGACGACGGGCCCCCGCGCGACGACGACGACCGCGACAGGCTCAGCCGCAGCTCCTGGAGCTTGGACCCGACCTTGCCGTTGTTCCTGCTCATCTTCCCACCACCAAACGATCGACTGATCACCGCAACTGTTCTTAGCTCGCTTGGAGTGGAGCTGCAGGAGCTAGGTACGCTGCGGTCACTCTCTCGCAGGGCATGTACTTCAGGGAAATAGACTGATGACTGGAAGCAGCTGACCAGGCAGCTCGATGGTGTGTGTGTGTGTGCCTGCCTGCTGCCTGGGGGTATTTGTGGTGCGGTCGTGCGACTCCATACTCCCGTCTGCGTTATATATAATGATGGAGAGGTGGAGGACCTGAGGAGTGTGAGGAGGGTGCGTGCTTGCCGATGATAGATGATGATGCGTTGAGGTTGAGGTGGAGGAGGTGATGGTTTTCTTTATTCATAAACAGCAGCATTTAAATCCATGTTGCTTCCCACCCTGCCTGCCGCACTCTAGCTATTCTGAATCCAGATGCCGGCTAGCTAAGCATGTGGTTGGGGATTTAATGTATTAATTGGATTGAGAAATTGGATGGTGAGACTGAGAGAGAGCTACCTGAGGGTTTCTCTTCAGATGAACATTGTGACTGCCTGTACTGTGGTTAGTATAGTACCACCACTGTGCCAGTATATTTCTCTCCTGCAAATCATATAGCGAGTGTCAGATGACGATCGAGGCCCGGCATAGGTACGGAGGATGCGTTAATGTGATGGGGGTACGTATCTTAATACTGGTGTCTGTCTGCAGTGAATAGTACTCAATACATGTCTGCGGGTATGGGTACTAAATACTCCACTATTTTTTTTAATTTCCAGTCCTTTTAAATTTTCATATTGGGCGGCATTATTCACCACTAATTTTTAACAATTTCAACTGTTCGATTATTAGAACCTGTCCAAATTCCTGATTCTAACACTGGAAATTATATCCAATTCTTGTCACCTAGTGTGTGCCACTGCTTGAAATTTTAGTTCACACGCATGCCGTTGCTGTTGTAATGGATTTAACAGCAGTGACAAACAAGGGATGGGAATTTTACTTCTTTTGTTCCGTGCGTGTGGCACCCCAATGAAAAGGTTCTCCGCGCCGGGATATAGGAGGAACGTGCCATTGTAGCAGTTGAGTATTCCAGTAATTTTTATGCATTATGGGAGTTGATTGGAAACATGATGATAAATATGATATGCTAACATTATACACGTTGACACTGTTGTAGTTATTGGTGGTCCAAGTTTTATAATACGCAGAGATCTATACCGTACCTAGAGAAAACAATAGGTGAACTTCATTCCATTAGGAAGGATAAGCATTTGACTCCCAATTTCTTCGTCGACACGAGTTTTAGGGGGAAAATGATGTTATTAAATTCGCAATGAAAAAATTTTACTTACAGTTATGATTCTTATCACATAAATGACATACTAACAGAGTAATTGTCAAGCAAGCTAGTTTTGTCCTAACAAAATTATTAAGTATGTCAACTAATTTCGAATGAAGGGATTACCAAGTAATTTAACAGGTATAATACTACTACTAACCGCTCCAAATTATATGTTACCATAACTTTACCTAAGTCAAACCAAATCTTTAGAAAAAGCATGTCAAATCAACGAACTATATAATATGTTTCACATTGAATTTCAATAAACTAATTTGATGCTGCAGGTATTAATGCATTTTCTATCAAATCAGTCCCTTTTGAGAGCTTCTAATTCCTTACAGTTGACTAAGCTTAACCCTGAACATCTAAATTTGATATCTAAACTATCCATAGTAGATATTTAATTTTACTACTCCCCCAAGATCGATTGGTTCCGGTGGTTTTCAATTAAATAAGATAAAAATATCCAAACATCATAAAAATGGGGGAAATGATCTTAGAGATATTTTGAACATGAAGAATAAAAAACTCAATATAAATTATAGAACTTCACCAAAAGTTATTTAACTAATATAAAATAAAAAGGCTTTATAAAGTTCAAACTAAATCCATATTAATCATGTCATCTTAACAAAATGACGGATTATGTTTGGTGATTGTCGCTGAGTTGTAGGCTAAATGTCCGTGTAACCTAAATCTCTCTTTTTTTTAAATATATTCTCCAATCACTTTCTTTTGAACTCCTAGTGCCCAATACATCTTCGAGATTTCTTTCTAACTTAGAGACGTTTGAGTATTTTGTTTCTTTTTGAAATTCAAAACCACCATGAAACCATTAAAACAAATCATAGGGGTTGAAACTGTATATGATTTTAGAGTTTAGTGTTAAAATTAGACTAATAAATGAGTTTAGGGGATAAAAATGTACTTATTCTGTTTTCTATAAACTTAGTCAATTTTAAAAAGTTTGAGGTAGAACAAAGCTAACGTCAACTGTGATTTAGAATTGAGAGTACCATTGTAGGTTAGAACTTTTTTCCTTTAGAAAACATATGTTCTGATAACGGTATTGTTTGGGAAAGGCTACTCCGTCTAAGATTTCAAAGATAAGTCTATCTATCAGGAATAGGATCAATATCGCACTTGTATCTAAAGATATAAGATATACTAGTATTTTTTCAAATAAACCAGTAGATATATATTAGAGACACGTATGTGTTTGTGCACGAGTGGAGGGTGCGAGTGTATGGTGCGTTGAGTGCATCTTCATTGTGTTCCAAATTCACATAAATGCACAACTTAACTAGTGTCCACATGGCTATGGAACAATTCGGCCGACGTTATTGTTTAAGCTGTGGTGTTTTGTTAATCTCCATTTGATCTGTCCTTATTAGGGAAAAGTACACAGGCAAGCACGTCCCGAATACGTACTCTTGAGTGATCGCGTAGCAGTCAAAAGTTGACTAGCTCGTATTGAAATGGTACCGCAATCGTGCGACACGACGTACGCCACCTTTAATCAAAGACTCTTGCGCTTACAACTTTGCACGGTGTAACCAGAAACAGAGGTTGTTCCCCGGATGGGACTCGTATCCAAGTAGGTACTAGGTAGCTCCATTTTTACTTGTTTAGGGCGGCCCCTTTGGAATATGAGATTTTTTTTCCTGTTTTCTACGTTTTTCTCGTGAAATTGAACTGTTTTTTTAAAGATTTTTGCACAATTTTTGTGAAATTTTTGTGTTGTAAAGAGGCCAAGTCAACGTTTAGGCAATGCTTCACCATTCCTCTCTTATCAAAAGTGTTTAATATTGTTTATTCTTTATTTTGTGGTGATTTATTTTCTGCCTATTTATACTAAGATTTTAAATAAAAAAATGAATGACAAAACATTGAATCAGAGCTATCAAGTATTTAAAATCGGCATAATGCAGCAGATTCCAAGTTCCCAGTGCACTGTGTACTACCTCTGCATATAATTTACCAACAGAGATGCCTACGTCGCATAAACAAGATTACCATGCACCAACCACGCTTTTGCATCGATCATGTCCATGCGACCATGCGTACAAAATAAAAGAATGATTTCCAAAAGTCAACTTCCGAGAGTGCAAGGGCATATTGATACGAGAATAGACTCAGGTAGCGAAAATGACTTCATGGCCATGTTTCTTAGTATGTGATTTTAGTGATTGAGTGGCCACATAATTATATTATGATTTGTCAAGAGTGTTGAGGCCAGATATTCTATCCTATATCTGTACACTGCATAAAAGGAGATGACAAGCTCAAGTCCAAATTTGAAGGACTACGAACTTACCAAATCTGAATGAAAATGATGTAATACGAGTATAGTAGTCTACCTAACTCTTGCACTTAATGGAGAGTGTTTTGGTGAATATAATAGGGGGAGAGTCGAATCAACAGCATTCCCATAAGTGATTGGTAGCACAACATCAAACCAAAGTAGGTACACATGTCTACGACTAAAGAGTATATATATTTTATAAATAAATTGCCATCATCTGAAAATAAAACATCAATGATAAAACTGCCATGCTTCATGCTCCAGTGCTTCAGTAAGTCCTTGGCAGTGGTCAGAATCCAGAGAACCAGCAGAAGATGCCCTTCAGGAATCAGCTTGGGTTCCCACTGCAAAAAAAAGTAAACGTCAACCTTCCAAGAGTCAATTATAGAAGCAAACAAAGAGTTTTGTCGTGCTTCCAAACAAAGACATGACGGATGCTTCCAACTGCTAGAATGCTAGAATGGAGGTTCCAGAATTCAACTGTGGGCATCACACGGTTTAGGAGACCCAACTGATCAAAACCAGTGGCATTTTGAGCAATCTGGCATCCGTAATCTTTAGAAGACTCACGTGGGGGTTATGATTTGAGCTATGTGAGATGCACATTGAGCATGCTCGAAAGAATTAGCCGAAGAAAAATCACAGTTTGAGGAGAATCTTGCATTTGCAATTGACAGACAGGACCATACACAATACAACGTCAGATGAGAGTACGAGGCTATCGCACAAACACACGAATATACGACACAATGGCCCTAATTCTTTGATTAAATAATATTAAATACATGACAAGGATTGGTAAAAAAAAATCAAGGCAGTCAAAGTCAAAATGCATGGCGGGTTTTCTTCCTTGCTGTTTGGGTGTGCCAACATGAGTTAAACGCCATTTGCAATCCAAATTGCTCACACATGTTCTAAATGCACAACAATTCAATTAACCAGTGAGTTTCGGCTTGAGATGGATGTGCAGCCTCAGTGGCAAACACACTGCGTTCAATTACATCTGATGCGCTTCTTGTAAGTACTTCTGATGACATGTCCCAGTTGCCACTTTGCCGATCCCAGCTTGAATGTCTTACCCGTACGTCACTCCCAACTGTAGGAATCTGATTCTGAACCTGCCACAAGCTTGGCATTGACTATGCCGTCCACCTCATTGCTGTGACGACCTTCCGTTTCTACATCAACGACCACATAATCGCGCCACTGAGAAATCTTCGGAAGACGCTACCAATTTCAAGACCATCTTCAACTTTTGACCGGGGACCACCAAGGCACCAACTGGTTCTTCAAACTCCCTACCGAAAACTGTTGGAGGTTGCACTTCCTCTTGCTCATACACCCAGATCTTGTGTTTAGAAGGCTTTGTCTTGCTGCAGAAGACTTCTAGGAAGTTATTCAGACACCCTTGATTATAGATATTAGGTCTGCTGTCTGATCTGTACCGAAAATTCTCGTACGTAGTCTGCAAAATCAAAGCATCAGAACGGAAGCTGCGGCATCGCTTCCAGTCATTATACAGCTATTATCAAAAGATTACGCCGATGAAAAAAAATACTATCTAAATATAGACATAGACTAGTAACCTAAAATCCCAACTACATCATAGAATGTATCAAGTAGTAGGCACGTACCCTTCTGATATTTTAAAGCATGATTTGGACTGTTTAAGTTGATAAAGATCAAATGGAAAAACTAAACAACGCTAAATGGCCCTACAGATTTTTTACATAAATTGAAAAAAAACTACAAACATTTTCAATATTCTCCATGGAATCAACAAAAAAGAAACTACACTTTAAAAATACAGAAAGAGTAGCTGCAACTACAGCACCACAAACCTAACCATTAAATTATCATCACAAGCTGTACCAAGACTTCTGGTTAGCATTCAATTTGTGAAATTTACATTTTTCAAAGAAATAGCATTCATGGATGAAACAAATTCTTGATCAAGAAAAAAAAAAGAATTACTCAATCTTGTGAGGAGCTAACCAAGTGGGTCCGACCCCTCCCCAGACCCCGCGCAAGCGGGAGCTCATGCACCGGGCTGCCCTTTTTTTTTACTCAATCTTGTGAGGGAGCTAACCTGGTTGGTGCTAATGAGGTACAAATGAAATCCAGTGAGTCCACCAACGAACCAGAGCAATGAAACAATATATCAAAAGCCCCAAAGAAGCTGGATAGTGTTTGAAAGCCTTCCATACTGTTGGATAACCCTCATCCATGAGAAACTTGATGCACAAGGCCGACATTGCAAGTACATAAATGTAGAGAAGAGTCGAGGAAGAAACAAACAGGAAAAAGTACTGGTAATTGCGATGCACAATGTAAAAATGAGCCAATAAAGATCACGTTAAAAGAAGGCAAGATAACAGAAACTGAAACAAAAATTCCTAGACATTGAAAGAAATCATTCTTTCAACATAAAAGTTCAGAGCACGCGGTACTTTGAACTAAATATTTCCAGTAGGTGATCCTGTGATATGGAGGTGGGTTCAGTGGGATTGCAGAATTTTATAATTCTTTTGCCAGTGAATAGCTTATACAGACTATCATAAAGCACCAGTATAATTTGTGGTTTCTAGGATTTATTGCCAGTTATGCACATTTGAGAAACTGGTCAGGATGGAATAAGCCAATAAGGTCACACTGCACCTTAACAGAGTCATAATCATCTGCCAGTATTGAGAGTAAAGAATAAGTACAGAAACAGGTTACATGTCCAACAAGTATACAAGAATAGTACTGTCGGAGCGTGAGCTCCGGCCGGGTGGCAGAATGCACCCGCCCGATCCTAAGTACTATGAGTAGTTAGGGGGAGCGATCGTTGATAGCTACGTAGTGAAGGCACGATGGAGACGCAAGGGTTTAGAGTGGTTCGGGCCGCCGGAGCGTAATACCCTATGTCCACTGGAGGTGTGTCCTTGTATTTGCTTGAGTGTGAAAGAAGTGAAGAAGATCGTGTGTCTCTTTCTGAGGATCCCCCCAGCGTGTCCTTCTACGTCTCGCATGCCTCCCCTTTTATAGTCCAAGGGGTGCATGTACATGGTGACCGAGGCCCGACAGGTGGTCCCGGCCTGCTATCTCTACTCCGCAGAGTTCCCTTATGCTGACTTGGCTTCTTGGCTTATCTCCGGCGGAGGTCAGGGCCTTCGGCTACCCCTCCGTTGATATGTCCTGTGCTCCGTTGCCGTGATGACCTTTGATCCCTGCGCCTTGTATCTGCATCTGCCGCAGCAGTATGGCGCCGTCCGGGAAGTAGCCCCGCCGGCCTGGTGCAGTCCGGAAGTGTCGCCACGCCGCCCTGGCTTGCGCTGCTCGGTCCAATCCGCCGTTGTACCCGGCGGTATGGCTCCAGGGGCAGGAGTGGCAGGCGGCGTGCCGGCGTGACATTACAGGTAGGTTGCGGCGTGCCACAGTGACCCTACCGTAATAGCCTGGGCGTGGCTGACGCGTGCGCGCGGCGCAGCCCATGCCGCGTACGGTGTACTTGTTTATGCGGTTTAACCCCCGATATCCGGCGGGAAGTTGACCGCTACGCCTTGTCATGGTTGCCGCTCCTTGGTAATGCGCGTCCCGCAGTATGGTCGCTGTCGCCTGTCAGCGGCGGTGCCAGCGCCTGTCAGCGGATGTCAGGGCACGCCCACCTGCCCGCAATGAATGCGGTAGGTGGGCGTGGCCCGCAGCCGGAGGCCCCGCCGCAAGCCTTGGGGACACGTGGCGGCCCCGAACCAAGCTGCCGCGGGGGCGGACACCCGCCGTAGTTCGCAACTTCCTCGCTGGGTGAATGGCACGTGGCTGCTCCGGACCTCCCCAAGCTGGATCGGGTTCGGCTCCCCTCTTGGGGACGTAACGCGCCCTAACTGAGGTCCGGACCTCGCGGGAACAGGCCCGGGATTTCCATATGGACCCGGGGTGCAGTCCGGCCACAAGTGGTGGGCCAGAACTGCTTGCGAGTGGCTTTGGGCTCTTTCCTTACTGAGACACGTGGCGACACTGGCCGCTCCCTCTGGTTGGCGGGCAGGCCAGGACCGTTGGTCCGCAAAAAGGGAAAAACCCTCTTTGTCAGGCTGCGTGGAGCCTTGTTAAGGGCAGTACTTAGCTTTTGTCCAGTATAAGCGGGTACCCGGTTTGCTAGGTACCGACAGTGGCCCCTGGGCCCACCTTAGGTGAGCTTGGGAACCTAAGGTGGGTCCATCAGCGCTTATCGTTTGCGCCATCGGGGGCTCCGTGTGGCCTTTGGCCCCGGCCCCCTCGACCCACACCGGATCACATGGGCGCCTGACGGGCCCCCACGATCCGGTCGTGCCAGGTCGTGGGAATTTTCCCGAGCTTCGAGGGGGCAGGCCTGCGCCGGCAGACGAAGCGACGGGCCGCCTGCCCACCTCTCCGCAGTTATGGCGGGGGCAGCGGATCGCGCGCTTGGCCGCGCGAAAGCCGAGTGACGGTTTGCGTTCTTTCTCACCCGGTTTCTTACCCGCCTGTCGCCGTTAGCGGCCCCTGGGGCCCCTTGTCAGAGGCCGGACGGGTTGCGGGTGCGTCCGTGCGTGTATGTTTAAAGTATGTAGTGCACCGATGGCTCCGTTAAATAGGGTCTTTGACCGGATGCATGGTACGCTTTTTCAGGCTTCGTCTCCGCTCCTTTAGCAACCGCAGCCGCGCCTTGCCTTCTTCGCCGCAGAGCTCTTGCCCTCGCTGGTGCCGCGCATCCCCATTGCCTTTCGCTACTCCAATCCATGGCGATGGGTCTCGGTGATCCCGCCAACTGGCAGTCTGAGGAGGACCTCGACATCGTGCGTCGCCTCCTTGGCTGGATGGACGCGACGCGTTGCAACGGCGTTCGCGCGGGCTCCCTCCCCCTCCGCGATCTGCGGCCGGGGGAGTTCGCGCTCTTCGTCTCCTACCTCTACTGCGGCCTGGGGGTGCCGATCTCGTCCTTTTTCCTCCTGCTGCTGGAGGGATACGGGCTGCAGCTCCAGCACCTCACCCCCCACTCCATCCTCCAGGCGGCGATCTTCGTCCACCTCTGCGAGATGTTCGTGGGGGTGCCGCCCTGTGTGGCGCTCTTTCGCCACTTCTTCTCGCTAAAAGATTTCGGTAGGAGCGCGAGCGACATCGGCGGCTTCTACTTCGTGCTGAGGGGGTCCGGGAGGTCGTCGATCTACCTTCCCCCTTTTTCCAGCGCCAAGTGGGAGAACTGGCGCAACGACTGGGTGATTGCGAGGGCGGACCCGAACGACCGGCTGAAGCTCCCGGAGGGCGGTCCAACCTCGCCCCGCCTGGAATGGGGTGCTCCTGCGGACCTGCTGGGCGACTTCTCCTCCGTGCTAGTGAGGATCACCGAGCTCGTTAATGACGGGCTCACCTCGATGCACGTCCTCGCGGACTTTCTCACGCGAAGACTCGCCCCCTTGCAGCAGCGACCGAGGCGGGCATGGAGCTACACCGGCCCCAACGACTGCAGCCGGATTGCGCGGGGCGAGGTCAACAACCTGACGCCGGGAGAGCTAGAATCTTTGATGTGCCGCGTCGTGGGTGAGGCATTCGCCCCCGAGCAGCTGATTTTGCCCGCCGCCATCGTGCCGCTCTGCAGTGACCAGGCCCTGCGGACGGCGGTGCTCCGGGACATGCCGACACTCGACGACGCCGGGCTCGCGGCGCCGCAGCTCGGGGGCGACCCCAACCGGGGGATCAACATTGGCGACGCTCCGATCAGGAGCGCCCGCACTGGGGGCTCCACCCCTGTCGGCAAGGGAAAGGAACCCACGGCGACGGCTGGCGGCGAGGAGAGGTGGCATAGGCTGTCCCGCGGCGACGGGACCTCCGTTTCGGAGCCTGAGCCAAAGCGCCAGCGGACCACGGAGGGGGGAAGCTCGTCCGGGCAATGGGGGCGTCCTTCACCTCCGCCGCGCCCGGGCCAGCAGCACCAGCAGCGCCAGCAGCACCAGCAGCAACAGCAGCAGCAACAGCACCAGTAGCAACGACAGCGGGTGCCGCCGCTACCAAAAATGGGCCAGCAGCAGCAGCAGCAGCAGCAGGTGCCGCTACCGCCAAAGCCGGACCAACAGCAACAGCGGCAGCATGCGCCGCCGCCACCCAAGCCGGACCAGCAGCAGCATCGGCAGCAAGTGCCGCCACCGCCAAAGCCGGACCAACAGCAGCAGCGGCAGCATGCGCCGCCGCCACTCAAGCCGGACCAACAGCAGCGACGGGCTCTTGGCCTCCGAGGTCGCTGGACGGCGCAGACACCGAGGTAAGCTATTTTGGGTAGGTCCAAGCATTTTTGCAGTGTCGCTGTTAGTTCGTCGAATTTTCCCGATCCTCATTTCTTGCCCTGTTTAGGATATCTCGTCCGGTCGGCTCCTCCGCGGCTGCTCCTTCCGCTGGTGCTGTCCCACCCAGCGGGTCCGGCAGTCGGGCGGACACGACAGAGGTGGTCGCTCCAGGTGGTCCGACGCCGGGAGTCGCGACGGAGAAGACCGCACCGGGCGGATCGACGCCAGAAGTTGCGACGGGGTCCGGGGCCCCTCGTCCAACCGAGGGCGGCTTGGAAGAGGTCCAGGGTCGGCCGCACCTGCCCTTGCTAGGGGCGCCGGCTCTCTCCAGCGTGCTGCGCCGAGGACTCCAGGCCCTGGAGAACGTCAAGGAGGCGTTCCAGCTGGAATGGGCGCAGCTGCAGCAGGAGCGTGAGCGCTTGGCTGGCTGGCTGGCCCGCCTGGGGGAACAGATCCACGCCACGTCCTCTCAGTACTCCCAGGTCCGCGCGGAACTCGCCGCCGCCCGCAGGGACCTCGACGCCGACTGCGAGGCCTATGAGAAGGAGCTACAGCTGTTCGCCGTCCGAGAGCGTGCGGTTGCACTCCGGGAGAAGACGGTCGCTGTGGACGAGGCGAAGCTGAGGCTCGATCGGGCCGAGCTGGAGTCCGAGATGTAGGGGATGGAGCGGCGCAGGAAGGAGATGCTGGAGGTGTCCGAGACGCAGCTCGCCATCAATAAAAAACTTGACGAGAAGGGGCGGCGCTTGACCAACGCGAGGCGGCGGTCAAGGCCCTCGAAGAGACCCTTTCTCAGCGCGAGGCTGCTGCCAAAGCCCTCGAGGACTCCGCTTCCCAGCGCGAGGCGGCGGCCAGGGCCCTCAAGACGGAGGCCTCCCGCCTGTCCGGTACCCTCAAGGTCCGAGAGGACTAGGTGAAGTCCCGGGGGGCGGAGCTCGACGAGTAGGCGAAGCAGCTCCGAGCAGGGCAAGCTGCTTTGGAGCAGCTGAAACGGGAGGCCGCCCAGCAGGCACTGGCGGAGAGTCAGGCGCAGCTGCGCGCCGACCTTCGACATTTCGCCGACTGGGCTGGGGAGGCGAACACCGCTCTGGTGCCGCTCAGGTTGAGTCCGATCCAGGTGCCGGAGCCGCCGTCGACCATGGCGGACGCTCTCCCCGTCCTTCACTCTGCTATGGAGCGGCTCCGGCGCTTGGATTCCACGCTTGCGGAGCGCCTTGAAGCCGAGGGTCGCGATCTGCTCCGTGCCGTGGCGGAGCACCTGCTGGTCTGCTTCCGGAGCCACGACCCCGCCATCTCCCTGGATCCGGTTGTCGTTGGTCCGGTGGAAGAAACAGAGGCCGCCGCCCGGGAAAGCGTGCGGGAAGTGGTTGAGATCGTCGCCGCTCGGTTCCAGCGGGCCCCTGCGGATGAGGAGCCGGATGCACCGGAGGCGGGAGTTCCCCCAGCGCCATAGAGGCTTTACTTGCCTTCTTTTTATTTCTTTTTCTATGAAAGAAGTGATATCTGGAATAAAAATAGAGAGTGTGACTTATCTATATCACTTCTCTTATTTCTTATTGCGTGCTGGCATGGTGCTACCTGACCCCCTTGTGGCCTCTGGGTCTACCTAGGGTGTGCCTTAGCGAACCCGAGGTGGGCCCATCAGCATTCTTTCGTTCGCCTCATGCTTCTACCGCCTGGTCTGCGAGGGCTCTGGCCGTGGGGCCCCGCACAGCTAAGCCTTATCGGCTGTGTGGGCTATTGCCGGGCCCCACGGTCTGGCGATTCAGATCGTGGGAATCCCCCGCCTTTTGAGGCGGCTGGCTCGTGTTGACTGGTGACACGATGCCGTGCTGACGCCGCACCGGCCGGTTTCTTTCCTTCTTATTAAATGCGGTCGCAGCGGTTCGTTCGCCTACATACGTTTGTACTGCCGGCGGGGCGCCCGAGGGGCGCGGTGGGTCACGCGCGTGCTCTCCGTAGGGTCTCTCCCGTCCCTCTATGTCCAGTCTTGTCTCTGCTGGCGGGCAGGGCATCGGATGCTCTCCTGCCCTATCGCAGGGATAGGTCACCTCACTCTCAGGCGGCGCAACCCTTACAAAGGCGCGCGCTCTCAGTCTGACCCAGGCACGTCAGAAGGAAATAGTGCGCCCGTGGGCCGCGCTCCTTACCACGCCTTGGGCTTGGCAGCCGCAGTGTCTCGGGCTATCCCTATAAATAGGGGCATGCCACCCCGTCCTCAACACAACTTCTCCAATTGCATAGTCAAGTAAGGTAGGGTAGAACATGGGACTCCCTTCCTCTCCAGGAGGGGCATGGCCCCTTCCATGCAGCAAGGCATGGGGAGTTTCTCCAAGAGTATTTCCTCAAGTTGGGAAAGATACTCTTAGGATAGCTTGGGAGTGTTCCCATGGAACCCATCTTCTTTGGCTATGAGTTTCTTCATATGAGTGCCGATTTTTGGCTACGAGTGTCTTCATAGGGGACACCTGTAGCCAAGCTCCCTCCCGACGACCCCACACCTGCGTGGCTGTCGAGGGGGGTCCGGCACCGGCAGTGGGACAGGGCACTCCTGAACCACTGCCAAGTGCTCCACAGCGCGCGCTCGGCGGCAGCGTGGCTGGAGGCGGCGTGGCCACGGCGGGAGCTCAGTAGCTTCGCCACCGTCTCCCCGTCGCTGGCGCCGATGCTCCTCGGCTTGCGCGCCCCGCGGACCCCGAGCTGTCTGTCGCGCTCGGCCGCGTTGGTTCCGCGCGGTTGCCACCGAGGATGCCATCGCGGTTGAGCTCTCGTGCCGCCTGTGGATCTTCTGCCCTTGCCTTTGGCAAGAACAGAGCCCCCTTCAATCCGGCTTCAAGTGTATCTTTTTCTTTTCTTTTTTTTGTAAGATATTTGGATGGACAACTTATGAAATGAGGGAGGATGTGCGTTGTGACTTATCTGTATGTTGTACCTTCCCTCTTTCCTGTTGCATGATGGCATGGTTTTGCCTGACCCCTGGCCCCTGGTAGGTAGGCTCTAGTTTTGAGGCTGGCTACCACCAAGTCAGGAATCAGACCTGCATGCAACTCATGGTAGATGTTAGTAGTAGACCCGCGGGACTCTATTCTGAGTCGACTTTTCTCGACTGATTGTGGTCCGGCGTTCCTGGGTGCATGGTCCGTGACCAAGATGCCCGGATGGGAATAGTAGGGTGCACAGGCTTAGGGTGCAGGACCAGGCTAAGGCACTGTACAGCCCCGACTATCCCTGTTTCAGGTATCTTAGACACGGACCGGCTCCTGACGCTACAGGCCTCTTTCAGCGAAACACATCTTTCTCAGGTGCCTTAGGGCTTTACGGGACTGGACCTTGTTGGTCAGGGTCTGGAGAGCTTGCTAATGGCGAGGGTGTGGTGCGGCGTGCTGCACGCTCTGTTCCTGGTACTGGGGAACTTGCGGCGAGGTGGGGAGTGTACAGTGCTTAGGGTACGGGACCAGGCTAAGCAGCTGACGACTCCGGGCCACCAAGGCAAGTTCCTTTTTTCGGGAGCTGGCCCCCAGCACGGCGGACCACACCCGAGTGACTAGACAAGATATTCCTCACCTGCTCTCAAGTCAGATTTTCCCGTTTCAAACTTTAGGCGATAATAGGGTACCGGGCGGGGGTTAGTGATAACGATATTGATAGGGAGATAAGGAGATAATTGAAATCATCGCAAAGGCAGCAACAGGGGCAATTTCCTTTATTTATAAGGTGAAACCATGTGACGTCAGCCAGAGGCCGGGATTACAAGGGCGGACCTCCACCGCTCTGGACCACATGGTGGTATTATCTACTTTATAAAGAAAGAAAAAAGGCCTGCTTCTGCCTATGGATAAAACTTACGGAGGTGTTCGATGTTCCATGGATTTGGCAGCGGAACGCCCTCCTCTGTGGCAAGACGGACGCAACCGGGGCGACTTACTTCCGTCACCTTGAAGGGCCCCTCCCAGCTAGGGGAGAGTTTGTTGAGCCCTTCTCGGTTTAGGATGCGTCTCAGGACCAGATCCCTAGGTTGGAGGACCCTTCCCTGCACGGTCCGTTCATGATAGCGCTTGAGCGCCTGGTTGTACCGTGCGTTCCGGATTGCCGCTTGCCACCGTTGCTCCTCGACGAGGTCGATGTCGTCGCGCCTGTCCTGTTCCTGCAAAGATTCATCAAAAGCTTGGACCCGTAGGGAGCCCAAGAGAATCTCTGGCGGGAGGCATGCTTTGGCCCCGTACACCAGGAAGAACGGGGTTTCCCCGGTCGCTCGGCTGGGTGTGGTCCGGTTTCCCCACAACACACAGGGGAGCTCATCGATCCACTTGGCACCGTGCTTCTTTAAGCAGTCGTAGGTGCGAGTCTTGAGCCCCCTGAGGATTTCCACATTAGCCCTTTCTACTTGTCCATTGCTCCTGGGGTGTGCTACCGACGCGAAGCATAGCTGGATGCCAACGCCGTCACAGTAACCCTGGAAGACTCGGCTCCTGAACTGGGTCCGTTGTCCGTTATGATACGGTTAGGGACGCCGAACCGGCATACAATGGACTTGAGGAAAGCTGTTACGGTTCCTTGGGTGATTTTCACCACTGGGGTTACCTCTGGCCATTTTGTGAATTTGTCAATGGCAACATGGAGGTATCGGTACCCACCGACGGCCCTAGGAAATGGTCCCAGGATGTCTACCCCCCATACCGCGAAGGGCCAGGAGGGCGGAATCATCTGCAGCGGCTGAGCTGGTGTGTGTATCTGCTTTGCGTGGAACTGGCACGCTTTACAGGACCTTACCAGCTCGGCTGCATCCTAGAGAGCTGTCGGCCAGTAAAATCCGTGCCGAAAGGCTTTACCGACCAGCGTACGGGATCCCGAATGATTCCCGCACTCGCCCCCATGGATCTCCGTGAGTAAATCACGGCCCTCTTCCCGGGTTATGCATCGCATGAGGATGCCGTTGGCGCCACGCCGGTAGAGATCCCCTTCTACCAGTGTGTAGCGTTTAGCCAACCGCACTATGCGCTCAGCAGACACATGTTCATCGGGAAGGATTTTGTCCTTCAGGTAGTCCCGGATTTCGGAGATCCATGCATCGGGACTGCCCTGAGCCAATGGATGTGTCCCTGATGACGTGCCGGGGTCATCAGTCCACACGATCCTTGATGGCCCCCAGAGGTGGAGGACCATCGGGACTGCTAGCTTCGAGGTGCTAGTTCCGCCCCCTTCACCCAGTTCGGCTGGCTGGGCGGTTGGTCTCAGTAGCTGTCTTTCGAAGACGCCATCGGGTACTGGGCCCCGAGTTGATGCTCTCGCGGAGAGATCATCTGCTACTGAGTTGAGGTCTCTTGGAATGTGCTGCAGCTCCAGGACCTCAAAGTCTTTCTCGAGCTCCCTCACTCGTATGAGGTACGCTGCGAGCTGGGGGTTGTTGCAGCAGCACTCCCCCCGGACCTGTCTGATCACCAGCTGGGAATCTCCTTTGACTAGGAGCTGCTTGATTCCTAGTGATTGGGCGGCCATTAGCCCGAAGATCAAGGCTTCGTATTCTGCCATGTTGTTGGTGGCTTTGAACTCGAAGCGTACTATGTACTTTACTTGATCTCCGTCTGGGTCCACAAGTACCACACCTGCTCCGGATCCCCTCTCGCGGGTGGACCCATCGAAAAAGAGCGTCCAGTGTGGCTCGGTGAAAACCCGGACAGACTTGCATGGCTGTGAAGGACCCGCCCCAGACTGCGGGCCTCTCGACTCAGCGGCAGTGGGTGTTCATTCCACGATGAAGTCTGCCAGGACCTGGCTCTTGGTAGCGCTGCGGGGCTGGAAGCCGAGTTGGAATTCTGCCAGCTCCGCAGCCCATTTGGCGATACTCCCGGTGGCGTTAGAGTTGTGCAGGATCGCTCTTAGCGGGTAAAAGGTCACCACAACAATCTTATGCGCCTGGAAATAATGGCGCAACTTTCTAGAAGCTACCAGTAACGCATAAGCGAACTTGTGAGTTTCCAGGTACCTGGCCTTTGCCCCGTGGAGGACCTCGTTGACGTAATACACCGGCCTCTGGGTGGTCCGGACCCTTGCGGAGGATCCCGGGCCACCCGCCTTTGTTAAGTCAGCATCCTGGGCAGCCCACCCCTCTGCCTCTGGCAGCTCACTACCTTAGCAGGGTAGGGTGTCGGTCGGACCTCCGGTTTCGGAGCCGGTCGTTGTTTCTGCGGTGGACGGACCACCGCCTTCCACTCGGGGGGTCCCGGTCCCTCCCTCGTGGGGGTGCTCTGGTCTCTCAGCGACCAGGACCATGCTGACTACCTCGGATGTTGCTGCGAGGTAGAGATACAGAGTCTCACCAGGCTCTGGCGCCACCAAGATGGGTAGTGTGGTGAGATGCTGCTTCAGTTCTTGGAAGGCTTGTTCAGCCTCTTCGGTCCATATAAATGGTCCGGACTTCCTCAAAAGCTTGAAGAAGGGCAGGGCTCTCTCAGCTAGCCTTGAGATAAAGCGGCTGAGGGCTGCCAAGGACCCGGTGAGCTTCTGCAGGTCCTTGATGCAGGCAGGTGGCCGCATAGCCTCGATCGCCCTGATCTTGGTTGGGTTTGCCTCAATGCCCCGGTGCGATACCAGGAAACCCAACAGCTTACCAGCTGAGACGCCAAAGACGCATTTCTTGGGGTTCAGCTTCGTGCGCGTTGTGCGCAGCCTGTCGAAAACGAGGGTCAGGTCCTCCAGCAAGGTTGACCCTTCCCTGGTCTTGACAACGATGTCATCGACGTAAACCTCGACTATATTTCTGATCAGGTCACGGAACGTAAAGTTCATGCCACGCAGAAATGTGGGTAAAGCATTACTCAGACCATAAGGCATTACAACGTAACAGTACAGACCATCTACCGTTACAAAGTCTGTATGTCTCTTATCCTCTTCGTTCATCCGGATCTGATGGAACCCGGAATACGCATCCAAAAAAGACAGAAGCTCACACCCGGAGGTGGAATCTACTATCTGATCTATGCGCGGAAGGGGATAAGGGTCCGGAGGACACGCCTTATTGAGGCTGGTGTAATCGATACACATCTGAAGCTTCCCGTTTGCCTTAGGGACAACTACCGGGTTGGCTAGCCACTCGGGGTGATGGACCTCTTCGATGAAGCCCGCGTCTAGAAGCTTCCGGACCTCCTGACGGATGAAGTCCTGACGCTCCACGGACTGCCTTCGTGGCTTCTGCCGCACCGGCTTGGCATCCGGGTTGATCTTCAGACGGTGCTCAATCACCTCCCTAGGGATCCCGGGCATTTGTGACGGTTCCCAGGCGAACACGTCAACATTTGCTCGGAGAAAGGCAACGAGCGCGTCTTCCTATTTTTCCCCCAGATTCCCCGCGATGCGGGTGGTCCGGGAGGCCTCCGCCCCGATGTGGACGGTCTTGACTGGCACGTCTTCTGGGCCAGCTGGGCGCACCTTGGGCACCTTCGGGTCCTTCGCAGGAGCCTTAATCCCAGAGGCTAAGGGGTCGGCCCCCTCGGGGCCCGCTGCGTCAGCAGCGAGGGCGTGGAGTTTCTCCACGGCGGCGACCGCGGCGAGGCGGACCCCCGGCACGGTGAGGACACCAGCCGGGGAGGGCATCTTCACGACCAAGTACCCGTAATGGGCTACGGCCATGAAGCGGTAGAGCGCCGGTCTGCCAATGATGGCGTTGAACAGCAGGTTTACATCTGCAACGTCGAACTGGACGCTCCCTGTGCGGAAGTTTTCCGGTGTCCCGAAGGTGACCGGGAGGTCGATCTTCCCCTTCGGGTAGACCGACAGCGGGCCCACTCCGGAGAATGGGCGCGACGGAGCCAGGCGTGACTCCGGAATCTGCAGCTGCTTGAAAGCTGCGTAGCTGATGATGTTGAGGGCGGCCCCGCCATCGATCAGCACGTGGTAGAGCCGGATATTGGCGACCACCGGCGACGTGATGATCAGCAGTAGGCCGGCCCCGGCCATGTTCTCCGGGCAGTCGGATGGCCCGAAGGAAATGGTGGTGTTCCTCCACTTGAGGTGTGGGGCCACCTTGGGGACACTAGGCTTGACCGAGAGGACCTCTCGGCGCAGGGCCTTCACGTCTCGCCGGGAGGAAACCTCCCAGCTCCCGCCGTACATGACGTACAGCTTTTTGCGACGCTCGTTGTCGCTGGAGTCGGAGTCGGAGTTGGCCAGAGCGTAGATGCTCTTGAGCTCCCGCTCCGGGGGCTAATAGCCCATCTCCTTGCCCCCAGCGGTGGCTCCGCCGTCGCTGGTTGCCTTCCCCTTGCCAGGCCGCTGGCGTGGGGGCGAGTCGTCCCTGGGCGGGCGTTCCCGTCGCTCGTTGAGGCGCCGCTGCACGAGTTTCTGTATCTCGCAGCAGTCGGCGGCGCTGTGGCCGCTGTTGGGGTGAACAGGGCATGAGCCGCTGCTGTTCCGCGCCTGTTGCCTCGGGCGCTTGCCGTTGGCGTCACGGCCGCTAGGAGCAGCCGCGGCTACGGGGGCTCCCTCCAAGGACCTCTGAGGGCGTCGGCCCTTCTTCTTCTTCTTGCCACCCTCTCGGGCGGCACCGGCAGAGCCTCCTACTTGGGCAGCCGTATTTTGCTGAGGGGAGTGCCATGCACGGCCCTCAGCGGCTTCGGCGCATTTGTCTGCCAGCGCATACAGCGTGGCGACGTCCTGCACCTGGTGGATCGCTAGCTTCTCCAGCATCTTCTCATCACGGACGCCCTGCCGGAAGGCGGTGATGATGGATGCATCGGAGATGCGGGGAATGGTACCCCGTACCTTGGCGAAGTGTGCGATGAATGCCGGAACGGTTCTCCGGGTTCTTGCCGCACAGCATGGAGGTGGGCCTCCACGCCGTACTGCTGGCATGCACTGGCGAAGTTCGCGATGAACTGCGTGCATAGCTCCTCCCAGGATCGGATTGACCTAGGGGTGAGGTTCATAAGTCAAGTCCGGGCTGGCCCAGACAAGGCGACATGAAAGTATGACGCCATGACAGCGTCATCTCCACCAGCCGCTGAGATAGCGGTGACGTACACCTGCAGAAATTCTGACGGGTTGGTGGTCCCGTCGTACTTCTCCGGCAAGTGTGGCCGGAACTTTGGTGGCCAACGCGTGGAGCGAACGCCGTCTGCAAGCGCGGCACAGCCGACTCCAGCCGGTATGACCCCCGGCGGTGTCTGCGCTCCGGCCGGAGCCTGCGCATAACCCGGGGGCTTGGGCGCCGCAGCAGCGAACACGGCGTCAAGGTTCTTGCCTTTGACGGCGTTCGGCTGCAACCGTGGTTGCTCCACAGTTGTATGGGTGCCTGCTCGCCGGCGGTTAAGCTCGGCTCGCAGGTCTTTCGTCGGCGCGCTCCTCACTGTGGGGGAGCGCATGGACGCTGCCGCGTCGTGCGGCCCGTGGCGATCCGACCTCCCACCATTGCTGGGTGGAAGTCGAGACCCAGCCCTTGACGAGCCGGGGGTGGCCTCAGCTAAGTGGATCAGGCGATCCACGTCGCTGCGCCATTGCGCGAGAGCGCTGGGGGAGGCTGCCGGCCCCGGAGGGTGGTTGAGCAGCTCCCTGGCCGCGGCGAGCGGTCCGCGAGCGGCAGCGCGGTTCGCCGCGGCTTCGTTTGCCGTCACGGCGCTGGCCACCGCAATGTTTGCCGCCACTACGTCTATCGCAGGGCGGCGAGGTGCTCGCGGCGTCCGCGCCGTGCCGTCAGAACCGTGGAGGGAGGCGTGCGACCCTGACGAAGCCACCTCCTCCGTCGCGGCTGCGCCATCGTGGATGTCGCAGGTGCGAACCATCATGCCGCGTGGATGTGGCTATCTGACGCTTGCCCCCTACCTGGCGCGCCAAATGTCGGAGCGTGAGCTCCGGCCGGGTGGCAGAATGCACCCGCCTGATCCTAAATACTATGAGTAGTTAGGGGGAGCGATCGTTGATAGCTACGTAGTGAAGGCACGATGGAGACGCAAGAGTTTAGAGTGCTTCGGGCCGCCGGAGCGTAATACCCTACGTCCACTAGAGGTGTGTCCTTGTATTTGCTTGAGTGTGAAAGAAGTGAAGAAGATCGTGTGTCTCTTTCTGAGGATCCCCCCCAGCGTGTCCTTCTACGTCTCGCATGCCTCCCCTTTTATAGTCCAAGGGGTGCATGTACATGGTGACCGGGGCCCGACAGGTGGTCCCGGCCTGCTATCTCTACTCCGCAGAGTTCCCTTATGCTGACTTGGCTTCTTGGGTTATCTCCGGCGGAGGTCAGGGCCTTCGACTACCCCTCCGTTGATATGTCCTGTGCTCCGTTGCCGTGATGACCTTTGATCCCTGCGCCTTGTACCTGCATCTGCCACAACAGTATGGCGCCGTCCGGGAAGTAGCCCCGCCGGCCTGGTGCAGTCCGGAAGTGTCGCCACGCCGCCCTGGCTTGCGCTGCTCGGTCCAATCCGCCGTTGTACCCGGCGGTATGGCTCCAGGGGCAGGAGTGGCAGGCGGCGTGCCGGCGTGACATTACAGGTAGGTTGCGGCGTGCCACAGTGACCCTACCGTAATAGCCTGGGCGTGGCTGACGCGTGCGCGCGGCGCAGCCCATGCCGCGTACGGTGTACTTGTTTATGCGGTTTAACCCCCGATATCCGGCGGGAAGTTGACCGCTACGCCTTGTCATGGTTGCCGCTCCTTGGTAACGCGCGTCCCGCAGTATGGTCGCTGTCGCCTGTCAGCGGCGGTGCCAGCGCCTGTCAGCGGATGTCAGGGCACGCCCACCTGCCTGCAATGAATGCGGTACGTGGGCGTGGCCCGCAGCCGGAGGCCCCGCCGCGAGCCTTGGGGACACGTGGCGGCCCCGGACCAGGCTGCCGCAGGGGCAGGCACCCGCCGTAGTTCACAGCTTCCTCGCTGGGTGAATGGCACGTGGCTGCTCCGGACCTCCCCGAGCTGGATCGGGTTCGGCTCCCGTCTTGGGGACGTAACGCGCCCTAACTGAGGTTCGGACCTCGCGGGAACAGGCCCGGGACTTCCATATGGACCCGGAGTGCAGTCCGGCCCACAAGTGGTGAGCCAGAACTGCTTGCGAGTGTTTTTGGGCTCTTTCCTTACTGAGACACGTGGCGACACTGGCCGCTCCCTCTGGTTGGCGGGGAGGCCAGGACCGTTGGTCCGCAAAAAGGGAAAAATCCTCTTTGTCAGGCTGCGTGGAGCCTTGTTAAAGGCAGTACTTAGCTTTTGTCCAGTATAAGTGGGTACCCGGTTTGCTGGGTACCGACAAGTACAGAATCATGTTACACATCCACCAAGTGATATTTAGGTTTATAACAATGAAGCGTATCGTGCTTCTAACAAGGAAATGCAATAGTTATACGTTGAGTATGCTAAATAGGGAACACTAAGAATGTATTAACCATGTAAAATGGTGCCAAATGCATTAACAACCTTAATATGATATGATTTTTTATTTCTTAACCATCCTTTCTCTTTAGTACAGCAGAGCTCAAAAGGAGACACAGAGGGCACCATATTACACACTTTAATCAGATTGTACAATCCAATATAAAATACATAAATACACTGGAACCATTTGATCGTAATTTCAATGCACTATAAGCATCAATAAGATAAAACAAACACAAGTATGTATTGGTATGTACATAACATTAGATAACACACTCTTAACACCAAAGTACCAAACGAGACCGAAACAGAGAAACTCATATAAGGCTGTTCCAACCTCCCTCCAGCGCTTTAATACCATGCTTGGACAACATTAAACCATTTTAATTTGCATTCATTTTAGTCCTTATTGTGCTCTAGAGTACTTGAAATCCTATTAACCAAAAGGGAGATTGGTGTTTATACCCCTATTATCCAGAGCACCTGGAAGCACTGAGAACAGTAGAGCGCATACTGACATAGTACAGAATGCAGACGCAAACCAGAGCCTACCAAAAAGCTACCACAAGTAGTGGAATTCCCCACGAAAGAACCGCAGAGAGGAACCCCACATTCCCTGTTCAAGAACTAGAAGTATGAAGTGGAGAGGAGTAGAGGAAAGAGAGGGCAGGATCTTTACATTGTTCCCTTTCCATTTCCAAGCCTCGTACACTCGCTGCGGACGCACCAGGGTGGACGAATGGTCCGGCTCCGGTCAGCGCGGCCTCATCCGAGGCGGCGTCCTCCTTATTCTTTGTCATCATGGCTATAATCACTGGCATCACATTCAGTCTCACCATCTTCACTATTTTCTGCAACATGCGCAAGGGAATTGGCTTGCAGCCTCTTGAAACATTTTACAAAGTCGGTTGCTTCTGAGATGAGAGCATTTTTAGCAGCCTTCAAACCACCAGCTTGCTGCTCAGATAGAGTCTTCCTAGAATCAGCAGCATTAGTACCTGGAGCCTTTTTGCGAGGCCTTCTAGTGCCTTCTCTACGTGACAATTGATCGATGTACTTCTCATGTAAGATAAAATTCTTTATAGGTTTTAGAACTGCTGGGCTTGGTTCAGATGGTTTAGTTCTTAACCTCGAAAATGATTTCTTTCGTGCTGAAGAACTTCCACTGCATTTGCCTAGAGAACCTGAATTCAAAAAATTGTCAGGAGTCCCCGGAGAATCTTCAAAAGATATGTTCAATTGTAAGGCACTCGGTGAGCTTTCAAAATATGAGAAGTGGTCAGCGTCTTGAGCTTGGTCATTGAGGCAATGCTTCTGCAGCAAATGCCTCACTGTCTTCTGTGCTGCTAGGCTCTTCTGTTTAGCAGTCTTTTGCCTTCCAATTGTAGGTTCCCAAAGATTTGAAAGTTTTGGATCAGACAATGTGATCTTTCCTATAGGAGAAAATGTTGTTTTACTTGTTCTGGGACGTGGAGCAATTGGAGTCGGTGTCGAAAGATCAGCGTGAATTCTGTTGAAACAGTCTTCAGCAGATCTCCCTGGCACCTGAAAAGATTTGTGTCAAAGATCACTGAGACTCCACACTTAAAAAAATACAGTCTGAAAAAGAAAAGCCAACTAGCACTATGAAACCTCAGATTATATTTATTGTGCGTTCAAGTCAATTAGTCCCCAAGTTTTTACGATTAAGTCATTAAATTTAATGGTAATTTTGTCGATTTGAGCCCCCTAGTTATCCGGGGTTTTTACATTCGATGTTTTATTTGTTTGAATTTGTCTAATCATCCCCTTTTTTCTAAAAAAATCAGCAAATCTGTATACTACAAAAGCAATAGAATGAACTGTTACTGGAACTTGATGTTTTTTGTTATAATTTTCCTACTAAAATGATGAATTAGAGTCTTTGTATATACCCCAAAAAATAGAGGAACCAAATTGATCAGCACAAGACTTCTCTCCAAAGAACATTCAAGAGTCGAGTTGATAATTGACAATTTTATTAACTTTCAGCTATGATCTTCATATGATGCCCACATCATATATTTTTTGAATCTTTAATAGTAAATAAGTATATAAAAAACATGTGAACAGGCCATGTGCACTGAGATCCATTTCTGAAAAATGCAAAAACACTTTTGGGCATAATACTTTAACTTCAGCATTTTCTCATCCCTTTTATGCAAGCAAGCCAAACTAATGTATAATACTATTTCTTTGGTCAGATTGCAAATTATAACAAATGAAAGAACCACTAAAGCAAATGACTTAAGACTCGGTACCATTTTGGAAACTCTCTTCCAGAAATGTGGGGATGGTCGAGCACTGAAGTAAGCTTTGCGCAATGCCATGTCCTGCTCTTTTGTCCAATCATCAGAACCACAAAAAATTTCCATTCCTTCTGTTTCGGTCCCACTTGGCTCATTGATGTTTTCATCAATGGTTGGCAATCTCTCACCACCATTTTTAGGCTTCACTGCGATGGGAGGGTCCTTTTCAATCCTTCTATGGATGGATTTTCTGGGTTCATCGCAAGGTGCTATTTCTTGGCAATATGCAGGCAATGGTTTGGGCCCCTCGTAACTTTGCTTCTTAAATGAAGCCCTCGTTTCCATGCCTCTCTTCCTCTTTCCTGTCAGCACTTCACAATGACTGGGCTTTAGCTCTTGCTTCTCACCATTTTTGTTACACATCTGCAATATTTTTCCTAGGATGAATGCCTTGGGGATCTTGACAAGGTGGCTGGGGCTCATTCTGGCTCCGCGCCAAAGGCTCCAATCCAGCATTTCTCCTATTCCTTTTAAAACTCCCTTGTTTTTTGTCTTCCCTGTGAGCATTTGTAGTCTTTTTATTACGAACTATTTCCCAGCAATTTGGCAACAACAGTGGATTGGCCAAACTCTTATCTTCTGGATGCAACCGTGGGGATCTACGGAGAGGCTTAACTGCTGATTGATCAGCCCTGGGCTTATATTCCTACAAGAGGGAGTTCAAATTACAATGGTACTTCTCATAAGCTATGAAAACTGAATCAAGCTTTCTAGGTAACAAACATCATAATGAGATTCCATGGGAATGGGATGGATGGAATCGGTAGGAAAAAAAAAATAAAGAAGTCGAGAAAGAGCAGCTCCTACCTCGTTTACTTCATCGTTGATCACAATTGGGTGCTCAGGATCTCTTCCGGCCAACCGCAGCGGCTGGCATTAGCGTGGCCACCTTTTGCTGTCTTGTTGGGGGCAGCCTGCTTATTCAATGTTTGGAGCTCCTTTTCCTCCTGGTTCTTGGTCTGGGAAGCGAGCTTCCACGTGGGCGTAGGGGGCGTATGGTGAGAGCGCAGCCGCCCCTTCCATGGCGTGCTACCGGTCGCCAGAGTGGAGGACTACTGGTTAGCAGATCCAAAAATAATAATTTCAGGTTTGAAGGTTATAGCACTGCTAATATGCACGGTAAAACCAATATTATCACGAAAAAACAAGGCCATCCAAAAATTGATGAATGCTGAATCCAGGGGCGGAGCTATATGATTTGAGCCAAGAATACAACATATCCACCAAATTTTGTATCCTGTAACCGCTTTGCAGTCGCCTTCGTTAGAAGCTAAGGTCAGATGAGAGAAGAGAGATGCGAGGAGGAGGTCTGCATTGCTCACCGTGGTTCTTAGCTCCCCCGTCGAGTCAGCACCAGGGGGCCGGCCGCCGGCCACGGAGTCACGTAGATGCAAGGAGAGAAGGGGAGGGGGCGCAGGGAGGCGCGCAGCCGGGTCCGTGGGGCAGGGGCGGCCGGACGGGGAGGGGCGCAGGGAGGCGTGCGGCCGGACGGGGTGGGGGCGCAGGGAGGCGGTAGGGCGGTGGGATCAACTGCAGGAGAGACGGGAACAGGATCGAGCAAGGGACCTCTTTTTTCCCTTCTGTATTTTTCCTTTTTCTTCTCTCTTATTAATACACTTAATTAATTTTCTAAAAAAATACACTTAATTAATATCACTTGATATTTCCATGCACATCTCATGGTTTATGGACCCTTTTCAGTCTAGACGAAGGCTACACTATTGCTCTAAATTTTCCTCGAAAAGAAATTCACACACTCCTATTCTTCTATATATTTTTTTTCGCATCGAACTATTTAATATTTTATTTATCCACCTTCAACTATCATCCCATTTATCTTTACACTAAATAAGATATAATAATACTAATAAATCATATTAAAGTCCAACAATCAACCAAATGAATATGGTTGAGTAAACCACAAATCAGTTTCAGATCAAAAATCTCATTAACTATAATTTTTGTTTCCTGACTCCACAAAACATATTGAATCCCTTGTGTATTCACTACCCAAGGATACCATGAACCATGGTAGGACTAGGTTATGCCGGGTCGCGACTTCTCAAAATCGCGCGACCCTTGTTTTATGCATGCGCACAGAAAATTAGGCAGTCTCAGTCCATCCCTTCACTCCGCATTACATGTCGGCTCATCTTTTACCTAATGTACCCGTGTTTGGATAATCACAGAACAACATGGGTCGCTTTCACGCTAACATCAGCAAGCAAAATATATAGTCTTTTTCTTTAGATGATCATTACTCTCACACCAAGCGTTCGTTTTAAATCCAATTGCACCATTGTGTTTCTTGTGGTGTGAACTACAAAATGAGATCTATGTTGCATATGTATTGTAGGCATATAACATACGGTAAAAGTTATATACAAAATTGATTGAAGTTATATATCAAAGTAGTAGCAAGTTATTATTTTAAAGTCGCCACTAAACTTGCCACTTAAAATGCATAAAAGTTATATACACATAGCTAATAAAACATTATAAATTTGTTGATGGACATTTAGTGTAACTTGCTACACCTTCTCTACATAAGTTGGCATATTATTTTGATATAATTTGTTGTATTGTCTACGTAAACTTGTTACTTCCAATTTATGTAAAGAAAATATACCAAACTAGCATGTAGGGACTGTGTAGCAAGTTGGTGACAAAATCCTGCCTAAGTTAATATATTATCTCTACGTAAGTTGTTATGGTTTGTCTATATAAATTTGATCAATAAGACTTTTCTTAGTCTGCACAGAAATTATGTATATAAGTTGTTGCACATGTGATGCATAAAACTATTATTATGCATACAACAAAACTTGACAGGTTATATAGAAGTATATAAGTGGCAAGTTTAGTAACGGTCTTAAAATAATAACTTATTGTTAGTCTGATATATAACTTTTAATCAGTTTTGTATATAACTTACTGTTTAATATTAAATGTCAAAACACATACAACATAGATCTTATTTTGTAAATCCTGTGATAGAAATACGATGGCAAAAATTAAATTTTAAAAGGACACCAAATGAGAAAGTAATAAGTAACACTTTTGTTTGTTTACATGATGGTTGATGTCACCTAAAAGAGACTCGTGATACCTTTTCATGATTATTATCTACGCCTAGCAGGCAGACTCTAGCTTCTAACTTAAGACACAAAGTGTGCGGATTTAGGAACGCAAAGCCTCTGATTCATGGGCTGTACACAGGCCACGGGGTCGCGAGCTTTGCATTACATGCGACCCCTCGCGCCATAGCGTTTGCGAACATAAAGGTTTTTCTCTGGACATCTGATGGTCACTATTTATGAAACCAAATAGACATATTGTAAAAATATACTTACACCGTCTCAAATTGTAAGGGGTTATCGGCTTATATTGGATTAATTTATTACTCTATGTATGTGTATTCAATATGTGTCTAGATTCATCGACATCCATACGAATGTGAACGGATAAAGAAAGAATTAGAACCTTTTACAACGTGGGATAGAAGGAGTATTTGATAATGGATCTGATGATACTTTTGAGGACTATCAATAGCGCATATTTATATAATATTGCATTGGTCAAACAAAATTTTTTGAATTGGAGCAAAACTAGAATGAGTTTTTTTACATGGAGTAGGCAAGGTGTATAGAAGTATGTAGCCAAATTCTCCTATGTACCATTCATTAGCTTAGAGTGGGTAGTTGCTCGGGACCACATGGACGTACGGTTGGTAAAGTGCTCTCAAATTTTGTCTAAAAAATTCAAGGATCAGATTAAAAAGGATTGAATCGTATTCCTATTCTATGAACAAACATTTGGATCATAAGTCATGACCCACTACCACCCCTAATGGACCTCTGCATTGGTTCTGCCATGCCCGAATAAACGAGACACGCTGCTGCCCACGAGATCAAAGACCTTGAGATCAATGATAGCCATGCCATAGTTGTTGGGTGTGTCCACGAGGTAGGTGCAATTCGCCTTGATGTCCTCGTACCCACGCTGCTGCCCGGCGCCGTAGAACGGATAGTTTCATCCCCGAGGTCCGTGGCACGTCGCCAAGTGCCGCTGTGCACGCGTAGGACTACAAACATGAGCCGAGGTGCGGAAGTACAAGGGCGAGTAGTATGAATGTGGCGCTACAGAGGGCCAATTGAAAAACAAAAGAACCAATGACACCGTGAGTTCACACTTGCTCATGCAGATTGATAACATTAGCAGCGTGCCATGTGGAAATTCACGCCACACCATCGTGTGTGCAGTGTTGTGGCTATAGTCTATGGCAAGCCAAAGCAAGCAGGTCTCCTCAAATTCTTCTGCCATGTTTGTTGTGATGCGCTAGACTCTCAAAATCCGGAGACACAAGCTCAGTTTATTCCATAATACTATGTCCTGCATAATAATACATGTTGTGATGACGCCAGGTTCCAACCAAGCTGCTACTAGCATAATTTTGCCCACATTTCTACAACCACAGGGACGGCTGATATGTTTTTCCCCGTCTCGCAAAGGTAGAAGCTACAGGGTAAATGCAGGCAGCGTTGGCGGTTGGTGCTCGCTCTCTCCGCAGCCACGAGCCCACGAGATCGTTCACGGCCTCACGGGGTGGTGATGTCATGGATGCTCTTGCGCTTGGAGTCGCCGCGGCTGGCCGCGCTTGCCTGGCGGATGAAGTACTTCTGGGCGTGGCTGGCCACCTGCGTCGGCGTCCTCGACTTCACCGACCACCGCGAGATGTTCCGCCAGTCGCCGCGCCCGTATTTCTCCAACCCCTCCAGGAACAGCCTGAGCGCACAGGACAAAGATTAGCCGGTGGGCCCGCGTGTCAGTGAAATCAGAGAGAAAGGTCATGGTGGGCCAGGGAGGAGATCCGACGTGGACACACCCGTATCATTCTGGGACCTCGGAGCGAGACCAAACCGGGAAAAAACGACAAAAAAAAACGGCACAGAGAAAACCCAAAGCGTGTATCGGGATTGCGGCGGGCACGCGCGCGCGCGCACTTACTTGTGCTCCTCCTCGGTCCACGGCACGCCGCGGCGGCGCTCCTCGCCGCCGCTGCCGCCGCCGCCGCCACGGCCACGGCCGGCCCCCGCGCGCCCGCCGGCGGCGGCGGCCGCGTCGTCGTCCCAGGAGCCCGGGGCGTCGACCATGCCGCGCTCGATGAGGTCCACGTCCGTCACCAGCGCCTGGTAGTGGTCCCAGGCCTCCTGCGCCGACCGGCCCGGCAGCCGCGACGCCACCAGCGTCCACCGGTTCGGCACGTGCTCCGGCACCGCCACCAGCGCGGCCTCGAACGCCTTGTCCTCCGCCTTGGTCCACGGCCTCCCGCTGCTCGGCGGCGCCTGCTGCCCCAGCAGCGTCCCGGCCGCCGGCGCCGGCGCCGCCGCCCACGCCGCCCCCGACGACGACGACTGCCCGCTCACGCCGCCGTAGTAAAAGAAGGCCATTTCCGCGATCACTACACTACGTACTCGAGGGATCTGCTGCGCTCTGCTTGCTCTCGCTCGCTCGCTCGCGCTGTGGACTGTGGCTGCCTGTTCTTGGCACAGAACCGGAGGCCATGGCCGCCTTTTATAGGCGTGGAGGCGTGGAGCCGGGTCTGTGCGCGCCCGCGCGCACGTTTTGGGCGTGAGGCCGCCGTGGCGTGGCAGAGGATAAGCGTACGTTGTGAGTAGTGGTTAAGTGCACTCATTAACTGGTGGATTAGAATCAAGGTGCAGGGGTAGGGAATCATTTACGGCTGTCTTGCTAGCTAGTAGTAGTAGATTAGTGATGATGGCTCGAGGAGGAAGACGAGTCGCTGTCTTCGCTGATGCCTCGATGATGGGATGGCACGCAGTGTGGTAAAGCGGCTATGGGTGTGTTTAGATGGTTGAAAAAAACACTGTTCCGAACTAAAAAGCACTGTAGAACTACTGTAGCACTTTTCGTTTGTTTGTGTTAAATATTGTCCTACTATGGCCTAACTAGGCTCAAAAGATTCGTCTCGCAAAGTACATCTAAACTGTGCAATTATTTTTTTATTTCATCTATATTTAGTATTTCATGCATGTGCCGGCATTTTGATGTGACGGGAAATCTTCTTTTTGCATAGTGAATTTTGGGAGGAAATTGGGTACTAAACCGGGCCTATCTAGGAGGGAAGAATCTGCCCTGCTGGTTGGAGTTTGCGTCAGTACGTAGTTGTTGGGATGTTGATTTTCCATTTTGGTACACGCACTGTGGACCGCGGAGTGGACGCGAAAGGTACAAGTGTTCAGCCCACATAGCGGCATGTGGTCTGGCTTTTGTACTTATCACTAGTCATGTTTGCCGTTGCTGTTGAATTGCGGCTATAGCGCGCGCGCTCTCTCTCTCTCTATATATGGTAACAAGCTGAAGTCCATACTGAACCGATGGTAATTTATTTATGGCTGTCTAAGCCATACCAAGTCATTTCTTAAAATACTACCTCCATCTTTATTTGACGCCAACCATTGTAAATTTGTGCTAGTGGACGTCAATTATAAAAAAAAAGAGATTGTGTAATACTACCTTAATTTTCCTTTTTTAGACAGTGGTGATTGCAAAAATATAGCCAAATAACACATAAGTAGCTACGAAACCATCAAATAGTCAAAACCGGAGGTAGTATCCATTAAGGGTACCTAGTGGTGGAGCATAACAAGTGTCATTGCAGGTGGTGATTGACTGTTTTTCGATAAAGCTAGACAGAAGCAAAGTTCTCCAAGTCATAGAGAACACATAAAAGGTAAGTCTCTTTGTTGTGATCGATCATATATATCAAAATCTAGCCTTACACGTGATCGTAATTACACGTCATTGTGGAAGGAGAATGCATACACCCAATAAGCTATTGTGTCAACATTTAAGTTACTTTCTTGTGGATAATCATGCCATGTGGCTTCCATATTAGAGGGCTAATGGTTCGTGTGGTGGCATGACCAAGGGGCGTCAAGTCTCGGAAAAAAGAAGTTTTCTTGCCTTGGATAGATCAATATCGACAAACGGAAGTAAGTGCAAAAACATGTCCATGCAAGTGTTAATTGGTTGTTTGTCGTAGAATAAACCTACATAGAGGCAAAGTTCCCTAAGTCACAAAAAGTGCATAAAAGGTAGATCACTCTATTGTGATTGTATATACTAACTTTTAACTTTACACGTGATCATAATTCCACGTCATTGTGGAAGGAGAGTGCGTACACCCTATAAGCTATTGTGGCGGCATTTAAGCTACCTTATTGTACGATAATCGTGCTATGAGGCATCCATAGTAGAGGGAAAATGGTTCGCATGATATATAAGGGGCATCAACTCTTGTAAAAAGGAGCGATTTTCTTGCCTTGGAGAGATCAATTTCGAAAAACTAGTTTACAGAGGGAAGTAATGTGAGTGTTAATTATTAATTGATTGTTTGTCGTAGAATAAAGCTACATAGAGGCAAAGTTCCTTAACTCGCAGAAATGGGATAAAAAGTAAGTCACTCTATCATGATCGTATATAACAACCTTCAACATTACACGTGATCATAATTCCACGTCATTGTAAGGAGAATGCGTACACCCTATAAGTAATTGTGTTAGCATTTGAGTTCCTTTCTCATGAATAATCATGCCATGTGGCATCCATATTAGAGGGCAAATGATTCACATGACAGCATGTTCAAGGAGCATCAACTATTGTAAAAAGGAGTGGTTTCTTGTCTTGGAGATATCAATTTCGAAAAATTAGCCGACAATGGGAAGTAAGCACATAGTGTCCATACAAGAGTCAATTGATTGTTTGTCATAGAATAAAGCTATATAGAGGAAAAGTTCCTTAAGTCATAGAAAGTGGATAAAAGGTTAATCACTATGTTGCGATCATATATACCAATCTTCAACATTGCACGCAATCCTAATTCCATGGCATTGTGGAAGGAAGCATGCGTAAACCCTATAAGTTTTTGTGTCGGCATTTAAGTAACTTTCTTGTGGACAATCGTGCCATGTGGCTTCCATATTAGAGGCCAAATTATTCATGTGACAACATGACCAAGAGGTGTCAACTCTTGTCAAAAGGAGCGGTTTTCTTGTCTTGGAGATATCAATTTCAAAAAATTAACCGACAAAGTGAAGTAAACACAGAGTGTCCATACAAGTGTTAATTGATTGTTTGTCATAGAATAAAGCTACATAGAGGCAAAGTTCCCTAAGTCATAGAAAGTGGATAAAAGGTAAATCACTATATATGTTATAATCGTATATACTAACATTTAACCTTGCATGCGATCATAATTACACATCATTGTGGAAGGAGAATGCGTACACCCTATCAATCATCAATAAAACCTATATAAGCACCACTATGTAATTCTTTCAACTCTCAAGCTATCCACCTCATCATCCACTAAGACTCCACTAAAACTTTAATTAGTTTCTTTCATCGATTTTCTGTGGCCAACAACACCCATGCATGTGCTAAGAAAAAACCCACATATATCAATACTCTTTACCATCAAGCTATCCACGTCTAATGACCTCTATGAGTTTTTTACTTACATCACTCATATATGCGCTCAGAAAAAACCCACATATTTCTCTTTATAATTTTAGTTTTTATTTTCTATGACTTTCTCACTCTATGAATCATATTCCCACTAGCTATTTATCTATCACCCCATTGAGTCACTTCAACACACACTAAGCATCAAAGATTATTGATTAGAACCGACTATACATTGAGCCATACACATATATCAATACTCTTTACCATCAAGCTATCCACGTCTAATGACCTCTATGAGTTTTTTTACTTACATCACTCGTATATGCGCTCAGAAAAAACCCACATATTTCTCTTTATAATTTTAGTTTTTATTTTCTATGACTTTCTCACTCTATGAATCATATTCCCACTAGCTATTTATCTATCACCTCATTGAGTCACTTCAACACACACTAAGCATCAAAGATTATTGATTAGAACCAACTATACATTGAGCCATATGTCCATGAGATTATAATTCTCCCGCATCAATATTTTCTTCTATTTCATTGTTCTTCACGTGCACATTTTCCACAAAACAATACAATGATCAATCATTTAAATGTGATCTCTCAACAACGTGAATATGTGATCAAATATAGCAATCACTCCAGCGTTTCTATCTTAAACTATCAATTTAAAAATTAATTAAAAAATGACCGCAGCAACGTGCGGGGTAAAACTCCACTAAAACTTTGATTAATTACTTTCATTGATTTTCTGTGGCCAACAACACCCATGCATGTGCTAAGAAAAAACCCACAAATATCAATGCTCTTTACCATCAAGCTATCCACGTCTAATGATCTCTATGAGTTTTTTTACTTACATCACTCGTATATGCGCTCAGAAAAAAACCCACATATTTCTCTTTATAATTTTACTTTTTATTTTCTATGACTTTCTCACTCTATGAATCATATTCCCACTAGCTATTTATCTATCACCCCGTTGAGTCACTTCAACACACACTAAGCATAAAAGATTATTGATTAGAGCAGACTATACATTGAGCCATATGTCCATGAGATTATAATTCTCCCACATCAATATTTTCTTCCATTCCATTGTTCCTCGCATGCACATTTTCCACACAACAATACAAGGATCAATCATTTAAAGGTGATCTCTCAACAAAGTGAATATCTGATCAAATATAGCTATCACTCCAGTGTTTCTATCTTAAACTATCAATTTAAAAATTAATTAAGAAATGACCGCAGCAACGCGCGGGATATCAACTAGTATAAGTTATTGTGTTGGAATTTTAAGTAACTTTATTGTGGATAACTGTGCCATGTGTGGCTTCCAATTGGAGGGCAAATTATCATGTGACGACCAAGGGGCATCAACTCTGGTAAAAAAAAGAGTGGTTTCATGCCTTGGAGATATCAATTTCAAAAAATTAGCCGACAGAGGGAAGTAAACACAAAATGTCCATGCAAGTGTTGATTTATTGCTTTTTTGTGGATTAAAGCAATGCAAGATGCAAAGTTCCCCAAGTCGCAGAAAGTAGTAATGCATAAAAGGTAAATCACTCTATTATGGTTTTATATACCCATCTCTAACTCTACACGCGTCCATAACCCCATGCCACCACTACAGGAATGCAGGGAAGGTTCGTGGGCCAAATACCCACGAATTTAGGCCTAAACCCACGAACTTAACCTAAATTCGTGGGCCGGCCCACGAACTTAGTGGTCGAATTTAAGTCCACGAACTTATTCGACTAAGTTCGTGGGCCCCGACGAACTTAGGTTAAGTTCGTCGGCCACCACTGGGCCGACGAACTTAACCGGGGCCGCGGGCTAAGTTTGTCGGCCAGGGTGGGCCGACGAACTTAAGTGGGCCCGAGGCTTGGCTTCATGCCCAATTTAGCCTCCTGCACAATGCATACGTTAGTGGCATTTGACTTATAACAAATTTTAAGGTACTAACATGCGTACATACCATGCGTTGTTCTTTGCCGACGAACCCATCTGCTCCGAACCTTTGCATCCCTGGTTTGCTGGTTCTGTTGCCTCGATTCCGATTGGATGTCCCCTGAAAGTCTTCTCCTGCCCAATGTTCGCACATCCACCTCCAGGCATCAGGATCCTTCATGATCCAATCAATCTCTCCTTGAGCATACTCATCCGCCTCAAGGTGCATTTTCTTCAGATCCGGAGTCTTCTTCACATTTACCCCCTTTGCCCTCTTATGGTAATTCATGATGGCTTGGATTCTAGCATTGCTGAAGGAGTCGCGGACGACTTTGGCTACTGCCTTCTTGAACACTTGCTTCGCCTGCTTCTTGAACAGGTACAACCGTTTGAACCTTTTTCCAATGGGCATGCGACGGAGTTGTTTAACGGGCACCGTTGTGGTGACCGATTCTCCCTCCTCATTTAACACCTCGACATATCTCGATTTACCACAGTGTTTGCAATGACTCAACTTTTCATCACCATTCTTCATGAACAACATGCAATTATCCTCACACGCATCGGTTCTGTCGTAGCTCATTCCGAGACCCTTCAACAACTTT
The DNA here is from genome assembly GCA_022530915.1 of Paspalum notatum. Taxonomy (NCBI): domain Eukaryota; kingdom Viridiplantae; phylum Streptophyta; class Magnoliopsida; order Poales; family Poaceae; genus Paspalum; species Paspalum notatum. Next base: position 33,055,133 of record CM039692.1, read on the forward strand.
TTGGCCTGGTACATGTCCTTTGGCATCTTATGGTTTGGCGGAAGAATATCATCTATCAGCTGGACTATGAAGTTGTAGCACTCATTCGAAAAGTTGAACTTGGCCTTCCCAGACATAAGACGTGTCACCGCCTCCAGCACGGTAACTTTAGTCGATTCATGCAGCACCTCTTCAGCCGCGGCGAGCAGCTTATAGAATTCTTCCACCTCCTTTGGCATGGTTCTCGCATCAGCTTCAGGACCAACATCAAACTGCCTACCAAAGTCATTCAGCATCTCATGCATCCTGTCATGATCGCTGTTGCTGCTGTTGCTGTTATCTCTCTCGATGGGCTGATCTGGGCTTTCTCCGTGCTTGCTCCACACCATATAGTCCGGCATGAAACCATGGTTACAAAGGTGTTCTTGTACTTGATCCTTACGATAGTAATCAAGGTTTCTGCAGAGACTACATGGACACAACACTACACGAGCTGGCCCCGCGAATGCATGATTCAAGAAAGCATTTGCTATCCGAGCCCATTCCTTTGAGTGTGCACCATCACTTCTCCATCCATCATACATCGCCCTTCTATCGTCACCCATTATGCAAAGCTTAAAAAAATAGCAAGTGTCAACAAACCGCGGGGCTTAGGTTCTTGTTCATACCCTAATAGGAAAGGCCCTAAACCCACCCGATAATGTAAGTTGTTGCATACGACCTATGACGTGAGATATGGTTGGAGTGGAAATTTCGGCAGCATAACCCCGCTGTTCTCCAAACGCACGCCTGAACATGGTGCGTTGGAGAACAACTAGGGTTATGCAACCGAAATCTCCACTCCAACCATATCTCCCGTCATACATAGGTCATATGCAACAACTTACATTATCGGGCTGTCCCAAAATATACGCAGGGACAATTCCGAAACCGCGCATGTCACAACCAAATGTGACATGCGTTGTTTCGGAACGGGTGACGCCTAGGCTCGCTACTGGTTGACGTGAACAACACATAACACAAATCACTGATATGATGTAGAAATATGTACTCATTATATAAACAATTGACAGTAGATAAATGCACGTAACATTATCCATACCAAATTAAAACATAACTGGCAACAATAAGCATAATTAAGCCCTAAGTATGCAACAGATTCATCATTAAGCCCTAAACATGCAACAATTTCATCATTAAGCCTTAATCATACAACGATTTCATCATTAAGCCCTAACCATGCATTAAGTTCGTCGGTTCTCCAAGTAACCCACGAACTTAGTCCTAAATAATCCACGCAATTATTGAGAAACATGCATCAAACCGACGAATTTAAACCGATACTATATATATCACCTTGCCGACTGCTTGGCTTCACTGGAGTAGGGTTCCGGATCCGGCGTCGGGCCTCCGGGGAGCAAGACCGAGGGGCGGCCGCGTCGGGGACGGAGGCGGCGCTGGGCGCGTCCGGGGCGGCGCCGGGGCGCGGGAGGCGGCGCCGGGGTTGCTGGGCGCGGCCGGGGCGGCGCCGGGGCGCGGGAGGCGGCGCCGGGGTTGCTGGGCGCGGCCGGGGCGGCGCTGGACGCGGCCGGGGCGGCGCTGGGCGGCTCCGGAGCCGGGGGGGCGGCCGCGAGGGGCGGCGGCGACGCTGGGAGAGGCCGGGGGCGCCGCAGCAGGGCGCGGGGAGGCGGCGGCGGCGCTGGGCGCGGCGGGGCGGCGGGGGGCGGCGCCGGCGCTGGGCGGCTGGGGCGGGCACGGGGCGGGGCGGCGCACTGGGCGGCGGGCGCGGGCGCAGGGCGGGGCGGCGCCGGCGCTGGGCGGCGGGCGCTGGCGCGGGGCGGGGCGGCGGCGCGGGGCGGCGCGGCGGGGCGGGAGGCGCGGCGTCGGCGCGGGGAGGCGGCGCAGCGGGGCGGCGAGCAGGTGGCGCGGCGGGGCGCGTGGCGAGGGCGGCGGGGCGCGGGGCGCGGCGGCGGCGCAGGGCGAGGGCGGCGGGGCGCGGCGGGCGGCGGGCGGCGGCGAGGGTGGCGAGGGCGGCGGAGGCAAGACGAAGGCGACGAATAGACCGGACGGGCCGCGGACACGACCTATCCCGCGCTAAGTTCGTCGGCCGGCACACGTGGCCGACGAACTTAGCGATGGTGGGCCCGGTCCGGCAGTTGACGCCAGATAAGTTCGTCGGCCACGTGGCCTGGCCGACGAACTTACGTTAAGTTCGTCGGCCACGTGGAGACCGACGAACTTAACCGGTGGCCGCCAACGGTCGGGTGTGGACCCGCCCGGGCCCACCTGGTTAAGTTCGTCGGCCTGTATTGGGCCGACGAACTTAAGCCGGGGAGACGACTAAGTTCGTCGGCCCAGTAAAACCGACGAACTTATACCTTTTAAATTCGTGGGCCGACTTCTGGCCCACGAATTTAATATGGCCCACGAATTTTACCTGTTTTCCTGTAGTGCACTGTGGGTACGTGTACCCTACAAACTATTGGGTCGGCATACGTGCAAGGGTGGCACTAAGGGTTTAAGTAAATCTTTTTCAAATAAGACGGATGTATGCAAAATGGCTGCAACGACATTTTATAATTTGAGACGCAGACTGTTCGTTAGGAACGTGTGTGCAAACGGGGTGAATCTCTCTGTTGCGACCATGCCTACGCCGCGAAACCAAGCCGTACGTGGCAGGGGCTCTCTGTGTTCTTCGAGCAGGACAGGTCTAGCCGAGCCAACCGACCAGTAAAGGCGCACCACACCCGTACACATGTGCGTGCCTCATCAGGAGATAATAACCAAGTGATTCCCCCTTCAGATTCGAGATATGCATACCAAATCGTCGCGCGCTAGCTGCTCTCGCACAGCCAATCAAAACCGCAGATTCCCTCTCCAACAGCAGCAGTCGCCAGTCTGTAGATATGACATGGACGGAAACAGCCCAAGATTTGGTGCGCACCAGCCCGGGCCGGCCGGCGGCCGTCAGGCTTTCAAGCACGCGCGCTATGCGATCGATCCATATACTGTATGTGCTTGATGGAGCGGTCGTTTTCGCGGCCTCTGCTGCATTCCCAGACGAGGGAGATCCTCAGATCCATGCTCCAACCGACACCACGAATTCAAGCAGGCCGGCCCTGTAGCACCGGCGGCGCGATCGGCCGCCGGCGCCGGGTGGCGCGACGTGGTTTGACCACGACCTCCCTGAGTCCCAGTCCCAGCAGAGCGGAGATTTTTGGCACGGTCTCTCTGCTGCTAGCTGTGCTAATGTTTATCCGGATTGCCTTAAGCTGTCACTGATGAGCAGAGCAGTGCGGCACGATGAGGAGTGCGTGGGGCCTCGTCGCGACGTCGCTTTCACGGAGTCAGGGCTGGGATCGATCGATCGAGGCCAGATCAGGCCGGGGTCCGGGAGACAGGGCCAGGATAACGTAAACAAGTCCGGCCGGTGTATTGGCTTTGGACGTGTACGTGGATTGACTGGGGTCTAGTGGCTGGTGCGCTCGCATCTGTGCCTTGCATGCTGTGGATAATGATGATGCCATGGTGGTGGTGGTGGTGGTGGCAAATTGCCACGAGCCATGAGCCATGTACTGCATGACTGTATCGTGGTAAACGACTCGACAAGCTTACAGCCACTCGGCTACTCGAGACTCCAATAAGGACCGGCCGCCGGCGCGGCCGGGAGCGGGAGAAGATGAGGGAGATGCGACCGGGCCCAGGCGTGGCGGTGTCACCTGCTGCATCGGCGATTCGTGAAGGACTAAAGGACGAATCCACCAATTCCAGATTAGTAGTATAATAATATATAAGTATAGATATTGGCCCATTGGCACACTTCTGTACGTGTAGACGACGCGTAAAGTTTCTGGACTCAAAAGCAGCGGCACTGCAGCGATTAACAATTGAACATGACGTTAGCGGGATGGAGGACATGTTGCTGGAGAGAGTCCTATCTGGAAAGGGTTTTATCGTCTATAATATAAAACAATAGTTCTCTACTAGTTTAACCAAGCGCGGCAAATGCCATGGAGGATGTTTTTTGTGTCTAAGATAATTAATAGAACTGAGTTTGTTAGTCGACACGGAATTTCGTCCCACGATAACGCACTAGGCGGTATTCGTCGCGACGTCTCGCACAACACCCAGAGAAACCAGACGTTGTGGTTTTCATGGTTTCTGGTGAAAACATAAAGGATGGCCCCGTCTGGAAACACGCGGCTAGGGTTGATATAGGGTCGGCAAGGCCACGTCCACATAGAATGCCTCAGACCATGACACGAACGAAGAGAGGAAACGATTAAGTTTTTGAGAAGGTAGAAGTAAGCAAATTGTACTGTAGTTGGTTGCCAGCTCCCTATTTCCTAAGGAGACATGAAATCAAGCAAAACGGGAATATTTCACAGAGGCTGTAGAAACCGGACATCTTGATAGTATTTGGAAATTCAGATCTACCGAACAACATTTTATCTTCAAATAAGGTTTCCTTTGTTAAAAAAATAGCGACAAAACTTATCCTTTCGATATCATGTCTAGACCATCCAATTATCCCTTAAATTCCCAATTTAGTGCAAAACAAAGTCGTGACGAAAGAGACCTCAATTTACCCAAAAGAAAAACCCACACCCAAAAATACAGTATGCGTACTAGTACATACAATGTGCTCAATAAACATCGTGTGATGGTAAAAGTGAAGGGACGCCCTTATCAGGACAGAAAAAATGCTAGAGGGGTCTATTCTGTGAGACGTTAGAATTGTACTCCCTTTGTCCTAGATTTGTAATCGGTCTAGGATTTCGAGGCCAAAACAGCAGCAAGTGCAAAAGACCAGAACGCCCTCATCTACTACCAGCTTTTGCAGGCTTCATCAGTGATTCCAATCGGGCACAGGCGAAGTAGACATGAGAGACCGATAAGAGTACAAAAACATTAGGCGTGCATGGCCTGCCAGATTGATTAAATGCAATGTTTGACATCTATTTTAGAACATAATTTGAATCATAGAATGACATCTTTTCTGGAACGGAGGGACTATTTATTTTGAGACTTTAGAATTGTGGGGTATTTAAAGATATAGAGGCCATGTAGTTAACCGTTTATGCCCGGTATGGTGCAAAAGCTAACCATTTTCTGCGCGGAGGCCCCACCGCCATATGGTTTTCCTATCTCAGCAAATACACCTCCTCCCTTGAATTTCAGCACGTTCCGGAGCGTCGTCAGCCGCTACCAAGCATCAGATGCTGCAGCCGACCACCGGTTGTCAGGTTCCCTTCCCCCTGGGCGGCTACTGGGTAGGCTGCCTGCCATGTCGGCGCAGGTAGCCGTGGGCTCTGGGCTGTGCCTGTCCGGTGTCCGCTGCCAATGATTCGCGACCTGGCGTGGAAAACCGAGGCGGGAGGACGCTTTGTCGCGGTGCGGGACGCGTAGGCGCGCGCCTTTCGGGCGACGCGAGGACGGATTCCTGATTCGGGTGGCGCCGCCCGACGACTGGCTCCGACGCGGCAGCGGCCCGGGGCCACGCCACGGGGCCGCCGCCCGCCGCAGCCAAACCAACAGTGCTCCGCGGATTGGATTCGCTGCTTGCTTGCTGTCCAGATTCCAACGGATGGTCATGGATGGATGATGAACGAGGGGGGAGGCGGGAGGGGATTAACTGGGATCCCGGATGACGCCGATCTGCCCTGTCCACCGAGAAAGCGCAAGCCCAGCTGCTTTTGCTCGTGGATTCGCTACTAACCTTTTTTTTGTTAACGTGAAAGGGAATTAGTATTATTTTTTTACACACACGTTCCTCATCGGATGCTTGATTTTTTTTTTTTTTGCTAATCCATCGACCATCGGGTGCTATTATTGCCCTTTGGATGGAACATTCTAATCATATGCTGACGTCCAAAAGAAACAAGTAGGAGGACCACGTGCATGGGGGAAGGCACTGAGCGGCAGGCACCGGCCGGCGCACACGACGCCACCCAGATTTGGGTTCGGTTCGGATGACGCTCACAGTGGGGCCCGCCTCATACCGGGGTCACCAGACAGGGTATATGGAGGTGCAAAATACTATTAAACACTGTTTGCGCACTGCACATGGAATGAAAAAGTACAGATACAGTACGGATGCAATTTTTTTTACCTCCTCCTTGTGACCCCGGTCTCACGCCTCACCCCATCAGATCCCCGGTCGGCGGCCGTGGGCCTCGCGAGCAAATATGCCGTACCATGCCGATAAGATCGCAGCGCAAAATATTACCATGGCACACCCGCATTCTTCATCTTCTTTAAGTACCAAATTTCACGCTCCAAAGAAATAGAGATTCTGCTCTATCTAAACAATCTCACCATCTAAATATTCTGCTCTATCAAAAAAATCACCATGCGTATTAGAACCCTCTCCAACAATGCTCATTGTACCGTCTCCTTAATACCCTCACTTTTCAATATTTTTAAAACTAACTTTTTCTACCCATCCTACACATCTACACTCCCTTCACTCCCGTCTCCCCCGTCTTCTATACACGACTGCCGCGCTTACCCTACCTCCACCTAACCCCCGCTCCACCCTTCACAGCCTCCACTTGGCGCACGACTTCCTTCACTACTGCACAGAGCTACACTGCACGCCTCTCTCCATCACCGTCGAAGTATAGCATTCATGCCAACGCTGCGCCTCACTCTACCACCGCACCGAGCTCCATCGGTGTGCCTCTTCAGTTTCTTCTGTTTCGTCGCTGCCCGTGTCTTTGTGCTCGCTCGCACCAGCCTCAGGCTCTCTGTCTCCCTTGACTATGCCCACGAGCAGGCAGCGGAGGGTCCGTATGCCTCCATCTTTGGAGGACGCTGAGGCCAACCTCCAATTTGGGGGCACTTGCCAAGCGCCACTAGAGTGTGTAGAGACGTATGATGTGTCCTTCAAAAATGGGATATCAGACTATTTAGCAACTCTTATTGTGGACAATCTTAAGTAACATATATTGGACTAGGAGTATGTGACTGGAAGGTGTTACCCGATCACATATGAGACATATATCTTCTTCTTCTTCTCTTCTTGTTGCCAGTTGGTCCGATTAAGGCTCGGAGTCGATAGATAAACCATGACTGCTAGCTCTAGAATAGATTGTCAGGGACCGGGGGAGGGGGAGCATCAGTTGGGTGGAGACGACGGCGCCAAGGGAGCTTGGGAGCGATGGCAACAATGCCAAAGATGGGCCAGGAGGCCAGGAGGGGCAATGGCCCTTCAATGACTCAACGATGTGTTTGGTCGCTTAAGCGACGTCGAGCATCCCTGTGAGCAGCCAACTGGTCTGTTTATTCGATCATGTAATTTACATGTACTGTCAAAATCCTCTAAGGTAATGGCCATGCGATCGACTCTGAACATGTAGAGAGACAAGCACATTTTATTTCACCATACTCGATACAAGTTGCTTAAGGCCAGATTGCAACCAAGCTAGCCTAGTTTTGCCCATATTTTTTACAACCACAGGGACGGCTGTTCATTTTACCGTCTCGCAAAGGTAGAAGCTACACGATACTAGATTATATTCAGGCATCGTTGGCTAGCTAGATCTTCTCGTTCTCCACATGCCACGCGAGAGAGAGATCGCCGATCAGGGGGCGGTGATGTCGTGGATGCTCTTGCGCTTGGAGTCGCCGCGGCTGGCGGCGCTTGCCTGGCGGATGAAGTACTTCTGGGCGTGGCTGGCCACCTGCGTCGGCGTCCTCGACTTCACCGACCACCGCGAGATGTTCCGCCAGTCGCCGCGCCCGTACTTCTCCAGCCCCTCCAGGAACAATCTGCATGCGCCAGACGACAGACGTGCACAAGATTAGCCGGCGGGCCCGCGTGTCAGTGAGAGCAGAGAGAAACAGAAAGGTCATGGTGGTCCAACCGTCCAGGGTCTAGGGAGGAGATCCGACGTGGCAAAAATCCATATCTAGAACCTCGAAGAATGCATGACGATTGACGTCGTGGAATAACAGGCAGGAAAAAATGACAACAATAGATGACGGCGGTGCGCGTACCTGTGCTCCTCCTCCGTCCACGGCACACCGCGGCGGCGCTCTTCTCCGCTCCCACCCCCGCGGCCCCGCCCCGCCCCAGCGCGCGCCCCTCCGGCAACCGCGTCGTCTTCATCGTCGTCCCAGCAGTCCGGGGCGTCGACGGCGCCGCGCTCGATGAGGTCGACGTCGGACACCAGGGCCTGGTAGTGATCCCAAGCCTCCTGCGGCGTGCGCCCGGGCAGCCGCGACGCCACCAGCGCCCAGCGGTTCGGCACGTGCTCCGGGAACGCCACCAGCGCGCCCTCGAACACCTTGTCCTCCGCCTTGCTCCACGGCCTGCTGGCCGGCGGCGCCGCCCACGACGCCGCCGCCTGCCCGCTCACGCCGTAGTAAAAGGCCATTGCTGCTGCGCGGGAGGGATCGCTCGAGTGGTGGCAGCTGCTTAATTCTGCTTGCGCTCCGGCTCCGCTCGTGCTTAGGGCTGTGTGGTCACTCGACCTTGGCACATTGCTGGAGGCCATGGCCGCCTTTTATAGGTTCTTGGAGCTGGGCCGCTGGCCTAGCGGAGGGGGCCGGGCGCGCGCACGTTTTGGACGTGACGTGAGAGGGCTGTGCTGTGGCAGAGGATTAGCGATTCGCAAAGGCAACTGCTTTTGTTTGTTAGTTAACAAAACCCCGTGTGCGATTTGTGAAAGGGTCCCGATCCTTTGGTCCCGGTTCGCGTCGCGGCACACGCGCGCGACGCGCCCCGCCGCGCCAGTTTAGCTTATCCGTTCCGACCGGTGGTGGCTGATGGAGGGCGGGGCCTACGCCGACGTGCGCGCTGGCGTGCCGCGGCCGGCCCGACGGCGAATGGCCGGCGAACCTTGCGCTCGCGCTCGCCTCAAAAAAATTTGTTTTTTTTTTTAAAGGAAAAGATCCTCTGCAGGACCAGGATTAGGAGGCTCGCGTCGCGCTTTAGCCTGACGGCCGATGCTGATGCTGGTGGAGCCAAGCTGCGGCGGCCACTTGTTCCGCCGACCGACGAGGCAGCCAGCGCAATTCCCTTTCTCTTTGAGGCATGTGCGATCCGGAGCTCTGCCACGGCCGCGCCGCCGGCGGGGATCGGATAGATCTGCTTCGCCAAAAGAAAGCCTCCAAATCGAGGTGAAAGGCACCACCACCTACAGTACCGGGCGGGCTGCCAGCTGCAGGCGCCGGGAATCAAAGATGCCATCTTGGCAGCTTCCTCTCCCTGTCTCTCTAACCGAACAAAGAAAACTCGTGGTTCTAAAGACTTCAGAGTTCCCACACTCCTCCCCTGCTTTGAATCTGGGTGACTAGATGTGCAGAGCTTTCTCCATCACCTGCCCCCGTCTTTCTCGATGCCTCGAGCATTGCTGGCTTACCAGCTACCATTCACACAGCTCGATCGAGTGCGAGCACGCACGCATGCTCGATACGGATCGCAGTCTCGCGGGTGAGTGAGCAGAGGTGAAGCTTCGCGCGCGTCGTGCGGACGGATTCCGTCCGCCGCCGTACATGACCTCGCCGTAGATTTGGGGCTTCCCGGGCTGGGGATCTGATCCCTTGAGTAGAGATACACGGCGCTGGATATTGTTCGGATTCCTGAATCCTGAGAGATCACGAGTTCAGAATCCGGTGGCGCTGCTCTCTGTTTGGGATCGCAGCTGTGCCTGTTGCGATTGCGACGCGGCCATGCGGCGTCTTGCCTGGGCTGGGCTAGTTTTGCGTCCTGGCGCCTGGCCGGCCCAGCATCTGATAGAGAGAGGAGCGAGTACTGTATTGCACAGTATCTCCCATGTTGCTGAAGAAATCTCAAGATTGGGATTTAGACTCGATGCAATCCTTTGTCCAATACTCCAATAGAAGTGCGTGGGAGACCGAAGCATCTGTTTTATATACCAAGCATAGGTGCGAATTCCTTGATCTGCAGTTCTTCGTGTGCCTTATTCCTCAATTACTTGGTCTGGCTGCACTAAGTCATTTAACTCAAGAAAGGTCTCTTCCATCATAATCTCAGCTTCCGGCAAATTAAACATGCATCTGGAACACAATTCGGTATTTCTCATTGGCTGTGTTTAGATCCAAAAAGTGGAGGCGAAAAGCAGGCGAAATCTGCTAAAATTTGGCCAAAAACATCACATCCGACACTGTAGCGCACTGTAGCACTTTTCGTTTGTTTGTGGTAAATATTGTCCTACCATGGCCTAACTAGGCTCAAAAGATTCGTCTCGCAAAGTACATCTAAACTGTACAATTATTTTTTGATTTCATCTACGTTTAGTACTCCATGCATGTGCCGGCATTTTTGATGTGATGGGAAATCTTCTTTTTGCATAGTAGAATTTGGGGGAAAGTTTGGATCTAAACACAGCCATTGATTATAAGTACTTGGATACCTTTCCCAGGTACCACAGTTTCAAGGTTCAAAATCAAGTTCATAGAGGAGTCATGTATAGGTTATCATCAGGCAAAGCATTGAGATTCAGACCCGGATTGAGAATTAGGCATCGAAATTGTTGGGGCAGAGTACGTAGCCAACCTTATGCTTGTTGATTTTGACCAAGAACTTCGTCAACTGGAAAGCTTGGATGTGAAGGATGGTATGTGGTTCAGCACTTCAGCCTTTCTGATTAATTAGAGTTGTTATTGGTTACTGGCAGATACCAGGTTGTGTTTTTCCCTAATAGTTTCATCTTATAACATATATATATTTGGATCGTTTCAATTATGCCATTGTAATTAATTATCTGCCATATATCGTTTTCTAGCTCATTTATGAGAAAAAAAAAATGAAAATATGGTTTGGGAAATGGTAATGTTTTATCCTAGATAGTATTGTACTACTAGCAATCCTGATTCTGTTAGGTAGCGTTTAGTTTGGGGGCAAAATAGGATGGGATGGGACCGTCCCTGATTTCAGGGGCGGGACGGTGCTAACCTATCCCATCTCATTGTTTGGTTGGAGAGGATGGGATGAATCCGTTTCTCATTTGGTTGGAGGGATGGGAACAAAGTGGGATGAGAGACCGACACATGGGGCCCATTCAGTCCCTCTTTCTCCTTCTTTCTCCCGTCGGCCTTCACTGCCACATCGTCGGCCTCCGCCACCGCACCGCTCGGCTCCGGTAGCAGCAGCCTGCGCCCCTCCGCCGCCGCCGCGCCGCTCTGCTCCAGCAGCAGCCCTGCGCCCCGCCGCCGCCGCCGCTCGGCTGCCGCATCGACTGCCCTGCGCCCCTTCTCTGCAGTCACGCCGCTCCGCTCCGGCGGCGCCCGTCCTGCGCCCCTCCTCCTCAGGCGGCGGCGGCCGTCCCATGCCGCACCTCTCTTCCCCCTCCGGCAGCGGTCGTCCCACGCCGCGCCGCGCCTCTCCTTCTTTTCCTCCGGCGGCGGCGGGGTGGTCCAGCGGGCGGCCACGCCAGGGCGTCGCGGCGGTGGCGGTGGGGGCAGGGAGGCGATGCGGCAGCAGAGAGGAGCCATGCGACTGCGAGGCGGGGTCGAGGTGGCGGCGGCCGAGCTTGGCAAGGCGACGACGGCAGGGGCGGTTGGGCGGAGAAGAGCGAGCGAGAGTCGTCCCACCGCGTCCCACCTTCTGCGGGGGACGGGGCTGCCCCGAATCTCAGGGGTATATTTCCTGGGAGGATGGTCCCGTCCCCGCCGCCCCCGAACCAAACATCCACGAAACTAGGATCATCCCGTTCCGTCCTACTTCGTCCTTGGAACCAAACACTACCTTAATGCGTGGCAATAATGAAGTGATAAGGCAAAACTAATTTAATTTATGACAGTTGATGGTGGTCAGCATGACGGCTTACCAACCCGATGAAATGAATATATATAGTACCGTACTCCGCATTTTCATTCCTTCTGCACCATGTTCAATGGATAGTCAATTGGAGGATTGATATCCCGCTGTTCTGCACGTTTGGTCCGCCTCAACATAACAAGGTGTCGCAATCGCCGCAACGGACCATCACGGACCCGAGAGGGGAAATCAACTACACGACGCACATAGAATAGTGAAAGAGAAAGATTCTCCGTGTGCATGCATGGCCAAAAGTACAAGTGGGGCGCCCTAATTATTTGCCACTCATTAGAACAAACTGCAAATTGCACTGCATCAAGAAAAGTTCAGGAAAAAAAGCTTATCTCAAACGATTCTACAATTTTTGGTACACATTAAATTTGTGCCTAAGGCTATCTGCACTCGCAAACTGGAAACTGGATGCATCGCCGTTTGCAGCAGGATGGCCCTGCAGCGGTCGACTGTATGACTGACTGCACCAGTCCCTAGGACCCATCCAACTCCATGTATAGCGCTCTCCAGCCCTTGACTCCAAATCTCTCTCCTCTGCACCATGCAGCTTTGCGCCAATCACCTTTGCGCCATGCAGCATGCAGCAGGTTGGAGTGGTGGACCCCATGCAGCATGCGCCATCCAGCCGGTTCGTGGAATGGTGGTAGTCAGGTGGAGATAGGAGAGAGATGGAAAAAAATTAATATAATATGTGGTAATTGGTATAGAGTTGGGGTATAGAGTTGATACGAGCGTGGAAGATTGTTAACTGTATTTCAAAAACATGATGAGCAGGATGGAATATTCCTTTTAGAGTTGGAATATAGAGTTGTATGAGTGCAGATAGACTAAGCTTATTATGTTACACAGGAGAATAATCCAGTTTAAGACATCTCCTAAAATTAATAATTAATACCTCCCTGCAGCCCAGAGTTTATTGTGGCAGAGGGAAAAGAATTCAAAAATCCTGTTCTTGTAAGAGAAAAAATATCTCTAAGAGACCTCATGCTTTTTTTTTTCGAGGACTATGTCTATACCTACAGTATCAAAGCCAGTTGCAGTCCAAAAACTCTGACCACCAGTCGGCCATGCCGTCGTTGAGCCCCTCACCGGTGCCTCCCTGTGTCTGCGTCGTCGTGCGGTCGCCGTCGTCGCCGTCGTCACTCCAAGATGTGTCGTCGCTGGAACTGGACGCAGCCCTTTTCCTCTTCTGTCCCGTCTGCTCAGCGTTTGGCGGCAACGCAGCCGCCGCCGGCGGCGCGTTCTCACCGCCGCCGGCACCGGCGGCAGCGGCTGCGGTGCTCGGCCGGCGGTCGAACTGCCACGGGCACCCAGTCTTGGTGTACAGCCGGCACAGGCTGAACTCGGTCCTCGTCTGCAGACACGAACAGAAAACAGCAATGCATGCACTGCACCCTTCAGCATCATCGGCCATCGCAAATTCGCAAGTCGTGCAGATTCCCTCACGACTCGTGTGACTACAGTAAGACAAGGCATTAAGGAAAGTTGCGTACGTCTCGGTGGAGCCGTACGTCAATTATATTACCTGGAGAGCATGGCTCGCCGCCGGGACAGCGGCGGCGGCGGCGGCGGAGTCCTCGTGCTCGTTCTCTAGAGCCTTGTACTCGTTCATCTTCCACTCGGTCTTGCAATTGTTCCCGGCGGGGGCGCGGCCGAGGTAGAACACCATGGTCTTCTTGGTCCCGATGGGGCGGCCGTCGGCGGCGTAGACCAGCCCCGGGGTGCCCGCGGCCTTCCAGAAACCCGACGGCGTGGTCCGGCTCGGCCGCCCGCCCCGCGCCTCGCGCTCCTGCCGCGGGCAGAAGAAGAACCAGGGCTCCCCGTGCCCGGAGCACGCGCCACGGTGCGCCTCTGCACGCATGGATGCAACAATCGAGCCATCGTTGTTAGCTACTACTCCACTAACTAATAAGCAAAAAAACCAAGCATTCGATCGATCGACTGCGGTTGTAGAAATGCTTTGCGGCGTGTATATGGATGGAGTGTGGACGACGACAACTGGACTGGACGTGCCTGGGAGCTGCCATGGATCGAAGGCGCAGACGTCGGCGACGACGGGGATGACGCGCTCGATGTCGGCGCGGCGGATGCCGTAGAGCATGTTCCGAAGGTAGAAGCAGACCAGCTCCTCCTCCGTGGGGTAGAAGCGGAACCCGGGGGCCAGCAGCTCGGCCATGGCGGACGGAGTGATGACCAGTAGCTCGTGCTGCGTTTCGTGTTGCTGCTCCGATGGAGAACAGAATGAGAACGCAGCAGGTAGGTAGCGTCAGGTTATATAGGATGGCATTGCTGGATGCGCGTTGTTGTGGTGGTAGAGTTGACATGGCGATGGTTATTTGCTCTTGATTTGGTTGCGAAGAATTTTCTTTCTCGTGTTGTGGAAAAAGTGAGATGAGAGTGGAGGCTGCATGGTGCGCTTACTGCGACGTGCGTGCGTTGTGTGGTTGGGAGGGAGGACCGGGTCAGTCAGTCTTCACATCCATCCTCCTCTGCTAGCCTGCTCACTTTTTTTTTGTTTAAGTTAGCCAGTTGTGTATATTCCATCTTCAGTCTGCTTTCGGTTTTGATAACTGCTAGTATCTGCTACTTAACTCGGTTAGTTGCTCTCATCATCTGAAAACCTTCTTTGAGGCTTTTGCTTTTTGGTCCTAAAGAAAGAGTGGATATGTAGGAACAGAACATCTCCAAAGGACATTGGGTCCATGGCTACGCTAGGCTACAAGCCTAGAACGGGGTTTAACTTTTTTTTTTTTTGAACACTAGAACGGGGTTTAACTTACCCACGGTAAAGTATTTCTCACTTCTCACTGAGGACCGGTAATGAAAAATGTTCAGGTTTCGTCGTCGAATCTCACTATACACAAGCAAGCTAAATTATAGGTTGTTTGGCTTTTTCAATACTAAATTAGCTCACTTATCCTATTAAAAAATTTGTAGTTATCATTTACTTTTATTGTGATTTAGCTTACCATATAATATACCCTAATTATAACTTAAAATTTTCACATTTTCATAAATTTTTTAATGAAACGAGTTGGTCAAAACTTGGTATACATGGGACTTTAATGTTCACTAGTGTAGATACACGTGTGGCACGCACGCTATGAACTGTGTTTCAGTCTGCATACTTGACAGGTCTACATGGATCGTGTTAAGAGCGGAAGGCATCGAGAGAAATGAAAGAGGTGACTGGCGGAGGCGGAGCAATCGAGAAAGGAAAGAAAGAAAAGAGAAAATTAGAATTAAAAAGGAATGAGGCACGCTTGATGGATGTCTTTCTCTTTTCATTACATCAAAATAAAAAAAAAGTATCCGATGGGTATATATACAAAACAAAGTGAGAAAATAAAACAATAAACAGTGAAAACATTTTTCTTTTATCATTTCTGAGCCTTTCACATCTTTTTTCCAACTTGTACAGTGAGCCTAATGTGATTTAAGTATATATAATTCCTAGTTTTCGAGCTGGGTGTCCATACTTGAATTGAGAGGGACCTAATGAACTTCACTCAACTAAATAAACCACTAATTCATAATCATGCATACACACGGACATGGTAGTGTGTTCTTTCTTCATTTGTTTGCCTATCATTCGATAAAATGCAAAGAAAATGATTCTAATCTTCAAATTGCAACTAATTACATAGCATCACATCCTCAACATACTTTTTTGTACTTATTATCCACTTTTTATCTATATACTCCCTCTAATTTAAATTTGGTCAAACACGTTCTGCGAGGTAAAATTTTGATCAAAACATTCTATAAAATATGACATTTAAATAAGATATGGTCAAATATTCCAAAAGTAGTTTTTTTCCTGACGAATATAGTAACATCTATCTTACATGGACAAGGTTTTGGTTTTTTTGTCCCAGAAATGACCCATGATAGTAAAATATTTTACATCGCCATGAGATGGCATGAAGCGTTTCACATTATAAGTCACTATGCTGGCGTAGTATCTGTGAGAAACATAATCTTAGATGTATGATTTCGATGATTAATGACAACTTGTTTATGTTACTAATGAATTCATGATATAAAGAACAAGTATTCTATAATCGTGCTCATTGGTTGACCAAAGGAGACCCATCAACTCCTATTTTATGAAGGATGGCCATTGGATGGACTATCTAGCAAAAAGATCAATAATCGATAGCTCTAGGTGTCGTAAAGACGAAAGAAGGGCATTTAGAGGTTCTTTTGCTAGTTTGTTTAGAGGTTCTTTTGCTGGTTTGTAGACAGCCGTATTATCAAGTGGGTCAAGGTGAATAGCTTGATGGACCTCGTTCAATTAGTTCTACTTATTTTCGAGTCTAACTTGGTCCTAAAGCTAATACGCTCAAAATGTGCTAAAATACATTTAAAACTATAGAATCCCCCTCGAATCAATTCGGTATAGTTCTCGTTTTAAAACACCGTAGATCCTCAGTTTTTGTATGCACTAGACCATCCGGTGAGCACCGGACCGTCCGGTGTGTTATACACAGTGCTGTAGCCCTTCACTTAGTATGTGCGCTTTAGTGTGCACCGGACCGTCCGTGGTTCACCACCGGACCGTCCGGTGCTTTACCGGACGTTTTGGGCCGAGGGGTTGTCTAGGACGTCTCTATGCATCTTGTGCGCACCAAACCGTCCGGTGATCTATCACGGGACCGCCCAGTGCACCACCGGACGTTTTGGACAGGGAGGGTTGTTTTATCTCAGTCCGAGGCGCTTGTACGCACCGGACTGTCCGGTGCTCACAGCGGCACTTGGCGCGAAAATGGGGTTTTGAAAAATACACGCACCGAACCGTCCAGTGATCGCAGAGTAATGACTAGTTTTTGAGTTGTGATTTATATAAAGGAATCTTCCTCCCTCTATTTCACATATTTACGTCCAAGAACAACTCATACACACACCAAGGTCATCCAAGCACCAATTATTCACACAATCTTTGAGCTTTGGGTCAAGAGACTTGAGAGTGAGAGAACTCCTTAAGAGAGGTTGAAATCAAATGAAGACCAAGGCTTGTTAGATGGCTTGCGAGTCGTGCCTTCCGCAAGCTTCCCGAAGATTGTGGAAGAAAAGGGAGAAGGCCTTTGCGAAGGCATTGTGAGCGGTTTGGAGCCCACCGTTCCAGAGAGGAGAAGGGCATCCTAAAGAGAGCGCTTGATTTTTGCAAAGGTCAAGAGGTAGTTTGGTTCTTGCGAGAACCACTTTGCCAATCCCTCTCCTTGCGAGATTTGGGGCCGGGGTCTTTGTGAAGAGCAAAGCTTTGCGAGGGACACCAAACGAGAATAAGGGGGAAGTCGAGACTCCTCGATACCTCCGAAAAAGATCGCCATGTCATCTCTCCTCTCTTTACTTTCCGCATTGCTTTCTTGCATTTTATATTCCGCACTTTACATTCTTAGATTTGCATGGTTGGCTTTAGATTGCAAACTTTTTTGTTTTGTGTAGAACTCTAGACACACTTAGTTACACACTAGGGTAAACTGGAACTTGATTGATAGGATTTAATTTCAAATTTTAAAATTAGAAGTCCAATTCACCTCTCTTCTTGGACATATTGAACCTTTCAGTATCGATCTTACGTTATGAATCTGTTTAGATTTTTATACATCGATAGTCAAAATAAAAAAGAAAAGTCTGATCAGTGAGAATTCTAGAACTACAAAGTATTGGTACGAATCCTAAAATGGCATGTATTTTGAATTAGAGGGAGTACGTTTATAGTGTTTCTGTAATGTTACTAGATATACGCACCATGTAATGGGTCCTAGTTTAAAAATGGCTATTCACTTGTGCTGCTCCTGGGAAATCATACCACTTTTGTTTTAAATATACGTTGTTGTAGAAAAGGGCTCTTTTGTGTTTTGTCCCTCTTTGTAAGATATTTTGTTCTAACCAAAAAAATCCATTCATTTTATTGACATGTTCAATGATCAACAGTGCAATGCGATCTGCTATCTAATCATGCCACTAAGAGCGAGGATTATCTTTGAACAAGGTCCTCATCCCATCGAAAGAGACAACCAAATAGCCAACCCATTGACCGACATGGGGACCCCATGTAATCCATCTCTCGAGCCTTTGCTCTGAAATAGCTTGTGGAGAATGTAAGAAGTGGACAGAGAAATTTAGAGGAGGTGGACACTGAAATCAACCGTGCTGTGAGACCAATAAATCAATGAACAACGCACTCGTTTACTTTTCATGAGCAGCATAAGTATAAAATCTTTAATGGTTCTTTCAGAAAAGATGGCAGTTGACTTCTGCAAATTGGTCAGCTACTGAAAGTCTCGTGTCACATGGTAAGAGTTGGAAATATATGAGTACGTTATTCTAACACCATATTTAAATACGAGACACTTTTCATAAATATACACAAAAAAACTATAAAGCAAAACATGAAGGCAAGAATAAACATATTTGAGTGATTTTTTTCTATTCGGTCTACTGCCTGAAAAATTACATTTAAGTTCCGTTCTCGTAAAGAGTTGATGCAATGCAGATACGCCGCCGTGCAGATTAAAGAGTGGTTGATAAAAAACTTTTTGGTAAAGGGTTTTCCGTTCTTTGGTGAAAAAACTAGTACGGTGGCGGCCCTTGTCACGTGGTGCTGAGCAGGCAAAATTAAATTACTCTAAACCGTTTTGGTGATAAAAAAGCACTAAACTTCCAGTCCAAAGGGTGAAAAAACTAAAGCCGAAACGTTCAGTGGCCAGCTCGTTTGCCGGATCGCCGAAACGCGTGAGGACGGTCTCGATAAAGCTGCGCACTTTGGATGTACTTCTCGATGGAATTGGAACTCCGGGCTGATAAAGGTCCACGCGTTACGGCATCAGGCGAGGTGTTTTAACAGGTCAGACATGATAGTCCAAATCGAGGACAAGGTACGTCAGAGCTAAGTATAATAATGGGTTTGGAGCCCGTGGCACTTTTGTTTATGTGAAGGCAAGAGAAATGAAAAAAAAAAGAGGTGAGCTCTTATTCAAAGGCCAACTCTACACGGATTTCTAGACAAGATGAGAGGGAGGATGTTAAGTCAAGAACCAAGTTTAATCCCCACCTTATTATATGAGATGGCTCTAAGTGACATAGTAACAACTTAGAGCCCATAGTGGGGTCTTATTATTAGCTTTGCTCTCAGTAGTACGTGGAGGCGCCACGGTTGCTGCTGTCCCCACAATAAATCACCATAAAAGTTGTAATATATATACCAGGAAGGTGGCCCAACCCACAGTGTGAGTAAATAGTTTTTTGTTCGCATTTTGATTTTGTTTGAAACTAATCTTATTTGATTGTTACCATTTAGCTTTCTTTTTATTGTTTTTTCTCAATTGACCCTAAACAATACATACTGTTTCATTGGATTTTATTTTTTATTATATTACTTTTACACCAAGTTTTTAAGTAATTAATCGATATCCATATTTCTTTAATAAAAAATTATAATTATTTAATATAATAGTGCGTGATTCAAATAATATTGTTATTTATAATTTAAATTACGGATCCTAGCTTGTACCTAGATTTCTTATAATTATGTAACCATTGTAGCGTTGTGATTTATATATTAAGTTTGATAGACATATCCTGCCAATAAAACTATGTACCTTAGGTTTATACTAAGTAAATTTGTTTATTATGGCAGAGTTTGTAAAATAAAAAAAACACTAACAAATAACATTAAATTACTTCTACTAAAATCCACCGTGAAATATGTTTTGATAACGTATTCATTTGACACAGTAGGCATTAATATATTTATTAACAATTGGTGAAACTGAGAGAAGTTTGACTTAGAATAAAATAAAAGCAGACTATAATTTAAAATGGAAGGAGTATGACTTATTTAGAAAAAACAATAGAGTGGATAATAATTTAGAACATGGAGAAAGTACCGCTTTAATTATTGTTAGTCGCTAAAGACTGAATTAAGCAGCAATATTATTTTCTAGTCTACGCTCTTCTAGAGGTACTTTCCATGGAAGATATGATGGGGGCGGAAAAGCAAAGAAGTGCATTTTTCTTGTAAGCGGAGAAAAAAATGTTTTCTTTAAGAATCGTATCACAATCGTACCAACATAATATGATGGCCACCGACTCATATTTTGTTTGTCCACGCTGCCAACTTACATAATATAAGAGGGGTTTTGGTGCATATGTGGACTATTTATGTGGGTTTGTTAGCTTTTCGACAAACATGATGGTTTTTTTTAGCACTCTCATAGATTAATATAAAAATAATAATAGATAGATGTCTAAGCCATCTCGGCAAATGTGATGGTTTCCTTTAGCATTCATGTATTAACGTAATTGATTTATAAGTGCTCTAAACTGTTGTGGTTGCTTATTTTAACACTCTCCATATTAATATAATAGATAATGGTAGAGTGTTTCAATATACTAGATCTAATGGTTCATATTGTTAAATGTTATCTGATGGATGACTAGATATTTTTCTTTGTGAGAATTTCCAAGGTTCTATTTTTTTTCTATCATGTTTTATCTCCTGTTAGTAATATCACATTCGGCATAGTAGCCTAGTAGGCGTATTAAAATTTTAGAGAAATATCATAGCTTTAATGGAGTTATATAAAATTATGGTATCGTCAAGACAATTGTAAAGTACGCTATTCTTAAACCATCTTATCTTGCTTTTGTAACTGAAGGCTCAGAAAGCTACTGCTTATGAGTCATGCTAGAAAAAACGTAAGTTTTAGAAATTCTCATAGAAACCGTAAATATCTCATCAAGTAGCCCCTAACAACCATGATCGCTAGATCTATTATATTATTTAAACAAACTATCCATTATACCATAAAGGAAGCTGGATTAAGCAAGCCCACAAATTTGCATATAAATTACTCAGTATGCCTATGCTATTACAAAAGAGTAAAATAACCACGTAAATTTACATATAAAATACTCGCATGCCATTATAAAAAATAAATTAAAAACCTCATAATTTTACATATAAATCAACAACGTGCTATTACAAAATATGAATTTATATATGTCTTAAATATACATGTAAATTTTTAATAGCCATATTCGTTAACAATACTAGCCCGTGGAGAAGCTGGTGATTTTAAAAACAACACTACCAAAATGTTTCCTTAGATGGCTAGGAACAAAAATGTTTTTACCTGTTGGATTATACCACGATGCGTGTTCAAGCTATGGTAAAACGTAGGAGTAACAAATAAAAATGATAGTACCTCTGAGCCAAATTCTGCTCACAATCCATATATTCCAGTCGCGGCCATGTCAACGTCGATAATTGAACAATGACCCATCTGTTGACAGACGAGATGTAGTAGTAGAAAAAAAGAGAGACGGCGGTTGAGCAAAAACTTGGGCAGTCAAAATCGCAGCGTCGTCGTATTTTTCTGGCGGACAAAATTCTGCCGCTGGATAACCGAGCGCGCGGCGTGCGCGCGAGCAGAGCACACAGGGACTGGGAGCCCCGGACAGGCGGACACCCACACGTACGCGGCCGTTATCGCCGCCGTCCCTATCCCTGTCCCCGTCCTCTGCCCGCGGCGCGACAGCTAAGCTAGCGAGGCAGCGCGTACGACGACGCCTCCACCGAGCCGGTTCTGCCCCCCGGATCACCGCGCGTACGACGCAGTCATCCAGTCCAGTCGCACACTCGCATGCACTTGTCCTTTTTTTATTTTTGTGCCCTTGCTTGTATTGGTTCGTTCTCCTTCACTCGCCGGCGTCGTCGCGCCCCCATACACAGCCCTACACAGGCTACAGCCTACACGCACGCATCCGGCCGGCATCACCCAGCGGGCAACAGCTCAGGGACGCCGGCGTCGCGCGTCAGTGTCGTGTCACCGGGCTGGCGCCGGAAAGACCCGCCAGTCTGCCTTGCCAGCAGCAGCGCAACCGGCACCGCTCCGGCCAAATCCTTATTTTGCCCGCGCACCGGGAGGGGCGCGCGGGACCAGGCGGCGCGGGAGGGGACGGGCGGAGCGGTGGCCAGCGGGTGGGGAGACTACAGCGAGGGTACCAAGGCGCCGATGGTCTCCTAGGCGGCAACCGGCGGGATAGGAGAGGAGGCGGCGGTGACGGTTAGGGTTCAGGGCACGCTAGGTGGGGGTCGCGGCACGCAGTGGAAGGGGGGGAGGCACCCCCTCCCTCACCCCAACCTCCACGTAAGTCCATTAGAGCAGATTGATAATCCTAGTAATTAGGCCCTCCTCAACTCAGTAAAGTCACCTTCTGCCTCTACGGTTCTACCTATGTCTGCAATCTTAAGTTTGACAAAAAAGTATTCTAATTGCATTGTTGTGACTTGATGTCTTGGTTAGATGTTTACATATAAGATTAACTGTGTGAGGAGGTAAGGAGTTGAGAGGTTAGAGGTTAAAGTTATATAAGGAGAATCTTAATTAAATTAATCAATTTTTTTTTCTATTGGAGTTAACTAGTACATAATTGTATGATGCAAATCATGATGATTTGCTTATTGTCCATGCTATATATATGGCAGTATATGCATGTGCATATATTGATGAATTATCGCTGGCGCATTCGTCTCCTATGTCGAAATCCTGCTCCGACACCGGCGGCGCGCACGCACTCCAGCCGTTCGTTCTTGGAGCTAGCAGCTAGGCGCGGCCGCCAGCCAGTGGCAGTGCGCTGCCGTGGCCGCTGTCTCGTCGCGTCGTCAGCCCGTGCGCGTGAGCTGCTTCTGCTTGCGACCTCTTCAGTGAGAGTGACCCGGTCTACGGTTGTCTGATTGTCTCCGGGCTCTCCTCTTTTTTTTTTTTTCCTTTGGTACTCCTACATGCCCAGCCAAAGCCGTCGGCTCGCTAGCTGGATTTGATCTTGATGTGGGTTTTTTTTTTTACTTGCCGTGACGGCCACTGAATTCTGAAGACGTGTCGCCGTTTCGTTTCTTGGCTAGCCAGCAGGCAGAGCCGGAGGCAGGCTCCCGTGTTGCCCGGCGACCGCTGCCCGCGCTGCGTCAACGGGGAGAAATAAAACCACAGCTGTCAGCTGGCAGCGGCTGGATGCGTCAAGCGGCTGACCATGACGAAACATGGAAATTTTTGGTTGCTACGTGCAGTGCCTCTCGAAATCCGGTCCGGTCGAGCTATCCTTGACAGGTCCACGTACGGGGGTGCCTTGACATTGATTGACTGCTTGTACGTTGTCACTGGCTTACCTATGCGTAAGTTCGCCGCCAAGATTCTCTTCTCCTGTGCGTGTGCTCCTGTTCTCTCCGTCAAATACCGCTTCCTGAGGGTACGGGTATTTTTTTTTCGATTTTTTTTATAATCCAAATATGTACAGAGCAAGATATATCATTAGTGATATAGATCGATACTATTTACTATTTTAAAACTCATATATCAAAGGTCAGCATGACAATTCTTTGAGAGGTCTGAGTGATATAGATCAATACTATTTCAAAACTCATATGTCAAAGGTCAGCATAAAATTCTGAGAGGTTTCTTCTTGGATGCTTTGTCCGTGTCAACAACCAGCTCAAAACACCTCGGCCTTCCGAAAACAAATCCGAATGAAATAGTGATTCGAAGCACTTTCTTTTCCCATTACACCGTTTCAAAAACCGAAGGACTCGGTCGTATGGATACAGAAAATACAGGATTTTTCCATATCCATAGCCAAACAATTAAATGTACTGGTTACAAATAGCTAGTGGGAGGTGCCTTGGGTTATTACTTGATGTGAGTTGTGACCCCCTGCACTTAGAAAAGAACTAACAAGTGCCTTGACCTCTCTATTCCTCACTCAAACCGTACCTCTGATTTCACAAAGCAAGCTCAAAGAGGAAATATGAGAGTAAATGATATAACAGCAAACATTTTTATACTAACCAAACAATGATAATTTGAGTATATTATTAAAAAAACAATTTTGAGCAAAAGATTACCAAAAGGTGCACCAAAATATCCTCTGTAGATGGTGAAAAGAGGATAAAAACATTGAATTTGGCATTTTTTTTATTGCCATTTTGAATCCTCAATTACCACATCTAGATTGTAAAAGCAGCCCAACGTCATCCTAGTCCTAAAGCCTTGCCCTCATTATTCAGGCCGAGCAGAAGGCCACCGAGACTGGACATATGCACAGTGCTTAGGCTTTCGTTTTTAGAAAAAAAAAATCAGACCCCAGCAATAGAACCGAAATTTTGTCCAAAAATTATAGACAATTGATGAATTTTGATAAAATTTTCAACAATTTGAATGAATATCATCCGAAATTGTTAATATAACATTTACCAGGAAAGGTTGGTAGGACCGAAATTCACCGAAAATCAAGAAATTTCGGCCGCTGGATAGCTTGTGCGGGTAACACAATATTTACTAGAGGAGGCACTAATATAATATTTCAACAATTCTGAACCCTGCCTATGCGGGTACTGCTATAAGTGAGTGGCTCCAACTTGGCCAATGGCAAAGCTAGCTGCCACGGGGATTAGGTGCCGAACAAGGGAGTAATAGGAGTGGAAAGGTTAGGAGGTGAACAATGCTTCCTTCACCATAAATACTTCGTAGTGGGGCAATCCTCGGCCAACCATAGACATCTAGAGGAGCTGTTTGGTTCAGGCCGTATTGGCCCGCAAGCGTTCGCGCCGCAATCAGATGTCGTCGCTTGCCGTTTGGTTGGAGAAGCCAGTAATCGATAACCACGCCAGTGGATATTGCCCTGTACGATCTCGTTACCGCCCACGTAGCACCGTTATCCGATCCCGTGCTCGTGATGCGTCCAGTTTGAGCAAAACAAACAAAGAGCGTATTGCCTTCCATTGGAACGAATGACACTGTGATCAAATCCCATTGCCGTTACCGATCCGTAAAATGAACCAAACAGCATCTAGGATCATAACATCATCATTGTTCCCTACCACCATGAAGATGTCAAAGCACAAAAGACCCAGTTCATCGACACCACCACATGCTTCCCATGTGGGGTGAGGCCGGAGGGTGGGAGACTGGGAGGATAGGGGTACCAAGCTACCACTTATGTGAGGATCCAGGGATGCATGTACACAGCAAAGCGTATGTGTAGTAGGACACCTCTTCCTCTCAAAGAGATGAGGAGGCAGAATGACGAACGTTCATCTCGTATTGGAAAGTAATATATAAGTATCTTGTAGATATACTTTGAACGTCCGACAGTTTGGCCGAGTGGTCTAAGGCGCCAGATTTAGGCTCTGGTCCGAAAGGGCGTGGGTTCAAATCCCACAGCTGTCAATTAATTTTTTTTTCTTACCGCCAATATCCATTTTCGACCATATTATTATTTTTCAGCTGGCTTTGAATTTCTGGCCTTGAGCTTATCACCCTCGCCGAGCTCATCAATCAATCAGCATCGCGCCTGCGATATGCACATCAAACCCATAGGCCATACCGCAAATGCTAAATCAATGATTCATGATGAGTAAACCCCGTGTTCAAATCTAAACGAGACAAGAATGAAGAGCCGCGAGCAGATTTTCCGCAAGAACGCAGCTCAGAAACGAGTAATCACAGCCCCTATCAAAGCGCACGAGTAATTACGGCCCCCATCAAAGCGCCCCAAAATATTCTCGCCGCCACCAAATGCTTGCCATTCCGCGCAACGATGGACCTGTGTATAAAAACCTCATGCTGGTGGTGGTGCCCCGAGAGTCGAGGAGACACCACCGCGCGTGCCATTTTATCCCTGCCACTTCCCCTCAGAGAAACTCCAAGGCTCCGATCAATGGCGGCGGTGCTGCCGAGTGGTCGTCGCATGGTTTTCGTCATGCCCCTGCTGCTCGTGGCCGTGGTCGCCGCCGTCGCCGTGACATCGCCGGTGCCTGCAGGGCCGGCTGCTGGCTTGGACTTGGAGCGGTGGGCGCGCGAGGGGGGCCACCGAGGCCACTCCTCCTCCTCCCATAAGGCCCCGTCCCCGATGCCCTCGGCGGCCGCGCCAGCCGTCGAGCCGCCGTCCACCTCCCAGGCGCCGGTCACAGCGCCAGCCGCGGCTCCCGCACCGGCGCCTGACGCCGCGGAGCTCAGCGACGGTGCCGCTGCCGTGCCCTTCGCTTGGCCGACCGTGCTCCTGGGCGCCGCCGCTGGCGTGGCCACTGTGATGATGGTCGTCTGAATGCAGCACGGATCGATAATGATCATCATCATATATATGGAACTGGTCGTATTATATGGCGTCCAGGGTACCGGTTCAGGGGCTCGTAATCCCTTAATTTTATTTTTGCACACGATCGATGTTTCATGTTTAAGTTATCATGTTTTTTTTTTCAATGCAATGCTCGTCCTAATGTTGGTAGGTCTGTGTATCAGATCCACTTCTGATGGATGGATGGATGGATGGATGGATGGCCAATTTTATTAACAATCCGACGCAGCCCTATGCTTACCCCTCCACATCCCCTCTACCTCGGCGTTTTGCTGTAATGCTGTCCGGTCCTAGAATACTGATCCTTAACATTTGAAAGAACAGCGCTCCTTGAAACCTCACCCCTCCTGGTTGCACGTCCGTGCTTGCCGCACCTTCGGACACCTCCGCGCCTCGACGCGTGTCGGAGCTTTCGCTCGCAGCGAGGGACGCTGGCAGGGACGGACGCAGCACGTTGCAAGGGTAGTCCCCCGACTACCTTGGAATTTGATCCAAAATACTAGTACCTCTACTAGTACCCCATCGCTTCAAGGTCCAAGCTCGCAGAATCAGCCATTTGTATTGTTTTTACTGAATTTTATATTGATCTTTTTTGTCATGATTACCCATGGTTTAAATCTTAGATCCGCTACTGGACGCTACAGCCGAAGGACCCATGGTTTAATTTTATTTTTGCACACGATCGATGTTTCATGTTTAAGTTATCATGTTATTTTTTCAATGCAATGCTCGTCCTAATGCAATCATTACTCGCGGCCTTTGACACTGTCTGAACAACCAACAAGGACTCAGCGCATGACATGTCCCATGAGCGGATAACTTTGAGGTTCTATCTGCAAAGAGAGAAGCTTTTCTGAACGTACAAACTTGCTTGTGGAAGAAGAACACAATCAAACAAATTCAGAAAAACGGTGAGGAACCTCGGTCACAGTTGATCGACTTATCTGCCCCATCCCCTAGATAACTCATCTCTATGATAGAGATTGGCACAATTAGTGCGGATTCGTTCAAAAAAAATTGTTATTTCTAAATAAGAGCAATTGCGATGCTGGTAGGTCTGTGTATCAGATCCACTTCTGATGGATGGATGGATGGATGGCCAATTTTATAATTAACAATCCGACGCAGCCCTATGCTTACCCCTCCACATCCCCTCTACCTCGGCGTTTTGCTGTAATGCTGTCCGGTCCTAGCATACTGATCCTTAACATTTGAAAGAAAGCGCCAACAAATCATGTTCCTTGAAATCTCACCCTTCCTGGTTGCACGTCCGCGCTTGCGGCACCTCCGGACACCTTCGCGCCTCGATGCGTGTCAGGGCTTTCGTTCACAGAGAGGGACGCTGGCAGGGACGGACGCAATACGTTGCAAGGGTAGTCCCCCGACTGCCTTGGAATTTGATCCAAAATACTAGTACCCCTTAGCACTTTACAAAACACTTAGTACCCATTAGCCCTTCAGGGTCCAATCTCACAGAATCAACCATTTGTATTGTTTTTACTAAATTTTATATTGATGTTTTTGTCATGACTATCCATGGTTTAAATCCTAGATCCGCCACTTGACGCTGCACCCGAAGGGTTCCTCGCTCGCTGAGTTTTTGTGTGCGAGCGTCCTTAGGCCCGAGCTCGCAAGGAGAATGGCGGCGTGAGTGTGCATGATCGACAGGATTCCCTATCTCTCATCTTCCATTATTATTCTAACTACTCTTCTCCTTATACACAGTATGGTGTAACAATGATGGGGATGAGGAATGGGGGGCACTGTTTTTGCCTCAGGTCCACAAGCAGCCACGTTGGGCAGCCAGACCAGGCGTGCGGCTGTGCGTGCCTCACTGCCTCCGGCCGGCGCACAGCAGACGGTACAGATGCCGCGCTCTTCAATCCAGCGCGATGGGGAGTGCGTTGCTGTTTGACAATTGACACTGGGTCTGCTTTGTTTAATTATTTAGTCCTCGGCCCCTGCGGCGCGAGAGGAGTAGAGGACAGACGTAGTCCCTGCTAGGTAGCCCTTGCCACACATGGTCTCAACTCTCACGTTGCAGCGATCCAGAAGCCGGTCATCCGTTTGGATCGAAGTGGGATTGGAAATGGGATATCCCTTTCCTTCGTGTATTCCCTATCCCAATCTTTACGTACTTATATCCATTTTTCTATCCTACAGTCTAAATGATATCCCTTTCCTTCGTCTATTCTCTGTCCCAATCTTTACATATTCATATCTATTTTCCTATCCCACGTCTAAACATGGTATATAATTTATCTCAATCTATATTTCTCTATCCCACCTCACAATTTCTTATCCGTATCCCTATCCATATCCAAACACTCCATATACATGTGCTCTACGGGGGGCTAGGTCCATCCTCTCGGAGCTATTTGCACTCCGGCCGTATCGATGTCAGGCCGGATGCAATGGGCATTCTCGACAAGAAAAATTATTATATATAATCATTTTACTGCCAGAAGATTTAACTGGAAAAAAAATGTTCCACATGTTTACTTGCTTTATTTCTTGGATGAATCTTAAAACAAACTGTCTGGATATATAACGGGCATTCTCGACAAAAAAATTAGCTATATACAACCATTCTACCGCTGTAAGATTTATAAAGGTTGTTACATTTTACTACACATAATAATAAAATAATATCGTTCTTCCATCAACCATGTCAATAGTTTGGATGATAGATTGTGTGGTATATATGTTTGTCAGCAATTATGTTTCTGTACGTTCGATACATACGTCTTAGAGAGTACCAATATTATAAGATACCAGATGAGCCATTTTGGTAGTACTGAATTCTGGTCATGACATTTAGACTGGGTAGTTAGAACTCTATCAATAGCTTTGATGCCTTGTGATGATTGGCGATGTCTATGTATGCTTTGCTATCTTTGCTGTATTTTCATGTGTTGTTTTAACAAGGCTGGTTTGCTTTTTGCTTAAGTTCTACTTTGGCTACAAGTGCATTCAGAACTCACAACCATATAGGTGGTTCTGTACACAATATTTGAACTCACAATGAGTAGCCAGTAGAGCGCCGCGAAGCGGCGCCATCTTTCTAGTCACATTCTAAGCTAAATCCTTCACCTGTAGTATTGCCAGAACAGTTTTTACCTCCCTAGAGAGAAACAAAACAATCATCATGCTTAGTTCTATTGGTGTCCAGTCCACTAATTTAGATATAATTAAGTTGCAATCATTTTTTTTTAAAGTAAGAACATCGGTCATCATTTACAATATATTTTGTAAATTCAACATGAATAATGAGTATCAGTCTGTAGTTTTTTTTGTTTTTTTTTTTAAATTCCATATGGGCCAGAAGTAAGAATCCGCCCTAGCTACCACAGGTAGTCATCGCTTTTGGTTAACAACTGCTAAGGAGCTAGCATGGATGATTTAGCTGCGAACTAGATAAAACAATTGGACCCAAAAAAAGTACGCAACTTTTGGGTGGCCAAGTGCAATTTGGTGTTCTATCTAGTTAAATACTCCATCCGGTTTTAATATAAGTCGCGGATAACTTTTTTTTTCAAAACTTTGACCATTCGTCTTATTCAAAAAATTTGTTCAAAACATAAAATTATAAATCATGCTCAAACTAAACTTGGTAATAAACCAAATCACAACAAAATAAATGATAACTTGTAAATTTTTTTAAATAAAACGAATGGTCAAAGTTTTGAAAAAAAGTCAACCGCAAGGGAGTAGATCTCAAGCAGTCAAGCAACTATTGCACCACCATAACTATTAGAATTTGGCTGATAATATATACTCCTTCCAGTCACATATAATTGATAATTTGACCAAAATCCGTTAAAACTTTTAAACCCCCAGTAGTTTAAAACCCTTTATTACCTTTTTTTTTTTTTGAGGGAAACAGAGGGGAAAAGACTTCCC
This sequence comes from Paspalum notatum, assembly GCA_022530915.1. Lineage (NCBI taxonomy): Eukaryota > Viridiplantae > Streptophyta > Magnoliopsida > Poales > Poaceae > Paspalum > Paspalum notatum. Next base: position 33,084,954 of record CM039692.1, read on the forward strand.
CACCAATGCATTCCTGAGCTCAATAACAATATTGAGCTAAAAGAGTTTACAGCGGGGGGGGTACAAGCTTTATCAACTCAACGACCACCAACTAGCGTGGTCACCAGCAGCCAACAAACAACAACACAGAGGTTTTACATGTTTGAACTAAAGAGAGAACACCAAGAATCGACCACAAACGCACTACCACCGGGAAGTCGGTGACGCCACAGTGGAGCAGCATCAAGCATAGCAGACTTCGTCCTGCCTCGGCTGGGGGGGAGGTTGTTGAACGCCACGTCATTTCGGTGTTTCCATAGGAACCAACTAACCAGCAGGAGTAGTGTTGTAGTGAGCAGCAGGGATCGAGTGCGGCTGGGGCAGCACCCTTTATTACTTAGAAACATAAAAAAACCTTGAGTGCAGATTTATGTTGAAATATACTTTCATAATAAAATCATGCTTACTAGATATTTTATTGCTTCTGGGCGGCATCGATCAAAGACGTGATGGTGAAGGTGAGTAAAAAGGTTTTGTGTATTTTACTTGCCTTTTGGAGTGAAAGGTTACTTTCAATCAAAGTTTTGATATATTTCCCTTCATTCGCTAAACAAAAAGTTGTTCAAGACTTATAGTTATATACTAAATTACTAATAAGAAAAAGGAAAGACAAATAGTGGTGAAACATTAAACTCAAAGTCAGAACAATCTTAACGGTGACAAGTATTGTTTATGAATCAAGTATTAGGTTCAGACAACTTTTATCTTGTGTCGTCAGTCTGCAGGCAACATGTCTTCCGTAGTACTGTTTGCACAACTTGAGAGAACACCACTACACCAGCTGCCTGGATCGATATGCCTGGCTCGCTCATTAACTTGTCAAACAGAGGTCAGAAAGTCATAACGCAGGCAGCAGTCCAATAATAACATGCGTCATGCATGCAAAGTGGTTTCAGCTACAAGAGAAGGTGAGCTAAATAACCAACCACCATTGAACTCGAACAGCCCATGGCCACCAGCCGATGCATGTTTTGGATTGGAAGGTCACCAACCATGCATCCCAGTCGTCCCAGGTGGTGAACTGAAGCACTGCTCGAGCTCAACTTTGGGAGCTATAAAATGCCCGGCAAGGACCCATGTCTTTGCATCGATCTCCAGCAAACAGCTCGATCAATTTCTCGCTACTCATCCCCCCTGATCGAGGCATATACCCACAGGTCATCCATGGCTTCCGCGTCGGCTCTCTGCGCCACGGCGGCGCTCGTCATGGCGCTCATGCTCGCCGGCAGCGGCACGTGCCATGCCGCGCGCCATCTCGCTGACACAACACCGGCCACTGCTCCTGCCGCCGTCCCGGGCATTCCTGCCGTGCCGAAGCCGCAGGTGCCCGCGGTCGCCCTGCCACCGATGCCCGCCATGCCGACGGTGCCTGCGGTGGGCGCCGTGCCGCCGATTCCCGCGGTACCGACGATCCCCGCGGTCACCGTGCCAACGATGCCCACGGTCGTCCCCGCGGCGACCCTCCCGCCGATGCCCGCCGTCGTCCCTAAAGTTACCCTGCCGCCGGTGCCCGCCGTGCCTAAGGTGACACTGCCGCCGATGCCATCATCCATCCCGAGCGTGCCGATGCCCTTCTTGGCGCCGCCTCCCGCGTCGGCATAATCAATTAAGCATGCGCACAGTGCATGTGTGGAGAGAGACTTGGAGCTGTTGAGAATCGTTTGCTGATGTCCGGTTATCCATCGAGCTGGTCACTCCGTCGTGGATGTTGCTGGGCATGGTGTCTGTTCATGACTCATGGTGGACAGATTTGTTTGCAGTATTTTTTCCCCTTTTTAATCGTGTATTCCGGCCGCCGGTTCTATATTATTGTGCTATTAGGTTTTTGTTGTTTATTCTGTCATTGATCTTTCTACTTTTCTAACATCGGTGGCCTCATTGATTACTTCGTGTATATCGTTGTTTTGTTTATGTAAATTATTATGTGTTCATCCAACTTCATGTGTAATAACAGTTATGGTGCTTCAAATATGTGCCGCGGAAAAAGAAATGCCGAATGGAAAAGGTGTTTCTTTTCCTAATTTCGCCGGTCCACTCTTCGTCATTTAAATTGAGCCTACTTAACTGGCAGGATCCGGCAGCATATATGTGGATTTTGTTTTATGGAAACAATTATGTTTACATAAAATGAAAAGTAAAAATACAAAATGGTTTCAGCTTGCAGGTCGAAATCTCACTGGGCCGATTGATCTTGGTTCGCCCACCGCGCGAGTTTGGGCCTTCAGGCTGTTTCTCAGAGAAGTTGTTTGACTCGAGAGAACAAGAATTAAATATCTCAAAACCGAAATGGACTCAAAAGGAAAATGCTTTCACAGGCTACGAAACGAACGAGAGCACGCCCTTACAGGCTGGCTGGTGAACTAGTTCGTTAAAAGGCATGGCGCTTGTGGCGTCCACAATGGACTATCGCAGTAGTATACTATCTAGCGGGTAACGGAAGTGCGCCCATTCGGAATTAAATTGGGTGGAGAACGTTTCCAATCGGCTGCAGCACTCGGACGACGAGGCGGCGTCTGCAAAAATCACCAAGATCCAGGACCTTTAGGCCGAGGTCCTGCAGAACCACCAGTCCACCACACCCGGATGTAAGATACCGCCCGTACTCCATCCTGCTTGCCTCTCGTTGCTCCAGCTCCACCCAGCAATGATCGAGTTTCCTATTATCCTGGCCTCCTGCATAGTAGCAAACTATCCTTCGGTGAATCAGTCATCACATGAACATTCAATTTCCCCTCTGTTTCCTTATCGACATAGCAAAAAGATCCTGAATTCAGTCATCAAAGTAGTGCTTAATAACACACTGAATTTATTTGAACAGTGGCTGGGGCTTCTAGGAGCACCAAGGAGGCAATTGGGTTGAGCTTCAGCTGCTCGAGATAAATCCAGAGACACCGCCTGGACTACTACAAGCTTGCGTTTGAGCCCAATATCAAGGACTCCTGTCAATAAGCTTTCAGAATCTGAAGATTCCAACACAAATTATCTATCAATATCAAGAATCTGAACCTTTCATAGGGTGTTCCCTCCATGCCGGATTGTAATTTGTAGAGCTAGGGCTGGCCGGTACAGTTTAGAACAATGGTTGGCGGTGGTCCGATACTCTGATCTCTGATCGCACTATGCAAGGATGATCTCAACAATCTGAAGATTGTGCGACACAAGGCTAGCAGCCGCCTGATAGTGCAATGCTCCCTGGCGGCTGCTGGATCACGCACGCAATTGGAACCTGTCGCTTGGAACCTGTCGCCCGATGAGGCGGGGTCAGGCAATGAAGAGCCGAGCCGGACCAAGGAAGCTCGACCAGGGACTAGGGAGCACGTAGGAGTCGAGGTTCCCAAGGAAAGCCGAGCCACGAGTTAGGTCTCATTTGGTAAAGCTTCTATGAAATGGCTTCTATCCATTAGCCAAAAAACCCGGAAAAACTATGTTTCAGTGGTTTCTTTTCTCCGGTCTAAAATAGTTTCTCCTCTCTATTTTCTATGGTTTCTCTTGTGAAGCCGTTTTTTAAAATTGTTTGATATAGTTTCACTTAAAACCATAACAAACCGGAACCAGATCCACACAAAAAAACTATGCCGAGAGAGCCTTATGTTGAGAGCTGTAGCGCACATCCGATCCCGAGTCCGTACTCCGTTCACGCATCGCGAATCGAGGCTGGTAATCACACGCGGCCGACTGGAGACGTCCCCCACCCAATTTAATTCCGTCCATTCACGCCTGATTGTGAGAATGAAGCTAGCCACACATGATTATACAACACATCCCTGCAACATCCGCCTAAATTTGATTTCTCTCAGGACTCGGCCAACATACCCCTGGCTCAATCTCCCACGGAGCATTGTTGTACAGTAGAACTCGTTTATAGTGAATCATTATCTAGGCTGATAAAATATAAGTGAGCAAAGCCTGGCACCAGTTCTTTTGGGGGTGAGTTGAGTAATCATGCCTAAGGCATTAATTTATGGACAGAAGCAAGTATGAATTGTCTTCTTTTATTATTCGTTGACATTCTTTCTTCATTTTTGGCTATATGATGTAACTTACAGTTAACCAGTACGTCATAAAGGTTAAAAGCATCCCCTGACGATATAATCTGCAAAGGAAACAGGGAAGAAAAACTGTTTTCTTTTAAGCACCGTCATTGTACATGTTCTAACCTAGCTGAATCTAGCTTCCAATTTCTTCCTGGATGATTTCTGCTGCGACATTCCTAACACTCTCTCGGAAGGCTACAAACCCTGAACCGGTTGCAAAGCCTGAGCCATCGACATCTTGCTCTTCAATGAGATAGCTCTCAAACAATGTTGGATCATCTTTCCCTCCATGTATGAATGTAAGCTTTGGTGTTATACACCTGTCCTGCTTCAATTTATCGATTGTTGTTCTCAAAAGACCTACATGACATGCGGAAAGAATATTCAGTTGGAACAAAGTGCTAGTACTTCTATCTATGCTCTTCGCAACCAAAAAAAAAGGACTTCTAACAAGATTAATGTTGAGGGGCTAATGGTTATCGAGCCAGCCACTACTCAGAACATACCCAACAAAATGTGAAACAATGTACTTACAATCTCGGGGTGGAGGAAAAGGAATTGAAGGATCAGCAGTTGAGGAATAGTACACAATAAGGTTGGTAAATGCGTCAAGAAGAAATATGGGACTCTCGCTCATGACTAGAGCAGCACGGCTTAGAGTGTGCCGTGGGAATGCTAGCTTGTTAGGTGAGGAATACGATGTCAAAATCGGATATATTGCTTTAGCTAGAGAAGATGGCTCCAGTGCACTGCAAAAACAATTCAAAGTTAACTTATGGATTTGGAGTTCGAAAATTTGTTCACATTAACTGATGATAAAGAGATAAGAGATTCTTTCTTCTTATTAATACAAAGATACGCAGCTCTCCTGCGTGTTCAAGAAAAAGATAGGAGATAAGAGATAACAAAAAAGATTTGCATACAGAAAGTTGCAAGCAATATAGGCTAAAAGTGATTTCACATGACAACTTAAAAATATTATGAACCTGAAAAGGCACTGCAGATATATCCTGTAATCTGGGTGTACGCCTTCTTCATGCAAGCGTAGAAGAGGACTTCTCAACAATGCAAAAACAAGTTGAGGTACCATTTGCAACTGTGGGCATTGCGAGAAGTCGATGTCAATGCTTGATAGCAGTGTGCGCGCATCAGAGCTCAGGGTCTGATTGTACCGGGCTGCAAGGAGGGCTAGCCAAGCATGCACCTGATGCCTGCCTTCTCTAACCCCTTTATCCGAAGATTCTAAAATAACCTGGGAGCAGTGTATGAGAAAACAATTAGTGCATATCACCATATGTAGTGGAAAGATACAGCTCAATTTTAAGTTAGAATAAACATAGTGTTTTCATTGCCTTTTATCAAATTTTAAAGATCACCAATATACAAAAATATAAAATTATTGACTAAACTGATACATATTTTATTTTAAAAAACCTGTAGATATAATGGCCAGTTAAAGATCAGCTCAGGAGAATCTTCCTGATGAAACTTCACTGGTTCCCATACCAAATTTATTCAATGGTCTTTATGTCACAGTATTTCTAATAATATCAACATATCTTGAGATTAATCACTTCTAATCATTTGATATAAGCTATTTTTGTCTACTTCAATTCATCACTGGACAACTTGTGGAGGAAACAACATACCTGATTTAAACAAAAAAAACAAGAATATGATTGCTTCATGTTACTGACAAAGAAATATGATTACCTTATGAACAAGGATATGCAATACAACCTCTGGATCTACACTATCATAAATTTCACTGATGTTCCTAGCTGGACGGTAGTGCAATGTTCTTATTCGCAACCGCCTCTTTAGGCAGAACTTGTAACTGAAAAGAATAATATTACAAGAGGGATTAGCTTCAAGAGCTACCTATGATTTGGTCGCAAGGACATAAAAAAAAATCAAATGGAAGAAATGGGTGAAATTGTGAAAGTGAAGGATGCTAATATGATCCGCTTTACTGTTCTCTTATTGTCAATTAAATAATTAGTTTGATCAAACAGAGGTGTTTATATATGAAAGCACACAGGCAACAAACCAGAAAGTTAACACTTGCAAGTGAAGGATGTTAATATGGTCCACTTTACTGTTCTCTTATTTTTAATAAAATAGTTAGTTTGATCAAACAGAGATGTTTGTATATGATAGCACACAGACAGCAAACCAGAAAGTTAATACTTGTAATGCAAGGTATAGATAAAAATATTTGTTGGACCAACAAAGATATTGATTTATTCTTTATGGAAAATAGCATGGGAGGCAACTTCTCTGCATACTGAATTACTGATATATTGGTACAGATAACAAATGCAGGTCCATATAAAAGAGATATAGGTGGATACAGGGTTGTCCAAGCCTGGTGGCTCAGAAAATCAAACTGTCGACGGTCCCTGATACTATTGTTTTATTAATTAATTTAGTTTGATGAGTAACTAGAGTAAATTTCTGCTTGAACTATCTTTTATGCTGAACATGAAAATAGGTATAGTAACTGCAAGGCATGAAACAAGCTAGCTAATAGTTATGAAGCAATTGCTCATCCCCAATGGACCTTGCAGATGATTGTGATTCATTGCCAGATGTCTCCATGATAGGTTCGATTACACTGTACTGAAAAGCGATCTGTACAACAGCAGGATCTGTGTGCCTGAAAATATAAATCACATTAGTTAACCACCAATAACGAGTATGACACATCCTCATCATAATAGGATCTAGCAAGATCAAGGTTTCTATGCTTTCATATACATAGATTTGAGGAAAACTAGGGCTTCTGTTTTCAAAGAGTCTCTATTTCATGCAAGTATTTTGTTCTACATGTAACGAGCTATTTGAACCCGTGAATTACTATCATGCTAATAAAAATTTGCTTCTCCACAATTCACATTGCTACCCTGGATGGATATGTAACTTCAAAACTTGGAGCAAACTAGACTAACTGCAGTGAGAAAAATCTGATTCTGGTAGTGTCTTCCTTTAAGAGGAGAATCAAATATCTTGCATTAACAAATATGTCATTTAATAGCAAGTAACCAACTATAGGGTTAACTTTAAATAACATACCTGGAGAAACCTTCATTATGGGTAAAGTCAAAGTCATATGCATAAGTGGCAAATGAATCACAGCAGATTATGTGTTGCACATTTTCATATTGAGGGTCAGGGAAGAAATGCCCATACTGTCAAAAGGACAAATGTGTCACAAACTGGATATATGTCTAGTGTGAAAATAAATAGCTTGACTACTTACAGAATTGCCTGGTTCAAAATCTGAAGATGTTCTCAGCCTTAGAACACAGCCAAATGCATAGGGTCGGCTTAGCAAGCGGTATCTGTTGGTGGAAAGCAAGAAAAGAAGAAAAGATCATTCATATGTATTAGGAAATTTGGCTGTTGGAACTTTGTGAATAGAACAGATATAAACCATTCATACAATTAAACATACATACATGTCCTGGGGAAGTGTTGAATCATCCGTATTTGCGTAAAGAAATAAAGATCCACCACTTTCGATACTTAAAAATTTCAGTGAAGCCAAATCGGTGTATTCATCAGTTGCAGCAAATATGTCTATGCATGCTCCTGCTTGAACAGCAACAGCTGCCTGTTTCATATTTTAGATAAGATCAATACATGGAAGAGGAAGCCAAATATTTTATAACTTTTAAAATCATGCTTACTAGGTCTCTGTAGAAAGGTATCTGTTCAGGGAGCAATGCAAGGTCAGCGTCTACCCCTTTACTAGCATATTGCTCCCCATATCTCCTGGTATCTAGCAGACCAGCTCCATAATCAGGAGCACCAGACAGAAAAGCAAATACCCGAGCTGCTCTCCATGTGACAAGGAACAAATGTAAATTAGGTATAACACTACTAGGTACTAAGTTGTATGCAAATATAGAACATGATGAGTTATGATTATGAAGTGTGTCAACCTACCTAAAGCAAAAGTAGAACCATATTCTGAGCTTAGGTAATCAATTAAAGCAGACATAGCTGTTCCAAAACCTCGTCCACCAAGCAAAACAGTATCCTCTTCCTGCCCAGAAGCAGAAGCTCCTCTCTCCCATGAAGATGTAGGTCGCAGTGTATCCAAGGCAGTAACAATTCGATCCTTGCATGTGTCAATCTGCCCATAAATTATCTTACCATTAGACAATGAGTTCAAATTGTCTATATCATTTTGTAGCTGAGTTGGTAGTTTTATAACATACTGGAGCCAAAAAGGAAAGTAGGGGCATGACATCTTCAAGGGCAATAGGCAGACCATCTTCGTCCAGATCCGGAGGAATAAAAACATTTTTCACGAGTGGAATTGGACCTTGAACGTCATACAAACCAATCTTGTGGCTGAACGTAATAAGCCCAAATAGGGAGCCCGGAATAAGAGCTGTTGCATAAAGAAAAGCCAAATAAAGAGATTGATCAAACTGAATTGACAAATGACACGATTATTCCATGAATTCAAAATTTCAGAAGTTCAAAATGTTCCGAATTCCATACCTTCTAGCGCTGCCAGAAGAGCGCTCTTGATGAGTTCCAGAAACTCTTCGGAACCTGACATTTAGATGACGCGACAATCAAGTAGAAGATTACTTTATAGCACACAATACAAGAATGACAGACTATCTGTCGAACAAAAGAAATGTTCTTGTGTGCATGATGAACATTGAATCATGTACCCACAAATCTAAATGCAAAGCTACTGTTTTTCCTTTGTTTCTGTTGTGTTGTTGTTTTGAAATGGAAAATAGACACGTGAATTGAAGAATTTATGTTCATTCTTTTTTGTTCTATTTATTCAGAAACAGTTTTAACATTTCGAGCTAGTAGTTGGATCCTTTGCGTATGACCCAGAATTCACATATAGAGGTACTCCACGCTGCAAAGAGCGGAAAGGAGCCAAGGAGGGGTAGAATTCGACGATCGGGGATGCACTGAGCAAAAGAACTGGACATACATGCAAGATCTACTGCCGCCACATAAACGGGCCGCGCCTGCGCGCCGTCTCCTCCGCCCTCTGCCTCATCCACTGCACGAATCAACCCAACAGATCAAACTTTTCATCCCACCCTAAGCGGGCGGGGGGAGGCAGCTGCGAGTCCTAGTACCTGGGATCTCGAGGTCGACGAAAGAGGAGTTCAGCTCGGGGCACCCGCCGGGCCGCTGGAACCGGCGCGCGGTGTCGTCGTCGAATCCGTTGAGCGTGCCGCAGAGCGCGCAGGCCCAGCCCCAGCGCTCCAGATCGCAGTGGCTGCAGAAGTAGGCCCAGCACTGCTCGCAGCGCGGGACGCGGTCCCCTCCGTCGCCGGTGGTCGGGGGCTGGCCGCGCTCGTCCGCGGCGGCGAAGGGCGTCACGGCGACGCCCCACTGGACGGCGCAGGACTCCAGCGCCTCCGAATTGACCGGGAAGCGGGATATTGTGGCGCGCACCGCCATGGCCGAAGCGGGGGGGAGGTTCCGGTTCGGCTCGCTCGGGAGTCGGGAGGTGGGAGACGCCGGCGGGCGGCGGCCCGGCGCTCCTCTCCTCACGAGTGACGTCACGCCTCGCGAGTCGCGGATGCAATAGTCTGACACACTGGGCTTCAGACATGGAGCGGATGCAATAGTCAACGATGGATCCTGACCGCTCATACGCAATCGGACGCCTGTTCCGCGTTTAAATTACATCACCTAGGTAAAGCGGTACAGAAACACGGTTGAATCTTTTGTCCATTCCCAAAAGCGCAGCTGAAACTTCAAGATGAGGTCACAAAGAAGACGAAACAGACGTCACTTCTTCTCAATGATGAAACTAGCCTATAAATTTGGTGACCCGAAGGCCCAGATGAGAAGCTTGATGGGCCTATAGCGCGATTGCTCGAGGCTTGAAGCCTTGAATTATAGCCGGTGTGTCTATAATAAATATGAACAAATGTCACTTCCTCTCAACGATGATTTGCTCACAAACAAAAAATACATTTAGTTTTCTACACAAATCCTTTGTTACAAGTGGTCACGATTTTTTGCATGCCAACAATACTATTTACCCTTGGCGTCATAGTTGCGGCTATGGTCACTGCGGCCGCTACCATATGCCATCCTATAGAGGTAGAACATCATGCTATATAGTTCACATCACAAAGAGCCTAATGCAATGCAATTGGTAGCATATGTTGTTGTATAGTACATCGGCTTGGCGGGGCTCCAGACGCTGGACCTGACTATGCGCCACGGGGGGTCACGCCCTTCTCCGACCTCATGTCCATGGTGGCGGAGAACTCCAGCGGCGTGAGGGCCATGCCGCCACCTTGCTGGCCTCATAGGAGGATGTGCCTCGACTCCCTGCCAACTTCAATTGGGGCGAGAAGGCCGCCGTCAGCAGCATCAAGAACTCATGTGGATCGTGCTCGGTGTTCAGCACAATGAGCGCATACGTGTACATGGCCGTGGTGGAGGGCGGATATGCACAAGGCGGAGTAGATGGACGATGGAGCTCGATGTGACAGACGAAGCTGAGGCGGAGACGGGCGCTCTGACAAGAAGTAACTGGCACCAAAGCTTGGGGTGCACACGGGAGACGGAAGTCGTCGAGGTTTCGAGAGAGTTCGGGTTGGACAGGAGACCCGCAAGCCCTACATCCGACGGTCAAGACCTGTTGCTCGTGGGATCCAAAGGTTAGCGGGTTATTGGGTGACGTGGAGCTCCTACCCGCTAAGATATGTGTGCTGATTTCGTTATAGTAGATAGATAGTCATGCCGTCAACAACAAATGGTATATAACAAAACCAAAACTCACAATAAAGACAATTATAAGAATAGAAAAATAATAAGTACAGACTAAAACCAAACAAGTGAACGACTACTCTCTGTATAAGCTCAAAGTCACATGCTCGCTGCAGCTATAAAAACAATTAATGTTCTACGTTCTATTCCAATTCACTCATGTTTTCAAATTTTACAGCGGCTTGACTGCTTTGCAGGAAAAAGGACCCGTAACCCGTAGTAGATATATGACAGCGATGCATCGGACGGTGCCACCTTGTACGTAGAATTACAACCTCGCAATCCAATCAACTGGCGGTAATACAGAAAAAAAATCTTGCAAACCTGCATATACGAAGGACAGGTGCATGCGGTGAGATCAATATTAGAATTTAGAACAACCTTTCAGTTGTGAGCCAACAGGCACAGACCTTTTGAGGAATAAATCTACAGAGCACATCATATTGAGTAGTAGCAAATAAACCGATCGAGAGGCGTCGATCTTAGTTTTGACTCAATTTGTTTTGGTACACTGCACTTCAATTTTGAAAAGGTTGTTGGTATGAGCCTTTCAGAAAATGTCCTGCTGTCAAGGGCTTAACGACAACGGCGAGCGCACAACGGCAACCAGGCTCCCACCAGATCTGGCCAAACGGAACCGTTGCCTCTGGTTCTGAAAGGCAGCCATCAGATAGAACACAAGCATGCTCTCTCGATCGATCGCCTACTATACGTGTGTTTCCTCCTGTGCTAATGCCTGTTCGATTCTTTTCGAGATGACGGGAGCAAGGCGGTCCTCTTTGGTTGGTCGGTTTCTCTGAGCATGGGCAGCACAATGCAAGAACCGATCAACCACCGGCCTGTCGTCCCTGAGGAATACGCTAACCGAAGACATACGTCGCCTGGCGCACCGGGGGCGGAAATGGCCAAACATATATGTTGCCTCCAGGGCAGGCTGACCGACCGCCTAACACCATGGAACGTCATGGTCATGGCTGACAAAGTTTGACAACCTACTACTCGATCTCATGGATTAGCAACTTTTTTTCTCAAGAGCCAGATTAGCAACTCATAGCTGCTAATAGCTGCACAAGGTACTCCCTCCCATTCGAAATTATAGGTCGTTTTAATTTTTGTTTTAAGCGAAGCTTCTTTTAATCTTGTATCAAAGTGTATAGAAGAATGCATCAAATTAGTTTCGTTAATTAAATCCGCGGTGAAATATGTCTCAGATACTAAGATAAAACAAAGCGTACCACGGTGACGCCCAACATAACTGAATATTTGCAAACACAACTTTAGACAAAGAATATATTACTTATATCAAATCAGCTGAACAGGACTACTTTCACATAAGCCTACCTCAAAATCTAAAACTGTATGTGCTCTGGTAGCTAGTCTGATGTCCGTTGTTGGCACAAATGGGTTAGTGAGGAAAAATAGCAGCAATCAGCTTCTCGCGCAATACTTGTGTAGGGAATGAAGGTCATAGGAAGAAGCCGGCGAGTAGGACAACAACCGCCATCAGAAATGTAATCTGCAACAGACAACAGGGAACACAATGGGTAAGAAAGATATATAGAAGGATAAGATAGCTCAGCTTCTCGTCACCTATAGCCCGTGACAGAGATGTTAATAATTTATCTATAATAATCCTACTTGATGTTAAATTCTCTTTAATCATACTACTTTGAAAAAAATGTTTAAAGATCTTTGTCCTTTGAACAAATATAACCGTGTAGTGTGTTTTTCTTACCGCCGCCGGCTTAGAAGAAGAAGCGGAGTAGTCGATCGGCGAGGTGCTGAGGGAGGCTCCGTTGAAGCCGAGGTTGTACACGGGCGTGCCGTTGGGGTAAAACAAGCCGTAGTTCCTCTCGGACGTTGGCCCGGGCTTCATGTCCTCGTTGAAGAGCGCGAACACGTAGACGTCGACGGGGACGTTGGGCTTGAGCGGCGTGCCCTGCCCCATGGCGATCCTCTTCATGAGGTTGCCGTTGTACGCGGCGGCGTTGGCGACGGTGGCGCCGACCTCGTCGGCGTCGCCCTTAGAGGGCCACCCGGTCTCGGAGACCCTGACGGTGAGGTCCGTGTGTCCCATGGCCTTCATGGCGGCGTACACGGCGTCGATCTGGGCGTAGAGCATGTTGTCGTAGGTGAGGTTGGTGTTGGGGTCGACGACGCCGGGGTTGGGCTCGAACAGCACGTACGGCAGCGACACGCTGCCGGGGCTGGCCTTGTAGGCGAAGAAGGGGTAGGCGTTGATGAGGAATGGCGAGCCGACCTCGGCGAGGAAGTTGAGGATGGGCTGGATGTACTGGCCCAGCTCCTCCCGGAAGGCGCCCGACGACGGCGGGTAGCTGGTGGCGAGGACGTTCACCGAGTGCGCCGTGGAGACGTTCACCTGGCCGGCGAGCCCCAGCCCCTGCACCGCCTGGTACACGGCCTGCATCGCCGGGAGGAGGCTCTGCATGGCGGCCGTGTCCTGGCCGGACAGCACCTCGTTGCCGACGATGATGCAGGTGATGCGCGTGGCCGGGAGGAACGGCTGCACGTGCTGCGCCACCCAGGCGTTCGCGCTGCGGGCGTCGCTCAGGTTCTGGAGGTCCTCGTTGCTGACGATGAACTCCACGCCCGTGCCGGCGAACGCCGTCAGCACGGCCGGGTCCGCGTCGTAGAGCTTCACGCGGTTCGCGTTCAGCGACTGCAGGAGGCCCGACACCTGCGCCGGGTGCGGCAGGTTGTTCGCGATCTGCCCGTAGTTGATGCCGAACTTGAGCGGCGCCGCCGTCGCCGCCGACGCAACGTCCATGGCTGCTACTGCAGTAAATCAATCAATCAGGGCCGGAAAATTAGTATGCGTCGAATTAGAGGGGATGAAAGTGGCAAGGAAAATTATTAAGTTGGACAATGACATAAATTACTGAGGAAACAACCTATTCTATTTGTTTTGAGATATACTTTCTCCGTCCTAATTTACGAGTCTTTTGATTTTTTGACACTAAATTTAACCAGACCGTTTTATTCAAAAATGTTGCAAAAATATGAAAAAATAAAAGTCAAAAGTACATTATATGCTAAACTACAATAAAAATAAATTATAATTATAGTTTTTTTGAATAAGACATGATAATCCAACTTAGTGTTAGAAAGACAAACGACCTATAAATTAGAACGAAGGAAGTATATCTCTTATTGCATTATACACTCAATCATAGAGATAATATTAATTAATGAGGTCGGCAAGAGACGCTACTACATGTGAAGAACAAAATATCCAGGGAAAAAAAATAAATGCACTACGTTCCATTCACACAAACAGGCTTGCGAATCGTGATATACTCATATGGCTCATGGGTAGGACGGACGTCATTTTCGCACTAAAACGTACGCGCAGCGGATTCTCATCAGCAGCTGGCGCATGCAATGCAAGCTAGCAGAGGTGGAAAAAAATCAAGCAAATGTCAAATCTCGCATACGCGATTTCAACAAGGGAACGCCGTGTGACGTGGAAATTTATTTGTCTTCTCTGTCAAACCCACGTCGGAGACCGTCCGACTGAAAAAAAAAAATCAGCTCAAGTAACCACCGAAAACGACCTCGCGATGCTCCAGGCCGATTGTGGAAAAAGGATAGAACTTGACGGCTGTTTTGCTACAAGATATATATATATAGATATAAAAAAACGAAAGAAATTGGAGCCCAGAGACTGAACTCGATGGCTCGTGGAAGCAACGAGAAAGGAAATTCAAATTCGTTTCCAAGTTTTCCATGCATGGATGGAGGCTGCCAGTCAGCCACAGGGAACCCAAACAGGGTCAGGGACGCTTCCAGGCATTGTGCGAGGAGCCGACCAAGGGATGACGACGAGCGCATCTACTGCAGAATTAAGCAACGGCGGCGTGAACAGGGAGAGGAACGCGCTCGCTCGTACCTGATAGGAGCAGGAGGAGGCGGAGGAGGAAGACGCCACGGCGCCGAAGCAGCGAGGGGGAGAGCGCGGTGGCGACGGTGCGGAGCTCCGCCGGCGCCATGGCTCGTCGCCGCCCGGGGCTCGCTCGCTCCCGCTCTCCCTCGTGCCTCGGCGTCTCGGGGCGGCGAGTCGACGAGGGCGGGCGCGGGCGCGGGCGCATTAAACTCGGCGCTCGCGCGTTTCTCTCCTGTCGTCGGGGGCCGGGCCGGGCCGCGATGCCTGCTCTTTTATAGTAGCGGGTAGCGGCAGGCAGGCCCAAGGCTGCCATACATATACGTGCGTGCACTTGCCTTGCTATCCTATATACGGAGTACGACGTTGCAAGTCCAAGAAGCTACGGACGAAACGCATCGCTTTCACTCACGGCCGGGCGGAATACGAACTTCATTTCGTTTTTGGTAACCAGAACAGCAAGATCAGCCAATTAATTCCAAAAAAAAACTCCTGTCGAAATTCCATGTGCTGCAAACGTAATAACTCCGTAGAGGTAGCATATAGTAGTATAATTTACGCTCTGGCTTTGCTAGCTTAGGAAACCCAGAGGGGAGACTACCGAAAAAAATCGTTAAAATAAATGGAAACACACCGGCAAAACCCACAGGTGTGTACGTATATGCGTATTTTGACTATGTCGAGTACGTACGGAGGCGCGACAGCGAGAGCGTCGTGCCGGTACGCCCGGGGCGCCTTCCGGCGGCGCCGGCGGCCACACGTGCACGGTGCTGCACGGTGGTGCATGCGGCTTTCGCGGCATCGTCGGCGGTAGCTTCGTTGAGTTGGCCTCGTAAGCTCCGGCGGCGTGCAGCAGCAGGAGCCGATCACTCACCGGTAGGGGTCGCTGACCAAAAATTAAAGTTTCCACGTCAGCCCGTCACGCTTGATGCTGACCCTGACGGTGAAAGTTTCGACCGTATGATATCAAATTCTGCATCTTTTTCGTGGATGCCATGCCAGCAAGCACGGCTGTCAGGAACAAAATTTCTTCTTTGGCTCTCGCCGGGTGTGTCAGCATACGAACGCAGTTGCTGAATGCCGATGAGACCGTTGAACGTTCAGCGGCGAACACGTACGACTGAGTGTATTGGAAATCCAGTTCCTGTATCTTGTTGAGTCCAGGGCTTCAAGCTACGATTTCTGATTTGTGTTCAAAAGGGCACGTGCGACGTTGATGATTCGAATTGTAAATTGGTGTTTGTTTATTTTTTTTCTTTCTCCAGTATTTAATTTCTATACTATCTAGCTCGTCGAGAGTCCAAGGCTCCAAGCTACGATTACTGATTTGTGTGAGGGTTTGAAAAAACTAACTTCGCTTTGCTTCAAAAGGGCGCGTGCGACGTTGATTTGAATGTAAAGTTTTGTTTTTAATTTATTTTATCTCCCCAGCATTTTCATGCCCACCGTGTCAGTCTGTCCTCTCTCTTCTTTTTTCCGGAGCAAATGCTCGATAAGGGGAACCCGAGATTGAAGAGAAGACGCGTCACCGGCTCACGGCACCCTGAAAAAAATAAATGGAAATGGAAAAGAAAAACGATGCGCTGATGTATTATCACGATGATCTGAAACGCAAGCGATTGCTGCTGCTACCACTACTCACAAACGCTGCCCATATATATACGAGCAATTGATATCAGAGCAGTGCCAACTGAAAAGTGGAGACCGGAGAATGTGTATATGACCAGTGTGGCCTGACAAGGTGCCAAATAAACAGTTCAACATGCACACTGATTACAGCTCAGCTGCATAACATAGCGCGGAGGACGTCGTGCATCTGATCTCTGAACTTTTTTGTTTCTGAAAACTGAAGGTGTGCAAGAAATGGGAAAGGGTAGTCTGAAACTCTGAACACAGAATGGTAAGCATACGTATGTCAATTCAGCATTCAGACTAGCAAAAGTAGCTATCATCCATCCAAACAATGCAATGGATCCATGTCCAAATAAAATGGAAAAATATTTCCTACCCCGCATTAGTTTGACAATACAGTGTGCATATTGTCGTATTCAGATTGTGTAGACCAGTCTGCATGCAGTGGACAAGCCGAAATTTGCCGTCGCTTACGCTGAAATTATGTGCGATTTAAGGTCGATGCTATAGTTCAAATCTCAGGATTTTACTAAAATCACGTAGCATATGGAGCCAGGATCGGGATACCAACCTCAAGGTCATTTGCTACAGTTGCTAAGTTAGGAACTCCATCCTGAGTTTTTTTGTGTGATGTATCCAAAACGTCTGATGGTGATTTCACACTAGACCTGAAAGTTTGAGCCAGGCTATTCGGGCCAGCCCAAAAAATAGCCTAAATCACGGTACAACCCTCCTTTTAATTTGGACTACAAAAGTTGGAGGTTAGTCGTTACTTGCTAACCTCGGTTGCTGACCTCGGCTCTCCACCATGAAGCTATTGGCTGATATTTAAAAAAAAAATGAAAACTAAGGTTCCAATGCTTGAGATGATAGCCATCTCTTCCCTTACCTAAAAAAACTAAAATACCACCGAGGAAAAACTGTCACTAGATGATATTAAGGGCATTCTTGTACAAAACTAAGATAACATGGCTAGACGGCCAGGGTGAAGCAAACTCTTCAATCGTGCCAAATGCCTTCGGTTCTGTTCATCCATCCACAGTTCTATGGCAAAACCACAAAACATTTTTGCCCGGTGTTTTTGAGGTGAAAATCACAGATCCTCTTGGCAAGATGTGTTATTTGGCCTTGACCTGGCAAGGTCCTCCATGTTCCGCGCCTCGACTTGAGCGGCGTGACTCGACAAAGCCGTTTTCACCCACATCAGCCACGTGTCCTCAGCTTCTCCCAGTGCCTAGCTAGGGTAGATCCCCGTGGCATCGACTGGACTTTTGTGGTCCATTGGTTGGAGCCTTGTGGCCACCCTTCACCTCATGTGGTTGACCACTGCATCTGAAACGACCCAGACTCCGCGATGCCGAAATTCAAACCTTTACTCATTGCGATAGTCCCAGGATACACATAAGCTATCGCAATTCATATGTTTCAATCGGTATCACATCCACAGCTTCGAATAACATTACATTTATACATTAATGGCCTAAGCCGGTACAAGTCCAACAGGACTGAATCAAACAGAAATCGTAATCTAGCAGCGGAAAGTGAGTCTTCGGATCTATCTCCACAGGCATCCTTGAGCGAAGCACCGTGATTCTCAGTTGTTCCGTCCTTCATGGGAATGATCGTCGTCCATCTCATCGCCTTCCATCGAAGAAGACGCCGTCATCCAGCTTATCTCCAAAACCTGCGCGCCAGTAGCGCAGGCCACCCTGAGACACTCCCCTATGCGGCAGCGTAATAATAAAAGGGACTGGCACAAGTGGAAGGCTCTAGGCTTCCTATACAAACAAGTATATAAATAATATTATCTAGTTTATCATATCATTGTTCCCTTCAGAAAATTCGATCACACGACCGGTTCTCCTACTCATCACTCATCCCAACACATACACACCTCACCACCATACACCTCTTCCATATCATCCACACTCATCATAATACATCTGCGGTATGACAGTTCCCACCCGTCCATGCCTCAACGGCCGCAGCCGGTTTCCAAACACTCGAGGGAGAAGAGAAGAAATCCCATGCTAGATGAAGTGACTCCGCTCTTGGATCATCCTTTGACCGGGGATGGCGGCTATACGTATAGATCATACACTCTCGAGAGGATGTTGTACATCTGTACCCACACGAGATGGGACGGAGGCAGTAGCGATCTGCCCCGGGCCCACCACACCGATAGATAACCCTCCCTTCCTGTCACATTTCCTGCTTTTCTGAGCTAGAAACTGTGCGGATACAAATCCACCGCACTCTCAGAACTGTGAGCTCGACTGATCCGAGGCCCCACGGGTCGAGTATATAGGGGACGAGAGATTACCCCCGTAACCGTCATCGCCCCCTAACACTATCGCCTTACGCCAACAGTTCCAGTGCCATTGGGGAAAGTCAAGAACCGGGCCTGAGGTCGCGTGGTATGCACGAGTCATAGTCCAAGATACTGTCACCCCTACTCGGTCCTTAATCGGCGAGAGTAAGCCTTCCAAGGTTCGGTTGCCACCCTCAGCGGTGGACCGCGCACCACCTCACACCTCACTCCACTCTGAAGAGAGTTCTAGTCTCTCCCATATTTCCGGTGCCGACTCTCGCCACCCATCTCACACACCATCTCGCTCTCAAATCCACCCACTTCACACACGCCAAGAGTTATCAAATCCCACCATCATATCACCCAATCTCACGTCATGTTCATTTTACTTAGTTATAGTAGTATAATGGTGGTGATGTAGCAAGCAAGGTAATAGTGGCTACATGGAATAAGGCTTCCTATTTTTAGGTTAACAGCAAGCATAAATAATAAAAGTAGCAGTAGCAGTTGTGTGTCTATAGGTTATGAAGCGAGGGAAATGTCTGAATGGTGACCTCAGGTAGAGCTGCTTGCTCTAAATCCCTGGTGTAGTCGAAGTAGTCGTACTCGTCAGGGTCCTCCGAGAGATCCTCCGGACCTATACGTGAAAATCCGAATAAACCACATGCGGCACAAACTTCAAATAAAATGCATAAAGAACCAACATCACTCAAACAATAGCATTATTTTATAGAGCTTGATTTTAGATGAATTTAGGGACTGGTTTCATATTATTCGGACTCCGTATAGATTTACTATGAATTTTCTAAGTTTAATTCGGGGTTTAATATTTTCTGAAAAAGATGAAGGGCAGGGTTAGTTCATTGGGCCGAAACTTGGCCCACTCGGTCACTCTCCCAGCTCGGCCTGCAGGCGCGGCCTGTCTTTACCCGGCCCAGAGGCGGCAGCAACTCGCGGGCTCGGCCTGCCTCCCTCCTCTCTTTTCCGGCCTGCTACGCACGGATATGGGCCGAAGCCCTGGCCCAACTCGGCCTTCTCTCCTTTTCCCCACCAGCAGCCCGAGATCTCTCTCTCTCTTTGCTTTCCACCCTGCGCACAAGGCGCTCGACGGAAAGCCTCCAAGGCACTTCCCGCTGGCGGTGCTCGTCGGCAGGACGGCAACGTGCGGTGGCGCGACTCCTCCCTCCCTGCATTATCCACCGCTCTCAAGGGTGACCATTCGACTGGCGGCAAGGGGACACGGCGGTCTCCACGCGCGGCCATGAGGGCTTGGCGCTCGGCGGCGCGGAAAGATGCGCGGTCACGGAGCGACTCCGGCCGCGATGGCAAGGTGGGTCTGCCCCAGGTTGTCTCGGCGGCGAGGGCTTGGACATGGCGGCGCATGGCAGGGCAAACCCCCGGTGGTGGTTGCGCATCGGATCAACCGATAGCGATGGCAGTGGCTCACAGACTCGCGTCCACCCGCGATGGTGCGAGCACGGCGTAGCTCCGCCACGGCGGCGAGACGCACCATGATGCACAAAGGCTCTACAGGCTTGCGCAACGATTGGCAAGGCATGGCCTGGCGCGGTTGCGGGCATTCCCGGCCGCGGCGGTGCGACGGCGACAAAATAGAGTGCACAGGCACGTGCGCGGGCACGGGTATTCCTGGCCGCGGCGACGACAACAGCTCGCACGCGACACGGCGCTCGCAGCGCTCGAACATCCACAGGCATGGACGGCTTGGTTAGCGACCGGCCTCCCTACAGCATCGACCAATCGCGACGCGCGGACACGACACGCACGCACGACGCACTACGGATTCTATGGCAGCTACGACGGCGACCACCGACGTGAGACACGGCACGAAGGCCGGCTCCAGGATGCCGAGGTGGCGACGCGCTCGCGGACAGAAAGGATCCGAAGGACCCGGTCCGCGGCGAGGTTGGTCAAGGGCCTTGGGTGCTCACCGTGAGTTGCTTGGGGCCGAGAAGGCGATCTCGTGTCGTGGGCGAGGAAGCAGAGGGATGGCGGCTCGACGTCGAATCACGGGAGGCCTCCTTGCGCCGGGCGTCCCTCCTCCTCTATGGCACGAACGGCTGCGCCGGTCTTCTCATCTTGGATCGGCGTCGGCGTCTCCTCGTTCTTCCGCTCCGGTTCACCTCCTCCTCTCTGAGTCCCTCGGGTGGCAGCGACGGCGGCGTGAGAGGAATTGGGAAAATTCCCCAAGGCGGTCTAGGGTTCCCAGGTGCGTGGCTGCCTTCTTATAGCGGCGGCGGCTAGGGTTTGGAAGGGAGAGAGGATTTGGCTTGGCGGTGGTGGATTGGCCCGGCACGTCTCGCTCCTGCTCCCGCTCTCCCTCACGCGCGCTCCGGCACCCGACAGGGTCACGCAAGACGCCTGATCCGGGGTCCACCGGCCGCGGCAGGTAAACAGAGCCAGCTGGCGGCCTGATCCTATTCCCCTTCCCCATTCTTCTTGGTGAGCAAGGCGGCAGAGGGCAAGCGCACTTGCGTGGTCGTTCGGCTCGGTTGGAGAAAGCAGAGAGCAGAGACGGGATCCGGTGGAGGTGGAAGGGATCGCTGACAAGACGGGCCCACATGGCGGCGTCACAGCGGCGGTGGCCCGCGTGGCAGCGGTAGAGCGGGGAAACGGCGTTGGCTGGGCCGGCGAGGCTGGGTTTCGGCCTAGGTGGGCATCTGGTTGGGCTGGCTCGGCTTGGTCAAGCCAATTGGGCTGGCCAGGTTGATTAGGGCCGGAAGGCCTTTTCTATTTCCTTTCCATTTCTGATTTCTTTTCCCAATTAAATTGTGTTGTTTTGAATTGAAATTTGAATCCATTAGAACTCAATCAAAGATCCAAGTAAGAACCAAATGATGATGCACAAGTAAGCACAAGGTACAACTTAAATAAAATTAATTAACTAATTATACCCAGCATTGGTTATTTATTTTAATTAGTTTTTCCTATTGTCTATGTTAAATGCAATGCAACAATCATATATTGGAATCGAAATTTTTATGTTGTGATTTTTGGTTTACAAAAATTAGGGTTGTTACAGCATCCATCGACCATCACTTATACACTACAAGCCAAGCAACGTATGCTTCAAACCTTAATTAACTCAACCAAGGACTTTCAGTGTGTCAATCACTCATTACGGCCTTTGTGTCAAACCTTGACTCCTCACAGCCAGAGTTACCGTTGCTCATTTCTTCTTGGTTTGTTAATCCTTCACCTGTTCACCATACATGTATCGTAGACGTGCTATTGCTTCACTGTTCCCTGTTGGCCTGCCTCTGTCTCTAGAGGCGTCACAACATTTGGATCTGTTGCCACCGATCACTCTTAAGATAACCTTGCGGAATCACTCCGCCATTTCGTTGCAAGCCCATTTGCCCATCTGGCCAGCTTTCACCGCTGGACAGGTAGCATTCTCGCCACCACCACATGGCCACGCTGTTGCCCCCTAGTCAGTGCTATGAGGCAAGGAAAATCATGGCGTGCTTGGTTAAGATATACTCCGTACTCCGTATCTGCCTGCACCAAGCAGTCTGCCTGAAAATCATGGGTTCACCCCTACGCGCGGATGGATCTTCAGGTCATCAACCAACAATCGGCAACTAGCGTCGTCACCTAACTTTCCAAAAATTTGAGGCACCTGAGTAAAGGAGCAACGATTTCACGATTTCACTGTAATTTGCGGTGTCGCCATTTGCAGTTTGGATTGGGAATCATATTACACCAATTATTGCCACAACTCATATGTCATGATCTGATCAAACGACCGGCACTAATGACAAGAAAGAGATGCTCTGATACTCATCTCTAGACACCAACAAAACCCAACCCTCCTGAAACAAGAACGAATCCCTGCCATGGCAGCCACAGCGAACGCACCATTGAAGCACTGGCTCTCACGGGCGCTCCAGCTAGTAGAGCTCCTCCTCCTTGTGGGTGTGGATGACGCAGTCGGCCCTGGGGTAGGAGATGCAGGTGAGGAGGTACCCCTCGGCCACCTGCCCGTCGTCGAGGAACGAGCCCTCGGACTGGTCGACCTCGCCCGCCGACATCTTCCCCGCGCAGGTGGAGCAGGACCCCGCGCGGCAGGAGAAGGGCAGCTCCACGCCCGCGCTCTCCGCCGCCTCCAGGATGTAGGTGTCCTCGGGCGCCTCGAACTCGTGCTCCGCCCCGTCCGGGCCCACCAGCCTCACCTTGTGCACGGCCGCCGCCGCCACCAGCCTTCTCGCAGAGAGCCGGCGCCCCAGCGCCGGACGAGCGTAGCCGATGAAAGAAAGGGTCTTGGCGCCGCCCTGGAACCTCCTCGCGGCGGATTTGGGACGGACGGGCAGCCTCGGGGCGGTGGCGGCTGACATCTCGCTGGTCCGGTGATCGGTCGGTCGGGTCCCGCCCCGATGAAGTAGCTGCCTGGGCTGCTGGCAAGAGAGCACCAGAGAAAGGAAATGGTCAGCGCTATCAGATCACTGCGAGCTACGGAGTGCTAGGAAGTTAGTACAGGAAATGCTTGGTGAAATCCGACAAATTTGTAGGAAGCATGGATGTTCTTGGCCATTTATCACCGGTTTAAGGCTATCCTCGATGGAAATCTTTAAACGAGTTTTTAAAAAAAAAAAAATTAAAACACTGTTTTGTATTTTTTAATATAAATGCAGAAAAAAATAGTTAGAATAATGATAGGAAATGAGATTCGAGTAGTGTGAATAAAGATAACCTAACTACCGCGATGTGACATGACATCACTGTCACGCTACGAGTGAAAAATCAAGCCAACAAACGGGGTGCAATTGCGATGCGCCCGACAACCCAGCCTGCCGCGGCGGAGGGACCGAGGCGGCGCCGCATCACATCGGACGGCGCGATCTACGACTACAGGGTCCTGCCGCGCGGGTGCGATCAGATCAAGTACCTCTCCTCTTCCTCCTCTGCAGCGGTGGTCGGGCGGGCCGGGGCGCGGCGGACGCCGGTTCCCAGGCGACGAGGGGCGGGGCGGGTACTGGACTGGATGCCTGGATCGCGACGAGGGTGCGGCGCGCGGCGGCTTATTAATAGGGGGCAGCGTAGCGTCCTCTGGCACGTGCCCGTCCGCCCGTCCGGCTCGGCGGCTGGCTGGCTCCCGAGTCCCGACCCCAACCCGACTGCCGCTGGCCGCGGCCTCTGCCCCTTCTGGGCCGTGGTCGGCACGCGGCTGCCTCCTTGGGCGAAAGGCCGTGGACCGCGGTGGTGCCAGGATTTTTGCAAAGCTTACGTTTACGGCTTGATCAAGGGCGGCTGAACCGCGGGATGAGCCAGGCCGCGCCCCTTGGCGAGGATCAGGGGCCGGCGCCCGGCGGGATCAGCGGCGAAGCCAGCCAGAGCAGGTGGTCTTACTGGCACGGTGGTCCCACGTGCCAGCGATGAGTTGTGGGGTAGTGGGACTCGAGTGCGAACTCGGATCTGCTTGGATAGTTGGATTCAATCATTCAAGTATATGAATCAGATGTGTTGATTTTCGATTGGGCTGGCACCTGGTTGTACCAATACTTGTGATATGGAGGTCACGGGAAAATATTTTGCATTTTTAGGCTCAAAGAAAATATTGCTTTTGACACTCCATTCCGTACATCTGTTTAATTATATGTTGTGTTCTTGTAATTTTATCGGGTTTCAAATTCATAATCGGACTAGTTTACGAAATATATATTTTTTTTCAAATGTGGAGAACTGAAGACCATCCGTGTATTGTTTTGTTGAAATCTAAGCGCGAGTTCTACAATTTGAGTAAGGCTCAAACATACAGAGACGATAAACAGGATCCTCAACCGTGTTCAGTTTCGCAAGTGAAACATTTTGGATATCTCAAGAGTGTTTTTTTGTCGGCTTCCTCTTTCTTAGGATCAAAACTTTTCCTGTCTCGATAAGGTGTTCATGAGAATATTGGGAAAAAAAAGGAAAGAACCTAGAAAAAAAAAAAAGAAAGGAAACTGGTTCGACTGCTTATAATTGCTTGACACAGAAGAAAACTTCCGCTTGGGTGTTCATGTTACTTGAAAACTTGCAGTTGTTCTCCTGATAGATGTTGATGCATGATTGACACTTGACAGGCGGCAAAAAGGCATAAAAACACAAGCAAATGAAAACGAGCACCTAAAGGGCGTCCGTGCTCAATGAATCTCACGGAAGTCAAACAAATGTTGGAGCAATAGGAGAGAACTCCAGGTCGATAAGAAACCACATTTAATACAATATCCCAGGTGGTCGGGACACTGGGACAGTTTTACAATACAATGAATCGTTTCGATTCAATTTGGCCTTCCCTTTCATACCAATATATTAACATAGGGAAACTGCACCCCAGAAAATCTACACTCCAGATCCATTCCAACGGATCAGGCAGCTGAGTTACACCAGAAGCGTGAGCAATACTGTTACATCATGTCGAAGCTTTGAACAAAAGACAGGGATCAGTGAGTTTCTTTGGTAGGTGTTGATGACATGTCCAAAAGCGACCGAAACTATCAACTGCACAAGGACTCAAGGAGGGTTTCCACGCCACCGTCTGCACAGCATGACAATTTGGGGCGCAGCATTGAAATGTTTCAAAAGAATAATGGATCCTCCATCAGAAACCATGACACGCGGCACAGCGCAGCATGATCGGTATATCGAGGACTGTGGTAATACATTACACAACAGGAACTAAAACTGGATTCCAGGATTCAGTCATTTCACATGGGATACCAGCAAGCCTGCAGCAAGCGGAAATCATCTCAGATAAACGGGAACTGAACAGGAGATGACAAGGAAATTGTCCTGGTCTGACACCAGTTAATCTCCAACAGATAATCTACATCATCGCTGATCAGTAACAAAGTAAGAGTTCGCTAAGCATTTGACAGTAAAAGAGTAATATAGGCAGTTCACACTGATCATCCACAGTTCTATTTTCTCTGAGTCAAAGAAATAATTAACAGCACGTTATACATCATATACCAAATGAGTATTGATGCTATTAGAGTTTTCAGCCCTGGAACTTTCATTTCAAGTAATCCAGTTTTCAGGCAGTTGCCACTAACTATATCCTTTGTAAAATCAAATAGGAGTACCATTTTATTTCACAACAATATGACCAATCATCAGAGTTAAATGCTTAAAAAGAATGGATGAACCATGGAAGAAAAAACTCACAGAGAACAGCAAGCGCAATTAGTACTGTTGTCACCAAACGAATTTGAGGACGTTTATGATCTGTAAAATATTCAGATCTAATTAACCTCCTCTTGATGACCTCTGGCCAAAAAAACATAGCCTGCAAGAATTATAACTCTAAAGTCATTGCATGCAAGAGCACATTATTTCATTTTTTTAAAGTTCCAACAAACTTTTAGCATAAAAATAGTATGGAGATTACAATGTGTACAAAATCAGAAAATGAAATGCATGATTACGGAAGAGTAACCTACCCTCCTAGATTGAGGGATATTGAAAGAAGGTAGAGTGCTTCCATTTCTCAACCCAGTCATATCTTCTCCATCCTTCCTCCTCTTTGTAAAGCTTTCACGATCTCGTTTCGTAAACCATAAGTTTCTTATAAAATTACGGTATTGTCTGCTCAGTTTGTTTTTGCAAAAAAGCTTCCTACCTACAGAATCAGCATCATCCAAACTATGCATATTGTTATTGTTATGATCCCCTTCACATGCACTTTCTCCACATGAACATTTAAATCTGTCTGCTCCTTCCACGTCCTTTTCTGAATTCCCCTGTTCATATGTTGTATCTTCTTGGGTGGAATGATAGCCATTTACTAAAGGAACATTGTCAAGCTTAAGTTCAACAATTTCATCAGTACCAGTGGAATTATACGCATGGTCATCCTTGGTACCAGAAAGAAAAGATGCCAGTCCATCTCCATCATATTCACTTGAGTATAAATGTTTTGGAGTTCTACTAGAACCTACCCTAAGACTCTCCAAACTTTCTTCCACCTGAGAAATCTGCTCTGCTATAGCCCTAATGAATTGTCTAAATTTCAATATTGCATTTTCTCTTGACTTTGATTTGTCAGAGAATGCAGCTGCATTCACCTCCCTCTCAAATTGCTCCAACTGCAAGTTAAGAGAGTAAGGCTTTAGAAGATTTAGACGCAAATGTTAGTCCCTAAAATATAGATGGTTCATATGAGGCTCAGAGTGGTTCAAGAATATATATGGAAAGCTTGACTGTTGAACCTGCCATTTGGTAGTTCCAAGAGCAGTAATCACATCCCTCTCGTATTGTATTGGAGCATGAAACTTTGCATCAGAAGAACCATGCTGCATAACTTTCCTTTCATGCAAAAGCAAGCGGTATACACCCTCCATTCTGTACACCAATACAAAATAACGAGTTATCAGTACAATGAGCAAGCTTCCCGTTACTTATTTTTTGTAAGATGTGAAAAATCTAACCTTTTGAGGAAACCTTTACAAATTCCAGAAACAGTTTGCTTCTACAGATCCTAAAAGGATGCTTCTAACAAACCACACCATCTAAATCTAGCAAAACATAAATGTTTTTGAAAAACTACTACAATGCAAACATTGAACACAAATACTTTAATGTGTCATTCAATGAATTGTACTTCTTGTTGGAGTATATTAGGCAATTTCACAAATGGATAATTTATGATTGATAGCAATCCCATGATAACCTTCCTTATCTCTAGGAGAGGCTTCCCTGCCCTTCGAGACAAGTACTCCTGTTTGAAGAGCCATCAATCAACACCTTAACCACATTTAAACCTATTATGTTCTCCATAGTATCATGAGTTTAGGTTCTCATCAAAGGCCACAAACCCTAATCTTCAGTTGATCATTGTGCTCCTCTCCTGCGTGCGCTGCTGGTCGATTGCCTTCTACAACATGCCCCCACACTAGCTTTCTACGGGGCTTCCAGGGAGATCGTTCATGAGAATCTCCACCAAGGGCAGTGCTGCCCATACCTAGTGACCATGTCACTGATCATGTTGATCAATTTATCTTCAATTTCGATTGGAGTCTAGAAAAGCTCAACTAAACTTTGATTCATGGATTAAGATGATAAGCGGGAACCATTTCTTCTTGAAAATAATCAATATTTTCCATCTAAATAATTTTATTTCCCTTATCCTATCACAAAAGTATCATTGTACTTTAATTGCCATGTGTTTCTAGAAAATCAACAATTCTTCATATGTCAAAATGTAATACCAAAATCAATTGCTGCGCTCAAATATTTGGTTAAGGAGTATTTAACATGTATAGGACTTGATAGTTCATGACTCAGATTGAGAATTTGATTTTTTTTTTTTTGTTCTGGTGCCATGACTAAGATGGTTTGGGCACGTGCAACGAAGACCCCCAGAGGCACCAGTGCACATCGGCATCATAAGGCAGAACAATGAGGTGAAGAGAGGTAGGAGCTGGCCAAATTTGACCTGGGAGGAGGCAGTTAAGAGGGATCTAAAAAATTGCAATATAATGAGAGAGTTAGCCTTGGATAGAGCTGCTTGAAAAGCAGCTATCTACGTGCCTGAGCCTTGATTAGGCTCTTCTTTGTGCTTCTTGCCAAATAAAACTTTTGAAACCCTTGTTTTCTTGTTAAAAGTTTTCTCTTCAAAAGTTAAAAAAAATTCCCCCTTCTAGCAGTTTGGTTTGAGTTTCAACTCTAGCCTACCCCAACTTGCTTGGGATTAAAAGGCTATGTTGTTGTTGTCGTCGTCGTCGTCTGGAGCCATATGTCAGGCTTGCGATAGCATACATGTTTTTGCTGTTTCTTTGCATTATAGACAATAGACATTATGAACAATAGATTTACACTTCTGATTTTCTGCATAACCTCCGATTAGTTCTCAAACTGATACAGCTTACAAGTATGACTTATAAAGCAATAGGAACATTATCCTCTCCACCGATAAAATAGTGTAGGGCTCACATAAAATGGCATGGGCACCTTTTCTGCTTGTAGGGCTTTCATAGAGGCATATCTTCCTCTCTTTAAGAAAACAAAACCACACTTAGGGCGGCCGCAACAGCAAAACTCAAATAGCCAGAGGGCGTGGCATGAATGAATTGAAAAGAATAAAAAAGGCATATGTGCTGGCTGTGTAAGAGAGACATTAGATGGAATACGTGCGAGCTAGTTGCTTCAGCACTCGCCGGCAAAGGCGACTTCAATCTCCTCACTCTTCCACGTCGGACAGACCTGACGGCGTCGCCATCCCTTTGAGGACGTCCTTAGAAGTAATTACAGAGCTTGTTTGCGGTCAACCACTTAATTTGAAGGCTCTTTGGCCTTTTTGCAGTTGACACTGATGTTTATGTAGGCCAATTAATTTTTCCAGTCTTCTGTACAGTTATCTCTTCTATCAAGGGACTGATCTTTTTCCAATTGCCTCGTCTTTCCTGTGTGTAATAAATGATTTTTTTGCTTCCATTGTAGACTAGGAGAAATAATCCACTTACATCACATTTGAAAATAATAAACACACGAGTAGTTTCTGATCCGGTGATGAATCGCAGGGAAAGAAGCAAGTCTGATCTTCCTCTTTTCTATTGAGCACAGGATAACAACAAATACCCAAATAA
This sequence comes from Paspalum notatum, assembly GCA_022530915.1. Lineage (NCBI taxonomy): Eukaryota > Viridiplantae > Streptophyta > Magnoliopsida > Poales > Poaceae > Paspalum > Paspalum notatum. The sequence continues at coordinate 33,114,231 of CM039692.1, forward strand.
TCAATCAATCTTCATGTGAGTTTGCTATGTCAACAAGAAGTGCATTTAAAAATGTAACACCCTACGATCCATGAGGCCATTTGACCCATTTGGACAATGTGCTGAGTCACAACTCACAATATAGCAAGAAACATACTGAGTAAGGTTACTGTGTCCAGTGAATCAGCACCAAAGTTAGAGAACTTAGATTTTCCACAACTTCGGTGTTGCCATCATGAGCAAATTGCTTCTTAACAATTTCACAAATGTTGCCCACAGTATCCTTCTTGGCATGTTATGGTTAATATTAAAAATTATCGGTGAAAGGCATTTTATCATTGAAATATGCCTATAACAGCAATGGTACAGGCATACAGCACTAGGAGCAGATATTAGTAAATCCAAAGTTCTCAATTTCCATGGTGTTTACATCATAGAGCAACATGACTGAATTGGCTTCTAAATAGCTATTTCAATGAATTTTAAATACAAAGTCTCAACCAGTAAATCCCAACATCTATATTCATGCCATGCACAGAAATATTTTTACACTTCCTTTACTTACAATTTAATAGATTTTTCATTCACTGTTGACAATTGATTTTACTAGTTAATAGCAACAATTCCAGTATTTTCCCATATCTGAAGGCGTATCTAATAGACATTTTTTCCCCTTCAGTATTTCCTTCCTGCGCTCACAATACGCAGTAAATGAATCTTCTGATTATGTCTACACTCTACACTGCTAATTGATTGTCAGGTTACTCCCACGACTGTGTTGCATCGTAAGTTTTCACAAGCTTAAACTGACAAAAAAACTATTCCAACTTTCAAATCCAGCATGAGATCGATGCTACTTCATGCTGAAAACGTTGTGAGCCGTGAGCCGTGAGCCAATAAAACGTCAACAACCCATTTTGAATCCCGAGGGCTGATTTGCCCAAACCAAACGAGGGCACGGCTGTGTTTCTAGTAATTTCTCATGAAGAGCAGCCATCAAACTTTAGGTAACACCGTAAGGAGGGTCTCAGCCATTCATACTCACCTAACAATTCTAGCCCAAGCTTATATGGGTCTAAAATTCCCATCCGCGAATAATCTAAACAACCAGAACTCCAGAAGCTTAAACCGACGGATTTCGGAGCACCAGAAGTGGGCCGGTACAGACCCAGGCAACGAATTTCCCGAAATGGCACGAATCTCACGAGGGACGAGACGGCGGTTACCAAAGCGCGGGACTCCGACGGCAGGCAGCAGATCAAGGAAGAAGCAGCGCGAGCGGGAGGGGGGCCGTACCTGTCGGCGGAGTCCTGCACGCACTCGGCGGCGGGGAAGAGCGGATCCGACTCCCACCGCCCGAAGCCCTCCGCCATGGAGCGTGATCCGGCCCGGCCCGCCGCGGCGCCGCCCGAACGGACTCCAAACGGCTCAGGAGGGGAGGAAGAGGCGCGCCGCGACGTCGGGGGATGCGTGCGTCGTAGCTTTGCTGCTCGTTTTTTGGAGGGGAAGTAGGGGGAGTTCGTTTGGTTGGTGGCCTCTTCTTGCGGCTCCGTTGCGCTGCGCTCCTTCTGGCTCCTCCCTCTTTCGGCCTTTTCCTCTTCCGGGTTGGTGTTTCACGAACAGGTTGTGCATGTGGCCATGTCCTACCCTACCCGCGGGTTCATGTTAAAAACGTGCAAATAGTATATAATAAAATACAGTAATTACGATTTTACGGGGAGAGGTGTGTTCCATGCATGATTCCATCGAGACCAAGAATCAAATGCATCAACACGATATCGAGGCTAAGATGTTATGTTTCATTTGGTTATTAGGTATTCTCCAAATTCAACCTCCAAAAAAATACACAGCCTCTTAAAAAACTCCATATTATATTTCTCTCTAACAACGTTCTCAATACACCTCCTCCATAAATATTTTAGCATTTCTTTTACCTTTCGCCCAACCGGCCCACCCCTACAAATCCATGCAAATTCATCGCCACCTACGACACGGCCTCCTCCACACACACCTACTCTTGAGGTGAACTCTGCACGAATCAGTCTCCTCCACCGGGTTCAGAGGCGAAGCTAGCACAAAAATAAGGGTGGTGCACTACTTAAAGAACTTGTGTATTTTCTTATGATATACGATGAATAGTACTTAATTTACACAGGAATTTTTTATTTACCCGGTGCACCAAGGAAGAACAATGTGGCGTTGCCCCTGACCGGGTTGCCCCTCTACCTAGCTCTGTGGACACTACGCATTTGGTGCCGAGGCCACCTCCCTGTTTTGGTTGGCTAGAGTGGCCTCCTTCGCGCGGCCAAATCTGCCTTCTTCATCGGTGGACTCCACCAAGTGGTCACACTTGCTGCATTACGCTGCACTGGACAACTAGACCCTCCTTAGGCTGTCAGCAGTGGGATCTCATCCTCAACCGGTAAAAAAATTGCAATGGGGCATTTAACCCCGCTACACCTTGGGGGTGAGGTCCGGACACTACAATGTGGGTAGCAATGGCCAGTCTAGCTCGTGTGCCATGTTGGAGAGAGAGGAGTGGAGACTGCAGAGGAGTGGCACCAGCGACAACAGTGGAAGAAGATACGAGAGACGGCGTTGGTGGACGAGGAGGAGAGGAGCGACACCGTCAACATGTGGAAAACGGCCAAGGGGGCGGGGTGGCGGACAGAGGAGAAGGAGGCACCACAGAGGGCAAAGTGGCGCTGCAGACGGTGAAGCAGATCAACGGAGGCGGATGTAGTGGATGGGGCAAAGACTGGATGGGGGTGAATGGAAATTTGATGAAATAAAAAACAAGAAAAATATATAATAACACGTAGTGGTGGAATGGAGGATAGGATATAAAAGTTACTATTGTGGAAGAAAATAATTCTGAGAATAAAAGGACTCTAAATATCCATTTATGGGATGGAGTACAGAAAACATTGTTGTGGATATACTAATTGTCTTCAATGGTGACCCCTAAAAGGTCCTTTACAATATGTTAGGGGTGGAGACCTTTTCCTACAAGGTGCAAATGTGTCCTCCAAATGACTCTCCATCTTGGGGGGCAGCCTCTGCATGCCTCAAGCGCAGGGGAGGAGGTGTACTATGCCCTCCATTAACCTGGGCTTTGCAATGACCGGTGCTTCCCACACTCGGTGGAAGTCGCGACGATGACAAGGCCGCCATAGGTGGAGATTTGTCGGTGACGACTGTGATGCCCCTGGCATCTCAGTAGCCGTACACACAATTATACGTAAGCTAATGATGAATTAAGACTAAATCATGCTTCAGAGAGTAATGAGGAATTGGTAGATAAACCACTAAGTCAAAGTTTCTCAAATCTGAAATTTTAGCTCATCCCCAAATTCGGTTCCGAAATTTCTTTTGATTTGACTATACAACTCAAGAATTTTCTTTTATATGAAATGGAATTGAACTCATCACCTTTCAAATGCATCTATTGTGGATGTATTTGGACTTCATTTGACATTTCAAAAGATGAAAACAAGAAAAGCTTTACTTAGAGTAAATCTGCTGCTTTACCAAAATCCTAAACAAGATTAGGGTTGTATTTCAAAATATGTTGTGATTTAGAGGAGGATCATATTAACAAAGTTGTAGGTAATGATCCAGGAAACAACTTTGTAAATATGAGTCTGGTCATAATATGAATTCAAATTGGTCTTATCAAACAAATTTTGTCAGCCCAGAAACACATCCCTACTCTGTCCAGTTTGGTAATTTGAGATTTTCTTACCCATAGAGTCATTTTCATGACCTACCCTAATGAAATTAAATATATTTTAGAAAGTCCCAAACAAATTTGTCAAAAGGACCAAGTGGAGTTGAGGCCTATAACTAGGGTATTTTCCCCTCCCAAGCAGATGACCTACCCTGTCCCTACCTATGGCTGCTGCATAAATTCAAACAAATTTCATATTTGCCGGCCGAATTTGAATATGAGCCAATTGACAAACTTGTATAGCTCTTAGAGTACAACAATTCATCCAATTACCACTTTCCCAAATTCGGTCTCTAAATAGGTCAAAAGGGCAATTTACAGGAAGGGAGAAAACACAAATAAAATGGATCTTTCTCTGAGTCACTGACCGGTGGGGCCCACCCGTCAGGATCGTCCTCTTCCTCAGTACGACGCCTGCCGCGTGGCTCGCCGGCGTACAGGGCATACGCCGCGGCCGCGGATCGACGGCCCCACACCGCGACCGCGCCCCTCTTCACCCGGACGCCCTCACGGTCGCGTTCACGCCCTTCTCCACTCGTCTCCCTCGTCCCCCTGCCTGTGCGTGCGCGGAACGCCGCCATGGCCGCTCGAGCTTGAGCTCGCCGCGCCGCCGCCATCCGACCTCCTCGCGCCCCGAGGGTGCCGCCACCACCTCCGCCGCGACCCGGCGCACCCACCCCGCTAGGCCTCGCCGCCGTTCCTCTCCCCTCGGAGTAGATCGAGCCGCCGTGTCGGGCGCCGCCCGCCATGGTCACCATGGCCGGCCCGCGCCGAGCTCGGGCCAATCACCCCTCCGGTGATCCTCGTGCCTAGCCGACCGGCGCCTCACGCTCGCCCCGACCCCCTCCACCGAACCTCCAAGGCCTCGGCCCTCACCACCGCCCCTAGCCCCTCTCCCCGCGCGCGCCGCCCGCACGCACCCGCGCCACCCACGGGCTCGTCGCGGAGAGCCCCTTTCGGGCCACCACCGCGCCTCCACTCCACCACCGCCGGCTTCGCCACCCCGCCGCGCACCTCACGAGCCCACCCTCGCCGCCTCTCGGTGCCCGAGCTGCCGGAATCGGGGCCGCGCCACCGCCTCCGCGCGCCGTCGCGCCGCGCCGGTTCATCGCCGCCGCGCCGCCTCCCCACTCCACCCCGGGCGACGACATCTAGAGGGAAAGGTAGCCCGCGGACGGGAACGCCTCCTCGGCCCTGATCGGCTCCAAGGCCGGCCCCGCCGCCGCCGGCGCAGCCGCGCCTCTCCCCGCGTCACGCGCCGTCGCCCGTCGGCCCGAGGAAGAAGAAGAAAGGAGGTTTTGCAATATAGCCCCCGGCCTTTTGAAGTTTCGCAGATTCGTTTATGCACTGTGCTATGAGTCCGGCGATTTTTACCCGCTAGCCCCCGGAATCTATAGTTAATTACGTCCGGGTCCCTGGTCTGTGTGATTTCCATTTAAATGCATTTAAATTTGGTATGAACTTTGGAAAATCATAACAAATCACAGAAAAATCCAAAATGGACAAACTCAGTTGCCTTAGACTTCTCTTGAGTAGATCTACATGATTGGTAGGATGTGGAAGTGTGAAATATCTGTTTTGCCCTTGGTTTGTTGCATGCAAGATTAATAAGGATAAATGACAAAAGTGGGCCAAATAAACTCCAAATGGCATGAAACTTGGATAGCAGCTTTCTTAGGATATTATAACACTATGTGAATTTTTATAGCCCTAGAACTTGTGGTTTAATTACTCTTTTGCCATTATACATGTGTATGTGTATTTATCTAACCTAGGAAGGGGAGGCCACAAAGAATATGCTCAACTTGACTCTCTAGCACTTTTCATATACTTTAGGTAGTATGAGTGTCTCACCGGTAAAATATGAGCCCCTGCATGTTAAAAGTTAACGGTGATTTGAAAATGACAAATCTTGACTTGGGGAACTAGATAAATGGAAAAGATGGCTTTAGGGTGCTAAGAAAATTCCACGAAAAATGTGGTAGCTTGTGCATGATATCTAGTTCCCAAAAAGTTTATGTGTGCATGTCTTTCATGATAATGGAGCTGTGTAACTACGAGAACTCAAGTGCATATTTTAATTCACAGATGCGCATGTGTGAGGATGAATAGGGTTTATACGATGGTTTAGGCCTTAGAATCAATACATGTTTATATGTCCTTTTATATGTGATAGTTGTAGTGCATCTCGGGGATGGTTCGTATAGATTCCTAGTAATAATCTGAGTCTCCTTCGTGTGGAGCAAGTTTTACGTAAGAAATACTTAAGTAAATTGTCTAGATAATAATTTCCATGAATATATCTCTTACGCATATCATGCACGCTTTTGCATTCGTTGCGCTTATGTTGCACTATGTCATGCATATAGATTCCGCGAACGAAGGACCAACCCAGAAGCAGTCGCAAATCCAGTAGCCGGAAGGCGAGCCCGTGCACCCGGTGCCAGAAGACGGCGTGTCGCTGATTAAACCGTCCCTGTTTCAAGGGGTTGCCTGGGGCAAAGCCCCACAACCCGGCAAACTAACTTAGTTTAGTTTGTTGGTTTCTTAAGAACAATCAAAGGTAGGCAGGACCATGCAAATCCCAGCAAACAAATTATTTTGAGTTACGCATATGCATTAGGGTTGATTGAAACCAATTGCATTAGACTTCCCGGCCGCCCGGGCCCTAGCACCTATACTTAGGGTTCGTAGGACGAGTGCCTAGAATGGTTAGGCGCGAGTAGACACGAGTGAGCATTGTCACTCGTCTCGTAGGGTTTACTTTCGAATGATGAATCCTCATCACTATGAATTTATTCTTGCTATGTTATGCTTTCAATTGAGACCGGGCGGAGATATGGGATTACTATGTTGAAAAATGATGAGATGGTATGGTGGACTCCGCCCGAGTCGCATAAGGTCCGTTCGCTGTTCGCCTGCTGATCGGCATAACATTGCTAGAATGCTTATCCGGAAAATGGGACCGGTGATACCTTGTGCCATCCGAAGAACAGAAACACGTTCCTACCCACTGGTTGAGAGGAAGGTGGCCCGGGGGAGCTTGGTACTCATGACGGGGAGACCGAGATGTCGGCAGGCTCGTCATGGGGGCACAACCCGGGAGTCAGGCGGGAGTGAATCGAACTTGGGATGGGACAAGTGGAGAAGGGGGACTATATGTGGGAAAGCCGTCGTGTGAGTAAGCATATGGGCCCCTGGCATTTTCTAGTTATTCCCGGGAATATAAAAATCGATTCGAATCGCTGATGCTCACCAGGTGTGAGAATGCCAATATCGCACACGGGCAACGTAGAACTGTTTGAGGCATGATGATGTATGGAATTGATGATTTGCTACTACACATTGGATATACCTGTTTTACTTCATGCAAATTACTTACTTTGTATTACCAATGAGGTTCAGGATAAGGACTAGCGGCTGTCAAATCCCGCTATAGTATGACACTAAACCATAGTGGAAAATCATGATTAAAGGATAGCGACTGTCAAATCCCGCTATCCTATAATAACACTTTACAGTTTAAAATCAATGGCTAAGGACCTACTTGCTAGTAAGCTGAGCTTTGCGTCAGCCGTAAACCCCGTCCATTAAGTCCTACTGAGTAATTAGTACTCAGGGTTTGCCCCCACTTTTGGCTCACAGGTATTGGCGGCTTTTGGATAGCTGCTTGGGAGAAGGGTAGAACCGGTGGGCTCGGTGCTTCTCGCCTCGTTCATCTGTATGAAGACTTCTTAAGTATTTGGTTTCCGCTGCGAGATGTTTTGAAAACGCTTCCGCATTATATATATTTTGGACATGTATTTGACTATATACATTCTCGGTTTGTAACTAAGTCTATCTGTTCTATATTTCAACTGCCTGTGATGATGTAACCGTTGTGACTCCATCGAGAGTCAGATGTGTATGATGTCGGTTCCTCTGGGAAAGGGTGTTATCGAGAGCCGAAGGCCTCTCGACGGACGACCGGGTTTAGTACGGTCTAAGTACATTGTAAGCTAATGGTGGCAGGTGTACTTAGCCCGTATTAAATCGGCGGTTCCGCCACAACGACAAGGCCAATGGGCTAACATGGAGACGGAGTTCTGCCTTGGTGGTGCTTGTCGAGGGACGACAATGATGCATATGGAGGGATGGCAGCGGTGTCGAGGACACCCCATCATCTTGGTTGCTGATCCAGGCAAAGGTTGCTGCCTCAGACGACATGATCTGTTAGAAGGGAGGTAGGAGATGACGTGCGGCAGAGAGAGTGGCATGGTGGGGGAGGGGTGATGCGACAGGGGAGGGTGTGGTGGCATGCCTGACAGGAAGGCGAGGGGCGAGGTGGAGATATAGGAGGATGACTCGAGAAAGGTCGAGGGAGATGGAAAGAAATGGCAATGGAGGGTGAAAGAGATAAGGTTCATCGTTTTTGAAAAAAATAATTGAATCAAAAAGGAAAAAGGAAGAGGTTAAAATTATTTTTTTGAGGATTTAAGATTAATTGACCACTCTTTTTAATTTATTTCTTCAATCGATCAAACTATAATATAGCATAAAAGTTATTAGGTTGGGAGGTGGTTGGAGAGGTATCGATAAAATATTAGTTGGTGTGGTATGGAGGAGGTGGTACAGAGGACATTGTTAGGTAAGATTTTATTATAGGGGATGAAATATATTTAGGCGACGTTGAAATATTCTTTTAGTGAGCCAAATTTGGAGGACACCGTTGTAGACCGCCTAAGTAGCCGAATTTGGAGGACACTACTGTGGAGAGTTTAAAATGCACAATATGTTTCCACAAACTGCTGCCGTTAATCTAAATTAAGGCTCTGTGATAAGTACATGTACACTGAGTAGTTAGATACTTGTGTCTTCCTCTATCACAGTTGGTTTTCTACTGGTCTTCCTCTTTATTTTCAAGGCCCAACGTTTAATTGTTCGTCTTATTCAAAAAAAATTAATATTTTATATTAGAAAATTCAAGCTATGTTTAAAATAATTACGGTTATAAACATAATTATAAAAATAAATAGTATTTATAAATTTATTTAAATATGATGAACACGGCACTAAAAACAAGAAGGACTTGTATTTTGGATCAGAGGAAATACTTGCAAATGATGTGAACAATAATCACCATGTATGATGTAGCCACGTCAAATTCTTTTAATTTGTGACAATCATTCACACATCTATACTTAATATTAAAGTAAATAATGTTTCATGTGATAGGTGGATCTGGCTGGTCAGCCCCTCCCCGTCCTGTATCCAATCAGGGGCGGAGCTAGAGCAAAATTGTGGGGGGTGCAGCCAGCAACCAGGGTTTAGAATTTTGGCCGGAATTTTCCGATTTTCGACGAATTTTGGTCCTACCAGCCTCCTCCAGTAAATTTTATATTGGTAACTTCGGATGATATTCTTCCAAATTTTTGAAAATTTGATCAAAATTCATCAATAATATAGAAGTTTCGGATGAAATTTCGGCGAAAATCGGGAATTTCGGTTCTATCGCCGGGGTCTGATTTTTTTCTAAAAACTGAAGCCTAAACACTGCTGCAACCAGAGCACGACGACGCCGGTGTGGTGAGCTGTCATAGCTGCCAACGAGGAGAGCCTCCTCCGTGCGCCCTCCTGTAACTCTCCATTTCTGCAATCGGTGGGGGATTGCCCCAATTGGAGATGCACTATGGGTGAGAGCAGGAGAAGGAGACGAGCGGGCGGGAGACGTAAATGAGTGAGGACTAGGAGGAAAGGAGCCACGACTCTCGTGCAATTCTTGGCTTCTGGCGATGGGCAACCTGTGCATGGACGGCTTTAGCTGAAGAAAGGGTCAGGTATTGCCGTATTGAGCTGCGGTAGCTGATCTGTGAGTGCACAGCTCTGGATTAGGAGGGTGCAAACAGGGTCAAAATTTGGTGATTAGAACTAAATTTTGATTTTGGTGTGGGTGCGGCACATGGATGAACATGCATCCGCCCCTGTATCCGATAATCCGAATCACAGCTACAATACGAATCAGATTTGAACTGCAGAAGGAGCCTACGCGAAAACGGATGCCCAAGTCGTATACAGACTCCGTTGTCGATGTTCTATATATCGATGGAGAGCTAAAATAATAATATTTCTAACCCAACTAAAACCACTTTAAAATTCGGCCTCGGTCAACGGAAATCTTTGAAACAATATGACGTGGAATTTATTCACGAGCCTGGAGTGCATGTCACACACAGTTTTTCAAATACAACCGAATGCAAACCACATGTATGCCAGGATCTGTTTAATCGTACATAGGTGACTTCATTGGTAAAAACAGAACATATATTTTTTATTAAGCGTATAACTTATTACAAAACGACCCGAGGGTCTATAAAAGATTACATCACAGCGATCATCTATAAGCGTAGGCACCATCTTCCACAGGCAGTCGACCGGAGGCACGCCAGCCTAGAACTCCACATCTTCTTTAGGCTCCGATTCTTCTCATCATCTGACAAGTGGCAGCAAGGAAAGGGAAAGAGGGACAAAGAGAAGTGTGAGTATAAATGAAATTGTACTCCGTAAGTGTAGGTACAAAATGACACGTAGGCCGAAACATAGCTTATTTTTGAATTGAACTCGCGCCTAAGCAACACCCTAAATTATTCTAAGTGCTTAGCACCTATTTACTAGATTGAAAGCCACCAACCCAACAACGAACCATCTTGATTCAACCACTGGATCTCATCGATCAACAAACCAACTTGCTCATCCAACCATCTCAACCAACTAATTAGAAGGAATCTATGGCCGCTCTTGACCGTGAGTACGACTGATATATCAGTTTTACACTCTCGAGAGATTGTACACTTTCACCACAGGCAATGTTTTTCCTTTCCGCCATACACTACCTTAGGTGTTTGGCCGGGGTCACACAACGAGGTCTCCAAATAACTTTATCCAGCCTGCCTTGCACCCACTAAGGATTCAGCCCCCGTACTTAAGTCCGCAGACCCCAGGGCCCCCCTCTTGTGCCACTCAAACCACCACGGTGCAATTAAGACCGGAACCATTAAATTTTGACCAAACCCATAGCCCATTTAGATCCCATGGTTGCGCTGTTAAGCCAGGAAGACAAAGCTCCTAAAATACAGTCCTTAAAACCCGAGGCGGAAACTTGCACTAACCCAAAAATATCATATATTAAAACCAAATAACCATCGTACCATTCCTTCCATTCTGCCCGGGTTTTCAACACCAACATATATTACCGAGATTCCACATCTCATGATCCAAGATCACAACATTGACCATATTGATATTATTATTAAACCCAACCCAAACCAGACTGCAAGGCTAAGCATGATCTACCCAAACCAACCAACCCAAGTTTCAAGGAATGATATCTAGTAAACTCTATCATGGGATTCCAAATTATGACTCAGTATGCATACTATCTAACTACTCTATAAAATAAAATAGGTATATGTTCAACGACACCTGCCTGGTTCCAAAGCTTCATCTATTCAGAGAATCACGTTCATTTCACTAACGTAAACAACTGAAACAAAATATCACATACAAAAGCATAAAAACAGTACACCAAACATATTCAAAATATTGTAAAACATGCTCTAACAGGTAGAGCTCGTCGATATGAATCCGTGAGCGAAAGAATCGCCCAAAACGGAGTTAAAACGAAAAAGATATAACCTTTTGAAGTTGAGTGGCAGAACTGTAAATATATAATTTCGAAATTTTGGACAAAACAAACCGAAGCTGCTGGCTGCAGCTCGCCAGAGGACGGAGACGGGTTGCAGAGCTCGCCGGAGCTCGGCCGTTCTCGGTCTCTGGTGGCCGTTTCGAGCGCGGAAAGGCTTGGCGGAGAGAGGATAATCCCGCGAACTCGTTCGAGTTGCTCTTGATGCCGGTTGGTGAGCGGAGAGGCGGCGCGACGACGGCTTGCGGCGGAGGCGAGAGAAGCTCGCGGCGGCGGCGACTGGAACCAACTTGAGCGGAAATTAGGTGTGGGAAAAGATCTAAAGAGACACAGGGAGGTGTAGGAGGCCTTTTATAGCACGGGGAGAGGGAAAATCAACGGGTTCGCGTGGAGCAAAGTGTCGGCCGCCATGGAGCTTAAAGGAGCAGTTTCACTATGTAATTGAAGGAATTAAGGATGGGATTAGATGGAGGAGGGATGTAGGTGGCTCGGTGCGCAATTAATTGGAGAGAAACGGTGGATTTGAGTGGGATTTCGCTCTCCAATCGGCGGAAGGGGAAACGAGGAGGTGAGCAGGCTGGCTGCTCGAGGTAGGGGAAGGGCCTGACATGCGGGTCCCGCGTGTCGGTGAGAGGAGGCTGCTGCCGGCTGCTGCTGGGCTGAGCAGGGAAATGGGCCGGCGAGGGAGGTGGACCGATTTGAGTGAAAGAGAGGAAGAAAGAAGAAGTTGGCCATTTTTATTTTTCCGGTTTTGTTCAAACCATTTTCCAAACATTTTTAAATGGAGTTTTGAATTTATTTTTCGAACGTGATTTGAACACAAATTTTGAAATTCATTTTTCATACAATAAACACTATGCATTAAGGCATGAATGCAACAAACATTGTTATAGGTTATGTCAAATTGAATTTAATTTAGAAAATAATTTGATTCCTTCATTCAAATGTTTTGCTATTTAATAAATCTTGGAAAATTTTAGAAAATAAAGGAAAGTCTATATTGAATTTAGTGTTACTTATTCACACTCCGAAAATGGAAATTTTGGGATGTGACAGTGCAGGAGTAGCCCACGCGAAAACGGACGTCCAGATTGCATACAGACTCTGTTTTTAACGTTATATATATCGATGGAAAGCTAAAATAACAACCTTTCCAATCCAATTGGCATCACTCTAAAATTTGCTTGCGATTAACGGAAATCATTAAAACAATATGACCTACAACTTATTCGGAAATCCGATTTAGACGGCAGGAGCAACCTACGTGAAAATGGATACCCATATCGTATATGGACTCCGTTTTCGATGCTCTATATATTGCCGGAAAGAAAAAAAATATTTCTTACCAAATTGACACAACCTAAATTTCGGTCATATGCAAAGAAAAATTGGTGATTTCTCCTTTTCCATAATAGATATTCTTATTAACTCTTTCTCTTTTTTCCATAATAGATACGACTCCTTCTCCTCTAACTGTTTTTACGTCCACCAGTCCACGTGCCATAGGATTTAACACGCACATCGCGTAGGGCTCCTTCTCTAATTATAATTCTTCCTTCTTATCTAATTCTAATAATTCAAATTTAAATCGAACAATAGAAATCAGCAACATACATAATGACTCCAAATTGACAACGATAAAGATTCAAATCGGCCAAATATAAATTAGACTTAGCCAAATCCGTCAAGGAGAATCATCTTAGGTCCAACGTCTGTGCGGTAGCACCATGCACGCCCATGCTCAAAGGGCTCCATCAGAGAGCTTGAAGCACATATCTGTTGGGAGCAACTTGTCGCTGTGGCTTCAATCTTGAATCTTGAGGATATCGATCTGGTGTGGGCAAGCATCAAGCGCTCTTGACCGAGGAAATCTAGGTGCGGAGAAGCAATATTGCGGCGGTGGGAGATGGTGGTAGGTGAAGTGGGAAGGGGAACTAAAGAGACAAATAGGAGTTAGGGATTTGTCGAAGCACTCATTGAATGGTTTTGATTTAACGGTTTCGATTTAAAGTGAAAAGAACACCCTACAGGACGATCTACTATGGGATGGTGAAGATCATAGCAGGCACGTTGCAGAAGGAAACAACAACCAGGCTCAAGATTTGCAATAGCCTATGTCAGGAAGTGCAAAGGAGAGAAGAACCAGGCTGAATGCAGCTTGCTTAGTTGCATCCGAATTACTCACCTGTTAATGTTCTTTCCATTTACCCTTTATTTCACAACAACATGACGATCGAAGTATTGGACTTAACACGTGAAGAAGAAAAAACAGAAGCAAATAGCAATGGGAAACGAGGAAAATTGATAGATAACACTACAGTGCACCAGAGCCTGTCTGTCGGTGTGTCCAGACATTTTGGACAGTTGATTAACCAGTAAAGTGTGCATACGTATATTAAAGGAGATGTGCAAAGTCTAAAAAAAAAAAGAGAACTGCAAAATGCATTGGCTACTAGATTAAGCCTGAAAAAAACAAGTTTGTTACATAGAGGTAAATACAAAACTTTTGCTACGCCACCACCTCCACTGTATCATGCACCCTTATAGCAATAAAATTTATTTTCATTCAAAAAAGAATGAGTTTAGCAGGGACATTGTGCTAGTTATAATATAATTTGATTTCTGGTGCCGACATTCATAGCTCCAAGGTGTTCAAATTGAGATCTCCGTTCCTGATTCACTGCACGTTTATAAGAACCATAGAAGCCCAGCCAATCTACTCATGGTTATTGGTTAATGATTCAACATCTGCTCTAATACACCAACAAAAAATTTATTGTTTTCCTGTAATGCATGCTACGAAAGAAACCTAGAAACCAAACCTGCATCATACCAAACTACCAAAGAGAGGAAAAATACCGAACTACCAAAAGAGAAGGAAAACCCCATGATAAAGAAAAGCAATGAACCAAAGTGTGTTCAAACTCGCGGAAATCCTGATCGCCCTTTCCTCTGCAGGAACTCTGGGATCTGCAATGCAGGACCTTCCTCCTGGGAAGTGGAAGAAAACCAACCCGAGCGACGATTGCTGTCTCCAGCCTGAGCAAAGAATATCATGAGAATACATGGAAGAATATCATGAGAATACGTGGAAGAAATAAGGGAAAGTAGGCAAACGAAGTTGCAAAACGTGCCTGTGAAGACCTGTTCTCACTTTCCTCCTGGCGTTTGAAACCAGTTGCAATCAGAGTTATGCTCACCTAAATAGATGTAACATGTTATTGACAAGGGCAACAGGATCGTGTTACAATTGTGATAAAGTATAGACGCATAAGATCATTTTCATCACAATGTAAAAACAATGTTACTCCATGACATACTTGACCAGTGTATGACGGATCTATAACAGAGCCAAAAATCAAATTTGCGCCGGGGTCAACAAGATCATAGATCACTTCAGCTGCTGCGTTGACCTGTAGAAAAGGAAGTCAAGTGGGGTAAAGTCAGAATGTATTCTAGCTATTCAAGAAGTCATCTGCTAGTGCTAGTGTCACTGTCAGGTCAACGAAATATATGAATGCATGTTACCTCTGTCAAGGTTAGGTCATTCCCTCCAGTGATATTCCATACAATTCCAGTTGCTCTTTCAATACCAATATCAAGTAGAGGAGACTGTATGGCGTTAAGTGCAGCATCTCTGGCTCGTGTCTTGCCTGCAAACAGGACAAAAGGATCGGTAGGAGTGGTATTGTAGGTGTGTTTGTAGGGACATGTTCCAGATGCTTAGAAATGCAAACTCAGAATTATAAACGTTCAAACTACCCTAGTTTCAATAGCACGTATGCTCAGGAACTCCATATAGAACTTAATAGGACAGAACTTATGCATGTAGGGATTTGATGCTAAACAAACATGACTATCTGAAATCTGAAATTTAACCTGTTGCTGTTCCAATGCCCATCAATGATGAGCCTGCATCTGACATAACTGATCGAACATCAGCAAAGTCCACATTCACCAGACCTGGCACCTGCAAGCAAAAACAAAGGTAGGAGTAAAGTGACAGGTTTAGCCATGTAGATACCATGCAATTGTCATCTGGGTGAAAAATTCTGAGAAACATTTGCTAAAAATCTTTTGAATTTTCAGATGCATTGAGTTTTCAAATTTCCAAATTGCATTTCAAGCAGCTAAAGATTCTGCAAAAAAAAAAAAAAAAAAAGATGACCCAGAAACAAATCTAGTGCAGAACAATGTCACTCTACTTTTACTCTGTTGCTGGTACTGCATATGGATAATCTAAAAAGAAAAATATACTGTAAAAATACTGTTTAAAAACCTGTTATCAGTGCAGCTATGTTGACAGTTTACTTGCACTAAACGAAAGCTACACCGTATCAGTAGAAAACAGGGAACAGTGAAAAGTTGTATGCTTCAGCTTAAGACATGGTCAAGGAGAATTAAACCATGATTTAAATTACTCTCAAAATGAGCAAGACTGATTATATAACAATGAGCATGTTCTCTTACAGTGATTATATCTGAAATCCCACGAACACCTTGCCGGAGAATATCATCTGCCAAATTGAAAGCTTCTGTCACGGGAGTATTTGGGGACACAGCAGTCAGTAACTTGTCATTTGGAATTACAATCAGTGTATCAACATTGCTTCTCAACGATGCAATTCCTTCCTGTGCCTGAAGAGCCCGCCTTCTCCCCTCGAATGAAAATGGGGTTGTCACAATTCCAACAGTTAATATACCCATGGACTTGGCAATCCCTGCAATAATGGGTGCCCCACCAGTGCCTGTCCCACCTCCCATTCCAGCCTGAAAATGAATTTGAGGATCAAATTACATCATGTTACCATATTCTACCAGAGGAAAACATAGTTTGGTTAGACAAATCCCTATGTATCATCTAACTATCATGAATTCATGATGCCTAGAAATGTACGCCATTTGCTATTAACAAAACAGGATTGAACTGGAAAGAGTGTGTTGTGCTTGAGCACTATGTACTCACCGTCACAAAAACCATGTCAGCACCAGCAACTGCCTGTTCTACTAACTCCTGGCTTTCCTTGGCTGCATTCATGCCGATTTCTGGGTTCCCACCAGCACCAAGACCACGTGTCAGTTCCTGGCCAATCTGTAACCTATTTTCTGGTTCAAGGGGCGACATACGCATAGCCTGAAAATCAGTATTCACAATCCAGAATTCCACACCCTTCATGGAGCTTTCAATCATCCTGTTCACAGCATTGGAGCCACCGCCTCCAACGCCAATGACTTTAATCCTGGGCTCATTATAGCGGTAAGAAGCAGAAGGTTCTACCAATCTTTCGGCTGCAGCGTCAATACCCTGCTCCTTGCTGGATACAGTAGCTGTAACATTATCATCTCCATAAAGTAACGAAATCTCAGGGTGAAGGTCATATAAGGTATCCTTGGTACGCCGTGGCCCAGCTCGGCGGGAATTTGCGGAGCACTCGAATCGAGAAGAGTGATAGGAAACACCAGAAAACCACTTCTTTCTCTGAAAAATTATTGCACTTTCACCAACAAGTGTCTTCCCGACAGTTTTCGGCGAAATGCCTAATGGGCACCGGCAACTTGAAGCATTGGAAAAAACTAGCTGTGTTCCCATCCTATGCTCTGAACTGGAATTTGCTTGCACTGGTTAGTGTAACCTCCAATACCTCAACAATTAATTCTAGGATAGCTTTCACCTTGAAACTAGCAAACAAAAAGAAAGAACATTAGCTGCATTCTTTTGCTGGATAAAAATGGCATAAAAAAATTCAACTGTAAGAGGACATAGAAAATACCAGCTAGCCTACAGGTGTTTTGGTAGCAGACACATTAATTTCAAAATTCGGGCAAGACAATTAGGCCACCATTTGGTTCCAAGCCAACAGACTTTCCTAACTTGGCGGCTAGTTAATAAGGCAAGTGTTTGGTGTTGAGGAAATGGGTCACCGTTCGTAATAGCCACCCTTTAATGACCCCACACGCAGGAACACATCGGCACAGATCCTCCAAAGGACAAGTTACAGATAAGCCTGAGACCAATATTGACCAAAAAATCAATGGCCAGAAAGCGACCAAGGGGGAGGGAGGCCTGCCTCGGAACCATCTTGGAGCCAGGCAAATGTGTCAGATATACTGAAGCCGTGTCCAAGTGAAGAAAAGGGGAGGGATGACACACTGACGCTAAGCTATATGTACTGAGGAAACCAGATGCCACTTCATGTGGTGACTGGCTGTATGGCGCACTCCCAGACCCATTATGGCGCGCTACCCAGCCACCCGGGCATGCTGGCACAAAGGCCGTCGGGATAGTATCACCTCACACCTGTTCAGGATTTCATTTGTATCCACCAACATTTGGTTCGATTATTAGTTCATATTCAGACTTCAGACTTTGAAATGAGATATATTTTGAACAGATGAACAAAGTGAACTAACAATACATCATATACATGGCAACAAAATGGAATCAGGGTAAAACACATCCATAAAATGGATCTGAAGAAACCCGCAGGTTTGTGTTCGCAGCTTGAGGTCGAAATGCATTACGATGGCCACCTGACCTTACACTAAAACACAAAAGGATCGTGCAAAGAGTAAGTATATATATCCCTACCCAGGGAGGTGTTTAATCGGGGAACAACCATGGGCGGACCCTTTATAGGGACATTGTTTACACACTTACAGACGGTAATTTTTGCAAAAAAAAGATCGAAGTCAGTAGGAACAGCACTTCCAATCCCCCTCCCATCCAAACGAGCCCAAAAGGTTTTACATTAGGGTTTGGGTGTCGGTTCGCATGGCAGAGAGGGAAGAGAAGAGGTGGGCATACATGGTGGGTTGTCGCCGCCGGCTAAGAGCTCGGTGAAGATGTTGGGGCCGTAGGGCGGCGGCGGCGCTCTCGCAGTTGTCGCCGCCAGACAGAAATGACACGAGAGTACCGAGCCAGGAGCCACTGCCACAGTGCCACAGCGCGGAGCCGCGGACCCGGTTTTGTTTACAAGTCATACGACTCATCAACCGGCCTCGTCGCCAGAATCAGTCAATCAGATTAAAGGAAAAGCAAAAATGAAAAAGGGGAAAAAGAGTACGGCTGGAGCTCATGGGCCCGTGGCGCTACCGGGCCAGAATAGCCCGCGGGCCGAGGATGGCTCGGCTCAGCTCAGCTCAGCCCAAATGAAACTCGCCTCGCCTCTCTTCCCTTTCCCGACGCCGCGCCGCGGCTGCTCCGCCGCGTCTGCTGTTCCGAGGAACCACACCGCCGGTGCGAGCGCGCGCGCCACCACATCCAAACGGAGCCGAGTTCCATGGGCTCGTTCGCTCCATCTCACCGCACGCGTGTCCATCTCTCGTCGTTTTCCTTCTCCCACGTTCCCTGATCTCATCCCGTCATAGGAAGGTATACGGGTTTCGCTTTCCGTATCTTGTTGTTTTAGGCGTTTTTTTCTGTCTTTGATTCTTTGTTGTGCGCTGATGATATCGTAACCGAGATTAACATGGGCAGTTGCTTGGGAAAATATGATCGAACATGGACACGCAACGATTTTGCATATGCTTTGCGTCCCGCGTTTAATTTGTGTTTGTATATTTGTCATTTTTTTAGGCGCGGTGGTGGGGGTAGTAGATGAACTCCGCTGTCCACGAGTGGCCAAAACTCCAAAATGTTTGTGGAGCATCGAAATTCTCCAATGAGCCACTTAAATCAACAAACTCGCTTGCCTTGCCTGTCACGGTGATGCTTGAGCTGCATCTTGCAGCCGAGGAATTTGGATGTGCTCCACCTGGCACTTTTCATTCCGTTTGTGGCACAATTTTGATGCAGGTTTGTCTTCAGACGGACTTTTATCATAGGCAGCTTGGACCCTCACATTTCCTCTGAAAAAGAAAAAAAAAACACAAAGGGACCCTCATATTCCCTCTGAAAAAGAAAAAAAAAACTAAAGGCATGGATGTTCTCCTCATTGAGGCTTAGTTTGACAAATTTTTGATTGAAGGGTCGAAGTGGATAGAGAGGGATTGGAATAGATTTTGATCTATTGTGGATTTAAATCCACCAGGATCCCTCCAACCCCTTCTAATCCGAGAGTTGCCAAACTAGACCTAAGGGTTTGTTTGGAACACAAAACCCTCCTCCAATGCATACATATTGAGGGGATATCTGAACTAATTTCCCAATCAATCACCTCCAATATGTATAGATTGGATTGCTCCAGACAAACCTAAGAATGTGGTAGATCTAGAACTGGACCGGAATACTATATTGCTTAATGACGGCAAACAAGCAGTTTGGGCCATGTGACGGAGAACCTTACATTCATTGTATCTTTCTGAGGTACAAACACTTAAACATACCTAATTTTACAAGTTTAACATCTTTGTAGTCTGTTCTGCATTCTATTTCAGTTCGAGCAATCCTCTACTAGCTCTCATGTTTTTGGGTTTCACCATGACTTGTTCATTATAGTTCGGTGTGTGCAATACTTATTCACTGATTCTTCAAGCCATTTGGCAGAAACCAATCTCTTCTTGTTTGTACCCGTTTTCTCTTGTTTGGTTTCATAGCCCCATGTGCCTATTTCATCGGTACCTTTTGCCCGTTGCTTTCAATGTAGTTTAAGGCTGATATTCTTGTTTACTAGGATGAACAGTGTCATATTTTAACCACTGCGCAGTTCCACAGTTCCAAATTCGGTCATTGTAACATACATGCTGCATGTATACCATTCTTTGTAAGGATTCACAAAAATTGGAAAAAGACAAAACGAGGTGAAATTGAATTAAAAAAATCTCATCCAAGAAATTCCAATAACTGATTATTACCGAAAATAGTCCAGGTGCTATAATATTTGTATAGAAGAACCCTGAATTTCTAATAGATTTCTATTTTTTTTAACCTCATGGGAGCCACATGAGCTTGCCTAGTGTTTGTCACCATGAGAAGAGCATACAAGTCTCCTTTTCCCCAGTGCACGACATAGTAGGAAAAGCTTTTGAGCTTCAGTTACAGTTAGCCAAAGGATTCAGCAAATCTGTGCAGACCTCAGGAACTTTCCAGTGAGTATAAATGCACCTTCACTTCACCGCTTCATACTCTTCTGAAATATACTCGGCCCTACTTTATCCAAAGGGTTAAGCACTAACAATTTAAATAACATTCAACTTGGTTAGAACATATATTCTCCTAACCAATAGCTTTTCCAAACAAAGTGATACCAGGCAGTGCTGAAACGTCTTAGTTTCTCTTCGTGGGAAAATACTTATAGTATTGCTGCATGACAAGGCAGTGATATTGACCTATGAACTCGAAGTCATGGTCTCATGGATAATGTCAAACAAACAGTCAAACCCTGTTCCCTGACTAAAAATATTATCGTAAGGGTTTTCATTTCCAAAGTCAAACAAGCCCCATTTCCTGACCCCAAAAATATTCTTGGATGATTTTTTTTATTTTCGAATCTGAAAGTGGATGAAAGTCTAGAGTAACTGCCCAATTTTAAAATTTTATTTTCTAGAAAAGAGGTTTGTTACGGTACTTGGAATTAATATTTTTAAAATTTTAAAATTTTTAAAGTGGATGGAATTAATATTTTTAATTTTTTTTATTTCCAAGTATTGTAACAAACCTCTTTTCTAGAAAATAAAATTTTAAAATATTAATTCCAAGTACTCAGTAAAGGATCACAGGGGAGATGGAGATGGGAGGAGGAACGGCACAATGCCAATTACTGAGTACTTGCTATCCCAGAGAGGAGGACAGAGGGCAGCCAATGAGAGATGAAAGTTGGTTGCAAGAACTGGGAGACAGAAATCCTGACAAACTATCGTTCAAAAAGAAATCCTGACAAAGGCCTACCACATCCCCCCTATCCCTCCCCGGTGCTCATTTCTCCAGCCTGTGAAAACAGAAAGAGAGACAGGCTTCATAGGGAGGGCATGTTCAAAAGGACACAAGATCTTCTTTGGGGCACAGTAGTGTATGAAACCACAAGAAGGGGGATTCGTCTTTACCATTGTCGGAGAACACAAACAAGAAAGGAAGCAACGGCCTACCATGTGGTACGGTATCTATATATGCCCCTTCTCTGGTCATCCCTTGAATGCATCGAACAGATGTAGCCATCTATATGCATATATGTGAACCTATAGCTCCCTAATCTCTCCTTGCAGCTGAGCTCTACTCACTCTCATGGCACAAGGTGAGGAGAGTTCGTGGTGGATGACAAGCGATCATGGTAGAGCTGCATCATTCAGACAAGCAATTGCATGTGGAACCCAAAGCCATTCTCCTGCAGCAGGACCTGCCAATTTCTTGTACTTCTCTTCTCTTGTGTATCCCTCGTTCCCTCTTCATTTTCTCTATTGCTACTACTAGGGTACTAGTAAATGCAAAGACAACACAGCTAAAGGTCTTTTTTGCACAGTTGCTATAAAATATTGTTTCCCATACCCTCCTTTTTCAACTATCTTTATAACAAACTCTCCTATATATATCCAGAACTTCCTCTCATTGGATTACACCTCTCCCCACAAACCATATAGTTTCTTAATGCCTAAGGCCTTGATCCTGCAAGTGATCTTACCTTCCTGCTCCTCTTTTTAATCCTCATCCTTATCTATACACCTCTGACCCTCACTTTCAGCATTGCCTTTACCTTCTTGAAAATTTAAGCTTTTATATGCTTTGCCTTATATTGCATATGGCTGCCATTGGTGCAGAACTCGGTGCACTACTGCTTGGTCCAGGGATTTGCAACCTGCAGCTACTGCTTACTTTGGTGAGTTGGAGGAGGCCCTTATCCATGGCACTCGTACTGCTGTTGATCCTAACATGATCGGAAGTGATGTGGACACAGAGTATAAGAGTAAGATTGCCTTCTCTCTCTACACCTCTCTCCTTTTCTCCAAACCTTAACCACCTGCGAGAAGGGCTTCTTCCTTTGCCGCCCTCACCAGAGCACCACAGTAGATAAGCACAGGCAGCATGACTTGACTTTTGCCTTGCCAAGCTCAAATGAGCCGTGGCCAGATACAGTTGGGATTGGGACACAGCATAAATTGTGTGATCCCACAGGCTGCAGTGCCTCACACCTCATTCCTCTCTTCTATCTCTGTCCAACTTTGCAACCTCCTGGAGGGGAAATAGAGCGGTTGAAAAGACCTTTAATTCCATTTGTATGTATGCAGCAGCAGGATACCTTGCTGCTAGGCCCCCCACGCTGGAAATCTTCCCTTCATGTCCGATGAGTCATCTACAGCAGCGATACAGTGTAAGCACTGGTTCAGTTTCATCATTTACAGTGCCCTACAGTTTCTTGCTGACCACACCGGACAAAGGTGTTCTTGGTTAAATTAACTGCTCACTGCCTTCTTCTGCCTGCTCCTCTTGATTAATTGCTGCACAGGGTAACACGCATTCAGTAGGGAGCACCACTGACTCGAGCTCAGGTCAGAACAGTATGTCGCAGGCTGAATTGGTGTCCCCAGGGAGCATGAGGGCCGACTCTGGGCACCAGCAGGAGGTTTTGATGGTGACCGTTGATGACTACAACTACGAGCAAGGACTTGGAGCTGCAGCAACCACTGCTCCAATCTTTCAGCAGCATTCAACAGCCCAAGACAAGGTAATAGGTACATAGTAATACCATGTTTTGTCCTGTTGATGGATTACTAAAGATTCCAGAGAAAATAAGTAAGCTTTGTAAGGGGCTACTAGAAAAAAACTGTTTTTGAGGCTTATATTGGTTTGAAACTTTTGAGCTGCAGACATGTCTTTGAATAAAGAAGCCATTGTTATTTTTTGTAAAGTATGTTTCTGGAATGACTGGAAAGTAGGCCAGCCATACCATTCTCCTCAACAAAGTTGGTAATACAGTAGTATTTTTTTCAATAGCATACGGTCATTCCAGAGAAAAACAAATGATTAGGGGTATGCTACTACCCTCTCTGCCTCTCTGGGATGGATAGAATCATAGAAGTAATACCAGGACCCTATTGAATAGTACAATTCTCTTCTGATGTCTTATGCCGTTGAGCTGATGCCGGATGGAACACTGTGGAATGGAGGGTCAAACAGGTAAAGAGCTACTATCTAAAAGTGATAGTAGTAACACCCAACAGGAGATTTTAGCTCCACTGTACTTAGTTTCTTGATGACTAGGTATGCTACTGTAAGACTAGCATTGCACACTGCTGTAAGTCTCCTTTTTGGTGTTCTGGTGCAGAGAAAGCATGGATCCACAAGAAAAGATGGCAAGCTGTTAGATGCCAAGGTTTGAGAACATTTGATTACTGTTTATTGCTTTCATGGTCCTGCAATTTTGCTGTGCTCTTTAATACTGTTCTAACATTTAGACTGAGAGGCGATTGGCTCAGAACAGAGAAGCTGCAAGAAAGAGCCGGCTGAGAAAAAAGGTGCAAAGAAAGATAGAAAAAAACAGATTGGAATATTGGATGAGCTGGAACCCATATCTAACAAAACTATAAAAATGTGCGACTTCTGCAGGCCTATGTGCAGCAGTTAGAGACAAGTCGGATTAGGCTTCAGCAAATCGAGCAAGAGTTACATGGAGCCCGTTCACAGGTCCAAATTCTCAGAAGCTTCCGAACATGAAAACATTTGATCTTATTTGCATAGTGTTACCATGTGCTGTACTGCTAAAATGGTTTCAGGGTCTGTTACCGGGAGGTAGCGCACCTGGAGATTTGAGCTCAGGTAACCATATCACGGCAGCTCAGAGTCTCAGAACAGAGTTTACCACCAAACCGTTCCATGTTCAAGGTCTTTGGATGTGTCATTGCAGGCGCTGTGATGTTTGACATGGAGTATGCCCGATGGTTAGAAGATGACACCAAGCACATGACAGAGCTCCAGGGCATGCTGCAGTCTCAAATTATCGACACAAACCTTGGGGCCATTGTTGAAGACTGCTTGCGGCACTATGATGAGCTGTTCCACTTGAGGGCTGTGCTTGCAAGATCTGATGTGTTCCACCTGTTGACTGGCTTGTGGGCAACGACGGCTGAGCGATGCTTCCTCTGGATGGGCGGGTTCCGTCCCTCTGAAATCATCAAGGTGTTAAATGCAAATAAAAAACTTTCCTTTTTTTTAATAAAAAGAACCCTTTTATTTGTGGGAAGCACCAATTTTTCTCCAAACCAGTAGCACAGTTTATCAGGGCATTGTTAGTTGCTGAGTCTTCTCTGATGTTTGTGATCAGATGCTGATACCACAGCTTGATCCACTTACGGACCATCAGCTAGTAGGGATGTGCAACCTGCAACGGTCGTCAGAGCAAACTGAGGAGGCGCTTGGGCAGGGGCTTCATCAGCTGCACCAGGCTCTGGCGAATGCGGTGGGCACTGGTCCTCTCAGTGATGGTGCAAATGTTGCCAACTACACTGCTCTCATGGCCCTAGCACTTAACAAGCTTGACACCCTCGAGAGCTTCTATGGTCAGGTCAGTATTTGCTCTTTCAGCATGAGACTGCGCGACCTTACATCCATTGTCGCCTGACTAGCCACGTTCGGCATCTTAGGAGTAGAAATGCAATGCTAAGAAACACAGATGAACTGCATACAGCTGTTGGTAGTAGTAACATTTTAATCGCTAACAACTAAAAGTATTTAAATGTTAACCTGGATCTAATAAGCTCGCTCACTGTAAAATGTTGCCTTCCTTGCTGGACAGCAGAAAGGTGCATATATACTTGTCCAAAATGTAACCTGGCCAACTTTGCGTGCCTAACCCGGCCTCTAAACATGCGGATAAACATCATTAGCACTTTCTAGGATTCATCATTAATCTGTACATGTGCACCTATCCCTTTCTATGTTCGTGGCACCAGCTATTCGATACTTTCTCGAGGGACTGTTAGTAGGGTTCCAGAAGAAGGGAGGTTCGTGTCTATCAACACATAAAACAAATGTAATCGTGCAGACATGACCAGTGACCACCTAAAGCGAAATTAGGAGTACGTATGGCAGCCACCTTATTAGTTCCTTAATTCGATAGTATGTCTGACCTGCTGCTCATATAGTCCTATTTCTGATCATATCTAAATCTCTTTGCATTCCGGTGTATTTTCCTGGCAGACAGAGTTTTATAGCGTGTGGATTGCGGAAAACATGATAATGTCCATAATCCGGACAGTTACTTTTATAATGTTAAATGGGAAATAAAGTAGCAGTAGTCTATACAACGGCAGGAAGCTTTCGGCCTGTCCATGTCTCGCCAGGGTTTGACTTTCCTGACGGAAAGTCCGGAAAACCGGACCGGAATTCCGTTTCCGGACTACAACGGGAAGTGGATTTTGGTCCGGAAAGCGGTGTTTTCCGGTTCTCAACACTAAGATATGAAAGTTAAATTTTTTGGTCAAACCGAAATTTTTGTTACAGTAAAACGGAAAGGTGAACCCTGTGTCTCACCCACGGGCGCACGGGCAGCGGAAAGCTCTCCTCTCCTGACACCAGGTGCCGCCACATGGCCGAAGAAGCTGCCAATTGTTTGCGCTCCTGAAATTGACGTTGAGACGTTCAGAGTGCATGCTAGCAAATAAAACCCGTCGCAATCAAATGCAGACTCGTCACCGATGATTACGGAAACTGACACCGGCTGGTTCTTCGTTTTGGTTGTGACTTGTGAGTGCAGGCGGACAGTCTGAGGCAGCAGACGTTGCACCAAATACGGCGGATCCTGACGACTCGGCAGACGGCGCGGTGCTTCA
Organism: Paspalum notatum; assembly: GCA_022530915.1. Lineage (NCBI taxonomy): Eukaryota > Viridiplantae > Streptophyta > Magnoliopsida > Poales > Poaceae > Paspalum > Paspalum notatum. The sequence continues at coordinate 33,140,315 of CM039692.1, forward strand.
TCTCCATCGGCGAGTACCACCGCCGGCTGCGCGCCCTCAGCTCCGTCTGGGCCTCCCGCCCTCCTCGCGAGTAAGGCCGATCCACCGAATAATCCTCTCCCTCTCGTGTCCATACATGGACGGACAGTTTTGTCAATTATCACTATGTCAGTCAGTCAGTCAGTCACATTCACACAGCACAACTCATGCATTCTTGGCTGATTACTGACTCTTGGGCAGGAGCTTTGGGGTTGCGGCAGTGGAGAACGTCAGCCCTACAGCTGCTGGGACGACGACGAGGAGCCAGCAAGCTCTCCATCCGTTCCACCAGAGCCAGTTTTCTGGTCTCTGAATGAAGATTCGATGCCGGCCGTAGGGCACGGCAGATTCCTCCGTCGGTGGTGACAGATCGTAGTAATCTTCTGTCGTAGTTTAACATATTCAACGAGAATGGAACATCATCAATCAATGAGTAATTCAGTATTCAGTTCAGCGCACCACTGCATGTGTCTTGGTTCCGCTGGCTCTTCAACTCAGCGAGAGGTCAGCGCCTCTGGAAAAGTTGGGTGCAAAGTGAAAAAGGGTAGCTAGGGAAAGCGAGGGCCACATTGAGTATTTTGGGTAGTTCCATTTCAGAAACAGCTTGAGAGACGAGAGAACTAAACAATCCGATCCATATAGCGCGACAAAGGCCGAGTGCGCGTGGATGAACCATATCCAGCTCGTGTGCCTCATATAGTTTATAGAAAGGAAAGTTGTCTTTTCCTGACGATCGCTTTGATTCGATATATTATGTGGAGTATGTACAGTCACGATGCGATTAATTTACCGGCCTTCAGGTGTACGGCGGTGCGCGACGTGTCGAAGGGAGAAGCAAGGCCCGGCCACGGCTGTGTTGCACGCTTTAGACAATTTGACTATCACTGTTATTCCACTGTTCCAACTACCTCACTGCAGTGTCAAACAGTGTATAAACAGCCGCTTTACACATCTTTATTGGGGATAGCCTTACGCCTGATGGCAAGGGACTGGCCAGAACTCACTGCCTACTTGCCTAGAACACCAATGTTTATCGTATGCGTAGACATACGTGTGGTACGTATGCCTTTTACCACGCCTTAGTTTGTATATTTAACGGGTTTACGTAGATCGTGTGAAGAGCGGATGATGTCGAGAAAAAAAATATAACCAGTCAGAATAAGAGAAATAACGAATAAAAAGAAAGTTATGTTTGATTGAAGTCTTTCCTTTTTCATTAATTTTAAGGCGAGGAAAAATACTTGGTGGGTATGGGTATCATACGAGATGAGAAAAATAAAAGACTAAAGGGTGAAAACATTGTCATTCTATTAGTTTTAGGCCATTTTCAATCTTTTTCATTTTCCAACATGTACAATTGTGTCAATGCGAAAGGTATAGAGTTTTTTTATTGGGTAAAAGATAGTATTAAAAACTCGCTTATAGATATACTTTTCTTTCTCTACTTTTTTTATGTTGCATATAATAATATTTGCAGGCGAAGTTTATGGACTCGGCATCATTTTTTGTTGCACTCCCTCTTTCCTATTTTTTTAGAAAGCAATCCCTTTTTCTTGATGCTGCAGCAAGGGTGTTTTGGATATTGTAACATGTGATTATTAGACTTTCACCCCCAGAGCCCATAACCTGCGTGTGGGTGTGATGCAAGCTGTTGCAACAGGTGTTCTTATAGGAGATGTTGCGGAGCATAAATGAGTTATAGCGGAGATTTTTTTTTAAAAAAGAGAAAAGTCCTTTTCACAATCTAAAATTATCCAAGTCCTCTAATTTTCAACCTCAGACTACAAAAAAGGATATCAAGCACCTCGCACTATTAGAAACCGAACAAAGTTGTAGCTTTAGCTGGTTTTAAAGATGGTTTCCCATTTTTAAGAATAGCTTATTTTATCTCTAGAAATGTATAATTAATTCATTTTAAATTAGAAAATAATGAATCTTATACCATGTTTTTTTTCTAAAAATATAGTCTATCCAACAGTTCGGGTTATCTCAAATTTATTTGTTAATTATTTCTCATGTTTATTTGGAGCAACAAACCCATAGACATATAAAATATAAAAATTCAAAATGACTCCAAATAGGTCACATGTACACATCTTGTATTTTTAGCAAAATTTTTGTATAAATTTATATTTTTAGATTTTAAACTAAATTAATTATGTTTTTAGGAATAAATAAGATTTTATTATTTAAAAAACACTTTCAAAACTAGCTAAGGTCCAAGTTTGTCTAATTTTGATAGTTCAAGGTGCTCAATGTCCGATTTTGTAGTTCAGAGTTGAAAATCGAACGACTTGAATAGTATAGGGTTGTGAAATGAACTTTTACATTACAAAATATGATATTTATACAAGTAGTTTCCATCTCATTTTTTGCGGCATCACCTATGGATGTGTATTTTTGGGGCGGTTTGAAGGGATTGAAGTGGATCCAGATCCACACTAGATTAAAATCCTTTCAGTCTCACCCAATCCATTCCCCTCAATGTAAGAGGTACCCAAAACTAGGCTAAGTGTGTCGGAAGGGGTTTCAATGTAGAATAGGGTAGCCATGGCTCGTCTAGGGCATGCAATTTCCGGCGTTGATGGGGGTGTGTTACTGAGCCACATCTAGGAGGTGGAAATGGTCTGAGAAGAAGATAGTTGTGCCAATTTGGAACCATGAGTCTAATAAGGTGGCCCATTGAGTCCAGGTCTATTGTCCACCCCCCGTAGTCCAGACCGCCGTCAGTATGGGGAAATTTTTTTATTTTTATATTTATTTAATTCGTTTTTTGCAGAAATAAATTGGTGTTCAAAGAATTTGCAAATCTATACTTATTCCGCCGGTCCGCGCGGCGTTTTTTAAAAACCGCCAATCCAACCGGCGGTTTTTAAATATAGCCAATTGACGCGGCTATAGGATGACAGTGCGGCATACGCGGACAGAAGGTGGGGTCCACCTGAAAAAACGCCGGGGGAGGCGGCGGTTTTTAAAAAATCCACCGATTGGGCTGGCGGTTTTTAAAATCCGCCGATTGGGCTGGCGGTTTTTAAAAACCGCCGGATGGACTGGCGGTTTTAGGCCCATATGGCCCCGCCGTCTCCTTCTTTCTTTTTCTCTTCTCTCGTTTTCTTCTTCCTCCTCCGTCGAGGCTCGGGCGCCGCCGCCGCCGCCGTAGGAGAGGTGAGGGAGCGGGGGTGGAGGAGGAGCGGGAGAGGCGCGCCGTGCGCAGGTGAGGAGGAGAAGAGGAGTGCTTCCCGCGCAGGAGAGGAGCGGCGCCGCGCAGTGAGGGAGAAGAGGAGGAAGAGAGAGGAGAAGAGGAGGAAGAAGGTAAATTCTTTCTCTAGAAAATTTTACAGTAATGTTCCATTTCAACTCCAATTAACCCTAAGCGTGCAATTGTTTATGGTTTATGTAGTATTAGTAATAGTTTAGGTAATATTAGTGGTATCTTATGTAATATTAGCACTAGAGTAGTTTAATTTAGTAGTATTTTATGTAATATTACTGTAATTTCGAGTGGATGGTTTAGGAAATAGGTTTAGGTTTAGATGGAATATTCAATAATTATAATCTATCGAAAAATTAATTTTAAATTAATTGTATGATATGCAAAGAAATGCAGTGACATATGTACTAAGTATTTTTGTTGGCACTGTCGCATTTGGTCAGGCATGTCAGAAAAAACATACTTCCAGATATACTTCGGTGAAGGAGAGATACGTTACGGTCAATTTGGGGTAGATTTGAGTGGGTTCAGGTCAGTGACAAAAGGGCTTGACAGAGCAACTGAGAGGTCATTCCGTTCGGTGTATAACTGGTTCATGAAGTGTTTCAAATTGGATGATAATGAATGTGAATTGCGCATATCAGCAGTAACAACCAGGAGCTCATCGTCTGTTTATTGGGAATTAGTTTCAATAGATAATACTGCCTTCTGGAAGAGGTTTGTTGATGTTAGCCTGCGGCGTGGGTTACCTCTGGTTCTTTTCGTGCAAGCATACGAGAAGGTGATTGTTGAAGCACAAACCACACATGTCTATGATGAGGCCACAATAGTTAAACAAGTGGTAGAAAACAATGTCAATGAGGTTAATGAGATAGGCGATGATGACCAAGCTGAAGGAAGCCAACCCGTTCGGGAGCCAAGGGGTGAGGTAGATGAGGGTGAACACATTCCAGGTTTGGTTGAACAGATGCAGCGGGAGGACACCGAGGGAGATGTACGTGGTGATGAAGATTCAGATAATGACGATGATAGGCCGGTGCAAGTTCCAAGTCAATGGAACAACTATGATCACTCTCAACTGTTGGTGAATGAAGGTGAAACAGTGCCATGGGAGTACAGTGAGAATGAAGTATCTGTGGGTGCTATTTACCATAGCAAGATAGAACTGAAAGAGGCTGTGCAAAGATGGGCGGCCAAAAGCTTGAAGAAAGAGTTCATGGTTGTGAAGAGTAGCCCGCAAGTGTATGGTGTGAAGTGCATACGAGATGATTGTTCTTTTAGGGTCCATGCATATATGGAAAAGTATGATACTTTCTGGTTAGTTTCAAGAATTGAACATCATACATGCATCCTTGAAGAGCTAGAAGTTCAGCACCGTAACTTGACAGCTGATTTTGTGGCTCAACATATGTACTCAAAGATAGTAAATAATCCAGGATATGAGGCTAAGTCAATAATCAACAGCATTGATGATGACTTCCAATACAAAATAAGTTACAGCAAAGGTTACAGGGCGAAACAGAAGGCGTTGGAAATGAGATGGGGAACGTATGAAGCATCCTACCACAACCTCCCACGTGTGCTGCACACACTATGTCAGCGTAATCCCGGTAGTTACTTTGAGATCAAGCACTATAATTTGCCTGAAGACCCCACAAAGCGCGTTCTTCAGCGTGCTTTCTTTGTATTGGTGGCGTGCATCAATGCATTCCAGTACTGCCGCCCAGTGCTATGCATCAACGGAACCTTCCTAACAGGGAGGTACAAGGGCACCATGTTGACTACCATTGCGGCAGATGGTAATAATCAGGTTCTCCCGCTTGCTTTTGCGTTTGTTGAGAGTGAGAACGGGGACAGCTGGTACTGGTTTTTAGAGAGGATCAAGTCATGTATTGTTCAGGATCGGCAAGATGTGTGTCATTCATGATCGCCACAAAGGCATTATGCAAGCAGTGCAAGATTTACAGGAAGGATCTGTACAACGTCAACGAACACCGAAGTGGGTTGATTTGAAGAGTCGATGGTGCATGAGACATATGGGAGCAAATTTTCAGAGTCAGTTCAAGAGTAAGAAACTAACCACTCTTTTTAAGAGGCTTTGTAGTCAGAATCAAGAAAGGAAATTCAATGTTCTGTGGAAAAAGCTCGATGAGCTTACGAACAAGCAGGCTGCCGAACTAAGACGCAGGGGTGTGAATGCAGAACATGAAGAGCCAATTGCAATGGAAGACGTGGGTCTTGACGGTCCGAATGTGCGACGGAGGCCTGGTCGTTCGATCAAGTCGTTTTCTGAGTGGATTGAGCATGAGCCGAAGGAGAAGTGGTCTCTGTTGCATGATGAAGGAGGTGCTCGTTATGGTATTATGACCACGAACCTTGCAGAGGTGTACAACTGGGTCCTACGTGGCAGCAGAAGTATGCCACTGGTTGGGATTGTGGAATTTTACATATACCGCACAACACAATATTTTCGGGAACGCTATCCTAAAGCTGAGGTGTTTCTGGACCACGGCCTCATATATGGCCAGAAATTCTCTGAGTATATGGAAAAAGCAAACAAAAAAGCCGCAGGTCACCGTGTCAGGAACATGGGTGTCGCTGAGCATCGATTCGAGGTTCTTTGTCGGGACAAAGGACGGAGAGGAGGAAATCATGAGAGACACGTGCAAGAATGTGTCTTGTACAATAACCATTGTGTCTGTAGCTGCCACAAGCCGAGGTTATACCATAGGCCCTGTACACATGTCATTGCTGCGTGTGAAGAGGCTGGAGGTTTGAATGCCCGTATGTTTGTGTCGCCCTATTTCATGAAGGATGCAATCTATCACACCTGGAAGTCCGAGATATATGGGTTCGCCATGGCCGGAAATTTCACCAGTACTCCAGATGGTGCCCCTGATTTCATTCCCAATCCCCATCCAGACATGAAACAACAGATTGGCCGACGTAAAACCCGTCGCATTCGTAACAACATGGATGACGCCGAAGCTGGCCCACGAGTTGTCATTTGCTCCAGATGCAATGAGTTCGGACACTCGTACAAGAAATGCAATAGTACAGCTCAAGGAACCACAGGGAACATACCTGAGACTGGATCATCGAGCCAAGGTCAATGCAATCGGGGTCTAACCGATGAAGTCATTTAATACCATTTAGTTGGTGCCATGTATTTGAATAACATGACGTGTAAGTCATGTTAATTATAACTATGTAACTGTTGTCTTAATCGTGTATTGTAATAGCTTGTGGATTTCAAATTATAACTATGTAACCCATGACCTTAATTATAACTTTGTAACTGTTGTCTTAATCATGTATTGTAATAGCTTCTGCCCGTTTCAATCGTGGATTTTAATAGCTCGTGGTTTTTAATATCTTCTGTTAATTTTCTGCTAGTTCTATGCGATGTTATGCTCATTTTTATGCAATATTTTGTTGATGTTTTTGTTAAATGTCTTATAGTTTTAACGAGACTAACGATTTCAATCATTCTGTAGCGATGGCTGCCCCACAGGGTTACGTGACCCCCCAGCTGCTCGATGCAGCTACGGACATGAAGCATCGGTCGTACTTCAGTGCTGTTTTGGGTTGTTCGCTTGGACACTTCCGTGCACGGGTGCCGATGGAGACGATGGCTTTGGACCATCGCTGGGTACCGAGGTTCGCTTCACGTTCTTTTTTATGTTTTTTGGATATATTGAATTGCATCGAAATATATACAATGGTGCACTAACCAGGCTTTTATTTAGGTTACGTGCTTCAGGCCTACTCCCCCTTGCTCGGTTGGTCGAGGGAGACCGACCACGTTTCAGCTACGACTTCTCCCTCCTAGCAGCACTAGTGGACAGATGGAGATCGGAGACACACACTTTCCACCTCACTGTGGGCGAGATGGCGCCTACGTTGCAGGACGTGTCGTACCTGCTTGGGTTGCCGTTGAGGGGCGATGCCATGGGCCCCACGGATGTCGGGCAAGGCTGGCGAGAGGACTTGCTGGCTCGGTTCGGTCCTGTGCAGCGTAGCGGCACCGCACCGGCCTACAGGGAGTTCGCACCGACGCACACAGGCGGACCACCAAAGTGGTGGATCCTTCAGTTCAAGGTGACAATTAGTACGACACAAATGAGACCGCTACGTTCGAAGTTTCTAATCTCATAGTTCTAACCTAATTTTAACCTTTTACAGGCGGACGACATTGGAGTTGGTGCGATAGAGTACGAGATTGCCAGGCACTTGGAGGCCTACGTGTTGTGGTTGATGGGCTGGGTGATGTTTTGCAGCTCCGCCGGCAGCTTTGTGCCGAAGCACCTACTGCCTTTCGCACGTTACGTCGCCGACGCTCCACTGGAGGCGATCCCACAGTTCAGCTGGGGCTCCGCTGTCCTAGCGGCGACGTATCGTGGCTTGTGCACGGGTTGTTTGAAGAGTTCCGGAGCGGAGCCCATCTTCGGGGGGTGTCCGCTACTTCTGCAGCTCTGGGCTCACGAGAGGTTTCAGATTGGTCGGCCCGCGGTTCTACACATGCCATACCAGGGGTACCCGATGGACGACATCGACGGCCCGACAATGGGCTCTCTGTGGTGCGACCAACGAGTATGTGCCTTGATCATCTTTTACTTAATTCATGTGTTTGTCTAGTTATCTGCATTAACATTACAATTGAATGCTTCCCAGTTCGCGTACGCTCACGTGCAGACTAGGAAGTCTTACCCTGACTTCGTAGGCCAGTTCGACGTCCTCCGTGACGATGAGGTTCGGTGGGAGCCTTATTCTCAGGAGGCAGTCGACAGCCGCGCACCTGAGGGCCTGTCACCGCTGTGCGTACGCGACGCAGAGTACTGGAGGACACGCAGCCCACTGGTGTTCGACATCTACGTCGAGGAACACGCAGTGCACCGCGTGCTCCGTCAGTTCGGGCTGTTCCAGGAGATTGTCGTGCCTACGAGCCTTCTACCTCCACACGCGCACAGGTTCGTGATGACGACATGTTCTTACGATTTGTTCATTTTCAATATTTCACAAGGTAATTCGATTAACACAACTAAATTCGAATTGCAGGTTTACTAGACAGGGTCAGTCCGTTGGTCAGCTTTGGACACCCCGTCTAGCCGAGTTCGTGGCCAGGTGGACCACGGCCTTGGATGACGTCGTTATGGAGGGTAGGCCACACGACGATGCTGCCTGGGGTCACTACCTCCGGTGGTACCTACCTAGGACACGAGTTCGCGTCCTATCGACGCCACAGGAGTTACCCCGACGGGCACAGGACGTCACCGACAGTTACCCTACACAGCGAGACCAGGGGGCGTCTCTAGCGGTAAGTTTCTTTACTGAGTTGAACACATCCAAGTTGTACTTACTTACAAACTAATACAAACTTCATGAAACAGCACGACGTTGTCAGACAGATCCAGGCGGAGGCCATGGCGTGCAGTCGATCTTCCCTAACCATGGCCCCACAACAGCACATGGCGGCCTACGACAAGATTGCTGAGTTGTGCAGAAGGGTTACTAGGTCGTTGTCGTGCCGTGACGACGACGTTGCTTTCCCACTGCAGCCGCCGATGTTCCGTGCACCTGCACCGACCCCACCACCAGCACATCCTGCTCCCGTACAGACTACGCCGATGACGTACCCGCCGCCAGGTATTTCTTGTACATGAAATATTCATGTAAGCAGGAGTTAGAAAAATATTCATGTGAGTGTTACAGGTACCCAGTACGGGACCCACGCAGGACCGTCGACACGTCCCCCTCCGTACTACCAGGACGCCTTTGCCGCAGGGACGTCGTCACGTCCACCTCCCTACTACCAGGACCCCTTTGCTGCGGGGTCGTCACGGGCTCGTCCCATTGACTGGGGTACGTGGATTCGCAACGGTGCGCGTGAATAATATTCATACTCTGTCATATGAATTCATGCGTTTTTTTCTGCAGGATATGGCGCTGGCACAACCCCAGAGGATAGCTACGGAACTGCCCAGGCGGCACCCAGTCCACAAGGAGTAGCAGAGCAGATGGCGCAGTCCTTGTTCGCCTCGCCTACACAGGAAGAGCTTGGTTACTCACAGCTACACGACGCGCCCCCTCGGGCCACTCAGCAGTCAGAGGACCAGGAGGCAGTGCACGATAGTCCCCCTCCCCGACGTACGAGACAGCCACGCGACCCCTTCAGTCACGGGTCACGCCACACTTGGGCTGCCCAGAGAGCGGCACGCAGGAGCAAGAGGGGTCGTAGCTAGTGTGTTGTCATAGGCTGTGTGGACATGCATGAGTTTGATGTGACTGTACATTATGGACTAGTACTTTTGCATTTATGTGCATCGGTTTCTTTTGCATTGGATTCGCTTTAGTCGGGCATCGGATTCCTTTCGTCTGTGCCACCTTTATGATGCTGAGGGTCGTCCCCATCATCATGTCCTCCCACGAGCTTTGCCATGGACCCGGTCCATAGCACGATGTCCTCGGCTATAAATTACGACAACCAGTACTTTTGCATTTATGTGCATCCGTTGTTTCTCATATTAAATCTATCAGTATATGACGCCTTTCAAATTCTAAATATAGTCAACTCAGATACTCATTAGCCACAGCAGATGGATGTGATGCATCGTTGCCCGGTAGCCTTTTCAGGGTTTAGGCAGCACCCTTTTCAGATGGATGTGATGCAACATTGGCCGATAGGCTTTTCAGATACTACTCAATAGCCTTTTCAGATGGAAGTGATGGAACATTGCCCGATAGCCTTTTCAGATAGTACTAAGTAGCCTTTTCAGATGGAAGTGATGGAACATTGCCCGATAGCCTTTTCAGATAGTACTCAGTAGCCTTTTCAGATGGAAGTGATGCAGCATTGCCTGCTAGCCTTTTCAGATGTATCAAGAACATTTCAATACACATGTGAGGTGAGCTGAGCACGACTATAAATACACATGCAGGCTTGCACATACTACACAAACAACAAATGGCAGCACCAGCTGGGAGAGGTCGTGGCCGTGGGAGGAGGGGAAACCCACCTCACCACTTTGTCTGGGAAGGATCCTTTGGGCCTGAAGAGTATGAGTCACCACTAGAGCAGTTCCCTCTAGAGGGAATTCACACTTTCGTGGGTGCACGACGACTTAGGCCTTACGATGACCGAAGGGAGGAGTGGCCAAAGTGTGCCCATGGGGAGCACTGTGTTGTGCAAGTGTTCGATTCATGGATAGATGGTGGCCGTCGGTTCTATCGCTGCCCCATTGGCTATGTATGCGTAACTATTACCGTCCATTTTATTCAATTTTCAGAGTTCCTAACATTACTTGCCTTTTGCAGGACTACTATGACATGGGAAACTGTCGCTTTGCTAAGTGGGTTGATCCTCCAAACCATCAACACATTGAGGAGTACATCAGTTACCTCAAGGACCGGATCCATGAGCTCGAGGGCAAGGTTAAGTCACTGGAAGAAGATGAGGACAAGAAGACACCTTTGGTTGTAAGCCTAGAGGATGACCCGTTGTGTCCAGATCAATTCTGCAAGTGCCCATACCACCCGAGAAGTGACTGGCCCCCTAAGTCACCACCATCTGGGGGGCATGGGTTCTACGAGGAAGGAGGATCCTCACATTTCCCATCCGCACATTATGCTTAGACATTGAGCAGAATGTGGTCTATCCCTTACCCAGCTTCTAAATTCCCTAAGGCGTGTATGCATAGAGCTGCTTAGGCACTATCACAACATGCCAACCGCAAAATTGTGGTAGGTTGTCTAGGTCATAGTCATTGGTTATTGCATGTTGAAGATGTACCGTAGTAGTAGAATCAACTATGCCAAAAACCATGTACTATGTTGTGGTTATTATCTGCAAAACTTTAAGCTGGGTTTAATTTCATGTGTTACTTTCCCCTCATTTTATTGTGACTTTTTTACATAAATACTGCATCTTCTCGTATCAACCAAAAGCTCAAACCATATCCTGAGATGACACTGAGAAAAGAGTAAACTGTGAAATTTATGTCATGAAAAAAACTAGAATTATTCTTCTATAAAAAAATTGAAAAAATATAAAATAATTTTTATTCTTATCTTTCAGCATCAACCAAATGACTGGAAAAAGCCAGCCGGCCTATAAACAAATTAAAAAATATAAAACATTTAAAAAAATGCTGGGAAAAAAATAAAGCCGGGCCATCCGGCTTTATTTAAATATAGCCGAATGGTCCGGCGGTTTTTAATCCCGCCGACACTGCGCAGCCCTAATGGCGGGAAATGAAAAACCGCCGGACCAAACGGCGGTTTTTAAATACCGCCGACCCATTCGGCGATTTTTAAAAACCGCCGGGCCATCCGGCGGAACGTTGCCAGGAGGCGGGCGGTGAGCCGCCACGTCATTATATCGCCGGGCGGCCCGGCGTTTTTTAAAAACCGCCAATTGGGCCGGCGGTATACGGCTACTTTTGCAAATTTATGAAATACCGAATTATTTTTGCAAAAAACGATTTAAATAAATATAAAAATGAAAAAATTTCTCAGTATGGGAAGTCTGGTTACGAGACCCAATACGCCGGCCCATGGCATCTTTCGGTCCAGTTGCAGCAGCCCAACGCGAAAATACCTGAACTTGCTCCATATGGGCTATGGCGCCAACACAGTGGATGGAATGCATGCTTGTCCATGCGTGGCCTGCGCGCGCGTCCCATTTCCGTCTCATTTCTCCTTTCTCCTGCTGCTGGGCGAACAGAAGGTGGCCGGTGGCCCTTCGTTCCCCTACCCCTTCCCTCCCACTCCCAGCACTAGCACCGGCGACCGTGCCGCCAACCAGGTGCCGACGACGTGGCTGGGGTCTGGGGGGCCGCTGCCTGCAGGGAGCCTGCCGATCGACCCGGCTGACATATGTGTGTTACCAGAGCTTTCCGCGCGTGAGCGTGACTCTACTAGGACTAGGAGTCTAGGATACGGCCGCGGCCCGCGGCGCACTACCGCTCCGCGGCTCCGGCGCCGACGACGCTCACACCAGACCCCCGCCACAACCACAACGCCCCCGTGACCCGCCGTGAGCGCGGACGCGGCGGCCAAAAAGCTACCTCAATTTTCGGTCGACGCATGCGCGCGGGACGTATGGGACCGCGCGCCTCGTCGTGTTTGATCCGTTGGAGGACGAGGCAACTAAAGCTAGCTCTCGGCCGGGGCGGTCTACTAGCTACTAGCTTGAGCAGCAAGCCCAGCTAGCCGAGCGCGGGTCGGCCATCCAATGGCGACCACCGCACACCACACCACACCACCACCACAGACACACACTCACACCCCACGCCGGTTGACCCAGACGACGCGCGCCGCGGACTGGATCGATCGCCTTTGACATTCGACCGCACGCCCCCGATCGATCGCCCGCGCCGGCTTCCGTCACCGGCGGCAGGCAGACTGGCTACCTCCATTCATCGGTCGTCCACCCACGCGCTAGCTGCTACCGCGCACGGTATTGCGACCTCCACTTCCCAAAAGGGGGTCGGAGGCCCCACCGCCCCATATATAGCTAGCTCGTCAAGTTAGAGCAACCCACCACTTTAGTTCCAGATATATGTATGTATGTATGTATGCATGTGTATATGGATTCAATTCAGCTGGAGGCTGGAGCTGGCCCCTTCTTCTACACGTACACGTACGCTAAACCACCTGGCAGCAGGCGTACGCTCACATATACATGATACATGCATGCATCCAATGTCAAACGGGGGGTTACATACTTTTTGACGAAGTCTGCATACACATATGTGGCTTGTTCTATGTAAAGCAGTTAAAGTTGCAATAGATATGTGCGTCAGTGACGACCGACGACTTGAATATTCAGCGCCGATCATGATGAAAATTGGAAAAAAACACATACCCAAGTTCAGCTCGATTGACGAGGGTGATAGATCATGGTAGAAACTTTAATTCAGCGGCGGTCGTCTAGTACGACTTACAATCGTCTATGGTAGAGACGTATGTAGTAGCACAGTTAGAAACACCTGCCGGTTCATCAACCTTGTTCTTCTGCCGCTAATACAATCTTAATTAGCAACATAATACCCATCAATTACATAATTTGAAAATAAGTTTCACATCCTCTGTGTGCTTATTTGTCAAAATAATACCCAGTTGTGTGCCCCCTATGTGTTTTTGACAAACTAATGATGATTTAGTAATAAATATATGGTTTACCAAATTACCATGCATATCTAATTATCTATTCATAGTTTCTCTCCAATTGCATCGCACCTCTTTGTATCTTTAATATGTATCCTCTTAAGACTTAGCTTCAATATTTCACATTTTTTGTAACGCAAGTGTGATGTATGAATCTAGATTTTGGTTTATAGATTCTGATCTTATTCATCCACATGTTAAGTTGATACTCTCTTGTCCTTATCTACCTTTTATGAACTATCCTTTTTTATTTTTAAAATAAATTATGAATTTTATATCGTAGACTGTATCCTTATTTAATTACTACAATGGTATAAAAAGTCATTTTAGTCTGCACCATGACGCTTGAAATGCTGAACTTTTATTAACAAATAACAATATATATTAGCATTTTTATAAAAATGGAATGCTTACTATATACTACAATGAAGATATATTATAATGTTTCAATAAAATGGTATAAATGTCTCTAAAGTAAGAACGTGCACACTTAATTGTTTCTATAGTGTATAAACAAAATTTAAAATAAATTAGAAATTATATTTGTATAATTTTTTATTATAAATTATATAAATATACATTTATTGCTATACATGCATGTATACTTGGTTTGCATGTTAGCACACAACATATATTTCTTTCGAAGTTATTTTTATGTACTATTACTGCCATGAGTGGGCAATTTGGAAACATGTAGTATAGGCACCCTTTGTATTCATCCAACTTCGTAATAATAATAGATGATGGTAATTTAATGAAGGTTTAAAGGGAATTTTTGTATATTTTTAATAATTGCATATGTGGTCCTTTGCTTGCAAACTAGGTTACAAAGATTATATTATGTATTATAATAGCAAATGTGACTCCAACTCTCTTATTTAGGAATGTAGTCACACTAAGATTCCTATTCCATGATCGTTAGATGAACCTTGTCCGCACTTGCGCGCGGGGTAGGCCACATATCTTTTTTGTTTGTTTACTGATTCCCTTTTTCTTTGCCTCCCTTTTTCTTTGCCTGTTCACTCATATACTTTTCCTTTTGAATATTTAGACCTACATTTTTATCTGTAAATTTACATTAGATAAGTTATGCATATAAGTTTCAAATAAGTTGAAGAGCATAAAAACCTATGTGCATCCGAAATTACAATCACAAGTCATTTTGATAAAGTGTTACTCCCTCCATTTTTTTATTTGTCGTGTTTTAGTTCAAAAATGAACTAACAGGCAGCAAACATTCAAGAACAGATGTAGTACGTGTTTAAGTTATGAAGCTAACCAATTTGTTGAAATTTATGTGTATCCAAAATCTATAATTATAAATCATCATAATAAGCCGTGCATATAAGTACTGAAAAATAATTATGATAGTAAATAATGAGTATAAGTGTCTAGAAAAAATATATTAAGAGAGTGGTATATCATAAGTTATGACCATTAATTTATAATTTCAAAAATAGGAAAGCCATGAAAAATTCAAAAAAGAGTGGTCAAAACTCATAAGGTTTTTTTAATTTTTTTTTTGAAAAGTTCGGAAATTTATTTTCCCTAAAAGTGAAACTGGGAAAATGTGCTTCGGATCGATTACTGCAGGATTGACGATCGACCTCTGATAATTAGCCTTTCCGGTAACTGCACTTGGCAGCTGATACTATCATACTATGCCCTGTATCTGTATTTCCGATTTGGATCATCTCTGCATCAGGGATTACAATTTCGTTTACTATAGCTCGGATTTCGTTTTTGACTAAAAATTTTGACTTTTATAGTTTTGAATCTTGAATCGGAATCCTTCAGTTTCCGGACCGGAAAGTATATTTCGTGAGGCACCGAAAACGAAAAAAAAACCGCCGGAATTTCGGAAATTCCATTCGGAATTGCGATCCCTGCTCTGCATCCACGCAGAGAGACAGAGTGAGGTTTTACCAATTCTAGCCGAATCGTCCGTTGGCAGGCACACACGTTTTCTCGCAGCGCTGGCCAACTGGTAGGCCGCTGCCCTCGATTGACTCGGGCCACAACATACATTCCCAAAACCTAGTACTTCCCCCCTTGTGGAATGCTAATTGTACCCCCACAGCACAGTAGTGATCACCCACCCCAGCTGGGCCTGCCGGAGCCCGGAGCTGCTGCTGTCACCTGTCGTGCTCTAGGCATCAGGCGCCGATGCCCAGATTTTGCACCTCCCGCCGTTCACACGCCACCACATGCTGCCTGCCTTGCTTAATTACCTCGTGCGTGGCTGCGTGCGCTCGTCGACTGCCCGCGACGCGAGAGCACCAGCCGATCCAAAGTCCAAAGGGCCGAGCGCGCGCGCGCACGCGCGTAAAGGGCATCATATAAGGACCAACGGCGCACCAACCTCTCCCTCTCCTCCATCGGCCGCTTCGTTCTTCCCCTCCGATCCGATCCCCCGTTTCTTGGCCGGGCCGTGAATTGCACGCCGCCTTGACATAGACGACTGCCTCAGTCCCTCTCCATCGTCTCTTCTTCTTCTCCACACCACCAACCAACCAAACCCGGCGCAGACGACACCCCTGGTCAGCCAGGCCAGCCCAGGTATAAAGCGGTTCGCACCGCTAGCCACCGGCCCCAGCCAGAGGCATAGCGTTGGACGTATATAGAGCTCGAGGGAGCGAACAGCGGGTTGATCATCTATGGTGGTGAGGGCTTGCGCGATGGAGGGCGCGGCGGCGGCGGGTGCTACTCTCGGCGTGCCGCGGTTTTACGAGTGGCTCAAGCCGCGGCCGTCGTCGTCGCCGCCGCCGCCGTCGCCGTCCTCCTCGTCGACGACGTCCTCGACCACACTCTCGACGCCATCGATCGACCAGTCATCAGGCGCCGATGGCCATGGGCGCCACGCCATGATGTGCTTGCCGCTCCTTGGCAGGCTCGAAGGGAGGGCGGCGACGGCGACGCCTGATCGTGGCCATACCCCTGCTGTCAAAGAAGAGCTGGCGGTGATGAGCAATATCACCGCAGCCACCGGCACGCGGGAGGACGACGGCGCCGGTGTGGACCTGAACATCGGCTTGCCGGCGAGCGGCGGCGGCGGGTACAGCTCATCTGAAGAGGCGGCGCCCATGCTGGATGATGGGGAAGATGACGAGGACGAGGAGGATTTCGAAGAGGAGGAAGAGGAGATGCCAAGAAGGAAGCACGAGGTGTGCAAGGCGGAAGAAGCGGGAGAGGCGCAGGTGGCGGCGCACGGTGAGATGCTGGCGGAGGCCGTGGAGGGGTCAGCTGAGTACCTGCGTGTGGGTGGGGAGGAGGGCATCAAGGGCTTCGTCGGCAGCCGCGGGCGGCGGTTCTGGATCCCCACGCCGGCGCAGATACTCGTCGGCCCCGTGCAGTTCATCTGCCATGTCTGCAGCAAGACATTCAACAGATACAACAACATGCAGGTGACTGACTGAACGCACGGTTTTCATCGCTGTAGCTTCTCTCTGTTGCATCCTCTTCTTCTATCAGACGTAACTTCTGTTTTCAATAACATAAGTCTTGTGATGGTTCCAAGTACAAGTGCTACTTGACTTCGTTTAAATTAATCATTTGATCAGAGCACTCTGTGACTGAGAGGGACAGGAAATGCATGATTTCAGAACCCAAGATTCTGATATAAATTTACCACTAGCTGGGGGCCTAATAATTGAGGCATATGGATCATGCATATTCCAAAGAAATTTGCGCAGGGTATTCCAATTGGGAAAGTATAGCTAGCTAGCGCCTCTTCTTGCAGCTATAGCTAGGTCTGGAACATGCATCGAGGTTGCCATGCATATATAGGGCTTGTTTTTCGATTGGTTGGTGCCTTGTAAAGTGTAAACTGAACATAGCTCATGCGTTGCTGATTGACCTAGCTACTAGCTAGCTTAGCTTTAGCAAGTGTTTCATGTGTACCCGCAAGGAATCAAATGAAAAAGACGAGAGCGTTAGGCTGAGTCCAATGGCACTCCCTATCCCCATTCTCTAAAACACTATTCCAACAACCCCCACTCACAGCTACAGTGCGTAACAGTGCAAAACAGTGCAAAACAGTGTTTTGAGAAACCCATTTAGGGAACCCCATTGGACTCAGCCTTAGCAGATTCATTCCCCAATACCTCATATATAGTGCCGACATACCATGCTTCAGTTCATACACATTTCCCCTTCTTTTTTTCCCAACATGATGACAAGGACAAACGCGTTCGTTCTAGTGCTGCGTCGAACATATTCTCGATCTGCATGTTGATGTTTGTCTCTGGTACGTGCTCGATCGTTTGCAGATGCACATGTGGGGCCACGGCCGCGAGTACCGGAAGGGCCCGGAGTCGCTCAAGGGCACGCAGGCGGCGACGCTGGCGCTGCTCAAGCTGCCGTGCTACTGCTGCGCGCCGGGGTGCCGCAACAACGTGGCGCACCCGCGCGCGCGCCCGCTCAAGGACTTCCGCACGCTGCAGACGCACTACAAGCGCAAGCACGGGGACAAGCACTTCGGCTGCCGCCGCTGCGGCAAGCCCTTCGCCGTCAAGGGCGACTGGCGCACGCACGAGAAGAACTGCGGCAAGCGCTGGTTCTGCGCCTGCGGATCAGACTTCAAGCACAAGCGCTCCCTCAACGACCACGTCCGATCCTTCGGCGGCGGGCACCTCCCCGTCACGCCCGACCAGCAGTCGGCGGCGGCCGCCGCGGTGACGGCGGCGGCGCCGATGAAGCACAAGGAGCGAATGATCATACGATTCGATCAGGCGGCGGCGGCGCCATGGATCGTCAATGGCGGAGGAGCCCGCGCCGCCCATGCATGAGCATGACAGGTTGCATATATTGTATGTTGTCTTGACGACACAGCACACGTATATAGAGAATAGAGTTTACACACACCAATTGGGGGCGTACGTACACGGTACATACGTAGACAAGAATAACAAGATCACTCTGGAGATCGAGAGGTTGCTTTATTTGGAGGCCGTGAAGTAGATGAATTTTCTTCCGAAGGGGGACGACGAGTTTCAGGGACTGGTGTATTTGTAAGGGAGGAAATTTCTCGGCTTCACGTGCCGATATTTAGGGCAACCATTGTATCAGCAATTCAGCATACCCACATGCATGCATGTACATGGCTTAACTTTATGAATTCAGTACACATGTTATTAATTAGTAATTAACATTCGATAGAAAGATTATTCCATGGTGTGTAACTCACTCGCATAATTTTCCTGTGTTTGCACTTTGCAGAGAATGGAATTTTCGCATAATTAACCCTATTTGCCGCTGCTTTCCGCATCGAGACGTTTAACCAACAGAATTTTACTTGAATTTTATCCTTTTACATATAACTACCGATTGTCATCTCCTCATGCAGCTTAAATTTTCTTACCCTAATACTCTGTTTGCCACAAAACAATATAATCCTAGTTTTACTTAAAATTGGCTATCAATAACGAGAAATGATCCAGGTGCCTTTTATACAGAATCGTGCATATATAATCACGAGTATGTATCTTGAGAAAAAAAGAAGAGACAAAAAAAACAGGCAATTAAATATATAGATGCACCTTAGAGAAAATAATGCACAATGTACAATTGCATTGTTAAGAACAAAATTTAAATACTAAATTACATTCTTTTGTGATGATTAAGTAACAAAACAACAATATTTACATAATTGACAAACAAAAAGGCCTCAATGTTCACTCTCAAGGTCTAGCGATTGCCACATTAATAATGAGAGAGAAATATATATAGAAGCAATTTGCCAACATTGCTATTATGCAAAGAACAAACACACCAAAAATATCCTTATACCTACTACCGTTGTACCCACAGCTACCATTATAAAAAAATATAGTCAAGTCCTAGCAAACAAAAAAAAACATTATTACATGTGTTTGTTGCATTACTCTAAATGCATTTTAGGGTTTAAAGTTCCAAAATTGAATGCTTTCTAATGTAAAGTACATTATAAGCATGAAATAAAGTTTATTATAGGTTAGAAAAGTAAAAAAATAAAAGGAAAAATTCAAAATATGCTGAAAGCCAATATAAGAGAATGATCGATATATTCCCATCCTAACAAATATATAAGCATTACAAGTTTGACTAGCCAACATTAGTTTGGTGTCCACTCTACAATGGTGGAAGGGGCTAGGTCGGCTTGAGGTGGATCAGAAGTCTTTGAAGGACTATGTCATAAGGCATAGTGGAGTTGTAGTTGGATTGGAGACTGTTACAAACCATGATATATATGGCCCGATTGGATAAAATAAAATGAAAACCCTTCTACTAAAATGTATGACTACCAACATTGATGAGGAGAACAATTACCAAGGATCGGAGGATATCGGCATTGTTTTATCAACCTTAGACCCCCTCCCACAAGGACCCTAGCTCGAGGTCAAAGCATTGGTGAAACGGTTGATGGATAGAGTAATAAGATGTGCTGATGATCGACTTGCAAAGTTGCAACATCTTGCTAGCTATTACAAAGGAAGCTAACAGATCCATTGAGGGCCTGTTTGGAACACGGGGAAATTTCCTGTTCCTGCGTTTTTCTTATGAAATTAAATTGATTTCTGTGAAATTTCTGCATTCCAAACAAATCCTGAACTATAGACTTGGACACAGGAGTGATGAAATGGTTCAGGGGGATATATGGGCTATTATTGCATCAACCTCAAATCACATATATAGCTTGAGATCTTGGAAACTCCATCGTATCACTGATGTTGTTGGACCGAATCGAAAGGCGGTTAAGAAGACCAAACGTTCTCAAGATATGGAAGATTTGGCATACATTCGGTAGGCTCTCTTTATAACATGTGATAGATGGTACCCCGTGTGTTGCTGTGAAAACTTTTAAACTATTTTTTTCTAAAGTGGAATTTGAGGGTGAAAACATTAATATTATTGCAAGGAATGAAGAATATTTTTTCAAAGACATTATAGTTGATACCATGTTCATCTTGGTTGAAAGATCAACTCTTACACGATTAATCGTGTTTTTGATGTACAAATTTTGTAGGATAATACTCACATGGACTGTTAGTTGCATGTATTAATGTTATTAGCCATATAAAATCGATGGAAGGCGCTAATAGAAATTCCTAGCTACTGGATAATGATTTGTTTTTTTAACTTAGTGGACAGCTTGAAGGTTGAGAGAAATAGAGTTAATAAGAAATAGTAGGCTTCACTTATATAGCTATATAGCTAATAGCTAATAGCTATATAGCTATGTAGATGCGTGAACATAAGCCGTGCAACATGAGTAGGGCATTTAACATCTTCCCAGTTTGTTGCTTAATTAATGCTCAGCATCAATCAACTGATTAGTTGCTGCTACACAACTACTCCTAGCTAGTCTCCTGTACTGCTAAGACTGTCATAAAAATACGCACAAAATCTGAATGTAGACTGCAGATCTGGGGTGGGTGTGTAGAATCTTAACGTGTTTGTTTATTAAATAAATTTATATATACATATAGGACCCTGAGCTAATAAGCAGGGCGTAGGAGGGAACTCATCTACGGAGTACTTTTTTCCCCTCCATTTCCGTGGGCGCGCACGCTTGTAAATGCAATAAACTAGTTGCAAGTTTTTCAACGTTCTAAAAGGCGCATGTGTCGCAAGCAGACACAAAACTAGTCAAGAAAACGACGAATGCATTGCACGCTCGCATAATAGACAGATGTTCGTATACTACTATATAATAATCATAGGATAAACCAACAACGTCAAGGACTATACGGTGTCGATCGCTCGCTACGTAATGTTAATCCTTCAAAGCTGTGCTAAAGACACAAATCTTAAAAAAATTATAATAATACTTTCCGTTCTAAATTGTTGGTTGCTTTTAACTTTTCCGACATCATCGTCTTATTAAAAAATTGCAATTGTTATTTATTTTTACTGTAATTTAGTTTACCATATAACATACTTAACGTGTGCTTCGTTTTTTATTATTTTTCAATTTTTTGAATAAAACAAATGGTCAAAGTTAATGCTAAAAATTCAAATGAATTATAATACACAATTAAGGGAGTAATTTTCTATATCTAAATAGGAAAACCTCACTACTGAGGCGTTAACCCACATCATCGTAGAGCCTATTAAGTTGAATGTCACGTCACCGTTCATTAAAACATTTATTTAAACATCCCATTGATCTTCTGTGGATTCATGCATACAATGTCTTTCCGTAGTGTATCTGCGGGTATCAATCAAATTTCCGCAACAACATATGGGAAATATTTCCTTCCATAATGTTAGTATTTTATTTACTATTTGTCAATCTATGAATTATATTTTATTTAACGTTATAAAATTCCAGCGGCAACGCCCTGGGTATCATTTAGTTAAAAATATTTGGCCATCAAAATAAACATTCTTGATCTATTACATTTATTCACTACCACAGTCATTATGAAACTGAACAATATAAAATAACCCCCTAAATTTGTATATAGGTTGCCCACCTTTACTACTAGGTAAATAATCTAAAAATAAAACATTATTAAATTTATATCCAATTTTTTGTTTAGGGAAAATTCGTGAGGTACTTTTTGCCCTCAAAGTCGTTTGCAGGCAGGATAGCTAGCTTTTTGGACCAAGTCGTCCAACTTTAGGGCTCGTCGGATTGGACGACCGTGAAGCAGCTGATGGAACACACCTTGATCCGTTCCAATTCCAACCTTGACGTAGCTAGCCAGTGTGCGTTGTGTAAGTGGGGGTGGTAGAAAGCTAAGCAGGGAAGGAGAGAGAGAGAGAGAGAAAATAAAGCTATTAGACCGAGACTCACTCGTCCAAGATAACGTAATAAATTAGTGCGCTTGGCCTGGCCAGGTGAACCTGAAAGCTAAACGGCACTAGATAAAGTGGTACTGTGACTGTCGTCTACAGGAGAGCTTCTTGTACGTATACGTCGCTCGCTCGTCGGAGACTCGCAGGCGCAGGGTATATATACCTGGTTTTCTCGAATGCTGCCACGTGGGTGCGCCCGTACGACGGCGACGTTCGCCCTATGCATACGATGCGCACACGGCCGGCGTCGCGACGTGTTCGCTGCCGCCGCCGCACCTTGTCTCGAAGCAGCAGGGTATCATCGGCGGCGTGGTACGTGGTGCGTGACAGCGTAGGTGATGAGCAGCTAGCTAGCTAGAGAGCCTAGAGCAGGCAAGGCAAAGTATATGCGATGCGAGCTGCCGGCGGGCCGAGCGAGAGGAAAAGGTAGTAAGTGGAGGACTTGATCGATCGGGGGTGTGAACGCGCCGGCCGCGGGGACGACGATGACGACGGCGATATGCAGCGGGCGCGGGGAGGGGAATGTCAAAAAGGCGCCGGCGCGCGCGGGGGCCGGCCGGGGATCAGGCGCCGCGGTCGAGAGAGACCCGGCCGGCCCCGCGTCGACGTCGAGACAGCACCCCGACGATCGAGCGATGTGCCCGCGGTTTGCGGTAAGCTAGCGCGCGGCCGCAGGCCGGGGGAGAATATGCACGCGTCAGTGCCGTCGCCGCGCGCCACCACCTGCGTTTGTCGGCCGGCACGCCCGGGCCCGGCGCCCGTTTCCCATTTCCAGCCCGGCCGGCCGGGCGGGCAGCGCCGTCGTGGGTTCTCGCACACAGTGACACAGACCGATCGATCGACCTGCAGCAATCCGCACCTATATCGTATCATCACCGGCACTGCGCATGTTAAGTACTTTTATGCTTCGTCAGTAGCACGTATTTTTTGAATTAATACATGGATGTGCTAGCCACGTAGCAAATATCACGGAACTTAAATTAAGGGGGCCATCATTAACCAGATAAGCTGGCTAGACTGAAACTTAAATTAATAATGTCACGGAAGAAAGGAAGCGAGGCAAGGCAAGTCATCACCGGGCGATTGAGCTGAGTCAGGCGCCGCGCCGCGCGACGCAACTACACACGCCGTGTGCAATAACCTTTCCCTTTCGATTCTGTATGCGCTCACACCACAACCACACCAGCAATATATGGACGGCCCAACTTTTCCCAGAGACCATCAATCACAATTCACAATTTCACATGTACAGCAGCAGCAGGCACGCGTATGCAGAGACCTCAAGTTTCGTCAGATTCCGCATGTCTGTCTCTCTACCACGCACTTTGCCCCGGATGCAAAGCAAAGCATCTATCTCTACGTTTCAGTTTCTCCAATCCGAGGACATGACATGCATGCTATGCGCTGTTGCTAGCTCCTACTACGTAGTACAGCTATATACAGGCTACAGCATGCGGCCCCCGCGACGACGGACGACCGCCCGGCTGTTCTCGGCCGTTTGTCCCGGCACGCACGCACGTCTCGCTGTCTCTTGCGCACCTCTCCTCCTCGCTCCCTCCCATCGCCATCATCGGCCAGTAGTGTCCTGCGTCAGCGGCTTCTCCTTCCTCCGACTATGAACCCGGCCTGCGGCTCAGCTAGCTCGTTCATATGCGCCGGTGTCCATGTCATGCCAAATGCCAGTGTCCCCATCAGACGACTAGCTCCAACGTGATTTCGGCGCTAGCTCGCTGATGCGCTTAATTAAACAGAACTCTCGCTCGTCCACGGTCGATCTGGGGGGACGTAAGCACACGACCACCGAGGAGCAAGAGAATTAAAGAATCTTGCCACGCTGGTATATATTGTACTATATCTATATATACATAGATGCATCTATGGCCGTGGCCCTGTTAGGCTCTTTTCATTTTCAAAACATTGTTTTGTGTACTGTTTAACATAAATACTGCACTGCAGGGGGAGGGATAGTTGGGGCCGTGGCCCTGTTAGGCTCTTTTCATTTTCAAAACATTGTTTTGTGTACTGTTTAACATAAATACTGCACTGCAGGGGGAGGGATAGTTGAAACAGTGACGGAAAATGGAGGAGGAGTGGCATTTGAGAGAGCCTTGTATATGCATGCATTCGTCATCAGCGTTCACCAGGCGCTAGCATGCAGAGGCATTATTCAAAGTTTGAGCGAGGCGACGACCGGTCCATGTCGTCGTCCATCGACCATCATTAATTAACTGCATACATATTACGAGTTTATTTACAAATAGGGTGTACGTGGGGACGATCGATTTAATTTCGTAGGAGATCGAGGCGTGTGGTGCGCTACGAGTGACGCGAGAACGCCGCACGCGCAGGGCGCGTCGACGCACGGCGTACACAGATGCGACGATATCGAGATCATGCGCAATCGATCGATCTGCACGCTTGGCTTGGATTGTTAATCCACTACTATATGTCTATATATCTGATTAGTCTATGTTTCCACCCATGCCAGCCTTGATGATCGATGCGTCACGTACGGTCTCACGTACCACAGCTTGATGATGCATGCATGATTAGGATTCCGCATGATTAATAACAAGCCGCTCGCTACATATGCTAATCGTCTCTGGCTCCGAGCTTATCCAGTTATCCAGTCAAGTGTGAACGCCGCCGCCGCCGCACGAGCTGCAGCGAGCCGGGAGTTGCACCGGCCGATCGAGAACGCCTTGGCTTGTTTAAATTAATCGTTTAATTATTGCAATGACGGCACCACCATGCCACACGGATTATTTCCCAGAAATGGACCGACGTGCGTGCGCCCGTCTCCAGAGTCCAGCCTTGATGTGCGCGAAACCTTAATTAGCTTAGGAAAAGCAGGGAGCAGGTGCGCGTGCGGGCGCCCGTCTCCAGAGTCCAGCCTTGATGTGCGCGAAACCTTAATTAGCTTAGGAAAAGCAGGGAGCAGGTGCGCGTGCGGCGCGGGCCCTGGACGGCTAATTTGGCGGGCGGGCGGTCATAGATGGATGTCCTGCTCTCCGTCCTGCTCGATATGATCCATGACATCACGGTGTGTGTATATATATATATGAAAATTCCTTTCCATATGCGTACGTAGGTACACTCTCGTATGTATCTCATGATTGAGAGCGTATCTAGTGAAACGAAAGGTATATATACGGAGTATGAAATGATACTAGACCATCCGAGGTGGTATATGCACGAGGTATGCGAGTATACCTGAATTATGTGGATATACCCTGTTATATGTACTAATACGAAGGTATTATCAAAATATTATAAAAACTGGGTCTGTTTTGTAATTTTTTCGGGTGGTGGCATTTGAGGTATATTAAAATAAGTATGTGAACATACTCAAACTGATAAATAAGTATGCGAACATACCCTTATTGGTTTATTGAAGGTGAGTGTAGCTACATGCGTATGTAGATAAAATTCTTGCTATATATATAACAGGGTATAGACACATACCTTAGGTATACTCGCATACCTCGTGTATATACCACCTCGGATGGTCTAGTATCGTCGTATATTCCATGTATATACCTTCCGTTTCACCAGATATGCCCTCAATCATAAGATACAGGTAAGTGTAGCTACATGCGCATGTAGAAATAAATTTTCATATATACAATGCAGTACTAACGACCAAGGACCGGCGCGACGACGCGAGCTGCTGCCGTGACGTGCGTGCATGGTTCGCCGCGTTTCCCCGCGTTCAAAGTTTCCGCCGCGCAGGGCGAGTTCAGTACTACTGGTGTGTGTCTGGTCTGGTGGCACTGTCGCACACATGCGATGCCATGTGTGATGATAACATATTGAACCGTGGGCACCAAGGTCTCCCTGGCAGTTGGTTGCCACGGTATGCGTGCTGCAGGGTGGGCTACCTGTAGCCTTTGGGGGTCGTCAGACTTGACCGTGGAAATGGACCGCCGGCCCGTTGCCGATCTGCACGCAGGCGGCCGGGGCGAGTCCCGGTTTCGAGAGAAAATTAACTGGTCATACATTTTGCAATTTGCAGCGCTCGTCGTGTAGTATCTCTGATGGTGTGAGTGCGATGGGCTGGCTGGCTACCACCACTTGACTGATGAAAAACTTGAACCCCATCCCCATGGCTTTAATTTGCGAGAGTCTGCAACACTCTGAATGTATGCATGGGTGATGGGACAAACTGCGTAGCGTCTCTCGATCTGCAGCGTTTCCACGACTGCGGTTCTGGGCTAGAGCTCTGGCCTCTGGGGGTATGTAGAGAGGCATTGCAGTTGCAGATGGCCACAGTTCCCGGCAGATCAAAGGACATTCGCATGGAGGTTAGTTGGCCCCCTGATCGAATGAGCTGCCACGAGAATTTACACTGGGAAGCAGGAAAAGCGGGGATAGATCATATGCGATGCCTTGACGGGTCGGCGGCCTATATAGTGTACTGCTTGTTTCACCTAAATTCTGAAGACTAAAGGAAGCCGAGGTAGGTAGGACAGGAACTCGTGTTGTCGGTAAGAACTTGAAGTGCGGCCTGAGGTGGACATGTCTGAAAACCACTTGCATTTGGCAATTTGGCACCAGAGGTTTCGCAACATGCATGCATGAAACTCGCTTGTTCACAGTGCTATTGACCACCAGATTCAGACACACACAAGAGAATAATTCCCCTGTGATGTCGATATAGTAGCACTAAACCATCTGGGAATTTCTCGGAAACAAGAGTACGTACAGGACCATCCGGGAAGTTGAAGTTTACTAAGTAGTGGGCCGCATGCTGGTCCTAGAAAGTGCACTACATTATTCTGGCCCATTGTCTTACAAGGTCCATCTCATCAACAAAATGTGGCCTTAACTAGCAGTTAGGATTTCTAAAAAAATACATATTACCTCTGCCTTAAATTGTAGGGGTTTGGTCTCTGTTAAATTCATTCATTACTCCATTTATGTGTGTTCAAGATGCATTAAAAGAGGGTTAGAACCCCTTACAATTTGGCATGCAGAGAGCAGTAGTTATTAGGAGTAGGTTTCAAAACACCCTCTTCATTCATTACTCCATGCATGTATGTTCAAGATGCGTTAATATCCGTATAAATGTGGATGGATAAAAGAGGGTTAGAACCCCTTACAATTTGACATGCAGGGAGCAGTAGTTACTAGGAGTAGGTTTCAAAACACTCTCTTTTCGCATCTCAAAGCAGAATAATGCTATCTTGAGATCTCCTTGCGCATTATTTCCCTTCCCCTCCACCAAGGCGTCCACCGTCACCCCTATATTCCACCAGGGATGTCATTAGCACATTTCGTTTTTGGCCCAATTCGTTTCTATAGTCTTGTTTCCACTCAAAAAAAAAATCAACTCTAGATTTATAAAAAAAAAAGGTCTTACTATGTAACACCGGTACTTCATATACTAGCAAAATACTATACCTTCAAAAGAATTACATTCTAGCTTCGCATGCCCAATTCAAAATACAAGTATAAGAAAAATGAATATAAGCCGTTGGGTGTGAGATGCACTGCGCAGACTGCACCACCATCCGGTGCATACAACTCAACTAGGTATTGCAATCGACCGTTGGAATCTTTATTTGACGGTTATGAGCACCGAGCCGTCCGGTGAATACATCGGACCGTCTGTTGCGTACAAATCGCTCAAGTCTTTAGTCTGCAACCCTTCTGTCCAAAATGTCTGGTGGTTCACCAAACCGTCCACTGCGTTATGCGTAGGACACGGTCGCTCCATCTTCTTCTACCTAGAACGTCCGACCATCGGACCGTCCTATGTTACCACCAGACCGTCTAGTGCGTGTAAATCGCACCAGGTCTTGAATCTCCAACTTTGGCTCTTCTACTCGCCGGACCGTCCGATGCGTACAAAAATTCGGCCTGCTAATCGTTTAGTGGGACCGCCGTGCCGTGCATCATCTCTTGCATCTTAGGACTTAAAACAAAAATAATTGCACACACATTAGTCTCAAATGGTACGTGTTGTCACTTCAACCACCAAAATCACATTAGAAAACTAAGCACAAGGTTTAGGCCCCATTTTCCTTACATAGACAAGCTGGAGAGGCTGGGCGGGGGTGGCCAGCACGGAGCAGCGACTAAAAGGATCGAGATGTCCAAAAGGGGTGGTGAATTGGACTTCAATTTCGAAACTTGAAATTAAATCCTATCGTCCAAGTCTCAATTCACCTAAGTGCCTAATCTAGTGTGTCTTGAATTTCTACACGATAACAAAAGTTTTGCAACCTAGAGCCAAGCATGCAATTCTAAAAATGTAAAGTGTGGAAAGTAAATTGCATGAAAGTAAAGAGTGAAGAGATGACACGAAGATCTCCCCCCTAGTTCTCGATTGGTGCCCTTCGCAAGGCTTTGCTCTCGCAGAGTCTTCGCAAAGACCCTGGCCCCAAACCTCGCAAGGAGAGGGGTTGGCAAAGTGGTTTTCGAAAGAACCAAACTACCGCTTAACTTTCGCAAAGATCAAGCACTCTCTTTAGGATGCCCTTCTCCACTCCAGAACGGTGGGCTCCAAACCGCTTACAAAGCCTTCGCAAAGGCCTTCTCCCGTTTCTTCCACAAACTCCGAGAAGCTCGTGGAAGGCACGACTCACAAGCCATCTAGGTGATCGCGGTCACCAAGAGTAATAAAGACTTGGTCTTCACTTGATTTCAACCTCTCTCAAGAAACTCTCTCACATTCTCAAGTCTCTTGACCCAAACCTCATAGGTTTTGTGAATATTTGGTGCTTTGTGTGTGTATTAATGTTTTTTGGTCGCAAAGGTATAAATGGAGGGAGGGGTTCCTTTATATAGAGCACAACTCAAAAACAAGCCGTTATTGTACGTCTGTGCTTTCTGCGCGATTACCGAACGCTCTAGTGGTAACACCACCGGACGGTCTGATGCGTGTAATTTTCAAAACCCCATGTGTGTACAAGCGCCTCAGACTAAGGTAAAACATGCCTCCATGTGCAAAACGTCTGGTGGTGCACTAGATGCACATGGACGCCCTAGACAGCCCCTTGGCCCAAAACATCCGGTGAAGCATCGGACGGTCCGGTCCGCTGCACATTAAGCGCATGGACTAAAGGAAAGAAAAGGGCCAGCAGCGATTTAAGATGCAACTGATGGTTCGGTGCATATGTAAACTTGTGTTTTTCACTGTTTTAAATAAGGAAGAAGATCAGAGGGGTTTCTTTAGTTGAAACAAGATTGGGTGAGTGTATTTTAGCTTATTTTAAATGTATGAGCTTTAGGACCAAGCTACACTCAAAAATAAGTAGAACTAATTGAGCTAAGTCCATCAAACTACTCACCTCGACCCCCTTGATAATACGGCTAACTACAGACTAGCAAAAGAACCTCTAAATGCCCTTCTTTCGACTTTATGGTACTTAGAGCTATCTACCCTTGATCTTCTCGCTAGATAATCCATCCAATGGCCGTCCTTTGTGAGATAAGAATTGAAGGGTCTCCTTCGGTCAACCAATGAACACGTTCATAATATATTTACTTTTCACGAACTCATTAGTAATATAATTAACTTTTCACTAATCACCGAAACCATACCTAGGGTCATGTTTCTCACAGCAACGACTGAGGGCCCTCATAGGAAAAGAAAGGAAGGAGACAACGAGAGGAGGGGAACACAGCGGGAGGCCGCGTAGGCGCCGTTGCGGGTTGCTACCACCTGCCATCAGTGCTAGCCTAAACACTAAACGGTAAACAGTTGGTCACCTATTGTTTAGTCATTATTGATGCTAAACGCCACTGTTTAGCATTTAAACGGTTTTTAAATGTGCTAAACGATCGTTTAGGTGAACAGTGCCTGCCACCAGGCAGCGGCGATGGCTAGGGGGTGGATTGGGATGGGAACGGACGGTGGCGGTGCAATGTCGCCCTGGGTGGAGCAAACGCATCTAACTCCCTTTTTAGTTTTGTATATGCTATTGCTCCATTTTCTATCAAAGGTAAAGTCCCATATTGTCCTGATTTGATTGCAAAAAATCTTCTTACAAATATTATACTTTCTATTAGTTGGGAGAAATCGAACAGTTCATTATTCCGATAGCAAAGCAGGTCGGTATATAAGAATAACCCTGAAATGAAAGAAAAAGGTTCAACTGCGGCACCAGTTTCTAATATAATGGCCCTTTTCAGCGCTCCATCATTTCCATCCATCATACAAAGTGCCCCCACCACAAGCAACAGTTTGGCTCCTAAATCCTGATCCTCAAACTTGAGTTGAAACACTGGTAGATACGCAAGTTTAAGGGCCTGTTTGGATCCTACTGACTAAACCAAAACCGATTAAAATTTAGTCACTAGGTGACTAAAGTATCAAACATGACTGACTAAAAGATGACTAAAATGCCAAACCTGACTAAAGAACTTTTAGTCACCAAGGAGGAGCTAAATGGTGACTAAAGACCTCTTTTCCCACCCCTTCCCCTAGTCCCCACTCTCTCTCCCCTTTCTTTCTCTCTGCCCTACTCTCTCTTTCTCCCTCCGACGGCCGACGCTATCCTTGCCTCGACTTTTCGCCATTGTCCACCGCCTCTCCCGCCTCGCACCACCGGCCTCGCCTCGCCTCCTGCCGACGGCCCTGCCTCGCCTCGCCTCGCGCCGACGCCAACCGTTGACCCGATCTTGCCTCCCACCAACGCCCGCCGCCACCGCCCTCCATCCGCCGCCTGCAGCGGCGCCGCGCACGCCAACGGCGGAGCCCGCGCGGCCACTGCCGGCCACAAGGCGATGCTCGTGTACGTGTCATCGCCGGCCGCTCTGGCGACGGCGAGGCTGGCGTCGGGAGGTCGGGTGGGTTGGCGGCGGGCAGGAGAGGCGAGATCGGTGGCGGGAGGCCAGGTGGGCGCGGGGATGAGGCCTTGCAGGCGGCCTCGCGGGCGGCGAGGTTGAGGCAGGCGGCGGGAGGTCTGGTGGGCGCAGGGATAAGGCCTCGTAGGCGGTGAGGCCTCGGCCAGCGGCGGGAGGCCTCGCGGGCGGCGAGGTTGAGGCAGGCGGCGGGAGGCCTGACGATCGAGGAGGCCGAGGCCGGCGGCAGGAGGTCTGGCGGGGCCGTTCTGTGGAGCAAGGGCACCAACCTAAGGGCATTTTAGTCTTTCTGCACATCAATAAAGCTTTTAGCCTCTACTTCAGTCATTGGATCCAAACAGGGGTAGCTAAAGCTTTGTCACTAGTTTTAGTCACTTGGATCCAAACAGGCCAAGACAGGGTGCTTGCGTATTAGAAAAGGTGAATGCGCCATAATATTATATGAGACGGTCTAGAAATTACCTCGTAAAACAGTAGAGGAGCTAGTTTTTTTTCCCCGTGATTTAGATCTGTCAACTCTGTAGCTTTATCATGTTCTGAGTACTTCTCCAACTTTGAAACATTAACGTATTTGTTAAAGAGAGCTCTCCGAACAGAATGTCCAAATAACGAATATTTGCAAACTACACCAAAACTTTCCAAACTCATGTTGGACTACAGTAAGAAAAGGGGAAAAAAATGACATTGGCATTGAGCACTCGTATGAAGACATTGACTACAGTAAGCATGCTTGACTGCTTGTACCAAGCAGCAACTGTATCTGTAATTCTGCATCAGATATTCAGATCCTCTCCTTTCTCAGCCTACCCTGAAATTCAAGCCACCTTTTCCTTTTCAGAAACTGCAATAATCATCAGCTATATGATATAGACAACGATGAATCCTTGCAGTTGCAGATTGCAATAAACATTCCCAGGCCGTGAAGCATGAGACGTGTATTTTATGACGGCAGGTCAAGCTACTTGCACGGCTGCTGACAAGATCCAGATCTCACATCGCTTGCAGAAATTAATCAACGGAGAGGGCATGTGGTGCCCCCAACTACCTCCGAGGGTAGCTGAGTGCACGCACCACGAAGTCCACCTTCCGGTCCCGCACTCCACCTTCCATTCTTCTCTGCTCCATCTTCCTCTCTTTCACCGGTGCACTGTGTATAAGTCTCCTGCAAACTGCAACTGATCTGATCCGGGCTTCCAAGAGTGGTGCTCAGGCTCATGGAGTTTAAGAGGAAGGACGTATGGGGCCTGCTGCTGGTGCTGCTCCTCGGGCAGCTTGTTGCCTTCTCCATGGCTGCTTCAAGCTTCACCTCCTCTCTCATTGCTGAACTTGGTACCCGATCTCTCAGCTCTCCCAGGACTTTTTTTTAACATAAATCTTTCCCAGGACTGATCAGTACATTATAAGTTAATTGGCAACAATTATCTGGATAGCGTGATATGAGTTAGTACCATGAATTATTATATCTGTGCAGGAGTTGACGCACCACTTACACAATCTTTCTTCGCTTATCTGTTGCTGACATTAGTCTATGTACCAATCGTCCTGCGTCGATGGCAGAAGCTGCAAGTAAGAGTAGCTGCATGAGAGTCAACACAGGCAACTCTTCTAATTGATCACTCACTATCTTGAGTTGCCTTGTAGATAGCTTGGTACTGGTATCTAGCCCTGGCCTTCATTGATGTACAGGGGAACTATCTTGGTGAGTACAGTACAGGCACCACACAGTGACAATTCGATGTAACCTCGCTATATCGCGTTTGCAGTCTTGCTACTGCTGATAAACATCTAAACACTATGTTGTAGTTGTCAAGGCATACCAGTACTCATACATTACCAGTGTAACTTTGTTGGATTGTTGGACTGTTGTATGGGTCATCATACTCACCTGGTATGCACTGGGCACAAGATACTCTTTCTGGCAGTTCGTGGGGGCAGGGACATGTGTTGGTGGTCTTGCCCTTGTGCTCCTTTCAGATGCAGAATCTTCAGATGAGCAAGGTAAGTTACTTCAAGCATCATGGCAGTTTAATTAGAAAGTCACCTACAAAGACTCAAGAACACCCAATACAAGAATCTCTTGAGAACTAGTAGGAATTAGGAAACCATGGTAGTAGTAGCCTAGTAGGACTGCCCCTACTTTCTCCATGAGGACTAATTTGGAATCCCAGATAGAACAACAATCAAGACTACCAATATTAGTTGCTGGCTAAGATTGCAATGCAACATGTCACATGTGTGAATGTAAATATGATTTTATGAACGTCATGAATATACTTTCCAGTTTCTGTAATTAAACGATTGTTAACATCATATGACAATCTTAATTACAGATCCGAGTAAAGTACCACTTCTGGGGGATGTCCTTGTTATCGCTGGGACAGTTTTTTTTGCGTTTAGCAATGTTGGGGAGGTTAGTTATCAATTACATGCATCTTCTTATATCGGCAATAGTTTTCATGGTGGAAATAAGCATTTTATTCTCCTCATATGTGTAGGAATACTGTGTCAAGAAAAAAGATCGAGTAGAAGTTGTTGCAATGCTTGGGCTCTTTGGGTTGCTAGTCAGTGCAGTGCAGATGTATCCTCCAAAGTTCATTATTGATTATAGACTTTTATAGCAAACTAGTATGATCCATATTCATGTTAAAGGCCACTTAAACTGGCATGAACTGTCGAATGCCATCTACAGATTTTTCTCTCTTGTGCAAAGTTAAACTATCAGCAGTTCAGCACAGTTTCCTGGAACAAAACTTAAAATCGCATTACCATATTCTTGTTATCTTTTAACTTGATAAACCTAAGACTCATATTTGAAAGGAAGAGCCTAGAAGCAGTGACATGGTCTCCAAGAATGGTAAGAAAAGTATATTTTACCATGAAACTCTTTTATCCACATAAACCTTATTCATTTGATTATTTGGAAACTCATTCCTTCTTGTGTTTTGTTTTGTTCCAGATAAGTCTGTTTGCAGGATTTGCGGTGGCAATTTTCGTATTCTACACAATTACTCCTTTCGTTCTTAAGGTTAAGATATCCGATATGTTAAGGATGGCATAAAGTTCCACAAGTAGGCAACAAGCTAAACATAGGCTCTGTCAAATGATTATGATTTATTTAAGTAAACAAAGAATAAATGAGAACAGTTTAAATAGTAGTGGCTGAGCCTGACTATATAGTGTCAGAAATATGAAAGGCCCTATTCATTTCATATTTCAATGCTAATTTGCCCTTTTTTTCTTATCTCCTTTTGCAGATGAGTGGTGCAACATTGTTCAACCTTTCACTGCTAACATCTGACATGTGGGCAGTCGCCATTCGAGTCTTATTCTATCATCAAATGGTGGTTTTTCTGAACCTAGAATACCTGTCCCAGTTTGTAACATATTACCCAATATGCTCACATATTTGAGATGCAATCCACAGATAAACTGGTTGTACTATATAGCATTCACAGTTGTGGCCATTGGACTAATCATCTATTCAATGAAGTAAGTTTGTTGAAACCTTCCTAGATAATTTTGCAGATATGTGACTTACTTGTTGCAGAAACCTAACAATTTTTTCTAACTATTTTTTTCTTGTGATTTATGAAGTGAAAGTTCTTCAGATGATGAAACAGCTGCAAGTACAGAAGCAACAGCCCACTATCAGCAAGTTTCAAGTGAAGATAATTCAACAAGAGTTGGTTCTAATTCAGGTAGCCAAGAAAGTACACATAAGGAAGAACTTCACATCTGTTAGTGTGCAGTGAGCTAATGCACAAAAGCACCTCCTTGTGAATAGATAAATTTGTACAAGATCAGAAAGATGTAGAGTAAAATGTTGGACGCTTCATGCATAGATAATTCTTTTATTGTCTCAAGGGACAAAGCAGGATGCGGCAGAGAACCAGATTTATTTTTTCTACACATCAGCCCAGCAAATAATCCACAATATATATAAAAATATAAGGTCAAAAGGATCTTTTGAACTAAGGGCCTGTGAACTTGTCGCAACTGGTCTGAAAGAATAATAGTAACAACTTTAAAAAAAGGGAGTTACTAGTTGCTGAAGCACTTTCAAGAATTGCCAGTTCCATGGTAATTAGAGCTGTATTTTAATCAAGAGAATGGTAAATAGACTTCCTATTAAGTGAGAGGCAAAAATATTTCCCAGTAATGTAAGTATAGCACTATAGCTTACATGCTTAGTGGAATGCAGAGTGTTGAAACACCACAATATTTCCTTGTTAGGAGAATTATGATAAAGTATATCACAAGGATACTATACATTGCTCATTGTAAAATTCTTTGAGAATTATCACTCTAGAAGTTTTTGCCATTCCATGTGGATCGGAAGCTAAAGTGCGCAAGTGGAAAAGAAATTGGTTGAACTCAACTGAACGATCAGAATATTATTTCGCCAGTCATCCTGTTCAAAAAGACTGAACAATTTCAATGTTATGGTGGTTGAAACATATTGAAGGCAAGATTACATGAGAGTAATTGATACAGCAGAAGCAGAAATATGCAACGGAAATATCAAACAGAGTAAAAGCTTAATAAACATCAAGTAAACATTGACAATCAAACAGCGAGTAAACATTGAAAGTTAAAAGCTTAATAAACATCAAGTAAACATCGGCAATCAAACAGAACAAATATTACAATCAGCTGGTGAAGATGTTCAATTACCCTCGGTGACTGAAACTGCCAAGGAAGCCAACAACCATTGCTAAACTGTAACTCTGTAAGCCAAAATGGAATATCGAATGATCTTCCAATAAGAAAGTATAGATACAATCATATGGAGGGTTTGGTAGAACTAGAACTCAATATGAAATTATGAATTTAAGGGGCAAAAGAAATGCTAGACCAAATTAAAGCATTGAATTTGCATCCAGTCTGGAATAACCATGAAGACATTCTAACCTTGATCCAGATGGCACATGGCAGTTCATGCAGTTTGCAGTTTGCACATACATCCCTGATAAGCGATAACTACATCACCCCTTTCAA
Source organism: Paspalum notatum (assembly GCA_022530915.1). Taxonomy (NCBI): domain Eukaryota; kingdom Viridiplantae; phylum Streptophyta; class Magnoliopsida; order Poales; family Poaceae; genus Paspalum; species Paspalum notatum. The sequence goes on from CM039692.1 coordinate 33,176,301, forward strand.
GAATGCTTGGAATGTGTTCAGGCTCCAGAAACAACGGAACCCTTTCTACTAATGGATGCAACAGCAGCGCATCATTGTGCAGAATAACTCCAGAATGCTTAAGAGAGCATTACCATACAAGCTGCTGGTATGCCTTTTGGAAATCTGAATATGAAGCTAAGATGGGAATAGGCAACAGTAAGTGCACACTAAACTCTAGTTCTCTATATGATTTAACCATGAAAAAAGACTAGTTAGTTCTGTCGAGTGTCAAAAGTCAAAACTGAATCGCTGTGGTTCTTAAAAAATTGAGTCGCTGTGATTTGATGGTACTCCCTCCAATATTTTTTACTTGACATCCGGAGAGCTTCTTTCTACTGTTTTGATTCAGCTTTTATGTCGTAAACGTCAGACATCTTTAACCAATGAAGGTTATAAGGTTTTATTCCTAAAAGAGGATAAAAGATGTATGTTGAGAATCACAAACTATAATGTACTCGTTAAATTTGATGAATCCTGTATTATAAGTGGTAAATGCCATAAAAAGACGGCAGCATATCAATGATAAATGGAATAATCTCTGAGAAAGAAAAACTCAATACTGAAAAAAAACATATAGCAATTCCATACCTACTGGATAAATATCCTGCAAGTACCATCTAAGAAGTGTGTTGGGTTAACACAATGTACCAGCAAAAACATCCATGGTGAATATACTTGATTTTTTTCAAGTGGACTCAGATACATATGTTTGTGTACATTTAGAAACCTGAAGTGCACTTTGGAGGCAACAACACCAGCAGTGGAAAGAACAAATTAAACCTCTTAACAGACAACTGCCCTTCAAATGGTCATGAGATCACAAATCTCTTATTTGTAAAACATATTTCCTGAGACCATACACAGTTTTGATGGAAAAACATTGCCCGATATAGCATGAGGACTGGAGGTCTCAAGTTCAAATTCTGGCAGGCCAATTAATAGAATAATTGCAGTCGACTCTATTTCCCTGTTTGAGGTCTAAAGGAACATGAATATGGAGTGTTGAAATATAGGTGAAATTGCTACCTTTCTCCATCAAATCAAACTTTTAGGTTGAACTGGTAGGTGCATACAACTTAATACCTATTGAATAGACTCCATCGGTCTCCATATATTGGTGCCTCGAAATTCAAGCCTCAGAGAATGTTGGTCCGCATCCAGGCATTGCAGACTGCAGAATCACTCGAGTGCCCATTCGCACCTGCCCACCAAACAAATCGCAAGAAAACTTACATCTCCATCTCCAGCGGTGGTGTTTCTGTAGATCAAGTACAAAACTTGTTGAAACTAATAGGGCCTGAGGTACATGATTGTAGCTTTAGTTACCCGCCCAAATATGTCTGCATGTAGTAGCAATGCCAACCATCCTCCGCAGTGGTATTCCTTCTCTGGTACTCTACAAGCCTCAAGAATACAATTATGTAGGCTTGTACAATATGATAACCCAGTTCTCCAGAGTCAACTTACCAATGATATTATTCAAGGGCGACGTTGCCTGAGTATTAGATCCACGGCCATTTTGTTCTGACCCCGTTCACCAGAAATCACCACAGGAGCAGACCCCTGAATTGAAATGGTGGAACCTGCTACAATCTCGCATTATAATCTCCCTATCCTCAATTGCAGAGACCATTTTGATAACCGTGTGGCAGTCCCCACAAACCCGCAGGTTTTTGAAAATTTGAAGGGTTGCCCCTGGTGGGGTAGCTATCAAGCCAAAGGCGAGGGCTAGCCGCTCACTGTGCATAGCCAGCATAGCTTCTTTCTTTTCTTCTTCTGCTTCATGAAGGACAAAGCTTGTGTCAGGACAATAACCTTCTTGCTTCAACCTAGCTGTCATTGCTTTGAGCTTTGCATAAATCTGTTCTGATAAAGGATGTGACTTGTCTGAAGCTATAAAAGAATGGATTTTGTTCTTGATCTGAATCCAGCTGCATCCAGCTTCTTTCTTCACCTTTCTAGTGTCCATGAGCTTCCTCACTTCATCCTTCTCTTTCCACTTCCCTGCAGCTGAATAAATGTTAGAGAGAAGCACATATGTAGCCGAGTCAAGAGGTTCGAGTGAATGCAGCTTCTCTGCAGCCAACTTTCCAAGCTCAACATTCTTGTGCACTCTACAAGCACCTAGCAATGTGCGCCATACCATTGGACCTGGTGGGAATGGCATGCCTCCTATAAGGCTCATTGTTTCATCCAGCCTGCCTGCACGGCTATAGAGATCAACCATGCACGCATAATGCTCCATGGTTGGAGTGATCCCATAGTCTCTGACCATCGAATCAAAGTATTGCCGGCCTTCTTCAACAAGACCAGAATGAGTGCATGCCATGATCACTGCAAGGAATGTGACACCATCCATCTCAACACCCTCAGCTTCCATCTGTCGAAATAAATCAAGGGCCTTTTGACTGTAACCATGCTGCGCGTACCCTGATATCATTGAGTTCCATGACACGAAATCTCTATCAAACTGCCTCTCAAAGACACTCTGAGCACTCTCAATGCTTCCTTTCCTTGCATACATGCTGACAAGCGCACTGCTAACGCAGATTGCATCCTGGCATCTGTGCTTGATCGAAATTGCATGGAACTGCCTACCCAGGTCAACACCGGCCATCGGACTAGCACAAGCATCAATGGCACTAGAGATTGTGAACTCATTTGGCTTCACCCCATGCATGGTCATCTTGATGAATACATTTGTGGCACCATTGCTATCACCAGCTTGGGCAAAGCAAGTCAACATTGCAGACCATGCGACAACATCCTTCTGGTCAATCATTTTGAATACAGAAAGAGCTTCTTCAGTGCTGCAATGCTTCGCGTAAGAGGACAGAAGCGCAGTTCCAACAACTGGCATACACTGATAGTTTGTCTTGATCACCTGGGCATGAATTAGGTGGGGCAAGTTGGCCACTGATGCTGTCAGCATTGTTGAGTAGGTGAACTCATTTGGAGCAACACCATCTTGTCTCATTCTGCTAAAAAGAGCAACAGCAAGAGGTATATCGTCATTCTGAATGCACCCATTAATCATAGCAGTCCACGAAACAACATTCTGAGATCCTGGCATCAGCAAAAATATGGTCAAGGCGTTCTCCAGTTCACCACATTTGCTGTAGGAATCCATGAGGGTAGTCATTACATTGCCATCCGAATGAAATCCACGTTTGAGAACACTGCTGTGGAGCTGCCGTGCCAGGCCAAGGTGTTTGAGATTCGCACATAATTTGATCACTGTTGAGTATGTCGACTGTGTAAGCTTGGCAATACTGGATCGTGAATCATGGAAAAGCTGCAGGGCTTCAGCTTCACGGCCATTCAACACAAGGCCCGCCATCAATGTGTTCCATGACACCACGTCCCTGGTCTCCATCCCACAAAATATGGCCTTGGCTTCTTGAACCAGTCCACACTTTGCATACATGTTCATCAGAGAATTGCACACTAACACGGTCAATCGGTATCCAAACTTAACTGATTGAGCGTGCACACGCTGCCCAAGATCAGCCGCGCCCTGGCTGGCCACCGCAGAGAGAACACTCGCAAATGTGAACAGATTGGGCCAGATCCCCTCGGCGCGCATCCTGAAGAAGAGGGCCACGGCATCAGAATGCGCTCGAGTCTGAATGTACCCAGTGAGCAGTGACATCCAGGTGGCAACGTTCCTCTCGGGCATCGCCTCGAACACCTTCCTCCCGTCCTCGACGCTGCGGCACTTCATGTACATGTCGACGAGCGACGCGCCCACGCTAACGTCGCCCGAATCATGCCCGCACCTGATGCACAGGCCGTGCACCTGCTCCCCGAGAGCTCTGTCGGGCACCGACCCGCACACCTTGAGGACGGACGACAGCGCCCCACCGAAGACGCGCCCGCCACAGCGGCGGTGCACATCCAAGAAGTGGTCCAGCGCCGGGCGGACCGACCCCCGCCAAGTGTAGTCGGAGAGGGGGCTGTTGGAGCCCGCCGCGGCGCCCCTGCTGGGAATTTCGTCGAACGCCTGGCGGGCGCCGGCGCCGGCATCGTCGAGACTAGCATTGCACTCCGATGCGACGGAGGAGGCGAGCGTGAGCAGTGACTTCGCGGCCTGATTCGGTGCCAAGGCCCCGGCGTTCTTGCAGTGGAGCAGTGCGAGCGATGCTCGTGGGATCATGCTTTTCTCCTCTGCGCTGCTTCCCTATTGCCGGAACATGGATGTTTGGCAGCCTGGCAGGTGGCACGAAAATGACGACTTTTGTTGGATTTCGGTTGAGGTGGCAGTGGCACCGTTGTTGGGCTTCATGGGCCTTATGATGCTGCTGGATTAATATTGTTTTCCGAAAGTGAATTTCCACCGTACGATTTTCAGTTTTCTTTTCGTTCACTTTTGTGTAGCCATTAGGCTTTTCTATTTGACCCATTCTTGATTTCTTTTTCTTTTTCTATTTTTTTCATTTGGCCTCCACCTCTTTTTTCCCCTTCTCTATCTCCCGCTCCCGTCGGTCACCAGTCGCACCATCGTCCGCTTGAGGAGGCGCAGCGTCACTTGGAGTAGGAGTGCTGAGGACGCCTAGGCTGCTCTTCCACCTCCTCCTCCAGCCATGGTGGCGGCAGCAAGGAAGTGGGCGTGTGAGGCCACTGCTTGCGTATAACATAGATGTTTGTCTCACAGATCGCTAAATATGTAATGGGCTGTACTCCCACACATGACCTCCCCTAAACAGACCTCCGCATGTACATACCTTGCAAAAAAGCCCACATCAACACTTTTTTTTTATAACTGGATCTGTATTAAATTTGAAGGGAAACGTATATGAACCCAGTACAAACACAGGAACCGCCTAGAAGGATAAAGAGAGAGACAGATGTGTCCACCATTTGCACAAAAGACCGTAACAAAGAGAAAATTACAACGAAGCCCTCTAGATCTTCTATGCAGACCCAAATCACCAGCTGCCATCGTCGTCGTCCTCCGTCACCATCGCAGCCATGGCCAACGAAGGAAGAAATCAGCAGCAGCACCCAGGCTAACAGGAGCCCCATCGCACACTGGTTTTGAGGAGAACCGCAGTTGATGAGCTCCATGAACACACCTCGGTCGGGGACGCACCCCGGGCCTCTGTAGCCTTGGATCGATGCTCCACGCCGGTGAGCAGCAAGGAAACAGCACCAATCCATCCACCGCACAACCGCTAACCCCATAGCTCCTCCTCTGCAGAGCTCCATCGACGGAGGAACCGCCGAGGAACAGCTTCCTAAAAAGAAGCCAACAAGAACGAAGAGAAATCCTACCTCCGCAGGACTCCGCCTCGCACCAGGTGACCTCTCCCTCACAGGCCACTCGCCGGCGCAGAAGCAGACGCCGACGAAACGGGGACATGACCGGAGGGACTTATTCCATGGCCGCGCCGCCGCCGCCGCCTCGCCGACGCCGCCTGGAAACGAAAAACTAGATAAACTAGTACCTAATCTATACCGCCGGACGAAGATCCGCGGATCCCCCCCATCTCCGAGGCTTCGAGGAGCGCCGGAGGTGAAGGGGATCGGCGATCTCGCCGGCGGAAGCACAAATCGCCTTTTCCTCGCTTGGCTCGACTGTAGCAGAAACAAGGGGAAGGGGAAGAGCCCCGCCTGGGATGCCCACATCAACACATTGGCACGTGCACATTCTAGCCTGCACCTCTCACAAACTTACGAGGCCCACCAAATACGGTTGCCGATCCACTACAGGGCCTCCACCATTCCCGCATCGATGTAGCAAAGCGCGAAAGTCTGTCATAGTAGGATTGTGTCCAATAATGAATGTGAATTTCTACCATACTGTTTCCTTCTAAATACTCGATGTGAAATTAGTGAGTATTAACATCAATCGGGAAAGTTTTAATATATGTCTATCATGCGAATGAATCCGGGCTTCCCGGTTCGCTGCCGCTCACTCCATTCGAATCAGACGAGCGGTGCCACCGGTCAGCTTGCTAGCGGGTAATTGGCCCACGTGGGCAAGGACCTGTGCGGGGGCACACGGGCAGGGTGGGTCCGGGAGGCGAGCGATTTGCGCGCGGCGCGAGAGACGATTTTTTCTTTTTTTTCTTTTCTATTTTTTTAGAATAACTCTTTTATTATTTTTCTATTTCCTCACGATACAAACATAACTTATTAGGATAATTTTATAGAAGCATAACTTATTATGATAATTTTATTTAAGCATAACTTATCACGATAGATAACTCTATGGAAACATAATTTTATCAGAATAATTTTATGCAACCATAATTTATCACAATAATTTTATGCAAGCATAATTTATCATGATATTTATATGAAAACATAACTTATCAGGATAATTTTATGGAAACATAATTTTATCAAGATAACTTTACACAACCATAACTTATTACAGTAACTTATGCAAGCGTAATTTTCTGTAAATATAATTATGTCAGCATAATTTTCCGTGAATAAAATTATGTCATAAAATTATGTTAATTTTTCGTAAATAAAATTATATCAGCATGTGAAAAAAAATTATGTAAACATAATTTTCCGTGAATAAAATTATGTCATAAAATTATGTTAGGATAATTTTTCGTAAATAAAATTATGCCAGCATGTGAAAAAAATTATGTAAACATAATTTTCCGTGAATAAAATTATATCAACATAATTTCATAACTTTATGTAAGTATAACTTTATTATATAGTTTAAGATAAACTGAGTTAAAAGTTGTTTCATATTCTACGTGGCTGAGTCAACGCGTGCAAGCGGAAGGAGAAAATCAGTTTGCATGCTGTGTATTGCGGGTGAACCAAACAGACTAGTCAGATGGGAGTTGGCGTGGAGGGGGGACAACGACGTGAGGGAGAGGGGGGAGAGGCCGACGTGACAGGACCGCTCGCTAGATTCCACGCGCGAGAGCGCTCGCTGAATAGTCGCCCCGGAATGAATCTATGTACTTCACAGAAATTCAACCTCTAATAAGGTATGAAGCTTGAAGTTATTATTGAACCTTCTCTTTGCATAGCCATATAATAAGCAGCTAGCACAGAAATTGGAACGGCAAAATCATATAGTTGATGATGTAGAATAAATGATAATAGCTTTCATATATACTCCTTACTAACTGTGGCCCTATTTATTATTTCTCCACAACTTTTATAAACTAAGGTGCCATGGTAAATAAATACCACCAAAAGTTGTAAAATAAGCTGGAATAAGCATCCTTGGATGCTTAGTCTAGTCTGTAGTGATGCATTCTAGCTTATTTTGAAAGCTTTGGTCATACTTTTGTCATAGTATGCTTAAAACATAATTTAGTTTTATACTCCCTCCGCTTCCCTCTCCCGGGTGAGTTTTTTTTTAGTTTTATATACTCCCCCCGGTTATAATTAGTCATTATTCCAACCGAAAAGGTTATCACAAATTAAACGGCAGCTTTGGTCTGAACACCATCTATATCCCACTAGAGGGCGCATAATATATGGGACACAAGCAGGCCCGGCCCTACACAAACACCAAGATTAAGCTGGTGTTAGCGGGACATGCATATAGACGTGTAAAACACTGTTTTGCATACTGTAAACAGAATAGAATTTGAAATATAGATGGTGGGATAGACGAGCTGGTGACACGAGCCTTACAATTTCGGCGAATTTTGGATTACAATTGATGGGCTGAAATGTTATTGTATGAATACGTATGCGTGTCGCATGGGCATCTATATACTCCCTCCGGTTTTTAATGTATAACGTTTTTTAGTGAAATTCACTAAAGAACGCCGTATATTAAAAAACGGAGGGAGTACTATAATAATGCACAAAGTACTAAAACAAGGCTTCAGAAAAAAGAGGTCTCTGCATCAACTTAGCACTGTAAAAAAGTTAGCGACGTGTCATATGCAGGCCAGCAGGCTGGTGGCACCACGATGACATGTTTTCCTAACAGCGGCCGGCCGCCCTCGGTGGCAAACCACAGGAATGCAAAAAAACATACCGCCGTGCTTATTTTTCACTAGTATTTTTGTTGAACATACAAATTTCGATGTAGTTTTTGAAGTATGCAAATAAACACGACGAACTTGTATAAAGGGCGGTGCATTTGGGCAAACCACCAATCATGCAATATGCTCCGAAACCGGCGCAAGGCACGGAGACAAGCCGGCCCGGGAGCAATTGATGCCTCAGCTAAAATCCCTGCACGGCAATTGGACCCGACCCGGCTCTCCGTACGGCGCGACGACGGCGACGCCGTCCCCGTCCGCGCTCTCGGCAGCAGCTGCGGCCGGCGGCGCACCACGCAGCGCCAGATGCCTCCGATCCACAACGACTGGCCGTCTGGCCCGCCCGGCCGATCGGTCGAGCTTACCTCTACTGCTCCACGGTAAACTTTGGGATTCGTCGCTGCCCGCGCCCCGGCCCAGCGGACAGTGCCCGGCCCCTCGTACCGTACGTCCGTCGCCGCCGCTCACCAGACGGTGTCGTGGCCGACGTCGTCGTCGTCCTGGATTCCTGGGCGTGATATGCTACACCGTCGCTTACAGAGTTGCAACAAATCGATCGGCGTGATATGCTACACCGTCGCTTACAGGGTCACAACAAATCGGTCGGCGCTATCGATTATTACCTACGCATGAGCACGTAAACGTCTCATGCTTATATGTGCAGTGACGTCAAATGTTAATTAAAAGATTCTAATATATCAACATGTCTTTCGAATTTAGTTAACACCCACGATTAATCATAATTGCTATTCTTCACTCTCTTTGCTCGTTTGTTTATACTCATAAATATTTTTTAATCTTTATCCATCTACGATATATATATATATACTCTAATAATATTTATTATTTTCAATTACTTTTTATTATATGTTATTAGTGTTAGAAGTGAATGATTTAGGAACATATATAATCATGTTTTATTTATCCAATTGTTTATATTTAATAATGACAAGGTGGCTAGTTTAGATACAAACTTAAATGGTCATTTATATATACCATTTAATAATGACAAGGTGACAAGGTGCCTCTATATATATATAGAGAGAGAGATATAGAGGCGCGCACACACACACATATATATATATATTAAATCTTCTTTCATAATACAACTTTACTTATTTTTTACTATACTCCCTCCGTATTTAAATATAAATCGCGATTGATTTTTTTTCCAAAACTTCAATCGTTCGTCTTATTAAAAAAATTGATGAATTATCATTTATTTTGTTGTGATTTGTTTTATCATAGTATAGAGTTTGAGCATGCATACGACTTGTTACCTTGAATGTTTACACAAATTTTTGAATAAGATGAGTGATTGAAGTTTTAAAAAACAAAAGTCAACAACGACTTATATTTAAATGAGGAGGGAGTAAAATATTAGTGGTAGAATTGGGTAGTCAACAAACATATATAGGCACAATTTATATTTATGTATTTGACTATTTTATAATAGTATATGATTGTAATTTAGATTTAGGAAGATTATCCTTCAGAATAGCATAGTAGGTAATCTATGCAAATTTAGAGGTTTAGTATAAATTATCTTTCATAATGGCATAATGCATAATTATATGCAAATTTGGATGTTACTTTAAATCATATTTCATGACGGCATAGTAAGTAATTTAAATATAGCTTTATGTGTTACTTTGAATCATGTTCACAAACTATTATGCAAGATTAGAGATAACTTTAAAGTATATTTTATCACGGATGGTGAGTAATTTGTATGCAAAATTTGGAGGCTAATTTAAATTAACTTTTGTAAATAGCATAGCGCGAAATCTTTTAGAAAATAGAGTATATCCAATAGCATAGTGCAAAATTTGGAGCTGATTTAAATTATCTTTTGTAAATAGCATAGTGCGAAATCTTTTAATAATTACGTAGCATCACAAGCTAGCGGTAATCAAACCAAAACTGTGCTAGACCATAGTCATTGACGACTTCGTATATTGGGGCTATTTGATTGTGTGGCCAATCGTGGCCGGCCTAGTCCGAGAGCCCTATTGGTCTTTTTTGTTTCGCTTGGTTATTAGGCTGATATCATCAGAAAGTGGATGTGTATGTAAAGAACACACTGTTTACACGGTGTAAACATAGTGAATTTTGAAATTTAGATTGTCCAGCGACAGCAGACTTAGCACATGTAGCTAGACTATCTTGGGCCAGGTTCGGACCCACACCATGTGGACAAGCTCACGAGTCACGAGCTGCAATACATCTCAAGTGACATCTATCAGTTACAGCTGCGGCATGTAAGGAAGCGGAGTATGCTGGAGGGATATGAACCTTGAGTAAGTGCGAGCTGAGCTATAGTTGTGCTGTTCTGGCCAAGAGACTATTACAAAAATATGGTCTTTAGATCGTGATGTACAAAATAAAATCTTGATGTTTTTCTGGAGATGGTGGTCTGCTAGAAATAAAGTGAATGTAGGGGAGAAGATGGCGACCTCAACTAAGGTTTGCAAATCTGTTGCTTTTTATTTAATGGAGTTTGAAAAAAATATTCAATTTTTCTCGTATAATTACTCGGGCTCCTTCTTTGAAATGGAGACCGCATCCTCCTGATTGCTATAAAATTAATGTGGATGCATCTTTCTATCTTGGAACAATGATAGGAGGATGGGGATTTGTGGCATGTGACTGCAATGGAAATTTTGTTGAAGGAGGTGCCGGTAATTTTCTTCGCGTGGCTACTGCTCTGCAGGGCGAGGCTTTGGCAATTTTAAAACGTATAGAACGAGTGGCTGACTTAGGCTATCCCCAATAGGGTTGTCCAAAAGACTGTCTATACACTGTAGTGCTACTAGATAGAGAGTAGAGTAGTTAGAACAGTGGATAGACAAGACTTTTAGGTAGTGTTTGGTCGTGGAACGGCGGAGGATGGGACAGTCCCATTCCTCATTCTAACGACAAGTCCATCCCATCCCATGCTCTAGGGTTTCTGTTTGGTTTGGGAACAAGAACAAAGGCATTGGAGACCTATGACAGGTGGCCCTAGTCTGTGTCAGCCCCTCCGTCGTGCCTTCTTCCTTGTGCTACCTCCAACAGAGCTGCACACTGCACACCTCCAGCGGCGCTCCGGCAATGGCGGTGCCCCGCGCCGCTCCTCCTCCTCCTCGGCGATGGCGCCGCCGCACTGCGCCGCTCCGCCTCCATCTCCGGCACGCGCGCAGCTCCGCGTCCTCCTAGGGCGACGGCCGCGACCAGCACAGGCGGCCTTGGCTCGCCCCACACGCCGCCCAAATCCGCCGTCGGCGGAGGGGAAGGAGGCCGGGGCGCCACCTAGATCCACCGCTGCCTGAAGGGGAAGGACGCCGGGGCACCGCTGGAAAGGTGCACCGCCGGGGCCCCATCCCGCCGCCGCCGCCTGGTGCTCCAGCACGCCGCGCCGCCCCCGCCTCCTTGGCGCTGCGCCTCAGCCTCCGTTGCCTCCTACCCGGCGCTCGGCGTCGACCTTCGCCGCGCAGCCTCGCACAGGGCAGGGCCGGCCGAGCGTGGCGAAGAAGGCCATCGGATCTTGACCTTCGCCTGCGGAGAGGAAGAAGGCGAGGGCGGCGTGTCGGCAGGGCCTAGACGGTGCGGCGGCGTGTCTGCGGGGCCTGGATAGCGCCGGATGTGCGCATGGAGTAGGAGAGGTGCGCCGCTGGCCCTGTGTCCAGCCGCGCCGCCGGCCTGGAGTGCACCCGCAAGGGGCAAGATGCGAGAAGGGAGGCAAGGAGGAGGGGGACGGTATTGTCCGCTCGATTTTGGGGGACGACCCCATCCCCAATTTTAGAGGATGGTGCCATCCCCGTCCTCCGTGTCTCCCAACCAAACAGTCCAAAAACTGGGACCGTCCCATCCCATCCTTCCCCATCCCCTCAACCAAACACACCCTTAGGCAATGGGTTGGGGATGGTCTTAGACATGAATAGAATTATTCTGGAGACTGATACTGCCACCATCGGGCGTGCACTTGCATCGGACGAGTATGACTGTAGTCCAAATGGTGCTTTGTTTAGGAAAATAAGAGAACTAATGTATCTGCATTTCATTAAATGTACGGTGTCTGTTTGTCTAAGAATTTGTAACTCTGTAGCTGCTAGGCTGGCTGCCCATGGGGCAAGTGATGTAAATCCTGGTTCACGTGTGTTTATGTGCCAAGCCCCTGTCTTTGTCCTTGAACTGGTATCTGGCGATATAAGAGCCAGTGAGTAATGGACTTCTCCAAAAAAAAGTTCGATTTCCCATAGTAGTCTAGTGTACGCTCCACAGCCCTTGACAAATACGTACTGTTTGCGCAATGCACAAGGGACCGACTGCATGCATGCTGATCTTCCTAATTTGCCCTGGCATATCTATGCTATACTGTCTAGAGTCGATCCCGTCACTGAGAGAACCAGTGCTGCAGGGTAACCTAGTAGCAGGCCCTACAGTTCATGATGCGTCTTCTGCCCTGAGGGTATCTATTGTATCTAGAAGGGGCTATACATGAGCTGATCTCTGATTGGCGTTTTTTTGTGGCAACAACGTACCGGTGGGTCGTTAGCCGTATTGGGGGGGGGGGGGGGGGGGGGGTGTGCTCCGGCCAGCAGACAGCGACGAAATGCGCCAGTACACATCGCTGTGCGCAGTCCAATCCGATGGATGCGTCAACGATTCAGGTGGCTCCTGGATAGCAGCGTCTGGTGGCAAAATCATCATGACTCGGCCGCCGCAATTGGGGTAGCGGCACAAGCTCATCCGCCTGATGAGGCCTGACTGCTATCCATGTGTCACAAATTATCTTATCTTCCTCCTCCCCTCCCGGCCGGGAGCTGATGAAGAGGCGTGAGCTTCTGTATCTCTTCGCTTCACCACCCGTTCCGTTTTGTGTGCAGCCTGAGCCAGCTGCTTGCATTGTGTCATGCTCACCCGGTGCTGAATTCAGCTGATGCAGACGGCTTCTAGCTCTGTCGTCGCTCGTACAGAATTACTCACCGTGTTACCAACTTACCATCGATCTGTTGATAGCGACATAGCGTCCGGCCTGAGTTCTGAAAGACTGAAGGGCCGGCCATGTGACCATGTCCGGGTGAGGACAGAGACCATTCTGTAATGGCTCAACAAGTTGGTCCGAAATCCATGTGTACTGCCAGTTACAAGGATCGAGCAAGGCACTCGGCACCTGATCGGAGCCAAATCAATATACATGGAAAAACTGAAGGCCTGAACCTGTCCGAGCATAGATATTTCACTCGCATTTGAGCAGACTGGAACGGTCTAGGTGCACACGGTTGCTGCATCATCATCATATCAACGTTGCCCAAGGACAGCGATAGTCGCAAAGATCTGCTAGGGCTATCGATCTTTGCGAAGAAAAAAGCATACGAGACATACGGGGGGAAACAAAGAGAAGAACAATCATCTCCCTGTAGTTTTCAGCCGTACGAATCTAGCGGCAAATGTCTCAGGAAAATGGAGAGGGAACCCTGGGCCGGGTAGGAAGGAGTGATCTAGATCATCCTCCATATCACGCATGCAATCATGGTGCCGGTAGCGGTAGGCCCCTGCCAGGGACATGTGTTTGTGCTTATCAGCGTAAGGAAAAATAATGCAGCCATGATGGGTGATTATTCAGATGGGAAGAGAAGTCGCAAAGACGACGTCTCTCCTGCGACCCCGTGATTTTTTTCTCTTGGGAAAGTAATCCGACATGATCCACAGTACAAACCGTCAGTCCCTGTGCCAACAACTTCTGCCAACTCAACTGAATCCAACATAGCTAAGCCAGGCCGGCCATCTAGTCTGTCCAGTCAAATTCAGGTAATGTTTTACCATTTATAAATAAGGATGCCCTATAAAAGGGAACCACATTTATAAAATAAGAATGTCCTATATATAAAAGGGAACCACCCTTTGCTTTTTGGTGGGGGCAATAATAAGACGCGATGATATGACCATGTATCCACCAAGGTTTAAAGATCTTGATGACAGGATTACAAACTCGTATGTGATGTACCTGTGTGTGTCAAGATGTCATCAAAATAATCCTGAAAAGAGAGAAAATCTTAGCCTTGCAAACCAAACTTTAAGTAAAGTTTGACTATTGACACAGATTGACATAATCCTGCTAGAAGGTACTCCCTCTGTCCTAAATTATAAAGGGTTGTAGCCCTCTTTTTATTCAACCACATTTATATAGATGTTGATGAATCCAAACACAAATTAAACACATACATATTATGGAGCAATGAATGAATCTAGTAGAGGGCTGGAACCTGTTAAAGTTTAGACGGAAGGAGTAGCCAATAGCATACTCTATTTGTTCTAAATTATAATTCACTTTTTTATCCTAAATCTAATTTATTATAAATCTAAAATTTATACACAAAGATAGTAAAATCTTGTCAGGGGATGGATGACGGCATGAGAAGGCGCACATGAAACAACGTGCCCCTAGGCCCTAAATCCCGATCTCTTAAACAGGTTGCCTGTCCTCCAATGCAAGCCCATTGTCTTGACCACCCCGAACAAGCAGTCGGGCTGATTGAGCTCTGACATTATATTGGATGAAAACAAGGCCACAGCTTAATTGAGTCAACATATTTTCACAAAAGAAAAAAACGTCAGCATATGCATTAAAAAGATAGAATTAGTGCTTCATAGTACACATATTAAGGATGAGAGGGGGTTACTATAACGCCATTAGTGTCATTAGGCACACCTGACATTTATTTTGTATTTTTGGTGTCATTTTAGGCCATCATTCTCAGCCAGAGTCACCCTTATTAAATGATATGACATATCAACATCTTTGATGAGATGACAAGATAACTATGGGAATGTTAAAGATTTATAAAGTTTCATGGGATGTGAGAAAGTTCCATCTAGATAAAATATGGGATATACAATTACTTAAACAAAAGTTGATACGTCACTCTTGAAAACTGTGAAATAAAACTGTTCGTTGGGAATGGTCTTAACTAGGCGCTGTAATGTTGTGTTTACTCTCTCTTGATCTTAATAGGAGAGCAGCACCCATACTAGGCGGGCTCGTGACCTACTTCTTGTGGCCAGCATTGACACACATAAACACATCGTGCATCATAGCGACCCCGAGCACCTTGTAATATGTTTTCCACATTTTTCAAACCATCCTCTAGGTGAGAGCTTTTTCCACACTAGTAGAACCACCATATGGTGTGAGAAGAACTTGTACTTTTACCCTATCGAGGGGTTCAAAAAAGTATAAAACACCAAGTCTTACTATAGCCAAGTAGCCATACCAACCATCAACCATGTGAATCCAACCCTCTAAATCTCAAATCCAATTGATATATATGTAATCTCAATCATGTGGGACCCATATCCCATCCCATGCATGATACCTATCACTAGAAGGATTCCCTAGAGCTTTGCTTCTGTACGTCGTCACAAGTATGACTTCGTTTTCTCGCAACATCATCAACAATTTGAACCAATGACATATATATTCACCATGTTTAGCCTTACTCCTTCAAGTCCCGAGGCTAGGTGCATGCTTTGTTTCTTTGATTTTGATATGTGGCATCTTCTATTGTGCTTGACTGTACTCTACTATGCTAACACTTGAACAACATCACACTCAAACTCAATCCAGGGGTGTTGGGTGCGTGTGCTCCTTCTGCGTGCGCGCGCACACACACACTCGATCTCGATCATGTGCCCCTGATCTTTCTCACACTACTCGAAAGCTAAACACGTGTAGCTCACCAAGGATTACTTGTAACAATCTAGACACATATTTTATGTTTTGTTGTGACATATTGCTCCATATCTAGGTTCATCTGACCAGGCACTATGAATTCTCTCCATCCACACTTAGAGGCACCCATGTCAACCTAATATGGCCAACCCACATAAGTAGTTATGTGATGCATTTGAGCATATGAACACTAATTGAGCCACATCATGTGAGATCATGTTGAGTGTAGAGGTTGCAACAAAAATATAATATGTTACACATAGTTTTGTTTTTTTGAAATACTTATTTTATCATTTAGTTAGTTTTTTGGATTATGAGATATTGCCTATGACCTAATCAATTGACCACCAACATCATGTGAGTTGGGCTCTCTAAGTCTCTGTTCGCCCTTGGGAAATGTCTCTCTAACCGTTAGTCACCTTAGGCCTCAATTCAAGTCTAGTTTCAAATGTGATTGATTCTACCACACCAAAAGTCTCTGGTTGGGACACAATCTCTAATCTTGTGGTGGCCCGGAGGCCACAATGGAACCCATGCCTTTCCTCACCTTCATTAAGCTCTGCTAGGTACGAAATACAACAATGATATCTTGTACTAATGACTTGTTTAGATAAAAATTATATAGACAATGGGAACATGTTGTGGAACAAGATGTCAAGGTCAAGGGTGATATATCACTGCACCTCATGCTCTCAAGATGAGTAGTTTTCCAATCACCCTACGTGAGTTCAAAGAATGCTCAAGCTTATTTCCTCCTATGGCATATAAGCTATATACAAGAGGAGGGGAGCAATACCCATAGCATGGAAGCTCTTGGCCTACTCGTTTGGGATTAATTAGCATAGATACTCATACATAGCTCATGCATCCCAACGATCATGAGCTTTGTTATCCACACAAGTTGAACCACCATTCGTGGATGAGAAGGCGACTGTCACATCCAGTTTTAGAAATAAAACCAAGTGCTAACCATGTATGTGTCGGGATCAGTTTAACCACATGCACAGCATGACCAGAAGTAATAACACAACCAGTACTTTAACTTAAGAGTAATAACCAATATTACAGACCATAAATGTCTTTAACGAAACCAAGTAACTTAACGTAAATGAATTAACTAAACGACAGCGGATGACGACCAATGCTCCACAGGCAACTGACGGATGGCACACCAGCCTAGAACTCGTCGTAGTCTTAGAACTCCTGATCAGTATCACCACAACTCCCTTCTGGATCTGAGCAGCGGTTGTAATGGATGCAACGTGGTATAAAACAAGCAAGAATGAGTACATGACGCACTCAGCAAGTATTCCGTTTAGGATAAAAGTGGATTGCCTTTATAATGGACAGGCATAGCAATTGCTTTTAGTTGGTCAAATTTTATTACTAGCAATGATTAGCATAACCCATCCCTTATCATAAAGACAGTAAAATAAATAAGCACAAACCATAACCATAATTATTGTCATTACCACCATCATCACCATCATCACCATGATCACCAGGAGCCATTTTCTTATCTGTGAGGGTCCAGGCCGCTCATAACCGTGAGCACGGCTGATATATCAGTTTTAAACAATGTGAGGGTCCAGGCCGCTCATAACCGTGAGCACGGCTGATATATCAGTTTTAAACACTTTCGAGAGGTTGTACAACTTTACCACAAGCCATGATTCTCATTGTGCCTGAGGTTTGCAACGCCCCATTTATTCATACCTTAGATGAATCGGTAGGGTTTCATTACGAGACCTTTACAAAGAATTCCTAGAGTTATGGCCCACTCGTTACAGGTTACTCCAGTCAACTAAAGATATGAGAGTTCCTTTCCAAAGGGTGACTAACAAATGTCAAATAAACCAAACTGCACTACATTGGCAAAGGGCAAAGTCCCATATCCCCCAGACCCCTCATACGCCATGTTTTAGGAAAATAAGCCAAAACTCTAGTTTATCTAATTAATCAGTCAAGCCCAGTGCCCATGTGAGTCCTGTGGTTGTACTGTTTTCCTGGGTGGTCGCTCAGCGAACCGATCCTTAGGGTGAGGCCATCGAGCAAACCCACAAAACATGCTTAAATCCCCATGTTACCAAAACCATACTTTTATCATCAAGTTCATCATTAATTAGCCAAGATTAACAACATGAGTAAAGTAAATTGAGCGGTAGCAATTAATCTACAACATCACAGCCCTTCCAGATTTATAGACATGTAAAGGAATATCAAGCTAGTCATCCTTAATATGAGCATGCAAAATTTAGGCTGTAGATCATGTGATTAAAGTAAATAGGACATAGGTCAAAGAATACTTGCCTTCTTCAACTAAAAATGGCTCAGGGGCTTTCCAAGCTTGGTTTTCAGCAAACTCGGACGGAACGCCGGCTACACATTACACATATACAAACAATAAGTACAAACCATCTAAAATAGTACACCAAACATCATGAACAGAGATTAAAAAGGATTTAGATCTAATCTACGCATCGTCATGATTCCGTAGGTTCGAGAATCACTCAAATAGGAGTCATAACGCAAAAGATATGCTTTAAACAAGATAAAAGGGTTAAAAAAAGGGATATTTGAATCTACAGGGGCCTAACCGAGAAAACCAGGGACCTAAAAATAACATATCCGGACGGCGGGTTAATTCTTAGAAAGCACAGGGGTTCTTTTGCAAACCAGCGGCCGCTGACCGGTATTGACCGGGTCGCGCGCGTTGTGGGGCATTGGATCTCGATCGGACGGATGAGAATAGATCGGGTGGTGAGAGGGGAATTCCGGCGGCGGCTCTGGGCGGCGCGGCGGCGGAAGATCGCCGGAGTTCCGCGTACTCGCGGTTCCGGTGGCCTACGAGTAGAGAGGCAAGGCGCGCAGGTGAGCAGGGGACACAGCGAAGCTGGGGAGGTGGTCGCGGCAGCGGCACATCGGCCACGGGCGGCTAGCGCCGGGGTGGGGCGGAGGCACAACTCCAGCGAGCAATCGCAGGCGTTGTGGGGCGCGATTGGGGACGATGATAGGCTAGGGAGAATCCTCACCTCACGGCGAATCTCCTGGTGTAGGTGTGGTCGATGGAGAAGCAACGACGGTGCAAGGCGACGGCGGCGGCTCCCTGCGCGAACCGAGGACGTCGCGGTGAGGTCAAATCGGCGAACCAAGGCACTAGAAGGGCCGGGATTAGGCGTTTAGGATCACTACCTCACGGTGATGATCGACGGCTTGACCTTGTTGACGATGGCGGCTTGTAGATGCGAAACCCGACGCCAACTCGTTGTGAACTCGCGGCGTGGCGGTGCAAGCTAGGGCCCGAAGCGGTGGTTTAGGGCTTGGGTTTGGTGCCCTCGGTGGTCGGGGTCGGCTGCTTTTTATAGCCCGGAAGCCGAGGCTTGCGGGAGGGGCAAGGATAGGTGGCGCGCGGTAGAGTCCGGCTCGGGTCGGTCTTGGAGTCAGCGTCGCCCACGGCGCGCGCGAGCTAGGGAAAGGAAAGGGAGGGCGCGGAAAGGAAGGACGAGGCGAGGGAGCTGGCGCTGGAGATGGCGAAGCCGCGCAGCTTGAAAGGTGTGGATGGGGGTCCGGCTCGGCCGAGCTGCGTGCTCACCACGGACGCCGTCCGTGCGCACACAGAAGGAAAGGGGGAGAAAGGAAAGAAATGACAGCCATGCCCGGGATGGCAGCGAGAGAGGAGCGGGGCACGGTGGAGAAAGGGAGCGCCGACAGGCAGGCCCCACATGGCGGCGAGAAGGAAGGCGGGGCGCGCTGCGCTGTTGGGCCGAAAGTGCCCCTGGGCCGGATGGGCTGCTGCGGTTTGAAGGAGGAGAATTGAACCAAAGAAGAGGAGAAGAAAAGAAGATGGGCCCAAAACTGGAGAAAGGAAGGGAGGGAGGGAAAAGAAACTTTTCCAGAATTATTTAGGAATTTGAGAAATTTTGAGGAGTTTAAATGGATTTGAATTCAAATCAAAGCAATGAAAATCAATCAAGAAAATATGCAGCGGCATGTATGCTCAAGGAAGTTGACCCAATGATTTATTTTACTTGATTAAATTTTTAGAGACAAATAAAATATTATGACGTCATGCATAGATAAATCAAGCTGTAAGCAAAAATTAGGGTGTTACAGCGACATAGTTTTTTTTACCCCACTTAGGTGGTCCGAATGAACCAGTATAATGCTAAGGTCTTCTTTGTCATACATGTGACCAATGAACCGTCATGAGATGTCGGTGTTTAGATACCGGCAATCCACCACATGAATGGTCCTGCGATGGTTTTGAGATCAGAGGGGATGACGAGGAGATCGCCAATGGTGTACAACACGCAGGAACACATTGATGTAGACAGGTTCTGGCAGCCGAATGGCTGAACCCTACGTCCTGTATGGTATTAGCTCGTAAGCTTGAGCGTATGTGGATGGTTGAGAGGTTCTAGCATTCCCTTGGTGCTCTAGCTCTCCTTATGTAGGCCGAGAAGCTAGCGTTACATGGCGCATCCCTAAGGGATATCCTGCCGTTATTAATAACAAATTACATTATGAATTTACATGGATAGAATCCCAACAGATCCGAGTCTATCCGATCAGACGAGATCCTCCCAGGCACCGCGTGTCCCGCTGCCTTGCGCCGCAAGTCAGACCTCCCGATCCTCCTGTCAAGGTGATCCAAGAAGTCGTCATAGGACACCCATAGGCATATGACTTCCACACGAGACAACCCTCTGTCTAGGCCTTAAACCCATTTATATGTAAGCTCTCGCGAGTTGAGCGTGTCCCTCGACATATATATTATCTAAAAGTTTAGTAAAAGCCAAAGAAGATATGAAGCGATGAGCTAAAATTTATGCTCGGGGAGCGAGTTACTCACGTATGGGTGAATTCTTGCAATTCAGGCCCCATTTGGAACGTAAAAAAAATTCCTGATTTGCATTTTTTTTTTTGAAATTGAACTGTTTTCTATAAAGTTTCTGCACGGTTTCTATAAAAATATTGCATCAATAATTGCCTCAGAGTTTTTCTAGATTATTAGAGGCTGTTTGGGAACAAAGTATTTTCATGATTTTCAAGACAATACTATGATATTTGAGAATACCATGGTATTTGGACTAAAAGATGTTTAAGAACGCTTGCAAACACTATGTATTTAAAACCATTGTATTGCCAATACCATAGTATTTTTAGAATATTGTAAATTCTACTCCATACCAAAGTTTTCTCATCCAACTAAGCAAAGAGACGAGTAAAACCATTGTATGGCTACGGAATCGAACACTTTCTAGAATACTATGGCTTTGTCAGAGAGGAGATATACTATAGTCGTGTTATGACCAATATAAAACCATAGTATTCTAAAACCATGGTATTGAAAAATTTGCTTCCAACCATGATAATGTTTGGTGCAATAAGAGAGGAAGCATCGCATAGGCAGGGGAACCACACGTCATGCTTCGTTCCCTGGTCGACACGTGTGGAGGCTCTCATTTGGCACACGTGCCACGGAGTCTTCCCTTTTTCCGATCGATCACACGTCCTTATCCGCACAGTACCCCCCCGACACTATCCAGCTGACGACGCTCGTCCAGTCCAAGCCGAATCCGCCGCCCCGCACAGTGCACCGAATCGAATCGTCGGGCCCTGTCCGCTCGTGAGCCCCCCGCGGCGATGGTGGACGAACCAACCGCCAGCCGCGCCTCTCCTCCGTCCACGGGCGCGCGCCCGGCCCCGCCCCGCCCTGCCGCGGCGGGGCTGCCGGGCTGGCTGGCTGGCATGGCAGTGGCAGCCGCGCGCGCGCGTCGTGCGGGCAACGTGCGATGCTGCTGCCAGCGCCGGGCCGCAAGCATGCATGGTCCGCGGCGTGGGCGCGGTGCGCGCGAACGAACAGGCAGGCAGCAGGGCAGAACGGCCGGCGGCCCCGCCACGGCGGCATGTCGACCGAGGAACATCCGGACAGTTCAGTGGCAGCCTTATTAGGTGGTGGCCTGGCCTGGCCTGGCCTGCACTGCACGGTAGTGCATATGCATTGCATGCATGATGGTTGATGGGTGACTGACTGATTGGCCTGGCGAGAGCTGAGCTGAGGTGATCGATCCATCGATCGGCGTCCTCGGCGTCTCCCGGCCGTGTCGCGGCGGGCCTCGCGTCTATCGTCCCTGCAGGTGGTGTGTCGTGTCCGTCCCGTGCCTACTGCTACCGCTACCGGTACGTGATTGGCCGCCTGCCCGGCCGACTGGTGAGCTTTACTGGCAGTACTGCGGTCGGCTCCGGCGATTCCTTGGTCCTTGAAGCACGAGGAACACGTTTGCACGGGAAACCCTTTGCTGTCGATCGAGGGGAGTGAGCGTACTACGCAATACGTCATGTAGCGCGAGGTTCCGTAGTTCCTTGTCTTCGGAGTTCTGACACGTGGTTTCTGTATATGCATAATATCGCCTGTCGACGATGTGAGTTGTGATGTGGTCGGGTCGAGTGATCGAATCGGCGAATCGCCCCTCGCCCTCAACTGTTTTGGCTCTTTGCAGCTAAGCCCTCATCTAGTCACTGTCACGGAAACTTTCCATTCGTAGTTAGTCTGTTGGGAGCTAGGGTTATTGTCGTCGGACCTTGTGTCACACTTTTCGTTTTAAACTCTACTACATCTAATATTTCGTGTATCCATATACACGCTCTGATGACGTTAGGCTAAGCTGACCAAATTAATCGAGGCATGCCTTTATTATTATTGTGCAAAATAGTTTACTCTGCGTAAGAGTTGATTGAATGGCATGATATGTCATCTATTTTGATGATGTGACAATGAATTAATAATTAAAGAGCTACAATAGGTTTCCTCTGCTAACCATGTCTACACTATTTTCAAAACATGATGTCTCTTTGTAGGAGTACGTTGCTTATGAAGCAACAATAAATGAAACTATATATTATGGAGACCTATGTCATCATTTTTTCTTACTTTCGGCGGGTGTGCCTAGCCGTCAAAAATTACATGTTTATTTATTAAGGCCACATTGGCCGCCGAAAATTGTTGAAACGCCTCTAATTTTCAGCAACTGCCTTTTTCTATCGAAATCTACTAATTTCTAGTGGCGTATGCCAAAAACAAACCTTACTTTTGACTTTTATCGTTGGCGGACCGTATTATATTCTGCAGGTTTTGGTTGTCGAAAGTTGTTCGAAATCCCATTTGTTTTGTAGCGCCTTGGAAATATGGATACAAAATACTCCGTTGAGAATGGCCTTATGTTCAGAGCATGCATTATTTAACTTACATGCATAATATTAGTTTGTACATTTTAGTTTTATTTGCTCCACATCTATGTATAGCCCCATTAATTTGGAATGTAGGAATTTCGCAATAATCACACAGTTCAATTTTACAGAAAAAAAATCACAACCAAAAATTTTTCTTCCATTCCAAACAGGCCATATTATTGTTGAATATGATAACATTACTTGATTTATCAGGTATCTGCTACACTCGGGGGTGGGAATTGGGAAATATTGTCCCATATGTGGAGGTGGGAATGGAGACGGAGCAGACGCAACAGTCCTAGTCACTTGACTGCCTTTTCATTTTTTTATTAAAAGATGATGTCATTTTGGATATGTCCAATATGACTTTTATCCTTTGACATACAATTAGCAACGCATTGAACTTTACTAGTGTCATTAGATTTGCCATCAAACGTTACATCCATTTCACTATTGGAGAAGAATATTTCCATTTCTAATTAAAGTTTGACTAGGCCATGCCACAATGACTCAAATGGCTGGTGGTAAAGGATGATGGAACCGCTTTCAGCATGTTTTCTCTCTTTTTTTTCCTCCCCCACAAATACAAACAAAGGTGCTTCTCCACTTGTGCTTCTGGACGTTGGAATCATAGATCACAGCAAAACATGATTGGTTAGCAAATCTATCATGCTGTTTGTTTGTTCTTAACTGTTCTAAAGACACAATAGTTAGGAATCTGTCTCGCATGCTTGCATTGACAATGACTTGGTATGTTATATGCACACGACACATATATTCGTAAGGACAGCTCGGCAACAATCATGGCGTAGAAGAAAGTGTTAGCCGTTAGCAACTGAGCCCTCCTCGTCACACTCTCACTTACACACACCTCGCGCGTATGAGTTTAGACAGCTCGTACTGCACTAATCAGTGCTACTAGTGACTAATAATCATGCTATTGCTGTCCTGAGGAGACCAACTAAGCATGCATGTTGTAGAGGCACATGCATTTGTTAGAATAAAAAGGAGATGATGATGAATCAACGGACCAATATATAGGATTATATATTGCTAGCTGACACCACAACAAGAAGAATACACTTCTGATCGGAAGATATATATATACGTACGTAGTAGTCGTTGGTGCATATCATTCCCATTACCTGATCATTACTTTTGTGAAATCTATGACACTTGCCACAAGCCACGAGAAATATATATACAAGGTGTTTGGCTTGAGGAGTGGAGTAGTCCATCATCTTCTCACTTCTCAAATTCTTATTTGGTTTGTAGACTAGAACGAGTTGATCCATCGCCACATCATTCTTTATTAGCATATAATTAATACTAAAGTGAGAAATGTGGTCATTCCATTAAAATTTATATAATCACCTCACGATGCATCACCTCATTTAAAATGGTTTGATTCCTCAAACCAACACACCCATGAGCCTTGCAATTGGTCTAACGTCATTGCGCATGTTGCTCCGGCACTCTTCCCGGGCGCGCGCGCACCGCAGCACTTGCAGTGCGGCCACGGGTCCCATGGGGAGGGCGCATGAGAGTAGCGGGTCGGTGCGCGTCGCAATGCGCACGTGCCCGGTAATAATTGGGCATTGTGCTCTGTACATTATCGCCAAGGCTGTGTTGTAGGTGTTGCACATTGTTGCAAGCCACGAACTTAATTTTTTTTATTAAAAACACATGACACGGGCGTACATGCACACAACACCCATGAACACATGCACACAGATTCTACCCTCATTAAAATCTATTGGAGATAAGTAACAGATTTAACATTTAAGGTCGATGTAATCACCATATATAATTATCTACAAATGTGTGCACTCGTACTGATTGAAGATTCGAACTTAGATGGACACATTCCATCATAAACAATCTAACCAACTAATATGTGCACTATTCCCAGCCCATGCTTAGCATTGCGTTACACTTCATTCAGAATTAGCACAGCTGGTGTATACATAAACCCCTACTCTCATGCAAGTTAAAGCCTGATAAACATATGTGTAAATAATTATAGTGGTAGAAGTTGTTAAAATAGCAACATGTATGTGTTTATTTTTTTTGTTATTTTTTCACAATAGCATATGTTGGTTACTTAGATGCAAGTAGTCACCGCCAAGGACACCAGGCGCCCACTGTGACTTAGGCAACCACTCACGACTCTATGCGGCTGCATCTGTCAATCGCCAAAACGCTTGAGTACGGGAGACCAAACCCATCAATTTGGACATGCAAGGAGGAACGCTAGGGAACGAAAGGAGTTCTCATGAATAATAGACTGTTTTTGGGCCAAAATATCCTTATTAGGCTATGTTTATATATGGAACTAGATGATACCCCACGTGTTGCAACGAGAATTTTGTAGTATTGAATTAGACAAGATTTACAAAATGAGATGTACTAAAAATAATAGGAGAAAACACATAGATATCAATAGAAACCATCAATGATTAGTGTAGTGATTGGTGGACCCTACGATGACGTGGATAGGCTGCATGTTGAGAGAAATAATCAGTGGGTTTCACTTACATAATATACTAGATGATTGTACCGCGCGTTGCTGCGGGATTTTGGAAAAAAAAGCTTATAACATTCATAGTGCTTCAACTCATATAACAAAGCAGACAGAATATTTTAAACGAACTTGATGGGATTAATAATAAACAATATCAGTTGTTGCAGGCAAACCAATTCGAGAAGACCAAGTGCGGCGGCTTCCCTTGATATTTTTTTCTGTTATTCCATATACAATTATCTGAAATCCTTGTCCAGCAACACACACATATATATAGTTTGCATTTTTATCAAGTTAAAACAACTTTGTGTGTCCGAAGATACGATACTCCTTTTTTCAACAACATGCCCTGTCATTCTCAGGACTATAGGATATGGCAACATATTTGTCAATTCACATTAGTTAGTAACAAAAATAGTCTAGCACATAAGATGGAACAATCGAATGGAAAAAAACATGCATTTTGGAGAGATATCCGAGGAGGCAGCAACCCACTATATCAATGGAGGCAAGGCATCTATGCATCTACAACAAATCAGTAAATAATGTTAGAAAAGATAAATATTCTAGCAAAGAGAATAGATAAACAAATAATAATAATAAACTGTATTTTGGGGGATAATTGAATAACCCACTGCACCCTTGAAGGGCAAGGCATATGTGCATGTACTACAAGGAAATTATGATAGAGAAAAATGATAAATGCCATGCTAAATTTGGAGGTGGAAGGCTACGCTAGTTATAAACATCATTAGCACAAAGCACATCTAGCTTTGGAGATTTCATTTTGAGAAACATTTGATTTGCTAGTTGTATTAGTGTGCCAAAATTACGAACATCTCCTGCAAATGGAAACCAACAGATCGCTGCGTTAGAATTTGATTGAGGGATCAAGAATAGGAGAAACAAATGAGTAAAACGGATTTGGAAGGAATTGCATTTGACTTGCTAGTTATATTAGTGTGCCAAAAAATTACGAACATCTCTTGCAAAAGGAAACCTACATATCGCTGCGTTAGAATTTGATTGAGGGATCAAGAATAGGAGAAACAAATGAGCAAAACAGATTTGGAAGGAATTGTTAAACAATATACGTTGATCGGACCAAGGGGAAAGGAGAGGCAGATGACTAAAACGAAGATTATCCATGTGTGGCTCCATCAAACTCAATACAAGGTGAGTAGAGTTGGTGCCTTGATGCCGCAATGCTGCTGCCATGCCACATATGTAGCGTTGGAGATAAGGAAAGGGTCTTC
The DNA here is from genome assembly GCA_022530915.1 of Paspalum notatum. Lineage (NCBI taxonomy): Eukaryota > Viridiplantae > Streptophyta > Magnoliopsida > Poales > Poaceae > Paspalum > Paspalum notatum. The sequence goes on from CM039692.1 coordinate 33,203,028, forward strand.
TCATTGCCTTCAGTTAGCAACTGAAATGTGGCTAGACTTAAACACAGAGATTAGTAGCAGGGGGATTGAACCGAAACATTTAGGACAATTTTTATTGCTTTGGGGAGAAAAAAGGCCATATCGCTTGCTCACATAGGAGATGTTGTTTGATTACACAAACTTAGAAAACGGCATGATTTTAATTGAAATTAGTGGATGATGATGTGGCGCAACTTGAAAGCGGCTTTAGTAGTAGTGGGATTGAACCGAAACATTTAGGACAATTTTTGTTGCTTTGGGGAGAAGAAAGTCCATATCGTTTGCTCACATAGTGGATGTTGTTTGATTACACAAACTTAGAAAACGGCAAGATTTTAATTGAAATTAGTGGATGATGATGTGGCACAACTTGAAGGCAGCTTTAGACTTAAGTGACCTCCATCTATATAGATATATATAATATATATACTACCTCTTATGAATAAACATGCATGTAGACCTTAATTAAACTTGGGGGCCCTTTTATTTTGGGGGCCCGTGCGGTCGCACAGCCAGCACGTGCCCAAGGACGCCCTTCCGCTGTAGCTTTGTTGTAGCCTCATAGCTTCTAAAAAAAGTTGCTGGTATTGTCTATAGCCTGCTATTTAAAACACTCAAGTTATGAAATGACCTAACAAATATCAATGCTCTCGGGCACATATTGGTCTGCAAGGATATTGTAAAGCATTGTTTGTTTCTCCCACAAATTATATAATCTAGCTTATATGTTCTAAAGGAAATAAGATAAGAGTACACTCTATATTCAAAATTAAACTAAAACATCTTATTTCAGCTTGTTTTATAGTCTAGGGTGATGTTTTCCATGCATAATTGTCCCTACCATGAGCTATCTTGAAAATACATCAGGGCAACTAATGTCGAGCATACGATGATGCCGCCCGTTTTCATTTCGTGAAAGTCCCCGGCAGAGGAAAAGGCTGTAGGTGATGGCGCGTTCTGCTTCTTAGGGCGATGAAATCGTTCCTATAGGATCGTGCGTGGCAGCTGGTATGGAGTAGGAGTAGCAGGCAATCCAAAATCTTAATGGGAGTTTTAGGTTTATTTGGATAGATTAGCCTTTGGGGTTGTTACAGAATCGGTTCTTCAAGAAAGAGCTCTTAGTACGGTGGATGCATCGATGGAGCTATTGGAGGAGGTGGGAGGACAGACCAGCTCAGAGCCACTGCTAGAGAGAATGCCAGTTGCCGCAGATGCATAGTTGGATGTGATGCCCCTGGCATCTCAAGAGCCATAACACGTAGTTAGAGACAAGTTAATTATAGGATAGGACATGATGATGCTTAGAGAGAGCAACAAAGACTGATGGAGAAATCACTAAGTCAAAAATTTTCTATACAAAATATAAGACCACACATTTCGTGGTGGGATAGTCAACGCTCACATGCTTTTGAGCTCAAACCCCAAATGCAAAACCTCGGATAAGAAAGTAACCCTAGACCTTTCTGTTTGACCATGTTCAAAAATCTAAAGACAAGAGGTTTAAAAGATCAAACCGAATCCAACCAACATTTATTCCGAGGATAGCAAGTGTGATCGAGACCAAATTTGAGCCCTAATAAAACTTTCAAATCCATTAAGTACCTGAGCTCAACTCTATTGTCAAAGTTATTGTACATGTCATGGACTACCCTTTTGTTACACTGGACATGGGTCAAAACTATCATCTACTCACTCATAATTGGACCCAAATCTCTCATGGAAACAACTAGGTCAGCCTACACATAGAATATTTTTCTAGGTCTGAGTTTCAGCCCTTCCCAAACTTGAATCTGAAATTGCTTTTAATTCCGCTATACAACTTCGAAACCTTCCTTTCTATGAAGTAAAATTGAACTTATCACCTTTCAAATGCACCTATTGTGGAAGAGATTGGCCATCATTTGATACTTCAAAAGTTGGAAACAAGAAAGTCTCTACACAAAGTGAAATTTTTGTTTTAATAAACCTTGGAACAAATTTTGTCTAGAATTCAAAATCTGTAGGGATTCAGGCCAAATTTATATTATCAAACTTGGAGATAAAGTGCTGGGGAACAACTTTGGTAATTATAGATACCTTAGTCACCTATTGAGGTATAAATGGAGTTTAGGGCCATTTTCTACCAACACAGAAAACCAGTTCAAATCAGCCCTATTTAGAAATCTCCAATTTTCTCTAGCTTACAGTCATTTTCATGAAAATCTTCCATTGAATAAGTTGTAGGGATTGAAATCCTAAACAACTCACTCAAAAGGCACTTTGGGAGAAAAGGCTTGGAAATAGGACTTTCTATTTTTCCAAGCATTAAAGGTCCCCTGTCCATACCTAGGGCTGATTACAAAAATTGAATTTAAATCATATTTACACTTGGATTTTGGGGTTCTTCATTTTGACAAAATTGTAGCTCTTGAAGAGCAGAACATTTCATCCAATTTGAGTTTCTTCAAATTCGGGCGTTAAATGGGTCAAAACAGTGATTTACAGAGGCAGGGAAAACACAATTTTCTTTTCTTTTTCCCGAGGTCACTGGCAGGTGGGGTCCGCGAACTGCGCGCGCGTGCACGGCGCGAACCGCGCCACACTGCGTGGCTCGCCGGCATACAGGGAGTACGGCGAGCCGCGGCCGGCCGTCCCGCGCGCGTCATCTGGACGAGACCGAAGCCCTCTATCCATTCACCTCCTCCACTCGTTCTCTCCCCCACCCAAACCCTCTCCCTCTGCCTCACTCGTCCGCGCCGCCATTGGAGCCGAAGCTCGGAGCTCGAGCTCGCGCCGCCGCCGTCTGGCCACCTCCCACCCCGAGACCGCCACCGTTGCAACCACCGCTCCACCGCGCACCCGTAGCCCTTGATCTCGCCGCCTCTCCCCCACCCGACGCCGAGATCCACCTCCGCTCGACGTCAAGCCCGCGCCGCCGTCGCTCCGGTTCACCGTCGGTTCACCCCGTCGCGCACCACCCTCCACCGCCTCCCAGTGCTCCAGTCCACCACCGCCAGTTCCGCCTCGGCCTCGCGCACCCAACGCGCTAGGTACCGCCGCCGCCATCGGCTCCTCCACCTCTCCCCACGAGTGCCGCTCGCGTGCACCCGCGCCACCCACGGGCCTGTCGTGGAGAGCCTCCCTCCGGCCATCCCCACACCTCCACTTCGCCTCCGCCGGGTTCGCCTCGTCCCCGCGCAGCTCGAGCGCCCGTTTGCCCCGCCATTCGCCGCCTCGACCGCCGAATCGACGCCGCGCCGCCGCGCCACGCCGAGCTCCCGCGGTTTCGGTTTACCGCCGCCTTCTCTCTATCCTCTACTCCTCCGACCCCGACATCTAGTGGGAAAGGTAGCCCACGAGCGGGAACACCCCCTCAGGCCCGCTCGGCTCCAAGTGCTGCCTCACCGCCGCCGGCGCAGTGCCTCCAACGCCGAGCCCCGCGCGCGCGTCCGTCTGCCCGAGGAAGAAGAAGAAGAAAGGTGGTTTTGCAGATCGACCCCTGCCTTTATGTGTTTTCGCAAGTTCGTTTCATGCACAGTAGTACGAGTCTGGAAAATCTCACATTCTAGCCCCTGGAAACTACGGTTAATTTTGTTTAGGCACTGAGATCAGTGATTTTCCATTTGAATGCATTTAAATTAGCTGTGAATTTTGGAAAATCATATAAAATCACAGAAAATTCCAAAATAGACAAACTCAGCTGCGTTGGACTCCTCTTGAATAGATCTACATGATAGGTATGATGTGGAGGTGTGAAATATCTGGTTTGCCCATGGTTTGTTGCATGCATAATTAATTAGGATAAAAGTCAAAAGTGCACTAAATGAACTCCAAATGGCATGAAATTTGGACAGTAGCTTTCTTATGGCATTATAGCACTATGTGAATTTTTGTAGCCCTAGCACTTGCTGTTTAATTACCCTTTTGCCATTATACATGTGTTATGTTCATTTATCTAACCTAGGAAGTGGAGGCTACAAAGAATATGCTCAAATTGATTCTCTAGCATTTTTCCTATACTTTAGGTAGCATGAGGATCTCACTGGTACAATATGAGCCCCTGCATGTTAAGTTTTAATAGCGAATTGAAAATGATAAAATGGTGCATGTTGGAATTGATAGATGGAAAAAGTGGTCATGACTTGCTAGAAAAATTCTCTGGAAAAATTTGGTAGTCTAAGGATGATGCATAGAGTCCAAAAAGTATATGTTTGATCTAGGCCCATCGAGGTACTCCGTGTTTAGGTAGTTTATCAATCACCTTTTCGCCTGTTCATGAAATGGTTATTCATACGTGTGTTTCGTATTCATGCATCTCATTCCTTGCATCATTCCGCATGTCAATCATACAGTGACGCTCATTACAGATACGTGATCAAGAAACGAGCGCGTGGAACTACTTCAACCAACGGTGATCCAAAAGACCAACTAAGACCCATTTACGACCTGTAGGGCCCATCAGTCGTGCTTGGAAGAAGGAGTTGTTCAAGGGATCAAGGGGTTGCCTGGGGCAAAGCCTCACAACCCGGCAAACTAACTTAGTTTAGTTTGTTGGCTTCTTAAGAACAATCAAAGGTAGGCAGGACCATGCGAATCCCAGCAAACAAATTATTTTGAGTTACGCATATACATTAAGGTTTATTGAAACTATTTGCATTAGACTTTCCGGCCGCCCTGGCCCTAGCACCTATACTTAGGGTTCGTAGGACGAGTGCCTAGAATGGTTAGGCACGAGTAGGCATGAGTGAGCACTGTCACTCGTCTCGTAGGGTTTACTTTCAAATGATGAATTCTCGTTACCATGAATTTATTATTGCTATGTTATGCTTTCAATTGAGACCGGGCAGAGATATGGGATTACTATGTTGAAAAATGATGTGGATGGTATGGTGGACCCTGCCCGAGTCACATAAGGCCCGTTCGCTGTTCGCCTGCTGATCGGCATAACATTGCTAGAATGCTTATCTGGGAAATGGGACCGGTGAAACCTTACTTGTGCCATCCGAAGAACAGAAACACGTTTCTATCCACTGGTTGAGAGGAAGGTGGCCCGGGGGAGCTTGGTACTCATGACGGGGAGACCGAGATGTCGGCAGGCTCGTCATGGGGGCACAACCCGGGCGTCAGGTGGGAGTGAATCGAACTTGGGATGGGACAAGTGGAGAAGGGGGACTATATGTGGGAAAGCCGTCGTGTTAGTAAGCATATGGGCCCCTGGCATTTTCTAGTTATTCCTGAGAATATAAAAATCGATTCGAATCGCTGATGCTCACCAGGTGTGAGAATACCAATATCACTGACGGGCAACGTAGAACTGTTTGAGGCATGATGTTTTATGGAATTGATAATTTGATACCACACAATGGATATACATGCTTTACTTCATGCAAATTATTCACTTTATATTACCAATGATATTCAGGATAAGGACTAGCGGCTGTCAAATCCCGCTATAGCATGACACTAAAACATAGTGGATAATCATGATTAAAGGATAGCGACTGGCAACTTCCGCTATCCTATGGCAACATTTTACAGTGTAAAATCAATAGCTAAGGACCTACTTGCTAGTAAGCGGAGTTTTACATCAGCCATAAACCCCGTCTATTAAGTCCTACTGAGTAATTAGTACTCAGGGTTTGCCCCCACTTTTGGCTCACAGGTACTGGCGGCAGTTGGATAGCTGCTCGAAGAAGGGTAGCACCGGTGGACTCGGTGCTTCTCGCCTCGTTCGTCTGTATGAAAACTACTTAAGTATTTGGTTTCCGCTGCGAGATGTTTTGAAAACGCTTCCGCATTATATATATTTTGGACATGTATTTGACTATATACATTCTTGGTTTGTAAACTAAGTCTATCTATTCTATATTTCAACTGCCTGTGATGATGTAACTGTTGTGGCTCCATCGAGAGTCGGATGTGTATGATGTCGGTTCCTCTGGGAAATGGTGTTATCGAGAGCCGAAGGCCTCTCGACGGACGACCGGGTTTAGTACGGTCTAAGTACATTGCAAGCTAATGGTGGCAAGTGTACTTAGCCCGTATTAAATCGGCGGTTCCGCCACATTGGACGCCTTGGATCATTCCATCAACGTTGCTGAGGTCAACACTGCCGATGCCCATGCGCATGCTCTGCTCAAGGTAAGGAGGCACGAAGGGGAGCCCCAGCTTCTCCGCTGCAATACAACAAATGGGCTAAGAAATCAAGAGACGGGGAAAGAATTGTTAGGAACGGCGCTAAGAAAAAGATGTTGTTAAACCAAGAAAAACACAAGAACAATAGATCCAGGAAACCAACAAGTTGAAGCTGTCATTCAAAGAAAAATGGGAATCAAAATCCATTTTTAGGGATATAGATGAAGTACATGCCATTCGTGACTGCTTTCATGCAAGAGGAATTTGGGAACAGGTTATTCCTTCTAATCTTTGGCCAATCTTATTTTCTCTAAATTTTAAAGAATGGTTGACCCGTAATCAATCGAATAATGGAGATAATTAGAAATAAGTTTTCTATTCGGGCTGCCAACGATAAGCTTATGAAACTAGACGTGGTCAAATGCATTGATTGGGTAGACCACAACCTACTACTGGCCAATCTTACAAATCAGAGAGAAAAACCAACCAACAAAACCTAAGCAAACAGAGCACTGTAATAAGACCATCTTTTATGGAGATGTCCATATCCATTGTCTATTCCTATTCATCCACTATTCCAACTATCTTTCTTTGTGTCTAACGATGCGGTGTCAAATAGTGTTATAAGCAGTTTATTTTACTCTGCCATTAAAAATAGCCTAACATGCTAAAGGGGAAGTGCGAATGTGCGCAAAAGGTTAATGCAAGGGGCAAAAACTAACCATAGAATATGGGCGCAAGTCCTGGCACACGTATTATTCTGTGGCGTACTAGCACTCTCATCTGTAGTACAATTTCAACAGTTTAAAACGTCTGCTATCCTGTATAAAACGGTGTGTGCTCTGAGGGTGCCACAGCACAGCACAAACAAACGCGCACTCACTCACTCACGTAAAGCCGCTCAGACCCGGCCGGAAGCTCACGCGCACGTACGCGCGCGAAACACAGATCGAGCGAGCTGAGCGAAAGGAGATCGAAGAAGGCCAAGCAAGCGGAACTGTGTCCGTCATGGGCGCGGATGCCGCCACGTTACACGTCGCGTTCCACGCCCTGACGAGCTCCCTGCAGCCGCAGGTGGTGGCCGCCGTCTTCTTCGCCTCTGCCGCGTGCACGGTGGCCCTGGCCGTCCTGCTGGCCACGCTGCGGCTGAGGCCGCCGTGGTGGTGCGCGTGCGCGGTGTGCGAGGCGTACGTGACGGCGTCGTGGGCCGCCGAGTTCGACAACCTCTGCGACTGGTACGCGCACCTCCTGCGCCGCGCCCCCGGGCGGACCGTGCACGTGCACGTGCTCGGCAACGTGGTCACCGCCAACCCGCCCACCGTCGACCACATCCTGCGCGGCCGCTTCGACAACTACCCCAAGGGCGCCGCCTTCTCCGCCATCCTCGCCGACTTCCTCGGCCGCGGGATATTCAACGTCGACGGCGACTCCTGGCGCTTCCAGCGCAAGCTCGCCGCGGCCGAGCTCGCGTCCCCCGCGCTGCGCTGCTTCGCGGCGGGCGTCGTCGCCTCCGAGCTGCGCTGTCGCCTCATTCCTCTGCTCCACTCCGTGTCCGGCGACGGCGACGGCGACGGCGAGAAGCTGCTTGACCTCCAGGACGTGTTCCGCCGCTTCGCCTTCGACTGCATCTGCAGGATCTCCTTCGGCCTCGACCCCGGCTGCCTGGAGCTCTCGCTGCCGATGTCGGCGTTCGCGGACGCGTTCGACACGGCGTCCATGCTCTCCGCGCGCCGCGCTACGGTGCCCATGCACGTGCTCTGGAAGCTGAAGCGGTTGCTCAACGTCGGGGAGGAGCGGGAGCTCCGCGACGCGATCCGCCTCGTCGACGCGCTCGCCGCGGAGGTCATCCGGCAGCGGCGGAAGCTCGGCGCCGCCGCCTCGGGCGACGACCTCCTCTCGCGCTTCATGGGCTCCATCAACGACGACAAGTACCTCCGCGACATCGTCGTGAGCTTCATGCTCGCGGGCCGTGACACCGTCGCCTCGGCCCTCACCGCCTTCTTCCTGCTCCTCTCCGACCACCCCGACGTGGCCGCTGCGATCCGGGACGAAGTCGCCCGCGTCGCCGGCCACCCGGCCGCCGCCGCCGAGACGCTCAAGGACATGCACTACGTGCACGCGGCGCTGCACGAGTGCATGCGTCTGTTCCCGCCGGTGCAGTTCGACTCCAAGTTCGCCGCCGGCGACGACACACTCCCGGACGGCACGTTCGTGGCCGGGGGCACCCGGGTGACGTACCACGCCTACGCCATGGGCCGCATGGAGTCCGTGTGGGGCCCTGACTGCTCCGAGTTCCGGCCCGACCGCTGGCTCCGCGACGGCCGGTTCGTGCCGGAGAGCCCCTACCGGTACCCGGTCTTCCAGGGCGGCGTGCGCGTGTGCGTCGGCAAGGAGCTCGCCATCATGGAGATGAAGTCCGTCATCGTCTCCGTCGTGCAGAGCTTCGACATCGAGGCGGTCGGCCGTAGCTCCCGCCGGCCCAAGTTCGCGCCAGGCCTTACCGCCACATTCGCTGGGGGCATGCCGGTCAGAGTGCGCCGGCGAGCTCGTGTCGTCAGCGCGCTCCGACCGCCAAGATAACGTCACCGCGGTCCACGGCTTCGAGAAACAGAGCATTAGATAGACTACATGCACGGCACGACGCTGTGATCGATCCATGTGTTATTCGCGACGACCACACTCACACAGAGTTTGGCGAGTGCGCTGGTTCTTGCCTCCACTGGAGTCTAGAGAGATTCCACCGATAGGCCATGACACGGCGGATTAGTAGTCTAAATGATTGATGCCGGCACTTGTTGGCACATGGGTGAAAGGGGCAGCGGCTTTAAAGTCGACTCTGCATGTCAGCATGTGTGCTATTCTCCCCGATCGACCTCAAAGCAGAATTATATTGTTCAAGAGAAAAAAAAAATGCAGATTCAAAGTTGCTGAATGGCCATCTAATTGTTCTTCCTCGAGGGCATTTTCTATGAGGGGGCAGCTCCATCAATTATTGTAAGGTGGTGGGCCAGTGAACTAGAAAAATGCATGTGATTGTTTTCTCTAATTCATTGAGCGGCTGAGGGATTGAGGTAGCTCAACTGGTTAGATTTTTTTCTTATCATGGAACATATCCACTTAGATTTGAGTCTCTAATAATTCAACGTGGGTGGTGTCTGTCAACAACAACATTTTTATGGTGACTTTATTCATATGACGGTGCATTCTCCTAAAAATGTTTATACAAGTACAACCGGCCCTGTTTGACTCCCGCTGCACAAAATTGCGCACGGAGGTACAGTACTTTCATTCTAAGGTGACGTTTGACAGAGAAATGGAATGGCAATGAAAAAAAATGACGAGTATATGATACGGATATAAGGTTTCTTATTCATATACATTTTCATATCCGCGCATAGAATAAGATCCATTCTCCTTCATTTCTCTACCCCACATCTATTTCTATATACCCAAACACCGAAATACTAAATATCATTTGCAAGTCAACAAATTAAGTAAAAAATCTCTAGACATATACCTTGAGCTTTAACAGAGAAATGCACTGCATTCTTTGCACATATGTGCACTTGTGCAGTGAGAACATAAAAAAGTTCTCGATGCTAGCTAGCGCAGCCACAATTCAACATAGTAATATTAATCATAGGTGATGATCATATATCTTTTATATAAAGAAGGGGACTTTTAACCTAGGGCACACTTGTCGCTCAGCCGCCGCCACCATCGCACTTCCCAATCTGGCCCCCATATTCTAACTCATATAAAGCAAAGATTAAACCTTTGACTGACCTCGCTCCTACTTGCATTCCAATAAAATCATCATTTAACATATGGCCTATATCTTAATACTAAAATAAAGAAAAAAACGATTCTGAAATATAAACAATTCGTGGGAGTCCTTAGCTAACAAGGATAGGGATCGGAGAGAGACTGTCTGAATTCTACAAAGAATTAGAGGACTGTGGTCGTGATAAGCAAAGAGACCGAGCTGGAGATCTAGAAGCTTATGTGGACATATGTGCCCATTTGGATCTGAAAATGGGAAAATGTGGAGGAGAAATGCTTGCGGCCGGGCCCTATGCATCATGAACCAGAGAGGAAACAGTGCACATGCCTGGGCCTGATGGCGCTGGTATGGTTGGATCCTAGTACCTTTCAAGTACCATGTAGTTCTTCCTCGGCAACTCTCTTTGCCAAGTGCCAACCATTGATAGTCGTTGGCATATGATTTTTTTTGAACGAACGTTGGCATATGATTTATGAATTATGATACGGCCATGTGCTCCATCCAATCGTTCATCCCCACAGCCCGTTTGCTAACGGCCTGTCTGTTTAACCCCACCTCACCAGCTTAATTATAATAATTCAATAATAGACTGCCAAAGAAGAGCTTATTTTAGGAAATTGTCAAACTACCTATCTCACTTAGAGCAACGCGCCTATTATTGAGGGTATATTGTTGTTTTTATTATCTATAAAAATTAACAATCCGCACAGCTAGGGAATAAGCTAGATGGTTAACAACGTATTTCCTTGAGCTTATTATAATTTATAAACCAGCATAGAAAAAAAATAAAAAAAAAAGACTCTGTGAGCGCACGTGCTGTATTAGCGCTGGGCAAGCGGCAAGGGAATACTTTTATTCCTCCTGCATGTGTTGGGTACCACATTCGTAGCAATCGATCCGTCTTGTTGCGGCGAGGAGCATAAGTTGCTTGGGCACAGACTCCAATCCTTTATGAATTGATCCTCGAGCCTGGCTGGATGGAAGTGGCGACCACGTGTTGAGTGGTTCAATGTGTTTTTAGGGTTTCTTCGATGGCTAGCTATTTGGTTAGCTATTTTCATTTTCTTTTCTACGTGGACACAAAAAAAAAGATGAGATAGAATAGTTACCAGTGAGCAGTGACCAACTAGACACCAATCTATTTCACGTAGCCCAAGACAATGAGAGTATTGCAAGTGGGGCCTCTTGTCTCTTAGAAGGAGAGAGAATGTACAAAATGATTATTTTTCTTCTATCTCTTCCACCTCAACTGGCTATTTAGTCCACATGTACAAAATGATTATTTTTCTTCTATCTCTTCCACCTCAACTGGCTATTTAGTCCACACCATTGGAGGCACAATATACATCCTACATATCGTTTATACAATTACATGCATATCTACTTGATCTGCAAAGAGACGGATAACACATTTACTTTAAGTTAGTATTTTTTATATGGAAGATTGGTGTTCATACCTTTGCTAGCAACTTCAATTGTGTTTTTACCCTCATTTTTAAAACTTTGTGATTTTACCCCTACGTTTTCAAAATGAAAACTCGGTTTACCCCTGTTTCTAATCCTTTTAGATACATCTGGACTAAACCATTTAAAACAAATAGAAAAAACTTTTGAAATAAGGGAAAAGACTATAATGCCCTTTGTCCTTTCACCCACAACTCACTAGGCCCCATTGGTGAAAATCTAAGCGTGGCATGGTCTGGGCAAGCTACAACATAGGGAGATCCGGCGGCGGCGGCACAATCGCCTAGGCGCGACCCGGAAGCGGCGGTGCAACTAGGATTATTATCCCAAGCCATTAAAAAAATAGAGGCAAAATTGTATGGGCATAATGTTCTTTTGGCACCGAAATTGATATTTGTTAAGAAAAATTAACTAAATAGGGGTAAACTCTTTCTTCGATTTGAAAACGTAGAGGTAAATTCACAAAGTTAAAAAAGTGAGGGCAAAGTCACTATTGGACCTCAAAGTGAGGGTATAAATGCCAGAGCCCCTTTATATATCATTAGCGGTAAAGTGGGAAATTTGGAAAAATATATGTATGCTTACTTAGTATTTATTCAGGGTTCTTTTAATGATAGTTGATGCTAAAAGTAATAGCTCTATATGTAGACTTAAGGGACCTTTTTGTTTATTTTTAGTAATGAATTACATGGATTAACTATTATAATGATAAATGTGTGTAATTTAGTTTAAATTTTATGGACTAAATTAAACCATGGCTTATATTTGTAAATTAATTCCAAAGTAAGGTGGTTATTCAAAACGTCATTAATAATAGCAAATTGAGCAATTTAAATATCAATTTAAGTGGTTACCGTAAATTATCTTTGATAATGACAAAGTATGTAATTTAAATGCAATATTAGGGGTGTTAACTTAAATCATCTGTAATGATAGCAACATGTGTAATTTAAATACACTTTAAGAGTTAATTTAAATTATCTTTAATGATGGCATAGTGGAGAATTTTCAAACAACTTTACAAAGTTATTTTAAATCATATTTAATAACAACATAGTGAGCAGTGTTTTTCTGAAAATAGAACAGATTCGATGCCTTTTATTTTTGGAGGCTACTATATTGATGACTGGATGCTTTATTTTTTGAGATTTTTTTTTTTTTTTTTTTTTTTTGCATTCCTCATGAGAGTTAACACCTTTTGAGCCTCCATTTAGCAATGGTTAGATATCTTTATAAAAGATAGATATAAAAGATAATTTGAAGCAATCCTTAAAATTTCTATTTAAATTACCTAATACGGTGTCATGAAAATGATTTAAAATCATTCCAAAATTCACATTTAAATTATCCATGTATGTCGTTATGGAAGACAACTTTATGTAACTTCGTATATTTAAATTCAAATAGCCAAAAGTTGTAATAACTATATACATAGCGCTTTAAGTTTGTATGCAAACTACTACTCTGCAAATCCACCGTTGCTACCGTAGAAAAACGAAGGAAGGAAACTTTCGTAGGGGTTTAGAGAATGAGGTGGAACAACAGCGGAACATGTACTCCACCATCCAATTTGAATCCATCATTGATAAATGGCGCACCACCACAAATCCACAATACACATCTCCTTTTGATTACTGTCCCACTAACACCATCGTGAAAAGTCAAAGCACCTTACGAGAGCGCACTCCTGTACAATGGTCCCTAGGCCTAGAAATCCAAATCTAGAAATCCCCCCACTTTTAGTGACTCATGAGCTCATCAAAAGTAGCCATAAAACGAATATTCCTCGTCAATATTGTTGCCTCCCTGACTCTTTAAACCAGTAAAGTATTCTGAGTTTTGACTTGCTACAACATAAGCTGCCAAATCAAAACCATGGTCCATCCCGCCAATCTTCCTCTTCGATCACCTAGAGATGAGTAGGGAACCAATGCTCTCCTCCCTCTCTTCCATGTGGACCTATGCGTCCTTTTCCTTCTCTGTTGTATGCCTGCTACTATCAACATCTTCTAGAATTAAGGTTTAGTGTCGGTAGAGCCGTCTTCTTTAGTTAGGGATTGGTGTTGGTAGGAGTTTTGGTTTTTAGGTTTTCATGGCTTTTGGGCAAAAGAGGCTTGACAGGGACCTCATAAGAACATGGTAGAGGCGGTCAACACGACAATGGAGTAGAGACGTCGAGCTCCGATAAGATTAGGGATGCCCACAATGGTGCATATGGAGGCAACCGTGCACGAGTAGGGCTAGCGAAAGGTGATAGAGACGGAGTACTTAGCCGATTCATATCAGCGGAGGGCGACAACGTTCGAAACAAAGACTGTCAGTTAGTTGCTATGGCAGGGAGTAGATGTGTTCTAAGGATGGTTTCCGACCAATCGAGACTTTAGAAACCTTTGGTGCGCTGACCATTTATTAACAGAATAAATATAGTTTTTTTATTCTTAAATATTTGTTGTCGTTAGTTTATTTTTGAATTAGGAGTAAGCCGCCAAGCCTCCGCTTCTATCTATTTTCTCGATTTTTTTCCTCCACGGACTAGCTGGCATTCTCGACTTTGGATGGCAGACAGACAGAACAGTTTTACTTATTTCAATAATTCAATGAACTAGTCTTATACTCCGTCACCACAAAGATACAAACCTTTCTATTTCTTATTTCTACCATGCGTCCATTGATGGGAAGGCTAAACAAACTAGATGGTACCCAACGCTGTTGGAATTTTATAACACTAAATATAATATGATTTATAGATTAAAAAATGGTAGATAAACCACTACCATTATGAAAGAAAATATTCACATGTGTTGCTGCAGAAATTTGAATGATACCCGCAAATATATCACGGAAAGTCATTGCATGCATAAAATCACAGAAAATCAATGAAATGTTTAAATGGAGGTTTTAGTGGACGATGACGTGGTTTCACGCATGCTGAGAGAAATAAGTGTTGTTATTCAGATATAGAAGATTAAATCGACCATCCCGCAGAAGGCACTGGAACATTGTTGATGGCCCGTGTGGTCGCCACCACGATTCATCTGAATAATTAACGATCGATCGCGCGTGGCATATTAAAAGCACTCTTTGTGGTTAGCTTTTCCTGAAAGAGAATCTGTCGTAGATCTGCGGGCGCATTCTTTTAATCTTGCCCTCGAGCTTAGACCGAGTGTCGTTTCCGATCATGACTCTGCCACCGCAGCTGTGTGAATTGTGGTATACTAGCTGCAACGGACAAATAATAAAAGCGCAGGTGCGAGATGCCATCTCACACGTCCATCGTAGTCGTCGTACTACCACTGTTTATAATAAGCTAGCAACAGCTGCATAAAGACTAAAGCGACTATTAGTACATACTAGTTTACAAAACTCAGTGCGTGCCCGCTGCAAGATTCGCGATGGATCGCAACAATTTAGCGTGCTTTTGCGACAGAAAAATACTTCAGGTTGCAACATGGTTTATGGCCTAAAATATTTTTTCCTCGACGTGATCCCAAAGTTAGTATCCATGGAAAATCTTTTTAGACACTAAGTTTAGGAGGTGCTCAAGTTGACATGCATACTCATCAGAATATATTAAAATAGTTGCAATGATTATAATGCACACTCATAGCTGTGATTATGATGCCCAATACGGCAATACATCTTTTTTGGGATGATGAGACGAAGATGCGATTAGCCTGTCCAGCCGAGAGAAAGAAATAGAAGAGGCCTCATATAGTCATATGGGCCCATTTCTCTAAGGCTCTGAATCCGTGCATGCTTCGAGGCCCAATACGAGTCCAACCCATGCCCTGCAGGATCGAGTTCGGGCCGTGCGCTACATTCGGCTGGCCCGGGAACACACTCATAGCTGCTGTGATTTTGTGGTGGAATGTTCGAGAACTGCTCTCCTCCTACTCCGCCGCCGCCGCAGCCTCTCAAGTCTCATCTGCATCTTCAGCTCTCGAGGTACACCGTACGCTTGCGCCGATCCCAACCTTTCTTCTTCCTCTTTGTTGCCGACGAGCGGGCGGTTTACTGTGCTTGCATAGATCTTCTGTTCTGCAACTAAAATCATGATTCAGTGGTAGGAGAATAGGTCAGGTTGCCGATGATTTTTGTTTTGTTGGTGACTCGGTGTTTTATGGTGGATTTGGAAACCCCATGATTTTGTTGTCTCCGCTATCCATCTCTGGCTTGCTATCTTCCCGAGGCGTTCCATAATATAACTCTGATTTTGCCACTTCTAAATAGATCACTGGTCAGCTACTTACTCGATTCATTTTTTTTTTTTTGCGTGGTTTGAAGGGAAACAGTAGAAAATTAAGCGAACATCATGCGACCCCATAGTCTTTCTTTATCTGATAATAAAGAAACATGCGCCTTCCATGGCCCATGGCGCGAATCTATGGGATTATCCCGGATAACTGGGTTTCCCCAACGAGGAATTTGGGATTTAAGGGATCAGAAGGGTCTAGAAGCTAGCTTCACGAATTTTTGGGTTTACTTCACATTTGAGTTGACTATCAACTAAATCCGAATGGTTTGGATATTGGATGAAAATTGTGCTCTTATATGCCTAGTTGAAATGGATTGACTTGTGTAGTTGTATTCGAGTCAATATGTTGATCTATTTATCTGGACTCTTTATCTCGATAGCTGAGGGGCAGGCTTTTCATGGTGTAATTCCTTTCTGTTCCTCGTTATTACATCGCTCCGTGTTTTCCATGTACTGTGCTAAACGCATTGGTTTGCCTTTAAAATACTTTAGGCAATTTTGCAGTTTTCGCGATGAAGGTGATTGCTGCCTACCTGCTTGCAGTTCTCGGTGGAAACACTTCCCCGACTGCTGATGATGTTAAGAACATCCTGGAATCAGGTATTCTGTTATGTTGGTTGTGGCTAGCAACTGTTAGTTAAGGTCCATCGAACTTGCTTAGTTTGCAACTTATATTAAGGTATGTTGCATGTGATAAAATTCACTAATTCTCCTCTGGTCCTCTTGATTAACATAACGGGCTGGCTGCACCAATTTTTTTCAACCTAACAAGATTCAAAGCAATAGGATTTTTCTTGGCCACAGCTTCCTTTTATGTGTGATTGAGTAAAAAAGTAATTGGAATCTCTTCGAATTACTAGTATATTGTAGGCTATATCTAGCTTTCCTAAATAAGTTTGCGTTTCAACGCCAATAGGGGCATACTTGTAGCTGCTGAAGTTGCCAACATAAGGTTTTCTATATTATTTGGCTTAATAACACCCCTTTTTCTTTATAGTTGGGGCTGAAGCTGATGAAGATAAACTGGAGTTCCTGCTCCAAGAGCTTAAAGACAAGGACATAACAGAAGTGATTGCAGCTGGAAGGGAGAAGTTTGCCTCCGTGCCTTCAGGTGGCGGCGCAATTGCCGTGGGAGCGCCTGCTGCCGCAGCCGGTGGTGGTTCTGCACCTGCTGAAGAGGCAAAGAAGGAGGAGAAGGTTGAAGAGAAGGAAGAATCCGATGACGTAAGTACTATTGATCTGCAAATGGTTGTTCACCTATATAGTTCTGTGCCGATAAGATCACAATTGTAGTCTTGTAGATATTCAATACAACCGGATTAATTTTGCTACCCTTAGTCATTGGAAGTGGTTTCTTAAATGTTGGGACAATAATAATTTCCATATTATGCCTGGTACATGTGGAGGGACAATTTAGGTTATTTGGTGCAGTTTCTTTTGTTGGTCTATGTTACTTCATACTTTGATACTCATTAATTGATACTCTGAATCTGCTGCAGGATATGGGTTTCAGCTTGTTCGATTAAGCACCGCTGCCTGCAGAGTTCCTTCTCGTGTATGATGCTCTGATACGCTGGTTGGTGTCCGCAAAATAACGATGTCAACAACTACTACTTGTGCTATTTTGCGTGTAACAATGTATATGTCAAGTGTCCTTATATATGTGAGAAGTGGCAGCTTCAGGAAAGAAATTGAATGTTATTAGCATGCATAAATTAAATTCGTAAAGGCTTTGTTATGATTGGCCCAAAGCTGTTAGGATTCCGTTCCATATGTTGCTTGAGACTCAACTATCACTGGCCTTAGAGGGCTAGGGTTGGGTGGTGAATGAGGATTGCAACATTTGGCCCCATGGGGAAAAATTTTCCCACCTAAGGCTGAGTCCAATGGGGTTTCCTAAATGGGTTCCCCAAAACACTGTTTTGCACTGTTATGCACTGTAGCTGTGAGTGGGGGTTGTTGGAATAGTGTTTTAGAGAATGGGGATAGGGAGTGCTGTTGGACTCAGCCTAAGTAATTTGGCAACTTTTGGATTGAAGTGGATTGTGAAAGATTGAAAGAGAGTTTGATTCATTGAGACTCAAATCCATCATAATCTCTCAAACCACTTCAATCCTAGAGTTTTCAAACTAGCCATCCCTGAGAACAAAAATGGGATAATATTTTTCCAATCCCTGTCTTATTGTGAGTCACCACTTCATCTAGAATAGTGGATAGAGGGGTTTGACCTTGCTATCATTAGCTTCGAATAAGATTTCTATGATTCGTGAGTGGGACAATTGGACGGATGGATGGAAGTTTGAGGTATACGGTAAGACAGAAGGTTACATTTGAAATAAAGATAACAAGCAAACAGGGATCCCCACAGGAAACGAGTATTGCCATCTCTAGTGGTGGAGATGGTGGGAGAACTGACAAAGAGGGAGAAGAAGACCATCACCAATCTTACATTCCTTATCGGAATTCACGAGGAGTATTGCCAAACCTTGGAATATATTACATGATGTTGATAAGCTTTTCTGCTGCTAGTGATGAAAACACTTAATTGCTCTGTACTAGATAACACATTGCATGCCACAACAATAGGCAATAGCCATCGATATATGAATGATAGCTTTTGGATACAAAGTATTTTTATGAGTAATGTATAGACAGTAGGGTTTTGTAAAATACTCCCTCCATTCTTTTTTATTTGACATGGTTGACTTTTTTTTTAACTTCGATCCTTCATTCCATATGTTGCCACAACAATACTTTTTTTAAATCTTTTGAATAAGATGAAGGATTGATGTTTTAAAGAAAATCAACCGCGATAAATAAAAAAAATGGAAGGAGTACTTTTAATTTTCAAAAGCCGTTAGGGGTTTGGATGCAATAAAATTTGTAGTTTTAAAAATCATGGTATTGCCAATACCAAAATATAATTAATCAAGCTTTAGCAATTCAATCCGAGACTTTTTTCTCTCTAAACTATGCTTTTGTTTGTCTTCCTTCGGCCTAAGAGTCATTCGTTTCTTGAAACCATAGTTTTACCGGGCCTGTTTGGCATGGCTCTACTCCATATTTTTCTGCTCTGCTCTACCAACTCCATCATAGAGCAACTCTACCACGGAGTTAAAGTGGATGGAGAAGGCGTTTGGCATGGGAGTTAACTCCGCTCTCTAAAATAGATGTCTTATTTGATGCCTACCTAATGTACCCTTAGTTTTTTTTTGGTACAAAACGAGTGGGTTTTGGACACTGCTCGACGGCGACCAGCGGACAGGCCCGCGAGTAATAGCACGGCGGGGCCAAGCTGCACGGCCAGCGAGGAGATGCGCAGCCCGGCATGGCGACGACCAGCGCGGCAGCGGAAGCGTCCGCCCGCGCGCAGCCCGGCACTGCGGCGGCGGCGTCCGCCCGCGCGCAGCCTGGAGCAGCACCTTCTCACAGCAGCTGATGCAGCGCCTCCGATGGAGTGAACTATTTTTTTCAGATTACATCTAGGATCAGCTGTGAGCCTCCTGTCTCCACTGTGGCAGGAACCAGATGCAAGCGCCCTGCGTTGTACTGGCCTAATAAGGATTATAGCGGGCCACGGGCCTTTTGCTAGATGAGCAGTGAATCGTCACCGAGTTGGGTTATGATCACCGAAGTGTGTATTTAAAGATGTGCAACTATTACACGAACATGGTAGATGATAGAGAATATATATGGCAGTACAGATGGGCTGGAGAGGTTAGGCTCCAACCAGTGGTGTTTATTGGAGTGTCCAAAACATTGTTTGCCGTAGACAGACAGGAGTTTAAAATACAAGCATCTAAATGGCATTTTGGTGAGAATAGCTTTAGTCTTAGCATACGTCGGAGTCCGCAACAGCGCACTTGTCCTTTTATACGTAAACAGAAAGAAGTTTGAAATATAAACATTTGAGTGGCATTCTGGTGAGAATAGCTTTACTCAGCATGCATCGGCAGCGGCACACTTGTTAGACGTGGCGGCCCGGCGGTGGGACGATGATGAGCCGATGAGGGAGAAAATGGGAGCAAAGTTGAATCGGTTAGTTGGCTGTGTTTGCTGTTGGGCCGTTGGCCATGGTCATGCACGCGATTGGCGTAAAGCGGAAGGTGTCAAGGGTCCCAGGTCACCCGCCACCATCACGGCATCACGTGTGAGTACTAGTGTGATCGAGGTTGGCGCCAGCGGCCAGCGCCGCCCACCCGACGCGGCAGGGACGGCAGGCAAAAGCAAAGCGTCGAGCCCAGCACGGGAGGGACGGTTTGCGCCCCTGGCCTCTTCTGGCCTTCTCGGTCGGTCGCGTCGCTTTGGATGCGAATGCGACCCACTGGACGCGTGGGCTCCCGAGACACGAGAAGAAAGCAAGCACCTGACCCCGGCCAGGACGCGCGGCGCGGCCGAGTGACGGCCTTCGGAGACGAGACACCACGGGCTCGGGCGATGGCGATGGCGATGGCGGCAGCGGACGCGACGACTGCGATGACCATCGGCTTCCTCCGCGCGCGCCTCCTCTCCGAGCGCTCCGTCTCCCGCGCCGCCAAGGAGCGTGCCGACCACCTCGCCAGGCGGGTAAGTCTGTAACAGTAACTGCCCCCGCGCGCGCGTCTCCCACTTCCGCGTTCCCGGCGTAACCGCCGCGCCCGTCGCCGCAGGTGGCGGAGCTGGAGGAGCAGCTGCGGACGGTGACGGCGCAGCGGCGCAAGGCGGAGCGGGCGGCCGCGGAGGTGCTCGCCATCCTCGACTCCCAGGGCTTCGGCCGCCTCTCCGACGCCGCGGGGGACTCAGGCTCAGGCTCGGACGGCGAGGCCGGCGCGGGCGGCCCGGATGCCGATGCCGCCGAGAGGGGCCGAGGCGGCGGGAATGCGGCGGAGGACGCGCTGTCGGGGTCGGAGCTGGGAGCCCTGGCGGCGGCGGCGGAGGCCGGGGGCCTGTCGTGGAAAGGCCGCGCCGCGAGCCCCGACTGCGAGAGGCGGCGTCGGTCGTCGGCGCCACCGCCGCCGCAGCACAAGGGCAGGCAGCCTAGGCAGAGGCACGGCCACGGACATAGGAGGGGATACTTCTACGCGCGCGCCTCGGATTCGTTGCCCAAGTACCATCCGGGGCAGTCATGCCGGAAGATCAGGAGGAAGGAGCTGAGGTCCACCAAGCGGTTACACATTGCTCAAATTTCTGTGCTGATATGTGCTGGCCATCTGACATGCATGCCGCTTCGATTCACAGATCTCAGGCGGAAGACGAGGAGGGCGAGGGCAATGCTGCGGAGAGCACAGATGACTATGGGCAGGCGGAGAGATCACATTGTACTGTTTGTACTGACGAGCAGCCTGGTTTTGATGGCGAGGCCAGCCAAGGTGGGTGTGGCTCTTCTGGTAATGGGGAACTGGAGGATCGCGGTGCAGATGATCGGTATGCAACAGTTTATGAGAAGGAAGGGGAGATGGAGAAGGTACTTGAGAAGCAGGCTGCGCTAATTGGACAGTTCGAGGCTGAAGAAAATGCTCAGAGAGAATGGGAGAAGAAATTCAGCAAGGGCCAGGATTCAACTGTGGTACACACCGTCCTTTTCAGATATGGCATGATGCATTTTTTTATTGTTAGTTCTTGCATTTGACTGGGTAAAAAAAAAAACGAGCTAACATTTTCATATTGTGCACTTCGGCTCTCCAACTTTCAGGATAATAATGTCAACTTAAACAATAAGCTAAGTGAGGCTGAAAATGCTTGCGGGAGGAGGGTTACTGCTCAGGTTGTGGATAAAGAGGTGGTATGTGAACATGACAATAATATTCATGGCTTCAACAATCACTGTGAATATCTACCAAAGGGCTCTGATTCAGGATTGCCCCCAAATGTAGCCAAAGATGGTGCTATTGAGCAGTGCAAAGTTGATGGGCCTGATCATGGTTTTGGATTGACTACTTTGATAGTTACTTCAAGCCATGGTGAACTGCAGGTTAGGAAGGATGTATGGACAACTAAGAGCTATCCTGAAGGAAGTGGTAATAATCTTGGGAAGTCAACCCCCTCACCACCAGGAAGTTGTGATAGCAGCCTAAATGCAGGACATAAGAAGGGTCAAGGAGATGAAAATTCAGACAGTGGTTCAAGCTACAATGCAAATGCTCGCTCTTCTGAGCGCTATGCAAATACATCATCAGTTGGGAGCCCATTAAGTGACACCCCTAAAAGTGAAGTCTCAGAATGGAGCTCCTCATGTTTTCATAACCACACTGATAACCAGCTTGATACACAGCTTCATCAACCATCAAGTGATGATGTAGAAGGGGTGATAGAGGCTCTTCAACGTGCCAAGATGTCTCTCAGAGCAAAGTTGAGCCGGCCAAGTCCACCCAGCCAGAACATATTGGCACTTCCAGCACCGGATGATTTGCCAGTCAATGATATGAAACTTTCACTGACCCCTCTCAGTCGGGAGACATCAGCACTATCAACATTAAACTACTTTGACAGAGACTTGCTACGTGAGGATGTTAAAGTACCAATAGGCCCTGCTGGTTTGTTTCGTTTGCCAACCGATTCGTTTCCTAGAAATGAGGCAGCCTCAAGTGACGGCTATGGTTCAAGATTCAATTTGACACCACCAAGGCCACCCTACATATCATTAAGCTACCATGATAATTATTTTATGCCAAATTCATCCTTTTCTCAGCATGATTCTGGGTGGTCACTTGATCCGTATTATGATGAGTCTCGTAGTTCCATGTTGCCGTCCATGCCTATTGCTGATTGGCATAGCGTCCCTGTGTCGGATTTCAGAATAGGGGATGGCTCCTTCCTCCTTGAAGTTCCAAGGCCTGGCAACGATTTCAGAAGAGTGGTGCCTTCTGGAGATGCAGGCACAAACTTCAAGTTCGGTCATGGTTAGGGAGACTCGCAAAAAGTTCCAGCTAGATGCTATTTACTGCATTGATTTTGCCTTAGGTTCGGCAGCAATGTAGTATGCAATTTAGAGTTGCAATCTAAGAACAAGTTCTGTTTGTAAGAAGTATTAGTGTTTGATACATTCTTCCCTTCCGTTAGATGTGGTTATGATAAGGACATAAGGTATACAGGTATACAGGCTTCTGTCTTCTCCGTAATGAAAAACGTGCCCCGCACGTTCTTAAAAGACATAAGGTAGTACATGTACTAGGATGACAATAAAGATAATTATAGCAAAAAAAAGGGTGTTGTTAGAGATCCACAAGCAAAACAATCACAAGATGATTAAAACCAAAGACACAGATTTAATATGAAAAACCTTTCGATACGAAGAAAAAACCATGGACACAGCCAACCACTATTTTCACTATTTCATGAAGTGTTATAAAACAACATATGTTTATATATCAAACCATAATCCGCCCCAAAGCTCCCGACGGACCTCCACTTCGCTCACGAGGTTAGCCACCTCCATAAAAATATTGATTACAATTCAACAAGTGTCCTATGAACGAACATTTCCACTCTCCAGAGAGTTTGTACTGCATGCAAGAAATAGGCAAAGACGTCGCTGAAGTCTGTGACCCTTTGAATCCTTGTTCTTTATCATATTTTACGTGGCAAAGGAAAGTTTTACATGATGGCAGGCTCCCTTGCTTCTTAAGCAATACTGTAGTATTTATCAATACTGCCATAATCGTCCCATCCCAGCTCATAGCATGATCATCATGATGTTTGTACCAAAAGCCACTAAACCATTTGTACAGGATAGGAATACCAGGTACAGAACAACATCAGCTCATAAAAAAAAAAATTAGAAGTACAATTGATTAACCACAACTCAAAATCAATGGTATAGGTATGTGACGCACAACATCAGCTCATAAAAAAAATTAGAAGTACAATTGATTAACCACAACTCAAAATCAATGGTATAGGTATGTGACGCACAACATCAGCTCATAAAAAAAATTAGAAGTACAATTGATTAACCAAATGGAATGTTGATAAGGTACCACGCGTCTAGGAAAGGATCAAAATGGCATCCTACACGAATTAACAGCTACTGATAATTTACATAACTCAGTACCATCAGGCGAGTGAAAACTCTTCCTTATGCTTCATTAGTTCCCACATTAACAGTCTCCGACTCCCAGGTTTATTGCTTAGAAGAATGGCTGTCGTCCGGCAGGAACTAATATGGTTCATGCACAGGTCGAAAGCTAATGATATCATATCACCATAAACATGATGTTTATAAAACTGATATATTTGATGAATTAGAGAACTTGCTCATTTGCTGCTGTCTTGCGGGATTTTGGCCTTGCTACAACGTGTAAATGGGGACACAAAGGCCTTGGTGCCCTAGTCTCCATATCAAATCCTCGCACACAGACAAATCCTGCATTGCATTTAAGACAGCCACAGTCTGACTTTCGCTAGAATGCCATTGCTGATATGAAGCCTAGAAACTGCTTCAGTTCATGACCTTCGTGCATATGAAATGTAAGTTCATGAATAAATATGCACATGAGTTCTACTTTTCATTAGTTTCTCTCTCTGTTTATATTGGCAATCAAGTTCTTTAGCCTTAATCATTCCACTATTCCAATTTTGTTCACTATATCAGGTTATCTTAAAAGGTACAATGACTCCAGATCAATTATAGGGCCACTATGAATAATCACAAAGTGAAAATCATGAGTCTTGTATAATTATCGAGACACTATAAAGTGTGATTGAATATACTATGATCTAAAATTTTGTCCATATCACATGATCTACATTTTGCAAAACCTTTTCGGTGACAATTGGCAAGAAAATATTTCCCAGGAATAGCATGTGACGACAGACAAATGGAAGTATTTTTTATACCTCTCCAGAAGCATTGTTGTATTTCTTCTGTTGTTAGACCTACATAATCAAAATAACTGTTGTTGATACTATTACAAATAAAATTTCGTTGAATTGTTTGTGCAATGGTGACAACCTTTGAATATGGTAGGCACTGAAGTCCCAAAGAAGACCATGCGCCTTTGCAAGTTCCATAGCTGCTCCCTTTCAACATGTATCGGGTTGTGGCTAGATGTGTGGTCAGCAAAAACCTGTATGTCCAGATACAGTCTCAAAAAGTGTGTCCATGGATACAGGAGGCTAACAAGTACCAAGACATTAGATGTTGCTCGGTATACCTCGTTGACTTGAAAGTAAGTGCCATTAAGCGGGAAACTACCCCTCATAGCTGTTCGACAAGGAACCTGTTCATGTTCCAGTAATTTATCATTAGCTGAAATGTGAATGGAATTTCTGTAACTAATAGGCATTCTCTATTTATGTTACAAGTTTTACTGTGGTTGGAAAAAAAGAGAGCCGTTTAAAAATAGCGGTACCAGAGAAGAGGCACTAGACGGTACCAAATAGGTTGGATCGGTACCAAAAAAAAAAAAAGTGGAACCGGTACCATATAAATTTCCTTTTCTTAATTCACTAAAATCCTTATTTTTATAACAGCCATTAAAATTTTAATGGGAGAGGTACCTCCTGGTACAGCGGTGGGTACTTTTTCAACCGCAGTAAAATGCCTCTATTTATATTACTTAGATCCGTTAAAAGCTAAGCAGTTAATTCACCTAAACCATATTCAAATCAATTATTGCTAGGTTATAGGGTTCCTTTACCAGGATTGTGCCTCTGACATATCTAGATTGGTTTTCATGCTCAGCAGTACAATTGTGGCACATCTCATTATTGCATAAACCACCCTCCGTTAGAGAGTCACAGCATTGTTTTGGTGCCTGGCTTATTTCCTTTATTTCGTCTGCACAGTAGTCATAAAATTAGTGAAAATCAACTTGTATCTGTTCCCCATATGCTCAAAGAAAATAAGCTTGCCTGGTGTCCATATGGCCAATAAGTACGGGGTAGGATCATCAGGTTCCCGTGGGTCAAGTCCTAGCTGGTAATCAATTGCCAAATCAGGAACTATAGTTTGAAATGCTTAAAAAAAATAAATAGCAGCATCTCACCTGGTGCAAAAGTGGATGTGAATCTGGCAGCTCGTACCTGCAAACACAGAAATTGCAGTTAAAGAATAAATATCTTCTTAATGAATAGCATTATCATGGACAATAACAATGCTGCAAGTCTAAAGCGATGCAAGTTAAGGCTAAGCAAAAGAACACTATAACTGGTAAACGGATCAAATAGGTAAAAATTAAGGTTGAAAGCTTCAAAAAATTAAAAGATGTAGTGAAAAGCATGCTAAATACCCCTTCAAAAAAATTTGACTATCAGATGTAGTAAAAAAAAAATATCAGATGTAGTGATCACATATGGGAGGTGCAAAAGATAAATATGTAGTCTTGCCCGTTCACTACTTGATAAATAATGTGTAAACAATGCTTAAGAAAATTCAAGGTTGAACTCTATTGCAACTGTAATGTTCTCCCCCAATTTTACTTAAAAAAGTTGTGATAAGTTCCAACTTGAAACTTCTTCATATGTATAGAAAATTCTTTACCCAAATTTTGGAATCTTATAGAGATTAACGTTTCAGGTTTGAATTTTCATGCATTTTCACCTGATATTTTCTCAAACAAAAACTAATTCACCACTTACACATAATGTTCCGTTCGAAGCCTATGCACATTCTTTAGTTTAGGTACAGGAATTGAAGCTGCTTCAGTACTAATAGCAACCAATGCTTTTGCAATATCATCAGACTGGACTTCCTTATTGCTTTCCTTAATGCAATTTTCCAAGTTCTGTGCAAAAGCTTCCATGTTAAGCTTTATTGTTGGGATTTCACCATCTTCATAAAAATCCTCAATATCATTTTCCAGCGTTCCTAGAGACTCTTCCTCTCTTGGACTTGCAGGCTCCTCGATTATTGGCTCTGAGTTCTTAGGAATAAATTCTCTTGCATTGAAACACCCCTCAAGCCGAGGCAGATGAGTTGAATTCATAGTGTACATGCTGCTATTCTGGAAAGCAAATTGATTGCTTGACTGCACTAAGCTTTTCTCCTGAGGAGCAGGGAGTGCAAGCCTTGCACTTCGTTCCAAACACAATTAAGAAAAAAAATAAAGAATCAATATTTAGGTAAACAGAAGTGAATATCCTAAGCAGGATCAACTGAAGTGGCAAATATACTTGTGATGCACACAAAACTTATACAAATGTAGTATGTGCATAAGGACCAATGGATTCACAGCTCCAAGTGAGGCATGGAATAAAGTTGGCTAGGTGTCTCACAGTTTCTCTTTGCGCCCTTAGAGAGAAGGTTATATTGTCATACTGTTTTAGTGGCGGTACTTCCAAATTCAACTAATGGAAGTTACAAGGTTTATGTGTGCACACTGTGAAGGTACCAGTTATGCAGACCAGTTGATGAGCCTTTAAGTCCACTAGTTGCCCCAGAAGGCACTTTTTTTTAAAGTTAAAACTACGAGTGAAGTTGTACACAAAGTGTGACAATACCTTGCAAAGGCACTTGCAAAATGCTTGCACTCACTCCTCATTGGGCATGCATTGCAATTTGGCTTGCTTTTGGTACAAAAGACCTGCACGGTTGATGGGAAGAAATGTTTTACTCATCAACATGTACATATAAAAGAAACAAGTGTGACTCAATGCACCTCTTATTTTTGGATTAAAGTTGAAAGGGAAACCAAAAACAAAAAGGAAATCCGAATACACCTCTTATATTGGTAGAGCAAGATTATCTGCAGATTAATTTTGGGATTTTGAAGTTCTATTACAGTAGAAGTATATATCAATCATAAGGGTTGTAATAGCAAGTGCAGCCTTTTTAAATTAGAGGCATTAGAATTATAATGAACTGTATATTCACATTTGACAGCACAAATACACAGGCTATTCAGCTAGTTTCAAGAGATAAATGCTCATGAAGTACCTTTCCAAATGTGATCATCTGATAATGTAGCTCATATCTGTGAAAAATATGACAATTTTGGTAATTATTTCTTGCGGAACTTATTTTTGAATGATATGCAATGGAATTGCAATTCAAAACAAATACTACTTCCCAGAAAAGAATGCATTCGTAGGATCTTTTTCAGACAGATAGTAGTCATGAAAAATAACTTGGGCGCCCTATTTAATCATCCGGTTGAGACTGAAAGTCATGCGCATGCAATTTGGAAAGGAAAACATACAATTAAATGCACATGCACCTTGAAAAGGAAAAAAAGGCAATTAAGCATGCATGCACCAGAAGCTAGAATGGCATTTAGGGGTGTAAATGGTACGGATAATATATCCATCTTTATCTGAGCCTAGAGGGGTTTAGGGGGGTTCAGATTCATCCACATCTGATACAGATATTCAGTGTTTGACACTGTATCTGAATCCAGACAAGTCGGATTATGATTTCGTATCTATTCATATATCTTATCAGACATAGATAACACTAACCATCCAAATCTGAGAAAATATAATTATCCATATTTATATATATAGATATCCATCT
Organism: Paspalum notatum; assembly: GCA_022530915.1. NCBI lineage: Eukaryota > Viridiplantae > Streptophyta > Magnoliopsida > Poales > Poaceae > Paspalum > Paspalum notatum. The sequence goes on from CM039692.1 coordinate 33,231,093, forward strand.
GTATCTAATCCGTTTACACCCCTAATTGCATTCTTGTAGTAACAAAATTTGAACGCCAGAATTCCATTTCTTTAGGGAACGAAGGGAGTATGATTATTCAACACTTTGAAGCAATTTTTTTGTAACTCACAATGTTTGTTGATCGAGTTTACAAAGCCGAGGCCAAATATACTTCTGTATAGTTTCCAAGATAGGATATCTGTGACAAGGGGACAAAAGGAAACAATGGAATTATATTAAACTGAAAAAACAAAAATCCACAAATGACTTGGTATGGACAATACAGGACACTTACAACTCTAAGAGATGTAACTGTAGAGATTCAGGAAGGGGTTGAATGGGCACCCATCCCAGTCTTACACATATACGACCAACATTGGTGTCAACCTGAGTCGGAAAAGCATTGCTATGTGAATATTAAATTCACTGGAGGCAAATTAATCACTTCACAAGCAAGTTGAGGAAGGCTAGAGATAAAACCCAATATAAGCCACCAGCAAAAAAGAAAAAAATATAAGAAAAATTTATATAAAATATAGAAAGGGTTCATAAGATTTATAATAGTAATATAAGAAGGCATTAATAGAAGCTTAGTTCATGATTCAAGCACATGGCTCGCTGATTTCCACGCAACTATAGAAGGACAACAGAAAAATACTTACAGGGAAGGCAAGATGATGAAGGGTGAGAAGACGAACACACTCAACACTTTTAAGCCCCAGTCCTCGTATACTTAACAGGTAATCCCTGACAATAAACCAAATATATTTTAGTAAAAATACTTCTCACTTGTTAAGTGCATGATTCTCATATAAATGCATGTAGTTTCTTACAGACTACAGAGTCATTCACTGTCCTGGTCTATTAAAATTTACACCCTTTTGTATACTAGTAATAAAGTTAACATCACAGAACTTCAATGTTAGGTGTACAGTATTGAATTTTATATACTGATTTCAATGTTGACTTCAAAATGTTGCACCTTTAATCATTCTGGTCTAGGGTACATCTCAATCAAAAATAAAAAGAAAAAAATGCACTAGAAATGTCAGCACCAAGAGATGAGTGAAATGATGTAAACATAGCATCTTACTTTGCCGAGTCTGGGGGGATATCTCTTAACCACTCAAGATCAATGCTCCCATGATCTCTAACCAAACGATTCAGGAAATTCTGTAAAACCACCAGTTTTACTGTTAAGAAATTTGGGAATGGCGATAACTTGTGCTGCAGTAGAAAATCTCCTTATGGTAAAACTCATCTCCATGATAGGGCCGTTTGTAAAAAAGATAGATAAAAACTGACTAGATAAAAGCATTGTGCACATATGAAAATTTTCAACTGTTCAAACCTAGGGTTAAGGGATAATTAATAACAATGTCATACAAGCTCTGAGAATAAAAAGGTTAAGGGCCTGTTTGGAACGCAGAAATTTCACAGGAATCGTACAGGAATTTCACAGGAATCAGTTCAATTTCACAGAAAAAACGTAGAAATGGGGGAAAAATCCTCCATTCCAAATAGCCCTTAATGTCAACCAGACATAGGTGGTTCATATGAATCATAGTTAATCCTAGTGACTATTGAACTATTACCTGGATTCGCTCTGCTAAAATGTTATTCATTCCCCTTTCCCGAATGGCATGAGATATTGTTTGTACATCTGCACACCTTACTGCTTCCCAATCTACAGAGTCTCTTCTTCCAAAACTTCTTTTTTTCATCTGTCCTTCACTGCAGGCCTGCCTTCGCAATTTATCCCAGTCAAAATTTTTTGTATCCTTTTTACTTGTAGTTCTTGTTTTCTTTGGCCTTGATGCTTGTGCTGCTGTATCTGATACTCCATTATAGGAAGTAAAACCAGATTTCGAAGTATATACATCTTCTTTTCTTGTTGCTTCTACTGTCATTTCACATGTTGAAAAGGATGATTCATATTCCTTCAAGTTTACTGCTTCAAAACTAGTCTTTCTGTCATTGTGTAACTTTACTGCATGGTTAAGTTTTTGTCAAGAAGTTAACGCTTAACAGACAAGTATATCATTTTGATGAATGGCAGAAGAAAGAGATGCAAACTGACCTGGAAGCTCTGGGCTTGTTTTTGAGGAGTTCAGAGTGGTGTCGGCGGTCTTATTGCTGCTCCACTCTGGCACATAGGAATTAAATGGCATGAAAAGAGGACTCATGCCATTTTTTATGTTTGGTGAAGCAGAATCTGAAGGACTGTTGGAAGATGTTGAAGAAACATTTGGTTCATTTCTGAAGTTCAGTTGTTGGTCATCAACAGTAAAGATAAATGGTGTTGTGGAGCTAGAAGGAATCACTGGGTTTTTAAATCCAAAATCGCTTACTCCAGCCATTTGGAGTCTCCGGCATTCAATTCCACTGGTTGTGGTGTCGGTTCCTGCTAATGGCCTTCCATGGTCAAAATTGTTTCCCAGATTATAATAAGCTGCCGCTGAACTACTGCAAACAAAATTTCTAGGTATCCCAGAACTCAAAGATAATGTTGATGGAATAGTATCCGAAGCTACATTTTGAGAGGATGAGATCTCCTTCTGGATATGTATCTGTTGCAGGAGTTCTGTATGGCTTAATTCTACTGAGGAGAAATCTGGTAATTGTTGTTTTTTATGTTCGATTCCTGTCCCTTGGTGATTGCAAACACTTCCATTTGCTGATTTGTAATAAAAGGAATAGGTTTCACCGTCAATCAATTCACTATCCCTAGTATTGCCCTTTTGTTCCATGTGTATCTTCTCGTAGGTCATTGATAGTTCCTCACAACCCACTTCTAGATCAGATCCGGCACCATTGCAGGAAAGGCCAAACATATTTTTCTCTACTAATGCACTCGTGCTGATGGTTTGTTCATTGTCTTGTGTGGTAGCATCATCCATACAATTGCTATTGCCTGAACGTGAAGGAAAACTTGCGGCAAGGGCCATATAGGCAGAGCTGTAGTTTGTCAAAATAGCAGTCATAAAGAGAACTTGTACGTAAGATCTAGTGTTGAAGCACCTCTATTGTGAATGTCATACCTTGAAAGATGATCAGCTACATTCTGAGTGAGGAATACTCCTACTACAGAGTCAACTACAGATCCTTTCCAAGGAGAAAAGCGCCTGTCCCCTGATAAACAAGTGGTTGAGAAATTAGCCATAACCACAAGCTTCCCCATTGATTCAAGGCAATTCTTTTTTTTTTCTCTCAAATACGCAGGACAGCTGCGTATCATTTATATTAAGAAGAAAAGTGGGCATCAAGGCAATTCCAAATTTTACCTGTCTACTGTATTTTCTCTAACTTCTTTCACTTACAACTCTATTGGTCAAAGAGAACAAGATCCGAGCCTACACAGTCACAGCTTGCCATCATAGTGTCTCACATAACTAAAGATTAAGTAGCTAATATATTGGCAAAGATGAGCTTGAAAGTTATTTATTTTATCATTGTATGTTGAAATCTGAGGTTCAGCATCACAATTTCACAGTTATTTAGCACATGTAGGGCACTTTCACAATTAAATTCAATAATGGCAAATCTGCAACATTTCAAGGGTTATGAAATTTGATCGGCCTAGGAAAAATTAGGCGGCGTAAATAAAAAAGAAATAGGCACCCAAATTCGAGTCAAAGAGGACTTAGACTTGGATGGTAGGGTTAGACCCCCCACACCACCCACCAACATAGATATAGGCTTAATCCCTATTTCCAGGACTATGTAAACATATACTCTGTTAGCTGGCATGCTCTTGACAAAGCATTATTAGAAGAAAGGGAAACTTATTGCAGCATAGTACAGACATTCAAATTTATTTACAGTAGTACCTTGAACAAGTCGCATGCGTGCTATAAATGAATTAGCACGGCCTTGAAACACATCTCTTTCTTGCTGCCACCATCTCTCCTTTTCAACATCAGTCCCATTCGGCTCAGATGCTTTCCCCATCAAAAGGTCCCAAACTCTTGTAGTCTCATAATCCAAGTCAACCTTAGCTCGAGGCCGCTGCTTTTTAACTAACTGCAAGGGCCTCTCATGTGGAACCATCATACCAGCACCATATGGGACAAGAGCACTTGACATACCATCTGTTCTTTCAAAACAAATAACAGCAGGCGTGGTGAGAGATAAATGCATCTCAGTTCTGGGTACCTGTTTGATATTCAAATCAAGATGTTCCAGTCTTGATGCGACGCCTTGAAGGAGATCCATATATTGTCCTGTTGATGTATTTACTGACCTCTCTTCTAGTACTTCACTGTGAGTATCAAAATTGATTCTTTTATTGTCTAGGGTCTGAGGTGAAGAGTTTGGAGAAGTCTCTTCTGATATTTTAGGTCCATTAGATCCACCATAAAAATTGCTTCCGGCTAAAAAACTGTTTTCCAGCTCATCATTCAGTTGAATGGAACTGGAACAGTACGGCCGTGCCTTTTTTGAACGCTTTTTGGTCATAAACTTAAAATTAATGCAGGAACTTCCATACGGAGCATCCATGCATGGCTGTGGTAGTGGCGTTGATGCCTGTAAAGTATTATTCTCAAGATCCATAATAGGAAAGAAGAAATTTCTGCGGATTCGGGCTGATCGCTTCTTTTTTATCCCGCCAGCTTGGCAAAATGCTAGCATCTCAGTTGCAGCCCTCATAATATGGTTCTGCACTTCCGACACTTTACTCATCTGACTTCCTGTGGGCTCCATGTCATGTAAAGACCTAGCTGAGGAAAGAAAACCATCTGCCCCAGAATAGTTTAATTCCAGGTATTTTTTGTTCCCTTGCATTACTGTTTTTACCAACCTTTCCTCAATACACAAACCGGACTTACTTTTGGCATCAGGTTCACAAGTTCTTCCCAGATTATCTTGTTCTCCGTTTATTTCTGTACCAAAAGATCCAGAAGTTGCATTTGAAACTTCCTGTGTTGGTGGTGTCACCTCTGGCAAATGGATGTAATCATCCAACAATTTGTTCAGTCTAAGACTCATGCCAATAGCTAATTCTCCTGGTGAATCTTCCATAACTTGCACCCCATGTCCAATCTGCACTTCTGATTCTGAGCAGACAGAACTTTGAGCATCAACGGATTTCTGGTAGTTGTGGTGGTGTGAGCTGGCCTTTGACAAATGGTATGACTGCGCACCTTGTTCATTGGGTTCAAATTGCAGGCTTCTTCGAACTGGTGCAGTGCTGCTTCTAGCTGGAATCACTGATCCTCTAGAGATTGATTTATCACTAACAGGATCAGAGCACTTCTCCAGAGAGCTGAGATTTATTTTCTTCCTGACATAACTTCTCTTGGGCTTTTGATTCGGAGATTTTCTATCTGGTGTTGAATCAGGGTTTTGCACTTTGGTGACCTTATTCTCTCTGATTACCTTTGGTCTGTGTTTTTTCCTCCGCGCCTTCATTTTCGGTGCTGGTGTTTCCTCATTCCTGAACATTTCAGTTTTCTCAGCACCTGCACTCCGCATCTCAATTTGAGTTAGTGATTTCTCCTTGGGTACAACTGGTGTTAACAATGGTGTGTGTTCACCCTGGTTGATTTGTGTCTTGGGCCTTTTTTGCATAGGCTCATACATATACACATTTTCATCAGTGATACTTTCTGAGAGTAGGGTGGTTGACTCTTGAGAATGTTGAACTCGTGTTTTCAAGGTGTTAGCAGTTGCTAATTGTTGCAGTTGGCTAGTTTCTGGCCCATTGCCAGTGTTGGATGCTTCATCATACAGGCTATTCAGCTGAAGATTCCCAGAATTGTATTTATCTGGAGTGGCTAGCTGTGAAGGATTTGTTGTCATATCACCTGCAACAATGTTTGATGTTCTTCCAAGTGACAAGAAATTACTCCCAGCAAGCTGAATGGAAGCTCCTTCAGAATATATAGAGCAACAACAAACAAAAGCTATTCAGTGTATTCATAAAGTATGGTGATCCAGCCACAGAGATAAACTTACATGACACTGGGAAAGAACAAGATCAACATATGCTTACCCTCTGAAACATCAGGCACGGCAGGGGCAGGCATAAAGCTGTGAGATGGTGGCAATCGTGGCCTCAATCCCCTTCCTATCAGCTGCTTATGGACCATCAATATACTAATAGGCACCTGCGTGCACCCCGCAGGTATATGCCAGGACGGTTGGATGGAGGGGCCGTCGTGTTGCTCAGAAGCGCGGCTTGTCGGATTTGACAGAGCAGATTGTGGAGCAGAAATTCCCTGTATTGTATTCAGCACGGAAGAGGAGCATGACGAGAATAAGGCTGGCGAGGCAATCGAGCTGCTGTTGCCTGCTGCGGCTGTATTAGCCAGATTTTGACAGCCTGAGTTGGGCACCCCAGCACTCAGGAACAGAGGCCTGTTTCCAGGAATGTTTGGATCGCCTCTCCCCGCAGACATGCCCGTGTCAAAATTCACCAGGTTTTCAGGAGTAGCAGAGTCTGCAGAAATTACAAGATCACATCAGAGTAAGGACAGCAAAGAGAAGGGGCTAAAACCTCCCCAAACTCCCCTGTGAAAATTAACACCAAAAACAATAATACAAAGTTTGTAGATTCTTAGAATCTTGCAATCAAACACAGTTTGTATGGTTTGCGAGGTGTTTATCTGAGGTGTGCTGGGGGAGACCACGGAGCAGCTTCAACCAAGGGCACCCCAGTTCTCGCAGTTCATTAAGCTCTAGCTTATCTGCTTTGTAGAATAGATTTAAGTCAAGCGTTGGAATTGGCAAGGCCTTGCAAAATCGGGAAAACTGGTCCTGTATTGTTGTATGAACCTGAACGCCAAGACTTTGTCCTGGAAAGGCAATGGACAGGGGCTAGTCCCTAGAACTCAAAAAAAAAAAAAAATCTTTGCATCTGCTAATCGAACAAAGTTTGTAAATTATTTGCATTTAGCAATCGAACTTACAGTATTCCAGCTGGATTCATGATACTGGACAGAAAAATACAGGTCAAGGAGAGATCAGCAAATTATTCCAGGCAGCCTAAAAGGAAAAAAGGACAATGGGCACAAAATCCCACGGATGCAAGGACTAGAAGATAATAATATCTCCTTCCTATGCTTGTCTAGCAAAAATGCAGAATCTTAGGCGTGACAACCATGTTGTCCCTACATCAGAAACGAAAAAAAAAAGAACCTCCTTTAGTGAAAACCTCGATTTTCTACCGCTCTCACTCTAGAGGCAGGCACTAGTTGAACCCAACAAAAGGATTTGGAAAGCAAATAAACGGAAGAACACGTTGAGCGCACACACTCTTAGAACAATTCCATCCAAGCAAGCAAGCGTTTCTTACCAACACAAGAATAAATCAACCCAAGTTCGCTCCTGTCCATTACAGGTGAGTGGGGCTACGCGAGGGCGGCCATGGGCGGACGAGAGCGGCGCCTTGCTGCGGGTCAGGCCCGAAGTGGAGGAGGCGGGCTACTAGAGAATAAAAGGTTCCATGGAGGTAGCGGCGTGCTTCACTTCGGTGGAGGCAGAGGGAGTGACAATGGTGTGAGGCGGACAAACGGGCCTCGGAGCAAGGGTGGACGTACAGCCGCTGGAGAGAGGAGGGCCAGCGAATTGGGAGGAAGCGCCACGGATGGGAACTCAGAAGTTGACGCCGGACCGGCGAGCGGGGAGGACTGGAGGAGGCACCGATCGAGAAGGGGGAGAAAGCACCGGCGTCGGGGAAGGGGACAGGAAAGTGAATGATATCGGACCAGGGCAAACGACGTAGTTTTTAAAAGATGCGTTTAGCGCCCGAACGTCTCGTCCGAGCGCCACCGTCGACCAGTTATCTAATTTTTTTTTCAAATGTGGCGAGAGAACTGCAAATTATTTTTTTTAAATAGAAGAAACAAACAAATACAAAATGAAAAATAAACTCAGAACACAACCCACTCATACATCTAACACAAAACAGACCATAACTAACTGGTAAAGCCAGCTAAAGAGGTAGGAGCACTCTTTAGAAGGAGCTTCGGCAGACTACGGTGAAACATCACACGTAGCCTTCGTCAACTACTCGGACAAGAATTGTTTGTATCTAAGGTACATTTCCATCAAACACACAAGCCTTTATGTGTTTCCATAATTCCCATCGGACTAAGATGACTAAATTGAACCCTTTACAAAGACGTTTGGGGAGACATGTGGCAGCCTTGCACCACTAGGCTTCGAAGCGGCTCGAAGAGCTAGCCACAGGAACCAAGCATGGTCTTCATCGAGATTGACCCACTTCCCTGACGAAGACACAACGCGGGAGAATCTAATGGATAGATTCCTCCGCTAGTCACAAAAGGGGTAGGCCGGCCGGTGGGATAGCCCGCGTTTTAGCCAAGCAATCTGAAGTCAGCATCGATTTTTAATGGCCAATCAAACAAAGAATTTGTAGTTAGAGGGTGCCCAACTCCTCGAGACCTATGGGTGTCATATATCCACGGGTACCTTAAGAGCACGAAATATAACCACTCTGCTAGGTGCCGAGTGGTCTACCTTGGAGCCCACGGTGCAATACGACGTGGACTGCTAGGGAAGTTCTACTAAGACTCTATAATCAATTGTAATATTACTCGGACTCTTCCATGTAACCATTATCCTCGAACTATATAAGGAGGGGAGGGGCACCCTAATTTGGCATCACCCATATAGGGATCCATCTAGCGATCTACCTATGGATCCATCTATCCATCCCATCTAAGTGTAGCTTTGTTGTGGTATTTGCCCACGACAAGTAGATTTGTAGTCAGTACGGGGGGTTTCGTGAACTACCGTCTTGATTGCCAAGCCTTCGAGGCTCAAGGATGAACGTGAGAGAGATTTAGAGTAATTCGGGATGAATCCCTACGTCCACTATGGTGTGCTGAGCTTGTATTGCCAGTTTTTGGTGTTATTAGTGAGAGTATGAAGCTCTCGTGCGTGTATGTTCTCTTTTTCCTTACAATGCCCCTCCCCTTTATATACCCGAGGAGGGGAAGAAGAAGAAAAGGAGGGGGTGCTACAGTCCACAGAGTATAATGCATGACACCTTTGAGTTGTCCTTTACCGTGGTGATATCGAGACCGACCAATCGGGAGGCTTCAACCCCCGTCGGTCGGGGGATGACCCATGTCACCGCTCTCTCGACTAGGGCTGGTCTGGGGCGTCCTGGTCGTTGTGTTTCCCTTCGCCTTAAATGCTAAGGGAAGGATGTGACAAGGCATTCCCATCCCCTAAAGCGCAATGATGGCGGGTGGCGTGCTGCAACCCGCCATTCCGTCAAGCGGTGGTTCCAGCATGTTAGGCCTCGGCGCAGAGGGACATGTCTCGTTCAATGCGTCTAACACAAAGGTAGGAAATGAGAGAGAGGGCCTTTAAATAGGAGCTGGCTTGAAAAGTTAGCCATTACTGTTGAAAAGCGCAATCTGCGAGACCATCTAACGATCCGAAGGGTGTAATTTTTAAATCCCTTTTTAACGCCACTACCTAAGAGATCATCGGATGGTCCGATGGTGGACCATCGGACAGTCCGATGTGTTAAGCACTTAGGACGAAGCACTGGCGCACCTCCCTATCTAGAACGTTTGATGGTGCATCGGACGGTCCGATGCGTGTTACAAGCTCAAGGATGCCTTGGACAATCCCGCTGTCTAGAATGTCCAATGGTGTATCGGACGGTCCGATGCACACGAAAACTTGATTTTGCGCTGTTTTTGAAACAGATCCAAACATAACTTTTTCGAGGGGGTTTATTTGAGTGAAGGTGAGTGTGTTTTATCACATTATATGTGATTGAGCTTTAGGACCAAGATGCACTCAAAATTAAGAATAACATTGAGCTAGGTCTATCAAGCTACTCACCTCGACCTCCCTTGACAGTACAACTATCTATAAACTAGCAAAAAACCATAAGTTACCGTTTGGTTGGTAGACAAAGTAGGATGGGATGGCTCCATCCCTATTTTTTGGGATAGGATGGTCCCATCTACATGTTTGGTTGGAGGGATACAATCGTCTTTTTTTAGTTGGAAGGATCTCACATTATTGGGATAAACTCTATTTCATAGCGTTAACAACTCCGTCAATGGGCCCTCCTTGTAAGTGGAAGACACATCTTCCTCCTCCCATCGCACCTCCTCCATGCATAAGCCGCCGCCGTTGGAGCAGTACCGTCGCTGGTCCATCCGCATCGTCGTCTCTGCCGCTTGATCTGCATTGCTCGCTAGTCCATCCACCTCCGCGTCGATCTGCACCACCACCTCTATGTCACCTAGTGCCCGCCGGTCCATCCACCTCTGCACGTCCGTGAGGGTGACACAGGGAGGGCACGGGCGGCCGCGCGTCGCCTCTCCTCCTTCTCACCGACGGCGCTGCACGCACCGCCTCTCCTTCCCGCTCAGTAGTGCGGTCGACCCCACCTATTCTTCTCCCTATCCGATGGCGCGGCCAGCCTGCCTCTTCTTCTTCCTACCCGGCGGCACGGGTGGCCTGCCTCTCCTTCTTCGGAGCTACGCGGGGTTGGCTGCAGAGGAGGCAGGCTAGGGCCAGATGTGGAGGAAAAGTGGTGGGGGTAGGCGGTGGCCTTACCAACGATGGGCAGGGATGGGCAGAGGCCGGCGTTTGTGGGCGAGTGTGCAGGAGAGACGAAGAGAGGACGCCATAGCAGAGGGACAGCATGATCCCGGTTTCGGAAAGGGATGAAGTAGGATGACATCTCACAGGTATATTCCCCTATGTGGGATGTCCCTGTCCCTCTTTCTCCTGAACCAAACACTGCAAAAAGTGGGTTTGTCCCATCCCGTCCCATCCTGCCCCTTAAACCAAACGCCACCTAAGTGTCCTTCTTTTGACTTTGCGGCACTTAGAGCTACTAATCCTTGATCTTCTTTCTAGGTGATCCAATCCATAATTGTTCTTCATGAAAAGGAAGTTGAGGGGTCTCCTTTGGTCAACCAATGAGCATGTTCTTAATAAAATATCCTTCATGTCACAAACTCATTGGTAACACAATTTAGGATTGTCATTAATCACCAAAAACTTTACCGCTAAGGGTCTTGTTTCTCACAACATCTAACTTGCGGAAACGATTGTGTTGCCGGGACCTCGCTCCTCTTGAGACGGTACAAAAACATTCTGGTTGGCGTCAAGTGTTACTACATAGGCGTGCCACTAAGCTTGACCTTGGAACTAAGGTTGTCGACTCGATCGCAGTTTGTTGTCTTGCATGCAGACAACATTGATAGTTAAATGTTTTGGAGCCTATCTGGTGATCGGCTTCACACCATGTCAATCGATTATTGAGCAACTGATTGCATGAGAACATGCGTGAGGTGCTTTGCAGCACCGCAATAAAGGTAGATAACTCGCTTTATAAATGGTAACCATGTTCTCAAGATGTAAAACTAGACAAATCCTCCCAAACAGGAACATCTCAGGATAAGAACATGTGTAATAACTAAACATGAACATTCCATATCAAAAGAGCAATGCCAAATCTAAACATGCAAGGAGCCCGGGCACAGTAACCAAACAGGAACATTCCATAGCAGAAGCTAAGAGCCGTGCCCTTCCACTGTGATAGACCTGGGCTTCGGATGGTCGTGCTTGAGGTAGTTGGCATCGGCCAGGGGAGGCTCGGCCATAAGTTTGATCTACATGTTGCGTTCGTTGGCCAAGAGGTTTGCTCACTCGTCCTAGGTGTAAGTGCATCTAGGAGGCCTTTCTTCAATCTCCTTGGGACGAGCCATGACCAGGGTTGGTAGTGCAGGAAAAGTTTAAGGACATGTGGTGCATTTTACTATAAATGGATGTCTATAGCTTGTGCATTTTAGCCAATTTCCTCTAATATTCATTTTCACATGTAGTTGCTTGCCCTCCTATGATACAAATACATCTATTAGGTTTGATCGTTTGACGAGAGTAGGAATGACTTTTATTTGTGGTGGAGAACTATAGATCAGCATTGGCAGTCTAATAAAAATCCCATAGGGGCCCTACACCTTCAAAATTGATAAACTAATTCTAAATTATTATTGTTCCTGCCATGTTACAAACAACCTTGAACCAGCTGAATCAAAGAATACACAAGAATAAGATGACAAGCGGATCAACCTATAAATCTATACAACTAGACAGAATCTGAATCATAAAGTTAGGGGGGAGGGTCTGATATACAAGTGGATAAGGTATTCCTGTGGTATGTTTGACTCATATGTTTATGAGTAATAGAAGCTAAATGTTGTGAAATCATGTGATGAAAATGTGGTTTGAATTGAAAGTCGCACTGCAAAGTAATTATCTTATTTATAGTTGTGATATATTGACATGCTTGTGATAGCATTATGATTGAATATGCTTGTTGTAGTGCAGGTGTTTTGAACTTACTTGAGTCAAATGGTGGAATTGGGCTTGGACTCAGGGGCGGAGACTAGACCCTGGCCACTCGAGCCATGGCCCAAGGCGTGGCCCAAAAAAATTCCCAACTCCTCTTCAGGTTTTTGTCCCATCTAGCTTCCGATGGCTAAAAACCCTGCCCTACCTCCTACCCGTTGCCTCCTCTATCCTCTCTGCATTGCACCGTCATGCCCCCACCTCCGAGGCCTCTCGGCTCCTGCAACCCTGCCCATCGCCGCCGCCCTTGTTGCCTCCCCGGCCGGCCCCTATTTCCCTCCGGCTGGTTTGCTCGGCGGCTTCCCTCCGATCGGCACCTGCTGCCTCCCCGGTCGGCCCCTGCTCAGCTCGCCTACTCCCACCCAGCACCCCGGACTCTCTGTCTTGGCGCATTTCCCTATCGCTCCATTTGTGAGTCGGGGCTCCCTGCCCGGCGCCCGCTGCTACGCGTCCCGGTCGCCCACTCATCTCTGTCCCTAATTCCAGCCTGCCCCAAGCGGCAGGCGGTCAGATTGCGGGAGCACGGCAACAGGCCGGCGGCAGCCCCTCGTCTCTCAGAGCCTCTCAGTCTCGCTGCGACACTGCTCAGCTCACTTGTCCTACTGCTCACTCGCTTTGTTACTCAAAAGGTGTTTGGGTAAGAAATTGAAGTGCTCTGGCCACAGAGATGTAAGATTCATGTGACTTGGCAACAGAGATGTAAGATTCATGTGATTATGTTTTGTCAATGAGCTGTTAACCAATTTCTTTTGAGAAGGCAGCTTGGCTAGTTCCTAATGATATGTCTTAATTGTATTGCATTGCCAACCTATCCGGTGTGCAAGTTTCTTTCCAAAATCCAGCAGGCCTGTGTTTAGCATTTCCTAATCAATTTTGCTCTGTAAGAGTACACATAGCCCTGAAGTAGACGGAATTGTTCGTCGCTAGATTTTTCAGATATTGCACGCATATAAAAAAAGTGATGTGCTGTTGTGCTCCATGAATGAATTGAACTCATTGAAGTTGGTGTGCTTTTGTCGCAAATGTGTCACAACCTGCCTTGGGGCTTCAGTGAATCCTGGCTCCGCCATTGCTTGGACTGTTTGGTGTTTGTTTTTTCTGGACGTAAAGATGACATCACAATGAAACCTAGTGCAGAAGATATATGCGCATGTGCCTTAATGGTATACCTATGCATGGGATGCATGCTCATATTCAACGGCATGCATGCACACATAGGTAGGCAGCGTGCATGACTTGACTTGATTTCCAACGTGTTGCCCGGCGTAGCATGAAGATGCCGGGCTAGGCACAGCACGAGAACAAAAGCATGCCGTACCGTGCCGACCTCTCGGCCCAAGAATGGCACGGGAATGCTCCAATCGAACCGTGCCGGCACGGGAGCCTGGGCGGCCCGTCGTACCGTGTCCACTGGGTGCCACATGCCTTGCCACGCTGCTTGCCGCTGATGCGCTGCTCGTCGTCAAGCGATGTGCTGTCGTCGCACCGTCGCAGGCGGGCAGCTATCGCTTCCACCAGGGTCCCCCGCCGCTCCCCCGCTCACCCTAACGCGCCGAATTCGGCTCCGGCCCACCTTCTCCTTCTCCTTTCTCCTGCCACCGCCGCCGCCATCTTCGTCTCCGCCGTCGGCGCGACCCCGCCCCCGCCATCCGGAGGCCGCCGACGCATCGGCACCCTCGCCGCGGCCTCCCCGCCCGCCGGCCGCTGCCCCACCACCGCGCGGCCCCACCCCGAGACCTCCACCGACGCCGTGCGACGAGCTTCCCCGCCGCCAACCCTGCCCCCGGCTCCGGCGTCCCCGCCTCCGCCGCCACCCTAATCCGGCTTCGCCGGAGCGCCGTCGCCGTCATCGTCCGCCATCGCCGCCGTCGCCGTGGAGCTTCCCCGCCCCAACCCTGGTCCAACCGCCATCCTGCCCCGCTCGGCCGGCGGCGCCCTCGCCGCCAGCCTCAGCCGGCCGGCCGCCCACCACCACCGCCGGGCTGGCCGGCCTCCCCGGCCATCTCTCTAAGGCCGGGGAGGAGATGGAGACCTCGTCGGCCATGGCGAACCCCAACCCCGAACCCTAACCCCGCGGCGACGGCGAGCGGCGGCGCGGACGGAGCTTGGGGAGGACGAAGCCATGGTGGCGGCGGCGGCGCATGGGAGGAAAAGGAGGCGCGGTGCGGGCTGTCGGGCCCGTGGGCCGAATTGCGCCAATCGCAATGAAGGGGAGGGGAGGTGGGTGGACGGGGGATCGTGTCCACCTGGGTGGATGCGATGATTTTTGGCCGCGGGCTGCCGTCGCTGCCGCATGTCATGCTGCCGGGACAAAAGCGTGCCGTGGCTGGACTTGCACTGGCTGGTGCTTGTGGATGTGTTGTTTAGGAGCAGCAGCATCGACATGCAGGGCCAGAAGTTGGTCCAGATTTGGGGAAATAAAAAAGATTGAGACCGATTCTGGATGGTGCAAGTGCAACCCAAAAAAAAAAGACGACAGTGGCATCTATGAAAAAATATTGTAAAATGCTTATATGTGACATTTTGCTAACACGTTCGTATAATAAAGATCAAGTTTTTACAATCAATGGGCTGGTAATCTCGTTCATTTTCTCATTTTGATATTTGCGTGCCTAATTCTTGGTTTTAGATTGACTTCTTGTTTTCGAGTCTTAACTTGTTTTGAACCATCTTGAACCAGTAAGTGATCCGATGATTTGGTTAGTTCATTTTTCTATATTTTTGCTTGAACTCAAAATTATAACTTAATTAATTCTCATCACTTTCTAGATAGTGAGTTTGTTATTTTTATTTTTGTAGTTTTAGGCACCCAATTGATGTGATTCTAGTTAGTTTAGTTGCAAGATTTTATCTAGTTTAATCAATTAAAATTTCAGCTCAATCAGAGTCAAGGGTTTTTTTCGCGGATTTAGTAACGTACCAGTGTTCTGTTAGAAATTGAAAATCATGATTTATTTAAGTTTCATGTTTTAGGATAAGTGGTAAAAATTATTTTGAGTTTCCGCAGTCATTCACGCCCTCTCCGGTTGCTGTGGTTAGCGTGATTTGATCTCTACAAATATTAAAACAAAGCATAATTTCTTCCTAATGGCTGTGGATGCATTTAATTATAGCTAGGTAGGATGCCACCAAGAGGTGAAGAGAACTCAACTGGGTACATAGCCTGGGCCCCATAGAGGCATAGACGTAGGTCTCAACATGCGACCCGTACTATTACATGTTTCTAAACAACTCTGATGGATTCTTTGGCAATGAGGCTCGTTTCATACCTGTTGGGGGCCGAAGGTTCTAACCCCCTGCGTCACCCATTTTTCGGTCTGTGAAATCGCAGGTTGTACCAGGTACACATCTTCGAAGGAAGCAATAGAGTTCCGAGGCAGGTGGGAATGGCAACGGAGCTGTCAAGCTGAGACACAATCCGAAGGTACATGGGGTCAGAGCGGATTAGCCATATCAAGCTGCGTCCAAAGATGGAAAACGAATCCTAGTCCGAAGGTGATAGCACAAAGATGCAGATAGGAAGCTTACGTGTATAAATTGACTACGTGTGTGTATTTACAAATATAGCCCATGTGTATTATTGGAAAAGTGTGCATCGAGGTGGTATGTGCAAGGGTAAAAGTATAAAACCACACCATTGTGTGGTGTCGGTTGACTCCTATAAATACCGGGGAGACCAACCGATACGGGGATAGGCTTTTGGAAGGGACATTTGTTCATCCCTTTTTTACATGACGTCAGCCCTAATTTTGTGATTCGAAAGTATAATAGTACTCTTATGTCATTCCTTTCATATTTGTGTATCCTTTGAATGTATAATCCTCGGGCAAAGAGCTCCCGACACTGACTTTCATTCTAACATGAAGGACTTCAATGGGTGAGATCCTCTCTATTTGATGTTGCCCTGTTGTTGCATCCTTTTGTGATATCAGGACCCAACAATACCTAATAACTACGTGATTTCCGCGCATTGCTGCGGAATTTAAATAGTGATTTCAGATAGTTTTAAAAAAAAGAAAAGGCTATTATATCCATTTATCTACTCAACGGAGAATAAATAAAACCGTGGAATTACCGAGTGTGGTTAGCAAGGTCCGTCTTTTCCCAACCATTGTAACGATTCTAGTGAACTCATATCTTAAAATAGCTTAAGAGGTTTGTAGAGTGGACATTTCATTATGATGTCAGTAGTATAGCTCAAGATGGCATCTTTTAATTAGTATCCTTGTTAAGAATAAAAGAGCAAAATGCCATCGACTTTATTTGTGAAATTTGTCATGAATAAATTGGAAACGTTTGATAGATTCAGCCTAGGCAAAATTGGCCACTGGACGCTAAAAAAATGACTTTTATCACAAACCACTAAAAAAATGTCTTTACCAAAGAACACTATAATTCTATGTCAATTAGCCAATAGACGTTATAGCACATATATAATAACATATCCTCAACCAATAGACCTGTAAAAGACAAATATCCCTCTTTCTCTTTCTCTCGCCTCCCACCAGGACGGCCCCTAGCCGGCGCCGCCTCGCCCTCCTGCGAGAGCCCCAGGCAGAGGACGCGCCGCCGCGGCTCCCTCCCCGCGCGAGCCCCAGCCGGTGCTGTCTCGCCCTTCCCTCGGGAGCTCCATGCCGGTGGCGCCTCTATTAACACCCGTCCGCACCCCCTCCGCGCTGCCGCCGGCACTAGCGCAGACGGCCGCAAGGGCGAGGCCGGCAAGACACAGCAGACGCAGCAGGACTGCAGGGTGGTGTCGAGCCCACAGAGGTCCTCTACATTGTCGTCTAGGTCTAGCTAGGAAACGGATTGTTGGAGACTGAGATGTCGGAGATCGATGCCATACTGCCCCTTTGTTTTTCCGTTTTTTGCCTTTTTCATTTGTGCTTCCGTTGATTTATGAGCTGACATGTGATAGGCTTGCAAGTCCCGAAGCTACATCTGGCTAATTACCATGAGTTCTGTTCATTCTTTAAGAGCACGTCGATTATAGCTGCAGCAGGTACATTTCATTGTTCCACGCATTCTGATTTTAATAAAGCCTACAATATTTATGGTGTTACCGTATCACATTAGCCAACTAAGAGTAAGAGTAAGGTTAATAATAGAATCCACTATGTGTTCTATGATGTTTTCATGTCATATGCAGCTAACTAAAAACCCGTTTATACAATAAGTTTATCCTTATGCAAACCGTATATTTAATATCTAGTCCAACTCTTTCTCTCACAGAGTGTCTTGGAGTATGCGAGTAGCCCATTTTAAGCTGGCTGTAAGTGAGCAGCCCGCTTTTCTTCTCTCTTCATTTTTTTTTTCCATGTCACCACAGATATGACGTAGCATTCCTTACAGCCCGCCTACATCACGTTATAATACTTGCTCTAAAAACCCACTTCTATAATAGATCTATCTTAGTGCAAGTTATACATTTAATACTTGGTCTACTCTTTCCTCTCACAAAAGTGTCTTGAAGTCTATGAAGAACCCACTTTGAGCTGACTACGAGCGAGCAGTCCGCGTTTCTTCTCTCTCCGTTTCTCTTTTTTTCATATCATCAAAAATCTAACGTGACACTTGTGCAGCCCGCTTATATCACCTTATAATACTTTCCGAACGTGCTGCCATTCCATCGATCTTTGAGCGCGGGGATTTTGAGTGGATTACGAGCGCAATACCAATCCGTGTGCGTGCTTGCTCGATAGCCCAACCTGAAACGGCTCTGAGATTTCTCCCGTTCCCTCTTAAAGGTGGCTTTGTTTCTGTGCTGCAACGTGGATTGGAATCATCCTAGTTGCTTTGTTTGGTGGCAGAAGGAAGACGACGCGTGGTGCTTCTAGAGGTCGTGAAAGTCTCTGCCAGTAATCTTAACTGCCATGGGTAATCCACACCTGATGGAGTGCGGGCGGGTCGGAGGCAGGGCTAAGAGAGAGGGAGAGGGCACATTTGTCTTTTATAAGTTTATTGGTTGATGAAATGTTATTGGTTGAGGAAATGTTATTATATAGGTTACAGTGTCTATTGGCAAATTGACGTAGAATTATAGTGTTTTCTAGCAAAGACATCATTTTTTAGTGGTCTGTGGCAAAAACCACTATTTTTCAGTGTCCTGTGGCCAATTTTGCCAACAGCCTATATAGCTGAGTAATACTACATCAGGTACTAATGAAATATAATAATATGGAGAGTCATCATAGAGAGATTTACCACCAGAAAATAGCAGCCAATCCTATTAAGATTAACATGTGAATATTACAGAATTGATGGGGAAAGAAAGGTGATTAGCAATAGTGGCGGAGGACGGAGAAAAAATAAGGTACGGCGAGTAATTTTTCGTCTAGTCATGAGGCATGCTTAGTGGTGGTAAAGGATCCTAAAATTTTGGTTACGCATTTTAAGGATCTGATCCAAAACGGATCGAATCATATTTCTATTCATTTTTAAACTAAAAATCATTGAGTATTTATTTGGATTGTGAATAAACCTTCAGATCATGACCCACTACCACCCACATGTCTAGATGTATCAAACAGAGTACGAGGCATACTGAGGATTGGTTCCAACCGTTAGGGTTTGATGATCGAATCCTATAAAACATGTGCCATTATGTGTTACAAATACAATGGATGTGTATGAAGCCCTCGTAATGTTCGCAATTGGGCTAGACTTAGTGTTTGGCTGCCCAAAAATATTGAGTATTAATATGTCAATGCTAGATCAAGGTATAATTTGGGTTAACGGAAAGGAAAATAATAGAAAGACCCAGAAAAAATAGTAGAAGATGACGGAAAGACGAAGGGAAAAATACTGGGGAATGACGGTAGAAGATGGCAGGGAAGAAAAAATAATCAAGATCAGGGATCGAACGCAAGACCCGTTGAGTCAAAGCAAGCCGTGTTACCACTGCGCCATAATGTTATTATCGGTTTTAGAGGTTGCTAAAACTAAGGTGTGGCGAAGTCAAAATTGTGTATGACAAAGTAGAATCGAAGCTAAAGTAATTTGTACACATATAAATGCAAATGTGATGATAACGTGCGAAATATAGGACATAGCATTGCAAATTGTTGCAATAGGCACCTTACGTTTCGGCATTGGCTTTGTCCTTTCAATCCATCCTTAATTATTTTCACTGAAGCACTGAGGTATCATTTAGGCAGCGGAATAATAAACAGGTAAAAAAAAAACAAAGCGCACCATGTAGTATTTGCTAATCACTTAATAGACTAATACATCGCGTGCTGGACTACACTGGTGGTAATCGAGATGCTTCTCTTCTAACTTGATGGAATGATGGGTGATGGCTGCTCGTGCTCTCCGTTCCTGCTGCTCGGCCAATCCAGCTACTTTCTCATCTATTGCGCAAGAGCTCAACTCTTTCTCTACGAAAAGACCTAAAAAAAGAGTTATAAAATTGTATACGTAGATTCCTAGGCAATGTAACATAGGCCATGGCGGAAGAACAGGATGGACAGTGGCCAAGGGCAGGCAACCAGCGATTTGTTAGTGGTTGCTTGGGGCAGAATCAAGGTACGGCAAGCGCTATACATGGCCACACCGGGCTTTCCGCCTATAGATGGCCAAACTGGCGGCACGGCACAGCACTGGCCCAGCCAAGGCATGGCAACTGTGCCGTGCCGTGCCGCCTGGCGTGTTCAGATCCTTGTCTGGGCCCAACGAGATAGGGCGGCCGGCAAGCGAGAGAGGAGAACGGGGAGGGCAGCGGCCGGCCGGCGAGCAAGCAGAGACCAGGAGGAGACGGCGGCGGCCGGCGAGCAGAGACCGGGGACGGCGGCGGCCGACGTGCGAGCGGGGACCGGAGATGGCGGCGGCCGACGAGCGAGCGGGGACCGGGGACGGCGGCGGCGGCCGGCGAGCGAGCGGGGACCAGGGACGGCGGCGGCCCGCGAGCGAGCGAGGACCGGAGAGGGCGGCTGCCGCGAGCGAGCGAGCGGGGAGGTGAGCGAGGAGGCGAGCGGTGAGGGCGGCGGGGTGATCGAGGAGGCGGGAGGGGAGGGCGGCGGCCGGCAAGCGGGGACCAGGGAGGGCGGCGGCCGGCGAGGCGGCTAGCGAGTGGCGAGCGGGGAGGGCGGCGACCGACGAGCGAGCGGGGGAAGGCGGCGGGCGGCGAGCGAGCGAGGCAAGCCGAGTCGAGCGAGACAGGAGAGCGGTGAGCGGCAAGTTGGGGAATCGGGGAAGCCGGGAGGTGAGCGAGGCTAGGGTTTTGAGCGTAGCGGGCCTTAACGAGCCGTGCCGTGCCGGCCCAACGTGCTCGATTTCGCCAACGGGCACGGCACGGCTGCCGGGCCGTGCCAAGCACAGGCCCACTACGCAACATGCCGGGCTGTGTTTGTGTCGGGCCCATTTAGCCGGCTTTGTGTCGGGCTAGCAGGCTGCGGGCTTTTTGGCCAACTATACCTCCGCCCATGGCTGCACCTCATGGGCTGCCGCCTTCATTGTTCATCATGATACGGTAGCAAAACTGTTAGTCAACGTCAACGCGCCATGCTAATGCATATTGATGTGTTTATTTCACCATACGCGTGGATGGAAAGCGTGCACGCACAAGGCTAATATTGCATGGTGTTTTGCTCACAAATACAAGTCTATATAGGTTTTTTTTTTTGCTAAATCGAACATTTTAAACTTTAACAAGCAATATCTATAAAAGACATATTGCTTTACATAAAAAATTATGAAAAAGTACGTTCCGCACAAAATCTAATAATGCCAATCAGTTTGACATAAGACGTGTAATGTATCATAAGACGTCCTCGATTGAGCATACCAGAAGTTGTGTGATCGGCGAAGTACGCGTGCAAAAGAATGCTAGTAGAAGTATATGCATGTGCTCCGTTTGTTCCTCAATAATACTTAGACAATTTCTGATGTGAATTTTATGGCACAATTATCAAAGACGGTCATATTACATTCTGTTTATATAACAGCGTAGACTGAATTTCATCTAGATGGATTCATCTATATAAAACTCTCTTTTATCTCCCATGAAACTTCGGCAAAACCTCCGAGCTGAGCTCACACTATCAGCCATTATGGGGCTTCATCGACCTCATCCTTATGCTCCGGCATCGACACCGCTCATTTTCTTCATCTGTCTCCTCCTAGACATTGATCCACACAAGTTAGGATGCCCCCTCTCTAACATGAGCTATAAAACTAGTCAAGCTTGCCCATCCTGGTGTCCCATTAACACCACTCAACATCATCAAGCTCACAAGTGCCAGTGTCATCTGCTTCCGAGGTTTCTGCACCACAGCACATACGTCGTGTATATGCATGCGCATGTGTTTATAAAAGAAAAGGCGTCCGGAAGTGCTCTAGGGCCCAAAGTGCTTTGCTAAGTACCCACACCTAGGCACAAAGTTGTAGCATAGCAGCTCGTATACGCGTCGATGGCCAAATAGGTCGTGCCTAATAGGCGAGAACAAGGCTCATCATTTGGGCCCGATCCAAACACGACACGTCATGTCTAGATGTGCCGCGCCCGAGCCGAAAGCAAGGCGTAATGGGCCGGCGTGATGGGCCGGTTTATTCAACACGATCCATTTCGTTATTATTGTTTATAAGTATATATTAGAACATATTCTATGATCGATGCAACCAACATGAAACGAACTATGTCCTAATGCCCATCAGCAAGTGTGGCGATAAGCCAAACTCAAATGATACGGTCAAAACTTAAATTATTTTGGACATTGTTTGATAGCCAAAACGGTGTGTTGGTGATCGTCTCGCTGCTAGAAACACCTTTTTTACACAGGACAAGAGAGAGTATTATTTAAGGTTTGCCAAAACCCGAAGATTAGCTACCAATCATGAAAAAGTAACTCAGCCTCAGGCTGTCTTCCTTTCCATGGAGCTGAAATATGTCGCGACGCTTTACAGTAGTCGAGCGAGTTTTGCGTCGTTTGATTTGTGGAGCGGAGGGTCAGGACGCTTCTCGGTTGTGTCCCGGCTTCCTTCCGCTGCTTTTATTCCCTGCAGCCGCGGAATGGAACGTTGTCTCACACCATTTAAGTCAGAGATACAATACACATTATTTGCGACCTCTCTCACTGTGTTCTAAATTCCTTTTCGCCCGCGCATATTATTACACGTCAGTACGTCACATTTAGAGAGTGAGATTCTACTGTTTGACACTGTAGCGTTACGGTAGACAGAGTGAGAGGTAGTTAGAATAGTGAAAGAATAGCGGATAGGCAAAATTTTTACTTATGCGTTGGGATGGTCTTAGGCGGTCTCCGAATGAAGCTCCATGTCCCTTTTTCAAAACACTATTTCAGCACTGTTTTATACTGTTTTGGACGGTAGATGACTTAACGTATAAAGTGGAGTGCAGTGAGATTTAAAAGAGGCCGTGGGAATGCCATTGAAAACGGTCTTAGTGCGCCGTAAACACTTCTGGACGCTTCACTGTCCGTAAACACTTCTGGGTAGCCTGGCGCGCACTGTTGGTGCCCGGTTTCGGCGTAAAAAAACGCTGAAGCGAGCGCAGGTCTGCCGCGCCGCGCTTGGAAGCGGCCTCAGCTGAGCACCACCAAACGCCACACGACGCGAAGCCCGCACGCGGATCCCGACCGCGGGACCAACAGTCTGTTGGCGGGCAGTTGCAGTTGCCTCGCGCGCGCCTCAATAACAGCCGGTCTCCGTTACCCGCCGTCGCCCCCCGCGCAAAGCCGCAAACGCCACACGGCGGACGGCGACCGACGCCACGCCACGCTCCCCGACGAGCCGGGCCAGGTCGGCCGGGACCCCACGCTCCAGCCGCACGAGGCCACGGGCATCCGCGTCGCCGCCGCTCCCAAAGCAAAGCACAGGGCAGAGCGATCTGCCATTCCCGAGCCCGTCCACCGCTTCTGGAGGTTGGTGCCTGGTGACGGACTGCCCCCTCCATTACTGCTGCTGCTGCTTTTTTTTCTCTCTCCCCTCCGTCTTTTTCCTCGTCTCTCCTTTCCGCCCGTGGCCGCCCCGGCGTGCCTCGTCTGCGTGTCTGTGGCTCTGTGCTGCCAAGTGCCGGGCCAGTCCTGGCTCTCCTGACGTGCGGGGCCCGGGCAGTGGTGGAGACGTGGAGTGATAAGGTCGACAGGTCATGGGCACGCCTCGGGCGCCGAGCCTATGGTACTATAGTATAGGCCCTCGTGCCGTGCCGGTGAAAGCGGCAATAGCGAGAATCTTCGCCCCAGCACATTTATTTATTCCCGATGGAGACCACGTACGTCGTCGCAGTGACTGTCACGGTGTCACCTGCCGCACAGTGTCCTGCCGTATGCATTGGTGCACAGCAGCAGTACGGACCCTGTACTTACGGTAGTAAGAAAATACTGTAGTAGCAAGGCTGTGTGCAATGGAATTTTCTGTATGGATTTTCTAAACACTGTTTTGTACTGTTTGATATAAATGCTAAGACGGAAGTATAGGTAGAATAGTATTTAGAGAGTGGGATAGAGAGTTCTATTGGACTCGACCTTAGTACCAGTAGTTTGCTTTTAGACTATTTGGCACTCTTCAAATCTCATTTTTTATTTCTATTTAAACTATTTTTCTCTTTACTTATGGTGCAATATTTATGTCAAACAGTATATAATAGTGTTTTGAGATATTCTTTATGGAAGAACCACAGTGCAGAGCCACATTGGAGAAATCACCCCAGATGCTCCTACCCTACGTCTCATCTCGTCGTCTCTCTCGCTGCTGCAGCCTAGGTTGCGCGAATACGGCAAACCGGCCACCAACCCAGGCAAACACGACAGGTGCCGGCCGCCGGCTACGAGCGCCTCGCGCCACCTCACACCGGCCCCGGCACAGGAGGACAAGCCACGATCACGCGTCCGCGCGGCCGCTGGCGTACGTGCCGTCCTGGCCTGGCCAATCCAGTATCCACGCGCGCGCAAAGCGGTGGTGGGCTTGGGCTGCCAGGCCTCTCCGCCACGAATGGCGTGACCGCGCAGCCCCAGCGGAGTGTGCCGGGGCGGTGCGTCGCAGCGGTCGAGGAGGAATCCTGGTCACGAGCGGTTAGTCGGTCACTGTCACTGTAACAAATACTGGACTGCACGGATCCAATGCAGGGCAGAAGCACGTTCCCTGCAACTTTTTGTTGTACCGTGCACGTGCCAGCTCAACTGCTGCTCTTCAAGCCCTCGAAACGCCATTTTTTCCCTCTTCAGCGTGACTCATGCAGGGAGGAAAAGGAGGACGGACTTCAGTGCCAGCGATAATGCACACGCACAGAATCGACCGGACAGGGTGTGTCATGTCGGCCTCGACCGTCCGTGAGCTCTCGTATTCGTACCGTATATTTGTTACAACATAAAAGTCGAGCACAAACATTCGGCGGTACTACCAGAGCTGGCTGGACCTTTCTTTCCGAAAGAAGAGTTCAGCGTTCGTGTCCGCCTTTCACAGCAGAATAATGCAGAACTGAGCTCTCGGACAGGCTGCGTATCAAGAAAGCAGATACACCATTCGATCGGATAGCTCCTTCCCAACAACTTTAGCATATCTGCTCAGTTGCGCTTCTAGTGCATTCAGGCGTCGCCTCTCGATTTGCCCAAACATCTGCTGAAGGTCCTGAAAGGGAGAGAATTAACTAAACAGCTCGTACAGAAATCAAAACCAGATCTAAGAAGAACAATTTCCTAGGCAAATGTTACATGGGGTATTCATTGTGTGTGACAGCTATTAAAATTGGTATAAAAAAGAGAAATTTGTATATACATGTTAACAGACTTAAGGAAGAATGAATGGTTTAATGGCGAAAGCAGCTGGCTAATTTCCTGATGAAGACTAGAAAAGCAAATTTAGTGCCCGCTGATGGTATGCCCCTATTTCTGTGCGCAGGGCACCTAGCACCAGTATTACCTTTCCGATTTGAGGTCAGATTTTGTGTATGTACCTTGTATTTAACTCGAGTGCCATTGAGGTCCATGGTGATGTTTTCAATGTCATTTATGTTGGAACTGCCCTCAGTTGTATCAGGCTTTTCTGATGGAACTATCTCTTCTTCGACCATCATATCTGATTCATAGTCGTTGAAATCTTCATCGTCATCCACATCGCTAGGAGAGCCGTGGTGGTCAACTTTTGCTGAACAGTCATCAGAAGGAACACAAATCAGGGGCTGGGGCACTTCACCTTGCATTGCAGCATAATCAGACAGAACAGAATATTGACTCTTATCCAGTAGAGGCTTGGCTAAATTGTAGTGAACCCACCTGCAATGTTGAGTGTTAGATTTTAGAGAAGAATGAAAGATTTGCAGACAATAATAAGGTCTATAACATTTAAGCATGGAACTTAACGGTCAAATTGCATTAATATGCTTTCAGCATTTCACTAACCTATGATCTGAAGGAAGTGATAACAGCAGTCTCCTACACATTACTTCTCTAGAACGATGAACAGTGCCCTTACTAAAAGAAGTCGCATCGTAATCCTATCCACTTTTCAACCACATTAGTAAGCGTACGACATATACTCTAGAATTATGAACAGTAGGTACCCTTACTAAAAAGAAGTCGCATTGTGGTCCTATCCATTTTTCAACCACATTAGTAAGCATCCAGGACATTACTTAGTGTGCCTCCTTTAACTTCAATATGTGAAGCTTAACTATTGTTACATTCAGTCACTCAGATTACAAGGTTATGCATTGCGAAATATATAGTGGCAGAGCAGAAACTTACTCATAACGGACTGGGCATAGAAGTTCTGATGGTCGATATGCAGCTTTGTATCTCATCTTATTGCAAGAATGTATATAGTAACCAAGATAGTAGTACTGAAGGCTGGGACAGTGCTCCTGTGTTGTTTTCACCCAATCTATCTCCTTTAGAGCTGTATACTTTCCAAGAGACAGGAAAGAAAGGTCAGGATCCCAGAACAAGTACTTACTTGACAAACATTTAGGAAGGATATCAACTACACCAACAGCCACAAGTTTTCCATCAATTCTGTACTGCTGATGAAAAGACCCAAACCCACATGGTGGAACTGTATTATCACCACTCTTTGGGGGCACAAACACGATTGGTGTATCTACTAGAAATCTCCTGTATGAGCTTTCCGTAACTGTCTTCTCCTTGTGTACCTTTGTCTGATACCTTCGGTACAAAGCAAACTCCTCAGGATCAAAATGAGATACGCTCATCCTGATCTCCAGGTTTTTTCTTTTAACAGGATATTTTGCATCATTTTTGTTCAAGGGGCTTTGCTTTGAGGTACTAGACTTGTCTGAAGCTTGAACAGGTACAACATTGCTGGTATGGTTCTGCATTGCCTGATTGGTTGTCGAATAGAAATTAAGATGCCCATTACAAGCTTTTACTTCAAAACCAGCTAGTTCTCCATGACGTTCCATTGCCATGGCCAGCTTTTCTGCAACAGAATTTGGAGAAAGATCTGATAATGCTTCAGTTTGATTAGCACCATTTTCTTTAGGCAATGCGCGTTTAATGGCTGCCACTATTTGGAAACTGATATTACACGTATATACCAAATCTTGCACTGCTTCTCTTACTTTCTTCTCTTGTACCGCTGCTCCTACTTTCCTTTTGACTTGAGGTTTAACAGTCTTCACCAAAGCTTTGGGAAGTTGAACAGTTGAACCTAATATCTCCCCTTGGAAGCATGTATCTACCGCCTCATTGATTTTGCTTTCCAGGCAGCTCTCATCTTCTGTCAATGGATTTGGACATGTGTCTGCTCGAAAGTCATTTGCTGATACCTTTGATACTTTTGAGGTTGGTGAATTCATAGGTTCACCGAGTGAGCGTTTTGTAGGGCTTGCCTTACACTGAGGGCTTCCAGCTTGTGGATCAAGCTCACCATCAAGGAACCTGCAGATGGAGTTGAAAGACACAACACAGGACAGTTAAAGGAGTCTATCAAGGATTAGCAGGGCATATGGAACAAGGAATAGACAAACAAATGTATTACCTTTGCATCTTTTTAAGTACACGACCTTGCTCTTTGGAACAAATGAAATCATTTGCCTTCAAGCGTATCGTATACGAGGGACAGCATGTCCGTTCCATCTCAGGTTTGTAAAGAAAACAACCAGATCTCCTCCAGCCACGATCGAGAAGAGCTGTAAAATTTGCAATTATAGTCACAAGTCAGAGTCATGCCATCTGAACTCTTAAGTGTCTTATTTACTTTGGTGAAAAAATTTGAATAGTGAATATTGTATCATAGAACCAGAAGTAATTAAGGCATACTACTTCACCAAAAAAATTATCTTATTCCACTTTCCTTTCACTCTACTTTCTGTTAGTCCTCTAGTTAGATTCCTATTTCAGCAGCGCACAGTTCTCAATAAACTTGTGCTGTTCCAAATTGCTGCAATGTGCAAATTTAACATATCTTTGTTTTTGATCGGTCCAATTTCACATCACAGGCTATTATTGTATATGTTATAGTTGGGTTGCATTTGTCTTTTTCCAGTATGTGAATTGAAATAGTCAAAAATCAACACAGTATGTTGCTGTGTGCCATTGTAATCTCTACCCCTTTAAAGTTCATAGCGTTCCAACACTCCGAGTTTCCCCACTTCGTCGCCAGCCCGCACCGCCTTCCCCGCCCGCGCCGTGGTCCACCGTACCGCCTCTCCCGCACCGCCTCCCACCCCTGCGCCTGCCGTCTGCAGCCGCTTCGCACGCGGCCGGCCCCGTCGCCGCACGCCCCCTACCTCCCCGTCGCCGCGCTGCCGTCTGCCTGCAGCCGCCCGCCGGCCCCCGGTCTCCAGCGCCTCCGGCCCAGCCGCCGCGCCGGCCGGCCCCCGCCGCCCCAGTCTCCAACGCCGCCTGGCCACCGCCACCATTGTACTGCTGCCGGCAACCTCCTGCCCGTGCGTTGCCATCCCCTACAGCGCGAGCCCCTCCCTCCCTCTCCCCTCACCCACACCCAGCCTCCCGCGTCCCACATGGCCGCACCTCCTCTCCCGCTCCCGCACGCCCCCTCCCGTATCTCGCCAAATTGAGTGTCGAATCCTCGCCCCCGTCTCACTGCCGCCCCCCACCGCACTCGCGTCCTCCTCTTCAAGGCGCCGGCCAAGGAGCATCTCCACACCCTCCACCACCATTTCCCCGCTTCAATTCCTTCTCTCCCTCGCTCTCCCTCTCCAATTTTCTCCGACCGTTGCCGGTGCGCGAAGAATGTCGCCCTCGGTGTTCTTCGTCATCAGGCAACCATGGCTCGATTGGTACAACCATGAGCTCCTCCCCACCTTCCTGTACCGCCGCACAGCTCCAAATTCCCCTCCCCTTGTCCGTACTGGGCTGTCCGCGGAGCTCTCCGCCCGTGGCCATGGCCACCCGTGACCGGCCTGCTTCCGCACCTCCACTCGCAGCAAGAGCCAGGGGCTTGAGTTCGTCTCCCACTCCTCTCTCTCCCGATATGCTCGGATTTGGAAACAATGGCCGGAAACGCCGTTCCGGCCAAGCTCCGGCGAGCCGGACGCTGCGCACTGCACCGCGAGGCGATGAGCAGCTAAGCAGTTGCTCTACTCGTGCCTCTCTGGCTCTCTGCCTGTTATGTTCCACCCCCTCCCTCACCCATGCCTATGACAGGTGGGCCACCCCTTATATGCCCACGCTAGCCACCAGCAGCAAGTGATCTACTTATTATGTATCATCATTTTAGTTTTTCTTTTATTTCCTAGATTTATATCTCATCTATCCGGACTCCGCTTCCATTGTTTCTTGTTTCTAAATTCTTCTAAAATCAATATCTATCACCCGGGTTAACCTCATGATTTTAGGAGTTTCTAAGGCCCGCCGACTAGCCAGTGTCCCATTTGACACCGTAGGCATGGACCGTTGACACCATCATGAAGATCTGCTCACAAGCAATCCAGAGATATTTTCTGTTCCTCCAAAAATCCAAAAATATGATTTTATTCTCCATTCCACCCGTTCACAAGTAGGCGATTCTTGCGCCTAAATTCTTCATAAATCGAACACTACATGACCATGCACTTCTCACAGTCATTTACCATTGCCACATTGATCCATGTAACGAGGCAACACTTGGCCGTTAATTAGACCGCACGTGTGACACCCGCACCAATCGGTTTTACCGGTCCGTGTCATCACACCGTCTTTACACCTGCACAGCTGGCACCGATAGGCTTCACTGGTTCAGTGTCAGCGCGCGGTCCTCCGGCAGTTCGCACTAAGTGGATGGCCGCAGGCCACACGACTGCGAATAGCAGGAGGGACTAAACACTTCCATCCCGATTCTTTCGTGGCATGCATCTCCCATTCCATCTCTGTGTGCCATAGAAAACCCCCATGCAACCTCCACACTCCTGGCACCTTCGCCCTCGCTATGGCCGTCTGTACACACGGCCGTGGCACCCCTCCCTCGACCACTGTTGAGCCCGGCGGTGTGATCGGCCCCCGACTCAGCGCCTCGCGGTGCAGCGCCAAACCGTGGAGCAACTTAGCTCGCGGGAGCCAGAACCGCTCGTACGATTTACCGGGCAACCCACATATCTTTCTCTCAACACCCATCAAACCAAACTCTTGTTGAGCTCATGATGTGCCTTGCTTGCTTTGCTTCTCTGTTTGTGCGCATAGGTTATACTGGAGATTCTGATTGGTACGCCCCTCGCAAGGAATTTCAGATTCTGGAATATAAAAACTGATCATACTTAATTTGTTTTAATAAGGTTTTTTGCGATGTATGATAGGTTATATACTTTTGATGCATATGTTTCAACTCCAATTATGTTCTTATCCAACAAATACAATAGAAAATTACCTATTGGAGTATGCAAAGGAGTGGAAGATTGAACCTCTGATCAAGTATGCAACGTACATGTAAAAAATGTGCTTTGAAATTTTATTATCTTCCGTTGCAACGCACGGGCCAATCGCTAGTTTACTATTAAAATGCAATTGACTTCCATTGAGTGCACATTATGTTGCAGGTTGATGCAATTTTGAAACTTGTACCAATGTGACAAGCAAATAACAAAGAAATATAATCATTTGGTCTGTGTGCCGCAACAAGCCATAAGCCATCAATCAAAGAAAACTTATTTGCTGTCATGTTGGAAAGCCATAAGGCCTCAGAATGAGTTTGTAAATTATTTCTATCAACTAGTTATCATTATATTCCTTGAGATTATGTGAGGTCCCAAATATCGCCACAGGAACTGGAAAATCCCAGTGGCTAACAGAACTTGATGGAAGTTGGGGCCGGTTGACTGGGGAAAAAATTGTAGGAAAATTGAATGAGATTGTCATTGGATTAAGAACTGGCCAGTAAGCACCCAGTTACTGGTGCAGGGCCTAGGTCTGGGAAATTTTAAAGGGGCCTTTTGAGTTTTGAAATCCTGACTTCTGAGCTTATATAAGAAAATCAACTTTGTTCAAGTTATCATTACAGCAAGATTAACAGTCCCTTCCCCCACCCCAAACACACAAGTCCTCAAGATTTGGACATAAAGCTAGATTAAACTTGAAAGCAGCATATCTGGGGCCATAACAAAAAAATATTATCGGGATTGGTAACTACTCCCTCCGTTCCCAATTATAAGTCATAACTTTGTTCTAAGTCAAATTTCTCTAACTTTGACCAAGCTTATAGAAAAATGCACAAATATCTACATCAATTACTTTCATTAGATACACTATGTAATATATAATGGTTGTGTTATTTGACAACGATGACTGAGATAGTTTGGACATATACAACGGAGACCTGAGTAGCGGCATCATAAGACAACACTAATGTGAAGAGAGGTAGGGCCAGCCGAACTTGGCATGGGAGGAGGCAATCAAAAGGGACTTCAAATTTGGAATATAAAGAGAGAGCTGGCCTTGGATAGAAGTGCTTGGAAGGCAGCTAACTACGTGCCTGAACCTTGATTAGACTCTATGCCACATTATTATATTTTTAGGCTTTGCTCCCCTTCCTCATCCCTCTCTTTCTCCCCTTGGTGGCGTCTCGTTTTGGGTTTCAACTCTAGCCTATCCCAACTTGCTTGGGAACAAAAGGCTTTGTTGTTGCTGCTGCTGCTGCTGCTGTTGTCCTAGCTAATTGATTGACTAAACAATTTCAGCAAGCACACGTGTGTTATTTTGTAACTAAAGTTTTCAATACAGGCGACCTTAAACTATGTGTAAAAAAAGAACAAGCAGCAAGCCCGAAAAATCTATATCGCATCCTGTTTTCTAGAAGTAGAATACAAAAAATGTGGTTTCAAGTAGCACACAAAGGGCAAACTTATAAATAGATCAAAACTTTAGTACCTTGATAGTCATCAGCTTTCAGACTGTTAGCCCACATACCTGCAAGAATAGGATACAGTAGCACGGTAAATGGTGATGTGAATGTGAGATTAATGTGAGAAAGCCTTCTGTAGAGAAGTATAAAGATGACAGGTAGAAATAAAAGGAAAAATGATGAACCATCTAATGTAAAGGTCAAAGCAATTCCATCTGACATATTCAGAATAAGATATGTAAGTGGCAAAATGAGATGGTTGCTGGATTGTTCAGGTATTACAAGTTAACTATCTAAGTGGAACAAAACTGAGGCGTTCAAAGAATTCATAGACTAACAAAATAATTATGAGGCGCATCTGAGTTAAAAAAAAAGGGTTCATGACTAACCATGCCCCTCAATTGACAACCATGATTCATTTCCATACAAGCATAAGCTGAAACAACAACGACTCTCCCCAACCTAAACTACTAACACAGTGCTTTTGCACTGCTCCTTGGCAGCAACATCTACAGAAAAATTCGCAGGCAATCGTAGTGATCTGAGGTCGGACGCGTCTGATACTAGAACCAGCGGGCGATTCCACGACAGACATACTAGCACTAACGACCGATTCCACGCGCGACAAGGCGTCAAGGTCGATATAGGTCGAAGCAGAGCGAATCAGTTTCATCGGATGGGGATTTCGGGAATGAGTACCGTGAGAGATGCTCGTGGGACCGGATGATCGGCAGTAGCCGCAGGTAGTGCGCCGCCGGCCGTAGTCGATGACCACCGACTCGCCCCCATCGCGCGCCCCGCCGCTGCTGCTGGCGCGGTCGGCCATCTTACGGCGGCGGGGTGCCTTGTCGCGGCGCCGGAGGGAGGAAGACGAGTTTGGGTTTAGAGGGATCGACGATGTGGTCGGACGAATCAGCTGCTGGGTCCCTGGATCTGGATGGCGCTAGCTGTAAAATACCAGGGCACTGGTATTCTGAATTCTGAATGTCTGGTTCCATATTTGCCTTTTTTTTTCTTATTATTATTACTCCCTCCATATACAAAATAATAAAATTTTATTTTTCTTAAGCCAAACCATTGTAAAACTAAGTGAGTGATATCAAATGCATATAATATACAAAATATATTTCATCATAAGTTATGGTACTGATTTAGTAGCATAAGTTTTAATGTATTTTGATTGGTCAAATTATGTTGGTTTGACTTAGTATAAATCTATAATTTCATTTTTTTTTGGATGAAGTATTTAATTATTTACTCTCTCCATTTTAAATTACAGTTCTGTTAGGTTTCAATACATGCGGTTGAACTCTTGTAACACGCTCTAAAATCATAGTTGTTCGCTTCATTGACACTCCAGCGGTCCAGCCCTTCTTCCTACAACTATATGTTCACTCTTTTTTTTTACCACAACTATATGTTCACTCTTACTAAAACAATAAATCATAAAGCCAAAAGCCTAACTCCATGACCTCCCACCGACCACCATCACGGGAAGAAGGCTTTCTTTTAGCATGGGTTCATGTTTCCACATAAGGTATTTCTCTCTGAAAATGATGTTTTCAACGAACTACTCCATCTGTTTCTCAAAAAAAAAAAAAAAAAAAACGAACTACTCCATCTACAAGCAGAGAAAATTGTTAGTCTTGCTATCTTGTACAAGACTTGATTTGACTCTTCATAACGTTCTTGAAAATTATAAAATACTATGTGGGAATCATGGTTAAAAATAGCGCGCTATAGCGGCACTATAGCGTTTTTGAAGTCTAGATGCTACGCTATTATACTTTTTGCCGCTATGGCAGCTACGAGCGCTGTAGCGCGGTTTAGCGGTGCTAAACGCTATAGCAGTTTCGTGCAAAAAGCGCCGCTATTCTGATTCTGACGGTAGGCCAAGTTTTTTGGCTATGATTGGTTCCACATCCCACATAGGTCCTAAATAGCCCAGTCAAAACTCTAAAATTACAGTATTATGCACATTTGTCACTCTCTTAGATTTCCATTACATGAAAATCGATACGTCGACGACTTTGTAATTGCGACGACTAACACTTTAATATAGAGTACATATCATAATTTTGTGTAAACTTGTAATGTCACTTCAATTGATTGTGTATAGGCTATTTAAATATTTGGATCTCATATTTATGACAGTTAATTACATCAATTATTCATCGTTTTTTATTTTTTACACCGCCGCTATTTGCTATAGCGACGCTATAGCAACACTATAGCGCTTTAGCGGTTGGAAAAAAAAAGTTGCCGCTATCTTGCATAGCCTGCTATTTTAAACCATGGTGGGAATTTGCAAAAAAAAACATCTTATGAAAAAGAAATTAAACCAGGGAGTTTGTTGGGACATGGGAGACTTTTGCAAATTTCCCGTGCCCAATGGCCAACACCCTCCGGGAGAAGCAAATCAAAGGTTGTACTCCGATCCCTCCGTTCTTTTCTATTTAACGCGGTTGATTTTTTTTTTAAACTTCAATTACTCGTTTTATTCAAAAAATTCATATGTTACATTTATTTTTTTGTTATTTGTTTTATTGTTAAGATTAGTATGAGCATGCATTGTACTTTTACATGTTTGTACAAATTTTTTGAATAAAACGAATGATTGAAGTTTTGAAAAAAAAAAAGTCAACCACATCAAATAAAAAACAGAGGTAGTATTCCCTCCATTCTATTCTTTTTTATTTATTACTTTTTAGTTCAAAAATAAATTAACCAGTGATAAATATTTGAAAATATAGGTAGTACCACTATACTAGTTTCCAAAAGAATCTTCGATTACAAGCTTGGAACCCTCTGCAAAATGGGAAAAAAAGAAAGAAAGAAAGAAAAAGAAGAGCAAGAGAAGATTGACATTTGACCGTCACAAACTCGCAATGGGCGCTCAACAAGTCCAATACCATCTCCTTGTCGGTTCAAGCGAAGGTAATCAGCTGGGCCCTTGTACATCGACATTCCCTCTGGCAGACATATAGTCACACAGAAGTAGTATTGTACAATTTAGTCACCAGTGCTGTCATAACGCTTCGATCAGATGACTTGTCTTCTTGGATAGGAGCAGCAAGATTTTTGTGATCCGTCTCGTTGATATCACAATGAAGTCGCCGGCCGCGCGAAGAATTATTCCTTGCTTAGCCTATCTCAAGCGATAACTTCTGCGCCTGCGTGTAGTGCGCTCAAAAACCCTGTGGCATCTTCCAGCGTCCCGCATTGGTATGTCCACCAGCGCCAAAGCAGCACCGTACATTCCATTTGTTTCTCCCTCTGAAAGCCTGGAGATGATTCCATTCCTGACCGAGTTTCAAGAAGAGCTAAATGCTCAGCCTATCTCTTCAGATGAGGGGAGAACGGGGATTGGTAAATCGTGCTGCCACTTACAGTGCAACGCACTGTACATGTGATACTCGTGATCACGGGGTAGATCGATATGTAAGAAATAATATCGCGCTTGTGTCCGCTTTTCTCAAAGACATCTCTCTCTCATCACTGGTACTCCTATATACAATTCGCGCAGTACTTGCAGACCATAACATCTTAGAGCAGCTTCGATGTACATTCTAAGAAAGTGCAAGATGAGAAAAAAAGGAAAAAATAGTTGCTATACATTGAAGAGGAGTACTATAGCTTAGACACTTCAAACACTTGTTAGTACTTGTTTTTCACCTGGTGCTAAGAATAAATGAATACAAACTTTGTTCTTTCCATCCTTTCTCCATCCACTACCTATGTTCTCCTTTCCACCCTTTCTCCATCCACTACCCAATACTGGTTGGTGGTTGGAGGTGTTAGATATTTTATTAGATATGGGTCCCAATATAGCATGAGAATGAAACTCTACATTGGAGCATATTTTTTCTAGCTTAGCACCTTATGCCATGTGAATCATTTGCACCTCCTAAAGAAATATAGATTGGAGTTTCCCTTAGCATCTTCTGAGAAATTTGAAGGATAATTTCTGACCCAGTGACAATAAAAACAGAGTTAAGTTTGAAATATAAGAGTGAAGTTTGAAATATAAATGTTCGGATAGACAAGCTGGTGACACCAACCTAACAGAGTGATATCTGCTACGAAACATCATTTCTGGAAAAGGAACATATATACATACAATACCATAACACCAGCAAATGCTAGAGTGCAACCTTTTCCATGAAAGCTCCCTAGGGTGAAAACTGAAAACATCGAAAGCAACACTGTTGCATCTGAACTGCCACATTCGCACATAGATATATAGCAGTAGCTCACACTTTTTCATGTTGTACCCATTTTGAAGCCCAAGCTCATCAACAGCTGTTCATAAGCAATTAAGCAGTAGTCAACCCATTCTCAACTGGAACACCATCCTCAGATATGATACTCTCCTTCAATTTTTTCAGTATAACTCTCATCAGCACACGAAATAATGTTGTTCTCCAAGTCTTCCTTTCCACAAAGTTCATCCAGAATTTCCCGTTCCTCATGCAGCATTGACTGATCAAGAAAAACAAAACAGCCATCAAATGAGAAAGACTTGGCATAGATCATTGAACTACCACACACAACCATTGGATGGCAGGCTCTTTTTTCTTTCAGGGAACTCCTTGTGCACTTCACATCCCATCCCGCGAATAAAATGAATAATATAACAATAGCTAAATTCAGTTCCATTTACTTCATTTATTAGGGCTGTTCGGCGGTTCCTATTTCTAGTATGAACCACCCTTAACCCTACTGTACCGTGGTAAATTAAACTAGTGCAGCATTGTTAATCTTTCTCATCCATGATAAGTTCGGTCACTTGTAAACTGTATTTCCATTCTCTACGGAAGCTAAATATTTCAGATAGCATGCATAGAACATAAAATAATAAATATAGACAGCAGAACAGACTGAAAATATATAAAAGGTTTCTGGGAATATAATTACTAGTAGACAGACTGCATTTGTTGTGTATGGCATGTGAACAAGGTGTTAGTTAAGCAGGTACCTTTTGTGGGCTAGCTTCATTTGTCCTCCTCGGTTACATGCATTCGTCTTCTTTGACCTGATGATTATCATCCATTTGGAGCTCATATTCTAAAACAGTACCTGCTTTCGCTGTCATCTAGAACAACAGCTCGCTCAGTCCCAATGGCCTCCACTTCTTCCTCTTTTGCTATTTTTTGATTCTTCACATCATTTCAGTCTTCGAAGACGACCAAAGTGTTTGCAGCTTCACCTGTATGAAAGCTTCTGTTTGGTCCATTCTGGCAATGCAGCTTTGCCGTGGAATCTTGCAGCAAGAATTTGAACTCAATCAGCTTGTTGGCCAGCAAATCCTGATCAAAACAGAATAAATAATGAAAAAGGCGACGTTATCACTTCAGAAAGAGGGCAAAACATCAAACAAGCACACAAACCGAGGCTCACTTTCTCTAAGATCCGCTCTTGGCTCTCCGCCCACTTCAACGCAGACACATTCGACGGATCCCAGAGGTCGAGTGCTGGGGCGTCACCGACAAGGTACACTCAGGCCGAACGCGCACTGCTTTTTCAGACATATCTAACATCCACCGTCTTACCAGGACCCAGTGTTAGCCTAAACGGTAAACGGTAAACAGTCGGTCACCTACTGTTTAGCCATTATTCGGTGCTAAACGGTGAAAATGACCAATTAAACGGAAACGGTCGGCCACTGTTTAGCGTTTAAACGGTGTTTAAACGGGCTAAACGACCGTTTAGGCGAACAGTGCCAGGACCTGTGGGGGCAAAGAACAGAAAGGGCCCAGTGAAACCGAGGGATAAGATTTAGCCATTTCTCACCGTCACCGGCTTGCCAAGCTGGGGAGACGAGGTTTCAGCAGCAGCGTCGTTCACATGGACCCCCTCATCAGCCTGCACAAGAAAAAAAAAAGAGCTCCCTAAACCTTCAGCGCATCACAGTGCGCCTAGACGAACAACCCGCCGCACGCTCGATTCCAGCTCATCATGACTCACCTGTGGGGCCACCACCACGGCGCCCTCGTGTGCTCACGACAGGAGCAGCTTGAGGTGGTCCTGACGGCAATGAGCGCTCTCTGCTATCCTCCCCTTCTTGGTTCCTACTAACGATCAATCCACTACGGGTCACCGTGCGCACCCATCGCCCCCCACAGCCCCGCTGCCCGCGCCTCCCCCGGCTGCGGCAGCTGCCGCCGCCTCCCATTGCTAAGGCTATCTCCAACAGTTTTCCTATCCACATTCCTCAAATTCAAACTCCACTCTATCTACAGTGTCATAATAGTGTCAAACAGTGCCAGAATCCTCAAAATAGGGCGACCGTTGGAGACACTGAGACAGCCTAACCTCCACTGCTCCTTGCCCCCGCTGCCACCACCTCCCTCAGCTCCGGCGGCTACCGCCACCTCCTGCCACCGCCCGTCACCACAACCACCTCTTCGGCATCCTCTTCCCCTGTTGCCTCCACTGTCCACTAGCCTTCCTCCGCCGGCCAGCTCTGACAGCTCCCCCGTCTATGCTCTGTCGCCTGCCTCCTGCCTCCACTGTCGGCTGACCGTCACCCCCCCCCCCCCCTCCCGGCCCCCTCTTCTAGCTCCGCTGGACAAAAAGACGGGCCTATTAGTCTAGAGGAGAGTTGGTTCCTAACCCCCACCCTAACCTTGCCAGCGGCAGCGGCGAGTTGGTAGGACGTAGGCCGGCGGGGTCACACGCAACAGCGCGAGTGCAACCCCATCGCAGGATAGAGTTTATGAATAGCAAAACAGGCATATTAGTCTAGAGGAGACAGAACCATAATAAGGCCCAACCCAACTGGTCAGCCCACCTACTTGTCCAACCATCCAATCTACGGAATGGAGTCTTGAAAGTTGATTCATCATCTTGAAATAAAGCTTATATAGATACATCGCAGGATCTAAGTAGCAAGAATCGACAGCACAGAAACCTGCTACACTAAAACGAAGAAGCTAAAAGGCACATGAATACATTATTGCAAGTGACAGCGCAGTTTTTTTTTTTTTTTTGTAAACTATTGTGATACCATAATAATCTATAGAAAACCAGAAGCTCTAGCAAAAAAATTGATCATTCGCAACATCTGACCATTTCGAGTCCCATAGGCAGACAGCCGGATGGGAGCCACTGCTGACAAGTTTGCAAGAGCTTCAGTACTTTTCTACAATACTTCTTACGGAAGAGTACGTCCCCAGGGCAGCACTGACGATGCCCAATATTATGATACCAATGCTTGCGATTACCTGAAATTGGAGAATGACAACGTATCAGCAACCAAGTTTGCAAATTGCCACCATAGAGAAAACATTTTGTTTTTAGGGAAAAATAAAGGAATCTTCACCAGGTATCATCAGAGATCTCCACTTGAGTTCGATACGCAGAAAGGAACATTTATTGTGTGAGAACTGCAATTTGGCGGGCACTTACCTGAGAGCGAGTCGCTTTATTCTGTGTGATCTTCAGGAAGCACATGGGTGGCATTATGACTGCCTGTATGGAAGGCACACAGTTGTTATTCTCATTATCTAGAAATATAGGTTCATAGCCATCTATGCGTCTTACTTCATAGGCAGTAAAGGACACAACAATCAATGGTGTATCAGAAAGTTTAGACTACTGACAATTTTGTATGAAACTGTTAACAATAATCAACAAACAATGCATGAAACGTCAGGAAAAAAACTAAACAAAATTGTTATCCTCGTGAAACAGTTCATCAATCACTATGTATATATGCAAATTACGAAATAATTTTTGGATATGAAGAACAAGTGACAGTCCTGCTCCTATCATTCCAGCATAACAACCTTTCTCTCGGCAAGTTCACTTCAGATTCTCGCAATACAGCTCAATACAGTGATAGACAGATAAATGAAAAAAATTGACTTACCACAAGTATACTAAGAAGGGATCCAATGAGAGCCATCACAAGACCTGAAATATGCAACAGATAGTTCAGAAATGCAGGGACTCCAGCCAATACAGTAAACTGATATGCCTCTTGACTCTTGAAGCATAGTGTTTGAAGTTGCTTAAATTGAATAAAGATTAAAAATATTCAGGAAAAAAACTAGTACTATATCCTTGTAAAGACTATGTCTACATTGATCTGATGCAAGGTACTGAAAATTTTCAGGATAAACTGAGGTAGAGAGAGATACATCAAACACAATTCATAAAACAGGTCCACACTTACCAAAGAACGGCAGAAGAAAGGCAATGCATACAGTTGATGCGACAAGGGTAGTCCTCAGTATAACAGCGCACGATATTTCATTCATAAAGCCTTCAGGACGCAACTCTTCTAAACTTCGAGCTATTGGGTTTAACAACAAGGCATATCTGGTTGTAATTAAGGATGAAGCAATTTCCCCACAAAGAGTTGGAACAATTAACATCAATTATTATCCTAGTAAAACTTCGCGAAACATAGGAAATAGAAGATGAGTAGTTCTCCGAACTGCACTGGGTAGATGTGATCCACTCAGGCGGGGTGTGTATTTGTGTTTGCGCGCACGTGTGTTGTCTGAACTCAAATGTATGTGCACAAAGCAATGTTTCTTCAAGCGCAGGCAAAATCCTGAATGTAAAACTGGGATCAGACGTCTAAACGATTTGTTCAGTGCAATGCAATGGGCAGGGATTCGTCCTTGTTACTCTAAAAAGAATTTGAGGTTTTGATGATAAGGATACTTGGTGAAAGGGTTGATCACCTGAAAACATATTAGAAACACTACTGAGTAATATAAATAAAATGTGGAGTTTGAGAAAGTAAATTTAATGTCAAGAGGCAGTTGTTACCGTGGTCCATAGTGCAACTTTTGAGGCAAGCGAATTCTTTGGAAGATTTAAAGTGATTTGGGATAAAGTATTCTCTCCAAACATGAGAAAGCCAATGACCGCAAAGGAGCCATATATTGCTGTGCAAATTGCAAAACTGCAAAACGCAATTGCATCTTGATAAAAAACCATTATTCAGCAATAAGGTGAACCGCATCAGGAATGAGGTCGGACATACCATATGAACAGTGCCTTAGGGAACTTAGAGCGATCAGACATTGATTGGTAGATATTTGGAAACACTGAATGCCCAGAGTAGCAAAATCCATAAATACCAATGGCAAAGGGCATGCCGCTCCAGTTTACTGCTTTCCCAGTTGAATGGAAGCCTACACCATCAGTTACTCCGACTAAACCAACAGACAGGAATACCAGAAAAGTTGCAATCACACCACCCGCTGCACACATAACAATTATTTAAAACCATGCAAAGTCACTTGATGCTTATTAATATTTCTAATAATACTATGCAAACATAAAGCCAAACCTGAAAGGTATGAGAGCACTCGAAGATCTCGCAGCCATACTGTTGGCAAGACTAAAACAGCAGTTAAAACTCCAAAAAAATGCTTCCCGTCAACATGAATTCCAAGCCAATCAAAGCCAGCTTTAGGAAAAATTGATGTGAGGTTATCACCCTCCAAAATAATGAATTCCACACAATATGACTGCAGCCGATAGATAACATGATAAAAAAAAAGATTAGTCCGGTGATTTGGCCCATAAACAAACAGCTAGGCAACAAACTGTGGAAAATTAGATACTTACATACAGCTCGGTATACAGAATAACCTGCATAAAAATAACCATTAATTAGTTTTTCTTCCATACAAATATTTTTTTTGAAAAAATCTCATGCAGAAAATGAATGAAATAAAAACAATACAGTATGTGAATTTTCCTAGTCTTGAGGTACCAATGGTTGAAAATAATGTCTTCTTCTCAGATTCATGTGATATGCACTAACAAAAGGTGGCAACATTTCAAAAGAACAGACTCAAGAGTTTAGGTGGGTAGATGTTTTGAACTACAAACATTCAGATACAAAAGTTATCAAGGTTGGGTGCAGATCGTCAACGATCAATATAATAGTAAACCCATGCAAAGAAGGTATGTTGACAAGAGGAAAGATCAATAGTTGTTTGCCCATTGTGGCATTTTAACTTTGGTTGATTAACATGCATTCCTACATACTCCTGAAAAATAGTCTTACTCTTTTCTTCTAAAGATACCACAACTTACAGATATGAACACACGGCCAATTTTTCCAAATGCAGCCTCCCCGATGTCTGGATAACTTGTGATACCATCTTTGCTCTCAAAACAATGTTTCAGAAGAATTCCAGTGTAACAGCAAACAGTCGCAAAACATACTAGAACTGCAAGGCCTGTCCATCCAGCTTCATGAATAGTAAACGGAGTGGAAAGAAGGCCAACACCAGCAAGAACATTAATCCCTGCCAAAGAACAAAAATAAATATCA
This sequence comes from Paspalum notatum, assembly GCA_022530915.1. Classification (NCBI taxonomy): domain Eukaryota; kingdom Viridiplantae; phylum Streptophyta; class Magnoliopsida; order Poales; family Poaceae; genus Paspalum; species Paspalum notatum. Next base: position 33,273,004 of record CM039692.1, read on the forward strand.
AATGTTTTTCAATTGTAAGTAAGTTGAGCACCTTTGTATTCAAGTGATGGTACCGTACCATTAAAGACTGTTTGCGTTACATTGCACCCTTGGCTAATGTAGAGTTCCCCAGTGTGTTGCAAATGAAATGAGACTCTCTCATCCCTTATTGAACTGAGATTTTTCGGCAAGTTCTTGACAGAATCTTGCTTTGCATCAACCTTGTCTGATACTAAAGGCAACTTAAGGTCAGAGCCCAGGCCACTACGACCAAGATCAAGGAGTGAATATTTGCTTGTAGAAGGGCCCAAGTAGCCAAAGCTCGGGGACGCAGTGATTGTGTAGGTATCGGTCGTTTCCCTGAAAAACAAAGCATAGCATGAGCATCATCTGGATACAATGATCCACGAATAATATATTGTATTATAGCTGCTGGTGTTCTTTAAGTACTATCACTACTGGATGCCAGAAAATGCTGAAATCATGCGGTCTCTGAAGTTTGTGTTGCATCAACCAGTACGAACATGACCTCGGTCAATAATAAAAGCGATCGACTTAATATAATAGGATCAATTCTTCATTTTGAATAAAAGATATATGACCAATATATTCGGTAAACAAGGCTAAACGTTATATGCATAATCTGTATAACGGATGCTAGAAGAAATCACATGTGTCTTCTGCACACGCTCTGTGTCATATGGCATTATGGCAATAATGGATTAATGGTAGCTCAAACAGTGCATGAACCTGTCACCATCCTGCTTACCGCAAACGTTCAGAGAACTTCCCAGGTGTGAATTCTAGTCCACTCCCATTAAACGTGAAACGAAAAGCCAACACAAAAAAAAATGAAAAAAATACCAACCAGACACGTGACACGTCACGAAATTGACAATCCAACAAAGCCCACTCATCAACATAGAACTTTAGTAAAAAGCAGGGGAATCAGCGGACACGGGGCAACCCCAACAGCATCAGTCCATCTCCATCACAGCAGCTACTAGAACACTGCTGCTGTATAACTAGTGAACGCTAAACAAGTAAACATCATGCTGATAGTATATTCTAACAACAGAAATTAAAAAATAAATAAACCAGTTGAATCCGTAAGTTGCAATGGAGCAGTTAATGACGACTGCGTGCGCACCTGTAGCTCTGCGGCCACTGGCGGGACTGGAAGGAGCGCGGCGAACCGACCCCGTCTGCGTCCCGCTCCTCCTCATCGTCATCATCGTCCTCCCCGCCCACATCGCCGAAGTCGTCGCCGTCGCCGTCGCCGTCTTCGAAGCTGCGGCGCGGGCTCTCCTCAATGCCTCCATCCTCCAGCACCAGCTCGTCCTCCTGCTCCTGCTCCTTCCGGGGCTTCTCCGCTGCCCCCGCCGCCATCTTCGATCGCCGCCGCCTTCCTCTGTCACGACTCACGAGTTCGCACGCACAACGGCAACTCTGCAACCGTGGATAGAATTGCGGGCGAAGAGGTGAGAGATGCTTCGAGACGAGCGGAGAAAGGGTGGCAGAGGCTCTTTAATGGACGCAGGATTGGAGCCGCACCGCGCGGCGCCGGATGGCAAGGGGATGGGATCGCGCGTCGCGACAAGGCGGCGGCCAGACGCGCGGGCTCCGGACTCCGGAGAGGAGTTGTGGGTGTGGCTTGTTGAGATGGGGACCCCAGCCGCCGCGAGTCTAGGGTCACTGGAGTGTGGGCCACGGAGCCACGTGGCGCCGCCTGACGGTCTGTTTGGTGCTAGCTTCCCTGGAGCTGAGTCCAATGGTTCCCTAAATAGGTTCCCAAAACACTGTTTTACTGCGCTATGGACAGGAGAGAGATAATTAAAACAGTAATAGGAAATGAAATTTAAAGAACCCCATTAGACTCAGCCTAACCCAGGCTAGAGATAGAGATAGTGCGGCTGTAGCTAGCTGTGTACAAAGTTGATTTGTGTTTGATTCTCCATGGCTGTAACCGTGTACAAAATTAGTTCGTGTTTGGTTGACTGTGGTGCATATGCTCCTCGTTCCCTTTCCTCGCGCCCGCCGCCGCCCCGCTCTCCTTCATCGCTGGCCACCTCTGCGCCTGCCCGTCGCGGCCCCTGCTCCCGTTCCTTGCCGATGTGGGACCCGCTCCTCCTCCTCGCGTCAGCTGTCGCGGCCCCTGCTCTCCTTCCTCGCCGACGTTGCTCTTGCTCCTCCTCGCATCCGCCAACGTTGCTCCCCTTCCTCCTTGCATTTGCCGTCGTTGCTGCTCCTGCTCCTCCTCGCATCCGCCACTATGGCTCCCCCCTCCTCATGGCTTCCGCCGTGCGGCTCCCCCTTCTTGCTGCGGCCGCCGGTGCGGCTCCCGCCCTTCCTCCTCGCATCCGTTGCCACGGCCCCAGCTTCCCTTCCTCGCAGCCGACGGCGCCGCGGCTCCCGCTCCCCTTCCTTGCGGCCGACGCCTCATGGCTTCCGCCGCCTCGTCGTCGCCGGCCACCTCTGCGTCGTTGTCGTTCTCCCCGTCGTCGCCGGCCCGTCGCAGACCACCTCCGCATCGTCGCAGTCCACCTCCGCGTAGTCGCCGTCGTCCGTGTCGTCGCCGGCCACCTCCTCGGCACCGTTGCGCGGAGAGCTCGCGCGAGTCCTCGGGAGCACAGCGGGGCACAAATGGGGGCTAGCTAGGAAAGAAACACCAATTTGGGCGTTTTCCTGGAGCCACCCACAAGCCCAATTTTGGTCCGCGGGAGTCTGGCTAGAAGGATGGTCTGCTCCACCAAACACTGGTCCCGTACTACTGTGGCCTGGGTAGGGGCAGGGCGCGGCAACCAAACAGCCCCGTAGGGTCTCGGTGATTTTGCTCTTCTTAATTTGGTTCCGCGGATGTGTCTCTATATGGCGGCAAGGCTATTTGCAACGGGTATGGCCGTATGGGTTTCCTCTAGAGATTGGGGAATGGAGAAAAAAAGAAAAAATCGTTCATTTTTCTTTCCATTTCTTTTTAATGAAAAATAAGGTTGCGAAACTAGCCATAAAAACAAATATTATTAGATGAATTTTTCTACACGTTGCTGCGGAGATTTGAGTGATACTGGTGTGTATGTTATATAAAAATACTGCATGCGTAAAGCCACATAAAATGAATAGATGACATAAATAGCGTAAAGCCAAAAAAATTATGTCCAAAAGTCACGTGCATAATTTAATTACTTTTCTAAAATAAAAAAATAGAAACTACTCTCTACATAGTGCGGGAATGTTTGCAGTAGGTTTCGTTTCATTAGTGAGACCTCCTGCAGCAAAAAAATATGGCAGAAGATGGATCGATGGACTGGCCGGCGCGACACACGTCTGCCGAAAGAAATGATATCTTCACGCCCGTGGAAGATGCGTCGCCGGAACATGGGCATGTGCCGCCGCCGTGGAGATTACATTACACATGCACATGCTAGGTGATGCATCAGTCACAGGCCGAGCCAAAGACTCAAATGGCCCAATCGGGAAAGCCCGGGTACGCCGTCGGCAAACCTGCTGGAATGGGCAACCTGGCCGTTTGGCTCGAGGCCTTCGGTAGACATGCCAAAGTTTAGTGCAAAAACTACGGTATATAATAATATATATACGTGTTAGCACAGAGAAAAGAACGTCGTGAATCCGTAACAGGTGAAGTGGGCCGGCCCAGCTCGTCCATCTGCCAAACGCGTCCATCTAAGAAAAAAAACTAGAAGGCCTTGGTGCGCGCATGCAAAGAGTCGGGGCAGTTGCGTTTTCCAACTTTCAAGTGATTTTCTATTCAACATTGCACCATATTTCGAATCTATTTTAGAATATTGTTATTTACAATTAATGCAACAAAATAAAGCCCTATAAATATTGGTTACTAATGTTTATCCTTTCAAAATAAACATTTGATTCGTTCAAAAAAAAACATTTGAAATGTGCTATTTCAACGTTTTAGATATATTGTTTCAACATTTTGGATATATTGTTTCAACATTTCTATATAGAAATGTTCAATTAGGGTATTTGAAATGTTCAGTTACATTTTACAGATTGTTGAACTAAGTTAGACAAAATGTTGAAGAATGTTCAAACATAAAAAATAAAAGATGGCTTTCATGTTGGATTTACGTGAGCTTAGTGTCTTCTGTATTGTTTGTTAAAAAAATAATGCTAAAAAATTCAAATGACGCAATGGTAAGTGAAAGGAAAGTTAGTGGGTCTACTGGGCCTAAGATAGCTGGTTTAACCTTTTTCCACGAGACAGATAGGAGGTCCCTCTTCCGCTTGTTGCTTATTGCTTTCTAGGACGACGAGATGCGGCCGCCGTCCGGACGTCCCGGCGAGATCAGATCACCGCCATCTACGCGATCCGGATCCGCCGCCGCCGGTCGATCCGTGCGCTGGAATGGAAGAGTAGTTCAGCGATGCGCGGTTCCGGTGACACGCGCGACGCTTATCTAGGGCCATGTTCGGGTTAGCCGCAATCGTTTTTTTTAAGAAAAAAATTGACCAGGAGCTGTGAATTTTATTTTGCTGCCTGATACTACTGCGAGTCTGCAATCGACCAGAAGAGATAAAAGTTGATGGGTTCGGACGCGTGCAATGCAAGGGTCAGACGTGGGAGACGTGTTGGAGTTTTCGATCGAACAAAGCTATGAGACGCAGACAAGTGCTGAGGTGCCGGAATCATTATCCTCCACGTCGTTCACGCCCAAACTGACAAGCACACAAACTACCAGATACAGCTCTCAGTGACTTGTAGCATACAGTACTCGATGGAAATTTTGTCAGACTCGCAGTCCATCGGAGGTGAGTAGGCGACGCCCGATCCGGCAGGCGAGCCCGAGACACGACGCAGAATTAATCGGCCCAATGCAATGCAATACATTCTCCTCGCTGAACCTGCCGTGCCGACCCGCGCCATGGCCTCGAACGCCCAGCACGGGAGTCCTCCGCGACACACGCCTGACCGTGCGCGGCTGTGACCAACCACACCGCCGTCACGCGTGCACCGGGGGCACGCTCGTCGTTCGGTTGGAGATGGCACCGGTGCGCGAGTCCTCGTCTCGTGGCAGCAATTGCTGTGCACCCATTCATCCATTCTGCACGACTTAAGACAACTCCAGCAGATTAACACAGTAAATAAAGTGAAATTAGAATATAGGTAATGAAATAGATGATCTGCTGAACATGCACAAAATGCGCATGCACAATTTGCTAAACTGTGTGCCATGTAGTAGCTAGGGTCCGTTTGTTTGGGGAACGAGATAGGATGTAATGGCTCCATTTCTGATTCTTGGGATAAAATGGCTCCGTTCTGTGTTTGGTTGTAGGGATAGAATGGCTCAATTCTGTGTTTGGTTGGAGGAACGAGAACGGAATAATTCTAACACCGTTTGCAACCGTGGAACATGGAACCCACCTGTCATAGAAACCAACTGTTCACTCCTGTTTCTCTCTCGTGCCCATCCATGGCCGTCTCTGCACCCATCGCCGCCGGCGGGCTCCACCTCCGCTAGATCCGGCGGCGAGCTCCGCCTCCACGCAGCGCGCCTTGGGCTCCTCCTCTCCGCACGCCGCCGCCACCTCGGGCTCCGCCGCCGCGGCTCCTCCCCGCGCGCCTCCGCCTCCGTCGCCGCGTCGGGCTTCGCCTTCAAACGCCACCGCGGCTCCTCCTCCCCTCGCGCCGCCGCCGCCTCAGGCTCTGCCTCCACGCTGTGCCGCCGCGGCCCTTCCTCCCCGCACGTCCTCCTCCGCCGGCCGCGCCGCCCCACCGGTCGCGCCTTCCCGCCGCTGCGTCCCCTCATCGGGCGGCCACACCTCCTCCGACGGCCGTGCTGCCCTGACGGCCATGGGGAAGGGGAACGGAGGGGCGAGCAGGAGCTAGGAGCGCGGGGAGGAGACGGAAGGCGACGGCGTGCGAGTGGGATGGCTGCGTCCGGCCGATTTTTTGGAGTGAGCTCATCCCGAATCTAAGGGGTATATTCCCTTGTCTGGGATGTCCCCGTCCAATGTCCGTAAACCAAACACTCCTGAAATTAGGATGGAACCGCTCTATCCTAGAACATCCACGAACCAAACGGACCCCTAAAGTGCCACGTGGTGTGGCATGTTGCTAAACCGGATTCCAAAACCATCTAAAATTATATGTGGCTTTGCAAAATTTAATGTGTTAAATGTTTGGTTTCACAGTTTAGGAAGTGGATTGTGGTATCGTGGTTCAGTAGTTTAGGAAGACCTGTCTGGTATGTAAGTGTTTTTGAAGTATCGACGTAATACCATAGTTTGTGGAAATATCATGCAGCCTGTTCGTTTCGCTGCTTTACGGCTGTGCTGCAGCTGCCACTGCAACATCCATATTTTGTACTACTATAGCGTAAACTGACGGGGATGCAGCCGCAGCCGCATCTAGCTGTTTCGAACAGGCTAATGGTATTTTTAAGCAAATAAGTGTTTGATTGCTGTATGTTAAACTATGTTTCTAATAACATGGTTTATTTATGTACTGTGGTATTTTTTATATTGGATACTCCACTCTAAACTTAGTTTTCTTCACCTTTTGCATAGAGTACGCGTCGCCGGCCTCCTTATGATGCCCCCGGCATCTCAAGAGCCTTAACACGCAGTTAGAGACAAGTTAATAATGAATTAGGATTTGATGATGCTTAGAGAGTAACGAAGACTAGATGGAGAAATCACTAAGCCAAAAATTTTCTATGAGAATACGAAACCCTACGTGGTTTGGTTGTTTAAGTCACCACCCACAAGCTTTTATGCAAAACACCAAATACAAGAGTCTTAGCTCAGGATGTTATCTTTAACTTTGATATTACGACCATCTTTAAAATCATAGGTTATGAGGTTTAAAAGTCGAAACCAAACCAAACCAGAATTTCCTTGGAAGATGCCAATTGTGATCGTGAATAAATTTGGACCCTAATAAAACTTTTAGATTCATTAAGCAACTGAGCTTGGCTCCATTTTCAAAGCTGTCGTACATACCGTGGTCTTCACTTTTGTTACACTGAGCTTGGTTGAAAACTGCCGATTAACTATTTTAAATCTGGCCCAAACATCTCTTGAAATCAGCTCAAGCTAGTCCACTTAGAAAATTCCAAAGTCTGAATTTTTAGGTCATTCCAAACTTGAATCTGAAATTACTTTTGAATTCACCATACAACTTCAAATTCTCCCTTTCTATGAAGTGAAGTTAAACTTGTCACCTTTCAAATGCAATAGACCTTGAACTGATTGGATTTCATTTGATACTTCAAAAGTTGGAAACAAGAAAGTCTCTACGCCAAGTGAAATTTCTGTTTTACCAAACCTTGGAACACATTTGTGTCTATAGTTCAAATTCTATTGGGATTCTTTATATTATCAAACTTGCAGATAAATGACCGGAGAACAACTTTGTTAATTGGGGTTTGATCATATATTGAGTTTTAAATGGAGTTTAGTGTCATTTTCTACCAACACAGAAAATCAGTCCAAATCTGACCTGTTTAGTAATCTCAATGTTTCTATAACCTACAGCCATTTTCATGCAAATATCAAATTGAAGAAGTTGTAGGTTATAAAATTCTAAACAATGTTGTCAAGAGACACTTTGGGAGGTAAAGCACAAAAATAGGAGTTTTGAATTTCCCAAGCAATAAAGGCCCCCTGCTCAAATTTGGGGCTGCTAGTTAAATTCAAGTTTAAATCATATCTCCACTCAGATTCTGGTATTTTCCATTTTGACAAAGTTGTAGAACTCAAATAGTAGGACATTTCATCTAATTGGGATTTTATCAAATTCGGCTTCTAGATGGGTCAAATATGCGATTTTTAGAGAGGGAGCAAACACATTTCCTTTTTGTGCTTCTCCAGTGCCGCTGACAGGTGGGGCCCGGTCGCCAGCGCCGCGCCCATGGCCGAGCCGGCGCGCGCCGCGTGGCCACCGACGTACGGACAGGGCGCCCTCGACGCGGATCGAGCCCCCGGGCGCGTCATCTGGGCGAGGCCGAACCCCTCTCTCGGTTCCTCTCCTCCACTCGTTTTCCCCACCATTGGAGCCGTCTCCTCTCTCGCTTTCTGTCCGCGCCGCCAAGGACGAGCTCGAAGCTCGGACTCGAGTTTCCACCACCGCTCCACTGCCTCCGCGCGCCCCTAGACCTCACCACCGCGTTCCCCACTCCCTTGCGCACCTCCCGCACTTGACATCGCCGCCGCTCGTCTCCCCGTTCGCCAGGTCGAGCCACCGCACGACGCCATGGCCACCCTCGGAGTTCCAACGGTGAGCTCGCACGCCCGCTGCCTCGCGCACGCCCTGTGGCGGAACCGCCGATTTAATCCGGGCTAAGTACACCTGCCACCATTAGCTCTCAGTGTACTTAGGCCGTACTAAACCCGGTCGTCCGTCGAGAAGCCTTCGGCCCTCGATTCGTACCAAAGCCCCAGAGGAACCGACATCACACACATTCGACCCTCGATGGAGCCACAACAGTTACATCATCACAGGCAGTTCAATAGATGTTACATCGGAAGTTAGGTTACAAACCAGTTCGAAATAAAATAGAGTTCAACATAGTCTCATACGTAAATTAGCGTTCAAGTAGAGTCTCGCAGCGGAAATTTTTAACCATCATAGTTCATGACAACCAAAAGACTTGCAAAAGTAAAGTAACATCATGCCCACTGATGTCACTTCATTGCCAGCTCAACACACTTCTTACTTCTGATGATAACACGTCCCTCCGCCAACACAGGCACAGAAGAGGAACTCCATACCTGTAACTCAAAAGCGAGAGCAAACCCTAAGTACTAATTACTCAGTAGGTCTTAATGGATGTGGTTTACGGCTGACGCAAAACTTGCTTACTAGAGAGTCGGTCCTTAGCCGTTGCTTTTATAACAAGTTATGATCATAGCCTCATAGGGTAGCAGGATTTGACAGCTGCTATCCCTTCATGATAACCGAGCCAATTGCAATAGAGCAATTCATAAAAACTTACATGAATAGAAAGCATATCCTAGTCAAGCATGTAGCATTCGAAAACATGGATCATAATACATCATATTAGAGTTATTACTACGTTGCCCGTCAGTGATATTTGGCATTCTCACACCTGGTGAGCATCAGCGATTCGAATCGATTTCTAATTCCCGGGAATAACTAAAAATGCCAGGGGCCCATATGCTTACTCACACGACGGCTTTCCTACGTATAGTCCCCCTCCTCCACCTGTCCCATCCTAAGTTAGATTCACTCCCACCTGACTCCCGGGTTGTGTCTCCATGACGAGCCTGCCGACATCTCGGGCTCCCCGTCATGAGTACCAAGCTCCCCCGGACCACCTTCCTCTCAACCAGTGGGTAGGAACGTGTTTCTGTTCTCCGGATGGCACAAGTAAGGTTTCACCGGCCCCATTAACCGGATAAGCACTTTAGAAATGGTATGCCAACCAGCAGGCGAACAGCGAACGGGCCATATGCGACTCGGGCGGAGCCATTACACCGCAACAACGCACACCGCAAGAATATAACTTAATCTCCGCCCGGTCTTCCAATTAATCCTCATCATAATACCATCTTAGCATAAACAGTGTTCTCTTTCTTTTCAAACACCTACGTGACGAGTGACATCTCACTCGTATCTAGTCGAGCCTATCATATCTAGGCAACTCGTCCTACGTACCTAGTGTAGGTGGTACGGCCAGGGCGGCCAAAGGACTAATGCAATGGGGTTCCAATCAACACCTAATGCATATGCGTAATCATAAAACAATATTAGCTGGGAGAATATGGTCCTGCCTACCTTCCTCGCTAGGGTTAGCTTCCTCGGATGCGAAGTCAGGTGCGGCCTGCGGGTACTCTTCTGGCTGCGGGTCCGGCTCCTGGTCTTCTGGCTCCTCGATCAGCGGCTGTTCCTGCGTCTGCTCCTCGATCCCGTGATCTATATGCATGACATCATATGCAAAATGAGTGCGATGAATGCAGTGCAGGACAGAGCGCAGTAAACATATAACCCGCAGTGGAAGTAGGGCAAAGTAAGTAAACATTTCTATTTAACGATCTATCTCCCGAGGGGAAGAAAAATCAAACTCTCCTATAAAATCATACAGCCCATCATCTAAACTTAACCAAGGACCCACCACGTAACCCATGTATCCATATCATGACCGTGCATTTATATGATGTGGCATTTTTGACCCCATCTACCATTTCTTCCATTTACAATTTAGTCGTTTTTTCCATTTACTCGAGCCTCTGAGTTTAAATAGCTCTACTACTCCAATTGACTTAAAATTTTTACAGCATGCACATATCATGTACAAGAACCTACCGACAAAATTTCAGCCCAACTGGAGTAAAAATGAATTTATTAAAAACCTAACAATTTAACAGTCCTTTTCATTCTCGGATTTCTCATTAATTATAGAAAGGGAATCTGACCATGGAATTTGACCAGTGCTTATGATAGACTATAAACCACTTACACAAAAATTTACAAGTGAGATACTTTTTATTTGGCAGGGTATCTATTTGTCATTTTTAATTAGAGAGGAAATAGACATGCATGACAAAACAGTATATAAGACCTGCACCTATATACTTTCTGGACTTTAGACACCATGTACAAGTCACCATATTTTTCTTATAATTTTTCTAGTAATTTAAATACACTTTTTCCTATTTTTCTTTCTCAACTAGCATCTTTTGTCATTTTCAAATCACCATAAAAAACTAACATGCAAGGGTTCACTTTTTAACAGTAGACTACTCATGATGTGCAAAGTCTATGAAAAATACTAGGGAGCCATTTTGAGCATCTTTTATATAGCACCCATCTCACACTACCATAAATACATATATTTATTATGGAAAAGGGAAAACATCAATCAAGTGAACAGTGCTAGTGCCAAGAAAAATCACACAGGGCCTAAGCATCACTAATATACTACTGTCCAAGTTTGACACAAGTTGAAGTTCATTTACCCCCACATTTGGTATTTATTTTGCTTTAACATGCATGCAACAAAACCGAGGGTAAAAATATCTTTTCACATGATCACATCATACCTAACCTGTAGATCTACTCAAGAGGAGTTCATAGATACTGAGTTTGTCCATTTTGGATTTTTCTTTGAATTTATATGATTTTTCAAAGTTCAAACCTGGAAAAAGGTAAATAGAAAAAGAAAAACCTAGATCTAAGGATCTCTACGTAATTAATCGTAGTTTCCAGGGGCTAGCGCGTAAAATCTGCAAGACTCAGCCCCCGTGCGGGAGGACCGGGTTGCAAAAACAGAAAAGTCTGGGGGCTAGATCTAAAAAGATCCGGCCCCCGTCTTTTTCCTCGCGCCGGCCGCGGCCGCGCGGCGCGCCGGCGAGCTCCGGCTCGCCGGAGCCGCGACGGACTCAGCCCCCGTGCGGGAGGACCGGGTTGCAAAAACGGAAAAGTCTGGAGGCTAGATCTAAAAAGATCCGGCCCCCGTCTTTTTCCTCGCGCCGGCCGCGGCCCGCGCGGCGCGCCGGCGAGCTCCGGCTCGCCGGAGCCGCGACGAAGGGCGCGGGGGATGCGCGGGAGCGAGGGCGTCAACCTGGGGTAGGTCTCGTTGACGGCGGAGGCGAGGTCGAGGCGGAACGGCGGTGAACCGGGGCGTGGGCGACGGCGACGGTGGCGCGGCGAGGACGTCGCGCCGAGCTCGATCTTCTCGGGGGAGGGGAGTTTGACGACGAGGTCTAGGGAGAGAGGGGCGGCGTGGAGCGGGGAGTGCGGTGGTGGGGTCGGTTCGGCTTGGGGAGGCCGGGAGGCGGCGTCGTGAGCTCGGCTCCGAGCTCCCAGCCGGCAATGGCGGCGCGGCGAAAACGGCGCGGGGCGGGGTGGAAACGGGACGGGAGAGCGGGGAAAGGGTTAGGGTTTGGCGCGCGGGACCCCGTCTCCTTTTGACGCGCCCGGGGGCGCCGCCCGTGGCTCGCCGTACTTCCTGTACGCCGGCGAGCCACCCGGCGCGCGCCGGTTCGCGCCGTGCGCGTCGGTGCGGATCGGCGGGCCCACGTGTCATTGACTCCGGGAGGAAGAAAAATAAAAATGTGTTTTCCTTACTACTGTAAACTGCGGTTTTGACAAATTTAGAGGCCGAATTTGCAAAAAGTCCAATTGGAAGAAATGTTCTACTCAGAGAGATCTACAACTTTGTCAAAGTGAACAACCCCAAAATCCAAGTGTAAATATGGTTTAAATTCAAATTTTGAAATCAGCCCTAGGTAAGGACAGGGTACCTTTATTGTTTGGAAAAAAGAAAAACCCTATTTTCAAGCCTTTTTACCCAAAGTGCCTTTTGGGTAACTTGCTTAGAATTTCAATACCTACAACTTATTAAATGGGAGTGTTGCATGAAAGTGGTTGTAGGTTTGTGCAAACTTAGGGTTTTTAAACAAGGCTGATTTGAGTTGGTTTTCTGCACTGACAAAGAAATACTCCAAACTCTATGTAGCCTTCATTGTCTGGCCAAACTCCAATTATGAAAGTTGTTCAAAACTTCATCACCTACAAGTTTGGTAATATGAGTTTCTCCTAGATCCCAATAGATTTGGATTTATGAATAAGAACATAGCAGAACACATGCATAAAATTTAGATTTCAAGCATTCCATCTCATCCAAACAAGTCATAGCCTAATTATATGCAATCACATGATGCTAAATGATGCTTAGTGCATGATTAAGATATGATAATGCACTCGAGATGCTGGAGCATCACACGCCCGCTGCCTCGCGCCTCCTCCCTCCAATCCGAAGTGTGCGCGAGTTTCGCTTCCCTGTCCTCTACCGATCCCATGGGTTCTTGAGCTCTAACCCAGCCCCAAGCCCTTTCCCCCACGCGCGCGCCACCGCGGCCGCCATTTCTGCCAACTCCTCACCGCGGGGAGCAACTTTAGCGCCATTCCCCCGCCTCCACACCGCCACCATCGCGTTCGCGATAGCCGTGCGCATCTGGAGCACCTCCTTGCGCCGCCGTTCCGCCTCTCCTCGGCGGGATCCGGCCACCGCCGTCCGTCGCTGCCGCGCTACCGTCGACGCGGTTCACCTCCGGTTCGCGTGCGTTCCCCGCTCGTCTAGTCCTCCCCGTGCGACGAGATCCAGTGGAAAGCGATCGCCGTGGCCCAGAGCACCCCCCCGAGCCAACTCGGCTCCAAGACGGCGCCACCACGCACCGGCACAAGCGCCGGAACGCGGGCCGTCGTGCGCCATCGCCCCCGGCCGAAGGAAGAAGAAGAGGTGGCCGTTTCGCGGAAAACCCCCTGCCTTATTCCATTTTTACGCGCTCTGTTTTATTTACTATTCACTGAGTCAGCGAAATCTTCCATGCTACCCTCTGAAGTATATGGTTAATCACGTATTAGTCCTAGATCTAGGTTTTAAAGTGCATTTTTCAGCTGAAACTTTGGAAAATCGTAGTAAATCAAAGAAAAATCCAAAATGGGTAACTCAGTTGCATTGTGCTCCTCTTAAGTAGATCTGTAGAATGGGTATGATGTGGATGTATGAAATGACTGTTTTGCCCCTGGTTTATTGCATGCATGATTAGGGTAAATAAATGATAAAAGTGGACTAAATGACCTCCAAAAATTATGAAACTTGGACAGTAGCTTTGTTATGGCATCTAGGTACTGGGTGAATTTTTCTTGTGGTAGCCCTCACTGTTAAATGACTGATCTACCCCTATACTTAGGTTTTTGCAATAAAAATGCATAGGGAGTACTTACCATACGAATTTTTTTCCAAAGGCGGTGCTAGATTTTTGGGACACGCCTTGTGCTAGGTTTAGCTTGCTGATAAAGTTCGAGCCTCTGCATGTTAAGTTCGAGTGGTGATTTAAAAATGACAAAGTGTCACAAGCTTAACTAAATAAAAAGGAAAAGTGGTCTTAGGATGCATAATTAATTCCAAAGAAAATTTAATAGCTTGCAAATGGTACGTAGGTTACAAAAAGTAGTTTTGTGAAGCTTGTGAGCACTGTTTTGATGTACGTTTAAAATAGACCTAGATAATCTATCAAACCATGAATATATCACTTGCTGATTTTTGTACATGTTGTTTAGGCCTTGTATTGTTTGCTGGGTAAATTTCATGACCAGATACTCATTCTATAAATTATGAAAAATTTAGAAAGATAAAAGGCTGGTAACTTGCTAGAATTTTAATAATTAAATTATAACTCTTTTATGGCTGAATTTTGGGCAGTGGTATGGTGTGACATCATTATGCTTGTCATAAAAGTTTTAACTCATTTGTCATTTCCTAACTGCATGAACTCGAGTATGCATTTTATTCATAAAGTGGGCATGTAGTTTTTGATTAGATGTGAAGGTGTTTGATTTCGATTGATATCATCATGCATGTGGGATGATTTCTAGCTGCATACTATCTAATATTCTCTGTGTCACACTTGATTAAGGAATTAGTTTACTCACTCATGTAAAACACCTAAAGTCAATATAGGGTTTTAATCTATTAAATATACAAAAATGCATGATATACTTAGTGAATGATTCCTATAAATGTATGAAGAATAAGATTATGACTTGTTACTGAATGCCCCACCGCACATGTCTTAGTGATCTATCTAACTATTGCTTGTTTTTGCTGGATAACATCATTACATGCTTGTCGTCTGATCACTAAATTGAGAGTGCCTTTATATGATTGATCGAGTGCATGTTGCTCTAGGTCCATAAAAGTACTCCTTGTTTAAGTAGTTTATCAATCACCTTTCTGTTCGTCCATGAAATGATTGTCCTTGTATGTACTTGATATTCATGCATCTCATGAGTTGCATCATGCATGTCGTTTATATAGTGACGCTAAATTGCAGATACGTGATCAAAAAGCAGGTGCGTGGAACTACGTCAAGTATCGGTGTCCAAAAGACCAACTAAGACCCACTCACGACCTGAAGGGCCCATCAGTCGTGTTTGGACGGAGGAGTTGTCCAAGGGATCAAGGGGTTGCCTGGGGCAAAGCCTCACAACCCGGCAAACTAACAATAGCATAGTTTGTTGGTTCTCTCAAAGCAAATCAGAGGTAGACAGGACCATGCTTTACCCAGCAAATATATTTGATGAATTGCCTATGCATCTGCATTAGGAGTTGTTTGAAATCAATTGCATTAGACTCCCTGGCCATCCTAACCCTAGCACCTAAAATAGAGTACATAGGACGAGTATGCCTAGTAATGCTAGGTACGATCAGACACGAGTGAATGGAGTCACTCGTCCCGTAGGGATTGCTTTTCAGAAAGGAAATCTCACTATTATGAATCTTACTTTGATTATGATATGTTTTAAATGGAGACCGGGCGGAGATATGGGTATATAAGAAAAATGATGATGATGAGATGGATGGTTTGGTGGACTCCGCCCGAGTTGCATAAGGCCGGTCGTTGTTCGCCTATTGGTCGGCATAACATTGCTAGGGTACTTATCCGGGATAATGGACCGGTGAAAGTCTTACTTGTGGCATCCGAAGAACAGAGACAGACTCCTACTGTGACACCTTGGGGAGCTTGTAGTCGAGGGAGGGCTGACCCGACGTGACTATGGTATCGCTCCTAAGGCGGCACAACCTGGGAACAACGGAAAGATTGAATCGGACTTGGGATGGGACAAGTGGAGATGGGGGCTATATGTGGGAACGCGATGGCTAGCAAGCATATACCCCTGGCATTTCTAGTTATTTTCGGGAATTAGAAATCGATTCGAATCGCTGATGCTCACTGGGTGTGAGAATGCCAATACCACTGACGGATAAAGTAGTAACCCACTTGAATATGTTGTATTATTAATTCATGATTTTGTATATCAACATGCTTGTATGTGTATGGTTCGTCTCAACTATTCATGGTGCTGCCCATCCACTGAATGGAGTTCGATGGACTTGGGAGATGCTTTGAGGTCGAGGGAGGGTTGACCCAACGTACCGTGTTATTGCTCCTGAGACGGCTACTCCCAAGGGTTCGATGGGGGCGCTGTGAATCTTGGGACGGGACATGTGTTCATGTTTTACTTTCCTGCAAGTATTTACTTTATGATATAAATGATCTTCATGATTTATGGATAGTAGCTGTCAAATCCTGTTATGTTATATCAACATGACCTAGTTTAAAATCAACAGCTAAGGATCCATATGATTAGTAAGCATGCTTTGCGTCAGCCGTAAGCCATGTCCATTAAATCCTACTGAGTAATTAGTACTCAGGGTTTGCTCCCATTTTTGGATTACAGGTACTGGCGACATCTGGATAGCTGTGTTGGAGGTGGTAGTACCGGTGGGCTCGGTGCTACTCGCCTTGTTCCTCTCTTCATGAAGACTACCTAAGTATATTGTTTCCGCTGCGAGATGTTTTGAAAACGCTTCCGCTATATATACTCTGAATTCGCTTCCGCTATATTTGAGCATGTATTTGATTTCATACATTTGGTTTGTATATTAAGTCTATTATTCTCTATTTCAACTGCCTGTGATGATGTAATTGTTGTGGCTCCTTCGAGAATCGGATGTGTTTGATGTCGGTTCCTCGGGAAATGGTGTTAAGGACTCTCGACGGACTACCGGGTTTAGTCTGGCCTAAGTGCACTGCGAGTCAGGGGTGGCAGGTGTGCTTAGTCTGGATTAAGCAGGGCGGTTCCGCCACACTCCTCCCGCACGTCTTGTTTTCTCTCGGTGCCGCCCCTCTGCGCGCCTCCTTCCCGGCCTTGCCCCGCCGAAGCAGAGGAAGAAGGGGAGGCCCAAACCGCAGCGGGGAGGAAGAGGGTCGGGCGGCGAGAGCCAGGCCGCAGATAGGAGCGATGCCGAGGCCGGCGGTGTGGAGGAGCAGGGCCATGGCGCCGCACCGCGCGAGAGCTCGATACCTACAAGCTCGGCGCGGATGACATCCGACGTGAGGGAGCAGAGCGGGAGAGAGGGGCTGGCAGTGGGAGGCGCCGGTGTGGGGGAGCAGGGCCGCCCGCATAGGGGAGTGAGGCCATGGCGCCGCGCCGCGTGGGGAGCTCGATGCTGTGAGCTCGGCGCGCATGACGTCTGGAACGGATGAGCGGACGGAGAAGGGGGTTTAATACCATGGTTTTTCAATGAAACCAAACATGCTTTAGTTTTAACTTATATTATGATTTTACTGTGATAAATAAATACTGTAGTATTTATGTCATATATAATTATAAACTATGGTATTTCAAAACTATATTATAAAAATCTACGCTACCAAACATGCGCAATCAAAGTAAACTACTTTCGTCAGGAGGTTTATATTCTCCTGACATGTCAGGAACCCGCCCCAAATCATTCAATTGATGGGTACACAATAGAAGATTACAGCCTCTTAGAATGTTACAGATTGTCTTATGGTACAAAGAGGAATCAAAACAAAGTGAAGGAAGAAGAAGAAAGGCAAAAGGGAATAGGTGGATCGAGTAGAGCTCATGCTCGCCGGCTCGCCGCCGTCGGGTTCGAGGTCTGGACGTCTGGTCAAACACGCCCTCCTCGCTTCGATGTTCCGTTTTTCTACTCCGGTCGCCATTACCGTGGGCCGCAGCCAAGCCAGCCCAGCCCGTGCTACCCTTTGAGCCCACTATTAGTAACGGTCCATGACACTCCCGTCTCCCGTTCGGCAGCACCCACCGCGCCGGCGCCGCCGCCAAGAGCTCGAGACTATCTCCGCGGTCGCTGCGGCTGGCCGGCTGGGCGAGGGCAATCCCAATCCGTGCCGATCGACGGCGCGTGACCCCGCCGGCCGTCAGCCCGCCACCCTGGGTCCCTGCCTGGCTGCCTCCGTGGCCTCTTGTTCGCCCCGTCGCCTCGACGTGCCAGCCGCCAGGTGCCTCTGTCTTCGAGTCTCTGTCACCGGCCAGCCTTCCCTGAATCCCTCCAAGTCCCCAACACATTGCACTCAGGTGGGCGGCATTCCCTCCGGCTCCATTCCAACGCCACTTGGGCTCTAGGTGTCTGATTTTCTACACGGCGACGCGCAACAATCGGGCGAGCGAGGGGTGTGCTGTGTTAGGTCCAACAGCTGAGGACCGGCGAGCTTGGGGGCGAGCGCGTACAAGTAGAGAGGACCTCGGCGGCGCCACGCAGGCTAGCAGCAAGGAACGGGTCGGCCCAGGCGAGCGAGGAGCAGCAGGCACCAGGCAGGTACAGCCGGTTCCTATTCTAAAAAATAAAACCCTCCAAAACCCTACACGCCCTTAGTAGTGTGGCACATTGCGCGGCGCGCGCTCCTGGGCCCTCCCGCCGCCGCCACCCTCGATTGCCGCGTTCTCATCTGCCGCCTCCGCTGCCACCTCGTCGGCTTATTTGTACGGCGGTGGCGAAGTACTCTGTTGCTTGGTCCGTTCATGTGGATTGTTGCTCTCCGGGGCAGCCGGCCATCTCCATCGTTCTGGCCTATCAGCAGCGTTCCACCCGACTCAGTTGGCTATGAATTTTCTGCAGAGAAGAAAATTAGAAGGAACTGATAAAAAGGATAAACTGCTTCCCTAGGTGTGGAGGCAGCCAACCCATGCTCAGAACCCGAACAACACACATCGAACTAGTTGCTCCTGAGTGCTGAAACTGTAATTTCTTTGCATAGACGTTCACTGACTCTTCCCTGCGTTTTGCATTGGTTACAGGACATAACAGCAGTACAAGAGTGAACAAAGAAACAACAAAAGCAAGACAAGATGCCAAAGAAGGGGACTAAATCTAAGAAGGTGGTGGATGATGTGGGCAATGAACAAGAAAATAAGCTTCCAGACTACCTTGAGCTCCAGCGGACACGCATTGTCTGCAACGCTGATGCCCCCATTCATGTACAGATTTATATGCTACTCTGCTTCATGTCCTTGCATTTGTCGGTTATGTTCACCTTCATGGCTGTATGGCTCTGTGCATTCCAGGCTAAATTGTCTGTTTGAATTTTTAAGCGTGTTGACAAGTTTATCTTCCTTAGGAACTTAATTTCACATGGATGCACATGTATTTTGACATTATGCATTTAATTGGCTATTTTACAGAATATGGAAAGAACTGATTTTCTTTTTCATCGTTAAGTTTGTGTGCTACTTTTCTTCTGATAAAGGCTTCAACATGTCACCTGATCTTTTTCTTTGGTTATCTAGTTATACTTTTTCCAAATAAAATGTTATTTAATTGAACGGAATATTTACCTGGCATGTTTCTAGTGTAAATAATTCATTTAGTCTTTACTCTTTAGTGGCAGTTACATATGAGAGTGCACAAGGTTGCTGTTGAATTTGCTACTATGGATATATAATTTATAGTGAAAATAATCCTTCGAGTTCTCGTTGATTGTTGCATTTGAAAATGTGGTAGTGAACCACATTTCATTCTGTCATTAGACTCATATTACTTATGTTTCTCTTGTGTCTTTAAAAGACGCTAGGTTTCCAATACTCTGGTGCATTTGCCGCTATGGGAATTGATAATAGCGTGTCAGCGGAGAAGTTTTGCAATAACTTCAAAATTGAGATAAATCATCTCACTGAAGATGATATTGAGTTTGATATGATTGGTGTTGATGCATCAATAGCTAATGCCTTCCGGAGAATCCTCATTGCAGAGGTATTTGTATGTTCTCATGTTTACCATGAGATAACTGAAAACTGTCTTCTCTATTTCAGCACGGGGTTCCAGCTTAATAGGTGCTTAATTTATACTCCATTTTGATTAATAGGTTCCTACTATGGCAATTGAGAAAGTTTTCATGGCTGACAATACCTCAGTTATAGCAGATGAAGTTCTTTCACATAGACTAGGACTTATTCCACTTGATGCAGATCCAAGGCTTTTTGATTATATCTCAGGTATGTAACTTCATTGCTCTAGTTTCACCTTCATACATTTATGGTAAGAGACATCTTATTGTTCCTTTCTTTTTCCACAGCAAATGATGTCCCAAGTGAAAGGAATACTATTGTTTATAAACTGCATGTTTCATGTCCAAAGGGTTCTCAACGAATTACAGGTACCTCTTATTTTTCTGCAATGGCTGCTGAGTACAGATTCGCATCATCTTTCAGAATAAAAATAATGGTACCTTATCAGAAGGATATACCTTTGTTCAAATTGGAAAGCTTTTGCAGTTAAGCTAGTGTGTGCTTATGTGGCAGCTAAACGATTTATTTTTGGAAGTATATTGTAGTGAAAAGTTAAAATTTCCATTCATAGTTACCTTGTTCATGGGTTTTCCTTACCTCAAGTTGGTATCTTATGGGCTTAGTAATTATAGAAATTATTGGTTAAAGCGATATATATTGTATTCTAAGCATAAACCAGATTTTGTCTGGAAATATTTTAGAGGTTTCTAGTGTTGTAACTTTTAAGTGTTGACTGCTTGGTTGTCCAGTGAAATCCAGTGAGCTAGAGTGGTTGCCAGAAGGTAGCCAATTAAGCATGGCATCTCCTGCGCAATCTGGGGACAAACAGAAGACTTTCACTTCCTTCAGTAAAAGCCAAAAGGAAATCTTAGAAAAGCCTCTTGGTGTGAAGCTTAAAGATATAACTATTGCCAGGCTTGGGCCAGGACAGGTACAATTTGTTTTCTTGGTACAATTATAATATTAATAGGTGTACCTACATCTTCTGTCCCTATTGATTCAATGTTTGGATCAAGATATTTTGTTGAATACAGTGACTGGATCCACATGATAAAATATAACTTCTAGTCTGGTGGCTTTTCCTTGATTCTACCATCTACAATATAAAAGAGCGAGTTTTCGTAATAGCCTTTTTCACCCAATGAAAACATCTATAACCCCTAACATTGGCCTCACTGGTTGGAAAAGGCCTAAAACTGATGGAACCAAAATGTTTCTACCCTTTAGCCCTTTATTTTCTCACCTCATTTTGTACCATACCCACCTGTTAGTTTCCCTGTCTTGGAACTAATGAAAAAAGGACACCAATCAAGCAGGTTTCCTTTCTTTTAATTCCTTATTTCTCTTTCCTTTTCCACTTCGATTGTCTGGCTTGTCATCTTATTTCTTTTTCTCGACCCCTTCCACTCTTCACGCGATCCATATGGACCCATCAAGTATATATGCTGAGACACGGTTCACGGCGTTCGTGCCGTACACACGCTACGCTAGTAGGAATTAACTGTTGTCGATTTCAATTCACTGTGTGACTTGTGTGCTGTCAGATTTAAAATTTTCTGTTGTACCAGTCTTTTTTCTCAAACGTTCTATTATACTACCAGTTATCTTAAATTATTTTGTTTCTGTTGAGGAAATTGTACTTTATAATTTATTCTGTTCTTTTATAGGCTATTGAGCTCGAGGTGCATGCTGTTAAGGGAGTTGGGAAAGATCATGCTAAGTGGTCTCCAGTCACTACAACCTGGTACAGAATGCTCCCTGAGGTAAAATTGTTTCACTACGACGTTTCCAACAAGGTGGTGAATAACTGTATCTGTTGCTTGTGTCGTAATGCTTTGTTATCAAATAGGTTGTTATTCTGGAAGAAATTAAAGGTGATAATGCAGAGGAGCTAGTGAAGAAGTGCCCAGTTAATGTTTTTGACATTGAAGACCTGGGTAATGGTAATTTTCTTTCCTTTCTCTTTTTTAAGATGCTGAATTTGGGGTAGCGATACAGTTGGAGACTTGGTGGCAACAAGTTATATTTATTGTTGGAGCAAGTTTATTGTTTTGAAGCATTCTGAAACTCTATACCAGATACCTCTGTTTTATGAGGCGTTTTGAAGTGCTTGAAAAAGTACCCACCGGTACCATGAGGTACCTCTCATTAAATTTTATGGATGTTATAAAAATAAGGATTTTAGTGAATTAAAAAAAAAGTTTTATGGGTACTGGCCCCACCTTTTTTGGTACCATATGGTATCTCTTCCTTGGTACTGCATATTTTTAAACCATTGGATCTCGCTTGATAAACATCTCTCATTTTTTCCAACCATCGTAAAACTTGTACTGTTTTATTAGAAGTTAGCGTAACATATAATTTGTAAACTGATGGGTATTAAGTGGTTGAAGTTTGAACAAAGAAACCAAGGAAACATTTACCTTATTCATGAGAACTAGAAACCGAGGAAACATGTTCCCAGGAATTTTTTTAATTCTCATTTAGATACTGTGGTAGTCTAGTGGATGCTAAGAGTTAGGGATCAAAGTGACTTTGATGATCATACCTGGTGCCCATTGCATAAGGCTATTGGGGTCTTAGCTTCTAAATCAGGCTACAAACTGTTTTATAATCGGTCTGTTCTTCAGATTAACCCCTTCCCTTTTACATATGCAGGTGGAAAGAGGGCAGTTGTTGCAAAGCCAAGGGCATGCACACTCTGTAGAGAATGTGTCATGGGAGACAATGGGCAAAAAATTGAACTAAGGCGTGTTAGAGACCATTTCATATGTAAGTAGTCAAGAACGTGATCTTAGCCCAAGTGTCTTCATTATTGTACTTTCATAGCTGGATAACTGAACCACAGAATGTGATTTTTCTAAACGATAGAGCTGTTCTTCCATTGTGATGTTCTAAACTTCTAATTCACCATATTGTTGACTATTGTTTTTCCTCCCCAGTCACCATCGAGTCCACCGGAGCTTTGCCCCCAGAGGTGTTATTCACAGAAGCCGTGAAGATTTTGGAAGAGAAGTGCGAAAAGGTCATATCTGAGCTATCCTGAGGCTGACACAAGACAATGGAGTAAACCAGCGTAGTCTGTATTCTGCTGAAGACTAATGTGCCATCAAACAATTTCGTGGTGGATGTTTGGCTCATGAAATGGGAGCTGAACTGGTACTACCATGATACGAAATAGCAAACTCGAGTGTAATGTTACATTGAGCTGTGGCAGCTTAATCAAATGGCAACTGCATATGGATTGAAATGGCGGCTGCGGTTGCGCCACAGGAAGAAATCAACGTGTCGTAGGGTACCAGCATTGAGTTTTTTTTGCATAAAATAAGTGCTATATATAGAGGATGCTGTTGGACCCTTCTGGCGACGATGACCCTCAATATATACAAGGTGAAGAAAACGTTATATATTTTATAAATACAGGACCTGTTAGAACCGGATGAGGCTCCGCTGCCGATGCTGCTGAACACTGACGCGTGGGCCTGGGGCCACACGCCAGTGAGCCAACGGCAGCGGAGCCGCGTTCGTTAGAACCCGCCCACGAAGTGGTTTGTCTGGATATGCTTTTGCTCTCGGGTAATGTGGTTAAGTAGCATAATTTGAAAAATCATGATTATTTGTAGGAGACTAAGTATTATAAAATTAAAAATATCAATTTCTTTAATATTAGGAGAGCTTGGAAATATTAATTTCGTCCTCCCTTGAAGTAGGCCACGTATCAATCATGATAAGAGCGTCTATGCCTGCTATGTATTGCTAAACCAAACACCACGAAAACACTCGTTGAATACCCAAACCACTTATCTGACCATGCCTTTACTATTATTATTTAATTCTTGATATTTGCTTGTAATTATTTGTCTTTTTATTACCCCATATGGTCATTAATATATAATAACGTTTTCTATCTATTATTGAGAGGAGGAAGTACTTTATTTCAAACCACCTCTCAGCTCGCACTATTTTTTCTCTCTTTAGTACTTTTATTTAAAAATGTTCCCACATCATGTTCTTAATTATAGTTTGTCTTAATATTACTATGGAATATGTTTGTCTTAAACTCAAAACATTCTTATGTTCGACATGGGACAATTTCTCTGAATGTTCTTCTAAATCTATTACAATTCTTGCGCAAAAATGGAATATTTTCCTATTGATCCTAAACATCTTCCTATTGAACTGGAAACAACTTTCTCATAATGTTAGAACAATTATCCTAACAATTTTTGTCATGAAGCTAGAACAATTGTCCTAATGCTAGAACATTTTTGCAGAACAATTTTCTCATATAGCTGGAATCAAATTTCTAAATCTGGGGAAAAAATCTACTGTGCGATTAGAACATTTTGAGAATGTTTAATAATTCTCACAAACAGTACTCCACATGCTAGACCAACTTTTAAATCTTCTGTGCAGTTAGAAGATTTTGCGAATGTTGAATTCTCCTAATGCTAGAATAACATCCTTGCGGCAAAGCAAACCTACAAACAGGGTGGAGCTACATAGTACTTGAAAAAAATAAAGATTCAGTTATAAGGATCAGTTTTTCACAATATATGCACCCCCCAACGACACAACTCTATGCACCCACAAGCTATGTAGCTTCGCCGCTGCCTACAAAGTGCTACACGCTTTTATAATTAAGAAGAAAACCTAAATTCAAGTTAGAGAGGACTCGAATATAGGTGGGCACTAGTTAGATGTAAGACTAACTAGCTAAATTAGGCTCACTTCCTGCGCAACTAGAACATTCATCCTGATTCTTGAACATGAAAAATCTTACAATACTTGTGATCACGGTGGTAGATCGATAAGTAAGAAACAATATTATCTTATTTTTACTAAGAGTATTATCATAAATAAATGTATCACACAGGTAAAAATCAAAAGAATGTTTAGAGCTGTGCCAATATCCGAATCAACTGTATTCAGAGAGGAAACAGGACGCAGTTATCGTATTGTCCGCTCTTTCGAAGAAAACTCTCACCACTGGTAATCTGGTATATACAATGCGCAGACAGTATTTGCAGACCATAGCATCTTCAGGGATATGAGAAGGATAAGTTCCGACCACCGATGACAGTAAAACTGATGGTTGATTATTTATAACTGGTTCTAACATAGTAATATCTGCTAAAAACATCATCTCTTGAAAAGGAACATATATGTACATACAATACCATAATACCAGCAGCTGCTTGAGTGCAAGCGTTTTCCATGACAACTCCCTAGGGTGAAAACAGATGTTCGAAAGCAACACCGTTGGATCTGAACTGCCACTCACATAGATATATAGCAGTAGATTGCGCCTTTTCATGTCGTATCCATTTTGGAGCCCAAGTTCATCAGCAGCTGCTGCAGGGCCTTCCAACCCCAAAGCAAATCGTGTTCATAAGCAGTGGTCAACCCATTCTCAACAGGAACACCATCCTCAGATAAAATATTATCTCCAGTTTTTTCAGCATAACTCTCATCAGCACACGAAATACTGCTGTTCTCCAAGTCTTCTTCCCCACAAAGTTCGTCTAGAATTTCCTGTTCCTTATGCAGCATTGACTGATCAAGAAAAAGAAAAGGGCCATCAAATGAGAAATACTTAACATGGATCCAACATAACCATTGGATGGCAGGCTCTTTTTTCTTTCAGGAAACTCCTGGATTGTGCACTTCACACCCCATCCACCTAATAAAATAAATAATACTAGAACAATAGATAACTTATTTTCTTAGATCGGTTTGGTGGTTCCTACTTCTAGTATGAACCACCCTTAACTCTACCTTACTGTGGTAAATTTGTTATTTTACGCTCGGTCACTTGTAAACTGCATTACCACTCTCTCTGGAAGCTAATAGACATTTCAGATAGCACGCATAGAAATAATAGACAGCAGAACAGATTGAAAAATATATAAAAGGCTTCTGGAAATTTAATTACTGTAAACAAACCGTATTTGTTTTATGGCATGTGAATAAGGCGTTGGTTAAACAGGTACCTTTTGTGGGTTAGCATCGTTTGTCTTCACCAAATCCACTTGAACAGAAGCATCTGTGGGAACAGCTGACTGCTTGTCCTCCTCGGCTACTACAATGGATTCATCTTCTTTGACCTCCTGATTATTATCCATATGGAGCTCATCTTCTAAAGCAGTACCACCCTTTCTGCTCTCACTGTCATCTGAGACAACAGCTTGCTCGATCCCAATGTCCTCCACTCCCTCCTGCTCTTCTATTTTCTGATTCTTCACATCATCCCAGTCTTCGAAGACTACCAACGTGTTTGCAGTTTCACCCGTCTGAAAGCTTCTGTTTGGCCCATTCTGCCAATGCAGCTTCCCCGCGGAATCTCGCAGCAAGAACTTGAACTCAATCAGCTCGTTGGCCGGCAAATCCTGGTCAGGACAGGATAAATAAATGAAAAAAAAGGTGACGTTATCACTTCAGAAAGAAGGCAAAACATCAAACTTCAAAACAACGCGCACAAACCGAGGCTCACTTTCTCTAAGATCCACTCGTGGCTCTCCGCCCACTTCAACGCGGACGCGTTCGACGGATCCCAGAGGCCGAGCGCCGGGGCGTCGCCGACGAGGTAGACGCTCTGGCCGAACGCGCACTGCTTTTTCAGCACGAATCTGACACGCACCGTCTTACCAGGAACTGTGGGGAGCAAAGAACAGGGGGAAAGGGGCTGCCTAGTGAAAACGAGGGATCCATCGCGATCAAACAGATTTAAATCCATTTCTCACCGTCGCCGGCTTACCTAGATGCGGAGACGAGGTTTCAGCAGCAGCCGCAGCGCCGTTCACGTGGACATGAACCCCCTCATCCTCATGCTCATCAGCCTGCACAAGAAGGGGAAAAAAAGAGGGCTCCCTGATTAAACCATCGGCGCATCACGGTGCGCCTACCTAGACGCACACCCGCCGCGCGCTCGATCCCGGCTCGACGCGACTCACCTGCGGGGCCACCGCCCGCGCGCGCGACGGGGGCGGCTCGAGGTGGTGGTCCTGGAGCGAGGCGACGGCGACGAGCGCCCTCCGCCGGCGGCCGCGCGCGGCGAGGCCAAGGCCCGCGACACGCCCCCGCGCCCCACGCGCGCCCCCGTAGACGAGCGACGCGCCGGCGCCACGGACGGCCGCCGTTACGGACTCCATGGCTGGCGTGATTCCCCCTTTGCCTGCGTAAAACCCCCGCCGCTCGCAATGGAGGTGAGAAGAGGCCACCCACAGGCGCGTGCGTTCGCGGGGGCAGGAGCAGGACTCTTGCCTCAACAATGCCTCGTGGCCGCGCGCGCCCGTGCTGGTGCTGCGATGCCGTGCTCGCCGGTCGCGCGGTCCCGTGGGTTTGGGGCTTTGGGTGGCGTTCAACGGTAGGGCAAGGCACGGCCCGCACGGGGTGCCCGTGGGGGGGTGGGTGGGTTTGGCTTGCGGCGAGGAGTGGGGACTGGGCTGGGGAAATGGGCAGATGGCGACGAGCCGACGAGGGAGGAGGCCGGAGGGGACAAGTGCGAGTGCGGCACAGGGAGAAACGTTCCCGGGGCTGGGCCGCGGGGGTGGGGGCTCTCCCATCCGGCCGGGTCCTCGACTCCTCGTCGGTCGCCTGCCGTTGGATCTCGCGCCGCGCCCGCGCGTGGGCGTTTCGGTTGCGCTGCGCCCTGCGCCTGCCGTTGCGTGGCCCCCCGCGCCAGGTGCCACGGATCCCGCGGCGCCAGCAACGCGCTGGACTGGACTCCCTCCGCGAGTCATCAGTCAGCTGTGCTCCTACGCTCGTGGGTTTTGGCGTTTTCGCACGGCAGGCCAGGCCAGGCCAGCCGTGTCGCGTGTCTTGCTTGGAAGCTTTGGCCCAAAGGCCCACGGCCGTGTCACACGTTACACGGAAGAGGGTATTTCTGGGAGGGAGTGTTGTGTGTGTGTGTGGCTGAATGAGCTGTAAAGAACACAACCGGATTCAGCATTCGGCAGCTGTAGCTTACTAGCTTGTACTACTGCATGGGGGCGATACAATTACGATCACAAGCAGAGGAACAGGGGCGACGCCACGTTATTGTTTGGAAAAATCACTACAAAATAGCTCATTTTGACCAAACGGTCTAAATTGACGATATTGCTTCAATTTCAGACATGATTCTTTAGTTGGGGAAAAACTGCTTTCAATAGATGACAGTTGTCGACGAGTAAAATTGGCAAAGAGCCCATCGTAACGGCGTTCTTTCGATGCCTGGAGTGAATAGCAAAACGATGCCCTGAAGAGACCATTTCAATTCGTAAAAGGTAGAAGAAACCAAGCTAACAAGGCCTGAAGCAGCACGCGTTCGACCTCGACAAAGGCTTGAATGGCATGACGATAATTGGAGGCAATGATAGAGGACGAAAGCACGGCGGGCTGTACAAGTTTTGTTTTACTCTTTTACTGTACGTCTATGTTCGAAACAGTTCTTCAAAGATCGAAGCTTTAGGTCAGTTTTTGGTTCAACCGCGAGATATTTCGAATGCATATATAGCGTGGAAGGAGCAACATAGGCAAGAGAAAAATTCTGCTTCAAATCAAAAGAAAAAAAAGAAGAGCAAAACTAGCTTTGTCACAGCAAACGTCATCGAAATCTTGGCACCTGAACATATACTTGACTCTAAAAGCAGTAGAGCTGAACTAGGTGAACATGAGCATAGTAGGAACCTGTACTTCTACCACCTATGACCTAACTTCCTCTCCAGAACTTCTGCTACCGAATACCATCTGTAATTGTCGTCATGTTAAAGAAAATAATATCAAAGTGATCAGCATCTGCTACAGCTCTAAACTGTATACATGATGCTACAAGGCAATGCTGGTATTGCAGTCTACATATTCAGATCACCTGATTGAAACCGGGAAGGGTTTGCTATAAGGATAAAACCTGACATTTAAGTACTATACATATTCAGATCACAATATAGGCATTTATATATGGTTGTTTGACTTGACCACCAACAACCATTTGCTACCCCATTGCAGCTACTCTCAATTTCTCATAAATATTACTTTGTAAATAGTTTATACCCGGGACACAAACTTTGTAAGATGTTAGGACAGCTATGTTAGTGGAAAGTGGAAAAGACCTAGCTATGTCATGATACGCAAATCATAGGCCATTTAATGTAAATAGATGAAATTCAGTCAGAATCATCGGCAATTTAATGCAAATGCATTTAAACGTAACAAATCAAACTCACCCCAACGCAACACACCACTTTGTTTGGTTATAATTTGCTTTGTTGCCTTCTGAAATCCGATTATAACATCAAACAATGGAGCTGCAGAAAGTGACCAATAGCCTGTTATGAAACAGTCAGTAAACTATGCTACTGCAAGGCATAAAGCAGACACATGCATAAGAATTCCAAACTATAATAATAAGACATCAATATATGGGACAGGAAAAAGAAGAACATGACAATAAGTACATCAATACATCATATACGACATCACAGATCCATATGTTAAGCACATGTATCACTAGAGTAGAGTTACAGTATTAACACCAGTCACTGCAATATTAACACCAGTTGGCATTTAAGCACAATTCACTAAGGATGCAGGTCCATCCTCTTAGTGAACTTTCTACTGATGCTGACGTAGAGCTTCCATGAGCATACAACTAAGGCATGCAGTGCATGTTGGCACTTAAGCAGTACTCCACACTCCAATCCAGCACACAAAAACTTCAATTTCTGATCACAGCGCAATGCATCTAGATATATGGTTCTTTTACTTCATTTTGCTAATAAAAATACTACTGCACGCTCATCAGTGTTTCTACTTTGTACTTCTAAGACAGACAGTACTTCATTGAGGAAAAAAAATCTAGTTATGCCATGTACCAAACAATCTAAAGGTGGTTAGGAACAAACCTTCTGTGACTCTGCTACAAATGCATTTTTTCAATCAAATGAGGCAAATCCAACAAAAGGAACATAGGAATCGATGGTTAAATATGTTGTAATTTCTAAAACCGAGGCTCCGAACCAACAACCTCAACTGGCACAACTGTAGAAAAAACTAACCAAACATCAACCGGTTGGTAAATTATGATGTATCAAGATCAATTTGTAGTATAGCATAGAAAGACTATACACCAAAATACCACTTATTAGAAGACAATAGTTAATCTACATATAATCAAGAGACAAGCAACCAAAGGAACGTCGCCACAAGCCCACAATCAACTGTAATGATGACATACTTTAGTATATACTACAGCTGAGAGCCATATCTAGCGATAGCGAGTCACAGAGATCACCGCGGGTGTTACGCTGTCGGCTCACTCTCTTCGCTGGCCTTGCGCTGTGGCGGGGGTTGGGGGCGGCTGTCGTAGTCGACGACCTCGGCGTCGGTGACGGAGAGGGAGTGCTGGACGATGGAGCGGCCGATGGAGTTGATCCACTCCTCCTTCTCCTTCTCCGACTCGGCGATGAAGTACATGGTCTCGGCGGGCGTGGAGAGCTCGAAGGCGAACTGGCGGTTGAGCACGTCCTCGGCGCCCTTGACGGTGAGGCAGGAGGCGACGGGGATGACGCCGCGGGGCACCGAGGCGCGCGTCACGACGGGGTCCTTGAACCAGAAGAGCCGGCCCTGCTTGAGCACGAACCACCTCCGCCGCCACGTCTTGATGTACTCGCCCTGCTTGTTCAGCCACCCCGCGCGCTCCGCGCCGTGCCAGAACTCGACGCCGCCGCCGGGGCCCGCGGCGGGCGCCGACGAGGGCGAGGAGGAGCCGCTGACGCTGTCCACCACGGCGCGCCACAGGCTGGCCGCCATCGCCGCCGGGGAATTTGGGGATCGGGCGGGGGGTGGGGTCTGCGCGCGGCTGCGACGGGGGACGGCGAGTCAAGGTGGTTTGGGGGCAGTTTGTTGTTCCGTGCTGGATTCCTTCGCCGGAAGGAACGGCGTGGGCGTGATTGCTGATGGGATCGGATCGGCGAGCAGAAGGCATCCAATCCGATGGTTTAAATTAGCGTTTCAACTGTTTACCGACAAGGACAAGTTGTTGCAAGTTAAAACCTGACGGCCTACGATCCAACGCTTCTTCGAGACGTCCTTATGATCCTAACCGTCCAAGTAACCAAGTTTCTTGCCCGTGTCCAAAACAGATCCAAATAATGCTTCTTATCAAGAAACTCTCAATCATAGTGTTGTTTTGTTTTTTTCCAAAATATATTAGGTCATAGCCTCATAGATGCTCCCTCCGCCAATTCAAAAAAAATTATTGCACTACATTTTTTGATAAGTACATATTATATTAAAACCACAGCAGAATTACATCAAAGCCCTCAAAGAAGACCAAATTAGATCAACACCCCTAGAGGGGAGCCTGCCTCGCTACGTGCCACACGAACAGCAAAGGGAGGCGAACACGTGGCAAGAACTGGAGAGACGACGACCTCGCCGGCAATGTCGAGCAGCACACCGGTGGGGGGAGGGTGCAGAGGCGTCATAAATGCATGCCCTTTGTTGGCTCCGATTAATCGGATCCCACAGTAACGAAGGACTTGAAAGTAAATACTGAAAATTAAAAACAATACTTGAAAAGCTTGTATTTCTTGGGATTCCAACCGTATTTACAGGTACGGGACACTCCTTTTATAGGGAGGCGAACCGACTTAAAGTATAAAGACTGATTTGCCCTTCACACCTAATACATTCGAGGAATATTTGGGGGCAAATCAGTCATTTTACAGGGACACTTTACAGCTCATCACGACATTTCGAGCGAAGGCACAGAGGCCTCGCATATCCTGATGTCCTCCGCGACTCTTTGCCTTTGGCTCATGACTTCGTCTCCGGGCTTGCGCCTTCGCCTTCGGCTTGGCTCTTCTCTTTTAACTCGGACCTTCGTCTCTAGGTCAGGACCTTCGCCTTTAGCTTGGGACCTTCGCCTCTGGGTCAGGACCTTCGCCTTTATGGGGGACCTTCGCTTCAGCCTTCGGCCTTCGCGGGGGCGTCGGGGATTGTGTCCCCAACACCCTTAAAGCAGAATGACCTCGCAAAACGATGGTCTAAATTGGATGAGGAAGCTGGCGTCAAGGATCATCTCCACCGAACTGAGGATAATGTTTATGTCGTCAATGGAGGGTAGAAGATGACTTTCGCAGAGCCAGGAGAAGGTAAACTGCACGCCAAAGAACAGAGAGATTGAAGCCAGCCTGATGCTGGAGCACGTCTATCTTCTGCTGTAGAAGTGGAGGCCGTTGACGTGGAGGCGGGAACGACGGCCGGGGTTGAAGTCGAAACCAGTAGATTTGGGATGCAGGTAACAAAATCTGGCCCAAGGTTGAGCAAATCCGGCCCAAAGTTGAGCAGATGAATGTCACCGATGGGTAGAACGAGGTCCAACTTTGAGGCGGTGGCAAGGGAGAGCAGGATCCAGCAGCGCAGAGTGGGGGGTGGCGATGGTGAATCTGGGTCCTACAGCGAAGGAAAACACGTGACAAAGCTTATTTTATTCCTGCTCATCATTGCCTTTGCTGCCACCGGCGACGAGGACAAGAACGATTAGTCCGACCACGATAACAACAGATGCGAGACGGGAGCAACTTGTACCAGCCATACCGTTACTGAAGGTGCTAATCCTAATCTACTAACCTACAGGAACTAGGGGGGCCGGCCCACCCCTTTCTCATCACCGGCGGAATGCCGGAGCCAGAGAAGGAGGGGGCGGAAGCTGCGGACATCTGAGGCTTCTTTTTTTTCCCGAGTAGAGCGGAGCCTTGCACTGCATTATCATTCCGGTGACGAGAAGGAGGGGGCCGGAAGCTGCGGACGCACGAGGCCTCTTTTTTTCCCTAGGAGATCGGAGCCTTGCACTGCATTATCATTCATCGAGCCGTTGTGTGCGTGAGTGTGTGTTTTTAATCAGATTGCACATATTGTTGCCCATGAGGCTATTCTATCTGTAAGTACGATACCATGTTGACAGAGGTGATCATGGCTGGTAATACGAGGAAAACAGCAAATCATATAATATCCATCTGGTAGCATATAAACTAGCAACTTCGTGAAGCAATGATTGGCGATTGTACAAAATGTTGGATAGCATTCGATGGTCTAAGACAGTCACTTTTGTGCTCTTCGTGATAATCCTTTGAGTACAGAGAAAACCTACAATTCAAATATCATGTTCTTATCAAAAAAGAAAAATCAAATATCATGTCATGGCACTAGATAAGAAAGGAAGAGGAGGGAGAAGGCATGGCATCCAAATCTATAGTTGCGGATGCTGATGGCGCCTAATAGGCATGAAGTATGGCGCTGTATGGCCATTGTTGTTTTTGGTTCATGCCTTGTCATCCTCATTCTCTTGGCGTGTGGCTTTTTTTTTTTGTCGAATACGTAGGAGAGCTGCGCATCTTTGTTAATAGAAGAAAGAACAGTACAGGTACAACCCATGAAGCGGCAAAGGATAGAGAGGCCTATTACTCACCAAGAACACAACCAAGGGCTCTAGCTCCAGCCGAAACCCACTCACTAGCGAGGAGCCTAATGGAGGTCACAACTCCGCTCACTACCGCAGCCTCGCCGCGAAAACATCGCGAATTACGCTCTTTCCAAACCTGCCAAGTAACTAGAGCAAACAGAGAGTCACCCTCACACCGAAGATCACTAGGCCAGAGCTCTCGGATCCTATCCCACCAGTCCAGAATGCCCTCACAACCAGCAGGGGACGGGCAAGCTAACTCGAGAGGGTTGAGCACTGCGCGCCAAACATCCATGGTGAAGGAGCACCGGAAGAAGAGGTGGTCGCCTGACTCTTCGGCAGCGTCACAAAGGAAACACTCCAGCCTTGCCTCAAGCCCATGCCTCCGCCGCCGATCACCTGTCCAGTGGCGCCTACGCCATGCTAGCCAAAGAAAAATCTTCACCCGTAGCGGAGCCCAAGTCTCCCAGATCAAGGAGAGCCTTGGGAAGGACAAGGAGCCGGCGTGCATCGCCAGATAAGCGGAACGCACAGAGAACTCTCCATTCTGGGACCAACACCAAATGAGCCTGTCTTGTACCGCGTGTTGCAGCGACACCATCTGCAGCCGTTCCCATAGACGCAGGTACTGAACAATGGCTTGGACGGAGAGGGCGCCGGTGAGCTCTCGGATCCACTGACCGTCAGTCAGGCCCCTCGCCACTGTCTGCGTGGAGCGCGTACGCTTGGCCACCAGAGACAGCAGAGCCGGCGCCAGGTCGCCTATTGATTTGCCGTCAATCCATTTGTCAACCCAGAATAGCGTGCTCTCCCCATTGCCGATCACCCAGTGAGTAGAGGCATCGAACAGGCAACGGACCTCCGGAGCGATGTTCAGGGGTAGTGACGACCATTCCCTGCCTGAGTCGCTTGGGCAATGCTGAAGCCAGAGCCAGCGCGCCTGCAGTGCAAAACCCATGAGTCGCAGATCAAGAACTCATAGGCCGCCATGCTCGAACGGTCTCGCCACCGCAGGCCAGTTAACCGCGCATTTACCACGAACGGACGAGTCAGCACCCGCCCAAAAGAATCTGCGACAAATGGCCACGATCTCACGTCTAGCCCAGGGAGGCAGAGCGTTGGCCATCATAGCATAGATGGGCACTGCTAGCATCACTGATTTGATCCATACTAGATGTCCCCTACGAGCCATCAACGATCCTTGCCAAGCTGGTAATCGGTTGGCTACCTTGTCAACGAGTACCTGCGTGCAAGCTTTTGGCAGTTTCTTGTAATGAAGCGGCAAACCGAGGTAAGTCACCGGCAGCTCACTGACCGTGCACTCTAGGATGTTGACGATCTCAAGCAGCGAATCCTCACAACCGAAGATCGGTGAGACTGAACTCTTAGATAGGTTGATTTTTAACCCGACAGCATCGCTGAACAATCCGAGTAATTCCTTGACGGCGTTGACTTCTTGCACAGTAGGACTCATAAAGAGAATCACGTCGTCGGCATAGAGGCAGCACTAGTTCGTCACCGCCGGAGGCTCCGCTGGCACCAAGACGCCTGCTGTCGAGGCACGGCGAAAGAGGCTGTTGAGAACCTCCATCGCTAAGACAAAGAGTAGCGGCGAAAGAGAGTCGCCTTGACGCACACCCCTCATGTGACTGATGGCTCACCCGGGAACGCCGCTCACCAGGATCTTGGAGGTGGCTGATGACAGTAGAACTGAGATCCAATTGTGCCATCTACTGCCAAAACCAAGAGAACGCAACACTTCTAGCAGGAAGCTCCACGCAAGTGAGTCGAAAGCCTTTGAGATATCTAGCTTTAGCAGCATCTTAGGAATCTTCTTCCTACGGATCAGGGTCATGGCTCCCTGCACAAACTTAAAGCCATCCAAGATTGACCTCTTCTTGATATATGCAGTTTGGTTGCTGGCCACTAGGCGGTGCATGACAGGCGCCAGCCTCATCGCCAGGATTTTTGACACCAACTTGCCGAAGCTATGAATCATGGCAATGGGTCTGAAATCCCCCGGCCCTGTGGCCAATTGCTTCTTCGGCAGCAATACAATCAGCCCGTTGTTCAGCTTGTCAAACCCACGGCTATAACCAGAGTGGAACGCGTTTAGAGCAGCAAGAAGGTCGGCCTTGATATAACTCCAGCTAGCCTTGTAAAAAGCACCAGTGAAACCATCCGGACCGGGGGCACGATCGGCCGGAAGCTCCTTGATTGCAGAGAGGACCTCTGCCTTTGAAAACGGCTCCTCCAGCGATGACAAGTCCAACGGGCAGAAGCCAAGCACCTCCAAATTGATGACACGCTGCCTGGAAGGAGCCATGCCAAAAATCTGCTCAAAGTACCCTTGCAATATCATGTGACACAACCGTATGACCCTCATGATGCAGCTCCTGAATGAACGTCCTCTTCTTCTTTCCTCTCGCAAGGACATGGAAGTACTTGGTATTCGCGTCCCCATCAGAGAGATGGCGGGTACGGGAGCGCTGCCGAGCGATAGTTCGCTCCAGCGATGATAGCCCCAGGCATTTCATCTTTAACTCAGAACGTAGCGTAGCTTCGTCGGAGGAGAGCCGACGCACCTCCAGCGCTCGATCCAGCCGCAAGATGAGCTCCCTAGCTGCAAGGAGTTGATCTCTGATGCAGCCGACTTTTCTAGCAGACCAGCGCTGAAGTTCCTTGACCAGGTTGCGGAAGAGCTGATCATTTCTTGGCGTGTGGCTTGTCGTCCTTACATGGCTTCTCGTCATATGGGATCATCGCCTCCGCTTACCCCTTGTATCAATATATTTTTTACATGATGTTGCTATGAACAGATATGATAGTTGCCTAGCATTGAGTAGGTGTCTAGAGGGTGCAGGTGATTGCGAAAATTCAACCATTTTGAATGAAAAAAAATTCAGTTGGGGATGGTTTTGGTATGTAGTATTACGGAATCACTGATCTGTTGGTCTTGTGCCTCTACCGGAGGCGAATTGTATCGTTCAAGTTGAAACACCATGGACGACCGAGCAGAAAATGAGAATCGACCACTGTGCGCATACCATAAACCGAACAACCTACAACAATCATGTCACGTGCAACAACATTACAACAACCAACACAACTAAAAAAAGCAACATCAGTATACACCACCAATTGATGCATCAAAGCCACGCAACCAACGCAAAGTACATGACGGTATCTCTGGTCAGTGAACTCACAAGTTGCTCCACTAGTATGTTGTAGCACAGCGCACCACGCCCCTAGGAAGGCCGGATCGAGGCTGCATATAACAAAGGCGGCACCTCCCCGAGGCTCGTTTCGCACCGTGAAGGTGTCGTCCTCGATCAGCCTCAGCCTCAGCCTCTCGCTCGCCTCGATCTTCAGTGGTGCGGCGGCGCCGGCAACGGCGGCCCGGCGTGCGGCTTCGTCGTCGGCGGGCACTGGTAGCACTTGGCGAACAGCCCGAAGGTGTCGATCTGCTTGACGAAGTTGGTGACGCTGGCCCAGCCACCGAGGCCGAAGCCGACCACCAGCACCCACGCCACCACGAACGCGTTCACCACGAACATCCCCGACCAGCTTGGCAGGAAGGACGGCGGCTTCTCCGCCGCGTTCTGTTGCATCCACGAAAAAAAAAAAAAAAGGCGATGAGAAGTCATCATCGGCGCGGCAGCCAAAAACGACGTCTTGGATAGATACGGCGGGACTGCAGTGTAGGACGTGGCGTTCCGCGTGTGCGCCCGTTCTCGCACTGTTGCGGGTGATGGGTTTGTCTGCCAATTCCCGCGCGCTCCTTTCGGCGCGCGGCCGAGATAATGTTGCCGGCCGGCCGCCGTGAAGCGCTAGGAAAGCAGGGACAGCAACGCCCGGCCTGGCTGTCCCTATGGGCAGTGGCTTCCTGCCCCGTGTCGCGGTCCCCCCGGCCGTTTCGAGCCGACCAGCGTCGGACCGCGTGGCCGCGCCGTCGCCGTCCGGACTGCGAGACGTGTGCCGTCCGTGTCTGTCGAGCTAGCTCAGGCGAGCGGCGACCGCACCGGGCCGGCCGGCAACGTTCTCTCGACGTCAGCGCCCCTGTGCGCGCAGGTCTCATCTGCTTTCTTTCTTCTAGTGGACGCAGCATGGCGCGCACGTACGCGGAATCGAAGCATCAGGGAGGGCTACTTACCGATCTGGCGGACGCGGAGCGGTACGTGACCATGTGCGCGAGCGCGGGGATGACGTAGACGGTGAAGCTGACGAGGAGCGCGCCGACAGCGGAGTTGATGGGGCCGAAGAAGGGGAAGATGATGGCGAGGAACCAGATGGGGGCGACGACGGGGAGGCGGAGCAGCGCGCGGAGGAGCACGCTGCGGGTCTCGTGCATGCCCAGCGCCTTCTCCCACACGAAGTAGAGCGGGGTGCAGGCGAAGCCGAAGGTGATGAACTGGTGGATCAGCATCAGGACCACCGCCGCGTCGCGCCACCCCGTCCGCGGCAGCAGCGAGAAGGCGTTGGAGTGCGTCAGCAGCTGGTCGCCGAACGCCCAGTACATGGCCGCCGCCGACGGCAGCGTCAGCGTGAACACGTACAGCGTCGCCAGCAGGTAGATGTACTTGAACTTGCGCGGCTTCCACATCGCGTGCATGATCTCCCTGCGCATTGGCGCACCCGGCCCCCCAGAATCATGCGTGATTAGGGAAAAAAAACACAGTAGTAATTCCATGCATGAATCATCATCGTCAGAAAAAGCAGCATCACACCATGCTCTGCCTGCGGGAAACAGCTAGTTTCATGAAAGCCGAATGCTATGTATGTACTTGATTCATTATAAGTACAAATATATCATCAGAAAATTAATGATCTGGTTGGTAACATATCGGCCAGAAAGTGAGAATCAGCACTTGGAATTAACGTACAAGACGCCCTTTCCCTTTTCCCCACCACACATGGGTGCAAATAGTTTAGGGATGAACCTTTACGCTAATTGAACCATAAACCATCAAGCTGGAAGAACGAAAAAGGTAGTTGCTCCCCCTAGTCAGTACTATATTATTTGAAAGATTGGGACATGGAGAATCTCTCCAACTATAACACCATCATTGAGCTCGGTGGTACGTGCGCCTCCAGACAAACTAGCAGTACGTGGGGGCTCAGACAAATACGGCTAAATGAAGCAATTACCGACTAAAATAAACACCTAACGTTGACGACGGACGCCATCGTGCTACACTCTAATGGAAACTGTCATATCGCTCTGAAAGCAACAGAGATCATGGCCTGAAATTGCCTCAGCCAAAGGATGGCGACAGTCAGGGTCTCTCTGTAAGATTATGTTATATTGGCAGACAAGCAGGCATTCACCTTCAAGTTTTGGGATGGAATTTTCAGAGCAGACCTTTGAGGCTCCCTCCCCACTAACCAAAGGTTATCACCAAATAAAAGTTAGTTCAGAATCACGAAGCGATCGGGTACTGTATTGTCGCGATCCGATATAGATCTTATCACCCCAGCACGGGGGCAGCAGGACGGAATTGGTTCACTTGATGTGAACCTGGCACTATCTGAATTGAAACAGGTCCACATCCTCCAACCTCTGGAAAGAACTTTTTTTTTTCTCACCACTGCCGAAAGCTGCTGAATTTTTAAGGCACAAGCACTCCCTAACAACCGGGCGTGTGGCGGTCGATCGACAGCGCGTAAACACCGATTATCCGTCGAATTTTGCTGTAATCATCACCACGCAGTAAAGGCCGTATAGCAGGTGTGTTATACTAAGCGCCGCGTAATGAGCAGTGGGAATAAAGGATCGTTCACTGGGAATATTGAAATGCGTAGTGGATGCCTAGCATACACCTACGGTATGTGGTAGGGGAATGTAGTTATGTAGGGGTTCATCACCATACCAGAGCTTAGTGGTTATGCTGCATTTCTCTTAGTGGTTATGCTGCATTTCTGTCTGATCATCAATGGTTAGAATATAACAAAGGTGGCCTGGCTTCCATTCACAAAACTCATTGACAGTATGGTTATATGGTTGCATGCAGTGCAGCATACTGTATAGATTATGGAGTTCTTTGATGAGGTAGCATGCAGCATACTTACACGGTGATGGCGTGGCCGCCGAAAGTGTAGAGGATGTTGGTGGCGCCGGTGAAGTAGAGCACGACCTTGGTCGGCCCCGAGTGCGTGACGCCGTCGACCTGGCCGTGGACGGCCGCGGCGATGGTGAGGTACCAGGCGGTGTAGGTGGTCATGCCGAGGCCGAGGAAGGACCAGACGCGGTAGTTGTGGAAGGAGGGGATGAAGACGGTGGTGGCGCAGCAGGCGCCGAAGATGTACGTCCACGTCCGCTTGTCCAGCCGGTCGTTGATGTAGTAGATGTTGCTGCGAGGGCGATCGAGAGGCCATATGATTTGAGAGAGATCTCATGCATCGTCAGAGACAACGACGGACATGCGCGCGCGCGCGTCTGCCTGCTCTCTAGTGCCATTGACAGAGATGAAGGAGCTGTGGCTGACCTTGCGCAGGCGATCAGCTGGATGACGGTGCCGAAGAGCAGGAAGGTGCAGTTGAACGCGAGGCCGGCGACCATCCACCACCGCCCCAGGAGCCCGTCCAGAACTTCGAACCACTGGTCAACGATAATGAAAGAAAACCACCATGCAGTTTGTTACTCCATTTGTTTAGTTTCGATGATGCGTGTGTACTGGAGTGATCAGTAGTAGTAAACGGGAGCATGCCGGCCGGCCGATGGCGTTGTCGTTTCGCTTGCTACTAGTACTGTACTAGTGGTCAGAGGGGAAAAAAAAATGGTCGGCGAGGTCGTCGGCAGGCAGCACAGCTACTACTAAAGCTAATAGCGATCGACTTTCCACTGGCCAAGCAACACACAACTCATGCATGACTCGATGCCCGAAATTCCAAAGCGCATCGATCGCACGGCGTGACCTACTGCTACCATGGCATGGCCCGTGGAACCAATTCCCATGTCCCTCCAGTGCACCAGCAGTCGCAGAAACCGTGTGCCTGCATGCCGTGGGAAGCCCGGCGAAGCCAGCGAGAGAAGGATCGATCGGGACGATAGATGACGGACCGACCTGGATGACGTGGTTCTTGAAGCTAACGCCTTGCCTCTCCTTGCGGGCGCGGTACTCGACGTAGAGGACGCTGATGAGGTAGGCGGTCCAGCTGCCCATGAGGCCGTAGAAGATCTGCAGGAGCACGCCGGAGAGCATGCCCAGCTGCGAGAAGGAGTACGGCAGCGTCAGCAGCACCTGAGCCACCTGCGATCCAGCGCACAAACGACCGATCGATCATATAGAAGAGTCGTCCATGCAAACAACATCGCGACGTGGTGGATCACCATGTCGTCTCGGTCGGCACGTACCTGGTTGGAGGCGCAGCTGAACCAGGCGTCCCAGACGGAGCCGCCGTGCCAGAGCAGGCTCTTCATGGTGAACCTGCCGTCGCGCGGCTGCTCGGCGTCGTCGCCGCCGCCGATGCCCATGGCGCGCACCTCCCCGTCCTTGCCGTTGGGGACGACGTCGGCCACGATGGCGTCCTCCGCCTGCTCGCCCGGCACCATCGCCGTCCTAGCTAGCTCCCCGCCGCCGCTCCCTTCCCCAGCTACCTAGCTAGCGCCGGCCGCGACGCCGCGTGATGCTCACGGCGAAACCCGGAGCGCCGGGTCTGGAGCACGTTTTCTGCGGGAAAGCACAAGGAGCTAGCGGGAGACCGGGAAACGGAACGACGACGACGCGCCCTGGCTGTCGTGCAGCGGGAGAGAAGTAAATAGCGGGAGGGACCGGGACGACGGCTGGCGGCCGCGCGCGCAGCGCGACGCGCCGGCGGAA
This sequence comes from Paspalum notatum, assembly GCA_022530915.1. Lineage (NCBI taxonomy): Eukaryota > Viridiplantae > Streptophyta > Magnoliopsida > Poales > Poaceae > Paspalum > Paspalum notatum. The sequence goes on from CM039692.1 coordinate 33,313,868, forward strand.
TTTACTGTGCTGTGCAAGGAAAGCTAGGCACGTAACGTTGCACAGGCAGGCAGGCAGGCGGCGCGGGAAGAGCAGCGCCGCCGGAGTCGCGGAGCTCTCGTACAGAGGGGACGAGGGACGGAGGGAGCACGGCAGTTACTCCGCCGCGCGCTTTGCGGGATCCCGGCTGGCAGCGCTGCCGCGTGCGCTACGACCTCTTTTCGGAGGGAGGACGGACGGGCGTGGTTTGGATGATCTGAGTATCTGACGCGGAGAGTTTTGTTGTCGACAGCTAGGGACGAGTGCGAGAAGAACTGCATGTCATTCTACCGCGTCACACACAGCTTTATTTTATAGGTTTCACACAGAGAGCTAATCTAACAGTAACAGCTCATTTATGTTCCCCACTAACAGCTACCTACTATGTATACTACCCTCCGATCCATTAATTTTTTACTTGTCGCTTTTTAGTTTAAAAATAAATTAGCCCGCGACAAACATTCGAAAACGGAGGTAATTTTCGTGCGGAAGGTTTATGCGCCTTGTTTGGTGGGATGGAGGGAGCACACTATTAATCTCTAGCTCATCTCATTCTCTCACGAAGCAGTTTTTCTGAGCTCGTGTTTCAAGCGCTAATCCCAGAGCACAGTATCATACCCAATTATGCATAAGTCTTTTTTCTAATGTGGTATGAGATTTAATAAGAGAGAGAAAGAGAAATCAATATCATATACTCCCTCCGGTTTCAAAATAATGGATGTTTTTGGTTTGCATACAATCAACATATTTAAATTTGACCATCAATATCTCTTTAAATATTTCAATTTAAATTTTGAAAATGGTATGATTAGATTCATCTTCAATTGTAGTTTCAAACGTCCAGTTTTCTGAAACTGGACGGAGTAGATGATATACCTTGAGCACAGAAAACAAGGTTCGAAAACCCAGTATGTTTAAGGCCCATCCAGACCAAATGCATAGATGTATTGGGGAATAACACATGATACTATGCATTGTAGATGATGTATCATTCTTTCTCTTCGTATAACATAGTATATTTGGATGGCGTGACATGAGACAATGGGTTGGGATTGGATTAGCCCAAGTTTGTTGTTCACTTTTCTTCAGTCTCCTCCATCAAAACAATGCGGCAACTTCTGCATCCACTACAGGAAAAATGCCTTCTAGATACGTTTTGATAGCAATGATGGCTTAAGCGTCACTACACAAAAGGCGTAAACATGCTTTTTGACACGTTTTCTGGAATGTCTCAAATTGACACGATGTTAGACACGATTATAGTGTCGAAAGACATGAAGCAACACTTGTTGTCATGTTATTTAAATCATCTCAACATGACACGTTGTTAGCTACGCTATTAACCATCAGTAGCATCTAGAGACGACATCAAACGTGTCAAACAAACGTGCATATGCATGTAAATATGTTTTTTGATACAACTTAAAAGTATCTTAAAATAACACGAATTAAGACACATTTTCAACCGTCAATAGCATAGAGACACAAAAAGCGTATTAGACAAGCGTGTCTATAGGCACATAAAGATGTTATTTGATATGGTATTGAGAAATTGAAATTCGTTAACGGTAAATATAAAAACAGTGCATTACTTAACTATTCACATGCGATACAGTGGTCTAGTGGTGGGGAGGCATTATGTGAGGTATGAAGTCACGAGTTCAATTCTTAGCGATTGCATTGCACGAAAAGCATATCCTGTAGTATATATTTTTTACTATTACACATATTAAAGAGTTTTTACAAAATGTAACAAAACACATATTAAAGCGTTTTTACAAAATGTAACAACGTCAATAGACACGTTGTATAAATGTATTTATAAAAGTGTATCAAAATGCATAGATATGCATATAACGTTTCTATGAAATGTCTCAACTATAGATACGCCATAGTAATTCGTTTCTACAATCTTTGTTACAGTGCTTACGAAAACGCTCCTAACACGCTTTAAGAAACGTGTCAACATTGATATAGATACGAAATAAAACGTATCCATTACATAATAAAGCGTACCTACAGGTTAGATTTTCCTGCAGTGATCTAGTTTACATCACCATACTTGCTGTACTTGCTCTTAGATCATGATCAATAATAGAGCCAACTGCAGCCTACTACCTCTGTCTCGTAAAGATTCTAATTCTAGTATTTAAATTTTATCCACAAATAATGCAATTTTAACTTAATTATATAGTACTATTTACAAAGTGCATGCACATTTCATTGCATATTTAATTTATCGAAAAAAATTCTTAGATTGTATTCTTTGTTGCACGGTGATAGTATATCAGTATATCTTTACCATCATATAATCTGCAACCAACCAACCAATCTAATACCCCCTAGATAATACTAGTTTGCTATAGATATACTATAAAAAACAAATCTAATACCCCCTAGATAATACTAGTTTGCTATAGATATACTATAAAAAACAATGGACACCATATTAATCAGAGCATTGGGACTGCCTTCGGCACAGTGTCTCTATTGAATGATTTATGGATGATTTTGACTTCAGAAACAAGAGAAAATCTACAATAATGCTTGACTGTTTGGCATCTAAACACTTGGGTCTTTGTACCTCTCAAGTATACCAAAGATTCATGCTCAATGACTGGCATTTTAGTTAAATTCCTCTAATTTTGACTAAGTTTCCCTTTGTTTTAGTTCATTTTAGTTTTTATCATAGTTAAATTTCTCTAATTTTGACCAAGTTAATACACTTGTCCACGTTGTATACAGTATACTGCGATGATAACTTTTATACAATTTTTATGGTGGTTAGAAAAAATAAGAGCCGTTCATCAAGCAAGATCTAACGGCTTATAAATAGACGGAACCACGGAACCGGAACCAGACGGAACAAAATAGGTAGGTCCGGAACAAAAAACGGTGGGCCCGGTACCAATAATTATTTTAATTTTATAATTTTCAATACATAATTCGGCCATAAAAATTAAAAAAATACCTAGGTCCGCCTCGTTCCGTCTGGTTCCATTCCAACCACCGTAAAACGTCTCTAAGTTTTAAGTTAATCTGTAACCTCATCTGCTACATCCCCCAACACGTCAAGCACTGCTGTGAGATCCTTCACTTGTCAGGGTATGTTATGTTGATCGTTTATCTCATTAAGGAAGGTTGTGTCAAATTGAGTCACCCATCAATCTGTCCATGTCATGGAGAGTGAACAGCCCGAAGCATGGCGCGACATGACCGAAACCACCTTAAATCTTGTAACACCGTGTCTCAAATTCAGGGACATGTATGATCTTCGGTTATACAATCTTCGGTTATACATCTATAATCAATCACCCCTTTTATGCATGGTGTAGAGCATCATGGAGATATATACTATATATCTCTGCACGCACGGCTGCACATGATCCACGAAGTCCGTTGCGGTGAGCCCCTACACAAGAATGACCTGAGTGTGATGCTTAGTTCCCATGGGTGATGGGCCACCACGAGAAGGAGGCCTAATTAAGACTCAACGATGAGCCTGTGGTCTTCTGCTCCGGTGGAGAGCACTGAGAGTGCGAGAGCATGCAGCACGCTGGGGCTCCGCTTTGGATTCGAATTTCCGAAAGGCTACGCCGCGGATGGATTAGACGGAAAGATACCGGCGAACATCATCATTATAATGCGCGATTAGACATGTGGCTAAGATCCGTCGTCCTTCTCTACCTAGTTGCTGCATCTACACACCTATGTGTGCAGTTGGTGACCACGCACGGGCACGGCCGGTCTAGCTCTGAACAAAGTGCAGTCCTGTTCAGGCACATCGTGACATGAAAGCACTCAAATATATTGTTCCATATATGCATTTCGCATTCCATCGCCGTTCCAGTTCGTCTTTTTTATGCTCTAGTATGGCACAGTCTTTTTTTTTCGCGAACGTGCACATCACGTTTTTTCTAGTATGGCAGAGTCCTAGCACCAATTAACACCTGCTAAGATTCTTGAGTCTGTGCGTAGTATTTCAGGGAGGGAACAGCCATGTAAGTCGAGGACATTATACTCCTATATAGTAAGCATGTAGGGTATTAGGCTACGCCTGCCTAACCAAATAAATCAAGTGCGTATTATTGCTCGCAGATTAATTCTGGCCTCCGCGATATGGCCCGGATCCTGCCTAAATTCCACTCAGGCTTATCAGAGCCTTTCGATGGAATCGGTTCCAGCAGATAGGAGCAGTAGGCGTCTAGCAACACTTTCGCCACCCTCCTGACGGAAAGCGACGTGCAAATAACACCATCACCTAATGGCTATGCCTTGTCTACGCATGTAGCTTCCACGATCGGAGGCATAGGCATATATACCCCAGCCCTTGAACACATATAATGTCCACAGTTTTCTTTTTAACAAATAAAAGCATTATTTATGTCCACGCTGAGCTAAGATCGATGTGAAAAAGGTTTATGAATGGTTGAATATACACCACCCGCACGAGCTAGCGCATCAGTCAACAGTATACTAAGTCGAGAGAAAACAGAAGTCTCATCTCCGGAGTATTTTTTAAAACATAGTACAACGCAGGCGTTCACACGCACGTACACTCACCCCTATGAGCGCACACACATCCTATCCCTATGAGCACTTCCGTAGAACTGGTCTGGACCGGCATCTCGAGATTCACAAAGTCACTGCAAGCGCTTCGTCGTCGACGGGGACGTTGCCTAAAAAAATAAATCCGTTAAATCATACGAACACCCATGTTAAGTCAAGGATTTAAATCCGGGTGGATAGTTCGTGTCTCATCTCTTGAGTTGTCAACACATCACCTGCTGATTTTATAAGGACAACGACAAATGTACAATAAATTTATCCAAAAGATCAACAATATTATATCAACGTAGCATGGTTATGATGTTGCCTATCACCCTATGAAAGTCAAACGTAAAAAACAATCTATAAAATGAAAAACCTAAATGGAGAATTTCATTCGGGTTGGTGATCTAGTTTTAATATACACTCTCTCAGTTTTTTACACATTTTAATTAGTTCAAAAATGAACTACCCGATGACAAATATTCGAGAATGGAAGTATTAATTCTTGACATAAAATGACATGAGATGAGATGAACCATGGGTGATAAAATAAAAAACTGATGATTGATGTCTTGCTAGAATTATCAGTATTATTAGCAAGGGTTATATTAACAACAAACAATCTTCCTACTATGTATAATGGCCGCCATGAGTTACTTAGATATTTAGGGTCTCTTTGGATTGCTGGAATTTTTTTTTGTCGAATGCGCAGGAGAGAGATGTGCATCTTTGTATTAAGCAAGGAAATATCGTACAAGAGTCCGGTTACAGAAGTCGGACCCCTCGTAACAGATATATACAACCGAACACCGATCACTGATTTGAGGAATTTCATAGAAAACACATGGTTTGAGAAAAAAAAAATCCCACTATCAAAAGGGGGCATCACCCCATGAGGACTTGACATGTTTTTTCTTGATTTATAAGCTGACGGCAAGAACTGTAAATCAACTGATAGGTGTCCTAAATAAAAAAAATGGGAGATAATATTTTAGTGTCTCCCTCTATATGCTCTTAGTTTTTATAGTACCTTCCAAGGACTGTAAAAATCAACCCGTAAAATACGATTATGTGATACCGGTTTTGGTTTGGTTCTCTCTCTCTCTCTTTTTTTTTTTTGAAACGAAGTTTTGGTTTGGTTCTCAAAAATTAAAAAGTCCACTAGTCCCCAGCTACTTGTTCATAGTTGTACATCACTGCACACGAGACTGCTGTCGAGCTAGCAGGTAGAGAGGCACAATCACGGAGACGTCACTGGGACGTCAGCTGAGCACGTACGGCAACTCTCGGGGAATTCTGGCCTCATCATCGTCTGCTGGACTGGTGGTGCTAGGAAACACGTCGGCGATATCACCGGCCGGATCGCCGGAGACGTTGCTGGTTGGCATACAGGATCACAGGAACGAAGAAGACGACGATAGATGGCGAAGAGACCGCCCGCGCAATGCTGTGAAACGACCTATCAAAAGCCAGGAGTTTGGCCCCTGGCAGCGCTGGAAGTCCACTCCAATGATCCTAGCTGCAATGATTAGGCAGCTGGTACTTCTGGCCGTCGTCTCGTCCGCCGAACCTGAAGAAAGTTACGTTTTGTGGAGGCGAGTCTAATCGCCGATTAGCCGGTGTAGCACACAACTAAAGTAAAAAACCACTTGCTGCTTTGACAGCTGATTGCTGCTACCGGCCGGTGCTAGGTAGACAGTCGTGTAGGTAGATATATAGCTTTGTCTTTGGTTGGGCCGATTGGTTTGCACCGGCGAATGCATAATGCCTTTCCCTAACATATATAGCTTATTACTTAGTACTGGTACTGGTAGTGTGGCTCTGTTTCAATTCGCCTTTCCTGTACACGCATTTTGTCCTAGTTGACTCGTGAGTAAAGGATCAGTACATCTGCTTTGCATGTTCAAGAGCTAGATAATCTATGCCTAGCACCACACTGATAAGACGGCAGCGCTCCGTTTGTGACGGCCATGGTTTGAGTATATTATTTCCTCTTTTGCATTCCTTTGTCTGTCATCCAATGGCTGATCCAGAACCAACTATTTGTTTCCTCTTTTACAGTCCTGGCAACCTCACCTATGCTCATCTTTCTATTCTTCTATCTCTATTTCTTCTCCTTTCTCTTCTTTATTTATATCTAAAAATTGTAGGGAAACTCCATTGTCGGCTGGTGTCATCCTGTGTGTATGATATACGTGCATGACGCATGGATCTAATGGCACACAGGTGTGGAATAATTCTCAATGGTATCGCGACAGAATTTCTGATTGGTTGAAATGACATGAACACAAAAAAATGGAGTGGACTCAATTTCGCTAGCAATGCCAATGAATATGCGGCATTGTTCCGAGGCTGCACCCCACACTTTTTTGGTGTGACTAATCCAAAAGACATGTAGAAAACCAACAGATATGTGGACAGAAGCGAATGCCATTTGATACATAACTGTGACAGCTTGTGTCTCTATAAACGAAATTGCAAACAGTTCAACTCAACAAGGCACGTGACATCATAAGGTAGCGATTCACCACCAAAGGAAGAATATAGTGTTAGGTCCTTTCAACACTCGATTCCTTTCATCTAGACCCACCCACTCATGAGACCAAAATTGGAAAATGCAGATTATTCAGTTCTTCTCTCGGTTGCTTATGCAACGCAACTCCGCAAGCTCTTGAGTCCTAATAAAATCATTCCAAGAATCCAAGGGGAGGGTAGATAAACCCAAAATTGGCCGCTCTGCCACATTAAGCTAGAATGGCAAAACATTACTACTCAAGTATGGTGGCTAGACGAGATCATCTCAATTCTAACTCTCTAGTGAAAAGAGTGGATGTCTGCTTGAAGACCCTATGATGCTGCTGTAAGGAGGGCTTGAGTGCGTTGGTTTGTAATAATGTAGTTTAAAGTCTTTTCCCCCGATGTGGGTTTACGCTTGGATGATTTGTAGTAGCTGGTCGCTCTAGAACTGCTTGCGCTTTTCTGTTCCTCCCGACAACCAACTACCTGGGTGAAATCTGAGGCAGATCAATGGCCCGAGGTTGTGTTGTTTGGAGAAATTAGAAATATTGTTCGCGCCTTCTCCCAGCTGTCTCTGCTTAGTTCTAGTTGTCTATCTAGAAAAACTGCTTGTATTTCTATTACGAAAGTAATAGAAATGGGTTTCCTGATTCAAAAAAGCAAGGTGGCTGGGACCGGGCAACACACATGACACATTCCATGATGATCAGTGGCGCTGTCCTAGCCTCTGCCCACTGCGATATGGTCATATGGTCACCGTCCACCGCATCGACACCACAGGAATGATTGGTTTCCTGCACATGCCTCAGCCTAGCTCGGGACATACAATTCTACTTCGTTTGGTTACATGTATGGCTGCTGGAACCGCATGTGCACTAAACCCGTATGTCCGCATGTGCACTAAACCCGTATGTCGGTCAATCAAATGGACCTCAGAGCTTGCAAATGGCAGTATTTGTATTCTGAAGGTGTGGAGTTTAAAATGAGATGTGGGATGAGTAGACGGCTAGAAACAGCATGTTTATTTTTTTAAATATACGGAGCACGTTTTCATTAAAAAAGGGAGAGTTCAAACAACACCACAATGCCGAGATCCGACTAGAACCACCCAAGACAACCAAGATAATGAAAAGAAAAAATAGAACATAAACAAAACGACTGACAAGAAGGAAAAATTAAAACAGCCTCCCAACAAGTAGCGAGGCGATCGGATTTTAATTTGGGTGTTCAGTTGTAAAGTTATGGATTTTTAAAAGATGTAAGCGTTTCTCCACTTGCTTACATTAGTATGCACGGCGGGTGGAAAGCACACTTCATGCGCATGATCTTTTGGTTTGAGAAATCTTTGTAGGGTCTCTGGTTAAGTGCAAGGCTAATAGTAGAGCCAACTGAAGGCTCCATAATCTTACCACATCATTAAGAACCAATAGTAAAACCAATACATATAGTAAAATTAGTCTTAGATGACTCTAAATTGATTAAATTAAATCTGAAAATATTTAAAGTTTAGTGAGAGGAACTATTTGGATTGGCCGGAGAAAGAAAGAGCCAGCTTTAACTCCTATAACAGGCTCCAAATAGGTTTTTTTCTCCTCATAGCGTGCGCTGCAGCCAGGCTCCTGATGAAGGACCCGCTTTCTTCTCTCTCTTGTGTTTCCACCCTGCCACCTATAATTTGGTGACGTGGAACTCTCTGGAGCCTGCCTAGTCAACCTTATTATACTTGCTGTCTTGCTATACGACCAAGTAGAGAGGGGTCTCTGGCGAAACGGGAAACTGTGCTACTGTAGTGTCATGTTAATCCACGCACACGGTGGGCCCCCACCGCAGTCAAACTAGAGCAGAGCAAGCTGTTGTGCTCACCTGACAGCCTGCTCTACCTCGCCGCCTCCCTTCTCCCTCTCTGCAAATCTCTCCCTCTCTCCTTTCTTTCTCCACGTCCATCTTGCGCTCCAAATTTCCACGAAGAGAGAAGAGACGCCACACCCTGTCGTCTTCCCGGATGCGCCTTTCGATTCGATCGCTTTGATCGATCAGGCAGGCATGGCCGATGAGACGAAGCAAGAAGCCGCAGCCGAGGTGGCCATGACGGAGGCCAAGAAGAAGGTCGTGGAGGCGGAGGAGAAGGCCATGGAGGCTGCCAAAGAGAAAGCGGCGGAGGCTACTGAGGAGAAGGCGGTGGAGGTAGCCGCGGAGGCGGACTCGAAGGAGGAGAAGAAGGCGGAGGAGGCCGAGGAGGCAGCCATGGTGGACGAGTCAGCGGTGATCGACGGCACGGGGTCATTCAAGGAGCAGAGCAACCTGGTGTCCGAGCTACCTGACTCGAAGCGCACGGCGCTCGCGCAGCTCAAGGAGCTCATCGCCACCGCGCTCGCCAATGGGGAGTTCGACCTGCCCCCCTCCCCCCCCCCCCCCCCCCACTACCGCTGCCCAAGAAGGAGCCTAAGAAGGAGGAGATAAAGGAGAAGGAGCCGACCAAGGAGGAGGCTAAGAAGGAGGACGAGGAGCTCAAAGCTGAGACAGTGGCCGCAAAAGAGCCTGCCAAAGAGGAGGCCAAGGAAGAGGAGCCCAAGGTGGAAGCGCCTTCTGAAACTGCAGCTGAAGAGGCAATGGCCGAGGCTCCCGTGCCGGAGCAGCCCAAGGCAAAGGAGTCCAAGGTCGAGGATCCTGCGAAGGAGGAGCCCAAGGCTGAGGCGGCGGTCGATGAGTCCAAGCCGCCAAGCTGGAGGCGGAGGTGAAGACTGTCTTGGTCGGTGAGGAGGAAAGCACCAAGATAGTGGAGGCCATCAAGGAGACCGTTGCCGTTCTCACGGCTTCCGAGCCTGCAGCGGCCGCCGAAGCGGAGGCCACCCCGATGCCAGCGGCCGAGACGAAGGAGGAGCTAATCTGGGACGTGCCGCTGGTGGGCGACGACAAGCGCATGGACTTGGTGCTGCTCAAGTTCCTCCGTGGTGCTCAAGTTTTCTAGTCATAAGTTTTATGTATGAATTTAAAACGAAGATAAAATTTACATAAGAAATATAGAGCTTGATCTACTCTATAAAAGAGCGAGTTTTTCTTAATCTATTTTACACCTAATTTTCATTAGCCCAAAGTTATACCCATCCATTGGATCCTATTCTATTTTGATTTCGGCCCTTGATTTATTTTTCTGGACCCACAAATCTATTGGCGTAACGCAATGCTCGGCTTTTGTACGGCGGTGTAAGATTTCTTACGCGTTTCTGCCATAATCTCCATGGTTTTTTTCACGAGTTTTTATAATCCAAAGGCTCTTTATGGATCACCTGGTGTATATGCGATCCTTGGAGACCTGATGGACTACCGAACTTAATTCAGTTTAGGCGCAAAATACTTGTTATGTGCTTAAACTAGGTTAAATTGGGCGGTTCCGCCACAGGCTTCAGAGTTTCCATGCTCCCTCGCTTCTCCCCTGCTTTGAATCTAGCCATCTGGGTGACTAGATGTGCAGATTCTCCATCACCGTCCCCATCTTTCTCGATGCCTCGAGCATCGCTGGCTTTGCACGCGCGCTCGATACTGATCGCAGGTGAGTGAGCTGAGGTGAAGCTTCGCTCGCGTCGTGCAGATTCCTCCGTCCGCCGCCGTACATGACCTCATCGTAGATTTGGGGCTTCCATCCCGGGCTGGGGATCCGATCCCTTGGGCAGAGATACACGGCACTGGATATTGTTCGGATTCCTGAATCCTGAGAGAGAGATCACGAGTTCAGAATCCGGTGGCGCTGCTCTCTGACTCTCTGTTCCATTGCGCGGGGCGTATACGCGGCGCAGTGGCACAGCACTTGTGGATGGCTCTGGATGATTCGATTGGGGAAATAAACGGCCCACAAACATGTTGGATACTGTGATGCGGGGCGTTTCCACGCCACGCCGCCAAAAGAAGCGGAGTCTCTGTTTGGGGGAGAAAAACACAATTTTTCATAGTCAAAGTTAGGTTTCGTCCAAATACCATTCCCACTTGGATTTCGTTCTAATGCCATTATAAAACCACACATACGCTAAAATGTCATTTGGATCCTAAATTAACTCTCTTCTCCCTGCCTTCCTCCTCCCGCCGGTTCACCTCCATGTGCGGCGACGGTGAGGAGGCGGCATGCCGCCCCTCTACTCCCCTGACTTCTCTCTCTCCTCCCCGCCGCTCATCCTCCTCCAAAAATCTGCCGGTGCCTGGCACGTGTATTTTGAACAATTAATTAAATTAACCTGCAATCACACGTATATAAAAACAACGAACACAGCATTATCTGGAAGAAAAAACTGACAAAGAGGATGAGAACGTGCAGAATAGAATGGATGATCTGCTCGAAAAACAGCCAAATCATCTCACAGCCTGTGCTGACGGGCGGGGCTCGTGGCGTGTGCCTGTGCTGTTCCGCTGCTGTAGTGCTGTGCCTTCACATGCTCCCCTTCTTGTCTGCTCCTGCGGGGTTTGTGCAGACTTGCCTGAGCCAGGCAACAAATCCTGGCCCTAGGCGACTGAAATCGGACGCCTGGGCGAGCTGCCTGGGCTCCGAAGTTGTCTGGGCGTCTGAACCAAACAAACCACCGAGCACTTCCTGAACGAATGGCAGGGCATTGCCAACATACTGATGGTGCCGCCACGCCGTTTCAGAAATTGGGACAGAGAGGACTCTGGTGGTGACTGAACCCATGATTCAGACAAACTGGACACGCAGCATGGCCTAGGGGACTTGTCTGCTGACCCTGGCTGAACTGAACGCTTTGGTTCAAGTCCGTTGCTTGGTCCAGCTTTTGCATTTCAGGCTTCTTTTTGCCATATATAGGTTTTCAAAAAAAAAATGCATGCATGCCCCCGTGATAAAAAAAGAAACGCGCAAGAAATCCCAAGCATACAAGCAAACTGAATACTGCACCACCAAACAGAAATAGAACAGATAGTATCGTCTAAGCATACCAAGGTTCATATTTAGACCAAACATTCAAAACGACTCCGACAGGCAAAGTACAGCATAACAGTAATACGACATACTACAGTTCAAGAATGGAAATTCAGAGTCACCGCGGCGTCCACAGAAGACGCTTATTTAAACAGGTCCAACACTGCTGTGTAACACTGACACAGGCAGCTTCAGATAAATGAAGAGTCGGTTCATCAGTTCATCACCTCACCTCAGAATGTCAGATGCCGCCGCCACCCTGGTTCTGGGCCGCTGGTGCGTTGGCACCGAAAGGCATGCCGGCCTGCTCCGAGGCCGCGAAACCAAAGCCAGCGTCGCCGTCACCGCCGGCGCCGCCGTTGCTTCGGTGGCTCGGCCCGGCCTCCTCCTGGTGGTGGTACGGGTAGTAGTATCCACCTGGAGCTGCAGGGTACACTTGCTGTCCAACGAACTGGTACGGGTACGGTAGCTCCACGTGCACGTTGCGCGAGTGGCCGTTGGCGTCGGCGTCGTACGTAGCATACACGACGTGCCCGTCGTCCTCGGCCGGAGCGGCGTCTGGGTCTCCCTGCATCATCGGCGGTGGCATCATGCCGTTGCACAGCATCGCCTCCAGCCAACACTGGTCGGATGAGTTGGAGCCCGCCGCCGTGGCGGCCAGCTCGTCAGCCTGCTGCCAGCCGACCGGCCCAGCATACGGCGCCGGCGGATCAGCGGCCTTATTGGCCGGGGCGCCACCCTCCTCAATGTCCTCATTCAGGTTGAGGTTCAGGTTCAGGTCCAGCTCGCCGCGCATGTACTCCTCCAGGACGGCGGAGCCGGAGCGGTTCCCTTTCTTGAGACGAGCCACCTGAATCTTCTTAGCATACGGCACCGGCGGCTCAGCGGCCTTATTGGCCGGGGCCCCGCCCTCCTCGTTCATCAGGTTCAGCTCATCGCGCATGTACTCCTCCAGGACGGCGGGGCGGTCCCCATTCTCGAGAGCCGCCTGAATCGTCTTGCTCCGGCGCTTCGCCTTCAGGCTGCGGAAAGTGGCGTTCCAGTGGTTCTTGATGTTGTTCTCACTCCGACCCGGGATGTGCTTCGCGATCACGGACCATTTCCTGCCGAGACTTCGGTGCCAGCCCACCAGCATCAGCTCCTCTTCTTTTGTCCATGGAGTCTTCTGCAGAACACAATGGGCACAAACACACAAACCATGTAAAAAAAATCGCCTTAAAAAATGTTTGAACGATACATAAACTTTTCTCAGATTAGTACTAGTACTTATGTATAACGATCAATATACACCAAGTGCCTTGCTATGGGCGTGCTCGGTACAGCTTATTACAGCTTACATCTAGATATGCAAAAGGGCCGACTTAGTGGCAAATCATTTTTCCATGGACATTTTTTCATGGAAATCGATAAAAAAATCGTGGATGAAAATATGTATTCTCACATCAATAGAAAAAAGGGGCAACCGTCCACTTCCATGTTATGTTGTTAACCCAAGAAAAATGAAAAATGAGATCATCTAGCATTACAGATAATTGTTTCACTATGGTTTTCATGGTCCATACTGCATTCTAGGCATCAAAACTAGATAACCAACAAATTTCAACTATGCATCTGTTCGGACTGCAGGCTGCAGTGGGCTGTGGCTGCTACTGTACGCTCCACCCGTATATTGTACAGTCTTGAAAGCGGCAGCGGCAACGGCAGCCAGCCGGCCGAACAAACTCTATATACTCAAAGAAACATTTCTAGAAATAAAAAATTGTGTCATAACAAATTGACTTTGCATGAATATCTAGTCAGGAACAGGATTTATAACTTCCAGGAAAACGATTCAAAGTCAAGTACAATTTCTAGGAACTTTTTGTATGCATACAAGTATTTCTATTTTCTATCAAGAAAAAAGGACACACAAAATCAAGTACGGTTTCTAATAATTTGATTTTTAAGTATATAAATACATTTTCTCTAATTGCTCGAAAAAAATACTGTTTTTCTAGCATGTGCAGTAAGATCTTCCTTTATAAAAAAAAGGTAGCGCAGTTTAGAAGATTGATTTCGATCTGAAGATCTACGGAGTCACACAGATTCTAGGATTTAAAATTTCATATATTTTCAACAAGAATGGAAAAGGGTTATAAAATATCCTAAACAACCCCATTATTAGTTATGCAGTCTAAGAACAAAATGACTTCATGACCCCGACATAATTCTGGGGTAAAACATATACTAGGAGCTGATACATGTGTAAGAACAAACTGGTCCTCCATTTCCTATCTCCAATAGTGTGCATAGCCCGCCCACATCTCAATTTGTATAGTGATATCCCTACCTATGTTCATATAATCTTCATCAGAATATGCATGAGAGAGTATAGAAATGAACGCTCCAGAGGTTGGATGCCTAAAATGCATGCGTGCGTGCTTTGTAGAGCGAAACGTGGATGTGCAATATGCAAAATTCTGCATATGTACGTCCTATTGTACTCTTTCAATCATACACAAGGCACATACTGTGTAGTAGTGATGTGATATTTTGCAGTAATGAATAATTTGCAGAAAAAGCATATATGTATGCATCTAAAAAACTAGAAGACCTTAATGTCAGGTTGCACATGGTTGAACCATCTCTCTCTGCATTGCTTTCCAATCCTGCCTGGGAGACCATTTGCAATCAGTGACCACTTCTTCTCACCTAGCATCTCCACACGCTCCTTAAGCAAACTGCAAAATTGAATTTTTCACTTATCATTCTACCAAGTCAACACAAAGGGACGCGTACTGTTTTTTTATAAACAGAAGTAGGATATACTCCATAGTCACAGGACATAGCAAATTTACAATCAAATCTAGATACATTTCTTATATATAAACAACATCCAAGTATAGTTTTTTATAAACTGAACTATGATATATGTACTCCATAGTCTCACGACATAGCAAATTTGCAATCAAATCTAGACAGTATAACTGTTGTATGTGAACAAACCTGCAATTCTACAATGCTGCGATAGATAGTTAGGTTCATTCAGACATAAAATTCAAAGCTTTCGTTGTGATGGGAGGAAACAAGGATCACATGAAGGGAATTGTGCGTGCAATTTTGAGATGGCATATGCTTGTCTTCTAATCATATTCAAAAATGGAATTCTGGTAATGAAGGATGAAGAAATCATGGTAAGGTGGTCCATAGCCATAGATGAAAAAAAATAAAGAAAGGACGAGGACACTACTATTTTTAAAGGGGTTAAAACCAAAATTCAGTCCTGCGTCCTAATCTTCAAGAGGGAGCTTTCTATGCTGATTCATAGAGCTAGATAAGGCATAACTGACAAAATTGTGAAATGGACCTTTACCTTTAACATATTTTCCAGTAGGGGCTTTTGCCCCTCCTATTCACTAAAAAAAGGGTAAAGAAGTGGGAAAGGAAAACCATCTACTTCATGGCACAAATAGCAACAACTTGAATAGTCACAACACATGGCAAGATCAAAAATTCTTAACAAGGAATTAACATGAGCATAAATGAATCCAAAATATTGTACCTGTCCTCTTCTGATGTCCATTGTCCTGTCACATAGGTAGCGCCCTCTGTGGCATATGTTTGACTCTCTGGCATATCAATCATCATTTGCATGTTCTCTGATTGATCATTTTCCATAAGTCCCTGATTACTACTTATAGCGTTGCCATGACAGTCACCACTATTGCCCCCAATCCCTACAACATCTTGTTGCGGAACCTTTCCATATTTTGGGACATGATTTGCCCCACCAAGATGGACATCATCAGCTAGAATCAAAGGGTAAGGGGATGCGCCATACATGTTATCGACCTGGTTCTCGTCACGGATGTATGGATCCATGGCTGGGAGCGCACCAGTGATGAGCTCCTGAAGCAAGGACGGGTGTGTAGCCCCAATCCTCGTTGCCGCTGCTGTTCTTACCCTCGCCGTCCGCTCACAAAACATGGATCTCCCCTCTCCGATCCGGATCGACATTTCCAGATCGGAAATTTTGAAGTGTGTAAAGGAAGAGAGCAAGAATTCTGGTGCGATATCTCGAGGAGATTGGGTAGGCGTTATATATATATCAGTTTCATCAAGTTGACCGTTGATATGCGAATCCAGTGGATGCTAGTCATTTAAGCCAATAACCTTCCAACTCATACATTTCCTAAAAATGTCCTTTTTCCTTATTATTTTATTTTATATTTGATATCTTATATTCACCATATAAATGATAATTTAATAGTATGTATTAAATAATAGATTTTTTCCTACAAAATTAAATGATATCCATTTTATTCACTTGCTATATGATTGTGGTATTATGAGCGGAACTTATCCCTCCACAGTTGGCCTTCATGTAGTTAGGTGGCTGACATGTGGGCCTACACACTCTGGTCCACTTATTAGACAACCAACTCCAAGGAGACCAACAAAGCAGGGTGAATTTGCGATCCTAGGTAGGGAATGTCCATGTGAGGTGAAGTCAAGGTTTAAGGGGAAATGGCTAGTGCATGAAGCTTGAGTCAGTAAAGACTAAACGTGGAGTACCTGGTCTGTCCTGCTTTAAGGATCGGGTTGTTGTTTCATCTTGCTAACTCATTTTCAGTGCAACCACTCGATGTTGTGTGAGACAATGGTTTGTCCGAACCTGCATAGCTAGTCTGGTAGTTGCCACTTGTGCGGGTGAGCAGCGAGAAGCCAAGGGTGATGAAATGTTTGTGTGTACTTATAGTTTCATACTTGGATTAGGCGGTACTGGCCTTAGCGCCCTCGTGATAAGCCAGTGAGATGCTATCATGTGGCTGGACTACGAGAGGATTAACATGTCATAGCAGTTGTGTGATACGATGTTCAAACTTGTGGTTAAAGTGTACACCTGTGCGTAGAGTTATAAATCTATTCAAATAGTCGGGTCCACAATTTTGGGGACAAGGCTCGCCTGACGTTCATCACTTGCATTTGAGTCACTGCACATGAAACCCGTGAGTGGCGGGACCGCATGGCAGTGACCCAAAGGGACAGACATTAGAGGATCTACTTCCCAATTTTGGATGGGTTATGGTATGGTTCCATCAATTTGGTGTTTTCAATTTCAAAATGGTGTGAGTGTTTTTGGAGAAAAAAGTGAACTTATAGATTTTGGTGAAAAACTGGCATGTGCCGTTAGTTGTGGATGAGAGGTCCAGTAACAGTTTTTGGTAAAAATATAGAACAACTCTTCAAAGGTCCCCTTCAGAGGAAAGACAACATATTTTGAAAAATAAAGTATTTAAAAAAACGTAAAACAAATGTTTTTGTAAAAATTCCCTGAGCTCCACCGTCCCAGTGCATATAGTATAAGCAATCCCTTCCTCGGTGACTAAAGGTGGACTAGTTGAGCACTTTTTATACTTTCCCTTGCTTTGTAGTTGTTTTTTAAACAAGTATGCTACACTAAGGGTTACATCTGGTTCTAAACTCTGGCTCTTGCAATTGGGCCATTGCAGTGTTTTCGTTACGTATATTGGACATTTGGACTTCCTACTTGAACTCTTTACTATATGTATCTTAATGCAAGTCGTGGATCAACTCTTAAAGTTGACTGCCACTGTATTTTGGTTTGTCTCGTTTGAGCGGATCTAGAACTGTGCAATGTATAAATGTAGATACTAACACTCCTAGAACTAGTATCTATGCATTGTTGTATGAACAACAGATGGGGTCACCTGAAGTGGTCCCTTTGTGAGTAGGAGGGGTCGACGAGTGGCCTACGACGATGGAGAACAAAGAGATTTAGAGAGGTTCGGGCCGCTGGAGCGTAATACCCTACGTCCTTTGTGGGTGGCTGCAAATAGATGCAAGCTGTCGAAGCTCAGCTTTTAGAGAGAATCGTTTTTTACAATGCACGTCCCCTCCCTTTTATAGTACAAGGAGGATACGTTAGATGTGTGCTCAGCTAAGACACGGCAGAGAGAAACAGTCCTAGTAGTAATGATTCCCTACTCGTACAACACCTATGACCCTACGTTACAGTAGGCTTTGACTTATGATGCTATGTGACATTCCTTCTGAGCATACTCCAACGCTCGCCCCCCCCCCCCCCATCAGGCTGCCTCACACACAATCTGAGCGGGGAGATCCTAACTTGTAGCATATCCCACATTAAATGCCAGAGCTTCCTTCTGCTGCACGTTTGGGCCCACACAAGACAACATCATGGCTTACGCGAGCGCTCTGCCCCGCCAGACCCAACCCTCCTAGATCCGAGAGGGGGTTTGGACAGTTCCACATGGTGTCGCCGAACTCGACCCCCCTCTCCCCGGGGTCCGAAAGAGGTCCTAGAGGCAGAGCCACCCCACCGGACCTGACCTCGTAGGTCCGAGAGAGGTCCCAGAGGATTCAAGGCAGATCCCCACACTGGGTCCGGCCCTGAGCCTTGGCTTTCTGGTTCATGTGGTCATCATGACGGGAAACCTTGGCTCTCATGACGCTGACATGCACATCTATAGAACTACTAGGACTAGTATCTATGGACATTTGAGTCTCTGTGAGAATTGGAGCGCTTCATCAAAGAACCCACAAACTTAGACCTATCCACGTGCACTTCAAAACACATCAAAAGAGGCCAAGCCAAGGCATGGGCAGTTGGTGCAAGAAGTTGTCCTCCATCTTAGCCTACCAACAATATCCTAGCCCAAGGAATCCATCTTAAGATAACTCGAAATGTGATCCCAAAAGGGAACACAAAAAATCCCAAGAAAACCTGCTCCGAAACACCAAAAGGCTACTAAAAGAAGGGAACTTGGAGTATGATTTTAGGCAAATCGTCTTGCTAATTGTTGATCGAGGAATTCACCTACACATCTAATACTAGGCTTCTCCTTTTTATCCTCACTGTGGTGTGAAAGAAAAAGGCCTAGATTTATATCACCCTCTCAAAGCTATCCCTACAATTTAATGAACTTTTGACCATCTTGTTGTGCGTGACTTGTAATAAAATTTAAATGATGCATCTTTGTTGAGGTCTGAGGCTAGATTTGTTCCATTATCTAAACAGGAGTATATGTTGTCTTGGTTATCTTACCAAACTACCGCTAAATTACAACTAGTCATGTTCCTATTGCTCCCGACAACCGGGCAGGCGTCGGATGGCTCAGAAAACAACGTAATGTCAGGTTGACATCTCCTAAAAAGAACACACAACACAGTAATCGAACTATCTTCATGGCATTTTTCTCTTGGACCTGACTCCAAATCCTAAACCATATACAGCTACAGCCTCACTCAGAGAGCACACCAGATCAATCAACACGGGCGAAAGGCCCACATCAAAAGCTTAACGCCCTGTTTGGTTTCATTAGCAGCTAATAATTAGCTAGTTGATAGCTCTTAGTTAAAATTAGCTGGACGGTGTTTGGTTTCAACAACTAATATGCCACCTAATAGGTATAAGATGCTTTTTTATGTGCTATTAATTGCTATTAGCTGGTTCAGCCAGCTAATGAGATAATTGTTAGCTGGAATTCAGCTAATAGTTAACTGATTTATTAGCTGGTTCTGTTTTTTTAGCTGTTATTTTAGCAGCTAACTATTTTTTGGCGAATACGCAGGAGAGCTGCGCATCTTTGTACTAAGACAGAGAGAACGAACACAAGAAGGTTCAAACAACACGCGTCGTGCCTAACTAGGCACATGCCAAACTTGGCTGACACAAGAAGCCTCACGGTTAGACAACGTCGGCTAATAAACTAACCTCTATTACTCAAGGAATGAACAACAAAGGGCAGCTAAAGCACCTAGGCGATCACAGCCACAGAGCCTCGGGCCCCACGTCGATGCGCCGAGCTTGGTGAAACCGCAAGCTTGCCGAGTGCCTAAAAATGCTCCGGTAAAAGGTCGCTCTGGTAGATGCGATTGGAGTTCTCTAAAGCACCTGGGGCTAGCTAGCAGAGAATATAGATGGGCGTGGTTCGAGTCGGCCCAACGGTTCGCCGAACCGGCCCACGAAAATGAACCTAATGGGCTCCATATCTTATCCATACAGCTGCCTTGGTTCTGTGGATCAAACCCTACTCGACCCACACGGCCACGCCCTCGCGTCCCGGCGGCTGCAGGCTCGGCGGACGCTCCCGAGCGGCGGCGGCGGCGGCGGCGGCTCCCGACCTCTGGTGCGTCGGCCACCGCACAGAGCCTCACCGCCTGTGCCTAGGTGGGCGTGGTGCGCTGGTGGCCCTTCCCTTGCCCCTCTCCATCCGCTGCGGCACCCGGGGTGGCGTCACCCAGGCTCTCCCTCCCGCACAGCGGGTCAGCGGCGGTGCACGTTTCCTGCGGCCCTCCTGCGCTGCGCACAGGTACACCCCCTTCTCCTCCCTCCCTCCATCATGACTTGTTTCCTCCGCCGAGCTAGCTTCTCCTCTGCCTTGTGCCCATCCGGTTCTTGTTTCAGAACCGAAGTTCTGTTTAATTAGGATCTGATCTGATTTAGAGTGTGCTGCCGTTGTTTGTACACCTCTATTACTTTAGTACTTGCGAAGTTGCTGGTTGCAAATCAAGTCCCATCTTTGCGAGATGCAAATGCAAATCATTAGTCCCATCTAGCAGTATTACTCGAGTACTAGGTGATTGAGCATTTAGCATTTAGCAAATCATTTAGTGTCTGCATTTTTCCATCAACGCTTTGGTGATTTTGTGATTTTTATATGATGGAAATTCAGAAAAATTTTCAGCTACATTTACATCTAGTTATGATTTTTGTTCAGCTGGTACAGTCCCACCATTGTCCTCTTCATCAATATTTTCATCGGATGGACCAACGGACAGGAGAGGATGTGGCACTGAAGCACAACAACATCATCCCGCTACCGGAGGTGAACATGAAAGAGAACACTGAAGCGGAGAGGGAACGACGGCCTACCCTACCTTTGGGGGCATTGCCGATTCAGTACCTGCTTCGTCGTTGTCCCTTACCGGCGTCACGGCATCTCCTATTTCTAGGTGAGGGAGTGCCCTTCCCCTATTTTGCTACCCTTGGGTCCAATTGATGTTTTTTTGCTGTCCTCGATCAAATATCCCTGTTCAGTTGTAGATTAATTATTCGTTTAGAAAGCTTTTAACTAAGTATACTAAAAAGAGGGTTCATTTAATCTGTACATGTTTCATGGTGATACATCTTTTATGTTGTGGTATATTTAATTTTATATGATCAATTTTTGAATTGATTAATTTTATTGCTGCTGCTGTCACACAATTGATTGAGCACTTGTGTCATTTTACCTGTTGCAGCAATGTGAAAGCGGGTAAGATTATGGATATACCCCACCCCCAAGTAACTGTAGGAGTGCAGCCAAGCAATAGAAAGCAAAAGACAACTCATACAACCAATGCTCCAGAAGTTGGAACAGTGCAGCTTAAGCAAAAGAGAACTCCTCATCCAGCTAGTACTCCAGAAGCTGAAACAGAGCAGCCTAAAGGAAAGAGAATTCCCTAAACAATCAGTACTCCAGAAGTAGTTGGAACAGTGCAGTCTAAGCGAAAGAGAACTCCTCGTCCAGCTGGTGCTCCAGAAGCTGAAACAGAGCAGCCTGAGGGAAAGAGAATTCCCCAAACAATCAGTACTCTAGAAGTAGTTGGAAAAGTGCAGCCTAAGCGAAAGAGAACTCCTCGTCCAGCTAGTGCTCCAGAAGCTGAAACAGAGCTGCCTAAGGGAAAGAGAATTCCCCATACAATCAGTGGAGTCAGAATAGCACTCTCTATCCATCTAATGCTCTGGAAGTTGGAGAAGAATGGAACCAAAGCGCTCTAGAACTTGAACATCATCCTAATGCTATGGAAGTACTTGGTCATGATGGGGAGGAAGAGGATATTGGTCATGATTGGGAGGGAGAGGACATTGATAATGATTGGGAGAGAGAGGATGCTGAGGGACAAACTGAACTAGAAATGGTTAAAAACTTCGTACATGGAGAGTAAAATAGAAAATTCAGATCCAAAGTTTGGGATGAGTTCTCTAAAATTCGTATGGCTGGTGTTGTTACAAAAGGGCAGTGTATGCATTGCAATGCTAAGATCACTGCTAGGCGTGGAGTAGGAACTAGTGCTATGAGCACCCATTTGAAGAGATGCAAAGTTCGAAAAACTGTGACAAATGTTGCCCGCCAACTCAAATCTGCTGTGATGTCACCTGAAGGAGTTGCATTGGAGAAATGAAGGTTCAGTCAAGATGTTTCAAGGAAAGAGCTAGTTCGAATGATCTCACTCCATGGATTCCCACTTGCAATGGTAGATTATGATGGTTTTCGAAGGTTTGTCTCCAGCTTGAATCCAGTGTTCAAAATGATTTCAAGAAGGACAATCTCGACTGATTGTTTGAAGAGATTTGAAGAGCACAATCACTTCGAGATTTCTTTAGCAGTACCAAGAGTCGAATCTCCTTGACAATGGATATGTGGACTTCCAATCAGACTCTAGGGTATATGTGCATCACAAGTCATTTCATCAACGATGATTGGAAGATGCATAAAAGAATCATCAAGTTCTCTTTCTTGAAAACACCACACACAGGAATTGCAATGTTCAATGCTGTACTTAAGTCCATTCAAGAATGGGGCATTGAACATAAGTTGTTTGCAATAACACTAGATAACGCTGGGAACAACAATGCAATGACCAAGCTCTTGAGAGAAAATCTGTTAGAGAAAAAATTGCTATGTGGAGAAGGAATGCTGTTTCATTGCCGATGTGCTGGTCATATCTTGAATTTGGCATGTAAAGTAGGCTTTGCGATTATTAATCCAATTGTGCACAAGGTTCGGGAGGGTGTGAAGTTCCTTGAAGGTTCTCCGTCCTGAAAGCAGAAGTTTGAGGAGATCATTCAGCAACTAGGTATCACATATAAAGCCCTTGTATGCCTTCAAGATTGGATTCGAGCCTCTGGTATAAGCCTATTTCTTTGTAGTTTCTTTTTTGTTCGATTTATATATCTACAACAAATAAATATTCTAAATGATTACTGTAGGCACATCTCAATTTTCTATGGAAGGAATTGACTGCTCTAGTCTTCAGCTTGCTGAAAGTACGGAACAAGTGACATGTGTTTCAACAACATGATCAGTTTCAAAGGTAAGTTGGGAGTTTTAGACATTCACTTGTACATAAGCTCGGCATGTCCTTTTTCTACCTGTTTGCTGCTGTTTTTTCCTTTCCTGATTTGGTTGGGAGTGTGGGCATGCTGGAACTGTAGCTGGCAAAAAGATAAATTATTTGTTCTGGTAGCTGAAGTAACCTTGTATGACCATGTTTTGATTCAGCTAAAGTTACGTGGGATAAAATTCCTAGTGTGTTGAGCATCAGAAAAGAAAAATAGACATGCTATACTTGAATCTTGTGTGTACTGTGCTTTTTTGTTAATTGTTTGCTCAGTCATTCGACGAGAACTTATCCTGCATATATGTTGCATATCAGCCTTGACCTCAGTGGAAATAATATTTCTTTTCATTTATGTGCAGGCAGGTTGTGTGAACTATTTTTTTGGTGCTTTATCGCCTAGGAGTTCCATCCACATGGTTATTTTGTTTCTATTTTGTAAACTTCAAATTGCAGCCATGAAGGATTATGTAATCTGATGTTAAAATACTTGTTTAAGAGTTGCCGTCGAATGCTTTGAATCAAACTTTTGAATGGTCAGGGAGCTCTATTCAATTTTTAGCTTTGGAAAATTATGTCTGACGACTACTGGTAACTGATGTATGCATGCTCATGATGTCTTGACATTGCATCTTTCATCTGCGAGGTCGTGTTGATTTTTAATAAAATCTGACATTATTGTATGGAAAAAATTGTTTTGCACTAGCATCACATACGTTTGAATGCCTCAAGCATACGTGTTTATGCAAGCCAGCAAACATGCTAGTTCTGCTGATGGATTGACCCGTGGTATCCAATGGGTCTCAAGGATCAGCAGATGGAGCGAACCGGTGCTCCTAGCTAAATTAAATGGGTCGCTGGTTCGGCTGCGGTTCGAACCATGGCCCATCCCCATGCATAGCAGAGAACTAAACAGACCTCCTTCCAAGCGAGGCTGAGCCAATGGATTCAGGCACACCATACAGACCCACCTGCCCGTCGTTCCATCCACATGCAGAACACATCGCGAGGCATGTGCCGACGCCCCCCGGCCCCGGTGCCGTCACATACATGCACCGGCAGTCCTCCAACACCCCGAACCATCGAACCCCCGCGTTCCGTCGAGCAAGCCACGCCACCGGACCGCTCATCAGTCACCACGCCCACGCACGCTCGCCGCCATCTTCCGTGCGCGCCCCATGCCCGGGTTTGGACGCGCCCTCTTGGTGCATTAGCATTAGCCCCTGGCAGGATAAACCCATCGCTTAATAATGCACACTGAAATGCGCTGTGCGTGTCGCGAGGGGGAACGCCGTGGGCCGTGGCCGCACACGCCCCCGGCTTGTACTCTTTCCCGTGACCCGGAGCAGCACGGAGAATATCGATCGGGCAGCGCGAGCAGAGCAGAGCAGAGCAGGCCGGTAGGCGAGCGCGACGGGTTGGGTTAGGTTCCGTGTCAACGACGCCGGGCCGCCGGGGCCGGGCGCGCTGGACTTCTCCAGGGCTGTTCCGGCGAGGCCGGCGGCGGGCTGCACGCGGTGCCCGTGGAAATCTGGTAAATATCTTTCTCCATCAAAGATGGTACTGTAGTACAGATACGTGGCCACTGGCACTGCTGCTCGGCAAAAGCCTGGCGTTGGGGACCAAAATTACTGTACTAGTAGCTACTACCGCATGGGAGGAGACCCCGGTGTGCTAGAGGAGTCCGAGGCGCCGGCATGCGGCCAATTTCCAGTACGAGCCACTGGCTCGGGCACATGGATATGGACGGGGCCGCTGTTTCACCTTCACGAGAGGAATTGTGAAGTGTGCCTACGGCTACGGTTGCCGGAGCGCGCACGTACCAGCGTGAGTCTCTCGGTGGCTTCACTACGAGTCTGACGGTAGTTTCCTTGAAGTTTTACAGATCGAACTCTTCGTCAGAAAGAGAAAGGCTTCCGTGCATCAATTTCTGCGATCGGGAGGAAATCACGCTAGTCGTTCAGCTGAATATGCAAGTCAGCAAGCGCATCCGAATCGAGATCAGTGTACAGACGTCAGAGGAACGACATTCTCGCTTTCCACCTGGCTGGGCTCCTGAATATCAAGCTTGAGATTTCAGGCCACCAAAGCAGTCCCAAGGAGTGAGTACTGGTGGTAGGATAGGAAGATGCGAGATCCAAGATAGACTGCACCGGGATTATCCACGATCATCTTATTCATTTACTATTTCTTTTTCCACATCTACATAGTTATACAGGATGCGAGTTGCTGCTATACACTACTCAACAGAACATCCATGATCCATGCCACCTCGTCGCTCACCACCACGACACTCTGCGCTCTACCACAATTGACAGTTCTACAGCCAGCCGTCCATGCCGCCCGACAAGTTCGTCGGCATCCGAGACGCCCGTCGCCCCCGTCCGTCCCAAAGCTCCAGTTCCCCCGGATTCCGGGGAAGATCCGCCACCGTCACCACCATGTCCTCCTGGATCACAATCCACTCCACTCCACTGCCCACGGCACGCACGCACGCACGCACTCTTCTAATCAGATCAGACTAGAGTAAAGGGGCGAGATCATGTGTCAGCTCCACTCCACCGCCCGGGCCATGGTGTGATGTCGTGGTCTAGGCGTCTCGCCGCGTGCCCGCCCCCGCGCATGCTGCAAGAACTTGACTTCTTGAATATGGAGTGTGTTTTTTTTTTTTTTGTTTTGTTGTTCGCTTGGCCGGCCGGTTTTCGTGTTGATCATCGGCGCGGCCCATTGCGGTGCCGGTGCGCGCGTCAATCGAGTGGGTAGCATGTGTCCTCACCTCCGGTGTTCCAGAGGAAGTGCGCGTAGGCGGCGGCGTGGTGCGGGTTCCCGGGGTCGGCGGCGATCGCCTCCTGGTAGGTGTCCTCCGCGCCGGCGAGGTCGTTCCGCGCCTTCCACAGGAAGGTCGCGTACCGGCCCAGCGCCTCCGCGTCCGCCGGCTCCGCGCGCACCGCCCTCTCGAAGTAGTGCTCCGCCCTGCGATGAAACGACGATCAGTATTCATCAGTAACCGCGGTTGGGTTGTCAATTCGTCGAACGGTTCGTGGGCGAAGATGGCCTACCGGTGGTGGTCGTTCTGCACCAGGTAGAGGAACTGCGCGAAGTTGGCGAGGATGAGCGAGTTGTTGGGCTCGTCGGCGACGGCCTGCTCGTACCGCTGCTGCGTCCGCGCGTGCTCTGCGTGGTCTTCCACCTCCAGCTCCGCCTCCACCGGCGCGACGAGGCTCGCCAGCACGTCCGGGTCGGTCAGCTCCTCGGCCCGCCCGCTGGCCTGCATCCCGGACGCCTCCGCGACCATCATTTCCCAAATAGCCTGCTCGTCCGCGTCCGCGGCGTCGGGCGCGGCGGCCTCCACCGCGCCCGCGCCAGGGAGCGTCGACGGCTGCTGCGGCGCCACGCGGCTTAGCCGAAATACGGACTCGTCCGACCGGCCGTCGCCGGTGCCGCCCGCGACGGGCGGCGCCTTGCCGCCGCCGCCGCTGCTCCCGCCGACAGAGGCTGTCCGGCCGACGGAGAACGTCTTCACCGACGCGGCCGCATCGAACCGCGGCCGGGACGGCTCGGCGCGCTGGGCGTCGACGACCGCGACGGCTGGCGGAGGAGGTGTGATGGTGGCGGCCGCGGCGGCGACGCTGTGGCCCATCGAGTGGACGGTGAAGTTGGCGAGGAGGAGCATGAGGGAGACCATGAGCGCCGGCGTGCCGGCGAAGATGTGCTGGAAGAGCCAGACGAAGGAGGCGTGCATCTCGCCCTGGACGCGAGCCAGCACGCCCTGCAGGTCGTCGCACAGCAGCGCGTCGCGCATCTGCTGCAGCGCGAAGCTCTGCAGCTCGCGCACGATGAGCACCATGGAGGAGAAGGCGCGGCCCACCGACTCCCCGGCGGAGCCCAGCAGCCCGCCGTCGTCCCACCGCGGCGGCTGCCGCGCCAGCACCACCTGCTGGTGCTGCTTCTTCCGCTTCAGCATCCGCAGCGACAGCGGCAGCCCGACGCTGCTGGCGCTCCGCTCCACGCTCGCGGGCCACCCGCCGCACCCCGCCGCGCCAGCCGGCTGCACCCCAGCCGCCGCCGCGAGCTCCTCGATCTTCCGCAAAAACTCCGCGTCCCCGGCGCCCATCCCATCCAGACTCGCGCTCAGAGCGCACCTCGCTGGCGTCCGCGCCAGGCGCGGCCGCCGCGCCATTACACCGGCTCCCCAGTGAACCGGCGACCGGGATCTCGCGAGCCCGGTGCATCCGCCGCCGCCGCCGCCTAGCAAGGCGGGCAACGGCCGCGACGAGGAGGTCGAGGGCGACGAAGCGGCGGAGGCGGAGCGCGCGCACGGCGACGGTGACACGGCTGCGACCTGGAAGCCCATGGCCTCGTTCCGTTCCGCTGCGGTGTGGGACGAGGCCTCGTCGAGCGCCCCTGGCTGACCTTTGGTTGGGCCACCGCCGCACGGGGGAGGGGGTGAACCGCAGGAGGAGGCGGCGGGGCAAATGCGAGGAAAAGAAGGGAGAGCGTTGAGGGCGCTTTTAATTAAGGATCCGGAGGGGCGTCCTGGTCATGGTCAGCCACCCCCACGCTGCTCGTGAACCGGCCTACTTGTGCGGTGACACTAGCCGCGTGCGAAGTCGGTAAAGATCGCGGCCGTGTTTAAAGCCACCCAAAAGTCTTACTAGTACAAATTAGGATTATCATTGATTTTTAGAAAAAAAATAGTGGTACAAGATACTCCATGGGTCGGTCAGATCATGCCCAAATACTCCATGGTACAAAAAAAATACCGTGGAACTTATATTAATGCCCATATAATTTATAAAAAAAGACACTAGTTTGAATAAAAAGAGTCAGATCATGCATGTTGGGGGCCGATTAGATCAAAACCAAAGTTGGCTAGGCCAAAAATTGGCTAAGTTTGGCCATGTTTGAATTTCAAAAAT
The DNA here is from genome assembly GCA_022530915.1 of Paspalum notatum. Taxonomy (NCBI): domain Eukaryota; kingdom Viridiplantae; phylum Streptophyta; class Magnoliopsida; order Poales; family Poaceae; genus Paspalum; species Paspalum notatum. The sequence goes on from CM039692.1 coordinate 33,341,921, forward strand.
ATTTAGTCAAATGATAAATTTTTTGTTTTTAGACCTTATTTAGGTGCTAAATAAAGCATACGAACAAAAAATTTTCTATTTAACCAATTTTTTTTAAAATTTAAATATGATCAAAATTTGGCCTAGCTAACTACGGCCTTGATCCAATCAGACCCAAAGACAATGTATCTTTGAGGCTAAATAAAAAAAAGACGTTAAAGCTTTTGCCGTTCTCTATCTAAGACTGTCTCCAACGGCAATATCCATATGCATTGTCTATCCCTATTTCTCCACTATTCTAACTATTTTTTTTTTTTACCGTAGCGCTACAGTGTTAAACAGTATTAAACCGTACTATATGCAGCCTATATAGATGATCCGCTGGAAAACAGCCTAAGAACTAAAAATGAAAAGCTCCCATTAATAGCTAATTCATGTGATTGTTGGCCTTTAATCAAAGTGTAAACATCATTTCGTGTGGCGCCAACAAGGTAGTGTCTGGTCGGCATAATTATTATATACGTACTATAAAGAACCAAAAGATCGCCGCTAAAACGACATCACCACTAAACTAACCGTGTGATTAGCGGCTAGACGGCGGCGCGGCCAGCTCGTGCGTCGTGGGCGCGACGGCGCCCGGCCCCCACCCGCCCCCAGAGCTGGTGAAACTGACGCGACGCGACGCAACGCAACGCAACGCAACGCCGAGCCGCCGACTGCCCGAGACGGCAAGCGGGGCGCGGACGCCTGATATGAGGCAAATATCGCGGGGGGACGCGAACGGACGGCCGCGCGAGGGCAAAAGGATGGGGGCGCGACGCGGCACCACCGCACCAGGCTCCAAGCTGGGTTTTGTACGGGTCGGCGCGGACAAGGGAGGCCGCGTCCCGGCTCCGGGCTCTTTCCCGGGGCATCGGACGGCGGGCAACGGGGGGATGCGATGGGGGAGCCCAGCCGAGTGCGGAGGGCACCTGGACGCTTCCGTTCCGCTCCCCCCGGCCGTCCACGCGCGGCACATGTGGAATTCGCGTGCGCGCCCGGTGGGTGAACCGCTGGTCCGCAGCCGCAGGGGATGGGGGCGGCCGGCGCATGTCGTCCGGCTACGGGCATTGGGGCGGGGGCCGTAGCAGCGCCAGCAAGCGCTGGACGAGCGGCCGTGAAAGACTGCAAGCTGGATCCCGTTTGCCGGGAGGAGTAAAATTGGAGTTGATCATCTCGCTCTGGACCTCTCTACTAGGCTCAGCTGTCTCTATCCTGCCTCCGTCCAATATCCATCCGCGGCAGACAGCTAGTGATGACGTACTGCATCAATTTTGTAGCCATGATGCAAGTCTTCGAGTCGCTCGTAAATACTGCTCCATGCTCCATGTATTGTGCACCGTAAATTCATAGCCAGAAAATTGGTTCCTCAATGAAAGCTCCAACCTGACCATGCTCACCGAGCTCATTCGAAATGTCCAAACCACTCTGTTTGCAAACTATAGACGGAGAGAAATTTGAAATATGAGCATTTGGATGGACACTTTTAGTTAGGAGTATCTCATGGACCACGTATAAAACCACGCTTGCAGCCGGGCACGTTCGATCAATCCTCCTGTGTTTTCCTCGCGCTTTTTTAACCTAGAAGGGAATTTTTTTTTCTTTAACCCGCAAGGTGATTTTTCCTCCGAGCTCATCTATACACAGGGTGAGGCTATGCCCAGCGAAACGCCTGTAGCGCTGCGGTAGGAAGAGAAAACAATACTTGAAACAGTCATAGCCTGTGTTCAGATCCGCTGAAATTAGGACTGAAATGCACTGTAGCGTTGAAAAATACACTGTAGCACTTTTCGTTTGTTTGTAGTAAATATTGTCCTACTATTGTCTAACTAGACTCAAAAGATTCGTCTCGCAAAGTACATCTAAACTGTGCAATTAATTTTTTATTTCATCTACATTTAGTATTCTATGCATGTGCCGGCATTTTGATGTAACGGGAAATCTTCTCTTTTATAGTGAAATTTAGAAGAAAAGTTTAGATCTAAACAGGCGGATGGACAGTCTTTTCTACTCAGTCCGATGGGATGGTCTGAAAGCAGAGCCCACCTCTAGAAAGCATCTCATAGGGTTGTAGACTCGTAGTACGTACGTGCAAGAGTCCCCACCTGTCCTGGCTGCGTTCCGCAGAGCTGCACGAACCGGACCCAATAACCCAACCCAACGTGGCAACGCCCCCACACAGGCACTAGCTTTTTGAGATATTTTCCCCTCTCACAGTCACAGTCTACTCTCACGGTCGCACCAGTAGAAAACCGGCTCACTCTGATTGGAGTGGCTGAAGCGTTCATCCCGACTATCCATCCAGGATCAGGCTCGGGGCGGGCCGTGCCAACGATCGCGCAGCTTTTACCGTCCCTCTCGACGTGCCCGGAATCGCTTCCCTTTCTCGCGCGGCCGCAGCCTCAACCCTGCGCGCCTTATCCTCTCGCACCCCAGCGACACACAAGTCCAGAACGCCGCGCGCAGTTTACCGCCTTTCGCACGCACCGAACACCTGCGTGCCCGCGCACCATACCCGTAAACATCTCGCGCGCTATCCTCGATCGACTGCTCCCCTCCTCCGGCCAGCCGGCCAGCCAGCCGTCGGCGTCCTCGCCTCTGAGGAGCCGGAGCCCGGAGGCCACCGTGCGTCCCTCTCCCGCGGCTTCGCTCTCACGCTGACGCTGCCTGCCGCCGCCCGCTGTCGCCGTCGTGGTGGTGGTCAGCGTCGAACGGTGGTGTGCGTACCTGGATCGGTCAGAACCTTCCGCGATGAGCAACTGTGTAACACGAGTTCCATCGGTTTTCAGATAGTACTAGTACTGATCGGTTCGATTTAATGCAGCAACCCTGGAGCTACCTGACTGCAGCTTTTATCCAGAGCGCAAGGTTAATAATAGAATTCACTGTATGCTATATGATATTGTCATGTCATATATATTCAACTAAAAGTCCACTCATACAATATTTCTCTCTCCGTATAAGCTGTACATTTAAGATTTGATCTATATTTTTCTCTCACAGAGTGTCTTGGAGTCTGTGAGTAGCTCACTTTAAACTGGCTACAAGTGAGCAGTTCGTTTTTCTTTTCCCTCCATTTCTCCTTCCATGTCACCACAAATTTGATGTGGCATCTTTTGCAGTCTACCTACGTCATCTTATAATACTAGCCAGTTGGCCCGCGCAAATAGTGCGGGTAGGTAGTTTTTCATCAAAATTTCATTTCTACTCAAAATCGATATTGTTTGATTATCATTATTGATTATCATTTTTGTTATTTTTACTTTACACTCCTCAATAATAAATTTTGTTTCCTAAACTTACCTTTTGGCATATTATTTGAGAACATGTTTGACATCAATAAAAACATTTATAAGCTTTAGATAGTGCTGTATGGATCAAAATGACATTGTTATTTATAATTTTGGTCTTAGGATGTAGCAACTACCTAGGTTTTGAATTGAGTACGTGTAGCCATTAAAGCATTGTGATTCAGTCCTCGAAATGCTTTTTTATACACTTCAATTCAAATTTAGCTTCTATAACTTTGTATACATTTTTAGAAAAAAGGCACCAGCATTTATAAGTTCAAATTAGTTATAATAGAAAAATATTCATATTTTTTTTAGAAAAAAATGGCTTAGAACAAATAGAAAGTCGATTATAACTTAGAATGGAGGGAGTTTTGAATAATTAAGGAAATCATAGGTCTCATTTAGTCATTGTTTATTTCTCCGAGCAGATAAATTAGTCTAGCTTATTTTGATATATTATATAAGGTGCTTACAATTGTATTAGTGGGTAAATACATACTATACTATATGTAATATTATACAAAGTATAGTAAAAAGCTAGAAAAAAATTAAATAAGTATCTTTAGGTTGTTTATGTATATATTATCATAATCTGCCACTAAATTTTATAAAGTACAATAAAACAGGGTTGTTTGTTAGCCACTTCTCATTGCCATACTCGGTGGCTGTAGGTGTATTGCTTCTGTTATGATGTGTGAAAACTGAAAAGTGTGCTTAGACAGCCTCATCAACATAGTTATTGAGTGCTAAACAGGAGCAAAGAAGTTGTGACCTTGTGGTTCATAAAACCGACCAGTGGCTTAGTATAGTTTGGCGATGGAAAATACAAAATCAATTGTTCTTTTCTTTTTCATATTGTTCTCTTCATACCAATTTCATTGTCTTTCCTTACATAATCAATTTTTATTGTATGGTATGGTTGTGTCCGGTCAAGATCTGCTTGCAGGTTATTTATTAGGACAGTCCACGTACTCCCCACAAACATGTTGGATCAGCCGGTTAGATTTTTCGTAGGTTAGGTTGGGTTTTTGGGTAAAAGACATAGCCCGAGTCCTGCCTGACCATTGTTGCATGTCAAAAAAAAAATACACGTGTGGTTTACCAGAAGTACACACATAATACACGTGTGGTCAAGATGTGTTAGCTGTATCTATGCAAATTATTTAGATTCATCTAGATCGTTGGATGATCATTATACTCAATATCTTAGATTCTTTTTAGTTTTAAATAATTTAATATAGACAGTTAGATCATACTAAAATCTAAAAATTCAAATCTGGAGAGTTTTTATGTTTCTATTAACATAGTAGTTTAAAAGCTCTCAGTCATATTTTCATAAATCCAATGTTGAAGGATTTTTGTCTGATTAATGTGGTAATTTAGAGACTGTCTTGGCCATTATTAATCTATCTACACTATAAAAAGTGAGTTATTGACAACATCTTTTTCACGTACGATGGCCTCAGCGTACCCTTTACGTTGGTCGAGCTGTGCAGGTTAGCAATTGTTGGAAAAGGTTGAAAAATGTCTAAAACTGATAGAAAGAAAATGTTTTCACTTTCAGTCTTTTATTTTTTTCACTTCATTTTATACCCATACCCAACGGTAGTTCTCTTGTCTTAAAATTAATGAGAAAGAAATGACATCAATCAAACATATGTCATTCCTTTTAATTCCTTATTTCTTTCCTTTCATCATCCCTAGTACTTGGCCGGTCATTTAACGACATGTGCGTATTGCATGTACATTTATGCTAGTTTAATACAAACCATTAGATCTCCATAAAATCCAACGGTAGACTGCTTTTGTTTCTTTTTTTTACTATTTTGTGAGCTATATTGTATATATTGTTTTAAATTATTTACGGTTGGATGATTGGATGGTCGTAGCACAAAATGGTGTAGATCTTCTTTTTAGTTTTAACTGATTTATTATAGAACATCGGATCTTAATAAAATCCTATTATGAAGGCTTTTCTCTTTTTTTTTCTTATTAATGTGGTAGTTTCTAGGCTCCCGGTCAGATCTTCCTAAATCTCAGTGGAGGACTTTTTTTTCGGATTAATATAGTAATTTATAGAAATCAAACGGTGGTGGAGGGCTTTTGTCCCTGATTAATGTGTTAATTTATAGGTCTGGTCTTCTTTTTAGTTTAAATTTATTTAATATGACCATCGGATCTTAATAAAACCCAATTATGAAGGTTTTTTTCTTATTAATGTGGTAGTTTCTAGGCATCTGGTTAGATCTTTCTAAATTTGACTATGGATAAACTTTTTCGGATTAATGTAGTAATTTATAGACATTCTTGATGGTTAATTTGATAATGATTGTTAGATCTTCAGAAAAATCAAATAGAGGAGGGCTTTTGTCCCTGGTAATTTTTAAACCCTCTTGACGAACGTCGTGGCTATGTTGTTGTGCAAGTTGGTGAACCTAGGACGATGTCAATGTGCGAGATGAAACCGTCAAGATTTGTTATCCGGTGGAACGGTGGATTGATCCTAGAGAACCAAGGACAATTTTGATGGTGCAAATTGGAATCAAAACGCCCGGTATGGTCAATTGATCTTTGTCGATAGAAAAAAAAACATGGTCGTTTGATCTTTGTCGAGAAAAAAAATATTGTTATAGTGATTTGGTCAGATCGATTTGGGTTCATGATAGCGAAAGTGGGGTGGCGCTGTATTTATGAGTCGGACAATTCATGTTAGATTAGGATACGTAGGAATAGTTCCGGTTAGAGTTAGACCTTTTTCTTTACCTATGTGTTAAGAATCAAAATTTTGCATGTATAAAACAACACGCTGTATCAAAATCGACTTGTACTAAGATAAGGTTTCTTTTTCTTTCTTCTTTAGTTTACGTGACCACTATTACCATACTAAGATTCTTTCTTTATGTTACATATATCTATTATAATTTATTGTTTATTGGATGTCAAATATGGACCGTTAGATGTTCATAAAATATAATGGCGGAGAGTTTTTCTTTTTTTTTTTCTGATTAACGTGGGAATTTTTTGACCCTCTCGGCGAACGTGGTGGCTTCCTTTAACACTCCCTTATTAATATAATAATAGATAGATAGATTTATTGTTTATTGGATGTCAAATATGGACGGTTAGATGTTCATAAAATCCAACGGTGGAAAGATTTTCTTTTTTCTGATTAATGTGAAAATTTCTTAGCCCTCTCGGCGAACTAGGTGGCTTCTTTTAACACTCCCTTATTAATATAATAATAGATAATAATAATAATAGATAGATTTATTGTTTATTGGATGTCAAATATGGACCGTTAGATGTCCATAAAATCTAACGGTGGAGAGCTTTTTTTTCTGATTAACGTAGAAATTTTTTGACCCTCTCGGCGAACGTGGTGATTTTTTTTAACACTCCCTTATTAATATAAATAATAGATTTGCTCTTAGCTTGGGACCTAGATCTGCTTACTGAATTCGGCTGCTGATGGAGCCGGCCTGCTGGTGACTTTGAGATGATTTGAATTGCATTGGGGGCTTGGGGCCGATGCCGACCGCGTTCCCGATCCGATGCCTTACTGGTGACTGTTGATGACAGGGAGGGGGAGTGAAGGGTGCGTGTGCGACTTCTCGCGCCCACGTCGACGCAGCGCATCGCATTATCCAGAACTGCTGGAGTTTTATGAGCAGAGAGAGGGGGAAAAAGACGAGACATATACTGCGAGCACTTTTTGCTTCCACCTCAGCTGCTCCTTGTTCCTCATCTGCCATGTCAGCGTTAGCTTGCCAATCTATCCTGCTTCTGTGGCACCGGTGCTGGCAAGTCGCCCGCCCTAGTCTCGTCGGACAAAAGCAAAAATCCACACCGCCTGAGAGCAAGAGCTTGACTCTAGATAATCCTCTACGAGGAGTGCGTGTATACTACGTCGTCGGTCGTCCAGAGATTTTTTTTTTTTTCGATTGAGATATTTCCGACGGAGTCCGATGCTTGTGCACGGCATCACGGGCTCACGGCCCACCAGAAGCTCCTTCGGGCTCTGAAAGCGCCACACCAAAAGCCCACGGAACATATCAGCCCAACGTGCGTCACAGCGAACAGGGCCCCAAATCGAAAAGCACGAAGAATCCGTTACGTCCCGGCTATTCTTCTTGTGCGCACGGTGTTCTCACGACGGTCGGCGCCACCGCTGATTTTCTTTATCCTATTCGACCCAACAGGCCCAAAATCCCTTCTCCCTCTTATTTTTTCTCCTTCCCCTTTGTTTCTTTCTGCTTTTTTTTCCTCGTGTGCTCAGTGCTTTCTTCAATTTTTATTTTCTATCTTATTCCCTTTTTAAATCTCTTTTCTAACACTTTTCACTTTCCTTATTGTTATTTTTGTTTCTCAACCTACGACTTTGTTATTCTAATCCAGAAGCATTTGTTTTGTTTATGAACATAGATCGTCCTTCTTGTAGAGTTAAAAAGTTTGTTGTAACAGTTTTACTCTACATCAGTCGATTGACCATATGTTTTCCCATCAGTCGATGTCACAGCGCCGTCGATCTGTCCACGAACGCGCGAGGATGAAGCAGGTACGGGGCATCGTCAGCTGGGCGTGTGTGGGTGGAAAATGATTTGTTAGCCTGTGTCCAACAACACTTATCAAATCTCATTTCATATCTCTATTTTAACTACCCTTCTATCTATTTACAGTGCAGCATTTATGTCAAACAGTGCCAAACAGTGTTTTGAGGTATCCATTTGAGGCACCCCATTGGAGATAGCCTTAGCTGGCTCGATCTGTGTGGCTGTGGGCATCGGCAGGCGGCAGCTCCGTCCTCGGCTCAGCTTCTCAGCTCGCAAAGCCGACTGACCATGCAAGGGTCTCTCGTTATCGTGTTTTTGGGGACCTCTTGCTAGCATGTTGTGTCAGGCTATCCCAATGGAGTGTCCTAAAGGATGTCCCAAAACATTGTTTGACACTGTTTAATATAAATGATGCATTGTAGACAGAGAAGAGTAGTTGGTCGTTGGAATAGTGTTTTGAGGAAATGGAGGAGCACCGTTGGGAAAGCCTCATTGTGTGTGTGACCATTCGTATCCCTTTGGTTAGCACTATGGCCACACGCTTCATCTCCACGCTCCATTTCTCGATCACCAGGTAATAACTATATTCACTATCACCTCCAAAGGTGAACATGTTTAGTTTCTAGGTCAAGTAACTTCAGTACTAAAATCACATGCACTCCATTATATTGACTCATTTCTCTTTTTTGTTTTTTCTAGCCTGAACTCTAGTACTTGCACCACTATGCGGGTATTGCTACAAGTGTTGGCCTAAATACAAACCCTGTTGTTAACTCGTCTAAGCGTGTTTGGAACTAAAACTCTTTTGCTGTTTGGGGGAGGGGTTGCTGGGGTCATGTATATCTATGTGTTGTGCTGTGGGGATGTGAGATAGGGGTGTGTGTCTAAATAATACGCTATGCTTGTTTATCTGTGTTTATGTGTCTGCGTGTGTGTTTGTTTGTCTGTATTTTGTGTGTAATATATAATAAAGATTACGTGTAAATTTTTATGGCAATATTGTCACACACTATGTGTCTATCTGTCTACGTATATGTCTAAATAATATCTGTGTTTGTTTATTTGTGTTTATGTGTATGCGTGCGCGCGTGTGTTTGTCTGTCTGTGTTTTTGTGTGTGTTTTGTGTGTAATATATAATAAAGATTATGTGTAAATTTTATGGCAATACCGTCGGACGCTCTGTGTCCATCTCTATGTGTATGTCTAAATGTTTGTTCATATGTGTTTATGTGTATGCGGGCACGCGTGTGTTTGTCTGCCTGTGTTTTCGTGTGTGTTCCGTGCGCATGTCCGAATGTGTGGGTATAGGTTTGTGTTTGTGTGTAATGCACATTAAAGATTATGTATAAAATTTTATGGCAATACTACAAGAAATTATTATCATTTGCTACAGCAACAAGGCATGTAGAATTTACAATTTACAATTTATTTTTATTCTTTTTATTGTTCTCGTTATATTCTCTGTAGTGTTTGAGCTCTTACGAAGATGGCATAGAAATTTATAATAGCAAGAGTGATAGTCGAAAAGAAAAACAAAGCTACACAACAAAGGAGTCGGTGTGACAGTAATCAGCTGGAGCTGGTAGCCTGGGGAAGCCGATCCAGGTAGCTTTGTTTGCGTTAAGCCAGAGCTGGTAGCCTGCTACAGGTCCGAGGAGCTGGAGCCGGACAGGACGGGCCGACACGGGGGTGACAACTGACAGCTGAGCGCAGGGAGGTAGGGGATCAACTGGACACGAGGAAAGCTGGCTGACGTCGGATTACAATCTAAGTCAGGTTGGGTGACTGATCCAAAAACATTTGGTCAGTTACTTGATAAATAGATAGACCCTCTTGTTGTAAAGCTAGAACATTGTTCACGTGAACCTAGAATTTAAAATACTAGATGATACTCCGCGCGTTGCAGCGGGAATATTGTGAAGTTAAAAATAGTAAATAAAATTCTAAATCATGAAAGGGTCACATGCATATATGAGTGTTGTAGCCACAGGAGATCGGCGGAAGACATAAATAGAGAGACTTAGTGGCTAATGATGTGGCATCTTTCAAGCCATAGTGGATGATGATGTGGCTTCACGAGAGCGCAGAGAAATCGGTAGTGGGGCTAGCTATTTAGATATAGAAGATCACGAACCTATAATATTTTTCTTATAAAACTGAAACATTTTCTAATAAAGATGGAACAATTTCTCATAAATATGAAGCTAAATATTTTCTCGTCAATAACGCCCCTTCCTCGTCCGATCGTTTCCTTATGCTTTTCTCCCTATGTAATAAATGATTCTTCCTCGTTTCTCTTCGTTTGCACTTCCAAAGTTTGTGCAATGGGTGTAAAAAACACTGTTTACGTACTGTACACAGAGTAGAAAAATAATAATTACGCATTGTAGACGGCACGGGTGCACTTTATGGTGACCCTGTCTAAAGCTACTGACTTGCAGTGCTGTCAGTCTCATCAGTGCCGGTGACTCGGTGAGCCCGTGGCGAGATCGAGGTCGGATCGAATAGACCGATCGAGTAGGCAATTATATTTGTGGCTATGATTAAGGTCCCCCGGATGGCCGGGAGTCCCGGAGCATGTTTGTTTTGAATGAAATCTGCCAGCCTGACCCAAGATTGTTCCGAACATCACTAACTACCCTGTCCTAAATTGGGTAGGATTGGATCCACCGGTCGAATGGAATGGGAGACATGAATCTGCTAGCCAATGGATATCACCCACAGTGCCCACCAGCGCCAAAAGCATCACGGTACTGAATTCGCGCCAAAAGGATCACTGTAGTGCTTTCATCGGTGTGTCTTATGTTAAAAAAAAAAGTGTCACTGTTGTGTCTAGTGGGTTTTGCCCCGCCTCCCCACAACTCGCCCTGACTCCCCCGCCGCCGCCCTCCACCTCACGGCGCCCTGCCGCCTCGCTGTCTTGCCCACCGTCTCCCACCGCTAAGCCGGCGACCTCCCAGCAATCCTTCAACTGCTGGGGAGAACACATGTAACTCCAACCCCAAAAATTCACCCCTTAACCTCGTCAGAGTTAGAGAAGAAAGACTAGTGGGTCTTTAGATCTAATAGATTTTTCAAAGTGTTGAGAGGCCCGAAATCACACGGTTGATATTTAGCTTTTCTAATTCATTACACCATGTATCCGGAAAGTAGGAATTTCAGGTAAAAAATTATACCATATATGAGTATGTTGTCACAAGTGGGATGATCCTAAAATTAAATACTCCCTCTATATTTAAATATAAGTCATGGTTGATTTTTTTCTTCAAAATTTTGATCATTCGTCTTATTAAAAAAATTATGCAAACATATAAGAAAACAAGTTATGCTTAAATACAACAAATCACAACAAAATAAATAATAAATTGTAAAATTTTTTAAATAAGACGAGCGATTAAAGTTTTAGAAAAAAGTCAACCACAACTTATATTTGAATATGGAGGGAGTAATATGCACTTCTATTTCTTATACAAATGATGGTATTTAAATCTAAATTTTCTAATATGTTGTAGTTATTTACTTATAGTTGTATAATTGAATAGTGTAATGTTTTTTCTTTGTTAAATGGAGTCATTCTCTCTACGTTTCGTTGCTTAGTCGATAATGTTCCTCAAGTTAATTTTTTCGCTTCGCACCCTGTTGTCATGTCTCCAACGAAACAGCAAAATTGTGAGCGGTTTCTCTCACAGTTCTGCATGCAAGGATGTTTCAGTACAGCAAGGTGGCTATCAAAAAAAACTTTGAGCTCGGGTCAGGAATTACGTTCACATCGATCGTGACAGTGCAGTTCCCCCGTAAGGCTGTCCCCAATGGTGCACCTCATCCTTTTTTCAAAATACTGTTCCAACTATTCTCTTCTCTGTCTACAGTACAGCATTTATGTCAAACAGTGTCAAACAGTGTTTTGAAACACCCCATTAAAAACAGCCTAACAGGATCTAAAAGCCCACTCCAGAGTCTGCAGCATTCACTGGACCAGGTCCTCAGAAGGCGAACACACAAAAACGCTCTCGTATATGTTCCCGTCTCTGATCAGTGATCCCTGCCTCGCCGAGCTAGCCTTGCACCTTCGCCACTCCATCCGTGTGTCTCAGGTTCACGCGAGGCCAGTATGGTGGCGCGACGGTTCAAGCCGATCGAGCGGTGCGACTCAGAGGGGCGGTCGCGCCAGACGGTGGCCGCCGACCTCGACGGCACCCTCCTCCTGTCCCGCAGCGCGTTCCCGTACTACCTCCTCATCGCGCTCGAGGCCGGCGGCGTCCTCCGCGCCGCGGCGCTTCTGCTGTCCGTGCCCTTGGTGTACCTCACCTACGTCGCCGTGTCGGAGCCCCTGGCCGTGCGCGCCCTCCTCTACGTCGCCGTGGCGGGGCTGGAGATGCGGGACGTCGAGGCCGTGGCCGCGTCCGTGCTCCCCAGGTTCTACGCCGGGGACGTCCACCCGGAGGGCTGGCGCGTGTTCCGCTCGTTCGGGCGGAGGTGGGTCGTCACGGCCAGCCCGCGGGTGATGGTGGAGCCGTTCGCCAGGGCGTTTCTTGGCGCCGACGTGGTCATCGGGACGGAGCTGGAGGTGGGCGAGTCCGGGAGGGCCACGGGGTTCGTCGCCGACCCCGGGGTGCTCGTCGGCGAGCACAAGAGGAGGGCGGTGCTGAGGGAGTTCGGCGAGGCGCTGCCGGACGTCGGCATGGGGGACCGCGAGAGCGACTTCGACTTCATGTCCATCTGCAAGGTATATATAGCTTCTTCAGCTCTCTGAACTTTGTCTGAGTGCATGCGTTCAGCATTCTGCAGTACATTAGTACATTGTTGGATTTGGATAGTGGCTTAGAGTCTGTTTGGAACAAAGAAATACAAAACAAAAGAACGGGAAAAAACGTAGGAATAGAATGTGGGTGTAGTAGCGAAACAGAGGAAAGGAAAAACATAGAATATGATAGAAAGTGGTGTTTGGAATATAGGAAAACTATACCAAAGGATGACAAACTAATTGGTTCGATACAAGGCTCAAGAGATGTTAATGGAGTTGTATTAAATAATATAATTTTGATTAAAGATTGGGCTCATATTTTTTACTGGGCGCCGGCCAAAATGGCGTTGTGCTAGCAACACACAGTAAGCTACATGCATGTGTACATGCAACTATACGAGAACAGCTCTCCTAGTTTCGCTTCCCCAGCTGGCTAATCTAATCGCGCGTCAGATGAGTCAATGATGCAGCAGCTGTGGGCTTCCGCAAAGGAATGGAAAAACAGAGGTCCGAGTGGAGTTTTAGTTTTCTGTGAAACTGTGAAGATGCTACAGTATTCCATAGGAAAGGATTTGCTATTTTCGTTTGTTCCAAACATACTTGTGAACTTTCTTTCATGTGGTTTTATTTCCTTTACTTTTCCTACAAACTTCCTTTGATCCAAAAAAGGCCTTAGTGCATTATGCACACAGCAAAAGCAAATATGCGATGTGATCTTACGGTTTTCTAGAGTACTATACGCAAGTACCGTGTGCGCGCGCCTTGGCCAGCAGTAGCAGTAGATCCCAATTTTGAGAATTGCAGTTTCAGACATGGATCAGACACGCACCAACCATGCATTTGCATTTCCCCCGCGGTGCCGTTTATGGCTGTCATGTTCGAATGCTCCTGTGTTGGCACGTGCAAACTGTACTAAGTTAATTTGCCCGCATGCACCAGAGATCAGGTAAATGAGGGCATGAGCTAGTTGGCTCAGCGTTGTCCCACCAAAAGTTAGTGCTGACTCAAGATCTTGAGTCAAATTAGGAATAGCTGACTCAGGTAAATGAGTAGTGCTTAATCGGGTCAGTCGCCGTGATTCTGTTTGAAAGATTATATCATGCTCGACAGAATACCTGATGTTCAGGAATGTTTGTACGAAAGTTATACAAGTTCAGAGCCAAATTAGGGCAAACATAGAACTGAATAGGAATCAAGGGCTCAGGACAACCTGGAGTGACAAGATATATATAGTATTGTCCGAGGACAGATCTACAGTTTTCGAACAATCAAACCCTCCAATACTGCAATGAGTTAATGCCACATTGCTTGACGATTGGGGTCGCTGTACATACCTGTGCTGGCACTGGTCCTGCTGGACGCCTCGCGCCTGGAAATGGGCAGCTAACTTCACCGTTCTGATTCCTTTTGCTGATCGCCGTTCCGTGCATCCACATGCACTGTCCCTTGTGCTGATGGTGTGTGTCGCATGGATGCAGGAGGCGTACATCGTAACACGAAAGAGGTACCGCGCGGTGCCCAGCGAGCAGCTGCGGAGCCGCGCCATCGTCCACGATGGCCGCCTCGCCCGGCGCCCGACGGCGACCAACACGCTGCTCACCTTCCTGTGGGCGCCGCTGGGCTTCGCGCTCGCGCTGCTTCGCGTGCACCTCCACCTGCTCCTCCCGGCGCGCGCTGTCCCCTACGCCTACAGGCTCGTGGGCGTCAAGCTGGTGGTGCGCGGCCACCCGCCGCCGCCGTCCAAGAAGGGCCACCCGGGGGTTCTCTTCGTATGCAACCACCGCACCGCGCTCGACCCCGTCGTGGTCGCCGCCGCGCTCGGCCGCACGGTGAGCTGCGTCACGTACGGCGCCCCCAGCTGCTCCAGGTTCTCGGAGCGGCACGCGTCGCCTTTCATCAGGGCCACCGTCGCGCTGCCGCCAGGCCGCGAGCGCGAGGCGGATGTCGCCCGCGTCCGGCGGCTGCTCGAGGAGGGAGACGTCGTCGTGTTCCCCGAGGGCACCGCCTGCCGCGAGCCCTTCCTGCTGCGCTTCGGCGAGCTCTTCGCCGAGCTCACCGACCGCATCGTGCCGGTGGCCGTCGACACCAGGGAGAGCATGTTCCACGGGTCCACGGCGCGCGGGCACGGGAGAATGGATCCCTACTTCTTTTTCATGAACCCACGGCCGACGTACGAGATCACGTTCCTGAACCAGCTTCCGAGGAAGCTCACCTGCGGCGGCGGGAGGTCGCCGGTCGAGGTGGCCAGCTACGTCCAGAAGGTCTTGGCCGCGCAGCTTGGATTCGAGTGCACCAGCATGACGGGATGGTCGCCGTCTCTGACGGCGGTCGCGTGCCGTTAACCTCGGAGTACCGGCAACGGCAATGTTGCCGTGCGTTGAGTGTTGATTACTATCCGGGTGACCTTTGGCGTTGGTATGCAAAAAGAACGTTTGGTTATCTTACTACTAGTATGTATTATGCATATATCTCTGTTTATTATTAATCTTGTACTTTCTACGTATCTAAATATATAAGTCGCAGTTGAGATTTTTTTCAAAAGTTTAATCGTTCGTTTTATTAAAAAAAATTATGCAAATAGACAAGGAAAAATCATGCTCAAACTCTATACTATGATAAAACAAATCATAACAAAATAGATAATAATTTATAAATTTTTTAATAAATAAACGATTAATTTTTATAATAAATCAACCAAGACTTATAATCAAATACAAAGGAAGCACTTGATGACACTTGTGTAGTATTGACGCTCCCATATACTGTACTTACAAGAGATGTTGCCATACTTTCTCTAGTTCAAACCGGACAGCCATCCAAAACAAAATTACTTCAAAGGAAAACATTCAACATGCCTTTGGGACAAGCATGGGCAGTCCAACAACGACTATTAGAGCAGGAAGCTCCACCCATCCTTCTGGCCCACGTGTTATCTTGGACCCCAAATTCATGTTTGGCAAGCCGTTTTCCTCTACTTCCATCTCTTTTTCCCCTCTGCCTAACATTTCTATGAGATTTCTCGATAAAGCTTTCATACATTGTCGCATGTGTTGCCCGTGGTGTTTCTATGTGCCTGCGTGTGTCATGCGCTGGTGCTTTTCATTTTTTTTATTTTGTTCTTCCTCTTAAAATGTTTTTTTTTGTTTCCCTCCTCCAGGTGAATCGATGAATCAACTCAGTTATATCCTATAAGCGATTTTGCATATTTTAAGACTGAGTGCCTGGTTTTCAGTATATGGACAAAAGAGAGACCCCAATGATAGCTCAGCGGAGCAAAATTTGACCTTTTTTTTTTCTTTTACCATTTCGGATGTTTGGGGTTGTTCAATCATGGTAGTTGGGCTCAAGTCTAGGGAAAAAAATATTCTGTGCATAATATAAGCCTAACAATTAACCCAACAATACAAATGAAATGTTCTCCAAGTGATGGATCAACACAATTTAAAGTCCTAAAACCCAAGTTGCGGGGCAGATGTTGGGGGATGGCAGCGATATACAACCAATGCGTACACAACCGCGAGATTGTCGTAGGTAGGTTACCTGCCGGCAAAGGACCGAATTTCCTATGTATCTTCCGGTAGGATGGAAGCCCACCTATTTTCCGATGTTTGAAATCCGTGCACGTAATTACAATCATTGGATCCACGTCTAAAAATAAACCCTAGGTTCTCTCCCATCTCCTTCTCATCTCCATCCCGTGGCCACGCAGCCACTGCCTCCGCCGGCTTGCCTCGCCGCCCTGCCGCACGCCGCGCCGCCTCCCGCCGCCGGCCTATGCCACCGCCCGCCCGCCTTCGCCGGGGGTCGGCGCCGCGTGCGCGTGCCGCCGGCGCACCGCCGCCGGGGGTGCCGTGCGCTCCTCTCTGAGTGTAGAGTTTGTAGGCTGTTTTTTTTTTTCAACATTTCAACTGTGTTAGATTCAACATTTTAACTGTCTTGATTCAATATTTCAACGGCTCTGATTCAACATCTAACTACACTGATTCAGCATTTCATGTATAAATTGTTGAAATAGTATTTGTAAAATGTTGGATGAAGTATTTTGCAATTGTTGAATATTTTACACTAAAATTGTTATTGGTCTTTCGTGGACTTTTTTATTTAGGTTGCTTATCCTCCTTCCGTTAGACATATAGGAAGTCCCGCAAACGACGACGTAGAGCCATAGGATAATAAAAACTTGTTTGGTTTGCAAGAGATTTTTGGAATCTCATTCTCAAAATCAATTTTGGATATTAAAACACTCATCTAATAATACCTAAGATTTTGTGTCATGTGAGTGATGTCCCAAAATCCAAAACACACCTGCTATTTAGGATAATGTGAAGAATCCAGATCAAACCAAACGGCACAAAATAAAGGCAGTGGGGGGCGACGTTGGGCCACACGGTGATGGACCTTCGGTGACTCCTCACGCTCCTGGCCGCCGAAGCGACATAAATCGCCACCCATCATAAATCAACTGCTTTTGCACTAGCGTACAACGGCATATTCACGAAGGAACCACATCAGTACATCTCCTGTAGTCACTCGCCCTGATCATTGCAACAAGCAAGCACTTGATACCATCTGGAAGCGTACACTTGATACCAACGGTGGCGCTGCGCCGCACCCATGCCACACAGCCCGCAAATCAGACACTCTGTCACGGCGCAGGGGAGGACACGTACTGCAAGAACTCGTCGTCGTCGAGGAGGCAAGCCATGGTGTCCGGCGCGAGGCACACCTCCACGTCGACGCTGCCGTCCCCAGCCTGGCCGGGGAACGCGGACATCTTGCCGTCGAATTTGTTGGCTCGGCCACTCCGCACGGCGAGCGCGCGGCCCCAGCCGAAGTCGTTGCCGTCGTACATGGGGAAACGGGGCGAGCTCCCCATCGTGAGCGCCGCGCCGTCGGGGTTGCCCAGCGGGAAGCACCGGGGCGCGGCCTCCCACTCCGCGGCGGCGCGCCGGATCGCGCCGTCCTCGTGCGCCACCACGGTCGCGTGCAGCCGGGCCGCCGCCCAGCCCAGGTCGCTGGTCGCCAGCTCGGCCACGGTCGCCGTCGTCGCCACGCTCTGGATGGCGTTGCCGAAGTAGAGCGGGGAGATCGCGGGGCGCAGACGGTGCCGGCAGTTCACGGCCATGCGGAACGTCGTCGTCGTGTCGGCGGCCAGCAGCCGCCGCGCGCGCGTCACCGCCCTCCAGATGTGCGCGCACAGCGACTGGAACGACGAGATCTCGCTGGTGGGGCGTCCATGGGGGGCTCTGGAGGAGTCGTCATGCACGTGCTTGCCGTTAGCCTCGGTGTCTCGACCTGCAGCAACTCTTTTCGAGCGGTTGGCCGTCGCCTTCAGTTCGCGGATGGCGGCAGCGCTGAAGTGGAGAATTCTCTCGCGGAGCGGCGCCTCCGCGTCGAACGTGACGGCCGGGCCCACGCCGCCGGGGAACCGTAGCACGGCGGTGGACCCGCCAAAGAAGCTGCGGCGGAAATCCGGTTCCTTGACCGGCGCCACGCCGCGGCACAGCCCCGCCCACGTGTTGAAGAAGTGCCAAAAGGAGGTGCCGTCCACGACGGCGTGGTTGGCGACGAAGCCGACGAACACGGCGCCGTCGCCCAGCACGGTGAGCTGGAACGAGGTGAGCGGGCGGCTGTGGCCGCCGTAGCTCACCGTGCGGTCCATGGGGAACAGGCCGTTGGTGAGCCCGGTCGGCACGTCGGCGCCGGGCACGAGGAAGTCGCCGAGCGACAGGGCCGGCGCGACCGCGTGGTAGAACTCGACGGCCGCGTCGTCGCCGCACCGTATCACGATGCTGTCGTCGTGGAGCGTGACGAGCTGGCCGGCGAGCGCAGGGAAGACGCCGAGCGCGTGGGAGAGCGCCGCCACGAGCGACGACACCAGCGAGGCCATCGGCACGCCCGGGGGCGGGAAGAACAGTCCCTTCTGGATGTAGTGGCACGACAGCATCGGCATGTCGGACACCGAGAGCCTGAGGTCTCCGACCTCCAGCGCGCCGGCCGGGCGAACCGTCTGCTTCGAGACGACCGAGATGGCCGGCGCCGCCGGCACGTCCTTGCAAACGACCATTCCGGTTGGCGCGAAGGCCGGGGACGGCGCGGCGACGGCCGAGGGAGCCTCCACCACCATGGCATCGGCGGCGGGTATCGGTGGAGCCATCCTCGATCGGACCGCGCTTATCTGGAGTAATTCTAGTGTGTGGTGATCGATGCGTGGTGCTGGGGACGTACGTTTATTTATATGTATATAGGGATCCCATAGAGCTTGGATTCGTGCATGCACCTGCCCTTGTCCAACTGTATATCGCCTGTATGTTCATGTCGTGTTCTTGGGCCCCCGTTTCCCAGGAGCTTCAGCTCTGGGCTACCGAGCAAGGAAGGTGGAGGTGAAGCTCATCACGTCATGGTCACCCAACGGAGCAGAGCACTAGCAGGCATCCAAAAACACACAGGTCTCTGAGGACCTGCGTGTCTTGCTGTGCCTCTGTCTGTCTCGTGGCCGAACCGGTGTGGCCCGACGGCTACTGCATGCTGCACGCAGCCACGCACGTGCTCGACGCGACCACCCCTCGTGCGGCCTGTCGCGTGGTCCACCTCGCCGCCACAAGCCGCCAGGGTTCGTGGAACCCGTATCCCATTCCCGGCGACGGTGCGGCGTTGCTGTCAGGACGTGACGGGCTGCCCGTGGCCGTGGCCGTGGGGGAGCCGGGAGGGGGGGGAGCACCGGGGTCCGATCCGGGTGCATCAGATCAGTAGTATCAGACAGCGGCCGGCCACCCGGGCAGGGCGCGGGGGGCCAGCGTCCACGCGCGGCCGAGGTTCGCGGCGGGGGTGCGGCGCACATGGCCACCGGGCCCCGAGGAGGCGAGTCACCCAGCCCCCACCCCCCGCGCGCGCGTCGTGGAAGCGGTGGAACCACAGCTTTGCGTCGGAGGTGGCGCGCCGTCGGATTCGGTGGCTCGTGGACGGCACGGTGTGCAAGGCCACGGGGGGCATGGCGCAGCACGCTGCGTTGCCGCCCCGCGGTAGCGACAGGGCGTCGGCCGAGAGCAACGCCGACGCGCCCGCGAGGCATGGCCGTGCCGCGTCGTTGCTGTCCCATCGATCGTTGCTAGCCTGATCAACTTGGCAAGTTGGAATTGTAACCCTACCTACCATGATGGGCCCAGAAAGAAACTAGGCCGATTTTGGAGTTGCGTTTCTAGTGGAACTGGGCCTGAGACCAATCCAGGCCCAATCTGACTGAATGAAAGCATTTTTTTATTCCTTTGTTTCCAATCTTAAATGTCCGTGATCGGCAGCCATTAATGCGGCTTAATATGTTGCTGCAAGACGTATCCACTTCTAAGACTATCCCCAACCCTTTCCTATCCGCATTGCTTATATTTTCATCCATCCACTATTCCAACTACTCATTTCTCTGTCTATAGTAGCGCTACAGTGTCAAACAGTGTTTTACACCTCCATTTTACACTACCGTTGGGGTTGGTCTAAGTCTTAGACCAATGTAGCACTACTGTACCTACTGAGAAGCAGCCGCCAAAGCGATCTAATCTTTACAGATCAAGGCAAAGATTAACAAGAACATTCATATTTCACATGTTTTACTAGCAGATTTTGAAAATCACCGGCCCTAATTGCAGCCAAAACAAGTAAAGCCAAATCACTTGGCGGATTCAGATGTTTCTAGTTCTCCATAGTTTAGTTGAAGTTTCATGGTGTTTGGTTTCGAACTATTTAAATACTAACATTTCAAGCAGCCATATTTAACGGAATGGATTTTAGGTCGCGCCTACTCAACTAATGGTATGATGCCGCGTCGCCTTACGTAGCGGAGGCGGTGTAGATGCGAGGTGCCACAAAGGATGGTAGTTCGGCGTCTTCGGGTTGGGTCTGTGTGGCCATATGTTAATACTTAGGCCAACATCACAGAGGACACAAATGGGTTTGCAAAACACCGTTTATACACTGTGGATAGAATGGCGTTCGAAATTTGTGCGGTGGGATTGACGGGCTAATGGCATTAGCCTTACTAGCCTATTCTAGAAGGGGTGGGCCTAGGTCCTTTTAATTGTAGGAACCCATAGAGGCTTGATCTGTACCATGGAGAGTAATATGATCGCGCCCCTCCAAAATTTATTGAACTGGCTGCATAAACCTATTCGTGCAAACAAAGGAAATTATTCTCATAGATAAATGAATGAATAAATAAAGATATGAAAAATAAAACATCAGAATTGAAAGCTAAGTCTAAGGCCTGCTGCCATGATGAGACTCGCAGGCCGTGCCAGCTTCAGTTTCCACTTCTGGCCCAAGCTACTGATAGCCCAGCCATTGGTGTTTACGGCCTTCCCCTACTACCGGCCAAGGCCGCCTGAGTCGGCCTGCCTCGCTCTACGCCGCTCAAACTTTGAGTCCAAGAACCCTCCTCCACCGGTCCTGCACCACCCGGACCACCGGGACGGGAATGCATCTTTCTCATTTCTCATTCCTCGTCGCCCGTGTCCTACCACGTTGCAGTGAGCAGTCTGCAGGGCTCCCCGGCCCCGCCGCACCAGCGCGCAGAGGCCCCCCACCATGTGTGCCGTGCCCCCGGCAAAGCTGAGGGGGCAGAGATCGCGACCAGCTCAGCGGACGCGCAGCTCGGCCGGCCGCCGATCCCTCTCCACCCCCGGACGGTCCCCGTCGCTGTCGCGAGACCCCGCTGGAAGTCTGGAGCCATGGAGGACATGGACACAGGACAGCAACAGCCGGCCAGCAGATACCAAGAACCTGAAAGAAACCATTCGATTCAGGCATTCAACCGCCGCAAGAAAAAAATATTGCTTTCGGCTTATTTTACCTTTACTACTTGGCTTGATCGAGTCATATCCTACGCTCGCTTCCACTCATTCGAAGGCGAAGAAATAATAATATCTTGCTAGTAAGTAGTAACTCAACTGCCAGGAAATAGACACATCCAAATTACCGCTGGCTGCTGCAGTCGTTCGTCCGCGTCGCCGTCGCCGTCGCCGTCGCCGAGCCCCCCCGTGCCATCCGTCGTCTCGCCGAGGACGCAACCTGGCCTGCTTCTAGAAGTCGGAGCAGCATGGAGGCAACCGTGACGTCGCAGATGGGGCTGGGCCGGTGGCGAGTCTCGTCTACCGCGTCCAATGGTCGCGCCGGATTTTTTTTTCGGTTTTGGATAATGCTAGATGGTTGCGGCGTTAATGCTGTGGTTGAAGTTGCTCTTCAGTTGACAAAGACCAAGGCCGAGGTGTGCCATTTCTTCCGTTTTGGTGTCGTCTGTCTTGGAGTTGCAAAAAGACTAATGATGGTTCAACATGGGCACAGTACACTGTGCCACATCAACTGTAGATTGTAGTACAAATCAACCTCTACAGGCACATCCTATCAATGTATCATAAAAGGTTGACAGCAGCATGGCATATTTTAATCCATTTTTTCTAACTCGTCAGACTCATATCTCAAGTAAAAATAGTAGGATCAAGTTAAAAATATCTCCAACAAAATAGGTAAAAAAGAATAAGTAAATTGCTTGAGATATTTCACTGTGGTTGGAAAAAACCAACCGGTACTAGACGGTACCATTTGTTTTATTTTTAATGGTCTTTATGTTCTTTGTGTAATTAAAAAAACATGGGTACTAGTCTTATCATTTTTAGTATCGAACCATCCTATTTGGTTACAAGTACCGTGATACCATCTATTTCTAAAATGTCGGATCTCCTCTGATGGACGGTTCTTATTTTTTCAACCACCGTAAAACTTTAACGTGACCAAGTGGAGAGTCTCATGTGCGCCAAAACAAAGCGCTACTCTCAGTAGTTTAGTTTTGCATATGCTATTATTAAAATTTAGATTAAAAGATGGAAAAAATCTCCTCCACAATCTCAATTTATCCATGCCATTTGATTTTCAACCTTGAGCTATGAAAGCGGACACCAAACACCTTGAACTATTAGAAATGTACAAACCTGGAGTTTTAGCCAGTTTTGAAGATGGTTTTCCATTTTTTTTAAAATGATAATATCATATTTCAAATATTTCGGGTTATTTGAAATTTATTTATTCATATTTCTCCTATTTTATTTGAAGCAACAAAGTAATAGATGTGGAAATAAAAATTTTAAAATAACTTCACCAATATATAGCTTATATTTTTAGATTTTTTTATACATTTCGTATTTTATAAATTTATTATACAAAATTATTATGAAAAATAGAGATCTCCTTTGAAACCAGCTAAAGGTCCAAAGTTTGTCCGGTCTTTCATAGTTGAAGTTGTTCGATGTTCAATTTCGTAGTTTAACGTTGAAAATCGGATGACTTAAATAGTTTGAAGTTGTGAAATTGACTTTGCCCTAAAAGATGGCTACCAGCATAAGGAATTCTCCACGAACAATCTCTTCTTACAGCAAGTGTCAGTTGCCCAGCACCATTTCCACATTGGCCGTATTTTAGCTTGAAATTCCCTGGCTTTAAAACCAGATCGGAGGTGCACTGCTTGCCATGTCTAGTAGTCGACACCAATACTCGCGTATTAACACGGCGGCAAGTAGGAGTACGCATTTCCTTTGCCCTGCGCCATCATCAGTGAAGACAGCAGTTACGAAAAAAAGGAAAAGATCAACAGCATGACACGGTGAGTGTGGGCAATTTTCCAAGGTCGCGGACGGACGTGACGCTTGACGTGCTCAAGATATTCATCATCTAATCAATTGACTGAGCACTCGTAGTTTGACCATGCAAAATCTTGGTTGTTTCGAACAGGGACGAGACGAGACGAGCGCTGCGATGACGATCGGTCGGCCGATGGAGACTTCTGGGACCCTGGCGGATAAAACTAAAACGGAATAGCTCTCCTTCAAGCCCAGAAAGGGCGCGGCATAGATCGAGCCACGACGATCGCTTTAAAAAAAAAAAAATCCAGGACCCGTGAGAAAAAAAAGGACAGAGAAGCTTATCGCTTGGATCCTGCGTTAGCTGTCGCTCTCGGCTTTTTTGCTAGGGTGCAGAACAAGTGCTGCGCGATCCACTTGCAAACCTAAGTTTTGGTTTATATTTTATTAATAATTCTCGTGAAGCAAGTACACGCAACTTGGAGCGGTGGATAATTAGCCACCGGCAACCGTGTTCCCGCAAGTTGCCGCCGGTTCCGGACGGCCTGGCCGCCCGGCGGCCGGCGACTCGCGCGAGCTGAATTCGCGCTGCCCCGTTCGTTCGTTCGTACTCCGTACGTACCGAGGCACCGAGCGCCACGGCCGGTGCGGCGACCGGCGAGATGATGCGCCGCTGCGCCGTGCGCGAAGGACGACAGGGCCGCGTGGGGCGCCGCGCCGTCCAGGTGCACCTGTGATAACGAGCGCAGATCGGATCGGATCGGATCACGCAGATTCCTCCCCGGGCCTCGAGGTCCGGCTCCGGCACGCCGCACGGCACGCGGCGGCTGCCGGCATCTGCATGCTGCCTGCGCCCTGCGCCTGCCGTGCGGTGTCGCGCGCGGCCGCCTCGGATCGGATCCGCCCAGCCATTTTTTCCCCCACCAGTTTCCAGCCAGCGCCGCGGCTGTAGGCTGTAGCAGTCACTGCGGCGGCAGCCGGCAGGCAGGCGTGGGCACCCGTCCCAGATAAGATTGTGTGATCCGTGGACAGTGGACTTTCACGGACGCCGTGCTGCATGGCAGTTACGGGAAAACAGTTTTCAAGCTAGGAGTAATTCAAATTCTTGGTAGAGTAGGGGTACAGCAGTAGGCTGCCAGTATATGTTACCACAAAGGGGTAGGGTTGTTGAGATCCAGAGCACTTTTCTTTCCTCTAATCCAACCCCATCATTGGTCTTCAGCGACCCATCAGCATCAGGTGGCGGCAAGACACGCACGCACGCACAGTTGCCGCTGTACTTGCTAGATCCGGTAAAAAAAGACGGCGTTTCTTTTTCCCCATTCTTTCTCCTCTTCCCGTCTTGTTGATGCACACAGCACAGCTAAGATCAGGGTCACCGATGAATAGAAATAGATGTGAAAAACATTATTTACGCACTGTACACAAAGTGAAAAAATAATGATTGCGTATTGTATACGGTATAAATACACACTCTGGTGACTATGGTCTAAGCCTGATCGAGTCGACGGAAACGCATGGATTTGTCGGTACTACTAAATACTAAAGATCCTACAGCCAGCCGCTGCTGCCACGCACGCACAGGCGCACATGCACAGCTGAGCTCAGTTCAGGGCCCGTTTGGAACGCAGGAATTTCACAGGAATTACGCAGGAATTTCACAGGAATCAGTTCAATTTCACAGGAAAAACGCAGGAATGGGGAAGTTTTCCCGCATTCCAAACAGGCCCTCAGTTGTGGAACATAGCAGGCGGAGAGTACTCGCACACCATCCTTTTAGGTGATGGTGGTCACCCTTCACTTTCCGTTTCGGGCGCTGGCGCTGGCACTGTGGTTAGGCAGGCGCATATGCACGGCGCGCTCGACTTCTGTGCTTTGCTGATGGCGGCCGCGCGCCTCGATCCGGCCTGTGTGTGCGTGTGCTGGCGTTTTTAATTGGAACACGGACGCCTCATCCTCTTATCCTCTCCGTGTTTCGTCGTGACAGGTTGCCCGTTTGCCTCTTCCTGGCGCTTCAAGCTAGCTAGCGTAGCCGGTGCAAGCACAAAATGTCCATCTAGGCGGGCAGCGCCACGGAAAGGAAAATGAAGAAAATCCCGCCGACCCTGCAAGAAAAAAAGGCGCAGAGAGAAATTCCGCTCGACAAGGTGTTTATCAAGAATTTAAGATGTACTAAGCTATACGCATATCAATATTCCTATATTGTCAATGGGAGAGGATTTTTTAATTGGCGGGGAATAATTTTGCGTGGTGCCATTTCAGCGCAGCAGCAGCAGCGGAGCACGCACGCACACGCACTCGCATCAAGCGAGCAGGCCAACAAGGTCTCACAGTGAGGGTCGGCAAGGAGAGGAATAAGATATGCACTCATCACCCACAGGCGTAGCGGCGAACCAGACGCATTTTCTATGCGCTAATGACGTACTACGGTTTGTCCAGATGCCCACTAACGAAGGGGTGATGGGGCTCATCGGCTCAGATGCATCGCACACCACACCGGTCTCGCTGGGTTCGTGCCCTCCCGCGCGCCAATCGCCGGCCTGCTTTCCCGGCCGCAGGAAAAAAACTGGTTATAAAGAAAAGGGCATAATTGCTGGTGAATGGTGATGCCATGATAGATATAGGCTACGGCGCTACGTGCACCCGACCACCCAGAGCAGTGGCTGTGTGCTGTGGAGGCGTATTTTATTTTCCTTTTTGCAAACTGCGAGCGGCTCCAGACACGCCACCGTGTACCTATAGATGAAGGGGTAGTACTCACCGGCGAGACCGTGACCTGCTACCTGATGAATACCTCATGATCAGGCGGGGTGAAACAGAAGACGATATACTGTTCTTGAATGGGACTCAAAACAGATGGGGAAAAGGGAAACTTGGCAGTTTCCGTTGGGTTCGATGCGATATGTCATGTTGTAACTGTTTGTCGATCATGCCATTCCCTCTTTGAAGAAGAAAAATTGCTACATATATTGTCCAGTTTTCTGGCTCATTTGAGCACTACCAATCATCTACCATATACATATACTCCATAGCACAATATTGTGCTTGCTTGCTCGCTGACAAAATACTAGCGCGGGCACTGCTAAATCAATATCACTACTAGTGTAGGTGATCGTGTCATTATTGATCCTATATTTTGAAGCTTTGAAACCACCGATAATTAAGAAAAAGAATCGGCAATAATACCCCCAACATCACTGCCTTGAACCACGAAGCGGCAGTGGTGATATATATAAAGTATCACTGTTGATTTGTGTTACAACCATCTTTAGAAATAGTTATGTGCAAATAAATCCATGACTTTTTCATACAAAGGTGAATGAAGCTAAACTTATTATCAAAATTGTCAAGACTCATGTAAAGTTTGCGGTTCATAATTCTTTCAATAAAGTTCATTTACGGGCACAAATATTCATTATTGTTTCTTATATTTTTTTAATCAATCTTAATGGAGACACATTTTTTTTAAGTTGCAGTTCTCGATGAGATCTAAAACTACTACATTATCATTTAGGTACACAAATATTTAGTTGCAAAATTAGAAAACAGGTTAATATAAAATAAATAGCATATCTTTAGACTCACGCGTGGTTTTGTGTTCGTGTCCATGAAAACACACCGATGCATACTTCTTGTGAGAAATCACTGAACTAGCCTGCGAAAAAATCACTGAATCGGTTATTCTGACATGGACATCAGTCAATACGTCAGGGTACTGATTGTTGGATAGTATGACGTTTATGAATATGCTAGTATAAGCTAGTGGTAGAGCATTCAAGAAGAAAAGGAAGCCTCTCCGGATGACCTGATGTCAAGGAAAAACATACATTAGAGCATTTGCCTCAGATGATTCGTCAGTGGATGTTAGACTAAATGTCAAAGGTCAACGGCTAGGCATTAGCTTCCACATTTTGTTGGGGAAAAGTATATATTGGATGATCCAATGATATGAGAAACACACACATCGTATCTATCTGCCATTTAAAATTTTTTTCAGCATTTGCCAATGGCTAGTTAATTTGGCCTATATATACCTGATGGAGTCTAGAGGTGGCACACACACATCTCGGATGCTCTCCAAGCCAATCAAGTGCTAAAAGATCAATTCCAAGGCACGTGTTAGGATAAAGTAGTTTAGTAAGATACCTTTAGGCCTATTTTGTAGAAGTCTTTCTTATTTCAATTCTCCATGAGAAGTGATTATTTTAAAAGAATTGATCTATGGATAAAAGTGATTTTGGGTTAAGCTAAATGGAGAAGTTGTTTGTGTGGTTGGAGTGGATTAAAAGAAGCTTTTAGCTCTTAGGCTGTTGTCACCGGACCTTCTATCACACTTTTCATTTCAAATTCAGCTCTACTCTATCTACAATGTTTTGCACCTTCATATGCACGTTCTGGTGACATCAGCCTTTAAAATCACTTCAGAAGGTCCTGATCCTCTGCAAACTAGTGTTTGGCAGTGCTCTTCTTGGATTTAGCCAAGAAGCTGGGAGCTGTGGCAAACAGGCATAGTAAGGTAGGAGAAGCGCCAAGATACTTTATAGATCACCAATGGAGCAGTGTTATTTGCTCACATAATTATAGTAGTAAGACTAAAGTAACTAACATCCGGTGTCAAAAGTACAAGCTGACGATAATGATCGTCTTCAACTAACGCCCACATGGTACAGCTGCTAGCCTGCTACCGCATCCCGGCCCCTGGTCCAAATCTACCGCCCTATTCATGACCAGTTCACTTGACGGCTTCCGCCACCACCACACCACCAGACAGAGAAGAGAAGGACACCAGCAGCCGGCGACAGGGCGCGTGCTAGTGTCGTGCGTGCGCCGAGCAAATTCGCCGGCCGGCCCCCATCCGACGTGGCTCGGCATCCCCAGCTGGATCGCGCAGAAGTAAACGCCTCCCGGCTTCCCCCAATCGCCTACCCACCCGGCCACCCCACCTCGTCCCTCTTCGCTCTCCCACTCGCTTCTCCCTCCAATAATTCTCTCCGCCTCTGCTTGCTCCAGCTCCAGCTCCAAGCACCACCCAATCAGGCCGAGAGGCAGCAGCAGAGGAGCAGGGAATCCCCCATGTCTTCGCCTCTCTCCGGAGCAGATCCCGTCCGAGCCGGCGCGGAGCGGCTGCCGTAGAAGGCCAGCAGCAGAGCCCCGCGAGCGCCTGATCCGCCCCCGCAGCCCGATCGGGATCGATGGGCGGGGAGGCGCCGGAGCCGCGGCGGCTCACCCGCGCGCTGAGCATAGGCGGCGGCGACGGCGGCTGGGTCCCCGAGGAGATGCTGCACCTGGTGATGGGGTTCGTGGAGGACCCGCGCGACCGGGAGGCCGCCTCGCTCGTGTGCCGCCGCTGGCACCGCATCGACGCGCTCTCGCGGAAGCACGTCACCGTCCCCTTCTGCTACGCCGTGTCCCCCGCGCGCCTGCTCGCGCGCTTCCCGCGCCTGGAGTCGCTCGCCGTCAAGGGGAAGCCCCGGGCGTCCATGTACGGGCTCATCCCCGACGACTGGGGCGCCTACGCCAAGCCCTGGGTCACCGAGCTCGCCGCGCCGCTCGAGTGCCTCAAGGCGCTCCACCTCCGCCGCATGGTCGTCACGGACGACGACCTCGCCGAGCTCGTCCGCGCAAGGGGCCACATGCTCCAGGAGCTGAAGCTCGACAAGTGCACCGGATTCTCCACGGACGGACTCCGCCTCGTCGCCCGCTCCTGCAAGTACGCCTACACTCGATTCTCTCTCTCTCTCTCTCTCCCTCCCTCTCTCTCTCTCTCTCTCTCTCTCTCTCTCTCTCTCTCTCTCTCTCTCTCTACCCTTAGCTCCGAATTCCGATTTGGGTGTGGAGGAAGTAAGCTTGAATTGGGGGGTAGGGAGTGACAACGACTGGGCGTTAACTACTGTTTGGTCGTTGATTCCCCGAAATGGTGAGTAAATGGCACCGAGATGAGCATCACTTTCTGCAAGTAGAAACACGTTCTGCTTTGGGACGATTTTTACCAAAACGTGGCTCGAGATCTGGCGCCCAAAGCTGGTCGGACTGTCCTCAAATGATTAGAGATCGTACGATCCCAGCATAGTAGATGTGCAGAAGCCTTAGGAGTGCATCTTCGATCCTGTATGATTGGTGTTAACCGGGCATAATTTAATCATCTGATGCCTTGATTTTGGATATATACCTGTATATAAAGAGAAGGCAAGGCACCGAGCACACTGCTTGGATTTGGACCAATGTTCGAATAAGAGGGTTGTTGAAGACTGTGTTGTTATTTTGGTCTATTTGGATAGATCTACCAGAAAAGGAGTCTTTATATAGCCCCAATTATATGGGCAGCATTGTTTCAAATGCTATACTTGTCCAGTGTATTTCTTTGATTATTGGAAATATTTAATATGATGCCACTTAAACAAACCGTAGAGTAATCTCTACTAGCTCGAGTTGACTCTACATGATTCTCCTGTTTGTAAAATTCTAACAAAAATAGTCAAGTACCATTGCAAACTGTGGTATTTCTACAATCTGCTAGGCACTTTTGGCTTTTTCCTCCTGATTACTCCCACACCACTTCCTCTGTCGCAGTGTCAGGGCAGCAAATGTTACTTGAGTGCTTAAAAAGAGTTGCATTTATTTACCTGCAGTGCATCCATTCATTATTTGATTTTTTTTCCCCTTTAGCATACTTATAGCTGCATATTGTGATGAATCATAGTACTGACTTGTTTTTGTAATTTCATCAGATCACTGAGAACTTTATTTCTGGAAGAATGCCAAATTATTGATAAAGGCAGTGAATGGATCCGCGATCTTGCAGTATGCTGCCCTGTTCTGTCAACACTGAATTTCCACATGACTGACCTTGAAGTGATGCCAGCTGACCTAGAGCTTCTTGCAAAGAGCTGCAAGTCACTGATCTCCTTGAAGATTAGTGACTGTGATCTTTCAGAATTGATGGGGTTCTTCCGGTTTGCCACAGCCCTGGAAGAATTTGCTGGAGGGACATTCAATGACCAAGGGGAACTCGCCAAATATGGGAATATTAAATTTCCATCAAGATTGTGCTCCTTGGGACTTACTTACATGGGAACAAATGAAATGCCTATTATATTCCCTTTTTCTGCGACACTCAAGAAGCTGGATTTGCAGTACACTTTCCTCACAACTGAAGACCACTGCCAGCTCATTGCAAAATGTCCAAACTTACTAATTCTCGCGGTAATGTCTACTCAAATAAATTAAGAAGATTCTCAATTAGTGACCTTTCTTTCGTCATCACTGATTATTTTTCTGACAGGTGAGGAATGTGATTGGAGATAGAGGACTAGGGGTTGTTGCAGATACATGTAAGAAGCTCCAAAGGCTCAGAATTGAGCGAGGAGACGATGAAGGAGGTGTGCAAGAAGAGCAGGGAGGAGTTTCTCAAGTAGGCTTGACGGCTATAGCCGTAGGTTGCCGTGAACTGGAATACATCGCTGCCTATGTGTCTGATATAACCAACGGGGCCCTGGAATCTATTGGGACTTTCTGCAAGAAACTTTATGACTTCCGGCTTGTTCTGCTGGATAGAGAAGAGAGGATAACAGAATTGCCATTGGACAATGGTGTCCGAGCTTTGCTGAGGGGCTGCACCAAACTTCGACGGTTTGCTCTGTACTTGAGACCAGGAGGGCTCTCAGATGTAGGTCTTGGCTACATTGGACAGTGCAGCGGAAACATCCAATACATGCTTCTTGGTAATGTTGGGGAAACTGATGATGGATTGTTCAGCTTTGCATTGGGATGTGTAAACCTGCGGAAGCTTGAACTCAGGAGTTGTTGCTTCAGTGAGCATGCTCTGGCCCATGCGATACGACGAATGCCTTCCCTGAGGTATGTATGGGTGCAGGGCTACAAAGCGTCCAGAACTGGCCGTGACCTCATGATCATGGCGAGGCCCTTCTGGAACATAGAGTTTACACCTCCCAACCCTGAGAATGCAGATCGGCTGATGGAAGATGGGGAGCCTTGTGTAGATAGCCATGCTCAGATACTTGCATACTACTCTCTCGCCGGTAAGAGGTTGGACTGCCCGCAATCCGTGGTCCCTTTGTATCCTGCGTGACTGTAAATACACTAAGCTGGTGCCTTTCTCCCACCTCCTTGCCTCCTTAGCCTCCACTGTCAACAAGAATGTTGATAACTTGGTATGTGGTTATTGTATGGATCTAGATGGCTAGCTGCTACGTACTGTAATAAGCTACTGGTAGCTGAGATGTGCTGGAATAAGCGCTTAGTATTTTTCACCTGTATGCTATCTAATCATAGGAAGATGTGTACTAGGTAACGATGGACGATGTGAGTCTCTGCTTGCTCCCCCCTGATTTGTACGATTGGAGGTATAAGAATACCTGGGTTTTGGCAGCCTACTCTGAGGTCTGAGCATTGAGATGTAATCCGTTGTACGTAGTTGCTCCAAAGTTTTGTCGAGACAAACTGAAAATTGATTCCGTATGTTAGTGTGTGCTGAGCTTTATGTCTGTATCTTGAAACTCCCTTCATGACAGATTGTGCGGTGGAGATGTTGTATCCACATGAGAGATGAGACACAGCAGGAGGTCAGGGTCAGGGACTAATAAAATGAACACCGTTTTGACACAATGAAGCCAAGGACTGCAGGTGCCGCCGCGGCCATGAGCCCATGATTGGCATCTCTGTGGGTGTTTTTTCCAGCTCTCACCTCTCAGCATCGAGGATACTGTTGCGTATGTGGATCCAAGAAGGCGACGGCATGTTATCAAGACGAAAAGGCCGTGCGAAAGAAGGGCGCAATCGCATAGCGACACACAGCTTGATGATTTGGGCACTAGTTTAAAGGCTAGCGTACAAAAGATGCGTAGGATGGTGTCTGCGTCTCGCATGACAAGTGGGGAAGCCGACCTCACCGCGATATGGACGGCCGTGTCGACTGCTACGGAAACGCCAACGGGAGAGCGACCGACGCAGCTGATCCTAATATCCATGCACAGTCGGCGTGTTTGCCTCTTCGTACGCTCGAAATGCTAAAAAGTGTATTTAAATTCTTTTTTCGGTCCTTGCATTGCGAATCAAGGAAGAAGAGAGATAATAATGCAACTGATGCGTAGCTGACAGCTGGGCCACGTTACTGGTTTTGCTAGCCGCCGCAAGTTGGGACTGCCCGTGCATCATCGCATCGCTTGCGCATGTGCATCGGCGTCGCTGATCCGGGACACGAGGGCCAGTGATGCAGCAGATTGATTCCAGGGCACGGAGCCGGTGGCCAGGGGTCACGCAATGGTATCCCGGTTCCCACGGGCCATGTATTGCGTTGCGACTTGCGAGACTGCATCTGTCGGTTTGAGTTCACAGTACTACTAGTACTCTAGAGAGTGTGCAGTGAAGCACCTGCCACAGTGCGGGTACGGTAATCCATGCCTTTCTTTCAGCGTAGCCTCATGTAAAATCTTTCCGTTGTTTCTTTTCATACCAAGTGCATCGTGTGATTTACGTGGTCTATTCAGATAGTATGAATATGGAGGAATATCTGGAAACATAAGAGTGGAAATAAGCACTAGCCCCCTCTCGTCCTTAACTTCTCTCTGAAAACTTTGCACCCAGTGATTAATTAATATAGTGATAAGTATTTTTACAACATTATTCTTGTTATGATTGTCTAATTTTCAACATAGAACTACAAAAACGGACAATGGATGCCTCAATCTCTCCAAACTGGACAAAATACCCCCAAAGCAGTTTTGATGGTGGTTCTTTTTTGCTGACTGTTGCTGTGGGTCCCACGTGTCAACGTTGAAGAGTATTTGACGAGTCTTAAAACTACATTAGAGCTTAAGAGTCACTAGATGTTCAATTATGATCTTTTTCTTGTGTTGATCAAAGCTCATGACTTGTTTAATGAGTAATCAAGTGTGCCTCCTACTTGGCGAATGTTTTCTTGGTCAATTCTGGGTTGTCCTTGGCTTGGTACTCTCAATGTTTGACAGAACCGAAGTGGTCTTGGCGGTATAGGACCACTTGGTGAGCCCTTGAGGATTGGGAGTCCTAATGTGCAATGACTGTTCATGGTTTGAGACCCCCATTTTGGAGATGTAGAATGAGTACAAGAAGTGAGTACTTCAGTTCTGATGGCTCAATGGGGGCTATGCCCTTTGATGTTGCTTAACCGGGGATAGAGAGAGGTGCCAGTCTCTCAACATCTCAGGAAAAAAATCAGTTATCTCTTGCCCTTGTTCACTTCCCATGTTTTATTTCAAGTCCTTTACTTTGTATTTTTACAATTCTTGCTAGTCTTTTGGGCCTCGCACGTTGTTCTTCCTTACTGGACTGTGTAGGTTTCTATGAAACGAGATTTGTGTAGGTCATGAATTGGTGCTTTGTACTATTCTAATTAAGGTGCCTTAATTTCGAATTAGTTTACATTTCTTTTTAAAGGCCCAATTCACCACTCTCTTGGTATTCGGTCCCCACAATTGGATTTGAGGCTTGCGCTTAATGGGTAGCCTTCACCATTGAGAGCAATGGCCAGGATGGCTCAGCCTTAAAAATCGGTTGAAAAGACTTTGCTTTTTGTTATTGAAGATGGTGCAGTCCATTTTCCTCTCGATGATTGGGCCACGGGCCACGACTTCTGTTGATTTCACTGCTCTGATTAGTGACAATCAAGATAGGTGGAATGCTAACGTCAAGAACACACTCTATGATGCAAATGGTGAAGAATTTTTTCTCTGTAGAGTGCATAGCAATGCAAGGACTTAGCATGGCACATGATATATTGAAAGGAAGAAGTCCTTTTTTACCATCAAACTATTGTTCAAGTTTGGATTTGACCATTAATCTCTAAATTTGGACATCTTTGACCATCTAACTATATTGAAACCAGAAATATGTCATCCCTAGGTGAGTTTTTCTTTTTAATAATATTGAAACAGTTATGTGATTTCTAAAAGTCCATAACTAATTTATTTTAAATTACAAATATGAACCAGTACCAAATATCTAATTTTTTTACATCCGCCGGTACTCTATCTAGAGTAACTAGAAACATGTTGTGCTTGTGCTGCTTTACATATGTACTCCCTCCGTTCATAAATGTACGACGTGGTAGACTTTTTTTTGAAAACTTCAATCACTCGTCTTATTCAAATAATTTGAGAAGTTGTTCTTTATTTTGTTGTGATTTGTTTTATCACTAAATATAGTTTGAGTATGAGTTGTATTGTTACATATTTGAATAATTTTTTGAATAAAATGATTTGACTGAAGTTTTAAAAAGTCAAAGCGTCATACATTTGTTAATGGAGGGAGTAGAAACAAATGTTGCCTCAAGGACCACAGAAGTGATCGAGGCCGACTGGCCTTTGGTACGTTGTGAAGCCGAATAGCGCCATGCTTTTGAGGCTAAATCAGGTCAATTTAGTTTCACTTGCTCTCCTCCCACAACTCCAGATGAAAACCTATGGAATCCCGGAGAATGGAGAGAAAAATGAAGTAATTTTCTCTCCATTTCTCCAATTCCCTTGAGAAAATGGAGTTGCCAAACTAACCTTAAACAAAACTTTGGCCGATTTAGTAGTTAGACTCTCAGCAACGGTAACCCTAAAATGAAAAATCTAGTCCGGTTCTAGCACGCCAAAAGGTGCCGCATGCCCGCACGTCACGGACTCGGCGTACAACGGTATAGCGCCAGATGTTTTGCGCCCTTGTTTAATGACTAGCGAACGAAAGATGGAGTAGCGTAGGATGTTTTGGATCCATTTTCAAAACATGTGCTGTGAAACCGATCTCATCGAGACGAGGCCGGCTGCTTCAGCGTGTCGATGATCCTTCATTCCTTTGATCCATCATGCAATGCAACGATCTTCCGGTGAAGTTCGCACCAACGTAGCTTCGAGTAAAGAACGGCACCAGTGTTTTTTTTGACGCCTCTCATCTGGGTACAGCTGTAGTATCTACTTATGTACACAACGCACTCCACCACTACACACGCACACCCTACTCACATCACGCGTACACCAACAAACCTACAACTACACACAAACTAGAAGACCGCGTCCCTTAAAAAATCACCAGAGTCATTGTGTAGGAGTGCTAGCAAGACGTTTCGTGGCCAGTTCGCTGTCTCGCTGCCAACGCCCAACGGCGCAAAGGCCATGTCGCCATCCGATGCGTGAACAGCAAGACGGCGACGGGGCGGATGGGTCCCGGTCCAGGTACCTGCGGGCGATTTCAAACGGCAATCTCTATGTCCAGGTGGCGCGACCAAGCATCAGAGTCTCTGGGGTGTCCACTGTCCGCTGCCCGATCCCCTCCTCTTCCCCTCCCCTCCCCTCCCGATCCCAACCGGCCTCCTCCGCTCCCGCTGCCTTCAGCTCACCCGCCAGTTCGCCACGATGGCGACGGAGGATGCGCGAGGCGCGTCGGCGGCGCCGCTGTACAGGGACGCGTCGGCGCCGGTGGAGGCGCGGGTGCGGGACCTGCTGGGCCGGATGACGCTGCGGGAGAAGGCGGCGCAGATGGCCCAGATCGAGCGCACCGTGGCGTCGCCGCGCGCCCTCGCGGAGCTCGGCGCCGGCAGCGTCCTCAACGCCGGGGGCAGCACGCCCCGCGAGCGGGCCTCCCCCGCCGACTGGGCCGCCATGGTCGACGGCATGCAGCGCCTCGCGCTCTCCTCCCGCCTCGGCGTCCCCATCATCTACGGCACCGACGCCGTCCACGGCCACAACAACGTCTACGGCGCCACCGTGTTCCCACACAACGTCGGCATCGGCGCCTCCAGGTACGATCGATCGAACCGCTGACCACGTTCCGTGTGTGTGTTGCCGCAGCCGTTTGGCCTGCGTCACCGTACTACTACCACTTAGCAGTCGTACTACCGCTGGTCTCGCAGGGACCCGGAGCTTGTACGTAGGATTGGCGAGGCCACGGCGCTCGAGGTCCGCGCCACCGGCATCCACTGGACTTTTGCGCCCTGCGTCGCCGTGAGTAGAATTCGAAACTCCCCGGATCAATCGGCGGCGTCTGTGCGGGATCTAGTACTTGATGTGCGTCTGCTCTGCTGAATGCTAGGTATGTCGGGACCCTAGGTGGGGGCGATGCTACGAAAGCTACAGCGAGGACCCGGAGATCGTGCGCTCCTTCACCACCATTGTTAGCGGTCTGCAGGGGCAGCCGCCGGCAGGCCACCCTCATGGTTACCCCTTCCTTGCTTCGGTTAGGTACTTCGGTGGTGGTGTTTATATTAGTGTGTTCTCCTTACGCCCACGACCTGTTTATGGAAATGTGTCCATGTGGTTTGCAGGGAGAATGTACTTGCCTGCGCGAAGCATTTCGTAGGGGATGGTGGCACAGACAAGGGGGTGAATGAGGGGAACACCATCTGTTCATATGAAGATTTGGAAGCAATCCATATGACTCCTTACCCTGATTGTATAGCTCAGGGGGTGGCAACAGTCATGGTGTCCTACTCTAAGTGGAATGGAGAGCCATTGCATTCAAGTCGCTATTTGCTGACGGATGTCCTGAAGGGCAAGTTAGGCTTCAAGGTAGCTGGGCCTAATAGCTATTGTTTGGTATATCAATTGAAGTTTAGTTTGGGCTATTAATTCTGTTGTGTGTAACCTCCTGTTTCAGGGTCTTATCGTTTCAGATTGGGAGGGCATCGACAGACTCTGTGAGCCTCAGGAACCTCGAGGATCTGATTATCGTTATTGCATTGCACAATCAGTGAATGCGGGAATAGACATGGTATATGGTTGTTGAGTGTTCACATCTGCATTCTTCAGTTATCTGTTACTTTTGCCTGCATTGAGCCATCTACAGATTATGATACCACACAGGTTTGAGAAATTTTTAGAAGACATTGTGTTCTTGGTGGAGTCAGGGCAGATACCAATGTCTCGGATTGATGATGCTGTTGAGCGGATTCTGAGGGTTAAGTTCATTTCTGGAGTGTTTGAGCATCCATTTTCGGACCAATCTTTGCTGGACATAGTTGGTTGTAAGGTAACATGCTTTTTTTTTTCTCTTTGTTGTTTCTTTCTAACTTCTACTGTTAACTATGGTCACCTCAAAGTTGATATCACCAACCATATACAATATATTGACCATCCAGGAACATCGGTTGCTGGGACGTGAGGCTGTTCGCAAATCTTTGGTGCTTCTGAAAAATGGCAAGTATCAGAAGGAACAATTCCTTCCACTGGCGAAAAACGCAAAAAGAATACTGGTTGCAGGGACACATGCTGATGATATTGGATATCAGTGTGGTGGGTGGACAATAGCATGGCATGGTGACAGTGGGAAAATAACTCTTGGTAAGAAGAAACCCTTTAGCAATATATATGTCATGCATTCTTTCTTGTACTAATCAGGCCCTATTTGATAGCAAAATATTTCTATGGTCAATGCAATACTGTGGTGTTCTAGACTATGAGGTGTTTGGCTGCTTGCCTATTTCCACTCAAATACCGTGGTTTGTGGTGTTGCATCCAAACAATTGGTAGTTCCAAGAAATACTATGGTTCCAATGGAGTTAGATAAAACCATGGTATTTGTGTCAAGACATTTGCAAACATGGTATTCTAAAACTATATTTGAAAAATAGACCCTCAATTGTTTAACCTAGATGATACAGTTATCTTTCTCGAGCCTAGAGTACCTGGTACTTTAATATAGTGCAGACGACTTCTAGTGTTGTCGCTTGTCCAAAGTTTGAACTAGCATGGGTCTCCTCTTTACCAAAGGAATGGTCATTATTTTGAGTGAAATAACCCTGGCCCTGACTAAACCGTTTCTCACTTGGGAACTCCAGCTGCTAACTAGTTATTGATAATTTTATATAGCACTTTCATCTGCCATGATTACAAGAAATGGTAACTTATTGCTTCGAAAATTAAGCTTAAAAAGTTTGCATTGTATCAATGTAGTAGTACTTTATCATGTTGTGATTTTCCCTTGAGTAGATCTCCGCCTATTTCGTCATTTGACGCAATCAGCTCATCCCCTGGATTCCAACAATTTCACATGGATTTAGAACATTTCTATTTTTCTAGATGAAAGCAGTATGTCGGTACTATTTTTCAAAACAGCTATTTATGCTACCTAAACTAACAGGTACGAGCGTATTGGAGGCCATACAAGAATCTGTGGGAGCGCAAACTGAAGTTGTGTATGAGAAATGCCCAACAGAAGCTACAATTGGAAGTGTGGATTTTTCCTATGCGGTTGTTGTCGTTGGAGAGGTTCCATATGCTGAATGGACAGGAGACAGAACTGACCTTAGTATTCCATTTAATGGCTCCAACCTTATCACCCGTGTTGCAAGTAAAATCCCTACCCTTGTGATCGTTATATCTGGAAGGCCGTTGTTTATTGAGTCACAGGTTCTGGACAAGATAGAAGCCCTAGTTGCTGCCTGGCTGCCTGGAAGTGAGGGCATGGGAATTGCCGATTGCCTCTTTGGAGATCATGATTTTGTTGGCACATTGCCTGTGACATGGTATAGATCTGCTGATCAATTGCCTATAAATGCTGGAGATGCTAACTATGACCCATTATTCCCTTTTGGATATGGGTTGAAAATGTTTCAAAGTCATGAATCTTCAATATAACCCTATCATTGATTTGGTTACACATTTGAATCTTTGTGATGTTGTTAAGTACTCTGTAGCCATTGTATATTGGAACTTTAAAGGGGAATAATACCTTGTAGCAGTGCTCATTGTAATGTGTTAAAATATTATATCATTCCCCGATATATAGATTTTACTTACTCCACTGATTTGGTTTCTTGCAATTTCATATTACTATTTCCTTTGCCCAGTTAGTGCTGCTTTATTCATCACAATTTTTCTGGAAGGAAAATATCAGCCCATTAAAGTTCAGGGGTGATACATTGAATGTAGAGCTAAACACCACTATCAATTGCTCTGAATGACGTCTTTTAGTGCTTAGCTCATTTGCTGAGAATCACACTTCCTCA
This sequence comes from Paspalum notatum, assembly GCA_022530915.1. NCBI lineage: Eukaryota > Viridiplantae > Streptophyta > Magnoliopsida > Poales > Poaceae > Paspalum > Paspalum notatum. Next base: position 33,381,128 of record CM039692.1, read on the forward strand.
TGTAAAAGATCAGAGCACTTGGAAGTGGACTCCTGCAACACAGTTTGCCTTGAAGGCTTTAGAACAATAAAATTCGACAATTGATATATTTTGATGGCACAGTCATCTTGTACGTGGGTACTGGTGCTGGCTACTTTTCTGGAAATATGTTTAAACTTTGAGGTTCTTCTCATACTGCCAGTAGTCACAATGCGCAAACATCAAATCTCAACGGATTTGCAGGCGTATGTCCTGTAACTAACAGTGGACAGCATCTGAATGAAAGAAAATAGTCTGTGTGAACTGGTACGTGAAAATATGCCACAGTTAACTCTAGCATGCTATATCTGCTTCCATGGCCATGTTATACATTCTCTGCAGACTGTTAACTGAGATACTATGATGTCACCTTTTAATTCTTCTACTATGGCGGTTACAACCATTCTCATGCTAAATCATCTGCTAGCGGGACACTCCTGTGTTTCCTCTCATGCTGAAAGTTGCTCATCTACTATAGTAGTTACTGTCACTCTGGGATAAGTGCTTGGACTTGTTAGAAGTTACAACATATTTCATTGATGAAAATACATCCTCAACTCAGCATCAAGCATGGTTTACTGTTGGAAGACAATATTGTTTGAAGCATTCTCAGTATATATATGTTCTATTCTGGAAGACAGCTCACCTTGCACGAAGCTTCCATCAGGTGAAACTTCTAACCCCCTCTTCCAGCCTAGCTGGCATTTGCATTTTTTTCATTCTAGTGATGAATATTCTTTTAGTGTAAAGAAGAAATTGAAACATCTGATGCTATGCTTAGGGGTGGTATTGGGTCATGATCCAAAAGTTTCTTCGCAATCCAAATGAGCCCTTGGTGATTTTTAGCTCAAAAATGAATAGGAATATGATCCAGCCCATTTTGGGCCAGATCCTTAAACTAGCAAAATTTGAGGGCCCTTCACTCCCCCCCCCCCCCCCCCCCCCCCATGCTTTGTAAATTTAGTATCATTGCTTATTTATAAATGGACATTATTATACTACTTCGCCCTGTTTACTTAATGTAACTTACATGTAATCCTGTTCCTGCAGCATGGATTTGGATAGCTTGTCGATTACTTCAAAATATTGCAAGGTTGAATTGATGGGATCTTTAAGTGAAGGTTCTTTACAAGAGCCTTTTATCAGCCCTGTGCTTTGTGCATTTCTTAATGAAATTACCACATGGTAACTTGGTAAGCTCTTGATATGCATTTAGTTGATTGTTTTTGTGCTTTTAGTATACATAGGATTACAAGTGCGAATTCTGAACTGTGAAGTAGCATGTGGTAAGAAATGTAGATGTGTTATCTAAAAGTAAAAGTTGAATTAGCAAAGCTCGTAATGCAAAAGGTTGTTTGCATTTGAATGTTAGCCTAAACCCTAAACAGTCGGCCGCCCTTTGTTTAGCGAATAGGCAAACTATTAGAGCTGATTAAACAGGCTGAACAATAGATTAAATGGTCTACATGACAAACATAGTTGGCTATTGAGTAGTGCTTAAACGGCGTGTAAATGGTCTACATGGCCGTGTAGGTGAACATATTTTGATCTGAATAAATTGACTTCTATTTTTCTAGGTCTTAGGCCTGCTACTTGAATTCTTAAGGTTTCGTTTGGAAAACCCTATACCTGTATCTCTGAGAGCCTAAAGTATGCATCCTTAAATAGTTCTATGTACCATTTTCGAAATTCTAGCTTCCCCACAAGATTACTTGGGTTGGGGAGTAATATTTGAGTAATGTAATGTAATGCATACTATAGACCCAGACCCATGCAAGGGGGATCACGGTCTGCCCCCTTTTTTAATGTGTCATGCCTCCTACTAATCTATTGATAGGTCAGTTGGAACATGCCCAAAATCAAACAAAATAGATAGTGATGTGGAAAGATACTTCAGTCTAGTTATGGTTTTGACCTGTGAAATAATAAATTTTCGTTGATGTTAAGTTAGATTGCTGGAAATTTTTACCATGTGTTTTCTAGTTAGAATAGGGAGTATATATACACTTTCTATCGAGACATTTGTTATAGAACTATAATCCATGCCAAGAGATAAGGACAAAATGAAAAGGAAGCAATAGCTAAAAGGAAAAGAGACCAACAAAGTTGAGAATGAAAACGAAATTCCACTTACTTTAGGATCTTAGGAAGCAAATATCTGGTAAATCAAGGCGAATGAACATGAGATAACTTCCTTTTGTAGTCAGTAAAAAGTTACATATCTGTGACAGGACACCATGATCTGATCTGTCATCTGTGGTATGGTCCAATCATGATTTTACTTAAGATGCTTGCATGAAATGAACCTAAGGCGAGTTGATAAGCTTCAGGGGCATTTCTTGACTGGCGGCCAGTGGGAAACACCTTTCACTTCACCACCTGTTCATCTCATAGAGACGAAGTTGCAGGACATGTGTACCTTGATAGGTGCCATTCTTCCAATTTGAACAAAATATACTTTAAAATTTTATATAGAATCAAAGTAGACAGTTACTCCCTCCGTCCTAGGTAATAAAGCGTTTAACATTTGTCCCAGATTATAAGGAAACAAAGCTTTCCAATTTTTATTTTGGCACTAATTCTAGTCTATGTCCTCCTTAACTTGCATTAAGGCCAGACAAAACTGAATATTAGCTACCAATCTTGGAAGGCAACACAAATTCCCACAATTTAAGCCATGGATATATAGATCACCCACAACCATCACTAATTTGTTCTAAAAGCTCTTCATTCCCTTAATCCATTCCCCTTGCTTACATCAGGCCGCTGCTCTATGAAAGCCTGCATAGCCCTCGGCCCGTGCTCCCTACCTAACCAAAAATACCACATTGAACCCTAGATCTGTTTCACAGGCCTTTTGTCCACACGGCACTGATATAATGAGCCTTTTCCTGCAGGACACTTGTAAACATTTTGCGAGCTGGACACTAAGTAGCGTACAAAATGAATTCCCTAGATATAAAGAATACCGTTTCAGTGTACTACAAACAAAATCACAACTATTCAGTGTCCTGTAGAGCCAACATAAATCCTTGGAGGAAACTATAGGATTTTAAAGTGTGTCGAATCCTAGGCAAAAATTGTCAGGGTTAAGAAAGGAGTTGATGCTTTGGTAGTTGCTGCTTCCTGAATCATCAGGACGAAAGAATTGCTGCGCTTGCATGCACATCACAAGCAATTGTTTTTTGATCCCCCAGTGTCCCCCATCCATTCTCGTGGCATGTGCACATTATTGACTCATATCCATCTTGGCTCTCCTCGGCGTCGTCCTCGCGTCGTGCATGTGCAGCATCCCTAGTTTCAACTTGTGCATAATACAAACTAATCGGATGGTCCCTCTTCCCTTCTCCTTTGCACAAACAATCAACATATGTGACACAATCCAAGTTTTACAATTTGCAGGCACGCTCGGCTCTATCTGTTGCCTGGAAAGGAGTGTGAGTGAGAATCCATACGCTTCCTGCTAGATTCAAAGGCACAGGTGCGTATTGTAATGGTTGCAGTTGGGGAGGCCGGTCCCCTGGCTACTACGGTGATGGTTACCTGCTGCTTGAGTGCTTGACCGTCCTGCTGCCGATTCGAATGGCCCTTGATGCAGCGTTGGAGTCGCTACTGCCAGCAGCCGGAAGAACTGAAGAATCAACGCAGATGCTCTCCCGTTTATGGCAGGCCTGCCCCCTCCGTGACATGGAGCGGCCGCTGGGCGCCTGTTTAGCGACAGCGACCGATAGATGCCCCAGCACGGCAGGGCATTTTCTCAGCCCGTCTCGCCCATGACGTCGCTGCTGCGGTCTGTTTAGTTGGTGCTCCGTTGCCATCTGACTGCCAGAGAGATGCTGAGGCGGCTGATCTCGACCTGTTTTGTTCCCCCCCAATTTGGCTGCGTGCGGTGCGCAGTTTGCAGCTTTTCATCACAAGGAACAGCTATAATTGAGCGCAACTTCACCAACTTGGCGTTTTTACACTATCACAGAGCGACAGGTATGTCACGGATCGCCCTTCCATGCTTGCATGTTCTTGGACAATGCACTTTTGCAGTAGTAGCAGTTGTCTTCTGAATGAAAGAAGAGCACGGAGCGAGTGTTGATTGGCGCAGCCCGCAGGGAGAGGGGGAGCCGAGTATTCTGATCGTATAGTTGGGAGTAAACTACCCGCGGCCTCCTGCCGGGAAACTACACCTGCCCGGGCCAATAATTCGTCTTCGAATAGACTACACTGGTCGGTGGTGAAGCGCATTTGTTTACTGTGTGGCGTGCGCATGCATGCATCGATCAGCTCCCCGGCGGCAGTGCGCATGTCAAGTGCCAACTACGCAAAAAACGTGGGTTTCTTTTCTTTTTAACTTTCACTGAGTGCGGGGTTAGCTCTACCTACTTGGGCTGATCTAAGCTCTTTCCACCAAATCTGGCTGTAGATACCTCTGCCTTCCCCTCGTTTCGGAAAAGGGAGCCGAAGTGGCCGCCTTTTGTGATGGGGGTGCGCTGAGCTTGAATTAGAGTGAGGAGAAAGAATCTATCATTGTGCACTAACACCATCGTTACTCTCTCCCAGCCCAGAATACTCGCAGGTGATTTTAATTTTGTCCCAAGTTAAAATACTCGCAGGTGATTCTAATTTTGTCCCCAAGTTAAAATACTCTAAGTTTCATTGAGTTCATTAAAAAGCAATAATATTCACATATCTATTTTTTCCTAAGTCTGATTGACTTTTGCCATGCCATTATGATATCCACAGTGGTGTTAGCTGTGTAGAGAAAGAAAAAACTCCCTCTGGCTTCTAAAAGTTGGTGTTCCGACACTAAGAATAACTTGCTAGCAGTTCAAAATTACTGTTGGGAGCGTCAACTAATAACGACCAGAGACATACTTTACTCACTCTAATTTGGGCCCAAGTTTTTCTCGTCATATCATGTTGGACCGTGTGAAATAGACTCTCTTTATTCATCACTAGTTATCTCCTCTCTTCTCTTTTTTTTGTTCTATGCTATATACTGCTAATTACGTAGCTAACCATTGGAGACGCCTTAAGATCTGCCTCAACCTTACGATTTTGAATGCCCTTAGGTCTAAGCTACCCTGGGTGCTACTGCTATACTGCATGCTTACTCAGAGTCTATTGTGTTTTAAAACTTTATATTGCCCTGCCGTGAAGCTGTTTTCTCACTTTTCCATTATGATACCTCTGCTCATATTGGGGGCAGCAAATCTGATGAGTGGTCCGACGCGAGAAAGGAGGGGGCGGAATTGGAATCTGGAATCTCTGTGCTAGGACTAGGAGCCTGAGCCCCTCTTAAGCCTCTAGCTAGCCTCAAAGTCCCGGCTCAATTATACACCCATTTGTTGTGTGTGCCCCCAGGAATCTGAATCCTACGTGCTATGGCTTTTTTACATACGCTGACGCGTGATGCCCAAAAGTGTTGTCGTGTCGATGCAACCTCCCCACACACGCCGCCCAATGGCTGCTCGGCAACGCCAAGAGCACTCGGCTCATAGTGTCCACGAGTGACCGGCACCATGCACCGTAGTACTGCCCCGGCCGGTCCCCGGATCCTTCGCAGTGCAAGTCTAAAGTCTACTCGACGCTTACGCAGAGCCAGTTGTTGCACACACGGTAGTTACTGGTGTTTTTGTGTCCCTTTCCCAGTTTTGCTGGTGTTCGTACACGCATATTGTTGCAGAATTGTTTTGGTTAATCCATCTATTCTCATATCGTAGGGTTTCTTGAAGGCCCTCATCTCACGCGTGCGTGGTAGATGAAATATCTTGAGTGCGGCACTTGGGCGATTACCAATTAGCTACATAATATTGTGCCTAGCTACCTCCGCCCCGAAGAAAATGACACTCTTAAGAATTTTAAGATGGATTATCTGAGAAGGAAAATGGCCTTATTTATCACTATCTTTTTTGTTACGGTGATCTCCAAGAGCCATATTGATTGGCCAGTGGGGATTTAAGTAGCAAAGCGAGCTTATTTGGATAGTCTAAAAAGCCAAAGGCATATTCTTTGTGGGATAAAAAATAATTGAGCACTCCCTTCATGCAATAATAGTTGTCTCTTACGCAGAAAGAAAAATTTCTACAATTGTCGCCTATGCCTAGGGAACATCTCGAGGCTTAGGATTTAGGATGAAACGTATGTGCTCCATATGTATGTTTAGTTACTCAAACTGTAGCATCAAATTCTCCTACTGACGATGTACCTATTCCGTCTCTGGCTAGAATTCATCCACTTGCTATTGCAGCTAGCCCATCTTTGGCTCCTACTCCTTGTTCATCAGCACCAACGATGGAAAAAAATAAAATAAAAAACAGATCTACGATCATCATGAGCACCTTGAGATTGAAGCTACTTTACCGAACTGGACACACTAGACAAGTATACCTTCATCTCTCTTATGCTACACCTTGATGGCTTGATGTACTGGAGTTCATGCGGTGGACCATCCTACTTGGCTATAAGATGCTAACCTATGGAATCAATTAACTCCAACTTGGCTATAGGTGTAGATTTAGGTAAAACTCATTTGACACCGTCTTTATTTGTGCTAAAACTCCCATAGATTGGGTACATAGGAAGGGAAGGGATGAGATGCATGAGAATGCCTAGACTTCTTGATCCCATGGGACTATATTAGGGATGACACTTTTGAATCTTAATGTGCCACCAGCTATTGGAGGTTTGATTGCGCAAAAGGTCTGAATGGGCGCAATAATGAATCGCTAGTGGAAGTTTCATTTGGCGTGGTAAAAGGCAATCTCGCGGGACAAGGTAGAGAGGGTGTGCCACAATTATATTTTCATCTAGAGCGGATGTTTTGATTTGGTGATATTCTAAATGTGATGGCATGGCATGACGTCACGAAATTGCAGACCGAAATAGATCATTGTGTGGGTTTGTTTCCTTGGTCTATGTGCGCAATGCTAATAGGACTATCATTGTTGGAGAGAGAGAGAGAGAGAGAAGCATTGATATATAATGTTGAGGGCTAATTATGATCCCAAACTCCGACCACATTGCATTTTAATCCTATATAGCAAGAAAATATCAAAAATTTCTAGGACTAACTTTTCCCTATACAAACCACACAAGGAAATGCAAGCTTGAGACTTTTGCCTTTTATTAAGTAGGTAAGTTTATATTTGGTTAGTTCCCACTTGCCACACTTTTGCCATGTCAAATTTGTGACATTTGTGGTGGACGTTTTCTTTACCCATGCACACGAATTGTTGTCATGCAACATTTTGCCGTAATGATTTGTATAAGAAAAACACTATGAGAACCAACTAGAGAGTATGTTGCAGCGATGAGAATTCTTGTGCCCTAAACTTCTAACCAACGGTTGAGATTAGGGATGGTAATGGGTCATGATCAAAATGTTTTTTCGTGATCCAAATTAGTCCGAAAAATAAGTAGAATTATGATCGGGTCCTCTTTCAATCCGATCCTTAAAATTGCAAAAATTTGAAGATCATTTGCCACCCCTAGTTGAGATACCATTCGCTCAACTATGCCATACATCATCATCTCAAGACCTACAGCTCCCGTAAATAAAGTTGCAAGAGGCACGACACAAAGTGTTAGTTCCACACTTCCCACTGCTACTATTATTGTATATGCAAACAGTCGCTGTTGCCATTTCCCAGCGAGACGAAAAGGGACCAAAAGGATAGTGAGGCGAGCAAAGAAAGCAAAAGAGTGGTGGAGGAGGAGAGGCACGCAGCAGCGGCAGCGCCCACTTTGCTTGTGTTGGATTGCATGCATCTTTTCGCGCGGCCCTGCCCTGCCCACTTGGGGGGCCCACGTGCAGCCCCACAGCTGCAAGTTGCAATTGCGGTTCTTGGCCTTGAGCATATGGTAGGATGGGCCCAACAAAAACAATACACACGCAAACAATAATAGTGATGCTGCCATATGCCACAGTGACCGAGGCACAGCGCGGCAGCAGTGTGCAGTGCAGGGCGAGAGATTAATTAAAATACCATCAGAGGGTTCGCAATGAAGGGGGCACCAGCCAGCCAACCAGCACCTACGGTTCAGAGGCGAATCCCATCCCAGCGCTCCATTTGTTCAGTTCAGTTCAGTTCAGTTCAGCCTCACAGGACGGCTATAAACCCGGCCATCCTCCTTTAAAATAAAAGCAAGTGAGCTGACCAGTGACCAGGCCGGTGCATGTGGCTGGATTACGATTACCGGGGGAGGATGAAGGAACTAATACCTGACGTGACAGGAGTGAAAGATCTCGCTGGAGCTGAGTCAAGTGCCACAACGGCGAACAGTGAGACCAGTTGCGTTTGGGCTTGTGTTTGTGCCCCAGTAGAGTTTCTTGTGTTAACTAACAGACATCGCCATCATCACCCACCGGTGGCCGCCCTCTTCCAGATTCCTCTTTTCCCTTTGGAGTGCTCTGCTCACACATATTTTATTTCCGGGAACTGAACTCTTCTCTGCTGATTCTTCAGCTTAGAAATCCAGCCAAGTTCTCATTACGTCCGGCTAATAGTATACTACTCTGCGTAAATCACAGATGCCCTGTAAACTGAGAAAGTGGTGGCCTATCTTTCTTGAGGCCCTGAAGATCCTAAAAATCAGGGACAGGGAGAGCAGCTCCCAACACTTTCCCCTCTCCCGGGCTCCCGGCCACCACGGAAACTGTCCGATTCCCCGGCCGCCGGTGCGAGCCACAGCCACCGGAAAACCGAGGCCTTTTTCTGGGTGGATCTGCGGCAGCAGCAGCAGGACGGGAATGTGAGTGTGCGCGCACGGTGGGGGCATCCGGCAACAGGAGCAGACGGCGACCGTGTGCAAGTGCAATGCACCCCGCCTGTGTGGCTGCTGCCGGTGCGGTGGTGTGGTGCCCTTGGCAGGGGATGGATGCTTTGGACGGGAAAGAAGAGGACAGTGCCTAGGGGGGGCATGTGATGCCTTGTGCCTCCGCCATTGGTGGACCTCCGGCTCCAACTCATTCCCCGCTACTGTTGTCAGTGTGCCAGCCATGTTTCCTCCATCAGCGTCAAGGAAGGTACTTGCAAGGTACAACCTCCACTTGTGCTGCCTAAACTAATCAGGCCCCGGACCTCCCTGTGCTGCGCTCTGTTCCCATTGGCCGAGAGGGAAGCTAATTGGGGGGCGGTACTAGTATATTTGTAGAGTGGTCCTGATGTCAAGACATTTGTAGTCATAAATAAACAAACCGTGATGATCTGACCGTTTTTTAAGTAAAGAAGAACTAATCTGTCATTTGGATAGCAAAGTACGGTGCTTGAGACCAGATTTTCAGCCCAAGAGAAAAGTCAATGACAGGCTTAGCCTAGCTTATTAGTAGATTCCACAGTACAGTACATCACAGCAGAGACAGAGGATGGATTGACCATTCCGATATTTACAAAACCACATCAATCTGCATCATTCAGGGTTATTATCGACTCAAAAGCGACTGGAAGTAGCCGATGAAAACTACTACCGCAATCATTTCATCGCCATCACGATTAATAACAAAGCGCAGGTCAATGAGAGGGTGACCCTGATAAAAACCCTTACAAAAACACACAACATTTGTCCTGCTGCTGATGCTACGTGCTATCCGAGAGTACATGACATTAACCGACCAATACATCATCATTATAAAGAACAGAAAAAAAAAAAGCTAAGCGTAATCACAGCATCTAGTGGTACACTCTCCTGTGCCTGGCTCCCGTTACAGCAAAGTACTAACGGCAATAGGGAATTATTTCACCGCAGGGCGTGGACTTTTGTACAGAGGCGCGAAATGCAGAACACCACCATGTCCATAGCTTCTAGTATCTTCCTGTCCTTTTTTCTCGCTCTCATCTCTGGAGCACACACAGCACACGGGGGAGTTCAGCTCCGTTGCAGCAGAACAGAACACTACTAGAGCTTGTGTGACCCATCATCTATAACAAGAATGTGTTGTGCCCAAATGATGCTGCCGTTTGCCTGTCTGGAATCAGGAACAGACACGGGCAACGGGTCGACCCCCCCGTGCGTGGCCAAAGACGGGAGCTTTTCTCCTTTCTTTCTCTCCTGCCGTTGTTGCTGCACAAGCAAGAAGCAGTCAGCCGAGAGGCTGCAGCTGGCCGCATTGCATCTGCATCAAAACAGCGTCGTCCAGGAATCCGCCGCCGCCGCCGTGATGGGAATGGGAGCTGCCTGGCTCGAGCTTCACGCCGCCGTAGGAGTGGTGCATGAAGTGGTGCGCCAGCGGGGGCTTGCTGTCGACGAGAACGCCGAACTGGTCGGAGATGACGGGGCCGCCGCCGCCGGTGGACGAGGGGGTGGAGGCGGCGGTGAGCACGGAGGGCGGCGACGGCGAGGGGTTGCCGCCGTCGTCGTCGGGGAGGTTGACGGTGGTGATGTCGTGGATGCTGGAGCGGCGCTTGTCCTTGCCGCCGGAGTTGAGGCGGATGAAGTACTTCTGCGCGTGGCTGGCCACCTGCGTCGGCGTGCGGCTCGTCACGAAGTTGCGCGAGATGTTCCTCCAGTCCCCGCGCCCGTACTTCTTCAGGCCCATCAAGAACAGCCTGCATGCACGCGCGCGGCAGGCCAAGCAATCAGGGAGATTAGGTTAGGTTCCCCTGCTCATGGAAATTTCACCAATTCGGCGAGCGAGCGAGATCCACGAAGGGTTTCTTGCTTACTTGTGCTCCTCCTCCGTCCAGGGGACGCCCTTCTTGCGCTCTTGGTCCGGCCCGCGCCCGCGCTTGCCGCCCACCACGTAGCAGGAGCGCTTAAAGGCCAGCGCGGCGGCGGCGTCGTCGCCGGCGTCCCAGTCGAACGTGAACTGCGCCGCGCCGCCGCCGCCGGTGTTGTAGTGGGGGAAGGGCACGAATCCCGAGACGATGGAGCCGACGTCGGTCTCGAGGTCGTCGTAGTGGGCGACGACGTCGGCCACGGTGCGGCCGGGCAGCATGGCGGCCACCTGCTCCCAGCGGTCGGACGCGTCCCAGTCGACCCGCGCCAGCGCGCGCTCGAACATCTTGTTCTCGTCCTCCGTCCACGCCCCGGGGCCGGGCGGCCGGAACCAGCCGCCCGCCTGCCTCGCGAAGTAGGGCCCCGGCGGCGGCGGCAGCACCTCCATCCACGACTCCGTCATCAACGACCGAGCTAACCACGCCCGGTCCCGGCGATCAGCTGGCCGACCGACCAAGATTTCGCCTTTTCCCCTGCCCTGCCTTGCCTTGCCCTGTCGGTGGACACGGGTGGCGGCGAGTCCCTGGGCGGCCGGCGAGGAGGAGGAGGAGGGGGAGGTGGGAACGGGGCGGGGGAGGAGGGGTATTTATGCAGCGGTGGCGGTGCCCCGGCCCCCGGTGATGGCGTCGAATTCTTCCGGCAGATGCCAAAGTGGCCAGAGGTGATTCGGCGTCCACCGCGGGAGAGCGCTTAAAGATAGCCGGGACACCCTTGGGCGATATCGATTGGCCCGTGAGAGTTTGTGGCCTCTCAACCAAAGAAAAGCCTCTGCTCAGTTCTCACTCCCACTCCCCTCGGCCTCGAGCTCGCTGGGTTTGTCCCGCTCCGTGGCCGCGAGCGCGCACAGGAGCAGGGCAAGGGAGAAAGCACGGGCCGGGACTCGGGAGCAGCGGGGAGCTCTGCGTTCCCCCGTGCGCGAGACGAGAGCAAGGCCAAGGAGCGTGTTGCGGCCAGGCCACGGTAGGCCGCAGCAGGAGTATACTTTCTGTGGGGGATCGGAGAAGAGTAAAGAAAAGGGTGAGCGCTCGAGCGTTTTCGGCCGCTCAATTTTGACGCGGTCCGCCTTTGATCCCATGGCGTGCTGTCTGGTGGATCGGCACTGTTTCGAGGTACCTGCTGTGATGTGGCAGGCAGAGCCTGTCGTCTGGGAGCTCCTGTCCACTGCGTATTTCCCGTTTTCGAGTTCAGTGAGGTGACGAGATCTCCTGCGGGAATCATCCGTTTCGGGCCAGCTCTAGCACGCGGCCCATCAAAGACTCCATCGGTCCTGAAATGCTCGTTTTTGTTTTCATTGCCAGTTTAGGCCCCGTTTGGAATGCGGGATTTTCTCCCCATTCCTGCGTTTTTCCTGCGAAATTGAACTGATTCCTGTGAAATTCCTGCACAATTCCTGTGAAATTCCTGCGTTCCAAACAGGCCCTTAACCATTTATCTTATTTAAAAAAGTTTTATATACACTATTACTTTTTATTATGTTTGTAATAGTAAATATTTTAAATATAACTTATATTTTTTAAATATTTATATTGCGTTTTATTAAAACCAAAAACAAATGTTAGGTACTGGAAACAAAATCTATTAGTATTTTGAGACATAGGGAGTATATATCCATCGTCATAAACCTACACAGGGTGAGATCGGTTGCTAGGTTTTTATCTTGTAGAAACACCTGTTGCGGCACAGTAACTTGTGAGGGAAAAAAGTAGTAATCGTCGGAGCAACGGTCGTTGCCGGCCCTCTTCTGATCTTACCTTCACCCTTCCTCCACACCTCCAAACCCTAACTCCCCCCTCACACCGCCGATGACGGCCTCTCCATTCCACTAATGGCGGCGGAACCTCGAGCCCTCCCCCATTCCCCCTCCTCCCTGTGTCCTTCCCTTCCTTCCTCCTTCTTTTCCTTCTCCTCTCTCTCTTTCCCCCTCTATCCCCTTCATCCCTCGCCGGGTTTTGCAGGCCACCGGCTGTTGTGTGCGCTATCGCCGCATGCCCCATCGAGATCTGCGGCCTCCACGTACGTGGCGGGAGCCACAGACACTGAGGGAGCGCGGGCATGACGGGCGCCCTCGTTGTCGCAGGTGCAAGGGATTCCACCGGCTTGCCCGGCCATCTCCGGCCGCTGCGGGCACCACCGGATCTTGTGCCCCCAGCATAGGGCCCTCAGTCGACGGTCGGCCGCCGTTGGGTTAGGTCGCCTGCTGATGCCTACTCTGTGTTGTTCAACCGACGGCAAGGTGATTTGTATCTGCTCGTCACAACGGGTATTGATAGCCCAATGTTATTCATACGTGCTTTGTAACTTATTTCATATTAGCATCTACTAACAACATCGCTTATTCGGACGATGCATCTCATCTTTAGATAAATTCTATAGACTTGATTGTTGTGTGCCTTTTGGCTTGTTCACGAATCATTCATTGTAGAGTGGGTCATCTAAGGATTGTTTGTTGGTCATAGTGTTTTGCGGTTGTTGTTATGGGCTAAGACTAAGCGGTATGGCAACATTAGCTCGGTTTATGGGTGGTGGCGGCATTTGGGAGTTCTGATATGGTGATACTAATGGGTATCAATTTCTTGAATTTCATGGAGAAATATATAGGTCTGACCTTAGTTCGTTGTACCTAGCAAAGGTCTTATTGAAGCCATTGTTTGAAATTCCAGGATTCGTTCTCCGTGGTGAAAAATTAAGTTCTAGACTTAATTAGTTGGATCATTGCAACGACGGTTCATGAGCGTGTATCGTGTTCTCCTTGGAGGCGTTGTTTGTTGGAGAGCCTTATTAGGATCCAAGTGTTTCTTTGAAGGTGGTTGTATTTGAAGGCTAAGTTGTGTGGTGTAATCTTCTGCTACATGTTGTTGTCATTTTTTTTCTCTTTTGGCTGTGTACACCCTAGTTGTGTAGTGGCCAAAAATCATCTTAGTGTAATTGTATCGCGTTGATGGAATCGAATAAGATCAATAAAGCTTCCTTTTCCAAAAGAAATGTTCGTGGCTCACATTATAGCCCTCTAGCGACATGTGTACTTGCACATGGTCAAGCGCTCCCCTTGCTTGAGCTAGGAATGAACACAGTGAGAAATATGAGGAGGATGAGGTGACGTCGGCAATAATAACAACTTTGCTTGAGCTTGAGGTAAACATGGCAAGGAGGAGGGAGGCGATGTTGGTTATGCGGTTCAATAAGCAAATCAATGGAGGAATTGAACCAGTCGGTTAGGGAGAGAAAGAGAGAGGAATGAGATCATATGGAGATGTAAGAAAGGAGTACATTGAAGGAGATGAAGAAAATGGGAATATAAAAAACAAAAGGTTTTTCAATGATATGAGCATGCCTTTAGATGTGTTGCTGAACAAAGATAGATAGGTATATATCAATGGTATCTTTTATGGATTAGATGAGTTTTACTCAGATTATTCTGCTTTCACTGTTGTTTATGTGAACCGTCTTCAAGTGTTTAATCGATTCGATTCGCAATTTTAGTTTGCATCTAGCTTTTCTCAACTAACAAGGTTAAACCTTTGTGACCAGATCAATCGTGTTGTGGCAAAGCTGCAATATAGATGTCAAAAAGGCATCAACAAATAGCTGTGTACTGAAAAAAAAAGCAGTTTGCCATCAACCCTCTGGCCATGATATTTTCATAGCACTAGAATTAATGTAAGTGGCAAATCGTGAAAATTCGAGGCCACCGTTGATTAACCACTACATGGTGTCAATGGCAGTGTCAATGCCAATCGATCAATAAACCTCTTCTTGTTCTTTTTTCCCTATTGTTTTTAATTAATTATTAGGCTCTTCCTTTCACTTTGATCACGTACGTGCAGATTATTATTGCATAGAGGAGCCCGCCCGCCCGCTCACATGGAGCCGCCCTTTTGCGCCGCATCTTCTTTTTTTTTTAAAAACGAACGGGCAGGAGAGCCGCCGGCTATATTGATAAAGGAGAAAAGGCCAGAATGGCCAAACAAAACTGTACAAAGGTTACGACGAAAATAACAACAACAGCTGCCCCACCGGCAAACTCAGCACCCACTCAAAAGTCTATCCAAAATGCTTCGCACCCGCTAAAATCCATGTTGAAGCTTCTTCCTTGATCCTAGCAGCAACCATGAAGGATGGGACCTCTGAGTGGTCAAAAATACGAGCGTTGCGTTCTTTCCATAATTCCCAACAAACTAGGATGATTAAAGATCTCACATCCCGCTTTGAAAGACTAGGAAGTGTGGCCATGGTGGACCACCAACTGTGAACCGAAAAAGCAGGCTCCTAGTTTGAGGGGTTTAGGTTATCGCAAGCCACCCAATCAGCTAAAACTGTCCAGACCCGCCTAATCGACAGAGGTGTAATCCATGCATGCAGCGACACTGTGCAGGGCAGTACGTGCAGATGGAGCACAGCATCAGCACGCAGGAACCGTAACGTACGCGTGTACGAGCACATAGCAGAAAGTGGAAATTAAGCAAAAGCAATACTGCAGATTTGTGGGCACGCCAAATTCGGGGCCCATATAGTAAGGACCGAAGGAGCATGCATACGGCAATTAAACAGGTGCAAGTCCAAGTACGGAGTGTACAGGTGCATGTGCGTCTGGGTTGTTGGCGACTAGGCACATACAGTAGTATCGGCCGGGACACGGACTAGCTACATATAGTTAGGTACTCGTAAGTCAAAACACGTGGAACCCATTTTCTGCGGTGATATCCGGTTATGAAAACGGCGGGTCCGCATGCTTCCGCTCCAATTAAAACATTCTAATACTAAGTCCAGCTAATCGTTTATATGATCGTCTACGGTACGAAAATAACACTATAGCTACACTGTAAATACAGTGGCTCTACTAGATACAGCCTTAAGTATATATGCCTTCCATCATGCTCTCTTTGACAAGAAGGTCAAGGCGAAGAGTTTGGCCCACCCTCTCTTCTTTGTATCCCCGAATCCTTGCATAAAATCCTCATATATATATCTATGAAATCAGCTGCAACCCTTGCATGCATTTAGATATATACGTCATGCATTTGAGTAATTTTGGTCTTCATTTTCACTGTCCATATGTATATAGATGTTAATGAATTTAAATATGTATGCAAACCATCTAAGTAGAATATCGTGTAAATATTATAAAAGCTTATGGCCCCTTACAATTTACTAAAATTGAGAGAGTATCTTTTACAAAAGCATGGAGTCAGTACTGTGGGGCTCACCCTGATTCCAGTGCGGGGTCTACAATTTTTACTGCCCCTTCCCGCGGGGGTCAGAAGATAACTGCGATGTGGAGTACTACAGGAGTAGATCAACAGACAACAGCTGTGGCAAGCAGCAGATCACATTTCGTCCCTCGATCAGAGCAACTGGTAGCAGCTGCCCCCATCCTCTACGTAGGCTGTCCGAACCGGACGCCCCGGCGGCGCTAAACGGAAATACGGATTGCGTAAACACCTCCCGTGCTGCCTGCCAGCCGCGCCGCCTCCTGATCTCCTGTCCCTCTCCGATCCGCCCTTTGCGGTGCCGGCACTGGCACGTCGCGAACCGTTGGATCGGGCATCCTTTCCTGATCTCTCAGCAAAACTCACTCGACTTTCCTCTAGCTCCTCGTCAATTCCAAGTGAAAATATGCATGTGATCAGCGACAGCGGGAGGAGCAGGGACTGAGACGACCGGCTAAAGCCATCTGCTTCGTGGTTAAGTATCGTGCTTTCAGCGGTTGGTGCTGGTGTGAACTGATGCTAACAGTAAAACATGCATGCATATGCATCCATATAAAATGCTGACTGCTGAGCTGAACTGGTCGATGGATGAAGCCCTTATCTGTCAACAAAGCGTCAAATAAAGAGTTGCCGGGACAAGGCAAATAGCCCCTGCGCTCTAAGACTATATGCAGTGAAACGTATAAAAACATTGTCTATACACTGTAACACTACTGTACACAGAAAGAAAAATATATAGATAAAAGATAGACAAACTATACAGAGCAACGTGCTGCAAATAGTCTAGCTACGTGGCTTTGAGAGGCTTGGTGTTTTGTCGTGAGGGCCGGGCGGGGCGCTGGCTGTGGCTGGTCACGAACGAGCGAGAGGCACGCACGGCGGTGGGCCGCCTGTCGACGGAACGGGAATTGGGAGGATGCAACGGACGATCCGTACGTCGCTGTCACGACGACGGACGGGCCCCCGTCCCGTCCCGTTCCATGACGTGACCGACTACCACCCAGCAGCTAGCCCCCACCGTTACGCACACACTACGTACTCACCAAAACAAACACACACACGCTCTCCGTGTTGGGAAGTGGTGTTTCACCGTGAAGGATCGGAGGACTGACTGGAAAGGTGGTGCGCTGATGGGGTGGGCATCACCTCCCATGGGTCTGGTGGTGGAACCTGGAAATTCCTGCTTCCTTTTCGCCGGAGTGGTGTGTGCGGTGTCGAGCGGCCATTGACGGGTGATGCGCGCGCCGCCATCCCCGGTCCGCCGGAATAATGAAAGCCATAAAAAAAGGTTTGTTGCTTCCAACAAGAGCTTGTCGTCTGTGTCGTATCTGTATTTAACCTCGATCTAACCTCTTCAGAATAGGGCCTGCTTCGGTACTCCAGGTCTGTTTAGTTACCGGGTTGTCTCTCTAACTAGATTTAGGACCCGTTTGGAACGAAGAAATTTTAGAATACTCAGTTCAATTTCACAGGAAAAACACGAAAACAGAAAAAAATTTCCGTGTTCCAAACAGGCCCTGCATGCAGGAAATTGGTCAAGTTTGATGCATCAAACTAATTATTTACTTTTCAAAATTAGCTAGTCTAGATCTAAATAGATCTACCTAACAGGTGAGTATTGAATTTACATGCATTAGCCGATCCAAACATAGCCTTAATCAGGCCAAAACAATGCAAAAGCGGGCGCTAGGTTGGGTGAATTAGTCTACACTACAAAAGAGCGAGTTTTAGAAAAAAGATTACCTTAGTTCCACTGTACCCCTCAATAGCCCCACCGTGCAGGTTGGAAAGGATTAGAAATGATTGAAAATGGTCTAAAATTAGAAATGGTTGAAAATGATCTCAAAACGGTAGAAGAAAAATATTTCCACCCTTTAGTCTTTTATTATCTCACCTCATTTTATACCCATACACATCGTCTGCTTTCCTTGTGTTGGAATTAATGAGAAATCAATGCTGTCAAAACATGTCTCATTTCTTCTAATTCATTATTTTTTCTTTGTCTCATTCCTTAATCGTCTGCCTGGTTATCTCGTGCCGCATGTATGTTACACGTACATCTACGCTAGTATAATAAATTGAGTGTGCAAAATCAAAGATGTACAATGATCAATTTGTCATTTTTCAATTCGTTTTGTGATATTTTTTAATTAAAACATATAATCACCGAACTGATTTTTTATTTCCATTTCCCTGCACTTTTTGGATAAAGCTAAACGGATTGCTACCATATAAATAAGTAAGTAAACGTGCCATAAGTGATAAGCCCGTGTAGAATTCTAGCCGGAGTGGTGTGTGCGGTGTCGAGCGGCCATTGACGGTTGATGCGCGCGCCGCCATCCCCGGTCCGCCGGAATAATCAAAGCCGGAAAAAAGGTTTGTTGCTTCCAACAACAGCTCGTCGTCTGTGTCGTATTCGTATTTGTATTTAACCTCGATCTAACCTCTTCAGAATAGGGCTTCCTTTGGTACTCCAGGTCCAGGTCTGTTTAGTTATCGGGTTGTCTCTCTAACCAGATTCATGGTCTGTTTGGAACGAAAGCAGAGAATTTTACAAGAATCACGCAGAAATTTTACAAAAACCAATTTAATTTTACAAAAAAAACGTAGAAACACGAAAAAAATTTCTAGGCCCTTAGTCTTTTTGTTATTACCTGCACGCAAGAATTTGGTCATGTTTGATACATCAAACTAATTATTTACTTTTCAAAATTAGCTAGTCTAGATCTGAATAGATCTAGCTAACAAATCAGCTAATAGGTGAGTAATGAATTTACATGCATTGGTCGATCCAAACATGGCCTTAATCAGGCCAAAATAATGCAAAAGGTGCGCTAGGTTGGGTGAGGTAGTCTGCACTATAAAAGAGCGAGTTTTAAAAAAATAAATTACCTTAGCCCCACCTCACAGGTTGGAAAGGATTAGAAATGGTTAAAAATTGTCTAAAACCGATAGAAGAAAATTGTTTCTACCCTTTAGTTTTTTATTTTCTCACCTTATTTTATACCCATACCCATCGACTACTTTCCTTGTGTTGGAATTGATGAGAAAACAATGATGTCAATCAAACATGTCTCATTTCTTTTAATTTATTATTTTTTCTTTCTTTCATTCCTTAATCGTCTGCCTAGTTATCTCGTGCCACATGTGTGATAAGGCCGTAACCATCCAAACCAATCAAGTGTTACAATAGCAGAGCCATACGTAACCTGGCTTAAAATTCACGAGACCAAGGCTGCCTAAGCAACACCCAAACCTTCTCTACTGGTACAAGACTTGCTACAGATTTCGCAGCTTAGATTCGGTGTCTAAAGATGTTTTTGGCAAGTACCGTCAGCGCGCACTCTCGCATTTGCTTAGATAGACCAAACCAGTGGCAGAGCCAGGATTCATCGAAGCCTCGGGCCACGCCGTGGCAGAGTTGCGCCAAAGACTTCCGATGGCTTCTAGCCTACAACAACAATAGTAAAAAAATATTGAAGGGTAATGACTCAAAACACACTCTGCATCATCAACAGCACATCACCTATTTATATGCATGCAATATGTGAAAGATCTAGCAACCAACAATTCTATCAACTTTAGGGCTATGTCTACAGTCTACTCCTATCTTACATAGTAAAATTGATTACAAAATGCTAAACACATGCCTGCTTGCCTTTGGAAAAGAACTTGCACGCCGAATAGGCTAACAATGAATAAATTAAGATAGATCATTAGGAACTAGCCAAGCTGCCTTATATATCAAAAGAAACAGGCAAAAGCTCATTGACATGGCAAAACATATAATCACATGAATTGCCAGAGCACTTCAATTTTTTACCCAAATACCTTTTGAGCAACAAAGCAAGTGAGCAGCACTGCAGCAGGACAAGTGAGGTGAGCACCTTCGCAGTGAGACAGTGAGGGACTATGAGAGGCGAGGGGCTACCGTCGGCCTATCACCGTGCGCCCGCAACCTGGCCGGACGCCGGCCCCGGCATGCTGCGGTGGCCGGTGGGCACCTGCCGCTTGGGGCTTTTGCGCGGTGGTGCGCCGATCTGGTCGGGCGGGGTCGCGGGGAGAAGGGGCAAGCCGAGCAGGGGCCGGCTGGGGAGGGTAACAGGAGCCGAATGGAGGGAAGCCGCCGAGCAAACCGTCCGGAGGGCAGCGGGGGCCGGTCGGGGAGGCAGCAGGGGCAGCGGCGAGGCATGGTCGCGGGAGTTAGGATGCCTCGAAGGCGGGGGCAGTGCGATGCCGAGAGGAGGAGACGGACAGGAGGTTCGAAGGGGCTACATAGGCTAAAAATCTAAAGAGGGGTTGGGAATTGTTTTGGGCCACGCCCCGGGCCATGGCCCGGGCCTTATCTCCGCCCCTGGACCAAACCACTTCTCGTATACATTCAGTTTGGGAAGCCGCTTCGTAATGCAAGTATGCAACAACACGAATCAAAGACCGATAACATGATGACCAAGAATCCAAGATGAAGATACGGACCGGGCTTACCGACTCTGTAACCTCGTTGAACTAAACAGCAAACTGAAGCCGTCCATTTTACCTGCCGACGTATATCTATACTATAAAGAGAGAGTTTAACAAAAACTAATTTTCACCTAATAGATTTAGACCCGTCTAGACCCGTATGCAATAAAGCGTGCGAGAGGCTAGTGTGATCCAAACTCTCTTATATAAGCATGTAAAAAAATTATAGCATCGCAAAACCATAAAACATATACTACAGCAGTATGGGACAAGATGATGAGAAGCTAGCCGGAGGCACACACAAGGGCGGGGAAGGAGCACCCACAGCCACAGGCCACATCACAGATTCACAGGCTGCTGCTATCGGCCGGCAGCGCCGTCGAAGATCTATCCCTTGATTCAACCGAGATGGAGCCCTCTCCGACTAATCTAATCTGATACGGCTGCCTCGGTGTACAGTGCAGTGCAGTAGTACTTGCGTCGCGGCCGGCCAATGGCAAGTTCCAGCGCGCTACTAAACTGACTCACCTGTTGAAGTTGTCCTTAAAAATTATATTTGTTTGATTTTTAATGAAAGGTGTAATTTTAACAAAAGACAATCTTAAAAAACAAAATTGAAATTGAGATGATGGTTGTTGTTTTTGTAAGAAGAAGGAGACGATTCGGCATTTATTTTTCAACTGTTATGTGGCAAGTTTTGTTTGGACAGTTGTTCAAGTTGCTTTTGGTTTAAAACCCCCTTGTAATATAAGCTGTTTTGTTGGTACTTAGTTTGAATAAGTAGAGCCAAACATGCGTCCTTTACTTTGTATAGGTGCAAGCGCAATTGTATGGTCTATTTGGCTATAAAAAATAATTGCGTTTTTGATAGAAATAGATTATATTCTTATTCGCAGGTTATTTTCAGAGGTACATACTGGACAAGGTTCTGAAATCTACTTCAAAAAAAGACGGCAGAAACCATTTGAAGTGGGCATGCCGTATGTCAGAGACGGTAGCTTTCGAGATGTTCGTGAAAAATTGTTGGCTATTATCTAGGAGGCTTTATGCTTAGAAGGCATTTTCATTACGAGTGCTCTTTTATTTTTAAAAGACGTGTTCTTTACCGGTTGCTGTTTTGGTCAAGTGCATAGCTCATGCAGAGACCAGAATAAAATTTCTTTTTTCTAAAAAAATTCACGTGGGTGCGGGGCCTGCTCAACCAGAGCGTTGAGTTCAGTTCATCCCGGCATGCCAAACTGCAAGTACACCAATCTCAGCCTCTGTCGATGTTTTGCCTTGCCTGTACGTAAAATTTTTTGCCGGCTGGGCTCAGACCATCTCCAACGGGATGTCCACATGCGTTGTCTATTTCTATTCATCCACTATTTCAATTATTTTTTTCTCTGTCTACAGCAAGGTTTTACATAGCCGGCTATAGTCTCCGCTATAGCTGTTTTAGCAAGAAAAAACTACGCGCTATAGTTTTATTTAGCCCGCTATAGCCGGATATATTCTGCTATAGCTCGCTATTTGCACTTTTGAGAAAGAAACTGTTAAACCTCACAGCCCGCTATTTAAAACCATGATTTACAATAGCGCGAGAGTGTTAAATAATGTATAGACATCCATTTGTACATTCCACTGGGATAGCCTGACTCACGCGCATGTGGGCATGCATGTGGCCGTGCCTCTTGTTTCCGGAGCGTCCTCTTTTTCTTGTTTCAAAAACAAATTCTGTCTCTGCTCTGTGTACCCAAATGGGAAAAAAAGAACTTTGTGTTCGTTGGTCGAGTTTGAACGAGTGGCCGTGATCCGCCAATGGGAACTCCACATGATTTTCTCCACTGCCGCGCCGTGCTGGCACCCCCTCCGACGCTCCTCCATTAGACCATTATAAACAACTCGTCCCTGAAATTTTCGAGTTCTTTATCACAACCGGTATAGATGTACGTACAACACGCACGTGTTCTGAAATGATCAGAGAAATAATAGAAAGAAAAAAAATAGAATTAAAAGAAAAGAGACCCAATTGATTCACGCCGTTTCTTTCTCATTAAAACCAAAAAAAGAAAAGTAATGTATGAGTATGGATATAAAATGAGATGAAAAATAAAAAAAATGAATGAAATATTTTGCATCTATGGATTTTGAGGTTTTTCACTTTTTTTCAACATTTTTCAAACTGCGCAGTGAAGCCAGCGTGAGAGGTATACCTATGCTTTTCTAGATAAAAAAGATTTTTTTAAAAAAACTCGCTCTTTTATATTTTTTATAGTGCAGATTAGCGGTACGGCCTCGGCATGGTTTGGTTGAGCTCCGATCCCACGCTACACAGCCGTTTTGCTACTATCTTTATTTATCAATTTATGGTCTATATTAAACGTATATTGACGAGTTACGGACACACGTTGGGTTCTCTCGCGTGCTCGCTTCTCTTGCTTGTGTTCTTTTTCCGTCATTCTGTGGTGCGCCGTGACCTCCGGTCCAGGTGCCGTACGCCGCTTTGGAAGAACGATGACGACCATTTTTCCTCTCTCGATCGGCCCCTTTCGGAATAGTTCCAAGAGCCGCGAGGTTGCTCTTTGGGGTAATGAACGGTTGCATGCCATGGACATAAACTAATCCCACCTTTTTTTTTTCTATGCCTCCATCACATGACCTCAAGGCAGTACTGCTAGCAAACGGACGTCTCTTGGGCGCACGCCATGTACGACTCCAACGCCAGCAACAAACTGGCACGTACCTGCTGCACCACACCAAAATGCTGACGCGAGGAAAGGTAGCCACGGGAGGGGAAGAAAGATTCCCGCCCCAACATCATAAATAAGTATTACCTTCGTTTTTTTTTTTTGACGTGCAGACAAAAATAATCTACTGCAAAATACTTATGAAATCTTGTCGGAACGTCAAACAAAAGAGAACAGAGGGAGTACTAGCAACACTGTACAGTACGTATTTTGCCTGATGAAAGAAAAAAAACGTGAGCATTTTTTCTCCTACGATATGGGTGCAGATGCAGGTCCGGCGTATGTTTTGCTTTGTGAGGAGCGGCTAGTTTTCTCCGTTTTCCCGTGAGAGCGCCAGAGAGAGGAAACCGTGCAAAGGCCGGGGTAATCTTTGCGCGGGAGCGGGACGACTGCGGGTGGGTGCGCGCGGTGGTTGGCTCATCGGCATCGGCGACAGTTGATGCAGTTGGGAGGGCGGCGGCAGCATGGCGATTGCCGTGCCGTATCGTATTCGTATCTATCGTGTGACCGGCCTCGCCCACCCGGCCCTCCTTGGGGGAAAAAAGAGGAAGCGGCCATGGCGCAAGCAAAGCATCTGATTCTGATGCCGCCTGCTATATATGGCAGAAACGGGTCGTCGTCGTCTCGTGTGTGGACGTGATGGGTTCTTTGGTTCTTCCACTTCCACCACCCAGGTACCCAGGTAGTAGTAGTAGTTGTTGGGGTTATTTGCCTGTGGGTTTAAGCTTGGCCCAAGGTCTATTACTCGGGAGAGAATGGAATGGCGGTAGAATCTTTTGACCGGAGCGGTGGGGAGGGGATGCGTGCCTGGAAGGAAAGGGTGGATGCTGCAACCAAGGGTCGTGGCGTCCATGTTTGTTTCAGCGTCTGATGCTGCCGAATTGTCAGGTGAAAGGACAAGGGATGAGTTGATTTCGGCGACGCCAACGGCGGCAGCAGTGACGGCATTTCCTGCTGTTTTTTAATGGATATACGTGTAGATTTTTTTTAAAAATGGACAAGGGCTGGATTCGGAGTACATGGAGAAAAATTAACAGGGCCTTTAACCAAATTCTGAAACTACAAGCCCATGGCTCGGAGGTCGATCTGCACGCCCCTTGCCACAGGGCCGTTCAGATTTTTTTTGGTTCAGAAAAGACTGCCTTCCCAAAGTCCAATGGGCCTGAACGCTCTGAATAGCAGGAATAACGGCCCATGTTTCCAAACTCCACGCGCGAAATTTTTTCATTTTTATATTTATTTAAATCGTTTTTTGCAAAAATATTTGGAAGTTTCGAAAATTTACAAAAATAACCTTATACCGCCGTCTGAAACGGCGGTTTTTAAATACCGCCGGCCGGCCCGGCGGTTTTTAAAACCCGCCGTTTCAGACGGCGTGATGTTGTCAGCGCTGCCGGGCGTGGCGTAGTGGGTGGGCCCGGAGATAAAAAACGCCGGGTGGACCGGCGGTTTTTAAAAACCGCCGACTGAGACGGCGGTATTTAAAAAATATCGCCGCCCCAGCCGGCGTTATTTGGCCCCATAAGCCACGGCCCTCTTTCTTCCTTTCTCCTTCCTTGTTTTTTCTTGCTCGGGCTGCGGCGCAGAGGCGACGGACGGCGGCGCGGGCTGCGGCGAGCTGGGCTAGCGGGCGGCGGCGGCTCGGGCGGCGGCGCGGTGCGGGCGGGCGGGCGGCGGCGCGGCGCGGGCGGGCGGCGGCGGTTAGCATATTTCATGCAATATTAGTAGTTTAGTTAGTAGTAGTGTGTCATTTCATGTAATATTAGTGATATTAGTAGTTTAGGTACAATTAGTTGTATTAGTTTAGGTAATATTAGTGATATTAGTAATATTATTGATATTAGTAATATTAGTGATATTAGTTTAGGTGATATTAGTTATCTCATTTCATGTAATAACTAGGGAGTTGATTAAACTAATAGTAGTTAAGGTACTATTAGTGATATTTCTGTGAATATTAGCACTAGATTAGTTTTATTTAGTAAAATTTCATGTCAATTTACAGTATTTGTATTGAATGTTTAGGAAACGCGCTTTAGATTAAATATTCAATAATTAGAATAAGTGTAAAATCTATGTAAAATCACGTGTGTGTGTATATATATATGCAGTTACATATGTACTAAGTATAGATTTTGGCATTGTCACATTTGTTCAGGTCATGTCGGAAAAAACATACTTTCAGATTTACTATGGTCAAATAGAGATACGTTACGGTCAGTTTGGGGTAGATTTGATTGGGTTTAGGTCAGTGACAAAAGGGCTCGACAGAGCAACTGAAAGGCCATTCCGTTCGGTGTATAACTGGTTCATGAAGTGTTTCAAGTTGGATGCTAATGAATGTGAATTGCACATTTCAGCAGTAACAACCAGGACCTCGTCCCCTGTTTATTGGGAATTAGTTCCAATAGATAATACACCTTCTGGAAGAGGTTTGTTGATGTTAGCCTGCGGCGTGGTTTACCTCTGGTTCTTTTTGTGCAAGCATACGAGAAGGTGATTGTTGAAGCACAAACCACACATGTCTATGATGAGGCCACAATAGTTGAACAAGTGGTAGAAAACAATGTCAATGAGGTTAATGAGATAGGCGATGTGAAGGAAGCCAACCCGTTCGGGAGCCAAGGGGTGAGGTAGATGAGGGTGAACACATTCCAGGTTTGGTTGAACAGATGCAGCGGGAGGACACCGAGGGAGATGTACGTGGTGATGAAGATTCAGATAATGACGATGATAGGCCGGTGCAAGTTCCAAATCAATGGAACAACTATGATCACTCTCAACTGTTGGTGAATGAAGGTGAAACAGTGCCATGGGAGTACAGTGAAAATGAAGTATCTGTGGGTGCTATTTACCATAGCAAGATAGAACTGAAAGAGGCTGTGCAAAGATGGGCGGCCAAAAGCTTGAAGAAAGAGTTCAGAATTGTGAAGAGTAGCCCGCAAGTGTATGATGTGAAGTGCATACGAGATGATTGTCCTTTTAGGGTCCATGCATATATGGGAAAGTATGATACTTTCTGGTCAGTTTCAAGAATTGAACATCATACATGCATCCTTGAAGAGCTAGAAGTTCAGCACCGTAACTTGACAGCTGATTTTGTGGCTCAACATATGTACTCAAAGATAGTAAATAATCCAGGATATGAGCCTAAGTCAATAATCAACAGCATTGATGATGACTTCCAATACAAAATAAGTTACAGCAAAGCTTACAGGGCGAAACAGAAGGCGTTGGAAATGAGATGGGGAACGTATGAAGCATCCTACCACAACCTCCCACGTGTGCTGCACACACTATGTCAGCGTAATCCCGGTAGTTACTTTGAGATCAAGCACTATAATTTGCCTGAAGACCCCACAAAGCGCGTTCTTCAGCGTGCTTTCTTTGTATTGGTGGCGTGCATCAATGCATTACAGTACTGCCGCCCAGTGCTATGCATCGACGGAACCTTCCTAACAGGGAGGTACAAGGGCACCATGTTGACTGCCATTGCGGCAGATGGTAATAATCAGGTTCTCCCGCTTGCTTTTGCGTTTGTTGAGAGTGAGAACGGGGACAGCTGGTACTGGTTTTTAGAGAGGATCAAGTCATGTATTCTTCAGGATCGGCAAGATGTGTGTGTCATTCATGATCGCCACAAAGGCATTATGCAAGCAGTGCAAGATTTACAGGAAGGATCTGTACAACGTCAACGAACACCGAAGTGGGTTGATTTGAAGAGTCGATGGTGCATGAGACATATGGGAGCAAATTTTCAGAGTCAGTTCAAGAGTAAGAAACTAACCACTCTTTTTAAAAGGCTTTGTAGTCAGAATCAAGAAAGGAAATTCAATGTTCTGTGGAAAAAGCTCGATGAGCTCACGAACAAGCAGGCTGCCGAACTAAGACGCAGGGGTGTGAATGCAGAACATGAAGAGCCAATTGCAATGGAAGACGTGGGTCTTGATGGTCCGAATGTGCGACGGAGGCCTGGTCATTCGATCAAGTCGTTTTCTGAGTGGATTGAGCATGAGCCGAAGGAGAAGTGGTCTCTGTTGCATGATGAATGAGGTGCTCGTTATGGTATTATGACCACGAACCTTGCAGAGGTGTACAACTGGGTCCTACGTGGCAGCAGAAGTATGCCACTGGTTGGGATTGTGGAATTTTACATATACCGCACAACACAATATTTTCGTGAACGCTATCCTAAAGCTGAGAAGGTGTTTCTGGACCACGGCCTCATATATGGCCAGAAATTCTCTGAGTATATGGAAAAAGCAAACAAAAAAGCCGCAGGTCACCGTGTCAGGAACATGGGTGTCGCTGAGCATCGATTCGAGGTTCTTTGTCGGGACAAAGGACGGAGAGGAGGAAATCATGAGAGACACGTGCAAGAATGTGTCTTGTACAATAACCATTGTGTCTGTAGCTGCCACAAGCCGAGGTTATACGATAGGCCCTGTACACATGTCATTGCTGCGTGTGGAGAGGCTGGAGGTTTGAATGCCCGTATGTTTGTGTCGCCCTATTTCATGAAGGATGCAATCTATCACACCTGAAAGTCCGAGATATATGGGTTCGCCATGGCCGGAAATTTCACCAGTACTCCACATGGTGCCCCTGATTTCATTCACAATCCCCATCCAGACATGAAACAACAGATTGGCCGACGTAAAACCCGTCGCATTCGTAATAACATGGATGACGCCGAAGCTGGCCCACGAGTTGTCATTTGCTCCAGATGCAATGAGTTCGGACACTCGTACAAGAAATGCAATAGTACAGCTCAAGGAACCACAGGGAACATACCTGAGACTGGATCATCGAGCCAAGGTCAACGCAATCGGGGTCGAACCGATGAAGTCATTTAATGTCATTTAGTTGGTGCCATGTATTTGAATAACATGACGTGTAAGTCATGTTAATTATAACTATGTAACTGTTGTCTTAATCGTGTATTGTAATAGCTCGTGGATTTCAAATTATAACTATGTAACCCATGATCTTAATTATAACTTTGTAACTGTTGTCTTAATCATGTATTGTAATAGCTTCTGCCCGTTTCAATCGTGAATTTTAATAGCTCGTGGTTTTTAATATCTTCTGTTAATTTTCTGCTAGTTCTATGCGATGTTATGCTCATTTTTATGCAATATTTTGTTGATGTTTTTGTTAAATGTCTTATAGTTTTAACGAGGACTAACGATTTCAATCATTCTGTAGCGATGGCTGCCCCACAGGGTTACGTGACCCCCAGCTGCTCGATGCAGCTACGGACATGAAGCATCGGTCGTACTTCAGTGCTGTTTTGGGTTGTTCGCTTGGACAGTTCCGTGCACGGGTGCCGATGGAGACGATGGCTTTGGACCATCGCTGGGTACCGAGGTTCGTTTCACGTTCTTTTTTATGTTTTTTGGATATATTGAATTGCATCGAAATATATACAATGGTGCACTAACCCGGCTTTTA
The DNA here is from genome assembly GCA_022530915.1 of Paspalum notatum. Lineage (NCBI taxonomy): Eukaryota > Viridiplantae > Streptophyta > Magnoliopsida > Poales > Poaceae > Paspalum > Paspalum notatum. The sequence goes on from CM039692.1 coordinate 33,409,704, forward strand.
TTTAGGTTACGTGCTTCAGGCCTCCTCCCCCTTGCTCGGTTGGTCGAGGGAGACCGACCACGTTTCAGCTACGACTTCTCCCTCCTGGCAGCACTAGTGGACAGATGGAGATCGGAGACACACACTTTCCACCTCACTGTGGGCGAGATGGCGCCTACGTTGCAGGACGTGTCGTACCTGCTTGGGTTGCCGTTGAGGGGCGATGCCATGGGCCCCACGGACGTCGGGCAAGGCTGGCGAGAGGACTTGCTGGCTCGGTTCGGTCCTGTGCAGCGTAGCGGCACCGCACCGGCCTACAGGGAGTTCGCACCGACGCACACAGGCGGACCACCAAAGTGGTGGATCCTTCAGTTCAAGGTGACAATTAGTACGACACAAATGAGACCGCTACGTTCGAAGTTTCTAATCTCATAGTTCTAACCTAATTTTAACCTTTTACAGGCGGACGACATTGGAGTTGGTGCGACAGAGTACGAGATTGCCAGGCACTTGGAGGCCTACGTGTTGTGGTTGATGGGCTGGGTGATGTTTTGCAGCTCCGCCGGCAGCTTTGTGCCGAAGCACCTACTGCCTTTCGCACGTTACGTCGCCGACGCTCCACTGGAGGCGATCCCACAGTTCAGCTGGGGCTCCGCTGTCCTAGCGGCGACGTATCGTGGCTTGTGCACGGGTTGTTTGAAGAGTTCCGGAGCGGAGCCCATCTTCGGGGGGTGTCCGCTACTTCTGCAGCTCTGGGCTCACGAGAGGTTTCAGATTGGTCGGCCCGCGGTTCTACACATGCCATACCAGGGGTACCCGATGGACGACGTCGACGGCCCGACAATGGGCTCTCTGTGGTGCGACCAACGAGTATGTGCCTTGATCATCTTTTACTTAATTCATGTGTTTGTCTAGTTATCTGCATTAACATTACAATTGAATGCTTCCCAGTTCGCGTACGCTCACGTGCAGACTAGGAAGTCTTACCCTGACTTCGTAGGCCAGTTCGACGTCCTCCGTGACGATGAGGTTCGGTGGGAGCCTTATTCTCAGGAGGCAGTCGACAGCCGCGCACCTGAGGGCCTGTCACCGCTGTGCGTACGCGACGCAGAGTACTGGAGGACACGCAGCCCACTGGTGTTCGACATCTACGTCGAGGAACACGCAGTGCACCGCGTGCTCCGTCAGTTCGGGCTGTTCCAGGAGATTGTCGTGCCTACGAGCCTTCTACCTCCACACGCGCACAGGTTCGTGATGACGACATGTTCCTACGATTTGTTCATTTTCAATATTTCACAAGGTAATTCGATTAACACAACTAAATTCGAATTGCAGGTTCACTAGACAGGGTCAGTCCGTTGGTCAGCTTTGGACACCCCGTCTAGCCGAGTTCGTGGCCAGGTGGACCACGGCCTTGGATGACGTCGTTATGGAGGGTAGGCCACACGACGATGCTGCCTGGGGTCACTACCTCCGGTGGTACCTACCTAGGACACGAGTTCGCGTCCTATCGACGCCACAGGAGTTACCCCGACGGGCACCGGACGTCACCGACAGTTACCCTACACAGCGAGACCAGGGGACGTCTCTAGCGGTAAGTTTCTTTACTGAGTTAAACACATCCAAGTTGTACTTACTTACAAACTAATGCAAACTTCATGAAACAGCACGACGTTGTCAGACAGATCCAGGCGGAGGCCATGGCGTGCAGTCGATCTTCCCTAATCATGGCCCCACAACAGCACATGGCGGCCTACGACAAGATTGCTGAGTTGTGCAGAAGGGTTACTAGGTCGTTGTCGTGGCGTGACGACGACGTTGCTTTTCCACTGCAGCCGCCGATGTTCCGTGCACCTGCACCGACCCCACCACCAGCACGTCCTGCTCCCGCACAGACTACGCCGATGACGTACCCACCGCCAGGTATTTCTTGTGCATGAAATATTCATGTAAGCAGGAGTTAGAAAAATATTCATGTGAGTGTTACAGGTACCCAGTACGGGACCCACGCAGGACCGTCGACACGTCCCCCTCCGTACTACCAGGACGCCTTTGCCGCAGGGACGTCGTCACGTCCACCTCCCTACTACCAGGACCCCTTTGCTGCGGGGTCGTCACGGGCTCGTCCCATTGACTGGGGTACGTGGCTTCGCAACGGTGCGCGTGAATAATATTCATACTCTGTCATATGAATTCATGCGTTTTTTTTCTGCAGGATATGACGCTGGCACAACCCCAGAGGATAGCTACGGAGCTGCCCAGGCGGCACCCGGTCCACCAGGAGTAGCAGAGCAGATGGCGCAGTCCTTGTTCGTCTCGCCTACACAGGAAGAGCTTGGTTACTCACAGCTACACGACGCGCCCCCTCGGGCCACTCAGCAGTCAGAGGACCAGGAGGCAGTGCACGATAGTCCCCCTCCCCGACGTACGAGACAGCCACGCGACCCCTTCAGTCACGGGTCACGCCACACTTGGGCTGCCCAGAGAGCGGCACGCAGGAGCAAGAGGGGTCGTAGCTAGTGTGTTGTCATAGGCTGTGTGGACATGCATGAGTTTGATGTGACTGTACATTATGGACCAGTACTTTTGCATTTATGTGCATCGGTTTCTTTTGCATTGGATTCGCTTTAGTCGGGCATCGGATTCCTTTCGTCTGTGCCACCTTTATGATGCTGAGGGTCGTCCCCATCATCATGTCCTCCCACGAGCTTTGCCATGGACCCGGTCCATAGCACGATGTCCTCGGCTATAAATTACGACAACCAGTACTTTTGCATTTATGTGCATCCGTTGTTTCTCATATTAAATCTATCAGTATATGACGCCTTTCAGATTCTAAATATAGCCAACTCAGATACTCATTAGCCACAGCAGATGGATGTGATGCATCGTTGCCCGGTAGCCTTTTCAGGGTTTAGGCAGCACCCTTTTCAGATGGATGTGATGCAACATTGGCCGATAGGCTTTTCAGATACTACTCAATAACCTTTTCAGATGGAAGTGATGGAACATTGCCCGATAGCCTTTTCAGATAGTACTAAATAGCCTTTTCAGATGGAAGTGATGGAACATTGCCCGATAGCCTTTTCAGATAGTACTCAGTAGCCTTTTCAGATGGAAGTGATGCAGCATTGCCTGCTAGCCTTTTCAGATGTATCAAGAACATTTCAATACACATGTGAGGTGAGCTAAGCACGACTATAAATACACATGCAGGCTTGCACATACTACACAAACAACAAATGGCAGCACCAGCTGGGAGAGGTCGTGGCCGTGGGAGGAGGGGAAACCCACCTCACCACTTTGTCTGGGAAGGATCCTTTGGGCCTGAAGAGTATGAGCCACCACTAGAGCAGTTCCCTTTAGAGGGAATTCACACTTTCGTGGGTGCACGACGACTTAGGCCTTACGATGACCGGAGGGAGGAGTGGCCAAAGTGTGCCCATGGGAAGCACTGTGTTGTGCAAGTGTTCGATTCATGGATAGATGGTGGCCGTCGGTTCTATCGCTGCCCCAATGGCTATGTATGCGTAACTATTACCGTCCATTTTATTCAATTTTCAGAGTTCCTAACATTACTTGCCTTTTGCAGGACTACTATGACATGGGAAACTGTCGCTTTGCTAAGTGGGTTGATCCTCCAAACCATCAACACATTGAGGAGTACATCAGTTACCTCAAGGATCGGATCCATGAGCTCGAGGGCAAGGTTAAGTCACTGGAAGAAGATGAGGATAAGAAGACACCTTTGGTTGTAAGCCTAGAGGATGACCCGTTGTGTCCAGATCCATTCTGCAAGTGCCCATACCACCCGAGAAGTGACTGGCCCCCTAAGTCACCACCATCTGGGGGGCATGGGTTCTACGAGGAAGGAGGATCCTCACATTTCCCATCCGCACATTATGCTTAGACATTGAGCAGAATGTGGTCTATCCCTTACCCAGATTCTAAATTCCCTAAGGCGTGTATGCATAGAGCTGCTTAGGCACTATCACAACATGCCAACCGCAAAATTGTGGTAGGTTGTCTAGGTCATAGTCATTGGTTATTGCATGTTGAAGATGTACCGTAGTAGTAGAATTAACTATGCCAAAAACCATGTACTATGTTGTGGTTATTATCTGCAAAACTTTAAACTGGGTTTAATTTCATGTGTTACTTTTCCCTCACTTTATTGTGACTTTTTTACATAAATACTGCATCTTCTCGTATCAACCAAAAGCTCAAACCATATCCTGAGATGGCACTGAGAAAAGAGTAAACTGTAAAATTTATGTCATGAAAAAAACTAGAATTATTCTTCTATAAAAAAATTGAAAAAATATAAAATAATTTTTATTCTTATCTTTCAGCATCAACCAAATGACTGGAAAAAGCCAGCCGGCCTATAAACAAATTAAAAAATATAAACATTTAAAAAAATGCTGGGAAAAAAATAAAGCCGGGCCATCCGGCTTTATTTAAATATAACCGAATGGCCCGGCGGTTTTTAATCCCGCCGACACTGCGGAGCCCTAATGGCGGGAAATGAAAAACCGCCGGACCAAACGGCGGTTTTTAAATACCGCCGACCCATTCGGCGATTTTTAAAAACCGCCGGGCCATCCGGCGGAACGTTGCCAGGAAGCGGGCGGTGAGCCGCCACGTCATTATATCGCCGGGCGGTCCGGCGGTTTTTAAAAACCGCCAATTGGGCCGGCGGTATACGGCTACTTTTGCAAATTTATGAAATACCGAATTATTTTTGCAAAAAACGATTTAAATAAATATAAAAATGAAAAAATTTCCTCCACGCGCGCTCGACGCAATCCACCGATGGGCCGTTTCACAGTCCGATCGGCCTCACGCTGTCACTCAACGTATTTGTTTCAACGCTGGCCACGGCCCGCACGAAGCCAGGGCGCAGCCGGATATCTTCTGAACCAATACAATCAGTATATATCAAAATCATCTGGGTTGTGCCGTATAGTTTTGTTCACGGAAGAAATACATTGCCTTGACCGATACAAAGCTTACATTATTTGATTTGAAGCCTATTCACATGGCCCCACCTTGTCCCTCAACAAGGTTGCACTTGCTACGGTTTTCAGCCATTTAACTGCCCCTCCTATTATCAAAAAAATAAAATAAAAATAAAAACCTGCCCCTCCCCAACTGACTACTTGGACTACTTCCTCTATGTTCTTTCCCTTCAGGCCACTCCAGAACCAAAATGTTTTCACGATCGTGGGGAAAAGGGTTTGACTTCCAAAAGGAATGGTCTATATTCATCAGGAAAGTGCTATTGGCTTAATGAGAAAAACTATGGTTATGATCTCACAAAAACAATGTTGTGCCTAAACGAGAAGTAAAAACGTTTCTAACTTCAGACAAGAATATTTTAGCTTCACAATAAAATTTTACACGTTGGGCAAAAAAATACTCAAATATACAAACAAAAATAAAACATAACTGACTGAAAAATCAAATAAAAAGAAAAGGAAAGAAAGAGAAAAGGAGAAAAACAAGAGTATCAGGCCTCTTTGCGTGCTGTGCTGGGCCTTGTGGGCTAGCACGACCTTCCTCCGTGGCCTTTCCGGACCAGCGCCACCTCCGGCGAGTGATTCACCACGGGGCGCATGTGCATCGCCTCAAGTCCCCATCATCCCGTCCGGCGGCGTCGCGGCGCCCTCCCCGACCGAACTCCACGCCGGAGCGACCTGCCGAGCGTCACCCCTAGGACGATAGCGACTTTTGCATATCCGCCGTCCCTTTCCCTCGAGTCTCGTCTCGAGGCCGGCCGGCCATTCACAGACCGCGAGTACGTACGAACGGGCGGCGGACGCGCACGGCAGCGCTGCCGATCCGCTGCCATCGTTGCTTCTGACATTCTCTGTGCTTGGTTCCGCTTGCATTGCATGCCGGCAGCGAGGGAGAGCGGGGATCCTGAGCTCTGACCGCTCCATGTGATCGTGATCATCATGGGCGCTCTGGTTCCTGAGGACGCACGTATCTGATCATCCGATCCCGGGGCCCTTTCACCTACGCCCCGGTCCATTTCGAGCGCGCCTTTTCCTCCGGCGAGCGGTGACCCTGTCATGCATGAATGGGAATACTGTTCTCTTTGCTTCGGAATGTGGTCACTGCGTATATATATACAGTAACAAGAGTTGGGCTCCCGAAGTGGGGGGAAAAGGGCCCCAAGTATGGACGGCCACATTGCTCTGGAGAGTCTGAGGCCGCCGAACATGCCTGCCTCTCTCGGCGTCGGGCCGGCCTGCGGGCGCTCTCGATGCGGCGCTCCAGCACGCCCGCACGAGCGAGGCGCGAGCACCTCCGGCATCCAATGCCCCTGCTGCCGCTCACGTTCACCGCCACCAATCATCACCCCGGCCGCCCGCCATGATCGCACTCGCCGTGCTCGCCGCCTCTGGTCCGTAGCTTCTCGCCCTGATGAGAAAAGCTCACGTAGACGACGACCCACGCACACATGGCGCGCGGCAGCGCAGAGCCGCCGGACAGTGCCCCCGAAATCCCAGGGCGCGGCAATGATTAGGCAAAGGAAGAAACCCGGGGGCAAGGCAAGGCAAGGGCAAAGCAGAGAGGAAAGGAAAGGGCGCTTTGCGTGCGCGATTCGATGCGTGAAAGCGATCACGCGTCGTGGTAAACCGCCATCATGAAAGGTAATATTGGGGGCGCATCGAGATGCGCGCGCGCCCTCCCTGCCCCGGAGATGCCCTCCTCTGCCCATCATGCTGCTCGCCGGTGGCGCGCGGGCGCCTGGTGGAGGTGGCGCGCCCCCGATCCATCATCCAGGATCCAGCTCGGCAGCTCCAGACGGCCGGCGAGACGAGACGAGAGATGGATCTGGCTGCTGCACTGCAACATTGCCGTCGCGCACCGTGCTCTGCTATAGCTAGCATAGCAAGCTACCGCTGCTGCTGCACTGACATTGTGATACTGTGGACTGTACGTGTACCGGTGCCTGCACGCTGCGGTTCTGCGCCTACTGTACAGCACTACAGGCTAGGCCACATCAGGCTACTGGCACTGATCTACGGCCTGTGTAGTCTGTGCACTGCAGCACAAAACGGCTTGCGTGCGGTGGCATTCTGGCGCGGCTGGAAGAAAGCTGGTGCGCCCCGTAGAGCCCCGGGGGCAACGCCAACCTGCATCGCATTTGTATTGAACTAGGCCATGTTTAGTAACCCAATTTTCTTCCAAAATTCACTATGAAAAAAAAGATTTCCCGTCACATCAAAATGCCGGCACATGCATGGAATACTAAATGTAGATAAAATAAAAAAATAATTGCACAGTTTAGATGTACTTTGCGAGACGAATCTTTTGAGCCTAGTTAGACCATAGTAAGACAATATTTACCATAAACAAACGAAAAATACTACAGTGATTCTACAGTGCTTTTCAGTTCGGAACAGTGTTTTTTTCAACCATCTAAACACACCCTTATACGGTTGAAGCCCCAGCCGGAGAGGAGGCATGCAGCAGCAGGAGGAGGGTGCTGGTGGTGATTCCCATGCAAATTGAGTGGTAGTAGTACTAGCAAACAAATCTGCCTTTGTGGCCATGGTCTTGCCCTTTTCCTGGCCCCTAGTACTCTTGCTAGGCCAGGGCGGCCATACATGGCCACCCGACCTGGTATGGGAGCTCCAGCTCCAAACCTTCCAGGCGTGCTCCGCTGAGCCATTATTTCCAGCCCCAGCAAGCTGCGCCGCCTGCGTCCCATGCCGAGCATGTGCATGGATGTGTCCACTGCTGCTCTTTGTTCTTGCACTAGGGTCCTGTTTAGTACTCTAACTTTTTCCCAAAATTCACTATGAAAAAGAAGATTTTCCGTCACATCAAAATGCCGGCACATGCATGGAATACTAAATGTAGATGAAATAAAAAAATAATTGCACAGTTTAGATGTACTTTGCGAGACGAATCTTTTGAGCCTAGTTAGGCCATAGTAGGACAATATTTACCACAAACAAACGAAAAGTGCTACAGTGGTTCTACAGTGCTTTTCAGTTCGAAACAGTGTTTTTTCAACCATGGGGTGTGTTTAGAATCCAAAAAGTCCTCCCAAATTCCACTATGAAAAAAGAAGATTCCCCGTCACATAAAAATGTCGGCATATGCATGGAGTACTAAATGTAGATGAAATAAAAAAATAATTGCACAGTTTAGATGTACTTTGCGAGACGAATTTTTTGAGCCTAGTTAGGCCATGATAGGACAATATTTACCACAAACAAACGAAATGTGCTACAGTGCTTTTCAGTTCGGAACAGTACCAATTTCAGGGTTCTAAACACACCCCATCTAAACACACCCTAGGCTTTCTTTTTACCAAAAATGCTACTATAGTACTACGTACTGGTAAAGAAGATCATTTGGGTGATGTGTTGTGTCAGACTGTAAAACGCAGCCTAGCTCGTAATCACCGTGCCACTGCCAACTGTCTTGGAATTATGACACTCCCCCGTCCTATGGTTCGAGATCCAGGAATTCCCAGAGCTTGATTAAAACTGAACGCTTTGCCCTCAGTTCCAAACCTCACGCGGCAACCATGTGGCGGTTCATGCTACCTGGATGGTATATTATATGGATTCGAAGTCCTAAACAAAAACTTGAGATCCCGAGGGGCTGGCACCGAAACGTGCACTGTTGCAGCGGTACACTCGGGGCAGGCAGGCAGGCAGGCCCCAGGATAGGATAGAACCGCTCGCCACCCCTGCTGCACTGGAACCAGGCTGCCGTAGCTCATACTATGGCAGCGGGACGTTAAATGAACCTGAGCGTTCGATGCGCATCCCACGGGGAGAAGAAACAAAAAAGAGCGGTGATGACTCTTTCGGTCCAGGTAATGAAGTCCTCGCGTCTCAGGCGTACCAATGGTTCACCGTCTAAGCACAAACGCCAGCGGATTTCGATTTTTCATTTCAACATTAAAAAACATTCAATAAAATGTTCACATACATATTATTCGATTTATATCACTTAGATTGACATCGTTAGTGAGTAGTTAGACAACACGGCCGATATGGACAAAAACAAATTAAATGGACTACTACACGGCCAACAGAATTGAGAATTGAGTAACGTTGATACAATGTGTACATAGGTTACATGGCTATTTACGGCAACACTAGCGCTGGGTAGCTTTAAATACCCATCGGGTCGTACAATTTCATACTCATACCCGCGAACAAAAATCATACCAGCTACAATACCCATACCTGCCCGTGGATATAAAATTTTACCCATACCCCTGCCCGCGTGAGTAAAAAATCCGTTGGATAACCCATATCCGATTAAATATCCATTGCGTACATATTTAAATAGCACAAATATAATAAACCTATGGTTGAGGTGGGTATAAATTACTTATTATGGGTACGTAGGTATGGGTAGTATGCACCCGTACCCCGCACCTGCACCCGCGTACTACCCGACAGGTGCAAGATTGTGTCCATTAACGTATCCGTTGGTGAATAAGTCATCCTATATCCGTTTTTTATATTGGATAAAATCCGTCGGGTACTCGAGTTTAGGGTCCTCATTGCCGACGCTCTATCTCCAACCACTCTTGTTGTGGATCTATCCTGGTAGCAGCTGACAAATCATGAAAAAAATATCGAATTCAGTTGTAAAATACGATGTCAATCTAAGTATCATAAATATAGAATAATATCATTTGTCACTTGTGTACGTTAACATTTTATTGAATGCTTTTTAATGTTGAAATGAAAAATCAAAATCTACTGGTGTTTGCGCTTAGATGGTGAACCATTGGTACGTATGAGATGCAAGGACTCATTATCTGGACCAAATGAGCCATCATCTGCTCTGTTTTTTCTCTCTTGCCGTGGGATGCGCATCGAACGTCTCATGTTCATTTAACCTCCCGCTAACGTAGTATGTGCTACGGCAGGCGATCTGGCTCCGCTGCACCTGCGGCCTGCATGCAGTGCAGCCGCTGGTCCCTGGTCCTGGCCCTGCGCTCTGTCCCCGGTCCAAGTTTCGCGACCGGCGTTGTGTCTCCGGGATCCGCGTCGCATGCAAACAGCAACAGACAAAGCACGGCGCCGCCCGCCGCGGACCAAGATCAAACTGGAACGATCCGGAGTTCACAGCAGGAGTCGTGAGGGAGCGATCCGGAAAGCCGATCTCAGATCCGTCCACATGTTGACGGCAATTATGGGCCGATCGCTCTCCCGTACGTTTCGCATGTGCAGCAGCGCGGCTTGTTTTTGATCGGGCGACCATTGATGGCGAGGGAGAGCTTGTAACTTGCAAGAAGAACTGAGAGCTCCGCGACACCGAGAACTGTTGGTGTGCAGCGCAGGGCAGGGAGGCCCTGGACTCGCTTTGTGCTGGACTGCTGCCTGCTCAAATTAAAGAGGCTCGGCCTGCGCGTAGACTCTGAGGCGACGCGATTAGGCTGATGATAACCCTACCGGTTACCGATTATACAAAATGCAAGGGATCACGTCTAGAAGGTTGCGTTGCCTCCCATGCACAGTGTCCATTTTGTTCTCAATACCAAGGCCTCTCAAAGTCCCCTAAAGAAACCACAACGTACACACTTGGATCCGCCGCGCCGAGGCGCCCCGCCAATCGCACGGCAAGCACCATGCCGGTGGCTACTGTTCCACGATGGATCCAAAGGACGACGCAAAGGCTAGCGCCAGCCATGATTGTTTATCATTTCCGAGCTCGAGGAGACGACAGCTTTGCCTTGCCCTCATGTGCACTTCTCCTCTCCTTTTTTTTTTTTTCTTATCACTAGGAGCTGTTGTACTGATGGCTAAGCTCCTCTCGTCTCTAGGAACTGATGAGGCTGAGGCCGAGGTGTTTGGCGATCAGATGCCTCTCTTTTGTCTCAAACCGGGCTCCGTTTTGTGCGTGCCCAAGCAGGACAAATCTGGAGGAGAGAGGGACAGCGACGGCCTAGTGTGCGATGCCTGCCTACATGCCTGCTCTTTTGTTCTCTTCTTGTTGTTGCTGCACTTGTTGGGCTGGCAATGGCACGCCACGGCATGGGGGAATGACCAACCTAGCCCGCAGCGTTTGGGCCGCCGCGTGCATGGCTTGAGCCATGAGGTGACGAGCAGGTGGGGAACGCGGCGGAGGGTGGTGGACGGAGGAAGAGGGGACGTGGAGCCGTGGGGGTGGGGTTACAAAGGGGGGGAAATTAGGAAAGCGAAAGCTCATCACGAAAATAGCTTCGTGTTTCGTGCCATCTGATCGTTTTTTTTTTTTTTTGACCCTAGGTTCTACGTATGTAGAAGTTGAATTACTCGAGGTCTCGAGCTTAATGGAAGTGGTAGAAATGGCCTCGCCATAAGGAACGTTTGTTTTGGTATACTTTGAAAACTCAAGGCAGAAGGCACTGACGATGCTGGATTCCGCCGGCGAGTTGTCTGAGATCCCTTGCATTGGCGTGATGATTATTTTTCATGAGAATCCATACGCCAGGCACCTAATTTAAAAACTCAAGGCAGACCGGCCGGCTGGGGTTTGGTTTGAAGTAACCTAATTTATGTGCTAGTAAATATACTCGTTCTGTACAATATACTGTACTGTAATACTTCCACCGTGCAGTTTTCGTCAGTTCATGCAGCGGAACTGCAGCATCTGCAATCGTCGCTCTCTGATGAGCGGATTGATTAGGTTCAGGTATCTCACGTGGCCCGTCCGGGCCACCACCACCACACAGAAGCTGCCGGCCACCCCCGGCCGGCCTGCTGTCAGAGCTCAGCGTCCGCGCCGTCCGGCACTTTTTCTGCAGCTTCGCCTACTCCGTATGTTGTTTACCTTCTGCGTGTTCTGCTAATGACAAATCTCTACGAGTCGTTACCTGCTATGCTGTAAAAAAAAGACACGCTGTGCTGTGAGTCTGACAATCGTTCGTCACACAGACTTGGTCGCTGTGAGAAACTGTCAAGTTGGAATACTGGATAGACCGGAGCTTCTGCAGCTGGTTGAATCGTGGAGTTGACAAAGGATCGGAGCGCGACGGCTGCCGAGCACTTGTGGTGCTCAACAGGAGCAGGATGGTGTTTAGAAGCAAGCAATTTTTTAACACGTTTTTGGTTGCTTGCTGCACGCCGCCGAGCGTGCCAACCGCATCATAATAATGTCTACGCTACGGGCTGGCAGCAGCTACATGCATGCTCGCTAGGCCATATCCAGTGCTAGTATACTATACTGTAGACTGTAGTGCTATACTGGAAAGGATGCATCAACTCTTGGGCCTTCTTTATACCAAAAAGAAAAAAAAACTCTTGGGCCGTAGCTGCTGTACTACTAAGTAGTTCGTACAGTGGCTGCGCTAGACTACAGCTACAGGGGACACATGTTGAGTCTTGTTGGCGTCCATCTCCGGATGTGCCAATTGTTGCCACACGGCCAGCGCGGCGGCAATGACAACTTTTGTTGGTCACTGTCGTAGCTCCGAATGGTTTGGCAAGGCTTGTAAATAAACTGCCAAAGATCAATACCAGGGTCATTAGAAAGACAAGACCCAAACTAGGAAAACTAGAGTGTTTTCAATTAATACAAGAGCCTTGAGGCCCAAATTATACTCGGGGAACACCCTGCCCAAAGTGCCCAGGCTCTCCCACACAGTCCCACCTCAACCTGCTGAGCTTGTCTCACCTCCTACGACTTTGGCCGGATGATTCACACCGACGCTCCTTGTGATGAACCAACCATAGTAGTAGCAAGATTTGGTCACGGTGGATGGTGTGTCAAGCTAGTATGGGCTGTATGTCTGCTGTAAAGACACGCGCGATCAGCATGCACGTTTGCATCTGCTGTTCCCCCCCCCCCCCCCCCCCCCCCCCCTCACACTCCGTGACACGGGCATGTTGATGCACGCACGCGCACGCAGAATATGCCGTGCTGATCACCTTCGGATCAAGCAAACTCCAAAGCAAAAAAGGCCAATCTTGGCGAGATCACAGCTGTGCTAATCCGATCGACACACAAACACGGAGCTACAGTGAGGTTGGTTTTCACAGTGGCAAAGCGTGTGCGTTTCATCCTTGGGAAAGGAGTAAAAAAGCGAACCGGCGGCCCCGAACCCCAACACGGCCAGTGCGAGGAAGAAAAGCAAAAGAAGTCGAGAGAGGCGACGGGCCCCGTGATTCCCTTCAACTTTCGCTTTCTCCTCCCCTCCTCTCTGCGCCCGCCGCCCGCATCCTCAAAACCATCCGCTCGCGCTCCACAGCCCGGAGCGTCGCCGCCACCGTCGTGCGCGTCGCAGGCCAAGCAATGTGATGCCGCGCCGCGGCTAGCGTAGTAGCCAGGTGTCCAGGGCAAGCACGCGCGACGCACCCACACAATGACGCTGCAGATGGAGCCGCCGGTGCCGCCGCCGCGGCGGTCGGTGTCCACCACGTGCGACCTCCACCCGGGGGAGACCTTCACGGGCTTCTGCGCCGCGTGCCTCCGCGAGCGCCTTGCCGGGCTCGAGTCCACCTCAGCCGCGGCTGCCGCGCCGGGCCGCAAGTCCACCTCCGCCATCCGCTCCCTCTTCTCCCGCCCGTTCGGCGGCCCCGCCGGCGCGGGCGGCGCCTCGAGCTCTGGAAGCGCAGCCGCCGCGCTGCCGGACCTCCGCCGCTGCAAGTCCTTCTCCTGCGGCCGCGGCGGCGACGCGCTGGCCGCCGCGCTGGCAGGCGCCGGCGGGGCGTACGAGCCGCAGCGCCGGTCCTGCGACGTGCGCGGCCGGAGCACGCTCTGGGCGCTCTTCCACCAGGACGACCGCGAGCGGGTCCGCGACGGCACGGCGTTCGGCGCCTTCCCGGCCTCGTCCTCCGCCGCCGCGGCCGCGCTCGCCGCCGAGGTCCTCCCTCCGCCGCAGCACCCGCCGCCCCCTCCCCCGCCGGCGTGCGTGCCTGAGGTGTTCTTGGAGGAAGAGATCGCTGTGGCCGAGGAGGACTCGGACGGGATTGTTCCCGTGGTGGAGCCCGAGCCCGTCGTCGTGGCGCCGGTGGACACGTCTGGGGAGATGGAGGCGGAGGCCAATGCGGCGGCGCGGGAGGTGAGAGCCATGAAAGATCACATAGATCTCGAGTCCTCGCAGCCGCAGCCCAAGAAGCCGCCGCCCAAGGACCTCAAGGAGATCGCCGGGAGCTTCTGGCTCGCCGCGTCGGTGTTCAGCAAGAAGTGGCAGAAGTGGAGGCGCAAGCAGAAGCTGAAGAAGCAGGAGGCCGCGGGCAGCAAGGCGGCGGCGGCGGCGATGCCCCTGCCGGAGAAGCCGTCCAAGCCCTCGTTCCTGCGGCGGAGCCGCTTCCACCGCGGCGAGGCCGGCTCCGAGTTCGCCGGCGGCCGGCGCTCGTGCGACACCGACCCGAGATTCTCCCTGGACGCCGGCCGCATGTCCGTCGACGACGTGGGGTTCTCCTGGGATGAGCCCCGCGCGTCCTGGGACGGCTACCTGTTCGGCGCCGGCACCGGCATTGGCCTCGGCCGCGCGCCGCCGCCGCTCTCCCGCCTCCCTCCCATCCTCTCCGCGATGGAGGACTCCCCCGCCGGCGTCTTGGAGCGCTCCGACGGCCAAATCCCCGTGGAGGACGACTCCCAGCCCGAGCCCGACCCCGACGCCAACGTCCCCGGCGGCTCGGCCCAGACGCGAGACTACTACATGGACACGTCGAGCCGCCGGCGCCGCAGCCTTGACCGGTCCGCCAGCTCCGTCCGCAGGTCCTTCGAAGTGACCGACCCAAAGCCAGCGCCCGCGCCGGTGCCAGTGCCTGTGCCAGTTCCTGTGGCTGCGCCGGTCGTCATTACAAACGGCAAGGATTCCCCTCTGATGGGCAGCTCGGAGTTCTACCACTTCCACCACGCCGAGGACCTGCTGGACCACCACCACCACTTCAGCACCAACTCCCTCGTGGAGGACTTCTCCGCCAGCCTGGACGCGGCGTTCCACGGCCCCGCGAAGAAGCCCCGGCGGTGGCGCAAGGCGTGGAGCCTCTGGGGCCTCATCCACCGCCGCGCCGCGGGGCGCCGGAGCGACGCGGCGGAGCGCGCGTTCTCGGAGCCCTGGCCCGAGCTGCGCGTCCGCGGGTACAACGGGCGGATGCAGCGCTGCAACAGCAACGCGAGCGCGCGGAGCTCGTTCAGCAGCAACAGCGGCGGGCTGGGCAGCTCGCGGCGCAGCTACGTCGTGGACGCCAAGCGGCGGCGCGACGAGTGCGCGGCGGCGCTGGAGCGGAACCGCAGCGCGCGGCACTCGTCCCCGGGGCACGCGGACAACGGCATGCTGCGGTTCTACCTCACGCCGATGCGCAGCGCCAGCGGCCGCCGCGGCGCCGTCCTCCCGGCCAAAGGCGGAGGCCGGCAGCTGAGGTCGCAGTCGTTCGCGCGAACCATGCTCGGGCT
Source organism: Paspalum notatum (assembly GCA_022530915.1). Classification (NCBI taxonomy): domain Eukaryota; kingdom Viridiplantae; phylum Streptophyta; class Magnoliopsida; order Poales; family Poaceae; genus Paspalum; species Paspalum notatum. The sequence continues at coordinate 33,425,061 of CM039692.1, forward strand.
GTACTGAAGATGACTGACGACGGCACGCTGTGCCGCCTTCTTCGAGCTTGCTCCACTGATACTAGCTGATGCTGATGGTGGCTTAGATGTTCAGGTGTTTGGTTGGGGAATGGTATAACAATAAATCGATTACATCCTTGTGTATGTAGCTCAGTGATGCTTTTGTTCATTTGGGTGGTGCGGGATAGCATGAAGTTCTCTTTTTAATCTCGTAATCACGTCTCGATTAGCTCCTTGTGCTGTTGTCCATCCCGTGCCTCCATTCATCCATCGCTACTGTGGTGTGTCTGCTCACGCCATGCCGGGCGCCGCGGCAATGCAAGCTCGGCGGCTGCGGCGTCGAACTGCAACCTCCTCGAACCCCCGTCGGCGGGCGCCACGCCGCGCACCTGGGTGGTCGGGTCTTTTCAGGGACAGTAGCGGCTGCCGCCGCCTCGGAAACCGTTAAAGGCCGCTCCCATATTCCGTTGGTCCCGAGCCGCGCACTCGGCGGCCTCGAGTAGGCGAGCCAGTTCAACCCTTCCTCCCGTGTCCGCCGTTGCCGCGCGCGTTCCGTGCGGGGGGTGCGCCGTGCACGCGGAGCGCTCGGCGCCGGCCGCCGCGGCGCTGTCTGTTTCCATCTGATCGTTCGTGCGGTGCCCGCCCGCCCGCTGCGCGAGCCGGCTCGTTTCGCTCCACTTGGTATGGTCGGTTGCGGTTGGTTGGCCTGCTACTGGCTCCTGGCCTCGTGCGGCGAAGAGCGAAACGCGGCGCGTGCACGGGTCTGTTTCCGGCTGGGACGGGCTTCCGATCGATCGGGGGCAGCGGGATCGGCGAGGTGCCGACGGCAGGCAGATGCTGATCCGGGGTTCGGCGGGAGGGCGATTAGGCGATTTAAGTAATCGGCGCGGCGCCGGATCTAGGGCCGACGTGGGGATTTTTCTCGTGCTAATGCTCTACATCAACGGGCAGGCGCATGTGCACAGGAAAAATATTAGTTTCGCCCACATGTTGGTGAGATTTCTTCGTGCCATGAATCCGAAGATTCTTGGCTGCGCATCTGGGTCATAAATTGCTGCCACCTGGGACCATGGAAAACAAAACTTCCACTCGGTTAAATATACGTATATTACTGCTCCCAGCGCTCGATCACAAATATCACTGCAAGTTTATTAATCGTGTCCTAAATCAATCCATTTTAGTATTGCCATCTATCGGGATTTTATATAGGCTGACATCACAAAACTATTTACTACTTGTTATGAAAGCTATTTTTAGTCATTTCTGACCTAAACGTCCGCACACACCTTAGTGAACAACGAGCTAAACTTGAGCAATGAGTAGACCACTTCAGTCTCTAATTATTCCTAAATTTGTTTAAGAAAAGCTAAACATCACCCGGTTGATTGGAGCACTCCCGTTACACGCCTCGCCGGCCCTCTCCTCACTCGGCGGTGCGCCCTTCTCCTCCCCCGGTTCTCCTCCGGCGACGCGGGTCCGCGCTCCACCGCCTCCTCCTCCTTCCGCCACGCCGCTGCGCGCCCACCTCCTCCTCCCCAGCGTCGCGCTCCGCGGCCGGCGGCGGCGGTGATGGGGGCGGGGGCGGGGGCGGAGCCCGGCGGCGGCAACGACCGGAGCAAGGAGGACGCGGCGGTGGATGTGGGTGAACAGGTGGGGGTAGGGTAGGGGTAGGTGGGGGAGTTATACTGTAATTACAGTGCACATATACTGTAATTACAGTGTATGTATACTGCAGTTACAGTGTAATCCTAGCCATCCATCTAAGATCCAACGGCCAAAAATTCAGGTGTTAGAATGCAATCCAACACCTCATTGATGCATGGACAGAATATCTAAAGCAACAGTCTCAGGTAGGCTATTCACCGGCTCTTTACGCCGTCCAAAGCCACAGAAAGTAAGCTTACATGAAACCATCTCAAATGGTTGCTTCAATTTGAGAATTGTGCCACCGTTCGGGTACTAAATGAATTTTGAAAATTAAAAAATAGAATGAGTAAGCTGCTGGAAAATGATTTGAATATCATAAGCAGTCTCGTTTAACATATCCGAGATCTATCCTAAAGTTTAGGATAGCACTCTCATACATATGAGCTTTTTACGTTTTTACTCCGTAGTTATATACCAGTATATACCACGTGGGACAGTGGCACGGACATTGATCGGACGTGTGCCGTGGGGCGATCACGCGGGAAGCAAATAGCAATGGCGCTGGTGCCGTGAGTTGAGTTCTCTTATCGCGGGGGAGGCTGGGGCGGCCTCTCTCGTAGAGGAATGAATACGAGCATACGACGAGACTTCAATTGGGGCGGGCATCGGCTGTGTACGTGTTGTGTACAGGGCCAGGCTGCGTCGCGCGGGCCCAGGGCCCACGGGCCCCTGCTCTGACGCTCCGCCGTTTTAAAAGCCCCTCCCCTCGCCGCATTCATGTCGCCTGGCTGCTGCCCCCGGCTCGATCGCATTCAGGGCGTCTGACGCGCCCGCCGGGCGAATCTGATGATGCACAGCTTACGACGACGGCGCCACCACCGTAGTAGTAGGCCGTAGCAACGCAGTGGTCCTCTGCTGCGGTGGTGGTCGCCGTACCATCCCCTCCCATCGGCAGCAATGGCGCCTGCTCGAAATGCGCCTGATGTCCTATCATGCATGGAGCCCAGCTCCAAGCCGCGTGTCCAGCCAGCTGATGTCCTCCTGCACAAGCACCAAGCGAGCGAGGCGACGTCTCATGGCATGGAGGTTTACGGTTACCCAACTGAACTGACTAGGGGCCGCATGAGTTGGCCACTCATGGGTGGGTGACCATACGTGCATGCAGTGCTCCGATCCGAGCCGTGGACACTACGCATCAGGCCATCATGCGCTGCCCGCCGGGCGGCTCAGGCCTGGCTTTTTACACGGACGGTGCTGCTGTGTGCACGCTCCAAATGCAACCATGGCCGGCTGTACTGTCCCTGCTAAGCAGAAAACCGTGAAAAGGAACGCACGGGTGGAGCTGCACTGTTTCTCCTTTTTCAGCCTCGCTAATAAGCCGTGCCTGCCGCCCAGGACAGGAGAGTGCAGCGAGCTGCCGTTTTTTCGCTCCACGGCCGGCCGGAGTACACATGTACATGTACTGCTGCGTAGAACGGGCAGCCGGCAATGGCAGCCAGGTGGTAGGTACTGCTTCAACGCATGCAGCTCCTGCATGCAACTGCAATGTTCGACCTGTGAAACAGCATTTGAATCCTGAAAAAGCTAGGATTTGTTCCGTGTTACTGTATGACGCGTACCAAAAGAGTATGATTAGCCTAATGTACATCTGTACTGTTAATGGTCTGTCTGTACGTGAGTGAGTTATCATGTAGGGATATCAAGCTCTCGTTGCCGACCTGCTGTCCGATGATGTGCAGTACGTACGTACCACAACTCCAAGCACCAACCCAACAAGCCAACACTGATCATAGCCGCGGTTCGCTTGCCACGACATATATATAGATAATATAGTAAAAAGCAAATGACTGCTACAGCTGAGGGACTGTTTCAGGGCCAACGTTGCCCTGGTTAAAGTTGACGCCTGCTTGATCCAGAGGGGGCACAACATCCTTGTGCCAGTCGTTTCCTTGCCTTGCTTGCAAGATTGTCTCTTTCCTTCGTGGCCGGATGCATGTAGAACCGAAATGACAAGGCTGATCATGGCTCATCGGAAATCCGTGCAGGTTCGGCTCCATGTTAGGCCGCCTTTTGTTTCCAGGTGAAAACGATCGAGAACAGAAATTGTTACTCCGTGTTGCTGCAGGTGCAGTGCAGTGCTGGGGGGGACGCACAACGACACTTGGCACTGCACTTGCAGGTTTCCCTTTGAAGCCACGCAACTAGGCAAGGCTGGAGTTCAACGACGACAAAATCGACCACCAATGATTTTCACCGGTGGAACGCAATAACGCATGCAGCAGATAGTACCTGCCACGTATATATTTTTGACGAGGTGGGAAGAGGCATTTCACTGCATCCTGGTCCAAACAAAAGCAGCCCATGCGGCCTATGTCGATCCTGAGCCTGTCGTCAACGTCGGCCTGTGCAAAGATGCAAACCAGCAGCCCTCCAGATTGCTTTTGGGCTTTTTCAGGGGAAATGGCCAGCCCAAGCAAGTTTTTCGGTACAGTTTTGAACTCATTTATTTCAGTGGCCAGACAAGAGGAAAACAGGTGAATTTCGATCGGAACCCAAGACAAAGAGAATCAAATTGTTGCCCTATGCTTTCAAGTATCCACATCATCTAGATTAGTCTATACGAGAACTTTTTTTTTTAATCATGCTCGACGCACGGGTCTGTGGACCCAAGTGCTACAGGACACAGCTCGAAGAAATGTAGGCGCATTGATGCATGCACACGACCTGTTGAGTGTTTTGGCCCCTCAGAATTTAAAGGTGAGAGTGTTGGCCATCGTCTTCGGGAGTAGTTAAGTTCAAATCGCATCCGTAGCGATGTGGTTTATTAATGAAACCCAATCAGAGAATCAGGTCCCGTACTGGAGTGCATGCTTCGGACGTCGAAGCGCCAAGTTACGCAACACGAGCCAATCAAAGGGAATACGGCGGCTCCACTAATTAAGGCCAGCTTTGAAAGTGGTGACAGCGAACCGGGTGCTCGTCGTCCTTCATGTTAGTAGAACTCACAACTCAGGGCCCCTGGCCCAGGCAGGGTGGACAGGGATCAGGGTTGCGACGAAACAGCAGCCTATTTGGAAGGGCTCTTGAGGAAGTGAAAATGGGCGACGAAAGACGTGGTAGGTTTGTGTAGGATTTGGCGATCGTTTTCTTTGTTGTGTTTGGTTCGGTTTCTTTGGTTTGGAAAACCTTGGGGTTTTTTTAAAAAAAAAAAACTTCACGAGAGGAACAAAAGCTGACCACGGTACCGGTGTAGTAATAGGTTCAGTGATTTGGTGACACCAAAATTTCCGCTCCGTTCAAAAATATGTGATGCGGTTGATTTTTTCTCTGTAACTTTAATTGTCTGTCTTTAAAAAAAATCGCAAGTTGTTATTTGTTTCATTGTGATTTGTTTTATCACCAAAGGTAGTATGAGTTGTGTTCTTACATTTTAAATAAATTTTTAAAAAAGGAAGACGAATGATTGAAGATGTAAAAGAAAAGTCAACCGCGTCATACATTTAACATTATAAACAGAGGTAATATCAAATACTAAAAGCATCAAACAAAACAAGCCTCTAATAGAGGCATTAGTCCATCACAGGCGAACGTGGCCACAGGCCGACAAGTATGGTATTTGAAATATTACAATCTCAGGGTCAATGTTACTTCTTTGGACTACCAATTGGATGCAACGTTACAAACCATGTAGAGAAGAAGCAAAAACCATAAAAACTATGAGTATGTGTGGAGCTTCAAACACTGTAAAATACTATGGTGCGTAGAACAAGTATTTTATTGAGACCTAGTGTCAGCCATAGGGAGTGCCTATTGTGTTTGTAGTGCTAGGATGCTGGTATCCGATCCCGTCGACATCTCTATCACGCACACGATTCCTTTACAAATGCATGACACGGCTCCTTTTTTTTATAAAAGTGGCGTTCGCCTTACTTACAAAATTTATCCAAACATTTGAAAATATAAGTCATACTTGAACCACTAAAGGTGATAAAGGAAATGGCAACAAAATGAATGATGAATTATGTAATTTTTTGAATAAGACAAATGATCAAAGTTTTGAAAAAAATCAACCACATCATACGTTGGCAAAAAAAAAAGAGATTGTATTTTATATCTAAGGCCCTTAGTTAAACTTGGGGGGCCAAGGACACATCTTTATAAGGCAATATAGAACACTCGAAGGTCCCAAAGCCAAGAACCAAGGGCAACACTAGTGTTAGTGTGTTTCTACTCAGTCCGGTCCGGCCCTTGGTTTGCAAGGGCAAAAAAAGGGTGCCATCCCAAGGTTTGTGCCAAAGGAAGAACAGAAATGGTGCCCAAGATCCAAATGTTTCAGGGCAATGCCTTTTTTATGAGAGCCGGAGACAGTAACGGCCTGGCGCGACCATGCACGGCGTCGTTTGCGTCCCAGCGGGTTGTTGGTGCCACCAAACAAATGGTCGGGGATCGCCGGCCGCGAACCAACTCCTCCCCTGGCCAGACCTGCCGCCCCCGGCACGCCGCTGTGATCACACACGGACGACACGACAACCACACGGCGCACCATCTCCGAGCCAGCCGACCCAGAAACGTCGCTCGGCTACCTCCTCTCTCGTCGCACGCTCGTGCTCGTTAATTCTCCACGGGCGCGACGGGTGTGCCAAGTCGTCGTCTCGCCTCCTGCCGCGGCTGGGTAGGTGGCGAAATAGGCGAGCCGCGGTAGGTGCCCGCCGGCCGGACCGGACGCCGGCACGCCGCACTCGCAAAATCCTTGGGTGTGTTTAGTACCCAAATTTTCTCCCAAAATTCACTATGCAAAAAAAAGATTTTCCGTCACATCAAAATGCCGGCACATGCATGGAATACTAAATGTAGATGAAATAAAAAAATAATTGCACAGTTTAGATGTATTTTGCGAGACGAATTTTTTGAGCCTAGTTAGACCATAGTAGGACAATATTTACCACAAACAAACGAAAAATGCTACAGTGATTCTACCGTGTTTTTCAGTTCGGAACAGTGTTTTTTTCAACCATCTAAACACACCCCTTGACCCTTTCCGAGTCCACCCAGCAACGGCTCTCGTCCTCCTTGAAACACGAGCTGGTTACAATAGCCACTCGCCTGGCGAGCCGGCGCCCAGCCGCTCTCCTCCCTAGTCCTCGTAGCCGTAGCTCGCTCCGATCTGCCACCTACCGCCCTCGTCACTGTCGTCAGTCGCGGCCACCTTCCCCCCCGGGTCCGTCGGTCGTCCCAGTGGTCCTAATTTAACCCACCAACCCGCCGATCACTCACTCCCGCCCCCCGCGACTGCCATGGGCCTACCTCGCCGCGCGAAGCGCCCGTCGATCCCCGCCGCGCTCGTGCTCCTCGACCTCGCCCCCGCTCGCCGTGCACTATAACCAGGCCCCACGCGTGGATCAAATCAAGCAAGCTGACTGACCATGGCGTCGGTCAGGTCGTTCGTGTCCGTGAAGGCCGCAGCAGCGAGCCCGGTCAAGTACAGATCCGCGAGGGTCGGGGCGGCCGGCTTGGGCGCGCCGGCGGGGAGCCTGCGGGCGTGCTCCTCGTCCCGGGCGCTCGGCGGCGACGGTGGGTGCGCCAGCGCCAGCAGCAGCGGGAGGAGCGCCGTCGACGGCGTGCTCGCCGGCGATGGGCCGTTGGGGATCAGACGCCGCGGGCGGGAAGTCCTCGCCCTGTGCAGCGCGAGCTTCGACGGGGTCCGCCCCGTCGCCGCCGTCGCGGGCGCCGTGCAGCCCGCGGCCGCGTCGGCGTTCCCCGAGCGGGCAAAGGTGGTGGGGCTGGTGGCCGCCATCATGCTGCTCTGCAACGCCGACCGGGTCGTCATGTCCGTCGCCGTCGTGCCCATGGCCGCGCAGTACGGATGGTCCAGCTCCTTCGTCGGCATCGTCCAGGTAAGCGCAATCTCTTTTTTTCCCCCTTCTTTTACGTCGACGAAAAGTAGAAGCAAAGCAATGGCTCTTTCTTCGCAAGAAATTAGCAACAAATTCGCTGCCCCGTCGCTGAAGATCCCGAACAGCCAGTTCCTTGCTCAACAAAAAAGTCAACCCTGCATCGCCACGTCAATGCCAGACGCGATGGGAAAACGAGTGAAGCATTACCAACCTCTTGCTGGGATACGGCCGGTCGGCCAACCTCTTGTTGACTATAGTCTTGCCGTGCGCCGAGCCAGAGCAACTCCAAATCACCAAACACGTCACCTGCACACGATAAATTTGACAATGGAAATTCATGTTTGCATTCGCTGGTTGGGATCTGCATCTTGATAATGACATCAAAAGTTCCCTAATATGTACAGGATTCAAATTCGACAGTTGGGCTAGTCGAAAAGTCCATGCTACTGGGAAATGTTTGATAACTAGAAATAGTCAAACTATAAGCTGCATGTGGTATATGCCCTGAACCTCAATATACGTTTGAAGATGCAAATCAGTAAGCCCATATGCATGACTATAGTTGTTGCTATTAAGCTGATTGATATTTTCACCATTTTCTGCAGTCGTCATTTTTATGGGGATACGTATTCTCATCCATGGTTGGAGGAGCTTTGGCAGACAAATACGGCGGGAAGAAGGTGATGGCAGGTGCTGCTGCACTCTGGTCCTTGGCTACAATCCTCACTCCTTGGGCTGCCTCCCGCTCCACCATCATGTTGCTTGCTGTGCGCGCACTCTTTGGCCTCGCAGAAGGTGTTGCATTTCCGACAATGAGCACCTTCTTACCAAAGTGAGTAACAATGTTCACCTATTGAGTTTTCTCCTAATTTTTTTTCTTTCAGTAGTCTTGCTTTAAGAAGCATGAGCCTCTCAGCCCTGAAAGGACTATGCAGAAAATAAATTAAGAATGTCTACTTGGAGTTCAGATTGAAAATTTATTTACTGTCGATTGTAGTCCAGACTGATTCTTTGAACTGCACATGCAACTTAGCATACTTTCTGGAATCTCATCCTACGTTCTTTTTTTACTGATTTCAGTTCTAGCTGCTACAGAATCTATAAATGAAACAACTGTGCTCTATTTTATGTCAATGTAATCAAACGAAATTTCAACCTTGAGATTCAATCTTAACATTGAGTATGAAACAGGTGGTTCCCAATACACGAACGTGCCACCGCTGTTGGCATTTCCATGGGTGGATTCCATCTTGGAAACGTCATAAGCTTCCTATCAACACCGATCATTATGTCACACATAGGCCTTGCGGGAACATTCGCCTTCTTCGCGTCGCTTGGTTACTTATGGATCTTTGTATGGATGTTGAATGTAGAAAGTGATCCTATTGACAGCCGTACTATAAGCAAGTCTGAGTTGCAACTAATTCTAGCTGGAAGAACTGGATCTAAAGTCCAAGGCAGTAAGTTCCCATCCTTAAGGGAATTGTTCTCAAGGATTGAGTTCTTGGCCATCACTGTAGCCAATGTGGTCAACAACTGGGTAAGGACAATCTATTGGTAAAATCAAATTTTGGCCATATCGTGTATGAATTTAAACACTGGCAAATTCAAAATACTATGCAGGGCTATTTTGTGCTACTTTCATGGATGCCTGTGTACTTCAAAACGGTATGTTATCAAAGACCTTCTAATTTTTACTGCTCACAACGCAAACCTGTTTCTAATCATAATCCCACAAACAGGTTTATAATGTCAATCTAAAACAAGCAGCATGGTTCAGCGCCATACCTTGGGCAGTCATGGCGATGTCCGGTTATGTTGCAGGAGCCTCTGCAGACTTCCTAATCAAGTCTGGTTTCTCGATAGGACTAGTTCGGAAAATTATGCAGGTAAAAGCACTGCCTGAGATTTGCCTTGGCCTTGCACTGCTCCCAGAATAGACTCATCACTCAAACAACCTGAAACAAAGGACTCATAGCATATCTGATTTCGCTGCAGTCCATCGGTTTCATGGGGCCTGGTGTGTCATTGTTGTGCTTAAGATTTGCCCAAACTCCATCATTTGCGGCGGTTCTCATGACCATTGCCCTGAGCTTGAGTTCTTTCTGCCAAGCAGGATACTTTTGCAATATACAGGTAGTGTTTCCTTCATGGCTTCATGCCCTGATCAGTGATTTCTGAAGTGTTACCTTCCACCACATCTGTACCCTGATCTGACTAAATGTGCTTTCCTTGATTGTTCGAGCAGGACGTTGCTCCCAAGTATGCTGGATCCTTACACGGTATGTTTTTAGGTCGAAAAATAGCAGACTAAGATAGAAATTTCCACTTCTCATCAGCTCTAGTCCTCAGGGTTTGTGTCTGACATATCTTGTGCTGCGTGCACAGGGCTGACCAACGGCATAGGGACGGTGGCCGCCATAGTTAGCACCATCGGGACCGGCTACTTCGTCCAGTGGCTAGGGTCCTTCCAGGCCTTCCTCACCCTCACGGCCGCGCTCTACTTCAGCGCCACCATCTTCTACGACGTCTACGCAACCGGCGACCTGATTTTTGACTGAGACAAAAGCAAAAGTGCTAAGATTGTTTTGTGCAGGATCCCAAAGTGTACCAACATTTATTTGTATCTACACAAGATTGGAATAAGATAGAAATTGTTTGATTGCCTCGTGTTAAATCGTATGCTAACATGGTTGCTTGCGCGGAGTTTGCTGATGAACATCGAGAGAGGGTGTGCGTGTCGTATGCTCGAGGAAATTACCGGGCGGACTCCGTGCAGATGCCGCGGTGCGCACGCGAGTGCCATAGGCCATCGCGGACGCGGACCTGCCGGTTGTGGGTGAGGCGGAATCGCGGAGAGCGCGACGCCGCCGATCGGGCTAGCAGAGCGGCGGCCGCGCGTGAGGCAGCCCGTCGGGTTCCGTCCCGACGACCCAGGCCACGGACGAGACGAGAGTGAACCAGGAGCCGCCGCGTGCTTCTGTTGTGGTTTGGGGGTTGCGGTAACGGCAGTGGATAGTGGGGCAGTGCCTTCGTATTAAACACTCGAATGCCAACTGGACACTTCTTAAATCAGGACGGGCACCCCGTAAACTTTGATCAAACCACTCATATTCATTTGGCCTAGTTTGATTGAATTGTAGTGGTTTGAGTGGTTTAAACAAATTTTGAGTGTGTTTAAATCCATAATATGAAAAACCTCCCCTCAATCCCTTACCATCCAAGAATCCACTCCAAACCAGATCTGAGGGGTTTGTAGTTCATTTACAACGATAGTGTGCAGCAACAAATTACATGTGCTGAGGCCTGAGGCACAGGCACCCGTACACATTCTTCGTCAAACCAGTCACACATCTCGTCTTTGCATCCTTCAAGGACCTCTCGACCTCTGTTCGTATTCCACTCTAATATCACACAGAACGGCAGAAGCAAGCCTCTTTATTATATTTGAATTGTCGTTAAACAATTCATAGCCCTTGAAGGCGAGGAAAGCCCGGTCAGGAGTCTGGGTTCAGTTCAGGAGTCGCTCCTACTGGGCTTGTTCGAAGCTGGAATGACCTGCAAAATCAAAAGTCAGTTAGGAATTCACAAGTTGTAGATAGATAAGGCCTTTGTCGCTGATGTTTTGGTTGGTAGTCCGTAGTCATACCGTCTCAGAAGATGGTATCCAATCATTTGTCGCAGGATTGCTCGTGCAGCGGACAAAGCTGGCAGATGAGTAGCCGTTGGTCATCGCGCTGAAGGAACTGTCATTTGGTCTCTCCACTTTGATGAAGCCTGTACCTGTCTGCAAAGAAATATATCTGAGACCAACAAACTCTGACTAAATGCCTCTATTGAAATGTAAAATTAAATTGTCCAACAGTAGGATCATTTAGCACCACCAGGACAGAAACATTCATGCATATTGCTCTTGATCTGCTGATACATCCCAAGATACTGAAACCTCCTGAGATCGTAATAAGTATTTGAGAATGGACAGACTGCTTTGCCTAAGAGCTAAAACTAGGCATGCTAAAATTTTAGCATTGAACCAAGCACACCTTAAGCTTGATTTTTTTTCAATGACCAAGCATTGATATGTGCGGTCTGCATTTTATACCACTAATAGCATACTAATGCATAAAGCATGTCTGACTGTGCTAAAGAGCTGAGATTGCAACAGTGGCCCGCTTGCCTTTGTCGCTATAGTTGTCAAATAGGTGTTGAGAACACAGGCATGTCGATAGTTAGTACCCGTCAGTTTGAAGTTTCCAAATTTAATCAGTTTTTCCATCAGTAAAACCATGTATCAGAGACAACCAATGTGGAGAGCCTGGGCTTACGATACAATACTTACAGCATTTAACTAGCAGCATTCGTGATATTACTTTAAAAGCAATCTTCAGAGCCCACCAAATTTTACGATTAACACATACTTAATATGTTAAAAGATAACCCTGATTTCCAGATTTATTTGTATAACCCATAGCACTTTTCAAGGAAACTGTACTACTGACTCTGGTAGCCAGCCTGCTGAAGAAGACTGAAGAACTAATAAAAATGGTAGGTGATTCTAGCGCTCTGGCTACAGCAGTCATTTCTGCAAAGTCACCTTATTCAGTGAAAATTCTATGATCAATTTTTTTCAAGGCTCTTGTGTGAACAAACTTTATTTCTTGTATGCAGTTTCGATTGGAGGATTTCAATCAGTATTCCAAAACCTAGTAGATATCAATAGACAGCAGATGCAATTAACATGACATGGTAAAAAAACAACTAAGGATAAATTGACTACGCCAAGAATGATCCTGAAACACAGAATCCTAAACTTGCACGAAACCTTTAACTGCACCTACAAACTTGGCCACATTGCTGGTCGTTTCCTGATAACAGCAGCATGGTAAATCTTGTTGTTTAATAAGGTGATGGAAAAGAGTTCCAGCCTTTTGCTTCAGATGCATACGCCGTAATATCATTAGCACAACACCATTGTTATGAATAACATGTTGAGAACAAAAGCGACAAAAAGGATTAGACACAGATTCTATAACAGCAACTGGGCACATCAACTGATTCACAAATTTGGTAGACATTTTTTCCCCTGAAATAGAGAGTGCACACGCAGTACATTCAAAGCTTACCGTGTGATGCTGCTTGTCGATGCCTATGAGCCCATCGTAGTACCGCGTCTCCACATACTCCTCCCCACCGTCCACATCCCCTCCTCCGTCCAACACCAGCTTCTACATACACAAGAGAGAAGGCAAGGCACCACGCTCGCTCACATCGCCCGATCAACAGTCAAACAGGAAGCAAAACAGGAAGGTGAAAAGGCCAGAGCGCAGACCTGGGGCTTCGCCTCGAGGTCCCGCAGCTTGCGGAGCTCCGGCAAGTCGTGCCCCTCAGCGTCGACGGCCGCGGGCTCCGCGCCCTCCGACGGGTCGCTGCGCGGTGGCTTGGCCGGGCGCCTAGGCGCCACGCTGTCGAAGTAGCCCCGCACCTCGGCCTCCACCCGCGCCGCCTCCTCGGGGGACAGGTGCGGGTCGCTGCGCGCCGGCCGGGTCGTCGCCATGGACGCCTCTTCGTCGTCTCCCTCCTCGGCTCTCGGCCCTGGCTCGGTCCAAGAGACAGTGTGGGTTGGTGACTTGGTGGCGAACCAGGGCACCGAGCCGTCGCGTCGGCGTCTCTATGGGCGGGCGACGCGCGCGGTTTCGGGCGGGGACCGGGAGGGGGCGGTTTCGCCGCGGTGTGGATGGGTGGATGACAGAGTGGGGTCCCGGCGCCGGCGGGCAGGTGGCGACGACGACGCGCCGTGATGGGGGGCGTTTGATTGCGAATTGTGAGAGCGTGGAGACGGTGGATGGATAGAGGTTATCCTGATGGGGATCCACCGCTGCTGTCGCCCAAAATACTCGTGACTGGTGATAGCGACGCCGCGCCAAGGATGGTTCTCGATTTCGCGTCACTCCTTTTTTTTTCCCCACTTTTCGGTTTGATGTTTGGTAACCTGTTAGCCATAGCCGTATGATTGTAAATTACTAGACCAGCGAAATATATGTTTTCTAGAAGGAATGTACGTGAAATAGCTTGACTTGAATTTGAGTCACTACGCTATGACTGTTTGTGCAGCTTTGCGAGTTCTTTTGTCGTGTGATACCACGTTTCATGAAGTCTGCAAGTGATCCTTTTAATAAGATAATCATTTAGATCATCAATTTTACTTTTTTAATTGATCGAGATCTAATTGTGGATATAGATTTACACTAGAAACAACGACTTGAAAGGTTAAAGGAATTAGATGATCACTTTGAAACTTTATAAAGGAGCTAGATGGCACCGCGGGATAAATTTAAAACCTAACATGCAATTCAATCTTTTTTATTATAGTCTAACACCTTCGTTTTAGTACACTAGTAGTAGAGATATGTGTGCGGCACATGCACCATGAGCAATATTTCAACCTACGTAAATGGTGGGTCTATGCCGATCATGTAAAGAGTAGAAGGCGTCGAGAGGGAGGAAAAAGTTGGCTAGCCGAGCAATCAAATAAGTATGAAAAGAAAAGACAAATACGAAATTAAAAAGAAAGAGATTGGCATCTTTTTTATATATAAATTTTAAGACAAATAAATAATTGGTGGGTATAGGTAAAACACTAGCATTACCATGCATGAGCATCAATTGACCACATGAACTTTTAGATATTCATCATCGGGCGACACCTAGAGGCGTGGGCGGTGGGGGTGAGGTAGTGACCATTGAACAGGAATGTGCAAAATTTTCCGGTCTGTTTGTCCATCCACAAGGAATACGGAGTAGAAGCGAATTCCTTCCTGCACTACTGCCGTGATCCGATCATCCGACCGTTCCGGCAATTCTTGAAATAAGAGGCTGCAGACCAGCAGTCCGTATATGGTTTGAAATCCCTTCGCTGCATGCCACCTTCCGTTGCAATTTTCATTTTTCAGACAAGAATCGCCTCTGCTGCGCCGCAAAAGTGAAAGGCCGAGAGCATCAGACTTCATAGTTCAATAAAGGCTTTGATCAAAATGGGCCTCTCGAGCATACAACATGGGCCAGGGGCAAAATGGCTGCTGGAGATTGGATATGGTCTGGCTGGTGCCTACGGACAACCAAAAGGCCGAAGCCCAGCCCATCAGCCATCATGGGCACGGTCGAAAATCCTATCATCTTCCGCTAGGACACAAACTCGCCTATCTTCGTGTGTTTAAAATTTGTGTACACCATCTCCACCATCCACCATCCACCTCCCTCCTCCCTCCTCCCTCCGCTGCCCGGCGGACCCCCACACCGCCTCCGCCGCCCCGCGTGCGCTCCACCATGCTGCTGCCGGGCCGCCTCCGACGCGGCGCGCCTCCGCCGCCGCTCACCACCGCCGGGGCTGCTGCTGAGAAGATTCAATTATTTTTCAACATTCCACCTACACCGATTCAACATTCCACCTACACCTATTTAACATTCAACCTACACCGATTCAACATTCTATGTATTAATTGTTTTTTGAAGCAGTATTTGTAAAATGTTGAATCAATCAATGAGATGTTGAATTAGGTATTTGCAATTGTTGAATACGTGACCGAGGTGAAAATAGAGAGAAAGTTGTTTTAGGCCTTCGTGGGTTTTTTATTTTGCTAGCTTAACTATCTTCCGGTAGGTAAATAGAAAGTCTCGGGCACGGTTCCCTTGTACAATCCGGCAATCCCTGATTGAATCTTTTCTCTCTAAATAAGTTCACCTCATTATGAGATTTATCTAAGCATGCATGAAGCCACATCATTAAAGGGATCCACTTATTGGCATGCCGCATCAATATCCACTGAGCCATATATTTATAACTTTCATCGATTTTCTATGGTTACATGCATGTAATACTAGTATGTGGCATATGCATGGGGTAGCACTCAAATCCTCACAGCAACGTGTGGGAAATTCATCTAGTAATGAATAGTATCTCGGTATTTCCTCCATCTCAATAACTTAACACACAAAATTTATACCGATGTCTTGTTTTTGAGAAACCATTGTCTTGTTTTTATTTTTTTGAGATGGAGTATATGTTTATGGCATCACACACGCCTTTTTATCACTCCTCTGGGCATTTGTTTTGTGTATAAAAAATTTTCCCTTAACGATCAAACATTTTTCCCTTATTTAAATTGAAAATGTTTGTTCTTCTGCTAATGATTCAATAAAAAATATCCACGCAAACAAAAAAATCCACCTGGCAAAAGGAAAAGGAAATTTTTCAGCGCATAGGGTCCTACAAGGTGCATATATGCAACAAATAGCTTGAAAGGTCCAATGTATATTTTTTATGAACAATGTATTTTTGTTGGAAAGGGCCTGAATGCCTGATGCTAGCGAGGAGTTAGTTGGGCCATGGGAAGCCACTGCACACGAGACAGAATAATAAGTGGATCAGAGAGGAGTGGCCTAGAGCCCCAGATTGTGGTATGATTAATGGGAATAATGGAGAGTTATTTTGCAAGATGCGGTATATGGGCGGTGGAGCGAGGACGTCGGTGGTAGATGTGCAGACTGGCGGCAGCGATTGGGCTATTCTCTTCCACTCGCATACGCGACATCGAGCAGCTCCCCGCAAGACCTTTTTTTTTAGGGGGCCGGCATCCGGCAAGACTCCCGGCTTAAATCCCTTAAATCCAAATGATCACAGGACCCACGGCCTTCGGAGCCTAAATCCAAACGTGCTCCTAGATTTGTGGAGACTATATCAGGGTACCCAACTAGAACTAGAACCACAGGGTTCAGAGACTCACGAAGCTATCTGCGTCGCTGTATTCTTGAGTCTTGACTAATGATAGAGCTATACTCCGCTTGTTATTAGTGTCTACTGCTGAAGTAGTACAGTACGTACATTTGAAGATGCCGGTAGTAGGTACTCGGTAGAGATCAACAGACAGTCAGATACATGTCATATCTCCAAGACAATAGCCCATGGTATCGATGGATCGCAGACACGTAACACGTGACACGTGAGTGAGGATGCTGGTTGGTGCAAGGTAGAAACCGACACAGATATATGTCATGTCTATAAGTACAGGACATGGAACCGAAGCTCCATTGTGATGTCACAAATCATATTAACAGGGCTATTAAGACCTTGATGGCGTGAGACCCATCATCAGAATGTCAGGTCGCTGTTCTCTAACGAGCACATCCAGCCTTGAGTAAGTCAGAGACGAGAAACGATCGAGGACTGAAGGCTGAAGTGATCGGGCTTGCTCGTTTCGTCTCTGTCAGTAGCCGGTGACTTCTGGGCTTAGAAAGTCTGGAAATTCAGAGGCATCGGTCAACCTTTGGGAGTTTGGGTGCACATCAAGCTCTCGGGGTAAATTCTGTGGCAGTCTCGCTCGCATAACAACAGGCGGATCTTTAACGATAATATGATGGAAAACATGTATGCAGCCTTTCGGTCCATGCAGTCCATGTCTCGGCATCTTGAGCTGAGTGTGGACAGGCATCATCCGGCATGGCGTCCCTGGTGGGCGTGGGTGCATAGTGGTAGTGGAATGGATCCCGCTGAGATCATCACCTCATCACGCCAATGATCAATCATGGCCGCCCCGCCCCGGGTGGGGGTTCGCAACTCGCAAGATTGCATCGGCCAACGCCAATGGGTCCAAGCCACGAAAGGCTAGCGCGCCGTCGACTCGTCCAAGACGTTGCCGGGCTCGATCGTCACTGGTGGTGTTTTTCTCGCTGGCAGCGAAATGCGTTGAATTAATTTAGGTGCCAGTCGCCGTGTGTTGATGCTCGGGCGCTCCAGGATTGGTATATACTGTACATGGCTAGTGACATCGGTTGTCCTGTCCACGAGCAGTCGTCTGAGCTCAGACTGATGTGAGCAGCAGAGAGGTCCGAGGTCAACATCTTTTATCTGGCGGGCTTTGTGTCTACTATGGAGACAGATGAGATCCTCACCGATCTGCTTGATTAGTGCTCTCGTGTGTGATCATTCGGATGGATAAGAAAGAAACGACGGTGCCAATCGTTCTTGCCGCACTTTACGTGATGATCAAACACCGTGTTGACGCACACGTATCCACAAACTTTGCTGCTGCTCATCTGTGCTAATTTTTTTCCATCATACCATTTAGGTCCATAAACTTTTAAAGTGCACGGTCAGGTCCATAAACTTTTCCCGTTATACCATCTAGGTCCATGAACTTTCAAAGTGCACAATTAGAAATTTCCCCACTATACCATTTGGATCCAACAAAAGCCAGCCGACCAACTCTGTCTATGTGGACACGCCTACGTGTGCCAGTGTGGCTGCGGGCATCACGTGAGTCGTTCGCATAGCGGCCGCGTGGGGAGGGCGTGCCTGCGGCGCCAGAGCGGTGAGGCCGCCTTCACATCGTCTCACTGCTATCGTCGATCATGACCACGCTCTTCGCCGATGCCCACGTCTCCTTGCTGCGCCCACCCCATCCTGCCCCATCCTCCCCTGCCTCTTTCACCGCTGAATCCACCGTGGACGATGGGCGTGGCGGCGGCCCAAAGCAACGGCCAAGGGAGGCGGGATCAGAGATGGGCGTGGGGGCGGCGTGCATGCAGCGACGCCCGAGGGAGGCGGACGTGGAGCCGGGCGTGGCGGCGCAAGAGACGGCGAGGCTCGGTGTCTCGTTCGTCGTGCTACGTGCTGGTGGTTGCGACGGCGGTCGCCGCGCAAGGGCCTTCTTCCTCGTGTCGTGGCGCTAGTGGGAGGACCTCGCCACCATGGGCGCCGCCATGCGCGGAAACGCAGTGCGCCGAGTGCGGGCGGCGCTGAGCGCGGAAATGCAGTGCGCGCAACGATGGCTGGAGATGAGCGCGGACGTGAACTGTCGTGGACAGAGAGAAGCGCGGACATGAACAGCCGGCGATGAAGCGACGAGTGACTCACGTGATGCCAGCGGCCTCGGTGGCACGCGCGGGCATGTCCATGTAGGCAGAGTCTGCCCAACTGGCCTTTGTTGGATCTGGATGGTATATCAAGAAAAATTCATACACCTAATTGTGCGCTCTGAAAGATCATGGACCCAAATGGTATAACGAGAAAAGTTCGATCTAATTGTGCACTTTAAAAGTTCATGAACCCAAATAGTATAGTGGGAAAAGTTTAAAGACCTGACGTGCATTCCACTCTTGGAAGAAAAATTACGCTGCGCATGAGGATTGTCATGCCACGATGAGTAGCTAGCTAGGGCACCACGTACTGACTTACAACAGCTCCTAGAGTCATTGGGTCCATTTCGTTTATTAGGAGTACCCGTGGTTAGCCGTGCATAATCTTGTTTCAGAGGCCAGCTGGCCTCCCAGAGTAAGCAATGGTGCATTGCACACTAGGCAAGTGGATCTTTCTTTGGCGGGTGGCGGCCTGTGGGAGTGCTGTGTATTTTTTTTTCCTTTTCTCATGGAGGAGGATATGGTGAGTTTGTATGACTCGGAGAATAGACGGCTGATAAAGAGAGAAGGAGAAGCGTGCCCTGCTTTCGCCGGCGCACGCGACCGGTGTGGCCGGAGACCGACGGGTGGCCCGACAGAGAGCGACCCACACAGCACAGCACTTGGGCATTGACCAGACCCAGAAGCCGCCACCGCCATCTCTCACCAGTCACCAGTTCCTCTTCCTCCATTTGGGGCGTCCCGTCCCACCATCATCTATCGATTCATTAGGCTCTATAGTCTATATAAGCTTCCTTCGTCTGCATCTTTGGCCTGTGAAAGGTATCTCATGAATTGCTAGTGTGGCTTGGAGAACGGTAAAAGCCCGAGGCTGCCCTGTTTGGACCTGGACAGCAGTAGCTAGGAGTTTTAATTACATGACCAAATTTTTTGTTTTTTTACAATCCATGCAATGCAAGGCCTGAAATGAGGATAGCACACTGCTGCGTGCGTATGTGGATCATGCTTTAGTTTTTGGTTTCGTGCTGCAGACGCGTGCGTGCGTGCGTGCATTTCTAGGCCCAGAACTTCGGGGCATGACCTGGAATATTATTATGCGTTCGATGATCAGTTCGTACGTACGTGCTGACTTGGGCTCGACCGCTCATCGAGAGCTGGTGGTGTTTAATGGCGCCTTTCAGGGGCCCCAATCCCCATATACATGCTGGTACTTTGCCTCTCACGGCAACCTCAATCAACGGCTCAACGCCACGTACGCCCAGGGGACCTGCGCCAACTTAGCACGAAACCATGCCAATGGTAAACATGTCCATTATTGCACGCGTGGCAACTGGCACGTACGGGTTAATTGCTGTACTAAGATAATCAGCTTGTAATAATAATCTATTGTGATAGATCTTCGCGAAAGACTGGCTATCAACCTCTGATAGTATAACTGAGCCGGTGTCAATTTTGTCAGGCACACGGGAGGGCCGGTCGATGGTGATTGACGTGGAGTGCAGGAGACAGGGAGAGGCGCGCCAATTTGTAATCTGTCCGTGCGATGGCGAGGCGCCCGCCGCCGATAGAGCAAACGGGGGTGGCTCATGGCTGGCAACCTGCAATACCAGAGACGCAACCTAGAGAAAGATACCTGATACTGCCAAGCGCAAGTTGCAACCCAGCGTACGATTTCCACGGCTCGGCTTGGCGCGTGCAGGCCGTGGATGAACGCAGACGACGAGAGGCCAGATCGATAGACCGGGAGAGAGGGAGACCTCGTGACGCATCGACGGCGTCGGCATCGTGCGTGGGCGGTGGCATGCTTGGTTCGGCCGAGGAGGGCGTCCATGTGTGGGAACAACCGCAGCCAATCTCCTCAGTTTTCTCCGCTCGCTCGCGTTGCATCATGCATCATTGTCAAACAATATCATTGTCAAACAATACGGAACGGTACGTCCCAGACCCAGAGTTGTCTTCACAAGTACAGAAGCGTACGAACGTACGTACGTACGTACATCAAATCAAAGAGATTAATCCACCGATCGATCCGAATGATGGTTTGATGATCAGTAGATGGCTAGATGCAGACCAGCTCCGATCCCTCTCGGCTCTCGATCGATCTTGCCCCTGCCGGCTACCGCTACCGGCGATCGCCGCTCGCAGTTGCAGATCGGGGCAGTCGTGCCGTGTCACTGGACACCCCACACATGATTAGCTGAGGCTCGGAAAGGACCACTTCCACTGTTCAGGACTCTGGAGCTAGCAATGGGAAGAAACACGCACTCGTGTTCAATTAAGCGTTAACTAGCTAAGCTCCACCGTGGTCCATTGTTGGCACTAGATTGGCGAGGCCAACTTCATTTAGCTTGTTGTCCTTTTTCTTCAGAAGGTACGGTGGCGAAAAGGCGTCTTCTCATACGTGTCTACTGGCATGCAGCTGGGTTCATGAATCAACAATGCGTGTGAGCGCGCGTGTCCCCATGGGGATCGTGCGTACGCATGCGGATTAATTATTGAAGCTCGTGCATATATTAAAGTGTTTGCCCCATACACAGTACGTACAAGATAACTAACTGACCATTTGGCACAATATATACATGCATGCATCATGCCAAATAATGACTACCCTTAATCGTCGATGGACTACTAGCTAGCTAGCTCTACCATCAAGTACGTCGTCGAGTAACCTACACAGGCTCAACAACATTGTACCAGCATCATATCAATCAGGGTCAGGGTTCGCTCCTAATGACATTTCAGACAGGCCATGTTCAGGACTAGCAGTAGATTCGTTGCATGCAGAGCCATGCAGGCACGCAGGTAGCCCGCCCTCCCTCGTGGCTCGACCGATTTGACGAAACCACGAGCATTATTACTCCCCTTTTACATCAAACCCGATCGATCCTTCCTCATGCTGTCATAACGGTGTAATAGAAGAAGAAATGGCCTAGCCACCCCAACCCTGGCTCGAGAGCTACCTCTGACCCGTCTTCCGGTGTATGCGCGCTTCCGATCGAGAACACGTGGTGCTCCTAACCACTTTCCTGCACCCGCCCGGTCAGGGCGGATCTCAACGTGAAGCTAGCGCTCGCGCAGGCACATCACCTTCACCTTCCGGGCAGTCTTGGTAATAACTGCGCTACTGATGGATCGTGACGGCAAGAGATCCATCGAGACTGAAAAGTGCAGTGCGTGCTGTATTGTATTGTATTGTATAGCTCACACAAGCTAAGCTAGCTCGCTTTCGCTGGGAAAGGGATAGAAGAACCGCACCCACGTAGGAGAAGCATCACGTGTAAGCTTTCTGCTGCGCTATTGTTTCTGGACGAGCCAAATTAGACGGAGTTCGCCATGGTTGCGAGTCGCGTTCCGCTCCTAAAAAGGAGCTTGTCCGAGTCATCCGATCGGGGCACCATGCCATGCCGGTTGCCAGCTGATGATGGGTCCTCATCTCTCCCAGTCCCAGCCGATGCGCATGACCCGTGCGTGGTCCATCGGATCGGACGACCCACACCACCACATGTTTCTTCCTACTCTTCCTCGTAGTTGTGAACTCGATTGCCCCCGGCGCCGAGCCGACTCGCACACACGAACTTGGGAATCCGGCCGGCGCAGTCGCACGGCGCCCCGGCCGCGCGCGGGCATAAGAAGAACCCTCCACGGCTCGCTCGCTCGCGCGCGCGCGGCGGTTGCCAAGGCAAGGCACGGCCGCACAGCCAGAGGAGAGCGCGATCTCGGTCTCGACGCGAACCAGCCAATCCACCAGTCCACCGCCCGGTTTCGGTTGCTATTTCCCGGTCTTTTCTCCCCTTCATCCACTCATCACTAGTCTCGCCCTCTCCCGTCCCGTCCCGTCCCGTCCCGCGAGGGGGCGCCCGCCCGCCTATTCTTAGCCTCTGCCGCGCCCCAGCGAGCGAGAGGGGCGCGCGGTTAAGCGACCCCGCGCACGCACGCACGCGCGCGCGCTCTGCCACCCCCCACACCCGCGCCCCGGGCGTTCGTTCCATGGCCGCGGCCGCGACGACGTCCACCACCGCCACCTGCTCCTCCTCCGCCACTAGCCCCGGCCCGCACCGCAGGCGCCTGCCCAACGACATCGAGCGCGACGCCCAGCCGTCCTGCTGCGCGCACGACCCCTCCTCCTCCTCCTCCTGCTCCTGCTCCTGCGGCGCAGGCGGAACCGGACCCGACCACCACCACACCCACGACGACGCCGAGTGCGGCGGCGTCCACCCCGCCGCGGGCGCCAGGGCGCTGCTGTCGGCGCGGAGGAAGCGAGCCGCCGGACGGGCGGCCTGGATGAGGGCCGCCGTGCTCTGCCTCCTCGGCCTCGTCGCGGTCATCGGCTTCCTGGGCTCGCACCGGGGCGGGCGCGGCGGCGGCCGCCGCGCCGACGCGGGCGATGGCGCCGACGACGGCGGCGGGCTCGTGCACAGGGTCGAGGTGGCCGACGCCGACGCCGTCTTGGGGTGGACCGAGGAGAACCTGACGGCCCTCGCGCGACGACGACCGCCCCAGCCGCCGGTAAGTACGTACCTGCGCGGTGCCGCGGTGCGCCTCCCAGCCGCCGTTGATGATCGCGCGTCGCTCTCCGGCGGCCGATCGAGTCGGTTTATTACAGCGATCATCATCATGTCTTGTTGTGTTAGCTAACTACGCGCGCGCCCATTGATTGTTTTCTTCTTCTTCTTTGGCAATAACGACTACTCGTGCACGTACTTGAAATTGGAAAAGCGGCCATTTAATATTGTTGTTATTATGCATATGATATATTGCTCTGTTTGGGCCTGGAAATCATCGAACCTTGGAACGCTCGTGGGTCAGTTGGAGTTTCATGGTTCCTATTCTGGGAGTTATCATAATAAGTAGCCGCTGTTCAAATCAGCTTAAGGCACTCTATCTCCAAATCGTGGCATCAAAACAAAACTGGTAGGACGAAAAATTGAGGTGAAAAAAAAAACGTTTTGTGATGGCAAAGTTTCAATTGTGTTTCACGTAAAAAGGAAAAAGAAAAACACATTTCAGCGTTTCCATCTCATTCAGTAAAATGGGTGAAACACATTAAAGTCTAAACAGAAAGTGTGCGACTGCTTTCATTGAGAAAGATGAAAATGGGAGAAGTTTCTTCCATCATCTAAAGAAAAAGGGGCACCTTTTCGATCACTCTGATCGCTGCGGGGTATGGGGTATTCATATGGGAGAATGATTGGCGAAAGGGACAACATTTGCACCGGTATTTGTTGCTAGCGTGACTCACTGGAACCCAAGGAACACAGCACATGACGTGAGTTCCCGAGTCCAGGAGCGAGGCATCTGTTTATCTCTGGGTTTTTTTTTTCTGCCTTTTTTAATGGAAATGTTTTCTTGTTCTTTGCGGTATTTCATTGTCTTTACATGAGATATACTTGGTACATCACTTTTATCTACATATCCCGTCGTTGTTAGCTACTGAGGTCCAGTTGTCACTCGAAAATGAAATGTTTAGATTGTATTGGGGTGGTGTTGTCGAGGTTGCTTTCCATTGTAATCGTCAAAACTCGGCGCTTCAAGTTAACAGATATTCTAGCCTCTAGTTTTTGATTGAATTGCTAATTGGTCATTTTAAATAAATAGGTGTCATGATGTCCCACAGAAAAAAGTGCTACATCCTCGAAATTTAGAATGTATACATACAAAATAACATCATATTGGAAAGATAAATTAAAATCCAATGAGGCTCCAGGGAGTGGTTTTGCAAGATTCATCTTGTAAAGTGGTGATTTAATCTGGTAGGGACAGCTAGCTTCAGTTTATGAAAGTTTTTGTACTCTCTGGCAAAGAGTCTGCCAGAAAGCAATCTTGTGTTCATGTTCAGCCAAAAATTCGCACGATCCATAAAAGCAAGGCATTCATTCAGATGCCATGCCATGCTCAGCTTGACTCCACTTTGCTTTAAGAACTAGATCCAGTTGACTGTACTGAAGTTTCCTTTCAAAACACGGGCAGATACCTGAGATATGGATGAAACCAGACAGTGAGGGTTACAGGAAGTGCATTGAACGGCCGAAGAATCACCGCAGTAAATTCCACCTGTCCATCTTTTACTGTGCTTCCTTCCAGCTGCTTCGGATTCAGCTACAGTTTCTCAATCAGGACATGCTTTACTGCAGGGACTAACAATGCAACCGTGGGTTACCTGATCGTCGATGCAAACGGTGGCCTGAACCAGATGAGAATGGGAGTATGTATATGTTTTTGCTGAACCCCTCATGGCAGTGTCTTTCAGCTAACTCTTATTAATTCCTTCACGACTATTCTTACAGATAAGTGATATGGTTGCAGTGGCGAAGATCATGAATGCGTCTCTGATGATCCCTACTCTGGATCATCAGTCATTCTGGACGGACCCAAGGTCAGTTACTCTGTACTATCTAGTAGCTAGCTACTCTGAATCAGCCTGAAGAAACTGAAAGCACACTGACTGTTAGTAATTTTTTTTTTGTTATAATAGCGATTTCAAAGATATATTTGACGTCGATCACTTCAAAGAGACGTTGAAGGAAGACATCGTGATCGTGGATTCCCTGCCACCTGATTACAGACGGGTGAAACCCTACGTGAGAGCACCCACCTCCTGGTCCAGGGTACGAGTCAACGCCTTGTTGATTCTACTACCACTAGATTGCATAGCAGCAGCTTAGAGATATTTATTTCAGGCGTGGGAATAAGAATAACTGAATGCTGAATAGGCTGATGGATCGTCAGCTCCGTTTTCCAGGCTTCCTTCTACAGAGACTTTGCCAAGATCCTGAGGAAGTTCAAAGTGGTGAGGTTCACGCACACCGACTCTCGGATCGTGAACAACGGCCTTGCGCCTTCTCTGCAACGACTCCGGTGCCGCGCGAACTACGAGGCGCTCCAGTACAGGAAGGAGATCGAAGCGCTGGGCAACAACCTGGTTGATCGGCTGAGAAATGGGTCCGAGCATTACATCGCGCTTCACTTGAGGTAGGTAACTTGACTGAAACTTTTCACAGGGTTCAGTGATCAGTCAGCTGATCACGGCATTTCTAGTTTCGGCCGACGACGAGATTATCTTCTGCAGTGGTGCACATCAGTCAGTCAGTAATTTGGCTTTAATTTGAGACAGATACGAGAAGGACATGCTGGCCTTCACGGGGTGCAACCACAACCTGACGCTGCACGAG
The DNA here is from genome assembly GCA_022530915.1 of Paspalum notatum. Classification (NCBI taxonomy): domain Eukaryota; kingdom Viridiplantae; phylum Streptophyta; class Magnoliopsida; order Poales; family Poaceae; genus Paspalum; species Paspalum notatum. The sequence continues at coordinate 33,450,682 of CM039692.1, forward strand.
GCGTCGGAGCTGACGGACATGCGGCTCAAGGTGCGGCACTGGAAGGAGAAGGACATCGACAGCGAGGAGCGGCGGCTGCAGGGCGGGTGCCCCATGACGCCGCGCGAGGCGGCCGTGTTCCTCAAGGCCATGGGGTACCCCGCCACGACGAAGATCTACATCGTCGCCGGCGAGATCTACGGCGCGCACAGCCTGGACGCGCTCAAGGCCGAGTACCCGAACATCTACACGCACTACAGCCTCGCCACGGTGGAGGAGCTGGAGCCGCTGGAGCTGTACCAGAACAGGCTCGCCGCCGTGGACTACAACGTCGCCCTGCACAGCGACGTCTTCGTGTACACGTACGACGGCAACATGGCCAGGGCCGTGCAAGGGCACAGGAGGTTCGAAGGGTTCAGAAAAACCATCAACCCTGACAGGTCCGTCCGGCATTTTTCTTTAATTAAAGTAGACTTTGGATTGCAGAGATTTGGGTGGAGATATAGTACAGTTGGCACAAGAATCTCGTGAATCTTACCCGGCTGATCAAATGTTTGTCTTTTGTCTGTGCAGGCTCAAGTTTGTGGAGCTTATTGACAAGCTAGATGAAGGCTCCATGGCCTGGAGTGAGTTCCAGCTTGCGGTGAGGAAACACCATGAGAACAGACTCGGAGGCCCATACGAGAGATTGCGTGGTCCGAGTCCAAGGCAGGAAGAATACTTCTACTCAAATCCGATCCCCGGGTGCCTCTGCAAAAGGGTCCATAGGAGTAGATGATGTCGATTATGGAAATTGTTCGGTCTTGAAACATACCGGCAGCTTCAGCAGCGGGAATGATCGTGGATGGAGATGAAGCCCTTCCCATGGCAGGGATCGCCAATCATCAAAAAGAGAGAGAGCTAGCGAACTGACAAATTTGACTATTTTCCTAGGCTGACAGACGACACATGCAGCTGAGGTCTTAGAGAGAGCAGGGTGCAGGACGTGAGAAGTGCATTGTCAAAGAAACTTTGCAGTCCATATATGGGGACGTGGAAGGACCAGGGTGTTGTTGATGTAAGTAACAGAGCAAGTCTAAATGGAAAGTGCTTCACTATGGCTGCTGTTCGTAGTCCTTGGTATTTCTGGTTAGTTTGGTTTCGGAGGCACCCTACATTCCGATGGATTCATCATTATATCTTGAAGAATAATTTATAATGCTCTGTTTGTAGGCCTCCGGGACCGGATGTGTATAGTAAAGAATGAACAACTGATAGGTCTGAGTAGTTTCGTAATCTTGCCTCAGAAATTTTCAGATAATTCAGTAAAAGAAACCACCAGTCGCAAGAGTTGCGAAATGCACGACAGAAGTACAGAACCCATCACAATATTCCCCCACCTGCACTACCCTCAAACAGGGGCAAACTTCTTGGGTTGTCTATTAGACGAGTGCTCTTTTGTCTCAATACTCAATAGGTTGTTTGTCGAGTTGTAAATCCAATGCGCTTTACGCATTGTGTACGGACTAAAGCAAGGTTAATAACAGTAGGCTACATGAGATTGTCATGTCATAGCCAACTAAAAACTCATACAATAATTTTTTAGTATAAGCTGTAAATAATACCTAGTTCACTTTTTCCTCTCACAAAAGTCTTGAGTCCACAGCCCACCTTGAGCTAGCTATAATTAAACAGTCCGTTTTCATCCTCTCACCATTTCTCTTTCTTTTATATCGCTATAAATATAATATGGCATTCCTTATAGTCCGCTTACATCACCTTATTATATTTGCTCTAAACATTACTTTTTCCTTATTACAATCCGTATTCATGAAAAAAACACTCAACACGCCTCAAACTCCTACCCTGCTGTTGGTATCACGTTTTATTATTTAACTAGATTCTATAACACAACACACCCAGATGTTTTTAATTAACATACACACAATAAAATTATTTGTTATAATAAAATATAGAGGATAAAATATAAAATAAGACCAAAACTTAACATACATATGCAGTTTGGGGCTATTTGGAATCAAAGTTTTCCAATACTATTGTATTAAAATACCATGATTTATATTAATTTCTTATTTTATCATAGTATTTCTCTTTCCACTAAAATCATACTCTATCCATTCACAATGTATAACACAGTTGACCTTTTTTTTCAAAACTTCGATCACAAATATATTTCTCTTCTCACTAAAATCATACTCCCTACAGTTCACAAATGTATGACAAGATCGGTTTTTTTTTTTGCCACCGCTGAGATCCAGCAAAAATTTCTTTTAAAAAATAGAATAAGTTGCACGACCCGTTCAAGCATCAGGTCGGATTGGGTTTAGGTTAGGCCACAGGTCTTTTAGCCCGTGCCTAGTGCCAGGTGGAAGTCTGTCTATCTGTCGTCCGAGTGTTTCATCGGACTGTGTCAACCGGTTGCTAGCAATCATTAAATCACCTGATTTTTTTGTGCACCCAGATTCGAGTGTTGCTCTGCATTCCATCAACTGAATTTGGAAAGCTGTCAACCGGTTATTACTAGCGGGCATTTAAACACGTCAGGTGGTTGTTAGTATTCCATTACACGATATTTTGTGCACTCTTACGAAAATACACACTAGATAAAAAAAAATCCACTGTAATTATACTTTAAAATGGTTACAGTGTAAAAACATACTTACAATTTATGACGTAATTACAGTTAGATTACACTGTAAAACATACCTACAATATTTACAATATACACAATTATCTCACTGTAATTATAGTGTAAATGTAGTTACAATGTAATTATATATTGTTGTAATTTACAGTGTAATTCTTGAGGAAGACGAATATCTCCTGACTTAGGCCATACACTATAGAACTCTCTAAAGCAGTTCCCTAAAACACTGTTTGGCACATCCACGGTGGATAGCCTTACCTACCTAAACGAATGCCGCTTGAAACTTACTGTGCCGTTTTTAAAAAAAAAAATCCAAACAGTTACTTCTGACACCTCTGGTCGTCAGTCGTCGCTGAGCGTACGTACGCAGACAGAGTGTGAACGGTGCATGTATCCATCTCTGCAGCATGCACGGCAGGATGACCAGGTGGAGGCCTGCATGCACTGCACCTTCCCCTCCATTGGTGGGATTAGCTCTCGATCTTGCGTAATCAACGGCCACATAATCGCGTGATCAAATGTTTCAAAACACACGGTTGATCTTTAGCCTTTTTCTTTTTTTATCACATGGGATTGGGTTTTTGATAAAAAAATCATGGCCCGTGCGACAGTGCTCGTCCCATCGAATGTTGCGCGTAAGTTAGTGTTGCCAAGCTACATGGCAATCTGCAATCACTTTTTCAATTGCCCCTATCAGTTCAGGCACACATACAGTTCCAAGATTTAGAAGAGAAACTGAACACTTTGGTTTTAACTAACAGCAAGGATGTTTGGAGCTATTCTTGGGGCTCATCTTGCTTCTCCACAAAGAAAGCTTACAAGCTGCTCACAGGAGAAAGACAGATTCACGCTAGCTTTGTTTGGCTTTGGCATTCCTTCTGTCAACCAAAACACAAGGTATTCTTTTGGTTGCTCCTTAATGACTGTCTTTCAACCAGAGAGAGATTACAAAGGCGGCATATGTCTCTACCTTCTTACAGTTGTGTCTTGTGTGATGAGAATGCTACAGAGAGTCTCAACCATTTATTCATCCATTGCTCGTTTGCCAAGAATTGTTGGGATCTTCTGGGTTTATCTGTACCAATCAACTGCTCGTTGCTGCAAGTGCTGGAGTCTTTCAAAACAAACTTACATGTACCTTTCTTCATGGAAATTATCATCACTATGGCTTGGAGTATCTGGACAGAGAGAAACAATTATATCTTCAGAGGCATTGACCCAACAGTTATTTCCTGCAAGCGCTCTTTTAAAGAGTTGTTCTCGCTTTGTCTGGTTAGATCCAAGGCTTCTCTAGTTCCCAAGCTTAGAACTTGGCTTGAAAATTTTCATTAGCTTAAACCTTTGGTGCTTGGCCCTCACTGTACTTCGTTGTAATTCTTAGCCCCTCTCCCTTTTCTCGCTCCCTTTGGCTTGTAACTCCTTTGGTACTTTGTTTTCTTTTATAATTTACTTTTTGCTGTAGGGGGAAACCCCTCCAGGTTCGTCAAAAAAAAAAAAATAAAGCCCATGCTCGTCCATTGCAAACAATACGGGAAAAAAAACATGTTGGGATGGGTCGACACACATAAGTAAAAGAGCCCAATACGTGACTGTATCTGAATGGTTCGGCAGTTGGGCACAAATCCGAATGGAAACAGGATAAATAAAAGAAAAAGAAATCTACTTAGGGAACGAAAAAGAAGAAATCCTATTTTGGACGCTGGGCCAAACAAATGCAGCATCCAGGGCCCGGTCCATATTTCAGGCCCAGGTGTGCGCTCGCTGGCTCGCTCGCTCTCGCTGTTTTGGTGGTGACGGCTGGGCGACCGCCGCCGCCATTCTACCCCTGGTGCCCAGGCACCCAGCCCTTCGCCGGCGACGTCGCGACGAGCACCTACCAGGTATGCCACCTCTTCATCCCTTCCTGCTGTCCGAGCACCCAACAATAGCTTAAGCTATTCGTCTGTTTGTACCCGGATCTGATGTAATCACAAGTGTCTGCATCCTACAACTTCGATTTTTTGGGGCAAAGGTTTTTGGGTGTACACACCCGTTTCCTTTACGGGGTCCGCCGCTGTGCGTAGTGAAGGGATTTCATCAAATTCAAACGGCTCTTATCGAACACAGATGAACGATTAGTTAGTTTGTTTTACCTTTGCGATTTGTTGGGGGCTTTTAGCAGCAGCGATCATTTAGTCCTCGCTACTTCGGGGGTCTTTGCGATTACTGGGGGGTGGGGGTGGGGAGATTTAGCAGCAGCGATCATTGAGTCTTGGCTGCTTCGGGGGTCTATGCACATTGAGGTAGTTATGGGATCAAATTGGAGCGTCCCTTATCGAGCCCAGCCCAGCGAAATGATTCGTTAGTTTTTCTGTCATTCTACACAGTTAATTTACAGTTATTGGTTGTGCTATTTTGGGTTACTCCAGGTTCGTACATGAGCGTGGTCTTCCCATTGAGAAGTCAGGACTAATCAAGTATGGCTTCAAGGGCAATCATTAGGAGAAGGAAGTCTCTCTTGGATCACTTTAACAGACCTACCGTTCCATCTGCTGCCTTCTCTAGCTTCCAACATGCAAGACTTGGTTCAGAGGTTGAGCCAAGAACAGCACAACGCTTCCTCGAGCAAAGCTCTGTGGAGTCCAAATGCCAGAAGGAGCAGCACAGTGTGAATTTGATCAAGAAGGATCTGCTAGGTCTTGGTAACTGGTTTCTGCGACGCCCAGCTCGTGCGATTTCTCTTTCTCATGGCGGAATTGGAAGGGATCAATTTGAGTTGCCTTTGGGAGCTAGATCTTTGCTGCAGTCAGTCCGCAAAGCATCAACTGCAACTGCAGGGCAGCCTAAGATGGATACAGATGATGAACAGAGGGAGGATCAGAAGCAGAATAAAAAGAAAAAGGACGCATCCCCAGAAGAATGTGATCAGGCTGTGGAAGGCCTAAGCACTGCGAAAGCTAAAGCCAAATCTAAGCAGGTGCAAGAATCTCTGAAGGCTGGCCAATCAGTTATACAGAGATTTTGGGCAAGGATTCTGGGTATCGGACCTGCTCTCCGTGCTGTTGCTTCAATGAGCAGGTCTCAGTTCTTTTTTACCCTACTTAAATTCACGATTATAAGAAGAACGAATGTTGTAATTTACTTAACAATGTTTTGTTTGTTTGTTTGTTAAGGGCTGATTGGGCAGTAAAGCTTAAGCATTGGAAGGATGAATTCGTTTCTACACTGCAGCATTACTGGTTAGGTACAAAACTACTCTGGGCAGATGTTAGGATCTCATCAAGATTGCTTGTGAAACTTGCTGGCGGGAAGAACCTTTCGCGAAGAGAGAGGCAACAGCTGACCCGCACAACAGCGGATATCTTCAGGCTGGTACCATTTGCTGTGTTCATCATTGTCCCATTCATGGAATTCTTACTGCCAGTGTTCCTCAAGTTGTTTCCAAATATGCTTCCATCAACTTTCCAGGACAAAATGAAAGAAGAGGTATGTGTTTGACTATTTGCAAGTTGCACTGCCTGAAGTTATATTGCTTAGCTGCCATTTGCCTCACTGCCTCTGCAGGCGACATATTACCATAAATTTATGTCACAAACCATCTTGTGTACACTATTAATACAGTAATGCGATTGAGTGGCTTACCCTGCTGATGCACTTTGTATGGAAACCATTTCGTGCCGAACCTGGTAAACGAGCAAATAGGTGGTCTTTCCAGAAATGTGAAACAAAAGTTTTTCCCTTGCATCTGGGTCTCTTTTACTTTTTCGTTATTTCGTAATCCCCAGGGTATGATACCCTTTAGCTTCACAGTGACAAGTCATTTTCTCATTACTTTGGCTCTTTCATTTTCTATTTTTATAGGCATTACGATCGTTGGATTTCAAAGACATGGGCTTCATTTTTTTAGCTTCTTATTACCTGCGGGAGTCCCACTGCCATTAGCACCTTTTTTAGTACTTCTTGAGCTAATCTCTCATTGTTTTCGTGCATTAAGCTCAGGAATACGTTTATTTGCTAATATGATGGCCGGTCATAGTTCAGTAAAGATTTTAAGTGGGTTTACTTGGACTATGCTATTTATGAATAATATTTTCTATTTCATAGGAGATCTTGGTCCCTTATTTATAGTTTTATCATTGCGACCTGATTGGCTCAAGGGTGTTCTTATTTCGTGTACAGGAAGCGTTAAAAAGGAAACTAAAAGCAAGGATGGAGTATGCAAAATTTTTGCAAGATACTGCAAAAGAAATGGCAAAGGAAGTTCAAACATCGCGCAGTGGAGAAACTAAACAGACAGCTGAAGATCTGGACGAATTTTTGAACAAGGTATAAGTTCTTTATGCACTTCATTGTCACTGGAATACTTATGTACAGTGAGCTTCTTTCTATATTATTGGATGATATGCATTGATTGTATTCAGGTTAGGAGAGGTGAACACGTCTCTAATGACGAAATATTGAATTTCGCGAAGCTATTCAATGATGAACTTACTCTGGATAACATGAGCAGGTTAGATATTCAATTAGTATTCTGTATAAAATATAAATTCATAATCAGAATTACACCAGTGACTAATCAGTTGATTGACATTCCTGCAGACCGCGCTTGGTAAATATGTGCAAATATATGGGTATCCGCCCATTTGGTACAGATCACTACTTGAGGTTCATGCTTCGCAAAAAACTGCGAGAGTAAGCATATTTAAATGAGAAAGATAACTTGATGATAATTAACTTGCATCTGGGGCATTATGTATACTTATCTGCATGTGTGGATTTAATAGAATTGGTCAATTTTGTTGATCAAGTCAAACAGTGATGGAACTTTGGGTTGATACTATCTTTTAGAAAGCTCATTTTGAAATTATCAAAACAGAATGATTCTAGTTGGACTGCTAATAGTAAAAACACATGCATTAATTTCGAGTGAAGACTTTGTAAATGGGCAGTCTTTCTGTGGCTGTGCAAGCTTAGCAGACATTTTGTACCGTCTCTATTTTGTTTATATTTTACTCTCTGCACCACTGTATATTTTTGTTGTCAAATAGTATTATTTAGGTTCAGCACCTAGATTTGTTTTATATCTATATAAGAAAGCTTCATGATTATTTATTTATTTTACTTGAGTTACTAGTTTACTTGCCATCTGTTTATCGCTGTTTGCATTAGGTTCACTGCAGTTTGAACTGTCTTCTTAAAATGCTCGCGCAAAATATCTGCTTGTTTTGTTTACAGTCCTTATCTTTGCAGCATTAAGAATGATGATAAGATGATTCAAGCCGAAGGAGTTGAATCTCTTTCTGAAGAAGAGCTTCGGCAAGCATGTCGGGAACGTGGTCACCTAGGCCTGCTGTCAACTGAAGAGATGCGCCAACAGGTTTGTTGCATTACGATGTGCACATGATCTAATGTTGTACACTTGTATTATCTTGAATAATTTACTTATTCTTGTATTGTACCTACTTCTATTCTGTCCAATCATATTGCAGCTCTTTGAGTCATCCATTCTTGTTCCAAATTACAAACCACTTTTATCTTTTGGAGACAGATTTTCAACTGTCTCTCTCCATTCGTTGCCCTTCATTTATTTGCAACAGCACATGCAAGATTAGTTATTTCTGATTTAGCTAGACTAGCCATCTCCGGCAGCAATAGATTCTGTCCTGGCAACATTGTCATGCCTTAGCACAATGTGCCAAAAATTGGAATGAATTATGTAATGGAGTATTATTCATGTCAAAGAATGCATGTTTGCTCCTTTTTTCTCCTAACCTTAAGGGCTTCTATAGCTGCTCAGTGCCATGCTTATCAATATTAGTAGCCATTTTCTCTTTCTCTTCTTTTTTTCTCTATTAAATATTAACTGTCATATTAAGTGCTAGAGTTTGTTTGCTTCAAAAGGATATTTGTAAAACGTGTTCCAACTTCCAAGTTTGAAGTACTGTTGAAGGAAAGCTGTAGCACTTAGCTTCCGCTTTGAGTTAAGCATAAATGAAGTTGTTTTGCTTTGCATTTGTTTTTTAACCAAAATTCTACCCCATTGATGCCAAAATTTCGTGTATATAGCAGCTATGTAAATACATGATAATCTGTATTACTAAATTTCATTAAAACCTCGTTTTGCACCCAGCTCCGAGACTGGTTGGACCTCTCACTTAATCATGCTGTGCCATCTTCACTTCTCATACTTTCAAGGTAAGTTTGGTTGATACATTGCAACTTGTTATGTTATTACTGTCCGTGCTTCGGTTTCCATTCTTATAATTTGTAATGCTTCCAGAGCATTTACTGTGTCTGGGAGAATGAGGCCTGAAGAGGCTGTTGTAGCAACACTATCTTCTCTACCAGATGAAGTTGTGGATACAGTTGGGACAGTATTGCCATCTGAAGATTCGGTTTCTGAGAGGAGAAGAAAATTGGAATTCCTTGAGATGCAGGAAGAACTTATCAAGGTGATATAGAACAGTAGACTGAAATAATGTTCCTGTTTCTTATCAAGGTGATATGTACATTTATACATGACATCTGGGTAGATCCACTGCAGGAGCAATGTTGTTAGGTGATAGAGAACTTCCCTTCACTGAATGTGCATTTGCTCACTGCATAGTATTGTGGGGGGATTGGCACATTCTCGCTCCTAATTTTTTAATTTAAGTTCCATTCAATCCACAAAACAAAATCATCCCAAGTACTTGAGCCATATATTTAGTATTTTTCTAACAACCCAAACTTAGATGCACCCCGGATAGTCTGATATTTTAAAATGTCAACTTTATATGCTGGTGTTCTGCTGTGAACTGCTTACATCTCATGCTTGAACCTCTTAGGATTTCCTGTTCGTATCTTGTCATCTGTTAGATATTCTGATGAAAGAGGACAAAATTATAAAGGTTTGGTTTCAATATATAGATATTAGGCCCAATCACATATGATTGGCAGACAAACTGAAGCCTATTTAAAGGGCCTGGACATAATCCCTGTACATCCAAACAAGCCTATACTACTATTCCATGGCCAAGCTGAAACTTGTTCAGTTGAAGAACTAAATCGAAAATATTTTTATAATAGAACCCGGTCTTGATATCCCTGCCAGTGTACAAATTTCTCAGTGCATGGTTTATGCTTTCCCTGCTCTCGACCTATTAAGCTCATCAATTTCCTTTAATCATACTAGATTTAATGTAGAGTACTTTTATCTTTCGTCTGTTTGTTCATAAGACAAATTGTTGAATTGGATCTACTAATGCAGTTTCCTTAACAATTATCCAGTATAGGAATCATCTTTTGTTTACCTTTCTAGAATCTTTTTATTATGTTGCAAAAATGTGCTGTTGCTGATGTGTTTTACATATAAACAAAAATTCAGGAGGAAGAGAAAAAGAAAGAGAAAGAAGAAAAAGCAAAACAAAAGAAAGAAGAGGAGGCAAAGCTGGAAGAACCAAAGGCTGCTGAAGAAGATTTAGCTTTGAAGGAAATGGCTGATGCTACTGCTAGGGAAGAAGAAGAACTGAGAAAAGCAAAAGAACATGACAAGGAAAAGCTGTGTAATATCAGCTGTGCATTGGCTGTGCTTGCATCTGCCTCTGTATGATCCTAGTTGATCTGTGTCCTTTTATTAGTAACTTACTAACTTTACATATGGCCAGTAATAGCACCATAATTCTAGAACAATTGTCTCTCAGGCCTTTTTCTTACTTTTATCTATGCATTGCAGTCTGTTAGCAAGGAGCGTCAAGAGTTCCTGAGCCTTGTCAACAAAGAGGTATGTGAAGTGGGATTAAAGCAACAACTATTCATACATTCACCTTAGCATATACTGTGTCATGGAGGTTTAATAGGATTTAACTATCCAAATGTCCCAATGCAGATAGAGCTATATAACTCCATGCTCGAAAAAGAGGGTACTGAAGGCGAAGAAGAAGCGAAGAAAGCATATTTAGCTGCTAGGGAAGAGCCAGATCATGATGCTGATGTCGCTGCAGAAGAAAAGGTCTCGTCAGCGTTGATTGAGAAGGTAAGAAACCGTTAATGCATGTTATAGCGTTAATTAAAATTTGTACATATGTCCTGTAGTGTGTTTCCTACAATACTATTCTCTGCCGTCAAACTAGTTTCAGATATTTCACATTAAAAACTACAAATAGATATCTGAAAAGTTTAGAGGTAAGAGTGCACTGTTAGTTGATTTACAGACAGTTCTCTCAAATGATTGTAACTTCAGCCTATCCTTGATGATACTTAACAATTACTGGGCTTTGTTTTTTAGTTTCAAGGATTATAAATATCGATGCATCTTAAAAAGCTGAACAAAATTTCCTAAATGGAAGTATTATATCTTTTGAAGTTTTGGTAGCTACTTAGAGATACTAATCGTAACAAATGGATCTATCGTAACAAATGGATCTGGTTGGTAACTATAGCAAACTCACTGGCTGAGTGGCCATTTCCCTTGGCATTTTAGAAGCCCATAAAAGAAACACGCATGCTTTCATTCTTGTGATGTGCCATTTTCAGACGAGTCATTAATTTATACTGTGAACTACTAAACTCTAAACTGCTATTTGCCCTGGAATGCTGATGAAGCGGTATGTACACAGCAAGAATGGTTCAAATTCAAACCTGAATCTAGTTCACAAAATATTATATCCTAATGTAGTTAACTATGATCTGTTCGAGTTTTAGGTGCTCAGTTGCAGAATAAACTACCATGTTCACTCTCTCTTTTGATTAACATGCTATATTTCAAAATATAAGGCATCTCTGTGAATTCATCAATGTTTTTCTTTGTTTTTCATATCTTCTCTCAAGTAAACACCGTCACTAAGTAATCTCTCACATTTCCATCGTGCTTATAATAGGAATAGTTTGATCACTTATTGTTATATTTCTCTAGGTTCTGTGACTTAATCTATGTGCTCACTAAAACTAAAACTAAAAATTGGAGTATGTAATATCAGTAGCAAAGCAATAGTCTTAAAAGATACCCCGTCCGTCCCAAATTATAAGAGGTTTTGGCCCTCGCTCCCTCTGTCCATGTTCGGATGGATGTTGATGAATCTTGAGACATATTCAAAACAAATACATGATACATGTTATATTGCGTGTATGGTATATCTATTCGAGACTCAAAACCTCTTATAATTTGGGACGGAGGGAGTATCTAGTTTCATGAGTGATTTCTCCATCTAAGCCTCACAAGAAGTCCAAGGGTAGGCAAACCACCTGTGATATTGGTTATTCATATTCAGGGATTGGTTATTCAGTTGAATCACATGATTTTACTGCATTCAGGTTGATGCTATGCTTCAAAAATTAGAAAAGGAGATTGATGACGTGGATGCGCAAATTGGAAACCGCTGGCAGCTGCTTGATAGGTATGTCGCTTCTATGTTTGAAGTTATTTAATGTTGCATGATAGTCAGCCAGTGCATATTTTTGCTTGTTAATTCCTGATTATATGGATTCACAATGTTGTTTTGTATTCTTTTTTTCGTTAGGGTGTGGTTACTCTGTTGACCTTAAGCAGCACATTTCTTTGCCACCTGTTCTTGTGATTTACTCAACCATATCCGTCTAATTAATTGTGTTTATGGTACATGTAGAAGACACCATTATAGCTACATTGTTTCATATTGCTAAATCCTGAACAAGATATGTAAGACATCGTTATTCAAGCAGAACTGTCATTTCCAGTCAACTTACGCCTATGACTGAGTGCTTATCCTGTATGAGGTGGAAAACTTGGTTGGTCGTTGTGAGCAAAATCACCTTGCTCATGTGCCATCAGCATGCCGATATAATTTACACTTAATGTGCAGGGACCATGACGGCAAGGTGACTCCCGAGGAGGTAGCGGCGGCAGCAGCCTATCTCAAGGACACCATAGGGAAGGAAGGCGTGCAAGAGCTCATCGGCAACCTTTCCAAGGACAAAGGTCCGTTCCCCCCCCCCCCCCCCCCCCCCCCCCCGATAACTGCATTCTTTTCGCTCTAGATCACCTAGCTGTGTAGCAAATGTCCAATTTTGTCATATTTTTATTTGTATGCCTACAGAAGGAAAGATCCTCGTGGAAGATATTGTGAGGCTAGCATCGCAAACTGAGGAACACAACGATGAGGAAGACGAAGAGGAACCACGGCAGTAGTTGGAAACAACCCGCGTAACTAGATAGGTGGCCTATTATTTCTGGGAGTAAATTGCGAGCATCTCAGCTACTTAATGACAGTACCTTGTCAACCGAGAGGCAGTACAGCCGTTTTTTTGTGCACCTAAGTAAACAGACCGTTAGAGAAACTCGTGATCCGTAAGAAAGACCTAGTGTAAAAAGATGGAGTGGTGACGTGCATATTAGGTTAGGCGCAGTGCTGTGGTTCGGCAGGTAGTCCGCAACCGAAATTTTGGCTGGTTGCTGTGGAAGTGGAAATACAGTTCGGTTGGTTTTACTACCCTACATGCTATATATTGGGTCTATCTCAAATTCTTAAAATGGCACTCCTATCTTTTTTTTATTTGATGTTCGGACATCTTTTCTGTATTGTTTTCTTCACTATTTGCTCACGACCATACTTGTTCAACTTATCCCTTTCAACTTGGATGTACTATTAAACCAAAATTGGGATTATCCGCAAAAAATTACGGTAGAGCGTGTTACGAGTGTCTACGCGGTGGACTTGATTTTACCAAAGATGATGAAAACGTAAACTCACAACCATTTATGCGCTGGAGAGACTGTTTTGTCTTTTGTGCCGAAGCAATTTATAAAGCACAAGCCGAAACTAGTGAAATCAAGGGGCATTACTTGAATGCGACTGCGGGTACATGCGAAGAAATGATTAAGAGAGTCGTATTTGCAGGGGAATTAGGGGTTCCTATTGTAATGCATGACTACTTAACTGGAGGATTCACCGCAAATACTAGTTCGGAACGTCAAATAAACTCGAACGGAGGTAGTATATACATACTTATTATTATTCGGGTACATATGAAGTCCTTCTCTGCAGTTGGTTTATCTATGACATGTGGGACTGTGTCAAGCATGTCACTGACACCAATAGTGCCATGTATTACGGTATGACTTAAAACTGACCCCAACGGTGGAGTAAAAGTGGTAGAGTAAAAGTGGTGGAGTAAAACACTGTTTGACACTGTAACGCTACTGTAGACAGAGAGAGGTAGTTGGAACAGTAGATTGATGGGAATATAGACAATCCTTTTAGTCTAGGATTGAGGTTGGTCTAAAGAGTATAAAGTGTATGAGCGCATGAGAGGAATCGCCACCTATAGCCAGGCACTTCAGGAGCATCGAAGATACCATCTGTTGAGCACAAAGTTTTACCCCATATTGGGCCAAGACAAAAGCCTAAGAGTCCATCTGTGGCCGAACACAAATCCAGTGATGCTTTAAACTACTGGCCCATCAGGCCCACCAAGCCGTTAGGGTTAGTACAGTACTTAGGACCCGACATGCCTACTCCAAAACCACAACGCTTGCCAGCCCTTTTGCTGAGAGCTCCTCGCTCGGCGGCGGCCGCCTGGCCCTGTCCGCGGTCCTTGAGCTCGGCCACCACCATGAGCTTGCCCTCGAATCTGTCTGGTTAGAAGCCAGGTGATGGCGCCACCACCACAAGCACATCGCCGCGACCGTTAACTCCAACCCCGGTTTAGCACCTCCGCCTCTAGGCCTCGAACTCGTCGCTGCTCGCGCGCGAGTGGTTTCATCCTCACCGGCGCGGTGGCGGTGACCGGCTTCGCTAGTTGAATTTGTTCCATCACCACCGCGGTCGACGGCTCCTCTACCCTGGGAAATTGAATCCCTAGATCCGGCCTACCTTTTCTTTCTAATATAAATCGGTTTTTGTGCTGTGTGGTTCGATTGTTTTTCTCCAGTTCTTTCGCTTGTTTTCCTGAGAGCGTCAGTGATGCTACATCCATATTTACTCATCCTTGCACTATGAGCTGCGCGGTGAAGAAAACATTGGGGAAAGTTGGCTGAGATGCTCTCGTGCTTGCCTTTTTTTTTTGTTCTTCATATGTTTTCCTTTGTTTTTGTGTTCATGGATTTCGGGATTCTGGTACTAAGTCTGGATCGATGATGCAACTATCATCTGCGTTATCTTTCTGCAGCCTTCAATTGAAGGTGCTGAAGAATACATTTACCTGCTGAGATCCATAGAAGATTTATAATTCGTTTCATCGGTTTCAGCAGAAAGGCTAATCAGATCTTAAAAGATTCGGCAGAAATGGTCCAAATGTTTTGGCTGCTGATGTTATTTTAGGGAGCATCTGTGATAATTTTAGTATTGCCTCTACATTCATCGTCGCTCACACTCCCAAGGGAAGATTCAAGCAGGCATTGGGCGAAGTATTCGTGTGCCCACTAATAACTGAATGTCTGTCTAGAATGTAGGATTTTTACAAGTATTGTCTATAAATTTCACTTAAAACAGTTTAATTTCACATAAAAAAACATGTGAATGGAAAAATATCCGCATTCTAAAGAGTAGCTGGACGTTGGCTAATAACTCAACAAGTTACAAACTCAAAAGATTTAGTTCTTGCATATTATTTTTCATATACACAAGTCAAAAGATAGAACTTACTGTGATAGTTTTTTTTGCTTTTTCACTTTAATTTTCTTACAACTTGCATACGATTTTATAAGTGACGTTTACAAGTTCATTAGCAAACATCTTTTCTGAACGACTTCTATAGCTGGCTTATATTATAGATAAAATAGCTGAACCACAATGTGTTAATTGAGTGTTTTACCCTCCTAGTTTGTGGCTGAGTACGTAAAACCCTGAACTCAATTCCAGATAATATGCGCCTAAAAAACCATTCAAACTAGACTATGTGCACTCGTTCCTCCACCATCCCTCCACCATTTTCGGCATGCACGATAGCGGAACAATTTGCAGTGAAAACCCCTGCAGCCGCTTCTGCTACGGTTCCGCTACGCGAGGAGGAAAGCTTCTCTCCTACACAGACCTTAGTTGACACGAGGGTCTACTTTCTACCAACAATCTCACTCGTCCCTAATCGGAGTAGTACCCTTTCCTTACCTCCTCATCGCGGGGCAAGAGTGACCATGGCATGATGTCAGACGTTGAGCGCCATGATGTGTTCCATTCCATCACCTTCATCCCCTAAGACGCAAGACATCGAAGAATCACTTTTGGTGATGAAAGTGTCGCAGGAACCACAAATTAGATCTCGCGGAGGAGGAAGGCTAAGTGACTGCAATTGGGGACAATGAGATGGAAGAAACAGGTGACATGAGTGACGTTGTGTTAGGGATGAGCTCACAGATAAAGAAGATTGAGTGTGGTTGTGGGAGGCTGTGACACCAAGAAGGCATGCGACACGAACAACTAAGGAGCAACAGAGCAGCATTGGCGAGCTACATTGAGGTGACGACATGAGCAACATGGCGCAGTGAGGCTATCCCTAATGGATTAGGGAAAAAGGTTGCATATACAGAAGTAGTTGGAATAGTGGATAGGCAAGCATTTTTAGACAATGGTTGGGGATGTTCTGATCAAGTGGAGAATGGATAGAGGGTGGAGGGGGACATGACCGCCAAGCGATTTGCGACAATTGATGGCACAAAAGGAGATGACGTAGTGGGCAGTGACTTCGGAGAATGGTGGAGAGGGAAAAACTTACAAGTGGACCCATCCTAGTGTAATGGGATATGACGTGGCTAGACTTGGAAGTGGATTAATGAGACATGTAGGTCATATACGCTGCATATGTGTTGCATTAGAAAAACCACCTTGAAAACAGCTTTAAACCATAATAAGAGATCATTTATCTAGTTTTGACATGATGTGAGATTCATGATGTTTGGTGTTTGAGTTCAAGAGTGTTCTTCGGGCACAACCGCACAATAGACTTCAATTAGAGTTGTTTATAGCATGTAGATGCAAAATGAGTACACTAAATTGCAAAAATGAAAAGATAAGCAAAGGAAGAAAAGGCGAAGATTTTTAAAAAAGGGAAGAAAAAAATAAAGGGATAGAGAAAGAAAGAAGAGGTCTAAAAAGGGATGATCGTTGACTGAGAACGAAACTAGATGGACGATGGTCAGGTTGGATTCGTGGAAGACTGGAAGTATTATCTAAGACGATCCTTCCCATTCCTTGATTCTTCAGCTAAGCCTTCACAAAAAAAATAATACAGTAATAATAAGCTGGTGAAACGAATGCGACGACACGGCAATCCGCAGATTGCAAAGCCTCTCGTTCACGCCGGGTTTTTAATAACCCGTCGCCTGCCTACCGCGTGACGCATGTTACGAGCCGAGCCGAGAGGCTGTCGTTTTCCCGTGCAACACTGGTTGATGCGGTAAATCGCCACCACTTTTGGGACAAGGATGCGTTCCTACTACTCGTCTGAGAAATCACCAGGCGTCTGAGAAGTCTAGGGCCAGCTCCTGAGTTCCGGCCAGAGACGCCGCGCATGGACTGCACGGCGGGCAGTGTCGCGGTTCAGACCATCGCTGGTGGACAGCGTACGTGCCCCGTCGTCTCAGCTCTCGTTCGTTTACACCTGACACCTGCAGGTTCCAATTCTCTCGCGTGCCAGTGTTATATAAACGCACCCTGCACTGCTCTTCTCCTCAGTCCTCACTCACCAACTCATCGATCAGCATACATACAGTCACACACCAAGTACACGTGTAGTAACACGTACGAGCATTTCCTTCTCCAGTAGCTAGCTGCTAGTCCATCGGTTCTTTGCTCATCTTTGGCCATCTAATTAAGCCAGCTAGCTCGCTGGGTCGGTTCGTGTCAATGGCTTCCTCCGCCGTTTTCGCCATCCTCCTCTTCGCCGCCGTCGCCGCTCAGTCTGCTATTGGTACGTAATAAACACCGCTGCGGCCACGTTAACGTAATCCATCTCCTTTATTTGTGCATGTAAAACAACATATACAAATCTATACCGCCGTGGATCCCGCAAACATGCATGCAGGCGGGCAGCTGGTCTGCGAGGAGCTGCCGGCGGACGTGTGCGCGTTCGCGGTGTCGTCGGGCGGGATGCGGTGCGTGCTGGAGCGCACGCCGGAGGACGCGCTCCGGTGCCAGACGTCGGCGGTGGCCGGCGCCCGGGCGCTGGCCGGGTGGGTCGAGACCGACGCCTGCGTGCGCGCCTGCGGGGTCGACCGCGCCGCGCTGGGCCTCCCCGTCGCCGCCGCCGAGGACCGCCGCTCGCTCGCGGCGCTCTGCTCGCCGGCGTGCCAGGACGGCTGCCCCAACGTCGTCGACCTCTACGCCACCCTCGCCGCCGCTGAAGGTGCGCGCGCGCGTCGTCGTACGATCCTTTTTTTTTTGTCAAGGAGGATCGAACCTGCGCGCGATCGTCCATAATATGCCTTGGTTAATCTAACGTACGATCCGGGAATTTGATCATGATGGGTGCAGGTATGTCTCTGCCGGCGCTGTGCGGGGCGCAGAAGAACGCCGGCGGCAACCGCCGCATGATGGCTGGGATGGCCCCGCTTGGCGCTCCGGTCGCTGCTCCGGTCGCCGCGCCGGTCGCTGCGCCAGCTCCATGCGAAGATTGATCATCACCCGGCCCTTGCTCGGCAGCATAGGCACGGTGTTCGGACTTTGGAGGATACCCTTTGTGCAGTGCCATATTCATATGTTATATACACAGTATGTTTCGCATTGTTTTAGTACGAAATAAAGTTGTACGACCACTATATAGTTCGTGTTCTTCCAGGCCTGTCAGCGATTGGTGCGGTGCAGAATGTTTTTTTCTGTCGGCGAAAACCCTTGTGTGCGCTTGGCCTGTGCTTTTTATGGTCGGATTGATTGCCTTGCACGACGCCGGCCAGTCGGGCCATGCCCTTAGCGACATAGCGTGCAACTACCACTGCCACACGTTAAGCGCTTCTTTGAAAATGCATGAAAACGCAGAAATAATCGTATGTCACCTGCCAAAATTGAAAACGTATCAAAATTTCTAATGAAGTGTTTGGACGCAGCACAGAAAGAATATAAGAATTAGAAGAGATAGACACAATATTATATCTCGTGTTCCAAAATCTCAATGGAATGAGACATCGGTAGGAATTCAGTCATTTGTTCCAAACAGAAATTTTCCTAAAGAATTTAAATCATACAAAATTCCTCCATGTGTCCAAAGGTTGTGTGCCTTTGAGGCACGCTATGTGGAAACGCAAATTTTGGTTGTATAAGATTGTTTCAGTTTCCTTGAGAGTTCCTCTCCAACAATATTATCTACACCAATTCTCCATGCCTCACCATTCAATATTTTATTATTTTATATTTTAAAAAACATCGCACCAAGTGAACCGCGCTCTCTCTCTCTCAGATTTGCGGCCACCTCACCTGCCTCTACCTCGCCTTCCACTCTTCACATGCGGATCTGCAACCGACACCCCTCCTTTGCACAAATCTGCTAGCCCCACTATCCTACAGAGGGTTCACCTTTCCGGTTTATTGTAGCAAAAATTTCGGTTTGACTAAAAAATTTGACTATCATCTTTTAGGGTTAGGAACTGGAAAACACCACTTTTCAGACCAAAATTCCCTTCCCAGTTCGGACCGGAAACGAA
Source organism: Paspalum notatum (assembly GCA_022530915.1). Classification (NCBI taxonomy): domain Eukaryota; kingdom Viridiplantae; phylum Streptophyta; class Magnoliopsida; order Poales; family Poaceae; genus Paspalum; species Paspalum notatum. Next base: position 33,469,872 of record CM039692.1, read on the forward strand.
ATTCCGGCCCGAAAAACCGGACTTTCCGTCCGGAAAGGAGAACCCTGATCCTACATGGTTCCACTCCTCCTCTCCTCCATATGTGGATCCACCGTCGCCGCCCTTTTTCCCAGTCCATGTCGCCAACTCCTTTCTTTGTCATCACGACTTCTTCCTTGCGGTGGTGGCAGCAACAGCCTTGGCTCTTTCGTGGTCCTCCGCATGGAACAAGTCGCCGTTGGAGGACATCGGCGGCTAGACTAGCGCCAGGTGTGGGGGTGCATGTATGTCCCCAAGCTTGGAGGGCGTGCCCCCTCCTCCAAACAGAGGACGTGATAGGGACACCGTTGGACCGGGATGTCAATTAAAGTCCTCCAAAATGGGGGTTTCCTGTGAACAATCTAAGAGCGTCTCTAACAATCATCATAGGGTCTGTTTGGCAACTCTTCCCTGCGGAGCCTGCCTCCAGGTCGTGGCCAGTCTAGTACTGCCCAGGCTATTGTGGGCAATGGGTCTGTTTGAGTTCATGTTTGGTTGCTTTGGCTACCTAGCCCACCCAAGAGGAGTCAGTGTTTGGTTGCGCTTGCCTCCCTCGTGTCCGCCGTCCCCGCGCCTCCTCCTCCTTGGCTCCGCCGTCCCCACGCCTCCTCCTCGCAGCCGCCGTCCCCGCGCCTCCAACACCTCGCGGCCGCCGTCCTTGTGCCGCCTCCACCTTGCGGCCACGTCAGATCTGCAACGCCAGAGTAGAGCGGCCTCTTCCCAGCGTAGCGTCGACCGTGGGAGGTCGAGCCTTGGAGGGCGACTAGCCGGCGGGGGAGAGGGAGCCTCAGCGGGCGGCGCGCCGGCGGGATGGGGAGCTCTCCGACCCTGCCACCCCGAGCCGTGGCGGGACGACGAATCGACAGGGAAGGGGAACAGCGGCGGCGCGACGAATCGACGGGGAGGGGAGCGGCGGCCGACAGCCGACGGGGAGCCGCGGCGGGCGACGCGCCGTACAGGAAGGGGAGCGACGGTGGACGACGGCCGATGGAGAGCGGCAGCAGCGCGAGCCACGCGGAGCCACCCTCTGGCCTTCGCGGAGTGAAAAGAGGGTGGCCAGAATAGAACGGCCGATTCGGCCGTTCGATTCGGGCTTGGCTAGCAGCCTTCCCTGGGCAAAGCAGGCCTGGCTTCGGGAACGGACCGGCGCTGCCAAACACTCGGCTACGCTCCCTACTGGCCCGCCTACGCGCCTGTCTCGCGTACCAAACACACCCATAGTAGCTAGCTGACTAAGCATAAAACATGACATGGAGCCATGGAGGAGAGATGATGGGGAAAATAGACCCATTTCTTAGGCACCAGCAACGACTTCGGTGATAGCTCGGAGCAAGGAACACGTACACACATTAATGCCAAATGCGTTCATGTTTATTGTACCTTATTTATTTGTTGTGAAATGTTTTAAAATGATATTTTACATCGATTAGAATGTGTTGCCAATTTTCTAGATTCTTATTTCTATTTTTCTATAGTCAGGTTAAAATTTCATCAATTCTTTGGAGATAGTTCAAATATTTGTTTTTGGAATTCTCATGCGCCAATATATCTCTAATATTTTTATTGTATTTTGTTTTAAAATTTAAATACCCTTTTTATCATTAAAAGTCTTATATAGTCTTTACCATATTTTTTAAAATAATAAATGATGGAGGCCAGAACCGCTTTGAAAACCAGATTATAAACGGTTCTGACAGCTGAGGAGTATGTTGCCTAGAGTTTGAAAAGAAAACTTGGAGCCCGTCAATAATCCGTAAAGGTCAAGGGTTTTGAGAAGAAAACGAGTCCGGCAATAATTCCAATTATCAGCAATAATATATACCTTTTCCGTTGTTCGTGGACGGACATTGACCCAGGGCTTCAGCTAAACCCCTCTTGCGGGCGCGACCTCCAGCCCGTCTGCCGCCGCCGCCGCCGCCGCCGCCGCCGCGTCTTGTGGAATGGCGTTCGTCGGTAAGCTCTAGCTTACTCCAGTTTGTTCCTATCCGTCCTCGCCTTTTCTTCCCTTGTCAGCAGCAAAACCCTACTAGCAGGTCCCCGCGCGTTGCGCGGGGCAAGGCAGCGCCGGGCGCCGTCGGCGTGGGGTGGCGGCGGGAGGGCGCGGGGCCGTAGGCCGGGACACCGGCCACGGGGTGGGCTAGGCGTCGTCCGCAGGAGCACCGTCGGCGGGTCGTATCAGCGCCGGCGGCGGAGCGTGCTGGCGGCAGCGGTCTGGCTCCGGCCGGGCGGCATCGACCGTACGGCCGGAGCGCCGCCGGATGCGGTGGGGACGGGCGGGCGGAGCGGTGACCCTGGGCCGCGGCTGGTTGAGGTGGGCGGAAGCTCACAGTGATAGAAACAGACAAACAGTAACTGACGGAAAAAACTATATATAGTATATGATGTCGCGTATCGAGCTCCGTTCCTGAACCTGAAGTCCGCCCCCTCCTGTTTCTGATTGCGTGCTTGCGGCGGGACAGATGTTTTTAGGGACAGATGTTTTTAGGCTTTGGTACATATTTTCACGGCTGCGCTGATAAGTTCTTACTGGCCCTGCAGGGATTGGTGTTCGTCCAGATTCGAGCGCGACCTGCCCCGTTCACAAGGTATAAGCAATGTTCTTTTCCTCCTCTGTTTTCCACTTGCTAGAAGAACTCATGTGTAACTGGTTATGTGGATGCTAGGTTGGAGCGCCGTTGAATTCCCTTCGGGATGCATCCTCTGTTAACGTTCGCCGGCACCGCCACAATGGCCAAGGTATTTCATGCTATGCTATATGCAAACCTTCTTGAAATTATGTTTAACAGGGCCTTTTGTGTTGTCTGTATACTTGCTAGAAGTTATAGCTATTATTCCCTGAACCTGGAATTTATGGCACCATCCGTTTTGTGTTCTCCACATTCTGAATTTGATCATTTATTTAATAGGTTTTGAATTTGATCATTTATCAAATATTGAACCTGCGAATGTCATATGTTATTTAAAAAATGTTTCAGTGTTCCAATTGAACTGGCCTTGAAATTCCTCCTCCTTCAATGACAGTTAATCAAATGGTCTTAGCTGCAAAAATATCATCTAGCGCTTGGGGCATGACTATGAAATCACTGAAATTAATTAGTTGGCCTAATGTTTTGTTCAATATTGTTCTGTTCACTTTGGTGAACAATGATAGAGTCTTAGACTCTTAGTCTCTTTGGAGCAAGGTGAAGGACCAGCTATTTTATGCAAAAAAAGGGTATTAAATTGCATGGTTTAATTTTTTTAGATGTATATTGCTGCAAGATTGCTGTATTTCATGAACTTAGCTGTATTACTATAGAACTTATTGTAAGTAATAATAGGAAACTTTAGCGATTTAATCTGTTTTTACCACTATGTAAACTAGCATTTTCTTTTGCTATGATGATAACCACTATATCTTTGTGAAATTATATAGCTATCAGGTGTGCAATGGCAACTGGAAAAGAACAAGGTGCAATTTCCACTGTTAGTAGCGGTGATCAAAACAAGGATGGATTGCGTGGCAAGTTAAATAAAGTTGTTTTAGCTTATAGTGGTGGTTTGGATACATCTGTAATTGTTCCATGGCTCAGGTACAGGCATTCCTTGTTTTTAATTTGAATTTTACCAAGCTGTCTATTTTAGTCTAACTTATGCATACTGTATTTTTTCTATTTTTTTAATTAAAGGGAGAACTATGGTTGTGAAGTCGTCTGTTTCACTGCCGATGTTGGCCAGGTATGTAATGGTATATTGCAATTTGCAACTCACTCAATTCTCAAAATGATACATAATAATGTCTGTACTATCTTTTTAAGCTGTGGAATGTTTGCCAACATATGTCTCTTTCCCTCCCTATATGTCTTAGTAGTATTTGTTTAACTGCATAGTTTTCTACTGGTTGCATTTTCGTCAGGGTTTCAAAGCTAATGGTTTCTTGACCTGTTGCTCCTATGGCTTTGCACTATCTTATTTGTAGTATTGTAGTTCTTTTATAATCTAGCGATGTATTTTCGTTGGTTGTCATTATGTAATAGTTACCATCCTAGTTTGTATTTCCTACGCATTTTGTTGTAGCTAACCATCTGTATTATAATACAACCCTCCTTAGGGTGCCATTGAATTGGAAGGATTGGAGAAGAAGGCAAAAGCTAGTGGTGCATGCCAGCTTATTGTGAAGGACCTGAAAGAAGAATTTGTTAGTGAATATATATACCCCTGCCTCCGTGCTGGTGCGGTCTATGAAAGAAAGTATCTACTTGGGACTTCGATGGCTAGGCCTGTTATTGCCAAGGTAAAATTCATATGATAATTGCATCTTGCTATGTATAATCACCAAGAATGGACATCATATAAATTCTTAAAGTAGCTTTGATGTGGCATCCTCACTGCATGGCAGCCATGACTGGCTTCAATAGTTGAATATGTCCTTTCACAAGCGGATAGGTAGTCTACCCCTGGTGGGAAATGAAATCCATAGTCTGGTCCACCTTTTCATTCTAATCAGCTATTAGTTTTTGTGTTGTGGGATTTGATTTTTTAAATTATTCTGTTTGTTTTCCTTAGAGAATCAGTGATGTTACAACCATATCTACTCATCCCTGCATTATGAGCTGTGCGGTGAAGAAACCATTGGGGAATGTTTTTCTGATATGCTTTCGTAATTTTACTTGGAGTCTTGATCAATGATGCAAGTACTATCTGCTGCAACCTTTAAGTTGCTGAATATTACCTGCTGAGATTCCCGGCAAAATTCACTCTGCACATATATTCCTATTATATTTTGTTGCATCAGTGTCACGGTGTCACCGGATAGGACTTATTGGAGCTCACATTAAAATAGATCAGGTACACAGTGTCCTAAACCTAACACACTCACCCTATAAACATCAGCTGACCAGATACTAAACGGTTTGGCATAAGTGAACCCCAAATATTTGGACGACCGATGTTGATTTTTTTGAACCATCTGTGATGTATTACCTCTACATTCATCCTTGCACTTTGAGGAAAGGTTGCCCCTTTCTATTGAAGAAAACATTGGGGAAACTATTCTGAGATGCTCCTTTTCGATCTTTTTTTCAAAAAAGAAAAACACGACTTTTGCCTTTGTTTTCCTTGCACAAATCTGCTAGACAGAGCGTAACTAGCACAAATTAAATGTGATTTCATATGCATGGGCATGAACCCTCTAATCACTGAAAAATGGCTGGTGTCTTGTGCAGTTTAAGTTGCAGTTGGGACTGCACCAGATCCCGGTGACATGCCATGTGTTCATTTAGTTATAAATGTCTACAGAAGTCCTATGGTCCTTAATATCAAAAAACAACGTGGACATAGCTTAGCTGTAAAATGCTCTTACCTGCATGGTTTTAGGTTTGCCTCGATCCGGCAGCAGCTTTCGCTGGAACGATTCGTAACATGTGGGGATCTTACAACAGTAGCGATTCCAAGGGGGGCTGAGCGGGGGAAAGGTCCCCCCTAATGCTGTTGATTTTCCATTAGAGTATATAATGATCTACCAAATTTAAACTAAATTTAGTGCTAATTTCGTATGTTTCAATTGTATTTGTCCCTTCTATAATCATAATATTCTGGCTTTGCCCCTGTCTTACAAGGAGCTCGGGCTGCAATTTTGGTAACTGTCGCCCAGGTTCCACCATGGTGTAGGGGTAGGGCTATTCAAGCCACTACATAATATGCTATGCTATGTTGCTCAAATGTATTACATGTGTGCTTGATTTATTTCTTGTGAGTTATTTCTTCATGTCAGTGTTTATGCCCCTTTTATGGGGTTAATTTGATCTGTGAGCCTTTTGGGAACCAAACTTAAACATTTAAATTCTCTAAGTGGTTGAATAAATGAAATATTGAAACAATGTACTTGCAATGGTTTGCTGAATGCTGCATTTATTCCTTAGGATCTGGGGTGGGGCTGCATTGACATATTAACATGCTTTTTTTCTACCAAAGGCAAATGTTATGGCTTAACAGAGGTATATTAAGCACTTACATATCCACTGTAGGCAATGGCTGATGTTGCCGCGGAAGTTGGCGCTGATGCAGTTGCTCATGGATGCACTGGGAAAGGCAACGATCAGGTAAAGGTGATGTTATTTTGAATATTAATAATATGTGAGGTCATCTTGTAACGCTACCCCTTTTTGCAGGTTCGCTTTGAGCTTACATTTTGTGCTTTAAATCCTGAACTTAAAGTAGTGGCGCCTTGGAGGGAATGGGACATCAAAGGACGTGAAGATGCTATTGAGTATGCAAAGAAACATAATGTACCAGTTCCGGTTTCAAAGAAATCAATATACAGCCGAGATCGAAACTTGTGGCACCTTAGCCATGAGGTATTATCCTTTTTTAAAAGGGGACTATCCTTTTCCTTTTGCTTGTTGCTTCTTGTTTTCTCAAATATTGTTATGCAGAATATCATAATATTGTTCTGCGTCTTTGCATTGTCAATGCCTTTAATTGAACTCATTATGCTTATCGTTGATGCGAGCTGAAGTGAATTTTTCTCTATATGTTGCAGGGCGATATCCTTGAGGATCCAGCCAATGAGCCAAAGGAAGATATGTATATGATGTCTGTTGCTCCAGAAAATGCACCTTCGGATCCCGAGTGAGTGATCAATGGTTCATCTTTTCGCTGTCCTTGTCTCTCTTTTTTTCACATTCGATACAGTGTGTAGCATAGTTTATGGTGTATGCACAATTTAGAATGTTCATTCGCTTGGTAGCTTCATCTGAGGACATAGTGTGAAATTGAAAAAGTAAACATTTTATTTAAGATCCAATCAAGTTATGTGGTGGCTTCACCATCCTGCCTATCATGAGGTCAAGGTAACACAAAAGCAGCATAGTTTTCTAACGGTGTCATGTGAGACCGTGAGATGCACGTTTTTTGTAATGCAAATTGACTTTTGTTTGTATGTTCATGTTACATTATACTAACTGATTTTGCTCATTTTTATCTTCCTACATATACATTATTGATAAACACAGGCTTTTCATTTTCACATATGAGTACATGGCGTATGTATCAAGCCTATAAAAGACTAACGCTTAGCTCATGTACAGGTATCTGGAGATTGGAATCGTTGCAGGTGTTCCCGTTTCCATCAATGGACAAGAGCTCTCACCTGCATCCCTCCTTGCAAAGCTCAATGAAGTCGGTGGAAAGCATGGAATCGGGCGCATCGACATGGTGGAGAACCGCCTCGTTGGCATGAAGTCCCGTGGCGTCTACGAGACTCCCGGTGGCACCATCATGGCAGCCGCCGTGCGTGAGCTGGAGGCCCTGACGCTAGACGGGAAGAGCATGCAGTGCAAGGACACGCTGGCCCTGAAGTACGCCGAGCTGGTCTACGCGGGCCTCTGGTTTGACCCCCTCCGGCAGTCCTTGGACGCCTTCATGGAGAAGATCACCGCAACAACCACCGGTTCAGTGACCCTGAAACTGTACAAGGGCTCAGTTAACGTCACGTCCCGGAAGAGCCCCTACAGCCTGTACAGGGAGGACATCTCCTCGTTTGAGAACGGCGAGATCTACAACCAGGCTGACGCTGAGGGATTCATCAGGCTGTATGGTCTCCCGACCCGTGTCCGTGCGATGCTGGAGAAGGGCATCTAAGTTCTCTGTTTTATTCGGAAATAAAATCCCTCGACGAGTATCGGTGAGGGTGGTGTTCTTCGCAACTTGTTGAAGAGTTTCAGTGATCGGAAACAAATGGGTATTTGGTGGACATCTTTTGTTTTTTAGGGAATTTCTCAAGATTAGATGACATGTTCTTGAAGTCCTATATTGCCATTAATTAAGTAAAATATACTTTTGTCTACAACTTTAACCATTTGTCTTATTCAAAATGCTTGCGACTTCAGTCACAAATGTATAGGTATTGGTGGACGAACAAAGAGGTCGTTTCCTGAGCCTAATTAAAAAGCAAACTGCAGTTCATTGCTGCTGGTCTTTTGTCGACATCTTTGTGTGTGATCGACATCTCATCGAATCTAACTACTCATCCATTGATTACATTATCCAACGGTTGGCCTTTAGTAGATATAAATAGAAAAGAATTCAGCGTTATTCAGCTAACCTTTTTACTCCCCCTGTAGCGTAGCTTTCCGTACACACAGTAGGAGCTGTAGGTACAAGACCGCTCCTGGCCTGTAGCTGCGTTATACATGGCACTGGCAGAGCAGCTAGAGGCATCGCTCATCCTGTTCCAGGACAGCTGAAACGATACAAGGTGCAAGCCTACAACTGTAACTCCGGCCTTGCCATGCCCCAGACACAAGCCACTGCTCCCAGTTTCTGAAGAGAGAAAAAAGGGAAAGCTAATCCTCTCTGCAGTGCAGTCTGCACTGCACATTTCTGATAATGCGATTGTGATGCAGCGGTCAGCGGTGGTGCTTCAAAAAATTTTTTTTAAGAGAAATGCATGCTTCAAAACACAAATATACACGCTTCAAAAACATTCATGCAGAAAACCTCCATTGGGAACTGCTGGCCGAGGAAGAAACCGTCACCTTGGTGCACGGCATTGGCACCTGGAAGTCGTGGACGAGATATAGAGAGAGAGCGAAAAAAAAGAGCGATGATCCTGACAGAGGAGAGGAGGCCCTGTCAGCGGAGTTGAATGCTGGTCCTGGAATTTGGCCGTGGCCGTGGCCTGCATCGCCGATCGCGGTACGGGGCTGCGTGATCTCGCCCCCGATTCTCGTGTCTCCTCTCCAGTCTTCAAGCTCCCCACTGTCCTGCCCTGCACCCACACCGCTGTTTTACTACCCCTGTTTGATCTTCCGTGGCGTCGGGTCCGTAAATGCGCTGCTGCTGTTTCATTCATGGTGATTGGTGACGAGGCAGTTCATTTGGATTAGATGGGAGCGGGTCTCGCTCACTTGATCATCTCCTGACAGTACATCACTACTGCATGTAATGCAAGGTGGTGGTGGGTGCCGGCGCTAAACTGCAGCTCTTAACCTACATCCATTAGGCAGGCCATTATTTGCACTGTCCTCCTGCGGTCCTGCCAGATCAGTTCACAGATCCGCGCGGGTGCTTTTCATCAAACCACTGCTGCATCTCATATATGAATACAGTGAAAGGATCATATGCAGCCATCTTAAAAGGTATGGTAAGGATTAAGTGCCTAGGCAGCTTTCTGATCTTGACTCTAATTGAGCAATATCGCCACCACTTAAATGTACTAGCTGCAAGCACGCACGACCATTCTCACCATCACTGATGTGGTGGTCGGTCTTGGAATTTATTACTATGGAGGAGGAGATGCAGTGCTGGGGTTCCATTTGAGAGCCTGTCTTTGTGCAGATCGCACGGCCAGGAGTAATATGCGCTGTCAGATTCTACGAGCTTTCGGGGATCTCCGTGTCGCCTGACCTCTCGCCTGTGCCTGCACTCTGGCGCCATATTTATGCACCGCGTCACCTGTGTTTCCTTTCAGGCTCCGGGATCCCCCAATTTGCCTGCATGCCTGCCTGCTACTGATCACTGCATTACATCAGACCGATGGCTTGTGAATTTGTGATTGGCTCACTGCTAATCTATCCACGGTGCTCATAAACATACTTGCCGGAGTTTTAGCTCATATGCTGAAGAAAAGCTAAACGTCCGAATCCTCATCTACACGCCAAGAAGAGGATTAGTGTATGTGTACGGCAACCAACCAAACAACTAATCTCGCAGTATATTTAATTTCACGTACGTATCATATCAGAGGCGTTGCCAACCAAAGCCATCTCGAGTTTAATTACTGCTACTTTGCAGCCAGTTGACGCAGAGTAACGTACGTTCAGTTGCACTAACCACACGGCTGGCCGAACCGCAGAAGTGGAGTGCCTCTGAAGCCTCCAAAAGCAGCTGTGGATCATAAAGAATGCATTGGGCAGTTGCCTAAAGGCAAGCTGCTGCTTTAATTTGGGGCTAATTGATGCTATCAGGCCAGTGCAGTATGTTCTGATTGTTTGTTAATGCCAGAGTGGGAGGAGAAGGAGGGTTGACACCTAACCCCATGGCCACCATCTTTTCCTAGGGCTTCAGATACTGGTGTTACTCATCATGTTGCTTTGGCTCAACAAAAGCCATGCACCTCCCATGCTGGAGTAGAACACAAGCTCCATCCAGAGGCTCAGGTCCTCCTCCATGGGGCACCCCGGTCACTGGCCGGTGGGCCCAGACGCCCCCTCCGTTTTGCGCTAACCCCAACACGAACCATGATTAGGACATCTGGGGCATGATTGGATTGAGACTTTAAGTGGCTAGATCAAACTTTGGCCACAGTCAAACCATGTTTGACTCTAAATTAAAATTTAGCTAAACAACGGGCATGATTGGATCGAGGCCTTGAGTGGCTAGGTCAAACTTTGGCCACAGTCAAACCATGTTTGACTCTAAATTAAAATTTAGCTAAACAACAAACTACTCATTTATATGCTTTGGGTATAGCCAAATAAACCATATAGATGAAAGTTTTGTTGTATAGTATAATTTTAATATAAAGTCAAACACGGTCAAACTGTGACTAAAGTTTGGCCTGGCCACTCAACACATCGATCCAATCGGGCTCCTAGAGAGCTGGATTGGTGGTGCATGATGCTGTGTGGTAGTAGTTGACGTTGCACTAACGGCGGTTTCAGCCGCATCAATCATGGGCCTAGATTCCTGCTACGAGCAAAGGTTTGGTTTAATGGTTTGGTTTGCCTTGTGTACACGTTAGTCACCAGCTTCGTGTCATGGAGCAAACGTCCTGGGGTTTCTTTCACGAGCATCTTGGTGCCAAACTCCCAACTGCTAGCTGCTACCTGCACCTGTTTGGAAAAGCCTCCGGCCCGGAATGTGATGGGACTGAAGCGGAGCAGCCAGCTCGTACATACTGGTAGTATTTCAGAATCCACAGATACTTTCAGTTGAGCGAGCCTTTATATCTCGGATTTGTTGGGGGAACATCGGAATTCCCTTCGCCTTTACAGCAAGGCTAGCAGAGGCCTGAGTTGTTGGGGACATACTTTAGGATTTAACCAGCAAATGCAGGTTAACACGTGTGTTACGGATTCTCCCCTGCTATATTTCGTTTCCCCGAGGGACGATCTTGACCGTCGTCACGGGGCCGGATCCGGATCATTTGCTTTGGAACAACAAAGCCTGCCGGTGGCGGGCAGAGGAATCGATCATGGCTGCCTGCCTTTCGCTCGCCCACCGGCGCGGCATGCTCGATCGATGCTGCGTGGCGAGCAATGCGGCTCCGGGGGAACACAATGATGCGCCGTGCTAGTAATTAGAGATGGGCCATCACCGGCGGCAGCGGCGACGCGTCAGCTGCAGCTCTCGATCGCGCCTGCCACGGAGCCTAGCTACTCCATGCATGCCCTGTGTGTGCTCGGAAGAACCAAAGTTGTGTTCCGAAATTTAAATCTCGTGAACCGAAACTTAAATCTCATGACCCGCAACTAAAAATTTTTCTAGTTGTCTTACTAAATTTATAGACCAAAACTAAAAACATATGAGTCCATACTGAGTTCCTCTCGAACACAGTAAAAAATCACGTTACAACAGGGGGAGAGAGATCAGGGAATGGGGGCATGCATTGCCTATCGACCAACCACCCACTTAAGTTTTTCCCAGTGAAAATGATGCAGAGCGTGCCGAGAACACCTCATGTCAAATCATGTGGAGGTCAGTTCGGGGAACCTGGATGGGGAAGGGATGTGCCCGGACACGGCCTTCGCAGCGGCCAGCACATTGTAGCACTAGCGGGGGGAGAGAGTGTGCGAAGGAGATGAGTGCGTGACCTGCCTCATCAGGAATCGATGATAATTTTAGTGTCGTCTCAGTGCGATGGTGATAACTACTAGCATGATAGGCAGTCAATATAAAGCTGCGGTGATTTACCCAAAGCTGTCGACCGCCCTGTTTCGTCAGAGGTGAATAAGAGCAAATACAGTAATGCGCTATAAGACTGTGTAGATGGCACTTTTGTCTATGTGAAGAAAAAAGACATCTAAGGGTCTCTCCAATAACACCAGGTCAGCTATCTATTTGAGAGACACGTTGGATTCTTGCTTGCGTGGAGGAGAGAAGGGCCATAGAAACAAAATAGCCAGCGCTTCGTTCGTCTACAAGCTCGGAGCCCATATCCCAAAGCATACGCATTACGGGATTGGATGCAAGGGCTGCTGGACAGTCACGGAAGGGAAAGAGGTGATATAATAATATAAAAAGTACTAGAACATGGGACCCTTATCATATTGAGAAATGTACAAATAGATAGTGTATAGGTGAACTCATCTTTTATACTGGCTCTTGTTTAAACGAGGATGACTTGGCAGACAAATAGCTAACTGTTGGGGACGCCCTAAGAGCTAAGCGAGTGGGCTCTCATACAAAAACCAGTTCCTACGCAAACCCCAAGACAAAACTGAAAAAAGAAAGAGAAGAGAGGTTAATCTAAAAGCCAACCTTAGAACCCACCTCATTGTATGAGTCTATTTTGTATTGCCTTTACATGACATGGTAACAACATAGAGCCTACTATAGACTTTATTATTAAACTTGCTCTAGATAGAAAGGGCACCTCACTGAAATCTTGGGGAACGATCCGTGCGAGCGCGAGCGAGGTGAAATCATCGTAGGCTTCCATGACTTTAGTGCACGCATCTCATTCTTGTGATCTTGTCTAAACTGAAGAGTAGCAAACCCATTCTCACAATTCACAATTCAGTGAGTACCCTATGTCGTAAAGGAATTCAATAGCTCATTAAGTATTTTATTATCCAGTATCAAAACCAATATTCCACCGGTGGGTGTATGCACGCATTATCGGCTTGTCGCTATGCTAACTATGGCAAACCTATGCTCACAATTCTCAATTCCAGTGGGTATCCCCGAGTCACAAAGAAAATAAATAGCTCACTAACTATCTTAATAAAACAGCCAATATCAAAACCGGTGCCTAGCGGTTTTCTTAAGTTTTGCTGTGGGTGTATGCACATTGTCGCTTATTTAGAAAGATGTGTACGCCACTCAATCGATAGCGTTTGTCTTCTTCTCATGACTCCATGTGTAAAAGATTTTTTTGTGATATCTTATAGTTGGCAAAGCATTTCTTTCTTATTTTTTACTAATTCGCACCGGCAACGTTAAAGAAGATAAACCACATCGGCATTTACAAAGATATACTGACATGTTCCTTTGTGTCTATACCATAAATGACAAGAAAGATAAATAAGAAAAAAGTCTATACATGTCGATATAGCACTAAATATATGCAGATACAAGCCTTTCTTATATTTTATATCTCGAAAAAGATATTTCTCGTTAGTATGTAGTGGATGCCAAGACATTTGCAAGTAACACTATTAAAAAAAACGATCTACATTTGCAAGTAGTGGACCGCATGGATCTTTAAATTTTACGTCAAGAATAGGATATGTCATTCAAGGAAAGAAATGGCAAAAACTTAAAAAAAAAAGAGAGACGGCTTCCTTGTGATGTGAACTCCACTCTATCCACCCACCATTCACAAAGACAAACGCAGATTCTCAGGAAGACAGTCTTGACACTTGAGCAACGCTCTTGTCCATTACTGCCTTGACCGTGGGGGCCATGGTCATGGCCACAGGATGAGATGGTTGAGTGAGAGCTCACCCTCTCCTCCCGGCAAGCACAGGCTTTTCTTTCTCTTTCTCGCTCTTCTTTTCCCCCCTCACTGTGTGTGGGCAGCACACATAATCCGTTTTCTCTCCCCCGGTTCCCCTTGTCTTCTTGCGGCGATGGAAACCTCACGGGAACCCCACCCCTTGAAGAGCCCTCCACTGCCGCATTAGTGTGGGTTCCATTATTCTTTGGATCGCTTCTCGCGATCGCATTGCCTGCGTTCCTTGATTTAGCGGTTGATTCTTGGTTGTTAGACGAGGTGGGATTCGAAGAGCGGTGCGGCGGCGGCGGCGGCGGGTTTATTGGTAAAATTTGTGTTCTTGATGGGTTGGGGTTTTTGATGTTGGGAACCGCGAGATTGATCTGTTCTGGTTTTCGTGATTAATTCCTTTCATCTGGCTGCATTTCTTGGTGATGTTTAGGTCGACATAGACTGTTTCCATCCTTGGAGGAGAGATGGCCGGCGGCGGAGAGCGGCAGTCGATCGACTCCGACGCCGAAGACCTCGAGCGCGGCGAGCGACGCCGTGACGCGCCTGAGTTTGGGGTCGGCGACGATGGGGACGAGGAAGAAAGCCAGTACTTTTCGGACGCGGAGGACCGGTCGTGGCCGTCGCACTCGCGCCACACCTCCACCGCCTACTTAGACTGCATCTCGCCGTGCGCGTCTGCCCGCGCGAGCTCCGTCGACGCCGACGCCGAAGCCGACCGGGAGGCCGTCGGGGAGCACTGCCGGAAGTCGTCCTGCGTGTCGGAGGGTTCGCTGGACGACGTCGACCTGGAGGCTGGACTGGGTGAGATCATCAAGGCCAGCCCTGAGAAGGCCGAGCAGAACTGCCGCATTTGCCACCTCGGCCTGGAGAGCGTGGCGGCCGAGTCCGGCGCCGGCATCACGCTCGGCTGTTCCTGCAAGGGCGACCTATCCTACGCCCACAAGCAGTGCGCCGACACCTGGTTCAAGATCAGAGGCAACAAGTAAGTCCCAGTTCTGGAACTCGGCGATTTGTCCAATTCATATATTTCACTAGGAGCAATGCGGAAACTCATGTGTGTTTTACAAAATGTGGTATACAGACATAGTCATAACATAGACTCATCCCTGTGGCGGCAACACAGTAACACAAGCAAGCCCATTATGTTATTAAACTCGTATGAAACTGATAATTTTGCTGCCTTTGATCCATAGGATTTGCATAACACACAAATGCAAGACAGATTTTCAGGGTTTAGTGATTGCAGAAAGAGATTTATCTGAAAGATAATGCATTTGGTGGTGCATGAACACATGGTTAAGGAATCTTAGCAGGTGGGAGTTGTTTTTGCTCACTTTATGTGGGCAAAGGAAAAGGAACAAATAGGGAGGAAAAGGCAAAGCAAATGATTAATTAGTAGGCTTGTAGGATTCCCGAATGTTGAGATTGTTGGATAGGATAAAGTTAGGATTTGTTCTTTTATAGTCTGCTTTCCCACAGATTATGTGCATTATCTGTTTGCTCTTGGAATGTTGCATTTTTAAATTTTCGAGAGCTTATGGAGTGTTGTGTTGACCAAGTCTTTCTTGATAGATTGGCGATGTCTTGAGTATTGGTGACATGGTTTTTTGTTTGGGGGCATAGGGGGTAGTGTTCTTGTGTCACTTTCCAATTCAGAAGATATATGCTTTTGAAATTCAGCACTCAGCAATCACAAAATACTGCACTCAAGTCCCAGTGATAAGTGTTTCTCTTACAGTATGGGGGTTCAGATATTTCTAGAGAAGAGTGGTTTTCTTTGTTCAGTGCACTTTGGAATTTCCTAATGTTCAGTAGATTGCTGGTGATTTGATCAAACTTTGTAGTATAGAGGGATGCTTTGCTGTCTCTTGTTATTGCAAATATGAAGTGCCAACTTAATCTATATTGGGGCCTAGGCGTCACGAATTTATTGCAACAAGGGTATTCCCCTAGCAATTCACTTTGGGTTTTAATTTTCTCACTAAATTCTAAGTCTTAAACAGCATAGGATGTGCTTATTTGTAAGTGGTTCATAAAATTGTAACACATACTGGCTCTTAAACAGGATAGGATGTGCTTTTTTGTAATTAGTTAAAACTTCTTACACACCCCGGGAGTTCCAGTTCTAACCAGCTATCACAGTTGTTAGGGACAGAAACAGTGCTAACAAAAAGAAGCAAAGACACCTTATGGTTAGCTAGTACCTTTTCACATGATATCAAATATCTAGAGCTCACTTGAATGATTTTTTAGTATAATCCTATGACCAGGCCAAGAAATGCAATGCAACAACGGCTTTAAATCATCTTGCATACCGCTGCCAAAATTTGTTTGCTCTGATTTGACCACATGCAAATTAGGCAAAACTCCAGGTAATATGTGCAGAGATGGCTATGCTTGTTGCGCAGAACATAAGAAACCTTCATCGGTGCATCCATATGGAGCATCATCCTGTTTCAAGCAACGTGACTTAAGCCTTTCTATCAGAATAGTTTCTGCTCTTATACTTGTGACCACAGCTTATTGTCCTTGCTTTTAAATCCCTTGATATCAAGCCTTAAGTCTGCTGCCTTGTTTCCATCTACATGCTTGGAGACATCGATTTGTTACCTTCTGCTGTGAAAAAAAGAAATTGGGGTAGCTGTTTCTATTTCTCTGCAATTTTGTAGTGTACGAAGTGTGAACTAACTATTTCTCTTTTTCTTTGCTTAGGATCTGTGAGATATGTAGCTCAACTGCAACCAATGTGGTACATTTGGGCGATCCGGAGTTCAGTGACCAGTGGAGTGAAACAAACAACATAGCTGCTGTGCAAGCACCACAAGCTGAAACTCGGAGGTTCTGGCAAGGGCATCGATTTCTCAACTTCCTGCTCGCTTGCATGGTGTTTGCCTTTGTCATTTCTTGGCTCTTCCACTTCAATGTTCCCGGCTAAGTTCTTCATGCACATGGCTCCGAATAAAAGCTCCAAACATGTGGGTAAGATCAAGCAAATCTGAAAGAACAGGTTGGGCTGAAGTAAAAGTTTGAGGTATTCCAAAAAAGAGTAGATGGTGGGGGTGATGATCCTGCATTTGTCCATGATGATCCTGTAAAGAGATAAAGAGTAGAGATGATGATCCCATAAGAAAGGGAAGATGATTGAGCCTTCTCCTGCCCGCTTCCGGAATCTAGATGTAGTTGAAAGCAGGGAATAGAAGATCTGTTTCTGCGTGGCTGATGTCACCGTCGTTTGAGATGAGGATCGTTGGTCTAGCCATTTTTTTAAGCTTTCAAACCGTTTTATCATTTTGCATGCTAGCTGATTTAGTGTGATCATGTGAAGGTTCCTCTCTGAACACCCTTTCTCCCTATATGCTTCTAATCCTGTCATCAGTTAGATCTGCTGCCGGCTCAGCTCTGCTTTTTGCTGAAGCATATCGCTGGAAGTAGTAATAAAGAACAGGCTGCGAACTGTTCTTGCTTTTGTGTGCACATGGCATTGCATTTTTTCGTTTGCGTGTTCCGTTGATCGTAGTAGGATGCTTGCCTGCCAATATGCTCCCAAGTCCTGAGCCTCTGTGCTTCTGTCTTCTTTGTCTGGTTGCTATCCATGGTGGGAAGTGCAGATGGGCGAGCGCTGTTTCAAAATTCTGCGAGCCTGCAGTTATCAGCGCTGCAGAGGCGCAATAAATTCCAAGATCCTACGGAGAGTACAAAGAATGAAAGAATTGATGTGGTTCACGGACTAGTGTGTCTGCTTGTGGGGACGAGTGTAAATGCGCACGGATTTGTGTTTGATATTGGCGTTGTGGGGTTGAGACTATCTGCAGCCCTCTCCGCCAAGCGTTCCGGTAGCTGCATGCCGTAGGGATTTGGAGGAAAAAGTGCTGCAGCCGTCTCCTCCACGCTCTACTCCACCGCAGCGGAAACCTTCTCTCCCTCCAAATCCAGAGGAAGTACGGCGGTTCCGCCAGCGCTGTGCAGTGGTGGGCCCCAGCAACCGCCACATCCTCGCGCGCTCGAATGGAGGTGTCGCCCCCGGCCGGCGTCGCCCGCCCCTGCCATCTACCGGAGTCTCGAGGCCGTAGCCGCCGGAGGGAGACGCGGGGCGGCTCGACGTGAGGCAGCTTCGGGTGGCGACGGTCGATCTGGCCGAGGACGAGGCGGATCGGGTGGAGGAGTAGACGGAGGAGGAGGGCGGCGGGGGCCGGGGAAGGCAGCCGCCACAGGGTGGGCTAGCCGGTGAAGGAGACGGGGAAGGGCTGCTGCCGCGGAGGCGGGCAAAGCCGCCGGCGGCGGATCCGAGCGGCGGTGCGAAGACTCGGGGATGGCCGGCGAGGCGGCGGCGTCCGTCGGCGGACCCGGGAGGAAGAGTCGAGGCCGGATCCCGTGGCCATCGTGACCGGTCGGAAAGGAGGCGGCCGCAGCCGGTGGCTCAGAGAGGACGGCGCTCCGGGCGGGCGGGTGGCACGCGGTCGTCAGCCCTCGCCGCGGAGCCGGCGGCCGGCGAGGAGGGAGGAGGAAGAGGAGCCGGCTCGAAGTGGGCTAGAACTTGCGGCTCCGGCCGGATCTGCTAGCGCGGAGGGGCCGGCGTGGAGCGGGTGGAGAGAGGCGCCGGCGGCGTTGGTGAAGAGGGCGGCGATAGGGGAGCGGACTAGCAGTGGACAAGAGAAGAATACTTGGGCCCACATGTCATAGGTGGTGGGATGGGAGGGATATAGACATAGTAGTTGAGTGTGGATGAATAAAATATTGGATAGTTGGATGTGGAGGAAATATATAGAGGAACACGAGTGCGGGAGAAATTGATATGGAGGAAAGAATCTTGATGACTAGACTAGAATATTTTATTTAGAGGAAAAATTTAGAGTAACATGAGTGTAGATAGTCTGATTCGGGTGATGGGGAACTACCGTGCCACTGTGGCGCAAAATGAGTCCAACAGTACTTCAGAGCTGTCGGCATCCCGATCCTGTCTACACTGGTACAGGCATACAGCAAGCGATTATATCATGCTTCCCTGATCTACAGGAAAAATGTCATAGCGCTTGGATACAGAAACGCGACTTCAATGTAGCACTTAGTTAAGCCTATCTCCGATGGTACTTTTTATCTCCATTTTCTATCACTATTTCAACTATCTTTCTGTCTACAGTGTCATTATTCAATCAAACAGTGCAAAACGATGTTTAGGAATCTCATTGAAGATGGCCTTACAGTGATACGGTTCTTGGAAGGATACATCATCCAGCGATGGAGTTTGCTAGTGTGTACAAAGTTTTGATCTCATGGATACAAACGAATGGATTTAGGAAAGAAAAACCTGAAGTGAAAATCATGTATGTGTTGTCGTGTTGAAGACCTAAAAGGCCAAGGGTGTACTTTGTTGTTGTTGTTGGGATTTCATAGATGCAGAATGCTGATAAAATTTTAAACTATAGTGGGACCTATCTTATTTGGTACCATTTTGGTTTTTCCCATCCCACTTCTATGGACCGATTTGCCATATAGATTGTGGTGGCTCTTTAAGCGGTAGGTTGGTGAGGTTCTATACCTTTTATTTTGTCGGTGATTGCATGCACCATTGAGGTTTGTAGTCTTGTATGACCATCCAACCAAATTTGTGGAAGAGGCCCTCGTTGGAAGGTTGGCAGGTGAAGTGACTAAAGGCCTGTTTGATCGGAACAAAATTGTGTGGTGGACGTCTCCACGTCGCCCCGCATGGAGACCTGCGGCTGATTCACGACACATGGATGCTTGCGATATCGGACGGCAGCCTGCTACTCCGGCTCCTACGAGACTACGAGAGGCTCCTAGCCCAGCGACTCGGGTCCCTTCTCACCGAGAATGCCGTACGTGTGCACGGCTCGGCTCCCGTAACCCCAGTCCACCGAGATCAGATCAGATTTTACCAGCGGCGCCGCCTCAGTTTCGTCGTGTGCGGTCTCTCCGATGTCTGACCTCCATACTCTACGTCCTCGCCCTCCATCCCTGAGACCCCGACGCAGCGCAGCACTCGCGGTGGAGTCCGCCTTCTCGAAACCTCCATCCTCCGGCGCAGCGTTCTACCCAACGAATGCACCGCCGCCGTCTAAAATCATCCCCTGACAAAAAAAATGATGATGCCTGGTCTTCATGAATACCCGCGACCATGTCGTCTTGACTCCTGATGTTCAATTGACGGCGCTATGTTGTCCCTGAGACTATGTGCAGCAGAATGTGTAAATGCATTGTGTATCCACTGTTCCAATTACCTTTCTCTCTGTGAACAGTGTTGTTACAGTGTATAGGCAATCCATTTACCCAACCCACTGCACATAGTCTGAGCAGCCGCAAGCACGCCACGAAGCTTCACGGCGGCGGCGTAGGGTTTAGTCGCGGGTAGAACTCTAGATCGTGCGGATCAAAGATGTCGCATAGTTATCGGAACGTGGGCCACCAGCACGTGGTTTGAGCCGAGCCAATGCATGCGAGAGGAGCCGCGCGCATGAGGAGGAACCGTACGAGGATATACGAGAAACAGCCGATTTACCGACGGCCACGCGATTAAGTTTCAACGGAGATGATGTTTGGTCTCCACGCGTTCCTGCATGGAGACGTCTTCCACCTAATTTTATTCCGTTTGATCACCCTAGCTAAAAACTACCTAGAGCTAAAAATTAGTTACAATTAGCTGCGGTTTTTCAGCTAATGAAATACTAGGTAGTTGGGGTGTAGGGTAAAAATTAGCTACTATTAGCCAGGATGTTTGGAGACATTATAGCTATTTTTTAGCAGCTAAAAATTAGTTGGGTCGACTGTACGGAAGCGAAGACACCTGGGATCACGTCGCCCGTCACCACAACCTGCAGGATCACGTTCCATTCCGGTTAAGCACTGCTTTGGTCGATTATGACGACTCGTGTTTGTCAGTTGAAAAGCCGCGTCATGCCTGAAGCTTTGCCACGGGTGTAGACTGAACCATGGCTCCTGATTAATTTAACCCCAACTATTGGCACGTTAAGAGTCCCCTTCACACGTTAATCCTCGGCTGGACGAGTTGCAGCACCAGATGCGATTCAACGATGCTCAAGGCTCTTATAAAAGAAAAGATGCTCAGGGCACGTCGCCAATGAAGATCATGCGAATATTGGGGAATGTAACAGTTCCATCTACCCATTTTAGCGAAGTGAAAAAAAAATCTGCGAGGACTACTTTAGCAACCCTATTTTTTTAGAAAAATTGAAGAGATAATGAACTAATTCCCTCCATTGCTATAAATCTTTTGAAAAAATACGGTTGCTAAACTAGCCCTAAAAATGAAAACCATCCCATACGGCCGTACTAGAGGTAAATGGGGAACTAGGCACTGTGCTTCAGTTCAGCCACGTTGCTCCTGCCGCGCTGCCTTGAACGGGCGCGGCCGGGACGCATTGGTGCGTTGCGCCCCAATGGCGCTCGAGGCAGGCGTCGCACGGCTTTCGCGGCTAGCACACAGGCCCGACAGGCGCCTCCACAACTCACGCTCATGCCACATGCGCCGCGCCTTCCCGCAGTCCCAGCTCCGCCGTATACGCGACGCAACACAACGGATGTGCATAGCTCGCCTCGCTGCCGCTAGGCTGCTGAACGTGCCGTCTCGTAGACTGTTCAGAGTTAGCTAGCACAGCATGAGACAAGGATGAGGGCGTTGGCACGAAGCATCGTCGCTTGTCAGCAACAACATTAGGGCCGCATTGTCAAAAAAAAAGAAACAGCAGGGCCGCGGCGAATGATGACATGTTTGAGCAGATCAATATGTACATGAAGATCAATTTTTTTCTGTGCCGTCCTGAGAAATGTCATTGCAATGAAGGCTGATGCAAAACTGTACCGAGGAACGGCACGAGATTCTGATTCTTGGCGGTTCAGGGGAGACGCATGTGAGTGCTGCTGCGGCTGGAATCTCGGACGGCTCCAGAACAACAGTCAACAGGCGATGGGCGGCACCGGGCAGTTTTTCTCGGCCCCCGAGAGGATTCTCCTCCGGGCGCCAAGGACAAAGCTCCCGGTGAAAAGAAGATGCCGCCGGCCCCTTACGCGCCGTTGGCAGTGGCCTCGGAGAGCGCGTGATTGATGTCTTCGTCGTGCCTCCCGTTCATCTGCGCCCGCTGTCGCTGAAAGTCAGGAACATGCATGTCAGGTTAAGCGCCATTGCGGGGCGAAAGGATAATACAAAACATACCAGCAGAAATGCCTAGATGGAAGTAAGGATTATGGAACATGGAAGAGATCCACAAGAGGTTTGGAAGTAATTAAACGAAGGCTGTGTTCGTTTTGCTAGCCGCGGTGGCAGACATCTTATCGCTTCAACCTTCCAGCCATGGTGCGTGTACACCATGCTGTCCAGCCGAACGCTGATACTATCATTGTGAGAGGATTATTCATGATCAAACTAAAGTTCAATGAGTAGTTGTCTAATGCAGTTGAGACTGATGGCTATGCAAATCCAGATATGATTAATAGGGTTGCCGGGTAAAGAGGTGTTGAAATAAGCTCTACGTTACCCGATCAGTAGGGTCACCATGGTTCCCGTTCAGTAACTTATGGAACTCATCCTTCAGCTTAGTGTCTTTCTCTTCCTTTTGCCAGCCCTCCTTTTCTTTCGAGCTTAATGGAAGCAAAGGTAGCCCACTTGTCCGATCCGGCATTTCTGCAGAAATGTTAGCAAGCCCTGTTACAAAGTGCCAATCATGAAGGATACATGCTAATGTGACAAAACAGTACCTGGCAGCTTGCTGTCGACAAAGAATACCACTAGGTTTACAGTATACCTGCATCGTAGAACAACAGTTTAACAGAAAGGCAGTACCCCAACAACAGACAACAGATAAGATAAGTGAGACCCAGTTAACATACCACGCAACAACAACATCGACGGAGTAGTGCTTGCGAGAAGCAATTATAAGAAGACTCTGAACTATAGCCATGAACCAAGCAAGGAACTTAATAAACCTGAAATATAGTTTCCACAGCTCAGCTTCAGTTCAGGAATACAGGAGACAGCCAGAACTTGATAGGGTTAAAACAAAAGGATAGTGGTGAAACATAACTACCTCTTCGAGCCATATTTATGGTATGTCCGAACGAAAACAAGTGTGAAAATCATGTGAGATGAAAATATCAAATCACCACAGCCAAAAAGTACTCCACGAGGAACTGCAAACGGCAATTCAAAATGCTGGGTTGTCAGAACGAATTTAATGTGGAATCAGCCAACCAAAAAATATAGGCTTACAGTTAATCAGGAGCACTTCAAGTACACTATTGGGTGGTGGAAGAGTCGCCAGTTTTGAGCCCTGCAAAGGCAATGCTATGTGACTTCATATATGACTGAGAAGCATCTGTTCACAGACTGTAATCCGGAGCAAAGTATAAGATCAAATGAAAAGGTTACCTCACGGCAGTGATAATTTGGACCTGGTAGCTGGGTCGAATAGAATGTAATAATCCTTAAAAATTGTGAAGCCTGGACAAAAGAATATGAAATACAGTTAGTACTTTAGGCCATGGATAAAAGACATAGATGAAAATACTCTGCACTTACAACTAAAAAAGCGAGCACCCTGCGCCAGATTAGCACGGTATAGAAGCGTTTGTTGTGATAAATAAAAGGATGAAAAGTCCACTGCACATAAATATAGTCATGTTGTGAGATCAAGCTTGCTAAGCAGCCTAATATAAAGGTTCTATTCACAGAAAGGCATGAAAGAAAGGAAGAATTGCAGATCTCATGATCCAAACGCAGATCTCATGATCCAAACGCATACCAAACATGATGATAATGTATGAATAGCAGTTAATGTTTTCTTTTGCACACTTTTCTGCTACATTTTTTAAGCAAACATGACAACAATCAACTGAATATTTCTTATGCAAAATCAGATCAATCTCATAACTAATCTTAAGGGCCGTTTGGCAAGGCTTCTACGAAAATGGCTTCACCAAAAGAGCCGGAGAAACCGGAGAAGCCACTTTTTTTGGCTTCGGCTCCATAGTGCAAACACAAAAACGGCTTCTCCCCTCTATGGCTTCTCTAGAGAAGCCGTTTTCCAAAAAAACTTTTGGCAGGGCTTCACGTGAAGCCGCAAGAAGCCGGTGGAGAAGCCGTTCTAAAAGCTATGCCAAACGAGAGGCTCATAAAATGCGCCACCAGTGTTTGGCTTTTCAGTTCATATTTAGTTTGAAGCATTATCTTAACAGGCGGCAAAGAAACATACAAGGATACATACATATAGCTATATATAAGGAGGGTAACAGACTAACAGTAGCAATGTAAGTAGAAAACTGAAAAAAGAGTCACCTACCAACACAAAGGAGATGAAGATGGAAGAAAATATGCTCTCACTAAGGTAACCTTTGTCTTGCCCAAGCTCCTATGAAGATTCAAAAATACAAAACTTTTTAGTAAGTTTCTATCAAACTACACTCTAATTCTTTGGAAAAGAAAGAGAAGTGATTTACTTACTGGAAGAGCCATAAACCCCAAGTCCTGAAGCAGTGGTCCAGGCCGATGCAAATAATGTACTCCTCGAGCAGCCAATCCATGAATATACTATTTATAGGCAAAATCATTGTATATGAATCTCCACAATAATCCATTAATGAACTGAGAAACATAGCTGGATAAGTAACCCTAGATAACTAAACACACATAAAAAAAAGTGAAGAATAGGAAACTCTCGATACAATAGGAAAAGAGAACCTGCAAAGTATAGGGGAAGAAATAATTAATAACTAAAAATAGCATTATGTGTTTACAAAGTAAATTAGTAATCACCTAATAAGAATTCTGCTTTTCAAATCATGTTAAACCATTTAAACTTTGATTGTCAAGCAGAAGTGATGTATGTCAGTGCTTGGTGAAATTTTGGCAGATGCTATTTTTCAGTAATGAGTAAGAGTAAGACTGCAGTTGCCAAATCCATGGGTCATTGATAACCAACGTTGAACAAATGGTGGCAGCAAAAATTGGGGCACTAAGAGAGAGAGAGAGAGAGATGCTTAGTCAGGGCCGAAGAAGGCACCAATAGGTAGATTCACATAATTATGTGATTTGTTGACACAGCAGTACAACTTGATGAGACTGAAGAAGCGTTTGAATAAATGCGTTGTAATCTTAAGGCTAATGAAATATTCGCAATACATAGAGCAAGCCCTGTTTTTCATATATATATCTTGATGGCTTATGATGCAAAAGGAAAATCCAAATAAAATGCTGACAAACTATATCAAACAGACAGGTGTCGGCAGAAAGAACACAAGAATTAATGTCGGCAAATTATAGCAAAACAGGCAGATGTGACGTAACCACAAAAGGAAAGACGAGTACAGAAACGCCAACGCAGGGGAATGTATAGGTGCAATTGCATTGTGACCATTCAGCTCCACAACACGACATAAATCACATAAATTCTCGCCAAGCCCAGCAAAGGTTTGAATAAAGTGCTTACCGGCGCTAAAAAAACAGATGTGCTACTGGGTGACATGCATACATAATTCTACTAATACCTCGTAAGCGCACCAGATTTTAGCAATCCGTCGATGACTCATCAAACTAAAAAGGCAAAATGTCTCAGGATGTCTATCTTTCAAGAGAAGAATGTGTGACAGAGCAATATTGACACAGGAATTTGCTCTCTCATAGTCCCATATGAAAACAACCTTCAGATGCATCCCAATGGAAGAATAGAAATAACATGCAAACAGCTCAACCGTCCAAGCACAATGGTTGAACAAGACATGTCTATGCCAATAGAAGAGTAAACACTACTGACAACAAACCCTTTCAAATTCAGAAGCAAAAAAAGAGCAACATGTATGCAGATATGCAATGCATGAGTCCATGAGGAAGTTACTAAATGTGGGAGGAGCTTGTTATGTTAAGTAGTACAATATCAACATGGCCTATTAATTCAGATTATAAAAAGACAAGGCCTATTAATTCAGAACTGCACGGCGTATAACAAAACTAATAATAACAGAACACGCACGAAATTTATGAACTGAACAGCCGGCCAGAATCTACTAGTGCCGTAAACTTGCTGAGCTCACCTGAAAAACCAGCCCCGCGAGCAGAAGCCCCCACTTGTCGCGCAGGAGCTGCAGCTCCACCGATATCTCTGCGGTCACCTTCCTCCATACCTATATAGAATTAGAGACCCCAAAACGAGAAGCCGTAAATCCCCACAGCTCCATGGACGAAAAACATGCATGCACCAAGCAGGAAAGTAGCAGCAGCAGCAAAGCCTACGGATCGAATCGAGGGCGAGACCTTGGACGCCTCCCGCGCTATGTACATCGCGGCGCCCGCAGCGCCACGCGCGACGACGACGGCAACGACGACAACAACAACAGCCCCTGCTCCCAGCCCCACGACGACGACGCCGGCACCGGCGGCGGCGGCACCCGCAGCTGCTCCCTACTGCGCGGGGGCGCGATCACGGCCATGCTCCGATCCGCACATCGCGGCTCGCGGCGCCGCGCGCCGCGTCGTCCGGCGGCGGGATCGGCGGCGTGCCCGGAGGAGCGTGCGTGGGAACTGCCCGGCCCGGCCCGGGGAGGCGGCGCGCCAATTGCGGACCCCCGCGCGGGCGAGGGGGGCGGCGAGTCCCTCGGCGCTGCGCCGCGGGCGTCCGGAGGCCGCGGCGGGCGGGGGAACGGGTCGTCGGCGGCGGCGGCGGCCGGCTGGCGGTTTGGGTGGGAGTCAAGTTGAAGAGAGGGAGGGAGGGCCGGAGGGGGAGCTGGAGAGATCGAGAGAAACGAGGTGGGGGGGAAGCGGTGCGGAGGGAAGGGGGGAGGGGCGTTTATGCAAAAGCGCGAGCGGTGTGATTGGGATCGTGGGGGGCGTCCGAACTGTCCCTTTTGGCACGGGGCAGTTGGAAATCGGCGAGGCGTCAAGACTGCGTGAGGCATGTGTGGTGCTGTTGCCTGACGAGTTTTTGTAGACCGGCAGCCATGTGCCCCCAAAGGCCCGCTGCCTGCTGCCTCGCGAGAGAGGCTCCAAATAATCAGTTGCGAAGCAGCCATGTGCATGGGCGTGCTCGAGTTTCATCAGTTCGTGCTTCGGTGCTTGGAGAGGAGCAAAAGAAATGGAAATTCGGTGCTCGATCCGCGGTTTTTTTGTGCAAGTGCAATGGAGGTTTGCGGTCCGTCAACGTCACGCGGCGGCATGCGGTGATCTTTGTTGTTATGGCAGCGGTAGATAGTGTGTGGTAGCAGTGTAGTGGCATTTGGTAGTACGTAGTAGTCTCCCGAGTCCCATATATTACACCCGCGTGTGTGCACGGCACTCCTACACTTGTACGTACAATCTGGTGTGCCCACTCAGCCATACAAAAAAGGGATTTCGTCACGTCTTTTAAACCCAGGGATCATCCTCCGGTTGATAAGATGATGATGATCAAGAAGTGGCTTCCGCGCACTCGAGAGGGATTCAGACGCAAACCTGCCTGCCTCCTAGTCCTAGTGGAGCAGGCGGTTGGCTGGGCCCCGCCGCACCCCGTGGTCGTGGAGCCGTAGAGGCCGAGGTCGAACGCCATGTCCCTGCCGCCCCGGACGCCGACCCGAGTGCCGGGTGACGAGAGATCACGCGACGCGCCCGGCGCCACCTGCTCCTCCGTGAGTCGATTGGAAACCGACGTGCGCTTGCCCCCGCCGCCGCCACCGCGTCGGGCGAGTTTTCCTTTTCGTTCGTTGTGGCGGGCGGAATAAAATACCACCGCCTACCTGGCATGGCACACGGCCTGGACGCGGATATGCTGGACGGGAAGCCGCCGCGGGCGGGATCATGCGGCGACGGCTTCAGCAGCGACGCGGCACATGGAAATCTTCGCCGGGATCGGACGTGGCCGCGAGGAAATTGCCAGCACGGCAGACTGATCCTGCGCGGCAATGAGAACGAACAACTGATGGCGCATCACGTATGTCGGCCTCGGGCCTTCTAGAATCTCTGAACGCCCCTGTGCCAGTCAGCAAGTCTGGGTCTCTGTGGGGAGGTGGTTGGGTCAACTAGAACGGTCAAGGGATGATACCCACGTGACGTTGGAAATTCCTATCGAGGAAGGAGAAGCAAATGGTCAACTTTGATCCGAGCACCCAGATGTACATATCACTGTCATGGCGCGAGGCCTGTTCCGGAATAACCAGTTCTTTGATGCGCGTGAGTGAAAGAATCGCACTACTGTGTGATTTTTCTTTCTTCCGGTTTGAAGTCAATGGAATACAGTAGTACGGCTTTGACAGTTTGACTGGGTTTTGGAAAGAGCCCGTATGCTTCTTCGGCAAGAACGGTCGGGGTGGGCATTGTTAAAGCAGAGAGCCGCCGTGAATGCCTCGGTGGGCACACAACATTTGTACCTTCAATTCGTTCAGGAAGGATTAATTATCGTCCATTCTCTGGAGCTTTTTTTTTTATAATACGCAGGAGAGCTGCGTATCTTTGTATTAAGCAAGAAAAAGATAAAATCACGGTGTTAACGGTCACCGCGTACCGAGTACAAAGGCGATTTCTTTCAAAATTAACAACCAACACATTGAGGCGATCACACTAGATTAACCCTAAAGGTCCTAAACCGGCGGCGCCTCCCAAGCTCCACAACTCTGCAGTTTCCCGAACGGTCCTAAACACTGCCGCGACGCTTGCCCGCTCCTTCTTGAAACAACACGCGTTTCATTGCTTCCAAATCGACCAGCATACTAGGCGAAATAAGGTGTCGGCTCCCTTTTTCAGCGGCGTCGGCCAGCAGCCCCTAAACCTGTGCCACCAATCTAGCAGGCATGACCAGTCTTCATTGGAAGGCAGTTGCAGCCCCGCCTTATTCAAGACAAGCCGCCAGTCCATTCGGGCAAACAGGCAACGAAAGATAAGGTGGTCACAGGTTTCCGGCTCTCGCTCGCACAGCCAACACAGCTCTCGCGCCTCCAGCCCGTGCCGCCTCCGTCTGTCTGCCGTCCAGTGCCGTCGCCTGAACACCAACCAGAGGAAGATCTTAACCCTCAAAGGCAGCCAAGATCGCCGGATGAGTCCGCTTCCCGGAAAGGCGACTGAACCCAGGTGCAAAGCCCTGTATGCCGAATTGGAGCAGTATTGGCCGCTCGCCGACCACTTCCAAATCACCATGTCCTCGTCATTGTCTTGCAGCTGGACATCTTACAACCGCTGCCATAACCATAGGTAATCCGTGATGACTGCAACGGTTAAACCTCCGGTGATGCCTCGAACCCACAGACGACCTTGGAGCCCTTACGCTACAGCTAGTGAACTAGCGATGTGCCTGGGACTGTGGCGGCGAGCGCTGGCGCCAGGTCTGCCAGCTTTTTGCCTCTTGAGCTTTTCTTTAACATCATGTTTTGTATTCCCTCGGCTTCACGCTAAGACTAGGGTCACTGGGGAGTGGAAATGGGTGTGAAAAACACTGTTTGCACATTGTACACAGAGTGGAAAAGTAATGATTGCGCACTGTACACAGTACGAATGCACTTCCTGGTGACCTTGGTCTAAGACCATCTCTATCTAAAAGTCTTGTCTATCCGCTATTTCTCTACTATTCCAATTACCCATATCTCTGTCAACAGCACTATAATACATAGGCAATGCATATAGGCATTCCTTTGGGTATAGCCTAACATCTCCAATGGTCCGTGTCCGCAGATGATGATGTCGCCTGCATCAGCGATCCTTATCCAACATTCTAAAATAAATACAGAGATGGCTATGGAAATGGAAGGCTCAACCAGATTTAACAATTACGATCGATTTTTTTTAAATCTTGTTTTCGCCCTCTCTTGAAATATAAAAAATAGATTTTCTGTAGAAAATTTGGGAGAAATCATTGTGCTTTAAATTCAAAAAACAAAAGGCAAACAAGTCTTTTGGAAAATGAGTTGTAACCAGTTTTTTTTTGTGATTAGAGCGGGTGTTGTAGGCCAGTGATGATTTGAGTAATGTTAATACTTCTATCAGATTGACTTTACCTAGGATGTTAGGGCAACTTTGTTACAGTTACAGTGGTGAGCTAAAAGTTTTGTTAATGTTTTGGTTAATAGTTAATGACATATGACTCCAATTTTTTTTGCAAATGCCGATTCAGTTGTGTAATATAAGTCGGTATGGTAATAAAAAAAATTATATGCTCAATGGCCGAAAGGAAATTGGTTCTTTTGAGTCTCCAATGAGGTTTCATAATTTAGAATATGGATTTTTGTTAAACAAAACAGTATGCGTCTTTTCATCTGTACCTTCTCAAATTGTATGGTTATCACACATGTTAGGTGGATCTGACTGAAAATATAGTAGTACTTGATATTTTCATATGTACATAATGATTTTGGTGTGTAAAGAATGAGCTTCTATTCTTATGAGCATGTATAGATTTAATATAGATTTATTTGGAGTTTTGACTTCTACTTTTTTATGGATTTATATGTATTTGGTACATATAAATATAATCTGTGTACACTACCCTGCGTATGCTTTTCTTATTCTAATATAAATATAGAGCAAAAGCAATGAAGGCAATTTAATTTTCCATTCTGCTACATATTATCCAATAACGGTAGATCACATCATGACACTTTCTTGGAACAAAGTTTTCAAGCAAATAGATAAACAATTGTCAAGCACTTACAACTCTAAAAAAGCTCCATTGTTACAACTTTTATCCCGAAAACCCTGGTGTCCATGACGTACCTATGATGCCATCATTTTAGTACAATCATATTGGTATGAGTATGTGCTCTTGTAGCTGCTTCTTCTAAGATTTAATCAACACTAGATTAACCTTGATTGGCGAATAACATTTCTGTTTTTATGGCCTGGTGTTTTCGTCTTATGATAACCTGATGGCCTGGAGTTACTTGTAAACAAAGTGGCCCAACCATTCCAAGGTGGATCGTGATGAATGAGCATTGCTTGTTTTTATTTACCTGTAAGGCATTAAGGCATTCTGCTTATAAAAAGTAGCATGTAGTGTTCGTGGTAGCGGATTGCAATCAACAGTGCCTTCAGCTGAGAAGTGCGCGTTGCGGCACTAGTTTTGAAGTGGTTTTTGTCTCGTAACATTGAAGCCCAATCGTTAGGTTTACGTATAGTCCAATCCAATCGCAGACTTCCTTTTGGGATCGGACGACAAAGTCTAATCGGCATCCAGGCACTTGGACGCTCCCGAACAGATAAGGAGTGTAGAGTGCTTGTCCAGTCTCAAGGCGAGAAGGGCATGGGTGGCGCCGTCCGCTGCTCTGAACCCTCAGCTCATGTACCTCTGGTCATGCTCTGCCACACATTCGGTCTCCTATGTGCGACGATCCGCGCTCGGTGGCGTTGGGGCTCCGGTTGCGCAGCGGCCGGCCGCGGTCTGCAAAATCGTGTGCCGCTGCGCCAAGAACGCGGGGTACGAGGACTGCAAGTTCTTGGACCCCATCCCGGAGTTCGCTGAGCAGGTCAGCGCCCTCGCTCCATTCCTCTTGATGACTGAGTCGGAACAAGGCTTCTGCTACTGGCCAGTGCGACGAGCAAATTCAGGGAGCACATAGCGTGGCGCATAGCGTGGTGGCTGGAGCAGAAAAAGGAGGACTAATTCGGCGACCACGTGCGGCGCTCGCGGTGGCGGATCCAATGGTATAATTTACACTTCACATATTTTATTAATGAACCATTTAACACTAAGCGATTGTGAAATTATGAAGAGATAGTACTAACAAAAAAGATGGTGAATGAGAGATTGAGTGAGAGAATATAAATTTATCCTATAGTCTTTTCTCCCTACTATCGTTCGGTTTCTTATATAGGAAAAATAAAGTGATTCAATTTCAATATTTCTCATAATATGATCAAATTTATGTATAAGTCCATTTGTCCCTAACAGGGTGGGCCTTCTTTGAGCGTCCAGCAGCAAAGGCTTAGGAAGTTAGGATCTGCTTAGCCAATTTTCATTTCTACATTTTTTCTAAATTGCTGGCGTCCAGATCATTGGCGTTTTTGAGCAGCGCAAAATCTCTCGTATTCTGTCCATCGTGTTCTAATCTAGTTCGCGCTCACATGTCTATGCTCTACATCTGTCTATTCTATTTTTTTGAGTGAAGTTTACTTCACCCCCCGAAGTTAACCCCGAGTTTAGAAAATCCCCCTGAACTAAGGGTGTGTTTGGATTGGAGGATTGGCAAAGGAAATCCAAAGAAATACAATTCCTCTGCTGACGTCATGTGATGTTTGGATCAAAGGAACTTGGTTTGGCATTTCTATGGAAAGGTTCCTTTCCTTTCACAAAAGTAGGAAGCAAAACCTTTGCTCAGACTTAAATTTTTGACGGAAGCCCGACGACACACGCAGTCACTGCTTGCGCTTTGAACCCACCGAGATTGCGTTTCACTGCTTCTTGCTAGTTGAGGGCTGCTGCAACTGCAAGGTACTCCATCGTTAAGCTGCATCCTGACGAAGACGACGAACAGAGACGAAGACGATGAACAGAACGATTCTGCTGCTGCCGTCGAAAGGATAAAGTTAGCGAGGAGCTTTGCCTTGCAGAGTTGCAGGTGGTGTCCATATTCTTTTTGGGCCATTGTGAATCAAAACTATAAACCGGCCATGAGTTCAATTAGTTTTAATTTGACATTGTTTTGCTTTAACTTCTGCCGGTTATTTACGTTCCTACGTTTTTCATTCCCACGTTTCAAACACCACTTCATAAAACATTTCTGTGTTTTTCATTCATCTGTTTCGCCAATTTCTTCCCATCTCTTTCCTATATTTCTTACTATTCCTCTATTTTCGATTCATTCGTTCCAAACAGACCTTAAAAATCCAGACGAAACACATACCCAAACTCTATAAACCGAACAAAATACCCCCTCGACCTGTTCAAATTGGTTTTTAACTGACATGTGGCCCCCACCTTTGCCCCTCTCTCACTTACATGTGGACCATATGCAGTGTCTTCTTCCCTCCCATCTCTCTTCTCCCTCCCGCTGTATCTCCGCCATCACCTCCCTCTCCCTCTCCGTCTTGCTGCGCCGCCGCCGCCTGCTCTCTCCCCCTCGCGCAGTAGCCCACGGTGGAGGGCGCGACCCGCGTGCACCCAGCGGAAGAGGACAGATTTAGCTAGATCTAGGGTGGCGCGGCCATGGATGGGTGGCGGAGCATGGCGGCGACCTCCATGGCGGGGTGTAGCACGCGGTTGCCTACAGTGGAGAAGGGCGCGGCCCGCGACTACCGGCGGTGGAGGAGGGCGCGGCCCGCGTCCCCGGCGGAGGCTGAGGAGCAATTCATCGTGGCTGTCGGTCGTCAGAGGCCATCCGCCATGGGCGACGAGCTCGGGCTCGTTGCTCTCGCCTCCCCGCCCTACCTCACTCCGATCTAGAGCGTGCATGAGGTCCGTGCCACCTCCCTCCGCATTTTTCCCTCAAAAATCGATGTTTTCTCTCCCTCCCTCACCGCTATTCACAAGCGCAAACACGCAGCACGCCATGGGAGCTCATGGCCGCGCGCTGACCACCTCTGACCTCCTCGCGCCCTAGCACCGCGCGCACGGGAACCACAAGCACCTGTGAATCACTTCCCCCAAGGATATTGATCTTCATCCCGCCTCCATCCACTCCAGTGACAGGCCCGCCGGTGCCTGAGAGGATGAAAGGAGGTGGCGGCGGTGTGGATAAATGGAATGAGAGAAGGAAGGGGCGGGTCCCTGTAAGTGAGAGAGGAGCAAATGTGGGGACCATATGTCAGTAAAAACCGCTGTGCAAAACCACTTTGAACAGGTCGAGGGGGGTAAATTTGTCCGGTTTAGAGTTCGGGTGTGTGTCCAGTATTTGAGTTCGGAGGTTTTCTAAACTCGGAGATAACACTTTTTTTTCATCTATCCTATCCTATCCTATCCTTTACTAGTTTGCACACACCGCCCACCCAAGGCACCAAGCCCTGGTCGAACCAGAAGCGATGCCGCTCGTCCCCCCCGGCCGCCTGAGCGCCTCGACTGCCATCCTGCCGTTCGGCTGCCCTGCGCCCGCTCCCTGGCTCCCCTTGCATTTCCGGCCGCCTGCCTCCCTGCGTCCGCTCCCCGGTTCCGGCCGGCCGCCTCCCTGCGTCCGCTCCCCGGCTCCCCTTGCATCTCCGCGGCCAGCGCATCGGTGAGCACTTGCTCCTCGCATCTCTGTTCTCTTTTCCTGACCTTCGCTTCTAAGGAAGTCGATTGAAAAATTTGGTGTATTTGTTGTGTTCTTGACTCAAATTGTAGGATATTCTTGGGAATACATAGGAATCAGTATAGATCCGCCCCTGGGCGTTCGATGGGTGTGGGGCTCCGGGTGCGCAGCCGCCGACCGCGGTCTGCGAAGTTCATGTGCCGCCGCGCCAAGACTGCAGGGTACGAGGACTACAAGTTTCCGGATCCCATCCCGGAGTTCGCTGAGCAGGTCAGCGCCCTCTCCATTCCTCTTGATGATTGAGTCGGACTGCTGGGTCCGCTGGGTAGGGCGGCTACTTTAACATTCTTTTGTGAGGTGTTTCAGGAGACGAGCAAGTTTAGGGAGCACATGGCGTGGCGGCTGGAGCAGAAGAAGGACTTCGGCGATCACGTCGAGGAGATCGTTGACATTTGCACCGAGGCATGTATCCAAGCGCATTCGTTTGCTTATTAATTGGGACGTACTACTGGCATTTCACAGTTCTTGAGATGGGTGGCCAGGTGGGTATGTAACTGGTGAGGGCTTTTGGTGTATACTTATTCAGTTCGGAGTTGGAATCCTGTAGTTAGTTTGATGATGGTACAAAAGTTGCGTTGAATGAATTAGCATTTTTTTGAATTAAAAGAAAGTGTTCGGGAAGTTAGTGAGGTATAGATACCACCTTAATTGAGATTACCTTTATCAATTGCTTAAGGATGCGAAATGTTTCTTCATGATGGTTCAGAATTAGGAATTTGTCATATGTTCCTTGTAATTCGTGCTGCTGTGCTAGACCGTAGTCTAGTACAGTCCAAAAAGTCTTTACATAGAAGGGATTTCTGCAGATTTCAGAAATTGTGAAGCATGTCAATTATACGGTGTTTTCAGGCAACTGTTAGTTAGTCAGTTTAATTTGTTATATAGCAACTACGATATTCCTGTGTGAAACTGAGGATGACGAGGCCCTCACCACAGTTACAGCCTAATTTAGATTAGAACATTGAACTGTTTCCTGTTGTGTGTTCACATACATGTTCCTGAATTGTTCATGTAGGCAACAAATTAAAAAACCTGGTGTTAGATATGCTAACATTGGCACATTGCACTTTTACAGAGTTGGAATGTGGAAAAGCACTAACACATGGCTACCCTCACTGCCAGATCTTAGGGACATTCTTGGAAAACGATTACTGCGGCCCTGGGACGCTCCTGGTTCACCCATTCCTGGACATTAAGGGTGAGATCAAAGAGAGGGGTTTCCCTGGTGCACCTCAAGCTGCACGAGCGGCGATCGCGTGGGCTGAAAAGAATATCGACAAGGATTGGAAGGCCTGGACTGGAGAGTACTAGTGCTAGTTCTTGTTCTTGTTTTCTTTTTTCTTTTAAAGTAGTTCATGTTTGTTGTACCGCGGGCTGTTGTATGTGTAGTTTTCATCTCTCCCTCTATCAGTGTGGAATTAAAAAGCTAGAACTCTAGATTAGCGTCATCGTCACATCGCCTGAGCTGTTGGAACGTAAAATTTTGGTCCCTTCATTCTGATGAAGGTGTTATATGATCTTCCTTTATCTGAAAGGAGCAATTAATCGTACCATCGCCATTCTCTGATGACCGAATAAAATCTTTCAGCAACTAGTTGGATACAGTATGGTATATTTGGGTCTGTTTGTAACAAAGCTTTCAAAAATCATAGTTTTTGGATGCTGTGGTTTTCAGTTATACATGCACAAATACCACGGTTTTCAAATACTATGGTTTTTTCATGGTTTTGATGAAAACCAAGAGTTGTTTGGTTCCACAGGTCATCCCAGGATCCCACATGACATCCTCTCTCCCCTTTTCCTCCGCCTCTCCCTCTGCCCCTCCCTCTCCCTCGCCCCTGTCGCGCTCTCCCTCTCCGCCGCGGGAGACGGGGCCAGCAGCGTCCATCCACCGGAGGTGAGGCCTGCAGCCGGCGGCCGTCTGAGGGCTGCCGCGTGTGGCGGAACCGCCGATTTAATACGGGCTAAGTACACCTGCCACCATTAGCTTACAATGTACTTAGACCGTACTAAACCCGGTCGTCCGTCGAGAAGCCCTCGGCTCTCGATTTACACCAAATCCCAGATGAACCGACATCACACACATCCGACTCACGATGGAGCCACAACAGTTACATCATCACAGGCATTTGAATAGATAGTAATAAGACTTTAAGTTACAAACCAGTTTCTGAATAAAATAAATTCAACATAGGGCCAACATCGGCCGAATTTCGAAATAATGTCTCACAGCGGAAGTCTAAGACCATAGGTCATGCTTAAACCAAAAGAAATGCAGTAGATGAGTGACATCACGCCCACTGATGTCACCCCCATGCCATGACATGACTCCTGTCACTCCTGATGATAACAGGCTCCCCCGCCAACACAGGCGCAGAAGAGGAACTCCATACCTGAAATCCAAATGTCGGGGGCAAACCCTGAGTACTAATTACTCAGAGGACTTAATGGCAAGGCTTACGGCTGACGCAAAGCTTGCTTACTATCATTGGATCCTTAGCCTTTGATTCTTAGCTCAAAAGTTTATTTACGGATAGTGGGATTTAACAGCCACTACCCTTGTGAAAGAAAGAGATAATCCTTTGCAAGTACATAGCTGTCATCATTATGAAATATCAGAGTCTCAAATAATAATCAACCACTTGATATCCAAAACCATGAAATCATATTGCAGAATATTAAGGTTATTACTACGTTGCCCGTGTGCGGCATTTGGCATTCTCACACCTGGTGAGCATCAGCGATTCGAATCGATTTTAATTCCCGGGAATAACTAAAAATGCCAGGGGCCCATATGCTTACTCGCACGACGGCTTTCCCACATATAGTCCCCCTCCTCCACCTGTCCCATCCCAAGTTCGATTCACTCCCACCTGACTCCCGGGTTGTGCCCCCATGACGAGCCTGCCGACATCTCGGTCTCCCCGTCATGAGCACCAAGCTCCCCCGGGCCACCTTTCTCTCAACCAGTGGGTAGGAACGTGTTTCTGTTCTCCGGATGGCACAAGTAAGGTTTCACCGGCCCCATTAACCGGGTAAGCACTTTAGCAATGGTATGCCAACCAGCAGGCGAACAGCGGACGGGCCTTAAACGACTCGGGCGGAGCCATTACACCGCAACAACACACACCTCGAAAAGTAAAGCTTAATCTCCGCCCGGTCTCCTTTTAATCATTAACAGTAAAGCCATCAAGGCAGTTTTCAGTGTAGCATTTTCTTTTCAAGGTCAACCTACGTGACGAGTGACCATTCACTCGTGTCTACTCGGCCCTATCATTTCTATGCCACTCGTCCTACGGACCTATTATTGGTGCTAGAGCCAGGGCGGCCAGTGGTTCTAATGCAATAAGGTTCCAAACAATACCTAATGCATATGCGTAATCATAAATCATAATTTGCTAGGAGAATGTAGGGCCTGCCTACCTTCCTCGCTAGGGTTAGTGTCCTCGGCTGTGAAGTCAGGTGCGGCCTGCGGGTGCTCTTCTTGCTGCAGCTCGGGTTCCGGGTCCTCTGGCTCCTCGATCACCGGAATTTCCTGCTCCTCGGGTGCGGGGTCTATATGCATGCCAAGTGTATGAAATGAGCGTACAGATTGCACGGAGACAATGCAAATGTCAGAAAGCGTGACAATGGCTAACTTCTTTTCACCCAACATATCATGCATTTACCCCTACTATAAAAGGAACCCCTTTACTTCTATTTTCTTTCCCTAGCTAGCAACTTTTGTCATTTTCAAAACAAGGACTAAACCTTACATGCACACTCTCAAATTTTACCAGGGAGCTAACTATGCTATATAGATCTTAGGAAAAATATATATGACTCATTTTATGCACCTTTTATGTAGCAACCTTTTCCAAGTCACATTTAAATGGTAAAAAGCAAAACACATATAACTTGATTAAAGCTAGGGTGCTAAACATAGTACCCAGGACCTAACTACCCTGTTATAGCCACTGTCAAGGCCTCAAGTTCATTAGAGTTCATTAGATATTCTTTTTCCTATTTACAACATAGAACATGTATGTGCAAAGATTGTGAACAAAAGTTGACATGCACAGATCCATATCATATCCATTGCATAGATCATTTTACTGTGGTTCCAGAACAACAAGATTTTCCTTTTTAGGATTTTTATTCGATTTTATATGATTTATCAAAGTTTAAACCGAGAAAAAGGAAAATAGAAAAAGAAAAACTCAGATCCGAGGACCTCTGCGTAATTAACCATAGTCTCCAGGGGCTAGCTTGCAAGATCTGCAAGACTCAGCCCCCGTGCGGGAGGACCGGGGTGTAATATCAAAGAAACCGAGGGGCCGGATCTAAAATTTCCCGGCCCCCTTCTTCTTCCTCGCGTCGGCCGAGGCCGCGCGGCGCGGCGCGCGCGCGC
Source organism: Paspalum notatum (assembly GCA_022530915.1). Taxonomy (NCBI): domain Eukaryota; kingdom Viridiplantae; phylum Streptophyta; class Magnoliopsida; order Poales; family Poaceae; genus Paspalum; species Paspalum notatum. The sequence continues at coordinate 33,508,127 of CM039692.1, forward strand.
CGGCGAGCTGGGGCTCGCCGGAGCCGCGACGCGGGGTGGCGGAGGTGCGCGGGAGCTAGGGCTTCACCTTGGGGGTATCCTCGTCGGCGGAGGAGGCGTGGAGCGACGGGGAACGGCGGCGCACCGAGCGTGAACGGCGGCGTCGGTGGCGCGGGCGTGACGTCGAGCCGAGCTCGATCTCCCCGGGGGAGAGGAGTCCGACGACGAGAGCTAGCGGGGGAGGGGCGGCGTGGAGCGGCGGTTGCGGTGGTGCGGTTGGTTGGGCTCGGGGAGGCCGGGAGGCGGCGGCGCGGCTCGGCCCCGAGCTCGGCCGGCTTCAATGGCGGCGGGCGGAAAATCGGACGGGGCGGCGCGGGGAGAGCGCGGGCGGTAGGGTTTTGGGCGCGGGGCTCTTCCCCTTTTAGAGGCCGGGCGTCGGGCAGCGCGGGCAGGGCGCGGAGAGCGCGGGCGGTGGCCGGACGGCCGCGGCGGTGACCGTCGGCCGCGTGGCCGCCGTCGTACCGGGGAGGACGACGCGCCGCGCGGCGCGGACCGCGTCCATGAGCCGCGAGCCACTGACGGGTGGGACCAAGGTGCGAGACGGAGAGACGGGCGCAATGGACCGGGTCTACGGGGCGAGGCTGAAACGGCGCGGGCCGGCCCAATTTGGGCGCCGCGGGCGGGAACCCGACAAGCGGGGCCCACCTGTCATAGAGAGGGGAAAAAAAAGAAAATCCGAAAATGGAAAAATCCCCTTTGACTGCTGAGACACCTCTTTTCTATTTGCGTTTTTGAGCATTTTAGAGGCCGATTTAGATGAAACTCAAATTACAAGAAGTGTTCAAAATTTTGTAAGCTACAACTTTGTTATAAACTTTGACCCCCAGTTCTATGGTCAAGTTTGGTCTAAATTTGAATTTAAGTTGCTGCCTCAGGTTTGACCAGCAGGATGCTCCATCTTAGAAATTCTAAAAATCCCTTTTTTAGCCATTTGCACCTTATGTGCCTTTTGGGAAAGTTGTGTAGAATTTTATGGTCTACATTTGGTTCAATGGGAGTATTTCATGAAAGTGGCTGTAGGTTTGCACAAACTTGGGTTTTCAAAACCAGCCTGATTTGGGTTGGTTATTTGGGCTGACAGAAAAAGGTTCGAAACACTAATTTGAAAATATCTTTTGCCCAAACTCAATTTGACAAAGTTGTTCATTAGATCCTTATCTACAACTTTGGTAATATGAGCTTCCCCCACAACCCAACAGAATTCAAACTACAAGCCTGGCATTGTCCATGCTTACTGAAAAAGAAAACAAAAACCCACATTATGACCAAACCCCTCTAACCATGATTATGCCGTGATGCTTATGATGCATGATTGTGTACAATTTACTTAATTTAGGTACTTGAGATGCTGGAGCATCACAACCCACCCCCCTTAAGGAAATCTCGTCCTGAGATTTTGATGTGTTGTGGGTGGAGAGTTTATAGAGATGAGAAAGTGCAGTGCGACGGGTATTTAAAGGTTTTAAGCAAGTCAAAACATACTCGTTCGAGGTGGACGGAAGGAAACCCGGATACTTGGTTCGCAGGTACTCCTCTGTCTCCCACGTGGCCTCCTCTTCGGTGTGCTCACTCCATTGCACCTTATACATGGTGACCGTGCTACGTCGAGTCGATCGTTGCTTTCGGTCCAGGACTTTCACCGGTCTGGCCTCATAAGTGAGGTCTGGTTCAATCTGAACTTGGGATGCGTCAACCTCTTCCTCTGGCACTCTCAGGCACTTCTTAAGTTGTGACACGTGAAAGATATCATGGACTGCCGCGAGGCGTGGTGGTAGCTCTAACCGGTAAGCCACGGGTCCACATTTCTCGGAAATCTTGAATGGCCCAACGTACCGCGGTGCTAGCTTCCCTTTTACCCCAAACCGGTGCACACCTTTCATCGGCGATACCCGAAGATACACGTGATCACCCTCTTTAAACACTAGCGGTCTCCTCCTTCTATCGGAGTAACTTTTTTGCCTTGACTGTGCCCTTTTTAGGTTCTCCTGTATAAACCTCACTTGCTCTTCAGCTTGTGTTACCAAATCGGGCCCGAAGGTGACTCGCTCTCCAGGTTCTGACCAGTTCAGAGGTGTTCTGCACCTCCTCCCATACAGAGCCTCGAAAGGAGCCATCTCCAAGCTCTTTTGGTAGCTGTTGTTATATGCAAACTCTGCTAGGGGCAAACACTCATCCCACTTGGTGGAATAGGTTAAGACACAGGACCGAAGCATGTCTTCTAGGATCTGATTTACTCTTTCTACTTGACCACTAGTCTGAGGGTGGTACGCTGAGCTGTGGATCAACTTTGTGCCTAGAGACTTCTGTAGCTGCTCCCAGAAACGAGACACAAAGACTGAGCCTCGATCCGAGGTAATGGTCCGAGGGACACCATGTAAGGATACAATCTTTGCTATATACAACTCGGCATACGTGTTGGCACGGTAGACTGTTTTTACTGGGAGAAAATGGGCCGATTTCGTGAACCGGTCGATAATTACCCATATGGAATCATAACCCTTCTGAGTGCGAGGCAAACCCACCACGAAATCCATGTGTATATCTTCCCACTTCCAAGCCGGGATGTTCAAGGGGTGAAGCATACCGGCTGGCTTTAGGTGATCTGCTTTTACTCTCTTGCATACGTGACATTCTGATACATATTTGGCGATTTCCCGCTTCATGCGGGTCCACCAAAACCTTTGTTTTAAGTCCTGGTACATTTTATTGCTGCCGGGATGCATGGCCAGTACGGATTTGTGAGCTTCTTCTAATATTTTCTTCCTCAACTCCATATCTTTAGGGACTACTAAGCGGTTTTTGAACCATAGGACCCCTTGGTTATCTAAGGTGAAGCAATCCCTCTTTGCCTCAGCAATACCCTCACGTATGTGAGCCATGCCCGGGTCGTGTTTTTGTGCTTCAATGATCAGATCTCTTAGTGTTGGCTCAATGCTGATGTTATATAGTTCGACTAAGAATGCAACCGGCATCTCAATCTCATTCATCTCCCAACATATTACCCGAGCCGTGGGTCGGACCTCAATCACATTGCAATGAGCCCGACGGCTTAGTGCATCCGCCACTACATTCGCTTTCCCCGGGTGGTAATGAATCTCTAGGTCATAATCTTTTATCAATTCTAACCACCGACGCTGCCTCATGTTCAGTTCGGGCTGTGTGAAGATATATTTGAGACTCTTGTGGTCAGTGTATATGTGACAGGTATTGCCCAGCAGATAGTGTCTCCATATCTTCAGGGCATGCACGACTGCTGCAAGTTCCAGATCGTGAGTCGGGTAGTTGGTCTCATGTTTTCTTAGTTGGCGGGAGGCGTACGCAATTACTCTCCCTTCTTGCATTAGGACACAACCGAGACCCTGACCGGAGGCGTCACAATACACATCGAAGGGCTTGGTGACGTCCGGTTGGGCTAGTACTGGTGCAGTTGTTAACAGTTTCTTCAACTCTCGGAACCCCTCCTCGCACTTCGGACCCCACACGAATTTTGCATTTTTCTTAGTCAAGGAGGTCATCGGTTTAGCAATTTTGGAGAAGTCCTTGATAAAGCGGCGGTAGTAGCCCGCTAGACCAAGAAAACTCCGAATTTCTGTGACAGTTTCCGGCTGCTTCCAGTTCAGAACGTCCTTTACTTTGCTAGGGTCAACCGCTACTCCCTTTTCTGACAGAATATGCCCCAGGAAACCCACTTCCTTTAACCAGAAAGCGCACTTGCTGAACTTGGCATAGAGCTTGTGTTCTCTTAGCCGAGTGAGTACTACCCGTAAATGTTCTTCATGTTCTTTTTCATTTTTGGAGTAGATTAATATATCATCAATGAATACCACGACGAACTTGTCGAGCTCGTTCATGAACACCGAGTTCATCATATACATGAAGAAGGCTGGTGCGTTGGTTAACCCAAAGGACATGACCAGATATTCATACAAGCCATATCTAGTCGAGAAAGCAGTTTTTGGTATGTCCTCTTCTCTGATTTTTATCTGATAATAGCCCGATCTTAAGTCAATTTTTGAGAAGACTTTGGCCCCCGCTAACTGATCAAACAGGATGTCAATGTGTGGTATTGGGTACTTATTCTTAACAGTGACTGCATTTAGCGGCCTGTAGTCCACACAGAGCCTTTTACCCCCCTGATCCTTCTTCTCTACAAAGAGGGCTGGACAACCCCACGGTGACGAACTAGGTCGGATGAAACCCTTGTCTAACTGCTCTTGGAGTTGTATTTTTAACTCTTTCAATTCATCTGGTGCCATTCTGTATGGCCTCTTAGAGACAGGAGCTGTGCCAGGGACAAGATCTATGCGGAATTCCACATCCCTGTCCGGGGGTAGACCCGGAAGCTCCTCCGGGAACACGTCCGGAAAGTCACACACTACTGGGATCTTTCTAATTTCATCAACCTCGGTTGCATTTACTGCGGCCACCATGTGTTTCATGTCTGGCATATGCACACGTATGACCTTGCCACTGACCCTAGACCTTAACTGTATTGTCCTACTGCCAATATCCAGGACGGCGTTGTTTTCCGTCATCCAGTTCATTCCCAAAATAATATCAATCCCCTGGTGTGGCAGCACCACGGGGTTGATGATAAACATCTCGGCTCCTATTTCCAGCCTTAAGTGCCTGACCCCTAGACTGGCATTGATAGGAGACCCTGGGGCAGTGATGTGGTAGTTTTCCCTTAGCTTGTGCATTTTTATGTCATGCTTCTGTGCATATGCTTTGCTAATGAAGGTATGCGTAGCCCCCGAATCAAATAGCACGACGGTCGAACGACCGTTGATCATGAACGTACCAGCGAGCACCGGCACACCGGCGGGAATCTGCTCCAGGTGGATGTAGTGCACCCGACCCGTCTTCTGTGCCGGCCCCTTCTGCTTGCCCTGCTGGGTGCCGCCTGCTGGATTCGGGCCTTGAAATTTGCGGGGTGCCCTGCAATCCCGACTGAAGTGCCCCACCTTGCCACAGTTAAAGCAAGGGTTTCCAAGCCCCGGGAGAGCGAGGACACGTGTCGCGGGGGCCGGGGCTTGTGTGCCGGCGGTGAGCCTCTGCAGCTGCTGTGGCTGCTGCTGCTGTGGCGCCCGGTGAACCCAGCCCGGCTGATTGGGCCGGACCGTGAAACGGGGCTGCTGATAGTACTGCTGTGAGGGCCTATAGGCTGACTTTTGCTTCTGGGAGGATCCAGCAGCAGATGTGTTGGCTTGGCGCTTGCGCCTCTGATCTTCATTAGCAACTCGCAGGCGATTCTCCATATCAAGCGCGGTGTCCACCAAGTCGGTGAAGATCTGGTAGCGACGCCCCAAGTGTGTCTGGAGAGTGGGGTCAAAGCCGCTCAGAAGCCTAGCGGCACGAGAGGGGTCATCTCGCACATCCTCCGGTGCATACTGCGACAGGTGAATAAACGCCTGTACGTACTGCATCACCGTCTTGTTTCCTTGCTTGAGCTCTCGAAATTCTCGCTTCTTCTGTTCTACCAGGCTATCCGGGATATAGTGGGCCCGGAAAGCCTGAGAGAACTCCTCCCAGGTGGGCTCATGCCCAGCCCGCTGCATCTCGAGGAACGTGGCATGCCATGCCCCCGCAGGTCCCTGTAGCAGCTGCCCGGCAAAGCGCGCTTTCTGTTGCTCGGTCAACTCTGGGAGGAGAGTAAACTTGGATCTGATGGTGCGGAGCCAGTCATCAGCATCCAGCGGTTCGGGGCACTTGCTGAAGATGGGAGGGCGCAAATCCTCAAAGTCCCGGTATGAGATACCACGGTTTCTAGGCTCCCGCTGCCCATTACCGCGGCCTTGGCGCTCTTCCGCTAGCAGTCGGATCAGCTCACCCTGTTGCACGATCAGGGTAGCCAACTCCGGCGGAGGTGGGGCGCCGTTCGCCTGCTGCTCCGAACCCGAGTGTTGCCCATTGCGAGTGTTCACCATCTGCAAGGAGGATGCCAACGTGGTTTACATGAGATTCTCGTGCATCGTAGGTATAGGCTCAGAAATCATGACATGTACATATCTTGCGTGCAATGCAACCAGGTAGTGCAGAAAACCGAATTCCGAATTTAATTAAAACGACCTAAATTAAGGCTCAAGGTTTAGCCATTACATCACAGGATGGTGGTTACATCGACCAACCATCGAATCACACATCAAGTGGCGTCCCATATTACATAAAGGGGTACCCGTACGAGCTCTCACCTCACAAATGTTTAGGTACAACCATAAGTAAGCACGGAGCGTGGTGAAACAAAAATATCGCTATCAACGTGCTAGCTACGCGCCACATACTACTACTCTTACTAAGACATCCTCTAAGCCTCAGAGTGCCCGGTAGTCGCGGCGTCCTCGTCCTGCTCCATCTCCTGAGGCTCGGAGGACTCCCCGTCCTGGGATCCCTCATACTGCGCGAGGCGCTGCTGGAGCACCGACACCTGCGCCTCCAACTCCTCACGGCGAGCCTGAGCGTCCCTGTGCCTGGCGGCGAAGAACTGGCTGCGGTCCTTCTCCTGAATGTACAGCCCGTACACCTCGCGGGCGTAGTCCACGCACGCGACCTGGGGGCGCGAGGCACCCCGTGCCCGAAGGTCGTCGCGACGGTCCTGCCACGGGTCGTCGTCCTGTCCGAGGGTAGGGAGAAAACGCAGCACCGTGTCACCCGCCTCCTCCTCAGAGCTCAGTACTGCAAGGGCTGTCATGAGAGCACCCTTGCGAGCGTCCTCCCCACTGACTCCGCGGGAAACGATCGTGCGGAAACTACCGTTTGCCGTGGTGAGGACCACCTTGGCCTCACAGACTCCCGGCTCGTGGATCAGCTGCGTGGAGATGAACGGGCAGGGGCGACGTCCCAACTCACGCATGGCCCTGCACAGGATCAGGGACATGGGACAGTCCTCCCGGCAACGCTCATGGACCCATCCACCCTCGGCAACCGGCGGGGTGTGGGTCATAGGGGGCAAAGGGCGCCCTCCGGTGGCCTTGCGCGCGGTCTGCTTCGTCCTCACCATCTGTTTTGCATAAAAAGGAGATGTCTTAGTTTTATAAGGGAGTGGATTTTAAAATCATGATCAAGACGGATCGGAGGGAACGTGTAGAGTGGTGTCTTAAAATTTCGAGTTCATGCAATACTCATATTTTTAGCAGCAACCCCATTTGACAGAAAAGAAAATCATGATGCATGATTCGTCCTGATCGATCTCACATTGCACACCCTATTTAGTATTACTAGCGATAATTCGGTGACATATATGCACGGCTCTCTCTAATGCAACTAGACGTTCACTATCGTTCTTAATATCGCACGTAGTCAGTGTACCTGCAGAAAAATGCATGCTTTCAACATTACCACTCTAAACCTAGAAGTGGCATCCACGCAATTTGCGCCGCGTGGACAACGCATCTGTACGGTCCTCTGCTAGACCGGGCTGGCACCCACGCAAGCAAATTGAATTCTTGCTGCGTCACAACAGAAGAGTGGTCACAAACACCGCAAAGGTGACCACCCCCCTTAAAAATTTCTATCCTACCAGCATGAATGCAGAGTTCACAACTAATCGCAAAACTTCCAATAGCTTCCACCAGTACTGGGGAGGGCTAATGGCCGAAAAGTTGTTTCTCAAAGCGCCGAATATGCATATGAATTCTATCTAGGTCAAAATGTCAGTGATGTCACCTGGATAACTCTAACATCCTTAATACGGGCATATCGTATACTCTCTTTTACAGATTATTTGAAAAGGGCTTTCAAAATATAGTTTTGTAAACTAAACTTGATGATATAACTGTTGTCTGTGTATGATCGGCTCCGCGGGAGGGAGGCGAGGCCGACATGGGGAGGCGGCCATCCACAGGAGGCAGGCCGCGCCGGGAGACGCGAGGTCTCCACGACGACGCGGGAGGCAGGCCGCGCTGCTGAGCTCGAGGAAGAGGAGCCGGCGGTAGGGCGAGTGTAGAATCGAGATTACCGGCTACAGGGGGGTGAATAGACGGTTTTAATTAAAATTAAAGATACTAGGCAAATTTAATTAGAATCACAAGAAAATTAAATCTTCTAGCCTATGTTGAGCTAAGTGGGTTTGCAACCTAAAGTGACAAGATAGCAATTCAATCTCTAGTAAAGTAAATGCTCAAAGTAAATACAAGAATGTAAAGTGAGCAAAGAAATCAGCACATAAGAGACCGAATTTTTTCCTGTGGTGTCGATAACTTGCCGGTCACCCCTAATTCACGTTGAGGTGGATTCAAAGTATCCAACCGCTCCTCTATCAACACTCCGCTTGATCTTTGACCCGGGTTGATCAATAAACCTCTCAAACCTCGATTCCACTAGGGTTGCATTTCACCACTCCGATGAGGCAAGCACCAAGCCCCTCACAATCACCACCGCGGCTCCTTCACAATCTTCTTTGAAGAGCTCGACGGGGAATCTCCACCAAGCCGTCTAGGAGGCGGCAACCTCTAAGAGTAACAAGCCGATGACGCTTGCTTGATGGACTCCTAGTGCCTCAAAGCTCACACAACCGATCCCAAGCACTAGGATGCTCTCAATCTCACTTGAATGCAATCTCAAGCAATATGAGTGAGAGAGAGGTGGAAGAAGGCTCAAGAATGCTCAATATGTGTTCCAAATGGCCAAGAGAGATAGCCAAGTGCCGACCACCCATTGTATATAGCCCCCCACTCCTCAGCTAGCCGTTATATACAAAACTCACGAAAATTGGGAGTTGGCGGATAGTCCGCAGTACAAAGCCCGGATTATCCGCACTTGAAAACCAACGGTTAGTTTTGCATTTAATGCTCGTCAAAGTCACTCAATTAGTACGGCGGACAGTCCGCCTCACAAGGCCCGAACAGTCCGCCGTTCACTTATTTTCCAACTCAGAGACTCTGCTGCTCTGGGGATGCCGGGTCAGAGGACCGGCGGACAGTCCGCCCTACAGGCTCGGACAGTCCGCCGTTCAAGCGAAAAACCACCGGCAGAAAACTTCAGCTCCCTGACCAAGTTCCAGTTAGTACTGTGGACAGTCCGTCCTCTAAGGCCGGACTGTCCGCCCTCCAAGGCCGGACTGTCCGCCCTCCAAGGCCGGACTATCCGCCGTTGGGGCTCAAAAACAACTCAGGGAGCAAACTAACTCTGGGAGAACTATTGCTTTGAAGCGCGGAGTGTCCGCCACTCAAGGCCGGACTATCCACCACTCTGAATTTCAGTTCATTCAAAAAGAACTTTTGAATTAGAGTTTTCTTTTGCAAATCGACCGTTGTTAGCCCTCATCTAAGTGCATCTACCATATGAGCAATGAGGCACTACAAGACCGTCAAGTAAAAGACATTGACCCTACTTGATAGTACGGTTATCTAGCCTATTAATCCGATCAATTCTCTTCTCTAAGCACCTCTTAACCGGTCAAAATAAAAACCTATAATATTCCTTTGCCTTGAGCTATCCAATCACCAAGGATCAAGAATTATTATCCACAGCTCTCGATGCAACTTATCTTTGTATGGACCAACCTACATTCTCAATCTTTTCATTAAAATTGTTAGTCCACACATGTTGTCATTAATTACCAAAACATCAACTAGGGGCCTAGATGCTTACAATCTCCCCTTTTTAGTAAATGATGACAAATTGTCTCAAGAAGTTGAATATAAATATTCAAATCTTTCATATACCAAAGGCATAAGAAGGATTTGAGGGTGAGTTTTGAACAACTTATCCATAGTAGTGAAGTCCCGAAGTGAAGTATGAATAAGCCACAGCAAAACTCAAGAACATAGAGATAGCTCTCCTAAATATGTGCATAATTCAATGGACACTGATTTATACATGCACATTTTCAAAAATAGAATCCGGTAGAGCTTCCCCTACAAAATGGCGATCGAGGGACAATAATATGACAAAGATATACAGTAGAAGATCCCTTTTCACTTAGAAACACCTCGATCAACCACACCTGCTAGAACAAACCACAAGGATAGATACATAGAAAGCACACCACAAGTTTAAGTTCTAACGAATTATTACAAACTAAGGTTCACAAGCCACACCAGAGGACTTAAGGTTCATACAGAAAGTAAACATGCAATGCAAATGCAATAGTCCCCGATATGAGCTCCCGCTAGATCAAGTGTCCCATGCTTGAGCTTCCTTCAATTTCTTCACTACTTCTTACTTCTCCCCCTTTGGCATCAAGTTAGCCAAAAAGGCATAATCACTGAGCCTTTTCATCTTTTGGTGGAGGAGGAGGAAAGTACGGACCTCTGGAACTCATGATACGAAAATAACAAAATTGCTGTCTGAAAAGTGATGAGAATTAATTAAGCCATAATTTCGTGACTAACCAAGATCAAGTAAAGATTAACTAGTCAAACTTCTCTAATCACCAGCCCCGCCATGCATGGTTAGCCAATTCTAGACCCCACAAAAAAAACACACATGCACATGCACCGGCTCATGCACCCTATGCATGCACAAGCACATGCACCCTATGCATGCATAAGCTACATGCACCACGCCACACATTATACATGCACTTATATATAGCAACACGTGCACCTCTTAATCAACCACGTTCGCTCCGCCTCGAGCGACGTCTGCACATGAACAAACAACCAGCTGTCCGAGCCAAAGTCCTCGACTTGACTCAAGTTAATCCAAAACACCTACACTACTACGAATGTATCCAATTTTCACATATTAATAATTAATCACTTTGCAATGCCAATTTCAATTCAAACCAATTTTTTTTCATCACATGATTTCATATGCTGATCTTTCAATACTCAAATATGAGCGTCCCTTGCCTATCGATAGTAAGTTCTTTGACTCCTATAGACTCCTCAACTCTCTTTATTATCTCATTGATAATCGTTATATATTCATAACATGTTTATCTCCATCACTTTTCTATAATATTCAAATAAAAAGGCGTTACTCCTATCTTACCCTTAACTGCTTTGCCCCAATTTCTTATTCACTTATGAGCCTTGTCACTTACTCTATCATTTGCTTTGCTCATATCATCCCTTATATATCTCACCCATACCTTACCCTATGACGGCTTTTTGTGAGAGAGGCATGTATAAGAAAGTCCATCATATAGTTACAGAGAATGAATATGTGAGTTTGTATGTTTGTTATTGTGCTACATGTGTGATTTGGTTTTTTGTAATGATTGTTGGTGTGCTTTTGGATTTTGATCTATAATAGCATCAAAGTTTCTATGTAATAAATAAATAGGTTCTTTTTTTATCCACGTTCTTCTTTCTTTATTTTTGCAAAACCTCAATCAAGTAAAGTGCATCTAGAAGGAAGGATGTACAGACACTATCCTCACCCCTTTCATAAAGTGCAATAAGGAACCAACTCATCAAACCTAATCTTTTTAAGGGGTAGACCCAGAAAAGACTGGAGAGACAAGAATCTAGTCTACCTATGTGATTCAAGAATTTCAGACAAAGTGAGGAGGCTACCATCAGTGAAGTTGATAAAGCCCACGACATTATCAAGGATTAAGAATTCTAAGCCATATTTCTTTTCTTGCTGGACATTCCGAATCTTAAGGACGAGATTCCTTTAAGGAGGTAGTTTTGTCACACCCCAAATTTCCCAATTTTGTATGTGACACTTTTGGCTCGAATTAATACAATGTGTTTCTGAATTTGTAAGATTTGACCAACTATTATACAATTATCAAGATATTTAGTGTAGGGAATAAATATTTTATGAAGCAAAACAATTTTTCTAGCTTGTAATAATACGTGTGTTGCATTCATAGTGTTTTTTAGTGCTAAAAATTTTCTAAATACGTTTAAAATCCAAGCAATCTTTCTTATGAACTTTCTAAAATTTTCTAGAAGCTTTTCCCATTTTTTTCTAGAGCAAAATCCATTTATTATATGCTCATTAAAAATCTTTCCAGCAACTCCAAACATTTTATTTCGGTCCATTAGGTCCAAAACTACTCCTAGAATTTTTTTTCCTAGAATTTTTGAGACCGGATATTTTTCGGACCTCACGCGTAGATTCTAGACTTTTATAGAGTATATTAATTCCGAAAATGAATAATTCTGAATTTACTTGGGTTTTCTCCATTTAAATATGCTGGAATCTCGATAAACTTCTAAGGCCTGTTTGCTTGTTTTGTAATGAGATTTAAGCTTAATTAGGCCCATTAGTAGAGGTGTGAGGTGTAAATCAATTAGTAACATATCGCCTAGTTGATGTTCATCTACCGGCTCTTCTCTCTCCTATAATAAACCCAACCCCTCCTCTACTAGCTTCGGCCACCCATCCATCCGCACACGCTGCGTGACCCCATGTCGCGCGATCCATCCCATGCCGCCGGTGCCGCTCGTCGCTGCGCCGTGCCGGAGGCAAGTCAAGCCGGGACGGCGCTGCTTGACGCGTCGCTTGTCGGCCAACTGTACAACCGAGACCACGGCGCCCTACCCTCCCAGCTGCACCCCGTCCTTGAGCACCTTCTTCTCACCATGCGCCATGCAACGTTACGCAAGCAGAAGCAAACAAGACGAGCCAGAGATGTCTCTCCAGAAAGAGTTCACATGAAGATGATGGCTGATTTGCGATCATGGCCCAATGGAGATGGTAATAATCTCTCAATGTTTCTTGTGTCATGATCAATCTACAAACAACTTCTTACATCTATTTGATTCCGCCTACGCTCTTGTCCAAAGTCCTGTTGACAGCCTTAGACATGAACATTCAAGCAGGCCGGCGAGCAAGCTTCCTGCGACTTGGACTCTCAGAGAAGCTAGCTACCATATGAAGATGAGTTCCCGTGCACGTGGATTCAGATCGTCTGCCGTCAGCCTCTTTGACTGTTCTCTGCAGTCACCTCGTCTCCACCGTCCGTTTTGATCCAATGGACCAGCTCCCTCCAAACTCTCACAAAGCCACAACAAACTCATCGAACAGGCCGCACAAGTGGCCCATCTAAGGGCCTGTTTGGATACCCTTTGCTAAAGTTTAGCTCACCACTTTTAGCTACTTTTAGCTATTTAGACATCCAAACAGGGCAGCTAAAAGTGCCTAGATAAACTTTATCTCCCATTATCTCATTAGCTGGAGAAGGGGAGTTAAGACCAGCTAAAAGTGGTCCCAGTGCTCTCTCTCTCCTCACTTTCCACGGTTTGCCCTCCCCATCGCATACTTTCTCTGCCCCCACCTCGTCCCCTTCCCATCGCGCGCCCCCTTCACATCCGCCTCGCCGGAGCCCCGCCACCCGCCTTGCCGGAGCCCCGTCGCTAGCTTCCTGGAGCCCCACCTCGCCGGAGCGGGGAGGCAAGAAGCCGCCGCGGCCATCGCGTACTTTCTCTGCCCCCACCTCGTCCCCCTTCCCATCGCGCGCCCCCTTCACACCCGCCTCGCCGGAGCCCCGCCACCCGCCTTGCCGGAGCCCCGTCGCTAGATTCTTGGAGCCCCACCTCGCCGGAGCGGGGAGGCAAGGAGCCGCCGCAGCCGGATCCAGCGCCGGCGGCGCGCGCGGAGGAGGAAGAGGTGGTTGGGATACGGGGAGGGTGGCGGCGGGTAGCGGTTGGTGGCGGTGCCGTTGCCGGCGGGGGCGGTAAAGGAGGACCTCCAAGCTCGGTGGCGACCACGGATCCAGCCACCGACGTCGTCGCCGCGGCCTCCAAGCTCCGAGCGGGGACATCCTTGCTCCTCGTCGATTGGACGTGGTTGCCATCGATTGGAGGTGGCCGACCTTCTATTGGAGCGGCCGCGTGGGGAGGAGAAGGAGCATGGCCGCAGCGGCGGCGTGCAGGAGGAGTAGCATGGCCGCGGCGGCGAGGAGCGCATGGCCCGGTGGAGAGGGTGAGGGTTGAGAGAGAGGGGCACCGTTATTAGGGGTATGTATGTTTTTTTTACACACATGTGCTAAACTTTAGCAGGGGATCCAAACAACCCATGAGCTAAACTTTAGCTCCCAGCTAATATAGTGCTAAGAAGCTAAAATTTAGCTGGGTGGATCCAAACATGGGCTAAGCCCACGTCTCCATTCAAGCTCGCCACCGACCCCCACTGTCGCTGCCGACCTCGCCCTCCCCGCTTACGTCTTCTCCCCCTCCGGCGCGTCAAGCCTCACCGTCTTCCTCGCCCTGACTGCCGCGCGGGCCAGCGCGGGCTTCGCGGCGCTCGGCGACGACGCCGCGCTGCCTCTGTTCACGAGCGCGCCGCTCAGAGCCGCGGACCTGCCGCAGCTGATCCAGGACGGCGGCGCCGCGTGCGAGCTCAGCCTTAGCTTGTCCGCCTGGGTTCTCGACGCCCGCGGGATCCTGCTCAATTCCTTCGAGGCCCTGGAGCCGCGCGCCGTGCGTGGTCTCCGGGACGGGCCGCGGTGGCGGGCTCGCCATGCCGCCGGTCTACTGCGTCGGGCCGCTGGTGGCGGCGTCAGCAGGCGGCCATGGCGAGGGGGGTGACCGCGGCCACGAGTGCCTCCGGTAGATGAACGCGCAGCACAAGCTATTCAACTGCAGTGGCTGTTGGATTCCCGCGTACGGCGTACCTCTCGCGGGCAGAGTACAAGGGGCTCTTGCTTTCTCGGTTCGCCGGTCACCCATGCACTGAGAATGAACGCCGCAGCAGAGCAAGCATCAAAACGTGCATATATCATTCGTTTTCACGAAACGATGGCTGCTAGCTCCGTCAATTGAAAGCACATGAGAACCGTGATCCAAGGCCGCCGGGACGGCCAGGTGGGTCTCGGTCTCGGCTTGCGGCTTTGTACAACAGCCGCCTGGCTAGACGCCTAGACGCTTCACATCCCCTTTCCCATTGCTCCATGCCTCCATCTGCCTCGTCTCGGATGGTTCGTTGCAAGGTGACGCAGGGAGTCCTAGGCGAATCTGGCTTCATTTCCTGCGTGAGGAGTCAGCGGAATCGCGGCAGATTGTAGGTAACTCAACCTCCCATCTCTCCCTTGCACGCATGGAATGAGACAGTGAATTTTTTTCAATCTGATCTGAGCGACTTTTTTTTTTCTGTGACATCTGAGGTGTGGAGGCTGCTGTGATGGTGGCCGTGGGAGCAGGGGGGGAGGGAGTTGTTGCAGTTGTACGCTTTCAAGGTGACTCCTGTTCTGTTCTGGTTCTCCGCCCCGTCCAGATCTGCCCGTCTCCTTCACTTCTGATGGTTGTTGTGTTAGGGGTAGGAAATGTGTGGATCTGTGCTCTGTCTCTACATATACGCACAACAAGTGTCCTCATTATGATATTGTTCTTTTCTTACTGGACAGTGATATACATCAATTTTCTAAGTTTATTGGTTGCTACTATAAATCACAATTTAGTATGGTTTTGCTGCTCCATTAGTAGGAGCAATAGATTGGAGAAGAAAAATACAAGGAGGGTAAAACAAATTCCCTTTTGGACATATATGTTTTCCCATTCAAATCTAACGTGTATGTTTGTGTGTCTTTGTTTGTTCTGTCTATTCCCTGCGTGCGTGCGCGCGCGCGACTTCCACTGACCTGACGGGTAAACGAAGTCATGTTCTACCTGTGGTTGAAGAGGGAAAACCTAGCTCTGAGCCTACACTGAATGAAAGTGAAAATGCCGGCTTGGCTTGCAATGGGGAGGCATCTTTACCCAAGGATAAAATTGATCTTCAAGTTATGGTGGAACAGTGTAAAATGGAGTGTGCCGAGGTTGGTTAAGTTTCTGCTTTGCATACAACTGGTACTTCTAGTACTTCTCAGCATAAGGATGGGGGTGAGAGACCCATTGATACGTTAAAAGAAAGAGTGTGTGTGTGTTTCTGAAGTTCATGTCTGTTTCTGTGACTATGCTGTGGGAATGGGGCTCTCTACTCTGTTGAAACAGAATATTTGGCTGTAACTGTTTGGAGTCGAAGCTAGGTGTGTAGGTATTTGTCACCGAGAGAGTGTGACTGTGTGTCACTTTTATTAATATGTGTCTGTGACTGGGTGTAGGCTGTTAGAGTCAAAGTTAGGTCTAGGTGTGTTTGTTGGCATACAAAGTATGTCAATCTGTTTGGGTTGGTCTGTCTGTCAGTGCCATCTATATATGTATGTGTCTTGTAATAAAATTACTGATAGGTCTGTGTATGTGCATGTGTAAATTTCATCTGTTAGTGGGCGTGTTTAGTCTGTAAGTGTGCGATCGTGCACCTGTATATTTATGTCTGTTAGAGCACATGTGTTAATGATATTCCTTTTTCAGGGTGGGTTGTGTCTGTCTGCTTGTAAGGTGCGTGAGTGTAGGTGTTCTGTCTGTATGTGTTGAAACTGTTCGTTTAGGATGTACGTAACTGTTAAAATTCATCTGTAGGTCGTTGTATGTGTCTGTATGGTTGTGACTTTGTGGTAGTTTCAAAATTCAAAGTGTGTTTGTTATTAATTTACTCCATTTATTCTGTGTGTAAATGACATCTGTAGGTCACTGTATGTGTCTGTTAAAATTCATCTTTAGGTCTGTATAGTTGTGTGCGACTGTGTGTCTTACGGGCAGGTATATATGTATGGGTGTCTGTGAGGCTATTCTCCATAAAGTTTAGGCTTATGTATAAAGACTTAGGTATGTTAAGGTCTGTAGTTGTGTGTGACTGTCTAATATGTGTGAATAATATGTGTGTGTGACTGTGGGTGTAGGCGGTTAGGCTGAACCTAACGGTGTGCCTCATTTTGAGGATCCGCGCACTGTTTTGCACTGTAGATGACACGACGTGATGAGATTTGAGGAAAAATGATGAGAAATCTTGTTGGAGATAACCTTAGAGCCAACGTTAGGTCTAGGTGTGTTTGTTGACATATAAAGTATGTTAGTCTGTTTGGGTTGGTCTTTCTATCAATGTCTTTTATATATGTAACGTCTTTAAATAAAACTACTGATAGGTCTGTGTATGTGTGCACGCAAATTTCATCTGTTAGTGGGTGTGTTTAGTTTCTAAGTGTGTGATCGTGCGCCCGTCTATATGTCTGTTAGTGCACGTGTTACTGATATTTCTTTTTTTTTTTTTCAGGGTGGGTTGTGTCCGTCTGCTTGTTGTAAGGTGCGTGAGTGGTGTTCTATCTCTATGTGTTGAAACTGTTCGTTTAGGCTGTATGAGTCTGTTAAAATTATCTGTAGGTCGCTGTATGTGTCTATTAAAATTCATCTTTAGGTCTGTATGGCTGTGGCTTTATGGTAGCCAAAATACAATACTATATCTTCACAAGAGAGTCATTGACCATCTTGGATGAAATGTTCTGCTTTCACCAAAAAAAAATAATTCTAACTTGAATTAAAAAATTCTCATTTTTGCATGTAACTGTTTTAGCTCTATAAAGCTAAGTCCAATGGGATTTCCTGTATGGGTTCTCTGAAACATTGTTTTGCACTGTTACATAAATGCTGCATTGACAGAGAAAGGAGTAGCTAGAATAGTTACAGAGAATGGGTGATAGGAAATACCATTGGACTCAGCCTAAAACGAACTATATAAAAGTAAATAGAAATAAAGAAATCAATTTTGAAAGAGAAACTCATAAAATAAAACCATGAAAAAGATGTGAAAACATCATAGTACAAATAGCGCGCTATAGTTTCGCTATAGCGTTTCTACAGACTTGACGCTAACATTATTGCAGTACAAAATAGCACGAAATTGTGCGCTATTGCGCGCTAATAGCGTTTTTGAAAATCTGACGCTAAATTCTACAGCGCGTTATTTTATACATTGAAAAACATGAAAAAGATTAAGAACAAAAATGTAGAATAGAGAAAGAAAGAATGTGCCTGACTAGACGGGTGGAAACTAGCTATTTGGTGACCGATAGCCACGACAGAATCGAGTGACCGATTCTCCGACTTCGTGCACGTACAGGTACTCTGGCATCACTAGCTAGTAGTCTCCACAACTTTCTACCATGGGAACTAACTAGTTTTAGCTGAATATATAAATTCTACCCGGTGCTTAGAAGGTGACCGAGGTTCTTACATTTGTACCGGTGCTTAATGAGTGCTAATAAAGTGGTTAAAACGTTCTATACAAATGTTTGCATACTTCTATACCGGTGCTTAGAGTTACGATGTTTACCTATGTCTGAGCACCTTATATCGTAGTAGCTTTTACAATGAGGCGCGCCCAGGCCACAAACGAGCAGGGCCGGAGACAGGCTTTTTGCGGGCAATTCGAATTCCCGTGGCAGAAAAGCATTCGACGCAAAGCAGTAAACACCTATTGGGATTTTCGAATTTCCTTAGTACAAAAGAATGTTTGGAATGTAATTTTTCCTTTTTGTTTGGGCACCTCTTGGGCCGGCTGGGCCGTGAGAGGACATTTTATTCGGCAACAAAAATTAAGCCATTCTAAAAACCTGTACTGCGGTCCGGTCCGCGGGTGACCATCCAAAAAAAAGGACGACGTACGGGGTCACGCGACCCCATCCCCGACCACGCCCTTGGCTTTTCCCAGCCGCACCGCCCCGGCTTGTCGCCCCCCACCGCGCCCCGTCCTTCCCTAGCCGCGCTGCCTTCCTGCATCGATCGCTTCCTCTGGCCGCACCGCTCCTCTCTCCCGGCCACGGGGCCTCCCTCCCCCGGCCATGGCGCCTCCTCCCCCTGGCACATGCAACCCCGCTCCTCTCCCCCGGCCACAGGGCCTCCCTCCCCCGTCCATGGCGCCCGCCCAGCCCTCGGCGCAAGGTCGCTTCTCCGTCGTCCCCGCAGACACTCTGATACCAATATCCCCCGACGTGTAGCAAGTTCAAGTCATGTACGAAACGATGTAGTAAGTTATGCACGAAAAATGTAGCAAGTTATGTCAAATGTCTAACAAATTATGTAGCAAGTTCATGTGTCTAAAAAAGTCTATGCTGTGACAAATTCATATGATTATGTAGCAAGTTATGTAATGCCTAGCAAATTTAATGGCTATGTAACGAGTTTCATGGCACCTTGTTGCAAGTTCTTGGTGTGTCAAGTACATGTAATTATGTGACAAGTTCATGTGATTATGTTACAAGTTATGTAATGTATAGCAAGTTCGTATGTTTCGTATGAATATGCAGCAAGTTCATAGAGCCATGATGTTTTGCGAAAATAACAACAAGTTGTGTACATTAGATAATCTAAAAATCAATTGTGAAACGATCTGCAAATTGTATGTATGTGGAGATAATTAAAAAAAAGGCCCAAGAAGGCCTGCGAAGGCGCGCGGCATGTGGCCCATAGGCGCGCGAGGGACGAGCAGCCAGGGGCGCGCAGTGCGTGGGCCGTAGGGGCGGGGCAAACTGGAGAGGCGCTCGAGGGCCGCGTGGGTCGCGCTCTCGCCGTCCGCGCGACCCAGGCGCGTGATAGACTTCGCGCAAAAAAATAGAATTGGTCTTAAAAATGCGGGATTTTTAAATATCATGCGGATGGCTGTGATTGCTTCAAATTTTGTGTGACTGTGATTGCTTCGAGATTTGTGCATGTAATTGGACTTTTGTGTTTGGCCCATTTCTCATTCCCTTTGTTTTTTATTTTATTTTCATTCCCCCGCCGCTGTTTCATTCCCTTTGTTATTTTATTTTATTTTCACTCCCCTGCTGTCCCTCTCCCTCCCTCCGATCTGGCAGCGCAGCGCGGCGACCGGCAAGGGAGTGCGTCGATGCTCGTTGGGTCCCCGGCCTGCCGCCACCGACGGTGGCGCCCTCCACCTCCTTCCTTGTCTCTTACTCGCTCTCCTGCTCACTGGCTACGCCGGCGGTGGCGCTATCCACCCTCTTCTTCTCCCTTCCCTTTCTCCTCCCAATGGCAACGCCACCATAGCGGGGCCTCGTCGAGCCATCGCCGGGCACCGCCACTACGGGAGGAGGCAGGCGCGCAGGGCCACGGGAGGAGGCGGGTGCGTGGGGCCGCGCCGCGGCAGGATGAGTATGGCACGCGGGGACACGCCGCTGTCGGGAAGAAGCCGGTGCGCGGCAGCGGTGAGGGCACCGCAGAGAAAGCCGAAGAGGAGGGCCGTCATAGGCGCGTGGGGCGCCGCGGCACCACGGGAGGAAGCGGGGCGCCGCGCCGTCACAGGAGAAAAAAGATATGGGCCACCGCGCCGTCTCGAGAGAAGAAGGACGAGGGGCGCGGGGCGGCCGGCAGTGGTGCTGGGTAGGGCGGAGCCGGCTGAGGACGAGAGGAACCGAGGAAAAGTGGATGAAAACTGACTACATTATCATTCAGATGATAAGTAACCACTCCCCAGCCTGTTAAGTGTCAACAGGTCTTTCTGCAGCCTGTTAACCGGTAAGCGAGTGCTCTGAGAGTCTGAGGCCTAAATGAGCGATTATGCAGCCCAATTGGAAGACCAGGCTTCTATGAAATACAGGTGCAGCCGCCAGCCTAGATATTATTTTATCTGTTGAGGGAAGTGTCTTTTTCCTCTCTTGTTTTTAGGCTATTCTCACCGTCCATCACCGTTTATATTTTAAACTCTCTCTGTTTACGGTACGCTTGCACTGAGAAACAGTGCTTTGGGTTTTTCCAATGGACACGCCGTGAGCACAGTAGATGCACTATAGAAGATAGAATGTACAAAGAAAATGTACAAAATTTAAAATAGAAGATCGAATAGAAGATTAGGAGCACGGCCTGATGACAACAGCCTTACTGTAACGATCCCAAATTTCACGCTAGCTCCCTTCCTTTCTGGCTCACCGGTGGCTCTGCCGTGCACCCGTGCCCACGCACCGGCAGTCCGGCACCGACCCCTCGGCCGTCGGTATCGAGCTGCCCATGGCACGCCTCCCTCCCTTTGGCCCATTGCCAATCACAATCGCAGGCGGGCGGGCGCCACTCCAAAAGCGTGCACGGCGACGTCGCTTTCCGGCAGGGCACGGCAGCTTGGCGCACCGGCGCACGCACGCACGGGTGCAGAACCCGGCGCCGACGCGCGCCGTGCGGTCCGGCCACGAGACCGAGGACGGGGACTGGAACCGAGATAGCCGAGGCGTGAAGCATACGCGTTCGCCGCGCCGGTCGCGCTCGCGCGCGAACCTACGTGCGCCCGAAGCAAAACATGCGGTGTGTCCGTGGTTTTCTTTGCCGCCGGACGACACGCCGTCGGCGCGAAACCCGCCATGGCACACTACGGAGACGTTCGTGTCTTGCACTCAAGCTGCCTGACTAAATCGAGCAGGCTTGGGTTTGGGCCCCGGCACTCCCGGCAGGGACCGAGTTCAGTGGAGTGCGGCGAGAGAATTATGTGCACGTCGACTTCAGGATGGCCATATTGGAGGCTAGGAGCTTGAGCACGGGGGCGTGATAACGAGGTTAGCCCGCACAGGCACGTCAGGCCGCGTGACGTACTCCTACACTAGAACACTACAGTCCACAAAGCATCCCTGGAGGCTGGAGCTCACAATCAGAATGTCAGATCCATCCATGGGCCATGGCCCTCCATGCAGAACCATGCATGCAGCAGATGTGGTTATTAAAGCGGTTGCAGTGATTAGCGCTAAGAGCCAGCTCGCAGAGCCGACCAGGCAGCCACTGCTGAACAACTCCGCCCCGGGGTGTTAAGTGTCGGTGTGCCTTGCCATGTTCTGCAACAGCGATCCAATCCAACCAAGCAAATAGAAGCCACATCCGCCCACATGTACGCTGTACAGAGTTCGCCTAGGCTATCGTCACCATTCCTACGCCCACTGCCAGGTGAGGCCCACAGCATGACACCCAACGAACCGCACAGCCTGTGATCACCATTCATGGCTTAAAACAAAACCCACTTTGCACACGCTCCTCCGAGTGTCAAAATAATTGGCGTTTCAGACAGCGGTACACAGTCAGCAAGACATCACTTTAACCAATAATAATAGTAGCACACGTATTCAAAATATATTAACTGTGTAATACACTTTGAAACAACTATTGAAGACAAATCTAGTTATGCTAATTTTGAAACGTGAATAAAAATATTTGAAGAGATATTGATGGCCAACACGGCAACACTAAAGTATGTTCAAAATGTGAATTGAAATATTTGAAAATGTATTGATGGCCAACACTAAAATATATTGATTATTACACCTCTAATTATTTAGAAAATTACGTGCAAGTATGCCCCTACTACCATTACTAAGACAAAACAAGACTTACTAGAAAACAAAACAACAAAAACTAGAACACCATGCAAACAATTTCGTGTACTATAATAATTAGAGGTGGGACCTAGGCTAGGCTGAGCCGAGCCACACCATCATAAAATTGTCACAAAATGAGGGTTCATCTCATTGTCAATTCTGAAGCAACCAGTGCAAGGTATACTTAGTTAACAACAGTAGCCATCACACCTATTCTATTTTCTAAAAAAAATAATCATCTCCTTTATTATAAAAAGATTTAAATAAAGTAATATCTAAGTATGTGTCTAAACTACCCACCTCTACCATCATAAAACTGAAACATTACGAAAACAAAGTAAAACAACCCTCAACCAACATCCAAATTAGCAACAGATCCCATTATGAAAAAAGAAAGAAAATATGTTTAGTACTATCAATATAAAAACAAACTAAAATCAAACATGAATATTGTCCGCCACAATGATTTAGCAATCATGAACCTTAACAAATCCAATGACTATAATTTCATTTTTAAATTATGAAATTGTGATATTAAAATTTCGAAGTCGGTACCTGATATAAATTTTGATAGAAACATTATAAATTTATAACACATGTATATTGGTAGCTTCCTTTGTTTCTTGAGTTTCTTACAAAAGCATATAACTATACATAACATTTTTGACCGAGAAAATCCAAATTGTGTAGTTTAGAACCAAGAATCCCTGTTTTTAAGTTAAATATATATAGAATAGCAGAACTAAGTGCAACGAGCATGGGAGTTTCAACTTAAGAAGCATATAAAAGATTACAATAACAAATAGGACTGTGTTTGGAAGACAAAATCCAGATTCTTTCCATCATGACACATGCTACAACAAAAAGCTAACATAGCTCAAGCCAAGGTAACACAGATTGAAAACAATCTAAGATGTGACGCAAAAAGAGAAGTAAAGGGGATTTAGAATAGAGAGAGTAGTTGGTAATTTATTAAACCTGGACAAAGATTGCATAGTATTTATAGTATGGTAGAGAATAGATAGAGGAGTAAACAAAGACAAGTAATTAATATTAGTTGTGTGTACTAAAGTACCTATCCCTAAGCTCCTAGCCGTATGAAAGCATTGATCGATGGACAAGACTTACTAATCTAAAAATTTCTTAAAATTTTATCTCCTACTAAGAAGGTACCAGAGTGGGGAGGAGCACTTGTTGATAGCCTAATTAAGCTATTCACAATACAATAGTAGCAATTGCATGGTACCACCAAAGGCAATCCTCAGTACAATTAGCTGTCGTCTTAACAGCGTGCATGGACTGACAGTACCCACCACACACCGTCAAGTGGATAGATTTGTTTATAAAAAACAACCCATCCTGTAGCTTTACCTGGTTACCAAAAGAAGCAGGGTGGGCCCAGCAAGGGTCCTGAAAGTGTGAAGTCCCAGCAGGGCCGGTGGATGATCGCAGAGTTAATTAACTGGTTGTCTTGCTAGACGCTAGCTGTTCTTGGGTCCCCCCGTCGCGGCCCAGATGCGAAGCCGACGACGACCGGTGCTGCGTCTGTGTGGTCTTTTTCAGAAGATGAAAAAAAAATTGGGCGTGGCTGGTCCAACAGCTAGCAACAGCCCGGCAAACCGCTGGCGGGAGATGAACTGTCATGCTGCTGCCGAGATCGGAGATCCAGGGCAACGCCCGGCGTGGGATTCCTAGGAACGAATCGCCCTTCTCCTCCACTTTGTCGGCGGCGGCGGCGAGCGGAGCGCTCTCCCTGTCTGCCTGTTCACATTTTCTACACGCACTGCCTTCGCTTCACTTGCACCCTATGAGTACTGTACTCCGTATGAGCACCCTGTAGTAGGATCAATGGCTGGTCTGGAAAATGTACTGTGCTATGTTGCAACATGACAGGTAGGACAGAATTATCGTGGGACGTACGACGACGTTTTCACCACGAGCTAGCATTGGATCGGGCGATGGGCGAGAGACAGCAGGGCCGGCGGGCAGCTCGGTGACCCAGCTCCTGTACCCGGCGACGGTGACTCCGTAACTAAAAGCGTTGCACCGGCGGCCAGATTTGGTTACCGACAAATGGACTACACTAGGCGCATGCGAGTCAAGGCGGCATATGCTAGTAGGTCGTTGGTGCGGTTTTGTTCCGTTACGTCGCGCACTGCGCACGTACGCGGCCGCCAAACGGCAGCTCGTCTTTCGCGGGGGCCTCGCCGGTTGGTGCACCACTAGCCTACTCCCATTAGACACTTGGATAGTCGGATACGTGAGAGTGACACGGCGCTTGGTCGATCGCCACGGTTGGTGAACGAACTGCACCGAGCAACAAAATTTAGAGTGTCACGATCGGTAGGCAGATAAATTGGCAGCGGAGAAACGTCGGCCGGTCACGGTTCACGGATTCGTTGGTGCATGCCGACGCGAGGCAGAGAGACCTTTCAACTAGACCTGGACGCACAATTGGTCGCGAAAGGATGCAGCGGCAGGGCCAGCCAAGGCGAGGGACCTAGGGCATTTGTTAAGGAGCTAGGGGCCAATCCACCAGGAGAGCAAGCTGAATACGCCACAGGCTCCATTTGGCACGTTGCCACTTGTGTGTTTTACAGATCAGCGACGCTAATTGAGGCAGGCGGTTTGGGAAGGCGCCGGGGCACGGCACGGCAGGAGCGTCGTCACGGGCCCTGAAACGGACGGGGGTGCCCCAGGAAGTGTGAGTGTGGCGTCAGCCGAGAGCAAGCAAATTACTAATGAGTGCGCGTCGGTTAGGTCATCAAACTAGTTAAGAACGTGGTCGATCAAGTAGTTACTAAGCATTCGGCATCATTAGCGCAGACACACAAACCATATACGCAAAAGGCATGTGCATTGAACCAAAGGCTACCACCTCCCAGGCCCTGCGTGAGATGGCACGGCGCGGGTTGGATTTGGATGGGATTAGAGAATCTTGATTATTGGTACTCGCTTGCCGTAGGCGCCACAAAAATATCTAGTACTACGTACCACTGTCGCTCGATGGCGGGAAGGCGTACAAACTACAGGTCGCGGGGAGGGGGTGGGGCGGACCACGGCCGAGACGGCGGCACATTCAGTGCAGGAAAATGGCGGGAGTTGAGGCGCAGCCAACCCACCGCGCCGGGCATGACAACGAGCCGAGACCGGCCGCGGTGGTGGCCCTCCCTCCCAAGTCCCAACTCACCCGACGCACCACCACGCCACGCCCAGCTAGATTTTCGATCCCTCCCGCGGCCGCTGGCTCGCACCACCACCCAACGTGAGGGCCACATGCGCGATGCGACGCGGGTTGCCCAGTTGCTCGCTCGCTCTCTCCTCCAGCTCCAGTCGCGCGCACCCAACCCATCCCAACCGATCCACAGCTCGGCCGGTCAGGTGCGGGTGCGTGCGGCCAACCCACGACCTTTCCAGCGAGCAAGGCGACCCAACCCCCACAACCCGTCTGGGCATCTAGCTCGGCGGCCGCAGCAGCAGCACCAGGTGAGGTCCACCAATACCGCCCTGTCCGTACCAGTATGTTCGGCACCCCGCAACCGCGGCAGCGCCCAGAGTGCACGTCGGCCGGCCGGCGTCGTGCCCGCCACCACCCCCAACCCCACCGGCGGAGAGCAAAACAGGCCGAGGCGGCGCGCCACGGCGGGGCATGTGAAATCCGATCCAGATAAGCGTCGTCCCGCAGTGACCCCTCTCGAAAGTAACTAAAGAAGATACTATCCGTGGTACTGCGGGGTGGTTTAAAATTGGGCGGTGGCCGGGTGGGGTACCGTGCGGTTCACCCTACCGGAAAAAGGGACAGGATCATCGTAACAAGGCCCGAGGCAAGCAGAGAAAGAGGGCTCCGGCTCGCCATGGGATGGAACCCGAGGCGAGCCGCTTTCTCTTGGAAACACGCCTTTCCCGCCGACCGATGGGTGTGCGGCGCACGGTAAAAAAAAATTAGTAGTACGCGAAAAAAAAAAGACGGCGCACCAAGCGAGAAAATAAATAAATGCTAAAAATAAGAAAAAGGAGCGACCGCTTTGACGGTTTGACCGGGCTACAGAGGCAAGACGTGAACAGCGACGCAAGCAGCGCAGCAGCTGCGACTGCGAGGGGATGGGCACTGCATGCACTGCTGCGCCACAGCAACAGGACAAGAGGCATCCATCGGCCACGCACGCAGCCTTTTCAAAAACCTCAGCCGAATGCGTCCGAGCGGAAAAAACGGCGGAGAGCGAGAGAGAGGTCGGGGCGCTCTGCCGGTGCCGCGCCCTGCTCTCCGCCACCCGCCGACGCCGGGGCTCGGGAGCCACCCGTTGGTTTTCTCCAGCTAAACCCGCGCTGGACTGGACTGGACCGCGCCGCGCGGGCCGAACAGCACCGGGCACGGGCAGCCAGCCAGGTTTGGGCGGGCGCGCCCACCCGGCGACAGGGGCGTCGTTCTCAGGGATCCAGCGAGAGAAGCGGCAGCGGCAGAGGGGGAGAAGATGCAGATCCCATGACCCACCCGCGCCCAGATTCTGAGGCGGTTACGCACCGGACAAGCGGTTGCTGCGGACCTCACATGCGTAATCATCAACGCCAGCCCGGGGGAATAGAAGCCGGGGTGTGGAGACAGACTTGATTAAGGGCATCAAGCACACCTTATTAGTACGTAGTATACTGGAATTAAGCAATGGAATTCATTATTACATATTAATGCACCCATGGGGGCAAGTAGTCAAGCAGTACACTAGATATTTAACAACAGGCCCAACGATGCTGGCTGCAGCAGATAAACTAATGACCCTTGTAACAAAAGTCAGGGGAGCACTTTAACCACTACTACCAGCAGCTACTAGTACAGGGGGGAAACACCAATAAATCCTTTGATCATATTCTAGCATAGCAAAAGCAGACGCCCTTATTCATGGGGCCCACGGCAAGCTTCTTTTGCAAGTAAAAAAGGCTGCAAAAAATAGGGAAAGAGGGAGGCCTAGCTGGGTCTGTGCTGGTAGCACCCAAAGCAAGCAAAGCCATGGATCGATCATGGATGGATGGGGAAATAATAACATGGGAATTTCCATGCGTCTCCAAGATAAACCAACATCCAATAATCTCATGTCATTTCTCATCGCCTTGCTCGCTTTGTATGCTAGGCTTATTGCAAACAGCTAATTAAGACCTCTCTCCAACCACTTATTATTCTTCCTCCACCGAACCACCCGACCGAAACTGGGACGACATGGATTTCTTCGCTTCTCGTCCTATCTCCACCGCTTCCCGTCCACACCCAAAAAAACCAATATATGACCCCGGATCCAAAATGAACAGACCTAACACTGATGCTAACACTACTATTGCCTTCCTAACTCTGCTGCTAACACACTACCTTACAAAAGCTGCTCCAACTAGTAGTAATTTCTTTAATTATTCTTGGGATTAACTGGAGTGACGACCAGAAGAAGGGAGTCGCCGGAATCTTGGGGGCTCCCTCCGTCTGCTCCGACCGGCCACCGATGGATTCAATCAAGAACTGTGGCAAAGTGCCGGCGGCGCGGCGGCCACAGCCGCGCCAGCCCGCCTCTTCTGGCTCGCCAGCATGGCGTTGCTCCGATTAATCAAGGCGTCTGCAACGAAAAACGCCCGACATTAGCGCTGCTCCGGTTTGGGCAAAAGAAAGAACAACAGCGGGTGCAACTAACATAATGAGCTCGCGGGACGAGAAAGTTACCGTGATCAAGAACGAAGCCGCCGGGGTAGCGAGGCTGGGCGCCGAGGTCGTCGAGGTTGAGGTTCAGAGCCTGCACGACGCGGGCGGGGACAAGAACCGTAGAGCAGCCTGCACGACGGGGACAGAGCCGAGTGAGCTGATGAATCCTCGAGCCAAGAACACCAGCGGGAACGGAACGCCCAAAGGCAAAAAGCTGTAGCAAAGAACGCACCAGTCTTTCTCTTGGGCTCGGCCGGGGCGCCGGCGGGGCGGGGGAGGAAGACGCCGGTGCCGTTGCGCTCGCGCTTGGCGCCCGGCGGGGTGAGGAACACGGCGCGCATGCCCGAAGCTGGAGGCGGCGGCGGCGCGTGGTGCAGGCTATGCTGCTGCTGCTGAGGCTTCTGCAGCGGGGGCCACGCCGCCGGGTTCAGACCAAGCGGCGCGTCGCCGCCGCAACCGCCGAGGCCGGGCTTGGCACCGGCGCCCTGGCGCGCGCTCCAGGCCGCGGCCAGCTGGCGCTCCCTCTGCAGCTTGAGCAGCTGCTGCTGCTTGAGGACATGCAACTGCAAGCCAACAGAAAAGGCAGCAGGCGCGTCAGGGAGGGGCGGAAACAGAACAAACGGAACGATACAACTGAAGAATCTCTCGGCGGGAGGCTCAGAGCGCAACGCACCTGGGCGACCTGCATCTGGCGCTGCGACACCATGTGCGCCAGAGGGTGGTGGTAGTAACCGCCGGCGGCGGGCACCTTGGCGGCGGACGGGGCCACCGGCGGCGGCGGTGACGGCTTCCGCGCGGGTGGCGCGAAACCGCCGTGCGCGGTGAAGCCGTAGCCGGCGGTTGTGGGCACGGGGATGGCGTTGGCCACCGCGCGCAGGCGCGCGACCTGGCCCGCCGCCTCGTACAGCAGCTCCCACGGGTCGGCCGGCGGCTGCTCCAGCGGCGACGATGGCGGCGAGGTGCCCTTGGACGCGCCGCCGTTGGGGCTCTCCTGCCCGGACTTGGGCAGCCCGCACAGCGTCGACTGCGGGGACCCGACCGTCACTTCCGCCGCCTGCAGGACACGATACGACGCAGGGTCAGAAATTCCGGCGTGCGTATGTATGCAAAAGAGAAGAATGGATGAAGAAATCCGGCCGACCTTGGCGGGAGGCGGCTTGTGGTCGCCGCCGTCGCCGAGGAGGCCGGCGAGGCGGCGCGAGAGGCCGGCCAGGCTGTCCTCCTCGTCGCTCTCGCTCCGCGCGGCCACCGCCGCCTTCTCCTCCTCGGAGAAGAAGTCGTCGTCGAGGAACTCCTCCGGCAGCCAGAACTCCTCCCCGAGGTCCGAGCTCTCCGTCGTCGACATTTCCTCCACTCTCGACCCACTCCAAGAACCCACAAACCCACGGGAAGGAGAAGAAGAGGCGGAAGGAACAAGCCTCCGAGGAGCAACCGCCGGTTGCAAACTCTCTCCAGCAGGAGCGGATGGGGGGAGCAAAGCGGCGGCGTGCTTATCAGCGAAAAGAGGTGGGACGGCGAGAAAGAGATGGGAGGAGGAGGGGAGGGAGGCGAATGGGAATGTCGACGGACGACGAGGATATTAAACGGCCAAGCCCGACGCCTGCGGCTGTACTCCTTTTATAAAAGAGGACGCCGAGGAGAGAGAAGACGGCAGCCAAGCAAGTAAATAAATTAATTAAAAGTGATTTCCGCCGGGAAATTTTATTCAGCCAGTTCTCGCCGGTGCAGTTCGTGGGGCCGTCCAGCCGAGACGCGCCGTAGCCCGTCGCGCCCCCAAATGCCAGCCTCACCTGCGTTCACTGCGCAGATTTATTGCTCGTATTTTTTTTTTCGAGAGTTATTGCGCGTATTTTTAAAGGGGGGGGGGGGGCAACAGGATGGCCGGACGGTGCAGTGCAGGGTACTGTAGAGTAGAGTTGGAGCCTTGGAGCAGTTATTGTGGGGGTGGCTGTGTATGTGTACACGTACGGTTACGTAGATCCGTGTGTTGGGTTTTCGTGTGCTGCGTGTGGCGTCATGCCAAATGCCACTCCACCCACTACGCCCGTTGTCAAATGGTTGCCGAATTCTTTATTACTATTGCATCCAATGTCAAATGGTGGTTGAACTAATTCTTCTGCGGTAAGTATGCCATTTGAGGTGATTTTTGGAGCGGAAAGAAGAAAACATGTTTTCCTGGGAATGTCACGGTTTTTTGACCGGGATGTCACGGTTTGGGCGTGACGTCAATGTTGCTGCCAGAGTGGGGGAAACAGCGGAGTGTCGCACTGCCACTGGCTCACTGTGGGTGTGGATTGTCGAGAGGTAAATGGTGGGCGTCGCACGGTCACGAGACTCGCGTCCGCCGCGCCCCTGTCTTCGAGTTTTCGTGGGCTTGCTGACGATTTATCGATTTTACAGCGCATTGAAGGCGTGTATACACTTTTTAATGTCAGCGGGAGTACGCGGAGTGGAGAAGGGCGTGTGGTGGCGGGACGGAGGGTGATGGCGCTACTGCCGGTGCCGGGTAGTACGCCGCAACTCACGTAGAGCCACGTCTCGGGGCCTCCTGCGGCGTGGAGCGAGCCCTGGCTGCCCTCGCGATGTGGGGCGCGCGGCGAGGTGACGAGGGCTCACCGCTCCGCTTGGTGAGTCGTGCAGGCGGGTCAAGCAGGAGGAGGAGGTCGCGTTTTTTAAACTTTTCGTTGTGTCGCGTGCATGCCGTACCCTCTTGGGCGGCGAGGACCTGATGTTTCTTCCCGGGTTTCATCTGCGCACCACACACGCAGCAAATTTGAACTCCCATTCCGCACTCTTGCCACCACCATAATTTGAACAAAACTTGACCCTTTTCTCCGTGAACCCTGAACACCCACACAGATCAATTTGCTCGTAGTAGAACCTGTCAGGCGTGCTGACACGACAGAACAGTTCCTCTGGGCTTTTGGAGTCGTACCGCTACACAGCACAGTAGTAGGGCTATCATTGTTGGGGTCGCGCGTGCTATTGCTGCTGTCTGGTCTGGAGTGGAGTAGCGTACTGCAAGTCTGGAACCCGCGAGCCCCGAGCCCTCCATCTTCCCTTCTGCGGATTGGATAAGGTCGGGGCGCCGGGGGGGGGGGGGGGGGGGGGGGGGGGTGAGCGAGCCACCGCTGGCCCCACGAGTCGACCTCCCGCGTGGGTCCCAGCTGCCATCCCCAACCCAACCCCCGGATTCCTGTGAATCTCCGCGCGCCCGGCTGACGCACCGCACCACACGGCGCCGGAGATTCCCGCGCCCGCGTCGCTGTCTCGCGGGGCCCACCACGCGTCCCGCTCCCCCCGCCCGTCCACTCTTAACGGCGGCCTTGTCGCGTGGTGGGCGCTGCAGGCGGGGCGGGAAGCCGGGAAGCCGCTGTCACCGACGCCCCGGGGCCCAGCCGCCATCAGATGAGACGAGAGTCGTCGTCTCCGCCTCTCCGGCTATTTCTGGCTTCGTTTGTTACGGCTCGTCGCGCCGTCGTGTGCGGTGTGCCGCTTTCATCGTGGCCGTGTGAAGCCGTCGTGGCCATCCACGGGATCGTGCCATCGTGGCCTTTGTGCGTGGTCGGCGAATCTCACTGCCCACTCTATGAAACAAGCGGTCGAACTCCTCAACAACAGAATATAAAAACTGACTCGCAAAAAAAATATAATGGATGAGCCAACCGGTGGAACAGATAAAAGGGATCGAGACGGGAGCCAAGAAGGTTACGGGGGGACGTGAGGACGTGCGTACCCATCGACCATCGTAGCATGAAGTGAACTGCCCCGTGCGCCCGCGATCTCTATCCACTGCGTATGCATATAGCAAAGCATAGGCACGCATCGTGTCATCCAATTACCTTGGGGCACCATTATTGGCCGTGTGGCGATGGCGGCGGTGACGGTGAGGCTGAGGGAGGAGCGCAGATGTGGAGTCCAATTATGCGCGCGCTCGCGTGTCGGGGCCTCAGTGGCCGGCGGGTGACGGCGTGACGCGCCGCGACGGCGACGTGACATTTCTTTTGGGGCAGGAGCGACGTTTGCCGTCCATCGTACGTACGTGCTACAGTTCTTATTTTGGGCGATATGAGCGCCACGATTTCGCCGCAAATCTGAACGCAATTGGCATCGGATGCTCTCCTACCACCCCTGGCCAGAGGCCTTGGGCATATGCCCGCATCCGACGCGAGATAGAGCGCCTAATCTTTTTGAAAAAAACGGGAGGGAGGCCCTGTGGTGGAGTGGGCAAGGACGAGCTGGTATGGTAGGGCCCCGGGAGCAAGCGTTAGACTGACAGGTCGAGCGATTTGAGCGACCAGAGTCCGCAAAAGATGCAGCAACGCGAAAGGCTTTTGGTATTGTCTGTCTCGCCGCGGAAGGACAGGGTCCTTGCCCACTCCACATCCACCCTGACCAAAGTTCCGGCCTCCGAAGAGAGGCACGGGGTGCAATGCAAACAAAGACCGGACCCCGAAAGTTTGAAAACATCGGGAGGGGTTTTGGGGGCGTCTCTGTCTCCACGCCGGCCTGCACGCTCCCGCTGCACGCGGCACGCCGGCTGGGGCCTCGCTCCCCGGCCAGCCGCCGCAGTGAAGACGCGCAGCGGCGCCGCGACGGACTGGGCTGCTGCGGTGCAGCCTGCTGCCACGGCCAGTCGGCCAGCGCTCCCGCCCGCTCTGCCGCCCCGTGACCTCGCTGCGCTGCCGTTTTTACATCACACACACCGCATGCGCGCTGGAGCCTGGTGCCCCCTGGTCAGCGAATGCGGCGCTAGAATACGTGCATCGCTAATTTATACTAGTATAATGTGTTTTGGCTAGCTTGAACTAGAATTTAGGATAGATTATCAGCGTTAGTACATGCATCAGTACAGAATGGACTCTGCATTAAGAAACTCGTTACCGACGGCACCGAAATGGAACGGGCCTTTTATTATAAAAACCTCCCCGCTGCGGCGGTGACGTGACGTTTGTATTTGGCTCTTCGTTTTTGTTTCGGTTCAGCAGCGGCGACTGTACTCCTGGATTCGGTCGGCAATACCGAGTGAGCTGGTACTGGTAGCCAGGCAAGCGCCTCGGTCCCTGCCTCTGCGGCGGTGATCCCTGCGCCCGCGCGGCTGCCGGTCTCCGGCCCAGCTGTCCGCGGTCAAACGCAGCTTGGCGCGCCTCGCTTTCCCGCCGTTCCAGGACGGGGGCCGGGGCTTTCCCGCGCAAATGGTGGTGGCGGTGGTAGGGGCCCGACGGTCATTCTGTTGTAGCTCAGCACCATCAATGGCAGGGTCGCAATCGTATCTCTAGTGCTGTTGTAGTACTGTACAGCCGAACAGCGGTACAGGTGTGGTGTTTACCGTGTAGTAAATGAGGGGTTAACGAAAGTACTTAGTACGAAACTACGATTGCCGAGACTGGACAAGTTCTTAAATGTTGCATTTTTTTTTCTCAAGACAATACTAAAGTGTAGATCCATATAATTAGAAAAAAAATTGAACCATTGTACGCCAAGAAAAGAAGATCTATAACATGAGCAACAAATCCCAAAGTATAGTCTCGAATGCTCTTAAAACCACTTTTTTTTTTTTGCTTGAAAGTAAACAGATTGGTTGTATCCATTGTTCGACTACACTGATCCAAACCAAATAAAACACCCATGGTGAAAAAATATGATAACTTCCCCAGTAGAAGTACATAAAAGTAGGCACTCTCTCTGTTCCAAATTAAGAGTTATTCCAAACATCTCTAGCTTCGACCAAATTTAGAAAAAATATATACAAATCTCTACAATAGCAAAATACTATTTTTGACTTTGGACACAACCTAAAACGACTTAATTTGGACAACAGAGTATCCATAGAAGAAAATTAGATATTAAAAATTTACTATTGTGGTCTACTCGTGCACATTTGTGCATGCGGCATTCTTTTTTACAATAAAAATAGTATATCCAATGAACACTATTGTTAACGACGATATGAGTTTGTCAAAATAGATGGCACCCCACACATCACCGTGAGAATTTCATAGTGTTATATGCAAACATGATTGGAGATAGAAATAAATAAAATGCTAAAATCATGAAAAGGGGCACATGCAAACCTGAATGTTATAGCCACCGAAAATCAATGAACAATATAAATAGAGGATTCTAGTGGATGATGACGTAGTTTTTCACGAGTCCTAATGAGTGGCGATGTGGCTTCTTCCAGCATGGAGAAATAGGTGGCGGTCGTTAATTATTTAGATATAGAAGAT
Organism: Paspalum notatum; assembly: GCA_022530915.1. Lineage (NCBI taxonomy): Eukaryota > Viridiplantae > Streptophyta > Magnoliopsida > Poales > Poaceae > Paspalum > Paspalum notatum. The sequence continues at coordinate 33,542,136 of CM039692.1, forward strand.
TAAGAACTGACATTTTTTTTTTGGTTTCATGGTATAATTTCTAAGCTACTTAACACATTGTCCACTTTATAGTGATAAACAACACAACGACTGTAAAAATGTCTCATGGCCTGTCTACACCCTAGGTTTATATACGTGTTTGGATGCCTGCACGAGGCCACAGCCTGTCCCTGCAGATGCAACATTCGCTTGTTTGGACACCTGCATTGGCTGTTGCCTGTTGGGCCTGGCTCCACGCGTGCGAGATTCCTCTCCCGACCAGGCTCGGCAGCTACGACCGAATCGGCCGTTTCTCCGCATGCAGGCTGGTTGCATGAGAGAGAAAAGATGGGCACGTAAAACGAAATGCTTTTTATCACCTTTATTTGCTATATATCTTTTGATTAAGATATTTAATCACTAAACCGATTTCATTTTTAGATTTCTAACATTTTTACAGACAAAACTAACTCACTCTTGCTATATAAATATTATCTCTTTATTTTTTTATTTTTTTATTTTTGTTCCATTCCTATTCTAATGCAGACAACCAAACAGCGTTTTCTCCAAGCCAGGCTGAGCACATGCTACCAACCAAACAAAGAGCAATTGCATGTTCACATGCCTGGCCAATTTGGGCCTAGCTCTCCATATACGAGCCAGGCTTGGTCATGCAACCATCCAAACACCCCTATATTGAACTTGTTCCTGCATTGGTAGCCATCCAACAATGTCAACTACCTATACTCCTACGCCTGCTACTATGTGCTACCCCGCGCACGAATGGCCGCCGGCTCGCCTCAATTGTCACATCGGCGCCCGTCGGCAGCGTATATGGTACTATGGTGCGATCCACGTGCCTTGCACGGTCTGATGATCACTGATTCACTGCTGATAAGTCACAAGCTACGCTACGGATCGCACATATGTTACCGGCGCGACGCGATCAATTGCAGCACAGTACACGTGCGAGACCATTGAACGCTGCCTCCGCCTGATTGGCGTGGTGGCAATTGGCAAAGTGGGGACATGTTTCTCAACTGATGCACCGCGTACGTACGTACGTGCGCGCATAGATAAAGAGTAAAGACTCCCATTAATCACCGATTGCACCTAAACGCTGCTGTGTATGCAGTGAGCCCCAGTTGATCGTAGAGTACGAGCCAAGGGTTTGATGAATTTCTAAATCGGTGACGTCAACTTAGATGTTCCTATCCTAGGGGGTCCGGACTCGAGAGACCCTGCGAATTTTTTGGTGTGCTCCCTGATGTCGTCTACTGCAAAAATCAACGCCTTGGACCACGGATTTTAGACATTTGTTGGTCTCTGGCTCTGCTGCCTTTCTTTAGGGGAGACAGTACATGGGTGCTTGCAAATTGTCTTAGATTGCCTGGTTGTTCAGAGCCATGTGCTACTAAGATGTTACTTATTGCGGCCTAGTACATGAGAGATTGTCTTGCAGTAGTATGATTTTCCACAAGCATTTTCAATTTTTCATAGCACAAGTGTTTAGTTAGTACTAGTAAGTATGAGCCCCTTCCGATCTATGAGGATAACCAGCAAAAGACCATGATTTGTTTGTGTGAATTTAGGCAAGTTTAATGGCCCCATGAGATAAATGAAATCGAATTTGGTACTCCCTCTGTTCTAGACTAACCATATAGAAATTTAAAAAGGCAATCCATCAAAACATTTGCAATTTTCACGTTCGAAACAGTAATGGGTCGGATCTCTGTTTGCGAAACGCAAAAGCGTATGAATGAATTGAACCAAGTGGAAATTTTCGAATAATGCACGCGTGTACTACGTACGAGGTGGAGCTGTGGCCCCGGCAGCAATATGGGGGAGGTCAAGAAGAGGACACGGCTGGCGCCGGCAGGTCGGCAAGATCTCGCATTGAAGACGGTCGGTGAGCAAACAACTGCGCGTCATGACCATCACTCGTAATTCGTGAGCAAACGATCGATCGATCACAGTGCGCGCCACTGCTAGCTGCTAGCCAGGCCAGTCGGGGCAGAATCCTGGGCTAGATTTGCTTCACGCGAAGGATGTCTGGAGCATTAATAGCCCATTTGGATCCTGAACTGTCCTATCGAAAACGCTAGTTAAAAATATTAAATATAGTGTAATTATAAAATTAATTACAAACTAAGACTAAAATTAAGGACACGACGCCGCGAAGCCAAGGCAGCAAGGCTCATCGATTGGCCTCTCTAACTAGCTTGTAGGGCCAGGCCGCGTGCTTGTCCGGACGGCGTGCCGCGGTGCCTGTGTTGGCGGTAATGTATCCTGTAGTGCTAGCTACTGTCCCTGCGCCTCTCGTCATCTTCGTCGACCCACTGCTGGTAGTGGTGAGAGCCTGAGACGTGATGATCGGTGCCGGGCGGCCGGCATTTGTGACCGAGCACTGCACGGAAGGCTCGGTTTGAATGCCGGTTCGGTACAACTCCAGCCAGTGACGACTGACGAGTCGAGTCGCGCACCCCTCGAGCCTCCATCTCGACTCTCGAGCGCGAGCGAACGGGAACCACGCTTTCGTTTACGCTCCGCCTCCGCTATCGCGATCAAACTTGCCGCAGCGCACGCACCCCCGCGTGGCGCCGCTGGAACAAAGCCAGCCACTGCACGCGCGGCCGCAAAGGCGCAGCCAGCCAGCCGCCCGCCGATAACGTTAACGCCCGCCCGGAGCCCGGAGCAGAGAACGGCCGCAAAGGCTACGTCCATTTCGCGTCGCGTCAGCGCGGAAAGCTCGATCGGGCGCGCACCGAAACCATCGTCACATTCACCGCCGCGGACGAAGCAAGCCGGACGATGATAGGGGGCAAAAAAAGGGGGGTTTGTGTGGCCCTCGCTCACCCAGCCTCGAGCCCTCGACGACGTAACCTCGATCGGCCGCCAAACACCCGATCGATGCGTGTCATCGAGACCGACCGAGCTCAGCTCAGCTGCTTTCCGGCCGGTCGTGAGAACTTTCGTTCGTAACCACCAGATAAAAGGCAAGGCCTGGAGTACGCCGTGACTCGGATCGTGATGGTAGCCTTGTAGGAACTAGGAAGGGCTAGCTCTGAATCTCCGCTACCGCTAGGGCGCCTAACCTGTCGACGAGGTGAACGAAAGACCCCGGTCGAAAGGCGCTTTCGTCCCTCGATCGCTTTCCCGGTGCCACCGTACCTGATCGGCCCCGTGACTCGAAAGCTGGTGCACTTCTCATTGTCCTCCTACACCGTCCTACGAGTGCATGACCTGAAAGCTCTCTCGCTCGTGGCGTCGCGTCGTACTGTGATTTCCTATCCGCCGCCGACTCTGGCTGTGGTGGTGGCTGATCGATGGTCCGAGTTGCCCTTCCGGCACGGTCTCTTCCAGTTTCTGCCGCGGCAATTCCTCAAGCAACGGTCTCCACTCCAGTACTCCACTCCGGCGACAGCGACGGGGCGACGGAGGGAGGAGAGGAGGCCCGTCGCGGTCGCGCGAACTCGCGTCGCTGTCGCCGCCGGCGTCACCGCGCAAACACCAGCCGCCCAGGGGTGGCCCGTGGCGTCGGTTTCCCCCCGCGGTTGCAACTGCGGGGGAAACCCAGCCGCTTGCCCGTCGCGCTTGCGTTAGTTGAGGCGGGTGAATCGGGTGCGGTGCTGCTGCACGACGGCGATTCCGTAACCACCTACCTGGCTTGCAGAGTGGATCGGCTAGCACTACCAGGAAGCTGAGTGACTGTGAGAGAGGATGAGTGTTCCCGTGGTGCTCTCATCGCAATCATTCGCTGCATTGAGGTCGTTACGCTTTGTTTTAACAGTAACTGAATACGTACTCTCTCTCTCGGTAGGTGTCACACTGAGCCCGTGAGCTTGCTTGTGGCACTTGAACTGCCTATTTCAACACTGCATCTATAATACTCTGCTATCTGTGTATCCTTTCGACGTTTCTTGGCCACCGCAGACAATCGTTGTTGGAATAGCCGAATAGGAATGCAGATACTTATACAGATCCGTGCGTGTCACGTATCTGACGTAGCAATCCTAACCACTTTTTTTAGCTGCAAACAAAGGCGACAAACGCACGCACGCTCAGCGTACACTGAGCATCGAGAGCGAGAGGGCTGGTTGTTCACTGATGGTAATCACTAGCTCCAGTTCTTTTCTACAGATGCAATCGCCAGAAAGCTACGTGCAGGCGAGAATGCGAGGTTTGGTGCCAGTTCGCTTCCTGCGACCTAACACTGACGACCGGTTGGGTCTGGCGGACGCACGCGACCTCGGATGGTTGGCGAGGATTCAGACAACCGCCGACAGCAAAGCCCGCGTTCGCATCAACAAAACGCATGTACGCTGAACATTCCAGCAGCAGAGCGGACGGGATACAGAGCAGAGGAGCACAATTTTATTCCACGAGATTTGTACATGTTCAGCAATGATCGTATTACTTTTGCTCGTTACAAGAGCAGCAGAAGTGTTTTTGCTGCTGCTGAACCCTTTGCGCCGAGAGAGCTGCACAAGAGCAGAAGCGGTGTTCCTTCTGAACTTTTTGCAGCTGCAATTCGGCGATGGCATAAACCAACATACTGGATGCTAACTAACTTCACTGGCACACTCTTTCTATCGGCTACATACAAGTACAAGGCTAACAATCAACAACCATGATTACAGCGACATGTACAGCGTATACACAAGGGGGCTGGAGGCTGCTGGGCTATTTACATAGAGCCGGCAAGCAATTTGCGGGAGAGCTTCATTCCACTCTTTCCGGTTAAGGAGACCTGCAATACAGAGATTGAGATGGCAGTACACGGCTAGCACGAACAGTACTAGAGCACGGAGCACGACAGGACTGAAATATGAGGAACAAATCCTAGCGCAACTCGTACCAAGAGAATATCCTCATCCGTCCCAAAGGATTTGCGCGCCTCGTCTAAGCTCTTCATTGTCACCCGTTCACGTTTCCTGGCAGAATCAACAAACAGCATCGTGTTTCAGATTCAGATTTTACTGCCGCTGCCCAAAATTAAGTATAAATATATAGACAGGAATCCCGATATAAAGAGGGTGAAATCAAGCACCTGCTCAAGCAGGCGTTGGAATTCCTAGATTATCATTAATGTTCATGGTTTCATTGGCACGTAAGTTATGCAATCAACAGGAAGGGAAAAGTTCAGGAGGAATTCCCAAAGTAGCATTAACGGGCATGTAGTTTTGCTTTCTTGGAAAAGCACTATCTAAACTTATTATTTAAAAAAACACTCATTATTTACCTGGAACTGGCAGGATCCCTTATCTCAAATTCACAATCATCAGCATCATACCCGCATATTACGATATAATGCCCTGCAAAGGGGAAATACATTCACAGAACTATTGTGGTAAATGTGGCTTGCAATGCACGTTGTCTTATACTATAATTAATTGCTGAAGATAGTGTTAGTATTCTCAAAATTATTTAGTGAAGATGGGAATGCAAAAAAGGAAAGCACGGAAATTTGCGCTCCATATTTCTACCAGACAACAAAAATAAGATGTGTCATGCGAATTCACATCATATTAAGGCAAAGTTAGCTACCGTTGCAAAAAAGAAACAAAGAAAAGTATACTACTGAAGTGCTTGTTTTGTTGCATAAATGTGTGTTAGCCAGAATTAAACTGCCAAAGGGCTTGTTGATCAGCAACGATTCTTTACAGCAACAATATGATAGCATGAAACATCCATGGTATTTGTAATCCAAGATAAGCAAACAATTAATACCAAACACTGAAACGCATGTCATTGACCTCACAAGAGCCTGGAAATTGCATAAAGGGACATACCCATGTAATCTGATTCCTCGTTAACTTGTTGCACATCATTCATCCAAGATGAACTGCATCCCAAATCCAGTTATGTTCTGTCAGAGCCTCAATTTTCGAAACAATATAGGACTGCTTGTTTCTCAGTTGAACTCCCAATGATTTTGCCAGTTAAAACGAAAGCAAAGTAATAAGTTGCTTATTTATAGTACATGTGCACATGGATGCATCGTCAGAAAGTTTATTGTATGAAAGAAAACCAAAACCACTGTAGCTCTAAGTTATTTTTAAGAATCACAATCTTTTCACATACTATCTCCACTATAAAATTAGTTTTTTCAGCTTCCTCCACTGCTCCTGTCACATATGGCACTCTTGAAAAATAATGGTAAGCCAGTCACCAAGCAGGTTGAACAGTAATAACTATAAAGTTAAGTTTTTCTAACTTCCACTGATCACACATGACACTCTTGAAAAGTAATGACAAGCCTGTCACCAGATAGTAGTAACAGCAACGAGAAAGAAGCCTTACTTTAGCTTTGATTTGTCCACTAAAGCAATAGCAATGCAATGCCCAGACAATAGTAGAAAAGCAATTTCATATGCACTGATGGATCTGCACTGTGAAAAGCCATAAATTGGGAAAAGTTAACTTGAAAACCAATACGAGCAGTGCATGGAATGCAGAGTTTTCATGTTGCTAGCTGTTGTGAACATACTTGAATACTAATTCCAGCATCAAGTGCCTTCCCGAATAGCTCATCCACTCGATCAATGTCTTCTTCCAATTGCTCCTATGAGTGGACCATTTTTAAAATATTACTGATGTGAAGTAGTGAACTTCAGAACAATGCTCAGTAGATGTCTGTCAGAACGCGTACCCTATAAAAGGATTCAGCAGAGTATTGTGGATTTGCTCCAAGAGTCACAGTAAAGAAAGAAAAACTAACTGAAAACTTGTTCAATAGATACGCCAAGTCAACAGTCCAAATGCTGCGAGAAAAAAGGTGTTAGTTCATCAAGTTTTCACTGGTCTCTTAGTAGGTTGAAATACTATTCAGTTTTGGTTGATCCACAACATGTCATGTGCATGTCTATGGTCTGAGTGAGTACTAGAGCAGCGACAAAAAGAAAACAATCTCCGTTCCGTATCATTCAGTACAACAATCATACAGCTCATGTTATCATTGTGAGTTGTCACTTGTGGGAGAAAAAGAATCAGCAGCTAATAATGACAAATTGGCAACAGAGTAGAAGGAAACCATTTCCATATCTATTTTTGAATGAAGAAACTATTATGCTTGTCTGTCTTTATAAGTACTCTACACACTTTATTGTCCAATAATCATTGAAAGACCATGTTCAATCAAAATACGTGTGCCTTTCGATCAGCAATAATGAAAAAGATGGCCATTTCTTTAGTTATCCTGCACAGCTTGATCGCGCTTAAAACTGCAATTTCCCAGAGTGCGAGAGAGAGAGAGAGAACCTCGTGGTGCGGCAGAGCCTCTCGAGATCCGCAGTGCCGTGGCAGCAATCAATCCGCAGCGTCCTGAGCACCATGAGCACGCAGGCGAGGCCGCAGTCCCAGGTGAAGGCCTGCTGCACATGCGGAACCTGCCGTCCACCCACCATTCACCAGAAGCCAATTCGTCAAACGACAGCGACGGCAACGACATGTATACGCAGGGTGTGTTTAGATCTCTGAAAACTGATACTGTTCTGAACTGAAAAATACTGTAGCACTTTTCGTTTGTTTGTGGTAAATATTGTTCTACCATGGTCTAACTAGGCTCAAAAGATTCGTCTCGCAAAGTACATCTAAACTGTGCAATTATTTTTTTATTTCATCTACATTTAGTACTCTATGTATGTGCCGGTATTTTGATGTGATGGAGAATCTTCTTTTTGCATAGTAGAATTTAGAAAAAAAAATTGGATCTAAACAGGGCTAGGAGACGTGAAACGCAGAGCGAGACTACGTGGCAGTGAAATGGGTAAAATCATACAGCGACACTGTACGCAGAAATAAAGTTAGTTGAAACAGTGTATCCACGATGCATTTATACATCATCAGTGGTGCACATAGATAGGTGAGACAGAGAGAAGAGAGGAAGGGAAGGAAGGAAGGCTCGCTCACATCGACGTAGTACGATCGACGCGCTAGAGGAATCTGGCCTTCGTGGGACGGCGAGCCCGGGCCGTCGTCGGGCGTCATCTTGAAGAGCTTCTCGGAGATGACGCAGAGGGGCCACATGACATCGTCGGACGCCGGCCGGCGCGCGAGGAGCTCGGCAGAGCGGGCGGCGGGCTAAACCGTCCCGCTGCCCTCCCGTCCCGTCCCCGCGCAACTAGCCTGGCTGGCACGGCCCCTCCCTCGGCTGGAGCCCTCTCCCAGCCGGAATAAAAAGAGGAGGGAGCGCAGCAGGGGAGCGAGCAGAGCGGGGCGCGGGCTGGCGGGCGCCTGAATTGGGAGCGGAGCCGCGGTGGCGGAACGAGTGATTGGGGCGCGCGCGGCAGCTGGCCGCGCTGGACGGCGATTAAAACGGGCGAGGGGCCGCGGCAGGGCAGCGCCAGGGGAGGCGCGGGCGACCGGTGCGAACGGCGCCTTTAAGGAGGAGACACTGGGGGTGGGGGAGGCGGGGGCCTTCCAGAAACTGCTGCGTGCGGGCGTGGTGGCGGAGGTGCTATTTTTTATGCGCCGCCGTGTCCTGCTGCTGTTGCTGCCGGTGGAATGGAAAGGTGGAGAAGAAGCGCCGCGCCGCGCCGCGCCGGGTTGGAGGGAAGGGAAGGTAAGGGAAGGGCGGGGGGCGATCGAGACGCGGAGCGGGAGAACGGATAGCCGGATAGGGATTGGGGTAGGAGAGGATGTCGACGGCGAATTCGCTTTCGGGACCGCGCGGCTTCGTGACGTGCGACGGTACGAGTGCAGATCTGCCGGCCGGCCGGCCGCCCGGCCGGACCGCGTGTGTACGTGCGTGTCTCGTCTCGGATTGCTTCGGTTGATGGGCGGGGGTGCGCTGGTTGCTGGATCCAAGGCGAGCGCGCCGCGACGGGGAGGGCTGCATTGACCGAATCGGAAGCCGCCGACGAGGTGGCTGGCCCGCCGGACAGCCGCGGTTGCGCGTAATTCGTCCCATAGGAGTACTAATCATCAATCTGGACAGGCCGCCGCCGGCCCGGGTGGATACGAACGCTTTTCAGGACAGAGAGAGAGAGAGAGGAGAAAAACGGGAATTCAGGCCATCTTGGGTACAACGTGTAAATAAGTAAGTAGAATTTGAAATATAATAAATATATTATTATAAGATAGATATGCCGCTGCGGATGGCCTTGTGTAGGGAAACGGCTCGTGGGCTGTGGCGGCGATCTCTTTTCGTGGGCACATTTGTTTTGGTTTCTTCCAGCCTCGCTTAAATTTTACTATGTCGCAAATATTTTTTCGATTCTCGTTTTTCGTTTCTCTAGTTTAATCATAGTTCGTCGCTTCTAGAAAAATTAGAAATAATCAAAGCGTTTGGCGGAATTTTCGCTCATTTTCACCAATAAGCCAGTTATAAACAGAAACAAACGGAGCCTACTTGTGATGGATGGTGTCAAGCCGCGAGGTCCTGCTGTTCCTTCAATCCGCTGATCGTCGTCTCCGACGGATGATCCATGTGCGCATGATCAGTGCAACAAGCTCACCCGGCTATAACATATAAATGATCGCTGAGTGCTTTTAGGGGTCGTTTGGCGGAGGTGAAGAATGGCTCCGGCTCCTGCCCGACAGCCACTCGACAGGGCTTGCCCGCCCTACCCGGCGCGCGATAGGACTGCAGCGGCTTCGGCTCCCGTTCTGCCTGGGTTTCACGCTCTCACAGAGCAATCGGAGCCGACCGGAGCCGCAAAAAAATGGCTTCTCGGGGCTCCCTACTGTAGCAATGGGAGCCAGAGCCGATGCTCCAAGGAGCCATTCCAAAGAGGCCCTTAGTTGCGAAGGTACAAAAATCATTCTATTATCTCAAGTTTTAATCATAACCTTTTAGGCCTTGTTTGGAACGCGGGGAAATTTTTCCGTTCCTGCGTTTTTCCTGTACAATTCCTGTGAAATTACTGCGTTTCAAACGGGCCCTTAACTTCACTGCAATTTATCTTTTCTTGAAATTACTAACAATTTTTAGTGCTATTACCAAATGGTACCATAAATATTGAACCCATTCTCAATAAGTTTGTTCAAACTTGAGATAGTTGGGCTATAATAAACATAGATTGTACTATTCTTTTTGGCACAGTGTGTGGCCTCCTCTACAACACAAAAAACCTATAGAAATCATGTAGCGATTTTAAAAAATTAGTTTGGTTTCAATTAGGATTATTTCATGCGTTCCTTTCCAAAGAAGGTCTAATATAGTTTATTTTGATGTGACTTTTTTTATCATTAATGGTATTTGAAACATGATTTACAATTTGACAATACAAGCCACAAGTATTTTCTCATGCATTTATACAAGATATAGTTGGAGTCATGGGCAGATCCACCGTGGGGGCTGGGGAGGGGGGTGCTCTAGCATCCTACCTCTGTGCGGACAATGTAAACTCCCCTAAGCTCTCCCAACAATATGTATATATGAACGAAGAATAGAAAAAAGGCAATTGTGAAGATGTGAAAAATTAGAAGAGAAATAGGGAAAAAGGTATAAAAAAACGAGCACCCTCTACTTCTAAATCTTAGATCTACCATTGTACAGTGGCGGACACAAGATGAAGAGGTAGGCGGGCTCTCTTCCTCTTCCTCCTCCTCCTCCTTTATTTTCACTTCTTCTTCCTTCCTCTTCTCTCTTTTTCTTCATTTTATTCCTTCTTCTTCCTCAAAAAATATAGGTGGGGCTCCATGGCATTTGCAAGGGTAGGGGGCTTGAGCCCAGCTGTATTCCCGTAGATCCGCCATTGCCATTGTATGTGGTGAGGGCATATTAAAAACTAAAGCTAACTGTGTGGATGTAGAGGCCCAGTTGACATTCTTCCACAAAAACTCGTTGTTTCTTGTTTTTATAGTCATTGTTGGAGACCTGATTTAACTTCATCATCATTAAAATATAACAAATTCCCAAGCAGATCATGGTGATGCCCAGTTGCTCACCGACTAGCTATACCTACGCGTACTAAGGTGGGCTAGTGACCTGCTTCAAAAGAAAATTGATTCAATGCCAGGGGCAGCCCAATATGTGAAGGTGGTCGTATATGGGCTAAGTCAGGTTGTCTTCAACGAGACTCCTCAAAATCCACTCCCTGTCCCCTTTTGGAAACCATTGGAGACAACCTCAGGCGATATAGTATAGACTACGAGCCTGCTCATTTTTGGGTTGCTGGTAGGTTTCTGCAGCTACACCATGAGCCGTGTGATAGTTTCATCGGATGGCTCACATATATCAGGTACATATCTCCAGACACGTCTGCAAACCGAAATATCTGAAACATGGAGAGCCTATGTAACACTTTATTTTTCCTTTTTTTAGAAGAAACCGTGTTTTTTTTTTTTTTGACAACATAAGAAACCGTGTTGAAAATTTCTTCTGGAAGTATTATATGAAAGCCACTCCCTCCATTTTAAGTTATAGATTATTTGATTTCTTCTAACATTAAATTTGACCAACTCTTTTATTAAAAAAATTAAACCATAGTTAAAGTATATTATATAATAAACTAAATTAATAAAAAATTAAAAATCATTATGAAATTTTTAAATAAGATAAATAAGTGAAATTTGCTTTTGAAAGATCAAACGACCTATTATTTAGAAAAAGGAGGAGTGATGTGAGAGCGCTCGGACAAATAATTTGGTTGGAGCCTGCCTTTTCGGTTTACACCCCTGTCAAACCATGCGCATTGCAGTTTGCACGCAACGGGCAAAGCATGCTATCTTCAGCAGCCGGCCATGTGCTTGCCTTATTTGCGTGCAGTCCTGCTCCTACCTAACAGACACCTCACCCTCCGTCACGTGGCTTTGGCTAGCTATATAGACTATATTTTCACGAGCCTCTGGGCTCGTGGCTAATGTAAAACGGGCTACTACTGGTAGCAGTAGACGGAAATGAACTTGTTTTGTTCGTGGCAACAAAACTATTGCATGAGGATCACGGTTAGCATCTCTTGACCATCATATCAAACATCATTAGTTCTGTAGTTCATTATTATCTCCAGACAAAACCCGCTCGATCGGCTAACACTCCACACCAAAACCGGGGCCCGTGGAAACAGTTCCGTTCACGTCGCAAACCGATAGGTTGTCGTAGCTTTTGGACGAACGGCGACGCTGCTTTCCGCGCGCGTTCTCCGACACGGTCCGACCCACCGGTCCAGAACAGAAGCAACCCCCCAGCCTCAGTCTCAGCTGTTTCATGACGCCGATCCGTCCCCTTGGACGTCGTTGTGACTCCCTCTCTCTCTCTCAACACACGCGTTCTCAGTCGACCATACTATCAGACATGTCTGGGATCTTTCGTCCTATCTCGTCGTTGCTAATAACCCCATCCAATAGCAGTATCGCGACCTGGAGTGTCTGTGCGCGGCAAGTTTTCCTACCCCCTTCATCTGTGTGCCGCTGCCGATACGTGTTGGTGGGGCAACGAGCATGTCACCGGTGTGCTTGTCGTTTTGGATAGATCTTCTTGGCTTGTAATCTTCACCGGAGCATCGTTGTATTTACACCTTCTGGGAAAGGGAGGTGAAGATCTATCCACCCCACCCACCGCCGCGGTGACCCGACGAGTCCTCCGCTCTTCCCTGCACTGCCTGCTGCCGCTAGCCCATGACGAGCCACGGCACCGTGCAAAGATTCCGCGCGCACGCCGCAGCGGACGCGCTGGACTAGGACCTGTGCACGCCCCCGCACGCCACGCGCGCGCGGCCCGGGCCGAAACGTTCCCCGCGCCGCAACCGGCGCGCCTGCCCCGCTCGGCGCTCGCGCTTGCTTCCGTCCAAAACGCCGACACGGCCCCACCGCCACCGGCTCCGATCCGAGCCCTTTTATGCTCCTTTTGCCTCTCGCTCTCGCTCTCGCCTCGCCGCAAGCCCACAACGCCTCCGATCCATCGGCTTCTTCTCTGCCTGCTCTGCCACCGCGTGCACTGGCAGTAGGATAGGACTTATTAGGAGATCATCAGCAGGCGACGCCGCGCGACGCGAGCGAGGGTTCTGATCTGATCCGATGGCCAGCGGCGCCGCGGCGGACGGGGAGCGCAGGATCGGGGTGGCCATGGACTACTCGGACAGCGCCAAGAAGGCGCTGGACTGGGCCGTCGACAACCTGCTCCGCCACGGGGACACCCTCGTCGTCCTCCACGTCCTGCACAGCGGCGGCGAGGAGTCCAAGCACGCCCTGTCCGGATCCCGTAAGCTAGCGTTACCACTGCACGCGCGCCGATCCCCCCGCCAAATCCACTGTTCGTTGTTGGCTTGGTTTCAATTCTTCTGACTCGGTCTCTCTCGCGTGTTCCCGTCCCCATCGCAGCGCTGATCCCGCTCTCCGAGTTCCGGGAGCCCCAGGTGATGCAGGGCTACGGCGTGCGCCCCGACGCCGAGGTGCTCGACATCATCGACACGGCGACGCGCCAGAAGCAGGTTCCGCTCTCAATCTATCATTCGTGTTGATCATCGTTCGTTAGCTAGGCTCCCTCCTACAGTATTAGTCAAGCGTGTGTGTGTGTGAGCGAGGGTAGCTAATCCTTGCACGTTTCCATGCTGATGGTCGATCAGCTCAAGGTGGTGGCGAAGCTGTACTGGGGCGACGCCAGGGAGAAGCTGCTCGATGGTGTCGAGGAGCTCAAGATCGACACGCTCGTCATGGGGAGCCGCGGACTCGGCCCGATCCAGAGGTATGAATGATCCTAACACCCCAGCACTGCTTTTGAAATGTTGCCTCGCTCCTCCAGAATCAAATGTCCAGCCCTTGGGTCATGGTCATACATAGAGCTAGAAATTTCCATGCATCTAACCATACCACATGCGTCACTGGAGTGTGTGGATTGAATAGATCGATATAGTACATAATTTACAGTGGATTGCTTCAAGGCTTCAACGGATAGGGACAGGCCACATGCCAAGTCAGGGCAGCACCGGGCTTGTTTGGATTGAGGTCGACGTTGGGCGGGCCAAATTTTGGACATGCTTGACCATGTTTGAATTTGGATAAATATTTGATCAAATTACATTTTTTTTTGTTGGTAGGCTTTATTTAAGCCCCAAATAAAATCTACAAATAAGAAATTTATTATTTGGATAAATATTTCTTCGAATTTAGATATGGTTAAATATGGCCAAAGTTTGGGCTGACCAACGTCAACCTCAATCCAAACAGCCATTCATTATGACGTATTGGAATTAATGGCATTTCAGCGACAGCGATAATGACTACGTCGTTTTGATATATTTTTCTTGAAAGAGGCAGGAGCTCTGACTAATCAAATAAGAACGAAGCGATATTGTTTATCAGAAAACCTGCTTGTATGATTGTATCGGTGCATCAGCGATGCTGAGCTGTGAGTACTATTTCGTTTCGGCGGTGAGTCGTTTGGAAGAGGCACTGCGCTAGCCTGTCCATGCGACGACCGACGACGTCCCCGTCGTGATTGGCACATTTGTCATGTGGCCATGTGGAACTGAATTTGACATTTAAATGCTTCTACATTAGTTTGGGCGTCTGAATGATTCGTATGGGATCCGAATGGCGTGTTTCTGCTGTTCAAGTCCGTATATGATCATCACAAGTGGGTACATCTTCATGTTGACCGCTTGCTTGAAAAGATAAGCGAGTGTACGACATGGCAAATATCATCGTGATTTTTCACGAGCATAAAGACAAAACCACTTGAGAAGTTGAGATAATTGATAGAAAAAACCATCAAAAGTCAAAATAATTGGGATGAGATTAATCATTTATTTTCAAGAAAAAAGATGAAACATTCTTTGCTGCAGCAGGCGCAGGACTGTAGTGTGCATTATTACATTCCTTTCCATGCATGACTTAACTAAGTACAGAACTTGAATGGAGAATATGCTTACTGCGCTCTGAACTTCAACTCATGCAAAATATATGCCACATCTCGCCCTAAATATTTAATTTTAGCCTGTTTCGTTTTGTTCACAAATCTCTAATCCGGCATCTACTGCAGGATTCTCCTCGGAAGTGTGACAAACTACGTGCTGTCAAATGCAACATGCCCAGTGACGGTCGTCAAGGGAAAGTGATGACCGGGGCAGCCTACCGGTGATATGTTTGAGTATGGGGCGCGGTTTGTGTGAGTTAAGCACTATGTTGGGTGGTGTTACTGCATCTGAATAAATATGGATCTTTTTTTATTTGTGATGTTGGCCGCAGCTTTAACAAATCCTCCTGATGTTGCCTCTAGTATGTTGACGCTCCTGGTTGCCTTCTTATTTAGATGGAATTTGAGGAGTTACGGCCATTTTATGGTCATGTCGATTTATCTGTCTCTTTGAGCTTTATTCCAAATCAATTTTTCTTTAATTTTGACTAAGTTTTTTAAAAAAACACTAACATCTACCACTCCAAATGAATGCACAATTATATCATGATTTATATATGGTGGATTTGAGAACTACCCTATGTGTATAGGTATTGGTGAGTTTTTCATAAACTTGGCTAGTCAAAGTTACAAAACTTTGACTTAAAACTGAACTAAAGTGCACTATAATTTAAATCGAAGGTGGTAATGTTTTCTCTTTTAGTAATTCTGTCGTTTCATCGTGAACTCATTTCCCTAGTGGCGGGTAAGGTCCACCGATCAAACGCAAGTTCTTCGTGTTCAACCAAACTAAAGCTCAAACTGATACTCTCTCCATCCAACATTGTAAAGATTCTGGTTCTATTTTACATGTTCATACTCCTACGAGTAATGAATTAATCTAGTAAAGAGTTAGAACACCTAAGAATTTGAGATGGAGGGAGTAAACAACAACCTGTATATATGCATGCCCACCCTGCGTTAAAAAAGCTAATTAGGGATGGGTCTAAACCCTCAGTACAGATGATAAAATCCGTGCCTCTAAAATTGAGTATGTGATGTGAAGACATCATTCATAGATTCACTTTGGGTACACGTGCCTATTGATATGAGGGTCATCAGAGCGCATGCGTTTGGTTAATCGCGTTTTTTGCCTCTGATAGTACTTAGGGCCTCCACAGTGGTATTGACGACTTCGATAGCTGACGTGTTGATTTGCTAAATGTGGCCCACCTATCAGATTAATAAAATACATTATTTTCTCTTTATGGTCTCTTTTGGTTCGCTGTATGAGCAAAGGAGCAGAGGCTGGCCCAGTACGCGGCGTGCTTCCGGCTCCGCGCTAGCGCCGAAGAAATCGCTAGCGAGTTGCTTTTTCGGCATTCTCTCCCCTCCACGTAACCCGCACTGCTTACTCAGCTAGCGATTTGGACACCATTGGAGACGCCTTAGTAGGCGAGTTTGGCTACCGACGTTTCTAATAATCGTTTTCGCTAACCAAGTCTGGTGACTCTTTGTTACTAGTGCGAGCACCAACGAGAAACTATAATGAGGATCACTAGAGACTGGATTTTTTCTATGGACACTAGAGACTAGATTGCCAAAATGCATCTCTGACTCTGATGGTGACCACCATGTATGTATTTTTCGCCACCTGACTTTGTATGTCATTAATGGCGTGAAAATTCCAATGTCAATCAAGAACTACTATAAGAAAAATATTACGTTCACAGTTGAGATTTGCAACCCAAAGTTTGGGCACTGCGCTGAGGGGTCTCAAGTCTCCGTCGAGAAGCTCACAAGGGGCAGGGTCTTATCGAGGATGATGACATGCTCAAATTTGACTTGTGATAATATAATCTCCTCGTGTGGGCCTACGGCATCGTGTTCGCCTATTTTGTTTGGGAAATCAATACATGCACACTGCATAGGCTCGTATTCGCGCGGGACGTCAAATACACACACGATACAGTCTTTTCAAAGGGCATTAGACTAAACTAGCAAAATGTCCGTACGTAGCAACGGGACCACAATAAATCATTAAGCATCTCTAGATAAATATATATAAGATTAGCCTCGTAAATATATTCCATATCCTATTCTTTCGAATTTTTTCTTTCATGTACCGAAATTTAGGTGGTGTCAGTTTGGTAAGAAATTTTATTTTTTGAGTCCATATACGACATGAGTATCCATTTTCACGTAGGCTGCTCTTGCCGTCTGAATCGGATTTTCGAATAAATTGTAGGCCATATTGTCTCGATGATTTCTGTTAATTGCAAGCGGATTTTAGAGTAATATCAATTGGGTTGGAAAGATTTTTATTTTAGCTTTCCATGGATATACAGAACGCAAAAAACGGAGCCTGCATGCGATATGGGCATCTGTTTTCCCGTGGGCTGCTCCTGCATTCCGGGCTCGCGAATAAATTCCATATCATATTGTTTCAAAGATTTTCTTTGACTGAGACCAAATTTTAAAGTAGTTTCAATTGGGTTGGGAAAATTATTATTTTAGCTCTCCATTGATATATAGAACATAAAAAACGGAGTCCGTATGCGATTGGGGCGTCCGTTTTCGTGTGTGCTCCTTTTGCAGTCTGAATTTGGTTTCTATTGTAGCTGCGATTCGGATTATCGGATACAGGACGGGAAGAGACTGACCAGCCGGGTCTACCTGTCACAACGGACCGAGAAACCATGAACCAAAAAATCTTATTTGCTTTAATATTAGGTATAGATTAGGTCAGCAAATAAAAACGTTTTAAAAAAACTACAATATGCGAGGCTAGGACAAGAAAAATTATGATGTGTGGGGTCTAGCCCGAGGAGAACGTCATCGACTTGCTGAGCGTCTAATTAGCCACAATGAAAATATTAAAGTTGACTGAAAAACATGCCGTGGGCATGATTGAGAGAAAAAAAAAAAGCTTTAGAGCTAAGTTTCAACCTTATTTCTTCAAAGGATTCTCATTTTTTCAAAGGATTCATTTTCGCTTTAATTTTTTAAATTTTTTTTAAAAATAGTATTGTCAAAATAGTCCGTTTACACGTTCGGAGGGTGTGTGCCATGACGAACGTGCGTCAGCAAAAAACTGCGCATCGTCGGATCGCTAGCGCTCTCAGCACGCACAGTAGAGGTGGCGGTGGATGATGATCTGAATATTTATTCACATCCAAATAAGTCCTTAACGATTTCTAATCTTTTTTTAGGGAGTAATGATTTTTATATAGTTTAAAAACAAATAAGAGCGTGCGATGGGATTCGTTTTGAACCCGATCCTGCCCTACGCACAGAGGGCGTGTTGGAGCATTGGGTCGCGATGAAACCAGGGCTCCCATCGAGGCTAGCCCAATGCGGCCCGGCCCGTCGGATGTCGCAGTTAGCCCCTCGCGCTGAAGGCCCGTGAGAGGCCGTGACCGTGCGTGAGCAGCGAGCCAGTGGGTGAGCCAAACGATTCCTCCCCTCATTTTTCTTCCCGCGCGGCCGCACCAAATTTCTCTCCCCCGCCGCCCCCGCCGCCGCGCTCCCCACCCGCCAAATCCGACTCCCCGGGTTCCCGGCGCCCACCTCCTCTCTCGATCTCGCACGCTCACGGCCTCACGCGTCACGCCTGTCGCTCCCGCCCTCCACCTGCCCTGTTCTCCCCAATTCCCAACCCGCCCAAACCCTAGGGGCCAGGGAAGCAGGCAGGCAGGCAGGGAGGCAGCGGCCAGGCGCCGGCGGCGTGACCATCCGACCACACCCCCGAGCGCTCGCAAGGGAGGAAGGGCAGCTGGCAGTGTAGAAAGCCAGCAGGCAGCGCGTCTGGGGATCGAGCTCGTGCCCAAAACGCACACGCTGAAGGGTGGTTCGTAAAGGGTAATCCTACACCCCAATTTCGATTTCGTTGCACAGTTGGTACTTGGTATTGTTATGTAGCTGTGTGCAAGCCGTAGAGCTTTGGCAAGGAAGACGAAATCCGCTCCTGATTTGAAATTCCTTTGTTCGACGGACTATTCGAAAGTCCGGCTGTCCTTCTTTATTTTGAATTGGAGTCAAGATGATTTTGTGAATGAGGATTTAGAAATAAGCACGTAATGCTTGATGGACCTGGTTATACTTTCTCAGTTTATCTAACGGTTATCAAGCATTGAACCTTTTCAACTTGACCAATTCATTATCAATATGCATAGAGCTGAAGGGTTTAGAACAGTGAAAGTGTTTGTTGTTGTGTACCAGCTTCTCAGATTGATGCTATTCTTCCTGTAGCAGCTGCTATTGTTGAGGGGACATTTTTCCTCGATGAGTTCTGTGAAGAATAAGGTACAGAATAGAATGGAATGGAGGGCCACTGCAGGAACTACTGCTTTGCTACATCCATTGAGCATTAATCCTTTTTGGTTTAATGGAAGTTAAGGATAGCGACATCATCAACGACAAATGCTTCCAAGCCATAAAAGAACACGAAATTAGACTGTAATTTTTATTAATCTTTTTGTGGTTTCTTTTAATTAGTTCCCTGTGAGCATTTTATACTTCAGTTCAAGTGATTGTGGACTTTTCGCCTTTTGGTTGAATCGTTTTTGCGCCACCGTACAGGAATACTAAAGTGCCTGTGTGGGGTCAGGAGGAGGATGTACGGGAGGCGTGCATCACAGCTGCTAAAGGAGATCGACTCCTCTGAGGCAGGCCAGCTTGGGCCATTCAATGTAATTCCCGCTTCTCTGTACCCACCTTCAGTTACTAGTTTGGAATCAGAGTAATTGCTGCTTCTATCTTATTTATGCCTGGTGTCTTGGCTATTCGGAGGGTGAAATTGTATTTATTCTCGATTGAAAGAATTACTTTAATTGTGATAGATCCCCCCAAAAATCATAAATAACCATATCAAATATTGTTGGTTTGGCTGACTTATGTGCCTGCAAAGTTATATCAAATATCTGGAGCTACCGAGCCAGTGCCTTAGACTCTTCTCCCTTCTAAATGTGTTTAATTAGCATGTGCTACCCAAATTTGGAAGAAACTCTTATCTGGTTTAATTCTCCATTCTCCATCAAGTTAGACCTATCCATACCAAGTGTCCAGTCCAGGTCCCATAGAATTGCTATGAGTTGAATCCCGCTCCCCCCAAAACACGCACAAAAACACAGCATGCTTCGTTATATTTGTTTTGCTTTACAGTGCATAGTAAACAATTATGCATTGTGAACTCTACAGAAGGAAACCAAGCGTAACATTGTATACCACTTTACCATTATATATTGCAAAAAAGGTGATAGCCACATTTTCTTTTAGTTTCTTTCATACCTAATACACAATCTTTGAATATGTGCAGAGTGATGTGTTTGATCAGGTGATTAGAGAGTGTAATGAACACAATTCACAGTTTCAGACGTTGATCAGGTAAATTGTATCCTACTAGAATGATGACCATCTTTATCCAACATTTCCCTGATCGATAGGCATTTCCCATGCATAGTTTGCTGACTTGGTCTGGCTTATGACAGGAAAATGGTGGATCAAAACTTAGACATTGAGACAACTAGAAACGAGGATCACTATGGTGCAGCTATCCATCATCTTTCCCTGCTCCGTAACAAGAGATGCCTTATGGCTTACATGTACAAACCTAAAAGTTCATAGATGAGATAGACTTTTTGTTTCTCTGTTTTTTACTGATAGCACATTCTTAAAATTGGTTTTGGGTGTACTTTAGCTGAAAGTATTATATCCAAACAGGTACAACCGAGCAGAAGTTATCCAGAGTTTTAGATGGAAAGTTGGCCCTGTGCTTCCTCATGACATACAGGGAAAGCTTCATTTCTCAGAGAAAGAGTACTTCAAGAACCACTCTACGGCCATTAAGTCATACATATCGGAGATGGATATAGATTTGACAGTGGTATGGTGTTTTTCTGTTTTTGATGCTTTCTTTGGGGTGAGATGGTTTTGTCAGACTTCATATACCTTTTACTATAGGACATGGTTCCTCCCAAGGATCCTTACATTCAGGTTCGGGTGCTTGAGGACATTGGCGAAGTATCTCTTGGCGACCATTCTGTATCATTGACCAAGAATTCACTCCATTTCCTAAGGCGCACAGATGCTGAACAATTTATATCACAGGTTTGCTACATTTCACTCTGTGATGCCCTTATATCACTACTACCCCTTCTGGTATTAATATGATGCTGAATTTTCTATAGGGTCTTATGGAAGAATTTCTTGAATAGGGATCATATGTGATGTGCAATAGGTATGACTCCTGGACTCTATCTTAAGATGTAGTTTCAGTAGTGCAATAGTGATGCAATGTTTCATAGGGGCCAAAAGTTACTTGTCTTAGATCGGTAAAGACATGATGGTTGCTGAAATGCTTAATATTGCATATCTCTAGTTCAACTGTGAATTGATATTCTGTTTAGGGTATTGATTGATAGCTACCAACTTTGAAGCATTTCTGTATTTGGATCCGCTTCTTAAACTGTACAGGTGTGAACTGATTATTGTGCAGGATGTGCACTGCCTCTCTCTCTTCAATGCTGCTGCCTGATGGAATAGCGCCATTGTGATGCTTGCAGAGACTATGCGCAACAATGAAAGGACATATGTCATATTCGGTGTGAAGGTACAAGGTACATGTGATGTTTTCTGTACCAGGGAGCTTCTAACTAGTTATTAGCGATTTCTTGCTCTAGATGAATGAGTGAAGTTTATAACAGGACTGTTACAGTGACAATTTTCTTTGTGATGTATTATTTCATAGTAGGATTTACAATTTTGTAAATTGTGCAAACAGTTGTACTAAAATACATTCCCTCTGTTTACATGTGGATGGTTTTTTGTCAGTATGAGATCTAAGAAAGGAGATGCTGATGTGTGCATTGACATTTAGTTTTGCTTGACTCAGAACCATATTTATTTTTCATGTGCGCTTGTTTGATTTACTTCTTAAACTCAATGGACTACGATGTTCTCTGAGAGTTCGAATTCTAACTTGTTTTAGCTAGAAGCTACCACACCGTCCCCTAAAAAAGGCCTCTCTGAAAAAAAGAACCTACACCAGTGGCTCACTCCACCTGTATCACTACCCCATCACAGGTGACCTTTACATCTTTGCCAGGAAGCAAGATTAGTGAGCTCATGCAGGAAAGTTCCTGCTTGCTGGATTTATGTAAAGTGGTGGTGGACATCGCCTAGTTAAGGTTGGTATCTTCTTTTAACCACCTCAAGTTTCTTGAGATGCTTTTATTCTTAGGAGTTTGCAAACCAGCATGGCTGTCTTGACACCAATTAGTATTCAGAGTTAGAGACTCTAGCTTGAAGACTGCCAATTTTTAGGCGGAAAATTAAAAACCATACAACATTGCCATGCGTGCTGATTGTAATACCCGCAGGCTTTCAAATTCGATTGGCATGTTTGAGGTGTAAACATCAGACTGAAATGTCTTTTGTTGTGTTTACATGAGCCACATTTTTAACCCGAAGTACGCGAGCTGCGTTAATGCTTGAGTTTGCTTTGCTGAGTATTTGTGTTTTACGGTTAGAAAATTGTTAAATAGCAAAGCCATGTCTACTTGTTTCATGGTTCCCGAGATTTGCTCGTGTCATACTGTCATGTATCTTTCCTTAGCTCGCTCCGATCTGTATCTTCACTTCCCTTTTCCTTGCGACAAGCCTTTTCTTCACTTTCCTCCTGTCTGATGTATGTATAAATGATGCTTCGATGTGAATAGTGGGAAAGAAGAGCCTTCTTTGTCGTTTCATACTCTGCCGTTTGCTTTCCAGGTCCTTGTTTTCATTTAAGCAGGATGAAAAATAAATAAACAAATTACCTGAAGTGTCTTGTACTTCAACATTGCTGGCATGAGTAGCATCAATTCCTGAAACACATCCCCCTTCATCAGGACCAGCCTTTCCCGCAGTCTCAGTACTTCAGTATTCTGGTAAGCTACGGCCAAATTGTGGTGGTTCATATACTGCCATTTCGAATTTTAAAACGAGCCTACCAACTATACAGTAGAAAAGCTCTCTGAAAACAGCCCTGCCGCTTTATTTCATAATAATCTTTTTGGGCTGTTTGTAACGTTGCTCTCTTGGGTGTAACTAACTGGTAGGCCATGGCACGGATGTGCTAGTACCCGCCGCCCCCGCAGTATGGGGATTCGGAGGACGGTGACCAGACGCAAGAAAGGTGTTCGGATGATGGTTTCCATGCTTGTCATGGAATACTTTCAGGGTGCTAACCTAGGCAAGCAATGACAAAGGCTAGACGATAAAGCATATGCATATGAAATCGTATGCTCAATCCTTCCAAGTGAAGAATGTCTTTTCTCTAGCACTTATTGTGTCCAACTGATGTCAATTGTTTATAAATGAAAACAAAAGTCTGGGCTCAGCAAAATAATTGGCCTTATGGCAGTGGCGTGGCGACGGAACCGAACGTCCTCCCGAGATCCTTGGCAGCTTTTCTCCGTCAGCTTCCCGGCGCCGTCGATGGTGCGACACGGAAACGGACGCGTCGGGTTCCGGGCCACCAGCGGTATTGCACGCCACGCCGCCGTTCGCGACGGGCTCTCGCCGGCGACGGCGACGCGCGCGCTCCGTCCCAGGGCGCGGCGTAGGAGCCGCGACAGTCGAAGCCAAGAAAGAGCGGCCGGTGACGCAGTGCCGCGCGCACGCTTTGCCGTTGGGGCTGCTTGGGGGCGCGCGTACTCTCATGGAGTCGTGGAACATTCTTTTAGGCAGAGCCGCAGAGGGGGACGCCCCGTCTTCTTCTCTTTGACATTCGGGTTCTGTCCCTGTCTTGGAGTTACCGTATGGCGCAAGTGCGATTCTCTCCCTCGTCTCCTGTAATTTATTACCGTACTACGCTACGCCACGGACTTTTGACTTCCTGCAGCATGGCGAGTGTACCTGACGAGCGACGATCGATGCAGCACTGTTTTTTTTTTTAATATAGTAGGAACATGAACAAAAAAAAAAATACAGAAACACCATCCAAGCCACTTGGTACGCGCAGGATTTGCCGTGCAAGCGTCTCGGTCTGTACCGCTATACCACCAGGATTTGAGGAGTACGAACCCGGCTGAGCTGATATTATATTGCTGTCTGCACAAAAACAGGCATCCTCTCGCTGGAGCAGTGCATCACAGGTACAGTGAAGCCAGAGTTTGAGAAGCCTCAGCGTAGTACCAGTTTAAAGCTGCTGCTGCTAATCTGCCCACTGACGGGCTGCCGAGCAAAGCTGATACTGCTGCTGCTGTATCAAAGCCGGGTGGGCCAAAGCGGGCATCATTTCCGCCCGTTGCCTTGCCACCTCCTGAGCTAGCATCATTTCCGCTTCCGTCACAAGTCACTCTCCAGATTAGTGCCAGGGCATCAATCCTAAGCGAGCCCAGCCATTTTGAAGATGGTTTGGTTGGTGCTGCGGGGTAGAGCATCCTAGTAGTAGCGCCAGTGGTTGGTCCTGTGGGGACTGCGTGCGTGCAGTGGGTGCCGACGGACAGGGAACGACACGGGCAGGACTTTCCCACGCGCCGGGCGCCGGTGAACCAGAGGAGATGAGATCCTGCCGCGCGCGCTTACCGAGTCAAACTGCGAGCGCTTTGCCGGCCTGACGTTGCATTGCCCCTCCCTATCCATCGCAGCCTTTCTCGCATCTCTGTCTCCGTCTTTGTTTTTTTTTTCTTTTCTCAAACCCCGATTTCGAAAACCTCATCGCTTCTGAAGCGTATTGTACCGTTATTTCCATCTCTCGACATCAAATTCCGGCGGGCGGCGGGCACCTCATCCCCGTACCTGCTCGCTGGAGACTGGGCACACGCCGTTGCGGGCACGTACGTACGTGCGTGCGTGCGTCGTGCCCGCAGAATATATACTGTACCACCGTATGTAAATGCTGCAGTTGACCGTTTGATCGGTCACGTTTGACGCGCATTAAACAATACACAAACCCTGCGAGTCATCATCAAACGGCCCTTTTTTGGCGCCCGCCCCTCCTTGGAATTTCCGTGGCTTGCAGACCCAGCAACCACCCCCCACATGACCACCTGCAGCCACAGCGTGCAACGGCAATACGTACTACGGTGACAGCCTGAGAGGCAGAAGACCAGTCCATACGTAGAGACGACGCACCGCACCCGCACTACCAGACGGGCGGTCCCGGCGGCGTCGCTGCCACGCCGCACGCCGCACGCCGGCGCCCGCCGACCAACCCTGCAGCCTCCAACCGTTGCCGTCCTGACGTCCCTGTCCGGTTGTCGCGTCCCCTACCCGCAGGGTGGGGGGAGAAGCAGAAGCCCACCAAGACGACTCAAAACCCAACGGTCGATCACCCCCTCCTCCTCCGCCTTTCGCTTCTTTTAAGCCTTCATTGCCCTCCTCTTTCTTTCTCCCTCTCACATCTCACGAGCACAGAGCATCCAGCTGTCTTCCCTGCGCTCCCCTCCGCCGCACGCCACGCTACAACTGGTCGCAGTCACCGGCGCCGACGTCGGAGCATTCGTCTCGCGGGCAGGGAACAGGGATAGATGGCGAGAGGTGGCGGCGGCGGCGACGAGGAGGAGGAGAGGGCGGAGAGCGAGGCGCTGACGGCGGACTCGGCCGACGAGGAGGGGCGCCGCGGGAGCAGCTCTAGCTCCGACGCCGCGTCCTCCGCCGTGTCCTACGCCTTCTCCCCGCCCGACGAGTGGCGGAAGCAGGCGGCCGTCGTCAAGACCTGCGTCTCGGTGTCGGCGGCGCCCCACGACGAGGCCAGGCCGCCACGCGCCGTGGGGGGCGGCGACAAGCACCGAGCCTCAGGTACTTTAGTAGTGCGTGGGATGATTGTGGGATTGCATGGTTTCGGAGGACGAATAATAATCGAATTGCCCGCCCGTCCAGCAGAGATGGAGATGATGAAGGAGAGGTTCTCCAAGCTGCTGCTGGGCGAGGACATGTCCGGCAGCGGCAAGGGCGTCTGCACCGCGCTCGCCATCTCCAACGCCATCACCAACCTCTGCGGTACGTACGCACGGTTACCTTTGGTTTTGGGTTTCTGGTTCTGGGACGGCAGTGACAATGGCTGTGCGCGCCGATTTTTTTTTTTTTTTTCGCAGCCACCATCTTCGGGCAGCTCTGGAGGCTGGAGCCGCTGGAGCCGGAGAAGAAGGCCATGTGGCGGCGGGAGATGGACTGGCTGCTCTGCGTCAGTGACCACGTCGTCGAGCTCGTGCCCACGTGGCAGACGTTCCCCGATGGGACCAGGCTTGAGGCAAGTAATAAACTGCTGGCTCGCTAAATGTGTTCTAGAATGAATCATCGTTACCCCGTGCAACTAACTGGCACGGCAAATTAAAATCTTGGCTTATCCTCAGTTGATAGAATTTCAGGAACAGCACTAGTTCACCTGAACAAATAATTTCTGGTATGAATGAATCTAGCATGGTAGTGTACCCCCCGTGAAATTAATGAAGAGCAACGAACCGCAGCGTCTGGCGTCCTACTACTCCTAGGTCCTAGCCATGTGTGATTAAGCGCAAATTAATCTTTGGCGATTTGAATTTGCTCTGCAGGACCGCGGCAAGGAGCCATTAAATACGTACTAGTAGTAAGCCGTTTAAGACCTCATTAGTGTGTTAAGGCCCCGTTTGGAACGCGGGATTTTCTTCCTATTCCTGCGTTTTTTCTGTGAAATTGAACTGATTCCTGTGAAATTTCTGCACAATTCCTGTGAAATTCCTGCGTTCCAAACAGACCCCAAAAGGAGCAGTTGAGCAGGCCATGTCGTCTGAGGTCCATAGAGTAAAGAGCGCATCAATGTGATGTCCGTTTGTTTTGGTCACTTGTGCGTGCTTCATCATACGTAGTACTCGCCAATTAAAGTGCCTGTCTATTCGTAGCTGTATTGCTATGTACAGTACTAACAACGAGATGCGTTAGTAAAAAAAAGAAAGATATACTACTACAAAAACTAGTGTTGTTCATACTTGTTTTCTTGCTTAAATGAAAGAGCAGTGCTCCTGCTCATCGTTCATTCAAAAAAGAATTCACAATGTGAGGTTCTATATCTGAAGAGTACGATAGTACTAATTTTGATGCGAGCAGCGTAAACTGATTACTGCTTGTGCACTGTCAATTTTTTCAGATCATGACAAGCAGGCCACGCTCTGATCTGTACATCAACCTGCCAGCACTTCGGAAGCTCGACAACATGCTCCTCGTGGGTTCAACAAGTTCTCCCGATTCTTCTTCAGTGAAAAAGAAAACGAGAAACATTTCCTGACTGATCGATTACTGACAAGCCTCTATATATGCTTCGGCCATGCAGGAAATCCTAGAGGGATTCAGAGATGCCGAATTCTGGTACGTGGACCAGGGCATCTGCGCCCCGGACTGCGATGGCTCCGCGTCCTACCGGAAGACGTTCCACCGCCGCGACGACAAGTGGTGGCTGCCGGTGCCCCGCGTGCCCCACGGCGGCCTCTGCGAGGCCACGCGCCGGCAGGTCGAGCACCGCCGCGACTGCGCCAACCAGATCTTGAAGGCCGCCATGGCCATCAACAGCAACGCCTTGGCCGAGATGGACGTGCCCGACTCCTACCTCGACTCGCTGCCAAAGGTCCAGACGATGACTGAACATTCGTTCTCTCGTGCACGTGTGTGCCGGTCGTGTATCTTGAAGCTGACTGACACGGTGTTTTTTACGGACATGTCAGAACGGGCGCGCGACGCTGGGCGACGTCATATACCGGTACATCACCTCGGACCAGTTCTCCCCGGACTGCCTCCTCGACTGCCTCGACCTCTCGTCGGAGTACCAGGCGCTGGAGATCGCCAACCGCGTGGAGGCCTCCGTCTACGTGTGGCGCCGGAGGGGTGGCGGCGCCGGGAAGCCGGCCAAGTCGTCCTGGGGCATCGTCAAGGACATGATCATGGACACGGAGAAGAGGGACCTGCTCGCCGAGCGCGCCGAGGGCCTGTTGATATCCCTCAAGCAACGGTTCCCCGGGCTCACGCAGACCAGCTTGGACATGAGCAAGATTCAGTACAACAAGGTCCGTACGTGCATTAATTTCTGATGAATCAATTTGCAGCAATGGCGGCAATTAGGCTGATGACTGATCGTTTTTTTCTCTCTTCTTCTGTTCTTCAGGACGTGGGGAAATCGATCCTTGAGAGCTACTCGAGGGTCTTGGAGAGCCTGGCATCCAACATCATCGCACGCATCGACGATCTGCTCAACGTCGACGAGCTGAGCAAGCAGCCAGAGCACCTCACCGCCGCCGCTGCGGGCGCGGACGGCAAGATCGCCTGCAAGAGCAACAGCAGCAAGGCCGCCACGGTGGTGCCCGTCTCGGGCACGCCGTACGCGACGGCGTACGCCACGCCGAGCTTCACGCCGGCGCAGCTGTCCAGCCCGTCCAAGATCGGGAGGGCCCTGCTGGTCGACCGCCGGTCGCACCACGTCAGAGGGGCCGCCGGAGCGGGAGCCAAGAGAACAGCAGCCTCCGCGGCTGACCACGTCAAGGGAGTGGTGGTCGGCAGCCCCGTGTTCGAACTCCCGACGGCAGTCACAGCAGAAATGTGAAGATCCAGTGCAGTAGCATGCGAGTAGCATTAGTATTTACTGTGTAGACCTTTTGCCAGATTTCTCAAGCGTGTTAGAATTTACGATTGCATCGTAGGGCGATTTCTCTTGTTGCCGTTTGCCGCCCTCGGCATGTATCATGTAGCTATAGAAGACCTGGTGTGCAATGAGAGTTTTTATCCTATGTTCATCGGCCCAAAGCACCGCGCCATCGCAACACTACAGTCTACGGTTCATGGCATAATCATTTGGTTGCAAGGAATTGGCGAAACTGAGGAAGGGATCAAGGGAATACAAATTCTAGCGTAGAAGTTTACAAATATCTCGTTTGTTTAGTGGGAATATAAGTTTTGGTGGGAGTGCGAATGGTAATTTTGAGGAAGTGCGCTACTGTAGAAGATTTAGAAGATTAATACATTTCAATCGTTTATCGCGATTTAAAAAGCAACCCCAACTAAGGGCCTGTTCGGGACGGCTAGCTTGTGCGGGCTGTGGCTGTCGCTGCACTTCTCACCCTTCTGTGCTACAGTATTGCATGTTTTTCTATTACAGCAGCAGCGGCAGCCCGCACAAGCAAGCCAATCGAGCAGAGCCTAAATTATCTTTCTTAATTCTCAAGGAAGAGTAAGATTTTCATTCAATGCATTTAGGAATTATTGAAGTTGAGGGTAGCTTGGGTAGTGACATCCGCTACATTCATTTGTTTTTTTTAATAATTTTGACCATTCGTTTTGTTAAAAAAATGTCATAAGTTACCATTTATTACTTTTTATTATTTGTTTTATAGTTAAAAATAGTTTTAGCATCACTTGTCTCTATATGTTGTACAAATATTTTAAATAAAAATAATAGCAAAAGGCATTGAAAAATATCAACAACAACATATATTAAAATTGTGGGGAGTGCTAAAATTTTGCTATATTGGTTTAAAGTTGTTTTTAGGATGATTTTGAGCTACATAATGTATGTTTTCAAAAAATAAAACAAATTTGATAAACACCACATAATGTTTGAAACAATGAAAATGTCCTTAAGCTTCAAACAAAATCTTAGAATAATCCTAGAGATATATTGGGTACCAAAAAACTCAAATAAAAATATTTTGATCTATGAAAATACAATGAAAGCATAAAAATCAATAGGTTTCATCCAAAAAAAACTTCAAACGAAAATAATATTTAGAAACAACTAAAACATTCCCAAAATATTATAATTAATTTCTAAGTGCATCTTGATAGGTTTCTACAATAAAAATACGACTTCAACAAGTACAATGCATGTTAATGCTAAATGGATTCATGTTGGTTGCATCTTTTGTGTTTTTTATAAAAAGTTTTCAAAGTGGGGTTAGATATTGATTAGAATATTTTAGGAATTCTCTAGGATGTGTGGACATATTTTTCATTTTTTAAAGTTAAATAAATCTTTTCTAGCTCTTCTAGAGATATCCTTGAGCTCCTAATATGTTACTTGGATTTCTCGTTTCCTAATATATATATCTAGTATTTTTCTCATATTTTTTATGAACTTTAAAATATTTTTATTGGTTAAAAACCATATCTTGTGTTTACCACGTTCGTTTCTTAAATAAATTTAAAAAGGTAATGTGCCGCGAAACTACTTGTAAATATTTTAGCTAGGGCAGGGTGGTCTTGTAAAAATAGGAAGGTGATTTAAACAGTTCAAAGGGTGCATGTTGTCTAGGATAGAAGTTTTATAAATGTGATAGCCTTCCCCCCTCATAATAAAGAGAAAATCTAAAAGACAACCGCTCACCTGGCTGCTTCCTCCGCTGCTCCTCCCTCCTCCCCGTGGCTGCGTCCTCTACTTGCTCCTCCCTCCTCCCGGCAACGCAGCCCGCGCAACCGCCTCTTCGGCTGCTTCCTCCTCCTCTCCCGGCGCCGTAGCCGCTGCCTGCTCCTCCCTCCTCCCCGGCGACGCAGCCCGCCACCTGCTCCTCCCCCGGCAGCGCGCCCGCACTCTGACCTCCCCCTCCCCGTCTTTCCGTGGCGGCGCGGCCCCGCGCGGCCGCCTCCTCCTCCCCCGGCGGCGCGCTGGGCGGCGGCCGGCGAAGGGGCGGCGACGGTGGATCTTGCGAGCGGAGGGGGCGGCAGCGGGGGTGGCCGGGTGGGAGTGGGGTTACACTGTATAATTACAGTGTAATCCTAGCCATCCATCTAAGATCCAATGGCAAAAAATTCAGATGTTGGGAAGCTTCCCAACAACTGGTTGATGTATAAACAGACTTCATAAAGCCTGGTTCACTTTTGGCCAGACAAGAACTCACGGCCCGCAACACACCTTTTTTTTTTTTTTTTTTTTTTTTGAGGTGACCGCAACACACCTGAGAATCCTTGACTTGCTGAGGGGCTTGAAGCGTCCCAATTTCTAAAACCAACTCCATGTGGGCGCCAATACGTAGTATTCGGCCCAGTACATAGTATTCAGCCCATAAACGCGTGACTGTGAGATAACGATGCGGTTGCAGGAGATAACCCTCGCCAACTTGAAGACGAACAAGATATTAGTACGAGGAACAAGTTGTACAATCCACATCTTGTCGACACACAGCAGGAGAAAGGAAACACACGGTACATATAGCAGGTGATCCTGCGAGCTGCCACTCTTGGCAACTGCTTATGGAAATACTACCTGCTGACCTACCAGTCCATTAGTAGTTCATTGTTTGCACCTAAACCACAAGAACACAAAGGGAAACAAGGAAAAGGACACGGCCTACATCCACATCTGTCCAGGTGAGATGATGCATCTAAATACTGCCTCCACCGACAGGACGGATGCAGTCCCGACGCCAACTTCCAGCTATGATTTTCGATGCCTGACGCCTCGAAACAAAGTTCCAAACACTACAACAAACCAAGCTCAGCTCTACTCCTTTTATTCCTGAAAGATAAAGAAGAAAGGATGTCAATGAAATGATGATAACAGGGATAGCAGGGTGCCAGAATTCTACTGATTAAGCAAGTACAAGCGACCGTATGGTAGGCTGTTCTGAACAGCTTATTGCATTATCTGTCACCATTAGACTTACATATATTTTTTCACTAATATCTGAACATCTAACATACTCTACAGTAATCTGTTATACTCAAGCAATGGAGCATCTGATAAACTGTGTAAGTTCATGAAGGCTTTGAAATGCTTTCGGTACCAACCATTGCCACAAGCTCATGCCATGATAACGATGAGCTAAAATAGCAAAACGTCACATTATGACCTCTTAGGATCAATACTACTACTCAAGTAAGGTTTCAGAAATATTAAAACTCTACTCTGCTACTGTTTTCCTTGAAAAGTAACACTTCCCAGCATCTTAATTATAAGATAACAGTTGTGACCCAAGACAACTAATCAACCAGGCTCTGCAGTCAGCATCAATCACCACAAAGTACTGAAAATATAAAAAGGAAGGTAAGACAGATCGTGATGTAACCTACTCTCAGCTACTAGACTTTCTAATTAATGAAAGTCATGCTAGTCATGCTTCATGACAGTTAAATAGTTCTTATAGCGAATTAGCAATCGTTGTCAGCCTCCACTACTGTTGCAATCCAATATAGGATTCAACTAAATAGTCATTCTTCTTTAGACTTTAGTGACTATTGATTTAGGATGGAGCTGCGATAATGGCACAAAGATAAAGATGAATATGGCTTTGGATTTACTAGGATAGGGCACCTACGCTGAATAGATGATCAAAGGGCAAATTAGGTATGTCTTGCAATTAGGTTCCTTTTTTTAAGATATCAAACTATCATTGTTTTAATTAATTTTCGAACAATTGCTGAATTCCAGCATAGTCTAGTTCAAGATGGGAATTGGGAAAGTACGGTTTAAAAATAATTGCATGGTGATATTGACACCAAGACATCACCATAATGGGCTGAAATAAAGTGAGTAACATCAGCGATGCAAGTGTATCTTAAAACACCACAACTGATCGAAAGCACGATTTTTGGAAAATTATTAAGTGTCGTTCTGTGGTATACCTTGTTCAGAAAAGGAAAGTCCCCAGAAGATTATTTAGTAATAAAGTGAACCTGAAAGTGCAGTCTAGTTAGAGAATATACATTTGTGTGCTCGAGATAGTAATAGGCAAATTAACGCAGTGATGCCTTACCTTGCCACCAATCTCCTCTAGTAGCAGAGCCATCCGCTTTGTCTTCCTTGTACTGGATTCAACATGCAAAAAGAAACCCCGTTACACATGAGCGCTGGCTCTCCAAGCGATCTGTATAATTACATCAAAAGAAAATCTATGTACATTTCTTGGGGGTTCATTGGCTGGCTGCTTCTGTGGAGTGCTGCTGTAGAACTCCCGGCCGCCATAATGCACGGACGAGCCAAAGTAAGGGGATTCTGATGGCTCATTTGGATAAACATGTTTTCCATCCTTGTAAGTTGGGCGACCATGGGATTTGCCATCTGGATTACGAATCAAATTAATTCCATAGATATATCAATGCTCGAGGCAACTTCAAAAGTAAGGATTGTTTTAGGTTTTAAGGATTGTTTTGCTTATGAACTGAACCTAAATCGAATAGCAATATCAACTATCAAATCGAGTCATCGACAGGAGTACCCAGAAGTACCTTCAATGCTATTGCCATTCTGCCCTCTGGAGCTCTGCTTGTTCAGCATCGCGTACAAGTCTGCCTGCTTTGCGTCTTTTCCGTTCCCCTTTTAAGGCAAAAACAAAAACACAATGTCAACGTCATATCCAAATAGGATTTCGCATAATCCTATAGCCCCTCTATCTGCCTATCATCAAAACTACCCCTCTATCAGAGTCAAACCAACGAAATTATTTGAGAAACCGTTGGATCACTCCACGAATCACAACAAAACAATAGATTTAACAAATCCCACCGATTCCATAATCACCACATGAAAAAAAAAGAATCTTTGAGACCCCGAGAATCTGAGAGAAAAGGGTCACAACGATGGAGTGAAGGAGAATAGACGGCCGGTACCGCTGGCGACGCGGGGAAGACGTTGCTGAAGTACCCGTTGGACGGCGGCGGCGCAGCTCCGGCTCCGGCGGCGGTTGCAGCGGCTGGGGGCGACTTCTTCTTGGCCTCCATTGGAGTCGTTTGCGGCTTCGGGTTTCGGGGGATGGGCCTAGACTCTCGAGAAGATGGAGGCGTGAACACTAGAGGAGGAGAAAGATAGGGCACGTGAACTGGTCGTTATAGGCGGCGGCGCGGAAGGAAGCAGTTGGTGGTTCGCCTCGTGGCGTCCTGCTCCGGCCAACATCTGTGCCGGCATTTAAAGGCCTCGACGGAGGGATCCGGTTTCGCTATTTCCGAGAGCCTGAGGGATCTGATGGGGGAAAACCGTGCTTTGCTTCCATTCCCTACCTATTCGTAGAAAAGATTCTTGATAAAATGCCATCCTATGTCAAATAGAACTCAAAGGACGTGCAAAACCTCACCCTCGGTCTATTAGGAAGCATTGCATTTTTTTTGTTTTTTACATAGTACCATTGTTCATATAGATGCCATATTATTTTGTACCATCAAATGTTTGGTTGCTTTGAAAAAAACTAAATTTTTAAAACTATGTTTTTATAGATATCATGATATTTTGGGGCACACTTTAGGGGTATGAATGTAACTTTAACCTTTTGTTATATCATCAACAATCAATATTAACGACTATTGTATCACCGTCAGAAGTAAACTACGAACAGGTGCCAACCTTATGTGATATGTGGGTAACTCTTATTTGGTGGAGAACTTGACATACAATCTAGCCTATGATCAGAACAATTTGAACCTAGCAATTGTAACACCATGGTTGTTCTTGTTATCAACCACGCACAAAAACAACTGACCTCGAAAAGATTCCATAAATTCGACTAATTGTTTACGATTTAATTTTCTTTGATATGCTTAAGCGATTCATAATTAGAATGAATAATAAATTTCTTAGACCAAATAAAATATTATCGTGTATAAAGAACAAACAAAATCATACAATTATTTATAATACATGGAATAGTTCAGAACATCTTATATAATTTCTCGCTAAACTAAGCAATCAGTTGCCCATTGTTAAATCCAAATGCAACAATGATAATCGATTATGACCCAACAATGTTAGCCTGGTCTTTTGTTGTGACTACATCAAACATACACGACATGGCAACAAAACAGAGTAAGTGGTTAGCTCTACTGGTCTGGTTGCTGTCCTTTTCACTTCAAACCTCGTCGTTCACATTCACTTGCTAACTTGCATAAGTGCACTATATATTGTAGATTCCATAGATCCCTTGCACGGCTCCACCATGAACACTGGTATTTGTGCTTGCCAATGCACTTATTGACTGAATATGGCAGTAGAACCTTAGCTCCCAACCCTACATAGCTATTCACATCCTTTTATGTATCCAAAAATCGCAATTTGCCTTGCCGATGCATATGTTGACTGAACCTATATATTCCAACTCTAAACAAGCACACAACACACAACTTTTCACATCCTCAGATATGTATCCAAAAAGAAGTGGTCATTATATGAGCATAACCCCACCATTGACATTATTTGCCACTGTATTTAAGCACATGATGCCCATTCATTGTCATCTAGAATCAAGCACATGGACCTCGCAAAAAGGAATAAAGCATATGGAGAAGGCATCCAAATTTTCAAATTATCAACCACGATGCACCATTGATCGGTTCGAGTTTGGCTTGTTCTACAAATTATCCGCATGCATTAATCCATATCCATAAATGCTAGTTTAACCTCAATGCAAGGGTGGGAGGGGATTGTTTTACTCCCCATCCCCATCATTTTTCTTTATTTTTCTCTCTAGATTCTTCATATCCTCCATTTTATGTTTCAAATACCAAGATATAACGGCCCAATTTCATGAAAAAGCTCATCTGAGTAGTATGTGCTTTCACGAGAATGAGTATAGGTGCAATATGTATGTCTGCCTGCGCATGGTGTTCGGTAAAAAGAAAAGGAAGGAAATGCACTTCTCACCCGTCTAAATAAACCACGTTCCTAGGAAAGGTTGAGAGGCATGCTATCTCCTATAAGATCAACTGATAACTCAAGACAAGCCCAAACAAGTTGGGGATATATCAAGCACAAGCCACTAATGGTAACCCATCATGGTCTCACACACATACAAAACAAGAGAGAACTCACCTAAATGAGAATTGCTAGGGTGCTCCTTTTTTTTTAAGAAGTTGCACCCATCTTAAAGCAACCAACCAATTAGGTAATTGTCTTCTTAATTATTTTTCACTTGGGTTGCTAATGGGCCAGCCATCCCAAAACGTTCCGGCGTTGCAACATTCACAGCTAAATTTGACTGATACTATACAATCAAAATAAGCCAGAAGCTATGCCGTATTTTGAGAAATATAATCAAAATAAACCACGGGCTATGAATCTGTTTGATACATTTGACGAATTATTATTGGCTAAAAATTAGCCTATTTGAATCCAGATCAGTATAGTAGCTAATAAATCAGATAATTGGTGTACAACATATGCCTTGTTTTGTAGGATATAATCAAAATACTCGGCCACAGACTAATTTAGTAACGTTGACCAGCATCATCGTTTGCCGAAGGGCTTCATCGACGAGATCAAAAAGGTTTGGTTGGCGAAAGCACGTGTTGATCGTATATGATGCGGCCATATCAATTCGGTTTCGGCTCCAAAGCCTTTTCATACTCATCCAAGAAAAAGAGAAGCTTCCATTACATCCAAAAGAAAGGGAGGCAGAAGCTTCCGTGTCGGCAAGCACCGGCCGGGCACGCCCACGCCGGTAGCCAACCAGCTCAGCTAGCACGCAACGCAAGAGGCAAGATGCCTGTTCCTTTCCGTTAGGAAGCAAGATTCACCAGGCACTCACTCAACAGTCTGGCCACACCAGCTGACGACGACCCTGACCGGCGGCACGGCAGCTGCTGGGGCTGCCGCTTGTCACTTGACTTGCAGTTCCTGTTGTGCTCCGGCATACTGGCCGGGGCTTGGCTGCCAACAAATCTTCAGTCCACGACGACCACGAGCACCATATCTATGGCTCGCCTGAACTTGACCGCCGGCCGGCAGCATCGATCTTTGCTCCGGTCCAAAAGGCTTCTGCAAGATGGCCACTGGGGCCGAACAGAACGGGCCGGAAACATTCGCCGGATAAACTCGGCGTGCTCGTCGCACTGCTTCAGAATTCAGAAGATATTATCTTGACAAGTGGAGAGTGGAAGAGTGGCTGTGCGGATATGGGATGCGCGCATCAATAATTAAGCCGAAGGGGGAGAGGTCATCCTTATCTCGTCATCAACCACTTCTTTTAATCTTTTTCCATGCTGATCTCTCCCTGTACCTTGACAAGTAGGAGGGGCAGGCAGGGTAGAGCCCACGGCGATGGATGTGAGTGTGAGGTGCCAGTTGATGCTGCATGACCTGCACCCACCTTTTTATCCGGTTGCCGTCAAAGGCGACTGCAGGCTGGATGAGGCACTGCAGAGAGGGCAAAAGGCGTCTGCAGATTTGGATTCAGGGAATGATCCGTCTCTATCTATCCTCCCGTGTGGCTGCCTGCGGCAGTTTGACTATAGCAGGCTAGCAGACAAGTTCTCTAGTCTTACCATTGCACCCTTTGGGGAAAAAGGTATTTTCAGAATAGATCCTTACCACAGTTTTGGTCAGTCAGGTAAGCACGTGAAGAGGGTGAACGTTTTACGCAACAAGAGGCCATTGATGATTCAAGTGAAAATCACACATATTTACCGCTCACTCCGTCCTAAATTAAGTTAATTTTAGTCTAATCGTAAAATCAAATTTCCTTTACTTTGATCAAGTTCTTTTTAAAAAAAGATCACTATCTAAAACATCAAACTAGTTCGATTGTATCCATCGTTAAATATGCATGTTTTGACACAGTATTTATATGTAACATATTTTTATAAAAAACTTGTTCGAAACTAATAAACCTCGACTTTTAGAAAAAACTCAAAGTGAGTTACGACTTAAAACAGGAGAAGTATTTAATAGTTACTCTAGGTAGTACACGCATTTGCTCGATCCAGTGTTATGGGCTTGTTGGAGGATATTACCTTTCTACCATCCATTAGCTGTTGCATCTTCATCGTCGGTCCGTTGGAGATGTACTTCACCCACGCTATGACATAGTCACAATGTACCAGGGTCGAGGAACGGGGTCGCGGATCGAGGGTTTAGAAAAAACGTGGTACGAAGGGGGTAATACCCTTTTGGAATGATGACCTAAAAATTAGTACGCGACCCAATAGCAGTTAGGTCGATAATCCGGGTCGATCCAAGAGTCGTGGATCGTGTATTCAAATGTATGGCTTGACTAATTTTTTTATTTAAACAGACAGTGTTACTTCACATAAAAAGCCCACGGGCCACTCTCCTCACTTCATTTCGATCTAGCCTGGCCCAATAAGCAGCACCCTTAAAACCCTAATGGCCCAACCCACGTCCCCTTCCACCTCTTGTATCCCATTCCCATGCCCAACCGCCGTCCGCTTCCTCCTCCTCCCGTCACCCTGTCGCCCTCCTGCTCCCGTATCCCGTTTTCTCGCCATCCTCCTCCTCCCAAGTCCCGACTCCTGTCCTCCTCCCGACTTCTGTCCCCCAGCTGCAGAGCGCAGGAGCCGAGCCTCTCCGTCGCCGGCGGCCTTCACCGCCGTCCGCGCCCGGCGCCCGCCCTGCCGCCTGGAGTCCCGCGCAGGCTCCCCCTTCTCCGTGTCGGATCCCCACCTCCGTGCCGGCTTCCCACCTCCACAACGACCCGGTCCGCGGTGGGACGACGACCCATGGCGTTTTGGAACGGTGACCCACGTCGACCCCGACCCTCGAACCGGATCGACGACCCTGGTACATGGATCGCGGCTTCGACCCCAAACCCTGTGACTATGCGCTATGCGAGGTATATATATCCGCCTTGAATTTAGGTGTTCGCAGCATCTCTAGTACTCCACTACATCAAACCTGTTCGGAGGCTGCAAAGTCCCATCCAACTTCGAGGGCATGCTATGAAGAGATAAAAGAGAGTTTTTGTGTAGATGAAACATGGGATACACAATTACAACCTAGACATAATCTAATGTGTTTATTTTGAAGATAGAGAAATAAAGCTATGCACTAAGAATTGACTCATATAAAAAAGATAGATTAACACTTTACAACCTGATAGCGTGTACTAAACATCCCATACTGGTATTGCTAGTCATCTAGCGGACGTGACGCATCTAAGGCCATCTCCTGCAATATACTCATCACATTTCTCAAATTTTAAAAAGTACAATTTTTCTATGG
The DNA here is from genome assembly GCA_022530915.1 of Paspalum notatum. Classification (NCBI taxonomy): domain Eukaryota; kingdom Viridiplantae; phylum Streptophyta; class Magnoliopsida; order Poales; family Poaceae; genus Paspalum; species Paspalum notatum. Next base: position 33,580,772 of record CM039692.1, read on the forward strand.
TGCTAGAAGCATCCATTTGAGCACTCCGATAGAAATGACTAAACTAGGAAAAACCGTTGCCGACGGTTCTGTTTTCTAAAGAGAAAAAGCCAATGCTATTGAGTGACCGAGTGGGTGGAAACGGGATTCCAATTCCGGCTGCAACTAACCGCGCCACGCAGACCAAATCGGAAGGATGCGCGGCGAAAGATCCCCAGTAGATATGGCAAGAACAAATCTTATTTACTGGATGCATATCATGGCTGCCTCCTTGGCTGGTTTAAGGATAAGCTATATACTTTTATTATATATATATACTTTTATTATATATATATAGAAGAGTACAGTGGTCTGTACGTATCTTTTCAACGAACGAATCGGCTAGTTGATGCTCCGCGGCGTTATCTTTGTAGGCTTGTACAGTGTACTGTGTACACACACGAACCCACGAGCGGAGCGGTGCGGTGCGGCGCCGGGTGCATTGCATCTCTTTTCCGGCGCATTGGCATGCACCCGGACCCCGGTGGTGGGTGGTCGTTGGCCGTTGGCGGCTGACGCGTGCGTCGCCGTCGGCGTCACCCGCGGTCGAGGATAAGCTAGGCGTACTACCGCACAAGCGCGGCACGGCGCGCCGAAAAGTTGGCCGCGCCGCGTGTGGGCGTGGCGCCGATCGGCCGATGGCGATGGGGTCGCCCGTCGCCGGCCGGGTGGGTATCGGGAGGATATGGGGAAGAAGACACGCACGTCACGTGACTCGCGTCCCTTGGCAGCGCGAGGGGGCGGGGATGGATGGCAAAAAGATGGTCGTCGGCGATTGGCAAGGATTTGGGGCTGGCTGGGTGTTCACCGAGCAAGCAAGCAGTCGGGATTATAGGATTAATTAATTCGGTGAGCTTTGGGAAGCCAATGCGAGCCAGAGTTTGGTCGGGGGCTCAAAATGTGGTCCGGCTCCCGCGTAGTACTACTACGCACAGTATCGCTGCTCCCTCCAGGTCTCTAAGTTCTATAAGTTTTAGTAAAGCTAAAAATCAAATTTTTAAAATTTTGACTATGCATAATTTTTATATGATTTAGTTTTGAATGTTGAAAGTCATATGTATAGATTTGTCTTAACAAGTATTTTTATAAAAATATAAATTTTTTATGATTTTTTTTATTCTAAAAAAATCATTAGTCAAACTTATGTTTAAAAGACCGTGTCGATGTCTAAAACGATATTCTTTTGAGATCTGAAGGGAGTAGGTCGGCAGGAGGTGCCTACAGAGAGGAGTACTAGGTTGTTAAGTGGTTGTTGATCCCACCAGAAAAGCCTACTAATCTTATATATCTAAATAGCTAGCCCCTACTACCGATTTCTCTGCGTTCTGGTGAAGCCACGTCATCATTCACTGTGACTTGAGAAATGTCACATCATTAGCCACTAAGTCATTCTATTTATGTCTACCACTGATCTTCTGTGGCTATAACCCTCATACATGTATGTGGCTCTTTCATAATTTAAAACTTTATTTACTATATTTCTAACTCCGTAATATTCCCGCTGCAAAGCGCAGGTCCTATCCAGTAGAAAAGAGAGGGGCGACCGGCGAGACGGGAGTCTAAAGTGACAAAAGAAAAAAAAAAGAGAAGCCAGCAATGGGTCGAATGAGCGTCGAGTGGGCCGTGGGCACGGCACGACGGCTCACTGGGTCCTGAAATCCCTCGGCCCCGTTATCTGTTGGAGTGGGCTCGTATTGTTTCCCCAGGCCTCCATCAAAAGGCGCTCACTGGGCCGTCTCGGACGGTTGGCTCTTCTACCCACTCTTCTGCGGGTTGCACAGCACACGAACTCATGAAGCACGCCGCACGCGCGAGTTGCCGTCGTCGAACGCCTCCTCCCTCCCTGCTTGCTCCGGTGCACACGCCCTGGAGGATCGAAGAGAAGCCATCGAAGTGTCCAATCCATGGGACCTGGCACCAAAACGAGCCTTGTTGCGGTTGCCGTCACGCCCGCCGTTCCGCCCGCACGCGTGTGACGTGCTCGCCCCGCCTCCCTCCCCAGGGTCCGGCCCGGTCCGTTCTCCGCTCCGATCTCGACGGCGACGGCGACGGCCGACCGCCGCCGCTGCCATCCGTCTGCTGCATGCACCTGGCCTCTCCGATCATCCTATGTTCCTATCCTATGCTCGGTGTGAGACCGCGACGATGCGATTCGATCCGTTCCGGGTCCCTGTCGCGCCCGCCGTGAGGACGCGGACGCGGACCGGAGCGTCTCTGGTCTCGCGTCGGGCCGGTGACGCTACCCGTCACCACCCACCCACCCACCTGCCACCCTAATGAAGGGGACGAGCGACACCGAACCCGCCTGCCCCGGCCTCCGTCCCGTTCCATTCCATGTTCCATCCATTGATCCATCGGGGCCGGGCGACGACGCCGACCTCGTCCTCCTCGGCGCTTCGCTGGCTCGCCCGCTCGCGGCGCCATCGGATGTGCCCCGGGACGCGACCCGGTGAGAGCGAGATCGCGTGCGAAGAAAAAACACGGCGCGCGCGCTGCGGTGGAGACGGCGCCACGCCTGCGGCAGAGAGCGCGGCGCCATGCCTGCCTTTTGTTCGCCCAGGACGGTCGGGCACGTTGTTGGCCCCGCGCGCCGCGCCCAAAGTGTTGTCTCTCGCCGTCGCGGTAGTTGGTTGGGCGTGCACTGTCAGGGAAATAGCCTGGAGGTGGACGTGTCTCTGCTGGTTGGCGCGGTGGATGGTGGGCCTGCTGGGCGACTTCGTCCGGACGCCGCCGTACGGTGCGTGAGCAAGTGCGGCGCTGTGTGAGCGCGAATACCACGAGCTCAACCGGCCAGACCGACAGCGAGCAGGAGGGGCGGCGAGGAGGAATGGAGGGTGCGGCGGGGGGCGGTGCCGGTGCGCGCCCATGCCGCCGCGCCATACCCAAGCCACCTCGTAATTATCGGCAGATGACAGGCGAGTGATCAGACGGGGCGCGCGCGGCCGCCGGCCCTCTCACGCTGATGAGGAATTGAAGTGGAAGCAGCGCGTTGGTGGGACGATGGGAGCGGCGCTGCGCCAGCGGCGGAGCGCGTGTCGGCGTGCGCCGTCGACACGTCGTCTCGGCCGGCTCGCGAGAGTGAATGCTTTGCATGGCCAGTTTGGCAGTTCGTGTCGTCGTCGCACAGTGAAGCGCTTTCCGTTTCCGACCAAGGTCATCGCACAGTTCGCGAAGCCGGGTTCTTCTCGTCTTGCCCACCTGGAGCTTGAGACCGACCGGGCATGCATACGGCCATACGCTCAGTTCGTTTTGGGGGAGTTTTTCCCCTGCTGTCCCCCAAACAGTGATTTGACTGAATTGCTGCCGTACATCTGATGGAATGGATGGTCCTGGAAGGTTCAGTAGCTTTTGGGGGGAAAATCCCACCCCCAACCCTCCAAAACGAACACTGCCTGTCTACAATGCGCCTGCAAATATCTTCGTATGGCACAAGTCACGCAGGATTACGTGAAGCGCTAGCTGCTGGTAGTCCAGAGTCCAGACCTGCCCCTGGCATCGCCTCGACGGCGGATCGTGTTCTGGGAATGGGACAAGCGGACCGGGCTCAGGAACAAAAGAAAATGGCCTCAAATCAGCGCTGCCATGGGCAAAAGCAGAAAGAGGAGGATGACAGATCACAGATCTTTGAGCTTGTACTTCACGGCACCGGCCCTACTGCTCCTGGCTCCCTCCCGCCACCCAGCACGTCAAATACAGTGGTGTGCTCCCGCTGCCCCCAGGGTGGTGTTTACCTGTGCGTTTGAATTACGGGGAGCGCTCTCTGTGCTTTGATAACTGCCGCTGTGGCACGGGACAACCACGATGACGGGCGATGTCTCCGACTGACAGTATGGACATGATCAGCGCCAACATCTGTCAAACAAACACGAAAGAGAGGAAAAGGCCACATGCATCTCATTTCGGCGGTTTCATTTCGGCGGTTTCTTGCGCCACAGGGCACAGGCAAAACAAAAGAGCAGTCCATGTTGTGGTCGTCGGTCAAGGCTGTTTGTTTTCGATTGCCTGGGTCGCGCGACCAACCGCAGCAGCGATGGTGAGGATTGTGATTTCCTCCGCTTCTCGCGATTCTCGATTCGTAGTACAGTACAAAATTTGTAGACAGACCGAAGCGGCGGCCGGCAAAATCGCGCCCAACGCGGGGTTTGCTGTTTGTGTTCTGGGAGATGTTAAACTATATATTTTTGTTTGTCTTTTGGAAGATGGTTAAACTATGTATTTTTAAAGCCCAATAAATCCAAATCTATTTAAACGAATAAAAGTCTAAAACGGTTTATTATTGTGTCATACTATCTGTGAAAAAATAGTTCACGATATCTAACATAAATATAGTCAGTATTTATTTTTTTTCAAATGGATCTAATCAACATTTTAAATCTTTAGATTCAATACTTCTTCAAACTTTGTTTAACAACTTAAATAAACTACTTCAACAATTCAATGTTGACCTGCCACGTCACAAGAAACTACTTCAACAATTTAATGTTGACCTACCACGTCACAAGAGACCTATACATGTAATGTAGTCAATATTTTAAAACAATAAATTCAACATTTTGTAAAATGTTATTCAACATCTTAAATAATCTAGTTCAACAATTATGCTCGTACACGAATCTCAAAGCATATGCTCAAAACATTGTACGTCGATAAAACATAGTCAACATTCTGAAACAATAATTTCAACATTTATTCAAATTTTGTTCAACATCTTAGATGAACTAGTTCAACATTACGTTATGCACGATTCTCAAAGCGGAAGATAGCATGACTTATAAACTTTCGAAAGTTATATAGGAAATTCGGTCCAACGCAGGGTGTTTGGCGGGATTATTTATCCCCGCTTCTCGCGTTGGCCCAAGTAGAAGTTGGATATTAATCGTAACCAAACAGGCCCTAAAATAGCCAAAGTTAAGGTATACTAGAATTTTTTGACTATTGATTAGCTCATTACCAAAATATTGGCAAACCAATGTCTATAGCAGAAAAACTATGGCAAGTCACTGTAATTTCTTTAAAATTCACGCGAAGAGAAAGTATTGACTATTATGTATGGGTGCGTCTCCACATCAGGTGGCGGAAATTTAACATTCCATCAGTCACTTTTTTCAACCACATGATTGGCATCCAATGGCTAAAAAATGTGATTGATAGATAAACAAACACACGGTTGAACACACTCCATCGGATCTCCATCGCGCGGTCCGAAAATGTGACTGATATACAACCAACAAATCAGTCACCTGATGAGAAATAAATTCATCAATCACATATAAAAAAATTACACAACACAATACAAAAAATACAGTTTAATAATATAGTAATTTTTATATAAATACGTAGTAATTTAACAATACAAGCACAAAAACACACACAAACAAATTGACTGATGGACAGACAAATATCAGGCGATTGAAGAGAAGTAAATCTGATTATGCATTGGCACTAACCTTGCTAAATTTTTTACCCTAATTTTGGTATGTCCTAATTTTGGCAGGCTATAACTTTGGCAAGACAAAATAAAGGTATGCCCCATTAATCCCGACACTTCCAAATCCGAAAGGGGTGTGGGAGTCCTATGGAGCCTAGTTGTGTGTTGACCATTGCTTATGTTAGCCCTATTCCACCGGACTCGACCCTTCCGGATCTTGGGAAGGGGTCCGACTGTCCGAACATGCTGTGGAGATCAGCCATAGGTTGGCTTTAGCTCCACGTTTTTGTCCTGTAGCCCACACCATCGGGTACTAGGGGTGTGTTTGTCTGGTGGACTAGAGTATCCGGTTTCCAATACGTTGACACATATGACCTCGCCAATGGGGAGTCCGGAGAGGCGAGCTATGAGCGTGAGTGGGCGACGCCCTCCTTTTTGTGCGACACCCACTTCTTCTGCGCAGCACTCCTGCTCCATGCCATGCGATGCTCTTTCATGTGTGGGAGTGGCATTCACATTTAGCCATCCACCTGCGGCAATGGCACCATCAACCCAATCCTATATGTGAATTATCTTCTCTTTGGTTTTCTTGTGTCGTGAGTTTGACGTTCGGTTTACATCGAGAAACTAAAACCGCAAAATAGAAGCCGATGTTGTTGGATTTTGATTCCCTTAACACACCGATCGGTTATTGTTTTTGAAAACCAAACTTTCCCAACACCAAATAAATCGAACCAAGTGGTCGGTTTCAACCAAACACCCAGCCCTAAGAAAAATCTAGATGTACATTCGATTCACACTGTTGTCGTAGACTGAGTTTTTTTTAATAGAGGCGATGCAAACTTGTTGCCATTTTCAGCCATGATTGTGAGGATAACACTGGCCAACTGTAGAAGTGAACTATAATGTCTTTTGTGGAAACAAAAACACTAACGTTGAATTTAGAAACGATCAAAGACAGAGCTTTTAAATACTAATACCGTAAACATACGCGCAACACGCACGTGGTAGGAAACGACCATATGAACAATTAAGAAAGAAGGGAAAAAAGACAGAACTAAAAAAAGAAGGAGCGATTGACGTCCTTACTTCCTCGTTAATTCAAAAAAAAAGGAAAGCAGATGGCTAGATTATAGTTATAAAATGAGCTGAGAAAATAAAAAGGTATACGTGAAAACATTTTTCTTCCGGTTTTAGGTCCTTTTCAACATTTTTAACTCTTTCCACCTGCGCAGTGGGCCAACATGATTAGTACACTAGAGCAATCATAGGTAAAAAAAGATTTTTTTTTTGAAAACTTGCTCTTTTATAGTGTAGACAAGACATGAAAATGGATATAGACACATACACTTCATTGCTTCAGCACAAGTCAGTCGTCTTCCGCGGTTTTGGGCCCGAGAAGAAATTGGGACAGATATGATCACATCTAGCCATGGCGGCATTCTCGTCTTATCGACTCATATCCCCTCATGCACACGCATCGCCATCAAAGAAACATCGGGCCCTAGGCTCCATATGTGCCTCCCTTCCTGCTCACACTTCATAGGTTCACCCGATCAATTAAACATTAAGGTCCCTTTTTCGAACATAGGAATAAAAAACATAAAAATAAAAAACGCAAGAATAGGATTGTGATACTAATGTTGTTTAAATGCATCATAGAGAAAATACATAAATCTATTCTATCCTATGCAAGGAGAGAAACGAAAAGGTTGGAGTAATTTTTTTTGTATTTTTCTAGAAAGAAATCCGTTTTACAACCTCAAACTGGTCAAGAAGTTTGGTTTTCGATCTCGTACTACGAAACCGGACAACTCGCACCCTCGAACTGGCAAGAAAGTCCAATTTTCAACCTCAAAGGCGGCTTTGAAAACGGTTTTGATGACATGGCATGCGGGACTCACACGTCATGTCAGCAAAACTGCTTTCAAAACTGCCTTTAAGGTTGAAAATCAGACTTTCTTGCCAGTTTGAGAGTGGGGTTGTGCGGTTTCGTAGTACAAGGTTTAAAACCGGGCTTTTTGACCAATTCGAGGTTGTAAAATGGCATATTTCCTTTTTTCTAGGTAATGAAGGGAAAAGGACTTTTTTTTCATTTTCCTATGGTCCGTTCCTGCAAAGTGCGAACCAAACGCCGTGCCACAGGATTAAAATCTTTAGGGAATTGAAATTCTATGTTTTTACTTTTGTTTCACCTCGAACCCTAAAGTAAATCTCCCTCACTCGGTCACTCCCTCCGCTGCTGCATGCCGCATGCACGGATGAAGCCCGTACGCCGACGATCACACCTGGGACCCTGCACCATGCAGGAACAAGCACACAACGAGACACGGACCCGGCAGCGCCCGCATGGCCTGACCTGCCTGCCTCGGAGGTCGCGTCATGGGCTCGACGGGGAACTCGGGCGCCTCTGCCTCCCTCCCTCCATCATCACACCTTCTCTGTCAGCGCTCGTGGTCGTCCCTGGCGCTCATTGAAGCCAATAATAAAAAGATCGCTGCGTTCGTCGTCGCAGTCGCGCCACGCCGATCTCGGTCCGCGGCGGCCGCCGACGCCGAGCGAGCGAACGTGTGCCGGTGCCAGGCTGCAGTGCTCCCCCCTCGTGCCGGTGTCTGCATGCTGTCTCTGACGGCCACTACCTCGGCGGGCCCTCTCCATCCCGCCCTCCTTCCCCGCTGCCGCCCGGCCCGCCAGGAGGAAGGCGACAATGGCGGCCGGCCGGCGGTGGGGCAGCGGAAACAGTGCCGCCCCCGCGCTGTGCACTCGCTCATGGATGGACGGCCCGGACGGCGGGCGCTGCGTCGTCGTCCGTGCGTCCCCTGTGCGTGCGAGTGCGACATCGCCGCGCCCTGTGAAGCCTGTGAGGGACAGCGACCGTCCGAGCGAGCGCTAGCGCCGCACTGGCCCGCCGGCCGGCCAACGCGCGCGGACGGCGGCGGTGCGTACGTGCGCGTGCATCCAGCATCCAGCTTGCCCAAGCGCTGTGCGACGACGAGTACGACGCACGTCTACAGGTTACAGCTCGCGCGCCACACTGACCGCGCACGCACGTCTCCTGGCCCTTGTTCGCCGGAGGATCGACATCGCATCATCCCATCATGCATCGACAGACCGTCGAACATGCGGGTTTCTGAGTCCTGATCATGGATCGGTCTCTGACTCTGGCTTCTACTACCGAGTGCCTGCCTCCGAGTAACTACTCGACGCCACCCACCGCGGCGTGACCAGTCGACCGAGGACGTACGCGTAAGTGCGAGCCAGGGAACACTGCGTGGCATCTACTACTTGACCGAGCGTACTGGTACGACGGTGCCCTGCTGGGCGCCTGGGCGTCGTCCCCTTGAAGCCCGCCAGGCCACGCCGCCATGGGAGAGGGGGGAGCAGCGAGTGGAGCAATGGCGCACAGTGCCGCGCCATGGGAGAGGGGGCCGCCTGTCCACGTGCCCGGAACTGTTGCGCCACTGTGCCGCGACGCCCTGCCTGTTTTAAACCAGCCACGCCAGGGGGTCCAGTCCAGCGGCCTGTTTAGTACCCCAACTTTTTCCCAAAATTTACTATGAAAAAAAGATTTCCCGTCACATCAAAATGCCGGCACATGCATGGAATATTAAATGTAGATAAAATAAAAAAATAATTGCACAGTTTAGATGTACTTTGCGAGACGAATCTTTTGAGCCTAGTTAGGCCATAGTAGGACAATATTTACCACAAACAAACGAAAAGTGCTACAATAGTTCTACAGTGCTTTTCAGTTCGAAACGGTGTTTTTTTCAACCATGGCTGTGTTTAGAGCACCAAATTTCTTCCCAAAATCCACTATGCAAAAAGAAGATTCCCCATCACATCAAAATATCGGCACATGCATGGAGTATTAAATGTAGATGAAATAAAAAAATAATTGCACAGTTTAGATGTACTTTGCGAGACGAATCTTTTGAGTCTAGTTAGACCATAGTAGGACAATATTTACCACAAACAAACGAAAAGTGCTACAGTGTATTTCGATTCACTACAGTGCCAAAGTTGGCGTGGGGTGTGTTTAGATGGTTGAAAAAAACACTGTTCCGATCTGAAAAGCACTGTAGAACCACTGTAGCACTTTTCGTTTGTTTGTGGTAAATATTGTCCTACTATGGCCTAACTAGGCTCAAAAGATTCGTCTCGCAAAGTACATCTAAACTGTACAATTATTTTTTTATTTCATCTACATTTAGTATTCCATGCATGTGCCGGCATTTTGATGTGATGGGGAATCTTCTTTTTGCATAGTGAATTTTGGGAGAAAATTGGGGTACTAAACACACCCGTGCTGAACACAGCCCATCTAAACACACCCCTGAGGACGACGACGACGTGTACGTACGTACGCAGTACGCTGGCCTGGGCTAGGGTAAAGCTACGCCGGTGATGGAGGTGACGCTGCTACACCGGCATCACAGGAAAGCCTACAGTGCCACCAAAAGCCCAGCCACGGAGCACTGGTTCCTTCGTCCAGTCCAGTACCAGTGTACCACCGGCCCAGCACTCTCTCTCCCTCCCTCCTTTCGCTATCGTCGTGAGTGATGGATCTGACGTTAAATGGAAACAGCAGGGACGTCACCTCCAGACTACCTAGCGGGCTACCCCTATCACTGTACCTGTACGGGTAGCACTAGGATTAGTGCCTCTACTACTACCACTCTACGGGTATCTAATCCACTGCGTCGCAGCGACCGTATCTCGGCCGTATAGCCGGTAGGCTTTCCCCCTATGGGGACGTGACACGCGTCCCGTCCAGGGGCTGGGCCCGGGGCTGACACGCCTCGACGTGACGACCGTAGCGCGTCGTCCCCCCGTATCCCGGGGCAATCTACGTGACAATCCTCTCCCCCTCCCCTCTGCGCTGCACTGTGCTGCTCCATCTCCATCTCGTCCGAGAGGGGTGGCCCACATGTCATCGTGAGGGGGTCTCGTGACGGAGACTGGCCTGGGCCAGGGGCAAATGTTACGTCGCGTCGGCGGAGGGGCCCAGACCGATGCTCGATTGTTTACCTGGGGGTCCAATTATTAATGGGCCAGCTGGGGCCGCTCCGTGCGCCGCTGCCTGATTCGTGCCGTGCGCCAGCCAAACCAACGGGTGTGCTTATTGCCTTGGGTGTTAACCGCCGAGGGTACGTCTGATTTTGTCCATCTAATAACGAGGTGGTACTAATTGATTTCAGCTGTGAAAGGATGTAGGGACTCTAAGCCCGAGGAATTGCATCCGTGGAAATTGCTCCCTTTTTTTTTACCCAACACGATCCTTTTGTAGACTGCTGGAATGTGTCCTGGTTTCTAGTGAGGAATTTATGAGCTTTACTCCATGGTGCCCAAGAAACAAATTGTTTGTACGTGCTAATATTACTATGACCATTTATCTGTTCTGAGGAGGTGGAGGATAAGAACCACAAATTGCCCTTGAGCTTATATGACAGGACTTTGATTCGTGAGTTTGACGTACAGTGAAAGATGGTTTTGAGTGGCACTGAGATATATGTAGGGGGAGATATTACTTCTTGTCAAGACTGTATAGTCTAGCATGTTCACCTCGCATCCTACTTGATCTAGTGAGAGGGAATACCTACTTACCCATTTTAGCGCCGTCAACATAATTAGGTTTGTAGCCAAAGAAACATACTATTAGGATATGAGATATTCTAAGTTCTAAATTAACCTATAAAGGTAAACGGCCTCTTTGGAATGACTTGTTATGCGGCTTCACCTCTAATTCCTATGCCTCTCTAGGCAAAAGAATCATCTACATCTATATGTGAAGTCCTACCAAATATGTTGGTGGGAAGCAACTCCACCAATGAAGCTCCTGGAAGCGGGAGTCGGTTTTAAGTTTACATTAACTAAAACTATCTTTAAAGTTTAGCTAGCTTTATAAAATTAAAGGTTTAAAGAATCAAAATTAGATCCAATATGATTATATATTTAAGCGTGTTCTTATTTGGTTCACTTGTTCTTGATCAAACTTAATTAGAACATTTTGACTTAGAACAAAGCTAGAATCCCATATGCTTGAGACCGAGGAGTATCGTAAGTGTAACTATAGGATCACAAGGGTTGCGTTCTCTATGGAGGACTGCGGAGTGGATCCGCTCTGCAAAGTGATAACCATTTTTCTAGCATCGGACGCCCGCGGAAGCTTGTCGTCCATACTAAGAGGAGGAGGAGGTGAATTAAGTTGCTAATCTCTTTGTCTAAACCTAGGGACCAATCTAGTGTATAAATATAAGCATTAAGTTTTTCAATATAGATACATTAAATGAAGAATATTTCCTAGGAGAACAATAGCATTATGCAAATTCATCATGTTTCAATCTAAATAAGTAAAGTGTAATAAATCAATTATCAAAAAAATTTAGCATTTAAAAGAACTCGACAGTAGGGCACCAGAAAAAAATGTTTGTAGATCAAAATAGCAAACTATTTTATAGTGCGATAGTAGTCCATGTTTCCATGTACATATAGTTGATCATTCATTCGCGTCCATGAAGTACCACTCTAATTGACCATTAAATCATATCGATAAAAAGGCACTATAGTTGATTGATCAATATCCACGCATTAAGTTCTAAGTGTGCAAAGGGAATACATCAACGGCTCAATTGAGTGATGAGTTTGCTCCTCTTAAATTATCCGTGATCCCAAAACTTGCCAACAAAATATTCTCTTTTTTTATAACAAAAGATTCTCTTAACCTCACAGAAAACTATGAAAAACAGAGGCAGGTAAGATGACTTTCTAAATGAGTACATGCAAATGTAGAGATCTGATGCCATTTCGGTTTAATATTCGCTTTATTTTGGGCTGGTGCTCAGCTTCAGGAGTCCTATCTTTGCCACTGCCACTTTGGTAGTTTGGTTGCATTTTGAAATCTTTTACAATCGCCAGGGCACTTGATCTTCTCATCAGGTTTCTCGAGCCTTTTCCAGCGCTAACTTGTCCTTGCTAAGGTCACTCTTATTGTAATACATTGAACTTGCTAACTAGGTAATCAACTAATCACAATAGCTTAAAGTTCCAACACCTCTGTTTAAATGCTAGTAGGAAAACCATTAGATCCTAACAAATATTCCACAGATGATCATCATGGTAATTTCCAATATGTACCCGAGCGGGTAAGATGAAATGTGAATAATGTTTTATTTCACTTCTTACCATTCGTTCACGGGAGTAAACACGAGCTCAAAGATGGATATACAAGCAACATTGTTTTAAATAGCGGACAAAGATGTTTAGCCTTATGTTTCTTAAAATTACATATAGTAGGCTATATATCGGCTATAGTGCACTAAATGAGGCTATAGCGCATAAATTTCCCAAACTAACAACTACAGCTGGCTATAGGGAGGCTAGCCAGCTATTTAAAAACCTCAATGAGTAAGCATCCGACGTGTGAGCTATTGTTGATCCTCGAGAGCAGATTTTGTTTCATAATTTGACAGTAATTGTTCCTGATTTTGGCGAGGTCAGCTTGGAAGTAATTCAAGGTCACCAAAGGTAATATTGGATTGAAGGGACAATGTTGCTAGGCTGCACGTGCACAATGTTTTAGTTTAGAGTTAAACTGTCAAACAACAATCAAAATTTAGTTTATCCACCTAGAGTCCTTAACTATACAGGCCCCTGATCCACTGTGGCAAATGAATAAAATAAGGACGATGATGTTCGCTCCCACCTGATTTTGTTTGGGTACACGTGGATTGAAGTGGAATCCACGTGGATTGGAGAGATTGAAATGCGTTTAAATTCACAATAATTTAAAATTTTCTCCAATCCCTTCTATTTCACATCAATCCACTTCAATCTAAAGTACCCAAACGGAGCCTTACCCTTCACTTCCACCGGAACCTTGTTGGTAGATGCCACCATGGTCACCTACTCTTTTGCCGAGTGTTAGTCGTGCCCGTAATCTAGTACAGGCCTAAGGCACGACAAACATGAAGAGAATGGGTGACTTTGGCGAGTAGCGACGGAGGCGGCAGGAGTCGCCGGAGGCATCGTCATCGGGGATGACGGGTCACGCTCCGTCGCGGTTTAACCTCGTCCGTGAAAAGGTGGTTCTTGTAGATGAATTTTTAGGCGTGGTGCATCACTCAAGTTTACGGTAGATAGGTTTACGCACGAAGGCATGGTGCTGCACAACTCCTTCTATCATATGCTATTTGACGTGTGGGAGCTCCATGCAAAATGTTGGGCAACGGCACGATTATGATACCATTTTCTTTTTAGATTGGACATTTATGAGGCTAAGTCTATTAGAGTATCTATTTCACCTTCTATTTTTAAAATTATAATAATGTACTCCCTCCGGTCTCAAATTGCAAGGGATTCTAGCCATATATTAGATTTATCTAGTACTTTATATACGTGTGTTTAATATCTATATAGATTCATCAACATTCATATGAATGTAGACAAATAAAAAATCTAGAACTGGTTACAATTTAGGACGAAGGAAATATCAGGGATTGTTTGGATCCGGGGGCTAAAATCTAGCCCATGTTATGCTAGTTAAAAGTATTAAATATAGTTTAATTAAAAACTAATTACACAGACGAGGAGTAAACGGCGAGATGAATTGATGAAGCCCAATTAATCCATGATTAGTCGGCGTTTACTCGTCTGTCTGTGTAATTAGTTTTATAATTAGATCATATTTAATACTTCTAACCAACGTCTAAACATCTGATGTGATGCGAGCTAAAATTTAGAGTCTGTCTACCCGTCACCCGGGTGATGGATAGCTTCCCATCACCCGATATCCGACGGTCCACGTTCGTCCACGTCGCCGATCGGACGGCTCTCGCGCGCCCTCCCCTTAACCCTACCCCCTTCACCCCGCTGCCGCCGCCCTGACCCCCGCACTCGTCTTCTCCCCCGCGCCGCCGCCGCCCCGACCCCCGCGCGCCTCCACCTCGCCGCCGTCGCCCCCGCCTTCCACCGCCGGCCTCGCGCGCCTCTACCTCCACCTCGTCGCTGTCGCCGCCGCCTTCCACCAACGGCCCCGCGCGCCTCCCCTGACCCCGCGCGCCTCACCTCGTCGCCGTCGCCCCCGTGCTCCTCGCGCCCCGCCGATTACAGTGTAAGTCCGTCCGATTACAGTGTAAATCCATCTATTACAGTGTAAATCCATCCCGTTTACGGTGTAAATACATAGAGTTACAGTGTAATCCCCCCGGTTATAGTGGGGGAGACAGCGTGGCGGCGGCGCGGGCTTCCCCCGGGCAGGGCGACGGCGACAGCGGTGGCGGCTCCTCCCAGGCAGGGCGCGGCGGCGCGCGCGGCTCCCCTGGGCAGGAGCGACGGCGACGGCGGCTCCCAGGCGGGCGCGCGGCGGTGGGGAGGCGGGTGAGGGAATCCATCCAAACAACCAGTTGATTTCTACCTTTTGTCAAAATTTAACGAGGGATCAAACAATCCTTGCATGTGTACCTGATGATGTGGATCGTGTATGTGAAATGGTCCATGCATGGTTTGAACTTTGAAGAACTCAACGGCCCAACCTGACCCGCACGGCCACGCCCCCGCTCGCTCTGGCTCGAGCGGCCGCGCCTCCTCCTTGCAGGCTCGCACTACAATCACACGAGCAGACAAGCACCAACTCCCTTTCTGCCTTTCGCTTTCACTGCTCACCATTTCGCGTCCTTGCCTCGCCCTCTGCCCGCCCCGGGCGCCTCTTTTTCACCTCCCTGCCCTGCCCACCCTCTCTGCCACGCACCTTTGCAGAAAGAAAGGCGCCCGGCCGGCACACCCCCGAGGTCGAGAGAGCGCCTTCCCGGGACGCCCTTCGCCTCCAGGCTCCAGCCCTCCACCAGCAGCAAAGCACCACCACCACCACCACCCCAGCCGAACCCACAAAAGCGCGCGCGCGGCCGGGGCGCGGGACAAAGCAACGCGCAGCAGCCTGTACTGCCGGCTGCGGCTGCTGCAGCTACCACCGTCCCCGTCCCAGTTCCAATTCCACCAGCCAGACCCTCGCAAAGTGCGGAGCCGTCCTCTCTCTCTCCGCGCTCTCTCGCTCCAGGGCTTGCTACCTTGTACGTCGCGCCCGTACGTACGGGCTAGCTCCGGCCGGCGCTCGTGCGCGCGCGGGCGACATGTCCTCGGCGGCGGGTGGCGGATACGGGGCCGGCGGCGGCGGCGCCGAGCACCAGCACCAGCACCAGCACCTGCTGCTCGGGCAGGCCGCGGGGCAGCTCTACCACGTGCCGCAGCATAGCCGCCGCGAGAAGCTACGGTTCCCGCCCGACCCGGCCGACTCGACCCCGTGGCCGGCGGCGCCCCCGCCGTTCTACTCCTACGCGTCCTCCTCCACGTCGTCCTACTCTCCGCACAGCCCCACGCTGGCGCACGCGCAGCTGGTGGCGCACGCCCTGCCCGCGGGCGCCGGGGCCCAGATCCCGAGCCAGAACTTCGCGCTCTCGCTCTCCTCGGCGTCCTCCAACCCTCCTCCGCCCACGCCGCGGAGGCAGCAGCTCTCCGCCGGTGTAGCCACGGGGCCCTATGGCCCCTTCACGGGCTACGCCGCCGTGCTGGGGCGCTCCAGGTTCCTGGGCCCCGCGCAGAAGCTCCTCGAGGAGATCTGCGACGTGGGCGGGCGGCCCGCGCAGCTGGACCGGCGCTGCTCCGACGAGGGGTTGCTCGACATGGACGTGGACCATGACATGGACGGCGGTGACCGCGCTGCCGCTGAGGCCGGCGCTGTTTCCGGCGCCGAGCAGCAGTGGAGGAAGACCAGACTCATCTCCCTCATGGAAGACGTGAGTTATATATAATCACTGCGATTGGAACTGCGATTCAACTCGCTTTTCCCGGCTTCTTGATCCTTCAACACAGAAAGAAACACCGTCTTTTCTGATTTTGTTTGATGTCTCGATTATTTCTTCGGCGAGAAGAATCTAACGAACAGCTCATGGTCACATCATGGAGGCTACGTCCTGCTTCAATCTTTATTTATTACTGTGCTCGCACAGCTTATTTCTTGTGCTTCTGATTTGATGATTGTAGTCGCAGATATGGATTGTGATTTGAGCTCTTTTGGATAGGTTTCTTTGTTTATTATATGCATCAAATCATTGTTTTGCACTGTTGGTATTGCGCGGCTTCTATTCTTTTTTTATTTCTCTTGTGAAAGCTAGTGGCATCTTATTGCTTGAAGTTCATGATGAAAAGAAGGGATCAGCGGTTCACGAGCATGAAATCGGAACATCAAAATCCTTCAGGATATGATCTAGTTTAATCCCGTACGAGTTTTCAAAATTGCTACTCGATAAGATTCCTATAGTTTTTGTCTTCTTTCGAAAGGGTGCTATATGCATCCGTGTTAACTGCAGAAAGATTCTGTTTATCTGTTGATCATTTTTTTTTTGTTAAAAAAATTGTATTGTTCGAAGGTGTAATTTAGCCAAGCAAAGTATTTGATAGCATCCTGATTGCTTGAACGTACATGCTTTGGTGAAGGCTTTGTCTAGTGGGTGGAAATGAAGTCTTCTGAGTACATGTCCTATGCGACTATGCTAGAGTAGACTTCCAGAGTTTTATTGGCTGCACTCACATGTTACTAGTTAAGTGCTACAACCTATATTGTTGGTGTGTTCTAGCTTTAAACTCGGTTACATCTACTTTGCAGGTTTGCAGGCGATACAAACAGTATTATCAGCAGCTCCAATCTGTGATCTCCTCGTTTGAGACCGTTGCGGGGCTTAGCAATGCTGCCCCGTTTGCTTCCATGGCTCTCCGGACAATGTCAAAGCATTTCAAGTGTCTGAAGAGCATGATAATGAGCCAATTGCGAAACACAAATAAGGTTGCTGCCAACGATGGTATTGGCAAAGAGGATATGGCAAACTTTGCACTTATGGGTGGTGGAGGCCTCCTGAGGGGAAACAGCTTGAATGCATTCAGCCAGCCTCACAATATTTGGAGGCCTCAAAGAGGGCTTCCTGAGCGTGCAGTGTCTGTTCTTCGCTCATGGTTATTTGAACACTTCTTACATCCGTAAGTGATATAACTTCTCATGATCTTGTGTATGAAGTAGTTTGGTTTTGGCAAAACTGATCTTTCAAAACATTATAGTTGTCAGATCGAGTTTGAGTATCGAGCAGTAATTAACAGTTATACGAATTTTCCATCTGAAAGTACAATGTTATGATGCTAAAAGGTGAATTTGGCAACCATTGGGTACCATAGACAAGACATGTCATGATTATATTCTGCTTGCGCAACATAATCATGATTCCTATTAGTGAGAGAATCATGAAAAGATCCCAGGCATCGGATAAATACCTACATATTTCCAACCAAACCAATGGCCAAAATTTGTTTGCTTTATTGAAAGCTTGGATATTATTTTCTTGCGCGTGCACTTATTTTTGCTAGTGATAGGTGAACGCATATATATTAACAGATAATATATATGCTTGAGATTTTGTTTTAGAGGAATTATCGATATCATAGTTGCTAATCCATTACTAGCTAATTGCATATTCTTTATTATCACTAGATGCCTATTGGTTTCGGATTTCCTCGGGCGGTCTACCTGTAGTTAGTTCATCCTTACAGCTGCTCGAAAAATGCTTATTTGCAACCGACCTTTGGGCACGTACCCTGTGATTTGGAAAGGAGGTGGGGGGTGGGGGAGTAAATGACTAGACATGTACCAAATTCCAGTGTACCTGTGCCATTATGCGTGCTGCTAATGTGATCCATGGTAGCTTGTGTTAATTGTTAGTGCATCTGTTGGAATAAAGCCTTGGGTCAGGATATTTCTGGTTATGGAACCTCCAGAGCAATAGGTTACTAGACCGCCTAACTATTTGCATTTAGGTGCAAGATTTATTATCTTTTGTGGTGGCGTTCGGTCCCATGCACTAACGGGTGGACAAAATTACATGTACATTTTATTACAGTGAGTTTATTCCATGATAGTTCAATATAATGGCTTTCTTTCATGCACCATTTGCGCTGCTATCTCTGCCTGCATGGCTTTGTGTATCCTAGTTCTAATATTTGGTGCTCGTTTTCCAGGTATCCCACCGATAGTGACAAGCAGATGCTGGCAAAACAGACAGGCTTAACAAGGAACCAGGTAAGTAACCATGAATCCAAAACTAATAATATATTACTTGAATTTTGCCTTAGCAACGTTTCCAACCGTCGGAGCAAACTATGTAGTCTGAACAATTGAAGCATAATTGTGTCGCTGATAAGCTCGTTTTGTAAATTCAATGGGCAGGTGTCAAATTGGTTTATCAACGCAAGGGTGCGGCTTTGGAAGCCAATGGTGGAAGAAATCCACAACCTGGAGATGCGGCAGCTGCAGAAGAACACATCGCTTGACAAGAATCAGCTGGGCATGCAGCAGCAAACTCAACACTCCTCGGACAGCAGCGGGAAGCCTTCTGATCCTTCAAGCTCTCAGCGGGGACAAAGCAGCGGCATGACAAGGAACCTCAGCTCCCCGGCATCCCGCCACATCCAAGGCGAGATCTCCCAGATGACCCACGACATGGCAGGCCAGGTGAGCTTTGCGTACAATGGGCTCCCCGCCCACCATGGCCTTGCGCTGTCACACACCCAGCAAGCTGAGGGGGTCAGCTCCGGCGTCGGTGTCGGCGGTGCCGCCGCCAACAGCGGCGTCTCCCTCACCCTTGGCCTACACCAGAACAACCGGACCTACATCGCCGAGCCCCTTCCGGCGGCGCTCCCGCTCAACCTCGCTCACCGTTTCGGGCTTGACGACGTGAGCGACGCCTATGTGATGGGGTCATTCGGCGGCCAAGACAGGCATTTCGCCAAGGAGATGGGTGGCCACCATTTGGTTCATGACTTTGTTGGTTGATCAAGGCAAGGCAAGCCGGGAGGGCGTTGGTCAACATGTATTGTATTAGGGGTAGGACAGTCGAAGAAACAAAGAGGCCGTCGTTCGTGCGCCTCCCGTGGTGTAGATCCATCATCCATCCAATCCAAGAATGTTGTCGATATTTGACAATGTGGGGGCTATAGAGGGCATGACCATACCTTTGAAGATCTGTTGTATGTTGCTGTGTTGAACCCTATTTGTTCTAATCCCAGGCCATCGATTTAAGCCGTGTTAACATGTACTACTATTCCATTGACTTGACATGCAATTGAAGTGATGGGTTGAAAATACTGGTTCTTGCTCCATCATATATGTATTGTATCTATCCATCTATCTATATCTGCAGGGCTCCGGCCGGGAGTTTGATTGAATGTTTTTTTCACAATAATTTACTACTGTGTAGCTCCAATCTGTAGACCTAAAATATGACTGGTGGATCGGATAGGTAGCCCTACTAATCTTGGTGTTGTTGGGACCGTTGGGTAGTACAGTATATACTATATGGTTAGCCTTTCCATGTCCTCCATTAAACTAATAAAGCAGGTTGCGGCAGTATTAATCTGTGCCAGATCTTGCATCCTTAGATGAAGTTCGCCTCCTAAAGCTTGGACAGGCCATGATTTGCCCATCTGCTACATGACCCTTCCAGTTCCACCGGAGGCTTTGTCACCACACACACTAACACCTCCTGTTTAGGGCTGAGCTGTGCCTATTGTAATCTGGCTTTCGCCTTGATCGACGCACTAAACAACCGGCCAATTAGGCAGCGGTGACATGGGCGTGGCGACGCCATGATCGGTATGTCCTGTCAAAGTTTTGTTTTCACTTCTGCCCAGGGGTAAAAAGAGCCCATGTTACCCGGGATCAGTTATCCATGGCCCTCGGTGTTGCAGCGCCCGATTTGACGTACGCTTTGGCGAGTAGAATAACAGCTGGGGGGCTCCATGCACGCCCTTTTTTGCGTGGAGGGAATCCATGCACGTCACTGACTACCGCTGCTTCAGTCTCAGGGCTCAGCTCCTTCTCGGCAGAAAGCAGCCCGTGCTCCTTGTTTAAAAAGGGCACTGTTGCGAGCTGCTTTCTTTTCTGCTACTAGGCTCTAGTGGTGCCTGCATGGGCAGATTATTGCTCTCTGATGATTCTGCATGCCTGCTGGGCAAAACATGATGTGCTGCCTTTTTCTATGCCTTCATGGATAAAGCAGGGGCGATCATTGCCACTCATGGAGGGAGAACGGGGAACTGGACTCAGGCCTCAGGCCTCAGGGTTCAGCAGCACAGCTCCATGGCCGGGAGCGTGCATGGCATGGGTCGAAGCTAGAGGAAAGGCTGCCAGGACATTCCGGTTTCTACGTTCTAGGAGCAGTAGTTTTCGACGTGAAAAGGGGAACACTCTCTTGTCAAGATCACGTTAACTCATATCAGAAGTTCAGTTCATGAGCTGTAAAAATAAGCATCTTTCAGCAGGGAGAGGCGCTAGTACTACTTGGTAGGAATAAGGAATGGAGCTGATGAGTTTGATTTGAGTGTGGAGTCGGCGAGAGAAAGTTCAACGTACCCTAACTACTGATGGGACCGAGAAGAGAGGGCTAGTTTAGGCGTGCTTTGTTCCTTTTGTCCCCAATTTTATCGCTTTGGCGAAGAATGGATAGCTTAATTTAGCATTTCATCTTTAAAGTACATTCATGTTCAACTTTTTTCAACAGTAAATCTTTTAATTAATGTAACCCAACCTGAGACGTGCATCGGACATCTTATTTCTCAGCCGCCTCGCCCTGACCCACGAGGGGTCTAAACTTAGGGTTCATTTGGAACGCAGTAATTTTACAGAAATCACATCAAAATTTTACACGAATCAGTTTAATTTTACAGAAAAAATGCAGAAATAGAAAAATTTTCCGTGTCCCAAACGGTCCTTACCTATTCCAATTTAAACTTTACATCTACGACTATGTTCAATGTATCTTTAGTGTTATATTAGACCATTTGCATGATTTGTTGAATTCAATCTAAGTGTCAAGTGGGTGGTGCCTATTGTGGTGGAATCAATGCAGTAAGCGTGATTGAAATATATGACTGTGCCTGCACTGCACATATATATTCTCTTGCATCTATTGTTGATGCTATGAAGGCGCAGTAATAGCATATATGCAGTTTTCTTTTTGAGGAAGATCGCATATATACAGTTGCGCTCCCTTCTTCTTTATGCTAATTTATATACTAGAGAGGCTTGAAAATAATATTTTTTAAGGGTGAAATTTAAGGGATATCTACAGAGGAACCTAATGGATCTAAACACAACAGCAACAGGTGATAGGATTTACGGATACATCATCAGGTTGATTTTTTCCAACTATCTAAACAGATCAAGTGACAGGATACGAAAGCATCGCAGGTGTGCATGGGGCCACACCCGAACACTAGCCAAAGCACCCAAAGCTTAAAAGGCCAATGGCCTTTTGATCCCAAGCCTAATCTGCGCCAGGTAGTGGGGTTCTCGTTAAGCATATGTTCTTTCCACTCTTAAGATATGGCCGATCTGACGATCCGTCCATGGATTTGCCACTTTCCACGATGCCATGCTGCCGTTGCCGTGCCAATGCATGCCTACACCCCCTCGTGCCTTTTGTTTGTCTAATCCGAGTGGCCACCTCCTCCTGCTCCGGCCGGCCGGCCGGCCAGCCGCACCACCGTCTCCATCTCCGTCTCGCCGCAGCGGCCGTGGCGCAACGTGCTTTCGCCTCGGAAATGACATGCGGCACTGTGGCCGCATAGAATAATTGCTTTTCTTGGGAAATGCGAGGGTGGCAGCGAGCAGCCAGGCACAGCACAGGCGCGCTGAACCAGAACTGGAGTGCAAGTAAGCGTTGCAGTTGGATTGGACGGCTTTTGCATCATGCATCCCCTCACGGCACCCCTCGCCCTGGCCTCTCTCTGTCTGCAGTCTGCAGCTAGCACTGCTACTCTGCTAGCCCTGCCACTGCCTGTTGCATGGATGGATAAAACAAGTCATCGGGACTCATAGCCTTTTCTTCTATAAAGAAATTGTTCAGTTTGTTGGGTTTGCTAGCTTTGCTAGCCCAGGTCTCTCACTTAATTTTCGTGGGATGGCCGCTTAACGGTTTTCTTGGGCCAATAAGGCGAGTCGCTGGCCAAATTCTAGCCACGATTCAGCGCAAGATATTTTATGCAAACGATGATCTCTTTGCGCGATAATGGGGCACACTTTGCTGGATCTGTTCTAGCGGTTCCCTTTTCAGACGGGTGAGACAATCCTACAATCCAACCCAATTATAAGTGCTTTCTGTGTGAAACTCCCGGCAAAAAGAAAAAAAAGTAAAGCCACACCTCACCCCAAATGATTAGAGTCTCCTGTCACTTACTTTTTTTATCCCCTTCTCTTCGCCTTCATCTTGAACTCCAGCAAAGTAATATTTATAGGTCCGATGGTTAAAAATTCGAACGAGATACTACATCATCAGACTTCTAGATAACACGTAAGGCATCGATTAGCGGGAGCGGCTTTAAGGCTCACTCTAACGGCATATTCATTTTGAGTATTTTGGCACTGTTCCGCACCGTTCTGATCATCGTAAACAGAGTGAAGTTTGAATTTGAGAAATAAAAACATTATACTGAAGCACTCACTACCCCGCGTGAACAAAAGAGCCCCTATTGGCCCAGCAAAGTTAGATTTAAAGGTCCGACAGTTAGAAGTTCTAGTGAAGTACTATAATTATCAGACTTTGAAATAACAGGCCTGTTTAGTTTGATGCCAAACCTGTAGCATGCCAAAATTTTGACCGTGTTTGAATCTAGATCAAAATTTGATCAAACAATAATTTTTTCATTCATATGAGATATTTGAGGCCAATCGATCCATCAAAATAAAAATTTATTGTTTAATTAAAATTTTACCCAAAATTGCTAAAATTTTGGCATGCCAAAGGTTCAGCATTCAATTAATCAGACCCAACACTTAAGGCATCCTTTCCTATGTCTTGTAGATCCACCACTCCCGATGAAGGTTTGTTCGGTGGAGGACAGGAGAAGGATTGTAGGTAGATATGGCAAGACCATGGGACGCCGCCGGTTGAGCATTGTAGGGTAGTATCGCCATCAGCAACCTCATCCCTATTCCTCAAATTCAAATTCCATGCTTGTCTACGGTGGTAGAGCAGTGTCAAACAGTGCCAACATACTCAGGCCTAAATAGTGTTGAGATTGGGGGGTGCAACAACAGTAGCTGACAACACTCAATTATATAATGAACTTGATAAAGCTTGACATGGTTAAAAAAACTAACTAAAGACTAGGTTTGTCCTCACTTCTTAATTTATTATACCTTCATCAATATTAGTTACATTACCACATGATCCATGCAAACTAAGGTTTTAAATAGCCGGCTATAGCTGTCACTATAGCTGCTATTAATTATTTTATTAGAAGCTTTATACTAAGCCTTTGCAACTATGGCCCGCTAAATCAGCCATCGTATATATGTAGCTTTTTTAGCAACTAGCCGCTATTTAAAACATTGATATAAACACATATGCAAGTAGGACATTGACAAAGAAATAATGGGATGCAGCATGCAAAATACAGTTAACTCTAGTGACAATATGGTTATATTATGGGTCTACGGGGAAGATATCAAAAACATTTCAATGTCATGTGCGGATACAAGACGATTTTCGTTGACCAGGATAACTATGCCCTTTTTTTAAAAGGAAAAGTAGACCTTCCCTTTTACTCGTCCAATAAAACGACCCACTACTTCCATGATAATTTTCCCTTTTTTGTATACGGTAGTACAAGCGCACAAAATTCAGCATATAGTTTTATAAACGTATTTCAGTTTCCTGAAGTTATTAGAATTAGAAATACATGTATCTTGGGGACCGGGGAATTCAGGAGGCATACCTTCTCCTCCGGCTGCTGCCGTGCAGTCCAGAGGGCCTTGTTGCCGGCGGCCTGGTGGAGCCGACGAGCGGTGGCCGGCATGACAGCGTGCGCAAGAACTGCCGGCGACCGTAGCGCGGCCGTAGGTCATAGACTCATAGGTGGTGTTTGGATATAGGAAAATAGGGGTTGGGATAGGGATAGGAGGGGTGGATAGGTTTTATACCACCTTTGTTTTGTTGGATAGAAAAATGAATGAGAATATTTTATAGAGTGGGATAGGGATAAAAGGGGACGGTGGGATAGGGATCAATCCCAATCCCAATCCCAATCCCGCTCCCATCCAAACGAGCCCATAGGGTTTTCGGGCGAGTGATGGAGATCGACACGAGACGTCGGGGAGAGGGCTACCGCCGGCCGGGTGGGCCTCTTTGTTGGGCTCGCGTGCACAGCTACGACCAGTATGGACGTGGACTGGGCCACAAGAATTGAAGGGGTATTTATTTTTTGGGCTGTCGTCATTGGCCCTATAGGCCTAAATGCCTCTTTTTTTTTTTTTTGAAATGGGCCTAAATGCCTCTTGGTGAACGGACTGCCAAAGGCTCATCAAATCCCATCACAAGGGTGCCAAGACAGTGGTCATTTCGGTCTGGCTGAACCTGTGGAATACCCATTCCAGCCCAACACGTTAGCCCAAAACTGGTTCCAGCCCAAGACTCCTTCCATCCCTGTTGGCTGTTGCTCCCGTTCTCGTCTCCAACCAGTCCAGCACTATGAGAAATTAGCACGAACTAGAGGGGCAACGTGCGACGTGGAGCAAGCAGATGGCGGCGACACGGAACAAGAACTCACATTAATGTTCAGCTGCTCTCCAATCATTGGTGGCTTCGCGCTTTGGGAAGTTTGAATTATTTTACACTTGCAAATGAATTACACTTGTAAAGTTCTGTGCACAAGAAAACAGAGGTATTTTTATTCCCACAAAAGTTGCTGTTTGGATAGAGGGAAACGTTTATTCGAATCAAACTAAAATTCCAAACGCGGTAACCCCCACCTTGCTGCTGGGCCTCAGCTTCAACCGCAGGCAGACCACCAGAATCGTCCGCCGCCGCATCCTCGACGGCATCGGCGGCGTCCTCAAGCCTTCTAGGCAGACGCTTCTCCTGGGCCCCCGGGCTGCAGCAAGACTACCCTCCTCAAGGCGCTTGCAGGGAAACGCAAGGTGACAGCAGGAGAGATCCACTACAATGGTGTGAAGCTGAATGAGTTTGTTCCAGAGAAGACGGCAGCTTACATCGATCAGTATGGCCTTCGTGTCCTCGAGATGACCATCAAAGAGACCATTGACTTCGCAAGATTCCAGAGCGTTGGCAACAGAGCAGACATGTTACTACTATCGAAGCATCACATTTCAGATTCCAGTGGAAGCAGACTTCGCAATTCGACGAGAGTCTACCTTCATGGCGATGCAGCAGATGAGCTCATTACAGCCGATCGAACCAATCTCCTTCACTTGCAGAATCCGAAATCTCAAGCGGGAGTCTGAAGAATGCCGCAGCTGAAGCCGCCGCGCCGTCGCCTGGAGTCCGGATCTGCGCGTGGAATGGGGCTTGAAGGTCGGATCCCTGTGGGTACGGCCGTCCAACTCCGACCGGCTGCCTGCCTCGTCAGGCAAACCTCCTCGTCCTCCACTGCGGCGCGGCCTACTGCCGCTCCAGCCCCACCCGTGCCGCTAGCCGCAGCCGCAGCATGGGCCACCACCAGCCTGGCCGAGGAGGACGCGTTGTCGAGGGAGATGCGCACGACGAAGCAGGCGGTGGAGATCCTGGAGCCCGTGCGCCCATGCAGGCGGCCGAGCTGCTCGTCGGCGGCACGAGCGACGAGTCCGCCGCCAAGACTCACGGACGGGAAGAGGCAGGCGGACTCCCCCTCCCCCCCGACGTTTCTCGTTTTCTTTTCCACGCCTGGGTAGGTGACAATTCTTTTTCAATGGTTTTGGGTAAATCCGGATGTAAAATTATTAGACTCACGTGCTATCCAAACAGCGCTTTTATGTTCCATCTGAAAAAAAATTATGAGCCTATAATTTACACTGGTTTTGAGCTGAAAACCGGACTTCCAAACAGGCTCAGGATTGATCCGGACTGTGTCGCCGACAATTTTCTGGGAGCAAGATTAGTGTGTCCGCCAAGCATTTTCTGACTGTTGAAGTATTTCATTTAGGAAGAAATATCCAAACTGCATGTATTGATGTTTGAGGTGCTTTGTTAAATACTTATATGCTTTCATAATTGAGTGATGAATATTGTGGTAAAAGCATGCTACCTTGTTGTCTATACAACACTGCTTTCTCCGTCTTTAAACAGCTACCTTGTTGTCCAAACATCTCTGTTTTGTACTTCGGTCCTGTTTGGATTTCAGTTTTAAGAAAAACGTGGTATTAGAAAAAACGAAGCTTTAGAACCAAGACCCACAAAATCATAGTTTAGAAAAAAGAGATCTATAGTGTAGTTTATAAAACTCAAAAGATAATTTAGCTTTAGCATCACCATGGTTTTCAAAACTACAATTCTTATCCATCCAAACACCTCGTGACTTTATAAAACTATAAAGTATTTTGCAAAGCAATAGAATGTTCCTAAAACTCCAAAACACAGCCCTGTTTGGGAACAAAGTATTTTTATGGTTTTGAAAACAATACTATGGTATTTGAGAATACCATGGTATTTGGGTCAAAAAATGTTTGGAAACTCTATGTATTTAAAACTATGGAATTGCCAATACCATGGTATTTTTGGAGTTTTGTAAACTCCAATCCATATCAAAGTTTCTCATTCAAGTGAACAAGAGACTAGTAAAATCATGGTATGGCTGTATAACCAAACACTTTTTAGAATAGTATGGTTTTGATAGGGATGAGAAATACAATGGTTATGCCATGACCAATATAAAACTATGGTATTGTAAAACCATGGTATTGAAAACTTTGCTTCCAAATAGGCCCTTACATTTAAATAGGGCTTTCGTGCTTTATTAGCTTGCTTTCTTTTTAGATAAAGGAAGCTTTATTTTAAGATGAAATAATATTCCGTCCTATGCACTTAAAAATGCACTTAGCCAACAAAAGAAAAAAAAAAGAAAACAGATAGAAACCTAGAATACTCTAAACATTCTAGACTTTCAAATTCAACATACAACTCACACCACCTATTAATACTAAAGACCCAAATTCGGTGAAAGTTTGATGCAACCGCACCTATTCTCGCATACCACGAAGTAAGATGGTCAAAGTCTATGAAAACTCCGTCGTCCTCCTCAAAATAAATTGATGAATAAAGTATCTAAAGCATCTTGCAAATCTCCGAAATCCACCTTCGACGCTGACCATCCACATCCACAAGATTGACAACTACAAACGATAATCGATACAAAAGATTAGATGGCCAACAAATCACTAAAACCAATGAATTGCATGCACTTGAGGTTTTTTATCCGCTTTGCTCCCAAAAAAGGAGCCCCCTTCTCCTCCTAAGCACATAACCAACTACCGTCGAAGAAACAGGATACACCTCTGCAGACGATCTTGCTGAATTATCGTTGCATAAATTAGTATATGTGGCATGGTCAGCTCTTGCACAGGGACGAAATTTCCTCGAGCTCTTTACCAAGAAACTCAGGGGCTTCGTGTGTGACAATAACACCGCCATTCTGTGGACCGTGGCGTCGTCAAGATGGAACCTTTTTTCTCTCGTGCAAAAAAAAAAAAAAGAAATGAAAGAAATGGACACGGCCCGTAACCGTCAGAATCTTCGCATCATTTGATGGGCCATATGTTCATCACCCAATGGCATCGCCGGGAAGACGGCAGCCTCCCAATGTGGGCTACCCGCAGACCTCCAGAAGTCAAATGATAAGCCGCGCAGCTCTATCCCTGTAGCCCGTCGTCATAATTCTGGCAAAAATTCGTACTCGGCTCCGTAGCTACTTCGAGCCTCGATCTCCAACTTGTCCCTCTCACAAGGCCTTGACAAGTTGGCCTGGCAACGGCGGCCTTTCCCGGTCTCGAAATGCTGATGAGTCGTGAGCACTGTGGCGGCCACGGTCTCGCCGCTGGAATATCTTAATTTGGTTCTCGAAGCTCAGAAAAATGGATTATGATAATCCAAGTCGGGGGGCTTTGTGGCTTTGCGTGCTCCGGCCACAGGCCTAAAAGAATTGTATTAATACTCGTCACACTAGAAGAATTGATACGATCATACACGGATACGAATGCACGCGAAAAATATCCCGTGAAAACCGCCAAATTATGTGGCTATTGAATATTACCTCTGGCTTACATGTTCTATTTTGTCAACATCCTTTCTCTTGGAGAGTTGAGACATGGTACATACTCGTACACACACTGCAATTACGTGACAGGATTTTTATTAGGATTATTACACTGAGCTAATGTTTTTTGATATATACTAGTACAGTTAGTACTCATAGTGTAGGATATGAGAAATCCAAGTATGCTTGTAGTAGTTTTTCTAGACATGGAAAAATGACTGCTTCTTTACCCTCCAATGCGTAACACACCAAGGTCCATCATTACGTTAATTAATCACGAACAAAGAAAAATACTAAGAAATTTGCTAAATTCGAGGTTTTGAAGAGTTGGAGGTGTTTAATTTGTTGTTCGGTTTTGTAGCTTTAGGTTGCAAATTCGACAACCATGGCAAGCATAAGGTTGTATGACAAGTACAAGTACAAGGTTGTATAACTACGTTTCAAATCATAGTTCACTTTATCTTTGTCCTAAATCAAACTTCTCTAGTTTGAATCAAGTTTACAAAAGAACGTACCAACATTTAGAACAGCATTTCACTTTGATATATTAAATTCACAAAGGAATCTATATATTAGTTAAATCCACAGCGATAGTGCATATTTATCTGATATTCTAGACGTTAATATTTTTTTCTAAAAACTTAGCTAATATCTAAAGAATTTTAACTTAGAATAAAGCTAAAGGCGAAGGAGGCGCACCGAGACAAAAAAAAGTAACTTAGCTAGATGACCTCGCCGGTTGTTATTGTGAATCCGTAGTCATCACCACGTACTGCAAGACGCGCGGTAGGTTTTGGAAAAAGAAACACCTCACTGTCCACGCTGATTATTCGTCGATTCAACCATTAAGTCACTATGAGCCTCCGATGTCGTCATTTGGATCGTTACTTTTTCTTTTAAAAGAGACTAAGAGAAGGTGAGAAATAAAGCAGCCACGTTCTTTGCTAGCTAGCAGTGCCATGCCAGAGGAACAGCTACGTGTGACTACATTATCTAGCACTTGCTATATATTATGTTCGGATCCAACGATGTTCGTCGTGGTTCATACAAGTTACTCAATATTTAAGAACGATTCAGACTATAAAAATAAAGAAAAATCTGTTTATATACTCGGTGGTATTATTTATCGTTTTGTTTTTACCTAGTAAAAATTGTTTCAAAGTAGTACGCAGAGAAGGAAAAAGTTATACGGAGAGTCGGAGAACACAGGATCATGCAAGAGTGCAAGCGCAGATGTATAGAAAATCGAGCTAGTAGAGATCAACCATTCCCAAAGCTGTTTGGTTTCCCCTTGGTATTCACATTCAGAGAGTTAAGAGAGAATTTTCCAAGGTTGAACTTAAACATTTTTGTTACCCCGCATAGATCTTCACACAGGTCGTTGATCGGCACGAAACAGACTACATAAATGTCCATCGCCTTTGGGTGTTAGTATCCACAAATATACTCCCTCAAGGTCCCAAAAGAATGTCGTTTTGGACATCGACACAGTCTTCTAAACATAAGTTTGAACAATATTTTTGGTAGAATAAAAATAAATATTATAAAAAAATTTATACTTTTATAAAAATATTTGGTAAGACAAATCTATATATATGATTTTCAACATTCAAAACTAAATCATATAAAAGTTATATATAATCGAAGTTTTAAAAATTTGACTTCTAACTTTTTTTAAAACGATATTCTTTACAGACCTGGAGGGAGTAACAAGTTTCGGTGCTCAAACACGTTCGCAACATACGGATACTACTTTCGTCGATGATGCCGGTCTCTGACCGTCGAACATTCAACCTGAAATGGCGCGCGCTGATCATAGGGCTCTATCGTCGTCGTGGTCACCACCGCTGAAAGCAAACGCTTCGCGGCGCGGCGAGCGCCGAAACGGACCGGTGGCCTGGTGCCGGTGATGGCACCACGTCCCCGGGCGGCGGCAGCCGTGCCGCGTGATGTGAAGCCGCACGCCACGGGCACGGGCACGACCACGACCACGCGACCCGGCCGTCGGGCCCCCTGCGCCAACCCCACCACCGAATCCCATCCCGTTTTCTATATTTTTTTCTGAAGCGACCAGCGCGACACGCACCCGCCGACTCCCCCCGATTAAACTAGCCATTCCGTCGGAACCATCCATGATCCATCCATCCGCCCTAGTTTATATTCGCGAAAAGCCAAGGAGGGGAGAGGGGAGCGTGGGAGGCCGTCCATGTTGCGTGTTGTTTAGACGGCGCCAAAAGGCACACAAACAAAAGGCAGGAGAGGGGAGGGGAGGCTGAAGGCGGGCACAAGCACAGCACACGCACGCGATCCACCACACGGCAAGGGAGGGCGGAAGGCTCCTGCTCGGTGCTCGGTGCTCGCCCTTGCTGCTGCTGCTGCTGCTGCTGCTTCGAGGCGGCTCGCTGCGTGGGTGGGGTGGGGCGTGGGGTCGCGATGAGCTGCGGGGGGCAGGCCGGCGGGTGGCTGCTGGACTACGGGCTGCTGGAGGAGGAGATCCAGGGCTCCGACCTCATCTACATGGTCGACGACCCGGCCGCCGTCTCCAGGTGGGTGGAGGATTTGGTGCTTTTGTCTGGTGGCTTGGATGGATGCATGGGTGGGTGGGTTCTTGATCGTGGGTTGTTGTTGTTGACTAATAACAGCCGGCTGATGGCTTTGCAGCGTGATTCTGGGGTTCGATGCTCCCAGGAAGGAGGATGGCGTAGCCCAGGACAACTCCGGCGCCAGGAAGAGGCAATCTTTCTCACCCTCTCCATCCATTTCTGTTCGTCCTTGGCGTGTAGTTAAAGTTAAGCTCGATGTTTCTTTTGCCTCTCAAAGAATAAAAAAAAGCTCGATGATTTTAGCACGCGGTGACGTGATCAAAGACTAGTTTGGGATATCTATTGCTTGTTTAATCGGTACTAGTAGCACCCTCTGCTCCAGTAATCTGGCATGCGAATTAGTACTACGGTACTTGATTAGATCATGACAAGTTCTCTGATTTTTTTTTTTTTTTTTTTGAATAAGGGAAGTTCTCTGATTTGGTTGAGATGAAACAGCAGACCACAAGTAGAGCTAGGTGATAGTAGTTCAGGAATTGGCGGTCTAGCTATTAAACTTGTCGTTCCCAGATAAAACCCACGGAGTACTGGATTTATTAAAAGGCTACGATGTTGCACAGAAAAAGATCAGTGTTGCTTTTGCTCGCAGACACGTTTTAGCAGATTTGCTGTCAGGCTCCACTTTGGGAGCTACGACCTCTGCCAATTCATGGTCTGTGGTCTGATTTCACTCGTACTGTCAGAGTCAAAACCACTAGCACTGAAAGTGGAAACTGTCCACATCGAAGATGCTGAGAGCCATCACGAACTCTTGTAATTCTTCCTCGAGTCCATGAGCGTAGATTTGACAGGGTTTCTCATCTGAGCGCTCTTCTTAGCAGATCCAGGCCGGAGTCCAGCGCGCCACCTGGCACCAAGGCTTGCCGTGAGAAGCTCCGTCGTGACAGGCTCAACGAAAGGTGTGTCTCAAGAGTTCAGAACTTTCAGTAGCCTATACGAATCTCCCATTGCTTCAGAAGTTTCAGACATATTATTCAGCGTCATGCCGAGTATGATCATCTCTGATCCGTCTCTTTTGGTGAACTACTCCAGGTTCAACGAGCTTTGCTCCATCTTGGAGCCCGGGAAGCCGCCAAAGGCCGACAAGGTCGCCATTCTGAGCGACGCTGCTCGCCTCCTGAGCCAGCTGCGCGCGGAGGCCCAGACGCTCAAGCAATCAAACGAATCACTCCAGGACTCCATCAAGAGCCTCAAGGTATTTTTTTTTATAACCTCACAAAGCACCTGGATAACTGTTAGTTTAGAGGGAAACTTTACTGTTCAATATGTTGTGGTGGCTGCAGGCTGAGAAGTCGGAGCTGCGAGACGAGAAGACGAGGCTCAAGGCCGAGAGGGAGAGGCTGGAGCAGATGCTCAAGGGCGTCAGCGCAGCCGCCGCTCCGGCTGCCTTCCTCCCGCACCCTGCCGCCGCCGCACCGCCGTTCCACCCGGCGGCGTTTGCTCAGGCCGGCAAGTTCATCCCGTACCCCAGCTACCCGCCGCCGGCCGCGTTCTGGCAGTGGATACCGCCGACGTCCCTCGACACGTCCAAGGACCCCGCGCATTGGCCGCCGGTGGCGTAACCGACCGAAGTGGTCATGGCCATTGGTGACGCGTTGCCACGAGCGAGCTTGCTCTGTGGCGTAGAATTTGACCAAAGCACGCCTGAAGAAAACTTCGGGGTGCTGATGATGATTGTGTAGTAGCAGTGTTTGTGCTTGTGTCGTGGATTAATACGAACGGGTTGTGCTAAAATTCAGGCGATCATCGCCGATTGGAGAAGTCTATGTAACAGCCATGATGTTAAAGCAATGAAGGCGATAATGTTAAAACAGGCTGTTTTGTTTTTTTTTCTAG
The DNA here is from genome assembly GCA_022530915.1 of Paspalum notatum. Lineage (NCBI taxonomy): Eukaryota > Viridiplantae > Streptophyta > Magnoliopsida > Poales > Poaceae > Paspalum > Paspalum notatum. The sequence continues at coordinate 33,613,778 of CM039692.1, forward strand.
AGAACAAGGGAACTTAAGTTATTTTAGACGAAGATCATTGACGAGAACAGAAATTTAGATAACAATTGCAGCCTATTGATACGATGAATGTAGCAAGGCTGTGTTCAGCGGAAGAATCAAAGGACAGAATTTGAAATGTAGCAACAGGTGGAGTTTCAATTTGGAGTGGCCCTCCCTCCTGGACTCTCAGTTCACGAAATCACGGCCCGAATAGGACATACTCCATATTATGAAGCAACGAAACGATAATAAATAATTAAGTTGGCACAAGAATGGTGATACCATGTAGGTTCGATCGGACAAAAAAAAAACTAAATCAAACAATGTAATCGGTTTCTCTGGATTAACCTACACGCACAGCTCCGGTTGCTCCCAGCAACGCTTTATTCTGGAGGTGGGTACCCAAACTCATACAGAACGACCCACCCCAAAACCGCAATAAGATGGTCTACACAATATATAGCAGCCCATGGATTCACCGTCCTCAATCTTGAAAAGATTCACCATTCTCCACCTCCTTGTCTGATGAAACTATCAGACATCACTGGATAAACACTGAATCCCGATCAAAGATCAAAAGCAGCCTGCATAGTTGCTTTGCATGAGTTCAGATTTACCCCTAAAAAATTTAACCCTCAACAATTTAACTGTATGCAACAGAACTATTGTAACAGCATATAAGTTGCAACAGGTTTATGGCAAATTAAGAAGTACTTGCCTCATTGCAAAGGGAGGTTCTTATGGGTGTATGCAACACCCTTGTCACCACTCACGACTTGCCCACTACCTCGCATGATCCTACAGGTTAAAATTGATCATCCATAAATATACAGTAATGTAGTAACAGGTCTCAAAATAGCAACGAGAACAAAAAATCTCTATACATACTGTACAGTTTGAAATTCCAGTTCAAAAGAGAATATATTTACGCCGTTTCTAAATTGTTCAAGAACTGGCTAACGAAAACACAGATCAGTTAAATTTTTCAAAGTTAAGTTCTAGGCTTTTAATGCCCGGTAACAGAGCCATCAGTGTTTGGTATGTTCATCGTTGTATGCGTAAATAAGCAAGGAGCTCGCATCATTTAAACTGCAAAACCTGGTACATTTTAGAATGTAGGGACCTTTATGTTAAAAACCATGAAAACTATAGCAGAAAGCCTCCCAGTCACAAAGTTTATCAAGTGCAGGGTATTTCAGTGAGAGCAGAGTTTATATCCTTCCACAAGTCAATAGACTAGATACATGGCTTACTTCCAAAAGGACTCTAGCAATAGCAACTGCACATCACTTTTTTTTCACTTCTGATAAATAAAATAGAGTAATACACATATGGCTGTGTAGTTATTAGGCATATGGTTCAGGGAACAGAGAAATAACAAGGGTAGCAATTGAATCAAAGCCACTTACCAGCGTGTTGTTAAGAGACCTTCTACACCCACGGGTCCACGAGCATGTATGCGTCCTGTGCTTATGCCAACCTATTCAAGATATTTCAAAGGTAACAAATATGAAGGTAAAAATGGTAAACAATCGCCATGACAACAGATACAGTAGCTTATCCAATGTACTCAAGATAAGTTCATTGGTCTAGAAAATTTCACTAAAAGGGCATAAAAAATAGGATGTACCTCAGCACCCAATCCAAAACGAGCCCCATCAGAGAACCGTGTGCTTGCGTTACGAAATACAGCGGCACTGTTGCAATTGTAGAAGTAAAACAACATGAGTTAGATAACTAATCATCATTGAATTCAGAACAAAAATGTCCCAAAATATAGTTCCTTTTAGCTTCAATGAATGTGTTTTGTATATATGTGATACATCAACATCCAAAACGTGGACGGATAGAAAGACAGCTAAAAGGAACTATATTTTGGGACAGAGGGAGTACACAGTAACAGCAAAAGAATTTAAAATTGCACAAATAGTAAAAAACGAATAAAAAGAAGGGGTGCTTATATTTAACACACCTATCAACTTGACGCAGAAAAGTTTCTGCTACTTTATCATCTGTAGTGACAATGCAATCTGTATGTGCACTGAAACGAAAAGACAAAGCAGATAAAACAAACAAATGGTTTACTAGATTTTAATTAGAGAGAGAGAGAGGGAGGGATAGAGAGCAGCAGCTCTAAATACCTTCCATAACGATGTATGTGGTCAATTGCTGATTGTACACCATCAACAAACTCAATGGTGCAGGCCATAGAGCTATATTCATGACGCAATGAATCTGCTTTTGGGATGCACAGTACTTCATGTGCAAAAGGCCCTCCATAAATAGCAACTCCTGCAATACACAATGTTTTTCTTTTCAAGCACAATGAAACAACCCACAAGGTCATACATCTATTATTAAAGTGGACAAATCAGCATGCCTTCATAATTCAACACGACACTAAGTGGTGAGCTAAGTGTATCAGAGCACCCAACATAATCTTATGTATCCGAAATACCAAGCATCTGCCAAGATACAAGAGATCTATACATCTGCTAACAAAATACTAACATTAGTTTGCATATATTACTGTGCACGTGATTTTATTCTTCCCCACAAACATACTTCTTTTTATGTACTATAACCTGCAACTTATTTCTGTGCAATCTTAACAGAAGCATATTATGAATATTGCAAAAGATTCACTACAGCAGTAAAGCTCATTTGATTCCACATCTGAACACAATGTAGAACAATAATGCCAAAGTAGCAAATATTATCCTGATACACTATATGCATTATTTGTATCAAGAGAAAAGGAGCAGATATATTTTAAGGTTCAGCTACAATAGTGAAACCCAAACCTTCAGTTTTGAGAGAGAGAAGTATGTCTTCAAGACCTGGAGCCTTTATAAGATCTTTATGAACAAGCAATGTCTCCTGCAGAAAAAAAAGGCAAAATACGTCATTATCTGATGAAATAAATTAAGGCATATCTAGACCCCTGAAAAATGAGTAGATACACCATGGGTTATGCTGAAAATATCACAACTACCGTGATGTTTTCTACTTTGAAAGTAAGTATGTCATTGGAAAGGAAAGGTGAGTTACAACTTACAAGGAATCAACATCTTAATATGGAAATGCCATTGTATATTAAGTTACTTTGGAAGAGAAAATGTTAATGGTGCATCAAGGATGACATGTCTATATATGATTAGTTGATTACGGATGAATTTTCTTTGGATTACGTAAAAACAAATACTAGGGAGTTTGGAGTGTTACTGGCCGGCTCAAGGCTGCACGCTCTTAAGCTGTCTATATACGTACAAATGAGTTACTTGGTTCTCTTGGGTAAATATGAACTAAAAGGGTTATTTACAAGGAAGCTGAAAAGAGTTGTGTTAACAAATTAGACATACCATAGCATTGCAGGCTGCTGGGTAATCAATTTTGGAATCCATCACAATTTGCTTTGCCATATTCATGTCAGCTGATTTGTCGATGTATACATGACAGATACCATCTATGGAGGAATATAATACAAAAATCAAACAAGTTGCCATATTGTAGTATTGTAGCAATCTGTTTGTACACAAAAAAATGAAATGAAAATACCTGCATGACCAAGGACAGGGATCTTAGTTGATGACTTGATTTGTGAAACCAGCTTATTGCTGCCTCTTGGAATGACAAGGTCAATGACATCATCAAGCTGTACAGTATAATATGAGTTTAGGCATATTGGTGGAATCATTATCTTAATACTATAGTACACTCACCTTTAGTAAATCAGCAATTTCATCTCTACTTGTAACAAGGCCAATAAGTCTTTCACCCACGTTGTCAGGAATGGCACCAGTTATAACCTGTAAGAAAAAAAGTTTCTTTGAGAGCACCAATCTAAACACATGTCATGTCAGCATGAGAAAATACCTTATGCAATATTGCGTTTGATCTCATGGCCTCTTTTCCACCTTTTAGGAGAAGGCCATTGCCACTTCGAATTGCTAAAGACGCGATCTACAGAATGATATCAAAGCTTAAAGATAGTTTTTTGATATGTTTAAGTACTAAGCATGAATAAGACACAAGGAGAAAAAGTATGGTAAATTATCATAACAAGATACCTGGACCAATGCATCAGGCCTGGACTCAAAAACAATAAGGAGCACACCTAAAGGGCAAGAAGTTTTCTCAAGAACGAGATCTTCAGCAACCTGAAAAAGGTACTCTTACAGATGTAACATTATCATTGGAAAAAATATAGCAGCTTTACCTTTGCTAGAGAGTTTATAAGCAATCACCTCTGTTCTTTTGAGTATCTGGTTGATCGGGTCTTCCATATTCGCAAGAGTGCGGATGGATTTTGCCAGGCTTGCTATCTGAAAATGATGAAACATTAAGCTGAATCATATGAAAAGAAAACACAAGAGAAAAACGAATGAATTAATCCAACAAGTAAAAAATATAAGAAACATGAAATCAATATACAATTGTGGTTATAATGTATGCTTGTATGCTTAAATATATACGGCTTACCTTCCCTGGCTTCAGGGTCAATCTAGCAACCAAAGATTTCTCATATCCAGCATCTTGTGCTGCAGCCACGTCAGCTTCATTCTCAGTTCTAATCAAATCCTCGTTTGACTCTAAAGCATCTGCAACATCTAATAGTATTCTTTTGCGTTCATCCGATGACAAGCTCTGTTTTATATGTCCAAAGAATTATTAGTATAAAAAATATATAGTAAAAAGAAATGGATGAAAGTACTTTGTATTTTCCAGCAACCATTATGTTGAGATAACATACCTGTAGACGCCTTGAACATTCTCTTGCAGAGAGAGCCATCTCACGAACACTAACATCCTTAGATGGTTCCCACAAACCGGCGTCCTTATGGAACAGAGTACCAATCTTCTCTCCTTGGAGAACTCTAACAATGCTTTGAGGTGTGAATCCACTTCAATCAACAATAGAAAGAAAGTCAAACATCTCAACATTCTTCGTGGAGACAAACATACAACTCACTGTCACAAGCTTACTATTTGGATTTGAACAATAGACAATATGAAAAAAAAAAACAAAATTGAACGTCACAAGAATGGATTCAGAATCTATAATATAAGGTATATGGCACATGGGAAAAGCAATTCTTCGCATCATTTCAGATGCAAGAAATGTAGGCCAAAACAAATACCTATCAGTCATTTTACCTATTACTAGTTGCATGTCACAGTGAAATTTTGATAGATCACATGGGAGTATATAAATGTGGAACTAAGCACAGGCATCATTCTCTTTGCTAAAGAGTAACAAGTGCAATACATACCTTGCAATAACAACAGGTGTGCCGCTGTTTGAAGCCACGAAAGCGGCCTTAACTTTAGCTGTCATTCCTCCTCTACCTACACGTGACTTGTCCCCAAAAGTAATTTCATTGTGATGTTTCTCTTTAATGTATGTGTGTATGATTTTTGATTGAGGTTCACTTGGTGGACCGCTGTAGAGGCCATCCACATCGCTGAGTAGAACAAGGAGATCTGCTTTAAGTTCTATAGCTAGAAGACCGGCTAAACTGTCATTGTCCCAAAATATACCAGATGAATCCTGCAGAAAGAAATAGTTAGCATCACAGCGAGTATACTAAAACCAAGAATTTTACAGTCTCATACATTGATGGTCCAAGTGTATAAGAACAAGCAAAACATTGCATTTATAGAGCATTATAAAGCAGTGCAGCAAAAACAGTTGAAATTTTGAAGTACAAGCAGTGCAGCAAACACAAACACAGTTGAAATTTTGAAGTACCACATGGTACAACACGCACCTCATATGGAGCTTTTCTAGTGCTGATTGCGTCATTTTCATTAAACACCGGTACAACTTTAAGATCTACCAATGACTCCACAGTTTCACAGAGTCTCTCCCGGAAGTTTGGATTCTCAAAATCACTGTCTGTCACAAGAAGTTGAGAAGAGGACACATCAAGCTGCATCACGAGAAATTCAACGTCAGAAAAAAGATGAACAGTCACAGAACCTTGTCAATAAAATTCAATAGCAAGTTAACAAACATACTTGGGTAAATAACATATCGTAAACAGCCATGAGCCCACTTTGACCAACAGCAGCGCAAGCCTTTCCATCCAGCTCAATCTGTGGTTTTTGCAGATCAGCAAAGCTGCTGTTGACAAGTTTCCGGTACTTGAGCCTCTGCCTCCCCACACCGACAGCACCTGAGGTCACAATAATCAACTCGTATCCAAGAGTGTTTAGTTCCTTCACCTGCATTGCCACGAATATAGAATATTTGATAAGAGTCTTTCCAGATACTTCGCCGTTGGTATAGCATTCTGAAAAATTGAAATTTTGAATCAGAATTGATACCTGTTCGCAAAGACTCCCAAGCCTGCCCAAAGCCAATCGCCCATCGTGTCTGGTAACAACTGCAGTGCCCACCTGTTGTGCGAAAGGTAAGGAAATCAGCGTTCGAAAAACTGATTCCTCAGTCGGATAGGTACTTTCCAAAAGTCGTTATGCGAAAGGTAAGAAAATCAGTGTTCAAAAAACTGATTCCCCAGACGGATAGATACTTTCCCAAAGTAGCAACTTTTGTGGTGACACTGCATAGAGCTATCATTCCACAAATATTACACGTTTTCGTAACCCACCCTCTCCGCTCTTTCCCTTCTTCGGGAAGGGTGTATAGAAGAAAAAAAATACAGCTCCCAGTGTTTCCCACAGAAACAGGGGACAACGCCAATAATCACCACACAGAAACAGGGGAGAAATCCAAAAATCACCATGAAAAACAGTAAGTTGTATTCAGATATGAAAAGCATCCACGAACTCGACTCGCGAGCGCGTCAGAATTCAGGCTTTCACATCTGATAGAAATCAAGCGCAACTAATAGTAGAAACAAAAGACGAATAAGCGAACAGCGATGCGTATCACGCGCATCTCAAATACGTCGAAGCCCATCACCCGTCACATCAAATGGAGAGAATCTAAAACCCAAACAAAACCCCTCCTTTATTATTCAGATCTAACAGGTCAACCGGGCCGCCGCCAACCCGATGATTACCTTTATTATGACGCGTTTCACGTCCTTGATGAAGCTCCGCGTCCGGTCCACCGCGGTGGCCATCAGGGCTGAGCTACAGTGAATTCCTGTAACACTTTGCCGTCGCCTTCCTAGAAGGCGGTCAGATTAGAGAACAGAGGTGCGAGGAGCAGGACGGCCGCTGGTCACGGAGTCGCAAGGGGAGCCGGGGAGCCGGGCGGGCGGCCGTGTTTGCTTCTGTCGCAAGGTCGGAGAAGGTCCTGCGCACCAAGGGCGGAGTCGCGTAGATGCAAGGGGAGGTGGGCAAGGGAAGCGGGCGGCCGGGGGCCAGGAGGGCGGCGGCGGCGGCGGCGGCGGGAGCGGCTCCGCTTCTGTCGCGAGGGGTGGAGCGGCTGGCAGGTTTATAGGGCCTGTTTCTGTTTGGATATATTTAACGCTGGACTAGATAGATCATGCAGCACGGCGACGGCTGAGGGGGCATGTTGATCTAGGAGAACTTTTGTGGTCATTGCAGTGCCAGGCCCAGCCTGTTGATTTGGGTGGCAACTCATCTGGACTCACATGGCACGCGGTTTTTTTGTTTTGTCTATTTCGTCAATCGATTTTTTGTAAGCCATTAGATCTGCATTGGATGGACGAGAATTACAGTGTATGACCATCATAATTACAGTGCATGACTATAGGAATTACAGTATATAACTACCGGAATTACAGTGTATGTCCACCGTAATTACAATGTGTGATTACTGTAATTACAGTGTATTGAGACAGATAGAAAAAAAAATCTGAACCGTTAGATCGCGATCTGACGGTCAAAAAAATCGATTGACGGTCAAAATAATCGATTGCTATCTCGACAGACTTGCACCTAATCTTCTACAACGAGGACTCTTTAGCAAATTATATACAGCCCACGTTGGATGGAGATCTATCGGCTCTAGGATGCACAGCTTGCTTGCTTGCACCGAAGCCAGCTATATCATGGTCATGCAATAGAGGGAACGTGTCATTGCCAGCTAAAGATGTGATTCAGTTCTACCAATCACTCAAACGACCTTGTCGTCCTTAAAACTATTTTCAACAGAGAGCATATCCCATCGCTAATATTTTAAACTTCTCTATGTTTATGTTTATAGTGTTTTGCATCCTCGTTTGGACTCTATATGCTGAGCACAACCTTATTTTTACTCTATGTTGCATGTTTCTTTCAACCACTTCCCATACAAAGCGAGAGTTGTGTAAATGAAGCCGCATGCGAGGATCAAATTTAGTATTCCTTGGTCTCCGCACGTCGGATTGGGTTAAGATCAAGTCACAGGTTGTAAAGGATGGCTCATGCCCGACCGTACCTACCACTGGGTTAGGTCGGATTGTCCCATGCACCCTTCACGGACGTTTTAGGTTGGATTATATTTATTTGCTTTGTGTTGGATTTTGGATCAAAAAACACGGATCGTGCTACGCTCGTCAATTGCTACGGGTAAAAAAATTACTTCAATTTGATAGCATGTGATCAGGATAGGATCGGTGCATGTGGCATGCCTGACACTAAAGAATTTTGAAGCATTTATCCATAATTATGTGTTTGCCGTGGTAAATCTGTCTTTGCACACTGCCTGTCTAATTGGACCTGTTTTGATTTATTTTTAGACTTGTTTATTTTATTTTTGATATAATGATCGGCAGTTCTGCTGGAAAGAAAAAGATGTGGCGTTAGAATTCACTTCCGGATTTGTGGTTCCGTTTTCCTTTGCTTTTTTTTTTTTTTTTTTGCAAAAGCAACAGCAAGATAACAGATGGCGTGCCGATTTCTCGTGGAGTCAATCCTTACGGCCGAGCCGCCGCGGCGCGTTACGCTAAAAACGGGGCCGCTGCCAACTGCCATGCTAGCACGCGCGCCACACACACGAACATTGAGACAGTGACCGCGAGCGATCGTCGTGTTCGTGTATATCACGATGGAATTGTGCAGGTGGCACGCACGAATGGTCAGGGATCGATCATTGACGATCGAGCACGATGGGTCGATCGATCCGCCTCGTCCTGGTTCGTGGCGAGCTCACACAGGACGCGCTCGTGGCCTCGTGGGGCACGGCTACAGGCTACTCGCTCTGTACCTCTGTGGAAAAATGTGGCGCACGCGACAAACGTCGTTGGCAGCCTGATTGAGTGGAATCTTAACTCAACTACTCCCTCAGTCTCAAAAAACTTATCACGTGTCTAGATTTCAGTGCACAAAAAATCATTCGTTTTATTAAAAAAATATTTGTAAATTTTATTTATTTTTTAACAATTATGTTTGTAATCATATTAAAAACATAGTTATAAAAAAATAATAAATATTTATAAATATTGTTTTAAATAAAACAAACGATTTACCATGTACGAAAATTGAAATAGCCGACGAAGTATTTTGGAACCGCGAGAGGAACCACCAGCATATGCCGCCGCCCCCTGACAGCGCCGAAAGCGGATCGGTCCACGCGCCCGCGCCTCAGCGTTTTGGCGCTTCTCGGCACGCCGCGACTGACAGGTCACAGGAGTTCCTCGGATTGGAACACTTGGCGGCGGCAGCCGGGATGCGCGGCAGAGAGGTCCGAGCCTGGACTCAAATTCTGTGCAGCGTTTTGCTTTGCCCAGATTCTGTAGAGGAAAACCTGGCAGGGGTCGAGTACGCGTTGGCTCAAGCGTGTCCATATCTACGGTTTTCTTGTGAACCCCCGGGTCTTCGGTGAAGTTTTGTTCACGTGGTTGTTGCAGATAGCGCTAAAATGGCGCGAGGGAGTTCCGTTCAATCTTCACGAGGCTGTTTGTTTGTTTGTTTGTTACAGGAACGCCATGGGCCAGGTCGCGGTCGCGGGCGGCCCAGCAGTCCAAAACTTTACAGCGCAGCTCGTCTCAGCCCGTATACTTACTACTAGGCCGACCCACCTCCCCGCCAACTATGCTCGGCCCATTAACCGGCCTCGCGGAGCGGCGGCGGCGCCCACTCTGCCACGCGCACGCCACCGCGAGCAATCTTCTCCAAGCAAACGCGGCCCCCGAACGGCCGAAGCATCTCTCGTCTGCACGCAGCCCACCCAAACTCCTCCGCGATTTCCCCAACTCCGAAGGAAGCGACGCCGCCCTCGCGCACGACCGGACCGGACCGTCTAGAAGCGTCGCCGCCGTCGGCCCGCCCGCCCGCCCGCGCCGTCGCACGCTCCCTAGGGTTTCGGCGGGGATCGATCGCCGGAGATGGACTGGAGCGCCGTGACGGCGGAGGACCTGGTGGACGCGCTGCGGGAGGTGGACTGGTCCACGCCGCCGCGGCCCGTCCCGGAGTTCTTCTCCCGCTTCACCGTCCCGCGCTCCTACTCCAAGTGGACCAGCCGCCTCAAGTGCAACCTCTACTAGTACGATCCGCCTCCCTCCACCTCCCCCTAACCCCTCGGCGCTGCTTAGCGTACTTTTCCCTGTGCCTCGCGCCCCATCCACGACTTGTCCGGGACTCGCGTGCTCCGCTGAATTTGGAAGGTTTTGGTAGGGATTTGTGTTGGCGGGCTAGATTTTTGGCTGCTTGCACTAGGATTTGCGGGCACCTGGAGACTAGATTGGATTTGTGCTGGATCAGGCGTTTTTCCTTCTCTCTGAAATGAGTAGATTGGAGTGTATGCACGCTACAGTTTGTATAACTCCTGTGTTAGTCTAGACTGTGTATGCCACCTAGCGAGTTTATGCAATCTCTGCCCTTGTTTTATTCCCTTGGCTCTGGCATAAGACGTCAGGGGCTCAAGTATAGGGAAAACGTATGCTGCTCATAAGAGTAAGCATTATATGTATAATCCCAGAAAGGTAGGTTGCTATGGACTGAGTTACATAAGAGGATACTGTGTCTGGCTGTGGTTAGCCCTTCTAAAAACCTCAATGAATTGGTAGTTTGATGACACAGATCATCAGAATAGTCCTCTGTGTTGACATCTGTAAGCTGAGCTTGTTTAATTGATTGCATATGCTGGATTATGATCTGTTCAAATTACGGGGATAAGCTCAGTTCAACCAGATTTTTTGTTTACATATGTGAAGCGGCTTACTCTCAGGGGGAGCAATGTGTGTATGCACATATTCGTGCATCAGTGCTAGGGGCTTAGAGCTTTAGTTTTGTGTTGGTCCAGACTGGTACCAATTAATTTATGAGACAAGCATGGTACGCAATATTTTCTTTGTTTTCTTTTATTTACTTTAGATATGTCCAGCTCAGAGAGGTTTACAATGCACTAGCCAACTTGTTAGATGGTTTGGACAAGGAAAATGAACTAGCGGTGGGCTAAAAAGTGCTGTCCGAGGTAGTATATTGTACTGTGTTTCTGGAATTAACTTCTTTTTTATCTGCAGCTACAGGACAAATTATTTCATCTTGATCATGTTCATCCTTGGTAAGTAAAATGATATATAAGCTTTCTTGTCATCCTATTTATAGGCTAATATTGACATGCTACCATGGGTATTCAGGGATGGGTTTCCTTTGGAAGCCTGTTGCTATCATTGCAGCTTTTATGACTGGACTCAGCATTGCATTTCTCAATGACAGGTAATTTGATTTTCTTTCAGCTATTCAGTTAAACAAGCTAAAAGTTCTCTTTTAGTCTGAACTAACAATGATATTATTCTATTTATACTTCTTTTGATAAAAAAATTCTGCTGTAAACTTCAGTATTGGCTAGCCAGTAGGTTTTTCCCCTGTATTTGGATCAATGAAAAGCTGTTCAGTGTGAAGCTGCAATTGGTGTCAGCCCTATGTTGCTAACTATATAATTTACTTGACATTTGGCGATTGGCATTGGCATTCTATTCATTTGATAGATAACCTCATTTGTATGTACAAGCTAACAATGGAACATTGACAAGTTGCAATTTTCTAGTTTAGTTTGTGCTCTAATTCTTTTGGTTACCCCTTAAGCCATAGGTCCAATTGGAGTGCGAGAGACTACAATATTATTTTGAAAAGCCTCACAAACTATTCAAAATTCCATGGAATTGCAAACGTAGACGAATGAATTCAAAGAAATCGATATGACACACATGGTTTCATATTTGACCACGCCAAACTAGGCCCCAAATTATACAGTTTCTCTGTCTGCTTGCATTTTTTTGTGCACCTTTGCCATTCAGTGACCAATATATTATTTTGAAGTTTACAGACCTAAAAGAAATATTCACTTAAGTTTAACTCTGCATGCTGCAATTTGTTCCATCAGAATATTAGGTTTTTGATACATGAAGTGCTCCAGATTTTATATACTAGTGTTAGTGATTTTGTTTTGAGAATACCGATGTAGTACTGTAATTTCCCTCTACTGTCCTTGTTCCTTGATTCAGTCCTAAGCTACCAAAAGACCAGATACTATGACAGCAATACTTTGTAACTTGTCTTTCTGGTAACAATTGATATATTGGGAGTTTTTTTCTCACACACGCAGGAGAGCTGCATATCATTGCATTTGTAATATTGGGAGTGTGAAAAACAACTGTATATCCAACTGTTTTCTCATTTGGTATAATTGACCCTGGCCTGTTATTCTGATTGGAGTTATCAAAAGATCAATAACATATCTGTATTTTGCATTGCGATTATGAAAAAAAGGTGTCCTAGGCTCCTAGCTTTTCAGTCATGGAATTTTCAACCAGATAATTATGATTCCCCTTGACTGTATTTGTGATACATAGATCTCATTTCTTTTGCCAGGAAGGCACCTGTTTTTTCCCTGTATGATTGTTAAATCTAATTATGATGTTTGGTATTTCAGTTTTGCAGTCACTTTCAATGAGAAAGTCACAAGGACAGTGAGACAATTTTCACCACATTTAGCTGCAAAGATGAGACCCCCGATAACGTGTGTATCTTAGATTCTGATGTTTCCTTTTCTTTTACTATTTTATTATGGTTAAATTCGAAGTAACTCTAATACCATTTTTATGACATCTAGCCCCGTTCTTCGTGGTCGACCGAGCTCAAAAAGATCGATTCATATTTGTGGGCGACCTCGATGGGTGTTTGTCCTGTTCTTTTCTGCAGGTGTGAAAACACTCGACTATGTAAATTGCTACTCTCTCTGTCCCAAATTGCAAGGGGTTCTAGGCCTCTGCTAGATTCATTCGTTACTCCATGTATGTGTATTTAATGTGTATAGATTCATCAACATCCATATGAACGTGGATGGATAAATAGAGAGGTAGAACCCCTTATAATTTGGGACAGGGAGTACGTAGTAGTATATCTCACCAGTAATCAAAAGTGACCACATGTTTTCTTGGTTGCAGTTAGCTGTATACTCTGGCTGACCTCATGCAGTCTTCTCACAGTGCTCTGGGCACTTCTCATTGCTCTATTTGGTATGAGCAGTGCATGGTTTAGAAATTTTGTGCATTGCGTGCTATTCTCTTACAATATTTTCTGATGTGCAGCAACTGTTCTTCATGCAAGCTTCAGAACACCTAATCTGAAAGCACGTCTGAATACATTCAGAGAGGAATTCCGGGCTGTTTGGCGGAATTATAGTGAGCTTTAGGATATCCTTCGTCTGTTTGTCATGTAAGTACCTCTTTTGCTGTCTAGGTCAGCTTATCAATATCTGTATTTGCTGCATCATTTGTTTCCATTGCATGCCATTTCAGTAGGTTAATGTTGACTCACATTTGTCTTGGTGGAAAGATCCCGCACTTCCATAGTTTGTTAATCCATGTATTTCTTTGAATGCAGGTTCATGTGGTAAGAGAAGGTGTCGTGCTGAAAGTGGTACACCACTGCATGGATTACATGCTGTTTGTGAGTTGTGCTGGGAGATCTAGATGAAACTGGTACACCACTGCATGGATTACTTGCTCTTTTGGAGGTGAATTTATGTTGGTTGATTCAGTACCGATCCCTCCAGGACAATAATTTTTCTTCCCTCCCTGAGCATTGGAGAAAGGATGGCATGTAAAGGATGTAAAAATGTACCCTGATCTCGATCAAACAATATGCTGTTTGTCCCTGATTTCCCTAAGTGAGACCTTATTTTGAAGTTCTTATTAAAACGAACAAAATTATACCATTAGATTTTGTTTTGGATGTTCAGATATAAATTAGATTTTTAAATCAATTTGCATACGCTGGCATCGCCATTCTTGTCCATATTCTTCCTACCACATATATCCCTCTCCCCTAATTATTGTATTCTTAGAATAGTTGGATGGGCACTCTTTTTATGCCTAAATGGAGTGACCCCACCGTCATTTTGTTGACAAAATAAAACACAATGAGATGCTTTTATTGATTTATTCCTCCGACTGGGTAAATATTAGGAAGCACTGCTTCACTAATCCGGCATGAGCCATTTGAATGGAACCAGTCTTTTTCTCTATCTCGAGACATCTGAACTAACCATATCTACGCAATCATATAGAATGGGTAGTTACAACTTGGCAGAGTACCACTGAGAAGGAACAAAATCTCAAATGAAGGCAATCTACAGCAATGAACCCCTCTTTTACTCGTTGTTGCTCTATTCCTTGAAACTCAAGCGAAGATTCTCACCGGTAGAGCACTAGTCCAATCAAATTGAGCAGTTCGATTATGTGGCAAAGCTTCTGTCACCGGCATCCCCCAACCCTGGAACTATAAAGCTGCGGGCACAATTCAACAATGGAAGATGTTAATCAGCAGAAGCAAGGGCAAATGGGGTATTTGTGCGGCAATAATATTACCCCAATACGTCCCAATGAGTTTTACCATTAGCTGATAAAGTTTAGAACAATACCCTTTCTCATTTACTTCGGAATCAATTGTTCCTGTGTACACATGGAGTCTGGAAAGAACGCAAAATTGTAAATATTTCATGTAGGATGAACTTGAAATAACACATAAGATCATCTATTCTTACCCAGGGAATTTGTTACTGAGTTTTTGCAGTGCAGGAGGTGCTGCAATAGCAGATACCTGAATAGGGAAATTGATAGGGTTAGAGGTTAATAAAATGGTCAAGTAACAAGCATATGGAAGTCTCGACGAACTTACAACTTTAATCTGCTTGCTGGTAACTCCACGCTCAATTAACAAGTCAATGGCAGCAACAATCGTCCCACCTAAAGAAAGAGGTTAAATGTATCGTATGATGCTTACAGATTTACAGTATGCCATGCCATTCTGATCGCATAGACCAATGGTCTATAATTTGTATTTCTATTCACATCTGAGAAAAAGGCATTGCACATTTTATCATACATCACAGCTAACAACAGTTTTTCATGCATAACATTGTTTAGGTATAGAAACTTCTTTCATTTTCCTTACGAGAAATTGGTATATTAAATTAAGAACCTTATGTGGAACAGAAGTTTATCTAGAG
Source organism: Paspalum notatum (assembly GCA_022530915.1). Lineage (NCBI taxonomy): Eukaryota > Viridiplantae > Streptophyta > Magnoliopsida > Poales > Poaceae > Paspalum > Paspalum notatum. The sequence goes on from CM039692.1 coordinate 33,629,151, forward strand.
CCTGAGGTTTACCGGTGGCCAGCACTGGATCAACAACAAGCACACGAGCCCCCTCTGGAATCTTGTCTGGCAATCTGGAACAAAAACAAAAATAACAAACATTATTATTATTTTTAATAGTGAGAAGAACGATTATTGGTGGTGCTCTAATTAGTGTAGGCATTTGAGGTCTTCAGCAGTGCTGGTAGAAAGAACAGATCAGCAAAATAACTAAATAAGTAAGGTGACATTAATGACTAACGCAAAATATGGTACTTGCTATAACAAATAACTAGTACTTGTGATTTAGCAAGATAGAATGGGACCTTTGTTTGTTAATAATTAATATTTCAATACCATACTATGCATTGGCAAGATGTTATGCTTCAGCAGTCTAATAGGTTCTTGTGACCCTAACGTGACAACCAAAGCAATTGCGCAAACTATAGCATGGGATAGTCCAATTGTAATCGTCCAATTACTCCCTCCAGCAAAAAATACCGACACTTTTGACTTTTGATGGTTTCAGGGCGCACCTTTGACAACTGTTTTCTATTAGAACATATTTATAAATTCTAATAATTTTGTGAGACCATGAAAGTATTTTCAAGACAAATGTCTCCACATGATTTTATGTTTCCAAAGTAAATATTTAAAAAAATACTGACAGTCCAAATGTTAATTGATTGGATCTCGGTCAAAGCATCAAGCATCACTGGATGGAATATATTTATAGAGCTTGCAGGACGAAGGAAACATACTTGTTCAGATACATCGAAGGTTGAAGTGTTTCTTCATCCCTGAGAAGGCCTTCATGTTTAAATGAAATGGAACATATAAGAATAATTGTTCATAGCTTTCAAGATGAATACCGGTTTGTGTAAGTAACCGAAATAGAACCACTAAAATATTGTATTTCCAGAGTATGTAAATAATTCTAATAATCTTCTTTTATTTATTTAGCACTTTCACAAATGCATTATTGGCAAGTAGAATACTAGTGTGACGTGAAGGTTAAGGGCTTATTTGGATGTCATAGTTAAAAAACTATGGTATCAAGAAACTGTGGTTCTATAAGCCAAAGACGTGGAAAACCTTGGTTTAGAAAAAGAAGTCCCAAATGGAGTTTCTGAACTCCAAAAAGTCTACGGTTTTGACAGTACGATGGGTTCAAAACCTAGAAGGTTTATTGCATCCAAACACCCAACAGCTTTTTGAAAACCAAACTATTTTGCTAACCTGTTGTCCAATACTCAAAAAAAAAAAAAAAAGATTAGCATCCAAACAGGGCGTAAGCACAAAATATATGGATATGAATCTGCACATTGCCAAATTTACAGCAAATCACCGACAAACATGCATGCACCAAATCTAGAATATCAAGCATTGGTTACTCACAGAGGGAAGCAAAATAAATCAGCTTGGAATTTCGTGAAGCTTATGTTAGCAATATGTAAGCATAAAAATCTTATTGTAATGTCAATTAGGAAGAACAGAATTTGAATCTTATTTGCGAAGACAAAAAGACAAAACGTTGTGTAATCAACTTACCAAGGTGATAAGTCTTGGTGGCTGGCAGAATTGACGAAGCATGTTCAGCTAGTGCAAGACCAGCTCTCAGTATTGGAACAACCTGTTAGACATGCTAATAGAAAGACTAAATATAATTGTAGAAACAGTACAAATGTCATGTCCAATATCTAATGTTAAGAAACAGACTCACCAGAACAGGCTCTCTCGGATCAATAAATTCAACACTAGCTACAGCTATAGGTGTTTCAATCTCTCCTGTGATTGTAGGCTGCAAGGGTACAGAATAATTCATCATGACTTCTGATGTTCTATCAACAATGAAGTGTTGATTCATGATTGGCGTGTCTGAGGATGACTGTATCTCACAAATCTTTTTTATCAGCCAACAAACTGTTAATGATATAGAAAAGATAAGGGAACAGGTCTGTGGTGTGATGGTGTGGGTTGATTCTCAAAATAACACAAATATGTATTAAAAAAAAGCACATGAGAAAAATGTGGCAATGAAAACATTCAAACATTGTTATGATGTTATTGTCACTCAACATTCTTCAAGACAAACATCATTATCCAAACCATGTCAAAACTTTTCTTTACACAGACTTAACTAGCACATGGCTGCATGCTAATTCCAACTTTAAAGCATTACATTACAGGTGCAATAAGAATAGCAGATAATGCTCAGACAAGAAAAGTATCTCAACTCGACAACTCACCAACCAATCTCTGGATGCTTCATATATGAGCAGCCGACCAAGCTCAGCCATGGCACTCTCTATGAAAACAATGAACAAATGCTCAGTGAAATCCTGCCATATTGCTTTGTTATCTCAATTTATAGCTGGGTAAATTCGTTTATTTAGCTTCCACTTCATCCACAGCAACACTTGCAAGCCATGTTCAACCAAAATTCGCATCTAATTCCCACAAACCAGGTGGGTTCATACTATCCAACTTCTACTAAGCAATTCAGAAGCACTCACTGAAGATGGCGCAGGGTGTCTGCTCGTTGCGCAGCACGGAGACCCAATGCTTTATCAGCGGGTGCGGAGGGACGAACACCTGCGGAAACAAACACGTGACACTCCCACACACCACACGAGGAAACCATCTAGGCGCGCACGCACGTGCCAGATGGATAAAGAAAAGCCAACGAACAGAGGGAGGCAGAACCAGATCCGCACCAGCATCTGGCCGCCGGATGTGGGCGATCTCGCGCCCGTGGCGGCGTCGGGGCTCGCCGCCCTCGCCGCCGTGGGAGGCAACCTCAGCGCATGGACGGGCTGCGGGGCCGGGGCGACGAGGGCCGCGGAATTGAGGAGTGCGCGGGACGGGAGGAAGAAGCGGGAACCTGAAGGGAGGCGCTGGCGCGCGCATGCGAGGCGGTGGAGAGGCGCCGACGCGACCGCGGCCGCGGCGGGCGCGGGCAAAGGCATCGCGAGGGCTGGCCGGGCGGGTGTGCGGGATGGCGAGCGAAAGCGAGAGCAGTGAGGAGGGGACGAGGTGAGAATGTGAGATACGGTGGGGTACTGGGGTGGCGGGTCGCAGCGCCACATCAGGTGCAAAGGATCTGCTCGGAGGAAACGTAAAGCACGCTCTTAGAAAACGTACTAAAATTAATTATATGTGATACCTCCGGTATCTCAAAGGCAAATAACACATGCATTTCATGTTCATCATTCCAGCACAAATGTATTGATATTGGTTTCAAGTGTTTGAATGCAATTTGAATGAAGAAAATTGAATTTGTTAGAGAAATTCAGTAATCTGATACTGCTGTGGTGCATAACTTAAAAACTAAAAGGAACTGGACAAAACTTTATATACAGAACTTGTAGATCATGAAATGTGTGACAACTTTGTTATATAATGTTTCCTCTGAAGGTTTTTAGTTTTTGAATTACAACTGAAATCAGTTCAGGATCAAAATCTAGGTAATCTGAACCTTTTCTCAAGATTTACATTTTCAATGTGCTATAAACTTTATTTGTGAAAAGTCTTTATACCAAAGTTGTATAAATTTTTATGGCCTAAAACTTTTATATTTGGACCTGAGCCTGTACCTCTTTATATTCTGAACTACAAGCGGGTTCCTCTGTGTCAATTCTGAAAGTGTAGCTCAACCTGAAAACTGCAAGTCTGAAATTTGTCAGCTTAACTCATTGAATCGACCCAACTTTGGCTGCTTATATCTCCCAAACCGTAGATGTTTTGACCTGAATGTTTATAACAAAGTTGAAGCCCTATGAACCACCTTTAATTTTTGTATAGACACCTTGGATCCTTTCTATCAGAATTTGGGAGAAAAACATGCACAAAGTCGAGCTCTAGGTTCGCTAAATTTCTGGATTTCGGGATTTGACCAATTCGACCAAATTTCTGCTTGCTATGTCTTGCAAACTACTGCGTTTTGGACTTAAATATTTATAGAAAAGTTTTAGACCTTTGAACCATCTACAACTTTTGTATTTAAGGATTCGTTCATTGCTGCACCAAAACACGGGAAAATTGCCAACGAAATCTGCTATGCGCGTGTACGTTTGTGACCTGAACCAGCTCCCATCATCCTGTCTTGCCTGCGCACAGAGCCACTTGGCAACCACAACGCCGCACCGCACGACACGCCCGTACCCACGCGTCGCATGAGCCCTGCGGCCGTCTCGCCCTGACCGTTCGACTCCTCCTCGATCGCCATCTCCGCCGGACGCCGCCATAAAGAGCCTGTCGGCCTCTCCCGGCTCTCTCTTTCGCCTCCCTTGTCCAGCTCGTCGTTCGCACTCCTCCATCCCGGCCGCGCACCTCCACAGCCACTCAGCGCTGCTGCCGTGGCTGCGCACGCCGCCGCTGCTCGGCGCCGCGCCCCACGCCTTGCCGTGCCGTCGCCGACGCGACGGCACGACCGCCCCCTCGTGCTCGTCCTGCGCCCTTCCTGGAACGTGTGTCCGGTGAGCTTCTTGTGATGCCGCTGTCCTCACTTTTCCATTCACATTTTCCGTTCTTGAAGCAGCGATGCACGATGGTTAATTGCAGGCCATGGCTGCGGCCACCATGCACACTAGTCGGCAAAGCTTCGAACCTTGCATATTCACACCGCAGTATGCACTCACTGATCTTTGAACATGGCAAGAGTTAACTGTTTTTTTTTTTTTTTTGGGTTAGGAGTTTGCTATTTCTTTCTTATGTCTCTGTGGTTCTCGTGCCATGAAGAAGATGAACAGTAGAAGCTAGGATGAACAGTGCAGGCTGGTTAGAAATCTTTGCATAGAAATACATGTGTGTTCTTGATCTTATAACAGTCACAGGAAATTAAGTATAGGTGTAAATGCGGTGGGATCAATTTTGTTTGCTTCACATTTCTGCACCATTAGTGAAAAATATTTGCATATGATTTTCTAGTGGTCTGAATATTCATAAACCAGAAACATGTATAAAAACCTATTATTAGCACCAAATTTCTGCAAACTTTAGTTCTGATGATTCCTTTGGGATATAGGCTAACCATGGGAAAATATGCGTACACATGTTTTGCAAGTTATAATGATACTTGCTGCTGTTTGCTCTATATGTGTCATGTCAAATGAAAAATAGGTATTCAACATGCTCCGTGAATCCCACAAAAAGTACAGTAGATATATGCTAAGGAAGTGCTTAGAAAAAAATTCACCATCTCTGTTGCTTGCTGTTTTGTTCGACTTTTGAAGATGTCAAATGAATATGCATTGTATTTAATCTCTTATGTGGTATTACACATAGTGCTCTTTAAATCTCGAGAAAATCGCAATGTGTGTTATTATCTGTAGCGTCCACTAAAAATACTCCATAAGCAGAAAAGACACTTTTAATCCTGTATTTTAATTCCTAGTGCTAATGCAAGATGAAATTATATGCCTAGTTGTTCATGTATATAAATCCAGTAATATTTACAGTAGTCTCATGTTAATTTAAACTGCTCGTATATAAATTTTTAGCACCAGATTTGATCTATAACTCCTGTTACGAAAATATGAAATTGGTTTTTGTTATTGAAATGTATGAATTTTAACTCCTGATTGTTTGCTCCAAAAATTCTGAAATTTTTCTGGTGAACTTGTTACCGGCATATGTGCATGCTAGCAAAATTTCGTGACCATTGGATTTGTATAATTCCCAGAACGAAAATGACAGATGAATAGAGTAAATAAATGATTTAAGCTTGTTTCTCCTTATATGTTAAATTGTATGTTTAATGTAACCAATTACAAATATTGATTTTGCTGCTGTTTTGGTTATTTTTAGGTCTGATTCAAAACTGATGCTACATGGTTGAGTTGATTTAGTAAAAGAAATTTCAAATTTGTTTGTATCTTGACGAATTTCCATTGTCTATGAAGTTTGGTACGATCTTCTATACTTGTATGACTAAACAAAGATTTATTTCCTGAAACCATCATTTCCATAAGCATGTATAACCATTGCATTTGCATCGATACATATAAGGCTTCTAAGTACGGTAATCTCTCGAACAGGAGTTCGGTTTTCTATCAAGATGAAGACGGTGGGTCGCTGATTAATTCCGTCTCTGTTTCAAGGGATTGTCTGGGGCAAAGCCCCACAACCCGACAAACTAACATAAATTAGTTTGTTGGTTTTCTTAAAAATAACGCAAGGTAGGCTCCTAAGCATATCACCTATTTAGAGAGTCCTACAATCTATTTTTCTATGTGCATTTACGTTTAAGAGTTGATTAAAACCCACGTGCATATATCCCTGAACCCAACTAGTATGAATAGATCGAAATTTATGCTTAGCCATGCTTAGTAACGGTAGAAGTCGAGTTACTCGCGAAAGTAGGTGATACTCATTTATTACTATTACTTGGAGATATGAATTTGAATCATGAACTTGAAATATGACTATTAATGATGAAAATGTGAGACCGAGCGGAGCAAATGAATTTTTATATACGATGGTGTAGTATTGTATTTGATTATGATGAGATATTTGTGGCCCCGCCTGTGTCAATTAAGGCCCGTCCGTTGTTCGCGCTGGGAACAGCATTTAATTTTACCAGGACGCATAAATTACTGAAGCTCTACCTCGACTAAACGCGAGGTTGAACAGTTGCTTGCCGGCTGCAAGGAGGGATGTTGGCTTGGGTGCTCATGCGCGAGACCCTTGAGTCTGGCGAGCTCGGTTCATACTCGAGGGTGGACTTGGCCAGGGTAGGTATACGTGCGAAAGTTACGGGTAAGTAAGCATATACCGTGCGGTTTGAAATATTTTCGGAAATTAAAAATCGATTCGAATCGCTGTGGTTCGCCAGATGTCGAGTATGCTGTATCACTGACGTTCATCGTAGTTGTTGCCATGGATTATGATATATGCAAGTTATTTATGATGATAATTTATACCTGCTTTTACATATATGCAACATGTTTGTTTTCATTATAATGTTCTAGTTGCTAGTTGCAAACTTAACATGATAATTATGTTGGATTACTTAAGCTTATGCTTTAAAAAAAACTTGAAAGTAAGGACGCATTTGTAGCAAGCTTATGCGGGTTAGAAGTCAGCCAGTCCACATAAAGTTTTGCGTACTAAAAATGTGTCGGGTATATAAGACCCACAGATAAGTCCTACCGAGTACCCCACGTACTCAGCGTTGTTGTTGATTTTTTTTTTCAGGTACTTGTGTGATCGAGAAGGACAAGGGCTCAATGTCATGTCTCGGTGCTTTAATTCCGCTGCACTACTTTCTACTTGTAATATATATTTTGCTGCGAGTCTATTTTGAACTCTATATCAGTATGGTTGTATAGTATTTGAGCAATGGTTTTTGTAAAATCAAGCTATGTTTGTATGAAATGATGGGTTGTTGTAATCATTGTGGCTCATTCTTGAGTTTGATGTGTATGATGTCGGTCCATGGAAAGTTTTGGTTAAATCGAGGGTCCTTCGGGGCACTCGACGGACAACCGAGCTTATGCCGTTTCAAGTGTATTGCAAGCCAAGAGATGGCAGATGTGCTTGAACCGGGTTAAGTCGGAGGTTCCGCCACATTATAAGGCCAATTTGAAAAGTATATAGTTTTTTTGACTCACGCTAAAAAACTGAACTATTTCATGTCGAATTACATAGTTCTATATATACATATACTACGTTGCAAAAATGTTGACATACAAATTAATGTTGACGTATAAATTGGTTATCCAGTGACTCCCGCTGCCTCCTCCGCCGCCCACCGTTAACCTTTGTAACTTTCTCGCCCCCGCTGCCTCTCTATCCTCGGCTCCGGTGGCTCCTGCCGCCACGGGTTAACCTTAACGGCGGACCTCTTTTCCGTCCTCCTCACTCCCTGTGATGCCCCTGGCATCTCAGAAGCCGTACACACAATTATACGTAAACTAATGATGAATTAAGACTAAATCATGCTTAAGAGAGTAATGAGGGATTGGTAGATAAACCACTAAGTCAAAATTTTCTCAAATCTGAAATTTTAGCTCATCCCCAAAGTTGATTCTGAAATTACTTTTGAATTCACTATACAACTTTACATTCTCCCTTTCTATGAAATGAAATTGAACTTTTTACCTTTCAAATGCACCTATTGTGGAAGTGATTGGCCTTCATTTGATACTTCAAAAGTTGAAAACAAGAAAAGCTTTACTTAGAGTAAATCTGCTGTTTTACCAAAATCCTAAACAAGATTAGGGTTGTATTTCAAAATATGTTGTGATTTAGAGGAGGATCATATTAACAAATTTGTAGGTAATGATCTAGGAAACAACTTTGTCAATATGAGTCAGGTCATAATATGAATTCAAATTGGTCTTTTCAACCAATTTTTGTCAGCCCAGAAACACACCCCTACTCTGTCCAGTTTGGTAATTTGAGATTTTCTTACCCATAGAGCCATTTTCATGACCTGCCCTAATGAAATGAAATATAGTTTAGAAAGTACCCAACAAATTTGTCAAAAGGAGCAAGTGGAGTTGAGGCCTATAACTAGGGTATTTTCCCCTCCCAAGCAGAGGACCTACCCTGTCCCTACCTATGGCTGCTGCATAAATTCAAACAAATTTCATATTTCCATGCAGAATTTGAAATCATGCCTATTGACAAAGTTGTAGAGTTAAAAGATCAGAACAATTCATCTAATTACCACTTTCCCAAATTCAGTCTCTAAATAGGTTAAAATGGCAATTTACAGGAAGGGAGAAAACACAAATAAAATGGGTCTTCCTCTGAGTCACTGACCGGTGGGGCCCACCCGTCAGGGTCGCCCTCCACCCCGGTACGACGGCCGCCACGGTGACGCCGGCGTACAGCGGCGTACGCCGCGCCGCGGATCGACGTCCCCACCGCGCCTCGGCCTCCTCACCCGACGCGCACCCGCGGCTTTCTCCACCCGCCCCCTCGCCCTCGCTCTCCCTCAGCCCTCTCCCTGCGCAGCGCCATGGCCACCATGGCCATAGCTCGGCGTGAGCTCGCGTCCCCGCTGCTCCACTGCCTCCCTGCGCCCTAGACCCTCACCAACGCATCCGCCACGACCCGGCGCACCCACCCCGCTAGACCTTGCCGCCGTTCCTCTCCCCTCGGAGTAGATCGAGCCGCCGCGCCGGGCGCCGCGCGCCACGGTCACCATGGCCGGCCCGCGGCGAGCTCGGGCCAATCACCCCTCCGGTGATCCTCGTGCCTAGCCGACCGGCGCCCCACGCTCGCCCCGACTCCCTCCACCGAAGCCCCAAGCCCTAGGCCGCCGCCGTCGGCCCTAGCCCCTTTCCCCACGCGCGACGCCGCGCGCCGCCCCGACGCACCCGCGCCACCCACGGGCTCGTCGCGGAGAACCCCTTTCGGGCCACCACCGCGCCTCCACTCCACCACCGCCGGCTTCGCCATCCCGCCGCGCACCTCACGAGCCCACCCTCGCCGCCTCTCGGTGCCCGAGCTGCCGGAATCGGGGCCGCGCCACCGCCTCCGCGCGCCGTCGCGCCGCGCCGGTTCATCGCCGCCGCGCCGCCTCCCCACTCCACCCCGGACGACGACATCAAGGGGGAACGGACGCCCGCGGACGGGAACACGTCCCCGGACCCGGTCGGCTTCAAGACCGGCCACCACGCCGCCGGCGCAGCCCCGCCGTTCCCTCCCCGCGCGCCGTCTCCCTCTGACTGCCCGAGGAAGAAGAAGAGAAAGGTGAGTTTGCGATTTAGCCCCTGCGGTTTTGTGTAATTATGTTTAAGTCCATGCGCTGTGCAGAGAGTCTTACGAATCTTACGGTCTAGCCCCTAAAGTCTACGGATAATTGCGTATAAGTCCTTGATCTATATGATTTTCTATTTATTTCATTAATAAAGCGGCTGAAACTTTGAAAAATCATAACAAATCAAATAAAAATCCAAAATGGACAAACTCAGTTGCGTTGGACTCCTCTGGAGTAGATCTACGTGATAGGTATGATGTGGAGGTGTGAAATGTCTGTTTTGCCCTTGGTATTGTTGCATGCAGGATTAATTAGGATAAATAACAAAAGTGGACTAAATGAACTCCAAATGGCATGAAACATGGACAGTAGTTTTCTTAGGGTATTACAACACTATGTGAATTTTTGTAGCCCTAGCACTTGCGGTTTAATTACCCTTTTGCCATTATACATGTGTATGTGTATTTATTTAACCTAGGAAGTGGAGGCTACAAAGAATATGCTCAAATTAACTCTTTAGCATTTTTCATATACTTTAGGTAGTATGAGTGTCTCACCGGTAAAATATGAGCCCCTGCATGTTAAGAGTTAACGGTGATTTGAAAATGACAAATCTTGACTTGGGGAACTAGATAAATGGAAAAGATGGCTTTAGGGTGCTAAGAGAATTCCACGAAAAATGTGGTAGCTTGTGCATGATATCTAGTTCCCAAAAAGTATATTTGTGCATGTCTCTCATGATAATGGAGCTGTGTAACTACGGGAACTCAAGTGCATATTTTAACTCACAAATGCGCATGTGTGAGGATGATTAGGGTCTATAAGATGGTGTAGGCCTTAGAATCAATACATGTTCATATGTCCTTTTATATGCGATAGTTGTAGTGCATCTCGGGGATGGTTCGTATAGATTCCTAGTAATAATCTGAGTCCCTTTCGTGTGGAGCAAGTTTTACGTAAGGAATACTTAAGTAAATTGCTTAGATAATAATTCCCATGAATATATCTTTTACGCATATCATGCACGCTTTTGCATTCGTTACGCTTATGTTGCACTATGTCATGCATATAGATTCCGCGAACGAAGGACCAACGCAGAAGCAGTCACGAACCCAGTGGCCGGAAGACGAGCCCGTGCACCCGGTGCCAGAAGACGGCGTGTCGCTGATAAAACCGTCCCTGTTTCAAGGGGTTGCCTGGGGCAAAGCCTCACAACCCGACAAACTAACAGTAGCTTAGTTTGTTCAAGTTGTCAACAACGAAGGTAGGCCCCTTAGGCATTTTCACCTATCTAGGGAGTCTCACCACCCTATGCTTGTTTGTGCATTACGTTTAGGGATTTTATGAAACCCCACATGCATAAATCCTTGATGCCCAAAGTAGATAGGATAAAACGAAGTCTATGCTTAGCCATGCTTAGACGGTAGAAGACGAGTGAAGGTATTCACTCGCGAGATGATAGGGCCTACAAATTGTTTTTACAAATCCTTGGATCGAAAGGCAATCTGTTATGACTTGATGATAAGTTGAGACCGGGCGGAGATATGGTTTGATATGATGAGATTTGTGATAATGTGTTGGTGGACTCCGCCCGAGTCGATTAAGGCCCGTCCGCTGTTCGCCTGCTGATTGGCATAACATTGCTAGAGTGCTTATCCGGTATATGGGGCCGGTGAAACCTTACTTGTGCCATCCAAAGAACAGAGACACGTTCCTACCCACTGGTTGCGAGGAAGGTGGTCCGGGGGAGCTTGGTACTCATGACAGGGAGACCGGGATGCTGGCAGGCTCGTCATGGGGGCACAACCCGGAGGTCAGGCGGGAGTGAATCGAACTTGGGATGGGACAAGTGGAGGCGGGGGACCATATGTGGAAAAGCCGTCGTGTCAGTAAGCATATGGGCCCCTGGCATTTTTAGTTATTCCCGGGAATTAAAAATCGATTCGAATCGCTGATGCTCACCAGGTGTGAGAATGCCAGATATCGCACACGGGCAACGTAGTAACAACTTAAATACTTTATGCTTATATTCATGTTTTATATACAACATGCTTGGATAAGTATGATCCGTCCGTCTATTCATAGTGCTGCCCATCCACTGAGAGGAGGTTGATGGATTTGGGGGATGCTTCGAGGTCGAGGGAGAGGTGACCCGACGTATAGGGGCATCGCTCCTGAGACGGCTACTCCCAAAAGTTCGATGGGGGCTCTATAAATCTTGGGACGGGGCATACGTTCATGTTTTATTTTTCTGCAAGATTTTCCCCTATGATATTGTTGATAATCATAACTAAGGGGTAGCAGTTGTCAAATCCTGCTATCTTATGGTAACATGTTTTAAATAAACAATCAATGGCACCAGCGCGAAGAGGACGACGAGGGGGTTCCGTTCCGGGTGTTCCGGGCAGGAGGTGCTGCGCGGACGAGGGACGGCCACGGACGCCATGGCCGCCGGCCTCGGGTGCTCGCGGGGAGCTCCGCTCGTGCGACGGAAGGACGGGAGGAGGTGGGGCGGAGGTAGAGGAGGGTGGTGTGGTGGTGTATGTCCGGGGAATCGATCTGTGGTGGACGGTGGAGGGAGTATTTCGTCGTTCCCTTGGCCACGGTGAAGAACAGAGCGAGGGAGACGGTCATGGAGGAGGCAGCGTCGGCGCGGCTCGTCGAGATGAGCGGCGCGGGCGGCACCAGTGGGAGCAGGGAGGAGGAGCGGCACGGGGTGGAGAGCAAGCGGCGACGTCGGCGCGGCTCGTCACGCGGGCGAGCGGCGCGGGCGGCGCAAGATGGGAGTGGGGAGGAAGAGGGAGAAGCGGGGGAATGGCTCGCCGGGGCTCGTCTTTATGGGCACGGAGCAGGGCGGAAGGGGGAGGATAGAGGTGGCGACGGGGCGTCGGGTAGTAGGGGCCGGTCACCGGGGGGGGAGAGAAGTGTGCACGCGCGAGGCGCGCGTGGCATCGCGGAGCGCGGCGCGGTGGTGATGCGGGGTCGTGGCGTCGTCCGGGGCCCGGGGCCCGGCGACAGGGAGCGGTGAGCAGCTGGCGCGCGCGCGTGGCGTGCGGCGCAGCGCGTCGCGGCGCGCGGCGAGGTGCTGCGTAGAAGGAGAGGAGGAAGGTGAGCGGCTGGGCCGGCTCTCGTCTTGGGCCAGGGCGAAGGAGGATGGGAAACGGGCCGGGGGGGGTGGCGAGGCCCACGCGAGAAGGGGGAGAGGGAGTGGGAGTTGGGCCGCGGGGAGGCTGGCCGAGAGAGGGAGAGAAGTGGGTTTCGGCCCGAGCGAGAAAGAGAGAGGATTTTCTCTTTTTTTTTTCTGAATTTGAATTTGGACAATGGAATTTGAAAGGATTTTGTGGAAGGATTTTGTGGGGAATGTTTTGGAAAATATTTGAGGAACTTGAGACGATTCTTGTTGAGCTCAAAGAGGTACACTTGCACTCAAACAACAAGCTTTCGAAATTCATTTTGAATTAAGGGCGAGACTAGAGGGTGATTTATTAGGGTAAATTTCTGGGGTATTACAAACCTACCCCACTTAAAAGAAATCTCGTCCCCGAGATTAGGGTAGAAGGGTTTACAGGGATAGCTTTACTTCAGCTAAACAACTTCTGCTTATAACTGAAACTTAAGCTTGCACGAACGGGAGATGGAACTTCTATAACAAAAAGCTCTTGCTTGGACTTGATCCTCTTTTTCATTTCTATTTTCTTCATTCCGGAATTTTTGCCGTGCAAATCTTGCACATGCAAAAGAGATTTTTCTATCTCTTTCACCTCATGCACTTGGAAGGTTGCTCTGGGCGGTAGCGGTAGGAAATCAGCAAGGCACTTTCTCTTCCTTTATTGGCCGATTTCCTTGGTGGCATGTACCGGCAACTCATGTATCCTCCAGAAATTTGCATGCCTCAATTTCTAGGTTTCCCTTCATCAGAACTAGCAGAAGAGAGACTACCCCACTTAAAAGGATTAGAGTACCCTTTAAGTGGATTAATATCCCTTCTGGAAGCGGGGAGTTGCCGGGGAAGAAGCGGTCATTTGGGATAAACTTCTTCATGTTACTTTTCTTTTTATCCCAAGCGCTTCTGGTTACTTTTCTCTTTATCCCAAGCATAACTTATTGCCTGCTTGTTGTCTTGATTCCTTGCTTGCTTCTTGGAGCTTCTTCATCTGGGGGCCGCTTTATTAGCAGGGAGCTTCTTCTTGCTTCTTCTCTGCCCGTGGGAGAGTGACTAACCGGAGGAGGATTAGGAGGCATAGAACGAAGATCTCAGCAAAGACTATGTAGCGAAGTGGAAGGCAAGCTCTGGTTTCTGGGTTCATAACCCGAGTGGATTCGGTGGAGGGTGTGGGTAGCAAGGCTTAGTCTAAGTAGACAATCTCACAGACGATTGTCTCCTTGGGGGGTGGAGAACAAAAGGATGGCTATCCGGAAGGAGACTTTGATTATGTTGATGAGGACGATCAATCGGACGAGAAGGGCAAAGAGGGTTCCCAAACTCATCGATTCTGGGTGGTGTGGGCTTATCTCTCTTGTTTTGCTCTCAAGGGAGGGTTTGATGAATCTTCCCACAAAAAAAGGAGGTACATGATGAGAATGAGAAAAGCAAGAGCGTAGAAACCAAAGAGGACTTGTTCGATCAGAGAATCAACGAACATCTGGGGAAGGATTATTTTGATTTAGCTGGTGGAGGGAGAGTGTTATGAGCTTGCTCGGCGGGGTGGATGAAGAGCGACGTCCGGGGGGGTGCTTTTATGGACGCCCGGGAGAGTGGTGATTACGGTGCGGTGGCTTGTGCATCGAAGGGACATGAGCGGTGGGGGTGGTGTTGGTACACGCGGCGATCATGCAGGGAACAAGGGTAGTGGGGACCGGGTTGCGGTTGACAGCGGCGCGGAGGTGTGCTGCAAAAGCGGCAGGCAGGGTACGAGCGGATGCATGCGGCGGCCTGCATGCGATGGTGTAGGGGCCGGTTTCGGTCGGCAGCAGCGTGGGGGTGCACTGCTAAAGCGGTGAGCGGGGCACATGCATGCCTGCATGGCGGCAAAGGCAAGTGGGTGGCGGGGGCAGGCGCAGTGGGTGCGGCGAAAAGACAGGAGCGGCAGCTGATAAGGCGGGGAGGTGAGGGCGGTGGGAAGACGAGAGCGGCAGGAAACTGTGGCGTACACAATTCGCTTAGGGATTGTAGTATGCAGTGTCTCATCCGGTCTTTTCCTTTTTTCCAAGGCACTATTTCCTTTCACTGCGTACACTTTATCTCCTCGTTTTCTGCTGCTCGTACTGTACTTTCTTGGACACACTGTTGTTGCATGCTGACTGACTGGTTTGAACAAGGCTTCTTGTAGGCGTTTTGCTTCCTTTTAACAGACGTTTTTTTTTAAGGTAAGAAGGGGAAGCAGGGATGAGAGTTAGGTCTACAAATGATGTGTTCTTTATTAGCAAAAACTCCACAAACAAAACTGCAAACACAAAAACGAACACACTAACGCGACTACTCACGCAGGACTCCTTTCAGCTTCTGCTGCTTGGAGGCTCGGTCTTGCACTGGTGGCTGACCACTGGATCCTTCTCCTGGGAGCGAGAGCGACAAAAAGGCGCCCATGCTTGCTTTATCTTCTCGTCTGTTGAGGTCTTCTGGGTTCTTATCACTGGTCTGCATGTGATTGAGCAGGAGGGCCTGAAAATTTCCAGGATGACTCAGTATTGGTTGGTTAGGAGGGTTTGAACTTCCTGCCATCATGGGGTTCTGTATTTCTCCTTGAGGTGGGTGGCGAGGACCGGACATGGCCCTTACCCTTACTCCATGACTGAGAGGGGAGTCTGTTACTGATCCTGGATGCATCCACGCCCTCTTATACTTGACCAACTCTCTTTCTGTGTCTTGGTGTCGGTCTACCAACCTGTCATGCAGGCGGCTCAGTTTTTCATACTCGTCGTCCAGGGCGAGCAGATACTGGACCAGGTAGGCTAGGGTAGGATCTCTGGACTTCTTGATCTCTGTCAAGATTGCTGTCCTCTTAATCCAAGTACTAGCACGTTGGTTCACTGGTGGAAAGAACCTCATAGGGCTGCTTTGTACTGCCCCATGGTAGGTCGAGCATAACCTTTTTATTGCCCCACGAGCGGCAATGTGGCAGGCTTCTAAGAATCCATTGCCGATGGCTCTGCAGTACCAACCGTTGAGATTGAGGTTCTCTCTGATATAAAGTGTGACGGTCCATCCTCGTTCTTCCCTTTCGGGGAATGCTAACCCGCAGTACTCCGGGTATCCTGGAATACTGAGGTACCGCATGGTATCTCTTAGCAGCTCGGGAAAGCCACTTTCTTCTCGGCAGCAGCTGACATACTCGGCAGATTCCATCTGAGCAAAACAGGCCGGACTCGGCTTACCACTAGCGCAACAGAGGACAAAAGCTACAACACAGACGACTACAACAACACTGCAAGAAACACACGCGAACTAAACGATTCACTCTTACAGAGGGTGCTAACCTAAGTGGAACAAAATTTCCACTACCCACATGTAAGAGGAGAACTGGGTACAACTAACTGCGGACCACACGGCTTCACTCCCGGAGGGCACTGGTGACTTCATCCGGGGATGACTCCCTGGATCTGCTGTTGACCTCTTGCAACGACGGGGGCCAGACTACTGAGTCTTCTTCCTGGCGGGACGAGGCAGAGCTGGATGGTTCTGGGGTGGACTCCACAAGAGGAGACGCAGCTCGCGTCCTCAACAGCTCTTCCCAAGGCAGCTCACTGAGTAAAACAGGACTTGGTGGCGGAGCTCTTGGGCTTTCTACTGACAACGGGGAGGTTGGTGCAGCTTCTAGGGTTTCTGCTAGCTCTGGTGAAGGAACTGGGGAGAGCTCTGGGTGATCTGGCTCACTCTCCTCAACTGGTATGCCTTCTAGGATCGGAACTCCATCGATGAGGTCTTCGACCTTTCTCTTCTTTATAGGCGTGGGGATGCCTATGAGCGTTGGAGGTTGCTTGGCCATGGCTGCTTGTATTGGGGCAGTTCTTGAGTTCTTCTGGCCTTCTGGTGGGCTTTTAAACACCTTGCCGGCGTGTCTGGGGCTGAATCCTGGTGTCCTTTCCAGACAGCAGACACGGCGTTAGGCACCGCTCACTGTGTTGCACTGATTCAGAGGGGTTCTGCATGCACGGTCCCTTGTCCACTGTGCTGCATGCAGGGCCATTCAAGGCAAGGGAGGCGGGAAACACAAGGAGGGTCACTTCCTTGTTTCCCGGTGCACGTCACGGTCATCCATAGGGTAGGGTGCCACTTTTGACTTCCATAGGGTGTGCACACCTTTTGTTGCAGACAGGTTGAACACGGTCTTCAAAGCGGGGCACTTGACTGAGGAAGGGGAAAAGAGCAGATAAACTCGTTTTGAAACGGAGTAAGATAAGGAGTAGAGGTGTTTTTCAACTGATTTTGGACTCAAAAACCTTTTTCCATCCTAGGGTTACGTCCTACGGCCAACTTACGGCTCTGATACCACTTGAAGCGTCCCAGCCCTTAAGCAGGACTAAAATGTGTATTATTACCATTCCCAGGAGTTGTGGTAATCACATTTGTACATCAGATGTATTCAGATCCGCCCTAACGGGACAGACCAAACGGGGCGCAGCCCGAAAACACTGCAGCGGAAAACTTTAAAGCGCGACCCATACTTTCCCACAACACACAGTTGGGAAGCAGGCCGTAACCCTCACACGTCCATGATCTTCTTTGCTCTGTAAACCAACAACAAAGCAAGGGTGAGTACATACGTACTCCGCAAGTCCACCTTCTTCCATAGGAAGGGGGATATAGGCTATCATTATATGCAAGATATATCTGGAGCTGAAGGTAAATTTGCAGTAAAACATTTGATATGCAAGGTTCCTTAGTTCTCAATTTTAATTGAGAAAACATCTTTTTCCCAAAAGAGGTTGCCACTGGACTTGCCGGTCCATCGCGGCTCGTGGCACGCATGCCATCACGTTTTCCACACACACACCTCCTCGGCAACCGCAGCTGCCTCAAAACCATCATTTTGATCCCAACCCGAAACCATATTTTTATAAGAAGCTAGTTCAGAAACCAAGCCGTAACTCGTTTGTCCATACCAGTGGACAGCGGACTATCATGATAGATTTAGTTATACTCTGGCCAGAGGTGCACACTTTACCCACAAGTTTGGTCCAGGCACTCATGATCAGTGAGCCCCTTTCCGCTCGCCGGTTTTTCCCCCGCAAGGCGCTCCCCAGACTTCAGCCATGAGAGAGTACGGGCCCACCTGTCGCTCAGACCCGCAGCCACGCGACTGTTGACCCCTGACCGCAGCCATGCAACCGCGCCCATCCACCCAATCTCTCATGCATCCCAGCACACCGGCTTACGCCTGGTTCGTCCAAAGCGGGTTCTAACCGAGGGTTGCCGCATACAACCTCGAGTGGTTGCGCTAGATGAGTTAGGCAAGATGAAACGTCAACTCGGTCCTTCAGGGTGGAACTCCCACAATGCTCACGCATGAGCAACACCAGCCCAGTCCTCACAACAAGGACCAGGTTTCCACCCCGTAAATGGCTTCAACAACCGAAGTCGTCTGCCAGGGTCTTACCCTATGTTTTACTGAAAAACAACCGCCCATACCCACCATCATATTCCCATCATTTTCATCAAGATTAATGTATATAATTGAGTGAGCGATCCACCTAAGCGCACTACATCTAAAGTGGCTCGGGAGGCTATATCCTACTATGTTTTACCTTAGCCAGCAAAACATGCAAGTTTTCTTGTTTTACAAGGCAATAGGATGTGTATATAAAAACTGGGTAATTTATGCATCAAGTGAGGATTCCAGTGGACTTGCCTTCATTCGCCGAGGTAGCTGGTACGACGGTCGTTACACCATTGGACTCCTGTTCCGGTCTCTGAGTCAACCATTTCAGAGACGGAACCGAACGGCTCTCCGAGAAAGCCTACACGTACAGACAAGCAAAACACACCAAATCAAGGTACGCTCTGAGCTCATCAAGATATGGGCTTTGTGGAGCTAAAGATATCCTTATGGTTTTCCATGTGATCAGAACGAGAGTCAAACGGATAACTGGCGCGTTTGGCATCCCTTTTAGATATCAAGAGTTTGATCTTTAGTGCCATCCATGCCGAGCTCACGAGACGGATTTTCCGGCAGCATGAGGGCAGCATGTCGGCAATAAAGATTAATTTGGAAGAAGAGAGAGACGACACGGGCCAAACCCCGACGCGTGCGGTCCAACTCTTCCTTCCGGTTGGGCTCGGTCTACTCCCGCAGCGCGATGGGCTTCCATCGCGGTGAGGGAGAGAACGACGAACTCGGACGGTGCCAACCATCCCCACCTGTCGTCCGCATTACGGGGACAGGGGCAGAGTTTGACAACCGTCCGGTTCGGTTCAACCAAACCGGGTCTTCAGTGAACCGATCGGCGAGGGCGGAACTAGTGCACAAGTGGCTTGCCACAGGTGCCCTAGTCCCGTCGTCGCGGATCGACCCAAAAACGACGTAAACCGTGGATCTTCAAGTGTCGTGGTCGGCGGAGTGTGTGGGAATATTATAAAAAGTACGTGAATAGATAGAGCTCGATTTACAGAGTAATTCGGTATAAGAATTACGTAAATCGGAGCTAGAACGGAAGAGATATGAAAGATTTAGTGGCAGGGGGTAGATTGGAGCTTCCTGGATAGCTCAGGGGGTCGAAATAGACTTTTCTTGGGCAACTTTGGTGATCTGGCCCGAAGGGAAAGCAACTTGGGCCTGGGATAGCTTTCGGCCCACGAGGCCTTTCTTTTTCTTCCTTTTTCCACTTCGGCCCGGCCTCTCTCCTTGGCCCACTCGCACACAGGGGAGGCCAACGGGCCGGCCCATGTGGCAGGGCAGGCAGGCAGGGGCGAGCAGGCACGCCCGGGTGAGCGCTCGCTCGCGCAGAGCGCTCGGCCGGCGTCCGCCATGGCCGGGGCACTCTGGAGCTCGCCGGAACGGGGGTTCCCGACCTCCGTTCGCGACTCCGAGGGCACCAGCGCGAAGAGGACGACGAGGGGGTTCCGTTCCGGGTGTTCCGGGCAGGAGGTGCTGCGCGGACGAGGGACGGCCACGGACGCCATGGCCGCCGGCCTCGGGTGCTCGCGGGGAGCTCCGCTCGTGCGACGGAAGGACGGGAGGAGGTGGGGCGGAGGTAGAGGAGGGTGGTGTGGTGGTGTATGTCCGGGGAATCGATCTGTGGTGGACGGTGGAGGGAGTATTTCGTCGTTCCCTTGGCCACGGTGAAGAACAGAGCGAGGGAGACGGTCATGGAGGAGGCAGCGTCGGCGCGGCTCGTCGAGACGAGCGGCGCGGGCGGCACCATTGGGAGCAGGGAGGAGGAGCGGCACGGGGTGGAGAGCAAGCGGCGACGTCGGCGCGGCTCGTCACGCGGGCGAGCGGCGCGGGCGGCGCAAGATGGGAGTGGGGAGGAAGAGGGAGAAGCGGGGGAATGGCTCGCCGGGGCTCGTCTTTATGGGCACGGAGCAGGGCGGAAGGGGGAGGATAGAGGTGGCGACGGGGCGTCGGGTAGTAGGGGCCGGTCACCGGGGGGGGAGAGAAGTGTGCACGCGCGAGGCGCGCGTGGCATCGCGGAGCGCGGCGCGGTGGTGATGCGGGGTCGTGGCGTCGTCCGGGGCCCGGGGCCCGGCGACAGGGAGCGGTGAGCAGCTGGCGCGCGCGCGGGGCGTGCGGCGCAGCGCGTCGCGGCGCGCGGCGAGGTGCTGCGTAGAAGGAGAGGAGGAAGGTGAGCGGCTGGGCCGGCTCTCGTCTTGGGCCAGGGCGAAGGAGGATGGGAAACGGGCCGGGGGGGGGGTGGCGAGGCCCACGCGAGAAGGGGGAGAGGGAGTGGGAGTTGGGCCGCGGGGAGGCTGGCCGAGAGAGGGAGAGAAGTGGGTTTCGGCCCGAGCGAGAAAGAGAGAGGATTTTCTCTTTTTTTTTTCTGAATTTGAATTTGGACAATGGAATTTGAAAGGATTTTGTGGAAGGATTTTGTGGGGAATGTTTTGGGAAATATTTGAGGAACTTGAGACGATTCTTGTTGAGCTCAAAGAGGTACACTTGCACTCAAACAACAAGCTTTCGAAATTCATTTTGAATTAAGGGCGAGACTAGAGGGTGATTTATTAGGGTAAATTTCTGGGGTATTACAAACCTACCCCACTTAAAAGAAATCTCGTCCCCGAGATTAGGGTAGAAGGGTTTACAGGGATAGCTTTACTTCAGCTAAACAACTTCTGCTTATAACTGAAACTTAAGCTTGCACGAACGGGAGATGGAACTTCTATAACAAAAATCTCTTGCTTGGACTTGATCCTCTTTTTCATTTCTCTTTTCTTCATTCCGGAATTTTTGCCGTGCAAATCTTCCACATGCAAAAGAGATTTTTCTATCTCTTTCACCTCATGCACTTGGAAGGTTGCTCTGGGCGGTAGCGGTAGGAAATCAGCAAGGCACTTTCTCTTCCTTTATTGGCCGATTTCCTTGGTGGCATGTACCGGCAACTCATGTATCCTCCAGAAATTTGCATGCCTCAATTTCTAGGTTTCCCTTCATCAGAACTAGCAGAAGAGAGACTACCCCACTTAAAAGGATTAGAGTACCCTTTAAGTGGATTAATATCCCTTCTGGAAGCGGGGAGTTGCCGGGGAAGAAGCGGTCATTTGGGATAAACTTCTTCATGTTACTTTTCTTTTTATCCCAAGCGCTTCTGGTTACTTTTCTCTTTATCCCAAGCATAACTTATTGCCTGCTTGTTGTCTTGATTCCTTGCTTGCTTCTTGGAGCTTCTTCATCTGGGGGCCGCTTTATTAGCAGGGAGCTTCTTCTTGCTTCTTCTCTGCCCGTGGGAGAGTGACTAACCGGAGGAGGATTAGGAGGCATAGAACGAAGATCTCAGCAAAGACTATGTAGCGAAGTGGAAGGCAAGCTCTGGTTTCTGGGTTCATAACCCGAGTGGATTCGGTGGAGGGTGTGGGTAGCAAGGCTTAGTCTAAGTAGACAATCTCACAGACGATTGTCTCCTTGGGGGGTGGAGAACAAAAGGATGGCTATCCGGAAGGAGACTTTGATTATGTTGATGAGGACGATCAATCGGACGAGAAGGGCAAAGAGGGTTCCCAAACTCATCGATTCTGGGTGGTGTGGGCTTATCTCTCTTGTTTTGCTCTCAAGGGAGGGTTTGATGAATCTTCCCACAAAAAAAGGAGGTACATGATGAGAATGAGAAAAGCAAGAGCGTAGAAACCAAAGAGGACTTGTTCGATCAGAGAATCAACGAACATCTGGGGAAGGATTATTTTGATTTAGCTGGTGGAGGGAGAGTGTTATGAGCTTGCTCGGCGGGGTGGATGAAGAGCGACGTCCGGGGGGGTGCTTTTATGGACGCCCGGGAGAGTGGTGATTACGGTGCGGTGGCTTGTGCATCGAAGGGACATGAGCGGTGGGGGTGGTGTTGGTACACGCGGCGATCATGCAGGGAACAAGGGTAGTGGGGACCGGGTTGCGGTTGACAGCGGCGCGGAGGTGTGCTGCAAAAGCGGCAGGCAGGGTACGAGCGGATGCATGCGGCGGCCTGCATGCGATGGTGTAGGGGCCGGTTTCGGTCGGCAGCAGCGCGGGGGTGCACTGCTAAAGCGGTGAGCGGGGCACATGCATGCCTGCACGGCGGCAAAGGCAAGTGGGTGGCGGGGGCAGGCGCAGTGGGTGCGGCGAAAAGACAGGAGCGGCAGCTGATAAGGCGGGGAGGTGAGGGCGGTGGGAAGACGAGAGCGGCAGGGAACTGTGGCGTACACAATTCGCTTAGGGATTGTAGTATGCAGTGTCTCATCCGGTCTTTTCCTTTTTTCCAAGGCACTATTTCCTTTCACTGCGTACACTTTATCTCCTCGTTTTCTGCTGCTGGTACTGTGCTTTCTTGGACACACTGTTGTTGCATGCTGACTGACTGGTTTGAACAAGGCTTCTTGTAGGCGTTTTGCTTCCTTTTAACAGACGTTTTTTTTTAAGGTAAGAAGGGGAAGCAGGGATGAGAGTTAGGTCTACAAATGATGTGTTCTTTATTAGCAAAAACTCCACAAACAAAACTGCAAACACAAAAACGAACACACTAACGCGACTACTCACGCAGGACTCCTTTCAGCTTCTGCTGCTTGGAGGCTCGGTCTTGCACTGGTGGCTGACCACTGGATCCTTCTCCTGGGAGCGAGAGCGACAAAAAGGCGCCCATGCTTGCTTTATCTTCTCGTCTGTTGAGGTCTTCTGGGTTCTTATCACTGGTCTGCATGTGATTGAGCAGGAGGGCCTGAAAATTTCCAGGATGACTCAGTATTGGTTGGTTAGGAGGGTTTGAACTTCCTGCCATCATGGGGTTCTGTATTTCTCCTTGAGGTGGGTGGCGAGGACCGGACATGGCCCTTACCCTTACTCCATGACTGAGAGGGGAGTCTGTTACTAATCCTGGATGCATCCACGCCCTCTTATACTTGACCAACTCTCTTTCTGTGTCTTGGTGTCGGTCTACCAACCTGTCATGCAGGCGGCTCAGTTTTTCATACTCGTCGTCCAGGGCGAGCAGATACTGGACCAGGTAGGCTAGGGTAGGATCTCTGGACTTCTTGATCTCTGTCAAGATTGCTGTCCTCTTAATCCAAGTACTAGCACGTTGGTTCACTGGTGGAAAGAACCTCATAGGGCTGCTTTGTACTGCCCCATGGTAGGTCGAGCATAACCTTTTTATTGCCCCACGAGCGGCAATGTGGCAGGCTTCTAAGAATCCATTGCCGATGGCTCTGCAGTACCAACCGTTGAGATTGAGGTTCTCTCTGATATAAAGTGTGACGGTCCATCCTCGTTCTTCCCTTTCGGGGAATGCTAACCCGCAGTACTCCGGGTATCCTGGAATACTGAGGTACCGCATGGTATCTCTTAGCAGCTCGGGAAAGCCACTTTCTTCTCGGCAGCAGCTGACATACTCGGCAGATTCCATCTGAGCAAAACAGGCCGGACTCGGCTTACCACTAGCGCAACAGAGGACAAAAGCTACAACACAGACGACTACAACAACACTGCAAGAAACACACGCGAACTAAACGATTCACTCTTACAGAGGGTGCTAACCTAAGTGGAACAAAATTTCCACTACCCACATGTAAGAGGAGAACTGGGTACAACTAACTGCGGACCACACGGCTTCACTCCCGGAGGGCACTGGTGACTTCATCCGGGGATGACTCCCTGGATCTGCTGTTGACCTCTTGCAACGACGGGGGCCAGACTACTGAGTCTTCTTCCTGACGGGACGAGGCAGAGCTGGATGGTTCTGGGGTGGACTCCACAAGAGGAGACGCAGCTCGCGTCCTCAACAGCTCTTCCCAAGGCAGCTCACTGAGTAAAACAGGACTTGGTGGCGGAGCTCTTGGGCTTTCTACTGACAACGGGGAGGTTGGTGCAGCTTCTAGGGTTTCTGCTAGCTCTGGTGAAGGAACTGGGGAGAGCTCTGGGTGATCTGGCTCACTCTCCTCAACTGGTATGCCTTCTAGGATCGGAACTCCATCGATGAGGTCTCCGACCTTTCTCTTCTTTATAGGCGTGGGGATGCCTATGAGCGTTGGAGGTTGCTTGGCCATGGCTGCTTGTATTGGGGCAGTTCTTGAGTTCTTCTGGCCTTCTGGTGGGCTTTTAAACACCTTGCCGGCGTGTCTGGGGCTGAATCCTGGTGTCCTTTCCAGACAGCAGACACGGCGTTAGGCACCGCTCACTGTGTTGCACTGATTCAGAGGGGTTCTGCATGCACGGTCCCTTGTCCACTGTGCTGCATGCAGGGCCATTCAAGGCAAGGGAGGCGGGAAACACAAGGAGGGTCACTTCCTTGTTTCCCGGTGCACGTCACGGTCATCCATAGGGTAGGGTGCCACTTTTGACTTCCATAGGGTGTGCACACCTTTTGTTGCAGACAGGTTGAACACGGTCTTCAAAGCGGGGCACTTGACTGAGGAAGGGGAAAAGAGCAGATAAACTCGTTTTGAAACGGAGTAAGATAAGGAGTAGAGGTGTTTTTCAACTGATTTTGGACTCAAAAACCTTTTTCCATCCTAGGGTTACGTCCTACGGCCAACTTACGGCTCTGATACCACCTGAAGCGTCCCAGCCCTTAAGCAGGACTAAAATGTGTATTATTACCATTCCCAGGAGTTGTGGTAATCACATTTGTACATCAGATGTATTCAGATCCGCCCTAACGGGACAGACCAAACGGGGCGCAGCCCGAAAACACTGCAGCGGAAAACTTTAAAGCGCGACCCATACTTTCCCACAACACACAGTTGGGAAGCAGGCCGTAACCCTCACACGTCCATGATCTTCTTTGCTCTGTAAACCAACAACAAAGCAAGGGTGAGTACATACGTACTCCGCAAGTCCACCTTCTTCCATAGGAAGGGGGATATAGGCTATCATTATATGCAAGATATATCTGGAGCTGAAGGTAAATTTGCAGTAAAACATTTGATATGCAAGGTTCCTTAGTTCTCAATTTTAATTGAGAAAACATCTTTTTCCCAAAAGAGGTTGCCACTGGACTTGCCGGTCCATCGCGGCTCGTGGCACGCATGCCATCACGTTTTCCACACACACACCTCCTCGGCAACCGCAGCTGCCTCAAAACCATCATTTTGATCCCAACCCGAAACCATATTTTTATAAGAAGCTAGTTCAGAAACCAAGCCGTAACTCGTTTGTCCATACCAGTGGACAGCGGACTATCATGATAGATTTAGTTATACTCTGGCCAGAGGTGCACACTTTACCCACAAGTTTGGTCCAGGCACTCATGATCAGTGAGCCCCTTTCCGCTCGCCGGTTTTTCCCCCGCAAGGCGCTCCCCAGACTTCAGCCATGAGAGAGTACGGGCCCACCTGTCGCTCAGACCCGCAGCCACGCGACTGTTGACCCCTGACCGCAGCCATGCAACCGCGCCCATCCACCCAATCTCTCATGCATCCCAGCACACCGGCTTACGCCTGGTTCGTCCAAAGCGGGTTCTAACCGAGGGTTGCCGCATACAACCTCGAGTGGTTGCGCTAGATGAGTTAGGCAAGATGAAACGTCAACTCGGTCCTTCAGGGTGGAACTCCCACAATGCTCACGCATGAGCAACACCAGCCCAGTCCTCACAACAAGGACCAGGTTTCCACCCCGTAAATGGCTTCAACAACCGAAGTCGTCTGCCAGGGTCTTACCCTATGTTTTACTGAAAAACAACCGCCCATACCCACCATCATATTCCCATCATTTTCATCAAGATTAATGTATATAATTGAGTGAGCGATCCACCTAAGCGCACTACATCTAAAGTGGCTCGGGAGGCTATATCCTACTATGTTTTACCTTAGCCAGCAAAACATGCAAGTTTTCTTGTTTTACAAGGCAATAGGATGTGTATATAAAAACTGGGTAATTTATGCATCAAGTGAGGATTCCAGTGGACTTGCCTTCATTCGCCGAGGTAGCTGGTACGACGGTCGTTACACCATTGGACTCCTGTTCCGGTCTCTGAGTCAACCATTTCAGAGACGGAACCGAACGGCTCTCCGAGAAAGCCTACACGTACAGACAAGCAAAACACACCAAATCAAGGTACGCTCTGAGCTCATCAAGATATGGGCTTTGTGGAGCTAAAGATATCCTTATGGTTTTCCATGTGATCAGAACGAGAGTCAAACGGATAACTGGCGCGTTTGGCATCCCTTTTAGATATCAAGAGTTTGATCTTTAGTGCCATCCATGCCGAGCTCACGAGACGGATTTTCCGGCAGCATGAGGGCAGCATGTCGGCAATAAAGATTAATTTGGAAGAAGAGAGAGACGACACGGGCCAAACCCCGACGCGTGCGGTCCAACTCTTCCTTCCGGTTGGGCTCGGTCTACTCCCGCAGCGCGATGGGCTTCCATCGCGGTGAGGGAGAGAACGACGAACTCGGACGGTGCCAACCATCCCCACCTGTCGTCCGCATTACGGGGACAGGGGCAGAGTTTGACAACCGTCCGGTTCGGTTCAACCAAACCGGGTCTTCAGTGAACCGATCGGCGAGGGCGGAACTAGTGCACAAGTGGCTTGCCACAGGTGCCCTAGTCCCGTCGTCGCGGATCGACCCAAAAACGACGTAAACCGTGGATCTTCAAGTGTCGTGGTCGGCGGAGTGTGTGGGAATATTATAAAAAGTACGTGAATAGATAGAGCTCGATTTACAGAGTAATTCGGTATAAGAATTACGTAAATCGGAGCTAGAACGGAAGAGATATGAAAGATTTAGTGGCAGGGGGTAGATTGGAGCTTCCTGGATAGCTCAGGGGGTCGAAATAGACTTTTCTTGGGCAACTTTGGTGATCTGGCCCGAAGGGAAAGCAACTTGGGCCTGGGATAGCTTTCGGCCCACGAGGCCTTTCTTTTTCTTCCTTTTTCCACTTCGGCCCGGCCTCTCTCCTTGGCCTACTCGCACACAGGGGAGGCCAACGGGCCGGCCCATGTGGCAGGGCAGGCAGGCAGGGGCGAGCAGGCACGCCCGGGCGAGCGCTCGCTCGCGCAGAGCGCTCGGCCGGCGTCCGCCATGGCCGGGGCACTCTGGAGCTCGCCGGAACGGGGGTTCCCGACCTCCGTTCGCGACTCCAAGGGCTCCAGCGCGAAGAGGACGACGAGGGGGTTCCGTTCCGGGTGTTCCGGGCAGGAGGTGCTGCGCGGACGAGGGACGGCCACGGACGCCATGGCCGCCGGCCTCGGGTGCTCGCGGGGAGCTCCGCTCGTGCGACGGAAGGACGGGAGGAGGTGGGGCGGAGGTAGAGGAGGGTGGTGTGGTGGTGTATGTCCGGGGAATCGATCTGTGGTGGACGGTGGAGGGAGTATTTCGTCGTTCCCTTGGCCACGGTGAAGAACAGAGCGAGGGAGACGGTCATGGAGGAGGCAGCGTCGGCGCGGCTCGTCGAGACGAGCGGCGCGGGCGGCACCAGTGGGAGCAGGGAGGAGGAGCGGCACGGGGTGGAGAGCAAGCGGCGACGTCGGCGCGGCTCGTCACGCGGGCGAGCGGCGCGGGCGGCGCAAGATGGGAGTGGGGAGGAAGAGGGAGAAGCGGGGGAATGGCTCGCCGGGGCTCGTCTTTATGGGCACGGAGCAGGGCGGAAGGGGGAGGATAGAGGTGGCGACGGGGCGTCGGGTAGTAGGGGCCGGTCACCGGGGGGGGGGAGAGAAGTGTGCACGCGCGAGGCGCGCGTGGCATCGCGGAGCGCGGCGCGGTGGTGATGCGGGGTCGTGGCGTCGTCCGGGGCCCGGGGCCCGGCGACAGGGAGCGGTGAGCAGCTGGCGCGCGCGCGTGGCGTGCGGCGCAGCGCGTCGCGGCGCGCGGCGAGGTGCTGCGTAGAAGGAGAGGAGGAAGGTGAGCGGCTGGGCCGGCTCTCGTCTTGGGCCAGGGCGAAGGAGGATGGGAAACGGGCCGGGGGGGGTGGCGAGGCCCACGCGAGAAGGGGGAGAGGGAGTGGGAGTTGGGCCGCGGGGAGGCTGGCCGAGAGAGGGAGAGAAGTGGGTTTCGGCCCGAGCGAGAAAGAGAGAGGATTTTCTCTTTTTTTTTTCTGAATTTGAATTTGGACAATGGAATTTGAAAGGATTTTGTGGAAGGATTTTGTGGGGAATGTTTTGGGAAATATTTGAGGAACTTGAGACGATTCTTGTTGAGCTCAAAGAGGTACACTTGCACTCAAACAACAAGCTTTCGAAATTCATTTTGAATTAAGGGCGAGACTAGAGGGTGATTTATTAGGGTAAATTTCTGGGGTATTACAAAAACCGCCGGAAAAAAATTAGCATCTCTCCAGGTCTAAAAAATTATACGACACCTATCGGGCTCGCTCGCCCGTGCCCTCTCCCTCGCGGGCGGCGGCGGGCCGGCGGCGGCCGGTGGGACTCCCTCGCCCGTGCCCTCTCGCTCGCGGGGCGGCGGCGGCGAGCGCCACAATCCCGTCCTCCTCCGTGCTCGTTCCCTCGCTAGCAGGCGGCGGCGGCGGCGCTATCCCGTCGTGCCGGCCTCTTCCTTGTGCCTGTGGCCTCGCTCGCGGACGACGGGCAGCATGCGCCGCAATCCCGTCCTCCCGGCTTCCTCTTGTGCTCTCCGCTCCGGATCTGAACGCGGAGGGTGGTGTCTGCTCGATCTTGGAAATACCCACGCCACAAATACGGTGTTGATTTGAATATATTTGTGCTCCAGCTCGTAGCCCAGTAGAACACGCGATTTGATTTGTCACATCAGAGCACCGGTAAGGCAGCGAGTACACGTGCAGCGAGCACTAGCTTTTTACCCAAACAGCGTTTTCCAGGTGCAAAAGAAAGCAGTGGTATTGTTGTGCACAGATGGATTTGTTTTACAGCTGAAAAAAATTATCTCATTGCCAAACAGGGCCTTAGGCCTTAACACATAACCCGGCTCCGAACCCCCGGCCCTCGCTGCGCTTAACGGGCCGTGGGCTGCCGGGGTGTCGCAGGAGCGAGCGTGGCATAGAGTTTCTACATAGAAAAACTCGTTCCAAACTTCCAACCCTTGGTGGGCCTCTTGTTAGTTGGGCCGATGTCCCCGTTGGCCGTTGCACAAGCCTGGCGACCTGCTTCGTCCTGAAGCAAAAACCGAGCACGGGTGCACGGAGGGCGTTCGCTTCGACGACGACTTCCCCTCTCCCAAGTCCCACGGCCACGGCAGTCCTTTTGCCCCCTTTCCCCCTCTCCCCCACCCCAACTCAAATCCCAAGCCGCCCTGATCCCAATCCCTGCTCCGGCGAACGCGCCCCCCGCGGCCATGCACAGGTGCTGAGAAGCGAGCGAGCGCGACGACGCCACCGGCCATGGACGAGGGCTACGCCAACCTCCCCACCAGCCACCTCCTCGGCTCCGTCCCCGTACCGACGCAATCCCTACCCGCTTCTCCCCTCGTCTCTCGTTTTGGGTAGGGCTATTCGTTGATCTGGGGCGGTTTGTTTCTGCAGGCCGTGACACAGGATGACAGGAAGCCCGGTGCCCCCGCCGCCCAAGGTTTTGTTGTGTGGCGTGAAACTGTGAATTCGTGCGCGCGGGTGTCTACTCTTGCGGTTGTTGTGACTGTCACTGATTAATTTTCGTATGCAGATGCAGCTGCCACCTCGCGGTTGCAGGAGTTCCCGCCTGCTCCTGGTGGTAATGGAGGAGGGTATCGGCCACCAGGAGGCTCTGCAGGTAACTGGTGTTGCTGTCATTTGTCTCCACGATCTGCAGAGCTTCGTTTGGGTTTCAAATTGGTCTAGCTATGGATGCTCAGTTGCACATGTTACCTGATCTGTGGGTGCGGACAACTGGGTATATTGCTGTGCAAGTGGGTTGTGATACAGTTATATTTGAATGCAGACCATATCGAAATAGGAACTGTGGATTTAGGAGAATTTATTAAGAAGATTATCTTGATGCTCTCGGCTTAGTAGAAACAATACACGTATCTTATGTCAGAAATTTCGAATGGATACATTGTGGCCTCTTAAATGTGGCAATGCTATTAGTCCTGTACTGCTTTGTTTTCAGGGCATCATGAAGGCTACTGTAGCTAGAAGCCATATAATCAGATACTTGCATTACGATTTTTATCTTGTCTATGGTGGTTGATAGCTGGGAACAACTTTGGCTTGAGCAAGCCTGCTTCATGACTGTTGCATGAAGCACAATGACAATTGCTCATGCGCACTAAATGTCTATACATTTTAGTTTTTCGAAGTTAGTAACATAAATCATGATGTTCTAAGTTCTAACCATCTCTAAGTTGAAGCAAAGCGCCATCGAGTCATTTTATTATTTCTTTTGTTGCTTTGAATTTTTATCTATGATATTGTTTTGTTTTTATGAGTACAACTGAAGGAATTTTACTTAGTGCTAGATATTGGATATAATTATTGTTTTCCTTTTGTATGTGCATTGTTCCATGTTAAAGTCTTCCTTTACTTTTGCAGATGGTGATATAGAAAACCAAGCAAATTTGAGAGGATACTTCAATGTTGCATCTTATGCTCCATATTTCGATGTCGATACTGATGTTGTAGTTGACAGGCTCTTCAGTTCAATTTATCCAATGGATGGTTTTTACAGGAAGATTGATGCTAATCCTGACATGTAAGTTTCTCCTGTTCATGATTAACCCGATCTGCCATCTACCTCAATTTGTTGTGAATAATTATATGTGACAGTCTAATATGCAATTACATGATAAAGAATGGGTAACAAATGATACCTTTCATTTTCTTGTTCAATGATAAACTGATAATAGCATGAGATGGCAATTTGGATATAATGGTTGCAGAGTTTTTACAAGAGGAAAGCACTATTATACATATTGCAGCAAATGTTGTTTATTTTGTTGCAAATAGTTGTAAGACAACCGGATAAGTCAGTATTTTGCATACTTGGCCAGTTGGCCTACTTGATGATCTTCTAATAAAATTTGTTGTAAATCTTTATTTTTTTTGTGCTTTAATCTTTTGGATTAGGATATATGGACTCCATTTCATTTGTGTTATGTGTTTATTCTCATTTCTGCAGGTATGGGCCTTTATGGATCACCACTACTCTGATATTCATGCTAGCTGCATTTGGTAACTTTGCCACTTATCTGATGCAAAACAAAAAGGATATGGACACATGGAGCTTTGACGTTGGTTATTTCAATTGGGCAGCATCAGTCATGTATGGTTATGCTATCCTTGTGCCTGCCGTGTTCTTTTTCCTGTTTCAGTATTTTGGATCACGCCCAAGTCTTGTTCGATTTTGGTGTATGTGGGGCTATTCTCTGTTTGTCTTCATACCTGCATCTGTAAGTATTCTAGTTCCATCTATTTGTTACTTTTTTATGTCACTGGCAAGGCATTCAATTTGTACCATTGTGCACATGCATAGGAGTTTTCAGTTCTCTGTACTGCATTTATGGTTCTAAAAATGTCCTTAGGGTTTATTTGGTAGCCTAATCAACATGGGGATCCTGGTCCATTTCCTGGCTGAAATCTAGACCGGGGATATGCTCCCCCTCCATGCCTAGCTGGCCCATTGGATGCATCATGGATTCACGGGATGGAATAAACTTGGCTGATTCCTCCCTATTCTGTCCACCCGTGGGCAGGGAAAATCCCTTCTTTGCCCATCTTCTCGCCGCCTCTGCCTGATCTGCTCCCTGCCTCCCCCCCCCCCCCCCCCCCTCTGCATGTATGTTGCTCTGATCTGGACTGCCTTCATATCTACCTGCATGCCTCCCATGATGACCCCTTGCCGCCTAAGCTGCCACCTTCCACCTGGCACCACCTTTGTCCCCTCATCTTGAGCCCCCCCACCCATCCAAGTGATGTAATGTAGTCCCCTCATGGTTTGTTGCCGATGCTGCCATCTGTGCCCAAAAGAGAAGCCACTACCGCTATCAGGGAGTACTGGGAGGTACTGGGAGGTTGGAGCATGGTGACAGGAAAGATACTGCTTGCCAGGGATTGCAACTGCATTACTGCAGTGGCAGTGATAACATGTTTCTTACTGCTACATGTGTTCAAGCAGGAAGCAATTTAATTCAATTACTGTCAGTCCATGATGAGGAGAAACACGTCAATCTCTTTATTTTACTTTTGAGAGGTTGGGATCAACTCTAAGTGTTGGTCCATTGGTGCTACAGGATAACAGAACAGATGCATATATCTGGCCTAGCTAAACTTCGGATGTGGATTGATGAACGTTTTTGACACTTTTCTGAATTTCATCAGATAATCTGAATTTAAGCTTCAGGGAATATGGACAGGGGATGCACTGAAAAAAAAAAAACATCATGATTTTGTTCCACATGAATTTTCTCCCATCATCTAAACTAACCCTTAGTGTACTAAGGATCCATGATATTACTACATGATGTGCACATGTAGAACACACTTTTGGTCTACATGGAAGGTACATTATGTTTAATATGAATTGCCCTCCTATTTTGTTTGCTTCAGGTACTTCTACTTATTCCTGTGGAATTTCTTCGGTGGGTAATCATAGCTCTTGCTGGAGGTGCATCATCTTGGTTCATCGCTTTAAACCTGAAGGAGTGCACTCAAGGAGCGGATCTGATGGTTTTGATAGCTAGTGCAGCACTGCTGCAGTTTGCTCTGGCACTGTTCATCAAAGTTTTCTTTTTTGCCTGAGGTTTCCTTGTTTATTTTGCAAAGGTTTGACTCTCTTTTTCTTGCACGCATGTACCCTCCTCTGACATTGCTTACTTGAGACTTTGGATTCTGATAAATTTTCTTGGCAGGTGACCTGATCTGCACTTCGTCCACAGATTGTTCTGGAAAACGTCTTTTGACAGGGCAAGGCAGCTTTACTCGACAATTTGACATACATATTGACCCTAGATTGTTACCCTCGATTATTGTCCAATTTGAAGTGTCTAATTTGCAAGTTTTTCTCTCTCTCTCTTGTAGTGAACATATTTTACTGCTGTGCCATAGTGTTTGCCAAGTTCGCACCTAAATTTGCACTTGAAAGTCCTCCCACGTCGCTCTGTGAGACTGCGCACAGTTTTGCACTTTTGCTTTGTACAATCCTTTCTGGGGTGCCAGGATCTCACGATTTTTAAGTGTAATATGTGTGCCTTTACATCTCATACAGTATTCTAATATCTAACTGGCATGTTGATTTGGCACTACTCGTTACGCTGGATGTTTCCCATGTACAAGCTGGAAAACTTTTATGTTTTTTCTAGCTTGACAAAATGTTGTAGAAGCAAAATCATCCAGGAAATTTCTAACGTGCCCAATAGAGACCGGCAGCGATAGAACTCTCATCAGCTGATAATCTTTATTTCATATCCCTCCGGCCAGGTTCTACAAACAAACTGATCACAGGGGGATTGCTGTTGCACTCATAGGATATAGTACGTCATGGGAGGCTGAGATCTTGAATGTTATTCACATCGCCTCGGCAAAAAGTTGAACAGTAATAAACTGAATGAGCTTATTCAAACCACCATGTCCAAATGCTGAATAACATACAGGGAAAATAAGGAAAAAAAGAGGCACATGCCATCGATCTGCGGGGCCAGAGTGCTGAATGCACCCATAACATGGCAGAATTGTGTATTCGTGTATCAAGCTCGAAGACATCAGCCCCCCTTTTGAACATGGGAAAGTTTTCTAAATCCTACGTTTTTTTCTGTGTTTTCAAACATGGCATAGTAATTTCAAAAAAAAAAAAAAAAAAAAGAGAATAGGGAGCCTTAAATTTGATGGTTTGCTTTTCTATGTTGCCAAGGTAATATGTTGATTTACTAGGCAACCAAAATGGCCCCTGAAAACGGGAGTTTCCCCTGTTTTCTGTGTGTTTTTGTTGAAATTGGACTGTTTCCAAAAGGGACCTTACTGATCATATAGAGTTGATATTAGAGGCACCAACAAAGAGTATACAGGAGTTTGCATTTTCCAGGTATACTATGTGGAGAATTGGATCTCTTCAGCTTAGCAATCACAAAGAATATTTACTAGTATTATTTCTTGTAAGTTGAATGGACTGTCCTGCCCACAAGCCCCACTAGATTTTGGGCACAAACACTATACTCATAAAGCTTTCCAATACTCCCATAGTCCCACTCCCATCCCATACAATCCAACAGACCAGTGAACGCCAATTTTCACCGGGATAGAAGGACTGGACATCAACAAATATGAAATGGATGAAACCTTTGGAATTCAAGGAAGATATCTTGTAATAATCTGAAGGCACAATCTTGTCAACCAAAACAAAAACCATAACTGACAGCAAAGGACACCAACATTCACATACATGACCCCCAACCGTACATTTTCTAGCAGGGCACCTGCCCACCCATTCTTTATCTCAGACAACACAATGCCACTGAAAAAGGGCCTCAAGAACAGGTGGCAGGGAACATTTGTTGCACTACATTTAACTTTTAATCAAACCCTTGAGTTTTCTTAGCCAAGCCAAGTACTCATGGCACTCTTTGTTTATCATGTACGCATGCAAGAAATTGGCAACATCTGAGGAAATTCCTCTACTTTTCAAGTAGGAATAAAATGCCTGCTGAAGTTCCTCAGGAAGGTTACTGCAGAAGAATGTAAGGCCATGATAAGTGAAACTGCAACATCACAATGCAGTGATACAAGTGCCAATGCTCACCTTATCTTAGCTTCAACATTTGATGAATCAATGGACTCAGCCCATGGTCCAAACGACAAACTCTCGATGGTGAGCTCATCAGGGTAAGACCTACAGCTGATCTCAAGCCATGAAGACACCCCTCTGTGAATTCTGACCACCAGTGGGATATAGTACTGATTTGCAGCCACATTGCTGGCATCACCCTGGTGGTTGCTGTCTTCGGTATTGTCCTCTTGGTCACCGTTTTGCTCCACGGGATGAGCCGGGCTCGGCAAGAACACCTCCACTTCGATTCCCTCCTCCTGATCTCTCCTGGTGAGAATTATCCTGCTGGTACCCTCCTTGTCCTGGATCTCAAAAGGGAACCATTCCCCCATCACCTTCGCCTAATCGAACAAAATACAAATATTACACCCTCAGATCAAAGAGATGATATATTTCACTACACACATGATGTCAACACTGACAATTACTAATCCTATCTGAAACAGGTTTCCATGTGCGACCTCACAACCATCAATTGTAAACGAAAAAAAAAAAAAACATACCACCATGAATACAATTTCTGGAACAACTTTGTCACCTTCAAAACGCAGAAATCTGCTGCTGGAGTTTTTCTTTTCTTGCAAAACGAAAGAAAAGTAGAAGAAATGAAGGGTCGCATATATACGTACCCAGTCGCGTTTCTTGCAGTCTTGCTGGGCGCAGGAGATCTCATAATTTATGACCCGGAGGAGATGGGCGTCGGCGGCGCTCGGCTGCGGGCCGGAGAGGGAAGAGAGAGAAGCGGAGCGCTCGGCGTGGTGCGGCGGAAGGAGACGGTGAGGACGGACCCGTGGGCCGCTCCTGGCCGCGAGGAGACCGCACACCGCCGCCGCCCAAGGTGCGCGTCGGAGTGCGGAGGTGATGGCCATCACGGCATCACCGATTGGCAATTGGCCGGGGGGTTTTGCGCGAGTTTCTTTCCCAGAGGAACCCTGTGGGCTGTGGCACGGCGCTGATGATGGTCAGCGGTCAGTAGCAGGCTTGGGCCCCTGTTCATTGTATTTCGGCGGCCCGGATTGAATGAGGCAAATGTCAACTGTGGTGGGCCGCTGCACTGTGTTGCCACTGCTGCTGGTACTTTGGCTAGGATTATTTTTTTTCTTTACCGGAGGAGTACCAAAGTCTTCGCCTAGGAAGAAATGTACACGGATACGGAGGGAAACGCATGTGATAGATTACAAAGTAATTGTTCGTGTTTTATCAGCACTCCAACCGTGAGGAACACTGAATTTTCTATTCGGAAGCCAAAGGAATGTGCTTTAACTTTTTTTTATCTTGAAGGATCTGGGAGAGATTTAGGTTGGCCACCGCCTCAGACTTCGCCGTCCCAGAAATCTTCCACGGACTTGTAAAAGCTCGTCGGGTGAGTCACGAACTCGTACTTGAAAAGCCTGACCTGCAGTGATTCCGCAGACAAAGCAGGCACTTCCAGATAGCGTGAAGAAACGCTAGACGCCAGAGTTTTCACCTACAAACTAATCACTGCAAACCAAAAGATGCATGATAAGCATATATACCTGCTTGATCTCGGAGATCTTTGCCATCAGCTTGTCAGGGACGCACCAACCAAACAGGCCAATGTTTTCCCTCGTCCACGCCTCGCTGTCGCTCTTCGGGAGCACGCTCTGCCCCATCTGAATGCCCCAGCGAAGCGCGACCTGAGCAGGGCTTCTCTGTAGCTCACTGGCAATGGAAGTGACGGTGGGGTGGCCAAGGACGTCCGGTCCGTCGTTTCCTGGTGATCCAGGTGAACCTAATGGCGCATACGCCTTGATTCAAGAATCAAGAGCATACCAATCCAGAACCAAGGAAGCAATTGTCAAGCTGATCAGAAGAGAACCGTGATCAGAATCACTCCGCAAATGGTGTGTGTGGGTGAGGAGTGGAGCTTACAGATAGATGGATGCCATTTGAATGGCAAAGCTTGCGGAGCCTGTGCTGTTGCCAAACTGGGTGGCACTCCACCTGGTTGACTGCCGGTGGCACGCGTGCGATGGCGAGCAGATCCTCCAGCTTCTTGCAGGAGAAATTGCTCACGCCAATGGCACGAGCTCTGCCTGAATCGTAGAGCTTCTCCATTGCTTCCCATGTGGCTGGGATGTCAGGCTTGAGGATGTTTTCGACGCTCAGCCTAGTTCCTTTCTTTGCACGAACTGCACCATGGACCTGTCTCGAGCCATCAGTGATTTTTTTGTTATTGTTTTGAAGAATCAAAAGGGGACCTGAACATGCTAATAGTAAGTACCATTTCACTTCATGAAACTGTTCTTCTAAAGTAGCAGAGCTTTCAGTTATACATAAATAAATAGAAGAACGAGCAGTAGAATCTGGTAAATACGTACAGTACGCAGCAGGTTTAGAACTTACTAAGTAAAGGTCCAAGTACTCAAGCTGCAGATCCTGCAGCGTGCTATCAATCGCCTCCGGAACATCCTCTGGATCATGATAAGTGCACCTGAAAAATTCAGAACATCTTATACTTGGGCAGCTGCAAAGTATCAACTACCAAGGTTAATAAAATACCACAGCTTAGAGGTGATGAATAAATCTTCACGTTTAACCATACCCTCGTCAAATAGTTTCTTTAGGGCAAAACCAACCTGCAAAACAAGCCGTAATGACTGTTTACGCCTTATAGAAGTGATGACCTTGCAGTGAAGGCATAAGTGTATGTTTGGCCATGTTTGCCAAGATATCATACTATCTGTATGATATTACTTTCCTCTACATTGGTACAACTTGTGTTAAGCTATTCTTGTCTAATTTGTACATTTTACATAAGCTGACTACCGAAAACTAACACACAATCTAGTGGCATATTTGTTTCAAGGCCCCCTTTATTATTATTTTTTGAACGGAGCCTCTTCTTAGGCTATCCGCGGCTCATTCTACCCTATTTCTCTACCTTAAAAGAAATATTCCGTTCCGATCATCAAAATTCTCTACCCTGTCTCACAATCATCCGCAGCCATGGTTATTCTATATTTTTACCCTATCCCAACTCCCACCATTTTTATTATTTCTTTATTACTTCCTCATTCCTATCTCTCTTCCCTTCCCCGCACGGCCACACCGACCTAGACCCGCCGCATCCTCTCCCTCTCCCGCTGCATCTTCCTCCCCGCCTCCCCCTCTCCCTCGGCGCCACCTCTCCCCTCCCACGGCAACGTCCCCCTCACCGCCTCCTCCTTCCTGGCCAGCAGAGGGCGGATTTGGCGGCGCGCCCTCCTTCATGGCCGGCCTCTCCTCCCCGCCATGGAGTGAAGGCGCTCGAGCTCCGGCGTCACGCGCCACGACGGCGTCGTCTTTCCCGCCTGCCCTCCTCTCCTGCCGGCGCCTTCTCTCCTCCCCTCCGCCGGTGCGCCATGGGCTCTGGCCCCCACCGTCGTCGCTCGTCGCTGGTCAGGCGGTCACCCGTCGCCGCGGGGCTTGGCCTCCTCAAGTTCGGCGGAAGGCGCGACGACGGGTGGTTGGAGGAGAGAGACGAGCGGGCCTGCGCTTCCGTTCGTGTGGAGGAGAGAGAGAAAGGGCATAGGGTAGGAACTGCATGCACCTCAAATGTGAGGTGAGAGAAGCCTCTCCCTAACGTAGGGAGGCCTTTGCAGACCGTTGCAAGTGTCCGGTCGAATATAAAGGCTTTAGGGGGACTTTATAGTCTCCCACTGCGGATACCCTTATGAAAAAAAGTTCAAAGTAATTACCTCTTTCTGATTACCATATTGTGGAGAACAATCAATATGACGATAACCTGCCTGCAGTATTAGAAGTAGAAACATTACATCCAAATAGAAGATTATAAGACATATTATGTACATAAAACCTGAAATTTTAATGCCTTCCTTTCACGTGCAATTAAAATTAGCACACATTAGTCAAGGGCTCAATGAAACTAAACCTTATGCTTCCACAGTTTCCACTAACATAATTTGGGGGTAACTGGATGATTAACCAACAGGAAACCTCCATGTAAGAAACAACGGATTCAAGTGAACACACGGTGAGAAGGAAGAGCACAAAATGGGAAAAGACCATTAGAAATGGATTTAAAACATAAGCTTGATGAAGTGATGAGACCTGGAGAGCCGGGCGAATGGCGTCTTCAACGACGCCTGGCGATATTTGCCATGTGCCAAGGCCAATCGATGGGATAGCGGCACCGGTGTTTAGGACGAAGGACTTGGCCATCCCACGCCTCCAGAGACCAAACTGAGTTTGGTGAAGGGCATAAACTGAACAGTGAAAGGACATATAGCATGTACCTTTTGCTGCTGGAGCTTGGCAGGATGAAGATATCAATGACTTCCACAAAAGCAAATCAACAAGCTGCGAGGAAGACTGTGTGAACATCAGTGACTGGACGAGTAGTAGAGCCAGTGACTGGACGAGTAGTTGAGCCTGGTAGGTTAGCTCATTTGGCAGGATATGTCTGGACCCCAAAATATTGAGATTCCATTTCAAATGGCATAATTGGTTCCGTGAGCCTTGAGTTGAAGTTTTGATAAAAAAATATACAGATAGCTAAGTTTGTCCGGCCAACGGTCATTGGTGTTAGTGCACCATCTACGAGCAACTCATTTCTTTGGAGGGAACGGTCAAGTCAATTTAAATAGAAATAGAAATCTATACATAATTTTTGACACAGGAAAATCTTGCCAACAAGGACTAACAGGAAAGTCACCCAGTGATTTGACATGCTAAGTACTTTTGACGGCAGATAAAAGTAAAATTTAGAGCCCTTCAACATAATCTGCCAATGTAGTGCATACATAAGCATTTTGCTACCAACTCCAAACATTCAGTGCATACATAAACATTTTGCTCCAGCCAATTGTTGGCCCATTTATCTAGTGGTACAACCATACTAACAACGAAGTCAGTATTCTCAACTGTTCAAGAAAAGCATCTCAAGAAATCAGAATGGTCCTCAGGCTCGGTTCTTTTGCTTTCAGTATCCACTTCACCATCCCAAAGGTCGTCCAAGGTATTGTAGCCGCTTTGTGGGTGAATTACAAACTCAATTTTCAGCAGCCTAACCTGCATGTTACAAACCAAGAGAAATATCAGATAGAAAAACTGAAAATGTAAACAGATTCACCGTATGCATATTATTCTGCTGCAAGATAATTGAGGTCAATGGCAAACAACTGATGGAAAGGTTAGTTGACACATGCCTGTTTGATTAAAGAGAATTTCGCCATCAAATCGTCAGGAATAGACCAATCAAATATGTCGAAGTTCTCCTTGATCCTTGTTTCGTTGGCACTCTTGGGAAGTACACTCTGGCCCATTTGAAGCCCCCAGCGTAGAGCGACTTGGGCAGGCGTTTTCTGCAACTCCTCAGCAATAGAGATAACAATGGGGTTGCTAAGGATGCTTGGTCCACTGTATCCAGGTGATCCAGGTGAACCTAAGGGTGAATATGCCTGTAACAACGGAGCCAGAAGTTTAGAAGCAGAAATTTAGCCAGTGAAATCTGGAAAAATAAATGCTGGGATACTGCTGTTTTGTCATACTTACAGAAAGATGAACGCCTGTTGAATGGCACAGCTTACGGAGTTTGTCTTGCTGCCAAACTGGATGGCACTCAACTTGGTTTACTGCTGGAGGCACATGTGCAACAGCAAGCAAATCCTCCAGCTTCTTACTAGAAAAGTTACTCACACCGATCGCGCGAGCTTTACCTGAGTAATATAGCTTCTCCATTGCTCGCCATGTAGCAGGAACATCAGTTGCGATAAGGTTTTCCGGGATGAACATAGTTCCTTTCTTGATCCGGATTGGACCATGAATCTGTAAAATAAGGTCATTGCAGCACAAGTCAAGTAACAAATAGCAAATATTTAAAGCGGTAAATTGTGCTTGGTGATTTGTTTTACGTAGTCTAACTGAGAGTTATATTTTGGAAATTTAAACTGTCTAATAATCAGAAATAAACAGTAAGGAAACTATTATCTGATAGGCATCAAGCATAGGAGTTTACAAGGTACAGATCTAAGTACTCAAGTTGCAAATCTTTAAGGGAAGTGGCAATATCCTCCATCACATCTTCAGGTGCATGATTACCAGGCCTGTAAAATTCATAGTATCTGATATCAGAACAGTAGATACTTGTCTATCATTGCATCATATAAGGTTGAGAAGTGGAAACTAACCAGAGCTTAGAGGTGATAAACAAATCGTCACGCTTAACCACGCCATCCTCAAACAATTTCTTCAAAGCCAGTCCAACCTAACAATACATTTCATTTTAGAAACCTGCCCCTTGCAATGAGTCATAGGAATTGCACCCTCCCCTTGTGTATCTCAGTTCATGCGTTTTATCTATGCTATAAAAAGCGAGTTAATTAAAAATATATTTTACCATAACAGATACATACCCACGTAGACTCGTACATGTACTTTGTCCCCACAATTCAGGGAACGGGCCCACAAAAAATCTAAAAAACCGAAGTTACAATAGCGGAACGCTATTTCTGCCATAATAAAATCATCGCCCGCGATGTTTTCTCCAAAAATTTTTTTACCCAAACTTTCCCTACCCAACTGTCATCGGACGGACAAAAAAAATCCGAGTACAAAACATTAATGAAACGGGCCAACAGATCTCAAGGTTGATTATCTTTGAGCCCAAAATAATGCTAATGTTTTGGGTCGTTAAGGCCTTGAATCATGAGAAAATACATCACACAATTTATCAGATGTAATATTATAGTGCCAAATCGGCTTTTGAACTTTGAATGAGCCTGCACAAAAAACACAAGAAGTTCATCGTAGCACCTCATCACGAGCAGCGCAAACACAAACACTTAGATGCAGAGGAGTCCACAAACCTCCCTGGCTTGATGCTGTTCCAGACGAAGTGACAAGCAAGCGAGAACGGATTGGACGGATTGGATTAGAAGCACAATCAAGAAAATCTGAAAAAACATGGGAGGAGTGGAGACTTGAGTTGATCTGGAGGGGAAGGGCCCTCGAGAGGAGCGGTTGGCGCCCGCTGCACTGCGCCACGGCAGGACCGGTTGTCGCCCCATCCGGCACTGCGCCACGGCAGCAGGAGGAGCCGGACCTAGGAGCCAGGAGGAGCCGCCAAAGAAGGCAGCGGCCAGCAGCAGGTGCCGGAGCCCCTTGACAGGACCGGTTGTCGCCCCGCCCACCCGACGCTGCGCCACGGCAGCAGGAGGCGCCGGCCAGCAGGCTCCGGAGGAGCCAGACCTGAAGAACGCCCTCGGAAACACAGACGACGGAAACACAGACGACGGAGATTGGCTTGGAGAACCATGCGGGAGGAGGTTCGCTGCGGGCCGGCGGACGAGCCTAGAAGGGACTGAGATCCTCTGCACTCTGCAGTTGAGATAGTTTGTGCCACTGCCGCGTGGGGGTCTAGAAGCGACAGGGGCACTTTCCGATTTGGGGAGCCGAGCGGATAAGGCCGTCCATTCTTTATTTTTCTTTTGCTTTAGCTACGTGCACGTGCTGCCCTCAAAGAAATATTTTTCTAACATTTATAATGTTTTTCGAATGCTTCTAATATTCATTGTGCTATAATATGATAATTTAGTGCATATGTAAAAAGAGGTGTAATTTGATGTGCATGAAGAATAAAAAATTAATTGGTTAGATATAGAATAAATATATAGAGTAGGAGGAGTGTGGAGGAGTTGATATTGTGAAAATTTTTTTTTGCTGAACATTCTAGAATATATTCCTTAATATGAGAGTGCGGATAGTCTGAAAATGATGACGAAGTGTTGCCACAACTGAAAGAAAAGGTCAAGTAAGCGGATTGACGGATTTAGCCATCAGCACGCGTTTTGTTGGCACGTGAGTCTTGTTGGCGTGCTTGGATCATCACGCATCACAACGGCGGCGGCGATGGGTGTTGCCTAATGTAGCGGCGACGACGATGGGTGCGCCTAACGTTGATGCAACCGTACCATGTGGCTGGGGATGGGGGCACGTCTCACTGGTGCTGGCTTAACTACATCCGGGACTACCGTGCTAGATGTGAAGCCGGGGAACATCTTCATCGATGAATTTTGGATTGTCCATGCTGTTGGGGAAGGAGCAGGACAAAGAAATGTATGAGCCGTTGCCGAGTTTGTTGCTAGGTTTCAGTGCCTAACGCTAACCACCATTTTGGTTGGCTCTCTCTCAGCAGATGAAGTGTTAAAGATGGCTAAGAGTTGTGCAAAAACATCGGTGGTGAGAGATCATCGCATAATGAGACGCGAAACATTTTTGGGCCACAAAAGATGGCTGACCGAATCAAATTTTGAGTTGCATATAAATTTTATAAAAAAAATTATTTTGTGTTTATATAACAAACTTAACATTATAGTTAAAATATTTATTATACATGATAAAAATATAAAATATAATTTGCAACATATGCCTTGTTTTAATTTAAATAATAATTAAAACACATAAAAAAATAAATTTTCACGTGCGGGACGTACGTGCATTTTTATTTTTACTAGCTATATAAAAGAGGCAACAGGTCAAATTGAAGTCTCCTTAGCTCCAATGGCTTAGGATTTCCATGTCGATTCATAATAATAAAAAAACTGAAATAACCAAGGTATTCAACAATCAAGAGCAATTAATTGAAGAAAGATAGTATACAACTTATGATAAATCTGAGTATTGATCAGATATAACCATAGATATTACAACAGCGGTATATGTTGAACATGCATATAGCACAGAAAATCGCCATATTTTCGGATCCGCACATGTGCGCAGGAAATACGACTAGTTGTTTTGAAAAACGATGCATTAAATTTATACCTTACAGCTCTGCCATATATCGCATGTCAAAATAAGATTAATACTTCAAAGCATGTTTGTCATATCTTACTATTCAAACAATAAAATCATGTCATATTCGTGAAAGTGTCAACCGGTCCAACTTAATCAATTAGAATAAAAATTCAGAATTAGCATGGAACTAATCAATCGTTGCACGGGTTAGAGTCTTAAATGTATTATGTATTACAGTACAACGTATATAGATCTATTTTTATAGTTAGTTTTTTATAATAGCAAATCTTGCTACTTTATATGTATGCTTAATTGATTTAGATATTCTTTGATCGATTGCAAAAGTAGGTGATTTTAATATAATTTTGAGGGATTATTTTTATTATACTATCAGTCATAATAACTAAGGTAAACAATTTAAATATAAATTTAAGAAGATAT
The DNA here is from genome assembly GCA_022530915.1 of Paspalum notatum. Classification (NCBI taxonomy): domain Eukaryota; kingdom Viridiplantae; phylum Streptophyta; class Magnoliopsida; order Poales; family Poaceae; genus Paspalum; species Paspalum notatum. The sequence continues at coordinate 33,673,309 of CM039692.1, forward strand.
TTGGTATTATCTATCAAAATAGCAAATGTGAGCAATTATATACTCCTATAAATTTAGGGTGTTATTCACATTTTCTTTTATATTAGCGGAGTGAGTAATTAATATGTTGTTTTAGGGGTAATATTATTTTGATAATGATAAAAGTGGGTGATTATTTAGAAAATAGATCTAATGGCTATTAAGATTTCAACCCGTATATTTTTTTCTAGCGCATCTTGTGAGGATTGACGTGAAAATTTCAAAAGGAGTCTACAAAATATTTATTTTATGGATAGGTTTCTAGCATCTTTAATGAAAAAAAGAGACTACAACTGAAGGTAGATTTGAAAATAGGAAAAATATAAAAAAGAAAAATCTAAAAAAAGAAGAAGATATTTGTTTTCGTTGAGAGTTGAACTCAAGACCTTTTATAATGGCAGAGGTGGGTAATTACTTAAAGAATATATTTAATGAAAAAAGAAGAGAATATTTGCTTTCATTGAGAGTTGAACTCAAGACCTTTCGTAATGGCAGAGATGGGTAATTACTTAGAAAATAGATCTAATGACTATTAATATTATAATTTGTCAATTGATGGTCGGATGTTTCTGATTATTGTGAGGATTTCTAGGATTTATTTTTTTTAGCGTGATTTGGAGTTAGTACTTCTTTTAGAACCTTCAATTACTACTGTGAGAATTTTTAGGATTTATTTTTTTCTAGCGTGCTTTGAAGTTAGTACTTTTTTTAGAACCTTCAATTAGTACTAACAGTAAGACGGGAAAAGGTCATGGAGTGATATGTCACCTCGATGGTGGTAGAAAATTACTTAATAACTAGTAATTACCTCCTTTTGATTGCGGTATGCTACAGCCGAATCAATATGCCGATACCCAGCCTGTGTCAGAGAACCAGCAAAACAGTTTAGACTGGAATAAGAGAGAAGCAATCTGACGGATAGATATCAGAACTCAAGAACAATAAACTTCCGCTTTGTCTTCTATTCTGAAATAACATTTGGCGTCCACGAACACTTTAAAAAGCTAACCTCGAGTCAGTTCTTTGTAACAGACGAAACCAGTTAGGTAGAGCTGGCTAACTTGATCAAAACAGTTCCAAATTAGGACATACTAGTATACTACACTCATTCTCAGTTTCTTACATAGAGCTCATTCTACTGATTCAATAGGCTCAAGGTAAAACAAGGACGACTCAGCTCACTTAATCATATGCAGCCAAGCTTTAGAGACAAATAAAAGGCAACAATAAGCAATCTGGAGAAACTGCTTTTTTTTTAAGAAAGGAAATCGGCAGGAACTATAAATAAATTCTGCGACCAGAAATTAAAGACCTTAACAGCAGCATAGATGGCGTCGGTGACAGCTCCATGCTCTATTTGCCACGTGCCAAGACCAAGTGATGGAATTCTTGCACCAGTGTTCAGAAGGAAAGATCGAGCCATCTCTAGACAGAGGATCGGGAGAAAGAAAGAAAGCAGAGTGGAGGAAATGAAGAGCTTGGATCGAAAATGGCTATCAACGAAGGTATGGGCAGGGCAGGGAAGCAGTGGTTGTGGTTTTGGCTCGTTTGTCCCTGAGATTCTGGCGCATATGGTGGTGGCCTGGTGGGGGCGTGAAGCCTCTCCCACTATTTGTAGTGATCACTGATCAGCAGCCGTATGGTGGATAGCACATCGTGACATTGGCACCCCGTCGTTGGTGGCGCTGGCGCAGCTAATTATTTATTAGAGACCGACGAAACATCCCACCCCCAACCTTTTCAATGGCGCGAGTGGGGCGGCGTGTTATTGAATGCTTAATGCGATCTGGACCATGCTGTTGCTGCTGTTTCATACGTAGAAGTACACTTTTTTAGCATGTTAACGGTTTTTTTACGTGAATATTTTGAAATAGTTGACCACCAAAAACGAGCCGGCCACTGTTGGTCATGCGAATAGAAAGAAAGAGTCGTCGGTCTGCAGCTGGTGGAGATGGCCTGATCAAACATTGGTCGTTTGACCATGCCGACCAGCTGCATTTGCAAAGAGAAATTTTTAAGAATTTTGAAATCTCTCTCGCATTTGGAAACGTCAGGGTCAGGCTACGCTGTTGATTGCTGCAGCCAAATCGGGGCGGCCGATTCGAGAGCCCAAGCTTGACCAGGCGCGGCAGCCACAGCCCACAGCCGACAGCCAAAACCCAAGCAGACCCAAGCTGCCGGTATAAAAAAAACTATGATGGAGAGTCTGCAACTCATATATTGAGAGAAATTAGGTGGATCGAAGGAATAATCTATTCTAGATTTGATTTCATCTTCAATCCCTCAAACTACTTTAATCCAAGAGTACCCAAATAGATCGACGGCTGCATAGCACCGCCGAAGAGAGGATAGAGCTGTCTGAGAGCCACTAGAGGAACCACCCACGATCAAAATTCACTCGCCGGTGCACGAACCGATTTTTGTATAGAAGCTAATTTCTTATTAAGTATCTAGCCATAATAATAATAATAATAAATCATTACATAGGTTTCTAGCATAAGTTATGATGTCCTTTATCACCCCATAAAAGTTGGACTAAAAATTCAATTTGTTCTTTGGACAAACTAAAAATAAAAATGCTATCAAAGAAGTGGATTGAACCAACTAAAATAGTTGGAGGCACGATTGAACACAAAATTAAATACAAAATGAAATTAAGGGGTAATCTCAAAAAAGCTCCATACATGGGGAAGGGGAAAAAGCTCATGATATGTGGGTCCCGTGCCATGTCATCAAAACTAACTATTAAAATTTAAAAACCACGTAGGCGGCTATTTTTTTTTTCGATATTTGAAGGTGCAAAATATTTGGTTTTAAAGTTCAGTGGATGATATAGATAGCCCCCTATATGTAAAAGAGACATGTATAGATTTTTTTTTCTTGTTGAAAATAGACATGTAGCTTGGAAACCTTAATTTTGGACTTGGACAGTATAGCACACACTAGCATTTCCTTGTCATAAAAAGACAAGTTCAACACAACCATCTTTGTAGTCTACACTGTAAAAGAATGAGTTTTTCAAAAATCTTTTTTACCTACAGAGGCATAGATATACCACTCACGTTGACCCCACTGCGGCAGTTTGAAAGAAGTTGAAAAAAAGTAAAAAAACACAAAACCCATAAATGCAAAATGTTTCATCCACTTTGTCTCTTTATTTCTCACCTCATTTTATACCCATACCCACATGTTACTTTCCTTCTCTTGGTTTTAATTAGAAAGAAATAACGCTAATCAATTATGTCTCTTTTCTTTTAATTCTATTTTTCTTTTTTCCTTTATATTGTCTGCTTGATTATCTCACAACACGTACATGTTGCACGTACTACGATAAAACACACCGCTTCTATAGGAACAGCAGCATTGGGGGCAACTATGCCCAGGTTGTTTCTGCAAATGAAGGCAAATCATTCTCAGCTGTCCGAGCAAAACATCTACCTTCTGCATACAGAATAGTTTCCTCCTCGTCTCTTTTTTTTCTGAACAAATTTATTCCCTATATTTCACCATCCCAAAAATCCTCCAATGATTTGTATCCGCTCTGAGGGTTTACTGCAAACTCGGCTGTCAGAAGCCTAACCTGTATGTTACAAACCAGAAGGAACATCAGATGGGAAAAATGAAAGTTGAATCATAGGAAACCTTCATTCATCACATTTCTACTGTTCTACAAGAAAAGGAATGGTATGTGGTACTGTGCATTCTATATTGCAGTATGCATATTGTTCCGCTACATGATAACTGATGTAATAATCATAGACAAGAAGTAAAAAAAAAAATGCAGCTAGCAGGAAACACTAACGACTTGCCTGTTTGATTTCAGAGAACTTTGCCATCAAATCTTCAGGAATAGACCAGCCTAATATGCTGATGTTCTCCTTAATCCTTGCTTCATTGGCACTTTTGGGGAGTACACTGTGGACCATTTGAATTCCCCAGCGTATAGTTTCTTCTACATTGGCACTTTTTAACTAGCCCAATGTGTGTTTTGTCTGGCACTATGGCCATATTTGCCAAGATTATGATACCATCTGTATGATATTACTTTCTTCTACATTGGTACAACTTGTGTTAAGCTATCATCGTCTAACTTATACATTTTACATAAGCTGATTGCTGAAGACTAACACAAACTAGTGGCATATTTATTTCAAGGGCCCCTTTATTATTATTATTTTTCGAAAGGGGTCCCCTTCTTATGAAAAAAGGACTTTAAAGTAATTACCTCTTTCTGGTTACCATATCGTGGAGAACAATCAATATGACGATAACCTGCCTGCAGTATTAGAAGTAGAAACATTATATCCAAATAGAAGATTATAAGACGTATTATGTACTTAAAACCTGACATGTTAATGCCTTCCTTTCATGTGCAATTAAAATTAGCACACACTAGTCAAGGGCACTTTTGAAACTAAGCCTTATGCTTCCACAGTTTCCATTGACATAAGCTTGATGAAGGAAGACTACAAAATGGGAAAAGACCATTCGAAATGGATTTTAAACATAAGCTTGATGAAGTGAGACCTGGAGAGCAGCGCGAATGGCATCTTCAACGACGCCTGGGGATATTTGCCATGTGCCAAGGCCAATCGATGGGATAGCGGCACCGGTGTTTAGGATGAATGACTTGGCCATCCCACGTCTCCAGAGAGACCAAACTGAGCTCGGTGAAGGGCATAAACTGAACAGTGATAGCATATAGCATGTAGATTTTGCTGCCGGAGGCCTAGAGCTTGGCAGGATGAAGATATCAATGGCTTATACAAAAGCAAATCAACAAACTGCGAGGAAGACTGTGTGAACATCAGTGACTGGACGAGGAGTAGTTGAGCCTGGTAGGTCAACTCATTTGGCAGTATATGTCTGGACCCCAAAAATTTTGAGATTCCATTTCAAATAGCATAATTGGCTGCGTGAGCCATGAGTTGAAGCTTTGATAAAAATATACAGATAGCTAAGCTCGTTCAGCTATCGGTCATTGGTGTTAGTGCACCATCTACGAGCAACTCATTTCTTTGGAGGGAAATTCAAGTCAATTTAAATAGAAATAGAAATCTATACACAATTTTTGACACAGGACAAATCTTGTCAAGGACTAACAGGAAAGTCACCCAGTGATTTTACATTCTAAGTACTTTTGCAGGCAGATAAAAGTAAAATATAGAGCCCTTCAACATAATCTGTTAATGTAGTGCATACATTAGCATTTTGCTACCAACATTAGCGCATACATGATAATTTTGTTTCAGCAAATTGTTGGCCCATTTATTTAGTGGTACAATAATACTAACAACGGATAACCCGGCGAGCGCAGTGTTGGGTTGATCTCGCGAACGGTTCGGTTTGGAGACCGAGTCCGTCGCCCTATCCGCGCCCTGATCGGGGGGGCGCAACAACATTTTGGTTGCGGCCCCCTGTCACGCCAGCGCCACATAAAAGGGGATGAGGGGAGCCGGCTTGGGAACCAACGTTCTCCGGCGAAACCCTCTCCTCACACACACCCGATCTGTGTTTAGGCGACTGGAAGTGACGGAAAGTCCGCCGCCGCCACTGCAGCGCCTCCCCACCACCGACGCCGTCATCCCCACGCCGCCGGTGCCCAAGGACGCCCCGCTCCCACTCTCGCCGTGCCTACCCCAAGCAAGCACGGGTCGTCTCCATGGCTTCTTCATCGCAGGCCAACACCGAAGGTATAATCTCTGAGATCTAAGTAGATCTAGAGGTTTAGGGTGAAGAGCAAGGTCCTAAAACACTATCAATGGCATCAAGAGCCTCGGTTTAGGCTCTAACCCTAACCCTAGAAGTTCAAACCCTTCGGTTTTGGCCGAACCCGAGCAAAACACGTTCAAGTCTCGGGCAAGAATTGAGTTTACAGCAAGTAGGAGAGGATTTGGTTCAAATCCGAAGAAATTTCCCCATTTCGAATCCCTAGCTCTCGGTTTTCCCCCGATTTGAATCAAACCCTAACCCGAAGTCAAATCCCCAAACAAATTGAGTTGAGAAGCCTTACCTAGGGCTCACTGTGGCCGGCGACGGCCACAGGAAGGGGCGGCGCGGCCGTCGGTCCATGTGCGCAGGCGCGCACGGGCCCTAGCGCGCCACGGCGGGGCCGCTCGACGGCGGCGCGCGCGACCGGCGAGGAGCCGCGCGGCGGCACGCCACACTCTGGCGACCCTATCTCCGGTGCGGGGGAGGGGGTGCGGCCGGAGGAAGGAGGAAGAAGCGGTTGCGGCCGCGGGGAGGAAGAGGAAAAATGATTTAGGGTTTGGGGTGAATTCCCATTTTTCCGTCTTTTATACGGGATCAGAGCGATTCTAGCCGATTCTAGCCGTCGGATGAGATTGGCGGCCAAGATTGGATCTGAGGGAGTTGGGCCGGTCAAGGCCCAGGCGGGGAACCGTTTTCCCGGCCCAGGCCCTCGCTGCAGCCTGTGGCACGGGGGGCGGAGTTGAGCAAGGCCGGGCCGGCCTTGATGGGCCGGTTTCGGCCGAAGTGGCAGTATTTTTTTTCTCTATTTTCAGTAATTAAGTAGTGTATAATTAGTTTTATACATGTTTTGAGAACTGTTTTAAGAATTATATTTGCTGCAAGTTTTAGATTAAGTTCTGAGTTGATGTTTAAGCACTGAGTTTAAAGTTTGAAGTACAATTTTTATATTTCCGCTGCTAGTTTATTATTTCTCTATTTTGAATTTAAACCAACGTGGATATTTATTTAGAGAATAAAAGTTGAATGTTTCGTGTATAAGAAATTTCTGTTATTAAGTATATGACCTGGAATTTTATCTTCTGACCAACGTTGATGATAATTTTGCCATATTCATTAAGTTTTAAGTTTTTGTTCTATTCTATTTCTGCCCAACGGTGATTTAGAAGTAGAGCAATTATTGTTTTATATTAAAAGCATGTTTTAATTCAGTTTTCTAATTGAGTTTATTTTCTTATGAAGCTTCACCATCTAAGATTGCCAATGCTCTGAGTGTGATCAATGGGCTTCCCCCGTTGGATGGCTCGAATTATCTCTTTTGGAGGGAGAAGTTGATGATGGCTCTCACGATGGCTGATATTGATCACGCCATTGAGACTCCTCGCCCTACGCCGCCAGTGCTGGCGGCACAGGATATACTTGCTGCTGCTGATAACCCAGCAAGGCAGATGTCATATAACCTTGAGAAAGCTAAGTGGAAATGTTCTAACAAGAAGTGTCCCATGGTCATCAAGGGCACCACTATCCCTACTGTTCGGGGTGCCATCCTCGAATGTGAGTCTACCACTGAGTACTTACAGAAGATTAAGAACCAGTTCACTGGTTCAACTAAGGCCTATGCAGAGACTCTTATTAAGAAGCTTGCCAATGCTGAGTATGATGGCAGTGGGATAAGAGAGTACATCATGAAGATGTCACACATGGCAGAACAACTCAAAACTTATGAGATGGAGTAGAAAGAAAACTTTGTTGTCCACCATATCCTGAACTCTTTGCCAAAAGAGTTTGAGACATTTATTGTGAACTACAATATAAGCGCTGAAAAATGGACAATTGAAAAGTGTATTACCATGTGTGTTCAAGAAGAAGAAAGGATTAAGGCTCAGAAAAATCACACTCCTGGTAGTGTATACTTTGTGAAAAGTGAGAAGAAGAAAAATTTCTTCAATAAGCCAAACAAGTCTTTCTTCAAGAACCACAACTCTCAGAGCAAAAGGTTCAACAACCTTCAGCAAGGCTAGGGCTCTGGTAAGGGTTCTAATCAGGATGCAGGTGAGAAGTCCCAGCGCAAAGGGGGGCTTATCCCACTTGACTAGGTGGCGCCTGATCAGTGCAGGTGCTGTGGCAAGAAAGTGCACCACACAGAGAATTGTGTTGACTTCTTGAAGTGGTCAACAAATCAAGTAAGGATGAAGTTACATTTATAGATGAGTCTCTATATTTAGATTTACCCACTAATATTTGGTGGATTGATTCTGGTGCAACTGTTCATGTTGCTAATTCTTTGCAGAGATTCCATTCAAAGAGGACCCTGCGAAGAGGGGAAAAAAGCATTAGAGTCGGCAATAGACTCGAAGCTGAAATACACGCCATCGGAGATCTTTCTTTAGAATTAGATGGCTGATTTTCCCAAATTTTGCATAAAGTTTTATTTGTACCTTCCATGAGAAGGAATTTGATTTCTGTATCATGTTTGGATTTTGAGAACATTCACTGTCATTTTGGGGATAGAAAGTGTATTATTGAGCATGATAATAAGAATGTTGGTCTTGCTGTTTTACGAGACAAGCTTTATTTATTTTTCCATTGTGATTATGTGAATAATATGAGTTCCTCTTCAGCTGTGAATGTTTGTAATATAAGTTCTAAGTGAAAGCGAAGTGATAATAAATCGTCGTCGAAATTGTGGCACTATCGTTTAGGCCATATTTCGAGGGGGAGGATAGAACGATTAATTAAGGAAGATATTCTCTGCCCATTAGACTTTTCAAATAATGAGTATTGCGTTAATTGTATTAAAAGAAAGTATGTTAAACAAATTAAGAAAGATGCCAAGCGAAGCCCGGAAATTTTAGAAATAATTCATACGGACATTTGTGGTCTTTTTCCTGTGAAGTCGGTAGATGGTTTTGATTCTTTCGTTACATTTACCGATGATTTCTCTCGCTATGGCTATATTTATCCTATTAAAGAAAGATCTGAAACACTAGATAAATTTAAGTTATTTAAATCTGAAGTTGAAAATCAGCATGATTTAAAGATTAAAGTTGTAAGATCAGACCGTGGTGGTGAATACTAAGGGAAGCATACCCCTTATGGCCAGGTTCCTGGACCTTTTGCAAGGTTCCTATAGAAAAATGGCATAGTCGCCCAATATTTCACACCGGGTGAGCCTCAGCAAAATGGAGCGGCTGAAAGTCGTAATCGCACCTTAATGAATATGGTGAGAAATATGATAAGTTACACTACTCTACCTACAGAACTATGGATGGAGGCCTTAAAAACCGCTGCCCATATTCTCAACAGAGTTCCCAGTAAGTCGGTGGCTAAAACACCGTATGAGTTGTGGATTGGGAGGAAGCCCTCACTAAATTATTTTCATGTGTGGGGCTATCTAGCTGAGGCCAAAGTATTTAATCCAAATATTGAAAAATTAGATCCTAAGACTGTCTGTTGTCATTTTATTGGCTACCCTGAAAGATCAAAACGGTACCGTTTCTACTGTCCAGACAGACATACTAAGTTTGTAGAAACCAGACACGCTGTGTTTTTAGAGGATGAGATAATCAGGGGGAGTATGGTACCTTGAGAAATAAGTCTCGATGAGAAGCGGGTTTATGCCCCAATTCCTATGATTCAGGAGCATTTCTTCTCGATACCTACTGTCGTTGCAGCACCCGTTGTTGCAGCTCCTGCTGGTGGTTCTTCGAGTGCAGCTGTCAGTGAGCCTGAGGCCCCTGTTGTTACAGTGGTGCCACAAGTTTCTACTGTTGCAAATGAGGAGCCAGAGTAGCCTCCTGCAGGAGAGAGTAGTGCCAGTGAGCTTGCGGTTAAGAAAAATCTAGTAGTAGAACACTGGATAGCTGTTAAGAAAACCTTGCGGTATTTGCAAGAAACAAAGAGCCTCGAAAACCTTGCGGTATTTGCAAGGAACAAAGAGCCCCATGTTAACATATAGAAAGTCAAATACCCTTGAGATAGTGGGCTATTCAGATGCCGATATGGCAGGATGTAGAGATACAAGAAAGTCCACATCAGGCTATATATTTATCTTTGCTGGGGGAGCCATTTTGTGGCAGAGCTCGAAACAGTTAATTGTTGCATCGTCAGCAGAGTACGGTGAGATTATAGCGTGTTATGAGACAACTGGACAGGCACTATGGTTAAAGAAATTTGTTTTCGGATTAAAAGTGGTTGACAGCATTGAAAAACTACTGAAGTTATATTGCGACAATGAGCCCGCAATATCTTACTTCTATAACAACAAGTGAAGTAATGCTGCCAAATACATTGACATTAAGTATTATGTTGTGAAGGAGAAAGTTCAGAATCAGACAATAATGCTTGAGCATATTAAGTCTGAGCAAATGCTCGCGGATCCGCTTACTAAAGGTCTTTCACCCAAAAAGTTCGTTGAACATGTAGCCAGCATGGGTTTAAAGTAAGACCTATAATTCTAGACATAAAAGGATCATTTATGCAATCATCTTCCCACAAGTTTTAAGCTGTTCTGATTCGAGATAGAAAGGTATGCTATAGCCATTGAGTTCGACAGCACGTATCTTACTGTTGTAGCGCCTTTGTCTTGGTGTACTGATCTATTGATAAGAGAAATTATAAGTATAAGAAATTGAAGAATTAAGTTTAAAGAATAAGTGTTTAAAGTTTGAGATCAAGGGGGAGAATGTTGGGTTGATCTCGCGAACGGCTCGGTTCGGAGACCGAGTCCGTCGCCCTATCCGCGCCCTGATCGGAGGTGCAACAACCGGCCCCCTGTCACGCCAGCGCCACATAAAAGGGGATGAGGGGAGCCGGCTCGGGAACCAGTGTTCCCCGGCGAAACCCTCGCCTCAGTCCTCACACACACCCAATTCATGTTTAGCCGACTGGAAGTGACGGGAAGGCCGCCGCCGCCACTGCAGTGCCTCCCCACCACCGACGCCGTCGTCCCCACGCCGCCGGTGCCCAAGGACGCCCCGCTCCCACTCTCGTCGTGCCTACCCCAAGCAGGCACGGGTCGTCTCCATGGCTTCTTCATCGCAGGCTAACACCGAAGGTATAATCTCTGAGTTCTAAGTAGATCTAGAGGTTTAGGGTGAATAGCAAGATCCCAGAACACTATGATGCAGAACATTTCTTGGGCCCTTGAAAATTGCTCTGCTGAATTACTTCACGAAGGCGGGTATTCTCAACTGTTCAAGAAAAGCATCTCATGAAATCAGAATGGTTATGGCGCACTGCCCGCATGCGTGTTGGTGGACGAGGTTATGGCGGACCCAACAGGATCAGATTGCCTACCCCAACCCCACCTTCTCCACCGCCACAAGAGTGGGTAGACCTGACTGAGTCCGAGGAGGAGGACCCAGAGGAGCTTGTCCCTGAGCTGTCCGAAGATGAACCAGAAGAGGAGCCGCAGGAAGAACCCTTGGAGGTACAGCCACCAGTACCCCCTTCGGCGCCGCCGCAGGAGCAACCCCAGGAGGAGCCAGAAGATCCAGCTGTTGACCCTGAAGACCCAGAACAAGATCCAGATGCTGGAGACGCACCCCCATCGGACGATGATGAGGACGACAATGAAGCTGGACCCGTGGTCACCACTACCCACCGCTGGTTCGACTACCCGCTGCCTGTTCCTCGGATGCTGAGGGAAACGCTGGAGATGCTCCACTACGATCAGTTCTGGATCACCTATGTGGGGACTCGCTACCGCCATCCCGTCCTACCTGATGATTGGGACATGACAGTGGAGATCAGCATCCCGGATGAGTTTGGATCCCGCCGGAACATCCACGTCAGGCACGCACCTACTCGCCGCAACAGCCATGAAGCCGCCATCAGTGATGCTGCCAGGGAGGCCTTGACGACGCTGTGCCATGCACACCGTGAAGATATGGCCATCACTTCACGCCGGTACTACCCCTGCCGTTCGGTCGAAAGACTTGATGCCTGGATCGCCAACCCGGAGGCAGAACAGAACCCACGCCTGGAGTCCACTATTGAGTACCTTGCTACCCTCAACACCGACTACAATGCCGCCTTGGACGAGTTGGACATGGTGAGGTACGAGAACCGGAAGCTTCGAGCATGGGTTGCACATGGCGTTGAGCCCGCGGAAGAAGAACCTGTAGAAGACCCTGCTGATGCTCCGCGTAGGGAGAAGGCCCGCTACAATGATCCAGAAGCTAGGACCTATATACGGCATCATGAGGACTAGGATGCTACCCCTTTTGTAATAGGTTCTATTAGTATCGATTAGTTAGTTCGGTTAGGCTTAGAACGATTAAAAGTGTGCTCGTTTGCTTATGATTGTGTTTTATGGATGATTTGGTTCTTTGTAATGAGTGCTTAAGTTGTGGGGTGATGTCCACAACTTAGTCTTTTGGTTGGATGCTTAATAAGTTTAATAAAGTTAGTTAGTTTGGGAAAGCCCTGCTCTATCCATATATACGTTCAGATCTTTATCTCATCTGTCTTGGTTACTAATGTTGAATGAGATGTATGGCCGGAAATAAGTACTAATGGTATATTTGGTACAGCAGATGAGTACAGGACGTGGACGTGGTCGTGGCCGTGGAGGTAGAGGAGGTCGCGGAGACGGAGGACTCCCAAATCCACCACCGCCAATGACTATGGAACAACTGATCATGAACCAGACCCAAGTGATACAAGCTCTTGGTCAAGCAGTGGCAGCCATGCACCAGGCGCAGCAGCAACCACCCCCGCCACCACCGCCTCAACCGCGAGACAGGCGCGCAGAATTTATGAAGGGACACCCACCTGTGTTCACTCACTCTGTCGATCCTATGGATGCAGAAGACTGGCTCCGCGCAATAGAACGGGAGCTGGACGTCGCTCAGTGCACCGACCAGGAGAAAGTCCTCTACGGCCCTCACCAGTTACGGGGTGCCGCTCAACAATGGTGGGAATCGTACCGCTTGGCTCATAACAACCCCAACACCATTACCTGGCAGGAGTTCACCGAGAGGTTCAGAGCGCATCATGTTCCAGCTGGTGTGATGTCACTGAAGAAAGAAGAGTTCCTGGCACTCACCCAGGGCACCATGACCGTCAGTGAGTATCGAGACAAGTTCCTACAGCTGTCCCGCTACTGTCCCGAGGAGGTTAACACCGACCCCAAGAAGCAGTACCGTTTCCTCAAAGGCTTGGTCGATCCACTCAGGTACCAGCTTATGAACCATACTTTTCCTAACTGCCAGCATCTGATAGACCGAGCCATCGTGACGGAGAATACTCGTCGCGAGATGGAGGAAAAGAAGCGCAAACAGAAGGCACAACAATCTAGCAGCAACACCCGCCCGCGGTTTTCTGGGTCCCAGAACTTTCAGAACCGTCCTACACAGAACTCCGGACAGCAGCAGCCCCAGTTCCAGCGCTACAACAGTAATGGCAACTATCAGCGCCCGAACTATCAGTCTCAGCAGAACAATCCCCAAATGCAGCGCTCAAACAATCAAGCTCCCCGCCAACCGACTCCTACCAGTACCCCAGTGAAGACAGGCACGCCAGTACCACCGGGAAGCGCAAATTGCTTCAAATGCGGAGGAACAGGTCACTGGTCTAAGCAATGCCCATATAGAGGTACGCCGCAGCAGACACCGCAATCGAGTTCGAAGGCGGGCACCCCCAACCAAGCTTCCAGCCACGCCAAGATCAACCACGTCACCGCGGAGGCTGCCCAGGAAGGTCCAAATGCTGTCGTAGGTACGTTCCTGGTCAATTCCCAACCCGCCTTAGTACTATTCGATACTGGTGCTACGCATTCCTTCATTACTGCTCAGCATGTAGAGAAGTATAATTTGCCTATGATAAAGATGCTAAAATCAATGCTAGTTAGTTCACCTGGGGGAAACATGCGATCCGAGTTCGCTTGTGATGATGCATCCATTAAAATAAGGGGGGTAGATTTTCCAGCATCATTAATAGTTATGAAAGCACAAGGAGTAGATGTTATCCTGGGTATGAATTGGCTGCAAAGATACAACGGGGTAATCTCATGTGACGAGAGGAAAGTGACTTTGACTACGCCAGCTGGGGAGAACATGGAAGTTCTGATAGACCCACCTTAAGCAGGAGTTAATGCTATTGATGCCACAGCCTTGGAGAACATCAGAGTAGTGTCAGAATTTCCGGATGTCTTCCCAGATTCGTTGCCAGGTATGCCACCTGAACGTGACATTGAATTTTCTATTGAATTAGTACCTGGAACTGCACCTATCTATAAGAAAGCATATAGAATATCTGGTGTCGAATTACTTGAAGTTAAGAAACAAATAGATGAACTATTGGGGAAAGGGTTTATTCGCAAAAGCACCTCACCTTAGGCCTCACCAGTTTTTCTTACCGAGAAGAAAGATGGAACCTTGCGAATGTGTGTCGATTATAGAGGTCTCAATGCCGTTACAGTAAAGAATAAATATCCACTGCCCGGATTGAAGATTTATTTGATCAGCTCAAAGGTGCCTGTGTATTCTCCAAAATTGACTTACGATCTGGGTATCATCAACTAAGAATCAGACCTTCAGATATACCAAAGACGGCGTTCATTAGTCGTTATGGGTTGTATGAATATACAGTTATGTCCTTTGGTTTGACTAATGCCCCAGCCTTCTTTATGTACATGATGAATAGTGTGTTTATCGAATATCTTGATAAGTTTGTGGTGATATTTATCGACGATATTCTGATTTATTCCAAAACTGAAGAGGAACACGAAGAGCATCTAAGATTAGTATTGCAGAAGCTTAGAGAGCATAAACTTTATGCGAAGTTTAGCAAGTGTGATTTCTGGATTGAGGAGGTTAAGTTTCTGGGTCATGTCATATCCAATGGAGGGATTGCCGTTGATCAAAGTAAGGTATCTGAAGTCCAGAACTGGAAAATCCCAGAGGATGTGAAGGGCATCAGGAGTTTTCTCGGATTAGCCGGTTACTATCGGCGCTTCATTGAAGGGTTTTCCAAAATTGCTAAACCAATGACAGCTTTGTTAGAGAAGAATATTAAATTTCAGTGGACGTCAGCCTGTCAGAAAGCCTTCGAGGAGTTGAAAAAGAGGTTAACCACAGCACCAGTGCTAACTTTTCCAGATATGCATAAGCCTTTCTCAGTATATTGCGATGCTTCACGGCTAGGTTTGGGATGTGTTCTTATGCAAGAAGGCAAGGTTATTGCCTATGCTTCTAGACAACTGAGGGATCATGAGAAGAATTACCCAACTCATGATTTGGAATTAGCCGCAGTGGTGCATGCATTAAAAGTATGGAGGCATTACCTATTCGGACAGAAGTGTGATATTTATACTGATCACAAAAGCTTAAAGTATATATTTACCCAGACTGAGTTGAATATGCGGCAAAGACGATGGTTAGAATTAATCAAGGATTATGATCTGGAGATACATTACCATCCTGGCAAGGCAAATGTAGTAGCAGATGCTTTGAGCAGGAAGAGTCAGATCAGTTTGTTGTGGGCAAGAGAGTTGCCGGATGAGTTAGCCATAGAATTTGACCGACTAAGTTTGGGTTTTCTTAATAATACGGAAGGCACCGTCTCCATGGAATTTGAACCTACGTTGGAACAAGAAATCAGGAAGGGACAACTTAATGATGAGAAGATCAAGGAAATAAAAGAGTTAATCAAGTTAGACAAGGCACCGGGATTCCGAGTGGATGCCGACGGCACAGTATGGCATGGGGATAGGATTTGCGTTCCGAACATAAAGTCTATACGAGATTTAATACTGAAGGAAGCACATGAGACAGCTTACTCCATCCATCCTGGAAGTGAAAAGATGTACCAAGATCTGAAGCAGAAATTTTGGTGGTACGGCATGAAACGTGAAGTAGCAGAATATGTAGCTTTGTGTGACGTTTGTCAGAGGGTGAAAGCTGAGCATCAAAAGCCCGCTGGATTGTTACAGCCGCTCAAGATTCCAGAATGGAAGTGGGAGGAAATTGGTATGGATTTTATCGTCGGCCTACCGCGTACACAAAGTGGTTTTGATTCTATATGGGTAGTAGTGGATAGATTGACCAAAGTTGCTCACTTTATTCCTGTCAAGACCACTTATTCGGGAGCCAAGTTAGCTGAATTGTATATGTCCAGAATTGTGTGTTTGCATGGGGTACCAAAGAAGATTGTGTCAGATCGTGGAACTCAGTTTACATCTCATTTTTGGAAGCGTTTGCATGAGTCAATGGGCACTAAATTAAATTTTAGTTCAGCATATCATCCACAGACCGATGGGCAGACAGAAAGAACCAACCAGATATTAGAAGATATGTTGAGAGCTTGCGCAATACAATATGGTACTAGTTGGGACAAAAGTTTGCCGTATGCCGAATTTTCTTATAACAATAGTTATCAGGCTAGTATCAAAATGTCACCTTTTCAGGCTTTGTATGGTAGACGATGCAGGACTCCCTTGCATTGGGATCAACCAGGGGAGAAGCAGTTGTTTGGTCCTGGAATCATAGAAGACGCCGAACGACAAGTACGAATGATTCGGGAGAGTTTGAGGATTGCTCAAACCAGGCAGAAGAGTTATGCAGATAACCGTCGAAGGGATTTGGAATTTGCAGTAGGAGACTATGTGTACTTGAAAGTATCACCTATTCGTGGTCTACGCCGATTCAAGGTGAAAGGGAAGTTAGCACCCCGATATATTGGGCCTTTTAAAATAATTGACCGTAAGGGAGAAGTTGCATATCAACTGGAATTGCCTGACAGATTATCAGGGGTACATAATGTGTTCCATATATCCCAGTTGAAGAAGTGTTTGCGGGTACCTGAAGAGCAGTTGCAGGAAGATGAACTTACTGTGCAGGATGATTTGACCTATACAGAATATCCAGTCCAAATTTTGGAGACGGCAGAAAGGACTACCAGAAACAGGGTAATAAAGATGTGCAAAGTTAAGTGGAGCCACCATACGGCAGAGGAGGCCACCTGGGAAAGAGAGGATGACCTCAGAGCAGATTACCCGGAACTCTTTGCTAGCCAATCCTAAAATCTCGGGACGAGATTTCTTTAAGGGGGATAGGTTTGTAACACCCTAATTTTTGGTTACCTGAAAAATCCTTTGCAAAATAAATAATTAAATCCCTTTTGTTCATGTGCATGACATCATAATTTTATTTTGTTTTCAAATTAACCAACTAAAATAAAACATAGGAACAACATGTTTGAGCACTCATGTCTTTGCATATTTTTATTGGGTGATTTGCAGTGTTCAAAGTTTGAATTTAAACTCTTTTGCATCTCTCCAAAATTTTTCAAATTTCAAACAACCCAGGAAAAAATTTCTTTTTCCTTCTTTCCTCTCTTTCCAGCCCACACCATTTTTCGGCCCAGTGGCAGCCCAGCTCCCTTCTCCTCTCTTCACCTTCCCGCGCGGCCCATTTCCCCGCGGCCCAGTCCTCCTCCCCCTTCTCCTTTCCCCGCCGGCCCAGCTCGCCCACGCCTGGCCGAGTGACCGCGCGGCCCAGCCAGCGCGCCGGCCCAGTCGGCGCCTCCCTCTCCCGCGCGCCCTCTCCCTCCCTCTCGCTGACCGCCCGGCCCCGCCTGTCATCCCTCTCCTCCCTCCTTCCTTTCTCGGTCCGACGCCGACGGAGGCACGCTCAAGCCAACGCCCGCGCTGGGGTCTCGGTCCCGCGCCTCCGCGTCCTTCGCCCAAGCCTCCGAGGGTTCACGCGCCGCCTTCGCCTTTCCTTTCCGCGCCGCGCCTTCCTTTCCCGGCTCTCGCCCGCGCCGTGCGCGACGCGAACTCGGACAGAATCCGAGCTCGGACTTTCCTTGCCGCGCCGCCTTTCCTTTTCCCCTCCTGCGAGCCTCGTTCTTCGCCCTATATAAGCAGCCGCCCTCGACGTCCGTAGCCCCAACAAGCCTTAGCCCGAGCCCTAGCGCCGCCGGTCTACGCAGAGCGCCCGCAGACGCCGCCGCTAGTCGCCGCAAGCCGCTACGCGCCAACGTCGCCTCGCCGTCGTTTCCTTCTACGCCTGTAGCTTCGCACCGAGGTAAGGAGTTGATCTAGCTAACTCTAGTCCCTAGCCGCGCCCTACCCCGGCGGGAATTGCTCGCCGGAGCTCCTTCTACGTCCTGCTCCGTCGCCCGCCGCTCTCGGCCGATGCACCGCCACCGCGACTGCTCCGCCAGCTTCGCACCGTCGCCCGCTCGCTCCCGCGCCTCTTCCCTCTAGCCCTAGGCCCCTGGAGCCGCGAGGCCGCGGAACTCCGGCGCTCCTCCGCCGCACCCCGCGAGCGGCGCCGCCCAGGCCGTCGCCGTCTCTCTCTCCTACCGGTCCGATCTATTCCCTGCCGTTAGATCCAGATCCAACGGTCCAGAGTGGTCTGCGGACTGGTCAATACCGGTCAGCGGCCGCATTCTTGCTAAAGAGTCCCTGGGTCTTCTGAGAATTAACCCGCGGTCCAGATTTATTAGATCTAGGTCCCTGGCTTTACGGTTTAGACCCCGATCTTTTTGATAATCAACCCGCGGTCCTGGTCAATCCCGGTCAGCGCGGAGTTTTGCGGGAGAGACCCTGTGCTTCTTCTAAATCAACCCGCAGTCCAGTTTTTCACGGTTAGGTCCCTGGTTTTCGCAGTTTAGTCCCTGGAGTTTCAAATTTTCTTTATTTTAAGCCTTTAAACTTGTTTTATTCATATCTTTTGCGTTTTAACTCCGTTTTGGACGATTCTTGAACCTACGGAATCGTAATAAAGTGTAGATTAATTCTAAAACCTTTTTAACCTCTGTTTATGATGTTTGGTGTACTGTTTTAGTTAATTAAATGCTCATTGCTTGTATGTATGCAACGTGTAGCCGACGTTCCGTCCGAGTTTGTCGAGAATCCATCTTGGGAAGTTCCTGAGCAAGTTTTTGCTGAGGAAGGCAAGTATTCTTTGACCTATGTCCTATTTTACTTTAATCACATGATCTAGAGCCTAATATTGCATGCTCCTAATAAGGATGACTAGCCTCATATACCTTTACAAGTTTTATAACCTGGGAGGGCTGTGATGTTGTAAATTAATTGCTTCCGCTCAACTCACTTTACTTATGTTGTTAATGTTGATCAAGTAATGATGAACCTGATGGTAAAAGTTTGGTTTTAATAACATGGAGACTTGAGCATGTTTTGTTGGTTTTGCTCAAGTGCTTCGCCCTAAGGATCGGTTCGCCGAGCGACCACCCAGGAAAACAGTACAACCACAAGACTCACATGGGCACTGGGCTTGACTGATTAATTAGATGAACTAGAGTTTTGGCTTACTTTCCTGAAACATAGCGTATGAGGGGTCTGGGGGATATGGGACTTTGCCCTTTGCCAATGAGGTGCAGTTTGATCTGTCACCCTTTGAAACGGAACTCTCATATCTTTAGTTAACTGGAGTAACCTGTAACGAGTGGGCCACAACTCTAGGAATTCTTTGTAAAGGTCTCGTAATGAAACCCTGCCGATTCATCTAAGGTATGAATAAATGGGGCCTTGCAAACCTCGGGCACAATGGGAATCATGACTTGTGGGTAAAGTTGTACAACCTCTCGAGAGTGTTTAAAACTGATATATCAGCCGTGCTCACGGTTAAGAGCGGCCTGGACCCTCACAGATTAGAGTTTCAGCTTCAAGGTGAATGGCTCATGGTGATCATGGTAATGATGATGGATATGGTTATGGTTCATGCTTATCTTTTAAATATGTTTTACTGTCTTTATAGTAAAGGGATGGGTTACGCTAATCATTGCTAGTAATTAAAACTTGACTAACTAAAAGCAATTGCTATGCCTGTCCACTACAAAGCCAGTCCACTTTTATCCTAAACGGAATACTTGCTGAGTGCGTTATGTACTCATTCTTGCTTGTTTTATACCCGTTGCATCCATTGCAACCGCTGCTCAGATCCAGAAGGAAGTTGTGGTGATCCTAACCAGGAGTTCCAGGACTACGACGAGTTCTAGGCTGGTGTGCCATCCGTCAGTTGCCTGTGGATCACGGTCGTCTTCCGCTGTCGTTTAGTTAACTCGTTTTCGTTTAGATACTCGGTTTCGTTAAAGACATTCATGGTCTGTAATATTGGTTATTACTCTTAAGTAAAGTACTGGTTGTGCTATTTACTTTTGTTTACGCTATGTATGTGGTTAAACTGATCCTGGCACATACATGGTTAGCACTTGGTTTTGTTTCTAAAACCGGGTGTGACAAAAGTGGTATCAGAGCCGTGCTGACCGTAGGACGCAAGCCTAGAGTAGAACTGGTCGTGATTAAGGATTTTGCTTACCTTTTCTTGCTTTCTCCATTCAAATACTTGCCATATATGCTATTTTGACATCCATACTTGTCTATTTCAATTAAGATCTTCTATATCTACTTATCTATCCCATAATAGAACTGTTTCTCATGTTTGCTTACGATGTGGGCCTGCAGATGTCGACTTTCAAGCGCACTGCCCGCATGCGTGTTGGTGGACGAGGTTATGGCGGACCCAACAGGATCAGATTGCCTACCCCAACCCCACCTTCTCCACCGCCACAAGAGTGGGTAGACCTGACTGAGTCCGAGGAGGAGGACCCAGAGGAGCTTGTCCCTGAGCTGTCCGAAGATGAACCAGAAGAGGAGCCGCAGGAAGAACCCTTGGAGGTACAGCCACCAGTACCCCCTTCGGCGCCGCCGCAGGAGCAACCCCAGGAGGAGCCAAAAGATCCAGCTGTTGACCCTGAAGACCCAGAACAAGATCCAGATGCAGGAGACGCACCCCCATCGGACGATGATGAGGACGACGATGAAGCTGGACCCGTGGTCACCACTACCCACCGCTGGTTCGACTACCCGCTGCCTGTTCCTCGGATGCTGAGGGAAACGCTGGAGATGCTCCACTACGATCAGTTCTGGATCACCTATGTGGGGACTCGCTACCGCCATCCCGTCCTACCTGATGATTGGGACATGACAGTGGAGATCAGCATCCCGGATGAGTTTGGATCCCGCCGGAACATCCACGTCAGGCACGCACCTACTCGCCGCAACAGCCATGAAGCCGCCATCAGTGATGCTGCCAGGGAGGCCTTGACGACGCTGTGCCATGCACACCGTGAAGATATGGCCATCACTTCACGCCGGTACTACCCCTGCCGTTCGGTCGAAAGACTTGATGCCTGGATCGCCAACCCGGAGGCAGAACAGAACCCACGCCTGGAGTCCACTATTGAGTACCTTGCTACCCTCAACACCGACTACAATGCCGCCTTGGACGAGTTGGACATGGTGAGGTACGAGAACCGGAAGCTTCGAGCATGGGTTGCACATGGCGTTGAGCCCGCGGAAGAAGAACCTGTAGAAGACCCTGCTGATGCTCCGCGTAGGAAGAAGGCCCGCTACAATGATCCAGAAGCTAGGACCTATATACGGCATCATGAGGACTAGGATGCTACCCCTTTTGTAATAGGTTCTATTAGTATCGATTAGTTAGTTCGGTTAGGCTTAGAACGATTAAAAGTGTGCTCGTTTGCTTATGATTGTGTTTTATGGATGATTTGGTTCTTTGTAATGAGTGCTTAAGTTGTGGGGTGATGTCCACAACTTAGTCTTTTGGTTGGATGCTTAATAAGTTTAATAAAGCTAGTTAGTTTGGGAAAGCCCTGCTCTATCCATATATACGTTCAGATCTTTATCTCATCTGTCTTGGTTACTAATGTTGAATGAGATGTATGGCCGGAAATAAGTACTAATGGTATATTTGGTACAGCAGATGAGTACAGGACGTGGACGTGGTCGTGGCCGTGGAGGTAGAGGAGGTCGCGGAGACGGAGGACTCCCAAATCCACCACCGCCAATGACTATGGAACAACTGATCATGAACCAGACCCAAGTGATACAAGCTCTTGGTCAAGCAGTGGCAGCCATGCACCAGGCGCAGCAGCAACCACCCCCGCCACCACCGCCTCAACCGCGAGACAGGCGCGCAGAATTTATGAAGGGACACCCACCTGTGTTCACTCACTCTGTCGATCCTATGGATGCAGAAGACTGGCTCCGCGCAATAGAATGGGAGCTGGACGTCGCTCAGTGCACCGACCAGGAGAAAGTCCTCTACGGCCCTCACCAGTTACGGGGTGCCGCTCAACAATGGTGGGAATCGTACCGCTTGGCTCATAACAACCCCAACACCATTACCTGGCAGGAGTTCACCGAGAGGTTCAGAGCGCATCATGTTCCAGCTGGTGTGATGTCACTGAAGAAAGAAGAGTTCCTGGCACTCACCCAGGGCACCATGACCGTCAGTGAGTATCGAGACAAGTTCCTACAGCTGTCCCGCTACTGTCCCGAGGAGGTTAACACCGACCCCAAGAAGCAGTACCGTTTCCTCAAAGGCTTGGTCGATCCACTCAGGTACCAGCTTATGAACCATACTTTTCCTAACTGCCAGCATCTGATAGACCGAGCCATCGTGACGGAGAATACTCGTCGCGAGATGGAGGAAAAGAAGCGCAAACAGAAGGCACAACAATCTAGCAGCAACACCCGCCCGCGGTTTTCTGGGTCCCAGAACTTTCAGAACCGTCCTACACAGAACTCCGGACAGCAGCAGCCCCAGTTCCAGCGCTACAACAGTAATGGCAACTATCAGCGCCCGAACTATCAGTCTCAGCAGAACAATCCCCAAATGCAGCGCTCAAACAATCAAGCTCCCCGCCAACCGACTCCTACCAGTACCCCAGTGAAGACAGGCACGCCAGTACCACCGGGAAGCGCAAATTGCTTCAAATGCGGAGGAACAGGTCACTGGTCTAAGCAATGCCCATATAGAGGTACGCCGCAGCAGACACCGCAATCGAGTTCGAAGGCGGGCACCCCCAACCAAGCTTCCAGCCACGCCAAGATCAACCACGTCACCGCGGAGGCTGCCCAGGAAGGTCCAAATGCTGTCGTAGGTACGTTCCTGGTCAATTCCCAACCCGCCTTAGTACTATTCGATACTGGTGCTACGCATTCCTTCATTACTGCTCAACATGTAGAGAAGTATAATTTGCCTATGATAAAGATGCTAAAATCAATGCTAGTTAGTTCACCTGGGGGAAACATGCGATCCGAGTTCGCTTGTGATGATGCATCCATTAAAATAAGGGGGGTAGATTTTCCAGCATCATTAATAGTTATGAAAGCACAAGCAGTAGATGTTATCCTGGGTATGAATTGGCTGCAAAGATACAATGGGGTAATCTCATGTGCCGAGAGGAAAGTGACTTTGACTACGCCAGCCGGGGAGAACATGGAAGTTCTGATAGACCCACCTTAAGCAGGAGTTAATGCTATTGATGCCACAGCCTTGGAGAACATCAGAGTAGTGTCAGAATTTCCGGATGTCTTCCCAGATTCGTTGCCAGGTATGCCACCTGAACGTGACATTGAATTTTCTATTGAATTAGTACCTGGAACTGCACCTATCTATAAGAAAGCATATAGAATATCTGGTGTCGAATTACTTGAAGTTAAGAAACAAATAGATGAACTATTGGAGAAAGGGTTTATTCGCAAAAGCACCTCACCTTGGGCCTCACCAGTTTTTCTTACCGAGAAGAAAGATGGAACCTTGCGAATGTGTGTCGATTATAGAGGTCTCAATGCCGTTACAGTAAAGAATAAATATCCACTGCCCCGGATTGAAGATTTATTTGATCAGCTCAAAGGTGCCTGTGTATTCTCCAAAATTGACTTACGATCTGGGTATCATCAACTAAGAATCAGACCTTCAGATATACCAAAGACGGCGTTCATTAGTCGTTATGGGTTGTATGAATATACAGTTATGTCCTTTGGTTTGACTAATGCCCCAGCCTTCTTTATGTACATGATGAATAGTGTGTTTATGGAATATCTTGATAAGTTTGTGGTGATATTTATCGACGATATTCTGATTTATTCCAAAACTGAAGAGGAACACGAAGAGCATCTAAGATTAGTATTGCAGAAGCTTAGAGAGCATAAACTTTATGCGAAGTTTAGCAAGTGTGATTTCTGGATTGAGGAGGTTAAGTTTCTGGGTCATGTCATATCCAATGGAGGGATTGCCGTTGATCAAAGTAAGGTATCTGAAGTCTAGAACTGGAAAATCCCAGAGGATGTGAAGGGCATCAGGAGTTTTCTCGGATTAGCCGGTTACTATCGGCGCTTCATTGAAGGGTTTTCCAAAATTGCTAAACCAATGACAGCTTTGTTAGAGAAGAATATTAAATTTCAGTGGACGTCAGCCTGTCAGAAAGCCTTCGAGGAGTTGAAAAAGAGGTTAACCACAGCACCAGTGCTAACTTTTCCAGATATGCATAAGCCTTTCTCAGTATATTGCGATGCTTCACGGCTAGGTTTGGGATGTGTTCTTATGCAAGAAGGCAAGGTTATTGCCTATGCTTCTAGACAACTGAGGGATCATGAGAAGAATTACCCAACTCATGATTTGGAATTAGCCGCAGTGGTGCATGCATTAAAAGTATGGAGGCATTACCTATTCGGACAGAAGTGTGATATTTATACTGATCACAAAAGCTTAAAGTATATATTTACCCAGACTGAGTTGAATATGCGGCAAAGACGATGGTTAGAATTAATCAAGGATTATGATCTGGAGATACATTACCATCCTGGCAAGGCAAATGTAGTAGCAGATGCTTTGAGCAGGAAGAGTCAGATCAGTTTGTTGTGGGCAAGAGAGTTGCCGGATGAGTTAGCCATAGAATTCGACCGACTAAGTTTGGGTTTTCTTAATAATACGGAAGGCACCGTCTCCATGGAATTTGAACCTACGTTGGAACAAGAAATCAGGAAGGGACAACTTAATGATGAGAAGATCAAGGAAATAAAAGAGTTAATCAAGTTAGACAAGGCACCGGGATTCCGAGTGGATGCCGACGGCACAGTATGGCATTGGGATAGGATTTGCGTTCCGAACATAAAGTCTATACGAGATTTAATACTGAAGGAAGCACATGAGATAGCTTACTCCATCCATCCTGGAAGTGAAAAGATGTACCAAGATCTGAAGCAGAAATTTTGGTGGTACGGCATGAAACGTGAAGTAGCAGAATATGTAGCTTTGTGTGACGTTTGTCAGAGGGTGAAAGCTGAGCATCAAAAGCCCGCTGGATTGTTACAGCCGCTCAAGATTCCAGAATGAAAGTGGGAGGAAATTGGTATGGATTTTATCGTCGGCCTACCGCGTACACAAAGTGGTTTTGATTCTATATGGGTAGTAGTGGACAGATTGACCAAAGTTGCTCACTTTATTCCTGTCAAGACCACTTATTCGGGAGCCAAGTTAGCTGAATTGTATATGTCCAGAATTGTGTGTTTGCATGGGGTACCAAAGAAGATTGTGTCAGATCGTGGAACTCAGTTTACATCTCATTTTTGGAAGCGTTTGCATGAGTCAATGGGCACTAAATTAAATTTTAGTTCAGCATATCATCCACAGACCGATGGGCAGACAGAAAGAACCAACCAGATATTAGAAGATATGTTGAGAGCTTGCGCAATACAATATGGTACTAGTTGGGACAAAAGTTTGCCGTATGCCGAATTTTCTTATAACAATAGTTATCAGGCTAGTATCAAGATGTCACCTTTTCAGGCTTTGTATGGTAGACGATGTAGGACTCCCTTGCATTGGGATCAACCAGGGGAGAAGCAGTTGTTTGGTCCTGGAATCATAGAAGACGCCGAATGACAAGTACGAATGATTCGGGAGAGTTTGAGGATTGCTCAAACCAGGCAGAAGAGTTATGCAGATAACCGTCGAAGGGATTTGGAATTTGCAGTAGGAGACTATGTGTACTTGAAAGTATCACCTATTCGTGGTCTACGCCGATTCAAGGTGAAAGGGAAGTTAGCACCCCGATATATTGGGCCTTTTAAAATAATTGACCGTAAGGGAGAAGTTGCATATCAACTGGAATTGCCTGACAGATTATCAGGGGTACATAATGTGTTCCATATATCCCAGTTGAAGAAGTGTTTGCGGGTACCTGAAGAGCAGTTGCAGGAAGATGAACTTACTGTGCAGGATGATTTGACCTATACAGAATATCCAGTCCAAATTTTGGAGACGGCAGAAAGGAGTACCAGAAACAGGGTAATAAAGATGTGCAAAGTTAAGTGGAGCCACCATACGGCAGAGGAGGCCACCTGGGAAAGAGAGGATGACCTCAGAGCAGATTACCCGGAACTCTTTGCTAGCCAATCCTAAAATCTCGGGACGAGATTTCTTTAAGGGGGTAGGTTTGTAACACCCTAATTTTTGGTTACCTGAAAAATCCTTTGCAAAATAAATAATTAAATCCCTTTTGTTCATGTGCATGACATCATAATTTTATTTTGTTTTCAAATTAACCAACTAAAATAAAACATAGGAACAACATGTTTGAGCACTCATGTCTTTGCATATTTTTATTGGGTGATTTGCAGTGTTCAAAGTTTGAATTTAAACTCTTTTGCATCTCTCCAAAATTTCTCAAATTTCAAACAACCCAGGAAAAAATTTCTTTTTCCTTCTTTCCTCTCTTTCCAGCCCACACCATTTTTCGGCCCAGTGGCAGCCCAGCTCCCTTCTCCTCTCTTCACCTTCCCGCGCGGCCCATTTCCCCGCGGCCCAGTCCTCCTCCCCCTTCTCCTTTCCCCGCCGGCCCAGCTCGCCCACGCCTGGCCGAGTGACCGCGCGGCCCAGCCAGCGCGCCGGCCCAGTCGGCGCCTCCCTCTCCCGCGCGCCCTCTCCCTCCCTCTCGCTGACCGCCCGGCCCCGCCTGTCATCCCTCTCCTCCCTCCTTCCTTTCTCGGTCCGACGCCGACGGAGGCACGCTCAAGCCAACGCCCGCGCTGGGGTCTCGGTCCCGCGCCTCCGCGTCCTTCGCCCAAGCCTCCGAGGGTTCACGCGCCGCCTTCGCCTTTCCTTTCCGCGCCGCGCCTTCCTTTCCCGGCTCTCGCCCGCGCCGTGCGCGACGCGAACTCGGACAGAATCCGAGCTCGGACTTTCCTTGCCGCGCCGCCTTTCCTTTTCCCCTCCTGCGAGCCTCGTTCTTCGCCCTATATAAGCAGCCGCCCTCGACGTCCGTAGCCCCAACAAGCCTTAGCCCGAGCCCTAGCGCCGCCGGTCTACGCAGAGCGCCCGCAGACGCCGCCGCTAGTCGCCGCAAGCCGCTACGCGCCAACGTCGCCTCGCCGTCGTTTCCTTCTACGCCTGTAGCTTCGCACCGAGGTAAGGAGTTGATCTAGCTAACTCTAGTCCCTAGCCGCGCCCTACCCCGGCGGAAATTGCTCGCCGGAGCTCCTTCTACGTCCTGCTCCGTCGCCCGCCGCTCTCGGCCGATGCACCGCCACCGCGACTGCTCCGCCAGCTTCGCACCGTCGCCCGCTCGCTCCCGCGCCTCTTCCCTCTAGCCCTAGGCCCCTGGAGCCGCGAGGCCGCGGAACTCCGGCGCTCCTCCGCCGCACCCCGCGAGCGGCGCCGCCCAGGCCGTCGCCGTCTCTCTCTCCTACCGGTCCGATCTATTCCCTGCCGTTAGATCCAGATCCAACGGTCCAGAGTGGTCTGCGGACTGGTCAATACCGGTCAGCGGCCGCATTCTTGCTAAAGAGTCCCTGGGTCTTCTGAGAATTAACCCGCGGTCCAGATTTATTAGATCTAGGTCCCTGGCTTTACGGTTTAGACCCCGATCTTTTTGATAATCAACCCGCGGTCCTGGTCAATCCCGGTCAGCGCGGAGTTTTGCGGGAGAGACCCTGTGCTTCTTCTAAATCAACCCGCAGTCCAGTTTTTCACGGTTAGGTCCCTGGTTTTCGCAATTTAGTCCCTGGAGTTTCAAATTTTCTTTATTTTAAGCCTTTAAACTTGTTTTATTCATATCTTTTGCGTTTTAACTCCGTTTTGGACGATTCTTGAACCTACGGAATCGTAATAAAGTGTAGATTAATTCTAAAACCTTTTTAACCTCTGTTTATGATGTTTGGTGTACTGTTTTAGTTAATTAAATGCTCATTGCTTGTATGTATGCAACGTGTAGCCGACGTTCCGTCCGAGTTTGTCGAGAATCCATCTTGGGAAGTTCCTGAGCAAGTTTTTGCTGAGGAAGGCAAGTATTCTTTGACCTATGTCCTATTTTACTTTAATCACATGATCTAGAGCCTAATATTGCATGCTCCTAATAAGGATGACTAGCCTCATATACCTTTACAAGTTTTATAACCTGGGAGGGCTGTGATGTTGTAAATTAATTGCTTCCGCTCAACTCACTTTACTTATGTTGTTAATGTTGATCAAGTAATGATGAACCTGATGGTAAAAGTTTGGTTTTAATAACATGGAGACTTGAGCATGTTTTGTTGGTTTTGCTCAAGTGCTTCGCCCTAAGGATCGGTTCGCCGAGCGACCACCCAGGAAAACAGTACAACCACAAGACTCACATGGGCACTGGGCTTGACTGATTAATTAGATGAACTAGAGTTTTGGCTTACTTTCCTGAAACATGGCGTATGAGGGGTCTGGGGATATGGGACTTTGCCCTTTGCCAATGAGGTGCAGTTTGATCTGTCACCCTTTGGAACGGAACTCTCATATCTTTAGTTAACTGGAGTAACCTGTAACGAGTGGACCACAACTCTAGGAATTCTTTGTAAAGGTCTCGTAATGAAACCCTGCCGATTCATCTAAGGTATGAATAAATGGGGCCTTGCAAACCTCAGGCACAATGGGAATCATGATTTGTGGGTAAAGTTGTACAACCTCTCGAGAGTGTTTAAAACTGATATATCAGCCGTGCTCACGGTTAAGAGCGGCCTGGACCCTCACAGATTAGAGTTTCAGCTTCAAGCTGAATGGCTCATGGTGATCATGGTAATGATGATGGATATGGTTATGGTTCATGCTTATCTTTTAAATATGTTTTACTGTCTTTATAGTAAAGGGATGGGTTACGCTAATCATTGCTAGTAATTAAAACTTGACTAACTAAAAGCAATTGCTATGCCTGTCCACTACAAAGCCAGTCCACTTTTATCCTAAACGGAATACTTGCTGAGTGCGTTATGTACTCATTCTTGCTTGTTTTATACCCGTTGCATCCATTGCAACCGCTGCTCAGATCCAGAAGGAAGTTGTGGTGATCCTAACCAGGAGTTCCAGGACTACGACGAGTTCTAGGCTGGTGTGCCATCCGTCAGTTGCCTGTGGATCACGGTCGTCTTCCGCTGTCGTTTAGTTAACTCGTTTTCGTTTAGATACTCGGTTTCGTTAAAGACATTCATGGTCTGTAATATTGGTTATTACTCTTAAGTAAAGTACTGGTTGTGCTATTTACTTTTGTTTACGCTATGTATGTGGTTAAACTGATCCTGGCACATACATGGTTAGCACTTGGTTTTGTTTCTAAAACCGGGTGTGACAGATGAAGTTACATTTATAGATGAGTCTCTATATTTAGATTTACCCACTAATATTTGGTGGATTGATTCTGGTGCAACTGTTCATGTTGCTAATTCTTTGCAGAGATTCCATTCAAAGAGGACCCTGCGAAGAGGGGAAAAAAGCATTAGAGTCGGCAATAGACTCGAAGCTGAAATACACGCCATCGGAGATCTTTCTTTAGAATTAGATGGCTGATTTTCCCAAATTTTGCATAAAGTTTTATTTGTACCTTCCATGAGAAGGAATTTGATTTCTGTATCATGTTTGGATTTTGAGAACATTCACTGTCATTTTGGGGATAGAAAGTGTATTATTGAGCATGATAATAAGAATGTTGGTCTTGCTGTTTTACGAGACAAGCTTTATTTATTTTTCCATTGTGATTATGTGAATAATATGAGTTCCTCTTCAGCTGTGAATGTTTGTAATATAAGTTCTAAGTGAAAGCGAAGTGATAATAAATCGTCGTCGAAATTGTGGCACTATCGTTTAGGCCATATTTCGAGGGGGAGGATAGAACGATTAATTAAGGAAGATATTCTCTGCCCATTAGACTTTTCAAATAATGAGTATTGCGTTAATTGTATTAAAAGAAAGTATGTTAAACAAATTAAGAAAGATGCCAAGCGAAGCCCGGAAATTTTAGAAATAATTCATACGGACATTTGTGGTCTTTTTCCTGTGAAGTCGGTAGATGGTTTTGATTCTTTCGTTACATTTACCGATGATTTCTCTCGCTATGGCTATATTTATCCTATTAAAGAAAGATCTGAAACACTAGATAAATTTAAGTTATTTAAATCTGAAGTTGAAAATCAGCATGATTTAAAGATTAAAGTTGTAAGATCAGACCGTGGTGGTGAATACTAAGGGAAGCATACCCCTTATGGCCAGGTTCCTAGACCTTTTGCAAGGTTCCTATAGAAAAATGGCATAGTCGCCCAATATTTCACACCGGGTGAGCCTCAGCAAAATGGAGCGGCTGAAAGGCGTAATCGCACCTTAATGGATATGGTGAGAAATATGATAAGTTACACTACTCTACCTACAGAACTATGGATGGAGGCCTTAAAAACCGCTGCCCATATTCTCAACAGAGTTCCCAGTAAGTCGGTGGCTAAAACACCGTATGAGTTGTGGATTGGGAGGAAGCCCTCACTAAATTATTTTCATGTGTGGGGCTATCTAGCTGAGGCCAAAGTATTTAATCCAAATATTGAAAAATTAGATCCTAAGACTGTCTGTTGTCATTTTATTGGCTACCCTGAAAGATCAAAACGGTACCGTTTCTACTGTCCAGACAGACATACTAAGTTTGTAGAAACCAGACACGCTGTGTTTTTAGAGGATGAGATAATCAGGGGGAGTATGGTACCTTGAGAAATAAGTCTCGATGAGAAGCGGGTTTATGCCCCAATTCCTATGATTCAGGAGCATTTCTTCTCGATACCTACTGTCGTTGCAGCACCCGTTGTTGCAGCTTCTGCTGGTTGTTCTTCGAGTGCAGCTGTCAGTGAGCCTGAGGCCCCTGTTGTTACAGTGGTGCCACAAGTTTCTACTGTTGCAAATGAGGAGCCAGAGTAGCCTCCTGCAGGAGAGAGTAGTGCCAGTGAGCCTGCGGTTAAGAAAAATCTAGTAGTAGAACACTGGATAGCTGTTAAGAAAACCTTGCGGTATTTGCAAGAAACAAAGAGCCTCGAAAACCTTGCGGTATTTGCAAGGAACAAAGAGCCCCATGTTAACATATAGAAAGTCAAATACCCTTGAGATAGTGGGCTATTCAGATGCCGATATGGCAGGATGTAGAGATACAAGAAAGTCCACATCAGGCTATATATTTATCTTTGCTGGGGGAGCCATTTTGTGGCAGAGCTCGAAACAGTTAATTGTTGCATCGTCAGCAGAGTACGGTGAGATTATAGCGTGTTATGAGACAACTGGACAGGCACTATGGTTAAAGAAATTTGTTTCCGGATTAAAAGTGGTTGACAGCATTGAAAAACTACTGAAGTTATATTGCGACAATGAGCCCGCAATATCTTACTTCTATAACAACAAGTGAAGTAATGCTGCCAAATACATTGACATTAAGTATTATGTTGTGAAGGAGAAAGTTCAGAATCAGACAATAATGCTTGAGCATATTAAGTCTGAGCAAATGCTCGCGGATCCGCTTACTAAAGGTCTTTCACCCAAAAAGTTCGTTGAACATGTAGCCGGCATGGGTTTAAAGTAAGACCTATAATTCTAGACATAAAAGGATCATTTATGCAATCATCTTCCCACAAGTTTTAAGCTGTTCTGATTCGAGATAGAAAGGTATGCTATAGCCATTGAGTTCGACAGCACGTATCTTACTGTTGTAGCGCCTTTGTCTTGGTGTACTGATCTATTGATAAGAGAAATTATAAGTATAAGAAATTGAAGAATTAAGTTTAAAGAATAAGTGTTTAAAGTTTGAGATCAAGGGGGAGAATGTTGGGTTGATCTCGCGAACGGCTCGGTTCGGAGACCGAGTCCGTCGCCCTATCCGCGCCCTGATCGGAGGTGCAACAACTGGCCCCCTGTCACGCCAGCGCCACATAAAAGGGGATGAGGGGAGCCGGCTCGGGAACCAGTGTTCCCCGGCGAAACCCTCGCCTCAGTCCTCACACACACCCAATTCATGTTTAGCCGACTGGAAGTGACGGGAAGGCCGCCGCCGCCACTGCAGTGCCTCCCCACCACCGACGCCGTCGTCCCCACGCCGCCGGTGCCCAAGGACGCCCCGCTCCCACTCTCGTCGTGCCTACCCCAAGCAGGCACGGGTCGTCTCCATGGCTTCTTCATCGCAGGCTAACACCGAAGGTATAATCTCTGAGTTCTAAGTAGATCTAGAGGTTTAGGGTGAATAGCAAGATCCCAGAACACTATGATGCAGAACATTTCTTGGGCCCTTGAAAATTGCTCTGCTGAATTACTTCACGAAGGCGGGTATTCTCAACTGTTCAAGAAAAGCATCTCATGAAATCAGAATGGTCCTCAGGCTCGGTTCTTTTGTTTCCGGTATCCACTTCACCGTCCCAAAGGTCCTCCAAGGTATTGTAACCACTTTGTGGGTGAATTGCAAACTCAATTTTCAGCAGCCTAACCTGCATGTTAGAAACCAAGATAAATATCAGATAGAAAAACTGAAAATGTAAACCGATTCACCGTGATTCTCCATGAAAAGATCGATGTACAACATACTAGATTTAGATTCTCTTATTCATGTTCTTCTGCTACAAGATAATTGAGGTCAAGGGCAAACAACTGATGGAAAGGTTAGTTGATACATGCCTGTTTGATTAAAGTGAATTTCGCCATCAAATCGTCAGGAATAGACCAATCAAATATGTCGAAGTTCTCCTTGATCCTTGTTTCGTTGGCACTCTTAGGAAGTACACTCTGGCCCATTTGAAGCCCCCAGCGTAGAGCGACTTGGGCAGGCGTTTTCTGCAACTCCTCAGCAATAGAGATAACAATGGGGTTGCTAAGGATGCTTGGCCCACTGTATCCAGGTGATCCAGGTGAACCTAAGGGCGAATATGCCTGTAACAACGGAGCCAGAAGTTTAGAAGCAGAAATTTAGCTAGTGAAATCTGAAAATAAATGCTGGGATACTACTATTTTGTCAAACTTACAGAAAGATGAACGCCTGTTGAATGGCATAGCTTACGGAGCTTGTCTTGCTGCCAAACTGGATGGCACTCAACTTGGTTTACTGCTGGAGGCACATGTGCAACAGCAAGCAAATCCTCCAGCTTCTTACTAGAAAAGTTACTCACACCGATCGCGCGAGCTTTACCTGAGTAATATAGCTTCTCCATTGCTCCCCATGTGGCAGGGATATCAGTAGGGATAAGGTTTTCCGGGATAAACATAGTTCCTTTTTTGATCCGGATTGGACCATGAATCTGTAAAGTAAGGTCATTGCAGCACAAGTCAAGTAAAAAAAAAATAGCAAATATTTAAAGCAGTAGGTTGTGCTTGGTGATTTGTTTTACATAGTCTAACTGAGAGTTATATTTTGGCATTTTGAATTGCCTTTAATAATCTGAAGTAAGCAGTAAGGAAAACTATTATCTGATAGGCATCAAACATAGTAATATACAAGGTACAGATCTAAGTAGTCAAGCTGCAAATCTTCAAGGGAATTGACAATATCCTCCTGCACATCTTCAGGTGCATGATTACCAGGCCTGTAAAATTCATGGTATCTGATATCAGAACAGTAGATACTTGTCTATCACTGCATCAAAAAGGTTGAGAAGTGAAAATTAACCAAAGCTTAGAGGTGATAAACAAATCTTCACGCTTAACCACGCCATCCTCAAACAATTTCTTCAAAGCCAGTCCAACCTAACAATACATTTCATTTTAGAAACAAAATATTTCTGCCCCTTGCAATCACCAATCAGTCATGGGAGTTGCACACTCCCCTCGTGTATTTTGCATGCATTTCATGCGTTTTATCTAAAAAGAGGCAACCAGTCAAATTGTACAATAAAAGTAACATAAATATTTGGGAGACCAAAGTTGGTGGTTAAAATTGTTGGAGTATGTATATGTAGCCCATGTATTCGGCCCATGTACTCTAGACCATATGACCACCCTCCTAGGGTTGGGAAATAATCAATCTATTCCATTCTAGCATGGTATCACAGACCTAGGTTTTCCTTTCCACCTCTCCCCTCTCTCCTTTCCCCAGCCGCCGCCGGTGTCGGCAGGCCGCTGCCGGCTGCCGCCGCGCCATGGCCAGCAACAGGCCGCCGCCGCCGCCCACTTCTCCCTCCTTCCCTCCCCTCTCCTACTCTACTGCTCTCACCCGCCCCACCGCCCCTACCTCCTCCCAAGCACCGCCGGCCCCCGCCTCCACGGGTGCCGCCGCGGCCGCCGGGCCTGCACCCAGCGGGAGCCGCCCAGGGTGGAGCGGACCGGCTCCCCTGCGAGCGTCCGCTCCCCTGGCCGGCTTCACCCCTAGGCCGGGCCTGGGTGGGGTGGGCTGGGCCTGGGCGCGGGCTAGGGCTCGCTAGGCCCGGTCTACACCGCCGAGGCCTCCTCGTCTCCTGTCTTCATCACCGTCGGGGAAGTTGGTGGTTAAAATTCCCAAATTGAAGTCTCCTTAGCTCCAATGGCTTGGGATTCCCATGTTGATTCATAAATAAAACTGAAATAATCAAAGTTTTCAACAATCAAGAGCAACTGAAGAAAGCTATACAACTTAATTTTTTTAGTGGGACTAGTAGACAAATCTGAGTATTGATCATATGTAACCATAGATATTACTAGCAGCTGTGGTATATGCTGAACACATAGCACAGAAAATCCCATATTTTAGGATCTAGCTGCACATGTGCACAGGAAATACGACTAGTTGTTTTGAAAAACGATACATTAAATTTACACCTTACAGCTCTGCCATATATCTCAAGTCAAAATTAAGATTAAGCCTTTAAAGCATGTTTGCCATATCTTACTATTCAAACAATAAAATCATGTCACATTCTTGCGACGCAAAAAAAGCCATAAAATGGTAACTGAGTCAAAATTAAAAAATGCCTGAAAGGGCCAACCTGCCCAACTTAACCGGTTACAATAAAAAAAATGAAAATTAGCATGGAAGGGGGGAAAGTCATGGAGTGATATGGTTTCGGTCACCTCGACGAAGGTAGAAAACGACTTAATAACTACTAGTAGTTACCTCCTTCTGATTGCGGTATGCTACAGCTGAATCAATATGCCGATACCCAGCCTGTGTCAGAGAACCAGTAAAACAGTTTAGACTGGAATAAGAAAGAAAGCAATCTGATGGATAGATATCAGAACTCAAGAACAATAAACTTCCATTTTGTTCCTCTATACTGAAATAACATTTGGTGTCTATGAACACTTCAAGAGCAAGCTAATATTGGTGACAGACGAAACGAGTTATGTGGCCAGCTGGCTAACTCGATCAAAAGAGTTTCAAATCAGGACAGACATTCATTCTCAGTTTTTACATAGAACCCATTCTACATATGCATGCAGCCAATTAAGCTTGAGAGACAAAGAAAAGCAACAATGAGCAATCTGGAGAAACTGTTCTTTTTCTCTTAAAAAAAGGAAAATCGGTAGGAACTATAAATAAATTCTGCAACCAGAAATTAAAGACCTTAACAGCAGCATAGATGGCGTCGGTGACAGCTCCCTGCTCTATTTGCCACGTGCCAAGACCAAGTGATGGGATTCTTGCGCCAGTGTTCAGAAGAAAAGATTCAGCCATCTCTGGACAGACGAAGAAAGAAGCAAGCAGAGTGGAGGAAAGAGCCTGTATCGTCGAAAATGGCTATCAACGAAGGTATGGGCAGCAGGGAAGCGGTGGTTGTGGTTTTAACTCGTTTGTCCCTGAGATTCTGGCCAGCGGATATGGCGTGGGACGAGAAGCTTCTCTCCCACGATTTCTAGTGATCAACTAGGCACGAATTTTGCATTCTGATCCTTAGCTTAATTTATTTTCACAAATGACTCTCTTCCGAAACTAAATGCAGATCTGACCCTTTTTGCGGCGCCACGGACCGTGGCGCCGCACATCCCGTGGCACCGCAGCTCCTGCCCCGCTCCAGGGTGGCGCGGTGTGGAGCCCTACTGGAGGTGGCGCCACAGGGCTGCGGTGCCAGGGCGCATGGCGCCGCAGTGCCTAAGCCCATTTGGGCCGTGTCCTGGGCCTTGACCCACCCGGACGCCTCCTCCTCCTCCTCCCAAACCGCGCCGCCCGCCTCCTCCTCTGAAACCGCGCCGCCCGCCGCCGCCTGCCGCCCCCACCACCAGGCCCGCAACCCGCCTTCTCCTCCCCACCCGCGCCGCCCGCCGTCGCTGCAACAGCGCCGCCGGCCGCCTCCACCGCCGGCCGTCGTCTCCACCACCATCGGCTCAGGGTATTGAATCTTCCCGTGTTCTTGGTCCAGAAGATATGTCCTTGCCAGTTGTATTCTTTTTTTAAAAATTCCACCCATTCCGCTCCAATTGCTCAAAAATGGATTTTATGTTGTTTGAGATGCAATTTAGTAGGCATGATTTTCAACATGAAATCCATCTTTTAAAACTAGAGTGGTATGTATCCAAATAGCCCCCTTTTTTTAACCTCAAACATGTTTGTCACTACCAGTTGAATATACAACGACATCTCGACTAGAAATTTTATTAGGATATCCAGGCATTTTGAACTTAATAATACTCTGTGGTAAACCTTTCCACTAGAGACTAGCAGTAGTTGAACCATGTACCTCCTAGCAACTGTGCCAGTATTTCTAAAGGCTGCTACGTTACATACACCACTTCCATTGTGACCCTTTTCAAAGATGTAGGGATCACAGCACACTTTTACCCTTAGGTTTTTGAACCATCTATCCAATTCTGCTCCACATTGTCATGTCTACATATGTCATCCACAAGCAAGTCATTCCTATTTATATGCAGTTAAACAACATATGCCTTAATCTAAAAAAAAAACTAAGTTTTAATTGGATGGTACACGTTCTGTGAAGCCTGAAAACTGTTAGACCTTGCAGCTTGCAGTATCAGGGAGCTTTGTGGTTAGCTAGCTGGGATCTCGATCGTGGAGCTATAGTGAATTACTCCCTCCCAAATATTTGCCCTTGTTGAATACCAAATTTGTTCCTCACATTTTGTTTAATGTCTTTGTAGGATGGCGGACCCTCGGTACCTCCTTCTAGATCCGGCCGTCGAGCTTAAGCACCGCGCAGCACATATCGCGGCAGGCGAGGTAAAACTACACGTACTTTTGTATATAAATACGCCCTACTCCCGTTAATAGATGTGTACATATGGCTAACGTTACATATATTTTTCAGGAGTTGTCGCCTCTACGGAGCCGTACTCACACGCATCGCCTCAATTGGGACGAGCGGTATGCCCCGTACATCTAGGAAGCCGGCATGTTGGACCTTGCTAGGGTGGTTACCTCCGGTCTCCCACCGTTGGACCCTGCGCTGTTGACAGCCTTGGTGGACCATTGGAGGCCGGAGACCCACACTTTTCACCTGCCGTGCGGGGAGATGACCATCACCCTAGAAGACACGGTGATGATCTTGGGTCTCCCCGTGGACGGTTCGCCTGTGATACACAGGTTAGACCCTGTGGCGTGTCCTGGTCAAGTTCAGGCTTTGTTCGGTATAGCATCTCCGCAGCGTGTGCCCGGGGACTGTTTCACGCAAGTAATATTAAACTGTGTTCAATTCTGATCATAAAACACTTTATCATGGCAACAAACATTAATTGTATGCTACACTGCAGGAGTACGTCCGGGTCACCACGGGGTGGCTTCGACAACACTTTGGGGTGTGCTCGCCCGACGCAGGGCCGGTACAGGTGGAGCGGCACGGCATGGCCTGGCTTTGGTACCTATTGGCGTGTTTCTTGCTCCTAGACTCGCTAGAGGACACGGTGGACTCGGCGCTGCTCCCAATTTTGGATCGGCCATGGACCGACATTGCCACCTTCAGCTGGGCCTCTTGTACCTTGGCCCATATGTACCGACAGCTGTGCGATGGCTGTCAGCGCAAGGAGAACTCTTCGAGCATCGGTAGGTGCCTCTACCTGCTTCAGGTGTGGAGCTAGGAGTGCCTGCCGATCGGTAGACCGGTCAGGCGAGAACGCGAGGTATAGCAAACATTTGGCTAAATTTCCCCACTTGTTTTGCATTGCATGTTAAAGTTGCAAATTGTTTCTTTTGGTTCTTAACGTATGGCATTTGAACGTATGGCATTTATTGAAATGGCAGGAGTGAGCATTTGAGGACAGCAGACCCACCGTGCTTTGGTTCTGGAGGGACGTGAAGGTTGTTACCAGTCGGATTGATGGGAGGTACAAGCGCTGCACGAATGAGCTCGACTGCATTACCCACGGCTAGGTACTTGAGCTCAATTTTAAACTCATTGGCTGAAACTGCCTCCCGTGCAATACCTGTGCCCCTGACGTTGTAATTTATTTGTTAGGTTGAGTGGATGTCGTACTGCCGAGAGGAGATAGAAGAGGCAGAGTTAAGCCCACTGTGCAGGAGGGACGAGGACCTATGGAGGGGCTGTCGTGCCACTCATCTTCTTCGTCGTGGTGGAGTACCACATCCCTACACGTGTGCTACGCCAGTTTGGATGGAGGCAGGTCGTTCCTCCACACACGGTCCCTACGGACCTGTCGCTCCATAGGTATGGTTTCTAATCATAGTGTACAAGCAATTTGTGCATGTGCATGTATTTACACCGTTTGTTGTTGATTGGTGCAGGAAGAGGAGGCAGGGCCGCTACAGCGAGACTGATTGGCGTATCACCCACGTTGCCCACACCGGCAGGTGGGACGCG
Organism: Paspalum notatum; assembly: GCA_022530915.1. Taxonomy (NCBI): domain Eukaryota; kingdom Viridiplantae; phylum Streptophyta; class Magnoliopsida; order Poales; family Poaceae; genus Paspalum; species Paspalum notatum. Next base: position 33,711,872 of record CM039692.1, read on the forward strand.
AGGCAGTGAGTGCCGGTCGAGGCAGGTGAGGCCCACGACGAAGCCTACTTCGTGGAGTACCTACGCTGGTTGCAGGCACATACACGGGTTAGGCTACGGCCTACCGCAGACCACCGGCCGATAAGCGAGGTCGACTTGGAATGAGATCAACGAGTACGACACCAGGACTCGCTGAGGAGTACAGCATGAGAGAGCGTCCATACAGGACTACGTAGTAAGACCATACTTTTTTCTCCTATTACGTTTCGCTACGTGCAATATTTTTTTCTCTCCTCACTAAATCTTAATTACAGGGCAGCAGTTGGCCTGGCTGACCAATGAAGCGGGTTCAGTCTTTGCTCGAGCCGGCCCATGACCCAGCGGAGAACTAAAGTCCTTCGTCCAGACAGTTAGCAGACATTGCCGCAGGTTGAGCAGAAAGATTGGCTGCTACAGCGCAGCTGCGCTCCCTCCCCAGCCATGCGGTGTTCCTGGCGGCCCTTCTTCCAGCCGTGGTCGGTCGTCGCGGAGGTCTAGGTCCTCGGAGAATGAGGACGACGATGAGGAGGAGGAGGAGGAGGACGACGACGACGGGGACCGTGGTTCGGACGTCCTCTTTGGTAGCCAGCTACACGATGCGCCACCCTTCACGCAATGACAGCACGACGCCGAAGCGGTAAGTTTTTCGCTATTGTTCGTACCCTACTAGTTGTCGAGATTGCTCTACTAAACTAACATCTACAATTGACAGGGTCCGTCGAGTCGAACTCCGGCTACTAGGCGGCGTAGGCGTGCTCGTGACCCTTCGGACGTGGACAGCGGCAAACGCATCAACACTCGCCTTGCTAGACAAAGTCGTCCGCGTGGCCGTTAGACACCTGGAGGGTCATAGGATTGTGAACCTGGATTGACGTGACTTTTGATTTGTAATCATGTGGTTGATTGTGAACCTGGTTGTTATTCATATGGTTTGACATCGTGTTTTGCTCGATTGCAAAAACTTTGTAGAATCTTGAAGTTTTTCTCGCCTTATTTGCTATCTGTATCCGAATGCTATACGAATTTTGAATCTATTATTTGTGTAGATATATAATGAAATTGAGGTTGATTTTCTATGAATCCTAATTAGTCTTACATAAAAAAACAAGAATATGAAAAATTATGGAAGAGAAAAGATGGAAAAAGTTGAGAAAAAGATGGAAAAATAGAGAAAAGATGGAAAATTTGAGAGAAAAATGGAAAAATATGAAAAACTATATATCTCATTTGGTTACTCTAGAAGAATAGAGAAAAGATGGAAAAAATTTATGGAAGAGGAAAGATGGAAAAAATTGAGAGAAAGATGGAAAAAGGGAACCCCTTGCGGCGCGGCGCGGCGCCATGCCCTATGGTGCCGTAAGCCTTGCGGCACCGACACCTGTGGCGCTGCAAGCACTGCCCAGGCCTGGCCGCTACGGAGCCATTGGGCTCGGCCCATATGGGCCTGGGCATTGCGGCGCCACAGCATGTGGCGCAGCCGGGCCCCACGCCTGGCCACGCTGGAGGGGGTCTAGATCTGCGGCGCTATTGACCGTGGCGCTGCAATGTGCTACTATGGCGACACGAGCTGTGGCGCCGCAAAATGGGTCAGATTTGCAATTCCTTTCGTGAGAGGGTCATTTGTGAAATTAAATTGAGCCAGGAGTCAGAGTGCAAAATTTGTGCTCAGCTAGCAGCTGTATGGTATGGTGGATGGCACATTGGTGACCCATCGTTGGTAGGGCAGCTAATTATTTAGAGACCGGGCCGGGGAACATCGTCCTAGCCCCCACCTTTCCAATGGCGCAAGTGGGGCGGCGTGTTGTTGAACGGTTAATGGATCTAGACCATGTTGCTGCATGCTTCGTAGGAGTACACTTTGTCTTATGCTGATAGGTCTTTTTTACATGCATATTTCGAAATAGTTGACCACCAGAAACGAGCCGGTCGCCAATATTTCGAGATATTGGTCATGCGAAGGGAAAGAAAGAAAGAGCCGTCGGTGGTCGGTCGGCAGTTGGCGATGGCAAAATCAAGCATTGGTCATTGACCATGCCGACCGGCTACATTGGGAAAGAAAATTTCAGGAATTTTGAAATCTCGCATTTGGAAACGTCAAGGTCAGGCTACGTTCGTTGTTGATTGCTGCAGCTAAATCGGGGTGGCCGATTCGCGAGCCCAAGTTTGGGCACCACACCACTCCACTAGTCCAGGCACCGCGCATTGCATTGGCAGGCCGGCCAGCCACAGTGGACAGGCAAAAAATCCATGCAGACCCAATACCAAAAGGAAAAAGTATACATAACCCTCAAACTTTTGGACAGTGGTCTACTTCACCCCCTGAACTTCAAAACCGAAAATTTAACCCCCTAAACTTTGCAAAACCGGATAAAACACCCCCCAAGGCGGTTTTGAGGGTGGTTTTGCTGCATTGGCACGGGAAAAAGTATACATAACCTCCCAACCTTTGGGTAGTGGTCTATTTCACCCCCTGAACTTCAAAACATAATATTTAACCCCTTTAAAATTCGCAAAACCAGATAAAACACCCCTAGGGAGGTTTTACTACAGTGGCACACCAGGGCCCACATGTCAGTCCCCTCTCCTTTTCTTCTCTCCCGTTTTGCTCCCCTCCTCCTCTGCAGTTTAGCGGCTGCCACATCCCATTTGCTTCGTGGTCGGGTGCCGCCGCACCTCCACCTCGCTTGTGACCGGGCGCCAAAGCGCCCCCGCCTCCCATGCAGCTGTCGCGGCCTCTGCTCTGCGTGCCACCCGCTCACCACGGCCTCTACACTGCGGCCGTGAGCAAGATAGAGGCACGGCGGCGCTCGACCTCGGAGAAGATAGGGTGCGGCGGCCGCGAGACTGTAGAGGAGGAGGGGAACGGAACGGAAGAGAAGAAGAGGAGAGGGGACTAACATGTGGGCCCCACGCCACGTGTCACCTGACATGTGGGCCCTAGCGTGGCATTGTAGTAAAACCTCCCTCAAAACTGCCCAAGTGGGTGTTTTATCTGGTTTTTACAAACTTTACGGGGTTAAATATCTAGTTTTGAAGTTCAGGGGGTGAAGTAGACCATTGCCCAAAGATTGGGGGGGGAGGGGGTCATGTATACTTTTTTTCCATGCCAGTGTAGCAAAACCACTCTCAAAACCTCCTTAGGGGGTGTTTTATCCGGTTTTGCAAACTTTAGGGGGTTAAATATCCGGTTTTGAAGTTCAGGGAGTGAAGTAGACCACCACCCAAAGTTTGGGGGGTTATGCATACTTTTTCCATACCAAGATGGAGAGATTGCGGATTGAAACGGGGAATGGGGGGCGGCAACGGCAAGGCTCGTGTCATCCGCCGGCGGATGCAACCACACGAGCTACGCCAGCGCGCGCGGCGGAGGACCCCGTCGGGGGGTCAGAGGCGCGCGGCAGACGGCTGAAGAGCACAACCAGAGACGCCGGGGGCCAATGGAAGAACCACACGCGATCAAAATTCACTTGCCAGTGGCGGCAAACCCAACATTTGTATAAAAAAAGACTAATTTATTACTATAAAATCATTATATATATTTCTAGCATAAGTTTTGATGTCCTTTACCACCCCCGCAAAAGTTGGACATGAAATCCAATTTTTACATGGAGAAACTAAAAATACAAATGTTATCAAAAGAATAGATTGAACCAGCTAAAGTTAGGAGGCATGATTTGGACACAAAAACAGATTAAGGAGTTATGTCAGCAAAGTTCCAGAGGAGCGGAAAAGGCTTGTGATATGTAGGTCCCGCTGCCAAGTGTTCACTAAGGTGCCATGTTAGTGTGCCATGCCATTAAAACCAGCCATTAAAATGTAAAACCACCTAAGGCAGTTATTTATCTGTTTTTCAATACTCGAAGGTTTCAGTGGGTGATATACATAACCCCCTGTATATAAGAGGGTTATATAGACTTTTTCTTATCTTATCCTATATGTCTATATAGATAGAGGTTACTAAGATCATCTATCAACATGCAAGCTATTCCCATCAACTTTGAATCCATTAAGTTAAAAGCCATGTCACCGTCCACTAGGACGCTCTATTAATGTCTTTCATCGATTTTGTGACTAATAACGTCCATGCATACAACTATTTGTCTTTGTGATCATTTCGCTATAAAATTCTCGCAACATAAACATATAGATGATCAATCATTTAAAAGTCAGTCTCTCTCAATTAAGAGGATAATTTATCAAGTATAATGTATTTAAAAATAGTACATTGAAAAATAATATGTTTAAAATTTGTTGTCACTTCATTTAAAAGTCAATCTCTCTAAACTAAGATGAATAAGCTATCAAGTATAATATGAAATGAAAATGTTATCATACAACATATCGCATATCATACTATATTTCTTCCTTCAAAGTCTAAGTCATCTTTGAGTCTACTAATTTAAAAGTTTTTATTTTAAAAATTTCCGCAGTAACACGCGGGGCATCACCTAATTGAAAATAGACATGTAGCTTGGAAACCTTAAGTTTGGGCTTGGACAACATTAACACACACTGGCATTTCCTTGTCATAAAAAGACAAGTTCAAGACAACCATCTTTGTAGTACAATAAAACACAGAGCTTCTATAGGAACAGCAGCATTGGGCGCAACTATGCTCAGGTTCTTTCTCCAAATGAAGGTAAATCATTCTCAGCTGTCCAAGCAAAACATTTACCATATGCATACATAATAGTTTCCTCCCCCGTCTCTTTTTTCTGGACAAATTTATTTCTTATATTTCACCATCCCAAAAATCCTCCAATGAATTGTATCCGCTCTGAGGGTTTACTGCAAACTCGGCTGTCAGAAGCCTAACCTGTATGTTACAAACCAGAAGGAACATCAGATGGGACAAATGAAAGTTGAACCATAGGAAACCTTCATTCATCACATTTCTACTGTTCTACAAGAAAAGGAATGATATGTGGTACTGTGCATTCTATATTGCAGTATGCATATTGTTCCGCTACATGATAACTGATATAATAATCATAGACAAGAAGTAAAAAAAATATGCAACTAGCAGGAAACACTAACGACTTGCCTGTTTAATTTCAGAGAACTTTGCCATCAAATCTTCAGGAATAGACCAGCCTAATATGCTGATGTTCTCCTTAATCCTTGCTTCATTGGCACTTTTGGGGAGTACACTCTGGCCCATTTGAATTCCCCAGCGTAGAGCGACCTGGGCAGGTGTTTTCTGTAACTTCTCAGCAACAGAGACCACGATGGGGTTATTGAGGACACTTGGCCCATTAACCCCAGGTGATCCAGGCGAGCCTAAGGGTGAAAATGCCTGGAACAACAGAGTAAGATTTATATAAAGAAGCTTGATCAGTAAAAAACAGTTTTTTTTTTTTTTCTGAAGGAGTATTAGTTGCTTACAGAAAGATGGACACCCTTTGGCTGGCATAGTTTGCGGAGTTTGTCTTGCTGCCAAACCGGATGGCACTCAACCTGGTTGACTGCTGGAGGCACCCGTGCAATGGCGAACAAATCCTCTAGCTTCTTACAAGAAAAATTACTCACACCGATTGCACGAGCTTTGCCAGAGCCGTATAACTTCTCCATTGCTCCCCATGTAGCAGGTATATCTGTAGGGATAAAGTTTTCAGGGCTCATCGTACTAGCTCCTTTCTTTATGCGCATTGGACCATGGATCTGAAAAATGAGGTCAGTTCAGCAAGGAGAGAGGGAGAGTCAGAGCAGTCAATTCTGCTTGGGGACCCATTTACTCAATTCAACTGAGTGTTGTAATTAGATTTTCTTTAATCTTCGTCAGTCTTATGTGCTGGAATGGTTGCTAAGATGGAAACATAAACATATAAATCTAAACCCATCTGAAAATAAGCTGTTACTGCATTATGAGAAACATGAGACAAAGGGTGTTCATTTTATATAGCCCTAGTGTGGCTGCAGTTAATATTCAGTGGCTATTGTGCCTCATTATCACAAAGTTTGGACATATTCACAGACACAACAGTGAATGGAATTCAATTATTTAGTTGTGCAATAAATTTAATTCCAGTGTTCAGTTGACCACAGGCATATCTTGACATGAGAACAGTAGTAGTGTTAGCTATTAACGGGATAAACTACGAAGCATAGGTATTACAAGGTACAAGTCTAAGTAGTCAAGCTGCAGATCTTGAAGTGTGTTGTCAATTCCCTCTGGCACATCTTCTGGTGCATGATTAGTAGACCTGTAAAATTCAGAAAGTTGATTTTTACAGTTTCACTCTGAAATGAAGTTATATAAACTACTTAGCCAAACGAGAAATAGAGACTAACCATAACTTAGAAGTGATAAACATGTCTTCACGCTTAACCACACCATCTGCAAATAATTTCTTCAAAGCATGGCCCACCTATGAAAGGAAACATTTAAATTTTACTTAGCAACACTACATATACGTTTTCAAATCAAGCAAACAAAATTAAAACTACAAAGGTTGTCCTCCAACATTCTCTTATTCTTTCACTTAATTGTTGTGTTATCTTACACAACATTTTTTGTCTTATCACTTGTACCTGATTGTGAATACCATAAGAGAATTCACTTCGGTTATTATCATCAGTATGTCTGGACATGACTGTTTTGAAAAAAGAAACGAACTAATTTTTCTGTAAAGAGACGTTCTAAATGATAAAAACACAAGTGAAGAAATCAAGATAAAGGCTGAGATATAATAGCATGTTTGTCATATATCATGTGATGGAAAAAGTGGCGAAAGTAATTAGTACTTACCTCCTTCTCATTGCCGTATGCTGGAGCACAATCAAGATGCCGATACCCAGCCTGCGTCAGAAACAAGCAACATTTTTAAACAATCTGACGATCCATCCTCGAATCATGAATACTGCTCTCAAAGTAAGATTTCAAAATATAAGAACTACTGCCATGATCATCTGTGTTTAGGTTAGCATTGCATATGAACAACAGCTCAGGAGCAAGATACTTTAGCTTTGTAAGTTCCTTTATAGTAGATGTAACTAGTTAGGTTAGCCAAGGTAGTTGCATCAACAGAAATTCCCAACTTGGATATAAGCTTGTTCGATCATAGACCTCACTATACAGTCTTCAGAATACAAATTGTACAGGCCCATGATTAAAAAAAACAGATCATATCTTGATATATCCTGATAAAGTGAACTGGCAATTCAGGCTCAGCACATACAGTCACGGCAAGCTTTAGAAGCAACAAATCAATCAAAACCCGAAAACCTTCTTGTATGAATGGGAAATCAGATGGGGATCCGAGAGGTCGAAAACAAAACCTTGACAGCAGCATATATGGCGTTGCTGACAGCATCAGGTTGTATTTGCCATACACCAAGGCCAACCGATGGGATCCTCGCGCCGGTGTTGAGAAGGAAGGATTCTGCCATCCTTGCTCAGGGAGACCGGGGGCAAGATCGAAGATCTAGTAAAAGCAGAGAAAGGCTACCGATTAAGAAGACAGAGGTTCGTTGGGGTGGGATGGAATTGGGTCCCTGTGTGTGGAGGTGGTGGAGCCGTTGAGATTTTTTGTTGTTTGCTCCGTCATCAACTACCAGTACTACACTACTACATATGCGGCAGGCTGACAGGAGCAGGGTACTGCATCACGGACAGTGGAGTGGAGTGTCTAGAACGGCGACGACTGTTGTGCAAACAACACTTTTGTGCAAGCCTGCAAACAGCTCCCTACATCCACACGATGTAGATCATCCCTCTCTACTCTAGCAGAACGCAGAATTTTCAAAGTTTCTTGCATCAATCGATAGCAGTTGTAGTTTAGGACCGGAATCATCTGTAAAGAGAGCATCAGTGTACACTGTACAAAGCAAGATAGGGACACCAACCTGGTGATGACTGATGCGGTTGCAACTTGCAAGGATGGTTGGCCTAGAATGAATCCCGGCATCCACTCATGGATACGGCGGCGGGCTCCGTGTTTAACCCAATAACCCATGACATGGCAAATCCCTCACCCACTGGTCCACCCACCCGCGAACACCTCTCACTAGCTGTTAGGTGGCGGCGGGACAAGTGATTTGGGGCGGCAATGTAGGGGATGGTGGCAGCCGGCCATGGGAACTTGTCTCGGAGTATGGACCAGACATCGTACACTATCAAAACCGGATAAATAACCAACCTACAGCAAGTGGTTTTAAAACCGTTTTAATGATCTGGATGTGTGGTCGTGTGGTCCACATGTCAACACCATTATCTTTTCTTGTCTCTCTCAATGACATGTGGACCCTACCTCCTACCTTCTCTCTTTCTCCATGTTGTGGTCCCTTCCTTCGTTCTCCCTCCTGCTGTGTCGCCACTATCATCTCCCTCTCCCTCCCGCCGCGCCATCGCCTTCCTCTCCATCCTGTTGCGCCCCCTCCTCCTCCCTCCCCCTCGCACAACAGCCAAAGGTGTAGGGGGCGGCCCGCATCCGTCAACAGAGGAGGAGGAGCTCGGCATAGCCGCCGTCGACCGTCGCACGTGGAGGAGTGGGGTGCAGCGTGCTAGCAGATGATAGTGATGGAGCAATGGGAGAGGCAAGTGATGTCAACGACACAATAGGAAGGAGAGGGAGGCGGCAGTGGCGCAGCATGACAGAGAGGGAGGCGACGACGATCGCCCTACACTTCCACATGCCGTGGCTACCTCGTCGGCCAACGGACACCCTTGTCCTTATGCGCCAGCTCTGCCGACTGCTCTCCACCTCCATGCACCTTACCTACCTCGCCGTCCACCCTTTTCCCTAGGCGCTAGCCCCACCGACCGCCTTCCACCTCCATGCGCTAGCTTCGTGGCCGCTACCGCGTGTGGAGGAAGAAGAGGCGAGGCCCACATGTCTTTGAGAGAGTAGTAAGTAAAACCCACCTTACAAAACCACTAGAGTGGGTAATTTGCATGGTTTTAATAGTTAAGGGGTGTGTGTTGTCCGGTATTAGAGTTAGGGGTAGATTTAGCGACATGTGCGAGTGCGACCACGGCTTCGCGGACCCGTGCGGCAACTGGAATACACCATCGTGTGGGTCAAGGTCGAGGTGGCATGGTGGGGTCATGAAAGGGAGGCAACGATTGACGACGGAGAGGTAGAGCACGGCAGAGAGAACCATTGTGAAGATTCCGTCATTTGATCTGTCTTTTATTTGGTTCTTAGGTTGAATATAGTCTGATGGCGTAGCCGTCAGCTTAGAGATGTGCGAGTGCCATATCGCACTGGTTTGACCATTGATTTGGCAACTGTACGAGTTTTTCGGGTAACATGTCAAATGGATGATAGAATCTGGGTGGAGCGGCAATTACTAAAATTTACACATGGAATGATCAGCCATATCTACTGGAGAAAAATCGTCTTCCCGGAAATGTGGGTTAGGACCTATTGACACCCACCCTACAACCACTACTACCAGGCATCGATCATGTCTCGAAGAAACAACAACAGATACCAAATGGCGGCAGTAATATTTCACGTTCTTTTTCGGCTGGAATGGAGATTTGTTCTTAGCAGTTCAAGCAGAGTTTTTACACCGTCTCTCTGGACGATGACCAAATGTAACAGAGACAAATGGAACGGTTGTGAATGTTACCACTCAAAACTCAAAAAGTCCAAGCAGATTGCTGCCCTCGGAAGAGTTTCACAAATAAAGCTTCATATTTCACCATCCCAGAGATCCTCCAGCGTCTTGTAACCGTTCACCGGGTTCACTCCGAACTCAGCCCTTAGCAGCTTAACCTGCGATCGAGATGGAACAGACCAAAGAAGAAATTTAACAATACGAACAGCGTGGAACAGACTAGTAGTAGATCATCGAATGTGCACGGTCAAGAACACTGAACACGCCTGTTCGATTTCAGAGAACTCGGCCATCAACGCTTCAGGGATGGACCAGCCAAAAATGTCGAGGTTCTCCCTGATCCTTGCTTCGTCGGTGCTCTTCGGGAGCACGCTCTGGCCCACCTGAAGGCCCCAGCGAAGTGCCACCTGCGCACGAGTCCTCTGCAGCCTGCCGGCGATGGATGCCACGACAGGGTGACCCAGAACGCTCGGCGCGTCGGCGCCGGCCGCCGCCGGCGAGCCTAGCGGCGAATAGGCCTGCGGCAAACGTCCAGGCTTCAGCAACGATAAAGAGAAAGCAGCGTGCAGTGTTGCCTTTGGGCTGTCTGTGATTATTTACCGAGAGGTGAACGCCGGCGGACCGGCACAGCTCCCGGAGCCTGGCCTGCCGCCAGCCCGGGTGGCACTCGACCTGGTTGACGGCCGGTGGCACGCGCGCCACGGCGAGCAGGGCCTCCATCTTCCTGCAGGAGAAGTTACTGACGCCGATGGCGCGCGCCATGCCGGCGTCGTGCAGATTCTCCATCGCCGCCCACGTCGCGGGGATGTCGCACGGGAGGGAGTTTTCGGAGATGGGGGCGGTTCCCTTCTTGAGACGGATCGGGCCATGGATCTGCGAGATGTATATATATGATACCAGTATGGGTGTCACTGCTTCACTGGCAACTTGGCAAGAACCAAACCAGGTGGCAATGTGGCATATGACACTGTCAGAGCACCTATTAACTATCATTCATGGTCTACTGAAGGAAAGAACACATAAGCTATGCTATGGAACATCAATCACGGGCAAACAAGGGTGTTATTTCTTCAGGAACTTACAAGGTACAGATCTAAGTATTCCAACTGCAGGTCATCGAGAGTAGTTTGGATCGCCTCTGGCACATACTGTGGTGCATTGTTACTGTACCTGAAGAAAAAAAAAACATCACAACGTTCCCAACAATCAATCAGCGATGAACATAAGATTCAGGCTACGTTATGTCGTTCTCGTCTGATCCACACATGAACGCAACAAAGGTTGGGAAGGTCAAAGCCTAACCACAGCTTGGACGTGATGAAGAGATCTTCACGTTTAACTACACCATCCTGAAACAACCTGTTGAGAGCCATTCCAACCTAGAAACGGAGACAGAGAAGGATCCCCGATAAATACGACTCAGCAGTATCACTTACTGCATTACACAAACTCACAAAGCATAAGTACAGTGCGTGATACATGCAGTTACCTCTTTCTCGTTGCCGTAAGATGGAGCGCAGTCAAGATGCCGATAACCAACCTACACCAGACGATGAAAACAGTGAGGTTCTAGCAAACCGAGGCATGCGGCAGCGAGGAGCAGACCTTGACGGCAGTGCAGACGGCATCGCCGACGAGCCCTGGTGCGGCGTGCCATGTGCCGAGGCCAACCGACGGCATCGACGCACCGGTGTTCAGGACGAAGGATCCAGCCATCTTTGATGCCCCCAGCACAACTCTTATGTCTTAGCCCAGCCCGAGAAGGCGAAGACGAAGATTACCGGCGGACCAGGGGGATCCGTATCAATGCTCGTGCAGGGCGAGCAGCCGAGCAGGATAAATGGTGTTTGCTATGCGTGCCTCGCGTTGAAGCATGCCACGTGAGTACATGTACATGACGCCTGCCTCTAGGCTCTAGCAGGAGATGGTGGTTTTTTGTGAGAAGATGACAACTGAAGTACTGAACTCGAGTGCTGACAGAAACATCACAAGGTCAGGCTGATCGGTGCGTGACCGATCGGCAGCTCACCGCTGGACTGACACGGAAGAGCCCGCGCACGGACAAGCGACCTCCTCTTAGGCTAGGCTACCAAAATTGTTATCGTGGTTAGTGAAGTTTGGATCATCTGGTTTCGAAGAGTACTCAAATTACAGATTGGACTTTTTATCGTGAGTTGTGACGTAGCTCTACGAACGGATTTTACACATGGGTCGTCCAATGTAGACTATGGATTGACTGTGTTCTTTGTGCTATCAGCTTGGAGGAAGAATTGTTGAAACGCCTCGTCTTGACGTGTGACTTTGCTGCTAGGTGCTGAGCACTTCTGAATCTTCAAGTGCGCCTTCGGATAACCCTTCCTCAATTCTTGAACATTTCAGAGCTCGGCTGGCAGTCCGCAGTCCCGTTCTTCATCTTCATGGGACATAGCGATCGTAACGTGCTGGAGCAATTGGGAGATCGGAAATGGCTTAATTTCTTTTCCAATGGTGTTCCTCCTCCATCTCCAGTGTTGAGGAGAAATCGAACCGTGCCCAGAAAATACGAACCAAGACATTGCAGGCTACCGAACCGTGCATGTCAGACTCAAAATCGCACTCCAAATATGCATCGAACCATGTTGAATAAAAAAAAAATCAACAGCAGCAACTATCTTCACAACCAAAGTGACACGTAGAAAGATGGATGCTTTTTTTATAGTTTTTTTTCTCTCTCCAACATCGTTTCTACACTGCAGCAATCGCACTTTGGGTTGGGTTCGGAGCTGCATAGAATCATGGTTCGCATATACAATACTGGAGATGTCTGAAGATGTTTTCTTTTAGAAAAGCTAACAGACATCTCCCACAATTCAATCTATTATATTAATAAGGGAGTGTTAAAAGAAATCATCACGTTCGCCGAGAGGGTCCAAAAATTTCCACGTTAATCAGAAAAAAAAAAGCTCTCCACCGTTGGATTTTATGAACATCTAACGGTCCATATTTGACATCCAATAAACAATAAATCTATCTATTATTATTATCTATTATATTAATAAGGGAGTGTTAAAAGAAGCCACCACATTCGCCGAGAGGTCCTATAAATTCTCATATTAATCGGAAAAAAAAAAACTCTCCACCGTTGGATTTTATGAACATCTAACCGTCCATATTTGACATCCAATAAACAATAAATCTATCTATCTACTATTATATTAGGAGTGTTAAAGGAAGCCACCACGTTTGCCGAGAGGGCCAAGAAATTTCCACGTTAATCAGAAAAAAGAAAAGCTTTCCGCCATTAGATTTTATGAACATCTAACGGTCTATATTTGACATCCAATAAACAATAAATTATAATAGATATATGTAACGTAAAGAAAGAATCTTAGTATAGTAATAGTGGTCACATAAACTAAAGAAGAAAGAAAAAGAAACCTTATCTTAGTACAAGTCGATTTTGATACAGCGAGTTGTTTTATACATGCAAAATTTTGATTCTTAACACATAGGTAAAGAAAAAGGTCTAACTCTAACCGGAACTATTCCTACGTATCCTAATCTAACATGAATTGTCCGACTCATAAATACAGCGCCACCCCACTTTCGCTATCATGAACCCAAATCGATCCACCAAATCACTATAATAATTTTTTTTTCTCGACAAAGATCAAACGACCATGTTTTTTTTTTCTATCGACAAAGATCAATTGACCATACCGGCGTTTTGATTCCAACTTGCACCATCAAAATTGTCCTTGGTTCTCTAGGATCAATCCACCGTTCCATCGGATAACAAATCTTGACGGTTTCATCTTGCACATTGACATCGTCCTAGGTTCACCAACTTGCACAACAACATAGCCACGACGTTCGTCAAGAGGGTTTAAAAATTACCAGGGACAAAAGCCCTCCACTATTTGATTTTTCTGAAGATCTAACAATCATTATCAAATTAACCATCAAGAATGTCTATAAATTACTACATTAATCCGAAAAAATTTATCCATAGTCAAATTTAGAAAGATCTAACCAGACGCCTAGAAACTACCACATTAATAAGAAAAAAAACCTTCATAATTGGGTTTTATTAAGATCCGATGGTCATATTAAATAAATTTAAACTAAAAAGAAGACCAGACCTATAAATTAACACATTAATCAGGGACAAAAGCCCTCCACCACCGTTTGATTTCTATAAATTACTATATTAATCCGAAAAAAAATCCTCCACTGAGATTTAGGAAGATCTGACCGGGAGCCTAGAAACTACCACATTAATAAGAAAACAAAGAGAAAAGCCTTCATAATAGGATTTTATTAAGATCCGATGTTCTATAATAAATTAGTTAAAACTAAAAAGAAGATCTACACCATTTTGTGCTACGACCATCCAATCATCCAACCGTAAATAATTTAAAACAATATATACAATATAGCTCACAAAATAGTAAAAAAAAGAAACAAAAGCAGTCTACCGTTGGATTTTATGGAGATCTAATGGTTTGTATTAAACTAGCATAAATGTACATGCAACACGCACATGTCGTTAGATGACCGGCCAAGTAATAGGGATGATGAAAGGAAAGAAATAAGGAATTAAAAGGAATGAGATATGTTTGATTGATGTCATTTCTTTCTCATTAATTTCAAGACAAGAGAAGTACCGTTGGGTATGGGTATAAAATGAAGTGAAAAAAATAAAAGACTAAAAGTGAAAACATTTTCTTTCTATCAGTTTTAGACATTTTTTAACCTTTTCCAACAATTGCTAACCTGCACAGCTCGACCAACGTAAAGGGTACACTGAGGCCATCGTACGTGAAAAAGATATTGTCAATAACTCACTTTTTATAGTGTAGATAGATTAATAATGGCCAAGAGAGTCTCTAAATTACCACATTAATCAGACAAAAATCCTTCAACATTGGATTTATGAAAATATGACTGAGAGCTTTTAAACTACTATGTTAATAGAAACATAAAAACTCTCCAGATTTGAATTTTTAGATTTTAGTATGATCTAACTGTCTATATTAAATTATTTAAAACTAAAAAGAATCTAAGATATTGAGTATAATGATTATCCAACGATCTAGATGAATCTAAATAATTTGCATAGATACAGCTAACAGATCTTGACCACACGTGTATTATGTGTGTACTTCTGGTAAACCACACATGTATTTTTTTTGACACGCAACAATGGACAGGCAGGACTCGGGCTTTGTTTTTTACCCAAAACCCAACCTAACCTACGAAAAATCTAACCGGCTGATCCAACATGTTTGTGGGGAGTACGTGGACTGTCCTAATAAATAACCCACAAGCAGATCTTGACCGGACACAACCATACCATACAATAAAAATCGATTATGTAAGGAAAGACAATGAAATTGGTACGAAGACAACAATATGAAGAAGAAAAGAACAATTGATTTTGTATTTTCCATCGCCAAACTATACTAAGCCACTGGTCGGTTTTATGAACCACAAGGTCACAACTTCTTTGCTCCTGTTTAGCACTCAATAACTATGTTGATGAGGCTGTCTAAGCACACTTTTCAGTTTTCACACATCATAACAGAAGCAATACACCTACAGCCACCGAGTACGGCAATGAGAAGTGGCTAACAGACAACCCTGTTTTATTGTACTTTATAAAATTTATTGGCAGATTATGATAATATATACATAAACAACCTAAAGATACTTATTTAATTTTTTTCTAGCTTTTTACTATACTTTGTATAATACTACATATAGTATAGTATGTATTTACCCACCAATACAATTGTAAGCACCATATAATATATCAAAATAAGCTAGATTAATTTATCTGCTTGGAGAAATAAACAATGACTAAATGAGACCTATGATTTCCTTAATTATTCAAAACTCTCTCCATTCTAAGTTATAATCGACTTTCTATTTGTTCTAAGCCATTTTTTTTCTAAAAAATATGAACATTTTTCTATTATAACTAATTTGAACTTATAAATGCTGGTGCCTCTTTTCTAAAAATGTATACAAAGTTATAGAAGCTAAATTTGAATTGAAGTGTATAAAAAAAACATTTCAAGGACCGAATCACAATGCTTTAATGGCTACACGTACTCAATTCAAAACCTAGGTAGTTGCTACATCCTAAGACCAAAATTGTAAATAACAATGTCATTTTGATCCATACAGCACTATCTAAAGCTTATAAATGTTTTTATTGATGTCAAACATGTTCTCAAATAATACGCCAAAAGGTAAGTTTAGGAAACAAAATTTATTATTGAGGAGTGTAAAGTAAAAATAACAAAAATGAAAATCAATAATGATAATCAAACAATATCGATTTTGAGTAGAAATGAAATTTTGATGAAAAACTAGCTACCCGCGCTATTTGCACGGACCAACTGGCTAGTTATTCAGATAATAAAATTTATTCTTTCGCGCCTAGCCAGGTAAAAACTGTCCCTTTTTCAGCTCCTCCCACCCCCAGATCATCGTTCAGTTCTTGCCATCCCATAACTCTTCGATGGATTTTAATACGCCTTCCGGGTGCACAAAAAAGTTGCCGCGAATCAACCGCTCCTGCAAAATCACAGTCACAAGCATGGATTAAAAAAAAAGGCACGCCGTTAAGCGATTTTTGCCGTGCACCGACTTCAATGCGTGTTTCAAGCAGCTCCCGATCAGGTGCCACTTGCCTGCTCGATCTCAGCGAGCATGGCGAGAATGTCGTCCGGGATGGACCAGTCGTAGACGTCGAGGTTCGCCCTGATCCTCTCCTCGTTGACGCTCTTCGGGAGCACGCTGTGCCCCATCTGGATACCCCACCGCAGCGCCACGTGCGCCGGAGTCTTCCCCAGCTTCTCCGCCGCCGAGACGACGGCCGGGTGCTCCAGCACCGCGCCCGGCTTCACCATCATCGTGCCCGGCGAGCCCAACGGCGAGTAGCCCTATACGCGAGACGACACGGCACGACAGCCGAGAGCCTTTGATCACGCTAGCACAATAGGTACTCTTGAGAAAAAATCTGCTCAGCGTGAGCTGCTGATCTGATGGACTGAGCGTACGTACCGAGAGGTGTATCCCTTTGGACTCGCAGAACGCGCGGAGCTTGCGCTGCTGCCACACGGGGTGGCACTCCACCTGGTCGACGGCCGGGGGCACGCGCGCCACGGCGAGCAGGTCCGCCAGCTTCTTGCTTGAGAAATTGCTGACGCCGATGGCGCGCGCCTTGCCGGCATCGTACAGCTTCTCCATCGCGCCCCACGTCGCGGGAATATCCGAAGGGATGACGCTGTGCGGGTCAAAGCCGACGCCTTTCTTCATCCTCAACGGCCAATGAATCTGACGAAAGAGAACGACACCCAGCATCTTCATCAGATGATAAAGCTTTGTTGTTTTTTGGAGCTCCTGACAAGATGGGGATGATGCACGCATTTCGTATGCGACGCAGCAGACCTACCAGGTAAAGATCCACGTAGTCCGTTTGCAGATCTTTCAGTGTGCCGTCCAGCGCAGCCGGGACGTCCTCCGGCGCATGGTTGGTGTTCCTGCAAGAATGTTCTAAGGTTATTTAAATCAGAATTCAGTAGTATTCATCCATGTCAGCAAGTCCTGAAATGAATAGATGATAGTGTTCAGGTATCGTAACCAGAGAGAGGACTGACCAGAGCTTGGAGGTGATGAAGAGATCTTCACGCTTGACTATGCCCTCGTCCAGTAATTTCTTCAGACCCAGCCCAACCTGCAGAGCTAACGGCAGCTGTTAATGCTTTAACATGCCGTATCCCCGAAACGACCTGCAATCAGACGAATTATGTTGCAAGCTGGCCGATCGGACGGTTCACAGATTAGCGGGCGACGTGGATAGCGTCTCCACCCGCGGTGAACTCTAGATTCGATATAGAGATTCACTTGATTGAAGAGTAAATGTGAGGACGAAATCACCTGTTTTTCGTTGTTGTATAATTGAGCACAGTCGATGTGCCTGTAGCCTGCCTACACGTTATGCAACGGAATATTCAGGTATTGCAACGCAATGGTTTAGGGAAGAAGAGAACTACTAGTAATCTAGTATACAGTATGTAACTGATTAATCAAGATTATTAGCTCGTTCCATCACTCACTATCCCAATTTATTAGAACTAGTCTATCAACCCGTGCCCTCGTCAGGTTAAAGTTTTACTAGAAAATATAGATTTAATCCTTAGCATATTACACGTGATTATTTTAATTCATCTTTTGCAATGGCGTTGTGGATGAACGTGCAAATTTAAAAATTATTTTAATTTATCTTTTACAATAGTGTCTTAATATTACTAATTAGAGGCTATTTTTGAAACCTCCACGTTAATTCTCACGAGACGTGCTAAGAAAAAAAAGATAAAATCCTAAAAATTCTCACAATAATCAGAAACATCTGACCATCAATTAGCAAATTGAAATATTAATAGCCATCAGATCTGTTTTCTAAGTAATTACCCACCTCTGCCATCATGAAATGTTTTGAGTTCAACTCTCAATGAGAGCAAATTTCTTCTTTGTTTAGCAGATTATTAAAGGTTTTTTTTGAAGCCTCCACGTTAATTCTCACGAGCTGCGCTAAGAAAAAGATAAACTCCTAAAAATTCTCACAATAATTAGAAACATCTAACCATCAATTAGCATATTGAAATATTAATAGCCATCAAATCTGTTTTCTAAGTAATTACCCGCCTCTGCCATCCTAAAAGGTTTTGAGTCCAACTCTCAATGAGAACAAATTTCTTCTTTTTTTAGCAGACTTTTTTCTATTTTCAAATTTACTATCTATATTTTTGTCGGCTTTTTTCCTGCTTTCAAATTTACCCTCTATTGTTTGTCATATTTTTTCCTATTTACAAAATTACCCTACTAAATGATCCCATAACTTTTTTTTATAAAGATACTAGAAACATTTCTATGAAATAAACATTTTGTGCCTAATCTTACTATTATTAATTAGACCTTTTGGAGGCTCTTATTGATCCTCACAAGATGCGCTAAAATGGAAAAAAAAATCATAGCAATTCTCACAATAATCAGAAATATCCGCTCATCAATTGGCAGATTGGAATTTAATAGCCATGAGATCTATTTTATATGTAATTATCCACCTCTATCATTATGAAAATAATATTAAGCAACACCCAAAGCTACATATTAGTTACCCACTTTTCCATTATGAAAGAAAATACGAAATAGCACCCTAAATTTATACCTAATTGCTCACATTTGCTATTATGATATATAATACCAAAGAGCTCCTCTAATTTATAACTGAATTGTTCACCTTTGCTATTACGACCGATAGTATAATGAAAATAAACCCTCAAATTTATGTTAAAATTATCTACTTTTACAATTGTATCAAAGATTACACAATAAAAAATCAAGCATACATCTAAAGTAGCAAGATATGCTATTATAAAAAACTAAGTATAGAAATAGATTTATATATGATGTAAACACATAATATATCTAAGACTCTAACCGTGCGAGAGCACGGGTTGATAAACCAGTGATGAGTAATTTATATACAAATTTAGAGATTATTTAATCCATATTTTATAATGATATGGTGGGTAATTTTTATACAAATTTAGGGGTTATTTTAATTCAAATTCTATAAATGGCATGGTGGGTAATTTTTATATAAATTTAGGGGGTTATTTTGTTTTTTCTTTCATAATGATATGGTGGGTAATTTTTATATAAATTTAGGGTTTTTATTTTATCTTTTATATGGCGTGGTGGATAATTTTCTAAAAAACATATTAAATCTAATGGTTATTATTGTTAGAGTTATATGATGGACGCCAATTTTTTTTTAATTTCTAAAATTTATTTAGTGTGTCCAGTAAGTATTAACACGTAGGGTCTAAAAGGATTGTTTTGTTGGAATGGCGATATGAGAACAGAGCAGGCACACAGATTGAGCAGGACATCAGCACACTACTAGCTGAAAACAGATAACGAGGGGGGCAAGGATCACACTGGGCTTACCTTCACGGCGGCGTAGATGGCGTCGCCGACGACGCCAGGGTCGGCCTGCCAGGTGCCGAGCCCGACCGACGGGATCTTGGCGCCGGTGTTGAGGACGAAGTAGCTCGCCATATGCTCGCTCGCTATCCGCTGGCCGCCGCTGTACGAAATCTTATATCTGCCACAGCACTCAGACAGTGGCAAATGGAAATCAATGGCGTCCGACGGTGAGAGAGCAACCAACCCGGCCCGCCGGACTTATGGGGCCGGGCCCGGCGATAGCATTGCATTGTCGGTGACGCCGATGCGGCAGCGATCGCCGCGGTGGTCCGGACGGTGAGTTATGGGCGACTAGGCTCTCCCAGTCTCCCTCCCTCGTCCTGTCCGTCCTGTCACGCCGGTGGAAATTTGATATCGACTCAGCAGCTCGGGCAAAGATATCGTGCTGCAACCTGATTGCCACGTGCACGACTATGGCACAGTTCCAAAAAAATTTGAAAACTGTGGTTTTTTTTGTCGATATATAAATACTATAATTTTCAAATATCATGTTTTTGTTGAAAATCGGTGCTTGTTAGGTTCCAAAGTATTTGGTCAACTTTTTCCCAGCACCCCCGCATGAGCTGCCACCGCTCCTCCAGTCCTCCCTCTGTCGGCCTCTCCTTTTCCCTATCGTCGTCGGCCTTTCCCCGACTCCTCTATCCCTCACCTCTGTCGCGCCCTCCCTCTCCGCCGCAGGAGGTGGGGGCCGTGCGCGCGGCGGGGCGCCCACGACCCATGGGAGGGAAGGCTGGCGGCGCGCCCGCGTCCCTCGGGTGGCGGGGTCGGCACCGCGGTCGACACTCGCAGGGAGGGAAGAGGGGCGGGCAGCGAGGCCATCCGGCGGAGGCCGGAGCGGCGGTGCAGGGGAGACGGCGTGACGACGCACAATCGGTGGCGGAGACGATGTGCGGCCGGCCGCAGGGCGCGTCGTCGGACCGGGACGCGCGACCGGCGGCGGGGAGGCCGCAGAGAAGGAGCCGGCGGCAGGAGGGGCGTATGTGCGGGAGTAGGAAAAAAATGCACGTGAGGGAGGGGTAGATGCTCGCTCGACCGAAACTTTGGTTTTCAACAACTTTTGGCTAAACCATGATCTTTGAAATTCTATTTTATCAGTACCAACCAAACAACTTTTGGTTTCTAAAACCACGGTATCATCAAATACGTATTCCTTCGTAACTGCAAAATCTATCATTCGGTCAGGTTAAAAGAGATTAGAAAGGGTTCAGAGCAATTTGACCGGTTAAGATTTAATTCCACTTAATCCTTTCAAAACCTAAAATGTAAATATAGATATTAAAACAGATGTAGCAAAACAAATTTATCATTTTTTCCTCTTTCAATCTAGATGCATGTTAAAAAAAAGATATTTGAAATTACCCTATTCTAAAAAACAAAGTATCTAATAAACAAAATTTTTAAGTATTTTTATGACTAAGGGTGTGTTCGCTCTCTATAACTAATATAACTAATAGTCAACTACTAAAAAAAATATTACTTTTGTTTCAAAAAATGTAAATTTGGCCCATGCCGTCCTCGCCCGACCGGGCGCCAGCGCCTCCTGCCCAGCCTCCACTTCCGCTACCGCCTCCCGCTCCGACTCTCGCCTTTCGCAGCAACAATTTTATGCCTCTTCTTGACGTGTGACTTTGGTAGAAGGTGTTGGGCACTTTCGCTGAATCTTCAAGTGCGCCTCGGGATAACTCTTTCTCAATTCTTGAACATTTCAGAGCTCAGGTGTCAGTCCGCAGTCCCATTCTTCATCTTCATGGGACGTAGTGATCGTAACGTGCTGAAGATCAGGAATGGCTTGATTTCTTTTCCAATGGTGTTCTTCCTTCAGCTACCGCGTGTTTGGTTTGGTAGACGTGTTAGTCCGGTGTCCGGAATGATCCGATCCAGAAACCAAGCCTATTCACCGCGTTTGGTTTGCGTTATGGAATCAGATGGTCTGTCACCAAGTCACTTCTAGCTAGTACTTCTCGCAAGCCAATTCTCAGAGCGGATCATTCCCCAGAAAATTTGCAGACGACACGATGTCAGCAAGCCTCTCAACCCACGCTGGATGGAATCAATTTCGAACCAAACACGCTGGTTATCGTTGCAAAGATGTTTATTTTTAAAAAAGTTTGTCGTGATTATCCGCAGGTCCCTTGCCACTTGCCAGCAATGCAACAGCGACAAGTGAAAATGATTATCTCCCACAATTCAGTTATTCAGATGAAAAAATTGTTCTTTCGCGCCTGTCGAGATAAAAAACTGTCCCTTCAGCTCTATCCCAGACTATCGTTCAGATCTCGCCATCCCAGAGCTCTTCGATGGATTTGAACACGCCTTCCGGGTGCACGAAAAAGTTGCCTCGAACCAACCGCTCCTGCAAAACCACAGTCACAATCATGGATTAAAACGGCAAGCCGTAGCCAGCGATTTTGCCGTGCCGCGGCTGCAGTTCGCGTTTCAGGTAGGAGTCCGATCAGGTGCCACTTGCCTGCTCGATCCCAGAGAGCTTGGCGAAAATGTCTTCCGGGATGGACCAGTCGTAGACGTCGAGGTTCGCCCTGATCCTCTCCTCGTTGGTACTCTTCGGGAGCACGCTGTGCCCCATCTGGATGCCCCACCGCAGCGCCACCTGCGCCGGCGTCTTCCCCAGCTTCTCCGCCGCCGAGACGACCGCCGGGTGCTCGAGCACCGCGCCCGCCTTCACCATCATCGTGCCCGGCGAGCCCAGCGGCGAGTAGGCCTACGCGACACGACACAACAGACGCCAGACTTTGATGATTGATCACGCTTACGCTAGCATAATAAGTACTCTTGACAAGAATTCTGCTCAGCTTGAGCTGCTGAGCTGATGGACTGAACGTGCACGTACCGAGAGGTGTATCCCTTTGGACTCGCAGAAGGCGCGGAGCTTGCCCTGCTGCCACACGGGGTGGCACTCCACCTGGTCGACGGCCGGCGGCACGCGCGCCACGGCGAGCAGGTCCACCAGCTTCTTGCTCGAGAAATTGCTGACGCCGATGGCGCGCGCCTTGCCGGCGTCGTACAGCTTCTCCATCGCGGCCCACGTCGCGGGAATATCCGACGGGATAACGCTGTGCGGGCCAAAGCCGGCGCCTTTCTTCATCCTCACCGGCCAATGAATCTGACGAGCGACATGCCGGCGTCTTCAGATGATAAAGCTTTGTATTTTTGGAGCTTCTGACAAGATGGGGATGATGCACGCATTTCGTATGCGACGCAGCAGACCTACCAGGTAAAGATCCACGTAGTCCGTTTGCAGATCTTTCAGTGTGCCGTCCAGTGCAACCGGGACGTCCTCCGGCGCATGGTTGGTGTTCCTGCAAGAATGATCCAACTTCCAATGTTATTGCAATCTCAATGCAGAAGCATCCATGTTGACAACTCCTGATAATTTTCTGGTCTCGCAACCAGAGAGAGGACTGACCAGAGCTTGGAGGTGATGAAGATATCTTCACGCCTGACTATGCCCTCGTCCAGTACTTTCTTCAGACCCAGCCCAACCTGCAGAGCTAGCGGCAGCGGTTAGTTTGGTTTCACAATCGAGATCCCATTCGCTTGATTGAAGAGTAAATGCGAGGATGAAATCACCTCTTTTTCGTTGTTGTATGCTTGAGCACAGTCGATGTGCCTGTAGCCTGCCTACACGTTGTGCAGTGGAAATATTCAGGTGTTGCAAAACCCAAATGGTTCAAGGAAAAAAAAAAGAGAACTGCTACTAGTATGCAGGAAGTAGACTGAAACATCCAAATTGGATGGAGGTGATTTAAGCAAGATTATTAGCTCGGTCCATCAACCAGCATCCCGATTTATTAGGGATTGTTTTGGATGAGCATCTAAGATGGCGATATGAACAGAACAGGCACACACAGATTGAGCAGCAGGACAGCAGCACACTACTAGCTGAAACCAGGTAACAAGGGAAGGGCAAGGATCACACGGAGCTTGCCTTCACGGCGGCGTAGATGGCGTCGCCGACGACGCCAGGGTCGGCCTGCCAGGTGCCCAGCCCGACCGACGGGATCTTGGCGCCGGTGTTGAGGACGAAGTAGCTTGCCATATGCTCGCTCGCTATCCGCTCTGGCCGCCGCTGTACGAAACCTTTGGAGCCGCAGATTATCTGCCACGACACTCGACAATGGCAAATGGAAATCAATGGCGTCGGACGGTGAGAGAGCTGCCAACCCGGCCTGCCGGACTTATAGGCCGGGCCCCGCGATAGCGTTGCATTGTCGGTGACCGTGACGCCGATGCGGCAGCGATCGCCGCGGTGGTCCAGACGGTGAGTTATGGGCGGCTGGGCTCCCCCTCCCTCCTCCGGTCCCGACAAGCGGGTGGAAATTGATATCGACTCTTGCCAGCATCCCATGCTCGTACAAAGGACATTATGCATTTTAAACTCCTTTGCATCTACAATGCCAGACTGTGTTATGCACGACATATGCATGATTTGCCATACGGAGGCCCTGTTTGGATACCCCTGACTAAAGTTTAGCTCATCATTTTTAGCTATTTTTAGCTATTTGGACATCCAAACAGGACAGCTAAAAGTGCCTAGATAAACTTTATCTCCCATTATCTCATTAGCTGGCCAAGGGGTGCTAAAACCAGCTAAAAGTGGTCCAAGGTGACCACTTTCCACCCCCTACCCTCCCAAAGTGGACCCCACCCCGGACTCTCTCTCCTCTGCCGTCGGTTTCCTCCTCCCTCCCTCTTCCTGCTCACACGCCGCCTCCAACGGCCTCGCCGCCGCCGCAAGAGCTCCAGTCGCCCCCCGCTGCCGCTGGAGCTCCAGTCGCCGCCGCTGCAGGAGCTCCCCGTCGCCATCGCCAGAGCTACCCCTCGCCTCGCCGCTGCAGCACCCTGCGACCCCGCCGTCTCTAGATCGGCGCCGCAGCGAGCTCGAGCCTGCCCACTGCCGGTCGATCCGCTGCCCGCGAGCAAGGCCGCGGCGGAGTAGGGAGGCAAGGAGCCGTCGCGGCCGGATTCGGCGCCGGCAGCGCGCGCGGAGGAGGAAGAGGTAGCCAAGGACCTCGGAGGAGGAAGAGGTAGTCGGGTGGAGATGCGGGGGCATTGAACGCGTCGATGGGACGGTGAAGGCAACATCGGCGGCAGCGGCGGTGCCGGAGAGGAGGGGTAGGGGAGGAGAGGAGGGGCTGCGGCGCGGGGACCGGAGGTGGTTGGTGGCGGTGTCGTTGCCGGCTCGTGCGCGAGACAGGAGGAGGCGTGATGGAGGGGGAAGGAAGAGGAGGAGGGGTATGGATGTCTTTTTTTTACCCATGAGCTAAACTTTAGCAAGGGATCCAAACAATCCCATGGGATAAACTTTATCTCTCCAATTGAGAGGGAGCTAAAGTTTATCTCAAGGGATCTAAACAGGACCTAAGGTTGAGTCCAATGGGACTCCCTATCGCCATTCTCTAAACACTATTCTAACTGCCTCTCTCTGTCTACGGTACAGCATTTAAATCAAACAATGTAAAACAGTATTTTAGAAACCACTTTACAGAATACCATTGGACTCAGCCTAAGCCTTACTCCTATCTTTTTTCTATCGTTCGGTGAGGTTAAAAGAGATTATGAAGGGCTGAGAGCAATTTGAGCGGCTAAGTTTTAATTCCATTTAATCCTTTCTAAACCTAAAATGTAAATATAGAGACTAAAATAGATGTAGCAAAACCAAATTTCCATTTTTTTCTCTTTGAATCTAGATGCAATTATAAAAATGGTATTTGATATTATCCTATTTTTTAAAAAATAAAGTACCTGATAAACAAATGTTTAACATTATTTTTATGACCAAGGGCGTGTTTCGTCCCCATAATTAATAGTTATTTACTAAAAATATTGCCTCCGTTCTAAAATAATGTATACTTGTCTATGTATTTAGAGAAGTATTTGTGTAGATACATAGTTGTTGGGTTTAGTCCCACGTTGAAAATCAATGTAGGGGAAGCACAGTATAAAGGGTCAGGCAGTCCTCACCTATCAGCCTAGTATTTTAGGTTGAGTTAGGTTCATTGCATCTGTTTGTTGTTGTTCCGTTTATACCTGGGCCTTAAATAATCCTAACAATTGGTATTAGAGCCCATGGGCCAACAATCTTCTCACACATTGACGTGGAAACCTATTATCTCCGTTCTGTGGTCACATGTTTGCGACATTGGAGATGAAATTACTCTTATTACGAGGGAGCTCATCCACATTTGGAGGTTTAAAAAATATTTGGCGGCGGCAACAAAATATCTCCGTTCGAATCTGGAAAAACTCTTAAGGCCCGATTTCGGTCCAATGTGTGACTGGGAGATTGTTAGATTTAGTCTCACATTGAAAATCAATGTAGGGGAGCACAACATAAAGGGCCAGACAGCCCTCACCTATCAGACTAATCTTTTGGGGTGAGTTAGGCCCATTGTGTCCACCATTTGCCTAAACGGTCGTTTAGCCCGTTTAAACACTGTTTAAACTCTAAACAATGGCTCAC
Organism: Paspalum notatum; assembly: GCA_022530915.1. NCBI lineage: Eukaryota > Viridiplantae > Streptophyta > Magnoliopsida > Poales > Poaceae > Paspalum > Paspalum notatum. The sequence continues at coordinate 33,737,979 of CM039692.1, forward strand.
TGTTTCCGTTTAATTAGCCATTTGCACCGTTTAAACCCGTTTAAACAGTCGTTTAGCACCGAATAATGGCTAAACAGTAGGTGACCGACTATTTGCCGTTTACCGTTTAGGCTAACACTAATTGTGTCTGTTCGTTGTTGCTCCGTTTATACCTGGGTATTAAATAATCCTACCAATTATTGTTGAGTTTAGTCTCACATTGAAAATCAATGTAGTGGGAGTACAAATAAAAGGTCAGACAGCCCTCACCTATCATGCTAGTCTTTTAGGTTGAGTTAGGCTCATTGCCTCTATTCGTTGTTGTTCTGTTTATACCTACACCGTAAATATTCCTAACAAGTGGTATCAGAGCTCATGGGCCAGCAATCTTGTTTATCACCTCATACATTGACGGGGGAACTTGTTATCTCCGTTCTGTGGTCACATGTGTTTGTGACATTGAAAATGAAATTACTTTTATTACGGAGAAACCCGTTTGGATCCACATTTGGAGGTTTAAAAAATATTTGGCGGCGACAGCAAAATATCTCCGTTAGGATCTGGAAAAAACTCTTAAAGCCCGATTCGGACCCAATGTGTGACGGAGGATAGTATTTGGTTTAGTTCTATATTAGAAATCAATGTAGAGGAAACACGACATAATTGCTTTTGTTACGAACCAAAGAAGCCCAATATCACCATTTGTTCCCTGCTTGTCTAAACTTTCTGTTAAGAACAGGGAAAACCACTTCACGTTATCTTGTTCCTGGCCAAGCTCCCGTACCCGCTCCTTTCCGTGGGCTTTCTTTCTGCTTTGACTTGTTCCTTTTCTTTTTTTTTCAGAATTGAGCAAAGAAATTGGGAAAGATCTTCCTCCACTTTGGATTAAGCTAATGGGAGCATAACGTATAATTCGAGGTACACTATTCGAGATACACTACGGCATGCTTCGCTCAGCACTAAAAGCAAAGGTCAGACAGTCCTCACCTAACAGGCTAGTCTTTTGAGTTGAATTAGGCTCATTGTCTCTGTTCGTTGTTGCTTCGTTTATACCTAGATTTTAAATATTTCTAGCAATAGTTATAGTTGCATTTTGTTGGAATAGAGATAGACAACTAAAGAACTAAACGAGATCAGCTAATAATACTAGTAAATCAACTAACATTCAGATAAACCCAGCAAACCATTACTTCATCAGTTGATAGCTAATAGCACACAAAAGGCTCTTGTACCCACGACCTTATCAGCTAATAACATGTGTTTGTGTGTAGCATGGGTATAGGTTAGTCAACACATTTATCAACCCAAACACTTATAAACTACATGAACTAAACGACATCTGGCTAATAGGTTACCAACTTACAATTAGCTAGTTAATTTTAAATGGGAGCTATCTTATCTTAATATTACTAATTAGAGGCTTTAGTCTCCACGTTAATTCTCATCGGACACACTAGGAAAAAAGATAAATCATAAATATTTTTACAAAAATCCGAAATATTCGAGATAAATCCTAAAAATTCTTAAAAAATCAGAAATATCAGACTGTCCATCATATAGCTCTAATAATAGTAATCATTAGATCTATTATATTTTTTTAGAAAATTACCCACCATGCCAATATGAAATATGAATAAAATAACCCCTTAAATTTATATAAAAATTACCCACCATGCCATTATGAAAGATGAAATAAAATAACTTTCTAAATTTAATAAACATTACCCACCATGCCATTATGAAAGTTGAAATAAGATAACCCCCTAATGTTAATAAAAATTACCCACCATGCCACTATAAAATATAAATTAAAAGAATCCTCTAAATTTGCATAAAAATTACCATCATGGCATTATAAAATATTGATTAAATAACCCTCTAAATTTGTATATAAATTACTCACTATTCTATTATAAAAGATTAATTAAAATCAGCCCTAAATCTGCATATAAATTGCCCAATGCAATATGCTATCATGAAAGATAAATTAAAATAATTTTTAAATTTGCACATAAATCACCCACAACGCCGTTACGAGAGATGAATTAAAATAATCATCTCTGGTATTTCTAAGAATTAAATCTATATTTTCTAATAAAACTCTAACCCGTATGAGAGCTTGATGGACTAGTCTTACTAATTATTAGCTACTAATAGAAACGAATAGGTCAAATCAACAGTAACACATATAACAATAATAGAGATTGATTGGAACTATTTCAAAGTTATCTCTATGCCTAACCAGTTATTATATTAATTTTAGTATGAATAACAATATACTATAAGAATCCGTCTAACCAACTCAATATAATTAATGACATTGATTTAATATGACTATCATACTGTGTTTTTAAATACTTTAATTAATTTATTTGTGTATGTTAATTAGTTTGTATACAATATTTTATTTATCCAATGATAGCATTAGGGAAGAAAGTAGTCTTTTATAGTTTAACGTGAGTCCAGTAGCTTGAGCGAATAGAGGAAAAAGGACTCCTTAACACAGTGTATATATGGTGGCTTCGTGGCACAACAAAAATGAAGGTATCATCGGTCGGTATATTGTAAAGCATGAAAAGAAATATTGTCGAAAATATGGTATCACGTACTATGTGAGATGACGAGGAGTCATAGAGAGCGGGGATTACCTTGGCACAACCTGACAACCGATTGCGGCATATCCATGACCTCCATTGAGGTGGATCACGGGCTTGAGACATTCAGGTGAGGTGGCGAAGGATGGAGAGCATACTCCCTCGAATCCCTGATTAACACAATGGCTTGTGAAAGTCCAATTATATATAGAATGAATGACAGCGGGCGGGCATGCGGCGACGGTAGGAAGAGATCAGAGACATAACCGCAAAGTTTTCAGCGATGCTGCGGGTTCTGACGTCTGACCAAGCTACTAAGCCAGTGTGGTCACTGGCCGGCAAACGGATACACGGGATGATCTCGGTTGCAATCTTGCCGTGAGTAGTTTGGAAATGGCCTTAACAGAGCTATTCTGGAGACTGATGGATTGAGGAGTTCTGGCAACGTCAAGGTCAACTTGCAACAGCGGCAGCAACGACGGCCCAGGTGGCATGATAAAACCCGGGCAGCCGGGCTGATGAAGCCGTCTCCGTCTATAACTTTATTTGGACTCTGGACTTTTGGAGCCTGTTTGTAACCGATAGCGAGAATCGACGCAAAAGTTGCAACGAATATTCGCACCAAGTCCACACAGATGGCTTGATCTCCCATCGCCGTTGCGTGTCCGTTAACCCCAACACCCATTCGGCCTTTTGAAATGCATTTTTCTTTAAAAAAAATTAAGTGGTGTGCACATTAATTTATATACTACCACCGTTCTCGAATATTTGTTGTTTGTTTGTTCATTTTCGAATTAAAACATCACAAAATAAAAAAAGAGAGAAAAAGTAACAATCAAATCCAACCTTACATGAAAATTATTTCCCAAACCTCACCCCAGGTACACGTGCGAGTCCCCGCCATCAGCTAGCTGTGTGATATTCATGCATGTTTTTATGCTGAGATGAATAAGGGGAACGATAAAAAAGTTTTCTATCTGAAAACAAATGTATTTCATTTGTATTTCTCACTACTGAGGTCTTGTATTGTGTAGATGCATAAGCTGAGATGCATTTATTTTAGGGCAAATGTAGTGGTTAGTAGCTAATCGTTTCCATTACACAATGAGTATTTCTATCCAACCTGTTAGACAGATTACTAGTCAGTCTCGTCCTAAATTGTACGGGGTTCTAACCCTCTTTTTATCCGTCCATATTTATATAGATAATAGATGAATCTAGATATATATTGAAAGCATATACTCCCTCTGTCCCAAAAAAAATTTGTCACATGCCTTGATTTCAGTGCATGGAAAACCGCTCGTCTTATTCAAAAAATATTTGAAAATTTCATTTATTTTTTGATAATTATGTTTGTAATCATATTACAAACATAATTATAAAAATAAAGAATATTTATAAATATTTTTTGAATAAGACGAATGATTTACTGTGCACGGAAATCGAAATAGGCGGCAAGTATTTTAGGACGGAGGGAGTACATGGAGCAATAAATGAATCTAACATAGATCTAAAACTTATTACAATTTGGGACAAAGAGAATAAAAAATGACTTATAAATATCTGTATTAAAATTTATTATCAACCATAATTCTCAGTGAAACCAAATGGGCCCATTAGTTGGTCCAAAAATTATAGATACGTTGTTTATGGGACTAAATCTATCTACTCGTACAAAGGTTGTATTTTATACAAATACTCCTATTGCATGCACCATTGAATATGCACCATTGAATAGTTATTGAGATTGAAGTTTTAGATGAGATTGATGTCGCTGTTGTCGAAATCAATGGGTGTTGGCGCCATGGGACTACCATGGAAGAAGTCGAGGAATTGCTTTGCCACGACGAAGATAAAGAGGTGGGAATAGATGGATACTGAGAGAAGAGAGAGATGTGAGTGATGTGGTGTTGCTAAGAGCAAAGTTAATAATATAGCCAAGGGCAAGCTTTATGTTGTGATATCAGAGCAAGGATAATGATGGCGATGATGTAAGCAGATATAGGGTTTACCGGATCACGTCAGATTTACGATGAGTTGAAGGAGAGGAGAAGAAAGAGAAGAGAAACAGGTTGTTGATCAGCACCGAACTGCACTACAAAAACTAATAAGAACCGAGTGAGATAATGAGAGGATAAATGTGAGCCAAGTATTTATGGTTATGTATGTATGTGTAGCTAACTATTATACAGGTGGACCCTCAAGTTAGCTATGTATATGAATTTGTAATGAGATAAAGCCAAAAGCTCTCATCAGGCTAAATTAGTACTCCGTCCAGGTACGAAATTGTTATCATTTTGGATATGATTCCACGTACTAAGAAATCATTGGTTAGGATGCATAGTTCCTGTTTTACCCACATTGAGGGGGTGTTTGAATACAAACAGGGGCGGAGACAAGCAGGCAACGCGCAGGGGCCAGGTCCCCTAATCCTCGTGCATTACTACTTGGACGTATCATTCACCGTCATATTATTTTGCTAATCTCCTTGACTAGTCCTTCCTCAACTTAATTAGCATATAAAATATTAGCCCACAGGCATAGCGCATGGTGTTTAGTCTTCCCCAGTGGCAAGTCTGGAAGGGGTACGTAGTATCGATAGGTGTGGGAGCCAAAAGCCTAGATGCAACGATTATATTAGATTAATCAATTCGTAGTTGTTTAACACAACCCAGCTCATTAGTTGATTGGTTATAAGTAAGATAAAAGACTCAATAGATAGTACTATCTTCATTCTCTGGTATTTGTCTCAAGCTATTTATTTTTTAACCAAAATACAAGTAAGAAACGGAGAGACTATATTGTTTTACTAAAAATTTTGATGCGTGAAGGTTCCAAGCAAGTAAAAAAAAACATGTGTGTTTTCCAAAATTGAGCGAGATAGATTCTAACTACACTTATGCGGGATTACATTGGATTGGCCCTCCTATGCTAAAATCCTGGCTCCGCCACTGGATCCAGAGGCTAAAATTTAGCCCACGTTACATCGGATGTTTGGATGCTAGTTAGAAGTATTAAATATGGTTTAACTAAAAAATTAATTATATGATCGAGGAGCAAACGATGAGATGAATTTATTAAGCCTAATTAATCTATGATTAATGAATGGGTGCTGTAGCATCACATTTGTTAATCATAACTTAGTTAGACTTAATAAATTCTTCTCACCGTTTATTCCTCATTTGTGTAATTAGTTTTATAATTAGACTATATTTAATACTTCTAAGTAGCCTCCAAACATTCGATGTGACAGATGCTAAAATTTTAGATGGAGATCCAAACACCCCTTAAATACCCATCATTGTGGAGCCATAGAACTTTTTTTCATATCTCAAGTGGTTCATAGAACAATGCATTCATAGCTTGTTGTTCATGCATTGGGAGAAGCAAGCAGTGCGCCACCGCTCATGCAAAAGGAGAGCACGAGCAAGCTGAGCTCGATAGTTAGGGCCTGTTTGGTTTTTCTAGCACTAAAAAATCACTAAACTTTAGTACTAAACTTTGGTCCACCCAGTTTGGTTTCGAGGATTAAAGTAGGGACTAAAACATTTATTACTAAACAAAAAGACCCCAGTACCCCCAACTGATCCAACCGCCCCGTTTCCTCTCCAAGTGCGTTGGCGCTAGCGACACCTCCTCCCCCACCACCGGTACGAGCTGGCCGCCGTGGGTCTAGCTCACCGCCGCCCCGCCTCCTCGCCGGCCTCTTCCCGCAGGCCGCATCGTTCGGCACCTCGCCTCCTCCCCTCGCTCGGCGACAAGGCATTAGGCAGGCATTGTCATCTCCGCTCGACGCACCTCCCCTCCTCGTGGCCCAGTGACTCACCTCCTCCCTTCGTTGCTCGCCGCCGGAGGGAGCCGTGCTTCGCTGACTTGGACCGGATCTAGGCCTTCTCGGGTCCGACAAAGCCGGCGCGGCGGCGGTGGAGAGAGAGCATGCGGGGGAGGCGGCAGCGCCAGGGAAGCCACAGCGGAGGAAAAGCGGGAGGAGGCAGCGGGAGAGGGCCATGGCGTGGAGGGTGGAGGAGGAGGTAGGTATGGTTCAGGGGAGGGTTGGGGGCACCGCCGCCGCTGAAGCTCGACTCCCGGCCATTTCGTTAGAGGCCATGGCAGCGGGGGCCAAGCGCGGCGGGAGGGAAGCGGAGCGGGAGGCCACAGGCAGGTACGGGGGTGGGACGGGGGACCGAGGGCAATGGGAGTATTTTCCCCACTTTTTAGTCGGTTTAGCACAATTTAGCTCCTCCTTTTGGGGTTAAAAAATTTTAGTCAGTTTGTCCATTTTAGTATATGATATTTGGTAGTTTTAGTCAGTTTTGTACTAAAATTTAGTCGGTTTGTGTTTGTTCTAAAAAACCAAACAGGCCCTTAACGCTGCTTGAAATTTCAAGGTGTAAAATGGCCAAGACTACTACTCACATGCTAAAACGACAACAAATATCATCCATCGCTTATAAGTCTATAAGTCTATAATGACAATAATTTTGGACTCGAACGAAATAATTTGTCTCATCATGACTCCCTACTCCAGCAGATTGTGGAGCGGAATGGGCGGTGCTTAAGGAATGAACGCTCCAATTTACCCTTTTTTTTACCACTCTAGCGACTGCATCCCTGTGGGCGCAGTGGGGGCGAAAGATTTTGGTGTTTAGTGTGTGAGTAGTTAGGGAGTCTTAGGGCCGCTTCGACGGATAGGATTGTAATTTGTTCTAAACTTTTCTTAATGCAAAGATGCGTAGTTTTATTGCGTAATCAAAAAAAAATTGGTCCCACATGTAATTACTGCAACCAATGCAGTGGTATTTCACCCACTCTGGATGACCTTCGTAGTTTCTCACGTGAGCATGCTCCCATCTATCTTTTGTAGGGGTGAATACGGACGGATACCGTCGATACTGTATTTGTTTTTATATTTTTCTTTCGAATTCGAATCGGATACGGATATTAATAGTTGGTGTCGGATAAGACTTAGATGGACATCGATATCATGTATATCCAACTTTCGTTATTCGGATACGGATATAAATCGAATATGGATCGGATACCGAATGTTCGGACTTGGATACAGTCGAATCTCAACCCTTCTAAACGGATCCGAACTCGAATACGGACGGATAATATCCGTACCGTTTACACTCCAAATCTTTTCCCCCTAATCTTTTGAAGTAAGTGCTGTAGCCGGTTGTTTGTCTTTTATCTCTTTTTCCCCCATCATCCAACTCACCGTATTCATGACTGGCAAGTCAATTACACGTTGGGAAACCGCGGACAATGGATCCGTCACCGTCCCGACGGCAGGCAGATGGCACGCGGAAGCCGCCAAAGCACGCAACCCGGCGGCGCTTTTTCGCCGGGCCCCTGCCCTGCTGCGTCGGCATCTCGGAGACGGAGACTGGGATCCAGGTCCAGCACCCCAGCCGGGCCCCGCCGTGGCCCCGCCGTCGCACCAACAACCTCCGCCGCCGTGCAAGGCAGCAGCTTCCACCGCCCCTCCCGAAATTCCCGTCTCCCCCACCTTCCCCTAGCCCTCAGCTACTGTTCGGCACTTGTCAATTTGCTGAAATCCCCTTCCGCCTGACCGCCTCGCTTTCTCCTCCTCGCAACGCTGCGAAAACCTGCAAACGATCCGCGCACCCACCACCAACCTACCGGATTGGAGCCCCGCGCATGGCCGGTCGGTGCGGCCGCTGCTGAGTGGCGGCGCCAGCTGCGGAGGGGCCGGGAGGGGGGGTGCGTCGAGGGAGAAGATGGTTGCGATGGCCGGGAGGCCGGGTTCTTGGGGCGGGCTGGCGCTGCGGGCGGGGCAGGCGTTGTTCGCCGCCGCCTCCGTCTTCATCATGTTCTTCTCGCCCGGATTCGCAAGCTACACCGCCTTCTGGTAAGCTACACGAAACCCGCAAACCTCCCCGGTTGACCCTGCCTTTTGTGGTTTTGGCCCTTTCTTCTTCTTCTAGACTGCCTCGGTCTCTGTTGCTCGGGGTTTCTCGCTCGTGAGTCTACCCTTGGCGGCCGGGCCGGGGACTGGGAGCAGGTCGATCTGCGCAGCTTAGGTTCGCTCTCTCCTCTCGGCTGCAGCAATGCGGGTTGAAGGGGCTTTGTCTTCAGTCGGAAGCTGGGGTTTCAGGCGCGATTTTGCCTCGGATCACTAGCTGTCGACTCATCAGTCATCATAGTTAGTTTCATTTAGGGGAACCTTGGAGTGAGGGAGGGGCGATTAACAAGCGACTTTATAAGGGTTTTTTTAGTTGGGAGGGCTGGTTGCAGCATTTGAGAGGAAAATTCTGATAAGCGTATGATTGCCGCCGTCCAATTGTACGGGTATTCTGAAAAACATATTGGAATGGTGAAATTGTAGGTGTATTCTAAATTTCTAATAATTCGTTTTGTTTGATATGATGTTGGGACTTTTCCCCCCAAAAAACGGATGATTGGGAGCTTGTAGTAATTCCTTTGTCCAACGGTTCCCTATTGCTGTGATGGTTTAATTCCTGGTGTTTAGTACTAAGCTGTTAACTCAGATCACCACAGCTCGTTGGACTTGTAAATTTTCTCCTTTCAAATGTACGATGACCTCATTTTGTCTTTAAAATTTCAGCTACTTGATTGCATCAATGGGACTTCAAACGATGTGGAGCTTTGGACTTGCGTGTCTTGATGGATATGCCATTAACAACAACAAAAATATCGCCACCCCCATTCTATTGAGCTTATTTGTGGTTGGAGACTGGGTAATGACTGAACACGTTTTTGAACTCTAGTCATCAAGTATCATGTTGTCTTGCTTGCTTAAGTTTTTTATGTGCTCCACTTAATTGTTCTCATAATCCTTTAACATCATGTATATCGTTACACTGTTTTGTACAAGCACTGAAGTTGTCCATATGGGAAAACCAACCTGAATGATAATTTTGCGCTTCTTTTCTCTCTCTCTTATAAATGAGAAATGTAAATTCTTTATCCATAACTTTGCTATCCTCTAGTTTTATAAAAATACTTTAGGGTTCTCAATGCAAAAGTCTTTGAACTTTTTAGCTACCAGTTTCTTTGTGAATATTGACATCAAACACGTACCGTTTGTAGATCTGTCTCTAAAAGTTTAAGTTTATTTATATCACAACAGATGATTTGCAAAGCATCACTTGTCTGTGATGGAGGGAGTAATAATAATCTGTGTACCTTACTCTCTTCATTTCAACATCGTTCAACTGCACATACAAAATGACTGATACTTCAATGGTGCAATACATGCTGGTTTTATCCCTTTGAAAAGAGTTGATAGTTTCACATTTGCACAAGTAATGTTAGTTTGGCTTGGCAAATTTTGGTTTGTTGCACATCTTGTACATTATTCATGCTCTCCAGATTTGGTTTTATGATACATTCTGATGCCAGCTTGGGTTATACCAACCTGACAAAGGAAAGATCAGATATTACATGCAGTCTAAGGCTCTAAGCCCTGTATTGATCTGGGTGATGTTCATCTAACCACAACAACACTTTCAGTGGCACTAATGAAATCAATTTACGTAATGCAGGTGACAGCAATTCTGTCGTTCGCTGCAGCAAGCTCATCTGCTGGTGTAGTAATTCTATTTCAAAAGGATGTGCTCTTCTGCAGAAGGTATCCCCAGCTCCCTTGCGGAAGATTTGAGATCGCCACAGCGTTTGCCTTCCTGTCTTGGGCACTGAGTGCTACGTCAGCCTTGATCATGTTTTGGCTACTGGCTCCATTCTAATTTCGCGTGCAATCTTGCCATAGCAATGTTTATAGGATTCCTTTTCTGCTCTTCTCTCTTTGTAGCCTTTATAAAGGACAATTTACCATACCACGTATTTAGCAAGCCGTATAGGGCAAGAACTTAACTATCGGGATCATGTAAAGCGAAGTCCTTAGAATGAACAGTTACTAATGGTAGAAATTGCAATAGATGCTTTGCTAGTTTGCTTCAGATCTGGCGCGTTAATTACCTTTCGCTATCTGAGTTCGGTCTCCATAGGGGGACATTGCCTTGGCCACGCAACTTTCTACATGTATCTGCTTATCTTTTGATACTAGTTACTGCGGGATGATGCATGATGACCTCACACACTGTAATCAAGCAGCTCCACTGTAAACAAGGCCTTGTTTGAGTTTTTTCTTTACAAAGATGACATGTATGCCGTGTGATGCAATTTTTACATTACGAGCTGTCGACCAAACGAAACAAGTCAGCCGCTTTCACATTGTCAACTATCAAGGCAGTTGTTTCTGAATCTCTGACAACGCCTAATGTTCGGCACAAACAGACTAGGCCAGCCCCAACGCGACGTGCTGGGCATTACTTGCAAAAGGAACGGTTCCCATCGGCGTTGTGAGTTGTGACAGATGCCGGAGTGGTGACCCCATCACGCGTTTCTACAAATTGCTTCCGTGTGTTTCTATTGTTGTGTTGACCTGTGTTGGGAGTGTAGTACCTTCATCTTCATGTCTTGCTTGCCTACGTGCTATTCTGCTTTTTTAACTACGGAACCAGCTGATGAAGTGGCCTGCGCGTGCAGCCCAATAGCCCAACTGATGAGTGCCGTGCGCGTGCAGCCCAGCCCACTAATCCCCTTCCCCCCAAGTCCCAACGACGCCAGACGCGGCTCCCGGCTCCCTCCGATCCCTCCCGTCTTCACGCAACCGCATCCTACGTCAGCACACCTTCCTGGCTTTCCGACGGGGAGTTCCGAACGGAACGGCCTCGCCCGGGGCGGCCGCCGATCTCAGCTTGCGGCGCCGGCGAAATCCCGGCCGCAGCACAACGCGCGCTCTCCGTGACGAGCACGATCATGGCGCAGAGAGAGGTGAGCGTTCCTCTCACTTGTTGTTTGTTCTCAGCCTTGAGCCTTGCGACTTCCGGAGTTGCCCCCGTTGCTCGACCAAATGCGCCTGACACGAGCTTCCTACCCCACGGCCACTACTAACCTATCCAACTGTTGCAGGCCGACGCCGGCGTCCGGACGGTGAAGCTCAAGGACCTAGTCCCGACCGCGACCAACACGGTGAACACGACGTTCATCGTGCTCGACAAGGCGGCGCCGACGGCCCGCCCGCCTGCGCCCCATGCCCAGCAGCAGCAGGCCCGCGCCGACGGCGAGAAGGAGGTGACGACGTGCCTGGCGCTGGTGGCGGACGAGACCGCGGCGGCGCACTTCCTGCTGTGGGGCGGCGACTGCGGCGCGTTCGAGCCCGGGGACATCGTGCGCCTCACGGCCGGCATCTTCTCGTACCACCGGGGGAACGCGCTCGTGCTGCGGACGGGACGGCGCGGCCGCGCGGAGAAGGTGGGCGACTTCGCCATGCGCTTCGTGGAGACGCCCAACGTGAGCGAGGTCCGGTGGGCGCTCGACCACGCCGACGCCCGCAGGATGGTGCAGGAGGCCGTCGTCTCGCCATACTCCCAGGTCTTCAAGCCGCTGCGGTGATCTTCGCCTCCAGTTGACCAGTTGCATGCGTCTCGCAACTCGTGGCTTGCCTTTGCACTTGTCAAAGTGTGGCGACATGTTGAGCTCAACCTTCTTTCGTCTACGGGCTTCTCCAATGTATATGGACCAAATAGTCCATATGAGTGGGTCATATTGTAAGTGGTATTTAGCTATTGCAATTGTTACAATGTGTAAAGGTTAGGTAGACCATAGTAATAGGGTCTACATATACTTTTATATCTAATAGAAAGAGAGATATTGAGGAGAGATGAGAGAATATGTAAAAAAAATAATATTTTATATTTTTTATGGGCAGCTCATATGTATATGGATACCCTTTACTATGGACTAGTATATGAACTACTTCCACAATGTATCAGCCCACTTGAAAATAATATTATAATGCTTATGGACTGCTTTTGCTATACACTGTGGAAGCCCTTGCAATTTGGATTTTGGACAGAGGAAGTACGAAAATGAGAGGAGGAATGAGAGAGATCATGCACTGCAGCGTCATGCAGAATATGAATGGCAGCCACAGGCATGTAGGAGCACGGCGCAGAGAACACCAGACATGGATACACAGACCACAACATCGTGGCAGCGAACATGCAGCTCTGTTGCATCTAACTGTCGGCGTCCAAAAGATTCCGGAGAATTACTGGTGAAGCCACTTTGGTTGATGGCCAAACATCAAGTCAGGTGGGTTAGTTTGAATAAGACAAGTTAGCATCTTGTTCCATATCACAACTTAGGCGCGCCAAACTTTTTTCTTGGGCCGGAGATGGGCCTTCGGCGACGTAATGGCTATTTGTCGCCACAACAACAAATAATCTTTCCGAGAGACGAGGAATCGAGTGTTTGGGGTTCTCTCCGGGCCTAGTTTTGATGGGCCGTAGTTGGGCTGAGCTGGAAAGGGCCCAAAACTAAAGTAGGTTCTCTGAGGCTTAGTTTTAAAAAAAAACTGCAAAAAAAATGTAAAATAAACATGTGCAGTCAGTTTGACATGACGAGATTTAAATATAGCCTTTTGAGATAGAGAGAAATACTTAAAGCGTCTTTTCAAGTGGTGAGTATAATGGGGGTCCAACCTTAAAGAGGAAAAAAATGAAATAAGTCCGTATTTCACCCTTTATCTAAAAAACATTATTTCACACTTTCTAGTACAACTTTAATTTACTAATGCAATATACTACCGGTGTTAGTTCACTGAGATTCTTCTAAAGCTTGCAATCTATAGCCTACCGTACCTATCACAAACTATGCATAGTTTAGCTGGTTAGACTCCTTGCGGTTAGAGGTGGGCATAACTAACCGAAGCCGAGAAAACGAACCTAATTAACCAAAACTGAATGGAACCGATATTAAACTCCATTATGCTTTTTAGATAATTGAAATAACCGAGGAAATTTTGGTTCCAGGATTGAAATAACCAAAATATCTAGAAGGCATAATACAACCACCTTAAAACCCTAAATATATATCAACCGGTTATGAATTACCATGTCTCAACTTTAAGATTGAAATTTCTAATGTGCTACTGCTTAGTTATCGCTGTTGTGTTGTGGTTTATGCCCTAAAAGAAAAAGAGATGCTGAACCGAATGCGTACTCGGGTGCTTGTTTTTTTCAAGATTTATTTTTTAGGATTTAATTACTTTATTCTTTCAGTGGTAGGCGTTCGTAGTTTGCTCGGGTCTGCTAATGTCTTAATGAGGTTCATATGAGTTGGGGTTTCCCCTCTCTTTTTTGTTTTTATGTATTCCGCTTTTTTTTCTTTTGTCATACGAGATTTGTAAGTGGATCAAAATTTCTTGTGTTTTTAACTAAGGGTGAAAATGGATCGAATACAAATAGATATTTATATATACAAATATAGATAGATGTTTTTCTCAAATTTAGATTTAGATTCGGGTACAATTATGTCACATATGCTAGATAAGATGTGAATGGATATAACTTTTAATATCATCATCTGAATATGGTATCAGACAAATCTAAAATTTTAATATATCTAACTCTTGGATATGGACGTTTGAACTCTTCCAAGCTTTTCTAAACACGGATATGAATGGATTATACCTATACCATTTACAACTAAGTGTCAACGAAAAATATTTTGAATAGATTACACTATTAAGTCTAACATTTCCATATATAAATTTTGAACCATATTATATAAATGTAGAATTAGACATCTTAGATTGTTGCATGTTTTTTAAATACTGAAATGCTCGTGTTTATATAAAATCGTAACGCAATGAATATGATTAGTTAATAGTTATGGATATTGGAATACAAACAAAATCAAAAAATATTAGTTGGATTTGTTGGCCGTGGCCCATTTTGGGTGGGCTGCAAAAACATGGCCGAATGGGCTGGAGATGTCCAAGATGCATAGAAGGTCCCGACAGGAAAAACTCCTCGGACGCTGATCACAACACAAACAGGGGACATTAGTTCTGTGGATCTCTCTGCACCGCCCGATTTCGGAATATGCCTACTTCCTCGTTCCAAGTGTCTCTCAGAAAAATTGAACTATCAGTTAAACAAAACCACCGATCGACCTTGGTTGACATGCTAAATCTTACTAAATACTGGTAAAGCTTCCCTTGGAGCAGGAGGAATGAATCCTACTGAAGAACTCTCTCTCTCTCTCTCTCCCTCTCTCTCTCCCTCCCTCCCTCTCTCTCTCTCTCTCTCGTGAACAAACTGGGATGAACTTTGAGTTCTGACAATAGCCACTTTAATTTGTATGTGATATGCACCAGCAGTACCAAAAATCCATGCGTTCCTTCATTTGTCCAGCTCATCGTCTGGCATATTATTTCCAATGGACAATACACAATTGACGACAATTCTCACTCCCAGTTGCAAAGCCCTCCTTGGGAGGACCTGCAACCATGTTATTATACGTTTCCATAGCATCATACCACGTACAGTACAATACAATATGGTAAGCTAAAACGGAGAAAGATTATGTACACTTTCATGGCACATATATAGGCTAATATATTCACAGTTGCTCAGCATGCATCATCCACATACACCATACCACACGCTGCAAACCTTCGCTTGCTTTTATTCGACTTTTCTTGCCTCACGGCTTCTCCACTAGTCACGATCCAACTGGCCCTGGAGGCGTACGCCGGCGGTGCGACGGGCACCCTACCGCTACCGGAGAGCGTCGTGCGGCGCCGGAGCCGCTGGCCGTAGTCTGGGAGAAGAGATCGCTCGCCGTCACCTGCGGATACCGCCCGGAGTCGCCGGGGAGACGGAAATAGGACGTCGGCGACGACGACGGCTCGTCGAAGAAGAGGTCGCCGAGGGAGACCTGCCCTTCCTTCTTGTACTGGACGATCGCCCTGTAGATGAACGGGATGAGGCCTTCCATGGCCGACAACAAGTCGGAGATGGAAGAGAGGAGGAAGAGAAGAGGTCAAGAGGGGAATGGAAGAAGGAGAAGTAGTTACGAGTCTTGAGAATGGCTTTCTCCCGGGTCGGCTAAGGATGGGAGGGCGAGAGCTTTAAAAAGGAGACAAAGATGCATGATTTGGACACTTGAAGCGGATAGAGACCAAGTTGAGTGATTTCCAAGGATCTTTATTATTGCTGCATCTGCATCCACTAAAATATACTATGTCCCGTTAAGATGGTACCAATAGCAGCTATTATTCTCTGACAGCTTGAGAGTAACTCTTTTTTTTGAACGAAAGCTTGAGAGTAACTCTGAATTTATAGTGTCATGACTCATGACAAGGCACTCAAATGAGATCAGGAAACCTGCAGTACGATTTTGGGACAGTTGAGTGCTGCATGAACTTCAATATACTACTGCATACAGGTGTCACTGTGTCAAAACAAATTAAAGTTCAAGACATGATGATGATTGACACAATTTCAAGAAATATAAGCAAGCGAGTCTGGAAGTATACTGCCCACATTTTTCTTAAAATCGTTTTAAACTTTTGGCTGAAGTAGTTGAAGATCAAGTCTAAGCTATCAATGCATAAAGTCAGTAATTTTCAAAGCAAAACAAAAAAAGAAAGAAAGGACGGTTTGTGCGCGGTAGAATTAGGATTGTAGCACGGGCAGGAGACTTGAACGCAAGGGATGTTCAGTCTTAGAAGGCGAGTTTTACAAGTGGACAGCGACGTGGTGAAGTTCAGTGCCGGGATAGATATCTTTTCGCAATTCAACTCTTGGAAGCATACGGCTTACCTGCTACAAAAGAAAAGAAAAGCAAGCCAAGCTGCCCAAGAGCCCCATCGACCCCTGACCGAGCCCCCGACTGATCGCCCATGATTGGTTATCCCGCGGAATTCTTAATCCGCGCGCGTTCCCGGCGGCCGGCGTCCCGGTGGCGTAATCCGCTGGATAATCAGCAGCGCCAGCACGGAAGAATCCCGGTCGATCTCGCTTCACTCCAGCCGACTCCCTCTCATCTCCTCTCCATAGAGACGCTGACTTCTCCAGCACTCTCCTGGCAGGTGGCGTACTGGATCAGAGCAGAGATCGTTAGAAAACCGTAATTCTGTAGGTCGTGTGGCTGCTGGCGCTGAAGCATGGCCGCACGACGGCGACTTGGCGAGGTTGACCGTGCTCAACTAGCTCAGAATGGTCTGTTACCTTTTTTGTAATCGGAGAATTAATGGCCTGTTGTCTGATCGCGTGGGAGATTGAAGATGCCGGAGAGACAGGAGTTCACACAGGCCAGATCACCAGGTGCGACTATTACTTGTATTTCTGTGCTGCTGCCTGCCAGCGTCAGCAGAGTCTGGTAGGAGCATTTCTTTTGCCTGGAGTGGACAGCTGCAGCAGAAACAGGTGGATGGCATCGTTGAACGTATAATTTTAAACCGGCAGTTTTGGCACTGATGTGCTCGTCTCAACTAACTGGATTCAGGCTGGTTATTGGGGATCAGAAGCTGCAGCGGAATTCCACGGCAAAACCTGATAAGTATGCTTCAACTCTGGACCTGCATGCTGTCGGTGCCCTTTCTTCCTTTGAGCTTCACTGCTTCAGTAAACTGTATCGGAAACATTACCACACCCATAATCCTGTGGGTATTAAAGCAGGTGGTCTCAAGGTTTTCTGCTGGCTCTGCCCGTCTGCTGGCATGTATGATGTATGTATGCGCGGAGAGTTGTGACGAAGGCTTGGCGCCAATGACGCACATGCATTTTAGCCACTGTGCCTACGTATATATAGGAATAGGAAGGAACAACGACGTAGGGTCGTAGTCGTAGCAGAACATGATAAGAATAACGAATTTCAGTGTCCAAAATAGATTCAGTGCAGGGCTGGGTGAACGTGTCCAGGGTTAAAGTTTCTGAATAAATATCCAGCTTTCTGCAAGGAACAGAGGGCACATGATTTTTTTTAGCACAGAGGGCACATGAATTTCTATCCTGCGGAGTTCTCGGTGGGCTCGGTGGCCAGTGGCAGCACGGCCAGGCGACACCAACCCAAGCAGCAGTAGTGGGCTGAGCCTCTGGCTATACGAGGACGCGGGATGGGGCAAAGTATCTAAAGTGGACCGTGATGAACGCGCACAAATATCGCCATTTCAGGCCCAACTCAGCCAACTGAGGTGAAGGGCCGAGCCGCTTTAAAAAATCAGAAACTCTATTCAGCGACGGGGTTGCGCATATGATCCCATCGGCCCACAGCCCACCAACTCGCTGCTATCATGCGCCCTCTCACGTCGCCGGTGAATGCAAATTTAGAAAATATTTTATTTTAAATTTATGATGATATATTGGATAATTTATATACAGATTTAGAGTTTATTTTAATTTATCTTTTATATTGGTATAGTAAGTAATTTATATGCAAATTTATATACAGATTCTTTTAATTCACATTTTATAATGGCATGATGGGTATTTTTTATATAAATTTAGGAGTTATTTTATTTCATCTTTCATAATGACATGATGAGTAATTTTTATATAAATTTAGGGGGTTATTTTATCTTATTTTTTATAATGGCGTGATGGGTAATTTTTTTAAAAAATATAATAGATCTAATGGTTACTATTATTAGAGTTACACATGATGGACGGCCGGATGTTTCTGATTTTTGTGAGTATTTCTAGGATTTTTTTTTTTAGCGTTTCTAGTAAGGATTAACGTGGATCCTCCAATCAGTAATAGTAAAATACTCCGCATTTCCTGATTGTTTGATAGAAAAAAACTGCTTAATGACCTGTAAATTGTGTTGATCTCCCTCAAAACGGTGACAGATATGCCAACTTAGCCAAGTTCAATCTGGATAGGGAAGTCCAGAGAGTGTAAAGTGTGGAGCGGCTGGTCCCAAGAAATGCATAGCAGCTAACTGAAACTACATCATCAGGTGTTGTGCATCTCATATATGATGAAAATTTGAGCCTAGCCACTAGTTTTGCATTTTGGCATGGTCTACACCCGCTACTTTTAGACATAATTTAAGTACTCTCAGAAAAAAAATAATCTATTGTAGGTTTAAATGCACCCCAATCATCCAAACGCTTTACCAGTGGACGCTTTACCAGTGGTTGTGCCATAGGCTAGACTCACGGCCCGCTGTCCATCAAGACATTGCCTCAGGACGTTTTGCACACGTGCACTCCGGACATGGTGGACGACTGGACACAGAGCGCGGTACGTTGGGCTTGGGCCTTGGCTCGTCGGGTTCCGTAGCTCATCCGACAGCAGAGTTGAAGCGGCTTCCACAGTAGGCTCTCACCGTCTTACGTTCAAAAAAAAAAAAAAAACAGTAGGCTCTCACCGTCGCTCTTCAATTCTTCGAGCTCTTCAGTGTCTGTCTTCTCGATGTGCCAGCGTTCTGCGCCTCCTTTCCTCGACCAGTCGATCACCTGTTCTTAACAGTTTCTTTAGGCAGGCTCAGCCCAGGATCGAAAAGAACTCCCTGGCCTTCCAAGACGGGCCTAATTATAAGTCGAGATTAGGAAATGGGCCTGGTTTGCTCAACAAGGGAAGCACGAGCCGCGAGTGCAGCACGGGATCCTCTGTTCTCTTCTGTCCGGCCGTCCCTGGTTCTAGTTCCGGGCTTCCAGTTCCAGCAAACCGCAGAGCGTTCTGGACCCTTTCAGAGACGTCAGAACTCAAAACTAGCCCACTCGAATCGAACGTCCTAGATCGATCGTTGTGGTGCCGGCGGTGGTGGCGCTCGACGTCGGTCGACGGAGAAGCTTTCTGGGGGTTTCTGGTCGAGGACCCCAGCACCCAGCACCTTATTAAAGATGCTAGCTAGCTCTGTGCAGCAGACAGCGGTCTAGCTCAGCCTTTCCTAGATGCTTAGCTTGCTGTTTCGTGCTTCCACAGATAAACTCACTCTCGTCGGTGATCTCGGGTGGGAACGAAGCTTGTTGCTGTAGGCTGTAGCTCCGCGAGAGAGGGGGGATGTCGCCGCTGGCGCCGACGTCGTCGTCGGAGCCGGAACCGCCGTTCCGGCCGCGGGAGAAGATCCTGGAGAAGCAGAGGTACTTCCAGAGCGTCCACAACAAGCCGACGTACCTCAAGGGCCGCTACGACGTGGTCACCTCCGTCGCCATCCCGCTCGCCCTCGCCGTCTCCAGCATGTACCTCATTGTAAGTAGCAGCTCCAGCGTCCAGACGCACTGATAGACATTCATATTTCATGGATTCATGGCTCTGTGCTGATAATGGAACGACGTCGCCTTGTTGTTTGGTGCAGGGGCGCGGGATTTACAACATGTCCCATGGCATCGGGAAGAAGGAGTGAGATCTCGCATGGTGGTCGCGCTTCGTCAATCCGTGGACTGTGAATATAGTGGAGTAGTCGGAGTGTATGTGTGTGTGGAGTCCATACAAGGGTGGTGTCTTTGACAGAGGAGTTTGATTGCAACAGGAGGTTGTATCGATTCAGTGCACCAATAATCACGCGTACATAAGGTGTTGAGTGAACAATTGAAGCATCTAGTGCACCAATCACGCATGTTATGCCTGTCTCTTGCGTAGCATAATCGCGACAGAACACATGGCGCTGACATAATTGTTAGTATCTGACTAGTATTTGAGAACGAAGTACTGCCACGTAGCCGAGTCGACCGACCGGATGTTCGTTATCTGCCACACATGATTGATGATGATTCAGTTTCTTGATTGCCACGAACTCAACGATCAGCTTATGTTTAATATAATGAAGATCAGCGCAGATCAGAGAATTAGGCTATTTATTAATCCACCATGAAGTAGGAGGGAGAAACAACCAAGAGGGGGAAGCAATGGTAGGGCGTGTAATCGTGCCGCCCAAGAATAATCAAGCTAATAAGGGCGTTCAGGACCTCCGCCGGAGGTCGACGACGACGACGCTGACGTTGTCCGCGCTCCGGCGCGCGAGCGCGAGCTTCGCGAGCAGCAGGGCCGCGTCAGAGCACGCCCTGTCGGACTCGGCCTTGTCCACCCCCTTCACCGCCGCGGCGCCGGCGTCGTCTTCCCGCCCTGCCGCGGCGGCGGCGGGCGGGAGCACGCCGTTGGGCCGCGCGCCACGCGGCGACGGCGGGCCGTTGCTCCGGAAGCACGCCCTGACGACCTCGCACGCTGTCTCGTTGGACACCACGTCCCACAGGCCGTCGCTCGCCAGGATGAGGCACTCGTCGTCCTCCGTGCGCTCCGTCACCGTCACCTCCGGCTCCGCCGTCACGAACGGCTTCAGGTAGCCGTCGCCTGCAAACAACGTCAAAAGCTAACTAAGCACCGTGGACGTCCGAATGGCTATCGACATTGTTGGACGACAGAAAGCTCGGGTTTTTTATCAAACGCGCGCGGCGCTCACCGATGGCTCGAGACATGGCGAGGACGCCGAGCACCCTGGCGCCGTCCCAGAAGATGACGCGGCCGCCCGCCGCCTGGATGCGCTCTAGCTCGTCGGGCCTGTCAGGCTGAAGCAAAACGGGTAAGCAACAACACGAATCAACTGGCGAGGAAGGTGGTGACCTGACCGGTGCAGAGAGCTTACTACCTTGTGGTCGACAGATAGGGGGACGGCGACGCCGGCACGGGAAAGGACGGCGCGCGAGTCGCCGGCGTTGGCAACGACTACGCTGGAGGGGCCGACTACCGCGACGACGGCGGTTGAGCCCGCGTGGTCGCACCGCGCCGGCTTCTTCAGCTCACAGCGGCAGGCGAGGTCGCCGTCGTTGCCTCCGCCGCGGCTCGCCGCCCTGGTCGCCGCCTCGTCATCCATTCGCGCGAACCCCTTCTCCATCGCCTCTTTCCACGCCGTGGCTCTCTCGCCGGAGTCCGCCTTCCTGTACTCCTCCGCGACCAGCTCGTGCATCCTGTCCTGGCACATCCTGGCAACCTGACGGCACAATAACTCAGCACAGGTGGGCACGCATTCGTCGCCGGATCGCTCGTTTGCTTATTCACACGAGGTGGGCACGCGCGCGTACATGGCAGCAGCCGTGGCCGTCAAACACGCCGAAGAAATGGTGCTTGCCGCCGCCGGAGGAGGAGTCGGCGGCGGCGTGCAGGAAGTCCGGCCTGATGGACACGGCGTCCTCCATCTCGCGCCGGAGGCCACAGACCGAGGTGACGCCGAACCTCGGCCACCACGTTGAGCCGGACCCCGCCGCCCCGCCGCCAGGCCTCTCCCACGACCGCCCGGGCGCCGCGCACGCCACCCTCCGCCGCTTGCGGCCGCGCGCGGCACTGCCACTGCCACCCTCATCCGCCGCCGGCGTCGGGCGGCATGCCCCGGCCACGGCCATGTCCACCCTGGGGCGGCGCCTGACAAGCACCGTAACGGCCGAATCCGGCGTCGTCCTGGCCTCCTCGCAGCAAATCTCGGCGGCCATGGCGCGCGATCGGCTCCCGTCCTCGAGGAGGCCCAGGACGAGGACGGAGGACCGAGGCGCAATGCCACCGCAGCGACGCGCGCTGGGAGGACGCCGATAATTAGACGCGTGACGCGCCGGCGCAATAAGAACGCCGTGGCGTGGAGCTCCCCTCGCCCACGCGGGACGGCGGGTGGAGCGGATGAGGAGCCATCAACCGGGGGCCGCTGCCCGTGGCAGCCCGACACGTGGAGGGGACAGGGCGCCGCCTGTTGGCGGAGGGAAACCACATGTCGGCTGGAACTGGAATGGCTGATGCCGCTGTCAGCGGAGATCCCAAGCGGCGTGGGGGAGGGCGTCTGTGAGTGTGATTAGCGTGGGCCGGGGTACGCGTGGCAGCGTCGGCTTTGTTGCTCGCAAGGCGCAAGCGACAGCGGCTCGACAACGAATTTCATGTTGTGCCCCCGTGGGCCCTAGAAGTGAGGTGGCCGACGCGTCTCTTAAACAAGTACCTCCTCCGTCCCGAATCACATATCGTCTGGTATTTTTAACACAAAATTTTACTCAACTCATTGTTTCAAAATTTTACACTTCAACTATATTATATATGCACTCTGTATTTAAATATAAATCGTGTTTGATTGTTTTAAAATTCTAATTGTTCGTCTTATTCAAAAAAAATTATAAATTATTGTTTATTTGGTTATAAGTGATTTATCATTATATAGAGTTTGAGCATGACTTGTTTTCTTCTATGTTTACACATTTTTTTAAATAAGATGAATGATTAAAGTTTTGAAAAAAAAATCAATTGTGACTTATATTTAGATATGGAGGGAGTACTAAACTTAAACACAATAAATAATAATTATAATTTTTTTATAAGACGAGTGAATCAAACTTGTGGCTAAAAATAAAGGACCTCTATAATTTGAGACAGAAGAACTATTGCAGATGTCTCATTGTCATGTGGGCCATGTTGGCTGAGTAATGGCATTATCAACGGTGAGTTTCATTTCACGATTTCCAGCGGGCCATGTTATCAAAATTAGTTTAGAATTGATGAACGTAACATGTCTCCCAATGTACTTATGTACATTTTCATTCCACAGTTTCATAGACTAGTAATGCAATTAATTGCAATATAATGGGATAAAATGAAACCATCTAACTCCCGATGATATTTTCAATGTGTTTCATACTCTTAGAAATAGTATACACCTAGATTCATCTCCAAAAACCCATTTCACATTTCTTCTTATAAGTAAACTGTCATGTCACCATATTTGTTAATATCAGATATCATTTAATGCAAATAAAACTCTCACTAAAAATGGTGGCACCAATAGCATCAAGGCCTTAATGATGGTGGCGCCCAACACAACCTAACTCACCGTTGAGGGCCCTATCTTTGCATAGCAAACATAAGGAGAGAATCTGATATGCCAAATGACATGTAGGGTAGTTCGTCAAAAAATGACATGTAGGGCTCATTATACGCCCAAGAAGCCACCTCCAAAATCACATTTTAGGACCGTGATTTGCACGGTATTAAAATAGTTGAGGTAAGTGTATCTTATTTTAAGTTCAAGGGAGGAAAGCTAGCTGAGGCAATAGTTGAGGGAGGTTAAATGCACACCAGACACCACCGAAGGGTGTCATACTGTCATTGTCGGCTTGTCGCAATAGTTAAGAGAGCACGGATATCAGGTTTAAATTAACGAAATAGAAATCTGACGGACGCCATAGTTGAAAGAGTTCAAATAGACCTTTCCCCTTTACGAGTTTCTGACGACTCGAGTCCATCCAGTCACTGGTGTTATCAGCAGTCCAACCAGCCCATTTCATGTGATGAATAAAACGCATTCCGAAGAGCAACAGCCATGTTAGTGACCCTTCAATATATTTTTCAATTCTAAAATAACATCTATTTCCTCTGATAACATTATTATTCCTCGTAAAACATCTAGTCGTTCCCCGCCAAGAAAAATGTTTCACGGTTTAGTAAAAAAGTCTTCATTAGGATCTGTGGTAAGTGATGATGTGAATTCTTTTTAGGACAGAAAAGAAGCACGCCCCACGTTTCTGTCGCCGTGTCAACTGTCAAACCAGAAACACTTGCAAAAAGCAGACAACACACTGGGATTCGAGGAGCGACACTTCGATATATTATATTATATTACACGGCGTGCATTCCTGATTATTTCATGGTACATCACGTCAGATTACTGATTGAAGCTACACGACCCTGCCGATTCGGGTGTCAACGACGACAGTCGGCTTTGAAGGTTCAGAAAACTCTAGTGCTTGGGCTAGTGTCAGCCTACGGTTCCTCCAAGCATCTTCTGCCCACTGCTTCATCCGTTCGCCTTCAGCCTTCCTATTAGACTGAATTAGTAACAGCTCTGCATACTCACCTGCAAGTTGGAGAGTAATTTTTATTTCAGTACCACCTCAAAATCTTAAGAACGACTGAACACACGGTAAGAACCCATAAAAGCAATATTGATATAGGCAAGAATCTGTAGCAACAGCTGATATTTAAATTGCTGCAATATTCAGATTTGTTAGGTTACTGGCAAATCTATGGCATATGACAGATCGATGGGGGACAAGAATGGGCATAGACCAATCAACGGATATCCATGGATCCACTCATTGTTCAATTAACTGAAATTTTGTGAACCCATGTGCAAATGCGCAATGGTGCAGTGCCCAGGTGTGGAATTGGCCTCCCAGGGTTCAATCCCTGGGCCACACATGAGGCTCCATGCAGGTAACCCAAAAGTATAAGTGGGTATCGACCTGGAAGGCCTGGCAGCATGTGGCACCGGCCTAGTGAGCCTGGCTGCCTGTTGCGCTGTGTCCCAGTGCCTGCCTGACTATGGCACCAGCCCCAGACCAAGATGCATCATAAGCCATCAGCAAATATTGGAAATCAGAATTAAAATGATTAGAAATCAATATTCCCCATGGTTAGGTTCGCATGAGCACTAAATGCAAACCTGTTTTACTAGGATATCAAGGTACGGTGGAATGAGGCTGTCAAACATGATGTAACAAACATGCAGTTCTGGATATGCTAGGACGAATAGACTAAACTAAGGATAATATTCAAATTTCGAATTATTGTAAAAACAGGTTGTGAACAGTATGCCATGAGTGCTGTTTCAACCTGCAACAAGTGGCATGCTTTTTAAGAGTTTATATGAAACTCAAATACTGAACCAATCATTACAACTCATAACAACATGGCATCATAATTCTTGTACTGTACTAAGTACTAACTACCAAGAAACTTGCTATTAGCAGTTCCATGGATTAATTCCTAATATAAGAGCTTTAGGGTACAAGAAACTAAAGTAAGTACAATAATAGTCTAAATTTAAATACCTCTAGCGAGGGAGATAATATCTCTCCAATTGATCTGATTGCTGGTACCTGAAAAATAAAAAGAATGTCAATGTATTACTCAAGTGATGGAATGGAACCATGTAATGAGAGAAGATCATTGTTTTACCCTCCGAATTAATAGCAGGGGCTTTCAACACTTCTAGGGCCTTCCTGTACAACCCCTGCGACCAAACAGCTAATTAGATAGCTTGAGTTCAAAATAGATCACATCGATGAAAAAAATCTTCCAAACACACCATAGAACAGGAAGAAGAAGAAGAAGAAAAAGAAGAGAGAAAGGATAAACATTATTTATAATGATTTCCACTGAACACATAAAATTGCTCAAAGAGTGAAGGATTTACTGACCTCCTGAACCATAATTGAACTAGAACCTTCCCATTTTGCTTTCAGTTTGTACATTCTAGCTACACAGGTCAATGTAATGCCGACCTTTGGGTGGTTTGCACCTACATGGATTAAAGGTTTTATGATTATCTAGTCGTGATCAAGTAATTGAATGCCATTATTTTCTTTTATTCATTTAGTAAGCTAAGTATGCCAACCAAATTGTTCTTCAGCCTTCTGTAGAGCTCTTGTGAGAAAATCCTCTGCCTCAGCAAATTTCCTGGATTAAATGAAAAGGTGAGCCCCATAAAAGAAAGATATAAATAAATATTCCCTCTGTTCCAAATTATAGGTCACTTGACCCTTTTGGCCCACTCGTATTATTCAAAAATAATGATTTTATTTATTTTCACTATGATTTGGCTTATCATATGATATACTTTAAGTATGACTTGAATTTTATTCATAAATTTTTTGAATAATACGAGATGGTCAAACTTGGTGTCAAAAAAGTCAATCGACCTATAAATTGGAATGGAGAGAGTGGTTGTGGTTCAAAAGGTGAATGCTCACTGTGGGTGAAAAAAAGGCAAATATTGGGATAAATTTATAAAATTATAACCCAAGAACAACTACAGAGATTATTCTGATTCTTACCCAGAGTGAGATAAAAGCTGGCCATATGAGCAAGTAACCCCAAGAGAAGCCTCCTCAGGAACCATGTTTCCAGCTGCTAAAAGGTTTCCAGACATATCTTCCATGTGTTCTGCCTCAAGAACTTTCTCATACACTTGTGTTGCCATTGTAAAATCCCCAACACAATGCAAATATTCACCATACGAAATGGCAGCATTTTCTGAGGAAAGGACATCAATAAACACAAATATCTTATAGAGAAGAAAGATGTGAATATTCTGTTTCAAAGATAGTTATACCTGTTTGGTTTTTTCCTTCAGAAAAGTCTCCACACCCATCAGCAAACAGCTGGACAGCTGATAGAGCAAATTTAAGTCATAATTTGTTGTCACTCCTTATCCCCTACTGATTTAACAATAACGTTCAGGGCACAAGAAAAACCTGATTCTGTTTCTCCATTCAGAAGTGCAAGAAGTCCTTTGATAGCATTAACCCGAAATTTAAGATGGTCCTGATCAGACCATTTGCTATCATCTTTGATTGACAGATCAACTGAATCATTCGGAGACACTGAGTAGGAGATCTCCTGTATTTAAAATAGCTTAAAATTTCACATAAGGCCACCGAAGACTGAATGAGCTTATAGTACCAAACCTGCCCTGCCTCCATGTGTAGTCCCATTAGTGCTTCCCATGCTGCAACTGCAAAATCAATTAAGAATCTCAGTCAAAAAGATCGTTCAAAGAGTAATGACTACATTAAAAATCCCTACTATCTCTCGAAAACCTTAAACTTATTCACTTCTATTTTGGTCAACTTCCTGATACATGTCTCTCCTGATGTCTTCTTTCTTGACAAAGCCTAAGGACCATTGATAGAATTGCGTAGTGGTGTTGAAGGGGAGGCCAGAACTTGAAGGTCGACAGAGTGGAGGTGCTGTGCTATCCCACGGCGATAGATGCAGGGGCCGCAGGCAAGGAGCAACAATACGGCGATCTTGCTTAAGAGTTTTAATTTGATACAAGTCTGGCTTTTATAGACAATGCCTAACAAACTAAACTGATGCCTATAAACTAACCAAATCCTCATGAAGGAATACTAACATGCTAACAGCTAAAATATCTAATCTTTGTCCTTTCTAGCCTAGCCATGTCGCCGCTTCTCGCGACTTAGTATACTAGCCCGGTCATAACAACCATCATCCACTAAATGAGAATACTTCTGAGTATCTATATCTTTTCTTTCTTTGTTTCTACAAAAAGCATAAGATATGGGACTTAAGGGGCCTGATCGGTTCCCGTTGCTTTGGCTGCGGCTGCAAAGGCTGGCTTCTGTTGCCTCTCTAGCACCACTGTAGATATCAAGAAGCAGCAGCAGCAGCCAGTGCTACCAATCAGTCCCAAGATCTCTTTATTTTAGATATTTAAACAATAAACGATCCAAAGTTTCTACATCCCACCCGATATACAAAAAAAATACCCTTATAATTTAGAGTTGTCAAGTCACCTCTGAAAGCTGCAGAGGGAACAACTTGTTGGGTTGCTTTGAGCTTTTCCATTGCATCTTTGTGTCTTCCACTGCACAGAGAAAACATAAGTTTACTGAAATGGATTATATCTGCTGCTGCTCAACTGGGAAGATGTAACTAGAAAAGTAAATCTAGGATCCAATCAGAGTTATTATATACTGTCACTAGCACCTCAGCATTGCGCCACCATGAAAATAGAACAGTAATTGTCCACAACAGATTATGAAAATATTAGGTAATTGTTAATTTGTCATGCCAAAGGAAAACATATGTAAAAGCCTAAGGTTGAGTCCAGCAGATCGTCTATCCAATCGTCTATATTCAAACTCCACTATGTCTAAAGTGTAGCTACCGTGTCCTTTTCGTACTATAGAAGACCAGATACACGACCTGCCGGACTTGGTCTAAAAGGTATATTCTCCATTTATGTATCCTCCAGACTACCTCATCAGCCAATAGCCCAATATGCACTCTGGAAGAGACATCCAATTATCCTCTGTTTTTTACATAATGGGTGCTCGTCTAAATCCTTCCTAAATCCTATAGAGAAATCTAGACAACAAATTTTCATAACTAGCAGTGCAAGACTGCAAGAGGTCAAATTGACACAATAATAGGAGTAGAACAACCATATTTCAGGGATAGCAAAAGCTGTCACCAATTCGATCAGATTTAAAGCCAAAATTATGCAAAACATACGCAATTCTCCATTGATGTATCATCCAGACTATCAGACTACATGCACCAATACATAAAGCCAATATGAAAACTGGAAGGAAGACGCATTCACTCTATCCTATATGCCAATCTTCCCTATCTGCTGCGCGTATAAATCTGAAACTCTATAACTAGGCGCCCAGATCAAATCAAACTGACCCAAACTAATGGCCGAATCCACCAACATTGCAGAGTCAGGGAGACTTATAAGAAATATGTTCGGGTTACAGAAATGAGTGGTACACCGCACCATACCTCCGGTAGAGCAGCGTGGACATGGCAAGCATGAGCAGCCCCACAGCCTCGGCGCTCCCCTCGCCCCCTCCCTGCAGGTTCGAGGCCCCCTGCTCCAGTATCCGCATCGCCTCCTCTGGCACACCAGCGACAGCGGTTCAGCGCACAGGGAATCATCAAAACCCTAATGTGGAAAAGCAGGAATGGGAGGGGGCGAAGGGAGCAACCTGGAGAGCTCCGGTGCACGGCGCCACCGAGGGCGTAGCGGACCATCTCGGCCGCCACCCTTTGTGGCTGCGCCTCGCGGGTAGCGGCGGTGGCGGCGCACCGGCGGGGGACCCACGGCTTCGGGGCGAGGAGGGCCCTCGCGAGAGCCGATCGGGTCGAGCTCATCGCCATGGCTGCGCCTGCGCCGCGTGTTAAGCGGCGAAGGGGAGTCTGGAAGGGTGACCGCCGTTTTTTTTTTTGCACTAGAGCGGCGGTGAGCGGTGGCGTGTTTGGCTTGGAAGAGACATGGCTCGGAAGGGTTATTCAACAACGATTTCAATCATTTGTCATTACGTGACACGTTAAGGTACACAACAATTTTATAAGAAATAGTTTAATTTTACTGAAAAACACAGAAAATTTACCGTGTTCTAAATATATTTTAAAAATAGAAATATAAAATCTTTCACTAAGGTAAAACCAACCCGACTAATGATGGGGCAAGACCATCTGCAGCCCATCCCCGTATATCGTTCCGGCAAGGCTTGGCGTAAAAATATATCAGAAAAAGTTCTGCACTCGGTTCCGCCATGGGCTCCTCCACCATGCAGTAGGGAACCGGTTCCGGCAAATACAGAGGAATCATTTTCTTCCGCTACGGCAAGCTTGCAGCAGAATCCATGCATTTGTATGCATGCTGGATACATATATTGTTATTTAATTGGAAGAAAGTAGTTGATATATTGTTATTTAATTGATAGGAAATGAATAGAACAGTGGATAGTTGGATATGGAGGAAATATATGGAGGAATTGGAGTGCAGCGAGGAATTGGAGTACAGCGAAATACAGCGTGGAGCAAATAATCTTGCTGACTGGACTAGAATATTTTTTTAGAGGAAAAATTTAGAGAAACAGGAGTGCGGATAGCCTAAGCGGTTTGTGTGATTTGAGAATGAAGTATTGATCGATGGAATGCCTTCTGTTACACGAGGTTGAGGCATGCCTGATTAAGAGGAACTAGAATTGTCACATGAAACCGTCAAACTTACAGGAAAATATAGAATTTAGGAAAAAAAATCCACAAACCAAAGGCCGGCTGCAGGCTGACACTTTGAGGGGCAAAGCCACAAACCAGTACGGTCAAGCCAATCGCAGGTGGTCGTGGCAGCTCGAGGACAACTTGGAGTTTTTTTTTTTTATAAGACAACTTGGAGTTGGAGGTCATTTATCATCGCCGCCGCGGCAGCGGATCAAGAACACTAAGGACGTCAGCAGCACCAATGGTGGCAGCAATCACTCGCAGATTGCTGAAGATCCCTTTGATTTTCCTTGTATACTTGTCAATCTGTTTTGGTTGCTTTTGAACAAGCAAATTTTGGCATGATTATTGCTCCACAATTGTAAGTCATTTTGTTATAGCAATTGCTAGTTCAGCTTGAAAGTGCAACCAAGCAAGCAACTAAGAGCACATGATCATTCATCTTACCTAATACTCTCTTCGTCCTAAATTGTAAGGGGTCTACCTCTCTTTTTTATTTATCCATATTCATATTAATGTTAATGAATCTATTCGCATATTGAGAACACTTACATACCTAGACTCTAGAACCCCTAGGAATAGTTCAAAAGCATGTTTAGCTGTGATGCGTAAAAAAACACTTTGAGGAAGTATACGCAATCAATTTTTGGCAACTTCTGTGACGTAAAAAAAGTACACTAGTCCTTATTCCCTAAACAAAATCAATTATGTATAGATCAAAAGATATACCATGTAAAAAAATAAGAGTTAAGGTTACTATGCAGTATACAACATGGGAGATTGAGAGTACATCTCGGGTGGAAAAAATGTAAATGCATAACAGTACAAACTATGCCCCCCAAAAAGGAATTACCCCCCAGAAATTTGTTAGTTGTCAGAAATACCACCACCAAGACAGAGTGAACAAACACCGGTGGACCGTTGTTCTGTTGTTCCTTATGATCCATCAAAAATTCAGCACTTAAAGCCGCAGGCCCGCAGTAAACAAACACTGGTGGACCGTTATTCCTTATGATACATCAACAATTCAACACACATCTCCTGCAGTCAAAATGAAAGAATGACAAGTACATAAAATAGGCATTGTTTATGCTAAAAGAATGGCGGTAAACAAAACCAAACAAACAAGATTTGTTGAAGGCATATATGTTGATACAGTGGAAAGATCTACCGAGCTATCATAAAATTA
Source organism: Paspalum notatum (assembly GCA_022530915.1). Classification (NCBI taxonomy): domain Eukaryota; kingdom Viridiplantae; phylum Streptophyta; class Magnoliopsida; order Poales; family Poaceae; genus Paspalum; species Paspalum notatum. The sequence continues at coordinate 33,769,095 of CM039692.1, forward strand.
AACAAATAATCATTTCATTGGCAACAAACATGATGGGCCAAGGGTAAACTAAGACCCAAATCTTCTACTATCGTATATGAAAACATATGAAGAGCATGGGATGTAACAAACCAACAGCACATTTACATTATATTACCACTCAAAAATGTATGCATCCATATAAGCATTGACATGGAAACTGTTATCACGACACAAAATTGGGAAAAACTTTGTTCAATTTGCATCTCTTCAACAAAATACAATTGGTGATATGTAGGATCAGGGAAAATCTTAACTTTCCAATTATCTTCTTATGCCAATTTTAGAGAAATTGACAAAGTGACTCACTATGGTGTACTAGAAAAATAGGGCATTCCCAAATTTTTTTTTTCTTGAACACACAGAGGAGCTATGTATCATTGCCTTAGGAGAAAAAAGTATAAGAATACAACCAACAACAACACACCAACTAGATGGATTGGGTGTGGTATTCCATGGACCTATTGGACCTGGCTCAGCTTTGAATTTAACAAATAGGACCAATTTGGATATTGGACATCTTGTGCTGGCCCAACCTATAATTTGAACAGCCAGATGTCCAACTAGACTTTGGAATAACCCTATATGAGGATTGATGCTCAGTTGCTCACAATCCAGATTCCAGACTCTGGAAAAAAGATTATGGATTATTTTAGAAACCATGGAGAGTTCAGGAACTAGGAAAACTGAAGAAATGGCACCATATTACTCCAGCAATAAATCCAATAGTGGACACTCGCTCAATAAAGATGTTTTCTATCCTCATTTGGCGCCATTTCAAACAAACCAAAGTTGACCTTGACAGAATGCGCTTCTGCCACTGCACCAGTTGCTAATGTTTGTTAACTGTCACCCACAAGACCGAAGCTCTGTTCTGATTCTTTTCATATTTCATAGACATGGACTCTATGATGTTCGATAGGATCAGTTTAGTCAAATTGACTGGTGGACTGGACCCATTACTTTCATTGTGACCTAGACAATTGTATATTGCATCTTTACATGTATTGTGGCAAAGCATGTAGCCCAAAATATTTTAGGAAAGTAAGCATTTCAGACATTGAAGTAGGCTAGAGCTGTTTATACCATGAAGACTGCTGTCAATAAATGTTACATGGTAGAGAATAGTATTACATAACAGGTATAAAGCAAAAGTTGCACTCCAAAAGGTTGTGAACTGAATATATGCCAGCTTGAATACCAAGAAAGGCCATAAAAGAAAAATCTTCCAAACAGAAATATCCAAAGCATGCTGGCTTGCAAAGCGGGATGGCCAGTTTGTTACAGAATAGTATAAGAACATTAAAAACATTGTTTGCAATTATTCAGGACAATAGCATTTTGACTGTCACAGGCTCTCACAGCAAAGATTTATTATGATTGCAACAAGCAAAGTAATCCTATTCTAGTCTGTAGTCTCATCGCTTAAATTTAAGTAAAGAAAAAATGTATACCTGACACTTTTTCAGCTTCTGAAACTGTGAGCAAGCCCAACATCTCGCACAGTGCATTGTCTTTTGCAGATAGTGAAGAATGCACACAGCACCAGAACATTTCATCCAACTAATTATGAGATGTTGTATATAATGATCCTATTGAACAAATGGGAACTCGATAAGTACAGGAAAAAACCATAAAGGGCTTATAAATCCAAATAAGCACCACAGCATAACAGACAAGCAACATAATGTTGGTTTTGAAATCACTGATACACAAGGCAGCACGCATAAAAGACTGGCACATTGGAATTGGAGCATTGATGACTAGTTATACTGCAGCTTGAAGGGATATCTAGGGTTTAAAGTTCAAATACTTAAGCCTATCTCTGCAACCAACCAAAAGGTAATAGGTTAGAGAACTTAAGGGATATCTAGGGTTAAAAGTTCAAATACTTAAGCTTACGTCTGACAAGTGGGTAATAATATAGGTAGCAAGGGTTGAACTGCATCCTAAATCCTCTAACAAAACATTTGCATAATTTGCCTTGATTGCAAAAATGCATATGATTCAGAAGACACAGGAAGAAGGGAGGGATTGGTGCCATGGTAGGGTTCAACATTCCAGATTATTGCCTTATTGGTAGTCCCAACAGAAGAAACAATCTAACTATATATTATTCAAATCGAAGAAAACAAGAATGTAACTGAAATTCAAGAGTGGGTCTGCAAGCAACAGTATAAGGAACATTGACAAAAAAAATTTAAAGCAGATTGAAGGCAAAATCATGACCACACACTAACCACTTATTCCACTGTAATAGTCATGCTTTAAGACTTGCCTTTAGTTTTTTAGTGTTCGCAGAAATATCTCTCCAAAATATAACTCTAGTTCACCATATGATATACTCCCTCCGTCCCAATTTATAGGTCGTTAGACTTTTTTCACACCAAGTTTGACCAACTCGTTTTATTCAAAAATTTTGTGAAAAAAATAAAAAAGTTCAATTCATAGGTAAAAGTATATTATATACTAAACTAAATCACAACGAAAATAAATGATAATTATGAAATAATTTTAATAAGACGCATAAGTCAAATTTGGTGTCAAAAAAGTCAAACTACCCACTTAGAAGTTAGAACTATGTATTTTACAACATAGTTGAAAGAGGTATTTACCAGTTGAGTAGTTGACATCTTCATGTGATCATTTACCTCTTTCCTCGACCCTTACAGGCAGGGTATACTACCTTGCCAGGACCAAACATTCCATACAGAAGAAAGTCTAGACTGAAAATCTCTGTGTACTCATGAAAACCATCCCTACATATTGATACAATTGTATTGTGAAATATCAAGTAATCACGTACAAAACCTTGTCTTTCAATTTCTTCGAATGCAACGAGGATATTTCCAATTCTATCACTGTGAGCAAGCCTGTTTATAAGAACAGTAAGAAGATCCTTTGACAGACTATTCTTGAGAGATTCTTTAAAACAGTTAGTAGCCTCATCAAACTTTTCTTGTCGGCATAATCCATCAACAATTATGGTATAGGTAACTTCATCTGGAGCAACATTTGCTACTTCTGTCATGTGCACCAACATGTTGTTCACCTCACTAACCATTCCATGGTAGTAAAACCAATGGATGATTGTATTGTATGTCACGACATTTGAAGGAAACACTTGATTACAGACCAGATTTTTTGCTATTGAAATCTTGCCCCCAATGCAAAGGCTATTAATCAAAATGTTAAATGTACGCGTGTTTGGTATGATACCTTTCTTGGTCATGTCTGCCCAGAGCTCCAGAACAGCAGACCATCTGCCCATGTCACACAGTCTGCTCATCACAGTATTGTATGCAACAGCAGCAGTACACCCAGTTAACTCTGTGCTCTTCTCTAATAAGGAAATGACTTCTAAAAACCTCGAGGTACGACAAAAGCAATTTAGAACAATACTCAAAGTAAAAGCTGTAGGGCGCAACCCTTCACCTTGCATGACCTCAACCTGCTTCAGTGCTTTCTTAGCCATGCCTTTCTTGCTGAGTGCATCCATATATATATTATAGGTCACTGTGCTGGGCTTCTGGCCCTTTGTCTTAATCTCCGCTAAAACCTGCTCAACTTCATCGAATCTGGAATCATCACACAACTCCCTGATCAGAACATTATAAGTGACAGCGTTGGGGGGACAGCCGGCACTCTCCATAAACTCTATCAGCTTCCTAGCCTCCTCAAAAGAGCCTTCACGACAATAACCCTGCACGATGGGCGTGTAAGTGTGTACCATCGGGCGGCACCCCTCCTGCAGCATCCAATCGAGCACGCCCCATGCCTCGCCAAGCCTATCCGCCCGGCACAGCCCCGTGATGAGCGTGGAGTAGGTGCTGACGTCGGGCACCACCCCATGCCCCCGCATGCCGCAGATCTCGTCGTACGCGAGATGGAACTCCGAGGTCCGCCACGCGTACAGCTTGACGAGGATGTTGAAGGAGGACGCGTTGGGCGCCACGCCCGCAGCGAGCATTTCGTCGAACACTTTGCGGGCCTCCACCGCGCGGCCGTCCTCCGCGAGCGCGTTGAGGAGCGTGTTGTAGCAAAGCACGCTGGGCGCCACGCCGGCGCGTGAGGCGGAGAGCAAGAGCTCGGAGAAGAGGCCGACTACCTGCTCGATGTCCCCCGCGCGAGCCAGCGCCTTCATTGCCAAGTTGCAGTCGCGTTCCATGTCCAGCCACCGCCGCCCCTGCAGCCTCTCCTGCGGGGGCGGAGGCGGCGGCGGCGGCGGTGAGGCTACTTCTGGCTCCAGTACGTGCGGGGGAGGAAGGGTCTGGGTATCGTCGGAGTCGTCGGAGGAAGATGAGGACGAGGGGAAGGGCAGGGCGAGGAGGGCGGAGGCGGAGGCGGAGGCCGAGGAAGCCATGCGCCCGCGCATGAGGAGCCGAGCGGTGGGAAGGAGGGCAGCTGCGCGCGCGATGGTCGCCAATGAAGAGGTGCGGCGGCGGCCGCCGTGGCGGTGGGGCTGGTGGTAGCGTCGCCGTCGTGGTGGGAAACTGGGAGTGTGGGAGCGCGAGTGGTTTGGGTTTGGGAAAGGTTAGGGCCGACGATGGGCCGCCGTTTCGGGCGTGGGGATCTTGGTGGGAGAGGAGACACGGCCCGGCCTTCAGATGCAGATCAATATCAATCTCTCGTCTTCACATTTGGATGCCTTTAAAGGCCAGATTTGATCCAGTGTAGTTTGTGTTTGTTTGTCCACAGTTATGGAGATATGATAAAAATCATCTCTACCTCTTACAAGGTTCCATCCGTACTCCGCCTCCGAACATTTTCCGCTCCCCCCACCCCACCGCCCGCCACCCCCATTCCACCGCCTCCTCCCTAGACCCACCACCTCCTTTGACTCACGCCCTCACCTCAGACGGATCCGCCGCCTCCCCGTACGCGTGGGGCCCGCTGGCAGCAAGGGAGAGGAGGCACAGCGGTGGGGCGTGCGGAGAGAAGGCGAGCCCGAGCGGCGAGAGGCGGCTGGTGCGCCGAGGAGGCCGGCGCGCGGAAGAGGGAGGAGACCGGCGGGGAGAGGCGGGGAGGAGACCAGTGGCGGCCGGCTCGAAGGGGAAACAGGCAGCTGACGGAGGAGGCGAATCTGGCCGGGCCGGAGGACGAGGAGGTGGTCGGTGGATGGAGAGGAGAGGGAGGCGGCGGCGCGTGTCTGCTTCCCGCTAACACGGCTACCCCTCACACCCGCTCCTCCGCCGGCGCCCTCCCTCCCCACCTGGCTGCCCCGTGCACCTGCTCCTCTGCCGGTGCCCTCCCTCCTGCGCACCTGCTCCACCACTGCCCTCCCTGCGCGACACATGCTTCCACCTTCGGCATCATCCACGGCCGATGGGCCCTTGCCCCCTGTCCGCAGCCGCAGCCCGCCACCGGACTAATCACCGAAGGATCCAGCTGCTCTCCAGGACGAGCAGCTCCATGCGGCCATGCCAAACCACGGCTCCAATCCTAGGTCCCTCCGAATGTAAGTTGTGCTATATAAATATCCTTAATGGTTCTTCAGGATGGTTTTGTTGCCTGCAAGACGAATTGCAGAATTGATTCTTTCTCTAATAATGCGTGCTCTTTTAATTTGTGTTCATGTGTACAGAACCATCCACCCAAAATTGGAGTGAAATACTAAATGATGAAATCCTGAAGCCGTATCAACAAGCCTATGCCTAACCATGGGGTAGAGTAGATGACGTTTGAGGTAAGCAATTTGATTTCTAATTGTACTGCATGCTCAAATGTGTGCATATGACTTGCAACGTTGAAAATGTCTGTGCATGATTATTCAATAAACAAAATTGACTACACTGAAGTAAAATGCTTGGGGCCAACCTGCATGATTATTGGCTGCCTATCTAGCATATCAGCACTGCCATTATCAACATAATAGCTCTCTAGGCAGCGAGCCCTAACTTCACTTGTAGAGAGCATCCATGGTTGCCTCAAAATTTTAATGGCATGGCCAATCTGCCTAGCTTTTTTTTCTGCTGCCGCAGAGTCGTGGATGATCGTCATCGATTTGAACTAAGGAAAGTCAGGATGAAACGTCTATTCACTTTTTCTGCTTATTTACTACCCAACATCAATTTCTCCAGAAGTTATAAGGTGTATGCTAATGTTCAGCTAAGGAATTGTTAAACCACTCCACAGATGATACAACAGAAATCATGTTACTAAAGGGCATGCTCTTCATTACCTATCAGATGATACAATAATTACTATACATGGTTTGGTAAACAATCGCGGCACCCTCCTTGCCTTTTGATGGAAAAAGCATAGTAGACCCTTAGATGACTGAACCAGAGTCAATGGACAATAGAGCATTTTGAATTCCTGAGCAGGACCTATCCGGTGATCTCTACTGGATCAAACAATAATGCAGTAGAACCTAACAAAGTATTTAGGATCATTAGGTTTTCTAACAAAGTATCCTCAACTTTTCTTCTCACCTAAATTTCCATTAACTTAATTCAAATCCTCTTGTTTTTTCCTTTTTAGAGTGAATCTTTTGCGATCTGATTGTCCACCCGATAGCTTTTAAATGAACTTAATTCCAGTTGTTTTGTAATTGAAAACTGATGGTTGGAGCTATCTGCTATGCTACGGTTAACATTCCTTCATGCATCATATCAAAAACATTTTATATCATGAATTATAACGTACACTTTTTCACTAAGATAGTTGTCATTGGATATCCTCATTTATAATTGACTAACTTGTTTCCTGATAACCCCTGTTTTCTATAGACCTTTTCTGAATGTTTTGTGATGACTTGATGATAATAACAAATAGAAATTACTTGTGCGGTATGAACTGCAAAATACGTAGATTGATCCTTAAGCTATGTTTGAGTTTTTTGGTCATACATGCTGCCCTTTAACAATGATGAAGAAAGAAGAATAGTCTATCTGAACTTTAGAAAACATGTTTAGAGAAGATATCTCAAACGTAGCAGAAGATTCTCTGAAGACAAAGGTGTTTCCTATTACTTCATGCATTATTACTACTTTGCATGGTTCACTAATCTGATTAATTTATCAATTCTCCTCTCCTGTTTCACAGGATTATTCGTCCACATTACCCAAATCCATTTGCTCATTTCTGAGTGGCCGCCTTGATGATGGTCAAGATGATGGCTGATGCTATTTTCACCATATGTTTTCTTTGAGATCTACATGAATAACATGTTTTGGAGAATATATATATATAGACACGTAGATTTGAAGACATAGCGGAGCCAAGGTTCTATAGTGATTTGATAATCTGACTACACAACTCGTGTATAGTTTTCACAAGTTTGAGAGCACAATTTCACGTTATTTTTTATCAAGTAGGGTTTAAGTACCAAGTGAAGTCCATGTGAATATTTACGATGTGAAATTGGTCAAAGTTGTGTAATTGGATTGTTATTGAAATATGAGGTATGATATTTGTTGCCCGTAGTAACGCACGGGCCAATTGCTAGTAATTAGATAAAATCATTTTAAAAGTTTATATGGCAAAGGTGATCCAGTGTCATTTGTAAAAATACGAAGGACATAGATTTGAAATTGGTTCTGTGACTAAATATTCTAATTGAGAGGTATAACAGAAAAAAAGAGTAAAATATATATATCTTGATTTGTGTGTATGGCCACCTAGCCGCCTAGACTAGTCACTGCTGGAAATTCGGATTTTGTACGTTCTCATATAACCTGGTTGACACTCCTCATCCGCACTACCTCACCAAACTAATAAGCAGTGACTGACTTATACGGGCCAAAATAAGGTCTGTCAGGGGCGGATGTGGTATCGGTGTATGGTACTATGCCCTCGAAATTTTAACAAAAATACCTTACATTGGCCAAAGTAAGGTCTGTCAGGGGCGGATGTAGCATCAGTGTATGGTACTCTGCCCTCGAAATTTTAACAAAAATACATTTTTACCATTGTACTATACGGTATCGTATAAATATGTGTTCATGAAAAAATCCTCAAACCCCAACTTTGCCTACGAGGAGGATTTTTACAATAATCTTGTTAAAATTCACACCCACGAGAGATCAAATCCAAGACCTCGCACCTACAAAGAGGTGGAACTACCATTGAGATTTGAAGAGTGGACTTTAGAGAATATATAATCTACTCTCTTTTTAAAGTGTACAAAACGCTGATCTTTTTTCGTCTAAAATCCATATTGAGATGGTACCAACAACTGCCCTTTTATCGGTATATACTGTACTCACTCCTTTCACTAATATATGACACGGTTGACTTTTTTCCTCAAACTTCGATTGTGCGTCTTATTCAAAAAAAATTAACATGTTATTGTTTATATCATTGTCATTTTATTTATTGTTAAATATAATTTGAGTATGATTCATACGTTTGAATGATTTTTGAATAAAATGAAGGGTTAAAGTTGTAGGAAAAAGTCAGCCGCGTGAACACTCCCTCTAATCCAATTTATAGATCGTTTGACTTTTTGACGCAAATTTGGCCAATTCGTCATATTCAAAATATTTGCAAAAATATAGAAAATTAAATTCACAGTCAAAATATATTATACGATAAATTAAATCACAATAAAAATAAATAATGATTATGATTTTTTTTTGGAAAAGACGAACAAGTCAAATTTAGTGTAAAAAGATCAAACGGTCTATCAATTAGAAAGGATGGAGTAGTACTAATCAACAACTTTTCTTTGCTCGGAGAGTACGCATTTCCACCACTTGTTATCTGAACTGTTCCTCGTCCATCAGAATTCAAGACAAACAAGGCGTTTTCGTGGCCAGAAGTACGCTGTTAAACGAATTTGTTAGGCTTTGTTCAGCAAAATCAAAAGACGGACCATAGTAGAACTTATACTGTACACGGCCTTAGAAACTAGGAGGTGAGCAATTTTTGGTTGCAAACCGAGAAACTTCTTGCGCGATGGGCAGTTTAATGCGGTCTCTTTACCGTCTTGACAGAGCATTATTATAGCGGGGAGCTTACTGGAAGACGGCGGCTCCGTTTCCGTTTTCACGGGATGTCGGGATGGACGTGTCATCAGTTCCGTTGCGATCCAGGACCGCAGGGAAACAGCGATACTCCGCTGGGGTCTTTTCAGAGGTATTAAGGAGCGACGCTAACATGTTGACAGCTGAACATACCGAAAATTACTGTCTCTGTATAATTCAGATGTTTGTCGGCTGATCCTGTTTCGTCGTTACAGGCCGGGTTTCGTTTAACCCTACGTGCGTAAATTAAGAAGTTGGGATGTGACTGAATACACCCATGGTCCAGGAAACTGTGTACACAGCAAAGAATCTGAAATCATATGCACTCTAGGTATAGCGCAGCCTTAACACAGGTTTGTGGTCCAGTGGTAGCGCCACCTAATATTTGTACACTTGAGATCGATTTGAGGTTCTCGGCCAATTAAAGTCCACTGGTCGAGTTCTTTGAACACGTAGTGTGCATAATATCATCATGTCGAATTGTTGATCCATTCTGCTCGATCGGTACGTGCTTGGGTTGACCCGTCGCATATATGCCCGGTCGAACTCGAACTTGACAGGCCATGTACACTCATAAATGCGTACAGTACAGTCGTCGACACGCGCGGCACCGCACAGGCCATGTCTGGCTGTCCCTCTTCTCATCGCCGTCGCTGTCTTGTTCCATCCCTGCAGGAGGGATGCATGGCGTTCGGACGGTCGCCGGCCGGATCAGCGGACGGTCAACCCCATGGAGCGCGTGGAAACCATCCAAATAGGCTGCCGCGCCAGCGCGACGACCTTGCAAGCTGCAAGTGCCTGGACACGGGGCGGCGAGTCGGCGACCGGCCGGCGCGTCCGCCTCAGCGCTCTGTGGACGGACGAGGCCTTCGCTCGATCGCCTGCGGATGCGGTGACATGGTATGCAGGACAGTGCTTCAGTATTTGCAGGAGCAGTGTCAGCACAGTACATGTGCATGCCGGCGGGAGCCAATTCAAGTCCTTGGTCTGTTGTTCACCTGACCTGAGCACGCAGCAGCATAGGACAACGTTGTGCTTGGTAGGACGCCTCTCCATTCAATACCCTTCATTGCATGTCTTTTTTAGGATGCCTCACGACACGAGTGGTCCTAGAGGCTGAGTGATGATGTTCTTTTATATATTACCCAGTTAAAACCACGCCAAAATCGCCCACGCCTCTGCTTAACCCCGAAGCAAACGAAGCGTGATCCACCACGAGTGCATGGAGATTGGAGAGTAATTAAAGAGAACCCGCTGACCGAGTCGAGCGAGCAAATAGATCATGCAAGAGCCAGGCAGCCAGCCCGCCAACACAACACGCGGCCTGCTGCCCCTGTGTGCCAGTGTGCCGATGGAGACCCCCGCCATCCAAGCCGCGCAACGCGCGGCAACGCAAAGGTGGCCGCCGCAGGTATCAGCCGCTTGCTTGCTTGGCCCCGCCCCGGCGGTCGGCCGATGCGTCGTTGGCGAGTCTAGCATGGCAGGAACGTTCTCGCGACCCCCGCCGGTGTCCCATCCGCCTTTAAATCCCGTCGACCTCGCCGCGCGAGCGAGCGAGCAAGCGCGACGCGGTCAGGCACGCACGCACGCAACGCAACTCGCAACTGTTCCACGCCCACCCAGCCAAGCCAACCCATATCATTTCACACGCAGGAGCCGCCCCGGCCCGGACGCGGGGTGCTTAAAAAGGATAGCGAGGTCAACCAGCCGCCGATCACTTCATCACTTGGGCACTTGCGACTTGCGAGTCGATCGATAAGATAGCCCCCGGTTTGTTGCGGGGTAGTTGATCACCTCGGTCTCCCGCGCTTATTTTGCGCGCCAGCCACCCTGCCCAGACCCCAGGAGGCGCAAAATAATCCTACCGCTCCCTCAGCTGCGTGCGGGGTGGTTGACGGCCGCTTACCCGCGCCGGCGACATGCGCGCGCGCTAGGTGGTGGAGGTCAAGCCAAACGCTGCCCACCGCCTCCGCCTCCCGTATATCCTCAGCGCGCGCGGCGTCCCTCCCTCCTCGTCCCACCACTCCTCTCCTCCCACGTCGGCGAGGCACCAGCAGCAGCGTACGTACAGGTACAGGGCAGTGCAGGCCCAGGAAAGAAGACCTCGATCACCGTCGTCCGCCCACCGACGACGATGGTGACGATGCCGGCGTCGGCGCCGTCGCGGCGGTCCGTGGTGGCGGAGCTGGAGGGCGCGCTGCTGCGGCGCGCCGACACGTTCCCCTACTTCATGCTCGTGGCGTTCGAGGCCTCGGGCCTGCCGCGCTTCGCGGCGCTGCTGGCGCTGTGGCCGCTGCTGCGGCTGCTGGAGCTGGCGGGGCGGCGCGGCCTGGCGCTGCGCGCCGCCGCGTTCGTGGCCACCGCGGGCGTGCCACGCGCCGAGGTGGAGGCCGTGTCCCGGGCCGTGCTGCCCAAGTTCATGGCCGACGACGTCGACCCCGCCGCGTGGGCCGCCTTCGGGGCCTGCGAGGGGAGGCGCGTCGTGGTCACCGCCATGCCGCGGGTCATGGTCGAGCGGTTCGCCAAGGAGCACCTCGGCGCGCACGACGTGGTGGGCTGCGACCTTGAGTACAGCCGGCTCAGGCGGTCCACGGGGCTCCTCAGGGGTGGCGGCGGCGAGGCCGTCGCGGACCGCGTGCGCGCGCTGTTCGCCGGCGCCGAACGCCCGGACCTCGGCATCGGCCGGTCAGAGATGGCGCGCTCCTTCTTGCCGTTCTGCAAGGTACGTACGTATGGGACCCTGATCGTTGTTAATAGTACTACGGAGTATATTTTCTTCATAAGCACGGAATTTCAAACAGAGTACTGTAGCAGCAGCGGAAGAATATCTCCGTCCTGTCGGATATGGACAAATGTGAACCATAACCATAGAACATCTCCGTAACCATTTTGTGCCATTTGTTCTCGTGGGCAAATAGCCACATGAGTCATGGCGCATTAATTCAGTATGCAACTTGCATGAGAATTCTGTCGAAGGGTGTGTTTAGAGCACCAAAAGTGCTCCAAAATACACTATGCAAAAAGAAGATTCTTCATCACATCAAAAATTCCGGCACATGCATGGGATACTAAATGTAGATGAAATAAAAAAACTAATTGCACAGTTTAGATGTACGTTACGAGACGAATCTTTTGAGCCTAGTTAGGCCTTGGTAGGACAATGTTTACCACAAACAAACGAAAAGTGCTACAGTGTATTTCGATTCGGAACAGTGATTTTGGACCCAAATTGGGCCCAATTTCACCCCAAAATCGGGGTGCTGAACACGGCCGAAGAAAAAATCATTGGGTGTGTTTAGATGGTTGAAAAAAAACACTGTTTCGAACTGAAAAGCACTGTAGAACCACTGTAGCACTTTTCGTTTGTTTGTGGTAAATATTGTCCTACTATGGCCTAACTAGGCTCAAAAGATTCGTCTCGCAAAGTACATCTAAACTGTGCAATTATTTTTTTATTTCATCTACATTTAGTATTCCATGCATGTACCGGCATTTTGATGTGACGGGGAATCTTCTTTTTGCATATTGAATTTTGGGAGGAAATTAGGTTACTAAACAGGGCCATTGCAACAAAGCAATGACTTCCGGTAGTTAATTAAGACTAGTACGGAGTACTACATCAAGCAAAACAAAACTATGGTTTAAACCTGAACCTTTACTATGGCTTTATCTGATGTCGTCATATCTGTACGTGCACGCGTTGCTTCCATGCAGGAGCAGCTCAGGCCGCCGTTCACCACCGCGGACGACACGGCGAGCGCCCCGCCGTTCCGGCCGGTCATCTTCCACGACGGCCGCCTCGTGTGCCGGCCCACGGCGTTCATGTCCGTCGTCATCCTCCTCTGGCTGCCCCTCGGCGTGCTGGTCGCCTTCGTCCGGATCGCCGTCGGCCTCATGGTCCCCATCTGGACCATCCCCCACATCGCGCCCATCTTCGGCGGCGCCGTGATCATGCACGGCCGCGCCCCTCCCCCCGTCGGAGACGCCGACGGCGCCTCGCCCTCGGGGGTCCTCTTCGTCTGCACGCACCGCACGCTCATGGACCCCGTGGTCCTGGCCACCGTCCTCGGCCGCCGCGTCGCCGCCGTGACCTACTCCATCTCCCGCCTCTCGGAGGTCCTGTCCCCGATCCCGACGGTGCGCCTGACGCGCGACCGCGACGTGGACGCGGCGCGCATGCGCGCCGAGCTGGCCCGGGGCGACGTCGCCGTCTGCCCCGAGGGCACCACGTGCCGGGAGCCCTTCCTGCTGCGCTTCTCCGCGCTCTTCGCCGAGCTCAGCGACCGCATCGTGCCCGTCGCCATGAACTACCGCGTGGGGCTCTTCCACCCGACGACGGCGCGCGGGTGGAAGGCCATGGACCCCATCTTCTTCTTCATGAACCCGCGCCCCGTGTACGAGGTCACCTTCCTCAACCAGCTCCCCGCGGAGGCGACGTGCGCCGCGGGGAAGAGCGCCGTCGACGTGGCCAACTACGTGCAGCGGATACTGGCGGCAACGCTCGGGTTCGAGTGCACCAGCCTCACGCGGAAGGACAAGTACAGGGTGCTCGCCGGCAACGACGGCATTGTCGTCAACGCCGCCAAGCCGGCGGCGGCCGGGAAGACGGCGTGGCAGAGCCGCATCAAGGAGGTCCTCGGCTTCCTGCTCCACTAACCGCTCACTAGCTGCAGTCTGGCACAGAGAGAAGTCGGAAGAGGCGACAACACGTATAGCACTTGGTCAAATATTACTTCGATAGCTCACCAATTTGATTGAGGTTGTATACTCATACATTGTAAGTATAATCACGCAAAAAAAAAAAGCACGGAGTAGAAGTAGTAGTAAAAACACAATGATTGGCCTTTTTTCTTTACACGAAATACTGTAATTTTCTTTTGCTTTAAGTTGATTGATTTGCAAATGCTCTTTTTTTATATATTTTTGGTGGGTGTAATAAATGTCATAGTCGTTCCCCCGCCAACGGTAGGTTCTGTGCTGGTCTTGTGGGCGTCCAAACACCTTAACTTTTTCCTTATCCAAAAAAAAACACCTTAACTTTCTAAAGGAAATCCTAACCTAAGCACCACCAAGTAATATTGTCCATGTCATGCCATATCATATAGATACTGTTCTATTCTAATTAGTCATTTCATTATTTCTCCTATCCACCAATTATCTTTTACCCACACATATCATGAAGACACCGCCCACTTCCGATGCAAAACTTGGAATCTATTCCTTTGATTTTTCTTGTTTAAACATGTCCTGCATGAGCATGAGTTCTAGTTTCTTTCTTTATTTGTCCTCTCATATTTAATATAGTCACATGACCTAGCTAGAAATCGTAGATGGCCATCTGAACACTATTGAATACTACTCTAGTTGGAGAACTAGGATTGCCCTAACTATCTCCCATCCATAAGTAGCAGGCTCTCCTAGCACCCTGTACAAATTAAGTTTTCGCTGATCAAACAAGTAGTACTTAATACGGTCACAGCAGGTACTCCCTCCGTCCCAGAACGAGCGCTGTTTTAGGATTCAAAATTTGTCCCACAGTAAATGCTGTTTTAGAAAGTTAGTTGCCTTTGAAAGAAAACCAATCTGCATGCATGCAGACACCTTAAAAGGGAAAAAAAATCTGTTAACCAAGGACACATGCGTCATATCTCATCCTCCTTAATCTGTTTTAAATTTCTAAAACAACATTTATTGTGGAACGGAGGGAGTATCGATTAGGTGAGCAGATTTTTCCGCGTTGACGGATGTTCTGCTTACACGTCAGCTGCAACAATTCTGGCGTCTGCTACACGCAGCGAACTGTATGCACATACACGTACGTAGGCACACATCCAATGACCTATGGCGACTGACGTTACATGAGAAGCATGGTATGTGGCAGAGAAATTGCCGATCAACTTCTACACGATCGACGGATCGAGGCTATGCTCTATCGCTCCAACAATTATAATCATAGCCTATCTGGAACGAAAGGTTGGCTAGTTGGGCAGAGCTCTACATTTGCATTGCCAAGCCCTATCCTTCTGATTTATGTGTACTTCTATACATGTACTACGCTGTCAATGTTACGACAACTTTCAAGAGATGGTGTATGTGTTCTATAGGGACGAGAAGACCATGTCGTATCTAGTTGAGAAATTTTAGAGCATAATGCAAAAAAAAAATATCAGCTCAAATTCTGCGGAATATGGATACGGTAGCCTCTCGTTAGGAGCGGAATCAGCGGATCTACTATTGGTGCATGGGATGATATGTTTTTTTGCCAATTTATATGCTAGGTATATTTTGTCCAATTTTATGGGGTACAATACACGCAGTAAAGTGCTCCACCCTCTACTTTAGGCCCATCTTCCTAACGAGATATGAGAACGAGACAAAGCTGCCGAAAGTAACAGACTAAGTGACTAACAATGAGTCTTGATTCCATCCAATTTGTCAATTTGGGTTCAACTCTGTTAAGAATAACAGTTCGCTCCCTTTGAAACTTAGATAAATGCAAGCACAGTTAGTTTAGATTTGTTTTTTTTTTTATTTTGTTGGCTGCTATTTATCTTCCTTATGGTTACTGGCAACTGCTATTCGAGAGAGTATTTTTCAGAGCCATCTCTTCTCGATCAACTTGTCTGTGACGATGAACATGTCACCAATGAAACCATGTCTCCACTTCCAAAACATTAAATAACCTGTCACAGTCACTTTCTAGAAATAAATAATTCTGTGGGATTGGAACCATGTCTCCAAATAAATAAATAAATAAGAGTTATAAAAATATGCAAAAAACACTATCAAAAAATCAAGTCTATGACGATGAACATGTCACCAATGAAACCATGTCTCCACTTCCAAAAAATTAAATAACCTGTCACAGTCACTTTCTAGAAATAAATAATTCTGTGGGATTGGAACCATGTCTCCAAAAAATTAATTAAATAAAAAAGAGTTATAAAAATATGCAAATGAAACCATGTCTCCACTTCCAAAAAATTAAATAACCTGTCACAGTCACTTTCTAGAAATAAATAATTCTGTGGGATTGGAACCATTTCTCCAAAAAATTAATTAAATAAAAAAGAGTTATAAAAATATGCAAAAAACACTATCAATAAATCAAGTAAGAATGGGATTCGAACCCATGCTAACCTGTCACAGTCACTTTCTAGAAATAAATAATTCTGTGGGATTGGAACCATTTCTCCAAAAAATTAATTAAATAAAAAAGAGTTATAAAAATATGCAAAAAACACTATCAAAAAATCAAGTAAGAATGGGATTCGAACCCATGCTAACCTGTCACAGTCACTTTCTAGAAATAAATAATTCTGTGGGATTGGAACCATTTCTCCAAAAAATTAATTAAATAAAAAAGAGTTATAAAAATATGCAAAAAACACTATCAAAAAATCAAGTAATGTCAAGAATGGGATTCGAACCCATGCCCTTTCGGACCAGTACCTGAAACTGGCGCCTTAGACCAACTCGGCCATCTTGACTTGTTGTTAAGTTTATATATTCATAAAATAGATGAAAGCTTTACCAAACTAACGCAATGGTGCGCAAGGGCCCTGTTCCCCGCACAAATGTGGAACTGAGCTTATAGACTTCACCGTCGAAGATCCAGATACTATTCTTCTTCTCCATTCCACTCTTGTGGAAGGGCCCAACCCGCTCGCATGCCACCGCGGCACCACAAAGAGCTAGGTTATGGGGCAGGGTTGTCGAGCAAAGGGTTTCTCTATAATATATGTGGTCCTAGAGAGATGGCTGACCGGGGAGAGAGACCGTGGTGGTGATGGTTGTGGGCGGGGCGGTAGGGAGCCATCGGCCGCGAAAAGGCGGATGGCAATTGGTGGGAGGTGGAGGAGTAGGGGTGCGGAGGCAATAACTCCGGCGAAGCCACATTAGTGCGGGAGTAGGAGGCGGTGGACTGTTTCAGCGGCGGAGCACGGGCAAAGCTGCTGATGAAGGATGAGGCCGAGACAAAGTAAAATAGGCCGACTATAAACCTTTGGCGACATATTATCTCGGCGTCGCTCCTACGAGAGGGGGCATATGTCAACATTTCAGCAAAATTTACTGAAGCAAGCAAAAATCATTATTATTCATTAGTTGCTAATGTGCAGCGTGAAGCAACCAACAAACCAACGCCCGTTCATCCTGTATGAGCTATCAACCGTGGAACACGCACCGTTCGATGCCTCTAATTCTCTAACCACATCAAACACCAGAGGTAGTTTCGCCCTCACGCAAAGTCGTCACGAAACGAATCAGGCAATCAATCTCCATCAACGTCCGTCCGACGCCACCGTTGCTTACGCTCTCAATTATATATCACTCTTAAATAACACACGCGAAGATAATTAACCCATGATAACAATCAATGGCTCGCAAAAAAAAAAAGATAACAAACAATGGCATGCTCATAATCACTCTCAGGGAAGAGCCAAGAAACGCCACGCATCTGCAGTTCTGCACGCGAAAATCACCGTTCCCCTGTCATGCACGGCAGGGTCACGTCACCACTCGCCAGCCACTTCTCTGACGGTCTCACACGGTCGCACCAGGACCAGGCTGGTCGATGGCTCGTCCGCTCCGACCAGGCCACCACTCGGGCGCTCGGGCTCGGGCCACGCCTCGCTCGCTCGCTGTCGCTGCATCGGCCTCGGCCCTCGGCTCCCTTTCCCTTTGGCTTCCCCTCGCGTCGGCGTCGCCGCTGCTCCTTCCCGCGGAATAGACTAGGGGAAGAGGGGCCCCTCCCAATAAACGGGCGCACGCCGCGTGCGCACCCGACCCGCTCGCCCCCGCGCCCGGACGCGTCCCCGATGCGCCTCCTCCCCCGCCTCCGCCGGCCGGAAGAACCCTAGAGCCCTAGGGGCTCGCCGATGGCGGGGCGGCCGGGGTACCTCACCCTGCCCATTTTCTCGGTGCTCGCGGCGATCGGCTACGTCTACTACACCACGGTGCTCGTGGCCGTGCCGCGGTGGCTCGGCCTGTCCACGGCCGCGGGGGTCGCCAACGCCGCCGCCTTCACCGCGCTCGCCGCAGCCTGCCTCGCCACCTACGCCGTCGCCGTGCGCAGCGACCCCGGGCGGGTGCCGCCGGGCTTCGCGCCCGACGTCGAGGACGCCGGCAGCACCGTCCACGAGATCAAGCGCAAGGTGCGTTAGGTGTGATGGGGTTCCTTGGCGCTCTCCTCGGTTCGGCGGGCCTCGGTCCGCTGTTAGGTGTTGGGGACTTATTACTTGGGGGTGGTGGTTTGGATCTGTGCGGGTGGGTCAAGTGGGAGGGGTGCCCCGTTCCTTCGGAATTCAGCACCGTTCATTTCAAACTTGGAAACCTTGCTCGTAGCTGGGCAAATGCGATTCAGAGGCAGCTTGGTTAGTAACTTTGGATTGTTTTTGGTACAACTCCTTACTTCGACAATGTCGTTCTACTCTTGTGTTTCCGTAGTTGGGACATTGGGAGGACCTGTGTTCAATCAAACAGGTGGTAGTTTAGATTCGATAGCTGAACAGTACATTTGACCGAATTAGTGGATCTGGTCTGATTCTTAAAGTTTTTGGATGCAAAATTTGAATTTTCATCGGGCTTGACATTATCAGTAGATGGTTGCTCATTTATAGCTTCAGTAATTTCAAAGTGAATGCTCACTGCAGTGTCATACTAGTTTGTCATTAAAAAAATGGGAAGGGGGTAATCTGATATCTATACTTTCCTTTTAAGTAAATCATGGGCCAAACCGATCACTTTATTTTTGTAGTATGCTTTCTTGCTTATGCCTGTGTGCCTGACAAAAGTAGCTTCTCACTAGTATGTTTCGCAATATCTCTACTTTTGCAGGGTGGTGACTTGAGATATTGCCAGAAATGTTGCCACTATAAACCTCCACGCGCACACCATTGCCGTGTTTGCAAGAGATGTGTTCTAAAAATGGTGCTGCTAGTATTGATTCTGTCATTTCATTCTTCTATTTGCTCTCCGGTTTCACATTTTCACCTAATTAAAAATGTGCAGGACCATCATTGCATTTGGATTAATAACTGTGTTGGGCACGAGAACTACAAGATTTTCTTGGTCTTTGTACTGTATGCTGCAGTTGCATGCTTCTATGCAATGGTAGTTCAGTTTCTCTGATTTACTCTAGCAGCCATTTCCCCTGATGTTTAGCTCATTAAAAAGTTCCATTTTTTTATCCCAGATTCTAATCATAGGGAGCGTACTGCACAGTGTTCCTAAAGATGAACAGTCTGGCAGCGATTCTTCCCGAACATCCATCGTGAGTGCTCTGGGAATGTCTAGTTGCTAGGTTCTTGAGAAATTCCATTTGAATAGTAATGATGAAGAACTTATCATATTGCCAGATTATTTGTGCGGTCATTCTTTCTCCATTAGCATTGGCATTGGCGGTGCTCTTGGGCTGGCATATTTACCTCATATTACAGAATAAAACTACAATTGAGGTTTGTGACTTCTTATGTTGATATTGGACAACACTCTTGTTTATAGAAGTTTTGACAAGAAATTGTTATTAATGGTTTGCAGTACCATGAAGGTGTTAGAGCAATGTGGTTGGCAGAAAAGGGTGGAGATCTCTATCATCATCCATATGACCTTGGTGTCTATGAGAATCTTATTTCAGTAAGAAAACTATCTACACTGCTTTTGTTTGAGTCTGTGAGAGCATAAATGTTCCCTCGTATCCGACTATAAATGCAAAATCAGAATTGTCAACTAAGTGACTAAGAAATAAGTTTGGTGACAATGTATTATCTAAAGGGATCAATAATCTGGGACTGATCTTTTGCTAGTTGCTAGCCATAACGTGGCCGTATTCTTTTTCTTTTTTTTGGCAAATTATGCTGCCAGCTTCCATATTTATGGTCAATTATTATTCTGTCATTCATTTTGATTTGATATTTTAGACTTTTGCATGCATATTAAGTGGAGAACGCAAATGATACTACATGCCTATGCCCCTAATACAATTGTCTCATCATGATTGTCGGCACCCTAGCGAGGCGAATCACGAGCTGGGCACCTGTAGACCTAGCCGGCAATTAGGCGCTTGACTTTTCAGCAAAAAATGCAGCAGGATCAACACTAAAATATCAACATATGCATCTTCTCTGCTGGACTGGTGCTCAGCTGTGCTGCTGGCAGAGGGCGGCGCTGGTGCCTTCGGGGTGGGGGTGGGGGTGGGTGGGGAGGCATGAAAGGGGAAGCGGGCGACACCTGGTGTGCAATCAGGCCGCGGGAGTGTCCATGGCGAGCGCCGGACACCATGACAACCACGTGTCTCCTGCCACCTGTTATGTGCTGCATATTATGCCCATTAACTATGATGGTATACTGCAGTGCATGGGTTTGGATAAGTTGGTTTGCATGTTATTGTTAGTTCAGATAAGATCTAATTGCATTGTTTCTGTTAGAATGCTAGAATTTCTTCTCCGAAGCCAACCCCATGTCCCCATCTAATTATCTATAGAGTGTAGGACTACCCATTCAGATTTAAGCAAGCAGGAATGACTTAATCTTGTATAATCCAAGGATCATGGCACAGCCTCACTAAATTTGTTTGTTCCCTAAACGACAAGTTGGGACCGATGAACAAAGAGGTTTCGACTCCTAAATTATAGTGAAGTAATGATAGTTTGGAAAGCATATGCATACTTTTTCTTCAAATGCCCGTTAACATCGAATAAAATTAATATCTTCAAATGTCGCCGGCTATTTCATTTTTGAACTAAAAAAACGTCAAACAAAAAAACTGGAGGGAGTATCACTTTGCAGCGGCTAAACCATGAAATAAGAAATAACATGTAGTGATATATTTACGTTTCTGTAATTGCTTTCTTACGCACAGGCGGCATCACATTGCTTCCTGGTTGTTTTGGGCAGGTTTTGGGGCCAAACATATTCTGCTGGCTCTGTCCTGTATTGAATACTGTTGGAAATGGCCTTCGGTACCGTACATCCTATGACATTCCGATATCTACACCACCACTGTGATTACAAAAGATAGCAGTACATTCACAATAGGTAGTGGCTAATTTGTGAAAGGGTTTTCCATTCAGCTGCTAGATCGTGCTTGTTCTGAACCATTCTGAATTGGGGCAGCTCAGGTCTTGGTAACTATGCAAGAAACAGGAGATTGTTACCACAATCGCAACCTTTCTCCAGGTCTCTATCCTGTGGAGATATGAAATTTTAGCCTAGCTTTTTCTTTCATTCTTCACATACATGATGAGAAAATTCATTCTACGGATTTGCCTTGCTTGTAATTCTGGAGTAGGCTGTACTTTCAAAAGTGTAGCAAATGCAATTCTGTTGTAAAGGTAATGTAATGTGTTTGAGAGCCATGGAATATAGTCTCATGAAAAACATTTTTCACTGGTTATTTATGTACATTTGTTCAAAATCAAATATGACGTCTGATGTACTTTCGTGCGCCTGAGCTAAGTATACAAGCGTGTTCCATCCGGACAGCTTACCTAATGGAGGAGGAAATAGGTTGCAACACGGTACTGCAGTTTGACATGAAGTGGACATATTGAGGTATCCTGAGCCAGCGTTGTTCGTACATGAAAAGCAACCATGTTGGATGGATCAGGTGGTTGCCCAAGGAATGTCCAGGGTTTAATAAAATCTGAGCTAAATTTCAAGGATGTCAGTGGAGAAACCAGGGTGGAGATATGTATGGATGCAATACTCTTTTTAGTAGTCTATATAACTTGGTTAAAAATCTAGGAATAAATTAAAACTTTTATAAAACTTTGCCTAATTTAACACTGGATAACTATTTATCAGACAATTATATAATTGGCACATAAATGAAATTACGAAACCCTTGTCTCATAGATTAGCTCTATTAAGTCTCTATTTAACACCATTCCATAGTTCCAACATTTGACAATCAGGTATAGGTATGCAGCTAGTTTGTCAGACACAGGCATGTTATCCCAAATCCGCAGATGCCAATCAGTAAAGCATAAATTTGTGATCCTTGTGGATAACGAGATGCATATACTTATTTCGCTCTTTTCAGTACAACAGTGCCAGACAGGAGCAAGGATGCAAAGCACAGTTGCTAGTAAGCAACCAAGTAGTTTGCCGATGCCCCAACTTATTTTCTAGGTTACAACAGTCAGCAGTAACGATAATCTATTTTCCCTTTCCTTTTCCTTTCCCTTTCTTCGCATCAAGCTTTGCTTGCACCCGGGCTGCTGCGGCAGCCTTTGCTTCCTCCCTCTTTTTTTTCTCTTCCTCTTTGGTCGCAGCAGCTAGCTCTCTCTGCTTCTTAAGTTCCCTGCCCAGATTTATGTGCCTATTACTTTATGATAAATATATAATTCTTGGACTCTGATAGAATGAACAAATTATACTCCGTTCACAAATATATGATGCAGTTCATTTTTTCTAAAACTTTGATCATTCGTCTTATTCAAAAAATTTCATAAGTTAACATTTATTTCGTTGTGATTTGTTTATGATAGTTTGAGTATGAGTTGTGCTTTTAGACGTTTGAACAAATTTTTTGAATAAGACGAGTAATCGAAGTTTTGGAATAAAAATCAACCGCATCATACATTTGTGAACGGAGGTAGTATTTTATTACAAGGTGGATACAACATTGTGACTTCTAGCTCTCACCGTTACATTGTCAATGTCATCAAGGACCTACTTGAGGACTAGAGTCTTACCAAATATGTGCAAATGTGCTAAATCAATAACATAATAACTGGGAGTTTAATGTGCAAGATATTAAAGATGGAACATTTGGAGATGTCTTACTCAAGCCTGGCTTTCTCATCAGATACACTGCCCACACTTGAACCTTTCCTAGGCCTGCAGGCTACTAGCTCCACCTCAAAAACGAGGGTTGCACTACATAGACAATGTTCCGACAGTTATTGACATTATCGAGCTGGGAAAACTCAAATTATCAATCCAAAATCTAAATATAGGTGAAAAGGGCAACTCACTTAGGAGGTATCTCCGGTGGCGAGCCTGCAGTTCCATATGCATATTCTGGCTTGCATGTAATTTTTGCAACCTCACCAACCTACAGTTTTGGATATGCCAAACCATGTTAGTCAATGGATCAGAGATGAAGATCACAGCATAAACTAGAACACTTACGCACCTTCATAGTTCTTAAGGCTATATCCCAAGCTTTGATGACAGCACCCTGTCCAACTTCAAATGAGAAAATAGAGTTGTCTTCATGGGTGGTGTCAAAAACTTCACCATTCTCAGCAAGTGTGCCTTCATAATGAACTGCAGAAGTAACCAAGATAAACATTCAAGCTTGCACGACTGTTCATGAAATCTTGAAATTTACAGTGGAACATGACAAAATGTGCTGTATTTGAAATCTTGAAACAGCAGGTGTTCACTTTACAACATAAAAAGTATGTTTAGCAGCTAAATGAGTACAGAGAAACTCAATAATGTAGAAGAACCAGTTAGCAAAGAAGAGAAGAGAACATATCATAACTCAACTAGTGGCTATTGTCTAATCAAACAGAAGTAAAAAAAAAGTGTTGCTTATGCATTATGCAATGCTTCTCAAAATACAAGATATGGATAGTAGTACCATCAACCAATGGCAGGCTATCAGATGGCGCTATGGCATCGTCCTTTGCTTTCCGGACTACTGTCTTAAGAACACCTCCGTCCCCTGATAGATCTATCGTCTCTGCCATGACCTTTGCTGAACGAAGGAAATTCAAGAAAGAGCAATGTACAAGAGCATTAGAGCATTCTGGTAGAAACTTATCTAGATCTATACACTAGGCAAAACGATATGAAAAAGAAGGGAAATAGCCATTTCCATCAACCATCTAAATTGACTGGTTTCTCTACGTTAATTACAGTCATTTGTCCCAAAAACTTAAAGCCGAATCAAAGGCAGCCTATGTAGCAGGGGCAGACTCAGCACAGCCGTAAAGGACATGGGTCATGTACGCCCGATAATTTGTAAAAGAAAAAAAAATCGAAGTTGCTAGGCATAATTCCACTTGGATCCGAACACAAATAGCTTATATACATTAGGGTTTGGGGGCTCGATTTCGAGCAGCAGAAAGGGAAGAGGAGGCGTGCATACCTGGTGGGTGCTCTTCGCCGGTGAAGGGCCCGGCACCTGTAGGCGGCCGCGGCGCTCGTCGAATCGTCCCCGCCAGAGAGGAAAGGCACGACAGAGAGGGAGCGCGCTGGGTGAACGGGAGGAGAGGGCTGAAAGCGAGAAGAAGGGAGAGAGGACGAGGTGCACTGGTGGTGTATTCTCTCATTCCATTTCTTTTTCCCGACAACTGGAATTTCATAGGATCGTATTTAGTACTTTCCATATGTGTCACAGTTGTTTTTTTAAAAAAATTAATCACTTGTTTTATTTAAAAAATTGGTGTAAACATATAAGGAAACAAGTCACGCTCAAACTCTACACCATGATAAAACAAATCACAATAAAATAAATAATAAAATTTTAAAATTTTTAAATAAGACGAACGATTGAAGATTTGAAAAGATCAACCACATCTTATATTTAAATACGGAAAAAATATAACAATAGTTTAGTACACTGTAAAATTGAGTTTTAATACTATTTTTCACCAAACAGAAATATCTGTACCCCTCACATTATTAGCCCTCACTCCATAGGTTATAATGGATTGAAAAGCGGTGGAAATGGTCCAAAATCAATAGAAGGAGAATGTTTTCACCCATTAGTCTTTTATTTTCCCATCTCATCTTATACTTATATTCACCTGATAGTTTGCTTGTCTTGAATTAATGAAAAAGGAAGGACGTCAATCAAATGGTTATTAATTTATTCTTTCCCTTTCTTTTTTCTATTTTATTGTTCAGTCAGTCAACTCATTTTTTTCCCTCGACACGTTCCGCTCTTCGTGCGATCCGTATAGTCTGCAAAATATGCAGTCTGCGATGCCGTTTACTGCATGCATGCTGCACGTATGTCTTAGCTACTTTTACATAATACACATAGTTTAAAAGAAACATGCTTTCCAAATAGGCCTTTCGAGGGCAATGTTTTACCTACAATATAAAAGATCGAGTTTTCGCTAAACGTTTTTTATCTAAGATGGTCGAGATATACCCCTCATAGTGGCTCTCACGACACATTTTTGAGAGGGTTGGAAAGGAGTAAAAGGCTCAAAACCCATAGATGTAAAATGTTTTTGCCGTTTCCTTTTTTTTTTCCACATAATTCCTACTCCCAAACCCACCCGGTGTGTCTTTGGATGATAGGAGAAAGTATTGGGATCGAGAATCACATTCCTAACAAATTTTGCGACACACCGGCAGCCGCATGGCACCTATCCCCCTGCCTCCTGCGCGCACGGTCACCGATGGGAGTTGGAGAGGGGATGGGCAGCAATGAGATATCCTAACCCTAAGCTGATTAATCACTGCTAGAGTCGAATTGATTGATACCAAAAGATTGACAAGTTCATCCGCAAATTAATAGCCTTTCAATCGTGTTGATCCTCTTAAATTCATGGAAATAGTCCTCTGATCATGTGCATCCTCTAAAAAAACATGAACCAGTTGCCCTATTCATTGTCTTCAAATTATAAAAGTACATTCAGGTTCCCTGAGTTTCCAGTTGATTTGTTCATTGTCAGAAATTGACAGGAGCATTATTCTTTGCTGGAGAAAAACTATATCCATGTGCACTGTCCTTCTTAAAGTGCTTCCTATAGAGTTACTGTTTATGCTCTGAAAATAGCATGATTCACGTGGGCAGTGAGTTCAACTTCTATAATGATTTATCATCCAATATGCATTGTCATAGAATTGTTCATCATACAAGAAAAACAGAGCTTCACTACATTGACATTTCACTAATCTAATACGCATTGCGGAAAAGCCCCCCGCCGCTCGCGTAACCGCGCCGAGGAGCCGAAGTCCTCGCGCGACCTTGGGGAGACAAAATGGCATCGCGATGACTAGCGACGCAATAATCACCCATATGGCTAGGCAGAGGAGGTGGTCGCTGCGGTAGACCGATAACCACGACAGCACTGCCCCCTGCGTGCTCCGCGTGAACAAAACATTCGGCCGCCGTGGCCGGCGAGTGAACGGTTCGAATGGCAATGCGTATTAGATTAATGAAATGTCAATCTAGTGAAGCTCTGTTTTTTTTTATGCTGAACAATTCTATGACAATGCATATTGGACAATAATAAATCACATAGCCAAAGTGTTGTTGATTACCGAAAGTACCACATAACATATTATTCTTCGACCAGAAACTTACTTAAAGAAAGAAACAATTCTACCAGAGACTTTACTAAAGAACCATGCCTCCAGTCACACATGCGATCCTCTTTTGCTTCCACGTAAACCAAACCCCAAACTAATTTCATGTGTCTGCATGATGCGTGAGTTCAGAATTGACCATGTCAACTGTCCGACAAAAATACAAAATCGATACATGACCTCAACTGAAACGCAGCGTATGTCTGCCGAGTGGACACCATCACCCACGGCCCGACAACTATGGGAAAATCAACACACAATGAACTGGTATTGATAACCAAATAAAGAAGTTATCTGAACCTGCACTCGCAGGTGGCGTCGAGGCTGACAGTGGCAAGAAAAGACACTGGCCACCAGTAGGGCTCGACGCCCTGGACGTGGCCAGTGAACTTGGCCACCAGAGGAGGACCGGCAAGCCTGGCCATCAAAGGAGTGAGGACGTCTATGGCAATGTGGGCAGCGGAGGACGTGGGATGTCGTATCTATACAGCGTGACTACTGGCGTGAATGCGGGCGCATCGTCTGGTGGCCAAGGCGTGCGTCGCAGGCGGGCAGCGGCGCCGGGCGTGAGTCGCATGCGGCCACGGCGTGGGCCGGGGCAGTGCGCCGAGCCGCCGAGGTGCGCACGTGGGTGGGGCGCCGGTCGGCCGAGCCATTCGGTGGCCACGCCGTGCGCGCAGAAGGCCGGGGGAGGGGCGCCAGGCGACCGGCGGCGGCCGCACCGTGCGCGTGCAGGAGGACGGATGCGGGGCATGCCAGCCGCCGCCGGTGGCCGCGCCGTGCGCGCAGGAGGAAGGGGGAGGGGTGCCGGGCGGCTGCCGGTGCGCTGCAAAATTTGTTAGTGAGCTGATTCTTGATCCCAATATTTTCTCCTATCATCCAAAAACACATGGGGTGGGTATGGGGTAAGAATTAGGTGGAAAAAAAGAGAAAGCGGCATAAACATTTTACACCTATGTATGTATTTTGAGCCTTTTTACCTCTTTTCACCCCTCTCCAGACTGCATCGTGGGGCCACTGTGAGGAGTATACCTTACCATCTTAGATAAAAAAAGGTTTTGCGAAAACCCGCTCTTTTATACTCTCTTCATCCACAAAAGAATGAAACCGTAGCTTTATCTTAAGTCAAATTATCGTAACTTTGACCAAATTTATATCAAAATATATTAAAAGTTATGCTACCAAAATAGTATAATTAGATTCTTGTTGGAATTTATTTTCATATCATACATAATTGATATCATAACTGTTGTTACATTTTCATATAAACATGGTCAAAGTTATGATCGTTTGACTTAGGACAAATCCAGAATTTCATTTTTTCATGGACGGAGGGAGTAGTGTAGATCAGCTTGTTCATACAAATCAATTTGTTCAGACATATGGTAGAAGAGCACTTAAATTGTTATTGGCATCGTGGATTTATGATTTTGGTCAGATCAGTATGGAGGTGGATTTTGGTCAGGTCATAGTAAGCACCATACCTGCTACCTGCTCGACCCACAGCCTCCGCTAGGTTAATCTTTGTTTGGCCTATTTAACCTATACTTGCCCGTGGACCTCAGCTCAAGGGTCGTAGTATTCAACTTACATGCATGTTCAATTTATAAGTTGTATTTATGAACATATTCATACTTTAAATATTTTCTTTTATATATATTCATTTTGTAGCAACAGAGATGTGCCCGCTTGTTTTCGCTTCTTCTAGCCCCGCTTAGATTCTCCGTATCGTGGAGATTTTTTCGATTCTCGATTTTGGCTTATCTAGTTCAACCATAGCTTGTTGCGTCTAGAAAAATCAGAAATAATCAAAGTGTTTGACGAGATTCTCGCTTATTTTTACCGATAAACAGATTATAAGCGAAACAAACATATACGATACCAGGAGAATCGGTGTCAAACTATATATCCAAAGACTTTTTCTTTCCAATTCTAATACTCCGAACTAAATCAGTATTCCCACCCGTACACCTTAATTTTCCGTATAGAAAGCATGCAAACACTGTACTCCACAAGGAACTAGGCTTTAAATTTCATACAAAATAGATTGTCAAAAAGAAAGAAACAACGAACGACACAGAAAAGAATGGTGAACTAACTGAAGCTTTATCTCCATCAACAAGTTCACGGTCACAAATTCACAATGGTCGAGTAAAATCACCACAAGCAAATATATGCATGGCTCTATCTGTTTCTCCGCCCCTCCTGCTTGGTTCATCATCAGGGCTTGTCACGCCAGCACGCCAGCATGGTGACGCAGCGGCGCGCGATGTAGAGCCGCGCGCGCTGCTCCTTGACGAGCCCCACGCACCGTCGCGCGAAGGACGCCGACGCCGACGCCGACGCGCCGCCCTTGCCGCCGCCGTCGCCGTGTGCGGGCAGCGCCGCGCCGTCGGTCGTCCACCGCCCGCGCTTCTCGTCCTCCGCGCTCCGCTCCATGCCGTCGAGACGACGACGCGTGATGCCTGCCAAGCCGCAGCGCGTCGACGTAGCCAGAGAGCAGAAACGAGAGGACTCAGAGGAGCGGAGCCGGAGCGCGTGGCGAGAGAGGGAGCTAAAAAGAGCCCTATGGATCGACCAAGTGGCGGGCGGCGCTCACTGTCCGATTATTGTATGATGGTGGAGATCACGCAGTGACGTGTGTGGCCTGCAGCTACATATGCATGCCGCTGCTGCTGTGCACTGTGCGCGCGTGTGTAGCGTAGCGTAGGGCCGCTTTGGGTGCAGGGGAGCAGTGGAGCACGGCGCCAACAGCCAAATGGGCACAGTAGCCAGTTGTACTTTGCGATTACCGAAGACATGGCGTGTACCGCGCATGCCCGTGCCGTTCAAAGTTCACGTGTGCTTTGGTGACGCGCGCGCAGGAGCTGGGGTCGCGGCGGGCGGATGCTGCCGGACCGACCATGGACCACTGGGGCCGGCGAGCCGGCGGGCGCCTGTTACCCGTGTCCCTCGACGTTTTCGGTCGACCGGGGCGCCGAACCGCGGGCGCGCGAGACCAAAGCTACCACTACGTTCTGCGGCCTTGACAGCCTTTTTGTATCTGTTCCGACCGTTGGAATTTCAACACAGGATAGGTTTGGACAATAATACTACTAGATAAACTTTTGTTTTGACTATAGATTTTGTAAGTTGGCTAATAAGCTGTATGTGCAGGAACCTAACCTTACCTGACAGATTTGGGTCATTATTAGAACATGCCGAAGATGAGTTGACCCTAAGACTTGGTTCGCAAGGCGGTGCATATAATGGTTGAGTGGTACGTGCAAAGGAGGAGCAGGTCACGGGTGGAGGTAGGCCGCTACCCCGCTTTTTATCCCTACCTGAGTCCCTAACGGGCGGACCATAGTGCCACAGTGGCATCCAACGTGGCAATACCGCCCTGAAAACCGCCATAGGGGGTCATTTGTACCCATTTTCAAAGTTTAGGGTGTGGTATATCCAGTTTTGAAGTTGAAGGTGCTATGTGTCCAACCATCCAAACCTCAAGGGAGTATAGCACACACACTCATTAGCCCAGCTTCGACCCATGGGTTCATGGCAATAAGCTCATACAAAGTTATTGTATACCAAAGAAAATCCATTTGAAAATGATTCGACGTTCAAACAATAAGCTGTATGGTATATCCGTACTATGAAACTAGAGCCAAAAAAGGTATTAGGAATGCATGACAAGTAGATCTTACATCTGTATAATAGAAATTTACCAATAAATTAAAATCAAGAAAATAATTGAACACAAAGGATGCACAAATGACAAAAAAATTCTATGACTTTTAATGTCAAGTCACAATTAAGAGAAATCAGAGGCCAATTTCTTTTCCAGATAAGATATATAGAATTGAGACTGACAATTCATTAATAGTGTAGGTTAAATAGAAATAAGATATAGAAGTTACAGATATATAGAAATTATAGAAGTAATGCTTCTGTAATATTTATATACACTAGTTATAAATTTTTTAAATAGAAACTGAGCTTCCAGCAAAATGACACATCAGTGACCTATCAAGCAAACATTTAACTACAAAATCCTAGCAACCACTGGCGGAAAAGAGGCAAAGCACCGACATGGACAATGCTGATTTGTGTGCAATGGCTGCAACTGCGTGTTACAGGCAACCACAAGCAGTGAAGGAGCGAAGCAGCAACGTAGTAGGTGCACAACGGCTGGAGGGTTCTTCCAGTAGAGGTTGGTTAATGGCAAATGCAAATACAATGATTGAGGAGTTAAGGAATGACCATGGAGGCGTGAAATTTTAAGATGCAGATCAAATCTTGACACGAGAAGATTTGAGCTATATCATATTTTGCTGGACCGGTAACAGCCCATGTAATCCATTTATAATATGCCCAAACCAAACAAAAACTATCATGAACGGGTGCTGCTACAATATGATGTTGATCTCTAGTAGTTAATAGAGAATTCTTCTAAAAACATGTCTCCAGGAACAACACAAGCACATGAAACATGCAATTACATTGATGGTGATCTGCTAACATAGTTAAAAAATAATATCAAGAACAAAAAGGAATTGAAGCAAGCAACAAAATAAGAAATGATTTCATCAAACCATACACACTTACAAAAAAAAAATATAATAGAATGATAACAAAATACACTGATATGACAGGGTGTAAATCTAGTATAAAGTGCACACCCCATGCCCCGTCTACCTGGACAAGATAGGGGGAAATCGGAATTCATGGTCAATGCCTGATTGATGCTGTATTTTCCACAAGTTGTGCGTTGCAGTATGGTTCGGGAGTAGCCCCACGCGTCCGATGTTCCATCATGATCATCTTCAGCTTCTTCTAGATGGTTACAAGAGTCTACACAAAAAAGTAGTCCTAATGATCATAGGTTTAATTAATAGTTTTTTCGTGTATCGTTTTGTTTCTCCATATAATCGCAATAATTATTATGCCTACCATTAGTGCATCACGATATACGTACGTTTCTAATTGCAAATGATGGTTTTGTGTTGTCTATAACTTTTTTAATTAGATGTTTGAAGTTGTGTTGAGCGTGGAGTTAAAATAATATTTTTTCCTAGACAAAAAAGTCACATGAAAAATTATTTTTTCTATTCATATGTGCGTGCACATGCATGTGTACTAATTAGTACTCCCTCCCTCTGAAATTATAAGGAGTTCCAGGTCTCCACTAGATTCACTTATTTTCCATGTATGTGTGTTCATTATGTATCTAGATTTATCAACATCTATATGAATGTGGACAAATAAAAAAAGAGCTAGAACCCTTTACAATTCGGGTCGGAGGGAGGAGTATAACATTATATTGTACATGTGTGGATAAATTAGTGATGACCAAGAATACAAGACAAATAGATTTTACGCATGGAAACCGTGGAGAAAAAAAATGGGTGCACGAAGGTGGTAGCTGCAGTCACACTCTGATGATAAAAAGAATCATTAGCTGGTCCAGTGGTTGATTGATACATTATACAGTATACACTGTACACATTAATAATGTCTAGTATGAAAAGAAAAAGGTGTAATCGAAGAATATATATAGTAACATGAACAATCACACAACAGCACGAACCATCGGCCTTTTCTTCTTCTTCGAGGCAGTGCGCAGCAACAAAAAATCAGGCATCATCACAAAATGGGTATTCCACAGGCCAAATGGTCGTGAGTCTGCTCCCCGCCGGCCGACCACCACAGAACGAAATTGCAGGTAGCCAAGTGTATATATATGTGCGCGTGCATTGCACGGATCAAAACCGCCGCTGATCAACCTTCGCGGACTGCATGTATCAGCACTTGGGGATGTCGGACGGCGGAGGGGGTAGTTTCTGGTTCGGCAGCGGCCCGTCGTTGACGAGCCACGCCATCGCCAGACCCCAGCTCAGGTGCACGTCCAAGTGGCAATGCATGATCCACACACCTGAACAATAATAGTGTCGCCAGTGATCAGTTCAACGGATCAGGAATAATTCTTGATGCTCTGTACCTCAGATGGCGGCAGAGCTGAAGTAATACCAGGGTTGTCGGCGACGAAGCGGATGGCGACCCAGCCTGCGGTGGGCACGCTGACGGTGTTCCGCTGCACCGGGTCGACGAGGTTGTACTTGGCGGTGTCGTTGCTGGCGTCGTAGTTGCCGAACCCGGTGCCGACGACGAAGAAGTCGTAGCCGTGGAGGTGCAGGGGGTGGCTCTCGGCGCCGAGGATGCTGGTGTCCTGCAGCACCACTTCGACGGTGGTGTTGAAGCTGAGCGGCACGACCCTGGTGCCGTGCGTGACGAACGTGTTGTTGGGCGGCGTGCCGGTGTAGTCGAACTTCACCAGCGGCGCCGCGGGGAAGTTGGCCGTGAGCACGCCGCTGTAGCGGCGCCGGTAGTGCGCCTGGAGCAGCGAGGTCCTGGGCATGGCGAAGGAGACGTTGTTGACGGAGGCGCGGAACCTGGTGCCGTTGGGGCCCTGGCACGTCCCGTTCACGGGGCTCTGGCACGGGTCGGCGCCGAGCCCGACGGTGAAGAAGAACCTGCGGTCGACCGCCCGCGGCACGCGCGCCGGGTAGTCCGCGCTCGCGAGGCTCCGGAAGCTGGCCGAGAAGTTGGCCACCGCGGCCGTGTCGTTGTACAGCGGGAGCGCGGGCAGCGGGAGGCCCCGGGCCGCCGACGCCGGCTGCGGCGCGTACTCGACCACGGCGACGGCCGTGGTGTTGTCGAAGGTGCCGACGGTGTTGGTGTACGGCGCGACGGCGACGGCGAAGGCGGGCGCGGAGGGGAGCACCGCGGCGTGGGCGGTGAGCAGCACGTCCATGGTCTGGCCCGGCGAGATGACCAGCGTGGTGGCGGCGAACGGCTTGACGTAGCTGGCGTCCGCCTGCACCACCGTGAGCGTGTGGTTTGCCACGGCGAAGAAGAGCTCGTCGTTGAGCGCGGCGTTGACGAGGCGCAGCATGTAGGTGCGGCCCGGCGTGACGCGCAGCCTGAACGTGTCGCGCGCGCCGCCGGTGGAGCAGTTGTAGGTGGGGCCGGGGAGGCCGTTGAAGGTGTAGGCGTCGGAGACGTTAGGCCCGCCGCCGGTGCGCAGCGCCTGGCTGATGACGGCCTCCGGGTCGGCGTTGAACCACTCGCCGAGCATGAGGGGCACCTCTCGGTGGGGCTTGGGGAACGGGTAGGCAACGCCGCGCGGCGGGAGGATGACGAGGGGCCCGTAGAGCGTGGCGCGGAGCCAGGAGAAGTGCGCGTGCCACCACAGCGTGCCGCGCTGCCCCACGATGCGGAAGTCGTAGGCGTAGCTCTGCCCCGGCCGGATGGGGCACTGCGTGATGTACGACGGCCCGTCCGCCCACCCGCTGCCGAGCTGCCGGACGCCGTGCCTGCGTACGTGACGATCGATCGAGCGAGCGGGCCGGGTAAGCTAAGCTACGCATGCAGGTACTACTACGGTTGATGATGGAGATCGATCATGGTGGACGACGTACCAGTGGAAGGTGACGTTGTTGTTGATGTTGTTGTGGACCTGCACCACGAGGCGGTCGCCCTCGCGAACGACGATCTTCGGCCCCGGGAACCGCCCGTTCACCGTGGGGATGCTCTTCGTCACGCACAGACGGGTCACCGTGGCCATCGTCACCTGAAATACAAGAGCAAACATGCGCACACACATATAATCCTGCAGGCAAAAACAGCTAAGCTAGCAGTAGCAGCAAAGAGAGATCACTAGAACGGCACGTGTACGTACATTGAACGTGTAGCGGCGGGTGCGGGCGGCGGCGAGCTCCGGCATGGCGAGGACCACGGCGGCGACGGCGACAAAGAGGCATGCAGGGGAGAGACAGAAACGACGACGACCGCCGGCCATTGCTCTAGTTCCTGGTATCGACCGATCTTTGATCGATGAATTAATGAAGCAAGAAAGAGAGGTCGATCGATCGATCGGTCGATGCTGGATGACCGGTGATGAGTGGCATAAGTAGTAGGGTTCGAGTGGCTATATAAACGGCCGGCGGGCGGTTTGCGCATGCCGCATGCTTCCGGTCCCGGGTGGTGCCGTGCATGGTAGGAGGTCACAGGGCGATAGTGGTTGGCTGGGGTTGGTGGACGTCATAGAATATTTGCGATCGGGCCACTCGGTGTCTTGCTCGACGCCTTCTCCTCCCTTTTCCTGCTCCTGCGTGTGGTTGTGGTCGTTGCATCCATCGATCGATGAATGATGCAAGTTGCGACTAGGCTCAATTTATAAACACCTATCGCAAAACGCTTGGAGAAGGATATATATGCTTAAGGTGCATAGTATATGTCTATGTTGTTTACTGTGCTGTGCTAGCAACCGCCAGCTACGTGTACCTAGATAGTAGTAGCTCTCACCAAAATTCATGCCCTCGAAATATCAATATCGTTTTCACGTACAGATGCGTGGAGTTTCAGTTAAGCGTATAGGTAAAATAATGAGAACTGCCGAGCTCACGAAATATTTTATTACTGCACACACAGGCAAATCCGACCCAAAAAGTGGCTCAGCTCCAGTAAACAACACAGGGTATAGAGCTTAATTAGGGATATGTATGTCAAACATTACGTGTCAAAGTCGATGAACAAATTAAATCATATATTTAAAACAAAAAAGAATATTCATGAAATAATAAACATTTTCAGGGTGTAGAGATAATCGACCAGAGGTGGGTCAACACCCACGCAGCATTTCCCCAGCCCCCTCTATCCCAAAATATGTACAGTTAGTATTCAAATTTTGACAATTTGACAACAATGATGTAATTGTGCATTCTGGACAGTTTTTCTTCAAGGTGTATACATTTCTAATTGTTTTTCTTCACAAGGTAAAATGTATATTTAATTGTCCATCTTTTCAACGCAATATTTGGTTCACAATTGGAATGTAGCAATTTCACAAGAATCACATAGAGATTTTATAGGAAATAGTTCAATTTCATAAAAATAAACGTAGAAATATAAAAAATTTCCGTGTTCCAAACATACCTCCATGGGCATGTTTGTTTGATTAATATCTTTAATTAGAGATAACCCTCGTCATTTGTCATGAATATTAATATGTATGAAAAAAATCTACAAATGTACTTATTTTGTGACAGGAGGAGTACATTTCAAATGTGGACAAAACATTCCTGGGCTCACCCTGTCGCGTGACGTGAATCATTGAAAATTCACATGATAATCTCATAATTGTGATGTGCCCCAACCGATAATAATTCATGTAATATGGTGGAGTATCACTTCTCTGCTGCGCATGTGAAAGCTTTACGGGACTTCCATTGCCACAACCATCGCTTTCTGGGTGCTTTTCCTCCCATTAGGTCAGGTCATGCTAGTTCCTTTCCCTAGCTACTGCTGGCTCCTGCATGCAGCTAAGCGCACCAATTAAGCTGCAATCTGCATGCAGCTTTCTTTGTGAACTTCTCAAGTTAACCATGGCCCTCTCAGGGTCAAATCCATGTCTTTTCTCTGCAAAGCTTTTCACCCATTAAGTATCTTCCATGAGATTTGTCAAACCAAGATTGATTAGAATCACTGTTGAAAAAGGAACAAAGAAAAAAATCGAAGTTTTTTTGTTCTTGACAGGTTGGATATGCATGCCACCTTGTGATGATCTGCTAAATCCTTTTTTGGCGGGCTGGGGCCCCGTGAAAAGTGTCTCATTATGCCTCCCTGCTCTGTCTTGGGAGCCAAGGGAGGCCATGGAGGTTAGGGGACTACTAACAACTAGTAGACACACATCTATCTGAATCAACACAACATCTATTATTGCTTTAAGGTGAGAGAATCCCTCTCTCCTTTTTTATATACTATATATGCATGCTAAATAATAGAATGTGTATTCACAAAAGTATCTAACATGGAATGTTTGGTGACATATTTAATCCATTCGTGCTGCAATTCGTACATTTTTTCGAAAGCATTTCTATGATGTGAAAAATAATCACGTGTGAAAGTATTTTCTTTCCCTCCGAATACAAAAGTGCCTGACAAGATGTTTGCTAACAATTTTAATATTCAATAGGTGCAACAATTCTAGCTTTTCTCTCGTATTATTTCTGTGACGTGATTTTTTTTTTTTGAATTTTTATATGAAAAAACAGGAAGTGAAACAATATGAGTTTGATCCTCTATGTGTGATCAACGTAATAAATGGAAAAAACTCCTGCAATAGCAAATCAGCAATAGCAGGGCATAGACACCAGCATCAATGTTCCAAAAAGTGATAGGCGAGCATGTCTCCAGAAGCTATCTCATCTCACGCCGCACATGCATTTTGCCTGCTCACGCGCTGCTGTAGCAACTCCATGTCGTCTAAAGTCTAAACCCATGTAGTCTCCCACTCTTCTAGCTCTATATGCATCTTCCTTGCGAAATCTGACCATGGGGATATTATTTCTTGAATCTTGACATGCTCCTATTTAGAAAATTTCAAGATTATAATATCCCTCTTTTGAATAATAATAATAATAATACTCTCCCTCTTTGAATAACAATACTACTTTTTTTCTTTAATCTTTTTTTTTTTGAGAAACACAGTACAACGCAGGCGCTCACGCGCGTACACTCACCCCTATGAATGCACACACGCACACTCTACCCCTATGAGCACCTCCGTAGAACTGGGTTAGACCGACATCTCGAGATTCACGAAGTCACCACAGACGCCTCGCTGTCGACGGGAACGTCGCCTACCATCGAAAGAACAAAGCCGTTAAATCATGCGAACACCCATGCCAAGTCGAAGACTTAAACCCGAGTGGACAGGTTCCACCACAAAGAACCTAAACACCTGAGCTACGCTCACTCTACTTTTCATTATTTCCTTGTTTGAGTATTGGAAACTAAGATTTCAACTCAAATAAAATTTATAACTCATAAGATAGACCCATACTAGCGTTTTCATTTATGCGCAGGCTATCTAGATCAGAGAGCTCATCCAATAATCATCTCAAGTGGTCCCTTGACCATATATAGCCCATAGCATCCTAGCAATGCCCGAGGAATTCTGCTAGTTAAAGGAAATAATGAAACGATCATTAATTGTGTTTGATTAGCAGCACTGGGATCTGCACGTAGCTAGACCGACAAAAAGATTCAACGTCGGTTACGATGTGATAAAAATTGCAGCTCATAGTTAGTTGCAACGTATAAACCGTGGCTGGCCTACCGACCGGGCCAGTTCGCGTTCGATCTGGTGGCTTCAAGCCGAAGCATTAGTTTTAACGATCGCCAGGGCTACGCCGCGCCATGCCAGCAGCCTCACGCCCACCGGCCGGCCGGCCGGCCCCGACGATCTCGTGGCTTTCAGACGGCGGCGGCGCGCGTTTGGAGTCATGGAGAGAGTGGTTGGGCACTTGCGCCGCACTCTTCGTGGCCATGCATGCATTGCTCATGCACCAATACATGATCTGCCGGCCGGACAGCCGGAGCACACACACGCATCGATGGAGCTAACCAACTCGACGGTTCAGGCGTCAGGCCCAAGCCGCCTTTTTACGGCCGCCGGAACGTACGTAACCTAGTCAGTACTCCACTAATTAAACCACAATCTTGGTCAGTGCTAAGTTGCCATCAGCTCAGATCATATGGTCGTCCTTCTCCTCGCTCCTACGCCGTTGTTCATGGAAAGGCTGATAACTGGTATATGATCGCTCGAGAGAGAATAAACCTGCTGCCATCATTCGCTCCAACAGATAAAGAACGCCTGGGAGAAGTACCCGGCACCGGCCGGCCGGCAGCCATGGACAGCTACACTAGTATACTTAATCCATTTATCTGCGATTCTGTGATCGATCGAGCATGTGTATAATCACGTTGTAGAAAGAAAACTGAATTACAGTAGTCGTTAGTCCATCTTAAGAATTGAGGTTGTGAGCCTGATCTGATCTCTCTGGAAAATATGAGATCCGGGAACGTCACGCAGTCATGTACCACCCAGGAGTCTAAGATCACATCTTGATCAGCTTAATTATGGTAGCTACAAATAATCCAGAACGTAAGAAATAGGCATATCTAAGCTGAGCCTAACGTCGATACACTGCTGTGACGAAATCCAGTCGTCCATGATATCCACTATTATATACAGTACTATATATATGCATACGTACAGTTATTTTGCAACGGAAAAAGCTGTGTGCATGCAAGGATCGATGTGTCATCCGACGGTGATGTGGCCGGAATGGATGACCAGCCACCAACTGACCGGCCGCTGCACATTCGAATTCGATCGGCAACTAACGAGCGCACCCAAGCCGGCCGTTCCTGGCCTGGAACTGTTTCGGGCACTGGTCAGTGGTCATATCCTCACAGAGGATCTCCGTGGCATGTCGGCTTCTGCCTCGCCATTCAGGAGACCAGGGGCCCAAGAGTGGCAGAGAGCTCTTGTGCCCTGAACACCTGGCAACGTACAGTGGCACAACACAACATCAGACGTGTTGCAGGCTTGCACTGCTCCTGGACCCCTGAATCTCTCAGACCGTCCCCAATGGGAGGAGAAAAAACATTGTGTATCCCCATTCATCCACTGTTCCAACTATTTTACTCTCTGTCTACGGTGACAATATAGTGTCAAACAATTTTATAATTTTAAAGACAGACCTTTACTCATTTCCATTGAGGATAGGCTCAGTGGCGTGGACATCCGTACTTCACTGATGGGCATTATTCCTATAGGCTAAAGTAAATGGACATGGCAGTACAGAAGAAGAGTACAGGAAGAAGCTAGACACCAAGGCAACCATCGTTTTGGTGAGGATGATGCAGTATAGGGAGCTAGAAAAATTGTAGTTGTACCAAACGGTTTAGCACATTAACTAGATAACCTAATAATAGTCATTTGGATGCACGGGCCATTTCGTCCAACTTCTCCGTGCGGTTTCACCGCATGTTTGAAATTTATCTTTGAGAGAGCATTGTACGTGGGCGGTGGGCCCATGGCTAAGTGGGCCTGCACAAGACCCGGGCATTTGGCCCAGTCTAAGCATGGCAGGCCCGTGTATATGATGCTATACCCTTCCCAGCTGTTTAATTTTTAATCCTAGTTGCGCTCAGTTTTTTTTCTGACAGTCCAGCTTTGCCAGTGCCACATTGTCCCTCTCCTTTTTGTGTCTACCCCCCTCCATGATGGCACAACCATGCTGTTGTGTAAGGATGAGGCTTGGCAATCCTTGCAGCCGTGCCACGGTGGCACAACAGCTAGGATCATCCTCCTGGCCAGTGGTGGGTCTAGAAAACAATATTATAAAGGGTTTTTATTCTTCATCTTCCACCTCTAGCCTCTCCATTCAATCCTCCATCGCTATATATTTGTAGGAGGGACTTAGGAGGAGCTCCATTGTTCCAGTACCAGTAAGAGAGGCTCAAGCCCTATCCGACCCGGTGCAAGATCCTCCCCTACTCCTGGCCCTCACATATGTCACCATCAATCCTCCCTAGTATCTTGCTCATCGAGCCTGATTAGGCTCACTGGGCCGGCTAGGTCGACAGCTCAAATCATGTGCAGCCACCTTCCTTGGTGCTTCCATGGTCCTTTGACAAGCTTCGCAAGGATCAACCCGATCATCAAGAATGTCTAGCTTCTTCTGTAATTCGCAAGGATCAAGAATGTGCCCCAAAAATAGTCATTGCACCGATTCAATAGTCTGTTGATTGTTTGCTGCATGTGTCATGAAGTCCGATGATTGGGTTTAGTCAAATTTTTTTGAAATTCACATGTTATGTTGAATTATTGTTAATTCCTCAAATTCGTTGTTGGTCTCAGTCAACTGTTGTTAATTGTTCAGTGAGTTATTTTTCCACATCAACATACAACCCAGTTTATGAAAATTTCCAAGTTTCTAAACCCAAAACATAGCCTATTTACAGGCTCACAGATAAGCCCACTTGCATCCTTATCCACAAGACTTAATAACCCAAGCGCTCTTCATCCCCTTTAGACATTAGGCTAGAAAATTCCTAGCCTTTATTGAAAACAGTAAAAAATCCAAGACTGTTTAAAGATAATGGAGACAAAGGGCCTCTATCTTTTCGAAATATAGCTTCTTTAGGAGGATCTATAACGTTTTGAAATATACTTTTTTACTAACAATCCACTCTTTACTCCCTCCGTCCCAATTTATAGGTTGTTTGTTTTTTTAATACCAAATTTGTCCAAGTTGTCTTATTAACAAATTTACAAAAAGTATGAAAAGTAATTCAATTTTTAATTAAAAGTATATTACTCCTTCCGTTCACAAATGTATGACGCGGTTGACTTTTTTTCAAAACTTCAATCACTTGTCTTGTTCAAAAAAATTCACAATTTTTCATTTATTTTGTTATGATTTATTTTATTACTGCACATAGTTTGAGTATATATCTTGTGTTTTTACATGTTTGAATAAATTTTCTGAATATGACGAATGATTGAATTTTTAAGAAAAAAAATCAACCGCGTCATACATTTGTGAACGGAGGGAGTATATGATATAAATTGAATTACAATGAGAATAAATAGTAATTATAATTTTTTTAAATAAGGCGCGTAAGTCAAACTTGGTGCGTAAAAAGTTAAGACAGAGTAGCATATAGATAGATATAAAGCAAGCATGCCCTCAACTTGGAACATTGTTATTGGTAGAGGTGTCAATGGGACCCGATACCCGCTAACCTATGGGGAATTCTTCTATTAGGGTTAGGGTACAGAAAGATTTTAATCTCCATGGGTACAAAATTAAGGAGAATTCTTTCCCCATTGGGTGAGGCGGGTCTAGGTACGGAGAAGCATAATCCGAACCAGATAACCCATAGGTAGTATTCACCAAATAGAATCAGACGTGCAACCCAATAATAAATTGACTACGACTAACCCTACCTCTCCCGACCATTTAAGCCTCCAAGCGCCACTAGTCTGGCGCCCCATACAAGCTTTTTTTTCTTTCAGCTTCCTTGAGTTCAAAAACCTATGTTAGATTAATTAAGTTACTATTTCTGTCTGTTGCTACTGTAACTTACTTGTTGGACCATATTTTTGTGATGTCAGTGATGTAAGTTGTGAGCATGCCGCTTTTTAGATTATCATTTTTCTATTTACGAATCATATTCATGGGTGATGTGTTGATGTTGAGGTGTGGCGTAGCTGTTAACGTCATGCAAAACATAATGTGACCATGCTTCTCTCGTCGGAGATGGGCTCCAATTGAGATCCGATACCCGAACGAGGATGGGTATGTGATAAATTTTAGACTATGCGCAACAGTAAAAGGACTGTCTATGCACTATAGCGACAATGTACAAAATAGAGACAAAGTTAGTTGGAATAGTGTTTGGACAATCCGGATGGACAAGCCGCTGCACATGGTCTTATACCCATGGTGGGTACGAGGATGGGGACGAGTATACATCGTGGGGATGGGTATGTGATGCTGAAACCCGGTGGGAAATTTTCTATCTGACACCTCTAGTTAGGCTAGGCTCACCAGAGAGCCCATCAATTCTGCATATCCACTGTTCCAACTACCTTACTCTCTACCTACGGTATCCGCACAATGCAACACAGTAGAATAAACATCCCTTTGGGCGTCCTCGGTGAGCCCAGCCTTATCAGACACATGTACATCCGGAAAGCATAGATTTAATTCTCAAACTTTCAGTGAAACCCAAACTTTCAAATAACTTGTCTAAATCTTGCCTCGACCCAGGTTCGTAAAAAAAAGATCGCCTCGACCTTCGCAATAAACTGAACGTTCCGATCAGAGAACCTGCCCAAAATACGAACAAAAGCCATGACGTTGACCCCCATCGAACAGTCCGATTCCACAGGTGCATGTGTTGACGTCACTGCTTCGCTATCTCAGTTCCATCTTCGTTCGTATCACACGTTGTCCGAGTTCGGAGCTCCCCTTTCCTGAATTAAGAAACGCGTAGCGTTTTTTTTCCCTTTCTTGGGAAACAAGAACAAGATGGCCGGGCCAGCAGAGAGTTGTGGACTGCGATAAGCCAACCGACCGCCGTTTTTCAGATCACCAATATGCTGTCCTCGTGTTTCAAGGCTGACCAAGGCTACGCCCCGTACTCTCGGAAACAGCATTTCCTACACAAGGATTTGATTTATACAGTATTTATTCTTCCTTTCAGCACAAATCAAATTCAGTCCGTATTCAGATTTTGAGACGACGAGAATTTCAGGACCTATTTTAAACTAGGAATGTTTTTTTTCTATAAAGTTTGAACATGATTCCTCTAAAATTACTGGCTGTTCCAATCAGACCCTCCAAAGGGGATAAAAAGATTCCAAGCCGGTTCAGACATGGGAGCCTGTCAACGCGAACTGATCTTCTGCGTAACTCGCCAACTCCACACACACTCTCGTTAACCCGGTGGAAACCACGCAACGGCATCACGAAAATCACCCAATCCCGTGAGCGCCGCCGGCCCGCCCGCCCCCGGAACCACGGCTGCGCCGCGCCGCGCCGCCTATTTCCCCCACGCACGCCCACTCGCCGCCGCGGCGACCCCTCCTCCTCACAAGCCACAAGGCCACAACTGAACCCCGCCGCGCGACACAAAAAATCTCAGAGCCGCATCTCTCCTCTCTACTCGACGCGACCCCTCCGTCGCGCGGATCCGGACGGCCCGGGGCCCTCCGCCGTCCCTCCCACCCTCCCATGCGCACGGCGCCGCCGCCGACATGACGCTCGCCGCCCTCGCCCGCGCCCTCGCCCGGTCCGCGCGCTCCTCCCGCCCGCGCCAGGCGAGTCCCGTCCCCTGCCTCCCTCCCCCCTATCCTCTCGCGCGCATCCGCCGGGCCAGCGCTTCCCCGGTGGGTAGCAGAGGTCTGACCTTTCACTGTTCTGTTCTGTTCCTCTTAGGGTTTCCAGCTCGGAGGCCTCCGGCAGCCGCCCGCGCCGCCGCTGCCGCCGCCGGTCCACGGCGTGGAGGGCGGGGGGATAGGATTTGTGCGCGGGTACCTGACCCCGGCGTCGGCGTCGGCTCTTGGGAGGCCCGCCGCCGGCAAGGCTGTGGATTGGAGATACGTCCTCGCCAGCCCGCAGTTCCGACGGCTCTTCTCGGACGAATCCAAGAAGAG
Organism: Paspalum notatum; assembly: GCA_022530915.1. NCBI lineage: Eukaryota > Viridiplantae > Streptophyta > Magnoliopsida > Poales > Poaceae > Paspalum > Paspalum notatum. Next base: position 33,812,421 of record CM039692.1, read on the forward strand.
TAGGTTCCTGCGTTTCCAAGCGCTTTTGGTTGGGTTTGGTGGCCCTGTTTCTAATAAAAGGTCTGCTCCTTCTCTGTTTTTTAGATTATGAGAACTACTATCCCAAGGGTAAGAAGGAGGAGCCGAAAGGAGATGGGAGTAACAAGTCGGAATCGAAGCGTAAGTTCCACCTGTGCTTCTCTTGTTTGTGTAGAAGGAAGGGTAGTCATGTTAGTGGTGTGAACATCGTAGCTTGCTTTTGGTACACTCGCAGCAAATGGAATATATTTGGCCAATAAGATGGGCAACTGACATGTGATTTGAGGTTTTCCTTTTTGCTGCAACTGCTATGGTGAATCGTTATACTGATTAGAAACAGCTCGTGGAGTGGAAATGGATAATGGTTTATGCATGCTGTGCTTGGCTTCCTAGTTACAAAACGTTTTTATGAAATTGTGATCTTGTGGTGCACAGAGGAATCCAATACAGACGAAGGATGGAATTCCCAGGAGGCTATGAAGCGTCTGCAGAATTTTCTTGCACCTCTATTTATTCTTTCCCTGATGCTCTTTTCCACGTCATCAAGCACGGGAGACCAGAAGGAGGTGAGTTTAGTTCCCTACTTGTTAACTCTGGTGGAAATAATTTTGTTTTGCTTGCTTTTTTCTGGTAGCCTATGTTTCTTGGGCTAGTTTTAGTTCCACATGAACATGTAATCTATGAATTATGCATAATTAGTTCAACCTGAAAAATTCACAGGAAATGAAGGGGGAAAAAGACTATATCCCGGCCAGAATGGCTTTAAAAGGCTAACAGCTGTATTTAGGTGCCCCTGTCAGCTCCAGTCAAATCTCCAAGATTAGTTAGCTGGCATACATGAAGTACTAAAGGAGTAGCACTGCACTTGTAGCTATACAATTTTGTCATGGGCCTGAGAAATAGTAGTTGAACCACCAGCGCTTTCTGACTTGCATGTTTTGACCTAAGTCTGCAGATACACAATTGCAAAAAAATAAACATTGTGCAATTTATTGGGCTAACTTGATGTTCTTTTCCCTGATCCTCTTGTGCTGGCATATCTGTAATGTGGTACAGAATTTTTTAGTTTGCTGCCATGTGCTTTGAACTTGAAGCTTTTCTACTAGCCTATGAATGTGAATGCAATATCAGGAGCTCTTTTTTTTGTTTTGTGTAATTGTTAGTTTTGCCAAACAATATCATTTCATGATAAGCATATCTGGTCCCTTTTAACTGTATTGATAGTACATGTACTATAAGTTCATCACAATATATTATGTGCTAAATATCTGCAGATAAGCTTCCAAGAGTTCAAGAACAAGTTACTAGAGCCTGGTTTAGTTGATCACATTGTCGTTTCAAATAAATCAGTGGCAAAGGTCTACATCAGGTCTTCACCACTTCCGAAGAGCCAGAGTCAAAATAGTGACACCCATCTTCCTACCAGTGATATTAGCAAGCCTGCTGCCAGCAGATGCAAGTATTACTTCAATATTGGTAGTGTTGATTCCTTTGAAGAAAAGTTAGAGGAAGCACAGGAAGCTTTGGGAATAGATCCACATGATTTTGTCCCTGTAACTTATGTTGCTGAAGTAAATTGGTTCCAAGAAGTTATGAGGTTTGCCCCAACAGCACTTCTTATTGGACTTATGTATTTCATGGGGAGAAGGATGCAGAGTGGTTTCAATATTGGAGGTGGTCCTGGGAAGGGACGAGGTGGTATTTTCAATATTGGAAAAGCTACGGTGACAAAGATGGACAAAAATTCCAAAAATAAGGTTTGTTATTTTCTTCTTCTGTCACTCCTTTTACTGTGTCGCTTGCTTCTATTGTTGAAGGTGACGATAAGAAAATTTCTGGTCCAAATGCAGTTTCATGTGCAGGCTAATTCTTGAGCTCTGATATTCGCTTACTTTTGCGGCAGCTTGATTTACCATTTTCTTAAGCAACAATGTGAGCTATGTATCTTTTCAATTACACTTGTTTTCCTGTTGGTTCAGGTGTTTTTTAAGGATGTTGCTGGTTGCGATGAAGCTAAACAAGAAATAATGGAGTTTGTGCATTTCCTTAAAAAGCCCAAGAAGTATGAAGACTTAGGAGCTAAAATACCCAAAGGTGCTCTGCTTGTAGGCCCTCCTGGGACAGGAAAGACTCTGCTTGCCAAAGCCACAGCTGGAGAGTCTGGTGTGCCCTTTTTATCTATTTCTGGTTCAGATTTCATGGAAATGTTTGTTGGTGTTGGGCCATCTAGGGTACGCAACTTGTTCCAAGAAGCTCGGCAATGTGCTCCTAGTATTGTCTTTATTGATGAAATTGATGCTATTGGTCGTGCAAGAGGACGTGGAGGTTTTTCAGGCGCAAATGATGAACGCGAGAGTACTTTAAACCAGCTGCTTGTAGAGATGGATGGATTTGGAACAACTGCTGGTGTTGTTGTTCTTGCTGGGACAAATAGACCTGATATCCTGGATAAGGCATTATTAAGGCCAGGAAGGTTTGATCGCCAGATAACAATTGACAAGCCAGATATAAAGGGCCGTGATCAAATATTCCGCATCTATCTTAAAAAGCTTAAGCTGGACAATGAACCATCATTTTATTCACAAAGGCTAGCTGCTTTGACACCTGGGTTTGCTGGAGCTGATATTGCCAACGTTTGTAATGAAGCTGCTTTAATTGCTGCAAGGAGCGAGGAAACTCAGATTACAATGCAGCATTTTGAGTCTGCGATTGATAGGATTATTGGAGGTCTGGAGAAGAAAAATAGGGTAATGTCACTATCAGTATTAACTTCTATGAACTAAACCTATGAAACTAATTTGTGAGATTTGTTTCGTCTTTTTCCATTTGGATTCTAATTAACTTGGCAGTCTTCTTTTGTATGTAATATAATGTTTTTGTAACGTGGGATTTCTATTCCTTATTCTGGTCTCGTAACATGTTGATCCTTTTGCAGGTCATTAGCAAACTGGAGCAACGTACTGTTGCTTACCATGAATCTGGACATGCCGTCGCTGGATGGTTTTTGGAGCATGCAGAGCCTCTTCTAAAAGTTACTATTGTTCCTCGCGGAACAGCTGCTTTAGGCTTTGCACAGTATGTCCCAAATGAAAATCTCTTGATGACAAAAGAGCAGCTTTTTGACATGACATGCATGACATTAGGTGGCAGAGCTGCAGAGCAGGTACACAGTTTATTTTCATATCGTATTTTGCGAATGTTTTGTGTTGAATAGCCATGGTTCATGGATATTTTTGATTTTCCCCAAATGGTTACGTTCTAGACTCCTAACCAATTCAAGCCGTTGTAGGGTTTGAGTAGAATGAATCAATTATCTTTAAGTTCCTACATCCGACAAAGCACATTAATTATAGTCTGCCAGAGTTGATATTATCACCACTTACCTTAGATTAGATTGCATTGTGTGAACATGGTCGTCGTTATTTCATTCTAGTTCATTTGGTCAATCAAGATACTACACCATATAAGACTGTCTTCAATGGGTTGCCCAAATGGGTTGTTTATAGTACAAACGACACTGTAGGTGGTTGGAATAGTGATAGGCAAGGGTGGATGTACGATCCGCTCAAGATGGTCTAAGGCTTCTCATTGCATTTTAAGGGAACCAGAAGGCAACTGTATTTTCCATCATATCCTGTGCCATGTGATACTCACGAAGAGATTATTACATTTATAAAACTGGTTGCCTTCTGAATATTGTATATAATTATTATAATCTTAAAGTTGTTACTGCAAAACATCCAGAACATGAAAAAAAATAATCAATTCCCTGTCTTACAAGGATTTATGTTAGGATATCCATTTATTTTATAGATATCTATGAAATATTTCACAATTAAGTTCTTGGTAGCACATTAGTTGGAACTTGGAAGGCTCTAATTGGGTTTTGTTTCAGGTTTTAATTGGCAAAATCTCAACTGGTGCTCAGAATGACCTGGAGAAAGTTACCAAAATGACATACGCACAGGTCGCTATATATGGTTTTAGTGAAAAGGTTGGGCTTCTATCATTCCCCCAGAGGGATGATGGGTTTGAAATGACCAAGCCTTACAGCAACCAGACGGCATCCATCATCGATGATGAGGTTAGGGAATGGGTTGGCAAGGCCTATAAGAAAACAGTTGAACTGATAACGGAGCACAAGGAGAAAGTTGCCCAAATCGCAGAATTGCTGCTTGAGAAGGAAGTCCTCCATCAGGAAGATCTGACCAGGGTACTAGGAGAACGCCCATTCAAGGCGGTGGAGCCAACCAACTACGACCTGTTTAAACAGGGGTTCCAGGATGATGATGACAAAAGCCAAGCACCAGCAAAGAATGCTGAGTTTCCTGATGATGAGAGTTCTCCCTCGCTTGGCGACGTTGTACCAACATAGTTTTTCCTTGAAGTTAGAGCTGTACATTGCACGCTCATGCGATAGATTCTTGTTTGTTGTTGCAGCATAAGAGACTGTATAAACTGGTGCCCTTGTCTGATTGCACCAACGTGGAAAAAAATGCACTTAATGCATTTGGATTTCCACAGGGTGGCAGTCCTGTTGATAGAATGTAAGGAGCCAGTTGGGGCTTCATGCTTTGAGCTCGTCACGGCACCACCAAATGTTCTGAATCTTGTATTCGTATTTTTCTGAAAGATTCTGTCGACCGTGTTGGCGCCAAAAGAGTACTTGACCATCTGAACCTTGCTAATCTTTATCCGGAACGAAAATGACTTGTTTTTTCACTAATGTTGTCAGGGAACTGTGTAATGTTTACTAAAAATCTGTGTGAATACGAAATTTTGATCAGGTAGCCTGCGTGTTGGACTTGGTTCGACTACGTTCAAATAGAAGCACAGACAGCGCAAGTTGCTGTCCCAGGTGTGTGCAGTGTGATCGTAGGCAAATTAAGAGCATAATTTAAATCAGACCAGGCATTCTATTTTTAGTAAATTTCGATTATATATATTCTGTTCTCATACGCTGGACAGTCATACAGCACCTGAAGATGTACGGTACCACATCTATCGTCTATGTAGGCCTACCACGGCTTGAGGTCCCCCGGCGGACCAGCCGTCCAATTGAGGACCGTCTGCCCGGGCTTCACCTTCACGAAGACACCGTCGCCGTGCGGGAGCTTGCGGGCGAGCCCATTGAGTATCTGGTGGAAGGCGTCGCCCGGCTGCGCAGGCTGCGGGAACAGCACGGCCCTTTTCATGGCGGGGCTCGCGAGGAGGCGCTGCTTCCTCAGCACCACCTCCACCGGGATGGACGTCAGTATGGCGTCCAGCCTCGGGACATCGTCCTCGGCGACGAAGACGCCGATCTCCTCCCACGGGATGGCGTCCGCGAAGGGCAGCACGATGTCGTCGGCGATGACCACGGGGATGCAGCCGAACACCACGGCCTCCACGAGGCGGGGGCTCCATGGCGCCCATCCCAGCGGGCAGAGGCAGAACACGGCCCGCTGCATGTCCTGGTGGTACGTCGCCGGGCGCTCCGTCGAGATGTCGAACAGCGGGTTGCTCTTAAAGTTCTCCCACACGGACGCGCGGGCGCCGCGGGCGTAGTACCCGCCCTCGGGGTCGTTGCCGGCGTCGTAGAAGAGGCCGCGGAAGTAGACGAAGGTGGAGCGCGGCGTGCCGCCCGGGGGCAGCAGCCGCCGCGCCTCCTCCATCTTCCCCGGCGGCGCGTACGGCGGCACGGTGATGGAGCCGTCCTGGAGGCACGCGTGGCGCCGCTGCCCGAACGTCTGCACCAGCGTGGCGCGCCGGAGCAAGGGCAGCACGCCGCGCGCCACGGCCTTCTCCTCCTGGAAATGGAAGCAGGCGCCGAAGTCGTGCGGCGTGACGAAGAAGTGGTCGGCGCCCTCCGACCTGTTCCAGTACGGCCACCGCTCGGCGAGCAGCCGGATGGCGCCGCGCATCATCCGCGGGGAGTCGAAGGGCATGGGGTGGCCCGAGGGCGTCAGGTCGCAGGTCGTGTACACGGGCGCGTAGAACCAGTCGGCTTCCTCGGGGTCCAGGGTCCGGACGGCGCTGGAGAGGAGGGAGCGGTGCACGAAGATCTCCGCCGCGAACATGTGCGTCAGGCAGCGCGGGTCCTTCTCCGGCAGCTTCTTGTTGTATCTGGCCGGGAGGTCGTAGACGTACACCTTGAGCCTGCCCACAGGATCGTCTTCTAAAACGTCGCCGGCGCTGCCTGCGTTTTTATTGCAAATACATTTGGGATCCCAATACATTTTGTTAATTTGTAGCCTGTTGCCTTCACCATGCCGGTGTTCTTTATCACAAATAAACAACGCTTGTATTTCAGTTTATGCGTTATTTTTTTAAGATAATGCAGTCTATGTGTTCTGAATGCTGTAAACTAGAAATTTAAATATCTCCCTTACTATTGTCATCTTTAAGCTATCTTAAAGAGTCGGTGATAAGCAGTCCAGTCACAGAACTTAGGTTTCACATGGAAATTCATCATAGTCCCTTCGGGCAAAAATTTGTCTGCATTTTGGGTCTCATTGCAGCTTGGATGATTTACTGAACTGGAGGATCTATTCCTTGCAGAAGTGCACAGGACGAAGCGGGCCACAGCATCTATTCAAGATCAAAAGCGCGAAGGAAATAGCACAGGTAAAATAATAAGTGAAAGGCCGCCCCCGCACCTGAGATCCTGTGTGTATGCTGCTGCCCCTGCTTCACCTCCTGCGCCTCGGACCCAAGGAAGAGCACTGCTGCAGCGGCGGCGGCAACAACGGCGATGGCCAAGACAGACCTCATCCTTGTGATCCCCACAAGCCTCTCTGCGGCAACTGTGTCTCCTCCCCCGGCCTACCTCACCCCTGTATGGTCTCACATTCTCTCGGTATTCGCCGGTGGTAGTTGAAGAAGAGATGGAAGGGAAGGTGGAAGCTTATTTGCCAATTATCCTACCAAGAAGCGTTTGGTGGAGAGAGGTGAGATGGAGCTTTCCTGGGCTTCCTTCATTCTTCCTCCTCCTCTGCTCCTACACACAATAACAGACATGACACCTCAGTAACAAACTAGCAATTACAGCCTTACAGGCCATGTGTACTTCAGACTTCAGAGGAAGAGGTCGGAGCAAGAGAGAGAGTAGGAGGGCTGTCCCAGACTCCCAGTGTCCCTGCTGTTTTTTTTAATATTTACCCACTACGCCTCGCTCCTTTTCCTCATTCAGTCATACTTCTATGTTTTCATACATCAATTGCTAATAGTTGGCAAAGAACTTGAGATATGGCGCCAATGAGACTGCAATGCAACTGGATGCCGGGAAAATAACTTGTAGATGCATAAAACAACAAATAGCCATGAACAACAATGGGTATTTACAATGAATTCCAAAAATGAGCATATTGCGATTGCTTGTTAATGGAAAGACACGGAATTCATGGTTTCTTTCAGGTTCTGATCGGAAAGATCTCAACTGGTGCTCAGAATGATCTTGACTTCTTGAGTAGCTACATCCTACGGCTACTACTCGGGCAAAGAGGAATAGCTTTTGATCAGCTGCTAAAGGTTGCCATACATGTATGGTTTCAGTGAAAAGGTTGGCCTTGTATCCTTCTCTCAAACTTCGACATAATATGATGAAGGCGGGTATCAGCAGTGAGTTGGCAAGGCCAGAAGCAAAAGGCCTATATAAAAAAAAAACAGCTAGCATAACTGATCAAACAGCACAAGGAACAATGCAAGTGTCCCATATTTCAGGATTGCTCCTTGAGAGGGAAGTCCACCAGGAGTCCAGGACGATCTGATATTCTGATCAGGGGTCAGGGAGGGCTCATGTTCAAGGCATAACCAAAAGTTCCAGAGGATACTCATGTGTGTTCTCATTTTCTTGAAGGGTTCTGTCCAACTCAAATCTGGCACGCTAACTTAAGTCAGACGAGTCGTTAACTTCTGATCTGCCCAGAAGCCTCACTATCTTTGGTTGTATGTAAAACGGACGTCCTTCACTCCTTCACGAATGACGCCCGCTTGGGGGCTACGTACTGCATGGTGCTCAGAGTCAGAGGATGCCTGCCCTGCTGTGTAACGTCACCATGTGGAAACAGAGATGATGAGAAAGGTTTTAGCCTTTTGATCAGGGTAATCTGAGTGGTCAGCTTTGTTGGACAGTGTTCTAATCAGCTACCAGATTCCTACGACTAGTTCTCGAGAAGATTGGAGTGCGTCTTTTGCATAGTTAGCTACTGGTACTAAACGGTAAAGGATGTGAAAGCGAGTTAAAAAAAAGGTCGCAACTCACTCTATTGACTTTTGCTCAGTTTATCTGCTAGATGTAACACATATGTATACATGCTTACAGGGTCTGAAACGAAACTGCATTGTGAGATGAGAGGACTGAGGAGCATCTCAAATAATCTCAGCTAAGCGACCCAAATGGTCTGGAATCTCTCGCTCTTGAGAAAAAAAAATTAGATCATCTCTCTCTCTCGTTCCCCTTCCATCCCAGGGGAATTGAGCATGTCCCAAACATGCCCGGAGATAAGAGTTACCAAATTTGGAAGAGGAAAGGATTGCCAGTCACACGGGAAGCAACTGCTAACTATATATCTCGATCGCACACTAATTGAATCATCGGTCCATAAGATCGTGTCTCGTGTACAAGGTTGTCAAGGATCATGGACCTTACTAGTACCTTATTTTTCCAGGTCACGTCCTCGTCTAAGAATAAGAGACGTGCTTTTCGATTTGCTTGTGCATGCAGTCCCTTGGCACGTAAGGATAAGGAGGGTTAGGAGGCCTCGCTAGATCTCGATCGGATAATAAAAGGCTGACTTGGAGTGGACATCGGCGCTCGGTCGCTTGTCAGTTGTCACTCAAAGAACTCAACCACTGCTGATTTAGCACTTTTTTAGGGTTTGGTGGGGGCCCAAAAAAAACAATAAAATGTCAGGCAAGTGCCAACAGGTTGATGGGCTTTAATTTGTTTTACGAAATCAATTTTTTGTCTAAAATCTGACCATGATCTGAATCGTCTGGATTGATGTGAGCTTCAGCTTCTGCTTTCCACAGATAATCAAGGTTATTTTTTTCCAAAAGTTTGCTTGGATTTTAGCCATCATTTCCGACGACCCAAGATATATTTCTATAGATAGGAAGAATACAAATGTATGTATAGTAACTACTGTCCTCCGCATTTGGCCAGATCTGAAGATAAACTTCAATTAGTTCAATCTATATATGAATAGCATAATTTGCAACAAGGAAGAAAAGAGAAGAGGGTTGACTTTGGCCGCACTCCAAAGCTACAGAGAGTGCTTTGCATGGGCCTCTCTCTAGTCTCGGTTGATCAACAGCAGTAGCAGCGGCATGCAGCAATCTGCGCGACCGACGACGTTGATGCGACCGCCGAGAGTTCACCAATCGGCGGATCGAGCCGGCGAACCGCAAACGAAAGCTACGCAACGGAGCAAAGGCCCTAGAGCAACAGTGAAGCATGGACGCATGGTGCACGCGCGCGCGCCACCAGAATCGATCCATCGGAGCCATGCATTGGATCGTACACATGCATGCCCGGGCCCCCACCACTCCACCAGTCGAGCGAGCCTATGCAAGTGCCTCGACGTCCGGTGTATATATAGACCACCACCACCACCCCAGTATAGCATCGCAGCACAGCAGAAGCAGCAGCTCCATTTGGCAAATTGGAAAGCGAACGAAGAACGGTATAATGGCGTGCTCTTCTGCTGCCCCTTCCAGCGCCTCTGTCGTCGTCGTCGCCGCCGCCGTCGTCGCGCTGCTCGCCGCTGCCATGGGAGCCCAGGCCGAGACGAGGAAGTACCAGTTCGATGTAAGTTTATTATTACGTACTAATAATATCTTGAATGCAGCAGCAAGTGGAACTAATAGTTAAGGTGCACTCGATCTTATCTGATCTGATCATGCTGGTACTACACTTACACACACACGGCTCCTGCATTCAGGTGCAAATGACGAGCGTGACGCGGCTGTGCGGCACCAAGAGCATCGTGACGGTGAACGGGCAGTTCCCGGGCCCGACGCTGTTCGCCCGGGAGGGCGACCACGTGGAGGTCACCGTGGTGAACCGCTCCCCCTACAACGTGAGCCTGCACTGGCACGGCGTGCGGCAGCTGCTGAGCGCGTGGGCGGACGGGCCCTCCTACATCACGCAGTGCCCCATCCAGCCCGGTGGCAGCTACGTGTACCGCTACCAGATCGCCGGGCAGCGCGGCACGCTGTGGTGGCACGCCCACATCTCCTGGCTCCGATCCACGCTCTACGGGCCCATCGTCATCCTGCCCCCCGCCGGCGTGCCATACCCGTTCCCGGCGCCCGACGAGGAGGTGCCCGTCGTGTTCGGCGAGTGGTGGAGGAACGACACGGAGGCGGTCATCGCGCAGGCGCTGGAGACCGGCGGCGGGCCCAACGTCTCCGACGCCTACACCATCAACGGCCTCACGGGGCCGCTCTACAACAACGGCACCTGCTCGTCGGCGGCGGGAGACGACACGTTCACGCTGAGGGTGAAGCCCGGCAGGACGTACATGCTCCGCCTCATCAACGCCGCGCTCAACGACGAGCTCTTCTTCGCCGTCGCCAACCACACGCTCACCGTCGTCGACGTCGACGCGCTCTACGTCAAGCCCTTCACCGTCGACACCCTCGTCATCGCGCCGGGCCAGACCAGCAACGTCCTCCTCGCCACCAAGCCCGCGTACCCCGGCGCCGCCTACTACATGGAGGCCCGGCCCTACACCAACACGCAGGGCACCTTCGACAACACCACGGTCGCCGGCGTCCTCGAGTACGTCGTCGAGGACCCCGCCGCCGGCAAGAACAACGACCTGCCGGTCTTCGCGCCCACCCTGCCGCCGATCAACGACACCGGCTTCGTCGCCAACTACACCGCGCGGCTCCGCAGCCTGGCGAGCGCCGAGTACCCGGCGGAGGTGCCGCAGGACGTGGACCGGCGCTTCTTCTTCACCGTGGGGCTCGGCACGCACCCCTGCACCGTGAACGGGACCTGCCAGGGCCCCAACGGCTCGCGCTTCGCGGCGTCCGTCAACAACGTCTCCTTCGTGCTGCCCACCACGGCGCTCCTGCAGGCCCACTTCTCCGGCCGGTCCAGCGGCGTCTACTCCCCCGGCTTCCCGGCGTTCCCGCCGGCGCCGTTCAACTACACCGGCACGCCGCCCAACAACACCAACGTGATGAACGGGACCAAGGTGGTGGTGCTGCCCTTCGGCACCGCCGTCGAGCTGGTGCTGCAGGACACCAGTATCCTCGGCGCCGAGAGCCACCCGCTGCACCTCCACGGATTCAACTTCTTCGTCGTCGGACAGGGCTTCGGCAACTTCGACCCGGCCAGCGACCCCGCCAAGTTCAACCTCGTCGACCCCGTCGAGCGCAACACCGTCGGCGTGCCCGCCGGCGGGTGGGTCGCCATCCGCTTCCGTGCCGACAACCCTGGTTAGTATATCCACGCATGCATGTGTAGTACAAGTTAATTAAGCAAGCATGCCGCCCTAATACTAATTTAAATCGATGGAACGGCGCGCGTGCAGGTGTGTGGTTCATGCATTGTCACCTGGAGGTGCACATGAGCTGGGGACTGAAAATGGCATGGTTGGTGCTGGACGGCAGCCTGCCGAACCAGAAGCTGCCGCCGCCGCCATTGGATCTGCCACAGTGCTAGCCATATATACCAGAGACGACATCTCAAGACCAATGGCCAAATTAAGTCGATTTCCTCCTCAGTTTGCTTGTGTTCAGTTGAATTCCACCTCGATCGTTCGTCTCCATTGCGATGATTCCATTTCGTAATTCCTAGAGTTTGTCATGTGGTATTTTTGTCTAATGGATTATTCCTCATGGGACTGGGCCATGGTTATCAGATAGTTGTATTTGCTGTTCAGAGATTTGCTTCATCCGGTGGAGCTTCACTCTTGCGAGTGCTTGTTTAACTCTATATCTTTCCCTTCCTGTAGCTAAAAGCTTAATTGCCTGCAGCTTTTTGTGTCGTGTGTGTGTAGCGTGAAATGTAACCTTGCGCTTTTCGCGGTAATTAATAAAAGACCGTAGATGTGACTGATCTCCTTGAAGATAATAATGCTACGTACTAGGTTAATGCGTGTTGTCTGGATCATCTTTTACACAGTTTTGCCTGTGAACCTGTCTCGAATTTAATGTAATATAAACCCCATATTATTTCTAAGCACACTTGGGTACGAACTGCCGGCCGCTTTATTTTTTTTTTTTAAAAAAAGTGGTGGTTTACCGCAAAACATATTAGGAAGAGATTGGCTCAGTTTTTTAATAAGAAAAAACAGACCCAAAAAATTCAATAAAACTCCACTAAACTCTACTAAAAAATGGGAGTCGCTTTATTGGTTGACACCTTCTGAGACTGTTGAAGATACGTACATGTACCTTGCACAATGCATATAGGACGACGGCCAAGTCGATGATAAAGCTATTTGATTGACAGCAGTTGATATTGACAAGCAATTTGATGTAACAAATGTACGGACAACAAACCATCTACGGCGACATTTCTGCATGCATTAATGCATGGTAGCAACCAAACAAGTCCGTCTATAGTGACGGATATAGCTAGTGGTCTGGTCATATACAATCCGAGTAAGTGGATGATGCTTCTCTACCTACTACTCGTCTACGTGACATGAAAAAAACACAAGGGTGACGTAGAAAAAGTTACGAGCATTTGTGACATTTCAGATATCACGTTTTTTTTTGTCAGTCAAAGTGACGGTCTTTTGGGGGGCATCCGAAGTGGCCTGCTGATTCTAACACCTAGTTAAAGTAAACAGATTTGTTTTTCATCTTAGGACGCGATGCATAAGTTTTCATTTATCATATTTTTTAGCCACTGGATGTAAATCGTATGGTTAAAAAAAAATAGTGTTATATTTCAGTCACATGATAAGGAGACACACCTTGAAATAAATAGCAGCAAAATGTGTTGATAAATAACCACCGGTGAATAAGATGCCGCACGGTATTATTGGTCTTTTGAAAATAATGCACATAAGGTTTCATTTAAGTAAAACTTATTTTAATGTTTTCATTAGCTAGTAGTGCTCGTTATGTCATTGAAAGTTTGAAACTATTGATATGTCACCTTATTTAATGAGTAAAACTTCCACTAAGAATAACCTTACAAAACATATGAACTTGTCAATAATTTTTTATAGCTCGGCCTCCCCCATTTTAGCAATAGAAAAAAGACACAAGAACTACACTACCGCACAATGTAGAGCTGCCAACACATTAAACACTCCCACCAAACACACCAAAAACATACAGTACAAACACAAGATTTTTCTGGTACGTATGTAACGGTTACATAAAGCCAAAAAAGCATCGTCTCGTTTTCGATTGAGTTCAACTGGATCTGAACAGGCAGAACAGGAATACGAAGCACAATACAATGATGAACCAGCTATGCATATCCACCAGATTTAAATTATTTATCAAAGTCATTCAGGCACTGTCCGGGAGTCTGACCAGAAAGGATTGCTTGTTTGTCTTGTCTCCTGTGAAGTTACTAAAGCTATAATATTTTTTCCTTTGTACACATTGTGCACCTTCTAGTATTGAATTACTATCTGTGAACCCACATAATGTAACTAGCAAAATGTATATATCCTATATGTATAAAGAAAAGTACCACTAGGATAAAAGATGCTTTTGTACACCCCCAGACCAAGGAGAGATGGCTGGATAGATCAGTCCAACCGCAAAAGATTCTGCTTCTCCAGTTAATTGGTTCTATTTGTATTTAGGAACGCCAGTTGGGTGCATCAGGTTTTCTTGCCCACCTTGTTTCTGAATGATAGAGATAAAATTAGACTGACAGTTGCACACCTTAGCAGCAATCTCATGAACAAAGATTCTGACGTGCCTCTGCATAGCAATGTGGAGTAAAATCAAGGTATATTTGATAAAATTCAACTAAAATGAAAGTGAAATAATACCTTGATGCTGTAGAATTAAATCAGATTTAGCTTGGTTGCATTGTGCGTGCAAAATCCATGGCCAAAGTTTCCAGGCCAATCATGCTCTTTCATTTTCTTTTCTTGCTGCACGCTCGAAAGATCTGAGTGGGAATTGCATCTGGTATTCCAGGAAGTAATAGTATCAGGGGTACAATTGTCCATCCCATCTGATGAAAAATCTAGATGCTTTTTCTCAACGGTTTTCAAGAGAGCCAGCCTTTTTGACCTTAGACGATACGGAGGGGAAACATCAAAACTACCTAAAGCAGCAGATAACCCTTCATTATCTGGAGGACCTAAGGACAAAAATGTTGCAGTCTTGAACGAATGTGGGCTTTCTGTGGTGCACTTTTCCATGGGAGTATGAAAACTATCACTGTTTAGTATATTGATCTTCAAATTACTATCTTGAGCATCTGTCGGTTTCTCCCTTTTTCTTCTCCTTAAAATTGAAGGAGTGCCTGGGAAGTTTTCAGCTGCACTCTTCAATATTGATTGAACACTTTGCTGATCTGGTATGTCTACATCCACGGAGGAGGTAGTATAGCGAACAGGTGATTGGAATCCATCCCCATAGCATTCTTGTACTTGACGCGTACAGAAAAGAGGGGCATGAGAAGGGACAATATCTTCTAGCTTTGGTATCTCATAACAAAGAGAACCAAAGGAGTCAGATTCATTCAGCAAGGACAATTCGCACATTTTGTTGGCCGTTTCGGCTCCTGCCTTAGCTGATCCTGCATACATCACTGTATCTTTCATGTGATCATGTTTCAGTGCCTCCACATTGAGCAAGTCAATTCCCCGATGCTCCTTACAAACAAAACCTATATCTGTGCCCTTGTCACGAACAGAATCCATTTTCAGCCCTTGTATTGCTAGAGCAACAGCAGAATACTCAGTTTTTACTGCCTTGCACAAAATTTCAGGTTGAGCAGTTGGCACAGCAAGAGAAAGGAAATGTGAACAGCTATTAATATTTTTCAAATTGCAAGAGTGCAGATGAGTTGTATGTTCAGAATGGTCAGTTATTTCTGGGGGCTGTTCCAAATCGAAGGGCTCCTTGTTCAAGTCAATATGGTTCCCAGCAGTCGGCAGATTTTCCTTTACGTGTTTCAAATTATTATGAACCATATGCACAGAAACTGGCACAGTGTTGCTGGCATTGTAGTCACCTAGCCTTTTCCTTAATGAACTATTCCAATGGTTTTTTATCGAGTTATCTGTCCTGGAGACAATAACAAACTTACATCAGAACAGGCTGAAAGTAAAAGCAGTTACTTAATTTAATGAGATAACTTTATGGTGGCAAAAGAATACAAAGATGATTATAGACATGTATTTCACTATTTTGTTGAGAGTTTCAAAACCAGTAGAAAATCTACAATAGCTTTTGGCTGTGGTTTATTACCATGCTTAGTGGATGTGTGGCAAAGAAAAGATATTTTCTGACCAGTTCAACTTATTAATATAATGCTTTTCACATGAAAAAACAAAGTAACATACACATCAGAAATAAATATACAAAGATCTACAGATGGCTTACCATAGAAAATATAAAATCACCTCAAAAAATAAAATATAACTAAACACTGAAAGTAATGTCCTTCCTAAAACGTGACATCAACTAGCCCTGCTCACAGGTTGGGTGGAAACCAGATAGCCTGCCAACGAAACCCAAACTGGACCAATGAACCAGGTTTGTGGATTTTAGATGATTTCTGGGTTTAAACCGTATCAGAGACAAGTCTGAATACAGATGGTTTAGAATCTGGAGAATGGCCTAACTCTAAAGCTATCCCAAATCTTGCCTCTGGGCATGACGACGATGCATCGACGGAGGTCGAAGAGGTCCTGACTTCCCACTCAGCTGCAACCAGCGCTCAATCCTGGGAGATTCCTCCTCATCACTGTCCAATGCAATTTTGGAATCTCCCAAGGAGTTAGGGCTGCTGGATAGCGGCAACAATTTATGCATGGTACCAGCGAGTGCTCAAGATCAGGCAAGCTCGTCTTCGTCTTCCACATACCGTGCGGCTCCATGTTTGATTCGATGCATGAAGCAACCCTTCAGCACCATGTCAAATATCACGCCTTGATGCCGCCTCCATTGGGGGTTGCATTGCTCCAGCCGCCTGCATTGCGGGTTACATTGCTCCAGCCGCCTCCATTGCAGGTTGCTGTGGATGCAGGACGCTCCTTGCAGCTGCATGCTCATGGGAGCTGGGCTGCAGTGTTGCTTGTCAAACAAGAGCAACAAGCGGCGGCCCCGTGGCTGGTTGTGTATCGTCGTCTCTGGCTAACTGATACCTGCTATGCCAGCGCAGGTTCAAACCATCAAACCCGCAAGCCAACCTATAATCCAACCCAGCAACGCTACTACGCTAGATGTATTTAAGACATTAAAACCAGACCAAACTACTTCAAACCACAACATACGGGCTGGTTTGAGGAACCGAACAAAACGAGCCAAACCCGTACATGAACACCCCTAACGTCAACTATAAAACTCAACTGGTTATAAAAAGAGACATCCTGACATTATTTTCACAACAGCAACAGCAAGAACAACAAGGCATTTTATTCTCAAATTGGGGTAGGCTAGAGTTGAAACCCAATACAAGCGAGTGACAAGGGAGAAAGAGACAGATGAGGAAGAAGAACAAGGCGTAAAAAGATAACAATAGTGGCATAAAGCCTAATCAAGGTTTAGGCACGTGGATAAGTACCAATTAACACATTAACAGCGGGTGACTACCAAGTAGCCATGCTCACTAAAAAGATCCTATTATTTCATTCCAGCGGTTGATCTACTCTATAGAGCTAATAGATTAAGTCTTCATGACTCCATGCATTTTATATAATGAATAACTTGTCTCTTAAACACAACATGCAGATACTTCAAATAAAAGCATAACCAATATTTGGCTGGAACCATATATTTAATAAAATCGAATATGCAGGAAGCCATAAGTAAACAAACAAATATTGGGATGGTACTGTGAAGTGGCACCTTCCAGGAAGAAGTTTCGAGATTTCTGCCCATTTGTTCCCATGCAAACGATGAGCATCAGCAATCACACGCTCCTCCTCAGCAGTCCAGGCCTCTTTATTTATTTGAGGATCCAAATGATTATGCCACCTAAATTATATGAGTAGCCAAAAGGGAAATGATATGTCTTTAGGTTCTTCATTCTGGCAAACTTCTAAAAAAATGGAAAAGGCATGGTACCTTACAATGCTTATCGGTATTCATATTATGTGTTAATTATTCTTGAACTAATAGCTGGTATTTATTAGTAACAGAGTCAAAGAATATCACCCAGCAAAAAACTTCAGAAACAAAATACTACCAGTTATTTTATCCTGTTTTCAGTAAGAAATGGTATTCCAATTAAAATGGTTAGCAAAGAAAATCATGCTACTTTTGGCCTTTCCCCACCCAGGGAAAAAATGGGTACAAGACACAGGAGGTTTCCCTGCAGTTCTGCAGGTGACATTGAGTCACTGCAGGTGGAGCCCGCGTGTGATACAGACACTAGCAGTGACTCAGTGTCAGCCAGCTCAACGTCAGCCGATCTGCTTCCCAAGACACATGCCATCAACATTCCAATGCGTATGGTTTTGCTTTTGTAGCTGTGAGGCACTAACAAAAGGATTTGTGTTCAGTGTGGACACTCGAAAGGTGAAATCACTCAATGCTTGGCAACATGAGAGAGTTTTTTTACCAGGTTTGGGTACCTAATGGAAAAAAACCTATGTCCAGGGCAAGCCTGAGTTTGGGTGGTTCTGCTTGCTCTCTTTGGCTTCTGGGGGGAGAAGGCCCAAAGAGCTTGTTATGTTGGTGGCTAGATTTGTTCTTCTTTGCCTTCCAATAGAGAGCACTGGTCCTTTTATATCCCAAGAACTAGTACTATTCTATCATTTTGATTTCCTCTGGTTGGATCATACTTAGTTGCACATTATATCGTCATGCTATAATGTTATTGCAGTGACCTACACTACATACAAAAATCATCAATCAAATCATTGTTTGTTATTTTTTATTCCTATTTTATGCTAATTTTTTTTTACTCCCGTTGCAATGCACAGGCCCAGACCTAGTCTATGAAATATGAATGCAGCAATCCACTAGTAATTTGTTTATATCCACACCCTTGGTACATCATTATATGAATACCTCTCTCGACATTGTTTGCCAATGCGACCATCTAGTGACCTTGCTATCAGGGACCATTTTTTGGGGCCATACTTCTTTACCATATTGATAATGATATCATCTTCCTGCAAAAGAACCAGGTGACAAATTGCTTTTATTAAATTTGCAAGCATTCATTTGGGGGACTGAAATTATGAATTGGACAAACCTCTTGGGTCCAAGGACCTTTTATAAGTTCAGGATTAAGAACTTTTTGCCATCTGTGCAGACATTGTACTGCTGTTCTATCAGGGAAAGATTCAGCTGCATACACATAACAAATCTAAAGTTAGCTTAATACATCTGTGTGTGTTTTGGGAAGCTTCCAAAGTAAGAAACCTACTAGTTACTTAGCAGTCTAGCTCAATTTTATTGTTAGTAAGAAACCTACTAGTTACTTAGCAGTCTAGCTCAATTTTATTGTTATGAACTACACCTTGTCAGGATGCCCCTTAAATCCATTCAACATGAGTTCTACCTTGATGGAGAAAAAAAAGAAAATAAAGTGAAATGGTCCGAGCATGCCTTGTCAATTCACTGAGCCTATGATACAACACATTCTACACAAAGATAAAGAGTAAAAGGCTTCACAGGAACCATAGTCGCCAACCCTATTTCTAATGCCCAAGACAGAGCTTAATGACATCATCTTCAGATTCGTGGATTCCTAGTTTCCTACTTATCCACTTCTGTTCCCTTAAAATAAAAATCCGATGCCACCTCAACTATTGCTGCAGTGATCAGCAGTCTATTTATGCACACATGAGTGCATAAACAACTTACTTGAGAGGGTAACACTGAGTCAAGGACTGTGTTTCACGAAGAACAAATATATGTACCAAATATTTCTACACTCAATAAGCAGACAGACTTTGTGACACAAGAATAGCATGCATAAGAAAGGAAATTCATGGTTACTAGTTTTCTCAGAATTGCCTGATGAATGCATAGTAAGGGATGCAGAGTAGAAAGCAGACCTATTTTCTTCCAATTTTTCCCCTTACAAGCATACACTGCATTCTGCAATGTTTCATCCTGCAGTAGCATAAAAAACCTAGATAAGCAAAAGCTGTGGAGGAGAAGTAGAGCTGAGTGGCTCAGCATTAAAAGTTTCACATTTTAGTGGTTGTAAATATTCAGTTTTGATTTTTATTCTCCTATATGTAGCACATTCTCTATAAATAAAAATAAACGACAATTAGTTTAACTCAAAAATATACATCAGATAGATTTTTTTAATGTTCACAGAATTAGCTGGAAATGATGTAGAAATGAATTCAAAGAATATTATGTACCTCTTCTGGTGTCCAGCCACCCATAGCTCTCTTTACAGGGCCACTTGTTCGCCTATCATATGTAGGATTTGATCAGCAACATTGAACATTCATCTAACGAATCTAACTAGGATCCAGCACGATACATATTATATAAAGAACAGGTTACAATGTAGAGACTAGAGACTGACAATTGAAGAAAGCAAAATCTAACACAGCAAAGCGAAGAAATCAATTATCATAACCTGGATTTCTCAATCATTAAGAAGTCTCAGCCTCAACTAATCTTTTCTTTTCAACAAATAGCTTAAAAAACTTGACCCAAGGGGAGAGACATCGCAAAGGCATTGCTTGAAAGGTCGAGAAAAGGCACCCAAAAAACAACTCTTACCCATACGGGAATACCATTGCCACAAGCCAGGTCTTAACCCATACTTTTAAGGAACACACAAAAAGATGCCTTTTTCTAATTGCTTGAATCAGGGTTTGAACCTTGTTTGGTAGCCTCACAATTGCAGGGCTTACCACCATGCTACAAGCAACCATGAAATGATTTATCATGCTTTGAAACATGAGGAAATCTTTAGAACAATTTAAAATTTTATCAACACGAACATGAGGACATTTGTTTATGGGGAGTTATATTAAGATAGACATGTTCTCTTTGGGGAAAAAATGGTTGCAGGGAATATGCAGAATCTGCGTTATGAACCAAGAGTAGACCTCAAAATTAACTGACATCTCCCTGTAAAATCACTGTCTTTAGCTTCCTAAATTTGACCTAAGTATCCATAAATTAGCTCAAAAGAGTCGTGTTTTTTATACCTTTGTTCCTACATAATCATATTTGATGGGTTTCCTATAGTCAACTAGAACCATCACTCACGTTCAGTGCAAGGAAAACCCAAAGATATAGCATTCATGCTAGACTAGGGTGCAATTGTTCACTATTGAAATATAGAAAACTTACAAAACATACATATTATTAAATTAGTCAACAACCATTTACCTAGTAATGCATAATTCTACATCTCTACGGCATCAAATTTGTAGAAGCTACTATCCATTGGCAAAAAAGAAGAATGAGTCTATGTACTTTTGCAAAGTTGAACCATTGAACATCATCAACAACATATTAAACAATGAATGAACTGCTTTCTGCATGACAAATTGTCATACTGTAAAGGTTACATTTTATCAAAGTACTGAATATGATAGCCCTGCCAAAGTTATATCAACAGAGAATTGGATAAATGAATTGGCTCAGATTATGATGTATCACCCATTCACCCCACAACCTTTTAAGACCAACATAACTTACTATTCACTCCATGTTTAAAATCACTGCAAAGTACATTGAACATGCCTCAAGCAAGAAAATAACTGCATTTCCTAGTTTTAGGAAATGTACAAATAAAAATCCGATGAACCAGAAAAAAATGGCAGAAGGCGAACATCGGCATTTTTTGTTGTCAAGGCTCGAAGGAAACTACAGCTATCGGTTTGAACACCTGCTACTGCTACCTGCAAACGCTCACACCTTTGCTGTCCCAACAGTCGACACACAGCACCAGAGTCAGGTCTCCTTCAGGAACGGTATCCAAAAGGCAACAACATATTCTATCGAGAATCGAGATTAAAACGACCTGGCGAACCACATCAGCTAGCTTAAAAAACTATAAGAAACACTACTTATCCAAGGCGAACATAATCCACAAACCGATCAGCTAAGCACGCAAGCGTCCAAACGAAGCAAGCAACCCCCTAGTGCCCAGCAACAGAGGTCTCGGACAGTTCACAGCCTACCTGCGACCAAAGACGGAGTCCGAAGGGCTGGGCACCACCGGGACATCCACGCGCCGCCTCCATAGCTTCCTGCATCTAGCGCCGACGGCGGCGAGCTCAACGCCGCCAGATTGCGCCAGTTTTCCGGGCTCCCCTCGTGATCCTCCAACTCCACCTTCACCGCCGCCATGTCGCCCATCTACCGCCGCGACTGCCTCATCAACACCGTAGCCACCTAAAACCACACAGGAAATGGGGAAAAAAACGAGCCTTCAGTTAAAATTCCCCACAGAAACGGCTATGGAAACAGAATCCAAGGGGCGCCGGTGCTTTACAAAGCGGATAACCGCCAGATCGGAGAACTGGGGAGGAACGAACCGGAGAGGGAGATGGCGGGAAGGGAGCGCGACGGGAGGCGGGGCGGGGCGGCCCGAAACCCTAGGCGGGGTAAACGCGCGAGCGTTTTGCCGGGTGCCGCGACGCGGCAGCTTCGGCTGTTTGTTGGGGAGAGGAACAGCCGCCGGGGGAGGGGAAGGGCAAGTCAGGAAGGAGTCGGCTTTCAAAAACCTCGCCCGTTGAGCAAATGCGGCGATTTGTTTTTTCGCTTAGCCCCCTGATCCTTTCGTTATTGCTGCAGCGTTCTGTACTTCTGCATAATCCGAGTGGCAACTAGCAAATTGCCCATTTTCGTGGAAGATGTTGTGATCACAATTCACAGCCTGTTCTTGATCAAATTTTACGGCTACAGCCTAATTGGTTGTCTACTCGCATAAGGAATACATATAGAAGTGAATTCCATACGTCGCATGTTAGTTCGTTTTTAAATCAAAACACAATATATATTTAAAACTGGAGAGAGCAACCATTTTTTTTATCACGAATGGTTATGGTGTGCAATTAATGCCTGAGCTAAACATTTCGTCACAGGACCGAGCGCTGTTTCAAAATACTTCTTGTCTTTAACCATTTTATTCTTGGCACTTTACGTTTTCGGAAATATTTCTAAATTATAACCTATAAATATACTAGAAGAATTCTAGAAACATTTGAAACTAGTGTTACACGGGTGTTTTGGTTATTTCATCCTACAAAAGTTAAACGGCTTGCTTTCCATACAGTGTTCAAAATTGCCAGCTGTTATTATAAAATGTATTTTGGTAGAATTTAATTGTTCACATAATTCTCAATATTCTGAAAAAAAATCTATATGCATTAGGAAAGAGAGAACTAGAAAACAATGATGCGTATCTATATGAATTAATTCGCGAATGCATAGTGACAAAGCTCGTTCCATTGTTAGCTTTGTTCTATGATACAAGGACTGCCTTGCGATTAGCAGTTCTTCAAAGGGGTTTGGTAATAGATGAGTGCGAAGGACGAAGGATCAAGAAAAATGTGATCCACAAACGAAAGGCGACCACCAAAAACGAGGAAAGCAATGGTGGAACTTCATGACACAACGGCAGTGCTGGCGCCATTACAGCCTTGGCACGAAATTGGCTTGTGAGGCTAAAGTTAACAGTTCCCTCAAATGTCATCCCCCAACACCGTTCCTACACTGTATGGCACTATTTCTGAAAGATGGATAGTTAGAATAGTGATAGTGGATGGAGGATAGGAGAACGGTTGGTTTCAGCCTGACACACCAATGTCTCGCCCCATCGGCAATTACTATTGAAGGCACGAGGTTTACAAGCAACCTATAACGGCTCCTGGTCATCGGCCGGGGCTGAGGGATGGTGTTTCTAATACTATTTTCAACAAATATAGCCATTTTAGGATACACATTTGGTATTTTGGGTGGCAAACGTTGGAAATGGGTCTCGTCTGATTTAAAGCTATAGATCCAACTGGATACACAAATAAATGAAAATAATATGTCATATATTGTCATAAATGGGTATAGAAGAGAGACAAATACGATGTGGTTTTTGGCTCCCCTCTGCACGAAATGACTAGAGGAGAGAGCACCTAGTTTTAGGTATCTTCTTACTTTAACCTCAAAATGGGTAGCATGAATGGAGGATACCCCGTTAGAGTAAGGTCACAGAGCGCGTATAGGAGCGTGCAAAACAATATACTCTTTAATTAAGTGTGTTTTGTGTCTGATTCCGGATGAATCATACTTTGTGCTTATGTCTCTTTAGGTAACTCCATTGAAAAATCTCTTTCCCTCCCTAGATGATTTGAACACCAAAACCATCTAAGATTATGGTCACCAGATAGTGGAAATGGATGTGCAAAACATTGTTTGTACACTGTTCACAGTACATATGCACTTCTGGTGACCATGGTCTAAAGGTTAGCTTAGATATTTTTAGATTAGAGTGGTTTAGAGAGATTTATGTAGGTTTAAAAAAAATCACAATTGATTAAAATCTCTCATTATCCCTTCCAATATCCTAATTCCACTGAATTTTAAAGTACCCAAACTAGCCTTAAAATGAATATCATCCACGTTAGAGGAAAACATGAGCTTCCGATGTGATCACGACTCCCAGCTTCCCACAGTCTAAATAGAAATGAGAAGCTATAAGGCTGAATCCAATGGGATTCCCTGTATAAATTCTCTAAACACTGTTTTGCACTATTTGATATAAATGCTGTCTTGTACACAGAAAGAAGGATAGTTAAAATAATAGTATTTAGAAAATGGGAATAAGGAGTATTATTAGACTCAGCCTGATACGCTTTAGGCATCATACACGACACAAAAGATTGACGCATTTTTATAGTGTCACGTACGAAATTTATGGTGGCCAGGGCAGCGGGATAGGATGTGGGGACGGCGCGTGCGATCCTTGGCGCGTCGATTCGCGCCGTCGATGCCACCATTTGCGCCACGGTGGGTCCGGTACGGCGGTCTCGTCTCGTGCGGTCGCGTGATCTTTTGGCGGTCCACGCCGAGGCCTGCCAAGGTCGGTCAATGGCTGCGTTCAGTTGTCGACCGCCCGGCGGCCAATCGTTGGTTTGTCTGTTTCTCAACGAGCCGCGGAACGCTGATGTCGAGCATCTCAAGGTTTTGTTTGGATCTTATTAGACGTTGTTTGACTCTGTGAAACGGCGTTTTAGTACGTGCGATATGGAGTACTGGTTTTTTTAATAACGATATGGAGTACTGTAGTCTAGATGTGAAACTGAGATGTCACAGGATTTGTTCGAATCGTAATAACGGAAGAATAAACGAGCTACAAAGCTGAGTGGTAGGTAGTGCTAGTCGTATGGCTTGTATCGCACTGGAATCTATACATCCTGTATAGTGAGTATTTCTCTTAACACGCAGCCTATCCACATCATCGCAGGATCCACTTGCCAGTGCACACTACTTATTAATGATTTCATCGATTTTACGTGGCTAACATCTTTCATGCAGCCTATCCACGTCATCATAGGGCCCACTTACCACTACACTCATCGATTTTTTTTGGCTAACATCACCCATGCATGTGCTTAAAATTATATACACATATTTTTCCTAATATTTTAAGGCATTTTAGGGCATGTTTGGATGGTGCCCTAGCAGGCAGCTCCCGCATCCATCGTAGCCCCAGGCAAAAGAAAATGGACGCCTGGGATGCTTGCCTGGCCCAGGCAGCTTTTGCCAGGATGGAAGCAAACAGGCCTTTAGTATTTTATTTACATATATAAATGAAGCCCACTAAGTACGACATGCAGTCTATCTACGTTATTACAGGGTCCACTTATCACTACACTCATCGATTTTTTGTGACTAACATCATTTATGCATGTGCTTAAAATCATATACACATATTTTTCCTAATATTTTAGTATTTCATTTATTGCATCTTATTTCATAGATGATGTCCATTTCAATAGTACAAAATCTTTGCAGCAACGCGCGAGGTATCATCTAGAGATAATGAACAATCCTCCCATCACTATCTGCGGAACCGCCGATTTAATACGGGCTAAGTACACCTGCCACCATTAGCTTACAATGTACTTAGACCGTACTAAACCCGGACGTCCGTCGAGAGGCCTTCGGCTCTCGATAACACCATTTCCCAGAGGAACCGACATCATACACATCTGACTCTCGATGGATCCACAACAGTTACATCATCACAGGCAGTTGAAATATAGAATAGATAGATTTAGTTTACAAACCAAGAATGTATATAGTCAAATACATGTCCAAAATATATATAATGCGGAAGCGTTTTTAAAACATCTCACAGCGGAAACCAAGTACCTAAGAAGTCTTCATACAGACGAACGAGGCGAGTAGCACCGAGCCCACCGGTTCTACCCTTCTCCAAACAGCTATCCAAAAGCCGCCAGTACCTGTGAGCCAAAAGTGGGGGCAAACCCTGAGTACTAATTACTCAGTAGGACTTAATGGACGGGGTTTACGGCTGACGCGAAGCTCAGCTTACTAGCAAGTAGGTCCTTAGCCATTGATTTTAAACTGTAAAATGTTGTTATAGGATAGCGGGATTTGACAGTCACTATCCTTTAATCATGATTATCCACTATGGTTTA
Source organism: Paspalum notatum (assembly GCA_022530915.1). Lineage (NCBI taxonomy): Eukaryota > Viridiplantae > Streptophyta > Magnoliopsida > Poales > Poaceae > Paspalum > Paspalum notatum. The sequence goes on from CM039692.1 coordinate 33,838,178, forward strand.
GTGTCATACTATAGCGGGATTTGACAGCCGCTAGTCCTTATCCTGAATCTCATTGGTAATATAAAGTAAGTAATTTGCATGAAGTAAAACAGGTATATCCAATGTGTAGTAGCAAATCATCAATTCCATAAAACATCATGCCTCAAACAGTGCTACGTTGCCCGTGTGCGATATTGGCATTCTCACACCTGGTGAGCATCAGCGATTCGAATCGATTTTTATATTCCCGGAAATAACTAGAAAATGCCAAGGGCCCATATGCTTACTAACACGACGGCTTTCCCACATATAGTCCCCCTTCTCCACTTGTCCCATCCCAAGTTCGATTCACTCCCGCCTGACTCCCGGGTTGTGCCCCCATGACGAGCCTGCCGACATCTCGGTCTCCCCGTCATGAGCACCAAGCTCCCCCGGGCCACCTTCCTCTCAACCAGTGGGTAGGAACGTGTTTCTGTTCTTCGGATGGCACAAGTAAGGTTTCACCGGTCCCATTTCCCGGATAAGCATTCTAGCAATGTTATGCCGATCAGCAGGCGAACAGCGAACGGGCCTTATGCGACTCGGGCGGAGTCCACCATACCATCGCATCATTTTTCAACATAGTAATCCCATATCTCCGCCCGGTCTCAATTGAAAGCATAACATAGCAATAATAAATTCATAGTAATGAAGATTCATCATTCGAAAGTAAACCCTACGAGACGAGTGACAGTGCTCACTCGTGTCTACTCGCGCCTAACCATTCTAGGCACCCGTCCTATGAACCCTAGGTATAGGTGCTAGGGCCAGGGCGGCCGGGAAGTCTAATGCAATTGGTTTCAATCAATCCTAATGCATATGCGTAACTCAAAATAATTTGTTTGCTGGGATTTGCATGGTCCTGCCTACTTTGATTCACTTTAATAAGACCAACAAACTAAGCTATTGTTAGTTTGCCGGGTTGTGAGGTTTTGCCCCAGGCAACTCTTTGATCCCTTGGACAACTCCTCCTTCCAAGCACGACTGATGGGCCCTCCAGGTCGTGAATGGGTCTTAGTCGGTCTTTTGGATCACCGTTGGTTGAAGTAGTTCCACGTGCTTATTTCTTGATCTCGTATCTGAAATAAGCGTCACTATATGATTGACATGCATGATGCAGTGGATGAGGTGCACGAATATCAAGCACACACGTTGAACACTCATTGCAGGGTTAGGCAGAAAAGTGATTGACAACCATTTAAACGAGATCACCCTCGTGGACATAAAGCTAACATAACCCATATAATTTGAGACACGCAATACAACACTCGGACTAATGCATGAGCAAGACATCAATTTAGATTGTTTGTTATCATTGCATATGTAAACAAAACACCCCCTCAGGTTTGACGGGACACCTATTTTCCATATATTAATCCTAGGTGAATTTAAGAGGTACATATGAACAGTGTAAATAGCCCTCTCGAATATACTTTCTAGAATCCATGCACCCATGTTAAGTTATCATATTTTTCAGAGAATTTCCCTAGCCATTTATGACCACTTTTCCTAAATATCTCTTCTAACATGTAGCCTTTTATTATTTTCAAATCACCACTAAAACCTAACATGCAGGGGCTCATATTTTACCAGGGAGACACTTATACTACCTAATGTATATGAAAAATGCTAGAGAGTCGATTTGAACAAATTCTATGTAATCTCCACCTTCTAAGTTAAATAATGCACATACACATGTGTAATGGCAAAAGGATAATTAAACAGCAAGTGTTATGGCTACAAAATTTCACATGGTGCCACAATGCCACAAGAAGGCTACTGTCCAAATTTCATGCCATTTGGAGTTCATTTAGTCCACTTTTGTCTTTTAACCTAATTAATCATGCATACAATTTACCAAGGGCAAAACAGTCATTTCATACCTCCACATCATACCCACTGTGTAGATCTACTCAAGACGAGTTCATAGCCACTGAGTTTACCTTTTTACGATTTTTATTTGATTTATTATGATTTTCTAAAATTTCAGCCGAAAATCACAAAATAAAAATAGAAAGACATCAGACCCAGGGACCTAAACATAATTAACCGTAGTTTCCAGGGTTAGATCTGCGAAAGTTCAAAAGCTTGGATTAAAATGCGAAACTGAAATAGATCCAGGGTGTTATGCATGAGATTCTCAAGACTCAACAAATAGTGATGAAATTAGAAAAATAGGGGAGGGTTTTTCTGCAAACTACCCCTTCTCCTTCCTTCGGTCAGGGGGGTTGGCCGGCGCGCAGGGGAGGGACGGCGGAGTCGCACCGGCCGCGTGGGTGCCGGACTTGAGGCCGACGGGGGCTGGGGAAGTGTCCCCGTCCACGGGCTACCGGATCCCCTTGTCGTCGCCGCGCGGGGCGGTCCGTAGACGCGGGGCGGCGGCGGTGAACTGGCGCGACCACGGCGCACGGGGCGCGGCGACCGCGGCTCGATCTCGTCGAGGCAAGGCGGGAAAGCGGCGCCGTAGGGCCCTCGGGCTGCGCGGTGAGACGGCGAACGGAATGGTGGGGCTGTGGAAGGGTGAGGCGGCGCCGGTGGGGGTCCTCCGCGGCGCGGGGTCGAACCCTTCGGTGGGCTTCAAGGAGGCGACGGTGGGGAAGGTGGTAGAGGCAACAGTGGGCTTCGAGTCCTTGGAGAAACCGAAGGGGACGGAGCGGCAATGCTGGTGCTCGAGCTAGGTGGGGCGGAGGAGGCGTAGGGATGGATTGGAGAGGCGGCGGCGCGCGAGAGCTTCAAGCTCGGCCATGGCGCCGTTCATGGCGGGCGCTCGGCTCTGGACAGAGAGACAGGAGAAGGGCGAGTGAGGGAACGAGTGGAGGAAGGAAACCGCGTTCGCGTCAAGGTGAAGAGGAGCGCGGGCGTGGTCGGCCGGGGCTCGATCCGTGGGCGCGGCGTACTGCCCGCTCGCCGTCGCCCACGCGGCGGCCGCGTTCTGAGCGCGACAGAGGCGCAGTCAGTGACCGAAGAAGCTATGGAAAATGTGAAAATGGGAAATGTGTTTTCTCACCCTCTGAAAATAGCCGTTTTGACCTAGTTAGAGTCCGATTTTGGTAAAGTGGTAATTGGATGAATTGTTGTACTCTCAGAGCTCTACAAGCTTGTCAATTGGCTCATATTCAAATTCGGCCGGCAAATATGAAATTTGTTTGCATTTATGCAGCAGCCATAGGTAGGGACAGGGTAGGTCATCTGCTTGGGAGGGGAAAATACCCTAGTTATAGGCCTCAACTTCACTTGCTCCTTTTGACAAATTTGTTTGGAACTTTCTAATCTATATTTAATTTCATTAGGGCAGGTCATGAAAATGACTCTATGGGTAAGAAAATCTCAAATTACCAAACTGGACAGAGTAGGGGTGTGTTTCTGGGCTGACAAAGTTTGGTTGAAAAGACCAATTTGAATTCATATTATGACCAGACTCATATTGACAAAGTTGTTTCCTGGATCATCACCTACAACTTTGTTAATATGATCCTTCTCTAAATCACAACATATTTTGAAATACAACCCTAATCTTGTTTAGGATTTTGGTAAAACAGCAGATTTACTCTAAGTAAAGCTTTTCTTGTTTTCAACTTTTGAAGTATCAAATGAAGGCCAATCACTTCCACAATAGGTGCATTTGAAAGGTAAAAAGTTCAATTTCATTTCATAGAAAGGGAGAATGTGAAGTTGTATAGTGAATTCAAAAGTAATTTCAGAATCAACTTTGGGGATGAGCTAAAATTTCAGATTTGAGAAATTTTGACTTAGTGGTTTATCTACCAATTCCTCATTACTCTCTTAAGCATGATTTAGTCTTAATTCACCATTAGTTTATGTATAATTGTGTGTACGGCTTCTGAGATGCCAGGGGCATCACACTATCTACACGGGGCGACCGGCCATGCTCCCACGTATGTCGTCACGAGATAACTTGTGCATTTTGCTTCACGCGGTGCTGCTTGCACTTGCAGCCAGTGGCGGACCTTGATTTGCAAGACTATGGCCAAAATTCTACGACACCTAAACGTTGAAGTCTTGATACTCTTGATTATTTGCAATTGCTATAGCAATTAGTAACAAGTCACAACTCACAATCCAAAATTCTGCATTTTTAATATAAAATAGGGTATAAATGCACTTTCAATTATTCAATCTAACTCACTAGATTGACAAACCAATTCACCAATTCATAGAGAAGAAATGAACCTCAATTAGGAATCAGGAGTAATGGCAATGTGGAGTGTGGTGCTATGCCATTGTAGAATGGTAGCAGTGCTGCTGCTTGGGCGCCTAGCGACAGGGCCTTGCGGTTGGTAGCCTGTTGTGCTGCGGCGACCTGCTACGGGTGACGTGCAACACTGAGGACGACGTCACGGGGAGAAGGCACGGCACTACTGCAGCCTGCGACGAGCGCCGGCGCGTGTGCAAAGACGACGGGTAAAAATGGACGAGGGGCGCGGCGGTGCGGTACCACGGGTGACATCAGTTGAACGGAGCCGCAGCTGCGGAGCCAAGTCAAAGGGCGCGGGTCGCGAGCTTCAGGTTAACGGCAGGACGGGCGGACGGGATTCACGGGAAGGGGCGCTCAACCTGGTGACTTTGTGCTCTAAACTTTGAGTTACTACGCCAAAAATTAAGAAGGGCTGCTTGAGTTACTCGGCCACGGCTAAGGCCACGGCCCCGGGGCCTTAGGCGCAGGTCCATCCCTGCTTGCAGCCACAGCAGCAGTGAAGCACCACTAAGGGACCATATATAAGGCTATCTCCAACCAGTGGCAGAGGACGATCACTAATTGAGATATGGCTAGATTAACTAATAGGAAAAAAAAGAAAAAACAGAAAAAAATAGTGCAACAACCAGGATTTGAAAACAGGATGTATGGAACAGAAGGCAAAATGGCACACCATTGTTTATAAATGGGAGATATGAGGAAATTAAAAATTTAGGTATGGCAGCTGCCATACTTGCCCATAACAGATCCTCCGCCATTGTCTCCAACAACACTCCTCGTCATAGTGCAGAACAGTATCAAACAGTATCGAAATAGTACTCGATTCCTCATTTTGATTAGTACCATTGCAGAAACTCTAATATGGTGCTTATAAGAAGTGCAAGGTGCTTATAAAAAACTAGGTTTTATTTGCAGCCCGGTGTTTATGAAAAAAAGAGGTGCTTAGGTAGCGTTTGGTTTTGAGACGAAGTAGGATGGGATGGGTCTGTCCCCGGTTTCTGGGATGGGACGGTCCCAGCTATATGTGGTTAGAGGAGCAGAGTCATCTTAGTTTTTTGTTTGGTTTGAGTGATGCCAGAGGATGGGATGGATGTCACATTAATGCCGCTAGCAGCGAACCCCACCTGCCAAATACGGACCCACACGTCAGTGAGAAAACCCTTCTTCTACCTCCGTCTCTCCACTACTCCTCCTACCGCACCTCCTCTCTCCCCACCGCTCCTCCTCTCTTTCCACTGCTCCTCTCCGGCTCCCCATGGCATCCGGCTCCCCCCGGCGCGCCGCCTCCTCCGCACCGCCGCCTCGGCATTCCCTCTCCCACTCCCCACCGCCGCTGCTCCGCCTCCTCGCTCCCTCGTGCGCACCGCCATCGGGCCGCTCCGCCTCTGCCCCGTGGTCTCGCGGCGGGCTTGCCGGCGACGGAGGAGAATGGAGAAGAGGCCTCCGAGCTGCGCCGCTGCCGTCGCCGCTGCGGGTGGGCGTGGCGGAGAGGTGGGCTTGCGGGGACCGACCGGGCACGGAGGAGGCGGCCTTCCCGAGGGCGGCCGGGGACGGGCGACGGCGGGTGGAGGCCGGGTGCCGGCGGGCGGGTCTCAGCCTCTCGGGCGAGCGTGAGGAGGATGGAGGGCCAACGCCGTGGCCTGGGACGGGCTTGTCCCTGCTTTGGAAAGGGATGGAGTGGGATGGCATCTGGAGGGAATATTCTCTTCTGGGGATGATTCCATCCTCATTCGTCCCACAACCAAACGGCCAGAAAAAAGGATGGGACCATCCCATCCCACCCTACCCCTCAAACCAAACACTACCTTAGTTTTGCACCAATGATTGCAGTGTTTGGTGTTGTTTCCCCATCTCAGATGGCTTGCTAACTGCCAAGTGTTGCATGCTTAAGCACTGGTAGCTGGTAGCTCTAATATGCATGGTAGGAAAGAAAGTGTTGCCTATATGTGTTTAACGTTATCTCGTTATAAGCATCCATGCATTGTACAATCCCTTATAGAAAAAAGTCTACATAACCACCCTCCTCCTCAACTTTTGCATGGTTGCCTACTTCACACCCCGGACTTCAAAACTAGATTTTTAACACCCTAAACTATATAAAACCGGTCAAATAACCCCCTAGGTGGTAGCGGTTTTGAGAAACAAAATCTATATAATCCCCTGACATATACTGGGTAGTCTACATTAACCTCTGGTATAGATTTTTTCTTGGTTTTGCTAAAATTTAACACTTCATACCAATTATAATAATCTAAAAACTTGTGTTGTTTGCATATTAACATCTGAATCATTTATGTCAAATAGAATAATTAGTAACAAACTTGCATTTGACAAATTTGAGTTATGCCAAATAGAATAATTAATATTATGTCAAATAGAATAATCATTTATGTCAAATAGAATAATTAGTATTATGTGAAACTTGAGTTGTTTATTCAAAGTACTAATTTTTCATTTGACAAAAATGATTCAGATCTTAATATGCAAAAACTCAAGTTTTTATATTACTGTAATTTGCACTAAATGTTAAATTTCATCAAAATAAAGAAAAAAATCTACATCAGGGGGGGAGGGGGTGGGTGGTTGAAGTAGACTACCCAGCATATATCTGGGGGTTATATAGACTTTCCCAAAACCACTCACCAAAACCACCCAAGGGGTTATTTGACCGGTTTTATATAGTTTAGAGTGTTAAAAATCCGATTTTGAAGTTGAGGGTGTGAAGTAGACAACCATGCAAAAGTTGAGGGGTTATGTAGATTTTTTCCTACGTTGGTAGAACATATTGAGAATAGTCTAATTATAGAATATCTGGATATGGATTTTTTATATGGTGGAATAATTAAGCTCGTAGAAGCAGTCACTCCCCGTCTTTATTAACTCTTAAAGTAATAGGTCTATGAACCATTCCTATTTTAGGCTATCCACTATGGTGGTGTGTTGAGGATTCTCTATGAACCATTCCTATCTTAGGCTATCCACTATGGTGGTGTGTTGAGGATTTTTCAAAACACTGTTTTGTACTGTTTGATATAAATGCTGCAATGTAGACAGAGAGATAGTTGGAATAGTGATAGGGAATGAGATTTGAGGAGGGGATAGCCTTACCACCTAGATTCATAAACTCTTAAAGTAATCATATCTGTTCTTCCTAAGAAATGGAAAAACAAACCATCACCTTGTCCATAGCTGCTCTGGAACCCAACTGAAGGGGCCGTCGGAGGAGTGTTTCCATCCGACCGGGCGGAAGTGAAGATTTAAGGCACGTTGAAAAGTTAACTTTTTCAATATTATAATATAAAGCACTATAGTCTATATTTATCTTACATAACCATTATAGTTCTCTTTCCATAAGAGTCATAGTATTTTTACCACTTGTTTGATTTCATCGTTTCTTAAGTAGCATATTATGTTTTTACTATTTTTCTCACTTGGACAAGAAAAACTTTGGTACGAGTGGAGTTCACACCATCCCAAAAAATAGTATGGTAACGTAAACAAAGTTTTCTCAAAACGAACTTTGATGTTTAGCCTAGACGAGTATAGTACTAATCTTATGCCAGTATAATAATGCATTGGAACAATAAAAATACATAGGCTTCAAATTTTCATGTAGGCCCTCACCACATGGGCTTCCTATCTATCTTCTGAAAGATAGTTAAACTATATATCTTTAAAACCCAATAGGCCCAATAGTATAAAGTTAATCTATTTAAACGAATAAAAGTCTTAAACGGTTTATTATTAGGTCATACTATCACTGAAAAAATATTTCACCGATATCTAACATAAATATAGGCAGTATTTATTTTTTTAGATGGATCTAATCAATATTTTAAATCTTCGGATTCAATACTTTTTTAAACTTTGTTCAACAACTTAAATAAACAACTTCAACAATTCAATGTTGACCTGCCACGTCACAAGAGATCTATATATGTAATGTAGTCAACATTTTAGAACAATAAATTCAACATTTTGTAAAATGTTATTCAACATCTTCAATAATCTAGTTCAACAATCATGCTCGTACACGAATCTTAAAGCAGATGCTTAAAACATTGTACGTCAATAAAACATAGTCAACATTCTGAAACAGTAATTTTAACATTTATTCAAAATTTATTCAACGTCTTAGATGAACTAGTTCAACGTTATGTTATGCACGATTCTCAAAGCGAAAGATAGTCTGATTTGTAAACTTTCAAAAATCAAAAGTTATATATAGGAAATTCGCTCACCACAGACCGGCTTGAGGTATCCAGACGCATAGCATATTCAGTGCACGGTCCGCCCGGGCCGGCCTGTTCCACAGTTCCATCCCTGCACGGCAGGCCGGCCCAACCTCGCGCTGTCGCGCAGCTCGGGGCGAGGCCGGTTCAATCGGGTCCTCGCCTTCACCGCTTCGTTGGCCCCTGATTGATGATGCATGAAGGCCCGATGGCCGAGCGCCTGAACCGGTGGCGGCGCCTCTGCCGACGGGCGAATTCGCGCGCGTGCCCGCCGGCGGGGAGCGGCATCGTGAGGGGCCTCGTGTCTCGAAGTCGACAACTGTCGCAGAAATCTCCGGTCTCCCCCTGGACCCAGCCTTTGTGGCTTCTTCCGGCCGGGTTTGACCGACCCGTTGGATGTTGCCCAGCTCTGGAGCCCGCAATGCTGCGTTGGCTCCCGCTCATCGCAGTCACACCGGGCTCAGTAAGCCAACCAGCTGCGGACTCGTGTCAGGATGAGAACTTTGCTCCTCCTCCTCTCCTCGATCTCCTTTCCGCTCATCGGAGCGAGCAACATGGCGGTTGCTCCAAGGCAAGCAGCAGGGTAGCAATTCCCTGGCGGTCAACTCGGATAACCGGGTTTTGCTTTAGGATGCACCGATGCAGCCCAGGTGTTCGATGGTATTCACCTGAGAAGAGGCCTGCGTTCGGTCCGGTCTGCAGCTAGGAGGTATGCCATTGCAGAGTTGCTCCCTTCTAATCCGATGAAGCTGTAGAGTCGGAGTCTAATGATTGCCTGTAGTTTATCTCTATGCATGCCGATGCTCATCGATTGACTTGTATATGCTTGCTTGTGCGTTGCAAACTTGCAATGGTATAGGTTCAGTATGATTGCCCCCTTGCGTTCCAGAACCAATTCTGGCTGATAGTTGTCGTGTTCACTGCACTTTGGTGGGCCAGCATTTCTGCCGTGAATGTAACGAGCTTTAAGGCTGAATCTATGAATCTAGCGGCACCTCCATCCTTCCATCCTCCATCCCTATTCCAACTACCTCTCTCTCTGTCTATAGTGCTGTAACAGTATCGCATTTAATTTTGCAGTCACCATATGCAGTCACCGCTAGATTCAGCCTAGGCTGGTGTTTTGTCCAGCTAAATTCATGTTTTTCATTTGGAACACGAGAGACAGTTTCACGGCCTTAAAAGCCAAATTTTTGCTCTGTTATTATTGGCTGGAATAAAGTAGAGTGCAATTCCAGTATGTTTTCTTTTCCTTAAAAAACACGGATAGTTGACACATCTACTGCAGTAACAAAGCATCCCGTGTGAAGCGCTGATCACCTGATTGTGCACCTGATAGTTCCAAATTCTGAAGGAATTTACTCCTTCTCATTGGTGCCAGTGCTCTACATTGAGTAACCTGCCTCTTGCGCTTGCCATATCATTTTTTTTCTCAAACACGCTAGAGAACTCCATGTATTTAAATCCAAATCTATTTAAGTGCAAGCAGGGAGCATAATGGACTTCCTTTAGAGACATTTTCTGTCTCAATTTGATGTATTCGTGTACTTGCTGTTTTTGTATACTTAGCTTAGAAGACACAACTGTATTGGTATGTTTTACTTTTGCACTTAATGTGTTTTAAGAACATGCTGCTGATTATTGTTTTCCTATTTGGTGGCCTCCTCCAGATTATGCCCATCATCATTTCTACAGCACTACCTCTACTCAAGGCCAACTATATAAATACTTGACTCTTTATTTTGTGAATGGTGAGCCAACTCTCTCGGAGCTTAATTCAAAACTTTATTCCATTCTACTAGTAAACACGTAGCTCTAAATTTTGGTTTTAACATTGCGACATCTGCTCTGAGTCCATAGCTGAGAATTGCTGGTGTGCTTTATAATCATGAGCTTTCTGTTACAATGATTCATTAAGGTACACATCAGTGCAGATTGATGCATAGCTTTAGACTAGGGCATTTATATGTTAAGGTTGGTTGGTCGTTGCACTGGAGAAATCATTATCCAGCTGTACCTTTGTGATGTACTTAAGCTTAATATCGACCACCAGATGGCCGCCAGGTACTTCTGTCTGCAGTCTGTTCACTCTTGTGCTATACTCTCTACTATGATCCGAACCGACAGAAAGCAAAAGTGATCACATCTGAACCAGCGAGGTACTTCTGTCTGCAGTCTGTTCACTCTTGTGCTATACTCTCTACTATGATCCGAACCGACAGAAAGCAAAAGTGATCACATCTGAAACAGCGAGCTTCACAGAGTTATCCGTAAATTGATGCTTTTGTTGTTTGTAGGTCTGTTCTATGGATTTTTTTTTTTGTTGTTGTTTTAAGAATTGATTTGAGACATTAAACCTTTTACCAGGTCCATACATCTGAATATGTCCACATATACTACAAATACTATATGCCTGTCCTTTTATGAAAAAAACGTTAAATATATAATGTGTCAAGAGCAGGCATTCAATACAAAAAAGAAAGGAATAGTTGGAGATTTTTTTAAAGGGCCTTATGGAGATTTGGAGCTTTCTGTCCAGTTTCAAAATCTAGTAAGATATAGTTGTGTTGGGCTAGCCATAAGTTGTTGCGCTGTCGCTGTTGTAGTAATTCCTCAATGAATTCTCTTTTAAGCATAGCAGTCTTCCAAGTGTAGGAACAGCCATCTGTGGTGATAACTTTATCTGTCAAGATATTCACCTGAAGGGCCTCCAACAGATTGGCGAGATCACTCGCTTTCGCAGCTGCTGTGACCAGAGAAGTGGAGAGGACAACGGAAGCTAAAGCAATGGTTTACCTGATCTTCTGAGCCTCGTCGGTCGTCGCTTCTTCTTCTGTAAGCTGCTGTAAGGAACATTGACTGTTTCTTACAAGATCAATCGCAATATCGTGAACAGGTATGTTTCAAAACCTATCTTGTATAGATTTTATTTTTTTATATAGCTTCTTTATCTCCCATCTTGGACTTAGTATAAGAATATCAGGAAAAAAAAATGGAATTAGATTTACAGGTGTGCGGGGTGCGGGGTGCTCCAATGGGGTCCCATTATTCCTTAGCAGAAACTGGAATCATGTGCTCCCTTTTGAGCGAGCACAGACAAGAATAATCTTAGTTGGGTTACTTTGTAGAGCTACACTACACGAAAAGGAACGGCCGAACTATACAAATAAGCGCAGAAGTAGACACGCATGCGTGCCTGTACAAAGATTCTGAAATGAACAGATGTTAGTTCGTTTTATACACACACATATAGAGCAAAGATGGGGGGTGCTTCCAACAACGCCTCCGCGTTGTCTGACCAACCGACCCGATTATAGTAAAGCTTAAGCTCTTCCTTAATTCCCAAGCGCGCGGATGGCCCTTCTCTCTGACAGCACCTTTGTGATATGGTACCAGCAGGCACAGCACAGCAAGCGGCGAGCGGCGCTGTGGGTCTCGTCATTACATCTTTTTCCCCGGACACCACCCCGGCTGCACAGCTCACTCCAGCTGAAAGAAGCACGCCATGGCAGAGGAGAAGAAGAAGCTTAAGCACAAGCACAAGGAGAAGGGGAAGGAGAAGGAGAAGCAGACGGAGCAGGCGGCGCACTTCAAGCCGTGCGCCGACGTGAAGGGCATCCGGTTCGGGGGCCAGTTCATCGTGAAGTCGTTCACGGTGCGGCGGGCGTCGCCGCTGGAGCTGCTGCGGCTGCTGGACATCCCGCCGTCGTACCTGAGCGAGTGCCAGAGCCTGCCGTTCCCGTCCACCACCACCTACATGCCCACCAGCTTCACCATCCTGGCGCACCAGGCGTGGCACACGCTGACGCTGGGCCTCGGCACCAAGAAATCCAAGGTGGTGCTCTTCGTGTTCGAGTCCGAGAGCATGAAGGCGGCCGTGGATCAGCTGTGGCCCGCCATGATCCCGCTCGGGGACGTGAACAAGAAGCTCATCCGCGGCCTCACCGGCAGCGAGATGGCGCGGTTCAAGTTCCGGAAGGGCTGCCTCACCTTCTACGTCTACGCCGTGCGCCGGCTGGGCGCTGCCGGGTTCATGTGCGCAGACGACCTTCGCAGGATCCTGCAGTCGGTGGTGGATCTCAAGGACTTCCTGGACCACACCGCCATGCTAGCCATCCCGAGCCAGAAGAGCATCACTCTGCAGTCCCGGTCCGCGGTGGCTCACTGAGAAGTGACCACACGGCGCATCGCCTCCTCCTCCTCCGCTCCGATGGAGCGCCACAAGAACCTCTCGATCGGTTCAGCATCTCAGAACAGGTACGGCCGGCCTGTAACCTTCAGCGGGCCTCATTCTTTCTCTGCTCGATTCGTTTGTTCAGTGTCGGTGCCAGTGTTCACCTCACCTCCTCAGCTGGGAGAAGCTGTATAGATCTGTTGAGCAAAAAGTGTTTCAGCAAATCAAGCATAGTTTTTCTTAATCACAAAGGCAATTTTCCTTCCATAGATCTTACATTTTGGTATAGCCTCGTCCCCTGAAATAATCAATCAATGAAGCCATCTGTTCCATGGCACTTTCTGGCCGTACTGGAACAGCACTTGGTAGCTACGGTACATTACGGGTCCTTGGAATTTCTGCGCTCCCATACTACTACAGTCCCTTTCCTCCCTACGACCCTACACTCATTGCTTCACGGAATTGTGATCTCCTTTTCTTTGTAGTACCAGAATTGCACCCAACTGCAAATTGCACAGCTGTTTCTCTCTTTCTTTGGGACACTGTTGCTTGTTAGGATTGCGAAATGGATGTGTCAGTGTTTCGCTTCAATAAATATGGAGCTGTCAGGACTCAATTGAGGAAAGTGAATGCTACAGGATCACATCCCAGAGATCTACTTCTCTCTTTTGTGAAGAATCTTTTTATGGTGGACGTAGCCATCATATGTAACTGGTAGAAAAAAAATGTACATATGCTATCCTTTGACCCTATTTGGGGGGTTACACCAATCTTTTCGAGCATTTGCTCCCGCAGCAGAAAATTTTTGACCAGGAATCCCCATAGAAATGGAATACGCCCGGCAGGACAGACGCGGGTTCTGCCGCCTTGATCATGGGGGAGGTAAAGTTTGTTGGGCAGGACACTCGATTCAGTGACGTGCATGATGAGTGGTTGAGCGGCATGGGCCACCCACTACGCCCTAAATCATGAGGAACAAAAGCCGCCTCCGGGTCGCGCGGTGCAAAAGGACGGTGCAGTCCCTGCATTTTTATTTTTTTGAGAATGCAACCTGCTTGTACTGCTAAACCATTGCTTACCGAAATTTTTAATTGTACCTAAGGTGATTCAAGGCGAATTCTCGCCAATCTGTTTATCAGTAGGTGGTACTCTATAAATTATTATCGAGTTGCCTTATGTATGGATATGTATGTGTATTTTGGATGGTCAATTTTACAAACCAGCAAAGCGTGCATATACTTTTACAACGTGCGAATAGCATGAAAAGGAGAGAGTGCAATGCTGTGCAGTGCAGAGCTAAGCATAAGGCTACTCTTCATGTGGGTCCAGATTAGTTTGGCACAACTTGAGATTGTGCAGAATCTGTTTTTTTGAAAAATGGTATAAAAACAGCTAATTCACTTCATTCTTAAAAATGTTTATTGATAAGCTACAAAAACATACTCCCATTTGGCATGCTTTCTACTTACCTTTGAAAAAAAAAGGGAATAAATTGTGCCAAATCAAATCCCTACCAAATGGGGCCTAAGGCCTCCAACTAGACATATTGGATCTTTTTTAAAAAAAAAAAGTTTTAGCTTCATGTTCCTCCGTCCAAAAATATAAATCCTTTAAGGCTTTAATTAGATTCATTCATTGTTCACTGAATATCGTTATATATGTCTTATTTATCAACATCCATCGGAATGTGAACGGATAGAAAGAAAGTCAGGATCGGAGCTATATTTTAGGATTGAGGGAGTACATTCTTTTCTAAAGATGCAATATACTACACTGGAACAATGGCCAACACCACCCACCCCACTAGCCATGACACATCAATATGCACAAATATATCACTGCATTGATGTACACATGAACTTAAAAAAGAAAGAAAATATTAAAGAGTTAAAAACAGCTCCAATTTGCAGCTCGAGTAGTCATTCTTGGAGCTTGTTTCATAATGTTGACTCGTAGCAGACCCAAAGCTTAAGCCAAATTCATCTCGGCAGAACAAGAGAAGAGAGGTACTCTTGTTCAAAGCTGGTCAAAGCTATAGCCGAGTCTTTACACGGTGCTTCGGAGGTGTTTACAGGGGTATGGTGTGCGTGCGTGTGTTCATAGGGGTGAGTGTACGTGCGTGTTTGTGAGTGTCTGCGTTGTATTGTGTATTCGCAAAAAAAAAAAAGAAAGCTATGACTAGAAACAAAAATTCCACCAGTGGGGCACAATCACAAATCACCGGACAAGAGTAGCCAAAATCAATGGCTACACGCAGCCATTACGAAGCAAGAGTAGCATGGCAGGCACAATCACCGTGTCATATACTATACCCAACTACCGTCAACCGGAAAGGCCAAAATTCAATGGCCACAGCTATTACGAAGCAGAGAGTAGGATGCCAGTCACAAAGGGGTAGCATGACCCCTGGAAGACTCCAACAATTGACGCGAGGGAACCGGATCCATCCATCGCCGCCGCGGCCGGGATCGCCAGGTTGTGCCGGTGAAGGATCTGCGCGCAGCCAGATTCAGGCAGTGCTGCTCGCTCGCTCCACAATTCTCGAATCTCGGACCACATTTTTGGCCGCTCGTCGTGTACTACAATTCTAGCAGAACGGTAGCTGGCTGGCTGATGGGTTGTCGGCGTCGCACGAGGTTTGGCAATTTGCCGAGGCATCCCCGACATGCCCATCTAATTTCCGGGGGGGCACCGTCGCACCGGTCTCGCGCCGAAGGAAACAAACACACCTAAAACCTGATTGACGCCCCGGCCCCCATCGTCCGTCGACGTCGTGCGCTCGACCGGATCGACCGTCAGCTTGGAACCGTGACGATGGGAGATCGAGCTCCAATCATGGAACTCGCCGGGGGCCGCTCCGCCAGATGCGTTGCGAGCCGACCGTGCAAGGAAAGCGGATGGGGACGTATTTTTATGCCCATGCGCGGCTGCGGCTGCCAGGTCGTCTACCCTGGTTTGGGTTTGGTGTGCGTCGCCCATGGCGGTTCTGCGGTTGGCAATAGCAACTGGCGCGCGCATGTTCTGCTAGGCTGCAGGTGGCCCTTTTCCTGGCCGTTCTCTCGATCCGTTCTTTGCAGGCGCCATCCAAAATCCGTGCGTGCGATGCGATCATGCGAATGGCTGGAGACTTGTTCCTCTGCCTGCGACCTGCGTACGTCCTTTGTTCCGGTGATGTTTCGTGGCGCTGTAGCCTGTAGTAGACAACGGGGTTCTGGACTACCCTCTGGTACGATCGGATGATCCGTCTGATGGTGTGGAGTCGGACGGGGGAGGGTCAAAACTCAAAAATGAAGAGTGGTCCGACGTTGTGGCGCAACGAGACGACGGGCGCTGGTTCAGTTTTCGTTTTTTTTTTTTAATATTACAAGTCCATTTTTAAATATTTATCTATTTTTGAATTAAAAAATATTAAAATATAAAGTCGAGGGAGTATATGTATATCAGTGTGCTACAAGCCAGCCTATGCGAGTGCGCCCGTGTACAACTCTCTCTCTCTCTCTCTCTGGGTTTTGGCCTTAAAATTTGTTTATTGTTGTTATAAACGGAAATTTATATAGGCTTTATTATCGAATAATGCTTTTGATTTGCTCCTTCGCTCTCACCTTTCGGTTTTCATGTTTATCAGACCAGACGTTGATGATTGGATTTCCGCGGTAAAGCTGATTGGTGGTTGCCACTGCCAAACTACTGACATGTGACATGGAAGATTATTTAAGTCGTTGGTGGTGGCTCCCAGAGAAAAGACCACATAAAATGGGCTGTAACTGGAGCGGCCCACTAGTCTTTGGTTGTTCAAACAGACGCACGTCATATTGGGCTCAGTTGTCCAAGCCTTCCAGGTCGCTCTTTTCAGCGACGCGGGGCGCCGCCCCGCCCCGCCCCGCCCCGCTCGCCGGCGCGGAACCGCCTTTCGTGGGGGGCCTTCGTCTTCAATTCCGTTCTGCTTGGCGGTTCTGTTGGAGGGCTGATCCGCTAGACTGCTACGCGTCCACGTCGCATCGCTCCGCCTCTTCAAATTCGAAGGGCGAACCCCTCCCCTCCCCCACCCCCAACGGTTCCACCCTGCCGGCCGCCGCTGACCGCCGCGTGACGCCCGCGGCCTCGCTCCGATGGAGACCGGTGTCACACCCGCCCGTTCCGCCGCGCCCTCTGAGCAGCCGGTGCGCGTCCTGCTGCACGTGCGCCCGTTCCGCCCCTCGGAGACCGCCTCTACAGCGACATCGCCCTGCGTCTCCGTCCTTCGCAGACACCCCGGCGGCGAGGTCACCGTCCAGCTCAAGGACGAGCCCACCAGGTACAACTCCTCGTCCGAGCCCATCATCAGCGTACGGCCTGGAGCCCTTGGGGTCGTCCCTGCTCTAGTTTCAGATCGTCACGATCGGCAGCACTATTTAAAGCAAAAATTACCTGGAATTAGTGAAGTGCTTACACTGAAATTCATTCTGTCAAAATGCAAGTTGTTATCCCGCTACTAATTCATTGCTTATTCAGATGAGGGCTCCGGGCGTTCTAGAATGTTTCACGGACCTTGCTTATTTGCTTTTGTGTACTGTCATTTATGCAGTCGCAGTGAGCGCTACAGGCTGGATGCCTTCTTCGATCAAAAGGACAGTGTCCGCCGGATATTTGATCAGGAGGTAAGCGCAGTGATCCCAGGCATCTTCAAAGGCATTAACGCTACGATTTTTGCCTATGGGGCAACCGGCAGCGGCAAAACCTACATCATGCAGGTGCCTATATTCTCTTGACCGCAGTGTGTTTGGCAAAGCGCCACTACTGGCAAAACAATGTTTCACTAAACCTGTGCTGCACAGGGGACGGAGGATTCTCCGGGGCTAATCCCCTTGGCGGCTTCCACCATCCTGGAGCGCTGTACTGGCACATGGTGCTATGTTGAAATCTCGTACTATGAGGTATACATGGAACGATGCACTGATTTGCTGGAGCCCAAAACAGAGAAGATCATGGCACTGGATGACAAAGATGGCAACATGCAGCTAAAGGGATTGAGCTGGGTAATGTGAAGCATATTTGTGGTTATTGCATGGTCTGCTAAAATCTAGATTGTTGCTTATTGTTATCCTTTAATGGCTGAAGGTTCCTGTGCGATCTATGGAGGAATTCCAGGTGCTCTATGATATAGGCGTGCAGAGGAGAAAAGTTGCCCACACTGGACTCAATGATGTTTCCAGCCGGAGTCACGCAGTGCTATCTCTTAGGGTCAAATCTGAGGTTGTGAAAGGAAAGATTAACCTCATTGACTTGGCTGGTACGTACATCTCTATCGATTGAGCCGCACACATGATTAACGTTTATTCTTCTAGTTTAACGCAGGTTGTGTTTGATTATTGTTTCTAGGTGGCGAGGACAACAAGAGGACTTTCAATGAGGGGATCCGCCTTCAAGAAAGCGCTAAGATCAACCAGTCTTTGTTTGCCTTATCCAACGCAATGTCAGCTCTAAACAAGAATGAGCCCCGAATACCATACAGAGAGAGTAAATTGACCCGCATACTACAAGATTCTCTAGGAGGCAGTAGCCGTGCTGTGATGATAGCTTGCCTGGTGACTTTCCCATTTTTTTACAGATCTCTCACCTTGTAAAACTTGACTAATTGTTGTTTGTTATTTCAGAATCCTGCAGAATACCAGGAGTCAGTTAACATAGTAAGTCTGGCTGCGCGTTCGCGCCATATTGGGAATTTCACAAGTTCAGCAAGCAAGCAAGAAACTCCCAGGGTCAAGATTGACATGGAAGCCACATTACGAGCACGGTTGGAATCAAAGGGAAAAACAAAGAGCATCCAAAGAATGGAGGGTCTTCTTTCTCCGGTTGCAAGCAAGACTACATTATCTATTAGCCACATGAAACAACCAACATCTTCCAGAATCTCTTGTAGAGCTAAGGCAATGGATCAAGATGGTGGTATAATCAAGAAGTTAGTATTTTTACCATTTTGTGTTTATATCTAATAGGTAGAATCGGCCTTCGGCCTAGCACCAGTTCTTCCTTTTCTGAAGTAAGTAAGCACTACATGGAACCATAGTTCTTATTTCTTTGTCTTCTGCTGCACAGGATACCTTTTGATCCAGCAGTTAATGTTCCCACTGAAAACGCATCACAAGAGCACATGCAAACCGAAGTAAATACACCAAAGAAAGGTACAGTGGAAAATTGCAGGAGGCACTGTATTTGTGTGAAATAGTGGTTATGAAATTTACAAACAGTGGAAACTGAGACTTGAAACCTACTTGCAATTTACTGACAGCAAACTCTGAGTTTTTTTGCCTGTGTTTTCTTGTGTGCGTCTGATATGTAAATTATTATGATGCAGTGGTGCTTCCTTCAGCAACACCGTGCAAAGAAAAGCAGGAAGCTTCTCTAAGGAAAGTTCTTTCACCAATTTCTTCAAACGTGGTGCCTGTGAAGCAGCATTGCCCCATTTTATTGGAGCCCCAAACTCCAACATAGTCGAGAAGAACCCTGGTGCAACACCGCTAGATAAATTCAATGAGCTAGGGTCTAGCCTAAAGGTTTGTATGATTCCTCTTCTAATTCCATAGACGAGCTATTTGCTTCAGTCTAAGATTTGGTAATTAAAGTTATGAATTTTCAGGAAACTCTTATTCAGCAGTACCTTGAAGTCTTAAATGTTGCAGACAAGTAAGTACAAACCCTACAAACTTTTTCGTTGGCACCCCAATGTTATTCTGCCTGGTCATCTATGTTTGAGTCAAGGGCTCAAGGCGTGAACATAAACAGAAAACTGATAGTGGGAGTGTCTGTGGGTGGACTCATGGTTCTACCCCTTTTTTTCTTCTTCTTTAATGTAATGATATGCAGCACTCATTCGTGTGTCACAAAGAAAAATGAGTTTGAAAGTCCCACCCTGTAATTGTGTCATTTATACCCTCATACACTTGATTTATCTGCAAATTCTATGTACTATTTCTAATCCTCCAACTTACAATAAAAACATTAGAAATACCAAAATAATAACTAGACACCCTGACAGTTGAGGTGTCGGTTTGAATTAGTGGCCGAGCTGCATTTTTTCTCATTATGAGACTTCAAGGGTGAAATAAGAATCATTCCATCGGTTCAAATGAGAGGCCAAGCTACATTTCTTCTCATTATGAAATTTCAGCAATAAATAAAGAATCATGCAGTTCTTAGTTGTTTTCATGTCAATGAAACTCTAACAATTGGATTATTAATCTATAGAACACATGAAATTATGTTCTTAGGCTGACTTATATCTCCACATATTCAGTTTTTTTTTCCCAAGTTTTTCTTTCTAATGTTTCTCATCTTTCACCTATGACACAGGGAAGAGCTACAGCAATTGAAAGTATGATCCATGACTCTTTCACCTATGATCACGATTGTTTCAGCTTTTTTTTCGCCAGCTAACTTTCTTGTTTGTGTTTTACTATTTTTTTGTTAGGGAATTGGCGCAAGGAGAGCAGAGTATATTCTGGGTTTACGGGAGGGCTCACCAAGACCATTCAAAACCGTAAGACTTCGTAGACTATGAAACATGCAGATATTTTTCAAAATGAAAAGGGGAAAATAACGCATATTTTGAAATGACCTTCTAACACAATTGTTTATACAGCTTGCAGATTTGGAAAAGATCGGCCTCTCATCAAAACAGGTAATTTTTGTGTCATATCTTGCGGCATTCTCTTTCGCCCACTTATATAGCACCTATAATGCCTTTGACTTTCTTTGTCTTTCTGCACTTTTAGATCCAAGGCATCCTTACGAAGATGGCCCCTGGAATCTTCAAATGATCGCCAAAATGGATGAGCAGTGGTTTCTGTGATGCCGCAGAAGTTAGTTCAATCTTTCATGGTGACTTCAGGTTCAGGCAGTGTCCTGCTGCTTAGTAACTCTGTAGAGTTGTAGCTGAACAAATAACTCTGTAGAATTGTGCTGCCGCTACTTTTACATGAAGCAATGAATTGTGCCTCTATGTTGTTGGCTGGTTGCAGAATGCTACCCGGTACATGTACATAATGGTGTTTTTCCTGAAAACGAGCTAATCTCTTTTCTGAGCATTAGTTGTTTGAATAAAAAACAGATCTAAAGCCTAAACCGAACTGTGACAACTGCTACTTTCATGCGGAGCATTGAGTTTCATGCGTAGCAATGAATTGTGCCTATCAGCCTATGTGTTGTAGTATACTCCCTCTATGTTCTTTTTTATTTGGAGCTTCTTAGTTAAAAATGAATTGACGGCAACACATTTGAGAACGAAAATATTGCTGCCCTGTATATGTGTGCGTTTTTCGGAGAGGTGGTCTATTATGAGCTTAGTTAAAAAAACAACCCTGAAGCCTAAATATATAAATAAATATAAAAAAAGAAGGGAATTCATCTTCACGCATTCCGTCGTCGTCGTTTCGCCCTCTCGCGCCCCCGTCCGCGGCCTCTGTCTGACTGTCTGTGCCACGACAATACTAGCACTCACGCGCTCTTCCTCCTGAGTCCTGACAGTTTTTCCGATCCTATTCTCACGCGGACGCGGGCGCGGACACGTCTGGTGTGGTAGCACACAGGGACAATCGAACACGCCAAGACCACCACCGAGAGCAGATGTACCGTACCAATTGAGGTCCCTATTATACGAGGCTACGACGACGCCCTCCTGATGCACACCAGTGTCCAGTGACCTCGCACAAGCACCATCTGCCCGCAGACATTCTCCGCCGTCCTCAACGCCGAGTCCAAACTTTGTCGCAGCCTAAACCGAGGCCTCAGGTGAGCTTGGTGACATCCGTACTATCCGTATTGCCTATTCTCGTTGAATCCATCAACCGCAGCAGTGTATAGCACGATCTGGCATGCATGAAGTAATTATTTTTCATAAACTGGCATGTATAAAATTATCTCTAGATGCACCTGTAATGGAGTTACCAACTCACCATTTGCGTTACTTTTGGTTTGGGTGCGTGAAGCTAGAAGACGCACATGAACCCTTAGATAGTAACCAATACCTGAGATTAGATCAACAACGTACCTCATATCTCTACTTCTCTACTACCTATTAAGCACATAGTGAATCCTTCACGCGTTCTGCCCTTCGCTCCCGTGGCCTCGCGCCCCCGTGCCCCCGCTCGCCCTCGCCTCGCCCCGCGCCCCCCGCCCGAGAACCTCGCCTCCATCATCCCCGGCTCCCATGCGCCCCCACCTCCGAGATGGTCGCCCCCGCTCTCAGACCCACTCCTGAGTCCTGCCCACCACTCCGCGCAGGTCCCGCACCCATCCCCACCCACCATCCTCCTCGAGACAGGCGGAACGTGAACTCGCCCTCGCGCCGCCATGTTCTCCTCCCACAACATGCATCCTCGGCAGTCCCATCTCTGCCGTTGTCCCGCAGCAACGTCACCTGATCAGTTGCCATCTCCTCGCCCTCAGGCCTCATCCCCTACCCGCATCATGTTGCCGCCTTGTCGGCTGCTGCCCGCTGAGCCCCAAATCCGCCACCACCTGGCGCCTGTGCCTCCGCCCGTCACCTGTGGCCCGGCCCTACCGTATGTTCCGCGCCCGTAGCAGTAGCACCGGGCACCGGCGAGGTGCCTCCACACCTGTCATCGCGCTACGGATGGTGATACGTAGAGACGGTGGCGGAGGCAGTCCCATCGAGAAAAGCCCACCCCTTTCCCCTGCTGCTCCGATCGTCTTCATCCGTGAGACCGTGAATCCCCTCCTTCCCAATCCCCAAATTAGTCATCTCCTCCCAGACTCCCACCACCACTTCTCTCTCCCTCGCCGAAAGCCAGGAGCAGCCAAAACCCCTTCCTCCGCTCCAAAGCAAACGCGGGACAGCAACCAGGAAGCAACAGCACCACTAGCCTGCTGCAGCACCATCCTCTCGGGTTTAATTCATCCGCCATGCGGGACAACAGCCAAGAAGCAACAGCAGCCGCAGGCCGCAGCTGGTTGAGCGCAGCCTCAGAGAGGTCGATGTGGGCATCCCCGGCAACGATGACGACGAGGTCCAGAAGGTTCCTCCCCTGGAGCCTGGCCAAGGCAGTTGGTGAGCACCGCATTCAAGGAGCTTTCTTTTTTTTTATATTCTTTGACAGCCAGAAGTTTATCTCTCATTCGTTAGCCACACCGTTCAGTAAGCAGTATATACATACAGGACATTGGGATTTAGGAACTGATGGCTGCCTTGGTACTGGTCTGCAAACCACTTCCGTGTCTTTTCTTCGAGTATTGTGTGGTACAAGTGGAGAAATTATTTAGTTCATAAAGTAGATTCGTGTGCTTTGCTTTGGTGTGTCTTGATCATTGTGTTAATCTCAGAAATTTATAACCATGCAGATTTGTTGATCAGTATATGATTCTGTGATTAATAGGTAGTAGAGATTAATGTAAATGGTCTACTGAACAATCATGGAAATAATAAGTCGTAAGCGTGTTAGGGTATGTTGAGATTAGTTGTATTCTGATTGGGCATCTTTTATGTTTGGTTAATTTTTGGCGGAATTGTTTCTTGAATTTTTCTTTTTAATTGTTATTTGACTAACTAAAATTCTAGGTAATATTAACTAAGTGCTTCTAATTTATATTCACTTAATTATGAATTTAGTATATATCAATTCTTGAACTATGCGTTAATTGAAGATCTCAATGGATTTTCACAGGCGGCACATTCATCGTATGTTTTCTATTTTTGTTGTTAATAGGAAACTCCGGCACAGGTGGACTGAGGGTGTGATTGGTTTGTGGCCAAAATGTGCCATGCCAAAATTTTGGTAGCATTCAACCAAGCAAGCCCTGAGTTCTCTTTAATTTGTCCATATGCTCACCCGCACCCTCACCAAATTCACGGCGAGTCAGCGACGCATGCCCGGGCCTGCTGAACTCCATTACCAGTTTGTCATCCTCCCGCTCCAGGCTCTTCCCTCCCCTTGTTAGCCTTATTATGGTTTTTCTTTTTAGAATTGTTGAACTCATTAAGAACTGTGAAGACACACAGGTGCGAGGGCACACAATGACGGACAACAACACACTGGGGTCTCACTCCATACTAGATGTAGCAGAATATGTTCAGACCTCGTCGTCATGTTACTGCATGTTTTTGTTCCATCTGCTATCACTTCAGGCTTTAGCACGTGGAGCTTCTGTCTTTTGCGCCAGCCACCTTCTTCCTTTTGCCCTCTCTTTGTGCTTTGAAATCCTCATGTCTGAATTTGTTTGTTCTTAACATTACCAGATATCAGCCGATGTGCCGAGAAAAATGATGATCCAAGCAAGGCCAATGATAAGGATTTCCTGGCATCCTACTTCACATAGAAAGCTATCAAAATAATTTGATATGGAGAAGTAATTTCTATTGAACATGCACTTAATAGAAAATTGTAATATTGCATTGACTATCATACGATTGGTGCCTGATGTTTGAATTTTTTGTGTTTAGATCACTTGCATGTTTTTGTACTATATATACTTGCCTCCATGTTCATTAATGCAGCGAGGGCACCGGTAACATAATATATCATTCTTTTTTGCTCTATAAATAGGTTATAATCATCTATGTCAACTTATTTGCATGATATCTTCCTGCAATACTTTCTATGTTTCAAATCATCAGCTTGTCATTTCTTCACTGATCATGCTTCACCATGCTTCTGCTTTTTATTTAATATATGCAATGTGGGAAGATGTTGTAAACTATACACCGCATGCATTTTCTGAAATGCTAGCTCAAACATAGTGACAGGGTATTTGTTATTTTTTTGTAAAAAGGTATTTTAGTAGGAGAGTAAAGTGCGACACGTCACCAAATGGACTGTATACTAAATACAAGTTCCTTCTGTGTTATATATGCTATAAATATTGCTATTGAATTGAATCTGTCATGCAACGGCTTTACTTTTCAACAGGATTTATTGCATTTATAATTGATGGATTGGAGGGCAGCAATCCCTAAGAAAAACTTATTGCAATAAAATTCTGTTGCCCCCAGGGCCTTGGCTGTTCGATACAACACAGGAGCATATATATGTATCAATCCGATTTTGTTTGATTTGCGGTATCAAATGTGTAACTTTTTTTTGTTTGCCCCTATTTTATAGAATTTGCGGTACAAAATGTGTAAGGATAGCGTGTTTTTCCCGTCGCAACGCATGGGCATAGACCTAGTGTATATATATTTATATATGATTTGGACCACAGTGGACCCATGGGCTAGCCAAATGTCTTAGGTCTACAAAACAAGTGTATAGAACAGTAGCAAAACAACAATAAGTCTGTACACCCGTGTGGCTTTCTGTTGCGCCAGATATCATCTTTCAGTTTTTTGACCTAACAAGGGTCAAATAAAAAAGAAAAAAAATACATTGGCTCCTATCACAATGTACGAGCATAGACTTATTCAACTGAAAAGTGTGAAATAAAAAACAAAGAAAAAATAGATTGGCTTTCGTAGCAACGCATGGGCATGGACCTAGTTTAGATACATGTGAAGTAGAATTTTGATACAATGAGTAAACAATAAATAAAAAAAACTCATGTGCCCCTTCCACGCACGGGGAGAGGATCGCTCGCCCTAATTGGGCGAGCGAGCGATCACGAACCAGGAACCCGGACAGGGCGCTGATTCAGTTTTCATTTTTTTAATATTATCTGAATATTTGTAGTATGCTAATTCACTTTTAAATGAAAAACATTAAATATAGAAAAACATAGGAAGTATATTATTTTGCTACAAGCTAGCCTATGCACGACTGCGCCCGTGTACAATGAAAGTATATATCACGGGGGCTTCTTTTGACCGACGAGATAGCGCTCTTTCTCTTCTGGGTTTTGGTCTTAAAACTTGATTAATGTTATTAATCGGGAATCTATAGGCTTTATCGAATACAGTAATGCTTTTGACTTGCTCCTTCGCTTTCACCTTTCGGTTTCTCTCTTTCATTTTCATCAGACCAGATGGTTGATGATTGGATTTCCACGGCAAAGCTGATTGCCCCTACCAAACTACTGACATGTACGGAAGATTAATTAAGTCGTCGGTGGCTCTATGAGAAAAAGACTACATGAGCCAACTTATCATTTAGTGCAATTTTAAATCAATTTGAAAGTTGATTCAAAATTTTTTAGTACATGATTTAAATGTTAGGGATGTAAAAAAGTTTTATACATATGGTTTGAAAGTTTCCAATCCCATGATTCCAAAATTTGCACATATGATTTTATATATTCTTCATTTCAAAGTAAAAGAGGCTGGATTGGCCTTGGGGTGATCTCGTACTTTCTTCATTCTAAAGTATTTGAATGCTAGATATAAAATTTTTATATTTAACTTCAAGTATAGAGATGAAGGATTTTTTTTAATATAAAATTTTATTTTATTAATCTTGGATATAGAGGTTCTAGCATATAACTTAGTAAATGAAATAGTAGAAACTCTTTAATATATAATTTGAATGTTTTAACTTTGTGATTGAATTTTTTTCAGTTGAACTGTAAAGTTTTTTAATTGTTATTTTAAAGCTTCATAATGTATAAAGTTTTAATATATAAATTCGCAAAATTGTTAAAATTTTGGTTACAGAGGTTCAAACTTTTGAATACATAATTGACCTTTCGTTCGATGTACAAACATTGTACGTATTTATTTGACCTAAAATTAAATATATACGAAGTTTTAGATGTTTAATGTAATTTTTTTATTTTTAGATAAAAAGTTTTTCAATATGCAGAGTAGATACGTAAACTATATATGAAACAGAAAAAATGGTAGAGAATAAATGAAGCGTGTGCGACAGAAAAATACGGGATAAAACATGGGAGCAGATCGATACTCCGTTCTGACTTTCTAGAACGGCCACAGGATACGTGCAGAGGGAAATGAAATGATGAATGAAAATAAACACACGTGGCAGGAGGTTGATACAGCATGAAACGGTTTGATAAGCAGACAAGGGAACGGCCCAGCTGCCAATTCCCGCGCGCGTTGCGATTTGTTCCAGCGCCCGCGCGCAGAGCAAGCGCGCCGGGCCGTAACAGAAGCGGTCCACTAGTCTGGATTCTTCAAACAAATGCACTGTCATATTGGGCTCAAGCCTTTAAGGTAGCTCTAAGTTGACTTCTGAACTGTTCTCGCTCCTTTTATTTTTTTCATATCACCAGCAATCACTTACACCAACTTATTATCACAATTAGTAGAAAACATCACATTGTTAGCAAAACCTAGCCACAGTGTACACATTTCCCGCTGCCAGGAAAATGTTGGGCAGAGGGATGGATGGGAGATGGAGGAGACGACTAGAGGTAGGGGACAAGCCTGGATGGGTTCCATGGGCAAGAAAGAGAGAGCTGGGAGACCCCACGTAGACCGACATATTGCTAGGGTGGTATGTCCACATAAGAAAATGCTGCACATGTGCTTGGGATTTGGATCGCGGGTAAACATCTTTATTACATATAGAATCTAGACATACACTTTAGAAATTTATAGATCTAGATGGTAATCCAGAATAAATGTAAAGACGTCGCATGCAATTCACTCCATTGTTCTTCTCTCATTACTATCTCAATTTCTTCTCTCGCCTCTATCTCAATTGGTTATTGTTCTAGTACTGTTACAGACGATCGAATAGGGTTGAGCTCATCATATCGTGTATATGGCCATGCTTAGTAATGTAAAGGCATTACAGTAGGCGTGGAGTTTAAATACACTCCTTTCATATGCCATTTGACTTTTAAACAACAAATTTGATTATTCATCTTATTCAAAAAATTATAATAATATGAAAGGTTTAAGTCATACTTTGAAGGATATTATACAGTAAACTTAAATCAAAGTGAAAAATATATTTTTTAAAAATAGGACATAGTCAAAATTGATATTAAAAAAAATCAAACGAACGGATGAGTAAGTAGGAGAATCGGTGGGTGGGTGAGCTTAGGCTGTCTCCAGCAGAGCGTCTATGGATATGATTGGTAGAGTGGCCACGGAAGATCTGGCTAGTTCCATGGAGCCAGGCTAGAGTAAGTCAAGAGGGTTTGTTTGGTTCATATTGGCCAGATCAAATGTACAATGGAATAATTTGTTTGATTGTCTTGGCTGAATCATTGGCCAGACCAAGTGCATCATCGTCTTGCTCGCCTCCTCCTCCTGCACTCTCCTCCCACGCCGACAATTCCTCCTCCCTCATTGCTCACCCTGGCATCCTCGCCCCCTCCGGCCCTGTGCCCGTCCCCTGCGTCCACCGCCACCGACAAAGGCCTCGCCTCCTCCTGCGCTCTTCCACGTCTGCCGGAGTTGGAGGATCCGGTGGTGCGCGTGGAGGTGGAGGACCCGGCGGTGCATGCGTAGGAGGAGCCACCATGTTCGGATCTGGAACCGCCGGCGCAAGTGGAGGAGGAGGAGGCAGCGGTGGCCGAATTCGAAACCGACGGTGTGCGGAAGCGGAGGAGGGAGACACGCAAAGGCGGAGTATGGGAGGAGGAAGGCGAGCAGGGAAAGCGACGTGCGGAGGCGGAGAAGGAAAGCGAGCAGGGAAGGAGCGCGTGGTGGCCAGCGCGCGCCACCTCGGGCCAGGCCAGGGAAGAACGCTCGTCGCGTGTGTTCAATCCGAGCCAGGCTATGGGGCACACGGGGGCTTATTTGGGCCTGGCTAGGATGGCTGGCTAGATAACCAAACAAGCTGAAGTTGTGCGAAGTTAGACTGGCTCAGGAGTTAGCCACCCTACCAAACAGACCATATATGATTGTTTATATAGTATAATAACGAACTATTTCTTCGTAATGAAAAAACACCTAGTTCTTCCTAATCTGGGCTTATTTTTTTTGGCTACACCGTAAACAAAGTTGTGTTTAAAATAAGCAACAGAGATATAAACGCTCTGGTGGAAACGGCCTCAAGACCTGTCACCTCCTAGATTTCGCACCAACATTGGCGATTCGTCACCCTAAACCTTTTTTCCGTGAATTAAAACTGCAGGTTTTGATTTTTTTTATTAAAAAGAAATGGCAGCATAATCCGAGGTGGCGGTCCTGCCTTTCGTTTCCGTTCTCCTTAACTTAGGCTATCCCCAACTATAAAGTAAAAATGTTAACTAAATACTGTTTGACAGTGTAGAGGGAGAGGGGTAGTTAGAATAATAAAGAAATAGTGTTAGGAAGATTTATATTTAGATGGTCTTAGCAGTTCTGCCGAAGTGTTAGGCTATGTCCAACGGTGCTTTTAAAATAGAGATTCAGGTACTATTACGGCACGTGTGGATAGTTATAACAGCGACAGTGAGCTTTTGGACGTAGCCTTAACTACTAATCCGCACGGCCGCACCCGCGCCGCCCCACCGCCTCCCGAGTTCAAATTCGAAGGGCGAACCCGCATCCGGCCCCAACGGTTTCCCCCCTGCCCAGAATCCGAACACCCTCTTGCTCCAGCAGTCCTGCTGCCTCGTGCAACCCCGCCGGCCGCCGCTGACCACCCGCGTCCTCGCTCCGATGGCGACCGGCGCCACACACGCCCTTTCCACCGCGCCCTCTGCGCAGCCGGTGCGCGTCCTGCTGCGCGTGCGCCCGTTCCTCCCCTCGGAGACCGCCTCTGCAGCGACACCGCCGTGCGTCTCCCTCCTTGGCAGCCACCCCGGCGGCGAGGTTACCGTCCTGCTCAAGGACCAGCACTCCAGGTACGCCTCCTCGTCAGATCCCATCATCAGCGTACGACCTGGAGCCCTTGTCGTCCCTGCTCTAATTTCAGATCCTCACGATTGGCAGCGCCATTTAAGCAAAATTGCATGGAACTACTGAAGTGCTTACACCGTTACACGAAAAATCATTATATCAAAATGCAAGTTGTTATTCCGCTAATAATTCATTCCCTATTCAGATGAGGGCCCCGGGCCTTCTTGAATGTTTCACGGACCTTTGCTTATTTGCTTTTGTGTACTGCCATTTGTGCAGTCGGAGTGAGCACTACAAGCTGGATGCTTTCTTCGGTCAAGAGGACAGCGTCAGCCAGATATTTGATCAGGAGGTAAGCACAGTGATCCCAGGCATCTTCGAAGGGATTAACGCGACGATTTTTGCCTATGGGGCAACCGGCAGCGGCAAAACCTACACAATGCAGGTGCCTATATTCTATTGACCGCAACGTGTTTGACAAAACGACACTACTGGCAAAACAAAACAATGTTTCACTGAAACCTGGCTGAGTGGTGCTGCACAGGGGACGGAGGATTTTCCGGGGCTAGTCCCCTTGGCAGCTTCCACCATCCTGGCGCGCTGCACTGGCACATGGTGCTCTGTTGAAATCTCGTACTATGAGGTATACATGGAACGGTGCTATGATTTGCTGGAGCCCAAAGCAAAGGAGATCATGGCATTGGATGACAAAGATGGTAACATGCAGCTAAAGGGCTTGAGCTGGGTAAAGTGATGCACCTTTGTGGTTATTGCATTGTCTGTTGAAATCTAGATTGTTGCTTATCGTTATCCTTTAATGGCTGAAGGTCCCTGTGCGATCTATGGAGGAATTCCAGGAGCTCTATGACATAGGCATGCAGAGGAGAAAAGTTGCCCACACTGGACTCAATGATGTTTCTAGTCGGAGTCACGCTGTGCTATCTCTTAGGGTCAACGCTGAAGTTGTGAAAGGAAAGCTTAACCTCATTGACTTGGCTGGTACGTACATGTCTCTCGATTGAGCCGCACATGATTAACATTTATTCTTCTAGTCTAACTCAGGTTGTGCTTGATTGTTGTTTCTAGGTAGCGAGGACAACAAGAGGACTTTCAATGAGGGGATCCGCCTTCAAGAAAGCGCTAAGATTAACCAGTCATTGTTTGCCTTATCCAATGTTATTTCAGCTCTAAACAAGAATGAGCCTCGAATACCATATAGAGAGAGTAAATTGACCCGCATACTACAAGATTCTGTAGGAGGCAGTAGCCGTGCTGTGATGATAGCTTGCCTGGTGACTTTCCCAAACTTTTTTTTTTACAGATCTCTCATCTTGTAAAACTTGACTAAATTGTTGTTTGTTATTTCAGAATCCCGCAGAATACCAGGAGTCAGTTAACACAGTAAGTCTGGCTGCTCGTTCACGCCATATTGGGAATTTCACAAGTTCAACAAGCAAGCAAGAAACTCCCAGGGTCAAGGTTGACATGGAAGCCAAATTACGAGCATGGTTGAAATCAAAGGGAAAAACAAAGAGCATCCAAAGAATGGATGGTCTTCTTTCTCCGGTTGCGAGCAAGACTGCATTATCTATTAGCCACATGAAACAACCAACATCCTCCAGAATCTCTTGTAGAGCTAAGGCAATGGATCAAGATGGTGGTAAAATAAAGAAGTTAGTATTTTACTATTTTCTCTTTATATACTACATGGAACCATAGTTCTTATTTCTTTGTCTTCTGCTGCACAGGATACTTTTTGATCCACCAGTTCATGTTCCCACTGAAAACGCACCACAAGAGCACAGGCAAACCGAAGTAAATACACCAAAGAAAGGTACAGCAAAAATTGCAGGAGGCATTGTATTTGTGTGAAATAGTGGTTATAAAATTTACAAACTCAAATAAATCAGGAATCAGAGACTTGAAAGCTACTTGGAATTTACTATTTTACTGACAGCAAACTTTGAGATTTTTTGCCTGTGTTTTCTTGTGTGAGTCTGATATGTAAAGTCTTATTATGCAGTGGTGCTTCCTTCAGCAACACCTTGCAAGGAAAAGCATGAAGCTTCTCTAAGGAAAGCTCTTTCACCAATTTCTTCAAACATGGTGCCTGTGACGCAGGATTGCCTCATTTTATTGGAGCCCCAAACTCCAATAGAAACATACAACTTAGTCGAGAAGAACCCTGGTGCAACGCCGCTAGATAAATTCAATGAGCTAGGGTCTAACCTAAAGGTTTGTATGATTCCTCTTCTAATTCCACAGACGAGCGAT
This sequence comes from Paspalum notatum, assembly GCA_022530915.1. Classification (NCBI taxonomy): domain Eukaryota; kingdom Viridiplantae; phylum Streptophyta; class Magnoliopsida; order Poales; family Poaceae; genus Paspalum; species Paspalum notatum. The sequence goes on from CM039692.1 coordinate 33,869,749, forward strand.
GTGCTGCAGTCTAAGATTTGGTAATTAAAGTTATGAATTTTCAGGAAGCTCTTATTCAGCAGTACCTTGAAGTCTTAAATGTTGCAAACAAGTAAGTACAAACCCTACAAATTTTTTTGTTGGCACCCCAATGTTATTCTGCTTGGTCATCTATGTTTGAGTCAAGGCGTGAGCATAAACAGAAAACTGATGGTGGGAGTGTCTGTGGGTGTACTCATGGTTTCTAGTTTCTACCCCTTTTCTTCTTCTTCTTGAATGTAATGATATGCAGCCTCATTCGTGTGTGACAAAGAAAAATGAGTTTGAAAGCCCCACCCTGTAATTGTGTCATTTATACCCTCATAAGCTTGATTTATCTGCAAATTCTATGTACCACTTCTAATCCTCCAATTTACAATTAAAACATCAGAAATACCAAAATAATAACTAGACACCCTGACAGTTGAGGTGTCGGTTTGAATGAGTGGCCAAGCTGCATTTTTTTTTCTCATTATCAAACTTCAGGAGTGAAATAAGAATCGTTCCATCGGTTCAAATGAGAGGCCAATCTACATTTCTTCTCATTATGAAATTTCAGCAATGAATAAAGAATCATGCCATTCTTAATGGTTTTCATGTCAATGAAACTCTAACAATTGGATTACTAATCTAATAGAATACAATAAATTATGTTCGTAGGCTGACTTATATTTCCACATATTTAGCTTTTTTTCCAAGTTTTTCTTTCTAATGTTTCTCGTCCTTCACCTATGACACAGGGAAGAGCTACAGCAATTGAAAGTATGATCCATGAACCTTTCATCTCATAGCATTTTGATTACTGTTGTTTCAGTTTTTTTTTTTTTTTTTTTTTTGCCAGCTAGCTGACTTGTGTGTTTTACTATTTTTTGTTAGGGAATTGGCGCAAGGAGAGCAGAGTATATTCTAGAATTACGGGAGGACTCACCAAGACCATTCAAAACCGTAAGACTTTGTAGACTATGAAACATGCAGATATTTTTCAAAAGAAAAAAAAAAGAAAAATAACGCATATGTTTGAAGTGACCTTCTAACACAATTGTTTATACAGATTGCGGATTTAGAAGATATAGGCCTCTCATCAAAACAGGTAATTTTTGTGCCATATCTTGCGGCATTCTCTTTCGCCCACTTATACCTTTGACTTTGTTTGTCGTTCTGCACTTTTAGATCCAAGACATCCTTAGGAAGACGGCCTCTGGAATCTTCAAATGATCACCAAAATAGATGAGCAGTGGTTGTTGTGATGCCGGAGAGGTTTGTTCAATCTTCCATGGTGACTCCAGGTTCAGGCAGTGTCCTGCTGCTGGTTTCAGCTAGACATGTACTTTCAGTGTGTTCGTAGAGTTGTAGCTGAACAAACAACTCTGTAGAGTTGTGCTGCCGCTACTTTTACATGAAGCAATGAATTGTGCCTCTATGTTGGCTTGTTGCAGAATGCTACCCAGTATGGCAGTACATGTACATGATGGTGTTTTTTTCCCCGAAAAGGAGATGATCTCTTTTCTGAGCATTAGTTGTTTGAACAAAAAACAGATCTAAAGCCTAAACCGAACTGGCACAGCTGCTACTTTCATGCGTAGCAATGAATTGTGACTGTGTTCCAGTATACTCCCTCCCTTCTTTTTTTATTTGGCGCTTCTTATTTCAAAATTGAACTAAACGGCGGCAGATTTGAGAACGAAGATATTGCTACCCTGTATATGAGTGCGTTTTTCTGAGGGGAGCTAGCCTATTATGAGCTTAGTACCTTGAAGCCTAAACCAGAACAGCGACGAACCTTGCTGTTTATGCAAGGAGACAACTTGAGCCATGGAGAATACATCGATCCTTTTCTTCGGTCTATAGCCTACTACCAACCATGCATTGAATGCGACGGCATCGCCGTTTCATTGATTCTCATCCATAGATCTAATGCTAAACTTCTAAAGTAGACAAAGGCACATGTGTACATTACACATGTCTGCTGATGTTGACATGAACCTTATTTATTTGTCCTCTGAAAGTGCACAATCTTCACTAACCCAATGTGCCCCATGACGATGTTGCCTTGGACATTATTCGTAAACCAATGTTTTTTTGCCACTTGCTACTAGCCTACTACGGCCAGAGGAGTAAGCGACGCTTAGGCTAGCACACTGCACTCCGTAATTCACGTACCTCCTGCTGCTTAATTATACTGTTCCCTGCTTTTCCCATCCAGAGTTCGAGACCCCTGAAACACGCCGTACGTTCGCGATTACTCCATCAGCGAACTAGAAGATGGATTTCTCAATCGTCAGCTAGCGTCCGCGTTTTTTGAAAGCCCAAACCAAACTCAAACGGCCCCGACCCCGATACAACTACTCGGCTCGTAGCCTCGTACTACCCGGCCGCAACAGCGACCGGGACGCCACCCCGCGCTCGGGCGGTCACGCGCCGCACACCCGCGCCTCCTCCCCGCTCGCTCGCCTGCACACGCGCCACCTCGTCCTCCTCGGCCCCATTGCGCGGCGCGGGCGGCAGCGATCGCGCGCGGGGGAGCCCTAAACCTAGCTCCGGAGGGGGCCCCGACCCAATGCAGGGGCAGGCGTACAGCCGCCTGGGGAGCTTCGGCGGCGCGGCGGGTGCGCCATTCCCGCCGCCGCCGCCGTCGCCGTCGTCCCCGGCGCGGGCCGTGAGCGGCACCGGCGGGGGAAGCCGGATACCCGCGAAGGGGGCCTCGGCGAGGGGCGCAGCGGGGAGTGCGGCCTCGGCGACGGCGGCGGCTTGGGCGGGGGTCGGGCGGGGCGGCGGCGTGGCGCGGAGGGCGTCCAGGGCGGTGCTCGCGGCGCTGCTGCGGAGGCAGGCGGTGTTCCTCTTCGCGCCGCTGCTGTACGTCGCCGCGATGCTGCTGTACATGGGCTCGCTCCCGCTCGACGCCGTGCCGCGGATCATCGCGCGCCAGCCACCCGGGTCGGTGTACCGCAGCCCGCAGCTGTACGCGCGGCTCCGCGCCGACATGGACGCCGACAACTCCACCGACGCGGTCAGTGCCTCCCTCGGCCTTACACGTTCGTCGCCGCATTCTGATTTTGGTTTGGGGGCTTGCAATGTGGCGGTTAACTGCGGAAAGCATGATTGGGCTTGATGAGTTGATATGTGATGGTCGAGCCGAGATGATGTACCGTGCACTCTAGCCGAGATGGTTTAGAGTATTTTAAATTGTGTTCATGAATTCGAATGGGGACCTGGTCTTCTTCTAATAGAGGGGAATGGCAGTGGAGATGTGTTTGAATCATGGGTTTATTTACTTGTTCATCCGATTGCTATGGTTGCATGGAGTGACACGAACGACCAATTAGTCTCACCTTCTGAAACTTAGTTGCATGGAATTACAGGAACGTCCAATCTGTCCCATCTTCTGAAACTTGGTTCAGGTTGGCAGGAGTCTTAGAATATTATCGATCCCTGTTAGTACCTTGTAAGATCATGAGTTGCTTTAGTCAAAATTGTCTCAGCTAAAGTTTGTGCTAGCTTGCCCTTTGCTTTGAAATAATAAAAAGTAGCTTCTGTAGATGTTCATTTCATTCGCCCTCCTTGTCATGGAGAGTATTATTGCCTGAACTAAAATAAATAGCATCTGCACACATAATTGAATACCACATAAGGAAAATCATGTGACAATTGAAATGAAACCACATAACACACTCACAATCAAGAGGCTCCAGTGGCAACACAACAAGCAAACTCCGCCTACATTTCTGGTATTCAAGTTTCTATATCTCTTTTTGCTGTCATCACTATTATTCATCCATGTATCACCTGCATGTGCCTATAACATCCATTTATTGTGTCCTCAAATGAAACAATGTATATAGTGGTTTGACAGACAAAACAAGCAAATGAATTTCAAATGAACCGAAGTAGACTGCAATTGAGCGGAAGAAATGAGTTTAAAAACACAAACTGCTGAAACTTTGTATATGTGCATTGGATCCAGTTCATTAATGAAAAAAATACAACACAAATCCATCAGCAGCTAGGCCTTCTCTTCTCATATATATTTGCATCTATTTATATAACGTTTCATGCACTATCTGGCAAAGGAATCTTCTGTTGCATGTTTTTTTGTGTGTTAATTTTGCATGTATGCTTCTTGCTCTCACATTGTCATATTTTTTTCTAGTTAGCAACTGTATGGAGGCACACTTACAAAGGTGGTACATGGCAACCCTGCATAAACAATGGGACAAATGGTATTCTTTCCATTCTTCCATTTGTCTTGACTCTTGATTAAATATGATATATCAAATGTGCAGATTTCATACATTTGTAATGTCTAACTCTGTTTGTTCCTTGTAATATGTCTTCTTTTAGCGCCTCTAATGCGTCTTTGATCTAATTCAGGCTATTCTGTTTCCTTTCTAAAATATAGTGGTAAAACCCCTGAACCTAGATTCGTGAATGATAGATTTTGCTTTCTTGTAATTAATCATTACAAAAGTTATTTTGCATTGTCTTATGTTTTGTTATTAGCAAATGGCCTGCTGTTGCACACAGTTACATTGTTATTCTAGAACTGCAGACAAGAGCTCTCCTGCTGCTTATTATGCTCCACTGTAATAAGTTTATCATACAACTTGCATGCAGCACATATTGGAACTATGATTATTGCATATGGTCTACAAATTCTTTGTTTGCTGGTTAACCGATCATGTCATTGATATAGGAGTATTTTCTTCCTTTTATGGTTCGCCACTCACCAAGTTTGCACATGGGAAAGAAAAATAGATGTGCTACTATCTCCAGTGTTTTTTTAATCATCTATCATCTATATCTAAATAGCTAGCCTCCACTACCATATTTTCCTAGCTTCTTATGAAGCCACGTCATTGCAAGGGTCCACTGCCCACTAATTAAAAAGAAGTCATATCATCATCCACTATCACTCCATATTGATTTCTTTTGGGATTTTATGTGGCTAATAACAATCATGCATGCAATTTTTTTGTGAGCATAACACACACGATATTACCGCAGCAACGCTTGGGTATCATCTAGTAAACTTAAGGTGTGGAGAGTATTCAGACCATATTACTTTTGACACAGGATATTTTATTTGTTAGGTTATTTGGATAAGCGAAAATTGTATGAGTAGATATCTTATAAAACTCACCCTAATAGTGTCACCCTAATCCTTTGCCTAACTGATGTAATTTCTGTTTCTATCTTAAATGAAATGACACGCAGTTCTCCTGCGTGGTTCGAGAAAAAAAATTATTGCATAAATTCTGCTAGTCTTACGTAGCCTGAACCATGAATATGCTTTTTATTTATTTTCTTGTTCTGCTCTTATTGGGTTTCAACTCTAGCCTGCCCCAGCTTACTTGGGACTAAAAGCCTCTGTTTTGTTGTTGTGTTAGGTTTACCTGAATCAAATGGCTACATATATGTTGAAGCAAATGGTGGTTTAAATCAACAAAGGACATCGGTAGTTGCCTTGCCTCGATGGTTCCTTATTACTCCTGATATTTTACATTAATTTGTTAACTTGTACCTTTAGTTACTAACTCATCTCTCTCTTCTTTTTTTCTCTGTTTTTTAGATATGCAATGCAGTTGCTATTGCTGGTTTTCTGAACGCTACTCTTATCATCCCAAATTTTCATTTCCATAGCATTTGGAGGGATCCTAGGTTTCCTTTCATACCCATCTCTCTACTTTCAATTTTTTTTGTTTGACTGGTTACATACTAACATAGTGCATTAAGTTCTGGAACATACCATTAAATCCTTTAAGCTAAATGGACTTCCTTCAGTTCATGATGTAAAACCATAACATATCATTTTCTTCTAGTATGCATGGTAATCTGGTTGATGCTACTGTAAGCTATATCTTTCATTTTTGTGAAATTACCTTTGCAAAACACTCTCCTGCAGTTTTAATGACTGAGTTTTAAAGTTTTCTAGAATGTTGAAGTCACTCTTTAATTTTTGTTTGCTTCATTATCATCCCTTTATTTTTGATTTTAGACATTGTGTTGCCGTATAATGGAAAGTAAGGCTGAGGGAGTTGCACTACTCATCTTCATTAGTTCTAGAAGAAACTGGAAAAATATTGTCCCATCTCCCTGTGCAATGCACAAGATTATGTAGACCTGATGTTACTTGTGCACTGTGTTGCTACTTGCTAGTTGTTGTTGACTGCACCAGTTATCAGACTAGAACTGCTATTGGCTGTTATCCTTGTTTGCATGTCATATTAGGAATACTTGACTTCAGTAACTGAATTACAATTTCTCTTTACAATTGCTGAGAAATTTGAAATTTCTAAAAGGGTTAAAAGGCAGCCCCGGGGCACGAGCTCCCGCTTGCGCCGGGTCCGGGGAAGGGTCGGACCCACTTTAGGGTTTATTGTATGCAGCCTTTCAGGAGGCTGTTTCCTCGACTTGAACCCGTGACCTGCTGGTCATGAGGCAGCAGCTTTACCACTATCCCAAGGCTCCCCTTCAAATTCCTATCAATTAATTTCATGAGCAAAATGGCTGTCAGTATCAGTATACTTTTTCAACTGTTGGATTACACTTTACCTATTTTGGGTGTTGTATACATTTGCAATTAGTTGGATGACTGCCTTTTGTTGAGTTGCTCTTTTTCCACTTTCTTCTGATTTGACAACTCTGATTGTTGTGCATATATTTTTTTTCCATCATTTCTGAGCTCTGTGAGACTTAGCTTCCTGTTAGCTGATAAAAACACAACCTATCAGTATCAAACATTTCTGCTTCTAAATTGTATTAATAACAGTCATTTCATTACAGCAAATTCAGTGATATCTATGATAAAGATCACTTTGTACAGCGTCTACAAAATGATGTTCAAGTAGTTGACAAGATTCCAGACTTTATAATGGAGCGGTTTGGTCATAATCTCAGCAATGTATTCAATTTCAAGATAAAAGCTTGGGCTCGTATTCAGTATTACAAAGATGTTGTTCTTCCTAAATTAATTGAAGAAAGGTGAGTTTAAACACAGTTCAGTTATTACTTCTTGATTTTATTTATTTCTCTTTTGAATACGCAGGAGAGCTGCATTTTTTATATTAAATGGGAAAGATAAAGAGAAACTAGAAATAAACTTACAAGAAAGGAACAACCACGACCCGGGCAAGGAACAACCATGGCCATACTACACATACTTCTCAACAAATTGATCCAACCCCAAACAAATCCTGCAGCTTTCGGGCTCCTGCAAAGCTCCAAAGCTGCAACTCCTTGAAGAAGTGCTGGGCAGATGACAATAAGGGAGAAATCCCATCGAACACACACCTATTTCTATGGTTCCACAAAGTCCAGGCTCCTCAAATCACAGCACTGTTGAAACCTTTCCATTTACTTTTTTCAACTTTCTTCGCTGGCTTCATCCACCAATCAGCGAAACATTTATCATTCAGATTGGGTGCAACATGTTCTAGACCAACAAGAGCCAAAAGATGGTGCCACAATTGTTGGGCAAACACACAACTAGTAAGAAGGTGCTGCACCATCTCTTCTTGATCACAAAATACACAGCTCTCAGGATGAGGTAGGCCCCTTTTAGCTAGGCGATCAGCCGTACAGCACCTATTTCGGATAGCAAGCCGTAAGAAGATTTTACATTTAGGTGGAGCCCAAGGTTTCCAAATTCTTCTACATGGATCAAAGGATATAGCTCCACAGAAGAAGGATCTGTAAGCGGATTTTGAAGTGAAAGCTCCACTGTCTTCACACTTCATGCTTCCAAAACTGCTGATCCTCCATTTGTGATAACATTATCTCATCAAGAGTCTCCCACAGCTGCAGGTATTGTTCTAGGACCTCAAGAGACAGAACACCTTCAATATCAAATACCCAGCTATTGTTAGCAAGGGCTTGAGCAGTTGAGCCACAGTCCTTTTGCCTACAATCCTTCTTGGAACACCAACAGCAACAGCAGGGGCCAAATCTGATCAGGAGTGTCCATGCAGCCACTTATCAGTTCAAAACAAAGTGTTTGCGCCACTGCCAACCTGCGTTTGTAGCCATAGCCATCTCATTTGCAAGGGCTGGCCATGCATCGCCACGCTTTTCTGCGATGTGGTCGCATGGGGCCTTAGCTGCCGCTGGCTTCCACCTGCACGGGGCACGAGCTCCGTCACCGCCGACTGCGCGCTGTGGCCCGCATCCTCAGCGGCCTGTGTGCCGTAGCCTCCGGATCCCCGGCTGCCACAAACTGCACATCGTCGCCCTGCCATTGATCTGCTGTAGCCTACATGTCGTGGCCCTGTGCCACCGGCTGAGGCTGCTCTCTCTCTCTCTCTCCCCCTGTTCTTGCAGCGGAGAAATAGAGGAGCACGGATTGGGTGCTCGGTATGCCCACTCTTACTCTCTCTCCTATTTGTTGCAGTTGAGGATGCTTTTTCTCTCTATCCTGTTCGTCAGAGTGGAGGAAAAAGGTGCTCTCTCAATTGTTCGTTGCAATGGAGAAAAGATGTTACTGCTGCATTTTCTTTTTTTCGATCTAAAGATTGATTTGCATCGCACACCACCTGTCGACCTCATGTGTCTTCGACATCAGCATCGACAACACCGTCATCTTCATCTTCTTTGAGTGCGCGGCATGGTGTGGCTTGCGGCGTACCCACTGACATGTTGTGCCACATCAACCTACATCGGTTCATCTTCGTCACCACCGATCGAGAGGTTCCATCATCATCTCAACCTCACGCGCTCTCGGCCCGATCAACCGAACGTGCGCGACCCACTCTCCCATAACGTATGTCATATACCGCGCACCACCTCTCCAAGGGCTGCAGCTGTGTTGGCTTTTCAGTTAGTAGCGTCACTGCATGTCGTCGTCCTCGCCGTTGCATCTATATGATGTCGAGTCCGTCGTTGCACGCTTCGCGCGCACGATCTTCTCCGGCTATTCGAGTTATTCGCCAACTTCAAGCACCGCCGTCACGACACTCTGGCACCATAGTTGCTCTCCTTCACATGCGTCGCGGCTCTCTCCCCTCCACAACACCTAGAAATTCGATGTGTCGCCTCATCTACCTCTTCATCTTCGTCCCGCACAAGCTCGTCTTCAATGTCTGTGTCTCATCAACGCCTACTTCGTCCACACCAACAATCAGGCTGCATTAGCGCTTTCTTCCTTGTCATTGTTCTGCATACCGCAGCCGTCATCAAGGCCTTCTTTGGTCCCTTCAGACGTTGAAGCATGGTTGGGGCTCTCTACCTAATAGGTCCAGTCTTGGCAACACAGCTACTCCTATGCACCACCACCACCACCCCGGTGCCTCTTTGCGTGCCGAGGGCTTTCCCACATGCTGCGCTTGTCCTCGCGCCCGTGACTTGTGCGGCTTTTCTCCTTCAGCGACCTCAGCAACTCCATCAACCACATCAATCCTATGCACGGCAGCTTGACGACGGCACACCACATCAATCCTACGCACGAACCTTGACAACAGCTCCACGTCCTCGTACTTGGCTACCTCGAGATAGGCACAAAGGGGTATCATTTGCATGAGCTCCTCGTCAGTTTCTTCTCCAGTCGTTGCATCTGCAATGCGACAACGTTACCGGCCTAAGGGCTCAATGCAATGCAACCAATCTATTATACGCGATCTCTTCTTCCTATAGATCATATTAAGGGATAAATTGGACCAACTAAAATAGCTGAAGCAAATTAAACCAATTTTAGGTGTTATTCAGACAAAGGCCAAACTTTGGGGGAGTAATTTGTACCTTTTCCTTTGGAAATTTCGCTTCTATTTTATTATGTATCATGAAGCACTTGATTCAATTATAATGTGATTTTTCCCTCATGCTATGCTCCATAGTGCAGATTCATCAGGATTTCTCCTTTTGCCAACCGACTCTCATTTGATGCACCTCCTGCTGTTCAACGGTTGAGATGCTTGGCAAATTTTGAAGCCTTAAAATTCTCGAAGCCAATTGTATCTTTGTCTGAAACCTTAGTTTCTCGAATGAGGGAGAGAAGCGTTGAGAGTGATGGAAAATATATCTCCGTGCATCTTCGTTTTGAGGAGGTTGGATCTCTTCCATGAAACTCAATACATATAATGATTACTTATAAAAAAATACATATAATGATTTGGGAACCAGGGATCCACTATTGTGCATTTAACTCTTGATGCATAACATCCTGCCAGTGTTCTGAAATGATTGTGCCATCTTGGAATTGTTATATTGCAGGATATGGTTGCCTTCTCGTGTTGTGTATATGATGGTGGTGATGAAGAGAAGAAGGAAATGGATGCAGCCAGAGAAATTGGTTGGAGAGGGAAGTTTACTAAGAGAGGACGGGTAATAAGGCCAGGAGTGATCAGAATGAATGGAAAGTGTCCTCTTACGCCATTGGAGGTATGTTTGTATCTAATATCAGAAGGCAGAACAACCGCTGTTAGTGACATCTCAGAAATTTGTTCCCAGGCACATTTTGCTGGTCCATGCTCCGTCCATTTTCTTTTATTCAGTTTAAAACAGATCCATTTAGGATTGTGGCAGAGATTTTCATGAGATGCTTATGTTGTGATCTTTAGGTTGGGTTAATGCTTCGTGGAATGGGTTTCAGCAATAGGACTGCAATCTTTTTGGCATCTGGAAAGATTTACAGAGCAGAGAAGAACATGGCTTCTCTTATTGAAATGTTTCCTCTCCTACAGACAAAAGAGACGTTGGCATCAGAAGAGGAACTTGCTCCATTCAAGGTAGGGATTGTGGGGTTAACTACAATTTTTTGTTCAAATTTTCATCCATTCATTGTTCTGAAATGACACGTCATTGCCAGAGTTTCTCCTCAAGGATGGCTGCTATTGACTATAGTGTTTGTGTCCAAAGTGAAGTTTTTGTGACCACACAGGGTGGAAATTTCCCTCATTTCCTTATGGGTCACAGAAGATACTTATATGATGGGCATTCAAAAACAATTAAACCAGACAAAAGAAGGCTTGCTGTACTCTTTGATAATCCACGCATCGGGTATGATAATACTCTTTGCCCATAGTGTTGCTCTGGTTTATTTTGTGTTTTAACACTGACCAACTCACATTCTTGTTCGCTAAAATCACAATTTCCATTTACGCACAGGTGGAAGACATTGAAACGACACTTGCTTAATATGAGATCACATAGTGATGCCAAAGGGATTGAAATGAAAAGACCAAACGAATCCATATATACCTTTCCATGCCCTGACTGCATGTGCCGCTTCAACACAACAGGACACTCAAAATCCAAACACAGTAGATAGTATCTCGTAGTTGTATTTACATAGACTAACCCTATTCTTTCTGGCATCCAGTTAAATCTGCTCATTCTTCATGTGCTGTGTGGCCCTTCGTTACTTCATCTTCAAGGGCATACTTGCCACAGCATTGAACACTCCCTAGGTGGCTGTTTTTCCCTGTACAGCATGTCCAATGTGGAAATCCCAGATTCCATGGAGTACATTAGACATATCGTGGTGCTAACAATACATTGACTGACTATAAACATCAACAACAGATCTAACACCAGTAGACTACTATCCATTTTCAGTGAAGGATCAAACAGTTTGGAGTAGTATTTCTCTTGTACATGGTTCATTAGCAGTCTGTCATCATGTACAAATTTTGAATGTACATACATTGTAAATTTCTTGTCTCTCGTTTTGCTCAAAAAATGGGCATTGCTGCAATAGTCCCCCTGTATTCTTTTAGCTAGGTCTTTGCTGTTGTAACTGTCTCTGAGACTTCTATTCTTAACTGTAACAACAGAAACTGCCCAGTGGCACCCAATTCTAGTTTCGCCATTATAGAGGCAGGTTACCTGCTTATTTGCAGTTGTCCAGAAGCTGTTTATTGGTGAATGTTATTCCCGCTAATTGCCATTATCCGATGAGCAGGCATCTGAGAGTGAGGTGAGGTACATCATTCCTTCGCTGAACTGTTACTATTTCTGTTTTTTTGGGGGGACAGAATTTAACTGCAGCAGCCTCAACACAGTAATGAACATCGAAGTAGCCCACATGAAACACCATTGGTGGGGACGGAATCTGGGATGGGGGAACGTCCTTCACTTGGTGGAAGGAAGCTATGAGTTCATGACGGGTAAGTAAAAAAGTTCTCTTTCAAAATTTGCCCATTCGCTAGCTCGGTCTTCTCCAGTATGTGCAAGTTGCATGCTTGATAGATCCATTCTACTTCGCACTTTCCAGAGTCCAGAAGCAATCACCAAATTTGTTTGAATGATGAAGACTATGTGCGCTTTGCGGTTAAACAGTTTGCCCATTCCCTTCGTTTGTCTTTTTCACATGCCATGGTCCGTCCTTTAAAGACCTCTTTCTTAGCCCAAAAAAAGGAAAATGAAAGTTGGAACCCATTGCCCGAAATTATCGAGGAAAATGGCAATTGAAATCAATTTTTACATTAGGTGCCGGCAGGTTTATGACTTAACATGATTGTTTATTTTGTTTCTCATGCATTAGTGGATCTATGCATTTGGATGAAAACTTGCTGCTTGCATGTTGCTGTGGAGATTTCAGCTACCGAATTTCACTTAATATTTCTTTTGACGTAAGCCAAAGCTTATCTAGTCATAGGGTTTTGTTAAAAAATAATGTGTGTGGAGGGGGGGGGGGGGGGGGCGGGGGGGTACCGATTTAAGAGTCGAGCAAGTTGCTTAGTAGGTACAAACATGATGTGAGTTGGGAAATAACGCTGATTGTGTCATTGATGTGGCCTCAGGCTTCATTTGTCATAATGGCATTGGATATTATTACTCCAATTTATGCATCTTCTTTGGTGCCGCGCAGCAAATTTTACCAAAGTTGGTTTGTTATCTACGTATTTTCTAATACAGTGGGAAAATAGACTTGGTTTATTCCTCTGCGCTCCTATCAAGCAATGGTTAATTTTTAATAAATTTATAGGTAAACTTGACCACATGACCCTGAAATGTGCAATTTTTGACATTCGTTTGACCTGAAAATTAGAGCGGCTTTGCTTGCTGTCCTGGTGCCAGGCAAGCATCCTGGCCCAAGCGCTCAAAATCGAACGCCTGGAAAAGCTCCTGGGAAGAAACCAAACAAGCCCACCTGAGGGCTGAGGAAAGGTACTAGAGTGATCTCAGGGAGAATATATAGAGGATGCACCTTGTAGCTACTACCTGCTGATTCATTGATTTTTTTTTGGACGTGAGAGAATCTCATTTTTATTATCCTGATAACATAAATACAGGTAGGTTTTTAGATAGTAAGGTTGTTTCTTGCAGAGTGTACGTAGATAAAGTGGAGTTTGAAATAGACAATAGGGATAGACGCTCTGCTGGAGACAACGTAAAGATGCAAGAAAGGGGAGGTAGGTTTTAGACAGTAAAGCTGTTTCTTACAAAGTGTCCATAGAGAAAGTGAAGTTTGAAATACACAACAAGGACACCCTAAAATACTAACCATCGAAGAGAGCAGATACATCGTGCTTTTAAATAGGCACGAACACGCCGGATACCCTTGCGCTTATAGTGGTAAATACGCTGTAAGTTCTTGGAGAATCAAGTTTCCGTGTTAATCTGGGCTAGTTTGGCAACCTCATTTTTTTTGAAGGGATTTTCATTTTCCTATTTTCCCTTAGGAAAATGAGCAATTTTCCTCTCAATTCTCTAAAATCCCTAGGAAAAATTGGATTTCCAAACTAGCCCTAATATGTATGTTTCTCCTTTTCATTTTAATCTATTGTTCTGGTGCATATATTGATTTTTTACATCGGCATTTGGAACATCCCGTGAGGCCGTGATAGCTGATGAAGGCTTAGGCGTGCTATTTCATAACGCTTTCACCTGATAAATGCAGTTTTTCTCGTTATGCTTGATACTTAAAAGTATTGCCTGATTAGGAATGATCATTAGTTTATGACCGCATCCGCATCCAACGAGAACGAAACAGTTTAGGACAAAGCCTATCTTTCTTTTCCCATGCACTGACCTTCTTACTTTCACATGGCGTGGTTCGCTCGGTCCTAAAATTGATTCTTAAATTAGATGTTTAACTATTTATCTTATTTAAAAAATGATACAAGTATCACTATTTTATAATTTAGAATTCAGGGAAGTATTTTGTGAAAACCTTTACTATTTATGGGAGGGAATTTGGCTAATTTATTAGAGAAATCCACTTTGAAAACCAAGCCACTAGGTTCCTGTTTGTTTGAAGCAATGTACCATGCACGGTATATGGGAATTTATATTATTTTATTCTAATAGTGTTTGGTTGTTTTTAAAAATTTCGTTTTCAATATCATGGTATTGTCAACACCTTGATATATTTGGAGAATTGTCAAATCCATTTTTATACCTGGTATTTTTTCACCCAAGCAAGCAAGAGACTAGTAAAATTGTAATATACTAGTTAAGAAGACTATGAAACCAATTGACTGCTGCTATAATAATAATACTTTTGTTTCAGTTGGTAGAGAAATATCATTGTTATGTTAAGACACAAGTATAAACCACAATATTTTTAATACCATAGTTTTACAAATTTACTTCTAAACAGATCTTAAAAGATGTGCGACAAGCTACAATTTCCTAAACGACTTCGGTACAACTACCAACACAATTAATATTTTTTTAATTAGAGAAAACTGGTGGAGTACCAGCAATACAACTCTGTCGGAACAACAACTTCGAGCCGATGACTCCGTCGGGACAAATACACGATGTACTATGGTGCTCGCTAGACGCTAGGGTAACAATGGAGGGAACTACACCCCGAAGAACCACTACTTTTAAAATGAAGGATCAGAGTAATCAACCCCCCAAAAAAGGATCACATGATCACATTGCCAATGCCTTTCTGTGGCGCAGATCCACCGTTCGAGGACTTGAGGTAGGCTCTATCCGAATCAAGTATCGTCCTGTTTTAGTGAACCTATAACAGACACAGTATGCTTACCATTCTCGTGCAGGAGCGAGTGAAGTGACCTAACTAACACGCCTGCCTGTCAGCGAGACCCACATGTCCCGGGCTCGCCTGTCATTGCTTTTTGCGAGAACAAAAAGAAAACTTCATACGCCATGTTGCTTTATATCTCTCTGTTATCTATCTATCATCATGCAATTGGATAGTTGGTCCCCTACATAATACTATCCCCGTTGCCCTACGGCCGTCCTCTCAAAGGTTCTGTAGCTCCGGTGTGAATTTCTTCGCTCAGTCACTTCTTAAAATGTTCTTTAATTTGTTCTTTCGCCTTCTTCGACTCACCTACTCCCTCCGTCCCAAAAAACTTACCACATACGTTGATTTCAGTGCATGGAAAACCACTCGTCTTATTCAAAAAATATTTGAAAATTTTATTTATTTTTTTGATAATTATGTTTGTAATATGACGAATGATTTACCGTATGCGGAAATCGAAATAGGCGACAAGTATTTTGGGACGTAGTGAGTAGCTCACAAGCAAACATTTTGAATTCTTTATTAAGGAATGCAAAAATGTAGAGTCAGATTGGAAATTGGCATGACCTAATAGTGTGAGTTTATATTGTTCCCTATCGCAATCATACCTGACGTCACGCATTTTGGAGAGGCAAAATGCATTGGAGGAGAAAGAGTATGCAAATTTAGACATCCTCTTTCCTCAAATGCAAAAGCTGCTACGAGCGAAGGATGGAGAGAAATAATAGTTATTTATTGGGTGGGTGTTTTTTTTTTTTTGACAATGTGGGTGGGTATTGTTTTGGTGGAAAATGCATCTCCAAATGCATCGCTTGTTGGAGATTGAAATATTTGCATAGCCTATGCAAACACTGTGTAAAGAGGCATTTCTTCAAATGCATACTAAAAAATGCCTCATTGTTGGAGATAGCCTAAGCTCAAAAAGGGCCCTTCTCAGAAATTGCCTCCACTGCCCCAATTTAACAATTGTTATGCTTTGATATTTGGTGCTCGATCTGAATGATTTGAGCTCCAAATCTCTAATTTGTTGCTCAGGCCCTCTGATGTGGATTTTATTTACTCCAATTGGATGATCTGATGTGAATATTTTTCACCTTTCATTTTGATGTTGTTGTAATCCGATCTCTCTGCATCGCGACTCTAGTTCATTGCTCCTATTACAACTGTTTTGGACCCACAAATCGGCAGCCGGGATGTTTGAGTCTCACTAAAATTTCTAGCCGTGAGAAGCATATCTTTTTTTTTAGATAATGGAAACAAGAGTTCCCGGCTTCATCTCCAGCGGGTGGAGAATCAGACCAACCTTATTACAAACACACGCTCACAATTCACCAAGCACATAACAATGCGCAGTCCACAAGACTCAAAACACAACCAAAAAAGTTCACCAAAAACTCCAAACTACGCAAAGGAAATCCTGGCCGGGGCCTGCCAACCGAACGAACTGAAGACCCGCAAAGCCGCCACTTCGAGATTAAGAGCACCCTGCGTTAGCCATTGGACCTGGTCATCATTTCGCTGCAACTTGGCTCACTGGCGGAGCCAGAAAGTTCCCCTGAAGAGTACCTGCAAAAAATTTTTGGGTTGTTTCCTGTCAAAAACTGAGTCATTTTTCTGCAGCCAAATCGCCCAAATCAAAGCTGCAGCTCCTGCCAACAGAAAGGGTTTATATTTCCTACCCCCTTGACTAGACCACTGATTTAAAAGGTGTTCTGTATTAATAGGTGGAGAGAGACCTAGTGTCATAAAGACAACACGCCAAATGAACTTGGCTAACCGGCAATCAAAAAAGAGATGTTGTATATTCTCATTATGACAACAAAAACAACAGCCTTGAGACCCATTCCAGTTTCTTCTGGCTAAATTGTCTTTGGTTAGTAGTACCCCTCTCTTAACATACCACATAAAAATCTTCGTTTTTAATGGTATTTTTGTTTGCCAAATCTCCTGGGACACCGTTATTCCTTTGTTTATTAGGTATTTATACATCGATCTAACTGTGAAAACACCCGTTCTACAGAGCCCCCATTTAAACACGTCCCTCTCCGTTCTCAGCTCAAAGTTCATGACTCTCCCTACCAGTTGGTTCCATACACGCAACCTGTCCCCATATAAACCTCTTCTAAAGGAGACATTCAGTGGAACCGAACTCATCACCTCGGCCACTGTCGTTCCTTTTTTCCTTACAATGTTAAACAGCGAAGGATATATATTTTTTAGGGGCTGGTTGCCGCACCAGGTCTCCTCCCAAAATCTAACCTGGGAGCCATCGCCAATATGAAACGATCCCAGACTAATAAAATCCTGTTTTATATCCATTAGTCCAGCCCAAAAGTGAGAGACCCCGGGTCTTTTAGTTCCGCTTCCCAAAGGTTTGGACTTGAGGTATTTGTTTCTGAGTAGAGTTTGCCAAATACCGTCTTCGTTCAATAATTTGAACAACCATTTACTCAAAAGACATTTATTCTGTACCTCAAGGTCAATGATTCCTAAACCTCCTTGTTCCTTAGGTTGCCGAATCTGATCCCACTTTATGAGATGATATTTCTTCCTGTGCTGGTCGTTTTGCCAGAAGAAACGAGATCTAAGGTATTCTAGTTTCTTAAGGACACCTTTTGGGATCGCAAAGAAAGAAAGCATAAACATCGGTAGACTGGAAAGCACCGAATTTATTAACACTAACCTTCCCCCCACCGACAAAAGCTTCCCTTTCCACCCAATAAGCCGTTTTTCAAATCTCTCCTCTACGTGCTTCCAATCACTATTATTTAATTTCCTATAGTGCATTGGGAGTCCTAGGTATCTAAAAGGAAAAGATCCCAATTTACAACTAAAAAGTTCAGAGTAGTCATTCTCACACTCCTTTGCTTGGTCGAAACAAAAAATTTCGCTTTTACGAAAGTTTATTTTCAACCCTGACAACTTTTCGAACAAACACAAGAGAACCTTCATGTTCCTTGCCTTTTTCAGATCGTGGTCCAAAAAGATAACTGTGTCATCTGCATACTGTAGTATAGACAAACCGTCCTCCACAAGATGTGGAATGACACCGTTCACTTTTCCTTCTGATTTCGCTCTATCAATAATTATAGCTAACATGTCCGCTACAATATTAAAGAGGATAGGTGAGAGTGGGTCGCCTTGTCTTAGACCCTTTCTGGTTTGAAAATACGAGCCACTCTGGCCATTGACATTGACTGCCACGTTTCCTCCTTGGACAAAAGATCTAATCCAGTTGCACCAGGTAGATGAAAACCCCTTCATGCGCAAGGTCTGCTGAAGAAAGTCCCATCTCACCTTGTCATAGGCTTTTTCGAAGTCAATCTTAAAGATGACTCCATTCAGTTTCTTTTTATGCAACTCATGCAAAGTCTCATGCAGGACCACTGCCCCTTCCATAATATTTCTCCCCGGAAGGAAAGCCGTTTGTGAAGGCCTTATGATTGTGTGTGCAACTCTAACTATTCTGTTCGTTGCTACTTTGGTAAATATTTTAAAGCTAACGTTTAACAAACAGATAGGTCTGTATTGTTGTATTTTGTTAGCATCCCCCACTTTGGGTATGAGGATTATATTACCAAAGTTCAACCTGTCTATCCTGAGGTTACCTCTATGGAGATCCTCAAAAAGCGCCATTAGGTCAGCTTTGATAACATTCCAGAATACCTGATAAAATTCTGGTGGGAAGCCATCAGGTCCAGGGGCTTTGTTATGCTCCATCTGGAAAATTGCTGTCCTAACCTCCTCAACCGTGAACAGAGCTACTAGAAACTCATTTTCCTGTGGGGACACTTGAGGAATGTCGTCAATCCTATCTTTATGAAGAACAACATCCGAAGTGTCCAGGTGTCCAAAGAGGCGTTTATAATACTTGGTGATGTATTTTTTTTATTTCTACATCTCCTGAGATAGTTCCCTCCTCTTGATCCAGGCTAAAAATCCTCGTCCTTCGATGTTTTCCATTTGCTACTAGATGAAAGTATTTCGTGTTCGCATCTCCTTGTAGTAGGTTTTTAACCTTGGCCCGTTGATACCATTTGATTTCCTCTTCTCTAAGGAGTTGAGACACTCTCTCATGCAAGGCGTGTTTGAAATTTAACTCATCAGTATGTTCTGACTTTTTGTCCAACTCGTCTAGCTTTTCTAAAAGGAGTTTCTTCTCCTTTTTATACACCCCACCAGTGTTTTTGGCCCAGCCCCTGAGATATTTTCTCAGTCTCCTAATTTTGGCTTGCCACCTATCCAGAGAGTTACCCTCAGCATTAGTGGATGACCAAACTTCCTTTACCATATCAAAAAAGCCCGCTCGCAGCAACCATCCCAATTCAAATTTGAAGTCACTGTGAGATGGTATGTTCGCCGTCTCCTGAGTTTAGAAAGAGGGGCGTGTGATCCGATATTTCTCTGGTTAGAGCTTGGACCGTGGCTTTAGGGTATTTGGCCTCCCACTCGGTTGTGACCAGCACCCTGTCTAGTTTTTCAAAGGTTTGGTTCGGCAAATTATTAGCCCAAGTAAATTGCCTCCCCGAAAGCTCCAATTCTCTTAAATTGTACGCATCAATGACCGCATTAAAGAGGAAAGGCCATCTATTTGAAAAATTACCTCTACTCTTCTCCTGAGGTCCTCTCATAATATTAAAGTCACCATCTATTATCATAGGTAAAGTTTCTTTTGATGAGAGATTAGCTAACTCTGTGAGGAATCTCTGTTTGTGATCCTCCTGAGCCGGCCCATAGACTAGGACCAAATTAGATATAAAATCATTCTTCTTACATCTAATCTTAAATTTGATAAAGAAATCACCTTCCATATCAATTGGCACTGGGTTGTCGGGGTCCATGTTTTTTTCGGCCCTGAACTGGAGATCATATACATAATCTCCGATGAGCATGCTTAGGTATTCTGGAATCAGGTCAGGGTCTAAACATCCCACCTTGATCCTAGCAATTTTATGCTGTCTAGTGAACTTGAGGTCCACTTTCCGGCTTATCCCTAGAGCTGCTCAAATTCCCCATAGGATATTAAAATTCACTAGCAGGTCATCAGGTAGACCTCTGAACTGCACCCAGACCTTAGGAATATCAAAGCGGAAGTATTCACCCTCGCTTTTTTCATGTACTGTAAGTGTAGCTTTAGCACACTTTGCCACGACCGGACCCCATTCCATCAGACGATTGAGTTCAACTCTGGAGGGGAAGGTGGCAGTAAATGAGGTGCCTTTGTCGATCACTTTCCAGTCCCAGTCCCCCGGAACTAGGCGTCTAACTTCGGTCTCCACATTTGCTGCCGACATAGACCCGTCAGTGATCGTGATCTCCGCTAGGGTAGAAATTTTATCACCCTGCTTCGGACCCGAATATGGGATGCTATAAAAACCCAGTCCTTCGACTGCATACCCACTCGGAATTGCCGCAAATTTCAGATTCTTGTAGGGAGAACACGCCTTTGTTACGTGATCCTCCGAACCACACTCGTCACACAGAATGTTTTCTTTGCAATTTGCTGCGGTATGTCCTTTTGTAAGACACCGATAGCAGTATGGCTTGCCTTTAGTTTTCTCAGGACCGCCCTCTGCAGCCCCCTGGAAGTTACTCGTGTCGACCTCCATATGCTCCTCAGAAGGAAGATTGATGCCAGTGTCCATACCTGCGTTCATCGCCGGACCTGGAACCCAGGGAGCCTGACGGTGGGGCGCCCTTGCCATAGCGCCAGCCGCCGGCCTTGCTCCGATCGGTGCCGCCGGGTTGGTCGGCACCCGACCACCCTGACCCCGACCAGCTCCCGCGCCGCGACCTCGGCCTTGATCCGGTCGCCTCTGCTGGAAGCCACCACGCCCCCAGCCGCCGTGGTTCCTTGGTTGAAGGAGGGACGGAAGCCTGGGTTGAAATTTCCTCGCCCTCCGCCTTGCATCGTCGATCCCCTCCCGTCCCGAACAACCTGGGCGTAGGTCCTGGTACCGGCGGCGCAGGTTCGGGAGGGAGTAGGCTTCGGCATCGCTCGGGCGCGCGTGGAGGGCGACGAGGCGAAGGCGGCTGGCGGTCGTACTCATGTAGGGTTTGGACGCAGGCCGGTTCGACCGAATAGATGGCTCAGGCCCGTTGTTGGCCAAACCAAAGCGCCTGATCCGAGTCTCACTGGGCCCTTGCCCACATGCCTCGCCCGATCCCAAGCAGGAAGGTCCGGTGTCACCGCCCGGATTGCCTCCTCGTTTATACTCTGAACATGATCGCGTCCCGGTATCGGAGTCTTCATCGCCCGATTATCAACGCTATTACTATCACGAGATTGTCCACAGTCCTGAGCACACATCGCTCCCGACGGCCTGCTGCCCGGTGTCGCGACGGAGATCGGGATTTGCGAACAGCTCGACCCGGTTGCACCATGGATTCTTTTGCGAACCATAGCCTTGATGATTTTATCCGCAAGTTCACCAGACGCTGGGGGGATCACCGCCGATCCTCTTACCTGAAGCTCTTGTTCAGCTCTCATCAGTTCATGCATGGAGAAGCCCGCCTCCATCGCTTCCTTGATGAACCTCGGCGTCGACAAATCCCCGGCAGTCAAGACCGAAGACAATTGCGCTTGTAAGCCACCTCGTTGCAAGGTGGGCACCGGAGAGCTCTCGACAACTCTCCTGATCTCCTCTGACATGCGCCGTCTCGCCAGCCGGAGATCGGCCGGGGACGGAGGGGAAGAAGCTTTGCTCTTCATCGTCGCCGGACGTCGGCCGTGGCTGTAAGCCTTTGCCCAGCGCATCCTAGGTCCCTGCACATCCGGTAGACGGACGAGGACCGGACTCGGCAGCCTAGGTTACGGCAGCCGGCGTCGCGTCTCGTCGGGCAGCGACGCGCCGGTCACCACTAGAGACGGGGGGCAGGAACCGCCGGCCAGGCACGTCGCGCCAGCCACCACCTTCGGCGAGTCAGCGGCGCCGGCCAGGCTGCGGGATCCCACCCCGATCGCCTCTTCCTGAAAATCCGCTTATGTCCTATTTTCATGTCCAAATAGTAGTTTTACAAGTGAAATAAAATACAGGGGTTTCCTTGTGCACAACAAACTACACTGCTATTTTGATCCGGTTGAAAAAAGTTTACCAAATTACCAAACAGGCCCGGAGGGGTTTTCTATTTCTTTTCTTTTTTTTGGTTAAAACAAGAAAAGATAGATCGTGCTTACCCAAGCAACTGTTGTCATTTTCAACTTTTCATTGTTTCCGAGTCATGGCAATTGGCAAAGCAGCAGGAAGTTGTCTCTCCCAAATCTGGCATCCCATGGAGTAAACCCACTGGCCACTGGCAAGCATGAGGATTTGACCTCGGTTGTTCTCCTGCGCTGTGAGCAGAATTGTATTCCGGCGACCTATGATTGAAACATGTTTATATTTATTCAATGAACTGTTTAGATATTAACACAGAACAGCATGTTATCATTAACCGGAAGCGTGGAGCTGCGCTAGAGCTGGAGCTTGCCAGCTGCTGCTGCTACAGTCCAAGCCACCCACCCAGCCAGGCCCCCCACACCATTAATTTCCTCAAAACGCAAATCACAACGCGCTGGCCTGGCTGCACAACACAGAAACTTTTGCCAATGAACCCAAATACCCCGGAATATAAAAGAAAATACTAACCAAAATCTCCCAGCATTTTTCCGTGAATAAAAAAGCGCTGAACTGTCAGGAGCGAAATAAAATATTCATTCATTCCTTCCTTCCGCTCACCGCCGCGCATCTCGAGCTCTCACTTCACCTCCACCTCACTCCGCTCCCACTGAGACTGAGGCTCGACTCGAGTGCTCTCGCTCAGCTCGGCTCCAATAGTGGCGGCGAGATGCGGAGACAGATCCCTCCCGTCTCCTGCCTCGTACTACTCGCGGCGGCTGTCGCGCTGCTCGCCACGGCGGCTGCGGCGCCGGCGCCCGTCGCGGTCAACGTCACGCGCGTGCTGTCCGAGTTCCCGGACCTCTCCGACTTCACGCGGCTGCTGGCGTCCAGCCCCGTGCTGGCGGAGCTCGCGGGGCGGTCGTCGCTGACGCTGCTCGCCGTGCCCAACGGCCACCTCCCGCAGTCGCCGTCGGCGTTCGCGGCCGCGTCGGGCGCCGACCTCGCCGACGTGCTCCGCTACCACGTCCTCCTCGAGTACCTCGCCCCCGCGGACCTCCACCGCCTGCCCGCCTCTGGGAAGCTGGTCACAACGCTGTTCCAGACCACCGGCCGCGCCCCCGCGGACCTGGGCGCCGTCAACGTCACCGCCGCCGCGGCGGCGGGCCGCGCGAGCGCCTCCTCCCTCGCCGTGGTCCGCTCGCCGGCGCCGTTCCCGGGCTCCAACAACGCCACGGTCCTCGGCGCCGTCACCGCGGTGCCGTACAACCTGAGCGTGCTGTCCGTGGACGGCCTCATCGTGCCCTCCGGCTTCGACCTCGCGGCGTCCGAGTCCCGCCCGCCCGCCGCCGTCAACATCACCCGCGTCCTCGCCGACGCGCGCGCCTTCAACGTGGCGGCGTCCATGCTGGAGGCCTCCGGCGTGGCGGGCGAGTTCGAGGCCGACGAGCGCGGCGCGGGGATCACGGTGTTCGCCCCCACCGACGACGCCTTCGCGGGGCTCCCCGCCGGGGACCGCCTCCAGTCCCTCCCCGCCGACCGCAAGGCCGTGGTGCTCCGCTTCCACGTGCTCCACTCCTACTACCCGCTGGGGTCGCTGGAGTCGATCGTGAACCCCGTGCAGCCCACGCTGGCCACCGAGTTCAGCAACGCCGGCCGCTTCACCCTCAACATCACCCGCTCCAACGGCTCCGTCGCCATCGACACCGGCGTCGTGCAGGCCACCATCACGCGCACCGTGTTCGACCAGAACCCCGTCGCCGTCTTCGCCGTCTCCAAGGTCCTCCTCCCCAAGGAGATGTTCCCCCGCGACGGCGCGGGCGGTGACTCCTCCACCGTCGCCGCCACCGCTGCGGCGTCCTCCCCGCCGCCCGCTGCGACGGCCCCCGAGGCATCCGCGAGCGTACGGACGCCGCCCACGAAGCTCTCCTCCCCGCCCGCGCTCCGCGGCGGCGGCGGCGGCGGGAAGGACTACGACACGGCGTCGGCGCCGGCGCCGGCGCGAGCAATCGGGTGGTGGTGGTGGTGTATAGCATTGGTGGTGTATCTACTCCCACTTCTGGTATGAGATCCGGGATTTTGCCAGTCCGTTGCCTGTTCCTCTTGTGCTCAATTTTTTTTGCCCTTTTTTTTTCTTTCTTTTCAATTTGGGTTTTGCTAGAATTTGTACACTTGGGGGTGGGGAGAGGAGGGAGGTGGAGAGGAAGAACATTGAGCTGCAAAAAAGGAAAAAAAAATGCAGCTTCCTTTCAAGAAGAGAAAGAATTGGTTATTGGCCACCAATCAAAAGGGTAATAATAGTACTACCATCCTGTAAAAAAAATTCCAATAAAACCCATTGCATTCCTTTGTTCCACTTCTATCTCGCAGCCGACATTGAGTGCTTCATTTGCATTGCAGCAGCTGCTTCATTTCTATCTCACAGCTCAATTTTCGCCCTCTTGCCGATTTGCTCCGTGCCGTGAATTGGACGCGTGGAGCCGCCCCCCGTTGGGAGGGAGGGCGAGGGAAGCGCGCGCAAGCGCAACGCTCACCGGGCGGTGAGGGGAGCCTGCGGTGGTGGGTGGCTGGCAGTGAGCTGGCGCGCGGCCGTGGGGCCGCGGCCGCCAGGCGTAGCATGCCGTCAGCGCGCCCTGCTAGATTCGATCGCCTTTCGCTTGCGTCGCGTCGCCGGCCGGCTCTGCCGCCCGCGCGTCCGCTTCTTGTCGCCCCGCCACCACGTCACGCGCTCACGGTCACGGGCTCACGGCCGCGACCGGCAGGAATTCCGGCTCCCAGGACGGCCAGGCCAGGCGCCCGCGGTGAAAAGCGAAAAAGGCTGGTGAATGGGCGATGGTTCTCACGCATTTTTTTCAATAATTCCCCGTGGCGGTCAAGATCAAGAAGAACCGCCAGCTCCAGCAACCTGTATCTTGGGAGGATAGGACCCTTGTTTATTGAAGGCTGGAGTTTTGCGGTCATGCTGCCGGACCGGGCCTCCGCCCCGGCTGTAGACTCACGCGCTCCCTCGGAGCTAGCTGCAGGAGTGTCCCGAGAACTGTAGACTGATAATGGACCGGTTGGTGGTTCCCGGAACCTGAATCTGGAGCTTTCATGGCCGTTGCATTCGAGCCAGCCAGCCAGATGGAACGCGGGCGGGCGGGCTGCATGATTGTTGGACGCCGACGGAGTGTGATGTCAGTCGCGCCGAGGGAAGGACGAGCTGCTGATTGCTGGATGGATCGGCCTTCAGATTTCAGGGCGGGGTGAAGGTGAACCCGGCGGCACCACCACTTCTCACTCTGGGTCTCAGCTGCTGCTGCTGCGGACCTGCGGCGGTGCTGGTGCTGGTGCTGGACCTCGCTACCACAACCAGCTGCTGGACCTCTCTAGTGTCTACTGCATAGGCATCTGAATCCCTACTGCTACCCTCCCCGCCGGGGACATCCACGGCAGGAGCCCCGCCCAGATGGGGCTCCTGCAAGTGCAAGGACTTGAGATGAGCTCAGTATCTCATCAGTGCTGCGGCCGATCCAACATCAGGAGGTGAGAGGTGATGAGGCCCGATGGACACATGCAAGCATGCTCGGCGCTCATCAGGAGAGCCTACAAGTGGCAACCCAATCCACTTGGAACTTGGAAGGAAAAGGAAGGCCCTTTGGCTGGCTGCTGGCATGGCACTGCTTCTTCTTCTACTTCTACTACGTGAAGAGAGAAAAGAAGCAGCCTGCCTGTGCCTGGCACGCAGGTCGGCAGGTGCCAGGTGGGAGGGCAGCACAGCAGCAGCAGCCACCAGCCAGCACTGCGGCGTCGCGTCGTGCCGGCACAGGCTGAGCCGCTGTGAATTGCCCCGATCGGCGCCGCTTGGCGGGCGGCTCACCGGATCGGCGCGGCGGCGGTGGGCGGGTGAGCTGTGCCTGGGGCCACAATGCCACATGCCGCGGCGCTGCACAGGAGACAGGACGGAGAAATTCGTTTGGACTTTGGAGGCTTCCCGCCGGTAGGGCTCGTGACCTCTGTGATTGTGAAGCTGCTGCATGCTGGCCTGCCTGTCTGCCTGCCACTGTGAGTTGGACGACCCCTGTTTTGTTGGCTTCGGACGATTGTTCATGGTTGATTGTGGGTGGTTGATTTGTTTGTCCCTCACAAGCACGGAGGCGCCGGCTCACACCTACCTCGGAGCCCATCTGACGCTCTTCTTTGATTCTTCTTTACGTGCCTGGCCTTGGGCTCACTTTGTAAACTGCTGGCACTGTAGGTGCAGCATTAACGGTGACGAGAGATCGACCGTTGGATTATCTTGACCTGTGCTATGATGATGCTGCGGTAAGCCGAGACAGTTGCAAGCTTGCGGCATGTGGTATACCGGTATCCACAATTCCACATACGAGACCGACCATAAGAGAAAAAGTTACAGGCACTTTTGGTCCGAGCTGTGAACATGCCAGCGTGCCAGATGCTAGATACTCGCCGTTCTAGATCTATGACATTTGGCATTGAATTTGACCGGCTCGTCTTATTAAAAAATTATGAAAATATAGGAAAATTCACGTCATAGTTAAATGATATTATATGCTTAATTAAATTACAGCAAAAACAAATGATAATTATGATAAATCAAACAATCTATATATTGGGACGGAAGAAGTAATTGTTAGCGCCATGCACGAGCTTGTGGCGCGTACTTGTAGCCGTAAGGTGTATCTACCACCATCTAAATTGTTTTAATTTAATTAAACCACCATGGTGTATATCTATAGTCTCCCAGAGAAGTTTGAAATCCAAACTTGATCTGCACACAAAATACAATGTGAGATCAGCTTCCATGTGACGGATCATGGATGGCAAGAGTAACAGGGTGCCTATTACCTGCCCCAATTGACATCTAAAATGATGTTTACCGTTCATTGTATTCAAAAGATATAAATATAAAAAATCCACTCCTATGGGTTCCAACAAGATGTGCGTGGCTGCCCGACGGCCTAAGATATGTGCGTATGGGTGAACCATTTGTGGTCAACCCTGCGCGCTAAGCGTGGGCGACCCCGTTCCAACAAGCTCGGCTCCATTACTTTAAAATCTGAACACACGGTTCAGTGTTTGTTTTCATTGTACAAGGTTAGTCATCGATAATTTATCGATTTATTGGGAGAATCGGTAGTTCTCTTAGCACAAATATTGATTACACATACAATTTTTTATTTCTAGTTTTAACACTCTTGTATGTTCTTCGCCCAAAAAAAGAACTCACTAGTCACTAGTACAGTAAATTGCGATATGCTCCAGAGTTGTATTTTCAAATGAAAAAACTAAATACAAAGCTTGTATCATGGTGACGTGGACAGCTCTACTCCACATACTTGAAACTTGATGAACCCGTGGATCATCCAGGATCTCCGCCGCCTGCAAGCTTCGCTGCCGGGCTCGATAAGTGAAATTATATGTGCCAACAATATCCATGTCGATATGCCTGTCTCTAAAAATTATAGTATTATGGTACCAAATTTAGAGATGGGAACGGGCCGGGTCGACGAATTGGATAGTTGAAAAGTCCGACGAACAAAACAATCCATTCCTACTGAAACCTATTTCGGCCCAGCCCACTATCCGAGAAGCCACCTCCACGCCGCCTATATAAATGCTTCCCTCCGCTAGGGTTTCTCCTCGGTCGCCGCCGGTACACTTCTCCAGGTAAGGTGAGCCCTCCCTGCGCCGCCGTCGCCGATCTGAAACCCTCGTTTCTACCATTCCTGACGCGCTGATCTCTCCTCTGTGTGTGTGGGTGCGCGCGCGCAGGAAAGGGTTCCACCTCATGGCGCCTCCGCAGCCGAAGTCCGGCCTCTTCGTGGGCATCAACAAGGGCCATGTCGTCACCAAGCGTGAGCTGCCTCTGCGCCCGTCCCACCGCAAGGGGGTAAGCCAACTTTCAGCCTTCTTACGTCTTAGGACGTCTTAGGGACTTGTTGCTGATATCGCGGGTGGTGGCGGTGGTGGTGTTATTCGGTCCTCGATCTTGTGTGTTGTGCATGCTCGGAGGATCTTACTTGCATAATAGGTTATATGCGACAGAAGTTTTTCCTACACGGTTGTCTTGTATGGCGATTTGAGCGTGGATCATGCCTACAGGATTTTTAGTTTCGTCCGTGTTCAACCTCAAAACAATGTTACAGATATGAAATAATAGCTTTGAAGCTTTAGTTTTGTACTGTATTTCACACAAGGCTGGGTTGACTGCCAACTTTGTATTTGGAGATTGTTGTTTGATAAAGATGGAGTTAGTAAGAACTTGTTCACAAATATTTCCATAAATGTGAAATTTGGATAAATGCGATACTTCAGTGTTATTTTCCACATCAATTTACTACCATGGAAACAGGAAATTCCAAATTTTCATTTCCTCTTATGCTTTCTGATTCATTGAATATGCTGTGATTTGTTCATTTATTTATCTTATATAGATAAGCCAAGCCTACGATTTTGCCTTCCTGGCTTTTCGAAATATCTCAGTATTATAAATCTGTTTATGTTGGGCAGTTCTGCATGTATTTTTGAATGGCTTTGTTGTTGTATGATTGTATGATGCTTTCTATTCTTACAAGTTAACACAATTGTATGCAGAAAGCAACGAAGAGGGTGACCATGGTCCGGGGCCTGATCAGAGAGGTTGCTGGATTTGCTCCCTATGAGAAGCGTATCACTGAGCTTCTTAAGGTTGGCAAGGACAAGCGGGCTCTGAAGGTGGCCAAGAGAAAGCTCGGAACTCACAAGAGGGCGAAGAAGAAGAGAGAGGAGATGGCGAATGTCCTCAGGAAGATGAGGTATGTAAATGCTAAACTTATGCTGCATAGTAGTTTTTCTTCTGTTTCAGTGTGAAATCTGATCTTGAATGCCCATTGAATCATTTGCTTATGCTAGTTTTGTTGCATTATATGTACTACCTTTTGTTATTCACTTTACTGAATAACGATTGCGATTCAGTAGTGCCCAACGCTCCTGCTTATTCTCTTGCCAGTGTGAGGTGTATAAACCTGCTAGCATTCCATCATATTCTTGTCTGATTTGCTAATTTGTGGCTTTGTTTTCTACCGTCTGTTGAATTGTGTGTTTCAGTCCTAAATAGTCTTTGCGAGTTGTATTCTTGAACATTTTATCACCCTGTTATTTACACTTATATTAAAAAAAGTAATTCTATGCTCGTATGTTATTTATTTGGTTATCGGAGTAATTTCTGAAGCATGGTTCAGAGTTTCATCATCGTGTTTGGCTTCTGCAAAAGGTATCTTTGCCGTAGATTGTCACCAATTGTCACTGACCTGAACTTTCGGTTTGCTGTGCAGATCGGCTGGTACTCACACTGATAAGAAGAAATAGAGCATCTCGAGTTTGTGAAGCCGGCAGTGACATTCTGTTCCTGTGTTTTTTTCCTATTTGTAGAACCTAATCGACGTGTTGAAGTGTCTGTCAGCCAATCGGCCAGAGATTCTGGATAGCTGTCCTGTTTTGTCCGTTGATTGATTGCAAAATCTTTTGACCATAAGATTATCGTCCGATTTTAAAAAATGCCTCAGAAAACGTGGCACATCATTTTCATTTATCGTGATAACAAATCTCCCAAGCTGCTACTGTCTCCGGCAAATGTCTCATGTCTCTTACCATGAGTGCTAAGAAATCATTTCCCCAGTAAAATAGCATTGCCTTTATTTATAACTTTTGTTCTGATAGGGCAAATTGAAAGAAGCTGGCACCCAAAGTCATGCCTAAAGAGGTTTCAAACCTACTACCTAACCAAATGAGCTACTTATGTATTTCCAAAAGTTTCAACAACATATTGATTACTTGGAAATCCAAGGTCTCTTGTGGGATGGGTCCTTCATTTCATTTGGGTTGTAAGCCGTTGGACGCATCTTCTAGATCAACCTTTCAAACTTCTTATCTTGAACTCATGTTACAATTTAAGAAAAGAAAAACTCCTATCTCAAAGAATAATTTCATTTTTAGACAATTAGGCTTCTGGCATTTATACTGTGATTTATACCTTCAGAATTAGCATGTACAATCTTCAGAATGATCGGCTGCAACGTTTCTGCGAACAGCTTTATACCTTCTGACAGCCATTGAATGGCCCTGTTTGATAGCAAAGTTTTTGAATACTATGGTTTTACAATACTTTAATTTGAGGTTTTACATGATACAAATATTATGGTATTGCAAAACCATAGTTTTAACACAATATTTGTGAAAGCTATAGTCCGTTTGGTTGAGGTTGCCCTCTCCTTTTCCTCCACCGCGCCCTCTCCCCGAGGCACCCCCCTCTGCGTGTCCACGACCGGGATCGGCAGCGGGCGACGGCCGCCGCCCTCGCCCTCTCCACTGCGGGCGGCCTCGCAAGGCCCCCTCTTTCTCCCATCGCTCTGTCTTTCCCCCATCCCCCTAGCAGCAGGCAGTGGGTGTCCGCGCAAGGCGTGAGGTTGGGGGCGCAGGGCCGGCGGTGGGCGCTCGTGCGAGACAGGGCCGGCGACAGCGTGTGTCTAGCCTCTCACGTCGCTCTCTCTCCCCCATCTGGCCATCTCCTTGGCGGCGGGCGGCCGCGCGACTGCGCGAAGCTGGGGCCACGAGGCCAGCGGCGGGCGCCCGAGTGAGGCGGGACCGGCAGCAGCAGGTGTCCGGCTGTCCGCACGAGGCCGGGGCCGGCTGCGGCGGGCTGTGCGGAGGAGGAGATGGCGTGCAGAGGGACAGCGACGGCCAACAGGTGGCCGTAGCTGTGCAGATAGGCGCCGCGGTCGCCGGGACGGGAGACGGGGACGGCGCGGATGGGCACCGCCGTCACCGGGACGGGAGATCGTGGCGGCGGCACGGATCGGAGATAGGAGACGGGTTGGAACCGTAGAGATTAGACCACGAGAGACGGCTGGGTGGAAAAAACTGAGGTACTGAGTTCAGTATGCAAAACTGCAAAAATGCCATGGTTTTGGGTAATCCATGGTATTTGAACCCGTGTTTTATCAGTCCCAACCAAACACCTTTTGACTTCCAAAACCGCAGTATTGTTCCAAAACCGCAAAATTACTTAGCTTCCAAACATGCCCTAAACATCTCCGGGTTGTTTGGGCCCAAGGTGACAAATGAGTTGCTGAAGTAATTCCAAAGTACCAGAAAAAACTTGATATAGCCCAGTTCTATGATTGACGAGATTTTTTTCATAAAAAGACACCATGGAACTTGTCAGGTTCCATAGTTTTCATCACGTGGTCTTTTGTAGATACTTCATCCGTTATTTTTTATTTGTCGTAATTTTTTAGTTTAAAAATGAAACAACGGACGAAACATTTGAGAACGGAGACAAAGACACATCACATGATTTTTGTGTTACACCTTTCACATGATCGTGGTTTTGGTTTTTGAGAAAAAAAGAAAACATAAATTTGGTTCGGATGGCTTTCTTCAGCAACTGCGGCTGCTGCTGCATCTTCCTACTAGTGATGTTTACAGTAACTACAGCCCATTGAAGCTACAGCAGCAGCGCAGCCGTAGCCCGCCATCCGGACGCACCCGTAGTATTTTTGACAGTCACGCTCACGCCCGTCAAACAAGCTGGTCCCACCTCGTCTTCTTTCAGCTCATCGTAGTTTAGCTACTGTACCCAACCGAGCATCACCGCTTATTATGAGGACAGGCACAGCTTAAATCAGACCAACAATGCGAGCCTCTAACGACTTACGATCACAATGGCCGCAAAACCAAACGAGCCAAGCTTGAATATAATCATCCAAAACAAATGTCAATAATGACCAAATCAAAATGGGAAACAGGTGTTCATATCTTTACTAGCAATTCTAATTGTGTTTTACCTCATTTTTATTTTTACTTTGTGATTTACCCCTACAATTTTAAAATAAACACTCGGTTTATTTCTATTTTGAAACCTTTTAAAATAGAGATACCTTTTATCCTTCGAGTCATAACGGTGAAAACAACATAAACACAGCATGGCCTAGACGCCCAGACAAGCCGCGGCATGGCTACCCGACATCGTTAATAGGATCACAATCCATAAAAAATAAGCAAAATTGTATGGGCGTGATCTTTTTGCCAAGGAGTTAAATATAGACAAAATTTATTTTCAATTTGAAAACACAAAGTTAAGTTCACAACATTAAAAAAATAGATAAAATCACTATTTAACTTCGAACTGGGGCCCCAATCAAAATAGATCAGGATAGCACAGCAATTAAAGGAACTGAGTAAGAGCAGAAAGAACAGTAATTTTGGAAGCATCATCACCACATTATCACATTCGCATATTCGAAAGAGTTCTTAACCCACAACCTCAAAAGTTAAGTCCCCCCTGCTTCCACGACTAACTTCAACATCCTACAACGATAGCACGACCACACGACAGGACTACCAAGTGACACGAGCGTCAAAACCCCACGTCCTTGCTTAGAACCAGCTTAGTCGACCTCCTCGATCTTGGGGCCAGCGCCACTGCTGCCGCCGGCCGGTGCGTCCTCGTCCATGCCCGCAGCGCCGCCCATGTCCGCGCCGGCGTCCTGGTACATCTTGGCGATGATGGGGTTGCAGATGCCCTCCAGCTCCTTCATCTTGTCCTCGAACTCGTCCGCCTCCGCGAGCTGGTTGCTGTCCAGCCAGCTGATGGCACCGTCGATGGCGTCCTCGATGCGCTTCTTGTCGTCGGCGCCCAGCTTGGAGGCGATCTTGTCGTCCTTGATGGTGTTGCGCATGTTGTACGCGTAGTTCTCCAGCGAGTTCTTGGCGTCCACCTTCTTCTTGTGCTCCTCGTCCTCCGCCTTGTACTTCTCCGCCTCCTGCACCATCTTCTCGATCTCCTCCTTGCTCAGCCGCCCCTTGTCGTTGGTTATGGTGATCTTGTTCTTCTGCCCCGTCGTCTTGTCCTCCGCCGACACGTTCAGGATGCCGTTGGCGTCGATGTCGAAGCAGACGGTGATCTGGGGCACGCCACGGGGCGCCGGCGGGATGCCGGACAGCTCGAACTTGCCCAGGAGGTTGTTGTCCTTGGTCCTGGCGCGCTCGCCCTCGTACACCTGGATCAGGACACCAGGCTGGTTGTCGGAGTAGGTGGAGAAGACCTGCTCCTTCTTCGTCGGGATGGTGGTGTTCCTGGGGATCAGCACGGTCATGACCCCGCCGGCGGTCTCCAGACCCAGGGAGAGCGGCGTCACGTCGAGCAGCAGCAGGTCCTGCACCTTCTCGTTGCCCTCGCCGCTCAGGATGGCGGCCTGGACGGCGGCGCCGTACGCCACGGCCTCGTCGGGGTTGATGCTCTTGCAGAGCTCCTTGCCGTTGAAGAAGTCCTGGAGCAGCTGCTGCACCTTGGGGATGCGGGTGGAGCCGCCCACGAGCACGACGTCGTGCACGCTGCTCTTGTCCATCTTGGCGTCGCGGAGGCACTTCTCCACGGGCTCCATGCACTTGCGGAAGAGGTCCATGTTCAGCTCCTCGAACCGGGCGCGGGTGATCGTGGTGTAGAAGTCGATGCCCTCGTACAGCGAGTCGATCTCGATGGTGGTCTGCGCGGTGGACGACAGCGTGCGCTTGGCGCGCTCGCAGGCCGTCCGCAGACGCCGCAGCGCGCGGGGGTTGCCGCTGATGTCCTTCTTGTTCTTGCGCTTGAACTCCTGGACGAAGTGGTTCACCATGCGGTTGTCGAAGTCCTCCCCACCAAGATGGGTGTCACCGGCGGTGGCCTTGACCTCGAAGATGCCCTCCTCGATGGTCAGCAGCGACACATCGAAGGTGCCGCCGCCAAGGTCGAAGATGAGCACGTTCTTCTCGCCGGAGCTGGTGGCCTTCTTGTCGAGCCCGTAGGCAATGGCCGCGGCAGTGGGCTCGTTGATGATGCGCATCACATTGAGGCCGGAGATGACGCCAGCGTCCTTGGTGGCCTGCCTCTGGGAGTCGTTGAAATAGGCAGGCACGGTGACCACGGCGTTCTTGATGGTGGAGCCGAGGTAGGCCTCGGCAATCTCCTTCATCTTGGTGAGCACCATTGAGGAGATCTCCTCGGCGGAGAACTGCTTCTCCTCGCCCTTGTAGTTGACCACGATCATCGGCTTGTCGCCAGGGCCAGCCACGACCTTGAACGGCCATAGCTTCATGTCACTCTGCACGGACGGGTCAGAGAACCTCCTACCGATCAACCGCTTCGCGTCTGCATCCAAAAAGATGAGCAATAACAGTCAGCTGGGCCGCCAAATCACAGAACACAAGTTCACCACAGTAATCAGTTTAGCCAGTTAAAGTTTATAAGCGGCAGGCAGGGATCCAGTAAATTCCACTAGTTGAAAAATACAATAGCACGCTGTGCAATCATTCTAAGAACAAGAGTGCAAAAGTATCTATATCAGAGGCACCAACTTATTGATGAACTAAGGAAAACTGATTGTAGTGACTGATTGCAACATTGTTACCAGAAAGTTATTATACTGATTAAAAACCCGATTGAAAAACTGAACGCATTTCCTATTAGTAAGTTCCAGAAACAGATGATTAGACGGAGACTGTATCACCTAATTCTGAACGACAAATTTCACATATTAGCTTACTGCTCAAGCTGATCAAATCACTTCCCAACTGTTACTACTACTCAACTGAACGCAATTCCTAATATTAAGCTCCAAAAACAGAGGATTACACGCACTGTATTCTGAACGACAATTTTTTACTTGCTAGCTTACTGGTCAAGCTGAACGAATCACTTCCCATTTCCATACGGTTATTGATAATCATGTTACAGATATAGCACATAAAACGAATCCTAGTAGATTCACACATGATTCGGAATATAAAAACTCAGATTCAAATATCTGAACGCAATTCACGTTCGAAAAACAGAGGATGGCACGAAGACTAAGCCATCTAATCTGAACAACAAATTTCAAACATAGGTTCGCCTAACAAATTTCAAACATAGGTTCGCCTTCCTAAGGGTTAATCCTACTCATATACAGATAGCACATAAACGAGGACGGCTAATCGTGTAGAAACAGAGCAGCTATTGATCACACTAAGACCAATCCAAGTATAGATCTACAAAAGTGTCTACTCATCAAGGAACAATGGAAAACCCCGGTTCATAAAGAGAGAAGCTATACATCAATCGATTGTTTTGTGTGTTTGTTAACGGCTACTACTCGTACACACATGACGGCATGAGGAAGTGGAGACGAGGGCATCTGACACGTACCGAAGACGGTGTTGGTGGGGTTCATGGCGACCTGGTTCTTGGCGGCGTCGCCGATGAGCCGCTCGGTGTCGGTGAAGGCGACGTACGACGGCGTGGTGCGGTTCCCCTGGTCATTGGCGATGATCTCGACGCGGTCGTGCTGCCACACGCCGACGCACGAGTAGGTCGTCCCCAGGTCGATCCCGATCGCCGGACCCTCCCCCTTCGCCATCTCTTCCTCCTTCACGAACGAAAAGAACCCTCACACAGCAGTCCTTCAAACCCTCGCAGGTCGCTGGTGATCGCAAGAGAGATTGGTTCGCGTGTAAACTATTTTTTTCCTTCCTCCTCCTCAAACGAGAGACGAGGGGAGAAAAAGAGGGGAAGGAGGTTTTATCGAGAAGGTGGCGGGTCTAGAACATTCGGGCGCGGGTGATCCGGGCCGTTGGATTGAGGTTCGGGAAAGCTCTGGAGTGTGGTGGTGGGGGCCCCGTGCCGGTGGGGGAGACCGGAGGCCAACGCCAACGCCGCAACGCGTCGGGTGGGCGCGCGTGTGGAGCCGGCAGCTGGGGGGAGGTGGGGCCACACGCGTGCTTTTTGAATCGCCCGGCTCTGGTAGCTTCTACACTGTGCTTGCGGGCTTGCGGCGGTTTGGCGTCGGCGGCGTTGGGAGGGGTGGAGTAAACCTGGATTTTAGATCGTGGATCTAAAATCAATTCGAATAATATAAACCCTGATACCCGATTTACCTCATTTCTTATTTTCTCCTATATTTGAACAAAGTAATTTCGGTAATATTCACATTGATGTACACTGTGAACTTAAATTTGTGATGTGTGAAAGTGATATGTTTATTGTCGTTTTTCTAAAATGATGTTTATTGTGATCTACTAGTGCTATAACTTATTTTTTGTTGCTCTACTCTTCTTTTTTAATCCGTTAACACATTTCACTGTTTATGGCAAAGAACATGTAATTTGGGATAATCGGAATTTGATTTTTTGGGTACTTGAAAGTGTAGGTAGAGGGTTTTTCAAGTATACTTCGGGTAACATTTCTAAAACCCAAATTAAAAAAGGAATATTGGTTACTAGCAACTTCAATAGTGTTTTTACTCTCGTTTTAAAACCTGTGTTTTTACCCCTAAGTTTTCAAAACGAAGACTCTGTATACCTCTATTTCTAACCTTGTTAGATGCAACTGGACTAAACCATTTAAAACAAATAGAAAAACCTTTCAAAATAGGAGAATAGGCTAGACTGCCCCTTATCTTTTCACACACAACCCACTGGAATAATACTGGTGAAAATCTGGGCGTGACGTGGCCTGCGAGCAGCGCAACATCGGGAGACCCGGCGGCGGTGACATAGTTGCCTAGGCGCGACCCACCAGCGCCGACATGAATAGAGGCATTATAACAATACATTTAAAAAAATAGGGGCAAAATCATATAGGCATGATGGTGTTTCGGCACCAAAATCGATATTGTTAAGAAGCGTTATCAAAATAAGGGTAAACTCTATCTTCGATTTGAAAATATAGGGGTAAATTCACAAAGTTTAAAAAATAAAAGCAAAATCACTATTAGACTCCAAAGTGAGGTATAAACGCCAAAGCCTCTTAAAGAAATGAATTATTCGATCCGAAGTTTTGGGTAACCCAATCACCCACCTTAGTCAAGACATGGGCGTTGTTTGGGTCACGACCTATTGGTGTATGGGTCTTATCGACATTCCCCTAACTTATGAAATTGAACGGAATCGTCATTGTTTGGCGGACTTTGGACCCTTATTTCTTCTGATCTATTATTTGCTTCTTTGTAATCAAAATAAATATTTTAGCAAATACATTAGTCAATGGTCAATACTATCATGCAACGACCAAAACAAGCACAACACACGTCTTAGAGTCTATTTCCCCTACACACACATCAAAAAATGGCACAAATAATTAAATCTCTCCAAGTCTTCGTTAAACGAGATGACCAAAAATTTATAAAGCCTTTAGACTTAGCCAGTAATGCTTTTCCTTGTTGCACAACTGCTTTGCTGTAACTTGCTACTGTTCATCCTCCCACAAAATAACGTTGCGGCAGGGCTGCACAACCAAAACTAGCACAAGCAGTCAGGCTTTTTGCGGCCATAAGCGAGACATTGTTAGCATATATACCAATAGTATACTAGCGCAACACTTAAACATTAGATTAAAAAACAAAAAAAGTGATCGCTCCTATGCAACATGGCTACAAACATCCAACTTCATTCTAAACCCACTCTAACTTTACAACATGCAGAACATTTACTCTATCTTACAAGTTACAATGAAAACCATACATTGGATTAAGGTAAAAATTAAAACGTCACCACCTAGTATATCGGAGAAAGGCACACAATGATCCACCCAACCATACATATTGAGAGCAACAAGTAAATTAAGATGCACAGCTTGGAGGCAAAATTCATCAACCACCCCATGCTTTGAGTAGTCGCTCTGACCGGTACCACTTATTATTGTTGCCACTTCCCTACAAGCATAGCCCATCTACAGTTGCCCAACACTCACAATCGAATTTCTTTTGCAGCCGCAGCCTGCAGCATCAGTGACAGCAATCACTATTGATCAAAGCCAATGATAGTCAGATCATAACGTAATACTTGAGTTACTCCACTTGCAGCATTATAGAGAATGCATTGTTCATGGTCTCTCCACTTAACCCATATGCGAGGTAGACAATACTTATTTTATAGGCTTCCAAAATCTTCTTAGTTCATATGGACCAAAAAACAATAGAGACAACTTCTTTATCACACAAACTACTGAAAAAGAACTTTAATTATAATCACTAAGACCACACACAAAGAATTTGTCATACATAAATATAACCAATCAGAGACAGAACCATAAACAACATAGTAAGCATTGATGTTTCACACAACTTTGGCACCCTCTCCTCAATGGAGTTGATGGTGTGTCTGGTGGAAGGAAAGGGGATGAGACTGTGTTGCAATATGATGGCTTTTGTCTAGCTTGGCAATTGTTTGTATTGCCAGTAACATTTACGAACAAGAAATTTTTTATTTGATCAAATATTTATCTATATTTAAATATGGTCAAATTTGGCCAAAACTGATGGCTAATTTCGGTCTCTAACCAATCAGGCCCTAAGGCTGACTCCAGCAGCCAGGGTAAAAGTCTCATCTATCCACTGTTTCAACTACCCTCCTCTCTGTGAACAGTATCGCTACAGTGTCATTTTGTACTATACCCGGCCTTTTACCCAGACTGCTGGACTTAGTCTAAGTACTGCTAGTGAAATAATTACTCTAGTAGTACTATTTTATTCTTCTATTCTACATTAGCCAGGATCCAGCTAAGTATTTGATAGAACCACTGCAGAGGTCCTAATTAATTAGGAGTAATTAGATTGCATCCCGTCACGATGTGGGATAACCCTTCTCATCGGGACTTGTGCTGGCCCATCGAGCCCACTCCACCTGAACTCGAGCAAGGTCTCCCGCACCCGCGGGCCGCCGCCGCCGCAAATTCCTTGTCTCCCCTCCGCGCCTTCCCCGCCGCCGGGGCTTCTAGCCTAGCGCGTGCAGCTCTCTCCTCTCTGTCCCCACCACCATGGCGCAGGAGGTCCAAGCGCCGCTGCCCACCACTGTGGCGGAGCCCAACGCGCCGCCGCCCACCACTGTGGCGGAGCCCAACGCACCGCCGCAGCTGGAACTCTTCAATTCCATGACGAAGAGGAAGGAACCCTTCCAGCCGCGGGTGGAGGGGAAGGTCAGCATGTACGTCTGCGGCGTCACGCCCTACGATTTCAGCCACATCGGCCACGCGCGCGCCTACGTCGCCTTCGACGTCCTCTACAGGTACCAATCTGCTGGATCGGCTGCCCCCCGGATCTGGAGCCCCTTTGTCCTGGTAGATACGCAGGTTGCTGGATCGGCTGCTACTGCATGATACGATTAGTAGGGTAGAAATCTGCTGGATTTGGTGGCGATTGCGATTCCTCGATTCATGCTCGCGATTGGGAAATACGCTGTCTAGTAGCGTTGGCTCTAGTACAGTGTCGTAGGTTATGTGATGTTCGCCATGCTTGACTTTGGATTTTCAGTACTTGCTAGGTGGATCAGGCTATGTTTGAGCTGTATTAGTTACTAGTTGCCTCCGGAATCTACTACATCTGGATGCATGTTTGATGTACCCATGGTTACCGTGGCAGATGAAACCCTTGGCATCCGGCCAGGCTGTATTTTTCATTTGCATCATGGCATGGATTCTTTTCACATATACCATATACGCAATATGCGATCTGTTGGGTTTAGTCCCACATTGGAAATCATTGTAGGGGAGCGCAACATAAAGGGCCAGGCAGTCCGCAGTCCTCACCTAAAAGGCTAGTCTTTTGGGTTGAGTTAGGCCCGTTGTCTCTGTTCATTGCTGCTCCGTTTATACCTGGGCCTTAAATAATCCTAACACGATCTTTTGTAACTTAAGAGAACTCTTTGGGCAAGCTAATCTTACTACCTTAGTGTGGTACTACTACCGTCTATGCAGCACTGGTACGAATATGTGTATCGGTATCTGATGGATACAGATATGTAAACCTAACTAGCAAAATGCCCGTGCGTTGCAACGGGAGAAAAAGATCCTTAAGCACCTCTAGATCAATACATATAAGAATAGTCTCGCAAATAAATTCCATATCATATTGTTTCGAATTTTTCCTTGCATGTGACCGAAATTTAGGTGTGTCCGTTGGTAATAAATATTATTTTTTGCTTTTGCGCAATATATAGAACATCGAAAACGAAGTCCATATACGACATGGGTATCTGTTTTCACGTAGGCTGCTCCTGCCGTCTGAATCGGGTTTCTGAATAAATTGTAGGCCATATTGTCTTAATGATTTTCGTTAATTGCAAGCGAATTTTAGAGTGGTGTCAATTAGGTTGTAAATGTTGTTATTTTAGCTTTCCAATGATATATAAAACGTCAAAAATGGAGTCCGTATGCGATTTGGGCATCCGTTTTCGCGTGGGCCGGGCTCGCGAATAAATTTCACGTCATATTATTTCAAAGATTTTCGTTGACTGAGACCGAATTTTAAAATAGTTTCAGTTTGGTTGGAAAGGTTATTATTTTAGCTTTCCATCGATACAGAGAACATTGAAAACGGAGTCCGTATGCGACTTGGGCGTCTATTTTCGCGTGGGCTCCTGCTGCAGTCCGAATCTAGTTTGTATTGTAGCTGTGATTTGGATTATCTGATACAGAACGGGGAGGGGCTGACCAGCCGGGTCCACATGTCATGACGGACCGGAAAACCGAGGGACCAAGAAACCTTATTTGCTTTAATATTAGGTATTGATATAGATACATGGATATATTTAATATTTCTTTAAAAATAAATAATAAGGCGCATTAAAGCTAGAAAAACACCAAAAAACACTAGCTCGAGCTCCTTTGGCTTGGAGGAGATTTCAGACCAGCTCGCTGCTTCCTTACTCCTTTCCCCTTCCAGTAGAAATTTGTACTACCACAGACCGACAGTGGTTATATAGAGTTGGTGTTATGAATCGGAGCAAAACAAAGCACAAGCATTAAGCACAGCAGAACAACAATTATCTGACCAGTAACAAATACAGACGAAATGATTTTGGTACAATATTACATCAATATGGATTGAGACACGCATTGGAATCGAGAAAATGGGGAAAAAGAAATAGTGGAACCAGACCTTGATGAGGGTGACGCTCGCATCCTGGAATGGATGGAGAACGGCTGCTGTGGAAGGGTCTGCAGGTGTGGGATCGTGGACGAGGGCAGAGGGGGCTTGCCCTTGCGGGTGGTGGCAGCGATAATGTCCCGGGACATCTGAAGTGCCACATGTATTATGCACTGGCAGGTGTTGCCTACTGGCGGTTGTCGCCAGTGCCAGAGCTCGCCGCTAGCGCTGGATCTCGTTGTTGGTGTGCAGGCTATCATGCGGCTGCTGCTGTGTGGGTTGGCTATGGTGGGTGACAGAGGAGAGGTGGTTGATTTTGTAGGGGTGCCATATCCTTCGATGCGCTAGTATGAACTGGTCCTGGTACTTAGATTTTCTTTTATTTATTTAAATAGGATACTTCCCATCTGGGATACACTGGGCGCCTGTGCAGTCGACTTGACAAAAGACTATTCTGTAGTTGTTAATTGACTAAAGTATAATTTTGAGCTCTGTTTCTATCATTGTTTTACTTTTTATAATAGGAGTATACTCTTTTTACAATTGTTTTCACATTCCATGTAGGTACCTTAAATTCTTGGGGTACGAAGTTGAATATGTCCGTAATTTCACGGATATTGATGACAAGGTAATAACTTGTTCACATCATTCTAGAATTACTTTTCAGTAGTTGAGAAGGAGGGCTATTTGTGGTCTCAAAATTGAAGGAGAATAATCTTATTTTTGACAGTGCCATCTGTAAGCTAATTTGTTTCTGGGATCAACTTATCTTGTGCTTTCATCTTAACCAGAAAGTATAACCAGCATCCCTCACCCCAGGGCATTGTTTATATAGCAGATACCAGTGTTACAAAGTTTCATTTTTCTATTGTGTTGAATTTGTATCATGATTGTATTATCTTTTCTTTAAAAACATTTTATGCAAAAACCGGATAAACTTATTTCCTCATCTCTATGTATACAGATTATTAAGCGCGCAAATGAACGCGGTGAAACAGTCACAAGTTTGAGTAGCCGGTTTATCAATGAGTTTCTTCTTGATATGGCTGAGCTCCAGTGCTTGCCACCTACTTGCGAGCCACGTGTAACAGAGCACATTGAGCATATTATTGCATTGATAACAAAGGTACTGTGTTGGTGCAAACCTAACTGATGATTTGATGAAAGATTTGTTTACTTATTGTTTTTATGATGCTACTGTTCAGCTGTTTTAAACAAATCAACGCTGATGATTACATTATTTGCCTTAAAACCATTCTTTTGCTCTTATCTCTAGTTCCAGCATACCAGACAATTATGCAAAACTTACTATGTATAATACTGAATGCATGAAAATGACCTTTTTATTTCTGCGGAAATTCCAGGTGTACAATAGTATATTAGTGCATATATGTACACAAACTCGATACTGCGCCTTCGATCCAATTTGAATGGCCCAGGTGAGGTGGAATCCCCTCATCCCTAGGGCTGGCTTAGACCCAAATGTGAACAAAGGGGATTTGAGGGGATTCCCACCTCTCATCTAGGCTATTCAGGTTTGAGTTTATGCACACATGCGCTAATATGCTCTTGTGCACCTGATACTTGCTCTATCTGTTATATTACATGCACTGCATTGCTCAGTGGTTCTTCCCCCACATTTTCTATGTTTCTGGACAGATAATGGAGAATGGGAAAGCCTATGCTATGGAAGGAGATGTTTACTTTTCAGTCGATAGTTTCCCTGAATATCTCAGTTTATCTGGAAGAAAATTAGATCAAAATCAGGCAGGTGCGCGCGTTGCTTTTGATACGAGAAAGCGTAATCCTGCAGACTTCGCACTATGGAAGGTAAGTTCAAAGCATTGATATTTCTAGCTTTCTCTTATGTGCTATCACTTTCTTCTTATTCTCCACCAATCACTGTTTCAGGCTTCCAAGGAGGGTGAGCCCTTTTGGGATAGCCCTTGGGGCCGTGGAAGACCAGGATGGCATATTGAATGCAGTGCAATGAGTGCTCACTATTTAGGACATGTATTTGATATCCATGGTGGAGGGAAAGATTTGATTTTCCCTCATCATGAGAATGAGCTCGCACAAAGCCGAGCAGCTTATCCTGAGAGTGAGGTCAAGTGCTGGATGCACAATGGCTTCGTTAACAAGGATGATAAGAAAATGGCAAAATCAGATAATAACTTTTTCACTATCAGAGATGTAAGTGGGACACCTGGTTCCTTTCAGCTTAGCCCTCTGGATGAGTTTGAACTTTTAGTTTCCTGTTGCGACCTCTAACAGTTTTCTTTCAGATCATTGCTCTTTACCATCCCATGGCTTTGAGGTTTTTCTTGATGCGCACACATTATAGATCTGATGTGAACCACTCTGATCAAGCACTTGAGATTGCATCTGATCGTGTTTACTACATTTATCAGGTACTTAACCTACTCAATCTTCAAATATTAGTCAGATTGAGGTATTGGATTTACTTTTGAGCATCAGTTATCCTTTTTCCCCAA
This sequence comes from Paspalum notatum, assembly GCA_022530915.1. Taxonomy (NCBI): domain Eukaryota; kingdom Viridiplantae; phylum Streptophyta; class Magnoliopsida; order Poales; family Poaceae; genus Paspalum; species Paspalum notatum. The sequence goes on from CM039692.1 coordinate 33,913,208, forward strand.
TTTACTCCACTTGAATTTTGTGTAGACGCTGTATGACTGTGAAGAAGTATTAGCTACATACCGTGAAGAAAGTTTCTCTGTCCCGGTGCCAGCTGAGGAGCAAAATATGATTGACGAGCACCATAAAGATTTCTTGAAACATATGTCAGGTGATCTTAGAACCACAGATGTTCTGGATGGCTTCATGGAGCTTCTGAAGGCCATAAACAGCAATCTGAAAGATTTTCAGGTCTGTTGGTTTCTTGTTCTTCCAAGTTTCAAGTTTTTTTTTTTTTTTTTTTTGAAATTGTTTGTATGTAACACCTTTTCTACTTTCAGAAACTGCAGCAAAAATTAGAACAGCAAAAGAAGAAACAGCAGCAACAGAAGAAGCAGCAATCCCAAAAACAGCCAGAAGATCATATTCAAGCTCTGATTGCACTAGAAACAGAACTAAAGAATAAACTATCTATACTCGGTCTGATGCCACCGTCTTCTCTGGCAGAGGTGCTTAAATATCTAAAAATGCGCCTGATTATAAACCTCTACTGTTAAAATATGTTCCTGTTATGATGACTATATACATATTTAACAAGTAAAAAGTTGCTTCAACAGGTACTGAAGCAACTGAAGGACAAAGCACTAAAGCGAGCAGGACTGACTGAAGAAAATTTGCAAGAGCAGATTGAGCAGAGAAATGCTGCAAGGAAGAACAAACAGTTCGAGATATCTGATGGAATCAGGAAAAACCTTGCTACCAAGGGCATCGCCCTGATGGACGAACCTACTGGTACAGTGTGGAGACCATGCGAACCAGAGGGTTCTGAAGAGCCATGATTATGTGACCACTCTGACTCAACAAGCGATGATGTAAAATGAACCATCTGCCCCAGCACAGCTGTTGCAAGTTTATGTAGTTTAGCGAAGGGTGCCATTTTTTGATGTTACAGGAAAGGGTTCCTGGTTAACTCACCAACTGAAACTTACATTTCTGGCTGTGCAAGAACAAGGGCCCCTTGTATACTTGGGAAGCTGAATTTTCAATTTGAATATTAGACTTGGTGATGTTGCATTTGAACGAACATAAAATTGGGTGCCTTCATCATGGGTGGATTGGTTGCCTTCATTGGGTGCGATGTAGCGCAGCGTAAGCCTCTATGAAGTGTTGGTGTTTGGTTTGCTTGCATTGTAGGATCTAGCCACTTTGCAAGATTGTGTTTGTTGTCTGCATGAGGGGTTTTGCTGCATTATACGGGTTACTGCGGGTGCATTAAGGATGCAGGTGTAGCACGTTGCTCAGCATCATGCAATACAAAATGCTTAGGCATAGATGATTATAACATCGTGATTTTAAGTACTGGTATGAAAACTGATTTCTACAGTGCAAAGTTGCAAATAGATGCTAGATAGGTTTAACCACTTCATTAGCATACATTATGCATTGGGGCTAACTTAAGCACGTTTTATAAGCACAAAGTGCCAATAGTATGGTGAAAATAAATCGGTGTTTTTAGCTAAGCATCTTTCTCAACGCTTCATCGTCTCGTATGTATCCTTAGCTATCCAAAGTGATTCTTGAGGCTAGGGTCTGTTTGTATTTGGATTCTTTGAGAGAAGTTATTTTTACTTAAAGTGATTCTTCGATGATTCTATAGGCTCATTTGGTAGAGCTTTGCTCTCTGATTCTCCAACCATGGGAGCTGATTCTCAGGTGGAGTGATTCCGAGTGATTTTTTGGTAAGAGTGAATCAGTCTGATGAATTCTGTTTGGCAATCTTTTGTGTGGAGTGATTCCTAGAACAAAATATCACCCCGCTCTCTCCAGTGCATCTCCGGCCACCGCCTCGCCCACCTCCGCCACCGCGTCGGCCCTGTTGGTCCTCCCCTCCGCCACAGCGTCGGCCCCACTGGTCCTCCTCCCGCCGGTGCACGCGGCCCCGCCGCTCCTCCTCCTCGGGCCGGCGTGATTGGAGCCCATGCCGGTGCGAATCGAGCCCCGGTGGCGCGAATGGAGCCCATGCCGGCGGAGGCAAGGGCGACCTGGCGGGAGGAGGGGAGGGCGCGCCAGCGGCAGGAGGCGACGGCGCGCCGGCGGGCGGAGGCGAGGGTGACCTGGCGAGATGAGGGGAGGGCGCGCCAGCGGCCGGAGCCAAGGGCAACCCCGCGAGCGGAGCCGAGGGCGCGGCGGCAGGCTGACGCGAGGCCGGCGCGGAGCGGAGGAGGGAGCCGGGGAAGCGGGTTTTTTCCGCTCCCTCGCGTCTGAAGGAATGGCGGAGCGATTCGGCCCACTCCCGCACGGGTCGGATTCCAACTTTTACGTGTTTGGCAGCCCACCCCGGATTCACTCCGTGGAATCCTGGAGCGGAGTGCTGCCAAACGCCCCTATGTAGCGTTGTAAAGAGAAGCTGATTCTGTATTGTGCGTGAATCAGAATAAGCCCCTCCTCCCCCTTTTAGACAAACGTGGAAAAAACTTCTGTTCTGAATCCTATATTTTTTTATACAATTCATCTATTCTAAAGAGCCATAAACTTCTTTTTGTTGCTATGGGCACTATAGTTTATTTTATAAACTACTTCACATGATTTCATTTGAAGTAAATTTTTATAATGCGAGTTTAGAAACTGCTTCGGTCTAAGGACCGTAAACTATTTTTTTGTCGGATAAGCAGGAGAACTGCGCATCTTTATATTAAAATAAAAATAAACGAACACAAGATGATTCGAACACCACGCGCGGTTACTGTGATGCCCCTGGCATCTCAGAAGCCTTAACACACGGTTAGATGAAGGCTAACGATGGATTAAGGCTTAATCATGCTTAGTGATTAACAAGAAACACGTGGAGGAACCACTAAATCAAAATTTTCTACACAAGATACAAGACCACACATTCCGTGGTTGAATAAGTCAACACTCACATGCTTTTGAGCTCAACTCTGAATGCCAAACCTCGGATAAGAAAAGTAGCCCTAGACCTTTCTGTTGGACAATGTTCAAAATCTAAAGACAGGGGGTTTAAAAGATCCAATCCAAAGTTTCTTGATAAGTGCTAGTTGTGATCGTGAGCAAACTTGAGCCCTAATAAAGCTTTCAAATTCATTAAGTACCCGAGCTCAACTCCGTTGACAAACTTGTTGTACATGCTATGGACTATCCTTTTGCTATACTGAGCATAGATCAAAACTATCGTATACTCACTCAAAATTTCACCCAAATATCTCATGGAAACAACCAGATCAACCCACACTTAGAAATTTTCCAAGTATGGATTTTCAGCTTTTCCCTAAGTTGATTCTGAATTACTTTTGATTTCACTATACAACTTTAAAATCTTCCTTTCTATGGAGTGGAATTAAACTTATCACCTTTCAAATGCACCTATTGTGAAAGTGATTGGACTTCATTTGATACTCCAAAAGTTTGAAACAAGAAAGTCTCCACACAAAGTGAAATTTCTGTGTTAATAAACCTTGGAACATATTTGTATCTATAGCTCAAAATCTGTTGGGTTTCAGACCAAAGTCATATTACCAAAATTTTAGGTCATCTACTGGAGAACAACTTTGGTAATTAGGGTTTGATCATATATTGAGTTTTAAATGGAGTTTAGAGTCATTTTCTACCAACACAGAAAACCAGTTCAAATCTGACCTGTTTAGTAATCTCAATATTTATATAACCTACAGCCACTTTCATGCAAAGATCAAATTAGAGAAGTTGTAGATATTGAAATTCTAAACAAACTTTTCAATATACACTTTGGGTGGTAAAGACCAGAGATAGGACTTTTGATTCTCACAATCAGTAGAGGTACCCTGTCCAAACTGGGAGCTGCAACCTAAATTCAAATGAAATTCATATTTATACTTAGAATTTGGTGTTGAACCTTTTGACAAACTTGCAGAGTTCTAAGAGTAGAACATTTCCTTCAATTGGCACTTTTCCAAATTCGGCTCCTAGAAAGGTGAAAAGTGCGATTTACAGCACTGGTAAAAACACACTCCTCTTTTCTCAGGCTTTCAGTCACTGACCAGTGGGCCCACAGCGTCAGCGCCGCCGCGGCTCCCCAGCCGGCGGACGCCGCGTGGACGCCGGCGTACGGCCAGACGCCCGCGCCCACGGATCGCCACCCCGCGCCCGCGCCCTCGGCTTCACCTAGACGCCATCGCGGCCGCGTCCACGCTCACTCCCTCACTCTCCCTGCCCTGCCTCTCTCTGCCTCTGCTTGCGCGGAGCGCAGCGCGCCGAGCCGCCATGGCCTAGCTCGCGGCGAGCTCGCGACGCGGCCACCACAGGCTACCTCCACCCCATCCACTGCGCGTCCCGCACTCGCCTCGCGCTCCTCCATCGTTCCCGCACATCCTTGGCCTCCACCAGTGCCTCCCTCACCCTTCCCCACGTGCGTGCTCACCCCGGCCGCCATTGCCGCCGCCCCTCACCGTGGGAGGCCATCTCCCAGCCCTTCCCTCACCTCCACTCCACCACCACCGCCTTCGCCTCGTCCTCGCGCAGCCGAAGCGCTAGGTCTCGTCGCCGTTCCACCTCGAGGCCGCCGAATCGAACTCGCGACGCCGCGTCCTCGGCCTTCGGTGCGCCTCCGGTCCACGCGAGCTCCCAGGCCGCTTTGACCTCCTCCCTCCTCAAGACCTAGCGGGTCGGGGTCGCCGTCGCCTAGAGCACCCCCGGCCACCCCGTCGGCTCCAAGTCGCGGCCCCTACGCTCCGGCGTGCGCGCCGAAACATCGGCCGCTGCGCGCGGTTCGCCACCGTCCGAAGGTAGGAGAAGAGGTGGCCATTTTACCCAAAACCCCCTGCGCTTTAATTGTTTTCCGTTTAAAACCATAGCGCTGTATACTGAGTGTTTTAAATCTCACAGTCTAGCCCCTGGAAGTTATGGTTAATTGCGTGTAGGTCCTCGATCTATAGGTTTTCATTTATTCCATTTAAATGAGGGCTGAGAACTTTAGAAAATCATAACAATTCAAAGAAAAATCCAAAATGGACAAACTCAGTTGCGTTAGACTCCTCTTGAGTAGATCTACATGATTGGTATGATGTGGAAGTATGAAATATCTGTTTTGCCCTTGGTTTGTTGCATGCATGATTAATTAGGATAAAAATCAAAAGTCGACTAAATGAACTCCAAATGGCATGAAACTTGGACAGTGAAATTCTTGTGGCACTATAATATTATGTGAATTTTTGTAGCCCTAGCATTGACTGGTAAATTACTGTTTTGCCCTTATGAATGTGATTTGTGTATTTATTCAACTGGAAAATGAAGGCTACATAAAATATGCTCAAACATGACCTCTAGTATTTTTCATATACTTTATATCGTATGAGTAGTTCACTGGTAAAATATGAGGTTGTGCATGCATGTTGTAGCTGCTGTTATGAAAATGACAAGTGTTATGATGATTTAAGCAATAAAATAAGAAAGTGCTATTTACCATGCTCTAAGAATTCCACCAAAATTCATGTAGCCCTGTTACCCTATAAGTATGCCTAGGTGAATTATTCGTGTATTGTGGTTGTTGTTTCATGAAGGGTTTATAAGTGGTCATTTAAATAGGATCAAAAAGTGAAGGAAATAAAAAGGGGATGTTATGCACGCACATACACTCATGATTGCTCTTGTATACCCCAGTTAGTATATTCGGTTTTTCTATGTCAAAATAAAACCTTGTAAGATTGATGACTCTATGTACTCCACATTCATGCTTCATCCTCATATGACTAAGTTGCAAGTCCATAACCATAAAAGTATTTCATCATTGAAAGGTAGATAGCAATAACTTAATTTAGGTCAAATTGTATGTAACATATTTACTTAATGCTTGTGTACATTTGGTATGATAATAGTGACTGGTAATTTAAGTCTTATCGTGTGTTTCTCTCATATACTTTGTCTGATATGGTTGACTCACTAGGAGGGATTAAACATCACCCCACCCCATGCATGTATCTTAGTAATCTAAATAGCTATTGCTTATTTTATCGGGTCACAGCATTGTCACATTTCCTTTACGGTCGATGAGTTGATAGTTATATACGTATGATTGTTCGAGTGTATGCTTGCTCTAAGTTTATAACAATGCTACTGTCACGAATGCTAAGAGTGGTAATTCAAACTAGTAGTCCTCTACATGGGGAAATATATGCTTGATTGATTCTTGTTTGCATATCGTAAGATAAAGGACAATTTAAGTTGATACTTGAGCAAGTATTAAATCCATGTGTTCCACTGTGCATATCTAATTGTCTGTGTGCATACTTACTTTAGGTTCATAGAGGAACTCGTTGTTTAAGTAGTTTATTAATCGTTTTTTTCATCTGTCCACGGAATGAGTGCCCATATATGTGCTTGATGATTATGCATCTCATTCCTTGCATCACCATGCATGTCATCCATATAGTGGCGCTTATTGCAGATACGTGATCCAGAAACGGGCGCGTGGAACTACCTCAACCAACGGTGATCCAGAAGACCAACTAAGACCCACTCATGACCTGGAGAGCTGTTGACGCGGCTTAAGTACTAAATTTATGTTATAATTTCATATGTTTTTATGCCGTTTCATAAATTAATTATATGATTTATTATTATTTTGCTAACAATTAACCCCGTTTTCGAGAATGCTCTTTGTTTTTGTGCATTATTGATTTTTGCAGGAAAATAGGTATAATTGATATAAATTTGAGGATTTCTCGAAGAAAGGATTTATGCTAAAAGTCCAAAAGAAGACCCAAGCCCATTATGGAGAATGTTCCGGAGGATAAAGGATGAATAATATGAAGATAAGGAAGGTTTATTACAAATCCAATCAAACTTCCAATTAAAACTCGAGATATTCTCGGATTCCAGGACAGCAGCACCTTGTGGGCCCAATTCGGTGACCTTAACGATGTCAAATGAAGAAAGTTTGAATACCAAAGTTGTAGATCTCTTCGAGCTCTACAATTTAGAGTCTGAGTTTGCATTTATTGGACTTCGGAAGACAGAGTTATGGTCAAAATACTAAAGGCTGCAGAATATGGAAATCCTATTTCTGGAAGGACTAGGACAATGGCTTCATATCCAAGCAAGGGAAGATGGAGGACGACCGGGACTCTTCTAGAGGCTTGTATACACATGGAAATAGGTGTTTAAGTCCTACTAGGACTTTTAGAACCGACCTATTAGATTCCTTGTATAGGGGACTCTCCGGAGTATAAATATATGGCCTCCCAAGGGGAGAGGCATCATTGTTCGACACAAATCCATCGTACACCGAGAGTTTAGGGCAGAGTTCGGGGGCCAAAAGCGTTCAACTCGGCGAGAGGGACATCTCGGCGAAAGGAGCAAGCAAGAGGAGGCAGGAGGCCTGGGGGTCGGCCGACCCCTAGGGGGTCTGGTCGGCCGACCCAGGTCCTCCCGAGGGCTGCTCGAGCTCATCTTCCGCCGACTTATTCGTCTAGTTCAACTCGACGACTTTGGGTCACGGATTTCGATGTATCTTGAGTAAATCCCTCGAACTTCTTATATACTTTGATAAAACCTTGATGATTGATCAATAAAGTTTGTCTTTTAGATTTAGCTTCTTGTTTATGCATGTTTATGATCCATGTCTTTGCAATGCTTCATGTCTACATGTGTTATTGTGGCCACAATCTAGATGTCTCACATGTCTTTTAGTAGATCTATTTTACCTGATCAGTAGATTGAATCTGCTCATGCTTAGAGATGGTTAGGGTTTACTAGTTCGTCGATTACCTGGTTACCAGTGACAGTGGAGCCCGGGGAAAGGTTCGAGTAGATCTTTGACATTCATATTCATGTTTATTCTATGCTTGTTGATTAGATCTTTATCAAGGTGGTTCTTAGTTCTTAAGTTGTTTGTCTCATATCTCTTGTGGATCCTTTTGCCTGTTTAAATCCTATCTATCCCGAGTTTAGTTTAATCGTTGTTTATTCCTTTTATGCAATAGATTAGAGCTTGATTAGAGTATATTTAGAGTATAATTAGAACCGTTATTAGATTGCAATTAGATAGCCTTTATCTTTCATTTAAGCTTATTTAGATCTATTAGAATTAGATAGTAATTTAGTTAATATTAGGTTGATAGCATCTTAAGCATAATTAATCTCGGATTGACAAACCCAAGATACTCATCCTGGGGAAAAGCTACCGCGATACTGTGCGCTTGCAGTATAAGGATTTGGCGTGCTTAAGTGCCGTCAACAAGCTTTTCTGGCGCCGTTGCCGGGGATAATTATCATTTACGTTATTATTAATCTTTTATTAGCTTTGTTACTACTAGTTTTAATAGTTAGTTTTATTTATTGTGTGATTAATTAGTTTTGCTTATTTTGCTTTTTAATTAGTGTGCTATTTTATTTATTTATTTTGCTATTATCGAAATAAGGAGTAGTTTTTAAATTTTGAAATTTTAAATTTAGTTTTAAATTTAGTTATTTTGTTTGGATTTAATTTGGTCTAAGTACAGCAAATTTTTGCTGTCATAGATCTTTTGTTTTGTATTTTTGTCTATATTTCAGGTATGACTATGATGAGTGAGGGTCTGACACTCGCGGAGTACTTAACTCCAAGAGTGGAAGATTTGAAGTTTCAAAAGTCAAATCTGATGCCGGAGTCAGGATCCTACGAGTTGAAGTCAGGAATCATCCGAATTGCTGCCGAACATCAGTTCAGTGGTGAAGATGATGAGAACCCGTACAAGCACCTGGAGAGGCTCAAGCAAGTGTGTCGCACATTCCATCAAGACGGAGTTCCAGAAGAGTGGGTCTTGTGGAACCTCTTTCCGTTTACACTGGAAGACAGAGCCAGAAAGTGGTACCATGTTGCATCAATAGAAGCTGAAGGTGATTGGAAGATTCTCGAAGTGAAGTTCACTACAAGATTCTTTTCTCCACTGAGAGTGCACAAATTGAGAAAAGCAATCATGAACTTCGAGCAACGAGAAAATGAAGACATTGATGAAGCTTGGGACAGACTGGAAGAAATGAGGACACAAGGACCACCAATTGGATTCACTCCAGAGATGATGATGTCCATTTTCTACTATAGTCTTACCACTAGAGACTTTGAGCGACTGAACACTTGTGCTGGAGGATCACTGCTGACTCGGAAGTGGAGTGAAGCTATGAAGATTTTGTCAGATGTCTGCTTAACCTCAAAAGCTGAAAGAGACAGGAAGGAGAGTGTTATGCAGGAGCCAGTGGTTGTGGCGCCTACATATGCTATCTACAAGGAGCAACAACCTGTCAAAAGAACTACAGTGTCTTATGCAGCTGAGGAAGAGGAGTACGAGAGTTTTGCACCACAAGTGAAGACTGAGTGTTCAAATTACAGAAGCCTTGCTAGTGCAAAACCACTGACAGAATTCGACAAGACAAGCTGGATGCCAGTGGATTTTGGAGATACACTGAAGTGTGCAGGACCACTCCCACCAGAAGACTTAGAGGAAGAGGAAGAATTGTTTCCACCAGAAATTCCACTAAGGAGGAGCTCTGATGATCTAAGTACAAGGGAAGTGCTGCAGAAATTATTCCAAGAAGAAGAGCTGGACAGTGACTTTGTCTCTGAAGTGAAGCGGGTGATTGGTGTCAAGCCGGAGTCATCACTTACTGAGGAGATTATCGTCTACCTGGAGCCAGAAGAATCTTCAACTGGTATTTCTTGCTCCATCAACAAAGAAGACTTCAACAATATTCACTGCTCTATGGAAGCCCAGGTAAGTACTATGAGCTATGAAGTTTATTCTAAATTGAGTGATAAACCACACTTAGTTTCTACTAATATTAAAATTAAACTTTCTAATAATGAAGTAATTAGACCTGTAGGCTTAATTAAAAATGTTGAAGTTAACTTTGCTAATAACATTATACCAACTGATTTTTATATAATTAATGTCTACGATAATGATATTAACATAATTTTTGGTAGACCTTTTCTTAAGTTGGTTAATGCTGTAGTTAATAATGATAAAGGAAAAGTCAATATTAATATTGATGGATTAAAATATGACTTTGATTTCCTACCGGCATCTAAAGTGCCTATTAATCTCACTCCCGATATAGAGGAGATAGAGAGTATTAACTATATTAACGCTTTTAGAGAGCCGTTAAAATTAGTATTAGAAGGAGGAGAAAAAGGATTCTTCTCTGAGGAAACAACCATTGCCACTAATCAACTTGAACTTAATCAAGAAGAGACCCAAGACATTCCTGTAGAGCCACTAGGTGACCCTAACCCACAGGAGGCGCCCGACGTGGAGCTCAAACCACTGCCCGAAGGACTTAAGTATGAATTTTTAGGAGAAGATAAAACTTATCCTGTAATTGTTAGTGATCAGCTGAGTCCAGAAGAAGTGGAAAGATTGCTAGGAGTGTTAAGGAAACATAAGAAGGCAATTGGTTATTCTCTAGCAGATCTTAAAGGAATTAGCCCAGCATTTTGTACTCATAGGATTCCGATGGAAGAAGGCCACAAGCCAGTGGTAGACAATCAAAGGAGACTGAGTAACGAAATGAGATCCGTAGTGAAGAAGGAAGTAATCAAGCTGCTAAACGCCGGAATTATCTACCCAGTACCAACTAGTGAGTGGGTTAGCCCTGTTCATTGTGTGCCTAAAAAGGGAGGTTTAACCGTAGTTAAAAATGAGAAAAATGAATTAATTCCACAACGAACTGTCACTGGTTGGAGAATGTGTATAGATTACCGGAAGCTTAATAAAGCCACTAAAAAAGATCACTTCCCTTTACCCTTTATAGATGAGATGTTAGAGAGACTTGCTAAGAATACCCATTTTTGCTATTTAGATGGTTATTCTGGATTCTTTCAAATCCCTATCCATCCAGACGATCAACACAAGACAACTTTCACTTGTCCTTATGGAACCTTTGCCTATAGGAGAATGCCCTTTGGTTTATGCAATGCACCAGCTTCATTTCAACGGTGTATGATGGCCATTTTCTCAGACTTCATTGAAGATATCATGGAGGTTTTCATGGACGATTTCTCAGTTCACGGCACTAGTTTTGACCACTGTCTACGGAATCTAGAAAAAGTTCTGAAGAGATGTGGAGAAGTAGACTTAGTGTTGAATTGGGAGAAGTGTCATTTTATGGTGAGAAAAGGACTTGTGTTGGGACACGTCATTTCTGAGAAAGGAATTGAAGTAGATAAAGCCAAGATAGAGACTGTAGAAAGGTTGCCACCACCTACAGATATTAGATCTCTCAGAAGCTTTCTCGGACATGCTGGCTTTTATAGGAGATTTATTAAGGATTTTTCTAAAATAGCTAAGCCACTGAATTACCTACTCCAGAAGGATGTTCCTTTTGAGTTCACTGATGAGTGTGAGGTAGCCTTTAGGAAAATTAAGGAATTACTAGTTAGAGCGCCTATCATTCAACCACCTGACTGGAATTTACCTTTTGAGATCATGTGTGATGCCAGTGACTATGCAGTAGGAGCTGTGCTGGGGCAGAGAAAAGACGGAAAAGTACATGCCATTTATTATACCAGCAAAACTCTTAACGAGGCCCAAGTTAATTATGCAACTACTGAAAAGGAGTTGTTAGCAGTAGTTTTTGCCTTTGAAAAGTTTAGATCTTATATTGTTAATTCAAAGGTTATAGTCTACACTGACCATGCTGCTATTAAATACCTCCTCACTAAAAAGGATGCTAAACCTCGTTTAATTAGATGGATTCTAATGCTACAAGAATTCGATGTAGAAATCAGAGACAAGAAGGGAGTTGAGAATGTAGTGGCAGATCACTTGTCTAGAATGAGCCATAGTAAAGGAGGTCCACCAATTGAAGATGCGTTAAGAGACGATACCCTTTATGCGGTTATAGATAAGGATTCTTGGATGCTAGACGTAATTAGAGCCATTAGAGGAGAGCCACTGACTCATCTCAACTATAATTCAAAAAGGAAAGTCCTTGCCGAAGCCAAGAAATTTTATTGGAATTCACCCTACCTATATAGATTTGGATCTGATGGAGTCCTCAGAAGATGCGTACCTGCAGATGAGAGAAGTGAGATTTTGAGAAAGTGCCACGCTGCAGAATATGGGGGGCATCATGGACATTTCAGAACCCAGGCTAAGATATGGGCGAGTGGATTCTATTGGCCAGGAATGCATGAAGATGCAAGAAAATTTGTCGCTTCTTGTCCTGAGTGTCAGAGAACTGGAAATATAACAGCTAGAAATTCAATGCCTTTGACATACAATCTACAAATTGATTTATTTGATGTTTGGGGAATGGATTTTATGGGACCATTTGAAAATTCACATGGATATGAGTATATTTTAGTAACTGTGGATTACGTCTCAAAGTGGGTGGAAGCTTTGCCATGTAAGAAGGCGTCTACGCAAGAGTCCATAGAGATGATTAAGAATAATATCTTTCCAAGATATGGAGTACCTAGAGTTATTATCTCTGATGGAGGATCGCATTTTATTGGAAAAGACTTTACTGATTATTTGGCAAAGATGGGAATTGAACATAGAGTTTCTACAGCCTATCACCCACAGACCAATGGCCAAGCCGAGACATCAAATAAACAATTAAAAGAAATTCTTAAAAAGACGGTGATTAAAGGAGGCAAAAATTGGTCAAAAAAGCTTAATGATGCTCTTTGGGCTTATAGGACTGCATTTAAAGCACCTATTGGAATGACACCCTATCAGTTAGTTTATGGAAAAACTTGTCATTTACCAGTAGAATTGGAGCATAAAGCTTATTGGGCAATTAAGGAATTAAATTTAGATCTAGATGCCGCCTTAGTCAAAAGAAGGATTCAATTAAGTACCCTTGATGAAGCACGGTTACAAGCTTATCATAATGCTACCATTTATAAGGAAAGGGTTAAGAGATGGTTTGACAAGAAACTTCTTAAGAAGGAGTTTAAGCCAGGTGATAAGGTTCTTCTCTATAATTCAAAGTTTAAATTATTTGGAAAAGGAAAATTACAAAGTAAATGGGATGGACCTTATATTGTTCATGACGTATCACCTGCCGGAGCAGTTACCATTATGGATTTTGAAGGGAACAAATATATGGTAAATGGACAAAGATTGAAGGTCTACATTGAAGAGGACAAGATTGAAATCAATTATATTGATACATACAACTTCAAAGAGGTTAGAGTTGACTACCATATATATGACCCTTAGATTTCCATAGGTAACCTATCCTTTGTAAATAATTTAGTTACGTAATTTAAATATTTTTCAAATTTTTCTGTACATAAATATTTTTATTTAATAAATAAACTTACCGACCAAACCTGGGGCCCAGAAGCCAGAGGAGGGGCCCAGGTCGGCCGACCAGAGAGGTCAGGCTCGGCCGACCTGGGTGGTTTTCAAGTCGGTTTTGTTTCAAGTTTTGGTATGCGTAGTTACACGGAGTTCTGAGTCAGTTTGGATTGAATTTAGGGTCGAACTCCAGAGATGACTAGGACACTTAGCATTAGCTAAGTGTGGGGATGTGTCTTCCCCGTTAGATTAATAAAGCGTTTGAAATAATAACGCCCTTTTATTATTATTATCATTATTATTATTATTATTGTCTTTTATATTTTATTACTTACTAAGGTGTGAGTTAACAGGATGGCGTTATTATTATTAATAAAGTATTATTATTATTATTAATTTTGTCTCGTTTTATTTAAGTTTATTCTATGCATTTACTTTGATAATTAATTTTGCTTAAGTTGTCATGATTTGAGTAATGTGGGAATTACTAAAATAATTAATAATGCATAACCCATATTTTGTTGGAAGATTGTGTTTTATAGCTTTGCCAAAGTTTTCAATTAAGAAAAAGATTAGAGGACTTATAAAAAAAAATCTTTTTATTAAATTTATCTTTATTTGATCAAGTTTTACATCCCTTAAATCAAGAGAGAGTTTTTAATACCTATTAGAGCTTAGTTTATGAAAGCCAGTTTATAAGCAAGTTATTTCATGTGAGTTTGATTAAGTTTGATTTCTTTAGTAATTTTGATCACTTTAAATAATTTTTGGTCATCGATTTTTCATCTTTGCTAGCCTTACTATATTCCAATTGCTTAGAAATAATAAGCAATATCTTTATCCTATAAACCTTTTTATCATCTCATTTTGTTTACCTTTACCTATTTAAGTGAGGTTTTTGCTCATTAATTAAAATTAAATTAAAAAGGGGACTTTTGAGATGAAAAAGGAGTAGAGGTTATAGTAAAAAAAAATAATAGACCAAGTGGTCAAATTAAAAAAAAAAGAAAAAAAAAGAAAAAAAAGAGGGAGAAAATAATGGCCAAGTGGCCGAAATAAATAAAAGAAAGAAAGGAAAAGAGAGGTAGAATTAGGAAAAAGGAGAAAGGGGGAGAAATTTATATATACATTTAAATTAGTCTCTTTGAAAGCCTTGAGTTATTGTTATAAAATTAATGAGCAAAGACTTTCGCTTTTTCCAACCATGTGCAAAAGTTCTGGAATTTATTCCAATTTTCATTATATACATGCACATGTCCACTATCTATATCTTCTTTTTCTTTGTCTATATATATATATATATTATTTTCTTTATTCTCGATGACCAAAATTGTTTAAAGTTGATTGATTGAGCTTTAGAAAGATAACTTATTTGAACAATAAAATGTTTAACTTTGCTAAGCCTTTACCAAGCTCCATATATTTTCCTGTGAGGAAGAGAGAGTAAATCTTTTATAGGATAGCCATTTATAATGAGTGCCTTGTTGAGAGCTTGATTTAAAGGGATTAGTGATTTCTTGATCATTTGAAGAGATTTTGTTTTTTCTAAAATTATATTGAAAAACCTCTTTTTATATTCTGAAAGGAGACTTTGGCATAGTTATGATTCATTTGATTTCGTTAAATCTTGTGGGGATCTATATGCATGAAAGTTAAATAAATATTCCCATGTTATGATTTGAGTGATTTCTAAAGTAAAGTTATTTTAAGAAGTATTTGTTTAGAATTAACATAAATTTAGTTGAGAGTTTATTTTAAGATTTATCGATCTTATGCTCGAGGACTAGCATGATCTAAGTGTGGGGATATTGTTGACGCGGCTTAAGTACTAAATTTATGTTATAATTTCATATGTTTTTATGCCGTTTCATAAATTAATTATATGATTTATTATTATTTTGCTAACAATTAACCCCGTTTTCGAGAATGCTCTTTGTTTTTGTGCATTATTGATTTTTGCAGGAAAATAGGTATAATTGATATAAATTTGAGGATTTCTCGAAGAAAGGATTTATGCTAAAAGTCCAAAAGAAGACCCAAGCCCATTATGGAGAATGTTCCGGAGGATAAAGGATGAATAATATGAAGATAAGGAAGGTTTATTACAAATCCAATCAAACTTCCAATTAAAACTCGAGATATTCTCGGATTCCAGGACAGCAGCACCTTGTGGGCCCAATTCGGTGACCTTAACGATGTCAAATGAAGAAAGTTTGAATACCAAAGTTGTAGATCTCTTCGAGCTCTACAATTTAGAGTCTGAGTTTGCATTTATTGGACTTCGGAAGACAGAGTTATGGTCAAAATACTAAAGGCTGCAGAATATGGAAATCCTATTTCTGGAAGGACTAGGACAATGGCTTCATATCCAAGCAAGGGAAGATGGAGGACGACCGGGACTCTTCTAGAGGCTTGTATACACATGGAAATAGGTGTTTAAGTCCTACTAGGACTTTTAGAACCGACCTATTAGATTCCTTGTATAGGGGACTCTCCGGAGTATAAATATATGGCCTCCCAAGGGGAGAGGCATCATTGTTCGACACAAATCTATTGTACACCGAGAGTTTAGGGCAGAGTTCGGGGGCCAAAAGCGTTCAACTCGGCGAGAGGGACATCTCGGCGAAAGGAGCAAGCAAGAGGAGGCAGGAGGCCTGGGGGTCGGCCGACCCCTAGGGGGTCTGGTCGGCCGACCCAGGTCCTCCCGAGGGCTGCTCGAGCTCATCTTCCGCCGACTTATTCGTCTAGTTCAACTCGACGACTTTGGGTCACGGATTTCGATGTATCTTGAGTAAATCCCTCGAACTTCTTATATACTTTGATAAAACCTTGATGATTGATCAATAAAGTTTGTCTTTTAGATTTAGCTTCTTGTTTATGCATGTTTATGATCCATGTCTTTGCAATGCTTCATGTCTACATGTGTTATTGTGGCCACAATCTAGATGTCTCACATGTCTTTTAGTAGATCTATTTTACCTGATCAGTAGATTGAATCTGCTCATGCTTAGAGATGGTTAGGGTTTACTAGTTCGTCGATTACCTGGTTACCAGTGACAGTGGAGCCCGGGGAAAGGTTCGAGTAGATCTTTGACATTCATATTCATGTTTATTCTATGCTTGTTGATTAGATCTTTATCAAGGTGGTTCTTAGTTCTTAAGTTGTTTGTCTCATATCTCTTGTGGATCCTTTTGCCTGTTTAAATCCTATCTATCCCGAGTTTAGTTTAATCGTTGTTTATTCCTTTTATGCAATAGATTAGAGCTTGATTAGAGTATATTTAGAGTATAATTAGAACCGTTATTAGATTGCAATTAGATAGCCTTTATCTTTCATTTAAGCTTATTTAGATCTATTAGAATTAGATAGTAATTTAGTTAATATTAGGTTGATAGCATCTTAAGCATAATTAATCTCGGATTGACAAACCCAAGATACTCATCCTGGGGAAAAGCTACCGCGATACTGTGCGCTTGCAGTATAAGGATTTGGCGTGCTTAAGTGCCGTCAACAAGAGCCCATCAGTCGTGTTTGGAAGAAGGAGTTGTCCAAGGGATCAAGGGGTTGCCTGGGGCAAAGCCTCACAACCCGGCAAACTAACATTAGCTTAGTTTGTTGGTTTTCTTAAAGTAAAACAAAGGTAGGCAGGACCATGTTTACCTAGCACAAGATTTTGTTGAATGCTTACGCATCTGCATTAGGAGTTGTTTGGAAACCAATTGCATTAGACTCCTTGGCCGCCCTGGCCCTAGCACCTACAATAGAGTGCGTAGGACGAGTATGCCTAGTAATGCTAAGGTACGAGTAAATACGAGTGAATGGAGTCACTCGTCGCGTAGGTGATCTTTTCAAAAGACACAAGAATATTATTATGATGAAAGCTATGAGGATGCTCTTGGATGTAACTCGAGACCGGGCGGAGATAGGGTTATATAAGAAAAATGATGATGATGATGTAGATGGTATGGTGGACACCGCCCGAGTCGCATAAGGCCGGTCGTTGTTCGCCTATTGGTCGGCATAACATTGCTAGGGTGCTTATCCGGAATCTATGGCCCGGTGAAAGTCTTACTTGTGACGTCTCAAGCAAGGGGCACGTTCCTACCCACTGGTTGAGAGGAAGGTGGCCGCGGAGGCGGGTGTCAAAGGAGGGCAGAACCCGACGTAACCGAGGTACCGCTCCTGCGACAACGCGCTCCGGGAGTCAGGCGGGAGTGGTCATCGAACTTGAGACGGGACATGTGGAGATGGGGGAAGCATATGTGGAACGCTGGGAGTTAGTAAGCATATGCCATCCTGGTGCTTCTAGTTATTCCCGGGAATATAAAAATCGATTCGAATCGCTGATGCTCACCAGGTGTGAGAATGCCAATACCACTGACGGGCAAAGTAGTAATCCACTTGAATATGTTGTATTATGAATTCATGGTTTTGAATACTACATACTTGAATATACATGCTTTACTTTCATGCAGCTTTTATTTATACTCATGATTAGTATTATTGATATGATAAACTAAGTAGCTGTCGAATCCTACTCTATATGATAAAGCAAGCAGCTGTAAATCCTGCTTCCACATGTTAACTTGATTCTGTTTAAAATCAACAGCTAAGGATCAAATTCGTAGTAAGCAAGCTTTGCGTCAGCCGTAAGCCATTTTCCATGAAGTCCTACTGAGTAATTAGTACTCAGGGTTTGTCCCCACTTTTGGCTTACATGAACTGAAGACTTTTGGACAATTGCATGAAGGAGGGTAGAACCCGTGGGCTCGGTGCTACTCGCCTTGTTTATCTCTTCCTGAAGACTATTTAAGTATATCGTTTCCACTGCGAGATTTTTGAAAATGCTTCCGCTATACATACTCTGAATTCGATTCCGTTATATTTTGACCATGTATTTGATTACATATATTGGTTTGTAAAGAACTTTATCTTACTATCACTATTAAACTGCCTGTGATGTTATAACTGTTGTGGCTCTTTCGAGGGCTAAATGTGTGTGATGTCGGTCTCCTCGGGCGATGGTTTCATCGAGTGCCCTTTGGGTAGCTCGACGGACTACCGGGTTTAGTCTGGCCTAAGTGCATTGCGAGCCAGAGGTGGCAGGTGTGCTTAGTCTGGATTAAGCAGGGCGGTTCCGCCACAGTTACACGCTAAACTTGGCCGACACAATAAAGCTCACAGCTACACAACGTCGGCTAAACTCTAACCTCTATTACACAATAAATGAACAACCAAATGGAGGCTAAGCCAATTAGGCGATCACGTAAACTATTTTTTCTTACTCTTACTCTGAGCACTTTAGTTCATTTAAGAAATGACTTTATAGAGTTTCTTTTAAAGTAAATTTCTATGATATCCTACTTTGTAGAAGCTGCGCAGGTCGAGTCTTTCTAACTACCTTTTACAGTTTATAACACCTTTATTTCATTTTTGAAAAATGACTTCGAAACATTTTCTTTAGACTAAATTTTAGATTAGTTCATTTTAAAGAATTGGTTCGCAAGATTTTTTTTTTTAGAGACCGTTTGGGTCTTTTGAATTGGAATTTCATTACAATAAGTCAATAACTACTTATTTTCCACTAATATGGGAAGAGAAGAGATAATTTAAGAGTTTTGGAAAAGGAGAACCAAGAGTAGGAATCCAAAACTTTATGATACAATTCTAGACAATTCATCGGAAGATAAAAAGTACATATGTGAAATTAGATGGAATGATAGATTACAATATAAATTTATCATTAGCTCAACTATTGAATCACATTTCAATTCTTCTGAATTCTTAGGAGCCAAACGGGGCTCTACCACCTAGTGTTTGGAAGAACTCCTAAATTCACATTTCAATTTTTCTGAATTCTTAGGAGCCAAACGGGGCTCTACCACCTAGTGTTTGGAAGAACTCCTAAATTCATAAGCAGCTCTGAGACCTCTGCACCTTGGAGACCCTTGCTGCAGGTGGCGTTTCTATCTTCTCCGACAGCAATTGTCACACGTAACGGGTTACGTAAATAGAGTTCCCGTGTACGAACTGTACTTGTTACAAATTACAATGCACAAATTAAACTCGGTTTGTCATAATTAACCAACTTGGAACCCTCTCCCAAGCTTCTTATAAATCGTCCAGCCTGTTGCCTTCTCTCTTCCTCCCGATTCCTAAGCTGCTCTCGCCCCCAGAAATAAAGCAGCTCCTCCCGGGGGACGGCGAACCACCACTCCCCATCTCGAAAACCCTAGCCCCGATCCGATCGAGGAGCGCTGCTTCCTTCCCATGGCGGGCACCGCTAGCCAGGCGAGCCTCCTGCTCCAGAAGCAGCTCAGGGGTATGGATCCGAACGGCGTCCTGTTCTCCCCCTCCTCCTTCGGCCCGATTCGCCGCGATCGGCTGCTGATCTCTTGCGCTTTGTTTGTTGGTTGTGGCAGATCTTGCGAAGAACCCCGTAGATGGGTTCTCCGCCGGGCTGGTGGACGATAGCAACGTCTTCGAGTGGCAGGTCACCATCATCGGCCCGCCTGACACCCTATAGTGAGTTCCAACTTTGCCTGCCCTCTAATCACCGCACGATTGCACTTGCGGATATAGATTGCATGCTTGATGGGTGCACGTAATTGCTTCCGGTTCCGATTGTTTGCTTTGCATGTGTACACTGTAGGAATTCCGTGTTGAGATGTCCATCGGCGACACACTGAGTGGATTTCCGCTTTTTTTTTTTTTTTTTTGTTATGATCCATCTTATCTGTGCATATTTGCCTCTTGGTTCTGATCGCGTGGTTTCCATGGTGTATTGTATAACTTGGGAATTCTGTGTTGCAATGTTGATCCACAGCCATTATCAATGAATTGTGGTGTAAGTGTAACCAAGCCTATTAGTATGTGTTTTAATGTCAGTCCTATCACTTGCGCATAGTCGCCTCTGGTTCATATTTTTGGTTGTTGTGTGGTGATTCGGTGATGGGATGTTGATTCACAGCCTGTATTGATGAATTGTGGTGCAGCCAAGCGGATTCATGTTTTTTATTCTGATCCTATCACTTAGTGATGAATTCAGCTACTGCTCACATATTCAGATGGTGCAGTTAGCAGGATTTGCAGTCATCCATGTATGTTTGTATCAATGTGCTGTGCTACATAGCCATGCACCTTTAAGGTATATATATGCAATCATAGCTTTTTTTTCTTTTCAAATATCCCAACTACCTGTAATCTTGGTTTAGTTTCTTGTAAATGTCCCATCCACTTAAAATTTTAGCTTATTTTTTGGCAAATGCATTTTGCAAGGGTAAGGTTCTCTTAGAAATTCTCTTCCCCAGACCCATCTATTGAGAGATTTCAGCACTGGTGCACCCTTTTCCTTTTTTTTTTTTTTGTGAAAACCATGGATTGCCAAGTTGGTTACCAAATTTTGGCAAGGTTTGTGAGGGCAAATTTGGGACCAAACCAAACATACCTTTTGTGGTCTTGTCATCAGGTACAAGGACATCTTGAAAAAGGGCTAGGAACCATGTTCACTAAAATATTGTACCTACTTTTTGGTAAAGGGAAAAAAACAGTCCCCCTAAATTTTGGAATTGTTATTAGTCAGGCATTGAGTCCAAAAGAATTGTGCATACATGGCTGTTTTCTCACAGTTTACTCAACAGCAATGAAATAAAATTCTTGTTGCTTCTAGTGCTAGGGCAAACGACCCAAATAAACACTCAGCTGGTCGTCATATACAACTGTTTTGTGTGTTGATATGCTGGAGTTCTGCAGACGAAACCTACCCTAGGATGATCATACCTAAGGGCTAGAAATATAATTCTTGCTGTCCATGTGTATCTCATTGCACACACATATTATCTTCAGAGCTGTGTCTTGTTGGCTTTAAGAGATTTCACATTTCAGAGCATGGGACTCAGTCACGTGCCTTTCAGAATTTGACACCACATTACGATTACATGTGGGGTCACTCTGATTCACTGCTGAGAGGCTTGTGAATTGAGTCTGAATAAATGAAACTCTCTTTTTACTCTCTTCATTAAGTTTGGGTCCATGAAATGGTTTACCCATTTTTAGTGTACTAGATAAGACTGTAGCATCTTAGTTTTAAGCGATTGTATTTTTGCACAGTTGCATTTCTGTGCTATTGTGCACACCAGAAAGTTCACATGGAAGATAGCTGCTGAGTGAAATGGATATTTGAATTTACTGTCTCACTTCATTTTTCCTGGATTTTAATGAAATTAATAGGGTCGATCTTTTACTTTTGCAGTGATGGAGGGTACTTCAATGCGATCATGACCTTCCCCCAGAATTATCCCAACAGCCCACCATCAGTACGATTTACTTCTGAGATGTGGCATCCTAATGGTAAGCTTCACTATCTCTATCTGACAGATATTCATGTCTACTATTTGATCATGTCAAAGTTTTGACGATTGCTTGTTATTTTGAATCCTCAGTTTATCCTGATGGACGTGTGTGCATTTCTATTCTTCATCCACCTGGTGAAGATCCCAATGGTTATGAGCTTGCAAGCGAACGATGGACACCAGTGCACACGGTATGGCTTCTTATTTAGGGCACATCAGGGGGCGGTTCAACATGCAGTTATTGGGGTCAAATGACCCCTATAAATTTAGCAACCCTATACAAATTCACTGTTTACTAGGAGATTTAACTGATGATTATTGGAGCTGGCACCGGTGATTATAGTGCCTGGCTCCGCCCCTGGGCACATAAATGTTTGCTTTCTCTCTCTTCTACTGGGTACTTTGTCTGTGGTGGGTGGGTCTTGGTGACTGGGTGAGTCTCTGTCAATGTGTCATTGTGCGTGCACACACAAAATTTGAAAGTAGTTTCTTGCCAAAATAGGAGTGAATTATGCGTTGATGGGAATTTTGTAGATGAATACCCAGTCTGTTATCTTTTATTTACACCAAAATTGCTAATAGAAAGTAGCCGACATGCCTGTTGCTTTATCTAATTTTTTCCTTTCTCAACTTCAGGTTGAAAGTATAGTTCTGAGCATCATTTCGATGCTCTCTAGTCCAAATGATGAGTCTCCAGCGAATATTGAAGCGGCTGTAAGTGCACTGAGCATTATTCTATTATTCTCTGTGTAGGAAAAATAAACCACTAATGTTTTTTTTCTGGTGCCTCACTTATCTGATTTGCAATTGCAATAGTCAGTTTTCCCGAATGCTGGTTGATGAATACATCACTGTAATATATCATTCAAAATACACCCCTTGAGTAGTTATTTGCTTATAAGATCTCGATCAGGGTAAGGGACCTCTCCCTGATCTTGCTCCTAAGGTAGGGGGCCACTGAACCCTGGAACCGGGAAAATTCTCATGTGTGGTTCTTGTATCCACCTGTTCAATATTTCTTGGGACAATTTTCTCCTCAATCGGCACATACCACATCTACTATCATTTTCGAGGTAGTGAATCTTTAAGCAACAGTCGATCTAAGCGTATTAGTTAAATCACTGTTAAATGCAGAGTTTGTTGATATCAAGATGCGCTCCCTTTGGTCTCTGAAGTTATACATGATTTTGTCTTGCAGAAAGATTGGAGAGAAAAGAGGGACGAGTTCAAGAAAAAGGTAAGGCAATGCGTCCGCAAATCTCAGGAAATGTTCTGAAAGAGGAACGTAGGGGAGTTGAACAAGTGCTGCAACCGGTGCTTCTGCAATTCACGACCAAACGACCAATCATCTGATGCTCGCCAGATGCCAGCATCTTTTGCTTCTCCCCTGTATATTTTTCATTCAGTGTCATTCGTCTGGTGGTGTTGGTCTCTCCAGAGAAACTCGGGAATGCTGCATATCCTAAAAAAAATGATTGTATTGTGTGGCATGGAGCGTCGATGTCGAAGAATATTTTGAACATGCTGCCACCGAGTCATGATTTGCAAGCCTGCCTTATCATAGTTGAATTCGGCGTGCAGAATCTCTCCCCCCGCACTCCCCTCTGATGGGAACAACTCCGATTTTAATATTTTTAGTTTTCTATCTATATAATGGATTTTAAAAAATATTTTTAGTTTTGGTCGTGTGAATGGTACGTACATTCATGTGTTCGATACATTCTCAGGTACTTTGTGCTGTTGGTTGGAGTGGTTTTGCTTGATTGTATGAACACCCATCGGATGGCCTGTTTCCACTGCGGGTGTGGGGAAAAACGTCTGAGGCTATGTTTAGATTCTAAAAATTTCTTTTAAATTTCACTATTTAAAAAAAAATTTCTCATCACATCAAAATGCCAACACATGCATGGAGTACTAAATGTAAATAAAATAAAAAAATA
The DNA here is from genome assembly GCA_022530915.1 of Paspalum notatum. Taxonomy (NCBI): domain Eukaryota; kingdom Viridiplantae; phylum Streptophyta; class Magnoliopsida; order Poales; family Poaceae; genus Paspalum; species Paspalum notatum. Next base: position 33,936,754 of record CM039692.1, read on the forward strand.
ATTGCACATTTTAGATGTATTTTGCGAGACGAATCTTTTGAGCCTAGTTAGGCCATAGTAGAATAATATTTACCACAAACAAACGAAAAATACTACAGTGCTTTTCAGTTCAGAACAGTGCTAAATTTCAGGATCTAAACACAGCCTGACTCGCTCTTCTGTCTTACTGGGCTCTCACGTCTTTCCGCGCCCGCCGTACGAAACGAACGGAGCTAACTTCTGGGTCTGGCGAGGAGTTGCCAATGACGCTGAGGCCTCTGCTTTGGTGCGAGGAGTGCAGATGCTGGCGAGCAATCTAAAACAGTTAAACTTGCGATCTAAAACAGTAAAACTTGCTAGTGCTATTTCAATACCGGTATAATGATGAAACCAAACAAGTCAAGTAGACAAATTCTGTTTTACATTAGCGGTGTGATTAATTTGCTACTACCTCCTTCAATTAATACATGATTTTTTTCAAATATATGACATTTTTAGTTTCAAAACTGAGGCAAACAATATCTACGAACGATTCATTTATATTCCTTGGTGCATTCTACAAACCATCCAGGGCATGCTTTGTGTGAGATAATACATACAAAAGACCTAGTATTTGGAAGTGTAGTTTTTTGATACTATAATATTAGAATACCATAATATATATTTGTCATATATATTTGTCATGACATGACTATAGTATTTTCCATCCCACAAAAACCACAATATCGTAGCACTTGTTTGGTTTCACAGTCTTCTTAATCAACATATTATGGTATTTGCATACTATGGTATTTTGCTCACTTTGATAATTTTTTTATATAAAGTAGAGTTTACAATATTCCAAAAATACCATGGTATTGGTAATACTGTGGTATTGAAACCAAAATATTCTAAAGATCATCCAAACACCATTTGAGTTAGAATACTATAGCATAATATCTCTATTTACCATGGTATTCAATTGAAACCATGAAAATACATAGCTTTCAAACATGCTCTAAGCCACAAAACATCAATCGATATAGTGTTACTAGTAAAAATACACGTGCATCCCGCACGTGACTATACATGCAATGTTCAGTTTGGCTATTGATTGAAAAATGCAATTGAATTATGGGCCCACATCCTCCAGACGAGGAAAAAAGATAGTAAATTCTAAGGGTGGACCCATGGCACTTGAGTAAATAGTTAAAAGTTTACATAGCCCGCGGGCCCAGAACAAACTACTGAAACGGATCTAAGAGTGGTTATATAACCGATCCAAGGATCGTCTAAGAGTGGGTACAATTTTGAGTGGACGAGAATTTGGTAAAAATTATTATTTTTAAACTCGCTCTTTTATAGGGTAGATAGATTATGGCAAAGCCTTACACCAGTTTGCCGCTAGTGTTGATGATTAGTTTGTAATTCGTGATGCTGGTTTAATTATACGATCAATTAAATGGATATCTTGTCTCTGTAATGTAAGTTTGCAACTGATGATAATACTCTGCAACTCTCCTTCTCAATCTGAATCTTTATTTGGAGTGAACAACCGAAAAGAGAAATGAGAATATTTTATTGTAATCTTGTTGGTAATTGGTATCAGTTTTGGGTATCGTCTTCCTTGTCCGCGGCGGTGTCTTTTCCATCGCTGAACTCCTCCGGCAGGCTGCCGGGGAGGTCGGAGCCGTAGACGTGGCCCATCTTTGTCCGCTTCGTCTCGAGGTATCTCTGGTTCTCCTCGGTGATGGGGGACATCACCGGAACCCTCCCCACCACGGCCAGCCCGTAGCCCTTGAGCCCGACGAACTTGGCCGGGTTGTTGGTCATCAGCCGCATCGTGCGCACGCCGATATCACGGAGTATCTGAAGCCGATCGACATTTTGATCGAGAAAAGCAAGCACACAAATGAGCAAGGGTTCTTGTGGGCTAATCGAGGGTTCTGGTGGCTATACCTGGGCGCCAATGCCGTACTCGCGGGCGTCGACGGCGAGGCCGAGCTCGACGTTCGCCTCGACGGTGTCGTGGCCCTCGTCCTGGAGGTTGTAGGCGCGGAGCTTCTGGCCCAGGCCGATGCCGCGCCCCTCGTGGCCACGGAGATACACGAGCACGCCACGGCCGGCCTTTTCGATCAGCTGCAGAGCCAGGTCCAGCTGGTTGCCGCAGTCGCAGCGGGCCGAGCCGAGGATGTCGCCCGTCAGGCACTCCGAGTGCACCCTCACGAGGACGCCTTCACCGTCGCCTATATCGCCCTGCAAACATTTAGTCACAGCAGAGTGATGAGATCACCTGCCCACTATGGATGTCCTCAGTCCTGGGAGATGGAGACGTGGAAGAACTGACTGTGCATTACCTTCACAACAGCAACGTGCTCAGTTCCATCGAGCTTAGATTGGTAGCAGTAAGCTTGGAAGAGGCCCCATTTCGTTGGCAAGCGAGATACTGCAATCAGCTCCACCAGCTTCTCCCGCTTTCTTCTATACCTGAACCAAACCAAATATTTTGTCCAAACCTTCAGAGATGATACTTGCAAACCTCGAACTATCCTAAGCTCCTAGTAACACAGAACCATTACATTTCAGTTTTCATGTATTTGTGTGATCATGGTGAGTTAGTATGTACTAGTAAGCAGTAGAATCAAAAGCAGAACAAAGGAAGCTTTATAGGTTCACAAAGGCTTCACCTTAAGATATACTAACCGGATGAGATCGGCGATTGAGACGATCGGTATGTCATGTTCCATACCCATCTGCTGCAGAACAGTTATGCCTGCCATGGAACCATCCTTGGGGTCCATGACAGTGGAGAGAACGGATACAGGACGAAAGCCTGCCAATGCAACAAGATCCACTGACGCTTCTGTGTGCCCAACTCTTTTTAACACGCCCCCATTTCGGTACTTGAGGGGGAATATATGGCCTGGTCTCCGCAGATCACTGGGCTTGGAATCTGGGGAGGCTAGAGTAAGGATGGTCTTTGCCCTATCTGCAGCTGAGACACCAGTAGATATGCCAACCCTGGCATCCTGAAGAAATTGGAAATAACGTTTCAAGTTTTGCACATCTGAGAATTTCCAAAGGCTATTAAATGACATATATTTACCACTGTAACCGTGGCAGCCGCAGCTGTAATATCTTCGATCTCTGTAATTGGAGACATCATAGGAATCATCAGTCTTGCTAGGTCCTCTTCTTTCATCCCTACTGAGATGATACCAGAACCATTCCTGATCATGAATGCAATTGACTGTGGATTCACTAGAGTAGCTGCCATCACAAGATCCCCTTCGTTATCACCATTTTCATCATCTACAGCAATAACAAACTGGAGAAGAATGAATAGTTAACTTTGTAGCTAAATTCAACGCACTAGAACTAGGAACAGTAATAATGTAAGTACTACATTCTGCGTTCAAGGTCCTATCCTAAATTTTGAAGCAAAGGGCTTGATCCATGGAAATGTAAGTATCGCAGCATCTCACTTGGTCTTATGATCTTAAAGCAAAGCAAGTGGATTTGAGTCAAAGAACCGTGTGTGAAAATTGGCACAATTTTAAAGGATAAAAGCTGAATTTGTGGCTGTTGGAATGAACTCATAGCACAACATTGTGTTTATAACCAAATGACTGGGCAAGGGGCATCCATCTTACCATTTAGTTAAGCTGTGGGATTCAGTGAACCGTGTTTGAATTCATGTAACAAAATACAGATCATGCATGTTCCATGCCCATGAATGGAACAAAATACAGAGAAGAAAAGTACAGGCTGAAACTATGAATATGAATATGACAGAGAATACTGGTTCCATGCCAAAGTTCAGACCAAAACTATGGCGATACAAAATATAGCAATGAAAAGTATTAACTAGTATAGACATCCTTAATGCAGCCATTGACCTACCTTTCCTTCACGCAAGGCACTTATAGCCTGGTCAATCGAGGAGAAGCCATCTGTAGGTTTGTCTGGATCACGCTCTGCATCACTGACAAAGAAATCTCCTGTTTCCTGAGTGATTTCAGCACCAACTGTTCTAAAAGAAGCACCAGATGCATCAATTCCTTGGAAAACAGGTCCATTATTGCTTTCGCTGAAAGGATTATTTAAGCTTCCTTGAATTGCATAGCATCTTAATTTTAAGCATCTCTTTCTGATGACTGCAAATGCTATACTGTTGAGACCACCAGGGACTTGCTGAAGCCTGAAAGATTGGGATAACCTGCAAGTCACAGAGAAGGTATGAACTCTGACTATAATCCTGAAAAATCTTTGAAGACCCTTCACAGACAAAAGAGCTGGGAGAATCAATACCTTGTGTTAACAAAAGCGTGAGATGGCAAGTGGGAGCTCAGAAGAACACAGTCCATTTGATGATCCCGGGCTCCCAGTTTATCAATTCCGGGATTTCAGAACCAAATACGTCTAGTTTATATACCTTTATCACCTGCAGTGTCACGACACCTCTCAGCCTACCATTTGGACTTATCTGCTCATGCAGATAACGGAAGGAAAATCCAAAAAGTGAAAGGAAAACTGACCACATATTTCTCAGCTGCAAGATAGCAGCAGCCGTATCGGCACATCGCACGCTTCAGGTGATGCCAAGATATCAATCACCCTTCGAATGCTTTTTGTTGTGGATCAAATGAAATATAAGTTGGACAAGACAATGACAGAAGGATATTTTTGCTGATATCATCATTTGGATGGTTTCACAAGATAATGGAACTTCTTTCGAGTCAGTTTCCATCAAAACTAGCTAGAAGATTTGCCACCTCTCCTTCCTTTTCAGTCAGCAAACGATCACAACTTCGGGAAAAAAAATATAACAATGTCGTCAGTTTCAGTAGACCATCTTAAGTGATGGTGATTTTTTTCTAAGAAACTAAATTCTTAAGCAACATATGGCTATGAGACTGGGAGTTTCCTGAATTTAAAAGCGTCTGCACCTTGCACTTAGGAATAGCAGAAGGATCCTTGCTAAAATTATGTCGAGCCAATACCGTGCCAAAATTCCTTTCCCTCATCGTTTGTCCACATTAACAAAAATTGGACCACCACTTGCATCGGGGAGGGAACAACCAACGCAGTAGAGAAGAGGCTGCCGCACTGGAGAGCGGAGGGCGGAGGCATGGTCACGCTCGAAGCAGCAGCGGCCAAGCAGCTGCTTTACCCCCAAATAAAGGAAGCAAGGGGGAGGCCAAGGGCACTAGGGCAGGGATCCGCATGCTGTCGGAGAGACGAAAGGCACGGCGGTGGGCCGGTGGCTGCCGCGGCGGGGATATGGGGCTCTTGGCCGCAGGCGGCGAGTCTGGCAGATTGGGGAGGTCACGTGCCGTCCGCCGCATGGCTAGGCATTTTTGGGATTGTAATAAAACGGGAACGCTAACTATACATTTACTCCATAGGTAGATGCTAATGCAGGGTTACTCCCATTAAAAAAAGGAGACTGCTCAAGTAATGTAAGCAATTGAAATTAAGTGGGCAACATAAATACACGTGGTGTTTTAATTACTGGGACAATTCTACATCAAGGTAGGTGATGAAAAGGCTCCAAAATAATAAATATGGTTAAATCAACAAAGCAACCATGAACCATCAGACTATGTGCAGTGGATTGGGTAAATGGATTGTCTATACACTGTAGCGACACTATTTACAAAGAGAAACATAGTTAAAATAATAGATACACAATACATTTACACATCCTGCTGCACATAGACTTACATGAACAGCTGTGACTCTGCTGTCAATCGTGATTTGACATCGATAACATGCAAAATTGTCTGACAACCACCTGCTGTAGGCACAGAGAATAGCGTGATCAGCTTTAGACTCGCAGCAGCACCAGCAACGGTAGTCAGAGAATATGCATAGATCTTGTAAAACGCAGAGCAACTGAAATAAACATAGAACCCAGTAATCTGCCAGTGTAATATTCAGTTGTTGGCCAATTCAACCAAGCCTTTACCATTGCATCGGTTATAACTCACAGTAGTTTTCTTCAAAACAATCCACAATGACCCGTTAGCATAGCACGCGCTGGCGACAAAGTGACACTGACACGTGACACCTGAGCTGAGCTAACCCAGGATTTTTTTTTTTCTCAGGCTCGTTTCTTCCTGCTTCCCTTTCCAAGCTTGGACTTGCGTTGCTTGAACACATGCAGGTAAAGCTTCAGCCACAGGAACGGATAACACACCAGCACACCCTGTGTCATGGTCAAGCACATATCAGAATCGAGAAATACTCGGATTTTTGTTAACAGTAAAGCAATCGAACAGAATGCAGCAGCAGTGCACAATGTTCCAGTTTGATGAAGTCTTGACGTACCACTAGAAATGAATGGTAGCTCATGGAGAACTTCTCGAAGAAACCTGAGTAGAGCTTCCTCTTCTTCACAAATGGGAGAGCTTGATACATGGTCCATACTGAAAATATAGCAGGATAGCAAGAACCAAGCTCAGCTTTGCTTTAGTCAAGAGTGCCATTGTTGTGTTGTGAAAAGACCTATTGAGCTTACTTTCTCCTGGTCCGACCCCAATTGGATACAGCGGGATAAAAGCAGTGTACCTACAGGGAGTTCCCATGAGGATCTATTCTTCCAGTAGGAATGATGATGGTCGGTATGCATATATAGAAGTAGCTTAAGCAGAGAATTGGAAATGCAGCAGTCAGAAAGAATCAAGGAGGGCAAGTGAAACTATAAAATCAACCAACAATATCTTGACTGTCGTGCATCTTTTTGAACTTAGTAATAAATTGAGAAGAGGTGAACCAAGCATTGTACTGTATTCCTAAATTATTACATGACATGATTTGGGATTATTTGCAAAGTAGGACGTGCATGAACAGATGAACTTCTTAAACTGAGATTTTTTTGCAATGCTGAAATCAAACTTGATTTAACAGTGGATTTCATCACCCAATATGCACAAATGCAACAACTCATAACATTAAATGGCACATAGGACTGGAATAGAAGCGACTGGTGCATAGATGTGGAGACTAAGATCGTTGCAGTATGGAACCTGAGGTAAGTCAACCATGCTGGACAAATTTTTAAGGTAGTCAGAGTATAGTGAGAGTAACGGATGACCTGTCCAATAAAAACAAGAGGCAAACAAGAATCAGTCAACGTTCCTTGCATAAATATGATCCTCAAACCATATCTTGAAGAGAGCTAAAAAAACAAAAGGGATCCCTAAAATTGGATATATGGATACACGTATACTATATATAATTAGGTACTTCAAATTCATACATTACCAGACACATGGTAAATCATAAATTAACAGATGGCTGATTTCCAAGAGTTTCTTTTGGAAAAAAAAGACAGTCAAGAGTCCCTTCTCAACGAATATCATTAGATTTAAAATTATTGCATCATCTCCTACAAGTGCAACATTCTTCCCACTAAACCCAGTTACCCACCAGTACACCATCACTACTTGTTAGTTGCTATCTAGTTTAATGATGCTCTTTTTCATTATGAATAATCATCAATGGATGTTGATACCCTTTTCATCTGAACACAGACATGCTTTTCATCAATTCAATTTGTTTTGAACAGACTATCTACTCCAATTGTGCTAAACAGTTGCTATACTGTTAAGATATTAGCTAGCTTCAAAAAACTTCAAACAAATATTAAATGGCGATGAATAATATAAGGTTCAATCACTAGCACAAAGTCAAATTATTACCCATTTGTTAAGATGGTGAGACAAACTATATTGTAGCTCTGAAACAGTTGCTATACTGTTAAATACTAGCTAGCTCCATAAAACTTCGTAAATAATGGCAAGGAATAGGATAAGGATAACCAATCCCTAACGGTGCCAAATTATTACCCTTTTTTATATGGTGAGACAAACTATAACTTATACTACTATATGTCAGTAGTTAGGACATTGCACCATATAGTTTAAACACTGTTTGTAGTTGTTCTTTTGGGGACGGATGTAGTATTTGCAATATTTGCAATCGTTGGTGCAAACAAGACACGATCCAGAATGAAAATTGAACGAAAGGTCATTCTATCGCACCTCAGATATGCTCCAAGCCATAAATGCTATGAACACAGATGGACTGCTCTGAACCTGCAATTACCAAAACGTGAAGTGAGTTTATCAGCCAGGATGAGCTCTCCATGAGGCGAGAGTGAAAAACAACAGCTTTGCAGAAATCCTAGCAAAATGAGGCAAGAGGAATCCCTCTGGTCGCTTGTAGCCCCATCCAAACATCTCACCTCTGGAATTTGCCGGACAACAGCGAGGACGAAGTGGGTCCTCCCTCCCCATTGCAAGAAAGCAAGAAGCGGTGCGGTTGGCACCAATCCTGAACCAAAACGGCACTAGTCTGAGACTCTCCTTAATTCACAACATAAATTGCAAGGAAAAAGAACATCAAAGGAGCTCAACATTTCATCCTACCGATGGTGGCGTGCACTGTTTCAAGAATCGCACATGTCTGCAGGAAACCTTGTGAACAGCAGGGACAGAGAGGGAGTAATAATTCAGAATTTCAGGTGAGACTGGAAAGAGCGGGAAGGGAAGGAGGGGAGGCGGGCGGGCGGGTACAGATGAGTTCGCCGGCGACCGCGTACGCGGAGTGGACGGAGAGGGGAAGGGCGAGGCAGGGCAGGAGGCGGAGGAGGGCGATGAGCCTGGATTCAGAACATGAAGTGAAGCATCAGTAACAGGTGCCGGCCGCGGACTGTCAATCTGTCATCGCTGCCTGCTGGTAGTTACCATCCGATCGTTTGGAGGGAGTTGTAGCAGACGAGGTAGAGCTTCGAAGGGCGAGCCATGGCTGTCGCGGTGTGCCTCTGGAGGCCCAGCACCGGCCGCCGGCAGCCTGCGTCACTGACTCACTGTGTGGCTGCGGTTTCGACACCGAAGATGCAAGGCTATGATGCAATTCTTTGAACCATTCTATGCGTGTGTTTGGATTCGGGGACTAAAATTTAGGTCACATCATATCGAATGTTTCGATTTGATGCTAATTAGAGATATTAAATATGATTTAATTAGAAAACTAATTACACAACGGCGAGACGAATTTATTAAACCTAATTAATGCATAATTAATGACTAGTTAATGTAGCACCACATTTGTTAATCATATATTAATTAGGGTTAATAAATTCATCTAGTCATTTAGTTCTCATCTGTGTAATTAGTTTTATAATTGACTACGGGACTAAATTTTAGTCGGGGATCCAAACACCCTTTTAGCCCCACAAAGCTATGTTTTTGGAAGGCCAGGAGTATTCAAATTTAGAATACACCACAGGAATAAAAGCTGCCAAAACTGGAGGTCAATGGCAATGTGGCACATATGCATACGAGTACATGTACTGCGTACTGATTAATACCATAATTCTACGTGAAATTTCGAATTATAATTAATTTCGGCTGTCGTAGCTTAAAACTATCTAAATTGACCCTTTTTATATAAAAAATATGTTAGAATCTACCGCGGCAAGTAAATATGCTATCAAAATAATTTTTTAAAACTTTGCTAAAATTAAAGAGAACTAACTTAAAACAAAGTTAAAACAAGAAATAGCTTGACATAAAGGAAGGACTGCCTTAAAACTATGTTCAAACAGTTAAGCCATCTAGAATATCCCATGCAATTTGCACAGACACGCTAGAAAAAAAGATAAATCATAGGCTCTTTTTGGAAAGATAAATTAGAATATCCCATGCAATTTGCAAAGATAACTATCTTTCCCTTCAACTATATACTTCTTTTTATTTTATGCATATCTTACTATTACTAATTAGAAGGTTTTTTTGAGTCTCTACGTTAATTCTCACCGGACGCGATAGGAAAAAAGATAAATTCTAAAAATTCTCACAAAAATTAGAAACACCCGTCCGTCCATCATGTAGCTCTAATAATTATACCCATTAGATCTATTATATTTTCTAAAAAAATTACCCACCATGCCATTACGAAAGATGAGTTAAAATAACACCCTAAATTTATATAAAAATTACCCACCATACTATAATAAAAGATGAGATAAAATAACCTTCTAAAATTATATAAAAATCATCCACCATGCCATTATGAAAGATGAAATAAAATACCCCTAAATCTACATAAAAATTACCCAGCATGCAATTATAAAATACAAATTAAAATAACCCCCTAAATTTGCATAAAAATTATCCATCATGCCATTATAAAATATGAATTAAATAATCCTCTAAATTTATATATTAATTACTCATCGTGCCATTATAAAATATAAATTAAAATAAGATAAATCAACATATAAATTACCCAATGTGCCATCATAAAATATAAATTAATATAATTCCTAAGTTTGCATATAAATTACAAATTACCCACAGTGCCAAAGATGAATTAAAACAATCACATCTGATATTGCTAAAAATTAAATCTATATCTGCAATTATAACTATAACAATTAAGCCTTTTATACTTTTATTATCTAGGAACATGGCACATTTATTCATAACAATTGCTACTTTTATTTTTGTGCAAATTTAGTTAAGCTAACAGTTTTAAATTTGCTCAACATTTTTTCCAACTTCCATTTATTTTGTTTATCTTTAAGTATTTTAAGAAATACAGAGTATTTTATAAACTTTATCCCTTAGGTCCGGTCAATGCGTCTGCATTCTCTCTATGTGCAATATTTAAGCATTGAGAACGTCAAACTATTTAAGGAAAGAGATATTATTTTGTTTCGTTGATACAAGGCTTTTAACTAACCTTCGTGGCGATGCAGCTCGATGACAACAATAATTAGGCTGACGATAAGGTGCATTTGTGAAATGTCATGGCCGCCCAATGACAGTTCGTGGGGCGGAGGCTTCTCTCTTTCTTTCTTCTTTTTTGAGCTAAGAGGTAGTTTCGGAGGAACGAGGGAGTAGATTTTTTTTTCTCTCATTAGAGGTGAATGCTCTTTCTTTAGGAGCACCACCGACCTTAATATTAACATTTTGTCTCATTTGGAGATGGAGGTCAGGGTGCGGTTTTCAAGTATTTGCCTTCTTGAAATGCTCTTAGCCCTCCTACTGAAACGAGTCTTATCAATTATATGGTGTATTTTTAGCACATGCTTCCCTGATTATTTTCTTTTGGCGTTTGCAAAAAATTAAATAATATGGTACAGTGCATGTTACAATGTCATGAACTAACTTTTATATGTAAAAGTACTGCTTGATATACTATAAACTTATGCTGTGTGCCCCTCTTTGTCGTTGCTTATTCTCCAAGCATTTTTTTCATTCGAAGCTTACAACAATATATAATTAATTGACATGTTTGATGCCGCTATAATGAATTTCACAACGGTACATAGTAAATTGGCATATTTGATGCTGTTGTATAAAAACTAACATGAAATATCTGGTATAGTATGGATTTAAAAGGCAAAATCTCATGTTGTGTAGCGGCAATTTGAGAGCATCTAATTTAGTATGTATCTAAATGCAAAATGGCATATTGCGTGCCGCAACGCATCCCTTTACCGTGACTAAGGGATACTGTTTCATCTAAATTTTGGAGCTTAGCGATGCCGTTCATTCCTAAAACCAAGGCTTTAAGACACGGTTCTTTCTCCTAAAACCACAGCTCAGCGATACTGTTTCCGTTTCAAACCCGCGGCTTAGAGATATTGTTTGGTCCCAAATCAATACGTTCCAGAGCATCCATCTCAATTTCTGAGCCGATTTCCCAGGACAGATCTCGTGGATTGCATGACCGTCTCACTCTCATTCTCATGTAGGACTAGGAGTACCACCCAGACCTACAGAGGCTGTCGAAGAGGCTCCTTGCATGCCCTCCTGCACAGCGCTTTCATAGCACCCAGCCCAAAGAGACCCGTCCTGGAAAAACACTTTATTTTTCGGGGGCACGACATCTCAGCACCTCCAGTCTTCGAGTCCTCGTTGTGCCGTTCTTGATCTCCGCGGCGTCCATGGCTCCTTTGCGGGGTGCCAAGAAGAGGAAGCGGCCGGAGAAGCCCGTGCCGGCGCCGGCTCCAGGTTTGCCGCTGCCGCCGCTGCCGGACGGCAGCGATTGGTGGGGCGTCTTCTATCGCAGGGTTGCAGGTCGCCTCTCTTCTTCCTAGCCTCCTTCCTTGCCTATATCGCTGTGCTCTTTAGAGTTTAGCCATGTACGCTTCCTTGTTCCTCTTGTTGCGCCAAGCTTGATCACCGTGCCATGGTAGGAAAGTATCTAGTTCTTGGTAATGCGCGTGCGCTCCTAGAGATTTCGATAGCTCGTGGGTGGATCTGGAAGGAGTTCGACTTCCAGTTTGTGAGTGTCGATGTGTGGTTTTAATCGGTTGATTGTGCGAGATGGCCTTTCAAGATGCCAGGGCACAGAGGCTTGATGCATTGGAATGGTTGTGCACATGGCTGTTGATTGAGAGCTTGAGGGCGTGACTGTTGCCGCGATTGCTCGTGGCCTCTGTAGCAACCTTCGAGCAGAGCATGTTTCGAGAATTCAGCGTTTGGTTTCCATTTCTTCTTGCTTTCCCATGTTTGTTCCGGAATCCAGATCTGTAAACCTGTCACAATCTCACTTTGAGCAGAATATGCAGCAGTTGTTTTTGCCCATTTTTGTTGATTGAATCCAGAACCAGGAGTGTGGAAGCTGATTCTCGATGCGGCGATGGATGACCTACACAACAATGTCTTGAAATTTACCTTTCGGTGCGGAGGTTTTGGTTCCTTTAGCCAAAAATGGAATGAACACAGAAGAGGGAGAGAGAGCGAGAAATGCCATCTGGAACCTATGATTCTTTGATTTTGATGGATTGTTAACTGAACATTCAAGCTGTGATTTTTCTGTTTGAAATTTGACGTGATTTCTGCACTATTTGTGAAAGTATTGGGGACATTTTGTGAATAGGCTCTCCTGATTAGACGATAGACCCCATATACATGGAAAATCTTGGGGAACTGAATGTCGGTTATAAATAATAGTGGTATAATTGTTACTGTTGATTTATTATCATGTAAATGGTTGCTAAAGTTTGGATATGCCTTTTGAAGTGGTCATTTAGGATTCGATTATTGGGTTCATACAAGCATTAAGAGCTCAAGTTCTCTAGTATTGTTGCTAGCATAGTACTTGGGGAACTTGCCAGTACTTGATATCATACATCGGAACTTTGGAGCTTGGTGAATTTTGAGTGCGCATCTTTGACAAATGAGCTTAACAGAAGGATGGTAATGGGATCCGATAGTTTCATGATCTTTTGTGCTATTCATTGTGGAATCTCCTCAGTGTTTAGTGTGAGTAGTCAAGTTAAGAGGTCAATTGTGGCAACCATAAGAAATCTGTCTGGAAAAATGTTCTTCATTTCTGTAGAGGATTTTTAAATACCATCACTACAGATGTCAGGTATCCTGACTTCTAAATTAATACCTCAGATTTTTTTTATTCAACACCAAACAGCTCAAAAGTGAGCTACATAACGCCGAACAAAAAAAATCGGAGTACTAACTAGTGAGAGTTGAGAATGCTAACGGCACCCTGCACAACTGTTCACTCAGTAATTGTTCTAGTGTATTGTAGAAGATACGCAGGGATTAGTAGTTTCGAATGTTTTTATTGACCTCTACAAATCTGACCTTGACTCAAAATTCAAATGTTTGGTTTAATGAATATGTGAAGGGTTAAAGGTGAAACTATATCCTCAAATTTTTATTCCAAGATATGCATATCTCCTGCATGATCTTGAGAAAAATTTTTAAAAATATATTGTATCCTCAAATCCATGCACTAGATGTGCATGTTATAATTGAGCAATTTATCTGCCTTGAACATTGATTTTTTGGAGACTGCCAGAAACTTATCTATTACAGTGTTCCTAAATGGTTGCATTCTTAGGACCTTAATGATCATTATAAATTGTATTTCAATCTAGTCATTAAATATGATGTGCTTAGCATTCCTTTTAAATAATATTTTCTCAAAATTTTTAGATGATTTGCCTTCTGTAGACACAAGCGTCATGTTCCTGTGCACAACAGATTTGTTTTTTTTTCCCCGAGTAACAATGCTAAAAGATTCCTATTTCCCACAGGACATTCCCCTTTTCCAAGAGAATACCAGAACATAGAGTCTGTCCTCAAGATGTCAAGAAAGACCTTCGACTACATCTGCTCGCTTGTTAAGAAAGAACTGACAACAAAAACATATGGTTTCAGAAACTTCAGGTTCGGTGACAAGACAATCCTAGGCGTGGAGGATCAGGTCGCGGTGGCTCTGATGAGGCTGACGACTGGTGAGTCACTGCAGAACATAGGAATGTGGTTTGGCATGAATCACTCAGCCATCTCAAACATCACATGGCGGTTCATCGAGTCCATGGAGGAGCGTGCCATCTGTCACATGAAGTGGCCGAGCCCTGAGGAGATGGCAACCATCAAGGCAAGGTTCGACAAGATTTATGGCCTCCCAAACTGCTGCGGTGCCATTGACACTACACACATCCTCATGTGTTCATCAGCTCAGCCCAACAGCAAGGTCTGGCTGGACAATGAGAATAAGAACAGCATGGTGCTGCAGGCTGTTGTGGATGCAGACATGCGGTTCAGAGACATTGTTAGTGGCTGGCCTGGGAGCATGGACGACTCATGCATCCTGCGCACTTCTGGCTTATACAGGCTGTGCGAGAAAGGGGTCAGGCTGAACGGGCAAATGGAGCTTCCTGGAGGTTCCACGGTCAGGGAGTACATAGTTGGAGACCCAAGCTACCCTCTACTTCCCTGGCTGATGACCCCATACCAAGGACATGGTCTCTCGGCGGCCAAGGCAGAATTCAACAAGAGGCACACAGCGGCAACAAAGGTGGTGCAGACCGCATTGGCCACGCTCAAGGGGAGGTGGCGGGTAATCCAGGGAGAGCTGTGGAGGCCTGACAAGCACCGGCTGCCGAGGATCATCTTCGTTTGCTGCTTGGTCACCAACATCATCATCGACATGGAAGGGGCTCCAAGGCAAGACATGCTGGTTTCAGGCAACCATGACCATGGCTACAAGCAGCAGTTCAGTACCATCGCAGATGACAATGCGGTTAAGCAGAGAGACGAACTGTCTCAGCATGTCAGCGCCGGCGAGTAGGCATAGTGAGCTTCGTGGTGGTTCTCCTCCGGTGCCTTTTGCACCCATTAATATAGAACAATTGATACAAAGTTGTAAGTTGAATTTTGGCAGGCTCTGATAATACTGGTTCCGGCGAGACATTAATACCATCTTTTAAGACAGTGTAGCCCTAGTCCGATAAGATGGGAAATGCTGAGTTATATCCATAATCGCTATTTTCCGTTTTCAAACAGCAAAATGTTAAACAAAATGACCAAGAAGGCAAGAACTGAACCAATCAAAATTGGAATATCTTGTTACACAACTTCCAAGGTTTACAAAACTGAACGAGAATTTTGGAGGCACTGTGCATTCTACACATCCATATATTTCAGACATTTCCTTCATTGCTAACGAAAAGAATGTATCATCCTGGAGACCCGGACACAATATAATAATAGCATGATACTCCATCATCACCCGGAAATGGAGCACATCATCACATGAGAAGAGACTTGGCCAAGTGTTCTCTCGCTTGCGTTAGGGCATTGACTAAAGTCTGCACTCAAATTGCGGTAACTAGTAAGTAAAAAAGCAGCCACTTTACTTCAGTTCAAAATTAAAGGTGATGCATCCTGCAGTCTACCTGCTCAGCTGATGAAGCACTTTCCAATCCATGACCGGATACCTTTTCAGCTATCTCTTTTCCATCTGTTTCTAGTACAATCCTGTGTAATAATTCAAGAAAATTAAGTATAGTGCAGCAAAAAACTATAAGCTGCTCACAAATTCTGCTGTTATTCGTATATCTAAATTTTGATACTGAATTATCAAATCATTTTAATATTTCAGACTTTAATGGGGGTTATCTAAGTCACATGAGGTAAAGTGAGTCAAGACCTCAAACTCCTTAAAAACAAACATCAAACATATAGAACTCCTCACAGAGAATACTCATTTTTGTTCCATCTCAAATAAGCAGTGGGAATAAGATGTTTATTTTGCTAATGTCTTTAGAAGACTATAAGCCAATTGTCCCGAGTACAAGGATTGTACACCCCATTGTAAGGCTGCTAGACTGTTAGGGTTAGGGCATGGTTGGGGTACAGAACACCACACCACCAGACCTATAAACTTGGTGTATGCACCCATCTACAAAACAGAGGCCCAAATAGAATTGTATGGCCATCGATCCACTCCAAACCAACATATGGGATATGACCGTCACTTGACTTCAGAGCAAAGGAAGGATAATAAATGTTCACAATTCAGGGAACCATAGAAGAAGCCTTAACATCACGTAGTAAGATAAATCATTACCCTCCATCAACAATTTCATCAAGACATAAGAGGATCAGGTCCAGGTTCTCGAGTGCTGTTCTTTTGTCAACCATGTTTCTGAAACCACCAAGGATGGAAACACATTCATATGCGATTAGTATTAACATAAGGACATGTAACAGAATGAACAGCTGTTGAAAAGACAATCTTGAGGGAGAACAACTTGAGAAGCCGGTCGACAGCATCAGAGAATCCCTGAAGAACTGATGCTAAAATAAGCTCATTGTCCTCTTCTCCTCCAGTAACAAAAAAGTGCAGGTCTTGGGTGAACTTATATACCACAATTTGACCGTCAAACATTACAATCTCAGCTGTTAAAGAGAAACAATGGAAATATGAAATATTTGGAGAAATAAAATAAAACTTTCAGTCACATCTGCATGTTCAAGGAGATACTAAGGCCAGTCAGATGTAAAAGTTAGCCCATGCTCATCTTCAGATTGATGGTCTGACCGTGTGAGTAAGGGATATTATAAGACGAACATCAGATTCATGAGCTTATTATGATGTGAGACGATAATAATCAAGTACTCTGGACTACTGCAAGCTAGCACAATAAAAATCGACACCCAGTACAGAACAACTCCTTCAGTAATCAGTCTAAGAGGAATCATATGTAAATTACCTTCCGCTCCAGCATTCGCTTTCTGGGTTTTCGCGAAGACCGACTTCTCAAAGGCCAGCTTCGAGGAGAGCGTGGGCCAGTCATCGCTGTAGTACTTCACGGCGACGCGCTTCCCCTCGGAGTCCAGCAAGAGGATGTTCTTCACCGACGGGCAGGTCTCCTGCACCAACAGAGGTTCAACCCTATTACCACCAACGACCAACGACGCAGATCACATCGCGCTTGCAGCAAAGATGAAGGGCATAGCCCAATCTGGTTACGCGGGGGAGAGGGGAGAGCGATTTGGCACGCCACAAAGGGCTGGATCTCGGAGCGATGGATCGTGGCAGATCAAGAGATCGGCAGTGCCGCGAGAGGACGCGGTACAGCGAGAGAAGGATGGGGGGCGGGAGATGAGGCCTCTTACCATCTCGAGAGGCCTACGGGTTCGCCGCGGGGCGCGTGGGTGGGAGGAGCGCACGGCGGTGGTCGGGTCGGGACAGCCGAGCCGTCGGTAGCGCAGCGCGAGGCGGGGAAGACGACGATGCGAGGTGAACGGAACGGAACGGAAGACGGGAAGTCGTACCGTGGCAGTAGGTAAGCTGGTAGGCCTAGTAGGCTAAGTTGGGCTGGTCCGGCCCAAACCGTCTCTCCGGTGTCACCGTGTCAGGCTAGGCCGACGTGCAGTTTAGGCCCTGTTACCCTTTTTGGGCCCGGCGTGCTGACTGCAGAGGTGCAATTTGGGCCTCTTTTCGACGATCCCGTGGGCCACCAGCCCACGACTTTGGCGAGCGTCAGGGCGACCGGGCCGGACCAGCCCCAGTCCAATCCACGCGGAAGAAAGGCGTCGCCGCGTGAGGAAACGGAACGGAAGCGCCGAGCGGCTCCTGGTTGACCGGCCGCGCTTTCCCGCGTCCTTCGTGGCTCGTGCTCGCCGGCCCGACGTACGGATCTTGTTCGCACGGCCCTCCGATCCGATCCGAGCGGTCGCCGACCCGCCGCCTGATCGTGGCATCCAGCGATGACAATGAGCAACACAAGGCCGCGCAGCTTCCACTTCAATCGGGTTCAGAACTGAAAGCTAGCTTTTTGATGCTCGATCTGGGCAGCTCGTCACCCGTCGTCCAGGTTGCTGCGTTTAGACATGTGCCAGCCAACCACACAGGACCCTAGCCCCGTACGTTCGTACACGTACGTACATATGGGGTTGGTGTATGACCGTGACCTGGTCAGAATCAACATGGCCTGCATTGGTTCATGCGCTGTCGACTGTCGTCGAGCAAGTACGTCAAATCTTCACGAGTGTGTATGCGACCACTGTAACCTTTACCTGCATGGCTCAAAGAAGTGTGTACTTTGCTGGCCACCTCTCATGCCCGCCCGAACGAGAAGAAACTCCACGGTGGGTTGGTGGAGTTCGTAGTTCGTAGTATACATCAACATTCTCACGGCAATCGGTCAAAAATCAGTACTACATATGTTTAGCCGTCCAGACCGGGGGCTTAACGACACCAACCCGACGAGAATTCAGCAGATCCAGAAACAAACACCTGACGTGGCCATTGGACCTGAACCACCACCACCTCATGTCGTAGAACTTGTTTCTGGCGCTCGCTGAATGCTGAATCATAGTTCTGACTTCCGATACATGGGTTCAGGTCACGCGACGCGAGAGAGATCCAGCTAACGATCCACTCCGGCAGTCCAGTTTCAGTTTCAACCACCAACCAGCCACCCAGGGTGTGTGAAACGCTGAACCACCGGGCGCCGAGCTCGCTCCGGACGTCGCCACGCCGATGCCGCGCGATCTAGATCCAACGCGGCCGACGCCTCCACGCAAGCTCGCAGTCGCAGCAACCCGGCCGCCGTTACCTCGCTGTGTTTTTTTCCTTTGCGATGCTTTAATTGTCAGCAGCTACCTCGGCGGCGGGGGTGTGCTTTGCGCTCTACGTACGTAGTACGTGTACACTCGAGTAGTCAATCCACGCTACTGCTGAAGTAAAGCGACCAGGCAAGTCGCAGCTCGCCTCGCGCTATATATGGTCGCGCACGCCGCATGCCTTCCGTCCGGATATCGTCATCGCACATTGCACCACCGAGGTAGCAGGAGAGCAAGCCGTGCACTGCAGGCGTCAGGTCGATGGAGGCCGGCGCGGACGACACGGCCAGCGTCCTCATGCTCCTCTCGCGGCGGCGGTGGCAGCAAAGCGGCGTGGGCGCGGGGACGGAGGCGGGGCTCGGCGGGCGCGTGTTCGAGTGCAAGACGTGCGGCAGGGGGTTCCCGACGTTCCAAGCGCTAGGCGGCCACCGCGCCAGCCACAGGCGCCCCAAGCCCTACGCCGCCGCGCCGGGGCCGCGCCGGACGACGACGCACGAGGGCGAGGGCGAGTGCGCGGCGGCGGCCGGGGCGAGGGTGCACGGCTGCCCCGTCTGCGGGCTCGAGTTCGCGGTCGGCCAGGCGCTGGGCGGGCACATGCGGCGGCACCGGGCTGCGGCTGCGGACTCCGAGCGTTTAAGCTCCGGGGACGCGAACGCGACGGTGGTGAAGGATGCCGACGTCGGCGGTGACTGCGCAGGTGGCATCTGCTTGGACTTGAACCTGGCGCCGTCGGAGAAGTGCGACAGGTGTCGGAAGAACGCTGTGCACGGCAACACGGTGCAGAGCGTCCAGAAAACGTTGATATTGGGCTGCCCTATTTGAGCTGACTTGTGATAATTTTTATTATAGTTTCCAAATCTTTTTCATATGTTACATGATGTCTGTCCATTTCCTAGCATGTTCCTTTTTCTTCTGAATCGAAGTTTCAGACTTCGGTGGATACATTATTACAACAGGTTATAAAATACGCAAGGTGTCCTCGGTCCCAAGTCCCAATAAAATCATAGTCCGAAGGAATCGCAAGACTTCTCTTAAAAAAAACTACGATTCACACCAGAGCAGCACGTTATTCCATGCATTGATCGATAAAATGCAAACCCAACGACATGGATTTCATTCATTACACACTGTAGGGAGGGGAGAGGTTTTCCAACGCATTGAAATCCAGAGTGCAATAGCTCCCAGCAATAGCAATAGCTACGTCAACAGCAAGAGGTGGTTGCTTCAAAGAATGGAAGCAAACACGGGTACAACCACATCAGTATATCATAAGTGGCTTCTTCAAATTCTTCCTATAACAGCCAAGCAGGAAATAAATAATGTCAAATAACCAATGATCACGAACATGGCGTGTCTGCTTATGAGCCGCAGCAAGCAGATCGCTGGCCGGCTGGTGCTTCCGAACCCTGGTCTGGCTTGTTAATCTTGATCGCCTTGTCCTACAGTGCAATATACATTTTTCAGAACACAGAGTACGATGTAATATTGGAATGGCAATCAACTAAGGGCAGTTATTTGTACCTCTGGCTTCGAATCAGTCTCTGCAAGCCTCTGCTTGATGTCGCGTGCGATGGAGAAAAACACTTGCTCCACATTCAGGTTTGTCTTGGCACTCTGAAAGACACAGAAAACTGTGAGATTAAAACAACTGCCCACTCTGTTTTTTTGAAAATCAGAAACAAAACTGATCACTGAAAAAGACAGTCAATTCTAGCAAGCAACATACAGTTTCAAAAAACTTGATTCCGTACTCATCAGCAAGTGCTTGTCCTTTTGCAGTAGGTACAGCCTGGAGCAATAGTTCAAGTAAAACTAATTAGTTAACTAATAATTTAAGGGAATACTAAACATCTAATCGGTCCAAACATTATAGAGCACTAAACATCTAATCGGTCCAAACATTATAGAGCACCCGAAACAGCTAAGGGGAAAATTGAGTTCATGCATGTTTACCCTCTTGCTTTCGTCCATATCAGCCTTGTTGCCAACCAAAATTTTGTTGACATTATCAGAGGCATGTTGCTCAATGTTTCGAATCCAGTTTCGGATGTCTGTATTAGATGAACCCATTGTCAGAAAATGGGTAAAATAGTTTAAAATGGAAGCATTAAGTAATAGGAGTATATGGTTAAGAAGAGTTTACTGTTAAAAGAAGACTCATCAGTGACATCATAAACCAGCAGGATGCCCATAGCTCCTCGGTAGTACGCTGAGATAAAAAGGAATATATTGGATCAAAAGGTTCATCATATGATTTCAAGGAAGTAGTGAATCAGAAATGAATAAAACACCTTACCAGTGGTAATAGTCCGGAAGCGTTCTTGGCCTGCCGTATCCCAAATCTGCAGCTTTATACGCTTGCCATCCAATTCTATTGTTCTTATCTTAAAGTCAATACTGCACAATGACAAATTTGAAATTACAGTGGTGTTAGTAACAAGTGCTGAACACCTATTTGATGAGCAGTTTGGAAATCTTGACGACAACAAAGAGACCTACCCGATTGTGGTAATAAAACTAGTGGTGAAAGAACCATCAGAGAACCGCAACAGGAGGCAACTCTTGCCAACACCTGAACACAGAAAAGGAGTAAGAGATCCCATCAGGCAATCTATACAAGACATACAATAAATGCTCAAAACCAATGCACATAAGACATGTTGTACAAGTTGCAACATGGATAGCCATCAACAATGTGTGCCAAGAAGAAACACTATGTCGGTCACATCAGTTAGGATGGAGATCCATCCATCCATGAAAGAGTGAAATGCAGGTAAAATAAAAAGAACGCAACAATCTTCCTGTTTTAGTTGATGCATATTTCATGGCTATCCCTTATTTCCATAGAGGCTGTTTCCAACTGAGGCAACTTCACTGAATAGTAGTGCATGTATATTGGTTTCACTGCTCCAGCTAACACAACCAGCTGCATTTTTACAAGTTATTATCCACCTTCATTAGGAAACAACTTTCCTATACAGTATCAACTGACAGCATCATGTTTCATAAATTTCACGGTTACATGGTACACTAACAAGTCAATAACTATACAAGGCAGAACAGCAAACAACATCGGGAATAATGAAATAAATATCATTATGTTATCCAAAGCCCTATAATGGGAGCATTTTGAAGTAAAATATTCTAGTCTCTATGCTCAATGCAAGAATGGGTAAAACAAAACATCGCTTAACCAGGAAGCATCAACTCAACATGTCAACCTTTGAACCAGTCTACCAACTTAATCTGCAGAGAATAAAGTACGTTTCTACAAATTGGACCATTTCCAATGCGCATCCTTCTCGAACCAAACATTTTTACGTAAGTGAATGCTCTTCAATTTAGGGGGAAGAAACTCGCACCGCAATTTCACAAGTGAATGTTCATTTTTTTTTTATCAACGAAAATTAAATCACACGAAGGCGCAATCCATCCTTGTCACTACTGACCAATTCGGCATCTCAAACTAATGCACGGAGGCGGCTAGCAACATACTGATTAACCTACAATCGTGAGGCAGAGAGCACAAACGATTGGAGAACAGGAAGCAACACAACGTCTCGTCCCCTCTCTAATCCATACGGATCAATCGAGCGAGCGCGAGCGCAGGCAACATGAGCGAGATCCACAGCGCCTACGCTGCCGAATCCACCCTCGATCTCCCGAACGAGAGAACGCGCGCGCGCACGCGGACACCCGTTTACTGAGACGCAGAGATCTAGCAGGCAGCACCCACCGCTATCCCCAATGAGGAGCAGCTTGATAAGGTAGTCGTAGTCGGCCCGGGCCCTCGCCGGCGGCGCCGCCATGCCGCCGTTCCTCCTCTCCTCTTCCTTCCTCCTCCTACCCGCCGCGCGCTGCCCCCACTGGTCCCGACTCCCGACCTGCAGAGAGAACCGCGCGCGCCGTGAGCAGAGCAGACGCGGGAAGAATGGCGGCGAGGCGGGCGCGGCGCGGGCGGATCGGTGGCGCTCACCTGCGGGCGGTGGGGGTGCGGGGATCGAGGAGCGGGCGGTGCCGGATCTGGGGGCGGGGAGGGGAGGGGAGGGAACGAGACCGAGGGGACGGGAAATTTTTCGGGGGGTAAAACTAATCGGTGGTGGTTTGATTCGCCGGGGCCGGGCGCGTGAGCGAGCGTGTGTTTTGATGTGGGTCAGGTCCGGTCACTTGGATTGGAAGACAGGGCGGCGAGGCGCTCCGCCAAGGCACCGACCGATGAGCCAAGCCTGGCATTGGACGCAACTGCAATTTTTTTTAGGGGTCGGGAGACCATTGGTGTTTTTAATCGAGCAATAGCACTGGTCCGATACATTGCCTAGGGTATATATGCTCGTACTAGAATATCGTAGGCCAGGGACGGTGGGTGAAGTGAGCGCGAATGCTGGCCGGTGGCAGTGGCACATATATGCTACCTTTTTTATTATATGCACCATTTTTGCGTGTACAGTACAGTATCGATCAAAGCTTAAAAACTCGGTCGTACCATAGACGGTATCCCAGAGGTACAAGGATTTCAAAGTTGACCGTGTGTATAATCAACAATCAAAATCATGTGATCATTTGTACTCCAACCGTTCTAATTACAAATTGTTTGATCTTTTTGATATCAAATTTAACTTATTTATCTTATTTAGAAAATGTAATTATAATTTATTTTTATTTTCTATACTTTAACTATGATTTAAAATCTCTTATATTTTTTATAAATTATTTGAATAAGACAAATTGATCAGATTTGTTGTCAAAAGGTCAAATGACCAACGAATTGGGAAGGAGAGAGTACCTAGCAGCAGGGCAATGGTCGCCGGGTACCGTGGTGCGAGTCGTGACGATGTTTTCGGTTGAAAGAAAGGGATAGCGAAAAGCAGAGCGGTGGTGTACTTTCGAGTTTTCCGGTTCCATGGCCTCCCCGAGCGCCACGCCCTTTGGAATTGGAAATGGAAACAATCACTAGCTCGCCGGCTGCTTCATCATGCAGTTACATTACAGCACGCGAAAGTGGCCCAAGACATGGCCGGATGGGAAAGCAAGGCCAGGACAAAGGTAACGTGATGCCGCAGTCAAGCGTACAGCTAACCGTAGCGTTTAACGTCAGGCGTAGTCAGGATTAATATTCCAAAACCGTGCTGATGGTGAGGTAACTCCCAAGCATGACATCGGTGTAAGCAATCACATCACATGCAGGCCCGATCGAGCAGCGCGCACATGGAGCTAGATCGCGGCTAAATTGGTTGGTGGTGTACAGCAAAGACCGGCGCCCTTTTTTTCCGACCATGATTTGCCAAACCAACGCCCAGTTTTTTGTTCTTTTGAGTGTATTGTATTGTTAATAATGCAAAATAACGAAAGCGTCAACATCTTGCACAATGGCAGTGCTCAATTGCAAACTACTTGTGCCGTTGGTTAGTTTAAAAATGGTGAGTTAATCAGATTCAAACATAAAAAGAACATAGAGAGCATAATTCAAGCCTGACTTACCTCTATTCTTGTTTTTTTTTTTGTCGTTGGTTAGTTTAAAAATGAGTTAATCAGATTCAAACGTAAAAAGAACATAGAGAGCATAATTCAAAACCTGACTTACCGTGGTTGGCAGAATGTATAAATGGTTAGCATATGCCAACTGATCTTCTTAAGACCATGTGCAGTGGATTGGATAAATGGATTGTCTATACACTGTAACGACATTGTTCACAGAGAAGAAAGTAGTTGGAATAGTAGATACACAATGCATTTACACATCCTGCTACACATAGCCTAAGAAAAAATATCCAATATATGCAGTCTAGTTTGTTTAAATTGAGTGTTGCCAGTTTTGGACGAAAAATGTGTTAATTGCGTGTGTCCAAGTAGTATCCACCTAATCACTGAATAGACGGTCACCTATAGTTAAGGCTGAACAATCATTTAAACATGCTAAAGGATCGGATAAACGGTATAAACATTGATTAAATGGATAAATGGTCATTATGTAGTATTTATGTAGGCAAAGTAGAATAAACAATCGCTTAACTATGCCCATGGACTACTTGTTGCAGAAGACAACACTATTTTTTTATTTATTCATTTAGTCGTTAGAAAGAATGCCCTAGATAAAAGGGTATTTACAGAATTTCCACATCGTCACTTACTCACTTACAGTGTACCTAAAATGATATAGCAGCGCACGCAATACACTAGTGTATTTAATTTCTACATATATGCAAGGCCAAGAATGGGGAGGAATGGTAGTCCACAATAAATGCAAGACATGAAGACATCCGTGCTACTGGCACGAAAGTTTGCCACAAGGATCCACGCGGCGGAGGAAGGGTGACGCGATATTCAAAAAAATATAATTTAAAAATAGAGTTTATAAATAGTAAACAAATACCTTCTAACTATAATATTATAGTATTTTCATAAACTATGGTGCTACATTGAAACTATGCAAATGCAAAAGCTACCAAATAGACCTTTAATTTTTACAACCTAAAACAAATTTTAGGACCTTCCCTGCTCAAAGGCTCAAAGCACCACGCCGCTTGCAAATGGGAACGGGGCAATATGGCCCATGGGCCTCACATTGATCAACATAGGCATGCGTGAAGAAAGATTAGCTGCGCGATCTTAGATTTGCTAACGCTAAAGATGGCGGTGCAAAGCATTTCTTAACAATACTAACTGACGGCTAGAGAGAGGGCCAGAACAACACTTTGTAAAATGTTGTGTTGTGGTGACTTGACGCTTCACTGCTTGGCTTTGGTCCACTTCGATCCAACTACGTACTGCATGCAAGTGGGCAGTGGCTACTTTCAAAAAAAAAAAAAAAAAAAAAAAAAGTGGACAGTTGCTTCAAGCTAAGATTGCTTTCGTTACCGATACCGTACCGCTGGCATTGCACTACTAGCAGTTAATCAGATTTTCTTTAAACGCAGGGTTTTTTTAAAATCCTAGGTTTTTTTTTTTGTAAAATCGATCATTTTTTCTTTAAAATCATTGCATGATTCATGTTTCTTGCGTTCTAGAGGGGCCTAATCTTGTGAGTTGTGTCCTTATCTTGATCACCACGTGTTAACTCATGCACTACCAACTTACCAAGTAGCACACTACCTCCATCTTGTAAAATATACTGGATTATATTTTGAATATGTTGAGTTAAATTATTCTAATTTGACCAGCTTTATAGAGTAGAATATTAACATGAGTGTATCATAATAGATTTGATAATGCTCATTTAACATCATAAATATTATTTTTTATTACTTTGGCTAAATTCAAAATTGTTTGACTTTGGATCACCACTCTAGAAATTATTATTTCTATGCAACATATCTTTTCGTAGTTAAACAATTAAGCAATCGCTCATTTCTCTCCTATCCACCTATCATATTTCTTCCTCACATATCATGAAGGCACCTCCTGCTTCTAATGCAAAACTTGATAGTCGCAACTAGCAAGTGTTTCTTTTTGTTTGTGTTTACGTTAGTATGTGTGTGTGGAGGGGTGGGGTGTGTATAGGGCAAGTGCTTCCATATACAAGCCAGCACAAGAGGCAAGGACGGGCTCACTATAGACTCCTTATCTAATATGCGACCGAATTTATTTCCTTCGTCCATCTTTCTCATTGGATATAGCATCATATCATCTAGAAATATACTTCATCTCTTAAAAAATGCAATCATGCACATTTTTATGGAGGATTAATAGTCATGAGAAATAATAAACATTGGCACATTGCCACATCAAGTTTATTTTGTGAAATCACACGTGCAGATGCTCATACGCATGCATATACTCACCCCCTATGAATGCAATCACGCACATGCTACCTATGTGAGCACATTCGTAAGACTATGCTAAACCAACACATATTGACATTGATAAAGTCACCCTATGGGCCTCGTTGTTGGCTACCATTGAAAAAGCAATGCTGTTAAATTTTGGAATAAATCCAGAAAAACACAAGCACTCAACGCCAAGTCGATGACTTCAACCGTTCCATCACAAACAACATAACTAGCCAAGCTGCACAATTTGTCATGCCCACATTTAATTAAATGCACATACACAACAAAACAAGTAATTAAATGCACATGCTTATTGAAAATTAATGGTGTATGCTTTTATTACATTTTCAAGACAAATTTTAAATAATAAGATTGTATTCTTTTTAAGATGAAGTTACCACGCGACAATTAATAACATGGACACAATTTCCTTACCATAGAGCAGTAGGGGCGCTGCCCTAAGGCTGTTCCCAATGGTCTTTCTCATCCACTTCTTCAAAACACTATTCCAACTACTCTCCTCTCTGTCTACGGTGCAACATTTATGTTAAACAGTGCCAAACAGTATTTTGAGGAACCGTTTGAGGCTCCCTCCATCGGGGACAGCCTAAGTCGCCAATTTGTCAAAGTCAATACGAAAATATCGAGGTCACCTCTGCAATGTCAACCACACTGCAAGAGGGGGATAGAATTGCTCGGATGATCAGCGGGTGCCCGTGTTGATCTTCAAACGTACAGTTAATTCGTATCGTCGTTTACTAGCTTTGCCACTAGTAGCCTGATTACAAAGATAAACCATGGGTTTGATTACAACGGGGGATCCCGGGTCCCGGCCGATCTCGTTATCTTTAGCTTAGATTGTCGTGTCACCAGCTGTACACCAATGCTAGCAGATAACGTACATGGTCAAATGCTGTAAGCAAGCAATGCCATGAGCATGCATGTTTGACCGTATTGTAGTAGTATATGCACGATTTTGCATGTTTTTTCAATCGAAACAGTAAATGCAGGGGGGAAAAATCATGTTCCAACGAGGGCCCAAGATATCCTTCTGAAAGTAAGACATAGTTTTCCTTTGTTCTCAGCCTCGGGTGAAATGGAGTGTGGTGTGTGGATTAGAGCTTGGAAGTTGCATTGTCACTTTGCCTGTACAATTCTTTTCAGTTCTGTATCGACCTTGTCAATGTCAAGAACCAAATATACGCACACATTAAGGGTTGTTTGGATCAACCATTTCGATTGGAATTGAAAGGGATTAGAGGAAAATCCTGTTCAAATTAATTTAATAAAGGGCCCGACTATATATTCCAGTAACTATAACGGTCTAGTGTAAAGGGCAAACATATCAGAACATGTTGTAAAAAAAATCGGTTTATCAAAGAAATAATACTCCTTGCAGGCATTTGGTCACTATATCCAGAGAATTCCCATAAGTTTTTCCTTCGGAGTTATATGGCAATGCGCTGTCTAGATTACTAGCTAAACACATTGAAGACTGTGAGCTGAGGCTCGATTATTTAGTTTTTTTAGTGGAGGAACCTATTGCATTTGGTTGTTGTGAGGGGGTGGTTGACGCTATTTTGCCAGAGATATTTGAAACGGACTGGCACGTCTGTTGTTGAGGGTCTAATCTCCATTCTCCAATGACTCCCAAAACAGAAACCGAAAATCTGATTTTAGGAATGATTAGAAAAAAAAAAGACTATAGTCCAACAGTTTCCGAGATCTGCTCCTAATATTTCCACTCGCTCAAAAAAATATGGCCGCTGTCCTCTTTTTTTTTCGCTTGTCATCCATGCTCCCAAGCCGTCTCCGGTGCTTTCCATCATCCCGCGAACCATTTCCTCATGGCTAGCCAGTAGCTGTGTCACTCCTGCTGCCGGCGCTAGGGCCTGTTTGTTTCTTGGCCAAAACGTGCCAAAGCCAAAATTTTGGCATATTGACTGTATTAAATATACATCAATTTCGACCAACCAATGTAATTTTTTATTCATGTGGTTTATTTAGAATCAAAAAAGCTATATCAACAAGAAGTACGTTGTTGTTTGACCAAAATTTAATATAGATTCAATCAAGATGTGTCAAAATTTTGGCTTTGGCACGTTTTGGCCAAGAACCAAGCAGGTCCTAAGCAATCCTGTTACAGTCGTACATCTGTTCGCTCCCATCATCAGGAATTAAGACGGCCTATGCTCCTCCTGGCAACCGGCCTCACGGTGCTAGACAACGACGGTGAGGGAATACTGAAGGACCCGCGGTGTCCAGAGGTAAAGCGTACCGTGTTTTACAAATTCAGAGATCCGCGAAACTTCGTTTTCAAGTTCAATGACGAAACCTATAGACTTAACCATAAGCTGAAACACCCGCAATGGATTTTTTTTTTTTCTATTCGGTATGGGGTGGGCTTTGTCTACTCACGGCAGGCCGTGGGCTCAGCGCACGGCGCTCCATCTCCGGCCCGTCCATCTCCGTAGCCAAGGACAGGGGTGCACTCGTGCGCGCCAGTCTCGGCCTCACGCCCGGCCCGCCCGTGTGCGGCTGCCGGTGCCGGTGCCCATGTGCGCGCGGGCTCCGGCCCGGGACCAGACCAGCCAACGTGGGGCGGCTCCCCGGCATGTGGCCGCCCAATCTTTTACACGGGCGGGCGCGCGCACGCACGGCTGCTGCCCCGGCAGGTGTCCCTGCCCGCGTCGCCCCCCGTGTTCCCGCGGTGCGCGTCCTCGACGTCGTTTGCGATGGCCGGCCGGCCGCGACCGCGATGATTGCCGCGGGGTTGGGTTGGGTGTTTCTGCACGTGGCCATGTGTGCCGGTGCCCTACGCGCTGTACGTGCTGTTGCTGTATGGTGTGCAGCGTCCCCACGCGCCGGCACGTCGTCTGGTGGTTTGCTCGGCGCGCGCGGAGCGCCGAACGCGTGCGCCCGGTACGTGGAAGAACTTGCAGGCAGCCAGGCTCGGTCTCCGGAGCCTGAGCCGCTGTGTGTTCCTGCAGAGATTGTGCAAGGCATCTGCACCACACGCGTGGATGGTTGATTCAGATCGGGTCAATCAGACGACATCAAACCGAACCAGCCTAGTACTAGCTCTATTCAAGTTGAATACGAATTTGAACACGAATAAATGCCTCCATCGAACACAGAGATGCCACTCACGGTCAGTTGTGGACTTGTGGTAGAAGAGAAGACTCAGGCCGGGCGAGAGACAGACAGGGAACAAAAAATGGACGGTAACAACTTGGCAAGACTTCCCTGAGGAACCAGACGAGGCTGGAAAGGATAAGGATAGGTAGACGGCGAGAGATCGCGCCCCACAACCGCATGCGTGCACCGTGCCGCGGAGATCCATATCGTTATTAAATGTTCTCGCATCCCAGAGCCCCCGTGGGGCAATGCTTCATCTCCCCTGTACAAGCCTGTCAGTTCATTGCACTAAAATGCGCGCATTTGTTCGATTCCTGCAGCAATATCCCCACGCAACAAAAAACATTTTGTTTTTTTCGCGTTCCCATGATTCTTTATCACTTTGAGTTGCTTTTGTGAACTATAAGAATAAATTCGACGTTAATTAGAGATTCTTATATTAGCACCACAACCATTGTAACATTGTTGATTTTTACACGATTCTGATTATTTGTTTAATTCAGCATTTTTATGTAAATAGAAAAAAAAAACACAAGTTATTGTGATTAAAGTATCACTAACGATAAAACAAGTTGCAAAGAAATACCGGATTATATGCTAATAGTTTTTGAAAAGATGTATAGTTAAATGTCTATTCAAAAGTTAGCGATGTCTTCAATTCTCGAATATTTACGCCGACTACTTTATTTTTTTAACTAAAATATTAAAAAAACAACGGAGGAAGTATTTAAAAATAGAACTCATAAAATGCAATGAACTAGGAGGACAACAATATTTTTTTTTAAATAATCTTCGGTATAAGTTTCGACATCCATACAGCTGTCGAAACACCGGCTGGGCAGCACAAGGGTGGCCCTATATAAAGCCGCGACTCTCGCTGCTCTCTTCTCACACCAAACACACACACACACACACCAGAGTCCAGCAGTGACCAGCAGCCTCTGCTTCACCCCGGTGCCTGCCTGCCAACCTATACGGCTATACGCCTCCGAGCAAGCAAGGGCGGCGATGTCGTCGCAGCGCCAGGGCCGCCACCAGCGCCGCGCGTCGCAGAGCGTGTTCGTGCTGCCGGAGAACCTGGCCTCCCTGGACGTCGACGCGGCGGCCGAGGTGGGCGGGAAGGCCGGCGGGCCGGACGGCGGCGCCGGAGCCGAGCAGCAGGCGAGGCCGCCCGCGGGGCGCCACCGCCGGGCGATGTCGGTGGCCGTGGCCTCCAGGGACCTCGAGCTCATCAAGGAGGACCTTGGCAGCTACAAGCTCGGTGCTTAATTTAAGCTCGATCGGCTTACGTTGCGTCATGTGTATATAGCCCTGCCTGCGGGTTAACCGTACGCCCGTACCCAAAGCTCTGGCTCTGATCCACGCTTGACAGCGGCTCAAGTCGTCCAAGGTCTCCGTTGCTCTTTCTCTTAATCTGCTCACTAGTCGCCACTGCCCATGTAATACTACTGCTACTGCTAGTACTACTATGTAACGTTTTCATCACGATCGAAAGACGAAGAAGAAGTATTTTTGAACTTTTAAATCGGGTGCCCATGTGAGACTGTGACAGCAGGCGTAATTTGATGGTTTGTGACCGGAACAGTGCATGCGTGCAGAAGTTGTGATGGTTTCACCACCACTTAATTTTTTTTTTCGCGCGAAAACATCATTAAAAGATGCTACCTGACTATCTTTTGAGTCACAAATGGGATCTGGATTTTATATTAATTTGGATGATGCAATATTGTTTGCAATGCAACAGCCGATCTTGATTCTGTTTGCTGAAACACGTACCACTAGTGTAGTGCGTTGGAGCTGAAGCTGTGCGCTGCGCGTGGTAGGTTGTTCAGATTTGTATTTTCTTGGGTCTGATAATTCAAAAGCTACTTTGTAAAAGCATAAGCTCAGTGGCTCCAAGCCTCCAACACACATTTCTGCCTCTTTGTAAAAGCATGGCAGCGGCTGTCGTCTATACTTGGACACGGACAGGGGGTATCTGCAAATTGCAAATGCATCGAAATACAGCACAACTATGTCGCGAGAGATTCTCGAAGCAATCCCCTCGGGTTACGTCTTAACCGCTCAGTCATTAGTGCTCCCAAGGCGATTATTAAAGTAGGGGGTGCGGGTGCCCTGTTTCCCACACAAGAAACACGAGCACGTTCAGCGCAGTTTGGCTCTGTCCTCGCCCATGCTGTACGTGCACGCAGCTCCAGCTATCCCTCGAAATTATATACAGTATATATATACATACACCAGCTCACATTATACATACATATAGTATAATAATAATAACAAAAAAAAAAACTGCTAGTGTTGATGGGTACTCCGTATATGTTGTCTGGGATGGACGCATTATTGTGGTACCTACATACAGTAGCATTTTTTTTTTGATCAGCCTACATAGCATATTGGTAGCACAAGCAAAGTACCTAACCGGACGAAACATCTGTACGTATGTGTACCTGCACCTCAAGGCATGTGTAGTCTGTACCCTACTACGCATGATTAACAAGCCCGGCCTATAATTGCAGCTACGAATTATTGGCTCCCGCCGTCCTTTTCGGGTGGTTTCTGCCGTATTTGGCGCCCAGATCTCGATCCCCGGCCGGGCATCTGCACATGATCATGGCGCATGCACACGCAGAGATGGCGCGGCCAGTTTGATAGCTAACCATCCTGATTTGACACCACGGCCTTGGATTAATACTCGTGTCGCCCGACGCCGCCGCCGCCGCCTCCTCATGACTCATCCTGTACGGTGTGGTGGCAGAGCGCTCGATCTACCGTGCATTCTCGTGCTAGGATGCCCCGTACGTGGTGGTGATTGGTTAGGTACTTATAACGTTAGCTCCGAAAGCGTGTACAGTAGCCGGAGTGCCGGACAATTAATACTGTAGGATGTACACAATTATATAGGCTATGATAGTATGATATCTGTGTATATGATGTATATGATTAGCCGTGCAAAATAGTATGAAATTTAGACAGACTGAAGAATGTTAAGTTCTTTTTGACGAACTAGACTGAAGAATATCATTATCAATAATCAACCAAAATGATAAGTTGATAACGGCATAAGCCATGTCGTCGTGTGGATAGATGGGCTTTATTCGTGCACAAGGCCTTGAACTTGCAAAGAGAGGAACAAACAGGCCCATTAACGCCGCTCCTCACTCTGTTCTCTTCTCACGACGGCGCCTCCCCTTCCATTATCGCGTCTGCTCTCCTCACCGTCTCATATGGTTCGGTTCGGGCGAGGCGCGTATTCGGGAGGGAATGGCGGCGGCTCAGGCGAGGGGCAGCGGGATGTTGGGGAGCTGCTTCTCCGCGCCGTGGTGGGGGTCGGGGACGAAGGGGGAGGAGGCCTGTGCGTGGACTGGAGGAGCGGCCCTGGCTGGCGGCTCAACATCGCGGGGTCCGACGCCCGGAGGCACAGCAGGGGAGGTCGGCACGCGGGTTCCAGACTTCCAGGACTGCCTCGGCGTGCTAGGTCTGTCTTGCCTGTCATGACGCTGAATGCTCTCGGCTCTCGCTAGTTCTGGCTAGTAGCTCTGTCAGACTGTCACGGATGTGCACGTGCTTGGCTGCTGCTATGGTTGAGTACTTTTTTTTTTTGGTTTGTTGGTCTTGACTTGTGTTTGACTAAGCAGTTCGCTAGTCATTGTCAGTTTATCATCTCTGGCGCGTCGATTAGTTAAGGTAACCGTGGAGATACTGCACGAATGGAGAGTTCGCACTATTGTTTTTTCCCTTCATCCGTGCAGTAGCGCATCTGGGTATCAGGGTATGCTGTTCTGTTGAAAGGGTAAAATTCTAACGTAGTGTTTTACTGAGAATAGGTATTACATTAGGTCAGAAGAGTGGAGTGATTGTTGGATGATGATGTATGAAACTTATGGACGGTGGAAGTTAAAAATTTGTGCGTGCAAATTGTTCACACAAATGAAATTCAGCTGTGAATGGGATCCTTTTGATTTATTTGCATATGTTTCTGTTTGCTCCACAAGTCTCCGAGACTAATCCTGTATGATGGTTTGGATCCCGGATGCAGCTCAATCTCCTAATGCACCCTTTTTTTATACTCTTTATGCAGCTGAAGGCCTTGGGGCCTGGGGATGAAGTTGCAGAACACTACCAACAGCAGTTGGAAATGCTGGAAGGTTTTAATGAAATGGATACATTGACAGATCGTTGCCTAAAAAGTGACTTGAGACATTCTATTTTTTCTGCAAAGAAATTATGCCTTAGGAGTGGATTCCTGGCCATTGTTTCTACCACCTTGGATTCTCTAACCGGCTTATTATCTGGGTTTCAAACACCAAACCCATTCAGATATCCAATTGGTAAAAGGCGCATGCAACCTCTGGTTAGTTCTATTATCAAGTATGACATGTTTCTTATTTGGTTTTGTTTCTTGCATCTGTTTCCATTTGAGAGGAATGATTGGCACACTTTCATTGTGCATCGCTTCCTTCAATAGTTCTTCTGGGTTGTCGTTAGAAAGGATGTTTGTCCAGATATTAATGTGGGAAGGCAAACTAGCACAGGGCATAAATGTAAACGAGAGGGAAAGTATTTACAGCTGACTAATAGATGGATAGAAGTAATGGTTGTATAACATCTATTTTCGGAAGACTTGACATATGGTCTCAATTGTGCTCATTTGTAATGTTATTCATGAGAAATAGAATTTCAATAGGTCTCCCCGGACCCCGCGCAAGCGGGAGCTCATGCACCGGGCTGCCCTTTGCCCTTCTATTACTTACAAGTTTTGATGCCGAAATTTCTGCCTCTAGCTAATGTTTTGTGATTCCTAGAAACTCCACATGGAACACTGTCAGACAACACCAGAATTTCAGCATTAAGGTCATCTGACAGTTTGAGGCTTCAAGCCTTACAACCAAAATCACAGCTTTAACTTGTTCATGAATTTGTTATGTATACTAATTTGTTATCTTATAATTTTTTTGCCAGTTTAATTTTATGAATGCTTTTTTAATTGTCCCTCAGCCGCTGATTTATCTTGACAACTTTACCACAATCTGTTATGCCGGGAATACTAGTTTTCGCTTCTGTCATGGCAACTCTTGGCCTTTAATTTATGTAACCGCTGTAAGACCTATCCTCTATCCTATTGGCGTGCTTTCATTTGATGTGGCCTCATCCTCCCAACCAGTCTGGCACAATTAACATAGCGAATGGACCAAGCTCAAGCAATTGGTTTATATACGAATAGTGGGTTATTGACTTGCCCCTTTTTCTTTGAATATTTTCTGTAGCTGGTGCTACAGATATTGAGTTTGACTATTTTGCTTTCCAGGGATATGAGTTCTACTTGACAAAAGAGAATGCAAAGTGGTCTGTCGATGTTACGCTCTCAGTGACAATGGCGAAGGCTGTCCTATTATCACTGAAGCTGATTGATGAATACTCAACAATGAAATAGTGAAGGCATATGCATAGAATCACCTTTTTGATTTTATCACCACGCTATTGGGCTTGTGGATGCTTACACTCCTTAGTAATTATATTCAAGCCTGTATTGACACGGTTTGAGCTATCATTGTAAGTAACACTAATCTGATCTCCATTTAACAAACTACTGTAGTAATTTCATTATATAGATCATAATAACTGAGCCGCTTAGAGCTTTTAATGTGTTTAGTTAGTAACAGAGATAGAACACAAGCATGTATGTAAGAATCCGAACATAATACATCCAAAGAGATAAACGTACAAAGGAGATTATTTCTTTCATAAACTAGCATGGTTACAACATCTTTTCGTAAGTTGCACATTACAATAAACTGCTGCTGTTACTTGAACAGTTGGGCCCTTTATTAATCTAACAATTCTAACAAAAGTGTAACACAGGTACAGAAAGAACAAATAATTCCATAACTCCAAACGGCAAGGTTGATGGGCTCCAACTTTAGCTTGTCTTTATACATAAATCAGGGGTTGGCATTGCCGTACCCAGATCCAGCACCTGAACCGCCAGCACCCCCACCATTTTGGCTGCTCCCTGTGCCACCACCATTGCCATTAGCATTTGCATCTGCATAACCTGGTCCAAACCAATACCTGTTTGCAGAGGCAGAGCCAGATCCAGTTCCACTGCCAGATCCTTGAGCACCAGAATCCCAAGAACCTCCAGCTTGTCCTCCACCCCCACCCCCACCAGTACCACCAGCACTAGATTCACCATTGCCAGAAAACCTTCCTTGTGTATATGTACTAGACCCTGAACCTGACCCAGATCCTACACCATATCCAGACCCACCATATTGACTAGTTCCACCTCCTCCACCACCCCCTCCAGCAGTTGCATGGGCACCATTCGAGCCACTGTCACCTGATCCGGTGCCAGACCCAGACCCTGATCCCCCACCATTCACATATCCGCCACCCCCTCCCCCTCCTGATCCCATCCCATCAGCACTAGAGTATCTAGCCACCCTTACAGCATTGGCTAATCCCATGCTTAGGAGGACAATGAACCCTAGTGATATTAGCTTTGTGCCTGCCATGGTGAGCTACTACTATGGAGTACTTGAGTTGAGTTGAGTTCCCTGTGAAGGCTGCATGGGCATTTATAGTGCTTGAGGCCATGCAGCGGTTCTTTATCTTAATTGCATGCATGTTATCGATACTGGTGTTCTGATAGGAGACCAATGGAACCTTTTTAAGCTATCGAAACTCATGGTGCTTCTTGACTTGTCCATTAAGCATGTGCAAGTAGCAAAGTGGTTACGGTTTATGAAATTATCTTGCCCTACTTGTTATGTTGTCCTCTCCATGTGATGTGCTAAGTCCTAGCTTGTTAAAGTCACTTCATAGATTATCAATGGCACATAGTTTTAGCAATTGATATGATCACTGGCGTCTAAAGGGCCCATTTAAACCAAACCTAGCTGCTTGCTCTGTTCTAGTTAGACCAGTTTATTTTCTTCTAAGTCACAACAGTGAAGTTATCCGTTGACTTATTACAGTTTTTCACGCTCCTCTGTTCTTTGTTTAATATAGGTGAAAGCTGGGTCTGTTCCATGAACCATTTCTTGGAATTTATTTAAATGCCTTGTCTCTACTTGATGTGTGCGATATAGGGTTCTTGGACAGGTACTATACTGAACTTAAGGAGTGTACACTAGTAAATTTCAAGCTAAGACTCATTTTAACCGACCTGAGATATGCCTGTCTTGAAGGACTCTCGGCCCTATTTGGATTATGAATTTTTTTCCTTGACTTTTACATGAAATAAATTGGTTCATGTCAACAATTGGCTCAAATATCCATGTTCGTGACTTTGCATTGCTCACTTATGCATTTGACTACTCTCTCCAGAATTGTGAAACGTGCTGATGGCACGAGGATCAAAAGATAACAAGACCGCCTGTAGTAATTGAACAATTGTTTATTTATATATTAACAGTAGGGCTAGTAAACGACGATCTGCAGGAATTAACTCTTAACTGTGCGTGTTTGAGGATCAACATAAGCATCCGCTGATCCCCCGAACAACTCTATCCCTCTTGCTGTAGTTGACATTGCAGAGGTGACCTCGATGTTTTCGTAATGACTTTGACAAATTCGGGTGTTGTGGACTTATGCACGCTGTGATCCCAAGGATACAACTCGCATGGTTAATAAATTATAATAAAATATAGTAGCAAAAGAAATATTGAACCATAAATGTCCACTTGCTGTAGCTGGATTGACAAAAGCCAGTCAGATCATCTGGTTCACTTTAGAGCAAGGCTAATAAATAATAGAGCCAACTGCTGGCTCTGTGATGTTGCCATGTCACTTGAAGCCATCACTAGTATCACTCATATATAATTTGGCACATTCTCTCTTTTTTCTATGTTTGTCTTGGAGCACATGTAGTGGCAGGTTCTTGCATAAGTGTTTGCTCATGTCCTTTTGCATTTCAACTAAATTAAACAAAGTGTTATGTCTTGGAGCCCCCTCTTGGCCACCAAATAGTACTGTGGGGAAAAGTTCATTACAACCATTTCTGGTAACATAACAGTACTAATGTAACCAAACTTTTGTACTAGTTCCCTTCCAAAATACTCCCTCCATCCAATTTTGTTAAGTGTTTTTGCTTTGAAAAGTATCCACAAATACTAGACGTATTTGCATACAGTTAATTTGTGCAATCTTCTTTCCCTACTGCTCACCCAATCCTTTTTCTATTTTTACTGCATGGTTGTGGTGTGTATGGCTGATGAGTAAATGGAGTTGCATATGTGGGTATTAATTGGTTCCTTGGTCTTGGTAAATGGTGTTTGTACGCCTAACAAAATTGGATGGAGGGAGCAGATGTCATCTTGGAATGCTGTGATTGAGCTGCTAATTTATTAATAATGCCTTTTTGGTTGGTTAATTAGATCGCGATGTCACTAGACAAGCTATTGCATAGGTCCAAATCAATTAATCAAACAAACAGTAATGACAACTTGATGTAAACCATTGGGCTGATAAGTTGAGGCCCTTAGGCCAATGAGGCATAGTTGTCTTTCTCTGATGCAAGTGGCATGATACACTCATACACACCATACGTTTCAGGATAAGTAATCGTAGTTGTAGGCTCTCTTTTCTGGTTTTAGAAATGTATTAAATGAAGATAGGTGATACTAACGTGGGCTGGATTTACCTGCATCGAGAATAACTTGTAACAAAAGATGACATGATTCACTTGGAAGAAACGAAAATGATTCATTTTTGACAAAAGCAGCTTCTCATCTTGGAAGAAAGGGTTTACTGATGTCATTTTACTTCAGGTTCATAGAGTAAAAGCACCAGCTAGGGATCTTTTCTTAGCAACGGCTTAATGCCTTTATTAAATTTTCCTTGCATTTCTGTACAGTTCCTTTTTTTAGTTGGCTTCAAGCCTCTGTACAGTAACTATTTTCCTTTTTCAAATTAATTCTACCAGGATCTTCACTTTCGATCTGTGCGGCATTAGTCTCTCTCCACTTTTGGCCTTGAGGTCCTAGATTTAAACCGGTCCCTTTACATATTGTGCACATAATTATACACGGTGAATGCTATATAGATTCAGAATTGGGGATGCTCCTCCTAGGGATTGTTTGGTTAATCCCTTCCTAGGACTTGTTTGGATAAACCCAATCCATATCTATTTACTATTTAGTGGAATTGAGGAGTAAACCAAACTAATTTCCCACTCAACCTCCCTAAATATGTCTGGATTGGAAGATGTTTTATTTATCCAAACCCCAAGAATATTGGAGGGGATTGGGAGGAACTTTGACTTGCAAAACATTATGTCATAAACTCATAAACAACCCCAATAGTTTCACTGATTTGTACATTTTAATAACTGAGTCACCTAGAGACTTTACTGTGTCTTGTTAGTAACATAATAGGATGCAACCATGGGATGTGCATGGTGTAGGATATGAACTTAATAACTCCAAACGAAGGACTTATGAAACTTTTTCACACAGAGTGACCAAATGACAATAGTATTTCTTTCTTAAACTGACAGGGCCACATCTTTTCAGGGCGCACCTTACACTAGGATGCTACTGTTACTAGAACAGTTGGCCCCTTTATTAATTTGTTTCTAAAAAAACATAACACAGTACAAGCAAAACCAACATTTCTATGACTTCAAAAGAGAAAGGACGATTTTCTCCAACTTTAGATTAACTTGATACATAGATCAAGGGTTGGCATCGCCATATCCAGATCCAGCACCTGCACCGCCGCCACTCCCGCCGTTTTGACTGTTTCCTGTGCCAGCACCATTGCCATTAGCATTTGCTCCTGCATTACTTGATCCATCCCAATACCTGTTAGCATTGCTAGAGCCAGATCCAGTGCCACTACCAGATCCTTGAGCACTGGAGCCCCAAGAACCTCCAGCTTGCCCTCCTCCCCCACCCCGACCATAGCCACCAGCATCGGAAGAACCCCCATTATTATAATATCCGTCTTGACTATACGAACTAGACCCAGAACCTGTGCCAGATCCTGCACCATATCCAGACCCACCGTATTGACTAGTTCCACCCCCTCCACCACCCCCTCCAGCAGATGCATGGGCACCATTCGATCCACTGTCACCCGATCCGGTGCCAGACCCAGACCCAGATCCCCCACCATTCACATATCCGCCACCCTCTCCCCCTCCTGATCCCATCCCATCAGCACTAGTGTATGAGTATCTAGCCACCCTCACAGCATTGGCTAATCCCATGCTCATGAGGACAATGAACCCCAGTGATATTAGCTTTGTGCCTGCCATTGTGAGCTACTACTAGAGAGTATTTGAGTTGAGATGAGTTCCCTGTGAACGCTGCATGGGTATTTATAGTGCTTGAGGCCATGCAGTGGTTCATTATCTTAATTGCATGCACGTTAACGTAGTTATGCTTCAATAGGAAATCAAGTGGAGGCTTTTTAAAATCCACTGAATTAATGGACCTTCGTGACTTTGGCCATTAAGTCCATGCAAGAAGCGAAGTGGTTACAATGCATTAGTCTTAGCACTACTGCTTGTGCTCTGTCCAGATGATTTGCTCAAGCAATTTCCATAGATTGTCGAATATTGATGGCACAAAGTTCTAGCATTTGATATGAGCACTGGTGTTTGTAAGGCCCATCGAGACTTAACCTATATTGTTGTGATCTTAGTACTTCAGTTTACTTGTATTTTTCATTTCTATTGTGAAGTTATCCATCAAGTTCTTGCCGTTTTTTTGGTACTTTTGACGGCTAGCGACGGGATTATTTTGTCTAATATGTGAAAGCTAGTGCTGGATTACTTTGTCTAATGTGTGAAAGAGTGACCGGATTACGTTTTCTAATAGGTGAAAGCTGGGTCCAGTTCCATAAACTATTGCTTGGAGCCTTGGACTTCACTTATCGGCGAAAACTACAGTGCTCAGTGCAGTCAAGTTATTAGTGTACTCATGCAATTAGTATATGTAGTCCACATGATCATCATCTTGCGGTTTTTTTTTTTTTTTTTTTTTTTTTTTTTTTTTTTTTTTTGCAGAAAAGCCCCTCACAGGCTCACAGCCTCCCCTTAGTCCAGGTCCACGACTATTGTTTTGTCATGATCCGGCATGATGAGCCTCCACCCCCCTTATTATTAGAGGTCGTGTCTCTCCTTGTGTGTCATATTTAGGGGGTTCTTGGGCAATGGCCATACCATACATACAGTTGAAAATACTTGTGCTAGCATTCCAGCAGTTTGCACGCTCTAACACATACTCCATTTCACCAGGCCGTAGTACTCCCTCTGTCCATCTTTCATAGTCATATAAGTACAGTCAAAGAAAACTTTTCAACAATGATAATAGCATAAGGGTTAGAACTAATAAATGTCATATAACGATTGGCTACATGGCACCCTAAAAGATGCATTTATGAGTGCATAGCTGCATGCAACCAATGAGTAGTAAATGTGATAAGCAGACTCCATTCTTCTTTGGTCTTTGTGTTTGAGGTTTATATGACTATCAAACGTGGACACAGGGAGTACAAAATTAAAGGCCCATCGTTGGAACACGAGGTTTATTCTTGGATTTTGCTTGGAATAAATTGTACTGGTTGAAAAATATGCAAAAGTCATGCATATCACGGTACCCTCAAATATGCATGCTCAGGACTTCAAGATGACCATTCTCCATCAGATGAAACGTGTACAGCTGGTGATACAACAATTAAAAAAAGTCTACATCATCGCCCATAGTAATTAAACCTTGGGTGTATCTTTTTGAGTGATCAGGGCTATCAGGCAGTATCGTTGTACTAACAGTAACGAAGACATGCATGAAGTGCACATCTGAAGATCAACAGTCACAGGCAATCCGGTGAGCACCCCGAACGATTCTACACCTCTGTGATTGGTTGACATTGCAGTGGTGACCTCGGGAGGTTGTCACGACTTTGACAAATTCTGGCGTGGGCTTAAGAGCTATATGCACGTGGTGGTCGCGTAAGGGAGATGAGTTACATGGTTAATTAGTTAGTAAAATGTATCTTGAATCTTAATTGTCGATTCGCCGTTGTGTTTGAATATGAAGAAGTGGAGTAAGGCTATCTGTAATGTAATGGGACTTCTTAAAGGGGTTTCTCAAAACACTGTTTTGCACTGTTTGACACAAATGCTGCATTATAGACAGAGAGAGGGGTAGTTAAAATAGTGATAGAGAGCGAGATTTGAGAAGTGCCATTGGAGATGGCCTAAGGCAGGCAGATCGTTTCGTCACTTTACTAATAACATTTAACAGACTGTTATGTCCTGTCAGCCATCCGATAGTATTGACTATTGTGAAGAATATGTCTGCATCATCATTGTAGCTAATGTAGCAACATTAAAATTTACTAATGCCTCCGCCTTTGAGATGCTAAACTTTCACACGCTTTTTCGGTTGCTTAATTACATACATGTACCTTTTTTTTGTATGAAAAAGTCTACATAGCCCTCTAACATTTGTATAGAAACTTTCTTCACACCTCCACCTTCAAAACCGGATTTTTAACAATCGAAACTATGAAAAACAACCCTCTATGTGGTTTTGGTGAATGGTTTTAAAGAAAAAAAAATCTATATAACCTCCTTACATATACATGGTGGTTTATATCACCCCCTTAGATATACACGGTAGCTAGGGGTAGTTTTTTTTCTAGTTTTCATAACATGGCACGTTGAGGGCCACCTCAAGCATCTCCTGTCACACGCCTCGATGCATGCCCGCTGTGATTGGCGAGGGGGAGGGGATGAGTCGATGAGACAGCCATGCATCAAGGCGTGAGGTGACACTGACAATTGGCACTAAGGTGCTGTTTGTTTCAAGGCCCAGTGCAGTATCGGGAATGGAACTGGTTGCCGGCTCTAGTTGTTACGGTGGAAGTAAAAACGAACTTTGTTTGGTCATAGCATGAAAGCTCAACGACGCGTAGCGGTATGCGTAACACTGCTAGGGGTGCGGGAGTCCACTTCCGTCGTAATTCTATAGGTCCGGATTTGCTTGCGCCATGATCCATTACGGGATCATTCAACCAAACACTGCACAAGGGATCTAATAGCAATATGAATGGATCCCGACCAAAAAAAACACGAACCAAGGGGTTATATAGATTTTTTTTTCTTAAAATCACTCACCAAAACCACATGGGAGGTTATTTGACTAGTTTTATATAGTTTAGAGTGTTAAAAATCAGGTTTTGAAGTTGGAGAGTGTGAAGTAGACAACCATACAAAAGTTGGGGGTTATGCAGACTTTTTCCTTTTTCTGTACAATCTTTGTATCAACATTATGTTTAATTAACCAAAGCACCGTTGTCCCTAGTAACATTATATGAAATTTGAAGCTGCTTTTGAAAATAAAGATCTTGTAGAACCTACAATGCGGAGTAATCTTAACAAAGAATAGAAATGAAACAATTAAACATGTGTTCTTTGAATAACAACATACTAAAGGCTATTTGGAGAATTGTTCATATAGCTACTAGATTAATCTCACCAAACTCCATCTCTCATTTGCTTGGGCATTGGTCAATGTGCATTAGGAGAGAGAACCAAATTCCATTTCTGGCTTGCTTTGGCAATGGTCAATGTGCATCAAGAAGAACGAGAGAAAATTGAGTTTTACGGGTGCCAACAACCTTTTTTAGATAATTTAGTGCACACAAAATAATATTATGATAAAAATATTTAATTCCTTTATTTCAGCAATCTTTAAAAGTTCGCGATTTTAGGCACTATACGTTAGTATGAAAACACTGTCTCCTTGACGAGCAAGGCTCTAAAGGTCATTGTGTTGCATCTTTTTTGTCAAAAAATGGATAGAAAAGCAAAATTAGACTTTAGTTTTTAATTGTTATTCTAGCTTTCTCTTTTGTATTTGAATCCAGCTATAAAGTTGCGAATCTTTCAAAACCTGGCTGTGTGTACTCTACGGACCGAAATATTTTTCTAGGTTTTGCTTGTATCAGATTGATATGGTTGAAAATTAGCAAAAATCACGCATACTACAGCGGTGGAGACAGGGAGAGGCGGGGAGGGGCCGGAGCCTCCCTATGGCCGAAAATTTTACACTAAAATTTCTAAATTCAAATAAAATTTAAAAATGTAGTGCTATTAGCTTCTCCTAACAATGAAATATACAAGTTTCTGATTCCGCCACTGCATGGTCAGGATTTTGCTTACATGTGCATCATGAAAACGTGCACAGTGACAAAAAAAAAATTACAGTGATCTCCCCGAGCGATCCTATTCTTCCTGTCGTGGTTGACATTGCAGCGGTGTCCTCGAGGTTTTCATGACTTTGACAAATTCTTACGTGGGCTTAATAGCTATATGCACGTGTGACTGCACAAGGGATACGAGTCACAAAGTTAATTAATCCATACGCTGCAAAAGATTGAGTTTTCTTAAAGTTATCCTAAATGGTAATGCTACACCGTCCGTCATACATCGTTTTAGTAGCGAGTAATTGAACTGAATGGCTGATTAAACGGACTAAAAACAAATTAAACGGACTACACTACAAACATAGTTAACATTGAGCAATGTGTACACGGGGTATACTTGGGCTACACAACTGCTTATATGGCAACACTGGTTTTTGTTAAACTATTTTTCACCTCAACCCAAATCTTCATACCCCCCATCACACTGATTGGAAAGAGTTGTAAATGGTTTCAAAACGATAGAAGAAAATAGTTCCAATAATATGATCTTGAACCCTAACGGTGTAGGGATGAGTGCTACTGGTGTAGTTGGCGTAGCTCTGAACCTACGTGCTTATGACTTTGTTTTTTAGAAAATTAGAGCAGAATTAGAGACAGG
This sequence comes from Paspalum notatum, assembly GCA_022530915.1. NCBI lineage: Eukaryota > Viridiplantae > Streptophyta > Magnoliopsida > Poales > Poaceae > Paspalum > Paspalum notatum. The sequence continues at coordinate 33,981,342 of CM039692.1, forward strand.
ACCATAGCACGGATGGGTGTGCGCATGGTGTCGAGACATTGAGTGGAACAGAACGGGCCACGTTGCAGCCGTGCAGCTGCACTACCGTACGGCCTGCTAGCAACAAGTCATTACGCTTAGATACAGACATCGTTTGGTTTACTTAGGCTATGTTCACCAATGGTTTAAGATGGACGTCCAAACCACTGTACGCCTCCTGCAGACGGAGAAAAATAATTGAAATAGTGGATGGACGGGATTGAAATAGGCTCACTGGTAAATATAGCCTTAGCAACAACATTTAATAGTGTTATGTCATGCAATCCGTTAACCCCTCCTCCCCCCTTGTCCATCCCATCAGAAAGAGTATCAGCTACCCTCGCAGCATTGGCTAATCCGATCCCATGCTCAGGACAATTAACCTCAGTGATATTAGCTTCGTGCCGGCCATCGTGAGCTACAAGAGAGTATTTGAGTTGGGATGAGCAGAGGCTTCGAATAAAGGCATGCATCGGTTCTTTTTTTTACTAACATGCACGTTAACGATAGTGGTGTTTCAATAATAGGAGACCAAGTGGAGGCTTTTAAAACCCACTTGAATTATATTGATGGAGTTTATTGACTTCAGCTTTAAGTACAAGCAAGAAGAGAAAATAATACTGAATGATGATATGCAGTTCTTTGACCAGAGCAAGAATCGAGAAGAATAGAACTAGCAACTTCAATGTTACCCATCAGCTGACGTGGCACCTCATTAATGTCGCGTATACGTTTGACCATTATCTATAGCATTAAATGCATACAACTGGTGACACGACGATCGAACAATAACGAGATCACCCATATTATTCAACCCCGAGTGTGTGTTTTGTGTCATCAGCACTACCCTAATAGTTCGTTCTCTTAAGAGTGTTTCCTTACATGGAGTAGTTTGTAAGATTTCACGTCATCTTTAGGGCTTCTTTGGTTCATAGGATTTTCAAAGGAAAAATATAGGAATCAGCAATCCTATGGAGTGAACACTGTAGAGGCCTTTAGTTTGCAGGAAACAAACAAAGGAAAAACTTAGGAAATTTCCAACCCATCCACTTTCATAGGAAAAACAAAGAAAAGAAACAATACATTCCAACCTCATTATTTCTTCAGCTTGCGTAGGATCGAGGCAAATGGCTGGTCAAGTGGTCATTGCCCACCATGAGGAAGCAATAGTAAACATTAATTGGGATGATTTGTACTGTGACGAGTTATACTAAAACCACAGTACAGTCTATGCATTCCAATGTTTTCCCTATGGCCATCCAAACACCTTCTTAGAAAAAATTCCTATGGTTTTGAATCCTCTATTTTTTCACATGATTTACTTTTCTATTCCTATGTTTTTCCTATCCCTATGTTTTTGGATTCCTTTTGTTCCAAAGGAGGCCAAAGTTTTAGGTCATTTTACAATTTCAAAGGCAAGCATAGAATTTAATCATTGCATAATGATGTGTTCAATAATGTGCAATTTTTATCATTTATATATAAATGAAGTGCTAGCATAATAGTAGAAAAGTGGTGGAGATTAAATTAAATGAATTGTTCTCGCTCATTCTTGAAGGTCTAGAGGACCGATGATGCGTTGACATCCTAAGAAGAGTGGGTGAAATAGGATTGTAAAAACTAAGGCTCTCTAAAAACAACTTATCAAAATATATGCAGGATAAACAAAATATGTGCACTAAGATTTTGCTAAGTGTTGCTAACTTTACCGAGGTTAAATCTTTTAACTTAGTACCGCTTAAAAATTAACCTATCAAGCTAGTCTAGGAATATAATTAAGTACACAATTACAAGAATGTAAGTGCGGAAACTAAAGAGATGAGTAGAGTGGTTGCAAACTCCCAGTGACGATGGCGATGGTGGCATAAGTTGAAGACGCGGATATTTTTTTCCTGAGATATCGAGAAGGTACGCAAGCTTTCCTCCTAGTCCTCGTTTGGTGCCCCTCGTAAGGCCTTGCTCTCGAGTAGTCCGCGCAAGGACTATGACCTTTATCCACGCAAGGAAAGAGGTTGGCAAGGTGACCTGCACGGAATGGTCAAGCAACCCGGTTGGGTAACTCTGAATCTCCCCGGTACACACCCACACACAAGTGGGGTCTTCCGCGGGCCTTCTCGCGGATGCTCACCGCCGTCTCCACCAAGTGAGCTTTTGGCCAAAACATCGAGGGCCTACCTCCCTCTCATAAGTAAGGTGGCGGCACACTCCACAACTTGGAGGGTCACGCAAGACTACAAGCTCCACACTTACAAGGGAATGGCTAGAGATTCACAAATCTCACTACAACATTTGGTTGCAACCAAGGGCTATGCGCTAAGTAAGGACTAAGCAAGATGCTCCTAGCTATGTCTAAGTATGATCTATATGCTCTCTTTGATGGATTGGGCTCTCAAATATGTGTATCAACACTAGAATGTACTCAAAAGTCACCAAACCTCTAAACTAGCCACTCAAAGAAAGTCGCAGCTCGCATATAGTTCCCACCGGACCGTCCTATGCGTATAACCAAATTTGACCGTTGGGGTCGACCGTTGGAACTTAAAATTTGACTGTTGTGAGCACCAAACTGTCAAATGGGAGCACCGGATCGTCCGATGCATGTTAACGCCCGTGGTCTTGAGTTGTTGGATGCCTCGGACCAGTGCATTCAAAGCTTGGACACAGTCGCTCCCTTCTTCCCTGCACAGAACGTCCGATGTTGTGACCACCAGACCGTCCGGTGTAAAAACTTGACCGTCTGGTGCATGTAAATCCCACTGGATCTTGAATCTTCACTTGTGGCTTCTTGTGCACACCGGACCATCCGATGCGTGCAACTTCTTATGACTTGGGTCTTTTCTTGTGCTTTGTGAATCCTTCCTTGATGTGTTTGTTCCACAAGTCCTTCTCTTTCACACTAAGACTTAAACAAATATTCTAGCACAAATATTAGTCCAAAACGGTATATGTTGTCACTTTAATCACAAAAATCACATTAGGGAACTAAGCATGAGGCTTAGGGGCCATTTTCCTAACAATACCGATCCACCACTCCACCCAAAGTATTTGGGGAGAAACTGTGAAAACACCCGTCTAGGGATGGTTTCGAGCGAAAACCCACCAAATCATCTATGCTCGATGTGTGTCCTCCTCCTTGACCTAGATCTAGTATTCTTGTACTCTTAACCTTGATTCGGTCCACCTCAAGCCCTCAACTTAATACTGCCATTGGCGCTCGCTCCCATCACAAGTCCTCTGCCTCTCCTACACCATAAGGGCATCGGCCATGGCCACGCTCGACATCATTTGGCCTAACGTCCAAGCCTCACTCCTTGGTTGCCTTTCTCTTCCATACTGTCATAGGCACAAGTCTTCATCTTACCCTTATGTCACCATATGTTCCATCAGCACTGCTTGTCCTTGGGCCTTAATGGGTCCTCACCGTCGACCATCGTGTGTCACTTAAACTTGCACATGCCACAAGCCAAGCAACATGTGCCTCTTGGAAACATTGACATGAGTTACTCCTGAAAGGATCAAAATGTCCAAGAGGGGGACTTCTAATTTCAAAACTTGAAACTAAGACCTATCGATCAAGTCCCAATTCACCCTAGTGCCTAAATGTGTGTCTAGAGTTCCACACGATACAAAAGTTTTGCAACCTAGATCCAAGCATGCAAGACTAGGAATGTAAATTGCGTAAAGTAAATGCGGAAAGTAAAGAGAGCAAGAAGTGACATGACGATCTTTTTTCCGAGGTATCGAGGAGTCACGACTCCCCCTTATTCCTCGTTTGGTGTCCCTCGCAAGGCTTTGCTCTCGTGGGCTTCTCGCAAGGATCCTGGCCCCAAACCTCGCAAGGAGAGGGGTTGGCAAAGTGATTCCCGCAGGAATCAAGCTACCTCTTGACCTTCGCAAAGATCAAGCACTCTCTTCTTGATGATCTTCTCCACTCCGAAATGGTGAGCTCGAACCGTGCACAATACTTCGCAAAAGCCTTTTTCCTCCGCTTCTCCCACAATCTCTAGGGAGCTCGCGAAGGGAGACCGCAGCCGTCTAGGTGATCGCGATCACCAAGAGTAACAAGCCTTGGCTTCACTTAATTCAACCTCACTCAAGAAGTTCTCTCTTTCAAGTTTCTCACCCAAAGCTCTTAGGATTTGTGAATTTTGGTGGTGGAATAACCTTTGAGTGTGTGTGAGAGTTTCCTGGTCGCAAAAGTGGTAAATGGAGGGAGAGGGAGCCCTTTATATAAGCTAGAGCTCAAAAACTAGCCGTTGGGAGCTCACAGCCTATTTCTGCGCAGCCATCACACAGTCCGATGGTAGGACCATCGGACGGTCCAATGCACGTAATTTTCAAACACCCCATTTTAATTTCCTGCCACTGCTTAGAGACCATCGGACGGTCCGATGGTTGGACCATCGGACGATCCGATGCACGTTAAAACCCAAAACACGTAGTTGGATACCTCCCTGTCCAGCTGGTCCGATGGACCATCAGACGGTCCGATGATGACTTTAGCCCCGGGAACCAGCTGAGCAGACTCCCTGTATACATGGTCCGATTGACCATCGGACGGTCCGATGGTCTGATGGTCACTAAAACACTGGATTTAGACCGTTAGATAGCAAAGAGGATTGAGGGAGTTTCTTTTGAACTTTTCGATGACAGTGAGTGAGTTTTAGCCCATTTTATGTATTTGAGCTTTAGGACTAAGATGCACTCGAGTTAGAGTGAAGCTTTTGCGTGTAAGTCTTTCAAGCTACTCACCTCGACCCCCTTGATAGTACGGCCCATCTAAAAACTAGCAAATAAATCTTTAAGTGCCATTCTTTCGACTTTACGGCACTTAGAGCTGTTGAAGCATGATCTTCTCGCTTGAAATCCAACCACGGCCCATCCTTTATGAAATTTCAATGGAGGAGTGTTGACGCGGCTTAAGTACTAAATTTATGTTGTAATTTCATATGATTTTATGCCGTTTAATGAATTAATATTGTGATTTATTATTATTTTACTAACAATTAACCCCGTTTTCGAGAATGCTCTTTGTTTTTGTGCATTATTCATTTTTTGCAGGAAATCAGGTAATAATTGATATATTTGAAGAATTCTCGGAAATAGGATTTATGCTAAGATGAGCAAAGCCCAAGTGCAAAAGGATAATGAAGCCCAATTGAAGGATAAAGCCCAATTAAAGGAGTATTCTAGAAGATGAAGGTTGCTAGGAAAGGCAATTCCTGAAATATTCGCGAAGTCAATAACAGCAGCAACTTGTGGGCCCAATTTGGAGACCTTAACGACGTCAAATGAAGAAAGTTTGAATACCAAAGTTGTAGATCTCTTCGAGCTCTACAATTTAGAGTCCGAGTTTGCATTTATTGGACTTCGGAAGGCAAAGTTATGGTCGATTTACTACAAGTTGCAGAACCGGGAAGGTTTATTTCGGGAATTAAAGAGAGAAGACTTCGTCATCAAGCAAGGAAAGATATGGACGACCGGGACTCTTCTAGAAGCTTGATTATACTTGGAAATAGATGTATGAGGTGTTCTAGGACTCTTAGAACCGACCTATTAGTTTCCATGTATAGGGTTTCCTTCGGGATATAAATAGAGGGCTCCATCTAGGGAGATGAGAGGAGAGACTCGCCACAAATCCATTGTAACCGAGAGGCTAGGGCAGAGCTCGAGGGCCAAAGGAGTTCAACTCGGCGGGAGGAACATCTCGGCGAAAGGAGGAAGCAAGAGGAGACAGGACCCAGGGGGGTCGGCCGACCCCTAGGGGTCTGGCTCGGCCGACCCCTGGCATCCCGAGGGCAGATCGAGTTCGTCTTTCGTCGACTTCTTCGTCTAGTTCATCTCGACGACTTTGGGTCACGAATTCCGATGTATCTTGAGTAAACCCCTCGAACTTCTTCTGTACTATGATAAAACCTTGATTATGGATCTATAAAGTTGTCTTTTAGACTTTGCTTCTTGTTTATGCTTGTTCATGATCTATGCTTAGCAATGCTTGTTGTCTAATTGTGTAAATCAGTGGCCACTGTTAAGTACTTCACATGTCTTTTAGTAGATTTAATCTGCTCATGTTAGGCATAGTTAGGGTTTACTAGTTCGTCGATTACCTGGTTACCAGTGACAGTGGAGCCCGGGGAAAGGTTCGAGTAGGTTCTTGACATTCATGTTCATGCTTATTCTATGCTTAATGTTTAGATCTAAGTCAAGGTGGTTCGTAGTACTTTAGTAGTTTGTCTCATATCTCTTGTGGATACTTTTGCCTGTTTAAATCCTATATACCCCGAGTTTAAGTCTTTGCTTATACCTTTTATGCAATAGATTAGAATATAGATTAGATCTTGATTAGAGTAGAATTAGAGTCTTTATTAGTTGTAATTAGATAACTTTTATCTCTTATTTAAGCTTATTAGATATATTAGAATTAGATAGTAATATTGTTAATAATTGATTAATAGCATTTTAAACATAATTAATCCCGGATTGATAAACCCAAGATACTCATCCTGGGGAAAAGCTACCGCGATACTGTGCGCTTGCAGTATAAGGATTTGGCATGCTTAAGTGCTGTCAACAAGCTTTTCTGGCGCCGTTGCCGGGGAATAATTATCGTTTAAATTATTATTAATCTTTTATTAAGTTTTGCTACTTCTAGTTTTAATATTTAGTTTTGTTTATTGTTTTTAGTTAATTTTGTTATTAATTAGTGTTTTAGATTTATTTTATTTTACAATTTTCGAAATTAGGAGTAATTTTTAAATTCTGAAATTTTAAATTCTGTTATTTTGTTTGGATTTAATTTGGTCTAAAGTACAGCAAATTTTTGCTGTCATAGATCTTTGTTTTTGTTTTTGTTTAAATTTCAGTTATGACTACGTTGGGCAGAAAATTGACGCTTGGGGAGTTTTTAACTCCAAGAGCGGAAGATTTGAAGTTCCAAAGATCAAATCTGCAGCCGGAATCAGGATCCTACGAGCTGAAGCCAGGAATCATCCGAATTGCTGCCGAACATCCGTTCAGTGGTGAAGACAATGAGAACCCGTACACTCACTTGAAGAGGCTAGTGCAAGTGTGTCGCACATTCCATCAAGACGGAGTTCCAGAAGAATGGGTTTTGTGGAATCTCTTTCCGTTTACATTGGAAGACAGAGCCAGAAAGTGGTACGACACTGCATCAATAGAAGCTGAAGGTGATTGGGACGCTCTCAAATTGAAGTTCACCAAAAGATTCTTTTCTCCAATAAAAGTACACCTGTTGAAGAAAGCAATCATAAACTTCAAGCAACTTGAGAGTGAAGACCTTGATGAAGCATGGGACAGACTGGAAGAACTGAGGACACAAGGACCACCCATTAACTTTGACGAGGAGACAATCATTTCAACCTTCTACTTCAGTCTAAACACTAGAGACTTCAAGCAAGTGAACATCTGTGCTGGAGGATCACTGCTGAGCCGAAATGTAGATGAAGCTATGAAGATTCTGTCAGATTGCTGCTTGACCGCGAAGGCTGAAAGAGATAGGAGGGAGAGTGAAGAGCAGAAGCTAGCAGGAGTGACGTCTACATATGCTATCTACAAGGAGTAACAACCTGCCAGAAAGACTCCAGTGTCTTATGCAGCTGAGGAAGAGGAGTACGAGTGTTTTGTACCACAAGTGAAGACAGAGTGTTCAGATTTTGGAAGCCTTGCTAGTGCAAAACCACTGACAGAATTCGACAAGACGAGCTGGATGCCAGTAGATTTTGGAGATACACTGATGTGTGCAGGACCACTCCCACTAGAAGACTTAGAAGAAGAGAAAGAGCTGTTTCCACCAGAGGTACCACTAAGGAGAAGCTCAGATGATCTAAGTACAGGGGAGGTACTGCAGAAATTATTCCAAGAAGAGGAGCTGGACAGTGACTTTGTCTCTGAAGTGAAGCGGGTGATTGGTGTCAAGCCGGAGTCATCACTAACTGAGGAGGTTATCGTCCACCTGGAGCCAGAAGAATCTTCGACTGGTATTTCTTGCTCCATCAACAAAGAAGACTTCAACAATATTCACTGCTCTATGGAAGCCCAGGTAAGTACTATGAGCTATGAAGTTTATTGTACTTTAAGTGATAAACCACACTTAGTTTCTACTAGTATTAAGATTAAACTTCCTAATAATGAAATAATTCGACCTGTAGGCTTAATTAAAGATGTTGAAGTTAACTTTGCTAATAATATTATACCAACTGATTTTTATATAATTAATGTCTACGATAATGATATTAATATAATTCTTGGTAGACCTTTTCTTAAGTTGGTTAATGCCGTAGTAAATAATGATAAAGGAAAAATCAATATTAATATTAATGGATTAAAATATGACTTTGATTTCCTACCGGCATCTAAAGTGCCTATTAATCTCACTCCCGATATAGAGGAGATAGAGAGTATTAATTATATTAATGCCTTTAGAGAGCCATTAAAATTAGTATTAGAAGGAGGAGAAGAAGGATTCTTCTCTGAGGAAACAACCATTGCCACTAAACAACTTGACCTTAATCAAGAAGAAACCAAAGACATTCCTGTAGAACCATTAGGAGACCTTAATCCACAGGAGGCGCCCGATGTTGAGCTTAAACCACTACCCGAAGGACCTAAGTATGAATTCTTAGGAAAAGATAAAACCTATCCTGTAATAATTAGTGACCAGCTAAGTCCAGAAGAGGTGGAAAGACTGCTAGGAATGTTGAGAGAACATAAGAAGGCAATAGGTTATTCTCTAGCAGATCTTAAAGGAATTAGCCCAGCATTTTGTACTCATAAGATTCCAATGGAAGAAGACCACAAACCAGTGGTAGACAATCAAAGGAGACTGAGTAACGAAATGAGATCTGTAGTGAAGAAGGAAGTAATCAAATTACTAAACGCCGGAATTATCTACCCAGTACCAACTAGTGAGTGGGTTAGCCCAGTTCATTGTGTGCCTAAGAAGGGAGGTTTAACTGTAGTTAAAAATGAGAATAATGAATTAATTCCACAAAGGACTGTCACTGGTTGGAGAATGTGTATAGATTACCGGAAGCTTAATAAAGCCACTAAGAAAGATCACTTCCCTTTACCCTTTATTGACGAAATGCTAGAGAGACTTGCTAAGAATACCCATTTTTGCTATTTAGATGGTTATTCTGGATTCTTTCAAATCCCTATCCATCCAGACGATCAACACAAGACAACTTTCACTTGTCCTTATGGAACCTTTGCCTATAGGAGAATGCCCTTTGGATTATGCAATGCACCAGCGTCATTTCAACGGTGTATGATGGCCATTTTCTCAGACTTCATTGAGGATATCATGGAGGTTTTCATGGACGATTTCTCAGTTCACGGCACTAGTTTTGACCACTGTCTAAAGAATTTAGAGAAAGTTCTGAAGAGATGTGGAGAAGTAGACTTAGTGTTGAATTGGGAGAAGTGTCATTTCATGGTGAGAAGAGGACTTGTGTTGGGACACATCATTTCTGAGAAAGGAATTGAAGTAGATAAAGCCAAGATAGAGACTGTAGAAAGATTGCCACCACCTACAGATATTAGATCTCTTAGAAGCTTTCTCGGACATGCTGGGTTTTATAGGAGATTTATTAAGGATTTTTCTAAAATAGCTAAGCCACTGAATTACCTACTCCAGAAGGACGTTCCATTTGAGTTTACTGATGAGTGTGAAGTAGCCTTTAGAAAAATTAAGGAATTACTAGTTAAGGCACCTATCATTCAACCACCTGATTGGAATTTACCCTTTGAGATCATGTGTGATGCCAGTGACTATGCCGTAGGAGCTGTGCTGGGGCAGAGAAAAGACGGAAGAGTACATGCCATTTATTATGACAGCAAGACTCTTAACGAGGCCCAAGTTAATTATGCAACCACTGAAAAGGAGTTATTAGCAGTAGTTTTTGCCTTTGAGAAATTTAGATCCTACATAGTTAATTCAAAGGTTATAGTCTACACTGATCATGCTGCTATCAAATACCTTTTAACTAAAAAAGATGCTAAACCTCGTTTAATTAGATGGATCCTTATGCTACAAGAATTCGATGTAGAGATCAGAGACAAGAAGGGAGTTGAGAACGTAGTGGCAGATCACTTGTCTAGGATGAGCCATAGTAAAGGAGGTCCACTAATTGAAGATGCATTAAGAGACGACACCCTTTATGCAGTTATAGACAAGGACTCTTGGATGTTAGACGTAATTAGAGCCATTAAAGGAGAGCCATTGACTCATCTCAACTATAATTCAAAAAGGAAAGTCCTTGCCGAAGCCAAGAAATTTTATTGGAATTCACCCTACTTATATAGATTTGGATCTGATGGAGTCCTCAGAAGATGCGTACCTGCAGATGAGAGAAGTGAGATTTTGAGAAAGTGTCACGCTGCAGAATATGGGGGGCATCATGGACATTTCAGAACCCAGGCTAAGATATGGGCGAGTGGATTCTATTGGCCAGGAATGCATGAAGATGCAAGGAAATTTGTCGCTTCTTGTCCTGAGTGTCAGAGAACTGGAAATATAACAGCTAGAAATTCTATGCCTTTGACATACAATCTACAGATTGATTTATTTGATGTTTGGGGAATGGATTTTATGGGACCCTTTGAGAATTCACATGGATATGAGTATATTTTAGTAACTGTGGATTATGTCTCAAAGTGGGTAGAAGCCTTGCCATGTAAGAAAGCATCAACGCAAGAGTCCATAGAGATGATCAAGAATAACATCTTTCCAAGATATGGAGTACCTAGAGTAATTATCTCTGATGGAGGATCGCATTTTATTGGTAAGGAGTTTACGGATTATCTGGCTAAGATGGGAATTGAACATAGAGTTTCTACAGCTTATCACCCACAGACTAATGGCCAAGCCGAAACATCAAATAAACAATTAAAAGAAATCCTTAAAAAGATGGTAATTAAAGGAGGCAAAAATTGGTCAAAGAAGCTTAATGATGCTCTTTGGGCTTATAGGACTGCATTTAAAGCACCTATTGGAATGACACCCTATCAATTAGTTTATGGAAAGACTTGTCATTTACCAGTTGAGCTAGAACATAAAGCTTATTGGGCAATTAAGGAATTAAATTTAGACCTAGATGCCGCCTTAGTTAAAAGAAGGATTCAATTAAGTACCCTTGATGAAGCTCGTTTGCAAGCCTATCATAATGCTACCATTTATAAGGAGAGGATTAAGAGATGGTTTGACAAGAAGCTCGTCAAGAAGGAGTTTAAGCCAGGTGATAAGGTTCTTCTTTATAATTCAAGATTCAAATTATTTGGAAAAGGAAAATTACAAAGTAAATGGGATGGACCTTATATTGTTCATGACGTATCACCTGCCGGAGCTGTTACCATTATGGATTTTGAAGGGAACAAGTATATGGTAAATGGACAAAGATTGAAGGTCTACGTTGAAGAGGAAAAATTTGACATCAATTATATCGAGACTTTCATTTTCGAAGAAGTTAGAGTTGGTTACCATAGATATGACCCTTAGATTTCCATAAGTAACCTATCCTTTGTATATATTTTAGTTGCGTAGTTTAAATATTTTTCAAATTTTTTCTGTACATAAATATTTTTATTTAATAAATAAACCTTCCGACCAAACCTGAGGCCCAGCAGCCAGAAGGGGGGCCCAGGTCAGCCGACCAGAGAGGCCCAACTCGGCCGACATGGGGGGTTTTCGAGTCGGATTCATTTCAATTTTTGGTATGCGATGTATCGCGGTGTTCTGAGTTGTTTTGGATTGGAGTTCGAGTCGGATTGGAAACTTTTCCTACCAAAACTATCGTTTCTCCGGAGTATAAAACCATAGGCAGACCTTTACATCAAGACATCAAAATCAAACACAACCAAATCATAGCCACAACAGTTTCCAGAGACATGGAGAAACAGCCCGAGAAGAACGGAGGCGAGGAGAGCAACAAGGAAGGGGGCTCGGCCGACCAGAAGGCCCAGGATCGGCCGACCTACCTCGTTTTCAAGGGTGCTCGCAACAATTTTTCTCAGGTTGTCTTCTCTGATGATGAGGAACTTGAGAGGGTATGTGCTGCAGCTGGAAGACGTCGTGATGTTTCGAAGAGGTTAGCCAAGCTATCCATTGAGCCAGTAGAGATGAAGCGGTCTAAGCGGATTGCAGGCAAGAAGAAGATCAATTATGCAGAGTCTTCAGTCAGCAAGGGAGGGACCATCAACTCTAATGACAGTGATTATCCAGATGATGACCATGAAGAAGTAAGTTCTGTTCATGTTGTCCCTAGTATTGACACTTATCATCTGGGAGGTGGAGATGGACAACGTTGCTGTGCCAAGTGTAGGGAGGCCATTAGAGCTCTTTTGCAGAAGAATAGTGACACCTTCACCGTCATAGATGATCTCGAAGACAGGCTTTCCACTGAGATGATCGGAATTAGGAGAGATGTTGAGAATTTCTCTAGGCGTATGAAAGGAGAAGTGAGCTTTATGCTAAGAGAAATGCAACATCTAAACAATGCTCTGGAGAACATCAACTTCAAGCTGTATAATCCTCAGTATTATCAACCAAATGAAGTTTGGAATGAGCCAGAGGTTGAAGAACCAGCTTTCTACAGGCCAGGAGAAGATCCACTCGATGATCCAGAGGATGGCTGGGAGTGGGACACCGAAGATGAGTAGGACACTTAGCATTAGCTAAGTGTGGGGATGTATTTTCCCCTTTAGAAGAATAAAGCGTTTGAAATAATAACGCCATTTATCATTTATCTTTTTTTTCATTTATTATTTTCTATTAGGTGTGAGTTGCTGGGATGGCGTTATTATATTCTTTTTATTAATAAAGTATTAATATTTAGTGATAATTTTGTCTCACTTTATTTAAGTTTATTCTATGCAATTACTTTGATATTTAATTTTGCCTAAGTTATCATGATTAGAGTAATATGGGAATTACTAAAATAATTAATAATGTATAACCCATGTTCTGTTGGGAGATGATGTTTTATAGCTTTGCCAAAGTTTCCAATTAAGAAAAAATTAGAGGGGTTTATAAAAATCTTTTGTTTAAATTTATCTTTATTTGATCAAGTTTTACATCCCTTAATCAAGAGAGAGTTTTTAAATACCTATTAGAGCTTAGTTTTAAGTCCACTTTATAAGCAAGTTATTTCATGTGAGTTTGATTAAGTTTGATTTCTTTAGTAATTTTGATCATTTAAAATAATTCTTGGTCATTGATATTTTTCATCGTTTGCTAGCCTTATTATATTTCAATTGCTTAAAAATAATAAGCAATTCCTTTACCTTATAAACCTTTCATCTCATTTGTCTACCTTTACCTATTTAAGTGAGGTTTTTGCTCATTAATTAAAATTGAAATAAAAAGGGACTTTTTGAGATGAAAAAGGAGAAGGAGAAGAGGTTCTAGTTAAAAAAAAAGGGAAAGACCAAGTTGTCGAAATTAAAGAAAAAAAAGAAAAAAAAAGAGAAGGAAAAAAAATAGAGGGAGAAAATAATGGCCAAGTGGCCGAAATAAATAAAAAAAAGGGTAAGGAAAAGAGAGGTAGAATTAGGAAAAAGGAGAAAAGGGGGAGAAAATTTATATAAAATTAAAAGTTAGTTTCTTTGAAAGTCTCACAGATTGTTGTTTAAAAATTAATGGGCAAAGACTTTCACTTTTTCCAACCATGTGCAAAAATTCCAGAATTTATTCCAATTTCATCATCTATATGCACATGTCCACTATCTATATCTTCTTTTCCTTTGTCTATATATATTATTTTCTTTATTCTCGATGACCAAGATTGTTTAATTTGATTGATTGAGCTTTAGAAAGATAACTTATTTGAGCAATAAAATGTTTAACTTTGCTAGGCCTTTACCAAGCTCCATATATATTTCCTTTTTGAGAGAGAGAGAGTGTTATCTTTTAAGATAGCTACCTATATAGAGTGTCTTTTTGAGAGCTTGATTAAAAGGGATTAGTAATTTCTTGATCATTTGAAGAGTTTTTGCTTTTTCTAAAAAATATATTGAAAATCCTCTTTTATATTCTGAAAAGAGACTTTGGCATAGTTATGATTTATTTAATCTCGATAAATCTTGTGGGGATCTATATGCATGAAAGTTAAATAAATTTTCCCATGTTATGATTTGAGTGATTTCTGAAGTAAAGTTATTTTTGATGGGTATTTGTTTAGAATGAACATAAATTTAGTTGAGAGTTTATTTTAAGATTTATCGATCCTATGCTCGAGGACTAGCATGATCTAAGTGTGGGGATATTGTTGACGCGGCTTAAGTACTAAATTTATGTTATAATTTCATATGATTTTATTCCGTTTAATGAATTAATATTGTGATTTATTATTATTTTACTAACAATTAACCCCGTTTTCGAGAATGCTCTTTGTTTTTGTGCATTATTCATTTTTTGCAGGAAATCAGGTAATAATTGATATATTTGAAGAATTCTCGGAAATAGGATTTATGCTAAGATGAGCAAAGCCCAAGTGCAAAAGGATAATGAAGCCCAATTGAAGGATAAAGCCCAATTAAAGGAGTATTCTAGAAGATGAAGGTTGCTAGGAAAGGCAATTCCTGAAATATTCGCGAAGTCAATAACAGCAGCAACTTGTGGGCCCAATTTGGAGACCTTAACGACGTCAAATGAAGAAAGTTTGAATACCAAAGTTGTAGATCTCTTCGAGCTCTACAATTTAGAGTCCGAGTTTGCATTTATTGGACTTCGGAAGGCAAAGTTATGGTCGATTTACTACAAGTTGCAGAACCGGGAAGGTTTATTTCGGGAATTAAAGAGAGAAGACTTCGTCATCAAGCAAGGAAAGATATGGACGACCGGGACTCTTCTAGAAGCTTGATTATACTTGGAAATAGATGTATGAGGTGTTCTAGGACTCTTAGAACCGACCTATTAGTTTCCATGTATAGGGTTTCCTTCGGGATATAAATAGAGGGCTCCATCTAGGGAGATGAGAGGAGAGACTCACCACAAATCCATTGTAACCGAGAGGCTAGGGCAGAGCTCGAGGGCCAAAGGAGTTCAACTCGGCGGGAGGAACATCTCGGCGAAAGGAGGAAGCAAGAGGAGACAGGACCCAGGGGGGTCGGCCGACCCCTAGGGGTCTGGCTCGGCCGACCCCTGGCATCCCGAGGGCAGATCGAGTTCGTCTTTCGTCGACTTCTTCGTCTAGTTCATCTCGACGACTTTGGGTCACGAATTCCGATGTATCTTGAGTAAACCCCTCGAACTTCTTCTGTACTATGATAAAACCTTGATTATGGATCTATAAAGTTGTCTTTTAGACTTTGCTTCTTGTTTATGCTTGTTCATGATCTATGCTTAGCAATGCTTGTTGTCTAATTGTGTAAATCAGTGGCCACTGTTAAGTACTTCACATGTCTTTTAGTAGATTTAATCTGCTCATGTTAGGCATAGTTAGGGTTTACTAGTTCGTCGATTACCTGGTTACCAGTGACAGTGGAGCCCGGGGAAAGGTTCGAGTAGGTTCTTGACATTCATGTTCATGCTTATTCTATGCTTAATGTTTAGATCTAAGTCAAGGTGGTTCGTAGTACTTTAGTAGTTTGTCTCATATCTCTTGTGGATCCTTTTGCCTGTTTAAATCCTATATACCCCGAGTTTAAGTCTTTGCTTATACCTTTTATGCAATAGATTAGAATATAGATTAGATCTTGATTAGAGTAGAATTAGAGTCTTTATTAGTTGTAATTAGATAACTTTTATCTCTTATTTAAGCTTATTAGATATATTAGAATTAGATAGTAATATTGTTAATAATTGATTAATAGCATTTTAAACATAATTAATCCCGGATTGATAAACCCAAGATACTCATCCTGGGGAAAAGCTACCGCGATACTGTGCGCTTGCAGTATAAGGATTTGGCATGCTTAAGTGCTGTCAACAAGGAGTCTCTTTTGGCCAACCAATGAGCACAATATAAATTATAAACCCTTCGTGTCATGAACCCATTAATAATAAGATTAAGTTGTCATTAATCACCAAAACCTCTACCTCTTAGGGTCATGTTTCTCACAACTCCAAATAAATTGAACTACCTAACAAGGAGTTACATCTCACGTTGAGTTGGCCCAACTCTTATCTAGATGGTTTTTGAGGACTATGCCTTACTAGGAGCGGCAACCATCGGTTAGTCTCTTTGGTTAAGTAGGAATGATTTATTCTTTAGCAGGAAATTCAATCCATCTCACTTGTAGGTCATTTTTTGTATTTCTTATCTATGTACTTGTGTTGTGCTGCAAAACGTGGAGCTACAAACCACTTTTGTGGAGGCTATACTCGCGCTTAGCATAGGTGACCTATGACCAAAGGACTTCTATCTCATACATATGAACGCCATTCTAGTCTAAGGAGTACTAGTCACATGAGTGTACGTGTTTTCTTTATTTTTGTTGTTGTGTGTATCCCCCTATATATGAAGAGCCTTCAGAGGGTTTTATTTTTCACAAAATGAGATGTCACATAGGCAAAAATGATGACATGTCAATAAATTCATGAATAGGGTAAAGCTGGGTTTCAGCTAGATGAATAGAGATAAAAGCTATATAGTTAGGATGAAACTAAGGCCATTCCCTGTGGCAGTTTCATTGCACAGTTACCAACAGCCCACCTCAACATTTTGTCTAGGTACCCACGTATATCATGAGTTTCATCTAGATGAAACCCTTTCTCGTATTCTATGAAACTCTCTCATATCTCTCCTAATTAATTTCATTACCATGTCATCATTTTGCCTATGTGGCATGTCACTTAGTGAGATTGAAACTCAAATAAAACTCTACTCGGAATGGCCTAAGAGCACTTTATTTCAACTTCATGCCTTTTCTCAATACGTGAGGCCTGCATTAACATTGTAGTATTCTATATATACTTAGGGCTAGTTTGGATACTGTTGGATTCAAAGGGATTGTGGTGTATTGGGAGGGATTTTGATCTATTATGGATTTAAACCACCCCAATTCCTCCAAACCACCTAAATCCAAAAGTACCCAAACTAGATCTAAAGGAGGCTACATATACTTTTATGATACATTTTTTATCATAATCCTATAGAACCTAAAAATAAAACTATGCATTAGGAGATGTTATTCCATTTGTCAACGATTCAGAGGGATTGTGGTGTATTGGGAGGGATTTTGATCTATCATAGATTTAAACACACTCCAATTCCTCCAAACCACCTAAATCCAAAAGTACCCAAACTAGATCTAAAAGAGGCTACATATACTTTTATGATACATTTTTATCATAATCCTATATAACCTAAAAATAAAACTATGCATTAGGAGATGTTATTCCATTTGTCAACCCAAATCTCTAACTTAGGCTATCTGCAGTGGATAGCTGGAAGCCTTCCCCTTAATTTTTATAGTCTACTTGGCAACTGCAGCGGGTGACTGGAAAGGCTCCCCTATGGTAAGGTGAATCTTCTCTCACCCTACATACATCGTCCTCTCTCTCCTACCCCATCTTCTTCTCTCTCATACACTTGGCCAATAGCCAAAATCTCTTGCCGTCGAAAAGGACAAGGCGCGACCGCCGGAGGAGGGTGAGGATAGGGTGCAGCAGGAGGAGGGTGAGGTCGTCGGCAGCAATCCATGGAGGAGGGCGGCGGATCCATTGAGAAGGGCGGCGGGAAGGAGGACGGCGTGGGGAAGCGAGCCACCGACGTCGTCGCCGCAGCCTCCAAGCTCAGCGGCGGCAGTCCTTCATGCATGGTGCCGCCTCCAAGGCGAGCGAAGAGGTAAATTTGCTGGAGGCCACCGGATCCGGTGGAGGCGAGCTGGTCCGGTGAAGGCGGCCGACCAGAGGGAAAGAGGAGGAGGTGGCGGTGGCTGTCGCGAGGTGGATCAGGTGGAGGTTGTGGCGGCGCGAGAGGATTCGGCAACGTCGGCGGCTGTCGTAATGCGGAGGTGGCACTGGCTATTGTGAGGAGGAGGAGGAGGCGAAGGAGG
The DNA here is from genome assembly GCA_022530915.1 of Paspalum notatum. Lineage (NCBI taxonomy): Eukaryota > Viridiplantae > Streptophyta > Magnoliopsida > Poales > Poaceae > Paspalum > Paspalum notatum. Next base: position 33,999,375 of record CM039692.1, read on the forward strand.
CACGCCCCCAGCAGCAGCGGGAGAGGAGTGTAGGTGCGCCAGGATGGAGAGGATGCAGAGGGTACGGGTGGGTGGGGGATTGGGGAAGGGGGAGAGCGAGTGGGAGAGAGTGGGAGGGGAGAGAATATAAAATAGTAAGAAATGTGGTGGTTGGCATAGGGTTGAAATATAGGGTAACCATGACTGCGGAGGATTGTGGTATAAGGTAGAGAATATTGCTGACCAGGATAGAATATTCCTTTTAGGGTACAAATTTGGAGTTGGATGAGTGCGGATAGCCTTAGTTTGGTTGGAGGACAAAGTAGGATGGGTCCGTCCATTGTTTTTGTAATGGGACATTCCCATCTGCGTGTTTGGTTCAGGGTCATCCCCGCTTTTTTGTTTGGTTCAAGGGATCTCAAAGGATGATCGAGGATGGATATTAGGTTAACACCGTTAGCAGTGCTGATAGTAGACCCCACATGTCATCAACACATATGCGTTCTTCTTCTTCCCTGACGCCCCTCTCCAGCTCCACGCCGGCGCCCCCCTCTACTCCTCTCGCGTGTCGATGCCACGGCCACGCTCCCCGTGCGCCGCTGCCACGGCCCCGCTCCTCCTCCTCCAGCACACCGCCACCACAGCCCGGCTCCTCGTCCTCTAGAGGGTCATCGCCGCGGCCCCACTCCTGCCCGTGCGCATCTACGGCCTCGTCTCCGGGCAGAGCGGCCGGCCCGTCTCTCCTTCTTCTCTCCTTTCCTTCTCTCCCACTCGGCGGCGTGGACGGCCCCGCCTCTCCTCACCGCCCGGCGTCTCTCACCTCCGACGGCAGCACGCGGGCAAACCCGAGCCTCATAGGGACAGGGACGAATGGCACGGGACGAGCTGGCCGGCAGGCGGGCGAGACCTTGCCTCAAGGCTCGCTCACGCCGTCGGAGAGGGACGGTGTCGTCCCTTCAATTTGGAGGGACGACGCCGTCCCCGGATTTGGAGGATGGTCATGTCCCGAGATGATCCTGTCCCACTTCGTCCCTCCAACCGAACAGTCTAAAATTAAGAACGTCCCACTCTATCCCATCCCGTCTCTCTAACCAAATACTGCCTAAAGAGGAGACGTGGTTTGCGTCATTGAAGCCGCGTAACAAACTATACACTGACGCTGACCACACGTATTATAAACTAAAAGGCATACGCCGTCGGTTGTGCCATTATTAACACACGCGCTGGCCCTGCTCGCGCTAATAACTAGTGTAGCCAGGCGCGATCGAGCCCAGTGGTGGTGTGGTGTCAGTGGCGTCGCCCTCACGAGCAGCCGACCGGCCGGCTGGCGTCGACGTCCACCATGTGGAGTGTGGAGAGCTAGGTGACCGCAGATGTCCAGCTCAAAGCTCATGACGCCGGGAGTCGCGTCGTCGTCGAGCGCGGCCGCGCACGAGAGAGGTGCCGAAGTGGCCCCGGCCGGCCCGACCTGGATCTCGATCGGCCGCCGCCCGGAACGGTCGACGACGAGGAACAGGCTATACGTACAGGACGAAGGGCCCAAGACGACGACGAGGAACGAACACTGGAGTGGAGCCCCCTCGTCACGTGAAAACACTCTAGTACTGCACCATATACTAGGGTTGAAAGGAACAGGACAAAGGCCCTCAGCATATGTAGCAGCCCCGATCGGGTGGGTGCACGTCAGCAGTGACGGATACGCGCGCCAACCGCCAGTCCGCCACGTGTCGGAAAAGGATTACCGGCAGTGATAAGCCTAGCTGTAGTACTCGCTTACATCAGCCTGCGGCAGGCAAGATCCTTGTTTATATATAGGCTGAATAAGAATCTTTGCACATGAAACCTATATATAGACCATAATTTTCTTGTCCTGATCGACCTTACGTCCTTCAAATTCATGCATACATGGTTCTTGCAGTAGACTCGCGTATTATTGCTGGTAGCTAGTAATAAGTAAGCTAGCTAGAGTTATGCATGCTGCTAGCTCTCCCCCATGACTCTAATATAGATAGTGAGGAGCTAGCTCTGGTAAATACTAAATACATGACTCCATGATTGAGGTGATCTATATATAGCCCTAGCTTTAGCCCTCCTCGTCGTCGTCGGAGCTCTTGGCGGCCGCAGCCTCGGAGAGCATCTTCTGGATCCGCTGCATCGTCTCCGCCTCGATGTTCCGCCCCTCGCGGTCCTTGTTGTACGTCTCGAAGAACTCCTTGTTCTCCTTCTCCAGCTCCTTCCACACTGTGCATGGCGACGGCGATATGCAGTTACTGATCCCCAGATCACATGAAATGACGGAGTAGATAGAGGAGCAACCTATGTATATGTATAAGGTACGGTGCCGCCATGATCGACAGCATATATTCGACGACGACCTCGCATGCGATTCAAACAAGTACGTAGGAGAATGAAAGGGTTAATCTCTGGAGCAGGAAATAAAGTAGGTACCAGTGGAAGTGATGACAGGGTTGACGTTGGCATGCTTCTCCAGCGCGTCCATGCACTCCTCCTTGCTCAGGTTGAAGCACATGCACTTCTCTATCAGATGGTGAACCTGAACAAACAAAAGCCGCACAAGCAGCCATGATCGACTATCATTTGATGCACACACAGCATATATATGTCTATATATAGTACAACACATACCATTCTGATGTAAGATGCTGAGGACGAGGAGTCGCCCATGGCTAGGGCTTTGGGTATAGCAAAGCTTCAGAGTTGTTGAGCTTCTATCGACCTAGTCTACTAGTTGTAGTGGTAGAATAGAAGAAGGACCTGTGTCACTGGGTGTGTGTGTGCGCGCCTCCAACTCCAAGCAACAAGCTGCAGCCTGCAACGACCACCGGCGAGGTGATAGAAATAGGGGAATGGGGGGAGGGGGACGTGGAGCATGCCACGTGGGCGCCGCCTCCTCATTGGCCGGGAGGTGGCCGTGGAGATTTTTCCGGGCCCACACCTCGCTCTCAGGCTCTCGATCAGCTATAGCCTGCCTTTCTGTGGCTGGAGTGTTTGGGCGGCCGGAGCGGCAAAGCTTTTGCCTTTGCATGGACGGCCAGCTAACCCAGCTAGGTGGAATGGAATTCACTGTGACTGGCTGGCTGGGCCTTCATGTTTTGGCGTATTGCCTGCTGGACATGCTACTATTTTACTTTTACAAGACGTTGAGTGCGTCTTCTTTTTCATTCTATCTGCTGAAAGACTAGATATAGATGCATGTCCCGGAACATATTGTGTGGCTAGATTTTGCAGATAGCATGTTGATTTACATCATGCAACATTGTACTACTTATTATTTGCGTACTGTTGCAACTAAAATTAATTAAGCCATCCATTCGCTCATTAGTAGCTGAACTCACAAAAAAATGTAGCACTGCATTTTCCCCTTGTAATTTGAAAAAAAATAAAAGTCCACTTAACCCACGCCAGTCGCTAGGGTTAAATTTTTAGCGGCATTTCACTGAAATTCCATGAAATAATTCAGCAATCTTGGTGGTGCCATGAAAGTAAAATCCAAAATTTTGTATCAGAATAATTATGCTTATGATTCGTTATGAACATATTACTCTAGCCTCATTTTTTTATATTATTTTTGTTGGATAATCTTCTACTCAATAGATATATAGCCATAAATCATGCCAATAATTTCTTTAGATAAAATGCATGAATTTCGATGATGATTGAAAAAATATATCTAGGGAATTCAGATGACTAGAGATATGAGCAATATACGGGCTAAGTAATGCATCTACTTTGGTAGATTGATATTGAAGGAGAAAAGTCTATTGCTCAGATCCAAAGTAGATGCATGCGCGCCCAATAACCAAAAGCTTTTCCAGAAGAATTACTGGTGAAATTATTTATTAATATGTTGTACTCCCTCCATTTGACTTTTTCACATCAAGTGTGATCGGCTCTCTTATTCAAAAAGTTTATGAAAAATGAAAATTTTAAACCATCATAGTTAAAGTATATTGTATGCTAAATTAAATCGCAATGAAAACAAATGATAATTATGGAATTTTTTAATAATATGAGTAAGTCAAATTTGGTGTCAAAAAAATCAAACGACATATAAATTGGTACGAAGGGAATATATATATAACACGCATCCACATGAATGTTCCAAATACTATATAACTAGTCGCTACAAAATACATATGATATTCATCACGCTCCATTAAGTGTGTCTTGTTCAGTTGTTCTTATGACTTTTTAGTTCTTCCAGATGCATGCATGCTAGACAAATTAAATGGCCTGCATGCAAAAGTGAAACAACAAATATATGAGGCTCTGCCACTCTGGAGAGATCAATACAATTACGTACTATGGGTCTACTTGTGAAGTGCCCTTGATTTCTCAGAAGCCAAATGTGATACAAAGACTAGTCCCAGGAGGCTAGTCACACATTTATTCAAGCGATAAAGAGTCTGACTTAACGTTTACAACACAGAGGTTACATAAATAAAACAACAGCGGAAGATAAACAAGCTTCTTTATTCGGCCCAACTCCACAGGCGGTTGGGGATAAGAGCGCGACCTAGTTGAAGAACGCTTCTGCGAAAGCGTCGAAGTCGTCTGAAAAACAACAATAAGCAAGGGTGAGTACTTCGTACTCCGCAAGCCCACCTCACTCCTTGCGGAGGGACGGGTAAAGGCCTAACCATATATATATGCAGGATGATATCTGGAGTTCAGGGGGTTTTGCCGAAAAACAGGGTTTTGCTTATGCAAGGGTGAAACAACTAGTTGGCATATTTTATTATTCCAAAAACGGTTTTATCTCCGTAAAACGGTCGCCACTGGACTTGCCGGTCCAACATGGCTCTCGGCACACAAGCCGGCACATTTTCACACACTCATCTCCTCGGCAACCGCAGCTGCCTCAAAACCATCTCTTTTTATCCCAAACCAAGCCCACAGTTTTATAAAATGCTAGTTCCGAAACCAAACCATAACCCTGCCCATCCCGATGGACGCTGGACTATCCGGATAGAATTTAAACTCTGATCAGAGGTGTGCACTTTCACCACAAGTTCGGACTTCATGATAGGAGCGACCATATCATATCCATCCTATCGTGGTTTTTTTCGCTGCGAGGCTTCCCCAGACTTCGACAATGAGAGAGCACGGGCCCACCTGTCGCTCAGACCCGCAGCCACGCGACTGTTGACCCCTGACCGCAGCCATGCAACCGCGCCCATCCACCCAGTCTCTCATGCATCCCAGCACACCGGCCTAGGTCTGGTTCGTCCAAGCAGGTTCCGACCACGGGTTGCCGCATACAACCTCGAGTGGTTGCACTAGCGGGTTAGGTGAGATGTGACGTAACTCGGTCCTTAAGGGTAGAGCTCCCACATTCACTCATCAACTGAGTCATTCACCTGTCCGACCCTTGCAACGGGGCCGGACTCCGGGGCTTCCGTGAAAACGTCACCCCAGGGTTTCTACCCCCAATTGTGGCTTCGACAACCGAAGTCGTCTGCCGGGGTCTTACCCCATGTTTTTTTTTCACAAAAACTCCACACTCTTTTCCCGTCCATCCAAAACATCAGTTATGAAATGGTATAATTCATGAGCGAGCCCACCTATGCGCACTAACTCTAAGGGTTTAGGAGGCTTTTCATATAGTGGACCTTAGCTTAGCAAAACGTGCACATTTTTGATGGTTTTACTCCTATGCCGGGGGTTGTGTAGCAAGATTAGGTATTTTATGCATCAACCACAAGGGGTTTAGTGAACTTGCCGTCGTCAAGCTCTTCGTCACAGCGAAGCTCGGGAATTGAGTCCTCGGGCTCGGTGTCGATAGCGGTCACTTCCGGTTCCGGCGGATTTTCAGTTGATTCGTCTACCGCAAAACAAACACACAAGTAAACATACATGTATACATACTCAAAACAGAAAGAGGATTACATGAATAGATAGAGGATGATTTTATATGAATTTAGGTGAAAGAATCACTTGATTTGGAGTTGAAATGACCAAGATATACTCATTTCAAATTTTGGAATATTCATAAATCGATTTGGAAAATGGGAAAAGCCACACGGGCCGAAACCGGCGCGCGCAGCCCAACCCACCCGTCCGGGGCGGCTCGGCCCACTCCCCCGGCGCGCCCGTGGGCCTTAACAGGCCGGCCCACTGGCCGCGCGGGGAGAGGGGACGGCGGCGCGGACGGCGTTGGCCGGCCCCACCCGTCATCCTCACAGAGACGGGGGGCGGCGTTAACGCCCGTCCGGCCTGGCCGAACCGGGTCTTCTGCGGACCGGCCGCCGGGGGCGGAGCGGTTCACCGGCGGTTCGCCGCCGGTGATCCGGTTCCGTCGCCGGGGACCGACCCAAGAGCGTCGCGGAGTCGTGCCGAGCGGTTTGGTGTAGACGTGGATGCGGGAGGTGGAGGGTGGCGAGCTGGCGACGAGACGCCGAGGGAGGGAGCCATGGCGCGGCGGCGCTCCGGCGAGGCCGGGGCGGGACCGGGCCAGGAGAGTGAGGGGAAAGGAGCAGGCCGTTACCGCGGCTGCAAAGCTCACCTTCTTGGCTCGGATTGAGCTCGAATCCTTCGGGATTGGAAGGGGAAGGGTGGCGCAGTGATGGTGGACGCGCCGGAGTGGCTCTGGTGAAGCAGGAGGAGAGGAGTGGGGGGGGGTGATGCGTGTGTTCGGCGTGTGCACGAAAGCAGGGAGTCGGGGTGTCGCCCATGCGCCGTGTGCCCCCTTTTATAGGCACGGCGAGAGTACGGCGAGGTCGTGGCGCCGGGGCGGGGCCGGCATGGCCCGGCGGGTCCCGAGCGGGGGAAGTAGAGCGCTCTTCGGCGACGAGCGGGAGCGGGGCCGCGCTGGTACGGCTGTCGGGTGAGGAGAGTGGTGGCGGTGGCGGTTGCGCACGTGTGCGCCGCCGTACGCGGTCGCTGTGGCCACAGACGCCGCGGCGTCGTGACGCGCCGTGGCGCGGAGCGCCGTGACGGCGGGAAGGGGAGGAGGTCAACGAGACCGGGGCGGTGGCGTGCCCGAGGGAAGCTAGAGTGTGAGCGCGAGGTCTCGTCGTGCCGGTACGGTGGGGAGGGGGGAGAGGACGGCGGCCGCTCGGCGACGCGCGCCGGCGTGGCGAGAGCGGGAGAGAGAAAGAGCAGAGAGGAGGGAGGAGGAGGAAGACGGCGCCGTGGGCCGCCAGAAGGAGATGGGCCGGGGGCGGCCCAACTCGGGGGAGAGGGAAAAGAGGGAGAGAAAGGGTGGTTCGGGCTGGGCCGAAAGGTGGGGGAAGGAAAAGAAGAAAGGGGGTTTCGGCCCAGGTACATTTCATCATTTTTCTGATTTTTGGGATTGGATTTGGAGAAGATTTTGAATTCGTTTGAAAAACGCGTGAGTTTAGAGGTGTATTTTGATGGGATAAAACTCGGGGTATTACAAACCTACCCCTCTTAGAAGAAATCTCGTCCTCGAGATTTGGTTGGCTTTCGAAGAGATAGGGGTGTTCCTTCTTGAGAGCATCTTCCCTTTCCCAAGTCGCTTCCTCTTCGCCGTGCCGATTCCAAAGAACTCTGCAGATTTTGGTGGTTGAGTTCCGTGTTCTTCGGGTAACTGTATCCAAAATCTTGACTGGTCTCTCTTGGTACATCAGGTCCGGTTGTAGTTCTTCAGCGGTCAGGTTAACCTGTTGTTCGGGTACCTTTAGGCATTTTCTGAGCTGAGACACGTGAAATACATCGTGTATGTCACGCATCGACTCAGGTAGGTCCAGCCTATAGGCGACTTTCCCGATTTGCTTGATAATCTTGTAGGGTCCGATGTAACGAGGTGCAAGTTTTCCTTTTACTTGGAACCTCCTTGTTCCACGGATAGGGGACACCTTCAAGTATACTGAGTCCCCTATATTGAATCTCAATTCCCGTCTCTTGCCGTCAGCATAACTCTTTTGTCGGGATTGAGCTTCCTTCAGTCTTGCTCGGACTTCTGCCACTTTCTCTTCTGCCTCTTTAATCAGAGCTGGGCCCACTAGGGACCGTTCCCCTACTTCAGACCACATCAGAGGGGTCCTACACTTTCTTCCATAGAGAGCTTCAAAGGGTGCCATCCCTAGGCTGGCTTGGCGTCCATTGTTGTATGAGAACTCTGCGAACGGGAGGCTGGCCTCCCAGTTAGAACCATAAGTGAGAGCGCATGCTCTCAGCATATCTTCCATGATCTGATTTACTCTCTCGGTTTGACCATCTGTCTGTGGGTGGTATGCTGTGCTGAAATCCAACTTGGTGCCCAGTGCTTCTTGAAGACTTTTCCAGAACCTAGAGGTAAACTGCGTACCTCTATCTGACACTATTCTGCTGGGTACCCCATGCAATTTTACCACATTTTCAATGTACAGTTGGGCCAGCTTTGCACCATTGTGGGTAGTTCGCACAGGTAGGAAATGAGCGGTTTTTGTGAGTCTGTCCACAATAACCCATATGGCGTTATTTCCTTTTGGTGTTCTTGGCAATCCCGTCACAAAGTCCATACCTATTTCATCCCATTTCCACACCGGGATGGGTAGGGGTTGCAATAACCCTGCTGGCTTCTGGTGTTCTGCTTTTACCTTCTGGCATACATCACACTGTGCCACATATCTTGCAATATCTGCTTTCATGCCCCTCCACCAGTAATCCGACTTCAAGTCCAGATACATCTTAGTAGACCCGGGGTGAATGGAATAGGCCGAGTTATGGGCCTCCTCCATGATGATTTTCCGGGTTACTCCTGTTTTTGGCACACAGATCCTATTTTTGAACCATAAGGTGCCCTTTTCATCAACTCGGAACTCGGGAGTTGGAGTGGTGCTGATGCGTTGAATTGCCTTCTGGACTTCATCGTCTGTCTTCTGATCTTCCCTTATTTGCTCTGTCAGGGTTGGTTGTACTGCCAGCAAGCCCTGCTTTGGTTCTTGTACAATGTGCATGTTAAGCTTCATTAAGTCCTCCTTCAAGTGTTTGTTCTTCGGAATCCATTCCTTGCCATAAGCCTTCCTGCTTAAGGCATCTGCTACCACGTTCGCCTTGCCTGGGTGGTAATGGATGCTCATGTCAAAGTCCTTGATTAGCTCTAACCATCTGCGCTGCCTTAAGTTCAGATCTGGCTGAGTGAATATGTACTTGAGGCTCTTGTGGTCAGTATACACTTCACATTTGTTGCCAATCAGATAGTGTCTCCATACTTTCAAGGCATGCACCACTGCTGCTAGCTCCAGGTCGTGGGTGGGATAATTCTGTTCATGGTCCTTGAGCTGCCTGGAAGCATAAGCTATTACTTTGTCATCTTGCATGAGCACACAGCCCAACCCTTGTCGAGACGCGTCACAGTATATGACAAAGTCTCGGTGGATATCAGGTAGCACCAGGACTGGGGTTGAGGTCAATTTTGCCTTTAGCTCTTGGAAACTCTTTTCACAAGCTTCGGTCCATTCAAACCGAGCGCCCTTTTTCTGAAGTGCTGTCATGGGCTGAGCAATCTTGGCGAAGCCTCCAATGAATCGGCGGTAGAAACCCGCTAATCCAATGAAGCTTCGGACTTCACTCACATTTGTTGGTTGCGGCCATTCCATTACTGCCTTAATCTTTTCGGGATCCACTGCTACTCCTTCAGCGGTGATAATGTGCCCCAAATATGAGATCTTTTCTAACCAGAACTCACATTTGCTGAATTTTGCATACAGCTGGTGACTCCTTAGTGTCTCTAGTACCTTTCGGAGATGTTCCTCATGTTCCTCAATTGTCTTGGAATAGACAAGTATGTCATCAATAAAGACTATGACATATTTGTCCAATCCATCCATGAACACTTTGTTCATGAGATTCATGAAGTAAGCGGGGGCATTGGTGAGTCCAAAGGGCATCACTGTAAACTCATACTGGCCATATCTGGTAACGAAAGCAGTCTTGTATATGTCACCTTCTCTGATTTTGAGCTGATGGTAGCCTGACCTCAAGTCTATTTTGGAGAAGTACATTGCTCCCTTTAGCTGATCAAATAGATCATCGATTCGTGGAAGAGGGTATTTATTTTTGATAGTCACCTCATTCAGGGATCGATAATCTATACACATTCTCATACTCCCATCTTTCTTGGATACAAACAGCACTGGAGCTCCCCATGGCGAAGAACTGGGCCTGACAAAACCCTTCTCTTGTAGTTCCCTGAGCTGTTCCTTTAGTTCCACTAGCTCCTTGGACGACATTCTGTATGGCCTCTTGGCAATGGGTGGAGTCCCGGGGTAAAGATCAATTATAAATTCTATATCTCTGTCTGGAGGCATCCCGGGTAGCTCATCAGGGAAGACATCTGGGTACTCTCGGGTTATAGGTACATCATGGATGGTTTGGGCTTGTATGTGGAAGTTTATGGGGTCACGGCTGGGTTTATCGACATGGAAGAATACTTTGGTTCCATCTGGGTGTACTAGGTGCACGGTTTTGTTTTTGCAGGTTATGACACCTTGATGAGGGCTCAGCCAATTCATGCCCAGGATGACATCAATGTCCTGGGACTTGATCACCACCAGGTTTGCAGTAAACACTACCCCTCTCAGAAGAATTTGGACCCCGACGCAACCGAGCCGACAAGGAATATCGGCCCCGGGTGTCCGAGTTAGGAGTGGCTTTTTGAGTGGGATGGTGGGGATGTTGTGCTTTTCGACGAAGGATGATGATATGAATGAATGCGATGCACCAGAATCAAAAAGAACAGTTGCTCTTACTGAGTTTACCAGGAACTCACCAAGTGCCACTCCAGTAGCCTGCTGTGCTTCCTGTGCTTCCACATGGTTGATGCGTGCTTTGTTTACTGGTGGCAGGGGTGGCTTGCCTGACTGAGTACTTGTAGTAGGACGGCTTCCAGGGACGTTGGTCTGCCTTGGTCCATTCACTGAGTTGGAAACGGTGGATGCTGCTGGACGCATTGGCTGGGGGCAGTTGAACTGGAAATGTCCCGGCTTGCCACACTTGAAGCAGGTACGGAAATCATTTTGCTGGGTCTGGTAGCTGCTTTGGGCTGGAGCAAAGCGCGAGGAACCCGGAACGGTGTTTCTGGGAGGTCCACCGTACGAGCCCCGTGGCACTTGCCCACCGAAACCCTTCGGGCGGAAACGCCGTTCCTGGCGTTGGGTCTTAATCTCCATGAACTTCCTTTTCAGCTGATTCTTCTCTTCACGCTTATCTTCTTCTATCTGAATGACTCGGTTGATTAGTGTTGCGAAATCAGGTGCTTCATTGGAATGGACTATGGACTTGATCTCAGGATTCAGCCCCCGAATGAAACACTTGCACTTCCTAGGATCAGTGTTGACTTCTTCGGGTGCATATCGAGAGAGAGTGGTGAACTTCTCAATATATTCTTGCATGGTCATGGTGTTCTGCTTCAATTTCCTGAATTCCTCCGCCTTGAGGTCCCTTGCAGCTTCTGGAACGTGGTACTTGCGGAAGTCTTCTAGAAACTGCTCCCAAGTGACCTGTCCTCTGTGGGCTTCGCGGTAACTGTCCCACCAAGCCAGAGCTGCCCCGGTGAATTGATGAGTGGCCAGGGCAACTTTGGTTGGTCCATCACAGTTGATGACGTCGAGTTTCCGCTCGATGGTCTTGATCCAGTCATAAGCCTCAAGGGGATCGTGAGACCCTGCAAAAGGCGTTGGCTTCAGCCTCATAAATTCTCCCATCATATTCTGAGCTCTGCCCTGTGGCTGTCCCCTCTGAGCTATCCCTTCGATGCAGCGGACCAAGTTCTGAGTCAGTTCCACCATGGGATTTGGTGGTGGGGGTAGTGATGTATGGGACCGGGTGTGACTTTCTGCCCCACTGTTTCCACCCCATCCCTCTGATGCTGCTGGAGGGTTCACATTCTGTACCTCTGGGACTGGGTTGTTGTTATTCTGAACATTTGCTGCCGGGTTGTTGTTATTCTGAACTGCTGCTGCTGCCATCAAGTTGTTGTCACCTTGTCCCTCAGGCACTACCTCAGGTGCAACATTGCCAGCATTGCCTGAGTTGTGAGATGCCATCTGTAAACAAGGGTGGTTTTTAGGATAGGAATTAAATGTTCTTTTGTTGTCAAGAATTGCGAGGTTTTCGAAATTTTTATTTTATTCAAACAACCGTTCTAGCGATACATGGAGGCAAGACAGGCCTCAAGACACCATGGATAACTCTAATCGAGGAGGTCTATCAGCGTCTCTAAAGCAGACGGGGGACCCTCCCGGGGAAGCATCTCGAAAGCCGAGAGATCAAGCTCGTCGCTAGAGAAAGCCTCACTGGCTGGAGGGAAACCACTCCAGTCTAAAGGTGCACTCTCTAGGTCGACAACTGGGCACTCTTCTGGTTCCAGCTCCGTCTGGTCCTTCTCCTTCGGGCGTGCCTCGGGCTCAGTTCGGGTCTTCTTGGTTGGGTGTTCCTCCTTGTCCTCCGTCGGCTCCTTAGACTCGGTCCTGCTTCTTTTTGCCATGCGTTCCATCTTCTCCTTGTACTTGTTGCGCGTGCTCCGCACCATTTCCCAAGCTGCTTTTTCCTTGTCCTCGGTAGCTGCCAGTCTAGCGCGTAGAGAGGCATTTTGCACTTTCAGTTCCTTTATCTCCATTTCATTGGCTAGCACTCGACGGTGGGTTTTGAACAGTTGTTTGTCTATCTTTTGGAAGTGGGTGTCTAGGGCGTAAAGGAAGTTGGTTAAGCTAGACACGGTAGGATTTTTGTTGGATACTCTGGCTTCTACTACTGGGATTAGGCGTCTTTTCCATAACGGGGTGGTTTGGTCTTCCGCTGGGAAAAACCGTATGCTGGTATGTTCAATTTCTTTTTCATAGACGTTGCAAAGGCGGCGTAGGGCGTTGAGGGCTGCAGTTTGCTTGGTGAAGTGTGGGTCATGGCCTGGGGTAGTCACTGCAAAGCCAGGGTGTTTCTTACCGGCTTCTATGTAAACGGTTATGGCACAGCCTATGGTGTCGGGTTTGTGGAATTCTACAATCTTGTAGTAGGGTTCCTTGGGGATGTCGAGTAGCCGAGTGGAATGGAGCAAGAGCTGCACAAAGTCTGTCTCTCCGTGCTCGTTTTTCGCTAGTGCTGGAGCAACCGGGGCCATCTGGAGAAAGAACAAGAAAGGAGTAAATAGAGGGGTAAGCACCAAGAAAATTTTATAAAAGACTTTTGGACTCAGAAGCGTAAATCAACTTATGGTTACGTCTTACGGCCAACCTACGGCTCTGATACCACCTGAAGTGCCCTTGATTTCTCAGAAGCCAAATGTGATACAAAGACTAGTCCCAGGAGGCTAGTCACACATTTATTCAAGCGATAAAGAGTCTGACTTAACGTTTACAACACAGAGGTTACATAAATAAAACAACAGCGGAAGATAAACAAGCTTCTTTATTCGGCCCAACTCCACAGGCGGTTGGGGATAAGAGCGCGACCTAGTTGAAGAACGCTTCTGCGAAAGCGTCGAAGTCGTCTGAAAAACAACAATAAGCAAGGGTGAGTACTTCGTACTCCGCAAGCCCACCTCACTCCTTGCGGAGGGACGGGTAAAGGCCTAACCATATATATATGCAGGATGATATCTGGAGTTCAGGGGGTTTTGCCGAAAAACAGGGTTTTGCTTATGCAAGGGTGAAACAACTAGTTGGCATATTTTATTATTCCAAAAACGGTTTTATCTCCGTAAAACGGTCGCCACTGGACTTGCCGGTCCAACATGGCTCTCGGCACACAAGCCGGCACATTTTCACACACTCATCTCCTCGGCAACCGCAGCTGCCTCAAAACCATCTCTTTTTATCCCAAACCAAGCCCACAGTTTTATAAAATGCTAGTTCCGAAACCAAACCATAACCCTGCCCATCCCGATGGACGCTGGACTATCCGGATAGAATTTAAACTCTGATCAGAGGTGTGCACTTTCACCACAAGTTCGGACTTCATGATAGGAGCGACCATATCATATCCATCCTATCGTGGTTTTTTTCGCTGCGAGGCTTCCCCAGACTTCGACAATGAGAGAGCACGGGCCCACCTGTCGCTCAGACCCGCAGCCACGCGACTGTTGACCCCTGACCGCAGCCATGCAACCGCGCCCATCCACCCAGTCTCTCATGCATCCCAGCACACCGGCCTAGGTCTGGTTCGTCCAAGCAGGTTCCGACCACGGGTTGCCGCATACAACCTCGAGTGGTTGCACTAGCGGGTTAGGTGAGATGTGACGTAACTCGGTCCTTAAGGGTAGAGCTCCCACATTCACTCATCAACTGAGTCATTCACCTGTCCGACCCTTGCAACGGGGCCGGACTCCGGGGCTTCCGTGAAAACGTCACCCCAGGGTTTCTACCCCCAATTGTGGCTTCGACAACCGAAGTCGTCTGCCGGGGTCTTACCCCATGTTTTTTTTTTCACAAAAACTCCACACTCTTTTCCCGTCCATCCAAAACATCAGTTATGAAATGGTATAATTCATGAGCGAGCCCACCTATGCGCACTAACTCTAAGGGTTCAGGAGGCTTTTCATATAGTGGACCTTAGCTTAGCAAAACGTGCACATTTTTGATGGTTTTACTCCTATGCCGGGGGTTGTGTAGCAAGATTAGGTATTTTATGCATCAACCACAAGGGGTTTAGTGAACTTGCCGTCGTCAAGCTCTTCGTCACAGCGAAGCTCGGGAATTGAGTCCTCGGGCTCGGTGTCGATAGCGGTCACTTCCGGTTCCGGCGGATTTTCAGTTGATTCGTCTACCGCAAAACAAACACACAAGTAAACATACATGTATACATACTCAAAACAGAAAGAGGATTACATGAATAGATAGAGGATGATTTTATATGAATTTAGGTGAAAGAATCACTTGATTTGGAGTTGAAATGACCAAGATATACTCATTTCAAATTTTGGAATATTCATAAATCGATTTGGAAAATGGGAAAAGCCACACGGGCCGAAACCGGCGCGCGCAGCCCAACCCACCCGTCCGGGGCGGCTCGGCCCACTCCCCCGGCGCGCCCGTGGGCCTTAACAGGCCGGCCCACTGGCCGCGCGGGGAGAGGGGACGGCGGCGCGGACGGCGTTGGCCGGCCCCACCCGTCATCCTCACAGAGACGGGGGGCGGCGTTAACGCCCGTCCGGCCTGGCCGAACCGGGTCTTCTGCGGACCGGCCGCCGGGGGCGGAGCGGTTCACCGGCGGTTCGCCGCCGGTGATCCGGTTCCGTCGCCGGGGACCGACCCAAGAGCGTCGCGGAGTCGTGCCGAGCGGTTTGGTGTAGACGTGGATGCGGGAGGTGGAGGGTGGCGAGCTGGCGACGAGACGCCGAGGGAGGGAGCCATGGCGCGGCGGCGCTCCGGCGAGGCCGGGGCGGGACCGGGCCAGGAGAGTGAGGGGAAAGGAGCAGGCCGTTACCGCGGCTGCAAAGCTCACCTTCTTGGCTCGGATTGAGCTCGAATCCTTCGGGATTGGAAGGGGAAGGGTGGCGCAGTGATGGTGGACGCGCCGGAGTGGCTCTGGTGAAGCAGGAGGAGAGGAGTGGGGGGGGGGGTGATGCGTGTGTTCGGCGTGTGCACGAAAGCAGGGAGTCGGGGTGTCGCCCATGCGCCGTGTGCCCCCTTTTATAGGCACGGCGAGAGTACGGCGAGGTCGTGGCGCCGGGGCGGGGCCGGCATGGCCCGGCGGGTCCCGAGCGGGGGAAGTAGAGCGCTCTTCGGCGACGAGCGGGAGCGGGGCCGCGCTGGTACGGCTGTCGGGTGAGGAGAGTGGTGGCGGTGGCGGTTGCGCACGTGTGCGCCGCCGTACGCGGTCGCTGTGGCCACAGACGCCGCGGCGTCGTGACGCGCCGTGGCGCGGAGCGCCGTGACGGCGGGAAGGGGAGGAGGTCAACGAGACCGGGGCGGTGGCGTGCCCGAGGGAAGCTAGAGTGTGAGCGCGAGGTCTCGTCGTGCCGGTACGGTGGGGAGGGGGGAGAGGACGGCGGCCGCTCGGCGACGCGCGCCGGCGTGGCGAGAGCGGGAGAGAGAAAGAGCAGAGAGGAGGGAGGAGGAGGAAGACGGCGCCGTGGGCCGCCAGAAGGAGATGGGCCGGGGGCGGCCCAACTCGGGGGAGAGGGAAAAGAGGGAGAGAAAGGGTGGTTCGGGCTGGGCCGAAAGGTGGGGGAAGGAAAAGAAGAAAGGGGGTTTCGGCCCAGGTACATTTCATCATTTTTCTGATTTTTGGGATTGGATTTGGAGAAGATTTTGAATTCGTTTGAAAAACGCGTGAGTTTAGAGGTGTATTTTGATGGGATAAAACTCGGGGTATTACAACTTGTTTCTCATCTTGGATTATATGATCCAGATATATGGGTCTACTTGTTTCTCATCTTGGATTATATGATCCAGATTATGTCATGGATCGGATTGCGTACAATAAGCTTAATAGAAAATAAATAAGCAGTGTATTATATACCCTCAAATTATATAATCTGGACCCTCTAATAAACCATATGATGATCGATATAATCTCTCGTAAGCTATCCAAAAGGAGATATTTCAATTTATAATCCGGTCATCTATCAGCACTTGTATACAGTCTAAATTATGTAATATGTACATCCTTATCCCTCAAGGATTCCGCTGTACCAGAGCGCTCGGCGCTTCGCTCCGCCATACGCGACCCGCCGCGTGGAACCACGCTGGCTGCCTCTTCCCTGTGAAACAGCGCGTGTGTGGCCACCGCTCGCCTGTCCTCTCCTTCCTCGCCCTCCCCGCCGCCGCAATCGTCCTCCGACGGCTCATCCGCACCGGCGCCTCCTCTTCCTCCCGCGGCGCCTCCTCTCCCCGCCGGCGCCTCGAAGCCCCCCTCCCCGCCGCCGCATCGTCTTCCCCGCCCCCTTCTCCCACCACCGGCTCCTCTCATCTCCCTCCCCGTGGCGCCTCCTTTCGACGCCGCCGCGTCCTCTCCCTCCCCACGAGTGCCTCGAAGACAGCGCTGCCACCCCTCCTCCGGGTCCACGGCGAGGCCATAGAAGGTGGCACCATGGAGCTCGTGTCCTCCACTCCGACCATCGGTGGGTGTGACAGATCCGCCTCCTCCTGACCGCCAGGGACCTCCACGCCGCCGCCGCCGGCTCCTCCTCCGCGCCAACCGGTCGGTGCTTTTCTCAGCCCTTGCGGCAATGCTTCGCCCTCAGACCTCACGCCACCGCTCCAGTCTGCTCCGTCGGTGCCGCTTCCGGGGGTCCGCTCACCTCCTGCTCCGTCCTCCTCTCCATTGGTGAGTGCACGCATCTCACGCCGCCGCTTCCGGAGGGCGCTTGCCTCCTGCTCCGTGCTCCTCTCTGGGCTCATATGGCTCACCTTCACATCTTCCTTCTCCTTCTTCCCCTTGCTTCCCTGCTTCTTTTCCGGACCTTCTCTTGCGCTCTCGCGGTCCATCGCTGCTGTTCCGGCCATGCGTGTGGTCCCTCGCTGCTCTTCCGGCCACGCCAGGCCAGATGAGGTCCGTTCGAGCCCCTGAATCACTAACAACACGAGACCAGGTAATCGTTCCGCGTGCTCCTCAACTTCTCTGCAGTCTTCACAGCACATTTCTGGGCTTTGTGAGCTAATCCCTTTCCCTTTGTCATTTTTGTCCTCCCGCCTTCAAAGCTTCCTTGCTTGGCATTACGATTGCGACCAGGTTATTGTACGTCTCCATACAATTCGGACTATGCTGCTTCACTGCTGCTCACCTAATTTTGGAGTGGGCATCCCAGGGATGCAAACAAGGAGCTGCAGAGGTTAGGACATCATTGCCATCCAATCTATTTCTCCTCTTGCTTCAGATGTACCCAATCTTCAGACATTATTTATTTTGCCGCGACATTCTCGCTGCAATCCATGATGGGGTCTTCAACTCTCTAGACAATTTGGGCATACACATGAGCCTCTGCTGGATGTGGCTGCGGCCTCCTGTTGATGACCCGGAATTTCCTCGACATAGGGTCGTTGTCTGCCAAGGATAGTGTGGTGGTCTAAGCTTAAAGGTGAAAGGTATAAAAATACTGATACGTTTCTAATTTTTCTTTATGTGATACTCCATGTTTTTAGTTCATTGATCACTTTGGAGGTTCAGATTTGCTCCTCAATGATTTATCTCCTGCAATGTGTGCGTAACATGTGATTAGCCTTTTTCTATTATATTTCCGACTCCTAAATATCAGTATATCCAGAACCTACTGCGCGGTACATGATTTATGAGGATTAATCTTAAAGCTTCCTTTGTAATAAAAGGTTCGCTGGAGGTGGGGGCACTAGAGTATCATTTACCCATCAGGAGATTGTATCATAATTGCATTGAAACACCATGTCTCTACTTAGAATATTGCATTTTCCCTATTGATGTCCCTGTATGTTTTGTGCATTTCACAATATCTCCTAAATTAATTTATGGCGTGTTAAAATATATCAGCAACAGCTACAAATGGACCAGTTTCTCTGAACATGTATGCTCTAGGCTCTACCAGTAACTTCAGGGTTACCTAAATTTCTGTTGTTGTCGACACAGAATTATTTTGGTTTTTGCAAAGAGTCCTACTTTACATCTTTGGTCTGTAGTTCTAAAAAATATGAACCCCGACAATAGCAACCCCCTATGGCCCTATCGACGCATCGGTATCAACTGCACCTGCACGAGCCAGTCGCAGCAGATGGGCAAGCTCACCATCTGCACTTGTGTGCTGGCTTCATCGTTACACAGCCTGATATTCAGCATCATTGTGCAGGATGCACAGAAGAGATCCACCTCAGCCCTCCTACTTTGCCTCCACCTATCCGTGGTCTTGGGGCTCCAACCAAGGTGATTTACATTGATTTCTTCTTTGATTGATGTATCCCTTTCTCTTTCTTCTTAATTTAATATGTCTGAGCTACTCAGGAGTGTCGATGAGTAACTGGCCATTAGATTTGGGGTGCCTGGCCTTCTGCCGATAGGTTGGTGGGGACATTGCCCGTGGCTATGATGGCAGAGCACACCCTGTGTTTGCATCATTGCCTCACCAAACACCCACCCTGGATTGTTCAGATCCTCTTCAATTTGTATTGCTCAATTTGTATTACTAGATCTAGAGGAACACGAGTTACTCGCCGATGTGTTTCTTCAGGACCTGCTGCAATTGATGTATCTGCAGAGACTTCCTGCTTCGGCCACTGCAACAAACCCAAATGCACTTTCTGTTTCTTGGCCTTAGGGGCTGTTCTGATTGAGTTGTTAAACCTCAACAGCAATTCCAAACTAGGTGGCCTTATTTTAAGAGCTGCATCATCAAGATTCAAGGTCAGTTCTCTTTCGTATCCACTTCAGTGAGCAATAAGCGCGTGATAGGAAATTTCTCTTTTTCTGTAGTACAATTGATAGCCATACACTTGTGATGTGACTTGAGAAATGACAATAATGCATCCTCACACTCTACATGTTTACATTTGAAGATTGCATATTTTCTGCTAAAAATGATCCAAAATGCCAATAATGCATCCACACATTCTCCATGTCTGCATTTGAAGGTTGCATATCTTTTTTGTATTTAGTTAGAAAATAGTCGTAAAGATTTTGCAACCATGCCATTTACTTACTGTGTAACCTGAAATTGCTTTGCCTCTGACATGTTCCTCAACCTTTCACAGTTCACAACTCTATATTTCTCCCTACAACAAATATGCTATAAAAGAGAGTACATTCATGGATTCTTTGGTCATATTATTTTCGTAGGGAATTATCTCGGTTTTGTACTGAAAGCTATAAAAGTGCAAAACTGAAATCACATAGAGATAACCATATAGCGTAAAATCTGTCCTCTATACGAATTTTACGCTATATGGTTATCTTTATGTGATTTCAGTTTTGCACTTTTATTGCTTTCAGTTTTGTGGTTTTATGCTTACTCACAACTAATGATTTCCAATAAATTGTTCTATCATCTATCTGCATAATTTTCAGTTGTCAACTCAGCTTTGTTCACGCTTTGTACTTGTGTCATATTATCCTCTGTCCATTCATGAACGACGCGTCGTTCTTCCTTATACACAAAGGTATCCTTTCAAGAGTTTTGTTATTCATCTTCCTCGATGAGATTGCTTTGAAATATGGATTGTTTCAATTTGCAACGGCAACTAAATGTTGTATTATTTGTTGCTAAGTATATTGTATTTTAATTGAGATATTTTCTTAGCTAATTGAAATACCAAACTTGAGATATTTTAGCGTGTGATCACATTGCTTCGAGGTGTGGTGCATAATTCATTCCGTCTTTTTAGCTGCGTCTTTTTTCCGGTATTATATTAACATTAATCTCACAACTCTTTGTGTTTGCTTCCAGATTTATCATCAATGCACATGGTGCTCAAACGTGCCTTGGAATTTTATTGCTGATTCCTCCCAGCACGCACGGTCACAATCTATTTTTCATGAAATTTAGGCAGGCATGAAAGGTTATCCATGTCTTCTAGCATTGCTAATGTCGTATCTCATACAAGATTTAGATTTATTGTGTAAAAAAACTTTTGTGTTGGTGCAATATAGATACCAATACATAATTCTATGTTCCAGTGCCTCAACTGCATTTCCATATTGGTGGAACGTGGATACTAATACATAATTCTTTTTAGATGGGTGCACTGCATGTTAACTGATGTTGACCTGCCTCACCATCGCTACACCTGAACAAATCAGTGACAAGAGCTCAGACGCCCATCGAACAAGGAAGAATTCCTTCATGATACTCTAGCTGAGAATATTTTCATTTTTCAGTATTGTAAAAATCTATGGCCTTCTGAGGGCAAGTAAATGAAGTTCCTCGATTACTACAATCTGTAACCCTTCTCCCGGCTGTACCTTTTTTATGTTTGGCCACCATCAATAATTCATCGAAGTCCTTGGAGAGTATTTCATATTTATATATTTGATCCGTGGAGTCCAAATGCATACATGCATTTCTTTTTCTATGATTTTGCTGAACTATGCAGATTGCTTACGGCTTGGGAATGTAGATTTCTCCTGCAAATGGTCATGAAATTTATTACATCTGAAGTGTCAATTTGTTATATATTTCCATTTCTCTTTACCAGATTAGTATTGTAATGTTTAAGTACATATTTTTAAGGATTAATGCATACTACATGATTATACCCGCAGTCTATAGCCACAGCCCATACAGGCGCATCGAAGCGCGCAACCAAACTTCCGTGTGCTTTGTACATATCTAAATGGCACAATCTGTACAAATACAAAGAAAAATCATACTACAGACGTCATGTGTGTTTACAAACCCAAACTTTTATTACGGGCGCAGCGTTAGCGCGCCATTCTGCCTAGTATATATGTCACCGGTGGAAAACGAAACAGCTCTTGAGCTACACTGTTTTTCCATTGGGCGCCCTCGGTTACTGCACTAGGATGGTCCATAGGCTATAGATCTCGCAAATGGTGGAAGAACCACATGCATGTGAGCGAGCGCAGAAGAACCAAGTCGTTCCTTGTGTGCAGATACCATGGCTGCATGGCCCACACTGCAGTGACAAACGATCTAGGTATATAAGATCGCGTGGTGGCCCATCTAACCAAAATTTGGCCAATCGCTGTCCGGCTGTCGCAAGACCAATCCAGTATCTAAGGAGGAACCAAGATAATGGACCCAACCGTCACAGAAAGCAGACAGGACGTACAGTCTAATAATTAATGTCACTTGGACATATACTACGTACAAATCGAAGAATAATGGTTTGCAACCAATATACATTGAACAGCCACTCATGAAACAAGACTGCATGCATGCATATATATGTTAACTGGTATAATTTATAATTAAGACGTGCGCTTTGTGAGACCCCGATGAGTCTCCATAAAAGATTACATTCTACTCATTCCGTCCCAAATTGTAAGGGTTCTAGTCTTTTTTTATTTGTCTATATTTCTATGAATATTTATGAATCTAGATACATATTGAACATGTACACATACATGAAGAAATGAATTAATAATCTAGTTGAGATATAGAACCTTTTACATTTTAGAACATATGGAGTACAATTTATAGCTAGCATATATGACGGCCTAGAGTGGGAAGTGAGTGAATGTGGCCTCACTTTGCGAACCCAAAATAGTTCCTCACCAGAAACATATGCTTTAAATTTGTGTGTAAAACTTTAGTCGCAGAGTCTAAACTTGATAAATGAGTTGCATATATAGGGCCACAGGTCTGTTGGATACAGCTCCACGCCGGAGCTAGAGTTTATAGACTAAATTTGAATATTTGTTTAAAAAATCTTAAACATAAACAACAAAATATCATCCATAATTTAAACATAAACAAATCTAGAGTTGAGTTAGTAATTACTAGCTCCACCAACTTTTTGTAGCTGGATTTGTGAAAAAAAATAATACCAAGCCAGAATCCATGTTAGTAAGCGCATCACCATATGGTATGCTTAGAAAAAAAAGGGGGGCAAATTATGGAGTATGCATTCTCTACTCGATCAGTTTTGTTTTTCATCTTTCCCACTGCACATGCACGATCGCTTCTCATGTTTTTTTTTTTTCATCTGCCTAGCTAGAAAGAGATGATAGAGGAGAAGACTGACAAGATGTGAACTTGTAAACCGCCGTGGGCCATGTTGGCAAGAACTAGGTGGAAGGGGGCGATGCTCTGATCTTTAGGGTTAGGCCGGACGACTCTTCGACAAGACAAAAACTATGGACTATGTATGGTGTTATGTAGGCCATCATTACGTTAATGAGAAAAAAAAATGAGATCAATCTAGGAGGAACTAGGTGGTTTTTCATTAAGAAGAAACTTTTCCTAGTAAGGTGCGCGGGACGTCCCGGGCGAGTGGGCTGCACACGTGCAGCGCGCACCAACCGAGCTAAGCTTGGTTCTCGTCATGGCATTGATACGGAGGCACTGCAGACAAATTAAACAGCTCACCATATTCATCTCAGCGCCAATGGAAAACCTAGGGCGTCACATATACCTCATCCCTTTGTACCCAGATACCCACAATCTAGCAATCATATCGTCTAATTTTCTGAATATATGTTTGGGCCAAGAAGCAGTTTATACCTTCTTTATTTGGAAAATTGATTACCAAAAACGAGGTGAGGATCTATAAAATACTTCATATATAGAGCTACCTGTCAAGTTAAAACATTAGCGAATTCGCGCTAATTCTTGTCGAGCACAGTGTGAATCGAATCTATGGATCCAGCCAAACAGGTAGCGAGGTGCCTATTCTCGAGCAGCGTGCGATGGTACATTGCTCTCCTGTGTTTTGTCACACGCGTCAATTAGCTGATTCCCCAATGAAATTTAGGGAGCCAATCAGTGAGCGCCACGTCACGTGGCCGGGGAGCTGCTGCTGGCCATGCCCGATGCGATAAAGCGAGTGGATTACCTTTCCGTACAGCGCTTTCAATTCAAGCGCCAGAATTGACCAGGGGCTCAGCATCGCTCGTAACCAAGTAAAATTCCTATTCTAATTCCGTCCGTAGACAACTGCATCAAGACAGAGGAAGCACTAGCCGTATTATCGTTTTTCCTCGGCATGTGTACGTACATCACAGTCGGTTATTATTTCTGCGTGCCAATTTATGGGTTGAGTTTATTTCTTCTTGAAAATTAAAAATAATTAAGGAAGGGGATCGACTATATATGTATATAGCCCACGCCATGCATCAGTTTCTTTCTTGGAAGATTCATATACACTATCTCGATCGCTGTCTTGCAAACAATACCTTAATTACATGCATGCACACGTACTTACACCTATATACACAAAGCCAGCTGGTGCATATGCATCATGTATACACAGATGAACAAAGAATCGAATGGACAACTTTTCAGTTTTCACCAACTTGGCACTGGAGGATATGTTTGTGTCGTCGTCGTCGTCTGCGAGCTCGCGCGCGCGATCGACGACGGCAACTGTACGACGTGCCGACCGACCGCCGCCGACGTACTCGTGATCGGATCACCGCCGATTCATCGATCGGCCTTGTCTGCGGTCCCTCGGCTCATCATCTGATCCTATCCCATCTCGCAAAGGATGATGCGGCGCGATCCGACGCAACCTGGATCACAAGTTGCCGATAGATGGGCGCCGCAGGCTTGCTAGCTAGAGCTATAATCTGCAGGGCCGAGAGGGATGATCCATCGATGGATCTTTAATTAATTTGCAACCTCAGACGAGACGACGACAGACAAAAACATGAGGACACGGAGCTAGCGTCCCAATCGCAGTACCTGGTGGTAGTGTAGATTTTGCGGGCTAGAGATCGAGTGATCGACCGACAGGTCAGAGACAACGTGACCTGCAATCGCAGCTAGCTTGACCCGCATCCCGCATGCACGATGGTATATTGGCAGCTTCTGTGCCCATCCAGTGGCACAGCGAGAGATAATGAAGAACCAAGTTATTGCATCGGCCCCTTAGCTTTCACTCTCCCGATCGAGCTCTGCTGCACAATTCGATCCATCGATGACAGGGCGGCCGGCGAGCTGCTAGCTAGCCGATCATATTCAATTCGTCTATTGATTTTGTGGAGATGGTCTATCGATCCGTGCTATTGTCATCTTCAATTCTCGGTGGGGTCACTGGTCAGGTAGGCCGTGCCCTTTTTGAAACTGTATCTTAGCCATAGCCTAGAAACCAAAAGAGGAGAAGGGAAAAGAGATATTGCCCTAGTTCTTCATCCTGAGCACAATTTGGATAGGAGTTAAATGCTTACACCCCGGCCTGTTTGGATATAGATATTGTAGCTTGGAATCTAGAATTGGAATATAGTTTTATAAATTCTATAGGAATATGGTTTTCTATATTCTATTGTTAGGTTGCATTTGGAATTTAGAGTTGGAATCAGAACCGACTTTTTGTTATTATACTATACCTAGAAGTTGTCTCTCCCAATCCAGAGCTTTCCCTCTCTTATTGTCTAGAATTGGATTTTGGCTGGCAGTATCTTCATATATGCAAACAACAGATTTAGTATTGCAAACTATTGATTTGGTATCGGTACCATTCAATTCTACCAGCTCAAATATCTACATCAAAACAAACCCTTAAATCACTTGAGAAATAATGTGGAATTCACCTATACAAGAATCTACAACTACCTCCCAAACATCCCTTTGTGGACACTATAACAGTTAGAGGTGCTCACTCTCTCAAATCTTTTCTGTCCAAAGCATGGAGCCCTTGGCTGTTATACCAAGACACAAGAAATTAGGGTTTCAATGTCTCTAGAGGCTTAGCCATCTCCTCACCTTATATAGGCCCTTTGGTTGACCGAAATACCCCTTTCACGAGAAACTTAAACTATAGAAGGCTAGTAGGGAAAAAAAATGAATAATCTGCGAGATGTAATCTGATGGACGCGAAGCTTGCACGAAATGCAGTGTTTAGAAGTGGATGGAAGCAATCAGGGGAGGGAATGGTAGTTTTGATGCACAAGTTTAGAAACGTCTATCTTGTTTAGTGGCCAGGGCTAGCTAGCGTTGACGTACATGCGGCACACACGTCGTAAGCCGCATCTCAGACCGCATACTTAGCAAGCCTACGTGGATCGCGTTAAGAGCAAAAAGCATCGACGGAAAGGAAGGAGTTGACCAGCGGACAATAAATAAATAGGTAAAGGAAAGAGAAAGAAGAAATTATCAGTTGTTCCCTCTATAATTTGTGCCAAGCCCCAACGGTATGAAAAGATCATGTAGTTAAACTTTGATGTAGAGATCTTAACCGAGCAAACTTGGATGACACGAATGCATATAAAAAAACTCGGTGTGATCTGTTGAGGCGTTTACACCATTGTCTATGTTAAGAACCATTTGTTACAAGTGTAGTGCAAACTGCAAAGGCTCCTTGACTAAGATTAACAACAATCACACAGGAGACACGGAGATATGAGGAAGGATTTATATTTTCATTCATATATTGAGCTCTTTTAGGTTACAACATACAATGGTGGCCTCTTCTGTATATATTGCAAAGTTAGGATTTCGTTGCACTGAGACGCCATGCATCTCGATCAAGGTCCACCTACACTTGGGAGATTTACCGTAGGAGATCGAGATGATTCTTGATTGGGATACATAATTAGCTAGTAGAATCCAGACTGAGCTCGGCACTCGCTTTCCGATAAGCAGGTGTCTAGAAAAATAGAGTCGTTCCGCGAGAAAGAAAACGAAACCATGCAGGCTCAGTGGTCAATGCACATCGCCCACGGCCCGAGGGGCACACGGGCCACACGAACCAAAATGGAAAAACAGAAGCTAGCATGATGACGAGCGATCGAGAGGCCCAACACCAAGCTAAATCACGCCCATGATGAATGCATGGCCCCGTGTTTTTTTTTCATACTAGGTAAATTTCCCGCACGTTGCTGCAAGAATTTGGAGCTAATTTCAGATGAGCATTCGGTGATTAATTAAAAAAGAAATAAAGTAGCAAGTATAATGAAATTTGAAACTTATTACATTAAATATATAAATTGGATGTGCTGTAGGTAAATAATATAATTTTTTTGCCGTTGGATCCTTTTGGACCGAGAATGGCATGGTGGTATGATTTTTCTCCTTTGTTGTATAAAATTTTTCTAGCATTATTCCTAGGTAGCAGCTATTTAGTGATATTTGTACACTGGCATTTGCCCGTTATAGTTACGCAAACTTTAGATTTATACAATCTAGTTGCATGCACATATGTATTATAGACATTTTTGGGAAGAATCAACGAAAGGGTTATGAAAATGATCACACGAAAATGTAGACAACATCTCATAGGATATTGTGATGCTCCGACATCTCAAGTGTATAATCATTCATCATACATGCAACATTCATCATAAAGCATCATACATTAGCATGCACTTGAACCCTAATTCAAACTTGGTTGAACTGCCAGTTGTTAAAACCTGTTTTCTGCATATATGTCTCTGTGATTGAGCCCATAACTTTGATTCTATTTAGATTTGGATGAAACTCATATTGACAAACTTGTAGACAATTTCATGGTGAACAACTTTGGTAATTGGTGCTTTGACATGCATGAAGGTTTGCATAGAGTTTTGGGGCCTTTTCTGTCAGCATATGAAATCTGTTCAAACTTGACCTGGAGGGTAAATTCAAATTTTCTTGATATTAAAGCCAAAACCTGACAATACTTGTATTGAGAGAGTTGTAGATTATGAAATTCTAAATAACATTGGTATAAAACTCCTTTTGTGAAAGTGCCTAGAAAACAGACTTTTAGAATTTCCAAGCTGGGGGGTTCTGTTGGTCAAACCTTGGTCAGCAGCTTAGATTCAAATTTAAACCATGTTTTTGAATAGAACATGGTATATAAGTTTATAAGAGAAATGTAGAGGAACAAATTTATAACATTTCCTTCAATTGGGGTATTTTAAGATTCGGCCTTTAACTCGTTCAAAAACGCGAAATACAAACAAGTGTATCTGCAGTCAAACTCTATTTTCTATTTTTCGGGATTTTCCTTTTCTTCTGTCTCTATGACAAGTGGGCCCCATTTGATAGTCCGCGTCGGATTCCCGCCCGCGGGATTGGAAAATCCGGTCCGGTGGGTCCCACCCTTCACTCGCTGCGTGCACCCGGTTCATGCACCGTCCTCTCTCCATCCTCGCCCGGTCCCACCCGTCAGTGTCTCCGGTCCATGGACCTCGTCCATCCAACGGCCACCGGCCTTCTCCCCCGCTCCAGCGCGCCCACGCGGCGGACGCGCTCTGCCGCACCGCGCCGACGCCGGCCGCGCCCCCGCGCCCGCACCTGGACGGCTTCCCGCCAGGGCCTCCTTCTCCGAGACCCTCCTCTACTCACTGCCTCGCTCTCCTCCGGTTCCTCTGCCCAGAGCCGCACCGAACGCAACCATTGCCGAGCTCGGAGGCGAGGTCACGCCGGCCGCTCCGCCGCTCCCTGAGCCTCCAGACCACCGCCATTCCACCCGCCTCCATCTCCCGCGTCCAACGCCCTAGCCCTCGTTGTCCCTCCGCCTCTCCATCGCCGCACCGAGTGCTTGCCCGCTATGAGAAAACGCCATGGCCATGAGCTCTGAGCTCATAGCACCCGCCGCCTCACGCCGCCTCGAGCTCCGCTGAAGAGCGCCTCGGCTCCGCCTCGCGGTCCTCCATCTTTTCCCTAAACCCTCGTCCACCGCCGGTGCCTCTAGCCCTCTTCCCCGCGCGCCGTCGCCATAGACGCTCGGCCCGAGCTCAAGCTCGTCGTGGAGACCCACCTCCGGCTGCCTCCGAGGCCTCTACACCACCTCCACTGCGTCCGCCATCTCCTCGCGCAGCCGGGACGCCCATCCTCGACCCCCTTCCCCACCTGAGCTGCCGGGTCGACGCCGTACCGCCGTCACCGCGCCGCATCCACGCCGTCTCGGTTCACGCCTCCGCGCCGCTCGCACGCACCGTCTCCGGCGACGAGGTCTACCCCGAGGGGTATCCCATCGCCGGGAACACGACCCCGGGCCCCGTCGGCTCCAAGCTCGAGCCTCCACGCACCGGCGACGCCGCGTGAACGCGAGCCGCACCGCGCGTGCATCGGCCGCCGAAGGTAGAAGAAGACGCGCACTTTTGCAGAAAACCCCCTTCATTTACTGTTTATCGCGTCACTATGTACTGTGTCTTGAATATTTTGTGAAAACACCCCTGGATCTATTAGAGTTTTGTACTTTAACCCGAGCCCTGATATTTTGCAGATCTAACCTCGAGTTTTAGGAGATTCTCATGCAATGTGCACTGAGTCAGGATAATCTTCTATTCTAGCCCCTGAGGTATAATGTTAATTACGTTCAAACCCTCGGTCTGTGAGTTTTTCCATTTAAATTCATTTATATTGAGCTATGAACTGTGAAAAATCATAACAATTCAAAAAAAATCCAAAATGGACAAACTCGGTGGCTATGGACTCCTCTTGAGTAGATCTACAGGATAGGTATGATGTAGACGTGTAAAAAGACTGTTTTGCCCCTGGTTTAGTGCATGCATGGTGTAGGTAAATAAATGGTAAAAGTGGACCAAATGAGCTCCAAAGATTATGAAACTTGGACAATAGCTTTGTTATGGCATCTAGGTACTGTGTTATTTTTGGTAGCCCTAGCATTGATTGGTTAATTACTGTTTTGCCCTTATGCATGTGTTTTGTGTATTTAATTAACTTGGGAAAGAAAGGCTATAAAAAAATATGCTCAAATGTGACCTCAGGTAATTTTTAAATACTCTGTATAGTATGGATAGCTCACTAGTAAAGTTTAAGGCTTGCATGTTAGGTTTGAGTGGTGATTTGAAAATGACAAAGTGTCACATGATTAACTAAATAAAAAAAAGTAGTCTTAGGATGCATAATTAATTCCTTGGAAAATTTGGTAGCTTGCTAATGATGCATAGATTTCAAAAAGTATCTTTGTGAAGCCTGTAAGTACTGTCTTGATGTGCGTTTAAAATAGACCTAAATAATTATATGGGAAATAGATGTCATATCAAGCTATAGATTTTGTGCTTGCTAATTTTTGTATATGATGTTCATACGATGAAATGTTTTCTGTAGAAATAAGTCCAGAAACCATTCCTATAAATTATGAAAAATGTAGTAAGCTATAGAGCTGATAACTTGTTGAAATTTTAATAAATTAATTATAACTTGGTTGAAGCTAAACTTTTGGCAGTAGCATCATGAAGTATGTTTTTGCATGTGGTAAAAGTTTGAGATCAAATTGAGTTACCTAACTATATGAACTCATGAGTGCATTATATTCATAAAAGTGGCATGTCCCTTAATCTGTGTGTATACGTTTAACTACAAGTGACAACATGTTGATGCATATATAAAGTTACTTGCTGCAAGTTCCATATGATATCATGAATGATGGGTCAAACTCGTTTAGTGATGGTTTGTACGATTTTTTAGTGATGGGTTGTATGATTTATTAGGAAAGTTGTTAAGTTTTTTTCTTATGGGAGGTGTTTGAACTAAATACAATTGAATGTTTTTGTCGCAAATTACTTGATCATGCATTATGCTTTAATTGCACCTAAAGCATACAATTGCATTCGCTGCACTCATGGTTACACTATGTCATACATATAACATGTAGCATATGCATGTATTTGCAGTCTCTTGCACTCATTTGCATATTATATCATGCATATAGATTCCGCGAAAAGAGGATCGACACAGGAGCTGATATTGGTCGATAAGCCGAACAACGAATTGCACCAAGAGCAAGAAGACGACGTGTCGCTGATTAAATCCGTCCCTGCTTCGAGGGGTTGCCTGGGGCAAAGGCTCACAACCCGGCAAACTAACTTAGTTTAGTTTGTTGGTTTTCTTAAGAACAATCAAAGGTAGGCAGGACCATGATTTCTCCCAGCAAATACAAATTCTTGTTTGATGATTACGCATACGCATTAGGAGTTGTTTGAAACCAACTGCATGCTAGGTGCGAGTAGATACGAGTGATTGTACTCGTCTCGTAGGTGCGACTTTACAATGTGATAAAAATCTCACTTATGGAAGTTATTATACATGCTTATGTTTTAAATGGAGACCGGGCGGAGATTTTATGGGTTATTTATTGATTATGGTACAGTGCGCTGGACTCCACCCGAGTAGCATAAGGCCGGTCGTTGTTCGCCTATTGGTCGGCAAAACATTGCTAGGGTGCTTATCCGGGATAATGGACCGATGAAAGTCTTACTTGTGCCATCCGAAAAACAGAGACAGACTCCTACTGTGACACCTTGGGGAGCTTGTAGTCGAGAGAGGGCTGACCCAACGTGACCGTGGTATCGCTCCTAAGGCGGCACAACTTGGGAACAACGGAAAGATTGAATCAAACTTGAGATGGGACAAGTGGAGATGGGGGGCTATATGTGGGAACGCGATGGCTAGTAAACATATACCATTGGCATTTCTAGTTATTCCCGGGAATATAAAATTCGATTCGAATCGCTGATGCTCACCAGGTGTGAGAATGCCAATACCACTGACGGGCAAAGTAGTAATCCACTTCAATATGTTGTATTATTAATTCATGATTTTGTATATCTACATGCTTGGATGTGTGTGTTTCATCCCACTATTCATGGTGCTGCCCATCTACTGGTTAGAGGTCGATGGACTTGGGAGGTGCTTTGAGGTCGAGGGAGGGCTGACCCGACGTATCGTGGTATCGCTCCTGAGACGGCTACTCCCAGGGGATAGATGAGGGTGCTGTGAATCTTGGGACGGAACATGTACTCATGTTTTACCTTCCTGCAAGTACTTACTTTATGATATAAATGATCTTAATGATTAATGGATAGCAACAGTCAAATTCTGCTATCTTATGTCAACATGACTTTGTTTAAGAATCGACAGCTAAGAATCCACATGGTTAGTAAGCATGTTTTGCGTCAGCCGTAAGTCAAGTCCATTAAGTCTTACTGAGTAATTAGTACTCAGAGTTTGCTCCCACTTTTGGATTACAGGTACTGGCGACATCTGAATAGCTGTGTTGGAGGTGGTAGTACCGGTGGGCTCGGTGCTACTCGCCTTGTTCATCTCTTCGTGAAGTCTCCTTAAGTATATTGTTTCCGCTGCAAGATTTTGAAAACGCTTTCGATATATGTACACTCTGAAATCGCTTCCGCTATTTTATGAAATGTATTTGACTTCATATATTTGTAAATCCAGTCTATTATTCTCTATTTCAACTGTCTGTGATGATGTAATTGTTGTGGCTCCTTCGAAAGTCGGATGTGTTTGATGTCGGTTCCTCTGGGAATGGTGTTATCGAGAGCCGATGGACTCTCGACGGACTACCGGGTTTAGTCTGGCCTAAGTGCACTGCGAGTCAGAGGTGGCAGGTGTGCTTAGTCTGGATTAAGCAGGACGGTTCCGCCACAGATATGAGTTGTGTATGTGTTAGCGGATTGGATATTGTCATAAAAAAAAAAGAAAACATAAGGTTTGTTTGACAACAAAGAATAATATTACACATGTGTATACCATATGAAAGCTTAGCATGCATGGAGCTATAAACAATCGAGGAAAAATATAAATTAAGGTCTTAGTGGATCGTGATATGGCATGCAAATTAGTGGGATTTTGATTGCATGAACATATGTATTATATGCATGTTTTTGAAGAATTAACTGAAGGGTTATGAAGATGATCGCACGAAAATATAGACGACATCCCATAGGATATGAGTTGTGTATGTGTTAGCAGATTGGATATGATGATAAAAAAATATAAGTTTGTTTGACAACAAAGAATAATATTACACATGTGTATGTCATATAAAAGCTTAGCATGCATAGAGCCACAAAAAAATCGATGAAAGATATAAATTAAGGTCTTAGTGTATTGTGATATGGCATGCAAGTTAGTGGGATTTTAAGATGACGTGGCTAGGTTGCATATTAAGAGAATTAAATAGATAGTGGGCTTTACTTATATAGGTTTTAGAGATAGATACCTGGATTTCTACTCGAGGTGAGCTAGGACATGGGCCGCTGATTGTCGCGCGAGTGGAGACACGTTTTGGAAGGGCGCAAATGAAGTATTATATGGTGTCTACTCACTACTACACATACACAGAGAGCCTTTAGCACCGGTTGAGAACTCCCTTTTATTACTGAATTCGCTACCGACACTACGAAAGCGACACTAAGACCATGGTCACCAAAGAGTGCATCCGTATTGTCTACGGTACGCAAAGTACTATATACGGTATGCAAACATTGTTTTCCACATCACGCCCATATTCACTCCCTGGTGACCATGGATGCCTCTCAGGTTAGAAACCACGGTAGAAACCGGTACCAAATTAAGTTCGTAAAAAGCTGGAAAAATATGTTTCCATTGGAACTCAAACTCAAGACCGATAGCATTGTGCGCGAACCAACCAACCATTGCACCATGCAATCATATCTGCCTATATAAGGGATTCTTTTCTTCTATTGTAAGTAACTGGGAGGTTTTAGTACCGGTTGGTAAGGCTCTAGGATGGGTTGGTGTTAAAAACCAGTACTAAAGGGTACCTTTTTAGTACCGGTTGGTAACTCCAACTAATACTAAAAGTCTTCGGGAGCATTAATTTCTATATACCTTTCCACCTGGTATTAAAAGATAACTTTTAGTATGGGTTTGTATTGACAACCGGTACTAATGTCTCTCTAGGCCAATATCTTTCCACCCGGCATTAAAAAAGTTAGTATGTATTTGTATTGCAAACCAATACTAATGTCTCTCTAGGGACCCACATCTTTCCATCCGGTATTAAAGACAACATCCGTACCGGGTGCAGATATTGACCGATTGTTTTCTCAAATTAGAAACTCATCCGATGCTCCATTCTCCGAAGTGACTCCATATGCGAACAAAGTTGCCGTCATTAATTAGCCGGTTTAACCGAACAGATCGAGTGATGTGAAGCAGCGATATATGATGAAAGGTGAATTGCTGGCTGAACGACCGAAAACCCCAGAAAGTTTTTTTTTTTTCGGCGTTCCGTCATGAGTCATGAAAGTCCAGAGGATTACGGTGCGCATCAAGTTATACTTGGGCTGCATCCATGGCCGCCACCAAGCTGCATGCCAGAGGAGGAGGAGAAGTTAGCCCAGGAGTCCAGGACCAATTTGGGCCCAGTAAGCTTTCCGATATGGTCAAATGTGGTAACCCTTGCTTGGCCCCTTGCGCTAGTGCGTGATTATTCCACACTCTGGATTCTGAAAAGAATTCGTTGCCCGAACAAAAAGACTTGAGGCTAGAGTCTAAAGTTCTAGTAGACCACCATCCCTGCCCGATTTGTCCCTGTGATTCTGTGAACATCAACCCTTCATGGCGATGTTTGACACAAATTGACAGTAGGATGGATCGCCTTGGAACCACAAATGAAACTTAGGAAAGAATTTGGCAGGCCTTTCCATTCATTGGATTCTCCTACGTCCTAATTGCATGCTGAAACAAACAGAGACGAGAGATTTAAGCTTCAGTTGGCTGTTAGTGCTACCCAGGTAGGTAATCTCGTCAGTTACCACTACCATCCAGTGCAATTGTTCACTCCATGTTCTCCACTCCACCTCACTGAGACTGAATCATAAAACGCCACGGCACATGTTAACCTCGAATCCTTGGTACAGGACCAGGGCAAAAAAAGCACGAAAGCCACAGCTTACGCCATGCGGAAACCGGATGCTAGACGCAAAGCACATTGCACATAAACAAGAAAAAATCTTTGGCGAATTGTGGGTGCCGGAGATGCCGGGGCGGCATAAAAGAAACCCTTGTTCCGCGAAGGTCAGACCCACCATCGCCCATCGCATCGCCATCCCCCCAAAAAACCACACCAATTCGATGGCTAAATCCGCTTATTGCCTGCCTTTGGCTTTAACCTTGCTAGCTCCACGTCTGATCGGCAATGGCGGCACGCGCGTGCTCTCCGGATCCAAAGATTATTCGCCGCGGCGAATTTCTTTACGAGATTTCCGCGCAAAAGCGACGGGATGCAGGACACCCTCATTTTTTATTTTTATTTTTTGGCTTGAGTGGGATCCTTCTGATCCGATTTAGGACAGGGTTAGATGGTGACAGGCAGCGTTGTTTATGCGAGAACCCATTAACCAACCATTGGCTTGATGTGCTGATGCTTTATATAATCTTCTTGGTGTACCTTCACCATCGTGTCAGGCTTGGTGAAGGTGGGGGAAACTGGGCTCAGTCTTACAGGCTTGGTGCCTTGGTTCTGTTGTCAGGCAATCGTGATGTAGGCTACGCTGATCTTGTCTGCCGGCTGTTACATTGCAGCTTTCATGGCCACCAAACGGGAGTAAAAAAAAAAAAGAGTATGGAATCTCTTCCTTGTTTTGGGATTTGGACCTTGTGCCCTTAAACTATTAGTAGCACAGGTACTAGATTTCTTTCTTCTATCCCAAATTCACCCGTTCCAGTTGGGTAGGTACAACGGATTCTGAATTGCCAAGTCTGCTACTGACCAAAGGGTGCTCACACTATCAACAGGTAGTTGTCTAGTTGACATGTTCGTAGCTAGCTTCTTGAGAACTTGGTGGTCTGTAATTGATCGGCAATGTTGCTGTCCCTGCTATTTTCTCTTCTACCAGAGAAAAAGAAGCCAAAAGTTAAATAACAACAACGATGGCCTTCTGTGTTTAACAATCGCTTTCATTGCATATCCATGTCTTAAGTTGCGCGTAATCAAACTCGCATCTACTTGTCTTGTGGAAAAGTGAAAAAAAAAGAACGATGAAATAAAAAGTGTCCCTCTCAAATCTACAAAAGGAAAAAAAAAAAAAGAGAGAAAGAAAGATGAGCAATGAAATACAAGTGACCCTCTTAAATCTACTCGAGTTTGTAAAAAGTTGCTAATCCGTCCAATTTGTGGAGCCGAATCAGTCTGATATTCAGATATGCTAATTTAAGCGTCATGTTGCCATGTGCCTGCCGATGCGTAACAGGAGAATAGGTGATCCATGGTGACCTAGACAGCCATTCATGGGAGCAAAAAGTTGCTGCCTCCATTGTTTTCCCCACATTGCCTTGTTTCCATCCCCCCCCCCCCCCCTCTCTCTCTCTCTCTCTATGTTCTTTATTTTGATGAAAAAGTGTCCCTCGACAAACCAATTCTTGCTTGTTTTCTGATCATCCGTAGCTTCAAAGGTGAACAAGATGTTGGTAGTGTGAAGCAATGCATGTATATAAGTTGGGTATAATTGTTAATAGATAATGACCCTTTTTTAGATTGCAAGTTTTGTGTGTCGGCCACTGAAATTCAGTGTTCCCTAGATAACAATGTCACTATGGTTCCTAAAAGAGAACCAGGGTTTCTGTATTTTACCTAGCTATATGGCAAAGTTCTGTATTTTACTAAACATGTGTCATGATTTATAGGGTCAAGCAATACAATACATCTATCAAGGTGTGTTATACTAGAAATTGAACCCTTTTTAGAGTGCAAGTTTTGTGTATCGGGCACCGAAATACAATTGAGTGCTTCCTAAAACGATGGTATTATGGTTCCTGAAAGAGAACAGAGGTTCTTCAGTATTTTACCTCGCTTTGGTGCTCATGGTACTTGTGTAGGATGGGATTACTAAACATGAGACATGATATACATTTTGGAACGACATATAACATATGTGCGATGATATCATACAGCTCCTCGTTCTGTAAAGCTGCTAGATGTTGCCTTCATGCATGCCATGTCACCTTTGAATGTTGCTTCCATATTCTTGCGTTGGCGCAATGGCGCTACTTTTCTAGCGTTTAGAAATCACAAGCAAGCAAAGCAGGCTGACCGGACTGAGAATAGCGTCATTTGTACATTTGTTATTTGCTCCCTTCGCCAAATAACGACTCTGACTTCTGACTACTAGCAGGTTTTCTTCTCCCATGACCCATTGTATACTGCACCATGTCATACTCCTATGCTGATATGCATCGATTAATACTTTTATTGTTCGATAATACTTGTCTATCAGTGCTTATTTAGCCGAGACAATTTTACAGTGACTTCATCGAGGTAAGAACACTCTGCTATTGGCTTTGCTCAATGTTCATGGAAAATTGTACGGCTCTTGCACAATGAACTGTACCAAGAAACATAGATTGTACTGAAAACAGTCAACGCTCAAAGTTCAGATGTCATTCATTTGAACAGTATCATCATGACACGGGGTGGCGTGGCCAACAACAGAGTTTCGGTTTCCACAAAATTCTCAGAACGCATTTGCATGATTGTACAATCATCAGGAAAGATTGCTTGGGCGGCATCATCCTCTGCAAATCTCGGTGAGGTCGTCGAGGCCGTCGGACTCTGCGGCGATCTTGGACGCGGCGGACGACAGGAACCGGAAGCCGGCGTCGCTGGCGCTCTTCCTGACGGAGGCCAGCTGCTGCGACTTCTTGCAGTATGCGATGAGGCCCTGGATGGGGTTCTCCACCTCCGAGCTCGCGCTGCTGCTCCTCCTGAGCGCCGGCCCCGCGCCGTCGGACTCGCTCGAGGTCCGGACCGACGAGGAGGCCGAGGAGGAGGAGGAGCACGAGGACGAGGACGAGGACGAGGACGCCAGCGCGGCAGGGACGGGGGACGTCTTGTTCGACGCCGAGTAGCGGACGATGACGCTGGAGAAGGACCTCCTGTGCTGCCCGTGCTCGCGCTCCTTCTGCCGCCCCGCTCCGGGCGGCGTGGGCGTGGCACGGCCGCTGCCGGCGCCGGCGCCGCCGTGCGAGGCGATGCACCTGTTGCTTCTGATCTGGCCGAACGGGTTCCTCCTCCACGCCGCCCTGAGGTGGCCGTGGCCATGTGCGAGGTCCTGCGCCGGGCCCCTCCCGGCGCCAAGAACGCTCTTTTCGTCCGGCGGGCTCCCCGGCTTGGCCGCGAATATGGTCTTGAGGTAGGCCTTGGATGCCTTGAGCTTGAGGCCGAGGTTGAGCTGCCTCATGAACCTGAGCTTCCTGGACCACGGCGGCTTCCGCTCCCCGGCGGCCTCGGCCCCGGCGGCGCCCGCCAGCGCCAGGCCGGCCGCGTACTCCTGGAAGTAGTCCTCGACGCTGAGCTCCCCGCTGAGGTAGCAGGAGTTGGCGGGCGAGGCGGTGCAGGACTCGTAGGGCGTGGCCGGCGCGGTGCGGACGCCGAGGACGGCCACCCCCTCCGCCCCCCTGCCCCTGCGGCCGCGGGCGTCCAGGAGCTCCTCCACCATCTGGATGCGCGGCGGCAGGTGCAGCGGCAGCAGCTTGCCCTTGTAGAAGAGCTCGTCCGCCGGCGACGCCAGCGGCTCCCCCCACCGGTCCAGCGGCGCCGACATGAACTCGAACTCCCGCGCCGCCCCCGCCGCCGACGCCGCGCTCAGGTCCATGTCGATGTAATCCTCCTCCTCCTCCTCCTCCTCTTCCTCCCGCAGCACCTCCCGGCCGTCCCCCTCCTCCTCTCTCCTCCCCGGCATTGCCTTCCTGAGACTGAGCTCCCCTCCCCCGCGTATTCTCTCTTCTTGGCCTGGATGCTGGAAGCTGGAACAACAGCAGTGGTCTTGCGCGCGTCTACGATGGATGGATGCTAAAACGGCTGAGGAATCAACGGAGGGGGGGTTTATAACTTGCCCGTTGTTGTCCTAGAGAGAGGGAGGGGGAGGCGCTCGTGGCTGCTTTCCTTTCCATGGGGGCGACATGGGCCCCGGCCCTACCGACCCCCGCGCCCGCATGATCTGCTCCTTGTTCGCGTCTCCGCCATCTCCCTGCACTGCACCGCTGCACACTGTGCCCTGGGCTGGGCGTTTGCTGTCTGGGGGTGCCTGCCTCTCCATCTCCATGTCCATGTCCATATCATTGCTCCATCCAACCCTGGCTTTGGCGCCTTCTTTTCCTGACGAAAACCCGGCTTTGGTGCCTGTGACTGCCTGTGCGGCTACTGATTAGGGTGGGAGTTTGTGTGCTCTTTTTTGCTTTTTGAACGCCTCCCCCTCTTCTCCCCTCTGCCGCAAGTGCAGTGCAGCGCAGAGAGAGGGTCTCTGTGTGTGCATGCTTCTCGTCTTTCCATGGCTACCTCGTGCCATTTCATACGAGGCCCTGTTTAGTATCTAACTTTCTCCCAAAATTCACTGTGCAAAAAGAAGATTTTCCGTCACATCAAAATGCCGGCACATGTATGGAATACTAAATGTAGATGAAATAAAAAAATAATTGCACAGTTTAGATGTACTTTGCGAGACGAATCTTTTGAGCCTAGTTAGGCCATAGTAGGACAATATTTACTACAAACGAACGAAAAATGCTACAGTGTTCTACAATGCTTTTCAGTTCAAAACAGTGTTTTTTTCAACCATCTAAACACACCCTCGGACAGACGCCACTGTGCATCGGCAAAGCGTACTGTTGGTGTTGGGAGTACAGGGAGGACCAGTGGCAATGATCTGTTTGGAGTTCCAACCAGCGTTGCGTGGACGAGTTCCGAGCAGTACGGACGATACGCAGGATCTGTACTGGTACCGGGGGGATTCCTTGCGTTGGGGTAGCTGGATCTGTTCTTTGGGACAGTCAGTTTCGAATTCGAAACGGCGCAGCCAGCAGCCCGTGCCCCGAAACGAAACGAGAGCAGAGCACGGAGCAGGCTGCAGGTACAGGCACCTAGAAGGCGTGCGCGTTTGTTTTTTATACGGCGTGGCTCGTGCATGCGCGTCAGGCAGGCCGTTGAAGTGTGTGAAGGCGCCATCAATCGCTCACACATCGATGAGCAGGAGCAGGCCTGCCTCTGCCCTGGGCTCGTCGTAGTAAACAGAGCCTGCGAGGGATTGGGTGACCTTCGGGGGTGTTTGGATCAGCATCAAGAATTCAAGAATCATCACTTAGCCTGAGTCTAATAAAAATATCTATATAGATTTTCTAAATACTGTTTTGCATTGTTTGATATAAATATTGAGAAAAAAATAGTTAGAATAGTATTTAGAAAATGAAGATAGATACTCTCATTAGATTCAGCCTTATCAGACAAAAGAATCATCCCATATGGCTGGTAGAGAGCAGAGACTGTAGTCCGGCCGGGGTCCGGACGATCCCCGGAAGAACTTGATGAAAGGCGTGGACGACGAGAGGGTGATGACAGTTGCAGCCTGCAGATCTCCCCTTCTTCAGCAACGCTAATCCATACGTCACACAGGAGCAGCAAATGGACAAGCCATGAATTTCCGCAAACAACGTATAGTCCCAATCCTGCGCCTGCACGCCTACCTACGGCTACTACCGTACTCCTACACCTGGCAATCCGAAAGTACGGCGTAGAGGCATAAAAATACTCCTACTGAACCAGTGGAGTTGTCATTTCGACACAGGTTGCAAACTACAAGGCCCTTGACTTTGAGACGGTGCTCTTTTATTTTATTACTCCTAATATATTCTCTGCTGGTACTGCTCCATCGGAGTGTCCACTGTGTCCAGGTCCAGCAATCAGGTCCATGGAATTATTCTTCGGCCAAGGTTGTCTAATTGAGAGTTGAAAAAAAAACTAGGAGATGCAGGTTAGGTCGAGGTCAGCTCCGCCCAACTCCGGATTTGCGGTGAATTGCAGGCTGGAATGGCGTACCCACTTGCCGACGCGCGCAGCGGCTGCTCCTGCGCGGTCGGCGGTGGTTGCAACTTGCAACGTGGGAGATTCTTCTTGTGCCAAGTATCACAAATGTACTCGCAGATGTCATGGTTAAGCAAAGAATCTAGCAAAGCTACATGCTACCGCATAGTAGATGTTGTTATTGCTAGTTGCTACTGCAAGCACATTTATGCTCACTCCTAATATCTTATTTGCCGTAGTAATCTTTTGTTGTTGTTTTTTCTCCCTTGAAAAGAGAAAGGGTGGGAGGAAAGGTAACACGGAAAGAATGATAATACACTTGTTGTGAAATTCCAAGTTCCAACCATGTCTTTTTATCCCATAGGTAGTGGAGAACGTATACTAGTGGTAGATAGGAGTATCTTTGTACTACGTCGATTGTTCGAAGAAAAGAATATTTATGTTACTACCATACCCTTTTTTTTTTCTAGCTCCACATAATTTGAGGATGCGACGGAGAGCCACACACGCCTCAAAGGCAGCGACAGAAGAGTCAATTTACACATCCCACTAACACTCCAAGTGAAGCACAAGCGTACAAAAAGCTTTACAGCCTCCCACGCAAACAGAACAAAGAGTAAAGTGGTGGCCTGAACTGAAATCTGACGGCTGATTGTTTGCTGGCCCAATGGGATCATCGTCCCTACGCGCGCGCTGCACAGTGACGACGGGTGGCGGCAAAGCTGTGGCGCCGCGGGTACACGGCCGCAAGCTGCCAAAGGGCACGCGCACAGGACAGGCGCGACACCGCAGCGCACCGCACGCGCGCACGAGCGCCGGTCTCGTCCAAGCGGCCGTGGCTCGGCAGACAGCCCAGCCGGGCCTCTTCCTTGGAGCGCTCGCGTCCAAACCGGTGGCTCCCTGAAGGAGGGGGCAGGGGGCGGGCGGCCTCGGCGCTCGAGGCGGTTGCTTTGCCGCCTCTGCACGGGGATGGAAGCGGGGCAAAGGGTCTCCGTTTCCTCCCCGCTCAGCGGCAGCCGGCAGCCCTGGGACGGGACCCCTGCCAACTGCCAATGGACCGCGGGAGCCGAGTGGGGAGGACAGGTTGGTGCAGCAAAATTTGACGGATGGTTCAGCCATTAGGTTAATTAAGGTCAGTGACGAGGCTGTGTTCCCGTGTTAGCCTCTATAAATGCAATGCCACTTGGATAAGCGACTGTGGAGCCTGTCTACAACACCCATTTAATCTAGAGATTGAAAAATGTATGTGACCTTGTCTTGATCTCCACGTACAAAATCCACGCTGTAGAACTACAGATGGGATCCGTGGCCACTAACACTAGTGTTTTTTTTTTCTCTCACTCTGATTTGTTTGACCATCCGAGGCTTTCTGGCTGATGTGATGACCAAGGCTACCAAAATTTTGACAGGGCATTATATGGAAGCCTATATAACTGTCTCTGATATGATATGAGTCAGTTTATAACTCGATCCTAAACCACATGTAGTAATCTAGAGTGATCATACATAGTATTGTGATGTACAGTAAATGTTAAATCCAGAAAAGCTGATGAATAAAGACCCAAGCTCATTTGGACATCTCCGATGAATTGTGGGATCGAAAGGTTGCAAACTGTATCAAACTTTCGTACCACCTCAAACATTGGCCTAATGGTGCACCATCGTCGACCTCTCGAGGAATCCATTCTATCGGCTAGGGATGCAAGGATCTAGTTGTGGAAAAAAAATTGTGCCACAATACTGATGAGTAGCCCCCTCATGCATCCTTGCGGCGTATCGGGTATCAACTCTTAAGGATGAGATTCGCAACAACACACAGAGCTGAACGCTGTAGGAAAAGTATATAAAAAAGACAGCCCGGTGCATATTCTGGCTGCGATCCACAAGAGCACACTGCACATATGAACAACAGGCCTGGCAAAAGCTTTATCGTCCAGGCTTCTGAAGACACCACCAATAAACACAAGAACTTGATAGATAGGCATGTTTAGTTCATACTAA
The DNA here is from genome assembly GCA_022530915.1 of Paspalum notatum. Lineage (NCBI taxonomy): Eukaryota > Viridiplantae > Streptophyta > Magnoliopsida > Poales > Poaceae > Paspalum > Paspalum notatum. The sequence goes on from CM039692.1 coordinate 34,041,413, forward strand.
GACTGTGAATCAGGATGTGTAAATGGATTGTGTATCTACTATTCCACCTAACTCTCTCTCTGTGAACAGTATCGTTACAGTGTATAGACAATCCATTTACCCAATCCACTGCACATGGTCTAAGGCTTTGTGCGTTAGGCAAAAGCCAAAAGTTGTATCAAACCAAGTCTGTCTCTTTGATGGAACGTACTTGGTATTTTTATAAAAACTTTCTTTATTGAAAAAATGTTTTGTTCATACCTAAATTTGCCAAACCACATGTTACGTTAGGCACGAATTGGTCAAACTTGCCTAAGGTTAGTCTTTTCAAATACCCTGACATAATGCAGAGCAACAGATATCACCTGAGACCATCTGCATTCAATATTTCCCTAAAAATGCACTGATGTCAGTTCAACATTATAGTCAGTGTCAACACGGCTTTTTTAATACAATCTGGATGGCTATTTGTGGCAGTACCTCTACTCCATCTCCCAGGCAGACATGCTTAGCAATTGCATGCAAAGAAATGGTACAAGATGAAGCAGAAAATGCAATGCCAGTCCTTGTCCAAGTTCCAATGCAATGTCAATTCTCTTCCATGAACTGATATACAATATACAGCGTGTTCTGGCATCTAGGGACTTCCAGTTATCATAGCTTTTCTTTTTTACTGGAACAGAACAAAATGCCATGGAGAACTGACCAGGTCAAGAAAGTTTTCTAGCTAATTAAGAGGCCAGGACTCGAACCTCTGAGCACAACAATTTCGACAAAGACAATCAGATCACTACGTAAAAGATGAATGATCGTGGAAAGCTCTGTCGAAGAAAGTTAAGTGGCAACCTTTCATTGGGCCATTGGCTATCAAGACCGTACATCTGGGAACTCTTGAGATGCTTTACGACCTAACCCTGTCGTAGTGATTGAGAATTAGTGTACAGGAACCTCAACTATATGCTTTTCCATGATCTACCGGTATCTACGGCTCTATCTGTCAAAAGTACATTACAAATCAACATCTGGCAATGGCACCTTCCAGTAATTCCAGTTATTGTAGTCTTCCTGCACAGCATGAGCACCAATAATCAACACAAGAAAAATGTATGAACAAATGCGATGCATCATTTGAGTAGCCGACATATATTTCTAACTGGTCATTTATCTATGCGTAGAAATGTAACTGTTTAACTTCGTTTCCTTTGGTGAATCTGATTGATGTTGTGGACCAATTTGTGGGCCACATGTATGCTAGGTGGAACAAAAGTCCACAACAGTCAGTAGATTAGAGTTTGTTTGGCTTGGAGTTATGTTTGTATGCTGGCTATTATAAATCACAGCTGGTTTTAGGAGGATTTTAAGCAGAAACAGATCAAGCTCAGAGCCTCCAAGAGGGCAAAGCTAATCTGCTACTTCTGTACTACTCCCTCTATCCACAATACTAGCCATATCAAATCAACTCTTACGTAATGTACAGCAGAAAAAAGATGTTGGTAAATGTATTCTGGGAAGCAAGTCCAAACATGTAGCTAGAGAACATTTGAAAAATACAAAACATAACTGAAGGAACTCAATGGAAACCATTTAAGTTTTCTAGACCCAACCTATGCAATTTTTTTAAGTATTCTTAGCAGAACAGCAGAATTAAATGCTACATAGCAGCTATGAATGACAACTGACCTGCTCAACCAGAGTTGTTGGTGGAAACATGTCATTGACAAGGGTATGTAAGGAGGTATAAGACTTTACATCAACAGAACTATTGACGGCCACTTCTCCCTGCAATCCCATGGGATATGACTCAAGAGGCTTATACAAACATAGTATCAATTATTATATTATGATGTTCTGTAAGATACCTTTGGGTTGATTATGAAAATCTTGCCTTTAGGTATTCCCATCTTCTTGTAACTGAGCTCGTCAGTGTCTCTGTTGCCAAACCCAGCATAAAATGGGTTGTAATCGGATGGAAAAAGCGCCTTAATGTCCTGCCAAGAACAAAAATTTGTAAATCATAGTCCTTGTGCTACAGAGTTTTAGGTTTCAGGGAAAAAAAATAATAAAAAGAAAACCTTGCATGCAATCTGGCAAGAGCATCAAACTACAAATTGGAATGGCCAAAAGAAAAATACCTCCAGACATGCAATCTTGAATTCATGTGGGGCCCTCCTTATAACTGAAAAAAAAAACAGAGGAATATTAGATCATGCTAAAGAACATTTGCTCTAGCCGTTAAGGCATCAGTGGCCAAATTTCTATGAAGCCAGAGGCCACATTACTGATTGTGCTAGAGGAAGTCCAGTCAATTAATATGGCAAATCCATTGGCCCAAGTCATAGTAAGAAAATTATGTCAGGATGAACCCAACTGTTAACAAATGTTTACCTTCTCGGTAGAGTGAAGGAAACAAGCCATCGGGTGAAATTACAACAGGCCCATTGGGCAATGCTTTTCCATCCTGCAAAGTTGGGGGATAACTGTCACTTGTCAAGCAAACCTGCAGACATCTTGACTATACCATGTAGAAATAAACTAAGCAAGATCGCTGTAGTTGTACCACGCGAATGCCTAGATTAGTAGAAGTTAGAAAACCATGTGCTAGAAGACAGCATTAGATGAGAATTATCATTTTACCTGTTTTAGATTGAAGAGAAAGTTCTTCGTGAGATATGCCTGAACAATTGCTCTAGCACTAAGGAATAGTAGTTGATAACCATTTTCCTGGTTGCAAAATAAAATGTTATAGGCGCAAACTTATGAATAATCCCACCAAGGGCAATCAAATAAATTAGAAAAATGAAATATATTTTTAAGAGAACCACCATACCTTTATTGCAGAAAAAAGTCGAGCAACACCGGAGTGACTCCAATCTCGTCCAACCAAAGGCATGACCTGGCCCAATACATCAGACCTGGAAAATGTAAAGCTAAGTACCCACATTCAACGGTTTCGGCATTTACAGCAGAGAACACTATGCACTAGCTACCCACTGCAGAGGAAAAGGACATGGTAAGGCACCAAAAAAATCTACAACATAATGTTGGATTCAGTCAGTTGTGCTTTAGTTCCAGGCAACCTTGATTTGCTTGGTGGCTGTTGGAAATTCACCAACCAACAAATTACAGGCCATGGAGTCCAGCTTGATTAGAGAATAAATGGACTAAAAACAAGGCATGGAACGCTGCATTACATCCACCAAATTAAGGTGAATTAATCATTTATTAACTTAATGAAGAAAAAGCAGAAACACGCTATATTGCCACTCGAAAACATCAATCTGAAGCAGACTGTATTTATTTGGAAGCTCATTATACCGACTGATGTTTGTAAGCTAACTCAAGCAAAGTGCAGGTAAATCATACAGGAGCGGAGACATTATAACCATTACCTTGTTATGGTGCCATCCACATCAGATATCACAATTTTAGCATTCCATTTCCACAAGTAAATATGTGCATCAACCTAGTAAAAATTCAAATTTATTATATAGCTCCAAATAAAAGAATGAAAGAGTTAAGATATAGAGGCATAAACCTGTTGCTTCCCAAGAACTCTGGTGCAGAAGCTAAAGGTGACCAAGTTTTGACCCTCCTTCAGATTTAAAGATGCTACCTGTTCACTTGTGGGAATCAAAGTCCGTACAAATTGCTTTCTCGGTGACTGGCTTTTGTTGTTCTCCAGAGCATGATCATCCATTGGACTTAAAACGGTCTCCGAGTCAAGGAAAATGTCCTCAGAAGAATCACTGTTACTACGCTGAAGGGATCTTGTTATCCGAAAGGGGTTGAGCCAAAGCCTCCATCTCCGACTTGAGGGAGACATTCTAAAAGAATCTTCTCTTGAACCGGGTGTTTCCTGACGTTCAACTGGAATAGCATCAATGGGTTCTATGGAGAAGTTTGAACCAAATACAGCCTTCCCAAGAATAACATGGGAAACTTTACTCCATGGGAAATACTTATTGTCAACTTTAACGATAAGGTTTGCATTTTTTATAATTGTTGATCCAGATGACTTGAAATCTTCCTCACAGACAAGATGCTGTTGAAAGGCTTCCTCGGCAGATTCTCGACCCATTCCTGGTCGTAACATGTTCCCACAAAGAGAAATCTCAACCCCTGCAAAAGGGCAACAAAAATGAACAATGAGACATTACCTCTACGAAATAAGAATAATATGCAACCTGACATTTGCTTACCCAAGCCCTTCTGTAATTGAGAATTATCTTCTTTATTCTGTTCCTCATCAACTTCTGAGTGCTCCGGAATGCTCCCCAGTTTGTCCATATCACAGGTAGCCATGGATGGCTGTAAGTCATCAGATCCAGCAGCCTCAGTTTCAGAGGCAGTTTCCTTGCCCCTATCATGAGAACCTCCTTCAGGGGACAAGCCCAAATCCTTGTCATGATGACAACTTCGCTCCTTGTTTTGGATCCTATCAACTTCTGAGGTAAATGATTGATCACAGTAAGTAGTTTTAGTGTCACCTTCCTCCACATCTGTTTCAGCAACAGAGCAATTACCCAAACTAAGCTCAGAATCCCTGTGATAATCAGATCCAGGAGAAAATAATTCGTTTCCTGAATCCCCGTCGTCTATGTGTGATGTTAGATCCAAGCAGCTCTGAAAAGTGTCCTTTTTAACAAAACTACCACCAGAATCCTCCAACTCAGTGTCCTTGTTGCTGAGATCAGAAACCGTATCCTTGTTAGCTGGGGACATGCACTCATTGGCTTTTTCAAGCACTGGGACATCACAAGATTCATCTTCATTGGTCAAGGGTTGATGATCCATATCATTGTTCACTGGTATATCATGAGCTTCATGTTCATTGGTCAAGAGTTGGTAGCCAACATCATTGCCCCTTGAGGCACCAGGAGACTCGTCCTTATCGGTCAAGTGTGGAGAACCCACATCAATGTCCCCTGAAACACCATGAGGCTCGCCTTCACTGGTCATGGGTTGGTTAACCTCATCATTGTTCCCTGACCTTGACACATCCTCAACATCATCTTCATTTGTAGACCCAGCATGAGCTTTATCTTCTTTTGTAGATACAACTTCATTAACCGACCCATTTAACACTTCATCTTCATTTGCAGACAGGTGGAGCGCTTCCTCATCATCAACTGAGATGTGACGCGACTCATCCTTCTCAACAGATGCCTCTCCATTCTCTACTAAAACCTCTGACTGATGTCCAGGATCAAACTTTACCTCTTCCTGTGGAATGTATAAATCATGTAAAATGCCAGCATCCCACACCTCACCACTGCGGGTGAAGTCCCCACTAGAGCTCTGCCCAGGTCCCAAATGGAACTGTGGGTCACTTAACTGCACATCCTCCATGCCCTTCTCTGTTGAAGAAATGGGGGCGGTGAGCACATGTCCATCCACACTGACCAGAACCACTTCTGAATTTCCCCCATCAGCTTGGGTTGTTGAATCCTCTGCTTCCTCCAACCTACCATAACCATCATATGATTCAAACTCATCTTTAGTTTGCTTCTCTTGATGCTCTACATTCAACTCTTGGCTACCAAACCTGTCACTAGGACCAATGTAAAGGTCCCCATCACTCTTACTACGTGCGGGAGGTTCAGGCTCATTGACAGCCTCTCCTTCTTCCTCTTCTGAGCCTGTTCCAGAGTCCTCACTGCCAGGCACAAGCTCACGCATGAAATAGGCTTGGCCGGAGTTGTCAAGCTGCATGTGAAAGCTGGCTTCCACGCCATTGACGGTGATGGTGACTACCTTCTCAGCACCCTTGAGCACACCCTGGAACTTCCCAAAACGGACATACCATGGTGTGGTGCGGTACGAACCGTCAGGCTGCTCAACTGCGATGATGTCGACGGCGCCACCAAACGGGTGAAAGGGCGTTGCAACGGAGTACACTCCCTGCGAGATCACAGACCCAACCCTTCCCACCACATTCATATCTGCAGTAGCCCTCCTGGACCGCCAAACACTAATGAAGACCGCAGGTGTTCGATCCCTCCAATTTATTCATCAATTCTGTAATCAATTAATGGATAAGAACCCAGTAGCCTCAGTGGAAATTAACAAAAAGAAAACGGAAGCTCTACAAACAAAAGGGGGTTTTCAAAACCTAGCTGCTCATGCGCGAAATTGCTCGTGTGACTCCCTAGCAATTAGGCAATAAAAGCAACAAAATACAGCTCGTAGGCCGACTCGACTGCTCGAGAATATATTCGAACAAGTTTCTTCAAAAAAAAAAAAAAATTGAAGACTCGAGGGACATTCCCAAACCCTAACTGACAGATAAGCCAAATTTATTATTCTGTCGATTCGGGCAACACCGCACGAGGGAGCTGACGCTGCAGCTCCCAAGCCGAGCAAATCCCACAGAGCTCCGAATTCTAACGATAAAACACTCGGCTAATTCGGAACGGGACACGAGCGTGATCCCGCCGCAAACAACAAAGCCCAGACCCGGTTCCTCCCCGGAGGAATGGGGGGGGATTGACGCCGCGAGACGAATTGGATCCCAACGCGGAGGCAGGCAGCTGTGACTCACCGCGACCCGAAGAAGCCGCGCGATTCGGCTCGGCCTCCCGGTCCTATCCGGGGAGGCCGCCGCTGGAGAGGCTCGTGGAAACTCCCGAGGCGCCGCCCGCCCCCGCCCCGCCGCCTCCGTCGATGGCGAGGTCGGAGAGAACTGGATTTGGGGACAGCCGGCCGGCCGTTGGTGTGGGGGAGGCGGCATTTATAGGTGCGCCCTCCGCTCGCACGCGCAGGCGAGACTTGACGAGCAGCGCACATGGGCCGCCCCCCGAGCGGCCGCGAGCTCGCGACGCTGCCGTGTGGGCCACGCGCGCGCTGGGCGCCTGGGCCCCGCGCCTCAGCGGGCGGTGTAGTAATGGAATGCCGCGGCAGGCAGTTTGCGCTCAGCCGCCTGCGCGGCGAATTTTCGTTTTCCCTTTTTTTTTTCTTCTCACGGGGTGAAAGTGAGCGCTGAAAAGACCGGGAAATTCTGGTAACGTGACGCCGCAGCGGTGGGGCCGGCGGAGGCTCTGTGGACGTGGGACCCACGCGACGTGCGCACATAAACGGCGGTGGTTAGTTTCATTAAGGACGTGAGCGCGCGAGGGTAATTAGTTGCGGTGATGGGGAGTATTAATGAAAGCTTGCGTGGCCGCTGTCCATTTTGCTGGTGTCGAGCCGCATCTATGTACCTACTCATCAAATCTACCGTTGGCGCCTCTTTAAAGTGACTGTGCTACTGTAGTATTTCCAATCGTTTGAAAGAAACGACAGGAGGGTTAGGTTGATGGCGAACACAAATGCATGCGGTCTGTGGAGCTCGTCGTCGGGCGCACTGCCCTGGTCCTCTCCAGCCGTCGCCCTGCGTGCGGCATGTGCGATGACGAGAAATGGCGTGCAGATCTTGCCCGGTTCATCCTCTCTATTTTTTGTCAAAAAAAAGAAAAAAAGGCGGCATGTCCGGTATAGCCCGTGGGAATATGCCTGGCCTGTGACCTCCGCCCAGAGAGAAAACTAGCTAAAAACGGTTGCTTTCTGGCTCGGAATTCCGTACGCGAACCGCCATTGTTTGTTTCCTCTCCTGCTGCTTCCGGCATGTACGAGCACGACCTCGCCGCCCGTACCGGCACCCCCTCCACCTGGTGGTTGCTTATAGCGCCGTGTGGAACTGCGGGCGGTGTGGCGTGGACGTGTGGTGCCTTGAAGCAACCGTGTGCGATCTAGAAACTATGGTCCGGTCCGGACGATCCTGTGGTGGAGGTCGCCGTCGAACCATGTGGCGCGCGGCCAGGGACGCTGCTCGGCAGCCTATCTGCGTAGCCACCGGTCACTCTAGTAGTCTAGGCCCTGTTTGGTTCGTAGGGAAAAATATCACATCAGATGTTTGGATACTAGTTAGGAATATTAAATATAGTCTAATTAAAAAACTAATTACATAGATGAAGACTAAACGACGAGATAAATTTATTAAACCTAATTAATCTATGATTAGCAAATAGTTACCGTAGCATTTGCCGTTTTACTGGCGGGTGTTTGGATCCAAATGGCATCCAAACAAGGCCCTAGTATCTCTATAGGGATAGTGTTCCTGGAGCTCGCCGGCTAGCTGCGTCAGCGAGAACCAGCGAGGAGAAGACGGATCAGGACGCGCGGGGCGGAGAGATGGATGGATAGATGGTTGACAGAGACTGCATTGGCTGGCTGCCAGCAGCGTCTAGTGATGAGAAGCGACGCCCGCAGCCGCCCCGCCCCCGAGCCCGAGGGCCCGAGACCGATGGCGATTGGCACCTACTGTGACCTACATGACGCGGCGTATCAAGTGCTCGCTGTTCCGTCCGATCCTGTTGAGGGTCTGCGGGCGTCTGCCAGTTCTCAAGACACGCTATCCGACGTGTTGTGTGTTGCCACGTTCGTTGACACAGGTGTCGGTTTCCTTGGAGTGGCAACTAGCAATTCTATCTGATGTCACTCGCTCGCCGTCTCAACTCTCGGCCCTCATTTGAAACGGAGGAAAAACATAGAGATTTTGAAGGATTGAATTCTTATGGAAAATTTTTTTATAGGAGCTTTTAGAACATAGGATTGGATCCTACCGAGTCCTATAAAATTCCTATAGAATGGTATCATCGATAGCAATTTTAGAGAAAAATAAGCATGAGGTTGGACATCTTTTTTTTTTCTTTGTGTCTTGTATTTCCATGTTTTTCCTGTACACGATCCAAACACATATTTTGTAACTTTTTTATGTTATAAATTCTTATAGAATTTCAATTGTATGGACATTTTAATCCTGTGTTTTTTCTATTCTTACCCTATGTTCCAAAGGCTAGGAGCCTTCAAACTGCCAGCTCCGGATGCCCACTCCGAAGCAATTCAAAATTCATGAAAGTTTTTTAAGGTGTTGTTGATGGAGCAAAAACGTTTGTGCAAAGTTTTCGTGCAGTCTCTAACCAACTTTTTCAGGAGTGTAAATGCTTTCCAGTACAGAAAAATATAGCGGGGTACTTTGATAAAGGGAAAAAATAAAATATTGTCCGTATCAAGGTTATATATCCTCCACGTGGAGGATGATTTGAAGCCCATCAAACCAATCAATTGGAGCTTTGCCTAGCTCCTTGTCTGTAATGGGCCCAGCATTTGCTTCGCATGGCCCAAGTGCGGCCCACGTGCCTCCTATCCAGCCCAGCTTGTCGCCTCTCAACGGTTCCTGACAGAAGGATTATCAGATGGAGGACCACTGTCTGCGTCTCTGCGACGTTGTCCTGGTAATCCCAGCCCAGTGGCGTCATTTCCACCTGTTGAAATTTTCTCACTAGTTCGTAATGAAAACAATTTCCTTTTCTACAAATTTCTCAAAATGAAAAATCTGTAAACCAAACTGCACGCCCAAGCTCAGAGAGTGTTCGGCAGCAGAAATAGCGTTACCGTAACGGTATCAAGCCTGCTTACCCACCGTACGATGTGGGTACGATAGAGACAGTGTGTGATCCAAAAACCTCTGATTGTTATTTTATTTATGCTGCGGCAGCGTTAACGCACGAACGAACAGTCTCTCAACATCCTTTCTTTTCCAGCCGACCTGCCCAACAGCCCATGAAGTCAAACACCCACCAGACTCGCGCCAATCTCAAAGCGCATCCGACCCCTCACACCTACCACAAAAAGGCCTTCGACGCTTCACCCGTCACCGACAGACTCCCACTCGTTTCGCTTCCCCCCACCCCCCCACACACACACCCACAGATCTCGCCGCGGCCACCGCACCGCTTCCGCCATGGCCGCGCCCGCGCGCCGCCTCCTCCTCGCCGTCTTCTTCGCGGGATACCTCGCGTTCCCCGCGGCCGCGGAGATCAAGACGGAGTCTTTCCGGGAGGACTCGCGCTCGCTAATCATGTTCGAGAAGTTCGGCTTCTCCAAGTCGGGCGCGGTCCGGATCATCGTCTCGGGCGCCGCCGTCTCGTCCCCCGTCGCTCGGGCGGACCCCAAGCAGCTCGGATTCTTCCTCATCTCCGACGAGTCCCTCCTCCACGCCATCGACGAGGCGCAGGAGGGGCCCACGCGGGAGAAGCGCGCGGCGGCGACCGACGGCGGCGGCGAGGACCCCGACGGCGGCAGCTCCGGCGCCGGCGCCGCCGGCGCAGGGTGCATCCTCAACAGCCCCTACGTGAAGAAGCTCTTCACCTTCCGCCACATGAAGGGCGGCCACTACAACAAGTCCTTCCCGGTCACCCGCCCCGACGAGTACACGCTCTTCTTCGCCAACTGCGCGCCGGAGGCGCTCGTCTCCATGACCGTCCGCACCGAGATGTACAACGCCAACGCCGACGGCTTCGAGGACTACCTCCCCGTCGGGCAGGCGCCCGTGCCGGCCATCTACGGCTTCTTCGCCTTCTGCTACGCCGCGTTCCTGGCCGCCTGGGGGTACCTCACCCTCTCCCGCCACCGCGCCTCCGCAAACCAGATCCACCACCTCATGTCCGGCCTCCTCGTCGCGCGCCTGCTCTACTGCCTCTCCGCCGCCGAGGACCAGCACTACATCCGCGTCACCGGGACGCCGCACGGCTGGGATGTGGCCTTCTACCTCTTCCAGCTCATCAAGGGCGTCATCCTCTTCGCGGTGATCGCGCTGGTCGGCACCGGCTGGTCCTTCCTGAAGCCGGTCCTGCAGGACCGGGAGAAGAAGGTGCTCATGGCCGTGATCCCGCTCCAGGTCACCGCCAACATCGCCTCCGCGGTGATTGGGGAGACCGGCCCCTTCTTGCAGGGGTGGGTGACGTGGAACCAGATCTTCCTGGTCGTGGACGTCGCGTGCTGCTGCGCCGTGCTCTTCCCGGTCGTGTGGTCGATCCGGTCGCTCAGGGAGACGTCCAAGACTGACGGCAAGGCGGCACGGAACCTCTCCAAGCTCACTCTGTTCCGGCAGTTCTACGTCGTGGTGATTGGGTACCTGTACTTCACTAGGATCGTCGTGTACGCGCTCAAGACCGTTGCCAGCTACAAGTACCGGTGGGTGAGCATATTGGCAGAGGAGGTGGCTACCCTGGCGTTCTACCTCTTCATGTTCTACACATTCAGGCCGGCCGAGAAGAGCCACTACTTCTCTCTGGATGAGGATGAAGAAGAGGCCGCGGAGATGGTGCTCCGAGAAGAGGAATTCGAGCTATGAAGAGAAGCAGGCAATTCACAAGAATGGTTGAACTTAGCTGCAGCATCGGTCTCAGCACACTGCCACGTTCATTTGATCTTCCCTCCCTGTGACCTTGATCATACTACTTTACAAATGCCAAGGCATAGCTCATCATAGTGGTGTATGTACTCTGAAGGGATGTGAGATTATTTTGTTCATCTTGTAGATGTCAGGTTTTAGCTTCTTTTTTTACTGATGAAACACAGATTACTTACAACTTGTACCATGTTCAAGGAGTTTTCTTGCTTGCAATGCAATCTAGGGGAGTTGAACGAGCAACAACTACTGCTGTTTCGACGTACTTTGAAATCCGCTGCATAATTGTGGCACGCGTCTTCGTCATGTTGGCACAGTTGACTTGTGTTGTGCTAGAAATCGATGTTCTAGTCAGATGGTTTTCTACTAATTGCATGTGTAAGTCGTATCATTCATTTTCCTGCCTACCTTGTCCTAAAACTTCTCTATCTGCAATGCTTTTTGCATCTCTTGTTCGTTTTACATGTTTGAAATTTGGCGAGTCTTGGTCAGACAATCATGACCTCATGGAGTCATGGGTACATACACACACATACTGGCATGATTGAGGGAGGAAAACTAAAGTAGACAAAGCATTGCTGGTTTCCAGTTGAGCGTGAGGAATCGATGGGACACGTTGCTTTTGCTTGGTGCCGCGTCACCCTCCAGCTTCTTTTTGGCATGGCTGATTGCGGGTTGACAGCACACGTTGGGATCATTCAGACTGAAGCTCCTAACTGCTACTACATCATTCAGACTCAAGCAGACTACTGCAAACAACCAGAAAACTCACGAAAAATCAAGGTAAAAACAAGGCAGGGATCTTTGTCGGTGAGCTGTGAACCGTCCTAATGATCAATCAGCTCATTTTGTAATCAAAAGCTGCAATGCAAAAGGTCTGTGAGGGCTCGCTCTTCACCGTGCGAGTCGTGCTCCCCACGTCGAAGCTGCTGCTGCATTGTACTGGTATACATATTATATCAGATAAGATCTTTGCACAAGGTCGGGTGGAAGGAATCGGAGCTGCTTGGCCTATAGCCGAGCTCCGCAACGATGACTTGCACCGCGCTGTAAGGACCGCTGATGTGTTACGTGTGGGATGTTTGTGTTGTACGATATGCGTTGATGTCTCAATCTAATTGGCCGGTGTTACGTGCGGTGCGTGTTGAAGATCCAATCCAACCGTCCGGTGTGTTAAGGTTTTCGGCCCGGTTTTCCTTCAAAACTGGTCCAACTCTTTCTTAATTGAAAGGCAGTGCTCCTGCCATTTACGTTAAAAAAAAAGTCTTTGCTGCCACTGGCAACTATGCAAATGCACGCCTGAACTTGATACTGCGTTAGGGGTATTTTACGTACAGGAATACAGGATGCATCTTCTGGTGCATCAGAACAGTGGGAAGCAGGTAGGCTTGGATGTCGAAACGGTGAATCTGATCGTCCTATAACTGTCTTTTGCCGAGATCGTTGTCGGCGATCAGAATCAGCTCAAGGGCTTCAGGCTTAGGTTTGGTGGTGGCAGTTACTTTTATCCTTTTAGGCGAGTGGTTACCATTACCAACTGACAAGTGACACCAATGGCTGGAATCGCTCAAATTTCGTCGGTCGTGAGCGGCAGTGGCCTAATCAGCTACTGTTCGCGCATCATCTAATTATTCTTTGTTTACACTAGTACCGTTTCACCGGCTGATTGTCGGATGCGGGACCCCTTTGGGAACCAGGCACTACACTTTTACTATAGCTGTGTTGAAGCTTGAAGAGCACTCAAACTCTGTGACTGAGGCGGGACAAGCTCACAAGCAGTACTCAGATCGTACCAGCCGACGAGCAATATAGTGTAGGTGCTGGACCATGCATGCGTGGAGTGGTGCTGACTGATGAGTGAAAACGAGCTGTACTGGTGCCGGAGAATCTTCCATCTCAAAACGGAAAGCAAAAAAGGGTCAGGAGAGATCGCAGCAGTCAGCAGCTCATATCGCGCTGCCCCCCTTCCCTCCTTCCCTCCTTCCCTGTCTGCCGCTACGCTAGGGCGGCTAAACATTGGCCAAATTTTTTTATTTGGCAAACAAATAGCAAAATTTATAACAATTCATTCCAAGCGATCGCAACCTGTGTATTTAGTGTCAGTAGTCAGTTCCGCCCAAAGAAACAAGATATAGCAGTGTTTATATTTCTATAGGACAACGATTTTATGTGCAAGAAAAATAGTTTACACTCTTGTACATACAATAGGGTCGCGTGAGAAAGGTGCCCCAACAAACATACATGTATGCTTCAAAGCTTTCGCCGTGTTTCTCAATATTTTCGGACTTGTGAGTGGTAAGTAAACCCGTGATACAGCGCCACCTAACACAAACTAGCAGCATCCTACTGGTGCGCGGTGGCTCTTGCGGAGCAATGTGCTGCTTTCGAATTTGCCTTCTCAACAAAGCCCATCGCAGGATAACTTGGATGGCCGATCAATTGGGCAGATGCCAGAACCAGATGACAGCATCCTTGTTCCGACTCCACCTCTGTGCAAGCAACCTTAAGCTGCTCCATTCGATGCTCCCGTTGTATATTTTCTACAGGAGAAGTGCAGTACCTCCTCGGCTCAACATGGTAGCATGGAGTATTCACTGTCGAACCATTTGCTGCTACACCACCGATGATGCCCGTGCCAAAAAGTCATCAACAGCAAGTGACGCATCACCATGTGCAACAGCATTCTCTGGCTCCGGCATGTAAAGTGTAGAAGAAGAAGCCTATGCATAAATACCCCCAAAAGAAAACCCAGCATGTTAGATGTAGAGCTGAGGGCAGGTTATAGCACTCAGTAATAATTTTCCACTTGATAGCAGCTGTTAAAAGAATTATTGTGTTCTGTGGAGTCATAGGACAATAATCTAACAATCTGAGAGTGCATTTTGCATGATCCAAATAAAGCAGGTCTTCTATTGGAGCTTTCTAGCATTTAAAGCAACTCAGGAAATACACAGGTCTATTTAGCCTAACTGTAGTTTCTCCACTAAACTATAAGCACCCTCCAATCATCTTAGACAGGTTGATGCATTGAATTTTAACTGTAATTAATAGCACAAAACTATGCTGTGAGAGTGAGAGGATTAATACCTTCATATCAATCTGCAACTCTCCACTGTTATCTACTGAAAGAACTGCCCCGTGCGCTTTCAACCATTTTTCGCATTCTTCTAATCCATCATCTCCATTGGTTGCACAACCTTCACTATCTGTTCCCAGGAATCCCAAAATATGCGCAACATATCCCACAGGTACACTTGGACGATATGATCTAGACATGCATTTCATAGCTTCAAAGCGCATCTGCTCCACATATAGGTCTGTTGAAGAGAACAATTACAACATCAGAAATCTCTTCCGTGACAGCAGTAAATTTTTAAGTTGACGCAAAAGCTAGTATATGGCCATTTACCCATGAGGCATGAGTTCAAATTGGGTGCCTGCTTGTATAGTCTGAAAAATAGGACATAATTGCCAGATAAAACAGCAGCGTGAACTGCAAGGGCATGCTTAACAGCTGCATCTTGTTTGGCTTCTTTTGATAAGCTGCAAAAATTGAAAAAAAAAACAATTACGGCCCGCTTAAGAACTAAGTTGGGATTCAGTATGCTAGGATTTACAACTAATACCTTGCCATTGACGATAGCAAATCTCGTTTATTATTGGAGTGTAGCATGACACACAGCAAATTGTAAGCAGAAAATTCAAGATAGCAACCGTTGATGCCTTCTGCATATAGCCTCTTCAATTGTGACTGGCACTGCAATAGTAGACGCAGAAATAGTTAGAACTTGGAACTATACAGTCATAAAGCACTACTGAAGACTTCTGGGTTGTATTTGAATTAACATTGAAAAAATTTATGAGCAAAAGGTTTTAATTAGCAGTCAGCTTTCCTGAATCAGTAGCAGTACCAGTGATCTGCATGACAAAGACCAGAGATATTGTAGCTACTATAATAACACTTGAGATTGCCAATGGACAAATCTACCAATAAAAAGGCAGAACTCAGCCTGCACTTTTATCATCTCTAAACCTAGGGATGAAGCGGGGAACCCAATGACAGTCTCATCAACATTCTAGTTCATTTGTCTCTGAGTCCAAGATAAACAAATATGAGGAAGCTCATTTTTAGTACGACCGTATGGGTTTTGTGTCTGACCCAAAACAGTAAACTTGCATCCCTAGATTCAATGAACCATAAAAGGTTCTACTCCCTCCTTTTAGCTCTGTTTATCAATGGCCTCGTAGGAATACACATCACATTTTTTGTCCATTGAGGATATCAAGAGTGGAGTTGTTGCGATGTTTCCACTTCCTACCACTAATCAAATGTTTTGATATGTAAAAAAGAACACTCAAGCGCAAGAGGGAGGCTCCCCCAAACTTTGTTCTAAGAAGGTGCCGCTTCGAGCCAGGTCAAACAGGAGTTTCAATGACCCCCGGAGTTCAAAACTCTAACCAGCCCACCTCGAGTAGCTTGGCACATATTTTAAAATAAGACAAGTCATCGTCGTGTTATGCAATACAGCCTTGTTCGGTTTGCCCAGTTTTGGAGGGGATTGGAGGGAATTTAATCCCTCCCTATTCAAATTTGACTAGCAAGGGATTAAATATCCTCCAATTCTCTCTAAATCCAGGCAAACCGAACAAGCCCTACGGGTATGGATGGTCATTTCACATTGATTTTTCTTGGAACTATTACTTTCTTGTTTGGTGTGTATTGTGCTATGGGCAAACATAGTGAAACGGAGTATTAGCAATATGAACAGTCATATAAATGTTTGATATTTCAAAATGAGAATAAAAAAGAAAGACGGATGTACCTGGTTATATTCAGGTAAATCACCAGCTTGCATTGCTAAACGGGCATGGGTTTCATAAACCTGAAATAAGTTGCCATAATGTTATAAATCATAACACATTGTTGAACCATTGCTCTTGTGCACGAGATGAATGAATATGTTGCAAAATCATTAGTGCATATAACACATCAACAGTACTGCCTTAATTTATTGACAGTAGTATGTAAATTAGACTGTTCATTTATCTACCAAATTATGTCATGGAGTGCAGGATGCTATGTAGAGTCGATGGCTACCTTTACAGTCAGTTCATTCTGGATTCTCTGAACGGTGAGATCTTGGCGGATCGATTTTAGTTGATCACACTTGTAAAAATAATTCTTTTGAGACGTTTCAACCATTGCAAGGGCCTTCTCCAGGACATCTTCTGGCCTTACCTGAAAATGACATACTCAGAGTAAAACAAATAGTACAACGATTAAGCAGAAGAGATGAAATTAAAGGGTAACCATTGGTGACACTTATGAATCTAGAGTTCAGGGAGACAGTTGGTGAGTGTTATTACTTGAGAAGGATCAGGTGCTTTGGTAAGCCGTAGATATCGTTTCTCAATTTCCTGACATGTTCCCTTAACCGTCAATGCATCCCAATCCATATCCTCAACAGCCAATGTGCCTTCTTCATATGTTCTTGTATGAAGAGACGAAATTGCCCTTCTTGCGCGCAAATTAGCCATTGCATCTTTATTTGCAGAAGAGTTTCTTGATTTTAATGATGAATTCTGACACTTTTCAAAACGCTTAGACCTATGCTCCCTACGTTTCTTTTCATCAGGTGAATTTGCTAGTGCAGTTGCACTGGCATAGTATTTGGTTAGATCATGCTCCTTGTCACTGTCACTTGAAGCATTTCCATTCTGTATTTGACTTGAAATACTACCCATTTTTTGCTTCTTGGCAGGCCTCTGATTGACTTTGTTTGAAGGTGCTTGACGAGTCTGGAGAAACTTCCCATGATCCCAACTGCCACCCTGCACAGGATTTAGCTAGTATTATCAAGAACGTCCCTAGTATTGTGATAACAGCACTTCATGAAATGGAAACTTAGAAATAACAATATGGGAAGTCCATTCTACGAGTATGATGGCAGCGAGCAACAGATTAATGCTTACCGTTCTATTTTTAGGTTCCAAAGTACTGTGGATGTTACTGTTGACCAATCCTTTTGCTATTTGCTCAACCTTATAGGTAACGTTTTCATCCACAACAGGCTCCCACCTACTTTTCACGCGTTTCCTTGGGGTAGATATTGATGAGAAGGGGCTTGAATTGTTTGCAGTGCTGAAAACAAAACAAGATGAGAGATGACAAATAATCAGGATTATCCGGTTCTTCCACGTACAAAAAATTGCAAGGAACAACATAAATTTGGGGCAAGTAAAGGACAAAATGAGCAGTAGATTTGATAGACAACCACTTATTGAGCACCAAAACTATGTACCAAACTGATTAAGGATACAAGCAGAACTACAGACAGTTAAGGAACTGTTGTCCCTCACTACCTCTACTGGAGTATGCAAAACAGCCTTAACTTCTCTTTACTCCGTCAAGTTTACTCTACTGTATCACGCTTGGTATTAAAAAAAATGGGTCAGATTATAACAATTAATTTAATCACATAAACAGCACTAAGATGTCCTGAGTGTTGAAGTCCATTTAATAACTTGTAATTTTGTGGCTGGCAGTTATTGGAAACACACACAAATCATTATATCTTAAACTAGTGCGAGCAGTTCTTAAAGGGGTGTGGATAGCCAAAATTGATGTGAGGGTCAGTGTGTAGGCGTGATTTTCCATCCAGGGGGTGTCAGCTCCAGATGACATAAATTAATCAAAAGTCAGTAGCGTTAAGAGGGTGTGATCTGAAAATTCATTAATTTACACTAGTGTTGGCTAAAAAACAGGCAACAAAGTTGCATCAATCAATGTATTTAAGGTCTCAGCAGCAACGTATTGTCACAATCCAAATACTTTATTTTCTGCGAGGGAAGGTGAGTTGGCAGTGTGCGCACCTTGTCCCAGTCATGCCCACGACACTTTCTGACAAATGAATTAGTGGTTCAGTGTCCCAATTCTTAGTAAGAAGAGTACCATCAGCAATAGCTTTTCTTACGATCTGAAAGTAAAGAAAAAAATAAAAACAACTGAGAATACAGAGTCTATTTATCATTAAACAAATCAAAACTTTGTAGCAGGGAAAACATAATAAAATGAAGCAGAAGCATGTATTGGTGGCCCTGTTACTGAATCAAGTCTGACTAGAAATTTGAAATCATTTTTATTCACCAAGGAATGGCAGCATCCATGGTAATTGATGTTGGAAGCTAATATTGAACAGTGCAAGTATCCTGCGTGCAGTGTGCGATTACCTTGTCTTTTGTCAGGTGCAGAGATTTGGTCCATATGGATGCAAGCGTGTGAGTCAAACGGAGAAAGCCACAGATCATGTCCGTAGTGCTAGAGTTAGCAGGGATTGTGTAGGATAGGTGCACAAATTTGCATGGTGAGATGTAGTTGTGTATGGTGCATGCACAACAGGGGATAGTGGTTCATTAGATGCAAGTCCTATAGTCATGTTAGAAATGGTGAGAAATACATAGCGGAAAAGAAACGGGATTGTTAACGGCGGCTGCATTGTATAAACTACTTCCATTTTTTCCCTATGAGCTACAAGCCTTGTTTTGCTGATCACATTATTACTACACCAAAAGATATTGGAGGAGTTCAGCTACCATGGCCTGACAGAAACGGCTGGTGTCCTTTAGGACAAGGAGATGCTAGCAACTAATAAATGCGGTAAATGAAGAATAAAAATATAGATTTACCTCTTCCAATATACTTTGGCAGGCTGCCCTCTGAGCTTCATCCTTGCAACGATTGAGGTTTCTTGTAGTATAATTACGAAGTGAAAAGGGGATCGATCTCTAAATATGAGAAATGAAAAATGTGTGGTTAACATGCAAGTACCAAAACATCATGTTTACCTAGAATGGTTAGTTATAGATATAAGACCAACTACATCAAAAAAAAAAATCTTGTCTTTATTTACCAAAGAAGTGACTTGCACTTGCAGATATTGTACTAATGTAATTATGTAACATGCAAATTGAGATATTAGTCAAATAAGATGCAATCCATTTTTTTTTTAAATGTTCATTTTATGTATTATCACTTTATATGTGAAGAATAGAGCAGAACATTACAGCATCAGGACCAACTTGAGTTGCTTTAGAATCGTTCGTCGGCATGGAGACGCTGACATATGCAGGTTTCTTTGATAAATCGGCTCCTAAGTTTTTCTTCTCATTCTTCGGTATCACCATAGAGAAACCTGGAGCAATTCGAGGATTCATAGGAACCTGTATTTTGCTTTCACTGGAAGCATCTGTTGTCACTGAACCCTGCAAGTTTGGTTGAAAATTTTCAGAAACATGGTTTGACAAAAGATTTGTGCTTCGACCTTTAGCTTCTACAGTCTTCTGTTGATCTTCAGGATTGCTTAGTGGTGCATGATTCAAATTAGTCTTCTGAGGGTACGCCTGTGCCTGGTAGGCATAATGGTTTTGAGACCATTGGACACCTGGTGCTTGGTTATAATGGCCTTCTGCTTGGTTGGCATATTGATTTTGAGGTCCTGGATCACCTGGCATCTGGAGTGATGAAATTTAGATGAGTGTTCTTCTCATGATAAATGCAAATAAAATGCTACAGAGCACATAAGAATTGTCACAAACTATCATATGCAATGGGAGGTGGTTGTGAATCTCCAACAGAACAGTTCCAATTCCAAATTAAACATCACAAGTCAATTAGTCATAAGTCCATGCTTCAGAAAATGCATAATATGAGTGTAAAAGAGAATCAAAAGTAGAAATATTGGTAAATGCAGCCAAGCCACAGCTCAGGGAGCAGTAGGTACATGTAATAGCTACACTAAAGATTCAGAAGATCAATTGATATCTTTTGGTAAAAAGAATAAGCCATGGCCAAGGATGGCGCCTCTTAGAGGCTAAGAAAGGGTAGTCATATTCCTACCTTTCTCAACGAATAATGTAAGTGTTGATTTTAACCACTTGAATACAAATAAAAATAGTAAAAAGGTTATGTTTATCATAGTTGGCCCCTCAATGATTCTATTTAAATCTCCATCCCTGGAATGTGTAAGATATTCGGAAAATGAAAACTTCTTATGCTATCTTGACAATGAGCCTAAGAGGCTCGATACAGGATAACATGTATCCTATTTATGCTTTATAGCACTCTTCCAATTCAACTAATATTTATCTTTATTTATATACTATGCAGACAATCTTCTAGCTATGTTTCATACCAAGTCGAATATGTGACATGCTGAGCAAACTCTGTATTTTTAGTAACTAACCATTATCTCTTGTTATCAAAATATCACCTGAATAAATTGAAACAGCAAGCACAATCATTTTTTGGTTCAAGATTCTTCTTTGGGGCAATCTTGTTTTTGTCATTAAGCTGACATATAGTTTCATCTCTGCCATGCATTTTTATCACACTTCAGTTTTGCAATACTTTCTCAAATGCTTGATCATTTTCCCATCTTTTGTTATTTTCAGCATCATGCCATTAGAGTAAAGTGTTTTCAACTCACAAATACAAGCACAATACTGCAATATATGTGAATAGCAACAATATATACTTAAGGATGTGAACAGTTTTTCAGTTGTGGAGGATTTACCCACTTTTAGTGAGTCGTGACCAATATGTGGTATGCTTTTGTTCAGTCAAACTCGGTAACTTAATAGTTCACCGGTCACCATAACAGAATGGCAAATATAAACAGACAATTAACGAGAGAGTTGCAAAAAAAAGGTGGTAAGAATGGAATGCAGAAAAGGAGGGCTCAATAGCACAGGCAAAATCATCATGTTAAATGCACAATTCACTGGCGTATTCTGGAAAAAATTTTGAAACAGAAAACAAATCCAACAAACCCAAAACTTCTGATAAATCATTGTTCCCGATTTCATTTATAAAGTTATGCACATGAAGTAACAGTTTATAGTAAAAGGAGATACAATACCTGCACAGGAGGTGCAACAGAAGCAACTGAATTACTTTTCCATGATGTTGTTCCTGGTGGAGGTGGCTGGCTACTAGGATAGGAATAGCCAGACGGCGTGTTAACAGCTCCACTATCTGCATTACTGCTCCCAGCAACTGGATTGCTAGCATTTGGTACAGGTTGATTGTAATAGTATGGCCACTGGTTATACTGCTGCTGATATGGTACAGAATTGGCAGGCATTGACGTAGAACTCTGGTGCGCATTTGTATCAGATGATGAATAGCTCTGATATGGCTGGGCATAATTATTCCCTGTGCTTCCACCATTCCATGTGTTGTTCTGATAATAGTAGCTGCTGCTTCCATATCCTGACACAGTCTGATGACCCCCAGCATTGTAATATGTGTTACTTGTAGGATCAATGTAAGACCCTGAATTTTGAAATGAAGTAAGAGGCTGATAAGCTGCACCTGGATGTTGGTTTGCTCCTTGCTGGACAGAAGAATCATTTGTAGCTTGTGGGTAGCCATAATAGTAGTTGGCATATTCTACAGGGCTGTAGCCGTGTTGAACTGAACTAGTGTAAGTAACATGAGAATGAGTTGCATCTGTCATCCCCATACTCGATTGGGCACCATGAGGCACACTGCTTCCTACATTTTGATTCAGTCCTGAAACGGATACATCCCTTTGTGGATCATAGTAAACCGTATCTTGGCTAGGTTTGTCTACCGAATTGTTCCATGCACCCGTTGCTGACACAGTCGCTGAGGACCATAAATTATGACTGGAAGATAGAGGTGGATAAGGAGATGGATTTGTCTGTCCCATACCGACGACCTGCCATATACCAAATAAAGTGGTCATGTTCAGTGAACATGTGTACTTCCAATCTAAATTGTGATTCCAGAATGGTTAAAGATATTCAAATTCAAAGCAGTGAAAATTCACTGGTTAGAAAATGATTTGACTAGACTTCCATAAGATTAGATACTCAATAACCTAAGTTCTAGAAAGTAACTGAAGCATAGTGAAGCACCCATGACTTTTAAATATCAGATAACACATTTGAGAGGATAAAAATGGCACAAATACAAGTCTGAGAGAAATCTTCATCAGTTATTCAATGAGTTCTAAAATCCAATCCATGGCACAGTAAATTGCACGCATAATCATCAATCTCATTAAAGAAAATACGCTCCTCTACTCCTGATTACACCCAAATCCACAGCAAAACGCAATCACATCATAATCAATGGAGATTAGTTGGAATCAAACCAGAAGCTAAATTTGCAATAAAAAAAATACACAAACGTGTGCCCAGAAACATCGGTACCTCAGCGTGCGGGGCGTCGGATCCAGCGGCCGCCCCGGCAGCGTGGCTCGCCATCCTCCCGGAGCTCCAACCCTAACAGCCAGTCAACCGCCACAAGCGCGCGCCGCGCGCGATTCGATCCGTGGCGAGGAGGAGGAACGGATCGGATGCGGCGAACAAGAGACACGGAGAGGTGCAATTTGAAGCCAAACTGCGAATCACGTGCGTAAGCCGCGCGGCGAAATTTGTTTTTGCTTTGGACCGAGGAAGTTTTCCCTTCCGCGGAAAGCGAGGAGATGACGCGGGGAACGTAACAGGGTTCCTGCCCTTTTCGGGCGCGTCCCGTTGCGGGTTAGGTTCGGGTGTCGTCAACGCCCCGCGCCGCGCCGCCCCGCCCCGCCCCGCCTCGCGACGCCCCGGGTAGCAAGCGTATTGTTGGAGTCGGAGCTGTTCGCGAGGCGGCGATGGCTTCGCGGAGGGGGAGCGTGCGTGGTGGAAGCGGCGAGGCCGGAGATGTGGGAGGCGCTGGGAGTCAGGGAAAACGGGTTGAGGAGGCGAGCTGGGCAAGGGCTGCGATTCCCGGTCTTCTCAGGCGAGATGGGCGGAGACAGCCCACGAATACGGTGGTGGTAGTCGCCTCCGCCGGAAGCACCGTGAGGACTGAAGAGGAAGGGAGAGAGAGGCGAGAGTAACTACAAATTCACGGCGTTGCCGTGGAAATCCGAGGCACAGCAATGCATGCGTCAAAAAAAAAAAAGACTATATAAAGTTATAGAAAATCGATAAAAGATATAAATAAAATGTGTTACTAGATTATGATGTGGTATGGAATTTAGTGGGTTTTTTCATGCATGTCAAGAGGATTATGACGTGGTATGAAATTTAGTGAGTTTTTTCATGCATGTCAAGAGGAGAAATAGACGGTGAAGAACTCCAATTTAAATATCTACAAGACTCCATTAATCTGATTTTAGAATCTTTTTAAAAACTTCAAAAATTAAAAACTGAAATCTCCTTTTCAAAAAGGGTTCTATTGAAATTTAAATCTTTCCTCTCCCCAAACAGCTCAGTTCCAAAAATCACGAAATTAATGAGTTGCAGAAAAATAATGAGAAGAGAGTTTTTTTTTTTTGAACAGTACTCCCTCCAGGTTCTAAAAGAGTGTCGTTTTGAACATCGACACGGTCTCCTAAACATAAGTTTGACTAATGTTTTTGTTAGAATAAAAATAAATATTATAAAAATTTTATATTTTTATAATAGTACTTGTTAAAACAGATCTATACATATGACTTTCAATATTCAAAACTAAATCATATAAAAGTTATATATAATCAAAATTTTAAAAGTTTGACTTCTAACTTTTTTAAAACAACACTCTTTAAGAACCTAGAGGAAGTATCTGTTCATGTACTACACACCACTGCACACTCACATCTTACATACATTAATAGATCTACAACTACACACAGACTAGAAGACCGCGTCCCTTGAAAGATCACCAGAGCCCTGCTCCATAAGCGACGGGCATGAATGAGAAAAGAGTTGAAATGAGTAGACAGGAGGCGTTTCATTTAGATAAAGCTTAATATACATGGCTATCTAATCAGATCTAATATGGCAATTTTAGTAACAGTGAAATGAAAGTTTTAAAGTGGAAATGGCCTAAGCATTTGGGATGCTGACAGAAAATAGGCCCATGGTTACGGTACCATTCGTCAGAGTCGCAAATAATTGTCGTGCTAGCTTAATAAGCTGTCACCATAGTCGCAAATATTTGTAAACAGTACATTGGAAGCAATTGCTTGATTTTAGCTTCGATTCTACAATACATAAGTTGGAACCAACTTGATTATACAGTACTTGGCCTCTACGGAAACCTTCGCATTGGCATACGCTCACTGAGCCGCCTCAAGCAATCAGTCTGACATTGTTTTCTCAGCCACAGGATAAAACTGGAATCACCACTGGCACACCCCCAACAACCATACTAGCACAAGTTGCAACCATCTGATTATACGTTGCTTGTTCATAGCATAGGAGCCCAAATATAACATCTCGAGCGATTATTTTTTGAGGCTCTCACAACCACGGAATGGAAGCTTTAATCACCGCTGGCACACCCCCTGCATCCGCAGTGGACGCATTCTATCACCTTCTCCTCCCTGAGGTGCTTTGGCACCCTGCAGACGCAAGTGGTCGCGAAGTTGTGGTCTCGTGTCTGTATACAGCGGAGGCAACAGAGGCGCTCATAACCTGGCTGCAAAAGGACTCGAAAGAAAACTAATTAGTCATGATCCAGAGAATTGAGTAATAGAATCCAAATATTAATCAAACAGCCCAAGCCTAGATGCATACTAGTGTGGTTCAGCGTATGTAGCAAAAGGACAGTGACTAGTGAGATAAGGTATCTAGCGAGTGAAGGTCGCTAAAGATTGTACCTCTGGAAATTCCAAATGAAAGACAAAGACACCCACAATTGCAAAGCTACAAAAGTTAACAACCAAAGCTTTTAATCTTTCATGGTGGAATGACACTTACAGAAACTTGAAATTGCATGAAGCAAGCATTGAATTGTGTTTAATATGGCTCGTCTTTAAGTAAAGATACACAATGCAAAGGGTGCATCTGAAAAAATATTATACCACTTGCTGTGTTTCTAGTTGTTCACTTGATGAAGATGGCCTAAATAAATTCTAAAAAACTTCTATAAACCATCAAAACAAAGCATGAGTACTTAAGAGTATGTTTACCGACCTTTTTCCACTTCGCTATGAGATTGCGATCTGCATAACCTTGGTCCAAGCAAAACTCATATAATTCTTTTGATATTTCCTTCCTTCGATAGTAAAGATCATATATGTAACGACTCTTTTGATGAGAAATACGGAAGATTGGCCAAAGAGCTTCACACTTCCTCTTCCCATCATGTGGATCATTTTCAGCTGCAAGAGAAAATCATGTTACTATTCCTATAAGAGAACGTGTGAAGGAAAACAATATATGGTGCATTTAAGTGTGCACACCTTCCCTCATTTTGGCCTCCAGATCACGAAGCGTCGGCTCAATAAGCTCCCATCCTTCAGGATATTTCACACGGCTTGTCTTTATTTTAGGCATATTGCCTCAAATCTGTGGGATAAACAAATTAGAGAGAAACAAAAGTAGTCTGGATTCATAATGCTCAGTATATACATTAGGATGATCTATACATCTACAGTTTGCATACAGAAGCACCTCCAAGCAGCATTGTCGAATTGCAAGTAATGATTTGTACGATTCTGAACAAACTGCTAACCGTCACAAAATGGTCTAATAACAATTTACTATATAGATCTAAAATTGGGCGCTAGATTACCATATGCTGCAAGAACTGTTTTTTCATAATATATGTAGAGTATAATGTGAAATATTTTGCAAACATTAAACCTGAAATTGGTTTGCTATGGTATATAGTCGAATGTAATTGATAGCAGCAGACACTGATTAGTAGGCAAAAATACATCCACCAAAAAAATATCCCAATCCCAGAAGCCTGAAAATGACCTGTGCCTGGCTCAAGCCAACAGTGCTCACCTGGGTAGCAAGATAGCGACAGTAAACAAACTGCAGCTGATCCAGACTTTAGATTCAAATATTTTTCAGCATTAAGAAACTCAACTGCCTCAGACTGGTAAACTAATACGAGACAACCTGTGGAGTGCCTAAGAGAAACTGGACTTTTCCGAGGCTGGACTGGGAAACACTCACCGCTTCACCAGTCGCTACCGCTTCACCAGTCGCCACTCACAACAACAAAGCCTTTAGTCTCAAGAAACTTAGGGTAAGCTAGAGTTGAAACCCAACAAGAGCTACTAATAACAAGGGAAAGAAAGAGAAAAGGAAAATAAATGCAAGCCTATTCAGTTATTCTCTCCTCACAATAAAGAATCACCACTCAAATGCAAGCAAAACCATCATGCAAGTAAAATATATAGGCCCTGTATGGGACAGCAAGAACTGAGATAATTTAAACTTTAAAGCATATGGTATCATAAAAAAAGGTGCTACTAATATAATCAGCCTGCATCAATTTCCTCAAAAAATTCAGCCAAAGGCTCAGGCTATTCTCAATACTGAACTTTGGAGGTTGAAGGTGATTGAACTTCATCACATGTACTGGCAGATCTGTTCATTTTTCTGCACAGAAATGCAGAAATATGCCATTCAGCTGCCCTAGTTGCCTTTCACATGTATTGATTTTTCTCTAGTCACCTTTCAGTTGAGTTAGCAAGGTGAATGGTTTCAGATTGAACCTTATCCCCGTGTGCAGCAATGACATAATTTTGCATTTCTTGGCACAAAAATGACTGTATGCATCCTGCCAAAACATATGATGAGTCACCTTCAACCTCTAAAGTTCAGTCCTGAGAATATCCTGAACCAGAATCTGATTTTTTTTTTCGAGGAAATAGATGGAAAAATGGAGACTGGTTGTAATAGTAGCACTTTTTTATGAAATTGTATGCTTCAAATTGTCTCAGTTCTTGCTTCAATTTTGTATCAACTAATGCTTAAGAAAATGCTAATCATAAATTGTTGAAAGACGGGCAAATGTAGCAGTTAAAATTTGAAGATTTTCAATAAATCAGCCAGAATACAATGAAATGTACATCTAAAGTAACAAAAAGAGGGTGCAGATAATGTCTTTTGCGCATATTCAGCAACCAAACAAGTCATCATCTGCCTCTGGGGTATACATGTCCTTTCACACTTAGGACAGATAACCTCCCTACAAAAAATCAGGGTTAGGCAGCAGCTTCTCCAGGTAGTCAGCTACTCAGTATATCTTGTGCATAGTTTAGCTCAGAACCTAACAGATACATGGTTCTATAAAATTGGACAGTAATGTTTTGTCTATGCAGCGAATGAGCACAACATTCACAAGCAAGTAAAGTTGTGTTTGATTTGGAGACAAGGTAGGATGTGATGGACCTGGTTCTTGTTTAGTTGGAGGGATGGGATGTTCCCCATTTTTTTCGACGGAGGGATGGGGATGGGACAGGTGCAAATGTTCACCTCCTCACAAAGTTGTCAATTTACCCTGTGTTAGTGCTCTTTCCTCTTTATTGCTGAATTCTTGTCAGTATTTTATGTTTTTGGCATAACCATTTCATTCTTGTGCATTTTTATGATTAGGTAATCAAATCTCATCCCATCCCTTCCATCCATTGGTCTATAGCAAGATAATACCTACTCTCCTTGTACTTCTTTTCGACTCGGTAATCATGGCCATCATTGACAACAGTATATATATCAGTGGCAACACAAATTATCTCGGAGAACAGGGAACCTGTTGCCATGTCATACACTCATACTCAGCCACAAATCACAAATATCAAACCATATACTCATGCTACTGCGATGTTTCGAAATTATCAAGGACAGTTTTTTGGAGCCTACGTTTACTAACAACTTAAATATGGCATTAAGCACAAAGCTTTGGAGCCTGCGGTTTACTGACCAAATAAACATGGATAAACACAAATCGCGTCTATTGGTTCACATCTAAAGGTGAAGAAACTGAAAAAAAAAACATACAAGGTGCTAGGGTTAGGTTACCTTGGCGAACAAAGACGAGATCCAGCAGACAAGGAGGATGCGGAGACGAGCAGCAAACGATGGGAGAGAGGAGGGCGCGCGGCGGCGTCTCTGAGCTCCCCTCCTCCGATGCTTGCAGAGCAGGGCACGCGACTCCCCTTGGCCGAGAGAGGAAGGCGCAACCGCGCAAGCCTTCCCCAGTCCCCAACGATGCGTGCAGGAGAGGAGGGAGGCGCTGCGGGCGTTTCTTGGCAGAAGGCGGCTCCAGAGTCGATGCGGCCTCCCCCTTCGGTTCTGGGGCTCTGGGCTGTATTTGGGCCTTCCCCCTTTTCCTTTCTTTCCCGCACGGCGAGAAGGTAAAAATATTTTGGCAACTCTATTTTTGCAAGGATTTGTCAGGAGCTCGAGATTGAAAAGAAATTAGTTCATTTTATTTTCCATTTCTCTAAATACCCCCAAATCCCTTGAGAAAATAGAGTTGTCAAACTCACCCTAAAAGGTCAGTTTGTTTTCCATAAAAGCTAACACGCAGACAGGTTGTCCTCACGAGGAATGAGAGGCCCATTCGCTTCATCGCCGCCGTCGGCCGCTGAGGTTAGGCTGGTGTCACCAAATATGTGTGTTTCCGCACTGTACACAGAACGAAGTTTAAAATATAGATGGCGACATAGGCGAGTTGGTGACACCAACCTTAGGATGGGTTTTTTTTTTTTTTGAAACAGAAACTTACAATAACATTAACACACATGTCCAGGTTTATCCTTGGACAACAACAAAGAGATAAAGTCCGGCGCCTGGCTCATAAATTCATGAGAGTCGGGAGTAAGAAAACAAGCACCATATGTAGCCAAGGAGTCAGCAGCTTTATTACAGGATCTAGGGCATACAGAAATATTACACTCATTAAACTGCCAATATATTAGATCGCGGATCAACAAAAACATAGCTTCATATGGGCTTCGGTCCATCTCCGATGATTTAAGCGCACGGCCCAAAATAGAAGCATCTGTCTCTAAAATCACTTTTGTCATCCCCAGCTGTACACAATGCTGCAAGCTATAGAGGGCCGCCATCGCCTCAGCATGTAGGGAAGAAGCAGCTCGAGAAATATTTCCAGAGCCTCCTTCAAAGAATTTACCTGCATTATTTCGCACAATAAACCCCCATCCACCTTTGTTTGTATCAGGAAAAAAAATGCATCAATATTAATTTTATATGTGTCATTTGGGGGTGGACTCCAGACTTCTTTCTTTTTAGATTTAATCTCCTTCCCATCCACATTTATCTGTTCGAGCTCCATCAGAAAGTAGTTCACTGTGTTGCAGATTTCAGTAGCACTAGTTATTTTCTCCCCTACGTTTGCCTTATTCCGAGATGACCACCATCTCCAAAGCAGCACCCAAACTTTTAGTTGCTCCTTCTCCTGTAGAGACCAAATCCTCTCAATCATCTCCTTGCCAGACTTGCATGTTTGCAAAAATTCTCGAATGTGTTCCATGCACAACTCCCTCCAACACGCCTTGACACCTTTACATTTAAAGAACAGATGACCGCAATCTTCATCCAATCTGTAACGGACAGGGCACCGAATATCAATATCAACACCCCGCCTAGCAATATTTTTTCTCACAGGCAAGCTGTTATGTGCAAAACGCCACAGGAACATCTTGATCTTGTTTGGGAGTTTAAGCTGCCACAATCTTTCCCACCTAAAGGCATCAGTGGTTTGACTTGACGCGTTTGATGTGGATGCATCATTCCCTTTTTGTTGGTCTCGTAACTGAACTGCAAGCTTGTATGCTGATTTTACAGAGAAACGGCCCTTTGAGTCATAGTGCCAAGCTGGCCAATCTGTATATTCATCATTGGTTGGTATTCTAAGGATTGCCTCAGCATCCTCAGGCCAGAAAACATCTCTAACAAGTCGGTCATCCCATGCCCCTGAGCTCGGGTCCAGGAGATTAGAAACTCTTGTAAGAAGAGAATTGCCTCTTGGAGTTATAGGCCTTCTAGTGATTCCCCTCGGGATCCACGGATCAGACCAAATATTCACATTAGAACCAGCCCCAATTCTCCATATCACTCCTTCTCTTAGTAACTCAATTCCACGAATTATGCTTCTCCAAGTGTAAGAAATCCCATTTCGAGCCTTAAGATGCATGCATTAGGAAAATATTTTGCCTTAAGAACTCTTCCACACAAAGTATCTGGTTCTGTAAGAAGCCTCCAAGCCTGCCGGGACAGCATTGCTAAGTTAAAATGATGGAGATCTCGAAATCCCAGCCCTCCCTTTTTCTTTGATAGTGTAAGCTTCTCCCAACTGAGCCAATGGATCTTGTTAATTTTATCTTGTTGGCTCCACCAGTACCTTCCAATCATGGAGCTTAATTCATCACAAAAGCTTTTAGTAAGATAGAAACATGACATTGCATAGGTCGGGATGGCTTGGGCCACTGCCTTGACAAGTATCTCTTTACCAGCTTTAGATAACAGCTTCTGTTGCCAACCTTGAATCCTTGCCCATATCTTTTGTTTGATATATTCAAAGGCCTTCTTTCTAGACTAGGGTTGACACACAGGTTGCCAGTCGGCGGTGGAGGCGGCGGGGTTGCAGGGGCGGAGCTAGGAATTCAAGTTAGGAGGGACTAGCGTCAACAAGTAACGAGAAAATATAAAAACAGTGACTTTTTTCACGAAGTTAACAAACATTGCATCATTTAATTATACAAATATAGATAAATAACTACTTATTACTACACAATATTAGCGGAAGATGCACCTAGAATCATGATTAGTAGAAAAAATAGACTCAAAACTCATCATTTGTAGTAAAAATGGAGGACATATTATGTAATTTTGGGAGTCAGGGGGCTCCCTCACCCCCTCCGACACTGGCGGAGAGCCACCATAGCCGGACAACGAATGACGGATAGTGGGTGGTGGAGGTGGCGGTGAGGAGGAGGTCAGTGAGTGGTGTAGACGACGATGAGGTTAGTGGTGGTTGTGGCAGAGGACGTCGGTGGTTGCGGAGAAGGACCGGCGAGGTTAGCGGTGGGAGATGGTGGCAGGTAGCAACAAAGGTGCCAGCAGCAAAGCGAGGTGGCGCTGGCGGTGGGAGTGATAGGTCACACGCTTGATAACCACGTGACGTGACCCATCGCGTCTTAACCTCGTCCTGTCGCCTTTTTTTGCCCTACAACTTCTCCCTTTGATTGTAGACTATCACGTTAGTTTTTTCACACCTTTTCCTTTCTCCCGTTTGTTTATTTATTTCTTATTACTGCACTTTTTGCCAGTATTTTTTCCTTTTATCTTCAATTTGTTTTATTTCTTTATTTTATTTACTTTCTACAATTTTTCTATCTTGATAGGTTGAATATGGTGTGCTTGCATTTGAAGTTTGAGTTTTCCTCTTATGAAGGAAGAAGATTTTTATTTATGAAAGTGGATAGTTTTCATATGAAGGTGAATATATAGATTATTAATTAGAAGGATATTATTTTTTTCCTGCTCTCTTCGTCTTAAAATATAAAGTTTTTTTAGCTTTGCAATAAATTCATTGATTGTCCGATGCATGTGTTTTGCATATATGTATAGGTTTATTAATATCCATCTGAAATATAGGTTCGAACTGTAGCAATACAAATGCCCGACTAAAACCCAATTTATGCACATTGGCCACTTCTTGACTCGTAACGCACTTGAACTAGATTAATCCTGATAGTCCGTCAAGTGTCCCAAAGGCCCTCGATGTCGCTATAATCCAAGGAACCCACGATCATACGCGTAAAGCTCTCGATGGAGCCACGGTCGTATTTATCAATTATTTTTTACATGAAAAAATTCGTCCAATGCGGACTTTAAATGATCATTTGATCAGTATACGTGCTCCCCTCCATTTAGTGGTAATTTGTAGGCACTCTCGACGAAGATTGGGGTTCTTTATCGATCACCTAAGATCATAGATGACCATACGGAAAACAGATCGAATTGCAAAATGTGTGCCCATCCATCAACAGTATATGATTCATAAGCTCACATTTTAGGTGTTTTGTCATCATATCGCAACAAAAACACAACTCAGTTATGAACACCCCAATTTACATTGCCACAACCACTCAGTAGCCCCCAAGGATTAGTCCACAGTCCACCAAATGAGCCGCTTCCACGTTAAGTGCATCAAGCCACTGATATACCTACGTGGCCTTCCCTTCCACATTGAAGCATTGGAAACGCACGCCCTTATCATTGCTCCTCAGCTTCCTCCTCTTCCTCTTCCTCCTCTTCGTTACCTTCATCGTCCGAAGAAGATGACGACGAGGAGTCTGAATGAGACAATTCTTTGTCTTTCTTCGGCTCCACGGCGGCAGGTGGAGCAGCAGGGGCCGGTGGATCTGGCGGCATCGACGTGAGGAAGCCCAGCGTCATGACGACGTCGGCCATCAGTGGTCGCACGGAGTCCTCCTCCTGCAAGCACATCGCAGCCATGGCGACCACCTGGTTCAACGCTTTGGCTGGGTACTCCTTTTTTATGAGTGGATCAACCAGCTCATGATATCTCTTCTGGTCTTTGAACATCGGCATGGCCTGAAAATGTGGCATGCAGATGAAAATGCAGCTGATGATCAAAGCAATGCTTAAGGTTATGCAAATGCCATCAATACTAAGGCGAGAAGCAAACATACGAAAAGAAGCAAATCGAAATTCAGAGTCAAGAGTTCTGTCTATTTCGCACTGTCAGAAATTTGTATCATGCCATCCTGACTTACCCAGGTGACCACATTCTGCTCGTCCACCGGTTTGCTAGTGTCGACGGCCCTCCTCCCGGAGATGAGCTGCACCAGCACCACCCCGAAGCTGTACACGTCGGACTTCATGGTGGCCTGGCCGCTCCGGTCGTACTCCGGCGCGCAGCAGCCGAAGGAGCCCATCATGGGCGATGCCACCGGCATGTTGCCGCCGCCCGCCTGGCCGAGCTGCGCGAGCCCGAAGTCGGAGAGCTTGGGCGTCAAGCTGCCGTCGAGAAGGATGTGGGAGGCCTTGAATTCCCCGTACACCACCGGCGGGTTCGCTGTCTCGTGCAGGTACTCCAGCCCCTGCGCCGCGCCGTGCGCCACTTTCATCCGCGTGCACCAGTCCATGGGCTTCTTGTCCGCCGGCAAGTCTGAGCAGCGACGGACGAACAAGATACCATTCTCAGCACCGCACCGTGTAAGCAATCTTGCAGGACTGGAGTCCGTGTGGTGCACGCACGTACGTACCGAACAGGTGGTCTTCCAAGGTGCCGGCGGGCACGGACTCGTACACCAGCAGCCGCTGGTCTCCGTCGGCGCAGTACCCGACGATGTCGACGAGGTTCTCGTGGTGGAGCTGGCTGAGCTTCGCGACCCCGGTCAGGAACGCCTTGTTGTCCTGGAAGCCGTGCTTGTCCAGCTGCTTGATGGCCACGGTCTGCTGACGGTGCGATGCAGAGGCAAGCAGCCATGCTTATTGGTCGTTCAGAGGTCAACCCAATTTGCGAGGTGGTTGTACGTACCTGGCCGCTCTTCTCTAGCCGGCCCTTGTAGACGCGGAAGAAGCCGCCTTCCCCGACGAGGTTGTACGGCGTGAAATGGTCCGTGGCGGCGGCGAGCTCGCGGAACGCGAACGCCTGCGCCGTGATGGCGAGCCGCAGCGACGCGTCCTCGACGGAAGCCCGGTCCGCGTTGTTGGCTGCACCGCGGAACCAAATTCGCTGGGCGCTATTACTAATTAATTAATCTGGACTGGACGTGATATTGTGATAACGTATGCAAGCGAGATCATCAGGAAACCGAATTAAGCGGCGGGCTAGCTAGCTGTCTCACCGCCGCCGGGCTTGGGCGGCGCGGCGGCCGCGGGCGCCGGGGAGTACGCGGCGGGCGCCTGCACGGCGGGGGGCGGCGTCATGTTGAACGCCGGGGCCGCCGCCGCCGCCGGGCTCTCCGCGTCGGCGTCGTCATCCTTGCTCTTTCCGCCGCCGAAGCACGGAAAGCAGCTC
Organism: Paspalum notatum; assembly: GCA_022530915.1. NCBI lineage: Eukaryota > Viridiplantae > Streptophyta > Magnoliopsida > Poales > Poaceae > Paspalum > Paspalum notatum. The sequence continues at coordinate 34,075,438 of CM039692.1, forward strand.
ATCTTCCCTTTCCCCCTGCGCTTCCCCGTGGCTGCCACCTTGAGGGCGCCGGGCGGGCGGGTGGGTGTCGGGCGGGCCGCGAGCGGGCGAGCGACGACTCGACCAGCAGGCCAAGAACAGAGGGCGGGCACGAACACGCGCACGGACCGAGCCGCCGGCCGCCGTCACCGCGCGCCGACCATGCCCCAACGGCCTCTCAGCTAGCACCGGCGCGGCGTCTCCACTTCATGGAACGCCATGCCCCGGCCGGCTCGCCGCGCGCGTACGTGTCAAGCGAACCCGGACGGCGTGGCTTGGCTCGCTCGCTCAGGCGGCCGGAGAAGGGGACGTACGTACGGGACCACCGCGGGGAGACGGTCGGTGTCGATGTCGATGGCGATGGCGATGGCAATGGAAGGAAGGCCTTGGAGATCGAGGGATCCAAGGGCCTTCCCAGAGAGAGGGGGATCGGGGGAGGAGACCGTACCGATGGAGAGGGGAGGCGGGAGGAGGGGGAGGCTAAGTTTGGTGCTGGACACCGAAGAGCGCTCCATAAACGAGGGGCTGGGAGGGAACGTGCACGCCACGCACGTAGCATTTGAAGCGAGCCGGGAACGGAGGCACCGCAGCGCATCGTTCCTGCCGGTTGCCGTTGCATGTTCACTCTTGCCAAGTTGCCAGCCGGGACGCTTCGCCGGGCGCGTATGGCTGACTGTGAACCTTTGCTGAATGAATGGGGTTCGTTCTAGCTTGTCCGGAATAACTCCGGCAAGGAAGTGGAGAGTGACGGTTCCTCGCGTTCTTCAATTGCCTGTTGTGATGGATGGAAACTGACGTGTCTGATCAGATTCATGTTTGTTCCTGGTTTTCCTCTCTTTAGTCATTTTGGTTCTTTAGCAGTTTATATGCGTTCGTGGAGAGCATTTGTTGCCAGGCTTTGGTAGCAGCGATTCCCTAACTTTAATCTGCTAAGCTAATCGTTGTGGATCCAGCCAAACCATTGCGCGTCCGTTCAATCATTCGGTTCAGTCCACAGGAAGAGCCCAGTTAGTGGTACTGCATAGCACAGCCACGTCGCTCTTCATTTCATCGTTTGCACGAGCAGCCGGCCGCACGGCGTTCCCACCCCCCAAGTCGTCAGCACGATCACCAGCTGCCTGCGGCAGAACAACTCAGCGGCCATGCTCGCCACCACACTTTTCTGGGCTACAAAGCTCGCAACGGAAACGAAGAACCAAACCGATGGGAGACGACGACCACCGGCAGATCTCTCGGTGCAAATACGTGTGCGCCGCAGGGTGGAGTCGGAACCGGCGCCGATGGCACGGCAGATGGGACCGAAACGCCAGCCCCCGCGGCGCGAGGTTCGTTCTGCGCCCCCAGAACAAGGCCGCCAAGAGTAGAACATCTCTTGGAGCCGAAAGAAGAGGCGACGAGAGAAACCATCGATTTTTTTTAAAAAAAAAATCACAAAGACAAGAACAGCAAGAGCTTCTGCGAACATAAAGAGAGAGAGATTAAACGGACGCAGCTATAGAGCTCCGGTGACCGTACGTAGCCGGGGCAGGCAAACGAAGGATCCATGGCGGCGGCGGCGGTAGAGTGAGCAAGCTATGGATTTCGGGGAAGAAGCCGCGCCTTTATATCGGCGAGCCGGGTGGCCCTAGAAGCCCTAATCTCGGATGAGAATGGGCCGGCCCAACAAACTACTTATGGGCCCTATGATTATTATGCAAGAAACTGGAATTTCCATGTTTTTAACGAAACTTCTAAACAGCGCTCGAGTGTGTTTTTATCAACGGATCGCTCAATTCTTTCTGTTTGGATTTTTTTGGTGCTGGCGGGCTTTGCTTGTTCGTCTATTGACCTAGAAAATTGATTGACGCCTAAAAAAACCGTCTCAAATGTTCTATAGTTAGTCCCTATTTTTAATTGTTTTTTGCAAAAAAAAAACTGGAAAAAAATGTAGAAATATACTTATCCCGACAACAGAAACGGTGAGATCAAACTCCACCAATTGTACCAACGTGCGTTCATTTTTTGCAATGACGAGATATCCTTGTTTTTTCAAAGCATATCTCCAAAAAAAATCATAAAGTTTCCATAATAACTCAAATGAGGATAAAAAACTTGTCGAAGATTTATTTAGCTTAATGAAATCTGCAATATTTTTTAGTGTCTTCATATTCCGGTGAGTCTTCCAAATAAGTAGAGCAAGGTTGGGCAACCGCTGAGTGAAATGGATCCACCGTCTCAAAAGTTGGTTTGAGATGTACCAAGTAGGTCTCCAAAGTCAAAAAACCTAAACTCAGATCATTAAAGTTAGCTTTTATATCATCCAAATCCTAACGTGTACGATCTCAATCCGTTAAGCCATATAACAGGCTGCGCTGTCCGGTATGAACTCCAATGCTATCCCAGGTCCACGTATCGGCCTCTTCCTCCACCCTCTCTCCGCGCGTCAGCAGCCGTGGCTTTGCTGATTCGCACGCGAGCACACAATTATCAGCTGATTCGCATGGCTTTGCTGATCATCCAATTTTCCAACCCAACAAAGGCTAACATTGCCAAACGCGGAACATACGCACAAAAACAAAGTACCGTAGTTACTGAATCAAAATTAGACCCAAAAAAACACAAGGGGAAAGAAACAGAGGTGTCCCCCCCGCCACCTTCTAGTGCCGCTCAGGTCAGCGACGACATCCTGGGACTGGGAGGCTGCGAGTGCCGCCTCACTCTCCCCGCCGCCACCTTGCTCGGCGACGAGGCGCTCGGCTTGTTGTCCGCGAACGCCAGGGACATGCGCTTCTTGGCTGAAGACGGCGAGGGTAGCTGCAGCGGCGCTGGCCCGCTCTCAGGGGCGTCGAACACGTCCGCGACGGCCAATGCCGACGGGCTTTGGCATCCGATCTTGGCCCTCACGGACTTGGTCGGCTGCATGTAGCTGGGAGTCACCGGCGCGCCAGCGTCGTCTCCGGCGGGCGTGGCCGCGGCGGCGCTTCCCAGGCTCAGCCTTCTCGGGAGCTCCGCCCGCAGGCTCGTCGTGCGCCTTAGTGTCGGGGCGGCGTCCTTGCCGGCCGAGCGCGGGCTGCTCACCGCGCGCTCCTGGCTGCTCCGCGGGCGGCGCTCCGTCTGCTGGCTGGGCGCGCGCGCCAGGCCGCTGGAAGGGTGGAGCGGGCTGCCGCTGCCGCTGCGCCTGGGGCTCGCCGGCACCGCGCGGCGCGGGCTGCTCACCGACAGTTCCTGGCTGCTCGCCGAGCGCTCCTGGCTGCTCCGCGGCCGTCGGTCGGGCTGCAGGCTCTTGGTGCGCTGCAGGCCGCTGGCAGCGTGGTGGAGCGGGCCGCTCCTCGGGCTCGCCGGCACGCCGGTCGTCCTCCCAGAGAGCGAGGGCGACCGCGGCGGGGGCGTCGACGGGGACGGCAGCGACGGCCAGCTGGGCGGGCGGAAGGGCTTGCTGCCCCCCCTTGGCGTCGTCGTCGTGGTCGTGGACGTGGGTATCAGGATCGAGACGGCCACCCGATGCTGCCGCCCGGCGCTTCTCGCGGCGGCGCGGCCATCGTCTGGCGCCGTCGTGGACGTGGGTATCAGGATCGAGACGGCCACCCGATGCTGCCGCCCGGCGCTTCTCGCGGCGGCGCGGCCATCGTCTGGCGCCGCCGCCGTCTGGTTCTCCCATGGCCTCGCGGCCGCCATCCAGCGCTCCGTCCAGCCCCAGCCCCAGTTCGGGTTGCCGGGGTCCATGAACGTCGGAGCCGGCGCAGCTCCTCGCGCGGAAGAAGGGTTCCTGTTCCTCCACTGCGCGCGCGGGGATCAACGCAGAGACAGAATTCAGAGAAAGAACCAGAATTCAGAGAAAGATCCCGCGATCTGCGTGTGATCAAAACTACCTGATGAGAAAATGCGTATGACAAGGCCCTTTGCCGCCTTGAAGCGGCCTCCTGCTTCATTGTCAGGACGGCCTCCATCTGCTCCTTGGACTGAAGGCTATGATCCCAGCCTTCACCAATCTGTCGTCAACAAATCCAGATTCACAATGGCAGGAGATTATATATCAGATAATGTACGTATACTGCATGACTCTTCCTAGCTTATTATAAGTTCGTTTAGCATGTAAGGTTACTCTAAACGATTGTTGCACCAAATGATGAACGCGCTGCACCTTTATTTTGTCCAGGCTCTGCTTATTGACCTTGACCTGGCTCTTGAGAGCCTTCTTGTCCTCCTCCGTCTTGAGCCTCCTCGAGTAAATCTGAGTCTGGATCCTCGTCATCGTCTGCATGCAGTACAAGGCTTCCTCGGTTTGGCGCTTGACGGTGAACCCCTCGACCAGCGACATCAGCCGACCAATCGCTCTTTCCTGCGGTGGTCGCCTTGCCTGCAATGCAAACAAATTGAAATTGCTTCGCCGGTCACTGGCGCGCGTTACAGACGACGACAACAACAAATGGCGAAGAATTTTAAAGCAGCAGGAGATGTTTCCGCGGTGTATACTAGGTAGCCCCTGCAAGCCGCCTGGATCCTGGTGGCGGCGATGTCCTCCTTTGAACGCGCGATCCACGCCGTCGGCGAGGTGACAGCGGCGCCGGCGATCGCTGCCGCTGCCGCTGCCATGGGAGCAGCGCCGGCGCCGGCCTTCGGAACCGGTGCGGCCGCCTCCGCCGCCGGGTGGCACACGCGCTCGCCTTCCTCGCACCTTATCGTCGCCATGGATTCCTCTGCGATGATCTTCTCCTCGGCATGCTGCTTGGCAGGCCATGGAGACGGTGGCTGCTGATGCTGAGGAGCCTCCGCGTCCAGGCCTGGCGCCGGCGCCGCAGAGGTGGAAGTGGAAGCACCGGACGAACTCGATTTACCGAATTGCCATATCTTCTTGAAGCTTGGTTTGTCTCTCAGCTTCGCCGCCTATGATGATGGCATATTGAGGTTTGCAATTTTCGTGGAATTAGGATCAACAGACATATTTTTCGCGTACGAGGAATCGAGTCTTTCGGGTTCGCGGTTACGCTGTTACCTTGGCTTCGGTTTCCGCATGATCAGCAGGTTCAGAAGTGCTTAGGATTTTCTGCACGGTGTCAAACCACTTCACTTTCCTCCCCATTTCTCGTGCTCCTCCTCGCACGACGCTTCAACGGCGACCGATTACGAATGGCCTAGTAAAAGCCCCCCATGAAAAGGGCCATGAAGAAGGACACAGCTCAACAAGAATGGTGATGGAAATCGCCACACGAGATCAACATGGCATGGAATTAATATGGATGCAGCACAAGAAATGCAGGCCGGGCGGGTACCTCCTCTTGCGACCGAACGAACGGAAGAACAGAGATTCGATCGGTGTCTCCTTGGGACACTTTATTTTAGGAGTGTTTGTTTACTAACCTCTTCGACCGGCGCCGGAACGGCCACGCCGGTGCTCTCCACGACGATCACTTCCGGCCTGTACGCCCGGGGGCCTCGGAACTGTTGTGATTCCAGCGCGTCGCCACCAGGTTGTTGAGCTTGTTTAGCATCTTTGTTTATTTTGGACATGTTTGAGCTTGGTTTTGTCCAGGCCGACCACGTCGGTAGGAGACTCTCAGGCGCATGCTGCGTTCATGCAGGGAGCGCTCCGGCTCTATAGGAATGGCGTATTTTGTGGTCGTGCCGTCGTGGGATGACACGGCTGTTGTGCGTCCATGCCATGCATCTAGGAGTAGATATAGTTGCATTTTCTTTGGACATTTGGCTATTTGTAGAAAGGAACTAAACAACAAAAGCGCTGTCACTTTAGCACCAAAATCACTTAGTTCATCTATTTTTATGAGAGTTTTCAAGATCACCGTCGGTGAAACTCGCACACTATCTAGTAGAGGTAAAAAACCTATTTAGAACACAATAATTCAAAAGAAAATGTATAAGAATATTGCGGTCCAATTTTACAGAAAAAATATAGAATTTACTAAAGTTAGCTTGCACGCTCTCTCTACTTCCATCCAATTTACTTTCTGCATTTGGATTCGTAGACATTGCATGTAAGTATGGACTTTGGTTTATGTTGGAAGTCATTTTATATCGAGTAGACTTCTAGTCACCCTCTAGGCAAATTGGATTGGTCGATAGAATTTTTAGTTTCAGTTTCAAAATGGAAGTACAATTCACCCCTTGGATGTCTCGATCCTTTCACAAACATGCATGATAGTTAGGGTTTCCTTATGTACACACGAAGAACCCCCCGAGAAATATTCCAAAAATAAAACCTTGACACCCTAGCAACACCACTTGATGAATTGGACATGTTCTTTACCCGATCAAAGACTTAACGAATCTAGATAAATCCACAGTGTTCATTTCTGATATTTGAACAATCACAATTCTTGAACCTCGTTGTTGAACAGATACTCTCGATCTATATTTCTACCGATGAGCATGTTGGCATTTCATTCCAAAGTCAGTTAATTATTTCATATATATTGTAACAATTGGTCTAAAGTTTTTTCTCGAATTGGATATCAAGTCCAAACCACATAGATACTGCTTTATGTCACTTCTTCAACTTAAATCTTACACGACTCCAATTTGGACTTTGGTTAAGTTAAACTAAAAATTAGCTATATAGATTTATGTAGACGTTTTTGGGCTACATTAGCTAATATATAATTGAATAAGAGAACTGTCATCTATTAGTTGCTGTTAATTGGGTTTGTCTAGCTAAGAGTTAATTGTTAGCTAAAGTGTAGGCTAAAATTTTTCTCCTCTCCGTCAGTTAGATTGTTTGGGCTGCTTTTTTTTAGCTAACAATTAGTTGCATGTATCAAACAATCCTTAAAAGTTAATATGCATGATACACAACACCGGCCCATAATGTTTACACATGGTATTAAATGTCCATCTTGGCCGTTGGTATGATGAAAAAAAGATTAGTTCTATGTCAATCACCTGGTATTTGTTTGTTCCAATTTTCCTGACCATCCAATGGAGTCCCCACGGTGCTGATTTATGTGGTAAAATATGACTGATGGACTGACGTCGACGATGAGATGTGACTGATTGATTGTTAACCCATTGATTCTGTATCTTTTTTTGTTAAATTACTACATATGTCTAAAAATACCATTTATCTAAAAAAATATGTGTTTTTTGTAATTTTTTGTCTTGTGTTATGTAAATTTGATATATGATTAACGGACTGAATTTTACCAGTTACCCTATGTAGTCGTATAAAATGTGTCTGTTAGATTGAATTTTATCATCTTAAAGAGCCATTCAACACACATCGGATGATTATAAAATATGACTAATAGTCATATATCAATCAGATCTCAGCTACGCACCTAAAAAATATTGTACAGAACCGTTCGATCACGACCCACGAGCATCAATCTATCAAAACAACCTCTACTGAAGTACAGTACCTCACAAATTGACATGTGCAAATGTCGGATCGGATCAAAATTAGATCGCGGATTGTGTAGGACGGCCCGCACCTGACCCATGTCTGCCACCGGGTCTGCCCATGCACTCTCCACGAATGTCTCAGGTCGTTTTTTTTTTGGCGTTAGGCCATTTTTTGGGTTGAGGCTGAGTTTTGAGTAAAAATCATAGTACATGTCCGGCCCGTAGATCGTCATGGATTACGGACTGTTTCCATCTATCCTGTTGTTCGGGTTGAATCGGTCGGATCATGACCGATGCCCCGGTCTATTCGCACAAGAAAAAACAGTAGTTCACTACCCTCGTTCCCTGCCCAATGCCTCAACCCCATCCTGAGAGGAAAAAAAAAAAAAGAGAATTGCTGCAGATCAGATCCTCGATCCAGCCGGAGCCCAAGCCCAACAGAACGTATTGTACGCTTCCTTCCGAACTCGGAGCGCCGATACGCGACACGGAAGCCGAGCACACTCTCCCCCCGACCTCCTCCCAGCTCGCCCCTCTGCATCTATCTCCCTCGCCTGCCATCTCCGGAGTCCGGAGCTGCTCCCACCTCCCCAAGCGGCCACGCGCGAGCCATCGCCCCCCGTCCCCGTCCCCCGCTCGCTCGGCGCTGGCGCAGGTAAATTCCGTTCCCCCCTCGCTGATCCGCGCCTAGGGTTTCGGCGCCCCGCCGCGCTGGATCGAGGAGAATTCCGAGCTCCCCCCCTTCGCTGACTTCCTGCCCCCCTCTGTTCCAGATTCCCTCGTCCGGGTAGCTGTGCTGAGGCCTCGCTGCGATGAGCTCGGGTGCCGTCGCGGCCTCGGATCCGGGGGGTGGCGAGTCGAAGCTGGTGGCGAGCGCTGACGTGGCGATGACGGAAGCCGCGGGCGATGCGGCCGCTCCCGCCGCCCAGGTGAAGGTGGAGGGGAGGGTTGCGTTGGCGATGGATGCCCCTGTCCCTCTGGAAGAGGGAGATTCGGCGGTGAGCGACCCGCTCTACGCGACGGAGTCGGCTGGTATGGTTGGTGCAGAAGGGCCCGAGGAGCCCGTGCAGGGCGCGGAGGGGCTAAACGGGCCCCTGCAGACTGAGGCGGAGGCGAAGCCAGTTCCGGTGGAAGATGTAGCTGCTGCTGTTCAAGAGGTGGAAGCAGAAGGTTCTGCGGCTTCCCAACACGCTGAAGCCGGTACGTAGGCTGCTTAGAGCACTGTGCTGTTCGATTTGTTGCCTGTTGATGGCACCGTTTTCAAATCACTTAGCGTCTTGAATTATGTTCACCTATTCCATTCCAGAGTGCAACGAACTTGAAGGAAATCATGTGAGTGCCGAGCCTGGGACAGAGAATAATGAATTTGATAACGATCATGAAGGTGACAGAGAACCTTCAGCTGACCAGCCGAATGACGGATCTGAAATGCTCCTACAAACAGGGGAGCAGTTTCCTGAAAGCGGAAATGACCCAAGCAGCAGCGAGGAGGCTGCTATTCTAGGGCAGGGTGCTAGATACTGCCTTCCTCCTCTTGATAAAGGTGGGTTTCAAGTTGCTGATCTTGTCTGGGGTAAAGTGAAAAGTCATCCTTGGTGGCCTGGTGAAATTTTTGATCCATCAGATGCGTCTGAATTGGCTCTGAAGCACCAGAAGAAGGGAAGCCACTTGGTAGCTTATTTTGGTGACAATACTTTTGCATGGTGTGATGAATCCCAGTTGAAGCCTTTTGTAACGAATTATTCACAGATGGAGAAACAGAGCAGCTCAGATGCCTTTGTTGGGTCAGTTAATAATGCTCTTGAAGAGCTCTCTAGGAGGATACTGTCAGGTATGAGCTGCTCTTGTTTGCCGGATGAGCTCGCAGATAATGGCATGTCCTATACGGTTGATAATGCTGGGCTTAAGGACGGAGTTACTTGCTCTGCAGTTAATCGGCCTGAGATCTTGAAGTGTTTCAATCCAGAAAACCTTCTTCATTATATTAAGGATTTAGCTCTATTTCCTGGTCAAGGAGGTGATCTGTTGGAGTTAGTCATAGCGTGTTCTCAGCTTACTTCTTTCTATCGGTCTAAGGGATGTCCTGAACTCGCATCATTTCAAACTGGTGATGCATGGGTTGAGGAGGGCCTCGATGACATGGACGCTTCATCTGCCCAGAATGAAATGGTTGAGGAAGTTGTGATTAATGAAGTGCAACCTACTCAAGATAAGCCCAAAAGAGGCAGAGGGAGACCTCGGAAACATAAACCTGTGGATGACCAGGTGGTGACGGTGAAAAGGGACACATCTAATCAGGCCAATGGTACCAGCTATGATGAGAAACAAGGGGTTATGAATTTAGATGACTTTGATAACTTACAAAACAAGAAGAAAAGAATCTTTGACTCGTTTGAGGATTCAGATAAGTCATCAGCTCCAACTGGTGGTAGTTCTTTCAAGATTGGTGAGTGTATTCGTCGAGCTGCAAGCCAACTGACAGGATCTTCATCAATTGTGAAGGCTCAGAATGAAACAACAGCATACAAGAATGCTGCTGAAGCCGAGAATGGAGAATTTGATATATCTAGTGATGATGCTGTTGATGAACTTACATTGGAAAAGCGTGCAAAAAGGAGACGCTTGCACAGGAACCACACTGCGGACCCCAAGGAATTACTGGCACAGCTATGCATGGTTGCTACAGAACCAATGAATGGATATAGTTTCTCAGCAATGATAATCAGTTACTTCAATGATTACAGAAACTATATTGTTTCTACTACTACTGAAGCAAACATTATTGAAAAAAGTACATCAAGGAGGGGGAGAAAGAGAAAAGAGGTTTTACCTTCTCCTGAGGTAGAGACAACGGATCATATGCAGGACTCATACTGGTCCGGATTGAGCTTGCATAACCACCCAATACATGACCTCAGGAAAGAAAGTCCCACTACAAGGCCAAGACGTAGGCGGAGATCCTCAAGACACACAGCTGCACCTTTATTGGAACTTAGCGATTTGGTTCCTAAAAAACAGATACAAGTGGTGGAAAGATCAATCATCCATGTTGATGAGAAGATGGTTGATGAGTTGAAGCCCACGGCACTAGTTCTGAGCTTTGGCAGGTCTGCTGCTCTTCCTTCAGAATTGGATCTCATTAAGATGTTCAATCGCTATGGGCCACTGAAAGAAACAGATACAGAAGTACACAAGGACACAAATACTGTTAAAGTTGTCTTCAAGAAACGTGCGGATGCTGAAAGAGCTTTTAGTGTTGCTGGCAAGTATGGCACTTTTGGACCTTCGCTTCGAAGCTACCGTCTTGTAAATATGCCGTTTTCTCTTAAGACGTTATCAGCGAATAATCCTGTGAAATGCCCTGCAGATTGTAGTACAGAGATTGCAGGTAAACATTCTTTCAATTTACATGCCTATTTATTAAATCCTTATTTCTATCATGTGATCATTCCTTTTCTCTAGGTTCAACTAAGTCCGAAGCTCCTAAGGAAGCCATGGAAGTTGACCAGGTGTGCAAAACGGAGAAAGTAGAAGTTGCGGGAGAACAAACGGTGGAACAAGTTCAGACTGTGAAGCAAACATCTCAAGCAGAAGCTGCAGATACTGCATTCGTCAATGAAGTTGATATGGTTGAGAAAACTGTAAAGGTTGATGCTGGCCATGTTAATCAAATTGGAACAGCTGCGCAAGGTGCATCTGCAGCTGAAGGGTCATTTGAGCAGGTTAGCAATGTTGACGAAGCTTACACTCAAAAGGAAGCGTCAATCGGTGGTCTACCCAAGGTTACTCAGTCTGGAGCTGTAACTGGTGCATCAGTAGGCATGGCTGATGAAATCCAACTGTTTGATGCTCCAAATCAAGCATCGATTGATAATAAACCATCCTTCCAAGTGGCAGCTGCTTCAGAGGCAGAACCTTTACATTCTGGTGCTGCAATAAAAGAGTCTCCTCGAGACGTTTCAGATAATATGCAAATCGATGTTTTAACTGAAACCTTAGAACAGAGTCACATTTCTGGAGATAATGCTGTATTTGAAGCTGTCACGGAAGCACCAAGTACTCCACAGGTTCATCCTGAGATTCATGCTGCGAATAAAGTTCCAGAAGAGCACATGGTATCAGCTGAGTTACAAAGTCAAACCCCTGATGAAAAGCTAGTGGCACAAGATGCAACTGAGCAAAAATTGGGATCTGAAGATTCAAAGTTTGAAGCTGAAGCATTTGCTGCAGAACCTGTTGTACAAAGTACAGTCGAACAAGTAGAAGTTAAGGTGGTATCCAAAACTCCTGTTGAAGTATCAGGCGAACAAGTTGACAGTATTGAGAAGACTGTTCAAGTGGAAGCTATAACTGAAGCATCAGGTGGACAACTTGAGGTGGGAAGACAGACTCCAGAAGATGAATCTATGGCTCATGCAACTGCTAAGCACTCTACAGTGATGATTGAGAAAACCGTGGAGTCTAAAGTGGTACTAGTTGAGGAGAACATGGAAAATAATGTTGCTGGAAGAGTAGTTGAGGAGGCTGCTGAAAGTGAAACTAAGGAGGAAGCACCACATGAGAAGGGGGAAATAGAAAATAAAGCTGATGCTGAGACACTAGCTGGTGAGACCAAAGAAGGTGAAATTGCAGTTGAGGCACCAGATGAGGAAACTGAAAACAAAGCTATTGCTGAACCAATTGCTGAGAAGACAGCCGAAGGTGAAACTAAAACTGGAACACTGGTTGAAGAAGCTAGACCAGCTGAGGAAACAGTAGAGGAGGTTAAGACGCTAGAAGATAAAATTACATCAGCTGAGGAACCTGTAGAGGATGCTGTGGTTGTGACAGCAGATGAGAAAACTACTACAGTCGCGAAGGCTGTGGAGGATGCCATGGTTGAGGCACCAGATGAAAAAATGGCTACAGCCGAGAAGACTCTGGAGGATGATGTGGCTGGGCCACCAGATGAAAAAATGACTACAACCGAGAAGATTGTGGAGGATGACATGGTTGAGCCACCAAATACAAAGACCACTGATGCTGAAAAAATTGCAGAGGATGCCACAGTTAAATCACTAGATGAGAAAGCTACAGCAGCACAGAAGACTATAGAGGACACCACGGTCCAGGCATCAGACAAACAAGCAGGTGCAAGTGAGTAAAAACCAGCTTAGCAAATCTCGCATTCCAGTTCCTGTTGATATCAATGTAGTCTGCTCAACTGATTCTGTCTAGATGATGCGGTCTGTATAGAAAAAATGGAAACCACTTTAGTGTCATAATGCTATTAGGTATTAGTAACTAGGGCATTGACATTTTCGCCCTTTTTCCTATGAACTTCATCTAGTTGTTTTTGACGTGCATGCGTCAGTTTGTCATAAACAGAATTTCTCCCTATATGTCAGTTCAGTGCTCAGACGGTCAGCGACTGAGTGATGGCTTTGAATCAGATCAGATAAGGGAAGCAATGTTTGTTCCTACATTTCATGGTCAGGCTTGGGAGTCTTTACGCAATCTACTTGAGTCTGATGATTATTGTACCATTTGTCATTTGTAACCTAAGTTAATTATGTTCTGAATCCTTTATAATATCAGGTAGGGTTTTTTTGAGACAATTTCTGTCTGCTCACTGATGACCATGTAATTTTAGTATCTTTTTTGTGGAGTTTCGGTGGGTGTATGCACGTTTCATTCCTTCATGCCTGGATATTATGGGCTTTCGATTCTTTTTTTCCCATCTCTCCAATGGTACCATGCCCTCTGCAGTGAGCATCCATTACGGCAAGGGATGGGCTATAATCTAAATGTTTCTTCAGAATCTAAATGAGCATCGATGATTTTTAGTTCAAAAATAAATAGGAATATGATCCGTCCTTTTCTGGGTCAGATCCTTGCCCCTTACGATGCCTGACTCCAAAAATGGCATGCTAGCATCATGCAGGTCACTGCCAATTCTCAGGCTTTTGTGCTTTAAGTCATTTTGCATGTATAAACAGTTACTACAATGCTACTGCAGTTATTCTTGTCATGGAACATTTGGAGGGGCAGGTTAGGCACCATTCATTTCAGCCGAAGGGGCTGCTGCACCGCAACGGAATGTTTCCGCTTTTCCTTCCCAATTCCTGTCTGTTATCAGTTTGTTTTGGTTACCCGTTCCCAGTTTCGTTTACGAGAATATAAAATATGAAAATGAAAACGGGACGGGTTATCCCGACAGACCTGACTGACCCCGTTTTTCTCACCCGATCCATCTGATCTGATCTGGTAAGCGCGAAATCTGTCTGATCAGGCATCTCATATCGCTCTGATCAGGCGTCTCATATCGCGTTTGGTTTCGTTGCAGCCAGCCCTCCAATGCCTTTATCCTGTAGTTTGGCCAAATAATAAACCTGTATGCTGCCTAAACAGTGGAACGAATGGGAGTAATAATCCAAACCTCTACGCAGCCTAAGGGATTCCTTGAAACACAATATTCTCAAAATGCGCATAGAAAAAACATAGGATTATAAGGTACGTGCAATTGAAATCTTACAACCCGTTTGGATGTATACATTCAGCTTCAGAATTCGGAATTGGTATTGGTAGAGCCTGAATACTACTGTTTGGACTTTGGATGGACAAGAATTCGGAATTGGAAATCCAACTGGAATTCGTTACACCTGCGGCCCTTCACTTCCCGAGAAAAAAAAATCCTATAAAGAAAATGAGCCCTAAGTCTGGTGTTTAGTTTCCGGTGGTTGAATTGACAACACGTGCCATGGGACTAATATTTATGTACCAGTGTTCTTGTTTAAATCTCAGGATACAAAAGGTGGACTTGAGGCACAAACACTTCAAAGGAGGACTCTGATTCGGCGGTCTCGTGGTCAGCGGGCCGATTTTTTGGTTCAAGGACAGAAAAAAATGCATGCACCGGACAGTCCGGAGGTACAACATCGGACAGTCCGGCACCTACAAGGAGCCGAGCTAAGAGCTGAAGAACCGGTACAAAATTCCATGCACCGGACAGTCTGGTGACTCACCACCGGATAGTCCGGTGGAGGCTGAGAAGGAAGAGGCGAAGTCCGGCGCAAAATCCACTACCGGACAGTCCGGTGGTGTCCGGTGGTGCCACTGGATGATATAAACTAAGTGCTATATAAGTCAAAGGCCTAGCGCCAAGAGCCATCGCCACCGGACTGTCCGGTGGCTCTAACGGTCGACTCCGAACCCAACGGTTGAATTGTCAGAAGCAGCAGTTTACACGCACCGGACAGTCTGGTGGTTACACAGAAAAATGGCAGTTTGCCTCTAACGGCTAGTTTTGGAGGTGATGCCTCCATCCTCCACTTGGTGGTTGGAATATTCTGAGCTCATACTAGTGTTGATACACATTTTCTATATCCATTTGAAATGTACCATTGAAAAGTTTAGTATTTCTTATTTGCTATTCACTTATATTTTTTGTTTCCTATCCATTACTGTCGTCGATCGTCGTCCGCTGGGGCGCAGGAGCATGCACGGACGCCGCTCCAACCGCCGTGGATGAGCCCCCCTCCCGCGCGCTGCACATCATGGACGCGGTTCCCGGTCACCGTGGACGAGCTGCCCTCCCACGCACCGCACGCCGTGGCCGCCACGAACATCGTGGACGGCAGGTGGACGAAAATGGCGGATAAGGAAAAAAAATCGAATTTGATGGTAGATAGGGAAGAAAAAGGATTTTTTCCCCGATGGTAAATAGAAAACAAAAACTTTTTCGATGGCAAATAAGGCACATTAAATTCTTTCTACGGCAGACAGGGATTTTTTCCTACTCCCGATACCGAGCTGTAGGGCTGGAAAGATAGCTCGAAGCTCGTGGCTCGGCTCGGGTTCAGAATGGCTCGACTCGCGAGCCTCCAATGAACCAATCGAGCCTGATTTTCTGACTCGCAAAAATAGCGAGCCGAGCCGGCTCGTAAGCTCGGTCCAAGACAGTCCAAAAAAATTCCACGACAATGGATAAATTAATTTTTCATTATTAATGGTATAAATTAGTATTTATATACATAATATAATATTTTTTTATATACGTGAAAAATATATGCCACATAATTACTGTTATCATTCAAAATATATATAAATTAATGTATATTAAGTTTAATTTGTCTTTTTAGTGCGATTTACGAGCCGGTTGCTTCCACTGAACCGAGCCGAGGCTGATTTTCTGGCTCGCAAAAATTGCGAGCCGAGCTCGGCTAAGCTCGTTCACTCGCCGAGCCGAGTTGTCATTTCCAGCCTGCCGAGCTCCTCCCCTCCGTTTTGCCTGGATTTGGACTGCGACTAAAAAAAAAAGCTCGTTCATCTCCATCTGTCTCCGCTGTCCGTCATCGTCGCACGGCGCCCCTCCTTTCCGACATAGCCACGCTGCGCGCCTACCCCTGCCACCGCCGCCGCCGCTCAGGCTGGAGCCGCTCCTTTCTTCCCCATGGTTGGTAGCCCCTATGCAGTCGCTGCTGTGCGTCGAGGCAGCCAGCGCTCTTCTTCCCCATGCCCAGCAGCTGCTCTCTTCTTGCCATCGGTTGGGATTCCTTTTCTTCCCCATGGCTGCTCCCTTGTGTTCTTCCTCGCCGGCAGTGAGCACTGAGCAGTTGTACACCTAATGTCCGAGTGGGATCCCACACGAATTCATTTCCTTGCTTATGTGCTTCCAAACAGAAATTCAATTTGGCTGTTTCTTAGGATTCCAAGAGCCAATTCAGTATGTCGTCCAAACAAAAGAACCTGAATTTGGCCCATTTAAATGTAAAGGTTGATTTGGTATTCAAACCAATTCGATTCTGTGGCTTCCAATGTCTACATCCAAACGAAGCTTACACATTTATAACAAAGAAAAGTCACGCAACATATGTTATAATCATACAAAAGAAAAACACAAGAAGGAATGGCACAAAGAAAGAAAATGGCTGGATCTTATGTTTTTTTTTTCAAAATTGATATGGATGCTATTCATAGTAATTGGTAGGATTCAATTTTTTGTTCCAAAGACTTATAAGAAAACTTTCCCTAAAATTTAAATCCTCCAATTTTTTTTGTTTATATTCGATTCTGAAGGAGGCCTAAACAGCTGAACGAATGGGAGTAATGTAACTTCGCACGCGATTGGTGTGTTCGGATCTCGGAAGAAGGGGTGGGAGAAGGGAGGGACGGACCTGCTATCTCATTTGCCAGACAGCCAAACATGGTTACAGCTAAAGCAGCTCTTCGCATAGTTCAAATACACTAGCCTTTAACACAGATTACACAATATTTATGCCTCTCAGTACAAAATACATGTAACCAAATGACTGCCAAAAGATCAATCATTAAATTATTCTTAATATACATACAACAACGGTGCTAGCCCACATCCAACACTAATCCCAGGGAAGCGATTTACACCTAGCAAGCTGCATCTTCAGTTCTGCCGGATAAAAATGGACCTAATGGGGATGGCTTGTTACTCTTAGTTAACCACGAGGTGTCATAGTTAATTACTGCAGCAGTCCAAAAACCAACCTGTGTTGGAAATGTAGCAACACATAAGACATTGCATATGGAAATTAATGTAACATGTCGCAATTCCATGGAAGCTCGAGAATGTACCTCGGGGAAGAACAGCTGTCGCAGGAACGGTCCATATCTTCATTAGTTTGAGATGTCTCCATTATGGTACTGGGCAAGGAAAAGATAGACTATCAGCAAACATAGGGATGCCAAGCTGCACAAATGAGTTAAAACGATGTTGCTTCGACTCTTAAAGGAACCCAAAATTAGTCAGTGGCTCATTTCAGACAAGCAGATGCACATGAATGTAGAGCAAACAAATGTAGAGCAAACAAATGTACATATTTCCCTCAAGGTCAGCAAACATTTGGAATGAACCTGGCTTGCATGTTCACAATTGCATTCTTATGAAATTAACCTGGATTGTGTATTTTTCAATCATCTAATTGTCCTATGCAAAAACACCTGCCGCCCACACAACCAAAAAAAATGGGGGCAATCTCCTAACCAAAAAAACACAACAAATACATGTTGCCCACTTCCCTTCCATGTCCATCTTGTGGGAAGGAGGCTAGACACTGCTTTTATGCAAGTATGCAATGGTATTGAAGAATACTGTAGTTTTTAGGTAAAATTGTTTAATAGCTCTTTGGAAAACTATGTGGGCCTGTTTGGTAGATCAAGAAAAGATCAAGAAAAATACCTGAGGTTGCATATAACCCATTGCTTGGTTGTATGCTCCTTGTTGGCCCATCTGAAAACGAATAAAATCAGTTAGCTTTCCAATATGGTCAAAATAGCAACGGAACAGGCAACATTACTAACCCCTTGCGCGGCTGAGCTACTTGCAACCCCATGACCAAGGGCATCCTTTCTAACAGAGCCATCACCAGTTTTTGCAGTCAACTTACTATCACCCTGTTCATTATCCAATAAACAAGAGCTGAGTAACATCATTACACATCAGATTCTCATTACGCTCGATAGCTAATTCATGGATCAACAAAAGATCCTACTAGCAAGCATTATAGAGGAGCACAACTTGCCAAGCAGTCATTGAAGCCAAAAATAAAAAATAAAATCTGCATCAGAATCAGGCCGAGCTGAGCTTCCAATTACATCTACGCCCTACTAGTTTTCCAAAAAAAAAACATGCGTGTGACTAATCACTGTTTCATTTAAAATTTATTGTCCGCCCAGTAAGAATTAACATAAGAGACTAGGCAAACTAGATGTTCACAAAGCCTCAATACAATAAAACCTGCTTCCTAACCCCTCCCCCTCGCTCTCAAAACAGGATTCAGTTAATGGGTTATGCTTATGCCTTACAAACATGAACAAAACTAATTCAACTGTGTAAAGATATGCTTCAAATCAGAGTGAAAATAGGATCAAGTAGCTCAAATTATCATTTCCAGGTCAATTCTAACAATAAAAATTTACATTCAAAACCAATCAGACGAATATCTAGAAATATGAAAAAAAAATCTTGGAGTAATTCATCATGAGGTAAAAATTTTCTTACGAAGCATATAACTCAAAAATGTGTTTTAAGATCACATACCTCCATCTGCAATCAACACAATGAGCCATCCACGAGACAAAAAGAAAAGAAAGAGAGAAAACAATGTCAGATAGAAGTTTCAACCAATAAAACAAGGTATCGGAACAATACAACTATACATAAACACTGAACCCAAATGAAGATTGTTTATGACCCGTTGATCAATTGTTCAGGCACCTTTTGTGTTGAGGCATGTTTTTCAATTATTGCTGTTCTAGATTGTTTTTTTTTTTTTCAACAATCTCAATCAGTTGAACACCTCTTCCCCAGTACAATTTTTTTTGATAAGAATCCCCAGTACAGTTGATCAGTTGAAAAAATTACTATGTTCTATTTACAAGAGCTTTTGTTGCTCTTGTGAATTCCACTAGCATATCAGAACTACAGAGGCCCGTGAGTAGATGTAATGTCTTCCCCAGTATGCATGTGCTATCTCAGCCTCACACAAAAACAGTAAAGGGTGTGGCTTCCATCACTGTTCAGTGTTTAATGATTGTCCTTTCCAAAAGGCTCACCTTATATTCCTAAGACAAAACTACTTGGGGGGAAAGAATCTCTTCCTGAAAGCATATTCAGTGGCAGTATTTATTACATAGGAACAAGGGGGGCTTCTTTATATCCTCAACTAGAGCAATAAATAGGTATTCCTACCAGAGAAGCATTTGGGTCACTCAACTATTCACCCATTGGTACCCATGCCCAACAAAATCATTTAATGCTTATGCTATAATCCAAAGAGTTGATAGATTGGTGGTTGCACAAGCTGAATCCCAAAGTACCAAATCACCCCCACTATCCCAACACAACATAAATCTGATTAACCCAACTTCCCATATAGACTTCATCAGTACACACCTCCCTGTACTTCTGCAGGTACACCTTGAGCGGCTCGATGTAATCCTCGAACCCCAGCGTGGCCATCGCCCAGAGTAGGTCATCACCGTTGATGGTCTTGCGCTTCTCCCTCTGACACTTGTCGCTCGCCCTGCGAGAGCATACCGAACACGCAGACAAGTCAAGTCAACACAAAACCCCCCACCACCACACCTCAACTAAAGCCCGAAATGCCGTTCCAAACCCCAACCAACCAAGCGAAGCAAACAGAGACAGAAACAGAGCAGAGCAGCACTCACTCGCTGGTGATGAAGGAGATGAACTCGGAGACGCACTCCTGCACGGTCTCCTTGGCGTCCTTGGCGATCTTCCCGTTGGCCGGGATGGCCTTCTTCATGATCCGGCTGATGTTGGCGATGGGCAGGAACCTGTCCTGCTCCCTGACGCCGCCGCCGCCTCCCCCTCCGCCGCCGCCCCTGGGGCTCCCACTCTCGTGGCTCCCGCCGCCGCCCCCAGGGCTCGCCGGCGCGTCCGCCATGCGCTCCTCCTGCACTGCAGGACCACCACCACCACGGCCGAAACCCTAGATCCATCAGCTCCCCGCACCGAACCCCAGCCAGCCCCCTCGCGGAGGATTTGGAGAGGGGAAGAGGCGTACCTTATAAAAAGCGCGCGCGGGCGGGCGCGACGTGGAGGGAGGGGAGAGCGAGCTAGGTGGCGAGCGCGCGAGGAAGCCGGAGGTGAGCGGAGCGAGCTGCGGTGAGGAGGGCGACGAGTGGGAGATCGGACGCTGGAGAAGAGAAGGCGCCCCGGGTGGGTGCGATGCGGGGGTGGAGGTATCCAGGCCGTTCGTGCGCTATATATAGCCCGCCGCGGGCGCCGCCGCGTGGGAGGGAGCAGCCGGGCGCACCGTGGACCCGGCGCAGGGTAGTTGGTGACTTGGCGTTCAGCACGGACACTTCTCTCCCTCTTTTCCAATTTTTTTTTTTTTTGAGCTTTTGTTTGGCATGTGTGTTTGGTGGTTTGTCCTGTTCTCCAATAGGGCTAGAGATGGTCTTTATCAATTATTTCCCTCGCGCTTTAATGTTGGATAACAAATGCAAAAACGCCTCAATAAAAATAGAACAAATCAAGGGGAAGGTAATTCCAAATATGACAATACTATAGTATATGACGTCGTTGACTTTTTTAGCCAGCTTTTAAGTTTGCTTTTTAAATTTCGCTAGACTTGTGTTCGGTATTTTAAGCATAATTTATATTTCATATATGTTTATGAGAATTTTAATAAGACAACCAATCTAACACCGTGTAGAAAAATCAGTGATGTCATACATACAACTTAAGGTAGTATGTACTTCATAAGGGAAATTACGTTTACGCGTGGATGCTCTTGGTTAGTTGGTTTATGGTTTGCATGAATAGTTCTTACCTAAGATGCCTCACCAGGACAATTGTGACATTGACAATGAGGTTTGCATTTGAGGACAAGGCAAATTCGTGAGCAATTGTGTCCGAAAAAAAGGATGTAAGCAATGCGTCTGCAAAGTGTTGTTTGTTGTCACACTAGAGAATGAGCATCTATCAATCAATATTTGATACATTTTAGCAACATTGCCACTTGGCTAATTGGCTTATGCCATGTGAACAAATTGGTCTGCCAAACTATTTGTTGTTACAACATCTAATGACTCAGGTTTAAGTCCTTTCTATTTTGAATTTATGTGTATACTTATAAAGCCACTTAATTCCTCATTTTTTTGGCTGGTTAGGCTATCTCAAAAGGTCACCCTAAAATGAGAAATCTAGCAATGAAGTTTAAATTTGAGGAATGAGGATAGAGACATCGTTGGAGATAGCTTTTTAAGTCTTTTGTCATCACACCAACAAGGGGTGTATCACATTTAGCAACGTTGGCACTTGGCTTATGCCTCTTGACTCTTGAGCAGGGGCGGACCCAGCAGGTAGGCTGGGTAGGCCCGCGACTACCCTGGAATTTGATCAAAAACACTAGTTACCTTAACACTTCGTGCTCTAAACTCACAAAATCAACCATTTGTATTGTTTTTATTTGATTTTGTATTGATTTTTGTTGCTATGACTACCTTAGGTTCAAATCTTAGGTCCGCCACTGCTCTTGAGCCAATTGGACAGGCAAATTGTTTTTGACACGGCTATCGTACTGGTGCGTACTTCTTTTTATGATGGTAGAACCAGCATTTGTAACATTGTAGCCTAAGTATGCATCTACTGTACGCGTCTCACAAAACTCACATCATGGTTTGGTCACCTTACCTACCACTCATGGCTCATTTTTTTTTTCACATGCAAATTAACATCAAACAGACAACCACACAGAAGATGTAACAGATGCTCACTTTTTTCTATTTACTCGTCGTCAGCGCACTTCAGTAATTGGAAACCAGAAGGGACGACGGCTACTCGTCAACAACCTATATACACTCAAAAGCTATCCAAGGCATTTTGTTTACTCCTCCGTTCACTCCTTGCAAAGCTTTTGGACAACCAATGAACATGTTTATTACTTACCCTAAAGATCAACCGTAAAGCGGAGACGGGCTATAAAAACCATACTAAGCAATAGCTTCTGATAAAATAACAACCACCAAGGTTACCTTTCGAAAAGCAAAGACTGGCGACCTCTGCAAACAAGGCTATTATCCTCGGACAGGATACTGCTAAACTATAAGCTTCTCCTTTACTGAAAGCGATCGTGATCACTACCCGCAGAGCCATTTATTAGTATTTCGTAAGCAAAGGCTTCTGGGCAAAGCAACAGCGTGAATTATTAAACGATATCATCTTCAGGCAGGGGTACACTCGACAAGGATAAATATTCCACAGAACCGTATGATTGCCATCGGCTACAGTACTGGCACGGATGCAAGGACGTGGCTGCATCTGGAAGCGATCCGACCCACCCCTTCTCTGGTGGCTTCGGGTGCCACCTCTCTGCATCCACACGACGATTCGAGGAACTTTTGGGGACCAAAAATGACAAGTGATCGATATGGAACAGGTGACAGGTCAGTACAGGAACGAAGCAAAAAAGCATGGTCATGTGTCCATGGCATAAATTCCTTACGCTCGGATCAGATTGTTCATATGAAATCGACGCTCCAACGCCAATGAACAGTGGTGTTTTTCATAAATCTTTCTAACACACGCATATGTACAGAAAGGGTAAAAGAGTAGATAGCCACGTGCCACGGATACACTACTTGTTTGATTGACCACAACCTAAAACCTACTATGTACAGAGAAGGGTAAGGTTTGCTCCTAAAATCAGCTCCACTGGCTCGCGCTGTCAGCTAAATGAGAAGGAAACCACCCAGATTTACACCGTGCTTTTCTTCTTATATAAGGATAC
The DNA here is from genome assembly GCA_022530915.1 of Paspalum notatum. Taxonomy (NCBI): domain Eukaryota; kingdom Viridiplantae; phylum Streptophyta; class Magnoliopsida; order Poales; family Poaceae; genus Paspalum; species Paspalum notatum. Next base: position 34,098,063 of record CM039692.1, read on the forward strand.
TTACAAAACACAAGCTCCTACCACGAGTCCGTATCGTCATCGCCTGTCGGCTAAGATAGGTGGAAGGATCCCTGGCCTTCTGTAATCGCGTAGAGGAGTTTCTCCCGCATCTTTTCCTGCGGGCAAGTGTAAGAAGTTTGGTCTAAAATTTCATATTTCGAACCAATCAAATCATCGCCACAAAAAAATTGTCATTTGATACTGAGAAATTCTAGGTTCAATATCCATTTTTTAATATAGAAAGAACATCAACTTGGTTAATGGTTTAGTTATGTCGGGTGGACCTTGAGAAGACACCCCCAGAACATGGATGTTTAATTTCAGTCTACTTCACTTTATTTGTTATACTTCACTTCGCGATATTCAATATCATAAATGATAAAGAATAGTGAAACTAATTGACCTAGTAAAGTGCACTCAGTTAAGCTTTTTTTTTTTCTCAAATACGCAGGAGAAGTGCGCATCATTATATTAAGAAGAAATGCACTCAGTTAAGCTGAAAGGTCAAACCTTCGAAGAGTATGGAGGTAACTTTAGGTAGTTGGCACAAGTCATCACGCTCGGCAGGTCATGGTCAGCATCAATGCTGTTATTCTGTTTATCATTACGTCACAAGCAGTTAGCAAAAGTTGGATGAAATAAAATGAACTGAGCCAGAAAGAGCTTTTATAACGAAAACAGACCTTTCGGACAACTGTGAACTTCGGATTTAGTGAAGCCAAGCCACCTGGCGGAAGCCGTGGCGAACCCGTTATAAATTGCAAGAAAGCTCTGCGGTGATGGGATCCAAACTCTTGGATGATTTCCAACAACTGCAATGCATTATTTAAATAACATACCTTAAGTAACGGTAACGGTTTGCATATGTTCCGCAATCAAAATATCTTGGCAGAGTAACTTACATTAATTACAGGAGGGCTGCTCGAAGTGTAACCATGATCAAATTTGATGTGATCCACAAGTTTCGCAAACTGTTCAAACCAAGACATCAGCAGCCAGAATAGAATATAACAAAGTATGAACAAATACAAACAGAAGATAGATGCATACATCCCAAGTATCTTGTTCACCACAGAGCAATCGCTCTAGCTCGTCCTCTGAGAAAACTTGGAGTTTGTCTAGTGGAAATACCTGCATTAGGCAAAAGGAATTTACCAAACATTGTAAAACAACACGGTAAGAGATGCAAACATTCTAGAGTGAAGTCCATTTTGGCCCCTTAAACTTGTCAAGTAGTTTGAAAATCCCCCCTGAACTCAAAATTAGATATCTTGCACCTTCAACTTTGAAAACCGGACAAATTACCACCCTGCAGCAGCTAAAAAAGTGGTTTTCATCTTTTTAGTTAAAAAACAAATCGGATAAACACCACATAAGGTTTTTAAACCATGAAAATATTCCAAATCTCTAAAAAAAATGCTAGAGATATTTTTAGACACGAAAACCTAAACAAAATATTTACATCAAATGAAAAAAATCACTGGTTTAGAGTGTATTCTGTTCGGTTTTCTCAGGGTTGAGAAACTTCGGTGTGCAAGAATTCAGTACCGATTGGTGCTGCAGAGAATAAAAGAACTGATAGGTTCGGTGCTCAGTTTTTTGATTCGGTGTTCGGTTTATACTGATCTGCACCGAACATTAGTGCAGTTCGTAACAAGAAGGATAGAGGTAAAGTGCAAACAAAAATCACAAGTGTGTAACAACGATTTTGACAGGGGCAGCATCATTCAGTGACCAACAATTGGACATTTGCATATCAGAACAAGCAATCACGGAATCACTTTAGCAAAAAAAAAAAAAAAAAAAAAAAAAAAAAGCAAAGTGGCAGCAGCAATGTCCACCATTCCACCAGGCGCTGGACACGGAGCTGCTCGTCAATGCGTTGCTGACTTACTGGTACCTGCCGTTGCAGTCTCGTGCGACACGCGTCAGGATCCGCCGGGCACGAATGGTGGATGGCAAGATCCTATCAGCGACTCCTGCAGCTGTAGCCTGCAGTCCTGCACCGTGTGTGAAGGTCCGGCATCCGCATGGGCACCGGCCTCTGGATGCTTCACTGTCAGTGCGCCACTGCCGATGCAGGTGCTAGGTTTTGGATGACACTACGGCTACAAGTGGGAGTGGCGGCGGTAGCGAACTGCGGCTTGGGAGCGGTCTACGTGAGTACGCCTCTATGGGCTGCAGCTTGATAAATGAGATTGGAGAAGTCGGAGTCGTAATGGGCTTGAGCCACTTGGGCTGGAACAAACACACGACGTATCTCGAGTTTGGATGGCTGGTGGCATGATGCATAAAACGTTTGGTTCTATCGGTGTCTCGGTTCTGTGCAATGTCAAAACCGAGGATATTGAGAACCGAAGTTGGCCAAAATGAAAACAGACACCAAATCATTGCACCGAACAAACTGATATTTCAGTTCGGCTCAGCTCGGTTTCCAGTAAAATAATGCCCAGCCCTAGGGGCTAAGATGTCTGGTTTTTTGAATTTTGGGCAATTTTCAAACTCCATGACAAGTTCTGAGGGAGTTAAATGGGCTTCACTCAATATTGAAGTGAAAAAAAATGACCGTGCAGGTGATGTCATGTAGACGCCATATAAGGTTTCCTAATTACAATCAGAAGCACATGCCTTATAAGCAGCAACAACAACAAAGCCTTCTAAAGCAAATATAAAAAAACAGAGAATAGTACTAACCCCTAAATAAACCTGAACATGGCAAATGAGATCTAGCTGGCATGCCAAAATAACGAAGACTACTGCATTTGTTTTAATTCTCATTTTCCAGAGAGCATTATCCATGAGTTAAGATGCTTGTATGTGGTATAAAAAGGTGTGAGGAATGAATTGACAAAACATAAAATCAGTACAAGAAATAACCGATGTTCATCAATACTAGGTTAGGCTAATGTATATTTTGCTTATGAACACAGGATTTATATGGTTTGTAACGGAACAAAAGGTTTTTAAATTGTATGGTTACAACCTTGCTTCAAAGTAAACTTCTGATGTTTGTGTGTGATAATTATTAAGAATATTGATTCACAACATTTCTTATGTACACCATTTCCAAAGTCTTTGTGTGCTAGTAAGTAATAACATTGATGCGTAGCATTCCCTATGCTCTAGAGTTAGAGCATTTCCAGAATTAGAACCAAACTAGACAATCATAGTGCAAATGAAAAATTCCACTAGCTACAAGCATCAATAGAGAACCACCGAATTGTAGAGCATATACCTCATTAAATCCTGACTTAAAAGCCTCCATCTGTCTTGCAATCCCACTTTTAACTGTTGCCTCTACAACATGATGAACATATTCTTCCAGATTCTCAGCATTCAACTGAAAATAGCATGAGGAATTTAGGGGATGGGGGATAATCTGTTTAGAAGCAATCAAAAGAGAGCACACACCAGTACACAACTTACACTGTCAGAGCCACTTTCCGATAAGAGCACATATTCTGGATACCCTGGGAGAGCAAAATCAATAGCAAGATCCTCTATCCTACAACCTCGATAAGTCAAATCAGATATGCTCTGGCAGTCCCTTAAATTTGACTCCGCGTATTTTCTCCGACAAGCAAGCGCTTGAAACTCCATAAGGGATATTGCCAATTCAGAGTCAAATGACTGGATATCATATATACTAAGCTCCTATAAGAAAGAAAAGGATTGTTTAGATAACCATGCAAGGCAAGAATTACAAGTGCCATTCATATCGAAGGATGCAGAGTCATAAACCTGCCCAAGGATAAGCTTGTAGAATGCTTTAGAAAATGGAATGTCAAGAATTCTGCTGTCTTTAATTGCTTTTGCAACAACCTGACCAAGCAGGTGGAATCGTTTGCTCACTTCTTGAAAGGAAGCACAATCTTCAGAAGCAGACCAAGGTCTAGGAAACAGTCCATTATGGGCAAGCACGAATCTAGAAACATGACCATCGTCAGTACCAACATCACAAGGAAGCTCCCCTCTCCACATGCCTAGACTGGACTTCTGAAATTCATGACTTATCAATGTATAAAATTCCATTGTAGGACCTAAACCGGTGCCCACTTCCTCTTTATATTCTACTTCAAGTATAGCATTGCTCTTAGCATGTGATTTCATCATCTTAGCAGCTGAAACCAGTATATCATCGCGATCAACTTTGAACTTTTTCCGTGAGTGGGGAGACCCTCTTTCTGTCACAATGTTAACACTTGGATCCATCATATGTCCATGATGATTTTTCAAGGAACCAAATGCTGTCAACTGGAAATACTTCCATCTGGCCTCAAAAGAGAATAAAAAAGGGCATGCAGACATCAGTTCAGTGCACCATAAAGGCAGGCAGCTAGACATTGAAACCAATGGATCATGCATTTGCTGCTCCAGTTTATCTGTCAATTTGGCACTGACAAACTCTTGCTGAGGAATCGAGAAAACTACAGCCTTCAGATCATCGAGGTTAGTTATCCTTCCATGGGCAAAAGAACGGTTTCTCTCATCAGCGATGAGGTGAAAGGAATACCGATTTAACCCCTCTAAAATGTGCAACATAAACAATATGTCATACGATGGACTTGATCTGTCAAGTTTGCAAGGAAGTTTACCATGCAACATACTAGGAAAAAACGGGAGCATCTGCCATGTAAACCCACTAGTATTGTCAGTTATTGATGATATTGCAGTAGAGAAATGTCTAGGAGAATCATCATTTGCTTTTGGATTAGCAGCTGTTCTAATTGCTTCTGGGTTAGCAGCTGTTCTGAAAGTTATGTCATGTACACCGCGCCAAAACTGCATGTCGAGAATTATGTCAGACCCTGCATTGATCTGATCCTGCAGGATTGATTGATACAGAGTAACAGATTGATCAAGCTCTTTCCCTTTTAAGCTAAATACCAATTTCGGTTGTAAGGCATGATCGCTCAAGATTGTTGCGTTTCTTTCTGCTTGACCTACACAGTTGCACATTCATTAGAGTTTTCAGGTTTCCAGAAGAAAAAGATAGTCTGCCAACCAGACACCTTAAGCTACACATGCTCACCAGAAGATGAGGTTCCTTGCTGTGGGCATGGTTCCACATTTTGATTTCCAGAAATCAGGCCCTGCAAAGAGTCAGATTAGTTTTAAAGACAGCGGAAATGGCTATCAGAAAATGCATTGCAACAACTTCTCTTGATATGCGTTTCTAACCAGTTAAATTCCCAATTAAACCATGAACTCATTCCACGGAACTACCAAAATGCTAAAAAAAATTTCCAGCACAAAGAAACTTCTATTCTCTCTGTTTCATTTCAAAACCAAAACTTACAGAAGATATGCAGACAATGAACCTATCCATTCTATGAACTACCAGCATACAATCCTTTTATTATTCTCTTTAATTTCAAAAAAACTTGTAGAGAAGCTGGTAAACGGGCAGTGGAGTTTTAAGAACGCATAGCATCCTTTTGGAATTGCAATAAAAACCTAAGAAGGCATGTTAGACTGAATGAAAAGAATCATATCGTATATTCAATAAAAAAATAAAAAAAAAATTAGTCACACTTCCTATAGGCAGAATGACACCTCTGATGGAGATGACTGCGGTGTGGAATCTCGTTCATGAGAGTTGTCAGTAGCAATGCTCTCCAAAGCAGTGCCACTAGGTGGTGATTCAGCTTTCTGACTGTTCACATCTATACTAACTTTGGGCCATAAAAACTCTTCAATAGCATGCAAGGATGACGATATTTCCACATAAATAGCATTATCATAGCTTGACAAGTTAGTTTCATTCTCGTCTTTCTTGAATCGTACTCGGATACATGGAATAACTGTTGAGTGCCTTGCAGGGATATCAGAGATACTGCTCCTTGGCTTGAAATTGTGGCTCATTATTACTGGAAAGTTGTCAAGAGAAGTAAGAGCATTCTGCAGCTTCATTACTAAAAGTGTTAAGAGCATATCACCCCAACTTTGGCCCATTCTTGAGAAAGACATCCGAGCAAATGACTGAAATCTTTTCACCACGGCCAAAAAATGGTCAGAACTGTAATTCATATTTTCCTCTGCCTGAAGATACTTTCCATTTGAGAGGTAATTAGATAGAGATTTGACCAACCCACTCTCAAGGAATTCAAAGGTTGTCATTGTTTCTCCCCCATGAAGCTCCATCATCACCTCACTTAAAATGGTAGATAAGTATTCTTCATTTTGAAGGTTATCTTGCTCTGATGACTTATCTGTGCTCTCATTCAAAACCGCGCAGCAAGTTTTGAGTTTCTGCAAAATCTCAGTTAACCCCATCTCAGAACTCACTACTTCCTTAGTAAAGTAGGTTGTCTTCACATGCCTTGCAAAAGTAAAAAGACTGTCCTTCCCAATCTTACAAGTCCTTGTTTCTGCAGCTTCAGATCTGTAGGTATCAAAGGCGTAGCAGAAACATGTAGATTTATTTCGTATGACAGGTTGAGTCTCGGGCTGTTGCATGTCATCAGGCAGATGAGTGGGTTTTGAGCAATCCTCTTGAGCGAGAAGAGCATCAACTGCATAGACTACACCTTCCTTGATAAAGAATCCAAGGTAAGCATCAGGAAGCTTTTGCATCAGAATCTCAACTATCTTTAGTGATGAGATTAGCACATGGTGATCCTTTCTAGATAATAAACCAGCCAAGAAGCTGCCACAAATAACGAAAAATTAAGTGTCCATTCAGAATCAATAGTTTGGTATAACTTAAATGCAAGATTAGTCATGCCTATGAAAGAATTCAAGATATGTGATATTGTAATTCCTTCACACATTGTTCTGTACCTTGATATGTTTGTTTCCTTGAGCAACTCTTGAAGCATTTCTGGTTTACTGAAGTAACAAATGTTGTTCACAATTGAAGCGCAACCATAGCAAATGTACGAATTGGCACCAGAGTTCACTGCCTGCACAAATTCATTCTCACTTCCATATTTCATAACATTGTTGCTAATATATGAACTGTTAGTTTGCTACTATTAAGATACCTTGATCAAGACAGGAAGGACATCTCTAGAGAACTGAGACAAGAAGCTTGGTTCGTCCGTAATTATTTTTTCTTTCGCAAGTACGATCTGGGTGTCCCCAACGTCTCTTGCCGCTGAAGGAATCAACTGGTTTGCTAGTTTCAGAGCTTCGCTCACCTGATAATTACATCATTAAATTGTCAAATTTTGGTATAACCCGTAAGAGTACACACTTAAAGAATACTCATCGGCTCATCGCACAGAAAAGATAATCCAAAGATGCAATAGGGACAGAATTGTGCACCTGCAGCTACCTATTTGCAATGACATGGCACCACTATCAGCTTAATCAGTAAAAGGTAATATTCCACTAGTTCGGAAGAATTTCAGGGCTAAAACTGCTACCGGGGATATTCTAAGGAAACACAAGGTTTCTAGGATCTCTATATTGGTTTTGCTTCTTCTACTCTTTTTTCATTTTTGTTTGAAATGTATGGTTCTGGAAAACATGATGATATGCAATTGAAACAGTCTTCCATAAATGCGATGTAATGACTACTGTCAAGAAAAAAACAGCGTACCACATATCATGGTTTACTTTTAAAGAGGGAATAGTATAGAAATTGTGGTAAACTTAATATTCTGTATTTGGATTTTACTTAAGGTTCTGATATAGATCTCTCCTAGTCATCTGTAAATAAATGAGCCAAGCCCTAATCCAAGTTTGTGTGGATCTCATGAACACTATGTAAATCTCAATTTAAACTTAATGTCAAAAAACTTGAACACAAACTGTAAGATAAAATATTATAGTAAAACAAAATGTTAGGTTCCAAGTGTTTTGGGGGGAAATGTACTGATGTCAATCATCTTGGTGCATGCATGAACAATTTGCAGATGCAAAACGCCATATATATTGGCTGCAATTAGATAAGGCAGTGTGAAAACAAATGAAAATTGCAAGTGTGAGACTGTAACAAAATGACATGCAGGTGGGTTTATGATAAAAACAGGCTTGCAGGTGTCATGATGTACCTTTGCAATTTTCCCTTACTAGTACTGATAATTGATAAATAGCATGTATGATTCAGAGAAGAGCATGCACATAATATTTTGCTCAAAAGGAAAGGTAAAAATCATGACAGCAACAAAAACTTCATTGTTAGTAGAAAGCAACTGAAGATATCTGCTATGTGCATCTAGTGCTTCCTCCGTTCCAAATCATAAGGCGTTCTAGCCTTTGAATATGTTCATAAAATATTTGATGAATGTGTCTAGATTCATCAACATCCGTGTGAACATGGACAGAGGAAACGAAGGCCAAAACCTCTTGCAATTTGGAAAGGAGGGAGCGCTACTTTGCTGGAAGTAAAGAAATGTGAAACAGCCAACCTGATTGTTTTGTTTTTCCAAAGGCAAGTAGGGCATGCCATGGGAGAGGTCTGAAGTGGCCAAAATTCTCTTTATCGTGCTACTAACATTCAGCTCAAAGAGAGACTTCACTGCCACAAGTGAAGTACAGGCTAGCTTAGCAAGAAGCCCAATCAGGTTCTGCAATCACAAGACAATACAGTCAGCTCCTCAACACTTAATCAAGCATATGAAAGAAGTTATACAGCAAACGTACACTGTAGGTTGATGGGCTAAGGGCAGTGAGTCCACCGGTGTGGATCAAAGGCAGAACCTTCTCTATGACACCCTGGTGACAAAGCTGGTCAAGAAGCTCCACTGAGCTGCTAAATGAGTCCACGATGTTAATCAAGCAAGCTGCAACCTTCTCCACTACCTGGAAATGTACTTGTCTTAGAAACAAAAGCAGAGCACTGTGCACATGCCAAAAGCAAGCTCAGCTCAGTTAGATCATGGGGTTGAAATACAGTACCATCTTGTCCTCAGACTGCAGAAGATTACACAAAGTTGGGACCGAATCCAGAACAAATTGGGAGCAATCTGCTGAGACCTTTTTGCAGGCATTAGCGACAGCTGACACTGCAACCCTCTGAACCATGGAAGTGGGCATGGAATTAGCAAATGTACTACTAAATTCTCATCACCAAATCCGACTTTTTTAATTAAGATTCTAACCTGAATACTTGCAGGGAAGAAGTCAATGTACCCCAGCACAGCGGCGATCATGCCTGCCTGCAAGCACTGGGTAGGCTGCCTCCGAGATATCTTCTCAAATGCTTGCAAGCACTGCGCACGCAACAGAATCATCAGCAGATAAATGTGGCCGCCCGATGAGATGGCGAGAGCTCGTTGGATTACCTGCTCAGCGACGTCGAGGTACTCGATGACGAGGAGGCGGGAGCAGAGCACGGGGAGGAGGCCGTGGCGGACGACGGCGTCCGCGGCGCGCGGCATGGCGTCGCAGAGGTACGTGATGGCGCGCACGGAGAGCAGGACCACGTCGGGGGTAGCCCCCGCGCCATCGCCGCCGCCGGCCCGCCGCACCAGCGCCCGCGCGGCCGCGTCCGTGGGGAAGTACCCGCCGGTGTCCTCGGCGCAGAACGAGAGCGCCTCGCAGAGCTCCGTGAGCGCAGCCAGCAGCGCGTCCGGCCCCGCGCCCTCCGCGGCCACCGCCTCCACCATCCGATGGAACCTCCCGCCCGCGCCGCCGCGCGGCCTGGGGCTCCCGTCCCCGTCGGACTCGCACGACGACCCCCCGTCGCCGTCGCCGTCGCCGTCACCATCGCCGTCGCCGTCATCCACGTCCGCGTCAGCGTCAGCGTCCACGGCGTGTCCGGACGACGAGGTGTCCATGTCCGAACCGCCCTGCTCCGCCGGGCGAGGAGCCGGCGCGGCCGCGGCCGCGGAGGTCGAGGGTTCGGCCGTGCACGGGCGCTTATCGGCGGGGGGCTCGGGCTCACCGCGGCCCTGGGGGTCGGAGTCGGGCCGCTTCCGGCAGCGATCCATCGGCGCGCTCCCGCTCGCCGTCGCAGCCCCAGGCCCAGAGCCGTCGCCGAGGACGGACGCCAGCGCGCTCGCCCGCTACGCTGCTCTCCTCGCCTGGCCTGACCGCTTTTTGGCTCGGCACGGGGCACGATCGGCAATGATCGGGGGGCGAATTGGGGCGGCGCGTGGGATATATACGGGAGGCGTGCCGGCTTGGGTTTAGTCGCAATCTGTTGTGGTTTCTCCGCGATCGGGGCAAAATCGAGAGAGTTTCATGCGATTCGGGGCGGTTTTGGTGGGGAATCCGCGGGTTTCCACGGTGCCGGGGTTATTTGGGCGTTGGTTCGGCTCCACCGCCATACTGCCCGTGGGACTGTGGGGGCGGGGACGGCGCGACCGGGACGGGAACGGGAGGGTGCGGTGGAGTGGAGTGGGGAACTGGTGGCGGTGGAACCGCGGTTCGGCCGCTGCCGTATCCGCACTGGGACTGGAGGGCTGCGTCGTGTACTCCTGGACCTGTGATGCCTAGTTCAGCTCGTCCCAGGTCTTGGATCGTGCGATTGGCTTTGGCCTTTCGACCATGATTGGGTGGGTGCTTCAGGAGGCTGATTGGCCTGAACGGTGCTGTTTCATAGCACATAGGTTGGTTGAAACTTGATTTAGTTTTTTTTTTCTCGAGGGAATGAAACTTGCTTTAGTTGACGCAAGGCAATAGTTAATTGATGGTGCGTAATGAGTCATCAATTTGTTGATCGGCCTAGCGCGGTTATGCCGCAGAAGATTTTGATTATGTTAGTAATAATAGTAGTGGCATTCATGGATGTTGAAAATACCATCTATATGTTTCATTGATGTTTGTTTAGAGTGTCATCATTACTTAATCTGCAAGTCATGGAAAGACTCTTCCCCGTCAAGGAAGAGTCGGGGCTTAGTGTGTCATGGTTTTGTCAATTTGGTTTGCAAGAGTAGCTTAATACGTAGAGAGAAAACAGAGATGGAATACGTGGACCATCAGCTACACCACAAAAACTTAATGGACTTTTTTTTTAGTCTATAGTAAGCATCAATTTAATTTATTGGAAAAACTTACTGGACATTTTTCATCACGACTTTTTTATCTCATGCTGACTCACATCATATGCGTAGTACTACATCATTATTCTTTTAGTATGCTTTTGCTTATTATGGATCAATTACATTTCAAACGGGCACTTTATTGTTCATAAAAACATCGGGGATTATCGTGATAAATATGAGGTAGCTCACCTTCATGTCGGGGGGAGGCGGCGTTACTTCTTACATCAAACATGAGAAAATCATAAATAATTGCTCTTACTTACTTGCATCGCTAAAAAATCCATTAATGCCTTAGTTCCCTTTATTTATAATTTCTATAAGGACTTCCTTTAGAATCAGTTGGCATTTACATATCGAAAGGATCAAAATGTTCAAGAGGGGGTGAATTGGACTTCTAATTTCGAAACTCAAAATTAAATCCTATCGCAAGTCCTAATTCACCCTAATGCCTAAACAAGTGATCCTAATAAACTACACGCACAAAAGGTTTGCAACATAGAACCAAGCATGCAATTTTAGAAAAGTAAAGTGCGGAAAGTAAATGCGGAAATGTAAAGAGAGACACAAGGATTTTTTTTTCGAGGTTTGGGGAGACATACGGTCTCAACCCCCTACTTCTCGTTTGGCGCCCCTCGCAAGGCTTTGCTCTCGCGGCCTCCTTGTAAGGATCCCGGTCTCAAACCTCACAAGGAATGAGGTTGGCAAAGTGACCTTCGCAAAGGCTAAGTAACCCTTTGATCCGCGCACCAAGTGCTCTCTTCTTGATGAAACTCTTCTCCGCTCCGGACCGGTGAGCTTGAGCCGGTTATAATCCCTTCGCAAAGGGCTTCCTCCGCTTCTCCCACAAGCTCCGGGAGCTCACGGAACGCACGATCGCAGCCGTCTAGGTGATCGCAATCACCAAGAGTAACAAGCTTTGGCTTCATTTGATTCAACCCCAATCAAGGAGTTCTCTTCCCTTTATGTCTCCTGCCCAAAACTCAAGATTTAGTGTGTAATTGGTGGTGTAGGTGACCTTTGAGTGTATGTGAGTGTTTCTGGGTTGCAAAGGTAGCAAATGAGGGGAGGGAGAGCCTTTAAATAGGGTGAAGCTCCAAAAGTAGCCGTTAGGGAGCTACAACAGTTTTTCTGCGTACCCACCGGACAGTCCGGTGGCTACCCACCGAACAGTCTGGTGGAGGGTTTGCCTAAGGCCACTTAACAACCCCTCAGTTTATAACGTCCGGTGGATGCACCGGACAGTCCGGTAGTGAGCCACCGGACAGTCCGGTGGGCGATTTTGCATGGGACGAAGGAAAACACAGCCCTCAGTTTATATCGTCCGGTGGTGCACAGGACTGTCCGGTGGTGAGGCTATTAAGCTCAGCCGAACGATACAAACTCAACGCTTAGTTTTTGCGCCACCGGACAAACTGGTTTTCAGCGTTGTTTCCAAACGGAGTTTTGTAAATTTTTCGGAGGGCTTTCTCTTTTATTCGACAAAGGTGAATGTGTTTTGGCATGTTTTAAGGTGCTTGAGCTTTAGGACTTAGATGCACTCGAAAGTTAGAGAATTCTCGAATTGAAGTGACTTAAGCTACTCACCTCAATCCCTCCTGATAGTACGCAAAGAGGAAACTAAGTGCCCTTCTTCACCTTTTGGCACTTAGAGCTAGGGAAACACCCGATCTTCTTGCTAGCTCGATCAAACCACAAGCCGATCAATAAACTTTTGAAATTAGGGGCCTCTTTTAATCAACCAATGAGCTCAATTTCTAATATAAACCCTTCAAAGCATGAACTCATTAGTAAACGACATTAGATTGTCATTAATCACCGAAACCTCTACCTTTTAGGGCTTGTTTCTCACAATCTCCCCTTTTTGGTGATTGATGACAACAAAACGAGTAGATCTAGTAAAGTAAAAAAAATAAACGCAAAGCTCAAAGAAAAATATGAATATAAACACATAGGAGTCACAGCCACAATCAAAGAACCATAGTCATGAGAACATACATCATGCTCAAAAACCAAATGTCATGACATGGGTCAACATCCAAAATAAAATCCATCATACATCAAAAGATCTCTCTCAGAAGCTCCCCCTGACTACTAGACCCTGTCTAGCACTACTAACTCTCCCCCTAAGCTTCCCCTAAGACTATTATCCCCCTTTGGCGTCAAGCACCAAGAAGGGAGACCTACGATGCTGGAGGGTTAGGAAGCCGGGAGCCGTCCTTCTGAGAGGACAGGACGAAGCGCGACGGGGAGTCGTAGTCGCTGTCTGCCGCTGCGTCGTCAACTGCACGCTCGATGTCAGAGGGTGAAACTGTGCCTAGAGCCTCGAGCGGGGCAGAGACGGTGAAAGTCGGCGTTGTCGTCGTGGCCGGAGCAGTGACACCAATCGTCGAGCACGTGGTGGAAGCAGTGTGGAAACTAGGCTCGGCCGACTGTGTAGCAGACTGAAACTCCGGAGTCGGCTCGGAGGCTGACGGCTCACACGACTCAGGCACTGGAAAGAGCTGTGGAGCACTGCTGACCGGAGGCTGCCCTGACGTCTGTAGCTGGCTAACTGGGGCTGGAGGCACAGACTCCGAGGTCAGAAGCAAGTCAGGGAGCGTCGCCGGAGGAGTGTCGAAGTGCAGGGTGCGAGCGTTAAGCTGAGTCATCTCTCTCCGTGGCTGACTCGCAAGCAACTCTGAGTAGGAAAAGTCAAGCGGGGAAGTGCTCAGAGTGGCCAGCATAGCAAACGGGCTCTGGAGGCTCGGGTCAGTGGAGGGTAAGGCCTGAGGAACTGCAGGCGGCGGAGCGAGCTGGAACTGCTGTCGCAGGGACTCAATCTGCTGGTGAGTCTTGGCCCGGGGCCCTGCGACAAGCGAGGTGACTGTCGAGAGAAGGCGTGTCTGCTGCTCGGCGGCCTGCTGGAACCTCTCATCACTCCGCTGCTGCATCTGCTGCTGCTGCTGCTGCTGTAAAAAGAGCTGAAAACGGCGGTCACTCTCCTGCTGCTGCTGAGCGTAGCGCTCGTCTGCCCGCCTCTGCTGCTCCATCATCATCTGTAGCACTGAGGCTATGTCAGAAGCTGTGGCGACCTGAGCTGCAGTGACGACAGGCGGCGGTGGGGGTGGTGGTGGACTACGTGAGCCACCTGCCTCATGATCATGAGGCAGTATGGGCAGTGGTGGCGCGCGCTCGTCGTTAGAGCTGTCATCCCCGCTGTCCGTGTCTGCAGCAGCCGCTCCCCCTGTCTCTGGTACTGTCTCTATCGCTGTGTCTCTAGGGGGAGTCTCGTCCTGTGGTCCCTGTGGTGGCATAGGCCCCCAGACCGGCGCTCTTGGAGCGGGCGGTACACGAGCCTTGTGTGTCGGGAAACTCGTGTGGACCGCACGGAACAGCACCATCTGAGGAAGGGGCGGTGCCTCTGGATCGTGATCAATCCGACTCAGCATGTGAGAAATGTAGTGGGCGAATGGGAAGCTCCTGTGAGCACCCATCCCATCGGTGATCACGTCCTCCATCTCTGCTATCAGGAAGTCCACAACACAAAATCGGATCCTCTGCATAAGGGCCCTGAGCAGGTGCTACTGAAGAGTGGTGATGCCCTCTCTGTATCCACTCCTGGGCATCAGTGTACGGCGCATGGCCCTGTGAACTATCCCTGCCTCAGGAGTGAGATAGGGTGGTGTGCGCTCCGGAGCCCCTTCTCAGAAAATACTGCACACCTCGTCGTCTGTCAGGACTGTCCGCTCATTCTTCGAGCGACGAGGTGGCTCCAAATCACCATAGACATCGGTGTGGAGGCGACGGTCTAACAACTCAAGCCCTAGTAGAATCGCCATGTTCCCCCTGTATAGTCGCACTGGCTGTCCCTAAAACATGAACTGAATGTACTCTCGCTCTGGGCCAACGTACAGGGTGGCGTAGAACACGCGGACCCAATCCTCGACATATGTGTGGATGTGCTCAAGAAAGTCTGGCAGTCCGGGAATGTGATTGAGGTACTGAAAGAGATCCCGCTGTATCACATTCCCCATCCTGGGGATAGCAAGAACGGAGTGGGGAAACAGACCCATCCCAGCTGCTCTGGAGCTCTCGTAGAGTGAGGCCTGAACAAGGGTCTGGAAACGGGGATCCACTCTCACGTCCCGCTCCTCTGGCTGCCACTGCTCTGCTGTGATATAATAGCGAAGCTTCTTGAGCTTCCTACCCTCATAGGCCCTGTAGTCAGAAAACTGAGCATCGGCCAGAAGTGTGGGAGGTGCTGGGACTGAGGAGAATGCGTACTCCTCCCACACTGAGGCTAATGGAGGTGCCTCCTCCTCTCCCTGCCCCTGCTGCTCACCCTATCTCTGTCGCTGGACTCTGGCAGCTGCTCTGCGGATCCGGGCCTCCTGGGCTTCCTGTGCTGCTATGATCTCCGCCGGTGAAACGAGTCCACGTCTCTGGCGCTCTCTGGGCTTGCTGGGAGGAGTGGCTCGCTTGGTGCGAGCATTGTGAGGAGTCGGCGGAAGTGGTCGGCTGCTGCGAGGAGGGTTCTGCCTCTGCTCTCCAATCCGTATCCCTCCCGCACGGCGACTCTGCATAGCATCGAAGGCATCTGTAGCTCGCTCAGCGGCCTCGGCCTCCCGCTCTGCCAGTATTTTCCTCTTCTTCTTAGGTGGCTCAGGGGCCTTCTCCTTGCCCTTATCTCCCTTCTCTCGACCCATCGGGATCGAGGAGAGAAGGCCGGATCCGGGAGTGACGGTGGAGGCGGCGCGGATCGGTGAGGCAGCTCGGGCCGGGGCCGTGGAGGCGGCGCGGGCCGGCGATGGAGGAGCGGCGGCGACTGGCGGCGCGGACGTGGCAGCGACGGCGGTGGAGCGGCGGCGGCAGCGGCGGTGGAGCAGGGCTAGGGCACGGAGCGGTGCGGGCGCGGGGTCGAAGGGTGTGAGAAAAGGAAAGGTGGGCCCTACTGAGTAAAAGTTTATAAGAGATTCACTGGGCCCGGCATGAAGCCACCGGACGAAATACGCAGCCCCACCGGACAGTTCGACGGTGCCGTCGGACAGAAACGGACGAGCCATCGGACGATATAGGCTAAGAGAGGATTTTGAAGAGGGAGAGTGCACCCACCGGACAGTCCGGTGGTGAGCCACCGGATAGTCCGATGGTTATGCACAGACTCTGATTTACGCTGAATAACTCCTTTTCTTGTCCAACTTTTTGAGGATTCAAATAAATACAAGTATGGACAATCCAAGGTAAAACCCTTACCCCTCGAACCCTCTAAAAAAGTTGCATTTTCTCATGCTATATATATAGTTTTGATTTTTCAAGCATAAACTCCAAATCCAAGAAAATTGGCACTTAAGAACCAATAAATGTATGGGTCTATTCGTAGGAGAACTAGAGATGATAAACTCCTATCCCGGAGGGATTTGTCTCAATAAGCGTGAAGAACGACGCTAGACCTTTGATCTATTCTCTTTTCATGACTTGAGATACTTGCACATGAAACAAGTCTCCATATCATCAAGAGTGCTCCTTTGTGACACTACCGAATGCAATGCACGTGCAAGCTACAACAAGCATGGATAGGAATTGAAACATGTGTGCACATCTATATGACAAGGAATGCAATGCACTCGGAATTTTAAATCTACACTTGCCACATTTACTTCCCCCGCAAGCTTCTTCAAGAGGAGCCTTTCAACAAACCATGAGCAAAACCAAGTTCCACCGGCTCATGCTAGACCCTTGCTCCTCTCTATCTTGCAGCGGTTAGGCAAGCACTTACTCCTATATGATGCAAAATTATATGGCATGGCAACTTACATGATCGTTCTAGCATCTAGCACGTTGAGCTCACTTCGAAGTCTACAAAAGTTACTCTCATCTAGTGGCTTAGTGAAGATATCCGCCAATTGCTCCTTAGTTCCCACATTTCGCAAGAGGATGTCTCCCTTTGCGACGTGGTCACTAATGAAGTGATGTCGAATATCTATGTGCTTGGTTCGAGAGTGTTGGACCGGGTTGTTGGCAAGCTTAACAGCGCTCTCGTTGTCACAAAGGAGAGGGATCCTAGTAAGCTCCACTCCGTAATCCTTGAGCGTTTGCTTCATATATAGAAGTTGGGCACAAGAGGACCCGGCCGCTATATATTCCGCTTCCGCGGTGGACAAGGATACACAGTTTTGCTTCTTAGAAGACCACGAAACGAGCGAGCGCCCTAGCAAGTAGGAACCCCCCGGAGGTACTCTTACGCTCAACTCGGCATCCGGCAAAATCCGAATCTGAGTAGCCCAAGAGTTCAAAACTAGCGCCCTTGGGGTACCACAAGCCTATGCTAGGGGTGTGTTTGAGATACCTAAGGATTCTCTTCACGGTGGTGAGGTGAGACTCCTTGGGACCGGCTTGAAACTGGGCACACAAGCACACCCTAAACATGATATCCGGCCTAGAAGCACACAAGTAGAGAAGCGAACCTATCATGGACTGATATAGAGTTTGGTCCACCTTGATACCACTTTCATCGGCTTCGAGCTTTGCATTAGTTGCCATTGGGATTTCAATTGACTTGCAATCATCCATCTTGAATCTCTTGAGTAGATTCCTTGTGTATTTTTCTTGATAGATGAAGGTCCCTTGTTTTAATTGCTTGATTTGAAACCCAAGGAAGAATGTGAGCTCGCCGATCATTGACATTTCAAATTCCTTTGCCATCATATTGCCAAACTCCGTGCAATACTCTTCATTTGTCGAGCCAAAAATAATATCATCGACATACGCTTGGCAAACAAAGAGATCATTGTCCGTCTTCTTGGTGAATAGGGTGGTGTCAACTCAGTCAATTGTAAAACCTTTCTCAATGAGGAAGTCCCTAAGCCTCTCATACCAAGCTCGAGGTGCTTGCTTTAATCCATAGAGAGCTTTGGACAACCTATATACATGATTGGGATAGCTTGGATCTTCAAATCCGGGTGGTTGCTCAACATACACTAGCTCATTGATGTAGCCATTGAGAAATGCACTCTTCACATCCATTTGGTAGAGCTTCATGTCATGATGGGTGGCATAAGCTAATAGGAACCGAATGGCCTCTAATCTTGCCACCGGTGCAAAGGTTTCTCCAAAATCAATTCCTTCAACTTGAGAGTAGCCCTTTGCCACTAGCCTAGCCTTGTTTCTCACAATATTGCCTTCATCATCTTGCTCGTTCCTAAAGACCCACTTAGTTCTAATCACTCTAGCACCCTTTGGTTTAGCCTCAAGTGTCCAAACTTCATTTCTTGTGAAATTGTTGATCTCTTCATGCATGGCATTCACCCAATCCGGATCACTTAAGGCTTGATCAATTGTTGTAGGCTCGATGCTAGAGACAAATGAGTAGGCTTGAATGAATGCGGCCGTATTGCGAGACCTTGTTGTCACACCTCTTGTAGGACTACCAACGATGAGTTCCTTGGGGTGTCCACTTGTGAGTTGACTTCTTCGTTGAGGTGCTACTTGAGGTGCTTGAACCGGTGCATCAACATCTTGAGGTTGCTCATCAATTTGTTCTTGACTTACATGAACATCTTCATTTGGAAGTATTTTGTCTTGTTCACTACCATCTTGAGGTGTCATGGAAGAGGATGGTTGATTAACAATTTGTACTTCATCTTCATCCTATTTTGGCTTGATGTCACCAATTGACATATTTTTCATTGCCTCTACAAGTGGTTCCTCGTCTATATCCACAACATCGACATGTGCTCCTTGGGAGCCATTAGATTCATCAAATTCCACATCATACGTCTCTTCAACTAAGCCGGTGGCTTCATTGAATACGCGGTATGCTTTGGACTTTAATGAGTAACTAAGTAAGAAACCAATATCACAACACCTTTGAAACTTACCCAAATGTTGGCGCTTCTTGTAGATATAGCATTTGCATCCAAACACCCGAAAGTATGAGATATTGGGTTTTCTCCCATTGAGCAATTTATATGGAGTCTTGTCAAGTAGACGATGAGGATATAGCCGGTTGGAGGCATAGCAAGCGGTGTTAATAGCTTCGGCCCAAAACTTTTCACTTGTGCCATATTCATCAAGCATTGATCTTGCAAGAGTGATGAGTGTCCTATTCTTTCTCTCTACTACACCATTTTGTTGTGGAGTGTATGTAGCGGAGAACTTATGTTTGATTCCAACCTCATCACAATATTCTTCAATGTTGGTGTTGTCAAACTCTCTTCCATTGTCACTTTTAATCATTACAATTGAAGTGTTGAACTCATTTTGAGCTCTCTCGGCAAACTTGCTAAAGACATGAGCTACTTCGGTTTTGTCCTCAAGAAAATAGATCCATGTGTATCTTGAGAAGTCATCAACTATCACAAAACCATAATTATTTCCACCAATGCTTGTATAAGTGGTAGGACCAAAAAGATCCATGTGAAATAATTCTAGTGGCCTTGAAGTTGACATGAATGTCTTGCTTGGGTGAGTGTTTGCAACTTGTTTGCCAGCTTGACAAGCAGTACACAATTTGTCCTTCTCAAATGCGATATCATTTAAGCCTCGGACCAAATCCTTCTTTATGACCTTCTTGAGTGTGCTCATTCCAACATGAGCTAGCCTTCTATGCCACAACCAATCCAATGAGTTCTTGGAGAATAAGCTTGCAAATTGGCTTTCTTGAAGTTGACAACATAGAGATTGTTGTGCCGAAATCCCTTGAATACTTCTTCGCCATCATCAATCTTACTCACAATTACTTCATTTGGCTTGAATAGGCATTGGAAACCCAAATCACACAATTGACCAACCGACAAGAGATTGAAATTCAAGGAATCAACTAGCAACACATTAGAGATTGAATAGTCACTTAAAATTTCAATCTTGCCCAATCCTTCAACTTTGCCCTTGGAGTTGTCACCAAATGTGATCTTGTCATAATCCTTCACATTTCCACTAAGTGAGGTGAACATCTGGGAATCACCGGTCATATATTGAGTGCATCCACTATCCATTACCCAATGTGATCCACCGGTCTTGTAGTTCACCTACACACAAGCAAATCAAGCTTGAGACTTGGGCACCCATCTAAAAGTAGGTGCTTTAGGCTTGGGCTTAGGTGTCCATTTTGCATTTGGGTTAGGTATCTTGGGGACAAGTGTTTTAGGCACCTATAGCTTTTTGGGCCTTGTCTCATCTTTCTTGCCTAGAAATTGAACCTTCACTTGTCCATTTGACAACCTTTTAACCAAGTAGTGAGCATCAAAAGCAAACGCCCTCAATTGCTTGTTGAGTTTTTTGGGCGGTGCTTTGCACTCAAACATGAAGTGTTCCTCGGTCAAACACTCGGTGCACCACGTGGGCTTCTCAATCTTGATGGAGGGTGGTGGCTTGCAAGCGTCCTTGAATGGTGGATAGCCAAGACCATTCATCTCAAAGTTCACGGCTTGGAATGACAACATCTCATGATACTTGGTGTTACTCTTAAGCAAAGAACCATAGCCGGATTGCACACTTTTCACTTCTTGCTTGAGTTTGTCATTCTCATCCTTGAGCTTGATGAGAATGCTTGTATCTTTCTCACTTGTAGTCTTGTTCTTGCATTGGATGCAACTCTTGGCTTCATCGAGCACATTGGGGGATTTGATCATTTTGTTCTTGAGCTTCTCAAGTTCCATCACTAGCTTTTCATGCTCACTCTTGTGCACACATGTCTTCTCATAAGATTTGATGTCATTGGGAGATTCATCAATCTTGTGAATAGAGTTGATTTCTTTAAGTGTTGCCTCTGGCTCCTTTCTTACCTCATCAAGCTCAATGCTATGAAGTTGTAATATGCGATTTCTCTCACAAAGATCTTCATGAGTGGTTGTCGACTCCCTATAGCACTTGTTCACCTCATCTAGTGTCTCATTGAGCTCCTAAATTTTTTGAGTTTGCTCAATGTGAGACTTCTTGATCATGTTGCAGCCCTTGTCTTGAGTTTCTTTGATCATCTCTAGCTCTTTGTTTCTTGTTACAAGCTTCTTGTTGACTTCTTCAAGACATGCAATTTTCTTCTCCATTTGATCAAACTTGCCACGATCATAGCTTGTCACTATCTCATTGCACTTGAATCTTGAGACTCTTGTTCTCAACTTTTGCCTTGTCGAGCCTAACTTAACTTGCTAGGAACTTTGTTTTGTTCTTGGCCTAAGCTAGCAAGTTCATCATAGGAAGGCAAGTCCTCATCATCATCGGAAAAGTCATCAAAGGTTTTTACCTTGTCTCCCTTGGCCATAAGGCATAAGTGAGATGTGGATGAAGAGTTGGTGAAGCCAGAATTGGTTTAGTGGTGGTGGCTATGGCAAGCCCAGCAATAACTTCACCTTCATCATCACTTGAGTCTGATGAGTTGCTTGAAGTGTCCTCATCGGTCATCCACTCTCCAATATAAGCTTTGCCCTTTTTCTTGAAGAATTTCTTCTTGAATTGTTTGGGGGCCTTCTTCTTGTTCTTCTTCTCATCATCACTTGACTCATCATTTGAGTCATTCTTGTACTTCTTCTTTTCTTGCTTCTTCTTGGTGGCAACTCGGCATTGATACGAGAGATGGCCAAGTTTGCTACACTTGTAGCACTCCGTTTCTTCAATCTTCTTCTTGGATGGGAAGAACTTCTTCTTACTTGAGGAGTACTTGATGCCCTTCTTGTCAAGGCGACCCAAGGCACAAGTGACCTTGTGCACAAGCCGGGCCACCTCATCATCGCTATCCTCTTCTTCTTGCTCATCTTCTTCTTGGGTGTTCACCATAATGATTTTTTTGGGGGTGGATTTTTTTTCTTTTGATGAGCTTGCCTTGAGGGCAATGTCCTTCTTCTTGCTTGTAGGCTCCGCATCCGGTGTGATGTGTATATACATCTCATGAGCATTGATCTTACCAAGCACACCGGACGGAGTAGCCTTGGAGAGGTCGGTTTGGTGAAGAACCGTGACAATGTGGCCATATTTGTCGACCGGAACGAGGTCCAATATCTTTCTTGCCACATCATCTTTCTTGATTTGAGTCAAACCAAGACCATTGATCTACTCTACAAGCATATTCAAGCAAGAATACATTTGATTAGCATTTTCATGAGGAAGCATACGAAAATCACTAAGCTTCTTGCTAAGAGTACTGTGGCGTTGCTCTCTCTCGCTCAAGGTTCCCTCATGGAGCGCACAAATCTCTTCCCATAACTTGTGCGCGTCTTTGATGGTTCTCACGCGATTGAAAACCTCTTTGCACAAGTCACTGAAGAGAACATTACGAGGCTTGGCATTCCACTTCTCGTAATTTTGCTCTGACGTTGTGGGCTTATCCTTATCGACCATGGTGGGAAAGCCGGTGACGGCCGTGGTATAGAGAAGTGGATCAATGGCTTCCATGTACGACTCCTTACAGATCTTCCAATATGGGAAGTCATCGCCATTGAACACGGGCGGAGGGCCTTCCCCACTAGACATCTTGCTCAAGGCGGTGAAGCCTCAACCAATGAGCACTCGGCTCTGATACCAATTGAAAGGATCAAGATGTCCATTAGGGGGTGAATTGGACTTCTAATTTCGAAACTCAAAATTAAATCCTATCGCACAAGTCCCAATTCACCCTAGTGCCTAAACAAGTGATCCTAATAAACTACACGCATAAAATGATTGCAACCTAGAGCCAAGCATGCAATTCTAGTAAAGTAAAGTGCGGAAAGTAAATGCGGAAATGTAAAGAGAGACACAAGAATTTTTTCTCAAGGTTCGGGGAGACACACGGTCTCAACCCCCTACTCCTCGTTTGGCGCCCCTCGCAAGGCTTTGCTCTCGCGGCCTCCTCGTAAGTATCCCAGCCTCAAACCTCGCAAGGAATGAGATTGGCAAAGTGACCTTCGCAAAGGTCAAGCAACCCCTTGATCCGCGGACCAAGTGCTTTCTTCTTGATGAAGCTCTTCTCCGCTCCGGACCGGCGAGCTTGAGCCGGTTACAATCCCTTCGCAAAGGGTTTGCTCCGCTTCTCCCACAAGCTCCGAGAGCTCACGGAACGCACGACCGCAGCCGTCTAGGTGATCGCAATTACCAAGAGTAACAAGTTTTAGCTTCACTTGATTCAACCCCAATCAAGGAGTTCTCTTCCCTTCAAGTCTCTTGCCCAAAGCTCAAGATTTAGTGTGGAATTGGTGGTGTAGGTGACATTTGAGTGTATGTGAGTGTTCCTGGGTTGCAAAGGTAGCAAATGAGGGGATGGGGAGCCTTTAAATAGGGTGGAGCTCCAAAAGCAGCCGTTGGGGAGGTCCAACAGTTTTTCTGCGTACCCACCGGACAGTCCGGTACGTTGCCACCGGACAGTCCGGTGGTATATAAAATATGAATCCCCGTTTCGCGCCAAGGACCTTAGACCCACCGGACAGTCCGGTGGCTACCCACCGGACAGTCCGGTGGAGGGTTTGCCTAAGGCCACTTAACAACCCCTCAGTTTATAACGTCCGGTGGAGCCACCGGACAGTCCTGTGGGCGATTTTGCCTGGGACAAAGGAAAACACAGCCCTCAGTTTATATTGTCCGGTAGTGCACCGGACAGTCCGGTGGTGAGCCACCGGACAATCCGGTGGGCTATTAAGCTCAGCCGAATGATACAAACTCAATGCTTAGTTTTTGCGCCACCGGACAGTCCAGTGGTGCATAAAAAACTGGTTTTCAGCGCTGTTTCCAAACGGAGTTTTGTAAAGTTTTCGGAGGGCTTTGTCTTGACTTATTCGACAAGGGTGAATGTGTTTTGGCATGTTTTAAGGTGCTTAAGCTTTAGGACTTAGATGCACTCGAAAGTTAGAGAATTCTCGAATTGAAGTGACTCAAACTACTCACCTCAACCCCTCTTGATAGTACGGCTTGACTAAAACTAGCAAAGAGGAAACTAAGTGTCCTTCTTCACCTTTTGGCACTTAGAGCTAGGGAAACACCCAATCTTCTTGCTAGCTCAATCAAACCACAAGCCGATCAATAAACTTTTGAAATTAGGGGCCTCTTTTAATCAACCAATGAGCTCAATTTCTAATATAAACCCTTCAAAGCATGAACTCATTAGTAAACGACATTAGATTGTCATTAATCACCGAAACCTCTACCTTTTAGGGCTTGTTTCTCACACATATGTTTGTGTAGCAAGAAGGGGCACAACGGCCTATGCCCACCTTTAGAAATGGAATTCTAGAGGCGAAGGATTACAAGTATACAACTTCTGCAAAATACCCTTTTTTCTTGATGTGGCCAACTATCTTTGGATCCATTTTCTAGGTGTGGTTGTTTTAAGCAAGCACCTCTAAAAATAGAGAATAGTGGACCAATGTGGTGACAACATCAACACCCGCTAACTCAAGTCAAGCACGAGTCGATCGATATAGTCATGTGGGCACTTTAATCAGTGTTGGTCAAGCCACACCCGAAGGGATGGTCAAACTATGAGCATGTCGCTAGCGAAGAGCTTGACAAGCACATGCGAGAGTGAGGTGGAACCTAGCCTAGCCACCACCCCTAATGAATCTACATCTGACTAGTTCAACTGCCCTCGCTCTATTCACTCTCTTGCACACTCTCTCCCCACCCACACAAGAAAAACAAAGAGGAAGAAGACGACTCACCCACCTCACTTCATTGGAGAACTTAATGGATAAGTGCTGACAAAGCTTCTTCATAGCCATATTCGACAATAGAGAGAGGAAGAGGAGCCCCACAAGCTCCACCACCATTTTCTTTGTCCCCTTCACGGTGCCAAGCTAGGAGACCAAAATTCTTGAATCTTGATCTCCATTCCATTTACCCCAACCTAGGAGTCTAGGACCATCCCAACCAGTGTTAGACTAAACGATAAATGCTAAACAATCAGTCACTCTTCATTAGTGATTAGTCAGATTGCACATATGTTTAAACGGGCTAAAAACGGATTATACGAGATTAAACAAACTACACGACCAACACAATTAACGATCGAGTAACATTTAAATGGCATGTAAATAGACTACTCAGTCGTGTATGGGAACAATGCCCCCAATCTAGGAACATTGGTAGAGATTAATCAATATAGTGTAAGGCTCAGTTTCTTTGTGCAGAGAGTATATGTGCCACATCGATGTCCTTCCGTGCGCGTGATGGTTCTCGATGTTTCGATAGGAGAAATAGGTGGTGCAGAACCATGTTGAATACTGTGCCGCGGGGCATATCCAATCCACGACGCCAAAGGGAGTGGAGCCTAAGTGTCTCTATATCCCATTTTGTCTCGTGTAAATCTCTAGTGTACCCAGATCGCCCATAGTGTATGTTCCAAACGGGCCTGAGATGGAAGACAAAAGGAAAAAGTCCGCCATGAGTCCTTCAACTTGTAGCCGAGTCCAGGTTTCATCCCTCAATCGCAAAACCAAGTACACCAGGTCCTTCAACTCGCGATACCGTGCACACTTCATCCTTGGACCAAACCAAAGGTGGTTTTGCTGACGTGGACGTCCCATCGCCACGTCATCGTGTACACGTGGTGGTGGTTGGTAGAACATGGCGTACTGGAACGTCTCGACGACGTGGGGCGGCGACGCATCGGGGTGGACGTGGCGACACGTAGGTGAGGTGCCGGTGGCGGTGGACGAGAGGAGCTACATCGTTGATGGGGGGTGGATGCGGCAGCGCATAGGTGAGGCGTCCGCGGCGATGGAGGAGAGGGGCGACATCGTCGGTGGGGGTGGATGCGGTGACACACAAGTGAGGCGCCCGCAACGGTGGAGGAGATGCGTGGCAGCGTGGGTGACAGCGCCGTTGGGGGTGGGGTGACGCAGAAGATGGCCGGATAGGGATGGAAGAGATGGAAGAGAGACTGACAAGTGGACCCGGGTACACGTGTACATGATGACGTGGCCATGGTGCGTCCACGTCAGCAAAAACCACCTTTGGTTTGGTCCAAGGCTGAAGTGAACCTAGTTTTGCGTACTTAGTTTTGCGGTTGAGGCACGAAACCAGCTGCAAGTGACCCGTGGCGAACTTTTTCCAAGACAAAAACCTGTCAAACATGGGCCAGAATAAGCCCACTTTGTCTGAGCAAGTAACCATGTGATGCTAAATTGGGCATGCTGGCCCGAATAAGTGGAGTTATGTAATGTAACCCATGTTCGCGCTGTCGCGTGTTCCAGCTGGACCCAGGCTTGAGGCCCATCTATCTGTCAGGCCTGGTTTGGCAGCAGGCAGAGATCATCCCAGGGAAAGAAAGCCCCGAATGGGATTTTTTGTGAGTTTTGATTTCCCTGGGCCATTTTTCCCATTCCCTCCCCCGTTTCCCTGTTGAGTTTGGAAGCCGGGAGCTCTCCCCCACGCGTGGGCTGACGCGAGCGCTCTGTTTTCTTCACCAGATCAAAGGTTGCCCACTATTTGAAGTTGTATCAAATCTTTTTTTGTTAGAAAATGCTAAAGGCTCAAAAAAATCAACATAAATTCAGAAAAAAAAATCCATAAAAACGGAAAGCCTACTGAATCATTTTATTTCATCAAAACTACAAACATACAGATAACTCAAAATAGTGCCAAAAAATTAAAAATTGTGCCCAACAAAGGCCATCAAGGATGCTTACAAGACATATATGTAATCAAAAGCTAATTAAGAGTATAGAGCAATAGTTAATCAAAAGGATAATTTGCATACACGCACTCACGCAGAACAGCCCTTGAAAAATATGGTCACGAAGAAATATTTAGTCCATCCATACAACCTTGTAAAATATGGTCTAAAATTGGAAAATAAATTAATAACAAAATCCTGCAGATGACGACTGAACAACTGCTAGAACATGGTCTCAAAGAACGGTTCTTCCAAGACAAAATTATGAATTATTCACTCTTGAATAGCAGGAGACTCAAGAACACAAGAACTGATGGATATAAGAATAAGAACTATCCTTCTGACATGAAGAGATGTTTTTGTGACATCAAACACCTGCAGGCACAAAATAATGTTGATTAACTAACAGACAGTACATGAATCTACCTTGTGCGTGTGGTACCCCGGAGTGGATCTCAAAGGCGGCGTTGATGTAGATGATGGGGAAGTCCGCCTCCGTCACGTTCTTGGATGCTTCCTCACTCTTCCTCTTCTTCCCAAAATTCGCAAGAAGCAGGGAGTGATGAAAGTAGAAACCCTAGGAAAGGAGAGGAGAGGGATGCAGAGGTTCTTGTCTCACCAAGATATGGCGGAGATGCGCGGCGGTTGGTCACGGTCTTGAGCACCGGCGGAGGGTAGGGGTAGCGGCGCCGGATGGGGAGCCCTTCTCCCCCAGTACCTGCATCAGTGCGACGAGGAGGTGAGGAAAACGAAGATGCACCAGCTCTTCCGCAAGATCGAGGCCGAGGAAGAGTGGAGCGGAGCGGTACCGAGATGGGAGGAGGAGTGGCGCCGAGAGGTGGAGGAGCGGCGGCGCCGCCGATGGGATGGAGGGGCGGAGTGAGCGGCGGCCCTCGCGCGCACTCGTGACGAGTCGTCGAGGAAGGAGAGTGCCGCCCGACCTAGACAGGTCGGGGTCGTTTACCTGAGGAAAATGGGCTTCCCCGGGCCGGAGAGCTCCGTGTAGCAGGCTGCCGCAGCGGATGAGAGGCCCGTGGAAAATTCCCCCGTGGGCTGCTGGCGCGGGGAATTGGCCGAAATACCGGGGGGAAGTGGGCTGCCAAACCAGCCCTCAGAGTGTCTCGTCTCCCCACGGCCACCGCGCAAAACCCCGTCGGCCCGCCCCTCAATCCTCGCCTCCCCGGCTCTCCGCCACGGCGACCCGCCGGAGACGCAAGGCTCTGAGGCCTCCAGCGACCGGCGACATGTATGACGAGACAATGAAGGGGCACCAAACCAAAAGGCACACTATTTGCCCCGACGTCGCGGCTATCTGGCCGTTGTACTTCCCCGAGGAGACCGAGGCCGTGTTATCGGAGTCCGACCACAAAGTCCGCCTCGTCGCCGCCCTGGTTGCATCCTTTTCTGAATCCCCGGTGGAGGAATACCTTCGTCAACAGGTACGTATGCGTGCAGCGTGCTCCACGCCTCCGTCTCCTGTTTAGTTTAGCGCATCCATCTCCTATTTTGTTTGTGATTGGCGGTAACATCCTGAGTTGGTTACCCGCGAAACGGCCAGGCTTTTATAATTTTGGTTCATGTGTACGGGGGTATTTGTTGTTGCATGTGTAATGGCAAAATCCGTAGGATTTTAGCCGATTGGGGGTTCCCTCGGTCTGCAGAAAGGCTATCAAAATGGCAATTACAGTAACTAGTTTACTCAGAAGTCTGCAGGATTGATGCTTAGTATTTATTAATGGGTACCCTCCATTAATCAACACTCCGAATATGGCAGGCATGTCACCACCAGGATCCCATGTCAATCGTGGGCAAGACAATGAACAAGTTTTTGAAACTGGCATTCATGCAGGCCCAACAATAGGATCATGTTTTCAGAACTATAGCCAATTGAGGCTTGTTTATTATCGGTTCCACTGAAAACTTGGTGCGATCTCCATGTGGCCATGGCTTCTTTTATTTGCTGCATCCTTTTAGATTTAACTGAACTATGTATGTTGAAACTTGTAGCTCAAACCACGCAAGTTATTGTGTTTTGAGTAAATTTTCCACCAAATAAGCACCAATATGAAGTAATTATATAACATTACGCTTGTGCTGCCTTATATGTCTGGTGAGCTCACAACTTTCCTCTGGAACTTTGAGCTTTCACAAGAAAACTTGATAAGCTTGACGCCGTAAGTATTGCAAACAAGAAGTGCAGTCATGGGGACATAACCAATTATCAACCGCTCTGCCAACACATTCACTAAGGCCGGGTTGTCATCAAGCCAATTACAGATATCGATATGTATAACTCCGATTATTTGACAATAATAAGCAGTGCATTTCCTTTACAAGCGCCTCTCTCTCTTCCCATGTCAGTATTCAACGGATGAGCTACATTAACCAATACAAAGGAACTGTCAGCTGATTATCTTGATTAAGTGGTCATGCATGGTGGTTCTATGGCATGTTTTTTTTTCACGATTTTAGGGTTAGCGGTTAGGGTTCTGTCATGTGCAGCCTATCAGGGCCAATGAGACGGAGCAGCCCCAGATCATGCTAGGGACGTGTATTGTTCATGCACAGTTACTGTTCACACGAGCAATAACCTTATCATTCTGTTCAAGGTGGCCCTAGGATGAGATTTGTTATTTAAGATTAGATTGAGTTGGTTTCTTAATTCTAGAGATTGGTTTCTTAAGTTACCCATCTATATAAGGATGTGATTTATCCCTTTAGTTTTTTCGAAGCAACCTCCGAAAAGGGTAGGGCTTTACTGCACCTTATCCTATTTTTAAATGTAGGCCATGCTTTTAAGTCAAAATGGGGAAAATATCTATTTGGCATATGATTTCCTCACACATGATGGGCAGACCTGGCACAATAGTAGAGTGTCTCCACTTGTGGCCTGGAGGGCTCAAACTGGTCTGCTTGCAGAATTAATAAAGATTTTTGGAAAGTTAAGGCTGTCTAGAAATTTCCTTCTCCAGACCCCACCTTGTGTGGTAGCTTTCAGCACTGGGTACAACATTTTTTTAATGATTTCCAATTAATGACTGTCTGTCTTGGCTTACCATGTATTTTTCTTGTATTTTGTATATTCTCCTGAGGCCTTCAAGGTATTTTGACATGTGAACTATGCATTCCAGGACTCTTTAGCAGCTTCTGCTTGGTGCTTTACAGTTTCTTGGATGGTCATAGTGAAAAGTACCAAATTGTAAATTCGGGAGTCTACCATGCTTTGCTTATGTTATTACTTCTATGTGCACAGGTTGAAGATGATGGCAGTGACATCATATCTCTTCCAATTGATCTTCAGCACCTTCAGGAGTTAGGTGTGTTTATTGATGAACTCAAGGAATCCCCAAAAGAAGCTTTGCTTTGCATGGGAGCTGCAGCTCATCTGGTTGATGTCTATTCATATTAAAACTTGTTCATATGGTGGCAGACCATCTGCCACTTTCATTCGGTCTATGTTTATTATCAGGCACTGTTCATATCTTTTCAGGCATTGTGCTCGAGCAAGTTCAACAAGATCAATATCAGGCTTTACAATACGGGGTTGACTATTGCATTAAAGAAACTAAAAGCAGCCTTTATTAGTATACTTTCTGCCTTTATCCCTGTGTTTCATATTTTATTGTGTGTATAATTGAAGTACTGATATGTGGATTTTTGCTTCCCTTGATAGAGAAACTTGTCACAGTGCATGGTACTGTGCTAAAAGTTAGCATTGTAAAGCCTCTTGTTCTGCAGCTGAAATTTTTATGCATGAAGTGTGGTGTAGAAATCAACCGGGTATTCTGTGATGGGAAATTTTCACCTCCAGTGTCCTGTAATATTCAGGGATGCAAGAGCAGAACCTTTACCCCTGATAGATCTAGTGCAACACTGATGGATTTCCAGAAAATAAGGTAGGTGACGAGCAAACTGATCTGAACTTTTCTCCACTTACAGTGCTAAAACTTTGCATTTCTTATGTTCCCATCCAGGATACAGGAGCTTGTTAGTGCTGACAACCATGAAGAAGGCCGAGTGCCACGGACAATAGAGTGTGAGCTTACAGAAGACCTTGTTGATTGTTGCATCCCTGGAGAGATTGTAACAGTAACTGGAATTGTGAAAGTACTCAACAACTATATGGATGTTGGAGGAGGTACGTTCAAAGTGGCTACATCAGTGCTCTTTTCTTAATCCTTGATGTTCTATTTTGCTAGTTTCGAAACAATCATCAATCTATTTGTCACAAGTTGTTAGTCTTGTCAAAAGTTGTTAGTCTGTTTAGATGCTTGCGTTATCTATGCCATGTAGAGTAATATAGCATCACCAACGTTTTGTTTTGTCTGTTCATTAATTTCGATTGAATGTCATTCCCTTTCCTGGTTTCCATTCTTTGATTATGTGTAGTTGTTGTATCGTTATCTTTGCATCCTTCGTTCATATGCTGCTAAGGACTAGAGACTTGTTTTGGTCTTGTTTTGGTCTAAGCAAATTGTTGAAACTTTTTAATTTTGTAACTAGATCATACACACTTTGTTTGACTATTTTATAGATCTATAGTTAATATTTTCAGGGAAGTCCAGAATCAGTAACCAGGGTTTATACTACCTGTACCTGGAAGCAATTTCAGTGAGAAAACTGAAGTCTGATGCTGTTTCAGACAAAAAAATTCTGGCTAGTGGGATTTGTCATTTTCAGTCTTGTATTGAAAGGGACCGTGATTTCGCTGTCAAATATAAAGAAAAATATGGTGCTGATGTATTTCGCCAAATACTTCATTCCTTTTGTCCCTCCATCTATGGGCATGAACTTGTAAAAGGTATTTTCTAGCCCTTTTATTATATCAGAATTACTTTATATTTCTCTAGTTATTTAATGTTGTTAAAAATCTTCTGTTCAACTTGCTATTGTTGTCCTAGTAGTTGAAAGGTGTGGTTTCTGAAATCTATTACTCCCTTTGATTTCTGTGTACAAGATAACAACTGGTTTTCAACTTTTTTGCTCAAATTGTTCTGGAGCAGTGCATCATTTTCTATCCAAATGATTACCTCATGAAAATACTTTTCTATCCAAATAGTTATCTCATGAAAAGTGGTCTTATTCGGTCCCAAAATAGTGCATCACAATCTGAAGTGATTCAATAGTTGAGGGACCAACAAGGCCATTATCAGCTGCAGTTACTTCTGGATGTTTTTGGATAATGGTCAAGGGCACTCCTTTTAGCATTTTTCTGCCTATGCCAGACATGCTAATTTCATTTCTCTCTTATTCACATATGATTACTCACATAATTAAATGGATGTACCCTGATTTTCAGCTGGTATCACGCTTGCTCTTTTTGGAGGTGTGCAGAAAAACTCAATGGATCAAAACAAGGTCCCTGTTCGAGGAGACATTCATGTTATTGTAGTTGGTAATTTCTTTGTTTACTATAAATCCTACTCCCTCCGGTTTTTAGTATAAGTCGCGGTTGACTTTTTTCCACAGCTTCGATCATTCGTCTTATTCAAAACTTTTGTATAAACATATAAGAAAACAAGTCATGCTCAAACTCACTACAATGATAAAACAAATCATAACAAATAAATAATAACTTATAAATTGTTTTGAATAGACAAATGATTAAAGTTTTAGAAGAAAGTCAACTGCGACATATATTTAAAACTGGAGGGAGTATTAGAATTTCCTTAGTGTTGCTCATGATGTGATTATGCTATTGCTTAATAGTTAATACGATTACAGGTGACCCGGGCCTGGGCAAGAGCCAACTCCTCCAAGCTGCAGCAGCTATTTCCCCACGAGGAATATATGTATGTGGAAATACAACAACAAAAGCTGGCCTAACTGTTGCTGTGGTTAAAGATTCTATGACCAACGATTATGCATTTGAGGCTGGTAACCATAAAACATTATATTCCTTTTATAATTTTTAAGCTTGCTGTTTAAAAAAGTGTCTTAGCGATGTCATTTTGTGTTTTTCTTGTCATATAAATTGCTGTTATAAGTGCTCTTTGTTCTGGTGCCCCTTTTCTTTGTGGTGCTAGAATATCAAAGTAAAGTGAAGTTCTTGACTTACAGGTGCCATGGTCCTTGCTGATCGCGGAATATGCTGCATTGATGAGTTTGATAAAATGCCGGCAGAACATCAGGTAGTACTATTAGTTTTTTTTCCTTATGAATATTTTCCCTGAAATGTTCATCAGTGAGGATTGAGGAAGTTCTGAGGCCTATCTAATTTTGTTTCTAATTGTATTCGGTTCTCAGGCTTTACTTGAAGCTATGGAGCAGCAATGTGTTTCTGTTGCAAAGGCTGGCCTTGTAGCAAGTTTATCAGCTCGTACTTCTGTGCTGGCAGCTGCAAATCCTGTTGGTGGTCATTATGAGTCCGTTCCATCCTACTTACTGAAAACTTGTTATTCCTGATCAATCATCTCCATTGGTTGCTCTTAATTAGTCATCCACATTAATCCATTATTAGAAAAATTATTTATAGTTTCTACTGGTAAGGCTGAGAATGAAAACTTGATTTCATCTACTGTTACAGATGGAGTCTGGTAAATTATTTAAACAACCACTGGTCAATAGAAGTGAAATCGGGGCACACTATACACCAGAAAATATCCACAAAGGATTGGTGTTACTTCCAGTTCAGTCCTCTTCAGCTGCAGACTTGTTGTCTAGGACCAAAGCTAAAAGTTCAGTAACATTCCATTTGAGAAAAGTGTGGTATGTGGTGGTGATTTTCACAAATCGAATGCTACTTGATTGAACTTTTAACTTTTGCCCTAGACTGCTAGTCTGCAGCTGAAGAGGACTGAACTTGAAGTATCACATTCTTTTCTGGATATTTTCTGGTGTTAATGTGTCCTGATTTCACTTCTCTTTACCAGTTGTTGTTTATGTGATTGACATAGATGTCCTGTACTTAACCCTTCTGTTTTTGTTTTCATTTTTGGCTGGAGATGTAAGCCTGAATTCCTGTGGTATTATATGTGCTTTATTGCAGTCTAAATATACTTTTTGTTGCAGCCGAGCAAAAACAGTGAACGAGAACCTAAAGATGAGTGCTGCCCTCCTCTCTCGGTTTGACTTGGTTTTTATTCTACTTGACAAGCCAGATGAGTTACTAGATAAAAGAGTGTCAGACCATATAATAGCAGTAAGTGGCTGTCAAACATGTTTTCGCATTCTCATCTCACAAAGCATATAGTATGGATAAGTCACATTGTCATGTAATGCAATTTTTATCTATACTTTATAAGAACAATTTTTCTTACTGGACATACTACTTATTTATTAGAGTATATTATGCAACCCGCATTAGGGTAGTTTAGAATTGATTGTAATCATGTGATAACCTTCCTTATCTATAGGAAGAGGCGCCTTGCCCTTCAAGCCACGTACTCCTATATAAATAGCTTGGAGGCTCTGCAATACAGTTATCCCATTTATATGTACAATCTCTCCTTCCTGCATGGTATCATGAGTTAGGGTTTTTAGATCCTACCCTAGGCTTCCGCCACCGCCGCCATACCGCTCATGGGGAGATCGATATCTGCCGAGGGCAGCGCCCTCATTGGATGCCCGACAGATCCATCTGATCCTACCGCCTGTCGTCATTGTGTCAAGTGCAACAACAATATGTTGGGAATACTCACTGTCAGCACTCGCCAGCATCGCCTTACGTCACTGGTGGGCGTCCCCACCAGTCTTCGGTTAGTGTTGGATCCGCGCACTTGGGGCCCCTCTCCGCACGCTGTCATGGTCTGCGGCGGCAACATCCCTCCGCCGCCGACAGGGTTGAATGCCGCCGCTGTGGTGGCTATGACCTTTGCCGGCAGCCGAACCACCACCCAATCTTCGGTGTTGTTTGGGCCGTCACTCGATCGGGGCACGCTGCCTCTCCGCTTGGTGGCGCATCCTTTGTGCCATATGGCTCCATTGTCAGCCCCCTCCGTTGTCAGCTGCATTGGCCCCGCCTCCGATTTGCCATGCTGCGCCGAACCTCTTTGCTGTCGGGATGCACCACCCCCACGACCCACCGGTCTTCTTTGCTGCCCCTTCGTTGCTGGGGTGCTGACAGGTCGTGCTGTCGTTGTGGCCTCCATCGTTTGCTGACCGGTGTGCTGTGCCCCCGCGCGACTTTCGGGTTGTGCCACCCCCCTTCTTGGTCGACTGCTTGTGTGCTGTGACAAGGACGCCTGCCGCCCTGCCCTATCATTTGCTCCCAGCTATCTCTCTCGTTTTCTTTGTCGAGGATGAGAGGAAGTGAGCAATATGACCGGCACAACTCTCACTCTGATCTTTGCAGAGGAGGATGAGAGATGCGATGAGATGAGTGGGTGGCAGCTAGGGGTACCTTGGCTGTGTACTCAGACTTACTGATGTTGTGTAATTTTTATTTTCCCTGATTAGTGGTCGGGTTTGCATTTCCCATGGCCCATCGACTTCACCATCTTCTTTGACATCGACATTGACAACACCGGCCTCCTCATCTGCTTTGACTCTATTGTATAGCATGGCTTGGCTTGCATCATGCCTGGCGACGCATGCCCATGCCACGCCTCTTCGTTAGCACACCAACCTATGTCGGTTTATCGTCGCCACCACCGATTGAGAGGTTCTCTCGTCGTCTCCACCTCACACGCTCTCGACTTGATCAACTGACACGCGTGACCCACCCTCCCATGACATCTATTGTGTACCATGCGCAACTTCTTGGTTGGTCCCTTCAGAGTTCAGACACTCACAAATGGTTGGTTCTCTATCTAGTACGGCTGGTATTGGCAATACCGGCGCATGCCTTCATCCACGACGTGTTCCTGGGCCTAGCAAACCTGGAGCACTCCTCATCCATGGTGGCTCGATGACACATTCTAGGCGTCGACCTTCTTCCTCAATGACTGCCTCGACTGTGTCACCGTCTTTGTCTATGGTGCCCACTTCTCTGCTCCACCATCACTACAACACCCCTCACGCGCCGGCAACCTCAACACTCATCTTTGACCACAACTACCTACGCATGTCACCTCGACAAAGGCTCCATGTCCTCGTGCTTGGCTACCTCGACATCAGCACAAAGGGCTATCTGGCCTATCGCCTTGCTTGCACAACTTCATCGGCTTCCACTTCAGAGATATTAGAGTATATTAGGCAATTTGGATTAGGATAATTTAAGATTGATTGTAATCCCGTGATAACCTTCCTTATCTCAGGAGAGCCGCCTTGCCCTCCAAGCCATGTGCTCCTATATAAATAGCCCTAGGGCTCAACAATACAATCATCCCATCTATTCTACACAATCTCCTTCCTACATTATTGAGTGACTGACGGCCAAAATTTACTACACGCAGCTCCATACCAATGATGTTGATAATTTCAAATCCAACAAGAGGATCAGAACAGGTTATTATAGATGCTGGTTTGTGTTTTTTCTCTGTTGTACAACTGAAGTGTAAGCCATTGTTCATGTTTTGCAACTTTGCTCAGTGTCACAACGTTGTGATTTGGGATTTGGAGTTGGTGGAAACTCGGTAGCTTCAAGGCTGAGACTACACCCAGAGAAAGACAAAGATTTTGCTCCATTAACTGGGCAGCTTCTTCGCAAGTATCTATCTTATTCAAGAGAACATGTTTTCCCTAGGTATCTTGTTACTATTTTACTTTTAGTGCAATTGCAATGCAAAGAATAGTCCATTTTTGAGCCTTACCTACTCACTTTTCTCCCCTCTTCTTAAGAATGTCAGAGGCAGCTGCTGCGATTTTGAAAAAGTTTTATTTGAAGTTGAGAGACCGCAGCACTTATGCTGATGGTACACCCATCACAGCCAGGCAGTTGGAAAGCCTTGTCAGATTAGCTGAAGCTCGTGCTCGTGTGGATCTAAGAGACGAAGTGACTGCAGAAGATGCTCAGGTAAAATAAGTTTACACTTCTGCAGAGACTGTTAGATCTTTTTTTTTTTCGAATGACGCAGGAGAAACTGTTAGATCCATAATTTCTAGGCAACCCTCACTTTCCCCACTGCTGCTTTCTTATTTACCATTCTTGCCATGTTAGTACTTCACAACTTAAAAATGAGAATCTCAGGGACCAATGTTTTGTGGTCATAATTGCAGCTATAGATATGTATGTCAACTAGATACCATGGACCCAAGATCTCAAGGTCATAAGGTTTTACAGAACTCTAGGCCCTCTATTCTGTTCAGTTCTTCAAGCTGCTTTGTCTTTTAGGGTGGGGCTGGGGTTTCGTGAAATCTTTACACCATGAAACCTCAGGCTTATGTGCCAGTAGTTAGGAGATATCAACCTAAATCCTAACGCCTTTGCCTGAGTGTAGATCTTTCCAGCTGAACATGCATCTCGCAACAAAACACAATTATAAAGCAGCATCACTAGGCATACTATTTAATGTTAAACTTTTCATGTGGCAGGATGTTGTAGATATCATGGAAGAATCTCTGTATGACAAATATGTTGATGAACATGGTTGTGTCGATTTTGCTCGGAGTGGTGGGATGAGCCAGCAGAAGGAAGCAAGGAGATTTCTGAATGCATTAAATAAGGAATCTGAGTTGCAGCGGAAACATTGCTTTTCAAGAGCTGTAAGTGATGTGGCAATAAAGCCACTTTAACCCCCTTTTAAGTTTAGTTACTTTTTGAAATCTTTTCTGTTTGGAAGAAAAGTAGCTATGCATTCTGATTTCTGAACGTTTTTCCATTGTAACTTTTTGTTTGCAAACGAAAAATCACCTTCTTGTTTTTTCCTTAACAAAAAACACATGCGCATTCTTGATTTTTTTAGTATCTTTAATCCATGCGGTAAACAGGAGGGCACACAAGGACTTTTTTCTGCCCATTTTCCCTGATTCCCATGGTGGGTCCGACCCTTGGACCCCACGCAAGCTGGAGCTCATGCAGTGAGGTTGCCCCTTTTTTTCCTGATTCCCATGGCTGCCCTCATGTTCTATGATTTTCCTGATTGGCAGGAATTTTACAACTTAGCTGATAAGATCAGCTTGCAAGTTCCAAATTTAGACACACTTGTAGATAATTTGAACATTGAAGGTTACCTTATTCAAAAAGGATCTGGGATGTATCAGGTAAAAGTCTTGTAGACCAAGAAGATCTAGCATTGCTCTTGGTATCTGAATAATATGCTATTTTCTGATTTAAAACATATTAATGGTAATTTCTTTTTTCAACAGCTGACAACGGCATCATATTCACAATGCCAGCCAACGAGGTCAAGATGGTGAGTTTCTTGAATGAAAATAGGAATAGCACCTTTTTGTGTGTAGTTACGACCAATCTCATGCATGCCTGTGTTAACTTCAGGATGATTTCCAGTCACTCTGGAATGTGCTGATCGTTACAACATAATTGCAATGTACCTTTCAGCTCAATTTTTTTGTTTTGTTTTCTTCTCCCTTGACAGATGTATGTTATGGAGCTCTGTGTATTCGCATTACGTGCTGGAACAAGGCGACTGAAGTCAAGGACTCGTAGGATGACCACTAACATGTTTGCCAATGGAACACTGACTTCCAGATATATTAGCCGTTTAAACTGCCATCGCTATTGCTGCCTTGTTGCTGATGTTGTGCTTGGGCTGCCCTGGCTAGTTCTAGAACACAATTGGCACCTTATAAGAAACCTATATTTCGAAATGACGAAGGATCTCCCAGTCCTTTTATGAGGCATCTATCGCCAATACAGATATACAACCCTGTATAAAGGACAAGCGGGTATCCAGTTCACATATGTTGACCTTTTATACTACGGTTTGCGTGATTTTCCTTTGCCATTGGTGATCATTTTTGGAAAAGTAAATTGCACGAGTGGTCTCTAAACTATATCGGAGGTGTTATCTCGGTCCCAAACTATAAAAATGCATATATAGGTCTCTAAACTATATCGGGGGTCTCATTTGTGTCTCCAAACTATAAAAATGCATATCTATATCCCTAAACTATTTAAGGCGAGTCATTCCAGTTCCAAACTTGCCACACGAAAAGTCATGAGAAAATATGGCAAGATGACGTAGAATCTGCAAGGTGGGGCCTACATATCAGTCACACTCCTCTTTCTTCCTCTTCCACGGTCTTCTTGCCGCCTAGCGCTGCTCGTGCTGCCGTGGGACGCTATTCGTGGGCTCGCAGCACAACGGCGCCGCTCGCCCTAGCCCCTGCTATTTTCATAATTTGAGAACTCAGATGACACCCAACGTAGTTCAGAGACCACTCGTATAATTTACTCATGGAATATTTCTGGTCACCAATGCCGACCCAGTCTTTCGGAGATGCTCATATAAGTAGGGTATGCATGTGTAGGGGCGAGTATGCGTGTGTGTGAGCGTTTGCGTTTGTAATGTGTTCCTCAAAAAAAACTTGCATACTCCCTCCAGGTCCCAAAGAGCGTCGTTTTAGAAAAGTTAGAAGTCAAAATTTTAAACTTTAACTATATCCCACTTTTATATTATTTAGTTTTGAATTTTGAAAGTCATATGTATAGATTTGTCTTAATAAATATTTTTATAAAAATATAAATTTATTATGATATTTATTTATATTCTAACAAAAATATTGATCAAACTATATTTGAAAGACCATGTCGATGTATAAAATGACACTCTTTAGAGATCTTTTAGGACCTGAACAGAGTAATACTTCAGTAGCCGAGGTTCGCTAATGCGCTGCTGTCGCCCAATCGCCACCGCGTGACCCTACTCAGATGCTCGCCCTCGGGCGACAGTGTGACCCGTTTGCTTGTCCATCCACGTTAGCGGGCTATCTAATTATTTGCCATCATTACGGATGACGCCTCTTCGTTTACCATTCTTAAATTGCGCTTAACATATTTGCCACCGGAATGAGAAATAGTCAACATATTTACCATTTTTGACGACGTGACGTGACACGTGGACATGCCAGCGTGGCTTAAGCCTGCCAAATGACCACCGGTGTCCCTGCCATTCTTTTCTTTCTATCCACTGGCAAGTGGAACCCATGTGACAGGTCTTTCTTCTACCTCTCACCGTCTCACCCAGTGAGCTCGCGCTGCCGCCACATTAGGCTGCCTCTGCCCTCCTCCCGTCCATCTAGCGCAAGCACTGGTGAGCTCTTCTGAGCTGCCTCCCCCACCCTGCCCCCAAGGGCCCCCCACCATGGCTGCCATGGTGAGCTCAGCCTCACCATGAAGCACCCCTACTGCTGCCTCCTCCCACAAAAAAATGTCTTGACCCCGGTCACGACAGCCCACAGCATAGCAGCCCAACGTAGCTAATCCAACCCGTAAGCCCAAGTATATAAACCAGCAAGTCGCAAATCCACACCTGGAGTCGTCGACGAGGACACCTATCGCCCCATCGGTTCTAGCCTCCTTGGCCTTGCACAGAACAACGATTCGTCGATTCATCTCCCGGCAGCGGCGCGGCGTTCAGTGTTTCAACTCTGCAACCCGTAAGTTCCACTAGCGCGTCAAGGGTCCGCTACCTCTCCTCTCCGCCCAGATCGAGCCGCACCGCCGGTCTCCCGCACCGGCTCCGGTGTCGTTTGGGAAATCCACGGAGCCCAGCGGCGGGGTAGGCCAGCAGCGAGCCGGCGAGTGGCGGCGCCTCACGCTGCGGGCGGGCGCGCGGCAGGCCAGCGGCAACCTGGCGAGCAGTGGGGAGCTGCTGCGCGTCGCGTGGCGTGAGGTTGAAGATGGACCTGACAATTGGGTCCCACACGTCGGTGGAAGAGAGGGCAGGAAAAGAGACGAGACAGGGGCACGCTGGTCTTTTTCGATGCCCTCGCCACACTTGCACGTCCGCGTCACGCCACATCATCAAAAGTAGCAAATATGTTAACTATTTCTCATTCCAGTTGCAAATCTGTTAAACGCAATATAAAAATAGCAGTAGCAATATGTTAATTATTTCTCATTCCAGTTGCAAATCTGTTAAACACAATATAAAAATAGCAGAGAATGGCAAATAATTAAATAGCCCCAGGTTAGCTGCCATCAATGAACATTCATCGTCACCAACTGCAAATCAGCTAATCTATAAGTGACTTTCTGTCTTGCAAAGTGCCGATTCATGCTGACATTCCGTAACTTTTCGAATGACCCCCAGCATCAAATTACGATTTACGAATAGAGCGCTATGAATCAATCGCCAAGCCAGTACCTCACTGAAGAAAATTGAGGCTTCAAGGCAACGCACGACGGAAAAATACACACTACGGGGCATTGCATGACCAAAACATAAATCTCTGGGATAAAAATAGACTTCTCAGCTTGACAACACAGGCAATGCAATAATATCTTCAAAATGGAAATAAAACTCAATGTTAGCAAAAGATACAGCCCAGAATGAACATCTCTCTTGCTAGCACAACTTTTAGTTGGATAACAGAGCCTTGACAGTCATTCTTGCCTATCGGAAGCAATCTAAGACCTTGGCTTCTCCTTCTTCTCCTTGAATAGTGCGAGCAGAGACACTCCAGACACCTTCACAACCTTGAACCTGACACCAGGGATATCTCCCACTGCGTGCCCCTTACGACCAAATCCAGCAATCAGCACCTCGTCCTACATCAAGTAGATGGTTAGCTTCAACGCATAGAGTTGAGGATCAATACAAGAAGCTTCAACTGAGGATCACTTACGTTCTCCTCAATGTAGTTCAGGCAACCATCATTTGGCACAAAGGCAGCAATCTTCTTCCCATTCTTCACCAGCTGAACACGAGCACACTTACGGATGGCAGAGTTCGGCTGCTTGGCCTCAATACCACTACAATGGAAGTAAAACACCTTAGCTTGATCACAAAAGTATAGAGATAAGAAGGCACATATGATTCCCATATGGCCATATCCATCATACATCTTCTCCAGAACGATGCCCTTGGCGTGAGATGAACCGGCAAAGGGCTTCTTCCACTCATTGCCCAAGTGGCTCTTCTTGTATGCCTTGTCAGCCCACCTTTGGTTCCTGCGGTGGGTCTTGAGCTTGCGCCCAGCTCCCATACCACGTGTCTTCCTGTGATGTGAATTCAAAATGGTTACGGCAACCTAACAAAACAAATCGGGCAACTCACAGAATACATATGTTCACCACCACACAATTCTACAAGGCAACCCCAAAATCACAGAGCTAATGGCATAAACGACCACAATCAAGTAGTAAATAGAGGAATCAAAATACAAGCATGTAAACAATACAATTTACTAAAAGAAATGTTTTCTTGAGCTGTATCAATGTTGCCCGCAGGTACTATTTCACCAAAAAACCTAAACAGAAGCTACACCAAACCCAAATCAAATCTTTGATTCTTTGTAGTACATATACAATTGCAATAGCCCTCATAGAGAATGCAATATACAAACAACCACATAGGCATACACCTAAGAACGAAACCTACAGATTAAACCAAAAGATAAGGTTCTTCAAAAGGCATATTAGGAGGAGGGGAGACCAACTTTGTATGCCACCATGCAGAACATCCGAGATCCAGTCATTTGAATCCAGGAGCGCAAGACTACATGGCGGCAACGGATTTATATCGCTTATGAATATGTTTAGCACTGACGTTGTATAATCTGATCAGCACTGGACCGTCAATAAGCTCAGTTTTTCCTTCTCGTCTCTAGCGCGATTCCATTCTCTAATCGCATAAAAAAAAACTAAATCGCTTGCCGCGCGATGACATCTACGCCTCAAAGCTCTACAAGGAATCAAGGATTGTTTGGTGCCTCAAAGTAAAGCCTCTAGAAACGAATGGTGCGGCGCAAGTGCGCAACAACGAGCACCGATGCAGGCACCATAACAAGAGAGGGAGAAGGAAGTACGCACCCCATGGTGGCGGAAGTAGGAGAGCCGGTTGCAAGGGTCGGCGACGCGGCGGGAGCGGCGGCGGGCTTCGAGTCCGACGGCGGCGGCGGGCTGCGGGAGTGAGGAGGAGAATGCGAGGAAGAGTTATATAGTAGGGTTGGCGGTTAGGGTTTGCGTGATCTACGTCGTGATTCGTGTTGCGGCAGCATCGCCCGTATCGCACGGGTCCTCGTGTGACCAACGACACAAGGGGAGCGACTTGTTTCGTTTCGCAGCCTGACAGATGGGCCTACGTCATGGACTTATCTGAACCCAACCATTCCTCTATTCTTGATCTCCGTCACTATTTCTATCCGCTCACTATTCCAACTATCCCTCACTCTGTATACTGTATACAGTGCACGAATTTATATCTACAGTGTTTGAGGGAGGGATTTTGGAGGAACCGTTGTTAGCCTTAGGCCATCTCCAATGCTACTCCTCAAATCTCACTCTCTGTTACTGTTCTAATTACTCTTCTCTCTGTCTGCAATGCAGCATTTATATCAGCCCATTACAGATAGCCTTAAATAGCCTGTTGCATCGTCTCGATTCTCAAATGGAAACGATGCTGCTAAGTTTCCTATCCTGCCATTTTTTCAAACTCTATTATATTTACAATGTATGTACAATATTTTATACGTTTACATGTACGTTTTGATAACCTCAGTCTAAGACGTCATTTAATCATTTAGACACGTACACTAGGTTAATATAGTGCACTAAAGGCACCTTGTCCAGGAACTTTTATACTTAGAAGTTAGAAGCGGACGATTAATGATGTGCCAGCATAAGGGGCACCTTGAATAATCCAGTAGAACAGAAGTTACTGTTTCACGATTCCGATTGATATCGCAAGGTGGCATACGGCATACCAAATGGTGTTCGAGGAGAGAAGCTTCGCAGGGTGGTACACAACAAGATACGAGGCCACACGAATCTTTATCATGTTTCAGATTAAATAAGAGCATTTGAAGTATTATCTGGCCTGATTGCCGAACAATTGATCAACATAGTTGCAGGTTCCGGATCATGTCCAACCAATAAGGTATATGACATAAATATATCATCTGGTGCACTACTCAAAGTTCACCTTTGTGGTATGTTTTGTACCACATACAATGGAATGAATGGATTTATCATGTCCAGGATAGACATTAATAAGTCATGCCTTAAAATTTTCCTAAACCTCACTTAAAGTGCCAGTATACCGACAAAATTGACTTCTGATTAGAGAAGAAATCAAGCTGGACCTATTATTTACAGAGTTTGTTATGTGGCATATAGGATCTCATTCTAGTCATGTCATTCTGTGATGCAATGCTACACCTTTGGAACATGAATATCAGCTAATGTAGAACTGAGATCTTCTCTTGATTGGGACCTCCGGCTTTGAAGTGTAGTCGGACCTCGGCTAGGATTCCTCACTCCACTGGAAAATTGCATCTGACCTAAGCTACCAACAGAATAGCTATGATAGACGCCCAAGGATTGCCTGGAGGACTCCATAAGCTGAGCACTGCTGCCTCCTAATCCATGACTCATACTGAACGGATGAGGATCTGAAGCAGCAACAGTAGGACTGAGCGGTGTCTTTGT
The DNA here is from genome assembly GCA_022530915.1 of Paspalum notatum. Lineage (NCBI taxonomy): Eukaryota > Viridiplantae > Streptophyta > Magnoliopsida > Poales > Poaceae > Paspalum > Paspalum notatum. Next base: position 34,141,990 of record CM039692.1, read on the forward strand.
TCTTCCATCACCTGCAAAATTAAGGCAATTCAAATGTTTGGTCATCAAAGGAAGTAAGGAACGCTACAGTAAAGAAAAGCAAGATTCAAATAATCTAAAGAAAAAACACGACAAGACAGCCTCAATTTATGTGATGAAAAATATGAAAGATCATTCTATAGAATGGAGTTACTCGCTCTATCCCAGTAAACAAAGCAGGTCATTCTAGTTTGTCCTAAATCAAACTTTCTAAAGTTTGCCAAAGTTCATACAAATGTGTCAACACATGACACCAAATAGCTATCTTATGACAATATATGTCATGACGAATCTAACAATACTTATTTTGGTGTAATAAATATTGATACATTTTCATATAAACTTGGTCAACTTTAGAAAGTATCTCAAGACAAATCTAGAATAACTTATTTTGGAAGGACAGAGGGAGTACAAGATTAAAGTGATATAGCAGGTACATCTGAGGACATGTAACACTACAAAATTTATTCCATGGCATTTTATAACATAGTACACCGAAGCGAAAACAAGAAAGGTCCCATCTCCTGCACGTTGCATCACACAACAGGCTTATTGGCATAATACTAATCCAAGAAGCTAATATATTGGATTATTTAAATAAAACAAGATGGCAACACTTTGATTTTGCTTTCCAACGGGACAGGGTAAGAGGCTTTTGTCTTAAAAATGAATGGTATACAGCAGCCAATCAGAGTAAAATAATCCAAATGCTGCAGTCCTTACATATCAAGTTAACTTTATACAGAAGGGGGATAAGCCAAGATGGCAGGTATGTAAAACAAAGGAAAACACAATCAGATGCATACCTGAATTAATGGGACTCCACAAATGTCTGAAAGGTAATCCCACACCAAGGGCAGAACTCCCTACAGAATTCTGCCTATAAATTGGCAGATAAGACTTGCGGAATGATCTTGGGATTGAGTTGCTGACACATAGTATGGCACATATGACCAACACAATTGAAATCAGAAACAGTACTATGAGAATATTTGGATTTATCTCCCGATGCAGGATTCGTTGAATATCTATTCGTGAAGACAATGCCTGACCAGCCTCCACCAAAGCAACCCCAAGAGTCCAAGTAATACTGCCAGATCCAATTATCACCTGATTATCTTTAATCTGCAACCCCTCTCTCAGTAGCGATGCAATATAAGGAGCCCTGAAGCAATACTGATCTATAAAAGGCTGTGGAGGAACACTACTCTTTGCAATTTTCCATGGTTTTTCACAAAACTCCTGACCTCTTTTTAGAACATCAACTAGGGTTGCCTCAGCAGTTAAATTAAAAAATTTAAAAACCACAAAGAAGCCAGACATAGCAAAAAACTGCCCATGTGGTTGGGGAAAGTTAGAAGCAAGAGCACAAGGATGAATGCTGCAATCGAGTCCTGGACTTGAACTGGACCACTCTGAAAGATTAACGGTTACTTTTGCAAGAGCGCTACACTCATTCCACTGAGGTGCTCCAATCAGTTCAACAGCTATTCCCTGCTTCTCTTTGCCAGCTGTCTTCTCGCCAACACTGGGACTTCCATCTTGTTTCAATGAGTGGCAGTAAGAACAAACATAATCTTCTTTGTATCCACTCTGTAGACAAGGATGTTTGACTTGAACCTTGCCATTGTTAGCTGCTGCTCCCAACCTTTTCACTAGATGAGCTACTGATTTGTCAAATGCATCATTTAACCCATAACCAGTAAGAGAATAAGCACTAAGTTGATAATCAACTGAACCCATCCTCAGACCGATGCTCGTCTCATCCTTTACAGATTTATTATCAATCTCAAATGTAACCTGTAATGATGACCCACCTAAATCAAGTGAGCCATATGTCATTTTAGATGATGAGGTGCCAAGCACGTTCTTGTGATAGTTCAGGGCTATCCATCCATAATAGGCTTCATCCATGCCAGTGATGATCTTAACTCTGTCTCTACTACATAAAAATGACGAATTCTTCAGAATATCCCAGGCCTTATCCAGGAGCCACTCTGAATCTGCACTAGGTAGCTTGCGAACACCAGCTGTAGCATAGAGAAAAAGTGGAGTGTGTTTGTGTGCATGTCTTGGGATCAGCTTCTCAGCCATTTGAAGGAGGGGCTCTATTGCCTTCTTTAATCCAGATTCATTGTGAACAAGCTTGCTCAATCCAGGTTCTGTCTCCATTCGCTGATATAGTCTGGTTAATTTACCAGATTTCTTCTTAGGAGCACTCCCTAAAGGTTTCAAAACAATAGGAAAAGCATTTGGGTCATTATGATTAATGTGCCATTCATATACATAAACTCGTGTACCAGTGCTGCCACAATCAAGAACCACAAAGTATTCAGAGCTTCCTTCAGAGAGAAATACATGGAAATATCTCCAAGAACCATATGCAAAGAACACCAATAATATCAGTGCAACAGCACAGCCAACTGCTCTCATGCATTTCTTTCGATTTGTCGGTGATGATGGGGGCGTTCTTTCTTTCGAAAAGCTTGCCACAGGCCCATCTCTTTGAAGCGTGCGGACAGGTTTGGCACGCCCTGAGCTCAGATCACTGCCAATGCTAGAGCCCCTTTCCAAAGGATCAATTCTAGTGAAAGTTGGCAGATCTTGGAGAGAAGATGAAAGACGCATATTTGCACCTTTGCAGTCAGGGCAGCACTTATTACAAAATTTCACCAACCAGGGGCAAGAAGCAGGGAGAATCTTGGGAAACCGAAGTCATAAGCAGATAGCATAATCAGCAGCAGAGTAAATAAAGATACCAGCACCTCCACACAGCCTCTGCCTGCAGAAAACTTCAAAATCAGCACGGAAACTAACATTGCAACATCAAATCCATTAAAAAAAAGGGGCGGATCTATAGTGATTCCTGTGTATTCCCAGGAATACGCTACAATCTGAGTCAAGAACACAACAGATCCACCAAATTTTGTATCATGTAACTGCTTTGCAATCGATTTCCTTAGAAGTAAAGGTCAGGAAAAGAGACCAGAGATGCGAGGAGGAAGTGTTCACCGATGCGCTGGCCGCGGAGATGCAAGGGGAGCCGGGGAGCGAACGCAGGGAGGCGGCCGGCCGGAACAGGGGAGCGGACGCAGGGAGGCAGGCAGCCGGAAATGAAGGGGAGCCGGGAGCGGGCGCAGCGCAGCCGGACGGCAGGACGGCGGTCCAGGCGCTCAGGCGGCGGCGGGGGACTAGAGCGGCATCGCTTCGACCAGGCTGGGTGCCCGGGTGGATGGAGAGGCCAGGTTCCTCTGACGTTTGTTCCGTAACGTTCCGTCACTGGCACCCCATTTCCGCGTCAGTGACGGAGGAACGTTAGAGGATCCTTTTTTTTTTACATCAAATTCGTACGCATATGTCTTTCAACATTTCACATCGAAACGATAATCTTCTTCATTTCAAGAACTCTCACTATTTTCTCTCTTTTCCCCCTTTCCCCTGCTCCCACCGCTATTGCCCCGAACGAAAGAGAGGTGAGAGGGACGACAAGGATGATCACCGCCTTGCGGAGTCGATGGCGTGGGAGGGAGGTACGATGGGCGACGTGGGGAGGAGGTTTGACAAGTGGCGATGCAACGGAAGGCCGGCTCGTGGCAACGCAGCAACCGGCGTGCGGCGCGACTGCGCATGGCCATGTGGGAGGCCAGGCTCGCGGAGCTCCGGTGCGCGGCGCTTAAGGGTCAGCTCACGGAGGATGGTCTAACGGTGCGCGGGAGGTCTGGCGTGCGGCGGTGTAGGGGAAGGGTGCAGCAACGCGAGGGAGGGCTGGCCACGCTGGGCTCTGGTGTGCGGCAGGTGATGAGAGATGTGCCTTCTTTCTGGGCGAGGCGGGAGGTGGCCAGCACGATTTAGAGAGAAGTAAGGGCAGAACAGTCTATTCACGTGGGCTAGAGAGTAAAAACAAAAAAAAGAAAACAGAGTCCTCCGAAATGAAGAAGTTAGCGATTTCAATGCCAAATATCGAAAGGCATACAGACTAAGTGTCAAATACTGAGAGGCGAATATCAAAATATCGCAGGTGGATGTGCGTGGAAACTGAAAGGATAAAAGTAATGAGTTAAAATGGTAAAATAACATGAAAAAAAATCAAGGTACCAATATTTTATATAGTATTTTGGCGAAGCTCATGACTATGGTAGCAATTTTGCAAAATCACGTTTTCAAAGTTCTAAATAATTAATTTTGTCATTTGTTTTACCGATATACAATAGCCGTCTATCGAAACACAATCTAAACGTGTTAGTTTTCGAGATCAACGATTGTACTGGTAGCAGTCTCTCATGCAGTCCTTGAGTGTGATAAGCTGACGTTATGATATGTAAAATCAGAGCCTCTTTCTTCTCATTGTTTTTCCATTCCTTCTTTTACCATTTGGTTTGTCATCTACACTCTTTTGTTTCATATATATTTATCTATATATTTCGAAAGATTAGTTCTAAAGTTAAGTCGGTGGTCAGGAGACGGCATACGCCATATTTGTTAAATTGATAATTGGTTTCTACCTTTGTGAGTGCTCAATGATTGGCCGTATTGATGATCTTGTTGTTATATTTCTTTAGATGAACAGGCAGTTTGATTAGACATTGTGTTTGGTTAACTGGGTAGGCATATACATGCACGCACGTCATCGCCGGAATGGCCGAATGTTTGCGACTTCATACATAATGGAATAATCTGTCTATCAAAATCTGGCAAAGCATGCCGTTTTGGACAGTCTAGGCCTTAGCTCTCGCTCCTATGCGTTCGCTTTCCGATTATCGAGCCTAATGCAGTGTGTCCTTCTCGGTGAGACTGAGGCCTTCACCTTATAATTCTTAACAATTCTAGGTGAAAGTAAAGTACTGGAATTCTAATCTTGTGTCTCTTATGCTTTGGATCCATTTAGCCTAAAAAATTCATATATTCTATTAATATTTGATGGAATAGATGTAACACTAGAAAAAATTCATGTAAATTTTCCTTCAAAACTTTCTTAAATTCAAAATAAGTTTTCAAATCTATTTTTAAACACTTTTTTAATCTTTGTGTTAAAAGAGCTCAACAATCTTCGTAGAAATATCGTATAAGTTCTCCAAGATCTTTCCAAAAGTCGTTACTTTTCCTATCTCAATGTTTTCTTCTGTTCTTGCTCTCTTCTTTTCCTTTCTTTTTCTTCTTCCTTCACCACCTTGGCCTAGGTGGCCACTAGGCCCACCAAATTCAACCATGTTCCCTCCCATTCTCTTGTCTTACTCCGGGTCTAGGCCCACTTTTTTTCCGAGTCACAGTGGATTGCAACTAGAAAAGTAAGCATACAATTGCAAGAATGTTTCATAGAATATATAGGGAGCAATAAAAATGTAAGCTCCTAATGACAACAAACAGGTAGAGTCCTCACAAAGGCCTTCATTGATCCGATCAAAGATCAAGAACAAAGTTTGCTCGGACAAGGGCCAAACTCTCATGTGTGTAACTCCGTGGATAGTTCTGATTAGCCCCACGTACAAGCATGACTCTACTGACCTCTCAAGGATGCTCTCCTATACCGCATCTACTATGGTGAGCTTTGTGACAAAAAAAACTAAAGACATCTCTCAATCTTACAAGAAAGATTGCGACCACTTCATACTCAGGAGGGCTGCAAGACTTAAAAGCCATCCGCCAGAACAAAAGCCAAAGCTTTTCCACCATATTGTCTTTTTTTTACTATAAATCATGATCTGCATTTAGTTAATTAGTGTTTATATACTTCCATAAATCCTATAGTTTTTTTAATAGAAAATGATTAATTTTAAAGATATACGCAAAGCAGGAAATAGACGACATAGCTCTGATATCATTTCATATTTTCCATTAGTTGGGACTAGGTCACGCTACTTTCATTTTAAAAATAAAGCTCACCCTATTAGGGAATATGAAAATATTAAAATTAGTTACTTTATTCTGAACCAAACGGTAGTAGGGAGAGAAGACTCTGTAACGTTTTCTATTAGCTCACTCAATCTCTCACCCATCATCCTCTTGCTAGGACTATCTTTTCATAATTCCATAACTACTTATTGTTAAATGGTTCAGTCAATAAAATATGTGAAGTATAATTTGTAAGTTAAATACATTTTGCTTAGAAATGGGAATACCCAAGTCGAAAATCATGAATCTGTCACTGAAAAAATGATACGCTAGACATCGAGGCAATGTTCTCATTTACACACAAAGACAAAAAATGAGTTTTCAGGTGCTCAGCTAAGAAGCCCTGAAGAAACGAAGGCGTCCTCTAAACTGAAATCTTGGAGCAACGTCACTACCAATCCATAAAGGCATGAACAAGACCTGAGACTAAATTACAATCCTAGCTTTCAACCATTCATCCAACACACACTCGCCACAACCGACGAACTAGCAGTTACATCCCCAAGACCCTAGCAAAGAGATACCTTTCCATCGGTAACGATATAATCAGGATCACAACCCACCAAACCGCCGATCCCAACCACTAATCCAAGCGAACCGCAACTACCCCAGTAGTAAGATCTAGCCGCGCTCTCCAGCCCCAAGATCAAAACCTGTAGCTACCCGCGCGGCCTGCTCAGATATGGCGAAGCCTCAAGTGATACAAGACAAGTTTCATGGCTCTGGGTCTAACGGGACTCCCTATCCTCACTCTCTAAACACTATTCCACCTATCTTTTTGAAGCGTCCCAGCCCTTAAGCAGGACTAAAATGTGTATTGTTACCATTCCCAAGAGTTATGGTAACCACATTTGTTCATCAGATGTATACAGATCCGCCCTAACGGGACAGACCAAACGGGGCGCAGCCCAAAAACACTGCAGCGGAAAACTTTAAAGTGCGACCCATACTTTCCCACAACACACAGTTGGGAAGCAGGCCGTAACCCTCACACGTCCATGATCTTCTTTGCTCTGTAAACCAACAACAAAGCAAGGGTGAGTACATACGTACTCCGCAAGTCCACCTTCTTCCATAGGAAGGGGGATATAAGCTATCATTACATGCAAGATATATCTGGAGCTGAAGGTAAATTTGCAGTAAAACATTTGATATGCAAGGTCCCTTAGTTCTCAGTTTTAATTGAGAAAACATCTTTATCCCAAAAGAGGTTGCCACTGGACTTGCCGGTCCATCGCGGCTCGTGGCACGCATGCCATCACATTTTCCACACACACACCTCCTCGGCAACCGCAGCTGCCTCAAAACCATCATTTTGATCCCAACCCGAAACCATATTTTTATAAGAAGCTAGTTCAGAAACCAAGCCGTAACCCGTTCGTCCATACCAGTGGACAGCGGACTATCATGATAGATTTGGTTATACTCTGGCCAGAGGTGCACACTTTACCCACAAGTTTGGTCCAGGCACTCATGATCAGTGAGCCCCTTTCCGCTCGCCGGTTTTTCCCCCGCAAGGCGCTCCCCAGACTTCAGCCATGAGAGAGTACGGGCCCACCTGTCGCTCAGACCCGCAGCCACGCGACTGTTGACCCCTGACCGCAGCCATGCAACCGCGCCCATCCACCCAATCTCTCATGCATCCCAGCACACCGGCTTACGCCTGGTTCGTCCAAAGCGGGTTCTAACCGAGGGTTGCCGCATACAACCTCGAGTGGTTGCGCTAGATGAGTTAGGCAAGATGAAACGTCAACTCGGTCCTTCAGGGTGGAACTCCCACAATGCTCACGCATGAGCAACACCAGCCCAGTCCTCACAACAAGGACCAGGTTTCCACCCCGTAAATGGCTTCAACAACCGAAGTCGTCTGCCAGGGTCTTACCCTATGTTTTACTGAAAAACAACCGCCCATACCCACCATCATATTCCCATCATTTTCATCAAGATTAATGTATATAATTGAGTGAGCGATCCACCTAAGCGCACTACATCTAAAGTGGCTCGGGAGGCTATATCCTACTATGTTTTACCTTAGCCAGCAAAACATGCAAGTTTTCTTGTTTTACAAGGCAATAGGATATGTATATAAAAACATGGGTAATTTATGCATCAAGTGAGGATTTCAGTGGACTTGCCTTCATTTTGTCGGGGTAGCCGATACGACGGTCGTTGCATCATTAAACTCCTGTTCCGGTCTCTAAGTCAACCATTTCAGAGACGGAACCGGACGGCTCTCCGAGAAAGCCTACACGTTCAGACAAGCAAAACACACCAAATCAAGGTATACTCTGAGCTCATCGTGAGATGGGTTTTGTGGGGCTAATGATATCCTTAGGGTTTTGCATGTGAATAGAGCGGGAGTCAAACGGATAAATGGCACGTTTGGCCCTCTTTTAGATATCAAGAGTTTGATCTTTAGTGCCATCCATGCCTGGGCTCATGAGACGGATTTTCCGGCAGCATGAGGGCAGCATGTCGGCAATAAAGATTAATTTGGAAGAAGAGAGAGACGACACGGGCCAAACCCTGGCGCGTACGGTCCAACTCTTCCTTCCGGTTGGGCTCGGTCTACTCCCGCAGCGCGATGGGCTTACATCGCGGTGAGGGAGAGAACGACGAACTCGGGCGGTGCTAACCATCTTCTCCTGTCGTCCGCAGTACGGGGACAGGGGTAGAGTTTGGCAACCGTCCGGTTCGGTTCAACCAAACCGGGTCTTCAGTGAACCGATCGGCGAGGGCGGAACTAGTGCACAAGTGGCTTGCCACAGGTGCCCTAGTCCCGTCGTCGCGGGTCGACCCAAAAACGACGTAGACCGTGGATCTTCAGGTGTCGTGGTCGGCGGAGTGTGTGGAAATATTATGAAAAGTACGTGAATAGATAGAGCTTGATTTTCAGAGAATTTAGGTGCAAGAATCACATAAATCGGAGCTAGAACGGAGAAGATCTGAAAGATTTAGTGGCAGGGGGTAGATTGGAGCTTCCTGGATAGCTCAGGGGGTCGAAATAGACTTTTCTTGGGCAACTTTGGTGATCTGGCCCGAAGGGAAAATGAACTTGGGCCTGGGATAGCTTTCGGCCCACGAGGCCTCTTCTTCTTTTTCTTCTTTTTCTCTGCTTTCGGCCTGGCCCGTTCTTCGGCCCACGGGCGTGCGGGAGCTGCTGGGCCGGCCCATGTGGCGCGGGGCGGGGCAGGCAGGCGCGCCGAGCGAGCGGCTCGCTCGACCAGAGCGCTCGCCCGGTCGCCGCCGGGCTCGCTCGCCGGAGCTCGTCGGGAGGGAAACTCCCGACCTCCGTTCGCGAAGCCGAGGACACCGGCGCGACGGGGAGGCTGGCGCGAGTCCGTCCGAGCGGTTCCGGGTGCGGGGAAGTGCGCGGAGCAAGGGTGCCTGCGGGCGGCCATGGCCGCGGGTGCTCGCGGGGAGCGCGACTGGAGCAACGGGAGGAGAAATTGAGGCCGGGCGGAGGTAGATGGCGATGGTGTGGTGGTGTATGCCCGAGGAATTGGACTGAGGTGGCTTGTGGATGGAGGATTTCATCACGAGGCGGCGACGGCTTGCTCTCGGGCACGAGCAGAGCAAGTGGGGGAGGCGGGTGGCGCTCGCGGCGGATGGCTCCCGGACCGAACCTGGGGCTGTCCGCGGCGACGGCGAGGCGGGGTGCACGGTGTGGTGGCATGCGTCGGGGCGCGGTGACGCGCGGTGGACAGCGGCGTCGGCGGTCTGCAACGTCGGCGCGGTTCACCGAAGGTGAACGGCGCGGGCGGCGCAGCGTGAGCAAGAGGAAGGGGAAGGGGGAGTGGAGGTGAAGCTCGCGGCGAACAGCGCTCGGGGTGAACCGAGGGCAGGCTGAGGCGGAGCAGTGCGAGGAGGAGGCAACGTCGGCGCGGCTCGTCGCAGGGGTGAGCGGCGCGGGCGGCGCAAATGGAGCAGGGAGGGGGAGGAAAGGAACGGCTTGCCGGGGGCTCGCCTTTTATGGACGCGGCGGGGAACCGGGGAGAGGGTAGAGCTGGCGGCGCGGGGCGCGGCGCTGTCCGGGGCCCGGGGCAGCGCGGCGCGCGCACGCACGGCGTGCGTCGGCGGGTAGGGGAGAGGAGCGAGAGGGAGGAGGAGGAGGAGGAGGAGGAGGAGGAGGAGGCCGGTTGGGCCGTTCGGCCTGGGCCGGGAAAGAGAGTGGGCGAAGTGGGCCGGGGGGTGGCGAGGCCCACGCGGGGAGGGAGAGAGGGAGTTGGGCCACGGGGAGGTGGTGGCCGGGGCTTGGCCCGCGCGGTGAGGGAGGAAAGGGAGAAGTGGGCTTCGGCCCAGTGAGGAAAGGGGGGAGTTTTTTTTTTTCCATTTTCTGAATTTGATTTGGGATTGGAATTTGGATGGATTTTGTGGAAGGAAAATTGAGGAATATTTTGGGAAGGGTTTGAGAGGATCTTTCCCGGAATATTCGAGGGACTTGAGATGATTTTTATGAGCTCATAGTGTACACTTCACAACAAGCAGGTTTTCAAAATCATATTTTGAATTTAGACGAGAGATTAGAGGATAATTTCTTAGGGTCAAATTTCGGGGTGTTACACTTTTTCTCAGTATTTATGTCAAACAGTGCAAAACAATGTTTAGAGAATCCATATATAGAGTCCCATTGGACTCAGCCTGACATGTTGTGGCGGCCGGCTGCGATCGCCGAGCAGACAGACGGCAGGGGGCACAGTGCTTGGCAGGTGGAGGGCACAGCGGCACGGAGGCCGAGCCGGCGCTGGCGAGTGGTGTGGTGGACGCGACGCAAAGGCAAGCGCGAGCGCCTTCTTGGCTGCGTGTGTCGGAATGAGATGGGTGTGACAACTCTAAATGAGGGCTTTTTTGGGAGCAAAGTATTCAAAACCACAGTATTTTAATACCATGGTCTACAAATTGCAATGACACAACTATGGTATTTTTTATTTTTTACAGTAGTCTAACCCATAGGTGTTTGGGAACACAGTATGGTTCTACAGTATTTGACTTCACCAACTCTTTCCCCAGCACTTCATAAAAACTTTGGTCTAGATCAAAGTTTCCAATACTACAAAAATACTGTGGTATTAACAATACCATGGTTTTGAATACAGAGGTTTGTCAAACACCTTTTTACTTCAATACCATGGTTTTCTCTAATACTACAATATTTTTACCAATACTATAAAAAAATATTTTGTTTTCAAAGAGGATCTGACTCACTTGGGCGAACCTGTCGTAGGTGGCGCAAGGACTGGACGACGCAGCCGCTGCTGAGGAGCACCTCTGCTCAGAGAAGCGACGACCCGAAGCTAATTCGACGGGCTCAAAATGCTAACAGCCTACAATGTCCGCCCAGGCTCGAATCAATTGGGGACTGTTTCTGCCTCAAAAGACCAAATGGTCGGTCTATTTACGCCCACAATCAGTGACAACGCTTTTACTAGGCATTGAAGGTAAAGTTGGTCAAACTTACGAAAGTTGGTTAAACTTACGAAAGTTTAAATTGAGAGAAACTTGGAAGTAATTATGTTATTTTTATACTCCTAAGTCATTAATATATGATATTTTGAATGTAATATTAAACTATAGATGTCATATATTAATGACTGAAGGTAGTGTTTTGAGACACAGTATTATCTAATCTATCTTCCATTCAATGTCTGTTCAGCTTTGAGGTGGCGTGTTTTCTACATATATTTTGTGCTCTGTTCAGCTTTGAGGTGGTGTGCCGGTGTCGCCAACTCTTCACTGTCCTATCGTCCGATATCCACATCTGTGAACTATATCATCCACTAATATACATGTGAACCATCGTCTACTAACATAAATCAATGATGATATGTATGCTTCATGCAAAGCAATTCACATATACTACTCTTCAGTTGTCATTCCCTCCATTCAATGTCGCATATTTTACGAACTCTTGAGAGCCCCGCAACAACACATGGGTATCCTTTTGGTTATATCAATATTTATGACATAAAAATAGTATCATCGGATCAATCATAAATACTCCTATCCCAAAAACCAAGTCCTATAGATTTTGACATAGTTCTATAAAAAAAATTTGACCATCAATTTCTTAAAAGTATATGTCATCAACAAATATGAAATCATTATACAAAAGTACCTTTGAATATAAATCCAATTATATAACATGCATATATTGAAAATATATGTGTTTGACTAAATTGTTAATCACATATTTAAAAAAATATCTTTTTTAAAATTATAGGCTTTATTTTTGGGATGAAGTATTTTTTTTATGATTTACTTATTTGATATCATAAAAATAAATAGTTTTATAGCTTTTATTTAAAATGTGACAGTTCAACTTAGAACAAACCTATTTGGAATGCAATCGGTAGAATAAAGGTCAAGCGGTGGACAACTAGAAGTGACGTGGAAGGATGATGATATTTAAAAGAATTTTTCATGGTTAGTGAGTCTGAACTGTTCAGAAAGAAATCTGTTGAGCAGGCTCCCCGTTTCAATTTTCAAGTCATAGGACACATTCAAAGTTCGATCACGAAATTTCGGAATGAAAATAATCAACATTGAGCCACATTTAGGAGGAGATACTCGTTCAAAACAATTAGGAGGAGATTATGCTAGCGTTTAACAGTCAGAAGGTAGATCTCCGATCACTCTTGATAAATGCTGACAGACTTATTGTTAATGTTAGCTCAACTAGGTAATAGGGACAAACCTAAACTAAAAATGGAATTGTACGTGTACAAAAAAATAAAAAGCAGATCATCAGCCCTTTTAAAACAAAAGGAGCATAATTATATTCACTCGTTGACACATGGCCTGGTGCCATTAGAAATTGTAGCACCAAAACAATGGCACTTTCCCTGTGCCGGTTCCGATGATGAAGCAGTCAACATAAGTAGCCCTGCAGTGAAGCACCGTGTCCAGTCCAGGAGCTTAATAGGCTGTCCAGTTATGGCTTGCCAGAACAGATTGCATTTCCCTTTTTTTTTTTTGAGATTCAGTTCCGCGCTTGCTTGATGCTCCATCCGTGGAACCGGCGCTTTCAGTAGCATTCCAGGCACAGAAGCGCGTGGTGACTTTGAACCGCAACTTGCAAGATGGCGCAGTTGCAGTGTAATAATCCCAAAAATGTTTGCTTGGCTGAACAGTCTACCTCACGCCTAATCAGACCATGGGCTCTGAACAGTGTACACTGTACAGTAGCAGAAGTTGCGCTGCTGCATCAAGCTAGCTGGGGCTGCTTCGCGACGACGGAGTCGCTTGGTTAAAGTAAATTGGATCGATTGGGTGATGTGCTCAATTGGGCCACGTTACTAGGACAGAGGGACCGAATTCCGCTTCCACTTGGGTGTGTCGAGTGCTAACCTGTGGGCAGAGAGCCGGAGACTGGGTGAGGTCAACGGGAGCCGGCAGGATGCGCTGGCCGCCGGTGGAATGGAAACGGCCGGGATCATCTATCTCGTGACCTGCTTCGTTTCCCTTCACACGCAGCTGCTTGCCCGCTTAGGCTAGGCGGCGACGGTGGCGTCACGCCATTCAGCATTCTGTTTGGTTCTTTGGTGTGACAATCAGCTAGCTGCTGAAGGTACTGCAGTCAAGACAATAACCGGAATTTGCCGGGAAGGGGAAACCGGGAAAGCCGAAAGCCCGAGCCTCAAACTCCAAATCACAACCGGTAGTTCACATAGGAAGCTCAATTTATTTGACATGACAGCAAAATCAACCAAAATTACAGCACACAAATTACAGGACAAGGATCAGACCATAATACTTGCTGATCCCTCCTAAACCTAAACCTCTTTAGTCTTTACACAACTAAACACCAGCATTCCTGCAAGCAACATGAACAGACTTACCTAAGACCAGTATATATGAAAACAGAAACTTAAGAGTAAAGCAGCAGAAGCAGCTAGCTGCCACGGGAGGTTCTTTGTTAAAAAACCACAGCAACCCCCCTTGGAAGCAGCCACTGAAACCAAACCGAGAGCAGGGGCGGGACAAGATCACAAGAACCACAAACCGACGACACCATGGATGGATCAGTGTGTGCTCTAATATGGCTACTGGTCCATCCGTGACCGACAGGAAAGAGGAGAGATCACGAGAGCTTCGTAGTAATATTTGGCGGCTCCGCTGGCACGGACCTCTGCCGCGCGCAGTAAAATGAGCGCATGGTAGCAGCAGAGGAGCGGCGCGCGGAGCGGTTCCTTCTTCGAGTTCTGGGACAGACAGGTTGCTTCACTTCCCGTCGGCGTCGTTGGAGGGCGGGAGGCTCTCCTCACCGCCGCCGCCGCGGCTGTTCTTGGCAAGAGCCGCGGCCATGGCGACGATGATGGCGACGACTTCCTTGAGGATCTTCCCCTTGATTTGGCCCCTCCGTGGTGGAGGCAGGCTCGCCGGCGCCTGGATGGCCTCGGTGGACATGGGCGGCGACTCGGTGGGTGAGGTAGCTCCGCCGCGTGCACTGGGTGGAAGAACGGGCAGAGTGGGATTGGCTCTGCTGGGTGCTGGGCTGCTGGCTGCCCCGGTGCCTAAAATAGGCGGGCTTGGCGGACAGGGTGGAGGTTGTGGGGCCCAAAGTGCGCGTGAAAAGGGCCCACTGCCTCATTCGGTGCGGCTCCTTGAATCCAGTCATCGAGACATGTCTCTGACTGCCAAATGGGGACGGACGTTGTGGGCCTAGAAGCACTCAACATGGTCGGTAGTGCGGGCCCTTGTGCTACTTGCCTACTTCTATAGACTGACCGTTTTCTTTGCCTTGGGTACCAGGGTAGTGTTAGCAACTAGCCACGGGTGTCCTAAACTAGCATGTACGTGCGGCATACATACTGTAAATCGCGTCTCAATCTCGGGTCTACACAGATCGCGTGAATAACAGATAGTGTTGAGAAAAAAAATGATCGGCTGCACAATCCACAGAGGCAAAGGAAAGATAAATAACAAAATAAAAAGAATCGTTTGATTGACGTCTTTTATTTTTCATTTAACCTAGGATAAGAAATTACCAGGTGAGAGTGGGTATAAAATGATGTGAGAAAATAAAGAATTAAAGGATGGAAATATTTTACTTCTATCAGTTTTATATTTTTTCAACCATTTCCAATCCCTCTAACATGCACCGTGGGATTAATGTGAGGAGATGTACATAGGTTTTCATTGGGTGAGAAATGGTATCATGAAAAATCTTTTTATAGCGTAGATTAACAGAGATACAAGATACATATATATTACATGAATCTATAATATGTTTTACATCTATATGAATATAAGAAGCAAAAATCTTGTTTTTTAATTACTTATAACGAAGACACTATGCCCCATTCATAATTCAATCTCTTCATCAATAAAATAATGTTCTTCAAAATCTATTTTCATCAACCAGTTAGCCCCAGCTAACCTGCAGTAGCAACCACTTGCCTGTTTTGTACAGAGCAGGAAACCTGCAACCACTTGTTCTTTGAGTGTGTTGTTGCTAAACAGGTCTGGTTTGGTCTGGTTTGTTCTGTCTGAAGTATTAGAGTTGAGGGTTGGTGATGATTTTGAGTCAATAGGTAAATTGTGGTTAAGTAGTAAGAAATTCCTAGTGCCAAATATCATCTGTTCCGCCGCTCTGTGGGGCATCTGGAAACTAAGGAACCAGTTGTGCTTTCAGAATACTCCCTGGAAGAGTTTGGAGGAGTTATTGCTGCTGATCTGGCGCCTGGTGAAGAATTGGATGGTGCTCTGTCCGGAGGGAAAACAGCAGGAGCTGAAGAACAGATTGGAGATTCTGGAAGAGAAGGCATCAGAAAGGTGATTCTGCTCTGAAGATAATCGAAGTTGTCTAGCCGGAGTGGTGGGAGAAATAGGAGGTTTTGTTCCTGATGGCTTTTAGTGGTTGCTTTCTGGTTGTAAGCTGTGTTTAGGATCATGCTGTAATAAGTTTAGTCCCCTGGTGAAAGCTGTTTGGTTTAGTTGTCTGTTTGCATGAGCTCGCTGCGGTGTTGCGAACTGTAAACTGTTTGATGATGCTTTGACTTGAGTAAAGTCAAGGGTGGAGCCCTTTTATTCAAAAAAAAAAAAAAACCTGCAGTAGCAACTAAAATACATAGCATAGCCAAAACAGCCACAAAAATTTGATTCATCAGGCCTCTAGCGCAGCATTTTTTTCACAAGTTGACTAATGCACCATTGAAGGCAAGACAAAATCCTATGTACAAAAATTATGCGTCTTCCTATAAAAAGGTAATCTCGTCAAAAAATTGTTAAGAAAGAGCTTTAATCCGTATAAAAAATGGTAATCTCATCAAAGAATTTGCTGAGCAAAAGCTGTGACTATGGCATTATGCACGCATTTTAATAATTATTCTTTGTATAGTTATGCCCTATTTGAATGCACCAACTACTTATTAGCTACATAAAATTATAGAAAAATTGCTGGTTTAAATCTAAACATGTCTGGCGAATAAATTAGCTAATAGATGTACAATCTATTACCCCCAACATTAGTTGGTTGCATTCAAAAAAAAAAAACATTAGTTGGTTTGCAATTACTACTAGTTAATTTTTAGCTGGGCCTGATACTTAAACTAGGCTTTGGTATTTCTATACAATCCACACAAGGGGTCTTGAACTGTTAAAAAAACAAGGGGTATTGAACAAGGCTTAAAAAGTAGAGATTTTTGCTGGCACAATTGTGGCATGTTACAATTTTGATATCTTCACTGTGAGATCACCACAAGTAAAAATGAAAAAGAAAATAGCTTCTGATCAGCACGAATTCAAAAAGCTTTCACTTTGATTTGAAACAATCAAATAACGGCCGATGAAGCTTACATTGTTTACACACGATCAAAGAACATTTATAACCAATGTACAGAAAGGTTCATCTTCCTGTTGTACAACTGATTCCACTTACAGAGGTACAAAGAATGGCTGGAATGTGCACTATGGTTTTTTTTTTTCATTTGCTATATTGAATTTCAGGAGGAAAGAATATGCGACTCCACAAGAACAGCTAGGCTGTTAATGAAAGATAAAATGAAATTTAACGGGTCATGTTGCTTCATAACTTCTGCATCATAGGTTTGCGGAGTATTGTCATTCATTACAGATGCAAGTCATGCGGTTAGAACTTAGAAACGATTCGAGGACTCATTGGGTCAGCACCTCATTTCAGGCTATCCATCCTCTGGTTAGGTCCTGTATATTTTCTTCAATGTACTATTATTATTCCTCTCTTGCTCCTCCAGGCTTTTTGCCTCTAACCACCTTGCTGGCCGGAAAATGCAGCCTTGCATAAAGTGGTCTTGGTGCCCTCACTGTCCTATCAAAGCCCCTCACACACACGAATCCTGCGGACATTCAAGACAGAATGCAACTATGCGTAAGCAAGTTTAGCTGATAAAACAATGTTTGTAGTCGCTGAACATTAAGCTTATTGCAGAAAACCTGTTAGTTTTGCAGAAAAGGCATGGCAAGAATAAACTGCATGAATCATGAATGCAATCGTACTGCAGCATGCAAATAAAGAGTTCTAGAGTACCAATCACTGAGCTTGCAGGACAATCAAAATAAAAAGAACCCAAAAATACCATATTCTATTCAGATTTACCCCTCTTCGGCCAACTGATATTTTGCATATCAGTGTTCCGCTATGAAAAAAAATGGTAATTTTATATTAAGAAAGATATACCAGCACTAAGAAAATAAAAAAAATAACAAACTACCCAGATTTATTTGAGTGGACCAAACTAACTTAATGTTAATTGGCACATTCTACGAGGGTAGAGTGCGGTTGATCGGTCAAACAGTCTGGTTGAGATATTCCCTTGGCAACGAAAAAAGGCAGTTGCATTCTCAAATTCAAGAGTGTAACGTATGCTGCCAATTGTTGCATACACAATGATGTTCCATTCAATGTTTCTCGCTTTCGTTAGTGTAAGTTTGTCCTTGTTTGTCAGTTCTACCCATTTGGCGTGAGCAGGTAACAAATTTTACTCTCCATAAAGAGGCCAGCCATTCACTGCTTCTTACTCTACCTTTTACCCTTCTCCCGCTAGCTACAGAGACTCAGGCTAGCTGTGGGCTGTGGCCATTAGTGGCTCCACAATCGGATACAGCAATGTGCTGAGGTCAAAGAGGTGATTGTTGAATGATATTGGCCAATTATTTCTTTTGATCAAACACCTTTCTGTCTTCCCAAAATTATGCAGAAAATCAAACAGATGAATTGAAAATTTAAAATAAATAAGTCAAATATGGAATAACTACCTTCAATACGTTAATACACGTCAAGAACAAAGCAATTGTTAGCAACAAATGGTGTCACTAAGGAAATACTAGTTCATTGGGGTGGATTCCAGATGCAAGAATGTGATTTCATGTCAACTAAGATTGGCACCATACCAATGTGCTTGCTGCCTAATCACAGTGTACCAAGTCAAACATTAGGACCAGCAGTGAATTGATGACTTAATAACCTGACTGATGCTATGTCGCCTGACGTTCAACAATACTAATAACATTCTCGTAGGAATGGTGGTGATACCAGGATTCTTGCAAGCAAATAATATACGTGAACTCAACACTATTTCTTCATTGTATGAATACATCATATAAGGAGATAAAATTAGTACCTCTCCAAAAACATTGTTGTATCTCTTCAGTCGTCAAACCTGTTTGCAAAAACATGTAATACATAGTTAGAGTCCGATGAAAAAAAAACGTGCCCAACAAAGCACACAACATAAATCACAAGGCAGCCATTGATGTATTTTGTTCTCTACAAATCCTGCTGTGAATATTTTTCTGCCTGCTTACATCAACTAGGATATTTGACTAACGTATGTTTCTGTCAAAGATTGTGGTGAGTTGATGCTTTATCACGAAAATAAACTTGATGTATTTTGTTCTCCATTTTTAAGTTATATGGTTTGATGTTGAATCTCATAACCAGCATTAAGGAACAAACTTTAGGAAAAAAAAAGTAAATCGTTTATGCAAACCTCTAAATATTGTAGGAACTGAGGTTCCAAAGTAAACCATTCGTCTCGGGAGATCCCATATCCAACTTCGTGGAACATCAATTGGATGCTGGCTAGAGTAATGGTCAGCAAATACCTGCATAATGGCATTCGTATCACTGATAAATCTTATGGGCCAAGAGTCAGTTCTACTGCACTAACAAAAAAAAAAATGTAACAGATCGAAACTATATTCACCTCATTAACTTGAAAATATGTCCCGTTAAGTGGGAAGCTTCCTCTCATTGCTGTTCGGCATGGTATCTGCTTAAATTTGACCAAACAGTTACCACTTTTGGTTTAAATATGCCCAACACTCAGATTAATAGATCTCAAAGGGAACTTGCCAAAAGTGTTCCTCTGACTTTCTGAGCCTGCTCTTCTCGTATGCTGTTGCAACTAAAGCATGTTGAACTTCCACACAGTCTACCAGTCTCCCCTGAGTTGCAGAATGTCTTGGGGGCATCGGTTGACTGTGCAGTTTCACCTGTTCAGTTCTTAAACATTAGAAGAATGTAGAATAACAAAGGGTTCAAGCAAATGATCTTGCCTGGGGTCCATATAGAGAGAAGATATGGGCAGGGATCATCTGGTTCTCTCTGTTCAAACTGCAAAGATACAAACAAATCTAAATTTACGCTAGAATACTCAATACAGAAAGCAGTGTTTACTTGATATTTGATGGGAACTTACTCCTTCCAAAAGAGGGTGTGAATCCGGCAGTTCATAACTGCAAGTAGATGAAAGCAAGTCAAAAAGACAGGCGAATGAACTTAAGTTATTAATGAGAATTAATTTGTCAAGGCCAATGCCATACACTTGGTGTTCTGTCCTCAGTCGACTGACGTTCTTGAGCTTTGGAGTTGGAATGGAAGCAGCTTCAGGAGTTATGGCAACCAATGCCTTTGACATGTCAGCATCTTCAATCTCAATATTGTTTGCTTGCATATAATTCTTCAAGTTCTGTGTAAACTCCTCGATATTAAGATTAATGGTAGGAATTTCTTCAGGATCTTCACTAAAGAAATCCTCTATTGCACCCTCCTTTATGTCTGCATTTTCAGGCTCAGGTTCGGGGCTTGGTGGTTCCTCAATGATCGGCTGATAGTTACCAGAAACAGCATGCTTAGGATAACTTGAATCCCACTCAAGTTGGCCCATGGTCCTTGAATTTATGTATGTTTGGTGACTAAACTTTACAACATTTGGATCTTCCCGAGTAGCCAGATGCTTTTCTTCAGGTACCGGAAGAGCAAGCCTAGCACTGTATTATAAAGAGTGTTACCAATTCTCTCAATGTACAGCATTAAACTGCAGCACAAATATTTCGAAACTGACATAAAAATAAGAGCTGTGTTTTGACTGCTCCAATTAGTGGAAACAGACATTTCAAAGCACAGAAAATGTAACAGGATAACTGTAGAGTTTTTTTTTTTTTATCGAAGTCCATTAATATGAATCCAAGAAAAACAGAAACAAACTTTAGGCTCGATGGCAATGTCACAATTGATGTTTGATAGCTACAAGACATTTAGATATGATATGAATATTAGCACACTGTAAAAAAAACAGAGCAAATGACTTCTCCCTGAAATTCAGGAGCTCAAATTGGAATGAATTGAGACACATCTATAACAATATAATTATCTAATAACTTCTTGATAGCTAAAAAGTTATCTGGTACGTATACTATCACTCCATTTATTATGTGATAACTACAAGGGAATATCAAACTTCTTTAAGTGCTATAGTAAAAAATTGGGCCAATTGCAAAACTGCCCTCGTTTCGTCCTCTAAGTGCACGTTTGCCCCTCTTTTTTGGACTTTGCATGGTTGCCCCTGTTTTTTCAATCTGAAGCTTACCAGTACCCCTGTTCTGTTAAGGACAAGTAATGGTGTTAAATCAAAGCTGAAAAGACATATATGCCCTTGGCGTGAATGACCCTTGGCGAGCGGCGCATGGCTACGCCTCGCCAAGCACACAGCCAGCGAGGGCGCAGCCCCACCCCCGGCAAGCGTTGCGGCCCGGCCCCAACCAGCATGCCCCTCTGCCTGGCCCCATTAGTGGCCCGCCCCGCCCCTTCAGCCGTGTGCCGCCGCCATGGCCTCCCACGCGTGTGATAGGGTTGGGTGACGGAAATCTGAGAGAGGAGTTCCTTCCAGCGAATAGATATGGCAGGGGCAGGAAAGACTTTCCCATCTGAACTTTCCATTTTATTTTATTTTTTTATTCGGTAAAAGCTACTCGCTTCCACGGCGTTACAAATTAGGGGTAGACGGACGATTCCCATTCAAATAACAGGGGCAAACATGCAAATCCTGAAAAAGAGAGGCAAACTCGTAGTTGTAGTTGAAAACAGGGCAGTTATGCAATTTTCCCTAAAAAATTTTACATCTAAAAGCATACGAAAATTTCAAAAAAAAAAAAAAGGATAGATCATGCAATCATGTATACTCATACAAAATTTGAGCTTAAACAAAAAACTGTGCAAGGAGAAACACAAAAGATAAATCAGCATGTCAATTAATGTGGGTGCAGTTCACATCAGATCCGCAACCCACAAATTCTCTACTATTTATTAAGTTTGCAAATAATCATCCATAGGGCGGGCCAAAGCCCCCGTGCCCGTGGTACACCCATCTCGCGCCCCAATTCAGGGAAAACTCATGCCCGGGGCCCCGGCCCCCTCGCCAGTGCGCCCCAGGCCGTCTCGTCCGTGCCATCGCCTGCCATTCCCCGCCCCCTTTGCCCGCGCCACCGGTGTGCTCCTATTGCCCCTCTGCACAGTGCGGCCATCCCCGGACCCCTCTTCCATGCCACTGCAGCGCCGCCGCCGCTAAACCTGACAACGGTTCGGGCCGAAACTGGTTGTAGCAGTCTGGTTTTCACCTTGGGCCGACTTGGTCCAATGGCATATGGGCCGAGAAGGCTGATGGACTGGCGTGGTTCAGGATAACGACGAAATAGTCTGGCTCGACTCAATTCCTCAATGGTTGCACGGCGCGGTTTCAGACCGCGGCCTCAACCATAGCCTCGACGCCGCCGAGCGCGGGCGCCGCCCGGACTCCACCGATCCGCCGCCGGCTCGCCGCCTCTCATCGATCTATCCGACGTCGCCGCCCCGAGC
Organism: Paspalum notatum; assembly: GCA_022530915.1. Lineage (NCBI taxonomy): Eukaryota > Viridiplantae > Streptophyta > Magnoliopsida > Poales > Poaceae > Paspalum > Paspalum notatum. The sequence continues at coordinate 34,164,011 of CM039692.1, forward strand.
TCGCCGTCTCGCCACCGCACCTCGCCTCCACCACCTCCCATCAATCAGCCTCCACCAACTCGCCTCCCGTCGATCCGACTGATGCCGCCGCCCAGAGCTCGCTGGCTCGCCACCACCGCCTCCCATCAACCCGACGCCATCAACTCGCCTCCCTGCCTTCCATCGATCCGGATGCCCCGAGCTCGCTGGGTCGCCGCCACACCCGTCGCTGATTCGCAAGACGAGAGAAAGAACCCACCACGCCATGGGAAAGATGAAGATGCTCGTGCCGTCGCTGTTCTGCCTGGGACGCTGCTCCAAGTCGTCGCCGCCGTAGCCCCAGGCGTCGTCGCCTGCTCCCGGCGGCGGCGGGTCCTCCCCGCGGACGGCGGCGGCAGAGGAGGAGATGGCGCGCGTGTTCCGCAAGTTCGACGCGGACGGGAACGGGCGCATCTCGCGGTCCGCGGCGCTGTTTGAGAGCCTAGGCCACGCGACGTCGGACAAGGAGCTAGCGCGCATGAAGACGGAGGGGGATGCCGACGGCGACGGCTTCATCAGCCTCGCCGAGTTCGCCGCGCTCAACGCCGCCGTCGGCAACACGGCCATCGTCGAGGAGGACCTGCGCCATGCCTTCAGCGTCTTCGACGCCGACGGCAACAGCACCATCTCTGCGCCCGAGTTCGCGCGCGTGCTCCGGGCCTCGGCGAGCTCGCCTCTATCACGTAGTGCCGACGCATCATTAGGGACATCAACCAGGGCTTCACGTCGAGGCCCCTTGGGGCGGCCACTGTGCTGCTGTTCCCGGCTTCCCAGTTCCCACACGAGGAGAACCTGAGGCCTGAGGGGCGGGGCGGCCATTGTGCTGTCGTCGCCTTCTTCGCGTGCGTGAAGACGGCAGCAGCAAGCTAGCCTCACGTGAACCATTTGATGCAAACGGTTTTAGAAACTGTGGTTTGCTGTTGTGGGTTGGTTTGGTATGGAATTTACAATAGCGAAGTTTGGTGGAGATCGGTTCTAGAGAGAAATGGTGTGGCTTGGGATGGAGTGCGTTTAGAGGGAAACATCGATTTGTTTGGCCTGGTTATGGTCTGGATCACAGACCATTACCAGGTTGAGCCGCCGCTGTCATGCTCCTGTCGCCCCTCCGCTGCTGCACAGCCCCATCACCCCGCCACCATCCTCTTGAGCGCTGACCTCCACATCGCGTCACCGTGGCCCCATCGACCGGATGAGGCGACTGCCGCTAGGGTTCAGGACTCACCTGGACTGAACCAAGCCCCCAAGTGCGCCCTCGCCCATCCTAGTAGCTGCTCCCATCACAACGATGTCGGCAGCGACATGGGTGACAATCTAAGAGGGCACCAACAGCTACGAAAAGGTGCTGTTCTCCAAGATGGAGGACACGATGACTGGCATGATGGATCTCACGTGCGGGTGAGCGGATCTCCCTCGTAACAATGCCAGTGGGTGCCCATGCCCCATGCCCAAACCCACATCCATGTCATTTGGGGAGGGTATGGATTATCCATTTGCAACATGGGTGCGGAGAGGGTGTAGGTGGATAATACCCATTCACTCATCGTACCCGCTTCCTTCTCCTAGCTACAGCCAAACAGTGGCAGCACAGTAGGCTGAAATACAGTTGGCCCCAGTGGCTTAGTGGGATGAGAGAGAGAGAGAGAGAGAGAGAGAGACGGAGTGGGAGCATGTGCTATCTGGTTGAAGACTTGGAAGTGCGAGAAGGCAAGAATGCAATGGCTGCGCGTCAAGTCGTAGCACAGCCTCCATGCGATCTCAGCTTGACTAATCCACTTAGTATGTTGTTTTGCTTGTGCCCATTGGGTAACCCGGGTGTGGATAAAATTGGGTATGGGCAATATGTTATCAGATGGGTATGGTTAATCATAATTGGGTTTGTGTTTACTCAAAAGCTACCCAACGGCAACTCTACTACCCCGCGAGTTCGCTACCAGATGGTCACATGATGATGTCCCGAATTAGCCATTGTATATCCAAGTTCTTTGCATTTTTTTGTCGAGTATTCGAGTCTTGCAACTCTGTTTCTAATCGAGTTCTTGAAATCAAAGGATGCTTGTTTATCCTACAGGGAAATTAATTGCATTGATCCTTCATGAATTTTGGTTTAATTTTGTGCAAGCACTGCCAGGTGCCAGCTTCTAATTCATCATGGTGCATAACAACAACATCATTGCTTACTACATAGAAAACAAGGTATTAGTGATATGGTCTATTGAAAACGGTACATAGGATAATAGATAGATCGGTGACTCGCCCTCCCTCAGGAGGCTCTAAGCTGCACTCTTTGATCTATTTTAGGCTAGGACTCCTTGGCTGCCTTTATAGACCAGGTGCCTACCAAACTTCCTAACAAATCTTATCCAACTAACTAATCTTATCTTCTCCAAACTAACTAATCCTTTCTGCTGCCGTGACTTAACCCTAAAAGCAGTCAGGGCCTCCAGAGGGAGGCGACTAGCTGGTTCTTCCTGCTATCCCTATATTTACCTTATCAATTAGAGTGTTATTGGGAAAAGCCAACGGTCCACTTTTTTTCTTTTTATTTTCGCAGGTCCAAACCATATGATGATGGATGTAGTATTTTTTTACCATTAGTTTCTCTTGTGGCATTTCCTACTCTTAGATATCAGCATGTGGCATGTTAATGTCTATGCTTATCTGAATAGGTTTGGAATCCTGCTTGCCACCAATGCAATAAAAAATAGGTGAGTGACCCTGCCTTGCCAGTAAAAAATAGCATTATTGAAAGTGTATAGCGATGGGAGTGAAATTGATCAAATTCAATTTTGTATTGGTCGGACTGATCAGAATCAAATTCCGTTGAATGAAATCAAATTGTAGCGTTTGTAAAATATGTACTCTCTTGTAGGCCCACTTAGGCAAATATATAATTGGAATTACCCAGCGGATTTGTCCATGCTTGACCTGATATGTTACAATAATGTGCCTTGATATTCAATGTTTTTCCCTGCTCCACTTATTGTGTTGAGAAATATTCAGCCCCATGGCAATGCACGGCACCTATGACATGCTGATTTGTCTTTTTTTGTTTCACTACATATATCAATTTCATTGCAATAAATAATGAACACTAACCATATGTGTTTGAAAAGCCTAATAGCTGAATAATAAGGACTTTGCATTTCAAGAAATTACCTTGCGAATGCACTAGCAAAATGCTTACATTCAGCTCTCATTGGGCATGAATTGCAATTAGGCTTACTTTTTGTGCAGAAAACCTAAAATTGGAAGAAAGCAAAACAGTAAGTCACTTCACAATAAACTAGGCCCATGTTGGATAACTAGATTTGTTGCTTAAGGTCTACACCTTTCCAAAAGTAATCATTTGGTAGTGGAGCTCATACCTGCAATTGAAAGGCATCACTGAATCTGGCCGCTAAATATATTACTCCCTCCGGTCATAAATATAGTACGCTTTTTAGTTCAATTTTGAACTAAAAAACGTCATATATTAATGGGAGGTAGTATGAAAAAAAATGACCAAACTAATCTTACAGTGTCCGTTGATCTAGCTTGCATAGTCGAGGCCAAAGATATTTCTGTATGTGCTCCAGCATAGGATACCTTCAGCAGTATAAGAACGGACCTATGTGTCATGTACTCTAGTTGATCGAATATTGATAAAGACCAACCATAGAGAGTAGAAATACATACATTTCCAATAGATGCAACTGAAGAGACTCTGGCAGGGGTTGAAGTGGCACCCATCCAAGCCTCACGCATATCCGACCGACATTTGTGTCAACCTACCGAATCAACATACAGAGCTTCAGAATAAGGAATGTACTCGAAAAATCTTTAGGAGGTTTGAGTGACAAAGAGCATACCGGAAAAGCCATATGATGTAGTGTCAAGAGACGAACGCACTCAACACTTTTGAGTCCAAGCCCTCTAATGCTTAGAAGATAGTCCCTGTAAGACATAAACAAAAGCTTTATGGCAGATTAAAAATGGCAATAACACCTTGTTCAAATGAAATATTTAGCTACGGCTACAAGTACAAAGGTAATGTGCATGAACTTTCTAGCTTTCACTGTCCATTTTCTAGTTCATACTGTCACATGAGCAGATAATGAAGATTGCATTGATGACAAATTTGGGGCAGTTTTACCGAATATATGTCCTTTGATGAATTTAAACAACATTACTTGTTACATACTTGAAGTCTCAAAGTGAGAAAAGCAGCGGCATACTATGCATCATAAATCCATATCAATACTACGAAGTGGCTTATAAAATTAGCAACCCAGTAGTTCTTATAAGAGTTAAATGCACCAACGGTCCATCAACTTACGCGGAGGTATCAGTTATGTCCACCAACTTAGAAAGTGTATTTTCGGATCCACAAACTTTTTAAAGGGGCTCAAGTTGGTCCATACCCCTTTGTTTTATGTTTTATTTTTCATTTAGTCCTCTGGCAATTTTATTCTTCTCCCACCTAGCCCCTTGTCTTCTTTCCCCCACCCCCTTGGCGACCGCGCACCCCGGCCGCCGCCATGGCTAGAGCTTTTTTATCTCTATGCCACAGCCATTCTGGCCTTCTTCCGCCCAGCCGCTGCGTGCCTCGGCATCGAACACTCCGCCGCATCTAGCATCAGGCCCGCACCGTCACCACCATTGTGCGGGGCTGCCAGAAACCCCGCCCTTGACCAACAGCCACCGGTCTGTCCACGCTGCCTGCTCTAGCTGCTGCTCCATCCCGCTTCTCGCCCGTGCACCGCCCAGGCACCAACGCGTGCTGCCCAGCAGCACTTGGGGAGCTCGGACACCGCTTGAACCTCCACCACCTCCATCACCGGCGGCTGCGGAATCCGCCTGACCTACCGTCGCGTTGTTCTTGAGATTCGCCAACCACAGCTCCACCTTGTCAGCTCAGCCCCTAGAGGTGTGGCCACCACATCGAGGAGCTCGGTGAACTGAGCACAGGGGAGGGACTTGGAGGGGCTCCGCTGACGGCATGGGGACTGGGGTGTTCGATGGCGGTGGAGGGGCTCTCGGAAGGCGTTCCCGGAGATAGGGAACTCCTCCCCCTAACTCTCGTCGCGTGGGGTGGTGTGACGAGGGAGAACACGAAGTTGAACCGCAGCGGTGACAACGTGCAGAGTTTGGTAGCGCGGTCATGGATCTCAACGGGGAGGTGGGGAAACACAGCAACAGTGAGCGCTCGAGCTGCGCGAGGTGACTACGAGGCCGGGGAGGTGAGTCTTGAGGTGGAGGAGCGCTCCGGTGGGAGGCCTCCACGGTGGCGTCCTATGTGTGGAGGCGGCATATGATGGCGCACGGAGAGGGGTGGAGAAGGATGTGAGGTCTTTGAAGGAATGGCGCGGGATGCAGAGAAGTGTTCAACGCCGAGGCGCATGGCGGCTGGGCGGAAGGAGGCCGGAATCGCGGTGGCGCAAAGATCAAAGAGCTCTGGCCATGGCGGCGGCCGAGGCACGTGGTCGGGAGGGGGTGAGGGAAGAGAAAAAGGGGCTAGGTGGACGAAGAAGGAAAATGTCATGGGGCTAAATGAAAAATAAAACAGAACATGAAGGGGTATGGACCAATTTGAGCCCCTTTAAAAAGTTTGTGGACCCGAAAATACACTTTCCAAGTTGGTGGACCAAACTGATACCTCCGTGTAAGTTGATGGACCATCGGTGCATTTAACTCTTCTTATAATTTTCTCAGTGTACTTCACTAGACTTACTTTGCCTTGTCCGGTTCAACGTCTCTTAGCCATTCAAGGTCAATGCTTCCATGGTCTGTCACCAAACGGTCCAGGAATTCCTGCACATAAATGGTTAAAACATTTACATGGTTCAATCTGATATCATAGCGCAAATAAATATGCAAGTTAAAGTATGGAATTATGGGTACATGTTGAATGACTAGAACTTTTTGGAGAGCTTCATTCTGCCAGACATACCTTTATCCGTTCTGCTAGCATGTTATTCATTCCTCTCTCTCTGATAGTTTCAGATATTTCCCGCACTTCTGCATGCCTAACTGCCTCCCAATCAACAGTATCCCTTGCATTATGACTTCTTTGTTTATTCCCACCATTGGAAAGCACTTCTTCTCGTAAACTATCCCAGTCATAAATTTTCTTTTTCGGTCGGCCACGTACCTTCTTAGCTTTTGATCCATCTTGATGACCTTCTGAGGGCCCTTTTTGAGTATCAGTAAACTTCTGCAAGTCAGAAGCGACTCCTTGCAAGACCTCTGAATGAGAGTTCTGGTTTTCACACAGGATTGAGGACTGATGTTTTTCATATGCTGTTGTCTGAACTCTGACATCATAGTCTTGTTGGCTGCATCCTGATTCAAATTGTTCACCACCTATTTGCTCTGTTGTGGTAGTGCACACCTTCTGAAGATTTGAATAGACATGTGATTCCCCAAAGGGTGCTTCAGTTTTGTTCCTCAAAAAATTGTTTCCACAAGAAAAGCTCCCTTGTTGCAAAGGATCAGAAGGACATGTGCTCCTCCCCTGAGTTAGTGGCCCATTTATACTGTACAAAAAATCCCTCGATGAATCAGTTATTTTGGTTGTATTACTGTTGTCAATGGCAGAACCAGGTGGAAGCTGATAAAGACTAGCCTCAGATTTTGTAAAATTGAAAATATTCAAACTATCAGAGCCTGTGCAGAATGATTTGTTCATATGGCTGAAACATGATACACCTGTGAGATCAGACTCGCTATTCTGAACATAGGGCATAGAAGCATGTAATGGCTGATATGATCTGTTTAGATCAAGCAACACACCCTTGTTCACACCTGACACTGGATGTCCATCATATTCTGATGATCCAGGCATGTCTTTTGGGTCTTGCATTGGTGGAACCGCTGTATACTCAGTTGAGCTGCCAGTCCCATTGGACAAATTTCTCATGATACAGCCCTGTTCGGTAAAATTTTGCAATGAACTAGAACCTGTTATGTCGGTCCTGTCAAAGAGGTAGTATGGAGAATTTTGGGAAGAAACAGCAGAATTTTGTGAAGAAAAAACATCCTCCAGTGACCCATCTTCAGCTTCTACCACACTTGAAAAGCCGGCTGTAGGAAAAATAGATCCTGATGGCTCATTTTCATGGGATCCAATAAGTGACTTCCTACAAGGAACATGGAATCCTCCAGTTGCACGGTTTGCTCCATACCCAGAAGAGCTTCCAATCAATTCGTTACTATTACTTTCTTCATTATCTTCTGTGGTAACTAATGATCTAACATCACTTATCTCTTCAATGAATATCTTCCCCTGCAACTTGATAGAATCACCAAACAATCCAGACCAGCTATCCTTCTGTTCAGGAGGTGTGTGAGACATCTCAGCAACAAGTTTTTCAGGGACTTCTGTCTTCGCAGGAAATTTGGCAGCAACTGCCATGAAAGCAGAACTGAAAATAGAAAAAGATCAAAATTGGTATATGAAGTATGAACACGCTAAATTGATACTGCATTCTCACTTAAAAGGCTAGAAGTTTATATTTCACCTAGAAAGATGATCTGAAACATTCTGGGTAAGAAATACACCCACAACTGAGTCCACAACTGATCCTTTCCATCGGGAGAAACGCCTGTCCCCTGTAAAAAAATTAGATTATGGAAATAATCATGTTTTTCTGTAAAAAAAACACATGTCCTCTGTAATCTCAGAAACACTACATATAGAAGATTCACATTTTACAAATTTTTACAGTTTACCATGCTATGTTGTAAAACATTGTTCAAATGGACTCAGATATAATCCCTTTGATCACAAACAATTGATGATTTGTACTCTTCAGGGTCTCCAAAATCCAACTGCAGCTATCAATTTTCTATAACATAGGAACTATACTACTTTAGTGGCAAACTTGGTATGACTCTTCATAATCATAAGACCAATTGAATATTTACAAAATACAGGTCAGAGAGTAAAAGAAGGGCTGATTAAACACACCCCACATAAACAAGGAACTTGAGATAGCTATGATACTAAACATAGAAAAGAGTGCTAGAAACAAAAACATGGAACGGTTTCCATACCTTGAACTAAATGCATACGGGCAATGAATGAATCAACCCTTCCTCTGAACACACTTCTTTCTTCGTCAAGCCACTTCTCTTTGTCCTTGTCCAACCCTTCAGTACCATCACCGATATCAGGTCCCATTAATAAGTTCCACATCATAGTGGTGACCGGATCGATGTTCACTTTGGCCCGAGAACGGCTTTTCTTTGCCTTCCCCTCAAATGCAACCAATGCACCAAATTCACCTTCATAAGGAACAAGAGCATTTTGGGGTACCTCTGCCACAATCTCGTCTGATCTGTTTATGCTTAAGAGTTTAATCTTTTGAATTATGACATCTAAAAGATCAACCAAGGGTGCTGTAACTTGAGGACTGATACCTCCATGAATCTCCTTGGAAGGTATGCCACTATACTTATGATGGTCAGAGCTTTTCGACTGCACAGTTGCCATCCTAGGATTGATTCCAGTTGAAGGTTCAGAGGCATAAGTAATATCATTAGTTTTTAAAAAGTTGGTACATGCACCTTTTGGCGATGTAGGTTTTGCACGGCCAACATTTTTTTTCACTTTAGTACCTCTTACTTTTGGTTCCACATTTGGTTTTGCTTCTTTTCTTGGACGGCCCCTTTTTCTTGGCTTCTCGGTGGAGTTTGGTTCTGCAGTTAATCTAGAAGAATCCAGATGGCAATTCCCATTTGTTGTCAATTGACTTGTTGGTTGGGAAAGGGGTCTAACAACTTCATCACTGGTAGTTTTGATCTGCTCATCAGTAGCAGCAGCGATGCAGTACTTATGGGCCTCTTGACTGGAAGTGTTGTGTGTTTCAGACAACAATACTGGTCCTTTGGCCATAACGTTTTCCAAGGATTGGTGTTGATGGATAGCATTCCTCTGAATACAGTTTCCTTTGGATGGGTTCAGTGTACCACTAGAAAATTTTGTGTGCCCTTCTGTTAAGTATTCAGACCATTTATCCGGTAAAGCAAAATCGTCACTATTGTGATGCTGCCTAGATGTGATTTCCCAAGACTGAATTTGATGAATTCCATTCATCGGAAGTTTGTTTTCTCCAAATTTGTCAACAACATTTTGAAGAGGAGGTAAGCCTCTGAACTGCTTATCAGTTAAAGCAATAAATCCGTTGTCAACAACATTTTGCAGAGGAGGTTCAATATGTTGCTGGACCATGTTGTTTCCTAACATCCCAAAGTCAATCATTTGTTGGGAAGATCGTGATTTCTCAATGGCCATCAACCTTTGTATGTCAGCCAAGGTACAAACTCCAGGGTTTATGGCTGAAACTTTATTTGTATTCCAATTATCAGAAAATGTTGATGAGGAAGAAAACATACCCGGAGCTCCATAGAGCTGATTGCTATGGTTCTCCGGTCTCATCCTTTTGCATGTTTCAGGATAATAAGATGTTTGAGAGCTAGTCGAAAGGGGGTCATCAAAACAGAACTGCCTTTCCCTACTTGAGTTATTGAAGTCAATGCTAAAAGAAACCTGATGGCCACTGATAGCATTGTGTTCTCTTTTTTTACCCATTGCAAGAACATCTGAATATTCTGGAGAATCACGAGACCCAAAAGCTGGTCCCGTTTGGTAGTTATCACTGGTAGCAAACTTCATGTAATCATTCTTCACAGAAAACGCATTCAGATCTCCATTCATCCCATCCCTTTCACCATGCTTGGAAGGTACAAGCAGACTTTCTGGGAGTCTCTGAATTTGGGACATTTGCTTGATTATCGTGCCTTCTTGTGTACAAACTTGAGGATTGAAATTGCCCCCCATTATTTCCCTTTCAGTATGCTGAGAAGCTGCAGTTATATTTTCTGGGATTCTATAACCATGAAGCATATGATAATGCCTGGGTGATTTTTCCATACAAGCTTGAGATGTGCATATGTTTTGCTCAAAATTGGCTGAGGGATGCATATGATCTACCAAGCTCGTGAGATGAGAAACACATCTAACTGGCAGGCTAGAATGATAATTTAGCAACTGATTTGGTTGAACTTTTTCTCTTAAACCAAACTGAAAAGATTGTCCAGAGTTATCCGTAAGATTAGAATAATTGACATCGAAATTGACTCTTTTAGGCATGCACTCTACCTGTAGTTCTCGCACATCAACCATTGGATCAACTGAACAAGCAGAGCTGCTAGTACCACGATAATGGCCTGGTACATGGACATTACTTCTTTCAACTCCAGATATTGATAGCTGAGTGTCCCCAGTACCAGTATGTATCTCTGTCGCCTGGGTTTGCGGTGTTAGATCCAAATGTCCATGTTGATCATCCACATCAAAGTTCAAACATCTTTGGGCTGCTCCTGGTTCAGCTCTAGTACGTGCAATCTCACCTCCTGATGGAGGTTGTTCAGTTGGTGCACTTAGTCCTTTCCTACGGACATACTTCCTCTTGCCAGCAGACTGATTCCCTTTTTCCTTGGGAGGCTTCAGAGTTTTAGGCTTCTGCAGTTTTGCTGGTTGTCCTTCTTTAATGACCTTTGGCCTGTGTTTTTTCCTCTTAGGTTTTTGAACCGATTTTTCATTCATGTCAATACCTTCAACCACTCCAGCATCATCTCTAACAGCTTGTGAGTTAGCAGGTAAAATTTCAGATGTTACAGGGGGAGTAACCTCTCTTGTACCCATCTCAATGGAGGATTCCATCTGAACGGGCACAGAAGTTGAGAAACACAAATTGATACCATGAGATACATGCATCCTTTGCCCCAGACCCTCCTGCATATTTCTGTCACTTATGGCACCATTCAAATTGTTATCCAAATGAGGTAAGTCATAACATGCCAGCTCCAGAGTCCAGTAGCCTCTCAATCAATGTCACCTGTGAAAGTCACAAAGATACAATACAGTCATATAATATTCAAAAAGATCACAGTTCAAATGTTTACACAACATTATGAAAAACAGTACAACGAGCGGGTGAACTCATTTACAAACTTGAAACATCAAGGCAAGCAACTCTAAATAGTAAGAATGGTCCTCAAATTTTGTTTAGCTTGCTGAAAAACTCCAACTGACCAGTGTTGACATGATCAGTGTGACAACATTTTAGTGCTTGAGGAGGTATCAGTAGGTACCACCACCAGTTTCTTGAAACCTTTTTGAGATATGTATAGAATATGGAGGCAATTTTGTAGAGGAGTATAGCTTTTATGCCATGTAAGTGATAAATCAAGTAAGACAAGGCATTCGGTTTAATCAGTGTAATCAGTTCGGTTGTTCGGTCCTCAATTACCTATGTGCATAGAATTAGAAACCAACCAGACCATAGCAAAATCAGAAAACGATAGCTTCAGTTTTCAGTTTCTCGGTTTTAACGAACTATGGATGAACTTACAGCAGCAGGTCATTAGAAGTTTAGAGCAGAACAGATCGAAGCCAACAAACGACATTGCCACATCAGAGCAGAAGCAACTCACACGCGGCATAAGAACAGACTAATAGTTCAACTCACAGGCCACCCACGAGGCTAGAAGCTAACAGGCTCAAATCAACCGTCCACATGGGTGCATGGTGTCGCGGCCGCAGCTCCCGCGTGGAGCGGATGCGTGGTGCCCCAATCCCATTCGCGGCTCACAAGTGGGTACTGATAGTCGCCGCCGCCCGCCGCAGCTCACGCGTGGAGCGGATGAGCTGCGTCCTGCTGACCGCTGGAGGCTCGTGCCGCTCGCGCCGTCGCGCCGCTCGGTCGCCGAGCTCTGCGCCGCCGCCAGATGCGCCGACACGGGAGGGGGAGAGGATTAGGTTTGGAGGAGCACGCGCCGTGGGGAAGGGCCGGCGGAAGCTCGCGTGGGCTGCCGGCGGCAGGGGGTGCAGTGGCGGGAGGCTCACCTCGGCCGGCGACGGGGAGGAGCTCCAGCTTGCGCCGGTGAAGAGCACCGACGAGGAGCTTCGACCCGGGGATGACCTCCAGCTCGCGTGCGGAGGCAGGCACGAGCCGGCGGCGGAGCAGACGCAAGACCGAGCGGTGGACAGACGGATCTTTGGCAAAGGATGGATCTTCAGAGGTTGAAGACGGCAGACGGCCTGCGGCGCGAGCTGGCGGCGTCTCGGCCTCTCGGGGCCGGCTGCGTGCGTGCGGGACGCCGGCAGCGCGCGGCCGGTGGCGGCGTCTTGGCCTCTCGGGGGCTGGCTGCGTGCGTGCGGGCCGCCGGCGGCGCGCGCGGCCGGTGGCGGCGTCTTGAGGGCTGGCGGCGTGCGCGGGCCGCCGGCGGTCCCAGACGGGCGACGCGCGCGGCCGATGCCGGCGTCTCGGGGCAAGGCAGCGTGCGCGGGGAGGCTGGCGGCGGCACAGCCGCACAGGAGAGGGGGCGGTTGGCGATGGCCTAGGGAGAGGGGTACAAGAGTTAACCGCTGCACCAAAATATAATTTAGGGACCAATTTTTTTAAAGGGGCCCTTAAATATGCATTTAGAGGATGGAATTTGGAGTTCACCGCTGCCGTCTGCCTAACAACCAATAAAACATACGATGTTAAGGTAAGGAGAGGCGAGATAAAGTATCATGTTGGAGAGGATTTTGGCTTATGGAATAAAATCATTTTTGGGAATTGATATGATGAAATATAGAGATAACCGTTTTGAATAGACTAAACAACAGGGTGATTTCATGTGAAGCCATATCGTAGCCACTTCCAACTACTGTCCTTGATGGGATACGAGAAAAGAGGACAACGAGCAACTATTGCTCTGTTGGGATCCTGTGGTGGCGGCGGCGATAGACAGTGAGGAACGCAGCAGAGGACTCGCTAAATCAGAGGTGTGGCAGCCACAGAGGAGGATATGAGCCGCAGGGTTGGTGGAGAAGATGACGACGCATCCAGGGTGATATGTGGGGCAAAGGAGGCAACGCCCTTGTGGCAGGCATGGCGAGGTGGAGGAGGTGAGTGGGGGAAGAGGAGTCACGCCATGGAGGTGGGCTGAGTGGTGGAGTGGGACACTAGGTCTCACCTCTGGCGGTGGCCTGCTCCGCTTCTTAGATTGTTTTTTTTCTTTTGTGGGCGACTTCTGGAAACTAGGGCTGAAGTTGTTATTAAAAAGACCAAAGGCGGCGTTAAAATTCTAAAAAATTTGACATATCGGACAATTTGAGTTGGCATAATGTCAACTGTTTGCTCCATTAAATTTGAGCCGGACTAGATTGTCCATTTAACACGTTGGGAGCTAAGGCGTGAAACTATCCAATCAATGGCGCACCTTTTTTATATTCTAACCCCTGCCTAACACAAATTCTAAAAATAAACCTCACATGAACATCGCAAATCTGATGTGGACGATGTGGAAAGGGAGGACTATATAATAATAAACTATATGATGTTAGGCCATTCAGGTAAGGTGGTACTCAAGACGTTGTTGTAGAGGATTTTGATATAAAGATAAAAGCATTTAGAGAACTATCAAAACATTATTTTGAGATAGAATTTAGAGCATGACGTTGTGGACAGTATAAACAACACACTAAACTTACAAAGAGCACTTCCACGACCATCTCCAACTGTCGCCCTCGGTGGGATGCAGGAAAGGAAGATGACGAGCAAATGCCAGTGTGTTGGGATCATGTGGTGGCGGCGGCCACAGACGGCGAGGGACACAGAGAAGGGCTGGCCGAATCAGAGGTGTGGCGGTGAGGGAGGAGGAGATGAGCTGCGGGTTTGGTGGAGAAGATGCCAGCACCGCTGAGGCAAAGCCGGCGAACGAGGTAGTGCCCTTGAGGAGGGCCCGGTGAGACAGAGGAGGCGAGGTAGCCGGAGCATCGCTGGCGGCACAGGGTGGGTAGAAAGGAGGAGACACATGTGGGAGTTGAAGGATGAGGTCAGCACCCCACGTGGGTCAGGGCTGGCGGCGATAGATGAGAAGGGGCGGGAAGTGGAGTAGACAAGGAGTGAAATGAAGGTTGAATTTATTTGGTAAATAATTGTAAAAAGGAAAAATAGAATGGTTTTAAAATGAAATAAATTTTCACTCATTAGGTATAAATCAAATAACTAATCAAATTTATTCCATCAATTAATTACTCATCAAGTTGTCACATAATATAAGAAAAGTTATTAGGTTGTGGTAAGAATAAGATATAGAGTGGTGGGATACAGGAGATTGCTGTAAAAGGAATGTGATATAGAGCATGGAATTCTTTCATACGAGGTTGTGGTATTACTTAAGGGAATGAGAGGACACCACAACAGTAAGCAAATGCAAACAACGCTGTCTCGCCACAGAGGTGGGGTGAATAGGCTGAGTCCAATGGGACTCCCTATCTCCACTCCCTAAACACTATTTCAACTACACCTCTCTCTGTATACAGTGCAGCATTTATGTCAAACAGTGCAAAACAGTGTTTAGAGAACCCACATAGGGAGTTCTATTGGACTCAGCCTTACCACTGGCGGTGCCTGCTGCGCTTTTAAGATTAGCTTTTTGGTTCTTCTGTGGGCGACTTCTAGAAACAACAGCCGACGCCATTATTATGAAAAAAAACAAAGGCCCCAAAAAGGAAAATTTGAGTCGGCATAGCGTCAACTATTCGCTTTATTAAATTTGAGTTGAACTAGACTGTCCATTTAACACGTTGGAAGGTGAGGCGTGAAACTACCTAGCATACGCATTAGATTGTACGTTCAGTTCGAAGAGATCAAAGTTTCTTTTCTGAGGGCATGTTTGGATGGCTGGTATTGGGCCTAATACTCTGGTAAAATACAGCCCCTACAATTTTTCCGTACATATCCGAAAAACAGCGCTTGGATGGCCGATATCACGTAAAACAATACGCTCGGTTTGGGCTGTTCCAGGCGGAAAAGAAAAGTCGTCGAGAGAGGCGATTATTTTTTTCCGACGGAGATCGGGGGGCCGATCGCTCCTCGTTGCTCTCGCGTTCCTCATGACATCTCGGCATGGCGCGGCGGCGCGGTGCAGCGGCCGCGGCGGCTTGCGCTTGGCCCTCCCCCTCTCTGACTTCTCCCCCCTCGACTCTGCTCTCTGTCACCGTGATCCTCTCCTGTGCGCTGGTACTCTCCCATGAGGCAGCCTCCTTTTGGAAGCGCGATCCCATCGCTCCTCCACATCTCCAAGTTGGTCTTGTTGCTTTCGTTGACACCCGTGGAGTAGAACTTCAGAATTTATTCACATCACCAATATCTCAGCGCCTTTATCCCTTCTATTTCTCTGTCCCTAATTTGGGGATTGAATCATCCGGTTGTGGGATTCATGAAGATGTGCAAATCCACAAATGGATCTAGGTTGTATTTCCTCAAATTGGAGCACCAATTGTCTCAGGTAAAAAATTTGCCCTCGATCTGAATTTTCTTTTCTTTCTGAGATCTCATTCGATGCTATGGCCCTTTTCAATCTCGACAAATTTCAGAACACAGATATTTTGGAGATCGAACTGGGCACCAGAGAAGCTACTGGCTGTTTTGTTGCTTCTGCTGATTTGAGCCTGTGATTGACGTCTGAACTTCACTCTCTCGTGAAGCAACGACTTGGGTATAGATGGGCTGAGCGCCGTCTAGTTTTTTTGTTTCTAGTTTTCAGAAAACACTCTAGTACCCAAACACCAAAATTTCCACTGGAAATATTTACAATGGTTTCCTTGTGCACGTGGAAATACAACAGGAAACTGTTTTCCGGTGAAAATAATTACAGAACACCCAAACAGGCCCTGAAAAGCATGTTAAAATTGAAAAGTACCACCTTGGTATATATATCCGGCATTTTCGGACTGTCCACTCCTCACATCGGCGGCCCACATGTCATTTTTTCACCCATCTGAGAATACCATGTCACCAAAACTCATACATACCAGATGTTTTATATTTATTAGTATAGTTTTGTTTTGCATTATTTATGAAAAAAATGCAAGCTGTACTATATATGTAATAATATACGGTATCCGGGCGGCGCCGCTCCCGTCCCGCGGCTCCTTCCCCGGCAGACGCCCAGCTGCCTCCCGCGCTTCCGTCCCCAAGTGCAGCGGTCAGGAAGAGGAGGCGGCGGCGAAGGACAATGTGGGAGTGTCAGGGAGGGCGAGAGAGGCGGGCGCGGCGGGGACGGGCTCCAGGGGCGGCGGGTGTCTGCAGCGGGACGGGCGCGGAATTCCTGGCGGCGCGGTGGCGGACAGGCGGCGGCGGGCGCGTGGAGGTGCCGGCGGGCTGTGTACGCAATGGACTGTGTGGATCTACAGGAGACTGAGTCTTGCGCCGGGGCGGTTCCTATTGATCTACCCGCTTTAGAGATTTCTGTAGATGTCCTTCCACCTCCCCGCTTGCTTCCCAAATCCCAAGCCCCAAGAAACGCATTGCCACCGGGTCATCTTTCGCCACCGTCCCCACCCAATGCAACTGCGACCTCTCTAACACTAGAATAGGGTTTGGAAAGCTCGTCGCTGGTCATCTTCTCTGTCCTCTCCTGCGACATTCCAGCATGCCTCCATCATCGAACTTCATGACTCCTTCAATTCACTTCGCATCTCTGATTTTCTCTCCAATAACAAAAAGAAGTACGGGTGATCTTCCGATCCACTCCATAAATTAGCATGTCTCACTCAATCTTCCCCCACTTCAAAAACTACACATGCATGGGTACTTTGACGAAGGTACATGTGATCACTTGCAGTTGCAGGCCTTGATAGCTCTAGTCAGGTTTCGTTGCCCAGTGTGTCGATCGCTTGCTTGAAAAGCTAAGTGAGCAATAAGAGTTTATACGTCTCCACAAAGTTATTTTTTTAATTTTTTGGAAACATATATTCATCGTTTCCTAAATTAAACCTCGCCCATGAACAAACCTCCGACCGCTGCTGGAGGTGCCAACCGATTCTGATGGATGCAAAGATCAATGCATGCATCAATCGAGAAGATAGTGTAACAAATATAATATCGCGCATGCATGCTACTCTCTGCGTCTAATTTATAAGTCTTTGATTTTTTTTACCAAATTTAACTTATTCATATTATTAAACAGATTTATAATTATTATTTATTTTTATTGCGATTTAGTTAGCATGTACATAGATTTGAATCTTTCTATATTTTCTTAAATTTTTTAATATGATGGGCCGATCGAATTATTTACTGTAAAAAAAATCAAATCATCTATAAATCGACACGGGAAGAGTTCTTCACTAGCTACTCGATTCCAACACACGGACAAGAAACGAGAAACAAAAGGTCTAATTAACCAGTTAATTACCAGCTGCTAGTACACGATACGTCATGGTATGCTATTTTTTCTATTCTATATACACGCACGCAGATCGAGGGGTAAGGGGGGCAAATCGTACAGGCAGATCTAAGCATATACACCCTCCGTACCAAAATACCTGTCGCCTATTATGATTTCTGTGCATGATAAATCGTTCGTCTTATTTAAAAAATATTTAAAAATATTCTTTATTTATAAAAAAATAAAGAATATTTTTAAATATTTTTTGAAAATATTGTTTATTTATAAAAAATAAAGAATATTTTTAAATATTTTTTGAATAAGACGAAGTTTTTTCGTGCACTGAAATCAAGGTATGCGACAAGTTTTTTAGGGCAGAGGGAGTACAGTACACTGCATGTATGCAACTCTTCAGTTCAGTTGTTGCTCGATCGGTTCACTCTTCCCTCCCTGAACGACTACTCGGCCGCCGCTTGGTCGGGGCCGCCCGGCGGCACCACGAGCTTGCTGATGGTCCTGACGATCTGCCGCTTCAGCTGCCCCCTCTTGAGCGGCGGCCTCTTCTCCTTGCCGCCGCCGCCGCCGCCGCCGCCGCCGCCGCTCAAGTACTGGTAGTAGAACTCCATAGCTCGATCTTGCCTCTGGTATGGTGTGTGTGACGACTGAGTGTTGCGAAATGTGTGCTCAGCCACTTGACGATATGCGGTGGTGGTGCCGGAGGGATCGGCTGGCCCTGGATCCATTTATAGGCAGGAACGTATATAGTAGCACCCTTTCTGATGCTGATGGTTAGCACACAAGTTAGTTTCAAGCACGCATCTAAACGACTAAACGTACCGCATCGGTTCAGTCGTTGGTTGCTGTTCTACTTTTCTTCGCGCGCTGGAATAAGTTGACTGCCTTCGGCTGCGTGCGTGCACCCAAGACCGGGTCTCACGAGTCCCATATGCGAGCGAGGCCGAGGGCGATCACCATTCAGCTCACAAATCACAAATAATACTCCACTAGTCAACAAGTCACGGAATTTGTGAGCCTAAACCGCACGGACAAGCTAGCCCAGGGATTTGATTAATCAGCAGATGGCGACGAGGCGAGGTAGACGTGTGGCTTAGACCGACGGCAGCAGCGTGCGTATGCTATTGTGTATTTTGCGCGTTCTTTTTCTATGCGCTTTCACAACTTGCATAAACACAAACTGTTATTTATTTTATAGATTGTGTAGGATGCATAGGCTGAATCCAACAAATGGTCTATCTTCATCCCCTATTTTAAATTTAACTTTGTATACAATCTAGCTATAGTATCAAAATTATATAGACTTTTTACACAATCTACTTAACACGGTCTCACGCACGTAGTAGGTGTGTTCCTGAAGCATCTACGCTACGCATGGGCCAATCAACAATTGGCCCAGCAGCGGTCACATCCATCATTGATGGCCAAGCGCTACTATATGCTGTGGCCTGTGGTGCCTCCTTCCAAAAAGAGATGCTGTGGTGTCCCGGCTGCCTTCCTTTCCGTAGACGAGTGCTTCTTTTTGTTAGCAGCTGGCCGTTTTTTTTCAGCTAGCTGCTTTTACCAGGATATCTATCCCGCTTCGAACATCCACTATTTTAACTATTTTTTTTATATACAGTGTAAAACAGTGTTTTAAATATTTAAAATAGACACTCTGCTGAGAACAGCCTTAAGCCTTAAGTAGTGCTGGCTAAACCTAGCTACATGAGGAACAGATGGTTAATGGAAATGCAAAGTGCAACCAGCATTGAGTCATGTGGACATCATGTCGACTAGGCATGCATCCTTGTAATTGTAGCATCTACTACGTATCAGTCTTCAGTCCTACGTTGTGCTAATAAAAAAAAGATGAAACGCATGAGACCGGAGTCACCAGACAGGACATATGAGGGTGCAAAACACTGTTAAACACTGTTTGTGCACTGTATACAGAGTGAAAAAATACAGATACAGTACGGATGCAATTTTTTTTCCCCTTCTCGTGTCCCCGGTCTGACAAACATATGTACGACCAACATGGGTCACATGGCAAATACAATAGCCGGTCAGAAGTGCCTTTCTGCCGCACTGCTGCATGAGATAAGGTCACGGCTGGCCAGGCTGCTAGCAGTCTAGACTCTGGACCGATCCGCCGAGCCGCCGCCGAGGTGTCGATCGGTGAGCCGGTGCATGCTGCGGCGATGGCAGCCGCGCTGCCACCTCAAAGCCTGTGGATCGGATCAGCCTATCTGTCATGACTTCCACCAGCGAGATGGTGCGCTGAACCTTTCAAGACGACACCTACTTCGTCGTCGTCTCGTTGCGCGCGTGAACTGGTCACGATCTCACTGCCTGTGCCTGGATAGCGTCAGTCTCCGGCATATGCTAATGCTCGTGTTTATTCTCAGTTTCATGGTCTGTGTCTTGTCTCTTAATTCTATTACAGGTAAAACACTAAGACTACGTTGATTGTCTATACACTGTAGCGACACTGTTCACAGAAAGAAAAATAGTTGAAATAGTAGATACACAATGCATTGACACATCCTGCTGCACATAGTCTAATATATGGCGCCGGCTTTGGCTTCATGTTGATGGGCTGCTGCTGTACTAGCTCTGATATGGTGACAGGTACGGTTCATCATCAGTTCATCAGAAGTTATTGATAATCCAAACGCAGCGGTGAATATTAATGGACCAGCAGGTTAATTTGAGGTTCCTCCTATACAAACTTCCAGGAGGTGCCGGTGACGACATGCAACGTTCAGTTAACTCCGTGATTCGTCGAATTGTATGTTTTCTACTGTTCGCCATGAGCTCGAATTCTTTGCTTGCTGGGCTGAACAACAGTCTGACTCCTCGCTGGTCTATGGATATGCGCACGAGCTCAACTAACTCGTCCCGTCTCTTTCAGCAGGGCCAGCTAGCATAAGTTCCCTGATTAGTGCGTTGATCACACGTTCACACTAAAGTTAGGCACCGTGGCCCACAAACGGTCAATTCGTTCCTGCAAACAAACGGTAAACAAACACACACCAAGTGATGTTTCTAGACAGTAAACACACCAGCTGGTACTGGTACGTACGCGACAACATGGGAGCACGGCAACACATCGCAGCGTTATGGTATCAACGCTTCGCGCTTATAAATACTCTTCCACCGCCTCTCATCACACAAAACACAAGTGATCAAGCAGAGAACTAGAGAAGCAGGGAGGGACTCGGCCATGGATCACTACGCCTACCAGCAGCGCATCAACAGCAGCGGCAACTTGATCTCAAAGGAGAAGAGGCCACCGCTGAAGAGGGGGCAGCTCAAGCGGCAGATCGCGAGGACCATCAGCAACCTCGTGGTGCCCAGGAACGCGGCTGATGCTACCTCAAGGGAGAAAGCCGGTGGCGACGGCGGCGGCGGCTTCACCAGAGAACCGAGTTATAACTGAAACTCTAGGCGTAGGCGACCAGCCGCTACCGGCGTCATCGGATTCAGATGTTGTTTGATGCCACTGCTTGATGCAAAAGGAACAAGAAAGTTCTTCTGTCGCCGGTGTGCTTCTTAGATTTGTTTTCCCCCTTTTGGACTTGTGTTCTTCTCAGAGTTTGTCCATCTCGGCTCTGTTATTGTAGAAAACCTGCAGGGTTTTTGCTGAAAGCAAGCTAGATACTGCTGCTGTTTAGCTTGTGCGAAGAAACTAGGTTATGAAAAAAATCCTTCTGTCATGTATATATATTTTCCTATATGTAAATTCCTTACTTTCAAATGGATTACCCCTGCATGTTTCTAGAAAATTTTCAAAATGAGAAGCTATTTTGTCCGTTACTATGGGGTTGGCGCTCCGTACCGCTTGAGATTGTATTTCAAGCCGACTTACACTAGGAGGTCTGGGTGAATGATTTCTGGATAGTGATCAACAACGGTTCAGGCCGGAGATGTAAGGCGGATTGTTTTTGTTTTTAACGTAATGGCATCAATTAAGAAGAAATGAATTGATCCAGTTTTAAAGAAAACCGGGCCCAAAACCTACACAGAGCACACGGTAGAGAAACCGGCAGAAAGCCCCCCTAAACAGCCCATACAATGGCAGCACCCCTCAAAACCCATCGTGAGTCATCGTTGCCGAGCTCATCACAAAAGACGAGCAGCTCCGACTTCCCACGACGGGCTGCACACGGCCAAAGCTACTCGACGACGCCAACACCCAAGCACAGGCACACAAGAGGAAGACCGCGGTGCGCTGTCGTTGCCAAGCCTCGACGCACCCCACGCGAAGCAGCTCCGATTCTTCACCAACGAGCTTGGAGCCATAGCGTCGAGCACCGGGAGCAAGCAGACGTCAGGAGCAACAAAGACCCAGCACCACCGAGCCAATCGGAGTGACGAAAGGCCCCCACGTTGGCCGGCAACCACGCAAACTGAAGATCTTCTGGACGGCGCCTTCAAGAAGGAGAAACGACGCTGAATCGCCGCCGCCCGCCCGCCTAGTACAAACCAGACAGAGTTTCCTCCGAAGACTCCAGTAGAGCAGCGGTGACCGCCAGCACCATGGATAAAAGGCTGCAGGAGCAGCCACCGCTGACAGCACCCTGCCAAGCCGCCACGCGTTTCCTCCTTCTGCCGTCCACCGACGCACAAACCCATCAGGGCCCGGTCACAAGAGCTCCGCCGCTGGCCGACCAGCCAGCGAGGAACCCCAAGGTGCCCAAGGCGAGGACGCCTACGCGGAGGGCGGTGGATTTCCAAAGACGGCACCCACAGGAGGGCAAGGGTGGCGTCCGCAGGCGTCACCGCTGTCCGCCTGCAAGCGGGCATGGCTTTCACCGGAAATTCCACCACCGCTCGAAACCTGCAGCATCCGAGACCGAGACCCCCAAGGCCAACACCGCCGCCGACGCCCAGGCAGAACCAGCGATGCGAGACCAGAGGGCGCGAATGGCCCTGCCGTCGTCCCCCGGGCGAGCAAGAGGCGGAGAGGCGGATCTGGCCGGGGAGGCTCAAGGTCCGGCCTCCAGCCGACCGGGGAGCACCGTTAGAAGCCGCGTCGCCACCCAACGAAGCCCGCGAACCAGACGAACCCCCCAATAATCCATCTTATTATTTTTCATTTAGACTGAGTGTAACATATCGTATATATAGTCATACATAACATTGTTTGTTTGAGTAATCTAAATACACAGTACATACATAACATTTTTGTTTGAGTACTCTAAATACACAGTACATACATATTGATGAGTTTAAAATAAACATTGTACTTTGCACCTGGAGGCGCCGGTCTTACCGTGAGATGGGAATAATAAAGTGTTTAGAGCCTGTTTAGAGCCTATTTATACGGCATTTGTCTAGGTAGACAAGAAATATATAAAAAGATGAGAAGTGACTCTTGCAGTTATGTAAAATTATTTCTAGCTGATTTCTATCACACCATTAATATTTTAAACTCCACCATATATATCCATAGTGTGTTAGTGCAACGTTGTTTTAAAGATGTAAAACTAACTCGAACAGACTACTTGACTTCGGCAAGTTAATTTTATGGCAGAAAAATAATTTAACGCAAAGCCGGATGAGAAAACCATTTACAATTATTTGAGGTCGATTTTTCTGGACAGGTTGGGTGGCTATGATCAGCCATAGCCAGTAGCCACCACAGGCAATAGATACACTGAACCTCGTTCCTCGCGGTCACGTGGTCACTGAACCTCGTGGATGTCACGGACCGCCGTCTGATACACTGATTGCATGGTCAATTGGTCTCCAGCACAAGCACGTGCTGTTTATCCTCACCTGAGTCGGAATAGTTATCTTTTCTGACTCGTGGATGTCACTGACCGCTGTCTGATATACTGATTGCATGGTCGCCAGCACAAGCACGCGCGTGCTGCTTAATAATCTTTTGATCTTTTTCTGAGAAACATGGCACATTTAACCTTTGGACGAGTTAATCCATCTTATCTCTAAACAGTTTTTATAACTATAATTATATATATGATTATTAAAATATAATTAATGATTGAGAATTATAAACAGAATAGTTTGTAATACTTGTATACATGAGTAATTCTAATAAGACAAAAAGTTAGACGTCGTGTTTTCCACGATGTTATATTTTTAGAAAATAAATCATTTTTTTCTACTGCTACGAGCTTCAGTTCGTGGTCAACTGACTAGTCTGAATGGTCAACTGACTCACTGGTCTTTGGATGCTTTTCAAAGATGCACAGATCCGCACGCCGCCAACACTCCCTATAGACTATAGTTAACAGCTACCGTCTCTTTCAGGGACAGCATAAGTTCCCTGATTAGTGCGTTAATCCCACGTTCACAGTAGAATTAGGCACCGTGGCCCATGAGTAGTCAATTTGCACCTGCAAAAATTAAAGAATGCTATACTAAAACGCCAGGTGATAGTGATGCACTAATACAAACAGCAGTAACACGTCAGTATGGTGTGCTTCATCCTTAAATACTCGTCACCTTCTCCCACCCCTCCACAAGTGAGTTCTGAACGGAACACACACAAGAACACACAAGAAGGGAAGCAGAACACAGAAGAGAGGAGCCCGCTATGGAGCACTACAGCGGCGGTGGCAACTTGAGCTCAAAGGAGAAGAGGCCGCCGCTGAAGAGGGGGCAGCTGAAGCGGCAGATCGTGAGGACCATCAGCAACCTCGTGGTGCCTAGGAACGCTGCTGGTGCTGTTTCGAGGGAGAGAGCCGAGCGCGGCAGCGGATTCAGCAGAGAGCCGAGCTACAACTGATAAATCTCAAAGGAGCGGCATCAGGTTCATAACGTGAGGTTTTTTGTGCCAGCTGATGCAAAGGCAGGATAGAGTGTTTCTGTTGACTGTTTTTCTTAGGGTTTAATAGTTTATCCTTGTCCCCTTGTGCAAAACTTGGAGGGTTCTTTACCTGGTTTGTATAGTGTTTTGCTCTGTAAGAGGCTAAGAGCATAGTTAACTTTTGTGAGCAAATGGAGAGGTCATGTAAAATTGCTTGTATAATACATATTGCATAAGATGACAAGAGTATGGTTAGGTTGTGTGAGGAAATAGAGGCCATGTAAGATTTCTGAATAATCCGTACATCTTCCGGAATGAAAACTCGTTATTCACCCTTCAACAGAGAGAGAGAGAGAGAGAGAGAGAGAGATCGGCTAAACTCACTGCGGACGTGGCCGCCGGGTGCGTTCTGCTGAGTCCGAACTACGAAATGAATAAATCACTTTCTGCTGAGTCTGCTGTGTCAACTTAATTCAGTCTACAAACTGCAGCTCGCTGTACCAAACGTGGCCACCGGGAGGACTAGAGTTAAGGGTTTTCAGGTATAAACTCGACTCAACAAGGTCCGGATGCATTGATGTAGAAATAGAAGTTCAGTTCCCTAAATGTTAGTACAGCCATTACTAAAGCTAGGGCGTACAAGTAAGCCAAATACTACGCACATCTGTTTACACTTGAACTGACAAGAGAACCAGAGCGACAGCCTCAAATGGAAATGGGCATACAAACCTCTAGTGAGCGGAGTACCAACCACGGCAATACGCTAAATCAAGGTTCAGGGGCATTGGCAATGCCAACACGTACAACTTATCTGGTACCACACGGATGACAATTGAAAGAACTCGCAATCCTTGATAAATATGAAAATTTACAAGAATATGCATTGCATGTCGTAATTGGCCATAATTCTCATCCATTTCACACAGTTCCTCTAATGCATTTACATCAGAAGAAAACAACTAATGGACAACCATATAACTTGCTCCTTTCCTCTTCTCAGATTATAAAACAAATGGAAAGAAGAAATGACCTGTAGACCTACAGAAGCTACAGAAACGGTAACAAAAAGAATTTGACAAACTGCAAAGGGCGACAGGGAAGGGGAGGATGGAGCATGAATATACCAGCCAATACATGATAGGAGCATTTCAAAACTTAGGCCACCCTCAAGTGCTGCCTCAACCGTCACCATAGGATCAGATCATATACTGGTATAACGTGGTAGCAAATATAATTTTGGAAAGGGTCACACTGTGCTTATCAATCCAGTTTTATTTCTTGCATCTGCTCATGGTGCCCATTCAAATCACTCGTTGTTATTTGGGTCCCTGGCAGCTCGCTGTCTTTCCCAGGTGCCTCTGCTCTCGGCTTGCCATCCTCTTTAGGTGATTCTGCTCTCTGTTCATGATCTAGCTCTAGTGTTTCTCTCTGCTTCTCATCGTCATTGTTGGAGCTTTCAACTATTTCATCATAATTGTTACTAACCTTTGTGTTTATGGAATCATCAGCACTGTTTTGTTTTTCCTGTGAGGAATCAATGGGGAAAACAAGTTTGAAATGGAATAGAACAAAACAGTGTGTTTTTTGCTTACCAACAAGGCAACAACAGAAAAATGCTATGTATGCTAAAAGAATTGAAATTCACATCAATAATCAGAGCTTCTCGCATCGGAAGCCAATGAAAATAAGGTATTTGGTCCTTGATGGGAAATATGGAAGAGTATGGAATTCAAGTATATCTTTTAGAATTCGGCCTTTATATAGACTAAAAGTGCCTAAAACACTTAGCCTTAATTTTTATATAGACACTTTCAAGTGGCAAAAACAACAGTATACAAGATTCCTGATGTCTCAGAGTTGTTATAAGGTCAGAAAAAAAAATACCTTGTTCTTATCACGCCAACTCAGGGAAAACTGGCCAAGCAAGTTTTTCCTTCTTGGCTGGAACTCCTGTGATGAATTCTGGCTTGCCTGACTAGGGGATGCATCGAGCACTGATGGTCTATAAGGGGAACAGGTGCAGGAATTCATGGTATTACATTTCAGTTGAAAAAAGAGGACAGAAGCATCATTAAACACAAGTTCAGTTATCAAGAGCGAAATTTTTTTTAAAATGATTGATACATTAGCACAGACTTATTGCTAGTTTAAGGGGATGCCCATCTCAAACTAAGAATTTTGAGAAGAGGCAAGACTGAGGTACCTTGGAGAAGGGCAAGGGGATAGTGCTTTCTGCTGGCTAGATTGGTACTGCAGTGTAGCCTCTAACATTGTTTCTGCCATTACTGCTCTGTTCTCCATTTGGGCAAGTGAAGCCATAGCTTCCTCATACTTTTCCTGCACACGTCCTGATGCTGTGAGTGTGGAACAAGCTAGGATAAAATAAGAGTAGAAAGAAGGCACATACTGATTCTGATAAAACAATAATAAGTAGTGAAAGCAGAACAATAGAAGAACCAATACCCAGCTCTTTAACGATACAGGTGTTACTAGTTTGAACAGTGGAAAAAGAACAAATTAGGATGCTTTCAATAGATAATGCGATGTTGCATCGTGCAAGCAAGGCTCAAGGCTATTTACCCTAAGAAAACCAGTACCTGCTAGGCAGTCAGTGAAAGCCATCCAGTTTTCATTTTTAATTAAAAAATTGAGCTTCTCAAAATTTTGGATCATGTCTAAGAAGGTACATATATACCAACTAATGGGGATCAAAGTATCATTAAACATTCCTTTGTAAGAAGAAAAAGGTTTGAATCATTATGACAGGTTTTCAATGAAACCCAGATAATCTCTGACCTGAAAGACTCATCTGAATTTAGTAGTCAAATTGGTTACCTCCACGCATTGTTCCAATTAGTTTGTTTACTCAGAACAGACTCTAGCCAAGGCCAAACAGTTTCAACTTTATTTAGAGAATTTAACAAGCAACCCTACAGCTGCTGCTTTGATAAGCAACACAAAATATGTTGGATAGTCTCAGCCTCCTGATCAACACAGCAGACAATAGGCAGAGTGAGGCAACGCCCTTATCTTATTTCTTCTACTTCTGATTTGAGTTATCGTATGCAATGTAGAGAAATAAGCCTTTGATCATGTGCTTTAATATGAAACTTGTTTAGTTTTGAGCTACTATTTGACTTTGTGCACTAAAACTTTAATGATCCGTGCAAGGTTCACTCAATGTAAAATCACTTTCCAGCCACATGGTGTTTAGCTCCTTTTCTTTATCCAAACAGAACATTCAGGGGAGGATATTCTTGTGCAGTATTTACACAGATCCCAAGGAGTATGTACGTAAAACAGGGTCCAAAGTTATCTTTTGCTGCAGTGGTAACGGATTATACACTGAATAGACTAGGATTTCACTCAGTTCAACTGGAAATAACTTGTGAATGAAACGATAACACTGATGTTAGATCAAGTCATCGATTAACCTGAAGAACATTCGCAGCATATCTCTGAGCAGCAGCATCCTGTTCGGCTGAGATGCGAGCTTCCTCTGCAATTTTCAGTTCTTGCTCTACACGCATCAGGACCTTAAACAAAACTCCTAGTCAGTGGATATGTAGTAGTATGAAAATGCATATAGAAGAATGGGGATATATACGAACTGTACCTGAAACATGGCTTGCTCCTGTTCCTGCTTGTCTGACAGGCCCTGTCTTAGTTCAGATATTTCTTGTTCCAACTGCTCCACCTGAAAGAAAAAAATGTAAATATTTTCAGTTCCGTTGCTCCAAGAAAAAAAATAAGTAGCCCTTAGTGCATACAATAATTTTTTGGTGAATTTGATAAATCATTCTTAAAAAAACATATAGTAATTTGTACTCTGATTTCATAACTATTACAGAACTTAATATGGCGGAATGGTTAATCATTACAGAACACAGATTGATGCTATACCGTCATATTTTAAGAAATAGGAATACAGGCTGAGGATACATAGTTAGAACTTAGAAGTAATATTTGCAACAATGAGACAAGTAGGGCTCCCTATGTTTCATAATATAAACCTTACTCAGGATTTCGAGTTTTAAAAACAATTGTTCACTAACAAAAGCAAGATTGCAGTTCTAACTTCTAGCTACATCTCCACCCTCTACCGCTAACATAATGATGCACAAGAGGTTTAGAGATTTTAACATGCAAATTAATTGTGATGGCGGGGGCTGATTAGTGGATGAGGGATTGCGTAGGGCGTAGTTGTGTGAGGTAGGAGGACGAGGTCCCGGACCGCGGGGTCGGGGTTTGGGCGCCAGCAATGGCGGCTAGAGGGAGAAGCTTAATCTATTACTTGAGATAACCCTGATTACAAATGCTATATATATAGGCATGCACTTCCAGCTCGTCCCAAGTGGACCCAATAAGTCCTACGACTTCTCCAAGCTAAGCAACTAACTAACTGTAGAGAAACACCGCACACCCTAATTAGGGGGGGTGACCTTCATTATATAGCCTGAAAGGCTAGGGTTACAATATACAAGGCCAATGGGCCGCAGGCCCAATATGGGCTGTTACAATTATATTCTAACACCCTCCCTCAGTCTAAGCGAGAGTGTCACGAACACAAAGACTGGTCCTAAAATCAGTAAATAACTGTACAGGTAACCCTTTGGTCATAATGTCCGCGAACTGATGAGATGATGGGACGTGGAGCACCCGGACCTGTCCCAAAGCAACCTTCTCACGGACGAAGTGAATATCTATCTCGATGTGTTTCGTGCGACGATGATGAACTGGGTTGGCAGTCATATAGACAGCACTGACGTTGTCGCAGTAGACGATCGTCGCCGAAGAGATTGGTGCATGAAGCTCCTGGAGCAACTGACGAAGCCAACAGGTCTCTGCCACAGCGTGCGCAACAGCACGGTACTCAGCCTCCGCACTCGAACGAGAAACCGTAGTTTGTCGTTTGGAGGACCACGAGACCAAGTTGTCGCCGAGGAAGACGCAGTACCCTGAAGTGGAGCGCCGAGAATCAGGACAGCCCGCCCAATCAGCATCAGAGTAGGCAGTCAAGCTGGTGATGCTGCCGGTGCCGATGTGAAGGCCGGTGGAGAGCGTGCCCTTGACATACCGCAGGACGCGCTTGAGCATCGCAAGATGAGGCTCCCGCGGGTCGTGCATGAAGAGACACACTTGCTGAACGGCATAGGCGAGGTCCGGACGAGTCAGCGTGAGGTACTGTAGAGCTCCGGCGAGGCTGCGATATGCAGTGGCATCAGCCACCGGGGCGCCGGCTGTGGCGGACAGCTTGGCCCGAGTGTCAACAGGAGTCGCCGTAGGATGACACTCGGCCATGCCGGCACGCTGGAGCAGATCCACAGCGTACTGACGCTACGAGAGGAAGAGCCCGTCAGAGGAACGCGTGACAGAGATCCCGAGGAAGTGATGGAGATCCCCAAGATCTGTCATGGCGAACTCGGAGTGAAGGAGCTCGGTGAAGTGCCGAAGCAGCCTGGTCGACGAGGCTGTCAGAATAATGTCGTCGACGTAGAGCAGCATGTAGGCGATGTCGGCACCCTCTTTGTAAACAAAGAGAGATGTGTCGGAGGTCGACGCAGTGAAGCCAGCCTGCTGGACGAAGCTGGAGAAACGCTGGTACCACGCCCGCGGTGCCTGCTTGAGTCCATACAGGGACTTTTGCAGGAGGCAGACGTGGTCGGGAGCGGCGGGGTCGACGAAGCCAGGTGGCTGCTGGCAGTAGACTGTCTCATGCAGGTGCCCGTGAAGGAAAGCGTTCTTCACATCCAGCTGATGGATCGGCCAGGAGCGAGAAGCAGCAATGCTGAGAACAGCCCGTATGGTGGCCGGTTTCACAACCGGGCTGAACGTCTCGTCGTAGTCGATGCCGTACCGCTGGGAGAAGCCACGAACGACCCACCTGGCCTTATGGCGGGCCAGGGAGCCATCAGCATGATACTTGTGCTTGAAGACCCACTTGCCGGTGATGACGTTGGCACGAGGCGGGCGAGGAACGAGACGCCAGGTGCCATTGTCAACCAACGCCTTGAATTCTTCGGTCATTGCCGCGCGCCAATTTGCATCGGCTAGGGCGGCACGAGAGTCGCCTGGCAGCGGCGACACCTGGCTGGTGGCTACCGCCACGAGGCCGCGCCGCTGTGTAGGCGGCGCCATGCCAAGCCGGTCGATAGGCGGTGGAAGGGAGCCTGTCTGGGAGCGAGTCGCTCGCACAGACGGCACCGGCGGCTGGGGCGCGGGTACCGGCGGTGCTGGAGCCGGGGAAGGCGCCGGAGGCGCCGACGCCGGTGGAGCATCCGGCGGCGGCAGCGTGGGCGGCCGCGGACGACGGCTGTAGTAAACGCCGGGTCGGAAGCGAGCGCCAGTAGTAGCGGCGCCTACTGGTGCAGGCGCGTCGGACGGTGCTGGCGCGGCCTGCCGGGGCTCGGAAGGCAGCCGGTAGGCAGCGCCATGCCACAGGATGGCCGGGTCAAGCCCAACCGGGTCGCCGGCGTCCTCTGAGGAAGAAGCCGGCACGACCGGGGCCCGCGTGTGCCGAGCGTCTGATGTAGACGGGGCAGGCGCGGGAAGTATGTCCTGCAGTAAGAAATCAAAAGAGTCCGGTCGGGGCTTGGAAGCCGCAAACGGAAAGTGAGTCTCATCAAAAACAACGTGGCGAGAGATGATGATCTTGCGTGTGGAAAGATCAAGACACCGGTAGCCCTTCTGGGAAGGAGGGTAACCAAGGAACACGCACGCTGCTGAGCGAGGAGACAATTTGTGGGGGGTCGTGGCACTGATGTTCGGGTAGCACAGGCAACCAAAGACTCGAAGAAGGGAGTAATCTGGCATCTTGTGGTAAAGGAGATGATAGGGAATACCGTTATGTATGGACGATGAAGGCCGCCGGTTAATAAGAAACACGGCGGTAGAAAGGGCTTCCACCCAATAGGATAGAGGCATGGCGGCATGGATCAGAAGTGTCCGAACAGCATTGTTCAGGGTACGAAGCATCCGCTCAGCCTTGCCATTTTGGGCTGATGTGTAGGGGCACGAGGTACGAAGAAGAGTGCCGCGGCTAGCCAAAAAGGAAGCGGTGGCAGTATTGAGGAACTCCGTGCCGTTGTCTGCCTGAAAACAGCGTACAGGAAGGCTGAATTGTGTGTGAGCGTAAGCAGTAAACTGAACGATATGCTCATGGACATCAGATTTATGACGCAGTGGAAAAGTCCAACAATAATGAGTAAAATCATCAACTATCACAAGATAATATTTATAGCCAGAAATACTCGAAACTGGAGAGGTCCAGACATCACAATGAACGAGTTCAAAAGGTGCTGTAGTACTAGATGATGAACTAGCAAAGGGCAGCCTAGCGTGCTTGCCTAGCTGGCACGCATGACAAACGCGAGGAGCTGCTTTATTACACTGTATAGCTGAAAGTTTATTTAAAGTAGGGATGACGGCTGGTGCAGGATGACCAAGGCGGGAGTGCCACAGCTCCGGGGAGACGACGGCGACATGGCAGCGAGGAGGCATGCGATGTGGGATGGTGTAGAGGTCCCCGTGGCTATTGCACCGAAGGAGAACCGTCTTGGTCTGAAGATCCTTAACAGAAAAACCAGAAGCGTCAAATTCAATGGAACAGTTATTGTCGCGAGTAAGCTGTCGAACAGATAATAAGTTACGAGTGAGCTGGGGAGCGACAAGAACATTATTGAGATGAAAGGGACGATCAGCTATGTGTAAAAGAGATGTGCCACGACCGAAAATAGGGATAGATTGCCCGTTACCAACCGTAATGGAGGATGGTGGGGACGGAAGACGGGAAAGAAGTATACCGTCGTTTGAGGACATGTGGGATGTCGCGCCGCTGTCCATTACCCAAGGAGATGAGTCCTGGACCGCGAGCTGGTTCAGCGCAGCGATCAGCCCAGCCTGGTTCCAGCCGCCTGGAGGAGCACCCGCGACGGAGTACTGTGGCGGAGCGAACGCGGTGTGGGCCTGCTGCGGTGGTGGAGGAGGAAGCGCCCACTGCTGCTGCTGAGGCGGCCACCCGCCGGGGGGAGCCCACTGGCCGGCCCAGGGATAGCAGACCCAAGGACCGGCCGGTGCAGGGGCTTGCCGGCCGCTGCCTTGCTGCTGGGGTCGGCGACCGCCGCTGTTGCCACCGGCGCTGGCACCAGTGCCGCCGCCGCTGCCACTGCTGTTGCCGCCGGTGCCGCCACGGCCACCTTTGCCCTTGTTCTTGCTCTTGCCGCCGCCTCCGCTGTTGGAAGAGGAGGAGGTGGACCGGCAGGATGGCGACGTGCAGGGGGCGGTGGAGGCAACGAGGGCGGAAGCCGAAGCCTCCTTGTGCTCGGTGCCGAGGCGTAGTTCCTTGACACGGAGCATGTTGGTGGCGGACTTGAAGTCAGGGAGCGGCGACGAGTTGGCGATGATGTCGGCGGTGTTGGCGAAGCGGGGATTGAGCCCACGCAGAAGGTTGAGGACGAGCTGCGCGGGGGAGACGGTGTGGCCGACATCCCGGAGCGCATCAGCGGTACGCTTCATCTGTTGGGCGTAGGCGTCGACGGAGAGGTCGCCCTGGGACAGACTGTGGAACTCCTGCTCGAGGACGACGGCGCGAGACTCCTTGTTTGCCTGGAACAGGGCCTCGATGGAGACGTACAAGGCGCGGGCGTCCTGATTGGGCTCCATGGCGAGGTCGAGGACGGCATCGTCAACGGAGCCATACATCCAGCCGCGAACGCACGCGTCGGGCTGAGACCAGGAAGGGTCAGTCGGACGAGCAGCCACCGTGCCGTCGATGTGGCCGAGCAGCCCGTACTTGGCACAGAGGGCGGTGAAGAACGCCGTCCACTTGAAGTAGTTGGGACGCTCGAGGGAGAGGTCGACGGGGACGTGCTGCTTCACGTTGACGGAGGCGTAGGCGACGAAGAGGGGCGGGGAGACCCCAGACCCCAGGGCGCTGGACGTGGCAGAGGCCGAAGTCCCGGACGCCATGACTCCGGACGTGGCCGAGGCGGACGACATGGTGGACGGCGTCAGGCGCGGCCGGGAGGCGGTGTCGGGCGCGGCCGAGGACGACGTCAGGCAGCGCGAGGCGCGGCCGGGTGGCGGCGCGGGCGCGGCCGGAGGAGGCGGCGTCGGGCGGCGCGGAGCGCGGCCGAGGACGACGTCAGGCGGCGCGAGGCGCGGCCGGGTGGCGGCACGGGCGCGGCCGGGTTGGCGACGACGGGCGCGGCCGGGAGGCGGCGGCTGTCGCGGCCGAGGACGGCGTCGGGGCGGTTGGGCGACGCGCGTCGGATCGGGAAAGAGAAGGAGCGGAAGGAAAGGATCGTTATGCGATTGATACCATGTAGAGAAACACCGCACACCCTAATTAGGGGGGGTGACCTTCATTATATAGCCTGAAAGGCTAGGGTTACAATATACAAGGCCAATGGGCCGCAGGCCCAATATGGGCTGTTACAATTATATTCTAACACTAACTCTCTAACCAATTCCTAGATACAAGGCCGAAATCGACCAGGCCTGTTCAGGCCTTATCCTTCCTATGCCTCCTCTGATATTGACGCCTGTACATGGCATTAATAGGGGCGTGTCCAGATGTGTGGTCCTATCTCATCACTTTTCTTTGGACTTATTCCTTGATCTGTGTGCATGACTATTGTGGACCTATATTGTGAAATGAAGATAGTACCATGCAATCTAGATTCTGGATATTTCCATAATTGAATACCTTTGCACTTAATTGGCGCCTATTGTCTTGCTTAACCATTTCCATTAGTGCCGTTTCTAGTTCATCAGCTCTGCAAAGGATAAAGAAAATTAATTAATTAAAGAACAATTTGATTGAAAAGAAATTATTCTGCCGAAAGGGCATGATTGTGTTGCCTAAAAAGATCTCATTAACTGTTTCACAGCACGAATAAGGAATAACAATAGCATGCAGCAGTAAATAGTTTGCTTGTATTGCTTCCAAAAACTTGTTATATTTCACAGAAGGTATCAGGTCAACTAAGTCAGAAATTTTGGATTTGTTTCAGTAGTGGAAAATGAGATTGGAGGACTCGGCATTCATGACCTTAGAACACTTGGGTGGGGTTGAGGTTGCTTTGCCTTGCAAATAGTCAGATAAACCATAGGTAGAATTCCAAATCCAGACTACTGCTACAGTTGCAGCCTTCTTTTCTATTGCAGCAACGTCTTGGAGATGGTACTTCTACCCTCTTTTGGACTGACAATTGGCTGGAGGGAAATTCCATCGCTTCTCTATCCCCTCAGCCTTTTGCTTTGGTCTCCAAAATACATGCAAAGGTGTGCACGGCGAGAGAGGCTCTGACCTCAAACCGATGTCTTCAGGACATCAGAGGAGCCCTTACAGTTGCTGTTATATCTGATATTTTTGTGGTCTGGGAATTTGTCTCAGATATACATCTTCAAGATGACATCCTGGATGTGCATCGTTGGCTTTCCTCAACTTCTGGACACTACTCACCTCAACTGCTTACCAATAATTCTTCTTGGAGTCAATCTCTTTTGAACCATGGGAGTTGATCTGGAAAATTTGGGCAACAATGAAGTGTAATTTATTTTCCTTTGGTTGCCTCTGCAAGACAGATGTTGGACTGCAGACAGACTGGCCTGTAGAGGTCTGCCCTCCCCTGGTCATTGTCCCCTTGGTGATCAGGAACCAGAGGACATCCAACACATCTTGGTCAGATGTCTCTTCTCCAGACAGGGGTGGTCTTCCATCTTTCGCAGATTCGAACTACCAGCCTTCTCCCCTTGCCCCACTGATACCAGTTTCTGTGCTTCATGGCTTACTCCCTCTATCCCAAAAAACTTGTTACATGCCTTGATTTCAGTGCAAGGTAAATCATTCGTCTTATTCAAAAAATATTTGAAAATTTTATTTATTTTTAACAATTATGTTTATAATCATATTACAAACGTAGTTATAAAAAAATAAAGAATATTTATAAATATTTTTTTGAATAAGACGAATAATTTACCATGCACTGAAATCGAAAAAGGCGACAAGTATTTTGGGACGGAGGGAGTACAGATGAGTTAATCCCTGGGGAACAGAAACGAGGGTTTCATTTGCTGATCATCCTGGGCGCCTCAGCGCCTGGATCATTTGGAAGCAACATAATGACAGTGTGTTCAACGGTGACAACCCCAACTTGCAGCTTGCACTGAAGCAAATTCTGGAGGCACATCTCTGGAGTCTAGCAGTTGCAAGGGATTTAGTTTAATTAGAGGCCTCTCAATATAGGTTGAGCGGTAGTGACAGGTGACCATTTAAAAGGTGATTCCGTTTCACTTGTACTAATCCTTGGCTGTGTTGCCAAGGGTGGGTGTGGTGTGTGACATTTTGTTGTAGCATTTCTTTTATTCTTCTTCTTAATGCAATGATACACAGCTCTCCTTCGTATTTGAGGGGAAAAAACTAGCAGCTTCAGTCCATATTAGTGTAGAAAACCGGTCCCATGGAAGCACTTAGAAAGAAAAGGGATAGCATCTACACACACAATTGCAACAATTCTAATTTAACTGATTACGTCTGGTAAGGAATATAAAGGCGCAACCTCATGTTTGCGGTTCCAGCATCTTAGGAGAAAACAAGAAAAGGAAAGTTGGAAAGAAATAAACAGACCTGAGAACAGCTGATCTTCTCTCCTCTAGCAGTCGGCATAACTCCAGCTTCAGCCAGGCAACCTGTGGTGCTAAAATGAAGTTACTACCATGGGATGATAAGCTACAGCAACATCTTGACTTGACCAAGAACAAGAAAAAGAATATGGCAGTGCCAAAGATTACATGAGTATAAATATCAGGTTAAAGACTAAGGTCGAGAAGGCTACCTGGTCCTTCGGATCAGGCAAAGAATCAATCTCAGAATTGACGGTCACACCACCATACATATCATCCATGTTTCCAGGATCACTTTCTTCATTGGCATCCCCATCTCCCACATCACTCACCTGGTCTGCTGAATCGCTTAATGAAACCAGCGGTTCAGGGTCACGTTTAAAGTTATATAGCTTCGATGCAAGGCCATTGGTATCTGTCCAAGCACCTAGACCTTTGGATCTTTCTTCGATTGAAGATATAACAGATGGGCGGTGTTTATTACTCAGCTCTTGCAATATTGCTTCATTTACAGATTGATATCCCATGCGAGCTGTCAAGACAAGCTGGCTGCTATCAAAAGTGGAACCGGCCAAAGACTGCAAGAGGGTAACTGCATCACCAGCATCTTTTGTAGTAACAAGTGCAGGGCCTGCAATTGACGCAAGAATGAGTCTACATGCATTTTTTTGAGGACTCCGGTGTATCAGTTGACCATAAATATTATATTTTCTTTTTGGAAAATGAAACAAAGCAAAAGGTATGTTGTGGTACCATAAAACTCCAGTAGCGCAAGAGCCGTCCGGAACAGCATTACTCTGTTTCCGTCGAACAACAGCACATCCCAGACACGGAGAACTGAAATGTTTAAAAACACTCAGGTAAATATGATGATTTTTTTTGAAATAGATAACTAGAATAAACAAACAGGTTGTTAAAGGTAACATTGATTATAATAACTGATTATAGTGATGGGTTTTACACAGCGTTCGAGTACCCAATAACCACAACTACTATATAGACAAGCCTAGTTGTCTTTCACATTTTTAGTGAATGCTCACTTCCCACTTCTCATTCGCTCTCTCATAAAGACCTGAATCAGAATCATCTGGTTTCCTTTGCATGAGGTCACGATTGTTATCATGGGTGTTGCAGAGACACACCGCTCACTAGTGCACCTGCCGGGCCGCCAGCCCGCCACACAAGCGCCCAAACACATAGCAGCGGACTTTAGGTCTCTTCGGCCATGGGCCAACACGTTTTTGGGTTGACTTGGTGCATGCAACTCAATATGGTATCAGAGCCAAAGGTCTTGAGTTCAAATCCTGGCAGGCATGATTAAATAAAATAACCACGTTTGAGGCCTGAGGGAGACTGCACGTGAGGGGAGTGTCGAAGTATAGGTGAATTGGCCACCTTTCCCTATCAGCTTTAAGCTTTGGAGTTGAATCGGTTGGTGCACGCAACTCGATACTGGATCTTCTGCTCAGT
Organism: Paspalum notatum; assembly: GCA_022530915.1. NCBI lineage: Eukaryota > Viridiplantae > Streptophyta > Magnoliopsida > Poales > Poaceae > Paspalum > Paspalum notatum. Next base: position 34,201,110 of record CM039692.1, read on the forward strand.
GTCGTCCGTCGCGGCACCAACGTTAACGTCGTCGGGGGCTGATGGAAGATCTGCGACTGCAGCAGCACACTCTCGAGCCACCAACCTGGACCTCCTTGGCGAGGCAGTCACGCTCCTCCTAGGCCACGTGCTCCTGCTCATCAGTAGCGGCGGATGGAAAGGAGGTGGAGTCATCGGGGGCTGATGGAAGATCTGCGACCGCAGTGGCACGCTCTCGAGTCACCAACCTGGACCTCCTTGGCGAGGCGGTCATGCTCCTCCTAGGCCACATGCTCCTGTTCGTCAGCAGTGGCAGATGGAAAGGAGGTGGAGCAGGGGAGGCAGCGCCAAGGAAGCCGGCGCACAGAGCAGTGCCAAGGAGGCCGGCGCGCACACAAGGTTAGGTAGAAAGTAGCGGAAGAAGATGAATCAGGGTAAACCCAGACTCGTGGATACCGTGAGAGAAGATGATGCACGGAATAATAATAATGCGAATAGATTGATTAATGGTGAGGAGATACATGCATATATATTGGAAAGGATCCCCTAGGGTTATGGCTTATAGAAACCAGTTCATCAAGCCCCATTAGGGTTTCACCCTACTAATTGTTGAAGACAGGCCACTCACTAGCGTGCCCGCTGGACCGCCCACACACAGCAAACCCGCACACACCCTAGGCTATTGGGCCGCCACACACATCCCCGAACGCATAGCAGCGGGTTTTAGGTCTTTTGGGAAAACACTCCCTCAGTAAAATCTAGACCACTAGAGGTTGCATCCTGGACTTTATAAACCATGCTTGCCCACCCACAACTCACAAAGTGGGACTCTTTCCAACAATGTGTCCATTAGAAGTAATGTGGAGTTTGAAATCAGAGATGAGAATGTTCTTGGTGCAGGTAACCCATAACATTAGCTAAGCTCTACTTACAGAGAATATTCTTCTACAAGTACTCAGCGATGGAAATAAAGTAAAACAACTCTAACCACTCTCCCAGGGAAGCACATTTGTGAAGATGGATAAGAACCATGGCCCAGTAACCCATGCAACTTGAAGTCCAAGGTAATCCAGGTGATTTGCTGCATCAAGAAAGTATGTTAAATCCTGATGCTTGGGTTTTATTTTCATTGGAGCAGAAAGAGTTACATGCCACCAATGTCAAAATTTATTCATGATAGGTTGCTAACCTAGTTTAGGGAATTTCTCTCTGACTAAGTCCTCTAAAACAAGCTGATCCACCTGAAGTACAACCAAAATTTGGCCTCTGCATGAGAATGAAGCACCCAACATGTAAAACAAACGTTATTGGGTGAGCAATAGAAAATTCATGACACCTGTGACTCAATCATTTCTTCAGAAAAATAGCCATCAAAATAGTCATCGATAATCCCAACCAATGTCCTGCAACATATACCAGCAATAGGTTTAACACTATATTATTTAATCCAACATAACTTAACAAGAGATACAACAAATTGTCCTAGGGCATACCAAAATGCATTCTCCTCCGGCATCAATAGGAGCAAGAGACCAGCAAAAAAGTTCATTGCCTACAATATTCAAGATGAATATGCTGAGAGAAATTTTGGATTTCTAAGGTGAAAATAGGCCCAGAATATTGATTGACAAATACTAGTTATTTCATATTTCACTGGAAGCATTGAATACTAGGTTTTAGGTTCACTTGTGTGGTGTGACATGAGTACAAAACGTGTATATTGGTTTGTGTTTTCAGGTATCTGAAGAATCAATAAAATTTGGTAACATAAAAGATAATGGTGATGATGAATATGTGATGCATAGATTTACCTGGCAGTAACCAACTGATGGGTTGTGTTTCGCATAAGCTATAAGCAAGCGTCTCAGAGCATTTCTTCCATCCTCATCTAAAGCAGGATGGCCTGGAAAAGTTCTGGGCAGGTCCTACAAGGACCAAGGTCCATATTCGATTCTGTTAGACTTTCCGCAGTAAATTATCAAAAAATTGAAGATGCTTCCTTGTGAAAATGTCCATAAACAGCTACCTTCTCTATTTGCCCTATCCACTTTTCATGAACACCTTCTGAGGTTGAGGAATCTAAACATTTGATATTTTCTGGATCACCTTCTGCAAGACTATCATAATACCCTTCTACCCTTCGAGCTCCAGTACCAACAAAAGCTTGCCATAGCTGTCACCAAAAAGGCACAGAACTGCTGAATGAGCTGAATAAATCGAAACTAAAAGACAGAAACAAAAGGCTCCAGTGGTCAGGCTCAACCTCTCCCCTCAAAGCCATCGGTAGCCCACCATGGACCAGACACTCCAACTCTTCCTTTGAAATGTAATTTTCTTCTTGACTCCTCTTTCCGACATCAGCATTCCCAGTATCACCCGAATGCATTTCTTGGCTAGGATCAACCTTATCTACATCATAGAATTCCTCATCTGAATCCTCTGAAAACTTGCCCTCTTCAACTTTCACAGGATGGGCTCCATCCTTTGCTTGATGCTTGTCAGCAAAAGATTGCTTCTTCTCGACACGTAAGCTCATCAGCTGCTCAATGTTGCTCAGGGATGGCCTAACTGGTGTCCATATTTCGATCTTACGTGGCCCGGCTGCTGTCTTCCCATGCAGTGATTCAGAACCACCACCCTTTGCACTGTCGCCTGCATCCTGTCCAGGCGACTCAGGCTGCCTCTCCAGGAAATTCTTCCATCTGTCAGATCTCTCCTCCTCTTCCTCCTACAAGTAGAGCACCAGTAAGGTGTGCAGCGTGTCAAGATCAGACAATGCAGATGAAAATTCAGGTGTGGGGCTCGCACCTTGTAGATGCCTGCGTACTCCTTGTAACGCTGCAAGTGTTGGGGCCGCACAGCAAAGCCATATGCATCCCTGGTTCAATCACACAGCATCAGAATGGAGTGTCTCCAACTACGCAAACACAGCTGTCTAGCGCTTAAAACTTCGAGGGTTCTACACTTGCATCCCCTCCCAGATTCGAGACAGCAAGAGGTATTCGGTATAACTAGACTGGTCCTATTCACTACCAATTTGATCGCTACGCGACACAATTCCACAATCAGCTGCCCTGGCAAAAGGAAACGGAAACTGGCCGCTCCTGCTGCAGGAAACGGCCACAGAAACCCCAGATCTTTTCGAAAAGACAAACGCCAGCGCACCACAGAGCTCCGGATTCGGGCAATTCCGCCAACAAATTCATAGTAGGAAGCTAAACACCTACGCCTCCAACAAAGATTCATGGTGGACCAGATTCCCGGCTGGCCCGAACAAGCGCGCGGAATTTCCCGCCGCATTACCCGAGAAAAAAAAATCCAGCAAAACAAACCCCCCGCGCCGCAACAGACCGAGATCCCCGGGAAGCGAAAAACAAGCACGCCCAAGCCCCGCGGAAGCGGGAACCTCCACGGCGGAAACGGCCCGTGGTCTTCGGAAGCTCCCGAAGCGCGGCGGCGAAGGACTACGCCGCCACGGCGCGGCGGGGGCGGGAGCGGGGGAGGGAAGGGAACGCACCGCTTGTGCTCGAAGGCGATGAACGGGAGGCTCTTGGGCTTCATCTGCTCCTCCTCGCGACCCCGGCGGCGGCGGCGGCGCTAGCTTGAAGTGCGGCGAGGTGGCGGTGGCGGTGGCGCTTTGATCTGGCGTCTGGCTGGGGTGCGCCGTGCGCGTGCGCGGGGGAGCCGAGGGCGGAGTAGAGTGTCCGTACCTGGGGTGTGGGGACTCCCCCGGCCCGACTACTCGAGGAGAAATGGGGGGATGACGGCCTGACCACCCTCGTGGGTCGCGCCGCGCGGTCTTTTCTTGGCTGACACGGGGAAGGGTTGGTCGATCGAGGAGAGGAGTCGCCGTGGTGGACTGGTGGTAGTGTGCGCAGTACGGGTTCCGTGACTTGTGTCCGCCGCGAGACCGAGATCCCGATCCTCCGTGCGCGGCGAAACGGTGCCACCTCCTGTTGTCCCTCCCGGCTGTTGGGCTGTCGCCGGTGTCCTCTCTTCCTTGATGGAAACAGACCTTTGGGCAATTTAGTGAGATTCAATTAATGCCAATGACTCTTTTTTGTCTCCATCAAAACCCAGCCAACAAAAACATTGCGTACAGTAGTAGTTTCTATAACACACAATGCCACATGCATGGGCACCATGTAACAAACCAATGCAAAATATCTAATTGTTGCTACAAAATAAATTCTTCCAACCATCTTTCTCCTCCCTCTCCTACAATCCTCCTCGTCCCTGCACTTTTCATTATCTCTTGGCGTTATAAGTAAAATGTATCATAACGGGTTATATGTTGTTTCTCTAACTTTGTGATTTATGCCGAAAATGGTTCTTTCATGTATGCCATAGTCGCAGTTCATGATATGAAACCATTCTATATAGAACACCGGTACCCAAATTAACATTTAGTGATAAATATGTTAGAGCTACTTCCTTTGTCCTGAGATAAACACATTTTTGAAACTTTTTAGATTGATCATTAATTCCATGAGAAGTAATAACTTGGACGCATGTCCCTGGTTAACAGTCAAAGAAGTTCATCAATCAAAATGTTGGTAGATCAAACCATAGAAAATAATAAGATAGTTCAATGTGCATGCAACTTGGAAAATAAAATTCATATAAAAAATAGGAAAAAGAACAACAGTTAAGAGCACATGTGTCTTCATATAGAAAAAAAAAAGCTTGGCACTTAAATGTGAATGCAGCTAAATCTAGCTGCTCCAAAAAGTACAAATGCATTCTTTGTAGAAAAAGGAATGCTAAAATGCAATGTTGGTGGATGATGTGAGATTTATGAGGTACTATTAAAGGAATCACTTTCTCTAGAATGGAGGGGTCCATTACGGGGCCATTTCCATGAATTTTGGGTGGGAAGATCATTTTACTATATTAGTAATTCAAGGCTCCAGCGGGAGAATTATTTACAAGATACACTAGATAAAAATAAATTCTATAAAGTCTCACAAAATACAGAAATATTTGTCCATCCCGTGTAGAATGTAACAACAATAGTCATCGGATCTATTCCATTTCATAAGAAATATTTCACTATATACAATTATAAAATATGAATTGAATCATGCCGTTACAAAATATGCATTCAAGTAAACCCTAAATAATTATGTACTAGGTTATTATGAAATATAATTAAGATAACCCACCATACAGTCAGGGAGATAATCTAAATCAATTTTCTAAATTTACATATAAATTATCCAATAAGAGATTGTGACAGATAATTCAAAATAACTCTCCTAAATCTGGAAATAAACTACCCAACATGCTGTTGTGATAGATCAGTTAAAGTAACTCCCCTAAAACTGCAAATAAATTACCCAATATGCTATTATATAAAAGATAAATGTTAACTAAAGCTTGCTGCAGCTGAATAAAGATAAAATAAATTTGTATATGAGTATTCTATTACTAGAATACAAACATACTTCCTCCAGGTCTAAAAAAGTGTCGTTTTGGACATCGACACGGTCTCCCAAACATAAGTTTGACCAATGTTTTTGTTAAAATAAAAATAAATATCATAAGAAATTTATGCTTTTATGAAAGTACTTATTAAGACAAATCTATACATATGACTTTCAACATTCAAAACTAAATTATATAAAAGTTATATATAGTCAAAGTTTTAAAAATTTGACTTTTAACTTTTCTAAAACGACACTCTTTAGGGACCTGGAGGGAGTATGAAAGCTAGTAACATTCGTTTTGATTAGTTGTGGTTATTAAATTTATATAAAATTTTGCTAACTTTAGTCTGATAATAACACCATTATATTAAACATCTTTGTTTACGTGGGGTAAGATGGTAATGGATTATTCGATTTCATACCTAAAATTAAAATAAAACAAATGTAAAGAAACCGTGATCAGCTCCTGCTCTATCCAAACACCACCATAATGCATTTGTGTGCAACTACCTGTAAAAAAGAAAGCGTTTGCCTTGTAGACAATGGACAATGGTTGTATATTCTCCGTGCCAAATAAATTAAAGCAAGTAGTTATAACTAAAAGCTATCACCGCAACGCTACCGAACACGAACCATTGTGACAAATCACCATCCACGTGGCGAATAAAATCTGTCCACGAGGCAATCTTTGCTGGTGCGGAACGCTCCTGCAAAAACAAGCAAAATCCCGTTTCCACACAGCACTCGTCGGCACTCGTCGGCACACGGTCACAGAGATGGCTGTTAGAATTCAGCTTGGCCGGAGGTTGAAACATAACGCTTGGATATGCATCGGCCAGGAGGTTCTAGAATTCAACTGAGATTAGTTTAGATAAGGTTGTTTATTACTGTTTGCCGATGTAGCAGAAACTCCTTGGCCGGCACTCCAAAACATTATCTATCTGTAGCACAAAGAGTTTAGAAGAAATTTTTTTTAATCTTCAGGAATCCATACCACCTAGACTCAGAGCTTTGATATGTCCCACCGCGAAACAAACAGGGTCAAAAAAAAAAAAAAAACGGCTGAAAACGAGTTAAACGAACGGAACTCTCATTCAATATTAATCATCTATCGTGACCTTTTTCATTAATTATTTTTCACCAATGTACCTATCCATATCCACGACCAAAGCCCGAATCAAGATAGAGTCCAAACACAATCCGAGTTAAAGTCCAATCTATTCTCGTCGTCGGTTCGGACAGCAGGAGTCGGCCTCAATAAAACGGATGCCTAGGCCACATACGGATTTCGTTTTGACCGTTCTACATATGAACGGAAAGCTAAGGAGATAAGTTTTTCAACCCATCTGTTCCCACGTCATCCCTAAGTCGACAGAAATTATCGAAACAAAATGACGTCCATAATCTGTCACGATGTGACGACACCGGTTTTTGGGCCCAAAGGCCATGTACATCCTAGGGTTACTTAGCCACCCCTTGGCTGCTACCTAGACATCTCTTTTGTATATATTCAGTAGCAGTCATTAGGTGAGGTTTGAGGGTTTTTTCTTAGATTATTCTGTTAGTGAATTGTTTCGCCGTGTATCGGTTTGTGGAACGCTAGCTTCGTGAGCTTCATCCTTATTTAAAATTTGAGTTTGCATCTACCGTGTTTTTTTTGTGTTTTTCAATTCGCAGGCAGGAATAAGCCTTTTCCGGTGGGGTCAATCGTGTGTGCACGATTGATAACTGAGGAGATGTGGTGTTGCGATTGCAGGGTTGAAACATGTTGATTGGAAGCTGAATCGTGTGTCGTGCCTCCACCAAATTGATTGTTATCTCCACCTGACGGAAGATTAGGCATACCCTTGATCTCCATTACACACCTTCCCCAAGCCAATTGTCTGCCCTCCCTCTCCGATCAGATTTCCAAAACATCAATGTCTCCGACACCATGTATCGATCATATTTATTTGGCGGCGTCGCACACAGCAGGGATGTAAATCATATCAGCGCCGGGCAAGCACAAAGGGTCAAACCCGGCTATCTCCGCTGTTGCCGATGTAGGAACCTTCGGTTAGTAAGCGATTAGTTTTCAAGCCATCAAGTGGCTTGGATCGTGTAAATGTCCCTCTCAGTTTGAACTTCTGCTGCCAAAGCAGCTGCGGAGAAGAAGGCCTACAGGGCTAGCAAGAAGAGGTTCTGCTGTTTTCGCTAGCTGTTGGTACTAAATGGTTCGATGCGTTATAAACAAGCCGATGGAGATAAGCTGGAATGTGTGAGCTGGAATGTGTGGCCACCAAAGTTTAAGAAAGCGATCTAAATTCCCAAGAATGTTGTCTCTGTTTCCGATTTGATTTGACTTGTCATATTGTTGCGATCGACTTTACTTTATTTTAGTAGAGAATATATATATATTCATTGTACTACTGGTTGGACCTAATAATTCATTGAATCCTTATCGCTCTTCGCACTTATGCACGAATATATTGCAGGCAGTCTCTCTGCCCTTGTGACATATTGGATTTTAAACACATTTTCGATTGGGCTACCTTTACTACGGTTTTTTAAATTTAAATCTAAACTTTGCACACAATCCCAATGCAAATTTATCATCATCGTCGTCATCGTTATTTGTACTACCACTACCAATACTTTAACAAAATATTATTTGCCATAACTATTAACTCATATAAATGGAATTATAAATTCTTTTAAAAAACCATTTTAATTATTTCTCGTTGCACGTCGACAAATGTTTGAAAATAAACACTAATTAGTCTAACAATAGTCAGACACATGCAGGACGTACGTGCATTTTTACTGGTCATCTGTAACTCTCGCACGTTGTCGTGCCTATATTAACACGTAATGCAGCCCCTAACGGGGGGATAACACGCTTCTCCAATTGCCCTCTGATTTTACATGGTAATCAGAGCTTTCTAGGTTTAGCCAATCATGTCGAGCTCTTCCTCCAATCCCCTCGCCGCCCACCCTATCTCGGAGAAACTCGCCCGCGCCAACCACGGCATGCGCTATATTCATGCTCAAGTCCGGGCAGCGATACGAGGTGCATGACTTGAAGGACATCTCACGGGAGCAACCAAAGCACCAGAGAAAGAGCTTGCAGATGGCGATGACAAGAAGATCCCAAATCCAGCGTTTGAAGAGTGGGATGCCAAAGATCAACAAGTTCTTGGCTACCTACTCTCTTCGATGTCCAGGGAGATCCTGCTTCAGGTTTCACGTGCCGAGACGGCAGCGGCAGCCTAGAAGAAGATTAAGGCGATGTTTGCCTCACAAATAAGGGCTCGCACAGTAAATCTGCGCATTGCTATATCAACAACAAAGAAGGGCACCATGAATATAGCGGAGTACTTTGCTAAGATGCAAGGCTACGCAGACGACATGGCGGCGGCAGGTCGTCCCCTCGAAGACGAAGAGCTGGTGGAATACATTCTAACCGGCCTTGATCAAGAGTTCACCGGACTGGTTTCTGCTCTTGTCGCCAGAGTGGAACCGATCACAATGGAAGAACTATATTCCCAGGTGCTGAGTTCTGAGACTAGGATGATGGATCTCTGGCAGGGAGGAGACCAGCAGGGATCGGCCAATCTGGCTGGTCGTGGAGGACGAAGCGGTGACCGTGTGGTCGCGGCGCTGGTCGTGCTCCAAGCCTTGGTCGCGCGCGGCAACGGCTACAACAACTCCGGCAGTGCCTACAACAACTCCAGCAATCGTGGAGGATATCGAGGTGACTACAGCAACAAACGTGATGATCGTCCACTATGCCAGGTTTGCTTCAAAAGAGGACACACAGCAGCCAATTGTTGGCATCGTTATGAAGAAGACTACGTCGAGGATCGGCATGCTGCTGCAGCGACCTCCAATACCTATAATGTCGATACAAATTAGTACACTGATACCGGCGCCACCAACCACATCACTAGCGAACTAGAGAAGCTGTCTGTTCGTGACAAGTACAATGGCGGGGATCAAATCCACACTGCCAGTGGTGAAGGTATGAAAATCAGTCACGTTGGTTATTCGACTGTTAGTACCCTAGCCGAAATCTTGAGCTTAAAAATATCCTATTTGTTCCAAAAGCCGAAGAGAATCTTGTTTCAGTTCATCGTTTTACTACCGATAATTCTCTTTTTATAGAATTTCACCCAGACTTCTTTTTGATAAAGGATCAGGCAATCAGGAGCACTCTACTTAAAGGCCAATGTCATCGAGGTCTATATCCCCTTCCATTAGCATCTGCAGTCAAGCATGCCTTTGGAGTCACGAAACCATATTGTCCCGATGGCATGATCGTCTTGGTCATCCTGCTCGTGCAATAGTTCTCCATGTCATTAGCAGTAATAATCTTCCTTGTTTAGTAGATTCGAATAATGATTTGGTGTGTGATGCTTGCTAGCAAGCAAAAGCACATCAGTTGCCGTATCCTATTTCGGTTAGTGAGTCAAGTTCTCCTTTAGAACTAGTCTTTTCGGATGTCTGGGGTCCTGCCATTGAGTCTGTTGGCAGAAAACAATATTATGTCACCTTTATTGATGATTATAGCAAGTTCACATGGATTTATCTTATTAGATTTAAATCTGAAGTCTTCCAAAAACTTATTGAGTTCCAAAAACTCGTTGAGAGGTTGTTTGATAGAAAAATCCGAGCAATGCAAACTGACTGGGGAGGAGAATATCAAAAATTAAACTCCTTTTTTTTAATCAAAATTGGTATTTCCCATCTTGTTTCCTGTCCTTATGCTCATCAGCAAAATGGAGCCGCTGAAAGAAAACAACGCTGCATTGTAGAAGTTGGGCTTTGCCCTCCTAGCGCATGCATCCATGCCTCTCAAATTTGGGACAAGGCGTTTCAAGCTGCCTCTTTTCTCATTAATCGTCTTCCTAGTAAAGTAATTAATCATCAAACTACTTCTCTAGAACGCTTGTTCCATCAAAAGCCAGAATACTCTTTTTTGCGTATTTTTGGGTGTGCCTGCTGACCCAATCTATGCCCCTATAATACCCACAAACTCCAATTTCGATCAAAACAATGTGCTTTCTTTGGCTACAGTTCCCTTCACAAAGGTTTTTAAGTGCCTTGATATATCCACTGGCCGGGTATATATTTCAAGATATGTCACTTTTGATGAGAATCTCTTTCCGTTTGCCAAACTCAATCCTAATGCTGGAGCCCAGTTACGTCCAGAAATCTTGCTTCTTCCTGATTCTAAGGCTAGCACAGGGTCTGACAGTACGAATCCACATGTGTCTGATTTTCGTCCTAGTATTACTAACCTACCTAATGGCAGTTGGTGCAGCACATTCTTTACCAAGCGCTACAGATAATGCAAGTGATGATCCTGCTGGTACGGCTTCCACTCTTGTGCCTCATCAACAGCACAACCTGTGGCGCCAGCGTTAGGCGTCACTGCCGATAACATCTCGTCGTGCCACCTGCTGTCTCCTGCCACCACGGCAGGCACAACCATCCCCAATGCTTGTCTACAAGCATTGCCTATAGCACTGTTCTTTTATAGCACTGTTTCTTCACTGTTTCAACTATTTTTCGCTTTGTCTACAGTAGCGTTATCGTGTCAAACAGTGTTTTAGACGATGTCTTTTGCTCTTCCATTGGAGATGGTCTTCCAGCGTCTACTGTGATGACAGGGGAGTACTCAGCACAGCAGAACTTCAACAACAGCAGGCTGCAATCCCAGAGCAGGTTGAAGCCGGTTGATCTTCAACAAATCTGCGACCTCGTACACGATTGCAAAGCGGCATCAGAAAAGAAAAGGTATAAACTGATGGTACAGTCAAATATGGTTATTTTACTTCCACCGGTGAACCTCAGAATCTTGATGAAGCTATTACTAATCCGAATTGGAAAAATTAACTATTCGTGTTATTAAAAAATTATTAGCTCTCATTTGTTTTGTGTTGCTTGTTTTATTAGTAGTTTGAGCATGACTATTACTTTTTAATATTTGCATATATTTTTTGAATACGATGAACCGTCGATGTTTTAGGAGGAAAAGAGACAACCACATTAAATATTTGACACAAATTAAGTTTATTGTTAGGATTATTTAAAGCCTAGGTATAAACGGAGCAATAACGAATAGAGACAATGGGCCTAACTCAACCCAAAAGACTAGCATATTAGGTGATGACTGTTTGGCCCTTTGTGTTGTGCTCTTCCTACAATGATTTTCAATGTGGGACTAAACCCAACAATCTCCCCCGTCACACATTGGACCCAAATCGGACCTTAAAAGTTTTTTCCAGATCCGAACGGAGATATTTGCTGCCGCCGCCAAATATTTTTAAATCTCTCATCAAACTAAAGGTGTTCTTGATTACATTTATTCTGATCTTTGGGGCAAGTCTAGGTTTCATTCTCATCAGAATAAAGGTGTTCTTGATTACATTCATTCATGGATGATTTCTCTCGCAAAGTTAGTGTTTATTTTTTGAAGCATAAAAATGATGCTCTTTCAGCTTTTCAGAAGTGGAAAGCTTTAGTTGAAAACCAGGCTGGCAGGAAAATCAAGAAACTTAGAACTACTAATGGATTAAAATTTTGTACCGGTGAGTTTGATGATTTTTGTGCTACTCATGGCATTGCTAGACATTTGACAGTTCCAGGCACTTCTCAGCAAAATGGTGTGGCAGAGCGTATGAATCGTACTTTATGTAAAGAGAACCCGTTGCATACTTTCTAATGCATGTCTATGGAATAAGCGTACTTTATGGGCTAAAGCTGCTTCTATAGCTTGTTATTTGATTAATCGCTCTCCAAATTCTGCCATAAATTTTTAGATTCCAGAAGAGGTTTGGTCAGATAACCCTGTTGATTACTCTAATTTGAGAGTTTTTGGTTGTCCAGCTTATGTTCATGAAAGTACTGGAAAATTAGAGTCTAGAGCTAAAAAATGCATATTTGTTGGTTATGGTCATGGTGTCAAAGGATATCGTTTATGGTGTTCTGTTTCTAATAAATTGATCATTAGTCGTGATGTTACATTTAATGAGAATGCTATGCTATCTTGTGAGAGTAGTAATGAGGGCAATTCTTCCACAACTGAATCTGAAATTGATAATGCTGTGACAAGTACTGCAGAATTTGAAGTAGATTTACCTACTATTACTGGTTCTTCAGTTGTTCCTACTCCACAGCCTATTTCTGGTTCTTCAGTTGTGCCTGCTCCAGTTGTGTCTATTCCACAGTCTTCTCATACTAATGATCATAATGCTCCTCAAGAGAGATCTAAAAGGAGTACTCTAACTACTCAATTGCCTATGAGATATCGTGATAACGTGGTTAATTATGCTCTTCTTACTGCACAAGATATCGATAATGCCGTTGAACCTTGTTCTTATTCTGAAGCTATCTCATGTGATAATTTCTCTAAGTGGGTGGCAGCTATGAATAAGGAAATTGAAAGCCTTCGTAAAAATAATACATGGGTTTTAACAGAGCTTTCGAATGGCATGAAACCATTAAGGTGCTAATGGATTTATAAGAAGAAAGAAGGTATTTCAGATACTGAGTCAGAAAGATTTAAAGCACGTTTAGTAGTGAAATGGTTTGATCAGAGAGAAAGTATTGACTTTAATGAAGTTTTTTCTGCTGTTGTTCGTCACTCTTCGATTCGGGTTATGCTTGCTTTGGTTACATATTTTGATTTGGAATTAGAGCAACTTGATGTTAAGAATGCTTTCTTACATGGAGATTTGGAAGAGAAGATTTTTATGCACAACCTGAATGGTTTGTTGCTCCTGGAAAAGAGCACTTAGTTTGTCGTATGCAGAAATCTCTTTATGGTTTGAAACAAGCTCTAAGGCAGTGTTACAAAAAATTTGATTCCTTTGTAGTTGCTCATGCTTATTTTCGCAGCAAATATGATAGCTGCGTTTACTTCAAACAGTTTTCCAATGGATCTTTCATTTACTTGCTGTTATATGTCGATGATATGCTCATTGCTTATCATGATAAGGCATTGATTAATGAGTTGAAGTCTCAGCTTAGTCATAAATTTGAGATGAAAGATGTTGGTCTGGCAAAGAAAATTTTTGGTATGGAAATTCAGCGTGATCGCAAGGCTAGTAAATTATTTCTATCTCAGAAAGGCTATATTCAGAAAATTCTTGATAGATATAATCTCAGTAATTGCAAGCCTGTTCCTACACCTTTTGCTTCACATTTTAAATTATCTTCTGGGGCAGAATATGTTCTTGATTTAGTTAGGCCTGTTACTGCTCTTTCTACTACTGAGGCAGAATATGTTTAAGGAAGCAATTTGGTTGAGAGGTTTGGTTTCTAAACTTGGTATTCCACAAGATGTTAATACCATTAATTGTGATAACCAGAGTGCAATTTATTTTACCAAGAATGATATGTTCCGTGCCAAGACCAAGCACATTGATGTTAAGCATCATTTTATTCGCGATATTGTTGCTCAAGGGCAAGTTACCGTGGGAAAGATACATACTGGTGATAATCCTGCAGATGTATTGACAAAGTCGCTCTCTAATACTAAGTTCAAGCATTGTTTGGGCTTAGTTGGTGTTTTTGGTGCCGGATAGCTCTAGTGGCTTTTGGAGACAATTTTTAATGTACATCGGTATAGGGATTTTGAGTCAAGGGGAGATTTGGTAGATATGCCTCAAAATATATCTTCTAGTCGGCCTATAAATATGGGCACTCCCTGTACTTGTACTCTCTACCCATCTATAGTAAAGTTGTCTCCCGTGGTTTTTTCCCCTTCACATTGGAGGGGTTTTCCACGTAAATCTCGTGTCTCTTTGAATCCTAATCCTAACAAGTGGTATCAGAGCCCATGGACCAGCAATCACCTCACACGTTGACGGGGGGAGCCCGTTATCTCCATTCTGTGGTCACATGTTTGTGACATTAGAGATGAAAATACTCTTATCACTGTTGACGCGGCTTATGAACGGATATTTTGTATCATTTTATATAGTGTTTTGCTGATTTTATGCGTCAACTATATCTTTTACTAACAATTATCACCGATTATTGTGGATTTTGCAACATTGCCTTAGAATTTTGCTATACTTATTTATTTACAGATTTTTGAGCTATTTTTCGAAAAATTCATCGCAATCTACGTCGAGTAAGAAAATATCTCTGAAATGACATTCTAGAAGTTGACAAACAAAGAAGGTTTGGTTGACTAACGACTCTCTGTGTTAATCAAGGTTTTCTATTTGGAAACTTCTAGAAGACGTCATATACTACAAACTTCTGAAAGATTATGTGGGAAAGACACTTCATTTCTTTCCAAAACTAGAAGACTTTGTCAACTCTCGGCCAATACTAAAGATTTCAGAGCTTTCCAAGCCGAGTCTAGGACCAACACTTGATCCCCAAACAATGAAGAACGACTCAGCGGAAGATGGAAGGAAACGGTCAGAGGAAGGGCAGGGGTCGGCCGACCCTACCCCTCCAAGTCGGCCGACCGCCCCCCTTACGACGCCGTCTTGTGTATCCCTTTCTACTGTGCATCATCTACAAGATTCTAAGGACATAAGGACTAGGATATGAAGGAATTGAAGATAAGAAAGGTATATCACGAGATCCATCCAAGCTCAAATTAAATCTCGAGATATTCTCGGATTTCAGGACAGCAGCGTCTTGCGGACCCAATTCGGAGACCTAAACGATGTCAAATGAAGAAAGTTTGAATACCAAAGTTGTAGATCTCTTCGAGCCCTACAATATGAGTCTGAGTTTGCCTTATTTGAAGTCCGAATGATAGAGATATGGTCAAAATACAGAAGGTGCAGAAAACAGAAAAGTCCAGTTTCGGAATAAACAAGAGTCCTACTCCAAGTAAGAGGAAGGTGGAGGGCGCCCCGAGGCACCTCCGGGGTATAAATACAAACCCTCATGAGACCCCCAAGGCCATCTGATTCATTCCAATTCATTATCAAAGTGACAAGATGTAGAGTAGAGGGACATCCACCAGAGGAGAGCCGAGGGTCGAGTTCTAGGCTAGGGATTAGAGGCTCTTCTAGTTTCTAGAGATGATTAGAGGCCTTGCATGGTTCTCTAATTACCTAGCTCCACATCCACCTAATTTGCGTCTAGAGGGCAAACCTCAAAGTGCTGCCAGAGGCACCAGTGGTCACACTCAACGTCCTCCTGCAAAAGATAACATAACAGTGAAGTTTGTGCCCTGAGTTAACCACAAATGGTTTTCACCGATGTGGATGCAGATCCCACCACAACATCATATCCACGTGTACTCGGACCCACATGTTAGGTTAATGGAAATTTTTATCCGTCACTATCACCGTCGGGCTCTCTGTGCTGCCGACCACCTCTGCCTCACCACGTCCTCATACGTGGCGAGCTTCGGGTAGCATCTCTCCAACTATTGCAAGGGAAAGAGTCCGTGCAAGCACGCAATGCAAGCAGTTCATCGTCCTCCTTATCCGATCTAGTTCCTTGGTATGTGACAAAGGTAACAAGAGTCGAAGGCTTGATCACGCCAATTACCACACGGGATCACTCCATGATTTGATCTAGCAATGCAGCAACGGTGTCTCTCCCATCCATTGCTGATTGCTCACCACTAGAATTTTCAAGTCATCGTCTTCTCGATCCCGTCAACCACAGATTGATTAGTCAGGGCTCAGGAGCCGGCAGCGACGACGCCAACTCACTCTTCAAGGGTATGGCCCTTTTTGCGTTAGAACCCACCGTCGTTGCCAAGGCCTCGGCCCCATCGGCGGAACCAAGGGGCCGCAGGGGCCATGGCACCCCCAAGATTGTAGAAAAATTTTAACCCCCTCTCATCAACCAGGCTAATTAAGTGACACTTTCTTCAAATATGCATGTGAATGGATGGTCCATGGCAGGGCAGCAGGCTACAGCCTATGGTAACACAAAACGAAGAGAAACTCTAGCCTGTATCGCTTAGTAGGCAGCCCACGGCTACTGAAATCCCTAACCAAAACCTCCATCCAATTCTATTCTATTTTGGTAGGGATTTCATCTGTTGTGTAAAGCATACAATTAATCACGTATACCTAATTTAAAAATCATATGTCTCATGGACCTTTGTTGGAAACCAAGGCAAACAAATAAAAAGGCACAAACACTTATGCCTAATTATTAACAATCTTTGTGCAAAGGACTGCAAGTAGTTAAAAACTGGGATTACTCCTTGGGACTTCTCATTTCTCACCTAGCTATTGAAGTCTGGCAATGTTGTTGGTTACATAGTCACGCTTGCTCAAAGGTGAGAACTTCCATCTGTTCTATAGATGCTTATGAGAATCTTCAATCCAAGCAATTGCATTTGGTGAAGCCTTCTTCATTATGTTGTAGTGGTACTCATAGTGCTGCTTATTGTATGCTCTACAAGCATGCCAGAGGTGTTTCTTGATCACAGCACCCCTATACCTCTTTTGGAAATCCTTCACAAGATGACGCATGCACTCTCTGTGTTCAACACCATTGCTGAACACTGATGTTACAACACTATCTATACCCTTTGTAACACCCCGAAATTTAGCCCTGAAATTTTTTTTCTAATCTCTCCCTAATTCAAAATCGATTCTTTCGAAAACCTTGTTTGTTTGTTTGAGTGTGGTAATATGGGCTCAACTAAAATCTCCAAATATTCCCAAACACTCTACCAAAACTTTCCCCACAAAAATCCCTACCAAGGTTCCTCTCAAATTTCCCTGCCCAAAAATCAAACCCAAAATCAGAAAAGGAAAAGGAGAAACCCATTCCTCCTTGGGCCGAAACTCCCTTCCCCGCGGCCCATCTCCTTCCTCTCCCCCCTCTTTCCCTCACCCGGCCCGACCGTTCCCCCCGGCCCATCTCCTGCCGCGGCCCAACCCCCCTCCTCGCCTCGGCCTGTCTACCCCGGCCCAGCCAAGCCGACCCGCCTTTCCTTCCCCCCTGACAAGCGGGCCCCGCCGGTCATCCTCTTCTCCTCCTCCTTCTTCCGTCAGGACGACGCGCCACGCGCCGCGCGTTGTCGCATCCCCCCTGCGCCGGACCCCGGCCACGCTCGGACCGTGCCGCGCAACGCCGCGCCCTGGCCCCTACCAGGCCCCGCCGCCGCACCACGGCAGAGCCTGGTCCCCCGCCTCGCCGGTCCTCTCCCCTTCCCGTACCCGCTTGCTTTCTTGCCGCGTCGCGACCAGTCCCCGCCGCGTGCCGAAGTGCACCCCCCGGCCAGCCCCGCGGCGCCGCGCCCGTCTTTACGCCCAGCCCCCTCCCTCTACGGCCCGGGCACTCCACATTTGCCCTCGGCCCCTCCCCCACCGGCCTCGCCTCCATTCCCGCCCTCGCCTCGCACCTATAAAAGGACGCCGAGCCTTTGCCACCACCGCCGCGAGCTCGCCGCCAAAAATCCACCCCCTCCTCGGCACCAGAGCTCGATTAGCCCCGTCCCGAGCTCCGCCTCGCCTCCCTCTACCACTCTGGCCACTTGCCGTCCCCTCTCCCACACCACAGCGCCACCACCGCGCGCCCTTCCCTCGCCGCCGTGTGTGCCCGCGCTGCCGTGCCGTGGACACCCCACCTTCGGCCCCCAATCCACGTCCATGATACCCCCACCGCAGTCGCCGTCGCCTCCCGGTGCTCGCGCGGCAACCCTCGTCGCCGGAACCGCCACCGGCGGTGAGAACAGCCGGCGGACCGCGCTAGACCGCCGCCGCCCCGGGTTGGCCCCGAACTGAGCCGCCGCCATCGCCTCCCGGGACGCCGTCTCCCTTCGGCTATCGCTGACGTGCGGGCTCGGCCGAAACGCCGTTAGCCGCGCTGCCCCGCCCTCGTGGGCCGGCCCAGCCGGCCGGGCCGCGCGCGTGGGCCGCGCCAGGCGCGCGCCGCGCTCCCGGGCCGCGCCGGGCCGCCACGGGCCAAATTCCGCCCGCGGCCCAAGTCGTTTCCCCCGCGGGCCAAAAACCGAGAAAAAGCCAAATCTACCCCCTGAACTTTACAGAAAAGTCTAAATCTACCCCCATGACACTGTATACTCCGTATCTCCTCCATTTGAACTCCAATTTAGGTGAGTTTCGCGCCTAATTTCATCTAAAACCAAGCTCTACCTATCCATACACTCTACAAAGTATCTTTCCCCCCTCCCCCCCACATCGCCATGCGACCACCCTCCCGCCATTTCCGCCATCGCTCTAACCGCCCCAACTCACTACCGTGGCAATATCCCCATAACCACCACCATGCTCGTCAGCAAAGCCAACACCCCGCACCACCACGAGCTTCCCTCCACCACTTTCCAGAGCCAACCCCTCTGGTTATACCGGGTATCACAGCGGGGACGTCTCTCGCAAGGATTTCCATGAGACTCGAAGCCTGCGCCCGGCGATTACAGTAGATGCTAGCCGAGCAAGCGCTATGGATGACGCACCACCGCGCACAGCAACGTGCTCGGCATGAACAGTGGTTGAGGTACCATCGTGGCAGTTGGAATACTAACGCATTCGGCAGATGGCGTACCTCCGCCACCCGTGGCTAGTGCGCCATCAGCACCGACAGCAGGAGCACGAGAATGCCCGATACTGGGCATTACGCCGACGTGTTATGCAGCAGCAAGGAGGACCACGGCAAGTCCACTGGAATCCCCACTTGATGCATAAAATTCCTACGTTTTGCAAACACAACCCTTGGCCTAATAATCACTATAAAACTTGCATGTTTTGCTTGCTAAGGTAACCACACAAATATACCGCCACCTAAGCCTATTTTAGATGTAGTGCGCATAGGTGGGATCGCTCACTTAATACTATATCTATCATAATCTTAATGCTAAGTTGGGATTATGGTTGTGAAACTTGATGGATTTGAGGATAAGGATAGGTGTGCGTGCTTTCAAATAAAATGGGGAAGAACCCCGGCAAACGACCCACGGGTCGGGATACGCCATGCAAGGGCAGGGTATGAACGGTAACTTAGCAACCCGCGGTTACCCAAGTCCCGGGACTCGTGGAGACGACCGGGTAGGTGGATGCTCGCAGTGTCGAACAGTGGAAAGATGGAACGGTTCTACCTGCGCTCTGTAAGAACCGCGTTGATTTTCATCTCGCCTAACTCTTTTAGTACAACCACTCGCTTTGTATGAGGCATTGACTAGGCCCGAGCCGGAGTGGATAGCCTAGTAGCTTCTTTGCTGGCGCACAAGGGGCTAGGGAAGGGGTTGGGAGCCTCGGGAGTACCGCGGGGTACTGGAGTGGCTAGGTGGCCCGAACCTCTAAAGTACTGCTAGGCAATGAAGCAAAGGCAAATGTTTGGTTTGGAATTCGGATGCTTATTTGGCCATAAGTGTCGCTGAGTCCAACTTGTGGGAATTAGTACAACCTCTAATCAGAGTAAAACCTATTCGAATAGTCCGAGTCCACTGGTATGGATGAGTTACGGCTTGGTTCTTCAATTAGCACTTTTCGTAAACTAAAACTGTGGAAAAGGTCTGGTTTTGGTCTGGAATGGTCTTTTGGGTGGAAGTTAAGCTACGGGGGTAGAACCTATAGCGGTGTGGAAAGTGTGATGGATGGAAGGTCATTGGCCATGCGGACCGGCAAGTCCAGTGGCACCTCTTTTGAGAAAAAACCCAGTTTCTGAATGATTAAAACTTTTTAGACTATCTCGAACACCGGCGTACAAAATGTTTTATGCAAAACCTCCCTAAGCTCTAGATATATCCTGCATATAGATGTAGCTATACCCCCACTTCTTATGGAGGAAGGTGGGCTTGCGGAGTACATCTATACTCACCCTTGCTTTGTTGATGTTTTTCCAGTGGAGACAATGAGAGCACCGTATACGGCAGTGAATAAGGGCTACGACCTACTTCCCAACCGTGACGTGGGAAAACTTGGGCCTACGTTTATATTCCGCTGCTTAGTCTTCAAGGGCTGCGCCCCTTTGTTGTCCGACCCGTTAGGGCGGATCTGTATCACTCTGATGTAATAATGTGATTACCAAACCCTGAGATGGTAATAAAGCATATTTTAGTCCCATTATAGAAACTGGGGCGTTTCACCCATCCCTGCATCTGTGGATATCACAAGTCTTGGGGTAGATCCAATGGCACATTGTTGCTGTTCAAAAAACCATTGGCAATTCTCCGCAGACTCTGATTCAAAAACACCATAGGCTACTGGAAACAGCCAGTTATGGCCATCTACTGCACATGCTGATGCAAGTTGCCCCCTCCACCTTCCTGTCAAAACTGTTGAATCCGCACCTGAAAATGGCTTGCTCCCATTGAGGAACCCATCTACACATGTCTTCAAAGCTACAAACATCCTAGTAAACCTCATTTTGTTGCCCACCTTTGTATATTCAATCTGTACCAGACTACCTGGGTTAGTCCTCTCAACCTTTTGAAGTTAAATGCTTCTTCAAAATTGTCGTCCCACTTGCCATTGATCTGTTCTAGTGCCATCTGTCTTCCATCCCAGACAACATAATATGACAACTTTACTTCTTCTGAAGTTGTTTCTTCAATTCAGCGGCACCAGTTGTTGGCTCATCTCTCAGGGTATCAAGTGATACTTTCTTCAAATAGGCAAATATGCATGTGAATGGATGGTCCATGGCAGGACAGCAGGCTACAGCCTATGGTAACACAAAACGAAGAGCAACTGTATCGCTTAGTAGGCAGCCCACGGCTAATGAAATCCCTAACCAAAGCCTCCATCCTATTTTGATGGGGATTTCATCTGTTGTGTTAAGTGTACAATTAATCACGTATACCTAATTTAAAAATCATGTCTCCTGGACCTTTGTTGGAAACCATGGCCGACAAAAAAGACACAAACACTTATGCCTAATTATAAACAATCTTTGTGCAAAGGACTGCAAATAGTTAAAAATGGGAATTGGAAATGTACTAAATTATATAGGTAGCTTTTATGAATTATAAAAATGAGCTACAATTAATTTGTGGTTGCATATGTGAACCCAAAAAAATAGCATGTTTGGTCTACGTCCAGCGGGGTTTGCAACTAGCTTGCTGGGAGGACCGCGGTAGGATGCCTTTGTGATAGACTACAGCTCTATCTCACAAATCAAACCAAATGGCTCCTATGTTTGGTACTTTAGGATCGGATGATAACGAAAATCATGTAACCCAAATACGCTGATAGTCTAACATACACTTACTCAATATATTATCTAATTTATATACGTTGATTTTGGTCTACCGCCCTCCTTTCAAAATTTTCTGCTTCCGCCACTGCTCGGCCCCACCCCGAGTTGCCACCACCCGCGGCTCGGCCCGACGCTGACGTCGTCACGTCCACACCACCACCGCACGATGAGGATCTCTTCTCTGATCTCACCCACCTCACCATGCAGGTTCGTTCAAGCAGCCACCGCTCCTGCCGTCGCACCATCGTCAACCCCTCCCTGCGGCACTCTGTCGGCAGCCATCCTCCTCGTCACCGACTGTGCACGACGCAGAAGCGGCGTCGAAGCTCCTCAGAGATGGCGGAGAAGGCAGACATGCAGCTGTCATACTTGCCTAGGCGCTCGCACGCGGTCACCTTAAGCGTGGCGGAGGCGGTCGGCGGCACAGAGAGCCTAGTGGCGGCAGATATCTTGTATTTGCTGATGAATCTCGCTTTCTTGGTGGCAGTGAAAGCCTTGCCATTATCTGATATTATCTGGCGAGGGACACAAGAGCGATAAGTGATATGTCGTTCTAGGAAGTCAATGACGTTGTTGGATTTTAGCTCCCTCAGCGGGATTGCTCCCGCCCATCTTGAGAAATAATCAATGTTTGCTAGGATATATAAATGCCCAAAAGAGGATGGTGGGTCTATATATTATGCCAATCACATTAACATCCCATGCATCAAAGGGCCATGATGGGTATAGTGGCGAGAAGAAGTACATGGGGTTGGTCAATAAAATGGTGGGAAGACAGGAGGTGGGCGCGAATAGTGTGGTACCTCACAAATATTAGGCTTGCACATGCATGAGGTAGCCATTTTTTGATCCACCGTATCAAACGCTCATCCACACATATCTCTCTGGCAGGTAAGCATGCATATTTATAGAATCACTGTCCATCTTTAAAAAGATGAACAACTGAACAACATCCATGACCAACATCATCGCCTTTTTGCATTACCTGCCTCTAAACCAATTGCTTGCTAGTATAGACAAAACTTTCCATATGGCCAAGATCCTCCTACTTGTATCGTTGCTTCTATATATCATAGCTGCAGAAGCCGCTCCAGTGCCGGCGGAATGGAGCGCCGCCACCGATAAGAGCATCAACGACATGCAATTGAAGGTCGACAAGGCTCTCAAGGACGTCGTCGCCGCCGCCACGCCAGCCAAGAGGTCAGAGGCTGAAAAGGCTGCGCTGGGATACAAGACCACCATCTCCTTTCTTATCTCTAAGGCCGAGGGGGCAGGAGACGAGAAGAAAGCTATTAGCATTGCTGCCTCGTACGAGAAAGCTGCTGACAGGGTCATTGCAGCTCCTCCATCTGAAAAGTTCAAAGGAATGGAAACATTATTCACTTTAGCCGCTCTGCCAGACCCAAAAGATTGCCCCAATGTCGACAAGTCCTTTTGTGAGGCAAACTCCAAATTTGATGCAGCCAAAATACAAGTCCTCAATGCTGCCCAAAAAGGAGAAAGGACAGAAGCTCTTAAGGCGACATTAAGGCTAGCACATTCTGAACTCCTTAATATCGGCAAGGCATATGCAACGGGAGATGACAAGGAAATTGCACGAGTTCTTGCTGCCTACAACAAAGCTGCCGATGCGGTCGTTGCAGCTGCACCTGCTGAAAAGTTTAAAGTGATGGAAGAGGCATTCACCGCCGCCAACAAAGCATAGTGCTACGACCCACAGCTGCATAAGAAAAGCTCATTTTCCTGCCGTTTTAATTCCTTTCCTATCACTCTCTCCTCGACCTTATGATAACAAATAATAAGCTGCATGCAAATGTGACATCCAGTATGGCTAGACCGGCACTGCGGTGCCTAAACCTTCATTGTATTCTTTTTTGCTGATTGCAGATATATATATGGTATTTTTACTATTTTTCCGGTCATCTTTTACTTGCCACCAATGACATATGTACGCCACTGATGCCTCCATGTTATATTACACTTTAGAATGCATCACGCATATTTTTCTGAAATACTCCTTCCATTCAAAATTGTAAGTTTTTTATTTTTAAAAGCGACGTTTGACCATTCAACTTATTCAAAAAATTGTTGTAAATGCTTAAGATTTTTGTTCTTCTTAAATACTTATGCTGATATATCAAATCGTTAAAAAATAATATATACATAAAATTTTTGAACAAGAGAAATCGTGAAACATCAAATTAAAAGTAAAATTTAATTTTGAATAATAGAAATGGTTAATCGTCATATTTGATAGTCAATGGTGACTTGTAATTCGGGACAGAGAAACTAGAACACGTCCAATTTTTTTGAGGCTTTGAAGATTTTTTTTGTGGTTAAAAACTGTTATTTAGTGCCTTTTAGATTTGTGCTGAAATTAAAATAGCTCAAAACCACTTCAAACTACTATATGTTCATCATCAAGCAAGCAGCTAATAAGTGATCGATCAATCGTCTTGGAATTAATATAATTAATGTTGGTCGCACAAGCTAGGCACAGCTGTAGTCATGCAACTGCAGATCAACCGTCGATCGTCTCTTGTTGGCTTATATTAGGATGTACTCATGCATATGGTTAGTCCGTAGGTAGACCAAAGTGATATCATGTACGAGTCATATGTAAATAAATATGGGCATGGTGCAGAAAAAAAAAATCCAAAAAGATTGGATCTACCATGATGATCATAACTTTCTCCCAGCATGCAGGCAGGTCAAATGGTAATATATATAATCTTTACTGATTGTTGATATATGTCACGGCAATATATAAGTAAGTAACGTAGGTACATGACTGCGGACACACAAGCAAGCAATATCTATATAGTACGTACGTAGTAGTACGTAGGCACTGCCTGCACATACACACGAATATACGAGTATATATAGAGATAGGATGGACCGGACCGGACCGACCATGAACGAACTATTGTCAAATCATGCATCATCTCGCGAGACGTACGTAGCTAGTTTCCCTTGCCTCCGAGGCATTCCACGATGAGGGGGAGCTTGTCCACGAAGCAGCTGACCACCGACAGTGGGTCGATGATAGCACCCCATCTGATGCAGGACTCGGTGCTGCTACGCAGGCAATCTATGCAGTCTTCGGAGCATCTGTCGAGAAGCGGACGTAGCTCGAACTGTTCCTGCAGGATCCAAGAAGACACCGGCGGCATCACGTCGCTGCCGGAGCGGCTTCTTCCTCCAGCGGCAGCATCAGCTCTGGCTCTGAAGACCGCGCTGCTTCCCCCAGCTCCAGAACCAGCAGCATCTGAGAACGAGCCGTAGCTCGGTTGGCAGAGCTGCAGGTGCGCAGCCTGCTCGCCAGCGTTCGATCCCCCGGATCGACGTTGGTGTCTCACCAGGTTTATCCCTAAATAAAGTCTACAGCCTCTCACACGTGGAGCTACAAAGGGACTGCAACGCGCCCGTCGTCTACGGAACCAGGAGGGTTTCGGTGATCTCACTAGGGACGTGATCTTCAAGTCTGAGTGTAGTGTAGGTCTGGTTGTGTATGAATGGTGTGCGTAGGTGTGTGTGGTGTAGTGGTGGCGTAGGCGTGTGTTCATACATGAACAGATGCTACAGCTGTACTCAGACGAGAGGCTTCAAAAAAAAAAAAAAAGAACCAGCAGCATCTGTGGCGGCCAGCTGGCCAACCACGGTGGTGAGGACGAGAAACACGACGAGGGTAGCAGAAGCCATTCTCGTTGGTGTAGCAAGTGGGTATGTATGTATTGTTTGGGTTGGGCTTGCCGATCGATCGAGGAGGGGCACTGCGAGAGTGCGTGGTATATATAGATAGATAGATCGATGTGCGTGCACATGGCATACGTGTTGCTGCTGCTGGCGCATCGATGGTTCATCGTATTAAAAAAATATATGCAAATATGAAAAAGTAATAGTCATGCTCAAACTACCTCTAACAATAAAACAAGCAAACACAAAACAAATGAGAGCTAATATTTTTTTAATAACACAAATAGTTAAGGTTATTAAAAAAAAAAGTCTGCCGTGCGTGCCAAAAAAAAAAAGAATGGAGGAAGTACTTTCTAAACAAGCAAGATGAGTGCATGTCAGATGATTGTGATCCGATAGTGTGCGTGAGCAATGAATTAAGAAGCTCATTATTAGCCTTAGACAATAAAGAAGAAAAACATACTCCCTCCTGTCCCAAAATATTATTCTTCCTAGCTAGTCTTTGAATACATTCATTTATTATTCATTAATGCATATAGTTTGTATGTATCTCTAATTTTCGTTAAGATGCATAGAAGGTGGACAGATTGAAAGAGGGCTAGAAAGAATAATATTTAGGGACGGATGGGGACGGAGTACAAAGAAACCTTTTTCAAGTTGTTCACCGGTATGATAACTCTTCTGTGCCTCTGTGCATGCCAACTGAATTTGGTCCCCTATACCCCACCGACGGCTTTTAATTTTTACAGCTATTGTACTAAACTTGTAAAAATGCTCCGGTAGGGTTGTTACTATGGCAGCAATTAACTAGGACTATATGTTATTGATGCATGAAAAGAAGAAAACAACTAAACGTGCGTGCATGTATGCCATGTGCAGGAACTGTTGGTGTTCATGATACAAGGAAGTGTGAATGACGACCTTGCTTTTGGAAGATCCGATTGCATAGAGCACGGCCGAAATGCAATCCTACATATCTATCTAGTTGTCTGAGATCCATCAGCAAAACGAACATATGGGCCAGGTGTTTATCACAGGAAAAGCTTGGTGCGTGAGTGGGAGCTGGCCAGTGGCGAGTCATATGCTTGTGCCTTACCAAATTAGAAAAAGCCAAGAACGCCCCATCCCCATTCTTTTTCTAATTAATTGCTTTGATAGATGGTAAATACATGAGTGATGAGTATGCCCAATATATATTGCCTGCAATAGTGATATTGGTTCCAGTAAAATGCTTTTCCCACCTCCCCATTTCGTATCTAGGTCATTTCCACCTGATTTAAATAGTTTCGTGTATACCATCCGTTTAATTGTTTCCTTTTGATGGTTATTAAGTTTCTACTACAGTTTATACTGAAGATCGATTTCTTATGTTTTCAGCATATGCTTTATTTAGGAATAATATTGAAGGACCGCCTCTATAGGGTAGGTCCCATGTGCCGCTGTTTGTCGTCTATCCCAAGTGTCCTCCAGCTAATACTATTAATTGGCACTTACTTTCTCATACATCTTTCTATTATATTTAAATTACAAATGAATTATATTTCTATGCACGGTGTTTTCCCTGAAAATTAGCAAAATAATGATGGCATCATATTGCTAACTGATTGTGGGTACCACTGAGTGAGTTCTCCAGTTTTTTCCCTGTCTTAGCATTGTGAATTACATAGACGTACTCCTGGTAGAAAAAGAAAGACTTTTTTTTGCGAGGAAAAAGAAAGACTTTAGACTTCTGTATGAGTAAAAAGGGGGGAGCAAAGAAAGATGATAACCATTTATCTTCTTTAAAGATCACCCCATTTAATTTTCCACTTTGCTACAAATGTATAGTGTGAATTACAATGTTTTTACCAACATATAGCATAACATTAGTTGATATAACATGCAGCTAGGTTACCATATTTCTTGCAATGTGATAACGTATGGTTGCCTTGTTGTCAAGGCAAGGCAAAGCTTTTTTTCCTAGAAATGAACAGCCCCCTACTATGTATGCATTTTCTATAGGACGATGTGTAGAGATGTATGTTTATATCGTAGGTTATTTTGAGGTATAGATAGGCAATTAAACACGCGCATTGTAATGTATGTAAATATCATATCATCTTATTACTCAAAAGGACCAACATGTTTTCATTCTAGCAATGTCTTTCGTTCGATTCTATCACACCAATAAAATTACAACTGCTTATACATGGCGTGGCAATCCCCTCCCCAAGTTATATACTTTAAGAATCTAGGCGAGCAACTACAAAAGACCAGAATTAAGTTCATAGCCCAAGGATGGGGACACATCCATGAGCTTGCAGTTTTATTACACGTATGCGGCCATGTGAATGTGTTGGGTTTTATTTCCATCACTGACAATGATATAAGGACTCATTGTAATATCTACCATTGGATCGTATAATTCTTTGGTTAAAATCAAATATAGGCGAAAGAGGTTGGCCTTTTGTGGTGGGCACATCACTGACAATGATATAAGGACTCATTGTAACATCTACCACTGTATCGTACAATTCTTTGGTCAAAATCAAATATAGGCGAAAGAGGTTGGCCTGCTCCGCCCCTTTTTAGAGTTAGAGAGGAGAGACAGAGAGACTACACGACACTCGTGGCCATCAATTTCATGTCATCTATTTTCTATATTCTTGGCTGAGCTCGCTGACCTGGCGACCTCCTATGTGCAGATCAAGTGATCAGCACAGATAAGTAGTCCCACTATACTCTTCAAATTAAATCTACGTACGAGCCCTCCCCTCCCCCTCCTAGGGCGGGCTCAAGATTCAAAATGTATATTTACAATCTAAATCTTTTATTTCTACATGTAATGCTTATACTTTATAAACACAACTTTTTTCTTTAAAATTAATGGATAAATAGGCAGCTTTTTCTCTCGTCCCATCGCTCTCTGATTGATGGGACCATGGCATGTTGGTGCTGCCAAATAGAGATCACTATTACATAACAAGGTTTCTGTAACATCAACTTATGATACTGTACCTCAATTAAAGTGTTACCAGTTATTTTGGTAACACATATTGTTTGTGTTACCATTGCCTATGTTACTATTGAACTAATGTTCTAGAACACAAGACATGTGTTCCTTTATATCCAAAAAAGTGTTACCACATTGTGTTACTGCTTCGTACACATTTTTGTTGAAAATGAAAAAATTACCTCAATTAAAGTGTTACCAGTTATTTTGGTAACACATATTGTTTGTGTTACTATTGCCTATGTTACTATTGAACTAATGTTCTAGAACACAAGATATGTGTTCCTTTATATCCAAAAAAGTGTTACCACATTGTGTTACTACTTCGTACACATTTTTGTTGAAAATGAAAAAATTACATACCTTTACTACGAATTGAACTCACGACCTCATGTTTGTTTTAAGACTTTCACTCCACCACACTACACAAGCACTTGTTTATAAAGAAAGTATGCTTTCTTTATACCACCTCTATGGGTTATGAATGTGCACTAGAGTTAAGAATTGATTGGAACCTTAATGCATGATTAACCCCTGAATCCAGCATTTATATCCTATGCGTAATAGATTAGAATGCTTAGCCATGCTTAAATTTTAGGCTACGCTTCGTTTAAATAAATTGAATTGGATAAATAAGTTTCCTGAGATATCAATTGGAGACAGTGGCGAGATCAGTTATGCTTTTGACTTGGTAATGATGGAAAGTTTTTAAATGAACATGTTTGGATCCTGACCCTGCCTATGTCACATAAGGCCGTCCGATGTCTTGGCCATGTTTTCGGCTTTCGAACGCGCCTCAATCACTTGTCGTCCTTAACGGGCTCCGATAAGCCTTTCATACCTTGAACCTAGATTTGAACTGTGGTGAGACCAACTGCGGGTGTCGTCGAATCGTATACCCGGGCTCGGTGAGAACGGTTCAAACTACATGCCAATGCAAGGATTGTCATATGCGGTGTCGGTGCACAAGCATATGACGGGTGTCTGAGTATTCCTCGTGAGAGTTTAAAATCGATTCGAATAGCTGGGCTTACCAGGTGTAAGAGCTAGAACATCACCAACATTGTAGTTAAGAAGAATAATGCTTTTGATAAGGAATGTTTTCACAAAGTGTTTGCTCTTGTTTGCTAAATAGATTAGGTACAATACAGTATATAGGAAACAACTAAAAGAAGTTGACACCCTAAAAGCTAAGGACTTACTTGTAGGCTTGCTGCAGTGTGAGTTGACCTAACCATCTCGGCCATAGGTTAGAAAGTCGGGTTTCGACCCAGTGGTTGAGTAAGTCTTGTTGAGTATTTAGTACTCAAGGTTGTGGCTTTAACTTCTTTTCAGGTAGAGAGTTCCTAGCTCACCTTTCTTCTTCAAGAAAGTTCCAAAGTTGGAAAATCTTCTAGTGGCTTGTTTCTACCTCTTGAAGTTGAAGATATAAAGAAACTAGATGTTCAAGATCTCTTTTTCGTTCTTGAAGTTATTTGATGTGAAGTGACATCAGTGGGCTCGATGTTGATTTCACATAATGCTACTACTTATGTAACAGAGTTCCGTTAGTTGGTTCTCGCCTCCGCTGTAAGTTTCTAATTGTTATATTCTTTATAAAAACTTTTCTATTCTTACTCTGACCTGTTTTGTCTCCATTAAAATTACTACTTAGATTATTGTATTGGAATAATCCAAAGACTCTTTATGGGTCACCTGGTGTATATGCGATCCTGTCTGGCTTAGTCAGGGCCCTTTGGGGACCTGACGGACTACCGGGCTTAATCCAGTTTAGGTGCAAAACTTGTGTTATGTGCTTATACTAGGTTAAGTTGGGCAGTTCCGCCGTAGTGCCTGGTCTGAGTCTGAGGCCCGCGTGCCAGCATGGCACGGCACGGCTCCAACGGGCGGCCCGCAAAGCCCGTTAGGCCCGATAGGGCACGGCACAACACGATGGCTATAAAAGCCCTACCAGCTCCCGGTCGAAACCCTAGTCCCACTCCCCATCGGCCCTTCCCTCCCCTGGCCGCCTCCGCCTCGAAACCTAGACGCCGCCTCCCGCCTCGAACCCTAGCTGCCGCCTCCCACCTCCGTATCGCCTCCACCCCGTCGGTCCCGAACGACGAGGATCTATAGATCTTTACCCCGCCGGGCGCTAGAGGATCCGCGACTCTCTAGCTCTTCCCCACCCCTTGCCGATGCCTGTAAGCTATTTGCCCTCCTCCCTCTTGACTCTCGTGATGACGTGATCTAGATCCAGCGATTCACCATCTTCTCCGGTGGACTGGATCTGCGCCGCCACTGGTCGTGCCATGCCCATTTGGCCATCTAATCTCACTACCCTCTGTCCTCTAATCTGACTCTCCTCTGTCTTTGCCGGATTTACTCGTCTACACGTTGTTCGTTGATCTTGGATGCCGGCTGTTGACGTCTCTTAGCGTAACAGATTTTACTCCAAAAGCGCACGGAGATTCGCTGTAGCTTTTTCACTCAGAGTATTCCGAGTATCGTAAAAATCCATAGGAAAGCAAGGGCGAATAGGTGGAATGAAATGTCGAATTTTCAAGCAGTACTATAACTTAGATAAAACACCAGCTAATCTTGCAACGGGGGTAAGATATAAAGATAGTGTATGGTGGGAAGAGTAAAACAGGGACTAAAAAAGCCTAACACTTAGATAGTTGCCTGGAAGGACAACGAGTGAGATTAGATTTCCAAACTCTACTACTTAACCGCTGCAAAGGAGTATTCGCGGTTAAACTAAGATAACTGAAACAAGCTAGGATCTTGCGTCGAGCGAAATTCCGGCGCCTCGATGGGTCAAGGGGTAGATAGTAGACCTCCGAAGGAGACCCGGCTAACGCCTACGGGCTTACCGAACGACGGGGTGGAATACTGAGACCTCTAGAGCTGTCACCTAGAGAGGCTACCAACCAGATCTGCGTGGGTAAGATGGCACACTATACTAGTGTTCAAGTGAGAACTTGAACACTAAAGCTCTTCCTTGATCAGAGGGTGAGAACTAACTTAATCTTAGATCAAAAGCGTAAGACAAGCTTATAGCACCGGTAAGTCTAACAAGATTCAGATAACTTAAGAACAACACAAACCTAAGTCTTGGATCTAGTGTGCAATAAAGGTACACCATACTAGGCAAGCGTTAAGAAGTAAAGTAAAGTATAACAGAAGATAGAACAATGTAATATATTATACTGGAGTAACAAGAGTACAAAGATAGAAAGATACAAGAGCTTTACCAGACTCGAAGAAGACTTCGGAATCCCTGAGGCAAACGCTCAGACTCAACTCTAACTCCCAGGACTAACCTAGTGATACAAGACTAAACGATAGTATGAGCTACTCAACTTTCACACTTCACAAATGAGAGCTCGGGGGTATTTATAGCCACCAAGTGAGTGGGGGTACTTATAGGGTCGGTATGGCGGTTAAGGGGGCAGTGGCAGGTCGGGCGGCCTGGTAGGGAGCTGGGCGGCCCCACCCCAGGTCGGGGGGCCTGGCCAACCGTTGGATCCACCGCCATTCTTCATCTTGTGGTCCATCTTGACTCCCCAAGTCGGTTACATGGTGGTTAAGACGGTTATCCTTGTGTTTTTTCCTGAACCATTGGATCTCACTTGTATTTCTTCCTTAGCCGCAGGATTAAAGTGCCCAGGATCGCTGACTTCACTAATCCAAGTGTTGGATCGGTGATGTGGCAAGCCTTCCGGTACTTGATGTGGTGGTTTCGGCATTTAGACTTCACAACTGTGTTGACACATCACTTAGGCATATGCAGGTCGAAGATGAAGTGATTTGGCCACATTGTCAGGCCGGGCGGCTTGGGGTGGAGCCGGGCGGCCTGGCCCACTTGCCAGCCACCTCCTGACTTAGCCATATTTTGCCTGATTTCAGCTGATCTTTCACCTGCAATCAAATATTCAACACAACTTGTGGAACTATGTCAGTAGCACGGGTGAATCCATACTTTGGCATATTTTCCTCCATGTTTGTGGTCAGTTGGTGGTCATTGGTAGTGCAATAATGACCGTCAACACCCCCCAAGCTTAGACCTTTGCTCGTCCTCGAGTAAAGCCAAGATGGGTTATGGATCAGGAGTTGTTGCAATATCGATGCTCATAAATAGGAGTTATGCACAGAAGACACCCATGCTTTTACCTCAAACCATAGTGTATGCAATGATCACTCTTACTCATACCTGTGGTGCATCTCTTTGTCTTACCATGTATTGGGCGGTTGAGTGGAAGAACGACTTAGCTGCAGGTTCTTCTCCAAGCATGTCTTTTGGGATTCACATCTCAGGTGTTTTTAAATATTTTTCAAAAGAAAACAAGTTTCCCCAAAAGTATTCTTGATCGCTCAAAGTGTATCCTCACCATTTGAAGCCAAGAGCATGGCTAAGAACTTCCTATACTAAGGCTTATGTGGAGCTCAGGGTCATGGAAGAACTTAGCTCACTTAAGTTGTTTGTTTTGCAAAGCCAAAGATTGGACAAAAAGATGTACTACATCATCTAGCCTTGTTCAATGTTGGAGCTTTATTTGGTGGATGGATGGATAAATCTCCTTGTTTCCTTTCCTTCTCCTTTTTGATTGATAGGTATGAATATGGAGCCTTTTTGTATTTTCTCTCTTTTTGCCAAGCTTGACTACCATGCTTTTCTTTTTCTCATATTTTTGCCATGCTTGACTAGCATGCTTTTTTTTTCTCATATTTTTGTTGGCTCCATACTCTACCTCTTTTTGATTGGAAGGAGTAAGGCTAAAGGTATTATTTTGGAGATATATGGATGCATACCCGGGATAGGTAAATGCATTTGTGGTGGTAGATTTTTGCTCCAACAATTCACAAGATATACATGGTTCCATTCTAAGAGACTCAAAATTTGATAAAGCTCAAAACAACTTTAAGCAGCTTAAACAAGCTAGGCTTAGATATTTCAGTGTATTTGGCTCTGGTAGGTAGTTAAAACCGATGGGGGAACTTCATTTTATTTTTCAAAAGAATAAACCTGAGATGTTTATATTACTAAGGACATGTGGAGAAAACCTATTGCTTAGCTATATCATTTTCTCACAACAACTTAGATATAGTTATGCAAATGGCATCCACTAAGTACAAGATCATGCTTCTCCATGGTTTGCTCCTTCCTAGGTTAGTACCTCTCTCCCTGTAATCCATGCTTGTCGTTTTTTCCTTCGATTTCTACTACTAAACTAAGCTTCTCCATGGTTTGCTCCTAGGCCGTGAGGAACCGAGGCGCCGGCATGGAGCGTCGGTATGATCCGACCTCCACCAACCACGAACTCGTGTTGATGGGTATGAGGCCGGACGACGAGGACGATGTGGAGGCTGACCGGGAGAATATGTTCGGCGACACTCGTGAGGGTTGTCCAATTGACCTCGATGGCGTGCCTGAAAGGGTCAAGCCAGAGGCCAATGGAGACCCAGGTGCAGGTGGTGGCGCGACTGCGTCCACTACTATCAGCACTGGGCGGCAAAGGAAGCCCACTTCCGATGTCTGGGACGACATGGAAGAGATCTTCGCCATCGAGAATTGCTGGAGGTAAGGGTAGCTGCTTGTTGCAATTACTGCAAGAAGCAGCTTAGTGCTCGTTCTAAGGGTGGTACTGGTCATTTGTCCCATCACATAGCTACATGCAAACGCCAGCATGGCCGTTCTGGGCACCAGTCCTTGCTGAGATACAATCCGAATGGTTCTCTGTGTAGTTGGGAGTACTCTGCTAAGGAGGCTCGCGTGCGGTTATGCCGTTTGATTGCTAGATTAGATCTTTCATTATGCTTTGGTGAATCTACTGCATTTGATGAATACATTAGGACTGCTCATAACCCTAGGCATTCTGGTGTGTCTAGGCAAACAACTACTAAAGATATTGAAAAATATTTCAAAGAACAACATGGTAAACTTGTTGAAAGGTTGAAATCTGTTTCTTGTGTTGCAATAACATCTGATATTTGGTGTAGGAATGCTATGGAGGACTACCTTAGTGTAGTTGCACATTTTGTTAATTCTGATTGGCAATTAGAAAAAAAGATCCTTGCTATGAGGCTTATTGACTGTTCTCACTCTGGTAGCAACATATCTGAGCGCATTTCATCTGTGTTAGAGGACTGTGGATTAATTGATAAGGTGTTCTCCATCACTTTAGATAATGCATCTACAAACACTAAAGCAATGGAGACACTTATACCTATGTTGTCTGATTATGTTGGTCCTTTATTAATGCATCAACGTTGTGCATGCTATATCATTAACCTGTTTGTTAAGTCTGCATTGGATGAATTGAAGCCTTTCCTTGATGATTTTAGAACTGCCATATCCTTTTTGAACTCATCCAACCAATGGATTACTGCATACAAAAGCTTATGTGTTGCTATGAATGTACGCCCTCGTAAATTTGGTTTAGACATGGAAGTGAGATAGAACTCTACCTATCTCATGCTAAAGCATCTCATACCCTATAAGAGCACCTTTTCTGTATTCATACAGACCCACTACCCCCTAGGGCTGAGGGTCCACTCTTAACTGATGATCATTGGTATGTAGGTGAAAAAATATTAGAATTTTTTGAAAGGTTCTATGATTCTACTGTTGTCATGTCTGGTGTGTACTACCCTACATTCCCTTTGATGCTGTATCATATTTTAAGCATGCTTACATACTTGAAAGCATATGAAAATGATGACAAGTTGAGAATAGTTGTTGTTCCTATGAAAGATAAGTTTTTATAGTATTGGGGAGAAATACCTTTGCTCTATGCATTTGCATTCATACTAGATCCTAGAGCTAAGATGAGAGGTTTCAGTAATGTGCTCTATCTGTTGTATAAGTTAACTCGTAAGGATTATTCTGCATATTTGACAACTGTTAGGGCTTCTCTATCTGATTTGTTTAAGAAATACGATGACAAATTTGGTTCTGTGATATTGCAGAGAGTTTCTAACTCTAACCCTGCTAAAGGTAAGATTAAATATGCTTGGGATTTGGTTTTTGGTTCAGGAGCAGAAAATTCTGGCCCTAGTTCTATGATTCCACCTGTTTGGTATTGACTCATCCAACCCCTCTCTACTATCTAGAAGAACGTCTGCTAGTGCTTTGCTTCATGCTGCTAGTACTACTGCTGGGATAGCTGGGACAGAACTGTCATCCTATCTGGACAGTGACACTGTCTAGCAATTTGATGATGATTTTGATATATTGGACTATTGGTGTGATCATAAAATTACTTATCCAGTTCTGTCTATCTTAGCAAAGGATGTTTTATCTGTTTCTGTTTCAATAGTTAGATCAGAATCTGCATTTAGCCT
Organism: Paspalum notatum; assembly: GCA_022530915.1. Lineage (NCBI taxonomy): Eukaryota > Viridiplantae > Streptophyta > Magnoliopsida > Poales > Poaceae > Paspalum > Paspalum notatum. Next base: position 34,236,672 of record CM039692.1, read on the forward strand.
TGTGTCCAGGGTAATCGAGGAGCGACGACGTCGGCTTGGTTCTGGCATGGTGGAGATGTTGTCCCTCATCAAGGATTGGGAGGAAGGTAATGCAAGGATGCAACATACCACTGAGGATAAGTCACTGCTAGAGGCATTTGAGCAGATGTATCTTGATGCAGCTTGAATTTGAGCCCTGGGTGGCTGTGTAATGAGCCCTCTGTGGCGTGTATGAGCCCTGTGTGGCTATGTATCCTGCACTGTGTGTGACTTGTAATGAACTTGTTGAACTTTAATCCTTATGAGCTGGGCTGTACTCTTTTCCTACCTAGGGTTTCTCACGAGGTGTGAGTTTTACCTAGATAGGTTTTTAATGAGGCAGCCGTTGCACCAGCTCAAATTCAGTTGATTTCTTTGTCGGTGATGTGCTTTGATCGATTATATTGTGTTATTTGAACTGTCTGTGATGAGCTTGGTCGAGGAAGGGGTGTCTGCCCCAACCGTGCTCGGGCTGGCATGGCCCTACGGGCCAAGCGTGTTGGCGTGCCGGCACGGCACGGCTAAGACTTGGCTGTGCCGTGCTTGGGCCTGGAGTTGGGCACGGCATGCCGCACGGCACGGCACGATTAAGTAAATGTGCTTCTTCGTGCCATGCCTGTCGTGCCGTGCCCCGGCCGTGCCCATGTCGTTCCGGGCCGGGCCGCCCGTTTGGCCAGCTATAGTGGACACCGTATGACCACTCCATTGGCTCTTTCCTTTTGTCGATGGCCCACCATACTTGGGCTCCACCGGGCTCGGGCGCGGGCGCGCGGCACCCGCGTGAATGGTCCACCGAAATCGGCTCCTGACCTTGCGGGTGCGCGGCTTTCTTTTGCCGCTCCATCGGCTCTTTCCTTTTGCCGATTAGTAACTCGGCTCTTTCCTTTTGCCGATTGGTGACTTGGGCTGCAAGTTTAAGAGTCCTTACCCGATTGGGATCGTGATTGTGACACGAGATCGGGTCGTTGGTCTTTATATAAACAGCCGACCTCGTCGCCAAGAGATATATCGAAAAAATAGACCTAGAGTTTTGCCAACTCTCATTGCTGCACCGCCTATGTAGCCCTCTTCATCCCGAGTGCCGGCGTGCATCTGCCAATGTGAGAGCAGGTCTCTGGAACCCTTCGCTTTCGAGATCTTGCACCAGAAGAAGGAGAATAATGTTTTTGGGAAGCGCTCTGCGCGACTGCTCACTATCTTCACCACGGGTCGTCCATCAGCTTCCACTGCCGGAGGGTATCGCCGGCGTCTTCTTCACAGTCTTCTACATCGAGTCGATTACAGTACCCACGATGTCAACACCACGGTCATCGTCAATGTCGTTAGTACGGAATCGGCTCTAGCTGCCGACAGGCAGATCGATCTAATCTATCTGTTAATTATGATTTATGAGATCTTTGATGTGTTTCTTCTATCTAGTACGTTAAATGAATACATGCTAGTTTGTGCCATGTTTTTCATGTTTTACTTTCAGAATTTAATTCGGACATTGTCTAGTTTCGCAACAAAGAGAAGCATAGGGCGATTAAATTAACATGTGCTAACGATGGTTACGTGTTGATGAGTTAGCTTAACCGATCGAGCATGTGCGTTGATACGTGCTACTCCTACATATTTGAGTGGAACAGAGAGAGCAGCGTGTCTGTGCAGAGGTGCTGGCCTGGGCGGCAGGCCACAGCAGAGCAGCTCACCACACAGGTCATCCGAGGTCACTGCTCACGGGAACACCGCTGTCTTTTCCATCCACCCATGATCCATCCATGTTGGGAGCGAGCTGGGATTACGAATTCACGAACATCCAGTGGATCGTAGATCGATTCGTCGTGGATCAAGGCTTTTTTTTTCAATGTTATATACTACTACAAATAGCTTCTCTCTATCTCTATTTGGCAGCACCAACATGCGATGGTCCCATCAATCAGAGAGCGAGGGGGCGAGAGAAAGAGCTGCGTATTTATCCATTAATTTTGAAGAAAAAAAGATGTGTTTATAAAGTATAAGCATTACATGTAGAAATAAATGATTTAGATTGTAAATATACATTTTGAATCTTGAGCCCGCCCTAGGAGGGGGCAGGGAGGGCTCCTATGTAGATTTAATATGAAGAGTATAGTGGGACTACTTGATCTGCACATAGGAAGTCGCCAGGTCGGCGAGCTTAGCCAAGAATATAGAAAATAGATGACATGACATTGATGGTCACGAGTGTCGCGTAGTCTCTCTGTCTCTCCTCTCTATCTCTAAAAAGGGGCGGAGCAGGCCAACCTCTTTCGCCTATATTTGATTTTGACCAAAAAATTGTACGATACAATGGTAGATGTTACAATGAGTCCTTATATCATTGTCAGTGATGTGCCCACCACAAAAGGCCAACCTCTTTCGCCTATATTTGATTTTAACCAAAGAATTGTACGATCCAATGGTAGATGTTACAATGAGTCCTTATATCATTGTCAGTGATGGAAATAAAACCCAAAACATTCGCATGGCCGCATATGTGTAATAGAACTGCAAGCTCATGGACGTGTCCCCATCCTTGGGCAGTGAACTTAATTCCGGTCTTTTGTAGTTGCTCGCCTAGATTCTTAAAGTATATAACTTGGGGAGGGGATTGCCACGCCACGTAAAACAGTTGTAATTTTATTGGTGTGATCAAATCGAACGAAAGATATTGCTAGAATGAAAACATGTTGGTCCTTTTGAGTAATAAAATGATACGATATTTACATACATTATAATGTGTGTGTTTAATTGCCTATGTATACGTCAAAATAACCTACGATATAAACATACATGGCTACACATCGTCCTATAGAAAATGCATACATAGTAGGGGGCTGCTCATTTCTAGGAAAAAAGCTTTGCCTTGCCTTGACAACAAGGCAACCATATGTTATCACATTGCAAGAAATATGGTAACCTAGCTGCATGTTATATCAACTAGTGTTATGCTATGTTGGTAAAAACATTGTAATTCACACTATACATTTGTAGCAAAGTGGAAAATTAAATGGGGTGATCTTTAAAGAAGATAAATGGTTATCATCTTTCTTTGCTCCCCGCCTTTTACTCATACAGAAGTCTTTCTTTTTTTTTTCCTCGCAAAAAAAAGTCTTTCTTTTTCTACCAGGAGTACGTCTATGTAATTCACAATGCTAAGACAGGGAAAAAAACTGGAGAACTCACTCAGTGGTACCCACAATCAGTTAGCAATATGATGCCATCATTATTTTGCTAATTTTCAGGGAAAACACCATGCATAGAAATATAATTCATTTGTAATTTAAATATAATAGAAAGATGTATGAGAAAGTAAGTGCCAATTAATAGTATTAGCTGGAGGACACTTGGGATAGACGACAAACAGCGGCACATGGGACCTACCCTATAGAGGCGGTCCTTCAATATTATTCCTAAATAAAGCATATGCTGAAAACATAAGAAATCGATCTTCAGTATAAACTGTAGTAGAAAATTAATAACCATCAAAAGAAAATAATTAAACGGATGGTATACACGAAACTATTTAAATCAGGTGGAAATGACCTAGATACGAAATGGGGAGGTGGGAAAAGCATTTTACTGGAACCAATATCACTATTGCAGGCAATATATATTGGGCATACTCATCACTCATGTATTTACCATCTATCAAAGCAATTAATTAGAAAAAGAATGGGGATGGGGCGTTCTTGGCTTTTTCTAATTTGGTAAGGCACAAGCATATGACTCGCCACTGGCCAGCTCCCACTCACGCACCAAGCTTTTCCTGTGATAAACACCTGGCCCATATGTTCGTTTTGCTGATGGATCTCAGACAACTAGATAGATATGTAGGATTGCATTTCGGCCGTGCTCTATGCAATCGGATCTTCCAAAAGCAAGGTCGTCATTCACACTTCCTTGTATCATGAACACCAACAGTTCCTGCACATGGCATACATGCACGCACGTTTAGTTGTTTTCTTCTTTTCATGCATCAATAACATATAGTCCTAGTTAATTGCTGCCATAGTAACAACCCTACCGGAGCATTTTTACAAGTTTAGTACAATAGCTGTAAAAATTAAAAGCCGTCGGTGGGGTATAGGGGACCAAATTCAGTTGGCATGCACAGAGGCACAGAAGAGTTATCATACCGGTGAACAACTTGAAAAAGGTTTCTTTGTACTCCGTCCCCATCCGTCCCTAAATATTATTCTTTCTAGCCCTCTTTCAATCTGTCCACCTTCTATGCATCTTAACGAAAATTAGAGATACATACAAACTATATGCATTAATGAATAATAAATGAATGTATTCAAAAACTAGCTAGGAAGAATAATATTTTGGGACAGGAGGGAGTATGTTTTTCTTCTTTATTGTCTAAGGCTAATAATGAGCTTCTTAATTCATTGCTCACGCACACTATCGGATCACAATCATCTGACATGCACTCATCTTGCTTGTTTAGAAAGTACTTCCTCCATTCTTTTTTTTTGGCACGCACGGCAGACTTTTTTTTAATAACCTTAACTATTTGTGTTATTAAAAAAATATTAGCTCTCATTTGTTTTGTGTTTGCTTGTTTTATTGTTAGAGGTAGTTTGAGCATGACTATTACTTTTTCATATTTGCATATATTTTTTTAATACGATGAACCATCGATGCGCCAGCAGCAGCAACACGTATGCCATGTGCACGCACATCGATCTATCTATCTATATATACCACGCACTCTCGCAGTGCCCCTCCTCGATCGATCGGCAAGCCCAACCCAAACAATACATACATACCCACTTGCTACACCAACGAGAATGGCTTCTGCTACCCTCGTCGTGTTTCTCGTCCTCACCACCGTGGTTGGCCAGCTGGCCGCCACAGATGCTGCTGGTTCTTTTTTTTTTTTTTTTTGAAGCCTCTCATCTGAGTACAGCTGTAGCATCTGTTCATGTATGAACACACGCCTACGCCACCACTATACCACACACACCTACGCACACCACTCATACACAACCAGACCTACAACTACACTCAGACTTGAAGATCACGTCTCTAGTGAGATCACCGAAACCCTCCTGGTTCCGTAGACGATGGGCGCGTTGCAGTCCCTTTATAGCTCCACGTGTGAGAGGCTGTAGACTTTATTTAGGGATAAACCTGGTGAGACACCAACGCACCGAGTCCTGCATCAGATGGGGTGCTATCATCGACCCACTGTCGGTGGTCAGCTGCTTCGTGGACAAGCTCCCCCTCATCGTGGAATGCCTCGGAGGCAAGGGAAACTAGCTACGTACGTCTCGCGAGATGATGCATGATTTGACAATAGTTCGTTCATGGTCGGTCCGGTCCGGTCCATCCTATCTCTATATATACTCGTATATTCGTGTGTATGTGCAGGCAGTGCCTACGTACTACTACGTACGTACTATATAGATATTGCTTGCTTGTGTGTCCGCAGTCATGTACCTACGTTACTTACTTATATATTGCCGTGACATATATCAACAATCAGTAAAGATTATATATATTACCATTTGACCTGCCTGCATGCTGGGAGAAAGTTATGATCATCATGGTAGATCCAATCTTTTTGGATTTTTTTTTCTGCACCATGCCCATATTTATTTACATATGACTCGTACATGATATCACTTTGGTCTACCTACGGACTAACCATATGCATGAGTACATCCTAATATAAGCCAACAAGAGACGATCGACGGTTGATCTGCAGTTGCATGACTACAGCTGTGCCTAGCTTGTGCGACCAACATTAATTATATTAATTCCAAGACGATTGATCGATCACTTATTAGCTGCTTGCTTGATGATGAACATATAGTAGTTTGAAGTGGTTTTGAGCTATTTTAATTTCAGCACAAATCTAAAAGGCACTAAATAACAGTTTTTAACCACAAAAAAAATCTTCAAAGCCTCAAAAAAATTGGACGTGTTCTAGTTTCTCTGTCCCGAATTACAAGTCACCATTGACTATCAAATATGACGATTAACCATTTCTATTATTCAAAATTAAATTTTACTTTTAATTTGATGTTTCACGATTTCTCTTGTTCAAAAATTTTATGTATATATTATTTTTTAACGATTTGATATATCAGCATAAGTATTTAAGAAGAACAAAAACCTTAAGCATTTACAACAATTTTTTGAATAAGTTGAATGGTCAAACGTCGCTTTTAAAAATAAAAAACTTACAATTTTGAATGGAAGGAGTATTTCAGAAAAATATGCGTGATGCATTCTAAAGTGTAATATAACATGGAGGCATCAGTGGCGTACATATGTCATTGGTGGCAAGTAAAAGATGACCGGCAAAATAGTAAAAATACCATATATATATCTGCAATCAGCAAAAAAGAATACAATGAAGGTTTAGGCACCGCAGTGCCGGTCTAGCCATACTGGATGTCACATTTGCATGCAGCTTATTATTTGTTATCATAAGGTCGAGGAGAGAGTGATAGGAAAGGAATTAAAACGGCAGGAAAATGAGCTTTTCTTATGCAGCTGTGGGTCGTAGCACTATGCTTTGTTGGCGGCGGTGAATGCCTCTTCCATCACTTTAAACTTTTCAGCAGGTGCAGCTGCAACGACCGCATCGGCAGCTTTGTTGTAGGCAGCAAGAACTCGTGCAATTTCCTTGTCATCTCCCGTTGCATATGCCTTGCCGATATTAAGGAGTTCAGAATGTGCTAGCCTTAATGTCGCCTTAAGAGCTTCTGTCCTTTCTCCTTTTTGGGCAGCATTGAGGACTTGTATTTTGGCTGCATCAAATTTGGAGTTTGCCTCACAAAAGGACTTGTCGACATTGGGGCAATCTTTTGGGTCTGGCAGAGCGGCTAAAGTGAATAATGTTTCCATTCCTTTGAACTTTTCAGATGGAGGAGCTGCAATGACCCTGTCAGCAGCTTTCTCGTACGAGGCAGCAATGCTAATAGCTTTCTTCTCGTCTCCTGCCCCCTTGGCCTTAGAGATAAGAAAGGAGATGGTGGTCTTGTATCCCAGCGCAGCCTTTTCAGCCTCTGACCTCTTGGCTGGCGTGGCGGCGGCGACGACGTCCTTGAGAGCCTTGTCGACCTTCAATTGCATGTCGTTGATGCTCTTATCAGTGGCGGCGCTCCATTCCGCCGGCACTGGAGCGGCTTCTGCAGCTATGATATATAGAAGCAACGATACAAGTAGGAGGATCTTGGCCATATGGAAAGTTTTGTCTATACTAGCAAGCAATTGGTTTAGAGGCAGGTAATGCAAAAAGGCGATGATGTTGGTCATGGATGTTGTTCAGTTGTTCATCTTTTTAAAGATGGACAGTGATTCTATAAATATGCATGCTTACCTGCCAGAGAGATTTGTGTGGATGAGCGTTTGATACGGTGGATCAAAAAATGGCTACCTCATGCATGTGCAAGCCTAATATTTGTGAGGTACCACACTATTCGCGCCCACCTCCTGTCCTCCCACCATTTTATTGACCAACCCCATGTACTTCTTCTCGCCACTATACCCATCATGGCCCTTTGATGCATGGGATGTTAATGTGATTGGCATAATATATAGACCCACCATCCTCTTTTGGGCATTTATATATCCTAGCAACCATTGATTATTTCTCAAGATGGGCGGAAGCAATCCCGCTGAGGGAGCTAAAATCCAACAACGTCATTGACTTCCTAGAACGACATATCACTTATCGCTCTTGTGTCCCTCGCCAGATAATATCAGATAATGGCAAGGCTTTCACTGCCACCAAGAAAGCGAGATTCATCAGCAAATACAAGATATCTGCCGCCACTAGGCTCTCTGTGCCGCCGACCGCCTCCGCCACGCTTAAGGTGACCGCGTGCGAGCGCCTAGGCAAGTATGACAGCTGCATGTCTGCCTTCTCCGCCATCTCTGAGGAGCTTCGACGCCGCTTCTGCGTCGTGCACAGTCGGTGACAAGGAGGATGGCTGCCGACAGAGTGCCGCAGGGAGGGGTTGACGATGGCGCGGCGGCAGGAGCGGTGGCTGCTTGAACGAACCTGCGTGGTGAGGTGGGTGAGATCAGAGAAGAGATCCTCATCGTGCGGTGGTGGTGTGGACGTGGCGACATCAGCGTCGGGCCGAGCCGCGGGTGGTGGCAGCTTGGGGTGGGGGCCGAGCAGTGGCGGAAGCAGAAAATTTTGAAAGGAGGGCGGTAGACCAAAATCAACGTATATAAATTAGATAATATATTGAGTAAGTGTATGTTAGACTATCAGCGTATTTGGGTTACATGATTTTCGTTATCATCCGATCCTAAAATACCAAACATAGGAGCCATTTGGTTCGATTTGTGAGATAGAGCATTAGTCTATCACAAAGGCATGCTACCGCGGTCCTCCCAGCAAGCTAGTTGCAAACCCCGCAGGACGTAGACCAAACATGCTATTTTTTTGGGTTCACATATGCAACCACAAATTAATTGTAGCTCATTTTTATAATTCATAAAAGCTACCTATATAATTTAGTACATTTCCAATTCCCATTTTTAACTATTTGCAGTCCTTTGCACAAAGATTGTTTATAATTAGGCATAAGTGTTTGTGTCTTTTTTTGTCAGCCGTGGTTTCCAACAAAGGTCCAGGAGATATGATTTTTAAATTAGGTATACGTGATTAATTGTACACTTAACACAACAGATGAAATCCCCATCAAAATAGAATAGAATTGGATGGAGGTTTTGGTTAGGGATTTCATTAGCCGTGGGCTGCCTACTAAGTTTTGGTTAGGGATTTCATTAGCCGTGGGCTGCCTACTAAGCGATACAGTTGCTCTTCGTTTTGTGTTACCATAGACTGTAGCCTGCTGTCCTGCCATGGACCATCCATTCACATGCATATTTGCCTATTTGAAGAAAGTATCACTTGATACCCTGAGAGATGAGCCAACAACTGGTGCCGCTGAATTGAAGAAACAACTTCAGAAGAAGTAAAGTTGTCATATTATGTTGTCTGGGATGGAAGACAGATGGCACTAGAACTGATCAATGGCAAGTGGGACGACAGTTTTGAAGAAGCATTTAACTTCAAAGCTGAGGTTGAGAGGACTAATCCAGGTAGTCTGGTACAGATTGAATATGCAAAGGTGGGCAACAAGATGAGGTTTACAAGGATGTTTGTAGCTTTGAAGACGTGTAGATGGGTTCCTCAATGGGAGCAGGCCATTTTCAGGTGCGGATTCAACAGTTTTTACAGGAAGGTGGAGGGGGCAACTTGCATCAGCATGTGCAGTAGATGGCCATAACTGGCTGTTTTCAGTAGCCTATGGTGTTTTTGAATCAGAGTCTGCAGAGAATTGGCAATGGTTTTTTGAACAGCTACAACGTGCCATTGGATCTCCCCAGGACTTGTGATATCCACAGATACAGGGAAGGGCATAGATAGTGTTGTAACATCAGTGTTTAGCAATGGTGTTGAACACAGAGAGTGCATGCGTCATCTTGTGAAGGATTTCCAAAAGAGGTATAGGGGTGCTGTGTTCAAGGAACACCTCTGGCCTGCTTGCAGAGCATACAATAAGCAGCACTATGAGTACCACTACAACATAATGAAGAAGGCTTTACCAAATGCAATTGCTTGGATTGAAGATTCTCATAAGCATCTATAGAACAGATGGGAGTTCTCACCTTTGAGCAAGCGTGACTATGTAACCAACAACATTGCCGAGACTTCAATAGTTAGGTGAGAAATGAGAAGTCCCAAGGAGTAATCCAACTTATGGATAGGATCAGGCAAATGATAATGGAGAAAATGGACGTGAGGAAGAGATTGGCCAACAAATTGACTAATAAAATACTATCTCATGTCACTAAGGTGTTACATGGCATGTCCAGGAATATAAAGTATGTCATCCATAAAGGCCATGACAACACTGCAGAGGTAAGGGACCACTCAAAGCTTGAAGACATGGAGGCACAGTGTTGACTTGGATAATAGGACATGCAGCTGCAATAGGTGGCAGATCACAGGGCTACCATGCACTCATGCCCTAAGTTTTATCAACTATCTTCGCAATAGAAGTATGGAAGACTATGTAGATGACTACTACTCTGTTGCCACGTTCAAGAAAGCTTATGCAGGTGTTGTGATGCCCATGGCTGATAGGAGCCAATGGCCATGGGTGGACATGGGGTTCAAGCTTTGGCCACCATTACTTAAAAGGTCACCTGGCAAATCAAGGTCACGAAAAATCAAGGGGTTGAAGAAGGAGGAAAGATAACAAGACAAATGAAGTGCAAGAGGTGTGGCCAATTTGGACATATGATAAAGACTTGCAATGAAACAGTATATGATAGTGATGCACCCCCTCTAGCTCCACCTAAGCCAAAGAGAGTGAGAAACAAAAAAACGAGGACTACAAGCACTGCTTCAACAGCAATCACAGACTGGAGGATGCTTCATAACGGTTAGTGTCCATTTATTAACAAACAGTCTAGTAGCAAACACAAGGAGGTGAGCTTCAAACAATAGGCTCTAATGCCCTTGTAATTTCTGTTGAAATCTATAACAACTTACTTTGCTGCTCTTTCCTCACTTGCAGGCGCAAAAGACAGCTAGACCTTGGAGATGGTGCTTCCTCACCAATACCTGTTCAGCAACCAGGCAAGAAGAAGAAAGAGGTACAGGCCAAGGCAGCCAAGGCGCAGAAGAAGGTGCAGAAAAAGGGGCAAAAGAGGGGGAAGACTGTCAAGAAACACTTGTTACTGGATGTGCTAAACAACTGCTGAACTGATTCAGCAATTGTGTAATGATCTTTTGTGCTAAACTAGTAGCTAGGCCTGATACTATTCTTTTGTCGGTAGGCCTGATGTCAATTAGTTGGCAGTATGACTGATACTATTCTATTGAAGGTAATATGTAGCCCTTGCTAGGCATGTGCCTCAGACAAATTATTTACCATGTTATATTCATGTTTGTTGTTCTCTTTTTCTTTCATAAGGCACCACTTAGATTTTAAACGGCACATTGCAGACCAACATTGCAACACCTAACATTGTTCACTTCCCACTGCATACACAACCAAGTGTTCACTTAATACCATCTACACTAGGATTGATGAGTACAAATTTTCACTTAACCAACGCTACCATAAACACTAGGACTACAATCAACAAAATGGCCAAGCCAAGTAACAGCAAACGTTTAGCTATCCTATCAATTTTTGCACCAACCAACTTCTTGCTTTCAGCTGCAACCTTCATAGCTTCAAATGTGTCCTTAGCTGCAGTATTGAAAACAAACTCTGCATCCTTCATAGCTTCAGATGCATCGTTCAACGGGGTTGCACACCTTTCTAATCGACCTATGGCCTCCTTCAGCAACTAATTTGCTTCTTTCAGAAACATATGTCCATCTGTTGTCCTCATCTCTTGACCTCTTTTAACCTTCGGTGCAAAAGATGCAGGAAGAATCCCAAGGGAAACCAAGAACCCCACGTACTACTCCTCGAACATGTACATGTTGCATGCCATTGGAGTCTACAATAAAACACACACACACCAAGCTCAAACTGAGAAACAGATCCAAACAAGCAAGACATGCCAACAAACTATAACCAAAATCCACTTACATGCTCCATCATAGGACACTTGTAGAACCTCATCCCCATGCTTCCTTCCTTCTATGACAAGCGGCCTATCATCTTAGTTCCGCACTTTGAGCACCCCACCAAGGGTAAGAACTCTGCAGCATCCCAAAACTGATCTAACAATGCAGATCCAGATCCAGATGCGGCGTTGCAGGTTGAAGAGGATTGGGAGAACCCAGCCATGGGAGGAGTTGTATGCTAGGGGAGCAAGCATCAATAGCAATGGAGGAAGGGAAAGAACAATGGAAGAGAGAGTAGGATGGACTGACCTGGTTCCCGACGGGGAAGAAGATAAGGCTGGCTGGGTCCTATGCTTACTTGGTCGAACCAAACCATGGCAGCGGGTCACGGGTGCAAAAGTGACAATTCGCCTTGGTTTCTCTAACCCGAGCTGGGTTTATGATTATTATAATGGGCACGGTGTGCAGGAGCAAATAAACAAGATTTCATAATGGTACCGGGCAAATTTTAGATTTTGCGGTGTGATGTGGCCAATACCAGTTGCTGTGTCCAATAGCAAAATTTGCTTTTTTTTTTTTCTGCTATCTGTTTTCTCTCGCACCTGTGAAAGAAGGGTAAATTGGTACTTGTGCTATGCCGTTAGTGGCTGTTTAACCCACCATTGACGGCAGTGGTACAGGAAGAAGTTAAAAATGACTTTGATGATATATATGACATTTGATGTTTTCTGGGTGTAGATAGAGAATTCTGCTAGTATTCAGTGGCGTGTAGAGATACTACATACTATGCCGATGCTACATGTTGCGAACCACAGATAAGTCACTTGCCCTCGATCCCCGCGCCGGCGCCGCCGTGGGCGTCGTCGTCGTCGAAGTAGTCCTCCCTGACGTTGCAAGCGAGCATGTGGCAGACGATCCAGAAGAGCATGGCGTCCAGGTTGAGGAACGCCGCGCCGCCGAACACGCCGGTCGTCGTCTCGGCGGTCGGGCAGGCGTATGCCAGGTCGCGGTGCACGTTCCGGGCGTGGTGCATGGCCTCCGCCGCCGTCGCCCACACCGTCGTGCCCGCCCCGGCCACCGTGACGCCCCTGCACGCACGCATGCATCAATACCAGTACGTGATCGTGATAGTCTTCGAAGCGATCGATCGCGTGTCAATTTCTTGCATCTTCGGCCGGCTTAATTATTTCTTACACTGCGATGTGGAAGAAGGCGTAGAGCGGCGTGTGCCCGAGGAGCGTCTCCCTCGGGATGCGCCTGCCGCCGTAGGGGAAGAAGACCGCGAGCGCGCCCAGCCCCGCACTGCACGCCGCGGCGAGCGCCGACAGCGCCCCCAGCGCCACCGTGGGGTCGCGCGGGAACCGGCAGACCACCACGTCCCGGCCCAGGATCGGCGTCCCGAACGGCGGCTAATTAAAGATCGATGGAGAGAAATAAGGATCAGAGAAGCGTCTCGTTGATTGATCATTTCAGCAGGCAAGCAATGGGCGGCATGCATTTGTGCAGAACTACTCAAACGACGCAGAATAAGATGCATTAATTGTTACCACCTTGTTGAGCTCGGCGAGGATGGCGAGGACGAAGGAGAGCACGCCGAACAGCGCGGTGGCGAGGCCGAGCTGCGCGCTCTGGCTCAGCGCCATGGCACCGCCGATGACGATGACGACGACGACGACGACTGGCCGACGATCTATCGCCTGCATCGGTGACGATGGCCGGTGGGTGGTCCTGCTGCTGCCTGGATTTGTCGGCGGCCGCGGCTCAATTGGAGTCCCTGAGGATCGAACCAGGTCGAGATTAACGCCATGTTATTACGCACGGTCGGTCGGCGTATAATATTTTTCTTGATCTGTCGTGGATCTGATTATTAATTTGCAGATAATTAAAGCTTGTTGCAGAGATAGATCACGCGAGCAAATTAAAATGGAGGTTTCAGGAGCGATGCGCATGAATGGTAGAGAAGATCGAGGAAGAAACGAACCAAGAAAAGATGAGCTTAATTTGCCCGTTTACCTCATTGGGGATGGTTCGAATTGTGAGGCCCTCCAACTGAGCGGGTAAATTGCTGTGCATGGGGCTTGCCCAATAAGTAGGGGGAGTAAAAAATTGTGATAGGAATAGAGAGGATGACAGGTGGGTCCAGGTCTCCTGACCCTTCCGTAATCTCTAATGACCGTCGCCAAACAAAATTTGGGGCGTTGCAACTTTGCGGGTGCTCTGATGGACTGACGGTACTGTATTAAAACTGCAGAGTACGTAGCATGAACAGGGTATTACTGTTCTTTTAGCCGTAGCTATGCATGCTAATACGAGAATATGCTCGAGTGCGCTAACAGGGAAAATATCGGGATAAGTCAATGAATCGGAAGGCGGAAAAATAGAACGGACCGAGGCTGAAAAGGTCAATGAATCGGAAGGCGGAAAAAGAGAATGGACAGAGCGTGAAAACAAAATTCCGTTGCCGGGACTCGAACCCGGGTCTCTCGGGTGAGAGCCGAGTATCCTAACCAGCTAGACTACAACGGATGCCTGCTAGCCCTTGTTTTCCCTTTTTGAAAACGAGCATTTGTAGCAGAACCAATACGCACTTCGCCCACCACCCTGACACACAGCCCAAGGAAGTAAAAGGAACCGGGACGAGCCCGGCAGGCCATCGTCGGGGTCAGCCCAGGCACCCGTCTGCTGCTTCGTGAGCGCCGCCTCATCCGTGGTCCGTGGACCGTGGGCACCATGCTCGATCGCTGCGGCCCGGTATCTCTTCTGCTGCCGACTGCCATTTGCCAAAGGGCCCAAAGCCTGAAAGTCTTTGTTAAAAAAAAAAAAAAAGACTGAAAGTCTGAAACCGTTTCTCTCACTTTTTTCTAAAAAAAAAGAAAAAACTTTTGTGTCAAAAAAAATCCTGAACCGTTTCTCGTTGTAAATATCTGAAAAGGAAGAGGATTACACATGACAGGGCTGTTTACTGTCGCCGTTCAGACTTCAGGTATTTATGTGGTTATTGTACACGTTAAGCATCAGCTTACATCAGACTGCACAATCCCCTGGGCTTTGTCACGACAAAGCACGCACACGCGCAGTAGTACATGTATTTCTGTTTCGCGCTGGCCGTCGTATGCGATGACGACATCCATTCCATTTCGCGACAGAAGAAAACCCAGCGACCACAAACTCAGCAATTACACTAATAATCGTATCTAGCACTAGCGGTACTATGTAATGATCACGTGAAAGCCGTTTGACCACGCCAAATTCCGACCTCTTTCAATCGTGGAGCTCTGAATATTTGGAAGAAAGCTCTGAACACTGCCTTTTTCTTTTCTCATACAGTCATATATATGCTGAAGCGAGTATCCTGAAAAAGTCTGCATCATTTACCATTTGCTCAGTGGCTCCATGGCACACCCTTTTGCCGCGCACGCATGCTGTCATGGCCGCCGGGTGCCCCAGATTACTAAACCTGCATGTTGGTGAATATTCCGGCCTCTGTCATTCTTTACACGCCCACTCGGTCGTCAGCTTTAATTTTTGTTTTCGTTGGAATTTCTGCGCGCGAGGGCTTCCTCTGACCTTGAATTGTTCGCATATAGTACAAAATCCCGGCCTGCACTGTTTTTTTTTTAAAAAAAACGTTAACCGGGCCAATGAAGCCATATGGTTTCCAGCATCGAGATCCCAGGAGTGCGCCAAGATCGCGGTAAGCTTTTGCCGTACCCCTGCATCAAGAACCCGCGAATTTTTAATTGGTTTAGGGGTTTAATGGTTTATTAGTGGGCAACCTCTTAATTTTGTATTCGGGAGTCAAAATTAGCATCTAGGACAGGCCCCTTTTTGCCCCTGCCATGTGTTCTTTCCCGTGCGACCGATACCGCGCGAAAAGGCCGGGCCATCATTTTTGTTCTTGCTGGTTTCTTGTATACTTATAAGTGATGCGACGAAAATGCGAGTGATGAAACACCTCACATGATTATTCCTGCTTTCTTCTCACTTCCACTCCACTGGAGAAAGTTACTGGTCCCTCCAATGTGGAATGCCTTGTTGACCATCCGGTATACTGGTCATCATATAAAAAATACAGCAAAACATTCGCACACAATCTTACGGAGGACAGCAAACCGTTTACACATGCAGCTTGTTTAACCCTGTGGGCTGTGGTTATATATATATACATCTTCTTAAATGCTATAGATTTCTCACCATCACCGGCATGTCAGCCAACAGAATTTTGCACTAGGTTCGTACACTGATCGCAAGCACATATTTGCAATGCAAACTTGAACCACACAAAAGCTTGTAGTAGCAGTACCGAAACTGTAGTTAGACTTGTAATCATAGTGAGATTAACAAAGTTATCTTCGTCAGGTACTTGGTATTAGCGGCCGACAGAGAATCAGGCCGCCACACTCCCCACCTCTAGGGGGAGGAGGCGATCGATCGAGAGGCGGTCAAGTGTCCCCTCACTCTCGCGCTACAACGCCACGCATAGCCTTTTTTGGCTAAAGTAGTTAGAAATTCCAGAGACGCAGGGAAGTGCAATGCTGGTTTGCTTAGCCCTCCGCCCCTCCGCATGGCTGGTCTCTTTTTCTAACAAGTCCTACTGTATAGTAGAGTAGATTGGAATCAGTCATGCTTTCTCTCTCTTTAAATTCACTTTATCCTTTTTCTCCCCTGCTTTACCTAAGTTTATAAGATTTATTGCGGGGGTATCCTCATCTTTTTCAGGTATTCGTACATCTGAATTTGACTTCATCAATTGTCAGATATATAAGTAAAACTCTGCATGTTTAATTGGCCAATGTATTCAGTTTTGTTTGAGCGATACAATTGTGTGATATATAGGTTTTAACCATTGAGTTAGAGTGGTTGGTATAACAATGTATGTAAGTATTACAAGGAACCACTTGGCTGGCTAGTGACTATAAGCAATGCATAGGACTGTAGGAGGCAGGCCAAGGGTAGAAAGGCTTCCTCATTGCTCCTCTCATCATTGAGTTGCAACACATTGCATTGGGGTTCTGATTCCCCTTTGACCGATCTTCGATTGATATATCCTGGCCTCTGGTGCTGCACTTTTGCCAGGCGTCTGTTGCTCCACTCCACTGACGATGCCAAATTGCACGTACTACTCAATATATATCCAATTATGCATACGACGATCCAACGGACAAAGAGGCCGCTGAACTCTAGTTCATTGGGTGTTTTGTGCCGCGCCTCTTCGATCTGATGCCGAGCTAGCTACGTTTCTAGGCACAATTGCTGCTTTATTCCTCTGATGATACCGTGTCAAGTACCGCATTTTGAGCGGTTTGCGATGGTCAAAAAGGTCAGGTACTGAAGATTGGCTGTGTTTGCGATATAAGGAATCAACTTGTGACTTCAGAAAGATCGAGCAGGGTATTAGTCTGGGACAGGGTAGTGACGAACAGAATTTCCTGAAAGATTTTCTCGGTGAAATGTGGAGCTGTTCTTGAGTTCATTGTATACTTCTGGGTTCGTAGAACTTACCAGGGTTAGGCTAGGGAGTGATGGCTTCAAGCAAACAAGATACCTTCAGCATCCAGACGACCATCCGTGTTCTGCATTTAGGGTAATACTGCAACTTTTTGCCGATCACATCAAGGCAAAAAGTTGTTCCCATGTCCAGATTCCCTGAATAGTTTGCGTTTTTGTGCTGCCTCTTCCATCAACTTCTTTTTTAGGGAAAAAAAAGGAGGAAAGCATGCTTCTTGAAACGATGAATTTCTACTCCCTGAAAGGCTGCTTACCGATCAGACTACGTTACTGCATTGAGGAAGCTCGATTTAATTGACAATATTGAGAGCAGGTGAGCTACAAATCATTTTGGCCAAAATGCAGAATTTTCCACGTATCATATGCTTATCTCCTGCACAATCTATTACCTAGTATATAGATTGTGCAAATGCTCGGGCGAAGACACTAGTTCTTATGTTACCGTCCGGAAAAGCCATACAAGAAGATAGTGAAAAAAGTAGTACAACTAATTGGAATCTTTCAAAAGCCCTGTTAAAAATATTATACAGTCAGAATGGTCTTCAGATTTTGGAGAGAGTATACAAGTACAATTTCGAGACACACTATGGGTCTGTAGCTGGAAGCCTGACTCTACAATACAATAACCAACCTTGCCTTTAGCCCTTTAACACACTTTCTGTCTTATACAGGTCACAGGTGCCTTGTTTATTGTCACAATCATGGCTTGCCACGCATTCTTAAACCTTGGAACCATGTAAGAAACTCACTTCTGCATCATGCGCAGAAGTCAGTTTTCTGCCACACTCCATATGATTCTGGAGGCATGCAGCTCTGCAACTGTTATCTGTGACAGTGACAATCACCATCCACACTTCGGAATCTTCGGGGCGGCACACGGTTCAGCGCTCAGTGGCCTCCGAGATCAGCTCGTTGTCATGCCACTAAGCTAACCGCAGCCAAACACATGCACCAGCACTATCAACTGCAAATCGCCAGCAAGACAAATCAAAACAGCACACATTGACACAACACTAGACAAAAACATGGCATTAAAAGTTGCACCCACTCAGATCTCACAATTCAGGTATGTAGAAATTAAAGCAACATACACTAGGGCCAAACTTTATGGAAGATTGCATTACGAAATAAGGTAACTCGGGAACACACAGGGAACAAGCTGTTCTTAGTTTTCTTACACGAGAGGTGCTTTTTCCATCTCTGTGTCTTGTTTTTTTTACTACTCCTAAGACTACGATGCACTACGGCGCAAGAAGGTCAGCAACGCCACTCTGACCACCGCACTGCCGCCTCCGCAACGGCAGCCGCCGCTTGGTGCTCCCTGCCTTCCTCGCACCAGACAGCGCCAATCAGAATGCACCCTGACCCTGCTGCATGGTGGCCCCTGGGCCAGGTCAGGTCCCAGAGCACATGTCAGCAAGGCTGGCCCACAGATCCTCTTCGTTCATGTCGTCGTCGAAATCAAGAAACTGCTCATGCTGCTGCTGGTAGTGATGGTGCCCATTGGCTGCAACAGCCGCGGCTACCGGTGTTCCCCACCACCATTTGCCATCGTCAAATGTCGTTGTGGTCTTGCCAATTTCCCTGCACTGCAGGCTGTCGTAGTCGTAGCGGCAGCTGCTGTTGGTGATGGTGAGATCGTTGTAGTGGAAGTGCTCGTAGCTGCTGTTGTCTGGGGCCTCCCTCTCGTGGCCTGAAACAGCCTCGGACTCTGTCTCGGCGTTCCTCGCGAAGCGGCCCTGCACCCGGGGCCTGCTATCCGCCAGCGTCTTCCTGCAGGCATACTGAAAAGGGCCAGAGATGGCGAGTAGCAGATGCACGCGTTAGAAGATATGTACGTATTGGGCATGGAATGCGTTTACAGGTTGTGTGGTGCAGGAAATCATCACGTACAGTGATCTTTTTGTGGAAGTTCCTCTGGTTGCGCTTGGTACGATAGCGCTCGATCTTCTCCTTGCGTTCTTCGGCGCTGTAACGCCCGATCTTCTGAGTGAAAGCACCCCCTGCATCCTGGCCGTGTGTGTCACCTGAAACTGGTGGCGGCGGTGGAGATGGCGATACATTCATCACCTGTTTGTTATGATTGTATCAACATGGGTCAGAGGTGATTAGATCTCTGTTCATGCTCAGTTATAAGTCCAGATTGAGGCGTGTTGCATTACCTGGAGGTCACCAGTACTGAAGACACGCCGCATGGCTCCGGTGCTGAATTCCAAGAGGTCGCCAGAAGATGAGGAAGGGGAAGAAGGAACATGAGGAAGAGATAACTGGCATGCTGAAGGAGGGGAGCAAGAGAAGGGGGCATTACTGCTGAGTTGTTCAGGGAACTGGAGGTGAATAGGGAGGAAATGTGAGCCGATGTTCCTATCCATGTAGTAGGAAGGTAGGGAAGAGGGGTATGGAGGCGGCGCTGAAGCAGCAACATTGGGAGGAGACAACAGGCCGCCGTTGTCGTGGAAGAAACCTCCACGAGGAATTTCGGTTGGAGCCGTGGGCACAGCGGAAGAGAAGCTCACTGCATGGTTCATGGAGAGGTCACTGTAGTTGGGTGCCGACGACGATGAAGGGTGGAACATGGCTTTTGGGTGTGAATCCCTTTGATGTGTTTGGGGGGTCAGTGCAAGTGAAGGGGGTTGGTATAAAAAGAGAAGATTTGATGCACAGTTCAATATAAACCAAAGGTTAGGTTTGTAGGGCCACTCCATTAACAAGGCAAAGAATTACTAGTATACCAGCTCAGCATGCTAACTACAGGCTACAGCTGACGGCCATGTCAAAGATATCATCTCATCTATGTTGAATAATTTAAATGTCTCATTTACACCATGTAAACTTTATGGGGCCAATTTGGCAATCAGATTGGCTTATGAAAATATTCTTATGTAGAAATTTCTGGCAAGGCAAACAGCTCATTAAAAACTTCCTCTTCCTATCTAGCAAAATCATAGGAAATGAGATTCCTTTTCAGAAAAGGTAAGAGAAGTTCAAAATACATCTACTTTTATGAAAGATTAAAAGTTTATGCCGAATTGAACACCTTTCAAGAATGGACAGGTGTCAGACTTGTAACTAGGAATATGCTCCGACCATATATGCATTAATAAACACAAAGTTGATCCCAGTGACACTGCTGCATAAGAAATAAAGAAGGGACAAAACAAAATACGTCTTTTACCGGACATTTTTATACAAGCATTGACCTTTTGCAAGTGCAGATACATCAAACAATCCTTACTCAGGGCATATATTAACATTTTCTAATCGGATGTGCATAATATTGAATTCTTTGTAAGAGATGGACAAGAAATCGTAGCTTTTCTTTCCTGAAGAAACCCGCTAAGAAAATGATGTAGCACTTCTTCAAAACCTACAGAACAGTTCCTCTCTCTCTCTCTCTCTCCCCCCCCCCCCCTCTCCCTCTCCCTCTCTCTCTCTCTCCCTCTCCCTCTCTCTCTTCCTCAGCATAAGCAACTTGCTGAGGACAAGAACAGTAACTAAAGATGAGGTGGAAAACAAATATGTAATTCACATCTACATTGTCAACAGGATCCACTTGCAACATTTAGCTAGCAAGAAACTGGAATAACGATGTTGGTTTGACAAGAGGCATAACAAATGCTGTCTCTCTGGAAAGAGCAAAGAACTAAAAGAAATTTGATAAAGAAATGGGCACAAAAATGAACAGGACAGGCTGCAAGAGCTATTACCCATGGTCCGATCATACATTGCCAGATTTGTACACTCAAGATAAACTCAAAGGATGAAGCATGTGTGTGCGCTTATCTTTGGGGCTGCAATTTCTTTTGGTTTTGGATCCTTTTCTACCTTTCTTTACTATCAGTATCAGGGCTATTCCAGCACTTGTATTATGCATTCAAATGCGTTTGTCCATATTGTTTTATATGTTTCAATGAAAATAGGTGGGGGCCTACCCTCACAACTTAAAAAGAAAAGAAAAGAAAAAGGATCCGCTTACAAAGACAACAGGTCCAGTAACTATCATATGGAAGAAAAAAGAGGCGTAGAAGATAAGCATACTGTAATTGGTTATTGATACTCTGCTTGTTGGGACGAAACTCAAACCCTCCTTAACTAGACTTTAGAGGTTAACATGCAGGCACTATCTTCATTTCTGTTCAATGAGGTTCCAGTTATGTAGCAAAAAATTAAAGTAGCTCATGAGTTATGACAAGTCTTGTTGAAGCTAGTATAGTTAATGGTTCATATGGATGTTTGCAAGGTAGCTCCATGATCCCTATAGAAGACATGTACCATCTCTAATTTACCAAGCCATCTCTAATTTGAGTTTGGCTTTTAGAAAAGTAGGAAATAGGAAGTAGGAACCAGCCACTTCAGGAAAAAGGAAAAGCTGATGGGTAGATCAGGAACGGACAAAAGTACAAAACTATTCCTGATAAAGCAAACCATGCATGGAACCGATAACAATAAGTATTTTGTGGATAGAACAGGACTGGCCCTCTCTAATAACTGATAGCACATATGTCATCTCATAGAAAGTACTAAAACCTTCAAAAGCATCAAAGGTAGCATTATATTTTGTTTTCCTAAAGCATTGATTTGAAACATACCTGATCAAGTCCATCTGATGTAAGATATGGCAGGCTCATTCCATGAAAACAGTAGGAGTAGCAGTCCTAATCTTTCTTGCCTTAAAAAGGCTATAACGAATGCTGAATGCTATCAGAAAAGCCAGGGTATAGGGAAGGGAATTTCTAGCCAACCTTACCCTTACTTAATTTTGTGATGAAGCTAGTTCAAAGTTCAAACCCAGGACCTCCAGGCTACAACTGCCACCTGGCCAACCCTTCACATCTTTCTTGCCTTCTTTAATAAAATAGTAACACCCTTAGTTTGTTAAGAGACTTGGCTCTCCTTTTTATTATGTTAACCAAGTATAAACAAGAATGGAACCAACACCTCTACCAACTTGACATCCATTGCCATGACACACAGAAAAAATGTAATGCAATCTGAATGTAAGATTGCTGTTGAGATCATAATGATTCTTAAGATTGCATGGCCTGAAAAGGCATTCTGATGGTTACTGGGAACTGAAAAAAAAAAACACACCAACTGAAAAGCATAAATTTATTGTGCATACAATTTCTTGTAATTGAATACCCATCATCAAATCAACATCAATTTGGTACTTTGCTAACTAAAGATATTGAGAAACAGGGGCACCAACAGAGTTTCTTCCAGTACCTTGAGCATTTTCATCAATTTCAGATTATACTTTTCCATCAAATTTTGTTCTGAGAGGCATGGAGTGGTTACTGCTAGTTCTTGACAATGTGCCTCCTGAGGAACACTTGCTGCTGCTCATGCTCCTATGGCGCATATGGACAGTGCTGCTCATGCTCCTATGGCGCATATGGACAGTGCGGAATGACATAACCCATGAAAACCTGCAGCACCAATCGAAGCCTCTAGAAGATTTCAGCTCAGCTATGTGAACTACTTGCAACTCATCAAGCAGAACCCTAATGCAAACATTGAGAAAGGTAAGGAAGTGATCACTTGCTGACTTGCACTCGACAGAAGAAGTCACGGGTGGACCGGGAAGCCCAGCCCTATCATAGCAGGAATGAGCAAACAATCACAAACCAAATTTGATTTAAGACTTAAAGCCTTGTTCGGTTAGGGAAAAATCCAAGGGGATTGGAGGGGATTTAATCCCTTTCTATTCAACAATCCACTCTAAAACCAGGCCAACCGAACAAGGCCTAAGAGATGAAGGTCTTTTACATTTAAGGCCTAAGAGAAACCACATTTTTCACATATGAATTGTCATGTACATTGAGATCTCTTTAGCATTAAATGTCAAAAAACAATGTGCCGATACTCATCTACGCCCAGTCTTTGAGCCACCATGTTGCTTATACACCCCAGGACCCATGCATGAAAAGAGTGATGGTTTCTTTGGCTTTGAGCCAAAGAGAAAAGTTCTAAGGGGCACCCCAGCTTTTGTAGACAGGTTCCGGAAGTTTTGTTGGGCTCGGTGGCTTCTTGCAATAGATACCTCAAGATTCTCTCTGAGCTTCAAGAGCACCCTTCCAACCTCCACTTGAAGGCCTCTTACGTGGTCGATCCCAGCTTCTAGCTCCTTAGCAACTTTGTTATTCTCTTGTTTCATATTAAGCACCTCTCCTTGGAATTTAGCAGCTTGGAAAGGGTTGAAATGAACTTCATCACTTTTATCCAGTGTTGTGATCTTTGAGATATCTTCTTGTATGCTGCACAGTGATGAGAATCTGTTCTCTAATTCTCCTTTCAATAACACATTCTTTTCAATCCAAACTTGAAGATCTGTATTTAGATCCCGAAATTTCTTTTCTAGTACTGCGGACTCCAGCTTTGCTACCTGATAACTAGCAGCAAAGCCATAAGTGCCCCCCTGTTCCTGTTCATCAGTCAGTTTGTGCATCTCAGTTTTCAGCTTGTCAAAGGATGTTTGGAAATTCCGTATTTGATGATATGATGTGCTGAATCTCAACCAGAAGTCTAAGTTCTCCCCCAATACCCTGTCGATCTCTGCTCTAAATTTCTCCTCAGCAACCGAACAAGGTAGTGAGTCATCAACTTGGCATTGTTTAATGTATTCCTCTATCTCAGCGATCTCTTTGTCTTCTGTAGCAGGGTTGGTGCTTTTCTTGGATGTTTCTTCCGACTTTTCTATGCTCTCAGTAATAGAAGCATTCATCTTTCTCTGCAAAGAACTTAGCATGCGCCTAAGAGAATGGATCTCCTCATCTTTCGTTGCATTGGCACTCTTAAGTTCCTTGAGTTCTGACATTGCCTCAAGATGATACTCTTGATTTCTCTTCTCAATTGCTGAAAGCTTTTGCTCTGTATCCTTGTAGCTCTGATGTAGAGATGCATAATCTTCTAATGGAATCTTATCCTCACCTTCAGATTCTTTTGGAACTAATTGTTTCAGGGTTACAGAGCCTTCCGAGATTTCATCATGTTTCTCAGTTTCACTTACAGTGCCATGCAAAGAATTCGGTAGCTCCTTTGGGACAGACAGACTTGTTGGTCCAGAGTTGTCTTCCAGAGAATTACTATCTTTGGAGTCTTGCAAATCCACAAAATCACTGATTTCTGGTTCAGGAGAATGTAATGTTTCAACAAATTCAGTAAGTTCATGTGAGGCTTCAGTCATTTGTTTAAAAATGTTTTCTGTCCCATTTTGTACAGACTTCCAAATTTTCCGTACTTCTTGCAACATTTCTTCAACTTTCTTCAACCTGTCGGCCAAGTTACTGGAATCAACAACCAAAGCCGCTTTGTCTTGCTCCAAAGCATGGAGGCGCTCATTAAGGCCATTTATCTCAGTCCTCATTATATCGATCTGAGCATTCTGTGAAGTACTAGCAAGTTCAAGGTTAATCACCTTCTCCACAAGTCGGTCAACCTTATCTGCTAATTCTGCGACTGACAGCTCTGGGTAACGCTCAATTATTTCTTTGACCTTTTGACATATTTCCTGGAGATCAATCCTGCCCTCATTCAGAGCAGAATGGTCAGCATCCTCAAAGGGCAGTGCATGGACCAGTTCTGTGTCATGGTGATCATGCCCATCCGTTTGAGCATGAGGCAGGCCACATTCACTCTTGAAGGTTTTCAGCTTTTCAATTGCCTCATTGGCTCGTCGAAACTCCAACTTTGCCTCTTCAGTCGATCTCTTTTGCTGGTCCTGCAAGTTCACCAATGTGTCCTCACATGACATAATGGCTTGTGCAGCCATCAATGCCCGAGCCTCATTGTCTTCAATGGCCGCACCAGTGCTAAAAGCATCTTGCAAACTGCAGACTTCATCCTGCAACTCAACCACCTGTTTCTCAATGTCCAGATACTTGCCTAGCGCACTGTCGTAAGAGGTCTTCAAGAACTCTTTCTCAGTCTGTAGCGCCAGGATTTGTTTCTGCAGCTTGTCAATCTCTTCCTGTGCCTTCTCCTTGGTCATGTTGGAGGTGACCCTCCGGTGTGCCTGGGTGCCCCTCTTGGGAACCGGACTGGTGCCCCTGCTCGCACTCTGTGACAAGCCTTCGAGCGCAGGGAATTTGAAGTGGCTGAGATCAAACCCACTGATTGCCTTCGGGAACCCCTCACCATCCCCCTCTTGCATTGAGAACTGCACCTGGTCGGGGAACACGGTGGCAATGGTGTGGTTTGCCTTGTGCAGCTCACTGGATATCCTGTCAAACCTGTCCGCGAGGGCCTGGTAGGATCTGAACATCTCCTCCACATGGTTGATGAGCTCCGGACGGCTCTTGAAGTAGAGCTCCGCCTTCTTGCCGAACGAATCGGCGTCGGCCCCAATGAGCTTGAGCATGGCCTTCACCCTGTCCTCCATCTCTGCACAACAAAAGAAAAAGAGGAATCATTAAACAATGTGCAAATATGAACACGTAATCATTGTGGTGACAATTCTGGAATTCGACGGCCCAGCATTTCAACATGCCAACCAACACATGCTATAAGGATCAAACAGTAGTGGCCAGACATGCTTGTCTCCAACACGGACACGGCCAAAGCTGACACCACGAGAGCACAAATAGCCATCTGCACGAGATATCTAGAAGGAACAATGCCACCAAGTTTTTGACAACAGAGAATAAGGCATCCTACTCTACCAAATGGCAAAGAACAGTGCCCCTGTAAATGAATCCCTAGCAAGCGGATAGCGTCCACTTTTTGTTGTTTTCTCTGTGTTTCCCTCTCTTGTTGGGTCTGTGGTCAATTTGTAACTACACTCTTTCTTCAATGAAACGGCGGAGCACCTGCTATTGCCGCTAAAAAAATGGGGCCGCTTACCGCCGACGGTTGTTTCAAGCCACTTGGACTGGGTGGTGCGGATGTGCGACGCCCACCACCAGGAGTAGGCGTTGCTCGCCGCGCGCTGCAGCATAGCCGGCCGGGTTCACGCCGCGGCGCGGCCGCCCGCTCCCCCTCCTCTTCCTACTCCGCGTCGTAGGCCGCGCCCTTGCCGCTACGTGGTGGCTGGGGCGCCCTGCGCCGATACGCGACGAGGGTGTGCCGCTGCGGCGATGGATTTCGGTGGCCTCGGTCCGAGCCGCGGGGGGCCCGGGGCAGAGACGAAGAGGGGGAGGTGGGTCGGTGGCGGGGAGCGGCATAGCGAAATAGGGAGGCCACGGGGGCGGTTCCTTTCGTGCGGTTGCCGAGGCCGGGCGAGCTGGCGGTGGTGCGCGGGCGGGCAGCCGGGCGCGACGCGCGCGGCCGGTGGGCGCGGACGGACGGGCGCGAGAGGCGGGCGGCGCAGCTGGTTTCTGGGGCTTCCGCGCGTGGCCCGCCGGCTCCACGCACGTGGCTAATGCCGGCGCACGACTGCCTTTGGAACGTGGGTTTTTTCCCCACCTTACGTTTATTTTGAAATAAAACTGTTTTTTCATTTCCATATAATTTTTGTAAAATTTATTCGTTGTAAATGAGTCCCTCCGATTGGAAACTGACGATTTTTTAGCAAACTTTTATCTTGCACGGGTATGACAATGAATTCCAAGGTATTTTTTGTATTAATTCAGTAGCAAATTTGAAAATTTATTGTAAATGTGTAAATATATGTGAAAAACTTGAAGGCCTTTTTAAGTCTAGTCGTGTATCCAGATTTAAAATATATCCTCATAGGTGTAAATTTTATTTCCTTTCATACTCATTAAAAACATGTATGGACCCATTAGAAATATTCTTATCCGTAGTGCCAATATTAGCCGTCCAAACCCTGTTCTTTGATGTGTTCTTGTTGTCCTATGCTCCCCGATGTGTCCTCGTGTGATGTTAGAGCTCGCCACTTGGTTTGCGCCAAAAGCGATCACAAAAGCCAAGAAAGCGGAACCCACCATTCAGTGTTGCTGCCCCAAAGCACCTCATCGAAAATGCCGCCTTGCCTCAACATCATCATCCGCAAATGCCTCGATCTTGAGCTCACGCTTTTCAGAGGCTTCGATGAACTCATGTAACACGAGTAGCAAATCTCACGGGTGAGGTTGAGGTAGGCTTTGGCAGCGTACCTTGCTCAATGGAACTACCATGGGTTACAACGCTGCGGCCTTGAGCCCTACTACACATGACAGGTCGAGTTCTTACACACGGGGAAGGGTAGGAGAGACCACATGGTGTGCGGGTGGGCTGGGTGGAGGGAGGTTGGGAGCCCTTGCCACATCGCATGAGGGAATGGCCATCGCATATAACGGATAATGGTGTGGAGAGCGAAGGCGTGTGGACTAAGGGCTTGTTTGGTTGTAGCCCTGGTGCCAGGCAAGGTCACCAGGCAACCATCATGTCCTCACGCAGTGAAAATCAGAGGCCTGAGAATTGAAGTTGCACCAGGCAAAGTTGCCTAGGGACAAAGCAAACAGGCCCTAATAGCCAAGAGAGGGAAAGAGACTTAGGTGGCCATCTAATTATGGCAAAATATATATGGTTTGTTGATGGATAGGCTATTGGTTGTTGATGTGGGGGTTGTGCCACTGGGAAGGATATATGGTGGTTGAGCCTTTTACTGACTAGCCCTTAACCGTGTCGTGCTGGCACTACCCTAGCGCGACAATGGTGACCCACATTGAGCTATGCCATCATGAAGACTACTCCAACCATGCCACATCATGCATGAGCATTGTGGACCGTGTCGTGCCTAGTGTTGGCTCATGAAGCTCATCTCACTTGGCCGTCTATACACCCATCTCTAATCCACATTGTAACATCCATGAAAGTTTTTGGTGACCTCCTAAGCCGCCAAGACAAGGGTGCTCACTTAGAGTCCTCCGTTCGCCATCTTCGACGTGGAAAAGGCTTAATTCATGTACAATCCTTCCCTTAAACCTTTCACAACTGGATGGTAAGCTCCATATAGATCACTTGAGTCACTAGGTCCGTCTATGTGATATCAATCACCAAGAGCAACAAGCTTGGGTTTTCACTTGATCAACCCTTCGCCGGCATGGATGCAAGTCTCTTAAACTCTTACCTCAAATGTTGAAGGTGGTTGGAAGAAGTTG
This sequence comes from Paspalum notatum, assembly GCA_022530915.1. Classification (NCBI taxonomy): domain Eukaryota; kingdom Viridiplantae; phylum Streptophyta; class Magnoliopsida; order Poales; family Poaceae; genus Paspalum; species Paspalum notatum. The sequence goes on from CM039692.1 coordinate 34,264,809, forward strand.
AAGCTCAATAACTCTTGAATGTATAAGAGGGTGTTGGAGCATTGAGAGTATCCAAATGCGAGTAAGGGATGCGCTTATAAAGGCCACAACCAAAGATATTTGTTGCTAGATTGAAGTAGCTAGAAATTCACAGTATGCGCTTGATAGTGTGGTGTTCATACACCGCCTTATCACTAGACACGTTGTGTACACTTATTTCAATTGTGTACTTCTATCTAGTGTCAGTGTTGGACTGTTCAAGTCGTTGAACATGCAACTTGTGGGTCAAATTGCCCGATGTGTTTTTCGAATTTTCAAACAATCATTGTTAAGCCTTTTTTTTTTCTCCTGGCTTGACGTTTGCACACTAAAATTGTCTGGTATATCGATTTTTGCTCTCAATGGACAATCCAATGTCACATAACGCCCAAATGGTTCTCACCCATGTTTAGGGGATGACACCACATCCTAGATTGTGTTAGGAGCATGTAGAACTCTACTAGAGTGCTTTGAGGACATCTTCCTCTTGCATATTTGGTGTACATGAGTGCTAAAAGACTTGTTGGAGTTAGCCTAAGAGTTGTAAGGTGTCGTAGAGCACCATACAACGAGATCCCTACGGAGCTAAGCTCATCGATGTACAATGTGACACGACTAAGAAAGCTATGCAAAGCCTAGTGTTATAGGCTTATAGCACATGTGTGTTTGGAACACATCGCATGCATACATTATTTCTTCACCAATAATATTTTTCTTTGTGTAAAATGGTTTTCCTTCTTCTTGAATAAATAGTTCTTTCAGTTGAATCTTTTCATTCGTAGATATTTGTATAACTTGAGGAAATATTCCATCAGAATTAAAATTTTTGGTCTCTGATTACATAAGAGACAAATAGCGTCGTACAACAGTCAGCAGGTAAACACGTGACTGGTTTGTTATGCAAATCCAACATACTCCCGGTTTCGCAATAGTTGTGGTATGAGTTTTATGTAGAAGGATTAAGGAGCATTAAAGAGAAGTGATTCTTTTATTAAGTACAACACTGTTCCTGATAGCTTGCACCCCGATTGCTGGTATATTTAGATAATGTTTGTAATTGGGTGTTGTAGCCATCGATAAAGAGCAAGGTCTTTGTTGGAGTGCAGGACCATAGAAATATAGGAACAAAAAAATCATAGAAACAGAGTGCACAGATATGTCGAATCCTACGGATTGAAAAAACATAGAAAACTAAAAGAACGAGCCTTTGGATAAAACATAGGAAAATACAGAATTCGACGAGAGAGAGTGGCAAAGGAAAATTTTCAAGAATTTCTCCAAAATTCTTATGAAACAAATTATTCCATAGGAAAACTTTGTAGGATTTATGGCTACACAATTTATGGTTGCACAACCCTTTGTTTCAAAACGCTCCACAAGAAAATTTTCATATCGATTCTAATCTTTTAAAATTCTTCATTTATCACTTGATCCAAAGGAGGCCTAAATGATTAATAAAAATTTCAAATGTGAGAACTATAACTATTTTAACAAAATTTTGAATTGTAAAACTACAACCCTTCTGAAAAGGATGGAGTACTATTTTCATTGTGGGCTTCTCCGGACGAATGTCCCGCATGCAACACATGGAGTATTATTTTATTTTTGTTCCATCTTCGTTTAGCCAAGTAGCAACATTTTTTTGACACAAAATAAACAGTCTATTATATACCTTTATAATCAGAATGTTATTTTAAAAATGAATTACATTTTTGTAATTGCATATTTTTTAAATATGACACAAGATCAAATCCGTGCCAAAAAGTTAACGGCACCATGTATTAAAAATCAAAGGCCAAATTTACGAGAGCTACAAGGTTAGCCTGAGTTAGAGATATCGATGGGGAATTCCCCGTTGGGGAATAGCTCCCCATCCCCGTCCCCACGACGGAAAAAATCCCCCGCGGGGATCTCCACGAACGCTGGCGGGGGACATTTTTTCCCCATCCCCGTTCCCTGCGGGGAATAATCCCCGACGGGGATCCCCGTTCCCGCTTAAATTGTAATTAATATGTGTGATGCTCCAGCATCTCGAGTGCATTATCATATCTCAATCATGCACTAAGCATCATTTAGCATCATGTGATTGCATATAATTAGGCTATGACTTGTTTGGATGAGATGGAATGCTTGAAATCTGAATTTTATGCATGTGTTCTGCTATGTTCTTGTTCATAAATCCAAATCTATTGGGATCTAGGGGAAACTCATATTACCAAACTTGTAGATAATGAAGTTTTGAACAACTTTCACAATTGGGGTTTGGCCAGATAATGAAGGCTACATAGGGTTTGGAGTCTTTCTTTGTCAGTGCAGAAAACCAACTCAAATCAGCCTTGTTTAAAAACCATAAGTTTGCACAAACCTACAACCACTTTCATGCAACACTTCCATTGAATAAGTTGTAGGTATTGAAATTCTAAGCAAGTTACCCAAAAGGCACTTTGGGTGAAAAGGCTTGGAAATAGGGTTTTTCCTTTTTCCAAACAATAAAGGTACCCTGTCCTTACCTAGGGCTGATCTCAAAATTTGAATTTAAACCATATTTACACTTTGGATTCTGGAGTTGAGCCTATTGACAAACTTGTAGAGTTCAAAGAGTAGAACATTTCTTCCAATTGGGCTTTTTCCAAATTCGGCCTCTAAATACGCCAAAACAGCGAATTACCGAAGGAAGGAAAACACATTTAAATTTCTCCAAAACCTACTGTCACTGACGGGTGGGGCCCGCGATCCGCGCGACGCGCATGGCGCGAACGCGCCGCGTGGCTCGCCGGCGTACAGGGAGTACGGCGAGCCACCGGCCGGCCGGCCGCGCGCGTCAAAACGGACCGCGCGCACCCCTTTCCCAAACCCTAGCCTTTTCCCCGCACTCCCGTCCCGTTTTCGCCCCGCGCGCGCCGCTCAAACCCGAGCCGCCATTGACGCCGGCAAGCTCGGGGCCGAGCTCGCGCCGCCGCCTCCCGGCCTCCCCGAGCCCAACCGACCGCACCACCGCAACCGCCGCTCCACGCCGCCCATCCCCCGCTAACCCTCGTCGTCGTTCTTCCCCTCTCCGACGAGATCGACGCCGAGCTCGCCGTCCGCGACGCGCGGGTTCACGCCGACGCCGCCGCCGTTCACCGCCGTTCCCGCCTCAACCCCGCCTCCGCCGTCGACGAGATCTAGCCCAGGGTGAGCACCGCCCCCGCGCGCATCCCCCGCGCCCCTCGTCGCGCCGGAGCTCGCCGGCGCGCGCGCGCCGCGCCGCGCGGCCGCGGCCGGCGCGAGGAAGAAGACGGGGGGCCGGATCTTTTTAGATCTAGCCCCCGGACTTTTCCATATTTACAACCCGGTCCTCCCGCACGGGGGCTGAGTCTTGCAGATCTTACGCGCTAGCCCCTGTAAACTAGGGTTAATTACGTAGAGGTCCTTAGATCTGGGTTTTTCTTTTTCTATTTACCTTTTTCTCGGTTTGAACTTTGAAAAATCATATAAATTCAAAGAAAAATCCAAAATAGACAAACTCAGTACATATGAACTCCTCTTGAGTAGATCTACAGGCTAGGTATGATGTGGTCATGTGAAAAGACATTTTTACCTTCGGTTTTATTGCATGCATGTTAAAGCAAAATAAATACCAAAAGTGGGGTAAATGAACTTCAAATGAGGTGAAACTTGGATAGTGGCCTGTCTAGAGTATTTAGACAGTGTATGAAATTTTGTAGCCCTAGCACTGCTCATTTACACACTGTTTTTCCATTTCCATGATAAAAATGTGTATTTATGGTAATGGGAAGTAAGTGCTAAATAAAAGGTGGCTAATATGAGCCCTTGATACTTTTCTTAGATTAGTAATAGCAGGTTTAGCTCACTGGTGGAAAATGAGGCCATGCATGTGGGCTTTGCATGGTGATTTGAAAATGGCAAAATATCGCTTGCTAAACTTGATAAATGGAAAAGACGGCCTTGGGGTGCTAAGAAAATTTCACAAGAAATATGGTGGCTTGTACATGGTGTCTAAAGTCCAGAAAGTATATAGGTGCAAGCCTTATATACTGTTTTGTCATGCATGTCCATTTCCTCTCTAATTAAAAATGACAAATAGATACCCTGCCAAATGGAAAGTATCTCAGTTGTAAATTTTTGTGTAAGTGGTTTATAGTCTATCATAAGCACTGGTCAAATTCCATGGTCCGATTCCCTTTCTATAATTAATGAGAAATCCGAGAAGGAAAAGGACTGTTAAATTGTTAGGTTTTTAATAAATTCATTTTTACTCCAGTTGGGCTGAAATTTTGTCGGTAGCTTCTTGTACATGATATGTGCAAGCTGTATGAATTTTAAGTCAATTGGAGCAGTAGAGCTATTTAAACTCAGAGGCTCGAGTAAATGGAAAAAACGACCAAATTGTAAATGGAAGAAATGGTAGATGGGGTCAAAAAGGCCACATCGTATAAATGCATGGTCATGACATGGATACATGGGTTACGTGGTTGTCCTTGGTTAAGTTTAGATGATGGGCTGTATGATTTCATAGGAGAGTTTGATTTTTCTCCCCCTCGGGAGATAGATCGTTAAATAGAAATGTTTACTTACTTTGCCCTATTTCCACTGCGGGTTATATATTTACTGCGCTCTGTCCTGCACTGCAATCATCGCACTCATTTTGCATATGATGGCATGCATATAGATCACGGGATCGAGGAGCAGACGCAGGAACAGCCGCTGATCGAGGAGCCAGAAGACCAGGAGCCGGACCCGCAGCCCGAAGAGTACCCGCAGGCCGCACCTGACTTCGCATCCGAGGAAGCTAACCCTAGCGAGGAAGGTAGGCAGGACCATATTCTTCCAGCTAATATTGTTTTATGATTACGCATATGCATTAGGTGTTGATTGGAACCCCATTGCATTAGACCCTTGGCCGCCCTGGCCCTAGCACCTACACTAGGTACGTAGGACGAGTTGCCTAGAAATGATAGGCTCGACTAGATACGAGTGAGAGGTCACTCGTTACGTAGGTGTTTTGAAAAGAAAGAGAACATTGTTTATGCTAAGATGGTATTATGATGAGGATTAATTGGAGACCGGGCGGAGATTAAGTTATATTCTTGCGGTGTGCGTTGTTGCGGTGTAATGGCTCCGCCCGAGTCGCATAAGGCCCGTTCGTTGTTCGCCTGCTGGTTGGCATACCATTGCTAAAGTGCTTACCCGGTTAATGGGGCCGGTGAAACCTTACTTGTGCCATCCGGAGAACAGAAACACGTTCCTACCCACTGGTTGAGAGGAAGGTGGCCCGGGGGAGCTTGGTACTCATGACGGGGAGCCCGAGATGTCGGCAGGCTCGTCATGGGGGCACAACCCGGGAGTCAGGTGCGAGGCGCTGCTGTAGCTGAGTCCCCTATCTCCTTTCTTTTCAATAGTGCATAAAATATTGTATGAACTCGCTCAAAATTTTTTTTAATGCAAAGGCTTTTCTTTTGTGTCCCATAGATGGTTAGGACCAAGCAGACCGCGTGTAAGGCCATGGGGGGTAGGGGCGCCCGCTCCCGCCAGTGACCCACACTCCACCCCTGGTAGAGGATGGGTTACTCCACACTCGCTGCCGGGAGGACTGCACCCTCTCCCGGATCCGCCGGGAGGACTGCACCCTCTCCCGGATCCTGTGCAGAGCCCTGAGGCGGATGGGACGCCGCCCCTGTCCCTTCTACTCCGTGCAGACAATGCACGGGCAGGGGAGCTGCTGGGCCCAGGTGGTCCTTCCGCACCCGAACTCCGCGAACCCACACACCATCGTGGTCTATGGGGCGAACGAGGAGGAAGCCTATCTGAAGGCAGTTATGACAGCTATCACTTTTCTGAGCCCCGAGGAGGATGCGGGCCACTCAGACCTGCGTTATCTCCCCATGCAGGAGATGGACGACGAGTGGGTCCGCGGCCACGACATGCTCAAGGCCCGCAACGACACACGACCCTATGCAGCATGTATGGGGTTTGCTAGTGAGATGCACAGGATGTATGACCGCGCTGAGGGCAGGAGCCGTTTCTACTTTCACAGGCACGCGGAGGCGCATGCTCGAGTGGAGGAGCTGGAGGGTCAGGTGGCTCAGCTACAGCAGCGCTTCGCGGTGTACGAGCCGCCTCCAGCGGAGCAGGACCCTCAGGACAGCGAGTCCTCTGAGCCGATGGAGATGGAGGAGGAGGGAGAGGGCTCCGTCCCCACAGGTCGCTCTGCAACTTAGAGAGGAGTGGTGGTGATGAAGGAGGATGAGGCGCTTTCGTGAATCGTTTAGCACGTTGATAGCGATATTTTGTATTACACCGCTCCGTGCATTTATGTGTGGCTGTACTAAAAACCTTGATGAGATGTGAGAGCTCATTCGTGTATGCCATTTGTGTAATGATGGACACCTTGTTATGTGCCCTTTGACGGTTGGTCGCTGAAACCACCATCCCACTATGTAATGATAAGACCTTAAGTAGTTTTCGAACTTTTAAATCTCATTCGAAGTCTATCGTACGTTCTTGAATGGCTGGAGTAGGTTGAATGGATGAAATTGACTTTGTATCTCGTTTTGGGATACAGCGCTGGGGGGATAGGTGCACTAGTGTAGCTCTTCCCCCAACGCCTTGAGAGGGGGATTAACTATTTATTGCAGATTATATGATGTCATATTGCATGATTTCATGTATTTACAATGCTGTCCGTGATGCTATGATTTTATCAACGCGTCACATTGCAATAAGGTATTGTGAGATTAAAATCCGGTTGATCTCCCTCTTGCAGATGGTGAACACTCGCAATGGGCAACACTCGGGGTCGGAGCCACATGCGAATGGCGCTCCACCCCCACCGGAGTTAGCCACCCTGGTCGTGCAGCAGGCGAGCTGATCCGCCTGCTCGCCGAGGAACGCCAGGGCCGTGGCCAGCTGCAGCCGCGGGAGCCCAGGAACCGAGGCATCTCCTACAAGGACTTCGAGGAGCTGCGACCCCCCGTTTTCACGAAGTGTCCTGAACCTCTGGACGCGGATGATTGGCTCCGCACAATTAGGTCCAAGTTCACACTCCTTCCGGAATTGACCGAGCAGCAGAAGGTGCGGTTTGCCGGGCAGTTGCTGCAAGGACCAGCAGGCGCGTGGCATGCCAGAAATGCAGCGGGCTGGGCATGAGCCCACCTGGGAGGAGTTTACCCAGGCTTTCCGGGCTCACTATATTCCGGACAGCTTGATGGAGCAGAAGAAGCGGAAATTTCGAGAGCTTAAGCAAGGCAACAAGACTGTGATGCAATATGTGCAGTCTTTCATTCACCTTTCACAGTATGCACCAGAAGACGTGGCAGATGACCCCCGCCGAGCAGCTAGGCTCTTGAACGGCCTTGACCCCACTCTCCAGACTCACTTGGGGCGCCGTTACCAGAGTTTCACTGATCTGGTGGACACCGCACTTGACATGGAGAACCGTCTCCGGGTCGCAAATGAGGACCAGAGGCGCAAGCGTCAGGCTAACACGTCTGCTGCTGGGTCCTCCCAGAAGCAGAAAGCAGTATACAGACCTCCACAGCAGCACTACCAGCAGCCACGCTTCGTGGTCCGGCCAAATCAGCCGGGCTGGGTTCACAGGGCACCACAGCAGCAACAGCGCCTTACCTCGGGCACGCAAGCTCAACTCTCCGCACCCCGTGTCCCCGCTATCCCAGGGCCCGGAAATCCCTGTTTCAACTGTGGCAAGACAGGGCATTTCAGCAGAGACTGTAGGGCACCCCGCAGGATCCAAGGGCCGAACCCTGCGGGCGGCAGTCAGCAAGGCAAGCAGAAGGGGGCCGCACAGAAGACTGGCCGTGTGCACTATATTCACATGGAGCAGATCCCCGCTGGAGTGCCGGTACTCGCTGGTACGTTCCTGATCAACGGTCATCCGACTGTCGTGTTATTCGATTCGGCCTGATCAACGGTCATCCGACTGTCGTGTTATTCGATTCGGGGGCCACTCATACATTCATTAGCAAAACATATGCACAGAAGCATGGCTTAAAAATGTACAAGTTAAGGGAAAATTTCCACATCACTGCCCCAGGGGCTCCCATAGATACCAGTCTGGGGGTTAGACTTTTAAATTTGGAGATTGATGCGAAAAGTTTCATCATCAACCCCGTGGTGCTGCCACACCAAGGGATTGATGTTATATTGGGGATGAACTGGATGACGGAGAACAACGCCGTCCTGGATGTTGGCAGCAGGACAGTGCAGTTAAGGTCTAGAGTCAGTGGCAAGGTTTTACGTGTGCATATGCCAGACATGAAACACATGGTGGCCGCAGTGAATGCAACCGAGATTGATGAAATTAGAAAGATCCCAGTAGTATGTGACTTTCCGGACGTATTCCCGGAGGAGCTTCCGGGTCTACCTCCGGATAGGGATGTGGAATTCCGCATAGATCTCGTACCTGGTACTGCCCCTGTCTCCAAGAGACCGTATAGAATGGCACCTGAAGAACTGAAAGAGTTAAAGATACAACTGCAAGAACAGCTAGATAAGGGGTTCATTCGGCCTAGTTCATCACCTTGGGGTTGTCCGGCTCTCTTTTTAGAAAAGAAAGACCAAAGGGGTAAAAGGCTGTGTGTGGACTATCGGCCATTAAATGCTGTGACCGTCAAAAATAAATACCCAATACCACACATTGACATTATGTTCGATCAGTTAGCTGGGCGAAGGTCTTTTCAAAAATTGACCTAAGGTCTGGCTACTATCGGATAAAAATCAGAAAAGAAGACATACCTAAAACAACCTTCTCAACCAGATATGGACTATATGAATATCTAGTCATGTCCTTCGGTTTAACCAATGCACCGGCTTTCTTCATGTACATGATGAATTCGGTGTTTATGAATGAGCTCGACAAATTCGTAGTGGTGTTCATTGATGACATATTAATCTACTCCAAGAATGAAAAAGAACATGAGGAACACTTGCGGATAGTGCTCGCCCGGCTAAGAGAACACAAGCTCTATGCCAAGTTCAGCAAGTGTGTTTTTTGGCTGAAGAAAGTAGGTTTCTTGGGGCATGTTCTATTAGAGAAGGGGGTAGCGGTCGATCCTACCAAGGTAGAGGCTGTCCTGAACTGGAAGCAGCCAGAATCAGTGACCGGAATCCGGAGTTTCCTTGGTCTAGCGGGCTACTACCGCCGCTTCATCAAGGACTTCTCCAAAATCGCAAAGCCAATGACCTCGTTAACAAAGAAGAATGTAAAATTCATATGGAGTCCGAAGTGTGAGGAAGGATTTCAGGAACTAAAGAAGTTGTTAACGACAGCACCCGTGCTAGCCCAGCCAGAAGTCACAAAACCCTTCGATGTGTATTGTGACGCCTCTGGCCAGGGGCTTGGCTGTGTCCTAATGCAAGAAGGGAGAGTAATCGCTTACGCTTCCCGCCAACTAAGGAAACATGAAGCGAACTACACAACCCATGATCTTGAGCTAGCCGCAGTCGTACACGCCCTGAAGATATGGAGGCACTATCTGCTGGGCAACACTTGTCATATCTACACTGACCACAAGAGCCTCAAATACATCTTCACACAGCCCGAATTAAACATGAGGCAAAGACGGTGGTTAGAGTTGATAAAAGACTATGACCTGGAGATTCATTATCACCCCGGGAAGGCGAATGTGGTAGCTGATGCACTAAGCCGTCGGGCTCATTGCAATGTGATTGAAGCTCGGCCCACGGCAAGAGTGATATGTTGGGAGATGGATGAAATAGAAATGCCAACCGAGCAGCTAGTCGAACTCTATAGCCTCATCATTGAACCGACAATAAAAGACCTAGTCATTGCAGCACAAAAACAAGACCCGGGTATGGCCCACATTCGTGAGGGTATTGATGAAGAGAAGAAGGCTTGCTTCACACTAGATGACCAAGGGGTCCTGTGGTTTAACAATCGCCTAGTAGTGCCAAAAGATATGGAGTTGCGGAAGAAAATACTCGACGAAGCCCACACCTCCGTGCTTACCATGCACCCAGGCAGTAATAAGATGTACCAAGACCTGAAACAGAAATTTTGGTGGACTCGCATAAAGCGGGAAATCGCCAAGTATGTGTCAGAATGCGGCGTGTGTAAGAGGGTGAAAACTGACCACTTAAAGCCGGGTGGTATGCTTTAACCCTTGAACATCCCGGCTTGGAAGTGGGAAGATATACACATGGATTTCATGGTGGGATTGCCTCGCACTCAGAAGGGGTATGATTCCATATGGGTGATTATCGACCGGTTTACGAAATCGGCCCATTTTCTCCCTGTAAAGACAGTTTACCGTGCCAACACGTATGCCGAGTTGTATATAGCAAAAATTGTCTCCTTACATGGTGTCCCTCGGACCATTACCTCAGATCGGGGCTCAGTTTTTGTGTCTCGCTTCTGGAAACAACTGCAGAATGCCTTAGGAACAAAATTGATTCATAGTTCGGCATACCACCCTCAAACCAGTGGACAAGTCAAAAGAGTAAATCAGATCGTAGAAGACATGCTGAGGGCATGTGCCTTAACTTATTCCACAAAGTGGGATGAGTGTTTGCCCTTGGCAGAGTTTGCATACAATAACAGCTACCAGAAGAGCTTGAATATGGCACCTTTCGAGGCCTTATACGGCAGAAGATGTAGAACACCCCTCAACTGGTCCGAACCTGGGGAACGCGTCACCTTTGGCCCTAATTTGGTAATCCAAGCCAAAGAACAAGTAAAATTCATACAAAGTAACCTGAAGAGCGCACAGTCCAGGCAAAAGAGTTACTCGGATAGGAGAAGGAGACCGCTAGTTTTTGAGAAGGGTGATCATGTATACCTTCGAGTGTCACCGATGAAGGGGGTACATCGCTTTGGGGTAAAGGGAAAGCTAGCCCCACGGTATGTTGGCCCGTTCAAGATCACCGAGCAATGTGGATCAGTGGCTTACCGGTTGGAGTTGCCACCACATCTTGCGGCGGTGCACGACGTGTTTCACGTGTCACAACTTAAAAAGTGCTTACGAGTGCCGGAAGAAGAAGTCGACACGTCTCAAGTTCAGATTGAGCCTGACCTTACCTATGAAGCCCGACCCATCAAAATCCTAGACCAAAAGCAAAGGTCAACACGGCGTAATACTGTCAACTTTTATAAAGTGCAATGGAGTGATCACTCCGAAGAGGAAGCAACGTGGGAAACTGAAGAATATCTACAAACTAAACACCCGGGTTTTCTCCCATCCACTTCAAACCAGTATGTTTTAGCTAACACTCCTTACGCACTCGTTTACTTTAACTATTCCACCCACATCACATCAAAATCTCGGGACGAGATTTCTTTAAGGGGGGTGGGTTGTGATGCTCCAGCATCTCGAGTGCATTATCATATCTCAATCATGCACTAAGAATCATTTAGCATCATGTGATTGCATATAATTAGGCTATGACTTGTTTGGATGAGATGGAATGCTTGAAATCTGAATTTTATGCATGTGTTCTGCTATGTTCTTGTTCATAAATCCAAATCTATTGGGATCTAGGGGAAACTCATATTACGAAACTTGTATATAATGAAGTTTTGAACAACTTTCACAATTGGGGTTTGGCCAGATAATGAAGGCTACATAGGGTTTGGAGTCTTTCTTTGTCAGTGCAGAAAACCAACTCAAATCAGCCTTGTTTAAAAACCATAAGTTTTCACAAACCTACAACCACTTTCATGCAACACATCCATTGAATAAGTTGTAGGTATTGAAATTCTAAGCAAGTTACCCAAAAGGCACTTTGGGTGAAAAGGCTTGGAAATAGGGTTTTTCCTTTTTCCAAACAATAAAGGTACCCTGTCCTTACCTAGGGCTGATCTCAAAATTTGAATTTAAACCATATTTACACTTGGATTCTGGAGTTGAGCCTATTGACAATTGTAGAGTTCAAAGAGTATAACATTTCTTCCAATTGGGCTTTTTCCAAATTCGGCCTCTAAATACGCCAAAACAGTGAATTACCGAAGGAAGGAAAACACTTTTAAATTTCTCCAAAACCTACTGTCACTGACGGGTGGGGCCCGCGATCCGCGCGACGCGCATGGCGCGAACGCGCCGCGTGGCTCGCCGGCGTACAGGGAGTACGGCGAGCCACCGACCGGCCGGCCGCGCGCGTCAAAACGGACCGCGCGCACCCCTTTCCCAAACCCTAGCCTTTTCCCCGCACTCCCGTCCCGTTTTCGCCCCGCGCGTGCCGCTCAAACCCGAGCCGCCATTGACGCCGGCAAGCTCGGGGCCGAGCTCGCGCCGCCGCCTCCCGGCCTCCCCGAGCCCAACCGACCGCACCACCGCAACCGCCGCTCCACGCCGCCCATCCCCCGCTAACCCTCGTCGTCGTTCTCCCCCTCTCCGACGAGATCGACGCCGAGCTCGCCGTCCGCGACGCGCGGGTTCACGCCGACGCCGCCGCCGTTCACCGCCGTTCCCGCCTCAACCCCGCCTCCGCCGTCGACGGGATCTAGCCCAGGGTGAGCACCGCCCTCGCGCGCATCCCCCGCGCCCCTCGTCGCGGCTCCGGCGAGCCGGAGCTCACCGGCGCGCGCGCCGCGCCGCGCCGCGCGGCCGCGGCTGGCGCGAGGAAGAAGACGGGGGCCGGATCTTTTTAGATCTAGCCCTCGGACTTTTCCATATTTGCAACCCGGTCCTCCCGCACGGGGGCTGAGTCTTGCAGATCTTACGCGCTAGCCCCTGGAAACTATGGTTAATTACGTAGAGGTCCTTAGATCTGGGTTTTTCTTTTTCTATTTACCTTTTTCTCGGTTTGAACTTTGAAAAATCATATAAATTCAAAGAAAAATCCAAAATGGACAAACTCAGTACCTATGAACTCCTCTTGAGTAGATCTACAGGCAAGGTATGATGTGGTCATGTGAAAAGACATTTTTACCCTCGGTTTTGTTGCATGCATGTTAAAGCAAAATAAATACCAAAAGTGGGGTAAACGAACTTCAAATGAGGTGAAACTTGGATAGTGGCCTCTCTAGAGTATTTAGACAGTGTATGAAATTTTGTAGCCCTAGCACTGCTCATTTACACACTGTTTTTCCATTTCCATGATAAAAATGTGTATTTATGGTAATGGGAAGTAAGTGCTAAATAAAAGGTGGCTAATATGAGCCCTTGATACTTTTCTTAGATTAGTAATAGCAGGTTTAGCTCACTGGTGGAAAATGAGGCCATGCATGTGGGCTTTGCATGGTGATTTGAAAATGGCAAAATATCGCTTGCTAAACTTGATAAATGGAAAAGACGGCCTTGGGGTGCTAAGAAAATTTCACAAGAAATATGGTGGCTTGTACATGGTGTCTAAAGTCCAGAAAGTATATAGGTGCAAGCCTTATATACTGTTTTGTCATGCATGTCCATTTCCTCTCTAATTAAAAATGACAAATAGATACCCTGCCAAATGGAAAGTATCTCAGTTGTAAATTTTTGTGTAAGTGGTTTATAGTCTATCATAAGCACTGGTCAAATTCTATGGTTCGATTCCCTTTTTATAATTAATGAGAAATCCGAGAAGGAAAAGGACTGTTAAATTGTTAGGTTTTTAATAAATTCATTTTTACTCCAGTTGGGCTGAAATTTTGTCGGTAGCTTCTTGTACATGATATGTGCAAGCTGTATAAATTTTAAGTCAATTGGAGCAGTAGAGCTATTTAAACTCAGAGGCTCGAGTAAATGGAAAAAACGACCAAATTGTAAATGGAAGAAATGGTAGATGGGGTCAAAAAGGCCACATCGTATAAATGCATGGTCATGACATGGATACATGGGTTACGTGGTTGGTCCTTGGTTAAGTTTAGATGATGGGCTGTATGATTTCATAGGAGAGTTTGATTTTTCTCCCCCTCGAGAGATAGATCATTAAATAGAAATGTTTACTTACCCTATTTCCACTGCGGGTTATATATTTACTGCGCTCTGTCCTGCACTGCAATCATCGCACTCATTTTGCATATGATGGCATGCATATAGATCACGGGATCGAGGAGCAGACGCAGGAACAGCCGCTGATCGAGGAGCCAGAAGACCAGGAGCCGGACCCGCAGCCCGAAGAGTACCCGCAGGCCGCACCTGACTTCGCATCCGAGGAAGCTAACCCTAGCGAGGAAGGTAGGCAGGACCATATTCTCCCAGCTAATATTGTTTTATGATTACGCATATGCATTAGGTGTTGATTGGAACCCCATTGCATTAGACCCTTGGCCGCCTTGGCCCTAGCACCTACACTAGGTACGTAGGACGAGTTGCCTAGAAATGATAGGCTCGACTAGATACGAGTGAGAGGTCACTCGTTACGTAGGTGTTTTGAAAAGAAAGAGAACATTGTTTATGCTAAGATGGTATTATGATGAGGATTAATTGGAGACCGGGCGGAGATTAAGTTATATTCTTGCGGTGTGCGTTGTTGCGGTGTAATGGCTCCGCCCGAGTCGCATAAGGCCCGTTCGTTGTTCGCCTGCTGGTTGGCATACCATTGCTAAAGTGCTTACCCGGTTAATGGGGCCGGTGAAACCTTACTTGTGCCATCCGGAGAACAGAAACACGTTCCTACCCACTGGTTGAGAGGAAGGTGGCCCGGGGGAGCTTGGTACTCATGACGGGGAGCCCGAGATGTCGGCAGGCTCGTCATGGGGGCACAACCTGGGAGTCAGGTGGGAGTGAATCGAACTTGGGATGGGACAGGTGGAGGAGGGGGACTATATGTGGGAAAGCCGTCGTGTGAGTAAGCATATGGGCTCCTGGCATTTTTAGTTATTTCCGGGAATGAGAAATCGATTCGAATCGCTGATGCTCACCAGGTGTGAGAATGCCAAATACCGCACATGGGCAACGTAGTAATAACTCTAATTTGATGAATTATGATCCATGTTTTCGAATGCTACATGCTTGACTATGATGTGCTTTCTATTCATACAAGTTTTTATGAATTTCTCTATTGCAATTGGCTCGGTTATTATGAAGGGATAGCAGCTGTCAAATCCTGCTACCCTATGATCATAACTTGTTATAAAAGCAATGGCTAAGGACCAACTCTCTAGTAAGCAAGCTTTGCGTCAGCCGTAAACCCCATCCATTAAGACCTACTGAGTAATTAGTACTCAGGGTTTGCCCCCGCTTTTGAGTTACAGGTATGGAGTTACTCTTCTGTGCCTGTGTTGGCGGAGGGACTTGTTATCATCAGGAGTAAGAAGCGTGTTGAGCTGGCAAATGAAGTGACATCAGTGGGCATGATGTTACTTTACTTCTGCAAGTCTTTTGGTTGTTATGAACTATGATGGTTAAAGATTTCCGCTGCGAGGCTCTATTTGAACGCTAAGTTACGTATGAGACTATGTTGAACTTCATTTTATTTCGAACTGGTTTGTAACCTAACTTCCTATGTAACATCTATTCAACTGCCTGTGATGATGTAACTGTTGTGGCTCCATCGAGGGTCGAATGCGTGTGATGTCGGTTCCTCTGGGGTTTTGGTACGAATCGAGGGCCGAAGGCGTCTCGACGGATGACCGGGTTTAGTACGGTCTAAGTACACTGAGAGCTAATGGTGGCAGGTGTACTTAGCCCGGATTAAATCGGCGGTTCCGCCACAATATGTATGTCATTTGTTATTATTATAAGTATTATCACTTATACGTATTGTTAGAGATAAAAAATCATTTTATGTGCATCAAAATAAACACATTTGTACGATAAGCACAAGGTAATTATTTATTTTTATCATTAGCTATTACAAAAAACGTCATTGCACACAAGTTTAACAGGTCCCCGCGGGGAACGGAGACGGGGAATGCCTCCCCATCCCCGTCCCCGTTTACCCATCACGGGGAGAATTTTCCCCGTTTACATCCCCGCGGGAGAAGAAACTCCCCCATCCCCATCCTCTAGTAGAGGAATTCCCCGCAGGGAATCGGGGATCGGGGCCCCGTTGACATCCCTAGCCTGAGTCCAACAAATCATCTGTATAGTCGTCCATAGTACGAAGACAACACTATCTCAACCATAATAATAAGATGAAATGGATCAAATTTGGTTGAATTTCAACAAAACTTTTGAACGGTTAAATTCAAATCAATTAAAGATAGGAGGCTAAAAAGAAATAACTGGGATGGACAGGGCCTTTCGCCTAAAACGTGCAGCGGTAAAAAAAACTCTGGGGGCAAAAAGCTAGTAGTACCACTACTGGCGCCAGCCCACGAAAACCGCGCGCCCCTTCCGCCAAATTTCAAGCTCGCGCCTGCGTACGAAATTTCAGACCCGCCCGCCAACTCACCGATCCGCGCCTCACGCCACGTCACCGATCCGTGACCTCCGTCTCCGCCTGCCCATCCCACCCGTCCATTCCCTCCGCATCCAACGGCAGCCACCGCTTCTTCCCACCTCTGTGCTCCTTTTAAACCCCGCCCCCTCCGTCCCCAATCCCCACTCCGAGCACCACCAATCTCCCCTTCCAATCCCCACCTGCAACCCGCTCCTCCGAGGGATCCACCGCTCCGTCAGGTCGTCGGCAGCCATGTCCGGGCGCGGCAAGGGAGGCAAGGGGCTCGGCAAGGGCGGCGCGAAGCGCCACCGCAAGGTGCTGCGCGACAACATCCAGGGCATCACCAAGCCGGCGATCCGGCGGCTGGCGAGGAGGGGCGGCGTGAAGCGCATCTCGGGGCTCATCTACGAGGAGACCCGCGGCGTGCTCAAGATCTTCCTCGAGAACGTCATCCGCGACGCCGTCACCTACACCGAGCACGCCCGCCGCAAGACCGTCACCGCCATGGACGTCGTCTACGCGCTCAAGCGCCAGGGCCGCACCCTCTACGGATTCGGCGGCTGAGGCCGACGCGCCGCCTCGCTGTGTCTTACCCTTCTGCAGTTCCCGACGTTGTCTGGCCGTGCTCACAAGTCAAGTCTTGCGGTCAAGAAAGTTTCAGGAACTGTCATGTTTAGTGCAAAAATCTCTGGCTGTAGTAGGTTTATCTGAATCATGAGACCGTAATGAAACTATGCTAGCATCTGATTGATGTTGGGAATCAAAGCTTGTTGTGTGGTAACTGTGATTCTTCTATACAAACAATGCTTATTGTTCTGTGAATCCTGTGGTTGTGGGTCCAAATTGGACCTGCTCCTGGTTGTGTTTCTTTTGCTGTTGAAATGTCGATTGTTCAGAGGAGTTAGGTCCTCTGAACAAACCTTACTCCTGTACTGATTGATTTGCATCTTGTTTAGCAAGACAGCATTTGATTTTGCACTGCATCTTGTCAGTATCAAAATCATGTTCAGGTTCAACGGGATTGCACTTGATACGTTGGAATTGGAAAAGATGCCAGGGAGTGTCAAAATACTCAATGGTACTGGTACAAATTCTTTTCATTCTCTTCATGACATGACATGAAATGGTTGAGAAAATGCCTGACGAAGGGTGATCTCGAGCAAAGATGAATATCAGTATCTCAATGGTGGTGGAACATGATCAAGCTAGATGAACATACTGCATAATCCATAATGAAAAGACATGACGGGGCAAACACAGCTTACTGTATTTATCAAGCTAAATAGAATGCATTATGATGACTGTGTTCATTGATGTAGTATCTAAAATATAAACAAAAAATCTGCTCACGAAATGAAAATAATACTAGAAAAGGAGCATTATCCTTTAGATGGACAAAGTTCAAAAGACAGATTACAATATTCTGATGCACTAATTACACTCCATTTGAAATCTACAATTACAAGCCACACTCATGCACATCAGGCACCAAGTAACATATGTTTATGTATTGAATCCCTAATACAAGTGAGAAATCTCAAAATTGTACCAGCTGCCAACTTCAAGAGCTACATATATGTATTGAATCCCTGATACTATTACAAAATTGCAAACACTCGGGATGCAAGGTACATGTACATAACAGAAACAGAACCCCTATCATTAAATAAAGCAGTATTAACACAATTAAAATTCACCAGTCTTGTGAAGATGTACACCTACACTGCTGCACAGAAATGGAGAGGAGCTAGAAAGTATGGGCAGAAAGATGATAGAACGAAGACAGCAAATTCCTCTATGAAAATGTTTGGACAATATTGTGGACATCTTGCATCTTGGTTGAATGGTTGCGCGTTTACTCTGTTTGGAGTTCAGTAGACTTGAAAAGGTACACATGGCTGCAGTTCAGACTTCAGAATTCAGAATGCCATCATGGGGAGAAGAGAACACTAGGGTCCTCATCATCCGATGAGGGCTGTAGTGCATTGATCTTGATAACATATTTCTTCCGAGTTGATGTGCTGCTTCCCTTGGAGCTCATGTCTATGTCATCTGAGCCCTCGCACAAGGTGGAATCCTCATCTTCATAAGCAATACCAATATGTCCGCTACACTTCCGGCAGAGCAACCGCGTCCTATTTCTGAAGAAGCCCCACGAACGTCTTGAAAGGAAGTAAGGCATGCAGCTCACCTCATCAGTTTGTGTAAAGCGGCTCTCATCAATTGCAAAGAATGAGACAACACCTTTCCGGATCTGCTTGCCATATTTTGATCCAATGTTCGCCGTGTTCCGTGTGGAGGAGCTCAGATTTAATGCATAACCGCAGTATCCACAGCTGCCAGCAAGAAACAAAATTTTGAGATGTCATCAAAATTGTCCTACATGCTTTCACTACTGAAACTACCGTACTGCAGTTCGTATGCCTACATTATGCTCTACCATACTGCATCAGGAATCAATTTTCATGAGCCCACATTAATTTCCACTCCGTTCGGTTACTTTTCCTGGTTCTAGTGCTTCCCAGTTCCCACATGTAATAATTCACAGCAAATCAGCAATTACTTGGGCTCTGGTTCCTATCGCAGTACAGTCATGGCATATTTTGAATACCAAACGGGCAGTGGATTCACTGAGGTTGATCGAATCATTTTTTTTTTTTTGACGAAACTGAGGGTTTCCCCCTACAGCAAAGCGGTATATATTAATAAAGAAGAAAAAAGAGTTCATACAAGACCCAAGAAGAAGAGCAACAGCAACTAAACTGACACTAAAGCTGAAGCTAATCTCGGTGGATAGACTTAAAATTGTCCAGCCAGAGACTAAGCAAAGGAGCTAGAGAGGCCTTCGCCCTGCGCTCTTGAAGATCGAGTCCTGTTTAGTAGAGGGATTTTCACAATAAATTGGCTTTGTTAAGTGTAGATATAGGAGTGATGTGAGTTGTGTTTTGCACAATAAATTGGATTTGCATAAATCTTGTGCCACACTGTAATCTGAGATAAAGAAAACTATGCGCTCTTTTTATCTGAGATAAGCCCAGTTCAATTTGTAAGCAAGTCTACTAAAACCAAAGGAGTAAACATCATCACCTGAACCCAAGGCCTTGACAACCGGATTCAATCCCCATTCCCCAAGAACACCCGGCACGAGCACAATATTTGCCTGACAAAAAACACGCTTTGGGGCCAAAAACCATGCGAAAGCACCACTGCACCAGTTTCCTGGAAACAGGAAAGAAGGGGGCTATATAGGAGGCTAGTAATCAAAGACAGACGAAATCGAAATTTCGCCTCCAAAAAAAAAAAAAACTACACTACATGCCTAGGGTGTGGTTGGTTCTTAACCCGAGTAGACCAGACTCCAGAGCGCAGCCGAGGGAGCGAACCTGTAGGCGACGTCCTTCACGGAGGCATAACTGTCGAGCGCCCTCACCATGCTCTCGCCGTCCGCCCGGCCGCCGGCGGATTGCTTGGCGAGACGAGGGAGGAAAGGAAAGCGTCTGATCTGGTGGCGCCGAGCGGGGTCGCCTTCTTTTTTTTTTTTTCCTCCCCTTCCGCGCAGGGGATGGAGGGAGAACGGGGAAGAAGACGACGACGGCAGGCGCGAGCTGTCGTGTCGACGTGTCGCCGCTCCAACAGTCAACGTCCGACGGGGCCGCTGCTCCTGTCTTGACCGTTGACCGCCGGGCGGTGCGTGATCTCTGCACCTTCCGTGGCTGCGATGGTCGGTCGACGATGATCAGATCAGATGATGGCGACTCGTTCGCTGTACGTGTTGGTGCGTGAATGGATAGCCAGGCCGTGCGTAGTCCTGGCCGGGGCTATGCATTGTGTTCGTGGTTCGAGTCCGACTGGCTAGCGATGGCACGGAGCCCTACTCGGTCATCAACCGGCCTACGTGCTTCTAATAGCCAGGGCCTCTGGAGAGTAGAAGGGCGTCATCTGCTCGTAGTATTGTTTGCCCTGCCGATCGAACCTGTCTGTGGAAGGCGCCGGCCGTGATCAGGTTGCTACTATACCCTGACTGCGTTCTAGATTTCTTGTGTGGTCCATTCCTTTGATCGCGTTCGGCTAATATAAGCGAGTATCCAGGCCTTGTTCATTTGATTTCGCCAAATTATATTACTAGTCATAAGAAACAACGTAGTACGTATGTGTCCCTAATTAAACATGTTGCTTGCGAGCAAGGCTAATAATAGAATCCAATATGGGTTCTAAGAACTTGCCATGTTATCTAGGGGCCATACAAATACTATTTATATAATAGGGTGGACTCTAAAACCGAGTCCAGCAGCAAGTGTATACCTCCATCTATCCACTATTCTAACTACCCTCCTCTCTGTGAACAGTGTCGTTTTGTATTATGCCTGGTCTTTTAACCGAACTGCTGGACTCGGTCTAAGGTTGGTTTTTATATTACTATCCAATATCTTTATCTCTCCCTCTTTTGTCTTGGAGTCTGTGTAAGGGCTGATGTTTGCATGAGAAACCACTTTTTTGGTTTTTAGATGTTTTTCTCTTTTACATAGATAAAAGTGCCATGTAAGCAGGCTTAGAGGCCATTACTATACTCAGTGTGAACAAAAAAAAAAGAAATGCAATTAACGTACATGCATATTGAAAAGGAAAAAAACAATTAAGTTTGAAATATGTATTCGTCTAGAAGCTACAATTGTACTTTTTTACTACTCTTTGCCACTATCATTTTCAATAATCTTATAGTGGCGTTAATACATTTTGTGAAAACCTGAATACATTTATGAAAAAACAATTTCGCCGCAGATTTCACCGTTCCGGCATGGGAAGCTGCTCCACACAAGGGAAAATGGACCAGTCGACCACTCTCTATGATTGCTTCCTCCCCGTTCCGTCCTCCCGGCTGGTCTCCGCCTCCGCCTCCAGAACGATGTCGGCTGCGACGGAGCTGGCGCCAGTTGAGCAACGGAGCCAGGCGGCGGCGGCGGTGGAGGGGTGGCTCGCCCTGCTCGTCCGGATCCTGCTCCGGATCATCCGCGGGATGCCCTCCTCCTGGGCGCAGCTCCTCTCCTTCGTGGGCCTGCGCCACCCGCTCCTCCCAGTCACCGCCCAGGGGCAGCAGCCGTCGCCTGAGTTGGCCTTCGTGCAGCTCCCCTCCGAGGCCCCCTCTGACGAGTCGCCTTCGCCTCCACCGCTACGGCGGCTCACGGTATGAACCTCCATGCTCGCTGGCTGGCCTGCTGCCTACAGTTTCTGACAGCTTATTTGCTGCCTGTCTTAGTAATGATCATCAAGTGTACCTACTCGAATGATCGAACTTCCTATGATACCTTGATAATCTGCAGGTGGTGCTTGACTTGGATGAGACTTTAGTTTGCGCGTACGACTCATCGAGCCTTTCTGCTACTCTGCGCGCCCAGGCCATTGAGGCAGGATTGCATTGCTTTGACATGGAGTGCATATCGTCTGAAAAGGCAAGTAAAATGCCACTATGCCAGTGGTGTGCCTTTGCCTTATCTACTGCTGTTTTCAGTATACTTTTGAGAAAGCTACTTACACAAATTATGTTTGGTGGTTCACAGGATGCTGAAGGAAGGCAGAGGGTAAATCGCGTAACTGTCTTCGAGCGTCCTGGCTTGCATGAGTTTTTGGAACAAACCAATGAATTTGCTGACCTTGTTCTCTTTACAGCTGGTTTGGAAGGTTTGATCTCCTCAGCTATTTGTATCTATTGAGTTTTCGACAACGAGAGCCAAGTTGATTTCTCAGGCCACTGATCTGTGCTCTTATACAGCCTATGCAAAACCTCTAGTTGACAGGATAGATGCTCACAACAGATTCACTCACCGTCTCTATCGGCCATCAACTGTTACTACGTAAGTTGTCATTGGTGTTTCCCGAAGCTGTTAGTGATGGGCTGTTCTGTTCTTGAGGTTTCTTGCTCATAAAATAGTAAAATGTGGCATCAGCTGCAGTTTGAGGTTAAGTTTCAAGTAAAAATTTACATCTCAAGTGATTCCACAGCATAACATGACAATACTCCATTCATGATGATGGGATTCACCTTTTCTTTTGATTTACTGCTAATTAACCTCGCTGCCTTATGTAGTTATTTTCTTGATCATAATAATCACTTTACTAGATCTGGCTTTACTGATTGTTCTATTAACACTTGTATCATGCTGATTATAATTTGCGTGTGTACTCTTGGTTTTTGTACTGGTCTGATTGGACTTCAGAAGAAATTAAGTCCTGTTGCATTGGCTAAGCTGGTTCAGTCTTCTGATATCGTATATTACAATTTCAGGGAATACGGAGAGCATGTAAAAGATCTTTCCTGTTTGTCCAAAGATTTCCAGAGAATAGTCCTTGTTGATAACAACCCATACAGTTTCTTACTGCAACCACTGAATGGAATACCATGTATTACATTTTCAGTTGGACAACCTGTTGACGATCAGGTAAAACTGGCTATATGCATCAATAATATTATTTGGCTCTAGATTTACAATCTGTAGTCTTTTACTAATCCATCGACATGTTTTGACATTTTAGCTTATGGGAACGATATTTCCACTTCTCAAGCACCTTTCTCTGCAAAAAGATGTTAGGCCTGCATTGTATGAAACGTTTCACATGCCAGAGTGGTTCCAAGGACAAGGGATCCCACAGATTGAACAAACAGTTTAGGAATTGCAGCCACCACATTGGATTATTGAAATGCTCAAATTCAGCTACACAAACTTGGGAGAACATTTTTTGTTCAAAATAAAAAACTTGGGAGAACATTTGACATTATGTGTAGATAGATGAAGACCTTATTCAGCATGGGATAGGTATGTTTTAAGGAAAGGAAAGAGATAAAGTGAATTGTAATAGCACAATGATAGATATTTATTTGTAAAATGTGAATCTTGATTTAGCATTGCATAGCACTTCTTTTTGTCTCTGTCAGTGACCGTTACGATCATCTAACAAATAGTTTCAAGGGTGCATGAGCCACTAAAGTTCTACAGAGTGTCTTTAAATCAAGGAATACACCAATGATGTACTGTACATGCATATTCATATACTTGAATACAAGAACTTGGTCGATTATTTGATGCATTATCTGAACTATCATAGGTCAACAATCACAAATTCTGTTAACTCAAGAACACAAAGAATATCAGAGTAAATGTCAAAAATCAATTCAATTCTGAATTGCAATAAGCGAGCGGGGTCTCTCAAATAGAGATGAGCTGCTAGACTACGTCGAATAATGAATTCAATGATTCAAAAAAAATTAAGAGATGGATTAAATTATACAAGGAATCCTGGTTTCAAAGAAAAGGTAGTGAAATATAACAAATTAATTTGCTATACCATGAGTTAGATCAATTACATCATAGTACATGGCAACTGTACAGATAGAACAGGCAACCATTTTTTTTCATATTTACATGCACGAACTAGTGTGTGTACACGATTGATGCACCTAGCAAAACAGGGTTTGAATGCCAAGGATTGACCTGAAATAAAAAATTCCACAAAGCCAAATCCTGCTGCAAAAGGAAACATGTTGTTTCATGAGCTGAGTATCTTCACAAAGTGTAACCCTACCCGTGAGTTGTGAGGAACGAGCTTGATTGGCAGCTCAACTATATGTGAACGAAAGCCATTGGTGTTGCAATGCTTCACTAGCCGTTGGTCTTTTTCTGGGATTTATTTGCAGCAGGTAAGACAAAAAGTCAACAAATTTCTTGTCTGAGCACTGCAAGTGGCGCCGCAAAGAGGATTTGTCTGGGATCAAATACTCCAACTCACCTGTCTCCTGTTTTATAGCAGAAAAGGGGACTAAGAAAAATAAGTATCATGTGCTGACTGCCGAATGAAAATTGCACAAAGAACAAACGACTGAAATCTTTTTGCCAAATGTTCAAAGCGACAACAAACTGCTGCCTTAAATGACAGACTATATAGATGATACATGGACAGCTAAACTGTTGGGTTCTTCTGCACCTCGAAACTATGTGTGGGGATGGAGTATAACTATTTGGGAACTAGTACATATTGACAAAGGTCCCAGTTTGAAGTAAATAGCAACATGTTTGATTGGGTGTTATGCGTCAGCCTGCACCAGCAGATCTATGATGTTACTTAGTAGACATCATTAGTTTTCTCAAGCACAGGTAGAGATATCAGCTTTTACTTCTTCACTGCTCAACTTTTTGTATTTGGCATGAGAAAAATTAGAAAAGTTGCTGCAGCATAAAAAAAAGCCTCCATTACAAAGTAATTGTACTGTTGGTGGCATTTGATACGCATTTGGTACAGAATAAAAGCAAAGGGGAGCCTCCCTCTGGGTGCAGCCTTAAGAAGGCACCAAGATTTGAACCCAGGCCATCAACCCCAAAGTTCAACGCTCTACTGTTACACTGCAAGGGGTTCTTAAAATTAAACAAAGACTGATTTTCAGGACATAATGGCATAGTGCAAAAATCAACATTACAACACCTCGGATTTCTTTTGAACTATAGTGCACATTCAAACAAAGTCTGTTGATAATATTGCATATAATCCACTAATTACCTCATTCGTATGGAAAAGGTCATAGTCATCTGTGAAGTACTTCTGGGTCTCCTGTCCCAACTCAAGCATTTCCACATCAATTGAACCAATTGTCCCAATCATACGAGCAAGAATGATTGGTACTGATTCATTAGGTAAAAGTACCTGTGACGTGTCAAAGGGGCCACAGTCACATACATGACTTCTTTTAGAAAGCAGAACACGGTAGATGGTAATACTGTTAGTTTGAAGAGGCTCATTATCCTTAGTAAAGATCATATCAAGATAATGATTTCCCACTAGCCACTATATGAATTCTTAAATCGCAGGCATTTTTCAGATATTTAGTAATAAGTCTTCTTCAACTCGATTTTTTTTTTTTGAACGTAATTCTTCAACTCGAATTTTGGGTGCCTATTTCTTCTGAATGCAATGCCACCTAACCTAAGTCTTCTCTGGATGAAGTCAGTGAAACAAGGTAAAACAACATAGTGAGAACCTCAAATGCCAACAGTTGTCTACCACAGTAAATGCCAACACAGAAATAAGGTTGCATTGACAGCATAACCTTATTTGTCATTTCAAAGGCTTTTTAAAAATCATTTCAATTGGTTTTAACTGCAGAGTATTTCTACTTGTGCTGAGAGTTAGCTATAATACTAAACATTTCATTAATGGGAATACTAGTGGGGCTTGCTGATGTGGATGGCTTGCATGTAGAGATAGGACTCAGTGGGGGTTTACTTTATAAGAGTTATAGATACCAAACAAGATAGCTAAAAGGATGTCAAGATGAAAACTTACTTCACCAGTGTACAACTCAGCCAAGATGCAGCCAAGAGACCAAATGTCAATTTTCGGATCATATGGCATACCCAGGATAACCTCAGGGGATCGGTAAGAACGTGATTGAACATACAAGTTTAAGTTGTCTGACAAAAAACAGCTGCTTCCAAGATCAATAACCTTGATTTCACATCTGCTGTAGCTCTTCAGAAGGATATTCTCTGGTTTCAGGTCACAGTGAACTATGCCTAAATGATGCAGGTACTCCAAAGCCTCCAAGCATTGTCGAGCTATAGCCTGAAAGCAAGACAAAAGGCTCGTATTTAAGTAGGCGTTCTTTGTTTTCACCTAATAACTGACACTTTAAGTATTTTAATCCAACCCTTCGAAAATATACTCAGATAAATGACCAAAAAAGTGTTTGAGGAAAAAAAAATCAACAAAGACAAAAGGGACTTATTTTGCAGAGGCCAGGTTTTAGTATTGCAAGATCAGCTGCAGATGAATTTTCTGATTATTTGAATTTTAACGATCAGAATTCATAGAATTAACTGATCCATATGACAGCTGTAAGGAGCTATTTGATCACAAAACAGTCAAATATACCTGTATTCTGGGCAACGAAAAGTACACCTCATCACCAGACTCCTGGTTATATTTCTGAAACTCATAAAGATTCGCACGTAGTAATTCAGTGACAATGAAGAGATGTTCCTGTTTAATTGTTTCACCATCAGGATGTTGCAAGTTAAAAAACGAGCCTGGATTAATATCAAACAGGAAATAATAGAAGTATACATCAAAAACAAGGAAAAGAACTTGTAGGACTTGGAATGATGCCTCCTTAATAGCAATGACTGTTCATTGAATGATATGGTATAACAAAGCAAAAGGCCTATTTCACTGAATCTGTGCATCACACACCTGATAGTAGAAATAGTCATAGAGACGCAGTATATGATGGTTATCATCTGGATCATATTTATTGACAAACTTAAGGAGCTTTATCTCATCCAAGCTCTGGTCAAAGAAATCCTTGTCATTTTTTATTATTTTAAGGCATATGTCAACTCCAGTGCGAAGATCGTGTGCCCGTACAACCCTGCTGAATGCCGCAGAACCAAGATACTCAGTGATACGATATCTTCCAGCTATAATCGAATCCATGACAATAGGGAATTCTTTGTTTTCCTCAAAACCAGTCCTGCAGTGGACACCTAGAGCATGAACATACAATATACCTAGAAGTATTTGGCGAAAAAGAAAATAAGAAAGGTAGCTGATGGTGAACCTGTTCTTCCGGTGGAAAATTTTCAGGTTAAATGCCTCATACTCCTGATGAAACTTAGAGAGTGCAAGATCAACTTTTGGATCTTCCTGAAATTTATGAGTAGTAGAGTTTTGGATATCTGTATCTGCTGTTGTGAAATCTTGCACCCCATAATAAGCATCTAGAGGGTTGATTCTCTCAGGAAATGGATGTATGCTGTAGCTATCTTTTAGAAATTCTTCACCATCAGTAATTTCCTCATTTGTTACCATGCAAACATCTAGTTTGTCATTGCCTCTAAAGTCATGTTCAAGCCCAGTATCTGCAAAAGACGGACACAATTAAAACAAAATCATTTAGGCAACCAAAAAAGATCCCTGGGGTTGGATAAGTAAATGGTGTAAATTTCAGAGCCACAAAGGGAATATGGACTAAGAAGCAAAATTGCATCATGGACATGTGGAACTAGATTTAAGCATGCTTTGTTGCGATTATACCGACTGGTGTGCAATGTCAGCAGTCATTCTAAACTCAAGGCACCATCACTAACCCTGAACTTGACGCCAAAAAATAGTGATACTATCTGTTCCGAGGAAAGGCATATGTGATATGTGTGAGCAGAATGGTAGACGGGGATTAGTCAAAACTCCAATCTCTTAAAAGAAAAGGTCACTCAGTTACAACGTCAAAAGGCGAGTTCCTTCTAAAATTGCTCGTAAATTTTGTGAAATGCAAGAAATGGAACTGGACAGAAGGAAAGGGGTCAGAACTACTTACTCTCAAGAGCATCCGCATCAGTCAAATACGGACTAAGCATTTGAAGCTCCTTCTCCAGAACACTAAGATCCAACCCATTGCAATCTCCTTTCTTGAAATCCACTAACAGATCGCCAGCATCAGCAAGCACATTCAGCTTGAACCGGAACGCTTCTGCAACACACTCATCAAGCACCTCCGTATGGTCGTCCATGATCTGATACCTCCCATAAACAGCCGAGCAAGAATCTCTCACCAACTCCTCATCATTCCTCTTTTCCCCGTAGCAGCAACCGCAGGGTGGTGACGAGCAGGCGTTCACCTCTGTACAGCCGTCAGTATGCAGGTGCATGCGACCGCAGCCATCCCCAAGCTCCCGCACCTCATTCCGCCGCAAGCTGACGTCAGGACCAACAATGAACTTATCCTCCCCTTCGCTGCCGTCGCTCTCCAGTTTGCTGTGCAACGATTGGTTGTCATAAAGCCAGCTGTCACCGAAGAATGGATCGGTGGTGTCGTACTCCCGCGCCGTGCCGAACTCCACCTCCGACGAGGCGGCCTCCGACGGTGCGCGCGGTGGCGACCACAGCCCGCTCTGATTCAGCATTCCTGGTACCCACGGGAAGCAGCCGATCCAAGCAAAACCGGCCAAAATTAAATTAGGATCAGGGGTAAAGGAACTTAGAGAAAGCACGATCCGGGCACACGAAGGATCGAGATGGGAGTGGTGTCAGTGATGACAGTGAGGGCTTGCACGCACGCATTGTGGGGAACCGGAAATCACAGTCGCAGGCGCACGGTACCTGAGGAGGGCGTGGAGCGCATGCTGACGAAGGTGTCAGAGGGGGAGCTGGAGCATGGGCTGGCGATCATCGCGCCGCCACCGCAAGAGGCGCGCAGCCGCAGCGGCGGAAGCTGGGGGTCATCGAATCCGGAGGAGAACTCCGCGCCTTCGAAGGCCGCGGAGGAGGAGCAGGGTGCGCGCTCGAAGCCGTGCTCGCCGCGAAAGCCCGCCACCGCCATGGCCCCCTCCCCAGGCACCGACATGTGCTGGGTGCGCCCGGGTCAAGCTCGCGGCCGCTCAGCCCGCACCGGTGGCGCTACCATTTGAAGCGAAGCGAGGGCGACGCAAAAGCAAAAAAGCGGACGGTGCCGGTCGCAGCAACAATGAGGGAGACGCTGAAGATGAGGCACCGGGCGACGCGAGTCGGCGGCACAGGAGGGGATGCAAGTCCAACGGCCGCCGCGCCCGGCGCCCGGCGCCCGCGCCAGCCAGCGCCACAACTCTTCTAGACTGCTGGGACCCGGCGCCCCCAGAGACGCAGGCGGGAGGAGGCCCAGGCGTCGGCGTCAGCGGGGATCCAGGGCGGGGCGGGGCGTCGCTGTCGCGTCGTGGCGATGCGCGGTGGGTGGTCGTCGGGGCGGGGTCTCGGGCGGGGGAGGTTGGGGAGCGGAGTCCGATGTGGAGTGCCGCCATTATTGTTAGTCGCTGCCGCGCGGGCCCGCGGCATACCTGGACGCCATCCTCCCCGCACTGCTTCGCTGTCGCTGGGGAAGTGGGGATTCTCTGCGCCTGCAGCCTGCCCTGCCGGCGTCCCGTGACGGCCAGCGAAATGTTACGGGCCTGGTGGCGCTGGCCGGCGTCGGATCCCAACAACAGAAGGCGACACCAGATCTGCCGAGGCCGCCGGCTTCGTGCCCATCTACGTACTCGAACTATACAGAGCGCGTCACGAGTCACGCATCTGGCCTGCATACGCATCCAATATTTCAAATCACTTCTAGTCAGAAAACAAAGGAAAAAATATACATAACCCCCTAAATTTTGGGTGGTGGTCTACTTCACCCCCTGAACTTCAAACCGGATATTTAATCCCCTAAAGTTTGCAAAACCGGATAAAACACCCCTGGGGAGGTTTTGAGAGTGGTTTTGCTACACTGGCATGAAAAAAAGTATACATAACCCCCAATCTTTGGGCAATGGTCTACTTCACCCCCTGAACTTCAAAACTAGATATTTAACGCCGTAAAGTTTGTAAAAACCAGATAAAACACCCACTTGGGCGGTTTTGAGGGAGGTTTTACTACAGTGGCACGCTAGGGCCCACATGTCAGGTGACACGTGGCATGGGGCCCACATGTTAGCCCCTTCTCCTCTTCTTCTCTCCCGTTCTGCTCCCCTCCTCCTCTACGGTCTCGCGGCCGCCGCACCCTATCTCCTCCGAGGTCGAGCGCCGTCGTGCCTCCATTTTGCTCACGGCCGTAGTGCAGTGGCCGCGGTGAGCGGGTGGCACGCGGAGCAGGGGCCGCAACAGCTGCATGGGAGGCGGGGGCGCTTTGGCGCCCGGTCACAAGCGAGGTGGAGGCGCGGCGGCACCTGACCACGAAGCAAATGGGAGGTGGCGGCCGCTAGACTGCAGAGGAGGAGGGGAGCAAAACGGGAGAGAAGAAAAGGAGAGGGGACTGACATGTGGGCCCTGGCGTGCCACTGTAGTAAAACCGCCCTAGGGGTGTTTTATCTGGTTTTGTGAACTCCAAAGGGGTTAAATGTTCTATTTTGAAGTTCAGGGGGTGAAGTAGACCACTACCCAAAGGTTGGGGGGTTATGTATACTTTTTCCCGTGCCAATGTAGCAAAACTACCCTCAAAACTGCCTTAGGGGGTGTTTTATCCGGTTTTGCAAAGTTTAGGGGGTTAAATATCCGGTTTTAAAGTTCATGGGGTGAAGTAGACCACTGCTTAAAGGTTGGGGGGTTATGTATACTTTTTCCGAAAACAAAGGGTTGAAATCACTTCGGTTGGTGCATTCGCGATTGATTCCAGCGAGACGCTGTCTAGAAAACAGGACGTTATGGAATCCATGTTACAACATGGACCATGGTCCATGGGTGCTCGTTTCAGAACCAAAGGGCATGGGTAATTTGGTCACTGAGTGAAGCACCGCAAAAATATTAGGCGCACTTTGACGAAGCGCGTGAGAGCTTCCTCGCAACTGCAACAACGATTACCACCAACCTATCATTTAGAAGGACATAGTGTGTTTTTAGGGAAAAAATATGAAACGTGTTAATGTATTGGCACACGCTAGCATCCGAATTTCCTTCCTCCCTATTTGCACAAGATGGCATGTTATTCTCTGAACCCGATGACAACTCTAGCGATATTAGAAGCCTCGGTGTCGGAGGGCTGAGGCTCAGTATAGTTTGACAACCCTACGTAGAAGCTTGATGGCTGCAAGTCGGGTCAAAAGAGGTGGACAACATAGAGCTTTGCAGCAACGTAGTAGCCGTTCAGAATCAATATTAGATGAAAGAGGTCGGTTGGGAGGGGTTGAGGCGTTGGCAACTTGTCTCATCGAAGCTTTGCGGTAGCAACCATTGCGTCGGAGCTCCTGCGAGACCCAAGCACACACATGAAAGAGCATCTAGCCCGCGATTCTGTTTTGATAGTAATGGCAACATGGTCATTGCAACTAGTATGTGTTTCGGGGCGGAAATCAACAAGTCGTGTCATATTGATGGCTATCATAGTGTTCTTAGCCCCTTTATTGAATGTCATTGATATGTCACAAATGATATGCGTAAGGTTCAATGATCTATTAGTCTCTAACTCTCTATGTGTCTTTATATTAGGACCTGAGAGACACTTAGATTAGCTTATATTTGTTTTTCCGGTGATGGATAAATATCTTGACATAGTACAGTTGTGAAAATCTAGCACTAGGTAGGTAAGATGAAGCCCAAAGATACAAGTTAGAAATCGAAAGGGGTTGAATTGCTTGAGTCAAAATAGCCACCGGATGCTTTTATTATGGCCGTCAAACAATGACTTAGGGTACATAATAGTACGGTGGCAGTAAATAATGCACTACACTAATAGCGAATAGCATTGTCTAATTTGGCTTTTTGCCAAAGTCAAGGGCACAAGATTATCCAGTGTTTGAATCTCAAATACATTGTAGTCTTTACTTGAGATGTTCATTTCCTAAATCCGTCATTTTTTACCACTATATGACTAAGCCTTATATACTAGCAATCATCGGTAGTTCCAATAGTTGTACATAAATTTAACCACCGAAATCCCCTAAGGGTTTGTTCAGTTGCCCTGGTTTTGGAGAGGATTGGAGATGATTTAATTTCTTGCTAGTCAAATTTGAATAGAAAGGGATTAAATCCCCTCCAATTCTTTTGGAATTTCCCCTAACCGAACAAAGCCTAAAGCGTAAGTTTAGGGTCCATGAACATTAAAAAAGGTATTAATACAGAATAACTAATCTGTTGGAGCGTTTAAAACCCTTTATATAGCAGTTTTAGCAGGGCTATTGAAGATGTGATGAATAATATATTGGAGACAAGACTAGGGCTATTTTTGGTGGGTTATACTGCACAATTATTAAAGAGTGACATATTTGATTTTGTTTAGGTAAACATTAAACTCTTTCTATCTCTTCTTATAGGTACCTTACGATGGAACGAAATATTCTAATGTGTCATATAAAACCATTTCTTGAAGATGAAATTGAAACTCCATTGAAAATGGCCTAAGAGACTGATGGAGCTCCTTTTTCAGTCATCGAACTGCAGGCTGCAGCTCAACTACTAGACTGGCGCTTAACCACTCACGCGTCGTGTACTCGAGATCATACTTGTGATAATGTGAATGTGATTTAGCCCGCAGTGTACAGGGCTTCATATATACGATCATGGCAGAAAATCGATTGGAATGAGATGGGCGAACGGGCGAGCAGTTCAGCTTCAGGTCCGGTCCTACATCCTACCGGTCACGACTGCGATTTGCACCCGACTCTTGACCGCTCCTTTTGATCATGTGATTTCTTTATCGCCTGATGAAAGCAATTGGCAGTCTTGTAGATCTGGCAACTGGGGAGCGTCAGGCAGGATTGCAACTTTCCCCCCTGAACAAACTAGTCAGTCGTCAGGTACCATTCCACAATCAATCCCCAAGACCCAAACACATTGGAAATGGAAAGAGAGTGTAGGGACAGAGTACAGACGATGTCTGATTCTCGTGCGGCATTCTGACTCTTCCCAAGCCATTGCCCTGCAAAGCAAACGCCTGAGATCCGATCAGGCAGGCTCGGCACCCATCCGTCTGCTGTTTTGATATTGTTGAAGCTGCAGGAGCACGGTGCACCTACACCTAAATCACGGTCCAAATGCTTGGCATCTTTAGTTCTCTTTTTTAAGAAAACAGTGCATTAAAATTGACGTCCCGGCCCGTTTTATATATTGATAATTGGAACCGAGTTAAAGTTTAAGCTTCAGCGGTTGCTTTGACAGTCTGAGAGTCAGGCCTAATGGCCTAGGACTGAAACTCAAACTAACTTCACTCCTCAACAGTAACAGTTAGGTCAGATAAATCAGCCAGTTACCCATTTCCTCTTTAACTGTTCTGTGTCGTATTTAGCACTTGATCAGTGCAATGAAACGAGAGTGACAAGTACACGAAACCAGCAAACTGCATTTGAGGTCAACTGGAGAAAATTTTACAGCACTCGAGCGTCAGGTACACCGGAGGAGACCGGCAAGCAAGCACAGGCGCACATCATCCAGTACATGCTCCTCACTGACACTGAAAAGGCTACTAATTACACGAGTAGAGCAATCAGGGGGGCTCCGCCTATCTAAATCCCCGACAAAATAACCATTAGCAAATGGAAGAGGGTTTCTGCTTAGTGGGTTCAAGTGGCAGACTAAAGTGTGGTGGGGAAGAGCACCTGCTGCAAGCTGCAGCCTCACTCGTTACCCAGTTTTAGAGACCCATCCTTCATTAGCTTTATGCTAAGGCTATTGAATCGCCCTCTTGAATAATGTCGTGACGCCTTTCTCCAGTCTGTGCCTGTCTTCATCATGGCTACAAATTCTTCATAGCTAATTTTACCATCCTGCAGAAACAATCAAAGTTTTTGCCTCCTTAGGGAAGGAATACCATTTCAAGGCAGTAGCTATCTCATGATGTACAAGTGAATCATTACCTTATCCGTGTCAACTTCTTGCAATATGTCCTTGACCACATCCATGCTATCAGCTCCCCCATCCTCCAGAAGGGCTTCCTGAAGCTCCTCAGGCTCAATGAAACCATTGCCATCTTTGTCGAAAAATAGGAAGGCCCGCCGAAGGTGCTCATCATTTGCCATCCTTTGTAAATGAAGTGAAACAGCCAAAAATTCACCATAATCTAACGCGCCCCTACCATTTGTATCCACCTGCCATTGCAACCAAAAGGATCAGACATGCAACCATCTGGTTCTATTATTACTAGCTAGATCAAGCCAACAGGGTCAAACTAGTAGTAGTTCTCAAGGTGACACCAAGTCACCAACATAGCAAAAAGATGGACTTATGGTATGGATACAAGCAACTAAAATGGTTAAAGGTGTAGGTACATAGGAGTACTCAGATAACCTCTCAGTTATATACAATTCAACCTATAGAAAATAGATAAATTAGTGCAGTGGAATGTTAGCTATAAGCCCCTATAGCTTCAATGATTTCAAGAAACGTGTAGATTGAGTACAACAGATAGGACCTTCGGGGAAATGGGGATACATGTTTCATTATGTCCTTAATTCAATACTGTCAACATTCACAATCCCTAAGACCAAGTACTGAAGAAAAGGCAAGTCATTTGCAGTTCTGCACCATCTGATACCACTTTAACTATGTTGTTGGTTCCATCTTTCATTGAAGTATGGAACACAAACAATCCAACATATTAGATATCAACTGTGACCGAAGATTGTCACTCATGTAATCAATTAAACTTCCAAATTACTTACAGCTTCAATAAGCATTTGCACTTCGGACTCTGCAAGATGAGAACCAAATTTCGCTATTCCACTTTTTAACTCTTCGTAAGAAA
The DNA here is from genome assembly GCA_022530915.1 of Paspalum notatum. NCBI lineage: Eukaryota > Viridiplantae > Streptophyta > Magnoliopsida > Poales > Poaceae > Paspalum > Paspalum notatum. The sequence goes on from CM039692.1 coordinate 34,299,325, forward strand.
CTATACCATCATTATCAGTATCCATCACTTTGAACATCTCCTTTATGTCCTCAACCTCTTCAGCAGACAAGTGATCCGCAATAACCTAGTGAAGTACCAATTTTATCAGTAGAGCATATATCTACAAATTAAATTGAGAAGAAAAGCATTGAAGCGCATTAAATCATTTAGGTGAGAAAAAATCAGACCCTAAGAGCTCTTCTTTTGAATCTGTTCATCCTTGAAAACTGTTTGAGCCTTGATTTTACAATGTCTCCAAGAGGAACATTTGGAGCTTTCTTAGCATTTTGGAGCCAGGGATGCTCTGCAACAACAGAAATAACAGGTGCATGAGTTCTATAACAAGAAGTTAGATGTGTGGCCCATGGTATTTGAACATTACTGCATCTAACATGCTGACAGTGTCAAAACTTTGATAATCCATAATTGCTTATAATCCATGTACTTTAATAGTTAAATATTTGAACCATAAAACCGCAAAAGAAATGATCAAGATTGGTGGTAACTAATTCATCAAAGTATCTGGCGTGCACGGTAGTATCTAAACGCTAAAATCACAACAATGCTGTCAGTGCCTTAGATAAAACAACAAGCTTCTTTTTACCAGCTTTTCCTTAAAGGATAAACACATCTAGAAGCAACTTCCCACACTTGCCGCCAGGTAAAAAAAATACATCTAATTTCAGACCTCAAAGACATGTCATGAATTTTGAGCGTATATATCTAGTTCCTCAGCTTGGTTCAGGTATTCAACTTTCATCAATCAGAATTTCATTTATTGCCATGCCAGTACTAACTTCTACAGTCATGATATTACACAACTGTACCTTTCCAAACTATCTTAGAAGACCGTTAACACCCATGGATCCTAGATATATGGCAGAAATTATAGCTGGACTAGCTACTGAACAAAAATTCAGACTAGATGCAGCAGACATTTGTTATAGACGTATTGTTATCTTCAACTGATCAGATTAGTTGCAAAATGCCACACAATGTACCACTTTGCCAAATATAAATCCATATGTCCAACTTACCAAGAACTTGCTTTGCCGTTAGCCTGAGTTTTGGATCAGGCTGAAGCATCTGCCGAACAAGATCTTTAGCATTATCTGAAACATTGGGCCAGGGTTCCCGCTTAAAATCTATATTACCCCGAAGAATAGCTTGTGCAACTCCTTGTTCGGTCTCTGTGATTTTTGTGTGGTAAGATAATTTGCACCAAAACAACACTAAAAGACAAAATATCTCACGAGTAAAGGCTTTTACCAGCCCAAAATGGGGGAACGCCGCATAGCAAAATATACAAGATAACACCAGCGCTCCATATATCTATTTCAGGTCCATAATTCCTCTTCAGGACTTCAGGAGCCATGTAGTATGGACTTCCCACAATTTCTGAAAACTTCTCACCTGCAAAAGCAAAACGGTGCCTCTATGAATTGAGAGTTTGAGACAGATATCAAACAGAAATTTCACAGAGGAAAACAAAATGCAAAGGGCACAAGGCCAGTACACCATCAACACATCTAGATAACAAAATTCACGGCACCTAGATAGCAGTTGCAAAATTTCGTACTAAAATAATTGTTGGGAGTATGTGGATGATAATATATAGCAATGACCAAAATAGCTGCATTGCGGTCAAAGTAAGGGATTTTTTATAGTAAAAAACAACGGTCTTCAATTGCATCTAAAAAAAAGCATGCAAGGCTATATGCATTGTTTGTAAGACAAGTCACTGCATTGGGCAACAGCTATGTGACGTATGCTCCCACTAATTTCGTTGTTTCCAAATTCTAAAAATAGCAGTGAGCCTGCAAGTCGACCTAGTTCATAGATTCGAATCTATGAGCTCACTGCACAGTCTGGGAAAAAAAAGGCTATCAAGAATGCCTTCAGAAGCAGCAGCAGCAGCAAGCCACACTGAGCCGCTAAGTGTTGTCATTCCAATATCACAACTTGTTCCAAAAAATAAATCTAATGAAGTCCTACGAACGTTACAGCAGGAGAGAAACAGCAATTCTGCCTCAGATTACGCAAGCATGATAAAAGTAATCAGCTACAGCAACGACCACTTTCCGGTGACCAAACCCACGGATCCAGACGAAAAAGAAGTCCAAGATGGCGGCCGGCCAGCAGGTGGCCCAAATTTTGCAGGGACGGATCTCGGTGGGTGGGAGCTTACCGGGCTTGAAGAAGATGGAGAGGCCGAAGTCGATGGCCTTGAGCGGCGAGTTCTCCTTCTTGTTGGCGAAGAGGAAGTTCTCGGGCTTGAGGTCCCGGTGGATGACGCCGTGGCGGTGGCAGAGCTGCACGACCTCGACGATGGTCCGCGTGACGGCGGCCGCGGCGCGCTCCGTGTAGTGGCCCCTGGCGACGATGCGGTCGAACAGCTCGCCCCCCTCGCAGAGCTCCATGACGAGGTGCACGGCGCCGTCGTCCTCGCAGGCCTCCCGCAGGGACACGATGCTGGGGCTCTTGGGCAGGTGGCGCATGATGGCCACCTCCCGGCGCACGTCCTCCACGTCGACGGGCGTGCGCAGCTTGCGCTTGGAGATGGACTTGCAGGCCAGCAGCTCCCGCGTGGCCCGGTCCATGCACAGGTACGTCACCCCGAACTCGCCGCGCCCCAGCTCCCGGTCCAGCGCGTACTTCTCCTCGATCCCGGCGCCCGCGTCGCAGCCCTCCTCGCCGAGCACCGACAGCCGCTTCTTCTCCCCGGCGCCGCCCCCGCCCCCGGCCCCGTTCCGCGCCTGGTGGTGGGGCTTCTTCTTCCCGCCGGCGGGGGCCGGGAAGTGCGACGTCTTGACGTCCTCCCGCGCCGCGGCGGCCGGCGAGCGGCAGCAGTTGCCCATGGCTGCCGCGCGAGATCGGGAGTGGGGGCACTAGACTAGGGTTTGCCCTGCATTGGGCACCGTGCGAGTGGGGGAGCAGTCGAGCAGAGAGGGAGGCGAGGGGGCTAGAGACTAGAGAAAGCAGCAGCTAGAGAGAGAGAGAGGGCGAGGTGAGGGAAGGCGAGACGGGACGAGACGAGGCCGCCAGGCTACCAGCGAGACCTGTGTCGGGTATAACGGTATGGACGAGGCGTGGGGGATGCGTTTCGGGGGACGCGTAGCACGGCGCCGTGCGACGGGGAGGACAGCCCCACGTCGCGCTGTTCTCAGAGCCCGATGGGCCACTGAACGTGGGCCCGCACCGGTGTATTTCGCCGGGGAGTTCGGGGGCGGTGGGCCCCGCGGTTGGCGGGGGTGTTTGAGTGTTTGACTGGGTTCCGTTCGGTGTGGCCGTAGTTTCGTTCGCATCGACAGTCATCAGACACGCCGTGGAGTGGACAGAGGAATCGGATAATAATCTGACGAGATTAAAAAAACAGGAGGGCGAAGCAAATAAAGAGTTTGAGTGGATATGGATTGGTGATTAGCGAATTGTATATGATCTGAAAGATTCCACGCTGAGGACCTGTGAATGCCGAGGATTGATCTGCGGGGGGGCTTGGAATGTCGAGGCAGCGCGGTTTGCGCATTTCTTTCTTTCTTTTTGAAATGCTGTTTGCACGCTTTGAGAGAATTGGAACCAGAAAGTTTTCAGGAGATTTAAATTTTGATGGTTTTCTGAAATGTTTTTTTTCATCACGCAGTAAGCTTAAAATGCTCAAAATGTTTTCTTTGCCCTCAAGTCCTAGTTAAAGTGTTGATATTCTGTACTCTGTAGTTATCTCTTTATATGACCGAGTCAGATGCTTCCAATTGCACACTTTGGTTCCTGATTTTCCACGCCAACCAGCTAGAAAGGCTCGTCAACTCAACATAAACCTGGGGTTTGCTTCGACGGTTTCGCCTAACCAGCATGGACGAGGGCAGGCACTTGTGCTCTTTTGAAGAATATCATGCAAACGCAAGCTGTTATTCCTTTCTCTACCTTTGTTCTCTCTATTTTGCTACTATACTATATTTATATGTCAGATCAAAGGGGGTTGGTAAGAGTCGTTGAAAAATCGATCTGGTAAAGAGTAGGACTGAAGAATTCCTCAGGATATTCCTCTTGCCTGGCCTATTTGGCTATGTCCTCCCTCCAAAACTCCACGTTCTCCTATCAAGAAAAAAAAAACTCCGCGTTCCCAAACGCTGCGTGATAATTTTGCAGCCATTTCCCGGCGTGTTTAGCGTTTGAGACGAAGCTGTAGATACACGGATTCGTCCAAAGATGTCGTTATGGGTTTGGTGAGACGAACTACGAGTTGGCGCGATAATAATGACAAGAGCTCAAAATACAAAATCATGCCCCGCGTACATGATGAAAAGACCAGCGCCAAACTCTACACTCTACTACTGTGGTCACACACATAAGTATACATCGTCGTGGAAAATTAAATAGAAACGGATGATTCTATAGCTTGTTTTTGTTGGACCACCAGTATATCCAAAATACACAAATGTGGAGTACTATTCTTCCAGTACCTCCCCTAACAAACTGGCGCATTTTCTTTGGATAAAACATGTCTCGATCCTAAAAACATAAAATTTATATTTTGAGAAAAGAAAGATCCGACGAAGCATGGACTGTTCACGATGGAACTACGTGTAGACTCTCAGAAACTGTCCTGTTGAGCTGCGTAGCTTGCATGTACTAGCGCGGCCCGCCCTGCTGTCAACGCTCGTAGCAAAAAAGAGTATCAGTGCAATATTCCTCTGTTTTTGTAAAAATCCTTTGTGTTCATTGCAGCATCCGACAAAAAAGGTGAAAGAATCCTCCAGCCTACCGTCGATCGCTTGCTGTGGTTAAACTTCGCCGGTCCGTCGGTGTGGCTGAACCGGTGACGCCACACACAGACGACCTCCAGGTAATTATGAGGTGCCCATTGCCAAATGCCACGGAGCTCCTCGTAATTATGAGCTGCTAATGACCCCGCGACAGAATCGGCTGCCTTGGTGAAAGAAAGAATCACGGGACGACGACGACGGGCCGTTGGGTCACTCATCAGTGCTGGCACCGGTACCAGCCGCGGTTTAAAAATGGAGGCGCCCGGCGCCCGCGCCGCTTTACGCCTCCCTTTTACGTTGGCCGCCATGATGAGCCCGTGTTTCTTCTGCAGTTCTGCCCCAGCTTTGCCAAAAAGGGGGCCCCCTCTTAATCATTGATCACGCAACACGTCCCACACCCAAAGGCCCAGGCCACCGGCCGTCTCGCCGTCGTCGATCTGATCGGCGGCCGGCGGCCGCGATTCCACGGCCTTGCCCGGGGCTGGGCGCCGATGGCATGGCGCTTCGACACGTGCACGTGTCCAGGCGGGTCGTCAATTCGTCATCGTCAGGCTCCCATGCACGGGCGCGTCGGTAGCACATGGAAACGTGTGTAGTGTACGAACGAGGGCTGAGAGACTGAGGGGACGGGTCGCTGACGCGCGGGCCCGGCTGCCGGCTGCCCACGTACGCGTACGTACGTGCCGGTGGACTGGGCGGCTGTCGGGCTCGGCCGCGTGCGCGCTGGGTTCTGTTCCTGTTCGTATTCGTATGCCTGACGTAGTGACGCCTTTCAATGCAAAACCTGCTGGCTGGTGGCTGGCTGCTGCTACTGTCGCCGTGTACCGGCGTGTTGACGTCGTGCCAAGGCGTGTCGGCCAGTGTATACGCCCCAGACGGAATGGAGTCACAGTGCAGCGCTGCAGACGCACCGTCGGATCGGAACAAGGCCGAATCATCGCGGGAGGACACTGTTCGTTTCACTTGACAGTTTTACACCGTCTGGTTTTCAGTTTTCACTGTGGGTCACTTGCGTGCCCATCGGAGGCTGAGCTTTTCCGTTTCCGTCCAAACAATTCCCAAAGCGGCTTACTGACCGAACCTTTTTTTTTTCTTTTACTTTTGGAAAAAAAAATCAACACTGTCTCTACTACGTCTCTGCTCGATCGCCAACGCCAACTAGTGGGAAGAAACCGTTATCACAGTACTCCCTCCGTCCTAAAATACATCGTTTTCTGAATTTGTCTGATGTCAAACAATTTGAACTTTAACCAAGTCTATAAAAAAATTATTGACATTTATCACATCGAAGATGTAGAGCATAAAGATATAGTGAATAATGAATCTAATCATGCTAATTTGATATCATCAACATTATTATTGTTTTCTGTAAATTTGATCAAAGTTAATTGTTTGACTTAGAACGAAACTTTGGTGGGCCACAGGCCCACGGCTCGAAATAGGGGTTGGATCCGTGGGGCGACAGAATGGCCACCAGAGTAGACGGACTTGCACGGCTAGCCCGTCTCTTCTTGTTCCTCGGAAAGAAATTCGAGCTGGGCTTTTTGTGTGATGTTAGATCCAACGGCCCAGCCATTCCTGCCCGATGCCAGCTTGTTCGTGCGGCCTGCGGCGACTGTTGGGCCCTGGCCACTTGTTGCCGAATCCTTCATATGCCGTTTGATTTTATGTCTCTCACGATTATGAATGAATTTATTATAATTGCAAGGTTCGATTCAAAATATTCTAGCAAATTGCAAATACTAGATTAGACGGTTCTGCATTTTTTATATTTACCGTACTAAAATCTTGACCTTACTGTACGTCTATACCTAGCAAGCTTGAATTGAACTTTAGAACGTACGATTTTGACACCGAGACACCGACACGACGAATCGCCGTCGCCTTTGGAGCCCGATGACTTTGAGAGTGTTCGGCAGCAGAGGTAGCGTTACCGCAACAGTATCAAGCCTGCTTACCCACCGTACGATGGAGACAGTGTGTGGTCCAGAAGCTTCTTTTTGTTTTTTTTATTTATGCTGCGGCAGCGTTAACGCACGAACGAACAGTCTCTTTCCACCTGCCACTTACGGATGGGACCCACATAGCCCGTTAAGATTCAGTGAGCCCACCTGGCAGTGGCAGTTGCAACGTCCTCCTCCGGTAGTCCCTACTAGGCTACTACTGCCTCCTTCCCCGAACCGCGTCTCGGAAAGGGGCGGGCGGAGAGCCCGCGACCGGAGGAGACGCGAAGGCAACCGCAGAGGCGAGGCAAGCCGTCCCCCTCCGTAGGCTCCCATGGACCGCGTGCAGTTGCTCCTCGTCGGCCTCCCGGCCCTGCTCTTCTTCTCCGACCTCACCCACATCTTCGCGCCGCCGCCTCCCCACCTCCGGCACCCCCATCACCACCCTCCTCACCACCACCACCCTCATCCGCCGCACCACCACCAGCACCCGCACCCGCCTCACCACCACCCACACCCGCCGCACCACCACCAGCACCCCGACCCCGCCGCGGCGCTCATACAGGTACGTCACGAACCCTAGCCTGCCTGGACTCCCCTCTCCCTGCGCTCGAACCGCGACCCGATCTCCGATCTGGATGGAGAACTGATGCGTTGCGTTGATGCAATTGCAGGAGCCGCGCGCGGATGGGGCTGGATTCGGCGCCACTGTGGAGCTGCAATTCTGTGCCTCCTGCTCGTACAGGTGACCTCGCCCGTCCACTGTGTTTTGGTGGTTGCTTGATTGATTTCCTAGGTTATTTGTTGTGTTTGGATCAAAATGAACATGCGTTAGTTGATGGAGAGTATTCGAGTGTTAGGTGCTTTCTGCAAATGATGATACTGTGACCATTTTGTCTTGCATGGTGAATTGATTATAGGTTGGTTACTAGGCAATTCGTTTCACTATTGCCACAAGTGGATGATGAATATATGACTGTCGTGTTCATAGATGGTAACAAAATTACAGTTGTGGTATTACACGCAACATTTGGTAACTTAACAGTTAACACCAAGTCAGTTTCTTAAATTTCATAGTATGTTACAATGGTGATGGAGAACTGGGGAAGGGATAGGCGTGGATCACTTATTCAGCATGGCTGTGTGGATCTTCTGGTGAAGGCCTTAAAAAGAACATATTGAAACAGCAGGATACTCTATTTAGTTTTGATTTGTGTCAGTTATTTGTGTTGATTTTGAACAAACAGTGATGCCACCCTTTCTAGTCAATGCCTTTTGAAGTCTACAAATCACCCATAGGGTCCTAGCTTGAGGGCAGCTGTTGGATGACATCGATGAGGGATGTGCGGGATTCATTTTGTATGAGATAATATCGTAACAGTACTTTTTGTGCACTGGCTTGTAGGCCTTTAGCTGGTTCTTAACTTGTTGCCTTGTTCTTGTCAATTAAATTTTGTGAAAGGCATCTGTTATAAAAACCACATCTAAATGATACTGTGATAGCATGGACCATCACTTTAATATTCTTCCAACAATTTGATCTCAGATCTTATAAGATTTGTTTAGCTGTTCATTGTTTTTCCAGACTATCACTTGAGAATTCTTCCAACAATCTGATCTCAGATCTTATATGATTTGTTAGTTTTTTATATTGTTTTCCCCCAAGTCATTACAAAAAGTTAAAAGGTACAGATCAAATCTGAGTTGATAGTAACATTATGCCAGTAATTCTGCCAGCTTGATAATTTGACGAACCAAATTATCAATGTAAGGTCATCGACTCATGGTGTCATTGATGGTAGGAGAGTTGATAAGTAGACAAACACCACTCAATTTCAAATTCAATGCTATGAAACTTTTATAATCACATAAATGAGTGATTCATTCTAGAATGAAAATCCCACTAGTAACTGTATTGTTGTGCATGTGTCTTGTAGTTTCATCCGTAAACACCATTGTAACGTAACATAACTTTTATGCTGTCTCCTATCTGATCAAGGACCTGGTCAGTATAAGAATGCCATGATTACCCTAGTGGACAGGATATTCCATTGGACTGAAAACAAATTATACGAAAGTGTGATTTTAGCTTGCAGTTGAAGGAGTAGTTACCTTTGAATTTATGGGCCAGAAGATTGCGTGAAGAAATGGTTGGCGGAGAAATTATTGGACTGGACCTTCAAATAAGAGTATGTGTTAGGGTGGTAAGCAGATGTGAAATAGAGGCTGTTTCCTGGACACATGTGGCCAATTTTGGAACGCATCACAAAGTGCATTTTTTATTCTCATTGGATGAAAGGTGTCTACTTAATCTAATGCATCCCGTGGCTACTGGCTCTCTTGTTTTCCCACAACTGAGCTAACATTACTCCATGCTTCCCCTCAGCAGTACACTGCTGTTAGTTAGATCACTTATTGTTTCTAGCTCCATTATCTTGCATATTGTTGTGAGCCTGGGAAAAAATTGAGGGGGCCAACTTAATAAGCAGTGAAGGAATCATGCTAATCAAAAGTAATTCATTTTAACATCTCGGTTCAAAACTCACTGTTTTAAGTGGAAAACCAAAGTATATGTTTAAAAATACAATGAAACCTATGTTTTACATCTACATATTATTCTGATTTTTTGGTTCCATATTGTAGGGGAACTGCAATGACCATGAAACGCATGCTGGAAACCTCATTTCCTGGCATTCATGTTATCTTGCACAATTATCCTCCTCCTTTCCCCAAGCGTGTCCTCAGCAAAGTTATCCCAATTGTTCAAGTTGGAGCCATTGCAACAATAATGGCTGGTGACCAGATTTTCCCCAGACTTGGAATGGTTCCACCTCCATGGTACTACTCACTGCGCGCCAATAGATTTGGAACTATGGCAACAATCTGGCTATTTGGCAATTTTGCTCAGTCCTTTCTACAAAGCTCTGGTGCCTTTGAAGTTTACTGCAATGGAGATTTGGTATGCTTCCTATATCAGACACATGATACATCCTTATGTTTTTCCTTCATACTGATCTGTTGACACAGCCTGCTGTATGTATTAGGCGTGCTGTTTGTTTTTGAAATATAAATTAGTTCCATCTGTAGGATTACTTATTCCAGTAAATTCTATTCTGGAGTCTTAGATAGTTAGATTACCGTAATTCACGTTTATTGTTAAGCATGCACAGTGCGGAAGACCTGAAGTTACAACATTTCTGTTTTTAATTTTCTTCCATGGCTTCCCTTTGCCTTCCTAGATGACAGGACTTCTAGACCCCTGCATCTGTTCATACTGAAACCACTTCCACTTTACAGGTATTCTCAAAACTTGCTGAGCAGAGATTCCCTAGTGAGTTCGAGCTGCGGGACCTCATTGGCAGCAGATTGCCAGAGTCTCCATTTGGGAGGAATCTGGGAAAAACCCTGACTTAATTCATGAGCCCAGAATTTGAATCTCGGAATGCCACGATCTCATCTGTTTCTTTTAAGGTAGTAGTGTTGATCTGTTGAGGCTGCGCAGCTTGTCTGTAAACACTGCTTTCTGGATGTGTGGATTGTATAATGGATCAATGGATCGCCAGACAGAAACGGTGACTGGAGTACTACGAACTATAATGACATTGGAATAGTAAGGATATCGTGATTGCCTGATAGTTTCGTGGAGCTTTGTAATATGTTTTAGGTTACCTCGGCAACTCTTATCTGCATAATCGTTACATTATTTATCATCGCACAAATGGTATATGGTTTGTCATTGAACAGTCGCGATGTAAAGAAACATCGTTTGCGTCATTGCGTGGCGGGAGGGCTGGGGCTGCATGCCTGCATCACCGAGAGATCATCGAATCTGCTGCATAAATCGAAAAACACGGCCAGTCTTGTTTGCGGTAGGACTTCCTTGACGCAGTTGGGCCCCGAGTGAAAAACACAGATGGTCAGTGTGCTGGGTGTGCTGGTGGTTTAATGAATCACCGTGATTCCTTTGTCCTAAAAATGTTTTATCGTGTGAGATGAAGCCTGTTATTTCAGGGAAGAATAAATGTTCCCATTTGATTCATGTTCCATCAAAATTTGGAAGCTGATGGGTGGCAGCTTGCAAAACTTTTATATTCTTGAATCTCTTAAGAAGATTTAATTCATTGGCCCTTTCAATTTTCAGATAATTTGTCTTATTTTTTAAGAAGTCTGAAACTATTTTTGATTTGTTTTTAAGAAAAAATTGTGCCCGTGCCACTATAGTATCCCAAAATTATATTTTAAATTGTTTGAAACACCATTCAGTGACATAATTTACAACATAAAATCCTTTTTTTTTAAAAAAAAATAGTGGCATGTATTCAAACTAGAGGGAGTGGGGGCTTTACTTGTAGTTGCAGTTGGACCTCGCATTGCAATTATTTCTCCAAAGCCGGTATAAGAAAATTTAAAGCTCAGATCCTTTGTTCCAAAAAGATTCTCGCAGGTTAAATTTCCTAGGATCTGAATAGTTTCGAATTCCTCAAGGATGACTGAATCAGAAACTACGTATAAGCAAAAAGAAAATTCATCACAAACCATGAATGTGGCGATCCTTTTGTTGGCTGATGTGATCTTCAAACCAAACACCTCCATCAGTTCATGGTGATCGCTGGCGGCCCTCCGACCTCCGTCGTCACAATCGGACACCAACCTCCAACCCTCCGTCGTTCGTTCATCACGAGAAACCCTTCTCCGTGACATCAACACTTGCCAAAGTTCTGGCAACCCTCGCCCGTTTCACTTTTTCCTCCTCCCTTCACATGCAGCTTCTTTATTCGACCACTACTGCCGCACCACGTAGAGTAGCTCTCACCTGAAGCATCACCAGCGTTCACGAGCTCATAGTCATAGCCTCGCATCACAAACGTGACACCACTCATTCTCTCCAACCATCCCGCGCCCGCCCTCCCCCAATAAATCATCGTCTCCCACTCTGTGCTCTGCGAGATGCTGGTACAACTGCTCTCTGTTCTCCGTCCGCCACCATCATCAGCTATGGCGGGCTGCGGCGATGCCGGCGGCGGCGGCGAAGCGAACAAGTACCCGCTGAACGCCGAGTCTTACCGCCTGCTGTGCAAGATCGGGAGCGGCGTCAGCGCGGTGGTGTACAAGGCCGTGTGCCTGCCGCTTGGGTCGGCGGTGGTGGCCATCAAGGCGATCGACCTGGAGCGGTCGCGCGCCAACCTGGACGACGTGTGGCGGGAGGCCAAGGCCATGGCGCTGCTGTCGCACCGCAACGTGCTCCGGGCGCACTGCTCCTTCACCGTCGGCAGCCACCTGTGGGTGGTCATGCCGTTCATGGCGGCGGGCTCCCTGCACTCCATCCTCTCCCACGGCTTCCCCGACGGCCTCCCGGAGCCGTGCGTCGCCGTGGTGCTCAGGGACACGCTCCACGCGCTCTGCTACCTCCACGAGCAGGGCCGCATCCACCGCGACATCAAGGCCGGCAACATCCTCGTCGACTCCGACGGCTCCGTCAAGCTCGCCGACTTCGGCGTCTCCGCGTCCATCTACGAGACCGCGCAGCAGCAGGCGTCGTCGTCGCTGTCCGGCGGAGGACCCATCCATCGCGCCCCGTCGGCGGCGCTCAGCTCCTCGTCCTGCTTCAACGACCTGGCGGGGACGCCGTACTGGATGGCGCCGGAGGTCATCCACTCCCACGTCGGCTACGGCATGAAGGCCGACATCTGGTCGTTCGGCATCACGGCGCTGGAGCTCGCGCACGGCCGCCCGCCGCTCTCGCACCTGCCGCCGTCCAAGTCGATGCTGCTGAGGATCACCAGCCGCGTGCGCCTCGAGGACGACGCCACGCACAGCAGCAGCAGCAGCTCCAAGAGGAAGAAGAAGAAGTTCTCCAAGGCGTTCAAGGACATGGTGTCCTCCTGCCTCTGCCAGGAGCCGGCCAGGAGGCCGTCGGCGGAGAAGCTGCTCCGCCACCCTTTCTTCAAGGGCTGCCGTTCCAAGGACTACCTCGTCCGCAACGTCCTCGTCGCCGTGCCGAGCATCGAGGAGAGGTGCAAGGACACGGCGGACCTCTGCGGCTGCGACAGGGGTGCGCGGTGCATGCCGCCGTGCCGGCACGCCAACAACGACGTCGTCAAGCACCGGCGGGTCAGCGGCTGGAACTTCAACGAGGAGAACTTGGAGTTTGATCCCACCGAGGGGTTGGAGAAGAGGTGCCTTCCGTTCCACGAAGAAGAGGACCCGGCAGTGGAGCTAGAGAGTGACTCCGCCGGAGACCAAGATCGCCGGCCACCACCGCAGGGGAGTGGCGAGAACGAGAAGAAGGAGGAGATGAGATTTAAGGAAGTGGTGATTCCGCAGCTGATGACCATCTTGGAGAGCCTGGAGATGCAGAGGGGGATGGTGATGCACGTATTGGAAAGTGGCGGCTTCCACGTCGGTGGCAATGGCTGTGGCGGCACGATAGGGCCTGGAGATGAGGAGAGGGAAGACATGCTGCTTGGGTACGTGCGCCAGCTCGAGCACAGGGTGGAGGAACTGAGCACCGAGGTTCAGGAGGAGATGACCAGGACTGCCCAGTTGGAGAAGAAGCTGCAAGAGAGGCGGCTTAACTAGTTGATAGTGCTAGCAGGGAGTCCTAAGCACGTCATGAAAGGAGGAGCCCAAATCAAGACGACACGGAATTAGATGGGCTGAGCAGCACGGTCCGAATGGCTGCACCAGTACGCTATGCATCGGGCACCATGCCACCCTCGGCACAGCCTGAAATACAACATGAGAAAATTAGTGTTATCATGGCCTTGAATTTATGGTCTTCATAAAAGCTGTAGAAAACTTGAAGATACATTTGTAGTACAGATTTTTCACCTGAACAATGTATGGTTTTTCTAAATTGTCCACGTAATAATGGTAGCCCAACGGTGCTAGCTCCGGCTTTTACATTTTTCCAATAATGTTTTTCATCCTTGTATGATTTTTTTAACAAATCAAAGTTGTAGATTTTTTTTTTCGAATACACAACACAACGTAGACAATCACAAATACTCACCCCTATGAACGCACGCACGCGCACCCTACCCCTATGAGCATCTCCGAAGCACCGTGTAAAGAGTTTTTTTTTGTGAATACACAATACAACACTACCCCTATGAGCATCTCCGAAGCACCGTGTAAAGAGTTTTTTTTTTGTGAGTACACAATACAACCCTACCCCTATGAGCATCTCCGAAGCACCGTGTAAAAAACTTTTTTTTGCGAATACACAATACAACGCAGACACTCACAAACACGCATGTACACTCACCCCTATGAACGCACGCACGCGCACTCTACCCCTATGAGCACCTCCGAAGCACCGTGTAAAGAGCCGGCTACCTTGAGATTCACGAAGTCACCACAGGCGCTTCGCTGTTAACGAGGACATCACCTACCACTGAAAGAATAAAGCCGTTAAATCCTGAAATAATTCGCTCCTACCAGGAGTCGAACCCAGAACCTCATGTGCCGCTCGAGCTGCTGCAACCACTAGATTACAGACCCTTTGGCGTTGTAGATATTTTTTCGATGCACCTTTTCCATATAAAGAAGTTTTTCATTAAGTAATATGTTTGAACTTGTAGAAATAAAATTTTGGTGTGTGAAAAAATGAGCAAGAGCTTTTTAACCACCTGCATTCATTTTTTTACGTTTGCAATGTGGTAGAACACATGTTTGGTGTGTGAAAAATGAAGTGGAGAATCTTTCTCAAGATATGTCAAGTCACCCTATGGCTAAAGAAAAGATTATCCTTGTGAGGCCCATGTGTCTCCATGCATTATCAGTCTCAGACTATTAATCCCAAACTCGTCGGGAGACTGAAACCTGAGAGAACTGTGATATTGCATTACTGTATGCACGGCATGTGTATCAGTAACAGGGGAGGTTATCACGCGACCCTCCCCTTTCGACCGCGCCGCGCCGTCACCCTCCTCTTCCCCGCCCATTCGCCCTTGACGGCGACCTCTCCTGATTCCAGTGGCTTTCGTCACCGCTCGTTGCCGCCTCCACCGCAAATCCGGCCTCCTAGCCACCGCCGCCTCCATTAGCCCCGGCTACGACGGCTCCACCGCCAGCGCCCTCCAATGCCAGCTAACCAAGGTGAAGACCTCGTCGTCACCCTGCCACCAATACCGCCCAACCGTCTTCCTCTGCCACCCGTGGCCGGCGGCTGCCGCCGCTGCGCCGGCTCGATCCGACTCACCACCAGGCTGACGACCTCCCCCCGACCCCCTCTTGGTCCGGTGACCATATCCATCCTCCCTCGGAAACCTCGGTCCCGAACCCGAACTCCGTCTCGCCGGTGGCGTGCAGCGCTCGCGCGTAATGGGCCGTGGACCACCAGGGGTCGCGTGGTGGGGGTTGAGGGGAGGGGTCGCGAGATAGAGTTTGCGATCGGTAATCAGTATAACTGGCGCATTTGATGGGCCCTAAAGCGGTTGGACGTTAGAGCCCATGGGCAATGTTGTGGCTCGCCAGGCCCAACAAGGACCAGAACGTTTTGGCGGGAAACTTTGGACAGCCGCTGCGGTTTGGGCGTCCAACGGGAAGAAAAATTTCCCCCGGTCGTGGTCGTACGACGGTTCCCACGACGCGTCGGAAATGCAGGCTACACGTCACCTCCCTGGCATATGGACCCCAAAATCGACCGGACGATCCCCTCGATGCGATGCGTAGGCTGTAGGCGCGTCGCAACGACATCGGAGGTGCGCCGCGTCCATGTGCATCGGGCCTGGGCATCCCAAAACCCCAACGTCCAGCACTGGTAGAACACGCCCACCGTGTAGTCGTGAACTAACGCAGGCCAGGGCTCCTTGTCTTCGCCTCCTACCCGCACGACCGCACCACCACCACCACTCTGTACTACTCTCTCTCCACAAAACCCTCGCTGCCTCTCCGTCTCCGCCGCCGCGTCCGGTCGCCTCCACCGCGCGCACCCTCGCCGCAACCCGCCTCGCTTAATTCCACGCTCCTCTGAGCGAGATGCGGTTCCCACTCCGCCCCGCGTTCTCCGCCGCCGTCGCGCGCCTCCGCCGCGGCCTCTGCACGGCCGCCCCGCTCCCTCCGTTCGCGATAATCCATCAGGCGAGGCCAGTCGGCTCGCCGGAGCTAGGCTCCACCCTCCTCCTCGCGGTGCCCCCGTGCACCTCCCACCTCCTCGTCCCCGCCCACCTCATCTGCCCCCGGCTCCTCCACCCCGACGCCGCCGTCCGGGGACCCAGGCCCGCCCTCGGCGGCATGGTCCGCGCCACCAGCGCCGACGGCCTCCTCCTCCTCCAGTTCCTGGATTGCAGCGCCGCCCTCGCCAATACCCGCGCCCCTGGGGCGGGCGAATCGGTCCGCGTCGCGAGCGCCGACTTGGATATGGAGCCCGACGTCACGCGCTTCGTTTGCAACCCCATCAGCGGCGAGCTGGTCCGCCTCCCCGGCGTCGACGGCACGAAAAAGTTCCCGAGTTGGCGGCAGCCCCAGGGCCTCCTCACCGGCCGGTCCGTGAGCGGGCACGGGCCGCCTGACAGGTACGTCGTCGCTGAGCTCAGCGTGGACGACGAAGGGGAGGGGCAGAGGTTCGTCATGCGGCAGTTTCGCTCGGACACCGCGGCGTGGGAGAAGCTGGAGGGTTTGCCGTCCCCGCTCCCGCTCCCGCTACGGATGAACATGGACCACGAGGTGGTGGCCTTTGCCGGACGGCTCTATTGGGTCGACCTGAGCTGGGGCGCCGTCTCCGCCGACCCGTTCGCCGACCGACCGGAGCTTCGCTTTGTCGAGCTCCCGAGCGGCAGCGTGTGGTCATCAGTGCTTGCCACAGATGAAGCGGCGACGGCGGCGCAGAGCATGCACCGGCGAGTGGGGGTCAGCGGGGGAAGGCTGCGTTATGTCGAGTTGTCTCAGAAGGATCCTTTCCTGCTCAGCTCGTTCGTCCTTGAGGACGATGGCAGGAGCTGGACGATGGAGCACCAGGTGGTATTAACCGGACTCTGGGCGGATGCAGGAGCAAAGGAGCAAAGGATCACAAACCACGGATTGGCGTTATTGACCCAGTGTATGCAAGCGTCACCACGCTCATTATCGGCAATACCTCACTGGCTGTGGAGATGAACACCGGAAAGATTCTTCAGCACTCGATGATTGATGAAGTTGACATTCTAGGTCCGACAGGATTCTCTTTCAACGGTTTTCTTAAACCGTGTGTGCTGTAGTCTACACTCTCAGCTCGCCGTCACTCAAGAACACGATGAACACTCTGGATTTGGTGCTGCCAAGGGCGCAGTTTTTCTGTTTACTCTTCCCTTGTTTATTGAACAGCAGATTACAGAACGTGGCCACGATGTGCTGCCATCCCAGCACGACCACACGATCAAGCTCGACGTGCACATGATCTCCATCTCCTGGTTTGGCGCCGAGCTCCTAACTAACTGGGAAGACGACCCTCTAAACTAGCTGACTCGCTAACAGATTAACTGAACCAGTTACAGACTGAACAAACTGAATGAACGACACTAGATTAACTAACAATACTCCCCCTAATCTAGTTGTTTCTCACATCGACGACGCCAAGCTTTGAACGTAGAACTTTGAAGCGCACCTTGTCCAGAGCTTTGGTTAGGATGTCCGCTAGTTGTTCGTCGGTGTGGATTTTCCGGACGGCGACTCGGCCGCCGTCGACGCAGTCCCTGATGAAGTGGAACCGCGTCTCAATATGCTTGCTCCGGCCATGGAAGACCGGGTTCTTGCAGAGTTGAATTGCCGACTGGTTGTCGATGTAGATGGTGGCGACGCTGGCGCTCTTCCCGTAGAAGCTTCCCAGCAGCCGCCCGAGCCAAATGCCTTGGCACGCCGCTGCCGAGCCTCACAGGACGATAGTGCCACCACCGATTGCTTCTGCGACTGCCAACTCACCGGTGAACGCCCAAAGCAAAATAGCACGCCGCTAGTGCTCCTGCGCCCGTCCACGTTGCCCGCCATGTCCGAGTCGCTGTACCCGAGCAGCGTGAGACCTCCTTCTTGCCTGCTGTAGATGAGGCCGTAGTGGACCGTCCCAGCGATGTAGCGTAGGAGGTGCTTGACGACGCTCATGTGCTCCGTCGTTGGGCTCTCCATAAACCGGCTCACCATGCCCACTGCAAATGCGATATCTGGCCGGGTATGAACCAAGTACCTGAGGCTTCCCACAATGCTGCGATAGAGTGTGGCATCGACTGGAGGATTGGGACTGTCTTTGCTCAGCTTGAGTCCTGTCTCCATAGGGATGTGAACTGAGTTGCAGCCCGCCATGCCCACCCTGTCCAGGAGCTTTGCTGCATATGCTGCCTGACACAGGGTGATCCTCCCGTGTTCTTGTTTCACCTCGATGCCTAGGTAGTAGCTCAGGCGCCCGAGGTCGCTCATCTTGAATGAGCGCTTCATTTCATCTTTGAAAACCGAGACTGCTTCCTCCTCCGCACCGGTGAGAATGAGGTCGTCGACGTAAACACCAAGGAGCACGCGCCCGCGCCCCTCGCCACGAGTGTACAACCCGTGCTCCTCCTCACACCGCGTGAAGCCAAGCTCCACCAGTGTGCGGTCCAGCTTCGCGTTCCAGGCTCGCGGAGCCTGTCTGAGGCCGTAGAGCGCCTTGTGGAGGCGCAGTACCGCCCTCTCCTTCCCGGCGACGATGAACCCCGGCGGCTGGGAGACGTACACCTCCTCTGCGAGGTCACTGTTGAGGAAGGCTGACTTGACGTCGAGGTGATGCAGTTGCCAACCTTCGTGCGCCGCCACCGCCGCAAGTGCGCGCACCGAGTCTAGGCGAGCCACCGGCGCGAACACTTCTTCAAAGTCCACCCCGGCGCGCTGAACGTAGCCTTTTGCCACCAGGCGCGCCTTGTGCCGGACCACGATGCCTTGCGCGTCCTTCTTGAGCTTGTACACCCATTTGAGGCCTATTGGGCGGTGCCCGGCTGGGAGCTCCACCGCTTCCCAGGTGCCGTTAGCCTTGATCGCCTCCATTTCTTCCTCCATCGCCGCGCGCCATGCTGGATCGGTGGCAGCCTCGTCGTAGGTGGAGGGCTCCTCCTTAGCCGTCAGCAGCCACTCATCAGGATCGAGTGTGCGCGGCTCGGCCTCAGCGATACATTCGCTGAGGTTGCGGTAACGTCTTGGCGCCCCGTCGTCTTCATGCTCGAGCTCGGGGTCGACTTGCGGTGGCGCGCTGTGGTGCCTGGCGTGGGCGTTGTCCACTGGTGTCGTAGCCTGTGGTGCGCCGTCGATGGCGCCCGTCACCGTGTACTCCACCGTGAACGTGTCGCCGTGGGCTGCTCCAGTCTCCTCCCATGGCCATCCTTTCACCTCGTCGAAGATGACGTCCCGCGACACGTGCAGCCGCCCGCCCACCGGATCATAGACCCTGTAGGCCTTGGAGCCCGGCTCATAGCCTACGAACACCATCTTGACGCTTCGGTCGTCGAGCTTCGCCGCGTGAGGACGCGTCACCTTGACGTGGGCGATGCAGCCGAAAGTGCGCAAGAACTGCACAGCCGGCTTCTCCCCGTGCCACGCCTCGTATGGCGTCTTGCCGTCGACACTCTTGGTGGGCGATCGGTTTAAGAGGAAGACGGCAGTGCACACCGCCTCCCCCCAGAACGTGCCCGGCACCTTCCTTGCCTTGAGCAGGCAGCGCGCCGTAGCCATCACCGTCTGGTTCCAGCGCTCCACGACGCCGTTTTGCTGTGGCGAGTACGGCGCCGTGAGCTGCCGGTGAACTCCCTTCTCCGCGCAGTACTCCCCGAACGTCACCGCCGTGAACTCTCCGCCACGATCCGTGCGCAGCGCACGGAGCTTTCTCCCGGTCTCCACCTCCACACCGGCCTGGAACTTCTTGATCGCGCCCGCCGCCTCGTCCTTGCTGGTCAGCAGCATGATCCACATGTACCTGCTCACGTCATCAACGAGGAGGAGGAAGTAGCGCCGGCCGCCGTGTGTCGCTGGTGAGATGGGGCCGCACAGGTCGTCGTGAACCAAGTCGAGCCTCTCCTTGGCTCGGTACTTCGCCTCCAGGGGAAACGCGCCGCGCCGCTGCTTGCCGACGAGACACGCCTCGCACAGCTGATCTGGGTGATCCAGTTGCGGGAGCCCGCGAACCATGTTGCCGAGGCCCAGCTTCTTAAGCCCCTCGAATCCGAGGTGCCCGTATCGCTCATGCCACCGCCAGGCGTCATCCCCGGCGCACACAAGGAGCGCGACTGGGCTGGCGATAGTGAGAGTGGTCTTGTACAGCCGGTTCGCCGATCTACGTACCTTGACGAGCAGCTCCTTGGACGGATCTCGTACGCGCAGCACGCCTTGTTCAATCAGCACCTGGCACCTGTCCTCGTCGAGCTGGCCCAAGCTGATGATGTTGGAGCGCAGGCGTGGGATGTAGTAGACATCGGTGAGGATCCGGTGGCCGCCTCCTCGTGCACCGAACGTGATAGCCCCGCGGCCAACGATGTCGACCGTGGAGCCGTCGCCGAACTTCACCTTGCCCGTGACGTCGCGGTTCAGCTCGCAGAAAGCCTCCCCGTTGCCCGTCATATGGTTTGAAGCGCCGGTGTCGAGGTACCACACGCCGTCGTCTGGGCGGTCGCGTGCTTCGCCCAGGTATGCCGTGGCGCGTGTCTCATTGAGGTAGACCTGGCCGCCGATGTACACCGGCGCGACGCACTCCAGGATGCGCTCCGGTTCGGGCTCGTACAGCCCCACCTGCGCCATCATGAGCGCCGGCTCGTCCTCCCCGGCAGGCTCCTCCGTCAAGAGCGCCGCAGCTGCTTCCTCGTCACGCTTCTTCTTCCTGCATTCGCGGGCCCAATGCCCTCTCTTACCGCAGTAGCGGCAGTCGTTTCTGCCGGCCTTGACCTTCTCCTTGCCGCCCTTCGATGGCGGCGCGTCGCGCGAGGGCGGAGCCGACCCGCCGCTGGCCCTGCCTCCCCCGGCACCGGAACCACTGTTGCCACCGGCACCAGCGCCGCAGCGCTGGCCATCCCTCCTGCGTAGACGCTTGATAAGATCCTCCTCCTTGGACGAGAGCAGCAACCGCGAGCCCATCTCCGCAGCCAGCGCGCAGGCCTGCAGCCGCTCGTCGGCTGCGCGGAAACGCCCAGTCACCTCCTCCAGTGAGAGATCCTCGACGTCGAGCAGGGTCTCAATTGAGATTGCCACCTGCGTCAACCGATCGGGGATCACCTGCAGCATCTTCTTCACTAGCTCCTTGTCCTCGACGTTGTCGCCGAGCAGCCGTAGGTTGTTGGCGAGGTTGGAGAGGCGCAACGAGAAGTCGTCTACAGACTCCCCGTCCTTGAACTTGATGTCGTGGAGGTCTCGCCGCAGCTTCTGTGCGTTCGACTCGCGCACACGCTCGACGCCCATCCGCACCGTCTTGATGGCGTCCCAGGCCGCCTTCGTCGTCTCCTTGTTCCTGACCATGGTGATCATCTCCGTCGGCACCGAGCGAGCGATGGCAGCCAGTGCCAAGCGGTCCTCGCCGTAGGTGACGTCGCCGGGCTCGATCGCGTCCCATAGGCCTTGCGCCTGCAGGTTGATGCGCATCATCACCACCCACTCCGGGTAGTTGGTCTTTGTGAGCAGCGGGTACTGCACGGACGCCGATGCTTCCTTGATCACCCTCTCCACCTTGTGCGTTCTCCCTCGCCGCGGAGTGCGACGCGAAGACAGCGAGGGCATCCGCTCACGCGGCGGTGTGCGTGACCGCTCGGCCCTCACGCCCACGGATCGTACGCAGCTCTGATGCCAATTGTAGTCTACACTCTCAGCTCGCCGTCACTCAAGAACACGATGAACACTCTGGATTTGGTGCTGCCAAGGGCGCAGCTTTTCTGTTTACTCTTCCCTTGTTTATTGAACAGCAGATTACAGAACGTGGCCACGATGTGCTGCCATCCCAGCACGACCACACGATCAAGCTCGACGTGCACATGATCTCCATCTCCTGGTTTGGCGCCGAGCTCCTAACTAACTGGGAAGACGACCCTCTAAACTAGCTGACTCGCTAACAGACTAACTGAACCAGTTACAGACTGAACAAACTGAATGAACGACACTAGATTAACTAACATGTGCTCCCACCGTGGCTTGGATCGAGCCAGATCCCTTCTGCAGGTGACTATGTTTTCTTTGAATTAATGTCCGATGCATGAAATGTGTGTGCTTATGCATTCTAGAATCTAGAATTGTAGATGCTTTCTTTTTCTTCCCCCAAAATGACAGCCTAATATCTAAAATATGTTGCCTAAACAATGCCATTTTTAGACGAGCTAGTGGAGCCAAATTAAATTCTGTGGCTGGCTGGCTGCATCACCAAAACGTTTTAGCATGCTTGGAATAGCAACTACCGCTCATAAATAGGGCAACCAAGGTCATTATATGCCTGAAAATTACTTGAATGCCACTCTTTTTGGTTGGTTTCTGGTCACTCTGAATAAAAGACCGAGAATTTGCGAGGACAGTTGCATTGTATAGAAAAACAGAGGCTTTGAACAGATCAGTGATTAAACTGCCTTGTTTATAGATAATCAGACCAACATCCTTGCATAAAATTGAAATCTGAATATGCGATCTGCCAAATCCCAATCTTAAAACTTGCTGCTGGTGCACCCAGTAGAGACTGCAAAAGGAAGCCCAAAAAATCACATGGAAGGCGAAACTTGCATCGCCCAATAGCCAAGAGAAGGGAAGAATTCACCTGGTTTGTACTCTAGATTTGGATGATTCATCAGATCGCCATGGAGTCGCCCGGGGGGCACTTGTCTGTCAATTGGTGCAAAGTAGGTTATGTGGGGCGCTTATCGAGATGTGTAGTCTTCATGTGAATGGTAGATGTATTGGTTCATCGTAGGCACTAGGCTAGGACAAGAAAAGTTGAGGTGAAGCAGCAAACACAGCACATCATTAGGTACTTTCTTAATTCAAGTCTTCTTGTTTAATCCGTGTTAAGAATATTGCATTCTTGGCCAGTTAATTTTCGCTCCTGATATACATTGATATTATTATTTTAGAACCATGTACTCAATCATACCAGGATATTGCATTTTACTCTAGACCTTGCAAGGCTGTGCTGGTTATAGTTGTCATCTGAAATACCATACCAGGCATCACTTGCTACCAAAGTACCAATTTGAAATTGCGCCATGAAAACTATCAAGTATGCAGGCCTAAAAGATGCCTGCCCTTGTCATGATAAAGTTACCGTCTTGAACATACGAGTAGACTAAATTTGCATTGCCTCCTTTATTGTTGACAACTTATCTTATCGTAATTTTTGCTGCAATCGACGAACGGATAGAAAATAAGCAATATGAACAAATGGAAAAAAATCTTCAATTTTCTCTTACAGAGTTATATATGGGATTCTAGTATTGTACTTACTACATCTCTTGGCTTGCATTTATACTTTACAAAGAACCAATGAAAGTCGTTCCTTTGCCATATCACTCTCTTTGTAACATTATTCAGATATCCATAATGTTTACTATTTGCTTTTCAGGTTTCTGAAAATTGACATGTCAAGGTGTTCAAGTTCTCACTTTTTGTAAGGGGATTCATTAGGCAGGCATTGATGGTGGTACAGCCAAATGGAGTCGTTAGTCGTGGGTTTATGCTTGTGCATTTTTACGCTCACCAGATGTTGAACTTCACGGCAAGTTGTCCAAGTTTTTGTGGCTTTGCTAACTTCGAGCACACGTTAAACATAGTAGTAAGGATTTAGGATCATGCTTCAGTGCTGCCTACATACAACGATAGCCATTAGCCAAGGACATGGACGCAGTGTTACCTTTTTTCTGTGTGTGAGGAACTGAAAACATGTTACTTCAGTCTGTGGTTGCTTGTGCTCTGTGAATTATCCATGTCTCCGTGGCACTGGAGTCTTGCTGTTGCTGCCTCCGTTCCGTATGATCCTCTGTCCTCTCGGAATTGGGCTACGTTGTGAGCAGGTTTCATTGTTTGCTTCCTATTTCCTAGTCATAATGCTAGTATACTACCACACCAGTTTCGACTGAATTTTGCTCGTTAGCCTCTGTTTTATGGACTATCCGAGGAGAAATGGAGAATCACCATGGCTCGGTTCAACTTGACATGTTTGATGGGCCTGGAAGTGATCGGATATGACAACCCATGGGCACTTGTGGCTCCAAAAGGCCCAAGGCCCAGACCATTTTGGCGGGAAACAAAGAAGCCGTGCCAACAAAGAAATGCCAATAGGCAGCTGGCACCTGGAAGATTCAGAGATGGCGAAACCCTTTCAGTTTTCAATTTCAAGTCTTAAAATTTCAACCTCCGGTCGTCCTGCGGTCATATCGCACTACTACTACCCTTCCAAGTTCCAACTACAGGACGGGTAAAAAGGCGTGGGGCTGTGGACACCGAGTCCATGTGCGCCGTGTCTCACAATTTGTAAAAGCATCAGCGACGAGCCGATGGTGGAACGTGGTGGAACACGCCCACGGGACAGTTGCGTGCTCTCTCTCCCCTGCAATTGCTGTCAGAGCTCCGTGAACCAAGCTCTCGTGAACCAACCCACCCACTCCTCGGTTTCTCCGGTCGGCCCCACCCCAATCTCTCTCTACCCCCTAAACCCTCTCCTCGCTTCGCTTTCCTACAACGCCACCGCTCCGCTCCGGCGCTCCCCCTCCGCCGCGCCGCGCCCGACCTCGGACCTCCTCCGGCGCGCTCTCTCCACGGCCGCCTCTCATCTACGCTCCTCCGAGATGCTGCCACGGCGCCTCGGTGGCCTCTCCGCCGCCGTCTCAGGCCCCCTCCGCGGCCGCCGCGGCCTGGCCACGCGCGCCGCCGCGCCGCGCCGCCCTCCGTGGGCTATCATCTACGACGTCACCGCGGTCACATCGACGGACCTCCGCGCTTCATTCAAGCTCGCCGAACCCCCGTGCGCCTCCCGCATCTTCGTCCCCAGCCACCTCGTTGGCTTCGGGCCCCGCCTCGACCCCAACCGCGACAACGACGCCGTAGGCCTCCAGTTCGGCGACGTCGGCGCCGTGAGCGGCGACGGTCTCCTCCTTCTCAACTTCTACGATGCGCGAGGCGTCGCTCCCATCGTCGGCTACGAAGGTACCTGTCCGGTGCGCCAATTGAGGGGCTTCGACCTGGACCCTGACACGATGCGCTTCGTCTGCAACCCCCTTAGCGGCCAGCTGTCCCGCCTGCCTGACATCGACGGCGCGAAGAAGACTTTGTCCTGCGACCCTTTCGGCCTCCTCACCCACTCCGAACGCCCGCACGGGCCGCCGGACAGGTACGTCGTCGCTGACCTCGTTGAGGACGACGACGGCATGGAGAGGCGGGGCTTCACCATGCGTCGTTTTCTCTCTCCGAAAAGGGAGTGGGACAAGCTGGTGGGCTTGCCATCCCCGCTCCCGGTCTCGAACCGGAGGCACTACAGTCGTGGCCATGAGGTGCTGGCCTTCGCCGGCCGGCTATGGTGGGTTGACGTGAGCTGGGGCGCCATCACCGCCGACCCGTTCAGCGACCCACCAGAGCTGCGCTTTGTCGAGCTGCCAAACAGCTGTCTGATGGAGCCCCTGGAAGGGATTCGGATGCTGCACATGGGCAGGTATCGCCGCATGGGAGTCAGTCAGGGGAGGCTGCACTATGCCGAGGTGACCCAGGAGGAGCCTTACCTGCTCAGCTCGTTTGCCCTTGAAGATGATGGCACCTGGACGCTGCAGCACCGAGTTGCTCTTACCCGACTGTGGCCGCATCTAAGCAACCCGTGTGATGAGTACAAGCTGCGGATTGGTGTTGTTGACCCATTGAACCCAAACTTCATGCATCTCACAGTTGGCAACAGTGTTCTCTCAGTAGACATGGTCAGACAGAAGGCGGTCGCGTGTTATGTTGTGGATGAAGATTCAAGTCCATGCCGGTCACCGTCTGGTTTCCTTAAACCATGTGTGCTGCCACCGTGGCTTGGATCGAGCCAGATCCCTTCTGCAGATAATCATGTTTTTATTTTAGATTAATGTTTGATGCATGAAATGTGTATGCTTATGCATTTTAGAGTTGCTAGATGGTTATTTTCTTCCTTTGAAACTCAGCCATGTTGTTCAAGGCTTGGAATTTATGTATGGTAGTATGATTTCTTATATCAATTGTTTAAGATACTACCTCTCTTTCCAAAACAACGACATCCTATCCCCCAAATTTTGTCATTGTCATTGTAGCTTTTGGACTAGGTACTGAGAACCATCTTAACTAAACCATGTAGATGCATGATGCCGAGTAGTTAGTGATGGTTCCTTAATTATTTACATGCACAATTTATTGTGCCCAAGTACCCGTTAGCAATGTTGGAATGGCAACTGATAATTGTTAGAACGTTACTCTTTTTGGGTTTGATGGAGTAGTAGTTATCTATTGAGATATGCCCACAATGACTTTTTCTTGGCATAGTTGTCTTGGTAAGTATGCAGATCATAAATTTGATTTCTGTGCTTAATTTCTGCCTTTATTATGTCCAATTTTTCAAAACGAACTGTTTTGTTTTAAGGATGTATCTGTACAATTCTGGCTTTTCACTATTAATTGATTACAATCTGTGTAACCATGAATAAGATTTCAGCGCAGAGACCTGCTGTTAGTGTTCTTTGTGTACAGAAGATGCCTCTTTAGTGACCATATTTGATATGAGAATGTTATGCAGTTCAATGCCTTAATTTCATTTGAGAGATCTAGAATTATGTGAATTATGTGCAATGTGGAAAAAGGTATACACCTTTCCTGTAGTATAATTGTTTCAAACTCTTCTGTGTATGATTGAAGGAACTCTTTCAAGCAACAGGACCAATGCCAAAAGCAAGACTTTGTCAGACCTGTTGGTTCGTGCTGACAGGAACAAGAAGAATTGAGATAAACATCATATGGTACTTTCTTTAGCTAACTCTTTTGTTTAATCTGTTATGTATTTCATTCTTTCCATTTTAATGATGGGATTCCGTTACATCTGTGCAACTATTCTAGAACTGTACACTCCACATTGTGGTTGATTAGTTTACAAAATGGTTATTACTTACTACAATTAAGAATGCTACTTGGACAATTGTTGCAATTCTGCTTTTTTTTTTTCTTTGAACATGCATAAGAGCGACAGATATTTGTCTTATTTAGAAGAAAGGGGTGAAGAAAACCTTACAAACACATACAACCACCACTCTCACCAGGAAAATTTAGATTAAGTGTGTGCTACTGTATTAGAACAAAGGGACCACTACCGCGGGAGACACTAAGCAACATCCAACATAGGGGCAGACAGATAGGATATGCTGTGTTTGTGTACATTAGAATCCATTATGAAATTGTGCAGGAAAAAAGAAAAAGGTAGCAATATCAGCTTTGCAGATTATCACTGTCATTTGGATTGCCAGGCAGCTATAAACTTCAAATCTGGCCATTAAAAGTACCAAGGATGTGGTGTTTCAGTAGCTAATGTCTAGGTTCATTTTTTCAGTAGTATTCATTTTCGCACTGTAATGTAACTGAACCTGAGCAGCTCAATCTGCCATGACCCATGAATGCCGGAATTTGCATTTGTACTGTTGTTTTTCTCTTTGCATGCTTTAGCATTGGACAACGATTTTGCCATGTAACGTTAACAAATAGTGTGAAGTATGAAAGCCTAAAAGCAGGCCTTGTCATCATATATCATGAGGTATTGTCTCAAATAATTTTAGGGAACATATCCGGTGCAAACCAAGTTTTGATGCAAACCAAGTGCAAACCTACTAGAAAAGGTTTCAAAAAATTTTGAATTTTTTTTTTTAATTTCAGAATTTTTTGAAACCTTTTCTAGTAGGTTTGCACTTGGTTTGCACCAAAACTTGGTTTGCACCGGATATGTTCCCATAATCTTAACAGCTAGTGTATTTTAGTTATTAAGAGTAAGACTGAACAAAACTTGTATTCCTTTCTACTTGTGAATGTGACCCCGTCATAAAATTTTTCCCGCTGTCAGTAAATGGATATCAGACAATCATAGCATGAGCATTTGCTTTTAAAAATATTAGAGGGGTATATGTGACTGTTGACTATATTTCCTTTGTGTCATATTGAACCAGGAAAACTCATTCCTCTTTAATGAGAAAAAACTTATTCTTATCTATTGATTAGTCTGGCGATGCTCCCTAATATGCCTTACTATTTCCTTGCAGGTTCTAAGAATTAACTGGTTGTTTTCTGATGGACAAGGAAATGCTATCTTTTTTAGAGGGATGACGTTTTTAGTTGATGGTTCTACATTCCTAAGCTCTAAATCTCTAGTCATGGTTATATGTTGGGTGAAGTTTTGTCATTTCTAGGCTTTGCCTATAGCACTCACTGAACTTCATTGAGGAATATCTAGGATTTTTGGGCTTTGCTAGCTTTAACAGTTTAACTTCGTCTAGTTCACTTGGTGAACTCTTTAGTAGGATCATGGTTCAGTTCTATCAAGTAGGATTGATATTCATCTCTATTGTCATGCGGCAAAGGTCAGAACATTGATGCAACGTCACTTTGTTTTGCAAGGAGCAAGGCAACAGTGAGAAAGCTTCTATTCTACGTGTAGCATGTTACTTGAACCAGTTGAAAACATGATAACCTGGATCGGTCTTTTGTGCCACCAATTTGAGTTACAGTGAGCTGTGGCAGCAAATGTGCATCCCCATATCTGTTATTAGAAGAGATCATTATGCATTTGTGCCAATGCCTAGTCTCTTGAGTCTTGCTGCTTCCATGTGTCGGCGAATGGTGGCCTGCACACTGCAGTGTTGTCTTCGCTGAACTGCCCAAACTGATGAACTAAGCTGATTTGTTCACTACCTGCCGTTTCCTCTTTGGGACAATATTCTATGAAAGCCTTGTCTTTGAATCTTTGGTTTCAATATTTGTGTTTCACTTTCGCACATTTTTTTAAAACCTTAACCTGTAGTTCAGCGAGCTGTTATTTGCCTGGTGACTAGAGAACCAGAAGGGTATTGGACCTTGACGCAGTTCATCGGCCTTGAGGTGAGTGGATGCTACGGCCCATGGGTACTTGTTGCTCCCCAGGCATTTTGGCATTTTGGCATTTTGGCGGTCATGGCATTTTGGCGGGAAATGTGTGTCGACGGATCAGACGTAGAAGGGCATCACGAATTGCCTGCCAACTCGGTATTCAGACATTCGAAAACAGTGGCAGACAAGTCTGATAGAAATGGTGATCGACTGATCGGTGGATGACAGCCCTCTGTTTTGACATGTGGCCCCTGTAGTAAGTGGCTCATGGCTCAAGCATCATTTGATTTGATTGGGCGGAAGCAGAGCGGTACCACATAGCGTTGCGGGCGTTATGTCGCTGCGGTACACTCCCATGCAATCTCCATCCAAACCAATAGAGCCTCAGACAATCGGTGAAATATTAGAAATGACATATTTCAAGCTTCCCCATCATGCTTATCAACCATCAGCGCTAATGGAGGTGTGCTCTGAGTTTATGCACACTAGTCTCACGAATGCTTGACCCCAACGGTGCACACGACCTAAGTTATGCTGGACCACGTCCACAGATGGATTGCCTTGCCTCTTTCTCTTTGTCAATAATGTCCAAGCTTCGTGAACCAACTCGACCCCTCTTGGCTTCTCTAGTCAGCAATCATGTTCTTGTTGTAGCCTGTAGACATGGACATACAGAAGGTACATGCATGTTGCTTCCATATTCTTTATTTTAAATCCATGACTTTTATTAGCAGAATAAAAATTCCAGTGTAGAAATTGGGATTAGCTGGTATATTACAGTTATTTTAGAGCTATGACTTTTATTAGCTTGTTTACTGGTACATCTACAATTGAGGAAGTGAGCCTAGCTTCAACAGGTTAGGTGGGAGGAGTGGCCATGCATCTAACCACTCAAGTTTGAGTCATCTCCAACTCGAAATTGGATGCCTATTTCTTCTTAATGAAAAACCGCCTAGTTCCATCTAGGTTGTTTTTTTAAATTATTTGTCAAGCTTCCAACCAAATGTCAAGGGTTCAAGACCCTCAACACTGACCCATAAGTAGTTGGATCTTGACCTGGGGGCTTAGAGTAGTAGTGATAGGATAATAAGTTGGTTTCAAGCCCTTGGAATCAGAAAAGTATCAAAATTGACTGATTTATTAAAGCAATCTAATATTTTTCTATTGTATAATTGTTCAACCCCTTCTATGTCAAATTAAAGGCACCCTTTCGAACATCAAGGTAATTGTTTAAAGTAAAACTTTTTTAGTTGTATTGATTCGTCTAGGCACTAGGCAGGGACAAGAACAATCGAGGTGAAGCAGCAAACACATCATTAGGTACTTTCACAAGTCAAGCCTCATTGTTTAATCCATGTTAATTATATTGTATTCTTCTCATTGTTAACTTTCGCTCCACAAACGTTGGTTTCATCGTGTTAGAACTCTGTGCTCAGTCATGTCAAATCAGTTT
Source organism: Paspalum notatum (assembly GCA_022530915.1). Classification (NCBI taxonomy): domain Eukaryota; kingdom Viridiplantae; phylum Streptophyta; class Magnoliopsida; order Poales; family Poaceae; genus Paspalum; species Paspalum notatum. The sequence goes on from CM039692.1 coordinate 34,329,498, forward strand.
ACATATATAATAGCTATTTTGGTTAAGCATTCTACTCGAACAATGGTCTGAATTAGCAATTGATAAAAAGAAAGGATATGGGCTCGCTAAGTAGAAAACAAAATATGTTATTTGCAACTTTGTAGTTACGTATTGGAATCAGTCAATCAGCTATGCCGAAGCAATACCAAATGTGAACCATTATCGCATTTTAGCATAGGTTATGCAGAACTATACCAAATGTAATATTAATGACAATACAAATGTAATAACTATCGCATTTTAGCATAGGCTGTCATTTGAACTACCATACCAGGCAACCAGTTGTTGTTAGTTCCTGTCTGGTTCTCTCTTACTTTCTTTGTTTTTCCTGTTCTACTCTTGTGATTTCTTTCTTCTAATAAAATTTGCACATCAATTCTCTTGCCGCCTATGCACAAAAAAAGGCAACTAGGTATCACTTGTTATCAAATTGAAATTGTTCCAAGTAAACTACCAAGTATGCAGGGGCGACGCCACGTTGGGCGTACCTGGTGCCGGTGCACCAGGGTAATTCGTTTTTTTACCACTAATTAAACTACTGTTTACCACATAAATTTGCCAAATTATGTGTTCTTTTTAAACGGTGCACCAGGGTATTATTCTTGCTAGCTTCGTCTCGGCAAGTATGTAGGACTAAACAATGTCAAGATATTGTCTCAAGCTACTATAAGAGTTTTTTTTTTTTTAACTTAGCTACTATAAGAGTAGTACTGAACTAAACTTGCGTTGCCTTCTGTGTTTGTTGGCAACTGATCCTGCCGTAATATTTTCTACAATCTACAATCAGTAAATGGATAGGACATAAGAAGTTAAGCACGATATGAACAAATGAACAATTCTCCATTTTTTTTACAAAACTATGTATGAGATTATAATACTATACTTACTACATCTGTTGGCTTGCATCTATACTTTATGCAGAACCTAGTAATAGTCATTGATTTGTCTTATCACTCATTCTCTTTGTAAAATTATCTAGGTATCCTTAATGTTCACTATTTACTTTTTTCAGTTTCTGCAAATTTGGCATATCAAGATGATCAAGTTCCCTCCTTTTTGCAAGGAGATTCGTTAAGCAGCTATTGATGGCGGTACAGTCAAATGGGGTCATGGGGATGCATTATGGCCTTGATTTGTGCTTGTGCATTGTGGATGCACGGGTTGAACTTCGATGGGTGCTGTCTAAGATTTTTGTTTACTCTGTTAAACATATTTTTTTGCAAGGAATAAAATGAGGAAATAACCACGCATTACTTCAGTCTCTGGCCGCTTGTGATGTGTGAATTATCCATGACTCCATGTCTTCGTGGCACTGGAGTCTTTGCTACCTCCGTATGCTGTGATCTGCTCGGAATTAGTCACGGTGTGAGCTGGCTCCATTGCTCGCTTCCTATTTTCCGTGCCAGAATACTACTCTCCAGTTGTGACTGAATTTTGCTTTTAGCCTTTCTGAGGAAAAATTACGGGAAAACATCGTCGTTAATGGCATATTTTTTTGTCTTTCACGATTGGCCTTGACTCTAGAAAGCCTGGTAACTACCGTGAACAAGATAAATCATCATCGCTTGGTTCAAACTAGACGCAGTTGATGGGCCTTGAAGTGAAGTGAGTGGATGTTAGTATGAGTCAAGCAAATCGCCTATTCACCATTACTTATCACTGTTTTAACCATCTTTTTCTCTATCTACAGTAGCACTACGATGTCATTTTGTACTATAGGACAACCCATATAGATTGATTCGCTGAACTCGGTCTTAAGAGCTTTCTTAAGGGCTTGTTTACTTCAAGGGCCTTATTGGCCAGGCCAAATTTTGGCCAAAGTTTAATTGTGTTTGACTCTAATTAAAATTACATTGTATAACATAATTTTTATCTATATGGTTTATTTCGTTATGCCTAAACCATACAAATGGGTAATTTATTGTTTGGTTAAATTTTAATTTAAAGTCAAACATGGTTTGATCGTGGCCAAGGGTCTGATTGGTTTGAGATCAAAAGTTGGCAAGCCAAAATTTGGCTAAATTTTACCATGTTTGAATCTAGAGAAATATTCCGCCAAATAACAAATTTTTTTATTTGTATGCCTTATTTGGGTGACAAATAAATCCTATGAACAAAGAAATTGTTATTTGGTCAAACAAATATCTATCTAGATTCAAATATGATCAAATATGACCAAAATTTGGTTTGGCCAACTTTGGCCTCCAACCAATCAAAGGCCCAAGGATCAGTGCATTTTGGCGGGAAACAACGTATGACGTGGATTAGACGCCAGAACAGCCAATGGGGAAGTTGCCGTTTGGCAGATTAAATCAGAAAAGGGCGTATCGTGCGACCGTTCCAGCTACGCGAATGGTAGACCCGCAGCACGGGTCCTCGCCGAGGTGAACGGCTCTTCGCTTTTCCCCTGGATAGTTGGAGCCGTAAACACCGAGTCCATGTGCACCGTGTCTCGCAATTCCAATTTGTAAGCAGTGCCCAGCGACGGTGTACAAGAGACGGAGGATTGGTGGAACATGCCCACGGGCCACGGGAATCTGCCAGAGCTCCGTGAACCAACCCACCCACCCGCTCCTCTGCTTCTCCGGTCGGCCCAATCTCCTCTCTCTCTCTCTACCCCAGGCCTAAACCCTCTCCTCGCTTCGCTTTCCTACCACGCCACCGCTCCCCCTCCGCCGCCGCGCCCGGCCTCCTCCTGCGCGTTCTCTCCACTGCGGCATCTCATCCACGCTCCTCCGAGATGCTGCTCCGGCGCCTTGGTGGCCTCTCCGCCGCCATCTCCCTCCACCTCCGCCGCGGCCTGTCCACGAGCGCCGCCTCCCAGCGCCCTCCGTGGGCTATGGTCTACATCGCCGCCGTGGTCAGATCGCCAGACCCGCGCCCTTCGTTCCAGCTCGCCGAGCCCCCGGGCGCCTCCCACATCTTCATCCCCGACCACCTCGTCGGCCTCGGCCCCGGCCACGGCACCGACCCCGTAGGATTGTTCCGCATCAAGGTCCGCGCCGTGAGCGGTGACGGCCTCCTCCTCATCGACCTCCACAACGGGCCGACCACCGCTCCCATCATCGGCCAACGCGGCACCTCTCAGGTGCGCCGATTGGCCCGCGGCAACGACTCGGACCCTGACGCGACGCGCTTCGTCTGCAACCCCCTCAGCGGCCAGCTGTTCCGCCTGCCTGACATCGATGGCACGAAGAAGACGTCCTACTGCAATTCTCTCGGGCTCCTCACCCGCTCCGACAACGCGGACACGCCGCCGGACAGGTACGCCGTCGCTGAGCTCGTTGAGGACAAGGAAGGGGCGGGGAGGGGCTTCCTCATGCGGCGTTTTCTCTCGCCAAAAGGGGTGTGGGACAAGCTGGTGGGCTTGCCATCCCCTGTCGCGAACCGAAGGCACAACGATCGTGACCACGAGGTGGTGGCCTTCGCTGGGCGATTGTGGTGGGTCGACGTGACATGGGGCGCCGTCTCCGCCGACCCGTTCAGCGACCAGCCGGAGCTGCGGGTGTAGAGCTGCCAAGGGGCAGTGTGATGGAGCCCGTGGAAGGGATTCGGAAGCTAAGCAGGTACCGCCGCATGGGAGTCAGTGAGGGGAGGCTGCACTATGCCGAGGTGACCCAGGAGGAGCCTTACGTGCTCAGCTCGTTTGCACTTGAGGAGGATGGCAGCTGGACACTGCAGCACCGGGTTGCTCTTACTCGACTCTCAAGGGACTTGAGTGAGGGGGACAAGCCGCGGATTGGTGTTGTTGACCCGCTGAACGCAAGCTTCATGCACATCACGGTCGGCAACAAATCTTTCTCGGTGGACATGATCCGGCGGAAGGTGATACGGTGTTGTGTTCTGGGTGAAGATGCAGGTGGCGGTGCAGGCGTATCAAATCATTGGACTGGTTTCCTAAAACCATGTGTGCTCCCACCATGGCTTGGGTCGAGTCCGATCCCGTCTGCAGGTAATTATTTTTTCTTTTGGATTAATGTCTGATGCCTGAAAATTGCTAAAATGACACTATTTTGCGGTTGGAGGGTAGTAACTATGTGCAATGTAGAGAAAGATATACATCTTTCCTGTAGTATAATTGTTTCAACTTTCTGTGTATGATTGAAGGAACTCTTTCAAGCAACAGGGCCAATACCACAAGCAAGACTTTGTCCTAGTTCGTGTTGACAGGGGCAAGAAGAATTGAGATGAAGCATCATATGGTACTTTCTTTTGCTTACTCTTTTATTTAATCTATCATGTATGCCATTATTTTCCATTTTAAGTTTTGTGCTATTATTCTAGAACTGTATAGTCCACATCACGTCTGATCATTTTACAGAATGGTTCGGTGGTTCTAAAGGGACCAATCTCTGTGAGTGATGATGGAGTTAAGCTTTGTAAGGACCACCTCATGAGCCTTAGCCCACCAATCATCAAAGGAGCAATCTACAAGTTGAGGGTATGCTTTTGGTCTGCAGAGCCTATCCCCTCAACCTGCAGACTGCTTCTGTAATTCTGTTGTGTTAGTATACTTTAGAATCCACTGTGAAATTGTGCAGGAGTAAACAAAAAACAACCACTAGCACATTTTACTCCATACCTTGCATCGGCTTTGCAGATTTGTCGTTTGAATTGCCAAGCATCTACAAAGTTCAAATCTGGCCAATAAAAGTACCAAGGACATGGTGTTTCAGTAGCTAGTCTGCTAGTGTGCTACTTACTAAGTTTTTCTGTAGCATTCCTTTCTGTACCGTAATATAACCGTATCTGAGCAGCTCAGCCTGTCATTGTTGCCGGGATTTGCATCTGTGCTCTTCTTCTTCTCTTTGCATACCTTAACATTGGGCAGCGCTCGCCGCTCTTGCCATTTTACATTAAAAAGGAGTGCTAAGTCTGAAAGACTAAAAGATGCCAAACCTTATCATCATTTATCATGACTTATTGTCTCGTAAAATAATCTAAGCAGCTAATTAATTATTAAGTGTAAGGCTGAAAAAATTACATTCCTTTCTATTTGTGAATGTGATCCCGTCTTAAGTTTTTTCCACTATCAGTAAATGGATATAAAATAATTAAATAAGCATAGCATGAGCATTTGCTTTTTTTAAGTTATTACAAAGAGGTATATGGGGGCTGCTGACTTTATTTCCTTTTGTGCTCATATTGAACCAGTAGAAGCTGTTGCTCTTTCATGACTGTAAAACACATTCTTTTGTATGATTATTCTGACGATACTACCTAATTATTACTATTTCTTTTCAGGTTTCTGAGAATTAACCGGATGGATTAGGAGGTGTTCTCTTTTTTTGGAGGGATCAAGTTGACGGTGCTACAATACTGAGTTCTGAATCTCTAATCATGGTTGTATGTTGGCTGAAGTTTGGTCATTTCTATGCACTTTCTGAACTCCATGGCAGAATTTCTAGGATTTTCGGGGCTTTGCTAGCTTTAAGCCTTTAACCTCTTCTAGTTCTCTCGGTAAACACTTTATAAGTACGATCATGGTTCTATCATGTAGGATTGAGATTCAGCTCTATTGGCATGTGGCAAAGGTCAGAACATTGTGGCAACAGTGCAGAGGCTGCTACATGTTATTTCAACCAGTTGAAAATGACTTAGTGACCTGGATTGGTCACTCATGTCACCAATTTGAGTTACAATGGGTTATGGAAATTGGCAGCAATTGTGCATCATCATGTCAGTTTTTTCCCTTTGTTTATGTGTCCCTGCACCATTAGAAGAGATCATTATGCATTTTGTGCCAATGTCATATTGTCATGCTGCTTCCATATGTTGGATTGTTTGGTGACTCCATGTTCATCTTAGTTGAACTGTCCAATTAGATGAACTGGGTTGATTGTTCACTACCTGTCATTTCCTCCTTTGGGGACAATATTCCAAGAAAGCCTTGTCTTGGAATATTTGATGGTAAGTATCACTGTATTTCACACATTTTTGAAAGCCTAGCCGGCTGTATCACTGTATGTAAAGCTTCTCCTAGTTGTGTGTAACTGACTGAGTCAAACTACAGCACGCTGGCTGTTATTTGCCTGGCCCCTGCAGAACCAGGAGGGTAGAGAGCAACCAGGGCGAGTAAAATCCTGTTTCGTGTCTGTCCCCATGAATAACTCTGAACTAACAAATTACTCCATGTGCAAACATCCATGACTTATTAATCACTCTTCAATGTACAAATCCTATATATGTCTATCAGAACTGATCTATATATAGCTCAATCTCCTATAAGCAACGAACCAGCTCTTCATATGCAATGCCAGTTCCTACATAAACCCAACAAATAATCTACTCTATCTGCGTTAATTAATTGATCCATGATCACCCAAACAACAATAATCTAACGCTATCTACTTCAGTTGATGAGCTTGGGGATGTGAGCCTGGACGATGTGGCCGGCGAGCGCCTTGTAGGTGGCCTGCGTCGGGTGCACCGAGTCGAAGAACATGAACTGCGACGGCGACTGGCACTGCGGCAGCGCGCTGGTGCACAGCGCCCCCATCGCCGGCAGCCCGTTCCCGCAGCAGCCTCGGCTCGTGTCCGTGAAACCTGCAGCGCACGTAGGCATAGCAAATTAAAGAAGATTCAGCAGGCGCCCAAATCGATCTAAATCCCAAGATCAGATTGTTTTCTGCATGCAGGCTATCTCAATCTGTTGCCGTGCCGGCCGCTCACCGTATTTCTGGGGCTGCGCCACCATGTCCTTCAGCGGGGTGTACACGTCGACGTACGCGAGCGTGGCGCCGGGGGACGCCGCCTCCAGCTTGCCCAGCATCTCCTGCAGCGCCGCGTTGTACCGCTCCGCCGCCGCGTTCTGGTCGGCGTTGCAGTCGCTGGAACCCAGGTTGAGGGTCTTGGTAACGGGGAGGCACCCCACCGGCGGCAGGCCGGCCACCATGAATCTCCGGGCTCCCAGCTCGTACAGGCTCTGCATTGTTTTTGTACGTGCAAAAAAAAAAAAAATCACAGTTTGTTATATCAGCTAATCGATTGAAAGAACTAACAGATCAGCTAATTAGCCATCTGTGTGCGAATTGAATTTGAATACATCACGTACCTGGATGTAACCCTGGAGCCTGCCGATGAGGTAGTTGCTGTACTCGTCGATGGTGGGGAAGCTCCCGGTCCGGGCCGGGAGGATGAAGTAGTTCATGGTGACGTCGTTGGTGCCGACGGAGACGACGTACAGCGACTTGTTGGCGATCTCCGCGGCCCTGGGCTGGCCGATCCTGCCGAGTAGCCCCTGGAAGTCGGCGATCTGCGAGGCGAACGTGGACACCATGGCGGTCTGCGCGGTGAGGTCGTCGATGCCGGAGCCGCCCGACGCGAAGCTGACCCCCGTGGCGGCCTCCGCCACGGTGACGCCGCTGCCGTGGAACGCCGGGAGCAGCTCCTTGACGCCCAGCGACTCCACGATGTAGTCGGTGATGAGCTTGCCGTCCGAGAACCTCCCCGTGGCCGCGCCGCCGGGGAAGTCGCGGCCGTAGGGCGCGTGGTCCGCGCGCACCAGCGTCGCCAGGCCGTTGTTGTTGCCCGGGTCCAGCGTGGAGTCCCCGAACGCGAACACGGCCGGGATGTCGTGCTCTGCGGCGGTCGGCGGCGACGCCGCCTGCAGGGGCGGAGCGAGGAGCAGCATGGCTAGGAAGAACGCGACGGCGGCGGTGGCGAGTAGGGCTCGCGGCGCCATTGCTACATACGTACGTACGTGCAGCCTTGGTTGATGGATGATGACGTGCTTGACGCCCTTGGTGTGGTTGACGGGGCATGCAAGGGCGCCGGTGACTTTATATAGCTCGCGGGTGTGGGGCGTGGGATACGGTGCACGCGTTGAAGGCCGGTACGTGTCGTTCTGGCTTGGGAGTTGGGGACTTTTGGGACGCGGCCGGATGGTCGGAGACTCTGGAGTCCGTCTGAGTCTGATCCGGGACAGCGGAAAACGTGCGAAGCGGTTCGAACCAAGTGACCAGCACCCGCACGCTGGCAATTTCCTGTATCTTTTTTAGGTCGGACTGCACGGTTTAGGCCCTGTTTGGATATTTTGTATATTTGTTCACTTGTAATTAGTTTCCGTCTGGAATTTCTTGTGCACAAGAACACAACCGAAATTTTATTCCCTAGAAAAAAACACTGTTTGGACTGCTGCTGCTTCTTCAATTCGTCTCCGTCCCCTCACCTCGTCCTGCTCCTCCGCAGGCCCGCTCCACCTCCCTCCCGGCGCCACCCCGCCTGTGCCCTGCCGCCCTAGCTGACACCACCACCCCGTCGATGCAGCCCTCGGAGAGCGGCGCCAGGCGGTGCGGGCAGGCGTCGTCGATGACGCGCCATTTGCCGGCGCCGCGGTCGTACCAGGCGAACGACCCTGCCCAGATGACAACAGGGACTGCGGCTCCTTGGTCCGTCGCGTCTCCGTCTCCACGGCAGACACCGACAGCCGGGCGGCACTGCACGAAGACTTCTGCCATCGGTGCCCTCTCTCTTGCTCGCTTCCTCCCTCCCCTTGTGCCTCCCCGCCGCCATTCTTGCCACCGGCGGGCTCCGCCCGACCGCCACCGCCAAATCCGGGCCCGGATCTGCTCTTCCCCTAACCCGCCGTCGCCGGATCCAGGTAGTGCCCGGTCCCCTCCGCCTCGGCCACCGTCGGTGCCTAGGAGGCAGTCCTCACACGATGAGGCACCGCCGCCGGCCGTCGCCAAGTGAGGGAGAAACGGGCCGGGGCGGCCAAGCGTCTGCAGGCGGCGAGGGAGAGGCAGGTGGCGGCAGGTGGGCGCTCCCGGTGATGGAGAGGCCAGCGGCCGCGGCCGCGACCGGGCGTCGCCGGGCGAGGGAGAGGCAGGCGAGCGATGGGACGGGACTCACCCGATATCTGTCGTTTTTCTTTTCCGGACCGGACAGACGATTATTTTTTTCCGCCGGTTTTGGCCCAATCCGGTTGTATATTTAGTGGAATCACCGGTCATCCAAACAATATTTTTGTATCTGGTCTGTAAAAGTTTGTACGTCTGTATTTTACACCGGTTTTGCTACTGTTACCGGGCTTCCAAACAGGCCCTTAAACTGAAACTTGCTTGATACTATGATGATGGAAAGTTGGAAACCGAAGAAATCCTCCCTTTTTTTCTAATGACTTTGGTCGCACAAGAAAGAAAAAGGGCATGACGTTTTGCCTTGTGCTACCAAGGAGAGTAGTCTTGCTAACCCAAAAGCACTGCATGCAGACATAATAAACTCTGTTGATCTCGTCCAGTAAGGGCAAATGGAACATTTTGTCCTGATCAAAGTTTGCAAGCATATTTGAAAGCATCATCAAATTTTGTACTGATACCCACCTCACTACTGGAAATTAAAACGGAATAATCTTAACGGTAGGTAATTTTTCTGACGGTATTTTTAGAAACTGACAAGGAAATAAAAATTAACCTGTCGGTTTCCAGTGGACCGACAGTAAAAATTAGGTCTAAGGTCCATTTCATTGGCTTCTACCAGATTCATCTCCCGCTATAGCAGCAGAGTAGTTCCTAGGAGTTGTTTTCTCCCTCCCTCTAAATTGAACTAGGAATTGACGATGAAACTAGGTTTTTTGGTTCGTCGGCTCTTAAGAGCCATTGCCTCTGTAGCAAAAGTCGCAGGAGCCTTCTCCAATTGGACCGTGCCAAACGAGACCTTGAATCTTGTGGTTGGTAGTGCCTAGAGATTCTGATGGTGAAGGCCGGTTTTTTCCCTCCCCCTAAATTGAACTAGGAAATGACGACGAAACTAGGTTTTTTGGTTCGTCGGCTCTTAGGATCCATTGCCACTATAGCAAAAGTCGCAGGAGCCTTCTCCAATTGGACCATGCCAAATGAGGCCTTGAATCCTTTGGTTGGTAGTGCCTAGAGATTCTCATGGTGAAGGCCGGTTAGAATTTTTACTAGTTCTAAAGACATATCAATTGCTTTCTTATACCATTTTCGTTAGGATTTGAAGGTTTGTGATTAGAGCTGTTGGTGATGAAATAATAGGGAATCACTTTTGTCCTTTGGTTTGTTCCGTGTTATATATGTTCCGGTCCGCATGCGATGAGAGATCATTGGGCTATTAGCCTTTTGGATCTTTCGATGTCGTTTCAATCTTTGTTAGAGAGATGGGCAACACCAAGCATGTATATATGTTGTTGCCCTCTGACCCTCCCTCCCTCACTACACCCTGATGGTCCTAGTGCATTCCTTTTCCCATGATGCCAAGGAATGGAGCAGGTCTTCCTGAGGCAAGATACCCTTGGTGATCTCACCGTGATAGTGAAACCACCTTGGTATTCGATTTGTCAAGGATATTGAAGCTGAAGGTGTGGAGCCCGACGAGCATGGTGATAACGCCACCATGGAGTGTGACGTGGATGTTGTTCATGGCCTGTTGCGGTTTATAGCACACCCGATCAGACCTGTTGGATTTTGGAAGGCGTGTGAGTTTATGGCTAGATACATCCAACGATTTTATAGAATCACTAAAACCAACCCCGTAGGATGTACGGAGACACACTGTTTTTTTTTTGCTGCACTGCTGTTTGGATACACACTCAGTGATTTGCTTCTCTGCTTTCATTCGGATTTTTGTTTTGTTATGTTTCTTGTATTTATTGGGCAGTGAAATCTTCCCTTATCATTCACTCTTTATTTTTCGTAGTAATTCTTTTTGATGTACCTTTTTCTCATTGGTTGAGAAATTTGGGTTATAGATGAATGAAAAAAAATCATTCATCAGAAGTAGGCATTCTATAGTGGGTACCCTTCTATTGTCAGACTGGGCTCACCAGTGAACTTATCCCACCCCGCCCATCCACTATTACAACTCTCCCTCTCTCTGTCTACGGTGCTAAACAGTATATGGGCACCCTCATTTGGGCTTCCAGTGAGCCCAGTCTCAGGCCAGGTTTCTTCGTCCCACTCCTGAGCCCAATCAAACATACAGACACACGGTCGAGTGGCGGACGAGTGACGAGTGACGAGTGACGCCGACGCGCCGAGGCATCTCCGTCACCCTTTTGTCGCCGCCCGTCTCGGCTCCGCAACCCGCGCGGCCGCGTGCACGGTGGGCACCCGAGAATCCAGAATCCAGAAAGCACCGTATCGCCAGAGCATATGCTTGTCCGCCCGGTCATCGGCCCGTCGGCCTTTCGCTCTCACGTCGTGCTCCTCTTATCCCCCGCTTCCCCTCCCGCTCTCCTTCTCACCTCTCTCCCGGGCTCCCTCCCGGCCACCGCTCCATGGCCTCACAAGCACAGCCCCCTCCTTCCCCTCCGCCTGCACGCCTCCGCCCGCGCCTCCAGGCGGCGCCCCTCTTCTCCCCGCGCGCCCCCCCGCGATGCCGCGGCGGCGGGCGCAGCCGCCTCCTCTCCGCGCTCCCCTCCCCATCCCCTTCGCCGTCCTCGCGCTTACAGCGCGTCCCCACCGCGCCGCCGCTCGAGCGCGAGCCCGCACCCGAGCACGAGCAGCACCAGCCTCCGCCCCGCCGCAACCCGGCGCTCGCCGCGGAGGTCGCGCGCCTCTCCGCCGCCCGCGCGCGGCTCCGCGAGGCGCGCACGCTAAGCGACAAGCTCCGCGCGCTCGACGCCGAGCCCCGGGTCGCGGCGTTCTTCGTCGGGGAGTCGGCCCGCGGGGCGTTGGCCGCGCTCGAGCCCCGCGAGGTGCTTCTGCTGAAATGCCTCGTCGCCGCGGGGCAGGAGCACGTGCTCGGCGACGAGCTCGAATGGTACGGCGGCGCCGACCATCGCGACCACCACCACCGCAGCGGGGGTGGAGGTGGGAGCGCCCTGCGGGAGGCACTGTATAGCCTGGCCGGTTTGGTCGGGAAGTGGAGCTCGGAGGGAGTGGCGCGTAGCGAGAAGGGGAGCGGGGAGATTGAGGTGCTCCGGAGTCTGCTCAAGTTCCTTGGCGACATCGAGGAGTTCTACGACTGCATTGGGGGCATCATAGGGTGAGCATTGTTTGCTTGGGTGCATTAGAGCTGGAGACTTAGTAAACGACAAGTAGCAAAAGTTGCCAAATGTGGTCCGTCCCGTTCGTGCTGAAACCGAAACTGTAAAGTAGTACTAGTAACGACATTTATGAGCTGTGGCATCGTAATAAAATGCAGTCATACGGGAAAACATGAGTTTACTATGTTTCGAACAACAGGCTTTGAACACATTTGATTATCTGTCACTGGATGGCCCTAACTGCTAAATTAACCTGTTTAAGCCATTCCGTTTATCTATGAATGATAATTGATGTTCCTTGTATTGACTTCAGCTACCAAATTATGGCGTTGGAGCTCCTTTCGGCCTCAAAGGATCGCATGCACCGACCTAGCAAAGAGAAGTTTGTTGATTTCCATGTTCCCTGTGGACTTAATCTACTGGAGGATACAGAATATGCATCTCAAGCAGCTCTGTGGGGAATTGAGGTTATTTCGTATACCAAATTAACTAGAGTTGATGATAAGGATATCTATGCTTTGTATTATTTCTAGTGTTCTTGTTTCAAGTGCAGATTACCTTGCATAAAGATGCACATGACATAAACATCTATATCCTCTTGCAAGGTACAAACTGAAATACGTTATTTTCTAGGGTTTGCCAGAACTGGGTGAAATTTATCCAATTGGTGGTGCGGGTGATCGTCTTGGTTTAGTGGACTCGGATACTGGTCAGTCCCTTCCTGCTGCATTGCTTCCTTACTGTGGGAGATCTCTATTGGAAGGGCTGATACGGGATCTGCAGGTACTCCTGCTTCTCATAGGAAACTTTTTTTTTGCATATTCATTTTTACCAACTCATGGAACCAACATAAAATACTAAATTGATGTTTCTTCTAGTGTGGCACCTGTTTTTAAGGGCTTCGGTACTGTACCTTTTAAGAAGAGAGAGCACTATAACAACTAGTTTCTTTCAGTGACTTTTCAATTTGTGCAATTGCCATGACATTTGGATTGGTCGTTTCATAAAAGGCTTAGATTAGTTATAAACTCATTGGGCAGTTATATAATAATGTGAAGCGCTACTTTGTTTGACAGGCTAGAGAGTTTCTCCACTTCAAGATCTTTGGAGTTCAATGTATAACCCCGGTTGCAATTATGACAAGTTCTGTGAAGGATAACCATGAACATATAATTGCAATATGTGAAAGACTTGATTGGTTTGGTAGAGGCCGTGACAATTTTCGGTTGTTTGAACAGGTATATATAACTGGGGAGTTTTATGATATATTATCATTCGTTAGTGTTCCTTTGTAGGCTGTACTCTGTAGTATTGGAATTTAATCGTTCTGCCAGAAATTTCGTAGAGCTCTAACTAAATTTCCTCTATTCTTTTTGAAGCCGCTGGTACCTGTAGTAAATGCCGAGGATGGTAAATGGTTAATCAGCAAATCATTTTTCCCTGTTGGTAAACCTGGTGGTCACGGTGCTATTTGGAAACTTGCATATGATAGAGGTATATTCCAATGGTTACACCGTTGTGGCAGAAAAGGTGCAACTGTACGCCAAGTCAGGTTGTCTTCTGAGAACGACATTTTTTTCTGTTGCCAACCGATAAATAATTTTGAAGGGAGATAACTATGGATCTTGTTTGTTATTTTTCAGCAATGTTGTTGCTGCAACTGATTTGACCATGATGGCATTGGCAGGAATAGGCCTCCGACATAATAAGGTAAAAAAACATTGGACACGCATTATCCTATTCTAGGTGCCTCACATCAGTTGCTGATATAAATCATATTATTACAGTGTCTATTTTTGCACCATCAAATTCTTGTAGTGCATTGTTTCAATTTTTTTAAGTTCTGAAATCCTACTTTCAGAAATTAGGCTTTGCATCTTGTGAACGGAGACCGGGTGCCACTGAAGGGGTGAATGTCCTTATTGAGAAACAAAACCTTGAGGGACTATGGTCATATGGTATCACTTGCATTGAGTACACAGAGTTCGAAAAATACGGCATCCCAGAACCTACAGCGACTATTGGCAGGTAATATTTCTTTGGATCATTCTGACCGCACGCCGAAATGAAAATCATGTAACATTAACTTTGTGAAAGTGGAAATGCAAGTACGCACATACTGGCATTGGGGGAAATGGTTCTGTGGCTTTTGCAAAATACCACCTAAAGCGAACCGGAAAAGTTGAGTAGTCCACAAAGCCAATTTTCCTACTGCAGAACACGCAGGAGAGCTGCGTATCATTATATTAAGAAGAATAGAAAGGAGTCTAGAAGACTCGTACAACCCCTAATGGGGCAGGCAAAAATGGAACAAAGGACTCACCACTCAATACTAAAGCCCGACCAACGACCACGAAGATGGAACATCATGGCCATATGCTACAAAGGCCTTTGGCTCCTGCACTTTTTTGTTTTAACTAAGCTACAAAATCTGGATGACTATAGTGTGAAGTGTGTTGGTATTTATATGATTGTCATAATTTTAGAACTTTTGTTTTCTTAGCTTCCCTCTTTCGAAGAATATCTGCTCCAGTTCAGTCAGTTTGGATGGATGCAGAGACACAGAGTGTTTAACATTGACTGCAGATATCAATAATTAAATATTTGCAATATCTTATCAATTATTTTGTAATACATGTTTCTCTAAATTTAGTTCACAGGTTAGCTTTCCAGCAAATACAAACATTCTCTATGTTGATCTGCAAGCAGTCGAGGAAGTTGGGTCCCGCAAAAATGCTAGTTCCTTACCAGGGATCGTGCTGAATTTGAAAAAGGCAGTGTCGTATGTGGACCATTTGGGCTTTGAGTGTAGGTACTTCCTTTCCAGTAATTCACCTTAAGCTTCCAATCTTTTTATATGCCTATTGGCAACTTTTCTGTTATTAGCACTGGACAGTTAGGCTTAGACTTATGACACAAAGATTTCAGAAGTCAGCATGGCCACTCATTAACATGTTGCCACATCAGTTATTTAATTTAAAGAAGATTTCTGTGATTATTTGGGCCTAAAAGCATTGCAAAAAACATGCATTATTTAAATAATTGCACTGAGGTGCCTATGCTTATAGGCCCCTAAACATGCAAGGCATTCAAGTTGAACCTTATTCTTATTTGCTAATTGCTATGGGATAATTGCACATATCATATAATCAATCACCTGTGGTTATTAAGTTTGGTGCAGCTCAACTGCTTAGCTCTTTGAGTTAATAACATATGCAGTTTACTTTAACCTATTCACATTTTCCTGAACATGAAATCATGAATGGGTCTCTGTCTTGCCATGCAGAACTAATGTTGCCCTAAACAGATTGAAGACCCAGTTTAACAGACATAATTGACTTAGGGGTCTTGATCCCATAATTCTTACCTGCCTCAGATAATCAAGAATTCTGTAATATTTTTCTTTGATTGAACTATTCCGAAACATGTTTCTGATTGATGATGTAGTGGTGTAGACTCTGTTTGTTATTGTATTGTGCTGAGTATTGACGACATGATTGCCTTGTATGATCTCGACTTATAAGTGAGCATGTTTAAGCTGATATATGCAAATCATGTTTAATATTGTGATTCTAGTGTTCTCCCTTTAATTATTTGCTCTTTGTGACAGTGGTGCTGGAGGCAGGCTAGAGTGCACGATGCAAAATATTGCAGATAATTTTATGAACACTTATAACTACAGATGCAGCAAAGGAATAGAAAGTATGTAGGTAGTTACATGTTTGCTAATCAATTTATTAATTTCTATGCGCAACTACTTTGTTTCCTTTGTTATGCTGAGTGTTAGCTATTTCGTATTTAACAGGTGAACTCGACACTTTCATAGTATACAATGAAAGAAAAAGAGTCACTTCATCAGCTAAAAGGAAGTTGAAATCAGAAGACAGATCATTGCACCAGGTTAATGTCTTACCATGTGTTCCAATGCATAGATTCACACACTAAACCACCACGCAGAAACTGTCCTATGTGCTGACTTGTTATAACTTGTAATCTGAAGATGATTTATTCAGAGGGGGAGGAGCTGCTTCCACCTTTTCTTTAAATGCATATGATAAAAAAGAAAATTTGTGGACATCCCTGTATCCACAAATATGAACTGTTAAAGTAAACTTGCTTTTTAAATTCATTGACGTGCCTGAGTTCTGTGTTCAATAGGTCCGCACTCAGAAATGTGTAGGGTTAAGCTTGCTGTCTGATATGCTGACATTGACTTAAAATGAATAGTCTCAACTGGTCTACCAGGACTTATTTACTTAATGGAATAACATATGTTCTGCATCTACAGCTGGATAACTCAGTCAACCACTGACTCACCTAATTTCTTCTGGTGCAATTATTTTGATAATAGCATGGCGATATTAATGCATAGGACCGTTTTGTTCGTATGTACTCCCTCCATTTTTATTTGTATGACGCCCACTAGCTCAAAAATGAGCTACAGAACGTCATACATAAAAAAACTGAGGTAGTAGTATGTTGTTAATGTTAAATCTTTCTATGTTATAGAATTTGCAGTAGTAATTTAACAGCTGAAATTTTGTCTATCTCACGTTTCAAAATACAAACTTTTTCTTGACCTACAGACTCCAGAGGGTTCTCTCCTTGACATTATGCGCAATGCTCATGACCTCCTTTCTAGTTGCAGCATAGAGATTCCCATGGTAAATGTACTTCTGTGCCAAAGTCTGTCTGCAAATTTATTTTACATTTAACATGAGATAGCCTTCTATGTAGAATACCTGTAGGTGTTTAGCTGGGTGCAAGTGCAACTCTGTTGAAAATGGGAGATTTTTAAAACGGTGAAGATTCTTCCAAAACTGCACTTTGAGGTTTAAAAAAAAATCGCAGCTTGGCATATCCATAGTTCATGTTATGAAATGTTATGAAGTACTCCCTCCGTTCGGATATGTTTGACGTCGGTAGTTCAAACCAGAATGGGTGGAAATGTTTGACGTCGGTAGTTCAACGAGAAAGCGAACTTCCATCATTGCCCCATCTCTGTACTTCCTCCGCAGCTTCCTCACTAGCGCTGGAGGATGTTGAAGAGGCGCGACGGCGAGAGCAGTAGCAGGCCTCGGTTGTCGTCCACGACCGGCGCGGCGGTGGCCGCAAGCGCCGCGAGGTCCTGCACGGCGGCGGCGGCAGATGCCTCGAGCGCGCACGCCATCCCCGCCATGGCGGCCGCCGCACCGAGGCCGTGACCGGCGACAACCGCCTAGCTGCGAATCCGCCGAGGCCCCGAGGACAGCGTCGCGTCGGACGTCGCGAGTGCCAAGAAGAAGAACGTCCGTCCCGACGGCGGGGTTTGGGGCGATTCGTGAATAGGCTAGTAGAGGCAGGGAGGAAGAAGAAAGGACAGAAGTGTCATTTCACAGTAACCTTATTTTTTTCAAACCGGTCGGAAACGTCATGTAAAAACGAACGGAGGGAGTACTTTGTGCCAAAAGTTGAAATTCAAAATCGTTCTAGATTATTTCAAACAAAAGTGATAAAATTTGGGTGCATATGCACTAGATGACGCCATGGCAAATTTCTTAGAATTGAACCATTGATCCTTTTTCTTTTGAATCTCAACTTTGTGACAAAGTACATCTATGGACGACCTATTGATGTACTAGGTTTTAATTTTTTTTCATCATCTAAAAAAAGATTTTAATTTTTTGTGAAACTTCACAACATACACTTTTGATGAATTTTTCACCGTTTTCAAAATCTATCCCATTTTCATCAAAGTTGCACCTGTATTTTTTTCTGGACTAACTTTTCTCATAATTACTTTTTATTCGCAAAGCATTTTCTGGATTAACTTTCTTATAATTTATTTAAAATATTTTCAAACATCAGGTTAAAGACAACAGCGAGTATTTGCGTTCTGGACCACCATTTCTCATATTCCTTCATCCTGCTTTAGGTCCATTTTGGGATATCATACGACAAAAGGTATGCTACTAGTAATTGGCTTCAGTGGGTAGATATGAGATATGTAGCTTAGTTGCTAATAATTGGCTTCTTACATTCTGAAACATGCATCTATATATTGTTCTGTTCTTTACCTTGTCTATCTTTGGTGGTCACCGATATTTCTCCATGCAGTTCGCAGGTGGCTCTGTTTCTAAAGACTCAGAGTTGCAAATAGAGGTGGCTGAGTTTCTGTGGAAAGATGTTGAGGTAGCAATAAAAATGATAATTTTGCATTACTTTGCTTGTTTGTGCGAACTAAGTTTAGATCTTACATTCTTAGTTGGATGGAAGCCTGATTATTCTAGCTGACAACATCATGGGTTCAACAAAGAAGAATAAAATTGGTGAACAAATACTGCACTATGGTGCCAGGTAGCAACCTATTTTTAAACGTGTGGTTGCCATAAACATCTATCCAGTAAGTATGGAACTCTAATGCCACATTTGTTAAAAGGTGTGGGAGATGCAGACTGCAGAATGTTAAAATTGTGAATGAAGGGATCATTTGGAACTCCCCTAGTAATGTCTATTGGAAGCATGACGTTGAGAGATCAGAATCTGTAAAGATTATTCTTCATGGGAACGCAGAATTTGAGGCAAAAGACGTAGTCTTGAAGGTGATATTCTTAACAAACAGCACAAATTTTCTCAGCTCATAGTTCTTTATCTTATTTTAGTATCTCCTTGCTCTATCAGGGTAACCATGTATTTGAAGTTCCAGATGGTCATAGAATGTGCATCATTCAGGACAGAGCAGGTTTGTTAATTAGCTGTGTCCTATGACGCTTTAAGTACTCTTATTTAGTCATTTACTGATTAATGAGTTAGTGAACCATTTCTTTTACAAGTACTGAACCTTTTTGGACGCCAGCCACCCACTTTGATATAGTTCGATTATCCATTATAATTCAAAAAATTGTGTTCTGAAGTTTATATCATTGTATTCCTGCTATTAATTATTATGTGCAAAGGACAAAGGGTATAACTTGGTTTGATTTTGTTTTCAATAATAGTACTTGTAGATTTCAGAGTCATGCACATATGTATAAAATAAATATTCTGTAGGGTAAAAGTTCGCTTCTATCTTTAATTCTTGTCCCCCACTATTACGTACATGATGCATCCAGTGTTCCTGAATCCTGATGAATTTCTGCTTCTCATCAGGTTTTGTTGTTAAATTGGATCCTATAAGAGAGGAACTGATGGACAGCGGAACCTGGCACTGGAAGTATACAGTTGATGGTGTCCATGTGAAGTTGAACATGGTAGAAGTATAAGGGGTATCAACTATAGATTCTTGATCCATTGATTTCCAGCCAGCTTAATTTTATTGAGGGCATCAGGGCACGCTTGACATTGGTTGACCTTAGTCCAGTTTGTAGGTGTTGATGTGTTGTTGTAAAGATAAGGGGGCATTGCTTTTGTACAGTATTCTCTTCATTGAAGAGGTGATGTACAACATTAGATATTTTTCAAATATGAGGAGAATACTTGTTCTCCTAAGTTGTCAAACCACACTGTTCCTGTTTGCTTCATTGTTGCTTTATTGGTATACTTTGTAGATGTCACTATATCCGTGTCTCCCAATTGCAGCTTCTTATGCATTGATGCATGTGAGGAACACCTCTTTTACTAAAATGCTGTTCTGTAAATGACATTTCCTTTTGGCAATATGTTCCCATCTTCTTGTTGGAACTTTTCAGGAAAACTTTTGATTTTTGCTGCAAGCATTGTCATCGATCTTAAAAGTTGGTGAACTGGCCGCTGTACAGTTGAGGAGAGCTATGTACTGTACAAAATGGTTGCATCTTAGGTAACTGAATATATGTGAACCAAATTAGAGAACTAAACGTTCTGTTGACCGTGAGGATTTATCGGCACAGATTTGTGTATTGTTCAGATGTCACTGTTGTTTTGAATTGAATACCAGTAAAAAACCAGTTTTGCCTATAATCCTTGAATAAACAGCATTTACTAATTTTGTATATGATGTCTCATGTTCTTACTAGTTAAACCGTTGCTGAGTTATGTCAACACAAATGCTACAGCATTCTCTTTTGGTTTAGTAAATTGGTTTGCACTGTCAACAGAAATTTATCAGATCCTCTATCAATAGCAGAGATATCAATTTGCAACTGTGCATCTTGTATGTAACCTTCATACTGGTAAAAACACATATCTAGATCTGTTACCAATGTTATTCTGTATGAATTGGGTGCTGCAAGATCTGCATTTTCATACGAGTTGTACATCCATGTCAAAATGCTTTGTTTTATTCAGATAATCTATGCATGTCTGTATGGTAGTTCATCTTGCTGCAGCAATTGGAGCAACACACGCATTATTGCTTACTAGCATCACAATTATTTTCATTTGACTGTTCATGTAACTCCATCCCAGTAATTGGATGGTTGCTTTTCTGTATTTTTAGGAAGATTAATGTAGTTTGTGATTTATCTTTTCAAATGCTGACCAGGCATTATTTATGATGATAGCTAATGGAGTCTAGTCTTAAAGCCTGGTTGGTCTGACGCATAATTTAATGGGATATTTATGATGCTGCTGTATTAATCTAGTACTACCTGTTCCCCAGATACTAAGTTAAAGCGCTGACATTGTCTGCTAGATTCACCTTGCCAGATCCAGGAGGCAAGCTTGAACTTGATTACTTTATTATGGTGCCAGAAGAAGTTTATCCCAACTTGGTGTCCTCATTATTGAGCAATGTTATTTGATGGTAGACATGTCTCCCAGCATTTGAGCTCTGGTGAGTATTCCAGTGCACCTGGTCACTTTGTGGGAACTGCATTTAAATGGTTGCATTTAAATGGTTGTATAGAAAACAGTTATTCTGATACTGGTGGCTCTGGTCTCCGTCTGTTTGCCACAGCATGTATTGATGTGCTTCACCAGTTGGGAGCAGAGAGGATTGGCGTTGAATTTCAAGTTGTGTTTAGAAAATTCTTTCTTAGTGATAACCTAGAGAAGCATTAGCATTCCATGCCAGTTGGGATTAACGACCACACGAGTTATATTCTCCACGGTCACCTCCTTACACGATGTTGTTTCCTTATTATCTAATATTTCTCTGACTGGTAAACACATATCTAGGCCTGTTTTCAAATATTTTTTTTTATAAAGAGTTTTCAAATGTTGATCTGAGCTATTAGTATGAGTCAAGTTGTACATCCGTTTCTACATGCTCTGCTTTGTTCAGAAATCCTGGTGTATGTCTTAACTGCAGCATTTTGACTGTTCATTTAGCTCCATCCCAGAAATTGGAAGATTGCATTTCTGTAGTTTTATGAAGCATTTTACAAGATACTTTAATGAGAAATTTGGCATTACTTGTGATCGGATGTTTCAAATGCTTACCATTGGCATTGATGATGATTGTTCAGGTTCGGTTAGTTGGATGCATAATTTAGTTACAGGAGATTACCCGTGCACAGTGCAGTACTGCCTGTTCCCTAATCCCTAGATACTAGAGTAAAGCACTGACGTTGCCCGCTAGATTCACCTTTTCAGATCCAGTAGGCGGCTTGAGATGGATTATCAAATTCAGTAGTACTTTATTGTGGTACCAGAAGTTTATCTCAACTAAAGTGGCTTCATGTCACGACCGACTCCAATGGTTCATATATGCCAAAATAATAATACTGGCGCTGAGAGATTCTAGTTTCATGTAGATTACTACACTAATAACTGCTCATAAATCATTATTCTGAAAGTGGTTTCTGGTCTCCGGCTGTTTGCCGCAGGGATTCATATGCCTCATCTCACACCTGTTGGCCTGTTACAGGTATAGAGGATTAGCCACTTGGCGTTGGATAGTCAAGGTGTGACTAGAAAACTATGTGGTGGTTTATAAACTAGAGAAGCAGTAGCAGACCTCAACCGTTGGGATTAACGACCACTCAGGTTGTTCACCACGCTCACCTCCTTAAAACAATGTTGCTTATTTCGTGAGGCACGGAGTTTGGATAATTACTGCGCCTAGCCGCCTACTGTCTCCAGCCATCCGCGCTACGGAACAGTTGACAGTTCCTTCGATTCTGGCTGAGGAACATGGCATCAAGTTTGTCAAAGAGCAGAGCTGGCAATAGATACTAAAGTACAGGATGCCTTGAGCGGATGAGTTCATACGAATGCAACGAAATCTTTCATTACGATGAAGAAACCCATTCGTGTTGGCTTGCATGCACATAAGCAAACTGTGACCCGCCTCTGATCAGGTAGGCTGACTTCAGCATATTGTTTATTCCATTGTGTATATTCAAACTCCATTATGTCTATAGTATATACAGTGTAGCTATAGTGTCATTTTCGTACTATGAACAGTCGTATAGACGATCCGGTGCATTTGGTCCCAACTAACATGAACCCCAGGCCCAGCCATGTACAGGCTCATTCCAAGAAACTGCCCAGGCTTTACCACATAATTGTACACTTGTTATTGTCAAATAATAATACACTTGTTCATTGGCCAACTCTGTAGATCAACGCAATGGGGCCATAGTCCGGATGTCAGGGTGTACCGTGTACCGGTCGCTGCGAATAGCGATTCGGCAAGTCGAGGCAAGGAAGCAGCAAATTCCGAGAAGGTACTGTGCTCATTGCTGGTATGCAATTGCAAATTCCGTCATCTTCTTCCACCAGCCGCATGACTATTCGATCGCTATGAAGCACATAATACTCCGTATCTTCAAGTGCCTGACGTTTTAGTTTTCAAATACTTGGACTGAGGAATCTCGTCAGCTAACACGCACTGTATAGTGACGACAACGATAATTCTATAATTCAAACCGTGAAATGGCTATATATGTTCTTGTCATCTTCCGAAGGACCCAAGGACAGGTGTCGCCGTCAAGATTCTACATTCTAGCGGGAGAAGCGAAAGAGATCCCATTATAAATTAGCGAAGGACAAGCGCTGTACGCAACACGCCGCATACCATGTGCCGTTCGTGGCTGCCCGGTTGACCTTCCTGTCCGGGTCTCTTCCTCTCGCCATCGCCATCTCATTGGCGGCTTCATGCATGACGCTCACGAACTCCCCCCTCCGAGAGCCGCTCCCTCCAATTATGATCCACTTGGGGTGTAACCTTCATATCTAATCCCTTCCAATCGCAAACCAAGCACGAAGCAGCTGTTCTCGTTACCAGCAGCCATATAAATTGAAGTCGCCCTCCCTCCCTCCATAAGCTAGTCGCGCAGCTGCAGACCCCTCTGCGCGGCGAGCGAGATGGCGTCGTCGTCGGCGTACGCGGCGCAGCTCCCGGCGGTGCCGGAGTGGCTGAACAAGGGCGACAACGCGTGGCAGCTGACGGCGGCGACGCTGGTGGGCATCCAGTCCATGCCGGGGCTGGTGGTGCTGTACGGCAGCATCGTGAAGAAGAAGTGGGCCGTGAACTCGGCCTTCATGGCGCTCTACGCCTACGCGTCGTCGCTGCTGGTGTGGGTGCTGGTGGGGTTCCGCATGGCGTTCGGGGACCGGCTGCTCCCCTTCTGGGGCAAGGCCGGCGTGGCGCTCTCCCAGGGCTACCTCGTGGCGCGCGCGTCGCTGCCGGCCACCGCGCACGGCGCCGCCACGCCCCGCACGGAGCCGATGTACCCGGAGGCCACGCTGGTGCTGTTCCAGTTCGAGTTCGCCGCCATCACGCTGGTGCTCCTGGCGGGCTCCGTCCTGGGCCGCATGAACATCAAGGCCTGGATGGCCTTCACCCCGCTCTGGCTCCTCCTCTCCTACACCGTCGGCGCCTTCAGCCTCTGGGGCGGCGGCTTCCTCTACCACTGGGGCGTCATCGACTACTCCGGCGGTTACGTCATCCACCTCTCCTCCGGCGTCGCCGGATTCACCGCCGCCTACTGGGTACGTACCTACGGCCTCTCCCACCTCCTTAGTTTACGATCTCGACCGGCCGGTCGGCGGGGAGTCGCTGTTCCGGCGGCTTGGGTCCGTTGCCTGACATGTTCGGTAGGTGTGGGCGTGCTAGACCTTGACCCAGCAGCAGCCAGCAGCCAGCTAGCTACTGTAGTAGGAATGCACGCTGCATCACAGATTCTTCACAACACGGCCATGGAATCAGCCAGCGGCGTGCTGCCTAGATTCAAAGTCGTCTTGGAAGAAATTTAATTAATGCTCCCCCTCCCTCCATTACTCCCGTTGTACTGTAGGTATTCTATCTCCCTTTTGACAATCACATGGCACTAGTAGTGCCTTGCTGATGGCTGCGCGCCAAAAAGGCCAACAACTTTACCCCCCAACTCCCCAAGGAACCCGCAAGGAACATCAACTAGTAGTGAACGTCAACTTGGCTGGCGGCTCGATCGCCGTCGTCGTCTGCTGTCGACAGACGACGATGGTTTGGCAAATTGGCAGTGGCGGCGGCGGCGGCCACCGGGGCCGACGACCGGCCGGCCGGGCTCCCCTGGCCGATAGATGATGCAACTTGTGGGCCGCTTGTGCTTTGTGGTCTGAAATCTGATGAAATCCATCCATCCGGGCGGCAGGTGGGCCCGCGTCTGAAGAGCGACCGCGAGCGCTTCTCCCCGAACAACATCCTGCTGATGATCGCCGGCGGCGGGCTGCTGTGGATGGGCTGGGCGGGCTTCAACGGCGGCGCGCCCTACGCCGCCAGCATCGCGGCGTCCGTGGCCGTGCTCAACACCAACGTCTCCGCCGCCACCAGCCTCCTCACCTGGACCTGCCTCGACGTCATCTTCTTCAGCAAACCCTCCGTCATCGGCGCCGTGCAGGGCATGATGACGGGCCTCGTCTGCATCACCCCCGGAGCAGGTACACCTCCTCCTCCTTGCAAGTAGGAACTTTCGTTGTACGGTACGGACCTTTCGCTGTTCGTGCCGTACACCTCTGCAACTTCGATTCCACGGGTCGCATCGCGTGCGCCGAGACGGCATGCGTGCTGCTGGTGGTGCGCCAGTTCTCCACCGGTCGTCTGCGTTGTTGGAGCCGGAGCATGTGGCATTGGCTGGCTGGGTCAGGTTTCAATTTCATCTCAACGTCAGGTGCGTTCAGAAATTCAGAACGGATGAAAAGAAAAACTAATGCACTCCGGTCAAAAGAGGACGGTGGAAGAAAACAAGCAGCCGCCGGTACCCAATCGCGAGCACGACGGCAGACAGGCTCGTGTGTGAAAACGAAAGCGAACACACCGCCGCGTCACTCGCGCCGTTCCAACACGGGATTTTTCTTTAAATCTGCTGCTGACGTGGCGCGGCCGCTGCTGTAACTTGCAGGGCTGGTGCAGACGTGGGCGGCGGTGGTCATGGGCGTGTTCGCGGGCAGCGTGCCGTGGTTCACCATGATGATCCTGCACAAGAAGTCGGCGCTGCTGATGCGGGTGGACGACACGCTGGCGGTGTTCCACACGCACGCCGTGGCGGGGCTGCTGGGCGGCGTGCTCACGGGGCTGCTGGCCACGCCGGAGCTGCTGGGGATCGAGTCCCCGGTGCCGGGCCTGCGCGGCGCCTTCTACGGCGGCGGGGCGAGGCAGGTGGGCAAGCAGCTGGCCGGCGCCGCGTTCGTCGTCGCCTGGAACGTCGTCGTCACCTCGCTCATCCTGCTCGCCATCGGCCTCGTCGTGCCGCTGCGGATGCCCGATGACCAGCTCATGATCGGCGACGACGCCGCGCACGGGGAGGAGGCGTACGCGCTCTGGGGCGACGGGGAGAAGTTCGACGCCACGAGGCACGACGCGGCCAGGGTCGGCCTCGGCGGCGGCGGGATGGAGAGGGAAGGGTCCGCTGAGCAGCGGCTCTCGGGCATCACGATGGGAGCCAGGGGCGTCACCATTCAGCTCTAGGCACTAGGCGCAAGGGCACTGCAGGAGCGGAGTTCTTTTTTTTTTCCAGCAATAGCGGTACAGTACTTGCTAGTATCTTTTTTGTGAGAGAAAAGATTAACGTTCTGTTCTAACAGATAACGTTGTGACTCGATCTGAAATTAATCCACAAAGATTTTGACATACGATTGATGGCTCGTCACCAAGAAGCACAAATATGTCCCTTTTTTATTATTAGATTAGATTAAAATTACAACAAGGTTGCCACGCATACACAAGACTACATACTAACAAAGACACGTGGGGATCACTCCTTAGAACACAGCGACCAGCTCAGCCTCTCCCAGCACGTGCCCCTCGATGGCCTCGATGAGCTTATCCTTGGTGATCTGCAATTTGTTCACAAATTAAGCGGCAGTTCATTTCACTCACACTTGGCACAAAATTAGTAGTATGTAAAATTAGTAAAGTACTGTACCTTGTTGCCGAGGCGCATCTCGTCGTCGAGCGCGTAGAGCTTGAACTGGATGCGGTGGCCGCGGGAGGGCGGCACGGGCCCGCGCCACCCGGGCTGCTTCCAGTCGTTGACGCCCTCCTGCACGCCGCCGTACTCGCGCCCCGCGGCGCCCTCCTTGCCGGAGAATCCCTCGGGGAGGCCCTTGGTGGTGGGCGGGATGTTGGCGACGACCCAGTGCGTCCAGGGCACGATGGGGCCCTCTGGGTCGGGCGCGTCGATGTCCTGCGCCACCAGCGCCAGCGACCGCGTGCCCTCCGGCACGCCGTACCACTCCAGCGGCGGCGACATGTCCTTCTTCGCGCCCTGCCCCTCCATCGTGTACTGCCGCGGCAGGCGCCCGTCGTGCGCCGCGATCGGCGGCGACACCAGCCTCAGGCTCTCCTGCGCCATTGCTACGACCCTGCTTCTTGCTGCCTCCGCTTCGCGTGCGTTCGCCGAGTTGAGTGCTCTTGTAGCTGCTAACTGTCGTAGTTCGCTCGAGCTTGACGACGGCGAGGGTGGCGTCAGGCGTGGGGCTTTAATAGCGGACGGGCGCGGCGGGCGGCGGACGCGTGTCGCGGCGGCGAGTGGGGACGTGGAGTTCGGCGCTGGAGTCGTGTCGTGGTTTCCGGACGTGGAGAGCCGGGACCGGGGCGCCGGCCATGACAAGGAAGATTCGAGAAACTTACAGGTCATTAGGCCAAGCGTGATTAGCGCCAGTGGATGGGATCACGGTGCAATGGTGCATCGTCGAGATGTTTCGAGCTAAGCTCGTGCCGGTGCCTTTTTCGGGCGGAGGAAAGGAAACTCTGCAAAATGGATATACAAGATTCGGATTTATCTTCCCAGCGCCAGTTTTTTTGTCGGGCCGCATTTGTCCGTCTCTCGATGAACTTGGGCTTGGCTCGCTACCGTTAGCCCAAACAAATTTGGCCCAACAAACTCTGCGAGCAGCCCAGCACGATCCATACAATAGAGGAAAGCTATACGTCAATCGATTGTTTTGTGTATTTGGTCAATCGATTTTTTGTGAGCCGTCGGATCTGTGTTGGATGGATGGGAATTACCGTGTATGACCACCGTAATTACAGTGTATCGCCACTGTGATTACAGTGTATCGTCACCGTAACTATAGTATGTCACTACCGTAATTACAATGTATCACCATAATTAGTTAATTACTGTATGAGGCGGATGGAAGAAAAAGAGAGAGGGTGAAATCTAAACCGTTGGATCGTGATCTAATGATCCGAAAAATCGATTGACGGTCAATCGATTGCTACCTAGACAAATCAGTTCACCTTGCAAATTGCAACAACCTCCTCGGCAATAACGTCTTCCGTTCCAGAGTTCATCGGCGCCTTTCTTCCGCCATCCACCACCGCCAATCCGCCATTCCGCCGAGCACCAAGCCACCAACCCAACCTGTACCACAAGGCTCCCAAGGCCCCAACTCCCAACCGCTCGCTCCACCTGCCCGGACCACCATGGCTGCGGCTCGGTCGTGGGCGGACCTCATCAACGACATGGTGACGGAGATCGCCGTGCGCCTTCCGTGCCCAATGGACCGGGCTCGCATGGACCTCGTCTGCCAGGACTGGCGCCCGGGGGTCGCGCTCGCGCGGGACGCGCATCCTCCTCCACCGCGGCTCCCGTCGCTCCTCCTCTCGCCCGGCGACGCGACCGGAGTCTACTGCTACCTCAGCGGCCGCCGCGCCCACAGCACGTACCCGGGGGCCCGCCACTTCGGCTCCTTCGACGGCGCCTGGGTCTTCCTCGCCTACGGCCAGACCCACGGGCACCGGCTGCTCAACGCCACCACCGGAGAGTCCCACGCCCTCCCCGACCTGTTCAAGACTGGCGAGGAGGACCTTATCCACCCCATGGCCATCCTCGCCGCCACCCTCTCGCACCCGCCGGATGAGAACGAGATGGAGTGCGTCGCGGGCGCCATCGTCACCTACCAGCCGGACGATGCCGCGCCGCGCCGGCGCCACATCGCGTTCTGGCGCCCGTGGAGCCTGATCGCCTGCTGCGACGTCGTGCCCGACGCGCCGGTGGGGCCGGGCTTCGAGCCGGAGGACGTCGTGTACCACGGCGACTCCTTCCATTTCCTCACCCGAGGCGAGCACGTCCTCGCGTGCACGCCGATCTTGGACGCCGACGGGGCTATGTTGGCGAACATGTCGGAGCTATTCCGCTTCGAGAACGAGGGGCGCGGTTACGACGACGGGTTCGTCCGCGCTCGCTACCTCGTGGCATCCCGCGGGGAGCTGCTGATGGTCGTCAGGCTCGCCCCCAAGCCTGACGCGCCGACGTCGTCGTTCAAGGTGTTCCGGATGAGCCGACGGGAGATGCCAGGCGGTGCCGCTGATGAGTACTTCTGGAGCGAGCTGGACGCGCTGGGCGGCCGGATGCTGTTCGTGGGGCGAGGCTGCTCCAGATCCTACGAGGTGGATCGGTACCCGGGGTTCAGGGACGGCATCTACTTCTTGGATGAAGGGACCTTCTACGACGACGAGATGATGTTCCGCCGTGTCGATCAGAGGCAGTACCCCTGCAGCGACATCGGCAAGTGGTCCAAAGGGCCGCCTCCCCATGTCGACCACTACTTCCCGGAGCAGGGTCCTTCGAACAGCTCTCCTCCGGCTTGGCTTCTCCATTGAGACGACAGGTACACGAACCTCCAAGTGCGCTAGATGATTGTGAGTGTTCGTCTTGAGGTGATTCTTGTTGGGTAGAGTGAGACAGTAGCTGAACCGTATGCACCGAAGATCCGCATGTGTTGTCCAGTACTTGCCCTCCTTATCAGTTGATATGCATATATTCAGAAATGGTTGCCGATTTTGACATGTCTGTGTTGATTAATGGAAAGATTCTGGTTCGAATATGTTTGTGGTGGTTTTCAGAATTTTCCTTCTGATCTCACCCTGTCATGGAATTGATTTGGTAGTATTTCCTGTTTCCAAGTGAGAGGTTTGCCTGACATGCTTCTCTAGTCCTATATTTAATAATGTGCTCTCAGCATTGCATAATGCAGGTTGTTTATCATTTGTATTAAGACTATTTCAGTTCCTCTATGATTTGTTGGCACGTAAATGATACTTATGAACTTCCCGGTGCTATGTTGCCCTTTCTATGGACAGCATCTGGTCCAAGCAGAGTAAGTTCATTAGCTAGCCTTTCCAAGGGATAGTTGTACTTACCTGACATGCTTCTCTAGTCCTTAATTACTGAATATCCAGTTGTGCTTTCAGCATTGCATAATGCAGGCTGTTTAGCATTTGTATGAAGATTGTTTCAGTTCTTTGGCATGGAAATGACACTCAATAAGCCTTCGTGTGCTATGTAGCTCTTTCTATGGACAGCATCTGGTCCAAGCTGGTGCTGACTGCTGAATTTTATCCTTGTGCCTCGTTCTAACACTAGGTTAGCAATGCGTGATCTATACCATTTTGGATTGATCTGCCGTTTTTCTAGAAATGCGGACTGATAACTACTATTATTGCCAGTAGAAACAGTATACGATCTTGTTATACCTCTCACCAGTCATCACGTCATTTCGGTTGTTTTAGTGTCAGGTTGCATTTTGTTAACTTTACTGCTGAAACGGCTAGGTTTGGGTTTCGAAATGCTTTGCGTCTTTCTACTGAATCAAAACCAATAGTTCATTGCGGAAATGTTATTTTTTGTATGCATGTCCTTTTCCCATGCGGGAAATAGAGTACCATGAAATCTGTTTCTCCATTACAATTTTTATGAACGAAATGTCTCCACTCTCCGTTGATTCACACATGACATGGATTTGCACTAAATCTGAATTATATAGTTCGCTTATATTTCGTTTTGAACTTATATATATATATAAAATAATGGAAGCTCAGTGCCTCTCTTGGGTCTATGGCATAACGCAAAGGTCCAATGCAAACCAGGCGATAAATGAATTGCCTACTTGTATCATGCAGAATGCCCATACCAGTCTTCCCTTGGTAATGTGCTACTGAAACTCCTTAATTTCATTCCTCTTTAGGTTTAGTCATATATTATGTGAAAATGCACATTTTCTGTGTTTTGCGGTAGAATATCAATGGCTTGGTAGATGATTGTTGTGATGCTCCGGCATCTCAAGTGCATAATCCTTCATCATACATGCAACATTCATCATAATACATCATGCAATGACATGCATTTGAGCCCTAGTTCAAATTTGGTTGAGGTGCAAATTGTTGAAACCTGTTTTCTGCAGATACGTCTCTGTGATTGTGCTCATAACTTTGATTCTATTTAGATTTGGGTGAAACTTATATTGACAAACTTGTAGACAATTTTGTTGTGAACAACTTTGGTAATTGGTGCTTTAACATGCATGAAGGTTTGCATAGAGTTTTGGGGCTTTTTCTGTTAACATGTGAAATCTGTCCAAACCTGACCAGTTTAGTAATTTTGAATTTTCTTGATCTTAAACCCAAAATCTTGCAATGCTGGTATTGAGAAAGTTGTAGATCATGAAATTCTAAACAACATTGGTATAAAACTCCTTTTGTGAAAGTGCCTATAAAATAGACTTTTAGAATTTACAAGCTAGAGGGTTTTGTTGGTCAAACCTTAGTCAGCAGTTTAAATTCAAATTTACACCAGAATTTTGAATAGAACATGGTATACAAGTTTATAAGAGAAATGTAGAGGAACAAATTTAGAACATTTCATCCAATTGGGGTATTTTCGAATTAGGCCTTTAACTCATTCAAAAACGCGAAATACAAACCCTAGTCTCTGCAGTCAAACTGAGGTTTTGCAATTTCGGGATTTTTCCCTCTTCCTCGCTCACTGACAGCGGGCCCCACCGGACGGATTCCCGCCCGCGGGTTTCGGAACCGGCCGACGGTGGGTCCCACCGTTCTTTTCGCTGCATACACTCGGTCCGTGGACCACCTCTCTCTCTTTCTCACCTCGGGCCCACTTGTCAACCGCCCCGGTCCACTGGACCACGTCCACCCCTTCTCCACCGGCCTCCTTCCCTTCTCCCTCGCGTGCACGCGGCAGGCGCGCTCTGCCCGCGCCGCGCGTGGCCGACGCCGGCCGGCCGACGCCGCGCCCCGCGCCCCGCCCGCACCTGGACGGAGTCCCGGCCAGGGCCACTCCTCCTTCGGCCTTAAGCCGCGGACGACACCCCCTCCGCTTCCCCTTTCACTTCCCCGCTCTCACTCTCCCTCGCTCGGTGCACCGAAGCCGCCATTGACGGCGCTCGGGCCGACCTCGCCCCACCGCTTTGGGCCGCCTCCTCCCCGTCCAACGCGCGCCCCGCACGCCCTTCGCCTCCCTCCACCCTCCGGGGTAGCTCTCGTCCCCCGCCGTCGCTCCTAGCCCCTCTCCCCACGCGCGTGCCACCGCGGCCGCCATAGCTACCGGCCCCTCACCGCGGAGGACCACCCTCGGGCCATCCCCCTGCCCCACTTCACCCCCAACGGCTTCCCCATCTCCCCGCGCAACCGGCGCGCCACCCCCGTCGCCCTTCCCCTCACCGGAGCCGCCGGATCCACACCCGCGCCGCCGTCGGTGCACGACACCGCGGCCGCCAGTTCACCACCGCCGCCTGCCTCTCCTCTGCACCGCCGGCGACGATACCTAGAGGGTCAAGTTCGCCGTCGCGGGAGGCACGACCCCGGCCTACCTCGGCTCCAAGATCCTGCCCCGACGCGCCGTCCCGCGCGCGGGAACGGGAGACGCGCCGCGCCGTTCGCCCCGGCCGGAGGTGGAAGACGAAGGCGCTGATTTTGCAGAAAGGACCCTCCACTTGTCGGTTATTTTCCCACTGTTGCATGAGTCTTGAATAACTTATGAATACACCCCTAGATCTATTAGGGTTTCACAGTTTAACCCGAGCCGTCGCATTTTGCAGATTTAACCCCGGGCTTTCGGCGTTTCGCGGTTAGATCCAGCGCGCTGTACACTGAGTCTCACAAATCTTACGGTTTAACCCCTGTTATCTACGGTTAATTACGTATGAGTCCCTGGATCTAATGTTTTTCCATTTATTTTTAGTTATTTCGGCTGAAACTTTGAAAAATCATAACAATTAAAATAAAAATCCAAAATGGACAAACTCAGTGGCTATGGACCCCTTGTGAGTAGATCTACAGGATAGGTATGATGTGGATGTGTGAAAAGACTGTTTTGCCCCTGGTTTAGTGCATGCATGGTGTAGGTAAATAAATGGTAAAAGTGTACCAAATGAACTCCAAAAATTATGAAATTTGGACAGTAGCTTTGTTATGACATTTAGTTACTGTGTGATTTTTTTTGTGACACTAGCATTGACTGTTTAATTACTGTTTTGCCCTTATGCATGTGATTTGTGTATTTAATTAACTTGGACAAGGAAGACTATATAAAATATGCTCAAATATGACCTTTAGTATTTTTCATGCACTTCACATAGTATGAGTAACTCACTGGCAGAATATGAGGTTGTGCATGCATGTTTAAGCTGCTGAATTGAAAATAATAAAATGCTACTAGTTGAAAAAGAAAATAGGGAAAAGTGTATTTAAACTGCTAATAAAATTATGGGAAAAATCTAGTAGCGTTATGGAGTATGTTGCTGCGTGTGGTAAAGATTTGAAATCGATTGGAGCTTTCTAACTACATGAACTTATGAGTGCATTTTATTCATAATGGTAGCGTGTCCATTAATTTGCATGTATATGTTCACTTCATTTGACAGGGACTGTGTACACATATAGAACAATTATTTCTAATAACTTCAAAGATAAGATGTGGTAACGGTTTGTACGATTTTCATAGTGATGGGCTGTATGATTTCTTAGCAAAGTCGTTAAGTTTTCTTGTTATGGGGTGTGTTTAAACTAAGAGTACCCGAACCCATTCTTCACAAGCTACTTGATCATGCCTTATATTTCATTGACACCTCATGCATACATTCGCAATTCGTTGCACTCATAGTTGCACTATGTCATGCATATAACCTGTATCATATGCCTGCATTTACATTCTCTTGCACTCACTTGCATTTTATCATGCATATAGACCCCGCGTGCAAAGAGCTATCAACACCGGAGAAACCAGCGATCAAGGAAACGGACAACAGGCTATATCCGGAGCCAGAAGACGAAGGGTCGCTGATTAAATCCGTCCCTGCTTCAAGGGGTTGCCTGGGGCAAAGCCTCACAACCCGGCAAACTAACCTAGTTTAGTTTGTTGGTTTTCTTAAGATCAATCGAAGGTAGGCAGGACCATGATTTCTCCCAGCAAATACTATCTTGTTTGATGATTACGCATATGCCTTAGGAGTTGTTTGAAACCAACTGCATTAGATATCCTGGCCGCCCTGGCCCTAGAACCTACACCTAGAGTTCGTAGGACGAGTGCCTAGTAATGCTAGGTACGAGTAGACACGGGTGAATGGAGTCACTCGTCGCGTAGGTGATTCCAAAACTTACAGAAATCTCACTGAGATAAGTTGTTCTATATGCTTCTGATTTAAATGGAGACCGGGCGGAGATTTTTTGAGTTACTCATGGTTTATGATATTGTGCACTGGACTCCGCCCGAGTCGCATAAGGCCCGTTCGCTGTTCGCCTGCTGATCGGCATAACATTGCTAGAGTGCTTATCCGGGATAATGGACCGGTGAAAGCTTACTTGTGCCATCCGAAGAACAGAGACAGACTCCTACTGTGACACCTTGGGGAGCTTGTAGTCGAGGGAGGGCTGACCCGACGTGACCGTGGTATCGCTCCTAAGGCGGCACAACCTGGGAACAACGGAAGGATTGAATCGAACTTGGGATGGGACAAGTGGAGAAGGGGGCTATATGTGAGAACGCGATGGCTAGTAAGCATATACCCCTGGCATTCCTAGTTATTCCCGGGAATTAACAAATCGATTCGAATCGCTGATGCTCACCAGGTGTGAGAATGCCAATATCGCACACGGGCAACGTAGTAATAACTGTAACATACTGTTTATTAAGTCACGCCTTTTTATACAACATGCTTGGATGTGTATGATCCGTCTCACTATTCAGGGTGTCGCCCATCCACTGCTAGGAGGTCGATGGACTTGGGAGATGCTTAGAGGTCAAGGGAGGGCTGACCCGACGTACTGTGGTATCGCTCCTGAGACGGCTACTCCCAAGGGGTGGGATGGAGGCGCTGTGAATCTTGGGACGGGACATGTATTCATGTTTTACTTTCCTGCAAGTATTTACTTTTGATATAAGTGATATTCATGATTAATGGATAGCAGTTGTCAAATCCTGCTATCTTATGTCAACATGACTTTGTTAAAAATCAGCAGCTAAGGATCCACATGATTAGTAAGCATGCTTTGCGTCAGCCGTAAGCCCCGTCCATTAAGTCCTACTGAGTAATTAGTACTCAGGGTTTGCCCCCACTTTTGGATTACAGGTACCGATGATTTTGGACAACTGTGCTGGAGGTGGTAGTACCGGTGGGCTCGGTGCTATTCGCCTTATTCATCCCTTCGTGAAGACTACTTAAGTATATTATTCCGCTGCGAGATGTTTTGAAAACGCTTCCGCTATATTTATATACTTTAAATTCGCTTCCGCTATATTTGAACATGTATTTGATTTCATACAATTGAGTTGTAAATTAATCCTATAACTCTCTATTTCAACTGCCTGTGATGATGTAATTGTTGTGGCTCCTTCGAGAGTCGGATGTGTTTGATGTCGGTTCCTCGGAATTGGTGTTATCGAGAGCTCGAAGGACTCTCGACGGACTACCGGGTTTAGTCTGGCCTAAGTGCACTGCGAGCCAGAGGTGGCAGGTGTGCTTAGTCTAGATTAAGCAGGGCGGTTCCGCCACAGCTGGTATCAGAGCCGATCAAACACAGACAACAGTTATATCATCAAGTTTTGTTTTACAAACCTATTTTCGAAAACCCATCTTCAAGTAATTCAAAGTGAGACTATACGCTATGCCCGTATAAGGATGTTAGTGTTATCCAGGTGACATCGCTGACATTCTGACCTAGATAGAACTCATATGCATATTCGGTGCTTTGAGAAACAACTTTTCGGCCATAGCTATCCCCAGTACTGGTGGAAGCTATCGGGTTTTGCGAACGGTTGTGAACCCTGCATTCATGCCCCGTAGTACAAGCTCTTTAAGGGTGGTGGGCATGTTTGAGGCTTTGATACCCACCACACTTACATTTGGTTTTGGGATCCACCTTTTTCTCGACAATCCCCAGTACTGGTGGAAAGTCAGGCTTTGAGGAAAAGGTGCATCGGCCCACCTACGTTGTCCACGCAGCGGTCACGCGTGGATGCCACATTAGGTGGTAATGTATGAGCATGCATTCTTCTGCAGGTACACTGACCACGTGCGAAACTAAGAACGACTAGAGAACGGCTAGTTGCATTAAAGAGAGACGTGCATATATGTCACCGAATTATCGCTAGCTATATATATAATACATAGGATGTGGGATGTGAGACCGAATAGGACGAATCATGCATCATGTATCTTTTGCTATCATTTTGGGGATACTACTAAAAGACAAATGGGATAAATTGCGACCTAACCAAACTTCCTACACATTTCACTCTCATAATACAATTAATTTTACAAAGAGGGGTTCTCCCACGATAACCCGAACGACCACGGTCAGAAGCAACACCTGAATGAAGTTGCATCCCTCACCCAATTCGTGAGAAATTTGATATTAGAGCTAGTTACATACCAAAGGAATAGAGGACTAGACATTAGAGAACTTCCATAATTGGACATCCATCCAAATCGATCGCCTTGACCAGCATCTAAAACTGCGCCCAAGTTCCCATTAGCAGATTCGTTTATCCAGACCTATAAGACGTTTGCTAACACTCTAAGTGCAATTGAGCTATTCTGTTCACTTACATGCTTTCATGCATCCAGCATGTAATTATGGTGTTATGACCTTTTTATCACCGCATCGGCTGCACAAAAGCTCTTGGACTAAACTCGACTGGCTTTATTTCTGCAGATGGTCACCCCACCAGAGACATCTGCTCAGGGGGCTGCTCATGGAGCCCCATCTTCTTCTGAGTTGGCCACTCAGGTCGCTCAGCAACTCATCGACTTGATAGCTCAAGCGCAGCAACGGCGCGACCCGCAAGAGATCAGCTACACTGACTTTGCGGCGCTACAACCGCCCATCTTCACCACTGCCCCAGATCCATTGGATGCTGATGACTGGCTTCGGATCATCGAGTCCAAGTTCAGTCTACTGCCCCAACTCACTGAGCAACAGAAGGCTCGTTTCGCGGCACAGTGTCTACATGGTCCCTCGGGGGCCTGGTGTGCTTCATTCCTGGCAATGCAACCAGCCGGGCACCAGGTCACGTGGGATGAGTTTCGTGCGGCTTTTCGGGCTCACTATCTCCCGCCTAGCCTCATCGAGCTCAAGCAACGAGAGTTCCGTGCACTTCGACAAGGGAACATGTCGGTACTCGAGTACGTGCAGGCTTTCATCCGCCTGTCGCAGTACTCCCCGGAAGACGTCAACACTGACCCACGTAGGGCTACCCGTCCGTTGGATGGATTTGATCCCACCCTGCTGACTCACTTGGGGCGCAGCTACGACAGCTTCACTGAGTTGGTAGACGTCGCCATCGACATGGAGGATCGCCTTAATCATGCCCATGAGGATCAGCGCAGGAAAAGACTTGCAAGCACACTTCAGTCAGGTTCCTCTCAGCGGCAACGGGTTGTGCTTCATCGTTCACCACTTATACATTACATCGACATGCCCCAGCAACAAGAACCACACTGGGGAACGCAACAACCCTCCTCTTGCAGTGCACCACCTCGTCCGCCTGCTTCAGTGCCACCGGCCAAACAAAGTGCCAAATACCCCTGCTACAATTGTGGAAAGACCGGCCATTTCAGCAAGAATTGTTTTGCCCGTCGGCGAAGCCAGGCACCATTGTTGATTAGAGACAACCCACGCCAAAGTAAGAAGAAAGGACCAAAGCGAGATCTAGCCCCAACAGAAGGTCGTGTGCACTATACCCATGTAGATCAGATTCCAGAAGGTGAACCAGTGTTAGCAAGCATATTTCTTGTCAACGAGCACCCTACTGTGGTTTTATTTGACTCCGGAGCAACCCACACTTTCATCAGCAGGTCATATGCAACCAAACATGGTTATCACATTGATAATATGAAGGCCAAATACCATATCACAGCCCCGGGATCACCGATTGACACGAATCAGATTGTGAGGCACTTACGCTTGTGCATAGGCACAGAGGATTTCTATGTTGACCCTGTGGTACTTCCTAACCAGGGGATCGACATTATCTTGGGGATGGATTGGATGAAGGAGCACAACGTCTTGTTGGATATTACTAGTAGGATAGTTCAGATTAAGTCTAGCAAGAGTGGGAAAGTTATGCACCTTCATCTGCCAAGTCACAAGCATTCGCCACCCACAGTAAATGCCACAGAAGCCCAGTTGATCAAGAAAATACCGGTGGTTTCTGATTTTCCAGATGTGTTCCCGGAAGAGCTTCCAGGGCTCCCACCGGATAGAAATGTTGAGTTCGCCATTGAGCTTGTACCTGGCACGGCATCTGTCTCCAAGAGACCGTATAGAATGGCACCTGATGAACTGAAGGAGCTAAAAACACAACTGCAGGAGCAGTTAGACAAAGGGTTTATTCGACCTAGCTCATCACCTTGGGGTTGTCCCGCCCTCTTTGTTGAGAAGAAAGACCAAGGTGGTAAGAGATTATGTGTGGACTATCGACCGTTGAATGCTGTTACTGTCAAGAATAAGTACCCTTTGCCACACATTGATATCCTATTTGATCAGCTTGGGGGAGCCACAGTTTTCTCCAAGATTGATCTTAGGTCCGGGTACCATCAAATTAAGGTCCGAGAAGAAGACATACCGAAGACTGCTTTCTCCACGCGTTATGGGCTTTATGAGTATCTTGTCATGTCCTTCGGTTTGACAAATGCACCGGCTTTCTTCATGTACCTGATGAACTCGGTGTTCATGAATGAGCTTGACAAATTCGTGGTAGTATTCATTGATGACATCTTAGTGTATTCCAAGAATGAGAAGGAGCATGAAGAACATTTGCGGATAGTGCTATCTCGCCTTAGAGAACATAAACTTTACGCCAAGTTCAGCAAGTGTGCGTTTTGGCTAAAGGAAGTGGCATTCCTAGGCCATATCTTGTCAGCGAAGGGAGTGGCTGTCGATCCCAGCAAGGTGGAAGATGTGCTGAATTGGAAGCAGCCACAAACTGTGACAGAGATACGGAGTTTTCTTGGTTTAGCGGGCTACTACCGCCGCTTCATCAAAGATTTCTCAAAAATAGCAAAGCCTATGACAGCATTAACCAAAAAAAAAATGCAAAGTTTGCGTGGAGCCCAAAATGCGAAGAAGCATTTGGAACATTGAAGAAGCTCCTGACTTCAGCACCTGTTCTGGCTCAACCAGACATCACCAAGCCGTTTGACGTTTATTGTGATGCCTCTGGTAGCGGCCTCGGTTGTGTTCTGATGCAAGAAGGGAGAGTGATTGCATACGCATCCTGCCAACTGAGGAAACATGAGGTGAATTACCCAACTCACGATCTTGAGCTACTTGCAGTTGTTTATGCACTGAAGAAATGGAGACATTACTTGCTAGGCAACACTTGTCACATTTACACTGACCACAAGAGTCTCAAATACATCTTTACCCAACCTGAATTAAATATGAGGCAAAGACGGTGGTTAGAGTTGATAAAAGATTATGACCTAGAGGTTCATTACCACCCCGGCAAGGCTAATGTAGTGGCAGATGCATTGAGCCGTAAAGCTCATTGCAACTTCATTGAAGCTCGTCCAACAGTGAGAGTGCTATGCTGTGAGATTGGGGACATAGAAATGCCAACAGCGCTGGAAGCTGAACTTTACAACCTTGTCCTTGAACCAACCATAAAAGATCAAATCATAGCAGCGCAAAAGCAAGATAAGGGCATGGCACATATTCGAGATGAGATCGATGACAAGAAGAAGGCCTGTTTCAAGCTTGACGAAGAAGGAGTCTTGTGGTTCAAAAACCGCTTAGTAGTGCCAAAGGATATGGAGCTGAGAAAGAAAATCCTAGATGAAGCTCACACCTCCATGTTCACCCTACACCCGGGCAGCAACAAGATGTACCAAGATTTAAAGCAAAAATTTTGGTGGACCCGGATGAAACGGGAGATCGCCAAGTATGTGTCTGAATGTGACGTATGCCAAAGAGTGAAAGCTGACCACTTGAAGCCTGCGGGTATGCTTCAGCCCCTAGCAGTTCCCGCCTGGAAGTGGGAGGATATACACATGGACTTCATTGTGGGATTGCCTCGCACACAGAAGGGGTATGATTCCATTTGGGTAATTATTGACCGGTTCACAAAATCTGCACATTTCATCCCTGTCAAGACCACCTATCGAGCAAAACAATATGCTGAACTATATATTTCCCGGATTGTATCCTTGCACGGTGTCCCTCTAACCATCACTTCGGACAGAGGCTCACTGTTTTTGTCACGCTTCTGGGAGCAATTGCAAACTGCTCTTGGAACCAAATTAATTCACAGTTCGGCATACCATCCTCAAACCAGCGGCCAAGTTGAAAGAGTGAATCAGATCCTTGAAGATATGTTGAGAGCCTGTGCATTGACCTATTCCACCAAGTGGGATGAATGTCTCCCCTTGGCAGAGTTCGCCTACAACAACAGCTATCAA
Source organism: Paspalum notatum (assembly GCA_022530915.1). Taxonomy (NCBI): domain Eukaryota; kingdom Viridiplantae; phylum Streptophyta; class Magnoliopsida; order Poales; family Poaceae; genus Paspalum; species Paspalum notatum. Next base: position 34,369,489 of record CM039692.1, read on the forward strand.
AAGAGCTTAGATATGGCACCTTTCGAGGCCCTATACGGTAGACGGTGTAGAACACCACTCAACTGGTCTGAGCCAGGTGAGCGTGTCACATTTGGACCTGACTTGGTAACACAAGCAGAAGAACAAGTTAAATTCATTCACGAAAATCTAAAGAGGGCACAGTCTAGGCAGAAAAGCTACTCAGATAAGAGGAGAAGACCCTTAGTCTTTGAGAAGGATGATCATGTGTATCTCCGTGTGTCACCCATGAAAGGAGTACACCGGTTTGGAGTAAAAGGCAAGCTAGCACCAAGATATGTTGGTCCGTTCAAGATCACAGAGCAATGTGGGCCAGTTGCTTATCGACTGGAGCTACCACCACATCTAGCTGCGGTTCATGACGTGTTTCATGTCTCGCAACTCAAGAAGTGTTTAAGAGTGCCAGAGGAAGTGATTGATACATCTCAAATACGGATCCAACCAGACCTCACTTATGAAGAGAAGCCCATAAAAATCCTCGACCAAAAGCAAAGATCAACACGGCGAAGAACCATCAACTTCTACAAGGTGCAATGGAGTAATCACTCCGAAGAAGAGGCAACATGGGAACAAGAGGAATTTTTACGAACAAAGTATCCCGGATTCCTTCCATCCACTTCGAATTGAGTACGTCACAGCAATTTAAAGTTTTGAACTCATACACAATGCACTTTCTTCTCATTAACTTATACACCCACTTCACATCAGAATCTCGGGACGAGATTTCTTTAAGGGGGGTGGGTTGTGATGCTCCGGCATCTCAAGTGCATAATCCTTCATCATACATGCAACATTCATCATAATACATCATGCAATGACATGCATTTGAGCCCTAGTTCAAATTTGGTTGAGGTGCAAATTGTTGAAACCTGTTTTCTGCAGATACGTCTCTGTGATTGTGCTCATAACTTTGATTCTATTTAGATTTGGGTGAAACTTATATTGACAAACTTGTATACAATTTTGTTGTGAACAACTTTGGTAATTGGTGCTTTAACATGCATGAAGGTTTGCATAGAGTTTTGGGGCTTTTTCTGTTAACATGTGAAATCTGTCCAAACCTGACCAGTTTAGTAATTTTGAATTTTCTTGATCTTAAACCCAAAATCTTGCAATGCTGGTATTGAGAAAGTTGTAGATCATGAAATTCTAAACAACATTGGTATAAAACTCCTTTTGTGAAAGTGCCTATAAAATAGACTTTTAGAATTTACAAGCTAGAGGGTTTTGTTGGTCAAACCTTAGTCAGCAGTTTAAATTCAAATTTACACCAGAATTTTGAATAGAACATGGTATACAAGTTTATAAGAGAAATGTAGAGGAACAAATTTAGAACATTTCATCCAATTGGGGTATTTTCGAATTAGGCCTTTAACTCATTCAAAAACGCGAAATACAAACCCTAGTCTCTGCAGTCAAACTGAGGTTTTGCAATTTCGGGATTTTTCCCTCTTCCTCGCTCACTGACAGCGGGCCCCACCGGACGGATTCCCGCCCGCGGGTTTCGGAACCGGCCGACGGTGGGTCCCACCGTTCTTTTCGCTGCATACACTCGGTCCGTGGACCACCTCTCTCTCTTTCTCACCTCGGGCCCACTTGTCAACCGCCCCGGTCCACTGGACCACGTCCACCCCTTCTCCACCGGCCTCCTTCCCTTCTCCCTCGCGTGCACGCGGCAGGCGCGCTCTGCCCGCGCTGCGCGTGGCCGACGCCGGCCGGCCGACGCCGCGCCCCGCGCCCCGCCCGCACCTGGACGGAGTCCCGGCCAGGGCCACTCCTCCTTCGGCCTTAAGCCGCGGACGACACCCCCTCCGCTTCCCCTTTCACTTCCCCGCTCTCACTCTCCCTCGCTCGGTGCACCGAAGCCGCCATTGACGGCGCTCGGGCCGACCTCGCCCCACCGCTTTGGGCCGCCTCCTCCCCGTCCAACGCGCGCCCCGCACGCCCTTCGCCTCCCTCCACCCTCCGGGGTAGCTCTCGTCCCCCGCCGTCGCTCCTAGCCCCTCTCCCCACGCGCGTGCCACCGCGGCCGCCATAGCTACCGGCCCCTCACCGCGGAGGACCACCCTCGGGCCATCCCCCTGCCCCACTTCACCCCCAACGGCTTCCCCATCTCCCCGCGCAACCGGCGCGCCACCCCGTCGCCCTTCCCCTCACCGGAGCCGCCGGATCCACACCCGCGCCGCCGTCGGTGCACGACACCGCGGCCGCCAGTTCACCACCGCCGCCTGCCTCTCCTCTGCACCGCCGGCGACGATACCTAGAGGGTCAAGTTCGCCGTCGTGGGAGGCACGACCCCGGCCTACCTCGGCTCCAAGATCCTGCCCCGACGCGCCGTCCCGCGCGCGGGAACGGGAGACGCGCCGCGCCGTTCGCCCCGGCCGGAGGTGGAAGACGAAGGCGCTGATTTTGCAGAAAGGACCCTCCACTTGTCGGTTATTTTCCCACTGTTGCATGAGTCTTGAATAACTTATGAATACACCCCTAGATCTATTAGGGTTTCACAGTTTAACCCGAGCCGTCGCATTTTGCAGATTTAACCCCGGGCTTTCGGCGTTTCGCGGTTAGATCCAGCGCGCTGTACACTGAGTCTCACAAATCTTACGGTTTAACCCCTGTTATCTACGGTTAATTACGTATGAGTCCCTGGATCTAATGTTTTTCCATTTATTTTTAGTTATTTCGGCTGAAACTTTGAAAAATCATAACAATTAAAATAAAAATCCAAAATGGATAAACTCAGTGGCTATGGACCCCTTGTGAGTAGATCTACAGGATAGGTATGATGTGGATGTGTGAAAAGACTGTTTTGCCCCTGGTTTAGTGCATGCATGGTGTAGGTAAATAAATGGTAAAAGTGTACCAAATGAACTCCAAAAATTATGAAATTTGGACAGTAGCTTTGTTATGACATTTAGTTACTGTGTGATTTTTTTTGTGACACTAGCATTGACTGTTTAATTACTGTTTTGCCCTTATGCATGTGATTTGTGTATTTAATTAACTTGGACAAGGAAGACTATATAAAATATGCTCAAATATGACCTTTAGTATTTTTCATGCACTTCACATAGTATGAGTAACTCACTGGCAGAATATGAGGTTGTGCATGCATGTTTAAGCTGCTGAATTGAAAATAATAAAATGCTACTAGTTGAAAAAGAAAATAGGGAAAAGTGTATTTAAACTGCTAATAAAATTATGGGAAAAATCTAGTAGCGTTATGGAGTATGTTGCTGCGTGTGGTAAAGATTTGAAATCGATTGGAGCTTTCTAACTACATGAACTTATGAGTGCATTTTATTCATAATGGTAGCGTGTCCATTAATTTGCATGTATATGTTCACTTCATTTGACAGGGACTGTGTACACATATAGAACAATTATTTCTAATAACTTCAAAGATAAGATGTGGTAACGGTTTGTACGATTTTCATAGTGATGGGCTGTATGATTTCTTAGCAAAGTCGTTAAGTTTTCTTGTTATGGGGTGTGTTTAAACTAAGAGTACCCGAACCCATTCTTCACAAGCTACTTGATCATGCCTTATATTTCATTGACACCTCATGCATACATTCGCAATTCGTTGCACTCATAGTTGCACTATGTCATGCATATAACCTGTATCATATGCCTGCATTTACATTCTCTTGCACTCACTTGCATTTTATCATGCATATAGACCCCGCGTGCAAAGAGCTATCAACACCGGAGAAACCAGCGATCAAGGAAACGGACAACAGGCTATATCCGGAGCCAGAAGACGAAGGGTCGCTGATTAAATCCGTCCCTGCTTCAAGGGGTTGCCTGGGGCAAAGCCTCACAACCCGGCAAACTAACCTAGTTTAGTTTGTTGGTTTTCTTAAGATCAATCGAAGGTAGGCAGGACCATGATTTCTCCCAGCAAATACTATCTTGTTTGATGATTACGCATATGCCTTAGGAGTTGTTTGAAACCAACTGCATTAGATATCCTGGCCGCCCTGGCCCTAGAACCTACACCTAGAGTTCGTAGGACGAGTGCCTAGTAATGCTAGGTACGAGTAGACACGGGTGAATGGAGTCACTCGTCGCGTAGGTGATTCCAAAACTTACAGAAATCTCACTGAGGTAAGTTGTTCTATATGCTTCTGATTTAAATGGAGACCGGGCGGAGATTTTTTGAGTTACTCATGGTTTATGATATTGTGCACTGGACTCCGCCCGAGTCGCATAAGGCCCGTTCGCTGTTCGCCTGCTGATCGGCATAACATTGCTAGAGTGCTTATCCGGGATAATGGACCGGTGAAAGCTTACTTGTGCCATCCGAAGAACAGAGACAGACTCCTACTGTGACACCTTGGGGAGCTTGTAGTCGAGGGAGGGCTGACCCGACGTGACCGTGGTATCGCTCCTAAGGCGGCACAACCTGGGAACAACGGAAGGATTGAATCGAACTTGGGATGGGACAAGTGGAGAAGGGGGCTATATGTGAGAACGCGATGGCTAGTAAGCATATACCCCTGGCATTCCTAGTTATTCCCGGGAATTAACAAATCGATTCGAATCGCTGATGCTCACCAGGTGTGAGAATGCCAATATCGCACACGGGCAACGTAGTAATAACTGTAACATACTGTTTATTAAGTCACGCCTTTTTATACAACATGCTTGGATGTGTATGATCCGTCTCACTATTCAGGGTGTCGCCCATCCACTGCTAGGAGGTCGATGGACTTGGGAGATGCTTAGAGGTCAAGGGAGGGCTGACCCGACGTACTGTGGTATCGCTCCTGAGACGGCTACTCCCAAGGGGTGGGATGGAGGCGCTGTGAATCTTGGGACGGGACATGTATTCATGTTTTACTTTCCTGCAAGTATTTACTTTTGATATAAGTGATATTCATGATTAATGGATAGCAATTGTCAAATCCTGCTATCTTATGTCAACATGACTTTGTTAAAAATCAGCAGCTAAGGATCCACATGATTAGTAAGCATGCTTTGCGTCAGCCGTAAGCCCCGTCCATTAAGTCCTACTGAGTAATTAGTACTCAGGGTTTGCCCCCACTTTTGGATTACAGGTACCGATGATTTTGGACAACTGTGCTGGAGGTGGTAGTACCGGTGGGCTCGGTGCTATTCGCCTTATTCATCCCTTCGTGAAGACTACTTAAGTATATTATTCCGCTGCGAGATGTTTTGAAAACGCTTCCGCTATATTTATATACTTTAAATTCGCTTCCGCTATATTTGAACATGTATTTGATTTCATACAATTGAGTTGTAAATTAATCCTATAACTCTCTATTTCAACTGCCTGTGATGATGTAATTGTTGTGGCTCCTTCGAGAGTCGGATGTGTTTGATGTCGGTTCCTCGGAATTGGTGTTATCGAGAGCTCGAAGGACTCTCGACGGACTACCGGGTTTAGTCTGGCCTAAGTGCACTGCGAGCCAGAGGTGGCAGGTGTGCTTAGTCTAGATTAAGCAGGGCGGTTCCGCCACAATTATTGACCCGGATATAGCAAGCTCAGGAATTTTGATGGGTCCCGGAGCATATTTTGATCTGCGCTCTACCTTCCCTTTTTCTGAACTTTGTTGAATTTGCATCCTGCTCTTTTGAATGAGAAAGATTGCCCAAAACCTTCCCCTTTGTGAACTTTGTATGAATTTGCATCCTGCTCTGTTGAATTGGCAAAACCTAGGTCTGCTGCTTTTGGTCTCGCCAGGGGCACCCAGATCAGTTGGGTGATAAGCCCGTGGAGCTTGCACTCAACCGGGCCGAGTTTCCAATTCATGTACTCATGTAGTACGTATGTTTTTGCCCATTTATCTTGTCCGATTCCATAGTTGTCTTTTCTCCAAAACAAAAAAGCTCCACAATCTCTCTTGTTTCTTTTTTTTTTTTTTTTGAATTGGAAAGCTAACTTCCATTGCTCATAAAACGGTGCCAAATCATTGACCGCCAAAGTACTCATACAGGGAGGGATTTCATCCATGATGTGGACAATCCCCGACTCCGAAGGAGGATCCTATGGACGCTAATTCATGAGCTAATTTGTTACAAACACACTACAGCATTTGAGACATTGCCGTTAAGTCCTTAAGCTCCCAGATTAAACTGCCAAATGCGCTAAGGCAGTAGCGCATTTGATGTTACAGCTTGCTTGACCATAACTGAGTCAGACTCGAGCACGATATTTGTTACTCATTTTTTGAGGCAAGAATGCCACCACACTTTTTCTAGAACACGGTACACGGGCAAGAGACCAGTCCGCTATTGGGCAAACGATGATATATGTGTCTGTCGGGACACATCATTTTTCCTTTTAGGTACTACGGATTCATATAAGAGGGAGCACCTGCGACTCACGAAGAAAGAGGAGCTCCACCGTGTTCGAGTGAAGACCGAAGAAATTGTTTTTTTTTTTTGAAGGAATACTGGAGGGGTTTTGACCCCTACAGTTTGATTGTTTCGAAATAGAAAAGAGATGGCAATGGCTCTGATCTCCGATCCTCTGTAGGAAGTTCTACCGTCAGGACGAAGATTTGGCACCTTCTTCCCCAAGGTGTAAACCGTGAAATTTCAAAGTTTTATTCCCTAAACGTGGGCGATGGGGACGCTCCTGTCCCTACGCAGGACAGTCTAGCTCGTGACGATATTGTCAATAACAACTGCTGATTAATTACTGTCCTTGTCAAGTGATGATCTAGTGTGTATGTGTCAATATATGAGCATTTGCTATCAGCTTAACTGCTCCCGCTGTCCCGCTGCTGTATCTCCAGCTCCACAACAACTAACGCTTCAGCGGTTCAGCCTATCTGTAGTACTACGTAGTAGTACAACTGTAGCGGTAGGCCGCTAGCTACTACTCCTTCCAAGCAAGCGCCTTGATTCCTGCCTCGAACTCGAAGGCTTGAAATGAACACACGCTAATCCATGCGGCAATCATGTCGCTCGGCACCAACAAAAGCCGCAATGGGGCCGGAGCACTTTCGGCCGTCGCGGCCTTGTGCCTGAACAAGTTTTATCCTGTGTGGCCGCGCTCGACAGGTCACGCCCGTTCCGTTGGCCCATCTCCTCATCGCCCTGCCATTGCCATTGCCATTGCAGAAGCTGCTGCGCGCTGACGACGCGACCCGTCAGGGCCATCATCAGCCGTGCATACATGCATCCGGCTAGCCATGAACCATGCATGCACGACATGATCGCGCAGCTAGCAGTGGTCACACGCGACGCGAGAGCTTTCGCGTCGGAGATGCACTTCTGATCTGCTTTAACCGTACCTGATCTGATCAAGATACCAAATAGTCCATCGCCTGGATCCAGTGGGCGTGTCGACCCTGTCTCGTCACGGTCAGGTCCTCAGACGATACCAGTAGCACAAAGGCCGCCCAACCCCAACACACACAGGTGACAGGACGCCCGATCCACCACCCGATCGCACGACGCATCTGGCCGGTTTCGTTTTTTGACGGCGGAGATACACCTCCCCCTGCTGCCTACTTGCATGCACGCGCTCTCGCACGTACAGCAACTGGATGATCACATTGCAGCTACTAGCCACGATCGTGATGGAGAGGCTATAGCTGCTGTACGAAAAAGCACGGTGATGGATGGATCAGTCCATCTACTATCAGCAGGAGAGGGCGCCGCCGCTAGTGCGATGCTGCGCAGGAGGACAACGCTTTTGCATGCTTGCCCCGCCGGAAGCTAAGCCTGGAACTACTTGCGTTAGTTGCCGGATGCAGCCTCGGCAGGCCCTTGTGCGCGTCTCCCCCGCGCACGAACGACCACCAAATCCACCCACCCACATCCTCTTCTGCACCCATAAGCTACGCTCATCGTCTGGCGATCTAGAGGAACACCACCATATATCCCCATTCTTCACCGGAACACACCACTGCACCGCACTACACGACCGTAAAGCGCGGGGCGAAAGCGGCGTCTCACCCTGCCGTGCCGCTGCCGCCGGCGTCCCGGGATATTTCGGCGCGGGCGCGGGCGCGGGCGCGGGCGCGGGCGCGGGCGCGGGCGCGGCGAGAGCGAGCAAGCCACGGTGCCCGGCCGGCTAACTGTGGCCTGTGGCTGCTGGGCGATCAGCACACGGTGCCCCGTGCCCGGTCGGCTTTTAATCGATCCCGCGCCGCTTTGGATCGACGATGAGCCCAGCGCCCCCCCGGCCCGGTCGTTGTTGGCGTCAATAATTTATTGACGGGATAGGGTTGATGATCATCATCTCCATGGATCGATCGGGTTGGAAAAAGATGGTGATTTCTTCTGCCGCTAGTTAGTGATATGGATGATCCAGCACTCACTCTCAACTGGCCTCGGCGTGCTGGGGCCCCATATATGCATGATCGATGTCCCTTTTTAATTTCCCCCTGTCTGTGTGTTATGCTCGCCTCACCAGGCTTATCTATCGATCGAGCTCAAAGGACATCGGGGGTGCACACAGGCACTGACATATGATCAGCCAGAGCTAGCGCGCAGCAGACGCCAAACGGCGGTCGTGGATTGTTGCACGTACCGTACCGTCTCGTCAGGGAGGCACGTACGTACAGTGATCAGTGAGTAAGTAAAGCCGCGCGCGATGCATGACTGGTCGCCTTTTTTACGGCTTTGGCTAGAGCAGTCCATGTCGGTCCTGCCGTGGAAAGCTTCAGCTTTAATTTACCGCGCGTGTATGCGTCAACTATCTACTGGAATTAACGGCACACGCAGTTTGCGTCAGCGCACGGGGCTTTGCGGTTTCAGTCTTTCGGAGAAGATCGAGGTAGCCTAGCTTGCTTGGTGTCGACGAGTAGTCGTGCTGTGCGTTGGTGTGACTGTGCGCGCGCCACGCACGCCGGAGGACTCTACGGCCGGCGGTGACCCATTCACGGCCACCACGACGGCGGCGACGGAGACACATCGATGTGCACACCCAGCGAGCGAGCGATCCATCCATGCGTAGCGTGTCGTACTCGTAGTTACTGGCTGCGTACGTTGAGCCGAGCGACCGTTCTGTCGTAGTATTCGATCTTGGGCAGCTCCCATTCTGCAGGCGCAACGGACAGCGACGACGGTGGAACGCCCGGCCACATGCCGCATGTGCACGCACGCCGCACGGTACCTGTCTTGTACCGATTCATTGCTGAGTCAGCGGCGGACGCGCGCGAGTCAGAGTTGTTCGTCTGAATCTGAATGCATTGACCCTGGTCTACGACGGAACAGTGCTGCAGGCTACATACACAAGCAAGCTGCAAGCTTGCGCCTACTACAAGTCCACCAACGACCGACCTGTTAGGCGGCTAGTAACATGTTCAGCCGGCGACCGAATATGAATTTTTATTCCAAATTGCACGCCCGTGAAAACGAAAACGAAGCCGTGGCCGGCTAGTCAAACGCGCCCGGTCGGCACGACCACGACGGCTGGACGGACGAGCCTGGCTAGGGAATGTCTAATTTTGCTCAAATTCGGATCAAAACCCAGAGATTTGCTCGGTGCCGTCCGTTCGCTAGCTGTTGCCACTACTGCTGCAAATTGGCCGTGTCGTGGGGGCTTGCTTGCTTGTTGCATTGGCTGGCTACCCCACTGGGCAGTGGGCACTGGCTGACGGCTGGGCTGACGCCCACTACTACAACTGCGCGGGACGGGTAGGCTTTCGCCAACCTTAAAAGGGACGGCCCGGGCGCTTTCAAATTTTATAACCACAACCCCACAGAGGCCACAGGCAGAGCGGCAGAGGCCAGAGCCATCGCATTTCACCGCCCCGCGCGCCGCCACCGCCGCACAAGCGCACCGAAGCTTCGCTCGCCGTCACCGGTGTGGTAGCTCCCTCCGCTCGACTGGCAGCGACGCGCCGTCCGGCCGGCCGCCTAGCTTGACCACAGCACAAATAAGGTCGAGGGGCGCTCGATCGCCGATCGGTCTCCCACTGGCCCATGCGCCTCCGCCCGCCACATATAGTGCCGGCAGCAGCAGCAGCAGCAGCAGCAGGGCGGTGAGCCAGCCGGGAGCAATGGCAGCGCAGGAGGGCGTCGCGGGCGGGATCGGGAGCGGCGGGCAGGGGCAGCAGGGCCAGGTGGTGATGCGGTGGCGGTACGGCGACGTGGGCGACAGCAACTTCGCGGTGCACGGCCGCGCGGTGCCGCTGCTCGTGGGGCTGCTCTGCGCCGTCGTCTTCTTCGTCGGGCTCTGCCTCTACCTCCGATGGAGGTGCCACCGCTACACGCCGGACCCGGAGGCGGACGCCTCCTCGTCCTCCTCGGCGGCGGCGGCGGCGGCGGCCACGGCCGCCATGCCGGGCCTCGGCGCCGACGCCATCCGCCGCCTGCCCGTGACGCTGTACCGCCCGCCCGCCTCGCCGCCGGCGCAGCAGCGCATCTCCGGGGACGGGGACGGGGAGGCCGACGCCGAGGCCGATGAAGACCAGGCGGCGGCGGCGCTGTGCTCCATCTGCATCAGCGCGCTGGTGGCCGGCGAGAAGGTGAAGGTGCTGCCGCCCTGCGGCCACTGCTTCCACCCGGACTGCGTCGACGCCTGGCTCCGCTCCCAGCCCAGCTGCCCGCTCTGCCGATGCCTCCTCCTCGCCGCCGGCGCCAAGAAGCAGCCCGAAGCCGGCGGCAGCGACGACGCCGTGTGAGGAGCTGCGAACGATCAACGACGTACGTACGTACACCTCCATCCCCCATGACGATCGACGACCATGACGACAAGCGGCGGCCGCCCGCCGGGGCCCAGCCACCAGCGTACGTCCCCAAGACCCGGGCTTTGAACGAACCGGCCATGACCGCGTCAGATGAGATCTACTACTACTACCACATCGTTGATGCGCCTGTGAGTGCGCTTTGTAAATTAAACAAACGTTCGAGCCTTGGTGATTGGTTAGGGCCCTGGCCACGCCAATGGCCTGCCGCCTGCCCTCCGGTGAGTTGCTCGGAGGCCGGCGTGGGGTCACACCTCGCCTCGCCGCCAGCTTTCCTTTAGCTTTCTCTTTCTCCGTGCAGTGCAAGGCCTCGCCAATGCAATGCAGGCCAAAAGGGGGTGTAAGCTGTACATAGCTTTCCAGCATTTATATAAACCTGGGAGGATTTAAGGTATGAGGTGGTGGTTCAGGTCAGGTGGAATCCAGTATGTTAGTGTTGTTTAGCGTAACCGGGCGTTGCCACTGGCAAGGGCAAAGCGGCCTTTGATTTGATTACTGTGCTCCACCAAGCTCGAGAGTGAGAGTTGTCTATTGCACTTGCACCCCCTTTTCGTTTTGATTCCACGGAGCAGAGAGCACGGCCCATACACGTACACTTTCATGATAAAAGGTGGGGGTATTGCAAATGCTGGGATTGTATATGATGACCTAAACACTATGTCAATATTCAATAGTATTGTTAACGAGGTGGAGGGAGAAGCGTATTCCTGCGAACTCATCAAGAATTGTGCTCTAAGTTCCAGGTGTACAAGTACAATTATAGGTTCCAGTGTACGTTCTAAAATGGGCTTGGATCCTTGGAGTAAGATGGCGGGCCGTGGCGTCTGGTGGGTTTGGCCAAGGGGATAAAATTAAAGGGAATATCTTAGTTTCAATAGCCATGATAACTGATTGATTTTCCTTTAAAAAATTATATACTCTTCTTTTGTAGTAGCAACTACTACTCCAGCAGATAAGGTTTGAGACAAAATTTGAAAAAAGAAGTCACTGTTTAAGGTGGCAAAAGCAACTTTTATCCGCGAGCACCACCTGACCACCACCACGCACTCGCGGTGCAGGATTTCGAAGCAACTTGTTGGGCTCTCAGCGGCGTTCGAGACGTCCTATATATTGGCTGCATGCTTTCCTTGGGAGTTATCACGAACAGGGGCACCAATGCACCTGGCCAATTTTTTTATGGCCTCTCGGTCTCGGCTGGATTAGCTTTCACGCTTGCACTAAGCTATAGCTCCCGGTGCCCATCATCATGTCATCTCCAGGTCTCTGCGCTTTATTTCCCCCAACTGGGACATTCGTTCTGATCCGAAAAAAATATTAGTAGTACTACTAATTCCAAGTGCAAACAATCAAGCAGCAGCAGCTAGCAAGTCGGTCGGCCGAAGATATTCTCCGGCGAAAAGGGGAAAAGGTGAAAGGTATCAGAATAAACTGGCGCGGTTCAGTGTGTTGTGCTCCTCGACCGTCTGCCCCCACGGTGCACTAGTAGCCACCGGTTTTTAAAAATTCAGCTTGGAAGCGATGTCACCTGCCGTGTGGGTTTGAAAAAGGAGGCGGCAGGGCACAGGATGGGGCTATCACTAATCATATCAGGGATCAGTGCAGCAAGCTGGTCGCTTTTGATGCGCCAGGGTTTAGGGCAGTGCAACGCTTGGAAAATCTCTCGAGAAAAGAAAAATATGGGGCCGGAGGACACGGCGGTGCCATCGCCATTGTTGCTGCACGAATTGCTGCCTCCGTGCCGGCCAGCCACCAGCCCACCACGAGCCCTTGCCGCTTGCTCGTCGCAGGGACGAGCAGCCCACCTACGGAGCGCGCGCCGGTGCGGGGGAGCTTGGAAAGCAGCTCGGGGTGAAAACGAAAACAAGCAACTTTCCGATTTCAGGCAACCCATTTTTCAAGATTCTAGCGGACAGGAACTATAAAAAATGCCAAAGGAATGTGAAAGCAATTTAGGCAGTGGCTTTAAGACGGGGTGGATCAGGAGCGATGATCCATGCTGGTGGCTTTAAAAAGGGTATACGATTTGTTTCGTGAAATATGTCTCCTGGAGTGCGAAGGACAGGTTCATGTATAGGAGATCACATCACTGCTGGCTGCGAAATGGCAACGGGCTCATCGTTTTTTGGTTTATTTCTAAGCACTGTTTTGACAGACAAGCCCACACTTTTTGCAAAGCAAAGGCGTGACCCAGCACTGAATGCGATGAAGTTCAATTGCTTTCACTTGCAACAATTGCTCGAATCTCAAAAAGACATCACTCACAATAAACTTGAGGTTCAGGAATCAGGACAATCTAAACAAGCCGCAGGCGGCGGCGGTAGGAAGGCTGATAATTCAGCTAATTCCAAGAATTACTAGGCTGCGACTATTTTTGCTGCTCAGCTCAGAATTGCAGTAAGTAATCACCTTATGCCAACTTGGTGATCAACTCTAGAAAGTCAAAAACGACCCAGTCGGCTTCTGCTGCAACTGGATCTCTCATCTGAACGCCGGCGTAACAGATGAACAAGTCTGCTCCACCAGGTTGCCGAGCCTGCAAAGACATTGGCAAATTACGCATATGTACACGTTTTATTCCAGTACAATATTTATAGTTAAATTGCTATACGCTGATATATCTGCAAAATCTCATTTGAAAAGAAATATATGCTACCACTCTCCCCCCGCCATTGTATTATTTGAATATATGAGATCCTATGCTTTCTAGGACAGGTTAAGGAGACCAATGAAAGTGCTTTCTAGGACAGGTTAAGGAGACCAATGAAAGACGCTTGAGTTAATAGTGGGGATCTGTTACGCTGCTTAAATTATGGTGATGTTTCGGTGGCGGTTGCGGATTTATAACTCCCCCAAAATCCTTTATATTGCAGTACAAATTTTGAACATAGGATCCTATATATTCTAACATGAAGGGAGTCTGCATCTGGACCCCTTGCCCAATAACTGCCCTTTAGCGAACTGAGCGTAGCTCAGCTAGTTAGGTTCCTTGTGGTGGAACCTGTCCACCTGGGTTTAAGTCCTCGACTTGGCACGTGTGTTCGCATGATTTAACGGCTTTGTTCTTTTGGTGGTAGACGACGTCTCCGTCGACAGCGAGACGCTTGTGGTGACTTCGTAAATCTCGAGATGCCGGTCCAACCTAGTTATACGGAGGTGCTTATAAGGGTAGGGTGTGCGTGCGTGCGTTTATAGGAGTGAGTGTACGCGCGTGTGAGCGTCTGCTGTGTTTCTCAAAAAAAAAAAAAACTGCCTTTTACCTAATCAGCATATTACCATTGTAAATTGTACATATCTATTGTCAGGATAGAGCCATAGATGTTTCAAAAGCATTATCCAGTTATACCTCAAGATCAGTTGCACCATCGCCAATCATAACGACGGTTTTGTAGCCATGATCCTGAAGACGAAAAAAGTATGAAAGCAAGGTGGGAAGAAGTAAAAAAGTGCAAACAAAAGATATACTATTTAACTAGACCTTTTTTATTTGTTGCACTGCTTTTGCTTTACCCCCACTGCGTGAAGTGGGCTCTTTGGGATCAAATCCAGCATACTCCCCAGAAGTGCCAAATAGTAATTGGTTTGCAATGATGTTTTCAGGAGGAAGACCAAGCTCAAATGCCACAGGCTGTTAACAAGGCAAACATAAAACTGATGCATGAGGACCACTTAATGATAACACATTATATATGTGACAAATCACTTGCACAGTATATGCAACAAATTTGCAATTGAAAGTAAAGTGTTTTTTTTTTCTATATAAAAAATGTACCTTTTACATTTTCTAACAGAAGTTACATCCTTGTTTATTATCACAACTAATAATTTAGATCCATGTCAAACCATAGACAGATTAAATTAAAGTTCACTCCAGCATTGAGATGTAAGTAAGGGCATAAAGATTTGAATATGTGGCAGCCCGAACAAACCATGGTATGATATACATGACCTACCTTGATCATTTGACGGAAGCCTCCTGACACAAGGAACACATCAGTATTATTCTTTTTTAATTTCTTAATCAAATCAGCCATTCCAGGAGAAATTCTGCAAACCAAAAAGCAGTGCAATTGATGACAATCCTATGAAGAGGCCAAGAAAATGAACAGTGCTTCTGTTGCAATACGAGGGGGGGTAATGCTGAACGAGTTCTATCTTGGTTTTAAACATCTTAGGCCATTACCATAATGTTGTGGTTGGATGTACACATTTAAAGTACAACTATACATTTTTCTTCTTGCCATAAAAGAGCAATTCGATAATTCATTTAGTATTGCAACAGAAAAATGTGGTGTGACAGAAATAAAAGAGCAAAGGGATACACATCTAGAGCAGATACCTATTATTTCTAAAAGGCAAGTAACAGAGATGTAGTGCAAAAAAAGGTCCAATAAAGAAGGCAACCTAGGATACTAAAATACTGATTAGTATCCAGACTAACATGAAATTGAGAGTGGAGACTGTTGGGGACACAATCCCCGACGCCCCCGAAGGCCGAAGCGAAGTCACCGAAGGCGAAGGCCCACGGCTATGGGCGAAGGCCCAGGACCGAAGGCGAAGGCCTAGGGCTATGGGCGAAGGCCCAGGGCCAAAGGCGAAGGTCCAAGGCCAGAAGCGAAGGTCTAAGTCTAGAGACGAAGTCCAAGACTAAAGACGAAGATTTTGATCAGGGGGAGAAGGCCCCTTAGGGCGAAGCCTCGAGTCGAAGTCTATGCGCATTTGTTCGGGCGTCACTGATGAGCTGTAAAATGTCTCTGTAAAATGACTGATTTGCCCCCGAGCCCCGAATATTCCCCGAATGTGTTAGGTATGGAGGGCAAATCAGTCTTTGTACTTTAAGGCGGTTCACCTCCCTTTAAAAAGGAGTGTCCCATACTGTAAAGACGGTTGGAATCCCAAGGAATACAATCTTTTTTCAATTTAGTTTCCAATTCCCCGCATTTACTTTCCAGTCCTTCGTTTCTGTGGGTTCCGATTTTTCGGAGCCAACAGAGACGAAGGTAAGCTTACCTTGGAGGCCTCTTCTTCAGACACTCCTGCACCTGGGAGAGTGATGGCTTGATCAAAGATAACCTGGCTGTCAGCGCCTCCTCAAACGGAACAGTCCCCGTCATGGCCCTGAGAACACAGGCCAACGTTAGTTCTTCACTTCTTCCCATAAAATTAACAGCCCAGATGAATCAATCTACGCAGTAGACCATTTACTTTGCTGTCCATTTGGCAACAGCTTCCCCCGCCCCACAGAAATCAGCAAGCTCATCAATACCCTCATCCAGGATGACCGTGCTATCGACATCGAAACATACAGCATCGGCATTGCGCAAAGTCTCGATGACCCCTAAAAACATGCAGGCAAATAATAAGCAAGTTTACTCCCAGCTCATGGTCTAGTTACTGGCTCTGAGATACGGCAGGACAATGGACAACCTTCGGAAGGATGGGTATTGGCCAGAGGGGCTACGGACCCATCCTTGGAGACCTCAAGTGCTGCTGCCAGTAAAGCACGGTTCTTAAAAAGTTTAGCAGAACCAAACAGTGGGCCTGTGAACTGAACCGCCACTTGCAATGCTGACGGCAGCCGAGCGGCAGGCGACCGATGAGCAGGCACCAATCTTCCCGGGCCGGCGAGCACGCTGATCAGGCCGGCCATATCATACGTGCCTGCAAATTAGAAGACACAAATCCGGATGAGTTACCAGACAGTACATCAGTGGAGGCGCCGGTTGCGGTAGGTGCTCGTGCTGTCCTCAGTGACACAAAACGTCGAACACCTCACGCGCGGCGACCCAGCCCACGCAGCAGAAATCTCCTGGCTTCGCCAAAAAAATCCAGCGGGGAAGGTAGGCGGAGGGGAAGACGAAGAACCCAACAAAGGGCGGATCACGAACTCACCCGTGCTAGGAGACTCGAAGGGGAGGAGAGATCAAGCGGCGCCCGCGCGGGCCGCTCCTTCGGGTGATGGACTGGTGGCGCGCCGCGCGTGGCAACGCCGCGGCGGGCTTTGGGACGCCCTGCGTAGGGAGGGAGATGCGAGGCAGGGGAATTGCAGCTGGGCCGCTGTCTGGCAGGACTGGGGCGGCGCGAGGGAAGCGTGTTGGGCTGGCTAGTTTTGGGCCAAAGCTGGAAATAAAGTTGGCTACTAATTGTTTTGAAGTTTTTTTTATGAGAGTTGAATTATTCAATTTTGAAGATTTCAAATTGAGTTATTCTGTGAAGTGTACTCAAGGCGATGTTTTTCAAGGATTTAACAAGAATTCAAGTTTTGCATTGTCTTGACAATGTTTGAACTTTTGACTTGAACTTCTAGGATGGAAAGGAGTTACAAAAAGTTTTAAAAGCTTGCGAGACACTGAACAAAGTTTGAATCTGAACTAAAATTCAAGGATTTATAGGGAAAGGTTTAGAAACCCTAAAATGCATGCGCTCATGATGGTTTTTAATGTACTTTATAAACATGAGAGTTACATGAAAACTAGGTTTTAATTTTCAGTTGGTCAAAATAAATCAAGTTTAGGGTTTAATTAATTGCAGTGACTACCCAGCATCCGAATAATTTTGTTGCTGGGTTTCAATCACTTTTAGATCTAATGAAAAAATGGCATGTCGGTGATTCAATTGTCAAAAACAAAAAAAGAGTAAATGATACAACCTAGTTCCTCACTTGCAATACAAAGCACAACACAAAAATAAATCAATCAAAATTCCAATTGGAACAACACACCAAGCCACAACGACATGATTGTTTCTCTTTCTCCATTCGTAGCTTTTCCTCAGCTCTAGGAGCGATGCGCCGCAAGCCCAGCGCCAGAGACAACATTTGTTTAGCTTCGGTGTGGCGTTGATATCTGTGCACTAGTGGTTCACACGCCTAGGCAACTTCAGAGCCCAGGCAGCTTGCCCAGGTTGGTCGCATGGGTCTAGGATTTGTTGCCTAGCTCAGGCAAGTCTGCCAAGGCGCCAACCAAGCTCGCCGGTCTCATAGGCACTAGCACCATGGCACGCCGACAGTGGAGGGATGTTTGGCTAAATTTGTATTTGGCCACGATCAATATAGTAAAAAAAATGAACTAATTTAGCCATGATTATAATTTAGCTACCATTTTGACCATCAATCAAACGTGCCCTGGGATACTTCGCGGAATCGTGGTGCATGTGCTCCTTCACCGCCTCTGTCCAAAGGAAGCGCATCCATTCCCAGCAAGGTGCATGGCGTGGCGGCAACATGGTCAACATCTGCTGGTCTGAGCCAACGGCCTTGCTATGGCCATGGTGCCGCTCAAAAGTCGACGCGATGTCGGGCGTGGTCGTGTGTAAGGTTAGTGTCACCAAGTAATTTATCTATACTGTGTACAGTGCGTAATTATTATTTTTTCACTCTGTGTACAGTACGCAAACTGTGTTTTTCACATCTATTTTCACTTTCTAATAACACTAGCCTAATTCGTGGATGGTTTTCCTGCTTGCTAGCGAAGGATAGGACACCACCTGCTAGGCTGCTACACACGATGGCAAGCGCAAAGCTGATGTGGAGAACAAAGAGCTGAAAAAGTAAATAGCTATCTATTGGTTTTTATCTGGCTCTAAGTTTCAACCCAATGGTTTGGCAAAATAAATGCTGCATTGTTACTGCATACACGGACAGAGTGGTAGAGGAAAGAACGGAAAAGGTAGACGGGGGAGAAGCTGGAGACAGCCTAAGCACGTGACTCAAAAACTGGTTGTTGTCGTCCAATAAAATTTTAAAGCGAAAATTCCACATAATGAAATGGATTTTTTATTGCCAGTACTAAGACCGCTGGAGAAGCCCTCTGAGGTCACAAGGACCAGAAAGGGAACACCGAGGACCGAGCCGTCTAAAAGCTTGCTCGGGGCCAACAGCCCAACACATGGCAACCATACTCTCGTTTTTTTCCTTCTTTGAAAGCAATCCATACTCTTGTAAGAAGGTCAGTCAACCGATGTTGATTGAAAATACATAATTAGAGAAGACAGCAGGCCAACACAAAACAACGGCCCCAAAAAAAAAAAAAAAAAACAAAGACAAGCCCAACAAGTACCCCTCACCCTCCAACGTTTCGATCAAACCAGAACCAACACTAATCTTAACACAATCGCAGCCATGGCGAAGTGAGAAAAACAAAATAGAAAAAACATCCGGACGTTAATTACTTGCTGCAGCTGGGACGCTACAATCGGTTTTGTCTCACCCTAGATGAAATGAGTTTGGCGAATGTTCTAAGTGGCTATTTGAGTGGTAATCTATTTTTTCAATAAAGACACGCTTGCCAACCTTATGCTTTTTTTTTTTTTACAGTTTGGGATGCTTCGCTAGTCTTAGCACGAGTAATTAACCCCTCTAATTCCATAGGTGCGGTACGATTTTGCAAGTCGCACGGTTTCACACTGGGTGCTCGAAAACATGTGCATGTGCTGCGTGCTCTCGCGCCCATGCTTTTGTCCTGCATCGTCCGCTTGTGTTTTCCGCTCCTCAGTCCTCACCACCACCGAGCCACCGACGCGTTGCCAAACTCTACACAATCGTACAGTTCCGGCGGGGAAAAAAGGGCCGGATATTTGCAGGTGACCATTGAGCTCGCTTCGTGCATTTGCCGTGCGAGTACTACCACCACCACCCCCCCTCACGTTACGTGTGCGCCCAATGCCCTGCGCGGCTCGTGCGAAGCCACCGGCCGATCGCCGCCACTTTTCAGTTCCGGCTGGCCGGCCGGCGCCCGGCGTGGGTGGCAGTGGCAGGCACACGCGTGTTTTGACTTTTGACGTTGTGACGTCGGAAGCGCCCGCCGTGTCGCCATCAGTTTGACTCCGCCCCGAGCCCCGAAGGCCCGAATGCTCCGGCTCCATCAAGAAGATTCCCAAGCGTGTCGCTAGCTAGCACGGGATCTGCCGCTGGCATCGCCGTTGGGTTTGCTCGTTTCGTTTCGCTCCATTCCGGCCGGCGCCCGCAGACTGCACGCGTATGTGCGCGGCCCGTCACTTGCGGCAGCCTGCAGAGAGAGCAGCAGAGCGTGTACAGCAGGTGCCGTGGCGGCGGCGATCGATCGAGGCGTGCGCACACATGGGATCCGGAGGCCGTGTCGTGCATACCGCCTACAACGCACCCATGGGATGGGATGGATGGATCACGATTCACGAAACAGCCTGAATCGGCGAGTGCACGGTCCTGGCCTGATTCGTTCGTGCCCCCCTAGCTACTTCTAGTTGCAGGAAGCTTAGTTCAAACTAGGCACGGAAGCGTCTTTTCAGTTTTTTTTTTACCAGTATTATCATGGGTGTAATCAGTGGGGGGACACGACACACAAGGCGGGGCTTGGACGCCCTTTTCGTTTGAAAAATAATGCAGGCTCGGGTTAGGGCACCTGAAACCAACAGCAGCAGCAGCCGGAACCCTAGTTTCCAGTCTCGGATTCCGACTGCCCGCTCCCCCACTCGCTCCACCACCGGCTTCTAATTTCGGCCCTCTGTTAATCTGCTGCCGTTGCTGAACGTTGTGCCGATCTGATCGCTGCATTCGCACGATGGCAAAGCCAAATCAGTCACGGCAAGGATCTTGGGCGTCGACCGTCAGAATATCCCCCGTCCCGCTTTACGCGCGATATTGTTGTTTTTCGAGAGGCGCTGGTTCGATCCAGTAGTTAACACTTTAGCAGCCAGGGGACGAACGACGATCACGATCATGGGTCATGGTCATCGATCCGGAGGTAAACCAATACGTACTACGCAGGATTGATTTGTCGGGTGTACGTTGGAGTGGAACCACGACAGCGACAGTGTGCCGCGCTCTGTAGCAGTGGTGTTAGTATCAAGAGTTGCCGGTCTCGGCGTAGCGCGCCCAGCCCACTTGCCGTTGCCAATCACAGTAATCTTGCGGCGGCGCGGCGGCGACAAAAATGGCCAGATGACGCGAAGGAGATGACGCGAGGGACGGGTCGCCGGTCGCCTGCCATCCACTAGTAGTAGTACTATTCCAGGACAAGAATAGAGAGCCGGCAAAGCCAGCCAGAGCCACCCGGCAGAGCGAATCGGCGACGCGCGCAGCGGCGCCCGAGGTGGAAACCATGGGGACGGGGCGGCAAAGCCAGGGGGCGGTTCGGCGCAGGGGCGCGTGGGAGCGCGTGTGCTCACTGTTCATGCCATTGCAATCAGGGTCCAGGGGGGACGTTTTACAACTGTGGCCGAGATGCATATTCAAAGACGACGGTTGAGGACTAGGACCAGGACCCGTCTCCAGGGATGCCCGGGTGTAAAAATAGGCTCCTAAAATCTAGTATATGGCGAAAGTATACTCCTTCCAAATTCAGAATTCGTCGCCATTTTGAAGATCTTCAGTCTCGAGAACATACATTTGACTAATGTTTTTATTATAAAATATATAAATATCTAAAAAATATTTTTATGAAACTTTTGTTAAGACAAGTCTATGCATATGACTTTCAAGATCTAAAACTAAATAATACTGTTTAAAATTTATATATAATTAAAGTTTTAAAATTTTGACTTATAGATTTTTTAAACAACATATGTATAGTTTTTAAAATACTTTTAAAATGACATATGTATACTTTTAGGTATGTATAAATCTGACTAAATAGCATAAAATTTTCTTAAAAATGATTTATATATATTAAAACAAAATCTATACATACTTTTATTAACTTTTTCTAATGACAATTTATTGCAATATATTAATAGGTATAGTTGCATTTTTATTAGTTTTTAAATTACAGTGGATGATTCATACTCCTACATAGCTAACAAGTTTCTATGTTTTCAATATAGCATTGTGATGTGATTTAGAATTAGGCACGTATATATGGGTTTAAGTTTTTTTTAATTTAATGGCTGTGGCCTGCGGTGGGTATCTTGCAAATAGTAGTACTAGGTATAGTTCTCTCTCTCTTTTAACTCGTTATACGATTAGTCACAAACTATTTTGCCCTTGCATTTGGTGGCGCCACTGACGATTGTGGGTATGAACGAAAACTCCGAGAGCGCCAGCTAGTACGCCAGTACTACTCCACCACAAGTACCAACACACAACACCAGCAACGCGCCGGAAGGTGCTTGAAGAATTGAAGCCCAAGGTTTGCTGGTCTGCTTATCCCAGGCTCCCAGCCCACAGACATCGCTCCTGCATTGCCAATTTGCCATTGCCCGGCATGGTGGCTTGCCCCCTGTGCTGCTGCCTGTGCACCACCACCCCCTCGCCGCCTTCCGCGACGAGCAAGCTTTCCCTCGCGCTATATAAACCCCTGACCGAATGCTCACTACTCGCAAGTCACCGCCCCAAAAACCTCGTACACGAGCAATCAGAAAAGCACACGAGTCCAGCAAATCAACACAACACATAGTCGAGTGTTCGAGTCACGCCAGCTCCCTCTCTCCCCACTCCGTTTCTTGCTCCCTCCCGTGCTGCCATGGAGACCACCCTGGTGGGCAACCCGGCCAACGGCGTGGCGAAGCCGATGTGCAACGGCGTGGGCGCCCTGCCCGTGGCCAACTCGCACGCGGTGATCGCCACGCCCGCGCCGGTCGCGGTGGCGCCGGCGGGCGCCACGCTGGGCCGGCACCTGGCGCGCCGGCTCGTGCAGATCGGCGCCGCCGACGTGTTCGCCGTCCCCGGGGACTTCAACCTCACCCTGCTCGACTACCTCATCGCCGAGCCGGGGCTGCGCCTCGTCGGCTGCTGCAACGAGCTCAACGCCGGGTACGCCGCCGACGGGTACGCGCGCGCGCGCGGCGTCGGCGCCTGCGCCGTCACCTTCACCGTCGGCGGCCTCAGCGTGCTCAACGCCATCGCCGGCGCCTACAGCGAGAGCCTCCCCATCATCTGCATCGTCGGCGGGCCCAACTCCAACGACTACGGCACCAACCGCATCCTGCACCACACCATCGGCCTCCCGGACTTCTCGCAGGAGCTCCGCTGCTTCCAGGCCATCACCTGCCACCAGGTGAGCTACCGGCTAGGCTGTTCTGTTCTGTTCGGCGGCGACGGCGAGGGCATCGTCATTAAATTAAATTAACGGCACACGCTGAATCTGAATATCTGATACGCATGCAGGCCGTGGTGAACAACCTGGACGACGCGCACGAGCAGATCGACACGGCCATCGCGACAGCGCTGAGGGAGAGCAAGCCGGTGTATATCAGCGTCAGCTGCAACCTGGCCGGCCTCTCTCACCCGACGTTCAGCCGAGAGCCGGTGCCCCTGTTCATCTCACCAAGGTAGCAGTCCATGGCGCCATTGCCATGTCAATTGCTCTTCCTCTATATGAAGGAGAGCAATTTCTTGCATCTCATAAGTCATAACCAAGGCCTTTTCCCGTTCATCGTCGTCATCATCAGATTGAGCAACAAGGCGAACCTAGAGCACGCCGTGGAGGCCGCGGCGAGCTTCCTGAACAAGGCCGTGAAGCCGGTGATGGTGGGCGGGCCCAAGATCCGGGTGGCCAAGGCCAAGAAGGCGTTCGCCAGCATCGCGGACGCCAGCGGGTTCCCCTTCGCCGTGATGCCGTCCGCCAAGGGCCTGGTGCCGGAGCACCACCCGCGGTTCATCGGCACCTACTGGGGCGCCGTGAGCACCACCTTCTGCGCCGAGATCGTCGAGTCCGCCGACGCCTACCTCTTCGCGGGCCCCATCTTCAACGACTACAGCTCCGTCGGCTACTCGCTGCTGCTCAAGCGGGAGAAGGCCGTCATCGTGCAGCCCGACCGCGTGGTCGTCGGCAGCGGCCCCGCGTTCGGGTGCATCGTCATGTCCGAGTTCCTCGCCAAGCTCGCCGGTCGCCTCGACCGCAACACCACGGCCTACGACAACTACCGCCGCATCTTCGTCCCCGACCGCGAGCCCCTCAACGGCAAGCCCGGCGAGCCGCTGCGGGTGAACGTCCTCTTCAAGCACATCAGGGGCATGCTGTCCGGCGACACCGCCGTGATCGCCGAGACCGGCGACTCCTGGTTCAACTGCCAGAAGCTCAGGCTCCCCGAGGGCTGCGGGTACGAGTTCCAGATGCAGTACGGCTCCATCGGGTGGTCCGTCGGCGCGACGCTGGGGTACGCCCAGGCGGCCAAGGACAAGCGCGTCATCGCCTGCATCGGCGACGGGAGCTTCCAGATGACGGCGCAGGACGTGTCTACGATGCTGCGGTGCAGGCAGAGGAGCATCATCTTCCTCATCAACAACGGCGGCTACACCATCGAGGTGGAGATCCACGACGGGCCCTACAACGTGATCAAGAACTGGGACTACACGGGCCTCATCGACGCCATCCACAACTCCGACGGCAGCTGCTGGACCAAGAAGGTCCGGACGGAGGAGGAGCTCAAGGAGGCCATCGCCACGGCCACGGGGGACAAGAAGGACTGCCTCTGCTTCATCGAGGTCATCGTGCACAAGGATGACACCAGCAAAGAGCTCCTCGAGTGGGGATCCAGGGTCTCGGCGGCCAACAGCAGGCCGCCCAACCCCCAGTGATCTCATCTCATCTGGTCGAGATCTCTTCAGCAGCGCTTCTGTCTGCAATATGGCGCCGTCGGCCGTCGCCCGTCGTAGGGCTGCTGCCATGAAACTGAAACGCCCGAGCTATCTTCAGTCAGTCAGTTGTTAATTTTGTCCGTCTGCATCAATTAGTGTCTGGTTACAGGCAAAGCTGTTACGTTTGTTCATGTGGCCGATGGAGGCTGTCCATCTTATGATGATAATGTTTGCTTCGATTTTGAGTTCTATTGTAAATTTGGAACGTGTATTCACTGAATGAATCAATAACATGGACCATTTTGCTTAAAAGAAAACCCAATAACATAAACCATGGACTGGGAGTTTTTTTTCTCCTAGCCTGGCTAATGTTACCTGTACTCTGGATCGTTCAGGTTAACAGGAAATTCAGGAATGCACAGCGCTGTGGACTGTGGAGCATGAACGGCCATGCCATTGGTTCCGGTTCACCGGTAGGCTCGTCACGGCGGACGGCGGGCGTCCCCCGATCGCACGAGACATGTCGGCCCAACCCACGAGCCACAGCCCACAAGGCGGCGACGATGATCAAACTAGGCCCAATGGGCCACAGCACGTTTGTAAAATACAGAGGGAGTATTTGCCTATTTTGCACAATAAAAGCCAGATCTCGTTTTTCATGATCATCGAAGGCATGCAGTTACACTTTTTTACTGACGAGGAAGGAATAACGGAGACAGTTTTTGTACTGTTAAAAGTTTCCAAATTTCTAGGTTCGATGTTTACTTCGCTTCATGTTTGCTTCTACACCGTAATTTTTTTTAGATAAAGATTATGTACCGTAAATGTGGCATTCTAACCAAACAGAATGTAACGCGGTCGGATTCATCAACACACTGATCAGGTCCCACCCCAATTTGGTCCAGCTAAACGGCACCGTACCTTATCTGCTTTTCATTGATCTGATCTGAAGATTGATGAAGAGAGGTGCAGTCTCCAATTACGCATGCTGTTCCTGAAAATAGCTGAGTTTTCACACGAAATATCAAGCACTCCACATTTGTGAAAGGCGTGGTTCATATTGATCGCATGATTTATTTTAATTTCTGTTGTTAAGTCAAATACCCGGCAGCGATAGGCAGTGGTGGATCCAGACCC
This sequence comes from Paspalum notatum, assembly GCA_022530915.1. Taxonomy (NCBI): domain Eukaryota; kingdom Viridiplantae; phylum Streptophyta; class Magnoliopsida; order Poales; family Poaceae; genus Paspalum; species Paspalum notatum. Next base: position 34,394,806 of record CM039692.1, read on the forward strand.
TTGAATATTTTGGTGTTAGGAGGGGCCAATAGCACTAAATTTTTAAAATTTATTTGAATTTTAAAAATTTTAGTGTAAAATATTGGTCTATAGGGGGGCCTTGGCCTCTCCCTGCCCCTCCCTGTCTCTGCCCCTGGCGACAGGTGTGTGTGAGTCGTTAAGCTGTCCGGGTCTTTCCAGTTAATCAAGCACTTGGAATGTTGGGATCCTATGTGCAAAGTACACAATATAGGTAGGAAGTGATGTGTAAATTATACTACTCATGCGGACGTTGTTTTAGGATCCAATCTCAGATTTTAGCTACATGTTTTTATGGCAACATATGGATGATTGCTGCGAAATACAGTTATTTTAGGGTTGTTAAATTAAGTACATCTCATAAATGATTGACCAAGCTTAACAGCATAAATATCTACTGTAATTCATATTGATCCAATGATCTACTACTATCTGCGTATGCTAAGATAAGTACCAGTGATATCTCCTCCTAAATTACATATACACACACACAACGTCCATATCAATCAATATAGATAAAGAAAATAGAGCTCAAAACCTGGTCATCATAATATGATGCTTTTTAATAAAAGTTAAGCTAAAAAACATCTTATATTAATAATGGGGGGAAATGATGGGAGGAAGTACAATTTTGAGAATGAAGTGAGTATGTACCAATACTATCTCCTGCTGTCTGGCCACCAGCCGAAGACAATGACATTTTTTTTTTTACTTGCCAGGAACTCATTGCTCCCGGCAGAGGCGTCATCCAACCTGTATCTTGACTGACAGCATATAATTATACGAATTAAAATGTTTTTTTTTTTGCAAAACCATATGAAGTGCCAACTAGATGGGCCATGTGCCCATCTCCATTCAAGCCCGTAGATATTCTACTATCACGACCTCTACTACTCCTGTTCCAGTATCCGTAGCCCTTTCCGTAATCGGGCCGCGACTCGTCGGACCAGGCTCCCTTTCCACCGGTGGGGGCGGGTGCACACGCTGACGTGGCGCTCGGTTCCCGCAACAGCAAAACCTCGCGCACGGACCGCGTGCTTCCCATTCCCCTGCTCTCTCTCTCTCTACCCCCCGCACCAGGCATCATTTCCCAATTCCCCAAGACCCCAACCCTCCCTTCCCCGCCGCCACCGCCGCCGCCCCCCCCCCCCCCCCCTCCGCAGCCACCTACTCCGCCGCCTCCGAAGCCAGAGCCACCGGCCGCGGCTGCTGAGACGAGCGGTGCCCCTATGCGCCGGACGCCCGCGGCGCCTCGTGGCCTTGTCGCGCGGGGGCGTGCCGTGCCCATGGCGGGGTGGGGCTAAGAAGGCGTGAGCTTTTTATTTGGGGCTGCGCCGGCGGAGGGGAAAGGGAAGAGGCGTGGGAGCGCGTGGCTAAGGTGGGGCGCCCGGCCCCGCCGGATGGCCGCCGATGACGCGGCGCGGAGCAGCAGACGGATGGATCTGAACCTCTACCTCGGCCTCCCCCACGCGCCGCGCGCCCGCCGCCCCGATCTCGGCTCCGACCTCGCGCTCGGCACCCCCATGCTGTCCTCGTCGTCCCCCTCCTCCTCGGCCGCCTCCGCCGATGCGCCGCCGCCGGAGACGGCGGACCCGCTCCTCCCGCCCTACTCGTCGCCGTCCCGCGCCGACCTGGTGCGCCCGCCGACCCCGGCGCACGAGCCCTACAACCCCTTCGCGCCCGACGCGCTCCTCCCGCCCCTGCCCGTTCCGGGGGCTTTGCCTGTGCTCGCTGACGAGCTTGAGTTTGGTTTCTCCGGCGCACACCTGGGTCTGGTTGAGCGGCTGGCAGAGAGATCGTTGGCGGACCGGCCTTCGTCGTCGACGGCATCCTCTTCCTTCCGCCCTGGTCGTGCCGACCGCTACCTCCGCTACTTCCGGCCAAGACGGTTCCGGTCAGACCTTCCACCTCTCAGCTCGGAAGCCCCAAGCCTGGAGATTGATGTTGCTCCACAACCACCTGAACCGGAAGAGCCTGTCCATGACCATGATACCGTGGAGGAGAACAAGGTGGTTGCCACTGCCGCCGTTGTGGGTGTCTCGGAGGACGAAGGAACAGAGGGTGGCAAGAGTGCTGCGATGTTTGAGTGTAATATCTGCTTTGAGATGGCTGCTGAACCGGTGGTCACCTCCTGCGGACATCTCTTCTGCTGGCCCTGTTTATACCAATGGTTGCATGTCCACTCCAGCCATAAGGAGTGCCCTGTCTGCAAAGGAGAGGTGACTGAAGGGAACATTACTCCTATCTATGGGAGAGGGAATTCAGGTTCAGATGCGGAGAAGAAAGTTGCAGAGGATGGCAACACATCTGGCCCCAAGATTCCACCAAGGCCGCACGGCAATCGACTAGAGAGCTTCCGGCAGCAGTTCCACCATTTGCGGCCCATATCTAGAAGGCTCGGTGAGGCAAATGGCTATTTGTCCACATGGAGGCGCATTCTCGATCAGCATTTAATGAATAACGCGGGTAGATTTGAAGGGTCTCCTGAATCATCTGCACTGGAAAGTGCTCAGCAATCAAGCCGTTTGGTCCGAGTGACTGCTAGGTTGAGAGCAAGGAGGTTGCAAAGAGAAGCGGAAAATCCTACATCCATTGCCTCATCTGCTCAAGATAGTGGGCAGCCTGGGAACAATACATCAGATCTGCCAAGGCATGCTTCAAGTCCATTTGTCTTAGATGGTATGGATTTATTTCGACACATTGCCTTCTCTGGCCTTGAAGACTCAGAAAGGTTTGCAACTGCTGTTAGCGAACTTAGACGAATTGCTAGGCCAAGCCACTATGGGGCATCAACTTCATCAAATCCACCAAACCCAGAGCCTGCCGATGGAACTCATATCGCCACGGCACTAGCTGCAGATCAAGCTTCTAATTCAAGCACCATGGCTGTGATCCAGGAAGATGCGGCGGCTTTTACTGAAAGTGCTGGAGAACCTAGTAATGCAGGGTCTTCAAGATCCCTGAGGAGAAGAAGAGGAACTGATGCATTAGGTTCTTTGGATGTAGATGGTGGGGACCTACATCAGAACAAAAGAAGGCGGCTGAACTAAAGCTTAAGCAGCCGCTGAGATGAAGCTTGCAGGTTGAAACAATGTTCTATTTTGCTTGGTGTGTTGTTCTCAGTGTAGCCTTTTTACCTCTTTGGTAGGTAATATCTGCTCGGTGTGGTCGGAAGGTCTTCCTCTTCTACTAGTTTACTAGGTAGCGCTGAGTTGGTTGCCTTAGTTCCTTCCGGCGTGTTCAATTTATGCGATTGCTAAAGGCATGTACACTGAGGAAACCTGACGGCTGTCATCGAACAAATTTTCCTTGATAGTGAATTGTATGTGCAGATTTGTATTTTCCTTGATAGTAAACTGTATGTGCGAATCTGTACTCAGTGAAATTGGTCTCTACTCTATAGTTCAGAAATAATACTTGGACACCTGGGGCTTATTTGTGGATATCTTCTGATTATAGTTAGCATTGAACTCAAGCTGATTATGTCCGATGAATCATACAGATTTTTTTACCAGGTTGCTCTTTTCAGCTGCTCCATGGCCACCCTTACCGATGAGGTACACTGGTTATGGAATCATTCTCTCTCGTGTTAATCTTATCTCTGGATATGAAAGCTAAATTCTATTTTGCATTCTCATAGAACTGTGATCAACATCTTATCTCTTGGATTTTCTTATTGCCTTATTGGTCACTTTCTGTCGTTTGTTTATATGACTTGTCTTTGTTTACCCATACGAGTTCAGCAAATTTTGGCTATGCACATAGTAGTGGCTTAGGGTATCTGCAGATTGCCATGGGCTGTCAAGAATTACAGCTTGTTCTGGAGGAAAATCTGTAACCCCCTTGGCTAAACACCATTTGTATGTCTTCGATTGAACATGCCCATTCGGTGCTCCTTTTTTCCTCGTCTTTTGTTTTGCCCGATTCCGTTTCATATATATATGCTCGTTTTGCACAGCTTCTAATTTCTAAAACGGTTTTTCTACCGGTTTCTTGGGACTTCACGTGAAACCGTGCCAAACACTTTTCTGAAAAACAGTTTCTCCAGAGAAACCATAGAAGGAAGAAGCGTTTTTCACTATGGAGCCAAAGAAAAAAAAATGGTTTCTCCGATTTTTTTGGTGAAGCCGTTTTTCTAGAAGCCTTTCCAAACGGGTTTGGTTCCGTTGGTTTGATGTACTCCGTACTTTTGTTTCGATGTATTATGGTCCGCACGACCAATTGAACTCTTTCGTCTAGGCCACATGATCATTCGGTTGCATGATTCGCATCGGACATGTTATTTTCGCACATAATCTTAGGACCCTTTCCGTCATCCTCGGGCACTTTATCCGGCACTGCTGACATGACATGGCCACACGTCACATGGCTCCCATCAACCCCACATGCCCATTATTCACCCAGGCAGATCGTCCTCGATCTGTCACCGGCTTCAGCTGCGACTGCGATGCCGTGCTTTTGCCGCCGCTTGTGTCATCCTGTTCGCGCCGGCTGTGTGGATCATGGCCTACGCCGCGCGGCTACCAGCGCCAACGCTTTAGTCAGAGCCACGGAACCTGCAGTCTTTATACCGGCTGGGATTTCTCTGCAGAGGTCGTCCCTGCCGTGACCGTTGTGGCGTGTCATTTTCACTTTTTTTTTCTTATTAGGTGGTTTTTTGTTCTTCGCTGGTGGCAGGGCTGGGATTGGGGTGGGGTACCTGTCCTCGGCAGTGCTAGAAGGAGATCCAGGGCGGCAGGGTAGCCGGCGGTGGCGGCGGGTGAGATGGTGGGGCGCCGCCTGCCGTGGGCAGCGTTGGACGGTTGGTGGATGAGGCATATGAGTCGCGTTGTGCTACGGTTAAAGGTGACAATGCACAACTGAAACCGAGTGGGGAGTAGTTGGAGGCGGGGGCGTTTGAGATATATTGCGTTGGTGGGCGATTGAGGGTGGTGGATCCGGTGGCACAAGCGCCGCCGGATCTAGGTGAGAAATTAGGGTGGCAAGGGCGCTTGGTGCAGTCACGGAGGCTGCGGGACGAGGAAGAAGACGATGAGTAGGGTGTCAAGCGAGTACCGAGTGATGTGGGAGCAGATAAATGAGCGCGAGACATTTGATTAGAATGAAAGAATCTAATGGATGAAAAATCGTGTGCTCTCTCCAAAACACAAGGTAGAATGAGCAGACAGACTCTTCTTTTCAATCCGTAGAATTTAACTGAGTGAAATGGGATGGTAGTTATGCCTGGAACACAGCCAGTTACGATTGTGGCAAATCATACTTTCTTGTGACTTGATGATGAGTGAGAGTGACTATTGATAAGTAATTATGCTTTGGGGAGTGCCAAATATACAACTTGAACGGAATTGACAAACTTCCTGAAAAGAGAAAAAACAAATTGAGAGGCCACTGATTTAGCGTTTACACTAGAGTCCTTCCTTTTTTTATAAGATGTCCTTCCAATTTGGGAATCCAACATGTAGGCAGTAAGAAGAGGAAAGGACAAGGGGAAGAGTTTGTGCTGTTAGGATTAGGAATTTAGGGTTAATGAAGGGAGCTCTGGAGAAGGCTAATAGCCCCACGGTAGTGGTGCTTCACATACAGACAACCAAACAGCAGTGGGAAAAAAACTAAATCAGCACACAATTGATTTGTTTACACGAAAGTCCTTCCAGCTTAGAAATCCAACCATATAGGAATCTAGATCAAGAGGTTGTAGGGTTATGGTTACCCATGGACCGCGATGCTCTAGGGATAGAGTGAGCTCTGGGGAAGACTACTATTCTAGTGCTGGTGGTGTGCGGTAGATACGTAAAGCGGCGGTGAAACTCTAAATCAAAAGGGTAACAACAATGTAGTGTTCACACGAGAGCCCTTCCTATTTGGAAATCAAACCATGCAGAAATCAAGAGGATGCAAAAAGGAAAGAACAAATGGAGGAGGTTGAAGGATTAGAGATTCGAGGTTACCTAGGAATTGCGACGCTTCTAGAATAGAGGGAGTCTTGTGGAGGCTGTTGGTCTAGCGACCGTGGTGGGCGACGAGCTAGATGCCAAGGCGGTGGTAGCACAACCTAGTGTGCTAGTGGGGTGAGACATTGAGTGGTTCATGTGGCGATAGTGATAGTCTGTGGTAACGACGACTAAGAGTTGGATAGGAAGGAGGCGTTGGTGGGGCTTGTTCGCATTGGCGAAGGTTTTCGAGAGGCGGGAGGAGGCCAACAATCGTCAAGGGAAAAGATGTGGGTTTTCTGCCGGGACAACGCAAACCCACAGAGGGAGCATGAGCTGCCAAATGGAATATGAGTTGGCAGGTGTGGACCCACAAATTGCTCCTTAAGAAAAAAATAATTTCTTTACAAAAAAAAAAGTTTTTGCTCCAAGTCCTATGCTTCTACTTGGCTCTACTTGGCTTGGTTGGAGCTAGCGCACAAGATAGCATCACTGAAAAGCGAAGATAATTAAGTGCTCTTCAATAAAAAGAAAGAGAAAAGCTATACACCAAAAATTTTCAACCAATCTAAGAACGTCACCTCAGCCATCTTCCCCAACTTCGACGAAGTTTGGGTTTAGGGTGGGAGTTACCTCTGATATTCGCCCTTCGAGGAGGGTGCCGGGGAAGCCAGCGGCCCGATGGTGCTGGCGGGCGGTGGGGTGCCGCCCGCCGCAGGGGTGGAAGACGGCGGTTGGGCGGTGCCGGTGGCGGAGTAGTAGCTGCCGGAGATGCGGTGGGAGGGTGGAGGCGGGGGCGTCCCGGCGAGGAAAGGCAACGACGAGGCAGATCTGGCCACAGGTTGGCCGGCGGCGAAAGCGGGGGCGAGGGAGGCGGCGATGAGGTGCTGCGCGGGGTGGCGGCTGCCGCGAGAAGTGAGGGCGGCAGGGACACAGGAGGGTGACGGGACGCGGTAGGGTTAGGTTTTATTGAGTAAAACCTGCCCCCATCTCAAGATCCAATGGTCCAAAAATCAGTTGTTGGACCCATCTAAAACACTAAGTTATGAATAGACAGACTCAAAAGAAATAGGAGAGGACTAACCGATGGTCACTCCTACTTAACCATTTGCGCGTAAGCCTGGCTTAAGTCTTTAACTAGAATTGGTGGTACTCAAACCACGCCCACCCGGAGCATCACACGCAGTGTGGTGGCAGTGAGAGCACTCAGTCTCAACATGAAAGTTGAAACTAGAACGGTCTGTTGGCTATCTGCGAGTTGTTTGCTCAATATTCGGCATCTAACATCACCATGAATTCCAAACTTCCTTTACGTCAAAGTTACACCAAGATACTACATCCCTTCTAAAATATAAACCTATCTGAACAAACAATGCCTACCCTATACAGAGCTAGAATCCCTATAATTTCAGGACAAACGGAGCATCCCGCAAGGTCCGTAACTGTAGATCACGGTACATTTCAGTTGTTAACAATTTGGCGCCCCGATGCTTGGGCAACTTATGCCAACAACTGCAAGTGCACAAGGTCCGAAGGCGTAGGTTACGATCACAAAGCGAGCAGATTACAAAATTGAAGTATCAACAGTCTTGACCAATATATTATTCTTTCCACTATCCATCATGGTAGAACAGGATCAGTATTTGAGTTGTGAGACTGAGAGACACATCCCTTGTCAAAATTAGGAAATCAACCCATCTTCTGCAGAACCAAAAAGGAGGAACTCCCTGCTTGGGCTCCTCATGCCAAAAAAAACCAGTGCCACAAGGAAGGCCAATGAAATGCACAGGTACATACCATGTGCAATTGCTTCAGCATGAAAGGAACAACGGAAGAATGCGAGGAAAGAGAAGCTACTTCGGATGCTAAACATTTCTCGGCAAGTTTCTACATGGGAGAGGAGAAGCTGAACTGGATTCCGGTCTTTCCACTGTCATGCTCAGCTTGCTTTAGGATATGACAATAGTTCACCTGGATAAACATGGAAAAGATGGTGTTAAGTCTTGAAGCAGTCAAGCGGATACATAGGCCAATATGGAAATCAAAAGTCAAAATAAGGAAAGGAAAAGGGGAAAGGAAACATACCTCCACACGGAAAAGTGTAGTAGGCAAAATAATGCCAACACCAGCAGAGCTCCTGAATGTCCGTTGAAATTCAGAAACTGAAAAGTTCTTATACTCTCCCTCCGACAATTTTGCAAGGTTCCCAGCAGTAAGGAATGCATGCCCGTGGATTCCAGCATCTCTGAATAACTTGAGAGGCAGATCAAAAGAAAGGTCAGCAAAGGCAGACACAGCCAGATCACCTCCCAGGTAGTCCCTTCCTAAAGAGGCAGCAGAGTCACTGTCTGATTCCTTAGGGACAAGCCTCCTTGCTTCTGTTGGACCAACTCCTCTTGTTCTGAAACCTAGCAAAGATGACAGTCCGCTCAAGCTGCAAACTGGAGAAGAATGACCTCCAAGATAAAACCTATCAGACACAGATGAAGATGAATTCATGAATCCCCTTCCAAGTGGTAAAATGACACCCGCTCCAACACCAATGTTGAGAGCAGCATTATAGAATCCCAAAGGCACGGCACCACGCACGTCAAACTCCTGAAAGTGATGGTCAGAAGTGAGAAGATAAGATGATAAGTATACACCAATGCAATTACTTCATGAATAGACTGTAAGGGCCAAGCAAAAATACAAGGTGGAAAGGACAAGTGGATAACCTGCCGAAAAAATCTCAATCCTTTGCTATCACATAGACCGCCAACTTGAGAAGTTGACTGAAATGCATATCCTTTTGTTGGCCTGAGATGTGAATCCCTCTCATCAATCTTGTATGTGTACTTCAATGCAGATAGAAGGTTATGCCCTAACTGCCTCCTTATAGCTTTTGATGAGGCACGTGACGGATCAGTTAAGGTACGCCATGTAAGATTATAAGACAAGTCATGGTTCATTGTTGACAGCAAACCAAATGAAAGGCCAAGTAGGCGCTCCTTGTACGATGAAAACTTCAGCCAGTCTTGTGATGACAATGATGCCCGGGCCATCAACGGTGTTGGTATTGATTTAAACCTTGGTAGGTAGACTCCAACTCCAACCTCTGTTGTTTGGTCCCAACCATAGGAACCTGATGCATCCCAGATGTCACCATAGCCAAACAAATTCTTCAACTTAAGTGACCCTTCCAACGACCAAGATCTTGCCTACAAGAGTAGCGAGCATACAATCATGCATCAGTTGCACAAAGAACTCAATTAGGTAGCAGGATTTTTTGGAATGTACTATACAGTTATCAAATGATATATTAATGCATTTCGTATGTTTTTTTTTTCTTATTTTAGTCTGCATTTCCCACTCTTATGGAGCTGGCTGCTGACTCAGTAAGCACTTCATCAACAAAGCTACAGAAGATATTAGGAAAGATAACTATTTTTGGTCTACTAAAGCTTTTGTATTAGGTAGAGGATAAAAGTAAACAAATCATTAAGCTACTTCCAAAAGAAATAACTATATTCCAAAATGCAAGGATGCAATGAGATTGGTTATTCCTGACAAAAGATTTCATCCCAGTCAATGTTTTATTTTTATTTAAGCCCAGTAGAACCTACGTTCAAGCTCAAGCAATTATATCTTTGGTATGGCTTCTGGGAAAACGTGTATAGCCAAGTTTCAGTAGGCATTGCAGCAGATGACGTGAAAGAAAGTAAAGTAAAATACAGCTGATTACATGGAGATCATTATCTTGGGGCATGGAAAGTAAGGCTCAAGGAACAATATGGTTTGCAATCAAGTACAACCCCATGTGAAGGACAGGGAAAGGGTTTAAAAAAAAAAAGAAATTTCCATGGTTATCCAAAGAGCAAAGCCAACAGCCTCATTACCAGTTCACAGACATTTTTTTTTCTGTCTACATGTTCTTCTTACTTATTTTTCCTTTTCCTTTTGTAGAGCCTTTTTTAGCATGCATGCAGTAGGATCATTTCCTAGTGTTTTCTGCTACAAGAGATGGTGTATAAAGCATGCTAAGAATATGCAGAAGGCAAACAAACAATATATATTCAAATAAATCGTTATCCAACAGCAACAATTCTATCTTCTATGATGATTTCCAACAAGTAAAATTTGGAGCTTGAATCAACAGAAAAATTGTCCTCTCAACCAGATAAAATATCATCTGTGACAGCGTCTTTTTGTCCTGCTCTATTTGTCCCGATATGTTGGGATTGAAATGGCTTAGACCTCGAATGACCAAGTATCTGTCTGCAGCTTAAGGCCATGTTTGGGTGTATAGTTTTTTAAAACCACAATTTTACTCCGTGGTCTACTAACTGCCATGACACAATCATAGTATTTTCTACACCAGCTCAATCCTACACATGTTTGGAGACACGTTATTTTGGCTTTGCTTCTCGTGCATAGTTGAAACTTGGGTGTAGACCAAAGTTTTCTATACCCCAAAAATACTATAGTATTCACAAAATCATAGTTTTGGATACATAGTTTTTTGAGGAGCTAGCAAACACCTTTTAGGCTAAAATACCATGGTAATCTCAAATACTATAGTATTGTCTCGAAACTAGAAAAATAATATGTTCCCAAACAGGGCCTCCCCAACAAATAGCTAAACATACTCTTTGTATTCGAATCAACTTACAATAATTTATACCAGAAAAAGAAAAACTATTAATAGACCCGCTGCTTGCAGTAGAACAATTTGGTGACTACCATAAGTATACCTGAGAGCACAGCTTATCAGTGAGTATCCATAACTCTACTTTTTTTGTCAGATCATTGTTCATGGGTCCAAATACAGAGGGGGCATAACCAGTGCTTAAACCACCCACATAAGGTGGGTTCGGGGGGGGGGGGGGGGGTGGGGGGGTGTGGGGGGGAGGCAGAGCCTTGCCCTTGCTTATTTTGCAAGGAGACTGATTATCCAGCGAACTTGTTACCGAAGAAAAGAAACGAGAGGAGAATCCTCCAATGTTTCCATTATTTTCCTTTGTTCGGTATCTGATATTCGGCAAATTCTATAGGACGGCTATTAGACCTGCGATGTTGTATGGTGCAGAATGTTGGCCCACTAAAAGAAGACATATTCAACAATTAAGTGTTGCGGAGATGCGTATGTTGCGTTGGATGTGTGGGCATACAAGGATGGATCGAGTTCGAAACGACGAGATACGGGATCGTCTTGGGGTAGCTCCAATTGAAGAAAAGCTTGTGCAACACCGACTAAGATGGTTTGGGCACGTGCAACGAAGACCTCTAGAGGCACCAGTGCATAGCGGCATCATAAGGCGAAACAATGATGTGAAGAGAGGCAGGGGCAGGCCAAATTTGACATGGGAGGAGGCAGTTAAAAGAGACCTAAGAGATTGGAATATAGTGAGAGAGTTAGCCTTGGATAGAGCTGCTTGGAAAGCAGCTATCCACGTACCCGAACCTTGACTAGGCTCTTCTATGTGCTTCTCAAAAGAAAAATCTTTTAAAACCCTTGTTTTCTCGTTGAAAGTGACCTTTCAAAAAAAAAAAAAACTTTTCTCGTTTCTAGCGGTTTGGTTTGGGTTTCAACTCTAGCCTACCCCAACTTGCTTGGGATTAAAAGGCTTGTTGTTGTTGTTGTTGTTGTTCGGTATCTGATATTCACCTAAGACATGTTCAACAATCTCAAGGAAAGAGCAAAATTGGCATCTCCATTATCAAGCTCAAGATTGGCCATACCATAATACCAGTTTTTCTTTTGTATCTGCAAGCTCAACTGTGCTGAAATAATATATGCATTTTTTTTGTGTGTATTCTCATCATTTCATTCAGACTCATATGCAGTTTATCTTAACTGGATAAAGAGCAATATGGTTAAGAAATTAAGAACAAAACAATGATGCATTACGTTATTAATAATTATACAGAGTTCATGACAAATGTTCATCGAAGTGACAGCATCTTTAACAACTTAGATGGTCAAGTAACCAGCTGGGTCCAGCAAGCTACTGTAATAATCGGGCTGGCTGAAATTATTCAGCTAGATGGGCCCCATTTGACCACCCCTCTTACAAACTTTTACTTATTCTATAACTTACTAATATACCCACTAAGAGGATATCCTTTTGGAGGCTTGAGGCTTCGATACTCTTGCAAGGTGCCCAACTAGTAATAAAGAACTCATGAGAAAAACATGCAATTGATCATAAGGAACACTTGGAAAGTTTGAAGCTAAATCCATCACTGGCTAAGGATAAGCTATCAGCGAAACCGTGCTTCTCGGCTAGCTAGTTACTACATACGGATCTAGATCCCCATCAGGGCCTCACAATACTGTCAACAATTACGCTATGACTCAATGCACACCCAATCTGACCATCCAATGCAACACTTAGACAATGAGCCAAGAGGAGAGAGCTCACCTCGGGCTTCGAATAGACGCCTGCGCTCCCGGTGAGGGGGTTGGTGGCCTCGACGACCTCGATGACGACGTTGGTGGTGCCCGGCAGCTCCGGCGGCCCAGCGTCGAGCGTGATCTTGACGGCTTCGAAGATGTCGAGCCTGTGCAGCCGCGCGCTGGCGACACTAGCGGCGCGGAGCAGGTCCTGCACGGTGGGGGCGGCGCGGAGCAGGTCGGCGACCTCCGCCTCGATGAGGTCGTCCCGCGTCTTGGTGTTGCCCTTGATGATGACGTCGTGGACGCGGATGCCCACAGGGTCGGATGACAGCCGCCGAAACACGGCCTGCACGCGCTCCCGCTCCGCCGCCGCAGCCGCCGGTCCGTCCAGCTCGTCGTCCTCCTCATCCTCGTCGTACTCGTCCTCGGTGAACTCAGCGTCTACTTCGGCGGTGTTCTCATGGAGCTCTGCGTCCTTAGGGTTTTGGTCGGCGGCAGGATCGACGGCGGCTGCCATGGTTGGGGTTTGGGGGAAGCTGAGGGAGAGCGGCTCTTCTCTTCTTCGTGTTTAGCAAGCCGAGCTCCCACGAGGGCCGAAGTAAAGATGAATGGAAATTCCGTTAAAAGGATGGGCCTTGGGCTTTAGCAGGCTGCATTTGGACTGAACGGACAAAAAGAAAGGGAACAAAGTCCTTCTGGACCTCTTCATTCCAACTATAGTTCGGTTTTTTCCCTCATCATCAGAAAAAAAAAAACTATAGTGGTTTTTGTCTCACCTGAAAAATCGGGTATATTCAACCTGCCTTGCTTGACTTTGGAAATCATTTATTTTTCTTCCTCAAGTGGTTTTGACAGCAGTTTAATCCTACGTTGCCGAACCTCTTCCTTTTTTTAAAACACAGTACAAACGCAGACGTTTACACACGCACACTCACCCCTTTGACCGTACGCACGTACACTCTACCTCTATGAGCACATCCGAAAGACTTCCTTTTTTGACCTCTCTGGGAGGGTGTGATTTAGAAGGATTGGTACGCTCGAGAGTTTTCATTAAGTAGGTGTCTGCCTCTAGCCTAGCAAATTTGAACCACAACACAAAGCCCTAATGCATAATTCCCTAACAATGTTACTTATGCGTCTATGAAATGTTTAATGACATATTGTGCATTTAGGTTTAGGTGTTGGTTGGAACTTAGATGTATACTCTATTTCAATTGCCTTGTCATTAAATTGCATAAGATGCACTATATTTTTTCTTACAAATGATGTTATTTAAATACAGTTTTTCTACTAATTATTTTTAGGTGTATCTCCTACTAATATGTTGTCGTCATGAGTAGTTAATTATCTACATATATGTTGAATGATGTAATGTTTGTTATCTTTGCTGAAATGTAGTTTTCTCTCTGTATTTTGTTACGATGGCGCCCCATGAGTCAAATTCCTAGCTCCGCCCTTGTCTATGCTTAGCTACAACGATAGTGGTGATGGTCTCACTTTTTTCTTTTATTATCAAACATGATGGATATGATGATGTTAAATTGAGATCAGGAAGGTAATATGCCTGTGATTACTCATGTATGAGGATAATGGCTAATGTTACATCGTATGGCTATGATACTTGTGATGTAATGTTGGCCCTAGTAGTGTCTAAGGATCGTCCGATGTTCACACTAAGATCAGGCTTGACTTCTACCGAGCATATGCCGTTCTAAAATAAAATGGGCTCCGGTAAATCAAAGCTACCTATTCCTAAAATGACTTCTACCAAGCATATATATGCCATCCTGCTAAGCTTGCACCTCCCTTCCAACAGCCACTGAGGATGTGTATGTGTACGAGATCTACAATGTATTGTACAGAATGGAGTTTGAAACCCCCGCTGGATTCAGCTTGAGGAACTTACAAATCAGCTAACTTTCGCCTCCCTTTCGGCAACCTCCATTGAGGCCTATAAACGTCTTCACGAGAAGTAGAGAGCTCACAGTCCATCCAGGTCGGACCAAACAACGGCCAACCACCAGCGTCGCGAGCGGCGGCCTTTGCTCCCGCCTCCAGCACCAGCAGTGCCCGACCCCGCGCGCACATCTCCAACTCCAACCACCTAGCCAGGCAACCTGCCCTGTTTTATACGACTCCCGACTCCCGTGTTGGTGCATGCAATCCAATGCCGCTGTAGTAGTTGCTGTTGCTGACGTGCATCGGAGGCATGATGGACGCCGTGGCAACCGGGAGCTCTGACCATCGCCGGCGGCGGAAGGTCAGCAGCGGGCACGTCGTCGCGCAGCTGCTCGAGGCGCCGCTCCCGACGCCACGCCGCTCGTGCTGCAGTCGGTCGGCCGACGCGCCTGCCGCGCGCCGCGGCTACGCTGCCGACGCGTCCCCCGCGCATCGCGGCCACGTGCCGTTCAAGTGGGAGAGCTCGCCGGGCGTGCCCAAGAGCGCCGCGGCCGCGGAGGAGGTGGAGGTGCCTCCACCGAAGCCGCCGCCGGGGCGGTGCGGCGGCCCGCGCCACTCACGGGCGTACCAGTACCACCACAGCAACACCACCGACTCGAGCTGCAGCGGCCAGGACGACGACACGTTCTCCGACGCGCTGGACAGGATCTCGTCCTCCGACAGGCTCGCCGCGCTCTCCGCGCGCCTGAGCGCCATCGACGGCGTCTTCGGGTCGCGCCGCTCGCCCAGCTTCATCATGGACCGCTTCCTCCCGGCCGCCAACGCCATCGCCACCACGTCCGCGGACAAGCACCCGAGGCCGAGGCCCTCCCCGCGCCGCTCCAAGTCCAAGCGCGACAGGGAGGCCGCCGCCGCCGAGGCCGCGAGCAGAGCGGCGGCCAGGCAGCAGGTCTCGCACATGCGACGCCGCGCTCTCGCCAGCGAGCGGCCTGCACATTCCCCTTCCCCGCCGCGTCAGCGCAAGGGCCCCGCGGCAAAGGCGCCGTTCCCACCGCGCGTCGATGAGGAGGCGCCGGCGCGGGGCGAACGGATGACCCCGAGGGCGTGCGGGCTCATGTTCTTCGTCCCCTGGAGCGCCAAGCCGGTGCTCCTCGGTTTCCAGCGGAGCCCGGAGCGTTCCCGGACGCCGCGGTCCGACGTCGCCTCTGTCGCGGTGTCCTCTCCGCCTCGCCGAAGCATCACGCTAGGCGATGTCCTGGAGAAGGAGCGGCAGCTACGCCATGGCGACCTGGCGCACTGGTACGACGAGAAGAGCGGCAGTGGCAAGGAGTGGTCCAATCCAGGGTGGGGCACGGCGCTTCTTGGCACGAGCAAGAGGTACTGCGCGGACGCAAGGAAGGCGCTGAGCAGGCTGACTCGCTCTGGAACGGACAGCGGCGACAGCCCAAGGATCGGCAGGGAGCGGAGGAGTGGCAAGTCATCGGCCTCCTCGATGCTGCGCTCAACGTCGGTCAAGATGCCGCCGCTGTCGCCGCCGTCCGAGTCGTGGCTCAGCAACGCGAGGAGAAGCAATGCGGGGAATAACAAAAGATGATGGCACCCGTGATCGACGTGGGAGCCCAATCGCACTTGCGCATAGAGACCTTTTGTTGAATGTTTTTTCCCACTTTGACGGACCAGTGATTACAATGATGCGTAGTACCCTTGCCTAGTTGATTTTGAGAAATAAAAGGGTTAGGGTACACACCAACGACTACCATTCGAATGCCGTGTTTAAATGGATCTGATCTAGATTAATGGATCTGATCTAGATTATCTCTGTTTGAATAGGCTGGACTGTCCAAACAAATGTTCTCCAGTAGCAGTTCTGAGAACATATACATTTGTTCATTGTACTCATATTTAATTAACACCAGAAATGGCATAGCTTTCTTGATTCTGTACAGGTTTTCTAAATATCTTTCCTTTCCATTGAACAAAGAATGAAAGAATGCTTGGTTAAAAGTTAAAACAAAACAAAAAAAAAAAAAGAATGAAAGAATTGTGTAGCCGGGCTTATCTGTACCACTTATGCCCTGCCAAAAAACACTGAGCTGTACAGTGTCCTAAATTTCTAATAGCAAATGGGCGGAACTGCATAGTCGCGGCAAGTCAATTGTACAATTGACAGGCTTTAGGATGTGATGATTTCAAGTTCAGCCCACCAAAGAGCGCTCTTCCTCGGAATCGCCTGATCTTGAGTGATCCCAGTGATTTCTTGCATCCTCTTGGTGACTTCTGCCATTGTTGGCCTCTGCCGTCGGTCCTCACTTATGCATAATCGAATCAGCTCTGAGAATGCTCTGACATGCTCCTCAGGGACTGAATTTAGCGTTGGGTCAACCATACCCATCACGGGACTAACACCGGCAAGATATCTGTGTGCCCATAGAACTAGGAGGTCGTCATCATGAGAATATGAGCACCGTCCGGAGATGGTCTCAAGCAGTAATAAAGCAAACTTATACACTGTGCTGTACTCATCAGGGGCATCATATCCATCTTCTTTCTCGCTAACGCCAAAACAGATGTCTGAAACCTTTGCGGCATCGTCTTCAGTCAAGTATATGCATGAACTGTTTAGATTCCTTAGGGTTACAGGAGTGTTCTGCTGGTGCATGTAGTTCAGACAGTACAATACTCCCATAGCTATCCGTAGGCGTGATTGCCAATTCAGGTGCTCCGCTTCTTTAACTGCAGCGACAATGTTTTAATGGAAATTAGCAAAATTGCTAATATGAATATCCTGCCAACATCTTCTAAAGTGCTAATGCCATGAGCCCTGGTATGAAGATTGTAAATAACAAATGGCAGGTTTTTGCAGCTTCACTGAACCCCTTAAAAGAAAAGAAATTCTACAATAAAACTCACCATGCAAGTGCTCAAATAGTGATCCATTTGAAACATACTCGAACACCATCATCCGAACAAATGGTTTTTCATCTTCACAGTAACCCACAAGGTTCATTAGATTCTTGTGGTTTACCTTTGATAAGGCTTCAATCTAGAAAGGCAAAGTATAACTATGTTCAAAACCCAACATATGGTTGTGGAAAAGGAATGGAACAGAAAAGCCAACTACATACCTTATCCATGAAATGTTCTTCAGCTATGTCGGACCAACCTCCTGCATAAGCTACCGTTGTTGACACCACAGCGATTTCAGCTCCACATGGTAGGGTTCCTTTATAAAGTGTAAATCCAGGTAGCATGCCGATGATGTTGCTGAAGCCTTCACAAGCCTTTTCAAGCTCAGACCGTCTGAATGAAGTTATCCCTGCATTAAAAGCGGTTAGAATTTGACTCCAGATTTTGCTTGTGCATAGAAAAGCAAGCAATATTGCCGTCTACACCTTGAGTACACCCAAAATATAGAAAGGCAAAGCACTAAAGCAAAGTGAGAATTAAACAAAAATGTGGATAAACACGAGCATGTCAACTAACCTTCCATCGCAGTGATCTGTAATTGCCTGCTTGAAATGGTTGCAGATAATGGCACAACAGTGCTATTCTTCTTGCGGCAATAGTAAAAGAAGCATACAACTGACAAGGCTACCAACACAAAACCAATCGCAGCTCCAATTGATGCATATATTGTTACAGAACTGTTGCTCTTATCTTGGTTTTTGCTTTGATTTGCAGCAGGAGATACTGGAGGGGGTGTGATGGGTTCAGGAGGAGGCGGTGGAGACTCTCTGGGGGGTGGAGGTTCACTGCGAGAAAAAGGTGGTGGAGGTTCACTGCGAGAATGAATTCCTCGTGGCATCTCATGGGGAGGCCGCAGCTCATAAGTAATGAGCTTTTCTTCAGAGACTAAGGGTGCTAATGAAGGAGACCCTGGATCAACAATTTTGTTCGTTTGGTAATTTTTTCGCTTGCTCACTAGAAGTCTTCTGATTGCAGCGTTCCCCAAATTTCTGCATGGATGAGAACTATCAAGTGAATATTAAGGAGAATGAATAGCCCAGTCTATGATGTGTTTTGTTTTCTACAAAGAAGCAATAATCTGGGCTGCAGTGCAGAATCAACAATTTCCATGCCGAACTTTTAAAACAGTTAAACAGCAGTAAAGGAGCACTCAGCCATCCACCCATTCATTTCCATCATTAAGGCAAATAACTAACATACTCCCTCCGTCCCAAAAAACAAGTCGTTCTGGACTTGAGGCTTTGTCCCAAAAAACATGTCGTTCTGTGCACTGTCCTCATCATTCGCCCATTTTTTATGGGATCCGCTGGTTTATGCATATGTTGTTGGTGCCACTTTGCCATGCAAATCGGTTTTCATTTCCTAAACTAGCGGATAGAATCTGCATGCACTCCTGCCGCATGCAAATATTAATTACATTCACATGCAAATTGATTTTCCTTCCTTTGCTGGCGTTGAAGATCCTACATTTTAGGGGGTATCAAGGTCATTTTTCATAGACACTAATCTGTCTGAAAATTTCTAGAATGACATATTTTCTGGGACGGAGGGAGTATTTTGATATTGTAAGGAAGACTGAGATGCTAGTGCAGTGAAAAACCAATTTTTGGACAAACTTTACTTATGTTGAAAGTTGACTACATTAGCTGAATTCACAATTTCAGCAAGGAATGATAATAGGGTGGTAAGAGAAAAACAATAACAAAACACTGGCACCAATGCAAGCATGGAATCCATTATTAACTTAATTCGCTAACAAAACTTGAATTTAAGATCCACAAATCACAACATATCAGTAGAAGCAGATGTGACAAACCTTGAAGCAGATATCCTATTTAACCAAGTTATGTCTTGATTTTGAGATTCACATATCTTGGTATGCTCATGTAATCCAACTGGTAAACCACAGGAAAGTCTATTGCCTTTAAGAAAGCTGCGACTCAGGAGAGAAAACTGAGGTCAAGACATGAAGTTAATCTTATCTGAGAGAAAACACTAGTTACATGAAGTTTCACTCACAGAAACTCGAGGGTTAAAATGTTTCTTAGCTCTGATGGAATCGGTCCACTGAAATTATTGTATCCAAGATCCAACACCTTTAACTCCTGCAGATCTCCTATCTCTGAAGGAATGATGCCATAAAAAGAATTGTTGCGCAGAATGCTGTATTGAAGAAATCAAAATCAGCACAGGTAAATGTTGGGTAAACAAGCATATACAAATTATATAAGATGCTTCCAAGTTATAAGCCAAATGCATAACTGTGAATCTAAGTCCATTTATATAAGATGCTTTTGGGTAAACAAGCATATACAAATTATCAGATGGATTTCTAATGCCAATGCCCAGTGATAGGAAGAAGACAAATCAAATGTTACATGCATTGAAGAACAAGAATGACCAAAGATTCAAAAAAAAAAAATCATGTAAAAAGGTTTAAGAAAATGAATATTTGTACAGGCAAAGGCCAGCAAATAGAAGACCCTGCACCCAATCTCTTTGCCTTGATGCCCCAAAGAAGGGCTAATCAGCGCAAGATCCGTGAAGCCCTAACAAATCATGGATGGGTCCAAGATATACAGGGGGGACTTTTCTGTTGTGGTGCTTGCTGAGTGTCTGGAATCATGGGATATACTAGCCGAAGTGGACCTGCAGAGAATACAGGACACCCAACATTGGAGACTTCTTCCTCGTGATATACTCCAGTAAATCAGTGCATGGGAATTTCTTCCATGGATTCACATTGTTCACGTTCGGGCCCTGGGATCACATTTGTAGGTCGTGGGCACCAAACGAAAATAAGTTCTTCCTTTGGCTAGCTGTCCATAGAAGATGTTGTGACACGGATCGGCTTGCTCGGAGGAATTTGCCGCATCCTGCTCGATGTCCTCACTGCAATCAGGAAGATGAGACATCACCTGCTGACCAGCTGTGTGTTTGAACGACAATTCTGATTTAGTCTTCTCAGACGGTTCAAGCTCCAAAACCTATAACCATCAGCTGAATATGGAAATTTTGATAATTGGCGGAGCAGAGCGAGTGCAAAAGTTATTGATCTGGTGCGAAAAGGGCATAATTATCTTGTTACTCATGGGGCCTGGGCCTTATGGAAGCACTAGGCGTGTTTTTAGGGTATGTCACCTAGTCTGGCAGGGGCTTGAAAGCACATTTTTGGGTGTTATTGTTATCCCCCTCTATGAGACCATAAGACCCTGGCAGAATCACACGCCCGCTTAAAAATAGGCAAAAGGCGGCACTTTCTCACCCAGCCCTACCTACATCAGTGAAGTTGGAACCGAGGAAGACTTCAACACACGAGACAAAATGAAAGTTGCTGGCACTTCTCTTCTTTCACTGCTCCGCACCGCAGCCTATTATCTTTGAAGTCTAGTGACAAGTTTGACCTCCTTGTCTACATCATGGACATTGACCTTAATGTTTAATCACAAGAAATATCTTTGACAGTCATTGGATGGGAGGGGGGGGGGGGGGGGGGTTCTTTAGCCGGGGCTCCAGGAATCTCCCTCTTGACAGCCCTAGAGACTAGACATTAGATAGTAGCTTTCTTGGTCGTCCTTTTCTTTCACGGGTGTGCATGTTCTACTGAGATCATGTGGGTGTGGCTCCTATTTGGGGATCCTACCCTTTTTTCTTATCCGCACCTCTCATGTGTGTTTGAGAAAAAAAAAAAAAATTATACAAGCCATAACTTTCGTTTGATTTGTTTTTTGCACTTTTTTGTTGAGATAGATATTCAGTTATTTTAACTCAAGCACTATTCTATGTTTATAAAATAAACAGATCCAACTATATAAAATAAACAGATCCAACTAGAAACACCTAGAAACACCTATGCTGTATGACCAATTAGATACTCGAAAGAACAACCAAAATGGTAGTTGATATTCCTGACAGGCTTTGGGTCCTATGCCCTTCAAATTCAGATTAATAAGTCACATGTGCTAAAAATATACAGTTCTACTGATTTTTTTTTATTCAGTGTTAGTTTCAGAAATGCCAATACTTTTGAAAAATGAATAATCCACAAAAGCAAAGTACTTTTTGATAACAAATGGCATTAAAGAAATGTATAGAATATGCTTACAGGTTATGCATATGCATAAGTTTTCCAACCTCTGCAGGTAATACTCCATTTAGACCAAGATTTGCTAAGTTCCTGCATGATAGTACAATCAAGTTCAGGGAGGGTGCATCAAAGAAATATGATCAATTAGAAATAATAGTATACTGCAAATCAAGCATAAACAACAGAATGCTGTTGAGTGACACATAATATGCATTTGAACAAGCAAGCATGAAGCAGCTAAGATAATTTCAAGAATGAAATAGATCAAATAAAAGATAAGCTAGTTAAGAGGCTTTTTCAGGATGATCAATAAATTTTCCACGTGCCCCCCAAAAAAAAAAGAACAGCACAAGAGATCCACAAAACGTTTTTTTTTTTTCACTATTCCTGCTATGCAGAGATAACAATGGTAATGCTGGTGGTGTCAGTGGAGACTAATACAGAGAGGTAAGTTAAAGATCTTGGCATTAAATCTGAACAAATGAATTGATTAGAAGTATAATTCACTTGTATTCCTCTAAAAAAATACTTCACTTGTACTACACATACACAATACGCACAAATGATTTTTTTGTGTGTTCTTCTGATTTGCAAGAGTGGAAAACTTACAGAGCTACCACTCGTCCATCACAGGAGCACTCCACACCGAACCAGGAACAAGGGCTCGTACTCCCTTCATCCCAATCCACCAGAGCACCATATGGATCCGCATCGATCGTCTCCTTAAATTTCAGCAGAGCAGCACCTGCAATTCAGTAAACAAAGCCCCTAAACAGAGTTAAAAACAAAAGTTGGACAACAAAAACCCACACGAGCAAGAGCAAGCGATCCAAACCGCAAGTCCACAACCCGGTACCTTCAGAATTCAGTGACGCGCACAGTTGAAACCCCATCAAGAACCAGAACAAGAACCACACCCGCAGCAGCCTCCTCCGGCAAGTCCCCATGCCCAAGACTAGAGAAGCTTTTGCAAGAACACAACCCTAAGGAAGAGGAAGCACCAAAACCCGCCGTTCCTCAAAGTATCGGAAGATCCTTTCTTTCCTCCACCCTTGATGGATTCAACAAGAACAAGCCGCGTGGTTTGCGTTCGGCGGCCAGAAATGGCGAGGTGGATTAAGGAAGAAGCCAATAGGCCAGACTAAAATATTTCACAATAGCCGCCAAGAACGAGTCAACACAGGAGCAAGCTGCCCAATCTGCTCCCCTAGTCCCCCGAGAAGGACCCAATCTTATCGATTGGAAGGGAAAAAATTGCTGCCGGTGCTTTTCTTTAGCGGAAAATTGCGACCAGTGTGAAAAAATTGCTGCCGGAGCTTTTCTTTAGCAGACAATGAAAAGAAGATGCAAAAGAGAACAAAGGGGCTCGGAAGTGTGAAAAACAGGTGAAAGTGGAACGGGACGCGTTGTCCCGTGCTATACGTCAGGTGGAGCGGTGGAGGCGCACGCGGCACGCGAAAGTGAGCGGAAAGCCGGAAGCGTTCAGGTCGATGGCGGGGAAGAGGCGGCTTCGGTCTTCAGTTGAACAATTCCATTCGCTCGCACAGTTGCAGGTTGTAGCGATTCTTCTATTGGCTAATTCCACAATATAAATCGTATACTCATTCGGGTATGCTTCGGCTCGGTTGGTTATCCTTTCTTCTAATAATTTCTACCTGAAACTTTGGTCAATGGCTGTTGGAATGCAGACTGGATATTGTCCGCGCGACCGCCCGAGAAGCGATGGAAATTTGGTGTAAGATACCAAAAAGTACAATGCCACCATTTGATTTTCCCTAAAAATGCAATTCTAGTATGTAATATTAACTTTTGATAATTTTGTTTTTAATATGCATGTGTATAAAATTGTTTGTTGTTTTCATTTTTAGGCTGCATATGGATCTAACTCTAAGATATTTTTCTTTTCAAGATGCATTTTCATGATTAAATAAGCGCATGTATGTTATCATCAATCTGTATTGAAATGTTAAGCTTGTATTCCTTTTTGGTCGAAGTAAGTAAGCGCTGGTTTGATATTAATGGTTAGATGCTGAAAATAACTGGTCTACATTCAAACAGAAGCAAATAGATTTGCTAACGATCCTTATGAATGTTTAAGCTTTAGAAAAAAAATTGCAATGCATCCGAGGTGGGTGTTTGAGTAAACTTCTTAGTCCTGAACAATCGGTTCCACGCAAGAGTCTAAGGTAGCGTTTGGTTAGGGGACAAAGTAGGATGGGACAAGCCCATCCTCAGTTTTTGGGATATGACGGGTCGGTACCCAGCAGACCGGGTACCCGCTTATACAGGTCAAAAACTAAGTACAGCACATAACAAGGCTCCACGCAGCCTGACAAAGAAGCGTTTAATTCTCCCTTGGGGAAAAACGCACGTGGCCTCCCCGTCGACCAGAGGAAGCGGCCAGTATTACCACGTGTCACAGTAAGGAAAGAGCCCAAAGGCACTCGCAGTTCTGACCCACCGCTTGTGGGCCGGACTGCACCCCAGGTCCATATGAAAGGCCAGACCTGTTTCCACAAGGTCCGGTCTTCAGTTAGGGACGCGTCACGACCCCAGGAAGGGAACCGAGCCGGCCCAGCTCGGGGAGGTCCGGAGCGGCCACGTGTCCCCCGCCCAGCAAGGGAGCTGCGGGCTGTGGAGGGTCCTCGCCCCCGCAACAGCCTGGTCCGGGGCTGCCACGTGTCCCCCGGGCACGCGGCGGGGTTCCCGGCGGCGGGCCACACCCACCTACCGCATTCATTGCAGACAGGCGGGCGTGGCCTAACATCCGCTGACGGGCTCCGGTACCGCCGCTGACAGGAGACAGTGACCATACTGTGGGACGCGCGTTACCGAGGAACGGCGGCCGTGACAAGGCGTGGCGGTCAGCTTCCCGCCGAATACCAGGGATTAAACCACATAAACAAGTACACCGTACGCGGTGTGGGCTACGCCACGCACGACGGCCACGCCCAGGCTATAGCGGTAGGGTCACTGTGGCACGCCGCAGTAACCCGCCTGTAATAACGCGCCGCCCGCGCCTGCCCTTGGAGCCATACCGCCGGGTACTACGGCGGATTGGACCGAACAGTGCAAGCAGGAGCGGCATGGCGACATTTTCGGACACTCCAGACCGGCGGAGCACTTCCCGAACGGCGCCATACTGCTGCGGCGGATACAGGTACAAGGTGTAGGGATGAGAAGACATCACGGCAACGGAGCATAGGACACACCGACAGAGGCGCTGCCGAAGGCCCTGATCTCTGCCAGGAATAACCCAAGAAGTCAAGACAGCATAAGGAACTCTGCCGGGTAGAGATAACAGGCCGGGACCACCTGTCGGGCCCCGGTCACCATGTACATGCATCCCTTGGTCTATAAAAGAGAGGCATGCGAGATGTAGTGGATAGGCTGAAACACACACCCGAAGAGCATCCCGAGAAGAAGTCTCACGATCTTCTTCTCCTTCTCACTCAAACCAATACAAGACCTCACCTCCAGTGGACGTAGGGTATTACGCTCCGGCGGCCCGAACCACTCTAAACCCTTGTGTCACCATCGTGCCTTAGCTACGTGGCTATCAGCGATCGCTCTCCCTAACTACTCATATTACTTAGGATCGGGCGGGTGCATTCCGCCACCCGGCCGGAGCTCACGCTCCGACATGACGGTTCCATCTGTATGTTTGGTTTGAGGGACAGGGTCATCCCTATTTTTTGTTTGGTTCGAGGGACAGTAGAGGATGGGGATGGATGTGTGTTTAACACCATTTTGCAGCTCTGGCAGTGGACCCCACCTGTCAGTGAAACATGGACCTTCTTCTTCCTTGTTCGCTTGCCGCAGCAGCTCCACATCGGCCGGTCGGTGCCGGCCCTCTTCGGCTCCGCCGCCGCCGCCATAGCTCCTTCCCGCCTTCGCCATGCCGCCGCCGCAGCTCCTCCCTTGCCTCCGCCGCGCCGCCCCTCTTCAGATCCCCGCGGCGCACCACCTCCGCCTCCGCCACGCCGCCGCCGCGGAGCTCCACCGCGCCGCTGTCCCCGCGCTCTGCCACCTTCTCCGCCACGCCGGCGGCCCGACGCTCCGCCTCCTACTCCGCCTCAACCATGGCCGGGTAAGAAACGGGGAGACATGGTGCTCGCCGGAGGCGAGCGGGGCACGGCCGAGCAGCGCACTCGCCGGAGGCGAGCGGGGCACGGCCGGATCAGGGCCGGAAAGCCAGCCATCCCACCTCGTCCCTTTCTAAACCAGGACCGTGGCGTCCTAGAATCTGGAGGAATATTTCCTCCTGGGGATGGTCCCGTCCCTCCTGGTCCTCCAACCAAACAGCCCAAAACTGGGACCATCCCACTCCATCCCGTCCCATCCCTCAAACCAAACACTACCTAAGGTGGCGTTTGGTTCCGGAGCGGGGTGGAACTCCAGCTCGTTCCACCGAAAAGTTGGAATCCGTCCGTTCCTCTTCTGCTCTTTCACGCCGTCTCTCTCGGTCTCGCTAATCTTCTTTCTCTCCCGCATCTCTCGCCGGCGGCGGCACGCATGGCAGGGCCCCGCGAACGGGGCGGAGGCCGGTGGAGCGGTAGAGGCTGGTCGCAGCAGGCGCCGGCGGAGGCATGCGGCCAGGCGGAGGCAAGCCGGGCAAGGCACGCGTCGCGGAGACACTCGGACGGAGGCGAGCGCGGAGGGCAGCCGATGCCAATAGAGGCGAACGTGACCGGAGGGAGGCGGACGGCTGGCGGGGAGAGAAGGTGCCGGGACGGTGGAGGAGGACGCGGCGACGGGGCGCAGAGGAGCACAAGTGGAGGCGACGGCGACGGGCTCAGATGAGCTGCGGAGGAGGCACGGCTGCGCGGCATATAGTACGGCCGGCGACGGGCGGAGCAGGGCAGCGGGGCGACAGGCTGAGCAGGGCAGCGGGGCGGCGGCGCGGAGCAGTGCGGCCGGTCGGGGCGGCCAGCCAGCAGAACGGGAGAGGGAGGAGATGGGTTGTTTCACTGACACTCGGGTCCACGTAACGGTGGGATCACGGTCTGTCATCCTAAATTCCAGATCCCACGAAACAAGCAAAAAATGGAGCCGTTCCAATCTTCAACCAAACATATATCTCAGAATCATTCCATTTTTGGAATTTGGAACGGAACCATTCTACCCCACCATGTCCACCAACCAAACGCACCCTAAAGCAACACACCCCACGCCCTGGGTCACTAATGGACTTAATTATGCTGAAAGTAAATAGGTCATAATAGTCACATCAATAATAAGAAAACCAAAACAATGTAAAGTGCCTTAAACATTTAAATGTTTAGGGGTCAAAATCAATGTTACTGAGATATATGAGCATTAGGACCATTTCTAGTACTGTTGCCAAGCGGTTTAGTTCCACTTTCCTACCATTAAAGCATTGCTGCAGAAACAAAGCTGATAAGCAACCCAAAGAAGCTTATGATGAGGCATAACAGAGCATAGTCATCTGTGCCTGTTTCTGGAATTGTACACGAGATAGAAGAGGTAATATTAGCAAATATGAGCACTACCCCCCTAAAAAGTACAGTTTCGATTATTGATGACAACCATATAGTTTAACTAACGAGTATATGTTTTTAGCTGAATTTCTTGTTGCTCCTTGTTTATCAAAAGAGGACCTTAATTTGGTTATTAACAAAACTCCCATGGATTTCAAAAGATTCAATGAAGGCAGAGGAGTTTTCTAGTTCAGATGATAAGGTGTTGAAAGTCATTTGAGTAGATTAGGTTTTCTAGCTTTACAGAGGCCAGACTATTAAAAGGGCTTAGACCTTAGAGTCAGCAGCTTGATCATCTTATCTTACTATTACTAATTAAAAGTTGTAAAAGTAGCACTATTTTTAAAACAAAAATCATTACTTTTAAAGCGCGCTAAAAAAAAGTATAGACAAAAGATCGAGGGTTCAAATATCTGCGCCGGCAACATTTAGCGTATTACTATTACTAATTGGAGGTCGTAAAAGTAGCACTATTTTTAAAGCGAAGAAGCACTATTTTTAAAACACGCTAAAAAAAAGTAGAGGCTTACTATTACTAATTGGAGGTTGTAAAAGTAGCGCTATTTTTAAAGCGAAGAAGCACTGCTTTTAAAGCGCGCTAAAAAAAGTAGAAACAAGAGATCGATGGTTCAAATCTCCGCACCTGCAATATTTAGCGTATTACTATTACTAATTGGAGATTGTAAAAGTAACATTATTTTTAAAGCTAAGAAGCACAGTTTTTAAAGCGCGCTAAAAAAATAGAGACAAGAGATCGAAGATTCAAATCTCCGTGCCGGTAGCATTTAGCGTATTAATTAAAAAAGGCTAATCACAGCAAATATAGAGGCAAGAGATAGAGGGTTCAAATCTCCACGCCGGCAACATTTAGCGTATTAATTAAAAAAATAAAGCATATGGCAGTAGGAGACCACAGTTCAAATCTCCATGCCGGCAACATTCGGCGTATTAATTAAAAATATTACTATTATTAATTAGAAGGCTAAAAGATTTGGATCCATTGGAGAGCGATATCTAAATTAATAGATTCATTGGAAAGCAAAATCTCAATAATTAATTAAAAAACATATAGCTCATATGGCCTCACGTGAAACGCACAGCCGTATAGTATCTTTCCAAACATTGAAAGGGCTAGATACGTTACTTTTCTAATGTCACGTAAATATGGGCATAGATCGTATAAGGTATTTTGCCATGTTACAGTGGTAGAAAATAATTTATGCTATTTTCCATAACAAAATAGAGAAATATATACTTTATCTGTTACCTTTGAGAAAGTCAAAAGTCATTATATCTATCTATTTTCGATAATAAATTCATGATCTATAGTTATTTCAGAACACTATAACAATTGTCTAAAAAAATAGATAAGATATGTATAAGTTTTGAATTTTCAACTTCCATCGCTACTAAATTTGTCTATGAATTGATAACACAAATGTCCCGTATAACTATAAATCTTACTAGAACATATTTATGACACTAATGTCTCATGTGACTCTGAATCTTATGAGAACATAGGTTTATAGATAATTTTACTGTTACTAATTTAAAGCTCAAAAAAATGTGTTAATTACGAGGCGTTCTAGAAAAATAGTTAAATTTCAAAAATTCTCACACAAAAAAATAAAAATATCCGGCCATCAATTTAGCGGCATCTACAATGCAATAGTATCAATTTTATAGATAACTTAAAATAACTCCCGTAACAATTGAAAACATCTAACCATTAATTAATTAGATAGATTAAAATATTAATTGTGATTAGATAGGATCCTTTCTTAAATAATTACACACATGCATAATTATAAAAATAGTCTAAGTCTTAATTAAATTTCTTATACTATGGTCATATAAAATAACCTCTCAAGGTTATATCTAAATTAACCATATTTAATATTATAATAAAATATCTAAAATAACTATTTAATTTTATATTAAAATTATTCATATTTTGATATACACATAATAATATGTGTGTGCCTTAAGACTAGCCCGTGTGACGCACGGGTTGATGGACTAGTTTAAATAACCTATGTAATCAATGAAAGCGCAATGACCTCGTTGAGAGTGTTAGTGATTGATTGATAAATAACTAAAAACTCTAATGATATCCAGTGGATACGCTGGCAGGTAATGGCTCAGCTTCTATTAAAAAGCGTTTTAGATGGGTTTTCTTATTTATTTTCGCTTAAAGCGCATAAATAGAATGAAAATCAACCGAAGTGCAAAGTATGCTCATGAGATGCTATGAGGATCAAAATGAGTGACTAAGGATGAAAAGAGACCCCTCAGTCATCTAAAAATGATTCTTCTGCATTTCGGCTCAAGATCAAGCTTTAGATTTGTTAATTTATATCTTGAGTTACGAAATGTTGTACTATCAGAGGGTCCAAAAATATGCTTTTTGGTAGAACTAAAGCTCGAATAGTTCAAATTTCCAAGCTAAATCAAATTCCCTCTTAATTCATATTTTCTGACTCAATTCCTAGTGGATCAATGCAGGTTGACCCTGTGTTGAACCGGTTTGAGACACTTCAACTGGAATAGGCTTCTGCACTTATGCCTGAGACTTTGGTTATTTTGTGAAGACAAACATTTCCTATCTTGAAAAGGTGCAGCTTTTCAGATAACAATGCTCCAAAACTTTTCAAATAACATTTTCAACTATTGGGCATTTTGATCATTCCAACCACGATAGACGATACAGAGGAGGCATTGCGTTTGTACTCAGACCCAGGCTTCGTTTTTTTTTTTTTTTTTTGGACAGAGTGGGAGCGGCATCCTTCCCGTGGTTCCTCTGAGATAGAGCATCGGATATGGGCATATGGCTCCTCCGCGATCTGGCTTCATGATGCAAACGCTCCCCCTCCTGCTCTCATGGTCATGGGAACGAAGTCAACGAACACACCCTATCAGCCTATCTAGGCCATTGAGTAGTATGTAACAGATGACAATAACGTTTTTTTCTTCTTCAATGCAGCATCATGGTTACATCTTTTTTTCATAGTTAATGCGGAAATAACTCCCTCTTTATTCATCCTATTAGTATTCGGGGGATTCTAGAGGAGCCTCCAATTAATATATAGAAACAACGTAAAACTATCAATGGACAGTTTTAGGCTCATTCATCCATTAGGTATTAGGATATCTCCAGTGGATGGAGTAAATGGAATGTTTATAGTACTGTTTGACACTGTTCGACACTGTAGCGCTACTGTAGACAGAGAGTAAGGTAGTTGAAATAGTGGATGAATAGGGATAGACAAGTGTTTTAGACATCCCGTTAGGATGGTCTTAGCACCTCTGGACGTGACTGACAGTATAGTACGTAGAGCCACGGCACATACCATAGAGGAAGAAATTGGATTCAGGCAGGCTTCGTCGTTAGCTCTGGTGTTCGAAATGGAGATGACGAGCAGAGCAATGGCTTCAGGTCTCCTCCTTTCTCTCCTTCTCATGAACATAGGTAAGCATCATGAGCTTCAGTGTGTTTCATCAAGCGGCAGGAAACGGTAAAGCACCATCTGCTTGTGCTAGCTTGTCTGCCGACGGCTGCCGGTCTCTGAATCGTGTGACTCTGCAGGCTTGGTGGCCCGGCCAGTTCTTGGGTCAAACGACAACTGCTGGGTCGACGGCCGCGTGCCCTACGTCGTCTGCACGAGGGCCGCCCGATGCCGGAGCAGCTGCCTGGAGCACGGCTACGTGGACGGGCGCTGCCAGTGGGGGTTCCCCAACCTGGTGCCCATCTGCGAGTGCCTGCTCCCGAAGTGCGCCCCCGGAGCAACGGGCGCTACGGATTGATTCGACAGCAACGGGGGAACGGAACGGGTAACGGTGGTCGTGTGTGTGTGTGTTTACTGAAATGTGTCCATGCGGACCATGCATTGCTTCAGGGGTTTGGCAAAATAAACAGGTCGTGTGTGTGTTTTACTGAAATAATGCAGTGTGTCTGCACACTGCAGAGCAAGTTAACTGCTGAGATCTTTCACATGCCATATTGCCATGTATGAGAGTCGAGATAACGAATACAGTGCACTGTTCATCTTCTTTGTGAGATCTGGTTTGGGCTTGTTTGGCTTGCCCGGTTTCGAAGGGGATTGGATTAAATTCCCTCCAATCTCCTCCAAAACCGAACAAACCCACGAGGCCTAAAAAAATTAAAGTAGATTTAAGTCCACCATGTATTAAAATCTCCCTCGATCCATTTCGCGCTATGACAAGGCAACAACAGTCAACAGAGGTTCCTACAGGTTTCTCGTGCTCTCGGCAGCCGCCTTCGATGCGAAACCGACACGGCTCATACGGCAAGCGACGACTGCTGGGTTGGAAGCTCGAACTACCCCATCTGCTGGCATCAACCCAAGTGCCGGGGCCATTGCCAGGATCATGGCAACGTGGACGGGCGCTGCAACTCCGATTTTCCCAACCTGGTGCCCATGTGCGAGTGCCTGCTTCCCAACTGCCATCGCTGATGAGCGACGAGCCGTCGATGATCGACATAGCAAATGCCAAGGTGCCCGGTGGTGAAGGCTACTAGCAGGACGGCCGGTGCTCATGTGGAACGAGCAAAGACACATCCATTGCTTGATCCATATGTACATACGTCAATAATACTCTTGCCGCTTCAGATATCAAAGCAAGGTGGTGTGTCTCGTCCATAACATAGGAATTATGTATTTCCTTTGATCACAAATGTAATAAGTCAAGCACCATAAACCGTATATACAAGGGTGCCATGAAAATATTGTTCATAATCATTCTAGCGCAGCAATATCAATTAGTTATTACATGACGACAAAAAAGTCTTCAACTAATAAAATCCCAGCTACATACGCCCAACCAAATGAAGCAAAAGACTTGCATTATAGCCACCGATTCTAAATGTCGCCTAGACCAAGTAGAGAGATGGCAATGGGTACTGAAACCTTGGATCCCGGTTGGTTTTGCTCTACTAGGGTATGTGTCTAGGTTAATGCCTTTATCCATGGGTTTGTTAATGGGTCAAAACTTAAAACGAAAACCCAGCATGTATGTAGGCATGTGTTTGGTCTTGCACTACCTTAAACTGCGAATCTATAGGTTTTTATAACTCAGGTTAAGACTAACACAAACATGCATTTGTATTGTCATCAATTGTAAATTAATGTTCTAGCATGAACTACTTGTAAAATGAACACTCTAGCTAGAATCAAGTTCTTGTATTGTGATCATCGATGCCATCTCTAGGACCATACCATGTGCCTGTTCCTTACTTTGTTGCAGCGTTGCCCCATTAGAGCCAGAATGTTCCCTTTAATAACACCTACAAGAAACTTTTGGCCGACATTTATCAAATACGATATCGTTCATGATAAGCCAGAACATCCAAAACATCGCTACAATAGAGTTTGGTTATTTTCCCCCTTGTGACAACCAATACACAAATAAATGGTTCATATCTACCAATGGAGCAACCCTAGGCCTACATGAATCGTATCGTATGCCATACATACTTAGCATTTTTTTTTTGAACTGGACATACTTAGCATATTGACAGTTACAAAACAAGTGTTGAATAGTCTCCACTTCATTGCAAATTAAAGCGGCATGATTTATTATCATGCCGGTTTCAATTTGCTAAGTTAACAACACTTCTTTCTTCAAAACCCCCCAAAAAAATCTTAATCTAAGTGGCAATTTCATGTCACATCTCTCATGAAACTACATTTGCATTATTGAATAGGTGCTTATACATTGACAGGATAGAAAAAAAAATCCACTCTTATGGAGGTTCCACTTAAAGCCATATCCACTCCCTTGCAAATTAATAGTTGAAAATTTTGTAACCAAGTTATGCCACTCTAGAACCTTGTTCCCTATTAGAGCTCTTCTTAAAAAACATTTGCATGGTCTAAAACACCAAAAGAAAACTTGCTGCTTCTAGGTAATTCAGCAACCGTATGACCGTCGAAGCTAGAGATAAACTTAGCACAGGATAAAAAATCACCCATTTTGTGATTTGTGCCGTTGGTTCCTGCTACTACAAAATCGGCGCTTCAGAAATGAGATTGAGGCCTACATGCTCACAATTATTCCACCTGGCTGCCATATGTTGCTGGTTTGCGGTGTGGTGCGGACAGCCAGAGCGCGATCCTCAGAGGCATTGCCAGACCACGCTAACTCTTCTGTCAATTGAGATGAAGCCGCGTGTTCGCAGCTTTCTTGGCCCAAGTGTTCGCAGCTTTCATGGCCCACGGCGAACCGATGAAACATGAGTCATGAGCTGTGTCCCCATATCAAACCAGTCAGGTGGTATGCGCACAGTTTGGAGGCACGTATCCGCAATGAATTGTGGAACCATATCCCGTAGGGAGGAGTCTTTGGATATGGTTTGTACTGGTTTTTTGGGAGGAGTCTTTGGATATAGTCTGTACTGGTTTCTAAGGCCTCTTTCGGGAGGGCTCTCGCTGGCTCCAACCCCTTCGGTTCCTCTTCTTGAGGCACTGTTGAACACAGTTGATCAATGTATCGAGAAGTTGGAACACAAATCGAGGCACCAAAATGAACTGAGGAAGGGACAAGCCGCAGGAGCGGCGAATTTGTGGCTTCTTTAATCTCCGGCTCCCGTCGCTACAGTACCGTGACAGTACTGCTATAGAGAAGGAGCCAGAACCCACGAGAGCTCTCCCAAAGGGGGCCTAGGTAGCATGGGGCCTTAACCAGCGTATACAACTAGGGTGGGTATGTTGCAGCAACCTTCTGTGTGAAGGGTGACGGCTAGCCATTGAGTAAAGGTTTGTTTGGTTGTCCCAGCCAGCTTGCAGGCCGTAGCCAACCCAGACTTATCAGGCTTCAATAGTGTAGCCTGATGTGTTTGGTTGCCTTCCCGCTCTATCTCCTTCCAAGCCGATTGCGAGATCCATCGGCGTCGGCCTTCTCCCCTTCCTGCAGCTGCTCGCCCCGCCACTTCCTCGCAAGTTCAAATCGACGCAGGTTCTGTCGTTACCCCTATGGTGAGCCGGCGCCCACCTCCTCCAACCCCTCAACTTCATTGGCATGGGGCTGAGGATGCCGCTCTCTAGCGCCGCCTTTCTGGATCTACCTCGCCGACGAGGGGCAAGAAGGGAGGCTTTTGCGCGGACTACGGCGAGGGCCGAGGTGGGTGAGGTGCGCATCGGACGGCGCGAGGGGCACGGCGGTAGGGACGGCTGCAGTGAAGGGTGGCCATTCGGAGCCAAGTTTGCTCGCACGGAGCCTGGCCAGGAAAACGGTGGATGGAATCAGCCGTTTCCTATATCCACCCTAGGAGGCCTCTCACATTCAAAACCCGACTAGAAAGTTGACCGGACAACCAAACACGCCAAACTATAGTACGTGGACCTAGCTGAAAGGCTGGCTACCCTACCAAACAGCCTCTAAGAAAACGAATCAATTGTTTGCTTGGCCTGCTTTTAGCTTTTGTACAACCACATGGAAAACACATGCGCAGACGCGCAGTAGTGATAAGCAATGAACTGTCCTGGTGCCTGGTTGTGGGTAATCTAACTGCTGCGATTTTAACCGTGTGTAAAAAAAAAAAAAAACCACACGGCACGAGCACGGTCGCCGACGGGACCAGATCAATCACAGATTCAGACACTCAAGACAGCAGAGGGTGATTGAGGGAAGAAGGTGAAAAGCGGAGGCCTGGACACTAGCCACTGCCGGTGGTCGGTGATCGCGGCCCGCCCTGCTACGTCCTGCACCACGTGACCACTCTCATGGTCTCACCTCCATGGCTCCATGACCATGATACATCCAGCTCCCTCTTCCTCTTCGGGTCTTACCCCCCACCCAGCGCCGTCTGCGGCCCACGGCGAGCCGGCAGGCATGAGACCCACCATGTGCGCGCTGCTATAATTTACCGGAATCCGATCGCACCACAAGTCCACCACGGAAGCGATCTCTCCCCGACCCCCGCCCTCGGTTCAGGGGAGTGACGCGTCGCAGGTGCTTCGGCCAAATGAGCCTCGCATGATTGGCCCGACACCAGCAGTAGCAGATCGCACCAGCCGGGGAGCTGCGGCGTGAAGTCATCATGAAACGAGAACACCCGGCGGCGAGCGGCGACTGGCGAGACGGCGCGCCGCTCCAGGAGGACACACGAGGAGTCATAGAAGGAGGGCGAGCACATGTCCGCCTGTCCGGACGCGTCCGTCCATGCGCTGCACGCGTATCGTGCGGCGGTTGCCACGAGACACGGCGCGCCGCCGTGTTATCCATGCGGAAAGCATTTGTCCGTAGATAAGCAACATGAACACCAATACACTATTACACCAAGCAAAGGCGACGACCTCATGCTGCCTTGTGATCTGGCTCCAAGGACGGGAACGGCAGATTAATAACCAAGAGCATAAAAGGAAACTGAAACGACTGTTCTAGTACTATGTCCTAATCCAAGGTTGGAGGAGATCTAAATAGCTCCGGCGGCCCAGCTCCGGATCTGTAATAACTGGAATCTGAACTGAGGAACACTGATCACTAGCAGTAATAACTACAGTACCAATCCAAGCTTGTGGCAACTGGAGTACAGACTACAGAGTGCAACTAGCACTACAGCACCTCCTAGTATCGATCGCTACAGAGTTTATTAGAGTGGGAGCAGGAGCAGTTTGGATCTAGGATCTGGGGGATCAGGTGGCGGGGACGCAGCAGCCGGGGCACCGGACGAGCCCGTTCTCGTTGCAGTCGGCGCAGGCGCGGAACCCGCCGCCGCCCTTGAGGCTGTACCGCTTGTGGCTGCCGTCGCAGGCGCCGCAGAGCACGTAGCGCTCGCCGCCGCACCGGGGGCAGGCGGCGGGGAAGGCGGTTGCGGCGGGGGCGGTCGAGGCGGAGGCGGCGGCGACGATACGGCGGAGCTCGCCGGACTCGTGCAGGCGGCGGACCTCCTCGGCGCCGCCGAGGTGGCGGCCGCCGACGAAGACCTGCGGCAGCGTGACGCGGCGGCGCTGCGGGTGCGGGAGTAGCGCCGCGAGCTCGGGCAGGAAGCCGGGGTCCATGGACAGGTCGCGCTCGTCGGCGCCGGCGCGGAGCCCGCGCAGGATGGCGCGCACGGCGCGGCAGTCCTCGTAGGTGCGGCGGACCACGCGGAGGGAGGTGAAGTAGAGCACCACGCGCCCGCTCCAGGCGCCCGGGAGGTCCCCGCCGCCGCCGGCGGGGGACGGGGAGTGAGACGGGGGCTGCTGGAGCGTGCGGAGGATGCGGAGCGCGGAGGCGGCGACGCGGATGCGGTGGAAGACGCGCGGCGACGGCGAGGTGGCGGTGGAGGACGCGGCGGTGGGGGAGTCCGGCCCGAGCAGCGACCGGAGGTCCTTGAGCGACGCGGAGGGGAAGGAGAGCCGCGGGGACGCGCCGGCGACGGGGACCAGGGCGGTGGAGGTGGCAGCGCGGTCGGAGCTGCGCGTCTTCACCCAGGACGGCCACATGGGGGATTGGGGAATGGGGATGGATGCTTCGGTGCGGTGCGGTGCGGTGCGGGCCTGCGGGGGGAACGGGGAGCGTGCGGTGTGGCGTGGGTTTTATGGGATGGCACGAGCTTTCGTTGCAAAATCCAGCCCATTGGACGTTGGAACAGCTGCTATCCGTTCGGCATCGACTCATTTACGTTACATCTGGAAATTCCAAGCGAGGGCAGCCCAACGTTCAGAAAAAAAAAAGAGCCTAGTATGTTGTTATGCCGTCCGGATTGGGACAGGGATATCCTATTCCACCACCTCATCTTATCCCCGTCCCACTCCATATACACTCATGTCCATTTTTCTATCTCTATATCCAAACATGCCATATCATCTTTGTTTGATACATTGCTCTTCACGTGTAATCTTTGTTTTAGTTCCCCATTGGGCCACGTCAACACTGAAACTGTGTCTTGGTCTTTTAAACGTTAATGATTGCAGCAGCTCGAGTAGTACCTGAGGTCTTCTAGGGTTGACTTCCGCTGGGAGCGAATTATTACGGGATTTAACGGTTTTGTTCATTCAGTGACAAGCGAGTTTTCCGCTGACAGCGAGACGTCCATGATGACTTCGTCAATCATAAAATCTGCCGGTCCAGTCTTTCGGAGGTGCTCATATACGATCATAGGGGCGAGTGTGCACACATGTGTGAACGTATGTGTTTGTACAGTGTTTCTGAAAAAATGTTAATTATTGTGTGCCAATATTTTCTCTGTTTCCTTATCACGCAAGCTTAAGGCAGACTCCAAGCCGAGCTTTGTTTTTTTACGGTCAACGAGGGAGGCTCTCCACCTAGATGTATATTGATTTTGTGGCCTCAAAATGGCCCAATAGAGAAAATACACCACTCTCAGCAACTACACTTGAAACACAACACGATCAGACACCCTCAGACACGAACAGAAGCTACATTTTCGTGTAGATGTTGTGGTTCAACTGCAGAGTTGCAAACAGCCAATTTGATTCAACACCCTACAACCAATTACGTGCTCATGCATGCGACGTGTCTCATCCAAATAATTGCACATCAGCTCCAAGTTCTTCGCATTTGTTTGTTGCTAAGTCATGCTCATCGTCAGGGGAGGAGGACCTGTTATGGCGCACTATGGCGCTCGCCATACCTTGATTTTGCCGAAAATACTCTCTAATCTTTAACCTTCCATGCTTGGAATGACCCTAGCCATGGCCGCTTCTGTCCGTCCGAGTCGAGCGACGGCGAGATGCAGAAGGAAGAAGGCATTACTGCCGCTAGCGAACCGTTTTTTGGGCTGTGGGCTGTCGCTGATCGCGTGGGCTGAAGTGGACATGTATAAACGTGAATTACCAGGCCCAGGCGGAGTGGTCGAGTACAGCCGATAGATGGGCCAGGTGGTCAGCATTTAAGGAGGATAGACGGCAGTGTGTAGTCTTCTTTTTTTTTTCTTTTCGAGAGAACTCGCTATGCAGTCTTACTGCAAAATCAGAACAACTAATGTTTCAAAGTTCAAACCTTCAACATAGCCACACAAAAAGGCTTCGTATAGAGTGCAGCTAGGCTCTAGGTGCGAGTTTTGAATTATGCAAGCACATGCTCTAGGTGCGAGTTTTGAATTATGCAATGCCGTAGCCTGTAGACCTAGGCTCGAATTGTCTGGAGAACCACTACTTTGGTTGCTGCTTCACACTCATTCAAGGAAAATACACTCGGCAGCAAAAAAAAAATATATATATATATATAAACTCATTTTATGCATCTAATCTTTTACTGGTACGAATTGTGCACCCAAAACTCAATGGATAGGATATCCACGTCATCCGTTAACCCGCTAACCGTCCGATCGGCCGAGCTTGCAATCTAGGCCATTCGTTGCCAGATCGGTACGGGTCTCCGCCCGCTATGTGGACCCGAAAGCTCTCGAACATTCGCGGGTCCATGTTTATCCCCTACGCCCACGACCGCGAGTGCTGAGTATAGATGGCCAATCGTGCCGCCCGGCACGGCACGGCACGAGCACGGCCGAGGCCCGGCACGGCAGGCACGATTACATAACCGTGCCGTGCCGTGCCGCCCGCCGTGCTAAACCTCAGGCACGAGCACGGCACGGTCCATGCGTAGCCGTGCCGTGCCGGCCCGTAGGCACGAACGTGCCGTGCTAGCCCGGGCCCGGCGCATATTGACCACACAGGCAGAATACATGCAGTTCAAAAACACACACATATTCATCATCCAAGCAATCACATGTTCAAAGGCAATTCAAAAGACACAGAAATCAACTGAATTTGAGCTGGTGCAATGGCTGCCTCATTAAAAACCTATCTAGGTAAAACTCACACCTCGTGAGAAACCCTAGATAGGAAAAGAGTACAGCCCAGCTCATATAATTATTAAAGTTCAACAAGTTCATCAGGAGTTCAACAAGTTCATCACAGGGATACATAGCCATGCAAGGCTCATAAACGCCACACAGGGCTCAATCAGCTCATTACAAAGCCACACAGGGCTCAAATTTGGTCTCCATCAAGGAACATGTCTTCAAATGCCTCCAACGTAGCTTTGTTCTTGGCGGTGTGTTGCGTCCTAGCATCTGCTTCCTCCCAGTCCTTGACGAGGGATAGCATTTCCACCATGCTGGGAGCAAGCCGACGCCGTCGCTCCTCGATTACCCTGGACACAAGGCTAAATGCAGATTCTGAACTCACAGTTGAGATAGGAACAGAAAGAATATCTTTTGCTAAGATTGACAGAACTGGATAAGTAATTTTACGGTCAAGCCACCAGTCCAAGATATCAAAATCATCATCAAATTTCTGGACAGTGTCACTGTCCAGATATGATGACAATTCTGTACCTGCAATCCCAACATTAGTACTTGCTGCATGAAGCAAAACACTAGCAGATGTTTTTCTAGACAGTAGAGAGGGGTTGGATAAAAGGTTCATAGGATTGGCACCAAGTCCAGGAGCATTAGCTAGACCAGAGTTACCTGTGCCTGAACCAAATACCAAATTCCATGCATATTTGCTCTTACCTTCACCGGGAGTAGAGTTAGAAGCTCTCTGCAACTTAGCACCACCAAATTTATCATCATATTTCTTAAACAAATCAAACAGACCAGCCCTTACAGTTGTTAAATAATCAGAGTAATTCTTGCAGTTTAGCTTA
Organism: Paspalum notatum; assembly: GCA_022530915.1. Lineage (NCBI taxonomy): Eukaryota > Viridiplantae > Streptophyta > Magnoliopsida > Poales > Poaceae > Paspalum > Paspalum notatum. The sequence goes on from CM039692.1 coordinate 34,434,205, forward strand.
GATAAAAGAAAGAGTACATTATTGAAACCTCTCAACTTAGCTCTAGGATCTAATATGAATGCAAAACAACAGAGCAGAGGTATTTCTCCCCAATACTTTTGGAACTTCTCTTTCATAGGTGCTACTGCAGGACCAAGTAAGTTATCATGCTCATATTCATTCAAGTGTGTAAGCATGCTTAAAATGTGATGCAACATCAAAGGGGATGTAGGGTAGTAGATACCAGACGTGACAACAGTAGAATCATAGAACCTTTCAAGAAATTCTAAGATTTTTTCACCCACATACCAATGATCATTAGTTAAAAGTGCACCCTCTTCCTTTTGGGGATAGTGGGTCTGTATGAACACATCAAAGGTGCTCTTGTAAGGTATGAGATGCTTTAGCATTAGATAGGTGGAGTTCCATCTCACATCCATATCTAAACCAAATTTACGAGGGCGTACACTCATAGCAATACAAAAACTCTTATATGCAGCAATCCTTTGGTTGGATGAGTTTAAAAAGGATATGGCACTTCTAAAATCATCAAGGTAAGGTTTTAGCACATCAAATGCAGACTTAACAAACAGGTTAATGATATGGCAGCCACAGCGTTGATGCATTAACAAAGGGCCAACATAACCAGAAAGCAGAGGTTTAAGTGTGTCCATTGCTGTAGTGTTTGAAGATGCATTATCTAAAGTGATGGAGAATACCTTATTAGTCAAACCATACTCCCCTAGCACAGTTGAAATGCGCTCTGCTATGTTGCTACCAGAGTGAGAACAATCAATTAACCTCATAGCAAGGATCCTTTTTTCTAATTCCCAATCAGAATTAACAAAATGAGCAACTACACTAAGGCAGTTCTCCTTAGCATTCCCAGACCAAATATCAGAAGTCAATGCAACACATGACACAGATTTCAACCTTTCAGCAAGTTTAGCATGTTATTCTTTGAAATATTTTTCAATATCTCTAGTGGTTGTTTGCCTAGAGACATTAACATACCTAGAGTTATGAGCAGTCTTAATGTATTCCTCAAAGGCTTCAGATTCACCAAAACATAATGGAAGATCTAATCTAGCAATCAAACGACATAACTGAACACGAGCAACATCTGCAGAGTACTCCCAATTAATCACAGTACCATCAGCATTGAACCTAAGCATAGACTGATGCCCGGCACGGCCAATGCCATGCCACAGCTTGCATTTTTCTGCGTGACGAGACAAATGACCAGTATCACCAGAAGAATGAGCACTAAGCTCCTTTTTGCAATAATGGCAACGGGCAGCAACCCTTACCTGCACGCCGTTCACGGTTTCAAAGATCTCGTCCATGTCCTCCCATACGGGAGAGGTGGACTTTCTCTTCCGCCCGGTGCTCTTAGTCGTGGACGTAGTCGCGGCGGCACCACCAGGTTCTCCATTGGCGTCGGGCTAGACCCTTTCCGGTCCATCGCCAACGTCAATTGGAGCATCGGGCGTCTCGCCGAACAGATCGTCCCGACCAGCTTCCCCATCATCCTCGTCGTCCGGCACCACACCCATCAACACGAGCTCGTGGTTGGTGGAGGTCGGATCATACCGACGCTCCATGCCGGCGCGCCGGTTCCTCACGGCCTAGGAGCAAAACATGGAGACAGACAACAGAGGATAGTAAGTACAGTGAAATCCAAGAAAAATCCGAACATAGAGCGAGAGAGGAAGTACTAACCGAGGCCGGAGCACCAGTTCCGCCGGCAAACAAGACCCACGAGCAACGCGTAGACAAGTATATCCGGAAACGACAGAGGAGATTGAGATTGGAGGATAGAGGATAGTGAGATTAGATGGCCAAACGGGCACGGCACGACCACGACGGCGCAGATCCAGTCCACCGCTCACCGAAGAACACGGTGAATCGCTGGATCTGGATCACGTCATAGCGAGAGCCAAGAGAGAGGAGGAGATGCCACTTACCGACGACGGCAAAGGGTGGAGAGGCGCCGATCTGCGTCGTTCGGAGGCCGGCGGGGTGGAGAAGCGCCGATCTGCGTCGTTCTGGGACGGGACGAAGTGGAGAGGAGGCCGGAGCGGCGGCTAGGGTTCGAGGCGAAGTCGGGAGCGGTGGCTAGGGTTCGAGGTGAGGCGGACGAGAGAATGGGGAATGGGGCTAGGGTTCGGCCGGGGCGGCTGCGGTGTATTTATACCCCCGTGCCGTGCCGTGCCTTCGTGGGCCTCGCGGGCCTCCCGTTGTAGTCGGGCCGTGCCGGGCTGGCACGCCGTGCCTCGCTCTCGGCCCAGGCACGGCACGATGCACGGGCCGTGCCGGCACGGGCACGGATGGGCTTGTGCCGTGCCAACCCACGGCACTATGAGGCGGGCCGTGCCTCGGGCCGGCACGCCGGACCCGGCCCATCTGGCCATCTATAGTGCTGAGCAGGCCCAGTGACGGCTCCGCCTGCCCATGCGGCCATGCCCCTGGGCTGCCGCGGCTGCGACCGGCGAGTTCGAGTGCGCCGCGGCCTCCGGCGAGTGCCAGTGCGCCGCCGGCCGCCGCTCCTGCTCGCGTCACCTCCTTGCCCATCGCTGCCCCTCCTTGATCGCAAGCACAGCCAGCCGCCACTCCTGTTCGCGTCATCTCCTTGTCCTCCGCCGGCGCCGGAGCGTCGGCCGCGCTGAGAACCGACCGCTCGGCCGCTCGGAGCTGCGTTGGCCGCCCCGCAATGCGCCGCGCACCGCCACCGGAGCCGCGCCGGCCGCTCGAGCACTCGGAGGCGCGACGGTCGCCAGCTCCGCGCCGCGCCGCGCGCCGGCCTCTCGAGCGCTCGGAGCCGCGACGGCCGCCCGAGGTGCGGCCCGTGCCGGCCGCCGCGCGCCGGCCGCCTGAGAGGCTAGGAACCGCGCCGGCCGCCCGAGCTGCGCCCCGCCCCACGCTGCACGCTGGCCGCCCGGAGCCGATTCGGAGGACGAATTGAAGACGCCCACCGAGAGCGGCGACGGCGCGAGCGCTTGGTCGAGGCGGGCGTGGGCCACGCGTTGGCGTCATCGAGCGCCTCGAGGTCCAGCCGCATCGCGATGGCCACGACCTCCTTGGTGTCGAGCGCGGCCTGGAGGCCGCAGGGCCCCCGGCTACGGGCGTTGGGGACAGGGTCGCGGATGCGATGATGGCCATGCTCACACACACGCTGAAAAGCTCGAGTCCTCGGTGCGCTCCCAGTCCTAGCACAAGGAGGAGCTCACGCATAAGGGGTACAGCATCAAGCCGTTGTGAACAAGTGCTGTGCGCCACCCTCGCTTCAGATTTCTTCCCCGCCGCTGGAGCCGCAAGCAGCGCGTGCTGCCCGGCGTCCTGCACGCACCGTCGACACTGCCACCGTAAATGCCAAAATCTATTCGGCTCTTGCCTCTTGGCTAATGCATTTTTTGTACTGATACATGTCCTGTATTTCCTGGCTTCTAACCTTCTACTACAAGCACTACACTAGAAGAGATATTAATGTATTAATATCACATTCCTATACACCGCTCCTTCCATACAAGGAGATTCATGGTGATCTTCCTCTGTTGTTGTGGAACCATGACTGAAGAGAACAAGAGCCATCTGCAGCTGAATGAGCGGATCATAGCATCCCTTTCAAGGCAATCAGTCAGGTAAGTACATTCTTTTTTGCATTGCAGTAGGACTATGGTTCTCAAGTGAATACTTAAAAATTTTTAAATATCGGGAGCTGGGTTCCTAGCAGTTAATCATCCTGGAAAGTGAAGCAGACTAATTGCATTACTTTTAGATGCATCAAAACTTCAGAAATCAGAACCTCATACTCGCAGTTATTCATCCTCGATAGTGAATCAGATTAACTGCATCACTTTCAAATGCATTAAAACTTCAGAAATCAAAACCTTATACTCGCACGTTGCTTAGATCACAATAGCGAAGTACAAATTATCTGTTAGAATTTAAGCTTGTTGGAATCAATTTCATCTCCAAACATTGTTAATTGTAATGACAGTTACTATGGTGATTTGCTGTTATATGCAAAGTGAAATAGTAACTGTGATGAGTTCCAAACTTCCAATAGGAGTGCGTCAAAATTATACCGTAAAATAAAAACCATTTGCTATGGAAATCTTATGAATTTCTTTAGAGATGTTACTAAAATCTATGACAATACTTGGCAATTTAAATGAAATCATCGAATATGCAAACTGATAACCAGGTCATGCACAATTCTCAAGTGTTGTGTTCCTATTTTCCCAAAGATAGATTGGGCCGCCAACCTAGCCGTGGGCGCGGCAACGCCGTGCCCTGTGTTTCTAGTCAGAAGGAATTCTCTCACCGGGCTCCTAAGTCATTAAGTAGATTGGAGTTCCCATTTTCCTGCATAGCTGAGCTCTCGTCTTTTTGTCTCTCATTAATTCGTTCTCCACATGAATAGGATGGCCGGTCATTGACCATTTCTGCAATAGAAAATGTGCAGCCTATTGGTGCATCATCAGATCGCTTCTCTTCACAAAGTAGAATCTACAAAGGAAAAACAACAAGCAGATGATATAAGCCATGGATGATGCAGATGCAGAAGGTGAATAGGAAAAATAAAATCCAAAGGTGTGAATAAGAAATGAGAGTAGATGCAGAGGATCTATGGCAGGCGACGACTGAACCAATGGAGGCGGGCAGGGCGGCAGGAATGCGGGACGCGATGGATCCGGCGCCATGGGGGCCCGAGTGGCGAGACAGGAGGAAGATGGAGGCACACAATGGAAGAAATAACGTGGGATGTAGGCGGGTGAAAAAAATTAATAAAAATAGGGTAGTTGATATAAAATATGAGATATGGATTATGACGAGTGCGGGAATTGTGTTGTATATCACGGAATCTCGATGATTAGGACAAAATATTATTCCTAGAATAGAGAAATAGAGTACCACGGTTGTGGGTAGCCTAAGAGCGGATTTTGAGCCTAATCGCTGCAACCTTTTTACGTGAATGCTGCAGCTACTACTGCAAATTTGCAATGTACAACACTCTCCTTTAGACGATCGTAGGAATTTCACGTGAATTGTGCGGAAATTTCAAAGGAAACAATTCAATTTCGCATGGAAAACGAAGGAAATAAAAAAAATCATGTCTTCCAAAGGGACCCTCACTGTGGATTTGACAGCACTAGCTGCAGCTAGCTCTGCAGTGAGAGGGGGTAGAATCAGAAAAATAAATGGGGTGAGGAATGGAGGAATTCCTAATGAATCTGCGTGGAAGACGAGAACTCTGTGTTCAAGAGAGGGGAAGTTTGTTCAGAGCTCCAATACTGAGGGCCTATTTGAAACAAGGAAACCAAAACAGAGAAATGGAAAAAAAATAGAGGAATGAGATAGTGTGAAAAGTGAAAAACTATAGGATTTTAAAACGCAGGAATGTAAACTTTGAGCTGTTTGGAATACAGGAAAATGAGTGGAGGAGGTTGTAAGAGGGAGTGGGAGCAAAAATTCTTTCCATTGGGTTGGAATGGATATTTTATTTCCTTCATTTTGCATGGAAGAGCAATCCATTTCATAGGAAAGAAAACATCCATTCCTCCATTCCAAGCACTATGTGACGTAAATAAAACATAGGAATTTGATTTCTTTGAAATTCCTTCCACCCAAACAAGCCCTGAATAACTACACTCGTCTCTGTGTCCCAACCACATAACTGATCCATCCATCAGGTAATGACCCACCAGTACCCTTGCTCATGAGTCATGACTGTTCCCAAGTGGGCGCGAACGCGATGTAGAGGAGGCAGCGTCCGGCCTGATCGACAGCAGCAGAGGAGGCAGTATGGTCAGTGGTGCATACAGAATTACAGAGACGACCGATGAAGTGACGAGTGATCTGGATCTGAAGGCAAGAAAAGGAGAGCTCAGCCAGAAAGGCCAAAACCAATGGACAAGATGAGTAATGCAGGAAGCAAGGGTGGGGCGCTGGCGGGGAAGGGGGAACGTCCGACGTTTCGGACACTCGGGGTCCATCCAACTCACATGCATGCAGACATGGTGCCTTCTGCGTTTGGAGTGGATGGCTGCTGGACGAGGTCACGAGGACGACGCGGGGGCTACGCTAGATACGGATTTGCTAAAATTGGGACCATTGGATGCTTTCGGACAACATCCTATGCAATTTTAGCTCGGATATATATTTCTATACATGGATCGCTGGTTAACCAGCTTAATTTGTAGAAAATCCATCTACGAACGCCCCGCCTGGTCAGGATAAATAGGTGCGTGTGTCAGTTAGTTTGTCCTCAAGCATCGACATGGTACCAATTAATGGCGACGTCAAGAACAGCAATGGCTTCAGGCCTCCTCCTGTGGCTGCTCCTTGTGCATTGTGGTAATAAGCATTATATCCAGCGGAGTCTCTGCCTCCCCTTCTTGACGATAGATGTAATTAATCTCCTGTCTTCCATGAGCTGTGTCTAATCTGTCTACCATTGATCTGCAGGCATGGCGCCATGCGTCCTGGCAAGCGCCGACGATTGCTGGACCGGTAGCCCTCAGGCTCCTCTGTGCGCGTATGACGACAAGTGCCAGGCCTACTGCAAGGAGCAGGGCCAAGCGAGCGGGCGCTGCCATAAGATGTTGATGAACCCGACGGACAGGTGTGAGTGCCTGCTCCCCAACTGCCTTTTATGAGGCTGTCCGCGTCCTCCGTCTCCTCTAAAAGGATCTCTATATCTCATTTCTCCACGTCTCTACATCGCCTGCCGTTGTGTAATTGGCTACTAGCTAGTGCAGCAGCTTTTCTTTACATTCCATTTGGGAAATAAAGGGTAGGAGTATATCCTGCTAGTTTCTTCGTTTTTTTCTACTCTCTTTCTTAATAGTATTTGTTTTTATCAAAGGTAAGAAAAATAGTTCAATGGGCCGAAACAGAGGGCTATGCTTGATATGGCCCAGTCGATACATATCTTCCGGGCTCCGGCCCTAGTCCATCGCACGCACCTGGTGGGATGGGGGCCCAGCCTATCGAACGTGCTCGGCCTTGGAGGCGGTTAAAATCGGAATGGGCCGAGCTACCATACAAACTCTTCTAATAAGTTTGCGAGGGAAAGACATGGGAAAAAAAACAAGGAATGCGTTTGCCGGGAGTCGAACCCGGGTCTATTGCTTGGAAGGCAATTATCCTAACCGTTGGACTACAAACGCTATCTGACGTGGATAATTAGAATAGCCTAATCCCTGATATACACATGTTCCGTGGCATGCTTACCACGGTTCCTTTGGGATCACTTCTTTACACAGGCGCCAGACCCCGAAAGCAGACAGGGTGAAAGCACGCAACTTTGGGAATAATGCAGCCCTTTCACTGTTGGAAAAAGAAGCCTGCGGCTCCTAAAAGAAATTCCCCTCTGCGCTCCGCTTTCGTGTACTTCAGCTTCTTAGGCTATACCCAACCCCTTCCCCAAACATCTCCCCCCAAATAATGTGCGTAATTAATTCGGATACTATAGCAGAGATAAGGGTAGTTGGAACAGTGGATGGAGATGGATGACAGGGGAATGGTTGGGTGTAGCCTTACCCTCACCCCCACGTCCGTCCTCGAATGGAAACGGTTGCCACCCTCTCTCCCTTCCGCCGCTGCCGTCGGGACAATACTGTATGGCAATATGCCCATGCATCTTTGGTTCCCCTCTCAAATCCCAATCATTTTCCAGGGCCCCCCGCCCGCGCACGGATGCGCGCCAAGTGGTCAAGCGAAGATGCCGCCGGCCGGCAACGGCAACTCAGCAAGAGCACCCGCCACCCGCCTAGATCTTCTCAGGTAGCTACAACGCGATTCCAATTCCGTAGACCACTAGCACCACCTGGGCACACAGTGCAGCCTCGCCCCGCCAAACCAGCCTGACAGTGACTGGGCGCGCTGAAACCGTGGGTGCGTGGATGCAGAACACCGGAAAGCTATCTGAATTGGTAGTAGGAGGAGGAGGACTGGGAGGAGTACATCGATCCATCAGTGGATCCACGTTCAGATCTCAACTTGCGGTCACGATCAACTGGCTGGGCAGTGGGCAGACGCATACGCTTGACGCATTGCGTTGTGTATTGGATCCGTGGCAGATCAATCCGATTGCAGATGCAGGTGTGGCCAACTGTGCCAGGCCAGGTGCTGTACGAGTACACCCAAAGCGGTTTACGAGCTTCCGGTTCCAGCGTGGCGTAGAGAAACGCTGACCTGACTAAAAAAATTAGAATTGGGCGTGGAATGACAGGTACGGTGCTACTGCTACCACAAGGTCAATTTCGCCGCCGGTTGTTTGAGCGGCTTGTTGTCAAGTTGGGCGACGTGACATGCATGCAAGCTTATCACTCGCCCAGCCTCACAGGTAGACATGGGCCATGGCTACCGCCATTTATACGATCCGGGCCGGGGGTCGTCTCGGAGAAACTAGTAGCGATAGCGCAGGGAATGTCGCTGTACAGCGAGCTGCATGCAACATGTATATCTCTCGAACCAAACGCATCATTTATCGCTATCGTCATCGTTGTCTTGGGCGGGGTCCAATTGAAGTAAGACCATTTTTATCTATCCACTATTCATTTACTATTTGAATTAATTTTCTTTTTGTTTACAATAATACTATATTGTATAAACATATCTGCAAGGTAGATTTTCTTGCAGTGAGCACTGATATAATGCGCGTGGCGGTCAGATCACCTGAGGAACTGGTTACTGGTGCTAGTGCCGCCGTACGTGTGCCGACGACGCCGGACTCAGCGACACGGTCCGGCTGGTTCCGTGCGACTGTGCGAGCGCATCATCGATCGCTGGCATGATTCTGCTGTTGTCCTGCGCGTATTATGCTGCACCCCATGCTATTGGAGAGCTAGCATCTGGGCATGCATGAAGGGTTCATTATGTGTGGCTCGAGGGACATGGTAGCTGTTCTTGCGCATGCATGTATTATGCTAACATCAACAGCGTGTGTATCCTGCCTTTTATCTCATACTCTATTTCAAACTTCACTCCGCGAACAATCAATTCTACATTGTAAAACAGTACTTTCTACATCCATATACACGGTCCGGTGACCTTACCCAATGGATGATGGATGGCACAATGGCACGGCACGCTCGATCATGAAAGCTCGATCGCTAGCGCATGCTTAGTGCTTACACATCATCGAAAACCTGTCGAGGCTAGTGACCGCCGAAAATAGGCAAAACAGTTTCGGCAGTCTGAAACCGCCAAAAATAAAGCTTTTGCCGCTGAAAATTATTATTTTTGGTGGAAAATGCTTTATTTTCGGCGGGATTTGGTCGCCGAAAATTATCTGGATTCCTGTAGTGCGTCAGATAATATGCATATGTTTGTTGCTCTTAATAATTATCCACCCGATCCCAGATGGCTCTAGCAGTACAGTTTGTTGATCATTAAGGGAAAATGAGTGTCCGGCCCGATCGAGTGCATGTGTACAGTGTACTACACATGTTCATTTGGGTCATCACTCAACCTAAATCCAGGTGTTTTGCTAAGGCCTGGAACACTTAGGGCACGTAGCCTGGTAGCTCCCACTGAATTATTATTATACTAGCGGTTTCTAGCGGGCCGAGATAGAGGCGTGGAAGTATTTAGTAAGTCTACGGAGGTGTTTGGATTAAGGGATAATATGTTATCCAAAGGTGTCTATAGACAAACGTATTATCTTTGGAACCAAGATGTATGCCCTAGATTCTTTGTTCCTTGTGCTGGAATAATGATGCTGTTCTGAGGATGGCCCATCACCTAGAGTGCCAGCGCTCCAACGGCAACATGACTGACTGCTGAATGGATGGGTCTCCGCTGCCGTAGCCCTGTGCCACTGGCAGGTGGGTCCGGTCACACCTGGCAGGAGCCAACGGCAGCGGGACACACCTGCTGAATCATCTGCTTCTTCCATGCATGGGGCGGGCCCTGACGGCCTGAGCCTTGTTGAATATATGGGCCAAGCCCATCTATTTAATCATAGAAAATCTCAAAGGCCCATATGTATATGCAAAGAGAGTGTGGAACCTTTAGTCTCACCTTGCTAGTGAAAGGGGAGTTTCACCTACTTAAATATGGGAACTCTTCCCTTCCCACTAAGTCATGGTGTGGAGGGAGAAAGGAAGACCACGCGCGCTCGCCTCGCCGGGCTCGGGGCGATGGGCGCGGTCACGCGGCACCTGCGTGAATGGTCCGCCGAAATCCGGATCCTGACCTTGCGGGTGAGCGACTTCCTTTGTCGTGATCGCGACACGAGATTGGGTCGTCGGGTCCTATATAAGCAGCCTACCGGCACCACCAAAAGATACACCAGAAAAACCTAGTGTTTTGCCAACGCTTGCTACTGCGCCGCCTTCATAGTTCTCTCCATCCTGCCGCTGACGTACATCTGCGAACGGGAGAGCAGGTCTCCGGAACCCTTTGCCTCTCGAGCTTCTGCACCGGGAGAAGGCGAATAAGGTTTTTGGGAAGCGTTTCGCGCGACTGCTCGCTGTCTTCACCGTACAGTACCCGCGATGTCCACGACACGGTCATCATCAATATCGTCCCCAGTACGGAATCGGCTCTAACTGCCGACATGTATAAACAGATCTATCCAATCTGTTTATTAATTAGATCTGTGAGATCTTTGTTGTGGTTTTTCTATCTAGTATGTTAGATGAGTACATGCTAGTTTATGCTATGATTTGCATGATTTACTTTCGGAAATTAATTCGGATATTGTCTAATTTCTCAACAATTCAAAAACCTTATTGTAGACAATTTCCTGAATTATCAATGGCTGTGTTTGCTGATGCACTGAAATCGGAAAAATTCTCTGGTGTGCACTTCAAAAGGTGGCAAATCAAGTGCAGCCTCTGGCTTGAGGCTATGCATGCATGTGTTCTGGGTAAGTAAAGGCAAACCAGAGGGTGATCTCTCAGATGCAGATCTGCAGAGATTTACCAAGGCCAGTACTCTCTTCAGGGGAGCCATACTGAGTGCTCTTACCGACCGTCTGGTTGATGTGTATATGCACATAAAAGACGGAAAAGAGTTGTGGGATCCACTGGAAGCTAAGTTTGGTGCATCTGACGCTGGCAGTGATCTGTATATCATGGAGAGCTTTCATGACTTTAAGACGGTCAATGACAAATCAATTGTCCAGCAAGCTCATGACATATAGTGCATTGCTAAGAAACTCGAAATCCTTAAGTGTTCTCTTCCTGATCCATTTGTGGCTAGTTGCATTATTGCAAAACTTCCTTCCTCATGGAGGAATTTCACCACAGCTCTGAAGCATAACAGGACTAAGATATCAGTTGAAGAACTGATAGCGTCCCTTGATGTGGAAGAGAAGGCTCGGGCTAAGGACACTAAAGGAAGTGAGGGTCACTCAGTTGCCAATACGGTTCAGAATCGGAGGAACCAAAGCAAGGGAAAAGGGAAGTTCAAGCCTAACATGATTACCAACTTCAAAAAGAAGAAGAACAAGGCTAAGTTGCCCTGCTTCACGTGTGGTGAACTTGGGCACTTTTCCAAAGACTGTCCAGAGTGTGCAGACCGTCGAGGGAAAAGAGGTGGCAATGGACAATCGTCCAAGACTGTCAATGCTGTGACTGCTAGCAAAACTGGAGATGCAGGGTATGGTAATTTACCTACCGTTCTTTCAGTTATTCAATCTTTCGATTGGTGATTGATACGGGTGCTAATGTTCATGTGTGTTCTGACATCACTATGTTCTCTTCTTACCAGGTCACAAGAGATTGCAACGTCTTGATGGGGAACGGGTCCGCTGTTTCTGTTCTTGGCACTAGTACGGTGGATCTGAAGTTTACTTCGAGAAAGATCGTGCAGCTGAAGATCGTGCAGCATGTCCCCTCCATGAACAAGAATCTCGTTAGTGGCTCCCTTCTATTGAGAGATGGGTTTAAGGTAGTGTTAAAGTCCAATAAAATAGTTGTGTCGAGACATGGTTTATTTATTGGTAAAGACAATATTAGCGGAGGCTTGTTCTGCTTATCTCTTTTGGATTTTAGCAATAAGTGTGTGAACCATATTTGCGGTGGTGTTAATGATGATGCGAGTCTTTGGTATGATTGTTTATGTCACGTTAATTTTGGTCTTATGAAACAGCTTTTCAGCATGAGTTTAACTTCGAGTTTCACTTTTGCCAAAGGTTCTAAGTGCCATAGTTGTGTGCAATCTAAGCAACCTCGGAAGCCTCACAAGGCTGCTGAGCCGAGGAACTTGGCACCTCTAGAACTCATACATTCTGATCTATGCGAAATGAATGGTGTGATGACAAAAGGTGGAAAGAGGTACTTCATGACTTTGATTGATGATGCGACTAGATTTTGCTATATTTATTTGTTGAAATCTAAGGACGAAACGTTAGACTACTTTAAAATCTATAAAGCTGAATTTGAAAATCAACTAGAGAGAAAGATTAAACGTCTTAGGTCTGATCGTGGTGGCGAGTATTTTCCTAAAGTCTTTGATGATTTCTGTGTGGAACATGGTATTATTCATGAGAGGTCGCCTCCCTATTCTTCCGAATCTAATGGGGTTGCCGAGAGGAAAAACCGTACATTGACTGACTTGGTGAATTCCATGTTAGACACTGCTGGTTTATCTAAGGCATGGTGGGGGGAGGCTTTATTGATTTCTTGTCATGTCCTAAATAGAGTTCCTAATAGAAATAAAGATAAAACTCCTTATGAAGAGTGGATTGGGAGGAAACCATCACTTTTTTACCTTCGTATTTGAGGATGCTTGGCAAAAGTTAATGTGCCTATTAACAAAAAGCGCAAGTTAGGACTAAGACGGTGGATTGTATCTTTTTGGGATATGCTCATCAGAGCATTGCTTATAGATTCTTAGCAGTAAAATCTGATGTGCCTGATATGTATGTTGATACTATTATGGAGTCTCGTGATGCTACATTTTTTGAGAATATATTTCCTATGAAAGATATGCACAGTACTTCTAGATTTTCTTCTGAGATAACTCCTGAACTTAATGCACCAACTGAAACTTTTGAACCACCACGTGAAATAAGTCCAGAGGGGGATAACAATGAAACTCCGAGAAAGAGCAAGAGACAAAGGGTTGAAAAATCCTTTGGCAATAATTTTATTGTATACCTCGTGGATGATACTCCTATGTCTATTAGTGAGGCGTATGCATCTCCAGATGCAGATAATTGGAAAGAAGTTGTTCAGAGTGAGCTGGACTCTATTCTCTCCAATGGAACTTGGGAGTTGACCGAACGGCCTTATGGTTGTAAACCAGTAGGCTGTAAGTGGGTGTTCAAGAAAAAGCTTAGGCCTGATGGTACTATTGAGAAGTACAAGACGAGGCTTATGGCCAAGGGTTATACCCAAAAAGAGGGCGAAGACTTCTTTGATACTTACTCACCTGTTGCTAGAATGACTACTATTCGTGTACTGCTTTCCCTGGCTGTTTCATATGGTCTTATCATTCATCGAATGGATGTAAAGACAGCTTTCCTTAATGGAGAGTTGGAAGAGGAGATTTATAAGGAACAGCTTGATGGGTTTGTAGTAAAGGGTCAAGAGAGCAAAGTATGTAAGTTATTGAAATCTTTGTACGGCCTGAAACAAGCGCCTAAGCAATGGCATGAGAAGTTCGACACCACCTTAACATCAGCGGGCTTTGCCGTTAATGAAGCAGATAGTTGTGTGTACTATCGCTATGGTGGGGGCAAAGGGGTTATATTGTGCCTGTATGTTGATGATATATTGATTTTTGGCACAGACATTGACGTGATCAATGAGGTCAAGTCTTTCTTTTCAACGAAGTTTGATATGAAAGATCTGAGAGAAGCAGATGTGATTCTAAACATCAAGCTTATTAAGGATGAGAGTGGGATTACTCTTTCTCAAACCCACTGTGTAGAGAAGGTCTTGAGCCGGTTCGGCTATATAGACAGCAAGCCTTCTCCCACTCCTTATGATCCCAGTGTGACATTGAAAAAGAATAAGAGAATTGGTGTAAACCAATTAAAATATTCTCAGGTTATTGGTTCGCTCATGTACCTTGCTAGCGCTACCAGACCCGACATATCATTTGCTGTGAGCAAATTGAGTAGGTTCATGTCCAACCCAGGTACAGATCATTGGCATGCATTTGAAAGGGTTATGTGCTATTTGAAGGGAACAATGAGTTATGGTATTCACTATTCAGGGCACCCTGCTGTGCTCGAAGGATATAGCGATGCGAACTGGATATCTGATGATGAGCTATATGCCACAAGTGGATACGTGTTTATGCTTGGTGGTGGTACCGTGTCATGGAGGTCTTGCAAACAGACTATTTTGACAAGGTCAACTATGGAGGCTGAGCTAGCTGCTTTAGATACAGCGTCTGTAGAAGCAAATTGGCTACATGAGCTCTTGATGGACTTGCCAGTGGTTGAGAAACCAATACCGGCTATTCTTATGAACTGTGACAATCAGACTGCGATTGCCAAAGTGAACAGTGATAAGGAAAAAGCGAAGTCCTCAAGACATGTTAGAAGACGAGTTAAATCTGTCAGAAAGATGAGACACTCCGGAGTGATAAGTGTGACTTATATTCAAACTGAGAAGAACCTAGCAGATCCCTTTACGAAGGGACTATCACGTAATGTGATAGACATTGCATCGAAAGAGATGGGTTTGAGACCTATTTAAGTTGCAATAGTGGAAACCCAGTCTTTGTGATCGGAGATCCCGTGAATTAGAATCTGGGTAATAACAAGCTATCGGTGAACTGAGGAGAGTGGCTATTAACCCTTTCTATGTGAAGATGCAACACTCTCAAAAACTGTATGGTAGGATGACTTTATGTCTTAATGTGTTTCTGTTGGTTTTTAACTAAGCAAAGATGCTGTCCTATAGAGCATTCTTAAAAGAACACACCTATATGAGCATGACTGTAAAACGTCGCAGTCTATGAGATTTGGGTGATCTCTAGTAAGCTCATGAAGAGACCAGGGAGTACGACGCATATGCTCCACCCGCGGAGGGGACTACTGGCAGTCACGTACTAGTTATGACTTTAAGTGAAACTTGTTTGCACAAAACTTGCAATTCAAGGCATAGTCCATTGTTCAAGTTGTTAATGAGTGTAACTTGAAGTTCTAGACAGAAGTTCAACTTCACAGTCTCTGCTGAAACACTGGTATATAAACAGTAGTAAGCATTGGCAAATCTCAAAATGGGCATTTGAGATCTGGTGGGCGATTGTTGAATATATGGGCCAAGCCCATCTATTTAATCCTACAAAATCTCAAAGGCCCATGTGTATATGCAAGGGGGGTGTGGAACTTTTAGTCCCACCTTACTAGTGGAAGGGGAGTTTCACTTACTTAAATATGGAGACTCTTTCCTTCCCACTAAGTCATAGTGTGGAGGGAGAAAGGAAGACCACATGCGCGCGCTCGCCTCGCCTCGCCTCGCCGGGCTCGGGCCGGGGCGATGGGCGCGCGGCACCTGCGTGAATGGTCCGCCGAAATCCGGATCCTGACCTTGCGGGTGCGCGACTTCCTTTTGCTCGCAAGTTTTGGTTTCCTTATCTGATTTGACTTGGCTGTCAAGTACAGGAATCTGCATCCGATCGAGATCGTGATCGCGACACGAGATTGGGTCGTCGGGTCCTATATAAGCAGCCTACCGGCACTACCAAAAGATACACCAGAAAAACTTAGAGTTTTGCCAACGCTTGCTACTGCACCGCCTTTATAGTTCTCTCCATCCCGCCGCCGACGTGCATCTGCGACCGGGAGAGCAAGTCTTCAGAACCCTTCGCCTCTCGAGCTTCTGCACCAGGAAAAGGCGAATAAAGTTTTTGGGAAGCGATCCGAGCGACTGCTCACTGTCTTCACCACGGGTCGGCCGTCTTCTTCCGCTGCCGGAGGCTATCGCCGCCGACTTCTTCACGGGCTTCTACATCATGCTGCGTACAGTACCCGCGACGTCCACGACACGGTTATCGTCAACATCGTCCCCAGTACGGAATCGGCTCTAACTGCCGGCAGGTATAAACAGATCTATCCAATCTGTTTATTAATTATGATCTGTGAGATCTTTGTTGTGGTTTTCTATCTAGTATGTTAGATGAGTACATGCTAGTTTATGCTATGATTTGTATGACTTACTTTCAAAAATTAATTTGAATATTGTCTAATTTCTCAACAATCCTCGCTCAAAGTCACCGTTCATTCTGCGCTAGCCAAAAAGTGCCCTGGCCTATCGTTTCTTTTCCATAACCACCTCCTCACCTGTCCTTGTTGATGTGTGGAGTCTGTCTATACATCAAGCAGGTGTTGGAATGCATTCCAACACCTGAATTTCTGACCATTAGATCTTAAATGGATGGTCAGAATTACACTGTAACTGTAATTACAGTGTATATACACTGTAATTACAGTGTAACTCCCCCTTCCCTACCCTCCACCCCCACCCCGCTCGAGCAGATCGGCAGCCACCCCCTCCCGCCGGCGCGCCGCAACTCCCCACCACGAGCTCGCCGCCGGATCCACCATCGCCGCCCCTCTCCGCCGGCCTCCGCCACCGGCCAGCGCACCGCCGAGGGAGGAGGAGGTGGGCGCGCGGGGCCACGCCGCCGGTCCGCGCCGCCGCGGAAGGAGGCGGCCGCGCGGGGCGCGCCGCCGGGGGAGGAGGAGGAGGTGGGAAGCGTGGGGACGAGGCGTCGGGGCTGCGCCGCCGGGGAGGATGGCTGGGGGAGACCGCCTGGGGACGAGGAGGCGGCGGGGCTGCGCGCCGTCGGGGAGGATGGCCGAAGGAGGAGGCGGAGGCGGGGCTGCGCCGGGGAAGGAGGTGGAAGCGCGGGCCGCACCGCCGGGGCCGGGGAGGATGGCCGGGGAGGAGGAGGCCGCGCCGGGGAGGAGAGAGGCGTGTGACAGAAATCACCCAAACACGCGAGTGACTTTTAGCTTTTCTCTATTTGTAAGTACGTACATGGCCGTTGATGAGACTAGACCTGCAGATGGATACCAGCTGGGTCGGTGGATCCTCCAGCCGACGGTTACTTATCATGCACAAGGTTTCGTCGCACTGCAAGCACAAACGCAGGAGATGCATGGCTGTACGCATCGATCATCTCGTCAGTGTTGAATGCGTGCTGTCGCGTCTGATGTGCGATCTATCGATCGACGACCAAGTTTATTTATTCCCGACGCTGTTGCTGCCGGATTATTGGCTTCCGGCAGGGCCCAGCTGATGATCTACTACTAACTTTCATCAAGATCGAATTTTTACTAGTGTCGTTATTACAAGGACGCCACCGACAGAACGCAAGCTGCTGCTGCTTCGATCCGGAATCTAGGAATAGCTGAGCGTAATCTGTGTGACTGTATGTCTCTGCAGAACAACATACAGCTTGCCACATTTACTCGTCAGTCATCAGACATCAGATTGCGTTCATCAGGTAGCTAGGCCGTCTTAGTCCCGTGCAGAGAGACGTCACTACTTGATCACTACGCGCACAGCACGATGGTCGTTAATTAGACGGATTCACCTTCTTGACGGCGCCGTTTTCATTTCTTTAACCCACAGACACCAGCAGCATTTTGGTGATACTCGGCAGCATGCAGTTCGTCGTACGTCACACAGCAGGTCAAGACGTGGAACAATACTTTTAATTTTTTTCGCCGTACCGCTCACGGCGCAAGACCACACGGCCACACGCATCACGTCCAGGTCTAGGGCATACAATTACAACACTCTTGTTCAAAGCAAATCCACGCACCACGCTGCACCAGCAGCGGCTCGATCGACCAGCAAAAGCCCTTCTTTATTTGTTCTTTGGATCTCTTCTGCCGATCGAATCCTCGGCGAGAAGCCGAGAAGACGTACGAAGCGAGCAGAAAATCTGCCGGTGCCGGTGACGGATGCGACGAGGGGGGACATGGGCTGGAGCGAGCCGGATCGGTCGCCCCCATGCCCGGTGGCCGGTGCCCCCACCGGCGCCGATCCGTCCCCCACGTTTCGACGCGGGTTTCGACGTGTCCGAGAGCAGAGTGACGCGTTTCGTGCGCAGCGCGTCTCAGTGATTACAAAAAGTCCGATCCTTTTTTTATTTTTTATTATGATTTTTAGTTTAATAAAAATAAATTTTCCGAGAACAGATATTTAAGAACACAGATAGTAATAGATAAATTGTTTTCTTAAAAACATGGTACACGTTTTATATTTCGTATAAATTTTATAGTTTAAACAAGATTTTATTATTCTAAAAACGCTAAAAACACAATTAAATCTGGTTACGACCGGTTGGGTGTTTTTTGCAATTTTATAGATAGTCAGAGATCTAAGTTTTTCGGTTTCGTAGTTCAGACCTAAAAATGAAACTAGTGTGAGTTTAATATTGTAAAATAGGAATTTTTTTCTAGACGCCAGGACGTGTATAATAATAAGAGGAAAAAGTCTATATAACCCCCTGATCTATGTAGGGTGGAATACATCACCCTCTAAACTACGAAACCAGATGTTTTGCACCCTAAAGTATCAAAAACCGGTCAAATAATCTCCTGAGTGGTTTTGGTGGGTGGTTTTAATGACGTGGCATGCTGTTGGGTTCAAATCACCCCTCGAACTATTTTAGTTGGTCCAACCCGCCCCTTGATAAATTTATATTTTTTGTTTCTTCGTCTAGAAATTGAACCTAAAGTTTAAATTTTGTAGGGTGATGGATGGGTCATAAATTGTATTAGAAAATAAATGGTGATTTTTTGTGATTATTTTTCTTTACATTTTTGTATTAGCAAAGTTAATCTATTATTAAATGTCTAACTAATAAAAATTTCTGATAAAATCACCCTAAATATTTCTAGCTAACAATATTTAAACTTTAAAACTCAATTTGCACATGGAGAAATGAAAAACACAAATTTATCAAGGGGTACAATGTACCAACTGAAATAGTTGGAGGGGTGATTTGAACTCATCGGCATGCCACGTCGTCAAAACCACTCACCAAAACTACATAGAGGTTTATTTGACCGGTTTTTCATACTTTAGGGTGCAAAACATCTGGTTTTGTAGTTCAAGAGGTGATGTATTCTATCCTATATACTTCAGTGGGTTTGTCGGAGCGTGAGCTCCGGCCGGGTGGCGGAATGCACCCGCCCGATCCTAGGTACTATGAGTAGTTAGGGGGAGCGAACGTTGATAGCCACGTAGTAAAGGCACAATGGAGACGCACGGGTTTAGAGTGGTTCGGGCCGCCGGAGCGTAATACCCTACGTCCACTAGAGGTATGATCTTGTATTGGCTTGAGTGTGAAGGGAGTGAAAAAGATCGAGTGTCTCCTTCTCTGGATGCCCTCCGAGCGTGTGAGCGTGTATTTCAGCCTATCCTCTACGTTTCGCATGCCTCCCCTTTTATAGTCCAAGGGGTGCATGTACATGGTGACCGGGCCCGACAGGTGGTCCCGGTCTGCTATCTTTATTCCGCAGAGTTCCCTTATGCTGACTTGGCTTCTTGGGTTATCTCCGGCGGAGGTCAGGGCCTTCGGCTTCACCTCCGTTGATATGTCCCGTGCTCCGTTGCCGTGATGACCTCTGATCCCTGCGCCTTGTACTTGCATCTGCAGCAGCAGTATGGTGCCGTTCGGAAAGTGCTCCGCCGGTCTGGTGTAGTCCGAAAATATCGCCACGCCGCCCCTGCTTGCGCTGCTCGGTCCAATCCGCCGTAGTACCCGGCGGTATGGCTCCAGGGGCAGGAGTGGCAGGCGGCGAGCCGGCGCGACATTACAGGTAGGTTGCGGCGTGCCACAGTGACCCTACCGTAATAGCCTGGACGTGGCTGTCGTGTGCGCGTGGCGTAGCCCACGCCGCGTACGGTGTACTTGTTTATGCGGTTTAATCCCCGATATCTGGCGGGAAGTTGACCGCTACGCCTTGTCGTGGCTGCCGCTCCTCGGTAACGCGCGTCCCACAGTATGGTCACTGTCGCCTGTCAGCGGCGGTACCGGAGCCCGTCAGCGGATGTTAGGGCACGCCCGCCTGCCTGCAATGAATGCGGTAGGTGGGTGTGGTCCGCAGCCGGAGGTCCCGCCGCGAGCCCGGGGGACACGTGGCGGCCCCGGACCAGGCTGTCGTGGGGGCGGGCACCCTCCGTAGTCCGCAGCTTCCTCGCTGGGTGGATGGCACGTGGCTGCTCCGGACCTCCCCGAGCTGAGCCGGCTCGGCTCCCTTCCTGGGGTCGTAACGCGTCCCTAACTTAAGACCGGACCTCGTGGGAACAGATCTGGTCTTCCATTATGGGCCCAGGGTGCAGTCCGGCCCACAAGCGGTGGGCCAGAACTGCGAGTGGCTTTGGGCTCTTTCCTTACTGAGACACGTGGCGACACTGGCCGCTCCCTCTGTTTGGCGGGAAGGCCAGATCCGTTGGTCTGCAAAAAGGGGAAATAAAACCCTTTTTTGTCAGGCTGCGTGGAGCCTCGTTAAGGGCAGTATTTAGCTTTTGCCCTGTATAAGCGGGTACCCGGTTTGCTGGGTACCGACAGGATTATATAGATTTCTTTCAATAATAAGATAAGAAAAAAAAGTTAGGATTGGGACCTTGGAGGACTAAGCCGTAATACAGAGGATTCTTGGCAAGCCCTAAGCTTTGGGTTGCTTCAATTCAACCAGCTCCTCGCCGGTACGGTACGCCCCAACTTGGTATCAACAATTGGAAATATATATATGACGTCAAGTCTCGGTGAGCATAGCGTTAGCCGTCAGGCAGTCTGCAGCAGGTAGGTACTAGCTCACTGCTCACGGTCAAGCTCAAACCTATTCCGCTTCCAGAACCCCTCCGCGGCTGCCGGTGTGGCGCGCCGCCGCCCCTCTCTGAATCGGCAGCACCTGATACCTGAGACCTGAGAATTTTTACCGCGCACTTGTGGCGCCACGCACGCGCGGTCGTAATCTGGCGAGAGAAAAACTTGGCCGCAGCCGTTGCTGCCAGGTTTTTCCCCTCACCGTCCAGATGGGTTAAGAAGTTAACCCAATTTGCCAGTAAAATAAACATCAATCACGCTAGTGCTAGGGAAAGTTATTAGATTAATTAAAGCCACGCCAGCCCAACCGATTTCGGAGGATCTATGACGTACGCGCAAATCGCAATCGGGACTACTGCAATGGCCAGCTTACTAGCTTTCCGTCTTCATCGTCGTCGTCTTGTTCGTCGTCGCCGCCGCGTCTCCGTCAGAGCCTGCTTCGTGGTAACCTAACTAGGGAATCGTCGTAGGTATTTGACGGCCGGCCGGCCGGCCCCAGGAGCGAGCCCCAAACACTGTTGCTTGGTCCATGATCACTCATGGTTCACGTTTGGAACGAAAAAGGCGGGAAACGGCCAGGCGTCGCAAAGGGCGATATGGTAGCTGTGCAGGATCATATATCGGAGATGCACGCATGTACATGCATGTGCATTCATGCATGCTGATGGAACTTTGCTATCTGATGAACGTGCTTTGTGTGGACGACCAATCTGTTGTACAATTTGGCAAATTTTCAACACAGTAATCTTCTTCTGCATCGGATTCGTACGTGAATGAGAAACCTAGATCACTAGATCAGCTATTGAAATTCGTCGGGGAAAAAAAGATCAGGATTTGAACAACCTGTGTGAACTCTCAGACAACTTAACTAGCTCTCCCGTGGCTGGCGTAATACATATGTGTGCTAGCTCAGCCTCAGTGCTTGTTCCAAAGAAGCCTGAAAAGGATGGAGCGATTTCAGCCACACACGTGTGACGTGTGTACGTATGGAACTGGAAGTTCTTGGAGATTGGAAATGTTCGGCTAACCAGCCAGCTCCCAGGTGAGATGGCTCTTGAGTATTGTGCCGAGAATGTTTCCGACTAAAAACGCAGACATGGACGTCTCGCCTAATATTTCAGACTATTTGACTACTTTATGCAGGAAAGGACGCTCTCGAGCTGGCGGTGTTCCACTAATAATCCAAAGCCGTTGCTTTCATCCTATGGAAAAGGGGGAGAGAGCAGTGTATTTACGTTCAGATCAGCTGTAAAAAACCATGGCTTGTTGGCCGCCATGGAAACAAAGCAAAGACCGCACGTCGCCCTTGTTGAAAACATGCTGAATGCCTGATGAATATGGATTTCAGAGGCTGTTCAAGTGAGATAGTACACCCCCACAGACGGTGAGCGCATTGACAGGATGCTGTGTTTCAACAATCTTTTCTGAATTTCTCCCATGTTATGATTTCCCCCCTAGCTGCAGAGGTTCTCTAGCTGCAGATTGGCAGTGGCCCTGCCTTAACTTCGAAGGGAAAAAAGGCACCGAATGAGTAGCAGAAGCACCTGCTGTGGTTCGTAGTGCCGTCCAATTTGTTGTTGACTGAGATTTCAGTTTCAGTGGGCTGTACTCGAGTCTGACCCACTACGCCACTCAGCCCACTGGTCAACTTATACGTGGACTTCTGGAATACTCACCATATACTGACATACAGACGACAACCATCGCGAGGAGACAGATCGGCATAACACCATTAGTCCGTTTATGGTGCGACAAACCATGAGCTTGTTGCAGAGCCTTTCCAGATTTTATTTTGTTATATATAATCAGGAAATGGTTGCTCACTAGAGCATTTAGCTATTGTCATCAGTTAGTCTGTCTCATCGTCCATATTTCAAACTTCACTCTGTCTACGGTGTTTGCAAGCAGGGGCGGAGCTAGGTAGAAGGGTGTGGGTGCAGCCGCACTTAGGAAATTTTGAAAATCAATGGTAAATCTAAATCTACATGTATTCTTGAATATCATACATATATTATGAATGATCGCACCCCCTTCAATTTTGTCTAGCTCCGCCCCTGTTTGCACGTTCATATCCACCATCCACCGTCCGGTGACAAGCTTTAGTGTTGGGTTCAACACTCAACTTTTTGTGCGTCTGATTTGTTGTGCTACTCCGCTGAGGCTCCTTCCATTCAGTGGATTTATATATATATATGATGTGTCCAGTGCCTAAGGTGATCGCGGGCACTGTCATCGACTGTGAGCTGCACCCCTTCTAGAAATTTAAGGCACTTAAATTGGAAATTTCATATAACCAAACATACTGTCATTTAATTATATAGCTTCATGTTCTTTCTTACAGTATTAGGAATATCAAATATCACGTGATAAAACAGTCATCATGTTCCATTGGAAATATCAATGTTTCAGACTTCGTGTAATGAAAATCTTCAATTACATATTATACTTAAGCCTAGCCCCTTTATGTCAATATAATTATATACAATGCATTTAGTTTGTAGCAGCTTTGCATTAATAAAACTTGAATTGATAGAAAAAGATAGGCAATTCACTTATAATTCAACTCTCTCCCTCGTGCCTTAAACATGGAAACTAGAGTTGTCTAAAAGTGTCTTGCTAGTAATAATTGGATACCCCTTTTAAACCCCTCTACATTATTATTCCTCATCTCATGTGGTAGGAAAAACAAGAAGAATCTTATAAATTCTCCCAATAATCAGGACACTTTGCCACCATTTCTGAAGACAAAATTTTTAATGTTCATTGGATATATTTTATTTTCTGAATAATTTCCCACCATTGAAAGAACAAATTATTTAAATATCCTAAATCTACGTCTAGATGACCACATATGACATTATGAAACCTAATAAGGAATAAACCCCCAAATTCATATATAATTACTCATCTTGGCTATTATAAAGATAATATAAAGGAGCCTATTAATTTATATCGAAATTACCCACATTTATATTATTATTGCTTATCTAAAGCAATATTCAAATTTCTACTTGAACTACACATCTCTATCGTTACCAAAGAAAAACAAAACAAATAAACATGAATCTAAATTATCAACATATGCTATTATAAACAAACAAACGTATACGTGATTTTAAGTTGCCAACATAACCCGAATAGACCTATATATGCTTCTAAATTACTAAGTCGTAATACCACTATTAAATTTATCTACAACCTTTAACACACATGTGAGCTAGAAATCGAAGTTGATACAAGGGGACGTACAGTTTGCTTATACTTTAATGCTTCCCTTAGTTTAGAATCTCTTAGATAATCTTAAATATGAAAATTAGAGTCACCTATAATTATTTTATTTAATTACATCCATGAAGAGTTGAACTTCAAAATTCTGGCTACCTATAGAATGAAAGAAGATACATTATGGCTGAAAATTGAAATAACACTTGAACATAGAAAAAACGTAAAAATTCTTTACGATGAAATGAGAGAGATTACATTAGAATAGAATGAGTGAGGAATTAATAAAAATGAGCCTAAATATTGGTGGACGTGTGGGCGAGTACAAGTGTATAACCACACCTGGCATCTCTCATTGGCAAAACTTGTTCCTACACCATCATACATAGTACATACAGAATGCAGGACCACGAGCAAACATATTTCAACGTCTCTTTAGGAATATAATGACAATTA
The DNA here is from genome assembly GCA_022530915.1 of Paspalum notatum. NCBI lineage: Eukaryota > Viridiplantae > Streptophyta > Magnoliopsida > Poales > Poaceae > Paspalum > Paspalum notatum. The sequence goes on from CM039692.1 coordinate 34,458,628, forward strand.
ATGTTAGTGCTATTAATAGTACCGCTTATATGATATTTCAGCCACTAACAAAAATGGGCATATACTGTTCGTTACTCATTTTCTTGTGAGGTACTGTTCACTACTCATTAGATAAGCTCAGATCAAATCGGGTCTACAGAGAAACAAAACAAAAATCAAAATGTGACCTATAAAGCAGCGAGTAGTGTTATCTGGAATTCCCTTTCGCAGTAAAGCAACGTTATCGTGCGGAGGTATACTATACTTCTGTTACTGTCACGAGCCTCTACTTTTTAACAGCTAGAGATCCTGCTCACATATCAAATTACGAAAACTTCGTTGGAAACCGACACCTGAAGTCCAGGTGAAGATGTTTGATAAACAGAGACACGCAAAAGATAAATAAAAACAGAGCACCGCGTGACCGGCGTCTGTGCAAACTAGTACATTTTTCCTTTGTAGCTGATGGTCGTTTGCTTGGAGAATCCAAGTTGCATAAAACACCCTACCAGTGTTCAAATTGAAACATGTCGGTAGCACACGCAGCTATATAGGTATACTTATGAGTTACGAGTCATGACCTTGACCACAACCTTAATAAAAAAACTGACGTGTAGGTATGAGATTGACGATGTTAGTACAGGCGTCTCATTGCTGATAAACACGTGAAAAATACAGATATTTGAATAATGGGTCAGGATTTGCAGTCAAACCTCTCATCAGTTTTATAAACTAGTATTATCAAGAAAATGTTCTTTGATTTCCGTTTTTCTTTTTTTAAAAAACATCGCTTGGTGTATCCACGGGGAGAAGAGAAAACATCCATCTCGCCCGTAAAGCACAAAAGGAAAAAAAAAAAAACAAAAGCTTCAAACACGCGACTTCCTTGTTGTAGAAAAAAGAAAAGGGGATTTGCGTAGCTAGGCGAGAAGCTCGAAATAGTACACGCTCATGATAGCTATAGCTATTCTCCCCTTCCGACAAGGGCTCCTGGCCGCCACTGATGGCACAGTGCACCACCACACCCGGGGCCTATGAACGCTAGCCACATCTGAGGGCGCTCGAATGATAGTACCACCTCCGCCGCCGGCGACCGGACGACGCAACGGCCCGGCCCATCAGCGTAGCGTATACATGCGGCGGCGGCGGCCACGCGACAGCCGGGCACCGCTCACGGCTCATCACTGATCACCCATACGCTCTCGTGATCCCATGTACGTATCCTCTCCGCGCACAACGTACAGTAGTACGTACCCTTGTACGCCGGGGGGAGACGCGGACGGGGACGGGAACGGAATTGTGTTCGGGGGCGGGGGCCACCACGTGAATGGCCGCCGGCCCCCACCCTCCACGCGCCTCCCCTCTCCTCCGCCCGCCTATCACCCTCACCTCTCTCGCCCCCGTCCCCTTCACTTCACTCGCAGCAGCAGCGGCAGCGTTCAGTTCACCTCCCTTTCTCCACTCCGATCCCCGTCGCTCTCCGGTCTCCCCCTGCCGGCACCCCCGTCGCCACGACCCAACCCTGCGCCGGTCCCGGAACGGCGCGCGTCTAGCTCCACTGATCGATCTGCACGGTCGATCGCGCGCTCGCCCGCGCCCCGGCGCCGGCCGGGTGGGTGGGTGAGCTTAGCAGTACAGTAGCTGTAGCTGCTGCATGGATCCCTCGGGGCCAGCCGGTCCGTCCCCGGCGGCGGGGGGCGGCGCCGACGCGCAGCAGCATCAGGTGCAGCCGCTGGCTCAGGCGCAGCCGGCCGCTCCTCCGCCGCCGCAGCAGCTGAGCAGGTACGAGTCGCAGAAGCGGCGGGACTGGAACACGTTCCTGCAGTACCTGCGCAACCACCGGCCGCCGCTGACGCTGGCGCGCTGCAGCGGCGCGCACGTCATCGAGTTCCTCAAGTACCTGGACCAGTTCGGCAAGACCAAGGTGCACGCCGCCGGGTGCGCCTACTTCGGCCAGCCCAGCCCGCCGGCGCCGTGCCCGTGCCCGCTGCGCCAGGCATGGGGATCCCTCGACGCGCTCATCGGCCGCCTCCGCGCCGCCTACGAGGAGAGCGGCCACGCGCCCGAGTCCAACCCCTTCGCGGCGCGCGCCGTGCGGATCTACCTCCGCGAGGTCCGCGACGCGCAGGCCAAGGCGCGGGGCATACCCTACGAGAAGAAGAACCGCAAGCGCAAGCACCCGGCCACGGGGGAGGCGTCCTCGTCATCGGCAGCGGCAGCGCGGGAGGCCGCCGGCGGCGGGGACGGTGGCAGCGCGCCGGCGGCGGCTGCTGCACCGACGACGACGACGACGACGACGACTGGACAGAGCGGCAGTACTACCACTACTGCCGCTGCGGCTGCTGCACCGGCCGGCACCACATCACGAGTATAGTAGAATCACTGCTTCTATTTGCGAACCATCCATGTCTATTTGCTTCGATCTGTACGTCTCGATCGATCGCATATACCTCGAGAGCTTTGCAACATTTGAGATATTTCTTCTTCTGCTGCTGCCATTTGGTTTCTTTCACCGTCCGTCTTGGCCTTTCCTGCTGCCTTTTTTTTTTCCCTCTCCCTTTGTTTGCTGGACGGGCTATTTCTTCCTGCTATCTCTACATACTCGGGCCATTTTCACTATGCTGAATCAGCCAGCAGCTACTCTAGGTCACTAGTATTAGTACATGGCGATTGGCAAAAACTGTACTAGTAGCCAGGAGGAAGTAAATGAATAGGGTCTCTTTGATATATTCTTGCCCCCATATGTCTCATGCATACTGATAGATGGTGAGATAAAAAGGCAAGTTTTGAGGTTGATTGCAAATTCGAGATCTTCATGTATGCTAGTAGCTTGTTGTTGTTGGGCACAGGATAATATCTCTCTCCATCTCCTTGTTTGACCGACTGTTTCCCTATAGTTCTTGCTATACCACACACAAATAGTTGCATACACATGCATGTAGTAGTGAGATGCAGTACAAGGGAGTACTCACCCCCTCATACACCTTGCTTTAATTCTGTGTTGTGCTGATACTGTGCAAATAGGTGCAAAATTAAAGGTCGCATCAATGGCGTGTTTCCTCCATTGCGAGCTTCTGGTACAAACACACTGCTGAATCCATGCTGCCACCGATTCAATTCTATCCCAAACATCTCCCGTCCTCTCATCATCATCTAGCCTGCATCTGCAGCAATCCTGCATATGCATGCGTTCGTTCTGATCAGCTGATCAATTAACGCATTACACATGCATGCTCACCTTGACAACAGTTCAGTCAGTCTTTCACTAGGATAAGTAGGCGGTCGTCGGTTGGTTGGCTATTCAGTCGCCGCCATGGCTAGCTCGTAGTACGGAGCTTGCCAAGTGGCCATGCACGCAGGGTTCAGCTCTCACGATGTTGGTGGGGCGTTGTCGTCCTCTCCTCCTGGCGGCATTGTACGTCAGCGAGTCGTCGTCTTAAATAAAACAGCTCGTCTCGAGCTCGGATGGAATGGAGGAAGAAGATCTGCGCGCACTGGATGGTCCCCCGCCGGATTGGACTACTGTTGGCGGCTGCCGAGTCAGGCAGGCCCATGGCGCCGACCACACGTGCGCACGCGTCCACCACTGTGTCTCTCTCTCATCTCTTTCTCTCTCTATCTCTCTCTCTCTCTGTGTCACTGCGAGGATCTCGCTCCCACTGGATCACCACCACCAAATCATGCAGACAGACAGCGGCGGCCCGCCCCCAGAACTCTAGCTAGCTCTCACCACTGTTGCAGCTGCATGCTTCTCCACCGGATTGAATTTTCCAGCTCCTACGTGCGCAAGGCGCAGCCTTCTTTCATGGCGGCGGCGGCGCCGCCACAAGGCTTGCTCTCTACTCTCCAGATCAGTGTATTTATTTATTATACACGTAGATCAGCAGAGAGAATTTCTAGAAAAAAAAAATCTGCAGATCGATAGGAGGCGTCAGGATTATTACTCATGTGTTCGTTCGTTCGTACGTTCGTTCTTGGCTTCTCTCTCTCTCTCTCTCTCTCTGATCAAGCCCGATGGCGTTCCAGATCTTGGCCCCAATCGATCGATCCCATTCCTGCAGGCGGCCTGCCGTCCTCGACTATTCCCCCTTCTCCTGTTCTGGTACGGTGCACTGGTGCAGCCGCCATGCATGTTTCTTTCTTTTTCGAGGAGAAAGATGGGCGACAGATGGATGAGATCGAGCCTGCTGCCAGCAGAGAGAGAGGAGAAGGAAGAAGAACAGTAGCTAGCCTTTTTCCCCTCCCTCCGCTGATGAGCTCCCCCTTCCTCACGCTGACGGCAAGGACGGTGGGCCATCGCGCTGCGCCTCCGCCTGCCTCGATCGGCATGCATGGCCCCGGCCCCCCTCGCTCGTCAGCTATACCTACCCGAGCGGCCGAGAGCTTCCTCTCCGCTGGGCTCAGCTCCTCTCCTCTCTCTCTCTCTCTCTCTCTCTCTCTCTCTCTCTCTCTCTGACCACCAGCTCGGACGGAGGGCTCGGCGATCGATCGGCGCTGTGGCTGAGCACTGTGCTCGCTGCACTTGGCGCCATGGCCCCACGGTGTGTGTGCAAGCTTAGCTTTGCTCGCTCTCGCTATAGCAGTACGTACTGCGTGCTGCTCATCACTGAATAACCCCCGGCCGGCCAGGCCAGGCTCCCTGCCCGTGTGATTGCTTTCAATTCAATTCTCGCATGCCGAGTCTTGTCTCTGGAATCAATGTGGTAGACCACACCTTGCTTCGCCGTCCATGGATCATCCATCCATCCATCCGCAAGTACTAGCTCGATCGACAGAGTTTTCAGTTTTGTTATTATTATTATTCACCCAATAATTAAAAGGGTGCATGTAGTAGTAAGCTAGGTATAGCTAGATAAGGAGTGCAACAAGGTTAGGCTGCTTTGTGCCTTTTCTGGTTTCCTATATATATGTTTATCTCTCGATCCCATGGGCCGTGCGTTGCTGCAACGTTCGACGACTGAATATATACTACCAGTACTCTTTTTGTTACTATACGGCACAGTGGGTCGTACGGACAGGCTAGCTAGCTAGAGGAATTGTTCTTGGAGGGAGTGACGACAGGCATCATTGGATTCTCGATCTGTGATGATTGGGGGCGTGACATAAAAATTTGCGCCCGTACAACAATTCGCTGACGTACAAGCAACCTCGCTTTGTTTTTTCCCTGTCCTTAATCCTTGTTTATATAGAAACATATATTAATTATATAGAGAGAGTGCTAGTGATTACTTGCATTGCTTAGTGAAGCAACATATTATGTCACCAGCAGAGGTCTCATATATTGGACCATGCTATGATGCTGCTTCTTGTTGCTACATTAGCTAGCTAGTACGAGACTGAACATATAGTGTCGATTAGCTAGCCTTTCGTGGTTAGGTAGTTATTAATTCAGGCAAGTAACTAAGATGCGTTTATTTTACGACGTAGTACGTCCCTACGCATCTGTTAGAATCCGGTGTGCATCACTGCTATCTGTGTGGCTGCTGTGTGCTAGCGAATGGGAACTGCACAAAGCTTGCCAACGCCTTCCACGTCCTGCTGCGCCTTCTTTTTCAGAAGCCGCAGCATGTGCAGGGCGTGGCGCAAACAGTACATGAGGTACTGTACGTGTGTTGGGGCTAGCATATGCATGGGATATGGACGCTGCTGGTAGACGAACGTGTAGAAGACAGGCACGCAGCTTTCTGTGCCGTGCCCCCGGCCGTGCGAGAATAATCCAAGTTAATTAATGGACCCAGTGCAGTGTGCTAAAAGAAGTGTTGTCATAATTAATGGCACGCAGCTTTCTGCTGGTAGACGAAAGAATGAAATCTTAGCTTTGTCATAAGTCAAATTATCGAAATTTTGACTGGATTTATATAAAAATGTAATCACATTTATGATATCAAATACGTATGTTATGAAGATATATTCCAACAAGAATCTAATGATACTAATTTGGTAGCATAAGTTTTAATATATTTTGATATAAATTTGGTCAAAGTTGCGATGGTTTGACTTAGGACAAAGCCAGTATTTCACTCTTTTGTGGACAGAGGGAGTACTAAAAGAAGTGTTGTCACCGTTTTATTTCTTCATGAATTCGAGGCTCTGCCAGTCTGCTGGTCCTACGAGCTATCATGATGCTTCTTATTGTATTCTCACTTCTACACAGCAAGTTGATCGGTTGCTACAGTATTATTTCATTGCATCGAGGGCATTAGGAACTGTGATTTGAAGCCTTAAGTATGTAGGGTATATCTGCAACCACTTGATTCCTCAGCTGATTGGATGGTGTTGTGTGCTGAGATTATTGCGTTTTTTGCTAATTTATTCGTCGTCCTGCTGTTGCTTGGAGATGCAGCTCGTGACTGCGCAGCTATCTTATACCTATTAGGCGCGCTGATTGTGTAGGGCAAGATCGTATCTGGTTATTATTATTATTTTTATCATAAGGTTGATTCGATAAATCGTAGTACATATAAGGAGTATATTAGTGCTTCTTTATTTATTTATTGTTGCTGTAGTGATGAACTAAATAGTACGTGATCCCTCTGTTGTTTTTTTAGAAGTCTGTTGTTTTTGTTTGGTGTATGAAAAATCTGTGCCACATCAAATTATTTCCAAATTATATTTGATTGCTAACGTATATTAAAATATATCGAGATATACGAGAGAAGTATATTATTACATGAGTTCTCTTTCAAGTTTCAAAAGGCTTCATACATAAAAGAAGTGAAGTTGGGAGTAATGAGCAATATATGATCCCTTATATGATCGACACGAAAACAAAATAATTGCATAAACACCTTTGACTTGTTTACTCAATCCATCATTTGATTTGACGATATGAACGGAATTTATATTAACCAAAAAGTAGAAAAATATGTGCTTATTGTTAATGTATCAATAATCTTTATCATTGATAATTAGTTTTCCTAACAAGGGGAAAAATATGTGCTTGGCGTTTTACTTATAGAGAACAAAACACTTTATTTAGTTATTACACTACGTAGCAGCAGCTATTTTAACACTTTGATCACAAATAAGCCATTCAGATGCAAAAGCATGAACCCCTTCTGTTCCAAAATGAAGGTCGTTTTAGGTTTGTCATAATCCAAGTTTTCCTGATTTTGATCAAGTTTGGAGAAAAAAAAAAGTACTAGCAATTGTACTTTAGTACCAATAAAGGAGCTATTGAGACATATCTCAGCGCAGATTTAACAAATCTGATTTGATGTTGGTGTATAAATTTTGTAAACCTGGTTAAAGCAGTTGGAGAAATTTAACTTACAGCAATACTAAAATGGCTTACATTTAGAATGGAGTAGGAATTATATGCGGCTGCACACAATTGATGACCGCCACCATTGTGCTAGCTAAGCTACTTTGATTTGTTGTTTACGTTAAATATCACCGCACTTGTATGTGCAAATCCAACTGGCAATACTTATGCATTCCATTATTGTGCATTTGATTTCTACTTCAAGCTATTTAGTGGTTCATTTTCTCTATTGTTTTCACCTAAGGTTTGACGGAGACGTGTAATCCAATAAATTATGCGTGGGTAGGATCATTTTGGTGGTACTGGTTCATCATGGAATATCGCACTCTATCATTTCCAGTTAATAGACTGCTGTCACATATTTTTATCATGGGTGTGTCCTCTCAAAATTCCTTATCACAAACATATATAGGAATTAAACAGTACAGTTAGGTGCCCCTGGAGGAATGATAATGCATGTTGCTTTGTACTATTTCATTGTTTATTCATTTAAATAGATTTGCGAGGACTGTGTACTTACTATATATACATATACATATAGCTGGCTATGGGATATATATGTAAATATAGAATAACTGTAGGCCCAAAGTTTAGCACACAGATCGCGAGTTGAGGCAGAATGATTCTCTCTCCAGTGCAGAGAGCACTCAATATTTCAGGCGAATTTAATTGTGGGGTCCGACCATGTCACCTAGATCATTTCTAATTATTTTTCCAAATTATGCGGTATGATAACATGGTACGGACGCTTTATGAGAGCATAGGACCAACTAGAAGAATATATATCGATCTATCGCAGCGCATGCATTAGGATGGGTGGCGTCGTTCACTCCATAAGCACGGGCGGGGAAAAAAACCTATATTACTCCCTTCGTTTACAAACGTACGACGCGGTTGATTTTTTCTAAAACTTTAAATTGTTCGTTTTATTCAAAAAATTTAATATGTTATCATTTGTTATGTTGTCATTTGATTTATCACCAATTATGGTTTGAGTATGATTCATATTTCACATGTTTAAACAATTTTTTTAAATAAGATGAAGGATTCAAGTTTTAGAAAAAAATGAACCGCGTCTTACATTTGTTAACAGAAGTAGTACTACGAATGAGGGAGAGATATTGCTTGGACGATGTTGTTTTCTCCGAAACACAATTTACATAAATGTCCATATATACTTATTTGGATAATGTTGTTTATTTCTAGAATAAATTAAATTCAGGAGAATAACAAGACACATGCAAAGTCTAAAACTTAATTCCCAGATAGACACGTTCTACCAAAAAAAAAAACCTTACAGCCCTTCCATATATATGTATACGTATCTTAATTACCCTGGGCAAGATTTCACAATGCTGAAGATCACTGAGTTCTCATAGTTAGCTGCTGGCCTGGTAGCTAAGCTCTGCCGGCCTCGGTAATACATTCAGTAAAACATAGTAATAATTACACACTGTGCACATCAGTTCTGATGGAGAGGATGCAGGAGAGGGCGCCTGAAAGACAATGATGATTATTGTACCGACCGGCCGATAGGACGTGGGTACTCGGGACGGTCCGTTGGTTGCCGCGCCCAAAACACTCGATGGGGCGCAATGGCGTTCGCGTACGGTCCACGGCCTGTGCATGCAGGAGCCCGTACGTACACGACGTACGTGCACGGATGGACATTGCCGTGCGTGTCCACGGATATATGGCCTGATCGATGAGACGGTGAACCACGCACTCGCGCGCGAGAAAACGTATTGATCACTCGAGCGTGTACGAGGAGCTAGCTGCTGGTGTTTCTTCAGGTGAAGCGGGGGTACAATAGTCATCATCATCGTCGTCGTTTTGCTTCGGTAGCATCAGAGCTTCGCGTCGGTTAATATATCCGATGGATCGGCTGACTAAACCAAAATTGACCAAAGGGACCTGATTATGCGATGATACAACTATATATGTGCACTGAATTTCTAGATATTCGCCAACTCTTGTACACCCTTCGTTTCAATTTATAGGCCGTCCGATTTTTTTTTTCACACCAAATTTGATCAACTTATTTTATTTTAAAAAATAAGAGTTAAGAGTTTTTTTTTACTACCTTTGTTTTTATTTGTTTGGCACTTGGTAGTGCAAAAATGTACTGTTTGACGTCAATTAAAGAACAGAGCGAGTATTAAACAACATGCGCCGTTGGTATTTCTAGCAACACGAAGTCTATTTTTGAGATTGGAGTGGCATGGGCATGAATTTTTATACATGTTTCTAAATTACCCATTTATGCCACTAATGATTTAGAAGAAAAAAACAATTCAAAGCAAACTATGTTGTGTGCCATGCATAATGCGGACTAAGTATACAATACAGGACATGGATTTTCTGCAAGTCACCACGTACCATGCGCAAAGCGACAAGGGGAGGTACTGTTTGGAGCACTGTAGCACGGTTACTGTTTGGAGCACTGTACATTTGCTACTGTAGCGGATGTACCATTATAACCTATCTTCATTGACAGCTTAATAGTGTAACATTGTGTAAAAAAGACACGAAAGTTCGATGCTGAGGAGAAAAACTATGATACAGTAAACATATTATATAATAACTCATTAGTTTAACCAACGAATATAGAATAAAAATATCCAATTATCTATTAGCAGATGAACACACATTAAAGTGTGTGTACAAAAATAAGTAACTAATTTTGATTAGTTTTATGCACTGAATTTACGTACAAAATTCTAATATTATATTCGCTGAGACTGCATGTGCTCGAGTACAGCTGCCCACAAAATTTCCCAGCCTTTGCACCAAACAACAGTACCGCACAACTTGGCTCGAAGATCGATGGAGTAGACATCGAGAAAAGAGATAATAATGGGGATCCAAAATTTCACGAATATATACTAAACTTAGGAGTGAATGCTCATTCCCATTCCTATTAATTCTGTATTGATCCTCTTCTGAAGACATTCTTTATCTATCATGACGTATGAATGACGGTTGAACAATGACGGCGTCCCCATTGTAAGTTACATGTTCCGTAAAGAAATCAATTGTTGCTAAATTAGACACCCATTATCTACCTGTCACTGTTAGAGGAAAACTAAAAATGGTAAAACAGCTGATCCCATCTTCCCTATGTACATCAACTTTCAGCAGCCGATGCAGCCCTGGCAGGAGCGAGATGGTCGAGCTCAGACGCCGGTGGTGTAGAATTGATCTTCTTAAGTTACGCCTGTACAGCAACGTGCGTGTCATTCAGAATTTCGACCAGTGCTCTCCAGGTTCGTTGCCAAAAATTGTTGGCCACAGGCTGCTGCAGCTGTTAAACCTCTAATCGCTTATCAGCATGCCATAATTCTACAGCTGGACGCCTGCATCCTTCAGCGCAGCAGTCACGGTGGCAGAGGCCTCCTCGAGGGTTCTTGCCTTCTTCACAGTGTTGAATGCCTCTATGATGTCACCTTCCTCCCAATCATCAAAGTCATCTACCCCAATACCACACTCTAGCCCAGCACCAACCTAGGTGGAAGGGGAAAAACTTCACATAGTGAGGACTAGTTTTAGTGTAAGTACAAACACAGGATGCATGTGAACACAACAAAGTAGTGCTAAATCACTGAGATAATTATTGTTTTCCCTGTTCAAAAAGCAACTTCTGTCTTTTTAGGAAACAAAACAAATCTGAATACAAGATGAAATATGCATCTTTGATAACTATTAACCAGGAAGTGACTACAGTATGCATATTTGAAGATTCCAGTGTAATTTTGCATACCTCCTTTACAGTTTCCTTCACCCTTCTCAAGGAATCAAGTGAACCCACATATACTTCTTTCCCTTTACGAAGAACCCGAACGTTGCAATCTTGAACAACTTTTCCTGTAGTAATCATGCAGCCTGCCACCTTTCCACTGCCACTACTAAAAACAGCTCGAACTTTTGCGGAACCAATTGGTACTTCCTCCTGGAGAAGAAACATGTATTCAGGATGAACAAAAAAGTAGCTCCTAATGTAGCTCAGTGTTTACAAAACTAAAAAATTCCCAGCTAGAATCCTAATGGAGAAAATAATCAATATTCATTTAAATTGAAGGATCTACCAACTTTGGAAAGATGTTGAGCTATAATTAATTATGACAGCCCATTGACTTGATGGAGTTCTTCCAAAAAACTGATTTAAAAGATCAAAAGTGTCTGTTACCTCAGCAGGTTCAAGAAGACCCTCCATGGCATTCCGCAAATCATCAATCAAATCATAGATCACTTTGTACAGCCGGATTTCAACACTTTTCTTCTTAGCATAGTTTTTAACTGATCCTGGAGCTCTGACATTAAAGCCAAATATAATTCCTTCTGAAGCAACAGCCAGATCAACATCGCTAACACTCACATCCCCTGGAGCTTGAAGGAGGAACCTCAGAGACACATTTTCTTGTGGTAGAGCTTGGATGGCTTGTCTAATGGCCTCAATTGAACCCTATTGATAAATCGAGTCATTTTAGAACGAAAGAACAGTTATTATAAACAAAAACCCATGTTGTTTGCATGTATTGCCACTACCTGAAAATCAACTTTAAGGATAACATTTAGCTCATGTGTATCAATTCCAGTTTGCTTCGCAGATGAAACCGATGCCGCAATTGATGAGAGAGTGACTTTCCCTTCCCCAGCTTTTGCAGATATCCTTTCTATGCGTAGTGCTTCAGCACGCTCATTTGCCCTTTCACGTGCGATATCAAGGTCATTAACAACCTCAAATTCATCACCAGCAAGGGGGACATTATTAAGGCCAACAACCTGTCAGCAATTTTCGAGAAAAAATCAGGATGCATGTATCATTGCTGTTTCACGACCGTACAGCCATTTGTATTTGTAAAGCAAAAGGAAGATACAATGCATGCTTGGGAGTGAACTATTTTCATTCTGTAACACAGCTTAGGAGAATCCATGACTCAGACAAAGTGAATATCTAAAGTCCAGGCGTATCCGCCTGAAAGCCATGTTTTTTTCTACAGGAACAGCCGTGGAGACCCCTACCTGATTTTTTTAATTATATGTATATGAAGGAAACAAATATGTACAGAGGTGTTACAATTGAAAAATATATATGAAAGCCACATGTAATTCATAACTAATCTGGCTTTTAGTCATTCGACACTTCTCACAGTAATTAGGTTGCAATGCTGAAGGTAGCTTATGCTTTAAATCCCTTTTTTGCCCACTCGTATTCACAAGAGCTAATGTATATTTTGCAGCAAAGCAATTGAAGTTTAATTCCAGTACAAAGCCTTTCAGATAAATATGTTAGAATAAGGAGAAAGTAAGAAGGAATCAAAGAAGAGAAAGTTGAATAAAATAGGGAAGGAAGAACCTGCACAGCGTTGGATGGTCCTGCTTCGTCAACAAGCTTCCCACGGTCATCATACATTGCACGGATCTGTCATAATATTAGTGTGATGTTATATAAACAATATATGTGCTACATTATGTTTTTCATATATATCCAACATATTAACATATGCAATAAATAGGAATATAGGAGACCAACCTTTCCATAAGCTTCACCACATACAATAATATCAGCTTTGTTTAGGGTTCCATTCTGAACAACTAAGGTAGCAAGAGGCCCTTTGGCCTTGTCAAGGCATGCTTCAATAACAGTGCCCTTCGCATTTCTATGTGGATTGGCCTTTAATTCTTGCAACTTCAGATTTGTAACAAAAGAATAAGTCCAATTTGAACATGATAGATTGCTTGCAAACATTTTGCAAACAGAAATGTACCTCAGCAACAAGCATAACAGTCTCCAAAAGTTCGTCAACATTGTCCCCAGTAAGAGCACTTATCTGATAGATATCAACTAAAATGGCTCAAATAGGTAATAAGATGCTATACTATTGAACTTCTGTTCAAGTATGGGACAATCATCAACCTGAATCATTGGGGTATCACCACCCCACATCTCTGGCATAAGTCCAATTTGGGAAAGCTCTTGCATGACTCGTTCTGGATTAGCTCCCTCCTTGTCTATCTGCTTTCAAATGAGTTGACTGAATTATAAGATAAGCTTGTAACAATTTCAACTAATGGAAACGAGGAAGCAAATGATTTAAAAATAGACCTTGTTTATTGCTATTATAATTGGCACTCCAGCTGCCCTTGCATGTGCAATTGCCTCACTTGTTTGTGGCTGAACACCATCATCCGCAGCAACGACAATAATACAGATATCAGTTACTCTAGCTCCTCGAGCTCTCATTGCACCAAATGCCTGCCATATAGAAGAATTGGGAATGGTAATGTCATAATCATAAGTGTACATGCAACAAAAAGAGAGAAAAGTGGAGTACACACAACAGAAGTTATATTTCTATACCTCATGGCCTGGAGTATCCAGAAAAATACAGGCTTGAGGGTTTCCATCTACCGGTACAAGAACTTGATATGCTCCGATCCCTTGTGTTATACCACCAGCCTCAGATGCCACCACCTTTAAGAAAATTTTGTTAGGTCACTAATTGATATAAAATACAAACTTTATTCTGAATAAATCAAAAAATTTCTTATCACTGACAGAAGGAACACATCGAAGAGAAACTGCTATAAGTTTACCTTGCTCTTGCGTATATGATCCAACAGAGTCGTCTGCAAACAAAAATAACAGTGTCATACGGCCAATACTTTAGAAAAGTTGAGAGTTCCAAATTTCGGCATCAGACTTGGTACCTTCCCATGATCAACATGGCCCATGATAGTGACAATGGGAGGTCTCACTTCCAGTTTATCTAAATCTTCCTCATCAAGGAATTCCCTCTTCTTTGCCATTTCCTCCACTTTCACAGGGCCACTTTCTAGTACTTCAACATCATATTCCATGCAAACCATCTTAACCAAATCTTTATCCAGAGTCTGGACATTGTCAAGCATAACTCCTCTCATCGATAAGAATCGTAGAATTTCCGATTCACTAACTGCCAATTGATATGCCAAGTCCTCAATCAGCATACCTTCTTCACCAACTTCAAGGATCTCAACTCTGACTGGTTCTTCAGCTTGCATGGCCTCTAGCCTTGCAGCCCGACGTTTTGCCTTGCTCCACCTCCTACCCTTGCGCACTGGAACACCAGAAATTGGTACATCAGCAGTATCCTCATCAACTAATCCATCATCATTGGGCATACGTCTACGAGAACCAGCTTGTGTGTCTGGTTTTTTGCGACGATCAATTCTGACCTTTGCTGGTGGACCACGTACAGGTTTTAGAGGATCTAACAATTCCTCAGGTACAACTGGATCAATCGTTGTCCTCTTGGAAGCAAATTTATCAATAAGGATGGGTCCTTTTTTCTCATTTGATGTATCGGATTTTACAGGCCGACGAGGTGGCGGTGCTACAGAAGGTTTAGATAATAGTGGAGGCACGGGTTTTGATGGAGATGACACTGAAGGTTTAGCCTCAGATATAGACTGAGTCCTACTTTCAGTTCGTGGTTGTTCTCTAATGACCTTACGGACAGTTGGCACTGGGTTCCCCTTCCTCCATACACTCTTTAGTGTTTTGGTCTTCCTTGAATTTCCACCTTCCTCCACCGCTGTTGGCCCTGGACCATTACGCGTCGAAACATTATTCTGCCTTGAACTGGTGTTGCTGCCATCTCCATTACCAGAGCTCGAGGCCTCGAGCTTCTCCGCCTTCTCTAATACAGCATCCAACGACTCTCTGACCTTCTCCCTATCATCTAAAGTTGCCCCTGCTGGCTTCCGACCGGGCAGTGATGCCGTTTTCATGCTCTCTGGTGGCCCATTTGGCTGGACTGGCTTCTGTGGTGGTACTGGCTTCTGCGGCGGCTTAAGAAGCAGATCATTGTCATCATCGGCCTTCACACTGACACTCCCCCTTGAAGAGAACTGAACACTTTTCTCCTCAATCAGATTAGTGATGACCATACACCTGCAAAGCCTCCCAGGCTCATACTGCCACCGCCTTATGCCGTCGAACCCTGTGAAACTGATCCTTGTGACCAAGTGTGCCCTCCTTGCAGCAGCAGCCGGGAGCGGGCCAGGTCTCCCATTGCTTCCGAGGTTGGTGACGGAAGCAGGAGATGCCATGGCGATACTCTCTTAGCAATATCCCCTTACACTCATAAAGGTTGAGAACACAAGGTGTTCGATAGCAGGGCTACCTGTCGGAGAATCAAATACATAATCAATTTTTGTGACAATTCGAACTCGCTAATAGACCCCAAATAAAATGCCCTGCTAGGAAATTTCAATTCAAAGAGAATACGCAGAAATATCAGATTCTAAACAGCAACCGAACTCAGTGAACACAACCAGATACATAATCCACACAAGCAAATTCAAATTTTCCAGAGAAATTTCCGCACATTTCAAAAAATTAAAAAAACTACTCTACCACGCAACAAATTAATCCTCCGCGACAAAGTAAGCAATCCATTCCCGCAGAGGCTTCCGTGTTCAGCCGGCGGGGGCACGTTCAGTATAGGGCATATGCTTGTAATGGGTCAGACCCGACCCGAATGCATATAGGTTGGGGTTGCTCGGTTCCGAACAGCAGGAAGGGAAGCGAAAGGGGGGCGTACCTAGGGATGAGCGTCGCCAGCGAAGCGCAACCTCGCCCAGTTGCCGCCGCTCGCCCAGCGCCGCTAGCTGCTGCCGCCGTCGAAGAACCGGGATATGAGGGAGAGAGGGGAGAGGTTGGCTGGGGAAGGAGATGAAGCCCCGTTGCTTCGGAAATTCTAGCGGGAGTGATAAGGATCGGACGGCGACAATTAGCCTGATTCTTGGAGAGAGAAATGGGTTTGGAGGAGGGAAAAAAATTGAAGGAATAGCACCTGCGTCAGGTTTGAGCGGTTGGTGATAAGTGGTGCATTGCGAGCCACTCAGCGTGCCTGCCGTGGTTGCTTTTTGGCCAAGGATATTTTCTCTCTTTATTTTTGTTGTTGTTTGAAGATGTGGATTCACCGCATCACTGGTATTAGATCGCATGCGTGTACATACAATGGAGGTCAAAACGAGAGCAGTAAATTTTGACTACCAATCATTGTTTAATTTAGAACAAATTTTATTCAAAATAAACAAAAGATTAATCTAGGAAAAAAAACTAAAAAACCTATATTTTGACGTTTAGATAAAAGCGTCTAGCGTTTCACGGAATGATGAGTTTGATTTTTTTTTCTCCAAAACTTTAATTCTTCGTCTTATTCAAAATGTTTGTTCAAACATGTTAAAATATGATCAAACTCAAACTTCATTTACTAATAAATCACATGTAAACAAAATAAACGACAACTTGTTAATTTTTGAACAAATCGAATGGTCAAAGTCTTTTAAAAAAATCAAACAGGTCATACATTTGTGAACGGAGAGAGTGCCTCTGTTTACAAATGTATGATGTGGTTGAATTTTTTTAATATTCGTCTTATTCAAAAAATTCATAAATTATTATTTACTTTATTATCATTTGATTTATTACTAAGGAGGTGTTTGGATATATTCAAGTAATTTTTAGCTAGCTAAAAAATTAACTTAGTAGCTTGTAACTATTTTTTAACTAAGACACATTCTACAAAATAGTTATGAGTGTTTGGACACTTTATAACTAATCTTTTACGGCTAATTTTTAGTTGGATGTGTCCAAAGACTCTCTAAATATAGTTTAAATATGATTTATATTTTCATATACTTGAACAAATTTTGTGAATAAAACACAATATTAAAATTATGTAAAAAAATCAACTGCATCGTACGTCTACTAACGAGGTGCGTTGCGAACTTGCTGCATATGGGTTTGATTGCGTGCGCATAGGCTGTGCTCGAGGCCTCGAGCGCACGTGCTGCTGGTGCTCATGTGGAGGCCGCAGGAGCGGATTCGGCCAATCAAGCGTCGTCGGTCGAGCCGGGGGTCGCTACACAGCCGCGCAGAAAGCCTGACAAGCTGATTGATATGCTAAGGGCCACTTTGGGAGCACACAAAACGCAACCCATGGAAACAGCGCCGGAAAGGGATTTTAGTGGACTTTCATTTCCTGGGCCATTTCTCCCTTCTCTTCCGTATTCCCTGTTGCTATTTGGAAACTGCAGCCCGGGAGCCCCTCCTGCGGCAGCACCTCCGCTCCCATGTCGGCGGCCTCCTCCCCGGACAGCAGCTCGAGCAGGATGGCCTCAAAGGGCGAACACATCGAGCTTGGGCGTGATGCGAGGCCGTGCTCGAGGTACTCCTGCGTGGGCGCGTGAGCTGCGCGCCGCCGTCAGCCGTGTCGACTGCGCGCGAGCTCGAAGCTCGACACCTTGGCGCGGAGGTCGGCATATCCAGAAGCACGTTGCTGGTCTTGAGCTTCTTGTACACGCACGGCGGCCGGATTGGTGTAGTTGAGCCCGTCGGCGACGTCGAACACCACCCCTGCACGCGCTGCTTCCACAGGGGCGTGCGGGCCGTGTCGCCGCTGCCGTCGTAGAGCCAGTTGCTGAGCGCGCCGTTCTCAGAGAAGACGCAGATCATGGAGAGGCAGACGAGGAAGGAGTGGTTGACGCGCATGAGGATGCCCACCTCGCCGCTGATATCGCCGGCCACGTGCTTCATGGCCGGCGCGTCGCCGTTGACGATGGCCCCGTACACGCCCGTGCCGGGCATCCGGCGCTCCTCCGCGAACCCCGCGATGGCCTTTGCCTTCTCCAGCTCCGATGCTAGCGCGCCGTAGTCTGCCGACGATGACACGTCGATTGACCACCTTGCCGCCGCCGCGCTCGCCGCAAGAACAGCATGCCCACAAACCTCCGCCAGCACGAGCGCGCTGCATCCGACCCCAACTCCGACCCACTTGCCGCTCCCGCAACCCCGATCCCAACACCGACCCTGCGTGGCGACGCGGAACCTGGTAGCGATGGGATTTGGCGCGACCGAGCTTGGAGCACGGGGAGGCGGCGCGGCCGACCATGCAGGACGGGGAGGCGGTGTGGCCGACCGTACAGGACGGGGAGGTGGCGCGGCCGAGTGTTGAGGACGGGGGAGGCGGCGTGGACGTGCGTGGAGGAGGACGGAGGCGGCGGCAGCGGCTGAGCATGGCGGAGGATGGGTGGCGGCCGCGTCGCCCTCATCCTCGCGTCCCCTTCGGGAAGAGCCGCCCGGACCCTACGGGTGGGGGAGCGGAGCCCGTGGAAAAGGCCGGGGTTCGGTGGGTCTCCCCGCGTGGGTGGGCTTCCAAATGGCCACGCGCCTTGGGCCGGGGCCGAGTCCCCCGCGGGAGGGCTGCCTGGGGAAAAGGGCGGGAAAGGACCGGGGGATGCGGCTTCCAAACGAGGCCTAAATAGTGAGGGAAGCCTGCCCCAGCCATGTTTCACTCTCCTGAAATCCATGCCACCCTTGACTCCCTGAGCCGCAACGTTCTGCCACTACCGGTCTTCCGTTACCCCAGCGGTCAGTTCTAAATAGTCGCATTTTACTGAACGAACAGGCAAAGTGGAGTTCCACAAAAGCTTACTCTCCAGAAATCAGAGGCGCTCCTATATAACCCACAGCCCTGCCCTCAGATGTTGTTGATGAGGAAAACAGCCGAGAGTTCCTTGTATTTGAAGATCATGCCATTCTGTCATTCTGATATTTCTATATTTCCCAAACGTTTGGCAAGATGGGAGTTCAGATCGCCTTTCTGGAAAACAACGTTGAGGCAAGAGCTGTCCTGTCCACCGCTCATAAACAGATCCACCGGGTGCTCAGGAGTCTGGATGAATCCAGGGGTACATACTCCACACAGCAACTGAGCTTCAAGCAGACCTTGTGTATCTGCAGGTCACCAGGAGGTGCTCAATACTAAGAATTAGGTTTCACATTCTAGCTATGTGCTGAAGTAGAAATGGCTCCAGAGAGCTTACTAATTTCAGAATGTATTGGCATAACAGAAACATGAGAGAGAAAATGAGCAAAAGATTAATTCATGATCCTCGTGTTCAGTTTACAAAAGTTATCAATGAAAAGTATACAAAACACATTTCACGATATTTTTGTATGCATTTGTCAGAGCTAGGCTACTTCTATATAAGTTTATAAAGTCCTTGTTATTTTGTTTGGCATAAAAGAATATTTTAGCTCAACTTTTCATGTGTATTTCCTATACTGCTAAGTAATAATCTACATCTAGTTGTCATGTATAAAGTAATTTTTATCAGAATTCAAAGAATGAAAGAATTGTTGTTTGTTGCTGACTCCTTGAAAGCACGATCCATGTCATCCTGATCTAGAAGCTGATTTGCCGGGACGCCATAAACCCTTTTTAGCAACAAGAAATTGCTGCTTTAGAATAACAGTTTCATAGTGCAGAGACTTAAGGATCGGGTGCATCTTTGTAATCATTTCCATGGTGTCTTTCAACACAAACCATCTTCCAGGTCTCAGTATCCTGTCGATTTCAGCTGCTACTTCGATGATATCACACCTAAAAAAGAAGAAGCAAATATAACTACAGTTTCGAGAGATTGGGCGCACAAACATGTCCAAGTTTAGAAGGTATGAGAATTCACCCAGTTGTAAGTCTTCCAAGAAGATCACTCATGTGAAGAAGATCATAGGTACGAGGGTAAGTGTTGAAAGATTCACACCAGTCATGATATGCCCCAATCAAACCTCTGTCGAAAATTACTGGCAGTGTATCTGGCTCACCAATCGGTACAACATTAATGACCCATAAAGGACGATCAATAAGTGCTGTCGCAAATCTGGTCAACAAAATATGCGTTTTAGCATCCCCATCGCGAAAAATTAGTTTGATAGTAATTGTTATGCAGATTATCAATTTAGCATGCATACAGCTAAAAAGTAAGATAGATAATAAGTTTCTAGTTTTCCAGATCCCATAAAAGAAAAGCAATATATGCCTTGTTGACCTCACAGTCCAAATCAATAGGTATTGGGATCGAATAAAGAGTAACTGCTTAAGTCATAGCTGAAGTGAGGATGATTTAGTCCAAGGCTTCAGATTGCTTCATCATAAGTTATCCTAATCCACTAAGGATACTTTTTTGCACTGAAAAGCAAAACATCATGTCCACGCATTATAAATTTAAGCCCTGGTTATCCATGTATCAGAAACAATGGGAAGATATGGCATGATGCACTATGAGCATCTCATAAAGATTAAAGGACAAAAGTTAAAAGCAGCAGAAAATCGTCTTCACTTACCCTCCAAAACCAGCATTCATGTCCATGACGTTACGGATACTTGACCAATTAACTGGAAAGTCACTGAAATATACTTCTGAAACTATCTGTTTCCAATACTTTGTATCAGCCTCAAACTTCTCTTTGTTGGAAACAGAATCATCAGGTACACTTGCATATCTGACATTAAGTCTTTCAGGCCACGGAACAGGCCAGTTGTTTCTTTCATCCGAACTGGAAACAGCGGTTGCAACAATGCAACTGTCGAGAGGAGCATACCTGCAAAAGCAAAGATAAGGGTAATGGTATACATGACACTAGATAGAAACTGTGGCATCAATAACATATGATATCTAAAACATCTGCAGTGGCATACACCAAATCACCAACACCATTTGTCAGTGAACCAGTAAAGAAGTCGTAACCAGAAATAGAGGAAAACTGGAGGCAACAAGACCATTTTCAGCTGTGACCTACCAAGGAAAACGTGATCCATCCTTCTCAGAGCATAGAGGGGGTTCATTAGTCTTCCTCTCAGCGTAGCAAGAATTTGATGTGGGTTTTTGATATATAACAACTCCAATTCCATTGATATCTTGAGATTTTACCACTGTTTTCCAGCAGATTGATTTAGTCAGAGTAACCATTGCTGAACATATAGAAAAGGGCAATTCAATTAGCATCGGAAAACATTCACCAAAAATATCAAAACTCAACCAAAATCATGAGGATGTGGAGTAGTTCTCCATTTAATATGACAGCACCACGAACCGTTCCAGTCATCCTGGTCTCTTTTTTCTTGACGATAGACAGGGGTTGCAGACCAAATGAAATAGCCTCCAGGCCTTAGCACTCTATTTAATTCTAACAATGGTTTTCCACCTGCCATCCCAAGCAGAAAATTAAGAAAAAGTAAATACTACAGTAGTTCGGCTTCTTATGAATATAGTAGTAGTAAAGAAATAGAACACTTACCATTTGCATACCAATGAACCCTGCACCTTGCACAGTGCACAACATCAAATGCATTATCAGGAAACGGAAGCTTTTGTGTTCCAATCACTGCTAGAAATGCTGGAATGCCACGCTCTAATGCAAACTGTATCTGAGCTTCATGCTCATCTTTTGGGGCAAATGACATAGTAATGACATTTCTGTCAAGCAGGAATCCACCAAAGCTGGCAACACCACATCCAACATCCAAGACAGTTCTTGAATGCTTTCCCCATTGAATGGCTGGCATAATCTATAGACGAAGTGTATCAAAAGCAAGTTATAAAAAAAACAGCAAGTTACGGAGATCGATGGCCTATGACTTGAGAATTAAATTATTAGGTCCCAGCATAAGTAAGTGTTTTAGCAATGCAAGCACAGTAAAGACTAGAAGTGAATATACTGGGCACTGGCAGTGAAATTGAAAAACATCTTAATTCAAATGATGCACGCAACTTATTTGGCCATCAAACTACTTAACAGACTTTCTCATTAGAGTTAAGCTGTCTCAACATGGAGAGAAGTGGTATAGTAATGTTTTACCTGTTCAATAAACTGAATGTATCTCCCCACACCATCTTTGAATTGAGTTCCACCTCCAGGAAAAACAAGATAATCATCAGACCTTGTAACCCAATTCTGATCCTTCTTATACTCCACCAGCTTTGGGTGAGGGACGTTGTTGTACCAAATCTGAAATTACAGTGAAATGAATATACAATCAGATAGTCAGCCACCTAATGTCACCTTAACCCAAAGAGGTATCCGCCTGACAAATGTAATCATAAAGGGGAATCGCTAAGTATTCCGCAAAAGGATTCAATAACTGATTCCAGTTCTTTGAAAGAAGTAGCCCCGTATCACTGCCCAGGAATGGTGGCTTCGTCTAACAAGCCAAAATGGAGCCCCAAAAAAGGTGTCTCGAACACTCATAATACTTATCTCCGTGAAAGTGCGGAAGGAGAGGAATTCAAGAGTTCTCCAACGCCACTGAATCCTCAGCCACGGTTTTGACCAAAAAGATAAAGGAGGAGGCTAAAACCTAGGCAAAAGCATTTAGCATAACAGATCTGAGGCATAGAGTTCACTTCTCTTTTTGTAAGTTGCACAGCTCCTCTTCTTTTCTTTGTAACAAACTGAACCTCTTCACTATTCTGTGAAATGGGCACATCCTCATTCCAGCCCGTTCACAAAAAAAGGTAGCCTCGTAAATTTGTTTGTCAAGGCTCAAGGGGTCCATGTGCAGAAAGAGTATTCTCTGTATCAATGATATACTACAGATCCCTAGAGTTATGTTCTGTGCTTTTTTTTGGCCCCAATCCTTGTCACTTAGTTATAAAGTAGTAGTAGTAGTAATTAGTACTAGAATCTTTGCACGTAATAGTAGCTAGTAGACTAAAGCAATACAAGCATCACCAGCGATGAGCAACCCCAACCAAATAGCTGTCATCAGATCATGATTCATGAATGCATAATCAGGTAAGCAAAAGAGCTGCGAATATTATAAGCTATCCCATAAATCAAAGAGGATCAACAACCAGAGCGAAGCTAGAGCGGGAGGTCCGTCCTCACCATGTCACGGCTGCGCGGCCACGGCACGGGCGTCTGGTACCCGTAGGGCAGCGGCACCAGGCACCGGGGCCGCGGTACGGGGCAGTGGCGCTCCCGGTGCTCCATGTGCCTCCTCGACCGCAGCGCCTTGATCGCCCGCACGTTGTCCAGGCACGGGATGTAGTCCGGCGACGACACGCCCCTCCCCAACCTGCTGCACGTCTCCCACCTCACGCTCACCGAGACCTCCTCCTCGCCGCCACCGCCTTTCCCCGCCGCTGAGACGGCCATGTCCGTCTCCCCGCCGCCTGCCTCGACCGCCGCGCCACCGCCGTTCTCGGTCTCTTGCGGCGAGCCGCTGCCTCCGTTGGTTCCCACGGCGGATGGCTGCGACGCGCTAGTGCTCTCCTCCGCATTTGCGGTGGCGAGCGGCCCCGCTGGTTGCGATTGCGAGTGGGGTGCGCTTCTCGGGGTGAGAATTGGGGTGTGGTTTTGCTGCTGGGGAAGTAGCGGAGGTGGGTGCGAAGGGGCGGAGGCGGAGGCGGAGAGGCGGGACGGGACGATGAAGGCGAGGGACCCGGGGGCGGGGTCGAGGAAGAGGAAGAGGAGCACGAGGATGGCGGAGATGAGTAGGAAGAGCGAGAGCGAGAGGAGGAAGGGCCGCCTCGCGCGATCGGAGGAAGGGACGGCCATCGCCGCCGCGGTGTGCCACCCGTGTGGTGCGAATTGTGATCTGGTCGGGGAGTGGAAGAGGAACTAACCGGAGGAGGGGAAGAAGAAGAAGAAGAAGGCAGCAGTGGTGGTGGGGCTCGGCGGGCCGGTGAGTGGGTGGGTGGGGTGGAGTCCTGGAGAGTGGAAGCGGACCGTCGCGGGCCCGGCTGCTGAGTTGGCCGCCGCGGTGGGCGAGGTGGAGGAGGATGGCCGATGGCGGGCGGGGAGGCGGGTGGTGCTGGTCGTTTTCCAGCTGCGAAACGGAGATTTTGGTTTGATCTTCTTCCACTTTTTTAAATTTGATCCACTTGTGTGAAAATTAGCCCGGATGAGTAAATTTTGAGTTGACATAATAATAGAAAGCTAGTATGTCGTACTAGGTTTGAGTTGTTGGCGAAAATGTGCTGGGTATTTCTTTTAGAAAAATAATTCTGATCTAATCGGCCGCTAGCTGCTCTATTATTCATTAAACTAGGTTGGTCCATTATGGTGTTACTAGTGATGTACTTGCTCCAGACGAGCAGATTTACTAACCAGCATCGTGCAGTGACATTGCGAGTTTCACCCGTGCTACATTACTCGTGCAATCAAATGTGGCAGAAACAACCAGTGAATCGATTACTGTACTTGCCACCTCGAGAGGGGTGTTTGATTTGAGAAACCAACCCACGAGAAATGGAAACCTGGCAACAGTTTGGACCAAACCGGTTAGTATGGACTGGTTTTTCTATTTAGGCCGATCTAGTTTGGGTGGACATGGGTGAAGCAGAACAGTGGGTTGGTTTGGGACCAGCATGATTCGGTTCAGATCCCTAATCCCGTTCGGCTGCTCCTCATCTTGTCTCCGTCGCGCCACCATCCATCTATGGCTTACCTTCGAGTCTCCAACCTCACTATCCTCGCTCGAGCGAAGGCAGGGTAAGGCTCTAAACTTCCGATTGTGTGTTCTTGGGCGGGCCACTAGTGCTAGAATCGGACAGGAGGTTCTATGGGCAACAGCGACAGCCTCGAGCCGCTCAACACCTCCGGTAGTCACGTCTGCATGCGATAGAGTGGGAGTGGCAGTGCACACCCCCCGGCAAGAAGGGCCAGCCGTGGAACACCTCCGGCGTGGCGTACATGGGCTGGTAGGGCGGTGCGTCCCCATAGTCGTAGGGCTTGGGCCAGTAGTGCGGCTCCACCACGGGGAGGGGGGGTCAGCGGCTGAGGAAGGGGCACCGGTGTCGGCGTCAGCTGGGGAAGCGGAGATCGTGGCTGCAGAGCAGGAGGGTGTGGAGACTAAGACAGGGTAGGCGATGGGGTAGCAGGTGGTGGGGGAGGGTGGGAGAGGGAAGCCGTATGTGGCGGAGATGTCGTAGTTACAATCGTAGGGGTAAGGGTTGTACTCGTCGTCTAGGTAGTTGGCGGCGGCCACCATGGATGGAGCGGAGAAGGATGTGGGGAGGAAGGATGTGGGATTTCGGTGGCGAGGAGGAGGGCGGAGACCATCGTCAGATACAGTGGTGCTACAGTGTCCTTTTGTGCTATAGACAACCCATATATATGATCCATTGGAGACGGTCTTAGACTTCTATTTCCTCCGCTCAAGCCTAGTTAGCACAACTATACCAACAAAACGATTCACTCATAACCCTAAGCCCTCCTACTCATTCCTCTCTTGGCTGAAATCTCCAAGAGGGCTCCATGGGTTCCAGTGGTATGAGGCTCTACGTGCCGGAACCGCCCTGCTTAATCCAGATTAAGCACACCTGCCATCTCTGACTCACAGTGCACTTAGGCCAGACTAAACCCGGTAGTCCGTCGAGAGTCCTTCGGGCTCTCGATAACACCATTTTCCGAGGAACCGACATCAAACACATCGACTCTCGAAGGAGCCACAACAATTACATCATCACAGGCAGTTGAAATAGGGAATAATAGACTTAATTTACAAACCAAATGTGTGAAACCAAATACATATTCAAATATAGCGGAAGCGAGTTCAGAGTATATATATATATGGCGGGAGCGTTTCAAAATCTCGCAACGGAAGCATGGTGGGTCCATAACCCACAGGTCCCAGGATCGAAACCTGGCTCTGATACCAGCTGTGGCGGAACCGCCCTGCTTAATCCAGACTAAGCACACTTGCCACCTCTGCCTCGCAGTGCATTTAGGCTAGACTAAACCCGGTAGTCCGTCGAGAGTCCTTCGGGCTCTCGATAGGCTCTCGATAACACCATTTTCCGATGAACCGACATCAAACACATCCGACTCTCGAAGGAACCACAACAATTACATCATCACAGGCAGTTGAAATAGGGAATAATAGACTTAATTTACAAACCAAATGTGTGAAACCAAATAAATGTTCAAATATAGCGGAAGCGAGTTCAGAGTATATATATATGGCGGAAGCGTTTCAAAATCTTGCAGCGGAAACAATATATTTAAGTAGTCTTCACGAAGACATGAACAAGGCGAGTAGCACCGAGCCCACCCGTACTACCACCTCCAACACAGCTATCCAGATATCGCCAGTACCTGTAATCCAAAAGTGGGGGCAAACCCTGAGTACTAATTACTCAGTAGAACTTAGTGGATGGGGCTTACGGCTGACGCAAAGCTTGCTTACTAATCATGTGGGTCCTTAGAGGATTTGACAGCTGCTATCCCTTAACCACAAAGATTCATTTATAATATAAAGTAAATACTTGCATGAAAGTAAAGCATGAGAACCATCAGTAACTTGCATAATAGTATATCATACCCATTCAAGCATATTGTATTGAAAACATGTATATAAGCATAGATATTTAAATTGTTACTACGTTGTCCGACAGTGATATTTGGCACTCTCACACCTGGTGAGCATCAGCGATTCGAATCGATTTTTATATTCCCGAAAATAACTAGAAGTACCAGGATGGCATATGCTTACTAACTCCCATCGTTCCCACGTATGCTTCTCTCATCTGCACTTGTCCCATCCCAAGTTCGATTCAATCCTTCCGTTGTTTCCAGATTGTGCCGCCTTAGTAGCGATACCACGGTCACGTCGGGTCAGCCCTCCCTTGACTACAAGCTTCCCAAGGTATCACAGGTGTCACAGTAGTAGTCTGTCTCTGTTCTTCGGGTGGCACAAGTAAAACTTTTACTAGGCCATGTCCTGGATAAGCACTCTAGCAATGTTATGCCAATCCGCAGACGAACAGCGGACGGGCCTTATACGACTCGGACGGAGCCGGATAACAACAACGCACACCCCAAAAGTAAACTTACGCTCCGTCCGGTCTCCATTTAACATCAGCAATAATAATTCATAAATTGCATCATAGTAAGATTTCTGCGATTTGTAAAATCACCTACGCGACGAGTGACAGTGCTCACTCGTGTCTACTCGTACCTAACATTTCTAGGCATACTCGTCCTACGAACTCTATTCATAGGAGCTAGGGCCAGGGCGGCCAGGATGTCTAATGCAGTTGGTTCCAAACAAATCCTGATGCATATGTCTAATCATTATGACATAAGATGTTTGCTGGCTATAGTATGGTCCTGCCTATCTTTGATTGTTTTTCAGAAAACCAATAAACTAAACTAAGTTAGTTTGCCGGGTTATGAGGCTTTGCCCCAGGCAACCCCTTGAAGCAGGGACGGATTTAATCAGCGATCCTTCGTTTTCTAGCTCCGAATATAGCCTGTCGTCCGTTTTTTGATCACTGGTTTCTTCTACGTTGATAGCTCCTTGCACGCGGGGTCTATATGCATGAAAAAATGCAAGTGAATGCAAGAGAATGCAAATGCATGTATATAATACAGTGTTATATGCATGATATAGTATGCTATAGTGCAATCTTGAGTGCAACGAATGCAATTGTATGCATGAGGTGCGAATAAAGCATAATGCAAGATCAAGTAGTTTGTGACAAAAAGACTCAATTGTATTTAGTTCAAACACATCCCATAAAAAGAAAACTTCACAACTTCCCTAAGAAATCATACAACCCATCACTAAAAAATCATACAAACCATCGCTATATTTTATCTTTGAAGATATTAGAAATTATTGTTCTATATGTGTACACAGTCCCTATCAAATGAAAAAAAAGTGTCCCTCCAAAATCATCTCCACTGGTAACTCTTGGAATCACAAGATGTACTTGAGGTTATGCAGCAAGTAACTTTATACATTCACCGAATATATCGTCATTGGCAATTAAACATATACACACGAATTAGTGGACATGTCATCTTTGTGAATAAAATGCACCCTTGAGTTCATGTAGTCAGATGTAGTTAGATAAGTCAATTTGATCCCAACCTTCTACCACATGCAGAAACATACCACATAATGCTACAGTCAAAATTTCAGCTACAACCAAGTTATAATTAATTTATTAAAATTCCAGCAAGTTATCAGCACTATAGCTTCTCAGATTTTTCATATTTTGTAGGAGTGAGTTCTGGATTTGAAATTTCTACAGCAACCATTACATTGCATGAACATCATGTACAAAAATCAGCAAGTTCAAAATCCATAGTTTGATATGACATCTATTTTCCATATAATTATCTAGATCTATTTTAAACGTACATCAAGACAGTACATATAGGCTTCACAAAGATACTTTTTGGAACCTATGCATTATCATCAAGCTACCAAATTTTCCATGGAATTAATTATGCATCCTAAAACCACTTTTCCTTTTTATTTAGTTAAGCACGTGGCACTTTGTCATTTTCAAATCACCACTCAAACTTAACATACAAGGCTTCAAACTTTACCAGCGAGCTATATGCAGCATAAGGTGTGTCCTAAAAATCTAGTATAACATTTGGAGCAAGTTTGATAAGACAAGTACTTTCCATGCATTTCTATTGCAAAAACTTAGACCTAGGGGTAGATCGGTCATTTAACAGTAAGTGCTACTGCCACAAAATTTCACACAGTGCCTAAATATCCTAACAAAGCTACTGTCCAAGTTTCATAGCATTTGAAGTTCATTTGACCCACTTTTGATATTTATGTTGCTTTAACATGCATGCAACTAAACAAGGGTAAAACAGTTTTTTCACACATCCACATTATACCTATCCTATAGATCTACTCAAGAGGAGTCCATAGCCACTGAGTTTGTCCATTTTGGATTTTTCTTTGAATTGTTATGATTTTTCAAAGTTTCAGCCGAAATAATTAAGAATAAATGGGAAAACAACTAGACCTAAGGTTTAAACGTAATTAACCCTAGACATCAGGGGCTAGAACAGAAGATCTGCAAGGCTCATTGCACAGCGCTTCGGACTTGAACGAAAAAATGAAAACGCGCGGGGGCTTTTAGCAAAATGGCGGGGACCTTCTTCTACCTTCGGCCGACGACGTGAGTGCGCGGCGAGCCGGCATTCACGCACGCGGCGCGGCGCGTAGAGGCTGGCACTTGACGCCGAACTGGTGGCGGTAGGTGTCGCCGGTGTCAGGGAAGCTTTTCCCTAAGGTCTCGTCGCCGGGGACGGTCCGTGGAGGCGGTTCGACGGTGTGAACTGGCGCGACGATGGCGACACCGACGGCGGCGCGGGCGTGGAAATCCGGCGAAGGAGGAGGGCAAACGGCGACGATGTCTAGCGCAGGAGAGGCGCGAGGGCAAGGCGAAGGCGGGGGTGGTGTTGTGGGGGCGAGGGGGAGGTCGGAAGATGGTCGTCCACGGCGAAGGGCGGCGGCAATGGCGGCCAGAGTGAGCGCGCACGCGGAGAAGGGTGTTAGCGGCACCGTCGGTGGACGAGGGTTTGGGGGAAAGGTGGAGGACGGCGAGGCGAGCGCGAGGCGTGCGTCGGCGGGGCTCGAGGCGGCTTGAGGCGACGGGTGCTGTGAGCTCGCCGCGGCAGCGATGGTGGCGGCACACTGCGATTGTGGAGAAAGAGGCGGAGGGAGACAACGAGAGCTAGGGCGTTGGACGTGGGAGGTGGAGGCGGAGGTGATGGTGGGGTTCTGGAGGCACGGGGAGCAGCGGAGCGGCCGACGCAGCTCGGACTCTGAGCTCGGCAATGGCGGGTCGGCGCTCCGGCGCGGCTCTGAGCAGAGGAAACAGGGGGAGAGCGGGGCAGTGAGTGGAGGGGAGCTCTCCGCTTTGGCTTAAGGCCGAAGGAGCGGCAGTGTGGATTCGGCCGGGAAGCCGTCCAGGTGCGGGGTGCGGCCTCGGCCGGCAATGGCACGGCGCGGGCAGACGTCGTCCGCCGCGTGGGCGCGCTGGAGCGGGGGAGAGGGACGGCGGCGGTTCAGTGGAACGGGTCCATAGACCGCAGTCTCCGACAGGTGGGGCCAGAGACGGGAGTGGAGTTTGGGTCCAGTGGACCGGGCGCGGGGACGACGCGCGAGGGTAGGGCCCACCGTCGTCGCGTTCCAACCGCGTGAGCGGGAAACCGGCGCGGGTCTGCTCGGTGGGGCCCGCCGGTCAGTGAGACAGAAGAAGAGAAAAATCCTGGAAAGTGGAAAAACCAGCTTTGACCAAGGAAGGTGCTTCTGAAAATTGCCTATTTGACCCACTTAGGAGATGAATTTGACAAAACTTCAATTGTATGAAATGTTCTAAATTTGTTCCTATAAATTTCCCTTATAAACTTGCATACCATGTTATATTCAAAAATATGGTTTAAATTTGAATTTAAACTGCTGACCAAGGTTTGACCGACAGAACCTTCCGGTTTGGAAATTCTAAAAGTCTATTTTCTAGACACTTTCACAAAAGAAGTTTTATACCAATGTTGTTCAGAATTTCAAGATCTACAACTTTCTCAATACAAGCATTGCCAGGTTTTGGCTTTATTATCAAGAAAATTTAAATTTACCCCCCACGTCAAGTTTGGACAGATTTCATAAATTGGCATAAAATGACCCTAAACCATATCCAAACCACTATGCATGTTAACACATAAAATACCAAAGTTGTCAAGCATGAAGTTGTCTACAAGTTTGGTATATCAAGTTTCTTCAAATTCACTACAGATTCAATGTTATAGTGACAAAAGTGGAGACCTATTCAGGAAAAACTGAATTTAGGTTGGTTCAAATGACTTGGTTTACTTATGCACTCAATATGAAATGCTCATGAGATGATGCACATATGTCAGTGATGCCATTGTAATACACTTGAGATGCCTGGGGCATCACACTCTAGCCCCGCCTGCCTCACCATTAAATCCGCCCCCACATTCATAAATAATTCATATTTTCCGTTTGGTTGTGCCACTGACCTCGAAATTAGGTGGTTCTGCAATTTTTTGTTTCACATTTTTCCTACCAGCATTTCTAGATTCAATGGCTAAAATTAATGTACATGCCTTGTAGCTAGGTATATAAATAGCATGTGCTCTGTGAGATTAAATGACAATTGCTATGTTAGAAACATGGAAAAAAGCCTTTGGATAACTAGGGCGGTTTATCTACAGTGGTTCAAACATTTTATGTCACGGAAATCACTTATTCAGTTTATAGGATCCAAATTTGTAAGAGGTGGTATTTTTTTTAATCTAGATTTATAAGAAGCACTGCAATTTATTAGAGGCAGTAGGCCACTAGTGACTAGTGATTACTACTTTTTTGGGCCTATAAGGCTCTTTTTACCAATGAAACCATCAAATTACCTATATTTTAAACTTTTTTGTTTACATTGTGCGTACAGTGCAAAACAGTGTTTTGGATACATCCAATGGGCACATATTGTGAGGATGGTCTAAAGCTATCTCTAGCAGTTGCCTCAAATAGATACTCAAAACACTATTCTAACCCTGTAGACCGAGTGGGGTGGGGCTTATGGAGATGGCCTAATCAAGCAGATAAGTTTTACATTCCTTTCTTTTTATAGGTGTTGCTAGATTGACTATGCATTATTGTAGTCCACTGAGGAGTGGTGGCTTCATTGAACAAAATTGCATTCAACCTAACTTTGCAGGACTTTATTATGATAGCAGATTTGATAGGTGCTAATACAGTTTGTCACTTTTATTTGGAAGAGCAACTCTTGGATATTAGGCAAGCTTTCCAGGGGCTGCATATTTAATTTTTTCTTTCTGATCAAATAATATTCGCCCTCAGCTATGGGTGCAAAAGTTGGGCCTATTTAGAACGAAGGAATAGAAAACATAGGAACGAAAAAAAACGTAAAAATACACTTGAAAGCAAATAGCAAAACAGAGGAATGTAAATCACAGGAAAAAATACATATGAAGACGTTTGGAACGTAGGAACGAAGACGCAAGAATCTGGAGCAGCTTGTGGGTCCTACGCATGGGAAGTAATGCACGCATGCACCATCCGTAAGTGCTTTTTTGCTGCTGACATGCTAGCCCTACAGGCATGGGTCCCATATTTAGCGTGAACATCAGCCAACTCCATCATTGCTTTCACATACACCGCCTCGGGCATACGCGAAGGAAACGAAAACCTGAGGTCTGAGCGGATGTTTTATTTCCTGCAAAACGCTGCCTGGCTTGCACCTTTCCGGAGGAAAGGAACTTTTCCTTCCTATGTTCCAAACAGTCACACAAACTTCCTTTCCTCTGTTTCTAGTTCCTATGAAATTCCTATGAAATTCCTTCAATCCAAACACAGCCTTAGACCACTACAGAAATCACGAAGTCTTTCGGCAGCCAACGCGCTGCGAGAGAGAAGAGGAGCTGCGGTGGCCAGTGGCATTAGTGACCAACAAGCGGCGGTGGGAGCGGCTTCAGCAGGGAGGCGATGGGAGCTGTGAGGAGCAACAGAGAGACAAGAGGTTGAAGAAGTGGGCAAAAGAAACATTTTTTCTTTCTCTTCCACCAAATCTAAAAAATATTATTATATTTGGTGCAGTGTGTAAATGACCATGTTTTTTAATGGTACTCAACATATTAGGCCATTTACAACGTGAACTGACCGATTATATGTATACAGAACGAAATTTGTCTAATATAGTATACCGTGACTGCTATATATGATTGAGAAAGCGATAGACCAAGCAAACTGAACTGTTCCATGCTTCTCATAGCATGAATAGGTTAGTCACAGGTCACAGCTGCTTGCTTAAAAAAAAATCGGAGAGAGTATCTAATTAACCCTATCTTTTTTTAACGTCCTTGTTCCTTCCTCAATAACAAAATACTATCCGAGCTTCCCATGCGCCGCTCATCGAGCTGTAGGCAGTGAGCGTCGCAGAGAGTGCTGCGGCCTGCGGCGAGGCCAGCGGGCAGTACGTGTGACTGTGAGTATGAAAGCTGGCCGTGCTCGAACGAGGGTCGGCCAGCGACTGCCTGGACCACAGTGGTCATGGCGGCCAGCAGTACGTGGTGGGCTTGGAGGCAGCGGGGCGGTGGACACGGCGCGAGCACATCCAGCGACGCTGTAGATCTTGAGTCTGCTCTGCTCCAGGCGGACATGGCGATGGCGCGGCCGGCGGCACTGCTCTGCTCTTGAGTATCGCTGCGTTGGGTTAGACCATCGCCAACCGTTTTGCCTATCCATTTGCTTATCCACCAAGCCAGTGGCGGATCTAGCAAAAATTTTTAGGAGGGCTGAGTTTATAAGGCTGAGTCCAGCTTGGGTGACCACCAAATTCAAACTCCGCTCTGTATATGTTGCTACAGTGTAGTTTTTTTTACTTTGGCATGTCCTTTGATTGATAACAATGCCTAAAATCAATAGCCCAACATAAGTTTATCATATCCATACAAAATAAAAACATAGATGGACAAACTAAAATCAATGTAGTTTAAAGCTGTATTATAAAAAACATAGATGGACAAATTAAAATCAATGATATATAATTGCCGAAACTCTAAGATAGGTCTTTTTGGTTGATTTATGTCCCCACCAGTCCTTGTTGTTGGAGTTCTGCAAGTAATAATGGTTGAACTTGAATAATATGTTAGTAATGTTCTTTTTGACATTTTGATTTCCTAATTACGAGTAATAACAATATGGAATATGCAGTTAGATCTTTAATTAAGTGTCAAAATCCTAAAATGCATATCAAACATACTGATTACTAATTAAAAGTGATAAAAAATGCATTATATGCATTATATTTATAGTTATACTACGAACCTACGTTTACCTACGCTAAGTCTAAGATAGATATCTCACAAGAACTACTGCAGCAGGCAGCAGGCCTGCTCGCTGCTCAGTCATTTGGTGCGATGCTCGGCTGCTCCTTGCCTCTGCTCAACGACCAGCGCAGACGGCCACTGCGCTGTGTCAAGCCGCCAAAGCGCTCCGCCCTGGCGCAATCCTCTACGCCGGGCTCCACGTGCAGCACCACCACCCACCGGCCGGCCACCGCGCTCCCTGCAGTTTGCTCCATGCCTCCATCTCCACGTGCGGCGCCGCCACACTGCTTTGATGTGCTGGTGCTGAGGATTCGGCCGATTGGGGAACGCTCCAACACTATCTGCACACACGTAACTAGCTAAGTGGGCTGTAGGTGTAGCCTGCTGTGGACTGGTCACCGGTGGGCTATTATTTTGTTGGGCCACTGTAACTAGAATAGAAAGACTATGAGGACACGAGAAGCAAGCTGCAGGCCCAGAACGCGAGCTGCATCGTCTTCAACCTCCAGCTTCACGCTTCAGCCCCACCTTTGAGTACTCCAATGGTGAAAAAATAGCTGGGGCTGAAGGAGGGGCTTCAAGGGTTCCTCAGGGCTAGGTGGGGCTCGAGCCCCACCCGCCCCAGTGGCAGATCCGCCCACTATTCCAACTACCTCCTTCTCTGTCTACAGCAGCGCTACAATGTCAAACAGCGTATATACATTTTTTTAGGCAACCCTATTGGGGATATATCGCCTTATTGCAGCGTGGGCGAGGCCGATAGGCGATGAGGTTGCGTTCCTTTCAGCGGGGATTTTCGGTTTTTCCGCGCCATAGCTTTGGCGTATGTTTTCCACACCTCCAACCGTTGGATTCTATGTACAGACGGTCAAGGATCACTTGTTGTTGTGGCCACGTTTCCGCTCCGCGCCCTCCTATTGGGACGGCGCCTGACCGGGAGGGCATGGATGACTGCCGGCCCACAGCGGCAGGGTGGCTCGCGGGTGGGCCGACTGTTTTATTTTGTATTCTCTCAGTATTTAAATATGAATTTTAGTAGATTTTTTCTCAACTTTAAATGATTTTTACGGTGATCGAGAGTAACTCAATTCTGGGTTATATATTTTTTATTCCGGACCATAACTTTAGTGAGACAACCTGAGAAATCTTTGATTCCGAGCCCATAAGATTTAATTTTCGATCCACAAAATTTAAGTTCCGGTACACAACTTTAGTTCCTTTGGATAAGTTTCTTCTAAGTTTTAGCCATTAGATTGGAACCAATGAATGGCTACGATTAATTCTAACTACCGTAACAAACCTCAAACTTTAAAAACTTTTTTTATTAAAAAATTATAATTTATTATTTATTTTGTTGTGATTTGTTTTATCATTTTAGAAAGTTTTACATAATTTTTTGAAAAATACGAACGATTGAAGTTTGAAAAAAAAAAACTCAAGTGCGACTTATATTTAAACACAAAGAGAGTACGCATTAGATCTTTCTTGTAGTATTTGTGAAATGATGCCAGGTCATTCTGTTTGGGCGATGTGCCCATGTGAGATTGTTGCTATATTGTTTGGATTAGGTGAAGTTGTGTGAGTCAAATTGACATTTTATGTGGACGGGTATGATATGTCTGTATATGCAAGTACGAGTAGTCGTATTTTTTAAAGCTCAATACTTAATGCAGATATGTTGTCATTTGCCAACTACGAGTAGCAAAGTGTCGTCATTTGGCTATGCAGAATCACAGTACATGTAGTAACGGCAATGACACCTGGGAGGAAAAAGTATAGAACCAATGCTAGTCTAGAGAAGCTACAATTTAATTTTCAATAGCACACAATAGATGAATATATGTTTCGATGGCATGTATATAAGAAATTTAATCATAAACCAAGGCTTAACGAATCTCAACAAGTAAACAAGCATGTGCTTGAGAACTAAAATCAACAGTAGAATTTCTACAATAATCGAACCAAGCGACCATTATTATTGGATGAAAATTTCCTGAGTAAATCTACCCATCCTCATCCAAGATCAAACATTTTATCTCAAATATTCTTTGTACGAAATGTAAACCTACCATTCATAAACACAATATACAACTAGTATGAACAACATACAGACACACGAATATAGCACATGCCATATTAATAATTGTGTATGCACTACATTTCTAATAATTTAAGCAACCTATTTGCATAAAAAATATACTCTCTCCGTATTTAAATAAAAATCGCGGTTGATTTTTTTCTAAAACTTTGATCGTTCATCAAACTTAGATCATTCGTCTTATTCAAAAAATTTGTGTAAGCATATAAGAAAACTAGTCATGCTCAAACTATCTACAATGGTAAAACAAATGACAACAAAATAAATTATAAATTTTTTTGAATAAAATGAGTGATTGAAGTTTGAAAAAGTTAACAACTACTTATTTAAATACGGAGGGAGTATATGTTAATGTTTTTCCAAACTTAGCAACATCTTTAGTGTCTCAAGGTGAAAAGTTAATCCAAGTTGAGTCATCGTCAATGTATTGAGGTATGTACATATGCTTTATTTGTCATGTGAATACTTCAATGCTGATGAAGGAAGACTATTTTGCTCGGTTAGACATGACGCCTAGAAACGCTATATTTGAAAACGCTGTATTTGCTGGCCCATCTACACTCATTGGTCTGTCTTCTGAGCCCACAAAAAACGGCTAACCAAGTTTGTCAGGCTGGGTAATGTGGGTTTCGTAGACTAGCGCTGCTACGATGATGACACATTACATGCTCGTGTGCCTCTGCTGACAAGGCGAAGTGGAGGTAAACTCACCATTGGAGAGAAGCGGCGATGGCCAAACAAGCCTGTGTTTAGTTGTTTATCTGCGATGGCCAAACAACTAAAAACATGTTCGTTTGCAATGGCCATGCATGCCAAATTTAGCAGGTAACCAAACACACTAGGACATTAGATATACAACGGTCTGAAGCTATATCTCTCGCTGAGACTAATAAATCTTAGCATGGTTTGGAACGAACCGACGCCCTGTCATATACGGAGTAATTCAAAAATCATAATAACATCATGTGAGTATGTGGCCATTGGTGTCGACATCCTGACATCTCGACAACAGTTTTCTATATCTAGTCTGATCCCATATCACCATCTCAGGAACAGGAAGGCATGAATAATGGAGTCCCTAAACAAGCAGCATATGTGGACCGAGTCGATGGCGTTGACCCCAATGGCCCAATGGAGATGACAGGCGGCAGGCAGTACTACTGCATGGAAGCAAAATCATACTGTATAGCAGTGTAGATCATAGGAGATCCATACGTCAGCTAGCCTCTATGTCTGATCTTTGAGCATGGTTCAGTTGAGTGTGCAGCTCCAAAGAGCACTGCGGTTTTACGCAGCAGCCATAGTACCTGTTCTGAGCGACCATGGATGCCTGAAGTCCTGGATGTTGGGGGTATTGTTAACCAAAGTCGTCGCCGGTGAACGTTCGGGTTGTTGTTAACCGGTTAACCCAAGCTATATATGTTATCCTACTACACTATATAGGAGTATACCGTAGTACAGTACTACCACTAATTGAATATGAGACACTTTATAAAGTAAAATCCTAGTATAGAGAATCTAAAGAAAATTAAAAGGGAAACATCTGGCCGTTCGTTCATCAGTTTTTAAGCGGGCGGATAACTGCTACTAGTCTACTACTATTGTTCACACGAAACAATGTGCTGATAAATTGTCATTTGCGAATCGCCACATTGGACCCTCACTCATTTTTCTTAATTATCCGTAGACTTTAGTTTATAACTTTACATATACGTGCATTTAGCCGTGCTGTTCACTGTTCACCATCATTTCATTCCTCTGCCCTGGACTGAAACATGGATGCTGCCGATCTCAAGCCCGCGGCCTTGTGCCTCCTCGTCGCCATGCTCCCGCTGCTCGCCGCCGCCGACTGCGACTGCTCGGCCTCCACCGACGAAGGCGCCGACAAGGCGAGGGCGCTGACGCTCAAGATCGTAGCCATCTTCTGCATCCTCGTCGCGGGCGCCGCGGGCTGCGCGATCCCCTCGCTGGGCCGGAGGTTCCCGGCTCTCCGGCCGGACACCGACCTCTTCATCGCCGTCAAGGCCTTCGCCGCGGGGGTCATCCTCGCCACGGCGTTCGTGCACATCCTCCCGGACGCCTTCGACAAGCTCGGCTCGCCGTGCCTCGTCGACGGGCCCTGGCAGAAGTTCCCGTTCGCGGGCCTCGTCGCCATGCTCGCCGCCATCGCCACGCTCGTCGTCGACACGATCGCGACGGGCTACTTCCAGCGCGAGCACGCCAAGACAGCGGCGGTCGTCGGGGACGTGGAGACTTCACAGCATGCTGCGCACGGTGGACATGCGCACGACCACGGCCACGCGCACGGTATGGCGTCTGTGATTGCGGCGGTGTCGCCATCCAACGACAACGATAGCGCGCAGCAGCTCATACGCCACCGCGTCATCTCACAGGTTTCTATCGACCAGTAGTGCATGCATCAAATCAACTTCACATTAGGACCTTACTTGCTCACGAATCCATGTGCGTGTGTTTGCTCATGGGTTCTTACGTTGTTTCGCTTGAATAATGTCGTCTCAAGGTGCTGGAGCTGGGGATCATAGTGCACTCGGTGATCATCGGAATGTCTATAGGTGCATCTGAGAGCGCCAGCACGATCAGACCACTGGTGGCCGCGCTAACATTTCACCAATTCTTCGAAGGAATAGGGCTTGGAGGGTGCATTGTTCAGGTATTTATGTCCTAAAGCTTGCCATGAAGCATTAACACTCTTAAGTGTATAACACTTTGGTTGTGTACAAACCTCTTGCAGAGGCCGGAATAAATTTCGCTTTTTTTTAAAAAAAGTGTATAGCACTGGTATAGTAATTAGTACATACCCAGTATGATTCTGATTTACTGCTTTCGATTCTTGGTTATAATTCACTCATCTGTCCGATCACAAATAAGCGACGATGCCTTTTGTTGTAAAAATTAACTATTCCAAGCTTTGCTTGCCTTATTGCTTTTTGTATGTTCATATTTAAAAACGATGCTAATAATATATTTGTATTGCAATACCAGTTTTATAAAAGCATTTTCACTATTTTTTACAAATATTTTGTAACAAAAGGTGCTACTCAAAGTTTTCTTGTCTACCTTGATGTCCAAAGCATTATTTGTCCGAGGCCTACATGGTAGTATGCACATTACGTCTACTAGCTATATATTGCTATGCCGTGATTATTTTCCCTCTAAAACATTTTTTAGAACATGTGGAGCACATTTTTTTCATTAAGAAGAAGGGTTCATTTTCTATAAAAAACAACTTTTGATTATAGTACATTACATAAAAATGACATGCATGAAATATATTTAGCGTTCTGTTTCTCCAAATTTGAACTATACATCAACTTGTTTCAATGAAACTTAACGTTTTCTGATTTAATTTGCCAAACATTTCATTTTGATATTTTGATCATGTATCTTGTCTTATCGACATGTGGCTCTTGGATCCACATGTCGGTGAAATATTGATAGGCAGTCAGTAATTGGGGCTAGGGTTTTGGCCGCCTACTCTGAAATTCATGGGTCGATTGGGGCCGATGAATTTTTATGATTTTCGCCACTTGGAAAATGATAATTGCATTAGGATTTATTCTGCCAGCCGATATTCGTTAGCATGCCATTGAATTTAGTTTAAATTTGTTGGTTTTTGGCTAGGGAGAAATTACTTGATCCAAATAGTGACATGAATGAAATTGTTGTGTTTTATAGGCCAAATTTCGTCTAAAGACAGTGGTGACAATGGCGCTCTTCTTCTCACTTACGACTCCGGTTGGAGTAGTGATCGGCATTGGGATCTCCTCTGCTTACAATGATAACAGTCCCAAGGCCTTGATCATCGAAGGAGTCCTCAACGCCGCGGCCGCGGGAATCCTCAACTACATGGCCCTCGTTGACCTTCTAGCCGAAGACTTCATGAACCCTAGGGTACAGAACAATGCGAGGCTGCAGGTGGTCGTCAACATCTCGCTGTTGGTGGGGACGGCGCTGATGTCTATGCTTGCTATATGGGCGTAGGCACTTTGTGAGTATGTACATATTGTGGCCTTTATCAAATTTTCGGTTAAATAAAAATGTTTTACACCTTCCCTTTTCATCTTGTTATTGTTCGATAATATTAAAAAATCTTGTAATAAAAGTACCCATGCAAAACTATGAAAAAGTTTGTTGAGGTATGCAAAAGGGAGAGAAAGGCAAACGAGATAGTTGCATGACGGTCACTTCAAGCAAAAAGCTGGTGGACTTTTCATTTGTAATAAAACGTAAGCATTTGTGATAGTAGTATCTGGATAAAGAAAATTGATTCAAAAAGGGAAAAAAGAGATGAAAACAAAACTATATATCCTCTTAGGCAGCCATTTGTATCGGATGAAAAAGGCGAAATATACACTTTGTCACATTCAATAGAAAACAAATTTAAGGTTTATTTGGATAAAGCAGAACCCCTCCAATTCATATGGATTGAGGATGATTGAGGACGAATTTGAACTAATTTTCATCATAAACCTCTT
Organism: Paspalum notatum; assembly: GCA_022530915.1. Taxonomy (NCBI): domain Eukaryota; kingdom Viridiplantae; phylum Streptophyta; class Magnoliopsida; order Poales; family Poaceae; genus Paspalum; species Paspalum notatum. The sequence goes on from CM039692.1 coordinate 34,498,935, forward strand.
CAGTCAAATTTATCCAAACAAAGCTCGGAGTACTGCTTTCTTTTAATGGGGGAATGACCAAGTTGACTCGTAAGCCACACATACAGTACGTGTGCATGTGCGGATGTGCCACGCCGATACATCCTACTGAGCCATCTGGAACTTAGTGTAGCTGGATCAGCAGGAGAAGGTACACCGACCCTCATGGAGATGACCACAGAATGTCGACATGGTAGCAACATGTCAAACCTAAAGTCTTCTGGCTATCTGCTCCACGATCCCAAGATAGACTTTTCATCTTGTATTTGTTAAAGTGTCTATCTGGGTTTTGCTGTACCCGTCTTGTCCTAGTTTATTTAGTTGGGTTGTAGACATTTGAGTTTATATATGCCACCAGACCCGCTAATTACGCCATGGTTTAGTAGTACTGCACTCGTGTCGTACCAAAGTACCAACTCGCAGTATCTGAACTATCGCCTATCGGAGGACCATGCATTAAGACTTTCAGAGACTATCGCAGTAGTTTTTTTGAGTTAAAGGGCACTCCACCCCGACCTTTTCCATAAAAGAGCAGAAATCATCTGAATCCGAGTTTACAGCATGTATCAAACTTAAACCTCCAGGAACATACCGCTCTCAGCTTTGCCAAAAACAGATAAAGCAACACAACTACCGCTCCACCAGAAACAAAGAAAAGGAAACACATAGAACCATTTGATGACATCCGCATCTTCACCACTTAAAGCAGAATAACTCTGGTTTCAGATCTTCTCCGCAGACCCTCCAGCCAGCGCTCCATGTCTCGTTTCTTCTCATCAGGACAAAAGAGACTATCGCAGTATCTGAACCATCGCCTATCGATTCGGACTTTCAGATCTAATAAGTAGTAATAAAGTGAATCGGCCGTAACAATCTGTCTGGTAAACGTCTAAACTCGAAAACGCCTCGCCGAGCTGCTGCCTGCTGGTGAGCGGTGGCTCACACTGACTCTGACTGGTGACCCTATGCTATGCACGGCCCGTGGAAAACACGTCGTCGCAGCATTCATTCTTCGTTGCCGCGCTGCTGCTTTCACCACTCGCTCGCTCATCAATTCGGCCGCGCGCGTGGAGCCCTGGAAACGTCCCAACGCGATCAATGCGTCTCCACCTGCGCCGAACCATGGTGACTTGGTGAGGTGAGCTCATGTCGTAACCCCCCTGGAAATTGAAGCGCCGAGTCGCGGGGTTGGCGGGTACAAAAACCCTGCGGCGAAACAGAGCGCGAGCGGCAGCGGCCCCGTGTGCAGTGCCCAGTTGCCCACTGCCGCGCGCCGCGAAACTGTGCCGGTCGAGCTGCGTGGGGGTGCACGATGGCGACGCCGGCGGCCGCGCTCGGCCTCCTCCTCCTCGCGGCGGTCTCGCTGCCTGCGCTCGCCGCCGCGGAGTGCGACTGCTCGGACGCCGCCGCGGGGCGCGACAAGGCGGGGGCGCTGCGGCTGAAGATCGTCGCCATCTTCTGCATCCTCCTCGGGGGCGCGGCCGGTGCGGCGGTGCCGTCCCTCGGGCACCGGTTCCCCGCCCTGCGCCCGGACACGGACGCGTTCCTCGCCGTCAGGGCCTTCGCGGGCGGCGTCATCCTCGCCACGGGGCTCGTGCACATCCTCCCCGCGGCCTTCGACGCGCTCGGCTCGCCCTGCCTCGCGCCCGGGCCCTGGACCAAGTTCCCGTTCGCCGGCGCCGTCGCCATGCTCGCGGCCATCGCCACGCTCGTCGTGGACACGGTCGCCACGGGGTACTTCCGACGGAGGGTCGCCAGGAAGGCCGCCGCGGCCGTCGTCGACGAGCCGACGACGCCGGAGCCCGGGCGCTGCGAAGGGGGTCACGACCTGGAGGAGGCCTCGGACGGGCGGCACCACGGCCACGGCCACGCGCACGGCATGTCGGTGCTCGCGCCCGCGCCGGGCGTCGGCGACGACCTCGTGCGCCACCGCGTCATCTCCCAGGTACGTACCGGCCAGTGGCCACACGTCCCACGCTGCAAGTTTCGGCAGGCTGGTAGTTGAGTTGTTGTCATGGATGCAGGTGCTGGAGCTCGGCGTCGTGGTGCACTCGCTCATCATCGGCATGTCCCTGGGCGCCTCGGATTTCCCCAGCACGGTGCGCCCGCTCGTCCCGGCGCTGACGTTTCACCAACTCTTCGAGGGCATCGGCCTCGGCGGGTGTATCGTCCAGGTGAGCACGCTGTTGCTTCAGATTCGGACCTGTTACTTTTGAAGTACGAGCAGTCAATTACCGTGAATGTCTCTGTCCGCGAAACTGTGCCGGACCGTTGCGGCTTTAGCACTCCGCACAGTCCAACCGTTCACAAACATACGATGCTGTTAATTTTTTTCCTACGACTTTGATAACTCATCTTATTTTAAAAAATTTACTATTTATCGTTTATTTTATTGTAATTTAGTTTGTTTTGTTTTGACATGTTTAAATAAATTTTTTGAATAAAATGAGTGATCGAAATTATAGAAAAAATTCAGCCGCATCATAAATTAATGAGCGAGGTAATACTTGTGTTTCATCTTTTTCATCTTTCAATGTCCACGGCTCCACTCCATTCAACATCAGATATTCAGATGTCATGTCCCCTTCATTTTTCGTTTTGACATCTTCTTTTGGTCACGAGAGGTGAATAAAATCGTAAAAGTTGTTAATAATAAACTCTACCGCTACTTTTTTTTTTTGATAAAATTCTACCGCTACTAATTGAATGGCCTTAAAAACATCCAAAATTTTATGACGTTGCTGATTTCACATTTTCATTACTTGATCTTTTTCGATTTGAGACTTCACAAAGAGGTTGAATCATATCATGACAACATAAATGAGCTTCGTCAACTTATCCAACTCCGACAATTTTTTTTAGAAAAATCATATTACCTCCTCAATGCCAAATGAACGAGGTATCGAAACATTATTCATGGTGAATTTAATAAAACTAATTTTATGTTATAGATGTTGATTATTTTTCTATATGTTCGATCAAAATAAAAAATTTGGTTTGGAACAAAGCTAAACAGATGAAGTAGATAGATAGTATGAATAACAAAAAACGTTGGCCAGTGTAATAACTAAGATTTTATTCTTTCATCGCAGGCTGAGTTTCGTGTCAAATCTGCGGCAACGATGGCACTCTTCTTCTCTCTAACGACTCCCGTCGGCATCGCCGTCGGCATTGCCATATCATCGGTGTATGACGAGACGAGCCCGACAGCCCTAGTCGTGCAAGGGTTCCTTGAGGCAGCAGCCGCAGGGATCCTTGTGTATATGGCACTTGTTGACATGCTCGCTGAGGACTTCATGAGCAGTAGAGTGCAAAGCAGAGCCTGCCTGCAATTTGCACTAAACGCCTCATTATTGCTCGGTGCGAGCATGATGTCCATGCTGGCCATCTGGGCTTAATCATTGACGTAATCTCAATGAAGGACATGTAGTCAATTGTAGGATCTTAGGTTGAGATTATAAGTGGTCCAATGCTTTTGAATCTTACTAGTGCATCCTTTAGAGAAGGGTCTACAATGAGATAAACGATCTCAAAACGGGGCTAGGCACTCTCCAGTGACAAAAGTGATTTCAAAGCATGCTCGGTAGCATCCAAGCAGTTGGCATGAGCTGGCTCCATAGGACGCATCCAACACCATCTGATGAGAGAATCAATGGAGGAAAATCCATGCACCCACAATTAATCAATCAAGTAATGGAGTTACATCGTCAAGGTGTAAGTCACATTAATGAAGTTACTTCTTCGAACAATGAAGTTAAATCTTTGAAAAAATATGTTAGATAATTTAATATAACTTTGCACATAAAAATGTAACTTGGTGCCTTAAAAGTTACTAGGGGGGTGTTTCATTTCAAGAAAATTGGTTGGTTTATTTTTTAAAAAAAATAGGATAGCTTGATGACAGTCTTTGCATGAAGTTACTAGTGAAACCGTGAAAGTTTACTGGCTTGGGATAGAAGCAAAAGGTATTTGTCAGCCTTTATCTAGTAAAGTTAGGTACGTCGAAGCCCACGGCTAACAATAAAGCCTTATATATTACTTAATTGTAAAGACTAAAACAATGTTAATTCATAATCCGAGCCTCTTGAAGTCTCGCTCCATCTCATATGCATTCCTTATTGATGCAAACATGTAATTATTGTAATATCAAATCTTGAATGTACAAAGAGCAAATTAGGGAAAGTGAGTTGTATCATGAAGCCATGCATAATGTGAAAGAATTAGTATATGGTGGACTGGGCTGATCTAAGGGATTATTTGGTTTGTGGCCGAACAACTCATTTTCATTCACTTTGGTATGGCCATGACCAATGTTTAGCATGAATATTATAGTCAGCAAATCAAACATGCCAATAAAGGAGAAGGAAAGCATATTAGTACTTGTTGCAACTAGCATGCCATTTGATCTTGATGAAGCTATTGTTAGGAGGCTTCATAGGAGAATTTAGTGTCATACTAGCGTGGTGAAGTTGCCGGATGCATAAAATTTGATAAAAGGAAATTTTAGTGTCATACTAGCTAGCCAAGAAGAATTTAGCAAATGGCGTTGATCTTGAAGTTCTCATATCAATAATAATGCCATAGTAAGGTTCTAAATGAATCAAGTCAAATCTAGACTTGAAAAAATTTAATCTAAAACTAAATCCAAACAAGCAAAAAGAAGCAAAAAGGGAGAGAAACAGAATTACCGACACATCGATTTGCAAAAGCTTGTTCTTTATTGCTTGACAATATTGAATTATTGATAAGATGTATATCACAAGATCATATAGAATTCACTCTAATTTTTCTAAAACTTTATGGCCCCTTTAGAACGCGGGAAACTTTTTATTTTTTATGTGTTTCCTGTAAAATTCATATGCCATTTCTGTGGAATTTCTACGTTCGGAAATGCCTAAATGATCTAGGGTTGGCCATATGGACTCACCGGCTCTCTCTCTCTCTCTGCGTCTTTTGTCACGCATCCTGTACCGAGTCCGACAGCGGGCCTATACCTAGTCCAACGCCAGGATTTGGGCCGCGTCTGCACGCTCCATGGGCCGCTCGTCTGCGTGGGTGGCTGCCTCCTGCCCGTCCGCCCGTGGGCTGCTGCCGCAGCTTCTGTGCATCACTGCATGTCTGCCGACCAGCAATTCAGCATGGCTTGTGCTCAAAAAAAAAAAAAAGCAATTGAGCATGGCGTTTACCTGCAGCGCTCTTGCTGCATGCATGACCCCGCATGCTAAACACACAAGCAGATGCCCATCAGTTTATGAGTGTGTCAAAAGCGCATGTGTTTCTGTGCCCGGTTTTTAGATAAAGGTTCTGTGCCCGACAAGATGAAAAAACTGTCGTTTTTAGCAAATTAGCAAGAGGTTTACTCATAAGCCCAAACCCCTTAACAAACTTCCTATAACATCCATCCGTACCCAAACAGTTTCTCAACCCCTTGGCCGACGTAGGGACTGGTCCATCTCTGAACAATATTCACCTTTGAGGGATCAGTAGAGAGAGACTCCCAATGTATCTAGAGGCTAGAGCAACAACACTTGGATAGCTTTGTGTGAAGCTGGTGATGATATTGCAAGAGCTGAAAGACCCGCTGCCTCAGATGCTGGATACGGTTTGTGATATTCGTGCTCAAAATTCACAAAAAAGTCTGAAAGGTGGATGGAGCACCAATGAGAGCCCAGAGGACATGCCACTCAAAAATCTCCATTATGTGCAGTGAAAGCCGTTTTAAAAATCCATCACCCTCCTTTATTATTAGCGCAATAATAATTTGACGATAACCGGAACGAATGGTCCAAGTGACAGGATGTAGTAGCCCCAGCCATCTCCTTCAAATCCTCATTCTTCAGCACCTCTGTTCTGTTGCAAGAAGAAGCAGACGTCTCCACCAGTCCACCAGGTAGGAGCAGCAGCTCGCCGATCTGATTAGACTATCTACACTCCTATTCCTTTAAAATTCTCCTCCAAAAAGAATATTCCAGTCCAATCAGCAAGATTCTTTCCTCCAAATCAAATTCTCCTGCACTCCTGTTACTCTATATATTTCCTCCATATCCAATAATTCAATATTTTATTCACCTATTTACAACTACCATCTTTCTTTTCCATATACTATAATATTATTGTAGTCTCACTTACAAGTGGGCCCGCCTCTAGAACCTTTCCCCTTCCCCTTCTCTGCCGCTCCGCCGCTCCAGCGCCGTGCCAACGCCGAGCCCGCGCCTCCGGCCTCCGCCTCCTACGCGGCATCTCCGCCGCCACGCCTGCTCCTCCTCCCCCGCTATGTCCGCCGCCGCGCCGTGTCCTCCGCGTCCCCTCTCCACCGTCGCCGGCGCCCCACTTGCCCTCCACCGCCGCCGAGTCTGTAGCGCAGGGCGCCGCCGCTCGACCTCACCCGGGATCCGCCTCCCCTCCTCCGCAGGGCTTCACTGCCTCGACCCGACCGCAGCGGCCGACGACGCCTCTGCCATGGGCACCGCAGCTCGACCTCGCCTCCGCGCCGCCTCCTCCTCTGCCTCCGCGCCGCCGAGCCTCCGCCGCCCCGCCCGGGCGCCTCCGCCTCCTCCATCTCCGTGCCATGCCTCCACGCCGCCGAGCCCCCTCCTCCGCGCCAACCGCACCCTCCCCGCCAGATCTGCCTGGCGCAGCCCCGTCCCCGGCCAATGCCGCCCTTTCCGCGCCGGCCTCCTCTCCCAGCTCCATGGTGGCCACGAGCTTCTACCCTTCCATGCCAGCGCGGCGACGGGTGGATGTGAAGAGGAGGCGGACGAGGTGTTCCGCCGAGCTCCGCGCAGCCGAGCTCTGTGACCCCCGCGCGGGAACGATGAGGTCGTTGTGGAAGCAGCGAAGAGAGAGACGATGCCGTGAATCCGTACTTCCGCCAGGAATGCCGGAACCGGCTCCTTCCGCTGCTTTGCCGTAACGCGTAGCGTAACCGGTTGCAGCTGATTTTACGCTATGGAGTTACGGCATGCATGTACAGGGACGGATGGAGGGAAGGAGTGCACATAGTCTTAGCTCCAGAGAAATCGGCGCGGAGATACGAATCCGATCGGGCCGGCCGGCCCTGTCAACGCACATGCGATGATGCGAGCCGCCTGCTTGCGTTGCATGCTTGGGCGCGCCGCGTACGTCTACCCATACCCGAGGCAAGGGAAATCGCGCGCGTCGCCGCCGTACGAGATTTGCTCTGCAGCGCTCGTGCCGCGGCGCAGGGTCTGCCCGGGCAAGTGGGCACGGCAGATTCCCTCGGATTTGGGGCCCCGCCCCGCCCCGCCCCGTCCTCCGAACGAGGAAGGAGGAAGGCGGAAGGCGCCGCGGGGGTCGGCGTGGCCGTGTGGGGCGCCTCGCACGCCCTCTAGCTGGCGCCGGGTTGGCTTGGAACTGGACGGCCGGCACGGCAGTCGACGCCCCCGCTTCCGCAGTCCGGCCGCCTGCCTGCTCGATCGAGCGCTACGAACGATTCGTCGTCACGACGAACGAAACAAAACCCGGGTGATGCATGCGGCAGCGGTGTCGGGCCCGATCCAACGCTGTACGGAGCCAAGTTGCGGCGGCGGAAGGCAGGCCGGCTGCAGCAGGTTTGAAGGGACGAGAATTGGATGCTTGGAGCCTTGGAGCTAGGAAGAAAATCGGCGGCTCCGAATCTCCGACGCCTCGGCTGCGCAGCTCCTACCGCCGCCGAAGCCGTCGGCAACAAGCACGGGTGTGTTTAGATGGTTGAAAAAAACACTGTTCCGAACTGAAAAACACTGTAGAATTACTGTAGCATTTTTCGTTTGTTTGTGGTAAATATTGTCCTACTATGGCCTAATTAGTCTTAAAAGATTCGTCTCGCAAAGTACATCTAAACTGTGCAATTATTTTTTTATTTCATCTACATTTAGTATTCCATGCATGTGCCGGCATTTTGATGTGACGGGAAATCTTTTTTTTGCATAGTAAATTTTGGGAGAAAACTTGGGTACTAAACACACCCCACAACGGGCAAGGTGCTGTCATGCTGTGCCTGGGCTGCTGGCAGTGGCCACTGGCCAGTGGAGTGGAGTGTCTCGAGTCCGATCAGTCGCAAGTCGCAAGCCTCCCCAAGGCTGAGTCCGATGGGAATACAGGCCGTTTTGCTTTTTTTTTTTTATATAAAGAGACAGTTGAAATAGTAATAGAAAACAGGGAATAGAGAGTGTCATGGGACTCGGTCCAAGACCATGGTCATCAGATAGTGCATTTGTACCGTATACAGTACGCAATCATTACTTTTTTATTTATTGTACAAAACGCAAACAGTGTTTTTCACATCTATTTTCATTCTCTGGTGACCATGGTCTAAAAACCCAAAGGGGGCACGCCCTGCAACTTGCAGATGCGATGGTGCCGGCAAACTGGCCAAGTGGCCAAACAACTTGGCCAAGTAGCCGCTTACTGTACATTTTATTCGCGCTTGGCCATGTCGCGAGCGAGCGTTCTCTGTGCTTGTTTATGCCAAATTGCCAAGTGTGGCGGCTCCTCCGATTTGTTTGAGCAGAACCGAGCGCGGCAGACCGGACCAGACCAGACCGCCCTGTTAATCTGCAGGTTATAGTATAATGATGAGGTCATACGTAGTACTACTACTGCTACCAGCACGGCGTATATATACACAATCATGCATTGTCTCTCCCCAGAATATATCTTCTTTTTAATACTATAAAGTACTAGTAGTCAACCACAATATATACACCCATAGTACTTGTACAAATGGCTACTAAGTGGAGTACAAATTCACAATTATTATTTATTTTATTGTGATTTAGTTTAACATATAATATATTTTAACTATAAATTAAAATTTTCTATATTTTTATAAATATTTTAAATAAATTGAATCGGTCAGATTTGGTAAAAAAACAAAAACAAACACGACCTATAGATTGAGACGGAGGGGGTAAGTGTCAAACTGCCAATTAATCTGTGCCGTAGAAATGAGTAATTAGACCATCTCCAGCAGGATATATATTTAAATTTCAAACTCAACTACGCCAACAATGTCACGTTCCTCAAACCGAGACAACAGCTGGAGGTACCCTTTAAAGAACGGGGCCGCTCAGTCGACCGCAACTGCTCTACTCGATCTCGTACGGGTACTACGGTCATTTCCAGCGAAAGTTTCATTTTATTTTTATTCTCACTAAATGATACGACACATTGGCACATCAGCTTAATAAATGATATGACAAAGTAGCTACAAGAAGAAAGATAGAGTTTCATGAAAAGATACGGTCTTACTTAGATAAAAAACTGACGCGGTACTTTTACAAATTGAGAAATGAAACTCTCCCATGAGTACTATCTATGATCCATGTACGGGGGACACAGTAGACTCGGAAACGGGACGAACTGAAGAATCAATGATGCAATTAAAATTGCAGTGGAGGAGTAGCTAGCTGTGGTGCTGTGCAACATGCAGTTTCTCCCTAGCGACACCGCCATGAATGTCCCTTGCTGATGGCCAACAACTAGCCGCAGCAGGGAACAATGGCGATGGAGCAGGGTGCGTGGTACTGGTACGCCCCGCACGTACGCGTGCGTAGGGTGTGGATTCGCATATCGGCCAGGCCGGGCCAGGGTGCGTTTTGAGCTACAGTAGTTTAATGCCTGCTCTGCGCATATCCATGGCTTCTGGCTGGCACCAGTAGGTCAATCTCCGCACCTGCGCTGTGCTCTACACTCTTCCCCTCCCTCCAAGCTTTGGTCAGGCGATGAAATCCTCCTCCGGCCGGCAGGGGAATCCTAGGGCACGGCACGGCTCCCAAATTCCTAGTACGGGACGGCCAGTTTTCTGGCTCCAACAATCGTTGAGATTTCTTCGCGTTGCCCTTACTTTGGCTGTGTTTAATCTAAATTTTTCCCCCAAATCCTACTATGAAAAAGAAAATTTCTCATCATATCAAAAATGCCGGCACATGTATGGAGTACTAAACGTAGATGAAATCAAAAAATAATTGTACAGTTTAGATGTACTTTGCGAGACGAATCTTTTGAGCCTAGTTAGACCATATTAGGACAATATTTACCACAAACAAACGAAAAGTGCTACAGTGCGCTACAGTATCGGATGTGATGTTTTTGGCCAAATTTTGGCAGATTTCGTCTGCTTTTCGCCTCTACTTTTTGGATCTAAACACAGGCTGTGTTGTTTTTGCTCTCGATCGTCGTCAGGGCATGTTGAGCTAGACTAGGGCATCTAGATCTGCAAACTCGTGCGCAGTGCCGCAGAGGCTGTGCAGATGCGGCTTCAAGATTGTTTGACGTGCGCGCACACGGATGGATGGCATGGTACCTGAGATGAGATCTCTCTCTGAAGTCTGAACACGAATTTTTTTATTTGTCTCGGGGTGGGGGAAAAAACTGCAAACCTACGTGGATGTTTGAATTCGAGGGCTAAATTCTAGTTCGTGTCACATCAAATATTCGGACGTTAGTTAAAAATATTAGATATGATTTAATTAAAAAACTAATTATATAAAAACGAGGTCTAAACGGCCAGACGAATTTATTAAGCCTAACTAATCTATGATTAACGAATGGTTACTGTAGCATCACAAAAATGATTGCTGTAGATCACATTTTCTAATTATAGATTAATTAGGTTTAATAAATTCGTCTCGCCGTTTAGTCTTCAGCAGTGTAATTAGCTTTATAATTAGACTATATTTAATACTTTTAACTGGCGTCGAAACATCCAATATGACGGGACTAAATTTCAGCTAGTGAGATCCAAACACTAATATCGACTAGCAGGGGCCGGTCTATCGTTTTATTATAAAATCCTTATGCAACTAAAACAATCAGAGTTTAGGTGGTCCCGTTTGGATCTATGAGCTAAATTTTAGCTCCCGTCACATCGGATGGTTGAACACTAGTTAGAAATATTAAATATAGTCTAATTATAAAACTAATTACATAGATGAGAATTAAACGGCGAAACGAATTTTTTAAGCCTAATGAATCCATGATTAGCAAATGTGATGCTACAGTAAACATTTGCTAATCATAGATTAATTAGGTTTAATAAATTCATCTCACCGTTTAGTCTTCATCCGTGTAATTAGTTTTATAATTAAACTGTATTTAATACTTCTAACCGGCACCGAAACATCCGATACGACGTGAGCTAAATTTTAGCATCTGGATCCAAACACCGTGTTTTCGTTGAGGGAAACAGATGGGCCTGACGACCTTAAGCTCTGAACTTCGTTTTGCATCTCATGGTACTACTACTTGCACACATAAAAACAAGTATTACAAGGTGACGTAGGCAGATCGTAAAGAATGCCACGTCATATTTGCGGTGACATGAAAGAAAGAGAAATAAAGAAAGAAAATGCTACTCACTTACAGCCAGTTCAAAGTGCGTTGTTCACAAACTTCAAGATACTCTGTAAGAAAAAGATGTGAACCAGATATTAAATATACAGTTTACACAAAGATAGAACTATTGTATAAACAGATTTTTAATTGGCTGCATATGATATGGCAACGTCATAGAGCATACAGCGGACTCTGTTATTTACCTTTCTCTAACGGAAAACCATTCATTGATGGGTCTTTTTAAGGATCCTGTACGGAGTAACCAGTCAAGCCATTGTTGGCCCATTTACCGGCTTGTATTTGTGGTTTGGTTGCACGTAATTTAGTTGCCGGTCTAGATATTTTTTTCCTTTTTATCTTGTATTGTACCCCTATAAACCTTTACTACCCAACGTGAAGCCGAGAACATATAGAAGAGAATGATCCATCCTTTGATCAAGTCAAGTAACCCTTCACTGCTCCATGTGCAACTGCTGCTCCGTGCAACCGTTACTAGTTCATCTAATCATCTGAGAATTGACCGCCTACCCGACTTTGTACAACTGATTTGCTGCAATTCCAGGCAGTCAAGCACACACAGATTTGCAACTAATAACAGCACTCAAGTACTAGTGATGTAGCCATGGCAACAAGTAGCTAGCAGTACGTACTAGACAACTAATGGTTGTTGTACATTTATGTGAAATCCTGGTTAATTTATCAGGCAACACCACCCACACAAGGATTTGTACTTTGTGTCGCACAAAAAAGAAATTAAAGAGAAAGAAAATAGTAGAAACTGAAGCTAAAAAGCGTTCTAGCTAGAGCCACGAATCCATGGATCGATCGATCGATCTCCCCGGGGAGTGATGAGGACGGAGGAGGAAAAAAAAGAACAGGAAGAAGTCAAGAAACAACGTCCCGCAAAAATTAATTGAAGGGCCGAACGAACGGTCGAACGGGCGGTGGGGAGGTGACGACGAGACGATCGACGACATGTACGGCGCGGCTCGCGGGCTCTACCTCTAGGCGAGGGCCACGGCCGCGAGGCGCTCGGCGGTGCGCGCGAGCGACTGGAGGTTGCAGCGCACGATGGTGTCGACGAACACGCGCGTCTCGTCGGCGGTGTTGCCGGGCGGCACGTCGACGGCGTAGGACTCGACGACGACGGTGTGTGTGTGTCCACCGCCGTCGCCGCCGGTGGCCTCGTGCACGGTGGTGACGGAGAGGTAGTTGGCGAGGCGGTGCTCCCCGCCGACGACGCGGAAGCTGAGGACGCGGCGCTCGTCGTCGAGGATCTCGAGGCGCTCGCGGCTGCTGGTGGCGGGAAGGCCCGAGACGACGCGGACCTCGCGCACGGACCCCACGGCCACGGCGCCGCCGTCCACGAGGCGGCAGCTGCGGATGAAGCGCTTGTACGCCTGCGGGCGGTCGAAGCGGCGCACCACGGACCAGACGGCGCCCACGGGCGCCGCCACCGCCTGCACCACCGCCGAGCAGCACTGCCCCGCGCGCGCCGCGTGCTCGTGGTGCCGCGCCACCTCCGCCGGCACCGCCGCGCACGACGGCCCGTGCGACGCCGGCGCCGGCGCCTGAGCCTTGGCCGCTCCGCCGCCGCAGCCCGCCGTGATCCGGCTGTGCTGCGGCGGCGACGGCCGTGGAGCTGTGTACGGCATTGCTGCTGCCGCTCTTGCTCGCTCCAGCCCTCCTCTATATAGGACTAGTGTACTATAGAGTATACCACCAGAACCACCAGGCACCCCCTAGCACTCCACTCCACCTCAAGGCTCAAGGTTCTTGGAGTTTTTAGGATTGCAGGAACAGCCGAAGAGGACAGGAGCGGGCGTGGAGGAGATCAAGAAGATCAAGGGGTGAGGTGAGACACAGAGAGGTGGCCTGGAGGATAGAGGCGGGCGGTTATATACGTGGAGAAAATTGGTTTTTTTTTTTACTCCAAAGAGTGGGTTTCGCATATTTGCCACTCAAAACATTGGTTTCGCCAAATTGCCACTGAAAACGTTGCCAACTTGTTTTTCTTGCTATTTGGACTGTTGTACCCTTGCCTTTCTTCGACCTCCCGCCACACCATCTCCGCCATGAATCACCCCACCCGCCAGACCCGAACCCTACCTCGCCGAATCCCAGCCCCTGCAGCTACCTCCTCCACGCCGACGCCGACGACGAGCCGCTCATCCAAATCCCCGGCGAGAACCCTAGCCAGCTGATGGGCGCCTCCGCCCCCTTCGCGCTGTTGCCCGCCATCGATCCGGCGCCGCACATCTCCACGCCGCTCCCTCTCCCATCCGACGAGCCGAAGGTCGATGCGACGTCACGCTCCCTCCGCGGCCGCCGCGCCCAGCTGCAGGCCCGTGCTCCGGCGCCATGGGCGGGCGGCGCGACGAGTCCGTCGTCCTCCTCGTCGGGGTCGGGGCCCCGCCGCTCCTCCAGAGCCGGCGGTGGGCCGCGCGACGAAGCCGAGGGAAGGAGCGGCAACGGGCCGCGCGCCGAGGCCGGTGGAGGGGGCGGCGGCGGGCCGCGCGCCGAGGGCGCAGCGGGGGAGTGCGGCTAGGGAAGGGGGCAGCGGCCGGCTGACGGAGGTTGAAGAAAGGATAGGGGTAGAAGAGTCTAAATGGCAAGAAAAATAAGGTGACAACGTTTTCGGTGATAATTTGGCGAAACCAATGTTTTGAGTGGCAAATATGCGAAACCCACTCTTTGGAGTCTCAAAAAAACTCTCATATACGTGGGGGCAAGCAGACGAGTGGGTGGCGGTCATGGTCGCTCCCCCGGCAACTTGCCAAGGCAAACACACGCAGACAGAGGCACACTTGCCATTATTTACCGAGTGGTACGGTGTGTGGGCTGGCAAGTTGCAGCCAGAGGGTGACTACTAGTTGGGAGAGTTGTTGTCCCGGCAAGTAGCTTTCTGGGAAGGAAGGAAGAAAGATGGCGGTTTGGGCACCGGGGTGGAGCTTTCCAATGGGTGGGCATAGAGGAAAGCTGGCCGGTTTCGCTGGGCTGGTGGTTGGGGGCAAGGGGGGCAACCGGGCAAGGCACACTGGCCAACTGGCCGGCCCCGGGGCGGGGAGGGGAGGGGAGCGTCAAATTGGAAGAGAATGGGAGGAAAGCGACGACGCGCACGCCCATTGGCGAGGGAATAAAGAAGATCGCGGGGATCGATTTATTCGTTGTTAAGGTTGGTTGATCTTGTTTATGAGCCAACTTGTGGGAGGAGATGTTTTAATTAACAAACAGTTGGAGCGGATTTTTGTCAAGGGGTTCGGCAGGCGTGCACGCCCATTGTCAATACTGCTTGCTACTGTGCGTGCAGGCGTGCATGTATGTATCCGACCTATCGTGCCAATCAGAAAGGGTCTCGCTGTGGCATGCATGTCAGCATGTGTGTCTAGAATGATGGACCGACGGGTCAGTCCGGCCGGCCACTTGTTGCTCGGCGGCGGCGGCGGGATGGAGGCGACGACGTACGGCGGTAAATGATGCTCGTCGGTTTTGATCCAGCTGGAGCTGCAGCTGCTGGCGGTGGAGTGTCCGCGGGAATGTTTATGCGGCCGGCACCGAGCGGGAGTGATCGATCGGTCCATGATCCAGCCGTGCGGTGCGGTTGCATTCGTCGCGTCCCGCGCCCCGCTCCGGCCGGCACCACCGTTGCTTCGCTGGCCAAATATCTGCTCAGCGGATGCGTCTCGAGTCGAGTCCTCCATGAATTCGCACACTCCAACAACTGGCTTGTGCGTTGGGTGGGTTTTCGACGCGAATGGGTGTCCAGGAAGAACTCGAAGCCTGTGCCTCGGTGGTAGCCTGGCAGGACAGCATTTTAGATGTCAAAACCATTGATAATGGCGTCAGCATCGATCTACAAATTACTTCTCGATGCTAATTAGTGTTACAATATGATTTTGATTTAGCGGTTTGATGCAAAGTCTGTAGCGAGGACAGAGTTGGTGCAAGAGGATCGGATGGTTTGGTGCTGTTGGTAAACTGAAAGTGGCCGCTACGTACTGCCTTGAATTGTTGAATAGACATTGGGTTCACTATGTGCGTGGCTTCCTCTAGGCTACAACACTCTCAAATGAATCGTGTGAGGGGTATACATGGGCACAAACGCCAAATATAGCTTGACGTCGTCTGGCAAGTATACACGTCGTGGCAGTTGCCCTCTTTGGACAATTAGTTTGACGTTAATTTGATGGTCACCTTTTTTCACACCTCGGCACCTCGCATTGTCCGGTGTTCATTTTTTTAACACAACCAAGCCTCACTAACCAAACTGGTAGCCTGATGATGCTTTGATGAGTGCGTGTCTCAAATCATTAGATTATTACGATATTCGCAATTATTTCGGCATAGTTTGATTCATCTTTATAGTTATTTTATAACTTATAATTTTTAGTATTTACATGATCTTTTAAACAAAAAATAGCCAAAAAACATATCAAAAATCAATGACGACTTATAATTTGAGAGTCAACTGCAACTGTTGATGATAGCTAACGCCTAACGGAATTGTATCAGCCGTTGCCTGAAATTGATGGCAGAATGGTAGGATTAATCGTGCATGCCCTTTAATTTATTCCATCTAGGTTCAGGGTTTCTGTGTGGCCGGATTAACATATGCAGTTGACGATTCTGGTACGAAATGGGTGAAAAAGAAGTGAAATTGGAGTCAGGAGAATAAAAAAACAATAGAGACCATACTGATTTTTTGCCTGGCGAATTAAGAATGGATCAGCTGACCCTTTTGTGTTTCTGCCCTTTTCTATCTGCGTCAGATCAAAACATCCGAGGCAGATACAGTGCACGCTTACAACTAAATAAAAGCGCACATCAGCCAGAAACATTTGGCTGCAGATACAATGCTCGCAGCTAAAACAATGATATCTTGGTCGACCCAAACAACGCTACATTATTGCCCCACACAATAATCCGTTGCGAAAACTCTAAAAAAAGTCAGGCGATTTCATTCCTTTTCAGGTTGCATCCCAACTGAATCTATTTCATTTCTCATCTTTCATCCAGAAAAAGTCAGAAAGCGTTATGCAAAAGGTTTATTATATCGATGGTGATAACACAGGCCATTTTTTTGGGGACAGATGATGATATCACAGGGATTGTATGCATTAATCAATTTCTTAGTCGTACGCTGAAAGTTCAGATATGATCTTCGCGATGATATTTCCCAGAGCTATAGCTGCAATCTGATATGGTGTCGTCGGCTCTTCGGCTTCGTGCGTGACGCCATCAGGTCCTGTTCCATTGGAAGAGAGCTCGGCGAGCAGATTTCGCATCCCTGGATATATAAGCACAGGAACAAGGATATGGACGTGCTGCCATCACAGATGAAATACACCTCTTTTTTTATCTGTCGTATTTTAGTTTAAAAATAAACTAACGAGCGATAAATATTTGAGAATAGAGCTAGTAATTAGTTAGAAAGACACTCCTATGGTTTGTTATTTTTATCACTATCACTCACTTCAAAGGCGCCAAGCTCAAAGCTCGCGGATTGATACCTTGGCTGCGGTTCAGTCGTGTTTATGAGGAGATATAGCTCATTTGAGACCATGTTTGGTTCGCGTGAATTCTCCTATAATGCACTCTATTAGAGAAAATCTAGCAAAAGACTGATAATAGGGGATTTTCATATACATCACACCGTACAAGATAGAAAATCAGATGTGTTCTGTTCGAGGCATGGATACTAGCAACCAGATTATGAGTATCTATCTAAACCAAAAGCTGCCTTACTCCACCGAGCTAAACTTGCTCTTGGGCTGCTCGAGAGCCCGAGAAGGATCCCACAAAACCCACAACCTAATTATTAAGGTTGAGTTTAATGGCACTCCCTATCACTATTCGAACTACCCTTCTCTCTGTCTACAGTGCATCATTTATGTCAAACAGTGCAAAACGGTATTTTAGGAAACCCATATAGGGAGTTCTATTGGACTCAGCCTAAGGGTCAAGAGACTCAAAGTCATTGAGATAACGGATGCTCCGGAGTCCGCCGACCACCCCACGACAAGAAAGAGTCACGGCTACGAAAAATGAGCATCTGAGTCTAGGTGCCCTCGTCTGAAAACAGAGGCGGCACCTCCAGGAGATAGCTCACTCTTGTCACGGGGCCTATGTCGATGCAAAAGGAAGAGAGGTAATGGAAAAACAATAGGAAAAAAACCACGCTTCTTCCTCGTCACGCTCTCGCTGCCCATTCAACCCTAGAGGGTTCTCTGAGTCATACACCATAGGTCCTTACTGTTTAAAGGAGATTTTCCAACACTAATAGACTAATTCAACCCAGTACTGGTTAAAAGAAATATCAACAATGACAACTTCCAAAGCTCGTCAAAAGAAGTGGTGTACAAAGAAACCGAGTACTGGTTCAAGAAACCAAGAAACCGAGCTTTGGAACAAGTCCACTTTGTAATCTCCAATCAACTAACCATTAGCGGAATCTCTTTTTTGGTCTTTGAATTTTGAAATCAAATATTTTTAACCACCCAACTATTATGACTGACCAATTTTGATACTCTTTTTAGTTTTCATTTATGAAAATAATCTCAAAAATTCATAACCAATCCATATTAACTATAAATAATAATAGCAAATTTTCTCTTCTACTAATATAGTATATCAGTTGGCACTATATTTTTAGTTACTTTCATCGTATTAATTCTTTGCCCTAGCGTTTTATTGCACACCGTGCGATCAACTAATCATACAATCAGCTTAGAATATAACAAAAAACACAATATATAAAAAATACACAAGTAGGAATATTAGCAAATAAGATCCACGAGCACCAACCGAAGATTGCATTTTTTTTTTAGAATTTTGGGTACTAGTTTCAAATTGTAATCAAAGTTCAAACAGGTCGGTTATGAATTTATAGAGAGTAGATCTTTTTTTATTATTTCCAAAGAATTAGAAAAGTAAAATTGAATTGAAATTAGTTAGATAACAAAAGTTTTCCAATATTAACAACTAGATGATCAAAGGTATCTACTTTTTAAAAATGAAATTAGACTTAGCAAAATTTTGAAAAGATATTATGATCACTAAAGCTTGCTGCAGCTGTGGCTGCATTTGATACAATGAAACACAACAAAAACTATAGTGTAAAACAGTATAAAAAAGCTAACCATTGTCGACAAACAATAAAATATAAATAAAAAAGCTCTATTTTGACAAAGATAATAAACATTGTACCGTTCAATTATATAGATGAACAACTACTAATGGCCACTACAACATATTAGTAGAGAATACACCTAAAAATCATGATTTACATAGAAGATTAAACTTAAATACCATCATTTGTAAGAAAATTAGACCGCTTGCTCTATAAGCCTTTAGGCTCAATCCAATGGCTTCTCCACATGATTTCTCCGAAATTAAACGCGACACTGTAGACAAAAAGAAAGATAGATGAAACAGTGATAGAGGATGGGAGGATGGAGCATTGTTGGTTTTAGCCTTAGGCTAGGCTCACCAAATAACATATTCAATCCCATCCATCCACTGTTCTACCAACCTTTCTCTCGCACAGTGTATCACACCAGAAGAAAACGATGGTCCGTGCTGGCCCCAAATCAAGCCTTGTGCCACGTCAACCGTTGTACGAAGGACGCCTTTCCATCCGGAACCATGGAAGAGCACGGCGCAGGCAGGCAATCTCGACATCTCGATGCCTGCGCTGCGCCTCGGCTTCGCTGCCGGCTTCCTTGCGCACCAAGTAGGCAAGGTGCGCGCCGCGCATCCGTCTCATTGATTACCAGCGCCTGGAAAGCCTGCATATTTCTATCCACCTGTGGTCCCCCGATCGGTACAGCTTCTTCTTCCAGCGCAAGCCACCGAGGGGCGAGAGCGCAGCACACAGGCACACAGCGGGCGGGCGGGCGGGCGGGCAGGCGGCGGCGTGGGACGGGAGCGGCCGATCAATCAAGCCCATGGGAGTGGGAGTGGGGAGCCGGGAAATGGGGCGGGCGCCGGCGGCGGCACCGACGTCGAGGTAAGACGAAGAACCCCCCAAAACCCCAACTTTCGTCGCGTTTATCTGGTTCACGATCTCCGCGGCGCTGCTTCTTTGCTTGCCAATCGACACGGCGACCGGCGCTGGATCAGTGTTGCGCTTCGATTGGGCGTCGCCTGCTTCGGCCGGCGTTTTGGGCTCCATCCGAGGCTGCTCTGACCTGACCTGATCAAAATCGGCGCTTCTGCTCCCTGTCGTGCGCCCTGTGCGGTTCTGTTTCGCTCTGGGGTTTAAGGGTATTTGTGCCGGCGCGGTATTCATTTCTCTGATGGTGGATAGATCTTAGCCTAGTGTAAATAAATTGAGCTGTTTGCAGTGTCATGCACATCTCTAGAACAATGGATTGTTGATATGATCTTAACCTAAAATGGACCACCTTTATCCCGATTGAAGTGAGTGATTTACATTCTCGTGCTCGGCTGTTGAATGTGATGACCATGCTATGTTTTATCCCCCGTCAAATTTCTATAAATCAAGATGGAAAACAATGCCACTTAATAATGCAGACTGGGCGTTATCAGAGCAACATCTGAAACAGAGCTGGACCAATGGTTATGCCGTTAAATTTGATGAGTGCTAGACATTAGCTTTGTCATAATCGTATTCTGGTGCTTCATTTGCTGCCCATGCTATATTTTTGGAAACATGCAATTGCATTGAATGTGTCTCACTAGAGTTTCCAATCTGTGAAAGAAATGTGTCTGCTTAAGTTAAACATGTATTTGCAATCTGCTATGGGATTGCCATAAACCCCAATTGATAATGGCACTGCAGTAAGAAGTGGGGATAAAATAAGAGATATTTCAAACTAGACAGTCGTTACACCCCGAAACCGAGCAGATACTAGTAAATTCTGCTCCACCTGTATGCTTTAGCTTAAGCGAGCATATGTAGCAGGGCCAGGGGCCATCTCAATTCTTATTGAGTCTTGATCGTCATTTCTTCTGATAATTTTGTGTTTGTTTAACCAAACTTGTGACATTAGCATTGCTTCAAGTATCTTGGCTTGCACTGATGTTGAGAGATGTGCATTGTCTTGTCCACGAGCAGCACAGCAGGAACGCAGCACGCCGTCGTCAACAGCAGAGACACTGCGGGCAGGCCTTTGGCTGGAAGGTCTCGGCAGGCTCAGCGAGGGCTGGGTGGCCCAGACAACACGCTCCACAACTACCGCGGCGTGCGGCAGCGCCGGTGGGGCAAGTGGGTATCCGAGATCCGCGAGCCCAACGGCGGCAAGCGCCGCTGGCTGGGCACCTTTGACACCCCCGTCGACGCGGCCATTGCCTACGACCGCGCGGCCGCGGCCATCCACGGCGACCATGCGCGCCTCAACTTCCCCACAGGCTACGATGCCGCCGCCTCCGTGGCGCCGGCCCAGTGCCATCCCGCGTCCTGCTCTCCCGCCGCCACCGCCGACGTGTTCCAGGAGCACGAGGTGAAGCCGATGGTCGGTGCCGCGTTGGGTGTCGGCGGCGCCGTGACCGTCGAACAACAGCAGCAGGGCGCTTCTTGGTTTTCACCTGATCAGTGTCTTTTCGACGACGACGACCCGGTTGACATTGCCATGTACATCGATTTCGAAGCTGTTGCCAACATGGTTCCCAGCTATTCTGGCATCAAGAGAGAGGATTGCCACTTGCCAGCCTGAGGGGTTAGACGGCCACCGGGTGATATGGGAACTTTGATGGTAGCATAGTCGTTCTGATGGTTCTGGTTGGATCAGGAATGAAATTTAGCTTTGCTGGTAGAGTGCTAGTGTCTTCAGATTGTTTAGCTAGCTGAACATAATTGTGTGTAGAAAACAGCTGTTAGTAGTACCTCTGTCTTCGTAATCTTTTGTTAGGTTTGGTGGAAATGTAGCCATCTGCTGATCCTTCCTATCCAAACAACAAACTTCTAACTTTGGTATTGCAAATCATTTCAGATCCCGTTTGGATCTCTAGAATTAGAATTTCATTTGTTCTCCACTAATATGAGAAGAAAATAGTTAATTTGAGAGCCTTGGGGAAAAAAGAGAGCAATAAGGCACGACTTTATAATACAATTCCAAACAATCATAGGTGGATGAGAAGAATCACTTTTTCTTGAATTAATACATACGTGGAATTAGATGAAATGATGGATTTCAATCCACATGCATAATTAGCTAACCATTTAGTCACATTTCAATTCTACTCAATTCTAATGAAATAAACGGGGCCTCACCTGATTTGGTACGGAATCCAATTGAATTACATTAACTCAAGCATCTACATCCAAACACACCCAAGGCTTGTTCGGTTAGAGGAAAATCCAAGGGGATTGGATGGAATTAATGAAGATTGAATCCCTTGCAAGTCAAAAATACCATCCAATACCTCCCAATCTTTTCCAATCCTTTTAGATTTTCTACTAACCGAACAAGCTTGAGCGAGATTGAAGGCTAAATCATTCGAGTGATCATAGAGGAACCTTACATTTTAGGCTATCCATACTCATCTCACTCTATCCATCCACTCTAAAAGGGAATATTTCGTCCAGTCATCACCTTTTTGAAATACAGTCAATAATCTTCCACGCTCATACAGCTCTATACATCCCACTCTATATCAACTACCCATTTTTTTTAATATTTACCCCACCCCCTTTCAACCGTCTGCTTGCTCTGCTCCTCTACTGCAGCCGCTTCGACGAAATCCTCGCATCCGGCCAGCCGCCGCCCTACCAAAGTCCATCCATCCCCTGCCGTGCACCAGATCCTCCCACCCACTGCGTCCCTCCACCACCGAGCCACTCATCGTCGCCATCCGCCGGAGGAAGCCGGTGCCGCTGCGTGCCTGCGTCGGGTAGCCTCCCGTGCCGTCGCTATGCCGTAGGCGATGGAGCAGGCCGGGGCTACCCGTCGGCCACCGTCTGCCGGCAGCGAGAAGAGCAAGTGCAGGCCCCCACCGGAGTAGCGGGTTCCTCCCAGGTGGCGCCAAGAGCAGAGTCTTCCTCCCAGGGTCTGCCAGATCTGCCCGACAGGGGCTGCCATGGACAACCCCCCACCGTACGCTGCACTATCAGACTATTCAATGTTTGGATTCCCAGGAAGTTTAACTAGGTATTGGTTGATGGAGGAGGAAGATGATGATATGCATTACTTGGCCGACGATGATGAAGAGGAGGCTTTCATGTATGCCCAGCTTGTGCAAGGGGAGGCTTCTCGGCCACGGCGACGGTCCAATGGCCTTCCTAAACAAATTCGTCCGAGATACCTAGCGGATGGCGATTTGAGGATTTGTCTGGACTACTTTGAACCTAACTGTGTCTACAATGATAGGCAATTCCGCGAAAGGCATGGCTTCCATGTTCAGTTACCAGTACTCTTTGCACTGTATTAGTTTGTTACAGGTCGTTAATTTTTAACTTGTTGCTATGCAGGTTTCGAATGCGGAGGCATGTTGTGCAATGTATTGTGGATGTTGTGGAAGCATCAAATCCAGATTACTTCACCAGGAGAAGAGATTGTTGTGGCAAGGAGAGACTTTCGGCTCTCCAGAAATGTGTTGCAGCCCTTCGCATTCTTGCAAATGGGTCACCTGCACACGCCGTAGATGAGTATGTGCGTATAGGTGCATCTACAGCCAGAGAAGCCTTAAGAAAATTCTGTAAAGCTATCATAAAAGAGTTCGGTCCATATTATATAGGGGCCCCGACAAATGAAGATGTAGCAAGGCTTTTAGAGGAGAACAAGCAACGAGGATTCCCGAGGATGCTTGGTAGCATTGACTGTATGCACTGGGAGTGGCGCATGTGCCCAACTGCATGGAAAGGTATGTTCACCGGTCGAGGCAAGCATCCAACTATGATTCTTGAAACTGTTGCATCCCATGACTTGCACATATGGCATGCTTACTTCGGGATGCCAGGCAGTAATAATGACATAAACGTGCTTCAAAGATCCCCTGTATTTTCTAATTACCTGAGGGGTCGGTCAACTCCTGTGGAGTTTGAGGTTAATGGGAATACCTACAACATGGGGTATTACTTGGCAGATGGTACTGTGACACCCCGAAATTTAGCCCCGGAAATTTCTCCTAATCTCTCCCTAATTCAAAATCAATTTTCGAAAACCCCGATTGTTTGTTGTTTATTTTGAGTGTGTTAATATGGGCTCAACAAAATTCCAAATATCCCCAAAAATACCCTCCACCAAAGTCTTCACAAAATTCTCTCCAAAATTTCCTCTCAAAATACTCTCCACAAACTCCAAACCAAAATTCCAAATGAAAAACAGAAAACCCCTTGGGCCAAATTCCCACCCCAGCCCATCTTCTCCCCTCCCCTCTCCACCTTCAGCCGGCCTGCCTCTTGGCCCATTCCGCGACCCAGCTCCCCTTCCCCACGCCCTCCCCCCTAACAAGTGGACCCCACCCGTCGGCCCCTGCTCCCTCCTCCGTCAAGACGCTGACGCACGCACGCCCGGCCCCGTCTCGCCGCGCCCACGCGATGCGCCTCGCCGCACGCTGCCGGCCCCGCTGCCGTCTGCCGCCTCCCCTCTCTCCCTCACCGCCACACGGGCCCCGCCCGTCAGCTCCGTCCCCCTCCTCAGACCGCCGGGCAAAGCCCGCGGCGCAACCCCATCTGCCGCGGCCGTCCCCCACCTCCGCCTTTACCCGGCCCCGGCTACGTCCGGCCCGGTCGCCGCCACCCGTCGCGCTCGGACCCGGCCACGCTCGCCCTCTCCGGTCCCCACCGCGGCACTGCTTCCTTCCGTGGCCACCTGGCCCTCCCTCCCTGTAGCACCACGCGCCGCCGACCCCAACCCCGCCGGCGCCAACCTCCCTTCACCGGCTATAAATAGCCTAGCCCGGTCGCCGCTCACAGCCACCACCTTCCTTCGTCGAGCACGCCTACCCATAGCTCCCTCCCTCCCTCGCCACCAAATTCGCCACCCCCGAGGCCTCTCCTCCAAATCCCGGTGAGCACGAGCTCCGTCTCACCTCCATCTGCCACCCCGGCACCTCGCCGCTCCCTTGCCCGCACCACAAAACCACCGCCGCGCGCGCTCCCCTCGCCGCCGTGTGTGCCCGCGCCGCCGCGCCGTGGACACCCCACCTTCGGCCCCCAACCCACGCCCATGATACCCAGCGAGACTCGCCCCCTTCCCCTGGTGCTCGCGACGGAACCCTCCTCGTCGGAACCGCCACCGGCGGTGAGAACCGCCGGTGAGGCCTCCCCGGACCGCCACCCCCGGTTCACCCCGAACCAAACCGGGCACAGTCCACTCACCCCCTGACGCCGTTGCCAGTTTACGCCGCTGCCACGTGGGCCCGGACCGGACGGCGTTGCCGCGCCATCAGGCCACCTCCCCCGCCCGCGTGGGCCGGCCCACTTAGCCGCGCCGCGCGCGCTCACGGGCCGAGCCAGGCCGCGCGGGCCGAATTCCCCCCCCCCCCCCCCCCCGGCGCAGGTTTGTTCCCCCACGGGCCAAAATCAAAAGTTCACCAGGAAAAAGGTCCAAAACCACCCTCCAACTTCCGAAAAGAGTTCATATCTACCCCCTCACCAGTATATACCCCATATCTCCCCCGTTTGAACTCCGATTTAGGTGATTCTTGCGCCTAAATTAATCTAAAATCAAGCTCTATCCATTCATACACTCCACAAAAAGATCCTTCCCTCTCCAGCACCACCATGCGACCGCCATATCGCCATTCCCGTCATCACCCTAACCGCCCACGCCCGCTACCCTGGCGTTTCCGCAATGACCGCTACCAGACCCGTCGGCATGGTCGGCAGTTTGCAGCCCAACCCATTGCCCCTCACACTTTACCAGAACCACCACCGCTGGTAAGTGCCACTAACAGGCCCCTAAATAATATTTACTCTCCAAAACGTCATTTCATCGTGTTGAGCTCACGATATGCCTCCATACATGTGTTTTTCCCCTGTTTGTGCGCGTAGGTTATACCGGGTATCATAGCCTGTATGTCTTTCGCAAGGATTTCCATGAGACTCGAGGCCTGCGCCCGGCGATTACAGCAGATGCTAACTGACCACGCGCAATGGATGGCACACCACCGCGCACAGCAACGTGCTCGGCATGCTCAGTGGTTGAGGCACCATCATGCCCAGCAGTTGGAATACCAACGCATTCGGCAGATGGCGTACCTCCGCCACCAGTGGCTAGTGCGTCATCGGCATCGACAGCAGGAGCACGAGGATGTCCAATATTGGGCATTATGCCGATGTGTTATCCAGCGAATGGGAGGACCACGGCAAGTCCACTGGAATCCCCACTTGATGCATAAAATTCCTATATTTTGCAACCACAACCCTTGGCCTGATAATCACTATAAAACTTGCATGTTTTGCTGGCTAAGGATACCCCCACCAAATATAGCCACCTAAGCTTATTTTAGATGTAATGCGCATAGGTGGGATCGCTCACTTAATTATATCTATCATAATCTTGATGCTAAGTTGGGATTACGGTTGTGGAACTTGAAAGGTTTGGGATGAGGATAGGTGTGTGTGTTTTAAAATAAAATGGGGAAGAACCCCGGCAAACGACCCACAGGTCGGGATACGCCATTTAAGGGCAGGGTATGAACGGTAACTTAGCAACCCGCGGTTACCCAAATCCCAGGAGTCGTAGAGACGACTGGGTAGGTGGATGCTCACAGTGTCGAGTAGTGGAAAATTGGAACGGTTCTACCTGCGCCCTGTAAGGACCGCGTTGATTTTCATCTTGCCTAACTCTTTTAGTACAACCACTCGCTCTGTACGAGGCATTGGCTAGGCCCGAGCCGGAGTGGATAGCCTAGTAGCTTCTGTGCTGGCGCATAAGGGGCTAGGGAAGGAGGTTGGGAGCCACGGGAGTACCGCGGGGTACTGGAATGGCTAGGTGGCCCGAATCTCTAAAGTATTGCTAGGCAATGAAACAAAGGCAACGGTTTGGTTTGGAATTCGGATGCTTATTTGGCTGTAAGTGTCGCTGAGTCCAACTTGTGGGGATTAGTACAACCTCTGATCAGAATAAAACCTATTCGAATAGTCCGAGTCCACTGGTATGGATGAGTTACGGCTTGGTTCTTCAATTAGCACTTTTCATAAACTAAAACTGTGGAAAAGGTCTGGTTCTGGTCTGGAATGGTCTTTTGGGTAGAAGTTAAGCTACGGGGGTAGAATCCGTAGCAGTGTGGAAAGTATGATGGCTGGAAAGTCATTGGCCATGTGGACCGGCAAGTCCAGTGGCACATTTTTTTGAGAAAAACCCTGTTTCTGAATGACTAAAACTTGTTAGACTATCTCGAACCCTGCATTCAAAGTGTTTATATGCAATACCTCCCTAAGCTCCAGATATATCCTGCATGTAGATATAGCTATACCCCCACTCCTTACGGAGGAAGGTGGGTTTGTGGAGTACGATTGTACTCACCCTTGCTTTGTTGATGTTTTTCCAATGGAAGCAATGAGTGCACCATATACGACAGCGATTAAGGGCTACGACCTACTTCCCAACCGCGACGTGGAAAAGCTTGGGCCTACGTTTTATATTCCGCTGCTTAGTCTTCAAGGGCTGCGCCCCTTTATTATCCGACCCGTTAGGGCGGATCTGTATCACTCTGATGTAAGAATGTGATTACCAAACCCTGGGATGGTAATAAAAGCACATTTTAGTCCCATTATGGAAACTGGGGTGCTTCAGGTATATACCCGAAGTGGCCGGCATTTGTGAAGAGCATTTGTCATCCCATGGAGGCAAATACACAACACTTCAGTAAACGACAGGAAAGTGCACGTAAGGACATTGAGCGCGCCTTTGGAGTGTTAAGGGCACGTTTCGCTGTTGTACGAGGGCCGGCATACGGTTGGCATCGCAATTAGATTAAGGACATTATGATGTGTTGTATCATTTTGCACAACATGATTGTCGAGGACGAAGGTGAGCATGCAGGGAACACTAATTTCTCAGATATTGGCTACATCCCACCTGTTTATGAAAACAATTCAGATAGGGAATCATTTGTCGCGGTTCGGCACAGGCTGCAAAACAGGAATGGGCACTTGCAGCTACAGCATGATCTCATCGAGCACAATTGGATGCTGCTTGGATCCTACAATGTGTAGTGCTAGGGAGTTGTATTGTGTGTTCCTTTTCAGTGCGTTCTGTAATTTTTTTCAAGCCTATACAGGCATTCTAGTGTGATGCATGACTGTAGTATGCATGGTCATTTTATTTCAATCTTGTACAGGCTTCATATGGATAACTTATCTTTAATGCAATGAAGTATCAGTTGTCCTATGTTAACTTCAGTTATATTCCACCAGTATACCAATAAGCTGCAAAAATCGAACTTATACAGTCAACCATGCCCTCGAAATAATAAGTGTCATACAATACATCAATGCGTGTTCTCACAAATTACAACAGAGAATACACTAATGAAAATTGTTCTCACAGATTACAACAATGATACACTTCTAAAAATGATAGACTTCTAACAATTGTCCTCACAAATTAAATCAAAGATACACTCCTGAAAATTGTCCTCACAAATTAAATGAAAGATACGCTCCTGAAAATTGTTCTCACAGATTAAAACAACGATACAGTAATGATACACTCATGCAAACTAGATGCACATCACCGAACAAATATGAACTCATGGCCTGTTTCTCCCTGCACGCCTAGCAGTAATCTTGGCCAATATATCCTCCTGCCAAACTTCATATAACGCACGCAGTGGTGGAGCACATTCATCAAGATTTATCGACAGAATTCTTTCATTTCTTTCTTCTCCTCCCTCTCATGTTTCTCACGCATTATTTTCACCTTTTCTTGTTCAATATTTAAGACGGATTGATTGTGGTTTTGCAAGTGTTGATACCTCTGCTCATCAATGCTAGCAAGATGCTGAAATCGCTCTCCTTTGCGTGCAAGGTCTTCCTGCAGGATTGATATTTTCTGGAGTGATAGATCTTGCAGCCTAGTAGCGTACTCTGAAGAAGACGTGTCACCTGGTACAGATTTGGATATCTTGTTGTTTGCTTTTGCTCTATCTCTCCCCATCGGCCTCTTCCCGATTGTCTTCTCGCCTTTTTTTCCCTCCTTGTTTGAGTCGTGACTGACTTCTTCAACTAATCTATCTTCATGCTGTTCAGGTGGGTCACGCCACTTGGGCTCATCCTTCAAAAGATCCCAGCAATGCAGTAACCCAAAAGGGTGGCCCTCTAAATCAGCAAAGTTGGACGCTGCCCATGAGGTTTGAAATAAAAAAAAGCAAATAATGAGGCTCGAATTGTACTATTTCAGTATATAGAATCGACAATGAAATAGTACAAAAGTGTTACCTTGTCGGCATCAGACATTCCACTAGGATTCTCACGAACAGCTTCAGCGTAACGCCCCGCAAACTTGCCGCACTGCGTCTTGATAATGCCCCAACGGCTGGACAGTGACCTCAGACTCCGCTTTGCATAATTGCCTCTTCGAAAATCATAACGTACAACAACTCTCTTCCAAAACCCATCTTGCCGCTGGCCGTTACCTATGACTGGGTCACAACTAATTTCTAGCCATGCTTTGACTAGGAATTGGTCTTCAGTTGGGTTGAAGTTGGATAACTTTGTCCTTGCATGGCGTTCGCTTGAAGCAGCCGAATCGGCAACATGACTTGGCAGCACCTCAACCTGATCGTCGTCAACCCTTGCAGGTGGTCCCATAGGTCTGCACCTGGCCCCATAGCTGCATATTGTGCAGGAAGATACATGGCACCGTTACCTTGAGGCAGCTGCATACCTGGAGGGAACCATCCTGGTAGGGCACTTTGCAATCCATACCTGGAGGAGGCTGCTGGTATCCCTGCATGTTTGTAGGAAGATGTGTTGGGTACAATGAAGAGCTGCCAGGAGGATTTCCTGTCTGCAAGAAAGGAGTGTTGCTTTGTGATCCATTTTCCTGGCTATTGCGCCTCCCATCCATTCTGCCAATCATAGAAAATATCAAAAGTGAATGATAAATCTAATTTTACAATGGATGTGCATAGTAGAAAAAGTGATGCATAATTGGAAATAACAAACCAAGGCACAGAATGACAAAAAAACAAATTTTAGCTGTCAACAGGTAGGCACCAATAATATTTTCTCACTTGGCGAAACACGTTACAGTACCACATTACAGGTCCAGACACTACAACATAAATGACAGTAAGTTCTCATGTTCCATACTCAGGACGAAACGCAATACAGATACAGGCAATGGAAATACCAGCGCACACACACATAACAAATAGCCTGCTCTAGTCGCTTTCTGAATAGTCCGAGTTCAGGTTGGCACTATAGACCTGGGAAGCATAATTAGCAGGTACGACGTCATCTGGATCGATTTCATGAAACAAAGCATCCTCATCATGTTGCTTGACGACCTCATTGCATTGTATGACTAGTTGGTCCAGTTCATTTGCAATATCTTCAATAGTTGCCAGGAGGCCATTAAATGGATCACTAGGATCTCTAGCTAGATCAAAGTTCTCGCCCACGATGGCTCTGATAGTAGACGAACTGCGGTCCACGCCGCGCACCAGATCCAATAGAGCTTGGTGCAACTTAGCAATGCCGTCCACCATGGACTACAAAGACGATGATTGTATATTTCAGTCCATCGTACAACAAAATTGAAAGCAAAATGGTTGGCTAGTTTACATGCAATCCGAGATCAACTTACTGCCTCCACGTTTCAAGTTATACTGTCTACATCCTTACAGAACCTACCACTAACAAATTTCCACATTTAATTTGTTTCCACCGGTTCAGCAATATCCATTATGAACTTGCCAAGCTATCGAAAGGATTTGGTTTCACAGATAAATGAAGCAAATATACTCATTCCACTCACAGCGCACACCACTCACAGATCGGCAAGAATGGTAGGGGAAGAGCAAGTTCAGTACCTCAATCTTTGATGTGGCCTGAAGCAGGACCGGGCGGTGGAGCTCTCCTCTGATGAAGCCTCGACAACCTACGTCGACCGCCGCCGCTTGCCGGGAGCTTCAACCGCGGCGCCGCTATGCCCAGCCCCCTTTCCGCTTCCTTCACTGCTCCGGCCAGCAGATCCACCGTCTTGCTGCCGTCGGCCAGCCCCAAGCCTCCGGATCTGCGGCGCTCCGGCGAGTTCTCCAGCTTCGCCCCTCCACCACCGGCGCCGCCACAACTACCGCCGCCGCACACCCCCACACCGTCGCGCCACCACTCCAGGTGCCTCCTAGATGCCTGCCGCGGCGGTTGCCGTCAACCCGAACGCCTACGCGACAATCCACCCCGGCGGCGGATCCATTCCCCCCCACGGCGCGAGAGATGCTGCTTTCTGACGTGGAGGAAAGAGAAGACGCTTGGCGTCGGATGGGGGAGACGCGGAATGTGCCGTCCCAACCCCCTCTCCCTATTTTACCGCGCCTGATACAGCGCCCCGCTGCACCCTTGCGTGACGGTAAAACCTGACTCCATCCGTTTACAGTGGGTGATACCGCTCACCACTGTGGACAGCCTTATACGCTAAGTATACAGTGCAAAAATCCTATCCTACCCTGATACCATCGACGAGTGCACGGATCCAATTTTAGATTTACTATTCCTGAACTCATGCCGCACCCATGTTTACCGCAAAATTGACAGGGCTACTGATTTCCAGCCACAGAAATTCTACTGAACAGCCCGAGCTCAATAAAATCTCGAGGCTAAGAAATTTTAAAACTTTTTTGACATGTCATCCATTCTTCCTCTCCTCTTCTCTGTCTCTCGCCCCTTCTCCACTCCACCGCGCAAACCACCATGGCAGACACAGCGTGACGAGAGAGGCGCAGGGCAGGGAGCACGGAGACCAGCGGCGGCTGCGGCATTGTCACCGGAGCTGGCAGGGACGCGGGGGCAATGGACGACGGCATCAACTGCTACGTGATCCCGAAGACAACGGGCGCCGGCCGGAACATCTTCCAGGGCGGCAGCCCACTGCAGGAGTCGCTGCCGCTGCTCGGCGTGCAGCTCGTCCTCATCGTCGCCGTCACCCGCGTCCTCTACTTCCTCCTCAAGCCGTTCAAGCAGCCCCGCGTCGTGTCCGAGATCATGGCACGTCCATCGATTCACACATGTCCATGCTAGTAGTTTCCAGCGACGCTATGGCCAATTTTCATCAGCTCGAAGTCATTTTTTTCGCGCAAATAAACTGAAACGTGCCCGCTCCGTTCGATGTGGTTCAGGGGGGCATCATACTCGGCCCGTCTGTGCTGTCACGCCATCCGGCATTCAAGGAGACGGTGTTCCCGGCGAGGGGCGACCCAGTGCTTCACACCGTCGCGACGTTCGGGCTCATGTACGTCATATTCCTCATCGGCGTCCGGATGGACCCGATGCTCGTCGTCCGCTCCGGCAAGAAGGGTGTGATCATTGGCCTCTCCGGCTTCATCCTCCCGCTGGCCGTGACCGCCGTGGGCTTCTCTGGCACCGCCATGGCCTCTGAGCCCGACGTGACGAGGCGGTCCACGTTCCTGTTCGCGCTTGCCACGTCGCTCTCCATCACGTCCTTCGCCGTGCTGTCGCCGATCCTGTCGGATCTCAGCCTCCTCAACTCCGACCTCGGCCGCACCGCCATGTCGGCGTCGATGACCACCGACGGCATCGCGTGGCTCATCATGGTGGGATACGTCCTCGCCGAGGCGTTCCTCGTGTCGCCCGTGACGTCGCTCTGGGCGTTCCTCTCGGTGGCCGCCCTCGCCGCGGTCATCCTGTTCGCGGTGCGCCCCGTCGCGCTCAAGGTGATCGAGCGCACGCCGCCGGGCAAACCGGTGGACGAGAACTGCGTCTTCTTCTTCCTCCTCATCGTGCTCCTCGTCGGCTTCTACAGCGACGTCATCGGGACCAACTCGTTCCACGGCGCGCTGATGCTGGGTCTGGCGATCCCCGACGGGCCGCCGCTCGGCACGGCGCTGGGGGAGAAGATCGACGCCATGGTGTCCGGCCTGATTCTGCCGCTGTACTACGCCATGACCGGGCTCAGCACCGACGTGTGGTGCCTGCACTGGGGCAGGCTGCAGCTCGTCGTACTCCTCGGGTGGTTTGGCAAGCTGGTCGGCGTCATGGCGCCGTCGCTGTACCTTGAGATCCCCCTCCGGGACGCCGTGTCCCTCAGCCTGTTCATGAACTCCAAGGGCATCGTCGAGGTCATCACCTTCACCTTCTTCCTCTCCAACAAGGTACTCAGCTCTGCCAGTGGAAGCATCGAATGCAACCAGTTTGCATCATTCGTGCGTCGACCTGAAAAATAAAATATTTGTTCGGCTTGGTTCGCATGCAGTTGATCGGCGAGAACACGTTCAGCGTCCTGGTGTGCTCGTCGGTGGCGGCCACGGCGGTGTCGGTGCCGGTGGCCGGGTGGCTGTACGACCCTGCGCGGCGGTACGCCGTGTACAAGCGTCGCACGCTGCAGCATCTCAAGCCGGACGCCGAGCTGCGCATCCTGGCGTGCGTCCACGACGAGGCCCACGTCCCGGGGACGCTCTCGCTGCTCGAGGCGTCGCACGCCACGCCCCAGACGCCCATCGGCCTCTACCTCCTCCAGCTCGTCGAGATCGCCGGCCGTTCCGCGCCGGTGTTCATCCCACACAACCCCCGCCGCAACGCGTCTCGGATCGGCGCGCCCGGCGCGCCGTCCACCGACTTCGACCGCATCATCAACGCCTTCTTCCGGCACGAGCTCCGGCACCCGGAGGGCGCGGTGTCCGTGCACCCGTTCACCACCATCTCCCCGTATTCCTCCATGCACGACGAGGTGTGCCGCCTCGCCGTCGAGAAGCGCACGTCGCTGATCCTCCTCCACTACCACAAGCGCCACTTGCTCGCCGGCGGCGTGCACGCCGCCGTCGGGCTCCGCGTCGTCAACCGCAAGGTGCTGGAGGTGGCGCCGTGCTCCGTCGCGGTGTTCGTCGACCGCAACGCCGGGTGCGTGGGGCTGTCCAGCTTCATTCCCGGGCCGCTGCACGACTACTCGGGCTCTTCCACGGGCACGGGCACACGCTCGGCGAGCAGGCCCCAGTTCCGTGCCGCCGTGGCGTCGCTCTTCTTTGGCGGAGGCGACGACCGCGAGGCCATGTCCTACGTGGCACGCATGGCGCGCCACCCGGGCGTGACGGTTGCGATCGTGCGGTTCCTACCAGCGCGAGGCATCAAGGACGACCCGGCGGATCGGCGGGTGGACAACCGCGCCATCGAGGAGGTGAAGGCGCTCGCGGCGAGGAGCAGGAACATGCAGGTCCGGGAGGAGCTCGTCGGTGACATGGAGAAAATCGTGGAGGTGCTGAGGGGACTCGACAAGGCCGGCTACGACCTCGTCGTCGTCGGCATGAGGCACAGGTGGTACCCGGTGATGCCGGCAAACGGGCTGTCGGACTGGAGCGAGTGCCCCGAGCTTGGCGTCATTGGCGACCTCCTCGCGTCCTCCGACTTCGACACGCCCTACTCGGTGATCATCATGAAGCAGCAGGACCAGGCTGGCCTAAATGCTGCAGTCCCGGGAGCCCAGGACCTGTGGCACGGTGCGCCGCCGCCACCGCGGACCATGTCGACATGCCCCAGCGGTAGGGCCGGGGTAAGGTAAAACTCTGAATCTCATACAAACCTTCCAGTGGTAGAATGTACTGTAGTATACAGTAACGGATTGACCCCCTATAGTTTATAGGACTAGTTCAAATAGATTCAGATGGTTCTTTGTATAAATGCTGTGTACAGTTTTCAGGATTCGCAACGTTGTGATCATTCTAGGGAAGATCTTTACTGTACAGACCGACTAGTATATTAGCATGATCTGCAAAAGACCATGAAAAACATTCTCCACAGGAAAATTTAGCAACCCTGCATCAGCAACATAGTTCATACGATTCTTTCCCAAAAATACATAGTTCATTCGAACCCAATTCATGGTCCACAAAAAAACAACGTTACACCCGAAATGCTGGAGGGGCATACCAGGATGATGTAGCAATAGAGAATGCAAATGCAATCATTCCAATAGATGTTTGATAGACTCAAAATCATGGCATGCTAATATCAACTAATCATGAGCAATATTCTGTTGTGACCCTAGTTACATGCTGTGGCCTGAAAATGCCTAGCAATTGGTTCCATGCTTATTTATTTTATTTACTAGTCCGTCTACCAGGCTTATTGGTATGCAGCAACAAATGATACTGGGTAAGCAGCATCAAATGGATACACAAGTATCATAGACCTAGATTATACATGCTATAGTAAGTTCATCTGCAATTTGCAGGAGCAGTCAGAAAATATATAAAGCAACCTGATAGAGCACTCGAGTCATCAGTGCTATGAGAATGGAACTACATATTTTCTTAAGTTCAGCATTTCCTTCTGTATTTTTTTATTTTTCATGAAAAAATGAGTTCCGCGTCATAATCACGGTAGTTCACGCCCATTTGCATGCAAGAGCCTTCCAAAAACAGCATGAGGGACTAATGACAATGGTGGATACATATCTGATAAGAAAGCAGATAAATTTTCAGTTTTCAAACCTCAGTAGAGGCATCAAGGGTGCATTTGTAATCTTCTCAAGCGAATAAAAATTTTGTACTTGTACAGCTTTGAATATTTCATTTCTAAGCACACATCAATGACACATTACTAAGAAATTGTATTGTTCACTTCTGTATTATGGGAATATAACTCAATTTCAAGGAGTTTGGAGTGTTCTAGTACTTTCAGTATCAACCAACCACCATTGATGTAAGATGAAACTAGGTTGCTTATTTTCAAAACAACTTGCCAAAGCACACAAATTGCATAGGACTTTATCAAACAAGAAGACATGATTCTGCAGCAAGGCAACGCCAAGCAAACTTCAAGTAGCAGCATCAAAGTTTAGCTAAATTTCTATGACCTGATATTCTTGGTTTAGTTCCAAGTTATTCGAAAACATAAAAAACTGAAATGCAAATGGCATAATTGAACTACTGATATCGGTTGGATCCTCCTACTTGCAGTAGGTTGGTAAAGTTGCAAATTATTGAGGCAAAGTTTGCTACAGGACACTCGTCATCATGGTATTGGCTATTTCACTGTAACCAAAAAATCTAGTTGTAGGACAATGAACAGATTCTTTCCAAAATTTTGGTTCTTTGTTGTAGGTCATCGCCTCGTATCCTAAACCAATTTTTCTGTTGCCAGTGTGAAGCAACTAATTTCACGAACAAAGAGTTTCTTGTTGCAAATTATTCCTATTATTAAACATCAAAACAGAAATGACATGTTTTCTCCTAGTGGCTCAGAAAGAAAGAAAAAGCGCAATGTCAAATAACAGTCAGTTGTGCAGGACATCCGTGAGTTTCAGCACCAGATACTTGTCTAAAAAATCAACCTATTGCTTCTACGTTAAAGTAGCTGAATATTGATGCATAATTTATTCATCACGATGCTATAATATTTTTTTTTACTTCATAGCAACGATGGCTTTTCAAAAGGTAGCAAAGTTTTTTAATAGACTCACCTGGTGAAAGAACAACGCATCACATCTTCCGTGCACCCAACTGAAGAAACTGTTGTGGCCTGTGATGGGGTTTCATGGTTTGATGACAATTGTGAGTTGCATATATGCTCTATGCATCATAGAGTTAGATCATCCACAAAGTGAGGATAGGAAAAACTTAAAATTTGAAAAACTTGAGCACAAGCTTATCGAATTAAACATTGAAATCCACACATAACACTTAACGGGTTAAATTAAAGTTGAGCTTTAAACAGAAATGGAACCCTAATATTGTTACAAAATAATTAGACTACTGATTGATACAGAGGTTACAGACACACCTACACACATATACAACATTTGCCAAAACCCCATAACTTCCTCATGGAGTGGGAAAAAAGATAACGATGCACCGTTGCAACTTGAGCCAACAGCATCATCATATGTGAGTACCAGATATCAACGACGAATCCAAAATCCATGATAGCATGTTCAGACATTCAAAAGAGCAGAAGCTGCAGCATAACAGATTATCGATTAATTTATCACTTTACTGCTCCTTCAAATAATTGCTGGATATGGGCTACAACATCTTCTGGGGTGTATTTGATGTACAAATCACGCCCAGTTTCAGGAGATGACTTCAACTTGGCAATTAAAGAGGCATAAACTGGCATCACAGAATCCTCCACTGCTGCTCTAATGTCCACCCTTAGCTGGTCATCTGCTATTACCCATTCTGACTGTGCCGCATAGATCTCCTCAAAGTATGTATTAAACATGCGCAGTTTCTGCAGCATTGCCTTAGCTGGGAGTCCACCAATGCCTGGACTACCGGTCTGCAGCACAGTTGTAACCTTGCCCCATGTTGCCCGCTGATAATCAACGCTCCAGCGGCGAACTCTTGTTGTCATCTGCTTGATCCACTCATCACCAAGTAAAACACCCAACTCGCTGTCATTCACCTTCTGTATGATGTACTTGCCATTGTTCAACAAGAAGATAGAGGCAAGCGATGGATCACGGTAAATCTTGGACTTTGTATCCAAATTTTTGTGAAGAACGTCCATGATCCATGCGATGTGCACGGCGAGGGATGAGGTGGGGCGGTCAGGGTCAACAGGCACAGGAGCACCTCCATTAGCACCAAAGTCGCCTTCCATCACCTCTTCCAATGTCTGCCGCGACCCACACGCCGCTCGGAGATAGTTCATAACATACCGAGTTATAGGGTGTATGCCACCACCAGGGGCAGCAACCCGGGCAGGGTCACGGCGGATGAGATTTTCCAACTCCATAAATATACCTTTGATCGAGGACCCCAGCGTGTTGCACATGGCCGAGACCTCGGCACGGAGCACACCAGAGTAGGGGTCAGAGAAGACAGGGTCGAGGTCAGGGAGGATGTCACGCACGGCCTCGTACATGTCGACGACGCGGAAGAGGCGCTCCGGCGCGCGGCTCGAGGAAGAGATGGCGTCGCCGAAGGATATGAGCTGCAGCGCCTGGGTGCGCACGGCGGCGATGAAGGCGAGGTCGCCGAAGGGGGCGAGGCCGTCGAAAACGCGGTCACAGAGCCGGCGCTCGCTGGGGATGAGGATGCGGAAGACCATGTTGAAGGCGGGGATCCAGCGCGCGATGTCGAACTCGAGCTCCTCCCAAGGCGAGGCGTGGACCTCGTCGGCGGTGCGCGGGCGGACGCCGAGGCGGGCGACGCTCTCGTCGACGAAGGCGCGGCGCGCGGCGGCGTAGGCCTCGGCGCACTCGCGGCCGAAGCCGGCGTCCACCATCCGCTTGGCGATCTGGTGCACGTTGGCGACGGAGCCCGGCGAGAGCGCGTCGATGACGACGTCGTAGTCCGTGACGGGCCTGGCGATGGGGATGGGCTCGTCGCCGTAGCCGTCCCCGCCGGCGAAGTCGTCGTCGTCGTCGCTCCCGTCGGAGCCGAACCCGCCGCCCGGCGCGGCGGGGGCCGCGTCGTCGGGGCGCTCGATGAGCGCCCGGAACTCGTCCTCGAGCCGCGCCATGCAGCGGCTGAGCAGCTCGTCCGCGCGGTCGAGCAGCGCGCGGTTGGTCCCCGCGGCGTCCAGCTCCTGCACGGTGCCGATGAGGTCGTCGACCGCCTCCAGGAACGCGTCGGCGTCGGCGGACTCCGCCCAGATCAGCCGGTCCATGGCCACGAACTGCGAGATCTGGCGGTCCAGCGTGCGCACGGTCCGCTCCATGGACGTCGTCACGGGCGGCCGCGCCCCCGAGGCCGAGGCCGACACCGCCGCGGCCGCGGGCGGCGGGGGCAGCGGCGGCTGCGGCGACGCCGGCATCGAGTGCTCCCCTAGTCCTCCGCCGCCGCCGCCGGACGCGGCGGCGGCCGCCGCGGCGCGCGCGGCGTAGAGCTTGTCGAGCGAGAGGCGGCCGTCGTAGTTGGAGAAGACCTTGAGGATGTCCTCCGTCATGGTGTCGCTGCTCCCCAGCGTCTGCACGATGTGCTGCACCGTGGCGAGCAGCTTCTCCTCGCCGTCCTCCGCCATGGCTTGGCTAGCTCGCCTGTGGGAG
The DNA here is from genome assembly GCA_022530915.1 of Paspalum notatum. Taxonomy (NCBI): domain Eukaryota; kingdom Viridiplantae; phylum Streptophyta; class Magnoliopsida; order Poales; family Poaceae; genus Paspalum; species Paspalum notatum. Next base: position 34,537,367 of record CM039692.1, read on the forward strand.
TCGGCCGGGGGGGAGGCAGCAGGACAGCTAGCTACTGCCGGTGCCGGAATGGCGCATCGCGCGGCGCGCTGGCTCCGATCTGGATGAGGGCTCCACGCGGCTTCGGGTGGTGGACTGGCTGGTGGTTGTGGACAGGGGAGAGGAGAGATGACGGCGGAGACGGGGAGGATTTCTCAGTGGGGAACGCTGAACGGCGAACGCGGTGGCGTCTAGCCGAGAGCGACCGCGCGCGCGCGTGGACCAGCGGCCGATTCACGCTTTGCTAGACTGGTCGGGCACGGGCAGCGGCGCTCGAGCAGCAGTGTCGGGTCTGGTGGGCAGCGCAACTTGCGGCGGCCGTCGGATGGGCCGCCGGTCACTGACGGTCGGATGCTATTGCACGGGGGGTTCGCTGCTTGATGGTGAAAACGGCGTGGCCTCGGGGGATGCAAAAGGCAAAGGTCACGCCGGCATGGCTGACAGGTGGGTTTCAGACTGAAAGGCCAGAAAGAAGTGTGTGAGGAGTGCACGCCTGCACGGCAACGGCGTTGCGCGGTGGGCACTGGGGGCCGAGGCCCCACCGCCCGAGAGCGAGAGGGGCGTGATCGGCGTGGACCGGGGTGCTGCCTGCTGGGTGCCTGGGTTCGTGCAGCTGACCGGGAGCGCTAGAGGGTAGTCAGAGAGCATTACCACTTCATCGTCAAAAATTAGTCCAGGTTCTCAATTATACTATGCTGCTTGGAACGTGGAAGTGGAATGGCCAACGCGGTTCCGTTGTCCATCGACAACCGAAACTCCACGACCACGACGACGATTCGTTGCTTCCCAATGGACAAATATACGTTTGTTGTACGGTAGTTCACGTCCTCCAAACCATACCGGGCGTGGTGCCATTTGGTTTTTAGATGCAAGCTTCCGTACGTTGTCGTTCATTTGTGTTGCTGCTTCTTTTGTATTTGCGTCAGTCGATGGGAAAGAAGAAGGGGAAGAGAGCTTACCAGAGAACAATAGGTCGGCCATGCCCGAGAGCTGCTGCCGGTCAAGAAAGAGAAGAGCTCGCCGTCGTCGCGCGTCACCGCCGCGCCTCTTAGGGTTCGGGTGAGGCCTTCATGGAGGTGTCCTCCACCTTTAGCCTTAAAAAGCGAGGGTGGTGATGGCGGGTGGAGGACGGCTGAGACCGACGGCGAGGGCGCCACCGGTCGGACGGGGGAGGAAGACAGTCAGGGGTGTCACAGTGACACTCCGATGAATCAGGATTAGCTGGCGATGACGGAGACGGGGACGCTACACACAGGAGGGGTGGCAGCGGCGAGGGAGCTCGGACGAGGAAGGAGGTGACCGCATGAGGCACTCAGGCCGTCGGGCGGGGAGGAAGAAAAGAAGGGAAGGTGATTTCATAAGGTGTATTTCAACCGTTGGATGTAGATTCAATGTCCAATGTTTGTTAACTGATTATAACACAAAATATTAGCCTCCTGATAAATAGACACACCCATACTCGAATGATGTCTTATAACATCAAACGGCACTTGAAAACCTAGAGTTACGCTAAGTCCAATGGAAGTCTGTAAAGGGGTTCTCCAAAACACTGTTTTGTACTGTTTGACATAAATGCTGCATTATAGACAGAGAAATGGGTAGTTGGAATAGTGATAGAGAATGTGATTTGAAGAATCTTATTGGACTCAGTCTTAGACCAGGAAAAAGTATATAACCCCCTGAACTATCAGGGATCGAATACTTCACCCCCTCAACAAAAAAAAGGTACAGAACACACCCTAAACTATCCAAAACCGTATAGATAACCCCCTAGGGCGGTTTTCGACCCTAGTTTGATGACGTGGCGCCCGGTTTTGCTGACGTGGACTGTTGTTTTTGCTTCACATGTCTACCGTGGCATCGGGCCCACGCGCTAGCAACACCACGGTGGCAGCCACGCGGGCGTGCGGCCTTCCGCGTGCCGCCTCGCTCCCGCAGCTCGCCGCCGACTCCCGGAGCTCACGATGGAGGCCCTCGCGGCGTGCTCCTCGAACGCCGCCTTGGCGCAGGAGTCCGCGCGCCGGTCCTCGCCACTGTCTTCTTCTGGCTGGACCAGTCACCCAAGGGCGCGCAGGTGCGGCTGCAGGGCTTCTTCGCCTTCGCCATGTCCCCCATGTTCTACACCTGCGCCACGGCCGGCGTGGACGACGGAGGGCCTCGGGGCCGTTGCAGGCAGCCGCCGACCCAGGGACGCGAGAGGTGGAGAGCGCGCGGGGAGCCGCCGTGGGTAGCCACCAGCCTGGGGATGCGCGAGGTGGAGGGAGCGCGCGCCGCCGCCGCGGGCAGCCGCTGGCCCGGGATGCGCGAGCTGGAGGGCGCGTGGGGCTCCGCCACTCCCGCCGCCCCGTCCTCATCCAGCCCGCCGACATCGGCAAGCCTCCCAAGGCCGTCTCGCTCTCCGCCGCCAACCATCACAAGCTGCTGCTCCTGCTCCTGCTCGGGCCTCCGCTGGGGACGAGGAGTGCCGCGGCGGGGGCGGGGACGAGGAGCGCCGCGGCGGGGGTGGGGACACGGCGGGAGCGGGGGCAGGTCGACGGTGGCCCCGCGGAGAAGGCCATGGGTGGCGCGGCGCGGGCATAGCGGAGTGAGAGACGCAAGAGGAGATGCCACGGTGTCAGAGGCTGACGTGCGGGCCCAGGCCATGGTGGAAGGCTGACCGGGTTCCACCTCACCCAAACCACTGTCCACGTCAGCGCTAGGCCCTCCAAAACCGCCCTAGGGGGTTATTTATATGGTTTTGGATAGTTTAGGGTGTGTTCTATACCTTTTTTTTGTTGAGGGGGTGAAGTATCTGACCCCTAATAGTTCAGGGGGTTATCTATACTTTTTCCCCTTAGGCCATCCTAAATTTTCAGGCGTATCCTTTGCACCGATCCAATGAAGACCAATCTAATCAATCCATCACTGTGGCTCATTTTCATACAATGACTACAAAAATCAGGTCGAATGAACATTCTTGGGCCTGGTTGGATCCGCTTATAAGCGGATTATGGTGGGGAGAATCGAAAAGCCCACCCAAACGGACTGCTTTCCCCGTGAGTCCACTTCCTACCGAATCCTTCTCCACGTACAAACTCCGATTCTCCGTATCGCAGCTCTAAGGCGTCGTCTCGCCCAACGCGAGCCTGATTTTTCCCCATCCGCGCGAGTCGCTCGCCACGGTTTCGCCGCCGCTGCTCCCGTCAGGCTCCGCGATGCCCTTCCGTCGCTGCTCCTCCGCCGCTCGCCACAGTTTCGCCGCCACCCGTCGCCTCTCCTCCGCCTCCTGCGTCGCCGATCGTCCGCCTCGGCGAGCCCGGTCCGCCGCCGCAGCTCGTCCGCCTACTATGACACCGGGCTGCCGCAGCTCCTCCGCCTCGTCCCCGGAGTGACGCCGGCCCGCTGCTGCTCGTCCCGCCTCCGCCTTCTGCCGCGGCTTCTCCTCCTCCTCCCGCCATGGCTCCTCCCGCCATGACTACGACCTCAACGAACTTGCGCGGGCAGACGAGGATGGTGCCGAACTCGAGCAGCCTCCCTACCCGTCGCCATGCTTGCCGGATCCGTGGTGGCTGCGCTCGCCGGCGGCGGCGGGGAAGAGGAGTCGCCTGCCCGCCTCCTCTGCCGCCGGCGGACTGCCTCCGCCTCTTGACGTCGCCGGAACGCCGGATCTGCGGAGCTGCTTCTTCTTTAATCAAGACTGCCAAACGTTTTGCTTTTGGCCGTGTAGATTCTGTGCCAAGTGGATTTTTAGGAAAGCCTGTGTACCAAAGAAGCGAGACCAAAATAATCAGAAACAAACAGGGCCCTTGTCTATCGTTTTTCATCACAAATGGACCCACTCCTCGTTTTGGACAAACAATGAATTGGGCCAACTGGGCCGATGCTACAATTAGCCCATTCAAAGACTGCACCCCATGCTTCTTTGATCATGGGCCAGAAAGAGACGTTGATACCAAAGAAACTCGGGGGTCCAAGGTCACACACTCTTCCGCCAACCAAAGGCATATCTTTTTCCACCGCGTTAGATTTAGGCCCACTGTCATTAGCACAGAAGATGGCAATATATCCATGCCGAACCGCGGAACAAGGCAGCCTACCATCATCATTTTCCTCGAGGCAGCAACAACCAGTTCCCGTTTCCCCAATTCCCCATCTCCCGCAGGCCTCCGCACGCGCTTTCCGTTCGGGATCCGTCGCCATGGCCTCCGCACCGACGCCGCCGCCCCTCCTTCCGGTGACCAACCCCGCCCCCGGATCGTCCCCGCCCACCGCCGTCGGCTCCGACGCGCCGATCGCCACGCCGGCCTTCCGGCTCTTCCTGAGCCGGCTCTCAGATTCGGCGCGGCGCTCGCTGTCGGACCGGCGGCCGTGGGGGGAGCTCCTCGACCGCTCGGCGTTCTCCAAGCCGGACTCCGTCTCCGACGCCACCTCCCGCCTGCGCCGCAACCTCGCCTACTTCCGCGTCAACTACGCCGCCGTGGTCGCCTTCGCGCTGGGGGCCTCCCTCCTGGCGCACCCCTTCTCGCTCCTCATCCTCCTCGGCCTCCTCGGCGCCTGGTGCTTCCTCTACCTCTTCCGCGCCTCCGACCAGCCCGTCGTCCTCTTCGGCCGCACCTTCTCCGACCGCGAGACGCTCATGGGCCTCGTCGGCGCCTCCTTTGTCCTGCTGTTCTTCACCTCCGTCGCCTCACTCATCATCTCCGGCCTGCTCGTCGGCGGGGCCCTCGTCGCCGCGCACGGCGCGTTCCGGGTGCCCGAGGACCTCTTCCTCGACGAGCCCAATGCGGTCACCGGCACTGGCGCCACCCAAGGGCTGCTGTCCTTCCTCGGGGGAACCGGATCTGGGGTCTGAGGCGGCCGACGGCAAGATCTGGTAGGGTTCTTGGCCTCGACAAGTTCCGTCTTAAAGCTGGGAATTCGTGCGGATCTAGGCTTGTAGCCCTAGCTTATTGGTTCCCCTGTTCCTCTTTGTGTACCTACAGATCTACTTCTGGCTTAGTGTTGATTTCGATTGATGCACCGGCTTTTGTGAAGATCGACGAAGTTATCTCTGAGATTTTACCATATGGTTCAGTTTAGTGCTAGTACTATTCGAGTAATGTGAGTTCGTGGTGTCAAAACTATCAATCAATATGGATATTGTGTCTTCTGTGATGATACGTTAATATGCTTCACTTGTTCAGCTGTTCCAATGTGCTATATACTTGATTTGTGGAAACTTTATGACGATTTCTAACCCATTAATGACCGAGGAGTGGCCTATGGTGAATCTTGCATTCCTTATCTGATGTATGTTGTATGTCTTCTGTTAAAAACTATGCTGTAGTATGAAGCCAATTGTTTGATCATCTAGTATTGCTTGAAACTGTGTCTTGATAACTGCTGATGTTGTCTGAAATAAGATTTGTGAAGTAAGAATGGCCATTCAGTTCCATAGAATATTTTGTGATAGTCAGGATCCCAGGGTTTCAAATATTGTTGAATCCTGCTTGCAGGACAAATAAACCCTGGTGAGGCCATTGTTTTGAGCTGGTCTTTATTGTTTCATCAGACTATGGCTCCATTCTTTTGGGTGAATCGCGTTGTGGCGTGCCCGCACTGTGCCAACACCGTTCGTACATTGGATTTTGGTGGAAGAGGAAAATTGTTGAAATTTTAAAATAAAAACAAGAAAGGAATTGAATCGTTACCTGGATCGGACCAGCTACTGGTTTTTGGGTAATGTCTATGAAACTTTTGACAAATTGGTTTCTGAAATTCTTGTTTTATATGAATACTGTTATCTTTTGTTTACACTCACCGGAGGTATGACCTTAGACTGAGTCCAGCAGCTAGTGTATATCTTCATCTATCCACTGTTCCAACTACTCTTTTCTCTGTGAACAGTGTCGCTACAACGTCGTTTTGTACTATATCCGGCCTTTTATCCGGACTGCTGGACTTGGTCTTAGCTTCACTTGGGTATGCCCTTTGTTTTTGAGGGCTTAAGAGATATTGAGATAAAGGAGCATTAGTGTATTATATTTATACTACAACAACAACAAGCCTTTTAATCCCACGCAAGTTGGGGTAGACTAGAGTTGAAACTCAAACCAAAACCGCTAGAAACGAGGAAAGTTTTTTTTTTTGAAAGGTCACTTTCAACAAAAAAACAAGGATTTTAAAATATTTTTTTTTTGAGAAGCACATAGAAGAGCCTACTCAAGGCTTGGGTATGTGGATAGCTGCTTTCCAAGCAGCTCTATCCAAGGCTAACTCTCTCACTATATTCCAATCTCTTAGGTCTCTCTTAACTGCCTCCCCCCATGTCAAATTTGGCCTGCCCCTGCCTCTCTTCACATCATTGTTTCGCTTTATGATGCCGCTATGCACTGGTGTCTCTGGAGGTCTTCGTTGTACGTGCCCAAACCATCTTAGTCGGTGTTGCACAAGCTTTTCTTCAATTGGAGCTACCCCAAGACGATCCCGTATCTCGTCGTTTCGAACTCGATCCATCCTTGTATGCCCACACATCCAACGCAACATACGCATCTCCGCAACAATTAATTGTTGAATATGTCTTCTTTTAGTGGGCCAACATTCTGCACCATACAACATCGCAGGTCTAATAGCCGTCCTATAGAATTTGCCTTTTAACTTTTGTGGTACCCTTTTGTCACTTAGAACACCGGATGCTTGACGCCATTTCATCCATCCCGCTTTGATTCTATGGCTAACATCTTCATCGACATCCCCGTCTCTTTGTAGCATCGATCCCAAGTAACGAAAAGTATCCTTCTTGGGCACTATCTGACCTTCCAAACTCACATCTCCTGCCTCCTGTCTAGCGGAACCGAAGTCACACCTCATATATTCAGTTTTAGTCCTGCTAATTCTAAAGCCTTTCGACTCTAGAGTCTGCCGCCACAACTCTAGTTTCCTATTTACCCCCGCCTGGCTTTCATCCACTAGGACTACATCATCAGCAAACAGCATACACCACGGGATATCTCCTTGTATATCCCTAGTGACCTCGTCCATCACCAAAGCGAAAAGATAAGGGCTCAAAGCTGATCCTTGATGTAATCCTATGTTAATTGGAAAGTCACTTGTGTCACCGTCAGTTGTTCGAACACTAGTCACAACCTTGTTGTACATGTCCTTAATGAGGGTCACATACTTTGTTGGGACTTTATGTTTCTCCAAAGCCCACCACATAACATTCCTTGGTATCTTATCATAAGCTTTCTCCAAGTCTATATGAAAACCATGTGTAGGTCCTTCTTCTGCTCCCTGTACCACTCCATAACTTGTCTTAAAAGGAAAATTGCTTCTATGGTCGATCTCCCCGGCATGAACCCAAATTGGTTCATGGAAATACACGTCAAACTTCTCAAGCGATGCTCTAAAACTCTCTCCCACAGCTTCATCGTGTGGCTCATCAGCTTGATCCCTCTGTAGTTAGTGCAACTTTGAATATCTCCCTTGTTCTTGTAGATTGGCACTAATGTACTTCTCCTCCACTCTTCGGGCATCTTGTTCGATCGTAAAATCTGGTTGAAAAGCTTTGTCAGCCAAACAATAACTATATCTCCTAGGCATCTCCACACCTCGATTGGGATTGCATCAGGGCCCACTGCCTTGCCCCTTTTCATCCGTTTTATGGCTTCTCTAACCTCGGTCTCTTGGATCCTACGCACAAAGTGTCTGTTGGCATCATCAACCATATTTTTATTGAACAGTAGGTCTTTTTTTTTGCCATGGTAGTTGAAGAACAGTTCTTGTTGAACTAGTCTAAGAGTAACATATTTCTGCTTTACCATCCCAGAATTTATCTCTTAACATTTTGGTGCCAAGAACTATTGCTATGAACTATGAGCTAGTCTTTAGTGTTCATCGTTGTTAAGAGTGGAGTGCCTGCTGAGTCTCAGTTTGCATGAAGACTGTTTAACCATCAAGATATATCAAGGTTCTCTGTTTTTCTGTGTTGTTTCTTGAATCTTGACTGCTTGCTTTAGATGTGATTGGTGGCGTGGTGGTATCCTGTACATTATTATCTCAACTTTGCCTACTTAATACCTTACCTGCTGCAAGTAATCTGCAGCACATTGTTAGACGTGATTTACATGATATCTGTGATGAAAAAGATGGCAAGGTTAGCACAGGTTTGCAGCACCGTCTTATGACATTTGTTGATAGTCAATATACTGCAGAACGTGGCTTATGGTCTTATGGGGCATTAGGGTGCTTTTTGAAACTGCTTACCACTGGTGACCATATTGTTGCTATGTTATATAAAGCAAACACTAGTTATATTCTGTGTAATAGGTGGACTCTAAGGGTTGGCTCTTAACTTAGACATCTTCTCTCTATCTTCGTTCTTTCTATTTCCTCTCTCTGTCTTGAGTCTATGTAGGGCTGGCTGTTACACGGATCCCGTCTCTCTTATTTTCACATGCACCACTCTTCCCACATGCAAAAATGACATGTAAACCTGGATGCCTGGGAGGCTGTTAACATGAATTATGGAGATTGTATGTTTTGTACTGCTCCCTTCTAAGCTACAGTTAATTTTAACTATATCATATGTTAAATTTCTCTCTAACTATAACTAAGTGTTTATAAAAACATACTAACAATTTGTACGGACTAATTTGTTGCTACATAATTTGATGTTTTTCTATAAACTTGTCAAAGAAAGATGTTTGAATTAGAATAAGAGGCTGTTTAGGTGTCTTGAATTAGAATTTCATTACAATAACTACTTGTTCTCCACTAATATGTGAAAAGAAGAATAATTTGAGTTTTGAGAGGAGGAGTAGAGAAGGAGGTATGAGTCCATAACTTCATGATACAATTCCAAACAATTCACTTTCTCATGGATTAATACATATGCGGATTGATGGATTCCAATCTTGATGTATCATTAGCTCAACTATTTAGTCATGTTTCAATTCTCTAAATTCTTAGGAGCAAAACAACTTCTAAGGATAAAGGATAGAGTGAAGTATGATTTGAAACGGTTGGAGTGTTTTATTTATTGTTCTAGACAACATTTCCTTAGCTTGAGTAGGATATTTTTATTTGAAAATTTGCACTCTGTTCGGCTGCACTACTCCTTGCTGTTGCTGCAGCTTCTGCTGATGACCAAGACCTATGCTGTACTGTAGCAATCTCTAGGGGAGCAGCAGCTGCAGCCAAAACAGCTGCTGAAGTAACACAACCGAACATTAGTTTGATATCTAAAAGTAAGGACTATTTTGGATTAGTCGATTCGATCAAAGGAGATTGGTCTTTCTCGAATCCATAGGATTGGGTGAGGGGACGTTTGGCAGAGCTCCAACCGTTCTGCTCAGAATTACTTCCATGCATCCAATGGGTAAAAACATCTCCTACCGAAGAATCTAAGGCCATGTTTGGGTGTTTGTGGATTGAAGTGGATTGGAGTGGAATGAAAGGGATTAAAGAAGATTTTAAACTATTGGGGATTCAAACACATACCAATTTTTCCATTTCACACCAAATCCACTCCAATCCACGAGTATGCAAATAAGCCCTAAAATTGTCGCACTAGGGAATCAAATCCTCAAGCGATAGAATCTCAAGCCTTGAATTTTCTCTAAACGAATTCACATTTTATCAAAGATTTATTTGGTGTCTCAAAAGAATTTTCTCATTGTCCTGAAAAAAGAGTTTAGCCCCTACCTCCTCAGTCTTCGGATGAAAACACCGTTCCAAACACCGTTCAGTTAAAATTGTGTTTTTTCTATCTTCTATTTTACCCATTCATTCCTTTTCTATTTTTGTGTTTTTTCTTTCCTCTAATTTTTGATCTGCCTAATTGGCTTTTGGTTGCACCAACGTGAAAAAACGAAATTAATCCCGCTAAACATTTGCGTAAACAGGATTTATACTGCAAACAAAAAATCGTGAAATGCGGAAGGAATCGGGATTCTAACGGCCCAGGCCAAAGCTTCATTGGCCACAAAAGTAGTCCTGAGTTGCAGGTGCTTAAAAAGTCTTGCCATACCGAATAGCTTAAGACTATTTTAACTGTCTCTTTTGCATACAGTGCAGCGTATAGACAATCTTTTTATCCATTTCATTGCACGTGGTCTAAGAATTATATAGTATATGTGTATATACAGCTGCGCAAATTACCGGTATACGTACAGTATACTATAAACGGTAGGATTGTCAGACTGCACACGACATTTGAGCTCGCGCCGTTGATCTGACATGAGGCCCCGCCTCTTCAAAACGATCTGTCTGCTGTCCCCTTTGCTTACGCATACGGCAAACCCGCGGCGGGGACACGCGCCTCGGCGCCGCCTCCTCCTCCCTCCTTCCGCCCATCGACTGGACCGATCGATCGATTCTTCGCGGCCTCCCCGAGTCAGATCCCACTAATCACCAAGCGGCCAAGCCAAACCCTACCCACCCTCGCAAGCAGCCATGATGGCAGCCGAACCCTCGCCGTCGCCGGTTGCCTCCGCCGCCGCCGCCGCAGACGACCTCGAAACCCTCGCCCTCGACTCGTCCTCGTCGTCCGCCGCCGCTACCGCCTCCACCGACCCCCTCCTCCGCCCGCCGCCCTCCCCGACGGCCGCCGCGAGCCACGACCCGTTCGTCATCGACGACTTCCTCGACGAGGACGACTTCTCCCCCGCCCCGGCGCCCGCCGCCGCCCGCGGGGATGCGGCTCCCGCGGTGTTCGCCAGAATCACCGTCTCCGATCCGAAGAAGCACGCGGAGCCCAGCGGCGGGGGTGCTGCCGGCGTGATCCCGGGCTCCGGGAGCTACTTCTCTTACCTCATCACCACCCGCCTCGCGGGCGGCGGCGGGGAGGTCCGCGTTCGGCGCCGCTTCCGCGACGTGGTGGCCCTCGCGGACCGCCTCGCCGCGGCCCACCGCGGCCTCTTCGTCCCGGCCCGGCCCGACAAGAGCGTCCTCGAGGGGCAGGTCATACAGCGCCACGACTTCGTGAGCCAGCGGTGCGCCGCGCTCCAGCGCTACCTCTGCCGCCTCGCCGCGCACCCCATAGTCGGCCGCAGCCCTGACCTCCGCACCTTCCTCACCGAGCTGGGCGCCATCCCTGCCTTCCAGGGCGAAGCGCCACGCTACTGGACTACCACGGTGAATGCTGCTGCTGCTCCGTTGGCACCGGCAAAAGCTGGGAGAGACTTGTTTGGGATGTTTAAAGGTCTCAAGCAGACTGTGGTGAATGGGTTGGTTGCAACAAAGCCTCCACCGGTGGAGCAGGAGACAGACAGAGAATTCCTGGCGCACAAGGCTAGGTTCGAGGACTTACAGCAGCAGCTCTCCACGACATCGCAGCAGGTATTGGTCTTGAAACAATTCAGTACTTTGTATTGGTCCTCAGGATGTTTTTTCCTCTTATTGCACACTCACATTACTCACACATCATGTGAATAGTATAACATTTCCCTGTTATTCCTTAATTTTATTTTATGCAGGCAGAGGCGCTTGTTAAAGCCCAAGATGATCTTAGAGAAACTACAGGTCACTTGGGAATGACATTGATCAAGCTGGCAAAATTTGAAAGAGAGCAGGCAACATGTAATTCCCTGCGAAGACGAGCTGGTGAAATCCATAATTTTGCAAATTCTGTTTTAAAGATGAGCAGATCACAGATAAAACTAAATTCTGAAATTGTGAAACACCTGGTATGTTTATATGTTTCAGACTCAATCGTGGGAAAGTGTGTTGACCATCTTTTATTGGATCTGTCTTTGACTCAATATAACAAGACATTGTTTGTCTTTGCAGGGTTGCATCCATGAATACTTGGAGATGATGATATCAGTTCATCATGCATTTACAGATCGCTCTAATGCTCTACATCATGTGCAAAGTCTGTCAGCAGATTTGTTTGCTTTGCACACCAGGGCAGGAAAACTTGAATCTTCATCACCAAGAGATATGGGGCATGAGTGGTCAACATATCAGAAGGTAGAGGGATTGAAAGAAACAATAAGATCAGCGGAAGAAGCCAAAAGCGATGCACTTAGAGAATATGACAACATTAAGGTAAGCCATCTGAAAGAATGTAAATAAGTACATAAACATAAGTGTGCGCATCTTAACTTTAGTGTTGCAAGTTGAGTCATACTCTGCTCGTCTTTTGACATCTTATGTCTCTAATTGTTTATAAGCGCATGCTCAGCTAGTATTTGTTATCAAACTAGCATGTCTAGCAGAATCAATATAATTAAATTTATATTCTTATGATGGTGGCTGATGCATAGTTGAACAGTCATCATATGTTTGGAACCTATTATCGACTATTTTCTGTTTTCCTCATCTTTGATGTCCAACATCACCAGCAGAAATCTTCATTGTTATCATTGCATTTGATAGGGTCTAGCATTTCGCATATGCATTTCACTGATATGTAAATACTGACTTGAAATTTTGTTTCTTTTCCATCACGGGTGCACCCAAATTTCATTACTAATAGCAATGAAATTACAACACAACCACCAGTCTTATAATTAACCACCAAAATGTTCCAAGGACGAGCCCTGTCATGTCGCACCAACTCTAGAAGTGAGGAAAAATCTGCTGAATGCCCAGCGTCAGGCGCGATTTCCGTCGCCACTGCTTCGCACTGGGCCCACTGTTTTGCGCGAGGCAAAAATGAGATGTGGGTGAAGCGGGGCTTCAGGCGGACGCACTGTGCCCAAACGCACGGCTCCCATGCGCCGTCCCAAACAAGGCCATCAGGGACCAACAGGATCTGAACAAGTGAACATTGCTCACTACTAGCCAAACTAACTCAAATTGCAAGGGCATGATTTTGAAATGATATTTTGTACACCAAATCCAAAATCATGCCCTCGTAAATCACTATTAATGTTAGCATGTTGCTACAATGGTGGCTAAGATGTAACCCTCCATTCCAAAATATACGGCGTATTTTTTTCTGTTAACAATTGCTTCACTAATACACTATTTATTTGATCAAAATCTTATGAATAAGTATTTTTTATGTATATGAATCTAATAATAACAATCTTGTGTCACAAAAGTTATATCCTACTAGAATAATTGTTGGTGAAAGCCTTTTCCTAACAAAACAAAAATTTTGGAATAGAGGGAGTAGTTGAAATACTAAGTATCCATCCATTTCATAAGCACGAAGTTTATCCATTATTGCTGTCTGGTCCACTCCTTGACTTAACTGAAGAAAGGATGGCTACAGCAAAAAATATACAAAATATGAACATGTTTAAGTTAGAACTAGTCATGCTAATTCAGTTTAGAATGCTATCGGTTGAGGTCTTAGATATAGATGCAAATCTGTCATTTCAGTGCTTCTGAAAATGGAAATGGCCGTTGCTGTAGGCATTGCATAGTCATATGTGCCCTAGTTTCCTTTTTGATCTGGAAGTTCTAATTTGAGGAAGCCTAGAACTAGAAGGTTGCCTTGGGATGCTGATATCCTGATAGTGGAATGGTACTTGAGCTCTTTTTTTAGCTTGAGCATGTGTTATGAGGGTATTTAACTGATTCTGAGAATAAGATATGTCAAGTCATGTTGTTGTTACGGCCAATTCTGATATTTGTGGAAATGGCAATACTCTTGGGATGCTAGGTGCCAGTATGGCTGTTATTGAAATTTGAAACCATATTGGCTTTAACTATGCAGGAAAACAACAAGATTGAAATAAAAAGATTTGACAAGGATAGGCGCCACGATTTCATCGAGATGCTGAAAGGTTTTGTGGTAACTCAGGTATGAGTATTACGCGTCTACCAAGCAAACACACTATGAACATTGTTTTGTACATTTGCTGACAAAAGGGAATAATGAAATATATAGCAACATGGTTTAACTGCATACTATTTTGCTCTTCAATTATTTTTTTTGCAGGTATCATATTCTGAACATTTTGCTAACATGTGGACAAAGGTAGCAGAGGAAACAGACGTATATGCAAACAGAGGCAACTGATGTACTATCCTGTATAGGGAGTATAGAGTAGTGGGTTTGATCAATTTAATCTTCACCAGTGTCCACGATCAACATATAACCATTCTTGATTCCTCCCCAGTTTTGCGCCCTTGGGCTGGTTGCTCACATGAATTATGTGCAGTCGTGAACTTCGGCCATTATTGGTTCCTCCCCAGTTTTGCCCCCTTGGGTTGGTTGTAATGCCACATGAGTTATGTGCAGTCGTGAAATTGAGCTGTGGCAGATAAGCCTCTTTACTCGGTGAGAACCGGCATGTGTTATGTGAGCCATACACAATTTTTCTCGGTAATAACTGACGGGTCGATGAGCTTCTAGTATCATGTGTATTTAATCCTATTTTTTTAACTCGTTTATTTATCCTGTCGTGTGATTGTGTCCCTAAAACTTCATGTGCACTAATGTTAACGTTACTGGTTGCTGAATGCTCACAAGGCAGGCAGGTGGAGCCTGTGGCTGTCCTCTTTTTCTTATCCACACGTCTTTCGCAATTTGCATGGTACCACGTGTTAAGAATAGCGTTGTGTATTCATCGATATAAATCGATGCGATCTCTTTGACGCTTTATGAGTAATGTTTTGCTTCGTGCCCTGTCGTTGCTTGTGATTCGTATTAGTGTGGTTTATCCACCATCACCGCTGAGCTCGCCTGTGATTTGAAACTCTGCTTGCTCTCGCGATCAGCAGGCAGAGCTCCAAGCCGGCCGAGAGCAATGCTGTCCCACGCGCCGTCTCAGAGCCCCGCCGCCCCCTTCAAACCGCTCCGCTCCTCTCCCCGCTCCCGCCTCAGCGCCAAACCCCTCACGGCCGCTGCCGCCGCCTCCTCAACCCGCCGCCGCCGCGTGTTCGCCTCCGCTGCGTCCCGACGCGGCTTCCTCCTCCTCGTCCCCTCGCTCGCCACCGCCTCAGCCGTCCTCCGCACGCTCCCCTCCGCCGCCACCGAGGCAGATGATGCCGACACCCCGGTTCTACCTCCATCGCCCACCGAGGGGCCCCCTTCCCAGCAGCCCACGGCGGAGGCGGAGGCGGTTGCGGAGACGGAGCCAGAGCGTGAGCCCGAGCAGTCGGCCATGTCGAGGGTGTACGACGCGACGGTCCTCGGGGAGCCGGAGGCGTTGGCGGGGGATGCGCGGGGGCGGGTGTGGGAGAAGCTGGCGGCCGCGAGGGTGGTGTACCTCGGCGAGGCCGAGCTCGAGCCCGACCCCGACGACCGCGCCCTCGAGCTCGAGATCGTTAGGGGCCTCTCGGGCCGCTGCACCGACGCCGGGAGGGGCCTGGGGCTCGCGCTCGAGGCGTTCCCCTGCGACCTGCAGCAGCAGCTCGACCAGTTCATGGACGGCAGGTGCGGTGCTGTTCTCATTCTGTTTACTCAATAGTCAATACGCATGCAGGGGAAACTCTGGGAAATTCAGCTACGCTGTTGTAGCTTTGGTTTCGTACACACGACGGAACTGGTCTCCACAAAATATTGTGGCTGGCCAGTATTATATTGGTGTTTCGAAGGAGAATTCTTATATCTATTTCCTAGCATCATTTGTGAAAATCTCAAGTAGGAGTAGATGTGTTATCTATATATAGTTATAATTTTTTTTTGAACGTAATGGCAGGAGTCCTGCCTTTCAATTAAGAAGAAAAAGAATAAGGAAAAACCGGGTTGAAAACCTTTACACAACGGGCGGTTGGATTGGGACATCAACGCGCGACGCACAACACTAACACTCCACACAAAACATGACGTCGGAAACCCGCAGTCCAGCGCAAGTCATCGTTGCTGAGAATTGCCACGAGGCAAGCAGCTCCGACTTCCTCCACCGGACTAACACCCCACACAAAACACATCGGCAGAAGCCCGCAGTCCGGCGACAGTCATTGTTGCCAAGCATTGCCACGGGGCAAGCAGCTCCGACTTCCTCTACCGGACCTCCATCCTCTGCCACAAACCAGGAACGGCCAAAGGAGCGCAAAGATGTCATCGTTGCCGAGCTAGGTTGCACCAACAACGTAGCAGCTCCGACTTCACCGTAGCACCCGCCCCCAAGCAAGCCAGGCACCACCAACAGGAGATCTGATCCCACTACGAGCTCCGGAGAACCTCCAAGGCAACCACGCCAACACACGATGAGCACCATCCCACCTAGACCGGAGAGCCGCAGCTCGGCATCGTTGCCCAGCTTCACCGACCCTTTCAGTGAGCAGCTCCGACTTCGACCGAGGAACTCAGGCAAAGGGGGAGCAGTGCGCGCGAGGTAAGAAGCAATCCGAAGAAGCACGAATCTCAGACAGTGGAAGACGATCGCCACCAAGGCACCGTGGGGCTCCAAAGCAACGCCTCCATGGAGGAAAACGATGCCGCACGCTGTCGCCGCCAGCCTAGGTAGACCAGGCAGGGTTTCCCCCGGAGAATCCCCACGATGAGGGGGAGGTGCATACGACAACGCTCCCAAGGGAGAAAGCGACACCTCTGGCGCCGCCGCCGTCGGCTCTGGTAGAAGCCTGCCCTAGCTTTCGCCCGACACCTCCACCACACGGCGCGGTGGCCACCTGGAGTTTGCGGCAGAGAACCCGATCTGACGCCACCGACGAGAAGAACCCACGCGGAAGCGGCAAGCCCGGACACACAGGATGAAGCCCCTGCCCGAGCCACCGTCACCACGGCACCGAGGAAGGAGGGCTGCGGCCACCAGCAGCCCCAGACGCCGCCGACGAGGAGGCCCTAGGCGGGAACGGCAGCCCTGAGCACGCGGGAGCGAAGCCAAGCCGCCGCCGCCAAGGAATCCCCGCCGAGGGCTGGCATGGCTGCCGCCCGACGAAGCCCGGACGCCCCCGAGCCGGGGTAGCCGCGCCCCCCGCATCGCGCAGCGCCGGCGGCGCCCTCCGCCGACCCCAGAGGCTAGATCCGGGCCAGGCATGGCCGGATCCGGCCCAGGGGCCGTCGGAAACGGCCTCCGACGAGGCGCCGGCGAAGGAGCCCGCAGCACGCCCGGAGGAAGACGCCCCGCGGAGAGGAGAAGGGATGGCCCCGCCGCCGCCGCCCTTGCCCCCTGCGAGGGGTTCCCGGCCGCGGGCTCGGGCGGCAGCGAGGACGAGGATGGGCCGGCGGCGGGGTTTGAGGCGGCGGTAGCAGGGTCCGCCCGTGTCGCCCGCCTAGGGGCGACGCGGGGGCGAGGGGCTACTGAGTTGCTTTTCTTTAACCACTTTTATATAGTTATAATGTGTTAGCTTATCTGCGATTAATAAGGAATGGGAGTATTTCTGAATGTATTTAGATGATGGCATCTTCAATTAAGAATGCAAGGATAGTGGTTATCATCTTAAACAAAAACAGAGTGCACTGTTTGTAATTTCTAACCTCAGTCATGAGTCATCTGACAGACTTGTTGGAATTCCCATGCCGAGTGATACAGCACTTCTGATTTTTATTTTGCCTCTGTTTGGGTGGTAGATGAAAATCTAACTGTTCTGTATGCACCATTCTAGAAATAGCAGTGCTTCATAGCCTAAAAGAGAAAACTCATCTGACAGACTTGTTGGAATTCCCATGCCGAGTGATACAGCACTTCTGATTTTTATTTTGCCTCTGTTTGGGTGGTAGATGAAAATCTAACTGTTCTGTATGCACCATACTATCCTTTCTATCCAGTCCAAGTTGAGGCACAATTCTTTCTATCGTTTCCTCTTGGAACATCCGGTGATCCAATCGATTTCAGAAGTAGAGATATATACAATGAATAACCTTTAGCTGGATCACTCTTTGTGCATAAGTTGTTTTTGTTAACAATATACCATCTTTTAATGATTAAACCTTGGACTGTCAACTTAATAGAGCGAAGAAGTTAGGTATCTTTGTACCCTGACAGGCTAAAAAATAATGTAATAGGCTGGGGTACCAGCTCTTGACTGATAACCTATATTTTCCAAGAGAGTTTTGTTTTCTCACTGTAATAACAAAATTATTTTACTTTTCCGAATTGGTTACTCATGGCATTGCTGTCCATAAATTTGGATTCAGTTTCTGATTTACATTTAGATGTTTCCAGCCGGATTTGTTCTCTCTAAGCAAACCTGCTACCACTGACCATGAGGATTTGAACCCCATATTATATATTATAACAAAAATATAACTGTGCTTGCTGCTCATTAATAGTGCAGTATTTTTATTGTGAAAAAGGGGCCAACCTTATTTGCATATCATGGTTAGTTGAAGCCTAAACTAATTTGATGTTAATGAACAATGGAAAATGTATTTAAAGAACCAGACTCCCTGTTAGAACTCGCACTCCGGAGGTTGTAGTTGTGGAAGACCTGTGGTCGGGGTCGGCATCCGCGGCGACCCCTGGTCGCCGTGGTCGAGGAGAGGGTGGCGGCTAGGGCAGGGAGGAAGCACGGGCAAGATTAATTGCCTGCTTGATCTATTCCATCGTATCTCAAGTATTTATGTAATAGTACATAATGGACCCTTAATGGACCTTTATGGCCCACTCAAAATAGAAAATAGCCCAACAAGTCTTATCTCTAGCTAATTAATCTATCTCTAGCCACTCTGATTATTCCTATGGCGCCTACTATATTGAATACCGGTCATAACACTCCCCTTCCAACAAATGTTGACAAGTTTATGCTTTGTTTAGGATTGATGGCAGAATCTTAAAGTTGTACACATCACACTGGCCGCAGGAGCTCTGGAAGCAGTATGAACCTCTTCTGAATTACTGTCGTGATACTGGAATTAAGCTTATTGCTTGTGGAACGCCACTGGAGGTGATTGTTAGCTTTTTATAGTCAATAAGTTAGTATGTAAATAACGTTGACACTCTTGTTTTTTGTCAATACCATATAGCACCAGTGAATAAAATCTTCAAATGTATTGATTCCTGGCAAACCTTTTCTGATATATCTTGAATGATGACCCTGACACTCTCCTTTTTCTGGGGGAGATATTTAGTTATACATTTTCATTCCACATAACAATATAACATGGTAAAGCCTCTCCGCTGCTTTGTACACAGTTTCTTAGCAGTCTCAGTCCTGGCATCAGGATGGTTTTAGTATCTAGACAACTCCATACAAACTAGTGAAAGATTGTTATTTTTGCAATCTTTAAGATACAGATTGCTGCTATAGTATTATGACCATGATGCATATTTTGCTAAATTTGCATGTTGCTGTTCTATACTTTGTTTTATGCATTTACGAGCTTCAAGTTCCAACTTCCATTAGTCAACTTGGTAGAATATAATTTTCCTTTCTTGAGCAGGTGAAAAAAACTGTCCAAGCAGATGGGATTAGAGCTCTCAAAAAAGCGGAAAGAGAAGCATATGCCCCTCCAGCGGGCTCAGGCTTCATCTCTGGTTTCATGTTTAGCTCAGGGCGGTCATTGATAGACAAGATCTCAACGATGGATGATTCTCTGTTCGGCCCTACCTCATATTTATCAGAACAAGCAAGAGTAGTTGATGATTATACTATTTCCCAGATTATTACGAAAGAACTTAATGATGGGGGTCTTTCACGGTTGCTAATTGTTGTGACGGGTGCAAGCCATGTTATGTATGGACCACGAGGAAGTGGTGTTCCTGGCAGAATATCTAAAAGGGTGCCGAAGAAAGACCAAGTTGTGGTACTACTTGATCCTGAAAAACAGGTTATAAGGAGGGAAGGTGAAGTCCCTATTGCTGATTTCTTATGGTATTCAGCAGCTAAACCTTGCACTAGAAATTGCTTTGATCGTGCCGAAATTGCTCGAGTTATGAATGCTGCTGGTAGGAGGCCGGAAGCTTTACCTCAGGTATGGTTCTTGACCTTTCTTTTGACCCATTGCACGCAGATTTCCAATTTTCATGAAGCATTTTAATCTTTTATTGACATAAACCCGAGCCTTTTCTTTTGAGAAGAACATAAAGATTGGCCATGATCTGGGAGGAAAAGCGAACGGTTACATACAATACAATATTTTATTTGTGATTCTACTAGGTTTTTTATTGGTTACTTGTATCCAGGATTAGGTCACCAAGCTGTAATGGAAATCCAATGCCAGGCAGACCCTGAATATGCTTTGAATTCATGCCATGAGAAAGGGCAGCTAATAAAACGTAGCTTAATAGTAATACAGCAAAATCTTTCTGCTGCAAATATAGATATTTTTAGTCACTCCAGTAAGGATCTTCTGTTGGTAAAATGTTTCTATACTTTGGTAGAAGATTATCTTATTTGAGTTTAGCTAGTTGAACTCTTGCACTGAACATTGCAGGATCTTCAGAAAGGAATAGATCTTGGTGTAGTTTCTCCTGAGATATTGCAGAACTTTTTTGACCTTGAGAAATACCCTCTTATTTCAGAGCTGATTCATCGATTTCAAGTAAGAGTTTTGCACCGTTTTCACTTTACTTTTCAATCCTCCCCTCTCCTGTCAGTTTGATTAGTTGATGTTTCTAAATACTCCTCCTTGATGCGTACACTTGTTTTGATTCATAAAAAGAATAACCATCAGAAGCTACTGATGTCTAAACATGGCTTAGACTGAATTTTGTTTAAAAATCAACTTCTACAGGGTTTCCGAGAAAGATTATTGGCAGACCCTAAATTCCTCCAAAGATTAGCTATTGAAGAGGCTATATCAATAACAACCACTCTCCTAGCACAGTATGAAAGACGGAAAGGAAGATTTTTTGAAGAAATTGACTATGTCCTCACAGATACTATTAGAGGATCTGTTGTTGATTTCTTTACAGTGTGGCTTCCTGCCCCTACTATTTCAGTCCTTCAATATGCTGATGATGGTTCTGGTCCGAGTTTGGAGTTTGTCAAAGGCCTTTTAGGCTCATTACCAGATAACGCGTTCCAAAAGAATATCTTGGGTCAGGATTGGAGTATTAACCAAAGAATTGCAGCAGTGTTAGTTGGTGGTTTGAAACTTGCCAGTGTTGGTTTTGTTTCTAGTATTGGGGCTGGAGTTTCTTCAGATCTCGTGTATGCTGCCCGAAGAATAGTGAAACCTTCAGGAAATGTTGAAGCAGAAAGGAAGAGGTCTCCTATCTGGAAGTCAGCAGCTGTTTATAGTTGCTTTCTTGGAACATCAGCAAATTTGCGATATCAGGTAGTTTACGGGAAAACATGCTTGCTTTTGCTTTGGGGACCTTAGGTTCCATTCTTGGTTTGTACTATACTTTTGCTGGTCTCTTTCTACCTGTACGGTATTATCATTGTACCGGTTTTTCTTAACGGTCTGCAATGATTTTGGGTACCTCATACATCCAATTTTACTTCTTAACATCTTCAAAATTATTCCTTGGAAGCATGAAATGTTATAATGTTTTCAAACATGACCCTGGTTTTGCCAATTTCATGAGATCCCAGCTCATTCGGTTCTACCATGAACCTCTGCTCCTCATGTTCCATGTAACCATGTGCAACAGAGGCCATGGTTCAATGCCCCCATTCTTCTTTTTCCTGAAGAAGAAAACACCATCTCCCTTCTGTAGTCTCAATTCATTTTCAATTCAAACGTGGCATATATCTGGGATCAGGTCAAAGGCTATGCCATGGAAATAAAATTTACCAGTGACAAACTTACTATGGGAAAATATTTACTAAATTTAACCCTTAACTTCTATATTACCAGAGTTTTATACAATTTATCTGAATTTGTTTACTGATTTTGTTGAAGATTATTGCTGGTCTAGTGGAGTATCGGCTAGGAGAGAGCTTGGTGACATATTACAATCAACCACTTATTGCTGGTTTGTTGTCCTTTGTGTCTAGGACACTGAACTCGTACTGGGGAACACAGGTTAGACATTTTCCTTTTTCTTTTGTTCTCTGAGTTTGTTTTAGTAGTTCTTTCTAGCTTTTATAATAAGCAATCACGATTTTTTTATAATACGAGAAACTGGGTAAGAGTAAGGTTGTTGAATTTTGTGTCCCATATTAATGTACTTTGGTTTGGATTGTCTATCGCTTTAGCAATTTAGCTTTATGCAAACACGTAGACGATGCTCCAATTTATGCTTGTATTTCTTACCACTAGAGATTAATAGGTGCTTTTTGGTGGGAAATTAAACAAAATGGCAAATATTTGCAACGGAAAACCAACTTCTAAACATTGGTTTCTTACTTTGGGGTTAAGTAGTACTGCTAGCTTAATTCTCATTGGACCCTTAACACTTCATCAGCTCATTGTAACACAAAAGGAATTTCCCTCTGTTTATGCATTATTATATTTCCTAGATATGCATGATACTTCTTTGCCGTACTAAGAGGATATCTGCTTAATTTATAAGCAAGCTGAGAGCCTGATACTTTAGACTTTACACAATAGTAATAATGCTATCTCGTTGTGTTGCCTTTTCTTCCTCGTCAGTCCTCAGTGCCTATTATATTTGCTGCAGCAATGGGTAGATCTTGCGCGATACACTGGACTACAGAAGAGTGAGGAAAAGCCTACTGCTGAGGCCACCACGCCATCAGACGCTGAAACTACCACGCCACCTGAATCGGCACAATTTGAAGGTTGTACGACTGAAGGACATAATTTGGATGACAGCAGCAGTGACAGCAAGGAATCGACTGAACCCAGCTAGTGATTTTGTTACTTTAGTAGACCGTGAAAGAAGCCATCTTCTACAAGATTGAGCACTATTTTATTGTTGGATCACAGGCATTTATTCACTTTCTTTTTCAGTGCCACCACCGCATAATGTTTCTGCTTTCTGTTTCTAGAGCAAATATTGTTTGTTTTTATACATATGTAAGAACTCTTGCAGTTGCTATAGGATTTGCCGCAACCAAGGCTGTAACTTGTAGCGTAGCATGCTGTTAATTTTGTTTTAGGTTTAAGAATTATGACACTCGAGAATTCGACGGGTGAATACTTTAAAAGAGGTTTTGGCAGGTCCGGCTGTTGCAAACGGTTCTTTCGGTCTTCTATAGAGCCAGATGCTTCAGAGTGTGAGCAAGTTCTCTTCGTCATCTTTCGGAGAAATATATGGTAGGCAAGCTGGTTTCTTTCTAGGAGAACTTTTCTTTCATATTTTATTGTGTCACTGGCCAGCTATGGGTTCTGGCATGTTCCTCGAGTGCACTAGTGCTTTGTGCATGGGGAAGAGGTGTCTTCAGGCTGTGATGGTTGGCCATGTGTCCATGGATACTACTCTACGTGGCATCTCTTCCTGGAGCTGTCTGCATATATATAGAATGTCCATGCATCTCATCTTCTGTGCAACAAGCAAAGCGGGTTTCACGAATATATACGACAAGAGGATTTTTACTGAGGTTTTAGAATGGCGAGTGCACAGGCGATGGGGCAAGGAGAACAAGATCACTTCGTTCTGAAGAGCGGACACGCTATCCCAAGTATTGGGCTAGGCACTTGGAGAGCCGGCTCAGATACCGCTCACTCTGTTCAGACAGCCATCACCGAGGTATAGCTTCATGCCTCTCCTACACAAACTTCCTTTATTGCCTCCATATTTAGTAAAAGGATTAGATGTCGCACATGGATTCTAGTCGGTTGGAAACAGTGCGTGGCAGTGGCCCACAGCAAGAAGCATGATAAGCTGTAAATTTTGTGGAATTTTATTTTTTTTAATTGGAAAATACGTGCTAAGAATGGCTAGATATATGTGGATCTTCTCTGTTTGTGCATTGAATTACATCCTTCTGCTGTGTGTCTGAGACATAAGTAAACAAGGATTACCTCTTTCTTCTAGTCCTAGACTCCTGATTCTGTGATTCGTGCTAGATAGCTAGTAGCCGTGCCCAGGTTACCCAGGGGTGTGGTAAAGCATTAAGTTTCTGAAACTTTGTATAGCTACATAGCTGAAATTACAGTATGTATGAAGAATTTGTTTAATGGTGGTGAAGAACTTAAAGGCCTTCAGCTTTCACTGTTGTAGACTTATAGCTAAAGAATTTGCTGTACTCGTTTGATGTATAACCTAAATTATGCAGAGCCTTCTTTTTTTTTTCGAAAGCACGGCAAGAGGATTGCGTGGCTAAATTTTATTAGATAAGAAAGAGAAAAACACTGACAAAAGAACAAAGACAAGCTCAAGGCAGCAAAAAATGCCAACCAAAAAACTCACGCTAACAAGAAGAAAAAAACACTCAGACACCACTAGCTAACACTCGAGAAACACTTCCGCAACTCGCTGTGAGGAGACGTCTTCTTTGATGAGATAGGCAACTGCCGAAGCTGTCTTCTCCAAATTCTGAAAAGTTCTTCTATTCCTTTCTTTCCAAATCAGCCTTCTTTTAAGGGCTCTTTTAACTTAACAACGAAATCTAAATGTCTGGTTACTTGCAGGCTGGATATAGGCATGTGGATACTGCTGCTCAATACGGAGTAGAAAAGGAGGTACACATCAAAATAAATTCACGTTTCAGCCTTAGCCTTGTTAATAGTAGATGACATGCATAAAACATCATCTGCCAATCAGGTCGGTAAAGGACTTAAAGCTGCAATGGAGGCTGGAATCAACAGGAAAGATTTGTTTGTAACTTCGAAGTTATGGTACTTGAACAATTATATATTAACCTCTGAATACTTAAATGTAAGCAACTCATAGTATATTCTAATGTAAAATCTGACCAATATTTGACTGCTTCAGGTGCACAGACTTGGTTCCCAACAAAGTTCGGCCAGCACTACAGAACACACTGAAAGATTTACAGCTGGATTATCTTGATCTCTACCTTGTAAGAAACCGAAACCATTATTGATTCAATTAATCAATTTTCTTACTGATATCTGAAATTTTGTGTGCTAACTACTAAGGGACAAAGCAGCGCTTTGCAGCTTCCCTGTTCTCTTACGGTTACTTTAGCTACTGATTCAACTTACACTAGCCTGCTTACCCTGTTATATCTAAGCAGTGCTCTGAAATTAAGCCCTTTTGCATACTGAAACTTGATGTACTCTTTCCGAAAGAATAAATATGCTTGCATTGAGTCCATTGACAAATGAACACAGATCCATTGGCCCTTCCGACTAAAAGATGGGGCGCACATGCCTCCAGAAGCCGGGGAAGTGCTGGAATTCGACATGGAAGGAGTGTGGAGGGAGATGGAAAGCCTTGCGAAAGATGGATTAGTCAAGGATATAGGTGTTTGCAATTACACAGTTACTAAGCTCAACCGGCTGATGCGTTCAGCAAACGTTCCACCAGCAGTATGCCAGGTTTTGATCCATTCAGAATCGATCAATAGCTACACATGTTGAAGTGACCGAACTAAGCTCGAATTAACTGAATTGGCCCTTTCTTGACTTTGTTCAATACAGATGGAAATGCACCCTGGTTGGAAGAACGACAAGATTTTTGAGGCCTGCAAGAAGCACGGGATTCATGTTACTGTAAGATATTTCTTCTGAAAACAAAATATGACAAAGTGACCTCACTAATATTCTGTGCCTTTTTGAAGTAAAATCACTGGTTTTCTCTATCTTAGTATTTTTTTGATTCTCAAAGAAAAAAACACTAATGTTCTTGCATGCTTTTTTGTTGCTTTCCAGGCTTACTCTCCATTGGGTTCTTCAGAGAAGAACCTAGCACATGACCCGGTGGTCGAAAAGGTTCGTGCACGAGCAACAAGCATATAGTATTTCAGTTAAACTCAAGCTCTCGAATTACATAGGGTTTCCAGCTCTCACTCCAAGCATTTAACCACAGGTAGCCAACAAACTGAACAAGACCCCGGGGCAGGTGCTCATCAAGTGGGCCCTCCAAAGGGGAACAAGTGTTATTCCCAAATCGACCAAGGACGAAAGGATCAAGGAGAACATTCAGGTGTTTGGGTGGGAGATCCCTGAAGAGGACTTCAAGATCTTGTGCAGCATCAAAGATGAGGTGAGGGCCGACATAACTTCTTTTAGGTTTAACAATAACTTAGCATGACATCATTATCTCCTATGATTATAGGCTATAAAGCTAAGATAGTCACTGAAAACTATTGTGAAAATTTTGTTGATAGTAAGTTGGATTTCATGGCGTCTCACTAAAGCCCCAACAGACTCTGCAGGCTAGTGAGATAATGTCATTTTTACCCAAAAAGAATCGAGAGTTTTCAGATCGAGGCATAGAGAATCATTTGTTCCGTTATGTTTACTTCAGCAGCTAGTAATTAGTAATCGTTTTTGGCTGATGATCTAACGTGGGTGGACCTTGGTACTGCAGAAGCGAGTCCTGACCGGAGAGGAGCTCTTCGTGAACAAGACCCACGGGCCGTACAAGAGCGCATCTGAGGTCTGGGACCACGAGGACTGAGCTGAGCTGCGGTGCCACTGCCGCCCGATCCCGCCACCTCATGTCACCTCATGTACAAAAATAAAGGATGCCGATGCCGATGCGCAACAGCTCAAAGCAGCACTCACCGTCACCTGTCACCTCCCGTGCTTTGTGAAAGCAGAAGAAGATGCAAACGAGTGTGCTCAAAACCCTCCTGTACTGTACGATAAACCGAATAAAAAGAGGCGCTGCAGTTCGCCGCTGCGCTTTCCTACGCGCTTCCTTCACCTGCATTATCGCCCTACCGGCTACACATACATTGCAATTGCACGCTGCAGGCCATCTCAAGCAGATTGCAGTCTGCCGAGATTCAGGCTGTGTGTTTTCTAGGATCAAAATGTGCTGTCTCGGGCACCAACCATCGCTTGGACCACTGACCACTGAGAAAACGTTTATCAGGCCATAACTTAAACCCCAGTTGGTACTGGCAGAAATAGCAGTGCATCTGTGCAAGAGTGTGGGGGTAGAGATTCCGGCGGCACGAGCTGTACTGTACCACTGTACGGAGTACGGACCCGTCCGTCGCTCCAAAGGACGGGGCCGTATGTACGACCGTTTTTCTACGCGCTTTCAAGTACAGCGAAGAATTTTGTAGTGGCGGCGCCCAGGTGGGGCTGGCCAGCCAGCGACACAGCGCCCAACATGTCGGTTTTTTTTCTTTGCCGTTCAGAGGGCCTGACATGCCAGGTAGGCAGCCCGGCAGTCCGGCAACGGCCCAGGTTGGCCGAGCTGTGTGGGCCCAGAAAGTTCAGAGAGGCTCGCATAGAATAATGCGGGGGCCTGGACGGCCCAAAATGACGGATCTGGTGGGCGGATGCCGAGGTGGCCGGTGGCGCCGCGCCGTGCCGTCGTGGTCAGTCTCGGTCAGATGCTCCGAGCCGGCGAAGCTTCGCCGTGGCTTCCACCGGCTCCCTCCCTGGCCCTGCACGTGAGCGTCCAACCGTGACCGCCACCTACTCACCTTGTATATACCGGCTGAAAGCATGAAACCATCCACTACTGCTGAAGATGGGAGCTACATATCGAGCAATAAAGTCGATATTTCGGTAGAACTAATGAAGATCAGAGAACCTTTGGTCTGAGCTAGGCGCTCTTTTTAGTGAATTCCATTTGGTTTCTCTAGCTAGATACAAGCTCGGAGCAGGTAGGTTCGAGCAGGCTCTCTAGGCTCGACCGGGCGCTATCCCTGCCGTGGACGTGGAGCAACGCGTAGCTCTGCCGAACCGACACCCGCGACGACATGCATGCTCTGCCTGCAGCCTGGCATGCCGCTGAATGTACTCGAGGCAGCGGGGCCAGCGCGCCACGTACGTGCCCGCGGGGGCGCAAAGCCGCCTTTCCCGCCCGGCGACCAAGGCAGCAGCCTGCGCCCGAAAACGGCGAACGCCACCGCGTGCCGCAGGTCCCTTGGGCCCTTGCCGCGGCAGCGGTCGGCCAGGCCTACTGGGCGGCTGCCGCCGGGGCCCGGAGCCGGACGCGCCCAATTTTGGCGCCCGGCCGTGGCAGCCTTTCGGGCGTCGCGGTCGCCCCGCAGGCAGGCAGCTTCCTGGCTACCCTTTCTGCCGGGTCCCCGATCCGGGGCGCCACCTTTCCGGTCCGCGTCCGCTGCGACGCCTGCGCGTGCTGCACTGCTGCGTGCGTGAACGACACGACGCGATTGATGGCTGGCGCTGGCGGCTGCTCTCTGCCCCGCCCGGCGCCCGCTACAGTTCAGGTTCGCTGCTGCCATCCGTTTTGGGACCCTGGCTTGGCTTTGCCGATCCCCGGTACCAGTAGCCGGACGGCGTGCAGAAACTCCTGGCCGGTCTCCGAAACCGGTCAAACGGACGGAATGGAAATACGGAAATGTCAATTGATCGATGGAATGGAGCTCATTTGTCTTGGGTAAAGTCGTCACGAATGTTCCCCGTGATGATGGCAGCGTTTGCGTGACAGGATATTGTGCGCGACGATCACGGTTTTTATTCCTGTCCACGGTCGGTTGCTTGGAGGCCGCTAGCTTCCCGGCAGTTGCGAGAGAGGTGAAGGCCATGACTAGCCCCCGGGAATTCGCATTATTGACCCCCCCCCCCCCCGAATCCTACACTGTATGCATATGGTCTTGGTTGTAATTTGATTCCACGGCGGGGAGAGTTGCCAGAACACGGGCAGCGAGTGGAATAGCCGCAGCCCTGTGGTGCCTGCGAGTCCAAAAAGGAACACGCATTGATGCATGGCGCCCGTTTTTGTCTTGTTTGTGCCTGGCAGTGGCTGCATCCAATCCAGCGCCGCAATAATGCTACACTCACTGCAAAGAAGTGCGTACCCACGTCGCATGGCTGATGACTCCTTTCCCGTAGTAGGATGAAGTCTTCTACTCCCTACTATAAACGAATTTTGCAAGGAAAAAAACTGAAGCATTTCTGTTTTCTGAGCTACGCGTGCGCATACAGTTGGTTGACAAACAAAATCGCATTCATCAGTGGTCAATGCGCATAAATACTTTCTCCAGTACTGTTGCCATCCACCGCCTACGTGGAGAAACTTGAGACCATCCCCAACCACAATGTGTAAAATCATTGCGTATCCCTATTCATTCATTATTTCAACTACTACTCTTTCTATCGACACAGTAGAGCTACAGTGCCAAACAGTATTATATACGGCCATTTTACTCCTCCATTGGAAATAGCCTGACATTAGATCTACATGCCATTGCCGATGCCGTAGTTCGAGCACTTGAAGATGCAAAAACTCGGTTCATGCTGTCCGTGTACCCATTGCAATACTCCCACTTGAACATCCATGCGCCATGACCATGACGGTCGATGGATGGGCCGCCCGCCGGCAGAACAGCTCTATATAAACACCCTAGCCTTTCCCCCGTGCCACCCCCTCATCATCATTTCCTCCCAGCCCAGAACGGTGCTACGCCCAAGGCTAAAGCAGCCCGCCGGCGACCGGCGGCACCTCCTCCGTCTATCCACAGTCCACACATGGGGAACAGCCTGCGGTGCTGCCTGGCGTGCATGCTGCCCTGCGGCGCGCTGGACGTGGTCCGCGTGGTGCACCTCAGCGGGCACGTCGACGAGTTCGGCTGCCCGCTCACCGCGGCCGACGTCCTCGCCGCGCACCCCAGCCACGCGCTCACCGACGCGTGGTCCGCCGGCGCGTCCCGGCGGATCGTCATATTGGCGCCCGACTCCGAGCTCAAGCGCGGCCGCATATACTTCCTCATCCCCTCCGCCGCCGCCGAGACGACGACCAAGAGCAAGAAGCCCAGGAGCCGCGCCGCCAGCGGCAAGCAGAGGAGGCTGCACGGCCACCGCAAGGGCGGCGGCGGCGCTAGCACCGCGGAGCAGGACAACTACCTGCGGGAGCTCCTGTCCGAGAAGCGGGAGGAGAGCCACCGGCGGCGCCGGAGCGGCGCGCGCCCCGGCGTGTGGCGCCCGCGCCTCGAGAGCATCGCGGAGGAGCCGTCGGACTAGCTCTCGCTCTGCCTCGCGAGTCGCCGTCGCGAGCTTCTCTCTTCTTCTCCCCAGCATTTTCATCCCCGCCCTGTCCTTTCTCGATCGTAGATTTGTAGAGTGATTGTAGGAGTGTAGGATCCAAGCCAAGCTGTACAAACGGAATTTAGTTTTTGAGTTCATTTGGTTCTTTTTTATTTGCAAGTTGCTTAGCATTGTTGGGTTGTTGTGCACCTGTGTGTGTGTTCTCTGTTATCTGGGAATGCCGGAGTTCTGCACTACTGCAGCCCTGCTTGCCGTGGATGGCGATCTCCCGTCAAAACTCTCTACTCTCCCCCCTGCCATGCCATGCTGTCCTACGCTTGCTTGGCGACGTGCACCTGCCTCTGCCTCTGCAGCACTGCTCTATTTATATATAAAATATCAAAAATATTTTATAATGAATTTATGCGTTCTTATAGATAGATTTTTGGTGGTCTATTTATATATTCTTTTTCAAAGCTGAAGGTGCTTGGCTTGGCACAAAGTGAACCATAATTCGACTTGCAATCACTTGGTAGTATACATGATCCACTATGTTGTAGTTGGAACCCAACGTTAAAACAATCGTAGACGCATAGCAACAAGGTTCGCGACTGCTCTGCTCCCGCTCCCTTGATGCGATGAAACAGCAAAACCGGTGTGGCCGCCACCCTGTCCAGAAACCGGTGAGACGAGGAGCAGCGTACAGTACTGTTCTTGATCTGAGAAGTTTAATTTCGGAACGACATGAAGGAGAAGGGATACGGTCATACGGCGCAATGAGCTCAATTGACGACCCGTTAAGGTAACCACTTGTCTGTCCAAAACAACACTTTGGATTCTAAGGTTGTCATGAGTCATTTTTTTCGAGTTTTAACTAAATTTACAAAGAAAAGTATTACCATGTGGTTACCACATCAAGAACATAACATACGAAAATATGTTTCATGATGGATCAACAACACTTTAGTTTTTTTTATAAACTCAGTCAAACAAAGAAAAGTCAGTCTCAGAACGAGAGAGTAAATGAAAAGAACTAATACGATAAAGTATTTCCCATAATGAGGAAGGAAATCGCGAATACATAGTAGAAAAAAAAAAGTCCCGCTACATTCAAGTTCGCTGATGACCTGGTTACGTTTAAACATGAAACTGTAAAATGACAGCTGAATGAGCTGGGACAAAATGACTGTCCAGGGCACACTTATTGTAAAGGCCCGGTGTCAGCTGTAGTAGCAGAACCATCGGCGTAGATGGGGTGGAGAACATGACCAGCAACTGGATCAACGTGAACCCATTTCCTACCTGTGACCTTGTTGCGCTCAAAGCGGACATGGCCTTCTTTCAGGCAGAAAAGTGTATGGTCCTTCCCTATGCCAACGTAGTTTCCAGGATGGAACCGAGTCCCTCTTTGGCGGAGGATGATGTTCCCTGGTTGTACTTTCTGACAACAACAAAAATATCATCAGATGGGGATATGATAAATTGAATTAAGAGATCATTTTGTACAAAATGTAAAAGGTGACGGATGGACCATTGAGAAATATGCAGCGTATACTGTAGCTAAGTATGTTACCATGTGTCAATTTCCAAATTGCCAAGGGAAACCACGAAGTTTCTGACAACATGATTAGTACAATGGACTGGAATTGTAGAATTAGCTATGTAGATGCTAATCATGTAAAGCTCTCGTTATATGCTTAAAGATAATGCATTTTGTATGTTAGCAAATCAGAACGGAGTATTTGAAAGTAGTACCTCTCCACCAAACTTCTTCACACCCAAATATTTGGGATTGGAGTCACGGCCATTTTTTGTTGACCCAGCAGTCTTTTTAGTGGCCCAGCGCCTAAATATCATGTTTAGCCCACCAGATAACTCTGTAAGCAAGTATTGTTCAGGCAGATACAATTTAAATGTGTAGGAAGAAAGGATTGCGTATAATTGATTGATGTATTGCATAGAGCCCTTGGGGCGAATATATAGGAGTACAAGACTTCGGGAGCAAGGCACCTCTCCGGATACATATGGCAGTCCTAGATACATAAAACTCTCCTAAGACTCCTAAATATACATGACATCTAATCCTGCCAATTGTACTCTCTAACATCCCCCCGCAATCATAGCCGGAGCATCGCAGACTGTTAGACTGGAGAACAAGCCGGACGCGAGGACGACGACAGGCACGGTAGGTCAGAGGAACTGGCCGTGCATCCTAGGAAGACGCTGCCCCCGGCGGAGATCGATCTCCCCGGGGGCGCGCGGCGATGACGGCGGAAGCTAGGTCTAGGATTAGAAACCCTAGTCTCGTGATACCACGTAGGAAGGAAGGATTGCGTATAATGGATTGATGTATTGCATAGAGCCCTTGGGGCGAATATATAGGAGTACAAGACTTTGGGGGGTAAAGCACCTCTCGAGATACATATGGCAGTCCTAGATACATAAGACTCTCCTAAGACTCCTAAATATACATGACATCTAATCCTGCCAATTGTACTCTCTAAAAAAATGGATTGATTAGTATGACGAAGCTGAGAAAGTAGTCATCACCTGTAGCACTGGTATAGACTGAAACCTTGGAGGTCAAATCTTTCACATTTATCCTCCTGAAAACTGATGAGAGTGCCATGGTGATTACCAGAAAAAATCCTGCCAATGGTAAACTCATAGTAAGCTTTCTTTTCAAACAGTACACAATCAGATTAGAGCTTGCAGAAGGACTTGTGAACTTAAAAAGTTGCTGTAGGATAGATCAAAGTATCAAACAAGACATGTTCTAAATGCACAAAATACATGTTCCCATAAAAAAAGTGCTTCAATGGTAGCTACAAGCTACAAAGATGATTTATCCCAGTACTTTTTCCTTTTTCTTTTTACAAGAAGAAACCGTAAAACACATCAAGGTTTTACTTCGGACCCAAGAGAATCAATATAGATAATGCAGAGAGCAGAGCATCCAGAGCTAAGCCAGTTGACAGGATTGACGGGGACTTGGACAATTAATAACTTGAGATAGTCACTATGACAGTACAACTGTTACCCTGAATCCCTGATACCACCTTAACAATTAACAACAGATTCCATTCTTTTTTCATGATTATCCTAGAATGCAAAAAAATTATAGAACAGAACTTCCATGTGTGACTAGGAAGACCACAATAGGCAAAAGTAAGGCCTCCAGATATAAAGCAGCCAAACTAAATATAATCGAATTCAGGATTTTCTTTAGATGGTTCTTGTAATCACATTATTGAGCAACCAATTGAAACATGGCAAATTCAATGCAGTTGGCAGGAAAAGTCAGATACAAGAAGAAATGGTTGGTTGGAGAGAGAAAATTCTCTTTAATCCCTACATCTCTATATCTAGACCAAAGGCTTTTGGCCCTGTTTTATAGAAGGAAAATAGAGTAGAGCGCCGGGGGCAGCAGCTTATTTCTCAAGGCTACAACAAAGAGATACACGAGAAGTTTATCAAATCAAGGCGATAGATAAATAAATAGCAATACACTGATCACCATTTCTCGGTCCGCAAACCCATCATCTAGATGCAAATACATGTACAGTTGATACTGATTTACTGAAATAAGTCATTTTGACTACAACAGGATGGTAAAACACCATCCCGAGATTACTAAAACAAAAGTTGTTGCTCTTCTATTGTGGCAAAAAAAAAAAAAAACTTAAACCCTAAATCCTTACAATTTCTTGAAAATAAAATTGCACCAGCACTTCATGTGTACCGACAGGCGCTTGGGTTGAGGCATCACCGGGCGGAAGCAAATTCACAGCTAGCGGAATTGAGGAGAAAGAAAAAAGGCTTCAATTTCTCAAGGCTACAACAAAGACAAGGGCCCCGGCGGAATAAATTCACAACAAAGACAAAGCAAAGCAAAGTAATTCACGTGCTTCTCGCAGCCGTCCAACTTTGCAATAACCATTCATCAGTACTGTGTATACAGTGACATCAGAAAGTCCTCGCTCAACCATATCATGGAACCATAAGTAAGCATTGCGCATATCTCCTCTTTGACAATAAGCTGATACAATTTTGCTATACAAAACAACATCAGGAACAACATTCCTTTCTAGCATCATGGCACATAAAGTTGAAGCCCCTTCAGCTTTTCCATCTCTACAAAGGTTGTTTATCAATTTCGAACACGCAAAAGCATCCACTATATTTCCTTGTTTAGCAACTCTAAGAAAAAGCATGTAAGCATGGTCAGTCCAGCCTGAGTGCAAATAACCACAAACCATATAACTGTACATCACTTCAATATTATCTATCCCTTTTTCTTCTACAATATTAAATAGCACCTCTGCTTCACTCAGGTTGCCTATTCTACAAAAACCATCAATTGCTAGACCATAGGTGAGTGAATTAGGCTCCAACCCTTGATCCATCATGTGCTCTAGAAGGTCAAATACCTTCATAAAAAGACCATTCCTGCTATATACACTGACCAATATGATATATGTAACTATGTCTGGTTTTATATTTGTCTTCAGCATCTGCTCAAATACTTGCCAAGCATTTTCTGTTTCTCCCTTCAGGCAGTAACCGTTGATCAGGCATGTATACTTGTATAGTGAATTTTGTCTGGTGCCAAACCTCCAGCCATCATTTCATTCAGTAGTTTAATTGTCTCAGTCATGTCTCCAAGCTTGCAATAAGCCTCCATAGCAATGTTGTAAAGCACGCCATCAAGTTAAGTCCTAAATCTCTAAATTTATGGAAGTGCACAATAACTTCAGATATCATGCCTAACTTCCCCAGGCACTGTAGAAGGAAACCCACAATGTGACAGTTTATCTCGATGCCATGAGATAGCATGGCTTCAATATGATGCCACGCCTTTTCTAAGTTACCCATTTTGCGATAACTATGAATGAGATAGCTATAACCATATATATCAGGGGCAGATCCATGTTTGGTCTTGTTCGCCAAGACTTTTTCAGCCTCCTCCAGTCTCATTTCTTTGCATAGGCCATCAATTACCATGTTATAAGCCATGGCCTCAATCGGAACCCCAGCGGCAGGGCCAGGGAAGTGCGGCCGGAGGAAGGCCGCCGCCTGCCGCCCAAGGTGAAGCGCGCCGTGCTGCTCTCGCTCAAGCAGAGCAACTGCCAACTCAGCAATGGCATCGGTTCACCGCGAAGAAGCTATCCAAGTACTGCGCCTACCTGGTGGCCTTCGTGCCGGAGATGCTGCCGGACGGACGGACCTGAGGAACAACGCCGCGCTGACATTCGACTCGGCAGTGCAGCAGGCACGGGAGCACCTCGACAGCAGGCATGGGAGAATGAAAAGCACGGGCATGGGAGGAACTCACCGCGATAGGGGAGAGGCGACGGGGTCGCCGGCCTGGAGAAGGGGCGCGAAGGAGGCGCCGGCCTGGAGAAGAGGCGCGAAGGGGGCGCCGGCCTGGATAAGGGTCGCTAATGGGTCGCCGGCCTGGAGAAGCGGCGGATCTGCGCTCGGCACCACCGCCGCCAAGCTGGGCTCGAAGACGCCTTCGGTGGAGATGAACGAGTGAATCAGTACCTACCGCCCGATGTTTCGTTTTTCTTTTTTTTATTTAGATCTATGCCATTGCAAATACCGTGATTTAGAGAACTATATCGTTAGACCGCACCAGACAGGGCATATAGGAATGCAAAACACCGTTAAACACTGTTTGCGCATTGTATACAAAATAAAAAAGTATGGATGCAGTACGATTCACTTTTTTTGTCCTCTCTTGGGGACCTCTTACTGCCTTTGTAATTCTACTGCTCTTAGAAATATGCTACTCTGTAGACCCACCTGCAGGCCACATTTTTTTTATGGACAGAAGGACCCTCGGTCCTTTACTCTCCTTGAGTCTACGATGTGTGGGCCTCCCATGTCATCCCTTTCCTTCTTCCTCTGACCGATGGTGAGGCTCAGGCAGCCACCACCGCCAGCAGTCCAGCACGTACCACCACCAACCCATCACTTCATATCCCCTCCGCCAGCCAGCACCACCTCCGTCGCAGCCATGGATGCCGGCGTGCGCGATGGGGAGG
Source organism: Paspalum notatum (assembly GCA_022530915.1). Classification (NCBI taxonomy): domain Eukaryota; kingdom Viridiplantae; phylum Streptophyta; class Magnoliopsida; order Poales; family Poaceae; genus Paspalum; species Paspalum notatum. The sequence goes on from CM039692.1 coordinate 34,573,136, forward strand.
CGAACCACGATCCACGGATTCGCAGGCAAGGGAGGCGGGGAATGTCTAGCGACGCATGCGAGTGGAGAAAGAGCCACATCCGCCGGCGCGAGTGTGAACGCGAGAGGCCGGCCGCGGCGTGAGCTTGGGAGGCGGATGACGCAAGCGCAGGAGGCCGGACCGCCGACGCGGGCATGCACGTGGGAGGCCGGGCTGCAGATGCGTGGTGGAGTGGCCACCGGAGTGAGGCAGAGAGCGGACGCCGGAGGAGAGCAGGTGGGGAGTGACTGCTAGTTGCTGAACTGAGGAAGAAGATGAGCGCGGGGGTATTTCTGTCCATACGAAAATACGGTGGCCTGCAGGAAGGTCCTAAAGCCTTAGATATGTACAAAATGGCATGTTTCTAAGAGTAATAGAATTATAATGGTATATCTCCGAATAGATGAATAATAATGGTAGTTCTCCAAATCGCGATATTTGTAATGGTATATATCTAAATAATCCTTTGTTTTACACCGGATTGGTCCAAAACCGGTGTAAAAACAGTGTTAATTGGATACATGCCATTATATTTTGACGGTTCCGAAATCTGCCATTACTATTCCAGTAATTGCACACATGCCATTACAATTTTCTATACCTTTGAAATATGTCATTGGATACGTATTTGAAGACTCTGAACCCACGTACAGTGTATACATCTTCGTATTTACGAAAACACCACTCTCTACCTCTCTCTTACACCATAGGCCCACTTGTCATCTTCTTCTTCTTCCTCAACCCTCTTTACTCGTGCAGGCTGCCTCGGCGAGCAGGACGGCCTCAGCGAGCTCGCGGAGGCGGCTGTGAAGCCCGAGCAGGCAGCAGCTGGGGCGGCGGCCGTCGGCGACGGCGAGCAGAGAGGTGGAAGGGAGGGTCTGGCGGCGTGCAGGAGGGAGGTGGGGGGATGCCACTAGCGCACAGGAGGGAGGCAGGGCGGGGCTGCCGTCGCGAGGAGGAAGGCAGGTCGGGGCCGCCGCCGCCCGCGAGGGAGGTGGGGGAGTGGCCAGCGACGGCCGTGCGGGAGGCAGGGAGGGGCTGCCGACGTGCAGGCGGGTGGCGGCGGGGCCGCCGGCGCCCGCGGGGGAGGCGGGAGGGGCCGCCGACGCGTGGGTGGGAGGTGAGGTGGGGGAGTCGGTGCGCTGGGCAGGGGCGGGGAAGGGCACATGGCCGAGGCGTAGATAGGAGGATCGGTTGGGGAAGAAGGGGAGAAGGAAGAAGAAGAATATGACGTGTGGACCCACGGTGTAAGAGAGAGGGGTAGGGAATGGCATTTCTGTAAATACGAAGATTCATACACTGCACGTGGGTCCAATGTCTTTAAATACGTATCCAATGGCATATTTCAAAGGTATGAAAAATTGTAATGGTATGTATGCAATTACTAGAATAGTAATGACAGATTTCGGAACCGTCAAAATTATAATGGCATGTATCCAATTAACCAAAAAATTCAGCTGCGGAGGCTTGGAAAAAAAACGGATGGGTTCACGTGCCATCCAAACTGGTTGATCCAGCCTAGTTTTGGGCTTCCAAACAGGCTCTAATTCTAATCCCGTCCAGGCCCCGCATAGAGTAAGCCTTGTGTCACCTGTATGTGAAAAAAGGTGTGCAAACATTAAATGTCAGACCTACTACGTGTTGTCCAATAGCCATGGATCGATGTCCATCTTACTGTTGCACGTTTGGACCAACCTTATAACCCTCGCCTAAACTTGGCGACGTCGAAAGCCTAAAACTGATCGGTCACTGTGACCGATCAGTTAAAGACCACTTGCAGATTACGGGTGAAGTTACCTCCTCGCGTATTGTGAAGTAGCCTCCTCGAATATTCTGTAATTGTACAATCGGATAATCTACACAAAGATATAATCCCTTCAATCCTCCTCGGGAGTAGCTTGGCGACGTAAAAGGATAAAACCGGTCAGGCATCCGATTGGTCGGAGGCTACAAGTGGACCAGAGGTCCTCCCACCTCAACCAATGGGTTGAAGCCAACTGTTCCTAGGATGCCATAGCACCATCGTTACCAAGTTGAAGTTCCACAAGGTGTACACCGAGGTGGCGCCCACGCTCTTGGAGTAGTCAGTACATCACACCGAGGAAGAATCCCACAGAGCGAGCTCATATGACTCGCCCCCACGGTGAACAAACACACAATTTTTTATTTATATCTCTCATGTGACATGCCCCTTTTAAACGTTTCCGAATTCTCAAGAATTCAAATGTGATACGAATGCTAGTCCTAAGAGGGTGGCAACACATTTATTCAAACAGCAGAGTCTGACTTACCGATTACAGCCAGAGTACATAAATGTACATAAAGTAAGATACGACGGAAGTACCTTCAGAGCCTAATACCACATGCTAGTTGGGAACTAGGGAGCATGGCATAGTCGAAGAGCGCTCCTAGCATATCATTATCACTATCTAAAAATAACAACATAGCAAAAGTGAGTCCAAAGTACTCACGCAAGCCTACCTTCCTTAGTATGGAATGGGGTTTCACTTCTACATAGCGAATATATGTGGAGCTTTGGTTGTTTTGCAGGAAAACACATCTACGTGCAAAAGTTGGTTAGTTCTCTGTTTTATTTTGCAGAGGTATTTTTTTCAAAAAGTTGTCACTGGACTTGTCGGTCCATTGTGGCTCATGGCACTCCAACCAACACATTTTCCATCGCTATTGGGTCGTGCCCATTAGAGCACTCGGCATCTGCTGCCGAACAAAATCATGTTTTTCTCATCAATTTCCCATTTTATGATAAAATGCTGAAACCAAGCCGTAATCCGTCCAACGTCCATACAGTGGACTATGACTATCCGAAGAGGTTAATACTCTAATCAGAGGTGTCTATTTTTCCCACAAGTTTGGTCCGGAGCACACGTTGCCATGAGGCCCAGCTTGCTCAAAGTCTTTTCCACACAAGTCTCTCCCTAACCATGAGGGAACCAAGGCCACCCCGTCGCCCAATGCCCCATGACATTCCTGCGACACAAACCCCACCCTTGGTCTACGATGATCAACATGGAGGAGCTGAGAGATCACGTTACTGCTACAACCGTCTCTCTTGAAGCGAATCATATCTTGTCGCAATCTAAGTGTGGGCGTGCTACCTAACTTGACAAGCCTTTTATGTGCAATTAACTGAATTAGTTGGATAGAACCAGCTAATAAGATAATTAGATAACTGTTAGGAGCTCCTGTCCGAAAAGCGGGACTACGCCAGCCACCGGCGGCGCCGGAGCGGGGCGCGCCCCAGCGTGTGGCGCCCGCGCCTCGAGAGCATTGCGGAGGAGCCGGCAGACTAGCTCTCACTCTTCCTCGCGAGCTCTTCTCCGCTTCTTCTCGCCAGCATTCATCCCCGTCCGGTCCTTTCTCGATCGTAGATTCATAGAGCGATTGTAGGAATGTAGGATCCAAGCCAATCTGTACAAACGGAATTTAGTTTTGGTTCATTTGGTTCTTGTTTATGTGCAAGTTGTTCAGCATTGTTGGGTTGCTGACTTGCTGTGCACCTGTGTGTGTGCTCTGTTATCTGGGACTGGGAATGCCGGAGTTCTGCACTACGGCAGCACTACTCGCCGTGGATGGCGATCTCCCGTCAAACTCATAAGTCATACCCCCCTGCCATGCTGTCCTGCTCTTGCTGGCGATGTGCACCTGCCTCTGCGTCGCTGCACCGGACCATGCGTCGACGGCGGCAGCGATGGATACGAGTTCGGCGACCGGTTTGTCTCGCGTCTGCCCGACCAACTTTATGCCGGCCCAGCTGTCAGGAATCACTCGCCTTCAGTAATTCTGAGCATGTGCTTGGTAGCGATGAACTCAAATTTTGACTCTCTCGTAGAAGGAAGACACACATGCATGAACTGAACACCCGTATTTCTACCAGTATCTGTTAAGATCTGAGAGCTCTCTACGACATTTTTCCCTTTGAAAAAAATGCAGTCAAACTGCTGAAAAAACCATACGTGTCCTACGTTGCTTTTACATGTTACGGGAGGCTACCCTTCTGCAGATCATGTGCCTGCAAGGTTGGGGCGTCCAAACAAATCAACAAACCACTACGGTAGTGTACATAAACCTGCCGAGTCCAAAAGAACCACAAGCACGACCGTGTCTTGCCAATCGACGTGCGTGGCACTTGGCAGTGGCTCGTCCGGTCAGAACAGCAATGGCTGCTCGAAAAACGACAGGTCGTCCCGTGGCTCGTCCTTGGCGAACGGCGCGTAGTACATCGCCTGGTTCGGCGGCGGCGGCGGCGGCGGCTGGTGGCTCGTGTACGAGTACGCCGTGCGCACCGGGTTGCCGAACCCGGACAGGGCGAAGCCGCTCTCCGCGGGGGCGTGGCTGCCGGCGGCGCCGAAGCCGCCGAAGCCGTCAGTGTGGACGAGGCTGCTGCCCTGGTAGCTCGCGGCGGCCTGCGGCGGCACCTGCGCCGCCACCGCGGCGCGGTAGAACGAGGCGCTGCCGCGCGCGGGGGGCACGTCGTGGTTGTGCTTGCCCTCGTAGGTGGTCACCACGGCGCGCGTGTCGTGGCACGCTCGCTCCACGTGCTTCCGCACCGGGCACCCGGCCGTCGTGCACTTGTAGTAGCTCCTGCTCGATCATAGTACAAGATGTGCATGCATGTGAGCACACGTACGCGTGGCCTCGTCGTCGAAGAACATGAACACTTCCTATGTCCTAGCAGTAGTGGAGTATTGAAGATCAAACAGTACGCACCTCGGGTTTGGGTTGCCCTTGACGACCTTCTGCCCGTACTTGCGCCACCGGTAGCCGTCGTCCAGGACGTCGATGTCGCTCATCGTTTGCACCACGACCCTTGGCTCCCGCACCGTCCGGTTGTTGCCGGCCACCGAGACACCGTCGCCGCCGCCGCCATCTATCCTCCTGGAAGAAAGCGCATGCAACACGTTAATATAACACTCAAATATGCAAACTCCATCTACTCGAAAGTTCGACGACGTACTCACCATTTCTTGGAGTCGGGCTCATCGTCATCGAGCTCGTCGGCGCCGTAGTTACCGGCCAGCCGGGAGCTCACGCCGTTGACCTCGTCGTCGCCGAAGGACCCCGACGAGTTCTCGGGCGTCGCCACGGGCGTCGTGCCGGACAGCGCGCCGAAGGAATGCTCTGGGGCCGCGTCGCCGGCGCTCTGCAGCACGTACGACGCCGCTGCCACCGCCGCGGGCGCCACGCCGCCGGCGCCCCGGCGCGTGCTCTGCGGCTTGGGGTGGTTGTGCGTGCCCTTGTACACGATCTCCGTGACCTGCCCCTGCGGCGACCGCTCCACCTTCTTCTTGGTGGGGCAGCCGGGGAAGCTGCACTTGTAGTAGCTGCGCGGGTTCACGCTTCCCTTCATCTGCTTCTGCCCGTACTTGCGCCAGTTGTAGCCGTCGTCCGACGACGCCCGGTTGCTCTGCTCCCGGAAGGCGGCCGGTACCGCGCTGTAGCCCCCGCCGTTCGCCAGCATGTCAGGTTGCGTCGCCGCTGACGGCGTCTCGAATTGCGTGGCCGGCGGCGCCTCCTGGTAGCTCCATGGCTGCTGCTGCCGCTCGACGTTGTACGAGTCTCCTAGTCCTCCGCCCTGCAATATTACAATACCGGCGTTATTATACTACGTCAAACAAATACATGCATGTATATGATTGGTGCAGAAATTCCATTCGAAAAGAATAATTTGCACAGTAGGACCATTGACTATCGAGGGGAGTTGTTATCAATAAGGAGATGGAACGGAATGCGACATCTCATATATATGGAGAGATGTCCAAATAGAGTAAAAAAAACATGTCACCATCTCACCATCTTAGGACTTAGGACATGGCTACAAGCTACATGCGTAAGCAAGAAGAATAATGCGTGGACGTGTTATTGATGGAAATATGGCCCATTTTTACTCCTATATATGTTTCCTTTCTTTCGTTCTCCAGGCCATATTCTACGGTACGGCGTTCCGTGAAGTCAAGTACCAGCCCATGTTCGTGGCTTACCAATGGCGCCATCAGCACGGAAGATGGCGGAAAGGACGCTGCCTGCGCGTCACCAGCTGTCATCGCCGCCGGCTCCGACGACGACTCCGCCGTCTGGAACGTGAAGTCGTCGGCGTACTGCCGCTGCTCAGCCTTCACGCCGCCGCTTAGGTTCTCCGACGACGTCCCCATCCAGTTGAAGGGCTCTGAGGGGAAGGCGCCCGTCGTCGGCGACGGGAACAACTGAAACAACACGAGATGGAGCACGTTCGCCGCGTTAGCTATAGCTAACCCACAGACAGCTACCAATTAGACCGCGGCCGACGTGTCCGGCGGCCCCGTGCTTACGCTGGGAGTGAGGAGGATGGGCGAGTCGAGGAAGCCGGAGAGCGCGTTGAGGTACGACGACGGGGACGGCGGCGGGATGGACGGCGGGGTCATGGCCCTCAACCTGGACGACAGCCCGCTGTCGGCTCCTCCACCGCCGCCGCCGGACGCTGACGGGCCGCCGCCGAGAAAGCTGGCGAAGTTGCTGGTGGCGAAGGAGAGCGCGACGGGCCCGGAGTTCGCTAGCGTGCCAAAGCTCCCCGGCGTGGCGGAGGTCATCGGTTGGACCGTCGGAGGCGAGGAGGGGGAGTCGTCGTCTGCCGGAGAGAGAAGCGTGGTGCAGCGCGGAGAGCCGGAGATGGTGATGCCGAGACCGACCCGGCGCGGGGCTATATAGAGCTCTGGAGGTTTGACCGTTGACCGGTCAGCGCTCGCCTCTGACTGGCGGCTTTGGAGCGAGGTCGCGGGCCCACACTCACCAATGGGAGCCCTCCCCGCCGCCTACGTGGCGGCCCCGCGGGCAGCGGTGCACCAATGGTGGCGGTCGCGGCTGGCTTCTCTGACCTGTTCCCGGGGCAGAGCGAGCAGTGACGGGGGATTAGGCGCCTAATCAAACAAACCTGTGGTTATATATTTGTCCCATATCTGAGAGCGTATCCATGCACTGGCGAAGCGGCGAATGGGACGCCTGCCTTGCGGAGTAAACCGCCGTAGTTAAGTGAGCTGGGTGTTTAAAAAAAAAAAAAACTCGACCTCTCCTTCTCCATGGATGGAATTTTTGTAGCGTGGGGCGCTGAACGGTTCTTGCAGCTGAAAAATCTTTGCTCCATTTTATCTGGAGCGAACGGGGATTGTTGTTCTGGATGGATGATTGCCGGTGGAATGGAGCTACCTTGACCTGTTCTTTGATCTCTCAGGCACTGCCTGGCGTGCAGCAAATGGACTCGCATACGTAGTGGCCTCGTGAGCGAGACTTGGGTTGAGTAAGCCCAGCGCGACTACGTAAGTTTTGAAGCCACGGTTGAGGACAAAATTAGATTCAAACACAACCACACCTTGGCGAGCTGCAGGTACCAGTAGTAGTCAGATGCCGTAGCCGAGGCCTCTGCAGGCTGGCCAGCCATCTCGGCTCTTTGGTACGCACAGAAGGACGCTAGGTGAAGTCGGGACCCCGAGACTTTGCAGCCGAGCAAACGTGACGGCGGGGCTCGTTGCGTCACGAGCTTGGAGCGACCCGACGGACCGGCCGCCGGCCGTGTTCTCGCGCCGTCGCGCGTGCGTGTGAACTGTGGAACGGAGCCGCGAGACACGTGCGAGGCGTGGCGCCGTGCAAGGCTCGCACGGACGGACGCGGGCACGCGGCTTCGTTTACACGCGCGGTTCAGACTTCAGACTCGGACGGCAGCTCTGGAATCGCATCGCATGTGGTTCTTCTCAGCGGTTCAGGTCGTCGCCACGCGCGGTACGCTCACCTGGGTAGGCGACGGTGCGGGAGTCTCCGGAGGTGGCCGGCCGGCCGGTCAAGGCGTCGGGACGGTCGGAGTAGGCATTCCGTTCGTGGCAAAACCACAAAACTTTCTGAGAAACTGCCTCTCAAGTGGAGGCAGGCACGCTGTTCTCCGTGCGTGGATCTTGCTTGGGAAATGGGAGAGGGGGACGGTATGCTTTCTTGGCAGCGGGATGGTTGAACAGAGATTCAGAGAACCGGTCGTCAGGGATCCAATTACACACAGTCTTCTACGGCGCTGCAGGTGATGTGATGCGCTCTCTGCAAATAATGCATGCTCCACACAGACGTGCCTTTCGTTGACTTGGGAGGGTACAGTACAGGGATGAGTTTTTTGTTCCAGTGTACGCATCAGATGTTTTCCCTCTGAAAGAAGTGGGCATGTCTGATGATGATATCGACTGAAAACGCTGAACTCTTCAAGCATGCATGTCCTGGTCTCTCCTGTGCCCCCCAGATGAGGAAATTTGCCACCGAGCGTGGGATTGAAGTTACTGTACTCACAGTTTGAGATTCGTGATGTTAATCTGATTCTTCTTTGTAGAGTCTCATGGTGTTACTGTACTCACTAATTTGATGCTTCTTATAGTCTGATGTTAATCGTCAAGCTAGACATGCTAGTAAAATAGAAAAAAGAATCCTAGTAAACCAAAGTACCTGATACGGTGATACCTGCTTTCACTGGTGACGAGTTTGCTATGAACCAAATATTTTTGCTTAGAAGAAAATTATTAAACATATCTCCTGTGCATATCCTAGTTCCCAGATGGACATTTTACTACTGACCTAGGGACCGAAATTACCATGCTGTAAGTTTTGTGATTGTTTTAGAAGAAATCGGTATGCCAGGAGAGGAGAGACCACTTCACCACAACAGAAGGAGACGGCATCTGTGATATTATCCACCAATCCCCCTTCAAACTGCATCCCAGAAGCTATCCCACACAATCAAAAAGATTTACAATCAATGGTGGAATGACTTTACATGTGAACAAAGGCCGAGGCAACCAGCGTTGCTACAACTACTGCAAGGAATGGACATAATAACAGAAGCAGCACGCTTTTGTTAGAATGACCAGATCGACAGATCACGAGCAACAAACGTGAGATTCTTTAGGTGATTCCACCTCACAACAAAAAGCAACCCTGCATAAGGGAGCTGAAACGTAGAACAAAACTGGGCAGTCTATACATTTCTTAAGGAAGAGTAATAGCACAGAAATTTTCAGCAGCAGATGTATTTCCTTTACAAAAGAATATACATATCTCCTATGACCCAGTAATTGCTTCATTGGATCACCCCCGTGTGCCATGGTCTGGTCCACCTTCCCTATTAAGAACAGATGGAGCTGGCGCCTTCATCACCCTATCACCCATTGTCGGTGAACCACCCTGAGGCGAGGAATTGGATGACCTGCGTGGAGCACCTGGGCTCTCCAGGATAAAGATCGATGGACTAGCATTGCCACTCCTGTATGGTGAACTTGGACCTGACTTGAAAAGGGGCAAACCATCTTCGCGCCGCAATGGGGACATCATGCGTGGAGTTTCTTCAGTTACTTCCCCTCTGGGTGACCTGTCCTCTATAATATCGTAGTAATCTGCAGTTCTGACCTCCTGGGAAAGCGAGCATGAGCAGCAGAACAACCACTGGAAGCAATCCGTTGCATCGGGGTTGTGGCAGCAGAATTTGTTTTCAGGCAGGTTGAATCTCTTCCTCATCTGAATTCTCCAAAACCCACCATACAGTAAACCGAAAAAGCACAGGAAAATTCCAGTGAGACCCAATGCCTCTCTAAGGGACTCGTTGTTAATGTTGACAGCTGCGAGGTTGAAGATAAAGAATGGGGCCAGGCAAAAGAGCAGAAACGTTGCAATGTGGACATACATGTTACCAAATCCAAGCCTCTGCATATTCCAGCCAAAGACACAGCAACTGCAGAACAGTGACAAGTATGCAAGAGATATCTGGTCCCAGAAATCCACTAGTCCCCCGACCCACTCAGGCCTACTCTCCACAAAACGGCGTTCTTCACTCTGAATGAAAGAATATCTCCTCTCAAATGACATAAACCGTGAAGTTGGCCTGCCACTCACAGTTGAGGTGGCATCAATTTGTGCTTCTTGGTCAATATCAGCCTGTTCTGTGTCATAATCCTTCCCAAGAGGGCTGATGATATTGTAAAGGCCAGCGAATGCTGCAGCCCCAATTGCAACAGAGATAGTCAGGCCAACACCAATAGCAGGTCGTTCAGATCTGCGGTACCCTAGGTTTAGCCCGCACAGGGCATACTGAGCAAAACAGTTCAAATTAAGAAGGACTACAACCACCATCATGTGCATCCACTCATTAGGTTTATATGTTCCATTTTTGCAATATATCTTCCTAAGCTTTAAAATGTCCTGCTGCTCCCAACGACAAAGAAGGACAAAGTTGTAGATCCGTTGTGGGTGTTGATAAAGGCACATGAGCGTGAATAAAGCATTAAGAATTTGGTTGTTCACTTCAAACCAGGTATCTCTGTCTGATTTGCTAGGCAAAGCACGATTCAGCATTCCAGTCATAACAAGGAAGAGAATTGCACCAGATACAGCAACACAAGCAATCCAAACAAAAAGGGCCATGTTCATAGGCTCCCTTATCCAATTCTTGGCCATCACCCACAGGTGTCCCCAATTAATCTTCCTGATAAACTGGAAATGATCATGATTAACATGGTTGTCAGAGTGGATAGAACGTGAGAACTCATCTCGTTGAAGCGCAAGGTGTTGAAACCTGAACGAAGGGGATGGACCAAACTTCTTCAACCTGGGGCCGCTAGAGAGGCGACTCCAGAAATTCCTAAACCCGCTCCACCGCTTTCCATGTTGTGAAACACCCTTAGTGGCAAGAGCGTTGACGGCCATTGCACCAGGAACATTGTCTGAAGATGTGGACTCTACTGGTTGAGTGTCAGCTTTGAGATTTCCGTTACCGTTGGAAGCCATTTTGTTGAGCTGGAGATGAGGAGTGTTAGATTACGCATAAAATTCAACCTCTTCCCACAGTGTAAGGCACCCTATTTAACACCCTATTTAACACTGACTCGAGAGTGCCATTTTCCACAGGAATGACTGCTCTCTTAAATGCATGCAGAATGCACATACCGAGACACATACTATTGGCTAACCATTTCTGCAAAACAACAAGAACCAGTCCAAAAGAAAGGAAATGACAGTTACTAAAAGGCATTTAATCCGAACTCATGAATTGCTCTCAGGCAGAAACAATTGTTACAAGCAAGTATTGATATTAGTGAAACGTCCGGACTAGTGAAGAAGGGAAAATGGAGTTTCTGGTTAGGAGTTATGCAATCCATGTTTTTTTTACTACTGACTTGTTATCCCAGTAAAAGTAGAGGTATTAAATAATTAAAAAAACCCGGCTATCACCCAATTCTGGTACTTTCTGTTATGCCAGCAATTCTGCTTCTGTTACCTTGGTTTCATGCCTCTTAAGTCTTAAATCTTTTTTTTAATGTCGCCTCTTAACTCTTATAAGCCACTCAAACGATTTAGATCAACCAACGGACACGTCTATGGAACTGAAAATGTGTGCGCATATTCCTCTACAGAAAGAAATAGAGGGCAGCAATCTACATCTTAATCCCTTAATTCCAAACTATATGCCACTTAAACTTTATCCTAATTCCTAAGTCAGACTTATCTAAAGCTTTTAGGAAAAATAAAACACATTAGCATCTACAATTCCAAATAGATGTGTACCATCAAGGCATTCCAGGGTGGATTTATCGAAGCAAATTTGATGCCGCACGTAGCATGTTGGTGCATTTTTGCTCCCCCTACAAACTTAGGTTTGACCTAGGACAAAACTACAGTTTTGGTTGCACGCTCGACGCTCTGCCCTCAATGGCATCAGTACTGAACTAGGTCGTCTTGTAAACCTGCTGCGCGCGGAACCGACACCAAAGGGTCCAGGAAATCCAAGCTGGTCCTAAACAGTACTTATGCACAGGCAGCAACTGAAACAAAGAGCGGGTAAACAAATCCATGTACTGAATCGACTGATTGCCGTCTACCTCAAGCCATTCATCAAGCACGGGCAAGGCAAGAGGGAACGGAACCGCCGAGGACCGAAAGAACAGAGGACTAGTAGGAGAGATCTTCCATCCATCCGTTATCTATGAGGCCAGGGGCAGCGCTCAAGGAGAGATAGTAAGTAAGTAGGACGAGGGAGAGCTCACCTGCAGGCTGCTGCGGCCGGCGCCCGGGAGCCGGAGTGGCGCGGAAGCAAAGCCCGGGGATTCCTGTCTTTCCCCAGCCACCGCCGCCGCGGCCGGTGACAGCGAAGCCCGGTGGCGGGTTGTGGGGGGAACCGGGGAAGGGACGAAAAGAGAGCTCTGCGGTTGTGGGTGGGTGGGTGGGGGCAGCCCAACGGAGCCCCCCTGCTGCGGGGACAGAGAGGAGGAGGGTGGGAACGGCCGAACGGGAGCCGCCGGTGGAGTCAACGTGGCACCGGGGGAAGTCAGATTCCTCCAGCTCCCGCGCCCGCACACCCACCCTGACCAGCAGGCCACCTGCTCCGGGTGAGGCCGTCCCTCGGGGTAACGGCGAGACCGCCGGCGGTTTGTCGCCGTCCCCAAAGAGGGGGGTGTGGTGGCCGTGTGCACGGGGCAAGGCAGCTGCAGCAACGGAACGTCGCCGCGGGTTGCGTTGCCGGTGGAGGAGCAAGCAAGGCAAACTTGTCCGTGCAACGCGTCTAGAAGACCGGAGACCATCTTCTGATTCTTCTCTCACGTTTAATTCCTGCCCGTGTTTTTCTTCCGAGACCAAAGGTTCTCTAGATACTCGCCAAGTCGGGTTTTCTGCATATTAAAATAGAGTACACGGGGTTTTCGCCAGGTCACCACCTCTGTCGTCGTGTCCTCCCGGCCGCTGTCGCGCACGCACGCACGCTCGTTTGCCCTGCGGGCTGCGGCCTGCCCTGGTCGTCCCCGGCCGGCGTCCGTCCTCTTGACCACAACGCCCAGTCGCCCACAGCGCGGGAGCGACCACCCAGCCTCCCGCCGTCTCACGCGCCCCAGCACCACGAGACCGCGTTCCGTCCTCCGTGTATGGTGCGAGCTGCGACGGCTACCGAGCTACGGGGCCCAATCAGCATGATTATATGTGATCCAAAAGGGTCGTCAAAATATCGTACTATGCATCTCCTTGAAGGTAGTGAGAAAGGTTCTTTTCTCTTCTTTTTTTTGTTCCCTTTTTCTTTTCTTTTCTTTTCTTTTCTTTTCTGGTGAGATTAGACATTGTACTTTTTGCCTGTAAAGCACAGCGAGCGAAGGTTCCGAAAGGTGCAGCCACCGATGAGTTAATCGGTGCGCCACAAAACGTTCCAGCATCGTTTCGTGGCTGCCAAATGCCAAGTGCCATGCACGGACACTGACAGACAGCACTCAAATTTGCGTGCATGTGCCGCCGCGTCATTGCCCTTGATTGGGCCTTCCATTCTAACGTCTCTGGACCACCCGTGCCCAGCTAATGGGCCTGTTCTTTACTGGACTAGTACTTACCGGTACCGTAAGGCCCAGCTTACTTTCGAATCCTATCCCCGGCCCTCTACGTTCGTCTCCCTTCTTGTATGGTCCAGGTTTTGACCTCGGAATAATCGTAGCGATAAGAGGACCTTATCTCTAGCCTCTCTCTATTGGGGTTCTACAAAACCTTTTTTTTTGTGGTGCTCCCGTGTCCATGCTACAGGGCTACTGGTCATTCACGAAAGGCGCCAATGGGCAATGGCGATGCTGAGAAATGCTGACAGTAACGGGGATCATATCACACAGTCAAGTGTCAAGCTCGGCTGGGGAAAAGGATGGAGCCGTCGAGTGGTAGTTGAGTGCCCGATGCGGGAATATTTCCAAGTCTGCGTGCCAGTGTCCAATTTCTAATGTCACCGGTTCAGTAATATTGACTTCAAACTAGGCCAACTAGCTAGTTCGATTCGTGCTCCTTACAGGCTAGACAGTTTGTTGACAAAAATGGTGGGCCACAGCGGATCAAAGTTGATTATCTCTGCCTGCACTCTCCCTCCCTCTCTCTCTACCGTTTATTTGTATACTTTAGTTACCAACTACATACCTATGTGCTAATTTCTCACCCTCCTCCATAGTTTTTCCCTTCGCACATTTATTGATAGTTGAATACAAGTTTTTGCAGTGGTGGGAGAAATATGAGCCGTTCATCGATCGAGATTGAACATTCAGAAAGTGGTACCATAAGGTACTACATAGCTAGGGCCGGTATCCACACAAATTTCCCTTTTTATTCAGTAAAGGCCGGCTTTATTGGTGACGACCGGTCAAAATTCAATGCGAGAGATACACCTTCCTAGTACCGGTGCTACTTTTCCAGCCACCGTAAAAACGCATCGAAACATTATCTTAAGCTATGTGTTTGTAGAAATTAGTATGAGTCAATGTTTCCTATTAACAATGGTACCCCCATATATAGCCTACATGGCTACACACATCATCCACGTATACTGAGTCAATTTTTCCTATTAACAATGGTAGGAGTGTATAATTTAAAAGTATGTGAGTACTTTGATGATTTTTTATAAGGATAAAGGTATGCAATTTAGACGCAGATAAGGAGGTTACTTTAGTATTTAGATTATTTTAAAGTAAAATTCCCTTGTTCAGACCTCTATCTAGGTCTACATGCTTCCAAAGTTTTTATTTCTACTCGTTTTTTAGTTAGGACGAATTCGGCGGCTTCAAAAGAAGTCTCTAGTACGTACTTCCTTCGTCATAAATTGTAAAAGGTTCTAAATCTCTATTAGATTTATTAATTTCTTTATGTATGCATGTTCAATATGTATTAGATTTATCAATATCTAAATGAACACGGATAAATAAAAAGAGAGGTAAGACTCCTTACAATTTGGAACAATTTGAAACGGAGGGGGTACAATACTTACCTAGTGCAAGAGAGGACAAGGAGGGGAAACACTGCAAGACACTGACATAATTGAATACAGATCCGAACCAAACCAAATTGTTGGTCCTAGCCTCCTAAGGTACTTTGTACGTGTGGTGGCGGTGGAGAACATAACGCTGGCTAGCTCTATGCCAACATGTATTGTTTTTGGAAATGATGGTGCACAGTATGTAGCATAGTTACAGGCATATCATTCCTAGCCTAGGTGTATTAGCTTATAGCTAGTGTCGTCATTTATCTGTTCATGCGTGACACGCGTGTTTCCGTTCTCATTTGAGTAATTAACGCTGTCATGGATGAAGAACAATCAGCTTGCTACTAGCTCGATCGCTGACTGGGCCCAGCCACCACCCATGCACGATAAACATACACGGCCCCTACCTACAGTATGTCAGTGTCAGCTGGATAAACATAGCCCAGATGGAGCCAGCAGTGACGATGCATCACTTGCTTTTATTTCTATCGCCTTGTACTCTCCCTCCTCGAGGCAGTAGCCTGCATGCATCCGAACAAACCAGGTCTCACGCCGTAGCTAGGTAGGCCTCGCTGGAGAAATCACCTCGACTGCCCGATCGTGTTAATTTGATATCTGACGAGACATCAGCCAAACTTTAATTTCTTTCAGGGATCAAGAATCAAGAACTTGCGTCAACAGAAACAGGCATGTGTGCAGCTACTGGAGCATCAGAACATGACCTTGACACTGGGGCAAAGTCTACGTGTTCTAGAGAGGTAAGGTTAGCTATAGCCTATAGGGGGTGTCCACCTGCAACGTACCAACTGCCACCACCTTCTCTGTCTCGATTGATCGAGCGATGCACGTCCAGATCAGATCATCATTTTGCAAAGCAAGGATGCATGTACAGCGTGTGGGCACATATTGCATTTCTTTGTCAAACATATCACTATACATTAATACATAAACCAACCATGTTGTAATCAAAAGGATCCGCATATTATGGTCTTGAACTCTTTGATATATGTGGACGAACGAATAATGCCACTCACATGAAATTGGAAAGAAAAATAAACGAATTTTTGCATCAATTTAAGGCTTCCTTTAAAATGCGGAAAAAATTTCCGAACCGGTTTTAACTGTTTTCTGTATAACTTTTACGAAATTCATACGTCCAAAAGGACCCTAAAAGATTCGAACCCAACCACCCTGTCCAAGCTAGCAAGCTATGGCTGTTAAAACAGAGGAATCCTACTTGCGCTCACGTCAAAGTCAGTGATACTTTTTATATACTACTTTTTTATTTCGAATGAAAATTTACTGAAATTATCGTTGACTAACGGGCACTACTAGGTGTCGATATGGGCGATTATCGCCGGTTATCAGGGTATATTTTGGACCCCAATCAGGGTCGTTGCTACAGCCACAACATGTTTGCATCCCATGTGGCTAAAGAAGATACTGATATACTATCCTAAAATAAATGTATTTCTCGTTACGCACCTGCTCTATTGAGGTACATAGCTAGAAATGTGCTAGTAGTATTTATTTCGGGGCAGCGAAGCAGTACTATCCATCCTTTCATCCTTAATTTTTTTAGAGGGTGTCACATGGGATATGTAGTCACAACCACCTGCTTCTCTATGGAACCATAATAAATTTTATACCAAACGGTCATAAAAACACAAAAATAACATCCATACATTACCTTAACAAGCGAATGGCGTCAAAAGAAGCAAGCATGTTTTAGCGAGATGGTTCAGAAATTACCATGCCAATAAAGAGAAAAGAGACCCTACTTTGTTGAATTTTACCAACATCTAATAGTCAACATTAAATCAACGGTTTCATGTTAAATCTAACAAAAAATGGAGAAAAATCTATACCATTTGTTGATAGTTGTGAATTGTGATCATGCAACTAGAACAACCCAAATATATTATGCTAAAGAATAAATAATATCTAAGCTACTCCAAATTAAACACTAACAAGCCATTTTTCATTTATTTTTGAAAAAAATCCGGTGCTTGTATCATTTTTTATTTTGGATGCACTTGGTATGAGCTTTTCAGATGGAATAAGATTTTTTATATATTCTAAGAAAATTGAAAACAATCTCGGACACGAGCTAATGATAAATTTGTCTGGTTTGGTCAATTGATGGGTGCATTTTGTATGATTTTACATTTTTAGAGTTTGAAATTGGACGGACATGACACGTTGAAAGTTCAAAATTGGATGTGTTTTAATTTGCCCTATAACGTAACACACACGCGCGCGCACAGTGAGACAAAAAAAGACGTACTCCCTCTGTTAACAAATTTACAACACGGTTGACTCTTTTCTGCAACTTGAATCATTCGTTTTATTCAAAAAAATCACAATTTATCATTTATTTTGTTGTGATTTGTTTTATCATAGTTTGAGTATAAATTGTGTTTTTACATATCTATAAGTAAAATTTTTGGAATAAGACGAATAGTCGAAGTTGTGGAAAAAATATCAATCAAGCCAAACATTTGAATAGAGGTAGTACACTAGTACTCCCTCCGTCCTAATTTATAAGTCGTTTGATTTTTTTACACTAAATTTAATTTACTCAATTATTAAATTTTTTATAATTTTCTTTTGTTTTTCATTGTGATTTAATTTAACATATAATATAATTTAACTATGGCTTGAATTTTTTTATATTTTCGTAAATTTTTTGAATAAGACGAATTGGTCAAACTTGATATTTAAAAAGTTAAACGACCTAAATTGGTACGGATGAAGTAATATTTTTGTTACCATGGACGCCGATCGTGTCGAGATAGAAACCCAATCCCCGCCTGTCCAAACAAGCAACTCGATCGCTGTTACAACCGCGCAGTGGATCCGTGTCATCCCCACGTACGTCGAGCTGAGCTTGGCACCAAGAAAGGGAAGTGGCGAGCATGATTTGAAGGCGCGGGTCATGATCATGAAGGCCCATCTACTTCCTACCTCAGCTAGCCATCCCCTAGTCTTCCACACAATGCGATGGCGAAGGGGGCGCACCGGCACCGGCCTCGACCTCGGCCTCGGCGATCGAAAACAACAGAAGATGCCGGGCAGCCATCCTCGGACTCGGAGAGAGGAAGAGGAGGGGAACCCCCCGAGTGGCGGTCCCCCCGCGTCGCCGTCGCTATAAAAATGGAGCGCGAGGAGAGGCGCGCATAAATGGGTTGGGAGGCGAGTCTGTTGCGTCGCTCCGGTGATCCATCGTCGTCCGTCGACGACTGTCGCCGCGGATCTGAGTTGCCCCCGTCGTCCTGCCTGTTTACGTCGTCTGCCGGTCACATGCATTCAACTACAGTGTTACTAGTAGGAGGAGTACGGTCGGGAGGCCAACTGGCTTGCTATCCTCACCTTCTCGCACCGTTGTTTGCAGACCGCAGTGCTCCATTTTTGCCGCGGTTTAATTTTCCAGGCTGAGTCCAATGAGACTCTCTATTCTCACTCTTTAAACATTATTTCAACTATCCCTCTCTTTCAGTATTTATGTCAAACAGTACAAAACAGTGTTTAGAGAACCTATATAGGAAGTGCCATTGGACTTAGCCTAATAATGCTCGGTTGAAGTTTATGTAGATCTAGGACCTACTCCTAGGAGGAGCACACCTTTATTTCGCTTCGATTGTTCAGGATCACGTACCACTGTAGTGCATCCCTCTGGAAAAAAGGCGGAGTTGCTAGCTACAGTGCAGTACGTACGAGCACGACGTGCTGATACCGATGCCGATAGGTGGAGAGAGCGCTGTTCCTTCCGCCCCCTTTTTATCCTCCTTGGCTCCTTTTCCCCCCGCTGCGTCGCCAGATAGGAGCGCATCTCCGTCCTCGGCCAGGACACTCGTCCATGCACCACCGAGAGGAAAAAGCGTGCGCGTATGGGCAGCGAACGTGCCTGACTGCTGTGCATGTAGCCGAGAACGAACCAGTAACGGCGCCGGGTAAAGAAAACATGCATGGGCTCGTCGTCGCTCGTTGGTCTTGGGAACGTGCAAGGTGTGTGAGGCACATCCGGAAGGCTAGCAAGCCAGCACGACGCACGTCCCTTGCGGATCGGAGAAAAGCGGACATGGCCGCCGCGCCGCCCGGCCCGACCATCTGTCGCCTCGCCTGTCGGTGTAGTAGATCAGGAGAGCGAGCGACCCGCGCCGCGCGCAGAAAAATAGTCGTCTTAATGGGCGGTTTGTGCCGCCACCACGGAAGGTACCACCGGACGAACGTACTGTGTGTGTGGGTGATACAACAACCACTACTCGATCGGCACTCGGGCGATCCGATCCCTCGTAATAACTACTCAGTCGGTTTATTAACCACCAATCGCCAGCCAGCGAGGCTGCTGGTGCGTTCGTAGCTAGCACACCGGCGCATCCCGTACCGTACGTGTCGTCCTCGTCCATCTTCCGGTTCGGGCCGGCACAGGTACTGTGCGTGTATCTGGTCGCCGGCCCGGCCGGCCGCGTCAGCTAGCATCTGTACCGCTAGCAGGAGACGCCGTGCAGGAAGTGAGGTTACTGGAGACGACTGTAGCAAAAGCTACCACCGCCAGCAGGGCGGCGGTAGTCCTCGTCCTCGATCGGTTTCGTTCTGCACGTACGACGAGCACTACTATGCACGTACGACGGTGGCTCTGTACCCGTGTACCGTCGCCACCAGCCGCACAGGAGATCGACCCCGCAGCACATGCATCCATCGTCACGTCACGCATACGTTCTCACGCAGTACAAGTAGTCGAGTACGGGCCGGGGAGTGCTGGGGTGGTGTGCGTGCTGTGGCCTCAACAAAGGGACGAAGAATATGTTCCCAATAATCAGTTTTATTTGAGTTTTGACCGGACGTGAGCCGCTCGCCCGCCCGCTCGATTCGATACGATCGTCGTCAAGGGGATCGTCAGCTTATGCTCAAGTATTTCTATTGTTTGACCGGCGGCCAGCGGGTGGCGCCTCATCAAGTGGAGATCACTGTCGAATCGAATCGAAGCCCCCGGCCGCCGGCGCAGAAATTAAACAAAACTAGCTCACCAGAGTACGATCTCGCTGGAGCACCGCCGCCGCATCCACGGCCGCGCGATACATTCGTTGGCGCGCCGGCGCCGTCCCAGCACCAGAACCACTCGGCACCGAAGGGAGAACGTGAATGCCGCGTGCTGCGCCGTCGTCGTCAGCGTCTACCGTCTAGTGCTGAATTGCTGATGGCCTGATGCTTTTCGGGCGCCAAAGCGATCGCGATATTCCCCTTGCCCCTGCGGCCCTGCCTGCCTGCCTGCCTGCTTCCTCCCGCGAGGCACGTCGGCCTATGCTCCCACGACAAATGGCCGGCCGGCCGGCGCCCAGTGTGCCAGCCCTGACGCAGCGCGCCGCGATTCGTGAGGTCACGCGCGCGCGCCGCGGCACCTACCAGTTACCACTGGACCAGGTGCCGCATCCTGCCAATGTCAGCTACGGCTCGCTCGCCCGTCGCCGTTCCATCGTCCACGCCTCCACGGTCAGTTGGCCGCTGCCCGCCCACTTGCAGCAATCAGCGAAAAAATCACGGCCGGGGAAAAGAGGGGGGTCCCGACTCCCGTCGCGTCCGGCCGGGTGGGTGGAGAATCAAAAGCGAGGGACAGGGATCGTAGGGCTCGGATTCTCGGCCGGGCCGTCGATCGGAGCGTCCCCGTACGTGTCACGTACCACTCGATCGGCTGTCAATTCCCGGCGGCCCCCCTGCAGTGCAGAGGGGTTTTCTGACAAGGACCCTACTACCCCGCCGGGCAAGGTTGTTGGAGGACTATTAACGGACCTCTTCTTCTTCTCCAATCTCCATACACATACACAGCATCAGCATGAGCATGAGATATTGAGCGGCCATATGGCCCTACCTGTAGTACCGGACTACTCCGGCTCCGATCGAGCGACGTCTCGCTGCACTGTTGAGAGACATGAGTATTTCTGTGTGCCGTCGAGTGGGTAGTGGCGCCAGCAGCAGTAAACTACCTCGCTCAGTCGCTCTACACCATACTATATACTCCGTGTGTGGGTGTGGTGCTCTTCAAGGCCTTTATATAACAACTAACAGGTAGGAGGATGAGGAGAGGAACAAGTGGAGGGAGGGCAAGAGACTACAGCCGGCGCATATGCTCACTCCACTTCCACCACCGTCGTCATCGTCTCCGGTCGGCATGGCAGCAGCTCCGGGTGGTGGCGAGGTGCGCGAGGTGGAGAAGCAGGGCACGTGCATTCTTCTTTCCCTCGCCGTGGCCGGCCGGTTTGGCAGCCGCGCCTGCTGGCCTGCGGCGGGTGCGCGCGTGCCGCCGGCCGGCCGGTCGCTGGCCGCCGGCAAATTAAAGGCCCGGTTGATCGATGCATGCATGTGACCTTCTTCTCCATCGTGCACGCCTCGCCTGCGCATCTTCTGCCGTGACCAAGTGCATGCTGGTAAGCAACAGCAAGGTAGATAGCTTCTCTTTTTTCTATCGAACGGAGCAGGGAGGGTGCTGATCGACCCTGGAGTCTGGAGCAACAGCAAGGTAGATAGCAAGGCATGCATGCGCATGTGAGTGACACTACACCATATTAGTAGCAGAGTAGATATCTTTGGCCCTCTTTTGCCAAAACATTCTCAGTTCTGATGATTTCATGGTGTTGTAGAAATAGCAGTGCCCAAAAATAATGTTCACGCTTCACTGCAACCGTTATTCAACCATGCATATGCATCTCTCTCTCTCTCTCTCTCTCACTCACTCTCACTTTTAGAGCCTTTTGGCTGTCTAATTATGAGTTTGATGCGTTTTAGACTAGTTTAGTCTGATGGAATTCGATTCTTTTGCCTCATTTGCTTTGGCTTGCGAGCCTTGGCAAAGTAATTAAACACATACTCTTCTCTAGGCACTGATCGTCTAAACGGTTGTTTAGCCCGTTTAAACACCGCTTAAACGCTAAACATGGCTCACCGTTTCCATTTGGCCATTTACACCGTTTAAACCCGTTTAAATGGTCGTTTAGCACCGAATAATGGCTAAACGGTAGGTAACCGACTGTTTACCGTTTAGACTAACACCGTCTCTAGGATAACTGATTGAGCCGTTCTTCTGTTGTGCTTACGCTACCGGCCTCCTGTTATTGTCCACTTTTGTGCCCAAAGTGAGGTATGAGATCTATTATTAGGGTCAGTCAGTATATAGTGTGTTTCACTTGTTTGAATTGTAAGCATGAGTATAAATGGTTGATTTTTTAATATATATGTTTTTTTTAAAATGGATGTATATGGACTGCTTCAATTGTTAGGGTCAGTCAGTATAGTGTGTTTCACTTGTTTGAATTGTAAGCATGAGCATAAATGGTTGATCTTTGAATATATATGTTTCTTTTAAAAAAAATGGATGTATATGGACTGCTTCAATTGTGCACTTAGATCAGCATTTACAGTTTAAAGCTTAATTGGGTTTCATATCTTTTATGAAAAAAAAGCTGCAGGAAAAGTATGGTACTAAAAGTGGCATACATATATATGTATAGAGAAGGGTAAAAATGCCACTTATTAATTGTGGGGGCATTCTAGCATCATTGGATTCTGTTCTGCACCCTAGCACCACGCGCATCTCACTAAATTGATTAATATGGCAAGCTAGCTATAGGCTTTCTTCATCACATGGCATGGAAAATTAGAAAATCTGAAAATGCTTTTGCTGGCTCACCAATAACACACTGCTCACCGTACCATGCAATAATGCTTGAGCTATAAACAGTAAGTCTTCTTTCAAATGCTTCAAGAAGGCTCTTCAGTCCTCACCTTGTTGATGAGTGAATGATGCATGGAAGTATTGCAGCTGCAGAGAAACGCCGAAGCGGTTGCAGAAGCCAGAGATAGCACCAAGCATAGGAAACCTACTAAAACAACAGAGAGGCAATTTTTTGGAAGCACCATGCCACGATATACTGATATACATATGTGTCTATTATTTGGTGTGGGTCTGGTCTGGTGGTGTCGGCAGCTGCATGCATATGCAGGCTCATTAATAACTAAACACTGCGATCGATACGCACGACCATATTATTACACCACTGCACCGTTTCGATATCCTGTCATGCCAGTATGCCATGATCTATCATCGTACCAAAAATATCGGCCACTTGCATACCGATGGTAACCAGATTTTTGTCCAATTTAATTTGGTCCACTTTCTGTGTCCAGTCATATTCTTTTTCTTGGACAAAAATAAATTTCAGTTACATTATATTCTATTTTACATATTCTTTTTCATCTATCAAGCCTAAAAATAAATTTCATTTACATAAAGAATGTTTTTAACAATTGTTGGTTCGAGATAGGAGTGTCGGGTTAGCTATAGACAGCTCATTCAGATTTTGCTAAATGTCAAAGGATTGATGTGTATGCTGCCAGTACTAGCTTAATTACCTGTCAGTTGCATTTTTGAACCGTAATAAGGTCATTATTTTGGACTCCTGTGTTTGTTGCTTATAGATGATGTTCCCGCATTACCACGAAAAATATTTCCCTCCAAGAACTGTTCTAGTTTCATGAAATTAAAACACATTATATGTTAAATGAAATGTTCTAGAAATATATGTTGTTTTTTCTATAAAATATGGCTTGCATACGAATAAACATAATATTAGGAGTCAAAGTCATCAATAAGAAGGGATGCATGAAGTTGAGTTGGATAGTTCAATGTGGATCCAATAAAAAAAAGACTTGCGCACATGAAAGATCGAATTCACTTACTACAAGGACTCTTCCTCTCTCTGCTTACAGGTATTAATCAGCTGACCCTTTATCGAGGCAAGGACTCTTTTCAACAATTTCCTTTATCTAGATATCTTTGTTCTTTACCACGGGTCCATCAATTAATGCTAGCTCCTGGACAAAGCTAGAATCAGTATTAAAAGACTATGCACAAATTTTAGTTACCGAAACTAATCAAAATTTTCCATCTTCATGATGTGTGCTTTATCTGTTTGTCTCTATATGCGTTCATTTGCTAATATATTACCAATTAGATACTTTGTATTTCATTGATAAACTAATGAGTTACTATAAATGTTTTACCATATATATTCATACATTTCCCCTTTTATTTGCATCGCAACTTGTGTGTAATCAATGTGTACCAAGTTGAAACCTTAACTTAAACATGTCGGCTCCTTTTTTAGTACACATGTACCAGGACCTATGAATCATTGAATATCGATTTTCCTTTTGAAACTGATTGTATTTAGTTGCTGTAATTTTAAATTCACATATTTTGTTCAAAAAATAGTGCTCACATTATACCTTTTATTTATCAAACTTTTTGTATTCCTTTTAAACAATTAATTCTAGGTCCAATCATAGTCTTCACTCTTATGTACAACTTGGCATAGGTAGTCATTTCACTCAACACCGTAATGTTTCGAATGTAAATTTTTTTTAGCAAAGAGTTATGTGCCATATTCTTTTCTAATAGTATAAAAAAAATCAAATGCGGCCTATAATTAAACTATCATTGAAATATGTTATAATTAGCAAGTAGACCCACAAATAATTGCATGACTAGATTAATAGCATAAACTTTAAATATAGATTTCTCTTCTATTAGACATTTTTTATTTTATCTATATACAAAAGCTAGACTTTTACATACTTAATTATTTAGGAACTTGGCTCGCTTATTCATGACAATTATTTATTTTAGCGCAATGCAAGTATAGCTGGGCAACGGCTTTAAATTATTTGTGTAATTATATGCTTTATGTATTCTAATTAATATTTTACTACTTTTATATACACTGTTTGGACTCATCACACGCAGAATTTTACCTCATTTACATATTGTTCTAAGGTTCTTTGGCAAAATCGTCTTTTCCCCGTTCCCTGCCACGAACACGATCTTTCCATTAGCTGCTGCGAACTGAACTTGTACCAATCGTGCAGTGGTCTACGCATGTTTGTTGTTAACCATAACCACGAGAGTTTGTGTGACACGGCACCAAATCACCCTCTAGTGTAAACTGCCATACTACCATTTTTGCAAACTCCGGCCCATCATCTCGTCCTTCCGGAAAGGACTGAAATTGTTCAGGTGCCATATTCAGTTCTTTTTCAGGAACTCTTTCTTTCCCCTCGCCAAAAAATAGGAGAACTGTTTCTTTCTTCCAGCTTCATCGTTACGTCATCCACCGACAGCTTTACCTTGCTTCCTCGGGTCGAAATGACCCTGACACTCTAGTCCACGTCTTGCCCAGCCCATATATTCATCCGGTCCAGTAACCAGCCCAGACTGCATCTCAAGAGGCCCACGACAAAACGTTGACGACGTATGGGCCTCCGCCGGCACCTGCAGGCTGGCCCGGAACAAATGCAGCAGGTTCTTGTAGGCTTTGCAGACCTGATCGCATTCAGTTGCAACGGAGTAAAAAAAAGGTACCTTGTTCATTCCGTTTTATTTAACTCGTTTCGTAATTCAAAAGTAGATTAGCCAGCGACAAAAGAACGCCCTCAGCCACGTCCCCGTCCGTGACTGACCCAAAAAGCAGACGGATATTGCGTTCAGCTTTGGCGGCGAGCCGTGGATTCTTCGGACCGGATGAATGGCGCCGTGGCGGCCGAAAGCAACCTCCTGTCATTAGTTCCCGTAGCTGCATAACCCCCCTTCGTGTGACTGCGCCATGATGCTCCCACTCCTCCCGGTCCCGGGCACCGATTAGGCTCTCCATCTCCAGGCAAACCAAGTCAACGTCGCCTCCCGCCACACCAAGCAACCAACACATGACGACGTGCCTCTCCGATTTGTTTGATTAGTCAAATCATTCTCAGTCTCAGCTCAGGCGGGTAGACACCAGACAATTAGCCGACGGGATTAAAGAACGATGGGATGCGTTGCGGTGCGGTGCGGTGCGATTGCGACGCCCCGGATGGCATGCTCCACGGGCACGGTGCCGCGCGGGCGGCGTTATCCGGAGGAGCTTTGCTTTGCCGCGGCCCAGCGACAGGAGTCGGGAATCTCTTCGGTTGCCTGCGTGTGGGACGCGCTGGATGGGAAGCTTGCGATTTTTTTTTTTGACAGACACTACAGCTGGAGCTAATTACCTTTCCAGCATACGAAGCTACCTCTGTATCTTGGACTGTTGGACACACGTATATTTCGAGTAGATTGTGTGAGTGCATATGTTAAAAGAGATGTACATTATATAAGTAGCAGTGTAAAATAAGGATACGGTTGGGGGTAGGCGCAGGAGATAGCCCAAATATCTAATAGACCGTTGTTGTTACCGAAGTATTTACATGATGGATTTACAAACACAATTCTTATGTTGTTAAACCATATAAATATCTAGTTTCTCAAAAAAAAACCATATAAATATCTAGCAATTTACTGTTAAATGGATATGTTTGTTACCGAGGTATTTACATGATGGATCTAGAAACGCAATTCTTATGTTGGTAAACCATATAAATTTCTAGCAATTTACTGTTAAATGGATATGTTTGACTAACGGTAAGAGAGATAAACAATATTTTTTTTAAAAAAAAAATGGTGCTAGTACTATTTAAATTTAAATTGTGCTTCAACATAGCAGTATAGTAGCGTTGGCGCTGTTGTGCACCAAATACTAATGAACCCTAGACGGGTGTCCGGTGGGGCAGCCGGCCAATCTTTGACCTGCCACTTTCGGTACTCAATAAAGTAGATATAAAAGTTTGGAGATGGATAGTAGTATAGGTAAGCTTATAAAATCAGTCTGACCTCATTTATACTCGCTCAACAGCCAATGCTGACTGTCGACGGGGAAAAAGTTTCACTTCTAGAAAATTAAATTCTCATTATTCGTATGCCACGCTCTTTTTCAAACAGCTTACTTCTAGAACTCTTGAATTTGTGACCTTTGTGGTTAAAACCCCCAAGATCCGGGTTACTCCAGATGACCACAGACAAGAGACAAATCCCTGTAATAAACATTGATGCAAGTACTACCGGCCAGCCGTCAACGGATAAACCCCCTGGACCAAAACCGCATATAAACCCAGACCCGGAAGATTTCATCATCACCGGACGCCGGGTCGTCCCCTCCAGCTTCACCCCGCGGCTTCCTCGCTGCCACGCGGGGCCCGGACCCACGCGTCATCCACCCGCGCGCCGGCAAAGCCCACCTCACCTCGCCGTCGCTTTCCTCCGTTCCGGTTCCCAAGTCTACCTGCTCTCCTCCTCTCCGTTCCTCTTCGCGTCCGGACCGGCGATTATAGGGCGCCGTACCGCGCACGGCTCCCGACTCCCGAGCCCCCACCGCGCTGCGCCGGAAGTTGGAGCCAGTCAGCCAGCCAGCCAGCCAACCCTTGCCTTCTTGCTCCGACGCGAGAGGGAGGGCGGATAAGAAGGAAGGAAGAAAGGCGGGTGGGCGATGTACCCGGTGGCGGCGGGTTCGGCGCCGTCGCGGCTGCCGGCGGCGTCGCGGGTGGACAAGGCCACGAGCCACCTGCTGCAGGGCCCCGACTGGGCCATCAACCTCGAAATCTGCGACACCCTCAACGCCGACCGCTGGTGAGCGATCGCCGCCCCTCCCCTCAACGCCCTTCTTGCTTGCTTGCCGCTTCGGTGCTCGTGTGGAGGAATAGCGAAAGCGGGGGCAGCGGGGCTCTGCTGCTTGCGCGGGTAATACCGGCGGCGCGGCTTCGCGGATAAGCGAATTCCGTAGCTCGCGCGAGTTGTGGCTGTGGGTGGAGCGTTCGCTGGTTGGGGTTTTGGTTGGGCCCGTTGACCCCGATCGCTTGAGCGAGTCTTCGGTTAAGAAAATTGGAGCAGTTAGGGGATTGTTGCTGGCTGGAGGCTAGGAGTAAACTTGATTTCTAGGAAGTAACCGGGCTGTAGCTTTTTGTTGCTTTCTTTGCTGTTGCTATGCTGTTGGAAGGGCATTAAGCACCAAGCAGAGAGAGCTTTTTCCATGCCAACTTTCTCATAGGGTGGCATATACTGTAAACACTTCTAGCTTATGCTGAGTAAACTGCAGCTTGAGCCCAGGTGGAGTCCTGTCAGTGTCCCGATATTAATCTATCTGTCAATCATCAAGGAGCTTGTGTCGTAAATTGTGGGTGGGCTTAGCTTCATGGGGCACACATAAAAAAAGGAAACAGGAGGTCTAGAAATATGGTGGCTTTTACAGTTTTAACTCAATGATGCCACCCTTGGAAGCTTCTGCTCTGTTTTTGGTACCTTGGCATTTGACAACAATGCTTATTATAGCCCCAATTGGAATTGGAATGCAATTGGAATTCTATTCAGTTGGAATATTTGTTAGTAACTATTTTGTAGTTAGGTATTTATTTGCAATTATATATTGGATGATGTTTGCAACACAAAGCACAATTTGTTTTTTATTACAAGTTTTATTATATACGTCTTTTTTGAACGAATTTAATATATACGTCTAAATAATCTGAATTGCAAGGCATAGTATTTTTTTTAATGGTTACAGTCAGGACATAAATTGTACTTATGATTTTCTTTGCTAAGCACTAATATAGCATCACTCTGAACCAGGCAAACTAAGGATGTGATAAAAGCTGTGAAGAAGCGGTTGCAGCACAAGGATCCCAAAGTCCAATTCTTTACTTTGACAGTGCGTACTATAATTGATCTCATGGTCAATAATATTTCCGTAACATCTGGTGTGGGAGTACAAATATTTGCTACGCATGAAATAATTTTAACTGTTTATACTGTTTGCTGGTTTTTTGCAGTTGTTGGAGACAATGATGAAGAACTGTGGTGAATACGTTCATTTTGAAGTTGTTGATCAGCATGTTCTGCAAGAGATGGTTAAAATTGTGCAGAAGAGGGTATTTTTCTCATTCCCTGTCTTAGTATCACTGCTGTTATATTGTTAAAGTCGCTTAGAGAAGTAAGAATAGTTGGATGTTGAAGGATGTTTACCAGTGTTAAAAACTGTCAACAAAATTAGTTAAAACTATTTCCAACGGTATGTAATATGCATAGGCATTTTTGAGGATATGTTTAGCCTCCTCCTCTAAAGGAATATTCTCAGCCACCTCCAACAGATTCCACTTGCCTCCCATTTCTCTCCAACGTGCTCTATGTCTTCTCCTCCATATCCTGCCATAAAGAATTAAACCAATCCACCCCCGAGGCGGACACCCTCTACATGTAGCGCACAGTAGCTGCCTCCTGGAAGATGCTGGGGCATATAGTGGACCTTGTTGGAGCGAGCCTGTCGTGTTTCTCATCATGTTTTAAATAGCAGAGCAGATTGAGCGGATTCTGTTGGAGTCAGTCGGAATCTATGGTGGAGGGAGCACAGGGTGAAAGGAGACTAGAGGGACTATTTTCTTCATTTAATTCAATACAAGGGGCTTCTATAAATAGAGAGGACTCGACTCACATGTAGACTTGAGTTACATGTAAGCATGACTTTAGAGTTTAGACTCTTCCTAAACCCTAACGTAGCCGGACTCTTGGCTGAATCGGCGATACAATAGGTGCTCACATGTGAATGGTACAACAGTGACCCCTCCAGGACCATACTTTGTGGATCTGTTATGGGCTGAGCCAAAGTATAAGTCGCAGTTGACCTTTAAATTTGACATTTGTCCATACGTCTTATTCAAATTTTTTTTGTAAATATCATTTATTTTCTCATTGTTTGATTTATCATCATAAGTATTTTATGCGCGCCTTATATTTTTGAGTATTTGCACTAAATTTTTAAATACTATATGAATGGTCAAACATCGTATCTAACAGTCAAGGACGACTTATAATTTGGAACGGATGTATTTATATTCCTTTACATTTTTCTTCTCCCCTAACATTAGAAAGCATATAATATTCTGATCATTTTTTTTCTAAAATTATTTCAGCATGATATGCAAGTGAGGGATAAGGCATTAATACTTTTGGATTCTTGGCAAGAGGCATTTGGTGGACCTGGTGGCAAATATCCACAGTATTACTGGTCATACATTGAACTAAAGGTATGCATCCAATCTCCACTGGGCATTGTGTGCAGATAGTTTATATGCCTTGTTGATACAATATTCTTCTCCTAAATTAATTTGGAATTAAAACATGCTTTGGAGATATTCAAAGCGCAAGTGCACTGGTGATATTATTTGCTTCCCACATTATAGGGAAATCATAGTACCATAACTTATCATGTGCTCTTGTGGTGAAATCTTTTACAGAGGTCAGGAGTAATGTTCCCACGACGTCCTGTAGATGCTCCTCCAATATTTACCCCTCCTGCGACACATCAGGCATATGGTTCACCTAGATATCCCTCTGGAAGTCTAAATGAGAGAATGGCTTCTGATGCTGAAACATTGAGGTAACATCTTATGTAGTGTTGTCTTGTTTGGATTTTTTAAGTGTAACCTTTCCTTTTTTTTTCCTATTTTTCTTTTCAGCTTCGAGGGCTTGAATAATATTAGGAACACAACGGAACTGCTGTGTGATATGGTGAATGCTTTGAACCCAGCTGATCGCATGGCCGTTAAAGATGAAATTATTACAGAGCTTGTAAATCAATCTCGTTCAAATCAACAAAAACTCATGCGATTTGTCAGTTCCACAGGGTACGCCTATCACTCTTGGATTATACAGAGCTACATATCCTTTGCTCTTAATGTACTTATGTACTGTATAATGGTTACACATAAGCATGATTTCCATTTTTGCAATTTATGACGTGAAACACTTGGCATAAAAATAACATGTGAAATTTTTGTGGTTCCTGTTGTTCAGGGATGAGGAGCTGCTCAAGCAAGGACTAGAAATAAATGATCGCTTGCAGATTGTACTTGCAAAACATGATGCTATTGCTTCTGGTTCTCCTTTACCGGTTGAAACAGCAATTGGAGAACTACGCATAGAGGATCCAAATCCTGGGCCATCTACACCACCAATTGGACATGATAGTAAGGCTAAAGTTGAAGAGGATGAAGATGATGATGATGAGTTTGCTCAGATAGCACGAAGGTACTTAGTGGCCTAAAAAAGCTTCAGGCAATCTATACTTTCCTTATTGAATTTTTTTCTGTGGGCATTAGCTAATAATTTTCTTTTTTTATGTATTTCAGGAAAAACAAATCTGAGGTAAGCGATGAGGCATCATCCAGTGCTGGTGATCAGGCCCTAGTACCTGTTGATCCAGCATTTTCTGAAGCCTCATCGGTTGCGAGCAATGCAATAGTACCTCTTGATGCAACGTCTGTCAGTGGTACCAGGACGGCGGAGCAAGATATGATTGACCTTCTCAGCCTCACCTTGTACAGTCCTCCTGAACCATCTGCAGATTCTTCTACTCAGAGCCAAAATGGAACTCAGCCGAGTGTCACATCAAATGGAGCAGAAGTACCGCTGAACTATGAGCCTGCTGCGGCGAATGGGGCAAATTACCCTGCTAGCAACCAGGCTTATCCAACAAACCAGGGATATGCTCTATACAACAACTATGTTGCACCTTGGGCCCAAACTAGACCGGTCGCACAGCCTGGTGCATATCCGACTCAACCCCAGCAATATGTGTCTAGCTATCCGGCACCACCTTGGGCTATGCCAGCAAGTGTCAACCCAGCTAATCCTTTCCAGCCTGCCACGTACCAAACACCAAATACACCTGTTGCTTCTGTTGCTCCTCCTACACCTACCTATCCAACTCCATCAAAGCCATATGCTGCTCCATCAATGCAACATGTTCCATCTCCGAAACCAATGCAAAGTTATAACTCTTTTATTTCTCAAACAAACATTGGCCCGAGCATGGCTTCAGATGTTCGGACTAACGGGAATCAACGGCCAAAAGAAACTACAGCGTCATTAGCCAGACCATATTACATGCCAGACAACTTGTTTGGTGATCTGATTGATGTGAAGAGTTTTGGCTCTGGAAGCAAGATCAACAGGTCGACCAGCATGCCAAGTCCAAAGGGTGGTGGCCAGCCAATGATTGGTAGAAACAAATAGGCCTCTAAATTCAAATTTTGAGATGAGCATATATTTAGTTAATTGCTACTGTCGTTTGGTTTGCTGTACGTTTGCTGTATATTGGCTATCGTGTCAGTTCGTGTCTGTTACTTTGGTTTATATCGCAGTTGATGCATCATTGCTGCAGATGGTCAGTGGCATTCTCGTGATGGCCTTGTTGATAGATACAACATAACCATTGCCTACTTCGCCCCTCCATTCCCATTTCCTCACCATATGTATATATTCATTGCAGACGAGAAAAGTTTGTTTTGGGCTGTGCATTTTCTTCGTTTTTGCCATTTCACTGGAGTCCCTTCCATTAATACATGATTTTTTTAGTTAAAAATTAAATTAAAAACGTCATATATTAATTGAAGGGAGTATATATATATAAAGCCGTATATGCATGTCCTGAACAGGGATAGTGGTTTGTTTCTGATAGCAAAAATACAGGACTGATAAAACATCTTTAAGAGAGTTTATCATCCATTACAAACAAGCAGCACTATTCAAACGGCAAGCTAGATCAGAAGGAACAGCAGCTCGGGTGAAGCTAATGCTGAGAAGCAGCATTGCGCCATCTGTCTGCAAGACAACGAGGTGTTGTCTCGCAAATCGTCCCATACCAACGAATCAGCGGATGTACATGGCATCAGCTTCGCCCCACCTGCCTCACAGCTTCGAGAGCGAAATGTCCATCGCCTCAATAAAGAAGTCTGCATCGAGGTTGTTCGTCATTTCCACAATAAGTTACGATCAACGAGGAATTGCTTCAACAGTAGATAAAAAGGCCTTACCAGAGTCCTCTTTGGTGAAGCACAACGGTGGCGTTACCCTGAACACGTTCCCATAGAAACCACCCTTCCCAACCAACACCCCCATATCTGTTGAAGAAGAGAGCGCCCGGATCAGATATAAGAGCTCTGTATCTAGCTGCAAACATGGAAGAGGTTGTCAAAGCACAACACACATACCTTTCATATGGTTCATGACGTGTGAGATTTCAGCTTTGGCTGGGGTTTTCTTTTCACGGTCCGTCACCAGCTCAACTCCAAGAAGGAAGCCTTTCCCCCTAACATCACCGATGACTGCATACAAGACAGGTGAAACTTAAGTAGCGATTGATAATGGCCTGATTTATTGTTATTTTTATTTTCATTGCCTACTTACTGTCATGCTTCTCTTTCAGCATGTTAAGACGTTCCTTTAGATAGGAGCCCACAACATACGCGTTCTCCTGGAGCTTTTCCTTCTCCAACACTTTGAGCACTGCGTGCCCACCCGCAGTACTGACAGGGTTACCACCAAAGGTATTGAAGTAACTTCTGCGGGTCAATACCTGAGCGATCTCTGGCGTTGTAACGACAGCTCCTATGGGTATGCC
This sequence comes from Paspalum notatum, assembly GCA_022530915.1. Lineage (NCBI taxonomy): Eukaryota > Viridiplantae > Streptophyta > Magnoliopsida > Poales > Poaceae > Paspalum > Paspalum notatum. The sequence goes on from CM039692.1 coordinate 34,606,283, forward strand.
GTTCCCGATACCCTGAAAATCAACAAGACGACCTGTAAGCCAACGCTTGGATGCACTGGAGGACTGGAGATGCATTCTGACTACTTGACCATGATGGGATGTCATGGGAATGCACAGAGCATCAGGGCCGGCACATCGAGGAAGGTTTCCAAAGCTTTACCTTGGCCATGGTTACTATGTCTGGGATGACACCGTGACCTTCAAATCCCCAGAAGTGACTTCCAGTTCGAGCAACTCCTGCCTGAACTTCATCAGCAATGCAGAGTCCACCGGCTTTTCTTACCATATCGTAGGCCGCAGGCAAGTATCCTGGTGCCAATTCCACTATTCCACCAACCCCCTTCAGGAGGAAACATATTGTGTTCAGGAGATAAAATAGCTTTTCATCGTAGTGTCTAAAAGAATGAAGATGCTCAGATGATGCATTTATAGTGGAATACCTGTATGGCTTCTGAAATGAAACCAGCAACTCGCCCTGTAGTTCCAAATTCAATTATTTCCTGAACATCTCTGGCATATTTCTCCCCATCAGAACCAAAAGCGCCTCTGTAGGGGTCTGGGTTAACGGCATGGTGTACTCCCGTCTGGCCACGATATGAATTAGCGGTCATCATGGAGTTTGCCACAAAACAAAATACTAAATGGAGATTTGGTGCAAAGAACAAGGGACCGATGCAAGTATAGCTATGGAACTTCATTAGTTTGCATATGGTCTTCCTAGGTAAATTTTGTTGGTTTTGTTTAATTGCAGTACTGAAAACAAAAGGGGCATCTACCTGAACAACATTGAATTTCCAATTGGATTGAGCTGTAGCACCCATTGTTCCAGCAGCATTCCCGTGGTATCCATTCCTAAGTGAAATAATGTCATTGCAACCAGTGTAGAGCCGTGCAATCATCAGTGCAAGTTCATTCGCCTCCGTGCCTGAATTTGTGAAGAAAACAACCTGAAAAGAACAACAGCTGTTTCCATGGGGTGCAAAAAAACGTGTCCATTCCTGAAGTAACTACAGATACAGAAACATTTTAAGTTTTCATAGAGAATACCTTCAGATCACCAGGCATTTTGGATGCCAAGGCCTCTGCGAAATCCGCTATGGCATGATTGAGATACAGAACTGTTGAGTGTTGGATCCGCTTTGCCTGTTTTACTATGGCTTCAACCACGTCAGGATGGCAATGCCCACAACAAACTGTTGCGATGCCACCAAAAGCATCCAAGTAACGGCGGCCATCCTCATCAAATAGGTACTGCATCTTTCCATCGACTATGTTCAACTGCAACAGTTACTAAAATGATCATCTGCCAGTATAAGAACTTTTAACGAATAGTGCTGTGGCACTGACAACTTTAGCTTGTAATGCTTGATTGGAAAATCTAAAATACATGACCGGGTATCTACATCAAATTTTACAAGAAGCACTCAGACGGTCTCAGCAACGTATTAAATAATAACAGAATAACTAAGTGCAGTGATTAAATTCTCTGTTTCCTTCTTCTCAGAGATGCAAGTGGATCTCAAGTGCCAGCTGAATGTTTTCTCTTCCTTTGTGCCAACTTTTCTTAAATTAGATAAGTATGCCCTTTAAAATTATTTGATTTGCATGCATGACACACGTGGTTCCCTGGGGAACTGCACATGAGCTCCAACGGGACCGGAGTCAGCAAGTTAGGTACACTGTTTGGCACTGTGTTCAGAAATCCAATCTTGACCTTGTTTATATACCTCGCAATGCGTGCAATTTTAAAATGATGTGCTGTCAGTAACCATTTACGGGTGTGTTTAGTACCCAAATTTTCTCCCAAAATTCACTCTGCAAAAAGAAGATTCCCCGTCACATCAAAATGCCGGCACATGCATGGAATACTAAATGTAGATGAAATAAAAAAATAATTACACAGTTTAGATGTACTTTGCGAGACGAATCTTTTGAGCCTAGTTAGGCCATAGTAGGACAATATTTACCACAAACAAACGAAAAGTGCTACAGTAGTTCTACAGTGTTTTTCAGTTCGGAACAGTGTTTTTTTCAACCATCTAAACACAACCTATGTTGCGAAACAGATGAACAAGGGTCATATGTTTGAGAATTGAGATATATAAGAAGCACAAAACAATCGGCAGAGCCCTGACCAGGGTTGGAAATTCCGACCGAAAACCACCGAATTTCGGTGAAAATTTTCGTTTTCGGTGCTATACGAAAAGCAAATTTCGGACCCGTTTTTTATGGATTTCGGTTCCAAATTCAAAAATACAAAAGTCAAACTTTAGTAAAAAAACGAAATTCGCTGCAATAAAAACGAAATTGTTAACCCTGCCCTGACTTTCTTCAGTACAATTTTACTGGCAAAACTGGGCAGCCTCTATTTCCACAAACTAGCAGGCCTATCTATGTGACTATGTCATTGCAACAAGACAGGAAAAGCCTATCTCCAAAGGCCGCCCATCACTTCTCAAATCTCAACCCATCCGGCATCTACACTGGGCCAAAACGATCTACTAAAACTGACAAATAAAATACTGTCCTCTAGAGATAGAGCACGTGGTACTGCAGGTTTCTTTTGTTGATTCACTTAACATTCTGATTCTGAAGGATACCTCGAAATAGAGCTTGGTTGTATAGCTGTACAATTATCAGATCTCGCTTTATTACTCCAGATAAGGACGGAGGTCATGGCAGTATGCAAGTATGGCATTCCTATCAAACCCATCATAAACCGACAAAAATCACTACTTTGCTAAAAAAAATCAGTAATAAGAAAAGAATAAATAAAAACGGTTTAGTTCCGAAAAATGTTACTAGCAGTTCGTTCAATAGCTCATCTTTACTTAAGCCATGTCCGATCAGTGCAGTTTCTCCAAAAATGATTTGAGATCCTAAGGTTAACTTCAGAGTTTTGTTTTCATTTTTCATTCCCCCGTATCAATCTAGTCCTTTCCCCACAGTACTGGAGTGGTGATGGGGGGAGCGGCAAACGTACAGGGCGGTCGTAGAAGTGGAAGAGGGATGGGCTGAGGAACTCAGCCCGCTTCCGGAAGATCTCCTCCGCCCGCGGCCCGTCGTACGGCGGCGGCGTGTAGTCGAATCCCGGCATCTTCGGGAACGCGGCAGCACCATTCTCCTGTGCGGGCGCGGCGACGGCGGCCGCGGCGGAGAGGCTGGAGTTGGCCCGCGCGGGGACGAGCGCGGCCTGGAGGAGCCTCCGGGAGGAGGCGAGGCGCTGCATGTGCGGACGTGCGGTGCTTTCCTTCCTGCGCGCCGCGGGTAGGTGGGGGGCTGGGGACCTCTCGGAGCGGCGCGGGTGGGCGAGTTGCTGGTTAATGCTCGGTGGAGGCTATTGGCGATGACTATATATAGATGGGCAGATGGGTGGGAGTCGGACGTGGGAGGAGGAGGACGACGGAGGGTGAATTACCAGTTTGCCCTTCGTCGCTCTCCCGGCAACGGCGAGGGTTGTTTTGTTATTGGTTTTTTTATGAAGAGGTTGTTTTGTTGTTTGGTGGTAAAATACATCAATACGATACGATTATGATAGGATCATTCTCGGCCCATAAAAACACAAAGATGGAAGACACGACAAAATCTATCATGTCCCAGGCCAGCGGCCAGGCTAGGCCGCTAGGGAGCTATATGACACAACTTAACTTCAATTTTGTTTTATCACTGAAAAACACATATGATCGGCCTCTAAATATTAGCCTCCAAAAATTAAACGATACTCATGTGCATGGTTATTTTCATGATCCAACTAATGAAGGGTAGACCATGACGTTTCACCCTACGAAGCAGATTTTTCAAAACTCCAAACAAGATCATTGTTAAGTACAACAAAGTAATAAGGTTAGGTTTTTAAATTCTCTTATGAAGTCGAGGAATAAATATCCAACAATTACCATCAAACTAAAGCTCCTAATAATACTTCTTCTTTGTTTCTTAGCGAATGCTATTATACAACTTAATCTTGAACGACAACAATTGGCCATAGCCCATAGGTCTATTATTCGCTCTAGCTCCTCATGAACTCCACGATAAGTGAACCACCTATCCATTGAAGACGCGGTGCGTTTGGCCTAGTTTGACAAGTCATGCATTGAGAAGGATTACAGTAGATTGAATGGTCTTTTTTAATCTATTGTGGATGTAAACACATCATAATTTTTTTCAAACCGCTTTAAGCCAAGAGTACCCAAACTAGCCTTTAAAGAGCTTGCCAATGTGGTAAGAGTTAGTTGGTAAGTAGCTGTTGAATTTGTCACAACAATAATGTTCCTAGTATTAAGCAACGATTAATTCTTAAAAAATAAAAGGGAGAGCACTGGACCGAAGGCGTGGAGAGAGAAGAATTATGTAATGCTGTCCTAAGTCAAGTCATCCCGCAAGATTAACTAGGTTTATATAGAAATGTAATAACATTTATGATATCAAATATGTGTAATATAAAAATATCTTTTTAAAATAAATGAGATATTTTATAGTGGTTGGAAAGGTACCCATCGACACCAGGCAGTACCGCTCTTTTTTTATTGAGTTAAATGCATGGGATGCCCTTAAACTTGTTGTGGTGTACCAAATAGGTCCACGAACTCTCAAAACGCATTTTCAGCACCTTAACCTTGTTGTGGTGTATAAGATAGGTCCACGGACTCTCAAAATGTAATTTCAGCACCCTAAACTTATTATGGTGTACCAGACATGTCCATGAACTATCAAAATGCATTTCCAGCACCCTAAACTTATTAAGTGATGCACCGCAGGCACATACCCTTCTCCGCCTCCTACCTCAATTGTCGCGCCTCCTCTACTATCGCTCGCTTGCCTACTCCTCTGCTGCATGTTGCCTCCTCCATCGCTCACCGCCTCCTCTCTCCACAACTACATATTTGGCCCCTCCTCTACCTGCGCCGATGGTGGGACACAAACAGCGGTGGGCCCATCTCAAATCTAGCCATGGTGCAGAAGTGGCACAGGGAGGCCATTGTCGACGACTAGCGTGGTACGAGGAGGGACGACGTTGGGCAGCAATGGACAAGAGGAGGAGCAGTGTCGGGTGGCTACGGAAGGGAGGAGTGAGCGGTAGTGGCGCGGGAAGGCCACCGGCGTGGCGTGGGGAGGCGGTGGAGAGAGAGGCGGTGAAGAAGAGCAGACTCAGCGCCAGAGCTCCGCTCGGTGTGACGGTGGATGCTCCATGCAGATTTGGTCTTGGCCGCGGAGGATCCGGTGCTGGCGGCCGCCTGCGTGGCATGGGGAGACGACGACATTGACGAGAAGGGGTAGAAGGCATCTCCACCTCATCCATGGCATTAGCCCTGAGAAAGGGTGCCGGGTGGCCAAGGGCGGGGGAGTAGATGGGATGGCGTCGGGCAGTTGCAGACAAGGGGAGAAGGAACTGCATTCTAGGGGCTTAATTGAAAAATAAACATAAGACGAAGAAGTATGGACCTGCGGTGCATCACTTAACAAGTTTAGGGTGCTAGAAATACGTTTTGAAAGTTTGTGGACCTATCTGGTACACCGTAACAAGTTTAGGGTGGTAGAAATATGTTTTGAGAGTTCGTGGACCTATCTGCTACACCACATCAAGTTTGAGGACCTCCCATGCATTTAACTTTTTTTTTATTTTTTCTAGCCAAAATATTGAATAATTAAAATAAATAAGAAAAGGGTATTGATACCGTGCCACCATTCTAGGTACTGGACCTGCCTCCTAGGTACTGTGGCGTGATACCTTTTATTTGTATACAGTTAGATTTCGCTCGATGTACGACTCTCATTTTCAACCACCGTAAAACTTGTATAAATAACCTAATGATCTAAATTGGTAGTATAAATACATTTTAATTTAAACTTAATCAAACTTATGATATTTTGATTTAGAACCAAAGATATTTTTTAATGGACAAAACGAGCCGTTGTTTTTAGGGGCTTTGGTGTTTATACCCTCACTTTAGAGTCTAATAGTGATTTTGCCCTCATCTTTTTAACTTTGTGAATTTACCTTTGTGTTTCCAAAACGAAGATAGACGAAGATAGAGTTCTAGTGCTAAAAGACCATCATACCCATATGATTTTGTCCCTATTTTTTTAAAGGATTGGGATAATACCTTTATTTACGCCGCTGTTGGCGGGTCACGCTCGGGGAACTGTGTCGCCGCCGCCGGGTCTCCCCATGACGCATCATGCCTAGGCCACGTCACGCCCAGGTTTTCACTGGTGGGACTATAGTGGGTTGTGGTTAAAAGGATAAGGGCATTATAGTCCGTTCCCCCTATTTCGAAAGGTTTTATATTTATTTTAAATATTTTAGTCCAGATACATCTAATTGAGTTAGAAATAGAAGTAAACATAGTCTCCATTTTAAAAACCACAGAGGTAAAATCACAAAGTTTTAAAAACGAGGATAAAAACATAATTGGAGTTGCAATCTCCCTTGTTTTTACGGTGGGGTGGGATTGGGGTCCCCTTGCTTACTTTTTGGGTAGACCGTTGACATTCTAAAATATGAGTAGTACTGTGAGATCACACTACCGTTTAGGCTCTGTTTGATAGTAAAGTATTTTTAGAATTTTCACTCAATACTACAGTATGTTGGAATATCATGGTATTCTAGCCTCAGAAGTGTTTGGTTGGTCTTGGTGAAACTCTGTTTTGAATGCCATGGTTTTGGCAAAACCATGGTATTATTGGAGTATTGGATATTGCAGTCTAAACCAAAGTTTTCCACTGTCATGCTTCTTTCGTGTGCTGTTCTCCTCGCTGCCTCAGCCTCCACCGCCCGATGTCCGGCCGCGCCCATCTTCCCGCGGACCCGTCGGCCTGTTCTCCCGCGGACGCCACCCCGGCACGGCGCCGGCCGAGGGCGGCGCAGTAGGGCGGCGCGACTGCGCGGCCGAGGGCGACGCGACTGGGGCAGCCGGCGATGACCGGGCGAGGAGGAGCGAGGCTGAGGGGCGGCCAGCGGCGATCGAGCGAGGAGGAGCGAGGCTAAGGGGCGGCCGTGGTGGAGCCGGCGCGGCGCCGGCCGAGGGCGGCGCGACTGCGCAGCCGAGGGCAGCGCAACTGGGGCGGCCGGCGACGAACAGGCGAGGAGGAGGGAGGCTGAGGGGCGGCCGGCGGCGACCGGGCGAGGAAGAGCGAGGCTGAGGGGTGGCCGGGGTGGAGCCAGCACGGGGCGACGACCGGAGCAGGCGGTGACGGCGAGGCGCGGCCGAGGAGGCGTGGATCCAGTCGGCCAGGGGCGCCGCGGATCCGGTCGGTCGGGGCGGCCGGGGAGGCAAGGCGGCGCGGATCCGAAGAGGAGAGAGAGAGGAAGAGGATGGCCTCTCGCCTCGCCGCTCCGTGGCCACACCGCTCGCCGGCGGGGAGAGGAAGACGGAGACGGAGAGAGGGAGAGGGCGACAGAGGAAGAGAGAGAGGACAAAGAGCCTACTCGGGTGGGATGTGCAGAGAATAAGATAGAGTCAAATACTGTACAACCAAGCAATGCGTGGTTTTAAGAGATACTGCGGTTTTATTAGAATTTTGGAAAATCATGGTATTCTGGTCATGTACAACTAGAAACCATGGTATAGTATTGAGAAATTTTGTTATCAAACAGGCCGTTACATTTTATCTCACACAGTTACACGTTTAGGACCGAAAGAAGCAAGGGGAACATCGGAACAACGCGCAGATATGGTTGCCCGGCCCAGCAACATACCGCTACTACCAAACCGATCAGAACAAGCAATACGACGCGATCGTCTAACAAAAGCTTATCGGGAGTGTATCAAAAAAGAACACATACTAGCTTGTATCCAACCTTCGCTAATCCACATATATAGCATGCTGTTGAGCTCGGAGACGCTACACTGCTGCACACACCGTACCGGCAATCGAGCTATATAGTGGTAGGTGCGTTTCACCATCGACCAACTGCCAACTAATAAGGTCTGCCGTCTCGCGTGAACGAACGAACAAACGGCCTTGCTCCCCGACTCCGAGACTCCCGGAACCAGAGTAGTCCTGGACTCCTGCCTAGCTCCTGGTGCCGAGTGGTGGTGGACGATGGAACTGGGAAGGTGGAATAGGTCGCCAGGTCGGGCAATTTTTCTTTTCTGAACTTCATTCACTGATGTTTGCTCGACTTTCAGTGGCAAATTTTGCAGAGCTCGTGATGCATGCGCCAGCACATTCAGCTCGCAAGCAGGAGAAGCAATTCGAAATGATGTTCCCCTTTTCTAGAACCATCTATTGGGCCACTTATCTTATTGGCTTATCACCATGCCAGTTGATGTCCCCAATGACACCTAACGCGTGGGACCAACTTGACCTGATTGCGACGGCGGCCGGGACCGGCGATCTGCGCTGCTGGCATGTGTTTGAGGGTGTGTTTATTACGCCAATTTTCTCCCAAAATTTACTATGCAAAAAAAGATTTTCCATCACATCAAAATGCTGGCACATGCATAGAATACTAAATATAGATGAAATAAAAAAATAATTGCACAGTTTATATGTACTTTGCGAGACGAATCTTTTGAGCCTAGTTAGGCCATAGTAGGACAATATTTACCACAAACAAACGAAAAGTGCTACAGTGGTTCTACAGTGCTTTTCAGTTCGAAACAGTGTTACGGTGCTTTTCAGTTCGGAACAGTGTTTTTTTCAACCATGGGTGTGTTGCCGCGCTCTAGCTTCCCAAGAAAACGATAACCTGTAACCTTCAATCATCACTTGCAGCGTACTATGTGACAGGATTTGTTCACCTAGTTTATTAACCCTGCGGGAACATTTGTTTTCTACGATCGCTTTGTTTCACTGATCATTTTCGCCGTGGAATTCTAGTTTTCTACGATGTCCAGATGCTGACGCGATCCACAGCAAACTGAACTTTGTTGTTGATGTCCTGTGTTGCATCTCTCTCTCTCTCTCTCTCTTCAGTTTCTTCCCCGGACCTCGCGCCTCGGCTCTCAGCTCAGCCCTTATCTACAGTGCGAGACTGCGAGCCTTCAGTGACCACCAACTTTTGTTTGGGGACATGCATAGAGTGTGGAGCAGTGGACATCTCACACTCGGATACCTATCTTCAATCAGAATATCATCTGTTCGGCCAGGCATGGGAGAGTGGTGCTGAGTCACTCTCCCGATCCAGTACAGCTGACGATGAGCTTGGGTTGCTTGTCCTGGTAGGAAATGATAGCCACATGCAAGTTGGGCGTCGAGAAACGTAAGTGATGACTCAGGGGGATCATTATATTATGCTATGGGGTCAGGCCATGCAAAACCTAAGCGCACGATCAGTGGCAGCAAAGTGAACTACTTGACAGAGAGCTACTAGCATTTGAGCAGACCAGCAGCCCCTTATCGGGACCGAGAGATCGTACGAGTTTTTTTAACCAAAACCTATGTTAATTCTCGCGAAATCTTTACCCTTTAAAAGTTTACAAGGTTTTAACTCCCCTGTTTCCACTCTGTCCCTGCACTACATCGCCTGCCCATCCACTTCTTTCCTCTGCCACGCATCACCACGCCTCTCTCCCTCCTCCACCGTTGAGCCCCCCTACTCGTGGCCCGCCCTCTCCTCCCCGCCCCGCCACTCGTGAGTTGGATCGATTCGGCGGTCAAGAACAGCAGCCCACAAGCCTCCCTTGGGGAGGTCTACACCATCGCCGCCTCTTCCGCCGGGCCCAGCCTCACACGAGTGTGGTGGATAGCCTCACCCTCACCACCACTCCCACGGCCTTTTTGCGCGATAGGTGTTTATGTATCTATAACAACGCATGGGCCATTTGCCAGTAATACACAAATGCATGAAGCATTAGGTAAAGGTTTTTTTTCTCAATTTTGTTCTTCGCCTATGATTTATAGCCACTTCAGTCCAATCGGTTCGGTATCGGACGGTATATTAGTTAGTTTGTCTTTTCAAGAAATAAGGGCTGAAATTCTGAGAAACAAAATTAACATCCCGTACAAATGAAAAAACATCGTATATTATAAAAATGAAAATAGATATACACACAGGACCAAATCGTCGACACAATCATAATAGAGCATTAATTAGGTCGCTGAATCCAGTTTTTTTTTTTTTTTTGTGTGTGTTTCTTTGGAGAAGATGAGTGGGCAACTGACACAAGGCAGCCTAGCTAGGCATGGACATCACCGATGATGGACCCCTTCGCCTTGGGCCGCACACGTGCAGCGTGCCAGCCACCTATTTGGCGCTAGCGGCTGATGGGTCGATACGTAGGTAGGACGACTGGCGCAAGCGGTTAGATTACCTGACGTCAGGCATGACTCATGCAAGGAATCTGCCGATAGGCACTGCTTGCTGAACTGCTGATTCGCTTCCTTCCCTGTACTCCTACGTACTGTACTTTGCTCGCTCCTCCCATATTGCCGTAGTTCATTTGGAGCCCAACGTGAATCGATCGGTTTCACCCCCACGGGCCACGGCCTTTGGAGGCCCGTGACTTGGGCCTCTGCCGGGCCTTACGTCGTGGCGTTTTTTTATTTATATATTTATTTTATTTTATTTTTACAAAAATATATTACGGTTATAAAAATTTACGGGAATGTACCTCTGGCGCCCCTAGGCCGGGCGCCAGGATACCTGACGCCTCGACCCCGGGCGCCAGGGTCCTGGCCCGGCCCACCCGCGCGTCCCTGGCGCCCGGGGTCGGGGCGCCAGGGGTCGGCCCGCGGCGGGGCAGGGGGCGGGGGCTTGGCGCCCGAGGACGGGGCGCCAGGTACTGGCGCCCGGGGGCGGGGCGGCAGGCCCCCCTCGGATATATAAGCCGCGCGCTGCCGGGACGGCACCGTACGCAGCCATTCGCACCTTTCGCTCTCGGTCGCACGCAGAGAAAGCGAGAGAGAAGAGAAGAGGAGAGGTAGACAGCGAAGCTCTGCAGAAATTTGACGGTAAATATTTTATTGGCTTTGTATTTTATATCATTTAATGTTATTAAGTGTAGATATGAATTGTATAGTATTTGTAGAAAATAGAATTTAGAGTACAATATACAATGTATTTCACTATATCTGTACGTATGCTATTGTCATTTAAGTAGATAAACCAGTGTACTGTATTTCATCAGATCTAAAAGTTATGATAGTAGTACTGGTAGATGTAGTGTATTTTATTAACTGTAGTACTGTGTTTCATTAGATATGCTATAAGTAGTACGAAGCAGATGAGGACGTGTTCGAGCCCATTGGTGACCACACAGATGAATGGTATCAACATTTCCTGACGTGGTATCAGGCTCGCACTAGGATTCGGGTCACATATGCCGAGACTCAGGAGGTGGCACACGAGGCAACGTCGACAGATACATATGCCCGCCATAGGGATGAGGCCCTTGCAGGAGCAGTAAGTCAATATTTTAATTTTCTCTTTCAATATACGACACTACCAAATATACCACAAACTCTGTGTTTTCAGATGCAGATATGCTGTCAGCTACAGTCCCATGCCCACTCGGCATTGACGCGGGTACAGGGCGGCAATCCTTCCTCCATGACCGAGCAGTTGGAGGGGTTGACCAGGGCAAACGAAGGTTTTCTTTCCATGATGCAGGCATGGGGGGTATCCCCTCGATGGAAGTTGCCCCGTCCAACAGCCACCAGCTCCTCCACAGCAAAAAGGTAACTCAAACTTTTGTATTACTTACAGTAAAAAGACATGTATTGTTTCATGCCTCATTCTTTGTTTGTGTTACAGCGTCCTCATGGCCATACCCATCGATGGACGCTCCATCCACGTCGTACATGCCGATGGGTCCTCCACCAATGTCGTTCCCACATATGGATACTCCATCTTTGCAGCCGATGGGTCCTCCTGCGTTCACGCCGATCTATACACAGGCAACAGGTTTTATTAAATAAGTCTTTGTTTGGTTTTGTGTTTCCAGTCGCACCTAAACTTGTTTTGACGAACGCATAATATTTTTTTCGTAGGATTTAACATGTCTGCTGGCGCGGGCCCTTCGCACACATAGATTATTTATATGGGAACTAGCATCAATGACAATGAAACGTTCTTCTTCTCTGATATTGATAGCGATGGTGGAGGGGACCGGCACGATGTCCTTGGAGCATCCCAGTTGGACGGTGCTCCCCTGTTTGCGACACAGGAGGCCACACATACCCCTCTTGTCCAGCAACGTCCAGAGCGAGTGGCGAGGTCTCCTGACCGTCATACCTACTCCACAGATCACGTGCGTGCGCAACAGAGGGCGAGGCAGCGGCGTCGTAGGGGTGGCTAGCAGGTTTTTTTTTTTGTTTGCAATTGAAACTATGGCTTGGATTGTAACAATTCTAATGGACTTTGGACTACGTACGTCTCATTTTAATGGACTTTAGACTATGCATTGCATTGTATGTGTGGATTTTTCACATGAATTATGTGTTTAGTGTTGTATTTGTCATTGCTCTGTGAGGTTACATATATGTTATGCAATATATACTGTCAATATGGATATAATTAGGGGAAACTCTGCCAAAATTTTCAATTTTTCGTTTTTTAATTCGAAATGCCTTTCCTTTCGGAATATTCTAAAACCGCGAAATTTCGCTCTCAAAAAAATCGCCGTCATTCCAAAGTAAAAGTGAAGAAAAATCCAAAACGACATAAATACTGAAATCAAAGATTTTCGAAAACTAAGAATTCTAATAATTTCGAAAGCTAACAATTCCAAAACTACTTTCAAAAACTAACGATTCCGAACCTCCGAAAACTAACAATTCCGAGAGATTCTGCCTTCAAACAATTCCGAACAATTCTGCCTTCAAACAATTCCGAACAATGCAAGGCGTCGGAACAATGAACAATGCAGACCATAGGAACAATAACAATAGGCGTCGGAACAATGCAGACCGCCGGAACATTTTGGAACAATAAACGATGCAGACCGTAGAAACAATAACAATGGCGTCGGAACGTCGAAACGCGGCGCAAACGATAACAATGGCAGGCAAACAGCAACAATGCAGGCCCCTGGCGCCCCGGTCTCGGGCGCCAGGCCCTGGCGCCCCGTCCCCGGGCACCAGGCCCGGCGCCAGGCCCCTAGCGCCCCGTCCCCGGGCGCCAGGACCCGCCGCGGGCCAGCCCTAGCCCATCCGTGGCTGACCTGGACCCTGGCGCCCGGTGTCAGGTACCCTGGCGCCCAACCCCCGGGCGCCAGGTGTATAGATTTGTAAAAATTTATAACCGTAACATATTTTTGTAAAAACGAAATAAAATAAATATATAAATAAAAAAAGCGACTCGGCCATGGCCCATGAGCCCTGCCGCCTCCTCGGGCCTAGAGGGAAAAACCATGTGGCCCGCGGCCCGCAGCTGCAGCACGGCCGCTGGCCGGCCTGCCGCTTCGCTGCGTCTACGTCGGAAGTGGGCCGCGGCTGCTATTCCCTGGACCTGGACCGGCCCAGGAACCCGATCCACCTCTGCTCTCCTCGTGCTGCCGGCGGGCGGGCGGCACCGCCGCCGCACCAGGGCGCACCACGGACAGCGCCAGTCAGAAAAGCGTCTTCCCGGCCGGCCGGTGCGCATCTCTTTCGTGCCGTGCCGTGCCGTGCCGCGGGGTGGATGATGGACGCAATCATGATTTCGCGACGGTCCCGGGCGCAATGAGCATGCGCCCCACGAACGGAGCTCTCGTTATCTATCTCACATTTCTCACGTACTGAGTGACGTACACCTCCGGCAAGCGAAATGCTAGCCGCGTTCACTCCTGGACAGCGACGGCGACCGTGGTTTAGGAAAAGCTCTCTCTCCCACAGACAGGATCTGGGCCGACATGCATGGCAATGGCATGTTGGAGACGAAGAGGTGCTCTGACAGCAGATCGAGACAGAGAGCACTGGTGCCCTCAGCCTTCATCAGGCAGCAGATGATCCAAGCATGACGTGCTCGGGGACGAGGCGATCGGTCGAGCAGATACGGGCAGCAAATGAGCACTCGAGCAGTGAGTGCGCCGTGAGCTTTTGCCATATGGGCGGTACGGGCGGTGCACTCTCGGTCTCGCACTGCGGCCTGATTGGCTAGTAGATTTCACCCTTCTCTTTCTTTTTCTTTCTTTTCGAGAACGCTGGTCCCCCAGTGGCGAGTGGAAACTGTGTTTTATCTTCCAATCCACCTGACGACCTGGTCAGTCAGCTCAGGCCAGGTGAACGCGAGTGGCCGGAGTTGGGGGTGATGATCGTTGGTGTTGGTGCCTTGGCCCTTGGCGTGGCGGTGGTGCATGCTGCATTGGTGCAGTCGCCCCTGCGTTCCTACTGGTCTGCTGCGGCAGAGAGATCCTGCACTGGCACTGCCCTGCCCATCATTGCCGGGCCCGCTACGTCAGCACTACCTCTTCCGGGCAGAGATCGACTCGACTGTTTTTGTTTTCAGGCTTTCAGACAAGAAATTTCTGGTGCTAATAATTCAATGTGTGCGTGCGTGACCGAGGGTGTGTTTAGATCCTGAAAACTGGTACTGTTCTGAACTGAAAAGCACTGTAGCACTTTTCGTTTGTTTGTGGAAAATATTATTCTACCATGGCCTAACTAGGCTTAAAAGATTCGTCTCGCAAAATACATCTAAACCGTGCAATTATTTTTTTATTTCATCTACATTTAGTACTCCATGCATGTGCCGGTATTTTGATGTGATGGGAAATCTTCTTTTTGCATAGCAGAATTTGAGAAAAAAATTTTGGATCTAAACATGGCCCTAGGCGCTGGGCGTGACTTCAGTTTCAGCACACAAGCACTGAACCTGACTACCTGAGCAACCGGCCACACCGTTTTTTTTTTTTACAAACTTATTTGTCCAGGGAATATGCAGGCTCGATCAGGTTGAAATGACGACGGTTCACCTATCCTGATTCCTGCTCATTGGCAGTGATGATCGATCCGATAGCCTGACGGATCCGTATGATTGTAGAAAAACTTGCCCAAGCCTCTCTAGTGCTGCGTATTGAGTACAAGAATCCATCCAAAGCTACCGGGGATGATAAAACCTTTTCTGACTGAGACTGAACTGACAACTGAACATGATGACCACCCCTCCAGATTATAGTATGAATCTTGCATGGATGTTTGGATGATGGCTTAGATTATTGGCAACTAATCCAAGGTACGTACTCAAAGATGAAACTGAAGCTATATAGGAGTATATCCAACACATATATAGGTGTTTTTATTTGCAAAACATGCAGGTAGATGAGCTAGCGCACGCTTGACGCAAGTGTGCAACACAGTAGTGATGAGACGGATCGATCGGCACGAGAGCGCCGGGTATGGTGGCATGCTTGTGTGGAAGTGAAACGATTCACATCAGATGATCAGAATATCATCAGATGATCAGAATATCATCAGACGTCAAGGAGCTGTGGCCTGTGGGCTCGTAAGCCACAGGCGGTCGCCACCTGAAGCAGCCAACCAACCGCCGGCCATTTCATTTCCTTGCCAGCTCGAAGCATGATGTGCCCTGCATTTACGAACCTCGCCGTCTCTTGTACTGCCATCTTTAATAAACACGTTTGGCAGGGCGTGACATGATACCTCGCGGCCTCGCAGCCAAACACGCCGTTTGAGTTACTACCTTGCACGGACGAACACGTAGAACGTACCCAGTCGCCTCTGCTGACGATCGAGGCCGCGCCCTGCCGTCGTCGTGGCCGGCGGCTGACCGCCCGACGATCGACGGAGCCGCTGCTCCGAAGCCGGCATTCTCCTCGCCGTACGTGAACCGCGCGGCGTGCCCACGCTTCACGATTTGGACCAGAAGTTTGCGGCTTCCAAAGTTGACGACGGGCGATGGTAGATTTCAAGTTTTCAACTGACCACGGCCTGACGGTTTGAACCATGCACTACTGCCACTGTGGTCTCGCACCTGGCCGGCTGACGAACTTGCATTGTGTCAGTCTCACGGCCTTCAGTCTGCGATGCTAGTGTTATTGCTGCCATCTCGCGTACGTCCGTTGCCATTTTCTGCAAACCTTTGGCCGGCCATCTCCGTCACGTCAGGTGCATGCCGACGCGCGACGCGACCACTAGTGACCAGTCGTTGATTCCTGCTGCTGCTGGCCCATACCCAGAGCAGAGCGCCACTATATAAGCTGCGGCTTGTCGCAGCGCACAATGGACAAGAAGGAACCACATAGCCATATACTGCCATATCGGAGCCACAGCCATTGCCGCCGCCGCTGGTGGTTGTTGATCGCCGTCGGGCCACACATCCAGAGATCGCGTAAGTACCACATCTCGGTGTGGTGAGGCGAGCGCCAGCGCCAGCTAGCTCGCTACCAGCAGCGCACCTTGAAAAAAAAAATCCTCCCCGTCGGCCACCGCCACTCTCTCACTCTCTATGGCGGCGTCATCTCCTACCTCGGCCCATTGGCTGAGCCTGGTCGGGAGCGTCTGGCTGCAGACCATCAACGGCCCCAACGCCGACTTCCCCGTCTACTCGTCGCAGCTCAAGGAGATCAAGGGCATCTCCCAGGTGCAGCTCAACTTCCTCGCCTTCGCCTCCGACGCCGGCAAGCTCTTCGGCTGGGTGGCGGGGGTGGCCGCGCTGCACCTCCCGCTCTGGGCGGTGGCGCTCACGGGCGCCGCGTTCGGCCTCGTCGGGTACGGCGTGCAGTTCCTCTTCCTCGACCGGGCCGGCCTCGCGTACTGGCACCTCTTCGCGCTCACCTCCCTTGCCGGCAACGGCATCTGCTGGATCAACACCGTGTGCTACCTCCTGTGCATCAACAACTTCCGCGCCGACAGCCGCGTCGCCGTCAGCCTCGCCACCAGCTACCTCGGGCTCAGCGCCAAGCTCTACACCACCATGGCCGAGACCATGCCCCGGGCGGCGAGGGCCAGGTACTCCACCACCGAGGTGTACCTCCTCCTCAATGCCGTCGTGCCCATGGCCGTCGCCCTCGTGGCGGCGCCGTCGCTCCGGGTGGTCGAGCAGATCAAGGACACCGCCAGGAGGACCGAGGCGCCGTTCCTCGCCATGTTCGCCATCACCCTGGCCACGGGAGCATGCGCCATCGTCGGCAGCATCGGCGCCAAGTCCATCGGGCTCTCCACCAGGGAGCACATGGTCAGCCTCTACGTCCTGCTCGCCCTGCCTCTGCTCATACCCGTGGCGCTCAGAGCCAGGGAGAGCATGCGCAAGATCCGGGAGACCAAGTGGGAGAGCCGTGTCCACGACCACGACTCCGACGGGCCCGAGACGACGGCGGTGTCGGTGTCGGTCCTCGAACTTGTGGCGGAGGACAAGCAGGAGCAGCAGGCAGGAGGGCAGCTGCAGGAGGTCGAGCAGAGTGCTGCTGCTGCTGCCAGTACTGCCAGTCAAGAGGAGGTCGGCGGCCTCCTCCTGCTGAGGAAACTTGACTTCTGGCTCTACTTTTTCAGCTACATGTTCAGCGGCACACTGGGTCTGGTCTTCCTCAACAACCTCGGACAGATCGCCGAGTCGCGAGGTCTCGCCGACGCGTCCACTCTCGTCTCCCTCTCCTCCTCCTTCGGCTTCTTCGGTCGTCTCCTTCCCGCCTTCCTCGACTACTACACTGCCAAGTAAGCAAAGCACCCTCCTCATAATCACTCTCTCGCATCCAAGTGCAACGTCTCATGTACTAGTTCTTATCAGTACTTGTCCTGATCTGACCACAATAATGTGCGTGGCGATGATCGAGCAGGAGTGGCTACTCCCTGTCAAGAACGGCGTCCATGGCGTGCCTGATGGCCCCCATGTCCGGGGCGTTCTTCCTGCTGCTGCACCCGAGGGACATGTTCCTGTACGCCAGCACGGCCGTGGTCGGCACCTGCACGGGCGCCATCACCTCGGTGGCCGCGTCCGCGACCAACGAGCTGTTCGGCGCCAAGAACTTCGGCGTCAACCACAACGTCGTGGTGGCCAACATCCCCCTCGGCTCGCTCTGCTTCGGCTACCTGGCCGCGTTCCTCTACCAGCGGGGCGCGCACGGCGGCAACCGCTGCCTCGGCGCCGCCTGCTACCGGGACAGCTTCGTCCTCTGGGGCGCGACGTGCGCCCTGGGCACCGCGCTGTGCACCGTGCTGTACGCGCGGTCGCGCGGATCCGCCGGGAGGCTACCCCGCTAGGCTAGAGCGCCATGCGTACGGCGTTGGTTGGCTAACATAGATACGATGGTGATGATGGTGAAAGAAGAAGGGACCAGAAGTTTCTCTGATGGGTAGTTTAGCTGCTTAGGTGTGTGCCCACATAATTACTAAGAGGATAATAAAATATCTAGCTAGAGAGTGATGACAGGTGATGTAGAATTTCTTTCTCCTTTTTTGAGAATTTTTTTTGTTTTGTTAGTTTGTTGACATACAGTTCTTCCTTAGAGGCTCTGAATAGCTCCATACATGTGTGTGCTTTTGGATGAAAAGGAACTGGGGTATACATGTAAATGATGCTGGAAATTGTCCTTCCATTTTTCCGTACCAGCAGTAAATGTTATGTTTTGGCACTTGTTTATACCCCCTCAATATCTTACTGCTAGATGATTTCTCCGCGCGTTGCTGTGGGACTTAAAGAGTGATTTCAATATCTTTTAAAGAAATAAATAGTATTGATTTAAATGTTCATTTGGCAGAGAAAATAGAACAATGGAACTGCCATAGGTTTATCACTACTCAGCGTCTAATGATAAGTCTAATCCTTTATCAAAAAAACAATAATTCTAATAAACCTATGCAATTAAAACTACTAAAAAGATTCGTGGAGTTGATATTTCATTATGGCATGAGCAACACATCTATAGTGATGATAACTTATTACCTTTGGGTGCGTTTCCTAACAGTACGTGAATCAAACAGCTACAAAGAGGACTCCATTTACATGTCCTTTTATCTCATCCTTTCCCGCATATTGGGATATTACATAATTATTTGAGTCAGAAAGGCAAGTGTCTACGTAGAATTCGAAGTCTTACATTTAGAAAGTGTAGCGACAATAATACATAAATGAATGTGAGATGTAGAGAGTAACTTTAACTTATTACTAAATGAATTGCAATGACTAAAGTATGATGGGCTCATCTGTGTATATATGTGTGAGAGAAAAAAAAAAGATATATAGTTGTATAGTAAACCGAAGAGGAGAGTGACTTGTACAGGTATTTGAAAATCTTTATTAGTAGGAAACTTAGGCTAATAGAAAATTAAATAATATGTGGAAAGTAGAACTCACCTTAATCAGAAATGACCAACCAACTTGTAAGCAGAAATAAAAAGTTTGGTTGTTGGAGTCTCCGATAGGACAAATTATACAAAACTTATTCATCATAGTTTAAAGATATTGACTTTTAAATGATTGATCATCTGGTATGACAACATTTTTAAACACGTTAGTTTTTAATGTACTATATTTTAAACACATTATACTTGATAACTTATTCATCTTAGTTGAGAGAGATTGACTTTTAAATGATTGATCATCTGACACATTATTTTTTAATGTACTATTTTTTAAACACATTATACTTAATAACTTATTCATCTTAGTCGAGAGATATTGAATTTTAAATGATTGATCATTTGTGTGTTTATATTGTGGGAATTTTATGATGAAGTGATCGAAAAGACAAATAGTTGCATACATGGATGATATTAGCCATAGAAGATCGGCGAAAGACATTAATAAAGTGTTCTAGTGGATGATGATATGGCTTCTTAGTGGATGATAATGTGGATAGCTTGCATGTTGAGATATGACCTTAGTGGTCTCCATCTATATAGATATATAGGATTACTAATTAGAGGCTCTTTTTAAGTCTCTAAATTAATCTTCACTGGATGCGCTAAGAAAAAAAAAAGATGAATTCTAAATATTTTCACCAAAATCAGAGGCATCTGACAATCCATCGTGTACTTCTAATGATATAGCTATTAGATATATTATATTTTCTAAAAAATTATCCACTATGTCATTATGAAAGATGAGATAAAATAACTCTCTAAATTTATATAAAAAATTACACACCATGCCAATATGAATACGAATTAAAATAACTCCTTAAATTTGCATAGAAATTACCCACCATGTCATTATAAAATATGACTTGAATTACCCTCAAAATTGCATAGAGACTACTCACGGTGTCATTATAAAAGATGAATTAAAATAAGCTCTAAATCTACATATAAATTACCCAATATGCCATCATGAAAGATAAATTAAAATAATTCTTAAATTTGTAACTCAATGCCATTACAAAAGATGAATAATCACCTCTAATATTACTAATGATTAAAACTCTAACATATGCGAGAGCACGAGTTGATGGACTAGTATTCTAAATTGCAAGTGGTTCTAAATCTCTATTGTATTCATTCATTACTCCATGTATGTGTGTTCAATATATATCTAGATTTATTAATATCCGTAATATGAATGTATATCGATAAAAAACAGGGGTTACAATTTAGGACCGAGGGCGTAACATGTTTGGCACCATTTTGTGGGTTAGTTTTACTGCAGCTCTCAAAGGTACCAATTTTATATACTTACCATTCTGGACAAAAAGGCTCCTAGCTAGTTTATGGAAAGCAATTCCACTCACGTGCATCGACCAAATACTTTGCATTCGTAATGTGTATATTACACCACCGCCCCATTTCATGTATAGCTAGCCGTCAAGGCGCCTGACCGAACTTATGCCCATTGCTGCCTGCGATGCATGTGGTGGTGCGTAGCTTTTTGTTGCCATAGATAGTCCACAAAGCAAAAACTCCTGTCTATTCTAACCGTGTTATCCACACTAGGATGTTTGAAAAGATATATGCATTTGAACCTTGGAGAAAAAACATTGCAGAAAAGTGTAGCCCGGTACGACAGTATACCCCCAAAAAACAATCTTATCAAGACTATGATGTTTGAAAAGATATATATTTTTGAACATTGATAAAACAATACACACCGTGGACCTCAGATTTTACCTAGCACTTACTGCCTCAAAAATTAAACAGACGTAATGGCTCATCACTCAGCAAAAGGTGTGCTTCCTCTGGCCTCGAATAATTCTGATCGATAATAAATGAGCTACTTCAATTTTGGAGCATACTCCAGTAGGAGTATGTTCGAAATACTATCCGGCTATGAGATTCAATGGCACAGATTGAAAGGAGATGGTGGTAGCTTTGAAAGGACCATCGATCTGTTTTCTTCTTCGTGTCAAGATTTCCTCAGCCTTGAGCCCTTGACCATGGGTCCATGGCCTAATTATGTTGCGGTCCAAAACAGCTGTTTAGGTTTGCAACAAAAACGTGTTCATATGCCACGGCGCTTACGCCAAATGGCGTGCAGCTATATATTAATAACCGTTCCCAAGACTCCGCTTATTAGCTTCACTCTTTTACACACTGTACACGGCGACATTGAAACCGGTCAGGCTTACATGAATCTTTTCTGGTAGCGTCAACATTTCTTCCAGTGTGTGCATCGGCATCATGGTCACGTACGCCAATGTCTTCGCAACCGATTGCTCTGGTAGAAATTTGGTGCACTGCCGTACGTCTACAGGTTGCCGTGGCGTGTGTGGCCTCACTTGTAATACAGTCATAAGCGTCGTTGCCAGCTGATGACGAGTTGAAAACTGTCTCGTCCATCCCAGCAGGTGATGTGCACCTAGTAATAACCAACAGCGAACTAACAGTAACACCATGGTCGTACTCGTACCCCAACACCAAATTCTCCAGCTTATTATCACGTCGGAATTAAGCAGGGTTCTCAATATCGCCGACGGCGATAATCGCACGGTAACATATAACTATCGTGGCGCATGCAGCCACAGCGCTAATTGGCTTTTCTAACCGCACCTTTTTATTTGCTCAGCGCACTACTAGAGTACCAGAGCGCGCGCGTCTGTACGTGGATCGGTGGATGTGCGCGCGCGCGGCATATGATCGGTGGTGTGGGCGTGTGTCTCGCCTCACGATCCAACAACGTGCAAGAAAATTCTCACGCGCGAGCGCACCAAGGTTCTAAATCTTCCACTATAGCTGCTGCTATCTCCAGCTATAGTTGTTTGCGAAGGATTCCGCTATTTGTTTCTATGTATAATTTAGCTATTATTTTCCGCTATAGCTCCATTTAGTAGGCTATTAGCTGTTTTAAGAGGCCAGCCGCTAAATATCTTAGCCCACTATTTAAAACATTGGAGTGCACACAATGCGCAAGATCACATGGAATCTCACGGGCACGTAGTAAGAACGCATGGCAACATCATCCGGAGAGAAGAACTAAACGCGCATGAGAAACGGACGAGCAAGGGGCGAGGGCCGGGCCGCGACGCTGCCCTCGCTGACCAGGCACGTACTACTGTACTGCGCCTAGTGCCACACTAGCCACACACACTGCACAGCGCGTCTATTGCCGGTTCCACCAATCGAGCGCCGAGAGCGATGGAGAGGCCGCGACCTCTCCCCCTCCATATACCGGTGCACCCTTGGCCGGCCAAAGATTCCTTTGTTCTCTCGCCTTCGATCGCCCTCGCCATCGCACGCCCATGTGGTGCATGCGGCGGCGGGTGGTCCAGCACCGGGGGCGCCTCCCGGGCTGGAGATCGAGCTAGCTTCAGCAGGGTGGTAGACGTCGCCAGCGACGACGACGGCCGCCCGGGCCGCGCGCATCTGCCGCAGCAATAAATGACCGGCTTACGTCGAAAAAAAGAAGGCAGCCGGCGGTATGGTGGCGAGGGGGACGGCACTAGCGCTGGCGCGAGTTGGTGCGTGGCGACGAGACTGGCGGCAGCGACGGGCGGCGAGAAGCCGTGCTGAAGGTTTAGTTTGTTTGCGCGCTTCGTGCCGACCTCGCCCGATCGACGGACCCGCGCGTTTGAGGACTAGTTTAGAACACAGGAATTTCACAAAAAAACATGCAGAGAATTTTATAGAAAACGGTTTAATTCTATAGAAAAAACGCATGAGCAAAAAAAAAAAAAATTGTTCCCCCATTCCAAAGAGGCTCGGAAGATTTTCAGTTTTCACTCTCTAGGTGCCAGTGGTAGTGGCTATATGCATCCATCACATCCGTATGAGAGACCACATGGTCCATTGTTCTGCAGCGTGCGTGTGCGTGCGGTACGTGCCAGTAAGAGAAGGTCAAGGAAAGGGGAAAGTAAAGGCGCCCGGTACGTTGACAGTGCACTTATAAGCTTGTTCTTTACTCTAAAGAACACGGCCGCGTGCATAGATAATCGAGACATGCATGCACCGCTCCACTTATGTTGATTTCACCAGGATCCGAGAACATATGCTGCATCGAGTCGAGAGTACAGTCATCGGCCGGGCGTGTGGTAGCGGCCGATCTCTCGGAGCGGGCAACGCCACAACGGAGCACTGGAGGAGGCCGGCCGGCTCTTTTCGGCGCCCGCACAGGGCACTACACAGCCCCTGCACGCGCGCGTGATGTATAGGGCGGCGACGAATTGCGAAAAGTAGCTAGCATCAGTGTCCATTAGCCACTACACCGCCTTCGATCGGCTCACAGAGTCACAGTACGTTGAAGGTCACCAGAAAGAAAAAAAATCAACAACAGGCAAGGATAAGCCTGGTGATACAGCCGCCCAAGCGCGCCACCGTGGGCAGCTAGCGCAGGCAGGCGCGTGCC
Source organism: Paspalum notatum (assembly GCA_022530915.1). NCBI lineage: Eukaryota > Viridiplantae > Streptophyta > Magnoliopsida > Poales > Poaceae > Paspalum > Paspalum notatum. The sequence continues at coordinate 34,629,879 of CM039692.1, forward strand.
GCTCTCGCCCCGCCGGACGCGCGCCGGAACAAAAGGAAACGAAGGGACTGGCGCGTCGCGACCGGCCGTGAGCGCTTCGTGCACGGCTCGGCGGGCGACGACGCGGACGCAGAGCCGGCACCGCACGGCGCCGCCTCCTCCGCGCGTGCACGCTGTGGCCGCGAGCCCCGCGCTGGCCGGAACGATGCGACCGCGACACGCCCCCTGTACTTGTGGTCGACGCGCGGAGAGGCGCATGCGCCGCGTGCCCGTCCGGGGCCACGACGACCGGCGCTCTAGCTCGTCCTTGTTGTGTTTCCTTTTCTACCGCGTGTATATACATGGCGGTCAATCTCCATCGACCCGGGCGGACTGGGTGTGGTGTGGATATAGTATACGCGATCCAGATCATTTCCCTTTCTGTACGTACTCGCGCTGCTGACGAAGCGACCACGAAAAAGATTCTGGGGCTGTCATTATTAGAGTAGTAGTGTGCTTGATCGGAAACTACCACAGGCACACAACACCTACAATATGTGCAGACGAAAGGCGTGACAGTGACGGGCCATTGTGCTGTTGTCACCACCGGCAAGCGGCAATGCGGGATTATCGACCCAAAGAGCAAGCAAGATGACGGCGACGTGGTCGCGGCCACGCCCAGTCGCCCCAGGCCCAGGCCAGTTTTCGCGCGGCGTCACGGTGACGCGGCCGTGACGCCACATGCGATCGAACCATGCATGCATGGTTTTATTTTTCCACACCCCCCGACACCCCGGTGAGAGTGAAACACGCACGTAACAGTCCACGGAGCTGTGTCTGTGTGTGCATACCTTGGCTACATATATACTGTTGCCGTCCCCCGTCCTAATAATTCTGGCTGCCCGGACGCGTCCGCCGTGGTCCATGCGGTCTCGCGTGCAAACGACAGCAGGGCCCGAACAAAATCATATCGATCGATCGGGCATACAATGGACATCATCCAGGGCATCGATCCCCGGCCTGACAGGAAAGATCTCTGGAAGTACGTATACGTGCGTACAAGGATACTCCACGCACCGTGTTTGACAGGTTTTTTTTTTTTCTATCCTATTCCCGGCCGGTACGGTGGGCGGTCCTCGCGTGCTGGCGGTTGTGCATGCATGCATCACGCTGATGCAGGCCCTGACGATATGCATGCATGCAACGCAACAAAACGTTGGCGCCCTCGATCGCTCATTACGAAATGTACAGCGCTAGCTTGGTTCGATCTGTGAATGGTGGTGGATTATATATGAGCTCATTTTAATTTACTTATTTAGTCGAACGTAGGCTGCTGCGCGACGTACGTACGTACATAGGTGTACGTACTCGAGATCAGCGTTCTTCAGCAAACTGGCCGGCCGGGTGGCGGTGGGTGCGTGTCCAACTCCAAGTGAGACACATGGACGATCGGTCGGTACAAAGGTCGTCTGAGAAAGGCATCAAGCATCATCTTTAACTGACAATAAAAGTGTGGTTGCTTGCTGCGGCGATAGGGGGCAGAGGGTATATATGCAATGGATGAGACGATGATGTGACTAGATCCATCCACCGTCCAGAGAAGGAGATTGGTGCAAGCTAACACGTAGGATCGGTGTAGTACATTCCGGTTCATCGGGGGTACGGTGACCATCATCAGCTCAGCAGCAGTTGCGGCCTGCGGGGCTTCACTCTGACGAAACGAACCGCATGCCCGGCCGGACATGCGCGCACCGCGCACGATGAGTTGTTGATGGTCGGCACATGCACGCGTGCCTAGCGCCCTAGCTCCTGCGTGGTGCGTCGTCCCTGATGCATGCCTAGATTTTTTTTCCTGCTTATTTTGCATGGGACAGCAGAATGTGTGACTTGTATTGTAGCTCGTGCATCGTGCCAGCGAGTGTAGGTAAGTTGATTTGGTGGGGATGCACGAGATATTTCGGGCCGGGGTGTGTGGAACGAGTGTGGAGTGTAGGATGTGCACGCATCATGCGCCGTCCATCCTTCGACACGTCAGGGGATAGACGACACAGCATGGGCCATGGGGACCCCGCCGTGTAGTTTGGTTGCTTGGCGCCTTTTGCACAGTGCCTATGGCCGCTTAGGCTCGGTGTACCAGGGCCAAGCCTATCCTGCAGGAAAAGATGGGACAGCACAGCGTGCAGTGGCCAATTCAGGCAGGATGACTTTCCCTGGTTAGACTTCAATATGATAGATGCATGAAGAAATTTTTTTTTGTCACATCTATCTATTTTCACGAAAAACATGTCATCAAAAGTGAAAAGAACAGGTGATGCTAAAGGAACGAGAGGGCAGCAATATAGATCGAGCATGTATGTATGTTAATAAAATACCAAAGCTACAAAAACATAAATGGAACGAATACATTTCAAAATAAAAAAATAGGTGGAACATATTTATAGTGGTAGTTTCATGTATATTTGATTAAGAAAATATATTACAACGAGTCCCACAGTGTAGGGTGAAGAGATAATTGATTGGATTAGCCACGGGCGTAGACTAGAGCGTAGAATTTATACACTATCAGAGATTTGAATAAAAAGTACAGCGAGTTTTAAAATTAATATGCACTTTAAAACACTATAAAGTATGTACAAACTTTTGAATTTATGTCTCTAAAAATTCAAGCTCTGTTAAAAACAGAGATTAGCCCGAGAGCAGCGGGAACGGTGATTAGCCCAAAACTGCACTGGATTCCGTCTACGCAAGGAATCGAACAGCACCAAAATTCTTGAGAGAGGAGGGTGGGAGAGCAGCTCTCAGCCCAGGAGCCCACAGGACCCGCAACGTTTCCTAGGCTCCCGCTAAAGGAAACTGGGAAGCACATTAGCCCAGGCCTAATCATGAAGTGGTGTCAAGGCCCGACCCAGCAAGCTCCTTGTCCTTGGACTAGCAAGTTTCACCTCCTGGAAGAAAAAGGCCCATGGACCTGAGATTTAACTAGAAAGCGTTGGGTGCGGCATTGCCGCACCAAACCAGGGTGCTTCTCTTGTTGGGTATGGTTCGTCTATTTTTCTAAATGTCAAGCCATAGACCCTAACTTGTGAATGAATGAAGTGTGCTGAAGAAACCTGAAAATGGACCTATTCTTTTGGCTTGGGGTTAAAAATTTCAGTTGAAGAACAAGATGTTTGTAAGCAGAAATTGTGAAAAGTGAGTGGTTTGGTGATTGCACGCTGCCATAATTATAACCATTTGAAGGCATGCAGGCTGAACCGTTTGCTGAATCTGAAATTTGTGACATGATGTTGTACCTGAAAGGAAGGTAATCCAATTTCAAAATGCTAGAACCATAGAAGAATGCCATAGTAAAAACCATGCATTGGAAATTTAGAGCGGATCTGCAATCATGTATTAAGCTGTAGGAGATAGTATCTGCTTGTTTGGATGCTGTATGTTGAAGCAGATACAAAAATTATGTTTCCACTGATCCACACCTATTGTAAACAAATCAATATATCACTATCAGTCTAGGCAAAAGCACAATATTGCTTAGATTTTCTAATTCATTGTTTGTGACCTGTCTGATGTAGGGACAACACTTAGCTTTTTAAAACAATTGATTAGTCTAATTTATGTAACTGGTTCAGCTCAATGTTATGCATTAATAATGTGCAAGGTAAACCTTGATAATCTAGTCGGAAAATGTAGTTTGTATCAAGATTGATCTAACATGAATGAGATGGCATTCGGTTGGGAAAATCATAGACCTAGCAAGATAAGTCAGAAAATTGGGGCCTTCACCTTAACAGTAAAGCTATTACATTGACAAATGCATATCTCTTGCAGGAAATAAACTGGAATTAGGTGTACATTCTTTTGCAGGATTTTGGTGTGTACAGCTTCATTATTTGGTATCGAGTCAAGATTAGTCAAATCAGCAACTGAGCAATTAAACAAATTACCCTTTACTGGTTATTCTATGATCTTGCATAGGAGGTTTTTAATATGTCAATTTTAAGCAACAGCACTGGTTCCAAGCACTATATCAAACAAATTTAGCAAGGTGCAGATAATAGAAGATTCAGCAGCAAGCATAATAGCAACTGCTTAACCTACCATACATGATACACAATCAAGGAACTCGAGCCTCGGAAGCCAGAGTAATATAATAATGGTTCCTTGTGGAATTTGGCGTATACTTTATACTGTGATTTTTTTCTTCTCAGCCAAATCTATATGTCGTTACACAGTGCATTTTAAATTCCAAGTACCAGGTTACAGTTTGTTAACTGGAAAGGTTAGGTGTAAAGATGAAACATTGGGAGTTTTTCCAATTATGTTAGTGAAGAAAAAATGCGTCTACAACCAGCAAGATGAATTTTAATCAAGAAACTAAAAGGGAAAAATGTATTGCTACCTTATAGCTTAATTGTTGGAGGAACAGGGACCACTGAAATTGCTTTATATGGAATTGATTACTGCTTTTTGAGCAAGTACGACTAATATACAAGATTTCCTAGTTTGACAATTGAAACAATTTGGCACCCCCCTAACCACTGACCAAAATGGTCTCAGGAATATAAGGTCACACTGAATCAAAACAGCATCAAGCCATGTAGAATATTTTCTGAACTGCTAAAAGACACCACCGTATTTTAACATTCTTATTAAGCCAACTGTACAAGCACATAGGGTTTGGAACAACATAAGTCACATTTTTTTTTATCCTAGCATTCAAGGAAGATTGTATTTTTTCAAAAAGGAAAATCTGGGACACTACAACTGAATTTTTCTTGATTCAGATTTACAAATCTTAGGTTCAAACAATGTATTAAGAAAATAAATTCGAAGTGAAACTATACAATAAATTTGATCACTATATCTGCACTTCTCAAATCGTAGTAGTAGAGCATTAAATCTCATACTACTCTCATATTCTAAGATTAATGTGTAGGAGATAAAATCATTCTGCATCATGTGGCAACCGAGCAGATATGGAGATGTTTTTCCTGCTGCATGTTCTCCAATAATAGTTGACATCAAGGTTAAAGACACCATGTAAACGGCTGGTCGGCTGCTGAAAAAGGATGAAAGAAACAAATTACCTTGTTCCTGGCCAGTTTAGTGGCTTACTGCCTGGCCTGCACCTCCGCACCTGAGTGCTGCCCTCCTGCCGGTAGCCTGACTCTGATGCGTGTGAAGCTTTGGTCTCCAGTTATGCACAGGATGCAATGGCGCAGCGACACTCATTCTGTCACAAGTTTGTATGCCTGTTGATCGGCTGCCTGCCAAAGCCTGTATGCACATGCAGTGGGTTTCAGTTTCTTGTTGCTGCTTTACTCATTCAGAATTCAGAAATTTCATCTACAACAAATGGGGAAAGCCGAAAGGAGACCTGTCTGTCGATAACGCAGAGCCGCAGAGGAGACCTGTCGAGTCGAGAGCGATGCTGATGATGGTGCTCATCAAGTACGCCCACCAACGTCGATGTTGCTGAAGGGACTCTCAGCCGAGGTGGATCACGTAATGGCGTGGGATGATAGCGCACTCCAAGGCCGGCGCCCATATGGACAAGTGGGGAGAGAGGAGGCTGGATGCAGATCGGCGGAGGAAATGATGCCGCCAACGCTCGCAGGCGAGACGGCATTGGACGGTGCGGCCCAACGGTGCAGGGGCAGGGACCGACGGTCGCAGTTTTGGACGCCGCAACGACCTCGCCCAAGCAGGGAAAGCATTGGATCAAAAGGGTGTGGAAGTAAGGATGCAGACGCGACGCCGGCCGTCAAACTTATCACCGGTCCGCCGCTATTTCTTGGCTCTCTCCGGGAAGGTTGGGGAAGAAATTGGATAGGGACGACATGAATAGACCTCGCCGTTGCCTGTCGCCGTCGACTCGCGCGTAGGGGTGCATATCTGCCGCCTTGGTCCCGGTCTGGTGCTCAAGCCGCGGGCTCGCAGCTGTGGCTGGCAGCCTTCTCCGGCGCCTGCTAGACTTGGCCTTTGACCGCATCGGCGGCGTCCACGGTGGCTCGGTGACCTCAGCGGCTCAGCCCCCGCGCCCGCACCCCGCTCGCGGCAAAAGAGAGCGGGCCTCCTCCTTTCCCAGTGGCGGTGGCGGCGAAGAACCTGCGCGCGGAGGCCGCCTCGGGCGCGGGCACCAGGTCCCACGTGGCGTCGATGTTGGCGAGCCATATCTCGCAGGCGGAGTTGGCGTCCTTGCGGCAGCGCGAGTAGTAGCAGCTGCCCCTCGCGTGCGGCGCCCACGGCACGACGGAGGACGGCGGCGTCCCCATGGAGGCGGAGGGCGGAGGCGGATGGTTTGGAGTTGGAGGAGCATAAGGACGCCGTGCTGGAGCCGCGCGACGCCGTAGGCGTCCCACTGGCACTCCCAAGTGCGGAGGTCGCTTGGCGTCGCCCAGCCACGGGAGCGCCGAGGCGCCGGCTGAGGCCGGGCAAGCCACTCAGCGGTCGGGCAGGGCGACGAGCCTGGGGTAGCCGGCGGCTGTATGGGTCGGGGTGGGGCGGTCGGTGTCGGGACGACGGTTGGCGGGCAGGGCGACGAGGCGCTGCCGCAGGGCAGAGCAGCCGGCGGCCGGGCGGAGCGGATTGTCGGCCGGGGCAGGGCATGGACAGGGCTGAGTTGGGCAGCACGACGCGGGAGGTGAGGCCAGGCCAGGCATGGCGCGGGCGCGAGCGCGGGCGCCGCCGCATCCTCCTCCCCGCGGACGCCTCCTCCTGCTCCTCCGCGCGGCCGCCGCCGCCAGGTGGGATGCGGATGGGAGACGGGGTCGCCGCGGTTGGGGGTTTGTGGTGCGGCGGCCGTCCCCGAGCGAGGCGAGGGGTACGACGACGGGTGCTCGAGACGGATCGTGAGGGTTCGCGACCAGCCGGGCTCGCGGTTAAACGGGCGGAAGGCCTGACTCCACCCGCTTCGGACGGTTCAGATCGCGCTATGGACGGATCGAACGGTTAGCGGGTTTTGGGTGACGTGGAGCCCCTACCCTTTAGCCTTTGCGATGAGGATTCGTTTTAAGAGATTGGTGGAACGCAAAGGCTCAACTCTATTGCCGTTTTCTCAGAAACACACTCCACTCCGTTCGTGTACGCCAAGCTGTTGTGAACGGATCGATCTGGTAAGCTACTCCTCCCACCAGTCCCAGTCGTAGCCGACCACACGCATCATGCATGCATGCTATATCTTGGTGTTTGTTGTCTTTAATTGAAGGTTGAAGCTGGACGATCGAGTCGCTCGACCAACAAAGCCTCGATCCGCCACCGGCAAGCCGTGGTCACCACGTACGGCGAACCGCGGATGCACACTGCAGCATCGTTGCGTATGCATGCACGCACCGTAGGCGTCGCGTAGTCCAAGCTAGCTATGGTGGCCGACTCGCACCTACCGGGTAATACAGGTAACAATCTTATTACTTCCGGGTGCTGCGGTTCGTGTTGTGGCGTGAGTACATAGATGATCCGTACTGTAGTCGTCTGTAGATATCCACCAGAGCTGTCGCGCTTTTTTTTTTTTCAAACTCTCGACAGAGGCAGCAGTGCATGTTACATCAATGCTCGGCCCGTCGGCCGAATGTAGGTATGTATATACTTTATGGGATATATACATGCTCGGACGATGGTTCGTGTTTGCCGGATGCTGCTGCTGGAGTGCTGGGTAGTAGCTCACCAAACTGCTTGATGAAGCTTCAACATCTGCAGAGACCTGCGGCGCAACAGAGAAGCTACGACGTACTGCTCCCTGACCCGGCCAGCTGCACTCTTGCCCGCGGTAACAGTGCCTGTACCAGTGCGCACACTGTAGAGGACTAGAGTCGGATCGGATTGCCGGATCGGTCGGATCGGAGAGCAAGCTTGCATGTGACGTGCTCAAGTCGCGGTCCTCTTAACTGCAGCTATAGCGCTCGCTACGCCTACACCAATCGGCGAATAAGTCCAAAGGTTTTCCCGTATCACATTTCCACCAATCGGCGAATAAGTCCAAAGGTTTTCCCGTATCACATTTTCTATAGCTGTTTCAACTACCACCATTCAGATCTACAGGACTACGTAATAGTACCATAAGAGTGCGCGAACCTCATTTTAGGTCCAGCCTGATCGATGCATCCCATTCCCTGCTCGATCGGCTCGCTGGATCCGATGCAGTGTGCCCACGCAGTCGCATCGGCAACAGCGCAGAGAGACTATACTAGGCCATGCGTACCAGCCAAGAGACTGACCACCACCGTGCATGCCCTCGATCAAAAGCGGCGGCGATCGAGGCCTGTGTACTGTATGTCGTCCGCCGGTGCACCAGCTGCCCAGTGCCCCCACCGCCGCTCCATCGTCCGATGTGTCCTGCTGGTGGGATATGCTGCCGCGCTGGCAGGGTCGCCTAGCAAATAGTAACTGTGCTGGACCATCATGCAGATTAATGGCGGTGGTCTACTGCTGGACATGGGTACTGCATAACGTCAGACAGTGGTCACACTCACACCCGAGACGTCGCTCCGGTGGCGCCCGATCGATCGAGAGCCTGGTGGTGTGTGGATCCGTACGTCGTCGTCGGCGAACGGTGAGTACGTACGGAGCCTGAGTCTACGTCGAGAGTTGTTGCACCGGAACGTACGGCGGACGTACGCGCACGCGACGCTACCGATGCATGGGCTCCACGCCGACGTGCCATGCATCTCTGAGACTAAAAGAATAGTGCACGCAATAATCACGCATTAGCTGCAAGGTGCCCCCTGCTCAGAGATCAGGTAAATTTGCCAACACACTACGGTGTACCATCTGGGAGGTGCATCGGAGATGTTTGATATCGATGGTATATACATGTGGAGACGCGCGCGGCACGACGATAAGTCGGTGAAATTTTATACTAATAAATTTATTGGCCTACCCCCCATGTGGCTAATGAATTTTCAGTTAAGAATCATTGGTGTATGCATATGTTTCTCTACGATTTCGTGTTACTCCTACTTATTTTGACGTCTTCTTTGTGTCCGACGAATTTTTAATTTGGCCTGCGAAAAACATCGTCTTCCTGTAGTGGAGGGAGTAGTGGAGACTATGGGAACCGACGCTCAAAGCTGGCACTCCCAAAAGCGATGGAGGATGTTAAGCGGAATAGAACACATGATGACATGAATGCCGTGGATGGCAAACGACATAGCTCAGTGAGAGGAAGAAGAAGAAAATATTACTCCCTCCATCCTAAACTGTAAGGTGATCTAGCCCTTTACTAAATTCATTGTAGAAATTAGATGGCTAGCAACCGTCCTATGAAAATACCGTGTCATATCTAAATGATAAGTTGGTACGTATTTTAGTTCCGCTCTAAGTCAAACATCTCTAGCTTTGATTAAGTTTTCAAAATACACCAAGCATATAAACATCATATGCATTTTGTTGAACCCACCCTGAAATACTTTAGACAGTGCATTTTGGTATTATAGATATTAATTGCTTTTTATCTTTGGTCAAAAATAAAAATTGACCTAAGACAACACTAAATTGACTTAGATTTAGAACGGAGAGAGTAGGTAAACAAAGAACCACCTCAATGTTGTCTATGGAATTGGATCCCACTCTTTTAAAAAAAAATTAATATGCCTATTTTGTTTTCTTAGAACAAAGTAAACCTTCGGCTAACAAAATCATAATCATAAGTATTCTATTGGTCTCAATATGAAATTATTTGTACTATCTCTACCGTAGCTAATTTGTGTCAGTAAAGTATTTTCATATTTGACCACCAATATCTCTAACAATATTTTATTTTAAATATAAAATATAGCAATGAATATACTGACAAATGTCAAATCTAACGACATGAATTTTGTACTAAATATTGTATACTGATAAACAAAGTATTATATTCGTTTCCGAATGTTTGTGACCGGTTAGTTTATTTTTGAAGGAAAGAAACGTTAAATTAAAAACTGGAGGAAGTATTGGCCAAATACTTGTTTAGTGAAACGAAATATGCACACTAATCTTAAACGAACAAACTACGTACTAATTGCTGTTGCTATGTAGACATTGTACACATATTGATCGAACGATTGCAAGTTCGAATGTTCGATGCTGTGCAATTCTTGTAGTGGTTGATTGATCTGAAAATATCTTGGAGGAATGATGATGATCCGGTTGGCCTGAACCTGAACAATCCGAACACTGCAGCTACCCAGGAACGGTCACTGAGTGTGTTCTGAACCTAGCTACTTACTATGCTTGAGAGAGCGACAGCTCCCAAACGCCGACGGGAGAACCCCAGACACGGAGAGTGGCGTGACGCGGGACACGTGAAGCGCCCGGTCTAGTCGTGATCGATAATATGCATTTGCATATATACACCACTAGCTAGACAACAAGAACAATGGTTTCCGAGGTGCAAAGATGCATGCATGTATACATACATCACATCATCCTGGCAACACGACGCCACTAAACGACCGAGACGGACAGCATTATGTTTTCTATCACAGTGACGGACACTGGATCGGACAGGAACATCCATATGCACGAACAATTACAGCTCCAACGGATCACTTTAATTAGGGCGGCCCGGCCAACCACCGCTGCATGCACGGACACGGCCGGACGGTGCACATATATGCTTGGCTCGACAGCGACCGGCCGTCGGGCGACAGAGAGGCTACGGGCGCCAGCCGTACACCCAGCCGGGCAGCTGCCGCTCCCGCTGGCCGCTGCAGAACTGCATCATCCACGGGCCGGGGCGGATGCCGAGGCAGATCACCCCCTTCGTCGTCGGCCGCGCACGCGCACGCGCACGCGCACGCGCAGGCTCGTCGTAGCCGCAGTACTCCTCCTGGTCGGGCGCTTCGACGTCGTCGACGACGGCCGCGGCGTTGGAGCCGGCCGAGAAGAGCCAGCGGGTGGACGACGAGGAGGAGGACTTGACCGACGACGACGTGGACGACCTGGACTTATTATTGCCGAAGGCGAGGCGGCGGAAGACGGTGGCGATGAAGCTGACCTTGACCCACTTGAGCTTGTAGCCGCAGCAGTACTTGCCGCCGCCGCCGCTTGCAGCACCCTTGCCGCCGTGGCGCCGGGCGCTGTGGGCGCCGAGCGCCGCGCCGCGGAGGTGGTAGGAGGGCGGCGGGGTGATGGCGGCCGGCGCGGCGGCGGCCATCAGCATCCGGGACGATGAGGAGTAGGCGTCCTTGGGCGTCCCCGGCTGGGACTCCCACAGGAAGGGCACGGCGCCCGTGCCCGCGCCGTAGTAGCGGAAGGACGGGTTCCCTTGCGAGCTGTCCCGGGTGAGCAGGCGCGCGTAGAACTCGCCCTCGTGCGTGATCCGCAGCGGGCTCTGCGGCTTGCTGGGCGGCGTCACCTCGCCGCCGCGGCCGGCCGTACCGGGGCTCCGAGCGGGTGGCATCTCCGCCCGCCTTCTCTCTCGCTCGGTCCCGAAGATCGCACGGACCGGTGAGCAGCCAGTGGAAGCACGTAGTGTTGCTAGTGTTGTGGGGGTGGTTGGTTGGTAGAGACGTAGAGTGGTGGTGGTCGTCGACGTCGCCGCGGCGTGGGGATATGTGCGGCGCGATCGAGTTCACGATCCAAGAAGAACTCTCGGTGGTGAGCGAGCGATCCGATGGCGCGGTTTTATTTATACGCGGGCCGGGCCGGGGCGGGAGATCGTGCCGCTCCGTGGGTCACTTGCGGCTGATCTACGATACAGCACCGCACCTTTCCTGAGGTCGTCACGAGCTCCAACGGGGCGAGAGCTAGCGAGACGTGCGAGCGCTGATGCATGGGGCGCGCGCGCTCGTCGGCACGTGCGGACACGGAAGTGGAAGGTGAGCTGAGCTGGACACCAAGTGAGACGACGGGAAGGTGAATGCCACTGAAATGCGAGCAGCATTGTGATTTGTGTAGCTACCTGGTTGCACGCCTCCCGCCGTCTTCGGTAAGTTATTAGAGTGATAGGTTGTTCAGTCCTCGCCATCATATATATACACTCCGTATTTCGGAGGGGAGGGGGAGGGGGAGGGGGAGAGGGACAAGTCCTGGCCCTGCTGGTCCTGACCTGCACCGGCCGAAACACTGTAGCTTTGCCCAGTGATGAAAACAAAGATCAACAACAACGACATCTCATCCCGCATGCCCTATTTTTTGCAAACAAATGGTTAATATATATTCCGGCCGGGCTCAACGCGGATCTGCTGCTGGATTATTCGTTGAAAAGATCCTCGCTCGCGCATGCAAGGAATTTTGAAAAAGGCTGCTTCGGTGTTTGGTGTCAGAGCAATGAGGCAAGCAGCACAACCCGTATGTGCAATGAGCCAATGACAAAAGGAGAAGCGCCTTGTTGGTCTGGCCATTCTGGAAGCAGAATTGTACAGCATGCGTCTATAACGGATAAACAAAATTTGTCGGACAGATCTCGCATGTGAAGAGACAGCGCAAGCCAGACAACCGCGTAGACAGATAGGCCCGTTGATAAAAAAAAAAAACGTGCATCTATGCCATAATCACAACACAAATTTTTTTTAAGCTCATAAGCACAACACAACTAGCTTGCGAGAAAAATATAGGCTGTGGAATTTTGACAAAGGCCACTTGGACAAATGAACATGAGAGAAAATATGGGCCACAAAAGGCCCACATCAAAATCCTTCATCTGTGTAGGCTGATGCTTTTGGAGCTTGTTCCTATCAGCCAAGCGCAGCCAGATGGCTCGAAGAAGGAAGCTACACAAAAGATGCTCAGGCCCAGCCCAGGCTAAATTGTATAACCATCGCGGCAGTCCGCAACAGATCTACTGACTACTGTACAATGCAAATATTCCTTGGGGAGAAACTTGCTAGTGATCGTGTAGTCCTTTCTCGCTTTTTGGCCGCCTGATTGCTTCTCCTCCTGCTGCAATCCTATAGGCAGCCATGTACGAAGAAGCTAAAAGCAACAGCTCTAGTTGCAACATAAGCCGAAGCTTATATTTCTAGAATCTGGAGGCACAATAATAGGACAACGTTGTCGCGTGACCCCTTCACCTTTACCTCTTGCCTCTACTGTGACTCCAATCCCGCTGCCTCCACCGCCGTTAGCTACCGAGGTGGAAAAGATGTCGTGCCTCCTCGCCACCGCCACTGCCACCGACACTTACACCGCCCCTTGCCGCCGCCGGCGTCACCATCCCACCGTCTCGATGCGCCTCCACTCTCGGGCAGGCGACCTCCTCCCTCTGCTCCGGTGGCACAACCACCTCCCCAGCAACCCTGGACCCTAACCTTGCTGGCACGCTGCCCGTGCTTAGTAAGTCGTGGGCTGCGCGTTTGGAGGCGAGGACGAGGGGAGTTTCTGTAATAATTATTATAAGATCAAGAAGACAGAAGATGCAAGGCGGACCATGATATGAAATGGTTGGTGGGCTGGTGGGCCTCGGGTTCTCGCCACTGAAGAAAGTGGGCGTCCAGGGTGGTCCGACAACTTTCACAATCTAGTAGGCCTAGCCCGTCTCCAAGCACGGGCGGGCTTGTACGATCGCTGCAGCCTGGTTCCTCCGATGACTCCGATCCGTTCCCGTTCCTGTTCCCGCAGCCCCGCCCCAGGCTTTCCCCCTGCCGTGCAGAAAGTCACGGCGCGTGGAGTGCGCTGCCATCCTCGCGAACGGAGGAACAGGTCACAGGAGGAACGCCGTCCATTGCATTGCATGCAATCTTTTTTTTTTTTTGAATTCATTGCATGCAATCCTGCATCAGCACAAGAGCGTGAGAACAAAAGAAGAGAGACAGCATGAGTGCGCTGTAGTACCAGCGTTTTATGATTGCACGTACGTGCATCTCTAGCCGGCAGGCAGCAGCACGTAGATCTGCCGCTCCCTGCGTCGCCATGATACCAGTCACGACCCAAGCCTGTACTGTACTGTACCGCGCAGCACACGACGTATCCCTAGATCTTACTACTGTGCTGCAGCCGCGGAATAGAGGGCGGTCGTTCCGGCCGCACCCCTCTGTTTCTGTTGTGACGACGCTTATTAGGTCGTCGTCGTTTGGCCGCCAAAATTAGGCTCACTCTAGCAGCTATCTCGTCACCTAATCTTTTATCACTGTTTCAACTATTCATCTCTGGAAAACCAGTGATCTCTGGAAAAACAGTGATGGGGCAACCGGATGGAGAACGGCTGGGTGCCTGGGGTCAAAAAGCAGCAGGCTGCATGCAGTTCAGAGCCACCGGCATCGTCGTCTAGATAGATGTTCGTTGGACTTCCCACAGTACGTAGGGCTCGCGGACGTGAAGCTGGGATAACGGACCACCACCTCTTCTGTCTTCGGTCTCCACTCTCCAGGGGCAAAACATTTGCACATATCCTATATTGCTTCAGGCTGCAACTCTGGTAATAACACAGATCAAGGCGGCCGCACTGCATGTAATCTGCCACGAACCGACTTGCAGTTTGTCCGGTTAAATTTGTTTAAGCCGAAGCTGGTGATGAGTTATCAGAAACTAATGCAGTTATGCTGCTTCTACACAGATATAATTTGTTTAAGCTGAAGATGGTGATGAGTTATCAGAAACCAATGCAGTTATGCTGCTTCTACACACATATCCTATATTGCTGAAGCTGATGAGTTATAAGAAACCGATTTGCATGCTCGATATTTCATGCATGGCTCACATTGTACCAGCGTCCGGCCACCGACTGACTGACAGTTAGGAGTATGTAGGTACGTATGTGCGTATATCTGACAGCAATTCGGCATCAACGCATTCATGGCGCGCTCCATTCAAATCTGCCACAACTGCACGACCGACCTTTGACGGTTTGACCCCTCCGGTCACGTGACTATGGCTGCCTGTCAGGTAGGGCCGGCAACTTTTATTCGGGCCCGCTGCACAGTGCCACTTCTGGAAGGGCGCGCGTCCGAGCACGAGACGGGCACGTGCGCACGTCATGGCCACGAGAGCTCGTGTGCACAACACACACGGGAAGGGAATTCGTTGCCTCATGCTCTTGCAGCCTGCAGCTCCATTTGAAAATCGAAATAAAACAAACTCGGTCTGTCGGAGGTTCTGATCTCGGAGAACATTTCATTGCACACGAGATGACACAATGGGGCGAAGAAGAACCAAGCAATCATGCACCTGCTGCTGGGACTGAGAGACAATGGCTGTGTTTAGATCCAAATTTTTCCCTAAATTTTACTATGCAAAAAGAAGATTTCTCATCACATCAAAAATGCCGGCACATGCATGGAGTACTAAACGTAGATAAAATCAAAAAATAATTGTACAGTTTAGATGTACTTTGGGAGACGAATCTTTTGAGCCTAGTTAGGCCATGGTAGGACAATATTTACCACAAACAAACGAAAAGTGCTACAGTGCGCTACAGTATCGGATGTGATGTTTTTGGCCAAATTTTGACAGATTTCGCCTGCTTTTCGCCTCCACTTTTTGGATCTAAACACAGCCAATCTACAATGCCCGTGGAACCCCTGCGATCTGCCTTTTTGAACCGCCACTCCGTACGGCGCCAACAGTAACACAGATCGTCCGATCTGCATATTTAAAGTGCTAAATGTATGTATTTTTTTCTTAATAAAAAAACACGCTCCGCATTTTCACGAACAAAAAAAATGAAATCCAGTACTTTGTTGGATATAGATGAATCTGGAGAAGTTACTATCGGGGCGGATTTCATTTAATACTAACCAGTAATACGAAAGAACCCTTTTGGTGGCACTTGCATAAGGTAACGGATATGCCTTTAGTATTTGTAATACCTACGATGGAAATAAACGTTGTCTCTTTACAGCAAGCCTTGATCAGTTTGTTGAAAAAAAAAACACAAGAAACGAACTCGCAACAAGCACTCGAAGCAAAAAAAAAAAAAAAAGCTGCCAGTCGAATTGGACACTACTGTCTGCGGGGTCTGGGCAGATTCTTGCCCATCTACTAGGACGTAGCTCTGGCCATTTTATTTTACCATCGAGACACACGGATCAGCTCATCGGCCCCGGGCCAAGGTCCCCCAGCCCGGCGGAGCGGGGGAGCGCGGGCACGGGCGAAACGAAACGGCCGGCTGCCGTGCAGCAGAGCAGCCAGTTCTATTCTGCAGCACCGCCACCCTCTTTCCTCCGCTCGCCACACAAGTAGAGCAGCCGGGGGCGGGACGGCGTCGGTCGGCGTCTCGGCGAGTACTTTTGTTTACGGCTCCCCACGCCGCGCCCGCGGCCGCTACGGACAACCCAGAGAGCCGAAAGCCCGCGTCGCTCACTCACGGGCGCGCCCACCCGTCCGCGGAGACAGGACAGGACACCCTCACGGCCCCCGCGCCCCCCGCTCCACTTCACGGATCACTCTCCCTCAGTGCAGCCCCGCTCTCCCCCACTCTCCTGTCTGTGTCCTCGGGCGGCCGCGATGGCGGGCGTGGCGGCGCAGCGCGCCGTCGCCGTCCCAGCGGGGCGCGGCGGCGAGGAGGAAGCGGCGGCAATGCGGGGGCGCGGCGAGGTCGACACGTCGTCGCCGTTCCAGTCCGTGCGGCAGGCCGTCGACCTGTTCGGCGGCGGGGCGGCCGCCGTCGTCTCGCCGTGGAGGCACCCGCAGGCGCCGCCGCCCGTCCAGCTCCGCCCAGAGGTCAGTCTCAGACAGTCCTCCCGACCCCGAGCTGCCCGTCCCGTTGCCTTTTCCGTGTTGCGGGGTTTAGTTTATGCAAAAGCGCGGCCAAAGGTGGTGGTGGGTTGCGGTGGCACTGGCACGCCGTGCTCGCGCGCCGCCGCCGCCGCACCGCTTTCTCGCATCCTTTTTCGAAAGCGCTTTCGCATTTCGCCGTCGGTTTTAGCTCGAGGCCGGCCGCGCCTCTGCGGATTCCAAGTGCGAATCGATTCGTGCCGCGAGGGGGGTTCCTCCCGATTCGCACGGTGCTGTTCCAGTGCCGTCTCCCCCCTGCTGCTGATGTTAGCAGCAGTATGTTTCTGCTTTTAATTCGAAGGCCATCCGTCCCGAGCAGCACGAGATCCTTTTCGGCGGCGGAGTTGGTTGGTGGTGCCATGGTCCTCCGGGCGACGGTGACACGACGGTGTGGGCGCCTGCGCCTCCTCCTGGTATCAATCTGGAGCCGAAAGGAACCAAATGCATCGTGGCATTTACTCCCGGCTAGCTGGCCTCTTCGGCCCGACATTGGGTGGAATAAAGCTCCACTATTTAGATCTTTGACGTTGTTGCGCCATGAATTATGAGCAGTCCGCGGTGTTATCAACCTATCGCCTTGCACTGTTGCACGTCGACGACCTGTTGCGAAATTACTTGTAGTATGTGTGGAACAGATGAGTGAAATCCATGGGGAGGTTGACTGCAGAACAGGATGTGAAGGTGGACCTGGCTAGGGGGAGATGAATTACTATAGTTCATTAGAGTGGGTTGAAATAATTTGACTAATGTCACTAACCTGCCGCTGTTGGTGCTTAATTGAGCTATTGTTGCAATGCACATAACCGGTTTTTTTTCATCCTCAAAAAAGATGGCCATGTTTTTATGGACATTTTTTTTCCCAATAGACTTGCCCTCAAGACAATTTGATCTGGACCCCGTTTTGTCACAAGTCACAACTGGGAGGAAGTTGTGTCTTTTGAGTCTAGGAGGAAAAAAACTACTCCCTCCGCCAGATATTACATGGCGTTGCGACGTGTATTTGCTTTGTTAGTTGACCAGCTCCCTCTGGTCTGAGAGAGTAGTAAGCTATTGGGCATTGTATTCAAGGTATGTGAAGACTTACTGTTAATATACCATCTAATAATACAGGTGCCATTGTGGAGGTGCTTAAACCACAGTACAGGAGGCGGTGCCGACAGACAATTTGGCATTAGCTGATCATGTGAGGAATCCAAGGATAACCTTAGATAGGACGTGGGTAACACTGGTGCATTAGACTATGTGCAGTGGGTTGGGTAAATGGATTGTCTATACACTGTAGCGACACTGTTCACAGAGAGAGAGGTAGTTGGAATAGTAGATACACAATGCATTTATATATCCTGCTGCACGTAGTCTTACTAGCTGGCCTCTCTAGATGCGTGCATGGCAGCACTGGAGCACCGAGGAGTACGTTTTTTTAGTCAAATACGCAAGAGAGCTGCGTATCACTTATATTAAGAAGAAAAGGGATTAAAGAAACCCATACAAACACACACAGCCCCACACTTCCAAACACTACAACTTATCACCCATGCTACAAAAAAGAGGACCAAAAACATCCACGCAGTCAGCTGTCCTCCCCCGAGGGCAGGCATCGGGCAAGAGGTGAGAAAGGCCCTTTGCCCCAGCCAGCCAGGCACCACTGCTTCAAATCATCTAAAGAGTAGGCTAGCAGGGCCGTCCGATTAGGAGAAGTCCCCTCAAAAACACACATATTCCAAGGAGTGCGAAGTAGCCTTAAAATTTAAGTTGGAGTTACTTGTTGTCACTGTTGCAATTTGTTTTATGTTGCCCTTTGCTATTTGATTGGCATTGATTGCCACGTCCTTCAGAATACCAAGGATATTTCAAAAAACATTTTATTGTTCACCTTCGCATTAGATGCCCAACTTTTTGATTTTTCAACATATTTCTTCAAAGGAAGTGTTCTCCCTATGTTAAATACCTGTATTCTTATTATGCAAATCTATATTCTTATTCTGTTCATGGACACCATTCTTTCAGCAAGAAGAACTTATGAAAGTTGAGGAACAAACAGTGAAGCTGGAGATGGAACTGTTTGTCAAGGAAAAGGAAACATTCAAGGTCTTGAAAGAACTACAGGAAACAAAGCAGGTTATTGATGGCTTGAAGGTACAAATAGAGAAGGCAACAACGGAGGGCACAAATGCTGCAAAAGTTCATGCTGATACGGGGAAGGTACATCCACTTCCTTCTATGGAACAAAAATCCATTAGCCATACGGGGGCGCCAATCCAGAGCACAAAAGGTGCACAGTCCCCATTAGCCACATTGATCAAGCTGAACCAGGCAAAAGCATTCCTTAGCACTGATACTGTCAACACGTTAAAGAGTCAGATAGAGAAGGAAAAAGGATCACTTGAGAAAACCCGTGAAAGTTTGCAATTGAACCTAGGAAAGGCTTCGTCATTAGAAGCAGATTTGACCAAAGCTGTTGCACAGCTGCAAGCAGTAAAAGCCCCACAACCTGTCCTTGAGCCTTCTGAAATCTGGTTGCAGATGAAGCACTTGAATGCTGAGAAAGCGAAGCACAAGAAGGTTTCAGAGGATTTAAAGAACGAGGTATGCGAATTAACAGCTGCAATCGAGCACACGAGGTCCAAGACGAAGACCCTGCAGTTCAGAATCGTCATGGCCGAGAAATTGAAGGAAGCTTCGCAACGTGGAGAAGCTGTTGCGCTTGCAGAGATGAAAAAACTGAGCAACGGGCAGGACCTGAACGCTACTACTTCCGATGTCACGCTCTCAGCTGAGGAGCACTCTGTGTTTGTGCTCAAAGCACAAGAAGCGGACGGCGCCTCCAGGAAGAAACTCGATGCAGCAATGCAAGAGCTAGACCAAGCGAACCAGTGCAAGCTGGAACTCTTGGAAAGAGTAGAGGAAGCAATGTCAGCTGTTGAGACGAGCAGGAAGGCTCTGGAAGAGGCCCAGAAGAGGGAAGAATCAGCAAACAAAGCAAAGGTAGCAGCTGAAGAGGCGCTCCGGAAACTGCGGTCAGACCAAATCATCCAGAACTGGCGCCCGATCAGCGGCGACTCTGTGAAATTCAAAAACACGGCGGTGACGCACCGGAGAGCAGGCTCTGGGATCTACGACGTGAACGGCCTGAGCCTGGTGACCACGGGGCCCAAGAACGTGAAGACGGTGTCCATCGGGCAGATCCTGAGCATGAAGCTGGACCGCGAGCTTGAAACCACAAAGACCATGAACACGAAGAAGAAGGTCTCGCTGGGGCAGATCCTGAGCCAAAAGTACGAAGTGTTCTCTCCGCTGAGGATAGACCACGACGGCGCTTCCCGAAAGCAGTTCCAGCCGAAGAGGAAGAGGAGGATGGGGTTCGTCGTGTATGCGCTGCTGCTCGCGAGGCAGAGGAATAGGAAGAGGCAGACTGCCTCCTACACTCACGGGCTCATGGCGGATTCAGCTAGTTAGTTTTGGTACTCAGCTGTACTGTAGTCTTTTATATACGGAGTACTTTATTATTAAGAGATCAGAATAATTGTTACCTGTGTAAATATAGTTAGACCTATCTACGAACAATATCGCAACTTTTAGCAGCTACTCCCTGTTCCGGCCACAATTTTGGTGTTGAAGGTCAGGGCCACGTAAAAAGTACTTAGAATAATTGACCGCCTGGCCGGAGAGTACATCGCATACCTGATCGGCAGCGAGCATGATGGTGTCCGTCGACCGTCGAAGCAGTGTTATTGATTCGGGATGATTTCGTGTCCGTCGTCTCATGGGGTCATATGCCAATCTTTGCACAGCTCCTTCTCAATGGTCAATGCCATGCCAGATTGCATAACTGATCATGCATTGATCCATCATCCATGCCAGATTGCCAATGATGGGCGTTCTGCATCTGCAAAGCCCAGGCGCACGATACCGATCGTCCGTTCACACCGCGTGTTCGGTGTTTCGCGCTTCGCCGTATGAACTCCGCCGCCGCCTTCGGCAAATAGAGTCTGGGACTCCCGCCTCCCAGATACAAGTACGCGCGCCTGTGGAGGGCTCGCCGGCTCGGCGTCGGCCGTCGGCGCCGCGGCGCCGGCGCCTATCAAGGGAGCGGAACGCGTGGCTGTCCGTTGACGGTGCCGAGGTCACCTCGGTGAGGGATGGACCGCTGCAACCAGGCCGCGCCTCTTGCTGGGCCAAATGCTGCCAGTACTCACTAATGGGCTCACGCATCATCTGTCCGCGAGGTACCTCTCTCTTTTTCTCTTTTTCTCATGTCGTGCATGTCCAGGGACGAAAATGTCGATAATTTTTTTCTCAAATATTCATATTTATGAAAATAAAAAACTGAATAATACAACTATAATTTTCAACCAAATATGCTATGGAGAGAATGAAAGAAAAATTGTTGGGAACTATAAACAAGCAAAGGAAAAAACTGTGAAGATAATGTGAAAATCAATCAAAAAGGAAGACAATCACTATAAAAACATATACAGAAAAAAACTATGAATTGAAAAATTAAACCAAGTCAAAAAATATAATAAAGTAAAGGAAATAACCAAGATAATGTGATTTGTTCTTCAAAATTTTTTTTCTTGACCATTATCTATAATTGATTAGTCACATCTTAAATCTCTTTATTGTGCTATTAAGACAAACCTAAATCATAATGCCATTTGTGCGCTATCACCTACTCATGTGTTGGTCCATGCACTGCTATTTTCACCAAGCCCTTTGCTATGTGCTTGGTGTTCTTGGAGAAGCCTATACCCTAGCCGATGATGCTTCATGGTGGTAGATAGAATTAAGGTTATAGGAGAAAGATGAAAATTGAGGCTCATATGAAATGGAAATGAGCGAGAGATGGAGGGGTAAGAAGGTGCCACATTTCACAATTGCGGTTTGGATGATGACTTAGAACAATCGATCTGTATAACATGTGGGCCGGCCCGTGTGACGTTGGATTGTCACGTGGAACATACCTAGGATATGCTTACGTTAGAAGGTCGTGTAACCATTTTTAATAGTTTGTTTTTTCCGAGTGCTTGTATTTGCCATAGAAAGCAAAGCTGTCGAGATCGTAGATCTTAAGTTGAATTAGAGGTCATTAGGTAAGATTGGAATCATATAAAAGTAAACATCAAATCATAGAAATGAAACCTGAGATTCTGCTAAATAGAATCATAGAATCATCCCTATTTACGGCGTGAATTTGTAAAATCGAACAACAAAATAAAGATTTTAACAACCATAATTCAGAGAGGAAGTGTGAACTCAGACAGTACTCCAAGGAGACAAAACGAATATTTCCTCCCATTTTCACCCTAGGCCCATGAAACAGGCAGTCCGCTGATGAGCCCACTTACCTCCACCTTTGTTCGGCCCACGCGTCATCCAGGAGCCCAACGAGTCCGCTACCCGCGCACCAGCTACCAGGCGCGTACCGGAGCGCGCGAAAACCACCTTGTTCCCGCTACACCGCGCCCCATCTCCCGCCAAAACGCTCCCTATCGTCCCAGCTTTTTACCCCCAAATCCAAACCCAGCCGCCGCGCCGCCTCTGCCATTCCCGCGCGCCAACCGGCCGCCCCCTTCCTCTAGCAGCCTCGCTCGCTCTCTTCCGGTGCGCTCCGTCTCCGAAGCCGCAGGCAGCCATGGACGTCAACGAGGAGGCCATGGCGGCGCACAAGCGCGCCTTCCTCGACTTCCTCGACCAAGATGTAAGTCCCCTCGCCGTTCCTAAATCCGCCGCCGCCGCCGGTTAGCCGAGTTCTTGCCTGATGTTCTCGCATGCCTCGGCAGGTCGGGAAGGGCGTGTACATGCAGGCCGTCCGCGACATGGTCCAGAACAAGCGCCACCGCCTCATCATCGGCATGGACGACCTCCGCAACCACAACCTCGACCTCGCCCGCAGGTGTCCCCCCGCCGCCATCTTCTCTTCGTCTCTCGCTCGTGCGTGTATGATATTCTGCTGGGCTTAGCTCCTGGCTGATGCGGTTTCCCCATTGCGTGTGGACAGGGTGATCCGGACCCCCGGGGAGTACATGCAGCCGGCGTCGGACGCGGTATCGGAGGTGGCCAGGAATCTGGATCCCAAGTTCTTGAAGGAAGGGGAGCGCGTGATGGTCGGCTTCTCGGGGCCGTTCGGCTTCCACAGGGTCACGCCCAGAGATCTCATGTCCTCCTTCATAGGAACCATGGTCTGCGTGGAGGGTATCGTCACTAAATGTAATGATTCGACTCTCCCTTTGGACAAAATGACCGCATCATCGTTATTATGGCTCTAATTGGATCATGCTCTTCTGAACAAGCTCAATTCCAATAGCATTATTGTAGCTGGTGGAGAGAAATTGCGTGTTTGTTCATATGGTACCTTTGTGGTAAAGATAAACTACAACACAAAATGGGTAATTCTGTCCTTATTAACTTTGTCTCAGTAAAAGCTGAAATTGGAACCTATTATTCTAAAAGCTGAAATTGAAACACAATATCAGAATGTCTGAGATACTTGAATTTGCAATTGAACTTTAGTATTGACTTGCTTTTGTTCATCACTTATGATGTGCATATAGTGTACTAATTTGATGTTAACTAGTACTTGGTTTATCAGATCGTTGCTCTGCGCATCAGCAATTTGCTAATACATAAGCATAGATAGATGCACGAGATTGCTACTGAAGTACCACTACACCTTAACTCCTTAAGTGATCATATCATTTTTTTCTCTCCTGA
Organism: Paspalum notatum; assembly: GCA_022530915.1. Taxonomy (NCBI): domain Eukaryota; kingdom Viridiplantae; phylum Streptophyta; class Magnoliopsida; order Poales; family Poaceae; genus Paspalum; species Paspalum notatum. The sequence goes on from CM039692.1 coordinate 34,653,183, forward strand.
AAACAGGTTCTTTGGTGAGGCCAAAAGTTGTTAAGAGTGTTCACTTCTGCCCTGTAACTGGGGCCTTTCTCTCGCGTGAATACAGGGATATCACTTCTTTTGTAGGCTTGCCTACTGGCTCTGTTTATCCAACAAGGGTATGCTCTTATTGTTTGCTCTTTGCAACAATTCTATTCATTAAACCCCTTTCGTACTGTGGTTTTAATGCTGCTAAATCTTGAATGCCTAGGATGACAATGGTAACTTGTTGGTCACCGAGTATGGAATGTGTGAATATAAAGATCACCAGACATTGTCCATGCAAGAAGTGCCCGAAAATTCTGCACCTGGACAACTCCCAAGAACTGTCGATGTTATTGTCGAAGATGATCTTGTAGATTGTTGCAAACCAGGTGATCGTGTCTCGATTGTTGGTGTATACAAGGCTCTTCCAGGGAAAAGCAAGGGAAGCGTTAGTGGTGTGTTCAGGTTAGTTCAGCTATGACGATCACCAAAGCTAGCTTCAACTTACCTATTTCTGATATATTGATGTAGTTTCGTATAATATGCCTGTAGAACTGTACTTATCGCAAACAATGTATCACTTCTTAACAAAGAAGCAAATGCACCTGTTTATACCCGGGAAGATCTAAAGCGGATGAAAGAAATATCAAGGAGAAACGACACATTCGATTTGCTGGGAAACTCACTTGCTCCATCCATTTATGGTCATCTGTGGATAAAGAAGGCAGTGGTACTATTGATGCTTGGTGGTGTTGAGAAGAATCTAAAAAATGGAACTCACTTGAGAGGGTAAGTGATATTTCAGATAACTACAGATGCATGATTTTGTTGAGTGCATTTTATTTATTTATATCTGTTTTTTTTTGCATGCAGAGATATAAACATGATGATGGTTGGAGATCCTTCAGTTGCCAAGTCCCAGCTTCTAAGAGCTGTCATGAACATTGCCCCTTTGGCTATCTCAACAACTGGGAGGGGTTCATCTGGTGTTGGTTTGACTGCTGCTGTGACTTCTGATCAAGAGACAGGTAAATTGTGCAACTGTACTTAGCACATTTGTCTTCTTATTCCTGTAAAAGCCATGTAACAAATTTCTGTTCAGGGGAAAGAAGGCTTGAGGCAGGTGCCATGGTTCTTGCTGATCGTGGTGTTGTCTGCATTGATGAATTTGATAAAATGAACGATCAAGACCGAGTTGCTATTCATGAAGTTATGGAACAACAAACTGTAACCATTGCAAAGGCAGGAATACATGCCTCCCTAAATGCAAGGTGTAGTGTAATTGCTGCAGCAAATCCAATATATGGAACTGTAAGCTCTTAGCACCTCTTGCCCTTGTTCCATAAGCATGTTCCACTTGTTTGTTTGATGTTCCTGACCATAATTTCTGGCTGCATGACAGTATGATCGATCATTGACTCCAACAAAGAACATTGGGCTTCCAGATTCACTGCTCTCCCGTTTTGATTTGCTTTTTATTGTTCTCGATCAAATGGACCCAGAGATTGATCGTCAAATTTCTGAACATGTTGCGCGGATGCATAGATACTGCACTGATGATGGAGGTAGCTTTCCTGTCCTAAAGTTGATTAGATTTGTTTCCCAATTGTCAATTCTTCCATTTTTTTTCCAGTTGGTTGATATAAAAAAAACTTGTAAACTGCAGGAGCAAGGTCTCTTGATAAAGCAGGATATGCTGAAGAAGATGATGGCGATGCTAATGCAGCCATTTTTGTTAAATATGATAGAATGCTCCATGGGCAGGATAGAAGAAGAGGCAAGAAAGCCAAGCAGGACAGGCTAACTGTCAAATTTCTGAAGAAATATATACATTATGCGAAAAACCTTATTCAACCAAAGCTCACTGATGAGGTAACCTTTTCCAATCCTGCATACAGAGCCATACAAAATTTGTGGAGGTATTGATTTCATATAAAAGTTACCTCGAATGAGTACAGTATCATATGGGTGTGCATTAACATAACATCCATGTTATTGTCATCCCAAGAGTAGAGTTGGATGTACACTGAAATTCATGCTCCACATGAGAGACAACAATCTTATGTACAACATGGATCTCAGTGCACATCTACACATAAAATGATTCTGCATATGTGCCCCTCGCCTTTGGGGTGAGAAAAGTATTATCAGTAAGTGTTTGCAGACCTCCAGGTCTGAAACCTTTGCAGAATTTGGAGTTTGTATGATACTAAATACCCTTGTGAACAGCTCCATCTCTAGGAAATATCTTGAGCTAGTAATGACCAGCTCCAAAAATTCTTGGAGCTAGAGCTTTGCCAAACAGACCCTTGTGTCCATTAAAATGCGGCCTTGTGGGGTTTGCTACCTTTTTATTCCTCTTCAATGCAGTCCCTGTATTTCAATGCTTCATTGTTTGTTTTCTCTGTTCAAGAAAGGGAATGTCTTTATTACATAACAGAAAGCTCTCCCTTCAGATTATATGATTGAAATTCTTCTGCTACTACAGGCATCTGATCATATTGCAACTACATATGCTGAGCTCAGGGATGGTACTGCAAATGCAAAGGTCTGACTCAATCATGGCTGTCTGCTATCTTGTTGATGCTATATGTTTATGGTTCTCATTTGTTCATCTGCACATTTAACAGTCCGGTGGAGGTACACTTCCAATTACAGCAAGGACATTGGAAACAATAATTCGTCTGTCTACTGCTCATGCCAAGATGAAATTGAGACATGAGGTATTTTGTTTATTCCAGAAGCAACCTAACCACATAAAGAGCTCTCTGGATGAACCACATTACCAGTTTATTTGCTCATGACTTTCCTTAAATTTCGTCACGAAGTCAAGCAATTTCCCCATTTACAGTTTGATTTTTTAGAAGGATAGCTGAGCCATTTGTCCTTGAAGATCTGATCATGGCAACCATGTCTTGTGTTGCAGGTTCTGAAATCTGATGTTGAGGCTGCATTGCAAGTTCTAAATTTTGCAATATATCATAAAGAGTTGACTGAGATGGAAGAGCGTGAACAGAGAGAAATGGAGATGAAGCAGCAAGCTGATCATGACGCAGTTGCAAATGGTGAAGCTGCGGATGGGCATGGAAGGTGATCTTCCAACTTTATCCATTGTCTAAAGTGTATTTCTTGTCCAATCTATGCCTTTTGTTTCTCTTGTTTTTTTTTACATTATCTTAGTTCATGTTCCTATAATTCTGAATTTTATTCATCCAAAAATATCTGTACTTTCACAGCTCTGGAAACGATCCAATGGACGTGGATGTAGGAAACACGTCAAATGATCAGGATGTTCCTGCAGAGAGGTTACTCCATAAGCTGCAAATATGAACCTTCAGCTTTAGTTATTTTTTGTATCTTTACACCTAATCCTTTGCTGCCCTTGTTTTTGCGTAACCTGCAGAATTGAAGCATTTGAATCAATTCTGGGTCAGCACGTTCTGGCAAATCATGTAGATCAAATGTCAATTGATGAAATCGAGCAGACAGTTAATAGGGAGTCAGCTGCACCTTACACTAGGCGCCATGTCGAGTTTATTCTGGAGGTATGAAAAAAAGTTTTCTTTAGAGCTCGTAACATATAGCTAAGAATGCCAGTTGCATTAAAATTTTCTTCTACTTTCAGAGGATGCAAGATGCGAACAGGATAATGATACGAGACGGTGTTGTTCGAATCATATAACTATATTACTACCAGGACTGTTTAACAGTGAATCGGCCGATCCTGCTGTGTCACGGTGGCTTGTGTGAGTTCAGCTGAAGCTTCCAATCTGTAACCAACTTATTTGTTGAAGTATTTTTTTAGTTTATCACCAAGGATTGAGATGATCGTTTGGTACCTTTTAGTTCCATTCCATGTAAGTGTACCATTATCTGACCTAGTGATATTTAGTGCCCAATCATGTCTGGTTGTGTTTGGGTTTACTTTACTTGCAACTTATTTTAGCTGCATTTGACGACTAAAATGCCAATGAGCTGAGCTGCCACACACTATAATAGGCTGTGGGTAGGCAATGGCGCATGGAATGGTGGAATTTGATCTGGTTCTGTACTGGGTTGGAAATGTGAGGCTACATTCAGTTGTAAAATGTGAATGCCAACTCTTAAATTCCATTCTCGTTGAAAGGCTGCTTTGTTTGCTGCATTACAAACTTGACTTGAGTAGTGACTACTGAGCAGTGACTGAATTCCCAGTCATGATAACCAGCCGCTTGGATGGTTTTTTAAAAAAAAAATGAAAAAAGGATCAAGTATCTGGCAGTTATGATAATCAGCCACTTTGAGCTTCAAATACCTGGCCAGTTGCAATGACAGCCGTGCCTCCCTTTGGCCAAATTTCTCATCAAACAAACTACAAACGTGATAGACGAGTCCTGTAGACAGTGAAATAATGTCGAATGCATTAAATTCGTCAGGCTCGATGAACCTTGATTTCTCTCAGAACCAACAACATCGGCCGGGGTATCACGTGCGGTGTGTAGCAGGCCATCTTGTCTCTTTGACTCATCTGTACAAGGTACTTGAAGCAAAATCTCAGATACCCTGCTGAGGGCTTCATTGCCATCAGAGACCTGAAGCCACGATGATAAACGCAACTCGGCGCGTCGCACGCACTGTGGGGAGTGGAACGGTACTGACTACTGACGATGCGCGTGTCGTCTTCCCCGCAGACAACACCACACAGAGACCGTAGTAGATCAGCTGCAGGAAACACGCGCACTGTCCATCGATGGTGGACGGCTCAGCGGCCGCCGCCCACCGGACCAGACTGGAGGGTATGGCCGTATGGGTATCTGTTTATTTCATGAACGACCGACGAGCACTGCTCATGTGCAACCGGCCGTGACATTCTCAAGATTTACCACCTCCTTATGCGCATCCTCCACTCCAACGAGTACGCCTGCGAGCGTGGGCCGGGACCAGCTACTGACACCGGGCCTCAAAACTGCCACACGCATTGTACACCACCTGCAGGCTGTGCCTGTCTGTGTGCCTCTCGGCTTCAACCCTTCAACCCTCTTCCCCTTGCCGCGCGCCGTGCCGATGCCGTGCATTGCATGCGGCGTCCACCAGCGTACGCCGCCGAGTGGCTGCACTGCTCAGATGCGCCATGCATGCACGGCTGCGGCTCAGCTCGGCTCGTGGCACAGCCAGTGCCGGCTTTCTCCCGTACTAACATTACTTGTACCCGGTTATAAAAAAAAAAAAACATTACTTGTACCCGTATAGGAAATTAGGAATAGGAATACACACTACACAGACCGTTGCCTGATGCTGCTGAATGTACGAACGCAACAGCATCAACCAGCAACACAGCCAACACTGCTTACAAACAGCTCTCAAAGCACCACCGAGAAAAAAAAAGGGCCCATCTATCCGAGAAAGCGAGTTTTTTTTTTTTTTTTTTTTTGAGCTCGAGTGGCCAAGAATGGCATAGACCGAATCATATGAACAATATGGACAGTACGCCGGGGCAAGCAGCCGCAGCAGCTTTCTTCACCGCGGCGCCCTGCCCTCTCTGCCTGCCTCGTGGTAGGGCCGCGGCGTACTGCCCGATCCTCAGCGACGCGCCGATGCGCGAGGGGCCAGGCGACGCAAAGCGCTGCGCACACGGCGCGCGGCTCGCAGACACGCGCAGGCGGCCGTCCCCCCCGCCAGCGCCAGCAGGCCGCGGTAGGCCAGGCCACACCGCGCGATGCCTCGCGCGCACCGCCGCGTCGGTCCAAGGGCGCGCGCGCACCCGTGCCACCGCGAGGCCCACGCGCGCACACGGGTGCACGGGCACGGACGGGGCGCGCATGCAGGCGCAGCGCTGGTCGTCAGCAGCACGCGCGCCGGCGTCGCCGGGCAGGCGCGGCACCGCTGAGAGGCCGCTCGCCTCGACGCCGTTCAGGCCGGGGTTGGTTGTTCCCGCGCCGAGCCGAATTGAACGGGTTGTGGTGCGTGGCGACGCGGGCGCACCCGTCACGGCATGTAGAGCTGGTCCCGGCACTTGCAGCGCCACGCCTCCGGGTAGTACTCGGTGGTGACCAGCACCCCCGGCGGCACGGACACGTGCACCGGGTAGCAGGGGCTGCAGCTGCCGCACTTGGACGTGCACCGCGGCGGGTGCGACCCCGGCCCACCCGACAGCAGCCGCCGCCGGCCGCCGTAGACTACTAGTAGCTCCTGCACCGGCACCTGCATATCCACACACACGCGCGAACTCAAAGTAAGCAGCAGTTCCGATCGAGAGCACGGCGGTGGTCCCTGCCCTACGATGGCGCTGATTGCCCCAGTAATCAATGGAGGCGATCGATGCACGGGCAGCTGGGACGTGTGGACTGGTCAGTCGGCGCCTCGGCGGTGGGCCAGCGCACCCCCGCCGCCGTGGAAGGGCTGTCGGGCGGACGCGCGGCGTCGGCGATCGACACCGCCGGCGCCCGGCGGGCGCGCGGAGGGCCCTTTTCCGATCACCCTATGCATGATGATCGTCTGCGGCTGGCTCATGCGCAGCAGCTGCTTGGGACCGTACGTGCGATTTCGACATGTCACCAGCTGCTGCTGCTGAAGTTCTGAGCCTGCGCCTAGCGGGAAGCGGCCATGCGCAAGGAAGGAGACGCCGAGATGCACGATTGCACGCGCGTGTGAGTGAAAATGGTGCTCTTCCCAGCTCTACGAAGCACTTGCATGGAGCCACGGACGCAGCAGTGTTGTGTGAATGAAACGAGCTAGACGGGGGAACGCTGCACGCACCTCAGTCTCAGTCAACAACACCTGACCACCGGGATGGGCTCCCGCTGCCGCTGCCATCGTCCTCCGCCCCAAATCTGTTCACGGAGAAGAAGCAACTGGAGCCAGTGAGGAGCAGCAAGTACAGCATTGCGCTAGGAAAGGCGAAACTGCAGCGGAGCACACGCGCCGCTACATCTATCCCTATCCTCTTTCTCTCAAGTAGCGAGCCGCAAACTGAGAGAAGAGAAGAGAACCCACGCAGAGCTGCAAATGAAACGCAACAAGAGAATCTCTGCACTGTACTTGCATTCCAGTCCAGCAACGAACGCACGAGATGGATGAGCCCTTTTTCTAAATAAATATTCTCAGAACATATAGATTATAGTAGAACTTTTTTTTGGCGGTACGATTTCGGAAGACGAGCAAAGCGAAGCTATCTTTGTGCAGAGAGAAGAGTGTCAAAGAAATCGGCTAGTCCGTCAGCTCACCCGAAGCGAGCGCGCCGCCGCCGCTTATAGTCTCCGGCCCCGTGGCCATGCGGCGGCTGCCGACGAGCAAGCAGAGGGAGACGACGAGGGCAGCCGCCACCACGACGCCGAGCGTCCGCGCGGAGCTCCACCTCCTCGGCCTCCCCATGATGAGCAATGGCATTGGCAGCAACACCTGGACCGCGCGACCTCACGCTGCCCGGAAGAAGACGGCAGCCGGTCGGGTTCGCCTGGGAGGCTGGGAGCAGGCTAGCTTTGAGCCGCTAGCGCGATCTGAGCTTCGGTCGAGTGGTGATTGGCGAAGGAAGAGAGCAAGGAGGCCGCAGGCAGGCAGCGGCCAAATGCGGAGGAGCCGAAACCCGCAAGGGAAGGGAACTGGAAGCGGCCGGGGGCGCGGAAGAGGGGAGGACACACGGGGACGAGGGCGGTCTGGGGGATAGATGAGGACGATGACGCGCGGACGGACGGACGCGACGCGAGGGTGGGGTGGTGCCTGCGTGCCCTGCCCCCGCCCGGCCGGTGTCGCCCGCACTGTAGCCGCATCACCCACCGGCCTCGCACTCCAGCTCCCCCGGGGCAGCTGATATACTAGCAGGCCAGGGAGCCGACGGGGTTCCGGCGGCACGCACGGTGAAATTTAATTACGGAGGCGTCGGCGCACGCAAAGCAGGCGTACGTGCGTGACGCGCGCGCGCAGGGGGCCAGGCCAGGACGTGTGTTGTTGCAAGCGTTGTGCGCGCTCTCCTCTCCTCTGGAGCGCGGTCGGCCTGCCACCTACTAAAATCGCTTGTACGACGGACCCGCTTTGCGTGCGCTCCGTAGAACGTGGACTTCTTCCGCGCGGGTTTCTTTTCTTCTTCTTTTTTTCTTCCCCCTACCAGAACGGGACGCACTCCCGCTAGCTACCCGTAATACACCTGTAATACTTACTTCGGGGATCACGTTTCACCTGTAATACACACCAGTAACTGGGAGAAGCTGCTAGAATAATAATGCGAAAATTTCACACGAAAGGGGCAGTACAGTACAACTCATCGTGAAACTAATTTTCTGTGCTCTCCGGTGCTTCTGTCTTTCTCACGATCGGGAGGAACAGGGTGTGTGTGTGTGTGTGTGAGAGAGAGAGAGAGAGAGAGAGGATTCAGAGGGCGATCTTTTTGGTTCTTGCACGGGGTTAACACAGGGACGACAGACATGGCCCATGGACCACCCGGTTGCATGTGTGCGCACGCAGGGACACTGTGGTACTTACCAGGCTTGCGCCACGCATGTTAATGGCCGCTGGCTGCCTCTCTGCCTACCGCGGGTGGTCCACGGCGAGCGAGGCCGCGCGCGAGCGCGAGAGTGGCAGCCGACCGCGACAAGCCAATGGCCCCCGGTCGTCGCCGTCCTCCCTCGTCCTCGTCCTGGGGTCCGGCGACTGCCGATTGTTCTGCAGCAACCTGTTGGATTCGACAGAGATTGGGCGACGTGGAATGGAACGGGACGGCGAGGCGCGGATTCAGTTGCGCGCGCGCCTCTCTGGCTGCGCTGCGCGGCGAGCGCGCCATATATGGTCGAGTTCATCCTCAGTCAGTCCATCATACTGATGAAGAAATCAGGTGGTTGTTGGGGGGTTTAATCCCTGCGCCCCTGATGTGGCGCGCTTCAATGAATACCGTCTCGTCGATCTCTCTGCGAGTGCGAGTGCACGTAAGTAGGGGGTGGTTCTTGGGGCAGGCAGTGGGCTCACTGGCTCAGCGGAGCAGCTAGCAGTAGGTCCTCGGTCACTTTCCTCGCCCTGCTAATGGTGGTCTGGGCGAGCTCGTCGCTCATGGGTTCTCGTTGTCACGCAGGGCCCTGTTCGGGTGGATGCTTGCTACCCCTACTTGGCGGATCCGATCGATCGGCGCAGCGGAGATGGCGACGCGGGTGGGGCCGTGTTGAATATCTGTTCGCTAAACAGTACTGCTAGTACTGATTAGCGGTAGCTGGTAGGGAGGAACGATTTTGATCGGTTATCGATCCTCGGTCGCGCCGAGATCGACGCCGTTCTTCTTCCTCCTCGCAGTCCCAGCTGTGATTTGGTACGATGAGAGGAGCGGGCCATGATGAGCTAGCAGCCGGGAGGATTCTGAGGCGGCGAATCTGAATCACAGATGCCTGGCAATCGAGCGTCGCGCCGATCGCGTCACGCGATCTGCCATTTCATCGGCTAACCGCTGCTCACGCATCTCCATGGTGGCTCAAGTTTTCGAACCGACCATCTGAGATTCTGAGTATCTGACTCTGACCGGTCGCCAGAGCCGCCGTGAAAGCATTGCATGCATGCATGACCAAGCAACGGCCGGCCATGCATGCGTATGCTCCATTGGCCAGTCAGTTCAGCTGGAAGAAGAGGCCATGGCCATGCATGGGAGTTGGGACGCGAAACAAAGCCGAAGCGCCCGGCACACGTTTGCTCAGACGCTTGCTTTTGCCCCGCCTCCTGGATGCGTGCCGTCCTGTCCGGCCGTCCCTTCACCGGCCATGCCCTGCGCCTGCCGCCTGCCCCTGCCCTTGCCTGCGCGCGCACTGGCCTTGTTCGTCTTCGAGCTCCCACTCCGCAACTCCCAGGGAGAATGCTTCGGCGAGTGACTGCACCGCACCGGTCACGTAGTTACGTCCATCGACTCGATCGAGTAGCCCCATGCACGCTACGACGTCCTAGGGGCCGGGGCGCGGGTGTGGCAGCGGCAGCGGCGACAGACTCGTAGTCGTCGTCCTCGCCGCGCCTGTCTGTCGGGCATCTTACTATCCGAGGGCGACCTCGCGCGTCATCATATCCGTCCACGGCATTTGGCCGCCCGGCCCGTACGACGCTGGCAGCCTTGTACTGTACGTCCCCTTCCCTCCCGGCCGGCCGGCCGGCCGGGCTCGTCGTCCCGTCGTCCCCAGTAAAATCGCGGCCGTCGGGAAACAGTGAAAAAGTAAAGCAGGGCGCCGGGCTATGGTTCTCCTCCGCCATGCAGAATTGCAGATGCAGGTTGGGTCACATCGGCGAGTCGGGGCCGATCGATCGTCCGGCGCCGGGTTCAGTTCAGACGGGAGGTGTGAGATCGGAAACTGCAAGGGCATCTGTCTGCTGGCCGTCGATCCGCCGTCTCTTTCCAGCTGCTCCGTGGCCGCATCGGTGCCCGGCCGGGCCGGGGTCATGTGCTGCAACAGTGGCACATGTTCGCTGTCTTGTTCCTACGCGCGCTGCTGCTTGATCGATCTCTAAACCCTCCGATGCCACGCAACGCAAACGTTGTGTGTTTGGTGTCATACGTGGCGTGGCAGTGAGGTGAGAGTGGCACATACACTGCTCGTGCCGCCCGGCGCAGTGTTCCTATGTTTGCTAGTAGTAGTGTAGCGCTCGCTGCTCGCTGCTCGCTGCTGTCTTTGGCTATAGCCATCTACTGGCAGTGTAAACAGAACAGCGCACTGGAAAAGCTACTAGCACAGATAGATATTCTGCCGGGAGCGAGACACATGGCCATATACTAGTACTATCATGCAAGCGTTGGATGGGGTGGTGAGGTACGGTAGTAAAAATTCCTGTTGGGTTCCATCCGTCCTCCCCCAAGTCCTGTGTGATCCCCATTCTATACGGCCGGACCGACCGCCTGGATACTGTGCAGCTCGAGAGCATTTGCACGCCCCTCACTCTACTACTCTATATACGACGCACTGTTCGTCCTCTGCGGGCATAGTGTCCGCACTACGCGCGCGCGGTGTGTATGCCGAGTGCTACAGAACCAGATGTAGAGAAAGTGATGTCGATGTCTCGTTTCATCGGTTATCATCACACTCACACATGTTTGTTGCAGTGTTCAAGCAGACAGATTTTCTAAGGGTGCAGAGGCTGGGGCCCCTGACCACTACTTATCCCTCCCTAATTCTTCCGCGGCTTTTCCGCGATGCGCCCCTCATGTGGCCTTTGCGATTGAGGGAGGCCACTCAAAACTCTCCGCGTCTCGGCGTCTGCTTGTTGCTGCATATATGCGGCACGTCTCACCAACACATCTGCACTCCACGTCGACTGCTGAACAGTGTGAGATTAACCGATTCAGGAGCTGTGAAAACTCGGCCCAACAACATTCAGCTGTCCTCAAAGAGATCACTGCGGCTCCTAAACCTAGAGCGTCAGTGGTAACTAGGGTATTTTAACGGCACTGTACCGCGTGATCTGATGAGCGATGCATGCAATGCATCCTCTTTCTCAACAGAGCTGAGTAACTCATCTACAGTCCCAGGTGCATTGCAGGCCGCACCGCAGCAAGGATCGGCACAGTCGCACGGTACTGATGATGTAGTAATGTACAACTAAGCAAATAGCGCGGCTAGATGATTACTAATTCAGTAATTCCTTCGCGCTCATCTATAATTCCTGTGTGTGTTGTGAATTAAGCTCTTCTGTTCTTTATACCTGTTTTTGAGAATTTCTACTATCCTATTTTTTCCCCAGCGCGTTTCGTCTCCAATTATAGTAATAAGATAAGATTTAGCATGCACTATTTAGTCCAATCTAGATGATCATAAGTAATATTTGGTTTGATGTTGGCCAATATAGATGATCGTAGAATCCAACAGTGTATAAGTTTAATCCTTTCCGGATAGATGTGGTGATCTAGATCTAGACCCTTGTACCGAACGTGATGGTACCTTTTATTTAGTAAGATAAGGTATAACAGATGAATATATGATAGTGGTGGAGGTGGAATGGTCAGAAAACACACACATCATTTTTTTTCTCTTTTTTGAAAGGCCTAGGGATAATAGTGGACTATTCGTTTTTAATTAAAGAACAACAGTCTGTAGATAAAATCACGGTGGCGCCGAACGATCCATTTGATAGCTCCTACTGTAGCTTTGTACAAGCACAACAGCGTCACAGGGATCAGCGATCGCACTACACTGGCCGGGTACTGGCCCTGGCTCTCGTGCAGCCACGACGCGGACGAGAGGTCACAACACAATAACGCAGCACAAGGTCGTCTCAGCCGGCCGTGCCTGCTAGCTGTATCTACTAGGAGTACTTCTTACCCATCGCATCACTGCCACAGTGGTGTTTTACTGGTACTGTGCGACCAAATTCAATCGCGAGGTTTTTGTCCGCCAGGACCAAATCCAAATGCTCATCTGGAGGGGGGGAATTCGTGGCCTGAACTGCTGCATATAAAATAGCGTGTTAATGTCACTTGTCAGGGTTCCTTCATTCAGGGCCCCCTGCTCAGTAATCCTGTTGCAGGTGTGATCAGAGAAATGTTTTGGAGCTTTGCTTGTGGCGCCTGCCACTTCAAGTGCCAGACGCCAACCGAAATGGTCCAGCAAGGAGGAGGTAAGGTACAGATGCCTGCTTGATTTGGGCCTCAAATCGTTTCAGGTCCTACATACAACATAACAATAAGGCCTGTTGAGGCCCAGGCTTCTTTTCTAGCAGGCCGGCCCACTCGAGATGGATAGGATGCTTGTGGGCTTTTTTGTGCTTCCACAACTTTTCAGTGTCAACGGCCCACTCGGGTTTACACAGTCGGCTGCGTGTGGGTGCATGACTGCAAGTAGAGAAAAAAAAAATTCCTGTAGCGTGTGCCGTGGATGACACAGGCACCGGCTGTGAAAAAGCAAAGCACAGAGCAGAGTCCACCGGTTTGCTTTCCCGAGAAGAGAAGAGGTTAACCGTTATTAAAGGTCGATGGAGTTGACAATAATCGTGGTTCTGTCTTCTGAGTCTTCGTTTTAGTACATGTGGATTGACGGGATTAGAGTATGTTTAAATCTACAATAGTTTAAAAATTTTTTTAATCTATTTCATTTCAGACCAATCCACGACTACCTAAATAGACCTGAAGAAGTTTTGGCACCGCTGGTGACGGGGATTATACTGTGCGGCGGCGGGCGGCCCAGATGTGTTGTGGATGGTAGTGCGCTCCCTCCGTGTCAGCGGTGCCGACTGCCGATCGAGAGGCCTGATCAACGTCAACACAGTTCATTCATATGCATGCGTCCGGAAGGAGCGGCGAGGAACGGTCACCACGAACAACTCAGCCCGCTGCGACCAGGCATGATTACTTGTGCCGGTGCCGGTGCCGATGCCGGTGCTCGCAAGCTAGTGGCAAGAGGACCATCCACTTCTCCATTTCAAACTCCATACTACAGTGCAGATTCAGTCCTTGTCTGTGCATATTACTTTTCAAGCTCCGGCATCGGCTATTCGACTTGCTTGGAAGTGGTTGAGATGCCGCTCGTGCACATGCTTAAAAGAGTTACGTATACGGTGATTACACTTCCGGACTAGTTTAGTTTGGTAACTTCTGAATCGAGGAGGATTCAAGTAGATTTAAAGTTTTTTTAATCTATTTTGATTTAAACCCACTCCAATTTTTTTTAATCCACTTCAACATAGAAAGCATCCAAATTAGAATTTTGTGGGCTCAAGTACTCCCATGAAAACAAAATTTTAAAGTGCAATTCCGTTACCTAGATTTGACTCATACTCCCCTACTTGGCTGATTGTTGGGTTAAAGTTTGACTCAAAACTAGTATTCCAGGCCCTTTAACTGCACTTATAAATTGTATTTAGGAAAATAGAACAGGTCCCCCCGCGTAGTCCGCTCCTAGCGACTCGGGGGGCGACCCGTGCCGCCAGCCCTCGCCCCCACCTTGCCGCCGGCGGTTCAGCCCGCGGCGGCGCCCAAGGCGGCCTCGCCTCGCCGCGCCTCTCCTCACCTCTCTTTCCTTCCTCCTTGGTTTCTCTCCCCTACCCCCTCCCTCTCTGCACGCCAGCGCCGCCGTTCTCCGTCTCCGTCGGCCGGGCTCGCCTCCTGCCGGCCAGATCTGCCTTCCGCCTGCTGGATCTGCCGGGGGATGGCCGGATTTGCCCTCGCCGGCCGCCGGCCGCCCCCGCCTGCTTCGGTGCGTCCGCCGCTGCCTGGCGGCGCTCGCCGCCGCCCGGGGGCCTAGGGCTGGCCGCGCCGGCGCCGTGTCGCGCGCCATCCGCTTGGGCCCGGCTGGTCCCGCGCGCCGCCGCCTAGGGCCGGCCACGCCTACTGCCGTCCGGGGCCTGCCGGATCCACCGGGCACCGGCCGGCTGCTCCTTGTTGCGCGCTGCCGCCGGGGCCGGCCGCCCCTGCTGCTGGTGCTGGCCGCGCCCGCGCGGGCGTCCGTGCCCGCCGCCACCGCATTGCGCCGTCCTGGGGCCTCGCCGCCACCCCCACCCATCGCCGTGTGGCCTGCCACCGCCTGGGACCTCCCTGGTGTTCTAGACCAAAGCCTTGGTTTCCTTTGCTCAGGTCGTAGCTTTGCTCTCTGATGCGTTGATCGCTTTGCTCGGGTTGATGCTTTGCTCCCCGCTGCGTTGTTGCTTTGCTTGGGTTGAAGCTTTGCTCCCAGTTGCGTTGATGTTGTTTTGTTGTGGCCGTGCAGAGATGGAGCCCCCACTGCAATCCCGGTGTGTTTCAAGGGTTCGTCTTAGCTACTCGGTGTTCTGCTCGGTTGCGGGGACAGAAGTTTTGGGTTTGGCGAGCGAAAGCTTCATTGATAGCGGCTTCGTCTTGGACGTAGTGACCCTGTTGAGGGCGTTATCTTTGCCTCCCTAACTTCGTGTCTAGCGAAAGCTTTGGCCGTTGGCCTGGTGGTGGCGGCGCTCTGAGTGTCGTTTCCTTGTTGAAGGCACCACTTTGTTCTTTCCGCAGCTGAGTTCGATTCGTCGAATAGTTCTAGGCGTTTTTCGTTCGGTTTGTAGTGGGCTGTTTGGTTGTGCGGGTGTTGGTGTGTTGAGAGGTTTTTCTCTTTTTGTTTTTCTTTAACATGGTTCGTAACTCCCTATAGTTGTAATTTGCTACCTTTTTAATGCAAAGACACGACTCGAATCGTGTTCGACAAAAAATATTTAGGAAAATAAACAACAGCAGAATACACCACTGTCGATTCAGAACGGGGTGGAAGAGGCGAAAGAATAGTCCCCTTCTATCACCTACCACTGCCACCGTGGAGAATCTGATGATTTTGGGTTGTTCCACAAGCAGTCGTGGATTTCATTCAGCGCAGCGGTGAACACAGCCATCTGACTGCGTTTGCAGCCTGTGCTGCCAACGCATGCAGTTCGTCAGGCCTTAAGGACCAAGCTCCTTTTGATCTGGAACTGCTGATGAGGCAAAACATTAGCTGAATCCTTGTGTTTGGATTTTAGTTTGGTGGTGGTAATCTGATGATGTGGGGCATCAATAATAGGAGAGGAGACTACGCTGTGTGTGCGTGCACCAGTTGGCCAGGTGTGGCGTGTGATCATGAGCTATTGAGATTGGCTTATGTGTGATGCTAGCTAGTGATGGATTAGGTGTGAGGGCGAGACAATTTGCTGTGCCCAGGTGTTGGGATATATTCTAAGGGAGATGATAGATGGAGAAGAAGCCACTGTATGATGCGTCCCTAGTCGCGTCCTCCTTCCTTCTACGGAATCTCACCTTATGTGCTACTGAACATAAGTATGGTATTATGAAATATCTACTGTGGCATTATGAAAGATACAATTCGCTTACCAATTCGTCATTACACCATTATAAAATACAGTATTTGATTTTAATTAATCATTCAAATTTAAATCTAGTTAATCATTACGCACATTGATGCTATAATAGCTAATCTATGCTACCTTTCATTTTTTGCATGGAAATTACTAAATACACTGGCGGTCTCCGAAGTTGGCTTTGTCGTGTAGATCCCTGAAATTAGAAAACCTCAATTTTGAATCCCTAAAGTTGGCTTTTGTGTCATCTAGTTCTTAATGGGTACAATCCCAACTCGTTAAGCCTACGTGGCGGACACGTTGTCCTGTGTAGGTCCAATACTATCTGAGACCCACGTGTCAACCTCTCCAAGCCTACCGCGGTCTCGTCGCCACGACCAACAACAACATGTACAGCAGGTGCCGACAGACGCCAAGCCTACAAGGGTGCCGGGGCAGCCGCCACCGCAGCCGCATCAGGTGCAGCGGTGCACCGGCTGCGTGCTCACCGAAGGCCGAGCCGCACGCCGCCCACCGGTCCCTCCCCTTCTCCGCCGTGCACGCAAGACGCTTTCCGACCGCATCGTGCTCCTCGTCACGGCCATGGCGGAGGAGGCGGGCGCCACCGCTGCTCCCTTCCTCTCGTCCCACTTCTTCCTCACGGCCATGGCGGAGGAGGCGCGCGCCATGGCAGAGGTCATTGCTGGCCCTTGGCGCCGCCGTCATGCTTGTCATCGTAGGACCCGCCCGTCGCCGCCGCGCTTGTCATGGTTTTCGGGTACTCGCCGCCATCCTTCGTGTACTCAGCGTCACGTCCCGTCCGATGCTCCACCCCGTCCGCCTCGCCGCCGTGTTCGTCCTGTCCGTGCGCGCGCCGCGCGGTGCCCTGCTGCTGCCGCGGTGTCGTCCTCCGCGTCAACGGCGTCGGGCTGAAGCATCACGTCGGCGGGTTGAGAGTGTACCTGTTAAGACCTAGATGACACCAAAAGCCAACTTTTTTTTGAGGGAAACGGGGGGAGGGGGGGGGAGATTTCCCCACCTTGAATTCATTACCAAGCCCAATAGCAATATTGGGATTAACAGGGTATTACAGCAGGAAAAAAAGGGGGGTAGATCTCGGCCAAACAATGGCCAACTATCTCCAAACTCGGACAGCGGACTACATATCTGAAGAAAATAGAGAGCACCAGGAGTCAACTACAGTAGCCCTAGCGACGGGGAGACAATGACGCCAGAGGGGTGCCGCGTCCAGCAAAGCAGCCTTGAGATGACCACGGCACGGGGCGAGCCCGTTGAATGTTACATCGTTGCGATGCTTCCACAGGAACCAGCTCACCATGAGAAGGAACATGTTATAATGTGCAGCAGGGACATCAGTGGTCGGGGAGCTCCCACAGCGACGAGACATCATGATCGGCGGTGTCGATGTGCAGCCTGGCCCAAATATGTTTTGCGAACGGGCATTGGAGGATCAGACGGTTTGGAGTTTCCACGCCCCCCTGCAGAGATGCCAACTTTTGGGATTCGGATAGCACAGAAAAGCTAACTTTAACATCCGAAATTGAGGTTTCCTAAATTTGGAAATCTATTTGACACCTCAAACCAACTTCGAGGACACTCTTACTAAATCGTGCAGAAAAGACATGATTGATGCAATAGCAACGTAAAAGAGAAACATGTGGTCGATGGTTGCCAACAGCCCAAGATCTGGAGAGTACATGGAAGCGCCACGATAGTCGATAGACTTAGATGAAGCGAAGCCCCCCATTCCATTGGACATAAGACACGACTCTACCTGCAAATGGACCACACATCGGCATCAGTGTCACACACTTGCCTCAGCCCACTGGGCAGGGCAGGGCAGCCCACCACCGCATCTAAAGCTCGAACGGCCTGCACGGACATGTCGCTCTCGCAATCGCATGTCACAAACGCAACACGGGTCCACGGCTCCACCATTATTGCTAGCAGCATCACAGATCCCTCGAATCATCGCCACACCACACGCCTCCGACCCGTGTTACACACAGGTTACAGCGCGTGGACGCGAAGCCCCCCGTCGGCCGTCGCCGTCCCCCGCGTTCTCCAGCGCTTCGCCAAATAATCGCCAGTTCGCCCTCGCTCCACACACGCAGGTAGCGGCGGCCAATTAACAGCGCCTCCGCGCCCGTCGCCGTCGCTCTCGCCCCGCACTGCAGGCTGCGGCGAGCCAGCGACTATACAACCCAGCGCACCGCGCCACCACAAGTCGATCGCTCGCTTTTCACTAGTACAAGAAGGGTTTTTTTCCCCTCCCTCCGCTGAAACTGTCGAGATTGCGGCGCCGCGCCGTCACGGCATGGACTCGATCGGTCACGCACGCACGGGCCTGGCGTGCCGACGCAAGGCCGCCGCCCGCCCGCACCCGTGGCGCGGGGGGATTGGAGACGTGCGCGGCCGTCGCTGGCTTTTGCCGCGTCCCAGGTGCGGGGGCCGGCGGGCACGAAGGCTCTGGACGGCGTCGGCTCCACGTCGACGTACGCGCCTGTCGTCGTGCGCCCGGCCGGCTGCGTTCCCGCTGTCTTCATTCACCCGGTCGCTCACGCGAACTCGCGCTAGATAGCAGATCTGCCGGCCACCACGATCGTCGCATTCAGTCACTGACTCGATCGAAGATCGCTCACGGCTCACCGGCCGGCCAGGCCGACGGATGATACGTCGTCAAAGTTCCCGGCGCTGCTGCCACGTGGCGTCTTGCTGCGCCTCAGATCGCGTCTAACCGGATCGGGTCAAACGTCAAAAGGCACCGTGGGATTGTTTATCGGGGCGTGTGGCTCTTGTGACGAACACGCCTGTCTACAAGCTAATTGCGCCTTTTTTTTTACTCAAGGAATGGCTAATAACAATCTACCACTATTCTGTTGCGTGTGTCGCAGGACCGGTCCGTGTCCGGCATGGCCGTAACTTGAGACGCCTGCCCACCTCGTGTCCGGTAGCAGTAGACTAGTAGTAGTAACTTTCGGTTGTCAAATGGTTATTTACCGCCGAAGGTTTGACCAGCTAGCGCAGCTGGTGGGTAATCCGGCGCCGCGCCGCGGCGGATTATTTCTCGCCGGAGGCGCACGGGCAGCTACGAGCTATCGTCCGGCGCATGCACGTACGTAGGTGTACGCACGCCTGGCTAGTGGAATCGCAAGCACGCCGGCAGCTGTTAAATTTAGCAGGCGATCCCTGACGCTGAATGCAATGCCTACAGTGAACGCCGACGACTGCGGTAGCAGTAGTACTACTCGTCTCCCGGATAGACTCGGCATTCGTTTCTGTGCTGCTGCCACACGCATGCACTAGTTGCTGGGTGTTCGTCACTACCACCCAACTGGAGTACTGTATAAAGTAGCTTATATTCGCGCAACGTGCACTTCGTGCGTAAAACTAATTCCGCCACGAGATGCAAAAAGGAAGTAACTTTACCTTTATCTATCTACAACATGATCTAGTACCTAATCGCTGATGAGTACTACTCCCAGGAAGGAAAGAACATGTGCGTCAATCCCTGCTGCAAGGAGCCGGTCCTGGCATCTTCGACCGGCTTCCATGTGGGGAAATGAGCAAACCGCAAGGACTGGGTACGCTGCTGCGGACGAAGAACCTGCAGACTTGGGCTGTGTCTCTCTGCACCCATTCACCCATTCGGCCATTCGTGTCCGATGATGATCGCAAGCCCGAGTCACAGGGGAGGGCATGGACTGTGTCCTCCCTTCATCACTCACCGTGCAGCCTGCAACTGGAAGCAGCACAAGCTTTGGAAGCTTTCCGTTTCTTCTCCCGCCGGCCTGCAGGCATGGACGCGATCCGCTCAAACCGGTTTACTGCTCTGCTCACCAACTCCTCCTCTCCTCTCCTCTCCCTCAACTGCCAGACCCAAGCCGAGTCACCCAAGATTCCGGCGGTGCCCGGCCGTCCACCGATCGAGATCGAGCGGTCAGCGTTTAATTCTTCTTGTGGCGCCCGTCGAGCGCGGGGCGGCGGTCAGCAGTTGACAACATCTCCTCCTCCATCCGAGTTCAACCCATTTCATCGCCTCAAAACATAATAATAACAAATTAAAAATTCCAAGAGAGCGGCAGGCAAGCAATAGAGAAATGAAACCGCACATGCCATGGCATGGGTTAACCATAGGCATCACCATCACCACGGGCCACACAGAAAAGTCAGGAGCGTTCCGGCCGATTTCCAAGCCTCTTCAACCCCCAGCTAGCGCACAACTCAACGCGCCTACCGCCACCTGCCGGCCCCCACGCGCCGCCCACCCGTATATATGCCGCGCGCCTCCCCGCCACCTCCCACTCCGTGTCCTTGCTTCTCTTCTCTTCTGATCGTCTCTTCTCCCTCCCTCGTCGTCAAAGCAACCGTTTTAACTTCACCGCCGTCTCTTCTTCGTGATTGGAATTATAATTGGAATTTGGATTTGGATTTGGATCGCGCGACGTCAGTCACTGGCTCACAATTCAAAGCACCAGCAGAAGAAGCCAGCGATGGATAGCAGCGCGATGATCGACGCGTGGCCATCGTCCCCGTACTCCTCGTCGGCGCCCGACGGGGAGGTGCTGCGCTCGCTGCACCGGCTTGCGCGGGACCTGTCGGCGGCGGAGGCGCCGGCGCCGTTCCTGCGCCCCGTCTTCGCCGCTGTCGCCAGGCGCGCGCGGCTCCTGGCGGCCGTCTTCGACGACCTGCAGCTGCTCCTGCTGCCGCTGCCGCGCTCCGCGTCGCTGTGCCTGCGGGAGCTCCTCCTCGTGCTGCAGCGCTTCAAGGCGCTGGTGGCGGACTGCGCGGCGCGCAGCCGCACGCGGCTGCTGCTGCAGTCGGACGAGGTGGCCGCGGCCGCGCGGGAGCTGCAGCACGACCTGGCCACGCTGCTGGACCTGCTCCCCGTGCCCGGCCTCGGCGTGGCCGACGACGTCGCCGACCTGCTCGCGCTCGCGTCGCGCCAGTGCCGCCGCGCCGCGGCCGAGCCCGAGCTGCCGCTCAAGGCGGGCGTGCTGGCGCTCATCCACGACGTGGAGCGGGAGATCGTGCCGGCGCGGGAGCGGCTGGAGGGCGTGCTGGAGGAGGTGGGCATCAACGACCCCGCCAGCTGCAGCGACGAGATCGAGACCCTGGAGCGGGAGATCGGGGACCGCGTCGCCGAGAGGTGGACGCCGGCCATGATCGCGCTCGTCGGCCTGCTGCGCTACGCCAAGTGCGTGCTCTTCAGCGCCGCCACGCCGCGCGCGCCGGACTCCAAGGCGGACGACGCGGATCCCGACGACTCCGCGGAGGAGGAGCCGCCGTCGCCGCCGATGGACTTCCGGTGCCCCATCTCGCTGGACCTCATACGGGACCCCGTCGTGGCGTCCAGCGGCCAGACCTACGACCGCGACTCCATCACGAGGTGGTTCGGGTCCGGCAAGTCCACGTGCCCCAAGACCGGGCAGGTGCTGCCGAGCCTGGAGCTCGTGCCCAACAAGGCGCTCAAGAACCTGATCGCGCGGTGGTGCCGGGAGAACGGCGTCCCCGTGGAGGGCGGCGAGCCCGGGAAGGCGGAGCCCGCGCCGGTGGTGGCTGCAAACAAGGCGGCGCTGGAGGCGGCGCGCATGACCGCGTCGTTCCTCGTCAAGAAGCTGTCGGCGTCCTTCTCCGCCGAGGCGACCCGGCGCGTGGTGCACGAGATCCGGCAGCTGGCCAGGACCGGGTCCGACAACCGCACCTTCATCGGCGTGGCCGGCGCCGCGCCGCTCCTCGTGCCGCTGCTCCGGTCTGAGGACCCAGCGCTGCAGCTCGACGCAGTCACGGCGCTGCTCAACCTCTCCATCCTCGACGCCAACAAGAAGCGCATCATGCACGCGGACGGCGCCGTGGACGCGCTCTGCCACGTGATGACGGGCACCGGCTCGACGTGGCGCGCCAAGGAGAACGCGGCGGCCACGGTGCTGAGCCTGGCGGCCGTGCACACGTACCGGCGCCGGCTGGGGCGCAACCCACGCGTGGTCGAGGCCGTGGTGCGGCTCGCGCGCACGGGGCCCTCCAGCACCAAGAAGGACGCGCTGGCGGCGCTGCTGTGCCTGTCGGGCGAGCGTGAGAACGTGGGGAGGCTCGTCGATGCCGGCGCCGCGGAGGCGGCGCTGTCCGCGGTGGGCGACGCGGAGCACGCCGCGGCCGTGCTGGCGTCGCTGGCGAAGCGCGGCGGGGCGGAGGCCATCGTGGCGCTGGACGGCGCCGTGGCGCGGCTGGTGACCGAGATGCGGCGCGGCACGGAGTGGTCGCGGGAGTCCGCGGCCGCCGCGCTGGTCCTGCTGTGCCGCCGCGCGGGCACCACCGCCGCCGCGCAGGTGATGGCCGTGCCCGGCGTGGAGTGGGCCATCTGGGAGCTGCTGGGCACCGGCACGGACCGCGCGCGCCGCAAGGCCGCGTCGCTCGGCAGGGCGTGCAGGCGGTGGGCCGTGGCCGCCAACGCGGCGGAGCAGGGCGCCGAGTGCCCCACCGCCGACACCGATGGGTCCGCGCCGGCGCTCGCGACCGCGTCCTGAAGAAATCTATCTATCAGCTGCATATGATTCGTGCAGATTCTTTTTCTTTTCATCAAGATTGTTGTACAAAATTTGTTCTTGGGCATCAAGACCTTCACGATTCTTTGGTCCGTATTTCGGACTGTGAGTAATTGATCAACTGTAAATACGTATACTACAGCAGTACAGGATTTGCTTCCTCTCTTTTTTTTTTTGGCGAACATTGTTGTCTTTGTCTCGAGAAAATACAAAGGGAAGAAACGATTACTCTGTTCAGTGAGTTCAACTCCCTTGTTCTGTTCTGATGTTCTTCCTCCGATCGCTTCTTCCTATGGAGCTCAGTTTCCACCAATCATTGCATAGTCGATGATGATTCATGAGTGCAGCTAGCTAGGTTGCCACGGCCAGGTTGTCGAGGACCGAGTTTGCCAGCCTTGCGTTCGTGTTCGTGGTGGACAAACTCAAAAAGGAACGAAGCGGATGATGAGGAATCTGCGGCTGTGCTGGAAATGCTTGGCGGTGGAGGTTGCCACGGGCGCAGACCCAGCAGCCAGCTTGCATTCACCGGCTTTTGAGCAGAAAAGGACGCCGCTTTGCTTCGCCTCGATGCCAGCCAGTGTGCATCTCCATTCGGTTCATGCTAATCAATATGTATCTTTGGCGCGTCGCGTGGCTTGAATTACGCCATCCTTGCCCTTCTCCTTTGAGAAAGCAAGATACCCTCGGCTCTACATTCTTTTTCTCCTTTCTTTTCAAACCAAAAGATACTCCTGCATGGTTGCGTTTTCTGCAGGATTTCTGTTTGACGACGTGTGTGGCTAGGAGGAGAAATTGGGATTCGGGGGCTGCCGCTGCTCTGCGCTGTCTGAGATGCGTGAAATTGATTGGGAGCGTTGCTGACATTGAATTTGATATACTGCGTGCCGCGGCCGTGGCCTCTGCGTCTGGGTTGGGTTCCCTTCGACGGAAGCGCTGCGCCTGTGGCTGACGCGTTCACGAGTTAGAACATGCTTCCATGGCCTTCTACGTAACCGCCCGGTGGCGCGTACGTACGCGTTGAAGTGGCGGAGGTGGCTTGCGTACGTTTCTACGCAAGCTCTGTCTGACCTGATGTTCACATGTCGTCCCTGGACTTGTGGAGCTCTTTCTCTCTCTTTTTTTTAGAGAAAAAATGAAAGCAGGATTGAGTTCTTGCTTATTATTGTTAGAAGATTGTCCGTGGCCCCTTTTGCCTCTTCTGTAAATTTGGCTGAGGTGAGACGACCCCAAGGGAGTCAACATGTACAAAGGCCAGCCGCCAGCACTGCACGCCGGCGCGGCGGCGTCGATCTTTAACATCACGTGCTTGTGATAAAACTGAGCGGAGGAGACAGTTACAGTTTTGTGGTTTTTTTTTTCCAGTTATAGGGGGTCTCGGGGGTGTTTAACACGCGTCGGTGTTAGTTTAAAGATCGCCACAGAGGCAAGTAAATCAGTTCAGCCATTTTTGGAGAGAAAATTAAAATGGTGAGTGATGCTGCTACAATACCTGGCTCTACCCAACCGAGGCACAGAAATGCCAATTGATGGTTATCGCAACAGAGGAGGCGGGTGTGCATCAGTTTCTTTAATCGTTGGTTGGATTAGGGATATTGGCAGCTACATCCTGTTTGTGGTTTGTTGAGAACTAAATTTTTGTATTCGACACGCATATGCTGTCGCTATGTAAAAAGCCGAATGCCTCTCAAAAATGCATATCCTTGGAGGAGAAAATCTTACAGCACTAGTCTAGCAGTCTAGTAGCACTGTGTATAGTGAACACCTTACCACTCGCTCTTTTTTCGAACCGATGAACAAGCCCGAAAACCTTGGTTTGGATTGGATTGACAAACGGAGGGACTATTATTCACTTGGTTTGGATTGTGCTATTATGGAAGATGCCACGTGGCATGAGGGCTGACATGCTCTCAATGAGGGCATCAGGATCAGGCAATTGTTCGTGTTAGGAAACCATTTCTTCAGTAAGGGCTAGTTTGGCAACTTCATTTGTCCAAAAAATCTTGAAGAATTGAAGAGAAAATAGTTCATTTTCACTTAGAAAAATGTGGTTGCTAGCCCTAAGGGAGGGGAAACACGGACGTACACTTAGATGGCCTTTTAAGTGGTCCTTTTTAGGTGAACTGCACTTGGAGGCCTATGTAGACATGGATTTTGAGCCCAACCCATATATTACTAACTTTGAGCCCAGCACACTGATTTTAAGCGGGCTGAACTTAGCGGCCCAGAGCCCATATATCCCTTCCGAGCTTTGCGCATAAACTTTAACGCAAGCTTTAGATGCCTAACCAAAGCAGCAGCAGCTACATCACCACCGTGCGGGGCCCGTGCGGAATTAATTAACGAAACTGGTAATTATTACAGTGGCGCTTTAAGATCCGTGCATCTGTTTAGGAAGCAGGAGTACTGGAGAAAATGCCCAGGGAAAAAAAGAAGAAAAAGAAACATTGTCGTCTCCGGTGTCCAGTAATGTAAAAGTATGGTTCAAAAAAGGAAAAAAAAAAAACAAATTGCTTTCTTATAATCCTCCTTTGTCTAAACGTCAAGTTTTTATAGCCAGGGGTAACCAGCAATGCAGGAACCATACGTGTACCGTCATCAGTATAAATTGCCTCTGGAATCTTGTAGCCGTCGTCAGCGGATCAACTAAAGCGCACTGCTGAATGCTGACTTGCTCTCATGGCACCGGCACCGAGGACTCCCCACATGAATGTGTTCGGTCCATTTCAGGCACTAGTATCGCGGGGTGAGGTAACCATGGCACCATGCACTGAAAAGCACCAACACGTATCAGGTCATCGGCTACACCGACCTACGATCGACGCATCAGAAGAACGACAGGGCAGGTTAGGAATCTTGTACTAGTACTCTTGCCTAACCTGCTACGCTAGCAGCTAGAGCTACGGAGTTGTGTGTGTCCACAGCCCGGAAATGGGTCAGCCTCTCATCGAAAGAGTTTGGTGCCGATTGCCGGAACAGAGACGAGAGTCCCTGTCGTCGTCCATCGAGGTGAGTGTGTAACCTAACCAGCCCTTTTCTTGGGAGGCATCGAGGCAATGGCCTTTTCTCAGGCCTTGCTACCAAGCGCACGTGTGCAGGCTTATTGGTGGATAACAGAGAAACCTGCAACTAGTCGCATGGTAGCGCATGCACGCGCGATGGACCTCACCTACTCTTCTTCTTCCCACGTTTGTGTAACACATTTTGGTCCTCCAGGGCGATTAGTCAATTAATTATCGTGATGGATGTATCATCACAATTCGAAGTCGATACATGAATGATCGCACGAGAAACGGGCTAAATACTTACTTAGATCATTTTCAGCGGAATGTGTGAATGGATGTGCAAAATACCGTAGACACAGTGTAGTTTTAAATACTAGTGCATTAACGTGTGCCCTTGACGAGTTAGATTTTTAGAAGATATATATTAAAAGTTAGGTAATAACTTTAATAGTAGCCACAATTGATAATTTAGAATCATTTACATATCTATTTATGCTATTTAATTTTTATGAAAACATATTATTGATGTTTAGAGTTTAGATTTTATTTTATCTGTAGTATATTAGAAGTGATTATTTTAAATTATATTTTATAATGATATTGCGGATTCAATTCATCTTTTATAATAGCACGATGTGTAATTTATATGCAATTTTGGGAGTTATTTAATTCATATTTCATAATGGTATAGTGTGTAATTTATATATAAATTAAAGTTTATTTTAATCCATCGTTTATAATGGCACGATAGGTAATTTCTATGTAAGTTTAGGGGGTTATTAATTCATATTTCATAATGGCATGGTGAGTAATTTATATAATAATTTAAGGAGGTTACTTTAATGATCTTTTATAATGGTATGATGGATGTTTTTTAGAAAATATAATAGATCTAATTGCTAAGTTTATTCGCACTCATTCTACCCTGTTTCTCTACCCTAAAAAGAATATTCTATTCTAGTCAGCAGAATTCTCTACCCTATACCACAATTCACCGCAGTCATACTTACCCTAAATCTCTACCCTGTATCAACTACCACATTTTTTATTATTTTTAACCTTTTCTTTTCCCTCTCCCTCCCCACTCCCAGTCTCCACCGAACTCCTCTATCCCCTTCGTCCATGCGCCACGCCACGGTGGCCTCGTCCGAATCCACGGCCGCCGCTCCGCTGGAGGGAGCCATCGCCCCCATCTCCTCGAGCGTCAATCGCCGCCGCCGCCGCCATCTCCTCGAGCGTCCTACTCCCCCAATCTCTCGCCTCAGCATCCTCGTTCCCTGCGGGGCGCGGCGCCGCGCGTCTGCCAGCGTCCCCCTCTTCCTCCACCTCTGGCTCGGGCGCGGGCGCGGGCGCCACCCCCGCCTCCTACGCACGCCGGCTCCAGATCCGGCCTCCTCGTCGTGCACAGATACAGGGAGGCGGAGCCTTCTCGGCCCTCGCCGCTCTCAAGCTCTCTCCGCCTCACCTTCTCCCGCATCCGGCGCGTGGATCCTGTGGGGAGAAGGCAGGTTCGTGGATCCGCCGCCCAGCCTCCTCTCGTCCGTCTCGCGCGGGATGGATCTGCCGTTGCGTCGCCGTCTTCTCCTCGCGTCGCTCCGCCAGCTCCGGGCCATGGCGCGACGAACGGCCGCATCCACCGTGGACGAGAGAGAAGATGGTACGGTAGAGTGCTATCGACTCTTGATTTAGGGTGAGAGAAAGCTCACCCTAGCGTAGCGTGGCCTTTCCAGTCGCTCGCTGCGGCCTACAAGTTGACCCTAAAAATTTAGAGTTGGGTATCCAGTCGCTCAGTGCGGATAGCCTAATATTATTGAATATTACTTGGTGGAAGGCTAGATGTTTTTTATTTTTGTGAAAATTTCTAGGATTTATTTTTTTAGCGTGCTCGCAATTCGTGTTTTTTAATCTCTAATTAGTAACGATAAGATAAAATTGATAGTAGGATATGTATGCTGGGAGAGATGTTATAACCAAGTAGCTAGACTTGTGGGTGCCGATAAACATATACTGCAGTGCGGTACAATACAGTACACCACCACTACTACGTACTGGACTACTCTACTGTCTGTGGATCGGATACGCCAGGGCCCAGACCCACGGCTAGTTGGTGAATGGACGTGGCACTGAAGTTTATGTTTTTGCATTACAGACCTATATATATGCATCCGACGACAGGCGTCAGCTATTGCTAGATTCGATAGGTTAAGTTGGGCACGTCCATCTCGTCACAGAATGACACGACGAGAGCGGATCGAGCTGGTTGATTCTTGATCAATTTTATGAGTTATAGGGCAGCGTTCAGTGCCACACGGTTCACGCGGGACGTTGTACTAGACTACTAGTGCGTAGTACGTGTGGAATTTCTGGCTGGACACACGGTTTCCATAAATTGTTACAGTGTACAAATTTCTTAGAGTGACTTTGGTATGGAATGAAGTAATGAACTGACCAAGTAGGGTGGCCAGCGCCTAGTATCTCTGTTCACAGCCCTTGTTTCATCCCCATCCAGCCATCCTAGTACGTACGTAGTAGTAATCTGCACTACAAATACACGTTCAGTGTGACATCACCCGGGTTTACCAGTTTCCCTGCTCCATCCGATATTCCCGATCGCGGTCTCTATATATCTCCATGCAGAGTTCTTTAGCAAATGTTTCCATGCACGCCTTGATGACCAAACCTGACGTGTCCGGCCAGGTCTCAGGCTTGGACCTCTTGCTGGAACGCTGCTGGTCCTCACGCACGACACGCTGCTCCTACTACGTATGGAAACGCCGCCCGCGTCACTCGACTTGGCACCGCAAACCGGCGGCACGTACGATAGCGGCGCAAGCAAACCACGTCGCGCCACCACAAGTGGGGCGACAGACGCGACACGGCACAAGCAACGGGGAACCGGGGACGACGACGTAGCCATGGCTAGGCACACGGACACGCGCGCCGCGCGGCCGCCGCGGGCGCGAGCAAACGGTGGCGGACTTGGGCGATCGATGCGCGCTGGCTCCGCCGATTATCGGCGGCCGGAAGCGTCAGCCTCCGTAGCGAGATCTCACGGGTCGCACGGAAAACCATGCATGCGGCGGGCCTGGCAGAGAGGCCGGGCGCCGGCGGTCGTCGCCCCACCGGCCCACCCCCGCGCTAGCGCCGTCCTATCCGATTTGTCATGCTGGCCCACCCCCCACCGGTCCCGGCTGCACCTGCACGACCCCTACCGCCGCCTCGCGACGGCCGGCCGGGGCACCGATTTGTCATGCTGGCTCGTGAGCGGCGAGCCGTCGAGTCCGATGCACGGAAACGGAGGCAGCGGCGCACCCGTGGGCACGGCTTGAGCGCGAAGGAACGTAACGCCCCGCCGGTGGAACGCGCTGAGCGCGCCGCGAGAGCTGACTTGTGCGGCTACCTGGCCCGATAGGTGTCTCTGGATAAAATCTGGCCTGCGTGATGTAACCCGTATCTGGTGAAAAGTGGATAGATATGGGCGGAACGTAATTTAGTTCGATTCAGAATTGAGTTCGCATAGTTAAAAACCGGGATTAGATACTATTCAAATGGGTAACATATTTGTCAAATAGTTTGCGAACTACTTATTTTGGCACCAAGATGGCTTGAAACAAAAAAATAATGAACTTAGAAAGTTGTAGATCTCGTAGAGCACCACAAATTTTATATATTTTTATTTTCATCCAAGTTCATACGCCAAACTTGTGTTTTTTAACATGAAACATGCAGAAAGGAAAAATGTGTACCCGTATTCAACAATATGTTCTAGGTAGATGGGTACTTGTCGGGTATCTACCTCCATATCTAACGATCTCGATCTTATCCGGGTAGTACATGTATCCGTCTCCTCGATGACTCTGATTCCGTTTGCTGATGACCAAAACACATTGTAGTGCGACACTATGGGTGTGTGCACTGTCATCCTATTAGTGTCATGCCTATGCATAGTTTATCCAGGTATCATGAAGCAAACAAAATACCAAAAAAAACTTTGATCAAACACCGTAAAAGTGCTCAACAAAACTTAAAAGAAAAAAAAAGGTTATTAATAACAAAAGGTTAGTATTTCCCTTGTCTCGCTAAAAAAGGAGCCACTTTAAGAAAGCATTTTTGCCGCCTTGGAGGAAGAAGAGCCAAAAGAGCTCAACAGATTTGGCATGCTGTGCATAGATAATATGATCGATATTCTACATTCCAATATGACACTCATTGTCACATACGGTTTCATTGTCCATTTATGGGTGTATCTAGCACTAAATCAATTGGGGAAAGCTTTATGACATATCATGCCCTGATGGAAGAGGTCTCCATGGGGAAAGCTCAAGGAGGACGCGGTCAATGGGGTAGAATCTCCTAGAGGGTGACCATGAGTGTGAGACTACTAGGGTCACAACCATCGTTTCATCGTTAGACTTAGACTCTAGCCCGAGCGTGAGAGAGGCCAATCACTGTTGTGTGGGGAAGGGACAGATGTTGGACCTTTTTGACACATGGACTGGCTTTTGATGTAGCCACAGTCATATACACTTATGTGATAGTAACGGTGGCTACACATTTTGAGATAAGGAGAGGTAGCGCGCGCTGTGTATAAGAAGTCATGGCGCGTTGTAAGAAGTGGAAAGGTAGCTTAGTAGAGGATATTAGATCTGGCCAAGATGACAAATGCGGCAGCAGATTAGGGAGTAGAGGGTGAAGACAAGTAGCTTTGCACGAAGAGAGAGGGGCAATGTGAGTTTTAGACTAGCGTGGACTCTTACTCGATAGACCCATGTCACATATGCGCCACATAAGTTTAAAAAAAAAGCACTATAGGAACCATCTCAAACTATTGCAAGGGGTACCTTGTCCGGTACTGAGGATGGGGATTTATGATGTGCTCCTATATCTATATGAGAAAGGTTTTTAAGTTTGGGGGGTTTTCAAATTTTGAGACAAGCCACAGGGCTAAAAAGCACTTTACTTCCCAGCAACTGCATATTTGCCCTGCGCCCTGGCGTGTACCAACAAATTTCGTAGGCGTTAGTATGTTTGTAGACATCCTTGATATCGAGTCTTTTGTGTGCAAAAAAAAAAAAAAAAAAAAAAAAGACCTCCGCACATCCCAGGTGTTTCAACGTCCGGCGAGCCCGAAGCGGGCCCCAGCGGGGGTGAGGGCCCACTGTTCAGAGAGAAGAGAAAGACAAACGCAGCCTCACGCCCCACGCTTCCCACCCCGCGCTCACTCGCCGCCGCGCGCTACTTATCCCGGCTGCCTGGGCTCTCCCACGCAGTCTCTCACGCAGAGCAGCCTCGCTCTGGTCCCCTGCCAGACCACCTCCCCTGCTCCACCTCTCCTGCAGGCTGCAGCCGTCCTCCTCGTACAGCGCAGAGATCCTTCTTCGGCAATCGGCAGCGCCGGCGCGGCGGGGGCCATGGGTCGCCGCAGGTTCCGGCTCGGCGACATGATGCCCAACTCCTGGTTCTACAAGCTCCGCGACATGCGCCGCGCAAGGGGCCGCCCTCCTGTCGTCGCTGACGGTGGCGGGGCCGCGAGCGCAATGCTGCCCTCTTCGTCGTCGCCGCCGCCGCAGGGGTCGCGGACCGCGTCGTCGCCGAGGCGCGTGTCCGCGGCGCTCCCGCACAGGACGTCGTACTACTACCCCACCCGGGACCGGGAGCTCCCGCCGGCTCCGCTGCCAGGGGCCGCGGCCGCCACGGAGGAGGATCGCGAGCTCCTCCCCCAGCCGGAATCTCCTCCTCCTACGTGCTCCTCCAGGCGGCACAGGGTGGGTCCCGTCAGCGCTGGGCGCGGGCCGGAGGCAGTGGCCGAACCGCACGCGCGCCGCCGCCGGGACATGTACGTCGGGCGCGGCGGCGGCGACGAGGAGGAGGACGTCGGGGAGGTCCGGAGGGCGGCGGCGGTAGCTGGGCCGACGGTGGAGACCCTGGGCGGCAAGGTGATCGCGTCGGAAACGGACATCGTCATCGACCTCCGCGCCGAGGGCACCGCCGATCGGGTGCTGCGCCCGATCGTGACCAGGCCGGCGAGAAAGGAGGAGGCGATCCGGTGCGCCTACGAGCCGAAGGATTCGGAGGACAGGTACGTGTACGTCGACCTCGCCGACACGACGACTCCGAGGGCCAGCTCCGCGTCGGAGCAGGGTGGCAAGAAGGGCCAGCACCACCCGCGGCGGTCGTCCGTGTCCGCGGGGCCGGGGCGCCGCCTCAGGACGCGCGCCAACAGCCCGCGGCTGGCGTCCTCCACGACCACCAGCAGGTCCAGGAGGAAGAGCAAGCCGACGACCCCGGCCGCGTCGCCGCGGAAGGCGGCGACGCTGCCGCCGCCGCTCGCGGAGAGCTTCGCGGTGGTGAAGGCGTCCGCCGACCCGAGGCGGGACTTCCGCGAGTCCATGGAGGAGATGATCGCGGAGAAGGGCATCCGCGGCGCCGCCGACCTGGAGGACCTCCTGGCGTGCTACCTCGCCCTCAACGCCGCCGAGCACCACGACCTCATCGTCGAGGTGTTCGAGCAGATTTGGGCCAGTCTCGCCGGCGCCGGCGCCGGCGTCGGCTTCGACCCATGACCATGACCAGAGATCGAGTGACGTGCTCATCTGCCCGGCGGCGGCCTCCCGTTGCATGCTCGATCGTATCATAGTACATCCATGCCCAGCTGCGGATTAAAATAACTAGCTTTTTAGTTCTTGACCTGTCGTTGATGGTTGCAATGAGAAATCCCCACAAGAGAAAAACTAGTAGAGAAAAATAAAAAAGGAAAGAAATCTTGGCCTGATCCGCGAAAGGTTTGGTTCTTTACTTGCTCGGTGAACGAGTGATTCTTCTCCCAGGGGGTGCTCGGTGGCGTGCGTGGCGCGAGCTGCTTTCTTGAGCGTCACTGCTCGCGTGAACAGTAGCCACTAGACACGACAGTTTTGGCCTGCACTCTGCACTGTCATTACAGTTACTAATCAGGGCGATCTCCGCTGGAGCAAAATTAAATCCAGGTGAATCGGCCGAATCATGTATACCAATATCCAGCAAGAACAGCCGAATTGAGTGTGGAGGCTGCGCTCGATCTGTCCATCGAGCAATTTCTCTAGCTGGGAGTTGCAGTTGTAGGAGCGGCCTCTCTCGCTAGTCGCTATTGCCGTACTGTACAGTGCGTTGTGCCGACTGCCTGTCGACTGAATGGCATAGATATTGCCGGTGTAGTGCTGTAGATCTGCGAGTGAATGTTGGTGCACCCCTCTGCCTAGAAGGTATCAATGTCTCGCGCTTCGTACCTGGGTGTGGACCCAGAGGCAAATAACAACCGTCGTATGCAGGAAACGCACACCGGAAGCAATGGCATATACCGGCTTTACTTTGTGTTCTTGTACATTGGACAACAGTCCTGGTATCTATTTTGTCTTCATCGTACGTAGATAGAAGCGCCACCTGCTACTTTTTTTCGTTCTTTTTTATCTGCCGCGTTTTAGTTCAAGCATGAAGTGGCGTGCGTTGTCGCGCTCTAGTTTAAAAATAGAGTAGTAGACGGACAAATATTCTTGGACAAAGATATTACTATCTCCTATGGTAAATACCGTAGACACTATATACGGTACCACAGCTACAGGCCAGCAAGTCCTTGCTATGGCAGTTGAATCTCGATAATCATCACCGGGATCTTCCTGATCCTTACAAGTCCGGCCACAGGCTGTGTGAGTACATGGATGCCTAGCGGTAGGGGGCGCAGCTTCACTGACGTTAAGAAGGTAAGTCTGCTGTGACGTTCAGCCTCCCCGATGCCGTTCATATTCCATCCGATGGCTACTGAAGCTGCTCCCTTTTCCAACACAGCACAAGCCAGCGCATCACCAGCCATGGCCCAGATTTAGGCCCAGTTTGTGCTTCGTGGGGGAGAAGAGACCGGCGCAGAGAAGACTAGCCATACTGCTGTGCTTTAGCCGCCGCCGCCGCCGCCGCCGCCGCCCGCCGGACGCATTAGTACGGACTGACTGCCGGCGCAGGAGTGACTTCATGGCAACCACAACGCCTGCTTTGCGCGCTGCCGTCGTCCGCCGCGTGCGCGGCCGCCGCCTG
Source organism: Paspalum notatum (assembly GCA_022530915.1). Lineage (NCBI taxonomy): Eukaryota > Viridiplantae > Streptophyta > Magnoliopsida > Poales > Poaceae > Paspalum > Paspalum notatum. The sequence goes on from CM039692.1 coordinate 34,686,520, forward strand.
CTTCGCGCGTTGCGCGCTACTGTCGTTCGCCGTGGCAGCGCTTCCAGCTTTCTCCACCGGTAGGACGACGACGGCGCCGCGTGAGGCAGCACGGCCTGCACGTAGTAAACGTAGCTGCGCCAACAACAGCGGCTCAAGTCGCGCACGGACGGCATCGCGCGGCGCGCACAGACAGCGGCGGTGAGGGGCTCCCCCACAGCGGACAGCGGCGGTGGCCGTCATGGTGCATCGGTGGTCTGGGCTGCTGCGTGCCGCAAATTGGTGGAGGAGCGCACGGCGTAGGGAGGGCCCGACGGAGGCTTGCGTGGTCTGCCGGCGGCAGGGGACGCAGCTGCGGAAGGCTCGTCTCGGTCGGCAATGGCGTGCTCTTTCGCGTCAGCTCGCCGGGGGCAGCGCGTACACGCTCCGCCTCGCCGCGCATGTCATTGAGAGCTCCTTCGTCCTCGTGTCCGGTGGCGACGGCACTCGCCTGCGGACGTGCACGCATGAGATGGCAGACAACCACAGGCGATTGCGGCCGGGCACACAGACGGCTGAGGCCGGGAGCGCAAGCGGCGACGACCGACGACACGCTCAGGCGGCGGAGAAGCACAAACTGGGCCTAATCTGGGCCATGGCTGGTGATGCGCTGGCTTGTGCTGTGTTGGAAAAGGAGCAGCTTCAGTAGCCATCGGATGGAGAATGAACGGCATCGGGGAGGCCGAACGTCACCGCAGACTTACCTTCTTTAACGTCAGTGAATCTGCGCCCAGCGGTAGGGCCCTAGGAGCAATGCAACAGCTTCTGCCGAAAGGGAGAAATGAGCGATCGTACTCGTAACGTGCGCTTAGCACAACCCATACAGGAAGCACTGAAGCAACGCGCAGCGTTGGCTGAAGATGAGGAACCAAGGATCAAGCGTGTGCGGGAGAATGGACGGCCGGTGAGGCAGCGGCGCCGGCGCAGGAGAACACGAATAGTTTCTTCTCCTGTGATGCCAAATGCATGGGAGACGCTCTGCCAGATTCTGCATGTGGTCGGACCCCGGAGTAGCCGCTGCTTGCTTGCTTCTCATGCCCAGGCGTCACCGAAGATATACCAGCCTGAAATGAAAAGAATTCAAGCGAGAGGAGAAAAGAACACAGGCAAACTCTCCACAGGGAAAACACAGCACCAATCGGTCCACGGCCCGACCACCGAGAATGACTGGCTGTACGGGGCCTTCCCCTCGTGGCTCCAGCGACGACGTCGTGTCCGTACACGAACACTCTCCTCGATCTCCAGCCTTGTCGTCCCTCCCGTGCGTTTGGCCGGGGGCTGCCTGCCGGAGTCAACACGCACGTGTACTTGCAGGCGGCGGCAGTACCGAGCCGGAGCAGCGAGAAACCCAGCCAGCCACAGCCGGCACCGGCAGAGCTAGCGCCCTTCGAATCATCAAGCCGACAGGCACTGTGTGCGCAGGCCACTGCCGGCCGAAGCTTCCGTCGAGCCAGCGGTCAGACGCGAAAGAATCGCGGGTCACTCGGGGCACTCCGTCCGCAGTGATCGTCGATCGAGCCAGTCTTCAGACACGCGCGCACAGCAGAGCAGCCTTCCCGTCGCCCGCCCGCGCGGCTCGCGGCCAAGCTCGGAAATGCATGCATGGACTTGGGGGTCTGGGACTTGGGAGTGCCGCTCGCGTCGTGTCTCCGTCTGACGAACCAGCCAGCCACCGCCGGTCAAACTGTGAAGCGATCGCGATTCACGGACAAGGATGGAGCGTGCGGTGACATGGCGCGGCCACTTGCAGTTGCAGCCAGCCGGTAGGTGACATGTCACTCGGCGCGATAGATTGGCCTTGGCCCCGTCCGCCGTCGGTTGAAGTGGTGGCTGGCCGTCCGTGGACGACGCTGGCGCCCGTGCGGGTGCGGACGGGCGCGGCCGCGGCGGCGGGCGGCAGCCAGCGAATCTTGCCACGCCGGGCGGGCGCGTCAGCGCGCGTGTGGGACTGTGGATACGGACGGACACCGGCGCACGGGCCGATCCTAGCGAAAGGGACCCCGGGTCGTACCGCGGATTCGGGCCGCTTTCAGGCAGCGCGTAGCGCGTTCCCCTTCGTGCATCGCAGGCTTGCCGGCGCGCGGCGCAGTGAATGGTGACGAGTTGGTCCTCGGCGGCGACGCCGACGTGAAGAACGCATTCATTTTCTTCTTTTGCCTTAACGGAGCGGGGAGCTGGCCGGCTGAGATGACAGGAGTAAAGTGAAAACGTGCCTGGCGTTTGGCAGATCATAAACCGGCCTGAATGTTCCCAGCAGATGATGATGATGATGGTAAAGATAGCCAAGAGGTGGACGAGAACAAACCAGACACTGAGAAACAGTGTGTAACACTGGCGATAATGGCCGATGGGCCTTAGGCGCTCGGCTGTGTGTGAATCCAATCGAGCGCTCACAGTGGAAAGGGCTCCTATCCTAGCTACCACTACCAACCTGGGTCAATTCCTTGCTTGGACAGCGGAAAAAGAAAACAGGGGACGAAACAGACAAAGTTCAGAGATGAAGGCAAACAGAAAGATGGGGGGCCGGCGAACCGGCGAATGATGGCAGCACAGCAACGTACGATCAGCATCGGCACACGAGGGGCGGGCGGGGACCCGACGCAGCAGCGACGGGCCGGCCGGACGGGCGTGGCAACGACGCCGGCAAGCATCAGGTTCTCCTGCATGCTCGCCTGCGGCCTTTGGCACCCGGACCACCACCGGTCCCAGCCGAGAGAGCAGAGGAGCCGGAGGAGGGGACGCCCGCCGCGTTCCCTCGCTTCGCGTTCGCTAGCTGGTAGCTGCATGCGCGACGAGCCGCCGAGCGGCCCACCCGGCCACCCCACGTCCCACCCCGCGGGCCTTTTGCTCTCCGCTCGCGTCCCTAGCCGCACCGTGTCACTTGTGTCATCATCTTCTTTGTTGCAACGCTCGCGCGCGGCGTCGGCCGCTAGTGGTTGGTGAGCCCTAGGCGGCTAGGCTGAGAGGGCTCGGAGGGTGGCGGCCGGTGAGACAGTGCAAGGCGGCGCAACGGTACAAGACTACACGAACTGCCCGACAAGCACGGGCGTGGCTGCTGCCTGCTGGGAGTGCTGACGCCTGCCTGCACTGCAGCTTTACGGTAACAGTTGAGAGTCCGGTAGTTCAAGCGTTGACTGTCAGGCGTTGATTTCATTCATCTATCTTGTGGTAAGTGGTAAGGCTGTCTCCAACGGCACTCCTCAATCCCATTCACTATTACTATTTCACCTACCTTCCTCTTTATATACGGTGCAGTTATGTCAAACAGTGCAAAACAGTGTTTTAGGGAATCCCTTAGCCTAACATGCGTTTTCAATTTTGACGGTCAGGCCCGTTGTCAACAAAAAAAAAAAAAAAAAAAAAAAAAAAAAAAACTCCCTTCAGTCGACGATGTCAAATTTTTTGCCACTCATCTTTAAAGGATGTCAGCCCATAAGTTGCTGAGAGCCTGAGACGTGAGGCCTATCGACTTTATAAATTCAGTGGGCCTGCCCTGGTCATTGGTCAATGAAACCTGTCATTGGGCTTCTCGTTTGAAACCCTAATCTTTGAGCAAACATATTTCTCTCTCTCTCTCTTCCTATGTGGTTTGACCGTTTGACTGCTGACAAACATGATACCTCTCATTGCAAAGGATGCAGTGCACTGCACACTACAGCTCACGCAGTAAGGCGTAGCACTAGTAGGGAAACCGGGGAAGGGCGAACCAGCGAAGGTCGCCACTAATTCATCGAGCTCAATTTTGTGACTGACCTAGTGACATCACACTATATCTACTGGACATGTACGTGTCCATAAATAATCTCTAGCAGAACAAGATTTGGCACCAACGTATCGATCCATGTAAAAGATTGCCGGCAAGAATAGCAACAAATCAATCTACGCACCAAGCTATAAAAGGCAAATCGAAAAATACCAAAGACGATAAAGTAAAACAAAAGCAATGCCAACCATAAGCCACGATATACTTGTAAGGTACCAAAGAAAACATCGTCGAAATGGAGAATGATTCCACTACTTGTATCATGGAACAATCTGAAGTTCAAGATATTATAGCTCAGACAAGTTCAAATGACAACACTCTAAGCAAAGCTACTAACACAGCAACTTCACGGCCCAAGTACGGCTCTTTGATACTGAATAGGCCAGACATCACACGCGGATGAAAGGCAAAACTTATGGGCGAGCCACAGGTGGTGCTGCAGCCGGAGCAGCACCTGCAGGAGCCGGACCAGGACGGGGGCCTCCTTGTCCACCAGCAGGCCTATCCTCCTGAAAGAAACACAGTGCAACTAATCAGCAAACAACATTCAAGGAAAAGAATTTGAAATAAAAAGGCATGAAACAGTAAGCACTTCACATGACAAGCAAGCAGTCTATACTGATTAGACAAATTAAGATAGAAGAGTTTCAAAATTTTATAGAAAGCAATGCATGACAAGGTAGTGTTGTATATTACACATGTTCAACATTTCCCATTCTTAAATGATCAGCTAATAATGTGTGATGATAGCTGACAAAGTGATCAAAATGGAGTTAATATAGGGACTTGTTCATCCCACAGGCACTGTTATTGCCATCGGGGCAACGTATTAGTCCCAAAGACACGAAGTAGCATTCAATCAGGCAAGCAAAGCATACAAATATAACATGGTATGGAAAGTTTACTTTAAATTTCACCATTCTTAATGATCAGCTAAAAAGTTAGCCTATTAGAAGACAAAGTGAAAAAAATGGTATAAATGTTGGGACCTGTTCATCCCACAGGCACAGCATAAAAGCCATAGGGGCAACGTAAAAGTCCCAACCACAAGACATACAAATCAAAAAACGGAAGTCATTGACTCAATTAGGAAACACAAGTGACTACCTAGCATATACTATGTACTCAAACTTATGTGTCAAAAAAACAGTGGTAGGTAAATTAGCAGAGATGAAACTTATGTATTAAAATTTCCCATCCATGATGATCAGCTGTACAAATAAGAACAGCTGACAAAGTGAATAAAATGGTACAGCATGTTAGGGACCTGTTCATCCCTAAGGCACTATGCAATTGCCATCAGGGCAGACATAAAGTCCCAAACATAAGCCCTACACCATACTAAAAATTACTAACTGGTTAGTCCAGATATGGGAAACAGCTTCGACTGCTGTCATTGCATACCTCTGTACATAAACTGACCAGACCAACAAGATTAACAGATTCAATTCACAAAATTCTCCAAACCAAAAGCATATGTATCAAAATTTCCCATCCATAATGATCAGCTGTACAAATAAGAACAGCTGACAAAGTGAATTAAATGGTACAGCATGTTAGGGACCTGTTCATCCCTAAGGCACTATGCAATTGCCATCGGGGCAGACATAAAGTCCCAAACATAAGCCCTACACCATACTAAAAATTACTAACTTGTTAGTCCAGAAATGGGAAACCGCTTCGACTGCTGTCATTGCATACCTCTTGTACAAAAACTGACCAGACCAACAAGATTAGCAGATTCAATTCACAAAATCCTCCAAACCAAAAGCATATGGTTGCCCTTTGACTAGCAATAATATTGAAACATAACTAAATACCAGGTACCCATTCAAAGCAGACAGTAATCAGGACAAAATCAAATAGGTCATCATACAGCAGTAATCAGGACAAATCGAATAAGATCATTTTGGAGTCTATCAGGACAAGACCAGACAAGTTCATCAGCTCATATAGGCCCTGAAGACACAATCAGGTGGCTCTGTTATAGTGTAACTATTGGGTAAACAAGATAATCAGGATTAAATCGCATAAATGCATTGACAGATCTATTCATGGTAAACTTATTCCGCAAAATTTGCATTAAGTTGTTGAAATCAGTCAACGAAAGAAGTTCGAAGGCTCATACCCTGCGCCTGAAGCGTTCCGGCGGCTTGCGGTCCCTGCGCTTCTCGCGGGATCGGACGCGGACGATGTGAGCGTGGATCGCGCACGAGACGCAGTGGTGCACCTTGGCGTACAGCTTGGGGAGGACATACCCTGAAGCCACGAAAACATGTTAAGACTCACCAAGCCAAGAAAAAAAATCAAGGAAGGTCTCATAGACGAATCAGATCTGGACGCCGAGATATACCATCATGGACGCAGGCCTCCTGGACGTCCCTAATGGCCGCCTGCTCCACGATGTTCCTCACCTGGAACCTCTTGATGGCCTTATCCTGAGACGAGGACCGACGAGGAAAGCACGAACCACGAACGAATCAGAAACATATTTCAGCACGCGAGGGGGGGAGAAGAGAGAGCGAGGCGGCCGCGAAGGCCTCTACGTACCTTGGGGCAGCACTTGGCGCAGTTGGAGCAGCGGATGTACTTGACATGGCCGCGGCCATGCTTGTTGCGACCGCCGTTGCGGCGCTTGAAGGTCTGCGGAGAGAGAGAGCAGGCAAGGAAACGGGATTAGCTGCGGGACGAACAGGCAAATCGAAGGAGATCGAGCTTGCGAGCTGGGACTCACCATGGCGGCGGCGCAGGAGCTCGAGTTCTGGAGCACCACTAGGGTTTATTTATATGGGCCGGCCGTATATTGTTCTGGGCTTATGGGCCATTCAGAAGCCTAATCTGCACAGCCGACCACGCGGGCCGTGAAAGGAAAAGGAACGCTTGTTTCGGGCCCATCCTGCTATCCTTCCAGAATGATTTGTGGGGTTACCTGAATGATTTGTGGGCCTACCTGATGTGTGATGCATGCAGATTCCATGCTAGCCCGTTTGAGCCTGTTTGGATATTTGGTCTGCTCCGAGCATCTAAATAGCCCGCTAAAGCTGCCGCTATTAGCTGTTCTAAAGGCCTTTCGCTAAGCCAAATAGCCCGCTATAGCCAGCTATAACCCGCTAAATTGACCACTTTAGCATTTTTAGCAACTTACCGCTAAATGGTTTAGTCCGCAATTTAAAACCTTGGTCTGCTCTCGAATTGGAAACTGGAAAATATACACACAGATGGGCGAGCGTTGATATGAAATCTGTTGCTGAGAATATCTTAAAGGTTTATAGAATGCCTTTTAGCTTAACTCCACCTCTATGTTGCTATGGTCGTATCTGGCTCCTTAGCGGATTTTGGACGTCTACTTGTTTAGTTTTCCCCTCAGCTTTAAAAGAATTCTAGGATGGACCAGGAGGGTTGGAAAATTTACGTTCTTATTTTCCCTGGATAGGCATTTGATACTCAAATTTAAAACACGATGTTTTAGATAAAACTAGAATTATACTCCATCTACTCAGCTATTGTTGTTGCTCTTTTTCTATACGTAGTCCATGTATACGAATATACGATGAATCTAGGCATAAAAAAATTATTGAGAAATTGTTGTTTTGTATTGTTATTGTGGATTTTGCATTTGCACAAGAATTTGTACAAACCGCTGGACTCAATCTTAACTGCCATACCGATACCAAATGACGTGACATTGACAGTGTTCTGTTTTTTCTTTAAAGGCATCTCAAATCGCCACTGGGCACCTGGCATCTAGGGCCGGAAAACGAGCACCTCGCATCTACGGCTGGGCTCGGTGCGGCTCGATAGGTGAACAAGTCGAGCTGAGCTCGGCTCGGTTATATTGCGAGCTCAGCCAACCGGCTCGGCTCGTTTCGGTGGAGTCTCGCGAGCCAGCTTGAGTCAGATATGAGCATCGACTCTATCGGTTTTGGTTCTTTGGTTGGTTTTTGGTTTAGTGAAAATTTCTCCTTTCCTCCTTTATTAGCTCTCGTCGAGACTTTCCTTTGCCCTAGAACTAGAGCAGAATTAGGATAGTAGGGATTGAGGGATGGTCTTGGGCAATAGGTTTACTTTGGATTGGCCACAACAAAAAATCCAAACTAAAATCAAAATAAATTAATTTACACATTTTTTGAAATTACGTGGTACATATTTCTCATGTACATGCAAATTGATATGTTATGTATACAAATATTAATTTATATCATTAATAATGAAAAATTAATACATCGATCATCGCGAAATTATTTTTGGATTGTCTTTGACCGAGCTCGCCTGAACGAATTGGCTCAGCTTGGCTCGCTATTTTTGCGAACAAAAAAATTTAGCTCAACTCGTTTTGTTAGAGACTCGCAAACCGTCCCAAGTTACACGAGGTTTGAACTATTTTTTTTCCCGAACCTTATTCGCATCGTACCTTGCCCTATCGGGCTCAGGGTTTTCAATTCCGACGGTAAACCGGCGGTATACCGGAAAATATTCCGATATCGGATGACTACGGAAAATGGAAAACCGGAATTTTTCGGTAAATTCCGTTTCAAAATTTGAAAATTCAAAAAATTTTATCAAAACATTCGAAAAAAATATGATAAAAAACTAGGTGTTTTTCTGAGCTTTTAGGGCTAGATCTCGTTGAAATCCAAGGTGATTTACTTGGTTAAACTTGCAATTTGGTTGCAGCCCCATTAAAAACCCTCTAACCCGTTTCAATTTTATCTACTCACAAAAAATCTATAAAAAGTACTATAAAAAACTAGGTGTTTTTCTGAGAAATTAGCAATAGAACTCATTCAAATCTATGTTGATTTGCTTAGTTAAATTACGATTTGGTTTGGGACCCATTAACACCTAAAACCCGTTAACAACAAAACTCCACTCCACCTGGCCACCTATAAAATTTTATTATGGTCTATGGATTTTAACTATGCTCTTATATTGTTGTGATAGATTCGATTTTTTATGTATTTTATGTGTGATTTTATGTGGCATACGTAAGGTTGTATGCATTTTTTAATAAATTATGTGAAATGTATTTGATATATATATTATAAATTGTGATATGCAAAAAATTTAAATAAATCTATATTAAATATTTGATTGTTTAACCGTCCTTTCAGCATAGGGTTTGTCAAAAAAACAGCAAAAATAGCCTTCAATGGGATTTGATCTCAGGTCTTACAGACCATGACAACAGACAACATCTACTAACCACTAGGACAACTACCGTTTTGTGAATTCAGAGTATGCCGCAACATATATAGATCATCATTTGGCTCCTCAACTCCGTTTTACATCACATTTTGTCGGAAAACAACATTTTTCGGTCGGAAACACCGGTTTTCCGACGGAATTTTCCGGAATTCCGATCGGAATTCCTCGGAATTTCGTTTTTGAATTTGAAAAGCCTTTCCGTTCGGAAAACTCAGAATTCGTCGGAATTCCGTTCGGTTTTCCAATTCCGGATGAGTCCGGGATTTGAGTTCAAAACGAAAAGGTAATCCCTGATCGGCCTTGGGCGGTGCCGAGCAGGTGCGGTGCTGCCGCCTGCCGGCCCATTCTCGGGCGTACGACCGTACGTGGCCGACTCCCCCCTGTGTCTCTATCCCTCTTCTTTCTCCAACCTCCGATCCTGCGCGCGCCCCATCCGCGTCTCTGGGCTTAGCCGCGCCGCCACGCGTCCGATCTCGCGGCAAGCAAATCTAATCCTGGCAACCGACAGTGCTCGTAGTGCCAACACACCCTGCCGGCTCAAAACTAGTTCCGCTTGGCTGCCGAAGCGACGTCCAGCGTACCTTGCCAATTCGCCATGCTAGCGAGTAGCTATAGCTCACAGTCACAGTCACAGTCACAGGAGGGGACGCGCCGAGCTCCGGAAAGTCGAGGCAAACCGGTGCATATCTTGGGTTGCTATATGTATCTCCAAAAGCACCCATGGGTCCAGCGCAAAAGGAGAGAGTTCTGCTTGCTACTGCAAGCTCGTGAGAAGGCCGGCGTCGATCAAAGCAATAGGCGTGTCGGCCGGTCGAGAGCTTGGCGCGTCAAGCCGGCATGCTGCAGACAGGGAAAGGGCGCGCGGAGAGGTGATCGAAACGGCGGATCAACGGAGCCAGCTACTTGTGCCTAGCGCACTGCGCACGCGGTGCATTTGAGAGCATTAGGCCAACAGCTAGGTAGAGAGGAGGAGGAGCACACGGCGACGCAACCGACACGGCTCGTGGCCGGCCGCGGAAATCCAAGGCGGCGGCAGCACAACACGACGTGCGTTCGTGCCCCCCACGGCCCACGCCCATGTGAGGAGAAGATACACGCGTACAGTACTTGGGTTTACACCCCCCCCCTCCCAACAAACACCAAAAGCCACCGTGGATGCTTGCTAGTTTTAATTCCAACGACGCCCTACTTCACTACACACAGCTAGCTAGACGCTATAGCTGGAGGAGCAATGACGCTGTGCCGGTGTGCTCTGCAGGCCGGCCTTGCGAGTTTTAATCCCAGCGCAAGGCCGGCGCGGTACAACAATAAACAGAGCAAGGGGAGACGTTGAAAAACAGAGATGACAATTATTTCTTCTTCTTCTTCTTCTTCGTTCAGGTACTAGTAGGAGGGGTGGTCCAACAACAATGTCTGATTCTTGACACTCCGGTTACAGAGCATCAGAGAAGGAAACGTCTACTAGGCGGGTGCTAGATTAGCAGCCTCAGCATAGCGCGATCAATTCAAGGCCTCTCCGTTTTCTTCAATATAATCGAAGAGGGCCTCGATCGATCGTCTTTCTATCTCTCTCCTCGCACACACTCACTCACTTGATCATCACGGGCACACATACAGAAAAAGGCAAAAAAAAAAAAACAAAAAAAAAACAAATCGGTGATTAATTAATCAAGCTATCCTCCAATGATTAATAGCAGGGGTAGCAGCCTTAATTGAGTCCCGGCCTGCCCCTCCGTCTCCGCCGTCTCCGGTGCTTGTGCTTGTGGAGACCGATCCATCCATGTGCTCGACGAAGAAGCCACAATAATGAATATCTGCATGAGATCAGAACTGGGCGCCCTCGAAGGTCTGGCCGAACTGCCAGCCGGCGGGGACGGCGCGGTTGCTGGTGACGACGCGGCCGTCGCTGGCGGCGACCTGGAAGGAGAGCGCCTGGCCGTCCAGGAAGGCGTTGCTCTGCCAGTTCTGGCCCCAGTTCCGGGACATGGGCTGCCACCCCGTGCGGGAGCCCCGGATGGAGACGGAGCGCACGTCGCCGGCGCCCGCCACGTTGGTCACCAGCACCAGGTTGAAGTAGGAGTGGCCGTTGATGGTGAAGCGGATGCCGCCCTTCTTCACGCACGGCACCCTGATGATGAGATCGACGACGACGATGCATCATCAAGTCAAGGCGTTAATTAGTACTCGATCGTCGTTATAGTAGCATCTCACACGACATGCAATGCAACGTTCAGTACGGGTCACACTACAAGGATGGATGAGTAGCAAGTGCTGTGGTGCTTGTGCTTTGCAATAGGGAGGAGCCGAGCGTGTGTGCGGTCACAACAACATTAGTAACATGCACGGCACATGCGCGTCGCCAGGCCAGGGCCCAGGAGTATCGAATCTGCGGGGGTGGCCCACGGAACTAATGGGCCGAACCGGGTGTGGTGCCCATCGACCTTCGAACTCACCGACGCCGGTCGGGTTGATCTGGTCGTATGGGGCTGGCCGTGCGTTGGCATGGCATGCGTGTGAGTGTGACCACGGACCAGCGGGCCATGCACAGCACCCGAGTCCGAGTCGTGCCAGCGCCAACGGCGCCACGCACGCCGCACGGCGCGTGGTGTGAAGCAAGAGCGGTGGCCGGTAGCCGGAGTAACTAACTGATCGAGCTAGTAACGTCCAGGTCCAGCTATCGTGCCACGACTTATATTTAAAATCGGAGGGAGTACGTAATTAACGTACCTCCTGAAGGCGACGGGCACGATCCCGGCGCGGTACTGCGCGATGTGGAGGAAGGCGGGCTCGGCCATGTCGAAGTGGGGGCGCGGCGGGTTGCACCACCCGCCGTCGTCGCTGGGGAGGCCGAAGTTGGGCGGGCAGAAGTTGGTGGCCGTCACGGTGATGGAGCCCGGCAGGCACCACCGCCCGTCGTTGTCGCACCGGAGCTCGTAGCAGGACCCGCACGCCGCGCCGTCGTTGAACAGCGCCGTGCTCAGCGCCGCCGTGTTCGTGCCGTACCCGGTGCTGTACAGGTTGCCGTAGCCGCACGCGCCGCCTGTAAATACGTGGATAGAGATTGTATTAAAAATCAGAGAACTGAAGCATGCAGCCGGCGATAGATCGAGGCAGGGTAGTAGAAAGGTAGGTAGGTAGGTTGAGAGCTCGAGCTCGACGGCTAGCTCGCTCACCGGCCGTACGTACCCATTGTGCCGGACGCGTCCCCGCCGCCGTAGAACGTGGCGTGCGCGCTCTGCCACCCGCCGTAGCCGCCGGCCGCCGCGCCGCGGGCCAGGAGGCCGAGCAGGAGGAGGAGAGCGCCGGCAACGGCCATTGCTTGCTGGGGATGAGTGCGTGGTCCAAGCGAAGCTAGCTCGCTAGCTACGAACTGATGGCTTCGTTCGCCGATGATAGGGAAGAAGAGGAGGAGGAGGGTATCTAAAGCTAGCTTTGCTGCTATCAGCTCAGCTGGATTGGGTGGTTGGCAGCGAGGAGAGCTTGCTCGGCCCACTATTTATAGCCGGAGCCCGGGGACTAGAAGCGCCGGTGGCGAACGGTTGCGAAACTCGGGGCCGCGCCAAAGTGTAATTTCTCTGCCATTTGGTGCGGCGAAAGGCGGGGGGCTGGCTGCGGCTGCCGCTGGGGGTGACGAGTGACGTGCCCGACGGCCACGGTCTCAGACGCAGTGGTGGCGAGCCGAGACCACCGGCCGGCACCCGCAGTTAATACAATTAAGCAAATCGGGCGCACATGCATGCGGGCGCGCGCCCGGCGCACGTAACAGGGCAGAGCAGGGCACCAACTGACTGCTCGTGTCGCGGGCGTGGCGCGCGCGGGGTCCCCGGCGCCCACGGCCCCGCGAGGACAACTCCCCACATGGCTGGCGCGAGCGAGCCCTGCGCGGCAGGCAGAGCAGGCTCCCTCCGACGGGCGATGCCGATGGCGTATGCACGCGCCGCTGCGGCATGCAGCGCGTTAACTACTCCGCGGACCTGACTGACGAGCGGCGCACTTGGCCGGTTCCCTGACGGGGATTGCCCCATGGCCTTGTCTGCCCCGGAGGAGATCCGATCACGTTCCCCTGTGTCGCCCAGCGAGCTCACGTTCTCGGCCGCTCGGCGCGGGCGCGGCATGGCCTGCGTCCAACCAAGCTCCCCCATCATCGATAATGCTCCGAGATCTTGTGTGTGACCGACCGTCCGTCCAGCGGTGAGACAAAACGAAGCTGGAAAGTTGGTTCGGAGACAGCTTTGATGAGGAGCTGAGCGTGCAAAGACCCTTTTGATTCGACAGTGCGAACCGAAGCCTGCTGCTTCTTGAGAAAGCGTAGTGTGCACCTACCGACTGATTGGATTGGGCGGTTATGGAACGGAACAGGGGCGGATTTGTCGGTCCATAGAGCCAGGCAGCCCGCACATGAAGCTAGCGCGGAAAGAACGAGCGCCAGCCTACACGCACAGACACACGGCGCGGAGGGGAACCATTGCCACCCATCAAGCTGCTGAGGGTCTGATGGGTTGCCCGCGTTAGACTGGGCTAGGCTCGCGGAATGTAAACTTTCCTTGTTTGGTAGGTTGGACGAGGTCTTGGGCTAGGCTGGCGGGATGCAAAAAAAGTCCTCGGGCCTGCCTCGGTGGATGCAAGAAATTTGAGTGTATCTCCAAGCCAGGCTCGCGGGATGCAAAAGCTGCGCGCGAATAGACAAAAAGTGCCTAGACAAACGCATCATCCAGAGAACCAATCACCATCTCCACTCAGCCAGGCTTAACTCACACAAGCAACCAATCAAACCCCTTTTGCATGCATTGGACCAGGATTTGCGGGGCCTGGCTCGTGGGAGCCGGCCAGGCTCGGCGTGTGCGGGTGCCAATCACGCCCTAAACAAAGCTCAGACGCGCCCCGCCACCGGCTCCAATGATCAGTGCACGTCTTGACTCTTGAGTCTTGAGGTACCTAGATGCCTAATACGAGTACATCACTACTAGATGGATGGGGACTGTGAACCTGTGATCTGTGTGAATGGGCACAACCTGCCTCTGGGGTCTGGGCTCCTGCAGGCGCCTGCTGCTGCGGGGGGTGGGGGCTACCCGTGGACCGTGGTCTGATGGCCGCACACCTCACATGCGCGGAACATGGCGGGACTGTGTAGCCATGTAGGTGAGCGTGAGACACGACACGCTTGGATCCAACAGCTTCAAACAAAGCTGCCGTCAAGCCTATGCTTGCGTGCCTCAGGTTCAAAGCTAGATGCTGTTTATACAACGTTAAAAACATCATCTTTTTCACACAAGCCGTTCGTTCGTTCGTTGGTTGGTTGGTTCTGATGTTATAGCCAGTCGTAGTAGTGGAATTGACATCTCCTTCCGCCGGTCATGCTGTTCCATTCCAAGCAGGATAAGTGGATAACATATGCAGCCTGCCCACGGCGGCCGGGCGTCGGCCGTCGACTACTGTCTATTAGCTGCCTTCCCGCCGGCCCGCCGCCGCCTCGGTTCAATACTTCAGCAGCGGGGAAAGCAACAGTTTCCCAGGCTCGCCGTCGCTGACCCCATTCCTGCACGTTAATTGCACATGGCCGCCCGGGCATTACGGGTAATCCACTGTCACTGCCCCGACGACGGACCCCCTCTTTGGACTCATTCCTTCTGTTTCTGCTCCCAGTCCCAGTCCAGCTGAATCCTGCATCGTCTTTAGCTGAATAACAATCGTATCCCTGCCACCGCCTCTGCGGCCGTCGGCCGTCTGCCCCACTCCACAAGTTGGAGTCGCACACTTGCGCTGCGCCGCCGGTACAGGATAAACGCAGACCGACTACTCGGTCAGAGTCAAAAAAACAGTCTAGGTCTTCAGTCGTCTTCACAGAGTTACCATACTGATACTACTACACAACACATACACCTCTGTTTCCTCTAGTAAACTGTAATAAAACATCTAGTAAACTGTAATAAAACAACAGCAGCGACGTGTCCAGTGAGCCTAGCTCTGCTGCAGTCTGTTTCAGGGCGTGGATTAGAGCCACAGGCGACTTATCGAGATGACGAGATGAGGCTCGACACTCGTCTCGATCATCATCTCATCTGCCTGCCAGTGGCAGCCAGCCGCTAGCTGCGAGCAGGAGCGGAACAGTGCGCGGCGCTGCTCTCCCCTGCACTGCACACGCCACATGCGGATATGACAGGGACGCTTCCGGGGCAGCGAGGCCAGCAGCCATGTGCATGTGCGGGGTGCACACCCAACTAGATCGCGCGATCTCGCCGTGACGCGACTCGCTGGGCTCTCGGCCAAGTCCGCCTCCCTCCGTTTCCAGCAGGTCCCCCTCCAATCCACAGCCCCAACCCAACGCACCGCCGCTCCTCCGATGCTGCTGCGATCGAACAAGGGAATCTGAGCTCGTGGCCGGCCGACGCCCTGTGTAGTGTGCGCGCCTTGGCCTTGTAACCTTGTTTACTGCCTAGCTGCTGCGTTGCGAGCTCGTCGATCGTGCAGACGCAATCATGAGCTCGTCATACACAGTTGGGAGAATACTGCTCGATCTCGGTCGTTGTTGGCCTTTCCAGGGTGGTGGTTTTGTTTACATTTGCGTGCATACCTTACCTGCCTGGTGAGTGTGGGTGAGTGATATAGGTAGATGGTCCATGATTGCTAGGAGGGAATGTGCTTTGCGTGGACATGAGAAACTGTGTGATATATATGATCTGGTCGAACATATACTTCCTGAGCTAGCCTGGAATTAGAAACAACGATGATCCCTAAACATCGAGCTCTGCTGAGGCGATCGTCCGAGCGTGCGATGCCGCAGCTAGCATCGGATTCGCACAGAAACCGTCCAACGCAACTAGAGTGTCTCCACGGCAAGCTGCCAAGCTGTCTGGCAAGTGGCATGAGGTGATGTTATAAAGGGCGGTTGAATTCCATGCAAGGGACGCGCACGCATGCACGATGATCCGCTATAAAATTTCTGACGTGCGGCCGATGCAGATGTGAGGGGTATGGTATCGGGCCGGAATGGAGCATATGCAGACTGATGAATCGATCGCAGCTGTGGAATAATCGCGGGGGTTCCCTTTCGCGTTATCCACCTCAGATCTTTTCCGCCGTGATGATGAAAGGCACGTTCTTGTGGATCCTTTCGGTCTGTGATTTGATACTCTATCTTCTTCTTCTTCTTCTTCTTCTTCTTCTTCTTCTTCTTCTTCTTCTTCTTCTTCTTCTTCTTCTTCTTCTTCTTCTTCTTCTTCTTCTTCTTCTTCTTTTCATTTGTATGTGTGTTTGCGTTGCTATCTTTTGCTTTCAGCGTAGCTGGACCAGTGCGTGTGGTAACATGGTTCGTTAAAGTGCCCAACTGACTGAAAACGTCCCACACCAATACATTGGATTGGCTTAGGCTCCTTGAAATAAAAAAAACTAGCAAGGTGACCCGCGCAAATAGCGCGGGTGCTAGTTTTTTTATTTTTGAAAATTCCATTTTACTTGAAATTGCTATTGTTTGGTTATCCTTTTTTATTTTTTGGTTGTTTTACTTTATTGGTCCTCACTGATACATTTTGTTCTCCTATAAATTTGACTTTTTGGTGTACTATTTTAAGAAGTTGTTTTAATGAGGTAATCTATAAAGCTTTGTAGACATATTTAAAAACGTTTGAAAGTGGGTGGGATCAAAATAACATTCTATTTATAACTTTATTTATGGTTTGTAGTTAATATCCAGATTTTTATAATTGGGTAGACACCAAAGCATAGTGATTTGGTCATTAAAAATTTCTTATACACTTCTTTGTCTACATTTTAAGAAAATACTTTCTATTTATAACTTTATTTGTGGTTTGTAGTTAATATCCAGATTTTTATAATTGGGTAGACACCAAAGCATAGTGATTTGGTCATTAAAAATTCCTTATACACTTCTTTGTCTACATTTTAAGAAAATACTTTAACATATATAATATTAAATTAGTTATATCATAAAATATGTTTTGATAAGTGTGTTTTTTATTATAGATGTTCATATTGACCGGTAGATGTTCATAAAATCTAACAGAAGGGATTCTTTCACGTGGACCGTTAGATCTTCAAAAAATCCAATGGTTGAGAGATTTTTTTTTTCAATTAACGTGATAATTTTTCAGCCCTCTCGACGAGTCCGGTGGTTCCTTTTACACTACTATTGAATATGTTACTTCCTCCATTCCATAAAATAGAGTGCATAAAAAAGAAGCATGAAGGTCAGCATGGAGCATCGAATAATCTTTTTTTTTCTCCCCTCACTTCCCTAGCATGATTTGTGTAAATAGATTGAATTCAAAAAAGAAGTAATGGATGATTTATATATCTATATAATATATATATGTTCACGTCGTTAGAAAAAAAGACAGTCTGGTCCGTTGCTTTGCATGCGCCATTAATAAGATCCTAAGTTTAACAGCCGGCCGTAGTAGTAGAATTTGAACACGTGCTTATATATACATGCCTCTCCAAATCCGAACAGTATACAAAGTTATCTTCGTGATTTTATCAGAATACTATAAATTCTATATATATATATATATACGGCATAGATTCTATTCATTTTAGATCGTTAGATCTTCATTAACCAACGGTGAAGGGCTTTTCTTTTTCCCGATTAACGTGAAATATTTTTGGTCCTCTCGGCGAATCTGGTGGTTTCTTTTAATACTACTATAGTTATATAATAGGTAGTAGAGTGAGGCTACCGTTTAACGGTCTAAGCTTTTTATTAAAAAAAAACTGCAGGACAGCTTTGTTACTAATCTAAAAACTTTGTTAGCAAAAAAAAAGTATGACGAACTTACGTGTTGGCGAAGTGTACAACTCAATGCTGCTTCCGACACAACAGTGAGAATTTTTTTTCACCCATTAGTTTTCCATCTTCGTTGTTTTCTTAAGATCAGCTTTATGGATGAGAAAAAAGTAAAACTGGTTATGTGCACTTTACAAAGACCCGAACTTATTCTTTTTTCTAAAAAAATGGATTTTCTCGTCTTGAATTGTATGCGAATTCCAACATTATTATAAAAATGCAGGGCAGGACGTCTCATGGTGCCCTCTTCGTTTTCATCAAGAAAAAACAGAGTGTGTCTGCTTCACAATCCGATTCGGGAGGGAAACCAGGCCACGAGCCCATGACCAGCGAATACAGGCATGCATGCAGATGCAGTAGGGCGAATTGCAAGGTCAGCCTGACCGAGACGTGAGAGCAGCCCAACGTTCAGCCCCATCTCTGAAAACAAAGATGATCAGGCCCTTTTAATCTCAACTACAGCCCACTTCACAAATAACATACATAGTACATTGAAATGTTTAGGCGTTTAGCAGCTTATTTTAGGGGAAGGCGTTTAGCCGCTGGACCGGCTACACAGACGGGGCTGTTTAGTAGCCGCGCTGCCATCCCAGCCGGGCCACCGTTGAGTGAGGCCAGTGTTTGGCACTGAAGCCCATCCACTTGGCTAGGCCCAGACTGGTCTCCCCGAGCCCGATAGGGTGGCTCCGCAAGAACGGTCGAATCGGCCATTTTTCTGTGGCCTACCCCGTCCACGCAGGCGTGCGCTCCGCGAGGCCCTCCGCCGCTCGCGCCCTCGCCACAACGACGACGACGACCGTCCATGAGGCCTTCCTCCTCCTCCTCCTCCGCTCGCCGCCCCGCCGTCCGCCGCCGTGCGACCTCTTTCGCCTATCACGCCGCCTCCACCTCTCCCTCTGCTCGCAGCCCCACCTCCCAGCTGTCTACCGCTGCGCTCATCTAGCCATCTCATCGGATCCAGAGCGGGAGAGGCAGTCGTGCTCGGCCTCCGCCGCGAGGACGTGAGCAGTGACGACAACCGCGAGGACGGGAGCTCCTCCTCCCGCTGGCCCGCCGCTCACCGAGGCTTTCCCTCCAGCCGGCACGTCGGCCGCCACAGATCTCCCTCCCCATCTGGCGTGCCGGTCGCCACCCCCTCTCCTCCCACTCCGTTGCAGCTGCAAGAGCAGCGGTCGGTCAAGGAGCTCACTCCTTTCCCTCCCACGATGAGGGCGTCGTCGTCGGAGAAGGCGGGATGAGGAGCACAGGCAAGCGTCGACGGCGGCAAGCGGGCGGAGGACGGGAGGCGATGGTGGGCAACCAAACACAAACTAATTTTGTACACTTCTACGTGGCCATCAACAACCAAACATAAGCCAACATTGTACAAAGCCATCTGTAGCCGGTCCATGTCCAGCCTGGCCTATGGGGGATAGCCTGGCTAGAACGGGGCGACAACCAAACAGACCCATAAATCACCGTTAGGGTTCTCCGAAGCTAGAATCTAAAGTGTCTGGCCCAAGCCCAGAGCTTCACTATGGGCCAAGTTTCGTTAAGACTAAGGGTCTGTCTGGGACTCCTTCAGCTCCATAAATTCTTATTGATGGTGTATGAGAGTAGCATTGTGATGGACACACTATTAACGGGATTTTCCTATGAAAGAACTAATTCTCAAAGGACATTTTTTATATGGATCCATGAGATGTGTTTTATTTTCTTTCAGCGATATGAATGGGAACATTTATTGTTCATGTTTTGGGTTCTTTATCTAGGTCCTTTTGGCTTTCCTCCTCATTGAATCATAATTAGTGCTTTTGGGTGTAAGGACGTGGAAGAGCAACTTTAGATCATGAATTGTTCCATATGATTACCACCTAGCCTTGGCTACAAATGTTCTTGTTAAAACCATATCTTTTTTTCAATATTGTCATGAAATTTTTTGGTGAAGCCTAGATATTTGTTTTGCAAGATTTTGTGCTATTACACTCACCGTGGGTTAGGCTAGGTTTCGACAAGTGTTTTATGACAATTAATCAATTGAATTATTGGCGTTTTTGCAAAGCTACAGCCGTGGGCGTATTTTAGAGGCTTGATTTTTTTTTTTGAGGGTGCTGGATGAGTCGGTACTCTGGAAGCATGTAGCTTTCAGTGCTAGGTTCCCTTAGTCTTAGGGGTGTTTTGAACTGTATGACCTGAGCACTGTACCTTCCGGTGTAGAGTATTTAAGCTACGGAGCAAGCCGCGGGTGATCTCTACTCCAGTTGAACGTGTAGGGCAGGCTGCTGTTTGAGAAAAGCCTGGGAGCTCAATATACCCTCCTGTGGTCCTGCCTTTTTTTTTTCGAACACCCAGGAGAGCTGCGCATCTTTGTTAATAGAAGAAACAAACGAGTACAACATAAACACGCCACAGGAGCCAGGCAAACCGGCTCAGCCACTACGCTGATTACTCGCTATGGAAACAACCAAGGGCTTTCACTCCCGCCCTGACCCACTCGCTAGCAAAGCTAAGAATGGAGCTAACAACGGTCTCGACAGACGAGACCTCGCCCTAGAAGCACCTTGCGTTCCTTTCTTTCCAAACTTCCCAAGTTACCAACGCAAAGAGGGAGTCAATGCCCTTCCTAACGCCCGGTGGCCACACCTCTCGCACTGTAATCCACCATTCCAACACTGAGTTACAACCCGACGCTGGCGGCCTGTCAACCCCCAACGACGACAAAACACCGTCCCAGACTCGGAGTGAGAAGCTGCAGCTGACAAGCAGATGGTGACAAGGCTCTTTGTTGTTCAAGTGCATGCCTTCCACATAGCATATTGTGCCCCATTTTCTCGAAGTCCCAAGAGCACCGTTTACAAGTACTCCAGCCCAAGCATATAACACTTTGCCATAACGTTCGGTGACTGAATCACAACATCTTTCGTTGCAGCCACGTTCAAGAATACATATTATTGTCATAGTGATTTGGTGATTGAATCGCATCATCTTTCAGTGCAGCCAGGCTCATGTGCACGTTTTTCAGCCTTTCGGCGCCGCCGTGAGATCTTGGACTCTTGGTGTTCACAAAAAAACTTGATTCACTGAGTTCACAAAGAGCATGCATGATTCATTGAGTTCTCTTGTGTTCTTACTCTTATTGCTTTCTGTGCCTTCGTTCTTAAGCAGAAGAGAAAGGTCGTGAGCTGTTCTTGGAAGATATCCACCTTGTCTCAAGTAAATTTTTTAATAAAAGAACGAGTTTTCTAAAAATCTTTTTTATCTATAAAAGCATAGGTATACCCTCGTGCTGACCCCACTGCGCAGTTGATAAAAGGTTAAAAATGGATGGAAAGGCCCAAAACCCACAGATGCAAAATGTTTCATCCACTTTCTCTCTTTATTTCTCACCTCATTTTATACCCATACCCACTTGTTACTTTCATTTTATTGGTTTTAATGGGAAAGAAATGACGCTAATCAATCAGGACTCCTTCCTTTTAATTCTATTTTACTTTTTTTCCTTTCTATTATCTGTTTGATTATCTCACAATACGTGCATGTTGTACGTACATCTATGTTAGTAAATTTTAAATTCTGTGATATATGTATGTTTGCTTAACTAGGTGCACTTGCATGTGTGGCGCGTGAGGTAATGCACCTAGCGCAGCTAAACAATTGGAGTTTGGGTTTCTGATGTAACCGGGTCTCTCTTTTTTTCAACTATTTTCTTTGTATCTTAGCAAGTTAAAATTTACTTATACATCCAGCAGGGGCGGACCACCCACTAGGGCCACTAGGGCCATGGCCCTAGTCTTCTTACTAGTAGAAAGGTTTACCTATTTTATATTTTAGGCCTTTCAAGCTTAGGGTAATGTGCATATTAGCATTTCGGTGGCTGAACATTGAGATAGAACGCAAGGACGGAAGCCTTCGGTAGTCTGGCCTCCACATTTGTGTCCTTGAACTCGATCCTCTGGCTCCTCATTGCAATTGGCATCGGTAAAACGATGTTGGTTCATCAAATTAGCATTCATATATACATTCAGGATAGAAGGTGCTAAGTGCTATTAGCCATGAAGATGAAAAGGCGGGCCACAAATGCACCAAATGTAACTAGTTTTTGATCGGGTTCTTTTGTGCTATGTTCTTGTCTATTATATCGCACTGTTAAGCATACCGTTGAAGTAGCATTAAAATTGGAAAATCTTCACTGACTTTTGCTATTTCTCAATATATAGTTTTGTATATTCGGTTTTATATGCTTAAATTTTGGCCCCAGTCTTGGTCAAATGCTAGGTCCGCCACTGACATCCAGCATGTCGTTAGATGATGTCTGGGCGTAGCGTTGTGATGGGTACCCTTCATGGGCTCACTTCTTTCTACCTATTCTATTAAAGGGATCTTCCTATGAAAGATCTAATTTCTCGAAGATCTTTTTTATATGGATCTGAGATAGGAGAGAGAGCATTTAGCCGATAGCCATTGGAGGTGCCCATATTGAGAAAGGAAGCGGCGGCCGTGAGGCACTTCCTGCTCCTACGCCTACCACTGTGTCTATGATGACTATGTGCCGCGCGCTGGGCATGTTTGGATAGGACCCTGGGTCCGTTGCCTGGCAAATTCATCGGCCTAGAAGTTACCTGCTGAAGTGCTGCGTTTTGCCTGGCTAGCCAAAGATGGTATTTGGTGTTTGGTTGATGACCTGTGATAATTAAGAAGGATTCTTTGCCAGGCAGCGTTGCCTGGCGCCAGGTGATCGTTTTTAGGTGTCTGGGTGAGGAGCCGTTGCCTGGGCCAGGCAAAGAACCAGGGTTGCAACCAAACATGGTACAGGCAGATTCCAAGAACGTTGCAGGCCAGGCAAATTTTCTCCAGGGTTCCATCCAAACAAGCCCAATTCCTGCCCACCTGCTTGCGCCAGCAACATGGCCCGCCACACACCAGCTTGTGCTAGCAGCAAAGCCCACGCAGCCCATGTAAGCGGTTCGTCCCTGCCTCAACTGTATGTAGCCCTGTGTGTGTATGGTTTACAATCGCAGACGCGGCTTAGCGTGTTGCTTAGCCTAGTGCCCTTACCACCTCCAGAGTCTAGTACTCCTATTATGAGCTTGACAACCTCACTGGAGATCCTCAAAAAAAAAAAAAAAACTCCCTGGATTTTCTAAAAATAGAAGATCAACAAAACAGGTTGCTATATTCGCAGAAAATTTAGAACATCGTTTCGAGAAAGAAACCGACGGGTAACAAGAAAAGAAAAAGTCTAGAGAAACTTTATAATATAAGAGTACGACACTTTTAACATTTGCATGTGATGCTTGACTATATATCTTATTTTTCTTAAAAAAATTATTGTAAAATACAACAAAATATAAATTAGAGATCTCTGTGAATTAACGGGTCCACTGTTTTGCCCTCCCTCTCGAACCTTGAGCTTAATATTCCCTTCTGCGGTCCTGCCTATGGCGGCAAGGTTCTTGGTGCTCAAGTGCCTTCCCCGCAGTATCATGTGCCCTGGTTTCTCGAAATCCCTAGGAAGAAATGGGGTTACCAAACTAGCCCCAAGAGCACCGTTTACAAGTACTCCAGCGCAAGCATATAACACTCTGTCATAGCATTCGGTGATTGAATCACAGCATCTTTCAGTGCAAGGCTCACGTGCACGTTTTTCAGCCTTTCGGCGTGAGATCTTGGTGTTGTTTTCCCTCAAATGCTTGCTATGCTATAGCCTAGCTCACGTGTTCACAAGGAACTTGATTCATTGAGTTGTATTGTGTTCTTGTTCTTATTGCTTCTGTACCTTCGTTCCAATACAGAAGAGAAAGGCCGTGAGCTGTTCTTGGAAGATATCCCGAGGTTTCTTTACTTATCAAGTAATTTTAATCCGCTTCCCGTTCATCCCTGATCGCCGTCCATGATCCTTGTACGATCATATTATTAGTACAGTAAAATGCTAGTGCGTGGCAAGTCGATACCTGTCATCTAATTCGAAGCTGACGGATATCCTTGAGATTAGCTAGCCAGACACGTACATTTTGGTAGGTCTGATCATGTCATAGCGCAGATGCATCAACGTACCGTTTGCAGGGGAAACACGTACACAACCTACCCAGCTCTGTTTGCTGTCGCTCGGTTCGTGGACGTGATACGGTATCTTCGTGCCACGCTTCACGCCCTTTTTCGTCCCAAAGTCGGGACAAAACAAGGCGCACCATCTCACTGACGGAGTGAAGCGCGTGCTGTCCGCTTTAAGGCTTTAGCACTTGCAGTTGCGTTGCATGCACAATGCATTATTTGTCACATCCAGACCCCTCACAAAAGCGGGGAAAAAAAAAGCCTCCAATAACAAGCACCCCAACGGCGCAAAGCGAGCTCAATAACACTCGCAGGATCGTAGCGTACCGTGCCGGCGGCGTCATGTCAGCACGCCAGAGTGTCGCAAATCCCCGCCGCGTACCGGCGAGCCAGGGAGATTTTGATGTGACGGACCCGCGGACGGACGGTCGCGAGGCCGCTGGCCTACCAGAGTCCAGTGCGTGCGTGCGTTCTCTGGGGCAGGGGCCGGGGGCTTGTCTCCTGCCCAAGCACGCAACGCAAGCAAGCTCAGGTTCAGCTCCCGAGCTGTCCTAGCTCGCTCGCTTTGCCTCCAAAGCAACCAAAAGGCGGCACCCCCCCTCCGCCGTGTCCCTATCCTATCTATCCCCTCAACAACTTACAAGCACACTCGCGCGCGCAACAGCCGCCCGCCGAGAACGCGCACCGCGATCAGTCGCGCCGCGGCCTCTCCCTCCCACGCTCGCTCAGTGCTAGCTGCGGCGCGCGGACGACAGGAGGCAGGAAGGACCTGACCGCAGGTAGCAGGAGGAGCATTCGTGCGCGCGCCGCGCGTGTGGCCTGGCGGCCGGGAGAGTGTAGGTAGGAGCTGGCATGGAGCGTCGGGGTTATTCTTCCGAGGCGTCGCCGGACCCGAGAGCGGCCGCGCCGGTCGTCCGGGGCGCGAATTACGTCACGGGCGGCGGTGGCGACGACGGGGCCGCGGCGGCGGCGGCGCCCGCGGGGCCCGACGCGAGCTTCGACGCCAACATGGTGATCATCCTCGCGGCGCTCTTCTTCGCGCTGCTCTTCGCCGTCGGGCTCAACTCGCTGGCGCGCTGCGCGCTGCGGTGCGGGGGCCGTGCCGCCGCAGGCGGCCACCGCGGCGGGGCGTCGTCGTCGAGCGTCGTCGGCGTCGGCGGCGGGATCAAGAGGCGCGCGCTGAGGAGCATCCCCGTGGAGGTGTACGGGAACAGGGACGAGGCGGCGGAGGAGGAGGACGTGTGCGCCATCTGCCTGGGCGAGTTCGCGGGCGGCGAGAAGGTGCGCGTGCTGCCGCGGTGCGGCCACTGCTTCCACGTCCCCTGCGTCGACGCGTGGCTGCTGTCCCGCGGCTCCTGCCCGACGTGCCGCCGCCCCGTCATCATGGACGACGGCAAGCAGTCGCCCGCCGCAAAGGCTGCCGGCGGTGTCGGTGGGGGACAGAGCCGGCGGCGGCCGGAGGGTGACACCATCGCCGTGGTCATCGCGTGAGGTGAGGGGCGCGGAGGGGACCCGGGCGAGCGATCGGATTCCGAGCAGCCGGCCTTGTGGTAGGCGCGCGCACACGCAGCGAAGCAAGGTATCCTTTCTCCCCGTGGTGGATAAGCAAGCACGCGCATGTAAAAATATCTCCGTACTAGCCTGCCTCCCTACTCTAGTAGCCGCATCGTTGCACATCAGGCGTCGCTACTTGGCTTGTGCTGTACTCCGAGCTACTCTAGTGTTCAGATGAGTTGAGCAGCTGCCCAAATGTGTACTGTGGTTGCGCCATGGCGCCGTGCTAGTGCAAGAGCACAAGGCGTTGGTGCATATGAACAGCAGAACAGGCATGCCGTCAAATACGCCGCCGGGTTTCGGCTGCCTGGAAGCAGTACGGTACAGTGACCATGCTCTGGCCGGCCGGCCGGCCGGCATGCAAACCGCGCAACCACCACCGAGTGCAACTGTGCACAATTCATTTTTGCTGCGTGACAACGGCATGCCCTGTTAGCCTGAAGCGACGCCGATGGCGCGTTGGCGCAACCGCTGAGACCACTACATCGGGCCAAACCCGATGGCCACGGCTAGCTGCCCGGCGCGTGTCCCGTCGTCGTCACCCGGCGCTCACGCGACACGCATGGAGAAACCGATCGAGTCCTATCCTGAGGCCAGGAGCGGAGCAGGGAAGCTGGATGAAGCTGAACCACAGGTGGGAGTGGGACGGGGACGTAATAGGACTGTTCCATTCAAATCGCTTAGCTTTCGTAGCGCGTGCATTACCGCAGTTGAAAAGGGTGCTAGTAAATTCCTTCACGGGAAAGGAGAGGACGGCGTGCTCACTCATTTTCACCGTGTCCTAATCTTCTCTCTCGTGCAGCCTGAGAAAAATATCTGAGAGTACTCAATATCTAATGTTCTGGTCTAAGAAGAACCGGCAAGATATCTCACGCGAGTCGATGCAGCATCAAGAACATGGTATCTTGGATAGTTGGATGGCATATTCAGATATTTCTATTTTATTGCTTAATCAAAATTTCTCTTGTATGTTTGGAGTCCATCAAATCTCCTATGTTTTTTTATTGCTCCAAAGGGGCTTTAAAAAGAGAGAGAGGTGAACACAAGAAAAGTATTCGATTCATAGCTTGTACCTTATGTCAAGTGTCCTATAAAGTTCCTTATGTATTTTGTTATTTTCTGTAGAAATATTGTAGGCTTTGAGGATGGTCAATACTTTGTTCCAAAGGACCACAAAGAAAAAAAATATAGAATAAAATTCGTGATGTGGTGAACCTCTCCAACTAGTTCGAGTCTCCAACGCAACATAAATGCTTGCAATTTTTATATTAATCATTCTTTCAAATCATATGGAACATACACCGGTTACCGGCAAGCATATGTGTTGAATTAATGGTCTATCTATGGAGTCTCTCATATATGTTTTGCAAAAAAAAAAAAGCACCAAAACATCTCCCATGAATCCTTTTCCCCAAAAGAGCCTACAACTACATAGGCTGAGCACAATTTCTATTTATTTATAAAATTAAAAAAAATATCGTAACTCAAATGCAATTACCATATTCGTGCATCTTTTTCATGCTAAGGGTCGGATTATGACATCATTGGCAATTAATAAATGATAATGCTAGTGACTAGTGAGTAGTAAAAAATATGCAGCTGGGCCTTTAGGTGCTTTTTGGATTCTAGGAAATGAGGGGAGGGGAATGGAATGGAAATAACTGGTGAAATAAGCAGAGTCCAATGTTTGGCTCATGGGTGAGAGAAATGATGGAGGTTTTGAAATAGGATATGTAGACCTCTGAAGTCTCATCCCACCAATTTTATCCCAACCTAGTTAGGTTATGGATGGGAACAACATTATTGGGGTTGTCTCCCCGTTTGGTCTTTTTACAGCTCACACGATCGTGTACAAACATGGGGATATGGTATCCTTCTCTAGTTCTCTTAAACTCGTGCCTTGCTAACCCTTCTTATTTCCATCTCCCTACCCATCAGGCATCCAAACACCACTTCAATCATTCTTGGGGTGGTCTAATGAACTTCTATTTTAGTTAAACCAATCATCTAGGCCATCCACATAGACAAATAAAGTCAGCACCATCCACGTGGGTTAAATAATTACTCTATCATATGAAAAAAGATGTATTATTATATCATGCGGAAAAAGGTATGCTTCGACAAACCCCTATACGGAAAGACCCCTCTGAGGCCTCTCATTGCCATCTATTCGATTTGTCGATGTTGGAGGCCCATACATCACGTTTAGAGGCCGCAGATTGCCACACCAAATATGTCGGTTTGTTTAGGCATTTCATGTGTGTTGAATTTATCGAGATATATTACGAATGTAACTTTTGACAACATTTTAGTAGTCATAGATTAAACTTATATATCGACTCACTTTCCAAATCCAACCGAGTTTAGAGTTCTAATGCAAAAATAAGCTAGGCCAAATGTACTTTGGGCCTTGGCAGCTAACTTGGCCTCCTTTTTGGCCCAGCTCAGCGTCCTCCTCTCGTATGTCCTAGTGTATATTGGCTTGGTTTGTTCTTTAAACTTTTCAAAAATCAAACTAACGCCAAGTTACAAAATTCATAATTCCAAGGGTTTTATGCACGAAGAATATCTTTGATGCTCGTTTTGCGTGATAAAACTTTGCATAGCGAATGCCACCCTTGATGCAGATGACAAGTCGCAGTGGGGAGCCCAATGAAATGTGCTGCTTCCAGGCGAGCTGGATTCCCGCATTCATCACATGTACAATGCTATATCGAGTAAAATGAAATATGCTATATCGAGTGACGACAAGTGTCATGTGCGATAACGAGTAAAATGAAATCTTAGAGATGCCCATCCGTCACATCACAATGCACATGTAATTTCGTTTAAAAAAAAACAATTCACATGTAATGCCAGTTTGACAGTCAAAAGCAATCCCTGCCTTTGCATGACATGATCCGTCCGATACCGATATACATATCCAAACCGGCCCGGCTCGTCGGGCGGCCCGTGGCCCGGCACACCGAAGCCCGGCACGGGCACGACACGATTATTTTTTTTATTTTTTAGCACATTTATACATATATTAAGACAAACTATATAAGTTAAAACATAAAAAAACCATGTTTGACTTGGCTAGTAGGTGCAGTTTAGTGCTTTGGTCTGTGAGGTCTTGGGTTCAAGCCGGCCCGGCACGGTTGGACTACCCGACCCGCTTAGGCCCGCCAACCTTGCCGGGCTAGCCCGGCCCGCGCTATTTGGACATTAGTGTTTTGGTCTGTGAGGTCTTAGGTTCAAACCTCATTCTATGCATATTTTTGTTCATTCGCATGTGCACGGTGGGCCTTGGCGAGCCTGGACTGCCGCTGTGGCCCGTGAGCCGGCCCGGCACGGTTGGACTACCCAGCCCACTTAGGCCTGCCAACCTTGCCGGGCTGGCCCGGCCCGCGCCATCTGGACATGTATAGATAGCGATGTACGCGCAGACTCGATCGACCACCATCTTCACACAACACAAAATCTCGACATGGTGGAACTGGAACAACTAACGGAGGTAGTCCTGCACCCGCGGCACCACCGGCGGCGGACGCCGAGCCGCCGTGTCCGCCCGCTCCTCCCTCCTCCGCCTCCATCGCCCCCACGCGGCCCTCAGGCAGCGGAACACCGGCCTCGACCACCGTCTTCACACAACACAAAATCTCGACATGGTGGAACTAGAACAACTAGCGGAGGTAGTCCTGCAACTGCACCCGCGGCACCACCGGCGGCGGACGCCGAGCCGCCGTGTCCGCCCGCTCCACCCTCCTCCGCCTCCGTCGCTCCCACGCGGCCCTCAGCCAGCGGAACACCGGCCTCAACGCCTCGAGCCACCGGGCCACCACCTCGTGGAGCCGCCAGAACCTCCCGCCCCCACCGTCGTCGTGCCACCCGCGAGGCGCCGGCGTCGCGTGCGCAGCGGGGGCGGCGGCGGCACCACCGCCACCATCTGGCTGCTGCTGGTGGCGCACGAGCTCGAGCCGGACGGGGCTGGGCTCGGAGTAGCAGCGGCGCAGGACGATGGCCCGGTTGAGCTGCGCCTCGAACGCCAGCCGCTCGTACTCGTCGAGCAGGGTGCTGTGGCGGCCCCCCGCGCTCGCGTCGAGGCTGAACCGCGACATGGCGTCCTCGGCCACAGCGGCGCTCCCCTCCTCCTCCATTATCTCCATGGCAATGCGGCAGCGGCTCGCTCCGATCACGGATGCTGATGCTGCCACGGTCGACGACGGAGGTCCGCGCGTGGTATTTAAGCGTGCTCGCCAGTGGCCGGCAGCGGTCGATGGTCGTGGTCCTCCCACGAGGCGCGCGCGGCTACGCCATTTTTCTAGCGAGCGCGAAAGTTTGTGCGCGCTTGAACTTGAAGTGGGAGGGACGGAAGGGATCAGTGCACTGGCGAGCGCGCTTGTTTTGCACGGCTCGCTACGAAAGCCGTGTCATGAATCACAAAAGGCAGCTTTGGTTAACGGTTTGCGCAGAGAGCCGGAGAGGTGGTGTGATTTCGCTCATCATCAGCTGCAGTGCTATTCAGGTACGTATACGCAAGGGATCAGACACCATTACCTTAAAGCCTGCACCATCAAGGTACTGCTTGCTCGATATTCTAGCTCTGCCGCTCTCATTCCCCCCCAGCAGGGAAAAATTCCGTCTTTTGCAAAAGGGGCATAATGTAAAGTTGCAGACCGCAATTGCAAGCAATCCGATCCTTTGTGAGCACCGCTTTTATTCCTGAAATAGCACCGCTTGCTATTAATACTACCACGATTCATTGGATGGCCCCGAGTTTGATCGCAGCAACGCCGCTGCATTTGCATTCGCAGACTTCTTTAGCACACGTCAATGTCCAGTGATCCATGGTCGCACGACGAATTTCAACGAAGTTTGGTCCAAGGCCCGAACAAGTTGTGTGTTGTGAACGAAAAAACTTTCACGGTCACCGCGCGGAGAGGAGACCAACCAAACCACCGCGGTCCACGGACGCCACGAGTCCGAGGCTGGGCGACGAGCAACACTTCTGCCCCGCGCTTGCCAAAGCCGGCAGCCGCGAAATCTTCCGCTTGTCCTCTTCGCGCACCCCCCGAAATCCTCCTCGCTTGCATCGATTTGGGCCAAAGGCCAAGAGAAACCCCCACGAAATCTCGAGCCGAGGCTGCAGAAATCGCGTTGATCAGCCAGGCCCGGACCTCCCCCTCCAGATCCTGACCAGGCGGCGCGCTCCGCCCTCACCGGGGATCCCGGATCTACCGCCGAGCCGCCGGCGTGCCACGGCCGATGCGATCGGCCGGCGCCCCTACCGCGCCGCCGGAGCCGACGACGAGTCGGCTGACGCGGTAACAAGTCCCTCAGTCCCGCTCCCAGCTCTGGCCCCCCGATGGGCGCCTGCGGAGTCGCCGCGGTCGTCGTGCTACTCCTCGCCTCCACGCTGCTCCCATGCCCAGCTTCGGGCGAAGGCGACAAACCCAGCTCCGGCCAGGTGAAAACCCCGCACCATCTAATCGAAGCTACCACGCACGCACACGCTATATTAGCCTTCTCGTGAGTAAAATCAAAGCGAATTTGGGCTTAGAACCTGCTTGGATTTCTCCAGGGCGCTCCTGCACCCACCGTTCCTCCTGCAGGCGGCGAATCAGGGGCCGAGAGCACAGGGCATCATGAACCGCTGCCGCCGGCAACGTCTCCGCCGAAGGGAAAGGACGGGGGCGAGGCGCGGTCCTCCTCCGCCTCGCCACCGCCGCCGCCACCGTCCGCGCAGGAGCAGAAGGCCAGCCCTCCTCCGGGAGGTCCGGGACCAAATGCCGGGACGGACCGGGAGGACACGGGGAGTCAGGGGAAGGATGAGGAGACTGATAGACTGAAGGAGGCGATGGGGAAGTGTGATGCCTTGGATAAGTGTCACGTGAACGAATTTTCTGCTTGCCTTAAGGTTTCTAATGATGGTAATGCCTTGAGTTCTGTTGGAAATTCATTAGTATAATTTCATCAAGCCACCACTTTCTGAATTTACACTTGCTATGCGATTGCTGTGTCAACGGCTGTTGAGTCAACACTGTGTTGAAATTGAATGGGTAGCTCATAAAGCTTGTTTGGGTGATTCTACCTTTTTATCGTTTTTCAATTTTTGTTTAGAATATTTTTGCTACTATATTTCCTATTGAATAAATAATTTTGATCATAGTTACCCTAAGATTCTAGTCGCATATGTGTTTGTCTTTGTACCTTAAAATCGGAAATCTAAATGTTTTTACAGATGCTGAATAAAATGAGACATTTTGAGGGATGGTAAAGATGTTATTTGATATTTTTGTGGCCTTGAGAAATATGAATAGACATGAGAATCATATAGCGTTGATCATGTAACATACACATCACCTACACTGTCATGAATATAAAATGGACCTTTTCTTTATTCTCGCAGCTTCAGTTGGGCCATTTATTATTGTCAAGAATGAAGGACAGAATGCTATTGACATCAATATCAAAGATCCATCAAATATATATATTGACAAGAAGCCTCTACATCTTCCCAAGGATGCATTTGAACAGGTATGCAATTTTTAGTCTGTTACAACATTTGCACCAAGTTACATATTCCAGTTGAGTACATGCCAACTTAGGTGCCTGCAAACTCATTTCTGGGTCAAATATGGTGAAGCATGTGTTTCAAAGTTGGTTTTGCTTCAGGGTGTAAGATACTTCATATAGTTCGCTGTTCTCTCCTAGTTTGTTCATGCAGGGATCCACAGTAGCAGCCTAGCAGGTTTTGTGCCTTGAGTTGGTGAGTCTAGTAGATTGCCGGTGCATTCTGTTTGATATTGAGAAGCTACATGTGACCTCCCCAAAATAACTAGTACACTACCCCCTCCCCCCCTGTCTTAAATTGTCCCAAATTGGGACTGCATATCACCCTCATTTTCTCGGTCCATGTTCATATGGATGGATGTTGATGAATCTAGACACATATATAAAAACATACATGGGATATTGCATGAATCTATTCAAAGCCTGGAACCTCTTACAATTTGGGACAGGGGAGTAGTCACTAGCGATGTCTTCGTTCTGTACATATCTGATGCAGCTGCAGTATTACCATGTTTAGGAGGATTAAATGCATACTTGTCTTGATGCAGCAATGGTCATTGAATGTCATTCCAAGATTTTTGTTTGAAATTTTAATGTGTGCACAGAAATTCCTTTCTTGTCATCTAATTCTTTTTGGTCCAATCTATATCACCAGATGAACCTAACACATATCAGTCCAGATGTTGAGAATATTACTTTAAATGATGGAAAAGGGGACTGTTTAATACACGTCAGGCAGTCAGTGAAGAGGCAATCAGTTTCTAATTGGCAACAACAGTTACAGCAGATTGCAACTGCAATGCGTTTAAATCCAATATATGGAGCCTCTTTTTTTGTTTTCACTGTTGTTTTAGTGGGCATTGTATGTGCCTGTTGTAAGTTTGCAAAGAGAAGAGGCAATGATGGAGTTCCCTACCAGCAACTTGAGATGGGAGCTCAGGCACCAAACTCTTCAGGGGTGGACAACACCACAAGTACCACAGATGGCTGGGAAGATGGTTGGGATGATGACTGGGATGATGAAGAAGCACCTGCAAGACCTTCAGATAAAAAGCCTACTAGCAGTGTCCCAGCAAATGGCCTGTCTTTGAGATCACAGACCAATAGCAAAGATGGTTGGGATGTTGACTGGGATGACTAAGCTTCTTGAAGAGAAAGTTAAATGTACTTGTCCATTTGAGCAAACTTGCAGGAAAGAAAGATCCAACTAAACCTGGAACTGAAGGGACTGATGCTTGACAAAGTGACCCATATCCTGGAAGAGTGAAGGATTGCCTCTCTTCATACGGTTTGTACAATAGTATTCCACAATTACATTTTGTCTCTTGAGCTGATACACAGACTGTTAGCGGTACAAATTTGATTTTACTTTCTGGGTGTAACACTACAGCGCAGTTTCTTAGTATATGACCAGAACAAAAATGTTTATTCTTTGGAGGTAATCATTCTTTTTTGCACATACTCCCTAGTTATATACCATTATCTGTTTCATCATTCATGCTGCACACTTGGGACTGGTTGTAAGCACACGCTGCACACCTTACTGAGCTGCCATATCAGATGAATGATGTGCTTCACACATGTTTGATACAGCTCGTGCCAGAATTGTGTTAGTGGCGTAGTGCTTATGCATTGTGTCACTTTTAGAGCTGTGCAGAACAAGGGCTAGTGGGCGGCCTGGACCTTACTACAGTTCCACTGGTCGCCACCCCATCACATGCATTCCTTCTCCTTTGCGCTTTACCGTTTGTTTGTTTACCTTTTGCATTATGCCTGCTCGTATGCTCTTGCATCTTTGCTTCTTCCATTTCATGCTATATCGACACACTGGATAAGATCTGTGCAACAGACAGGATTTGGTAGGTGCCTTTTCTGAATTCCATTTGTTATTGTGTGGACATTTTTTGTAGCAATGATTCCGAGCCGTCACTCAATGTTTGCATTTGTGCTGCTGTTGTCTATGGGGCCACAACATCATCTGGACACAATGTCTCCTGAATATTTAATATTTTGTTTGAGCCAATAACCATAAATACAGTCTAGTGCAGTGGCAGTACAATATGTTGTGAGTTGTCCCTAGCGACTAGTGCATTCTTATATCGAAGTCCAGGGTGTCTGATTGCGCATCATTGACACAATTATGCCATGGCCTAGTTCAGGGGCCGGTCATGTGTAAGTTTGTGGTTGGGTTTTTCTGGGACAGGCATAAAGTTGCTATACTGAGGTTTCGGGATCATGTTCTTCTTGGCCGCTTCTATTTGACCACTTCCGTAGTAAGTTGCCGCGCTAAAATGACATCATTTCGCCTTGGATCCCTTGTGAGTTGCTACTGAACCTGCTAAGGCTGTCCACACTCGTTGACTTTGAAAGGGATGCAGTTCCCATTTACAGTTGAGAGGTGCTGCAGCGAGAGACGGTACCCAGCGCGGTACCGTCGCGCGCCCCCCTTCCAGCGCCAAATGCATGCAGCGTCGTACGGAAGCGACGCTACCCCTCCCTTCTCTCCTCCACGTCGAACGCGCGCGCAGGGACCAACGACCTACGGGCAACAGCTAGAGCACCAGAGCACGCGAGGCCACCGGAGGCGCGGCGGCAGAGGGACTGCGCGAGTGCACCTGGTGCTGAGCGTTCGCCGGCACTGACCTCCTCCACACTCGCGTCCCCGGCGGCGGGGAGGAAGTTGCCGCCCAAGTCTCCCACCGTGGCGTCCTTCTATGGCTCGCCGACCTCCTCGAGACTCATGGGCCTCGGTGGCCTCATCGACCCGCGCCGCATCCTCTCGCCCGGCCGCTTCAGTGGCGGCGTGGTGGGGGCAATCCACAGCAAACCCGGCGGCGGTGGCGGTTCCGGCGCCAGGGCCGGCGCAGGGGAGGAGGCGGTCGCGGGTGAGGCCAGCGCGGTCGAGAAGGCGGCTGCGGGTGAGGCCGGCGCTAGAGCAGCACGTTGGTGGGGAGGAAGAGGCGCGCCGATGGAGGAGAGGCAGCGCGGTGGAGGGGAGCCAACGGCGGAGCAGAGGAAGGGGAGGAGTGACGCGGGAGGTCGGCGGCGTGGAGGCGGGGAGGTCGTCGGCCGGAGAGCAAAAGGACGGGAGGGCCCGCGGCAGCCGGAGCGGAAGAGGAGAGGCGGCCTGTGATGCTCCGGCATCTCAAGTGCATAATCATTCACCATACATGTGCAACATTCATCATAAAGCATCATACATTAGCATGCACTTGAACCCTAATTCAAACTTGGTTGAAATGCAATTTGTTGAAACCTGTTTTCTGCATATATGTCTCTGTGATTGTGCCCATAACTTTTATTATATTTAGATTTGGGTGAAACTCATATTGACAAACTTGTAGACAATTTTATGGTGAACAACTTTGGTAATTGGTGCTTTGACATGCATGAAGGTTTGCATAGAGATTTGGGGCTTTTTCTGTCAGCATGTGATTTCTGTCCAAACATGACCAGTTTAGTAATTTTAAATTTTCTTGATCTTAAAGCCAAAATATTGCAATGCTTATATTGAGAAAGTTGTAGATTATGAAATTTTGAACAAACTTGGTATAAAACTCTCTGAGTTAAAGTGACTAGAAAATAGACTTTTAGAATTTCTAAACTGGAAGGTTTGTTGGTCAAACATTGGTCAGCAGTTTAAATTCAAGTTTAAACCACATTTTTGAATATAACCTGGTATAAAAGTTTATAAGAAAGTTGTAGAGCTCGAAATTTAGAACATTTCATCCAATTGCGGCATTTTTAAATTCAGCCCCTAAGTTGGTCAAATAGGCAACTTTCAGAAACACTTTTCTTGGTCAAACTGAACTTTTTCATTTTTCGGATTTTGTTTTCCCTCTGTCTCACTGACGCGCGGGTCCCACGCGTCAGACCGCGCCGGATCCCGCCCGCGGGATTGGAAAATCCGGTCCGTGGGCCCCACCCTCGCGCGTCTCCGTAGACTGAGTCCGTGGACCATCCACTCAACTCCTCCGCCCCGGTCCCACCTGCCAGTCTCACCGGGTCTATGGACCCCGTCCACCGAACGGTCACCGCCCCTCCTCCCCTAACCGTCGCCTCCACGCGGCGAACGCCACGGCCGACGGCCGATGCCCGGCCGCGCCCCCCGCCCCGACCGCGCTCTGCCTCTTAAACAAGACGGCATCCCGGCTCGGTTCACTCGCCCTTCCTCCGCTCTTCTCGCCCCTCTTCCGAGCGCCTCGCCGCTCTCCCTCTGCTTCTCCATCACCGAGCCGGCCGCCATTGGAGCCGACTGTGGAGCTCGAGCTCCTCGCGCTCTGGTCGTCCCCGCTCCTCCACACCGCCGTGCCGTCCCTCCTCTGCCTCCTCTCCACCCAGCCCCTTAGCTCTAGGCCACCGCGGTCTCTCCACTGTGCCGCATTTCGCCGCCGAACCCCACACGGCCGCCATTGAAGCCAAGCTTCGGGCTCAAACTCCCCGCCGCTCCGCTCACCCTCACACCTCCACATCACCGCGCCGACGCTCCTCGGCCACCCCGCCACCGCATGTCGTAGCTCTAGGTCGCCGATTCCCCTCCGCCACCGCACCTCGCGCCGCCGGATCTCCGCCTCCCCTGCGCTCCGTCGCGGGCCGCCTCCGCCACTCCTCCGAATCAAGGTAGATGGTGAGATTCCCCCGCTCCTCCTCTCTCTCCCCGACTATCCCCGGCGAGCCACCGTGGCCCTGCGCGGCCGGCGCGCCGCGTGCTGCGCGCCGCCGCCCTTCTCTTCCCCCGGCGGGAGGTTGAAGAAAGGATGCAAGTTTTGCGTTTTAGTCCCCGAACTTTTGACATTTCGTGCTTAGATCCAAAGCCCTGTGCACTAAGTCTTGTAAACCTTACGATCTAGCCCCTGATATCTGCGGTTAATTGCATATGGGTCCCTGGATTTAATTTTTTCCCTGTTATTTTGTGAATAAATCGGCTGAAATTTTGAAAAATCATAACAATTCAAAGAAAAATCCAAAATGGACAAACTCAGTGGCTATGGACTCCTTGTGAGTAGATCTACAGGATAGATATGATGTGGATGTGTAAAAAGTCTGTTTTGCCCTTGTTTAACTTGCATGCATGTGGGGGGTTAATAAATGGTAAAAGTGGACCAAATAAACTTCAAAAATTTTGAAACTTGGACAGTAGCTTTGTTATGGCATCTAGGTACTGTGTGATTTTTGGTAGTCCTAGCATTGACTGTTTAATTACTGTTTTGCCCTTATACATGTGTTTGTGTATTAAATTAACTTGGAAAATGATGGCTACATGAAATACGCTCAAATAGGACCTCTAGTATTTTTCATGTACTTTCTATAGTATGAGTAGCTCACTGGTAAAATATGGGGTTGTGCATGTTTGTTTTAGCCGCTGTTTTGAAATTGGCAAAATGCTACTAGTTGAAAAAGAAAATAGGGAAAAGTGTATTTAAACTGATAGGAAAATTATGGAAAAAAATCAAGTAGCCTACTAGTGATGTCTTGATTCCAGAAAGTAATTTTGTGCACTTTATTACTGCTATTTTGATTTATATGATTTTCACGGTGAAATAAAATATGGAAAATAGGGATCATGTCAAACTATGGATTTTATGCTTGCTGATTTTTGTATATGATGTTTATGCCATGAAATGCTTGTTGTAGAAATTTCAAGTCCAGAACCCATTCCTATAAATTATGAAAACTCCGAAAAGCTATAGGGCTAATAACTTGTTGGAATTTTAATAAATTAATTATAACTTATTTGTAGCTGAAATTTTGGCAGTAGCACTATGAAGTATGTGTCTGCATGTGGCAAAAAATTGAGATCAATTTGAGTTGTCCAACTACCTGAACTCATAAGTACTTTATATTCATAAAGGTGTTTTTAAGAGATAACTTCATTTCATTTGATAGGGATTGTGTACACATATAAGACAGTAATTCGTAATAACTTCAAAGATAAAATATGGTGATGATTTGTACAATTTTTAGTGATGGGTTGTATGATTTCTTAAGAATAATGTTAAGTTTTCTCATTATGGGATGTGTTTGAACTCAGTATAATTGAGTTTTTTGTCACAAACTATTGGATCATGCATTATGCTTTATTTGCACTTTATGCATACAATCGCATTCATTGCATTCATGATTGCACTATGACATACATATAACCTGTAGCATATGCAGGTATTTGCATTTTCTCGCACTCACTTGCATATTATATAATGCATATAGGTTTCCGCGAAGAAAGATCAACACAAAAGCTGCTATTGATCGATAAGCCGGACGTCGAATTGCCCAATAGCAAGAAGACGACGTGCCGCTGATTACATCTGTCCCTGTTTAAAGGGGTTGTCTGGGGCAAAGCCTCACAACCCGGCAAACTAACTTAGTTTAGTTTGTTGGTTTTCTTAACAACAATCAAGGGTAGACAGAACCATACTATTCCCAGCAAACATCTTATGTATTGATGATTAGGTATATGCATCAGGAGTTATTTGGAACCAACTGCATTCGACATTCTAGCCGCCCTGGCCCTACCAGCTATACCTAGAGTTCGCAGGACGAGTGCCTAAAATGGCTAGTACGAGCAGACACGAGTGAATGGAGTCACTCGTCGCGTAGGTGATATTTCAAAATCTCAGAAATCTTACTATGATGCAATTTATGATTATTACTGCTGATGTTAAATGGAGACCGGGCGGAGCGTAAATTTATTTTTTGGGTGTGCGTTGTTGTTATCCGGCTCCGCCCGAGTCGCATAAGGCCCGTTTGCTGTTCGCCTGCTGGTCGGCATAACATTGCTAGAGGTGCTTATCCAGAAAATGGGCCTGGTGAAAGTCTTACTTGTGACATCCGAAGAACAGAAACTTGGTCCTACCGGACTCTAGGGGCACTCACTCTCACGGAGGGCTGATCCGATGTACCGTGGTATCGCTCTGTGGGGGGCTAAACCTAGGGAATGGCGGATTGGAATCGAACTTGGGATGGGATAAGTGAAGATGGAGACTATATGTGGGAACGCGATGGCTAGTAAGCATATACTCCTGGCATTTTTAGTTATTCTTGGGAATTAATAAATCGATTTGAATCGCTGATGCTCACCAGGTGTAAGAATGCCAAATATCACTGTCGGACAGCGCAGTAATAACTGTAACATGTTTATTTAATCACGCTTTTCAATACAACATGCTTGGATATGTATGATCCGTCCCACTTAGAGATGGCAACGGGTACATACTCGCTGGGCATCACCGTTCCATACCCGTACCCACGAAATAAATTTCTACCCGTCAAAAAACCCACACCCGCTCGCGGGTAAAGGATTTTACCCACACCCGTACCCGAGTGGGTAATCTTACCCGACGGGTAATCCGCACCCAACAAGCACCCGGCAGCAACAGATAACAAAAATCACAAAGTCAAGGATTGATCAACATTCCAGACCATATGCAGGTTCATCACGTAATTTAGTCCATCGCCAACACCAAGTCACCACTAAACACCAGTAGCAACTAGCAAACAGTAAGTTCTTGACTCAGATTTAAACAGTACAAGCATTTGACTCAATCCCAGTCCCAGATGCATGTCCTCACGGAGGCTTGCTTCCTCGGGGTCCGGTGCTGGCGCTGCTGTAGGAGTAGGAAAGCGCAATAGATGGGGGCGGCAGCGATGGACAGCTGAGCTGCAAGAGCTTGCTTCTTGGGGTCCGATGCTGCTGCAGGAGCAAGAAAAGACACCAAACGAAGAGGGGACGAGCTGCAGCAGGTGACGGATGGACGAGCTACGAACCGTAGGAACCAACTCCGTCCAGGACGGACGAACTGGAGTGGATCGAGAGACAAAAACAGAGATGCGGGCGGCGGCAGAAGGGTGGGAAGCGGCAGAAGGGTAGGCAGCGGCCAGGCTAGGCATGGGATTTGCTATTTCGTGCTATTTATATGCTGTGTGTTGGGCTGGACCGAAATTGTTGGTTTGGGCTCAATCAACCTAAATTGCTGAGGCTATATACAACGATGAAGCGGGTATATGTTACCCACGGATACGCGGGTATGGGTACCATATAGCCGTACCCGTACCCGCCATACCCGCTGGGTAGAGGTTTCCACCCGGTAATGCACCCACGGGTAAAAATATGCTTCCATACCCGCCTGTATATCGGGTAAAACCCGTTGGGTTTTTAGGTTTCGGGTACCCATTGCCATCTCTAGTCCCACTATTCATGGTGCTGCCCATCTACTGATAGGAGGTCGATGGACTTGGGAGGTGCTTTGAGGTCGAGGGAGGGCTGACTCGACGTACCGTGGTATCGCTTTTGAGACGGCTACTCCCAAGGGTTAGGTGGGGACGCTATGAATCTTGGGACGGAACATATGGAAATAGAGGTGTATCTTGGATATTATGCAAGTTATTGATGGGTTCTCATGTTTTACTTTCATGCAAGTATTTACTTTATGATATAACTGAACTTCATGGTAAATGTATAGCAGCTGTCAAATCCTGCTATCTTATGTCAACATGACCTTGTTTAATAATCAACAGCTAAGGATCCATATGATTAGTAAGCATGCTTTGTGTCAGCCGTAAGCCCTGTCCATTAAGTCATGCTGAGTAATTAGTACTCAGGATTTGCCCTCACTTTTGGATTACTACTGACGATAGCCGGACAACTGTGTTGGAGGTGGTAGTACCGGTGGGCTCGGTGCTATTCGCCTTGTTTATCTCTTCGTGAAGACTAGTTAAGTATATTGTTTCCGCTGCGAGATTTTGAAACGCTTCCACTATTTATATATATTCTGAATTCGCTTCCGCTATATTTGAACATGTATTTGATACATTTGGGTTGTAAATTAAGTCTATTATTCTCTATTTCAACTGCCTGTGATGATGTAATTGTTGTGACTCCTTCGAGAGTCGGATGTGTTTAATGTCGATTCCTTAGGAAATGGTGTTATCGAGAGTCTGAAGGACTCTCGACGGACTACCGGGTTTAGTCTGGCCTAAGTGCACTGCGGGCCAGAGGTGGCAGGTGTGTTTAGTCTGGATTAAGCAGGGCGGTTCCGCCACACGGCCGGCGGATGGCTGCTGCGCGGTGGAGAGGAAGGGAGGAGCGGCGCGCGAGGGAGATGGAGACGAGAGAGAGAAAAGAGGGGACGGGGTAAAAAATAATAAAATAGTATAGTAGTTGGTATAGAGTAGAGAATATAAATTTGTATGAGCGTAGAAGATTCGCGACTGTATTTCAAATTTATGATGACTGGACGGAATATTCTTTTTTAAACTGGACGTACAGAGTTCCACGAGTATGGACAACCTAAGGGCGCGTTTGGAACGCAGGAATTTCACAGAAATTGTACAGGAATTTCACAGGAAATAGTTCAATTTCACAGGAAAAACGCAGGAATGGGGAAAAATTCCCGCATTCCAAACAGGCCCTAAATTCTCTTGGGGCAATTGTTTTCTGAGATATCATCTCTGTACTTCTTGTCCTTGGCTACCAACAATTTATGCCAGAAAGTACTGAACTTGTGAATTGTGATTGGTCTGAAAAAGACCGACTTGCAAATCACTAGGATTGATATTAATCTTCACAAATTTTGTTCCATCGATACTTATTTCTGAACTTTGAAATCCCAAAATTTTGAATTAAGAATTAATTACATATCTTTAGTGGGGGACCAGATCAGACGGCAGCTTTGCAGAGGCAAGAGGGGGTGAGGGACCAGCAGGAATCTGGAACCGCATTGTGGGATACAGCAGGTTTACTGTCAATGAGGCTCCGGGGTCCGGCCGGGTGGCAGGTCGAGGACATCACCGAGCTGGCATGCATGCCTCGATGGACGGCGCTTTTCTTTCCCTTCCGCACCAACCATTGCTCTCCAGCTCTTCTCGCAGGGGTTGTTGAGCAACTGCAGTTTGTTTAAGCCCCTGCTGTTTATTTGCTCACTGCTGCGTGCTGCCGACTGCCGTGCTTGAGACCGGTAGATCGTTTATAGTTTATTAAAAATAACATTATATTTACAAGTAGTTAAAATAAAATATAAATATAAATAATGAAATAGACGACGTACTGAAGTCAAATCTGTGGCATTCATGACAAGAGCGAATTGGCAAAAGAATTCAGAATATCAATATACTCCTACAGTACCATATCCCCTGTTCGTATTTTACTACTTTCGTCAAGGAAAATGTCACGAATTGAGACACTGTTTGAAATGCGGGAAAAATTTTTCGTTCCTACGTTTTTTTTTTTGAAATTAAACTGATTTCTGTAAAATTTCTGCGTTCCAAACAGATCCTGAGTTGTTTCTTTCACGGCCGGCAACGCCTCCCATCTTAGGCTCTCTCCAGCCCTTCCTCCATTCCCATTCTCCATCTTCTCTCTCATCACTATTTCAACTACTTTTCTTTCTGTCTACAGTACCACGTTAAATTTTGCACACCAATATAGAAAAACCGTTGGGTTCAGACTTAGAAAAAAAAACTTCGATTTGATGCGTTGATGCGATCGTCGTTGGAAATCTCCGCCACCTTGTGGGCTTTGAATTTTGAAAGCCGTAGTGCCGGGTACTGCTCAACAACTGTGTACGGCGTGCACTCCTTGCCGTTCCTTTGCGCAAACAGTACTAGTACAATTGTACAAACAAGTTGCTGCGTGGGGCGTACAAGCGCGAAAAGGACGCACACGATCAACCGCTGCAAATTTGTATAATGCCACGCAAGGACAAGCTTGGCTGGCCGAGACCTGTTTTGAGCCCAACAACTTCACATGGATAAACAGTCCAGTGCCCACACGATTCCCAGCCTCCCAGGTTCAATATCGCACGAGTGGTTATGTTCACAAAATTATGAGAAAAGGCTAAAGCTTCCCATCACCCGGTTGAACGCTGGCGGGGATAGGGCGGCGCGGGGCACGGGTGCCAGCCGGGGAAGCGGGAGGCGATGGCAGGCGGGGGAGGAGCGGTGGAGGAGCGAGCGACGGCGGAGGAGCAGCGGCGGGCGGGAAGCGGAGCCGCGATGGCGCGCGACGGCGGGCGAGCGAGGAGCACCGGAGGAGTAGCAACGGCGGGCGACGGAGGAGCGGCTGAGCGCGCCGGCGTCGGAGGAGTGGCGGGGCGCGCCGGCGGCAGATATCGCACGAGTGGGTGGTGGATTACGTTGAGAAAGGCTAAAGTTGAACAGTCTATTTCTACTGTTTTTCAACATTTTTTAGATAAATGGATTTCCAATCCCTTCAACAAAGAAATGGTGGTAAATAAACTTAGTTCGCGATATTCGATCTGATTTTGAGATGCTCAAGCCTTTGTTTGTTTTAAAATGATCTAGACAGTTGTGCTTGCTTTAAGTTGCGAAACCATCCGGAGAAACCATTCCATTAGCCATCATTTAGGTGAGCTTATTAAGTTATTAATTGAAGTGGTATCCAGCTACCTGGATGACCATTTTTATGTGATATGATCCTCCGCCACATATACATGTGGAAAAGTGAAAAATCCACTTTGCATGCATATGTCGTCCACCGCCGCAATATGGGCACCCTCTTGCCTTCTCCTTCGGTCACGCTAGACATGCTTAGTTTGTAGTTGTAGATACTAGATAGCCATCTGTCGCCACATTCAATTTGATTTTCAAATGCTGAAGTATTTGCTTATCTCAAAACGAATCACGCACTGAACTCTTCCTTAATGCGAAACCACTATTAGAAAGACACCCCAATGCCCAACGTTTAGAGGGGTGTTACTTGAGTGATAACCTCACACGACAAACTCGGTATGAAGGACCACAAACGTGGGTGCATATCATCCATCGGCCTCACACAAACCATACTCATAAATGGTTCCCATAAATGAACGAGCATCTATCGTGATCTCACCGTCCTTCTCTCTCCAGCGCTAGCAGCCCTCCACGTTAAACATTAACCCTACAACCGTTTTCTCCCAATCACGCACGTCATGCTTTTTTTGTAAATGCCGAGATCTTATGCTTAATTGAAAACGAATTCCATATCCATTTTTGCTTAAAATGTAAAATCTCAAGCAAGAAGAGAGACTAAATACTAGGCTGCCAGCTTTAATTGCCACCGGTTTCTCAAACTAGCAAATCCGATGGCACGGCAACACAATGCAAAAATAAGAATCTAAAACTACCACTACTGGTATATGATCAACAACGCTAAGGATTTTCTGACATATGTTGTGGTCATTGACGGATGGGATCGGATACACAGAAGACCGATTATCGCCTCAGTGTAGGTAAAAGAATAAACCTCTGATTTTGATGCAATTCTACATTCTTTTCTCACCATGGCTACAAAATCAAGAGTTGCGACTCCTCTCAAGTCAGCACCCATCTCTACAAATATGATCTTGCCCAAACTAAATAAATGAGCTAGATTGATGAATTTGTAGATAAAAAGACGCAAGCACACGTTAAAACCCAAAATTGGGATTGTTTGGTATGTGATTGGGAATGGAATAGGGACAGAGAAAAGAAGGTGAGATAGAATAAAATCTATGCCACCCTTCACGTTCATTTTCCTATCCTTGTATCCAAACATGGGATAAGTTATATCCTACCTCTCTTATTCCTATCCTACTCCTCATTTCACACAATCCGAACACCGCCAAAAATCACCCCCTCGGTGGCACATGCTCAGCATATTTTGTTTTTGGTATTAGGCTTTCTATGAATTGAAGTTTTTTTTATTAAATTCTATTTTTTCTCAAAACTATTTTGTTTTCTGTAAAAATTTCTAAACGATGTGGAATTCCTGTTTTCTGAAAAAATAATCCCAAGGAATTTCATTTTTCATTTTTTCTTCAGTTCTCCAAAGTTTTTTAGAAAACTAGAGTTGCCAAACTGAGCCTTATAAAAAAAATATAATTCGAAATTCGAATGCGAAACAGTCTCGAGCGAGGCCGTGGGCCCATTCCTCTGTGCACAGGGGGCAGGGGAGCATTAATTGCCAGCGGTTTCCTACTCTCCTCTCGAAGCCAGCAACCCGGCAGCAAGGACAGCAGACAACAGTGCATCTGCGCCGCGAACCGCCGCTCCGGTCCA
Organism: Paspalum notatum; assembly: GCA_022530915.1. NCBI lineage: Eukaryota > Viridiplantae > Streptophyta > Magnoliopsida > Poales > Poaceae > Paspalum > Paspalum notatum. Next base: position 34,731,477 of record CM039692.1, read on the forward strand.
AAATCATCAATGGACGAGCACCTCCCATGATCTCGTCGCGCCACACTTCCTCCTCCGCCGCCACCGCCGCCGCGGCAATGGCGACTCCCTCCTGTCTCCTCCTTCCCGTCCTGGCGCTCCTCTCGGCGGCGTTCGGGGCGGCCGCGGCCGCCACCGTGAGCGACGACGTGCTCGCGCTGGTCGTCCTCAAGTCGGGCCTCTCCGACCCGGCGGGCCGCCTCGCGCCCTGGTCCGAGGACGCCGACCGCGCCTGCGTCTGGCCAGGGGTCTCCTGCGACCCGCGTACTGGGCGCGTCTCCGGCCTCGACCTCCCCGCGGCGTCGCTCGCCGGGCGGCTCCCGCGGTCCGCGCTGCTCCGCCTCGACGCGCTCCTCTCGCTCGCGCTCCCGGCGAACCGCCTCTCCGGCCCGCTCCCCGACGCGCTGCCCCCGCGCCTCCGCGCGCTCGACCTCTCGGGCAACGCGATCTCGGGCGTCATCCCCGCGTCGCTCGCGTCCTGCGATTCGCTCGTGTCGCTCAACCTCTCCGGCAACCGGCTCACCGGCCCCGTCCCCGACGGCATCTGGTCGCTGCCGTCGCTCAGGTCGGTGGACCTCTCCGGGAACCTGCTCTCGGGGACCGTGCCCGGCGGGTTCCCGCAGAGCAGCTCGCTGCGTGTGGTGGACCTCAGCCGCAACCTCCTCGAAGGGGACATACCGGCGGACATCGGTGAAGCCGGGCTGCTTAAGTCGCTCGACCTCGGCCGCAACTCGTTCACCGGCGCGCTGCCGGAGTCGCTGCGTGGGCTGTCGGGGCTGAGCTCTCTCGGCGCGGGTGGCAATGCTCTATCAGGGGAGCTCCCGGCGTGGATTGGGGAGATGGCGGCGCTAGAGAGGCTGGATTTGTCTGGCAACCACTTCGTCGGCGCTATCCCCGACGCCATTTCGGGCTGCAAGAACCTGGTCGATGTCGACCTCAGCCTGAACGCGCTCACCGGGGACCTCCCATGGTGGGTGTTCGGGCTACCTCTGCAGCGCGTCTCGATCGCCGGCAACGCACTGTCAGGGTGGGTCAAGGTTCCCGGCGACGCTGCTGCGACCCTGGAAGCACTGGACCTGTCAGGCAATGCGTTCACCGGTGCCATCCCGCCTGAGATTGCAAACTTTGCGAGGTTGCAGTACCTGAATCTGTCCTCGAATTCATTGTCGGGGCAGCTTCCTGCAAGCATTGGACGGATGCTGCTGCTTGAGCTGTTGGATGTGAGTGCAAACAAGTTGGAGGGGGATGTACCACCAGAGATTGGAGGCGCGGTGGCTCTGAAGCAGCTGCTGATGGGGAGGAATTCACTTTCTGGAGGCATTCCGATGGAGATCGGCACTTGCAGTTCTCTGATTGCTTTGTAAGTGATCTTTTTCGCAAAATTACCCAGTTGCTAGTGCATGTGCATGCATGTTAGTGGTTAACTAGATGACTGCTAGCTTTAGTTTGTTATCACTCGTGTTAGTTTTTTTACTAATTCTCTACTCCCTTCCTAGGTAGCAGATGTCATTTAGAAAGCGATAGGTATGTCTTATTTGTTGTTTGGAAGCACAAGCACCCAACCGAAAACATGGGGGACATCTTTGTCTTGCTGCTTTGCTCGTATCCCACTGTCAGGGTCCATGTTTCTCTTGGATACACTAAAAAAACATGAGTCAAATTCTGCACGAATTTCATTGCTGATTAAAAAATTGCATTACAACAAACAAGACAAAGCATGTGGCACAGCTTCTCTCAATTACTAGACACTAATTCAGGTTCTGGGAATGTAATTCTTTTCTTTCTTTGCAGGGATCTATCACATAACAAATTTGCAGGACCAATTCCTATGTCCATGGGTAAACTTACTGGTCTTCAAACAGTTGATCTCTCGGATAACTTGCTGAATGGGACCTTGCCGATGGAGCTCTCTAACCTTGACAGCCTCCGGTTCTTCAATGTCTCTCACAATTCGCTATCAGGGAGCCTCCCCGACAGTCGCTTTTTTGACAACATCCCTTATTCTTTCATCTCTGACAATGCTGGCCTTTGTAGCTCACAGAAGAACAGTTCCTGCAATGGCGTCATGCCAAAGCCGATTGTTTTCAACCCTAACTCCTCATCAGACCCCTTGTCAGATTTTGGCCCAAGTTCCCCAAGCAACCAGCACCAGAAGAAAATGATATTGAGCATCTCTACACTCATCGCCATTGTGGGTGGAGCAGTAATTGTTATTGGCGTGATCACCATAACCGTGCTCAACCTCCGTACCCGTGCAACGCCCCGTTCAGCGCTTCCTACTGCATTGTCAGATGATTATCATAGCCACTCAGCTGAATCTCCAGAAAATGAGGCCAAGTCTGGGAAGCTTGTCATGTTTGGCCGAGGCAGCTTAGATTTCAGTACTGATGGGCATGCGTTGCTGAATAAGGATTGTGAGCTTGGGCGTGGAGGCTTTGGTACTGTTTACAAGTCAGTGCTCAGAGATGGCCAGCCAGTGGCCATCAAGAAGCTGACAGTGTCAAGTTTGGTCAAGTCAGAGGATGAGTTCAAGCAGCATGTCAAGCTTCTAGGTAAGGTGCGTCACCATAACATTGTTACCCTTAGAGGCTTCTACTGGACTTCCTCACTTCAACTCCTTATATATGAATTCATGCCTGCTGGGAGCTTGCATCAGCACCTGCATGAGTGCTCAGAAGAGAGCTCACTTTCATGGATCGAGAGGTTTGACATAATCATTGGTGTGGCCCGTGCACTTGTGCACTTGCACCGCCATGGTATAATCCACTACAATCTGAAGTCCAGCAATGTCTTGCTGGATACAAATGGTGAGCCCAGGGTCGGTGACTATGGTCTCGTGAACCTGCTACCAATGCTGGACCGCTATGTGCTCAGCAGCAAGATCCAGAGCGCGCTGGGATACATGGCACCTGAGTTCACTTGCAGAACGGTCAAGGTCACAGAGAAGTGTGACATATACAGTTTTGGTGTGCTGGTCCTTGAGATTTTGACAGGCAGGAGGCCCGTTGAGTACTTGGAAGATGATGTCATTGTGCTTTCTGATCTGGTCAGAGGTGCGCTTGATGAAGACAGGCTGGAGGAGTGCATGGATCCACGGCTATCAGGTGAATTCTCAATGGATGAGGCCACACTGGTCACCAAGCTGGCGCTGGTTTGCACGTCGCAGGTTCCCTCTCAACGGCCGGACATGGCTGAGGTGGTCAGTATGCTTGAGATGGTGAGGAGTCCTCAGGGTACCCCAGAGGATGATCTGGTTTGAGATCCATTTACTAGAGTTTTCTCTTTTCTCCTTCCTTTGCCGTTCATTTTTGGGTAGATACATGATGTTGGGAAGAAGGGGGAAATTGTGGTCAGAAAGTATGGTAGGACTTGGCTAGTGACTTGGTGAGTTTAGCTTGTTTATTTAGGGATGTAAAGCTATTGCTTCTCTTACATTATTGGAGGGTCCCTTTGAGGCTAAGATTGTGGCTCGTGTTAGTGTGCTACAACTCTTCATGCAGCCAAAAAAGTTTGTTCATGGTCACGAGTGGGGGTAATGATGTTATCGGCTAGTTAGGCTAATACTGAATGTCTGAAAGACTGAAACTATGCTATGCTCCTACAAGGCTACAAAAAGTTCTTTATTTCTGGAACTTAACATCTCATCCTGGTATGTGATGTTGCAGGCAGGGTCTTAATAGTTCAAATGCTTGGTGTGTTGTACACTCCCTCCATCTGAAATTGTAAGGGGTCAGTTTCTATTAGATTCATTCATTTCTTCATGCATGTGTGTTTAATGTGTTTCATCAACGTCCAAATGAACATGGACGGATAAAAAGATGGCTAGAACCTTTTACAATTTGGAACGGAGGGAGTAGTTCAAATGCCAGTTATGTCGAATGCTTGATGGTTCAAATAATCACTGTGTTAAGACTGATAGATATGATGATAATATCTGTTCTTTGAAGAGGCCTCAGCCTCACTGAACACCAGCAGCAGTGTGCTGCAGCAGAAGTTCATCCCATGCCATATTGCCTTGCGGTGCCGCTACGGCCTACCGATGTTCTCACAACACCCCACATGCTCACTACTTCCACTTAAAAGACACATAAAAAGCACAGGAAAATTGAAAAAACAACAACAGTTTGGATGGGTAGATGATGCATTTTTAAGTGGAACATAGAACCGTAGAAGTAGGTGGGATCACATGATACACCAATTGTGCGGGAATCATGAACCAGGTGTGCTCACCGGCACGCAAACACGGTGGGATCGGCATTGCTGCTTCGTTTAGCGGTGGAGTCACGAGCAGGACCTCTCATTTGAGGCCGAAATTGCGTAGATTTTTTATAAGAATTCAGTTCAAAAAAATAGGGAAAATGCAAGATTCCGATATTTTTCATGCATTTTAAGGAGGGCCTACTAGGATTAAACTAAACTACGGGTGGAACAGGAAAACGAAGGGGAGAAAAAAATGAAAATGGAAACATGATAGAAAGAAAACATTCATGGGCCTTGTGGAGTTGTGATCGTGGGCTGCCCGGGTGCCGAGGACTAGTGCTTCCGGTCGGTCAGCCCACCAGCCCAGCCCATTTGAGAATGCCGTCCATCGATTCACCGCCGGCCACCGTTCCTCTGGTGGGTCGGTTCCCTGCTCCTCCGCTCGCCAGCCGCCACCACGTCGCCGGCGCCGGCACGGGGCTCTGCGTATTGCGCGGCAACGGATCCGATTCTCGCCATCTCAGACCCACAGTGGCCTCCGATCCGTGGGGTTCGGAGCTCGCGTCTTCAAGCATATTCCACAGTTGCTACCGTTGGCGAGGACGATGAGATGCAGGTGGTCTGCCGGGAGAATGGGTACAAAGTATGCAACCTATAGAGCGGCGTCGACAACAACACACACGCATTTCACACATGGACGCGGCAACAGCAGGCACGCAGACTGTTCAGGTTGAGATTAACGGGTCTGTTTCAGTTTCGTCTTTCTCTTTTCTTTGAATATAAGTTCACAGTTCATGGATTGAGAAGTTTAACTACCAGTTAGGCAATTTCTCAAATTTCAAGGGTAAGTAACAACCCAGTATCTCAAGTTTCCATCTAGATGAAGCTTTTGCATGCATTTTTGTTTGTCTGACGTGACATCTATTTGAAACCAAAATAAAACAAGCATTGGGAATGACCATGTTTCAGGTTTATGATGTCAGCTAGATTCGTCCATCACTGCGTGAGCAGAATCAACTTTCTCTAGCTAGATGCTTACAATTGAGATATTGTCTTGGTTGACTGAAAAGAACTATTAATTCAGATACGACAGTTAATAGAGTAGGCAATCTCAAGCCATAATAATTTTAGTAGCATATCACTCTATGAAGTAATGGAGATCGAGTGCTATCCTGAATCATTCCTCTAACTTAAAGAACTCATCAACAGAGTACTTGAGGAGTTCCTCCAGATTGGCCGCACCGAAAGATTCCAGCCCTCCTGGTCCTGGGGACGACAAAGAAACACCGCCGAATGAAGCCAAGTCCGCCATCTCATCCCAGCAGTCCTCTGCGATGAACTCAACCATTTCCGCTGGCCGGAGTGGCCGCTCGTTGCCTGCTTCCGCCTGCAAGCACGGCCCGAAGCTGCAGAAGGAAGCAGGCCGCAGCACGAAGTGGCCGCCGCCGTCCGCCTCGGCCACACGCGCCGTGTCTCTGGGGCACGCCGGCGTGTGGTCGCCGAAGTAGGTTGTCCGGAACAGCGACGGGTCGTCGTCCACCCGCTCGACCTGCTTCCTCGCGCCGCAGCGGTGGTCGTCCTTGTAGGCGCACCGGAAGTAGAGCCTCGGGCTGCTCTGCCGGTGGATGCTCTTCTCCCCGTACTTCCTCCACGCGAAGCCATCCTCCATTGTCGGCCTCATTACCATCCTTGCCCGCGCTTCTTCGACTCCCCTCGGCCTGGAAATTATTATAGCAACATGTAGACAAGATTCATCCATCAGAGTAGTCGTAGTAGTAGTTTTTAGGAAGATGTACACGGAGTTGCAAGTGCGTGCGCGCGTACCTTCTCCTGGACCCGGCTGGAGGCCGAGCAGCGAACCCTTGGTCCGGCGACCTGCGCTTACCGCCACCGGCGCGCGCGGCGGTCAGGGCGCGGTCGATGCAGCAGATGATCTGCCTGGCAAGCTCTTGCCTGCCAGGGTCCGCGCCCGTGGCCTGGAGGAGGGCCAAGAGGCGGACGGACGCCTCCCGTGCCTCAGCCATGACCTCGCACGCTGCAGAAGTTCCCATAGCAGCCGTCGCCATCACACCGTGAATTTTTACTACGTTCGACTTCGACAGTAGTGTCGCTGTGTTCTACTGCTACTACGTACTGTATATAAGTAGCGCTTCTCTTCAGCGGATGAGAGTCAATGGGACAGTGTGCACGTCGCCACGCTGGCTGGATCCGTCTTCGCCGATGAGGCGCGGTGGATTGGGAAACGGGCCGCCAGCCAGAGAGCGGGCACCGATCTATCGAGCTGATCCTCCGCTTCCCACGTGCGCGCGGGCGTTCAGCTCGATCTCTAGTAGCTCGTCGGCATAACGGACAGCATCCATCTCCTCGTCAGTTCCCGCCGCCGCCGGGTGCATGCACCTGCATGCCCGCACGCAGGTACAGTACAGCCTCCCATCGAACGTGAGCCGGCCCCGGAGCGGGTGCCGCGGCGTCGACCGCGCGGACTCTCATGCGACAAGGGGAGGCGGCGTGCAGGTGCAGCGCCGGTGCCGCTGCCGCTGTTTTCTACTCTTGCTCCCGTTGTGTTCAACGTGGAGAGAAATAGCAAAACCACCTAAGTACGCGGGTTCCAGAGGTCTCTATCGAAACGGTTTTCGGAAACGCCGCTGCTCACGGGTTGCTACAAATCAACATCTTTAAAAACGGTGGCCGCGCTCCTGCTAAAACCCCCTATAGTAACGGTTTGTAAGGTGCACCGTTCCTGAAGATTTTTTATCAAGAGTGGTGCACTTTACCTACAGCTTCTGAAGATGCATTAGCACGATCGGTGCATAACGACGCGCCTCCTAGAAGATCTTCAGGAGAGGTGGAAAAAATCATCGGCTCATGCGGGCAAATTAAACAAACAAACAAACAAAAATGGTCCACTTGGTCCTGTTGCCGCGTTTGCCGTGCCCTGGTTACGTGCCGTCCGACGGTTCGTGCTATCTACCGCTTTCTCTACACATTAGTGTAAGAGCGGCTTTTACGGTGAGATCTTTTTTATTACGGTAGATGCAGCTCTATTTTTGAACCTCTTCTGATGTGAAGGGGGAAAGCCCTACATTGTAATTCTATAGCAGTGCTATGCTCTGCGGCGGCATATCCCTGCTAATACTGCTCTACGCGGGCGCAAACAACAATGTGGTTTTGGTTTCACCACAAATTTGACCTGCAGCTTATATTAACACCATGTTATTATTTTTATATGGTACGGTGCTCCATCGACGCCGGCCAAAGCAAAGGCTGCGAGCACTATTTAACGTAGTGACTCATGCATCGTGACGCCAAACTCTCCGGGTTTGTTGATTGATGCTGCCACTCTCTACATATAAAACTCCGTCCAGCTAGGAGGGAGGATATATACTATACTCCGGCCTCAATATAGGATCCAAAGCTTTATAACACAACTGGCTCGTTCCATGCAGATTCAAGTACTATCAAGCAGTGGCGTCAACTCGGCGGTACTCCAAAAGAGGGGAAAAAAATCAAATAAAGCCTGACAAGTGGACGATACAAATGAACGTGTACAGGTCAAGGATTTCCCTCTGCCTGCCTGCATAGGTTCCAGCTAGATCAATATAGATCATCTCTTGTTTTATTAGGAACCAGCAGCTGTAATGGAGGCCATGCCATCCTTGTCTGCTGTGATGTGTGTGTGAATTTTTAAGACCATTCCACTGCTACGATATCATTAAGCTACTCTTTTCGTCCAAAAAGTAATGACTAGATATATTTACCACTGTCGCACAAAGAATAAATCACTATTGCAAAACAGGTTAGAACCGCTGGTTCAATTCACAACCCCTTCATACCGATTTTAGTCTATCTACGCTATAAAAGAATGAGTTTTCCAAAAATCTTTTTTACTTAGAAAAGCATAGGTATATCTTTTACGTTGGGCCCACTGCACAGTTTGAAAAAGGTTGAAAAAGGATGGAAAGACTCAAAACCCATAGATGCAAAATGTTTCATCCACTTTTACTTTTTATTTCTCATCTCATTTTATACCCATACCCACGTGTTACTTTCCCTCTCTTGGTTTTAATGAGAAAAGAATGGCACCAATCAATCAGGTCTCCTTTCTTTAATTCTATTTCCTTTTTCTCTTTCCTATTGCCTCTTTCGCCATATCACAACACGTGAGTGTTGCACGTACATCTATGTTAGTACAAAATAAAGAGTGAATTGCAAAGCAGGTTCTTAAATTTATTTCGTTGTACCATCTAGGTCCATAATCTTTCAAAGTGATCATCTAGGTCCTTTAAATTTTCAAATGGATCATTCCAATGTAAATCTAGGTCCGCGAACTGGACATGAAGTGAATGAAGAATGAAAATATGATGGACCTAAATGATCATCTCAAAAAGTTAAAGGACTAAGATGATCAATTTGAAAAATCATGGACCTAGATGGTACCGCGGAATGAGTTTGAGGACTTATCATGCAATAGCCAAAAGTTTTAGCCTGCCAAAACTTAGGAATGCCAAAATTTTGGCAATGAATAATGCCTAAGGAACTTGAGGGTCACGACGTAGCCAGCGGTGGCATCATGCCAAGTACCACATTATTGATTAAATTGGGGGTGGTTAAATCATGGCATAATGTGAGCATAAGGTCAAAATCCAATGGTTGTGCCACGAAAGAGGAGGCTAGATCCAATTGGTGCCGCAATAAGTTCCCAGTGACAGGAGGAATAATAGCTATGCATCAGTATTGCATGGTAGGAACCCATCCATCATCTCACATCCCTTCTCCCCAGCATCAGCATGAACTTTGGCGGGAACAGTAGGACGGTGGGTGCATACCCCATAAGGTCATTCCTGGTGAGACCGTGAGAGTTTTATTTGTGTTTCAATCTCATTAAATGAGATGTCACATAAGAAAAGATGATGATATGACAATGAAATTAATGAGAAGAGATATAGGAAAGTTTCATAGTAGGAAAGGAGATTTCATCTAGATGAAAATCATTATACACGGTTATGTAGACAATATGACGTGAAAATGTTGGTAATTGTGCAATGAAACTCTAAGGTGTAAGGATCCTTCAGTCGAAGTTGACGCAGCGACGCATATCACAAAAGATGCCGAGGAATAGGAGCTAGGAGCCGCAAGATCGATGTGAGGTTGATTTTTTTTCGATGAAGGAAGCAATTTTATTGAACCAAGAGCGTTACATCAAGGTGATACAAAGTTCTTGGAGCCACTTCCGGCTTCTGCATATAAAAAGCACTCGGCCTAAAATAATTAAAACCGAGCATTAACTAGTAGCAACCAATCCTATGACTAGACCGCCAGCCATGTGCCCGGGTAAAAAAGTCCGTAGCCACCTTCCCCAAGCGTTGCGACGCCTCCAAAACCAAAGCCTGGTGCTCTGGTCTCTGGAGCACAGCCCAAGTGCGCAGCCAATGGGTAGTGGCCAAAGTAACCTGCACAGGAGAAAAAGAAGATTTTCTTTCAAAGATAAAGCCATTCCTATTTAGCTAAATTGTCCAATAAGTGGTTGCTGCACCTAAAAGAGCAAACGATCTAAGGTTTTTATTAAACGCCTCCAACCAGCTCCCAAACATATGCACTACACTTATCGGTTTTGGCACTCCCAATGCTTTTAGCATTAAATCTCATACCGCCTGTGCAAAACGGCAATCGAAAAACAGGTGTTCAATTGTGTGAGGTTGATAGAGGTTTAAATGATGGTATAGGCTAGTTCGAGCTACCATTGGCTGCAGAATATAGGAGACAAGTTGAGGGGGAAATTTGGTCATTTGTGGGAACAAAAACTTGGCATGCTTCAGTTAAATAATAACAGGAATTTGATCAGAGTGGTATGAAAAAGATCAAAATTTGGACTAGTGGTAGATGAGGGATGAATTTTTCGGTGGCACACAAAGACTCGAATAATTTATATGGCACCGAGTAAATTGGCTTACACATATACCATAGTTATGGATGTAGCAATGTGTAACATAATGAGATCCTAGATATGTTCAACGAGAAACCATGGTCGCATCAGAAAAAATGTACGTAATGAACACCACCCATATATCAAATATGCATAGTTGGTGCAAATAATTAATAAGCTGAATCTCACGTTGAGTCGTTGGAATATTATGGTTTGACTAGCTGCATGGAATTATAACACGAGATAAATTGGTGTATTTATCACACTCTCATTCAGACTATTATATTGTCACCCGGGTTCTGCAGAAAAATCGCCCCGATCTCCATCTGGTGGCATCATCGTTAATATGGAGAAGACAAGTACTCATCATACGAATATCTCTGCATAGACACAGATGTGCTTTCTTCTTCTTCTTCTTTCTTCAACCATGGGGTAGCGGCTATCAATGGATGAGAAAGTGGTGGTGCTTTTGTGAAATCCAGAACTTGCGAAGCACTGCTTGAATTGGGTTCATCTCGGAACAAAGTGTCGCATGTATGCTCGTTGATTAGGGTGACCATGAAAAGTGGAGGGTCGTTGTTGCTTTGCTGCTGCACATATTTCTTTGCTGGGCATTTGTGGTCATCACTGTAACCACATTTGTAGTATAACCTGCAAATTAATAGCCAAACATGTGAACATAAATCTGGAAACAATCATCGTATTTTTGCAATTGACAGGAAAGCAAAATTTTACTATAATAAGCAAGAAGTAAACTATTGGCAGGCTGAAAACAATATTTCATGTACTTGCGGAACGGTGAATGCTTATTTATGCGAGAGAGAGATTTAGTTTGCGTTCGTTGCATCTGAAACATTTATTTTTCAGATGGGAGTGCCAAATAAATCATGTTTGGAACTGTTAGATCTCCCCGGTTACTCACCTCGATAAAGTCCAATCTATTTCCTGGAACTTATAAACTAGTTGACAGTAACACCCTAATTTTTTGTGGCGACACACGCCTCAGCAACAAACGCTGGCTTTTCTCTATAATATTGGTGTGACACGTACAAATTGGAGTAGTACTAGAAACTAGAAATAAATATACAATTGCAAGCACCCGGCGAACACACACCTTCTCCTTTCTGTAGCTAATCATCAAGCTGCATGCACCACAAACTAAAGTATAGTTGTCTTACATGTTTCCCCCAAATATGTAGGAGAGTTACGTATTTTGTATGAAGTACAAGAGTCTAAAACAAGTTTTACATGCATGGGTAGTGGAGAGCATGTGCGCCTGGACTTAAGGCCAAATCTTCATATTACCATGCTCTGAACTCCTACTTCCTTAACAAATATAGATTCTGCTTTCTCAGGAGGATAGCTCTCAATGAGCGACCTATTCAATGGCCAACTTTTGCTTCTTCAATGGTAATCCATCTTGAAGAGTATTAAATCAAACAATAGGATAGCTCAACCCACAAGTTAAAGTTTATATTGATAAATTTATATCAAAAGTTTTAAGAATGAACACACTCCTTTCATTTGTAACATTTTTAAGGATATAACAACAATAAGTATAAGTATAAGTAACTCTATATCCATGGGAGGATTGGCGGCCTCTGGGATGCCCTGTGCGCGCTGACCGCGGTTGCGTGCACTCGACGTAGAGTTTCCTTCCCAAGAAGACGTGGCTCAATCTATATTAAAACTCCCCATTCCCTTCTCTCCCATCTCCCTGCTCATTCTCCCCCCTCCCCCCAATGGCTTCCTACCCTCGCCTCGCGTGGCAGCATTGGCCACCTCTCCTGTTCCGCTGCACGAGTCGCCTCCCTTCCGCGTGACTCCATGCCAGGTCGGGAGGAGGGGGAGTGGGCGGGAGGCCCAAGTGCCACGGATCCGTCGCCACCCGCCTCTCTCCTGCTCTGCTACATCGGCCTAACTCTCCTCCGCTCTTGGCCGCCTCTCCCTCTCGTGGGCTCATGCGCGTGCACCATGCACACCAACGTATCTAGCCACGGTGGTGACAACGCAACGACGATAGCATGTCCGACTGCGGCGACGTCGACGACGGTGCATCTAGCCTAACCAGTAACCATGACGGCAATGAGACCGTGTGCGGCGACAGTTGCGGCAGCGCGTCCCGTGCCAATCCCTGATGGCCTCCTCGCCTCCACCGCCATCCCCGCGCTTCTTCCCCCATGTGTGCTGCCCTTGACCCTCTTCGCTGTCGCCCCGCTCACCTTCTCCGCCGCTGGCAACCGACCCATCTCCAGATCCGCCGCCACCACGAGCGGATCCGCCTCCTCCGCAGCCGACGATCGACAAGAGCGGCACACATGCGGCCGCGGCGACGAAGGTGGCTCGCGCCATGGTGGCCGCTGCCGCACGACGGTGCATCTTCGCCGACGAATGCAGGCACCGCCGCCACTCTCGCCTCGTCCACCGATGGCCTAGAACTGCTCCGCGGCCTTCTTCTCTAGTCTTCCATGTTACAATACGCGCACAGCGTTAGCGCGCCTGTATTGCTAGTAATTATACATTAAGGAATCTAGCCATGAGAGTACAAGCAACTTAAAATAACACTATATATTGCAATACTTGATGAATCTTAGGGGCGCACAACTAATCAGTGAAAGTTCCAGTAGAATAGATCTATCTAATAAATATTTAGACATTCTCTCCCTCTTTCTATTTTTTTTCAAAAACGATACCACAAAATTTCCATTTTGGAAAATTTACAATAATATTTAACTTCTGCGCATAACTTTTTGCCATCAATAATTATTATGGGAATTTATTAATGTAACTTTTCAACTTTCATTTTTATAGAAAACTCGTTTCCATAAACTTTTTGTAGACAAAATTTATACTATAACATCTTGCAATCACAAAATTTTCCAAAAGAAAAAAAAGGAAGTAAAGAATGTGGAGTGGGAGGAGGATCGTTCATTAAAAAGAAAAGTAATTAACGAGCACCCTAGCATTACGATCTTAGGCCCTGGCTCGAAGGTGTGTTACAGTCTGCAAAGCTGTAGTTTGCAATTTCAAGTTGAAACAAAGCAGGCCTTACTTTAGCTTCAGCCCAAAACGAGTTTTGGGGGTTCTAAGCTCCAACGACTCCACAAGATGGGTTATATCCTCGAGGAAGGAGCAGAAGTTAAGGCCATCTCCAATGGGGTTCTCCAATACTGTTTCGCACTGTTTGAATTGAATGTTGGCATTGTAGACAGAGGAAGGGGTAGTTGGAATAGCGATAGAGAATGGAGGATAGGAATACCATTGGAGATAGCGTAACCCCCCTTAGTATTGAGTAGGTAGCTGTTGAATTTTAGTGAAGCAAAAGAATACGTAACAACTATAACCTAATTAATAGAGTACACATTAATAAACGCGAATATCAGACGTCTCTCTGAAAAGTTGTTTTTGCTTTTGTTATTTTGTAAGCAAAGACGTCCCAAAAAGCTAAGGCGTAAGCAGAAGGAAGCTGCTGAAGAAGCAAATCAAGCTAATATAATCTCGAAATGTACCACAGCAAATTCTAAATATATCATGTCAGCCTATATACGCTTTCTATAGAATATAAGTAGTACTATTATGTAAAGGTGTGCTTTTTTTGACACAAAAGCATTATTTAAACTAGCATAGATATATGTGCAACACACGTGTTGTGAGATGATTAAGCAGTCAATAGAAAAAAGAAGAAAAAATAGAATTAAAAGGAATAAGAACTGATTGATTGGCATCGTTCCTTTCTCGTTAAAACCAAGAGAAAGAAAGTAACAAGTGTGTATAGGTATAAAATGATGTGAGAAATAAAGCGAGAAAGCGGATGACATATTTTGCATCTATGGATTTTGGGTCTTTCCACCACTTTACAACATTTTTCAAACTGCGCAGTGGGACCAGCGTGAGAGATATACCTATGTCTTTCCAGATAAAAAAGTTTTTTTAGAAAACTTGTTCTTTTATGGTGCAGACTATTGATCGACAGGAGGAAACGGATGGACATTCATGCAGCATGCATGATCTACTAGCTAGTGGCAGACTCTTGAGAGAAATTATAGCGTGGCTTATTAAAGGAATACGTGGATGATGCACCATGAAGAAACTCCACCAAAGATACATACCTTGGGTGTTCATCATTGAGGATTTTCTTCTCACCATATTTTCTCCAGTGGAAACAATCGTTTTCCGGTGCCTCAGTCAGTATCTCCTTACTGAATAACAAGATGGAGGAGAAATGGAATGTAATTTCACTGCACGGTACCACCTTGTACAAACTACAAACTTTCTTACCAAATCAACCATGAAATATAGATCCCAATACGGCAAAACAGACACGCCTATACATGTGAGAAGCACATGTGCATCCTGTGCCTTATTCTCAACTGAACTTGGACAAAACAAGATCCAGAAACACCTGGTATTCTTCTGTTTTCCTTTCTTTCATGATGTAGATCTGGAAATCTCAAGGCATAAACTAACGTTCTTTTTCTCTTCGTGTGCGCTCTCAAAAGTAAGCTAATTAACTAATATAAGAAAGCGTAAAGCAGTGATTATGGCATGAATTAGTTCCCTTAAAACCCAAATCATAGATCTGTCAATAATCACACCAATAATATTCTCATATGCAGATTCCATATGGTTATATGAAGGATATACTAGCTCGTAGCATGCAAACACACAGCAGTTGGAGGTATGTGTACGATCGGACTCACATTATTGGGAGTTCAGCTCCATGCCTTGCTCGTCGATGCCTCACCCTTCTGGTACGGGAGACGACGGGACCACCATTTCTGCTTACCCCGGTGCCTCCATCAGAGGAGTAGGTGGCAGCGGCAGCGGGCGCAGCCATGCCCACCTCCCCGACCTCGGACACCATCCCAGACTGGAGAATGGAGAGCGACGACTCCAGGGCCATGGATATCTCGCCCACGTTGGCCACCGCAGCGTCACGGCGGTTAGGCTCCGGGATGAGTTCTACCTGCTGCCTGAGTAGCTCCGCAAGCTGGGTACCCCTCCTGAGGTCCTGGATCGCCGCGTCTCTCCGGCCGGAGGTGGAGGAGGAGGACGGCGGCGGCGGCAACATCCGTCGCGGAGCTGGCCGGGCCGCGTGTGTCTGGTTTGGATAGGAGCTTGTGTCTGTCCAAGAAAGCGCTCAACCATTGACCGGAGAGATAACACATCAATTAAGGATTTAAGGGCATGTACCGAACCTGGTATTTTGATGCCGACAAATGCCCAATTTTTATTGAGCTCGCGTCGCCGGCGCACACCACGTCTCTCTCTGCCCCTGCGTGGGCCCCGCGTGGGGAGTGCGCGCATCCACCAGCGCCCCGCGACAAATGATTTAACATAATTGTGTGTCCATTAATAATGAGGACTAGATATATATGGAAATAAAACGAACTACCAATGTATGCAAGTCTAAAAATTCTCGACAATTGAACAAATTAAGCCGCCTTCTAACCCAAATTTAATCCACAAACCTCTCTTTTGTAAATTATTAAACCCACTCAATCGCGAAACTCATATAGTAGTCACAACAGACCTAATAATAAGCATAGAAATGCCATTAGGAAATCCATAAGGTAACGAGAAAGCATGCAAAAAAGAAACGGGAGAAAACCAAGTAAGTCCAAGTTCACTAAATGACATAGGTGGTCTGAGTGTTTAGTTCTCCATGGAGATGGTCCAACCAGAATGGTCTCCTGAGGACAACTAGACGAGATGGCGGTATGGTATGGGCACATGCTCTGAGGGAGCACCTCGGCTCGGAATCTTCGGCTTAGAGATAACCCTAATGCTTCACATAATTCTCCATATTCACATATAGGCGAACAGCCAAAAAATAAATCAAACGATCTGTAAATTTTGCATAATTTTAAACATAACTCCACACAGCCATGATCTCCAATTAATAACAAAAATATTAGCCATATCTCCACAAATATGCATCTTGATTATTTCCCAAAAGATATTCTCAAAGGGTCAAGTTCAGCATTTATTTTGCAGGTTTTAACAAGAAGATAAGAAATGGGACTTTTTCAAAAGAAGAAGAAAACTTAAATTGAAGGTAGGCGCGTGTGACGGATTTTATAAGAGATCACCTAGATATTTTTATACATGTCCTAACACCAGTAAGACCTAAGAACTTGTGGTGTTTTGCATCCCCCAGCCTTTTTTTGTTTCTTTTGTACAAACTCTTATATCCTTCGAAGAAAAGTAGAGCCATTTTTTTCTTTGGGGAAAAAGGGAAAATATGTTGATTAAGTAGTAACAAGAAAGTTAATTTTGTAAAATATAGAAGTCCACTTAGGAGATCCTCTAGATTAACTATGCATACAAAAGTATATCTATCACATCGAACTGTGTCATAACACTTTTTTTGAAAAAAAAAAGCTAGCTATCATCATGCATCTTACATCAACTAATGCACCATCTTCACCTATAAGTTTTCTCTCCCGACTTTAACTTGTCCATGTTTTGAAATCATTAATCGATCATATATATAGTATATGGTTCGAATAAACAACTTGCACGGTGATAGCTAGTTTGACCATGATATTGAAGACTATAATCCCTGTCGCTAAAGATAAATGCCATTAATAATTAATGCTACATGATCGGGGAAAAAGACACCGGTGATTCTGATGCTTTAATTTGGTAGAGCGACTTGAACATAGAATGACAACTTGAACATAGAATGATGATTGTGATGCTTTAATAAGTTTTCTTTGTTATGGGGACTAGAATGTTAAAAATTTAGCACTATCTTTTTTAAAATTCAAACAAAATTTAAAATTTTAACACTACCGGTCCCCATAACAAAGAAATCTTGATGTTTCTGGCTCCCCCACTGCACAAAACACAGCTCCCCTGATCTCCATAATATTTTTTCTTCTGTAAACACCAATAATTCCGTAGATCGAATGATGAGTGTTTCAGAAATAAAGAAAAAAACCTTTTTACTGCAGGTTTTCTACACCGTTTTGATGGACGCGTTGTTGACTAACAAGCTAGGATGGTAAAATCACTTGCAGATCTAGCTGGATCGTCGTATCTAGCAGGTGGTTTTTTTTCTCTCAATGGATGGTTGTATATGGTCTTCATGTGATTTGCAGTTCTCTATAAACTTATGACAAAACTTAATTTTTTTAATTAGGGCTTGCATTTCAATACAGAGGCAGTACTCCGTATTTAGCAATGGGAATCTTTTAATTACTATCTCTCTAATAATTGGGATTTTTTTAATCCGTGGATGATATTTCTTAATGATGTACGGAGTTTGCTAGTGTTTGTTGCGTCACCTGGAATACGTCATCGACATGACGTACAGTGCCTCAAGCGTGTGTTGATGCGTTGTTTTTTTAATGTGGAATCCCATCTCCGTGCCATGCTTGCCGGCCTCGCTGTGTTCCTAGAGCCTCAGGTGAATGAAGCAGCCCTGTCGGCGATATATATGTTTAATCTGCGGATGCTGTGTGAGATTTTGGACGGTGGACGTGCATGCATGCCACCACCATATCGATCAGTCGGCCACATTGTTTCACACCCCCTCTGTCTGGGACAGTTGATAATTGCAAGAATTTACGTCATCATCTTGTACTTTATACGCTGATCAGTTCCTTTCGTCCCAGTGCTAATAAGCACAAGCCAATACATACCGCGCGTGAGCCTGCAGTAACTATAATATATAATTAATGCATGTGGTAATAATAAAAAGACGTATAGGAGAATTAATTAGTCAATGTCGTAAGGTTGTAGCCTGTGTGCACGAGATGCCAATTAATCAAGATGCCGCTTGCTGCCCACGTTCTCAACCGCTAGTCCAGAACTGCATCGATCAGATCAGCTAGCGTGGAGGAAAGGGAAGCATGCGCAGCAGCGTGGAATCGCGCACACGCGCGTGTTACCGTCTGTCCTAAAACGGAAGGGAGAATTTGTCATGTGTGTTTGTGCAAAGTTTAGTCAGATCCTATTTGGATCATCTATTTTCAGCTAAAAGTTGCATCTAACTAGCTAATGTATGCTAATATATAGATTGCACGTCTATTATTGCCTTAGTAACTAGGCATGTTTGGATAAAAAGCAGATATTTTTAGCAACTAATAATTAATTGGGTGTTGTGTATCCAAACATCTTCTTCAAAGATTGATTGAATTATAACAAAGAACAATAATCACTCATGATATCGCAAAGTATTTTTTTTACGTTCTCATAGATTTATAAACTTGAAAAAATTGGCACGTTACTATGAACAGTCTTCTTGTACATCATTCTGAATTAACAACAATGTGGTTGGGAGAGGTGTCGCTTGCCAATTGCATAAGTCAACTACTTGTGTCATGCCAGAAGATGCCCTGCTGACCTTGCAAAAATAGGGTCATGCCAGCTAATCGACCAAGACCCAAACGTGATCGATAGATTTGGAGTGACTTGAAAATTCCATCACGCGTGGAGTTTTATTGGATACACACACTACTCTAGCTTGCAGGTTGCAGCTTAGCTAGGTGTGAAAACTCCTAGTCAACCGGCATGGCCCGGTGAGTGGGAACTAAGAATGTGGAAATTGTATATCTGTATATATGTCACCTTTTGCAGACGTGTAAGGATGCCTATCTATCAGTTATGGAGCCATGTGTGACACTTAGCGCTAAGCCCATTTGTTAGCGCCTCAGTAATATTTATGCGCTAGTGACGATGCTCTCGTTCCCCCGGCCGGCCCGTTGTTTGCCAAGGACGTGCTGCCGTGTCAAGACTGCTGCGTCACCAAGGGTAGTATCAGCGGTAAGTCGTAGCTCCAAATTAAATAATTATTCACTGTTTTTCTTACAGAAAAAAATGGTAAAGGCCCATTCATGTGATCATGTCTCATGTGGTTCACATCACATGGCATGGTTCACACCACCTGAGACTGGAGATATGATTACAATCTGGCGCCACTCCTTTTTTTTCACCTTATACGCTTGAGTCTATCCAGTCTGATCAGTTTTTTTTTTTTTTTTTTTTTTTTTTTTGACATCTGTTCAGTAAAATTTGGTTGGACAGTCGTTGTGGCTGGAGCCTGCAGCTGATGTTCACCACCTCAAGAAGTATACTGTAGTGGTGGAGCTGCACAGCCAAAACAAGCACAGGTGATCAGATTGTATTTCTGGCCCAATATAATGTTTAAACAAGCCGATACATACAGGGACAGCGAGGCTGCAACATAATATAAACTAATAAGTATAAATTAATAGTCAAGCCAGAAGAAGAGGAGGATTAGTCAATGGTGTTGGTGTAGCACCAATCAAGATGCCACTTTGCTGCCCATGTTCTCATCCCCTGGGCACAACTGGCATCACCAGCTCCAGGTGCCTCTGTCTGTGTCTGCATACTGCGTACAGTTCGCGAGGCTCATGCCACACATCAGGCCCTGTTCGTCACCTTGGTGATGTTAGCTGTGTGACGTGAGGCAACGCGATTTTGGATCGATACGTATTGGATTACCATCCATCACGTGGTGTCACGCCGTGTAGCGTGGGGCAACGTTCTAAGAACATGCATGTAAGTATAAATTAGAGAGTACAGGTTGAGCGTGTACGGTTATGTATATGTGAATTTAGAACGATCAATTATTAAACACTCCGGTAGAACATATATGCATGTATATAATAGAGAGGGTGTGCAGAACATGAGAAATGAGAATTGCAGAATACACTATCTCACTATCTGCTAGATAATTTAACTGTAAAGTACGAAGTAAAACACTAATTATAACATGTCCACATGGATAGTTTAACGATAATTACTGTGTTTTAATAGAAATTCTTTTAACTATACACACTGTGGTGGTGCATACCGAAACGACCGTTGGTATTAGTCTGGATCTATAATAATCTATATATTACAAGAAGAGTTTAGAATAAAGCTACACCGATCATTAGAGTATCAACTCACATGTGAATTAAAAAAAAGCAACTAATGAGATAAAAAATAGATTCATGACGATACAACACATGGCCGCTAAAAAAAGAGCTAACATAATTGACACTAATATTAGTTTCAACAAAGCACATATTCAAAATTACAAATTTTATGGTGGTTAGAAAAAATAGGAGCCATCCACCAGATGATATCTAACGGTTTAAAAATAGACGGTACCACGGTACCGATACCAGACGGTACCAAATAGGAGGATCCGGTAACAAAAATAGTGGGACCGGTACCTATATTTTTTTGTTTTTAAATTTCACAAAGAGCATAAAAAGCCTTTAAAAATTAAAAAAATAGTGGTACCATCCGGTACCGCCTGATACCGGTGGGTACTGTTTCAACAACCACCATAAAATATCTCATTGAAAATATATATATGAAGATGTAATGCGAAGGGGGAAATCATAAACATGGACGGGAAAAATGTATTATAGTAAACTATAAAGCCCTAAGATCTGAGAGCTCAGCAAACATAAGTTGTGGCTCAGCAAGTGTTGATTGACCTCTTAGATTGGTATAGAGTTCTCATACGTTGATGTCATAGCTAGAAGTCTAGACCGTTATGGAGTTTAGCTAAAGTACTGCTTTCTCACTAGAGATTATATTCTTGTTTGTGTTTCAGGTTGATGTGGACAGGTTCATCGCTTGGACCCTATCTCAACTTGAGAACTTTATTTGGCAGCATAGTTGTATAGCAATGTCGTTGTACCGTCTATTGCAGACCTGCAGTGACTAATAAATATAATATATCAGGAACATTATTTGGGCTCCAAAGCTCAGTTTCACATCCCTCTTTTATAAGCTCTAGGAAAACACCCACCGGTTCGGTGATTGCAGTCTTCGATTTATGTTCACTCGATAGAACCACAATAGTTTTTCAATAACATTATTTATGGGAGTGTCCCTGTCCAAATAAAAATGTTATTCTAGAATCTAAAAATTCTTCCAAAAAAATAATTGTAGCTCATGGACTATCCGTGCAAGGCCTATTTTTATCAAATCTGATTAGCTCGTCATCCACTATAGCTAACAAATAGGATATCATACCTGAGGTTATTTCACCTATCCAACTTTTTTTATAAAATTCTCCCTAGCGGATTGGATTTTTCGCTTGTGTAGAAGGGAGAGAATGCACATTCTTATTTATAGGTGAATGTGCTTGGTCGCATAAAAAGGAAGAAAATCAACTCACCCATGATAAGATCGATTCAGTTCCATACTTGATGAACAAGATATGGCTTAATTTAAATGTAGAAATTGGCAAAAAAACTTAAATATGAAAATATCACAAGTCACATAAAAAATACGCGGGTGCATACAACTCCAACTACTTTCTCATTCTCTCATCCAAGGAAGAGCAAGAGGCATGCTATTTACATTGCTTCCTTCTATCTCTACTTTCCATGTGGAACTACCACATCCCTCATATGCATGGATGTGGTTTTGAGATTTATTCTAATTTTATTGCAAAGCAAATGGGCCTAGGCCCAATGAACTCCAACAATAATGATATATATATCCTGCAAGCCAAACTTGGTCTCTTTGTGTGTTTGTTATGATCTTGGAGTGTAATAGTTTCTATATAAATATGCTGAAAATAATAAAATCCCATTAGTACTTTAAGCATTTGTCGATTAACCATCACAACCCCATGAGGATCAATTATATTTACACTTTAAAAAATCTATCTGATCTGACTCGCGGCAAGGCCACAATCGTTACAGAATTTTGTCGACCCCCTGAATTATATTTGTACGCGAAGTCTCAACTTTTAAACACAAACACGCGCCCGCGCGCGCACACACACCGATATCAAATATACTCTGCTTGGATATGCATGTGTACAGCAGTACTCCTATATGTAAAAATACGCAGAGATCGCGCGCCATTTATTATATCTCTCACGCCATAATTTACCTCTTCAATTTAACTAACAAAAACAACAGAATTCATCTGCATTTGATGACCACACTGCTCAAGTTAAACCACGTATATATATTCCGTTTGGTCATGACCAACACCGATGATCTGCCTGAACTCTGAACACGCTACAGATTATGCATTCTTTCAATTACAGCAGACCAAGGTAATCGATGTCGTATCTGAAGAATCCGTCAACGTCGAAGGAGCTCATCTCGTCGTAGCCGAGCTCCCAGTCCAAGCATCCGGCAGCCATAGCATCCCACTCCGGCGAGCCGAGTATACCCATCAGCTCGTGCACCGGCGTTGACTGCTGCTTGACAGTGAACTCAGCAGCCTCCTCGTCGGCCGTGCCAGCTCGCAGCTCCTCATCCCCCTCTGGCGAATTGCACAAAGCTAATTTCGTCGTTTCAGGGGACACCATGCAGTCGTCGTCGTCACAGGAAGGAGGCCAGCTGGGCGAACCACCGCTGCCGTTTTTGGAACCGAAGTTGATGACGAACGGCGCTGGCGGCGGCTCGACGGCTCCGTCGCGGCAGCAGGTGTGCTCGTGGAAGTAGGTGATGAGGTAGACGGACGGGTCGGCGTCCGACTGCTGCACCTGCCGCCTGGCCATGCAGCCGTGGTCGTCCTTGTAGGTGCAGCGGAAGTAGAGCCTGCATGATCAACGACACAGGATTAGACGAATGAAGATTATTAGTACTAGTGGCGGTTTGATTTGCAGGCTGATTGTCGTTTTGATACATGATTATTATTGCATTCAGATTTCAGAGGGGTTTGAGAACAATTATATATATAAAGCTGGAATCTTTCGAACCTAGGGTAGTTGCTGCCGTGGATGTCCTTTTGGCCGTACTTCCTCCAGATGAAGCCATCCTCCATTGTCCCTTTCTTCTCAACTCGTGTCCCCCTCTCTCGACGGCTCAGCCTGCAGATTAATTAGGAGGTTATTATTAGTTAATTAGTACAGTATAGGTAATACCAACTGGCGTGCAACCACTAGCCGGTTTTTTATGGACTACTAACTCATAAGCTCTGGTAATGATCTATAAAATAATTAATGAAAATTGATGATTTGATAGATTACCTCATCCTCTTGGAGGATCTCATCATCGCCGCGGGAGGAACATCAGCAGGGCCGCCGCGCTCGCTGACCGGCTTGCGCTTCCTGCTGGTATCCTCCTCTTCCGTCTCGGTGTGGTCGCTGAGCAGCGCCGCGAGAGCCCGATCGCAGCAGCGGAGGATCTGCTCGGCCAGATCCCGCAGACCGTGGGGCGCTGCGCCTGCGCCGGCCGCCGGCTGCAGCTGGCCGAGCATGGCCTGCAGCACGGCGGCTGACTCCCTCCCCCTGGCGACGAGCTCAGATGCCGAACAAGCCAGCGTACCTGCTGCTGCCATTGCTGCCATATCCTCCCCCTGGACGGCTCTGCTGACCGTCTGACCGTGCCTGATGATCGATGATGCCCGGCCCTTGTCTTCTCTTTGTATTTTTGTTTCCAAATTTGGGTGTGGAGTCCTGGGAAAAGAAGAGCCCCCGGACCTTTTATAGAGCCACTACTGGAGTATACTGAGCTTCTACTAGTACAGCTTAGAAGTCAAGAGTCTCAGAGGTTAGTTGCCAAAGAATCCGAAGGAAGGGGGCATGCACCCATCCCATCCATTAGAGTATGGAGGAGACGACAAATTACGCGTTGGAGCAAATTAAGAACGCATGTGGCGCATTCGCAATTCATCATGTGCTTATAAGACGTCTCCTAATTAATATAGTATACGGAGTGAAAATGTGTAAGATTAGTGAGAGATGAAGGGACCCGGCGGCCAGAGGCCGGGATCTGATCTAGATTATTGCATGCCCATTTGCATGCGATGTCAACTCTCCTCCACTAGCTGCACGGGGTTAGATCTGCTGGTGTATGGTGACCTATTCTCAAGTCACCCTCATGATCCATGGATGATATGGATGTGTGGAGT
The DNA here is from genome assembly GCA_022530915.1 of Paspalum notatum. Lineage (NCBI taxonomy): Eukaryota > Viridiplantae > Streptophyta > Magnoliopsida > Poales > Poaceae > Paspalum > Paspalum notatum. The sequence continues at coordinate 34,755,469 of CM039692.1, forward strand.
GACCTGCAGACTAAAGAACTTCAACTTTGAGTGGGAATACTACTAACACAGTCCAGCTTTGCAGCTGGTGTGAAGTGTGAACCCTATCTGGAGTGTGCACATGCGTTTGGTTTGATCGATGTCAACTGGCCTCCAGCAGCATGCGTTGGACCAAGATAAGTGGGGACGGGAAGATAAGATGGGCCCTGCTTTTGGACGCTTTGCAATTCTATTCACCTGTGCAGTTAGCTTCCGCGATCCTAGTGCACAAGGAAGCAACTGTAATTTCTTTAATTTACTCTCCATAAAATATCTTTTGGATATATAAATGGATGAGACAGCGTGCAGTTCTCCGGAAGGAGATAGCAGCCTCCGCGTCAACTGATGCTGAAACATGAAAAGAAGAAACGTGCGTGGACGGCGGTTGGCCAAACCTAAGCTCCAAGGTGGAAGTGGAACACAATCGACATTGCCGTGTCTGCACTTAATCTTGACCGGTAGTGAAAGAGTAAACAATGCAAGTTTGATGATATAAATTTTCAATTTCACAGTTCATGGACTTGGATGGCACGCACTCACAGAAGTTTTTCAGAACCATTCATACACTTTTACTGTTTAATTATCAGTTATTAGTACCATACACATATTTTCTTCAACACTCACTTCTCTCTCTCTTCCTTCCATCTATATAGGCATATAGGATATAGGATTCTAAGTATGTTGCATTATTTATATCTGACATCAAAGTGTGTGGCTTTACACAAAAGGGCTATGAAGTAAAAATTTATAGGTTTCATTGAACTATATAATTTTTTTCTTCATCCAAGTTCAGATATAAAGGTTAGAACATTTTTAATATACTATGCTAGCGATGTGTATTCATTCCGGTAAGAAGCATATCTTGGAAAGATTTTTTTTTAAAAAAAATATAACTTTTCAAAAGAACAGCATATGGAAATAAAAAATGCATATAGAAAATATAGCTGTTAATGAGAATTACAACTTTATATAACTCACATTTTTTTTGTTTAAATCCATCTTTGCTTGGTGCCAAATAATCAATTATGTTTTTATGTGTGGATGTAAACATTCTATTGGTTATTCTGGCATCAAGTTGTGTTAGTGATCACCTAACGCTAAACCTTTCATTAAGTAAATGGGCAACAAAATGACATTAAACGAATAAACTATAGAATAGATCAAAATGATTATTCACATACATCATAGACAATGTTTTGACGAATTGTGATAGGCCATGTATGGATGCTTTTGGATTGTAAAATCTAGAGTGTAGAATCCAGTTTTTTTCTCCAAACAATGCAAGCTAAGATTGTACAATCTCCCCTCTACATATTGCAGGATCTTCTACTCCCTCCATTCTGAAATATAGTGTTTTCTAGATTTGTGCTAAACAACAATAATTATTTTAATATAAAATGACCGTTATTAGATACATCATGAACTATATTTTTATACTTTACTTCTTCAGTGTGATAGATGCTAACATTTTTTATAAAAAATAGTCAAATTTAAGATTGTTTAATTTAGGACAAACCCAAAAAACATTAAATTTGAGGACGAAGGGAGTAGTTTCTAAAATCCAGATTGTAGAATCTGGATAGATCGATACAGGGCCTTAACTTCAAAGCGAAAGGTCAGAAGCAACAAAGTTGCAGATCCTGTTAATCTATACAGTTCTAAATAAATCTATTTCATCCAAACCCATACTAAAAGTTATGGGTTTTTTTTTTAAGTTGCACTACGCTCTAAAGATAAATTCACCAAATGAATTGATGGCATTCTTGGTTCCACCAATTCGCTATTGATGAGTGGCCAATTATTTTTGTGAAAAGTGAAAACATAATTATAGCATATGAATAAAAAACCCTTGCTAACACTCGGACATGGGAGGAAAGGCCAGATTTCTCGGTCCATGATTCCGTAATTTAACCAAACCTTCCAACCTAAAATAGACGTGTAAACTGTGCTGCTAAGATAAATCGAACGCATTTCAGGAATCGATCAAGGCCCACGCCCATCTGTCATTCTCCTCGAGCGGCCCAATAGCCCACTGGGCTCAGACAATCTGGCTGACCCTGAACCTTAAAATAAGTATTTCCTCGTGTAAATCATCATGCAGCTTGTTAATTTTGAGGATGACTTAATTCATAGGTGCAATAAGCACACATCATTTATGCAATTTTAGTTTCTCTTGTATGTCCGAATTCCGATATGCGAATTTGTAGTTGATTATATGACTATACAAAGATACACAGATGCTAAATAGTCGAATGCTTTTTTTTTTCGTAGAAGGAGCTGAATCAGATGAATCAACAATAAGCCTAGCGAATTCGAAACTTATATATGGAGCTATTGGGGGTCGAAGCATTCGTTCGTGCGATTTGAGCAGTTCGTTTCCCCGTACTTGCTCTAGCTCTCCGGGGAGAGATCCAAATCAGTGGATTGAAAATTTCTTCACGGTTCGTTCCAAAAAAAATTAATTGACAAAACAAAATGAAATGTCACAGAAAAGCCAAACTGGAGGGCCATTAGCATCGGCCAGCCAGCATTAAATCCTGCGTTTTCCCTTCGCTGTAGGAAAGAGCTCGAGCGCTGCGGGGGTCGCAATGTGATCAAAGTCTCACACAGCCACTCGCCGCCTTTCCAGAAGCATCCATCACCATCAAGATAAATCGAAGAACAGAAGAACACAAGCCGAAGAGGGTGCAGCGATTGCGATTGGAGAGAGCATCGCACGGGCCAGACGGATCACGAATAAGAACGCAAGAGGCGCAAAGAGCGATGCAGCGGACAAAAGAGGTTGCAGTATCGTGCGATGAGAGCGCGCAGGAACAGAGCTTAGCGGCAGCTCTCCTCCCCTTCCATGCGAGCTGCGTCGTCGGTGTCAGCGTCCGCGGCGGCGGATATAGGATGGCGGCGGGGCTGTTGGAGAAGACGAGAGCGAGCGCATCGGTCCTTATATAGAGCTGGGCTATCTAGGGCAAATTTAGTGCCAGTTCCTGGGCTGAGCAGAAAGGCACGAATTGGCATGGGGCCCTACGTTCACCAGAAAGCCCAAATCGTAGTTAATTGGGCTTGTACTTTTAGTTGGGCCGTATAGGCCATCAGGGCCCATGAAGGCAAAAATGAGCGAATTATTTCAGGATTGAACGGCTTTATTGGTAGGCGACACTCCCGTCGACAGCGAAGCGCCCGTGGTGATTTCGTCAATCTCAAGATATGCTGGCCCAGTCTTTCGGAGGTTCTCATAGGGGTAGGGTAGGCATGCGTACGTTCATAAGAGTGAGTGTGCGTGCGTATGTAAGCGTCTGCATTTGTGCTGTGTTTCTAAAAAAAGTAAACTCAATTAATCAGAGTCTACATTTTTTCTATCTAAAAAACAAGAATGCAAAAGTTCTAAATTCGACCTCATTGGCCCTGATCCCTTGCCATTGGAAACAGGGCGGGGACGCTTAATCAAAGACTCAAAAGCTATTGATTTGCTAGCGGCCGCTGCAAGATCGATGTTTGTTGAACTTAGCAGTAGCCAGTAGTTCAGAAGGATAATCTCAGAACACTAGACTGTATGATCAGTTTTAGGCCCTGATTTCTAAATCTTCTTTTCCTGTCCTTAATTCGTTGCTGTTATTCGTAAATCACATTACGATGCTAATTAATTGTCACTCGTCAGTAAACATACGATGTACTAATTTTTTCAGCTTTTATTTTACCGATGAAGCATGTTCTATCTCATAAACTCATCAATCAGCAGTAATGGTACTGATAAAGTGATCAAAAGAACCTAACCTGCCACCATGATGCTAAAAACTGCCAGTTTGAGACTGGTAGCCTTTTCTAGACATAAGAACGTCACTCAATTCAAATAGTACTTGATACACAAGCCGCTAGTTTGCAGATGAACAGATTGGCGTAGGCACTGAATGCTGAGGCATCAATCTTTCCACTACATTTCTTTCACGCTGATAGAACGCACCACAAAAATAGTACACACAGACAGCACTAGCATTTCTTCACAATGCATACAAGTTCCCAACATTTATGTATCATAATTAGAGACCGATGGAGGACAAGTTAAATGCATACACGCTTTAACATGAGTCGCACATAGTACCAAGGCACTAATCTAGTCTGGTACTTCAAAAGCATACACCCTTGGAAACACTGAAATTATCCACCAGCTCATCAATCTTCGTCTCTCTCAGGAGGGAGGCCACATGGAAGCAGCATTTTCTGTATACAGAAATAGAGGATCAATAAATATATTGCAATATCACATTAATTATTTGACTGCAAATGTTAGGAAACGGTCAAAGATGAAAATGGTGCACATGAAATATGGCATGGATAAACATCAATAAACTTCTGGTATACGAGTGACAATCTTCATATCATGCTAACACTTTTGGCTTCGAAATTGCACAACAATCCAATCATTCCTGATGGAAGGTCAGAAGCCAAGCTCACACTAATGCATGAATTGTATGGGGTTAATTATCAAACCATGTGTACTCCTGTTCTGCTTCCGTTCTTCAGATGTACCGTACAGTTTTACATGCCAGAGTTGATTTCACACTTAACCGGACCACACAAGCTATGCCTCCATTTATTTTGTCAATCATTCAATCCAAATACAAATAGAGATTGAAAATGAACAAAATGGTTGTCGACTCATCTACTTTGATGGATATACGGTGGGTATAATCACTAATGGAGCTGGCTTCGGCGGTTGATTTGGTCAAGGCTGGTATTGGGTACTTACAGCTATCGTCTAGTATTTTGGTCTGTGGAATTAGCTATTATCAGAACAGTACACATTAAAGCGCATATGCAGTTTCTTGCCTATATTACGAAAAAACCAATAATTTTATTTGAGTGTATCATTAACTACTTCCATGCATATTCAATCAAGCAGTTGTATGTACTATTTAGATAACAGGCAACTATATAACCCAGAGATGTTTGTTTTATTTACTAGGGTCCCTTGACATGCATTAAGTATCCACCCCATCCCTTCAACAAAGTGATTCAAAATGTCTATTTTGATACCGCAGTAGGTTGCCACAATTATATACCATTTGCATAATTATCGATAGAAAAATCAGTACACTACTCAATTGTAAAATTTGTTAATTTACTAATTATATGCACCAGCTGCATAATTACTTTCACTTTTTTCACCACAGGTACATGATGGGCATAAGGAAAGACAGCTGAACTGCAATTTAATTTAATTTTATGAAGACAGTTCATAAGGATTTCAATATATAGCTGATCATATTGCTACAGACTAATGGAAATATATGTAGATGGCCAAGTTATTACTCCCTTTGTCGAATTCAAAACATATAAGGCATTTTTGTTTCATAAGGACAAATTTGTGGCCAAAAGTTATTCTATATGTACATAATTTTTGTGACACAAAATTGATGTTATTACATTCATATTCAAAAGTAATTGCTTGTGAATATGATTTTGCATCTCAAAAATGGCATATTAATAGAGTAATTAACTAATTATATCAGTCAAAGCCTTGTCACCAAATAAATATGCTTATATTTTGGATAGAGGGAGCAGTTTACAATAATAGTTACAGCTAGTGGCTCTAGTGCTTCTGTCTTGTGTGTACTGTGAACAAAAAGAAACCAGCAGAGCAGTAGACATTTTACATTTAGCTATTCTGCTTTCTACCCAATCGTCTTAACATTTTAGCAGGAAGAAAGGAAGCTCCTAATTCTTTGAGTAGCTCCCGAGTTTCTGACGGGGCCATATTGGTTTTTTAGCATGTAGATTTATATTTCATATAAACCTTGAACAGAATAGAATTGTGGCACATAGGAACTTGCAGATGCAACACGGTGACTGCATTTTGATACTCACATATGACTATAATGAAAAAAAAACAGCAAATGATTAAAAAACAGAAAATTTTAGCAATATCATAGCCGAAGAGTAGAGGCAAGCTGCCTTACATACCTGCATGAAATTGTAACGTTCTCTTCCAATAGATTCATTCTCAGCAATGGCAAAATATGCCAACATTGGATAGTGGCCAATATAAGAGGCATAGCTGTCTCTCTGGATGTTCACAGCCCATTCACTGTAAGTAAAGGAAACATTAAGTAGCAATGCCTTAGAAGTTAAGTAGCACGTTTTGTTACAAACAGAATACTTACAATCTGGTCAAGTCAGCATGTCCTGTACCAACATATTTGGCTTGCAGATGTTCAAGCTGAGAGTTTATGTTGAATCTATCGCTAGCCTTTGAAATGGTAAATTGTGTTAGAAATAGTGTAGTACAAATGTCAGAGAAAACCTAGCTATTGAGCTAGCACTCTGAATACTAAGATCCAATTGAGCCAAAGTGCGCTTAAAGAGGAAAGGGGAACAAAACATTGAGGGGAGTTGCTCCCCATGTTCTCCATCCATTTTCACATGAATACTGATGAATCCAAACACATACATGGAACATTACATGAATCTGTTCAAAGTCTAGAGCCCCTTACAATTTGGAACGGAGGGAGTAGAACCCAAATAAGACAAGGCAATAGCACTACCTACTACGGTTTCTTACAACCAGCCAGGCAAGGAAATGAACCGCAATATTTAAAATTGAAAGTGTGCAATCGCAGGTGAACATTAAGTTCATAACAACTAGACAAAGAAACTGAATTCCTGATCTTTCAGAAGGTACATCGGTCCCCATTACACCAGTGGTTATGTGAAATGACCCATATATACCTACAGTCGTCCACAGCACTAATTGGGGCAAAAATATATGCACTCCAATACGAGTATATATCTTATACGAAATTGACATCCTCAAAACACCACTGTAACTTCACTAAAATAATAGGCAGCACGCAGAACATGCCCAACGCTTTGGTTCTGTTTAAAAAGAATAGCAATTCCACCACCAAACACTGAACCGCACGTCCAATCCATCCTACGAGAAACTTATCAGGCAAAAAGGGTATTGAGTTCACTGTATTTGATGCCTCCGTCGAAGTGTTTCGTAATTTCAAAACAGGTCAGGGAAAGCATGGGAAAACAGATCCCCCTCGTTTCACCAAATGGAAGCCGCTAGGACCCACAGCGTACAGAATACATATGCATCAATCTGTTGTTTTAAGGTTTCCTACCCGCAGAAGGTACCAAACGCCTGCCTTAATCATCCTCGCGCAGACAGACAACCGAATCGAGATTGAGATATGCCAGGGATTACCAACCTGCATGGTGTCCTGCTTTGGTAAAGCACCTCACGCGAGAACTTGGAACTCCCTCGGAACAAGAAACGTGCCTAGTATAGAAGCAAAAGGGGGGAAATCGTGAGCAGGGGCGGAACTACCGGTCAGATGAGAGAGCAGAGATGCGAGGAGGTCTGAATTGCTCACCGATGCAAGGGAAGCCGGGGAGGCAGGCGGCCGGGGGCGGCGATTCTGCCGCGATTGCGAGGTGAGGGAGCGGAGCTTGGAGGTGGGCCGGGACTACAGGCCGACGCGGAACGCGGAAAGAGGAAGGAAGGAGAGCAGGCCGGGGAGCTTTGGGCTGGAAATGGAGCGAAGTAAAAAGGTCTATTGCGATTTTTATTTAATGTTCGTGTGAATTTTTTAGAAAGTAATGTCATGTATATTTTGAAATTTAGTAGTTTTGAAAATTAACTTTTTAAATTTGAGTGATTTTTGAGAGAATAAATTTGATATATTACACAACCATGCATATGCCAACAGTGAGCATAAACATACATACTAGTTAAAATGCACATGAAAACACGTCAAATGATATATTGAATATGTGGAGGATAAGAAAGGAAAGTACATTTTCACTCCGAACAAAGATGGAACTCCGAACAAAGATGGAAAAAATGTTAATTTTTTTGGGAATAGGATACATGGAAAAATATGAAAAAAAAATTACATAAGTACATACAGGAACGTGCTGCCTAGTTGCTCTTGTGCAAGAATGTCGAGAAAGGAGAAACCCTCCAAATCGACGGTCAGTAGCGCCGGCTCTGCAGAAGCGGGCTCGGCGAACTGTACCCCAGCGCGCGGTGCAGCGGCTGCGCAGAGTCCCCACACGCGCTGCTGTTGCAACTAGCTGGGTGCTCCGGCCGCGGCGGCGGGGACACCGCTCGAGCCGTCTTGTGCGGCGCCGAGCCACGGGCACCCGCGGGCACCGTCAGCCGGAGCAGCACCTCCTGGCACCCGCCGCACCGCAGCCTGGCGACCTTTCCGCACGAAAGCGCCGTCGTCGCCGGCGCCTGCAGCAGCTCGGAGCAGCCGCCGCAGACCAGGAACGGCGCGCCGCCCAGGACCGGGCGGCAGTGGCTCTTCCGCCGCTCGCCGCGGCTGTGTCCGCCGCAGGACGACGAGGGCGAGGAGGAGTCGGTGCCGCTGCTCGCGGACGTCCGGCGGTGGCCGAACTCCCGCGCGAGCCGCGACTCCAGACGCCGGAACGCGTGGGCGTCGCGCCGCGCACCTGCGCTCCCGCCGCCCGACCTCGACGCCGGCTCGATGGCCGCGATCAGGCCGCGGAGGCTGTCCAGCGCGTGGAGCAGCTCCATGTTGAACGCCGGGTCCCCCAGCGGCGACGGCGACGGCGCGGTGCCTTGCCTGGACAGCATGCCAGCCGATGTGTCGAACTCTTGCGAGCCCCGGAGCGACCTCCGCCGCCGCCGCAGCCGCTCGTACGCGTTCCTTGGTGAACAGAGCCCTTGGTCCGTCTCCGAATCCGTTGGCATCAACACGCCGTAACGCAGGACGCTCGAATCAGAGCTCGACGGGCGCCTCATCCGTCGAGACAACGGCCGGAGCTTCTCTTGATCGTTTGAGTCAACGAAGCCGTCGTCACATCGAACACCCCTAAAGGCGCCATTGTTCAGAGAATGACCCCGCCGACGCCGAGCCGAGCCGAATCCTCCCGGTGGCGCCGGCGTGGAGGAGGAAGGTGCAGGTGCAACGTCCTGCTGGAAAAACGGAGGCTGGTCGGCGTCGATGTCGACGCCAGGAGAAGGAGCCAGCTTGTTGTGACAATCATCGGGCTCATTGGAGAACACCGACTCCGTGTCCACCGAGAGGATCTCCAGCCTGCTCAGCGCATGGTCGATACCTTCCGTCGGCACAGGGTTCTTGCCTGCGGATGCAGAGAAGCAAGAAGCCAAGAAGAGCACATCAAGCGCTCGAAATGATGAGAAAAATAATCCAATGCTGCTGGGATTACAGTACGCAGCAGCGGCACCTCTGATCGGAGTCCGGCATTTGCTGCAGAAGAAGATGACCGCCTCGGGGCTCTGGAAGATCATGGTGCGGCAGTATGGGCACCGGCCGAACCGCATTCTGATCTCTTCCGACTCCGCCATCGTCGCCGTTTTTCCCTTCCCGTGAGTGATTGGTCAAGCAAGGCTCGGGAGAATGGCTCAGAGATCAGACTTCGTAAGCCTTCAGAATGTCTGGGTATATCAGAGTTCATAAGCAACAAACCCGAATTGATCAATAATTACGAGATGCGCCATGATTTAAGCTAAACATTTCCGAACAATCAGCGAGACGTCCATTGGAGGACAACTGTAGGCGTGTGATCTGCGTGACAGGTCAAAGCTTGTCGAAGGGTCTTATCAAAAAAAAAAAAAAACAAAGCTTGTCGAAGGGGATAGTGTTCTTCTGATTCTGAACGTGGCCACAAGTCCACAACCAAATGCCAGTGAGGAAACCACGACGGGAGTAAACAAAAAGAACAGATAACACCCACCTGGCCACCTGGTTGTGGAAAATCTTCAAAATCCCTCCAAATTTTCACCTTGCCGTCGACTTGGCAACATGGATACGATTGCCATAAGCAAGACGCTGCTCTGGAGCATTGTTAGTCTAAACGGTAAATAGTCGGTCACCTACTATTTAGCCATTATTCCGTGCTAAATGGCTGTTTAAACAATGTAAATGACCAATTAAACGGAAAAGGTGAGTCACTGTTTAGCATTTAAACGGTGTTTAAACAGACTAAATAACCTTTTAGGCGAACAGTACTCTGGAGAGATATCAGACATGGTTGCTGAAGGTTCAAGGCAAAGGAAGACCATTGGACGTGGAACTTCAGCACGGAACGAGTCCCTATGTTTTTGGGCCAGCAAGGACACAACAATAAGATGAAATTGTTTAGTAAGGCAATCGTTAGGAGGTCGCAACACGGATGTTTGGAAATACGGGATGGTGGCATGCATGTAGGGTTGATCCCTGGTCCCTGCCGAGAAGAGATTGAATGCGTATGCGTCTTCTCTCCCAATTGAAATTCCAACGGTTGGTGTAGTTCGTTTCTTTTATTTTTCCTTTTTTTGGAAAATGTGTAGTTAGTTTCTGCAAACATGGTTAGACCAAAGGAAGTACTTCCCCGTCCTAAATTGTAAGGGGCTCTGGGCGGCCTATACTAATTTCGTTCATTATTTCAAGAACATGCGTTCAATACTCCCTCTGTCCCAGAAAACAAGTCATTATGGATTTGCTCTAAGTCAAACATTTTAAAGCTTGACCAAATTTATACGAAAAAGTGTAAATGTCTATAATACAAAATGAGTATTGTTAGATTCCTTATCACATATTTTCATTAGGTATCAATTTGGTTCTGAAAATGACGATATATTTACTTTACGAAGTTTGACTTAGCACAAACCCAAAACGACTTGTTTTCTAGGACGGAGGGAGCATGTGTTTAGGTTCATCACCATTCATATAAATATGGACAAACAAAAAGAAAAGATAGAACATCTTGCAATTTAGAACGGAGAGAGTATTCATAGAAATTACGAACAATTACTTATTAGAGAAGTGCCATGGTGAAAAGAATATAAATAAGTGAGCATTAAATTAAAATGGTTATAAAAGTGAGTGGGACGAGATGGAACTGGCCATATATATAATAGGCTATCCATATCAATATCTCACTTTTCATTCCACTTCTTATTTCAAACTCCACGCATATTAGTACAGTGCTGTTGCAACTCAAATTTTATATATGCACATCAAGATGCAAGTGGGTCTACTCATAAATATTGTGGCAAATTATATTTCCATAGAAAAATGAATAATAACTTACCACAAGTCCACAACCACAGGTAACTCCGCTTGCGTCTCTACATGGACAGCTATTGACGCTCTGCTGCAGGTGCTAATAGGCACGCAAAACTCCAACACAAAGCTCCACATATATTGTGTTCATGACTTCATTTAGAGTAGTTTTGACTCGAGAAAGAAGAGGATTATTTAACATTCATGATTTATTTCAGAACATTACTTTAGATGATGCCCCCAATGAAGAGGCGGCTTAATTTGCTCCAAGAATTTCACTGACCACACGCTTGAGCGCAGACTCGTCCGAGATCATTCCCCTGTGAGTCGTGTTGGGGATCAAAATTGACTTGAAGTAACCCTGATCCGGGTCGTTCCCGACCAACCTTTCCAATGCCAACACGGTCTGCAGGTTGATCTGCCCGTCGCCATCCCCGTTCACCACTTCAGGCATGGCGGTGAAGTTACCGTCCCAGAACACCAGCTTATCAATCGTCGGCACGCCAATGCCATTGATAGACGTCATCGGCACGAGCGGCGCCCTGAGGCCCAGCGTCACCGGCAGCGCCCTCGTCCGGTAGAGCGCCACCTGCTCCTCGGAGATACCAACGGCGGCAAGATACTCGGCCATGTTGCTGGCAGAGTAGTTCTTGGCCCGCGTGATCACCAGCGGCGTGTCGCCGTACACCGCCGGCGACGGCAGGAGGGAGAACATGCTGGCGAAGCTCCTGTTCCCGTAGGTCAGCACGGTGCCCACCAACGACGGCGGCAGAGGGCTGGTAGCCGCGGTGAAGGCGAGCGGCCACATGTTGAGCGGCGAGCCGCCGACGCCGAGGCAGAGCATGACGAGGTGCTTGACGTACCTCCTGCGCCACGCCAGGGGGCTCCGGTCCAGGAACACCATGGCGAACAAGCCGCCCAGGCTGTGCGTCACCAGGATCACCGGCTTGCCTCCATTCCTTCGGCTCGCGCGCTCCACGAGCAGCCTGAGGCCGGAGCTGAAGTCGGAGAACACCTTGGAGGTCAGGCCGGGAGCGGCCGGCGCGTACCGGAAGTCGTATGGGGCGCCGAACAGGTTGGCTCCCTCTCTGTACCCGGCACCTTCCAGTGCCTCGACCAGCGCTTCCATGCAGACGTTCCTGAAAGATCGGAGGGCAATGAACCGATCGATCGATTCCCATCATTCACCATGGAAAATTCGACATGCGTGCTTAGCTTAGCTTACTTCCTGGCAGGATCGTCGAATCGGAAGCTGCGGGTGGTGCCGAAAGACACGAGGCGAGTCCTGACGCCCGGCGCGTCGCGGTAGTCGCCGGCGGCGTGGTCGTACACCAGCCGCAGCTGGTCGGCGTAGCACGGCAGCAGCGTGGGGTCCTCCTGCAGCGCCGTGAAGTTCTCCCACAGCCGGAACCACCCGCGGCCCTGCGTGGGTACGCCGCAGCCCGGCGTCGGAGGCTCGTACTCGTCGGTGAGCCGCGCGTCAAGCTGGCCGCAGGTGTTGCCCGGCACCAGCACCACCGGGTGGAGGCTGGGCGTGGCGGCGGCGTGTGCCAGTGACGACGACGGTGCACCGATGGCGAAGAGGATGGCAAGCAGGAGGACAAGGAGGGGCGGGGGACGCTGCGACTCCATTTTTGGGACAGTTGAAACTTGCTCTCTAGTCTCTAGCTGATGGAGATGATGATGATGCATCGACCGGATGATACAGTATTATCTACGAAGTATTTTATATAAGCATGCATATGACAGTTCCTTCTCTTGTACATAAGCCATACAGTACATGTGGCGTGATGTGCATGATGCAGAGAGTCATTAGGTTGACAATCCCTGGCGGATATGCGCGAGTTGTTTAGGAATTTAGATTAATCTTTCGTGAAGCAAACACGGTCCTCTGCATAGCAAACTAGTTTGGTTGACTTCAGTGGCTGGCTGATCCTGAATTTTCCCAACATGAGGGCTAAACGCGTGGGAAGCGGGCGCTGTGTGCGGGCGGGGTGGATCCACACGGGGGTGGCCGGATCTGCTCCCCGCCGAGCCCGAGAGGAGGCCGGCGCCGTGGGCGAAGGTGGAGGCGGCGGCCGACTGTGGAGGCGGGGTGTGGGAGAGGGGGCGGCGGGGCACGACGGGAGTGGAGAGCGGGAGGAAGAGGGAGAGGGGAGGAGTGAACGGTGATGGATGGAAAATTAATAAAATAGAGTGGTGATTGGTATATGGTTGAAGTACAGAGTAAATATGAGTGCGAAAGATTGGTAACTGTATTTCAAAAAATTCTGATGATTAGGATAGAATATTTTTTTTAAAGTTTGTAATATAGAGTTGTATGAGTGCAGATAGCCTAATGTGTAAAATTCCGGTACGGAATCACACATCAGCAAAGTACATAATGAGCATCTTCTTGTTAGCTTTATAACATTGCAACATTGCTAGCTCATCTCATGTTCCTTCATTTTTCTTACGGTTACTGAACCACCGTTCCCCAATTACCTGCCTAACCACAGCTAAGGACCCTTTGGCAGCCGAACCTAACATGTCTCTGCGGTTGTTGAAGAAACAGAAAGAGATTTTTGCAGTGATCTCAGGAAACACTCTAGATCATAGGTATTTGTTCAGCTGTCCTTTGCAAGTGTCAAACATAAATGCAGAAACGCTACATGGTTCCTGAACAGAGAGTTTCATTTTTTTTTTCAGATTGAAGCAGACAAGAAAGGTTAACTCACAAGAACAGGTAGCAAGTAATGGTACAGCATTTTCTCACTAATTTTCACGGGACAAACAAGATGGTTTACGTCACCCTTAAAATCCATAAACGGAGCTATATCTGAGAACACAAATGCGCAGAGAGTGCCGATGGAAAATGAACGCGTACAAATGCGTATTTGGTGTGCCATCAAGTGAACTACTCGGTTTCATCATTAATCACCAAGATGCTACCACCAACTAGACATAAGGATGTGCAGAAACTAACTGGGTAGGTAGTGGCACTAAGGCCCTCTTTTATTGAGGGACTCTCCTCTAATTTTTGCGTTTTTTCTATGAAATTAAACCACTTTCTATGAAATTTCTATAAAAATTCTGCATTACAAAAGCACCCTTGGCCGTTTCAGCTCCCGACTCGCATGCCCCCTTTTTTTTCAAGCTCCTCAAAAAGCAAGGTGCATTCCAGTGCTCACAGGTCACAGCGCTTGCCATTGACAAAAGATGTATGTCCTGTATATTGGTGGAATAACACATCCTGTCAGCATGGCCCTAGTGGTGGACCGAGACAAGGAGGGTCACCCGCACATGGTTTATCTCTGTGGCGCCTCGGGTTACTGAAGAAATGGTATATGTGTGGTTGAAGCCTTGAAGGGGCTTTATGAAGAAGACAGGAAGCAGTGCCATGCCATGCCATGCCATTCCACACCTACATAACCGCGTTTCCGCGTCACAGCATCGCACAGAAGAAACCAGCTCCAGTTCTGGATGAAAACATAATGGCTAACAAGCAACGACCAATCATCTTCAAAGCTATAGTTAATAAGTAAGCCACAAGCATCTAAACTCAGCAAGTCAGCAGCATCGACAAGACCTAAAGTAGAGTAGAGCACGGGAACTAAAATCGTTCATCAGACACACACGAAGCTAGAGGAAGCGTCAGTGCTGACTAGTTTGTCGATCACAGATTCATGCCACAGCGTCCTGGAGGATCAGAGTCCACGCAGGGCAGGCAGGCAGGTCGTGGCGATCTCTCTCACACTGTCCAGCGGCTAGTAGAATCGGAGCTGCGCCGCCACCGACCAGACGGGTGCTTGGCCATTTGTCCCGGCAACATACACGGCGATCCCGTCGCCCAGCCCGACGCCGGCGACCCCGGCCTGCTGACCTGCGTCGCGTTGCATCAACCGGCCGGAAGGCCAAAGTCAAAGTTAGTAGGTCACGTCTGCTCTGTCGACCAGTGCGGTTACTGCTTACGACGATCAGAAGAAAACCATTGGCGGCGGCTTGGCGCATGCAAGAAAGAGAGGTTGCGCAGAGACAGGAGGGAGAAGGTACGTACCCGCTGCCGCTGCCACGGTCCGGGCGAGGGACTCGAGCAGCAGGTAGCCGCCGACGAGCAGGCACAGGGCGACCACGACCGTGACCGTTCCAATGGCTGCCAGGACGAAGAACACAACGGATCGAGCCGTCCTCCCTGTGGGCACGCATTTCAGTTCAGTCGAACAGTTAGATTAAGCAGGACACGGCCAGTTCGTCGCTACTGTTTTCGATGTTGTTTCTCCCAGCCCCCAGATTTCTTGCCAAGGCAATCGTAATTGGCGACAATGGTGAGGGAGAATTGTTGGTGACGCGATTCGAACAAGTATAGAGGTGAGGTGACTCACAGAGCGATCGTCCTTTGGGCCGAGCAAGGTCCTTGGCCAGGTGGGCGAGCGCCAGCTCCAGGCCGTCGGTGCACGAGCGCGTGTCGCCGGTGAGGAACCACGGCGGCGGGACCTGGGCGCCGCCGTCGCTGCCCGAGGA
Source organism: Paspalum notatum (assembly GCA_022530915.1). Taxonomy (NCBI): domain Eukaryota; kingdom Viridiplantae; phylum Streptophyta; class Magnoliopsida; order Poales; family Poaceae; genus Paspalum; species Paspalum notatum. The sequence goes on from CM039692.1 coordinate 34,771,023, forward strand.
AGAGGTGCTCTCGTCACCGTCGCCGTCGTAATACGCCATGAGGCAGCCGTCGCTCCACACTCCTGCGCGGCGGGTGCCGTCGGCGCAGCCTCCCTCGCCGTCGCCGAGCGCTGCCACGGCGGCCCAGAGGCACGCCTGGCAGCCTGGCCCAGACGCCGCGCTGCCACCGGCGAAGCAGAGGCCGAGGGCGCGCGCGCGTCCGGGCCGCGGGGCCGGGGAGCGCAGCGCCGCGAAGCCCTCGGCCGCGGCCGCGGCGGACGGGAGCGCGGAGAGCAGCGGCGCCAGGCTGGCGCGGAACGCGGTGGCGTTGCCCGCGGCGCCGGGCGCCGACGGGGTGGCGCAGCCGATCAGCGGCGCGAAGCAGCCGGCGCCGGGCCCCCGCTCGGAGCCCACGGTCCCGGAGCAGCCCGTCGCGCCCAGGAGGAGAAGGAGGAGGGTGGCGAGCGGTGCCGTGGCCGTGGTCGTCGGCACGACTAGCGCCATGGCTCGCGTTCGCTTTCGAGTCGGCGAAGGAGAGAGGGGGCAGTGCCGGAGCACGAGCACGAGCACCAGCTCAGCTGTTCAGCCGACGAGGAGCGAGACAACCGGACGCGTTGGCTTCGTCTCTCTCGCGCGCACTTTAGCTTGAGGACCCGGCCCGCTCGCTCTGGCGCGCGGATGGCCAATGAAATGATGGGAGCTCAAAACGGGCGTGGCAAAGGCGGGTGACTCGCAGCTTGACGCCTTGCCTTGTTCGGGCAACTAGGATGGCGATGTTTTGACGCCTTTTTGCACTTTTATTTAGCCTCGACGCGGGTTTCACTTCCACGGGATTGGAGTGCGGCCGCGGCTGCGAGCAAGCCGCCCTCGCCGTTTCCCGTTCCTGGAACGCGCGCCGTCTCGCTCGTTCCATCCACCACGTGATCCCCGGCCACCAATCGATCAACTTGCCAGTCCGTCGCTCCGTGCAAATGCAACGGAGCGGCGCACGCGAGGCTGGGCCTGTATCACCTCACCTCACTTTGTCACTTGTAATTCTCATGACAGCAAGGCCCAGTCCAACAGAGCGCTGGTTAAGCGGTTCGTCGTACTCGAGGAATGTTGGTCAGTCCGCACTGCTCAGGCTATGTCTGCAGTGAGATGCCTATCCATTTTTGCCTATTAATATTCCAACCGCATTCTATCTACAGTTTTGTGCTATAGCCAGTCCATATATCCATCCGTTAGAGATGGTCTGGGTTTGCCTATCACTAATTTTCTCTCTGTCTATGGTGTCGTTTTGTATTATAGGCAGCACACGTAAGACCATCTTCAGCGGGATGGATAAATGGATTACCTATAGTACAAAATGACATCGTAACACTACTGTAGAAAGAGTGGTAGGTGGTTGGAACAGTGATAGCCAAAGGTAGATAGACATCCCACTGGAGACGGTTTAAGCAACCTACTGCAGACAGTCTTAAACCATTTTCAGCGGAACGTTTAAAAGAACCGCTTCTCAGCAAGGTTCACAATTTCAGTGGCACGGTTGGAAATTTCGTTTTTTTTATCAAAGTTTGATTTGTATTTTTGAATTTAGAATCGAAATATATAATTTTTTGGACCGAAATTTCATTCCCCGGATCAGACGGAAAAAAAAATTCGTTCGAAAAGTCCAACATAAGACAGTGAGAGGTGATTGGATCAGTAACAAGCAATTAGAAAAAACGGCAGGAACGCGGGGAAAAGGTAAAAAACATTGCAACGTGACTAACCAGGGTCCAACGATATGATATAAAGTAAATCAGACTACGTTCTGTACAATTAAAGCTGCCAATTCTACACGGTTCATTTGGCTGCAACTCAGCAAAGTACACATAACTTGGCCCAACCACAGTTCGAGCCATATACGTTTCTCCGATCAATCTAGACTCTTTGGGCAGTAGGTCCAGCGGCATCCTTTGCTTTCCCACCCTACTCGAAACTGAAACCTGCAAAAACACAAATAAACGTACTTCAATCTGTAGGAAAATTCGCATGACCAGCATGTATTGTAACCTAATTGTTCCAATTAATGTTCTGATGTGCTATATGGTGTCGTTATTCAGATGAAGCTGAGCAGATAATCATTTGGTATGGAGTTTTCAAAGGCTGATCACCAACATTTTCTGATCACAGCGGACCTTCAAGTCTCAAACAACAGTACAGGTTTTCAATCAGATGAAAGAGGCAATCGGGGGGAATTTAAACTGGACGTGGAGATGGCAATGACGGCTGCCTTTCCGAATAGGACATGCACAGAATAAAAGTTGTAAACTATTTAACTTGTCAGGTACATGCATGTTTCTAAACCTTTGAAGCTTTGATAACAGGTTACCAAAACATCAAGGGAGAACTTAGAATAAACTATCATAGACAACAAATATTTATAAAGATGCCAAGCTAATGTTTGTGACTTCATATAACTGGAGTGACTAAATGCATGATCAAATGCAAACAAAGGTTAGCAGTCCATGAAATGATACTCGTGTGTTAGGGGCTCAGGGCCCATATATTATAGGGAGAGTGAGTGGCATTCCTGGAATCTGAGTGCAATTTCCTGAATTTTTTCCCATAATCAATAATGTACTTAGAATTGTGTTGCTTCACTGCCTATTCAGATGCATGCAATTAGCTTATACGAATAAGAACTGTGAGTGGGTAATTCAGGCATTTGGAACAGGTAATTGGACATGTACCCTAAGCCTTCAAATATAAGGTGAGGCAAAACGACAATAAGACCCCATTTGGATCCTTGCACTGTGTTAGCTAGCTAAGTAGCAACACCCTCCATCCCAAAGTAACTGCAATTCTAGTTTTATACTAAAACTTACTAATATTTACCACATCGAATAAGCATAATTAGATTCATCATGCAAATATATTTTAATAGTATATCTATTTGGTTTCACAAATACCGGTACTCTTTAAACTTGGCCAAACTTTAAATAATTTGACTGTGATAAAAGCTTAGAACTGCTGGTAATTTGGGGACAGAGCAGCAATTTTTTAGATGGGTGGTTGGTAAGGTACTAGCTGGTCTATTACTAGATTCAAACGTACTTCGGCTAGTTTTGCGCAGCTAACTGCATGAGATCCAAACAGAGCCTTAAGTAAAATAAATTATACTATTGTTAATTGACAAATTTGTGCTACTGTAAAAAAAATTTATTCAACAAGCAAACTTATGTTCGTCAATAGTCAATTGAATAATTTGTGCTACCTCACAAATGGATAAAAAAAAGAGCAGCCCGATGCATATGCTCTCATTTGCACAGGTCCAAGGAAGGGTCTGACCCACTTGGGGTCTATAGTATGCAGCTTTTCCCATAGCTTTGCCGATAGCACCGCTGGATGTCCCGAGTTAGATTGTGTCCCCTACCCCAACCAAATGAAGCATAGGGTTTTAACTTTTAACTTCTAAGTTAGTTTGATATTCCTACCATTCACAATTTTTGAACAAACTTAGGAATTTCTACAATATTTTCTTCCTTTCATGCTTATGAACATGGAGGAAAACATCAGAAATATTGAAAGGCTTAATAGTGTTGCTGGTTAGCTTACGGATGTTGAATGTAGATAGGAGCTTCAAAACTTTGTAAACTTTCTCATCAACCACATCACATTTCATCTCTACTATGTCAAGGTGTTTTGATATTGCACCTGTTTTCTGTACTGGAATGTGGCTTCCTTCCATTACCATCTTAAGGTCAGATCCATGTAGTAACCAATATTTTTGAACGAACATGTAGTAACCAATATTTTAACTAGGACCAATCCATAATGTACAATAACTTCAACAAAGCAGCAATTTCCCATTGATAAATGTATACCTCTGAGAAAAGTTCAAGTGTGAGCTTCTCAAAAGAACGCAGTTGCTGTTACCGTGGATGATATCACAACAGCTGTCACAATCCCCTGAGTCACAATTGTTGCAGCTGTCCACATTCTTGTTAATGATTCTAATAGGTGCATTCACTAATGATGCCATGCTCTCAAGCACTGGAGTACTGAACTGATTGTCATCTAACCGCAGCGAAACCAGAGAGGGGGCATGCATATGAGTGCGGAAACTTTCGCAAAATACACAATCGCTGATGCTCAGCCGCTAGAGGGATTTAGATGAGATCTTCTCGACATCACACAAGTAACAGTCGTGAATCATCCGTAGTCGTTCCAGTGCCGGACAGCCAGATAAGTCGAGGAAACTTTCCTCCACCGCTACACCAACAAGCTCTAGCTCCACTAAGTGCTGAGAGTGATAGACGAGATGCGGGCCAGGTAGATCACAGTATTCGTATTCCCCTGCCATACCAACCTGAGCACTCGAGTCTGGCACCGTACGGCATGTTGGAACCAGAGGTTCACACGAAGAGCTTCGCTAGAAGAGAACGTATCAGCGTCGACGATGATAGAGTCGAACCTTATGTCGCATGTTTCTAGAGGCGCAATCCCACGGAGTAGAAGGAGATGGTCCACAAATTCTCGGAGCTCCCCCATGTCATCCTCGACGGTACCGGTGCTGCGCAGGTCTGTCGCGAGTGCAGCCTGTCCGCGCGAGCCTGGCCCTCGCGAGCCTGGCTCAAAAGAAACGGATTTGAAATCCATCTCTGCTCAGCCTGGCTCTGGGTGAGATTCTGCATCTCGCAGGCATGGCCAGCACACGACACAAGAAACCAAACACACAAGGAGACTCGTGGAGAGCTGGCTGAGTGCAACCAAACAGCATGAGCCCGTATCCCATGAGCCTAGTCTGGCTGTATACAGGGTACCAATCACGCCCCTAGAGGTTGTGCCAGCGCTGGGCGGGCACGCACGTACGGCGTCCCGCGCCGGAAGGAAACCAATAATGTGCCGGAGGAGGCAGTCGGGAATGGAGTCCATGCTGCTTTCACCGCTGTCCCTTGGGGTTTTCGTGCCCCTTTCCCGTCTACTCCCTGGATACATTTCGTCGAGCAGGGAGCGTCGGCGCTGTGGAACGAGAGGTCATATGAGTAGACAACGACGCGAAAGGAAGGCAAGGTAATGGATGAGGATATGGAGGCCTCCGTGCTCGCCGGTGGCAACCTCACCTCGAGCCCCCGCGCCCTGAGGTGGGATCAGGGTTCGCAATTCCGGACGGAAAGTCCGGTTTTTCGGACCGGTTTTCCGTTTCCGCCCCACACCGGGAAACGGATTTTGGTCCGGAAAGCGGTGTTTTTCGGTTCCTAACCCTAATACATGATGGTCAAAAATTTTGCTACAGTCAAACGGATAGGTGAACCCTGAGTGGCATTCGAAGCAGAGGCAGTGGTGGTGGACGAGTCGGAGACGAAGCGAAGCCCTCTGGTAGCTTTGCCCTTTCCCTGTTGCACCTCGTTTGGCAATCTTCTATATCTAAATAGCTAGCCTCCACTGCCTATTTCTCTCAACATGCGTGAAGCCACGTCATTTCTAGAGCCCACTAAGTCCCATGCCACATCATCATCCACTAGACCCTTTATTTATATTTTTATATCGATTTTTTGTGGTTTCACGCATGCAGTGCTTCTCTATGGCGTATACACTGGTCACTCAAATTTATGCAACTATGCACGGAAAATTTATCTGGTACCTTTTTACAAGTACAATGTTACACAATTCACACAGCAACGTGCGGGTATCATCTAGGTAATTAAAGGCCCACGACCAAGAGGAATTAGCAACGGAGGTTACAGATACCGTTAAGATAGGAAATTGAGCTAAAAAATAAGATAGGAAATTAGGAGGAGGAATTTAACTGGGAGTTATTTTTACATCATGATGAACGATTAAGATAAATGAGTATTATTTTGTTTACACAAGCACAATTTCCACCTGAACCCTATCCCTTCATTTGGGGGTTAATTCGTAAGAGTTGATCATCTTATTCGGTTGAGGTCATCGTAAGGGATTGAGAGGGATTAAATCTCTTTATTAAAATTTAACTAGAAAGAAATTTAATCCATTCGATCTCCCCCTAATCAAACGGGACCTAAAAAAACAAGATATTTGTAAACTTATTTTCTAAAACTCCCATTCCCTCACACTAATTTCCTCAAACTAAATGAGTTTGCTCCGATATGAACTATGTAAGGAAAATGGGCCATAAGCCTTGTGCTTAGTCCTCATATGTGATTTTGGTGGTTGAACTGACAACACGTGCCATGGGACTAATATTTGTGTGCAAGTGTTTTTGTCTAATGTCCTAAGGTGTAATTGGTGGACTTGGGTACAAACACCTCAAAGGAGAATCTAAAAGACACAAGAAAAGACCCAAGTCGCCATCAAGGTGCAAGCGAAGGTCCTGACTCGGCGGTCCCACTGGCCGGTCAGCGGGCCGATTTTTTGGCTCAAGAACAGAAGAAAAAGCATGCACCGGACAGACCGGTGGTGCAGCACCGGACAGTCCGGTGCTTACAAGAAGCCAAGCCAAAAGCTAAAGAACCGGTGCAAATTTCCATGCACCAGACAGTCCGGTGGCTCACCACCGGACGATATATGCTGAGAAGAAAAGGGGCGAAGTCCGGCGCAAAACCTACCGCCGGACCGTCCGGTGGCTCACCACCGGACGGTTCGGTGGTGCCACCGGACGATACAGACCGAGAGCATTCCAAGTCGAAGACCCGGCGCTACGACGCACCGGACAGTCCGGTGGCTCACCGTCGGACAGTCCGGTGGCTCCAACGGCTATATTGTCAGAGCAACGGTCGACTTGAAGAGGATGAAAATTACACGCACCGGACAGTCCGGTGTGGGTACGCAGAAAAATGGAAAATGCCTCTAACGGCTAGTTTTGGAGGTGAGGCCTATATATACCCCCTTGGCCGGCCTTCCCATTGTGATTGGAGTATCCTGAGCCTAGCACAAGTGTTGAGACACATTTCTATGCCCATTTGAAGTGTAGCAACACCTTTTGAGAGCCCAACCACCACAAGAGCAAAACTAGACACATCCGGCATAGCTAATTCTTAGTGCATCCTTGCTTAGGCCACCTTGTCTATTCTCCGTGCCTGCGTGCACGCTTATCTTTGTGTGTGTGGTTGTAAGTCTTGCGAGACCCTCCGGAGTGTGGAGTGGCCGCCACCACCTTGTGAGAGGGAGGAAGGACGTCGGCGTTTTGGCCAAAGCTTCCCTTAGTGGAGACGGCGGGGTAGCTCCGCGAGAAGGACTCGGAAAACCCCAGCGACCTATCCATCTTCTACCCTTGCGTGGGCGAGGCCGTGGTACGGGAGAACCACGCGAGAGATAGGTTCGGGTGGGTGTGTACCGAGGATATCCGGAGACCCGACCGGGGTTGCTTGACTTCCGTGAAAGTCATTTTGCCAACCTTCACCCTTGCAAAGGACGAGGCCGTATTCCTTTGAGGACTACGCGAGTGCAAAGCCCTTAGTGGAGCACCAACGAGGAGTAGGGGGTAGAGACCGTGAGTCTCCCCAAACCTCGAAAAAAATCTCCGTGTCTTCACTGTGTACCATCATCGTCATCGTCTATGGGAGTTTGCATTCTCTATCTCATCTCCTTAGCTTCCGCATTTACATTCTTGCAATTGTGTGTTTACTTTTCTAGACTAGCTTGATAAGTTAGTTTCTAGGTGGAACTAGGTTGCAAGACTTGACCACGGTAGAAGTAGCAACACTTAGCAAAACCTTAGTGCACATAGCTAGATTTATTTGCATAGGTTTTGCTTAGTAATTGTAGTTTTTAGTGAGCTTTGTTTTTAGAAATTCTAATTCACCTTTCCCTTTTAGGCGTCGGTCCTACCTTCACGCTATATAAAAAAGAGAGTTTTGTATGCCATCATCCAATAAAAACCTATGTAGTTCAAATTAGCCCCACCGCAGATATTTGAAAAGTTTAGAAATAGTTGAAAAGGTCTAAAATCAATGAAATGAACCTGTTTCCACCCTTGAGTTGAGGCTTTTATTTTTTTACCTCATTTTATACACATACCTACTTAAATTGACTTGGAATTAATGAAAAAGAAAGGATGTCAATCGGATCTCTTTCATTTTAGTTTCTTCTTTTTTTTCTTTTTTTATCGATGCTTTCCGTTCTTTACATGATATGTGTAAGATAAGATCCGGTTTACGACAGTGTGTTCTGTACGTATATCTATGCTAGTGAGATGGAAGTACAAAGAGATGATCGATATGCCCTCAGGCCAAGACCCTTCAGCCCAAGTTTCTCAAAAAAAAAAAAAAAAAAAAAAGACCCTTCAGCCCAAGGCCTACCTTCCTTGGTTCTTCTCGTCGTCCCAAGCCCCCTATTCTGGAGTTTATAAAAAAAGTGTTCTGGATAACAAACTTTACAAGCTGCGGCCTTCCACGTAGCGCACCTCACAGCCTCAGCCTCTACTCCTGGGCGAGGAGGCGCACGGTGCGAGGGTGAATCCAAACCGATCGTTTTAAAATCCTATAGCCCAAAATTCCTACAATTGGAATAGGGTGAAACACCCCTGATGCCTAATAGACAGACTCTCGTGGAATGACGTCTCGCTCGTTCCATCCGCCGCGTGATCACGATCACCAATCGAACAATTTGTCAGTCTCCGTGCAATGGAGCGGTGCACCGTGCACGCGAGGCTGCCTGTATCAGCTCACTTGTAACTCTCATCACAGCAGGCCCAGCAAGCCACATATTACCATATTACCAGTTCGTCGCTAATGGAGAGTACACGAGGAGCGTTGATCAGTCCAGATTGCTAAGCAACAGCAGGAGCCAAAACGGGGCTGGGGGAAAAAAACTTTGCGACATGACTAACCAGGCCAAGTCGGACTACGCTCTGAGCTAATTAAAGTTACGAATTCTACGTGGTATCTTCGGCTGGAGCTCAAACTCAATACAGGTACACATAACCTTGCCGAGCCATAGTTCGAGCCATACGTTTTCTCTTATCAATTGAGGGGCAGTATATCCAGAGGCATCCCCTTGCTTTCCCGCCTACTCGAAACTGAAACCTGCAACATGGAAAGGCGCAGTAAGTTGACTGAGGAAATTACCGGGGGACGAGCGTTTCAGTTTACTTGGCAAATTAACATTTCAATTTTTGGGTAAAAATGTACAAATGAGAATACTTCAGTCTGTAGGTGGAAAATATGTAACTATATGATATCTAAGCATCTTGCTAGGCTGATCACCAACATTTTCTGATTACAGCGCAGCTTGAGTCTCAAACAACAGCCCAGGTCAATCATATGACAGCCAATAAAAAAGTCTCAAATAGGAGACACGTACAAAATAAAAGCTATAAGTCAAACTATATAACTTGTCAGGTACATGTTTCTAAATCTTTGAAGCTTTGACGACAGGTTACAAACCATCATGGGGAAAAATTAAAATAAATTATGATAGACAACAGATATTTGTAAAGATATCATGCTAATCTTTGTGACTTCATATAACTAAACATATAACTGATGGGAGTGACTAAATGCATGATCAAAAGATGAACACAAAGGTTGGCAGTCCATGAAATGACATTCGTATGTCAGGGCCATATATCATAGGGATAGTGAGCGGCATTCCTGGATTTGAGTGGAATTTCCTGAATTTTTCGCATAATCAACAATGTCCTTACAGAAGCATTGCTCAACTGATTATGCAGATGCATGCAATTGCTTATATGAATAAGAAGTTGGGAAATTCAGGCAATAAGAGTAGGTAATTTGACATGTACACTAAGCATTCAAAAAACAAGGTGAGGCAAAAGGACAATAAGGCCCCTTTTGGATCCTCGCACTGTGTTACCTGAGTAGAACTAGCAAACATCTACAACTTCATTCCAAAATAACTGTGGTTCTAGTTTAACTTAATTTATACAAAAACTTCAGTGCAAAAAAAGTTTATACAAAAACTTATTGTAACAGTTACAACAACACCAATAAGCATAGGATACCTATTTGGTTTCACAAATATTGGCTCTTTTCTCTATAACCTTAGTCAAACTTTAAATAATTTGACTTATGACAATCGAGAACTGTTGGTTATTTTGGGACAGAGTAGTAATTTTTTTAGCTGGGTGTTTGGTCTAGCTGGCCTATTACTTGGCGATTCAAACAGGGCCTCAGCTACTTTTTATCAGCAAACTGAGTGGGATTCAAATGGAGCCTAAGTAATCATATTGTACTGTTGTTAATTAACAAATTAGTGCTACTGTGAGTGTGAAAATTTTTAATATAAGCAAACTTATGTTCATCATCAGTCAATTAAATATTTCGTGCTACTTCTTAGAACAAATGGATAAGTAGAATATTTAACATAAGTCGACATGTGATTTGATTCAATTTAAATAACCTTACCCATATGTTTGTAGAGCACTTCCCAATGTACCTAGGTAGATCGTGTCCCCTATCCCAAGCATAGTGTTTTAACTTTTAGTGTGATATACCATTCACAATTTTCTAACAAACTTAGGAATTTCTACACAATTTTGTTTCTTTCATGCTAATGAACGTGGATGAAACTTTTGAATTACTGAAAGATGTAATAGTGTTGGTAGTTAGCTTACGGATGTTGAATGTAGACAGGAGCTTCAAAACCTTGTAAACTTTGTCATCAACCACATCACATTTCACCTCTACTATTTCAAGGTATTTCGATATTGCACCTGTTTTCTGTCCTGGAATGTGGCTTCCTTTCACTACCATCTTAGGGTCAGATCCCTGCAGTAAACAATATTTTAACTAGGATCAATCAATAATGTACAATAAATTCAACAAAGCAACAATTTCCCATCGATAAGATGTATACCTTAGACAAAAGTTCAAGTGTGAGCTTCTCTAGGAGTGGTGAATTCTTGAGAATGCAAGCTATTGTGTCCAAGTCAAGAGCCACACACCAATAATCACTGAGTAAGAGTGTCTTCAGGTTGCTAAATGTAGGACACCACTTCAAATCCATTTTGAAAACATACTGAATGAAATGTAAACAGAAAATGTCAACTAATTATTAATGTGAATAATCTAACAAACTCATCAGCGTGAATGCCATTGTTTGATTTACAAACTTGAAATGGTAACGACGCATAAGAAAAACCTGTCTAAGTGCATTTATTAATGACTAGCTAACTATGATTTATGAACAAGTTGAAGACAAAAGCCTGTCATACCGTTTTGGATTCAGCTACCAATGCCAAATTCTTGGCTTTAGATAAACCTTCCAAAAGAACGCAGCTGCTGTTACCGTGTATGATACTATGACAGCTGTCACAATCGCCTGAGTCACAATTATTGCAGCTGTCCACATCTACGCCGTCGATTCTGACGATTCTGACGGATGCATTCACCAATGATGGCATGCTCTCAAGCACTGGAGTTTTATTAACATTGCCATCTATCTGCAGCGAAACCAGACAAGGGGCAACGATATGGGTGCGGAAGCTTTTGTTGAAGAAACAACAGCTGATGCTCAGGCGCTTGAGGGATTCAGATGAGATCTTCTTGACACAACGCAAGTCAGATTCGTCAAGCAGTAGCAGTTCCAGTGCCGGACAGCCTGATAAGTTAAGGAAACTTTGCTTCACTACCATACCAACAAGCTCCAGCTCCATTAAGTACTGGGAGACGAGACGAGTGGCAATTAGTTCACAGTATGCGAATTTCCCTGTCATTGCGAACCTGAGAACCCGAGTCTGGCACCGTACGGCATGCTGGAACCAGAGGTTCACACGAACAACGTCGTAGGAAGAGAACGTATCGGCGTCAACGATAGAGTGGAACCTCATCTCGCATGTTTCTAGAGGCGCGATCCCACGGAGTAGAAAGAGATGGTCCACGAACTCTCGGAGCTCCTCCATGTCGTCGTCGGTGGCAGCGGTGATGCGCAGGCGTGCAGCCAACATCCAGAGGTCGTGCCAGCGCTGGGCGAGCACGCATACGCACGGCGTCCCGCGCCGGAAGGAAACCGATAATGTGCTGGAGGATGCCGTCGGGAAAGGAATCGACGCCGCTTTCACTGCTCTCCCTCGGCGCTTTCGCGCCATTTACCCCACTTGTCCCCGGAGGCATTTCGTCGAACAGGTCGGCAGCGCTGCGGAACGAGAGACCATGTGTTAGGATAACGACGCGAAGGGTAAAGGCATGGTAATGGATGAGGATATGGAGGCCTCAGCGCTCGCCGGTGGCAACCTCACCTCGCCCCCCGCGCCCTGAGGTGAGATCGAAGCAGAGACAGCGGTTGCCGGTGGGGGACGACCGAAGACGAAGACGGAGACGAAGGGAAGTCCTCTCGCAGTCGCAGTCGCAGTCTCGCTAGTCGCCAGCTTTGCCCTTTTCTCCTTTCTCTTCTCTTGGGAGTTCTTTGACGTGCTCTCAGGCCCAATACCATTCAGCCCAAGGCCCATTATCTTGTACGCGCTTAGCCTACCCGCAGTTTGTTCTCGTCGGCCCAACACCCATCTGGATAACAAACGTTACAAGCTGCTGCTGCCTGCCACGTAGCGCACCTCGCAGCCTCTGCTCCCTACTCCATACGCGCTCTCCTGTCCTGTCTCCCGCCGCGTGCTCGGCGGACGGCTGCCTTGGACTCCCCAGTGGGATGAGGCGAGCGTGTCCTCCTCGCCATGGCCGCTTCTTCCCTCCTGCTGCCCCCCGCCGCCACCCTCGCCAAGAAGCACACCACCCTCCTACACCCGTTCGGCGCCAAGCCGCAGGCTCAGAGGCTGATCTTCCGGTGCGGCGCGACCAGCGGCGGCGCCGACGATGACTGGGGGGCCTTTCTGGACGAGCTCAAGCGCTCGCTACAGATTGACCCGTCCGACAGGGTGGCCAGCGACGCCGGCGGCGTGGGCGTCGCACCGGACGACCTCGTGACCGCGCTGCCGCTGGACCCCGGCCCGACGGTGGGCGACACGACCAATGCCGCCGCGGGCGCCGTGAACGAGCTCCTGGGCGCGGACGCGTCCGGCGGCGACGCGGGCGCCATCCCGGACGCGCTCCTGAGCGCGCTGCACCTGGACGCGTCGAACCCGGCGGTGCGCGCGGCGGGCGGCGCGCTGTCCCGGCTGGACGCGCTCACGGCGGGGCTGTCGGAGGCGCAGCGGTGGGCGCTGCTCGGGTTCCTGGCCGCGACGTGGCTGTACCTGACGGCCCGGCCCGGGGTGCTGAGCGGCGCCGTGGACGCCTACGTGCTGGCGCCGCTGCAGCTGGTGCTGGGGCGGCGGAGCCTCAAGATGAGCGACTTCGTCGTCGGCGAGCGCATCGGGGAGGGCTCCTTCGGGGTGGTGTACGCCGGCGCCGTGGTGCCCAAGAACGGCGCCGTCCTGGAGGAGCGGGCCGGCAGGGCACGGACCAGCCTCCAGAACGACGACAGGTACAAGGAGAAGGTCATACTCAAGAAGGTGAGCTGCTGTGACGTCGAGGCGAGGGCGTGTTTGCGGAGCGAGTTCGTGAGCTGATAATAGGGTGCCTGTTTGTTTGTGTTGGACCGTGTTTGTTCAGATCAAGGTGATGACGGTGGGGGCGAAGGAGTGCGGGGACTACGAGGAGTGGTTCAACTACCGCGTGGCGAGGGCGGCGCCGGAGTCGTGCGCCGAGTTCCTGGGGAGCTTCGTCGCCGACGTGACCAAGGCGGAGTTCATCAAGGGTGGCAAGTGGCTCGTCTGGAAGTTTGAGGTATACCTATTTGGTCCATTCGTTCACATTTCAGCGAAATCCCAACCTTTTTTTTTTCCATGCATTGGGCCTTTTCACGTCTCGATGAAATCCCAACTTTCTGTTATCAATTCAGATGATGAAGAGAAAGTTATGAAATCCGTTCTGCTTTTGGCCTATTCACGTTTCAAAGAAATCCAAACTTTCTGTTAGGCTGTAGCCTTCCGTTCTGCTTTGGGCCTATTCGAAGAAAAAAATCCCAACTTTCTGTTAGGCTATTGTCACATTTACTAGTTCAGATCCGTGGCGCATGGAGAGGATAATTTGTTTAAAAAGATTATTGGCCGTTCATATATGGATAAAATCTTTTTTCCCCCAAAAAAACGGCATGCAGAGGTGGTGCAAAAATAAATTCATTTTTTTCAGAAAAAATTGGCTTTTTTCCCCAAAAAAACGGCATGCAGAGGTGGTGCAAAAATAAATTCATTTTTTCAGAAAAAATCCGTGGCGCATGGAGAGGATAATTTGTTTAAAAAGATTATTGGCCGTTCATATATGGATAAAATCTTTTTTTCCCAAAAAAACGGCATGCAGAGGTGGTGCAAAAATAAATTCATTTTTTCAGAAAAAATAAATTGGCCCATGCAGGTCTCGAACCTGCGACCTTCGCGTTATTAGCACGACGCTCTAACCAACTGAGCTAATAGGCCTTTTTGTTTACTGAAAATGTAACGTCACCCTAACTAGGGTGACCGCACGTTGGCCAATTACATGACCGACCGGGGCTTCCCGTCCAGCCTCGAATCCCTGATGTTCGGGCGCACGCTGCGTGGTCTGAGCACGCTGGAGCGCGACGCGCTGGTGGTGAAGCAGGTGATGCGGCAGCTGGTGACGTCGCTGAAGCGCATCCACGGCACCGGCATCGTGCACCGCGACATCAAGCCCTCCAACCTCGTCGTGACCCGGCGCGGGCAGGTGAAGCTCATCGACTTCGGCGCCGCCACCGACCTCCGCATCGGCAAGAACTACGTCCCCGACCGCGGCCTGCTGGACCCGGACTACTGCCCGCCCGAGCTCTACGTCCTCCCCGAGGAGACGCCCCAGCCACCGCCGGAGCCCATCGCCGCCATCCTCTCCCCCATCCTCTGGCAGGTTGTCGCCGTCATCATCACTTCACCAGTTCATCACCTTCGTTTCTTTCTTTGCCTGTTGCTCTCTGATGATCGCCGCCAACTCAGCTCGACCTCTGCGTTTCTTGCATATTGCAGCTGAACCAACCGGACCTGTTCGACATGTACTCGGCGGGGATAGTGCTGATGCAGATGGCCATACCGTCGCTGCGGACGCAGTCGGGGCTCAAGAACTTCAACGCCGAGCTCAGGTCCGCCGGCTACGACCTCAACAGGTGGCGGCAGATCGCGCGGCGGAAGCCCGACCTGCAGATCCTGGACCTCGACTCGGGTCGAGGCTGGGACCTCGCCACCAAGCTCGTCTCGGAAAGGGGCGCCAACGGCGGGGGCCGGCTGTCTGCCGCGGCGGCGCTGCGGCACCCGTATTTTCTCCTGGGTGGTGACCAGGCCGCGGCCGTGCTGTCCAAGCTCTCGCTCAGCAAATAGCATCCATCCATGGCTCATAGCTGGGTCGTTCGTACAGGACGTATACACATTGGATAGCTGGAATCCTACGATCGATTCATCGGTGTACATTGCGCATTATTGGGTCCTTGGCATACAGTGATCAGCAATGGTGTGTTGGCATTTTTTTTTGCTGTATAAAGAGGGAAGGCATCCGGTCACTGGTGTAACAATTTTTTTTCTTCTGTATGGGATTTGCTTGAACAATGTGGTCAGAGTTTCAGACACTAGCTAACCTTACATTATACTAGACAGAAATCCTACTTTCGTTTGGTCAGTACGTTCCTCGAACCTATGCAGACACAGACTCTCCCAGTCCAGATAGAGTTTCTCATCGACCGGCCGGCCGGCTGCAAAATTCTGAGCTGTTGCGTTGTCCCCGTTTCAGCCGATCAGATGTTTGGCCATGCTCCTCCTGATCCTATACTGACAGACGAAGCGGCCATGGATCACTCCTGGCTTTGGCAGTATGGATCGAACTTCTTGTGGAGATCTTCCTGGTTGCCCCCGACCAGCTTGTCGATCTCCTTCTTGTCCCTCATGAAGATGAACGTCGGAGTTGCGCGTATGTCGAATTTTGTGACCAGTTCCTGTAGAACCATTTTGAGGTGGCATTTAGCATCAGATTTTTGTTCTGTGCACAAAGTAAAAAGAAAAAGAAATTGAAGAGTGAAATCAGTGTTTGAAGTTTAAAACATGTGTGTACCGGCAGTTCGTCTACATCAATGGACACGAAAACAAGATCAGAATGCTTCAGAGAGAGCTCGGCGAATACTGGAGCAGCTATTCGGCATGGCCCGCACCAAGTTGCGCTGAATTTTACCACAACCTGTACACAGACACACATGTCAGCAATTCAGCAGGCATGGTAACATGGCTAACCTGATGAACAGCTGATCGAATTAATCATGCAACGGACAGCCAAGTGCATCTGCAAACACCTCATATTGTGCCATCAGGGCAAAGCTCGTCATGCCCTGATGCCACGAGGAGTCATTTGTTACTTACTAGTCGTCTTTGGTACTTACTGTTTGCCCATGGTCACTGGCTTCGTCCAATGTCTGTTCCCAACGCCTCAAATCTGGTATGATAGTCACTTTTCCGGCGCTGTAGTCCAGATGTTCCTCATCATCGACAGCACTCTGTAGACAGAAGCACGATGCAAAATTACTGATCAGAAGCTTACCCCTGCAAATGGCGCTAGTCTTTTGTACGTGGTAGCAACATAACTCGAACAATATTTCTTAGTGAGTGTGATCTTGATGATTGAGTGGCAATATGGTCATTAAGTTCAATTGACCGTATGATCCGGCGAAAGAGTTACTACTAACTGATACCGGGCTTGGTGTGGACGCTGCTTAGGCTATTCTCGGTGCATGGTATCGTACTCCAATATCCAAGAATGATACTACCAGTATGAAATACTAGTTTCTACAATGTATAGTATCATATTTCAATATCTAAGGTAATTAATTTTTATGGTGTTTGTGTCTATGAAAATAGACCCAAACCATTAGATTTTGTGTCATAGCTTAAAATATTATGCCAAAGCAGTATTTTGAATAAGACACAAATTTCATTTCTTTCTTATTAAATGCCTTACCACATCATTGAAAAATCCTACGTGGCACATAATTAATGAGTATGGCATCGTGCACTGGGAATAGCCTTAACCTCACCGGATGGTCCAGCGATCAGAAGTTTGTCTCACCGATTCTTTTTTTTTTTTTGGGGGGGGGGGGGGGGGGGTGGCAATGTAAATGGGTGGTCTTGCGCATGATCAAGCGTTCGTTTTAGCAAAACCATGTATGTATTGGCAAGCACATCAATAAAATTGAAACGGAATGGCACTGCATGATTGGACGAGCAAATTAAATTTGTACTGGAGCAGGAGGTGATTTATTACGCTTCCACAGCAACCCATCGATTGGAGGCAATTCGTCTGGATGTATCCAGATCCCTGGACTGTGCTGATGGATGATCCTGCGTCCATGCATAATTGGAGGAAACAGGCCGATTAGATAGCATAAAACAGAGAACAGAATAAAATTCATTTGATTTATCTTAACAGATTGTTGCAACTTATAGACAAACTCAAAAGTATAAAAATTACAAGGGCCGCATAAAGATGATAAATAACATTTCAGATTTAGATTGATGAGCGGGAGCGTACTGTACCAATGGCGGAATGATTATCAAAATTCACGCATGAAAAGAGAAAAACAATCATGGGAGTAGCAACCCAAACCAGTTAGGACGGCGATTCGGCGAATCATAATAAAAAAACAAACCCTTCCGATAAGAAATGTTTCAGAAGGGGAACGGTTTGATGAGTCGAAGTATTTACGAATCATTTTTTTTTCTCACCAATCAACCATGCGACATAGATGCAGAAGGTGTAATCGATGCATTGTTTGCAGGAGAAAAGAACCTCTGCAAAGGCCGAGGGGTTGCGCATGCACCTCCCAATCCAGCAGCAGACGACGTGCACGGCGGTTAGGTTTCGGCAGGTGAGCTCACGCGAGGCGCGGTTGCGGATGACGACGGCACGGCAAGGCACCCCGGCCGGGGGCCAGAAGGGAGGGACGGGGTGGTGGCACGTTACCGGGGGGCCTATGGGAGGGAACGAGGCACCGCCATTACCGGGGCAAAGCACCCTGGTAACCGCGACAGCACGTTGATAGAAGCCGCGAAAATAGGGGCCGGGAGAGATCACCAGGACGCTTCAAATAGTCTGGCCTCTGGCGAATTGGCGATACAGAGGGAGCGGCCGGGAAGGGAACCCTTGCATTGAGCAGTGGCAGGGGGGCAGTGCCGCAGTGCAACAAGATGCGACCTCACGGCCAAAATTAGCTTTGTTGGATGGGATGTGCTTCAGTTCAAACCAGCGGTACGTGCAGGGACCAGCCCCGTCACCCCGTGAATCTTCCGGTACACCTAGCCACCGTCCACCCATCCTTTTCATTTTATTCTAATTCAGCACATCTGTATATTGCACTGATAGTTTCTTTCGCACGTGGTTTTTTCTTTTTTGCACCAAACTGTGTACCAAAGCAAAACAGACTCGTTCTTTTTTCCTCCGTATAGCTCGCGTATTTTCCATGGACTACATGGCACTTGTGACGGGTTTCTTTTTTTCGCTTTCATTTTTTTTCCATTGCCGTGGTGACGTGTTTCTTTTCTTTTTCCACTTTCGTTTTATCCATTTCGTGTGGTATGTGTGTACGTCGTATGCCTATTCGTATTCTTTCTGTACGGTTCGTTTTTGCCATGGTGCGTGCGTTGTGTTAATTTGCTTTTTTTCATTTTGTTTTATTATTAACATTGTTTCCATTTTCTTTATTGTTTTTATATTATTATATGAATATTATTTTGAATATATCTTTTTCTCGAAGTCACTTCTTGTTGGTCGGTGAGATGTAGTCAGTGACTCTTTTTTTCTAGGCTTAAAGTTTCACAGCTTCTATTCTTCTCCTTTTTTTTCAGAGTACGCTGTGTGGATATTTCTTTAATTTGTTTAATTTTTTATTTTTTTTGTTCCCTAAGTAGGGTTATATGCACGTACGTTTGGTTTGGCTCACTTTTTCTTTGTGGGCGTGGCATACAAAATGTCATGTATGCAAGATTCAAATGACAAAACGTGTTCCATGACGGTCCTGATATCTAACATTTGTGAGCCCATAGTGATGATTCAAACTTCTGTTTTTAGATTGGGACATCAACAAATGCCAACTATTCTACATAAACAAAATTTCCACCCTAGATGGATGGTTGCCCAGCTATCTACTAAGCTTGAACAATGGATTTCTTTCTACTCTCGTGCTTGCTCATATTTGCATGCTGGATTTTTAGATCATAATATCACTTGGCAACCTGTCCAACATGAAGCCCAATCAACATGAGTCAATTCATCTATTATATTAATAAGAGAGTGTTAAAAGAAGCTACCACGTTCGCCGAGAGAGCCAAAAAATTCCCACGTTAATCGAGAAAAAGAAAAACCGTAAACCGTCGGATTTTATGAAGATCTAATAATTCATATTCATCTAAGAGTCCATAGAGTATGAAATTAAATTTGGAATCTATCGGACATAAAGGGTACGACTTTGATTTGACTCAGACAGAATATAAAAAGTAAAGTGAATCGGACATGGTCTCCTACTTAATATAAGATCGTTCTAATGTGGCATGGTATTTGATTATTTGGAACCTAACAAACAAATAGGATACGGCTTTGTAGTTTTTAGCGGTTAGGAAAGAAGTATAACGAAGATTTGCATTGGACATGGCGTAACAAAAATAGCTCAGCTCCGATAAACATGCAGGGGTAGTTCTGATAAATAAAATGCTAAGAACAAAGGAAAAATAAAAACACTGAGAACGAACGAAAATAGCCTGGACCATCGGATTTTATGGACATACAACAATCTACGCTAAATCATATATTAAATATAACTGAATAAAAGAAAATTTGACGCTATTAGTTTGTCGAGATGGTGTAAATATTGTTATATTATATTAATCAGAGCCGTTGATGCATTGGAAAAGATGAAAGTTAGTGGTGCGAGCGAACAAAATATGAGTTGATGGCTACAGGATTATATCGATATGGTTGTGATATAATGCTTGAAAAAAAGCATTTTTTGGGCTTAGAAAAAAGGAATATTCTTTATTTTTCTACTACTACCCTCTAATCTTCCAACGCAAAACACAAGCAATGAAGTATAGAGCTACTAGAACGCATAATGTGACCGCTTAAATTAATCTTTTACTACTAACAATAATTAGAGTGAGCTGATTATGCCCGGATACATTGCTTGAAAAAAACATTTTTTCAGGCTTATGAGGAAAAAGATATATTCTTGGTTTTCCAGCTGCTACCTCTGATCTTCAACCGGAAAACAACAGCAGTGAAATATAGAACTAGCACATAAAAGAACTGCTAATTTAGTCTTTTACGACTAACAATATTAGAGTGAGATGATTATGCCAGTACATCTGTGATACAACACTTGAAAAAAAGCATTTTTTGGGCTTACAAGGAAAAAAGTCATTCTTTGTTTTTTTTTAAAAGGCTACTACCCTTTGATATTCTTGTGGACAACACCAACAGTGAAGAATAGAGCTAGGACACAATATGATTACTTAGCTTAGTCATTTATGATTAGCAACAATTAGAGTGAGAGCGACATGATTATAATTGAAACAAAAAAATTATCCACCATTAAACATTACGTTCGGCCAGTATCAATTAATCTAAATAAGTGGGCACCAAATGCATGAAGATAGTGTAAGAGGGCACCCCTAGGAGCATCTGTCACAACCATGGAATGGCGTGGGACAACCACGCGAGGCCTTCAACATCGAAAGGAAATGGTGCTCTTCTTCGGAGGCAACTAGACGGAGCTCAAGCATTGGGGAAAAAGTTGTAGACCCAGACTTGCATACACAATCTCTTTGTGCAGCTCAATGTAAGCGAGGACACAATGTTGAAAAGAAGTGGTGCCTTTTGATTTGGCCGGATATTGTCTAATCTCATTTGATATGTTTCTAACCAGGTCCATATTGCATTCATCATGTGACATTACCTTACTGATGGGCTGATTAATTTCTTTACTACCCAAATGCTATGTTCTCATCATGCAACCACATTTTAGAGTAGTAGAGCTTAGGTGGATGGATAGCATTTTGTTTTATAAAAAACAAAATTAGACAATTGGCAGCATATATATACATATAGTAGAGCATAGGTGGATGGATAGCATTTTGTTTTATAAAAAACAAAATTAGACAATTGGCAGCATATATATACATATATACATCAGCTACGACAAATATAAATAAAATTTTGAGGGGAAAACAAGCATGATCTTCACTACCGTGGTACCACCATCGATTATGGAAGTCCGCAATTCCAACTGATGTTTCAAATTTAAAACATTAATTGGTCAAATATGTGTACTATTTTTATAGGAAAAATATATACACTACTTGAGTTTTTATATCTAGGCTTGAGCTATAGCAGAATTTGCTATAAATTGATACATACCAAAGAATAAATAGTGATGCGATGAACGTGTTTCTGTTTCCATGTGGAAGGACAAAGGAGAGCAAACAAATAAAAAAAGTGAGGTTGGGTAGATCAAACACAGAAATAGAGACAGATAAAATATGAAGTTTAGGGATAGAAACATTTATTTATCAAGATATTGAAGAATCCATTCAAGAATACAAATAATTTTGTTAATATTTATATAATCCCTCTATCTTTTTTATTTGACGGTTGACTCTTTTTCAAAACTTCGATCCTTCAACTTATTCAAAAACAATTATGCAAACATATAAAAATGCAAGCCATACTCAAACTACCGCTAATGATAAAGCAAGTAACAACAAAATAAATTATAAGTAATGAATTTTTTTGAATAAGACAAAGAATCAAAGTTTTGAAAAAAAGTCAACCATGTCAAAGAAAAAAAATGGAGGGAGTATATAAGTTTTAGACTGAGGTTAAAAAAGAAACATGTAATAATGTTATGACTCAATACTGCTCGGTAAAAAAGTAATCATATGTATGATCTTTGATCAAGAAAACCTTGGCTTGGCCATGTTTGAACACGTCATGATCACACCCGTATACCACCTTTATTAATGGGAGCTGGAACCCTTTAGAACCTTTTAGAGTTTGGGATAGATATAATGTATATCAGAATAAGCTAGATTCGATAAATACATAGACTAAGTGGGCCAACCATACGATTTTCTAGGTTGTTCAATATTCCCTCACTCCAAATTAGTGTCCCCAACCATTTTTTTGAAACATATTAATGGTACAATTTATATAACTAAATTTTGACATTACAGAAAGAAAAAAGAGGAATTATATTAAAAAGTTAAAGGACCAAATCATACTTTTCGGTGCACATGCTATTTATATGAAGCTATATAGGTTCTCCTTCTGTTTTGAAACTATAATTAATGGTTACATGCTTTAGATGAATTTATGCAATAGTCTTTCTATGTTGTATGTGTATTCAATAACATCTGTATGCATATGACAAAAAAAGAAGAGATAGAACCCTTACAATATATGTATACAAACATATTTAAACTTATAAATATTTTATTTGAATATATTACAAATCTTAACAAATTAACCGATGAAAATATATTTAACAAATAGTACACAGAAATAAATCTAGAAAAATAAGCTATATTTATATAAATATATAAATATATATAGTTGCAATCAATAGAAAAATCTAAATTAGAATAACCAAATAAGATTAATTTAAACAAAACTAAAAGTAAAAAAAAAAACTTGCTACCCGCGTTATTTGCGCGGACCAACTCACTAGTTATAAGCGGACCAACTCACTAGTTATAAAAGTTTCTAATCCCCAATCTGCCACCGGAAATATGGTCGCTCCTTCTATACCCCTAGCCCATTTTTCTCCGGACCTCTTTGCCATTTCCGTCACATCCATCCATTTGGCTGTTAACTTGGACCCACTGTCAGTAGAAAATGTGAGATCAAATGTCTATTCTACCCCTACCCAACCTCACCCCCTTCTTCCTCTAGCGCTCACGGTCAACTTGCTCCATTCAAATGTGCCGTCTGCCTCTGCGACTTCTCGCCTGCTCCATTCCCAGCGACGACGGCCCAGCAGCAGTAGCCGGACGCGGCCACGGTGAAGCTCGCCCAGGACAGCTTCTCTATGCCCAAGATTTGGACGCCGAGGTGGGAACACGCGACGCTCGACGATGAACTAGCCGCGGATGAGGAGCACGGCACGGGACGCCGAGGCCGGAGCGTGCGACGGCACTCGACGGCAAGCTGGTGCCGCCGCACGGACCCTTCCCCTCCTCTTCCTTTCCCCTTCCCGAACCCCACCAGCGCCGGCGCACGGGCTTCGCATGCGGCCATGGCTCTCCTCGTGGGCTCCTACGAGCGCTTCATCTGAAGCTTCTTCCTCAAGGACCTCACCACGCTCGGCAAGCTGCTGGAGCCCCCCTCCGCAGTCTCCATGCTTGCCTTCTACTCCCTCGGCCCGGTCCACCTCTATGACGCCGATGGCTTCGCGCTCCTCGCCACGCTCCACGCGTTCCCGCGCCACGAGGCCGCCGAGGCGCTCCGTGCACGCGTCAGGCCGGGTAGCGCTCGCCGCCGGCCGCGCGGGCGCGCTCGCCATGCTCAACCTCGTCCGAGCGAGCCGGCGCGGCCGCACAGAACGCCGAGGCCGGAGCGCGTGGTGGCGCTCGACGGCTATGTATGGCACAGCGGCTTGCGGCCGCACGGGACACAATGGCGGGTTCACGTGGCAACGCTCGACACCGAGTTGGCCGTGGTTGAAGAGCGCACGGCGCAGCGGACAAGGAACACGCGGCGCTGGGGGCAGGCCTCGCGGCGGCGGGGAGCCGGCCGAGCGTGCGAGGAACAGAGAGCGTGCGAGCGCGAGGAACAGAGAGGGCAAAAAGTCATTTTCACTCTGAGTTAACGTCCGTTAGGCATTGAACTTACGGAAATGGCACGAAGGTCCAGAAAAATATGGACTAAGGGCATAGAAAAAGCCAATATCTTTTCGGTGACAGATAGAGAAATAGAAACTTTTATAATGACTCATAGGGAATTGACTCAATCAACATTGGGCAGCAATCCAAATGATTAAGTTGGGTTTGGCTCAACTATCACTCTTCACCCAATTAGAACATCAACCACATGTCATATCTAGTTGCAGCCTCTTGATGATTGTACTTTACATTGGATACTTAAGCTAAGTGATATTATGATCTAGATCCTAGCACGCAAATACTAGCAAATTTAGGTACCATATAACCAAATTCTTGGTTCAAGAAAGCCAAAATGCTCCACAAGTCTGTGGATTGGTTTTATCTCGGGTCTGCATCCCAACGCACAAGTTATAACTCTTCATACACCCTTGCAAATACTCTTACCCTTTTGATAAAGGGATTATGGTACAAGTACATACTTCGTCTAAACTCAAACATGCATATCAAAGTAATCTCCATGTTCTAGGTCTAGGTTCAGTAGATGAGTCATAATTGCCAAAATATGCTTCCAAACAAGGCCCAGAGGTGACAGTCTAGTGACGAGGAAATGATGGAACCCACACTCCATAATGATGAGTCAATCTCTTAATAAATCAAATATTATTAACTTGAGGAATTCAACCCTGAAAGCTAAGCCTGCCATCATCGTGGTTGCTAAAAAGACGGTTAAGCAACATTCAATCGTCGTTTCAGCGTTAAAACGCTTTCTAGATCTAGACCGCTAGAATGCCGCTTTACCCACGCTGTCCGCCGCCCCGCCCCCACGACCGTCTGCCGCCACCATGTGAGGCAAGCCCCTACCTCGTTGCCACGCGCGCCAGCGATCCTCCGCCGCCACACAGTTGCGCGCGGCCTGCCTCGCCGCGCCCCTGTCCTTGCTTATCTCGCGGAGAACTCACATTGCTCGTCCGCCGTGCACGCCAACGCGCATCCACCGCTGCGCGACCACCTAGATCCGCGCTGGCTGGTAGTGATCGAAAGAGAAGAAAGGAAGGGGGAATGGGAGATGACGGGTCTAGCGCCAAGGGAAGCCGAGCGAGAGAGATAGGGAGGGGGGCGCACCTCGTGTGCACGGACGCGGAGGAGATGTGCCGCGCCATGCTTGGTAAAGGAGAAGGGAGGTGGGGACTGGGGAGGAAATGGCCGCCAGACCACGAAAAAGAACGGAGGTGGGGACGAAATGGGACCTCTTTGAGCGCAGGATTTCGCAGGAGTTACACAAAAAAAAATTCACCCAAAAACACAGAATTTGAAAAATAATCCTCCAATTCAAAAGAGAACTTGATTGGCCGAAAGACACTAAAAAACATGCCTTTTACCACATGATATTAAATATAAATATATAATATATGAAGTATTTGTCTAAAAACACTACAATTGAATATCTTTTGCTCTGGGAGAGGGGCTACTGGTGCCGCCTAATAAGTGAAGGCATCTAAGGCGGACGGTAGCGATCGGTGTAAGGCTAAAACTAACGGATCCTCCATATCCCTTACCTAAAATTAAATGCTACACTGTTACAGCACTGTTCTGCACTGTACAGAAAGAAGGGTACTTGGAATAATGATGGGGATGAAGGGATGGGTGAGCTATTAGATTCGTTTTCCACGTGTTTTCACAACATGCATATACACAAACTACTATGTTACTTATCGATTGTCTAAAATGTACATAAACAAGTATTTGCACACAGACCGCTACACTTAGACTATGTGCAGTGGATTGGATAAATGGATTGCCTATACACTGTAGCGACACTGTTTACAGAGAGAGACATAGTTAGAATAGTAGATACACGATGCATTTACACGTCCTGCTGCACATAGTCTTAGCCAAACATTGCACCATGTTGGGCTAGAGGTCATCTGTCCTTTCTTGATCGTCCAAATAAAAAGTATTCCTATATCACATCTTCAATTTATTAATCTTCTATGATTAGTTGGATTCAAATGCAGTCTGGTTATTTTTTGAGGAACCAGTATGCCCGATGATCGTTCACTTTTGCGTGCACCGGATACCCTTGTGATGGATGCACCAACCTCAAATGACAAACACGTAGTCATGGAAACCAAACACGCTGTAACTGATTAATCATGATGTTCAGGAAGTGAATCCCCATGATTCAATATTCAACAGTCACGGTCAGGATGCGCAAGGCGCGGGAAAGGCAAAAACTTATGCCCATTGAATAAATTAAACTTGAAACAGTTGCCTTTTGTCTGAAACTGAGTCGCGGCACTATCGAAAAATCAACACTCCGCGATAATCAGCAGAGCTAATGAAATGAAAAAAAAAAAAACACCAGGGGTACAGCGCTAACAAAATGGAACAAAGAACAGGAAAAAATTATCAGAATCAACCGCAAAGCTTCACTGAACACGCAAACTAAACGTGGGGCGCCTGTCAAACCTATTTTGTCAAAGATAGCATGTTATTGCTGTGTGCTACTGAGAGAGATTCAGAATGTTCCCTCCCTCGAGTTGTCATCTGGGGAGGTTCTCGTGCCCGAGTAGGAGTTCCGGATCTCCTCGATCTTCCTGACCACCTCCTCCATCCGAGGCCGCTCGTCGGGGACAACAGCAACACATGCCATTGCGACCTGGAGCATCTGGACCATCTCGTCCTCGACGTTCGGGTGCCTCAGCAGGTCGACGTCGAAGACCTCCGATGTCCACTCTTCTCGGACCACATACTGCACCCACTTGGGGAGGTGCTCGACGGAGTCCTCGTGGCTGGGGGATCTCAAAGGGGCTTTGCCTGTGAGCATCTCGAGGAGGAGGACGCCGAAGCTGTAGACGTCAGATTTCTGCGTCGGTTTCTTGCTCTCGAGGACCTCCGGTGAGCGGTATCCGACAAGCCGTGGGTGAACGTGGGGCGTGGCCATGAGCTGGGCAAGGCCGAACTCGGTGACACAGGCACTGAGCTCCTGTGAGATGAGGATGTTACTTGACTTGATGTTCCCATGGATGAATTTGCCACCACCCTCGCCGTGGAGATAAGCCATCCCACGTGCAATGCCCAGAGCTATTTTCACCCTTGTCTCCCAGTCCAAGGGATTCCTTCCAGCAGCTTTACTCCCTGGGTATCATAATCAACAGTCAGCCTGTTATCATACAATTTCATTTCGATAGTGTATAATGAGCAAGTGAGTCGGACTTTCAGACAAAAAGTTAGCAAAACAGGTGTGGAAATTAACAGTGGAAATGCTACAGAAGCAAAACTTGAACACATTTTTCATTTAGGTGAACCGGTCCCTAAAATCCTCATGAACAAATTAAATTTCTGGTATCCAAGCAAAAGAGAACACATCCTTACGAGTTACGACAAATTGAATGAAATAGAAATGAAAGTAAACTGTTTTGTCATAAATGTCAAAAGTCTCTACAGCCGTCCTGATAAAACAGTACTGTTTTGAGGTCATTGCTATTAACAAAGTAAAAATCACAGCCAATTGTCTATAAACCAGAACATAGATATACAGCAATAACGTTAACCCACTTTGTGCAGTAAAGGGTACCCATGTAGTGCTGGCAGATTGCAAGTCAGAATTTGTGTGATACCTCAAAGTAGGTAATGGAAAAGCCAGGCAGCACTATGGAGCCACCAATTATTCTTGTGCTACTTAGAGAAACAACCAATCTATGCTGCAGCTTAATGTAATCTGTTGAACACAGAATTTCAAATATCTAAAGAGTACAGAGTTCTAAATAAACATAGTAAAGCATCCTCACTATCCAGAATTCAAGCATGCGACCACCAATTTGAGCCTTCAATTTTAGTTTCTACCTTGTGATTCTAACTAAGCCTCTATTGATAATGGGATAAGGAAAAGGTTATCCTCCAACAAGGTGTTTCATGCCATTTGCAATACGGTCAAGTGTCAAGGTCCCATACTGAACATGAATTTGATTTGCTCAGAACGTTTAATTACACGGCACACATATACACAGAATATGTCCTCAACCTGTAATTAGCAATAGTAAGATTTTCAATTTGAAATAAGCTAATAGCTTTAATTTTCGAAAGTGAAAATGTAAAATTCCAAACATGCATTCTGGCAGGCAGTAAAATGTAAAACAGTTCAAATAGATTATTTGAATTGAAGGGCATACCATGCAAAGCAGCAGAAAGGCTACCCAATGGGACATAGTCATACACCAAAAGCTTCTCATCTTTGGAGTAATAGTAAGCTCTCAATGGAACGGTATTTTGATGCTGGCAAACCTTGCCGATTAGCTCCATCTGCTGTTCAAATTCCCTCTTTCCCGCCACCACTTCCTTCAGTCTCTTGACTACCACTGTTGTTCCATCCTCCAGAGCAGCTTTGTAGGTAGTTCCATAAGTTCCTTTTCCAAGGACTTCAGCCGAAGCCCTCAATAGATCCTCCAAGTCGAAATTATATGAACTTCCCTCAAAGAAAAACAATTTGTTCCTCTCTGCTTCTTGAATGCCACTACTGTGCTCCCCCTTGGATTTTTCTGCCCTTCCACCGGCAACAGCCTTCCCTTTGGAGGAAGATGCTGCTGCGCCAGGCTCTGCATCTTTCTTTCTTTTGAAGATGCATACCAAGATGATGATGATCAAAATCAATAATATTGCCCCTCCTCCAGCAGCTATCGCAATTATGACACCAAGGCTGAGCTTCTTCCAGAAGCTTCTTTTGGTATTTTGGGGCGATGGCGACGTTGGAGAAGGAGAAGGTGTGGTTCCTGTACATGGTTCCAATGGGAATCCACATAGAAAGGCATTTCCCAGAAAAGAACTGGCTGGGAACTTCTGCAGGGATGGTGGTATAGGTCCACTCAGGTTATTGTTGCTCAAATCCAAATGTCTCAACTTGGGGAGGCGAAGGTCAGGGATGGGTCCAGAAAGAGAGTTGTTCTGGAGAAGCAATGCAGTCAGTTCAGTGATGTCTTGCACTTTCAATGGTATTTCTCCATCAAATGAGTTATAGGACAGGTCTAAGAATGTTAGACTGGACGATAGTGAACTTGGTATAATTCCGGACAGGTTATTGTGCTGAAGATAAAGAGAGTGCAATGAAGGAATAGATGTTACATCAGGAGGGAGATTAATAGTGAGAAGATTTGACCTCAGGCTCAACACCTCCAGGGCATCAAGCTTGCCAAGTATGCCTGAGGGGATAGGACCAAAAAGCCCTATTGCAGGTAGCCGGACTTCACGCACACGTTTCCTGTCAGGTGTGCATGTAATACCAACCCATGATGTGCAGACTTGGGTCGTGGAGGTCCAGTTGATCTTTCTGTCATGAGGCAGTGATGCAGCAAATGCAAGAAGGGCTTGCTTATCGGAGTTCAGATCAGCACCTCTAGCATATGGAAGGTGTATAAAGGAACAAGCATAAAGAAAAGCTATCAGCTTGAGATGCCACATTTTTAGAATTGGCTGGAAGATTAAGAAGAAACCAGAGTTATAATCCAAGAGTCCCCATCAGCACATCACCCCTGGCAAATAAAAAGGCTATGAGTCAACAAGAAGCAATAATGATCCATAAACTGAGAGTAAATACAACAATCAAAATTTCAGTTTCATAAGTAGAAACATGGTAAAAAAAAGAAAATGTTAATATGGATAACAAGCATAACAGATTTAAGTTTTCCAGTGGACATTTATCTACTCTACAACTAAGCAAGCAAGCAGCTACTGAAAACCACAGAAGGCAAAGGAGGACCAATTCTTTCAAAATTTCAATGATCCAGATAGGACGCAATCATAAAACTACCTAGGAAGATGTATGATTGAATGCATTTTCATCAATTAAACAAATTATTATCACACACATTGCCACTGCTTATAAGTTATTAAATGTCAAACCAGGTATTTCCATTATTAAATATATCATATTCATGGTTCTGCCAAAGAATAAGTTTTCTCAAACCACCTGCTAAAGAATAATAGCAAAAATACTTAAAAGAATGACTGACATTATCTTTTTTTTTTTTGAGGCAACAGGAGGGGTAAACTCCTACTGATTAAATAAATATTAATGACATTATCTTGTGATCGATAGGGTTTTGACCCACGGTTCACGAAGTTGGTGCATCACCTCTTGACCTCCAACAGAAACACAACGAGCAGCTTCTACAAACAGTGAAATATAAATACTGTTTTCCTTTGGAAATTCCAACATATTTTAATTGCCACTGGCCCACTGCCCTTAGCTATCTTTCATCATAATGAGGATACTATACTTTACATCATAACTAATTCTCATCACATATCACTGATATAGAAAGCTAGTGTAAGCTCGCTCATGGAATGAATCATAACTTCATGATATAATGACAGAGTGCTGCCTACATTGATATGTCAAGGGGACCATCAGATTCCCCAACTGCTACACATCAAGTCATCAACCTCCTCTCTAAAATAGTGAAACAAAACGAAAACAGAATGGCGCATCTTGTCTTCTCTTTAATCTCAACCGAAAGGCATGAACCCAGACAAATCCCCCAGTTTATCTCAATCTCTTTATGAAAAGGACAGCTAGGATCATGTGCCATATAAAAAAGGAAACCAACACGTCATTTAGCAAGTAGCCATCACTCGTTAGCCTTTTCTGAAAAGGATAGCTCCACTGTGTTAACAAAATAGCCACCTTGCCTAAACAATGGCGCCCGGTCATAACCAGAACGGACACAAGGATGGTGACAAAACATTACCCCTGTAGGAGGACTTCTAAAGGGGAGGCACAGCACGGTGGTGGACTCCCTTGCACATGTGTAACTTACACAAAAGCAGCATTAGGCACCTAACCTAGATCCAATTACTACACCTAATTCCGTTGTTTTCTCAAGGACCAAATGCTTTGGGAAAAAAAAAAAGGCGTCAGCACGAAACCAAAAGTCCAGCACGTAAAGCAGGTGGTCTCAGTCTCAGATGCAAGAAACCAAAGGGAAGAGGGCTTGCTGGCAGGGTGGGGCTCTGCTCATTGATGGGGGCGATCATGGGCAGCCCGGCGCCGAGAGGAGGGATCTCAGGCTCCACACCATAGGACAAATGCAAGGCAAGAGACATCACTATCTCAACACCCCATACGACAATTGCAACAGTAGGTGTACCAGTAAGATTATTAAGGGTTCCCCAAAAAAAATTATACTTCCATGTTGTCCTAAGTCCTACCCCATGGATGCATCAAGCTTTCGAATTTCCCATGCAAATGTTGCTGCAAGTTGCAGTTCAGTACTACGTTGTCTTCCCAGCTCCACTGCATGATTTTCAAGTTGCTGTTTGTTTATTTAGCAGCTGCAGGTTTTTCTCTTTTTTTTTAACATGAACGGAAGTACAAAATCATTAGTTCAGTACCACACTGCTTTGCTTTCTCTTTCTAAAAACAATAAATGTGACACCGCTGCACACCAAAAACCGGAAAGTAACAGTGCGGCACTGTTGAAAGTAGAGATCCATCCGCAGCGCTCGACACCTCCTCTACTCTACTACCAACAAAAGCGCAATTCCAGTGCATTCTCTTTCCCCTTTTTCTAAAGACAAAAGCACGCAGCACGCATCGACCAAACAAATGTGTTAGAAAGGAAAGCTCGATTTGCTTTCCCCGCAACAGTATGATGGTGAGCGCAGCGCAAGAGACGCCGGGGCCGCACAATGCACCAAGAAATCGTTTTCGCAGTCGGTACGCGCGGTACTGTACTGGAAAGCTCTGGATTACGCCGTACGTACCTCGCAAGTTGCAAGAAGGCATCGATCCCTGCAGCTGCAGGCTGGAACCTCGGAGGCGGGGGAGCATCCCGGCGGCGGCGAACCGGCGACCCACCCAGGAGGCCAGGAGTCGAGGGAAACCACTCGGCGAGGGTGACGCCCGCCGGGAAGAGAAATTCCGAGTTTCCGACCTTCGCGACGTCACCAAGACTGACTGGCGCACCGAGCAAGAATAAACCGCGTCGCCCTCTCGGTCTCGGAGTCGCCGTCCGCCTCAGGATCGGGCCTTGCAGTCGCCGCCCGGGGTCAGCCGCCGCACAAGGACTCGCCACGAGGAGACGGACCGATCCGTGGCGGGAACGGCCGGCATTCCCCCCGCGCGGGCCAACCGCCGCCGCGTGCCCTGCCCTCCTCCGCCGCCGCCTCCCCTCGCGGCCGCCGGGGAGCGCTCACCGAGACAGGACAGCTGGCTAGCTGCGTTCGCCTCGCTTCCCCTCCCCCACTCCCACTCCCAGTCGCCCTCCCCGCCCGCCTCCGTCTCGTGGCAGTTGCGAGCGGACGCAGGCGTCCAGTGATGCTGAAGCCGCGGGGGGGGAGACGGGGAGTGCGGGTGCGCGCGCCTGTGTGCAAACTCGCTGTGCATTTAAGAGAAAAGTGTGTGCGTGCTGTGGCCTGTGGCTGTGGGTGGTTCCGGATTTGCCCCTGGGAGTTGGGGAGTGTGGGAAGTGGTGGACACGCGCGGCAGGCGTGCCGCTGGGACCGGCGGCGCTGCGGCAGTGAAGAAACGGGGGTGCGTGTGTCTGACGTGTGGGCCGACGGAAGGTACCACTGACGCACCGGGCCGGGCATGCAGGAGAGATACGGTAGTGCTCTTTGGTCCTGCGGTTCTTTTTTTTTTAAAAAAAAAACTGCTGGTTGCTTGTATACAGTATGCAGGATGCAAAAGTAATGCAGATCCATGTTTAAACCGTTGAAATTTACCTTGTAAGACCAATGCCAGTCCACGGTGCGAAAATAACGCTATGGCTATTACACGGACAGAGTGAAATTTGAATATAGACAATCTGTCAGGCTTAGTCTAAGCATTTTGAGGGCGGTTCATTGCTACCAGTTGCCACTCCATCCTGTTGAAAACTTATTGAAAAGAAAAGTATAACTATGTGTAGATAAATTAAGTACTCCTAGACCTCCCTCCTTTTTTTTTTTTTTTTTTTTTTTTTTTTGCATATCATCGACCAAGTAGCTTTAGCTAGTGGGCTCTCTTTGCAATGATATCAGAATTCACATACCTTCTATTGACAACATTTTTCTATATATGTCCATCTAGCTATGAATGTACCTGGCACCTTAAAACTGCACATGCATATAGAAGGTATGCAAAGAAGATTGCAGTGAGTTTACCGAGGTTGATCTTCCGGCTTGTGTGAGGAACATCGAGAAAGGTACTCCCTCGGGTTTTTTTTTATATTTAACGCTTCGTAGTTCAAAATGAACCAGTAAATGACAAATATTCGAGAACGAATGTAGTGCCATTTTTTCTTTCACACGTTGGTAACCAAGAGCTGATAATCAATCACCCTTGGCTACCGTTGTGGGCAGGAAAGTTTTTGTTTGTAATTGAAGTTTCGCTTTACTATGGCCTCATGTGAAAGATAATGAGAGCAGGGACATATGTGTGTCAATTTCTTCCATCACTAAAGGCTCCTTTGGAATGGAGACGAAATAAAGGAAAAACATAGGATTTCAATTTCCAAGGATTCTGGTCTTGTAGCAGCCTTTGGTTCGCAGAAATGAACCATAGGAAAACTGAAGAATTTTTTACTTTCCCCTTGATTTCATATGACAGGTACGTGAAAAAAAAATCCACTCCAACCTCTTTGTTTCTCTCTTTGCATAGGATTGAGGTAGATTCCTATGTTTTTCTTGTGATTCGTGCAAACAACATTTGTAACACAATTTCTTTGTTTTAGATTCCTTTGTTTTCCATATGCATCCCTGCGCTATTTCTCCGTTTTTCCTATTCCTATGTTTCAAAGGGCCTAATCCGTTTAAGAAAACTATGAATGCATTATTTTTCTGAACCCATGGAGTAAAGTAATATAGGTATCATGAAGGACTTGGTATACTTTGAGCCCAGTTGAATCCGTAAAGGTGTCGTGCCTAGCCTGCAGAAAATTATTGTTCTTTACAGCTGTACTGCTGCAACAATTACAGACTCGATAATTAATAACGTTTATAATTAGGCGAGTAGTTGGGTACTGCTGTCTGATGCTTGGGATTGAAACAACGGACAGAGATTAAAGAAGGAAACTGAATGTAGGTAGCTGGCATGTCCGCATATGTGTATGCAACGACTCACTGCCGTCGTTCCCAACCTAGAACCTACTGATCTCTGTGTGTGTGTTTATAAGGCAACCTACTGCAGTTGGTTGCAACATGCATATATGCGTATGGTAGGACAATGCAGATGGGGGCATTCGTCCGCACTCCTGCATGCGAATCAGCTCTCGTATGTACGTCCTGACGGACACGACCTATTACGTCGCTGGTTGTGCGTACGTGCATGTGTAGATTCTATCATATCGGTGGATCAAAGCATCGATTATACGTTTATACTGTATTCATCACTGATGTGTACCATAGGTTTGGTACTATGTATTTACTGTAGGACTCCCTCCATTCTAAGACCGAGTCTAACATACCAGATAAACAGTCAGTATAATACAAAACGATATTGTAACGATTCTTTATTGGAATAGTGGGTGGATGGATCATGGATGGGTGGATACTCTGCCTGCTAGACTCAGCCTAAATGGCAAGAAGTGAGACGGAGGGAGTAGCAGTATTTTACAAATTGCAGTGACAACATCCATGCGTGATTCAGCCGTCCGCGCTACTGGTCGTCACATGGACCGACGACGGAACACCCATGCACATGCACATGAGTCATGAGGAGCCGAGGAGGCCGACGACACCTCTCCTTGGGATTATGCTGGCTCCCGATCGAGGTCCTAACTCCATGTTTGCTGCGTGCTTTGCTAATTTCATAATTTGCTAATGCCAGGAGTTTTTGATCTGATCTCGCCAAATCCTGTCCCTGCCCTTTAATTTGCTTTCGATCTCTCTCGCTTTTCTTCATTTCTTTTTTATTAAATTGGCCCTCCGTAATAATAGTGAAACATGGGTGCTTTACAAGAAAGAAAAAAGAAAAGAGGAGGAAAGAAAAGAGAGTGATCCATGTCCATGTGATTGCCTGATTGGTCAGAGTGGTTGCACATCGCAGCCTTGCAGTGCTATGGCGTCAGAAGAAGCAGGTCCATCCCAGCGCAGCCGCTTTTCGCTGTACCGGTCGCTACCTAACGTCCCAGCGCAGCGCGCACGGCGCCTGCACGGCTGTAGGTACGTATATTATGAGTTGATGACGCCTGCTGATGGATCGACGAGAGGTCACAATTCACAAATGTACAACAATATTCTAACTATTTTTTTCTGTATAGCATTTATGTTAAACAGTGCCAAACAGTATTTTAAGACATCTCTTCAGAGCACTCCATTGGGACGTTTCCGGCTGCTGGTTATGACTTAGCAGTGAGTACCAAGTACGTCCACCATGTGCTCCACACATAATGGACAATAAAAACTTGCTATCATACATCGTTAAACTAGGCGAGCAAAGAATCAAATTTTCCTACAGCTAATCTTCCAATTTGCAATGTAAAATAGCTAAATCCACAAACGAGTAGCAAATTTTGCCTAGAATTTTTATGGGCTCAAGGCTATGCTGCTTGATCGATCGCTGGGCTCTGATACTAGTCGTCGATAGTTACCAGTGAGAACGGGCACCGTCACGAGGTAGAAGGAACAAAGGGGGGGATTAAGGTTTTGGTTCGTTCGACGTTTTTCTCCCCTTTGAATGGATATGTTCGTTCATCGTTACCCGTTCATGATGCTCTTGTGGTGTTTTTTAGCCCCAGCTGAGCCGAGTTCCTTGCATGTTCTAAGGCTGCCTGCACTCATCTAACTCTATACATTCATTCTAAAAAAGAATATTCCGTCCAGTTATCACGATTTTAAAATACAGTCAATAATCTTCCACGCTCGTATAAACTCTATATCTCCCACTCTATACCGACTACCCCATTTTATATTATTTACCCATCCCCCGCTCCTCTCTCTTCTGTCCTGCACCGCTCTTCCCCTTCCCCTTCCTCTGCTCTCCTCTCCTCCCCCGCGCCTCCTCTTTCTATCCGCCCTCCTCGTCGCCGCCGCCAGAGACAGCCGTGTCGGCCCTTCTCGTCGCCGCCGCCGGAGGAAGCCGCGCCGCCTCGCCCAGACCCGCGCTCTCCTCCTCTACTCCACCGGCACCTCGACTTCTTCCCCCACGCGCGCTCCTCCCTTCCTCTCCGACCGCGGCGCGCCCAGGCCTGCCCTTTACCTCCGGCCGCGGACTCTGCTCTTCGCCGGTCCGCCGCCGCCTCGCCGTCTCCGCACCGGATCTGCGACGCCAGCACCTCCTCCGCTCCTCCACCACTTTGGCCCAGATCCACCTGGCCGCCGGCCGTTGGCATCCTCGCCGCCGGCCCTTGGCGTCCTCTTCACCGTCTCCCGGCGGCGCGCGGACCCGGGGATGTCCTCCAGGCGCGGCGGCGACGTCCTCGGTTCGGGCCGCCTGCGTGTCTTCTCCTTCTTTACTCCGTCGGCACGCCGTCTAGAACCGCCGGCCGTCGCTGGTCCCGCCTCCCCGGCGCGGGCCCCACCTCCGTCTGTTGGCGCGAGCGACCGGCCACCGACAACGTGGAGGTGAGAGAGCGAATGGCGTCGGCACGGTACGCACCCCAAATTTGGCGTCGGTGGACGGTGACGCAGCGATACCGTCGTGGGTACTGCACCCCGCTGCACCCCTTGGTGACTGTAAACGGCGACTGCATCCGTTTTACAGTGCACGAGTGCAGACAGCCTAATGTGCTGGGCCTGACACCAAGGCACGCAAGCCCAAATAACTAGACTCCCTTCACTAATCCTAGTACGGAGTACCACAAGACAGGCCCACGCCATAAACCAACGACCTCTACGGCTCTTCCCTTGGCTGCTGTTCAATGAAAAACTTCTGTAGGCCGCCATGCATGGACTGTGGGAGCAATAGTAGTAGTTCAATGGAAAACTTGGTTGGCTCGGAGCAGTTTTTCATTGAACGAGCTACTATCCCATGGTCTGTAGCAGGTACACTGAGTCACTGACTTCTTTAATAGCTGAAAGAAATTGAATACCTGGTGAATCTGCTCTGCCTCCATCTCTTCCGCAAACAACACTTAGACTCCGTCCAGCAGCTAGTCTATCGTTTCTATCACTATTCTAATTATTTTTCTCTGTAAACAGTACCGCTACGGTATCTTTTTGTTCTATACACGGCCATTTACCCTACTTACTGGACTCAGCTTTATAAGGTATTCGAATTGAAAATCTACGCATACAGCATACTGTATTGTGTATCTGATAAGAATGTTCAAGAAATAAAGATCAGGTAATTTGATGTTTTTTCCCGTGTTCTGTGTGTTACTTTATCAGATTACCCTTGATGTTTCTTTCCACTTTGATGTGGAGTAATTGATTAGCCATCATTTAATGTCTGTTTTCTTAAGTCATAGCAGTGGCATATTCAATACCCAAACATCGTTAAAATGATACGACTCATTCAAATCTAGTATGGGATAAGTATCTAATGCATGGACTGTGGGAGCAATAGTAGTTCTCATTCATCGAGCTCTAATGGTGACATGCATAGGTTGCCTCGGAGCTCCCTTTATAATGCTCTAGGCCGCCATGCTTGGTTTGTATCTTCAACTACGAGTGTGTATTTCTTACGATAATGAATAAAGTGTGAGAAGTGTGTAAAAAATGCTGTCAAAACATTTTGAGGGTAGTGTGGCAGCTCTCAGATTGGAGAGGATCGGAGGGATTAAAGTGAATTTCAATCTACAATAGATCAAAAGTCTTTATCAATCCAACAAAACCCATTCCACTCCATTCCGAGAGTTACCACTTACCAAATTAGGCCTCAGTGTCTGCCAAATCAAACCAGAGGCGCTCGCTCTCACGCACTAACAAATAAGCAATTAAGAATCGATCGCGAACCGAGCACATGACATGACTGGATCACACAAGCGAGCATCCAAGATCATTACAATAACTTACAAATCTTTACTGTTTCTGTTCTTTTATATCTTTTTTTTCTTTCAGTACAACAATTCGTGGGTAGTGGAAACCCAATCTCCCGGGGCAAATCAAGAGATCCAACCCTAATCCCACCGTCTCATCGATTCCAGAAATGGGGTTGAGGGAAGTGCAGAACCAAACAACTATAGAACAGAAAACAGAACCATACACATCTTGCCGCACGAAGGAGCACAGAAGAGAAGTCATGATCAGAACTTTACACGCGGCAGCTGTTATAGCGGGCTGAAGGGTTCCGGCAGCGGCTCGAACCGGTGGTCGAACAGCGGGCTTTGGTCAGGCTTGTCGTCAAAGCCATGCAGCCAGCTCGTGTTCCGCACATCCTCCCTCAGCAGCATTGCCTCGTAGCGTGAACTGGCGCATATGTCCAGCTCGCTCAGGGTCTCCTTGGTACCGATGCTACCCCTGTCTGGTGAATCGGTTGAACTGCCGCCGTTGCGAGAAGCAGCAGCATTTGAGTCCCCAGAGAGGTGCCCGTTGACACTGCTTCCATTGTCAGTATAGTGCCGGTCGCCGTTTGAGATCGCATGCCCTGGGTCTGACACTCGAGCTGGCCGGACCTTGGCAGCAGCTGAGCGGATGCTCTGGGGGAAGAGGGACGCACCACGAATGCCACCCAAGTTCTGCCGAATGTCCTGTTCACAAGCAAAGATAGCTTAGTTTCTTCCAAACAGTACCTCATTCAGCCCAATCTATCATCTATGAACTGCTCCAACTCCCAACCAAAATTGATCATCTCTAAAAGGACCCATTTAACAAACTTACGGAGTTAAGACACACATTACTTGACAGAAAATCACTACTATTGGATGCAAATCCTAATTTTCCATCCAATGCTTATTTGAACATTTTAGAATAGTATAACCTGAAATCGTTTTGCTACTCACACATAAAAAATACACTTTTTCAATCAAGATTCAAGGTCTATGTCCTTGGGACTCAGCAGTAATACAGCTAATCTGTATTCCCAAACATTTCTCATGCAGTGCTTGCTTCCACCTTGAAAATTAAAATGCATAGACTTGCAATGTTTCCTAATGCCCTGAGCATGGAAATTTTGACTAAATGCAAAATATCCATTCTTGATAGGTCTGGAGTACTACCTCCATTAGTTTTACTTTTTAGTAGGTGTATTAGGATTTGAAAATAGTGTTTAAAGGTATACTTTGATCACCAATTTCTCTTACAGTACACAATCAATTGCTACAAAATCAATGTCTTGCTAACTATACTTGGAATATGAATCTCTTCATATAACTTTAAAAACATAAGCATGCAAATAATATGACTAACTGTTGGTCAAAATGTATCAAGTTTGAGTTTTTAAAATCCTAAGACACCTACTCGAAACAAACAGAGGGAACAGATCCATGGTTTCAGAAAGTAATAAACTAAGCAATTCAGTCGAAAAAATGCAACTTTAAAACTATGATGTAGGATGTTAGTCAATGCAAACAAAGGGAACATACCATGTGCTTGATAGCCATGTCAAGTGACCTCTTTGATATGGACCTCCCAAATCCATTATCTGTGCCCGCGACAGGCCGTGAGGGTCTATTAGGTTGACTGTCAATAACAGATCTTTCAGCCTGTCGATTTTGGTGTCCATTTGTGAGGGTAGACGCCTTTGATGATGCATCAGAAAATTTACTTCGACTCACAGCAGGCACAGAAACCTTTTTCACAGGAGCCGATGTAGCTGAAGGTTCAGTATTTGGGGTTGATCTTATGCCTAAAGCCATTCCTGGCCGTGATCTGCCAGCTGATAGTGGTCTTTCAGGCAATTTTGTCCTTAGATTTGGTGGAGTTTCATTTGGGAAATCAGGGATATCAAGAGGCCGCACTGGAGCTCGGGGTCGTGGATTCGGAGAACTTGGACGAGATGGCGGAGCTGATGAAGGTGCTGAGTTCCGCCCACTTCCGGCTGCTGATCGGGAGACAGATGTAAAGCCACTAATGCTAGAACTCCGTCCAACAGAAGGAGAGCGACCAATAGATGGGACTGATGAACGAATAGCAGGCTGGCGTGTAGGTGTAGATGACCGTGAGCTGGAACGGCTCATTGAAGGAACTGAACTTGAGGACAATGAAGTGGCACGGCTTATCCCAGGAACATTACCCGAGGAAGACCCTGGTCGGATCGTTGTGCCAGTAGATGCGCTTGGGCGGCTTATTGACTGAGTTGCACCAGAAGATGAATTAGGCATTATACGTGACCGAGAATTTGGAGTTGATGGCCTTGAATTATGTGCGGACGTGGTCTTGGCAGCAGCTGAGTCAGTTGAAGAGTTTGGGGCTGTTGGACGAGTTCGCAAAGGAGTAGATGGGCGAGTTTTGG
The DNA here is from genome assembly GCA_022530915.1 of Paspalum notatum. Classification (NCBI taxonomy): domain Eukaryota; kingdom Viridiplantae; phylum Streptophyta; class Magnoliopsida; order Poales; family Poaceae; genus Paspalum; species Paspalum notatum. The sequence goes on from CM039692.1 coordinate 34,811,060, forward strand.
CAGGTGTAGATGGACGAGTTTTAACAGGAGTAGAGGATCTTGCAGGCACTGGACGTGAAGCTGGGACTGGTTGTTTTGGTGCAACAACAGTGCTGCTTCGCCTGCTTGGCGTTGTAGGTCTTGAAGTGACTGATGAAATGCTTGTATTGAGAACTGATGTCCTGTTATTGCCATTCATGAGAGTAGACTGAATAGAAGGTCGGCTGACAGAGTTACTTCTTGCTGGTCTAGTGGGAACTGTCGAATGCCCATTCTCTGTTTGAGATACTGAAAGCTGCAAACGAAACAGTTTATATTCAGTAGAGTTTAGATCATAAAATCATGCAGCTATTGGTTGTAGGGTCAGTGTAGATAAAACAACGATATTTGATTTTACTTTTAACAGTTTGTATATCCCAACAAGACTAAGAAGTAAGAAACAATTTTCTCGTAAAGAAATAAATCGGCAAGTAAGACTTCAAAAACATTCCAGATCACAGTGCTTCTGAATAAAAGTTGCATCACATTAATTCTCTTTTGCTGAGGCTATATCTCATTAGTAGGTAGGTCAATATGTTTCAAACTTGTCACCTCTAGCACACATATACAAATCACGGTTCTGAGAAAAAGATTGCTCAGAATAGGAATATTTGATTAGTTTAGGAAAGAAAATCATTAACAATTAAGAAATTTAACTTTTGAACACCAGAAAATGGAACATACTCTAGATGCTCTAGTAGTTGAGGACGATCTAGTCGTAGTGCGCTTCGGTAATATATTTGAGGATGGTGTTTTCTCAGCAACCTCCAATACAGGAACACGCGGAGTTCCAGGCGGAGTTAGAAGCCTAAGAAGTAGAGCACAAAATAAATTAAGTTAGAGCAGAAAAAATATGATGATATGTATATACAGAGAAAAAAAAACAACACATTAGTATGCAAGAAACCAATTGCAAGCCCTTTGCAGCAGAAGGGAAATAAAAAAAAAAGCAACCAAGCAAATCAATGGCTGTTCATCATGGTCAAAAGATCAAAATGTCATGAAATGGCGCAAGGAAAAAAACATTGAAACAGGTAAATTTGGCCGGCAACAACCAGCCCTCTTTTTGCAGCATGCTAATGCTAAGGCCTCAAACTGACTTTTATCAAATGCCTCACACCTCTTTTTTGGCCCTTCTTCTTCCATGCAAGTCATTTCTTGGGTAAACACGTGTTGAATGTGAATTACCAATCTCTAAGCTGGCCTCCTGTGGAACGAGCCCACACAGGACAAATCAACTCACTTGCACATCCAGTGTTCCAACCTCCAACCCGCTTTGCACAGCGACACATTTCCTCCCAACCACCACCACAGCCTCCAAAGTCACCTTTAGCGAGAAAGATCACATCGCACCCATCACAGCAATCAGTCAAGCACCACCTAAAAGCTAACACGATCTTGGGCGATACGGTGCTGTCCAAGATCTTGGGCGATACGCTGCCATCCAAGATCAAGCTTCCCCAGTTATCCAAACAGCGATTCTTAACACCAAAGCAGGCCAGCTCAAGCCAGTCCTACCACATTCAAGGCCAGTGATCCGTACAAATCTTGGACGAAGCAGGCCAATTCAAGTCGATCCAGGAGGGGATACAGCTCTTGTACATGCATCAATCCCCTCTTCAGTCAATACAGCGCAGAGATCATAAACGCTGACACCAAAAACACCTCTTCTTTCCTTTTTTTTTAAAAAAAAAGAGGAGCTATAATCAGCAGAGAGGGGACGAGCGGGGAGGTAAGTTGATAATCACCAGTCGTAGTCGTTCTTCCCGATCTCCGAACCCAGCAGGTCCTCCATCTCCAGAGCAAGCTAGCACTTCGCTCCCAAACTGCAACAAATGCCCCCCAAAAAAGTACGAAAACAAAAATCAGCCAAAAAAAAAGAAAAAATGATCCCAAACCCCACCAAAGCATTCGTCGAGGCAGCGCTGCGGCAGGTACCTCCGGCGGCCGGCGGCGCGGGCTCCGGATCCGGATCCGGCAGGTTCCCGAAGCCTGTGTTTGCGCAATGTCTTCCCTTACCCTTCCCTTCCCCCCGCGGCCCAATGCCGGGTGACCGGGTCCTTGCTCCAATGGCGCCGCTCCGCTCCGCTCCGCTCTCCCTCCGCCGCGACGACGTGACGCACGGCGCTAAAGGTCCCGAGGAGAAGGGAGAAGGGAGCCGCGGAGGCCGGAGTGGTGGTGGTGGTGGTGGACTGGTGGAGGGAGGGAGGGGCTGCGTGGGAGAGCGTGAAGCTCTGCGCCTCTGCGCTGTGATGTGGAAGCCTTTGTTTTGTTTAGCCGCAGAGGAGGGGGTAGTAGGTTCCAGGCGGTTGACATGTGGGGGCCAGGGTCGTTGGGTCCCACACGTCAGCGTGGATGGATGACCTGCGGATCTAGTAGTAGGTTGCTTAGGTTAAGGCCGTCAGAGGCTGCACTGATTCAGTAATTATCGCCGCGGTCAGAGTAATCAGCGGATGATTTGCCGCCTCCGGCTGCTTGAGGGTTGCCTATATGTCGTCTACAACACATACGATGATGAGACGATCGTCAGGGGAGAGCGTGACGCGGGGAAGGCTGGCAGATCAAGGCATGAAGCGGGCGGCCCATGGCATGCCATGCCGCGGTCAAATGCGGGCAACGTGCGCCGCGGAGCTGGATCCTAGACGGTGCACGTGCAGTCGCATGGCCTCCCCGCGGCCGTCCGATCAAGGAGCAGGCGATCGAGATGACGAGACGGCGCTTTTGAGCTTTGCTTCGCTTGCATGCTACCCTGCAGTACCACTACGCCGCATGCAGTCAGCGGTACTCCTGCAGCTCACTTAAAAAAGAGTGTCGTTTTAAAAAACTAGAAATCAAAATTTTAAAACTTTGACTATATATAATTTTTATATGATTTAGTTTTGAACGTTGAAAATCATATGTATAGATTTGTCTTAACAAGTATTTTTATAAAAATATAAATTTTTTATGATATTTATTTTTATTCTAACAAAAACATTGGTCAAACTTATGTTTGGAAGACCGTGTCGATGTCCAAAACAAAACTCTTTTAGGATTTAGAGGGCGCAGTAGCCTAGCCGTAGATCTGGATCAGGTCATCGGCTGTGCTGTGCGGCAGATTGGGGATTGTGGCTGCTGGTTGATGCACGGCTTTGGCTGTGGCCTGGAAAAGGGCAGCACGGCACTGTTACGGAACGTGAGGTCAGGTCCTCGGATCTTGGCCGCCAGTGACGTACGACAGCTGCTGGAGCTGGAGGGTGGTGTGAGTGTGGTGCGTGCCGCGCAGCGCAGCAATAATGCATGCGGCACATGTGGCCGGCTGCCCCGCCCAGCTGCTGATGGCCCGCCCTTGCACGGGGAATTCCATCGGACAGGATAACCCCGGCCGGTTTCACTAAATTGATGGGTTTATTTATCAGTTTATATCTTTTGGAGATTTTTCTCAGCCATTTTGTTTTTTCAGTATAACGAGTGCGTGGTACAGTAGATAATTCGTGTCCCAGAGAAGAGACTCCCATCACGCGAGTTTATATATATAGATGTCCAAACAGTGCGGGCCGCCCGTTTGGCCCGAGGCCCGGCACGCAAATGACTCAGTTGGGCGTGCCGTGTTTGGACGCGTGAGCCAGCCCGTCGTGCCTGGCCTGGCACGGCCCGCTCCAACGGTAGGCACGACGGCGGCCCGGTAGCCTGGGTCCATATATAAGCCTCGGCCACCGGTGCCCTCGCAACCCTAATTCATTCCTCACAACCACCCGCCGTGGCACGGCTTGGCTTCTGGATCTCGACCTCCTCTCCTTGCCTCTCGCCTCCTCTCTCGTCTACCCTGACCCTGACGATGACGATGACCTGACGGCCGTCGTCGCCGTGTGCCGGGCTGCTGCCTGCCGGCCTGCTTGGACATCTATACCTCCTTCTTCCTAACCTATCCTCTCCCGGTCTCCCCGTCCGCCATCTCTGACCCTAACCCTAATCCCCTTTGGTGGTCCTCTTCTCGTTCCTCGGCTCCAGCCGGCGTCTTTGGTGCTCCGGCTGCGCAAGGTTTGTTCTCTTCCCTTACTTGTTCATCTTCACACCCTCTCTTCCTCCTGCAAATCTTAAGATTTAGGTTTAACCTCTCATCCTTTTGATTTTCTTCCCAGGTATCGGCGAAATGTCGGTGTCGCGTAGTGGTTGAGGAGGCAAAGGCGTCGTCTGGGAGAGAGCGAGGAGCAGGCCGAGCTCCTCGGGCTCGCGGTCGGTGTCGAGGTCATGGATCTTGACCCGGCTGCAGAGGAGGAGGAGCGTCAGCTCGAGGACCACAACGAGGCGGAGGATGCCGGACGCTTCATGGGTTTCGGTGACACCCATGGAGATCCCATCGAGCTCGATGGTGTGCCAATCTCTGACCCTGGCACTGCACTGGCACTAGCACAGGCTCCACGGTCCCGCCACCAGGAAGCAGTGCCGTCGGCGCCGCCCCCCGCTCGAGGAAGAAGAGATCCAAATGTTGGAATGACTTCGACGAGTTGACTAATGTGGTGAATGGTAAGACTGTCAGGTATGGTGTTGTTTGCAAGTACTGTAAGAGTAACTTGAGTGCTAAGTCTGGTTCTGGTACTAGCCACTTGCTCCGACACAATTGTCCTGCTAAGCAAGCATATGAACGTTCTGGCCAAGTTCAGTCCATGCTCAAGATGAATGCCAATGGTAAATTGCAGCACTGACAGTACTCTCCTGTTGTAGCATGGACTGAACTGTGTCGTTTGATAACTAGAGACGATCTGCCTCTGTGGCATGGCTCTACTGATGCTTTTCAAGATTACATCAATCGTGCCCATAACCCTAGATTTGTTCATGTTTCTAGGCAGACAACTGCAAGGGACATGGTTAAACTATATAATGATTGTAAGGTGAACTTAATTGATGTTTTGAAAACTGATGTTTCATCTGTGTGTTTAACCTCTGATATCTGGGCTGGAAAGGCAAAGGAGGACTAAGTGTAGTTGCTCATTTTGTTAATTCTAAGTGGGAATAGAGAAAAGGTTGCTTGGTCTTAGGCTTATTGATGGTAAGCATTCTGGAATTAATATTGCTAATCTTGTTGCTAGTGTGGTTGATGATTATGACTTAACTCACAAAGTTTTTGCTATCACTTTGGACAATGCTTCCTCGAATAATATTGCCATGAAGTATCTTAGACCTTTCTTGTTTGGTTACCTGGGTGTGCCTGCTCCTGTTGTGCCTGAAACACCTAATGATGATGATACACATAGTGATGATGACTTGTCTGCTATGTTCTTGCATCAATGTTGTTGCTGCCATATTATTAATCTAGGAGTTAAAGCTGGTCTAGATCCTTTGAAAACATATATTGATGACATTAGAACTGCCATAACATTTTTAAATGATTCCAATCAACGCTATTGTATGAGTATGGTTGTTCGTCCTCATAAGTTTGGTGTGGACATGGATGTTAGATGGAACTCTACCTACTTAATGCTTAAGCACCTGGTACCATACAAGTCCACCTTTTCTGTTTTTATCAAAACTCAGTATCCTTTGAATAGGGATGTGACTTTTTTGCTCACCGATAATCATTGGATAGTTGCTGAAAAGATTTTTATCTTTCCTGGAGTTATTTTATGAGTCAACTGTTGCATTGCCTGGTGTTTACTATCCTACTGCTCCTTTAATGTTGCATCATATTTTGAGGATAGCTAGACATCTAAATGCATATGAGAATGATCTACTACTTAGATGTGTTGTTGTTTCTATGAAAGATAAATTCCTAAAGTACTGGAGGGAAATACCAATTCTGTATGCAGTTGCATTTATTTTGGATCCTAGACCTAAGATGAGGGGTTTTAACAGGCTGCTTGTCAGGTTGTCTAGCTTGTTTGGTACAGACTACTCCAGCTTTCCAATTAATGTTCGTACTAAGCTAACCAGGATCTTTAATATGTATGAATCAAAATTTGGTAACGCACGCTAGCGTGTCGCTCATCAACCCAGCACATGGTTCTAGTAAGAAAAAAATGGCTTGGGTGGCATTTATGATGATGATGATATTGGTGTGTTCCCTTCTACTCCTCTTAGAAGGACACCAGGTTCTACTTCTTTATCCTCTCAAACATTGTCAACTGTTGCATCCACTTCTGAGCTAGCATCTTACTTAGACAATGACATCCTAACTGAGTTTGATGAGGACTTCAACATTCTATTTTGGTGGCAGAAACATGAGCTTACTTACCCTATTCTTTCCCTCCTTGCTAAAGATGTGTTTTCTTTTCCTCCTTGCTAAAGATGCGTTGACAGTTCCTGCATCTACTATATCTTCAGAGTCTAATTTTAGTCTTGCTAGCAGGGTGATTAAAGAGCGCCGATATCGCCTAACTCCTGATATGGTAGAGGTATTGAGCTGCATCAAAGATTGCGAACATGCTGATACTCACCTGCAACACAGTGTGGAGGAAGAGACCAATAAACTAGAAGAGGTACATGAAAATATGTACCTGGATGTTGATGATGCAGCTAAAGATGAAAGATGAGCTGCACTGTCTGCACAGCCGAAGATGAAGCTCTGTCACTTCCTGTTATCTATTGTCTTTACATTCTTGTTATCAATGTCTGGAATGGCTGAACTGTAATAAACCTATGAATCTATATTATCTAATTAGGACTTAGAAGCTGGGCTGCACTCTTTTTTCCTTCTTAAGGTTTCTCACGAGGTGTGAGTTTTATCTAAGAAGGTTTTTAATGAGGCGGCCATTGCACTAACACCTCCAAAATATTTGATATTCATCTATCTCTGTGTGCTTGTGATGGTGCTTGTGAAATTGTCATCTTTTGATGGATTTTAGTTTGAAAACTTAGAAATTGTAATCTTGTGCCTGTGATGATCTTGTGATTGAGGTGTAACTTGAAAAAAACGTGCCTCGCACCGGCACGGCGCGGCCTGTTGGGGCCCGCGGGGCCACCGGGCCGGCACGGCACGATAATGGCCTGGTCGTGCCGTGCTCGGGCAGGTTGTCTGGCACGTGGGCTGGCACGGTACGGCCCGGTGCAGAAATCGTGCTGTGCGTAGCACGGCCCTGTTTGTGCCGTGGCCGTGCCGAGCGGCCCGTTTGGACATCTTATGTATGCCATGTAGCTGAAGTTCTAAGTATATATACGTACGGAGTACGCGAGCTTTTGTGTGTGAGACATAATAATTGTAGCATACAGTTTTTTCCCAATAGTTTGGTTGTGCGTCCTTGTCTACGATAATGAGAATCCCAAGCTCCGATCCAATGCGACCTACAGTACATTGGTATGCTATAGAAGAAGAGTGCATTTCAGCCTGCTGGCCGTGATGCAGAAGAACCTACAGCAGGTCATGTTGGGATCCTGTCTACATATGTACAAGAATGCAGAAAACAGGGCAACATCATTATACAAAGAAGATCCTGAAGTAGGATCTTCGGAATAAAGTTACAATGCAAAAATCATAGCTCCGAAGAGCAACCAGAATATCAATTTAAACAACTCCGAATCATGACACGAAGGACTCGCTCAACTCCAATTGTTGGGGCACAATAGAAAAACATACTTCGTAAAGATTGATAAGGCAAGAACGTAATGACAGATTGAAGGATCGAGGGTAATAAGCTCGAACAAACAGGAAGAGCAAGTAGAAATAAGTTAATAAAGGGTTCAGATAAATCTTCAGCGTTTAATAATAAAGACTGATGATTTCCTTTTCAGAACAAGAGTTCATTCCACTCTCTGAATGTCAACCGTCCCTTTGCCGGTTCGCCTCCCCGTTATTTATAGGGGTCAACCGATCACTCACTTTACATCGATTTTACAAAAATGTCCTCAGTGGTTCCCAACCCCTTTAGGTACATTCACAACCGACTTTGGTTATTTGGTACTTTTAACTACGAAGCCAACTTGAACACGGAACCTCCGGAGAGCTGTATCCGACTTGTCTTTCTCTGGGCTTCGGCATTCGGGCATCACCCTCGCAGCTTCGGCGGCTTCTTCCTCCAAGTTTTCCCTTGCCATCTTCTTGCTTCGGGCGTCAGGTCCTCAGGCTTCTTCGGACCAGCAACCATTTCACCTCGTCCTCCGAAGATGTTCCTGAAACATACATAAATCCAAAGCGCTAATATCTGTTGTTGACCTTCGACCCCCAACAGGTCAGTTGGAGGAAGGACACGCGTCCGGAAACTCCAGCCTCCACCCAACTACTAGAGAGGTTCCTGAACACTCCACGGCGATCGCGCGCGCCAGTAGTAGGTTTAGGGATGGCAACGGGTAAATACCCATCGGGTATTACAATTCCATACCCGTACCCACGAATAAAAACCATACCCGCTACAATACCCATACCCGTTCGCGGGTATGAAATTGTACCCATACCCGTACCCACGTGGATAAAAATACCCGTCGAGTAACCCATACCCGATTAAACACCCACTACACACATGTTTAAATAGCACAAATATAATAAATAATAGCATAGTTAAAATAATAAATCACTAAATATGAATAAATAAATTGAAGACAATAATAAATGATACTGAAACATGTAAGTTTACCATATCTTTGCTCAATATATACTAATGTTTGCTTAACTATGTTGAATAAACGTATGGTTGGGCCGGGTATAAATTATCCATGGATACGCTGATACGGGTAGTATGCATCTATATCCGTACCTGACGGGTAGCTGATTGTGCCCATTAACATACCCGCGGGTGGAGAAATTTTTCCATACCACCTTTATATCGGGTAAAATCCGTCGGGTAGTCAAGTTTCGAGTACCCATTGCTATCTCTAGGTAGTAGGTTGGTGCCTCCTCGCTACCTATCTGCTGCGTCCCTCGGAGGCCGGAGGCCGGAGGGCACCGGCAATGCAAGCGACGGCCTCCTCTCGCTCCCGGCCCCGCATCGCGGCGGTTGGGAGATGGCGACGGCTGGGCCGGTGGTTGCTGCGTCAATCGCCAAGGACACCGACACGCGGCGGGGGACTGTGCCTGTGCGGGGGGCATCCGGGCCGCCGGGGCAATGGTGATCTCGCGACTCGCGCGGCGCCCGTTCACTGCATGCAGCCTCTCACACAGTTGCAGTGCTCCTCCGTCTCATTTCCATCTCGCCAGGGGAGGTACTGTGCGCAGGTGCAGGGTGCATGCACTGCGTGTCCTGGATGGTCCTCTCGCGCCCGCCGGCCGGCATCTGGTGACCACAGCACAGCTCGCCTCATCCGGTGCTGCGCAGGTGGTCCTTTGTCTGTCAGAAAGGGTAAATGAGAAGCGCCCGTTCGTGGCGGCTGGTCCAAATGTGCACTGCACCGCTCGGCGACTCGTCAGCACAGCACGCCCAAATCTGAAACTCATCCACAGCATCCATGCCGTTAATTCACGTACGTAACGCTTGTTCGGTTTTAGAGAGAATTTAATTATTTTCTGTTCAAATTTGACTAGTACGGGATTAAATCGTCTCCAATTCATTTGTTTTTTTTTCTAACCGAACACACCTTAAGACCAAGTAAAATAACAGGGAAATAGAAACGTACGGAACATTCCGTGCGAGATTGTGAATCTTGTCCGTTTAATGGAGAGGCATCAGTGTAGCAGCCCCTGCTAGCTTCTGTCAGTTTCAGGAAAGGACGTTGCATAATTCCTGCAAGTTGCATGATTTACCGATAATCATGCAGAGAGCACAAATCATATACAGTACTATCATCAAATGAACAAACCAATATACCTGCAGCTGTGTAGATGATAGGAATCCTTGTCAAACTAGCTAGTGGCGCGGCGACAACCGCTGGCTCCTCCATGTCAAACTTCTGGGGAGGGTACATGTAACATGCGGCCTGCACTGCATGCACATGCCACGCGCCTTCCGTCCAGGATCCCCCATCCTCCATTGGTCCTGCTCTTAACGAACTGTCTATGCTCGAGGACCGTGCAATCAGACGCTTTGTTTGTCCTCCAGCCTCCACCTTCGAAGACCAGGGACTGACAGTGCTGAGCTGTGGAGCGGCCTGCCTTCTTCAAGTTGTCAGTGGAACATGGAGTTTCCGCTACAGCATGTGGATAAGATCCAGGGGCTCAAACTTCGGTGCTCAAAACTACTGCAACTTGTAATGTGAATGGATTCTGATAATACATGAGAATTGAGATTGTGCTCCCTGTGATTTTTGTTTTGATGCCATGCAGCCCTGAGGTACATATATATAGTATATCATCCATCCTTCTTATTCAAGGCATCAAGACTGTATAAACGTAGCGCGTGCCTGAATTTATTTGATGATGTTTTTTTTATGAGCAGTTTCCACTTTCCAGGTGTACGACTTGATTAACAAATTATGCATCATGGACTGCACTTGCAAGTCTTAGAAGACAACTATCACAACACTAAACTACGACATCAATAATCGGGATTAAAGCTAGTACTTTCTCTAACATTAAAATATCAAAGGTTGGGAGATTTAGGCTCTAGCTTTTCACAGGAAGGGCAAAGCAAAAGGGACACCTTAGCTGTAGGCTGATGGAGATTTGCTGAAGAATGATGGCACCCTGCACGTACCATTTGCCCTGAAATGAGACATTAATCATTTGTGCTTTCGTGCCGTTTCGCTTTCCCATCTTTCAGGCACTCCATCGGCAGCCACCTTTGCCTCCTTCCAGCTGCAATAGATGAATAGACCATACAGGCAGCTCACTAATGAACTACCCTACTAGAGCATTTCGGGCTATAAAAGGGTTAGGGACCAAAAGGTTAATAGAGGAGGTCTCAATGAGATCTAGTCCAACAACCAAAAGGGGGCATTTCAGGGCAAATGGTACGTGCAGGTGCCATCATTCTTCAGCAAATCTCCATCTAGTGTTACAGATTGGCAATAGCGTTAATCTAGTGCATGTGGAATGTAAATAAAAAAAAAGGAGGGGGGGGGGGGGGGGGTGTGTGAACTTAACCACAGTGCAAACTCCAGCAATCCTAAGACCTATATGGTACATATAAGTGCGCATAAGTTAACCTCTGCTTTGAGTCAAATGATCGAATTACATATTCAATTTATGTTGATCCACAATGCCTGTGTGAGTGAGCAAAGCCCATATATAAATGAGTGATGAACTCCCCACCATGTGTAAGTCGCGCTCTTTGTGACCTCTTACATTTTTTGATGGTAAGAAACATTACGGACCAGAAGTCCGCAATCAACTTCCACCTTGCTGGATAATGTAGACGTATCTTTACCAAACGAATCCTGACCCTATCTGCGGGCACCCGATAGGGCCACGTCGCCCGTTAGCCCGTTAACTGTAACAACTCTAATTTTTGTAAACCAAAAATCACTGCTTAAAAATTTCTTTTCCAAAATTATGTTTGTTGCATAGCATATAACCTAGAAAATAGGATAAACCATTAAAATGATTAACCAACCCTTAATAAAATTTAGATAAATAACTTTATTGTGTTACACCTTGTGCTTAAATTTATGCACCATATTTGGAGTTTATTTGCATCTTTGTTTGAGTGCAAGTTAAGTCAAACTAAATCAATCAAATCCTTAAATCCAAATTGAAACAAATCAAATGAAAAGGGAAAATAGAAAAGAAAAGGAAAAAGGAAAAGGGCCTTTCGGCCATCCAACCCGCCAGCCCAGACAATCTCTCGCGTGGGCCAAAAGCCAGCCGCCCCGGCCCTGCCGACACCATCCCGAGCCCTGTCACTGGTAGGCAGGCCACCCGTGTTCACTCACCGACGGGCGGGACCTACCTACAGCTTTCCCTTTCCCCTTCCTCCAACCGAACCGTTCTGCTCTTGCCTCTGCTCGACTCGCTCCCGCGCCGACCGCGCATGTGCGCTGCCACCCCGCTGCCTTGCGCGCCAATCCGAAGGGGATGTGGATAGGATCGACCCCGCGCTCACTTGCCCGCGGCCGGTAGCACTCGGGTCACGCATCTGTGTCACGCGCCTTGCGTGACCGTGTCCCCTCGTCGCCAAGGCGGAGATGCCGAGGTTCACCTCCCCACCGGGCCATCCATCCACTCCAGAACCCAATCCCCGTTCCACCGCCGCTATAAGGGACCGGGAACGGAGGAGGCGGAGAAGACGAAGTGGACGAAGCCGCTGCCGATCCATGGCGTGAACCCAATCGGCCACCTCGACCCCGCCTGTACCTCGACGCCGAGCCAAGAAAGAGGCGACCGCCGCCATCAACGCCGAGAGGGGAAACGCGAGCCGCGCCCGCGTGAGGACGCCGCCGGAGCCAACGTGCCAAGACGACGCCAGAACCCGGTCGTCGCAGCGCCATTCGTCGTTGACGCCTCTGCTTCCTCTTCTCCACGCGTGTTCATCTACCCATCCGCAGCCCAACCACGGTGAGCCACCCGTTTTCCCCTTGACCAACCTCGCCGCGGACCGGGCTCCCATGGAGTCCTCTCTGTTCCGCGTGCACAGCCGCCGTGGCATCCTGGAGCGCCGCCGTCGTGCCGCGTCTCAAGCCGCCGGCCATCGTCTTACTCGCCCTTGCTTCGTAGGCGTAGAGCGCGCCGTCGCGTGCGTAGTATCGCTGGGAGGTCGGTCTAGAACTGCGCCGCCCGAGCGTTGGTGCCGTCCATGTTTGTGCCGCTCGACGCCGCGTCCAGGAATTATCCTGAGCTCGCGCTCGCACCCGTGCCGTAGTGCGAAGCCGCCTCGCCGCTGTCGGTAACCACCGGTTGAGCCGGTGAGTGACCACCGCCATGTTTCCTCGCAGCCTAGCGCCGTTGTTCTGCGCCGCCATGACCGTGCCCGCGCCATGTCTGTGTGTCCGTGCGCGCTCGACCCGTGCGCGGTGACCTCCACATCCCCTTGCCGCCGGTCGTGAGGTCATCCATGATGGCTGTGGTTAGTGCAGGAAGAAGAGCTCGCGCTGCCGCGCATTGCTGACTCGTCGGCGAGCGCCGTCGCGCCGCGTTTCCTTAGAAGCTTTTCGTCGAACACCTAGAGTGCGGGGTGGTAACCAGTGAGGAGAGGGGGTCGGATCTCACTGAGAGCGAGAGAAAAGCAGAGTTGGGCTGGGTCCTTTTTCGTAGAGAGCCGAGTGATGGGCCAGGGTGAGTGTGGCGGAACCGCCCTGCTTAATCCAGACTAAGCACACCTGCCACCTCTGGCTCGCAGTGCACTTAGGCCAGACTAAACCCGGTAGTCCGTCGAGCTACCCAAAGGGCACTCGATGAAACCATCGCCCGAGGAGACCGACATCACACACATTTAGCCCTCGAAAGAGCCACAACAGATTACATCATCACAGGCAGTTGAAGTAGAGAATAAGTAAACTTAGTTTACAAACCGAAGATAATAGTCAAATACATGTTCAAAGATAGCGGAAGCGATTTAAAAAATATACATGTATAGCGGAATCGGATTCAGAGTATGTATAGCGGAAGCATTTTCAAAAATCTCGCAGTGGAAACAATATACTTAAATAGTCTTCATGAAGAGATAAACAGGGCGAGTAGCACCGAGCCCACCGGTTCTACCACCTCCAACACAGTTATCCAGTTGTCTTCAGTACCTGTAAGCCAAAAGTGGGGGCAAACCCTGAGTACTAATTATTCAGTAGGACTTAATGGAATTGGCTTACGGCTGACGCAAAGCTTGCTTACTAAGAATTTGATCCTTAGCTGTTGATTTTAAACAGAATCAAGTCAACATGTGGAAGCAGGATTTACAGCTGCTTGCTTTATCATATAGAGTAGGATTTGACAGCTACTTAGTTTATCATATCAATAATACTAATCATGAGTATAATAAAAAGCTGCATGAAAGTAAAGCATGTATATTCAAGTATGTAGTATTCAAAACCATGAATTCATAATACAACATATTCAAGTGGATTACTACTTTGCCCGTCAGTGGTATTGGCATTCTCACACCTGGTGAGCATCAGCGATTCGAATCGATTTTTATATTCCCGGGAATAACTAGAAGCACCAGGATGGCATATGCTTACTAACTCCCAGCGTTCCACATATGCTTCTCCCATCTCCACCTGTCCCGTCTCAAGTTCGATGACCACTCCCGCCTGACTCCCGGAGCGCGTTGTCGCAGGAGCGGTACCTCGGTTACGTCGGGTTCTGCCCTCCTTTGACACCCACCTCCGCGGCCACCTTCCTCTCAACCAGTGGGTAGGAACGTGCCCCTTGCTTGAGACGTCATAAGTAAGACTTTCACCGGCCCATAGATTCTGGATAAGCACCCTAGCAATGTTATGCCGACCAATAGGCGAACAATGACCGGCCTTATGCGACTCGGGCGGAGTCCACCATATCATCCATATCATCATCATCATTTTTCTCATATAACCATATCTCCGCCCGGTCTCGAGTTAAAACCATGAGCATCCTCATAGCTTTCATCGTAGTAATAGTTCTTGTGACTTTTGAAAAATCACCTACGCGACGAGTGACTCCATTCACTCGTGTCTACTCGTACCTAGCATTACTAGGCATACTCGCCCTATGCACTCTATTGTAGGTGCTAGGGCCAGGGCGGCCAAGGAGTCTAATGCAAATGGGTTCCAAACAACTCCTAATGCAGATGCGTAAGCATTCAACAAAAATCATTTGCTAGGTAAAGCATGGTCCTGCCTACCTTTATTTTACTTTAAGAAAACCAACAAACTAAGCTAATGTTAGTTTGCCGGGTTGTGAGGCTTTGCCCCAGGCAACCCCTTGATCCCTTGGACAACTCCTCCTTCCAAACACGACTGATGGGCTCTCCAGGTCGTGAGTGGGTCTTAGTTGGTCTTCTGGATCACCGTTGGTTGAGGTAGTTCCACGCGGCCGTTTCTGGATCACGTATCTGCAATAAGCACCACTATATGGATGACATGCATGGTGATGCAAGAAATGAGATGCATAATCATCAAGCACATATATGGGCACTCATTCCGTGGGCAGACGGAAAAACGATTAATAAACTACTTAAACAACGAGTTCCTCTATGAACTTAAAGTAAGTATGCACACAGACAATTAGATATGCACAGTGGAACACATGGATTTAATACTTGCTCAAGTATCAACTTAAATTGTCCTTTATCTTACCTTATGCAAACAAGAATCAATCAAGCATATATTTCCCCATGTAGAGGACTACTAGTTTGAATTACCATTCTTAGCATTCGCGACAGTAGCATTGTTATAAACTTAGAGCAAGCATACACTCGAACAATCATACTATATAACTATCAACTCATCGACCGTAAAGGAAACGTGACAATGCTGTGACCCGATAAAATAAGCAATAGCTATTTAGATTACTAAGATACATGCATGGGGTGGGGTGATGTTTAATCCCTCCTAGTGAGTCAACCATATCAGACAAAGTACATGAGAGAAACACACGATAAGACTTAAATTACCAGTCACTATTATCATACCAAATGTACACAAGCATTAAGTAAATAGGTTACATACAATTTGACCTAAATTAAGTTATTGCTATCTACCTTTCAATGATGAAATACTTTTATGGTTATGGACTTGCAACTTAGTCATATGAGGATGAAACATGAATGAGGAGTACATAGAGTCATCAATCTTACAAGGTTTTATTTTGACATAGAAAAAACAAAATATACAAACTGGGGTTTACAAGAGCAACCATGAGTGTATGTGCGTGCATAACATCCCCTTTTTATTTCCTTCACTTTTTGATCCTATTTAAATGACCACTTATAACCCTTCATGAAACAACAACCACAATACACGAATAATTCACCTAGGCATACTTATAGGGTAACAGGGCTACATGAATTTTGGTGGAATTCTTAGAGCATGGTAAATAGCACTTTCTTATTTTATTGCTTAAATCATCATAACACTTGTCATTTTTATAATAGTAGCTACAACATGCATGCACAACCTCATACTTTACCAGTGAACTACTCATACGATATAAAGTATATGAAAAATACTAGAGGTCATGTTTGAGCATATTTTATGTAGCCTTCATTTTCCAGTTAAATAAATACACAGATCACATTCATAAGGGCAAAACAGTAATTTACCAGTCAATGCTAGGGCTACAAAAATTCACATAATATTATAATGCCACAAGAAAGCTACTTTCTAAGTTTCATGCCATTTCATGTTCATTTAGTCCACTTTTGACTTTTATCCTAATTAATCATGCCTGTAACAAACCAAGGGCAAAACAGACATTTCTCACTTCCACATCATACCAATCATGTAGATCTACTCAAGAGGAGTCCAACGCAACTGAGTTTGTCCATTTTGGATTTTTCTTTGATTTTATATGATTTTCCAAAGTTCACAGCTAATTTAAATGCATTTAAATGGAAGATTATACAGACCAGGGACTAGAACGTGAATAACTATAGTTTCGAGGGGGTAGCATGTAAGATCTGGGAGGCTCATTCAACAGTGCACGTTTCAACCACGCGAATATACCGAAACTCCGGGGGTTAAATTGCAAAACCCCCGGTCATCTTCCTCCTCCCGCTAGGGAGAAAACCCAGCGGCGGCGCCGGCCGGAACCGGCCTTGCGGGCCCCGGCGGCTCGCCGGCGGCGGCCGGAGGGAGAGAGGAAGGGCTGAGGGTCCTTACCCACCCACCTTGTTCGACGAGGAGGGCTCGGACAAGGCTGGCGACGGTAGCGGCGGGGTGCCGAGGCTCGGCGGCGGCCCGTGGCGAGGTGAAGCGGTGTCGTCGGCCTAGATCTAGGGCAACCGGTGGAGAGGCGGACGGGGAAGGCCGGCGCGGGGACGGGAAGGCGTAAAGATGGCCGGAGCAGCTTGGATGGTGGAGGAGGCCCGACGGCGGTGAGGAGAGGACGGCGACCTTCGGTGATGGAATGTAGGGTGGTGAAGCGGAACCGAAGGCCTAGACCTAGGCGAACCGGCGGAGAGGTGGACGGCGGGGAGCGGCACGGCGGTGTGGTGGCTCAGGGAGGAAGGGAACGGCCGGCGCGACGAGCTCACGCTCGGGCGGCCATGGCGATGGCGGGCGGCCGACCGAACCGAAGGGAAGTGGCTTTTGGTGGAGGCCGAGTGGATGAGAAGGATGGAGAGGAGGGGCTCCTCCACTTAAGGCGAGGGCGGACGACCGGGGTGGGCACCGCCCGCGCCGTCCGTACGCCGGCAGCCGCGTGGCGGCCGGCTGCTGGGCACGCCGGGGTAGGTCCCACCTGTCGGTGAGACAGAATAAAATGGAAAAGGGAAAAAAGAAAAAACCCCTGTTGACTGCAGAAACACTCATTTGAATTTCAACATTTTGGACTCCCGAGAGACCGAATTTGATCAAACCCAAAATACAAGAAATGTTCTAAATTTGTTGATCTACAACTCTCTTATAAACTTTTATACCATGTTTTGTGCAGAAATATAGTTTAAATTTGAACTTAATCTGCTGACCAAGGTTTGACCAACAAAACCCTCCAGTTTGTAAATTCTAAAAATCTATTTTCTAGACACTTTCACAAAAGGAGTTTTATACCAATGTTGTTCATAATTTCAAGATCTACAACTTTCTAAATACAAGCATGGCAAGGTTTTGGATTTAATATCAAGAAAATTTGAATTTACCCTCCAGGTCAAGTTTGGACAGATTTCATAAGCTGACAGAAAAAGTCCCAAAACACTATCCAAATCATTGTGCATGTCAACACTCCAATTACCAAAGTTATTCCTAATAAAATTTTCTACAAGTTTGGTATATAAAGTTTGGCTTGGATCACCACAGATTTTGAACTATAGACACAATTATGTTCCAAGGTTTATTAAAACAGAAATATCACTTTGTGTAGAGACTTTCTTGTTTCAAACTTTTGGAGTATCAACTGAAGTGCAATCACTTCCACAATAGGTGCATTTGAAAGGTGATAAGTTTAATTCCATTTCATAGAAAGGAAGATTTTGAAGTTGTATAGTGAAATCAAAAGTAATTTCAGAATCAACTTAGGGAAAAGCTGAAAATCCATACTTGGGAAATTTCTGTGGGTTGATCTGGTTGTTTCCATGAGATATTCGGGTGAAATTTTTAAGTGAGTAGACGATAGTTTTGATCCATGCTCAGTGTAGCAAAAGGATAGTCCATAGCATGTGCAACAAGTGTGTCAACGGAGTTGAGCTCGGGTACTTAATAAATTTGAAAGCTTTATTAGGGCTCAAGTTTGCTCATGATCACAACTGGCACTTATCAAGAAACTTTGGATTGGATCTTTTAAACCTCATGTCTTTAGATTTTTGAACACTGTCCAACAGAAAGGTCCAGGGCCACTTTTCTTATCTGAGGTTTGGCATTTGGAGTTGAGCTCAAAAGCATGTGAGTGTTGACTTATTCAACCACGAAATGTGTGGTCTTGTATCTTGTGTAGAAAATTTTGATTTAGTGGCTCCTCCACGTGTTTCTTGTTAATCACTAAGCATGATTAAGCCTTAATCCATCGTTAGCCTTCATCTAACCGTGTGTTAAGGCTTCTGAGATGCCAGGGGCATCACAGTGAGAGGGAAAGAAGTGAGGCCCAGTTCGGGCTTGGGAACCGGAGGGGAGAGAGAGAAGGAAGAAGAGCCCCGTTCGGGTTTTGCAGGCCGAGCCAGAGGAGAGATCCAGGCTCCAGTCGCCTTGGGCCTTGTTTCCAGCCCAATCCCGAGCGTAGCAGGCCGGTCAAGAAAAGAAGGGAGGAGAGGCAGGCCGGGCCGAGCGGGGAAAGAAAGAGAAGGAGATAGGCCGCGTTCGCGGGCCAGTTTCGGCCTGTTGACCAGCCCTACCCCTGTTTTGACCATAGAAATATTAAACCCTGTTTTAAACTTAGAAAATTCACAGTAAATTCATTCGGAGTCCAACTAATATGAAACCAGAACTAAATTCATTTGAAAACAAGCTCTATAAGATAATGCTATTGTCTGAGTGATGATGATTCTTATTGCATCTTATTTGGAGTTTGTGTGCAATCGATTTATTTGGATTTTTATTTGAAATAGGCACGAAGGACCCAGAAGATCCTACTCATCTGCTTGAAGCTACGACGGAGCCCTAGAGCTACCAGCTCTACCTAAGGTCACCATTCAGACACTTCCCTCGTTTCATAACCTATAGACACGCAACTTGCTACTGCTACTTTTATTATTTATGCTTGCTGTTAACCTAAAGATAGGGAGCCTTTTTCCATGTAGCCACTGTTACCTTGCTTGATACATCAGCACCATTATACTACTATAACTAAGTAAAATGAACATGATGTGAGATTGGGTGATATGATGGTGGGGTGTGATAACTCTTGGCGTGTGTGAAGTGGGTGGGTATTTGAGAGCGAGATGGTGTGCGAGATGGGTGGCGAGAGTTGGCACCAGAAATCATGGGAGAGACTAGAACTCTCTTTAGAGTGGAGAGTGGAGAGAGATGTGTGGTGGTGCGCGGCCCACCGCTAAGGGTGGCAACTGACCCTTGGAAGGCTTGCTCTCGCCAAAACCAAGGACCGAGTAGGGGTAACTCCACCTTGGACCTATGACTCGTGCATACCATACGACCTCAGGCCCGGTTCTTAACTTTCCCCAATGGCACCGGAACTGTAGACGTAAGGCGATAGTGTTAAGGGGCGATGACGGTTGCGGGTATAATCTCTCATCCCCGATATACTCGACCCGTGGGGCCCCGGATCAGTCGAGCTCACAGTTCTGAGAGTGCGGTGGGGCTATATCCGCACAGTTTCTAGTTCAGGAAAGCAGGAAAGGTGCCAGAAAGGAAGGGTTATCTATCGGTGTGGTGGGCCCGGGGCATATCACTACTGCCTTCATCCCATCTCGTGTGGGTACAGATGTACAACATCCTCTCGAGAGTGTATGATCTATACGTATAGCCGTCGTCCCCGGTCAAAGGACGATCCCTTGGTGTGACTTGCTCTAACTAGCATGGGATTTCTTCTCTTCTTCCTCGAGTGTTTGGAATCCGGCTGCGGCCGTTGAGGCATGGACGGGTGGGAGCTGTCATACCGCAGATGTAGTATGATGAGTGTGGATGGTATGGAAGAGGTGTATGGTGGTGAGATGTGTATGTGTTGGGATGAGTGATGAGCAGGAGGACCGGTCGTGTGATAGAATTTCTAAATGGAACCATGATATGGTAAACTGGATAATGTTATTTATATACTTGCTTGCATAGAAAGCCTAGAGCCTTTCAATTGTGCCAATCCCTTTTATTATTACGCTGCCGCTTAAGGGAGTGTCTCAGGGTGGCCTGCGCTACTGGCGCGCAAGTTTTGGAGATAAGCTGGATGATGACCCCTTCTTCGACGGAAGGCGATGAGATGGACGACGATCATTCCCATGAGGACAGAACAACTGAGGATCACGGTGCTTCGCTCAAGGATGCCTGTGGAGATGGACCCGAAGACCTACTTTCCGCTGCTAGATTACGATTTCTGCTTGATTCAGTCTTGTTGGACTTGTACCGGCTTAAGCCAATGATGTATAAATGTGATATTATTCGAAGCTATAGATGTGATATCGACTGATATATGTGATTCACGATAGCACTATGTATCCTGGGACTATCGTGAGAAGCAAAAGGCTTGGATTTCGGCATCGCGAAATCCGGGTCATTTCATTAACTGTACGATCTGCCGAGCGTGCGATGCGAGCCGTCCGATGTGAGTTGGTTCGGGTCTCATGCCCGTTTCGTCACAGCCCCATGGGTCACGAAAATTCGCGGTCCGTCACCGTGCTTGCGCGCACCGCCGCCGCTGGCGGCTTCGCGCTCCCCTTGTCATCCGCCCTGCCCCGTACCACCGGCTGGTCCTGCTCAATCGAGCACTTCTCTTTCCTCACGGACGGCTAGGACGGGGAACCCGCCGGCGACCGTCGCTCACTTGCTCCCCTCGTCGTCTGGCTCTGCCTCTTCGCCTCTCCATGGCGTACCGCACGGCCGCCCCCTCCCTCTGACTGCCAGGCCTCTAGCTTCCGCGTCGCGGACCTGCGCCGTGCTTCCCTCCGCTTTCTGCGTGCCTCCCTCCTCCGCTGCGACGGCCGCGCCTCCCTCCGCCTGCTGCGTGCCTCCCTCCCCACTGCCTTATATTTGCCAGGTTTGACCTCTGTTTCTGCTCTTGTCTTTCTGTAGAATGTATTCCTTTCCCCAAGATCCCAGCACCCACCATGAATCCATGACGAGCTCCTCGCCCTTTTCCAGAAAGCAGAAAGGTATGGGACCCTCCTCCCCAAATCCATTTTGATTCAGTGCCGAGAGAACGGCTGGGTAGGCCAGTGGATTTTGCTTCTCGATGTGACTAATGATTAGATCGATCTATTTTCACTTTGCCAGTACTGACCAGGACTACTTCTAAATCGACGGTAGAAGAGCAATTTAGCATCCCACAAGTTTCAAGCACAAGATCTCCGAAAACCTCTAAAATTGCCACCTATCAACATCATCACAAACCTCCCTGCAGTTCCCTTTTTTTCCTATTGATTTTTGGATTTCATTCACTGATTGTTTCCTGTCTACAGATAGATGGCATATACCGATAAAAAACGCTAAACCCTCTTCTTTTCTTGGTCTCTAGTGTTGATTTTCAAGGATGTCCTTTGATATTGGTCATACTATGTGGAAGTGAATTTGAAGTGTAGGCCTACAACTGCTTCTGACTAACTCATGCATCATTCTGCTGCCCACAACCACAATGTTAATTTAGTCACCCCTCTCATTTAGTTATCTTATCTGCACATTGAGCTGAAGCTATATGTTAGTACAGGCTTCCTTTCTATCCACAAAACTAACATGGTTGCCTCAGCTCCTTGATGGCCGTCCATGGCGTGCTCGTCGCCTCCCTGCTGACCAACGCTTGAAGAGCTGACTAAGTCTGCTGCTCCTTTGCAACTGCTGCACGTCACTCTCCTCAGCACCTGTACAATCTTTTCTCCACCTTGCTCAGGCGCAGCAGCGCTATGAATCCCAATGAGCCATTCATCTCTTTTCTTATGACTTAATCTCCATCCAGTTATATCTGATTCCCGTTGTCCACTGATTTAGTCAACAACATGTTTGTGTGCGTTATCGATTCCAAAAACATATGTATACAGGAAAACAAGCTTTGCTTATTATATCTGCACATATTCACACACGAAATCGGCCCCTAGCTAAAACGGAACCGATCGACAAGCATCATGGAAGAGAATGCGAGCGCTACCACATGAAAGCAAAATCCAGCAATCCCACGTCCGCTGGTAGGTAACAGCTAGCGCACCGTGCACAGTTGTATGTCAGAATTAGAAACTGCCCTTGCAGCATCACGGCAACTAAACGGGTCGTCCGTGCCCGTGAGCCAGGCGGCTAGAAAGTAGAAACGGCCGGGCGCGTACCACGGTCCACGATATTGTCACGCGCGTTCAGCGCGACGCCGCGATGTGCTTGGAATTTGGAAAGATGCGGCGGCGACGCCGAGCGCGGAAGACGAGCGGAAGCGAACGGGCCGGCACAAAACGTGGGTCCCTCAACGAGCGGAAGCGCTGCTCGTTGTTGGGCTTGGGCCAGTGTAACAGAACTGCTGTTCCGTGTTTCGAAATGGGCCCTGCAAGCCCACTGCATGAAACGACCATTCCCGACCTCACGAGTCACGACGCTTCCACCTCCCTCAGCCCCGTCCGTCCCCGAACGCCCACGTACGCGCCACGCTCGCCGAGATCCGAACTCCGCGCACACCTCTCCACCTTTTCTTTCTCCTTGGTCTCTCATCCATCCAAAAGGAGAAAGAAGCAGCAGCACAGACTCACAAATTAACCTTTCGAGAGGGGGTGAAATTCGATCTCAGCTCGCTCGATCGAGGAACCAACAAGCAGTGTCGTCGTCTATCCGGTCGATCTCGCATCCAAAGCCGGCAAGATGAACGATGCCGACGTCGGGAAGCAGGTCCAGCAGATGGTCCGGTTCATCCTGCAGGAGGCCGACGAGAAAGCCAGCGAGATCACGGTCGCCGCGGATGAGGTCCGTACGTGCTGCTGGATCTCATCGATCTTGACCGCGCCTCCAGAGATAATTATTGTTGATCTTTTGATTTGGTTGGACGCATGCAGGAGTTCAACATCGAGAAGCTGCAGCTGGTGGAGTCGGAGAAGCGGAGGGTGAGGCAGGAGTACGAGCGCAAGGAGAAGCAGGTGGACGTGCGCAGGAAGATGTGAGCTCAATGCGCGCATGCAGACGATCGATCCGATCCATCCATTTTTGCTGTGGCATCTCATCATCATCATCATCGATCCTGCCTCATGGCGCTAATTGTAATAATCAATGTGCATGCAGCGAGTACTCGACGGAGCTGAACGCGGCGCGCATCAAGCTGCTGCAGGCGCAGGACGACGTGGTCACCGGGATGAGGGAGAGCGCCGGCGACGCGCTGCTCCGCGTCACCAAGGACGCCAACGCCTACAAGAGGGTGCTCAAGGGCCTCATCGTGCAGGTCGGTTTATTTCCTTGGCCGGCCGCCTCTGCCAATTCCTTCCTTCCTACGCTATATCTGCTGTGCAGGCGCTCGAGATCTATCTAACAGGTTATTCTTTGCCGACGATGATGGGCATGCATCGGCGGACCACCACCACCCACCCACCAGAGCCTGCTTCGCCTGCGGGAGCCGGCGCTGGTGCTGCGGTGCCGAGAGGCGGACCGGAGCCTGGTGGAGGCGGTGCTGGAGGTGGCCAAGAAGGAGTACGCCGAGAAGGCCAAGGTCAACCTCCCCAAGGTCATCATCGACGGCAAGGTCTACCTCCCGCCGCAGAGGAGCGGCCGCGACGCGCACGGGCCGTCCTGGTACGCTACTCCCTACGCCATTACTACTAAAAAAAAAACCTTCGTCGTTGCAGAAATGCAGAGCAGTGTTTTGACGACAGTGACGATACGAGTAGTAATGTTTCTGAATTCTGATGACGAACGACCAAATTGAACAGCGCCGGCGGTGTGGTGCTGGCGTCGCAGGACGGCAAGATCGTCTGCGAGAACACGCTGGACGCCAGGCTCAATGTCTCCTTCAGGCAAAAGCTCCCAGAGGTGCGCCGGTTAATTATGCATGGTTGTTTTGTTTCCTGCTGGCACTGCGACCAACCTGTGCGCATCAGGCAGGCGTGCTCTGAATGCTGAACGCCCTTTCTCTTGCATGCAGATCAGGAAGAAGCTCTTCAGCCAGCAAGTATCCTAAAAACAGATTGTTTCTGGGATCGATTCTTCTCTGGAATAAATCAGAATTAGTTGCTCCTGACAACTTGGAACTCGACTGTTTCTTTGTTAGTGGGATATCCCTGATGGCTGTCAAAATGCTAGTACCTGTTTCTTTGAGACATGGTAATTGGTAAACCTTCTTTTGGAGCGCTGGGGCTTAGTATGTATAGAAGACAAATGTGAACAGTGTTTTTACATTTTAAAAAAAATATATTCTTTTGAGACGAGTTGTAAGTATTTGCATCACTTTTGAAATCCCATGGACCTATATATATTATTCGTCAAGGGCCTTTTTTCATAGTGTATATTTTTTCTGGTCGTTAACTGCGGATAAGTCTCGAGTCTTTTCCGGGTCAAACAAATTAGGCCCAGCTTAGCAGGACCCTTCAAGCCCAGGTAACCTGAAAACCGCAGCAGGCCGTGGTTAATGGGAGATGTTTAATTTAATTAGTTATCAAAAAACAAATCTCCCTCCAAACATCATTATAAATCAACCTCTACATTTGACGACATCCTAATTTATTTTCCTCTCTTCTCACATCTAGAGCAATTTGTTGTTTTTCAATATGTTTTTGAGATCTAACAGGATAACAAAGTTTTGAGAATACATGTTCTGGAAGAAAAAAATATCGGTGTAAATGCGGTTTTTTTTTTTTTTGTTGAAGATGGTTGGTACCTTTCCCAAAACTCGTTCTGGAATAGGAGTAACTCGTTTGCTACATCCTCCTAGCATATATCCTTAGAGTTATATAGTGATAATAATTTTGTGTACATATATCCTTTCTTTCCTCTCCATATCACTTATTTTTTCCAAACAAAAATAATCTAGAAATTTATAAGCTTAAATAATACATTTAATGTAGCCCAAATATGTATATAAAATGTTCATTGTAAAAGACATTTTGAATACAACCTTTTGATAGTGTGTAGAGAAAGAATATTATGAAAGACGAAATTATTAAGATATAGGATAAGAGAAATATGTATGGGGAAAATGACTGGACAAAACTTTAGACGGAAAAATCATCGGAACATGTTTCGATAGAAAAAGTAGTACGTAGCATTTGGCCAAAAGGAAAAAGAAAAAACTCCTTTTTTTTTTCCTCGAGACCCGTCAAGCGTCAAGTGGCCAGACCTTATCCACCAACCTCCCCGACGACTGGCCGCGAGCTTCCCCCTCCCCGACACCCGCTGCTCCTACCCGCCACCGTCGCTCACGAGGCCTCCCCACCTCTCCGCCGTCCGGAGACACGCGAGCTCCCCGCTCCCGGGAGCATTAGCTAAAAGATGCAGCCCGCCTTCGCCGCCGCACCGTCCTCTTCCATGTAAGCGTCCGCGCTAGCCCCCAAAGCCCTTGCCAGCGCTGATTTTTTTTTTTCTGGGGATTTTGCAGATGCAGCGTTCGCATTCCAACGGCGTGCCGTCTCGAAGCGCAGTCCACGGTTTCCGCGCCCAGGTTTCTGCGTAGTCGATGGGCAGGTACGATACCCGCTCCCCCCGCCTTTCAGCGCAATTTCAGGACCACTCATCAGAGGTGATGATGGTTAGATGAGACCCCAGTAAGCTAGTGTGGCCTTCGGCCTTCGATTAGTTTATTTGCTGGGAACAGGAGCTCAACGATTAATAGTAGAACAGTTGAGCTAAATGTATGGGTGCCACCGGGCCATTCTGGCAGTTTGCCGAATGGAATTAGGAACGATTGTTTGGAATCTGTGGAGCTCCGGGGTTTGTCAAACTGAGGTGTTGGTTAACTTGGCCCATGTTTGGATCAGCTAAAGATTAGCTGCTAAATATCACTCCTAGCTAGCATTACCTGCATCTAACCAGTCAATGGGTGCTAATAGATTGCACCCCTATTAGCTGATTTCTGAAGCAGACATGTTTGGATGCAAACCAGCTAAATTTCTATAATTTCGGATAGTTAATAATTAGTTGGGTGCATCCAAACTGGGCCTTAGATACCCACAGAGCTTCCC
Source organism: Paspalum notatum (assembly GCA_022530915.1). Classification (NCBI taxonomy): domain Eukaryota; kingdom Viridiplantae; phylum Streptophyta; class Magnoliopsida; order Poales; family Poaceae; genus Paspalum; species Paspalum notatum. The sequence goes on from CM039692.1 coordinate 34,837,210, forward strand.
TTTTTCAATCCTCCCATTTCCTGCTGACATCTGGAACTAAGCCGGTACTGGATGTGTCAGTGACATTGCCAACGTTCCTCGCACGGCACCATTAGCTCTTAAATAAAATGGTGCTATTTGTGAATTCTTATGTAGGTTTTGATTTATGCAGAAATCAACATCAAACTAAGTGATCAAAGTTTGTGTAGATCTTAAGCTCAACGGCAAACTAAGCTGCTCTTAGGCTGATTTATATACTATCTTTATAATTCTGCTAATCGTGCTTATTTGATAATGGATAGCTCAACACTAATGATCACACTATCGGTGTAGCAAAAACACGGTCTGCTGGAGCTTGGTCCTTGAAGGCTGGCTTGTGGGATTCTCTCAGAACCGGGTAAAGTACATTAGCTACACTTGCTAATACTTCATTTGTATTATTCTGATAGGTTTTATGTTATATATACTTAAACACACGCATATATTGATGTAAAATGGAATGCTCCATCTTAGGCCCTGTTTGGATCCACCCAGCTAAAAATTAGCTGCCTACTTTTAGCCACTTTTAGCTACTTGGGGATCCAAACAGGGTGGCTAAAAGTGCAAAGCTAAAAATTAGCTCTCCCAAAATCACTAGCTGGCCAAGGGTAGCTAAATAGAGCTAAAAAAAAGCTGAAAGCTAAAGTTTAGCTCATGGGATCCAAACAGGGTCTTAGGAAATCCCTGCCTTAATGGAAAAGGTTAGTGCCTTTTCTCCCTTTTAGCATGAAACTATCTAGTTATTTCCCTTTATCTTTATTAAACAATGATCTCTCCTGACCTTTTGTTAAGCATAAGACTGAACCCACACATGTTTCTGGGGCAATGAGCATGTTCTATATTCTTGAAATCTCTGTTGTACCATTCAATAGTTTTGCAATTGTGCCATTAAATATATTAATCTTATGGACAAAGATGGCAATGTATATGTTTTTCAGCTTTTTGAAAAGTAATAACGGTACAGAGACAGTAGAGCCACCACCAGCACCACTTGAAGTGGAAGAACCTTTGCCTGAGGAATTAGTACTCCTGGAACGAACACTACCTGATGGTAGCACAGAACAGATTTTATTTTCTTCAGCTGGAGATGTTGATATATATGATCTCCAAGCCTTATGCGATAAGGTGATCTTTCACGAAATCTGTATTTCTCCGTTATAGTCAATGAAATCAACGATCTTCCCTTGATAAATGCATCTATTTTTGAATATTGACCCCATTAACAAATGCACTTGTTTTAAATATTGATCTCACAGGTAGGATGGCCACGCAGACCTCTATCAAAAATAGCAGCATCCTTAAGAAACAGCTACTTGGTTGCCACGCTACATTCAATAATTAGGTCTTCTGAAACAGGTACTTGCCTTGTTGTTTTGGTTATCGAAGGCTCTCCTCTGACCCTATGCATTAGTTGAAGCACGTGTCCTAATCTGAAGGTTATTTGCAGAAATTCATTTTTCTAGATGATGAACAACTTAGTGTACTTGTAGAAGTTATTTGACAGAGGGAGAAGAGAAAAAACTGCTCATTGGGATGGCACGAGCAACCTCAGACCATGCCTTCAATGCTACAATTTGGGATGTTCTTGTCGATCCTTCATATCAGGTGAGCTGATGTCCTTGACTGTTTTTGTATTTTGAGAATCCTAGCCCACCATTTGTACTTACTATATTAAAGAAGGGTTATCATGGAATGGCTGAGGCGTTGACTATTTCAGGGTCAAGGTCTTGGTAAAGCACTCATGGAGAAAGTAATCCGTACTTTGCTCCAGAGAGACATCAACAACATTACATTGTTTGCAGATAATAAAGGTGCAGATTTCAAAATCTTCTACAGCATCTTTCGTAAAGCAAAACAAATTTACAGTTCATGTCAAAGAAGAATAATCGGCAATATTATATTTGCCCTATTTCCTATGTGCCTTTGGCTTACCTCTTCCTTGAAATGTTTGTGTAGGTGCTGCAAAATCTCGAAGTATGTTTTACGCACTGAAATACTGAATAATGCACTAAAAGCACACTGTAGGCACCACATACTTTTTTGTTCACGTGGAAGATAATTTAGAATTGTCAACATATTAAAAAAATATAGGATGTGGATGGAGATCATGAAACATTAGGATGCGCAACACAACAACAGTATGTCTATGGACTACTAATGGGTGGTTCTCATATTTATATCTTTCGCACTTTTTGGCTGCAGTTATAGATTTTTACAAGAACTTGGGATTTGAAGTCGATCCTCAAGGCATCAAGGGCATGTTCTGGTACCCCAAATTCTAGAGCCAGCATCCAGATATATCGGTCAAGCCTTCAAGGGGTTGTACCTGAAAGCACATATACCATTCCGAAAGGGCAATTTCAGGCCACACGGTTCCATGCCCGGATGCATCACCCATACCATTTCATCCTGCTGAGAGGCCACTGTAGTTTTCTCCGACGCTAAATGGATCGGGCGGTCGGCTCAGCTCACGTCACTCCTGTAATGATAACCCAAGCAAAACATGCTACCCCTATTTGCAATGCCCGGCCGGGTTTCATAGGGAGCTCAGCCCACCTGGATGTACTGGCATTTTCCACAATCTAAATGGAAAACTGTATCCATCCACTCACACACAAGCAGGCTGTACTGTATGTGGGGAAGAGTTTGCTTTCCATCTACATCCATCTGTATGTGGGCACACAACTTGAGTCGCCGCTTACTTCAACCTGTACTAGACGTGTGCGTTGGAGATAAACCGGAGCTTCATATCAGTGCCCAGGCTGCTCAGCTGCCTGATTTCTAGCGGTGGCCATTTATTATTTACCTGTGAAGATATTTCGAGCGGCAAACCATGAAAATGAGCTAATCTCACCCGTTGAGCTTGTCGCCGATGTTATGCTAGCTTTCTTGAGGATCGACAACCATTCGCCATTGAATGGTGGTGTCGTCGTCAGTTGTCAGCGTCACCGTCTATCGTCGACGACAAGCTGCTGGTCGAGGTCAGCGCACGGGTTCCAGATCTCGAGCGGTGGCTCTGGCTCAGCAGGCTGTGGGTACGGGTATCCATCCAATCCAATCGCCTGACCGTTCATTGCGGCCGACTGGCTCCCGCACGAATGTATGATCGTGGATAATCGAGCCTCATTTATAATTTTTAGAAATAGATAAATACCTTCTACGTTTTTTTTTATTTGTCGCAGTTTAGTTAAAAATACAATAGTTGGTGATAAACATTTAAAAAGAGAAGTTGTATTTTAGGAAGGAGAAAAGGTGGAAGCAGAAGAAAATAAAGTGGACAAATATAAGAAGAAAGGGCAAAAGTGAAAAGCAGCGATCGACGACTAGCTCGTTGGTCTTCTATTGCCACTGACTAATTAGAAGTGGAGTAATTAATGATTCTCCGTAGCATTAAAAAGAAATGGTTTTTTTTTGACAAGGCATTAAAAAGAAATGGTTGGTTGCGCGTTCTTATCGAAGGGAGTGGCGTAGCGTGTTGTACGTGTCACGCGCGGGATTATCGATGTGCCAATCTACAGGTAATCCTAACGATTACCTAGAGCCCTGTCGCTAGGCAAGAAACGAGGGTCCGGGTCTCTAAGACCATCCTAATGGGGAGAAAAACGTTATCTATCCCTATTTATCTATGTTTCAAATACCTTTCTCTACAGTAGCGCTACAGTATCAAATGGTATTACAGAGAGTCCTTTACTCATCCCCATTAGAAATAGCCTAAGCATATATTTGGTTGGAGGGTCAATAAGAGATAGGATGGGATGGCCCTCATTTCTATGGTGTTTAGTTGGAGAATAGATAGGATAGGACCATCCCCATAAGAAATATTCGCTTCAAACGGGGAATGTCTCCATCCTCTCAAATCGGCCGAACGGGAATGTCCTCCTTCTCATCCGTCTCTCTTCGTGAGGAGGCATCCCCTCGCAGCGGCGGCCACCGGCGGGAGGCATGGCGGCGACGGCCTTGAGCCGTGGGAAGGGACCGGCTAGGCGCGGGAAGGGCCGGCGTCGGGCGGCGCGAGAAGGGGCGACGGCGGCGCGGAAGTCGAGGAGGGTGCAGCGGCACGAGCCCAACGACGGCGGCTGGAGGAGGAGAGCCGTGGAAAAGGAATGGCGAGGAGACCGGCGGTTGCGATGGAGAAAGGCGGCGGAGGTAGAAGATGGTGAATGACAAGTGGGTCCCTAAAACGGTGGCTTACGGTGTTATCTACCTTGAAATCCCATCTTTCCAACCAAACAATAAATAGAGAAGGTTTCATCCTCTTCAACCAAATACTAGATGGGTCCGTCCATCCCAAAAAATCAAAAATGGAACCATTTTATTTTACGATGTCTCCAATCCAAACGCACAGTAACTCAAACTCTGTACGGTGTTTCCCATGCCCAAGTCGTTGAGCTAGCTGAGAACGAGCTCTAGCTCGTGCGGTCAGCTCGCTAGGTGTGCGAGCGGCCGGTCGTGGGTTCGATCCCTGGATCGACCCACGGACCTCACCGGGGCGTAGTCCTCTAAATAAATTTCTCAGGTCAAGCATCTTTCCGTGTGATGCCATAAAGGGATCGTGACGTGCCCGTCGCCTACGGAGCTGACTCCGGTGATCTCTCCAAAGACGCGGTCTTCTATCTGAGTGTAGCTTTAGATTTGTTTGAGTACTCGTGGTGTGTGTGAGTGTGTACGTGCGTGTTGTGGTGTGCGTAGTAGTACCTGAACTGATATCTAGAAGAGAGGCTTCCAAAAAAAAAAGTCGTTGACCTAGCTGAACTGAATCCTAGCTAGCAGAGACAGTGGAGGCATTGATGCTGATGCATCCGAAAGAGCCAAAAGAGGAGAGATAGTACGGACCAACCATCCAGAAGCGGTCGTGTCATGGCCATATATCAGTTCGACGCCTCGACGTGTGTGTGACAGAAGAATACACCAGACAACACGCAGAGAACCGTAGGAGATGGATGGACTCTATTCGGCTGGGTCCAGCAGTCAGAGCATCCAACCGTCCATTCACTGTTTCAACTAACTATAACCAATATCGATACAGTGTCATTTTGTACATACTCAACCATCTACTCGGCCGGTTGGACTCGGTCTTCCTGTGCTCAGCGAACCCTTTCCACAGGTTCTTTTGGGTTTGTGTGTCCGTGGGGCAGCCGTGCACAGTCACAGCAACGTCACGCCACCGGCACGCTAGCTTGGCTTTTGCCACCGTCGTCAAACACCGCGTCAAAGATAACCCACTAGTGTCAGTGTCGATCGATGAGGGTTGAGGGATATTAGATTCGCTAATAAGCACTCACCAGTGCACGACAATACTATATACAAATCGTGTTAGATTAATCAAAGGTGTTTGTAGTAGGCATATATGTCTTGTCTGCTTGCCTGCATTGACGTTTACGGCAGGGTTAGATCATGGTCCATGAGCTTTATTTGGATATAATTGGACGCTCGCTGGATAGTCTCAGTGGCCAAGGTGTAGCTTTCAAGACTCTCGATCACAGGCTAACACAGCACTTGAGCAGCACAAGGGACAGAGAGGGAAAAGGAGCAAGGAAAAGAGCACGGTTTTCCTCCAGCTTTCTGGTGGTGGCGTGGTGCACTTTGTCGTTCCGAGCTTAGCCTAAACTTGAGTTTCTTCTTGCACGGATCTTCTGCAGTTACGTATGGTGCAGTTAAGTCACCAATTTATGGGCTCTACGTAAATAGCGTCTATATGTCAGTGATTCAACTGCACCATACTAGTAGGATCTATATTGCGTTTTGATGCAGGGGCACTAAGAAGCATCATGTGCGTAATTTTTGACTCGGCGTAGCTATTAAACAAGAGGGGGGGGGGGGGGGGGGGGCGGGGGGGAAGGTGCAGACAGAGCATGGCTGGAGATTTGAGAATCGCTTAGCTGCGCAGTTAGGTCAATCTACCATTTTTCGTCCATTGTCACATTGTGGTATTGTGGTATGCTCCACTAGCCGTAGCCGCTAGCACAAAGCTGTCCTGATTACGCTTGACTTTCGATGCCCCGCGTGCGTCTCTGCTGACCGAGCACTACCAGCAGAGATGTGGGGGGTTCCATTTTTTTTTCTCCTCTTTTTTCTTCCCGGAATCACTGAGTCGCCCTGAAAGCTGAAACTCGTAAAAAGACGATTCTGATTAAAAAAACTAAGACAGAAAGAGGTAGGCGATGATCCTGCAGTGCCAGGTCAAGAATATAATGCCGACAGTAGCATGCCTGGCTGATTTCGCCCGGCCGTCGCCGTCGGACACGGGCAAAAGTTTGCCCCTGCCGCCACCGCCTGCGTGCCTGCGCTTCCAAGCTAGCAGATGTGAGCAGCATTCGCTATTCAGCACCGGACCGGCACCGGGCGCGAGTGCCGGCTGCGGAGTTGCCGGCCGGACTCGGCGTGCGCGGGAGCAAAGACAAACCAAGCGCAACGGAGACCTGGAATCTCAAGTGGCCGCAGAGGAGTTGATCGATGCCGGCGCCACTACGCCAGTCGCCAGTGCTGTGTTACATTTCCATGTGGGATGCAAACATGCAATGATGCAAATGCAGTGCAAGCACAGGTCTCCTCTCCTCTTAAGATCTCGGCGTCGTCGTCGTATCATCGTGTGCTTGTTGTACCGAAGCCTGCTTGTGCAGGTGGAGCGCTGACAAGGCGCAACGGTACGGAGTCCGCACGGGGCTGCAAGTTTATTTATTTATTTATTGTTTTCCTCCAACACAGGGCTGCTAACTTAGCTGTACGTGCGCCGTTCTTTATATTCGATCGATCGGTAGACGAAATGCAATAGCCACATGTCCGTTTCTTGCTATATCATGCGTGTCATCATCATATCATATAGGCAATGTGGACTTGCGCATGGTCAGACTGAAGAACCTCGCCGCTCCGCAAGATTCTGCCTCATGTCGCAATATGGAATTATGGGTATGGAAGGAAAACTTCCATTCATTTGGGGACACGTTGGCTTCGATAATAGAAAGAATCTAGACTCGACCACAGCATACCGACGATCTAAGGGATAATAATATCATAATATGGTTTATTCATGCCAAATACTCTACTGCTCTATTTGGAGTGTTTGAGATCTAGGAGTACTTCCTTTCTCTCAAAGTAGGTGTTTTTTTTCTGTTTTATTCTAAATCAAATCATCTTAAGTTTATCAAAATTATAGTATAAAACAAAAGTAATATTTGTGATACCCAATGAGCATTCATGAAATGTGTTTTAATAATTTATATATTTGGTGTCATAAATTTGACTTTTCTTCATAAGCTTTTTTTAGGACCATAGGCTCTTCAAGAATCTTTTCCATTCTTTGGTTATGTATAGAAATGTAGAAATAAAATGATCACAATTTTGGGTATTCACTAAATTTTGTTAACCATATATAGGTGCTTCTGTTCTAATACTTAAGGGGCCAAATTTGGAGATAGTTTGATTTATAATAAATCTAGAAAGACATTTGTTTTGAGATGGAGAGAGTGTGTCATGTGTTGTCTTTTCTCGAAAAAGGACTGCACCCGGATTACATATATTTTCTTTAGAAAAAACTTGGAGATGCTCTTTTACCTCCCCCCCGCAACATAGCAAAGCTCCGATTTGTGCAACAGGGTCGCCCGGCCGTCGTCGTCAGGCGGCGGAAAAGTTGTTGGAGGCGCCCTGATTTTCTGGCACGCCCCTGCCTGCTGCCTCCTGCCCACAGTGAGATCTGTGCGGAGTCTTGGAAATCAACTGGTAAAATGATGATCTGGATTTTGGAGAGCAACAGGCAGGACCATGCGCTGCCAGTTTTCTTGTGGAGTTTAGCGGCATGTCCAAGTTCCACAGGAGTGATGCCAATGCGAGTGCGATGCCGATAATGCGGTCATGTAGCTTTTAGGGTCGGCATGTGGGAATGCAACATGCTCCTCTGCCAAGATTATTGCTTGGTTTTGGAATTTTCAACTTAATCGTGGCTGTGGCCACAGGGCATCCTGTATGTGAAAGTAAACGTGACCGGCGGCTAAGCCCATCGTAGGCCATATGGACAAGAACACCTCAAGATCTCGTACCAGCTAGGCCGCAAGCGTGACGTCATCCATGGCTCCCCAAGATCTTCTGTTTCTTGCGCGATTTTTTTCCACGTACATACTTCAAAGCCGCTGCAGCCCGGAAAAGGTTTTTCTAACGAGAAATCGCCCCCACCACCCTATAAAACGCGCGTCGCGACGGCGAGGTCTCACTTCCGTTGTAGTAGCGACCTAGCAGTAGAGCAGTCTAGCAGCGCGGCGCAGGTCACCCAACTCCGCAAGAATCGCAGAGTGGGCGGCGCTGAAGTAAGCAGGCGGATAGGATCGGAGGGAGGCCGGAGGAGCAACGCCGCGTTCTCACTGTCTCGCTCCGCCCTCGTCTTCTCAACCATCCTCATCCTCCGCTCCACCCTCAAGCGCCATTCTTCCCCGGCCCGCTGCCATTCTTCCTGGATTCCTGGAAAGAAGAGCTCTGCCGCTTAATTTGCCAGGTGAGTTCTTGCTTAGATTTTCCCCCCTTTTGTTACTGTCTACAGGTTCGTCTACGGATGGATGTTTTGCGAATCTCTCAGTCAATCATGTTCTGGGATCCTATTGCTGGTCTTGGATCAGTGTCTGTTCCTTCAAAAGTTTTTAGTGAAAAAGGAGATTCTTTTCTCCCTGGTTCTCTTTTACAGCGGACCCGGTTCTGTTTTGAGAGGAAAACGAAAAATCTTTGTGTCTTCGTCAGTGCTCCATTACCTGTACATCAACCTCAAGTATCTGTTGCATCTGCTTGTTTGGTTGGCATGTCCGTGTCGTGATTGCAGAAGTAGGAAGGTATTATCATCGGTGTAGTTGAATTAATTGTCAGTGAAACTGAGCAATATATCCTGCCACCACGCCCCCCTTTTTCATATTTATTTTGAGCAGAGGACAGCTGGGCCAGACAGGCTGCTACAACTAAGTAGGTGCACTACTGCATGTGGCTAATAGTATCATATCATATTTGCACATCTCATCGTGTCAGGGATAAATATTTCTTTCCCTGATGGTACAAACCCACGTCATGAAGAATGATTGTAGTATAAATCATCGTATTGCCGGGACCGGTTGTTAAGCAACTACTATCTCTTTTCTTTTTCTTGGATAGGAACTGACGTTTTGGAAATTTGCGCTGCCGGGGATATGACAAGTTGCTAATTTTCTTGGAGGGATGGCTCAGTTTGGAGATGTCCTCTGTGCAGTTATCCTGCTTGTGTTGCTCCCCTACTTGGATGTTGCATTGGGGCAGACTACTGACCCTTCCGAGGGTAATTTCTGGTTGCCATATCTTAATTCGTGAAATCGTGAGAATGTTTGAAATTCTCAACAAGATGAATGGTTTCTTCCCATAATGCAGTCAATGCGCTCAGGGCTATCAAGGGAAGACTGGTTGATCCTATGAAAAACCTTAAGAATTGGAATAGGGGAGATCCATGCAGAACAAATTGGACGGGAGTCTTCTGCCACAAAGTGAATGATGATGCATTTCTTCATGTGACAGAATTGTATGATGAGTTCTTGTACTTCTATCTTATTTATTCGTTATAGTTAGCTTCTTCTATCCATTAGTATTGATTACGATGTTCTACAATGAACTCTTTGTTGAAGAAAAATAAACAGACACTTTTATAAAAGGCAGTTTCTAACTTTACTTGACTTCTTGAATCTTGAGAACAATAATATTATCTGGATGTACACATAAATTCAACAATTTATTTTACGATGCTTGAGAGGAACCCAGTTCCAAGTCTACATGTTTTTGGTTCCGGTTCATAAGTTTTAGTGAGACAACCGGAGGAACCGTTGGTTCCGGATCCATGAGATTTAAGTTCCGGTCCACAACTTGGTTGATAATTGTCTAATCGTGCAGCAGTGGTTCAGTGTTATGGTTGGCATATAATAAAATGAAATGTCAATCCTGTTACTCCTGTTACACTACGTTTACAACTCCTAGCCATTGCTCAGGCTTTGTTTTGCTTCAAGTATCATGGGTTTTGTAAAATTTGTTTATTTTCTCACATCAACAATGTATGAAATACAGTGACCTAGTAACTTATTAAATCGTTTCAGTAAGGTTCAAGTTGTTCCTAAAAGCATTATACTTTGCTCCATGCAGACAGTTATTTAAGATGAATCTCACAGGGACTTTGGCGCCAGAGGTCAGTCTTTTATCTCAGCTGAAAACATTGTAAGTATCACTCTGAAGTTCAAAGTTGTTCTTTTTTTATAGTTCCCCTGCATTTGTAAATTTAAGCCGTACTAATTTCACCTCACTATCTTATCACTATGTGCATAAATTCATGATGCCTTACTGGCAAGTTTTCCGTCACAATTTCGATTCCTTATTTCATAGTGTAGATAAGGTATTCATTCTTAATTCGTCGTCTTTGAGGGGACATTTATTCTTGATTCTGAACCTATTTAACTAACTGCTGTTTTTTTCTTGAAGGGACTTTATGTGGAACAACTTAACTGGTAGCATCCCAAATGAGATAGGCAACATCTCTACGCTCAAACTTATGTAATATTTTTTTCTATTATTTTTCTTATCTGTCATTCAATCACTCACAATTTTTAAATGAATTCAATCACTCACAATGTCACAACCTTATAATGTACATACAGCAATATCAGTTCAAAATTTCTTTTTCTATTTATAAGCATCCACCACAATATATGTATTATAAAACGTTGATATGGTTATTTTTCATGCCTTTTGCAGACTTTTAAATGGCAATCAACTCTCTGGTATTTTACCTGATGAAATCGGCAACCTTCAAAATTTGAATAGATTACAGGTTGACCAAAACCAATTGTCGGGCCCCATACCTAAATCATTTGCCAATTTAAGAAGTGTGAAACATCTGTAAGAAATAATAATTGTGTATTTCCACTGTCTATCTACTTTTCCGTTCTATCTACGCTTATTTCTAACCTTAACCATCTTGTTCATTTTAGTCATATGAACAATAATTCATTAAGTGGGAGCATCCCATCCGAACTTTCCAGATTGCCTATACTTCTTCACCTGTATGTGGAACTCTGCTTATTTCCTGTTCTTTTTTCTTCTTATTTAAACTACAAAAATGAAATAGTAAATGAATCTTCATTATCATTGTGTAATGAAAACCTTGCAGGCTTGTCGATAATAACAATCTGTCTGGACCTCTTCCTCCAGAATTGGCAGAAGCGCCTGCTTTGAAAATATTGTATGTACCTCAATTTTCTTGCGATGGGTTTATAAATTGCTTATCACAGAAACATATATCTGTTTCTGACATCTGTATCTTTCTGTTTCTAGTCAGGCTGATAACAATAACTTCAGTGGAAGTTCTATCCCTACTACTTATAGCAACATATCCACACTACTAAAGCTGTAAGAATGAACTTTTCTATTATTTTTGTGTTTTTCTACCTTTCTCCTTTGTTAAGTGAACATAAAAAGTGTTAAGACCTTCCGTGCATCATACATCGTATGATAAGTCAATTTAAGTATTTACTCAAAAGGTAACCTCAAGCATCCATGCCATGGTGCCAACATCCAGCTCCATGATGCCTAAACTTGTACAAAGTTAATAAAACCTGATGAGACTATTTCTTGTGTTACCAGGAGTTTTAGGAACTGCAGCTTGCAAGGAGCTATTCCTGATTTGAGTAGCATACGTCAACTTGGGTATCTGTGAGTACACTGGACCTGCTGAAGTACATCTCAGCATTAGCTCTCCAATTAATGTATTTAGCATTACGACTATTGAATTATTGATTGACGACTGTTACTATGAACGTGGCTCTTGCGATAACTTAAATGAAAAACTTAAGATCAGAGTATATCTTCTAGAATACCAACTTTTTCACTTCATGCAATTCAAGATAATTGCATGGATTTCTTAATAACTCGTTCATTTTTTCAGGGATATTAGCTGGAACCAGTTGACAGGACCCATACCAACTAATAAGCTTGCTTCCAATATCACTACAATGTATGTGGTTATGATAATGCTTCTCTAATTAAGTTAATCATCGATCTAATTTCTAGCCATATGGCAGTGATTTGTCACACAACATGCTCAATGGAACTATCCCGCAAAACTTCTCAGGGCTTCCCAATCTTCAGATTTTGTAAGTGTAACTTGATAAACAGTGCTCGGAACCACTTTTCATTGTATATGTTCTTTTTTGGTAAATGGCTATGTTTATTTTAATTCAAATGTGTGAAATTTCTATACATTTTATTAAGTGAAGAGGTTACAATGAGTTCCGCCTTGTAATCTTCTTGTAACTGGATTCAAATTCAAATGTGTAGTCATTAAAAAAAACTAGACCTCGACGGGAGACTACCCTAGCCTTAAGAAGGTACCAAGATTTGAACCTGGACCAGCAACAGGGGTTTTGAGCCCCGAAGTTCAATGCTCTACTGTTACACTGAGTGCATCCGTGGTTATACTAATTCTATCTAGATCAATACAAATTGCAAGTCGTATTTATTAGTTTATTAAAGATGCATTGGAAAATAAGGTTACATATTTAAAAGTTTTCAAGCTATCATATAATTTTGTTGTTTTTTTCTGCTCAAATCATGTGAAATGTCATTCTGCAGATCACTTGAAAATAATAATCTAGATGGGCCTGTCCCCTCGGCAATCTGGAATGGCACTGGGCTTACTGGAAATACAAGCCTTATTCTGTATGAAACTTTTTTTTTTTTTGCAGCAGTATTTCTTTTCAGATCTAACTATACATATATAATATTCTTTTATAATAATGCAGCGATTTCCAAAGCAATTCTCTCAAGACAATTCCGGCTACATTTGATCCTCCCCCAAATGTCACCGTCATGTATGTGATCACTTATCACACAAAAACGCGATGCATTTTAGATTCCAGCCCTACATAAATGATATCTATAATCTGTGCATACTTAACTGTAATTGTGCAGGCTTGATACGTTTTTTTTTTATAATGGACGATTGGATTTAGTGGTGGTAATGGGTCATGATTCAAATGTTTCTTCACAATCCAAATGAGTCCTTGATGATTTTTAGTTTAAAAATGAATAGGGAAAAAATGATCTGCCACTTTTTGGACCTGATCCTTAAAAATTTCTAGGCAAAATTTGAGGACCCTTCCACCCCTAAATGGATGAGAGGATGCAATATTATTGATTTTGCATCACCTGTCAAGTTAGAGACGTGCATGTCTCCATTTTTTCCCTTTCAGACCCAGATTTTGTGTCTAGTAAAGGTTTGAGACTATGTTGTTAGTATTTGACAACAGTTGTTGCACATCCTACAATTGAATCATCATGCATGTGTGAAAAATAAGAACTACCACTGAATATTGCACTTCTCCCAGGGGCAAAGGAAATGTTCCAATTCCCTTTGTGACTAACTTCTCGTGCAATTATGGATACCAATCACCCCAGTTGTCATTTTTGGCAGGCTATATGGAAACCCCGTGTGTGAGGAAACTAATGGATCTCTGATAACCAATCTGTGCAAGCCCATGTCAGTAAACCAGCAAACATCAGAAAATGAACAGGGATCTAGCTTTATTTGTCAACCTTGTCCAACAGATAAAAATTACGAGTACAATCCGTTATCACCTATAAATTGCTTTTGTGCGGTGCCACTTGGAGTTGGACTTCGGCTGAAGAGCCCAGGAATCACAGATTTTCGCCCCTATGAAGATGCCTTCGAGATCAACTTCACCTATTTGTTGCAACTGTTTCGCTATCAGCTAAATATTGAGAGCTACATATGGGAGGTTGGTCCAAGGCTAAATATGCACATGAAGCTATTTCCAAGTAATTCAAGTTTATTCAATGTATCGGAGGTTGTGCGACTCAGGCACATACTTGCTGACTGGGAAATTACCCTTTCAGATGTGTTTGGTCCATATGAGCTTCTCAACTTCACACTAGGTTCCTATGCAGATGGTATGTTCTCACTTTAAAGATATTATTAGTTCTATTATTTAAAAAACATGTGCTGCAATTAGCTTTGTTTTTAGTTTCCTTTGAGCAGAACAGTACAACGGCAGGAAGGGGAGTTTCCATGTTTTATTTCATGAACTTATTTTTTTAGCAGCATATTGAAAAGTCGTTTCCGATATATCCCTGAAACTTATTGTAGAAAATTGAAAGAACTAGTTCTGGCATTTTCTTTTTAGACAGGTTGATTAGCAGTTAATTTGTTCCCTTGACTTGTGCTTCATTGAACCTATGTTCACTTCCCAAGCCCAATTAACCATCTATTAGTGCTTAAAGTATTCTGTTTACCACATTTTGCAGAATTTCCAAATGCGGCGTCCACAGGTTTAAGTAAAGTTGCGCTGGCCGGTATCTTGGCAGGCTCAATAGCTGGCGCTATTTTGCTTTCTGTGGTAGTTACCACCCTTATAATGAGAAGGTTTTCAAGACATAGAAGTAGAACTGTCTCAAAGCGTTCGTGTAAGTCATTTATATTTGGTTGTATGAGTGACTTTTTTGCCGTGTTACTCGATAAATTGTTCAAGAGAGCACCTGAAGATGCATAGCATACTGTTTGCAGTGTTGAGGTTTTCTGTCAAAATTGACGGTGTTAGATGCTTCACATTCGATGAAATGGCTATAGCCACAAATAGTTTTGATCTATCAGCTCAAGTTGGCCAAGGAGGTTATGGAAAAGTCTACAGAGGTGTTCTAGCCGATGGAGCAATCGTAGCAATCAAACGAGCCCATGAGGATTCTCTTCAAGGTTCAAGGGAGTTCTGCACAGAAATAGAATTATTATCAAGATTGCATCATCGCAATTTGGTTTCATTGGTTGGCTATTGTGATGAGCAAGATGAGCAGGTGAAACCTTTTTTTTTATTATGTATTTATGGAAAAAAAATATTTTTGTCAGCATCCCCGAACTTCTGTTTTGCAGATGCTAGTTTATGAATTCATGCCAAATGGTACTTTACGCGATCATCTTTCTGGTAAGTAATTGGCAAGATTCACTGACAGATAGTTGAACATTTTCTCTTTATTATGCTAAATTGCTGATCAATATTTTTAATCTGCACTTACACATTTTCTTATGAACATCATTTGCAACCACAGCCAAGTCCAAAAGGCCTCTAAGTTTTGGTTTGAGGTTGAAAATTGCATTGGATGCTGCAAAGGGAATTTTGTATCTACATACTGAAGCAGATCCTCCTATATTCCACCGCGATGTTAAGGCCAGCAACATTCTGTTGGACTCCAAATTCGTTGCAAAGGTAGCCGATTTTGGTCTCTCAAGGCTCGCTCCAGTGCCAGATGTTGAAGGGACGTTACCAGCTTACGTCTCCACTGTTGTTAAGGGCACCCCAGTAAGTGAGACTCAATCACATTTACAATGTCAAAACTGCCATGTTTTTTTTATGCAGTAATATTATATGATTACATTTTTACAGGGGTATCTTGATCCTGAATACTTCCTTACTCACAAATTGACAGACAAGAGTGATGTCTATAGCCTTGGTGTAGTGTTTCTTGAAATGCTGACTGGGATGAAACCAATTGAGCATGGTAAAAACATAGTGAGAGAGGTACACAAACTTCAACTGTGGATATGTTCTACTTTTAAATGACAACTCGGTACCTCCAAAGTAAAAAAAAAATGACAGCATTGAAAATCCATAAGCCTAAACTGTGTACTATTATCACAAAATTTTTCTTGTGTTTTCTTTCAATAAAAAAATATATGAAATATGCAATGAAGAACTGCATTTTTTCTTATTGATGTAGGTAAACTCAGCTTGTCAGTCGAGCGCTATTTCTGAAATAATCGACAGCCGGATGGGCTTGTACCCTCCAGAATGCGTCAGGAGATTGCTATCACTAGCAACCAAGTGCTGTCAGGATGAAACTGATGCCAGGCCTTCAATGTGGGAGATCGTGAGAGAACTTGAGCTCATCCTGAGGATGATGCCTGAAGAGGATCTCATTCTACTGGAAAATTCAGTGACGGACTCGACCGATATGAGTAAATCGTCGTCAGCTTCAGCCTCCGGCACCCTCTTCATCTCCTCGTCCCAGGCCTCTGGGAGTCTTAATGCAAGCAGTGGCATGATTTCTGGAAGGGTGACTCCTCGGTAGTCATGGTGTAGTACTCCATCCGTCCCAAAATATAGTTATTTCTATATTTGTTTTAAGTCAAACTATTTTATGTTTAGCCAGGTATATTGGGGAATCATATATACGATATTGAATAAGTACACCATGAAATTATATTTCATGGTTGATCTCGATATATTTTCATATAGACTTGGTCAAACCTAAGACAATTTGACTTAGGACAAACCTAAAAATAGTTACATTTTGGAATAGAGGGAGTATTCGTGAATATGCAGCAAGTTTGTTTTGTAACTGTACAGGCTTACCACTCCCAGGTCCTTTATTTTCTAAATTAGTCAGCCCAATGTACAGTAGTGATGTGCACAGGAACAGTTGACATGGCTTTTTTTTAGCTTTCTGAAATGCTAATCGACTTTATATAAATGAATACAGCTTTGAATTTTGACATGTTTAGGGTCTCTTGGGTGTTCTGAAGTAACAAGGTCTCACCACACAATGTCATTAATAATTTCTTTGCTAAGATTCTCACTTCATATGCACAGAAGCAATTGTTTAAACCAGCATCACGGTACCACACTCAGGGTTAACCTTTCCGATTTGAAACAAAATCCCACTTCCCACTAAAAACGAAATTTCGGACGAAATTTTGCCGAAATCCGAATTTTCCGAACGGAAAGGCAAATCAAATTTGAAAAACGAATTTTCGAATTTTCCGACCGGAAAACCGGTGTTTCCGACCGAAAAATGTTGTTTTCGACAAAAAAAAATGATTGAAAAATGGAGTGGAGGAGCCAAAGAGCGGTCCATATATGCCGCGGCATACTCTAAAATCTCTAAGTACTGGTTGTCCTAGTGGTTAGCAGTTGTTGTTTTGGTTTGTTAGACTTGAGTTTGAATCTTGTTTAAGGCAAATTTTGCTGTTTTTTTTTTCTGACATATCCTATGCTGGAAGGTTGGCTCCGCCCCTGAAAACGGTTAAAGAATCAAATACTTGATATAACTTTATTTGTATTTTTGCATATCGCAATTTATAATATATATCAAATACATTTCACAAAAATTATTCATGAAAACGCTCGATCACACATTAAATACATAAAAATTGAATCTGTCACAATAGTAATAGATCATAGTATTTTTTACGAATTTTTTTGTGAATGGATAAAGTTGAAACGGGTTCCAAATGTTAGCGGGTTAAAGGGTTCTTAATGGGGCTGCAACCAAATTGCAAGTATAACCAATTAAATCACCTTGGATTTGAATGAGGTCTAGCCCTAAAAGCTCACAAAAACATCTAGTTTGTTATCATATTTTTTCAGATTTTTTTTACAATTTTTTTGAATTTTTAAAATTCAAAACGAAAAATTCCGAAATTTCATTTCCCATGGTCTACCGAAAACGAAAAAATTTCTGAAATTCCGGCGAAATTTCACCAGAAAATAAAACCCTGACCACACTATATCAGTGGCAAATAGAGAGTTCTGAGAAGTGCTGAAGTGTCAAACTACTTATTTACATTCAGTCAAGGGCTACCTACGTGATAGATGTACTGTTGGCGCGATACATGGGTTATTGAACACCCATAATTTCAGAAAGAACAGGTCAACAAAAAGGAGCAAAATGGATGACCCGACAGGAGAGTACATGGCTTAGCACAGCAACATTCATTCACCAAAGAGTGCCTAATATGATGCAGACTAATAGGCAAACTACCGTCGTCCACGGAGCTTCCTCCTTTTGGCACCTTTTGGAGGCTCAGCGGCAGGTGATTCTTCCTGGTCAGACTCTTCCTTAGTATTCCCACTGCCATTCTTGTCATGAGACTCAGCCTCTTCTACGCCATCATCTATAGCTTTTATTATATAAATCTGCAATAGATAAAGGGTTGAATGTTAGGTTCATACAATTAGATATTGTTGCTGACAGGATATTCAGAGCCTCATTTATATTTTAAATACTGATACAGGCGTACGGCACGGGACAAAGAGAGAGTATTGATTAGCCTTATTTTTTTGATGAAATTATTGATTAGCCTTATCAGTGCCCCAGTGTAGTAACACAAATATAAAAGGGCCAGCAGCATAAGAACATGGCTAGGCTAGTTCCCTCCCATACTAGATTGATACATTGTTTGGAAATAACAATCTACCTGGGCCAGGTTAGTGTGCGATGTTGAACTAAACAAGCATATGGTATACCTTAAATCTGTCACTCTCAGCCAATTCAAAGACTAAGGAATCTCCATCCTCCAAGTTGTGGTGCATTGCAAAGCCCCTCCATCCACCACTTAGACCTGTTCGGTTTCCAATATATACAGCATCAAATTCAACACCTTCTTCGTCCTCTAACACCATCCTAAACTCTGTGAGAGGCAGATTCTTTTTGCAGAAGCTTGTAGGAAGACCCTTGCAAAGTGTAAAGAAAATATCATTGATTAAAAGTTGATCCTATGTTTTTCACGCCAAAATTAGTCAAACAAATTCTATTGAACAACATCTTAGAGCTTACAAGCCAAAAGCAGCTGGATACATGTGATCGAACCATGGTCTTAACAAACGATGGGTTATTAGGGTCTAGACTATCTTGAAGTTTCTCAGCTTTTCTGTAAGCACGTTGTTGCTGTGCATAAGAAGAAACTCTTCCTGTGTATTCTCTTCCCTGCTCTGTATTCCTGCCACCAATGCGCCTGTTGCATACAAGAAAGTAGCTGATTAGCTGGGTCCAGGCACAAGACCATCTAATTCACATGGGCAAGCGACAAGGTAACCAAAGGCATTACCTTTTGGCGCGCAGAAAAGTATCCAGTTCACCAAACTGGTCAAACAAACAAAAAACATGCCTGTGTCAACTGTCAATATTGGCATTGCAAGCCACAAAGTATTTCATCACATACGAAAAAAAAAAAGGAACAAAACCTCCTCACACAACACATTTCAGTGAGTACTAAATTCCTTACACATCACAACCTTATGGGACCGTAATTGCCAACAAGAACATGAGATCATAATGCAATCCCAACAAAATATAAATGATACAAAGCGAGTAGCGAGTGACCTAAGGCCCTGTTGTTTTAGCTTGCAGATTGTTACAGTATACAAGGTGGGGACACGCAGATTGTTGAATTGAAACAATCCAACATGCGGATTGTTACAGTCCGGACCTGTTTGTTTCTGTTTGCAGACTGTAACAACTAACAACCTCCATGCTCCAAGCAGGGCCTAACTCGTTCTTGGACGATGAAACTAAATGCCCCAAATCATGACAGTGTGTGTTTGGGATACGAGCAGTTCAGGAATGAGTTGTCCAGCCCATACAACTCGAAATGTAAAAGTACACCATACTAGAAGAATTGCAGTGCAGGAACAAAATAAGTACGACAGGAACTTCAAACGTGACAAACTAACAGGTACCGATTTCACAAGAAAAGTGTGCGCTTTGATGGGTACAGCTGCACTACATCTCAGAGGCCAACGAAGAACTCACGTCATCCTTGTAGGAAACCGTGGCCTTGGGCCTCGAGGAACGCCGCACCTCGGTGGCGTCGAACTTCTTCTTCGCCTTGGGGCTCGCGCGCACGCCGGCCTGCAAAAATGGAAATCACAACAAGTCAGCCCAGCATCGCCACACTAGCGCACCGCGAGCGGTGTACTCCGATATGCACCTTGTTCTGTTTCTGCAGCCGCGCCGCCTGCAGCAAGCTCCTCGACATCTCCGATATGCCAAGATCCTGCGGAGAGGGAGAGGAACCCCGCACGCGACGGTTAGAAATACAAACAGACAGATGGATCGATCCGTGGCCGTCTCATCGATAAAGGGAGGGGGAGGCGCGCTCACCTCGAGATGCTTGAGGTTCTCGAGCACCCGCTTCCTGCGCTGCTCCTCGTAGTCCGCCGCGCCCGAGGCGGCTGCGCTGCTCGCCTTCTTCGCCGCCATGGCGGTTCCCTCTCCTCTCTCTCTCTCTCTCTCTCTCTCTCACTCACTCTAGGAGAGCGAGACCGGGGGAGCCAGAAAGCGGATGGCAGTGGTGGAGGGCTTTTCGAGTTCTTTTCCAGAGAGAGAAAGGCCGCTTGCCTTTGTAGGCATTGAAATTTGAAATGAGCCGAGGGAGAGAGATTCCTTTCGTGGGCTGGACTGGAGAAGAGAGATTCCTACGAGCCGTACGGCACTAAACTGACACGTGGCCGTCCAACGGGCCGGGTTCAGGGTTATAGGCTGACTTGGGGGCCCAGTGAGCAGGATCACTGGCCCGTGATGCATATTCTTATTCATAGTTGCTCCACCAATATACAAGTCGTTTTGTTGTCAAATTCATCTACCTTTAGACAAATTTACAGAAACATATATTAGCATCCGTAAGAGCATATATTAATGGAGGCGTTTAGAGGAGATGCTTGATCAAAAAAAATCTTTTTTTTAATCAAGATACGTCTCGTGGTGGATTGATCAAGATATGCCAATGGTGAATATAATCTGGGTGCTTTTCTATAAACTTAATCTAAGAATAGCGAAATTTGATTTGCTGGGTTAACACATACTATATTTTGGAACTGAATGAATTAAGTTATTAGTATGTTAAAAGCTTGTAAAATCAACTACCTTCAATTACCCTCCTAGTTTGAGGTAAAATACTATATCGCTTTCTTTGTTTCAATAGTAGGGGTGCTTCTTTCATCTCTACACAAAGTGGAGTTTGCGCATTATACACAGAGTGGAGTTTAAAATATAGACGATGAGATAGACGAGTTGGTGACACCACCCTAAACCTCTAGCCCTCTATTAGACTCATTCTTTTATCGTTCTCTATAGTACAGTGCATTGTGTGAGTTGTACCATACATGTATGGTATTTATATGAAATGATAGCTTTGAAAAATATGATAAGATATAATGCACTGGGATCAAACGTAACTGTAGAAAACCAGCCACCAACGTATTGAGAAGTGGCACATTAATTTGAAGCTCCAGTATTGCCGAGGTACCAACTCGCAAATAAACAAAGGGACATGTGTTGCACAAGGTGTAGTTTTTCTTAGTGCTAGTTTGGTACCAAGTACAGACAACATCTAGGCATGATCGTGTTGTAGAATATGCAGAAGTGTGTCGTGTCCCTAAAGCCAACCGTATTTAGGAGTACTAATCAGCAACAAGGCTTGTCGTGTCCCTAAGCCAACCGTATTTAGGAGTACTTATCAGCAACAAGGCTCGAAATGCATTGGCATCACCAAAAAATTGCTCATATATATGTTCCCAACTTCAGATACACTAGTCAAAGTATCATTGCGCACGGAGGTTTGAAAGTTTAGACCAAATTTTGTACTAGCTGTTTTGTTTAGGCTGCGGCTTTTGCCTAAACTAGGTAATAGTTCTAGTGAAATGAGGACATTAGAATGCAACAGCTACCTTTCTTTTCTCGACATTGTTTAAGATAAAATGGCCGATGCATGAAACTCGAAATTCGATCAAAATCTGGATGGCTAAGATTAAGCACTAGAGTGTACACACTACGTTAGTACCCCTGTGTTTTTGTGAACTGCATAACCCGAAATCTGAACTGAACTCAAATACATGGTTGCAGATGGACCTGCCAGGACCTATTTGAGAAGAGCTCAGAAAATGTAGCGCCGAAAATGGGACAAAATTGAGATAAATACCAGCATGCTAGCTCACTGTAACAGTGTAACTCATAATTCTGCACAGTACTATATCTCAGCATTACCAGTAACAAATAAATCAAATGTTCTAATTATACAGCCACAGAGGATACACTACGCATAGTCATGTCACTCATAAGGTTAATGTCACATGGGATGGGAGATCAAAATTCACCTGCTAGTACAGTAAAGGATGTCACGCACTGCCAACACCGTCATGAAAGCTTGCTCACGAAAAATTAGGGTGTCAAGGCATGGACTGATTGGAGTTGCTGGAGAGTCAAGCCGGAGGGGTAAACCTCCATAGTCATTGTTTCACTCGTTTCATGCCGCCATTACTGAAGGGACTAGGGGGAGCACCACCTGGATGTGGGCTCTCCTCTCGGAGGGGTGAATTCAACATGGCAAGTTCTCGGAGTTGCTGTCTCTTGTAGTAGTCTTGTGATTCGTCCTGTAAAGCAGGCATGAGAGAATTAGGATCTAGAACCAGAAAGCAAAGAAGTTTATTGTGCTGGGAAAAGCTCTTGTTTTGTCGGTGCTTAGTAGTCTGATTAAAACAAACGTGGTAGAAAAGAGCAATTGAGGTAAGCGCCAGTTATACAAAGCTCTTTATTTGGAATGTTTCAATGTTTTGACATGTTTGATATAAGATGCAGATTAAAAGGCAGAAAAGGAAGATAAGGAAGTTAAGAAAACATCTGTATACCACTGGCTTCAACAACTCTTCAAGGATCTCTTGTGCCTTTGCAAGCCTTGAGTCAATCACATTAGCAGGCAACTCAGCTTCAACCAATATATGGAGGGGCTCACTCAAGTGTTCATAGCCAGGTCTTCCCTTGAGTTGTTCCTCCTTTATGAAAGAAAAGAGCAGAATGGTTAATATTGTAAGCTTACTAGATGTAATCAGGAATCTGTTCCTTCTACAAGATAAAACCCTAAAACAATCAGCCAGTCATTTTAAGATACAGCACATAGCTGTATCTGCCTAATTCCACAGTAATGCTTACCTTACTTGAATCTTTAATTGAGCCCTTCCCTCTGATGAAAACACGACAACCTGTAGAGGATTCAATCCTCTTCAAAGAGTTTCCCCTTGGCCCAAGAAGTCGTCCAATAAAATTGAACTGTGCAAAAATGGTAAGCAGTTTAAGTGATGGTGTCATAATGTTGTAACAATAATAACCCTTGAAAATATGAAAGATAAAAATATACATTAGGATATGTATCTGTTGGCACTTCCAACCGCAAAATCTTCTTGACAATGTAAGAAGAGGGGCTTTGTGGGGGTCCTTGCCAACCTATAGCTCCTTGCGGGACACCTACTCTCTGATGAATGATACATGTTAAAAGTGATGTAGTTCATAGGATGTAATGTAACAGTGAATGTAACAAATGAGCACCTTCATTCACAAAAAAAAAATAGATAATGTGATATTATTGAATAAATAAGCCAAACATAAAAAACAAACTTATTTTAAAAAAATCCCCCAAGGCCTCCTAATGCTTTCTTAATATGTCCAATATTCAGTTACAGCTTATTGGGGAACTGAGCCGGTGTGTGGTTTGTCGCCACAACCATCTAGGTTCCATCGACTCAAATTTGGGTGGCTATTTATTGTCATACGCAAAGCGCAAAGCCACCTAAGTTAGTCAGGCTTTTCATTATTACAACTTACACGTGTTAATCCAGAGGTGAAAGCACAAAAGGTTAGTCTTTCTAAAACTATAAGCCCCCTTTTTAAAACATTAAACTCCCATTTAAGGTAAAACAAGGATTCTTTAGTCACTACCTCTCAGCTCGGCTCTTTGTGGGGAAAGAGATCAACATGATTTTATATTTCTGCTGTCAATAGCAAGTATATATAACATTAAGCGAACACAGTCTTTGAAGCATTTGTTTGGACGTATTAATTGCAACTTCTTTCCAAAATTTTGCTACAAAAGGAGCTAAGTATGACAGACACACTATCACTTCATGATTTTGGGGTGCAAATGCAAGTGTTATAGAATGACAAGTTATGATTAACTTATGAATGATGGTGGTGTTACCCAAACATCCATGTTGTAATGTTCTTGCTGAGTCGGACAGCCCACGTCCATATCTGATTTTGACACCCAAGTGTTAATAAGGTGTGTCTCCCCAAAAAGAACTGCCGAATCGAATCAAACACCAGCATCCGAATCGGACAGGACACCCACACCAATATCCATGTAACATTGGTGGTCAGTGATTTCTGAGAGAACTGGAACTAAAAAGATCGGAATTGACAAGAATATACCTTGGAAGATTGAAAGTTTGGAGATAATGGACATAATTTAATAATATAGTAAAGTAAGAAGGTGAGAAGAGAATATAACACAAAAAAGTAATTGTTGGTTTATGCCAGGAAGTTTTCACATTAAGGAGTTTGTGGCTTAAATACCAGAGATTTAGTTCTGTACTTTGAAGTTCTAGTAGTGTCTTCGATAATTTGAGGGTCAATGGCATTTGCACACTTTTTTGGAAGCATGTTGGCACCCCTTTTCTCTCAATTCACGAGTAGAACAGATGTGAATTGTGATAAGAGTATGCGTATTTATAATAGCTGGATAGTAATTGGTATTGATAAATTTGTTTCACTGACAATATGGCTGCAAAGTTCTTTTGGTGATTGTTATTCCAAAGCACAAACGTTAAAACGTGGAAGATGAAAGTGGACTAATAGCATAAAACCGAAGAGAAGTTGGTCTACTTCCAAGTTCCAACCAAAAATACTTCTGCGATGTCAAAAAGAAAAGCTTCATGGGGCCTATCGACCACCTGTTGGCTTATATCTATAAAAGAGTATGCGCTCTTAGTATTCCATGGAAGTCAATTTATTTTTGCAGCGCCTTGATGAATAGACTTGATGACCGCAGACATGTTAATATGCCATGGATTCTCCTTTTTGTAGAAAGGTTTTAACAGCTCATGCCGTGAAGCGAACAAGCATGCCATGTGACTGAAACGTATCGGTGCATAACCAGCGATTTACCTCTGAATGCATCCCATTCCATTGACTGAAACCGTTCCCACATAAATTTGGCATGGGTGGTGACGGATGTATCTGGTTTGGGCTTGCGATTGGAAACCTCTCAAAGTCTCCGGCACCTTGTTGGCGATGGATATTCGACACCCGCATTATTTCTGGTACCATGCATCGATAAGCAAACGTTAGCACATAGCAAACATTGATGATATAAAGGACATGAAAAAAAAATCACGTCAGTACGCCACTGACACAAAACCAACATTGTGTTTGTTAAGGACAGGCGAGATTTTTCATCCTATGAAGACCCGTGGCACAAAAAACATTGCAGATGGAATCAAAGACGGCCATCGAACAAGTTTTCATCAAGCGAGTCAACACGCAGCAGTATGCGCACAGAGGGGCAGCAATAGAGACTCGAATCTATCGTGACAATGCTATCTTCTGCAAAGAAACTTAGCAACGAGCCAACGACAGCATGCCTTTTTAACAAAACATGGACCAAACAGCTCACCTTGATTCAGCAACCTGCTGCAGATTGGGAGCACCTGCATGAAGGGCCCTAGCTTCTGGTGCTCCTGCAGCAAGTCCGCCAGGTACTGGCTGCGCCACCGGCAATCCAATCCCGCCCAGACACAGGAGGAAAAACAAGGCACGGATCAGACGGGCTCCCCGGAACACCAAAGAACCAATCTTTTCGTCCTCCCGAGAAACCCCGCCCCCAATAACCCCAGCGCCGAGGCTTACCTGCCTACGTCCGGCGGCCCGGCCGGGGGCCTCACCACCTGCGGCGAGATGGCCCTCGCGGGGGAGAAGCAGGCGTCCGTACCGTGCAGGCCGTCCATGGCGGCGGCCGGGTCGGGGATGGGGCCGCCCGGGTGCCAATCGGGGGGAGCCGAGCCGCTACGGACGGGAGGAGGAAGAAGAGGAGAGGATGGAGAGGTGGGGGTGTGTTTTTATCTCTCGGTGTATCGTTTTCTTTTCTCGGTGCGGTGGCAATACCCTTTTTTGGGAAAATCTCGGCAAAACCCTTCCTGCGCCACGAGCCCACGACGTGTTGCGTCGCCGCGGCAGCGGCAGCGGCAGCGGCATACCCTTCCTGAGCGCTTTGCCCCGTAGGGTTTATAAACCCCTGCCGCCCAGGGCTGTTGCAGGATACGCATCGACCTACTTGCCATATTCTGCATTACCGGATTTCCTAGGGATACCATACCACCACATGGGTGTCTGGATCTTTTCTTTAATCTGTAGAGGGCATTGAAAGGCTAGTAGTTAGCATGCGTGTTGGGTTCCATCGTCCAGAAGATGGTAGAATTAGGATTTGTGCTCTGAACATTTTCCCGTTCGTGTGTTCCTTTCTATCAACTTGAATTGTATTCTGCAAAAATTATAAACGATTTCAGTGAAATTGTTGCGTTTTAAATAGACCCTTAATTGCTGACATGGTGATGGTATGTGAGTAACTTAATTATTAGCTGCAGTAAATTTCATATACAACATCATTGCCGTATGCAGAAAAAAGGCTGATAAGATATTTTATATTTGTCTAGAAGATTTAACATACACATATTATTTCTATCTTTTTTCTAGACTAATATTATTTTGTCAACTCCACTATTTTTCTTAAAAATATCCTACTAGAAATCATTTATGCTTAGATGTTATGACGTTTATTTTTTGATCAGAAAGGCTCAGTATATGTCACAATATTTGTCAATATAATTACATACAGTTGTATATGTGGCACGCTACTATAAATCTTGTAGTCACATGCTATCACAATGATGATGATATAGGAGACAATTTTGTGTCCTACCATCTTGTCGATATTTCGATAAAGTCTCACGTTGCTAGAGTGACGATGGGGATATGACCATATTCATACCATGCCAACTAACAGCGGTCCAACGTCATGTTGCGACGATCTAGATGGCAATAATCATGCATATGTCTCACTAGTTAGTCGATATCTGATGGTGAGGGTGACATATTGATAGAGCTGATGGTAGCTATTGACATATTTGTGTCGCGCTAGATATATCTAACGTGGGGTGGATAGAGTTGCTAAAGTTGATGATATTCGCTACCTAGTGTAATGCTAGGTGATTTTACCTCTTTCCGATTGGTGTGTCTCCCTTAATTTGATCTAGCTTTTTCATTCCTCCTCTGATCGAATAGTTCTATGATTTACCAATAGACATCACTGTCCGCACATAAATGCCTTGTTTTAGTTTCAGCATCTCTAAATGTAAAGCATGTTTCGTATGTTACGACAATAATGCTTCGGCTAATGACTGCTTAATGAACATGACATATTTGGGATACAACATTATAATGATAGCTAATAGTTGACTACCGGTAATTCAACTAATACGACGTCTACGATAGCTAGCCGATATCTGTTGGTGAGATGTTAATAGTCCATCCAGAAATCTTAGGCGTATAAGAACCGGCTACCAACGACATACTACTTGTCAAACTAAATATCCGATATGAGCTAGTTTGCCAAGATTGTTAAAGCGGTGATGATGACTAGAGATATTCACTATTTAATATTAGCCATGCCACGTACGTATTCGGCTAACCAATACAATTCTATTCGAACTACTTTGTCCTTGCCCCGGTTTCTATGATTTAATTACCATCGATGTGTCATTTTCAAACGCCTTAACTGTTTTAGTTTTTTTTTTCTTATACCTCTTTTAAAGACTGACTGGGGTAGCGCGAGCCATGTTTGCCGTGTATACGACTGACCGAGCGGAGGCAACTGTTACAAAAGGGGTAAACACAAAGCAATGCTAATCTCGCTGAACAATCCAGTAGGAGACAGAAGTTGTGTGTGGAGGTTGCCGGTTGACCAACCCCACCGGATAACCACTCGCCGCACACACACACCGGCTCGGCGGCCCAAGGCACGGGAAGTAAGGGGCGCGCGCCGCCACCGCGTACGTCACGCACCTCACCCCACCCCCGTCGACCGGTCGACGATCGACGAGACGAGCTAGGCCGCGCCATGGCAAGCGCTTGCCGATTTCTAAATCGGCGACCGTCATCGGAAACGGGGGACACGCACATGCCGCCGCGGTGCCCTGCTGCCGGGGATTTTTCTTTTCCATTCCAGGCGACTGCGTTCGGGCCCGACGCCACCCGCGCGCGCACGTGCTCGGTCGCCTTTCCGCTGGGCCGGGGGCGCGCCACGCACGCCGTGCACGCGGCTCCTGTACGACGTGCCGCCGCGCGCGTGAGGCGGCATAGGATGCTCTGCTCCTGTGCCGGTGCTGCTGGCTTCGCAGCGCAGGTGCATGTTGGGGTGGGGGCAGGTGCGGTGCGCCGAGCACGCCGGTGACGGTGACGGTGGTGGGGGAGGGGAGGGGAGAAGGAGATACGGTGGGCGGTAGCTGGGGTACTGTGCGCGCACATGACGGCAGTCGTCCGACGTCCGGTGGAAAAAGAAAGGGGAAGGGAACGCACAGAAACGATGGAGAAAGACCCGGTTTTTTTTTTCCATTTATACACAACACAAGTGGGCTGACGAAGCCCCCCGTCGCCGGCTGCGACGACGCCCACGAGCGTTGTTGCCACGGCCGGGTGAATGTGAAACTGAAAAGGGGCGGCTGACCCAAGACAAAAAGCGCCATGCTTCGCCTGCGCAGTGTCCTATCGCAGCCAGGGCAGCTCGTTCGCTCGACCTCGGCGCTCGCTTTCCACGCCGCCCGTACTGCCTCGTGGAAAGCAGCAATATTTTGGGGGCCTTTGGCACAAATCCAGGCGCCCCTGCCTGTCACCCACCCACCCGATCTCTCCCTCCTTCTCGCTGGTCGCTGCCAACAGGCAGCCCTCAGAATACTCCAGTCTCGGCCCCACAGGATTCCGCGACCGACGACGCAGCCACGCCGGTTTGTTCTGTCTCGCAGCGAGTTGTTCCCCCTCCCGTGAGTTTTTTTTTTTTTTTTTTTTTGCTTAATCGTAATCCTCCTGTTCTCACACGATCGGATGACCTCGGCGGTCGCTGTCGGAGACCGTGGATCTGTGGGAACTGCTTGATCGAGATAATGGTGAACAGAGACAGTTTCCAGTACAGTAGATTTATTTGCCACGGCAAGAGAAGCGGGTTGCGCAAGGCTAGCCACAAATAGAGACTCTCCCTTCCTACGCTAGTTTATCCAGAACAACCCATGCGGCAAGAGAGGAGTTCTTTATTATTAAATAAAATGAATATGCCAAAGGACTTGTAGCCTAGGGGTTGCAGCAGTTCGAACGGCACCTGAGAGATCGTGGATTCGACTACCGTTGAGAGCGAATTATTTCAGGATTTAACGGCTTTGTGTTCATTAAGTGGTAGGCGACGCTCCCATGCCTGGTTTTTCGGAGGTGCTCATAGGAGTAGGGTTTCTAAAAGCTTTGAGCAAAAATATTTAATAAAAACAACAAGAGATTTCTTTTAAAGTGCAATTTTTGGGCACAACTCAATTTTTGAATGGTAATCACCACACGTGATATGATGGATCACCTAAACATCATTGATGAGTTTTGAATTTTCTAAAGTTTCTTTTGAATTTTATACTAATTGAACATCATAGAGTTTATTTCTTGGACATTATTTATTTTGTGCAACTTTATTTTTTTAGACCCCTTGTGTACAACTATAATGTTATACATCGTCTACACCTTTCTTAAAAAAATTTTCTCCGTTGGAGACCAGGTATGACTTTTTTTAAAAGATATGTTCTATAGAAAAAAAAATAAACTACCATCTAAATTGGTATATTTGATTCCATGTTTTAGATTTGAAAAATTCTAAATCGCTCCATTTAATTTTATGATATAGGTATATTTGATTTTTTTTTTGTTTTGATGCATTTTTTTGCAAAAAGAAACGAATTAAATGACGTGCCTTATTAAACGATCCAGCCCATCAGGCTAAGGCAAAATACGGAGGCCCAAATAATAAGTCTAACGCTCCACGACGGGCCCTGCGAATCCGAAAAGCCGGCCCACATCTTCCCATCCACCGGAAAGCGAAAGCTCCAGAGGCACACCGGACACACACCTCCCTGTGCGGCTGTGCCTCTGTCCATTGGCTCACGCCGCGACCTCCCCCCGAGCCCCTCGCTCCTCTTCGGAGATCTCGACGACGTCGTCGACCCCCCGCCGCCGCGTCCTCCCCTTCCGGCTTCTCCGATGGTGAGGCTGCACTGGCTGGAGGCCGTCCTGCCGCTGGGAATCATCGGCGGTTTTCTCTGCATCATGGGCAACGCCCAGTACTTCATCCACAAGGCCGCGCACGGCAGGGTACGGCCTCGCCCTCCGACCCCCAACCCCTCGCTCTCCCGATCCGAATCCCACCCCGTGCTGACGCCCGCTCCTCGCTTCTGTCTCGCGTTTGTGTGTGTGTGTGGTGGGTGGATGCAGCCGAAGCACATCGGGAACGATATGTGGGACGTCGCCATGGAGCGCCGCGACAAGAAGCTCGTGGAGCAGTCCTCCGGCAACTAGGTGCGGATCTGGTTCCTTAACTCTTCTCTCCATGGCTGTAGCTGGGATTCCCCCGTGGGTTTCCGCCTCCAAGGGTGCGTGACTGCGGTGGAATTTGTTCTGCGCTGCTGCGGGATGACTCTAGGGTTTAGGTTCGATTTAGGGCCGATCTAGGTTAGTGATTGCTCCTTCTTGCGGCCCTAGGAGAGGTGGGAGTTTTTGACCCTACTGGTGGAAAATTGGGCATTTCCCATGTTCATTGTCAAGTGCTTAAGTTGGTGGCATGCTCTGAATAGATTAGTACTCAACGCCGATTAGAACTTCTTTGGTCATTGCAACGGAAATGTTATTTCCATTTCAGAAGTCTACTCTTTTGAAGCACATCGAGCTAGACACCTATAGTTGGCTACTTCGCTCTCACCCTCCTTCCCTGCAGATTCCAGTGAATGTTCAAAACTACATTTTCTTCACAAAAGTTACCAGACTCTTCACATGATATCAACTCATCAATCACCGTGAATTCGTGATAGTTTTCTGTGTGCTGCTTGCCTAGACAGAGGTTTAGTCCATTTTAACACTGTTCAGACGCTACGCTGTGACCAGATGTATCCATTTTATCGGCTGGTTATCCTGTTCAATGGGTTGTTGAGCCCGTTTAGTGAGCTGTTTAGCCTGAAAACGCTATCGATAGGTGACTGATTATTTAGCGTTTTGGTGAATACTGGTTCTGCGCATACCTTTAATCAGCTTCTGCCTGTCTCCAAATTTGTCTAAACTTTCTCTCGACCTCAATATTTGGGTTCAGGATATTTCCGTTCCAGCAGTTACTCTTTTCAAGCCTATTGAGCTAGACAACTATGATGAGCTCTCTGCCACAAGAGAACCTACCTACCCAATAGGCTCCAATGAGTGTCGTATAATAGTTGCGCTGGCCTAGCGATAGATAATATTTGTTGAAAGTGCCATTTTGCATTATTGACAACAACTTCATGTCATCCTTGATCGAAACAATTTTTTCTTAATTGGTTGCATTAGGATTGTCTACAATTCTATGTACCACATCATAAACGATAGTTGCTAGATTACCATGAAGTTGAGTGAATGTAAGCATGCAGCAGGTCCTGTCAACAGATGATTTCAACCCTCATATCCTTTTTCATTATGTCTAGGCAGTATTAAATATCATTTGAATATCTTTTTTTTTTTACAATTTTGTACTTAATATATTTTTGCTAGGGACCAGAATGGACAAGGGAAGAACTCAATCCCTTAATTACCCATAACATTATTCTGCCTTATTTCTATTCTTTTTCCACAAGATCCTTTCCCCTTTTATACATTGTTATTCTTACAAACCTCTCCTGCGTGATAAGAGGAAAACCCACAACAGTAAAACCTAGCTTTTGCTAATACAACCCTCACCCCCACCTACAAATAAAAAAACACAACACTACATGATATGATCTTTTGGCAAAACTTGTCAAAAGCATGGGGGTACAGTCCTGCTTCTGCTGGTAAAATTTTGTGATATGTCCTGTGGGCTTTTAATGTTTCGTTCAACATATGTAATCATTTTTGGGATGATACTCATTGTAGTTGGTTGTTACAACCGTCAATAATTTAATACAAAATCACTGAAATTGTGATGCATGTTTCTGCAGGGTATTGGTCAGCCTCGAACTTTCTTGATGTTGACAAACCTCTTGCGAAAGCAAAAAGAAGTACTGCTTTTTAGTGTTCGTGTACAATGGGAACAAGGTTTATGGTTTTTGCTTTGGAATCTCAAGCAGTTGGGAGAATAATGTGTATCTGAAATCTGTTTAATTGAACAAAGTTGATTTCCGTTGTCAATTGTGTACCCCAGTTCTTTTCTCTGGAGCAGATTCATGAAGAAGACAATACTGTTTGCAGTTGTTGTGGCTTATGGCAAGTACAAGTTAAATGCCCATGCTTTGCTAATGGCAAATAAATTGCACTACATTCTTAATTATGGTTCACTTGACTTTGTTTTCAGGCAACCTTCTCTACTCTAACTTCGACTAAATATATAGAAAAATGCACAGTTCCACTAATCCACCATGAAATATGTTTAGGTAGTGCATTTATTTGATGCTGTAGTTGATACAATTTATCTATTTTTTTGTTCAAGTTAAATAAATTCAACTTAGAACAAATGATCTATAATATGATATGGTGGAGGGGATATTAGCCTAATTCGTTTGCATTAATATTATTCTCCTTAAGACGTCTGCAAAATGCAACCCATGCAATACAAAATTTGATAATTATAGTTCAGTTAATTTAAACGGGGTAGAGCTGAATTATTGAAATATAATTTGATATGCAGAGAGTATTAGTATAAATTGTTTGCATTAAAATTGTGCTCCTTCTCAAGACGTCTGCAGAATGAAACTCATGTAGTACAAAACTTGACAATTATTGGTCATGGTGGATTTAGAGGATCATGTGCAATCAGTTAATGTGTGTGCATCAAACCATCTCAAGCATCTAATCAATATCCAACGGTGGGGTTACAAAGGGTGTTTGAGCAAATTTCAAAGGAAATGAGAGATTGGTTTAAATGCCAAATTACAACCACCATTAGATATAGAATGTATGTTTCAGATTGTTTGATTGCAGTCAGTCAGTGCTGAAGAGCCAAAGAGCGAGGGAAAAAAAACTACTCCGGGACTGAATCACAACAATCCACTTATCTGAAAGAAGAATGTGTGATCACTAGATGTTGATGTAATGGTGAACAAGAGCTTCTTTATTTTTCACCCTGACCAGGTAGGTGAATTGGAATATACATTCATCAGAAATCCCAATAACAAATCAGAGACGGCACAACATATCGCTATATATAGCTGCCTTTCGTCAACCGTCGCTCGTCGTTTCTGGTGACAAACCACCATCCTTGAAGCCCAGTGGCACCGGCAGCTCGTTCGTGTCGCAGCCGCTGTTTGTGCTGAGCATCCGGGGGAGTTCTTCGCTCTCAATTGCGCCGCCACTGTTCGTGTTCAGCGGCGGGTCGTCGTCAGTGGCGCCGCCGCCGTTGGTGCTCAGCATCCGCGGCGACTCTGCAGTGTGCCGAGAGGGCGACTGGGGTGCGGTGCCCTCGTCGTCGGCCGCCTTGTCATGGTGCTCCTCCTCGTCCTCCTCTTCCTCCAGCACAAGTTGGGAGAGCAAAGACTTGCGGTACTGATCGGCCTCCTGCTCCGCGTCGACGTCGTACTCGTCTTCTTCCTCCTCGATGCCGTCGTCGAGGTTGACGACGTCCTGCATGTTGAGCTGGTGGTACTCGACGATCTCCCGCAGGAACCGGTTCTCGCGGGCGTACACGGTGTTCTCGTGCGCCAGCCGCGCCTTCTCCCCCAGCAGCGTCTCCAGCTGCTGCCGTATCTGAGCAGCAACACGAGCGTGACGCATGCATGAGTATTTGACGGCTCTGACGATCTCACCTGACACCATTATCGGTTGCAGATCGAGTTAGGCCGTGAGCACGTACCAGGTCCTCGTCGGCGTCGTGGTTGCCGTCCCGGAGCAGCCGGTTCTCCTCCTCCAGCTGCGCGCACCGCTCCTTGGAGAATGCCAGGTCGGCCTTCAGCGTCTTGAGCTCCCGCTGCAGCAGCTTCACCTTGGCGGCCATGGCGTTCGCTACCTGAGGCAGTGCACGCTTATGCCAGTCTGGAAGCTAAGCTGTTCTTTCTTTCATAGGCAGAAGAACCGCAGAAAGAGCACTTCGCAATTCGCGCTTAGCTTCTAATGTTGCCGCAGCTACAAGCTAGCGGCCACATCCTAACGCGCAAAACGGGAGGCACCTTACGTCGCGAGAGGCCTTGATCTGAGGCGATTCCGTGTCGCACATCATCGGCGACATGTCCGGGCTGGCCAGGCTCATAAGGTTCGCCGCCCGGAAGTCCATGCTGCACGCCTTCCTCCTGATCTGCAGCTTCGGGGCAGCAATGGCGCCACCACCGCCGGCCGTTGTGCTGTCGTCGGCCACCGCCAGGCCCTCCTGCTGCAAGGAGACGATCAATGGCGGCGTCAAGATGATTTCATCAGGATCAAGGGCTAACAACAACAAATCTGCGTCCTGAAACTACGGAATCTGTAAAAGTGGACTCACCTCGAGAACGTTCTTGATCTTGCCCCCGATGTCCAGCCTCCCTTCCGACGATCCTTTATTCCGCGACGTGGGGCTCTCCGAGCTCCGGACCCGGTCGTAGGACCAGCGAGATTCAGAGGGGGGCTGGGAATTTCCATGGAGCGGAGAGCGCAGAGAGAAAGAGAGGTGAAAAACAGATAAGATGAACACGCAGCATGCAAACTGATCGACAAATAAAAAGGATCATTACCTGCTGGGTGCGCGGCGTGCCATTTTCATCGAGCATGACTTTGGCCTTCTGAGCCAGGAGCCCCCAGAACCCATGCTTGGTGTGGTCTTTCATGGATAGCTCCAGGTCGTACTTGGGCCCCTCGTCGTTTAAGCTCGTCGTCGATGTGTAGAGCTGGGTGACAGGGTCCTGCAAACATTTCCGCTTTGATTGGAGCAACGTCAATTCTCGATCAGAGTTCAGAATCGCAGGTGGTTGTAATCAAGGACGGATGAACAACGGAGCGCACCTGCACCGGGCTACTGGGCTCGGAGTCGCCCAGCTGGGGCGCCTTCGCCGTCGCGGCGGGGAAGCGGTCGGCCAAGGACGACGGCAGCACCAGGTCCCCGCGCGCGGCGGCCGAGGCCACCATGGCCTGCGCGGCCAGGCGGGAGGAGCGCTCGGGCCGGCGGCTGTCGTCCGCGAACCGGGTGGCGCGCGGGGACGCGATGGCCGGCGACGCGGAGCCGCCGCCGCCGGACGACGTCTGGCGGTGGTCCTCGACGAAGGTGGCCGACCGCTGCATGCCCTGCTTCCGACGGTACGCCATCGCCGAGACGGCGTCGCGCGCGGTCGCGGGCGGGAGGCGAGGTGAGGGCGGGTGAGGAGGAGGCGCGAGCGAGCGGGGCGCTGGCTTCCTCGCTGTTTCTTGGGTGGAGCGAGCTCCTAGGCCGGGCGTGCCATGGCCGTTATTTCGTAACGAACTCTGCCCGCGTTTTCAGGCCGCGAGGAGGGGGGATCCCCCGATCGGCCGATCCTATCGCATGGTGTGTCTGGAGTCGGTGACTGGCGAGGAGCTCGTTAATCTGATGATCTACGTGAATACCCCGCGCGTTGCCGCGAAAACTTAAAAATGATTTTAGATGAGCATCAGATGACTAATAAAGAAGAAGAGATGAATATATAACACAAAAACAGAAGATGAATTGTTAATATTCATACTGAAACAAAAAAGTCACGTACTATGAATGTATACCTGTACTAAGGAAATACTGTGATTTTTTTGTTGCTGCAATTGTCATGAGATTTTTCCTCTTCCATGCGAGAAACGGTGGCAACTTTGTCAGCATATGGTTAATTGGTTGTTGCTTGTTTATTGTCTGCAGCCTGAGAATTGCCCGTGAGGTATAACGATGCAAATAGTTTATTGGTCATGCCGTGCATGACCTTCTCATCCTTCCCGAATCTCCCGAAACCTCTGCGCAGGACCTCCTGACCCTCTCCCCATCTTGGTAGCTGCCTGAGTTGAATGCTGGATAGCGGGGAGGGTGGCAGCGAGGACAACTCGGTTAGTCGGTTTTCGTCATGGGCACTGTTTAGATCCCAAAATTTCTCTCAAATTTCATTATGCAAAAAAAGATTTTCCATCACATCAAAATGCCGGCACATGCATGGAATACTAAATGTAGATGAAATAAAAAATTAATTGCACAGTTTAGATGTATTTTGCGAGACGAATCTTTTGAACCTAGTTAGACCATAGTAGAACAATATTTACCACAAACAAACGAAAAATGCTACAGTGTATTTTTCAACGCTACAGTGCATTTTGCTCCTCAAAATTTTGGATCTAAACACAGCCATGGCTCTCTCCTTCCTCCGTCCTCCCATGTTCTCGCTCCAGCAACAACGGCCGGCGTGGCAGGAGACCTGTGTGAAGGGAAATGAGCAGTGTGGGGGAAAGCTAGATTTAGGCATCACCGGCAGGTCTCCAGCTAGAGCCGGTGGGTGCAGACATTCTTTTGCCGGCGGCGACGCTAGAAGTCGGTGGCGACGTTGGAGCTCGCAATGGGTTTGCAGAGGCCATGTTGGTATGCGGCGACATTAGCACTCCGGAGAAAAGGCTCCTTCCTCTGCTTGTTGTCGCCCGGTTCGATTGCTATCGCTAGAGCCAGTCAGGTCTCTCATTATTCTTCTCCTCTTCCTCATGCATATAGGCGTACACGATTGCCATCAGAGGTCTCAGTCTATTTTATATGGTAGGAGGTAAAATGAAACGTTGGGTGTGTTTAGATCTCTGAAAACTGGCACTGTTCTGAACTAAAAAGCACTGTAGCATTTTTTGTTTGTTTGTGGTAAATATTATCCTACCATGGTCTATCTAGGCTCAAAAGATTCGTCTCGCAAAGTATATCTAAACTGTGCAATTATTTTTTTATTTCATCTACATTAGTACTCCATGCATGTGCCGGTATTTTGATGTGATGGAGAATTTTTTTTTTGCATAGTAAAATTTAGGAGAAGTTTTTTGAATGTAAACATGGCCGTTGTTGCATTTCGGAAGTTATTAAACCATCATCGGTTTTCTAGGGAAGTGGATCGATAGTGGAAGGATTAATGGAGCGTGGTTGGAGCGGCGTGAACTCCATGCAGGAGACGTCGAGACGACGTGGCCGTACCTGTGCGGCAGCGCTGCGTCGTGGTCGTGGAGGGACAGGGTGCGTGCGCCGCGGCACTGTTGGTGCGGGGGGCTGGGCTGGGCGGAGGTAGGACTGCTGCTACTGGTGTGGTTCGCTGTTGGGCTAGCGAAGACTAAAAGTCAATCAGGGGCCTCACGCCCGTTCAGTTGGTCACTTCATCGTGGCGATCATAAAGTGCAGAACAAACTTCACATGTGTTTCATCTCAGAGTGACACAGTGGAGAAAATAGGATGACGTGGATAGGCTGAACATCAAGAGAATTGAAGTTAATAACCTATAGTGGGCTTTATTTATATAGAGTTTATAGATGTTCACGCACGGACGCGTCAAGAGGGTTTCGATGCATGCAGGGATCAATTTTTTTCTTAGAAATTTAGCAAATTTCGTTAAATTTTCATGTGGGGACTAATAATCATAAAAAGACATCACAAGGCATTTTCTTGCTTACATCATCACCCCTTGTGTTGTCTTTTTTTTTTATTAATCTCCACATACACAGACTTTAGCATGAGAAAAGTGGGGAGAGGATGTGTGGTTTGTGGGACAGTGCAGGGTTACGCGTTTTGTTTTGATATATGCCACTTGTTTTGTATTATTTTGTAGAATGTGCAATGTGGGTGGTCAGTGAAGGTGCTTATAAAAAAATCCATTTTTATTATTTCATTTTTCATTGACATTGGTCAATTAAAAATGTGGATAAGGTTAACGCAAGTGTTTAACATATGTTGATAATATGATAAAAATCTAAAGTTAAATGCAACAGAGATTCATTAACTTATTCTAAAGTTTCGTTTGGATCCACAAACTTAGGCTGAATCCAGCAGCACCTCCATCCTCCCATCCTCCATCACTATTCCAACTACCCTTGTCTCTGTCTACACTACTGTAACAGTACCGCATTTAATTTCGCAGTTACCATACGTAGTCATTGCTGGTTTTAGCCTTAGAAAGTAATGTCTAAGGTCCTTCATGCGTGCAACAAAAAATACATATTAAACTATATATGTGTTCAAAAATTTCAAAATAAAATTTTATCTAATATATACATATTTAAACACACAAGTATTGTTTTTTCCAATAAAAAATTATTGGATTGTACGTAGAGATTAACCTTTTTGTTATATTTAATATTGTGATGATAAAAATTTTTAGTTCATTTCAAGTATAAATCAGTGGTCTGAATTCTCAAACGTCATAACACCGTGGTCACCAAGGGTGGAAAAAAGCGTAGAAAACACTGTTTGTGCACTATACGCAAAATGAAAAAACAATGATGGTACACTGTAAATGCATTTTCCGGTGACCGTAGGCTAAACAGACGGAGACAGACGACCCCTCTGACTGCAGGGATTCCCTGACATCCCACTGTTACTGACATGTGGGACCTATCCAGCCTCGTTTTCTTCTCTACTGCCCAAAGCACTTTGCGTTGCGCTCTCTCGCTCCGGCGCTGTGACCTTTTTGCCCGGCGCGCCTTGGCTGGCTGCTCTTGGAAGCATTCCCCCGAACACCTGCCTTGCGTGCCGTTCCAGGCGCCCCCACAAACCCCAACCCCCGCCCCGCCTAAACCCAGGAGCCCCCAGAGCGCCGCGGATGCCGTTCCGCCGCCCCTCGGATGGCCTCGGCGGCGCGCGATAGAGAGGGCCCCGCGCGGCTCCTCTGTCCACTCCGATGTGGCGGCTCCCCCCGGCCGCAGCGCTCCCTTTCCTCCGACGCTCGCTCCGCGCCGCCGCGCCCCTACCCGCTCCGGTACTCTACTTACCCCTCTCGCCTTCACTTCTTTTTTTTTTTTTTGTGCGTGATTTCCGCGAAAGCAGTCCCGTCGCGGTGCTTGTTTAGCGTGGGCGTGCCACGATTTTGAGAACCAATCACGAGCTCTCGCTTGGTTCCGAGCCCTTGCTGCTAGATTGCTACCTGTGAGGGGTTTATTGGTTTGGCTCCTTGCGATTGCAGTTGCAGCTCAGCGTGAATTAGGACCCTTGTGACGGATTATCTAGTAGTAATAGATAGGTAGTATCCTGTTGTAGGTTTTTAGTAGGCTCTAATAGCATCTATGACCTAATCCTAGGTTTAGTCGAACCTTTAAGCCTGTTTTTTACCTGTGATTTTTGAATTGTGTACCTGCCTAGGCTACCTGGTACCTATGCAGCATGGCATATTGGTATCCGGTGGATTACGGGTATGTGGATACGGCATTTTTCTGAAAAAAAAAACGATTCGTGGATACATTTCACATTTGTAGCATTTCTAACTAAATAATAATTAGGCATATTAAGATTCTGAAAGAAGTAGCAGCTGAGAAGGAACATGAAATTTCATTGCAATATTGCTGTTTTACTCTTCCAATTTTCCAATCAGCCAAAAGGCAAGCCATCTTCATTCACTAATTCTCCAAGTATACGGTGTTATAGTTAACGACTGGAAAAATTAAGGACAACACTAGATCAGGAAGAGGAACACCGAAAATCATGCAACTAGCTAGCACTATCAACATCTATTCACGGTCAAGAAATGACTAGATCCATGGATCAAGAATGGAAAAGGGGAAAAAAAAACACCGGAGCGGCGGAGGTCGCCACTCGCTACTGAATCGCTGCCAGCAAGTGCTGGAGGTTCAGGCCTGTGGTGCATCACAACGCGTGTAGTGTGTGTCAGGGGTTGGGGGTAGCAGGTGAAGGATAATGCCATTGGGGTCGTGACCTGAGCCGTATCGGAAAACTGGCCATGACATGTATCTGGACACACATCCAAATTAGTTGCATTTATATTTTTTCAGATACTCAGGGGGATACGTATCGGTATTGTATCGAGCTCATATCCATATCAGATACATATCCATTACGGGATACGAGGGTCACCTGGCGTATTGATGTTTTCGAGCCTGGTACTCAAACTCAAAGTGGTGAAATGATCTCATAAGTGTCTTTCGTTTTTACTTCCAGAGGTGTTTGATGCACGCCTTCCTCCACGAGGAACAGCCCACTGCACGCCCTAATTCACCCATGACAGTACGTTACTTCCAACAGCGTGGTTCAGATAATGACGATGAGGTCATTGAGGCATTGAAACGGGTTTGCTCGACCAGTGCAAGTAGCGGTGTTCCAGATGCCTCAGCATGTGCTGCTTTTATCGAGGAGCTCTGCAGATCTGGCCGTCTTGTTGATGCGGTTCGTGTTCTGCGACATCTGCATGATGAGCAGATCCATGTCAGCCTGCACACGTTTAATTTGTTACTGCATCAAACGGCTGAAGCAAACGGCAGCTTTGCTCTTTTTGCAAAAGTATTCAGGTATTTGCTACTTTCAAAACTTGCTCCTGACTCAACTTCATATATGAATGTTGCAAAGGCCCTCCAGAAGTTGGATAACTGTGAGTTGATAATGGAGTTTGTAAGAGAAATTTTGGAAATCACATGCCATAGAGATCCTTCAGTTATGAATCGCATTATCTTTGCCACAGCTAAATACGGACACATTGATAAAAGTTTGGTCATTTTTGAAGAGTTGAAGAAAGATCAGATCAACTTGGATGTTGTTACATTCAACACTATCTTGGACATGCTAGGGAAAGCTGGTCGGGTGGACCAAATGCTTCATGAGATGAAGCTGATGGAAGAACTTGGGCACTCTCCTGACATCGTGACATACAATACAGTAATAAACTGCCTGCGAAGGCTTGGTAGATTAGATCTGTGCAAAAAGTTTGCAGGGGAAATGCTAGAGAGAGGCATAACTCCAGATTTGAGGACATACACTGCACTAATTGATTGTTTTGGACGTGCTGGCCATATTGCCGATGCCCTGGAAATGTTTCAGAGGATGAAAATGTCACACCAACCTTCAATCTATGTCTACCGTGCACTGATCAGTGATTTGAAAAAGGCTGGACAGTTGGAACTGGCAGAAAAACTCTCCGAAGATATGGCTTCAAATGCCTCGGACTTGCTAGGCCCTGAAGATTTCAAGCGAAAGAACAAGGGAAGAAGGTTCAGAAAAAACGGCTAAGAGACCCTTGGTTGATCTTTGAGGCCTGAATCCTTTTATTTGTGCGATGTGCCCATCTGCAGCTGCCAGAGTTTTCTGGAACTAGTTGCAATATTTTGCAGACTGAAGCTCAAGGGATTAGAGAAATACAGACACAAACTTGGGATGCAGAAGCTGGAGGGTGAGGAAGGCATACAGCCATTTTAACCCAAGTCATTCAGGTCGACCTGAATGAGTCATTGTGGTTGTGGGATTTTAACCAACGCATGAAATATTTGAAGACCCAGCAAGCACATAGAAGGCCTGGAAGCTGCATCTGGGACTCATTGACCATCTTTATGTAATGGGCACGCAACTGAATCAAGAGTAGCGGGCAAACCAGGGACGGCAGGATTTGGATAAGACATCGTCAAGTATCATGTGATGCAGGGACAAGATAGATTGCAGATTCTGCAATTTTTTCCCCTGTGAATCATTAGGCAGGAACAGAGGCCAAATTCCCTGTTTTCTTCATTTCTTTAGTAAAGTGCAATGTATTAGCGTGGGCTGGTTAAATTCGATTTATCGGAGTCATTGGGTCATGCCTGTGCATTGTGCCACTTTCCTTTTTTTTTTTCCCCCTTCCCCCGGGTGCTTTCATCCTACCCTGTCATTCTCATTTTCTTCAGGAATATGGCACGGTTGCTTCTTCACGAAGCTCTGCAAAAACTTGTTGGCTCTCTACAACAGCAACAGCGAATGCTGAGAAAGTCAGTGTTTGAATTGAATACCTCTAATAAGCACCGAGTTGTTGGTCATGACACGGCTGGACTGTGATGCCGGGCGATGGAGGAGACGCTGATCTGATGCCATGCGGGAGTTTCGCCGGACCCGCCGCTCATAGTATCATCGTCGTGCCGTGCTTAACTTTCCTGGGCCGAATCATATATACATCCATCCATCCATCCATCCATATCGCCTGCCTGCCTGCCTGCCTGATGCATGGTGCCTACGCAAGCAGAGCCGGATGGTGAGGCGAGCTCGGCCTCGGGCGCGAGAGTCA
Source organism: Paspalum notatum (assembly GCA_022530915.1). NCBI lineage: Eukaryota > Viridiplantae > Streptophyta > Magnoliopsida > Poales > Poaceae > Paspalum > Paspalum notatum. The sequence continues at coordinate 34,879,281 of CM039692.1, forward strand.
AATTAAATGTTCTGGAAGAGAGGCCGCCGGACGGAGGAAACTGCTGGTACGGGGGCGCGCGACGACTTGGAGGGTGGGGGTGGTCGCCTTCTCCTGTGTTGTCGCGGCAGCGGTGTGCCTGGCTGGTCGTCAAGTTAGGCTGGATCCTCTGCCCGCGACCGCGGCGGGAAAGAAACGGATCAAGCAGTGTCGGGTGAGCTGGATTCGCGTACGTGATAGTTGATGTGGACTCGGATCGGATCTTCGGATGGTCGTCCAAGTGACGTACTATACGATCATCAGCTCGATCGATCTAGGACATGCGTGTCTCCGTGTCCATACACGGCTCACCGCGCCTACTACTTACCACACCACGCCACGCACGTCTATGTCTATATACGCACCACAAGGCAACCGTTCCAGCTGTGACCTCAGCCTAATTGGAAGAGTAACCGATCAATCGAACGGCTTCCATTCCCAGGGAGGGATGCGTGTCGGCACAGGAGCTGGTGCTGGGCCACGGGGTGGTGGTGGTGCTGGCTGATGGGAGCCCCGGCCGGTGATGGAGACACGCCCCTAGCTCATCTAGCGCTGGCAATGCACGGCGGCACGGGTACGCCGTCTGCTGGGGTCGATCGATCCGATCCGTCGCTGGATCGGCACGGGCGCGCCCACGCCCACCCGTGCGAACGCGGCAGTGCCGCGGGCGGCGCTCGACACGTCGGCGAGGGGCAGCACCACAGCCGCATGGGCGGCGGGGGAGAGGACAGCGGCATGCGGAGACGCCCGGCCGGGGGAGACGCCGAGCGGGCCTTTAGATCGAGCTAGAAGGTGGCTACCTAGGCTGGTCCATGGCCGTGCATGGTGCATGGGCAGCGGTGGTGCCGGCACCACATCGTGTCGTCGTCCAGTCCAATTACATGTGTCTGGATCCCTTGGTCGCATAATAGAGAGAGACTTTGCATGCAATGCAATGCAACCCCGCGAGAGGTCGAACGGATCGGAGCACGGGCGACGTACGTACAGCCGGACTGCAGGTAGTACACGTCCGTCACCTTGTACTCCGCCCGTGCCGGCCACTATTGCTATTGTTGGAGGGTGTGCTGGCCTGCTGTGTAAAGTGTAAACCATGAATAATTTGCCCAAGAGATTAAGGGTGTCAGAGATGATCGATCGATCTCCCTCCAGGCTAAGAATGGATGACGTACGCATACATGAGGATTGAGACGCAGCATCATGTGACACCAGTTGAAATTTACCGAGTTCAAAGCAGCCAGTCTACTGTACCCGATACTTTCCCATCAGTGGTTGCAGATTTAACACGCTAAACGCGCTATAAGAGGATCGATAGATCTCCAAATCAATATCAAACCCTATGAGAGCGACGCGATTGGTTAGATTGATTGTCTTAGTGATGTGTGCTAGCTTGTCGACTCAGGCTTGAGTCATACTTAGAAGATTTAGCATGTGTGCTCATGTTTTTTTTTTATGTACGAATATTAATCAATAGTATGCCCGTTACCAATGTGTCCTTTGATGACTTTCTTCACCACCTCATGATTTGATTGCTTTAGGTACTCATGGGGTAGATTATGCATGCATTCAATTTCAAATTAAGTGATGTAGCATGCGTATATACACGACCGTTGTTCGTGTTCAAGATCAAAATTGGCCATGAACTGGCCTGTTCAAATGCCCGGATTGGCCTGTCCTCAAACTGGCTTGTCCTGTTTATGGACCCACCTGCTCGTAGTCCTGTTTTTACATGGTCTGAGCCAAAAAAAAAAATCCATATATATTTGTGTGTTTTGCGATGGAAATCTCGGTTTGTACGCATAAATCAGCTAAAAATACATCCGCTTTTATCATTCTAGCTCAAATCCCTTCTCCAGACGCTCATCTTTTTATCTTTCTTCACCGCGCAGCGATTGCATTAAAGGTGTTCTTGACGATTTTCACCGGCCCGGAGGCCGCGGTACAACCGAACTACTATCTGGTCTGTCTAAAACCGGCCTCTCCAGTTTATTGGTCGCTCGTGTGTTCAGTGAGATGCCAACAGGCTGGAATATAGCAACGTATAACAGCACCCGGTGTTTTCCCCGAGTCGGTGACACATATACCCTTGTACGTAGTGGTGACTTAAACATGCTAAACATTTCGTTGATGACAACGTTAAGTGACATGAGATTTGATCGTACTCCCGTATTTAAGGCACGTGCTTCACACCGTCTCAAATGTTATATTTTATAAATTGATTAGGCTGCTGGAAACCTGAATATAGCATCGACTCGCCATACGTACATACAGTGAAGTGTTTCCCCTATGCTTTTCCTATATGGCAGTGACGACACATTCTTGTACGTAGTGGTGACTAAACACGCGCTAAACATTTCGTTGATGACAATGGTGAGTAGCATTAGATTTAATCGTACTCCAATATTTAAGGCAGCACGTGCTCCACCGTCCCAAAACTGTCATCTCAACGGAGGAGCACCGTCAATAGTACAGTACTATTGAACAGAATAGAGTTTAATGAAAGCTTATGGAGCAGCATTTTTAATATGCATGTATATTTAATTATTTATTTCATAGATCCTTAATTACAGAATTTTTTGACTTTTAGATATAATGTTTCATCCTTTATTTTATTTTAAAAAATAGTGTAAGTACTTAAAAATATATGTCATTTCTGAAATACTTATGATGGTAAATCAAACTATAATAATAATGTATTTTAAAAATAATATGAATGTTGGTCAAACGTTGCATCCAAAGGTCAATAACCTCTTATAATTTGGGACGAAAAGAGTATGTATTTTTACTGAAATACACTTATATTAAATTGCATGTGTTTTTTATTTTAAATATGCATGTATATTAATTGTTTGCAGTTTTAATTTCTAGGGTGTACACGGCATATAATTCCATCCCCAATTGACATGATTAGATAGAATAACTCAGTTACGTTTAAAAATCCTAAATTTGTATTATTATATTCTTAATGGCATACAGGTGTGCTTTCGTGCTATTTTCACTTTTTAGCGACTGCTCACGACTCACGACTGAGGCTAGTGACTACTCATGCATATGACCTGCGTATATCAAACGTTAACACCTAATACGATCTATCCTTGTAGCTTAAACACGTACGTACTATACTTGAATAGGAGAAGGCCTTCCAAAAAAACAATTATATCCGTCGTTGATTGATTCTATCACCAACTAACATTTGATAAGCTCACCGTGTCACTAATAGTAGCTAAAAATTCGATGATGGACAATTCGTGACGCCAAGACTCAATAAATATCATGTAGAAGGAATAAAATTAAATACAGTAAACCGCATAACCTACTTGTTTGACAAACCTACAAAGTAGCATTAATTAACGAACACACAAAGTCATTCCTATATATGCTTTGTCGCGCTTCCGGTCCTAGTCCTACCGGAGCATATGTAGAAAAAGACATCTCTCGTGCTTGTGCATGTATGGACATGCGGGCCTAGTTTGTTTCGGGGTGATAGCAACTATAGGGTATCTTCCAATACTCCCTCCTATTCCTAAAAACCCATCATATCGAAGGCGGCGGCGGCTATATTTCCCAATCACTTGTCACTTATATTTATATGTGTGCAAGGCTGCAATCGCAGGTGCTATACACCCGTGCCCCACCTGAGCCTAGCAAGGCGAGCGCAAGTGGACTCTTTCTTCGTCCCTCATACCCATAACTTAGTGGGAGAGGAGAGTCTATACTGAGTGATCCTCTTCTTCTAAGATGGGACTAAAGATATTCACCGTTTTCTTGCTCTCACATAGGTCTTTGAATTTTTTTTAGGAATAAATTGAATAGGCGAAACCCATATATTCAAACAAGAGAGGAGAGAAAGAGATAAAAGGTTTGGACTATTACTAATTGGATCTCCTTTTGAAGCATCTAGGTTAACCCTCAAACCCTAGAGGAAAAAAATTAAGTCCAAAAATTTCAAAAAAATAGAAACACCAGGCCATCAATGTGATAGCCTCTACCAATAGTAGCATTAGATAATTCTATTTTTAAAAAATACACTCTGCCAGTATTAAAGACGATCTAAAGTGATCTTTTAAAGTTGCATTTATATACTAACTCTACCATTATTAAAGATTATTTAAAATAGTCTTAAAGTTGGGTTTAAAAGTTTAAATTACCTGGTCTTCCGATATTGAAGGTGATTTAAGTCGTCCATCAAAGTTTTATGTAAAGGATACTGTCATTATGGTTAAATATGATTCAAATTACTAACTAAATTTGATTTAAATTATCTACAAAGATGAATTAAAATAACTACTCAATTTTGGATTTATATCAATTCCTCCATTTTTGTTTGATATATATTTTGTATCTCACTTTTGACCTATTTTACATCAAATAAAAAAAGGAAACAATAAAAGATGATTTAATTTAGTCCACTAAATTTAAATGTAAAAAATCCACATTTTACATAATCTGCTGTGGCGGAACCGCCGATTTAATACGGGCTAAGTACACCTGTCACCATTAGCTTACAGTGTACTTAGACCGTACTAAACCCGGTCGTCCGTCGAGAAGCCATCGTCTCTCGATTTGCACCAAATCCCAGAGGAACCGACATCACACACATCCGACTCACGATGGAGTCACAACAGTTACATCATCACAGGCAGTTGAAATGTACAGTAGATGGACTTAGTTTACAAACCAAGAAGGTATATAGTCAAATACATGTTCAAAATACATATAATGCGGAAGCATTTTCAAAAGATCTCGTAGCGGAAACCAATTACCCAAGTAGTCTTCATACAGACCAACAGGGCGAGAAACACCGAGCCCACCGGTGCTACCCTTTTCCAAGCAGCTATCCAAAAGCCGTCAGTACCTGTGAGCCAAAAGTGGAGGCAAACCCTGAGTACTAATTACTCAGTAGGACTTAATGGACAGGGTTTACGGCTGACGCAAAGCTCATCTTACTAGCAAGTAGGTCCTTAGCCATTGGTTTTAAATTGTAAAATGTTGCCATAGGATAGCGGGATTTTACAGTCGCTACCCTTTAATCATGATTATCCATTATGTTTTAATGTCATGCTACAGCGGGGTTTGACAGCCGCCAGTCCTTATCCTGAATGTCATTGGTAATATAAAGCGCGTAATTTGCATGAAGTAAAGCATGTATAACCATTGTGTCGTATCAAATCATCAATTCCATAACACATCTTGCCTCAACAGCTCTACGTTGCCCGTGTGCGATATTGGCATTCTCACACCTGGTGAGCATCAGCGATTCGAATCGATTTTTATATTCCTAGGAATAACTAGAACATGCCAGGGGCCCATATGCTTACTCACGCGACGTCTTTCCCACATATAGTCCCCCTCCTCCACCTGTCCCATCCCAAGTTCGATTCACTCCCACCTGACTCTCGGGTTGTGCCCCATGACGAGCCTGCCGACATCTCGGTCTCCCCGTCATGAGTACTAAGCTCCCTCGGGCCACCTTCCTCTCAACCAGTGGGTAGGAACGTGTTTCTGTTCTCTGGATGGCACAAGTAAGGTTTCACCGGCCCCATTAAACGGATAAGCATTCTAGCAATGTTATGCCGATCAGCAGGCGAACAATGAACGGACCTTATGCGACTCGGGCGGAGCCATTACACCGCAACAACGCACACCGCGAAAAGTAAACTTTATCTCCGCCCGGTCTTCAATTAATCCTCAGCATAATAAAGCATCTTAGCATAGACAGTGTTCTCTTTCTTTTCGAAACACCTACGTGACGAGTGACATCTCACTCGTATCTAGTCGGGCCTAGCATTTCTAGGCAACTCGTCCTACGTACCTAGTATAGGTGCTAGGGCCAGGGCGGCCGGGAAGTCTAATGCAATTGGTTTCAATCAACTCCTAATGCATATGCGTACAGAGTATTTAAATCATTAGCTGGGAAAGTATGGTCCTGCCTACCTTTAATTCACTTTAATAAAAAACAACAAACTAAGCTACTGTTAGTTTGCCGGGTTGTGAGGCTTCGCCCCAGGCAACCCCTTGATCCCTTAGATAACTCCTTCTTCCAAACACGACTGAGGGGCCTTCCAGGTCGTGCTTGGGGCTTAGTTGGTCTTTTGGATCACCGTTGGTTGAAGTAGCTTCACGCTCTTGCTTCTTGATGACGTATCTGCAATTACGCGCCACTATATGAATGACATGCATAATGTAATACGTGAGATGCATGAGGATTTACCCACATAATTAAACGTGTCAAGGATTCGGTCACTTGGTGATTTATAAACTACTTTTTTGTATTATTTAGTTGAGCAAGCCACATTTTGTTATTTTTCAAATCACCAATCAAACTTTACATGCACGAACTCATATTTCACCGGTGAGCTACTCATACTATAGAAGGTACAAGAAAAATACTAAAGGTCCTATTTGAGCATATTTTGTGTAGCCTTCATTTGCCTAGTTGATTAAATACACAAAACGCATGCATAAGGGCAAACCAGAAATTAAACAGTCGATGCCAGGGCTACCAAGAATCACACAGTACCTAGATGCCATAACAAAGCTACTGGCCAAGTTTCATAATTTTTGGAGTCAATTTAGTCCACTTTTACCATTTATTAACCCTCACCTTGCATGCACTAAACCAGGGGCAAAATAGGCTTTTCACACATCCACATCCTATCTATCCTGTAGATCTGCTCACAAGGAGTCCATAGCCACTGAGTTTGCATTTTTAGGATTTTTATTTGATTTACTATGATTTTTCAAAATTTCAGCCGAAATAAAATAAAAATAAATAGAAAAACTTTAGATCTAGGACTTGTACTTAATTATCCATAACTCCCAGGGGCTATAACGGGATATTTGAAAGACTCTATGAATAGCGCTCGGGAGGAAACATAAAAACCTAGAAGGACAAGGGCCGGATTGCAAAACCACCTCTCTTCTTCTTCCTCTCGCCAGGGGAGGGGGGGCGGCGCGCGCGGACGCGCGTTCCGGCACTTGCGCCGGCGTGCCTAGACCCCGGCTTGAGGCCGCGGAGGCCGCCGGTGGTGCGCCCGGCCGCGGGGATTGTTTTACCCAAGACCTCGTCACGGGAGGAGCTCGGACCGGGCCGGAATTGTCCGTGAACCGAGGCGGCGGCGGTGTGTCCGTTCGGCGGCGGCGCGGCTTGATTCCGGCGGTCGGGGAGGGAAGCGGCGACGCCGGGATGCGTGTGGGCTGCGCGGAGAAATGGCGCACGCGGCGGAGACGGTCTGGGGGTGCGGGGTTGACCCGAAGGGAGTCCCCCACGGCGAGGCGCGTCGGCGCGCGGTGGCAAGCGGCGGCGGTGCGTGGGGAGGGCACTAGGAGCGGCGGGAGTGGCCGAGGATGAGGGGGTTCGGTGGGGGAGGGTCGCGCGGGCGTGATGACAGGGGTGGCATGGAGGGAGGGGTCGGAGGCAGCGGGCGGGCGGAGCTCATAGAGCTCGGGCCATGGCCGCCACGGCGGAGCTGCCGCTCTGCTGCGCCGAGGGAAGGTAGGGGCGAGCGAAAACGGAGCGAGGGAGAGAGCGAGGGGACGGGATTCCGCCCAGGTGAAGAGGGCGTGGGGCGGGCGACGGGCAGGCGTCGGGCAGGGGCGCCGGACAGCGGTGTCGGAGACCGGCGGCCGCGTGGCCTCCATTGCCAGGGTGCCGGACGCTTTCCCCCGGATTGGATGGCCCACATGTCAGCCTCTGCGGGAAAAAGAGAAAAGAGAAAATAAAAAGTGTGTTTCCTCTCATACTGAAAATCGCCATTTTGACTAATTTAGAGGATGAATTTGGAAAAACCCCAATTGAATGAAATGTTCTACTCTTTGAACCCTACAACTTTGTCAAAAAGGACTACCCCATATTCCAAGCGTAAATATGATTTAAATTCAAATTTTACTAGCAGCCCTAGTTTGTGGACAGGGTACTTTTATTGCTTGAAAAATGAAAACTCCTATTTCTAAGCCTTTTCTCCCAAAATTCCTTTTGAGTGAGTTGTTTAGAATTTCAAATCCTACAACTTTTCCAATTGGAGTTTTGCATGAAAGTGGCTGCAGGCTAGAGGAGATGGAGATTTCTAAATAGGGCTGATTTGGACTGGTTTTCTGTGTTGGTAGAAAATGGCCCTAAACACCATGTAAGCCTCAATAGGTGGCTAAGCTCTAATTACCAAAGTTGTTCCCCAGCATTTTATCTCCAAGTTTGATAATATAAATTTGGCCTGAAACCCAACAGATTTTGAATTATAGACACAATGATGTTCCAAGGTTTATTAAAATAGACATTTCACTTTGTGTAGAGACTTTCTTGTTTCCAACTTTGGAAGAATCAATTGAGGGCCAATCACTTCCACTCTACATTCATTTGAAAGGTGGTAAGTTCAATTTCATACCATAGAAAGGAGTAATTTGAAGTTGTATAGTGAAATCGAAAGGAAATTTCAGAATAAATTTAGGGAAAGCAGAAATTTTTGACTTAGTGATTCCTCTAACTAGTTCTCATCACTCTCCAAGCCTAATTCAGTCTTAATCCATCATTAGCTTGTGTCTAACTACGTGTTAAGGCTTTTGAGATCCGGGGGCATCACATCTGCCATTATGTAACATTTTAAGTTTGCATGTAAATTACTCATATATGTCATTATAAAATTAAATGAAAAAGGCCCCCAAGCCTACATCTAGATTGCTTTTAACATAGGCTACCAGAAGAATAAGTTGGATATATAAACAAAAGTATTCAAGTAGATATGGATGTATAAACATAGGTGTGATGCAAAGGGAAAAATATAGATGACAAAACATATGTCGTAATAGTAACCCATTGGTTTACTATAACCAATATAAAATATGAAACGGCTAAGGGGTATTATGTAAACAAATCAACATATATGCAAAGAGAGTGTACTTTCTAGATGATTACTGGTCAGTATAGGTTCTATGGTAGAACTTGTCCACCAGATTTAAACCCTCGGTTTGACTTGTGCTCGCACTATTCTTAATTTATTTTACGATTTAGCGGCTTTATTCTTTAAGTATACATGCATGTTTGTGAACGTTTGCATTTTTACCGTGTAATTCCAAAAATAAACACTACTTTCGTTTTTCAAATGTTTGTCGTCCGGTAGTTTATTTATGGACTAAAAAGCATTAAATTAAAAAACAACAGAGAGGGTAAAACAAGGTTTTAAATAGCGGGCTAAGCCATTTAGCGGCTAGCTGCCGAAAAAGCTATAGCTGCCAATTTAGCGGGCTATAGCCTCGGGCTATTTGGCTTAGCGGAATACCTCTAAAACAGTTAATAGCGGCTATAGCTGCAGCTCAGCTATAGCCATATGCATGGTAAAATGTATGACGTGTGTGCAAACTTTTGTTCATTTCTTTCATCACCCGTAGAAATTCTTGCGGCGAAGTTTCCGTGAAAGTGCTACGATCCCAGCATATGCCTAAATACATACCTTAAGCACCCGTGCCTCACTCAGAGTCATAGTACTTTAATTAATTACCACACGTCTTCTATATAAGCTCGCCCTCAGGAAGAACCGCCGATGCAAGGGAACACATCAACACACATATATAAGAACTTTCTTCCTAGAGAGAGAAGCGAGAGAGCTCGATCGCTCACGGGCATGGTGGCCATGAGTACAACAGCCTCTTCCCTTTCCCTTTGACGATGCTGACGGCGTCGTGCGCCCTAGCAGCGGTCCTGCTCATCGCCGCCATTTCCGCGTGGCTGCAGCGGCCACGCCGCGTCGCGGAGGCCTTCCGGCGGCAAGGCATCGACGGCCCGCCGCCGTCTTCGTTCCTGTCGGGGAACCTCTCGGAGATGCAAGCAAGAGCGGCCGCGGCGGCGGTGGCGGAGACCGGCGGCGACCGGGACTTTGAGAATGAAGGCTTCGACGACTACGGCAAGACGATCTTCCCCTACTTCGACAAGTGGAGGAAAGCCTACGGTACGTCGATCTTATTTTACATCGCGTAGCTTGTTTCAATTATATATTTGTAGTATATATACTGATGATCCTTGCTAAATAGGAGTACTCGCTGTGATTACGCCGTTATTATTCTCATGCAAAATTATTGTTATTGTTATTATTGTTATTATTATTGTTGTTGTTATTATTATTATTACTACTACTACTACTTGTGCTGGAGCGAGAGAAATAGTATCCCATTCCCATCCGTCTCCAAATGCAAGAAATGTTTTGTTTCGTCGGAACAAGTTTTAACAAAGATTAATCTAGTAGTATAATATTTTTTTTCACAAATTTCTGTTATTATATTCAAATAATTTTTCACAAATTTATGCTATTATATTCATATTCAAAAGTACTTTCTCGTAGCTATGAGTTTATATGGTATAATAGTAGTATATCATACAAGTGAGTAATTAGTGGTCAAAATATCGTTCGTTCTAACGAAACGAAAGACGTTCTACGCTCGGGGGCGGAGTGAGCTAGCAGTCGTAGTCTCTCGCTTGTTGCCACCTTCATTTTGCGAATGAGTTCTCAGGAGCATGGGTACCAGCTGCTTGGTAGTAGTAGTAGTAGGAATTGTTAATTACTACTCCGTAGTAGTTTTTTATAGGAAACAAGAATTTGTGCTCACATCACATATATGCAACTCGTAAAATAGATGCAAATGACAACATCAGATCGATCTTAATATGTTACATGTTCCGCACGGATCCGTGGCCATATATGGACGAAGCATCCACACTACACCGCTAGTACCCAAAAAAATATTGTTGCAACAAAGTCACTGCAGCTTTAAAAACAAGTGGGCGAAAACAACACTTACCGAGAGGGGGTGTTGGAGTTTGTCAATGAAGTCAGCATCAGAAAGCAAGCCAGTTACTGGCGTAGTCAACTACCGGGCGAGTCCTGTGCATGCTGCTTCCTGGATCACCATCTATATTTTGAACCATGCGTGCAAATAATGTTTCGCATACCCATATACATGGTACATCACCCAAATAAAATTCAATAATGAGAAAGAAAGATGTAAAGAGAAAAGTGCAGAAGTAATCCAGGTCTGACGAAAACACACAACCGCCTAGCTAGGCAAAGGTAGCTGCGGCGGATACGGATAATAGTGTAGTAGGGGAGCTAGCTGGTGGAGGCCATGTGGTCAAACTGTCCTGGGCATGCAGAGTACGCCGCTCCACTCGCGGCCGACCTGTGCATATGCATGCACGTATTAATCGCCGGCCGGGAGGGTGAATCGGAATTCCTCGATCGATCGGTTTTCTGGGACCGTCCGGTTTGACCTATGGGGCTGCAGACCTGCAGGCTGCAGTGCATGGCTACCATAGCATGGACTCGCTGGTCCAACCATGCCTCCTGCCTCGTCACGGGCTCAGCTAGTTTTTGGCTTAGGCTGTGTTTAGATCCAAAAAGTGGAGGCGAAAAGCAGGCGAAATCTGCTAAAATTTGGCCAAAAACATCACATCCGACACTGTAGCACACTGTAGCACTTTTCGTTTGTTTGTGGTAAATATTGTCCTACCATGGCCTAACTAGGTTCAAAATATTCGTCTCGCAAAGTACATCTAAACTGTACAATTATTTTTTGATTTTATCTACGTTTAGTACTCCATACATGTGCCGGTATTTTTGATGTGATGGAGAATCTTTTTTTTGCATAGTAGAATTTGGGAGAAAGTTTGGATCTAAACACAGCCTTAGATCCTGTGCTAGCTGCAGAAAATGAGGAGTAATTATTGGGGCCAAATTTTCAACTTTCAAATACAAGTCTATTCTTTTAGGACATCTGCAACCAAGCAATAATATGAATTTTGTGATGTTAAAAAGTTAAACTTAGGATAAATCACATCTTTTCTGACGTAGAAGGAATAAGAAAATATTTAACGTACCAACAGCTCTCATGCACAGGAGTAGTACTATTAGCTAGTAGCTATCTAGCAGTAAATTACACTACTGTCAGCCGAAAAAAAAAACATCTACAAGTGTATTTTAAGCCAACGTACAGACTTCTTAAAATACTTGTTGATGAGACCGATCGACCCCAACCACTGCGCCATACCTGCATGCATCTATATAAGCCTGCCCGTGACTTGATCGATGAAAGCTAAGACTGCTGATTAATTAAGCAGTTGCGTAGCAAGACCATCTGATCTAGTTATAGTATTGCATGTCGTCTAATCAGGGTAGGCTTTCCGTAAACGGGTATGCATGCTGCTGCCATTAGCTGTCGTCCAATGCAAGCACACTGACCGATGCAAAAAAATTAAACCTGATCGATCGATCGTGCCCGGCCTCATTCCTGAATAATAATCCTGACGACGCGTCGATCGTCCCCACATGCTTATCCATTGCTGGATCGGTATGTGGTGCTTTGCTACTCTCAGATAGAAACAAGATGTGGCCAGCTAGCTGTGAGCCTGTGCTAGTGCTACCTATATGCTATATCTCTGCATGAACTAACTGACCATAGCGATAAGTGTGAACATATATTAGGTGCCATACGGCAACCGCATATATGTATATGTATGACTATATGAGCCTGTGACACTACTATTATCTCGATACGCATCTGATGTAATAAATGTGTGCTGTATATAGAGGAATATAGATAGGATTCCTCCGGTTTCGTTCGGTGCGGATGCCAATGCCATGCATGCATGTATGTTCGTTGAAGAAGAGAAGTAGAATACTATAGGTACTATAGGTAGTACTCGCTGACGATGTAGTTTTCTTCTCCTCTCCATTATTGATATGTTACAATTCAACAACAGAACAGCTGCTAGCTACATGTATGTGCAGTCGGAAAACTGGTGCATGCATTATGATGATGATATATAGTATATCTAGTTGACTTGTTGGGATAAAGATAATAATGGCGCCGTCGCTCATATGTGAATTATTCAACCTGAATTAATTAATTGTGGAGAAGAGTATATAACTATTTCATTTTTTTCGTCAACGTATTAGCTTGCAAAATAACTAGTATAATTAATATAGCACTGTCCCATTTTCTTTTTCCATGTCAAGTGTCTTGATGAAAACTTAATTAGCTTGGAGCATTGTTTATACTATTATTTATATACACATGTCGTGTATGTGAAGACTTGTTTCCATCTCTTTCATTCACGCATGGTGCTAAATGGCTTGCTATCTAGGACTCTTGATCTCTTCTTCAAACCGGTTTAATTAATTAGGCAAGTTATTCTCCATCATACACGATCGATGTGGACTTGGAAACATTAATTTTATGATGTGGTGTACGTAACGTAGGATGTGATAGCAACAGTATTGTTCCGGCCTGATTTATATTAATAAACTGAAGAACAATAATATAGGATAATTTCTGGTAGCTACTAGCTAACTTGTACTGTGTGCTTCTCCACTAGCTCAAGTAAAGCCCTTCCGATTTGACCAGCATAAACATAAACACAGTACTGCAGGTAAACTATCCTTCAAGTCAGTCTTAAACTAATAAACTACTACCACATCACAAACTAATCAAGCAACACACTCCTCCCATCGCCCCAATTATATATATTCGTTCCTTCCCTCTCAAGTCACCAAAAATAATAACATAATGAATCTAGCAAATTATCTACTACTAACATGGATGCCCCTATCAATAAATAATCGCCCAATTGACTTGTAGTATTTATGACCAAGTAAAATAACAGCAAATTGTTAGTCGTATAGACCCCAAGTACTGGCTCATCTCCTCAAACAGCACACCACCGGCTTCAAATAATTCAACGACTAATCCAGCTGCTACAGGTCCATATGGATGGATGGGTTCAGTTTCCCAGTACATCGGCCACTGCTATACCTCCCCTACAGTGCCATTGACTGGGCCATCAGCCCTAATAGCCCTCCAGTAGCGCAGGGCTCCTAGTCCTAGTGCTAGCACGTAGTCACCAGCTAGCTAATAGCCCTCGCTGATCCGATCCTAGTCGTCCTAGCTTAGCATTAGCTGCAGAGGAAAGCAGGACCATGCATGGGAGCACATTGCAGAGCTTGCACAGACTGTGGAGGTAGTACATACTGTACTGCACCAACCATGCATGATCGATCGCCTGTGCTGATGGTGACATGCCTTAATAAGCGCCTTAATTAATAATTAGGAGTGTCATTAATCAGCGCGCGCCTCCTCACTCGTACTTCACCACACGTCTTTCTTCTATATAAGCTCGCCCAGACACCGAGCGCACACATCACACGCACAGCAAGAACTTTCTTCTTCTTCCCAGAGAGAGAATCGAGAGAGACAGAGAGAGGTCGCGCATGGTGGTGTCCATGGCGTACGTCACCAGTAGCCTCTTCTTCCCTTTCCCTTCGGCGCCGGCGACGACTCTGCTGCTGATGGGGTCTGTCGCGGCGTTCCTGATGCTCGTCGGCGCCATTTCCGCGTGGCTGCAGCGGCCGCGCCGCGTGGCGGAGGCCTTCCGGCGGCAGGGCGTGGACGGCCCGCCGCCGTCGTCGTTCCTCTCGGGGAACCTCCACGAGATGCAGGCGAGGGCGGCAGCCGCGGCGGTGGCGGAGACGACGACCGGCGGCCGGGATTTCGAGAATGAAGGCTTCGACGACTACTGCAAGCGGATCTTCCCCTACTTCGACAAGTGGAGGAAAGCCTACGGTACGCGCGTCTCCGTACTACGTCGCAACGATCCATCCAACTTATATATTATACCGAGCGCGCGCTCGTCTTGTTGTCGTTATTGTTCGTACGTAGTCAGAGGAAAGGGGGATCATGATGCTCATATATGCAGACATGCATGCAGCGCTTGCATGTCCAGGCTGCCTCCTGTGGCTGGGTACTGCACCAAGTTGGTGACCAACCATGCATCATAGGAGTATTAACAGTACAGTTTCACAGAGACCCGTAACCCTCAGATTTTAATTTACAGACTGGGTTTTAATTTGGACGATCCAAACACGTACGTACATCGATCCTTGACGATCGATTCTCTCCTACAAGTTAGTATGTCTGTCTAGCTCAACCACATATGGATCCGACGATGCAAATGGCCCTTTTTTCTTCTTCTTCTTCTTCTTCTTCATCATCATCGTCTGATATATTATTAGCTACAGCAGCAGCTAGCTCTCCGCCTTTCCCAGTATAGGCTGAATGAACATGTGGCCGGCCTCACCGGCCAGGGTGTGGTTGCGCATGCCCATCTGTACTGTACGGCAGTGTCTCACCGCTTGCACATACCAGTACCAGCTACCAGGTGGTTATTAGCCAGCTAGTGGCAAGCATCGCGGAGAGCCGGAGATTGATCATGCATGTACATATACTAGCACTTGGTTCCATTATTTCCTCAAGAAGAATAATCGATGTTTCGGGAGATCATCGATCATCGGTAAGGTAACTATTTGCGCGCGATCGAGACCAGTAGAGTAGTGCAAGTGTGCAACAACCTCTGCAGCCTGCTAGTAGGCTGTAGGGGTATATAGGCACTAGCCTGACTGATGAGTCAGCAGAGCTCCAGAGGAATTTTGGGGGGCGTCCGTACGAGGTGGATCTCGTATGATCGCGAGTGGCTTGGCTTGTCATCGACAGGCAACGGCCTCGACACGCCGGCCGCGGCCGGGCCAGCGGCTAGCAGCCGGCCAACTGGGCGATCGAGTCCCTTTCGCCGCCTGCGAAATAGTAATATAATAATACATGCACCGATGCACCCACGGCCGGTGAAAAAAGGGTGTGAGGAGAGATCGCCGTACGTACGTGGTCGTCGGCGGCGGCGGCGACGTGACGTACGGCGCGTGACGAGGAGCGCCGCCCCGGTGGCAGGTGGCCGCCGGCCGGCCGTCCCTGTTCGATTGGTGGTACGGTGGCAGCAAATCAAAGCAACGGCCTCCGGCCCCGTCCCTCTCCTCCTCACCGCTAGCTGCTCCTGCTCGTGCGCTGCCGCCGCACGTACCGACGCACGTACGGCGACCGTGACCACACGACAGGGCCAGCTAACCGCACGCGCTGCTGTCGCGCACACGTACATAGATATGCAACGTACGTGATGGTGACGATGGGCGAGCGTTGCTCGATCTGCTGACGATGTCGGCGGCGGCCGGCGGGAAGGGGGGCGCGGCGGCGTTCACGTCGTCGCATGTGCTGCGCAGCACCACACCACCGCCGAGTCTCCGGTGGTGGAATCCGTTCACTGGTTAGTAAACTCAGCAGTCAAGATTCGGCTGGTGGGACGAATCTCCGCCGGGTAGGCAGGCAGGCCCTCGGTCTCCTATTCTGATCCTTGCTTGGGGGGTGTGCGTGGGAGAGGATCTTCTTGCCCTCCCAGTTGGCCGGGTCCACGCTGGGGTATACAGTTTACTTGCAGCTTTGACCAGAGTTTCCTGGTTTTTAATAAGTTTATAAAAAAAAAATACAGCAGCATCTATAAAAAGATACACCAACATCTATAGTATGGATATATCAAGTCATTCTTTCTTTTACATCGCCCCCTTGTAATATACTACGTACGTATTTGCTCGCCTCCTACTGTTTATACATGCTCTTAGTTAATTAGCAGCACCAAAGTCCTTTTTCCCCGTCCTGACAATCATTTGGGTCATGGCTCACGGCCCACAGAAGAAAATGGCACGTCTCAGCCCAAAAAGAAAAACGGGCCGAAATAGCCACCGCACGCACGGCCCAGAAAGCCCCAACGTGACGACTTCATCATCCAGCCCAAGAGCCACTGACTGACTGACCCCCGCGCGCGCTTTTTTGTCTTGTGGTTGTGCAGGCGAGACGTACCTGTACTGGCTGCGCCGGCGGCCGGCGCTGTACGTGTCGGACCCGGAGCTGATCCGCGAGATCGGGCGGTGCGTGTCGCTGGACATGGGCAAGCCCATGTACCTGCAGAAGGGGCAGGAGCCGCTCTTCGGCCGCGGCGTCCTCAAGGCCAACGGCGCCGACTGGCATCGCCAGCGCAAGCTCATCGCCCCCGAGTTCTACATGGCCAAGGTCAAGGTAATTAACAACTGCTCGGGTCCCGTCGGCCATGCATGGTGCACGCACGGCACAGGGTTCTCATTGGTCTGCGCTGCGCCCCCGGCTGAAGCAGGGCATGGTGGACCTGATGGTGGACGCGGCGGTGCCGCTGCTGCGGTCGTGGGAGGACATGGTGGCGGGCGCCCCGGGCGGCGTCGCGGAGATCGGCGTGGACGACGACATCCGGAGCTTCTCCTTCGACGTCATCTCCCGGGCCTGCTTCGGCGGCGACTACTCCAGGGGGCGGGAGATCTTCCTCCGGCTGCGGGCGCTGTCGGGGCTCATGTCCGAGACCAGCAGCGTCATCTTCACCATCCCCTCGCTCAGGCACCTGCCCACGGAGAAGAACCGCAGGATCTGGAGGCTCACGCACGAGATCCGGTCGCTCATCCTGCAGCTCGCGGCCGAGCGCCGCAAGGCATCGGCGGCGGCGTCGCACGCCGACGACTTCCTGGGCTCCATCATCGACAGCAGCCGCGGCCAGCCGCGCGCCGACGACTTCGTGGTGGACAACTGCAAGAACATCTTCTTCGCGGGGCACGAGACGAGCGCCGTCACCGCGACGTGGTGCCTCATGCTCCTCGCGGCGCACCCCGAGTGGCAGCGCCGCGCGCGCGCCGAGGTGCTCGACGTGCTGGTCGGCGTGGCGCCGGACTTCGACGCGGTGGCCAGGATGCGGACGCTGCACGCGGTGGTGCTGGAGACGCTGCGCCTCTTCCCGCCCTCCTCCTTCGTGGTGCGCGAGACGTTCCGGGACATGCAGCTCGGCCGGCTGACCGCGCCCAGGGGCACCTACCTCTTCGTGCCCGTCTCCACCATGCACCACGACGCCGCCGTCTGGGGCCCCACCGCGCGCCGCTTCGACCCGGACAGGTTCCGCGACGGCGTCGCCGCCGCGTGCAAGCACCCGCAGGCCTTCATGCCCTTCGGCCTCGGCGCGCGCACCTGCCTCGGCCAGAACCTCGCGCTCGTCGAGGTCAAGGCGCTCGTCGCGCTCGTCCTCAAGCGCTTCTCGCTCGCGCTGTCGCCCGAGTACAGGCACGCACCCGCGTTCAGGTTCATCATCGAGCCCGAGTTCGGGCTGCGCCTCCTCGTCCGCCGCCTCGACCTCGACCACGACCACCAACAAGGCCACTGAGTCTGATAGTACCAATTGCTCCACCCATCGAGCAAGCACATACTACTACTACTAAGTATACTATTAGATGTTGAACAAGTGTTTGGAGCTGCGTTTCTTTTGTAAAGACGTAATACACTAGCTAACACGTGCGTGAAAAAAAGAGAGGAAAGATTTCCACAGCACCGATGAACACTTATTAGTAAGCAATAATAACAAGATTATATACGTACATGAAGGATGGTAGTACTAGTATTACCGAACAACTCTTGTCGCTGCTACAATAATTAACTGACAGCCGACTACGTACATGAGTTTCAGTGTGCAGATAACGTATCTTCTTGTTTCAGTTGCTTAATTAATTGGCATCAACTATTCAATACTCCACTGATCTGCATTTTGCAACACAGAAAATTCGCGGAAAAACAGTGAATTCACTCCCGGATTTTAGATAGCGGTTGGTGAATTTCGTGAACCTCGCCGGATGACCTCTGCTAGCTGACTAGCTCCAACATCCTGAGATCTCCAACAACAAAACAAGATGAAAAGAAAAAAAAAGTCTCAGAGAGATCACATCAGGGAAAAGGACGGTTTCTTGGAGAGGCTCTCTCACTTGACACCTACGAGATCTTGGTGTGTTCATCTCGCGCTCATGCTCTTATGCTATAGGCGTTTGGTTGAGTGAACAACCTACGACAGGGACGCCTATGACTCGTGTCCTCTGCTTTTCTGCTCTGCGGCACTAATAAAACCCCTCTGGTTGCTCGGTTAAAATCACGAAAGCGGAGTGGAGATCGTGACAAATTCGACGTCTTGCGCATCGGTTTGACTGGTAAGATGAGAGACTAGGCATTTGTACAGGGCGACAGGGCGTTGTACTACTGCGCATGCGCATGTATCCATTTGGAACGTACAAGACTCATAACTAGCACATCGGTTTGTAGAGATGTACTGGTAACTCCGTGCGTTGCTGCGGGATTTTGAGTGATACTCCGTGCATATATCACATAGAAGCATTGCATGCATAAAGCCATAGAAAATCGATGCAAGATATAAATGGGAGTCTTAATGGATGTTGACATGGCATGCAATTTAGTAGAGTCTTAAGATGATGTGGCTTCGTGCATGTCAAAAGAAATCATGTAGTGGGGTGTACATATTTAGCCATACAAGATTTGGAACCGGGAAAACTCTTGTGTTCCAAAAACGCTAGCTTTTATAAGTTTTACCTTCGAGTCGACTGTAGTACAGTATGCTGCGTCAGAATAGATATCAAGCAAGCAGTGATACACACGCCGTGTGTCCCCAATGGCTGGTCTCTGTATTCTCGTGTACCAGGGCTTGATTGGTTTGAAATGTTGGGAGCAGATGGTAATGGTGTGCGCAAGTGCGATACATATAGCTGACCTAGCAATTAGCAAGAAAAGCACTCTGTCTCTGTGTGTGTCAGGGCAGGAGAGCAAGCCGACCAGCCATGTCCGAGTCCGGCGGCATGCCGCCCGAGCGCCGCTGCCCGCACCAGCCTGGTGCCCAGAAGGTGCACCGCCGCCGCCGCGTCGTCCTCTGCGTCGCCTTCGCCGTCCTCGTGCTGCTGCTCCTCGCCGCGACGGTCGCCATCGTGCTGCTCGCCGTGCTCCGCCCGCGGGACCCCGTCACGGAGCTGCTCTCGGTCAACGCCACGGGCGTCTTCCCGCAGGTCGTCCCGCTGCCGACCGTCTCCGTCCAGCTCAACGCCACCTTCCGCCTCGTCGTCCGCGTCCGGAACCCGAACCCGGCCGCCTTCCGCCACGGCGCCGCCACCACCGCGCTCTACTACCGCGGCGCCGCCGTGGGGTACGGCGAGGTCCCGCCCGGGACCGTGCCCAGCCGGGGCGCGGCCGTCGTGCGGATGAACATGACGGTGCAGGCCGACCGGGTCCTGGCGGCCGCGGGCATCGGCGGCCTGATCGCGGACGTGCTCGCCGGCGAGATGGAGTTCGAGGCCAGGACCGAGGTGCCGGGCACTGTCCTGCTCCTCGGCTTCGTGAAGCGCGGCGTCCAGGCCAGGTCGGTGTGCCGCGTCGTCATCGGCGTCGCCGACGTCAAGGTTCGGCGTCAGGAGTGCCAGAACGACGCCAAGCTCTGAAGAGCCTTCATCTCGGCGATCGTGCATATGGTGTGCTGCCTGTGCACGTATCGTTTGTGAACCCCGAACGTGTATACGGTTTGTACTGCGATTTAGGGATTAGTTCAGACAGGACCTGCACAAATAACACTCCGCCTACAGTCCGGTTGTATTTGTAGCAATTTCCAAACGGTATAGATATATACATACATGTATTGTCGGATGTTAGTATAAGTCGTGTTTTGTTAATCCCATTCACAAGAGGATTGGAGTGAATGACAGGGATTTTGGCCCCTTATATTTGGTATGGTGGTGGGAAGAGGTAGAAAGTGTGGCTATGATAAGAAGATCTAGCTCAGCCTCTATGTTTTAGTAAAAAAAAACAGAGAGGCACTGATCGGTGGATGAGGAGAAGCTAAAGAAGTTACTATAATGTTTTGCCGCTAATTTCGACTTATTTTGGCTATAAGATGACTATAAGTTGTACCAAACATGTATGGACTCGTGAGGGATGTCATCTCCCACAATCCATCTCACCTCCTCCAGTCCCTACAAATTGAACTGGGAATATGGAATACCTACTTCTGAGTGACTATGATTA
Source organism: Paspalum notatum (assembly GCA_022530915.1). Taxonomy (NCBI): domain Eukaryota; kingdom Viridiplantae; phylum Streptophyta; class Magnoliopsida; order Poales; family Poaceae; genus Paspalum; species Paspalum notatum. The sequence goes on from CM039692.1 coordinate 34,900,074, forward strand.
ACCGAGACTGACGAACAACCCATGTAACCAAGACTTAGACTGAATTAACTGAAACTGAAGTTTTTGTTCTCGATATCAATCTTCGGTTTTCAGTAACCAAAGTTTTTTATTTCAGTCCCTAGTGTCGGTTAACCGAAGAATCAAAAATATCCGAAGTATATAAAAACAATCAATAAAAAGGCCTTTGCCTAGCCCGAGTCAACAGGCCAGCTAGGCCTTTGATGTATGTATACATGACTCAAGATAGACTCCTTCCCTACTCTCTATCCGCGATCCTTGATCCCCCTAAACCACACACACAAGGGAATCCTAGACCATTCGATGTGCAGCCTCTGTGCTTCGGTGTCTAGCGAGGCGGCGAACATCGGCAGCTGATCGGCTCATTAGCTTAGCAAGCGACCGCATCTCCTCCCCTAGAGTCTGTACTCGATATGGCTTCGCCCTCTGTTGTCCGATGAGGCCAACAATCTTGTCTCAGTCTCAGTCCTAGCGGCTAGCGAGGTGGTGACCACTAGTGATGAAAGATTTTAGCCATTTATAACATTCTTTCGCTATTCTCGTATGAATCAAGACGTGTTCCACGTGCACATACGACATCAGAACATTTAGCTCAGCATAGTTGAAATACCATACATAGCTATCCAATGTGAAAATGGCACGTGAAATTCCTAGATTTTTGGACTCCCATGTCGCCCACTAGAGCATCGACCCATCTCCCGCACCCCTCGTCTCCTTGGAGCTATTGGTTCCCATCTTGCTTCCACCTTCTTTGCAGGCAAATCTAGGAGCTATCGCCCTAGATCCATTCCTCCATGTCTGATGAGGCTAGTGTCCCTTGCTTGGCAATTTGGATACAACGATAGATTGGGGAAGGTAATGGTGGTGGCAACTTAGCTCGTCAACTATGATAATGACAAGAATGTATAGGTGTTGGGTGAGGGTAGTGCAACGGTAGCTCCTGGTGCAATGACTCGCAATTGTACAACTACCAGCCGCATGAGCGTGGAGACAATGTGTGCTGCAAAAGGAACGACGAAAGTGTTGTGTTGCTAATATCCAATTGCGTGTCAACATCGGTAACAATTGAGATCACATACAAGTGCACTATTGGCTATAAACTCAACTCATGTGGCTTCTTCCTGTAACAGTGGCCGGTGACTTGGGTTTGCGGCAATGGTGGCCTTTTTAGACCGATTGCGATAACCATTTGAGTTAGCCATGGAGCATGCGCTACAGTGCCCCAAGGATATCCCGCTACTGCCTTTTTCCGTTTTGTGCAGGGATGAGGTAGGGAGTGTTTGGTGAACCTCAACCAACTTTAGCTGGAGCGAGCGATGGCGACGTCCTAGGCAGGTTTCTTAAGAAGACATTAGAGATGAGTTTAACACTGTTTGGCACTCTTTTGGCACAGTTTGCAGAGAGGAATTTGAATCTAAAGAATGACCTTAAGATCGTGAAAAATTGATATGCACGAACGGCTAGACTTCCAAATTTCGTTGCCTTTTTGAGCAACGAAACCATGCGCTTCATTCAAATTTCGAAACGAGACCAAAACCTTCCAAAAGTGGGACGCTCCAGCCTCCAGCTATCACACGGAATGAATATTTTCTTTTTGAAAAATCGCACCTCGCACGACTGGAACGCATCCAAGGCTACCCAAGCGACTGATAGATGGACCCGACCAATATCAGGACCCACGTCACAGCGAAACGTTACCGAGGAGCCCGGGTCTCGTTTCGCTCGGACACGGCCCCGAAAATTTCAAACCAGCGTAGGCAACTCTTCGATCCCGCCCGCGCAGCCCCCCTCTCGCTGACTCCCCGTTCCCACCTGTCAGCAGGTCACCAGGGCGCCTCTTCTTTAACACCTGTCTAATTTCCTCGCCCATCTCCGTCTCCCTTCTCTCTCTCTTCTCCCCCAATCTCCGAGCCGAGCTTGAGCTCCCAAACCCTAGCCCTCACCGGAGAGCCAGCTCCGCAGCGCAAGCGATGCCGCGCGCCGCGGCGGCTTGACGGGGCTTGCCCCCCACCACGTCTATCTATCTGTACGGCGGCGTGGGTGCGGCGTGAGGCGCGGCGGGGGCGGGGATGGAGCCGAGGCGGATCTCGGCGAGCCCGCGCCCGTGCAGCGGGCGGCGAGTGGTGGCGAGGAAGAGGCCGAGGCAGGAGGCGGTCGTCAGCAGCGTGCGAAAGCTGCAGCGACGGGAGATCAGCTCCCGCCGGGACCGCGCCTTCGCCATGAGCGCCGCGCAGGAGCGCTTCCGCAACATTCAGCTGCAGGTTCGCTCTTCGCCCGGTCATCGCTCTCGCAAGCTTCGTTTAGATCCTTTTCGTGCGCCCTGTGGCGCTGTTAGCCGCCCGTGCTGGGTGTGGGGGAGTCGCGACATTGCGTGCCATGGAGGAAAGACGGGGGCGGGGGGTGTTCACGGACCTCGTGTCTAGCTTCGGCCAACCGATTTACCGTTTGGTGGGCAACTAGATTAGTGGGCGCGGGGATGAGATCTGATTGCTATGCTTTTGAATTCTTGTTGGTAACTGAGAGTTGAGCTCAGTGCTAAACGCTGTGCCAGATGAGAGGTAAAGGTTTTGTGATATGATTGGTGTCGCTTATATAGCGATACCTGTTTGAGCAGGGCCCAAATTTATTGCTCAGGTCAGGTCTACAACCATGCGTCAAACCCCTTTGTGCCTTTGCACCGGCTTGTTTGGACATTTGCTGAGCTCTGGTTTGTTCAGTTTGGGGCATTTATTTGGGGACACATTGATGTTTGTTTGGTCAGGGAAAAAAGAGAGGATTTTGTGCTGATGTTTGTGACTGTTGAAGGCTGATCCTCTGGTATTGTTGCAACTTGTTTATCCCTATACGCTAATACGCTGGTATGGATACACGGGTGTGCTGTTTTCCAAGAAAAAAAGGATACACCGTCACAAGTACATTTGCATTTTTAAAAATCAATTAACGTAATACTAATAATAGCAAAAACAATAAGTAGGCCTGTGAATATACCATTTTACTTTAATACATGGATGTTTACATCCTGTATTCAATTGAAGCTGCTAGCACATCAACTACTACATGATGTACTGCATCAATTGATTATGTTGACTGAGCAACACATCAATTTTAATGGGAGAGAAAGAATTGTAGGAGGAAAGGGAAAAGCCTGAATGAACTCATCTTGGCTTGCCAGTGAATCACTGCCACAAGCTCTGCAAGGCAGCATCCTCGCGAAGCACCACAGGAGGTGAAGAAAGCAGTGCTGTCTGTCATTGCGGAGCACCACTGCTTAAAGGCGCTGGCAGCAAAGCAGTGCTGCTGGCATGAGCAATGAGCATGAGTGCCACGGACAGGTTGAGGCTGTCAATCGGTGGCTGTTGCTGTTGGTGTGTGTGGTCATGTGGGATTGTGGGCGGTGCACATCAGTGCTACATCTCAGCTGGCTCGCCTCTGGCAGGGTTGGAGGTCATCGGTCATCACGGCTGTGCAGTGGTACTTTGTCTGGGTGCGTTGGGATCAGGGCTAGGGCAACATGGTGGTTAGGTATCTGTCAGGTGTCTGGGGTTAAATGGGCTGGGCCTTGTCACAAAAACTGGCTTGGTATGAGACGTATCTTGATTTTTTTTCTGTTTTATGGTGATTCGTCAAGGGTAGGTATCTAGCGTGTCTCGATATTACATACATCTCTGATACTAGATACACATGCCATGTGCCATATCAATGCTACCTTGTCACATTGAATTTGTGAATATGATTTAGTACTGTTTATTCTGCAGTCAAAGAGGAGCAAAAACGCCTTCCTGGTCTGAACAACTAGGCATGTGTTATTAATTTGGCACTCGAATGCTCAACCACATGCATTTTATGACTGGAAATCACTGTATAGAACTGTCAGCCTTTGCAATATCTGCCCTTTTATCACTGTCTGTGCAGCCATGAATTTAAAGTCCTCTTTTTGGTAACATCAATTGACTGCACTTTAACTGATAAAGCATCTTTTCTATCGCTTTTAGGAGGAGTTTGACACTCATGATCCTAAGGAGAACAGTTTGCTACTCCCTTACTTGAGGAAAAGGTCAAAAATTATTGAGATAGTTGCAGCACGTGATATAGTCTTCGCTTTATCACAATCAGGAATATGTGCTGCTTTCAGCAGAGGTATGGCATGCTTGTCTTCTTACAGTCCATTTCTGCTTGGTCTGTCCATCCTGAGATTCTCTTATATTTCCAGAGACGAATCAGAGAATATGCTTTCTGAATGGAAGTCCTGATGAGGTTATTCGGAGTTTATTTTACAACAAGAATAATGATTCACTCATTACTGTGTCAGTATATGGTTCTGAAAATTTCAGTGCTCTGCGGTGCAGAACAACTCGGATAGAGTATGCTTTTGGTTCCATATCCCTTGTCAATGTAATAGCCTTCTTTTTAATCACATCATCATCCTTGATATTTTTATCAACTATTCAAGGTACATTCGACGAGGACAGCCGGATGCTGGTTTCCCTCTCTTTGAGACTGAATCCTTGAAATGGCCTGGATTTGTGGAGTTTGATGATGTCAATGGAAAGGTTTTAACTTACTCTGCTCATGACAGGTACACTGAGCCACTGACTTCTTTAATAGCTAAAAGAAATTGAATACCTGGTGGATCTTCTCTGACTCCATGTTCATTCATAAACAGCACTTATAAGGTGTTTGATTTGAAAAACTACACATTACTGTATTCTGTGTCTGATAAGAATGTTCAAGAAATAAAGATCAGGTAATTTCACGTTTCTTCCTGTGTTCTCTGTGTGTTCAGATGCTCTTGATGTTTCTTTCCACTTTGATGTGGAGTAATTGATTAGCAGTTATTTAATGTCTGTTTTCATAAGTCATAACAGCTGCATACTGGTATATTTAACACTTAAACATCATTAAAATGATATGACTCGTTCAAATCTAGGATGGGAAGTATCTAATGTATGGACTGTGCCGTGTGGGCAGCAGTAGCTGTTATTTTCTGTGTGCTTTCAGCTTAAAATATATATATTTTTTTCTCGAACACGCAGGAGAGCTGCGTATCATTATATTAAGAAGAAAAAAGTAGTGGGTTTAGAAACCCCATACAGCCTTACATACACACACAAACCCACACCCTTTTACATAAGCAAAAGCCTCTCTCTCAAGAATCAAAAGAGAACTTGACCCTAGACCACTGAAAGGAGCTCACCCATTGGCTGGCACAAGAGCAAGGAGATTAGAAATTCCCCGAGCTCCGGCCACACTCCAAAGCTTAAAATATATTATTAGATTCTTCAGTTGGTTGTACATGCTTGGAATCTGCTCCAACTTCTAATTATTTGTTTTCTTGTGCCAGTCCTGGGATAATGCTATTGATTTATACAAGAACAAGCAGCTCTGTTCCTCTGAAGATTCTTTCCATTGAGGATGGTACCGTCTTGAAGTCCTTCAGCCACCTTCTCCATCGTAACAAGAAGGTGGATTTCATCGAGCAGTTCAATGAAAAGCTTCTGGTCAAGCAGGAAGGAGAGAACCTTCAAATTCTCGATGTAAGCATTACACCTAACGCAATCAAACAAATAATATTTATTTCTGCCTTATATCTTTGAATTCACTCGTGTACCTAATGTATGTAGGTAAGGAACTTTCAATTGAGAGAAGTCAACAGGACTGAGTTTATGACGCCCTCTGCCTTTATTTTTCTGTATGAGCTGCAACTATTCCTGACTTTCCGGAATCGTTCAGTAGCAGTTTGGAACTTTCGAGGTGAACTAGTCACATCATTTGAAGATCATCTGTTGTGGCACCCTGACTGCAACACCAACAACATATACATAACAAGTGATCAAGATCTTATTATTTCGTACTGCAAGGCTGATTCCACTGATTCATCTTCAGAAGAAAATGGTGAGTGTCTTTTTTAATATACACTACTATTGTTCAATTGGTATGCATTTTTATTGCAGGCCTGTTGCATCCTCTTGGTTGCGTTCTTTTAATCTTTTTTCCTCATCATTTTTTCACTACCAGATAGATCATGCTTCCCTTGCTTCTCATATTTACTATTTTCGTGTTGCATGATAATATTCTCATGCATTTCGATGACTAGTGATGATTTTTGTGTTTTGTTTTAAGCAATTGTTCAGTTTGATAAATTGATCTATTGTTTTGGATGAAATTCACTGTACATATCTTCACTTCTGTGCAATGTAAATAAAATGGCACATGTATGGTTCCACTTCAACTTCTAAATATAAATATAGTGCCAAGTATTTGAATGTGATTTTTTTTGAAAAAAAAACATTGCATTTCTTGCATCTTCTTTGAGATAGCTGATGAGCATTATATTACATTTGTGGCGCTTATAAATTTCTTATAGTTTGATTGGAAGAGTAATCTTTCTTTCCTACAATGCAGCTGGCTCTATAAACATAAGCAGCATACTGACTGGAAAATGCTTGGCGAAAATAAATCATGGAAATTCTTCCAAGCAAAAGAAAGCATGGAAGTTCCAGAATACAGTCACGGAAGCCCTTGAGGACATCACGGCTCTGTACTACGACGAAGAGCGTGATGAGATCTACACAGGCAACCGCCATGGCCTTGTCCACGTGTGGTCGAACTGAAGGCTGAAAAAACAGCTTTTACCCTACACCATGGTGATCTTCACCTGCTGTATGTGTATTACTACAGCTATACCTCGTGCGGGGGGTTACGAAGAGGGCCCCCAGCCCCCAGGTACCTATGAGATGCTTACCTATGAGATGCTTCATTTTTCTGAGGATGTTCCTATTTATCTCTCCATCCATTCAGAATCCCCCTCCCCCCAGATTTGTTGTAGAATTGGCATTTCGCCATGTGTTCACCCTAGCCTGTAGCTTTCGGAAATGCTGATTATTATGTCTCTCAACTCAGTCTCAGAGCGAGTCCCAAGTGTAACGAATGCACCTTGCCAGTAATGAAATTTATTCGTTGGGTTCTCATTCCTTTGAAACGCTTTCACTGTTGATCTAACATACAGTATACTGAGAACTGAGTGTAGGATGCTTCTTGTTAAAGCGAGCACGGCCTGGTCTTGGGTTGGCTCGTTTGCAGCACTGGTATTGGACCCATGGCTCCGCGTTTGCAACACGGCTAGGCCACTAAGCACGGGCCGGCGCCGTCATGACGTGTCTTCGTGCTCCACCTCCAGTCCACCGCCCTCTCGGCCGCCCCACATGGCACGGTGCTTGGTGTCGAAGACCAAGACGCAACCATCTTGACGCGTCGGCGAGCTCCGACGGCAGAGGCGGCGGCGGTTGCGGCAACTTTCGGCGGCCGGAACCGTTCAACACGCAGCACTAGCTTTAGCCAGGGGAGCGGACTCCACGAGAGGGATGGAGCGCCGATGAACCGACCAGGGCTGGCGCCAGGAAAAGGAGCACCACGCCACGAACCGATTGTTTCGCGAGCCGGCTAGGCGGCTAGGATTTGGGTCCCGGGCAAGGGTCGATGCTTGGCCCTGCTCCACCGTGCAGTCTCAGTCTCGCCAGTTCATCATGGTAGCATAGCATGGCATGTTATGCACAGTGCGCTCATCGGCTCATGAAGTGGGGAACAACCAAATGTGACGCTCAAGCATGTCCCCCTTCCTTTTATGAGTGGACTGGAATTGAACCGGCAGAGGAACACTGGCCAAGTGATCTTTTTGGCATCCCAGCCTTTTCCTCCTGAATGAAAACAATCGATTTTCCAAATATGATTCACACCGCATGAGAAAACGCAGTTGGAAAAAAAGATACAGTACTGGGATCGACAGGGAAATTGTGCTACTCTAATTTTTTTTTGTTTTTTTCCCAAAGTATTTACACTTTGCTTCCCTCTTTACAAGGTGCATGGCTTACTGTGGGGGTTAAAAAAAAAAACTAAAACCACACACACATACACACCCCAAGAGGAATTTCAATCCACATTCACATCGTATGACCCCAGTTAATCGGCTTTGATATCAAAGAGGAACAGAAAAAAAATTGGCAGCCATGAGCAATTCTCGTGCTGCTCCAGGGCCCAAACAATTTGGGGCAAAATAAGGGGGGAAACGAAGCACCTGCGCCAATGGAACGGCACGGTGTTGTGTTTTACAGATTACTAGGAGGACCAGCTCCTGAGTAGGGACGGCTTGCCGAACATCTGGTCGAGCGCGAGGACGACGGCCATGGCCAGCGACACCTCCATCCCGGGCTGCACCACCAGCCGGAACACGTCGGAGCCCACCGCCTCCTTGGGGCGGACCTCCGCCACGGCCCGCCGCCGCTCGTCGTACACCGTGCAGCACCGCCGCAGGTACGACCCCTCCACCTCGAGCCTGCCGCCGCCGGTCTTGGCCGCGCCCGCGGCGCCTGCAGGGCACGGCGCGACGTGCGCCATGGATTTGCCGCCGCCGCCGCCGCGCATGTAGTGCGCCGCCCGCTTCACGGCGTAGAGCGGCGGCAGGCGCCGCGTCTCCTCGCCCAGGTACACCAGCCACTGGTCGGCGCCGAGCCCCAGGCCGATGAACTTCCGGCGGCGGACGGTGAGCACGGGGCGGCCCGCGGCGTCCATGAGCACGACCTCCGCGAGGGAGTCGGACGCGTAGGTGTCCACGCGGTACACGAGGTTGCCGCTGGCGTCGAACACCGTGAACCCCCTGCAGTTGAACAGCAGGGACTTGCGCCACACCGTCAGCGTCACCGGCTCCTCGTCGGCCGGCGCCGCCGGCGCCGCCGCCGGCTGCCCGCCGAGGGACAGCACGGCCACGTTCGGGTGTACCTTCGCCGTCATGCTTAGATAAGCAGACTGACAGGTGGATTAAGATTCAATAAGAATGGTGGAGAGAGGGTGATGTGGTTAGCTCGCTTGCTACCTGGAGTAGCTAGCTAGGCTGAGGAAGAAGAGAGCTAGCTTGATGATTGTGCCACGGATTCAGAAATGGCGGACGTGAGCGGTATATATACAATCTCCATGGACAGGAATGCCCCTGGATAATTAGGTTGGGTAGGAAGGGTTATGTGGCAGATGGCTCTCACGTGAATTGGGGCAGGGGATGAGATTAATAACTATATGTTCCCCTTAATAATGCTCTGCCACTTTTATGCTAGGTTATAGTACTTCCCCTGCCACTATATATGTTCCCCCTGAATATATATTACTCCACCACTTTTTTGCTAAGCCAAACTTCTTATGTATTTTCTCGAATGTACGATATATCTCGTTTCGTTAGGAACTGAATCCATTACTCTATTAATTTTTGACACAACTAGTGTTTGATGACGTAGATATTGGTAATATTATCTATACACTCAGCTAAACTTAAAAAACATTTGAGCTACGATAAAACTATGATTGCATTCTTTTTTAAGATCAAGCACATATAAGCCATAGTAATTAAGTAATCCTCTAGCTTCAATATAACTAATGTTTTGATCACTACATTTCAATTTTGGCCTTACCTCTTTTAATTATTTAATTAACTTTTTAAAAGTGCTATTATTAGATTCATCTTGCATAGTAGTTTCAAAAATATTACAGGCTTGCTATATTTTGATTGTGTTTACTAGTATTAATTTATATCAAAGTAGTGTATTGGTGACTGTGTAACTATATGAAACATCAGTTATTTGAGAGAAAAAAGTCTATATACCCTGTAACATTTTGAGGGTTGTCTACTTTAGTCTTCCACTTTTAGAACCGGTTTTAATGTACACCCTTGACTATGTAAAACCGGATAAATAACTCCTAAAAAACTAGTGTGAAAAAAGTAAGTATAAGATAGAAATATAGAGTATGAAGAGTGCAGAAAACCTAAGGCTATCCCCAATGGGATTGCCTAAAGAGCTACCTATGCACTGTTTTACACCGTAGCGCTACTGTAGACAAAGAGAGAAATAGTTAGAATAATAGAGCAATAGTGAACAGGAAGTGGATAGGTAAGTCGGTTGGAGATGGCCTAAGGCTATCCCCAATGGAGGAGTAAAACGGGCTGCCTAGAACACTGTTTGACACTGTAACACGGCTATTGCAGACAGAGAGATAGTTGGAATAGTAAATGAATAGGGATAGGCAATGAATATGCACGTCGCATTGGGATGGTCTAAGAGCATCACCAAGATTCTCCAAAAGCCATTTCTAAAACATGATTTTAGACGTGATAATAAACTAGGGAACCAAACGGTTCACGAAGTGAATTTCGGATATTTTTTCTCACCCAAAACGATCGGTATTGTTTCTCAAATTTGGGCCTTTCGTTGCGTTCCCAGTAGGTGAGGAGACATTTTCATCTCAATTTTTTTTTTGCAAAAAAAAGAAAAAAAACTATAACCAGATCATTGAGACGAATGCACCTTTGGGTATGCTCTGAGCTCGTCTCTCACCCCATCTTGCACTTATAACGTCACATCAGCTTGTTACCCATAAAGTAGTACAAAGTAGCAGTTAATTTGCTCATAAAATATGTATTCAACTTGTTCAATTTACAACAACTAAAGAGTCCCCTCTTTCTCACATTCGCGACGATCAGCATCAACCTGGTCGTGTGCAATTCTGGGTAGTTAGAATCAAAACCATTATTTACGCAGTTGAGCCTTGTTGGACGCTGCAAGTGCATGTCAAAATCAGCCGCCGAAACCGACAGGGTCGTCGTCGGCCTCGGACCGAGACCGACGCGTGGCACGAGGTGGAGGCTCGGGTGGCCAGGATGAGGCGAGCGCGCGTGGAGGGGCGGCCGAGATGGCAAGGCCCCCGTCCCGTCTGGGTCTGGGCGCGACGCCGGCCTCGCTCGTCAGCACCCGCGTGGTCGGCTGGAGATTACAATAAAAACGATTTGTTAGTGGCGGCAGAGCACCGATCCAGCGAGGGCGATCTTTATCTCCAACCATAAGCAGGAACGGCAAGCTTACGACTTTTTTAAATTACTGGTATGGGATGTACCTATTAGCTGGTAGTTTGAGATTTTTTTATTTTAGATGGACGATCTAATTCATGGTTACCAAGTGATTGTCGTTGGGGTTTCAGTAACCAGGGACGGTGCCGATCCAGCGCTGATATTTCTCTTGTGGCATGATGGGAGAGATGATGTAATGTTTATTAGCTGCTACCTCCGTCTCCCTAAGAAAAATGCAATACTCCCGTCCAAAAATCGGTTTTACTCTAAGTCAAACCATCCTTACTTTTGACCGAGCTTGTATTAAAGGACATTAAAACTTATGCTACCAAATTAGTTTAGTAGATTTATGTTGAAATATATTTTTATATTATAATATTTGATATCACAAATGTTGTTATATTTCTACGTGAATTCGGTCAAGTTTACGATGGATTGATATAAGGCATAACCATAATTTCATTTTTTTTTGGTGGGCAGAGGAAGTGCAGTTTTGTTCTAAGACAGATAAATTTAAGTTTGATAAAGTTTGTAGAGTACCAATGTTTATGGTGCCAAGTAATTGTATTTCAATCTATTTTTTTTAGATGATGGAAACAAGAGTTTCCGGATTCATCTCCATGGGAGGAGAATCAGACCAGACTTATTATAAACCACACGTCTCCGCAACAAAAATAAACCAGAGCAACTAGACTTCAGTTCACCTCCCAAGACTCAAAACAGGAACACAACGTGCAACAGGAAACTCAAAGGCTAGACAAAACAAATCCTAGCTGGGGCTTGCCAACCAAACGAAGTGAAAATTCGCAGAGCCGCCACTTCAAGATTGTGAGCGCCCTGCGTCAACCATCGTACGTGGTCTTCATTTCGCTGCAACTTGATCCAGTGACGAAGCCAAAAGATTCCTCTGAAGAGTACCTACAAGAAATTTTTAGATTGTTTCCTGTCAAAAACAAGTATTTCGATCTATTATGGAACATATTTTCATATTATATATGTTCGGTGGAACAGATGCTGATATGGTCAAACTAAGAATTTTGATTTAAAACAAAACTACCATTGCACTTTTTTATGAATGGAGATAGTATATGTTGTGATATTATTCTGTTTTATTAGATTAGAGTCTGTTGATTTTTTCTATTTGTGAGTTGAATTGAAAATCTAGGTGAACCTAAGAAATTAAAAAGGGAGAATCTTTGAGGTGCTCTAGTCTCCTCCTTGTAGGTTACAAATGTTGGTATTGGACCGATATAGTTTTTAAAGCATAATTTTGACCACTATTTTCTATTAGAACGTAAATAAATATAAGACTCCCTCCATATTTTTATAAATGACGTTTTTAGACAACAAACGTAGTGCAACATGAACTAAATTTTTATATCCTAACGTCATGTGAAAAAACATGGAGGTAGTACTATTTTTACTTTTTATGGGAACACTTTTGAATACAAAATCCATCTAAGTAATCTTCAAGTTTCAAAAATAAATAATATAAAAGTTATTTGTAATTGAAGTTTAAATTTTGACTCAAATCTTATCGAACTTCGGACTAGAGGAGAAACTTGTTAAATTATTTTTTCGTTTAATAAACTGATTCGTAATCACAACTAATGGATTTGCTCACAGGCATGAAAGAAGATCCACAAAAAGGAAAAATGCACTACGGCATCTCATGACTATCCACGAGTCTCAGAGGGTATGAACACATGGAGAAAAGCATGAAGTCTTGTCGTCTAATATGAATGTGATTACAAAGGTAATGACGACAAGGAGGCGATATTTCTAGCTGTTCCAGATCACGTATCGAGCACAGCACCATCAGCAGAAAGATCAAGGCTCGAGTGATTGAGTGAATCAGGGTATCAGAAGTCTAACAATACACAGATGACTGCATATGACAACCATCAGCAGATTAGTGAAGGCCATGTACTCGATCTAATTGCCAGTAAACAAAGCTTGATGATGCTACCGTCTAGCGAATAACTAATAATTGATGATCTGGTTGATGGTTCGCATCGACCATTTTTCGGTTGCATCCGACGTAGATCCATCAGCTGGTAGCTGGTCGTAGCCTAGTTGGTGTACTGCATGTTCTGTACATAAATCTACACTTCCCTTTTCTCCCTTTTCTGAAAGAAAAGGAAGTGAGATCCAACTAAGTCCATAGTACTTTTAAAATAAATCTTTTTTCTATCGGTTTCTCGCTTTGTTTCCTGCTAAATTATTGGGAGTTTTCTCTTCAATTATATGAATGCCGATTAATGAATCATACGGGTGGTACTGTGTTTGCTCCAAATCAATTAAACAAATGTGATCTAGCAGATCTCCTTTCTATGTAAGAAAGTTAAAATCGGTTTATTCCATTAGCCAAAAATACAACTTTTAGAGAATCAGTTCTGTTCACAAATCGATCATTAGATTGCCTTATCATTGGTCTGGACGCAGAAAAATGAAGCGACCTACCTAGCTTGCTAGACGTCAATCGGCTAGGTGTTTTGAAAACAATTCCAGTACAACAAATGGAGCTGTGGAATTGGTCAGGAAGTAGTATAGCTACTAGCTAGGTCAGTAGTGCCTCATTTTTCAATGTGCACAGGAAAACGATGTTCTCAGTCAATATAAATCATGTCCAAATCAGGATTAATAGACTAAAGCAACTCATCTTCTGTTCTAGAGCTCCAATATGTTCATTTCATGGAGGCCGAAGACGTTGACCCAGCCTTTTGTATTGTTCTTACAACCAATTTAGATAGACACCTCATGTATCATTTGTGCTTAATTTGTTTCTTTCAAACAATTTTCACCATGTAATTTTGTATTGACTGATTGAATTGAGATATCAATTTTTTTAGGCTGAGCGAATTTCATAGTAAGACCGACCAGTTGCATCGCATTGGCTGCATCTCTCAATTGGACCTAGAACTTCACAATAACTCAACCTCAGAGCAACACAACAGCTCTAGACCATAGCTCATTTGCACATTTAGCACGAGTGATTCCAACAGTGTAACTGAACTACTAAATACTGATACATTTCATCTGCGCTCTCGGTCGAGCGAGCCTGTTCCTTTCTGACGCGCCATGCATCAAGTAGCCCTCACGTCATGCCATGCTGTTCTCCGGCCCCTCCATGATTCGACTGGGGGACGCCGCTGCCCATGGGAATGGGATGGAGGAAATCGGAAATGATTCTGCCCATCCATGATTCGACCGATCGATGCATCGGCCTGACGCCACTGTATATCCACAGCAGCAGTCCATCCATCTCAGTGGCAGGAGATGGATGATTGGAAGGGTCCAAGCGAAGCTGTTTTGCTCTATCTTGACGTCGGTTGACCGGGCCTGCCTGCAGACTAGTGCAGGGCAGCAACATTATCTGCCTGCAGGGGCCTGCTGCCCTACCTTCATGTATGCAGCACATGGAGCTGACACAGCCGCGAAACAAACTGTCAATCGGCCCAGGCCAGCTTCCATCAGTCCCAGCTTTCAAGTCTCAACTGCCGGCTTGTAAGGTTTCTGCATGTATTGTTCTGCACTGTATTGGGACCTGGCCTTTTCCAGTGTCTCCGCTAGCTTGTGCACTACTGGAAGAGTCGAAGTGATCCACGATATGGAAGTAGTTGAGTTCAGTTCAGGCATCTACGTCTCTGGATGCTTTTCTTGGTACTACATAAAGATGATTTTTTTTTTCAAAAAAGAAGTACAGTACGTACATCGAAATGTTAACTTTTCATTTCCTCTGATGTGGCAAATGGTAAGCAACTTTCCACGAGGAAAGCTCAAGATGGTGTTCAGCTATTCATTTTAAGTTTGCAGAGATCGCGCTGAGCGAGATTTGTCTGATGAACTTTGGGAGTGGGGCACCTCCTCCTTTCTGACATCATTAACGGATAAACAAGGCGTGGAAAGGAGGTAGCAGGCCATGTGCACGCGGCTCGTCGATCTTACGCTATTCAATAAGGGACTAAACCGCACGATAAAAAGATTACCAGAAAGAAACGTTAGTGCATAGAGCTCCCTGCTCGCCATTGTCGATACCTGTAGACCCATCACCTGGAAAAAGTTTGAGAGCGAGTGGAAGCAGCTCCATTTTTATCTGCTAGCAACTAAGCTCTGTTTGGATATCGCGGGGATTACATAAACCAATTTAAAATGTACTATATGATATCTAGACAGTACAGATTCTTATGGGGATTATTTGTAATTAGCTACTTTTGAGATTACGGTTGGAGGAAAAAAAGATGCTTTATCCCCTCCCGTTGGCTGTAGAACCAACAAATACAAAGAACATATAGGATCCAAATTGCCCGACTTGATAAATCCTGTATCCAAATTCTTATAATCCAGAACCACTATCCAGATTCTTACCCTTGTACTACATCTACATCCAAGGAGGGCCTAGCCCTTCGAAGTTTTCTAAGCAGGCCACCTTTTCCGGATGAGTCATCCCACGCGCCCTACACGTACTAGGCCCCTTTCAGTTGCGATCGGGAACCATACAAAATTGGTACTCCTATAATGGAGCGCTCTACTCCAATCCAAACAGATAGAACACTTACTAACAGTAAGAAATGAAGCACAAGTGGCACCAGAAAAAACATTGAGGCGTTCTGAATTTGTATCCAAACAGGTGCTAGTGCCTAATCAGGAGGGAATAATTTGCCATATCAGTAAAAAGTTCAGTCGTTTTTTTCGTGGCAAGCAGTTCAACGGCACCATATTATTGTTCGATCAGTGCTCTTGATTCGTGAGTGTTCTGGTAATATAACAATGCTGCAGCAGTGCAGCTACGGATCAACCAAATTAATTAAAGGGGCAAGAAAATAAAACGAAAAAGGATGATGATACTGCTAGTGCTAGTAGGAGGAGGAGCACTAATCTTCTTTTTTTGGTTGTGTGGTTAACTGGTTATTCACAGAACACCAACAAAATGATGCCTGTTTGCCACACCACCGTCCCTACAGCTGCAGGTGCAAGTGCAAGATCTCCCCGGCCTTTTCAACAACCCAGCCGAAAACACGGCGGCATGCCGGCACCAAGAGCGCCAGCCCTGTCTCCCTCCCGCAGCTAGCGTCGGCCGTCGGCCACCGTCTCCCCCATCCATGGACCATGTCCATGCAAGTGTCTGCAGCTGCAGGAATTAAACGGACGCACCTACGAACAGCCCATGCACACTTGCCGTTGTTGCCTCGCTGTTGATTTGATGGCCGTTACACTACACGCGGTTGCTTTGTGAGCGTCTCCGTCGAGTCACCCCGGCCGCCGGCGCCTGTCCCGGCTGCTGTTCCTCGCCTCGCCGGCCGGCCGCCTCGATGATCATCAAGACAGCCGTTGGGTTCAGATTTGTCCTGCTGCAATGCAATGCAGCTTCCGAACGACCTCGACCGGCTCTTGATGAGCATGCAATTCGCCCAAGTTAAAGCGAGAAGGGAAAAAAAATTGAATGATGAGCGGCGCAGCATGGAGCAGCAGTGACAAATGGTCAGAACTCTGCAGCGATGCAGGGACACCAGGCGGCACGCGGCCGCCGGGGTACCGATCGGCATCGTGCTGCAAGGAGACAACGCGCGGGCAGAGGGGCTCCATGCGGTGGCCGGGGCAGCCGGCCGGGCAGGCCATGTGTGGAGGGGTCAGGGGAGAGCGGCGTGTCTACTGTGGCAGGCACTGAGAGGTGGTCCGGTCAGGTAGAGGTGGCAGCCACGCTACACTAGGGGATCACGAGGGTTAGTGATTCAAGAAAGCTGCTGTGGATTGGAAGCCCGCCCGGCCGCCGGATAAGCGGATAGAAAGCGATGGAGCGCGCGCGCCGGGTGATCCAAGTGCGCGGCGTGGCGCGGTAGCTGCAGTGGCATGCGTCGTCCCCCATCTGCTTGGCGCTTGCGGCGTGCGAATACTGATCGCCGCCGTCACCACCCTGGCCATTGGCCGTTGTGGCGTTGTCCATGCACGCATTACTCGGTTAAAAAGGTTGAACAAATAGCTAGTCACATTTTGTTTATATGGTGCTTGGAAATTGTATATGATGCTTTGAACTGGTGCTTAATGTGTGCTAGCAAGGTGATTGACATCTAAAATTTCAACATTTTCTTGGTTTTTCTGAGTATTGCAGTTAAGAAATGGTAGTGGTTGGAGATTTGATTCGCTCTTTGAGCGTTACCCAAACTAGGGTACAAAACCCTTGGCTATTTGATAGGACATTGTTAAGAACAACAATAATTCTGCAATATGCACCATTGAGAAAAAAAAAACACTTGGAAAAAATGCTGCATATGCTGATCCATTCAAAGACCGGCTTGCGCGGTAAGCCGATAAGGATTATTAACTTCAACATAAGTGCTTAATAACATGACAAGGTTTTGTCGTTTCAGATCTGGTTTCCGTCCGGCGTGCTATCCTAGACAAAGGGTCCCTTTGGTGTCGTGCAGGCCCTTGGTTGTAGTTTTTGGGAGTAGTCGGCGTCGTGTCTCACCCGGCCCTTGAGGCTGGGCTCTTGTATTCGTTTTGACAACTCTATCTTTTTAATACAAAGATACGCAACTCTCTTGCATATTCGACAAAAAAAAAATGACAACAGTATATCTCTTTAAGCATTGTAGTCTACTCACCTTCCACTGTGTAGTTTAAATTTTAGAAATACTGAATGTATATTGAAGGTATCATACTATCTAACTTCTTTTTACTTATATAATTGCTGAACTAGGTTGCAGAATTTGTTGAATTATTTTAATTTTGTGGATTCTTCGTGCTTCCTTTTGTGCGGCATATAAGCCCGTTTAGCTTATGTTGGGCCTTGTGCCCAGTGAAAGGATCACGGTGAAGGTTGTACTAGGCTGCTACTAGTACTAAGCTTCCAGTCCTCATTCCTTGGGCCGCATGAGCCAAGTTGGGCTGTCTTACGGTCGTGCGCAGCAAACTTCGTAGGCGTAAATAAAATTTCTCCTATTGCACTATAAATAAAATTTTATTCAACTTGGATGGAAGAACGGTGCTGAATCTACCCCAGCATGGAACTATGGAAGCAATGGCACCCTAAGACCTACTAAACTCGCATATGCATTTCTTGCTGACGATCTCTGACATTAGTCTATGGCCAGTTAGAACAACTTGTCGCGTCATCTCCGGCATCCTAATTGAGGGACAAAAGAACTACAAACCAGATATAAGCGATCATCTAAAATGTACACATCACAAGCATAATCGAGGTCCCTATAATAACTGTAAACACGTCGCCAACATAACAAATCCCTATCGTATCGATGAAGGGAATCGACCAGGGGTCAGAACCCTCCGGCGGCGTTGCCCCACCCGCCGCGTCCGCCCATCTGGTTGCCGCCGGGCCCCACCGACGGCGACGACCGCTGGTTGGCGTTGGTCAGGTACTGCCGGACGGGGTCGTCGGTGACGGGCACGGCCGGTCCGGCGGCCGGCTGCGGCGTGGTGATCACGTACTGCTGCATCACCAACACGGACACCATCTTGGAGAACTCGGAGGAGACGAGCAGGTCGCCGATGGGCCCCAGCTCCGGCGAGTCCATCCACTCCGCCAGCGCCGACGTGAGCGGCGACCCGGCCTCGCCGGGGTGCCTGCCGACGATGTACAGCTCGTGCGCGCTGTCCAGGTCCCGGATGGCGGCCAGCGTCTCCTCGCTGTTGGCCACCACCTGCTCCATGTAGAGGACGGCGTCGTTGCCGACGTTGCGCGTCCGGAACTCGTTCAGGTACTCCTCGTCCATCTGCCGCTCGGTCTTGGCGGCGTCGGGGACGATGGTGATGGCGCGCGCGTCCCGGGGCGCCATGGGCGGCCCCTGCGGCTGCGGCGCGGGGGCCTTGTAGTCCGGCGGGACGAAGCGGACGATGGTGAGGCACACGTCCGGGTGCTCCACCATCCGCCACGCGTAGGCGAGGCCCTCGCGGTCGTCGGGCCCGCCGAAGAAGAGCAGCGCGACGTGGTGCACGCTCGCCATGCGCGCGGCCGCGGCGCTGAGCCCCCGGTCCACGAGGATGCCAACGGAGCAGGGCGCCGCGGCGAGGATGCTCTCGTTGAAGCCCCGGAGGGAGGCGTTGATGGGCTCCATGCCGCCGTCCACCGTCTGCTGCTTGTGGAACGGGAGCACGATGAGGGACACGTGCTTGTCCTCCGCCAGCACGCTCACGTCCTCGTGCATCGTCGTGTACGGCGACACCGCCGTGAGCGCCTGCACGGACACGCCGCCCACGCTCTCCTCGTAGCTCTCGAAGGCGTTGAAGATGTGGTCGCTGGAGCCAGACGCCGCCGTGCTGGAGCTGCGGCTCTGGTTGGACGCCGAGTGGTGCGCGGCGAGCATGTTGGACGCGCGGCCGGTGAGCTCCACCAGGTGCAGCGCGTAGATGAAGATGGGGGACCGCTTCGTGGGGTTCGAGAGCTCCAGGAGGGAGATGATGGACGGCACGTTTCGGGTGGTGTGCACGCACGCCAGCATCCGGAGCTCCGCGTCGTGCTTGGAGCGCTGCAGGTTGCGCCGCTTGTACCCGACCAGGCGCCGCGCCGGGCGGTACACCGTCGTCACCACCGGCGTCACCAGCGCCGTCATGGCCACCGACACCAGAACCATCACGGCGAACGACTCATCGTCAAGCACCTGTACGTATAATTGTTGGTTGGTTCTTTCTGGTCTAATTGCTACTACTAGTCTACTACTAGTACTTGCCTCCTTGTCCCTCCCGATGTTGAGGACGATCATCTCGACGAGCCCCCTGGTGTTCATGAGGAAGCCGAGGGCGACGCCGTCGCGGAAGGTCATGGTGTAGGAGACGGCGATGAGGATGGTGCCCATGATCTTGGCGAAGCTGGCCATGGTGAAGACAAGCACAAGAAGGCCGACGGTGACGGGGTCGCGCACCCGGGTGACGTTGGTGCGGAGGCCACTGATGGCGAAGAAGAGCGGGAGCAGCAGCCCCGTGACGAAGTCCTCGAGCTTCTCGATGAGCAGGACGCCGAGCTGGCCGCTGGGTATGACGAGGCCGTAGACGAAGGCGCCGAACACGGAGTGGATGCCGATGGCGTCGGTGCAGACGCCGGCGATCATGACGCCGGTGAGAATGAGCGTGACTTGGAGGTCGCCGATGGCCTCGCCCTCGGGGACGCGGCGCACGATCCACCACATGAGCGGGCGCACGATGTAGAAGCAGGCGAGCACAAAGAAGACCCCGGCGAGGAGCACCCAGAGGGAGGAGAAGGCGGAGCTGTTGACCTCGGAGATGGCGATGGCGAGCGCGAGCAGGATCCACGCGCACATGTCGTTGACGATGGCGGCGGACATGGCGATGCGGCCGAGGTCGGAGTTGAGCAGCTTGATCTCGGCGAGGATGCGGGCCAGCACGGGGAACGCGGTGACGGAGAGCGCGACGCCCAAGAAGAGCAGGAAGGAGGCCTGGTGCACGTTCTTGGACACCTGGTGCCGGAAGATGAAGGACGTGGCCGTACCGATGCAGAAGGGCAGCGCCATCCCGGCCACCGCGATGATGAGCGCCTTCTTCCCCGACCGCCGGATGACGTTGACGTCCATCTCGAGCCCCACCAGGAAGAGGAAGTAGAGGAGGCCCACGTGCGCCACCGTCTCCAGCGTCAGCAGGCTCCGCACCGGGAACACCGTCGTCGCCCACACATCCATCTGCCCCATCACCGACGGCCCCAGGATCACGCCGGCCTGACGATGCATTCACAGCAAATAATCAATCTGCATGCGATCGTCAATACCCAGAGCAGTAATCCAATCCAATCCAATTTATCAGGCTTATTATGAATTATTACGCACGAGGATCTCAGCGATGACGCGCGGCTGGCGGATGGGCTTGAGGAGGAGGACGAGGAGGCGGGTGGTGGCGACGATGATGGCGGTCTGGAGGATGAAGAGCGGGAGCGAGAACTCGAGCGGGTTGACCCCCTGCCAGATGCCGTAGGCCGTCACCATCATCGGCGAGTAGCACACCACCGAGGCGGCGCTGGAGATGTTGCCTCGCGCCGTGGCGTTCCTCGGCGCCGCCCCCGCCGCCGCTGGCAGCACATCGGCCATCTCGGCGCATGGGAGAGCTACTACGGCGACAGTGGTGGAAGGGGAGAAACGTTCGGGAGGGACAGCATGCAGTGAGCGGAAAACGGGACGGAATGGGCCTAGTGCAAACGGTCCCAAGCCAGCGCGTGGTATGTCAAGTGCTAAACTTTGGCCGGTTCCCCGGGGACTGTGCGCTGCCCGTTGCCTAATTCTGACCTGCCACTTTGCTCTGCCCGTGCAACTCTGAACTGAACTGAGAAATGTGGCAGAACAACAACAGGAGGAGACCGACGACCTGGTATTCACACCTGTGTTCATGGGCAACGGCGTGCGCGCGAGCAGACGCCTCGATGAACGGCCAGCTCAAAGAACCCCGCGGCGGGAGCTCGGGACGGCGACATACGCCGGGGGCGCAGCGGGTGTAGTCTCTGTGGTTGCTGCTGCTACCACCTGCTCTCATCTCCGGCAGCGGCAGCGGCCGCATCCAGGTGTTCAGAGGCGCCGGCGCCGTCAGCATTAGCTGCGTTGGGAAACATCTTGGCCCAGAGGTCCCTGTCCGCGGCGGATCTGGCTTCGGCCATGTTTAGATCCAAAATTTCGTCTCAAATTTTACCATGCAAAAAGAAAATTCCCCATCACATCAAAATGCCGGCACATGCATGGAGTACTAAATATAGATGAAATAAAAAATTAATTGCACAGTTTAGATGTATTTTACGAGACGAATCTTTTGAGCCTAGTTAGGCCATAGTAGGACAATATTTACCACAAACAAACGAAAAGTGCTACAGTGTATTTTTCAGCGCTACAGTACTTTTCAGCGCTACAGTGCAGTGGATCTAAACACAGCCTTCGTCTATTTTCTGTTGCCTGTGTGGGGGTAGAACGAAAATGTGTGGGATGCATGCATCAGCACTCAGCAGGGGTGAAAAAGAAAAAAAACGACCGGCGGCGGGAGTATCCAAACCTGGAGAAGATGGCGTCCCAGTCGCACTTGTGCTGGTGCCTCGTCGTCCGAGGCGTTGTGGGCGGCGTAGAGCTCGCCGCAGGCCTTGCACCGGCGGTGCCTCCTCCTCTCCTCGCCGTGCCTGCGGACGTAGTGCCTCTTCATCTGCTCAGCCCTTTCGCCGGGTCGTGGCGCGCGCACGACGCCTCGGGGCACACGTACACGCGGGGGCGCTTGCTGCTGTGCTGTCCCGTGGCGGCGCCGTCGGGAGGACGCCGGCGTGGCCGCGCAGGTGCAGCCTCAGGTTCTCCACGCGCAGGAACCCCTTGCTGCATACCTCGCACACGAACCGGGTCGTCGCCTTCATCCGCGTCTTTGGATGGGACCAAAATGAAAACCCAACGACGCATCTGCTTTGCTCAGAACGTTGTCCGTGTGCGTGCGCGCGCCCTGTGCAGTAGTACACCGTTGCTAGCTAGCTGCCGCACACAGCTGGTAGGTGTGAACGTGTGCTCCACCCACGTAGACAAAGGGGGATGCCACATTTCTGCAAACGATCATCCTGGCTGAGACTACGCGCAGCAGCATGTATAAATGCATCGTGTATCCACTATTCCACCTATTTTTTTATGTACAGCGTCGCTATAGTATATAAGCAGTCATTTTACCTATCCCACTACACATAGTCTGACCACCCATCAGCTGACAGTTATGCCAGTCATTTTATTGTTTTTTCTTTGTTTCGAAACACAATACACACATACATTTACACGAGTGTTTACACTCACTTCTATGAATACACAGACTCCCTATCTATATGGATACCGACGTAGGACAGGGTTGGACCGGCATCTCGAGATTGACACCATAGATGCCTTACGGTTGACGGGAATGCCGTCTACATCCTATAATAAACCATGAAAATACAAACACAATTCAAAGACTTGAATCCGGATGGACCATTTCCACATACCGCAAGAAACCTTGCCTCTGCCTCCACTATCGCTAACATCCACCGCAAAAAATCTTATGATAGATGGCATTTCATTTATGTCACAAACCATGTAAAATTATGTCATGTTTCAAAATTTATGACGTTTGGTTGACGAAAATCCTTCCATTACCTATAATGCGTGTTAAATGTTGATCTATGATGAAAAACATAATTTTGCGTTATAAAGTTAGTGGCAATCTTTGTGTCGTCGATTCTACGACGCTCATTTATCGTCATTATTGAATTCACAAAATATCACGATTCCATTGTTGCATAGGTATGTGTTTTATGACAATTTAATTCGCCATAAAAAATCTAGCCCAACAAGATCCGTATAAAAACTATATAAGCCTGGTGATAATGTGGCTGTTTATGGACTAAGCCCAATAAACAGCGTGGCTGTTTTTTAGGCCATTTCGTTTCTGTTTGCTCATTCTTCTTTGCGCCAAGCAAATTTACACATTGGGTCCATATTCATTCAAAAATTACAGCCCATATCTTTTATATCTAAATAGCTAACCTCCACTGCCTATTTTTCCTCAACATGCGTGAGGCCATGTCATAAGTGGATTCAACTAAATTATATGCCACATCACCATCCACTAACGCATTTAATTAAACCTTACATCGATTTTTTGTGATTTCATGCATGCAGTGCTTTTCTATGGCATATACGTCGATATCACTCGATTCCCCACAGCAACGCACGGAGAATGCATCTAGTTCATTCAAAAGCACAGCCCATATTGATTCAAATGCGCATCACATATTCATTCAAATGCACATCACAGAATTAAATATTACAATCACATTGAATCAAATGCACATCACATATCTTCCGCTCATGTTTTGAGGTGTCTGATATGGACATGCCAAATATTACAGTCACATTTAGCAGCTTTGTTATTTTAATGGTAGGTGACGTTTTCGCTATTCCAGTAAATCCATCCAACCCTGTCCATCTACTATTCCAATTATCTTTCTCTCTGTCTACGGTGCGCGCATAGTGTTTTGGGTGTCTATTCTTGGCTAACTGGTGAACATAGCATAACGAGGTGTTTGTGGTGACTTCATGAATCATGAGATCACGGTTCAACCCAATTCTATAGAGATGTTCATAAGGATGAGTGTACACATGTGTGAGTTTCTACGTTGTACTGTGTTTCGAAAAAAAGAGTGTGTTTACTGATAAGTTGACGACTGGGAGCTGTTGTGGTGGCATCACTGCTTGCCAACGCGTTGACGCCCAATGTCCTTCTTTATCAGAGAAAAAACGAGCATTGTGGTTGAGAAAAATACTCCTTAAATTACATTAGGATTCCTATACAAACGTTTAATTATTCTCTTCCTTTTGTGCTTTCGGCTCGGAGGAGGTTGGAGAAGAATGAAGAGAATTGAGAGAGATTAATTTTTTCGCAAATAAAAATACCACCAAATCCTTCTCCAATCTCATAAGGGAATTAAACCAACAAGGCCTTAAAGCGTCTATTTAAGCATCTATGCGCATTGCACTGTATTCATCAATCCCACAGAGGGACATCTGTTTTTTTTTTTTTTTTTTTTTTTTTGAACGAACGAGGGACATCCGGTTTCTGACTTCCGCAGCGTACAGTACTGGCTACTGCCAATTTCCGTTTACGAAGAAAGAAGGTCGTACGGCCGGTCAAATCTGCTCGAGTTCATCGCACGCCTGGTTAGAACAGAGAGATAGGCTTCGTTGGTTCCTCCAGGGCAGTCCGATCCTGTGTGGCGACGGGAAAAAGAAACAAAGAAGAGCCATTGCTTTCGGACCCGATCCATGGCCATGGAGCCGCCTTCAGCTCTTCAGGTCAGGTCAGATCAGGCTATGGCGTGCTCTGCTTGCTGCTGCCCGCCGCCGCACCCGCGGCCCTGTTCTTATAAGACCCGCCGGGGACGTGATCACGTGAAGCCACGCAACGCACGACGCAGAGTCCAAGCACGCGGGGACAGGACGACTCAGAGACACCAAGCACACGCCGGTAGCTGCTTCCGCCCCAATCCCAAAGGAAACTCTGGTTTCCAGCCACCGGCACTAGTCTCGGGCCGGGACTCCTCTGAACTGCCCTCAATTGTGTCTGCAGTCTGCAAGATCTCAACCTCTCTATCAATTCAGGCGCATGCGGCTCGTCCGGACCATCGTCATCTGAGAGCTGCCAATAACTCTCTGGTTCCGCCTTCCTTTTTAGTAGTTCGTCTCCGATCGCCGAGGAGCAAATTAGACAGCGAAGAGGCATGGACGTGAGGTTCGGGCCGGAGGAGCAGATCGTATGGCCGGCTTCGGTTCTCGGCGGGGTCGCCATGTGCGCAGCCGTGAGTCATCTCCATTGCCATCTACGATTATCTATTTGTCTGTCTATCTGCTAGTTTCAACGGGAGGCGCTGGCCGTTGAAAGATTTCCACAAGCGTGCAATAATCTTCCCCTGATGACAATCTTCTGTTCCTCTGAAAAAACACAAAACTGTCCTGACCCCTGAGTTTGCTTCAGTTCTTTTTTTTTTTCCCCTACATTACGACTAGCAGTAATATGTTCGACATGTTCAGCAATATCAACAGCTGGTATTGTGCTGTCGCAGGTGTACGACCTGACTCACCAAGTCAGCTCCCGGTGCTTCAAGGGATATAATGGGCTAAACATGATGCACAGAGTTGAGTGGAACAACAGGTCAGATATCCTTTTTTCCCTTCCGCTACCCTACAGTTTCTGCAGAGAAATAGTATTCCCATCAGGCAAACTTTGCATCGATTGTACTCCTCGAATGCTAATTACTATGTCGCCGAATTTTCAGGGGCATCTCTACGTTCCACGCGCTGGCTGCGGCAGCGGTTTCCTTTTATCTGTTGGTGATGTCTGACCTCTTCAGCGAGGACGCTCACAGCGCCGTCAGCGTACTAGGCAGAAAATCATGGTTGTCTGATGCCATGTTCGGGGTATAACGTACTAATTTTGCACCTAATAAAACACACGTTGTTGTTGTTTGGAGAGAAATTGCATGTTCAGGAGATGCCACCAGAACTAGTCTCACTATATATGTTTTCTTCTCGCTCCATAGGTCTCTCTTGGCTACTTCTTGACAGACCTGGCCATGATCCTGTGGTACTTCCCGCGCCTAGGCGGAAGGGAATACGTAAGCAAGCTCACCGCCATACTGTAATTAGAGACAATGCAGGTTTTGTTTGTGTGTTTAAACCATACCTGACCATAATTTATTCTGCTGGCTCAATGTTCAGCTCTTGCACCATGGACTCTCCATCTACGCAATCTCCCTCGCCCTGCTGAGCGGCAAAGGACACTTCTACATCCTCATGGTCCTCTTCACCGAGGCAACCACTCCCTGCGTGAACCTCAGATGGTAATCTGGAGTTCAGGCAGTGTTAATAAATTGTAGCTACTACTGATATGCTAGTATTCACTTGTTTGACAACATCATCATGGATTAATTCCTCTCTAATAACCTGCAGGTATCTGGATCTTGCTGGCCGGAAGGGTTCTAAGCTGTATCTGTACAATGGGTTGGCTCTGTTTGTCGGCTGGCTGGTATGATCTGCCAGCTGCTTCACTTCTGAACTCACACTAGTGTGCAAATCAGCACATGAAATCAGTGTGGTTGCTCATCTCATGTCTGGTGCTACTGCTGCTGCAGGTTGCTCGGGTCGTATTGTTCGCGTACTTCTTCGCTCACATGTACCTCCACTTCGATCAGGTAACAAAACCCACGCACACTGTCTAAGCTGAAAGACGTTTAGCGGGTCAGAGATTGTTTTAAAAAAAAAGGGGAAGGAAGCTGCCTTATTACTTATTACCTCCTCCTGTGTGATGGTGTTTTGGTACGTTTTCCAGGTGAGGACAGTGTTCCCGCTGGGGTTCTACAGCATCCTGGCGGTGCCGCCGGTGCTGTCGCTGATGAACCTGCTCTGGTTCTGGAAGATCTGCAAGGGGATCGTGAAGACTCTCTGCTGCAAAACGAAGCAGGGCGCGGGCGGTGCAAAGACGGATTAGGCGGCTGTAGTGTAGCGATGGAGATTTTTTGTTCGATTTTTTTTTTATGGGATTGGAATTTCAGCAATGTTCAGTAGTAAGGAAAAGGAAGCAGCACAGACCTTTTTTTTTGTAGACGCGCGCGTTGCCAGTGGGCCTCCATGGGCCATCCGCATTCCATTTTCGGGCTTTCATAGTGTGGGCCCTCCAATCCTTTTGTTTCCCTCGTTTCCTAGCATGGTCCGGCCCGCGTGGGTCGAACTGTTCCCCGACCTTCACTTCCAGCATTTTTTTTAGATAATGGAAACAAAAGTTCCCGGCTTCATCTCCATGAAAAGAGAATCAGACCAGCTTTATTACAACTCTCAACTCATCTTAAACAAAACGACTTTCAAAACACACCAGTTCACTCTCATGACTCAAAGAGGACCACAAAGCAAACAAGCAGGTACACTCAGATACTAGAAATCCTTCCTTGGTTTTGCCAACCAAAAGAATTGAAGATTCGCAAAGCCGCCACTTCTAGATTATGTGCGCCTTGCGTCAGCCATTGAGCCCGATCTTCATTTCGCTGCAACTTGGCCCAGTGACAGAGCCAGAAAGTTTTCCTGAAAAGTACCTGCAAAATGTTTTTTGGTTGTTTCCTGTCAAAAACTGAGTCATTTCTTTGCAGCCAAATTGTCCACAACAAGACCGCAGCTCCCGCCAGGAGGAAGGGTTTATACTCAGTGCCCCCTGGTTGGACCATTGGTTAAAAAGATGGGCTATGTTACGAGGTGGGGAGAAACCTAATGTCATAAAGACAATCCGCCAAATAAACTTAGCTAGATGACAGTCAAAAAAGAGCAAGCATGAAAGAGGAAGAGGACGACGCGCCGCGACCAGGAGCTCCCCATCTCTGGTGTAGTGGTGTGTCCGGATGTCCGGGGATGGCGCGAACCCGCCGCCAACCGTGCCTTTCGCGGGGAAATTCGTATATATTCCCCCGTGGGGGCCGCTAGTCTGTCCGTGCACACGCATGCAGTTGCTACTGCCAGTCTGCCACTGCCGCAAGCGTGGCCTTTGCCGCATAGAGCAAACTCGATCTGATTCATGCGCCCTCGGCCCTCGCACATTCCAGAGACAGTCCACACCCACACCTGGCTCGCTCAAGTAATTGTCCGCGCGCGCATGAGTGCTGGTGGACTCACTCTGTCAGCTCCCGTGTACAATAAGCTAGTATACGTCTACAGTTCTTGAGAGAACGACTATTCTACAATACTCGCACATGGCGATCTAACGAAGCAGACAAACCAATATATCATATTCCTCGGCAATACAGTTTGATAGGGAGATAGTGTATACGTAGAATATTCTAAACAGCAACGACGGCCGCTTCCTTTTCACCTCGGTCGATGACCGCCGGGAGCAAGAAGATACACACTAGTAGACGATAGCAATAACACGTAGACGTAGGCACGTCGTACCGGCTGATGCGCAGCGGGTGTAAGCACTCACTGTCCGATGTGGGGGAAAAAAAGCACCATCGATCTATATCCAACCACAGCCAGCTTATTTGACGCGGCGTCCGAAGAATACCGGGCGAGCGAGGCAGCTAGCCCAAATCCTGGCATTATATTAATCTCTTCTAAGTATTAATTACTCTGCTTGTCGCTTACCGGATTAGCCCTTGTGCGCCTAAGCTTGCTCTGTCGGCGCTACATGTGTCTACCCTGCAAGGGAGTCATCGGTCATGCAAAACATACACTTCTTCTTCGGTTGCCATGTGTTATTGATGTGATTATTGCTACCAATACAGCGGTACTCTTTTTTCTTTAAATATAAGTCGGGATGATCGTCTACCTTAGTTATAAAAATTTGTGTAAACATATAAACAAACTAATCACAGTCAATTTATAATCTATGAATTTTTTGAATAAGACGAGTGACCGTAATTTTGAAAAAAAAATCAACTACGACTTATATTTAAATATGAATTGAGTACTAGATATGTTCTCACAGTCCTCACAATCTAATTAAGCACACTGGTGCATCAACCCGTGCGAGAGAGTTTTATTAGGAGATATAGATTTAATTCTTAGTAATATTATAGGTAATTATTTTAATTCATCTTTCGTAATGACGCTTTGGGTGAATGTGCAAATTTGAAAATTAGTTTAAATTATTTATGATTGCATATTGGTTAATTTATATGCAGATTTAGGATTTAATTTAATTCATCTTTTATAATGGCATGGCGAGTTATTTATATGCAAATTTAGGGGTTATTTAATTCATATTTTATAATGACATGTTGGATAATTTTTATACAGATTTAGGCTTATTTTAATTTAATTTTTATAATGGCATGGTGGATACTTTTTATATAAATTTACGGGGTTATTTTATTTCTTTTTTCATAATGGTACGGTGGGTAATTTTTATATAAATTTAGGGAGTTATTTTATTTTATTTTTTATAATGGCATGATGGGTAATTTTTCAAAAAACATAATAATAAATTTAATGACTACTATTATTAGAGCTAAATGATGATGGACGACCAAATGTTTTTTATTTTTGTGAGAATTTCTAGGATCTATCTTTTTTTAGCGCGTTTGGTGAGGATTAACGTGGAAGGAGCCTCCAATTAGTAATATTAGTCCATCAACCCGTACTCTCACACAGGTTAGAGTTTTAGAAGATGTAGATTTAATTCTTAATAACATGTTAGAGTTTTAGACATTATAGATTTAATCCATAGTAGTATTAGATGTGACTATTTTAATTCATCTTTCGTAATGGTATTCTAGATAATTTATATGTAAATTTAAAAATTATTTTAATTTATCTTTCATGATGACATATTGGGTAATTTATATAAAAATTTAGATCTTATTTTAATTCATCTTTTATAATGGCATGGCAAGTATTTTATATGCAAATTATAGAAGTTATTTAATTCATATTTTACAATGGCATAGTGGTAATTTTTATGCAAACTTGGGGGTTATTTTAATTTGTATTTTGTAATGGTACAGTGGGTAATCTTTATAAAAGTTTAGAGGGTTATTTTAATTCATATTTCATAATGGCATGGTGGGTATTTTTTACAAAAAATTAGAAGGGTTATTTTATTCCATATTTTATAATGGCATGATGGATAATTTTTTAGAAAAAATAATAGATCTAATGGCTACTACTATTAGATATACATGATGGATGGTCAGATGTCTCTGATTTTGTGAAATTTTATAGGATTTATCTTTTTTTCCTAGCGCTTCTAGTGATGATTAACGTGGAGGTTTCAAAAGGAACCTCCAATTAGTAATAATAAGATTAAGATATACAATCTTACCCATATATATAAATATACATGAACACAAGATATTTAATTTAGTAGCTTTATATATACTATATTCCACGGATTTCATTAGTCGTACGTACGTACGCTGGTGTCGTCCATATATCTCATCATATCATATGATACTTGATACATATCCAACTGGAGAGAGATGGCCACAGAAATGCTAGCTTGTATTTGGTTCTAATTCACCGGCTGTTTCCGAGGCTCGTCTCCGTATTCTTGTCTCCGTATTTTTACGTACGGAGTAACGTATACCCCCCAACATGTTTGGGATTAAAAGGCTACGTTGTTGTTGTTATTTTTGGAGTAACATACAGCATATGATGATCGATATATCCTACAGTAATACAATATCGATCTCCTGGCTCTTGCACACACATGCACACACGCAGTCGATAGATTTCATGCAATATATGCTGCATTGCTAGCTGCTGGCATGACTGGCAAGAGTTTGGTCACTGCCGGCCCACAGCTGCATCAACGCCATCTATCATATGTATTCAGCTAGCTGTGCTCGACCAAATAATCATTGAGAGATGAAATGAACTAGCCTGGATTTGTTTCTACTTTACCGGCTGCTTGCGCGGCTTGTCCACGTGAGATATATATATAATATTGTATGTGCAAACAAGGCAAGCGGTATCCATCAGCTTGATCGATCTTCAATCGTGTACTACGTCTTTGTCTTTGTCATGGATGATTGTACCGAACCCGGCCGACCGTGTCAACCTGATCCACCATCATGTCTCAATAATTATTATATATATACACACGCATGGCCTTGTCCAGCGAGCTGCAGGTTCTTCTTATACTGGGTCAAACTGTATAGATATATATAGAAAATCTACAGCTCGCTCGCTCTTGCTTAGCACATAGAAAACGATGAGTTTGACACTTGGAGGCACGAATGAGCGCGACCTAATACTACGGCTTCGTCACGTCAATCACGGCCAAACAAAACCAGCCATTTTGAAGCTAGTACATAGGACTACCGAATGAAGAGAATATACGATGTCACTGTTTTTCTACAGGCGATCGACATCATCGATCCTGATATAAGATACTACTAGCTGCTACTCGCCTCATGCATGTTGAGGCCTAATGCGCTTTCATTTCATTTGCTATGAAAAGTGTTCATCATTAATTAGAATTGAAAGGCTTCTCTTTAAGAGAGAAAAAAAAACTTGTGTAACGAACTTTTAGAAACTAAACTTCTCAAATTTGTTTTAGTTATCATACCACAATGTATAGAGATTGTTGTATAGCATATACCAGACACGCGTGTATTCACCCTTTGTTCTATATGGAGCTCAATTATAGCTGAAACTGTAGACAGGCCAGCTAGTGCAGCTGTG
This sequence comes from Paspalum notatum, assembly GCA_022530915.1. Taxonomy (NCBI): domain Eukaryota; kingdom Viridiplantae; phylum Streptophyta; class Magnoliopsida; order Poales; family Poaceae; genus Paspalum; species Paspalum notatum. Next base: position 34,931,643 of record CM039692.1, read on the forward strand.
TGTGTGTATGTGTGTGTGCTGATTATTACATGGGTTCTGGTGTTTAATTATGTTTCCTCCTCACAGGTATGGTACGTACAGCAAAAATGTATTTGTTCTTCAAGATTTATGCGCGAATACTACCAACTTGGTGCCAATAATATATAACTCTGGCCCAGCAGGTTCTGGAAGAGTCACGAATTATAACAGCTATGAAACGCCACGAATTAGATAATATAAGTGGTAGCAGACCATGATTTTGTTTCGTCAACAAGAGCGGTTGCTTTGGTTTGATCACATGTGTCACGCACTTATTTGTGCTTCGTCATTAACCACGAGACCGGCACGACAAATGTAATCGGGCATGCGCGCAAACTATCTGCATGCATTACTTCTTTTTTAATTCCAAAAAAATACATTAGGCCATTCTGAGCGAATGGTTTCATATTTATGTTTTCAAAATGCTACATAAGATGAAGAGATCGAAATTACAGTGAAAACGATTACTGAGAATACATAGTTTCATTCGGTGCAGTTTCATAGATAATATGATCGAAAGACACAATACACCTAGGTAATAGTGCAAACATGATTTCGTTTACATGAAACTCATTTCATCTCTTTTTTCATTAATTTATTGCCATATCATGAAAATTGTGATGACATGGTATTTCATTTAATAAGAATAAAACTTTCACTGAGAATAACCTTAGCATAGAAAGAGAGATCAGGACTCTTAGAAGAAGCACCCAAACATTTTAAATGATTTTTTACTGGTTGTCGCCTCGTGGGAACCTAGGGCTCCCTCTAGTTGCGCGGTTTCGGTTCCCTGTGTGCTTTGAGATGCACATCAATCGGCACTCTATAGGATTTAACAAAGAACCATTAATAAAGCCTACCCATTTTCCTTTAAAAATTTGCACATATGATCACAACAATGATATGATTTTGATAACTTCCGGTTTGAAGTCTCGTTGTCGATATAATTAATAGACCGGTGTTTAATTAATTACAACGTTCTTTACACGCACACAGATAATTGAGAAAGGAAAACAGATTTCTCTTTGAACTTTCTAGAACATACCAGACTCCACACATATATACCCAGGGGAGCTTAGCTGCTTAAGCATGCATGGCGGAACCAAAAACTTAAATACTTTATTATTAGGAGGGACCAACTGCATTAATTTTTCAAAAATTATTTGAATTTCAAATTTTTTAGTGTAAAATTTTCGGTCATGGAGGCCTGGCCCCTCCCTGTCTCCGCCCTGCATGCAGTGAGACTAGGATCATATCGGAGCTAACAATTTACCGACATTTTGCTGTACTAACTTCCAGATAAACATTGTTTAACCAACAGCAGCTGAAAGTGCCGGCCAAACCTACGGACCAATCTGAATCCATCTTAAAGAATCATCAGGCTGCTGTTTCGCAGATTCCTGCCGTGTAGCTTCTTCTGAAAATGCCCACTGGCAACAGGCCGGTTTGACATAGTCTTGCTCCAGGGCTCTCCATACATATGGACATTGATTCATCTGTTCCCTTCTCTCCTCTCTCTCTCTCTCTCTCTCCAACTATATGCAAAAGCAAAAACCCTAGCTGATTCACCATACAATCACCTATGAGTGCAGGAAGAGGCTCAGACATGCAAGATTCGCTGAGCTTGATGCAGTTTCATGATCCGTACTTCTACAGCGGCAGCGCAGCTGGAAGCGCTAACCTGCCACTGTCACACTCCTTCTTGGATCATCAACACCAAGAAGGTTTTGTTAATGCCGGTGAGCGCTGCCCTGGCAAGGACGCCGTGCCGGAGTTCGTCGACCCGGCGACGGTCGAGGTAAGCGGCGAGCAGGAGCAAACGGTAGCAAGCAAGGATGTCTCCGAGGGAGGAGGTGATGGCGCGGTGGAGGAGCGGGACGGCGCGGCGACGGCCAGGGGCGAGGAGGAGGCTCACGGCGTCCGGATGATCGCTCTGCTCATGGAGTGCGCGGTGGCCGTGTCGGCGGGCAACCTCGGCGACGCCAACACCATGCTCCTCGAGCTGGCGCAGATGGCGTCCCCGTACGCGTCGTCCTGCGGCGAGCGGCTGGTGGCCTACTTCACCAAGGCCTTGGCGGCGCGGCTGATGAGCTCGTGGGTCGGCATCTGCGCTCCGCTGGCGCCGCCGTGCGCGGCCGTCCACGCCGCGTTCAGGGCGTTCTACAACGTCGCGCCGTTCGCGAGGTTCGCCTACCTGGCGTGCAACCAGGCCATTCTGGACGCGTTCCACGGCAAGCGCCTGGTCCACATTGTCGACCTCGACGTGGTGCCGGGCGGTGCGCTGCAGTGGCTCTCGCTCCTCCCGGCGCTGGCGGCCCGGCCGGGCGGCCCTCCGGTGCTCCGCGTGACGGGCTTCGGCATGTCGGCGGCCGCGCTCCACGACACCGGCAACCAGCTCGCCGGCCTCGCGAGCAAGCTGTGCATGCCGTTCGAGTTCTACGCCATCGCGAAGCGCCCCGGGGACGTCGGCGCGGCGGCGGATGTGCCAAGCAGGAGGCCGGGGGAGGCCCTGGCCGTGCACTGGCTGCGGCACGCCATGTTCGACGCGGCCGGGGACGACGGCGCCACGATGCAGCTTGTACGGTGGCTGGAGCCCAAGGTGCTGACGCTGGTGGAGCAGGAGCGAGGGGCGCCCGGTGACGGCGCCGGCGGTGGCGGCGGCCACGACCACAGCCACTTCCTGGACCGGTTCGTCTCCGCGCTGCACCACTACTCGGCGCTGTTCGACTCCATGGGCGCGTCGCGGCCGGGCGACGAGGACGCCAGCAGGCACCTGGTGGAGCAAGGGATGCTCGGCAGGGAGATCGGGAACGTGCTGGCGGTGGGCGGGCCGTCGCGGAGCGGGCGGGACAAGTTTGGGTGCTGGCAGGCGGAGCTCGCCCGGCACGGTTTCCTTCGCGCCGGCGGCGCGGGGCGCGCGCAGATGGTGGCCGCGGCGTGCCCGGCGAGGCTGGGTTACACGGTGGCGGACGACCACGACGGCACGGTGCGGCTGGGGTGGAAGGGCACCCCTCTGTACGCGGTCTCCACGTGGGCGTGGTGCCCCTCGCCACACGTACAGCGGTGAACACATCAGCTGATCGTATTTGTTTAGTACTCCTTGTCTCCTACCAGTATAGTGTGTGTCTGTGTGATATGGTGCTAAGCACCAGTAAGCATGCTAGAGTGATCTCTTACAAATGGGCCCAGATAGACTGGGGCGATTTGTCAGTGACCAGCTCTGGTTAGTGTTTGCCTGTTTGGTTTTATTTGGGGTTTTGTGTCGCTCCAATATGGTTTTCAATCTCAATCAAACTGAATTTCAGAAGTAGAAGAATGCAAAAAGATCGCACCATTTATGATCGATTGCAATGTAAGCCCATGATAAGCCCACGAAGAACCCTGCATTAATGCATGTGCACCAATTGCCAGGGAAAAAAAAAACTCAAGGAGACAATAGATTACAATAGGTCAGCCACAAGCTATTCTGGAAATTTTTGCCTAACTACCAAGACATTCTCAAGACCTCAAACCAAACTGTGATGTTGCTTCTGCAACTCAGCATCCTTGCCCAATCTAACTGTACATCTATCCGCAAATGATGGGCAACCTGTCTGCAAACGATGGGCAATCTGTCTGCAAAAATTCACACCAAATTCGCTTCAAAGCTCAGCGACTTCTTGAGCAATCGCTCAATCAGTATCTTTCTTCGCATGCCAATGCACTCCCTTGCTGTTTTCACATAAACGGGTGTTGCCCTCCATCTCTTGCAAACTAGAGTTTCTGAATCTCGAAACTCAAAAGATTGCCATATCATGGGCTTACATTGCAATCGATCATAAATGGTTCAGCCCTTGGCAGGTACCTCTTCCAGTATTTTCTGTAGCGGCGTATTCCAAGTTCCAGCCAGGGTTTCATGTTACCATTGTAATGCAATATGGCAGCTTTTCTTATAGCACCATGAGTGAGTCCATACTCATGGCCAAGACCGAATTGGACCCACTGGCCTTCAATAGGATGGATTAGATCCTGAAGAGCAAGCAGGCCAACAGGTAGTGCTGCAAACCTCCAGGAAGCTTCTGTGTCATGTCGCAGCTGTTAAAAGCAACAAAAGAAAAGCTCTCAGACCAGAGTTTACATAACCTAAGTTTTAACAAGCTAAAAATGCAAGTTAAGGAAGCAAACTTGGTAAATTCTAGCAAACCATGCAATGCTACTGCATGAGAATAAGAAACAAAGGAAACAGGTCACCAATATAACCACAGTATTACTTGAAAACCTACACTTGGAACATTCAGAAAAAGACTGACAATTAAATGTTGCTATCAAACTAACCTTCTGCAGTATTCGGTGATGAATTCCAGTGACGTCTTGCTCCCTCCATTTATCAAGATCAATAACACTCAATCCAGACATCCAGATACATGAATTTGAATCATAGGGGAAATCAGGGAAGTATGCTCTTAGTTGAAGAAATTTAACTCGACAGAAATGGACAGCACCAATCACTTTTCCTTTCATGTCAATGTTCCACAGGAACGACAAGTCTTTCTGGACTATAGTATCGTCTTCCAAGACAATGACTCTTTTAAGATCGCTAAACATTTCAGGAAGCAAGAAAAGGGAGTGCCCAAACATTGAAACATATTCAGTTCTCATAGGTGTGTTTAGCGTTAGAGCATTGCTATGGGAGGTGATGCGGAACTCCTCAGATGGTGATAATTGTTCAACGTTCCCATTACTCATATTCTTCAGTTGGAAATCTTCGAAGTTAAGGACACTGATGGTAGCTCCCATGTAAGAATTTCTGATGAACCAGTTCTTGAATGCATAAAAGTTCTGTGCATCAGTCATGAGATGGAAAACCATGTTTGCTGATTCCTGAAACACTATGATAAGAGCTGATAAGTGAACGGAAGCAGAAGTTCAAAATAATAAGTCCAGCACCATATAGAATGACATACCTCAGAATTTACCACAGTGGAGTTGATAGTTATGGATGATGCAAGAAGGTTGGTGGAGAAAATGACATAGTGCTGGAGTTCTGGATTTTCAAACTTTTTTGTGTCTGAATGCTTCATATCATCTGAGGCTTTGAAGTAGTCAACAGTCAATCTCATTGAAAGGCAATGGAGGCTCTTTGGTAATGTCTGAACTCCAAGCCTGTAAAGATAGGCACTCTGTCTTGCATGAAAAAGAGCTTCATCTTCAGTCATATCTAGCAACTGCTTCAGCTTTTTCTCAACATTAATGCATTCTATGGCACATGATTTTGCTGCAGTGATTGTCTGGTCCATCTTGCCCATATTGACTCCATGACTTTAAAATAGTAACAAAGATTTGTTATAATGACTCGTTCGACAACAGGCAATTTGGATCCATGCCACTCCAATTTGTCAAAGTTGGATTTCATGTGGTAAATCATGCCACAATGGTTTTTCAAACAACACGAATACAATTTTTGTGGAATTGGAGTGGCATGGGTACAATTTTCCTTTCGAAAAATGCAAGAAGATCTGTTCTTTGAAAATCAGGTTGATAGAATAAGATCGTAATAAGAGACTGTTGGGATTTGGAAATGCATACTTTTACTACAAGCCATCAACCGTCCCAACCCACAATTTAATGCCCAGCATTAGTGACAAACTATTATTCTCAAGATCACACCTCTAGCTTATTCAACCAGACTGCATACTGCTACTGAGGTCCACAGAGATGCAAAATGTAGAAAACATCACAAAATAATGTGAGTTCAACTCAAAACATAACCTGAGGTGGGTAAAATAGACTGTTCCAACATCAATATGTCCCTCTTTTTTTAGTTAGCACTACTGGTCTACTGGACCAATCCGGTCTGCACATCTACGCGGCACAATTTTTTTTTTTTTACAAAATTGGACTGTTCTTGTTCTTAGTGAATAGATATCAATCTGTCCAATGAGCATAGATTTGATAAAATTCTAGTAAATACTGCTATAATACTAAGCTGCTTAGGTATGAGGAGTTGAGGACTGGACCAACACCGTGAAGCGGATGCAGTAAGTTCAAGCGAGTAACTCTGGTAAAGCACAATCAACAAAGGATATGCATATGCTGCCAATAAGAGAACTCTTACTGTCTGCAACACTGCGTATGAGACTGAGCATATCAAGCTACTATAGTCACAAAATACATTTCGGTTATTTGTATTTCCTAAGCATAGGGCCTCATATTGTGCTTCGCACTGGGGCTTCGTACTGGGGCCATAAAAACCTAGGTACAGCCCTGCTATAGTACACCAGGTGTCCATAATATTTAACTACATGAACACTATGAAGCCATCAAGACACGGCCCACTGCTGCAAGGGCAGAATGCTGAAATTATGACTAGCTACATTTAACTAAAAATGCATTTTTATAGCCAGTGCAAAAGGAATAAATTTAAACACTTCTATGTGTACAAACATCTGATCTCTGAAGTTAGTTGTATTGTTTAGATTACAAAGGCATGTTACAACGAGAAGTGAAAACTGATGAAACTATTGTTGTAATATCAACTTACAGTTTAGGGAGGTCAGCATCAGATATGGCTTCACTAAGCATATGCTCATGTTCTTGGATATTTTGTTTCATTTCACGTGAAAGCTTTTCCATCCCATCAAGTTTCACAATGCTTGGATAGTAAGCTCTCGCAACAAAGAGTTGATCTTTAAGTGTCTTCACTGTAGAATCGTTCATGACTTCCTTATGTTCTACAGACCAACGACAATAGCTTCCAAATTGAAGCTGGCAGGATTTTCCGTTCTCGTCACCAGGTAAACCTTGTTCAAAATTGTCCTTCAGATCAATGTCGGTAATCTACAAAAGCAGGGTTAGAAAGATCAGGTGACATGATTCTGTCATTCACAACAGGTATACATTTAAGCGCACATAAACAGATGTTAATAAATATCATCATAAGAAACCGTATCTCCATTGTCCCATTCTCTACTTCTTAGCTTATGTAAAAATCCAACTATGCTTCAAAAGTGGATGGTAGCACGATATCAGAAGTCAAAATCTATTAAGCATTGCGATTCTTACATTGGGCAACAAAGAATTTTCCAATACTATAGCTTGTTGGGTTGGAAGAGCTGCATATTAACAAAAAATTAGACAAAATGTTCATTTGTGAATGAAAGTGGCTGACAACATAAACCCTAATTTACCTGGATGAATTGAGGTATTTCCATTCAATTTGCCGAGCTCTGGTTGACCAACAGTAACCATGCCTGATTGACTGGTGTTTGTATTGGTCTGCTCCTGTTAGATGAATAGTAAACTTAGCAAAATAATTTAAACAACAAGTCTGGTATATAATCAAGATTTATGAGATCAAACAATGAACACTTTATTCAGAAACATTATAAGTGAAGCCTTTTCTGAATAAAGTGTCCACTGTTTGATCACCAAATACATTGACTTATCTGTGGCCACACTTATAATCATCAATAAACAATAGTTCTACCACCCAAGATAAAGGATTTAAAAGCTCCTACAATCATCAGGCCTAGTTTCTCACAAAGAAAAAGAACTCAATCTTCACGGCGTCTCATAATATCCATAAACTAAATGCATGCATTTTGAAAATGAGAGCCAAAATTCCAGCCATTTACAACAGTTTAGAATACTTTATGCTCGAGAATACCAAAATAGAAAGAAATACTGGTTGTGGACTGCAGTAGAATTGCAAAAGAGTCACTAGCAATAGGTAAAGTTCACACTGCTCCATCGACACTGAGAATTCATGCACAGGAAAAACTTCAACATTGTCATGAGAGTTGGCTAGAGCTTAAGTAACACAGATACATTTTGCACAGCATTATAGCAGCTTGAAACAAGCATACTGCTCCAAAAAAAAGCCATGCACTAAAGACTAAACCAATAAACAAATGCTAGTCCAATTCAAAACCTGCGAAGTAGGCAGCACAAGCTCCATCCCGGTATTGTTAACTTGCAATACGTCATTTTCCGGGAGAAAACAACCACCAGTGTTAGTATTCTATTCCAACAAAGATCACTGTCGAGTGTTGACCAAATCTAACGGAGATACGGACACGCCTAACAACACCCACTCACGTGATTGGGACCCTTGTAGAAATGGAACAAAAGACAACCCAGAAATAGCGGCGATTAGGAGCTGAGGAGCCCTACCTCCGACGGAATCTTCTGCCAACTACCACCCTCGCTGCCGTCATAAACCTACACAGCAGCAATGTAGGGCAACGATTAACAACCACCGAATTAGAGTGAAGCAAACGACGAAAACTAGCTAATCAGATACAATTGACACTGACCGACACCGCGCTTTCATCGACCAAGTACACTGCAGAGACCAAAGAACAACAGAATTCGGGTCAAAAACAGGGTAACCGGTTGGGGTGCCCCGAGATCGTGCTCGCACCAGGGAACCGAACGGGGGTACCCGCGGATCTGGGAAGCGAGCTGCACCGCGAGGGAGTAAGAGAAAGGTAGGTCTTGGGGCGGGACAAGGTACGGACTTGAGGGGAAGCGCGAGTGGAGGCCGAGGAGCACGGCGAGGGGCACGACGACTGAGAAGAAGACCAGCGCCAACGCGGCGCCCGTCGCCGCCACGCACCGCCACCGCCTCTTCCCCGCCGGGGCCACGGCGGAGGCTACCGGTCCCGGGCCCTTCATCCCGCGCGCCGCGCTACCCGGAGCAGCAGTGTCGACCGTCCGGCAGCGAGAGCTCTGAAGTCGGGCTGGAGTAGGGGTGGACGCCTCCGGCAGCAGTGGCTTCTAGAAGGCAGCCGCGGCGGCGGCGTGGAGACGGCGGCGAGGCCGTCCGTTCATGTGCTCCTACGCGGCCTCGGGGGCTCAGGCTCTGGCCCCGGTATTCGTGCGGCGAATCGGTCACCGTCACAAGTTTTCATTCCAGTTTTTTTTCCCTTCCTGTTGGTGTACTGCGAACTTTGCTGACTGCTGACTAAAGCCGTGTTTGATGGATTGTTAAATCTAGCCGTAGCTCAGCCGGTTAGCTGCTTCGCTTGTGAAGCCATCGGTTGTGTGTTCGAGTACATATTTTCCACTAGGGACTTTAGGTCTTTTAATAAATTCTGCAGCGTCTCACGCGTTGTGCTATAAAGGGACTGCGACGCTTCCGTCGCCTACGGAGCCGTGGATGGTTTCGGTGATCTCACCAAGGACGCGATCTGCTTATCTGAGTGTAGTTGTAGGTCTGGTTGTGTACTAGTAGTGTGTGAGGTGTGCACTTATCTGAGTGTAGTTGTAGGTCTGGTTGTGTACTAGTAGTGTGTGAGGTGTGCATATGGCGTGTGGTGTGTGTCTATACATGAACAGATGCTTGTCTATACATGAATAGATGCTACAGCTGTATCCAGATGAGAGGTTTCAAAAAAAAAAATCTAGCTTTTCAAAATCGGTTTTGATTCAAATAATCTCCCAACTTGCAGCAGGTTATAATCTTCAGTTTTAAAATCTTAGAAAGATAGATGTTTTTAAAAGAGAAAAGGTATACCTCAACCGGTTGTTTGGACGCTCACCCGGCTCTGCCCCGCCCTTCTCCTCCCCCGGCGGTGCCGTCCCATCGTTCCTCCACCCCCGGCGGCATGGCCCCGCCCTCCCGGCTCCTCCTCCGCATGGGTGGCGCGCCCCCGCGCTCCTCCTCTCCCCCCGGCGGTGCCCTCCCAGTTCCTTTTCCCGGCGGAGGAGGCGCGTCGCGCGGGCGCCGGCGGCTGGCGGTGGAGGAGCGGCGTGCGCCGGTGAGAGGGACCCCGGCAGCTAGATCTGGCCAGGGGTGCGGGTGTGGCCGTGCGGGGGGTGGTGGTGGGGCTAGGGTGGGAGTGGGGTATATTAGGGGTAGGGGTAGGGGTAGGGGAGTTACACTGTAATTACAGTGTAGTTACAGTGTAATCCTGGCCATCCATCTAAAATCTAATGGCCAAAAATTCAGGTGTTGGACGTATAGACAGACCCTTTTAAAAAGTTGGATGCTAGATCGTAGGGCCATATCCTGTGCAATCAGTCATGTGGTGCAATCGAGCAATCAGCAACTAATAAGTGTTCGATCTCCAACGGCCGCTGCCGTTTTGCACTTGAACCCCACTTCACCATCAAATTTCTCCATGGATACTTTCTCTGTCCATCACTCGCTCGCTGCCGCCGCTCTACCATCATCCGAGGTGTTCGTCCCCGTCCCGCAGGACTCCGCCATCACGCCGCTCGTCAGCGACCTCCGCGTGCAGCTCTCTCGCGGCGGTGCAGCCCCACACGCCCATCTTTTTCGGCGCAGCCCCAGCCGCCTCCTCCCGACCACGCACCCCATCTCCTCCCACGCGGCTCCGCCCAAGCACCTCCTCCAGCCGCCTTCTTGCACGGCAGGGCGGCCCCGCGGCTTGGCCGCCTCCTGGCACGGCGGCGCAGCACCGCACGCCCGCCTCCTAGCCACGGCGCCCCAGGAGGCGGAGCAGCGGCGGCGAGCGAGGGAGACGGAGCGGCGGCAGCAAACGAGGGATAGAGAGAGCATCCATGGAGAAGTTCGATGGTGAAGTGGGGGTTCAGGTGTAAAACGGAAGCGGGCGTTGGATCTAGATCGGACACTCAAGATCTATTGATTGCACGATTGCGCCGTATGATTGATTGACAGGATATAGCCCCTAGATCGTAAAAGCACATTGTTTCCAAACAAGACGTAGGAAACACAAAGCCACCAAGGACAGTGCAAAAAAATTGGGGGCTTAGGCCTTGTTTGGTTTCCTTAGGCTAAACTAATGGGCTAAACTGAAGGGCTAAATTATAGCTCACCCTGTTTGGTTTTTTGGGCTAAACCTTGGGCTAAAGCATCTATTAAGATGTAAAATGACCTCAATGCCCACCCCTGTGCTTTAGCATTACCACTTTATCTCACCTACTGCCGCTAGATTCGACCTCCCTGCCACCGTCACGTTTCTCCTTTTGCTGTAACGAGAAGGACGACGAGCCGTCGCCGCCGTCGCAGGCGCTCCCGGGCTCGGCCTCCCTGCCCGCCACCGTCGCGGCGGCCACGGTTGCGACCTCCGCCGCGCGGGGCACGCTCTCTGGCCGCTCCTCTCCGCCCTGCTCCTTCTCGCCGCGCTCCGCCGGCGTGCACTTCTCGGGCGTCGCCGTCGGGTGAGCCTTCGCCTCCGCCTCCTCGGCCAGCGGCGGGAGAGAGGACCCCGGCCGGCGGTGGTGGCGGCTCGGCCCCGGCCGCCGGCGAGCGCGTGTGGGGAGGAGGGGCTGCCGGCGAGCGCCGCGCGAGAGAGGAGAGAGGCAGCGCGTGTGGGGAGAAGCGGCCGCCGACGAGCGTCGCGCGAGAGAGGAGAGAGGCAGCGCCGCGCGAGAGAGGAGAGAGACGGTGGGGACCGGGGATAGGGGTGGGAATTGGGACTGTTTAGTCCAAAGAAGCTTCTCTTTGTGGGCCAGTGGAAAAGAGCTTTTAGCCCACCTGTTTGGCTACTTTAGCTCGTTTTGGACCCTATTTTAGCCCGTTTTGCACTAGCCCGCAGGAACCAAACAGACCCTTAGACTGCCCTCATGTGTATGTAACGAGCCAATAACTGAATAGTACGTCTTCACGGTCCATAGTTTTATGAAACTATGAAATATTTTTTTTCTGATGAAGACAATTACGTATCAGCGAGCGGATCATCAATCTCAAAATCGATTTAACACAACTGAAAAAGAATGTGACAACACAAACATGCATGGGTGATACACATAGCTACTATTTGGATATATTCAGAGCAAGATGTTTGAAGACATAGTCGTATAGCAACAAACTCAAGGAATTCATGCTTGAAAGGAGTGAGAGCTTGCCATTTGTTTGACTTCACATCGCAATGTCTTATTGTTTCGATTAAAAGCCGCTTCCAAGTGGATGAACGCAAGGAGCCTGATTAATTTTGCCAAACGCTCTGCTTCTCTCCTGCTTATGCTGGTCACCGCTTGAGGTACAAAGTCAAAATCCAAATCACGGACAAAATGCGATTCGGTCGATTGCCCTGGCTAGCCAGGCGTGCAACCGCGAATCGCAGTCCCAAACATCCCTATAACCATGTTCCAAGTTCATCGATCGGATTTATGGATTTATGTTCAACCAAGCATTTTGGACGATAACCGCGGCTAATGTGATGACTCGTGAGCTCCTAACGAAAGAAAAGGAAAACGAATTGCTTGGTAAGGAGTATTAGGTATCTTTGGATTCTTCGCTCATCAAATCTGTTACATCTTGTTGAACAAAACCCCATCCATATATGTATTAGCGCTTGTTTAGATACAAGAGTATTGGAGGGGAATAGAGTGGATTGAATCCCTTCTATTCAAATTTGAAGCAAGGGATTGAATCCTTTCCAATCTCTTTCAATACTTTTGGATTTAAATATGATACTTTTGCATTGGATTGGTTTGAGAGGGATCGGAATGTGTTTAAATCTACAATAGATTGAAATCCCAATCAATCCCTCCCAATCCAAGATCGAAATCCCAGTCAATCCCTCCCAATCCACTCTAATGCCTCTCAATACATGAGTTGATAGACTAGACCCTATAGGGGTGAATTTCCCGCTCAACACATATATGGATTGGAGAGTGTCTTGTTTTAACCAAACAAGCAAGTTTGGCGGTCTCATTTTCCATTCATTATCCTCCAATGTCTACGAGAAATGAGGTCGCCAAACCAGCCATAGAAGAAAGAGTAAACCCCCAATCTGCAGACTAAGGATAAACACAAGAGAGGAAGCTACAAAATGCAATCACAGCAGGACATGCATTTTGCACGGTCTTTTGATGTACATAGATAGTGAGATAAAGTTATATAACTCCCATTACAATGATGTGAGAGGGCATCTCAAGATTACATATATTCATGCGTTCCCAGCCAGCGTTCCCTTTTCTTTGATGTGTTTGTTCCTTTGAGTTTGAGGGGCCCACGCCCCAGTTGCTTATTATTAATAAGGCAGAGCAAAAGAATAGGAGGCACACAGGATTGGAATGGATTAGTTTTGCGATGGTCAGTCAGAACACAACGGGCCCGCCGGAGAACGTGGCGTCAGGGCCTCCGTCCCCGTCTCAGCGCGCGGGGGCGTAGGACGGCGGCAGCGGCAGCCCGACGACCTTGCCGCAGCGGAGGGCGATGTCCGGCATGTTGTACTCGTCGCGCAACGACCTCGCCGGCGATATGATGCTCATGTAGACCTGCTCCCCGAGGTAGTAGCGGTCCCAGATGTTGGAGCGGATGTTCCACATGCCGGCGTTGTCGAAGGTGAGCATGATGGCGGACCACGACCGCGGGTACACCTGGATCGTGTGCCGGCTCACCGCGTCCAGCAGGTTGTACGTCTTCCTCTGCTCCGGCGACCACTTCCCGGGCCCCATCCTGGATGCAGTTGCAGTGAAGACGATGGATGATGATACTTGGAATTCTGTCTTTTTTGATCTTGCAAACAGACGATAATGCAAACATATATAATATACATACCCGACGGCGAAGAAGGAGTAGCCGTCGAGGTGGAGCGAGTCCATGCTCTTCTCGGGGTTCTCGAAGACGATCTCGATGAAGGTGCGGAACTCGGCGGTGATGACGTTGGGGATGACCCGGAGCGGGCCGTTCACGGCGGGCGGCACGTCGCCCATCTGGTTGTAGGTGAACACCCCGTCGGTGACGTTGAAGTACTCGGCGAGCTTCAGCGGCGTGTCGGCGTCCTTGTGGGAGACGCCGTTGAAGCCGTAGCGGAGCTTGCCCTCGATGTGGCCCCGGGAGACCATGAGCTTGATGGTTCGGGTGATGTTGATCCCGCCGTAGTGGTAGGACCCCTGCGGGTTGGGCCGCGCGGCGCTGGCCGTGAGGTTCCACCGGAACGACCGCCACTGGTTGAGCGACCAGGCCCAGCCGGCGGGCGGCTCCGGCACGTTGGGCGACGGCGGGGTGCTGGAGCCGGCGTAGCGGACGATGGCGGAGGCGGACCTGGCGTCGTGGATGAACCGGGTGGAGGCCACCAGGTAGTAGTCACCGGGCGGCTGGTCGGCGTCGACCAGCACGGAGAAGCAGTGGCCGACGTGGACGTCGAGGGAGTCGTACGTGTCCTGCACGGTGTGGGAGCCGTCCATCTCCACCAGCCGCAAGTCGTGGCCCTGGATGCGGAAGTTGAGCGACGCCTTGATGCCCGTGTTGCAGACGCGGAACCGGTACGTCTTGCCGGCCTCGAAGGTGAACATGGGCGGCTCGGCCGCCGCCGCCGCGGCGTCCTGGGTCCCTCCCTTGCCGTTGATGAGCACGCCGGCGGGGCGGCCGATGGTGCGGCCGGCGTCGAGCAGGCGGGCCATGACCTCGTGGTCCTTGGTGTACCAGTCGCCGATGAGCACCGTGTGGTCGCTCTCGGGCGGCGGCTGGTCGAAGGGCACCGGGATGAGCAGCCGGCTGACGACGCTGATGGCGCCGTAGCCGCCCGCGGCGCGCTGCATGCCCATGGACGGGAAGTAGAAGAAGGTGCCGATCTGGTCCTTGGGCTGCCACTTGTAGGTGAAGTTGGTGTTGGGCGCGATGGGGCACTGCGTCCCGGGCATGCCGTCCATCCACGAGTTCTTGCGGTGCTGCATCCCGTTCCAGGTGAAGAGCAGCGGCTGGTCCAGCTGGTTGAAGACGTTGACGACGATGTTGTTGTTGGAGGAGCAGTTGATCCGCGGCCCGGGGAACTCGCCGTTGATGAGGATCACCTTCTGGGGCACGCCGCCCAGCAGGGTCTTGGTGCCGTACGTCACCTTCCACTCGAAGAACAGGTACGGGTCCTCGGCCCGCGCCAGCGCCGCCAGCACCAGCAGCAGCAGCACGCCGGCGGCGGCGACGCGCACGGTCGTCGCCATGTCGTCTCCTCTGCTGCTGCTGTCTCTCCACCCGACCCGACCTACTTGCTGGTGCTCTCTTGAAGGATGATGTAATGAGGAGTTAGTTGTGTTGCGGCGAGATAGGCTAGGGGGTGGTCTACGAGGAGGCCATGGATGGAAGACGTCCCGGGCTGTGGTTGGGGTCGGGTGGAGCTAACCGGGAGGCTTCGGATTGACGAGGGGACGCCGGGGCGGGGCTTTATAGCATGCTGCCATTGCCGGCCATGGCCCGAATAAGCGGCAGGCCGCGCGCGCGGGGCGGGCGGATTGGTCGCGTGGCCGCCCGTTCGCGGCCGCGTCCTCCTGCAGGTGATCTGTCCCTGAACTCCCCGCTGTTGGCGGTCCATCTCTGCCTGGGTTTGACATGCTCGGCTGTTCTTGTTTCCGACGACCAGTAAGAGAACACCGGTGGTTCACTAGAGAACCCAAGATTTAATATGCAGCACTCCTAGATATAGAAAAATTAGAGCGCTAAGAATGTAACTTCAGTGAGAAAGAAAAAAGGAAACGAACTTAATGTTGGAAAATGCGTATTTAATTTCTAGCCATGTACAATTTCTCGTCTTACGACAGACTGCAAGTACTAGCATGTTGCTCAAGAAAACAAACTAATGAAATATACACATCACATAGCATACAAATCTACTACAATGCAAGCTGCAGCAAAAAGGAACAGCAGGGTGAGGCCGCGAGGAGTAGAAAACAACTCAGCACGCCCCTGAAACTGATGAGA
This sequence comes from Paspalum notatum, assembly GCA_022530915.1. Classification (NCBI taxonomy): domain Eukaryota; kingdom Viridiplantae; phylum Streptophyta; class Magnoliopsida; order Poales; family Poaceae; genus Paspalum; species Paspalum notatum. The sequence continues at coordinate 34,947,271 of CM039692.1, forward strand.
CCCTACTACTTGGGCTTGACCTCGAAGTAGGGCATGTACTCGGACCCGTTGTCCCCGTACGAGCCTCTCGTGATCTCGGTGTCGCTGTAGGGGTGCTCCCGCGCGGCGCCGGCGAAGTCGTTGGCGGAGGAGCCGGCGGAGCTGGCCCCCTCGGCCCCGCCCACCTCGTTCTGCAGCATGGCCTCGATCTCCTTCACCACCTCGCCCATGGCCGGCCGCTCCGCCGCCGTCTCGTCCACGCACCGCATCGCCAGCTGCACGAACCGCCGGAACCCGGGGGTGCGCGCCGCGTCACGGATCGCCGGGTCCAGGAGGGCTCGGAGGCCGTAGTAGTCGCGGTCGTTGGGGTCGATGGCCAGCCGGACCTCGCGCACGATGTACTTGCCGCCCTCGATCGGCTGCCGCCCGCTCACCAGCTCCAGCATCACCACGCCGAAGCTGTACACGTCGCTCTTCTCCGACAGCTGCTGCGTCATGTAGTACTCCGGGTCCAAGTAACCCTAACAGTAGTGTAAGCATCATCACACAGAGACTCGATCTTAGTGAAGTCTTTTTAATTAACGATCAAATAATTAATGTTCTCATTGTTCACAAATCGCAAAGGTTGTCCATTTCCCGCCACGAGTTCGAATAATGATCAATATTGTTACTCACCAGCGTTCCTTTCACTTGAGTGGACACGTGGCCCTTCTGGGTGTCCGCGACGAGCTTGGAGAGGCCGAAGTCGGCGACCTTGGCTTTCAGGTGGTCGTCGAGGAGGATGTTGGTGGACTTGACGTCCCGGTGGATTATCGGCGGGTCGGCGAGCTCGTGGAGGTAAGCAAGCCCCCTCGCCGACCCGATCGCGATCCTGAGCCTCTTCTTCCAGTCCAGGTACGTTCCTCTCACTGCAGGGCCGTGCACACAGATTGGATGATCAATTGCTTCTTCGATTACATGAGAAAAGATGGAAAATTGGGTATACGGGGCTAGTTTTGTCGATGTACCTAGCAGGTTCTCTCTCAATGTTCCGTTGGAGATGTACTCGTACACCAGCATCTGCTCCCCTTGTTCGAAGCAGAAGCCGACCAGGCTCACCAGGTTCCTGTGATGGACCCGGGAAAGCAGCTCGATCTCGTTCTTGAACTCCACCACGCCTTGCATGGATCCGCGCTCTGCTCGCTTTATCGCCACCCGTGTCCCATCCACAAGTGTTCCTTTGTAAACCTTTCAAGGTTTAACAATTTTGATATTTGTAAGCTCCTTCACATTTTTTGAAGCATTGCATAGGCCATTGGATTTTGATCCAATGGTACAACCGTCTGAGCAGATCCTCTTCAAGTCAAGAAAGCTAAATAGCGAGTTGTTTTTGTTTGGTACCTTGCCATAGCCTCCTGAGCCTATCTCATGGCTTTCTGAGAAATTGTTGGTGCAGTTCCTCAGTTCAATAAAGGAGAAGTTCCTTGACCCTTTCAGTTGTGGAGCCCCTCCACTGTCTTTCTGAGAAACTCCCCATGAAGCTGTAATTTTGAAACAAAATTCAGTTCAGACTTCAGGTTTCAGTAGGGTTCTTGGCATGATTAGTTCAGTACCTTTCGAACTAAATCGCGTAATCTTATATGTTCAGTTCTCCACTTCATTTTTTCATTTTTTAAATATGTATATATGTAGAACAACAGGAATTGAAATGCAAATGATTTTTCAAAATCCTTACCAAAAGGGTCAGTTCGTCCTATCACTTCCTGAGTCTTTCTTCTCTGTCGTAAAGCAAATAATACCATGATAATGAGGGCAACCACCAGAAGTCCACCACCTACCGCAATTCCAGCGATAACGCCTGTACTGAAATGTGATTTCTTACCGCTTTGAGAAGCACCTGGCACAGAAAGTCACAGTGAATTTCATACCACCATACTTCTTATTCTTGCCCCAAAAAGTATCAATCTGCTTGAGTGCAAATATGAGTTTTGAATGATGAAACTAAAGTACCTGCCAAAAGGGCATACGGGTCTGCGATGAAGTAATAAGGTCCAAAAACTGGTGGCGGGTCGTAAGTCTGGTTGCTCAGCAGAAAGCCTATCCGTATCAGATCCGGTACACTGAAGGATGTCCCTGACGATGGGAACAGCTTCACCTGAACCTGGAGGTAGTTGTCGCTGTTGAATTGGATACCAGACAGGGACACTGCGCCATCACGCAGAGATAGCTGTGTCGTGAGGCTTGTCTCCAGCGTCTGAAAAGTGGCGCTATCCGTTAGGTCTGTGAAAAATGGTGCTCTGAAGATCATCTTCCCATTGTATGAATAGGCACAGCCACAGTTTGCAGGGTTCAAGTTCTGATCACTAGAGCATGATGCTGGGGAGGGGCATTTGCTCAGACTGGTGCTGTATGCTATCATGTTCTCCTGCTGCTTGCTGCAAAATTGTTTTGTGGACGAATCCTGGTCCAAGCACACCGGGTTTCCGTAGAGCCTGAATGTAGATTTGACAAACATGGAATGAGATGCGAGGTGTGGATGAATGGGTGATGAAAAGAAGCAATTTTTGTGGGCCTTGGGCCCGAGATCGAATGTTCTTTTTTTTTCTATAGATAAAGGAATGAATTCCGAGATTGAAGGTTCTTACGCTAGAGTTTTGTTGTAGCTTTGGGTGATTTTTGTAGCAACTATATTATTATTCATGAGGTTAATAGCCTGCAGTTGTTTGTTGATGCTGCCCGTAATCTCAAGTGTCCCATTGAATGCGTTGTTGCTCAGTGAACTGTCTGATCAGCAACAAAAAGAGGTTAATGCAGGAATTTATGTTCATTATTTTAACTCATTCTGAGTATAAGTTGCAAGAACAGTACACTTGCTGCAGCTGGGGCAATCTGAATAGACCTGGGGGGACCTCGCCAGAAAGTGTTCCAGGAGATATTGATCTGAGATCACAGCATATCAAGATGAGCGCAAAATTGTCTTATTGAGGGTATTTTAAACGGTGAACATACTTAGTTAACTCACATAGAGGTAAGGGATGTTAAAGTTGTGAACCAGGTTGGGGCTAGTGAAGCATCAAATGAGTTCTTGCTTAAATCCCTGGTCATGAACGGATGGATTCATCAGTGACTTGGCAAGCATCAAATGTGTTAAACCAATTATGCAGAAACTCTATACAATCCGACACAGCAGCATGGTATCATTATAGTTGGTTTCTTACACAACATTTAACTTAGTCATGTTCCTGAGATCTGGTAGTGACCCAGTGAGCTGGTTGCTTGCCAAGTTCCTGCGGACATTCACATTTTTTATTACTATTAGAAAAGAAAAATACCGGGTAACTGAACGTTTTCTCTAGAGCAGTCTTTTTTTTTTATCGTGGGGCACTTACAGCTCATTCAGACCGACCAAGTTGCCGATGCTAGAAGGAACTGCTCCTGAAAGACTGTTCCTATCTAGTCGTCTGCCAAAAATGCAGAATAAGTCAGAGATATGGTAAAAATTGTTCAATAAAATAAAATAAAATAAAAATGGTGGAAAGTTTTGAATCCCACAAATTCAAAGTACTTACAGAACTTGGAGTAACGAAATACCCCCTATCTCTGCTGGAATTGAGCCAGTAAATTGATTGCTATCAAACAATCTAAAAGAGATGGCGAGATGAATTAGCAGTATACATTTATCGATATGATACGAACTACAAACTGAAAGTCTTGTGCCCTTACATGTGAAGCAGAGTCATATTGGAGTTGAAGAGGCCTGTGAGCGTTCCAGATAGCTGGTTCTTGTTGAAATGGCTGTTCATAGATTGAAGTTTAGAAACATGAAACATCAGGGCTTGTTTAACTAATAATAAGATTGACATTACTTACAAGTGCTTCGTGTTGATAAGTTGGTCAAGCCCTGGTGTTGTCGATGTTGAGATCGGGATAGCTCCAGTGAGTTGATTATCAGCCAGATCCAACCAGTAGAGGTTTGCGAGTAAACCAAGTGTAGCCGGTATGTTGCCAGAAAACTTGTTCGAATTCAGCGCCCTAAAGATAATGTATGGAACAACCAGTAAATTTACTATGTCTGTAAATTCCGTCAGAGGAGGGTACGAGCAGAAAATCATAATGGACATTTCATCTGAATAAAATAAATAAACAAGTTAGAAGTCACCGGTACATACAGGAAAGAGAGTTGAGCTAGGTTGCCTAGTTCTTGTGGAATGCTTCCTGTGAAGCTGCAGCCAGCCAGGATCCTGACAGACAAAGAGTCCAATCGTGCAAGTTAATGAGCCGGTTTGGCAATTGAGTATGTCTTACGAGGTAAATTAGGATCGATAACGAATAGTAATGCAGCGCGCATACAGTGTGGTGAGCTTGGGAAGGCTCCCAATCGTAGCCGGCATCGTTCCACCGAGACCGATGTTGAAGGAAAGATCCCTGCAAGCGTTCATGATGTGAGCCATAAGTCCATAACTCCCTTTATTCTTCTAATCTAATGAAGATAAATCAGTGTTAAGAAATTAAACAGTCCGCATGCCATTTGTTTCGTTTCTGATAACCTTGCCGGCCTTATTGACAAAAAGAACCTAATCCATGCACGCTACAATCTGGTAAGTTAACTTGAATGGGTCAGCCTCAGCTAGCTATAAACTTGTCAAACCTACTGCAGTTTTTTATATACTAGTATAAGCTAGCTAGAAGCCTATCTATAAGCAAAAGTGCTGTGAGCTTCTGACCAATTCAAAAATCTTTCTACCCTGTCCTGAATTGCCTGAAACGCAACAGCAAGCATCGTCCAACCTCACGTCTGGTAGGAAAATCCATGGCGATGGCGTGTTGCTTTGCAGCTAGTGATCCGGATGTTGGGTTGGGGGGAATCAAGCAGGCGAGCGAGAGGTGGAGGTGACTTACAGGTAGACGAGCTGGGTGAGCTGGCCGACGCTGTTGCTGAGGGTGCCCTGAATGTTGACGCTCGACAGCCGCCTGCAAAAAAAAAAAAAGAGCACGCGCGAATCACGGAGGCCAATTCCGTTAGTCAGTGAGTCGCATGGCGGCACGCGGTGGGCCGGCAGACAGAGAGAGCAGAAGCTCACAGCGAGGTGACCCTGCCGTCGTTGCTGCACATGATCCCGTCCCAACCTCCGTCGCAGGGGTCGGTCGCCGGCGACCAGTTCAGCTGGGCGTTCGTCCACTGGCTCAGGAGGGAGTTAAGAGCAGCAGCTGCGAAAACAAGTTTGTTTATTTTTTGTCAGCAAACAGCAGGGAAGAAAACTGGTAAGCAAAGCGAGCAATCATGGACCAAAAATCTGTCGCTGCTGCAGCGCTCCCGTGCAGGCCATCTTCCCTCGCAAACCCGACGAAGAAACGGGAATCGTATCGAAGGGAGGATGAACATGAACGAGACGTTCCAAACAGGAAGCAGAGCCGACGGCGCTGCACTCACCATCTTGAGGATTGATGGCGCAGAAGCCTTGGTGAACGCTCGCCGCCAGCACGGCCAGCAGCAGCAGCAGCAACGGCGTGATCCGCCGCCGCGTCGCCTCCTCCATCGGCCCTGCTAATCACCGGCAGCGATGAGACGCACGCCGGCCGGAGCACCCTACCGGGGACGCAACTCTTCTTCTTTCTCTGTCGTGGTTGCCACTCCTCGTGGCCAAGGCCAACTAGACTAAACGGAGAAGGAAGGGAGGCAGGCAGCTGTGGCTGGCAACTTGTGAGGCGAGGCGAGGGCGAGGCGAAGGCAAGTCCACGCGACCGAGCCGCGCTGTGCCTGTGCGCATTGAATTTGAACCGGCGGGGGGCAGCAGCAGCGCCAACTGCCTCTTGTGCCTTGTCCTCTTCTTCTACCTCTCCTCTCCCCCACCCAGCGGAAGGGAAGAGGTCAGCCCAAGCAAATGGCGGGCACGCCGCACGCGCGCGCGTTCACAGCCGGTCACAGGCAGGCGCAGGCGCGGGTTCCGGGGAAACCGATTGAGCCGTCCAGCGCGGCCGGTCAAAGGGGGAAATGTGCCGACTGCGATTTCTGCGAATGGCAGCCCGGGGCCTGGGAGAGGAGGCGGCTGCTTCTGCTTGCTTAAGCGCTGATGCCGGCACGTTGGCTTTTGTTATTGAACTTAAAGATCACACAGCGCGGCGACTGTTGGTGGCAGGTAGCTTTCGCCGCCGGACCAGGCTTAATTGCGAGTTATTATATATATGCACCGCGTCAGCTTCTCTTTCTCCCCGGATTAGAGAAAAGGTTGTGTGGTTGGGCTCTTGGATCAGGCCATCGGCTGCGTCCAACCAACATCCCGTTGCGTCTTCTTGTTTAGATGACCCCGCCGCTTAAAGCATCGGGGCAACGGGGGGACGGCAGCATGGTATAGCAGTACGGTACTGTATTGTACAGTACAAGTTCTGGTACCACATGTCCTGCCGTTGCCGTTGACGCGACTAGGAGGCCAGGCCGGCGACTAGGCGAGGTGCCTTGCCCGGCCAGGCGTGCGTTGGATTAGGAGCTATAATTCAGTATTTATATACTCTCGACGGAGACGACTTTAATTCCTGATTGGATGGGACTGTGGGTGTTAGATTATAGGCAGCAAGATGTATAAATGCATTATATATCTACTATTTCAACTATTTTTTTTATATAAAGCTACAGTATATACACAATCCATTTATCCAATCCACTGTGCATATTCTACAGGATATTTTGATCGGATAGCTTGATTACGATGCGACCCGGAGAGCTTTAAAGAGGCACGACAGGAGTAAAGGACAGCCTGCAGTCGTCTGGTCAACCGGACGCTCCCCCGATCCCCATCACAACTCCAGAATACTACTAGGCATGCCTCCAACTCTCGCTGTCTCGCAATGAGCCGAGAGCCGGCCTCCCCGGTTTTCCCCTTGCCGACTCCACTCGCCCCGCGGCCACCCCGTGGTGGCCGGCCGCCGGGCCGCGTGACCCCCGCGCAGACCGGCTCATCACGGGTGGCATCCGCGGCTGAAACGACCGCAAGAACAGGGGCCTGCACGGCCGTGAACCGGTCCGCGGCAAAGCACGCACGTCAGCCGGCGGCACACCACCCACGCCACGCCCCAGCGACGAAAGCTTCTATCCTGGGGCCGGGTTAGGTATTGACAGCTTCCATTCCATGCCGCATCACGATTCACTATTCACCACAAGAGAAAAAGGAGAGACCCGGCGTGGACAGGCAGCTCGACGACAAGCTCGCCGAAGCCGAACCCCGCACAGCATTTGGACTGCGGGCCGCGTTCGGCACGGCGGAAAGGGATATCCGGCGGCAACCGGCACAAGGTGACAGTATTACAGTACCTAGTCAACTGATCAGACAAACATCAGAATGCGACGGCCTCGGCGCAAGCGCACCAGTGTAGTGTCCACAGAATTCAGAGCTCCCTTACACGCCTGGTAAAATAAGCTTGATGGGTACAGGTCCGATGGTGGGTGGGTAACAGCAAACATTTCGTCGGTTCGATCTACAAAATGGGTCATGGTACATGAATATACCATCTCTTCTGCGCTCAGTGCCGCCTCACTTTGGACTCGCTCCTCGCAAGGATCATACCGGAGAGCTTGTCAACCTCATAAAGGAGTCCCGCGGAAAACAGGAAGCTGCAGCAAAGTCGACAAAAGAAAGGGTTAGTTTGTTAACAGGGTTTGCGGCATGAGCTAGCAGAAAAACCACAGGAGTATGATTAATGAGAGGCGGTGAGCACCAAAAGATAGGGAAAGTAAAACGGTAGGGTGTTTGATGCGTAGTCTGTAGTAATCGTGACAATGGTGTCTATCCGCTGCCGGTCTTTTGGAGCAAATAACCACAGATATTATAATATAGGCACCAGCACGCTTTGACTGGCCATTGCCATTCGTACTATACATGAATGAAACTGGAGGGAGACTTTTGATTCATCAAGCACCAAAGAAATGCAAGATCTAATGAACTGTCAACATCACAATGCTATGTCAATGCCATGGTGCATAGGGCAAATCTTACCATGGCATAGCACTAAAATATGATTTATCATAGTCAAATCTCTAGCATCCACCAAAATTCCTGGTTGTTATGTGGCTATTGCCCGAGTATTTCGTGTAGTTGAGTTGAGTTCACAACAAATAGTAACTCACTGTATATCTCAAAGACTACAGAACAATCGCTAATATAGCATTCTGTACAAATTGATTTCACTCGGCTATGCTTAGCTAAGTAGCCATCCATCTTACAATTTAAACATAGCACTGGCACATGGGGCATCTTTAAACGTGAAACCCATGGATAGCAGTGTAGCAAGACTGTAGCATTTCCTATAGTTTTTTTGCAACATACAAAAATACTAGCGATAGTATCCATAACAACATCGTTGCATCAAACAGTTGACAACAGCGAACAAAGGACAAACATTGCATGGAGCTATACTGGTATGGTACTACACTTGCTGATGACCAGAGATCAATTCCAACCAACACATAATGGATGTGTTCTCTAATGGGGACTCTACACTGTAGTTTCGAGGTTGAACCTACAAACCGTGTGTTTTGACCTTAAGATGACAAAGCTAGAAACTCCCAGGCTCAAAAGAACCAGGATACTAGAAACGTCCAAAAACATTTCATGTCCATCTCTCCCTGAATAAAAGAGCTCCCCTCATGATCCATTCATGTGGCAGGATGAGAGCCAGCCGCTGCCATTTCAGTCGTTGAGCAGGCTGAGATGGAGGTGGGGAAGCAGCAGCAGGCTGGCCAGAGATGGGGAAGATGCAGCAGTCTGGCCAGAGGTGGGGAAGAAGCAGGCTAGCGAGAGGTAGGGAAGAAGCAGCAGGCTAGCCAGAGGTGGGGAAGAAACAGCAAGCTGACCGGAGATGGGGGAGAGCACCAGGATGACCGGAGATGGGGGAGAAGAAGCAGGCTGATCGGGATGGGGAAGAAGCAGCATGCTGGCCAGAGATGGGGAAGCCGATGACGGGAAAGAAGGATAGTCGGGAATGGGAAGAAGCAGGCTCATCGGAAATTGGGAAGAAGGTGGCGGTGGTGGTTGAGGGAAGTCGCGAGGATATCGGCAGCAGAAGCTCGTCGGTGGCGGTCGCCCGGGAGCTCTCAGGCAGGTGGCGGCCATGGGATGGGAGCTCGGCAATTGTGGTCTCCGTTGTTTTCAATACTAGAGCAGTATACTTCCCAAAAGGCAGTCAAGCTGACCACATAGATTCCAACCAATACCAAGCTTCCTGGTCGATCTGTATTGAGCCGGTGTAGTTTGTTGTTGTGACAATACCAAGTACAATTAGGGTTAAATTCCAAGATTAAATTCTGAAACATCCAAACATGTGGTATTAAAATATACTATTCCAATTCTCCAGTTTCTAGCTCAATGACAACATCCAAAGTCCTAAACAGGATTTCATGCTTTAGTAGGAACAGATTATGTTGCGCAAATGATTTAGTAAAAATTCTAAGCTCCAGCCCCTTTACCAAAACAAGTGAATTGTTCTATTTTTTTTTTTCAGACGTTTACGCCTATGTCTCCCCATCCGAAAGAAGAAAACCTCATAGGAAAACATTCCAACGGAATGCTGGAACTAGCTCTTCTTGGTAATGCTGAGTTATCAACACACTCCTTATTCAGATGAATAGAAGCATTAAGTTACGTTGATAGGTTCATGGGACAGGATGAATGCTAATGAAAAATCAGCGGTGGTAACATACCATGTTGTGATACAGACACGGTGGACAGTGCCAGCTACAATAAGAGCGACAAGTTGCGCTACAACAACTGCAAGGAGGAGCAACAGTGAGGAAAGTGAAATAAAGACTGTGGGAACAGACGAGAGATCATATGCCACAACATACCAGCACCCCAACCAGTCCTATCTCCACTAGCTTCTTGGTAGTTTCCGATAAACTGCAAAAAAAAAATTTCGAATTATCAGCTAAACATAGAGCAAAATTCCAGGCAGTAAACACACTTGTTAATGGAGAGCTGACGAGAAGAACTATTTAATCTTATAACACAAAGCCATAAAATGGTGGAAGCAGAATTTAGCTTTATTTTAAGTCATACTTCTCTAATTCTGACAAAACTTTTGAAAACAAAAATAATATCTACGAGACCAAATAAATATACTAGTGGATATAATGAAGCTAATCTGATGTTACAGATGCAGTTTTTTTCTCCTTCTAAAAACGTGGTCAAAGTAAGAGAGATTTGAGTTAGGACAAACCCAAAATGAACAATAATTTGGGGGTGGTGGGAGTACAAGCTACTTTCTACCACTTCAATTTAGCAAATCAGGAAGAGGGGCAAGGTCTTCTGCACCATTCTGAGAGAAAAAAAGAGTTACAAACAACCGGGATCAGAAGGGGGAACGCACGGTGAGGAGTAGCAGGAAGAGGAGGGAGCAGATGAATCCGCCGGCAATGGTCATGAGCTCCGACGACGCGAACTTGGCCCTGTACATCTCGAGCAGCGATAGCGTCACCGCGAAGAGCAGCAGCGACAACAGCATCGACCGCCCCGTGCTCGCCATCTGTCACAACAGGACCGCGGGATCAGCGACAGATCCCTCCTTTTGTCTAGAAATCAGCAACAGATCTCTGCCAACTAAACCACCACCCAAATTAAAACAACTTTCAAGCAGGGGAGGACCTAGTACAGTACAGGACACATGTACACCAGACCATTTTTGCAAAAATAAAATAAAATAAAATCAAACTTAGTGGGCATAGTACATGTATGCAGTGTAATTCTCGTTGCAATCAGATCAGATCCGACAAATGGGTTACGTTAGGGTTTGGGCGTTCGGCTTCGCACAGAAGGAAGGGAGGATGGGAAGGGGTGGCCATACCTGGTGTGTGGCTTCTCGTCGCCGTCGAAGACCTCGCCCGGCCGTCGCCGAGGGAGAGAGAGGCCGAGACACACACGGAGAGCTTGCGCCGGCGGAGGGGGGTGTGTGTGTGACTTGCGACTTGTGAGGGGCTCCTTTTGCCTCTTGTCTTGTTTTTTTTTTTTTTTTTTTTTTGCCTTTTTTTGAGGGATTTTTTGCCTAGTGAGGTAGCACTGTGCTGGGGGCCTGTGGGCCTAGGTGGGCCGCTCGTCCGGCTTCGCGGCGGCCTGTGGTAATAGGCTCGGTTGGTGGCCGCCGTTCGATCCGAGCGGACGGCACGGATGCTCCGACAGCTGCAGAGGCACGCCCAAATTGCCCGACGGCGGAGACATCCACCGCAAAAAACTATTCCGGCACTCCCTCGCCAAATCCAGGCCACCGCCGGCCTCGGAAGCGAACCCCGCCCCGCTTGCTTCCGCTGCCTGCCGCTTCCAGCGCCGCCTCCCCCCGTTTCCGCGCCGTTGCCGAGCTCCCTCTCCCTGTCGTCGCTGGGGCGGCACGAGCTCGGCCCAACGGCAGCTGCCTAGGTCTTCGGCGGGCCCTTCGCCGGCGACGGGCACCCGCCAGGTATGCCCACCCGCCACCCGTTCCCGTACTGGTGTCCAAAAGCTATCTGCGTTCAGATCTGGTCTAGAGTGTAGGACTAAGTTCGATCCTGTTGCAAAAACAACGAAATTTGTGTACACCCATGACATCCTTTTGCTGGCTCCCCTCCTGGAATCGGTGGTCTTCTTCTTGGCCGACGTCAACAGTCGGCTGATTTGGAGATGGGTTGAGCAGTGAGAGGTACTCTGCTTCAACTGGTACGCCCTGCTGGAGCTAAGGAGATGCTTTGTGTGCCTGGCTGCTCATGCACGATCGCTCTTGGACGGCAAGCTGGAGACGCAGGCATGGTCTGCAGGATACGGACGACTGTGCGTTATGCGGGCAGGCGTTGGACACTGTTGATCACCTGTTGGTCGTCTGCTCCTTCGGTCGATAGGTCTGGGCATGTATCTTCCGTAACCTTGGCTTTCAGGATGTAATACCCAATGACGCTGCGGCACTGATGTGTTGGTGGCTCCAAGCTACGAAACTTGTTGCAAAGACAGTTTGTCGTGTCTATGATCCCTCGTGTTCCATGTATCGTGGATGATTTGGAATGAACGCAATCAACGGGTGTTGGAGCGAATAGCAGCAATGCTGGTCACACAAATCAGAGAAGAAGCGGAGCCTGGATCGTGGCAGACTACAAAATTCTGGCATCGCTGACGGTCCTTATGGGTAGTGTTCTCTGTGTTCAGGGTTGCGGAGCTCTCCTTGGTCACAAACCGGTTATGTAATCATTTTTTTTTTTGAAATCGTCCAATCAAACCTAGTTGCTATGGCCTCGACCAGCGATTAGTCGTCAATCAGGGTCGATTAGTCGAGCCTTGTCAGTCCTAGTCGTTTGCATAGTCATCCTGGTATATATACCAGGATTGGTACGGTATATGTACTATACAATATATAGCATAACGCAAGAATTAAGTCTATTGGCAGTGGACTAGAGGTAGAGATCTAGAGAAGCAAGAGCAGAAGGCAACAAGAGGTAGATCAGCAATGGCAGCACATGAAGATTCTAGTAATGAACTAATGCATCAAGAAAATGGAGTGGAGGACCGGAGTAGAAGAAGATGCAGTAGAACACTAACTTTCGAAGGAGGAGCTCATCTCCGGCAGGCACGACCGCCTGACTGAGCAGGCACACGACTGGGCACAGGGGCAGGGGTATATCTAAAACATAGTGGGCCAAATTGTCAGCCTAAACCCGCCCAACCCAAGCCCAGTGTATAGCTTCATAACTACTTGATTTTTGTTTGCCTTAAGTTTCTAATATTCGTGTTGTTTTTTCCTGCCAATTTTAAGTTTCAAACTTTAAAGTTCTTGTTGCATTTATAGAAAATGCCTGCTTGAACCTAGAGTTTGCACATGCCCTGTTGTCGTAAATCAGATCAAATGCCTTTGTTTTTATCTTTGTAGTCTGTTAGTGCATTTTGTTTCTTCAGTCTTGCTATGCAATATTTTGTTCTGCGTGAGTCTTTTCACGATATAACATATTTTGGATCTCTAGATGCAGTGAATAATTTCAAACTTCAAAAGGTGCCTGGCACCTTGATTCAGTGTTTCAAATTACCTAGAAATCAACTTTTGGTCCTACTTTGCATTTGTGAAGTAACCTGGCCATTTTACTGATAAAACATGCTAAGGCGATGTTTTTGTTTAGCTTTCCCTTTTCTTTATTTGAATTAAAATGCATTTTATTGGAAGAATATGGTTGTATAAATAACTTGCACATGTATTGTTTCTTCTCGGACTTCAGATTGGATACACACTCATTCCATTAGGTGGCTAATACTCAAGGTGCTCCAGGCTTATTTGTTTTTGGGCATCATCAAAATGTCAGGACCACTGAACGTATGTCCTCAACCTTATACTAAATTAATATGGTCATATGCAATTTCTCTTTTTTCTATTCAGCAAACCATCATAGTCCTGTTTCTTATCGCTTGTATGTTATCACTTATGAGTGGCTCCTATAGCTTGTGCTTTCTTGATATGGCAACTCTTTGTTTGATCTCTGTTCTTAGTTCTCTGTATTAATTAATAAAATATATAAACATATTACTGAATAGAAAGCAAACATTTTTTCTTTTCTCTTCTTTTATTGATACTTACTGCTCGATTGATTAGTGTAACAGAATGTTTTTCAAGGTTCAAGCTATTCTACCTTTTGTATCCTTGTAAATACAAATGCATCTTAAAATGTCCCTGATATGGTAAACCTAGGGATAGGAGGAAGAACCGACTAGTTGCCCTCCCTCTGGTGGCTCTGACTGCTTTTAGGGTTCTTCTTGCTTTCCTTTGATAGATACATCTCCTATCCTTATATAGAGAGGTTTACTTGACCCCTAAGCTATCTCTAATCTTATCTTAACTAATAATATCATAATGGCCTGGTCAGCCTAATGGGCCCGCTGACTGCCCATAATAGACCCAGCTATGTATTCTGACTGGTGAACTCATTTTCATCACTTTTTCAGTCCAACATTAGTGGGGGCACCTCAAACCTTCGAGATTCAACTGGAAGGTCATTCACATCATCCTTTTCTGGTCAATCTGGATCACTTCCGGGCTTCCATCACTCAGGTTGGTGAAGATTACAGTATCTTGTCAGTCCATTGATGCATGTTGCATTGTCCTGCTTTTATTGTTAACTCTTTTGAATTTGCCTGCAAGGTTCACACAACATTCATGGAAATCTCAATCTTGGAAATCTCTCTGGATCATTGGCTCCAAGAAATAATTCAATGGCAGGTATGCCATCACCAGGGGTTCAACAACCTGGTGGTAGTATTTCCAGTGGCCGGTTCCCCTCAAATAATCTTCAAGCTTCCATGTCTCAGGTTTTTTCCTCGGCATCCACAGTCTGCTCCTGTTCATGCTGAGTGGACTCTTTGTTGCTTAGGTTCTCATTGTGTTTGATCCCTTTTGTAGATTCCTCATGGGCATTCTGGGATCAGCAACAGAGGAGGCATGAATGTTGGGGGAAATCCTGGATTTAGTAGTAGCATGAATGCTATTGGTGGTTCAATGCAAGGTTTATCCTCAAACATGGCTAATGTGGGTAACCGCAATTCTAATCCTGGGTTGGCAGCTTCTCCAGTTTTAGGGAATTTAGGCCCAAGAATAACAAATTCTGGGAATATTATAAGTGGGGGCAATATTGGAAGAAGTATAAGCTCTGCAGGATTGTCTATGCCCAGTATCACATCTCGCATCAATTTAAGTGGCAACTCTGGAAGTGGAGCTATCAATATTCAAGGATCCAACAGGATGAATAATATGCTTCAACAAGGTATGTGTTTGACATTGCAGCATATGATGGCTTGATTGAACTTTCCATGCTTCGTTGATGAATCTGTGTATGTTGTTATATCTTTCATTGTGGCTGGGTAGTGAAATGGTCTGGTACCAATGATAACTATCCAGTTCGGATTTGAAAGGTACACATGGTAAGACTAAGAGGGCTGAGGAAGGGAAACACTTTGCTCTTTTAAGTTTCAAAGAGCAAACTTTCAACTTGGTCCACTTGCATTCAAAACTGACAAGGGGAGCCAGAGTGGTAACCCAAGTTATTGTATTAGAGAACATTATCACTATGTGTTGAATCCATGGGTCTATGTTTCAAAAAAACAAGAATGCATGGGCCTAATGTTGCAAAAAGCTCATTGTATGAATAGTTTTGTAACTTGTTGTAAAAGGTGTGAATACTTGGATTTGGTGTAATAGTTTATGTTTCACTTGGTTTATGACTTTCTTTGCCAGCATCCCCGCAATTTATGAACTTGCTCGGAAGTTCTTACCCGGCACCTGGAGGTTCACTGTCTCAGAACCAAGTTCAGGCAGGAAACAGTTCTTTAGGATCTTCTGGGATGCTACATGATGGAAGCACGGGTGACAATGCTCCATTTGATATAAATGACTTCCCTCAGTTAACTGGACGGCCTAATTCTGCTGGAGGTGGTCAAGGGCAATACGGTAACACTGCCATGCTAACAAATCTTCAGATAATACTACCTCCTCGTCATATATTAATGACAAGGGAGAGTACTAGATTATATAACTTCTAAGTTGTCAGTTGTGTAATTTTAAGGATCACTGCGGAAGCATGGAGTAAGTGTTAACACCATCGTGCAACAAAATCAGGAATTCAGCATTCAGAATGAGGATTTTCCAGCTTTACCAGGATATAAAGGTGCATGTTACCAAGCACCATTGTTGTTGTTGCTGTTGTTGTATATTCACCATGAAATGTGTTTTAATAGTGTATTTATTTGGTATTCTCAAAGTTAGAGATGTTTTTGACTTAGGACAAGGCCATAGTAAACTATAATTTGGAACGGATGGAGTACATAATAACATGTGATCCTCTACTCAATTTTCCACCAATCATATGCTAACATCATTGATATGGTTTTGTTAGTTTTGTTGCTGTTGTGTTTTTGGTCATACCTTTTCCCTATCTTTTGGTGTGTTAGCTAATTATATGTTTCTTTGGAACATAAGGTAGTTCCTCAGATTATGGTATGGATATTCATCACAAGGACCATCTTCATGAGAACGTAAATATTATGCAAGCACAACATTATCCTGTAAGTTGATGGCTTTACCGTTTGATTTCCTGAACACTCATTTCTGCTTGTTCTTAATTTTGACAAACATGGTTCTATAGATGGGTAGATCATCTGGCTTTAACTTAGGAAGCAGCTATCCTCCCCGTCAACATCAGCAGAGTGCTAATTCAGTAAGCAATAGTACTCTTTTCTTTTACATTGTCTCAAGATTGAACACACCACTTTTTATGAAACAACTTGATTTGTTATTTTCCTTTTTGAATAATATGGAGATCCCTGCTGAAACTTTGATTTTTTATGCCTGCTTAGCTTTCTGAATTGGATTATTAACCTTCATGATCCTTTACTAGGTTCAAAATAATGGACTGGAAAATATTGGATTAAGGCCGGCAAATTCTCCAAGCCCATCATCTAATTCAGGGGTTTATGAGCAATTTATGCAGAAGTACCATCAAGCACAGACTCAAAATTCACTTAGGTTGCAGGCATCTTCAGGTCCACAACCATATAAGGATCAAAACCAAAAATCTGTTCAGGGAACACAAGTTGCGCCTGATCCATATAGTTTGCTTGGACTGCTGAGTTTAATAAGATTGAAAGAGCCTGGACCATCAGCTCTTGCTTTAGGAATTGATTTGACATCATTAGGGTTGAATTTGAACTCCCAGGATAATCTTTACAAGACGTTTGGCTCTCCATGGTCAAATGAGCCAGCTATAGGAGAACCTGATTATCAGATCCCGGCTTGTTTCTCTGCTGAACCACCACCAGCACTGCAGGTAACCTTCTCAACATTTTAACTACCATTAGCTGCCTCCATCCTGTGCAGCCATTGCATTTTCACATATTTTTAACTACCTTCTCAACATTACATATTCACATTTTTTCCATCCTGTGCAGCCATTGCATTTTCAGAAGTTTCATCCCTTGACACTGTTCTACATCTTCTATAGGTACTTATTGAGTTCATTTAACTGATCATTTGATGTTACTTGGCCATTCATCATCTGACTTTATTCTTTGTGCAGCATGCCTAAGGATGTCGCTCAGTTATATGCTGCTAATGAACTGTAAGCATAGGAACTGCACAGTTTTAGTATTGCTTTTCTATTATTGATATAAATGTATATAGCTTTCATCCTATCATGTTTTATATGAGCAAATTGCTTGTCCATATTTTGGCCAGATACAATAAAGGGTGGTTTTACCACAAAGAGTACCGCATCTGGCTCACAAGAGCTCCTAATGCCGCTGTTGCAAAAACTCCACTTCAAGAACGAGGATCCTACATTTGTTTTGATCCAAACATCTGGGACACTGTTCATAAGGTTTTGCTTCTACCTTTCTACCCTTATCTATTGGTTGAGAAATGTGTATCTGAGCATTATTTTTTACTTGCAGGACAACTTGGTTATCCAGTACGAAGCAGTGGAGAAGAGACCTGTCCTTCCTCCTGTGGCCCAAAATCTTAGGCGAGAATTATAAGGTGGCATGCTTCTATTATGTATCAAAAGAAAATACAATTGTTCTGTATATTTTGACTTGCTTCACTTACGCATAGATGCTGTTTCAGGTTGCCCTAGGTCCTCCAGCATTTGAAGTTAGTTTTGTTTGATCAGTAGCTGTTGTTGTCATAGATGGGATCAGTTGATACATAATGATTCTGTAAGCACTTCTGTCCCCAGGATACCGATAGGTTTATGCAGATTAATTTCTTGGTGCCGAAGCATAATGGCTAATATCGCTCTTCCTCCCTGAACAGGACATGCATGCTGATCTGGAAAATGGTGCTCCTTTGTTGGACGGCAGCCCTGCCAGGTGTCAGTTGTTGTAGACATGTAGCTTGAGATTTAGTGCGCCGCATAATTAGTTGGCGCCTGTTAGGGGAGTTGTACCTATGTTTTGGAGTTTTTGAGTCTCCCCTTTTTCTTTCTGAGTTGTACCTATGTCGTTTTTTGAGTCTTACCTTTTTTCTTTCTTTTCCGTTGGGACGCGGTCACCGTAATGACTGTAAATGTTTTGATCGTTGGAGTCGCATTAAAAAAAGGATAGATTTTGAATAAATCAAAGAGAGCTCATAATTGGCGTGGTGATGTGATTTGGCCGGTCCAAATAATCCATCCTTTTGCTGCTGCCGCCGATCCGGTCGGTAATAGTGTTCATAGACATTGTAGATGCACTATTAATAAAGTAGTGGAATATGATAGAAGGGCAGTTGAGGTTAGGATAACGAGAAGTGAAATGCGGCGGGGCAACTGTACAGTGCACAGAATCACGGTTCTGGATCTCGCCGGAGCAGCACGAGCAACACCAGAGTGGTACGAGCAGCAACGACGACACGACACCCAGAGAAGGGAATACCTTTCCGACGGAAAACCGCCGGTTTTTCGGAAAATTTCCCGTTTCCGGACGACTACGGAAAGTGGAATTCCGGAATTTTCTGGCAGATTCCGTTTCCAAATTCAAAAATTTGAAAAAATTTGTAAAAGTTTCTAAAAAAATCCGAAAAAAATATGATAAAAAACTAGATGTTTTTCTGAGCCATTAGCACTTGAAATCGTTCAAATCCAAGTTGATTTGGTTGGTTAAATTGACGAATTGGGTTCGGACCCGTTAAGACCCTAAAACCCGTTACGTTGAGGGAGCCTTATCCACTTGGACCACTCCACCGACGCGCCTGGCAGAGCCCACACCGCCGCTTCCCTCTCCCCTGCGCCCTTCCCCTGCGCTCCCTCGACGAATCGCCGCCGCCGCCGCCACATTCCGCCGCGGGGAGGCGGGATTCCGCCCGCAGGCAACGGAATCCCGACCGGAAAGTGTCGGTTTCGTTCCCCAAGTCCGGCCGTCGCTCCCGCTCACCCCGAGCGGCTTTCTGCCGCTCCCAAGCGGAAAACCGAGGTGACTGAGCGGAAATCCGCTCTCTGCTGCGCGGAAAGGGAAGGAGGTGAGTGCATTCATCGATTTAGTTGTATGTTGTTGTCGATCTATGGTATAGATGGTTGTTGGTATTGATTTGTGACATGAGCAGTAGGAAACCTAGGGTTAGTGATGTTGAATAATATGGATAAGATGAATGTTGATGCTTATTCAAGTTGATCTATGCCGTAGGTGAATTTTATCAAGTGGATGTTAGGTGAACTAAGCCCTATGAGTAACCACTCGATTTGTTAGTTGAATGTTACAGATTTAAATGTTTGTTGATTAATGAGACGAAATATGAGTGATTTAAATGTTTGTTGTTGTCGATCTATGATCTAGAAAACCTACCGATAATTGTATATACATTAGTATGTAACTCCCATATTATCTCCATTGGTCCATTCTTATTGACTTGCTTGACACTATCTTCTGTGATTGTAGGAAAATGGTGGATCCAGTGTGGGAGCAAGGCCAGAAGTATAAGGGTGGATTCATATGCAAGTATTTTAGGGAAACGAAGAGTGGGGGAGAGGCAACCCGGTTTAAGGAGCATCTGGCACAACGGGGTCATGATGTGAAAGACTGCCCTTCGGTTCCACCGGAGGTTAAGACTTTCTTCATCGAGCAGTTGGACAGGAACAAAGCCAGAACATCAGCAAGGGTCCGAGAAAAGCTTCTGAGGGACGCAGCGGCAAGGGCGCCGCAGATTGACCTTGACCCAGAGGAGGAGGTGGGCCAAGGCCAATACGATGAGGATGCAGAGTTGCAGGTTACCTTATGGCAGTCACGGGAGGAGTATGATTTAATGTAGCGTGCAGGGCCACATTATGACAGGGGTGGTGGATCTGGTTCTGGCAGTCGTGCAGGAGGCAGTGGTGTTCGAGGCAGCGGTGTTCGAGGGAGTGGTGTAGCAGGCAGTGGTGGACCGCTGCCTTCGATGTTCACTCGGAGTCAGTCACATGTCCCTGAGAGGGTTAGGGACTACCACCTTGGTTTGAGCTCAGCTCCACGACAGCAACGGATAGATACTGGACCATGGACTGTGAAGGGAAAGACATCGAGGGAGCTTCTTGGAAGGGCATGGGCGAAGGCATCCCATGCTGTAGGTACTCCAGACCGAAAAGTTGATGACCCATACTTTAAGGCTGCCATCATGGAGACCCAGAAACAAGGTAACTACGTCTATTTTGAGTTGAATGTTTTCGTTTCCGTGATTGTCTTCTCAATGCTTCATCTTCTGTGATTGCAGGTGTTGGCATTAAAATACCAACAGGCAGGGAGATTGATGGGAAGTATTTGGATGAGAATGTGAAGGAGATTGAGAACGAGATAAAGAAGTGGAAGAAAGACTGGGATGAATGTGGTGTGACTCTCATGTGTGACTCATGGACGGGCCCTATGCGGAATTCGGTCATCAATTTTTTGGTGTACAGCGGTGGCACTATGTATTTCATGAAGTCTGTCGATGCAACAAACAAAATACAAGACCACAAATACTTATTGAAGGTAAATCCTGCAACCTTGCCTTCATTCTAATCCCTTAATGACCATTACTGTCGTACTAATGTCACCACGTCATTGTTGTGCAAGAGATCAAAGCAGTGGTGATGAAAATGGGTTATCACAATGTGGTTCAGATTGTGACCGACAATGGCTCGAACTACAAGAAAGCATGCGAATTCTCACCGACCAGTTTCCTCACATGGCATGGCAGCCTTGCCTTGCCCACACCATCAACCTCATGCTGAAGGACATAGGAAAGTGGCCGGAGCATGAAGCTTGCATTCAAAGCGCGCAGAAAATTTGTAGTTGGCTCTACAACTCGAACAGTCTCCATAGCATGATGAGGCAAGCTATCGGTGGGGAGTTGGTTAAGTGGAATGCAACAAGATTTGGGATGAATTACATGTTCCTTGAAAACATGTTCAAGAAGAAGGACCAGTTCATAGCATGGTTAATCTCACCTGAGTTCAGAAACACCCGTTTCTTCAAAACTGAAATGGGGAGGTACGCTTTTGACTCAATGTGCTCTCTTGACTGGTGGAACAATTTGGAGTGGGTGATCAATGTCGTTGAGCCTCTTTACATGTTTCTGAGATTTGCTGACTCAGACAAGAATCCTAATTTGGATGAAGTGACACTGGAGTATCAAAACATGAGGAACACATATGCAAGTAAGTTCGCGAGCGACCGTCCCCGCTTTGAAAAGATCATGAAAGTGGTAGATGCAAGGATGATCACTGTCATGACTGGCATCTATATGGGGACTGCATGTGCTCTTAACCCTTACATGCACTACACTATTGGAGTATCACAGTCAGTCATGTCGTTAGTGCGCAAGGGGGTCGATAAAATGTTGGAGGTTGATTCTGCGGCATATGCGCTATAGGAATTTGAAACATTCAGAAGAAAACTTGGTGAGTTCTCAACTGATATTGCTAGGCGAATGTTAATTGACCGTAATACACCACCAGCGGCCTGGTGGGCTACATTTGGGGGAGATACGCCAACGTTGGAAAAGGTAGCACGACGCTTGTTGTCACAGTGTGCATCATCTAATGGATATGAAAGGAATTGGAGCACTTTTGCATACATCCACACCAAACTGCGGAACAGATTGAGCCACAGAAAATTGGATAAATTGGTCCTTGTGAACTACAACCTTCGGCTGCGTCTGGATCGTGCTACCAAAGTTGCAGATCCCTATGATTATGATCCAGTTAGCAGTTTCATGGATCTTTCTTTGTACCGGCGGAATTCAGCAATTGAAGATTGGATGCAGCAAGCAAGGTTCAATGGAGACCCAACTTTTGATGAAGACTCAGATTTCAGTGACACTCCATTGCCGAGCAAGATGTTCACTGACATAGGTCGTGCTCAGAGTGATGAGGAAGATCTAGATGCATGGGCCGAAAAAACTGTTGGAGACACATATCTAGGCAAAAGGAAGACTAAACTTGCTTCGGAACAGAGAAAAGGCAATAAAAAGAGGTCTGACAATGAGGAGGACATTGGTAGTCAGGACACCACTCCTAAACCTAGTGGGGGTAAGGGTGATGGCGATGGTCATAGTGACGGTGATGATGATGGTGGTTCCAGTAGCAGTGATGGTGATGGTGACGGTGATGGTGGTGGTAATGCCAGCAGCGGCGGGGGTGGTTCAGGTTAGCATCAAAGTGGTGTCAGCCTATTTACTGGTGAGGACGATTTCACCCATGCCACACAAGATACAAATCATGGAGCATCCTCATCACAACGACAGACAAGGTCCGCACGTCGACGTGGTCGACAGGCTCGCCTTGCATATGATGAAGATAGCTCCAGCTCTGCCTCCAGTGTTCAGTGGCCGCCACAGGGGAACGTGAACCCCTACAGTAGTTCTCCACCCAAAGGAAGGTTTCTGTGGCCACCACCAGGGACTGTGAATCCGGTTGTTCCACGGCAAATTGCATCATTGTCTTATATGGAATATAGCGGCATGCTACCACGTGGATATCCACTCCTCCAACTCAGGAGACTACGTGTGTGCAGTTGCCATTGCAACCACACCAACCTCAGTATGTGCAATTTTCATTCCAACCGTTTGGTCAGACTTATGGCTCGTATCCGTATGAGGGACCACCGGGAGAGATACGAAGAAGAGTGAAGAATGGAGGTACTCATCGTATCATTATTATTTATTTGTATGTTTTGCTTTCTCTACGTATTCCATCCATTTCATACAAAGTTTTAAATGCATATACTATGCCTTACGACTAGTTTGGACTTTGGATTGACTACGGTCTATGGATGCATTCTCTTGTAGGCTTCATGTGCGCTTTGAACTTCTTTGTATTGACAAACCCATTCACTGTGTTGTAATAATTGGACTATGGATTTTTGCATTTAGAGTTTAAACTAATTGTAATAATTTTAATGGACTTTGGACTATGTAAATATGCACTTTGGACATAAATTATGTGTTAAATGTTGTGTTTCTAATTGTTTGGTGCAGTTTCATATATTCTATGTACTATAAACTGTCAATGTACACATAAACAGAAAAAACTCTACCAAAATTTCTAATTTTTACATACGCACATAAATTTTCTAGTTTTTTCTCATCGTTTTCTTCATTTTCCGGTCAAAATTCACGGAATTCCGTCGGTTTTTTCCAGAATTCCGTTTTTGAATTTGAAACGTTCTTCCGGTCGGTTTTTGCGGAAAATGGCGAAAAACCGACCGGTTTTCCGTTTCCGGAGCTGTCCGGGATTTGCAAAAAATTCAATTCGGAAAGGTGATGCCTGACCCAGAGTCACCCACCGTTCTCCTCAAAAAAAGAGTCACCCACCGTCCATCGACGACCTGCTTTCGCCGTCTTTCTGCAGTTTTGCAGCACAAAATGGACAGCTCTGTGCCGCCAACCAAAACCAAAAGCTTTCCCGGCTGACGCCCAATACGACGTGGAGCGGCCATCCCTCACGTAGTCACGTCACGTTCAAGATCCCCGCGTCGTAGCCTGCGACGGCGTCCATCACCATGTGGTGGCTGATCACCTGCGCCCCGGCGGCCGCGTGCTCCCGCGCCTCCAGAATCTCCATGTGCAGCGACCACGAGCTGAATTCTCTGGGCGCGTCGACGTCGTAGACGAAGTACGTCTTCGCCGCCGGCGAGCCGACAGAGCTTTTGGGCACCAAGCGCAGGTCCTGCTTCTCCAGCACCCGCCCTCCGGCGGCCGCTACGAAGTCCCGCGTGCGGTCTCGGTTGCCAGGGTGCATGTAGGCGCTGAGGCAGAAACGCAGTCCCGAGAACAGGTTCGGTGCCTGCAATGCAATCAAGCATGAGATGAACTGATGATTAAGACTGAATCTGATGCAGCGAACAGCTTTTGTCCATGAATTCCTCCTTTAGTTTGCTGATGAATGGATGACTGACAATGCCAGGTAACGTACACGTACACCCTTTGCCGCTCGGATTCTTCCCTTCTTTGGCCCGTCCATCGCTCCGAGTGCTACCTCATAAGCAGCTTCTGGACATGGAGGCATCGTCGAGCATGCCGTGATCCCTAGAAGACTCATTACAGTTAGTTCAGACAATTAAAACGTAGCCTCTGACCACACAAGAAAAGCTCATATGTATGGAATAGAGCTGCAGAAGAAAAAGATTGAACACTAACATTCAGAATGGATGACCCATTTCCCAAGCAGTATTGCCATGAGGGCTTCGAATGATCTGCTCCATGAGGTACCAGCACGTTTGCCCACGATGACATGGGTCACATTCTTGGCCCACTCTTTCGTCAACACCGCGTTGGTCCGACATGCAAACTCTTGCAAGAAGTCCTGTCCAGCAACCGTGAAGCGAATTGGTCACAAGCTGGGATGCAACGGAAACCATCAGTGATGTATGCAGAAAATAAATTTTCTGGCGCCAAATTTATACATAAATATGGGTACAAATGGGAGGTAGGAAACATGTTATTTGACCACGGCGTGCCCATTAGAAGTGGCTAATTTTGCTACTTTTTTCTGTAATCCTACCTTCTCCGAAGCACTTAAAGACAAGCCAAGCAAAACCAACTGATCGGAAGGGCGATTTGATGACATCTGAAATCTAAAATGATGGGATACAGCAGAAGAGGATTAGAATTAAATAATTATTGACTGTTCAATGCCCAAGAACCTTTACATTATTCAAGAACCAAGATCTAAGAAAGATGATGTACCTCTTTGGCAAGGACAAATTTGAGGTGCTAAGCTTATGTGCTCGTTGTCGTTGATCAACCCTTTCATGATCCTTAGAAATGCCTTCATCTGAATGTTGGCTACAATCACTAAACACAATGCAGAATTACAGAAATCAAAGACTAGTGAATAGCTAAGTAACCAGAAATATTTATAATATATTAAGGAGGATGAAGAAACATGACATACCCCCGTGGCAAGGAACAAGAACTTGAGGTGTCAAGCTGATATATTTGTTGGCCATCCCTTGAGATACTGGTGGAAATTCCTTCCATTTGAGAAGGTTGGCTGGAAAAAAAATACAACACAGATTATATGCTAATCAGGTGAAGCCTAATATCTACATATCATATAATGAAGATGAAGAAATCACATACCTCTGAGGCAAAGAGGATGGACATGGAATGTTAAGCCCATCAGTTTGTTGATTTTCCCTATGATGATCACGGGGGTTTCCATCCTTATCTGTACATTGGCTGAAACCACGAAATTGTAGAAATGAGATATGGATGGTTACTAAAACTACGATGGACCTTCATTTTATCTCTAAAGGTAAAAGAAGTATCATATACCGCACAGGCAAGAAAGAGCTTGTGGTGTTAAGATGATCATATTGTTGACCTCCCTCTTCAAGTTCAGTGAGAGATTCTTCTTCATTTGAACATTGGCTAGAAAGGAAAACACAACACAGATCACGTGATATGCAACATCTACATTCAGCATATCCTAATAAGGGCAAAGATTGATGACAGACCTTCCACGCAAGGAAGAAAAATTGTCATTCTGCTCTGCATGTGTGCCAACTCCATCACACAGTAGTGTCTCTGAAACATGTTCAGGGCACAGCACATTGCGTGCATCCTACCGCAAAAAAAAAAAAAAAAGTGTATGTCAGCACTCAGAACATCACAGAGGTAATAAATAATAAAAATCATGGATATTTAGATCAATAACAGAGCACTTACGACATCCCAACGGCAATCAGTAATCTGAACTGCACATGGAACATGAAAACTCTTCTTGCAAGGGTTGTAAAAACAACCAAGAGATGCTCCCAGTAGTCCACATCTTCTGCATCTCAGTCTTGAAGCACGTCTAATCTCAGAATCCAAGTTCATAACAATGTCACCATCAAACCATACTCGAGGAGTCCTTCACAAAATTCAGTAAAAACAGAAGGTGAAAGGTTCTATCACTGTAGAAATGCAGTCCTTTAGACTAACATTGGACTTAACAGATAAAGAAGGCAACACGGTTGAATCTTAAATCAGCACTGGAAATGGTATAACAATGAATTATTTAGATTAATATAAAGAGTTGAACGCTGTCTAAACAGAAGGTAGGACCCTACCACTCAAGACATTTCTTATGGACATAGATGGCATTTGACGAATTGTCCTCGCCCATTGACACAATTCTTCCCTTTAGATAACGTAACATCGGACCATGAAACTGAAATAGAGGGGGGACAATACGATTGAGATGCCTTCAACACCTCAGC
The DNA here is from genome assembly GCA_022530915.1 of Paspalum notatum. Taxonomy (NCBI): domain Eukaryota; kingdom Viridiplantae; phylum Streptophyta; class Magnoliopsida; order Poales; family Poaceae; genus Paspalum; species Paspalum notatum. The sequence goes on from CM039692.1 coordinate 34,973,397, forward strand.
TCTAGCATAGATGTGAAATTATTTAAAATTGCATTACCTCACTGGTTCTAAATGAATGACAAAAAACACATTCATCTTCAAACAAATCGATAGGGGTTGGCAGTTTCTTCAATTCACTGGCACCTCCAGTGACTTGGAACAAGGCGTGTTTCCTAGACACATTGCTTTCCATATATGGATGCTGATTTGATTCCCCAACTCCTGTCTTATTTTGCTTACTGTCAAGGGATGGTAATCCCCCTGCATCTACCACAGTTTCTACCTTTGGAGCCTTCAACGGTGATGCCCTTTTGTTCTATAACAGAAAGTAATCGACAGAAGTTTGGCAGACATGTATTTGCATCCAACCATTTGGAATCGAAGGTGAGCAAAGCAAAATGAAAGAACCTGTTTGAATCCGGGTTCAGATTGAGAAAGTCTCTGACCAAGCATTATGCCCACATGAGTAGCAGACCTGGTATCTACAGGCAATAAAGCGGCGATCAACATCAAGATCAAAATCAAAAGGGGTGGACTAGACATGTTTGAAAATTGGCAAAGAGAGAAGGAAACAAAACACCTTGGGTCGCCGGTCGAGATTTGAAATGATAAGACAAGTGCCCGCCCAAAGGACCAAAACTAGCAAGAACGGTGACCACGTTCCCAAAACCGGTACTGTGGCTGTGACGTAGCCGGACCGACGACGCGCACCGCGCTGACCCGGCGCGGCGGCGCCGGTGCACCACACGGAGACGCGCGAGGCGCAGCCGCCGCCGCGAGACCACGGCGGAAACAAGAATCGTCGGAGGAGAAGACGAGGAGGCCACGGAGAAACTGGCACTCGGCGCCAGGCAAACGTGAGGTAGTGAGGATCGGAAGCGGTGGCGACTCACCTGGACGGCGGGCCGATCGCGGTCGCGCACCCGCAGGACGAAGAGGCCCCTCTCTTGCCGGCGGCTTCGGTTCGTGTGTTTCGAATCGTCGTCCGGGGCAAGGGCCAGTCAGGGTAGAGTCGGCGAGGGGAGCGGCAATAAATGGAGAGGGGGCACGGTCCACGGAGAAAGCCGATGATGGAGCGGAGCCGGAGGCCGGGCGGCGGGGCGGCAGCGGCTGCCCGGCGTCGGGCGCTATTTGACAGCGGCGCACGCGTGGCGAGCGGGCACTGGACTTGCACTCGAGTGGCCCGCCATCGTAGCCGACTAGCCGTAGCCTACGTACGCGCGCGGGCCGCGAACCGTACCGCCCTCTCTCTCGGGTTACGAGACGCCCACACTGGAAAAGAAAAGACACTGGTCACACACGCACGGACCTCGATTCTCTCGGCAACACGCCATCGGCTGTTTCACACTGTCACCTGTAGTTCGGCGTGTTCACGTGATGAAAATCCGAAGCGAAAAGGCTTGCTGACCGTCTACATTTTTTTTATTTCAGAATCCATGTTATCTCTAGAATATAATCCTCTGTCCTAAAAAAATTTGTCACATGCCTATTTCAGTGTACGAAAAACCACTCGTTTTATTCTCATTACAAACATAATTGTAAAAAAATAAAGAGTATTTATAAATATTTTTTGAATAGGACAAATGATTTACCGTGAACGAAAATCGAAATAGGCGACGAGTATTTTAGGACGGATGAAGTAAGCTGCAGTATGGATCTTATTATGGACTCTAGATTGTAGAATCCAGCTTGTTTTATCCAAACATACCATACAGATCGTACAATCCACTGTCTAGAAATTGTAAAATCTGAGAAGTTAGCCTATCGTAGCTTCAAAATCTAGATAGTAGAATTTGGGGGCGTCCATATAAGCCCCCTAGTAGCATCGGTTTATCGGTCTATACACTAGAATCTCATGCAAAATGGGCCCTGATACTAGTTTTACTTTGAGGCTCTGTTTGGTTGTTTAAACATTCTCAAATTCCAGACATTTGATAGTATGCGGATACTAGCACGGTGAGAATGTGCTAGGACGGTAGGCGCGCTCCGCCGCGCCCGTGCTGCTCTGATGACAGAGGTAGCGAAGGCCGGTGCAGCGCAAATGGAAGCGACGGCGGGTGCGATGGCGGAGCACGGCGCAGCCGCACGCGTGGCGGTGGCCGACGTGCTGCACAGGTGGGCGTGGGGCGACGACGCTCCCAGTCCCCGCCTGGCTCGTACGCTCCAGCGCACGACGTTTACGGTGCCGAAGACCGCGCTCTCCCCCCGCGATGCTGCTGGGCCCTCGTCCATCTCACGGGCATGGCTTGATCCCGCCTTCGGCGCGTGCCGTCCGCGTCGGCGAGAGGCACCCACGGGATGGATCCGGCCTGAGGAGATACGAATGCGGCCCTCCGTTGGGCCTGCAGTGGAGGCCCCGCGACGGCGGTGCAGCGCGGGCAAGCGTTTGCGGCGGGAAGCGTGGACGGAGGGGGAGGGAGGGGAAGGGAGAGCACGTGCAAGGGAGAAGGAAGGCCCGGCATGGGTCGTCGTAGGGGAAACTGCGGGCGGGCCGGTGAAACCTTCTCTCTTGAACTTCCTCGCGCTCATGGAGGGTGGCCTCGCAAAGGCGTCGCAGAGACCACATCGGTCGGCGGAGGTGGCGCAAGCGGCTGGGAAGTAGCTGAGGTGCGGCGGCACGAGCGGCCAGGGGGATGGCTTTGGCGGCGGCCGGGATTCGGCAGGACCTCGCCTGGTTTCTGTGGGCGCGGCGCCCGGGATTCGTCGGGGCCTCGCGTGGGCGACGGGCGGGGTCAGGCGCGGCCTGGCGTTGCTGTCGCCGAGGTTGCGGATAGCTGTGGCCGCTGGCGGTGGGGGAGGCGAAGTTCTACGGCCGCGGTTGGAGGAGGCGTGCCGCTACGGCGACATGGCCAGGATCCAGTCAGAAGCGGCGGCGGTGGCAAGGCGACGGAGGCAGCCCGGAGGAGTGCAGCCGCGGCGGCAGGTCGTCGGCCACCACACCGTGCAGGTGGTAGAAGCGCAAGAGGCGGCGAAGGCTCAGGGAGGAGCCCCGCAGGCAGAGGAGACGACGAAAGGGGCGGCAGGGTCGACGGCGGATGTTGCGGTACGGTAGGATCATTTACGTTTAGTACTCCATGTATTTATCGGTATTTTTAATATGATAAAATGTATTTATCGGTATTTTTAATGTGATAAAAAAATTTTTACGTAGTAAAATTTGGGAGAAAGTTTACACCTAAAGACAGCCAACGAAGGCCACGGCTCTGCGCCGCAAAAACCGCGGCACGTGCGGGCCCAGCCGGTGACGCGTCATCACGCGATAGGGGCCGGCCAGGCGGACGCGCCGGCGCTCGCGTTTTCCAGCCGCGCTGTATAGTAGTATAGATTAAAGTGGGCCCTGTTTGGTATTAAAGTTTTCAGATACTGCGGTTTAATAATATTGTGGTATGCATTTGTTAATGACATCAATACCATCTATTAGAAAGGTTTGGTCCATACGGTAGTATCAATACTACAGAAATACTACTATTGTTTTTCTATACTATCTTATTCAAAACAGTGTTTTGCCAATATCAATCAAACATCTTTTGGTAAAATACCGTAGTATTCTCAGATATTGTGGTATTGCACTGAAACTGTAAGAAAACATTGCATACAAACAGCCCCGTAGTGGTGTGTTTGGTTCCTTAAATTCTTAGGTGCTGGAAGGTTTTTTTTATCAAATATATGTCGATTGACTCATTCATATATTTTACCAACTGGATGTTTTATAATCCCCAAAAACATAATAGTGCCCTAGGTACCTATACCCCCTAGAATCATGTATTTTGAGACCAGCAATAAACATCATGTATATCTTCTACTTCCTCGGAAAGGTTTTACTAGATGGCAATGTTAGATTCAATTTTAGTGTTCAAGTTTAGGGATTCACTAGAGTACTCGCGTGCTAGAACAAAAGGTGTCGATGGAAGAACTATCCCTCTGTGGTGGTGGGTACACCAAGGTTTGTATAGGACGAGACGACGAGTGGTGAGTAAGGTCAAGCGAGAACAGCCCTACATAACACAATTATCATGGCTATGGGTGGTCAAGGTTGATCGAGAAGGTGAATATAGCAGACCAAGTAGGTCACTCGACCCAATCCATGTGGAAAAAAAATCAAACCTAGTCTAATCCCGAGCAACACAACAGGCGGCACGAGCGGTATTTTTTATCCACGACAAAACGCATCGGGCATGTGTCACATTTTTCAACCCAAAATCCGACCCAACGCTTCACCAGGGAGTGTGCAGACCAACCGGTACTACAGGGGTCGGGCACAGATGGTCCTAAACATTAAACAACCCACGGTCCGACCTCGATCAAACCCGGCGCTTAAACATATATAGGCGTGGTGGGGTTAGGCAGAGGGCACGTAGGGTACATGACGAGATCGTACAGTACATTTAAGACCTAATGATTAGAAAATAAAATGCTATATACAAGTGACACTCTACGTTCTAATTTATAGGTCCAGCCGGTTCCTCTTATTCAAAATATTTACAAAAATAAAAAATATTTAATACATAGTTAAGGTATATTATATGCTAAACTAAACTACAATAATAATAAATGATAATTTTAAATTTTTTTGAATAAGATGAGTCAGTTTGACCAGATGACAAAAATCCAACCACCTAAAAATTAGGACGGAGGAGTATAGAAAGTCTCATGATAAAAAAAAAACGGTTAGGCATGTTTGAACAGGAGACGGGTACATTTTGTATGCTCTGCTCCGTAAATCCAGAAAAGATCAAGGCCCGTCAGCAGAAAGGCTATCATTTTTCCAGATAAATAGTTTCATTCGTCGTCACGATATTTAACACCCACAGGCAACGCTGAAAACAGTCTTGCGATCTCAACCGAGGTTTTACAAAAGAGGCTATGGTGCGACTCAAGATACTCAAGGAGGAGCAACTGGACGATCGGAATATGAGACTTCAAAGCTTTCAGCGCTTCCCGCCACCGCCTCCCAGCTTGGGGCCCTTGGAACCCTTCTGAACAGCACCCTTTGTCTGTGCCTTCTGAGACTTAGCAACCTCCGCCTTCTTCGCTTTCTTCTCATCCTTGGTCTTCTTGATGCGCTCCTTGATCTCACTGCAGAGCCATCGGCAATTCGAAATGAGTGCCAAGGTATTAGACATTGGTGTCTGAAAACTATAACTTCAGTGATTAAAGCAGATTTTATTCACCCAACCATTAAATCAATGGTTTAAATGATTGTCACAAAGTATAATTGATGGATTCATACAAAGTGGCAGAAAACCTACCGAAGGGCCGCTTCCCTAGCAGCATCACGGACCTCAGGCTTCTCAGCTCTCTTCTTCTGGATGACTTCCAAGGAAGCACCCACAATTGACCTGGAGTAGGGCTTCTTGGTGGTGCGGCGCCTCTTCTTGGCAGCTTCAGCATGGATATCCTACATGCCGAAATGATGAAAGGTTATGAAAAGTACTTGCATCAACAGGAGTCACAGGGGGAAAAGGACATCTACAGGGAAGAAAGAAGCTGATAGACATTAGGAAACAAGATTAAATCTACACAGATCCACAATTGAATGATTCAGTGAATATATCTGTGTACATAGACACCATCTTGATAATTCAGGCACCTAAATAAAGTAGTGCAATCTGATGCTGAGTGGAAACAAATGACTGAAAGCATAAACTAAAAGCATATTGGAATCCTCCTTTCTATGGCTTTAGAAACTGTATTGGATACCAAATATATCAGATCAAAACAGAAAATAAGAGGCACACTTAAGGCTGGTTTTATTTGATACCTTCTTGTGCTGCTTCCTGTACATTGCTGTCCAGGTAAGCTTCGCAGGCTTCAGGCGGTTGTGGAAGTAGCGCTTGCATTTTGAGTTTGCGAAAAGGAACACCTAAATAAAATAGATACAGATACATTCCATGAGCAAATTCTAAGCTTTTAGATATTTCTGCCAGTAAATGTATCACAAATGCATCAATAGACAACCGCAGAATCAGCACGAATGAACCGGATGCCTTTCCCTGGATAAATCTTCTGACCGCTGAAACGGCAAAGTTCAGTCCTGCAAGGAGAAGATCATAGTTAGAAGTTAGCATAATTTCTAGATGGGTGACCCTTACTGATAAAGATTTTAATATAATCTAATCACATGACATATACAAATCATCTGCAAAGTGAATGGAATTAACCAACAAGATATATAACATGAATATCTGCTGCTTTGACTCTATTAGCTGATTCCATTTAAATACACTTATCAAAGACAAAGAGTACATGAAAATGTAAGCCAAAAATATGGATGCAATGATCTATGTTCATTCAATGTTTGAGGTTGTACAAAATTCCATGCAAGAAGAAACAAAAAAAGTCAATCACATGAAAATTGCATCTGGTGCACTCTGCATCTGAGATTCACAGCTCACACCAATCGTCTAATTGTATACTGATTTTGTCCTTTTGCACATCTTTGTGTTCAACCTCAAACTTTGCTGAACGTCAATCATAGAATCATCTGTCCATCCATATTTTGTTGGAATTTTAAGGGAGCACCGGGTAAATAATTCTAGGAGCCTATTGCAATATTACAACACAAAGGCAGGAACTTACTTCAGCACCATCTTCTCAGTTTCAAGAAACCTTCAGAAGCTCCTGCATAATTTCCACATGTCAGATACATAAAAATCGGCATCGATGTCACGAACACGTTACACGTGACAATGAAACTATGCAGCTTCAAGACCTGAGTCACATGACGAATCTATACCAACGCATTAAACAACCAAGTCGTTTTGGGTTTGCAGTCAAACAAATATCAGGATTTGACAGGCAGCAGAAACACAACAAAAAGTAAGCTCCTGCTGCAAGGGTGCTATCCCGATCCATCTCACACATCAATGAAATAGGTAACTATGCAGTACCGAAGGCCTGAGTGCGTGTGTTTTCAATTCGAAAGGGTATATAAAAAATACATCTGTTCTCAAATGCCTGTCGCCAGTTAGATTATTTTTTACTAAAAAGGGTCAAAAAATAGAGTGAGTACCTACATAACCAATGAGATTTAGAACTCGAAAGGTTTAACTGTCGGGCGACTACTGGCAGCAGAAACACAGAACAAATCTCTGCTGCAAAGCGGGTTCCCTGGTACATATAGCACACATATAAAATAGGCGACTATGCTATTGAAACAGTTATAGCGCCTCAGTACCTGTGCCCTGATCCGTCCCTCAGTTCCTGTCTCCCTGAGAAGGGAAACCTACAATGTACAATCTCAAGAGAAACAGCCAACTCAAAGCAATGTTTTCAAGTCGTCCGATTAATCACGATTAATCGCGATTAATCGCCCAGGTCGGTTCACCAAGCCCGACCAGTACCACCGACCCGACCAGAGCGACCAGAAACCTGGTCGTCCGATTAGTCGTCGACTAATCGCGATTAGTCGGTCGACCAGGGCCTTTCTCGACCAGGGCAGGACTTGGGCTTTAGGAGAGTTATTGGGCTACCAATTCGGCCCGTTAGGGTTGCAAGAGACACCCTCCTCAGGCTAAAATACCGAGAGGAGAAAGGGGCGGGCGAAAGAAGCCGGGAACCCCCGATTCCAGCCGCCATTCTCGCGTATCGCGTTTCTCGCGTCAGACTGCGGCCGGCGTCCTCTAGATCCGTCGACTGCTCCTAGGCTCCGTCCTCTCCAATGGCGGCCGGCGTCCTCTTTCCCTCCCAGCGCCACCACCACCTCTAGATCCTCTCCTGTGACAGGCGGAAGCAGCAGGAAGCAGCAGGCAGGCAGGCAGCTCTAGAGGAGTCCTGTCCTCTAGATCCAACCGCGGAAGCAACAGGCATCAGCAGGAGCCCCTTCATCCTTGCGTCGTCACCCTTTTGAAGTTGAAGATGAGCTCATCTTCCCGTCCAAAATTGCTTGCTGTATACTATATTGTATATATATAATTATATATACTGAACATATAGACATGGACGATTAGGGAACGACCAGGCTCGACCAGGCTCGACCAGGTCGACCTGGTCGTCGACTACTCGCGATTAATCGCCTGGTCGGTCCCTAGGCGACCAGGACCGACCAGCCGATTTGAAAACATTGACTCAAAGCTCAACTGGACGTATACCTCCCAACATCTATCTACCTGGCTGCATGACAATGACGACTGCTAATCAGCTACAGCCTACAAATGCTACAAAACCACCTAATGACCAGATCACAGAATGGAAGAGAATGGAGCCTGACGCTATCCACACTCATGCTACTCTATTTCTCTACTCTAAAAGCAATATTCTGTGCTGATCATCAACATTTTGAAATACAGTAGGCAATCCTCCGCACTCATATTATTCCATATCTCCTATTGTATAACTGCCCTGTATTTTATTATTTTCTCAATCTACCCCACCCCACCACTAGAACCTTCTCTCTACCCCACTCCTCCTTGATGACTCCTCCCTGTTCCTTCCCTCTTCCTCCCTCGCCATCTCCTCTCAGTGTCAGCATCCTCCACTGCCGCCTTCTCCTCCCCCACCGGATCTGCGCCGCCTCCTCTTCACCGCATCACCTCCTCCTCTCCGGATCTATAGCAGCGCATTAAATAACCAAGTCGCTTTGGGTTTTGCAGCCACACAAATATCAGGATTTGACAGGCAGCAGAAACACAACCAAAAGTAAGCTCCTGCTGCAAGGGTGCTACCCTGATCCATCTCGCACGTCAATGAAATAGGCAACTATGCAATGCCAAAGGCCATAGCACCTGAGTGCGCGTGCTTTCAATTCCAAATGGTCTGGAAAAACTAACGAGCCAATAATGCGACTTACTAGAACTCAAAAGGTAACTGTCGGGCGACTACTGGCAGCAGAAAGGCGGAACAAATCTCTGCTGCAAAGCGGGTTCCCAGGTCCATATAGCACACACAGAAAAATAGGCAACTACGCCACTGAAACAGCTGTAGCGCCTCAGTACCTGTGCCCTGATCCGTCACTGGGAAGGTAAACCTACAACCGAACGAAACACAGCCAACTCAACGCACAACTGGATGTATACATCACCAAATGTCTACCTACCTGCCCGGCGATGACTACCGGTAGTCAACTACAAGTGCAATGGAAAACAATCTAACGACCAAAACCAGATCACGGGACGGCAACGAGAATCAACTTAGGAACGGTTCTAGCGGAGCAAACACGAGATGAGGAGAGGCCAGTGTAGCATCTCCGGGATGGGGGTAAAGGGAAGAAGGTCTCGACGGTGGCCCGTACCTTAGGAGCAGAGCCACAGGAGGCGGTGGCGGCGGCGGCGCGGCGGCGGGGCGGAGGAAGCAAGTGTGCTGTTTGCTCCGCAAGGGTTTCTTATGAGCTGGTGCGTGGGCTAGCCCTAGCCGGCTGGGCTGAGTAAGTGGGCCAAAAACGGCATTGAGGGCTTTAGGTCTAGTAAGGAATCGATTTATGGGCTTTCAGCCCAAACCACCTAACTACGGCCATGAGTTGTTCCGGTTGAGCTAAAAAAAAAAAAAGCACTAGCAGCATTCAATTATGCATGACGCGGTTAATTTTTTTTTCTAATACTTGATTATTCGTCTTATTCAAAAAATATATTTAAATATGTAAAAACACAACTAATACTCAAACTATGTTTAGTAATAAAATAAATCATAACAAAATAAATGATGAATTGTGAGATTTTTTGAATAAGTGAGTGATCGAAGTTTTTTTTAGAAAAACCAGCTTTGTCATACCTTTGTAGACCGAGGGAGTATTAATAGAAAAAACTAATACTCATTTCAGGTTGAAAAAAAGACCGAATTGTCAGCGTCTCTTGCCACACAGCGTGACACGACACGACGGACCATGCGCTCGCGACGATCACGGATCACGGAGCCTGCTTCGGCGCGTGGGGCGGGTGCGTCGCGCTCGTGCAGTGTCCATCGAGAGATGGATCAAGTTTCAAGTCACGGGGAAGAGCTAGAGAGAGCCGGGGAACAGGAGAGAAGGATGCATGGAACGAAGGGGACGTCGCGCGTCTTCGATCAATCGATCTGCTGGAGATGAGTGAGATGCGCAAAGCGTTCGCACACGCACGGGGAAGCTGTAGCTGCCAAAGTGCCAACGCTGCGCCGTCGCTGTCCCCGGCGGCCCGCCCCACCGGGCGCGCGTCGCGGCGGTGGTTTCGCCGTCGGAGCCGGTCGGGTACGTCTCCACGGACCGCCGGAGTGGAGCGCAGCTCTCGCCAGACCGGCCGGCCCGTCATGGTCTAACTAGTACGTGCACGTCTCTTTATTTCCATTCCACTCTCGGAAGCCATGCAGACTCCGAACCGGCCGGCCGGGCGGCGGTGGGATCAACGATACGTCGAGGTCGAAATCTCCGGCACTACATGGCGTTGGCAGCTACTGGCACTCTAGTGTCTAGAAGAGCCGAGGCTGATCGGACGAGGTGGCGGCGGATAGGACGGCGGTGGACGTACTTGCCCGCTTTCCGCGCCTCGAGGGGTCGTCGTCGTCGTCGTCACTGCTGGATCCATTTCTGTTCCATCGTCATCGTGCCCCGCTGAATATTGCACCCATCTCTCACTTGGTGCTCCACCGGCGAACCAGATTATTCACACGTGCGCACGTACGAGGGCAACTCATCATGCAGTGCCTTGCCGCCATTGCCAGCTGAAGAAGCTTCCAGTGGCACGCCTCGTCAGGCCACCACGCTTAGCACGGTTGCTCGGCTGGTCCCCGGCGTCTGTAGTCTGTACCTACCTGTACCCGTGCAAATTGCCAGCAAGGATGCGTGTATTTTATTGACTTGCATCTGATCTGCAGGATCTTGCGGTTGCAAGTGACACGGTCACTACCGGGGGGATCGGAGAAAAACTGAAGCTGATGCTCGGTTTTGACCCTGGAAGTGCGTGTCAGTAGTTGTTTAAGTCAAACGTTGTTAATGGGCAACGAGAGTTCTGAAACGCCTTCCTTCTTGAAATGGGGATGCTGAGTGCCTCCCAGATCACGCTGCACTGTGGTACAGTACGTCCATTGACAATGCTCGAGCAGGCCAAGCAGGGATGCACTACCGTGTCCTGTGCTGTGCGTGAACTTGATCAAAAAGCTAAATATCTTGGCGGCGCAGAGTCAGATTATTGCAAGGACCGGATCACTGGAGCTTGGAAAACCGCGTTGATGTGTGACTGCCGGTAGTAGTAGTGCGTGCAGTGCGTGCGTGCGCTCCTGTTGGGTTATAGGGTTGTTGTTGCTGATGATGATGATGTGTAACAAAGAACTTGCTTGCGCACAGTACGTGGTAGTGGACTAGTGGTGCCCGGCCAACTTCCACGCACAGTTTGGTTAGTGTGTCAAACTGAAAAACACTCTCTGGAGACTCTGGACGCAGCCAGCAGCAGCAATAGTTGTAGGCACTGATGAGCAGCAGGCTCACTGCTCACAGCATGGGCCAAGCGATCCCACCAGGACTTTGATCTCGATGCGACAAATACTGACGCAAAGAAATCTCGCGATCGAGGATGTGAGTAATGCAGCTCTGAATTGGTCTGCCAGCGGGCACCATGTCCACTGATGCATCCTCCCTGTGGTCGCCGGTCGCATTTGAATCTCATTACACCTTGAGATTCTGATCCGAATGAAATCTTGCGCATTCACGACTGTCAGCCGTCAGACAGCCGGGGTGTGTATGTGCAAACGAACTGAAGAGTACAACGAGGACACAACAAATTCATTTATACCACACTTACACCATACACGCACAATTGTGTGCGCGTTCTCTGCAAGCATGAAACAATAAGACCTCCTTTGAAACGCAAGATTTTCATAGAAATGGTATAGAAACTGGTTCGAAAATACATGACTCAGAAAAAATTCCATGTTCCAAAGGAGGCATAAAAAATATGCAGTATCACGCACCAAACACACATGTATACACCTTAAATCTAACACTGATGTCTTAGACTGGGCTCACCAGAAGGCCCAAAAGAAGACGCCTATACACTGTTTAGCATTGTAGACAGAGAAAAGAGTAGTTAGAATAGTGGATGGGAGGGGTTGAATAGGCTCACTGGTGAGCCCAGTCTTAGAAGGCAATAGATCTATTTAGAGTCTCAGCCTCTCAGAAAAAATAGGTGTGGATTTGGCTAGATGATTCCTGTACTAAAAGCATGTGCTTGGTGTGAGTGTGGTAATGCCTATTTAGAACGCGAGTTTTTTCTTTAATTTGTTGCGTTTTTTCATGTCAAATGAGCTACCTCGTCTCTACTCCTTAAAAGTATGGGGTGAGTCCATCGTCCGTCTCCAACCGACTCTCCCACCCTACGTGGCCCTCGCCCGCCACCGACCTGTGGGCCTTACGCTCCTGCTACCTCCTTCGCACATCGCCCCCGGCTCTGCCTCACCCAGCCCATCCCAGCCCCCGAGGCCCGCAGGCTGCACACCCACTCCCGCCGAAGCGGCCCGAGCAGGAGGAGATGGCAGCGCCAATGGAGATGAAGGCACGGAGCCGGCGTGGAGGCGATCAGCCGAGCAGAGGCGGGCGAGGCGGCTGGCGTGGAGGCGCTCCGGAGGTGGGAGCCAGAACGGAAGAGCTCTGGAGGTGGGGAGAGACCATGGCAGCGCGGCGAAGGGGAGCCAAGCCGCGGGCGGCGGCGGGCGATGTTGCGGTCGTAGGGAGACGACGACGCGGCCTGGAAGAGGCACGGCGGTGGCTCGATGACGAGGAGGACGGATCTCGCGGCGGGAAGGAGAGGAGGGCGGCGGGCGGCTGGAGGGAGAGCCGGGTAGAGGAGGTAGGGATCTAGGAGGAGATAGGGGGATAGCGGTTTGTGCTGTAGGGTTGGGACGGAGGAGGAGGCGGCAGCGGGAGAGAGGCGCCGGTCAGGGTCGGAAGGACGGGTGGTGTGGGGCGACGGCGTTTCGTTCCGTGGGTTCGTGAATCGTGAGGAAGCTGGGTGCGGCTTGGGGAAGATGAAAAGGGAACAGGGCATCCGTCCTCCCCTCTGGTGGGCCCGCTCGAAGTGGAATAGAGGAAGTGGCGCATGGTGGCTTGGGCTTCGGTCTGATCCGGCCAGCTGGCTTGGCACAAATCATGCAGAGCCTGCTACGTGGGTCAAACACAGGTGGTTAGATTTTAGCTTCTGAATGCTGGGTATTCACGTATATGTGTAGTTGTATATAATGCGTATACTGTTATTTGGTTTTGTGTTTAATTAATACGTCTGCCTAGCACACAAATAAATTTTAAAAAGATCCAAAACACACGTGCAAAGATGATCTAACATTATTTTCATGTGACAAACTACTTATTCTACGCTTAGATGAGATTTGCCATAATTAAGCTCTACTCCTTTAAAGTCGCGACTTGTTCGCGCTTCACTTCAGCTCATGAGATGCAGCTCGTGCTCGCCCCGGAGCCACTGCGCCGCCGCACCCCTTCAACCGGCCTTCTTCTCGCCTTTGGCCGGACCACCGCAGATTGGGGAAACGGGTCGGAGGAGCACAGTGTGGAAAGGAGCGTGATGGATAAGAGGAAGGCGAGCTTGGAGGAAGAGGCGGTCCTCACACCGTCACGTGGCACCGCCACCGCCGCCGAGGATGCCAATCTGGCCACGGCCGAGGTGGAAGAGAGAGATGATGAAGGGAGTAGGTGGAAGAGAAAGGGACGCGGCCGATGCACATAGAGACCACACGGAGGCATCGGGTCTCGTGGGCCAATGGCGATTCTCAAGGGCCGACGCCGGATCCTGCAAGTCGACGCCCCGATGTTGGACGCGCTACCATCACCGCGTCGCACCATTGCACGTCGGACGAAGAAGAAAGAAACCGCAGCAACGCATGGGCACCTTGTTAATTTATTGGAAAACCTACATGATTTTCATAAAGTTCCAGTATTACCAATGATGGCTCCTTGTGTAGTGAAGTAGACACTGTTCCTGAGGTACTGTGCGCAACCATGTTCTAGTTATGACTTATGATAGTTACAGACCTAATTTTTCGTAATCAGACCGGGCTTACCGACGTTTATTGCTCACCCATTATACTGTTACACACCATAAACAGAAACTGAGAGAGAAAATTGAAATATCGACAGTGGAATGGGTTCTCTCGCGAGGATAGCCTGAAGCTGCTTGTTGCAACAATTAACTTCCAGGTCTCACGAGCAAGCTATATCCGAACAACTGATTTTCTGACTCATGCGTCGTTGTCCACATGCAACAGCCACACACACACGGCCGCCGGCCGGTATACAGACAGAGACACTGACAACTTTTGTAATAACTAGGTAATTTAATTTGTTTCTACCACCATTACAGGAGCCCTGGCAATGTCGTACTACAGACTACAGTAAGACGGAGGATTATTGAGTCGTCCAGCTCCGCTCAGGCGCTCACGCTCTTCCGGGGCGCAACGGCGGCGGCGGCGGCGGGTCATGTTTGGTGTTGGCGCCGGCAGGCGGGTAGTCGTTCACCTCCACGTCCATCCTCGCCGCCGACCTGCCGAGGTTCATCGCCGCCTCCTGCTGTTTCCCAACACAAGCAAGCCGCCATCAGGATCACAGTTACCGCAGGCCGCAGCTCTAGATCATGACAATTGATAAATCCACCATACCTGAGAAGCGACAAGCTTCAGAGTCTGCTGGCTCCCCAGGCGCAGGCTTCCTGCAACCGCGCGGACGCACGGGCAAAAGCAAAATCACTCGCGCTCATCAGTTAACCGCGCGCGGAAGAAGGAGACGGTGTAGGCAAGAGCCCGACCGTGACCATGACCGAGCTAGGGTCGGAGAGGTGATGGAGACGACTCACTTGGCATGGGGACGGAAGCGGCGAGGGGGAGGAGGACGACGAAGGACAGCACGACGAGCGCGAGGAGAGGCTTCCCGGCGTGGCCGCGCTCCATTTCGCCGGCTCAGAACGAGGTGCCAGGAGCTCTGAACTGAGATGCTGGCATCGAATCGTCTCACTCTTCTGCCTAAATAGGAGTAGAGTGGTCAAACTTATTCAAGTCCTGCTTGCTCTGAGAAGGCAACACCAGGTAAGGTAAATAGGCAGGTATTGACAATGAGTAAATTCCAACGATTGACAGCATGCAAAGAATTTAGTAACCAGCTGTATCCTGCCTATATATTGGAATTTTCTGGTTTGAAGTTTGAACAATGCTATACGCGTGATTCTTTAAATACATATGCTTATTAGACATCCTTATTTTATTTTACAAACTTCACATCACGTATGGGTCTCAGAGTTTGGAGCCTTGTCAATCAAAACCAATCCATGCATGATTTCAAGCCTTCAAAACAAAATAAAGTGGTTTGAACATATGTGCTTGATTTTAAACAAAAAAAATACTAACAACATTGCTCAGCTGGAGTTTTCGATATGGCTACAAGCCTACAACTCAAGCTCTAATAATCTGTCGAGCTCAATCTCATAAGTCTTACATGTACCAAAGGTACCAATTATACTAGTATGTCAACTGTGTATGGGCTAGCGATGTTTGACACTATACGAATAGTACACGTTTTTTCAAATTTAATTTATACCTAACATTGGCTACTCATCCCAGTGGATTATTTTCTAGGCCTAAAATGTAATACCTAAAATTTAATTTGTTATGTAAATTTAATACATCAGATCGTATTGTTATTTTCTAGACCTCCAAGACAATCAGTTGATTTGTGTTTGTGTCTAGAGTGGATTAAAGAAGTGAGAATGGTACGGAAAAAACAACTGGTTTGTAATTAAGTGGACTAAATTTGGAACAAAAACTTAACAGCTACTTGTGTTGGCAACTTAAAATCACAGCAAGAGATTGAAGATCGAGGAATGTAAAAAGAGGTAAACACAACATGAAAATAAAACGTGAGAATTTTCTATAGTTGCCACAGACATAAAATGGGCGATAAAGGAGGAGCGCCGAAGGAGAATAGTGTAAGGAGAACGTCTCCGACAAAAAATAAGGATTCGAGGGTTCAGCCCATGAAAACAAGACTTGGGAAGATGAGAGAACCCTATGTTACGATGATGTTGGCATATAGTGTCTGTTTGCCACGTCAACATGCCAGCGAATGTTGGGCAGCTGTTTGGTTCATTCCCAAACCTTCGGCATGCCACACAATACGGTAGCTAGCTGTTAGTTCATCAAAACTAGCCAAAAGTCTAGTGCTAAACTTGTGGCGCATCATCCTCTACTAAGACCATGATCACCAAGTAGTGCATATTTACTGTGTACAGTGCGTAATCATTATTTTTCCACTCTGGTATACAGTGCGCAAACAGTGTTTTGCACACTCCTTTCTACTCTCTGGTGACCCTGGTCTAATTAAGCAAACAGGGTCATACTCCTTCCATCTCAATTTATAACAATTTATAGGTCGTTTGTTATTTTTTTACATCAAGTTTGATCAACTCGTCTTATCCAAAACATTTGTGAAAATATAAAAAAAATCAAATCTATTTATTAAAGTATATTATATGGTAAACTTAATTTCAATAAAAATAAGTTAAATTATGGATTTTATTGAATATAAGACAGGTAAATCAAATTTATTTCAAAAATGTCAGACAAATTATTATAAATTAGGACGGAAAGAATGGTTGTTTGATGGACCTTTGTTTGTTTTTCCACGGCCCCCAATTTTGATTGTTTACCGACCCCTTCGTGTAGAGCCCGCGGTGGAGACGTGGAGTTGCTATCTACCGGACCACAGAACATCCGCCTTGCTAGTTGCTGTCTCACGGACCACAGAGCCCGTGGTAAAGCAGGCGGGACGATTAAGTTGACTATATGCCGCCAGCGAGTTTCAGCACCGCGCGGTGGTCCAAGTATAAAACCCACGCCCACACCGCCACCCAAGCGTCATCTCATCCCGTTGCAGACTTGCAGTTGAGAGCTCCTGCCACTTCCTTTCCTTCCGAGTTCGTGACTGCGATTATTCATTCTCGCGACCACAGTGAGCGGGCAAAAATGGAGGGCCGCCACGCCGGGAAGCCTCTCGTCGCGCTCGCCGTGGCGCTGTCCTGCATCCTCCTCCTGCTCCCCCTCGCCGCCTCCGTCCCCGTGTCAAGTGAGTACTCTCTCCATCGCCTCCAACTCCGGCCATGTTCTTGGATGGCCTCTCCCTCGATTATTCCTCTATCTCGGTCACTGATGGCCACGAGTGATTAATTTTCTTGGTCCGCGTCGCCGCGCGGCTGCAGGAAGCCGCCTGCGCCTGGGGAGCCAGCAGCAGCACCCGCCGGCTCTGGAGCTCACCGTCTCTCAGGTCTCTTGCATAATTAATCCCTAAACAAAAAAGAGCCTTGCGTGCTCTTCTCCTCTCTGATTTTGCAGAGCTGCCTGCAATACAGAGGCTAATTTATCGACGGAGTCGCCGTCTAGAGCTAAGCTGTAACAATCCTGACGGCTTGCTTGTGTTAATTGGAAAACAGGAGGCGGCGATCGCGGCGGCCATGAACACCGGCCGGCCGCCGAGGCGGCCGGTGGCGAGGATCGCCGTGGAGGTGAACGACTACCAGCCGTCCGGCCCCAACAACAGACATGACCCGCCCAAGGGCCCCGGAAGAGCGTGAGCGGGCAGCTGTGTACTACGTGGACCATATTATGCCCAATAATCCCCCTCCATCTTCACGGCTTCAACAGTAGTGGCGTGTGTACAAAGTGCTTCTGATGATGCCCGTCGCTCCTGTGTTGTACTACTACGTAGCTAGCTAAAATGGTAGAAACGAAACTACCACGGCGAGCGCCTATACATACATATATACTATTATATGTACCGGCCGCGTGTGTGGCTGGTTGTCGTTTCCTTTGCTCGTCAGTCAGTCATCAGAAAGAAAAAAGGACTAGGCTGCAGATCGGTTTCATCTCGTGCAGCAGGTGTCCATATACAGTACCACCGTACCAGTCAGATTAATTGTTTTCAGCTCCTCCATTCCGTTCCGATCTTGTTTTCTTCCATGGGTGATTGGATGATATGATCGGCCGTCAGCTAACGCGCGCCTAATCGAGTGGCAATCATCGTTTAGCGACGGTGGGGGCTTGCAATTTGCAAAGCATCCATCCACCTATATATGATCCATCATTGCTCCCTCGACCGCCTCGCCGATGCCTTGTTGCGTCACGGCTGCTGCCGCCCGCCGCCGCCGCAGCCGCCGCCGCTCCTGACACCGCGACACGTACATGCTCTTGCGCTCGTCTAGCTCCTACACTACAGTGATCTAGGGCGGCGAGGCCGGCGAGCCGCGACCGCGAGGCACAACGAGGAGGCTAGGAGATGCCGTTGGAGTTCTGACTTGTTGGGGACCGGGAGAGCGAGAGAGAGCGACGCCTCGTCGTGTCGCTTGCTCCTGTCCCCGATCGCGCGGCCCGCGGCGCTGTGGCGCTGACGCAGCCACAGGGGCCTCGACACGAGCGCCGCCGCTACGCGCCGCCCGGGGGTTTTGACTTCGGGCGTCCTGCCTGCGCGCCCGTGACGCCGTGACCGCGAGCCTTGCAGAAGATGCGTCGCGTCGCTGGCCGAGGGCGGCCGCGGTGGGGCGGGGGGCGACAGCGACGCCGCGACATGTGGAGTGGACCGGCGGAGGGGGCGCTAAGCCGTCGCGTTCGCGTCGTGTGCCTTGTTGTTGGCGCTTCTTGCTGGAGGAGGAGACTCAGGAGAGAGAGGCAACAGTTCGACGGGAACGGGAACGGGATCCTATGCTCATAGATGCGCCGTACCATGTTGCCTCTCGCAAACGAGGATACAATTGGGCTGTATGACAAGGAGTACTTATTAACATGTGTTTCGTATATACGTCCAGGATCATCATCGACGTGCACGTGAACTTACAAATTTGAATTTACATGCCTAGAACGAAGGAAAGAAGAATTATTGGAGCCCTACGATTGTAGCGCACAGGGAGGGAGGGTGACCCGGCGCGGCGGGCGGGAGAGGCGCGTACAAGACAACAACGCCGGCGCTGTCCTTGGGCGGCGTGAGGCTGCCCCGCCCGACTGGGACAGCAGGAAGATTCCCAGCCTAGCCGGTGAGCCCGGTGGCCGGTGCCGGTGGTGGCCATCTCATCTCGTCTCATCTCATCCATGGATCAGCTTCACGTCACAAAAAGCGCAGCGTAGCGTATAGCTTGCACGAACGTACGCCGCCCAAACTAGAACGCATGATATGAACACGAGAGTACCTGAACGACGATCCCTTTCCCTGCCCATTCTTCTTCTTTTCAGCACGGCACTGACGGCCTGGCTGGCCTTTCTCTGTCTATCCTTTGACTTGGATCGTTCGATCGTTCGTCACATGTTTGAATATGCATGTGACCAAAAAATGTCGTCGTCGTCGCTAGCTGCTGCCGCCGCCGCAGATTCGTCGATCGTGGACGATCAGACGATCGCGCGAGGCGATGCATGTACGTCCATCCGCCCGTGCACTGCTTAGCTGTTGCACTGTAACGAAGAATTGAAGACCCGCCGAATCGGATTCGGATCCCCCTCCGCCCACACAAACGCACACATGCATGCGTATGCGTATGCGTATGGCCACATCCTAGCTCCACGTGTTGGTGGTGCGGCTGTCGATCCTATCCGGTTACCCAAACCAAGCCTGGAATACCCACTTCTTCCACTGGTCGATTGGTGTGGGCAGCGATCTCCTTTGAGGCACGGTGATCTGGCCCCGCCGGCCGTCGCCATGCATGCAATGCGTGGATATATACGATGCGCAGATTCGATCGATCGGTCCTGAGCGCAGTTGATCGAGCTGATCGTGTAAATCTCTCGGCGGTCGGCACGAAAGGAATCGCAAAGTCGACCAGCTAGATGCCGCGTCGCTCCCAAATTAAAGGCCAAAAAGGTGATCTTTTCCGATCGACCGATCCGCAGCATATATTCTACCAGTAGATTCTAACATATCCGACCGGCCGTCTGCGTGTACTAGCATGCAATGCAATGCATAGTTAGCTGTGCTACCACTCCTCGTAGATATATTCGTTGTGTGCAGCAGGTAGTATTTATTTGATAAGCTCGAATACGCAGAGACCTATCGTGTGCGTGGCTTCTTCAATTCGCAGGAGATCAACAGGTGTGCGCAGCGGCATCTATCGATGCCCCGCTGGCCGGCCGGCCGTCATCAGCGCACACACCACTCAGCATGGACTGCGGAGCACGCCGCTGCCGGCCGACGCGTCGATTTTGGGTCCGCCGGTGGTGGGATCCCCCGGCCGCCGGTGAGGTGGCAGTGGATAAAGCGGCCGCGCTTTCCCCGGCGTCCCCTGTCTGATCGTCCGAGTCCTCCGCCGTGCCCGTCTCTGACCCCGCGCCGTATCCAAAAGTGACCGGGCCGGGTCCGGGACTCTGGAATTTGCGGCTACCGGGCGCGCGCACGTTGGATTTAATTCGGATCGGATACACACGGATCTGCTGGGAAAAACGAGAGTCGGGTACGACTATATACATGTCACGTGGGGTTGGGTGTGCCATTATGTAATTCATTGGTTCTTCAAGGGCACAAATTAATCACTATTTTTTCGTACGACAAAATTGATTGATCGTATATTTGGCCCCACACTTACGGCGAGTCCAAGTCTTCCAGTAGCCTTGTTTTGGAACACGGGTTTCCTGTTGCGTTTTTTCGACTTTATTAAATATAATCAAGCGTGAATTTGATTTAGACATCCCGTTTAATAATTACGAGCAAAATATCCGTGCGTTGCAACGGGAGAAAAAAATCCTTAATCATCTCTAGATCAATAATAAGAATAGCCTCACAAATAAATTTTATATCCTATTGATTTGAATTTTCTTGTGTATGTGACCGAAATTTAGGTGGTGTCAGTTTGGTAAGAAATATTATATTTTATTTTTAGGCAATATATAGAACATCGAAAATGGAGTCCATATACGACTTTGGTATCTGTTTTCACGTAACCTACTCCTGTCGTCTGAATCGGATTTCCGAATAAATTGTACGCCATATTATCTTAACAATTTCCGTTAATTGCAAGCGAATTTAAAATGATATCAATTTGGCTGGAAAGGTTGTTATTTTGGCTTTCCATTGATATATAGAACGTAAAAAACAGAGTCCGTATGCGATCTGGGCGTCCGCTTTCGCGATGCCGCTCCTGCAGTCTGAATCGGGCTTGCAAATAAATTCCACGTCACATTGTGTAGCATCCTGAAAATTAGGTCCCAAAATTTTTCTCCTAACCCCCTTCCTAATTCAAAATCAATTTTCAAAATTTTGTTTGTCGTTTGTGTAATATGAGCTCAACAAAATCTCCAAATATTCCAAATAGCCCCACCAAAAATCTCCACAAAGTGTTTCCAAAAAGTCCATCTCCAAACCCTCTCCAAAATTCTCTCAAATTTCCAATCCAAAAATCAAATCAGGAAAAGAAAAAAATCCTCCAAATTCTTCCCAGGAAGAAACAAGCCCAACCCCTTTCGGTCTAGCCCAATCCCGGCCCAACCCCTTCGCCCCATCACCAGGCCAAACCGACCGCGTGAGGCCGAAATTGACCCCGGCCCAAGTTCAGTTTTCCCAGGCCAAAAATCAGAAAAAATTCCTTTTCTACCCCCTGAACTTTCTAGCGTCACAACCGCGTGGGCCGCGCCAGGCCGAAATTGACTCCGGCCCAAGTTCGCCAAAAATCAGAAAAAGTTCCTTTTCTACCTCTGAACTTTGTAGAAAAGTCTAAAACTACCCCCTAGCCACTGTATACCCCATGTCTCCTCCGTTCGAACTGAGATTTGGGCGATTTTTGCGCCTAAATTCATCTAAAATCAAAATCTATCCATTTATACACTCCGCATAGTTATTCCCCCCTGGCCGAAAGACGCCGCCATGCCACCATGACGTGTCCTACGTCCAGTCAGTGCTTCACACTGACCCCACATGAGTTTGTGTGCCTGGTGTGATGCCGTTGACCTCCTGCTCACTATCAAAAGATCTATGATCCTTCCAACTCCAATTCAGATGATGACGATACCAAAAATCATCTGAACATTGATTCTATTTCACAAAGACCTTCCCCCACCCCAATCATCATCATGCGATCGCCTCCCCTTCGGCGTCACCGTCGTCGCATCATCGTCCCACCACCCCTACCATGGCGTCTCTGTAACTGCCGTTACCAAGCACGCCAGCTCACCCGAAAGCTCGCTACACCTCAACCAATTGCAATGATACCGCCAGTAAGAATCCCAGACGATCCTTGTCTTCTCCACCCAAATTCCAACTCACCAAATACTCGATGAGCTCATATTATACCTCGATGTGTTGTGTGTTTTCTTGTTTGTGCACGTAGGAGAGTCCGATCATCCCGGTCCCCGAAACATCCGACCCGGCGACCATAGAGCTCACGATGCCCGAACATCAACCGCTCCATGTTCAAGTTGAAAGACAAGCCCACTGGAATCCCCACTTGACGCATAAAATTCCTATATTTTACAACCACAAACCTTGGCCTGATAATCACATAAAAACTTCATGTTTTGCTTGCTAAGGTAACCCCACAAAATATACAGCCACCTAAGCCTATTTTAGATATAGCGCGCATAGATGGGGTCGCTCACTTAATTATATGTATCATAATCTTGATGATAAGTTGGGATTATAGATGTGGAACTTGATGGGTTTGGGAATGAGAATGGGTGTGTGTGATTTCGAAATAAAATGGGGAAGAACCCCGACAACTGACTTTGTCGGAATACGGCTACACGCCGAACTAGCCATCTAAGGGCAGGTTATGAACGGGTAACTTAGCAACCCGCGGTTACCTAGGTCCCGGTCTTCGTGGAGATGTCCGGGTAGGTGGATACTCGCAGTGTTGAGCAGTGTAAGGTGTTGATGGTTCTACCTGAGCTCTATAAGGACCGCGTTGATTAACATCTTGCCTGACTCTTTCGTACAACCACTCGCTCTGTATGAGGCATTGGCTGGACCCGAACTGGAGTGATAGCCTAGTAGCTTCTGTGTTGGCGCACAAGGGGCAAGGAAAAGGGTTGTGTGCCGAAAGGGTGTCGAGGGACACCAGGGTGCGGCTCGGTGGCCCGAACCTCTAAAGTACTGCTAGGCGATGAAACAAAGGCAACAGTTTGGTTTGGAATTCGGACGCTTATTTAGCGGTAAGTGTCGCTGAGTCCAACTTGTTGGAATTAGTACAACCTCTGATCAGAGTAAAACCTATTTGAATAGTTCGAGTCCACTGGCATGGATGAGTTACAGCATTGGTTCTTCGACTAGCACTTTTCGTAAACTAAAAATGGTGAGAACTGGTTTGGTTTTAGGTTTGAAACAAAGTGGTTTTGGGTGGATGCTGTGCTACGGGGGTAGAACCCTGTGGAAAGTTTGATGGCTGAAAGGTCATTGGTCATGTGGACCGGCAAGTCCAATGGCGCCCTTTTTTGGGAAAAACCTTGTTTTCTGAATGACTAAAAATTGTTAGACTAGCTTAAAACCCTGCATACAAAATGTTTCATGCAAAACTTTGCTGAGCTCCAGATATGACTTGCATGGAGACCCCTATTCCTTACGGAGAAAGGTGGGCTCGTTGAGTACGTTTGCACTCACCCTTACTTTGTTGTTGGTTTACAGAGAAGAAGAAATCATCGTATACCTACTAGATTAAGGGCTACGACCTACTTTTCAATCGTGATGTGTGGAAGTTTGGGCTTACATTTTATATTCCGTTGCTTAGATTTAGGGCTGCGCATCTTTCATGTCCGACCCGTTAGGGCGGATCTGTATCACTCTGATGTAAGAATGTGATTACCAAACTCCGAGATGGTAATAAAGCACATTCTAGTCCTATTATGGAAACTGGGGCGTTTCACATTATTTCGATGATTTCTATTCACTGAGAGTGAATTTTAAATTGGTTTCAATTAGATTAGAGAGTTTATGATTTTAGTATTTCATCGACACATCGAACGTTGAAAACGGAGTCCGTATATGACCTAGGCGTCCGTTTTAGCGTGGACTCCTTTTGCAGTCCGAATCTGGTTTGTGAATAAATTCTATGTCACATTGTTTCGTCGATTCCCGTTGACTAAGAGCGAATTTTAAGTGGTTTTAATTGGGCTGAAAAGGTTATGATTTTAGCTTTCTATTGATATATAGAACGTTGAAAACGGAATCCGTATGTGACCTGGGCATTCGTTTTCGCGTGGACTCCTTGTTGAGTCCAAATTTATTTCGTGAATGCACGTCAAATTGTTTCGACGATTCCTATCGACTAAGAGTGAATTTTAAAATGCTTTCAGTTGGGTTGAAAAGGTTATGATTTAAGCTTTCCATCGATACATAGAACGATGAAAACGGAATTTACATGTGATATAGGCATCCGTTTTCGTGTGAACTCCTCCTCCAGTCCGAATCTGGTTCACGAAAATGAGGCAGCCTCTCTTAGGGCCTGTTAGGAGGCTTCCGCTCCCAGTTTTTCAGCTCGGCTCCCACTTCTATATACCAAACAGGTATAACTCTATATAAACTCTAACTTCACGAAAAGGATGGAGTTTTAGGACAGCTGCATGTTTTTCTTAAAGCACGTAAAAAGAGCTCCAAAAACACAATCTATGTACCTCCTCGTGGAGTTAGTGGAAAAATTACCCACCCTGCCATACACAGGTATCCCGTACCGGTTCGTGGAGGGGAAAAAAAAAAAAAGACCCGCGACCTCTCCAGTCGTCCGTGGTCTCATCTTCCCCGGCGACGCCGCCGCACGCCGCGGACGGCCTGCGCGCCTGAGCGCCACTACGGCACGGATGGACTGCTCGGCACTGCAGGCTGGATTCCTCTCCTCCCTACTAGTCCTAAAGGCTGTGCGCGCTACCACGACTGGCCTGCGTGGCTCGGCATCGCCATGGATGGCCTGCGCACGGCACCGCGGGGCTGGGTTCCTCCTCCGTCGGACTAGATGTCGGACGTCGCTGGGCTGGGCGCCGCCACGGACGGTTTGGGTTTCTCCGCCGGACTAGAGCAGTGACATCGCTAGGCTGAGCGCCGCCACGGACTGTCTGTGCAGAAATGCGGTTTCCATCTCCACCGAACTAGAACGCTAGGTTGGGCACATTCGAATTTGTGTTTAATCGTCGCTGGGCTGCACCACCAGCATGGACCAACGCCGGTGAGACCATGCGTACATGCGACGTCGGCCAAAAAATTCAACAGGGCTACAGCGATTAATCAAAGGGTATAATTGTCCGTTCATACAAAAATCACCTATTTTTAAAACCGGAGCTACCTCGCAAACCAAACACCATCAAAACTATAGCTAACTCCAAGGTAGAGCTGCTCTGTGGTGGAGTTACAAAGTGGAGATGAAATAGTTGGAGTGGAGCTCTCCCAAACAGGGCCTTAATTATTGACAAGCTCGTTCCACCCGTCAGAACAGATCGAGGGACCGTAAAAACTTAGTTGTTTTAATATTATATATATATAGATATAGAAATAGATTCCCTTCGATCTTTTTTTTATTTTTCGCTTCTTACTTCTTAGTCAGTTCAAAAACAATCCACTGTACTTTTCGAGCAACGGTTCAAAAATAAACTAGTGAAAGACAAATATTCGACAATAGATATAGTATGAAAATATGAATTTTAAATTTATATTTTGATGAGAACACGCATGAGACCGTCTCCAACGGGTTGTCTATCCACCCTTATCTATCACTATTCCAATTACCTTACAGTCTGTCTGTCTACGGTAGTGATACCGTGTCTCTTTATACTATGAACAGCCTATATGGGTAACCCGATGGAGATAGCCTGAGGCGTATCACGTATGGGGCAGTGCAGGCTGCTGGCCATCCCCCACCTTGATGTCGTAGCTGCGCGCAGCTGCATGTTTTTTTAACCTGTTTTAGAAATCCTTATAAAAGCCTATGTTTGAAATTAATTATACTTTTTTTTCTGCGGTAGATGCAGTCAACAACGAGAATGAGTTCATTAGTCTGTTCGGCTTCTCATTGGTATAAAGTGGCAAAGGGCTTCAAATTTTGCATAGACATCTTAAGGATTGGGTCCAAACGTATTGAATCATATTTCTATTCATTATTGAACTATAAATCATCAATGGCATGTGAAAGAACATTTGGATTATTATAACCCACTGCCACCTCTACTCAGATCGAAGAAATGTTTGTGTTTACTGTACACAGATGATGAGAGTGTATTAATGTGTATACCATATACAAGCGGTGCGAATGGATTTCTATTTATCCACCAGAATCTAGGCTCATGTGCTTGAGGAAAATACCACTCGTAGTCGTAGACACACCCAGCATTATTATCTGAAAGCCTTCCAGGGAACAAATGGAAAGCCCAGATGGTGACGAAACCAGAGATGACAATGGGTACCTGAAACCCGATGGATTTTACCTGATTTAGAGATAGGTATGGAAGGATTCTTTCACCCGTGGGTACACGGAATAGATCTTCTACCCGTCGGATAAGGCGGGTGTGGGTACGGTTGTATAATACCTATACCCGCTTATCTATGGATAATTTATACCCGTTTTAAAATTACAAATACAATCATACAGAGCAATTCAATTCAGCTACCTCGGCCAAAAAACGGCATTCGGGCCGGCCTAGCCTAGCTAGCATAGCACCCGTATATATATTGTCTTGTGTCGCCACCACCCAGATTCCTCCTGTGCGCCGCCGCCGCCCCTGCCCATCCCCAAATTCACGCATCGAGCAAGGCAGTGGTCGCCGCCGTCCCCACGCAAGCGGCGACGCGTAGCTCGGCGCTTTGCCGCTCGCCTCACCTGCACACGCAGCTGCCCCTCTGCAGGCCCTAACTGCAAGCCCCCAAGCACACTCGTAGTTGCAGCTCTCCGGATCCTAAGGAAAGCTGGCCGTAGAGACCCAACACCTACTGCTGTCTCGTCTCTTGTGCTCCCTGACATGCGCTAGCCAAAGCCAAGTCAAAGTTGCCACAAATCGACGCCTCATCATGCATCAAGGACTCAACTACTCAAGGCTGCAGTGGCCACACTAGCCTCTTATTGTTACTCATGAACTTGCGGGTGAATCTGATGTATTCATGGAATTATTGCTACCGGTGCTATAGATGTCCAGAAAGCACGAGGCCCGTTGGCCCGGCACGAAGCACGCACTTTGAGCCCGGCACGAGCACAGCCCGGCCCTATCTTCACCGGGCCCGTGCTCAGCCCGGTCCGGTGGTCGTGCCGTGCTTGGACAACAATCTAGGCAGGCTGGCCCGGCACGAGCACGGTCCGTTTTGGTTTTAAAAAAAAGTATTAAATACCCTCTAATATAAAAATATAGCATGCAAATCACAAATGAACAAAGGCTCAGTTGGCTAGATAAGAGTAGCTAGCGCTTTTCTATCTTGGAGACCACAATGCCGAGTTTTACCACTATTTTTGCAATTTATGGTAGCAGACTTGTACGGTCCGATGGGCCTCACCGTGCTTCGGGCCGGCCCGTTGGCCCACCGTGCCGTGCTTGGACACCAGTTGAGGCCCGCAGGCCGGCACGGCACGGCCCGTTGTCATCACCGTGCCTGACCGGGCCGTGCTTGGCACGGGCCCGTGCCGGCCCGATTGGCCATCTATAACCGGTGCAAACCATTCATCATCATTTCGCGTTCTTTGTTGTTTGTTATCAGGTTCTTGTTGGGTGTAAATTACCCATCGGGTAACATTACCCGCTCGGGTGTGGGTATGGGTGCAAACCTTTACCCGCCACCAGGTATGGGCGGGTAGGATTTTATTTCGCGGGTGCGGGTATGGGATGATACTACTCAGATATGTACCCGTTGCCATCTCTAGACGAAACTCTATATGACCCAACCCGTGGCCCCGTGTGAAAGTTTTGTTCGGCCCAAACTAAACGGCCTCATTCTCCGTTTCTGTGATGTCTCGTGTTTTGCCCAGCGGCACAAATTAGGCCACGTTTAATACCAAAGTTTTCAAATGAGTAAATTGCACG
This sequence comes from Paspalum notatum, assembly GCA_022530915.1. NCBI lineage: Eukaryota > Viridiplantae > Streptophyta > Magnoliopsida > Poales > Poaceae > Paspalum > Paspalum notatum. The sequence continues at coordinate 35,001,279 of CM039692.1, forward strand.
TATCATATGATAACTTGTCAGGTGGGTGCGGATTAGTCCAACAACCTGTAAAATGCTTAATCTAATACAATAATTTGACATGTGGGCGTAAATTGTCCAAAAATTTGTCAAATGCTTAATTTAGTACAATATATTAATAAATTGGTGCATCTGCAGTCTAAATACTATAAGGAGCAACATATTTCAAGTCAGAACAAACATTATTTGACCATTTGTATTCATGTCACAGCGGTAATGTGGTCAAGATTAGAACCTTAAGTGTTCATGTTATGAATTCATATTAATTATTTTTATAAAATAAAATAATTTTAATTAGAAATATTTAATTCCATATTTAATATTGATAAGTAACAATATATTTCAAGTCTAGTATGAATATTTTTAAAACCTCATGTATTTTTTTAGAAAAGAAAAATAAGCTAAAAGAACAGAGATGAACGTGCTTATATATAAATGTTGAATGGATGAACCTCAGGTCCTATGGTCCCTATTTTTAAAATTTTTCTTTCAGTAATGCTAATGGTGTAATTCTAAAATATTATTTAATTTTAACTATACGGTTGAGAAGTAACAACCGGGTCACCATCAACAAAATTAACAAATATTAAGAATTATTTAAAATTTACATGTCCATGTATGCTTAATATGTCGCCACTGTAACGTTTGGATTACAGGTACACCAATTTTCCAAGTCGTTGCACTAAATTATGCATTTTACAAGTTGTTGGACCAATTTGCACCCCACCTATTAAGTTATTGTATTAAATGAAACATTTTACAAGTTATTGGACTAATTTGCACCCTCCTAACAAATTGTTGTGTGGTGGATGCAATTTACTCTTTTCAAATACTGCAGTATCCGAATACTATGGTTTTCAATTGTATGTGAAAGATATAACATGGTTTTGGTTTACCCTAGTTTTACTACATTATTTCTCAAAACTGTAGACTGTTTGATAGCAAAGTATTCTCTCTTGTCTGCTCTCTCTCCATCGGCTCCCTTTTTGATGTCTCCTCAGGCCCCGCTTATCTCCCCTCCGGCGTCCTGCCTCACGCCCTCACAACGCCGCCCGCACTCGGAGTTGACCGCCCGCCGCCGCACGACAAGGCAGATCTGCCTCCAATCGTTTCATCCCCTGCATCCACGCAGTGCTCGCCCTACACGCCGCCGCCAGTCTCGCTCCTTCACCCGCGCCGGCGGGGAGATGAGGGCCACGCTGAAGGAGTTGGTCGCGGCAGCGGCGGAGGGAGGCGGATTGCCACGGAGAGGCGGCGGATTGTTGTGGGATCACCCTTCCCCGCGCCATCGAACGACCACATGAGCACCTTCTTCCTCGCCGCCCTTTCCTCTCCGCGCGTCGGCGAGCGGCAGGCCAAGCCGGTGCGGGAGGCCGTGCGGCAGCGGGAGACGGCACGCGGAGGCGCGCCGCGCTGGCAGAAGGCCACGCGCCGACGGACGTCCATGCCTAGAGGCGCGGCGCGGCGGCAGGAGGCCAAACCCCATGGGAGGCCGCCCGGTTGTTCTGCTACATTTCTCTTTAGCAAGTGGCCCAGTTGTTTTTGCTGTCACACGTGTTTCGATTTATAATTTTTTAATAAAATAAAAATAAAATAAATTTTAGAGAAAAATAATTGCGACTACTGTATTTAAAATCGGAGTCAGCATTTTATACCGACGGCGATAGGAGGAACCCATACTCATAATAAATTTCATATTTTGAGGTTAAAAAAGACTGAAGGCGGGCGGACCGAGGAGCACCCGTGCAGGAGACTGCAAAACCTCCTGTTTCCTGGCCATTTCCATCCCGCCAGAAGGCCGGGGACCTCAACCGGTGCTCACCACGACGCGCGGCGCCGCACCGACGCGACCACCGATCCCATACCGCGACCAGATCCGATCGGCTCCCACTCCCCGCCTCACCCACCCCCGCTCTTCAAATCCCGAATCCCAATTTCCCTTCCATTTCGTTTCGGCACCACCCTGCCGAGCCACCGCCCTCGGCCCTCGCCATGGCGGACTGCCGCAGCCTCATCGAGTTCCTCCGCGCCTTCGAGCAGCACCGGCGCCGCACCTCCTCCTAGGACGCTTCCTCCCCGCGCCCCCGCCGCACGTCGCTCTCCTCGTCCACCTCACGGTCGAGGGGCCGGGGCCCGGCTCTTCCCCGCCCTCTGCGACCACTCCCCGGCCCCGCTGGCCGCGGTTCGACGCGCTCGCGCTCCTCGCATCGGTCGCCGCGCCCTACGCGTGGCTGCTGGCGCTCGAGGCGCGGGACGCGGTGCGACGCGCCGACGCGCCACCCGGCGGCGCCCTGTGTGCCGCTGGCCGCGGGTGCCGCCTTGCTGGCGTGGGATGCTGCGGCGCACCGGGCGCGACGGTGCGGCAGGCCCCGGTGCCGCGGCCTGCGCAAGGCCGTCGACTTCGACGTCCTGCTCGAGGCGGAGGAGTGCGTGCGTGGCCGGCTGCCGCTGCCGCACGGTGTAGGAGGCTTGGCCGCACCCGCGCGGCCGGTGGCGGAGCTCGGCGACGAGCACCGGGAGCTCGAGGCGGTTCTCAGTAAGATGGCACCACCTAACGGCCGTACCGTGCTCGTCTTCCGCGCGCCCTGCGGGTGCCAAAAGGGAAGGATGGAGGTCTGGGGCGCTAATAAGAAGGTACGACGGATGAAGTAGGGAGGCCAATGAACGGCCGAAGGCTCTCCACCTCCCGTGGCTAGAAATAAGATTATAAGAAGCGAATCATACTAGACCGTGACTACTAGTACATCGCAAATGTTTAGTTTCTACATACACATTAGTTCCCTATTCTTGTAGTATCTTGTACTACGTAGTTAGCATAGATGTGCTTAAGGAGACTAATAAAGGGGAAGTAGATACAATGCCATCAGCGACCGTTCGTTGGATTAGGCAATAAGTGGATGTTGCCTGTTGGGTATATAAATAAACACAGCAGAGACAAATCCTTTTTGGTTACTTCAAAACTTGTCTATGCCATCTGAATGACCATACACATTCTTTTAATATGCTAGTTTTGCCTCTGTGTTGCTAGGCAATTACTACCAAGGGGTGGCTTTTTGGAGAAACTTCTTTCATTACTATAATCATATTCATATAGTACTTATGCTTGTTGTCTAAAATGTTGCCTACAGTATCAGTACTCTATCCATACTGATTTATGAATTTCCCTGTTTGTTTGAAGCTGTATTGAGGTGAGATTCAGAATGTTACACATAGTTTGTGCCACTAGTTTGATTTAGAAATGCTATTTGAGATGACGTATTTCTTCTGCCCGACTGCCCCTGTGTTTCTCACTGCTTGACCTTGTAAAAATAGTGTTGCCTTTATGTTGATGCTTATTCCTCGATTTTTTTTCTCTTGTTTTCTTAATAATGTCAGCGTTCATTTGAATTCCTTACCAAAATATGTTGCATATATAAACTTCTTCAACTTTGACCAAGTTTATCTTCTTCAACTTTGACCAAGTTTTTAGAAAAAACATGTTAACATATACAATGCCAATTGAATTCCTTACCAAAATATGTTGCATGATGAATTTAACTAGACCAATTTGATGTTGTAGATGTTAGTGTACTTTTCTATAAACACGGTTAAGGCTAGAGCAGTTTTGACTTAGGAAAAAGCTAAAGTGAACTATAGTTTGGAACTAAGGGATCACTTATGTTTCTTATATAGATTCTAATTTCACTGATCTCCTACAAAGAGTGTTCTTTTATTGTTAATCTGATTTTTTAGTAAACTTCCACGATGGCCCAAAGCTAATACCATTCCTATACCTTCACTAAAAGCTTAGAAATATAAGTGATGCCCTACGTATGTTGTTTGATCATGTACAATAGTGACATCATCATTGGAAGAAATTATTTGTAAATTTGTTCACTTTGATCATCTTACATATTCTCAGCTCCAGCTGAAGCCATTCAAGTCAAATTGTCTGTAAGCTTGATCAGTGTCATCGACGTTGTGGGTGTTCAGGTCAAGTTTCTTCCCTGAACATGAGTGATCAAAATCCAGCAGGTTGCTTTCTCTTGGGTATTCAACTGCCTGTCTCGTGGAGTTTGGTTCTTCGAGATATGGCTTCCCTGCATTTCCTTTGCTTCCTGACGCCGAACTCGTGGTGCTACCTCCACCATTTTTTTGAGGTGTATACTCAGGTGCTATCTCTGTATCACTTTCATACCCAAACTCTGCTTTACTGAACCCTTTATCATTCTGCAAATGAGCTATCCTACGCTCACTTAGGCTTCTGTTAAGGACAAACTGGTTCTCATGCTCATGAGTTCCTTTTCTGCAAAATAATGAACTATCATCATATGCTTTTAGTACTCCATGGTGCTGTAGTCTGTGCTCCTTGATGAATCCTTCTGCCGCACTCAAATAACTATTTGTTGAACTTTCAACAAACTGGATTTGTCTGGGCTCTAATCTATGCATGCTTGAACTTTCTTTTATATCCGTAACCGCATTGCTGAAGCATTCATTTGATACTTGTGAAACCAGCTCTGATATTTTTATTTTTGCATCTTCTAGGTTTGCAGGACCCAAATTCTGTTTTCCAAGTGTCTCTTGTGCTTGCTCTAAAACTGCCTGTAGGTACTTCCCTTGGGCTTCTATTCGTAGCTGTAGATGCCTTTGCACCTGTTGCCAGTTAAATTCAGATCAGAATCACTGCAGCCGTAGTCCATTCTGTAGATATTATAAAGTGGAACTTTGCTGGATCATGAAAATGTAAAGTTTTAAATCAGAAATAATATAGATCTGTCGTCCTGGGAAGCAAGTGAAGATTAAGGAGGTTTGGTACTATAAATTTCGAATTCAGTCTTTCATTATACTCTTTCAGAAGTTTGGGACTGTGCTAGCCAAAATGCTTTAGTTAGCTATGTAAGTTCAATCTACCTAGTCCACCAAGTGAAAAATCTGGGACAAGAATGTGTTATATTAGTGGTGTCTGTAACTCACCTCAAGTTGTTCATTTAGTTGCCTCTGAACCTCAATTTGCATCTGAAGTGCTTCACCAATTTGAATAGTCCTTTCACCCAGGAAATGAGACTATTACTTCAGTATCCGGGTTAATACAATTACAGAGTGTTAGCAGAGAGTCCTTACTTCTCAGCCTGTGGAATGGCATTTGTACTGCTCATTGTTGGTGCGCTTGTTCCGGGCATCCTATCTGCAATGGCTGTACATCCTATGGCTGCAAATTTATAACAACTTCCTAACTCATGATGTTCCATTATTATGGAAAACTGGGAGTTGCAACTTTTTCTTACCACTCTTTGATGCACTGACATTCGCTTGAGCCTGGAGGTTCTTGCTAAGCCTGTATTTCTGTAACATCCAAGAAATGATTAATACTGCAGCAGTTACAGATACCATCTTTAGCTGGAGGATTTTTGATTCTCAAGTACCTGAAGATGGCTTTTCAAATGGTACAAGGTGAGTCCTGGAATTCCCATGAGCCTCATGACTGTTTTTGGAGTAGCTTCTGGGTAATGAAGAGAAATATAAGAATTCAGCTGGTATCTGTACCTTGAGAAGATAAGAATATTATACTTACTCTCTGCTCCTCCTAATTGATTGACTGCATCTACAAATCTCTGATGTAACTCAGGTGTCCATTTTAGCCTTGGTTTAGCGTCAGTTGAGAGAACGAGTCCAGAATCTCCTTGGGCATTTCCTCCACGCAAAAACAGATGCTGTTCCATTGGAAAAGATGTCCTTGTAGTGAAGAGCTCGCTCGGGGCCTGATGTTGGTGATACATCTGCTGTATAATGAACACGCATTTCTATAAGTTAGATCAATGACGCGGGGGGGGGGGGGGGGTGCTGGAAATTTTCATACCTTTCTTGCCTGTGTTTTCCAGTGGCCTCTTTTCTCTGCTCTCAAATGTTGAAGTTGTCTAGGAGTGCCTCCTACCCTAAGCCTATTGATACCCTTTTGGCCTGCTCAGGTTGATAAGGAGTGCCTTGTGAGGTGCGTCTTATATTGGAAAACATAGAATCTAGCATCTTGGAACAAACATCAAAAGAACAACCTTTAAGCCTACTAAGAGAAGATGCTTCTTTCGTTATTTTGGAATCAATAACCCAAATACAAAATTTCATTTTGAATTTCAACTTGTAACTGCTACTCATGATAACACCTTACTTTTCTCTCAGTGTGTTCTACTGATTTAAGTCAGTTGAAGTTTGCATGACATGTGTAGAGATAAACACAAACACCCATATATGAAGCACGCTATACTTTTATCATATATATAGCTTTCTGGCATACGATTCTGCTATCTGATCTGTTCAGTTTGTGAAAGATGCCCTTCTGAATTTATGCCTTATGAATCGACGAGAAAAATATTTGAGTAGCTTCTCTATCCTGCCTGCCGGAGGTCTTTTTGTTGGTATTTATGAATGGTTCAGTATTTTTGCACTTCGGTACATGATTTAATTGATTATCGTTTATAATGGAATCTGATGCCGTTTGGGTTAATTTTATTTAAGCCACACACTGACGCTTGCTATACTTTTTGTAGAAGGCTATTCTACTTACAGAAACATGTTTTTTCTCTCAATTTTATTTTTTCCATCGTACTATTTTAAAGTGGGTGGAATATAAACAAGAATAAGTTCCATCAATGTCCTTTCCGAAGATTGGTACATATTCACATTGCAGTCCAGAAAGGTTTGGGCCTTGAGATTTATGCTCTTTATGTGGGATAAGCTCCTTTTGAACAAGACCGCTTTGATTGTAATCATCGCCAGTCAAAGTGAGAGTACTTATGTACTATGTTTCTGTATATGTTACATGCTAATCATACTATTTCGGACTTTTGCTACCATAGGCAACTGGTCATTTTAATCATTTCTTTTAGCTAACCAAGGTGTAAAACACTTGTAGCCAATGTTGGCTAGTCTAGATCCTCCTTAATTTTCTTTTTGAAAGACACCAACATTATTACATCAATGCAAATCCTATCAATTCATGTTCGCTCCACGAGAGAATTCTTTCTAGCCTTTCTAGACTTAATTCTTATCTTCCTCAAACCACAAACTCAAGCATGTCACAGTTTTCCATATCAGCAATTTTTGTTCCTATTGATATATTCTTGAGATATGTACGGAACGGGATTTAGTTTTTTCCTTGTAAAGTTGTATATCATGTACACTCATGAATTGAGAACATTGCATTTCATGTATGCAATTTAACCAGGGTGATTCACTGTTCTTCTACTCCATCCCTCCATATAATATTTGGTTGGTTGAAGTGCAAGTGCCTCATTAGAACCATACTAATAACATATGTTGACATTCAAGCACACAAGTATGAATTTTAAACTGACATAATTCAAGTTCTTGACCCCCATTTAGAGCTTTCTTCAATAGCTTGTTCATGTTTCCTTTTTCAACCTTCTGCAGTTCACTTGAGCCATCTGAGTTTTTTTTTTCACGTACTGTACTTCTATCATTCTAACAGCATGTACTTATCAGATGGTGTATGCTGTTTGGAATGGAGGATGGGCTGTCTAGCTATCAGCATATAAAGAATTCTCAATAGAAGAATCCAACACATGATCCTGTACCCTTTCATCTTTTCCAAAGCAGCATCATTTGTGGGGGCATATTCAGCTGTAAAGATTGGTCCTGATAGAGGTTCTAGAATTGTAAGTTACATATAACTTGAACATTTCTGTTCTAGTTTCTATGAACTTTTACACGAGTTGCCTCTAGACATCTTTGTAAGCCTAGAGCCTTATCGGTTCACTAGCAGGCTAGTGGAATGAGTTGCTTGACCTAAGGACTAAGGAGTCATGACATAATGTAGTAATGTACATGCTAGTTGCTATTCATTGACTATATTTTCTTAGAAAACAAGAGATATTATGCATCAAGAAAGTCATGAGAGTTTAGTTTTTTAGTTGGAAACTCTGTGCCTTTTTTATTCGTAAATAAGAAAGTTAAGCCTGTTGATTATAGGCAATACTATCAATGAACCAGCATACCAAAACCTATTAATTCTTATTTTATCGCTGTTTTCTTATATCACTAGAGAAGGGCGGGCCTGGTGCAGCGGTAGAGCCTACCGTCTGTAACCGGAAGGTCCCGGGTTCAAGCCCCAGCCTCTGCATATTATGCAGGTAAGGCCTGGCACTTAAAGATACCCTTCCCCAGACCCCGCTCAGTGCGGGAAGCCTACGGCACTGGGTACGCCCTTTTTCTTATATCACTAGACATTTCGTGAACCTGGTCAATAGAAAGATAGGGCATAAGAGTGCTTATTACTTGGTCATTGGAAATCTAGCACTTTCTCTTTTTTTTTAAAAAAAAAAGGAATTTTCATGTATTTGTTCTGTATATATGCCTAAATTCATTACCATCCATATGAACATGGACGGAAAAAATGATGCTAGAACCCCTTACAATTTGGGACGGAGGGAGTAAAAAACATTATAGTCTATCATGCATGTGTTCTGCATATTAATTATCTGATAAATGGGCTCATTACAGGAATGCATGGTTGTTACTCCTGCCTGTAGAACCCCGTAGCACAATCCAGTGATTGACTAAAAAACGCAAATAGTTAGATGATCTTGTGAACTTTGGCATCCTATCATTGAATTAAATGTTTTCTATGAAAAAGATCAATGCTTGTGGATAGCTTGGCATTCCTCATCTTTACAGCTAAAAAAATCCTGCAAAAGACAGATAATAATCACCAAAACTAATGGCAGATAATTGGTGGTGTAGACAAAGCAGCGAACTAGATAGAATATGTGGATGTACAAGTTATACACCCAGTTACCTATTCAGAAAAGCAGCTGCCTAGGTGATACCTGGCCTCTGCCCCCTAGGTTCAACCCGCTTCCCTAGCGCCAAATTTCCATATGTCTTGCGTGCTTGGCTGCTTGCCAGCTTAGCACGGTTATTATGCGTTAGAAATCACCTCACCATCCACCTAGCGCCCACCACTTTTCAGAGCAAAACTAGTTTGAATAATTGATATCATTATAGGAGCTTTGTCAGCTGCTCATGCTTGAACAGTGTTTACTGGGAGCTGGCTATGGCAATGGCCAGTGGCGGAGCCAGCAAAAAATTGTAGGTAGGGCGGAAATCCATGGCAAATATGAGTTGCTAGACACACCAGTCACAAATCAACTGCATTTAGCCCTTCATCAGGCAACAGTAAGAAACAATCGGCGCTACCAACAAGAAAGCATGCAGATTACGTCATTATTCTTGATATTTTGCTTGTTTTCCTACATTATTCTTCTGTAGAATCACTGCTTGCATGTGTTCTTGCACCAAAGACAAGGTAGAAGGGGTGTTTAGCTGCAAACTTTAGGTAGGGCGGCTGCCCAACCTTGCCCTATTGGAAGATCCGCCCCTGGCAATGGTTGCTGATAAAAATGGTCTGAAACAACTGTGCAAGATCATGGTTTGGGTCTAGAAACCTTATCCGTTGTCACTTTGTCAGGAGTACACCAGTGCACGATTTCTTTATTGCCCAATCTTTCTGATCTTCTATAAACTCGTGACTGTGGCCATACAAGCAGAGTGCCAACCAATTAAAATCAGTCATGAATAACGCAACCCAGTTGCACAAGCTAGTCATTTATTGAATGTAGTCTTTGTCGAGACACCATGAGGTCCATGAACACATAGATTCTCAAGCTCAAACTATCTCCTAGGCATCGATTCTTTTCTCAGTGTCCTTGGTATGTATTCATCCTCAAGTTGCCTACACATTTCCGGTGAGCTATGCTTTTCGTCAATATGCATTTCTCACCAATCCGCCTAAATCTTTTTTTTTTTCCTATTCACCTTGCCGGCATCTTAATCTCAATATTCCTTGTGCGGCAAAGAAGCTTTCTGTGATTTTCACAGAACATATGCGGCCTGAGAATGCAAATAAACTATCGCGGCGGCGACTATCTTAGCTTAGTGATAGTTACTGTTCAGAGATGCTCTTTGAGCAACTAGTCTGGTCTAGTGGTTATGTGATGCTGTTTCAGTTCACAGGCAGCGATGAGGCACCTGAAGTATTCATTCCTGATATGGTATCTAATGCCAAATTTGCGCTCTATATTTTCTTGCCTTGTTTATAGCTGTACATGTATTATGTGCACTGATGCTTTGTGCTAATGGTTGGATTTGTTTGAAGGAAATCTGTTGTTAAAGTAAATCAAATTGAGGCGATGAGGCCAACATCTTTGATATTCTTTCCTTGGGAGGATCGCTGGAGCATATGGCATTTCTAGTCCTGGTCAGTGCTTTTGGTTTGCCCTTCCTTTTGATATTCCAATGATCATATTGACATCAGTCTCTATCACGAGCAATATTCCTCTTAGAATGTGAGTAGTTCTTCCACATTTCGCTTCCTGGTTTATTGCAGGTGCTTTCTCCTGTTTATTGCCTGCTGAACACACAGCATCGTACATGTACAATACAACTATCCTTTTGCTATAATTTTCCCACCTTGTCACTAGTGTGCAGATAGAAATCATACTTCTATTGTCCCTCACATATTCGTAATGTTTTCCAAACTGAGTTTGGGTACAGGTTTTTGGTCCATGTTCATCTTTTTGGCTCCAAAGGTATCTCTCCTTGGAAGGCTTTTGCTTTGTCTTGGGAAAAGAGAGCTCGGGTCGAATCAGATGGGGTGAACATTTAGTCCTGCCTATGGCGCTACTGGAGGTGCTACTTCTCTTCCACCTTGCTTTCCCCTCTAGGGAAATGCTTAAATATATTCTCGTAAAAACATATAACACCTTCGCGGTGCTAAAATTTCCGCTTTGGAATTGCCTTCTATCTGCCTTTTGGCATCTACTGTTAGCAGCCCCCGCTAGCTGGCCATTCTGGCTATATAAATAAAAACGACTAGAAAATAAGCTACTATGTTCAGAATCTACACGTCTATATCAAGGCTGGTGTAGTTGTGTGTTTTGCAATACACACAGATAGATTATTTTCTGTTGGAACCATTCTTTATTTTCAATACATTTAAAATGATAATGCCATCCTTTTATGAGAAATCTTTTAGAGCTTTTAGATATCCTTTGAAGTTTTTGAGGCTGTTACGTCTGAGGATGTCTGTACATATTTGAAATAGAGGCAATGAACATCCCATGCCTATTTGATGGCTTTGTGCTTGCAACAGGTACTTGCACCGTTGTACGTGTTGGCGTGGTCTGCCGTCTGCGTGCTTACGTCTGAACAATTGAACATGCAGATGTACCACGAGTACGTTCTCTTGCCGATGCCAATCAAACATGGTTAACGAAACCAGACCTGCAGAGAAACTGCAGTGATTTTGCAGCGAAAGAAAGGAAAGCCAAGTAGCGATGATCCGGGCACACGGCGACGAGAGCGCTTGTGCTTGTCGCGATCGGCGGCAGCAGCTAGCATGTGGGCACAGCGGGCGCATCTTTGAGCTTTCTCGCTGCGACAAGCAGATCAAAAGTTCAAAGCTCGCGCACGAGGGTCCTGTACCGCGACCTGGCGCCCGGCGGAAGTCAGCTGCTTCCGGCACGTCCGCGCGCGGCGGCCGAATCTCCCGTCCTAATAGGGGATCTCCGCGCGGTTTCTGGGGCGGTAGTGGTGCCGCGCGATCTGTTCTGTACGTTGCTCCGCGTCCAAAGCGAAGTTGCCGAAAGCTATGAAGGGATAGCATCAAGATTTTCACGGCAGACGTTCGACAATTTCAGGCCAGGAGGACAGCGATAGAAGTAGGCGAGCAGAGGTATACAAATACTTCCTCCGTAAAAAAAAGTGATTCTAGGTTTGTCTTAAATCAAACTTTGTAAAGTTTAATCAAATTTATAGAGAACAGTATCAATATTTATGATGCTAAATTGGTACCTCATGAAAAATATGTGATAATGAATTTAATAATACTCATTTGGGTTCTATAAATATTTTTATATTTTTTTATAAAAATTTGATCAAACTTTAAAAAGTTTGACTTAGGATAAAAATTAGAATGACCAGGAAGGAGTAATAATTTAAAATCACCTGGAATAGACATGTTTTGGTTTGGCTACTTACTTTGGGTAAAGTAATTGGGATTGACGATATCATCACTCTGCTTATATTACATCCTAAACGATCAGCCACCCCATTGGGATTGTCTTTGTGAGGCTGAGGTCATCAGTGTATAGAACGCGCAAAATACTATACACATGTACAAAATGTGAAATTTAAAATATAGATTGTGCCTGTTCGAGAAAAAAATATAGATTGTGCCTAAAAAGATCATCTAATGCATAACCATTTATATGATTTTTTAATAACGTGGTTGAAGGAAAGTAGTTGCTCATAGTTAAAATTGACCTTAACATTTCTTTTTCAATGCATAAGATTACAGAGTCTACTATGAGACAATACAAACGACACCTTGTTCGTATAAATCATCATCACATTCTTTTTCTGTGTAAAGATTATACGGTTACTGTGAGACACTCTAGAAGAGAACTTTGCTGTCTCTCAAGACTAAGTGGCTACACGTGTCCATCATGTGACCCCTTAGATATATACTACATAAATGTACTTGCCCTCACGGATAAAACCTGTTTTCCTTGGATATGGCAAACAGCTCTTCGGCCCCCAGCACAGTTGAGAATCTGAGACCGGTTTCTGCGTGCACGCACAGGCACCTCGTACATTCCTGACGAATAATAACGACCAGACCAGTGATGCAAAGGGTGAGCATAGATGCTATCCTACAACCACTAAGCACACGCTTTTAGTCACATCCACGGACTATCCAAGCGCCTTAATCAACGCAAAGATTGCTGCCTGGTTATAAAAACGTGCCGATGTGGGCGCATTTGACTTTTAACGTGGACATTTCACCATTTTCCTTTATGGAAAAAACGAGAGGTTAGCAATCATCTGGAAGCCATGGCTACGAATGAGCAGACAGATGGAAGAAGTTCTCATGGCCACTCAAGGATGGGTCGCAAGCCTACACCAAGAGAAGATCATGTGACATAACACAACAGGGAAACATCTTCAGAAACAAACGAAGCAGGAAGGCCCTTTGGAAGCCCAAAGTTCTGTTCGTGGTTTGTCCACTAAAGGTTTGCTGAGTTCTTGCATAGCATGTGAAGCATCAATCATTAAGACGGGTAAGCACTAAAAATAGTTTCCTCGTGTTCAGAAAACTTTGCCTTCTTCCCTGAATCATTTCAAAGCAAACCAGCAGGTGCTAAAAATAGTTCAACAGGTAAACACAAGAAAAGGGCCAACTCAACACTGAATCAATTCCAGTCATGACAGATTAATGGACCAGAGACTCTAGAAATAGCTCAAAGACATTCCATCAAAGCAATAGACACAGCCATAAATTCTTAATATTTTTAACCTGAAAATTTTTTGTCAGAATATTTCAACAGGCTGCATCCGCGATTTTATCTGTATATTCCCAGCCCTAGATTTTCCACGAGAACGTCTAGTGTCATCTATGAACATGGCAAGGTTTATCTCTAGTTCTCTACTGATGTTCACAAACATTTTAAGACTACAAATAGCTCAAAACAGTAAACATGAATGGACCATTCGCAGAGCCAAGAATAACGAAAGCAAATGATTGTGTGGCATAGGATGCAGAGAGACTCAGCAGCAATGAACTCCTCAACAAAGGTGAAATGATCTCTAAACATATGGCAAAACAGAGCAGCCACAAACTTTGCACCTTGCGATTATCCAAGAAGGATAACATGTACAGAAAAAGAAGTGTTCTACTGACACGGTTCATTCCTATCCGCAGATGTATGAGCATTATTCACAAAGGAGGAAGAAATCAACTTTCCCCAGCATTTGGGTTGGTTGCAGAAGTAGAGGATGGTTGTTGATCAGCAAAAGTGCCTCTAGCAGCTTGCGGTTCAGGTGTTGAGAATAGCCCATTGAACCAAGGAACAAGGGCCCAAGCTCTGTTACTACTCTCACTGTCATTCCCAGGTCCATCAGCTCTGATTTCCTCATGGATACTCTCTGTTCTGTCCACATTGCTAGCCTCATTCAAATCTTTGGTCTCTTCAGATGGTAGCTCAAACCGGCACACAGGGCAGGAGCTATGGAGTTCAAGCCATGGAAGGATACAAGGCGAGTGGAACTTATGCTCACAAGGCATCTGCTTTGCCTGGGACCCAAGCTCAAGATCATCAAGGCAGACTGAACAGCTGACAACCTCTTCAATTTTGACAGTGGGAAGAGCTTCAACAACCTCTTTCTTTGCAGGAGGGGTGCCATACCGGTTTGGGTCATTCTCGGCCAAATGTTGAAGCAGCAGGCTCAGCCCAGCCCCCAGGACATATTCTTCCAGCAAACCATCATCATTGCTAGAGCCGCCTTGGTCATCTCGGGTCTCATCAGCATCAAGCACTGAGCCTTGCAGAGCAAGGGCCTGGTTGAAGGCATTGATCAGAATGGAGTGGTCTCTTTCCCTGTCAGCTCTAAGGTCGTCTTGGATGCTGTCAAGGACCTGACGTAGAGCTGATGCCCGTCGATGCCTTCTGATGAAACCCTCAAACTCACGTCCCATATCACCATCTTCTTCTTCTTCATCATCATCATCACTGTCCGCCACCGCTCCTGGCTGCTCAAAAGGGTTGTCCGACGTTCCCCATTGTGACAAATCACGCTCTGACTGCTGCCTTGTCAACCCCTCAAATTCTTCACCGATCATCTCTTCAATGAATCCACCATCACAGAATGGGCACTTGATCTCCTCCCCCATGGCCTCCTCAGTGGACTGCTCACATTCATGGCACCAGTACCTTGTAGTTGTTGCTTCTGTCATCCTCGAAATCCTTCAGCTGATCAAGTATCGCACACGAACGAAATGCGTCAACAAAGGTACTATGATTAAAAAGGGGTAATATGTATTGATTCCCAAGCAACCAACTATAGGATACAACACATCATTCATGAGAGTAAGTGCAGCATCTAAACAACAATTTTATCAAGAAGAGATGAAACAGTATGAAGACTACAGTGGACATCTGTGGATTGAACTTCACTCAGCAATTAAAGGCATGGAAATCTTACAAATAAATCAGAATCAAGAATAAGAACAAAGGTAAGCTAAGTTTTGCACCCAATACAAAATCAAGCCCTTTTTTCGGTTCTGTAGGGACAGCAGTTGCAAGCTGTGCCAAAGAGAAGACCCACTTGGAGATGAGGGCGCATTGGCAGATCTCTGGGAAGGGGAAGGCAGAGATCAGGAGTCGAGATTCTTAGTTCAAGAATCGGGTCCCAATTCCATACTTTCTATTTGAAGAACAAGATTCTATTCCAAAAAAAGGAATTGAAAACTCCATCAGAAGTCATTGTGGATCGCGCAGCCCGAAACTAATTCCCTGTCACTCACATTGCACTATTGGTAAACTCATCCTTCCCGAACAATTCCCTCACGAAATCCCCAATCTACCAAGCAGCAAAGGCGATCCCTTTACTCAAACAACACAAGATATTGTCCGAAGGGGCCAAAAATAAACCGGCTCCAGGTTCTTGATCGGACACCGGAACAACCAATCGCCCCACCAAAGCCACCATCTTTTTGACGAAAAATAGAGGGGGAGGGAAAGCTCGCGCCGCGATGAGACGAGACGGCTGACCTTTGTGGCTTTGCGCTGGCTGCTCCCCCTAGCGAACTGGACTGGTTGAACAGCGGCGGCGGTCCTCCGCCTCCGCCCGTCCTCGGCTGCTTCGGCGGAAGTAGGATGATGAAGAGGAACAGCAAGAAGTTACGGCCCTACGGGGCAGGCGGCTGGCATGCTGGATTGTTTACTCCCTAGAGGTCATCGTCGCCTGCTTCCAAATGGAGGAAAGATATTTTATTTGATCCAAGCGCAAATCTCCAACCAATATAGGTTGCTATGACTTGGAAGCATGCAACAATTGCCCTGGTGTTTATTCAGCAGTACCTGTAGATTGCAGCTGTGGCTGATAAAACCTCCCTTTCAGGTTCAGCCAAAGCAGCCTACCAGCTAATCCTCCTGCCCATGCCCTACTGTACTATTGGCTTCTTTCTAGTTTCCTTCTTTTTCTATATACGTACGTAAAAAATATCGTAGATTCGTAGTGTTAATTCTATTATCAAGAAAACTTATCATACGCATTCTTTTCTGAATAAACAATTGGGGGCAAACCAGTTAGCAGGAAAACTGATTTGAAGCGATTCTTGCAGAGGCAGGTTTCTGAAGAAATTTCCGGCACAGCGTGGCGTTGACCCCGCACAACACAAGGTCATCCAATTCCAACGAACGGTTGCAGGTAGCATCTCACCCTCATGTCACCTGCCGCCGCTCACTCCTCGACCGTCCGTTTTCGCTCGATGATCCCTGTGTGAAACAGAAGGGGGCAGAAAAGGGATTCCATCTCGCTCCATCCAGCATTTTCCCCGTAGTATCGGTCAAGATCGGCAGGCATATAGCGTAGAGCACAAACTGCCGCCGCCCTTGCTGTAGAAGGGGCCTTGCATTGAGCCCTTGACTTGCCGGCGAAGTAGCCAGCCATTGTTGTCACGGCTCCGGCTGGTTTCATCAGAGACTCTTCATTCCTTTTCCTTGGAGATGGAGGTGGTCAGGTGGAGTGAGCGGCCACCGGCGACATGATCCGCCGACGACCCCACGTCAGCCGGCCGGTCAACGTTTCAGCGGCGGCGTGCCGCGTGCGGCTCGGAGAGGGAACGGGCCGCAGCCCACGTTGCACGCGGAAATCTTAGTGGCCTGGATTGGGGTTTGCGTGCCGCATCGCTCGGCGTTTTTTTTTATTTTTAGATTTTTATTTTTCGTTTTTACAAAAATATACACCGGTCGGTAACATTTGCAGGGATGGTCGACCGGCGCCCGGGGGTCGGGCGGTGCCCAGGCGCCAGGTGTGGGGCCGTCCACGGACGACCGTCCGTCAGACGGAGTCAACGTCTGACGGAGGGACGGACGTGGGCCTGGCGCCAGGGGCTGGCGCCCGGAGCCCCGGCGCCAGGGGCTGGCGCCCGGAGCCTCGGCGCCAGGGGGCATTAGTTAGGGGGATTAGTTAGTGTATTAATTAGTTAGTGTATTAGTG
Organism: Paspalum notatum; assembly: GCA_022530915.1. NCBI lineage: Eukaryota > Viridiplantae > Streptophyta > Magnoliopsida > Poales > Poaceae > Paspalum > Paspalum notatum. The sequence continues at coordinate 35,018,352 of CM039692.1, forward strand.
TACGTAGTAGTTAGTGTATTAGTTAGTGTATTAGTATATGTATTAGTGTAGTAGTGCGCAGTGTATTAGTGTAGTAGTGCGCAGTTGTAACCCGTTGTAATAACTGGATTTAGTATTTAGTATTAGTATTTAGTTGAATATATATTCTGTTATATTTAGTATTTATTTGTAGTATTTGTTATTAAGTTTTAATAGTAATATATTGTAGTAATATTTACATCTAGTAGTATTTAGAACTGAAGGGGAGGAAGGATGAACTAAAGCGCCGACAAGATCTGCTTCGCGAAGCAGAACAACGTGACCTAAAAATACTTATAATTTCAAAATAAACATACGCAAAATAGGAAATAGAAAATGGAGAAAGAAAATGGAGCAAAATACTTGTAATTTCAAAATAAACTGGGGTCAAAATAAACTGGAGGGGTCCTGGTGAAAGAGTCGAAGCGCTAATTTAGAATGCTAATATAATAGGCAAGGTTGAAGCTTAATGGTTAGAATCTAACTCGGATCGGATGCACGAGATTAAACAGCGAGATTAAACAAACACGAGATTAAACAGCGAGATTAGCGATTAAACGTTAGATTAGCGAGCTAATAAATCAAAAAGAAAAAAAGCTGCCTGGCGCCGGGTGGCTAGGCGCCAGGCCTTTGGCCCTCGGCCCCCCCCCCCCCGGGCGTCGGCCGACGCCGACGGACGGCGTGAACGGCCCCATACCTGGCGGCGCCAGGCCTCTGGCGCCCGGACCCCGGGCGCCGGTCGATCAAATTTGCAAATGTTACCAACCGGTGTATATTTTTGTAAAAACGAAAAAAATAAAAATCTAAAAAAGAAAAAAAGGTTACGTGGCTCGTCTGGCCCAGCCCAGGTCGTGATAGTTGCGGTGCGCTCAGCCAGTCACGCCCACGGCCCACCTCACTGGACCAGGGAATTAGCACACGAGACCCCACAAGTCAGCCTTCGGCCCCACGCCTGCCCTCGTTGGCGTGAGCACTGCCCGATCGGCGAGGGACGGCGGCGCGAGGTCGACGTCGACCGCAGGGCACCTACCAGGGCTGGACAAAAATAACCGAAACCAAAACACCGAACCGAAATGATCGGACCGAAATTGAAATGACCGAATCGAATGGAACCGAATTTAATTTCGGTCTCAGATTTCCAAATGACCGAACTAACCGAAACCAAAAGGATCGAGGTAACCGAACTAATCGAACAACTTTCATGTATTGTCTTAACTCTTAAACTCTTAATGTCTTTCATGTATCATGAACATTCTGAATGTTATGCTTTGTTTGGATCGTATGTACTCTTATATATTGTCTTGCTATATTGCATGTATGTGCTCAAAATGGGGATTATGCTGTCCCATTTTTCTGCTATTTCAATTACTTAGCTATTGATCGTATGCTGTGGTATACCAGTTTGGTTAGAAGACCGAACCGAAAAGACTGACCGAACTGCTCGGTCTCCATTTTTCCTGAATGCTAGTTCAGTTCTGACTTTCTGAAAACCGAACTAGCTGAGGAACCGAAGAACCAAAACGAATTACCGGCTGACCGAACGCCCAGTCCTGCCTACCAGCCCTCCAAGCCCATGGCCGTCGAATCTCAGCCAGACACACTGACACACGTGCTACCTGACCAAACGCCCCGGGCAAAGTCCAAACCCCCATCCGCGAATCCCTCCCCCCCGGATCCGAGCCAAACCAACCACCGCAAATCCACGGAGGTGGCGGGGGCGGGGCCATGGAGTTCATGCAGGGGCAGAGGCTGGAGACCACGGTGGCCATCGCGGTCGCCGTCGTCGCCGTGGCCGCCGGCGCGGCGTACCTCTTCCTCCGAAGCAGGAAGCCCGGGGGTAAGCCACACACACTTGTCGCCGCCCCCACAACCCGCGGCAGATTCCACTGCGCTGATGAGCGTGTGGGTGTAGGTGTCCAGTCGATTCATCTTCCTGGAACGTTAATTGGATTTAGCTGGTGATGCCTCCGAAAACTCAGTCTGAGAAACTCGTTGGCATTATTATTCAGATTCTGGAGCATTTTGGCAGTGATCCTAGCAGGCGTGATTATCTTTTACTTCCTATTACTTATGAATTCCTAAGGGTTTTAGTCTTAATTTACTCTGTTCATATTCACATAGACGTTGATGAATTTAGACACATTCATGAGGGTTTTAGTCTTCGTTGTCTCCGTTTATATTCACATGGATGTCGATGAATCTACATGAACCTATGCTAAAGCTAGAATGCTTACAATTTGTAATTGAGGGGGCACTAATGGATACAGAGGGCTTCTAATTATTGAAGCGTCTGTTCTGTACTACTAGTGAAATTTGAAGGTGTTCTTTCTCGAAATGCAAGGCTCAACAGCACAATCATTTTTTTGGGTTGCTACTTGCTTCTTACCCTCATTTATAATAGTTGTGCTTATAATCTGTTCTCCCTTAGGCTGCTTGGACCCTGAGAACTTCAGGGAGTTTAAACTTGTCGAGAAGAGGCAACTCAGCCATAATGTCGCCAAGTTCAAATTTGCACTCCCAACGCCTACTTCTGTACTGGGTCTTCCAATCGGCCAACATATAAGCTGCAGGTTTGAATTGTGTCCTTTACCACCTCTGAAAATGGTTTTGCAAGGTACAGCCTCTAGTTTGAATTTCCTTTAATCTCGTTTCTTGTTTTTCCTGTGTTTTCGCCTGTTGTGCCAGAGGACAGGATGCTGCCGGCGAGGAAGTGATTAAGCCTTATACTCCAACTACACTTGACTCTGATCTTGGATACTTCGAGCTTGTTATAAAGGTAAGTATTTGACAGCAACATTTTCTTTTTATTTCCTAATTGTGCCATCTTGTCTTCAGCTATGTTGTTACGCATCCTTGGTCATCAATGCAACTATTTGTGCGCTGTTGTGATTCACTTCTTTTTTTTTTCCCTCATCATGAAGATGTATCCCCAAGGAAGAATGTCTCACCATTTCCGTGAGATGAAAGTCGGTGATTATTTATCTGTGAAGGGACCTAAGGTATATCTGCTTCAATTTGTACATAACTTTTGCTTGTTCTTGGTCTGAATGAATACACTATCCATGCTCAATTTGGTCCATTCTCATAATACATATTTTGGTTTCAATTTTTAAAACTTTGTGTATAATCCCCAAAGTATTAATAGGCGTCAAAAATGTCGCTTTAGAATTATGCACAAGGTTTAAGAAAGCAGATCAAATTCCATACCTTTATTTTTTGCTATTTTTGTAAAAAGTTGTTCCTTATTTTTGTGAGAGTGAGTGATAGCATTTATTTTTGCAAAGACAAGAAAAGGAAGAAAACAGCAAAAAGTACCTAGAAGTTTCTAGGATGATAGCTGGAGGATCAGGCATTACCCCAATGTATTTATGCACAAGGTCGAAAGACGAGAAGGCTAAAACAGCATCTATTTTAAATTGGAGTGTTTCGCTCATGAAAATGTAAATAAACTCATGGTATATACTTTGCTCATTTGACATTGAAGCTAAATGAATGCTTCTCTAACACAGGGCCGTTTCAAGTACCAACCTGGACAAGTGAGGGCCTTTGGAATGATAGCTGGAGGATCAGGCATTACCCCAATGTTCCAAGTAATAACACATGGTCCAATGTTCTTTATGGTATAAATGTCGAGATATTTCTTTTTATACTCAGCAGTGCATTTTTCTGTCTAGGTCGCAAGGGCAATTCTTGAGAACCCAAAAGACAATACTAAAGTACACTTGATCTATGCAAATGTCACATATGACGATATTTTGCTGAAGGTAAGCCTTTTATGTTGACAGGCTTGCTATTGATCCTCATTGACTCTTAACCTTATAGTGCAGTTCTATACCCTATGTAAAAGGGTCTTGTTCAATTGGTGATGTCGACCTGGTGAAATTCAGATATTGTTGTTTTCCATCTGTTCACCTTCCATTATGAATAGAAAAGGAAAAGGTCTATATAACAGTCTATATAATACATACCACCCCGAACTGAAAAACCGTTTTTCTTACACCTCAAATTTTGCGAAACCGGACAAATCACCCCTCGGGTGGTTTTGGAGTGTGGTTTTGCCACCTTGGCGCACATGGCAGCGCCACCTCAGTGTATGCGTGGGGCCCACATGTCAGACCCCATCTCTTCTCTCCCCTCCCTCTCCAATAACATGCAGGTCGCCACTACTCTGCCGCTGCCGGTTGAGCTACTCAACCGCCGCTGGGGCCAAGCGTGCGGACTGTTGCCTCCGGGCATGCAGACGCGCGGGCGAGCGTGCCACCGCTACCGCCGGAGCTAGGCGTGCAGGCGGGCGACCCGCCACTCTCGGGCATGTAGGCATGCGGGCAAGCGCTCCGCCGCAGCCGCAGCCATGGCGCGAGCGGGAGACCCGCCGCCACCAGGCATGCAGGCGCGCGGGCGAGCGCTCCCCCGCAACCGCAGCCAAGGCGCGTGGGCGGGAGAGTGCGGCCACCGTCGTCGCCTAGCGAGCTGCTTCGCCACCCCCAGGGCCACGTGTGCGGGTGGGGGACCCGCCGCCACCGGGCATGCAGGTGCACGGGCGGGCGGGTGCTCCGCCGCCGCCGCAGCCACGCGAGCGGGTGAGCATGCCGCTGCGGCCGGCACGCACGCGGGCGAGCGCTCTGTCGCCGCCGCAGCCACACGAGCGGGCGAGCATGCCGCCGCGACCGGCACGCATGTGGGCGAGTGCTCTGTCGCTGCCGTCGGGAGAGAAGAGGAGAGGGCCTGACATGTGGGCCCTAAACCATGTGTAAACTAAGGTGGACATGTGCGCAACGATGGCAAAACCACCCTCCAAAACCACCCAGGTGGTGATCTGTCCAGTTTCGCAAAGTTTAATGTTTAAGAGAACCGGGTTTTCAGTTCGGGGTGGTATGTATTCTAACATCTATAGTTCAGGGGATTATGTAGACCTTATCTAATAGAAAACTAGTAGGCCTAGTTTTTGAGATGTGGAAAATAATCTGGTTGTAACATAAAATTTATGGATCATATGGAGTATCATGAAGAACAGAAACGTGTCATAGAAGCCCAGGCAATTTGTATTCTGTTAATTCTGTGTATGGCATTTTGCGAGAATTCTTCTATAAAATAATATAAAAAATGTAAGAAACACTCTTCTTGTTGAGAAATGGTTATGGATCTTATCCTCCACGATACAACTAGAAACTCTAGTTCAGTTCTTGTAAGCAGTTTATGTTATACGTATATACTCTTATAGACACCTGCTTACATGTTTATAAACCTTAGTGGTAGAAGAAAAACAGCATGTTTGCCTTTGCACACCCATTGGGCTTCTTATAACATTGTTTTTTATGATGAAATTGCAACCCTGTTATGATCATATAGTAGGGTCTCGTATTTTTGTGCTTACTTTTTTTTTTTCTTATCGTTTTGCTTTGCACAGGAAGAACTAGACAGTATGGCCAAAAACTATCCTGATCGTTTCAAGATCTACTATGTCTTGAATCAGGTTTATTTCTGTTCTGAGAATTAGTACTTTGCCTAGTCACCTATTATTTCTGTTCTGAATAAGCCCGTGGCCCAAGACTCCCGCCACGGGGGTGCGGCGGTGGGCCTGACCCTACTCCCGATGTGCATGCGACCAATCGGGTGGCACCGTTAAGGTGGGCGGCCGCATGTAGTGGTGGCGATTATTTACAGAGTGAAAAAACCACCAATACATGCGACCGCACAGCTTATTCTCGCGTTGTGATTGGTCGCATGCAGCCCCATGGCCCCACTCGTGCCCCCACGCTGGGACGACCCCCACCCCACCACCCTACCCCCCACCCTCCACCCCCTGCCTCGCCAGATGCTTCGCTCAGGCCCGTGGCGATTATTTATCGCTGAATAGGCGTTGTTTCTTTCTGCAGCCTCCTGAAGTCTGGGATGGCGGTGTGGGGTTCGTGTCAAAGGAAATGATCCAGACACATTGCCCATCGCCTGCTGCCGACATCCAGGTAACATTTGCATTCAGTTTCTGTTGGCACTTGCTGGAAGTTGGAAGCCATCGATTCCGCCAAGTAAAAGTGAGTGGTCCATTGCTTTGCTTTCAGATTTTGAGATGTGGGCCTCCTCCCATGAACAAAGCCATGGCTGCCCACCTTGACGATCTTGGCTACACGAAGGAAATGCAGTTCCAGTTCTAAGCCGCGCCTCTACCGAATACCTACCAAAAATAACGGCGGCGGAACTTGTTTCCTTTCCTCTTTGAGTGGACAAGGTATTGATCCTGTCATTCATATATTGGCCCAAGAGACGTATTGGTTATGTCCTGCCGGGCCACCGGATTGGGTGCTAATTTGTAGTGTTGGTGTCGTGACATTGTGCCATGCCAAGTTCCGTTTGGTTGCTGTTGCAGTTGCGGCCAAAGACATCCTTGCCATTTTTGCCTCATGTCTGCAATGCTATGCTAGTGTGCTGGACTGCCGGAGAGCGAACACCACGCTGCAGGCCGGTCCGTGCCAGCACGTACGCCAGACACAGATCTTGAGACGCACCCCGGCCCAACTCACCCGTTCTGTCTATTCTCAGAGATAGCCAACTTGTATATTATCCTGACACATCACATAAAAACAAAAGAACAGGACGACCGTGTGTGTGCGGTCTCTGTTCGTGCAGAGCCATGGGTCGACACTCGATACTACGGTGGGCTTGGTGGCGAGCAGGTCGTGTCGTGTGTTGGTCGCAGCTCCTGCCCGATGCGGCCGAAACAGCACAGCGGTGGCGGCCGTCTGTCTACGCGCCAGGTGCAGTGCAGGCCAGCGACACCACCGAGGCGCTCGTCGTCGTCTTCTACTCTTCTCCTCAGCTCCTGCTGCACCTGTCATGGCGTGTCCGTACGCGTACGTGCGGGTGCTCCGTGGTCAGGCCTCAGGGGACAGCGGCCCAAAAGCCAATTCAATCCCCTGTGCGTGACTGCGTGTGCAACGACAACGAGCGAGCACACGGTCGCATCAAGCAACGGATGAGCTCTCTTGGCCCTGGCCCATGGCGAATTGGTGTGGTCGTCGTCGTGTGTGCCTTCTGATTACTGAGCCTGGCCCATGTGCCTGCCGCTTTTTTCAAGTTAATTATCAACCATGGTAGCTTAGCTTAGCGGTAAAGCTTGTGGCAGATGTAAATTATGGGGGAGCCATAATTTTGACTTTGTTTATTTTATTTTTTATTACCATGGGACGCGTGCACTCGAATGCGTTCGGCAATGTCAGCCTCCAACAGAAGTATCAAATATACGTGTGCTACATAATAAATAAACAACAGGGTTTTAATTTGTAGGTTTTAAATGCGATGTAAACAAGCATGGACGCACATATACACATGATGGTCATGGTGGGTATATAGATGCTGGATCTCCGTCCCATGGATCACTGTCACCACCGTTTTTAAATGGCCATCATATATATGCATGATGGTCCCCCACTAATCCCCGGGTACGGTGGTCTCGCCTCTAATGATGGGAAGGATGATGGCGTCCTTTCAGCTATAGCTCGTCACAGCCCTCCTCTTGCCCGAATCATATCTTCCTTCGCCGCTCCGCCGCGCCATGGACCATTGCATTGCATGCGATTGCGCTTGACACACAGATCTGCACTACCCACCCTAAATGCGCTACAACGCCGTCTCGCACATCCGCTCCAATCATCGCCGCCGTCTTCGTCAGTAGTAATAAACACACACCACCAGATTAAAAGTAGTAATAAACACACACCACCATTGTTGTTTTAGCAGGGTTGTTGCGACTCCACAGTCCACAGGATGAGGCCATGGACGTGGGGGAGAAGGCATCTCTACATCGCTGCAAGTGCACCTAACAGCATACTAAAATCCACAACGTGATGATCATTCCGTCCGTGTTATTCTGGATAGCTCAGTGGTAAATAAAATAATTGCCTCCTAATAAGCTACACCTACCCACGTTTTGTCCTTGAGGAAATCTGAATCTTTACCGGGATCGTCTGGACGGGTGGAGATTATTCCCAGACTTTTTTTGGATAAGGGCGAGGATTAATTCAGTGGATGCAAAGCTTAAGCTTTTTCTAGGACATGGACATGGAGGGAGTCATGCAGGTTGCAGACTTGCAGTGGTATAAATCACGCAAGAGGACAGGTTGACCATGGCGCCTCGTCCTGGCGACCTCTCACCACCACCTCCCCATCCCCAACCAACAGCCCACAACCCAACCGTCTCCGGCTCTCCTCTCCTCGCGCCGAAGCCCAATCCGACGAGCCGCACGTGCGGCGCTCAAGCTCTCGCCTCGCCCCTCTCCTACCTCCCACTCCTCGCGGTCAACCACCCCCACCCGCTGGAAACCGTGCTCGCGCCGTAAACAATTGCCCGATCCCACCAAAGAAATGCCGTGGAACCGCGCCGGCCCACGCCCCGCTGTACAGTTGTCGCGCACGACTAGTTTAATCCTCGAGGGAGGAGGGGAGGGGGCCGCCCCGGATGGCCGTGCCCTCGTCGGCTTCCTGCAGACCCAGTCCGGGCTTTGAGGCGCCCCTCCGCCTCCGCCTCCGCCGCCGCCGCTCTTTCTGGTTGCGTCTGCGAGGAATGGTTGCGGAGTTGGTGGATTCTACGCTGGGGTTTTAGGAGGAGTAGAGTCCCCGGGCTCTCCGCCGGGCGAAGCGGAGCTCGGAGTCAGAGGTTCTGCCGGGCGGCACGGATTGGGCGCTGGAGCTGCTGCTGCGGATTGGTGGGTTTCTGACCGTCTGCTGCTGGGAAATCTGTAGTTTCGCGATGATTTTCTCTTCGGTTTCTGTTGCAATTTAATTGGTGTGCATCGAGTTCTAAATCCTGGAATTGTTTTGCCTTTGAAAGGGCCATTCTTCGTTGAGGTACTTGTGGGCGTAATGTTTTTGTTTGAAAAATTGCATCTTTTTGTTGGTTCTGTGGTAATTTTTTGTAATCTGTGTTCGAACAGTGGAGGAACTTGGTTTCCACTAACGGTCCGGATCCGGCGTAGTTTTCGTACTTGTTCGGGAAAAGTGACGTTTTCGTACAACTGCTCCTTTTTCTAAAATATTTCCATGTCCATATGCTTCTTTTCTCTGGTGCTAATGTCTGGATTACTGTTAGGTGCATGAGTCATGGTAATATCATAGCCAGATATCCTTGATGATCTATTATCAGATTTTGACTCTATTAAACTATGGGTTCAGAGTTGAATTTGTGGGGGAAGGCTTCCATTGCTTTGTGTTTAAAAGAGGATGGCTTTCCCAGATGATGTAAAGATGAAGGTACGTGTTGATATGCCTATTGCTTCACCTTTGTTCATACCATGATCATATTGTCTTCTGAAATTGTTCCTTTCTCCCTCCTTTTTTTTCTCTAACTATAAAAAACTTGAATGCATTGGCATAAACCCCTTGCAATTAAATGGAGCATTGGATTTCAAAAGTGTTTTGCTTTGTACTATATAGGGGTGTCAGCCAAAGCTTTTTGGGACAAAGGATAAGACAGTCGCAAAGAGGACAGACCGTGCAAGCAGCTCCACAGGTTAGTTCATCTTCCTTTTGAAAAACTCTACCGACACTGAATGTTGAGTAGTACTACATATATCTTAATATAGTTCTAGCAAATTTCATCCCATCAAAAGGGAAAGTCAGTTGGCGCCAACACAGACATGGTCAGTTGGGCCTATGTTGACTTTACAGTATCGATAGCCACTGCTTCAGTTCGTACAAAATGTCGAAGTCGTGAAGAATCGAATCCAAATATGTTCATACAATGCTGCAACTGATATCTTCATTCCAATTCAACATTGTATACAATATGGATCCAGTACAACTTTGCTAGTTTATCCTGATAATGTAGCAGTAAATAACTTTCTCTTGTCTTTCGTAGCCAAGTGCGGATCAAGCAACTCAAAGTCACCATCTTCGTCCCCCTTCCGGAAACTTTCAGGTTGATGTTCTATCCAGCAAATTTGCTCCTGAGCTAACCCTACTGATAGTACAGATTTATTTTTTTGACTTTTTTTCTGTGTTCTTTGGTCAATGGGAGCAGAAGTTAGGAGCATACGTCTCAGCCATTTTCTGAGCCACTCTTCAAATTCTACAAAATATGAAAACATCAGGTTAGACAATTAACATTGCATGCCCAGTTATGTGCAAAAACCAGAATAGTTCCTTATTCTTTTGTTTTTTATTTAGGATATTTGTCTCCACATGGAATGTTGGTGGGAAAACACCTACCGCTGAGTTGAAACTGGATGACTTTCTTCCTGCTGATGACAATTCAGATATTTATGTTTTAGGGTAACCAGTCTCATCATAAGTCTGAACCTTACCCATGTCAGTGATATTAATTGCATTACTAACACTTTACTGAAAAATGTGTAATACCTCCAACCTCCAATATGTTATGTTCCTTATTTTGTATGCTTGTGTATATTATTCAGTGTATACATGATTTTTCTTTATTTCTTTCACGCCTTGGTCTCTTTGACAAAACTGACATTCTGGCATTTAATTGTTCATTTCCAAGATGAGGTTATAATTTTTAATTAGGATTGGAATTATTACAACCCTGGTGAATATAAAAAAACAAAGGAAACCCATTAAGGATTGGAATTTATTTATATTTAATATTAATGGAAGATGGCATCATTCACTTATTTTTTTTATTCTTTTAACAGATTTCAGGAAATTGTTCCACTCAATGCCGGTAATGTGCTTGTGATAGAAGATAATGAACCGGCTGCAAGATGGCTTGCTCTTATAAACTGTGCTCTAAATCGCCCAGTTGACACTGATGCTGATATATTTCAGCACAAACCATCTCCCTCCTTTGATTCAACTTCATCCCAATCAACACCAGGCCTTGATGCTTCATTCTCCAACCGTGCGAGAACAGCTAGTGGTTCTGTAATCTTCCAAAAGTCGCTAAAATCCATCAGGAAATCTTACATGCCATCCCAGAGAAAACAGCTAAAATTTTGCAATTGCCCAGTGGAAATGGCCAAGAAATCCTACAAAGATGCTTGCTTTCGATGCCCACAAGCATATGCTAATGAAATGGACTCTTCAGAAGAGGATGACTTGGATGACAAATTAAATGATATTTTTGGTCTTAATGCTGATGGCGTTACTTCGGCTGCTTCTGCTTCCAGGGACCAGCTAAAGTATAACCTCATATCTTGCAAACAAATGGTTGGTATTTTTCTCACAGTATGGGCAAAGAAAGAATTACTGCAGCATATAGGCCATTTAAGAACGTCTTGTGTTGGTCGTGGAATAATGGGATATCTTGGAAACAAGGTAAGAACCAAAAAGAAAATATCTGAAAGCATTTCATATATCTGAAAGAAAACATCCCTTAAGTGATACAGTCATTTTTGATTCAGGGATGTATATCAGTAAGCATGACTCTGTACCAGGCGAGTTTTTGTTTCATCTGCAGCCACTTGGCTTCTGGTGAGAAAGAATGCGATGAGTTGAGGCGGAATTTAGATGTGTTAGAGATTCTGAGGCTCACTCAATTCCGAAGGATTTGCAGAAGAGCTGGGCGAAGAATCCCTGAGAAAATTCTTGACCATGAGTAAGAAAGTCATGCCATAAATGCCTTGTGTGTTTCTTACTGCCAACTTTTTTTAATTCAAATGATATTTATTTCAGTCGGGTGGTATGGTTCGGGGATCTGAACTACCGTATTTCCTTGAGCTATGAAGATACCAAAAAACTTCTGACTGAAAATAACTGGGATGCCCTTTTTGAAAAGGATCAGGTGAACTCAAAATATAGCAAAGCTTTTTTTTGTAGAAGGAATACATGTTATGGAATGAGAAACTAGTCTCACTTTTTGTTTATATTCTGGCTAAATGATACTAGAATATACTGACATTTTACATATTTTTTCTTAGCTCAATATCCAGCGTGCGTCTGGAAGAGTGTTCAAGGGTTGGAGTGAGGAGAAGATATATTTTGCTCCCACATACAAGTACTCGTGCAACTCAGATTCATATGCTGGAGAGACTGCCACATCAAAGAAAAAGAGGAGAACCCCAGCCTGGTATGCACAATGTTTTAATAGTTTCAGAAAGTTAAGATCTTATATGTTGACACTTGTGAATTAAGGTATACAGAGTCCACATGCCTATTTGCAACCAAATAACCTGGCATATTGCTCTTTCTGCACCACAAGAACAATGATTTTTTTGAGATGAGATAAATCGAGCTGATTAAGTTCATGGAAACAGAAAAAAAATCATTCTCATATGCAGATAAAATAGTCAAGATGATGCACATATTCTGTACTCATGAATTACACTTCCCAAACATTAAATCGACAATGGGCTGCATGTGTTACCAATTTTTTTTTCAAGCTTACTACCCGCCAAATGTGGTACCTGTTCAATTATCTGTGCCATGAAAAAACATAATACAAGTTAATCATCCACATGTTGCAAATGTTCAGGTGTGATAGAATACTATGGCATGGAGATGGTATTGTGCAGTTATCCTACTTCCGAGGGGAATCTAAATTTTCTGACCATCGTCCTGTCTGTGGGACCTTTATTGTTGAGGTTGAAATGGTAGATGGAAAATCAAAGAGACGCTCATCAAGCACTAACATTAGAATCGGTGCCGAAGAACTGTTACCGACAAGTAAGCACAACAAAGGTATGTGTCTTCTTGATTTTGTATTAATGTCTGCATCTCCTTAAGCAAGGCACAGAGCACTGTAAAGTCCAATGAAGCATACTTTCATAGCCATGAGCCCATGACTAACTACTAATATGACATGACTATGCAGGTGCTAGGACCTAAACCACCCATTAACGCGGTTTTGTGTGACTTTGTGAACATGATACTGCAGAACCTTCACAAGGACGCTTGGGTATCTGTTCCTCAGGGAAATTTTCTGTGACCAGAGAAATATGATTATAGATCATATGATTATTATGTTGTACAGCATGTAATGTACGTACAGTTTTGAAAGGAGTAGTTAGTGATTAGTTTATATTGTATACCTGTAAAGTTTCCCTACAGGATTGTTTATTTGCTTTCAACAGAGTAACCAAAGCACGTTTTCCTGTCTTTTCTGTGCTTCTCAAACTTTGTATTTTGACCTTTGTAGCGTCAAGATTCCAGTTTGTCTGCAACAGAATCTTACTGGAAGGAGACATTATTTTTAACTGTACAATATAGTATCATTTCCCCTTGTTTAATGGTTTAACACTTTTAACTGCTGTGAATGGACGGGAGGACCGGCAATTTATCTGTGTTTATTTATATCTTGTTTGACAACTTACTCTGTCAAATAATTAAGCAAACATGGTAGCCTTGTTTTGGTTGAGCTTCTGTAACAAACGATAATCACCGTCCATTTCCTGATCGGACGGCTAAGAATTTGTTCTAAGGCAAAATAAAAAAACGAACTGATCCCTGCGTGCCATGGCCGTTCTTGTGCGCACGTTTCCTCCGGCGCGCGCTGGCCGTTGGATCGATCTGGCGCGGGTTTGAGCGGCGGGGATCTGTCCCCCTACCCGTGGAACGTGGCGACCACTTCCAAGCTCCAACGGGCCACTCGCCGCCGCCGTCTTCGCATCACCGCGCGCCGCCGTGCGCCCCGCCGTACCCTTCCGCGACAGCGAGAGACTCTCGGTTGCAATGGAGAGTTCTCCATGGGCGGGGCCCCGCCGTCCTACCGTCGTGCGGCTCCTCCTCCTCCTCCAGCTCTTCCCCGCCCTCTTCGTCGACCGCGGCGGCGCTGCCGCGGGAGTCGACAAGGGCACCTCGGTGTACCCGGCGGCCGTCGTGTACCCGCACCACTCCCGCCAGATCTCCTGGAAACCCAGGTAGGCAGCCCCCCATCGCTCCCTTGTTCCGCTTGTTTGCCATCTCGATTTCATCGAAATAGAAGGAGATGGATGTCTGAAGCGCGATCCATGGTGCTTGTGCGGTCCAGGGTGTTCCTGTACCAGCACTTCCTCAGCGACGACGAGGTCAACCACCTCATCTCCCTCGTCAGTGCCTCTCTACCACCCCCGATCCTGCACAACTCTTTGTCTTAGCTTCTCGATTGTGCCCCGAGTCGACTGAACTTTGGGATTTCCTCGTTTGCGTGTGTTCAGGCGAGAGCAGAGCTCAAGAGGTCGGCGGTTGCTGATAATATGTCCGGCAAAAGCACGCTCAGCGACGTCCGCACCAGCTCCGGCGCCTTCCTCAGGAAGGGCCAGGTAGGCCCTTCTCATCGCCTCTTTACTTTCGCTGTTTGATCAGGGCTGTCTTAGCAAAACAAAATCCTTTATCCTGGCATAGTATTAGCAATCATTCGTTCAAAGCAGTGTGCCATAGACACTGCACAATTGCAACATAGCATCTCTAAAACGAGGCATCTCACTGGTTCGAGCATCACCCTTGTAATGCATAGTTGCTCAATGAATGTGTTTGCATGTTGCTTGTGTCAACTAGCAGATATAGTTTCCTTGTATTCAGCGTGGGCCTTTTGGCCTATTCACACTAGTGATGCTTGAATCACGTTTCTCAGTAGACAAGATATTGCTGAAGAGGGGGAAGCAGAAACCAGAAAATGCTTTTGCGGTTGAATGTTGAAAGATTCTATAACAATTTCTTCCATATTTGTCAAATTTCATAAAATATACTGACATTTGGACGCCCTATCAGCCAAATTTTGAAATCCTGGATGCTAGTTCTTCCAATTTGGATCAGAGTGGCCCCTCCCTTTACAATTAGGAGTTCATACTTGAGCTTCAGAACATAGGCCCTAGGCAGGGAGGGAAACAAGTCCTAAGATCAATCTGGTCTATCTGTGGATGCTGAGTGAGTATCTCTTTGGCATATATTTGAAATGAGATGGAATTTGAGTTTATCTTATGGGATTTTTTTTCTTTTTTTTTTCTTCCAATTCATAAACACTCACATTTTTTGAGGCGTCAATATTTCTTATATCTGGTGGCTAACCGTAGTTAGAGTCTGAGAGTACAGTACAGTCAGCTATTGAGGCATTTTTCTTGTTTACATGGTTCTTACCTGATGAGCAATGATGCTCAAATTTGTAGGATCCAATTGTTGCTGGTATAGAGGACAAAATTGCTGCATGGACATTCCTTCCAAAAGGTTGGTTCTCATTGAGGCAATAGCATTGTACTCTTATATTCCTGCATTTTTTGGAGGCACGAAACTCCTAATACTAGAACGATGCTTTTCTCTTTGTGGAATTATATCAAGTGTTCAGAAAAAATTACATGATAAGAGTACTTCACAATTTTCAGTAGACAGTAACCCTTGTTAAGGGCCTGGTATATGCATGTAGTAGAATCATGCCTTTCATTTAGTGCCTCTAAAAATTCATGACACTCTCTGTCTCTCTGACACATGCACACTAATAGATGCCAGTCACTTGTATGCTTATATTAATTGGGGAGTCAAATCTAGTGTCACACAAGTGGTCAAGTGCACAACCTAATGAAGCCAGACATGTCCAAGAGCTGAGCTACATGACCTGATTTTGAGGACCAGCTTATCAAAGGCTTTTCTTCATAGTATCTGCAATGTTAGATAATGGAAAACCCTTCTTTGGTAATAGGGTGATTATTTCAACATGTTTCCTTGTTACCCTTTTGTTTACATCTTCCTAGTTTGGACCTGCCAGAACAATGAAACATTCATATCACTTTTAATTAATTTGCTTATATGTGTTCGATTGTGATCAGAGAATGGTGAAGACATGCAAGTACTAAGATATAAGCATGGGGAGAAGTATGAACCACACTATGATTACTTCACTGACAATGTGAACACTGTGCGTGGTGGTCATCGTTACGCTACTGTTCTTTTGTACTTAACTGATGTAGCGGCAGGAGGGGAAACAGTTTTCCCCTTGGCTGAGGTAAATTTTCTTCTATTTTCTGTGATTTTAGTGTTTAAGTAAATGGTAGAATGTGGTTCAGAATTAAATTTTCTTTTATTTCTGTGATGTTAGTGTTTAAGTAAATGGTATAATGTGGTCCGGAATTAATTTTACTTTTGGGGGAGTACATGCATCTCTCATATCCATTTCCAAGTTTATTTTGGGATCACTTATTAAATAACTACTGTCTGCGTGGATTCTTAAAAGGAAGTCGATGATGCTAAAGATGAAACCTTGTCAGAATGTGCTCAGAAAGGCATTGCAGGTAGAGTGTTGTAACCAGAGTGTCTCTTGATATTCCTTGTCCTTATTTTACTTTGAGTGCTATCAGACATATTTCTCAACTGACATGCAACTCGTTATTCAGTGAAGCCACGAAAAGGGGACGCCCTCCTTTTCTTCAACCTAAACCCAGATAGCACCACTGATTCAGTGAGCCTCCACGGCGGTTGCCCGGTCATAAAGGGCGAGAAATGGTCAGCTACAAAGTGGATCCGTGTGGCCTCCTTTGACAAGGTTCCTCACGCGCAAGGCAACTGCACCGACGAGAATGAGAGCTGTGCGAAATGGGCAGCCCTGGGAGAGTGCCTAAAGAACCCAGATTACATGGTGGGAACCACAGCGTTGCCTGGTTACTGTCGGAAGAGCTGCAACGTGTGTTAGCGTCCGGATATGAGAAGGCAACCAACGATATTGACACAGGAACAGGTTTTATTGCTCCCTGCTCCTGATTAGATTTTTTTGTGTGTGTGCGTGTGTGTTACCGTTATCAGCCTATTGGAACCATCGATCGTCCTGACAGAGGCAAGAGCTGGAAGACAACTTTGTGTTGGTGCTTACCACTTGCATCGAGTCTTTGTTCAGGGTTATGCTGGATGGAAATGCACTTCGAACAAGTCTAGTATTTTATTAATTTTTTTATTTGTTAGATTGGTTTTGGTCTGCTAGCTCATAATTTGTGCCAGAATCTTAAACGGTCTCGATACATTGTCATCTGTAATGTTTCTTGGTATTGTTGTAGATTTCCAATAATCCCACAAAGTTGTCAGATTCACTCCAAGTCCAACCCTACAACCTGTGCTTTGTTTATGGGTATGCCGGCGTCCCAGAGAGTCGGCTGTTGACTGTGGTACTGTACGGGGACGTAATGTTGCCCGCTGAAGTAAACTACAGTATATATTGATAACTTGATACGTATAGATACAAATGCATCCTCGAATTATCAATACCGTGTAAGCAAGTTGCCCGCTGCCTGCAGCAGGTTTGAGTACTATGCTGCGATCGTATGTAAACTCGGATTGCGTAATCTCTGATAGCGACGTCCGTCGCCGTGCCGAATATGTACCCATCGCCCATGCGTTTCCGCGTCTGCGATGGAAACCAACCTCACTCTCATGGAGCATGGACTGGAATTGGGTCGGCAAGTTTAGAACTGATCGAACGACTCCTGAACCTGAGCCTGACCCATCTGCACTACACACCTCGACCATGTGGCTTCTCCAGTTCTCTACAAGCTGCTCATTTTTAATTTCTACATGTCCACGTAACTAGCGAAATCGACAGCAGCTATCTAGAACCATTGAGGCTGCCCTGAATTCAATGCCAGTGGTGGTGACGACGCCGCCACGCCCACAGCCGCCGCTGGATTCAGTGCTGTGTTTGCCCCCCGAAGGCCCGAAGCTTTCCTTCCTTCATGCGTGTTTTGTGACTCGTGGTCGTGACAACAGCAAGATACGCATCATACCCAGTCACATGGAAGGCGTGAATAACCGAAGGAACGGGGCACACACAATGCAAGCACGCACAGCAGAGTGAAGAGATCCAGGAGAGTTATAGTATGTCACTGCACATCAAAATGTGATCAGCATCTCAGCAAGAACCTGCAGGCTCATATGAGCCCACGGTATACAACGACTAGCGGCAGTACAGGAGGACATTATAGGTGTGTTTGGTGACTGTACTCGTTTAGCCTGGTTTGTATATCATAGTCGGGTTAAACATGGCCAAGCTAAACCTGTGTGATAGGCTTTTGTTTGGTTGCTTGTTTTAGTTTACGCAGGCTATATATATAGATAGTGTTTGGTAGATTGTACAACAAGACAAAAATATTATAAAAGAATATTTGTAAAAAAATTATATAGTAAATATGGTCTAGTTTTGTTCAGAAAAATATTACAAACATAGATATGAAATCGGTTCGGTGATTAGATATTTTAATCAAAAGATATATGAAATAAACTAAATTAAAATGACATCTCGTTTTGCGTGTGAGCCTAATGCAAGCCTGCACAGCCGAAAACGCTCGGCGGCCTCGTATCCAGAAAACCAGGCGAGGACACCTCCTCTGCGTTCACTTAACAAGTCAGAAAAGAAGTGCAGGATACCAAACACACAAAAAGTAAAAGATGCTGCATACAATAGCCCAAGCACAAGGTAGTCTACCCTGCCAAACACACCCATAGATGGCTAGATGGGCCGTGCCAGCCGGCCCGTCCCGCGACACGGCACGCGTAATAGGGCCACGGCCCGGCACGGAGCGGCAGCCGACCGTGCCCGCCCGGCACGAGGGGCATGCCGTGCCTGGGCCGCCTCCTCGGCACACCGTGCCGGCACGGCCTGGCCCGCATACAATGGCCGGCACGGCCGGCCTGTTTCGCCCCGAGACCTCCCCCCCTCCTCCCCCGACCGTTGCCTTAGCACCTGCATATATAAGCAGAGCTCCCACTCCCCCTCTCTTCTCGCTCTCTCCCCTCCCATCCGCCACTGCGCCGTATTCCCCATTCCTCACCGAAACGATGAAACCCTAGATCTTGATATCTCCCGTCCCTCGTCCTCGGTCCTCGTCTCCTCGACTCCTCGCGCCGCCCACCAGCAACCACCGCCTCCCTCGTCCTCGGTCTCTCTACCCTGCTGGCCGGAGAGCCTCCGTTGCCCGTGCCGTGCCACACCGTGCTTCCCGTCTTGCCATATATGCTTCTCCTCCATCCCTTCTCCTCTTCTTGGCTTCTTCTTCCCCTTCGTTGATTTGGAACTACTCTTCAGCACGTTCGTGTATGCAGCCGGCGGAACTGGCGCTCCTGCTTAGGTACGTCCTCTCGAAACCCTAGATCTAGGTGCTTAGTTCATTTGCCCTCTCTTCGTTGATGTTGCTTTGTTGATCTTACAGGCAGTGAGGAAACGGCGCGCCGGCGATGGAGAATCGGTATGACCCAACCTCCACGAACCATGAGCTCGTGCTGTTGGGGCAGACGCCAGACGATACGGACGACTTGGGCGCTAACCGGGAGGAGCTGTTCGGCGGCGGCAACACTCACGAGGCTCGAATCGACCTCGGTGATGGGGCCGGCGCCGAGCAATCCCCGGCGGCTGATACTCCCTCGCCGTCCCCGGCTCCGACCGGGCGCATGGGGAGGAAGAGGAGGTGTACATCCGATATCTGGGATGACATGGACAAAATCTTCGCCATTGAAGGTGGCCGTGAGGTAAGAGTTGGTGCCACTTGCCATTACTGCAAGAAGGACTTTGCTGCGCGTACCAATATTGGAACGGGCCATTTGTCTCGTCACCAAAACAGATGCAAACGTTTGCATGCTCCCAGAGGCAGTCCGTGCTGAGGTATAATCCTGATGGTACTGTTCAAATGTGGGAGTATAGTGCTGAGGTTGCTCGGAATGAGTTGTGCCGTTTGATTGCTAGATTAGACCTCCCTTTATTTTTTGGTGAATCTGATGCATTCGAGGATTACATTAAAACTGCTCGTAACTCTAGACATGCTAATGTTTTTATGCAAACAACAACCAGAGATATGGAAAAGTACTTTAAAGAAAAACATGCTAAAATTCTGGATGAACTGAAATCTGCTTCCTGTGCTCCCTTCTGATATTTAGTATAGTAAAGCATGCATATAGGCAATGTGCAGGACAACGATGAGAGGAAGAAGGGATCAATCGAGACCCCAGAGCGAAGGATCTAGTAACGATGCTTGTACTCCCGTCCCGCGATTATCGATGATCGAAGCGGCTGCCTCGAGCCCTCTGCTGTCTAGATCATCCAGCTGACGGCTGCGGCGGCGAGCGGCAGCATGGTGAGGGTGACGAGGTGGCCGCCGGCGGAGGAGCGCCGCGCCGCGCAGCTGGCCGGCGACGGCGGCGACGCCAGCGGCGATGTTCCTAGAGAATGCAGTTGCAAAATACTTCAGGCATGACGTGTTCAGGCCTTCAGGGAGGGAGGCACCCACGGTACTGTAGCGCACGCTTACCTGGGAACTGTGGCCCCTCCGCGGCGGGAGCGACGCCGCCGCCTGCCATGGGCGAGGGAGACGCCGCCATGGGCGCTGCAGCCGGGCCCACGCGGACGTGGTACCCAAGCGCTGCAAATTCCGCATCCAAAATTACCGATCGATTACAATTAGCGAGCGAATCTGCTACTGCTAAGTACTACTCCGTAGTAACCAAACCCAAAGCGAGCGAGGCATAGTGGCGTACCGGTGCAGGTGGAGACGGGCGGCGTGGCGACGCGGCAGACGCCGGGGAGCGCGAGCGCGCGGCCGTAGTCGACGGCGATGCCGTAGGAGTCGGCGGCGCCGGAGAGGAGCGCGCAGAGGCAGACGGGGTCGGAGCCCACGAGCCCCGCCAGCTCCGGGCAGCACGGCGCGTCGGGCCGCCGCGCCGTGCTGCCCTTGGTCACGTACGTCAGGCAGTCGGACATGTTGAGCAGCGAGTTCATGCACGCCGAGTCGATCCCGCCCGCGGGGCCCGGCGCCGGCGCCAGAGCCGCAGCCGCCGCGCAGGACGAGGAGGCCAGCACCAGCGCCGACGCGGCCACGAGCAGCGCGAACGCCCACGCCGTCATGGCTAGCTGTTGTTTGGTGTGTTTGCTCGCTGCTGGCTAGGCCGCCGCCGGGGCTCCTGCTGACTCCGGCTCGGCGGTCCGGCTCCGGCCGCCGGCTGGGTGTGTGAACTCACGCGCAGTTTGTTAAGCGGTGCGGTGGTGTGCAGTGGGGAGGTGAACTTTGGGTGGAGTGCCCGCCCGTGCTTGCTTTGCTTATATATAGAGAGAGCTGATCGATCGAGAGCGGGCGCTGGCTGCGTGTGAATTGAACGAAGTGTGCGTGAGCACCGGCTTAGTTACAGGTGTGGTCGTGGGACAGACGAGAGGGAGACGTGTTGGGAGTGTACGTGATCCAACAGCGACGCGTACGTGCTAGCTTATGCGCAGATCGAGAGGGAGAATTAAATGGGTTGGGTCGGTCAGGTCAGTTTCTTGGTGGCGCGCAGGCGCAAGCAGTGCTTTGCCGTTGCCGCGGCGTGCTGCTGCTGCGTGGCTGTAGTACAAGCAGCTTCATGCTGATCGATCCTGTAGTCGTCATGTTCAGGCACAGTTGTATAATGTGCTTGCATGGACGGAGTGTTGCAGTGTCCAGAAGTTTTTTTTTTTTTTTTTTTTTGAGCTTCTTCTCTTCCACTTTCAGCACAGAGCGAGATGGCTAGCCTGGGAGGGCGAGTATAAGCGAGTTGAAGTGCTGAACCCATCGCAAAGCTTCACAGCTTAACCTTGACGTCACTTCTCCTAGCTCCTCAAAAACTGCCCGGCCTTATGTAACGGGGCCACACCGTGTCGGGCTGCCGATAGATAGATGTACATGTACTAATACACGGTGCGTGGGGCCTCGGGCACCAATGACGGCAGCATATAAGCACCGTTGTATAGCTACCGAACTTCAGTCCCGTCAACCATCGATGCATCGCGATTCCGGCTGCCGAAGTAATAATGAAGTATAGCTGGAGTACCTTCGTGTGTTCTTTTTCCATTTTCTGGATTTAATTCCGCTCTTAACGTCTGTGGGCAGTGCTGCCTGCCGAAAAACCTGTGTCGGATCAGATCAGCATCAGCCGAAGCCTAACCGGCTGGCAGACGGTTCACATGGCATGGCCTCTTTCCCCGGGGGCGGGGACCCGGGAGGAAAGGCGGGCGCGCGTCGTCCTGTGAGCTCACACGATCGGCTGCCAGCGAGGGCGCCTTGCACTCAAGGCGTTCCTTCCGTTCCGACGATGCTCGTCGTCTTCCGAACCCTTTCTTCGTTCGTACAGTAGTAATGAGTAGTGTCACGTTACGCCGATTGTTGCACGGTTGAGGGGGGACACGGACATTTACTCACGTCACGTATGTGCTCACCTGAATGGTAACCAATGCCCTGCTCCTGTTTCTCGGCCGGGTCTTACATGAGACTTTCAGAGAGTGTGAAGACTGAGGAAACCGCAGATCACCAATTGGTCTTGGGCCACGATGACAACACGGACCAGATTAAACCATATAGATGGATGTTGAACCATTCGTACAAGCCCATCCTACGCCAGAAGGAAGACCAAACCAATTACACCGGTTTTGAACCGGACCATTCCCAGGTTTAGCCACAACGCAGAGAGCCCGAGCTGAAATTCGCCAACCAAACTAACGGCCCTTCATTCATGCTGGCACAGAGCACACATTAAGAAAAAGGAACAGCAACCGCAGGAGGACGGAGGAATTATGTGCTGCACACAAATCACGCGACCATTAAACTATGCCAAGTGACAAGTCCAGATACTACAGCGCCTCGGACTGGTGGCGCGCACACAGCACATTGTCGGACATTAGTATACCTTGCACAAACCAAGACATAAGCACAGGACAGTTATTGGTGCCACGAAAACATCTGATACCTAGCTCCTTGACCAAAGAGCTTCTATCCTCCCCCAAAACACCCCCACATTCTGTCACTGTCACGACTGTATAGCTCATATCAGTAATGGTAGAGGCAGTCTGCACCCGGGTTTCCTGCGTATTTTCATTTTATTGAAGCCCTGCCTAGATGCTTCAAGCCTAGTAGAGAAATTAAGGACAAGTTGTTAGCTGTGAAAAAACTTATGGTCCACATAACTGATGGAAAAATGTCCAACCAAAAGCAAATGACTCAAAATAAATATAGATTTTTCCTACAAACTGCACTCAGTGAATACATATAGATTTAACAAGAATGGTGTTTCCTACAAAAACTGCACTCAGTGAATGCATATAGATTTTTCTTAAATTTAGAAACTGACATGCCATTTTTTTCTGGGGAATAAATGCTATGTTTAGATGTTTCCACTAAAAGACCAAGTGTCAGAGGCTCAGACATCTTAAATTTCAATGAATGTACAGTTTAGTCATTTCATTGATCAGATTGAGTAAAATGTAATGCAGTAAGTATACCTTGTTCGCAATGTTGTTTGAAAGCCAGTCAAGACCTTCATACAAACCCTCACCAGAGGTAGCACATGTGCTCTGGATGTACCTGGAATGAGTGAAGATATACGTGTCAATAATTTTGATCGCTTCAGAGTCAAGGCACATGCAGAAATAATTTGTCATTATCAAGGAGACCTAGCAATAGCATACATCAGTTGCATATTGCAGACTGAGTAGAATATTTTTTGTGCTTAAAGTTCAAATATTTAATTTACGCAAAATTATTGTATCACGTACTATTAGTTTCTGTATCAATACACATATCCATGTCAATTAAATATTTGTGCAGGGTGGGACAGCACACACATTCAGAAAGATGTAAAACATACCAGTGCCGCTGGCGCAGGGAGTGCAGGCCAAGCTTGTCAGTGATTTCAGCGGCGTTCATGGCATTAGGAAGATCTTGTTTGTTTGCAAACACCAGAAGCACAGCATCACGGAGTTCATCCTGCCACCATAAGACAAGGATGGCACTGATCATTAGACATGAAATCGTAAAAACGTGTTTAAAATTTTAACTAAAACAAAGTTCCAAAGAAAAGTGTACTGGAATATTGGACTTCGTTCCTCAGTGTAAGACCATTTTAGGGGAAAACACTGCACAGCTTAATGATATATTGCACGCTACAGAAGACTAAACAAGTACATGGTTGATCATGGTCAAACAATATGTAATTGCTACAGCAACAATTTCAGTTGATGGCAAGGAAATAATAATGCACTTTAATAATACCTCGTTCAGCATCCGGTGGAGTTCATCTCTGGCCTCAACAACACGCTCTCTGTCATTGCTGTCTACGACAAAAATGAGGCCCTGGGTGTTCTGGAAGTAGTGCCTCCACAGGGGACGGATCTGTTCAAAAGAAGCACATAATTTCAGAAAAAGCCGAACTACAAGAACATACCAAGCTGAAAGTAGCACATCACAAAGCTGCTAATGTTTATGTGTGACCAGAATAATCTGAATCATTTATACAGATTTAAATGAATTGCACATCCCAAGACAAAACATTACATTAAACTAGAGTGTGATTCCGTATTATGCAAGTGTTACATTCCATATTCATATAACACAGGAAAATGGAACAGCAAACAGCATGGTGTAGAAAACTGTCATCACAAATAAAAAGGCTAGTCCAACGCCGGTTGATATAGTTTAGACATGTCCAATGAAAACTTCCCGAGGCACTAGTGCATAATGAATTGTAAGGCACCGCATTAATTTGAGGAGAGATAGTAGCGGTCGAAATTGACATGGGATGGGGCATAAAAGAGACTTGAAAGGATAGAATATACCAAGAGACTTGTATTTGGATAGGTGTGGATGGAAAGGAGCTATTAATATAGCTGATCGACGAATAGGATTTTATTTATCTTCCTTTCCTATTCTCTTTCCCTTGTGGCTCATGTTGGGTTTTCAATTTCAACTCTAGCCTACCCCAACTTGCTTGGGACTAAAAGGCATTGTTGTTGTTATTGACGAAGAAAAAGGTCTGAGGCAATGTCTTACCTTGTCCTGACCACCAACATCCCAAACAGTGAAGCTAATGTTCTTGTACTCAACAGTTTCAACGTTAAATCCTGCAGTTTCAAGTATAGCAAATTTAGTTAAAGGTAGCTAAAAGCTAGATGGTAGTCAGACCAAAAGGGCAAAATCATTATAACAGAACATAGTCAAAAGTTAAACAAGGACCATATATCTTAGTTCAAAGAATAATATTAAGCATGAATGAACCAAATATGCTAATTGTAGAACATGTTCAACAACTCAGGAGGTGAATTACTCGTATTAAACAAGACACAACTCAAAACAATAGGCTGATGCCTGACTAGTTTAATCATCATCAGTTTGCCATAGCTTATGTCCCTTATGGAAGTCAGCTTAAGAGGACTTAACTAAAAACTCATAAAGCCAACAAATGAGATGAAACACGTCACAATTTTGCATCGAGTAGCATACAAATTATAAGTAAGGTTTAACTTATATACATAATTAACTAAACACAAAATGTGAATGCCCCCTAGATCAACATTGGCTAGCAAACCAAAGGCCTAAAGGTATCAGTTGTCATGCAGGTAGTGTTTGGTTGGTGGGACGGGGTGGAATGGAACCATTCCATCCCACCAATATGGAAGACTCCTTACACCTGCATAGTACATAGTCCTAAGCCTAAACTGGAGCAGAAAATCAGGACAGCATGCATTGAAAGATTACCAACAACAAACAGCACAAAAATACTGTAACAGCGGTGACGCATGAGACAGGATGCTGATGAGAGGCGTACCAATGGTGGGGATGGTGGTGACGATCTCGCCGAGCTTGAGCTTGTAGAGTATGGTGGTCTTACCAGCCGCATCGAGACCGACCATGAGGATCCTCATCTCCTTCTTGGCGAAGAGGCGGCTGAACAGCTTCGTGAACGTGAGCCCCATCTCCGCTCCTGTGCTCAGTAGGAAACGGGAGCAAAAGCTTCAGCCTCATAGATCCACTCACAGAGTATGCAGATAACAAAAACACCAGAAACAAAGCCACCGCAACTAAGATCCGCTGAACCCGATTACACCAGCACGCAGATCCGCGGCAACGGCGCACGCGAACGGATCAGATTCCAGGGCCACTGCCGAGTGAACCCTGCCCAGATTCGCGAGCACCCGCGTGGGAACGAAGTTGAATCAAGCGGAACCGGTCAAGCGCGCCCAGATTCCTCGAATAAATCCACCCTCAAAAAACATCGACGCCGCCTATCAACGAAGCTACACGATTGAGCTACCCAGATCCGCTAGACCTAGCAGATCAAGCCGATCGCCGCAGCGCGCAGAAACGCCGCGAAGCGAACCGGCCAAACCGATCGGATTGGGGGGCGGGGGATCGCATCGATCAAGAGATCAGCTGGATTGAGGTGTTCTAATGGAATCGGTAGGAGGGAGCGGTGGTTACCGAGACCGCGAGGCCGCGCGCCCTGGTGGTGGTGATCAGGTGATCTCACTTCTCTTCCCTGCGGGTGCGGGCTCGGATCGCAGAGGAAGAGAAAGTGGGGAAGGCGGCGGATCGAGAGGCCGTGGTCGTGCACGGGACGGTGATATATGTAGGAGGAGGGGGCGTGGGTCACCGACAGCTGGGCCCGGGAAGTTTGAGGAGCGTGGGGCCTGCTGGTAAGTGGGGGCAGCAACGTGGCATTTGCTTTTTTTTTTTATTCCGCTCGTGAGATTTTTAGATTTGTAAATGTGCCCTCGTAGTCGTAGGTGGTGCTTCGGAACTAAGCTAAAAATAAGTAGTGCTTCGGAGCGAAGGAGAAACCGGAAAGTTCAAACTTTGGTAGTCTCATGGCATTGATTAAACGTTCAAATTGCGTCGAAAGGTTGAAGCATCTCTGGTTTTTTTTATACCATTGTTGGAATTGCTATCGTAATCAACCATCCGATGGGAAGTATTAGAGCAACTACAGTGACGCACATTGACTTCATGTGAAGCTATGGTTTGAAAAGAAACAAAACATCATAGATGGTTTAGGCTAAACCTTAGATTTGGAGTTGCGTCGAACAAGCACCCAACCCCTTTCTCTCATAATAATTGCTACAAGTCAACTATGGTTCCAATCAAAACATCCAGTCCACTGACCAATTACTAGGTACAACCCGCCACTCGGCTATAACACACCAGAGAGTAGGATCATCTTATTACATGTCTAATAGCCTCGAATAACAAGTATAACCCATTAAACAAGCATATTCGTTCTTATTCACATTTTTCTCTTCAAGGCTTCGATTGGAAGAAAAAACCCCGACCTTATGAATGTCTAGTGCTTCAGTTGTAATCAAACCATCAATCTTGTACCCCAGATTGAAGGTTTTTTGAATTCTAGGATCCCTACCTAACCTCATGCGAGATAAAACCCTTTTCGAACGGTAATCTTTTATTGAAGAACAGTTGAGCTCGTAAAGAGACGAATCGTCCAATTCGACAAACAAATTGCAAAAAATGAAGTCCTACAAATTGAGTTCCTAGATCCACGAGCGCCATCAAAAGTGATTACAACCGGTATATTTCAGGGCAACTGATTAGTTTACATGGAGCACTAAAAATGATAGTTCATGTGGGCTTCCGGCCTATGCATGTCGGGCCAAAATCAGGCCCTGCACTGGACTGGACATCAAACCATCGTTCACATCATTATTCCTTGCAGCATTTCCTCTTCGTGTCCATCGCAGGCGCCGACGGCCGCGCCGCCGTGCTGGAAGGGAAGGGGATCTCTTCTTCCGTGGATCATCGTCCTACACCAACCCCTGCGGCCGTACCGCTGCTGCTGGATCGGCGTGGGCGGAGATAACAGGCCCGCCTCCTTTTCTTGCCTCGTTCTCTCTCCGGTGGCGACTGGGAGACATCTGCTCCGGCCACGGCGGCGCCCCTCCTCTCCACATCCAGCCGCGGCGGCACCCCTACTCTCCGCCTCCGGCGGCGACGCCCTCCCCTTCGTTCCCGGCGGCGCCCTCAGCCCTCCTCTTCGCCTCCGGCTCTGGCGACGCAGTGCCCTCTCCTATACTCCGCTCCACCTCCAGATCCGGCGGCAGCGGCGCCCTCTCCATCACCCCGGCCGCGGCGGCGGCGGCGCCCTCCGCTCCTCTCCGGCCACCGCGGCAGCACCCGCTTCTCCTCTCCGAGGTGCTCCCTCTCTTCCCCTCCAGCTCCGGCTCTCAGCTCAAAGCTATTGGGAAGCTCGTGTGCCAAACACCACCGCTTTTTCTGTTGTAGCTTTTTTGATAAGTGCTAGCTTGTGAAAAAGCTCAAGCTGTGCCAAACAGGGCCGTCGGGCTTTCGCTGGTGACGGGTACCCACCAGGTATGTCCATCAATTCTCTTCCCTTCATGTTGTGCGGAACCGAGCAGCCTAACCCTAAATATATTTGGCTATTTGTATTCGGAATCTTATCTAATTACAAGTATACACCTGTCTTATTCCTACTACTAACTTCGTTTTTTCGACTTTTTTGGCAAAAAATTGTTGGGTGTATATGTGTACACAGGTCCTTTCCTGGGTCTGCCCCTTGTGCAGTTTATATTTTCCAGAAGAATTTGGGGGCTAAGCTGTTTGCTCGCTGCCTCGTCCCTGTCCATGATCCAGGGCAGGCAATGGCATCACAGGCTGGAGGTGGCAGTGGCAGTGATGCTGGCTCAGCACAACGCGGGTATATGCAGGATTTGGCAAGACAAGGGTCTTTATACAACCTTACCCTCGACGAGGTGCAGAACCATTTGGGAGAGCCCTTGCTTAGCATGAATTTTGATGAGCTCCTGAAGAGTGTGTTCCCTGACGGTGGTGTAGACACTGATGGCGCTGGCACAGGCAAGCCTGATCTGACGTCGAACCTGCAACGACAAGGGAGCATTGTGATGCCTCCACAGCTGAGCAAGAAGACTGTTGATGAAGTGTGGAAGGGCATCCTGGATGGACCAGAGACAAGTGCTGCAGAGGGTGGTTGGCGGAGAAGGGAGAGGCAGCGAACACTCGGGGAGATGACGCTTGAGGATTTCCTGGTCAAAGCTGGGGTTGTCACAGAAGGACTCATGAAGGATTCGGATGATTTGCCTAGCAATATGGATTCAGTTAGGAGCAGTGCTACTTCTATGGCTGCTGGCACTTCTGGTTTGAACCCGGGAGAACAGTGGTTGCAGCAGTATCAGCAGCAAGCTTTGGAGTCCCAGCAGCCGAGTTTGGTGGGTTCATACATGGCTAGTCAGTTGGCCCCTCAGCCATTATCTATTGCTACAGGTGCTATTATGGACTCAATTTACTCCGATGGTCAGATTACGTTACCAACACTTGGTGCACTTTCGGACCCTCAGACACCTGGGCGCAAGCGTGCTGCCTCAGGGGAGGTGGTGGATAAGGTGATTGAAAGAAGGCAGAAGAGGATGATAAAAAACAGGGAATCAGCTGCACGATCAAGAGCACGGAAGCAGGTCGAACTCTGTCATCCTTTTTTTTCTAATTTTTATGTTGAATGTTGTTGCTTGTTACGATATTCTGATTGCAGCATGAAGACTTAGTGACTTACTGAAATGTTGAATGGACGGGTTTTATTGTTTATTTATTTTTACTGTTTAGTAAGGATATGGAAGCTGTTAGAGCATTGAAAATAGTCATCAATTTCATGACCATGTGTGTTGTGTTTGGCAGGCTTACACTAATGAACTTGAAAACAAGGTTTCTCGTCTAGAAGAGGATAATGAGATGCTAAAGAAACAGAAGGTACTTTTATTTTGTTGGAATAATATTGTTTCCTTTTCCTCATTCTTTTTGTCGAGGGTATTCAACAAAAGCATTCCTCTATGTCTTGATATTGAGCTGTTAATTCTTGCAAAACTGTTGTTCTCCGGATGGTTAAGCACTTGCTCAAGCTATCTTCTTATTTATTTCTTAATTCCCTTTTCACTTCTTACTATGGCTCAATAGTTATGTCCTGTGCTGGCTCTATGGTTAAGTACTTGTGTTAATAACGGCAACCAATCTAGAGTTTCACACAATTGTAATGTTTTTTGTGATTCGTATCTCTGTTACCACCACAAACCGCCTCCTATGGTTATCCGTATCTTGAATTTAGGGCCTGTTTGGGAGGGCTCCACTCCACAAAATTCAGCTCTACTCCACCAACTCCACTGTAGAGCAGCTCCACTACGGAGTTAGAGTAGGTGGAGAGGGTGTTTGGCATAGGAGTTAGCTCCGCTCTCTAAAAGAGACGATGTATTTGTTGTTTGTCTAATATACCCTCGTTTTTTTTCTATTGTCATCGTTGTCCGCGGCCGGTGAGGGTCGCACAGCAGGGGCGACGCGCACGACGGCCGTCCACCGGTGAGGGGACGCGCGGCAGAGGCAACACGCACGGCCGGCCGTCCGCCGGCGAGGGGCAGAGGCGACACGCACGGCCGGCCGGCCGCCGGCGAGGGGACGCACGGCAGAGGCGACCCGCACGGCCGGCCGTTCGCCAGCGAGGGGACGCGCGGCAGAGGCGACCCGCACGGTCGGCCGTCCGTAGGCGAGGGGACCCACGGTGGGGGCGAGCTGCCCGCCCGGCAGGAGGGATGCGCGCCGGGGACGACTAGCACGGCTAGGCGTCCGCCGGGGAGGGGAGCCGCGGTAGGGGCGAGTCGCTCTCCCAGCGAGGGGATCCGGGCGGTGGGGGCGAGCCGCCCGGCCATCGAGGGGACGCGCGCCGGGGGTGACCTGCATGGCCGCCTGTCCGCCGACGAGGGGATGCGTGTCGGGGACGAGCCACCCGGTAAGCCGGCCGCCCGGCGTGGGGGCGCTTGGTGGGGGCAAGCCGCAGGGGTGAGGAGAGGGGGCGTGGCGTGTCCCGGCCGTCAGCGGCGTGCCCGGCAGGCGGCGGCGAGCGGCCCAGCGACAAGGGGCCAGCCATCGGTGATGGAGATGGGCGCCTGGGCAGCAGTAGAAGAGAGGCCAAGGATGGAGTTTACGGCGGTAGCGAGGCGTCTTATTTTTTATTTCTTGCAAACCGGTACGTTTATAACGGATGGCATGGTGGGTAATTACCCCTTAACTCCACGAGAAGGTAGCAAATGTGGATTTTTGGAGTACCTTTTCAACAGCTCCAAGAAAAACTTGGAGTTGGCCCCTAACTCCACCTTTTTTCTGGAGTTAGAATTTACAGAGTTTCACCCGTTTGGCCTGACAAAGTTGGAGCGGAGCTGAAAAACATGGAGCGGAGCTCTCCCAAACAGGCCCTTAGTCAGGCAGCCTTTTATTGTCGTTTAGACAACATCACACTTGTAGTGTTCATATTGTTTGGTCTTGAATCTGAAAACAGCAATGAAGATATGAAGGGCAGGGAAAGGAATTAATTTCATATATTCAGAGAACGTAATGGAAATTGAATCTGATTTTTGCTTCATAAATTACTATGCCATTAGATTCGCTTTGACTGTTAACTATAGAGCTGTTGCTAAGCATCGAATACATGTGTTATCACAAGAAATTTTGTAACGGTCATCTTTATAGGAGTATGATTTAGTTGATTTCACATGTGGGCAGATTCGTTATTTCACAATGCTACCATACAATTTTTTATCCTATCACAATGAGTGCTTGAGCTACATGTTGCTCTTTTACTTGACAGCGGGAAAACAATAGCATAGCGCTGATATTGCAATGCCTCTAATAAACGTTTTTATACTGTATATTCATTCTAACGTCCTTGCTAAGACTGCCTCTGTATTGGGGTTCTATACCTCAAATCACTTTCAGGAGTTGGATGAAATACTAAGCTCTGCTCCTCCACCGCAACCCAAGTATCAGCTCAGGAGAATAAGTTCGGCCGCATTTTGAGTTTTCAATGGCGACAATGCTCATAACGATGTTTGTACATTATACAAGGGTTCTACTTATATAGTTTGCTTCTTGGGTTAGAAACATTTGATAGATTGAGGCTATAGGTTTCCCGAGCTCGGTAATTCGGTGTATGTAGATCGGTAGAAACCTGGAGCAATGTCCCGCCTGATCTTTACCAAGGCGTTTGCCAGTATGTAAATCTTATGGACACGAGTTTTAAGTTCTGGGAGCTTTCCTTGTACCGCAGTAGTGTTCAAGTAGACGTTGTTGCCCAAGTGTCTCCAGCTGCTGGTTTTCGCTGTTACATGTCCAATAAACATCTGCGCTTCCATTTTGAGCTCACATTTTGTCAGTGAGGATATTGCAGACGATCCATCCGAATCTTAACCCTCACCATCGTCAGACATCCTAAGCTATCATTCTCTGCTTTTGTTGAAAGAAATAAGCGGTCTGATTCCAGAACAGCTCAAATTTCTACGTCGTTTCAAATTGCCCCTATCGAAAGGCTTTGCTTAGTTTGCCTTTTGGGCTGATTCGATCCGGGTGGCAAATCCAGGCGGGGCGATGAGCGAGTTGGCAGTTGCAACTTGCTTTGCCAGCCACCACGCACATTGCTAGATTTGCTAAGACGGCAGGTCCGGAAAAGCATTGGCGTGCACGTTGCTGGGACGCGCGTGATGGCTTGGCGGCAATCAACGCTAGAGCCAAAGCGTCCATGAACCATCATGATGGGGGGCATGCATGGGGGCACCTCCGGGCTCGTGACGTGACGCAGAGTCGACGAGATCTGCCGGCCGGAACGCGCTGCTGGATTGCATTGCACGAGGAGGCAATGATTTCGGCAGATGCACCATGGGACGAAGCATGTTCTCTTTGTTCCTGAAACTTGAGTTTGATGATCGGATAGTAGAATTCAGTTCCCACTTTCTTGTTCTCTGTGCTGGCTCGTGGTGATCTGATAGCCTCAGCCGATCACTGAACAAGAGACAGCAAACTATGAATGCCACGAGGAAGGAACGATTGTCATACAGTCCCAGAATAAAACCCGTTGAACAAGCAAGAAGGTAGCAAATTAGCAATCCATCATTGCTCAACTATAAGCGTGGCAGTGTGGCACATTGAAGATGAACGTGGACAAAGCAGATAAACGGTACTCAAGTTCCACACAACACAACCGAGAGTGAAGGCAGGTGACAACCATTGCTGGACTGGCATTGAACGCAACGTTCTCCACTTCCCCAGTCCACAAAATTCATATTAGCTAGATTTAGAACGAGTGAACGACTGTACAAAGGCAGCTACCAAGTCAGAAATAAGATGTCTTTCATGCCGTCCACCATGCTGCAGGGTTCATCTGACTAGTCTATGACCAGCGCCTTCCCCCGATTCGCCTAGCAAGTTGGATGTCCTTTTGCACTGCAGCAGCACATCTATTATTTCTATTAATAAGGGAGTAATAAAAAAAACCACCACATTCGCCGAGAGGGTCTAGAAATTTCTACATTAATCTAAAAAAAGAAAAAACCCTCCACTATTGGATTTTATGAAGATCTAACGGTCTATATTAATTTACATATAAAATATAGCCAGAACAACAAAAAAAATCTACCGTTGTTGCCAAATACAGCTAATATAAATATTTCCTAAACAATCTACGTGCTTCCTCGGATGGTTCATGTCTACCCATCGAGGAGTCATATCCGTTTTCCAATACCAAACAATCACCGTCTATCCAGGAGTCCGGTACGTTTTCCAATCCTAAGCAATCATCGTCCACAAAGTGTTTTCCAATCCTAACTCCTAAGAGATCATCGTCCACAAAGTTCAGTACCAAAGAACCACGACACCAAAAATAAACATGTTAATCTGAAAGTGGGTTATCCATACATACGTAGGACCTGCATCGTCTTGCTTATAATTACCAATAATTGTCTAAGGTCCTAAGTCCTAACAGAAGTCCAGAGACTACTAAGTGAGTCGAAACTCTATCGCTCAATCCATCATTCAATAATGAAATTCACCAATTGTTTAATTCGTTGTATAATTGCCTATAGAAATAGGGCATGAGTTTAGTACTTTTTTTTTGAGAAACACAGTACAATGCAGGCGCTCGCACTGGCGTACACTCACCTCTATAAAGGCGCACACGCACATCTTACCCCTATGAGCACCTCTGTGGAACTGGGTTGGACTGGCATCTCGAGATTCACACCAAAAGAACAAAGCCGTTAAATCATGCTCATGCGAACACACATGCCAAGTCGAGGAATTAAACCCGGATGGTCAGATTCCACCACAAGAAACCTAGCCAGCTAAGCTACGCTCAGTTCGCGTGTTTAGTACTATTTTAATTTTTTTAGAATTGATATATGACATATTTCTAAATATTATATGACACAACACATATGTAAGCTATATATATATAATTATGTGAAAGTATGCCTTAATTATGCTGGACATATGAACTTCTACAATTTTAATGCCCGTATATTTCAAATATTTTATATAAAATAAAGATAATAAAAAATATTTTGTACCAAATGACAAAAATCTCCACCATTTGTCTATTATGTTAGTTAGGGATTGTTAAAATATGCCACCACGTTCATTGAATGGATCTAGAATTTTTCACATTCATTTGTAAATGAAGAAAAGAGCCTAAATGATCGATGTTATGAACATCTAGGCATCTAACGTTTTAAACTAATCAAAAAAATTTATATCAAATACAGGTAATAGAAAAAGGATGAATTTTGCAATAGAAAAAAACAGACAACCTCCACCGCCATCTATATAAAAAACCATCTTCTATACCAAGGCTTCAAACGACCTACAAGGGTGTACAGTGAACCTAAGTTATAACTATGGAGATATATTTTATCATAAATTGCTAGCAAAGAAAAAAATATATATAACAAAAGCTTTAAAAATGTTTGCTCATTTATTTTTCAATTTATATGATTTAAAAATAAGGTTTCAAAAACAAAAGTTAATAGGGCTAACAGTTCCACGCATATTTATTCCACTCGAAAGAATGGAGACTAAGGCCATTTTGAGTAGAAAGTTTCATTCTAAGAGTGCCATAATAGTTTTTCCCTATGTAATATGTGTCCCAAGCTTCATTTAGGTGAAACTCTCTCACATATAATGAAACTCTCTTTTCCTTCACAACTAATCTACCATGTCACCTAATATACTGATGTGTAGGATTTAAGTAGACAGATTTTTTCAGCATAATCCATGATCCATCGATAATGGCAGCAAGCCTTCCACCGAAAATTAGTTAGTGCTTCAAGTTTGGATCAATCTAATAGCTTATCAATTATAAGGAATAACGAGGCTAAAAAAAATCCAAGAATGATAATATCACTAATTATAGCATATCAGATTAATTAGTGCATCAAATTTCAATCTAGGAATTGTTTTCCAAGCAATGATGCAACAAAAAATTGTGTAAGAGAAGAGAACTTTCCGTGAATGATTAATGTAGATAGATAAGTATCTTGGAAATGATAGTATCACTAATGAAAGTCAAAATAATAAAGATGTGTGTATTATCTATTATCTTAATAAAGAGATCATCTAGGTAAAAACAATTATAGCTCTACAATCAAACTACCAAAGTAGCATGCACAATAACAAAAAAGTTTTTTCCAACAAAAAGCTACGTCCAAAGTTGAAATATTACGTGTGACATAACCCCACCATTCGGGCTTTCTTCAAAATGAAAAGCTCATTGACATCGTGTGGACAACACATAGTCCTATAATCATGGAGCGTGGCCACCAAAGGCACATCCACTAGAAATGTCATCTATGCATCCATGGCCTAAAATGGGTTTCTCACGAGATACAACAATAACAAAAACACGAGTTGCTCAATTAATCCTCGACCAAGGTGGCAATGTAAGGTGTCAATATGTCCCAACTTTCACGGTGGTTGTCAGCCCATATTGTGGCTAACCTACGCTGGCTCCTCGAACCCTGCTATGGTCGCCCTACCTCAGGTTACTCTCCATTTCTTCAATCGCAACATTAGGGTCAATTTTATTGTTTATGTTTACATAGACACACTAATGTTGGTTTTTAAATGGGTTTACCATATACTCCCTCTATCCCAAAATATAGTTATTCTAACCATCTTTTTATCCATCCGTGTTGGGATAGATGTTGATGAATCTATCACGTTCATTGAACAATGAATGAATCTATTCGAAACCTAAAAGGAACTATATTTTTGCGATGAGAGGGAGCATTTTCTTAGGTTGTTCACTGCTCTCTCTGCTACATCATTTTTCTCTGAATCTTTTATTAGTTTTACAATCTACTTCCATGAGTTAACATATTGAGTTATACATCCATATTTTTAAAACACTATATATAGTACTTTATATTGAAGTATAGGATATAAATACCATTATTATCGTTACTTAGATTATAGACTGTACCTACTATATAGATTATCATAATTTGTATGACAATGTAAACATCGCCTAGGGTACGGTGTTCTATAGTTGGATAGCCACTTAGGTAGCCGGATTTGTCTTAAGTCAAAATATTAACATCTGCATTATATCAATAACAAATAGCTAGATAGATTAGAAAAAAAAAATCCATTGTAGAATTATTAAAACTAATTTGATATATATGTTGACGCCCTTTTTCTAAAAAAATGTCTGAAGTTATAGAAGTTGGCATAGGTCAAAGCTGCTGGTAAATAATATTTAAAACAGATTAACTGTAATAAAAAAACTATTTTTTACTATTTTAAATAACCAAATCACGCTACTTCGGGGGTCAATAGTTTATCCATAAATTATAAAACGCCTTACCATGTTTGATATCATACAAATTATGACAATCTAGATTCTAGATATAATCTAGAATATAAATTAAAAAATAAATAATATTTAGATCTTAAACATTAATATGTTGATGACTATATGAGTATATATATATATATGTATGGGTGACTACATACTTTAATATGTTATCTCATAAAAACATTCAAACAAAAAAAATGTATTGCTTAGGATCAATAGAAGAAACAACAATAAAAAACTAACAAAAATATTTAGAAAATATTAAATTTAAGCAAAAAATGTAAAAAAACTAGCTACCCACGCAATTTTGCGTGGGCCACCTTGCTAGTATAAGAAGGTTTCAATGGTGTTATGAGAAAGAGAGCAGGCTTAACAGGAAAGTACTACACGTGTTGTGTATATCATGTATCCCGTTTCATGTAGCTCAGTCATAAATGTTTCATTCTATTTAAGAGAAAGGGAACATGTTTACTGAAGCAAAAAAAAAAAAAAAAGAACAACACTTGCGTGCTATGGTAAAAAACACACACAAAAAAATATAGCGACTTGTACATTCTGTAAAACTTTGAATAGGATTTAAACCAGCATGTTTTTCACATCAATACTACCTGATTTGCTACACAATTTCATATTATTCAGATACTCAGTATACATTATAATTTTCCTTCGTCTCAATCTGAACTAAAATTTTAATATTGCAAATTCTGGTCCAGACATAATTATTAATGTAGTGATCATTGAAATCTTCACTGAGAATCAAAACAAACTACATGTCCATCAGACGATACATCAGTAAATGTAATTATGTAATCGAGATACTTATATAAATTGTTACACACGTCGTTTCTGCATAAAGAATGGAAAAGGGGAAATTTTGTTCAACTTACTGATGGTAACACGCTTCGCATGAATGGCTAACAAATTTGCCATTTCGAACAGTTCAATTATATGGTATTCTGCTGCCTGCAAACGTGAAGGAATCAATATCAGGAACTCAAAGAATCTTCAAATTGCAGTGATTAAAGAGTACAATAAAGGTATTAACTTCTTCCTCAACTAATAAGAAATATAGTTGATTTTTTCGTTCCTTTCGCCCATTATGCAGAAGATGATGTTTTTTTTTACCTTTTAGGAAGTTGGTGAACAAAGAAAGTTCACACCACAACTATATTTCTTTGTGGTCCGTTTGTGCTTTAGCCAATAAATAGTCTTTTTCCATTCCAAATCGCAGACCATCATAATAAGATATTCTATTTCATTGAAAGCAGGATACTTTCTCTTTGTCGGTTACGGACTGCATTTTAGTTTGAAGTGAATCTTAAGTGGTGTAGTTAAGAGTGAGATGATCCTAGACCAAATAAGAAAGCTATAAGAAGCAGATCAACTCAGACAAACACATGGAATCTAAATTGAAGACACCGCAATCCTTTCTTACATCATTGCTCATAAATCTGTCAATATGAAATTCTGAAGTAATATCAGACCAATAACTGGGTAAAAAATAAACAAATTGTATACAAGATTTGGGAGTTTCCAAGCATTGGATTAATGCTCATTAAAGTTCTTATGAGGCCACTGTAATGTATTTGACAAGTTTCAGCATTTTAGTCATCATTTTTCAATCATCAACAGCAAGCGGCGAGATCAGATAAAACATAATCTACACCAAGAACAATCTGTTCCCTTTGTATATCTTCACTCACAATTCTGGAAATCTGATTTAGTGACAGAGCAATAAGGAAGACAGGATTTCATAAGAAAAAAGTATTGAAGATTTTACAGTTTAGAGATCTTCAGTTAATGCGCACTAAAATTCTCTTATCAGGCTATTCGGTATGAAACACAAGACATGCTTCAGCATTGACCTCTTGCATTGCAAGGAGGGCTTCAGGAGTCCAGCGTGTCACTTCCTTCGAATAGTCATTAGTAACTTCCCTCACCTGCAAACTCACCAGCAACAAATGCCTCAATAATAGAGTGTGGATTCCAAATGTTCTGCGATGAAGATGACAAGCCAAAGGTACAGGCTGCACTCACCAGACGAACAAAAGGAGCGAAAGGGATAAGAAGTTCGGTAGATTTCTGGAATTTCCTGATGTCCCGCAGAGCTACTGTCCCTGATGGCCACCGACGCTTCTTTTTCTGCCCTGACGCCCCTGCTTATCCAATTAACACATCTAAAGTCAGTACTCAGTACAAATCGAACAAACAATAAAATAAAAAATAAGATATTAACTCCAAAACCAAGACTCGCATACGGATTATGGAGAACTGGTTCGATGACCATCATCTTGCTACATCCAAAAGCTATCTCACCACGAGACTAGTTAAGAAAAAACAGGAAATACATAAGAACGGTAACAATTCAAAGGTAATCTATATCTATATTTATATCTATATCTATATCTAATCTATATCTATACCTAATATTAAACCAAATAAGTTTGCCAATCTTGATTTTTCGGTCCGTCGTGATAGGTGGAACCAAATAAATATTTTCTAATCTATCTGGACATGTGGGATCCGCTTGTCATTAACAAAGAGAGGAGTTTTTTTTTTTCGTCCACCGACGCCCGCATCCCTCCGACCTCGCCACCTCGGCTTCCAGGCGCCCTCCGGCTTCCGGCTACACGCGCGTCTCCGCTCCGTCCCCTCTGCCAGTCCGTCATCGGCCTTCGCTTTGCATGGTGCTAGAAGCTAACAAGCAAGTTAAGCAACACCGAGTAGTCATCGTTGCCGTACGATGCTGCTTCCGCCGTGCTTCGCCTTGCACTCGGGCATCACGCCCGCCCGTCGCGTAGCCCGCACAAGGTCTTGGATTTGCACTGTCGAGCAGCTCTGCGTCTTTACCTTTGCTCGCAGCCGCGACCTCGATCACAGATGCCGCCACCGCCGCCGCTGCGCCGCAGATGCAAACGGGAGGGAAGCGCTATTTGCTGGATCCAATCCGACTCGAATCAATAGTATTCTTTTGGCCCTATATAATTGCAGTAAGATTTTTGGAGAAGACACATTAGATATTCCACCTCGATTGGCGTTGGTGTTCCAACTCGACAAATCAATACGGCGTTGGTGTTCCAACTCGACGAATCAATAAGCTTCTTTCGACCCAGGGCCTGGGGTTGGTGTTGTTGCTACGCAAGGTCGTCCCTGCATCAGCCTTGGTTAGTTTTTACTTTTCAGCCTCAACACCTCATTATCTCTCTGTTCTGTCAATATTTGATTGGGTTAATTATTAATTGATGATGTCGTTTCTTATTTCAGCAAATTATTAATTCGTCTGTTGAATAATTCATTATTGATCCAATGTCGACTGTCCCAGCATCTCCGGTTAGTTTTCAGTTTCCTTGCCCCACTTCATTTACAATTTTCTGCCTCCACGGTTGAAAAGACTAAATTATTTTTAAGAATGGTGCCCGGAGAGCGGAGGGAGACACGGAGGCTAGCGCGGCTGTCATGGAGACAGCGGAGCCACGGGCGACGGCCGAGGCCGCGGCCACTGGAGGATGAGGGGCGGACGGGCCTGGATGGTGAGAGAGGCTTAGGGTTTGGAGGGGTTGGCGCCGCGCTTTGTCTCACACATGCGGCGAAGGCGAACCATCCGATCAAGCTGGACGGATGAGATGGCGACTAGGCCGGTTTGGCAGCCTGGGCGTACAGTTGCCCCTCAGGCCGTGAAGAAGACTGGGCCTGTTCTATCTTTTTTCTGGTATGCAAATCATATGATCCAATTAAATTTTAGTTCAGTTTGACAAATTAATAGAAAATTTGTTGTATTTTTAGTGACATCACAACATATAAACACCTTTATTGGAAACAAATTATTTATCTATGGTCTCTTTAGGGTAAAAAATCAATAATATACACAAAATATATCCATGACGTCACACCCGCTGCAACGCACGGGCATTTTTCCTTGTAATAAAAAGAGGAGGGTTTTTTTCCACCCTCAAATTTTCATCCACCTTTTGTTAAAGATTTGTTCGTCAGCTATAATCCGTTTTCTACTATCGCACGGAGTTAATTCCAGACTCCAGACTCCAAACAACCACTTGGCTGCGCGCCATGCCAGCCCAGCCTTCACGTCACCCACCAGGCCGCGCAACGTCCAGATGGGCCACGCTCTAACTTTCGCCTAATAACCGCCGTGCCGCTCAAATGCCTGAATATAATAGCTACAGGTTTGGTACCGTGCATTTTCTAGCTGGGGCATGCACGATGACCATCCAGCAGGGCCGCAGTGGCAGTGCTGCCTTCTGCCCTGCGCCCCCGACTACTCATGCTGCCGTCCACCCTTAGATCCATCAAACTACATTCATCAAACAAATTTAGTCAGAATCTAAATTGAATTCAAATTGTTCGGAATGGCCTGCAGTAGTACACCATATGAAAACGGACATCCAAATCATATACGGACTCCGCTTTAAACATTCTATGTATCGATGGAAAACTAAAAGATAATCTTTCTTGTTGGAATTGGTTGATTATTCGTAACCCTAGAAGGGTGATATATGGTCTAGTGTATATGGGCCTCCATGGGCCTAATACATGCATACTCTAACACCCCTCGCAGTCTGAACTTCCGGTGCAGCGGAGTTTAAGACTGGATAAGAAGAACTCACGCAGCCTGAACTTCCGGCGTAGCGGAGTTTAAGACTGGACAACAAAGAACTCACACAGGGCCAACCCCCCCTCCCCCCCCAACTCTAGCCACCGTTGATGTTGAAGCTGGAACAGAACTCGGAGAAGGTCGAAGAGGGTAGTCCCTTGGTGAAGATATCTGCAAACTGGGAGGTGGTCGGGATGTGGAGAACCCAAACATCACCGATGGCTACCCGGTCGTGAACGAAGTGCAAGTCGATCTCCACGTGCTTGGTCCGCTGGTGCTGAACCAGGTTGGTGGAGAGGTACACCGCGCTGACGTTGTCGCAGTAGACGAGAGTGCTCTTGGCGAGCGGGCTGTGAAGCTCAGCCAAGAGCTGTCGGAGCCAGGAAGCCTCCGCCACGCCGTTGGCGACAGCCCGGTACTCCGTCTCGGCACTGGAGCGGGAGACGACTGGCTGCCGCTTGAAAAACCAAGCGACAAGGTTGCCGCCCAGGAAGACGGCATAACCGGAGGTGGACTGGCGAGTGTTAGGACATCCAGCCCAGTCAGCGTCGGTGTAGACGACAAGCTCAGTAGAGGAGGACTGGTGGAGAAGCAGGCTGTGGTCAACAGTGCCACGGTGGTAGCGGAGGAGACGTTTCAGAGCAATGAGGTGAGGCTCTCGAGGGTCATGCATATGAAGACAGACCTGCTGAACTGCATATGTGTGTCCGGCTTGGTGAAAGTGAGATACTGTAAGGCACCAGCAAGACTCCGATAGGCAGTAGGATCAGCAATTGGAGCACCCACATCCTCCGACAGCTTGGCCTGAGTGTCAACAGGAGTGGAACAGGGGTTGCAGTCAGTCATCCCCGCTTGCTCTAGGATATCGAGAGTATACTGCCGCTGGTGGAGAAGAAGGCCAGAAGGACAGGGTTCAACAGTGACACCTAAGAAGTGGTGGAGCACACCCAGATCCTTCATGGCGAACTCCTCCTGCAGAGAGGCGACGATGCGCTGAAGCAAGTCCTGACTGGAGGCTGTGAGAACAATATCATCAACATAGAGCAGCATATATGCAGTC
The DNA here is from genome assembly GCA_022530915.1 of Paspalum notatum. Lineage (NCBI taxonomy): Eukaryota > Viridiplantae > Streptophyta > Magnoliopsida > Poales > Poaceae > Paspalum > Paspalum notatum. The sequence continues at coordinate 35,060,351 of CM039692.1, forward strand.
TCATCCCCTCGACGGTAAACGAATATAGGCGTGTCTGACTTGGCCTCAGTGAACCCCAAAGTCCCCAGAAATGTGGCAAACCGAGAGTACCAAGCTCGAGGAGCCTGCTTCAAGCTGTAGAGGGACTTGTTGAGCCGGCAGACCATCCCTGGATGGGCAGGATCCACAAAACCTGCTGGCTGGCTGCAGTAGACTGTCTCAGTCAGAGTGCCATGAAGAAACGCATTCTTCACGTTCAGCTGGTGCACAGGCTAGGAGCGGGAGAGAGCCAGTGAGAGAACTGTGCGCACTGTAGCAGGCTTAACCACTGGGCTGAAAGTCTCGTCATAGTCCACACCGGGGCGCTGGGTGAAGCCTCGAAGAACCCAGCGAGCCTTGTAGCGATCTAGGGTACCATCAGCTCGCCGCTTATGCGTCTAGATCCACTTGCCAGTGACCACATTGCAACCAGATGGACGTGGCATCAAGTCCAACGTCTGGTTGGCAAGAAGTGCCGCGTACTCCTCTTCCATCGCACGACGCTAGTGAGGGTTCGCTAGGGCATCACATACGGAGGAGGGCACAGGGGAGACTCGCGGCTCAGTGGCAGCAGTCGAGAGGACCCTGGGCCGAAGAACACCAGCCGCCCGCCGTGTCACCATGTGGTGAACGTGACTCGGATCCCGATGGAGGACGGGTGGGTGGTAGATCGGCGTCGTGGCTCGCGGGCTGGTCGGGGCACAGGCAAGCGGCTCCGGTGAAGCGGGCACCGCCGGTGGTGCCCGTGTCGACGGCAGCGCCGATGGAGGAGGCACCGCCGGTGGTGGCGAGGTCGACGTCGGCGCCAGACGGCGCTGGTAGACATGCACGGGTTGCGCGTAGCGCGCGGAAGGAGCCACCGGGGCTGCCGGAGACGGTGGTGCCGGCGCCGAGGACGGCACCCAGCGGCGCTGGTAGATGCGCACAGGCTAGGCGTAGCGCGCGGGAGGCGCAGGAGACGGCGCCATCGGGGCCGCGCATGGCGCCACAGGAGGCGTTGGTGCCGGGCGTGGCACAGCAGGGGGTGTCGGTGCCGCGCGTGGCGCAGGGGGGAACTCTAGGGCTACGCGTGGCAGCAGAGGACGCCAGCGGGGAACCTGCAGGACACGCAGACAATGGTGGCTGAACCACCGAGTCAGTCGGAAACAAGGTCTCCAACTCATGTTCAGAGGCTGGGGTGGAGGTGGTGGAGAAAGGGAAATCTGACTCGTCAAACACAACGTGTCGGGAGATCAGGATACGGCGAGACGTGAGGTCGAAGCAGCGGTACCCCTTGTGGTTAGGGGAGTAACCAAGAAACACACACCGAGTCGAACGGGGCGCTAGCTTGTGGTGATCTGTGGCGGAGGTGTTAGGATAACACGTACACCCGAAGACACGGAGGTGATCATAGCGAGGAGGGGTACCGAGAAGAGCGTGGTGTGGAGTGGGAGCTAGGAAAGCAGTGGAGGGTAAGCGGTTGAGCAAGTAGGTGGCGGTGTGGAGACTCTCTGCCCAGAAGTGAGTAGGAAGGGAGGCCTGGAACAGAAAGGTGCGCATGATATCGTTGGTGGTACGAATCATCCGCTCAGCCTTGCCATTCTGGGAGGAGGTATACGGAAAAGACATGCGTAGCTGGACACCCTGAGTGAGGAAGAAAGAGCGGGAGGCGTTGTTATCGAACTCACGCCCATTGTCACACTGAACGGCCTTAATGGTGAGGCCAAACTGAGTGGACACCTAGGCAAAGAAGTGGGAGATCGTGGGGAATGCCTTAGACTTAGAGAGCAAAGCAAAAGTCCAAAAATAGTGAGAGAAATCATCCAACACCACCAAATAGTACTTATAGCCAGATATGCTGAGTACAGGAGAAGTCCACAGATCACAGTGTACAAGATCAAAAATGTGATCCGCATGAGAAAAAGAAGAAGAAAAAAAAGGGAGTCTAACATGACGACCCAACTGGCACGCATGACAGAGATGCTCATTAGGAGCCCTAGTACAAGGAACATCTGCACTACGACTGAGTTGAGCCAAAACGTCGCGGCCAGGGTGACCAAAGCGGCGGTGCCAGGTAGTAGACGAAGGAGTGGCAGTGAATGCAACTGACAAAGAGGGCGAAGGAGAAGTCGAAACCGGTGCAGCGAAGCAGGAAGCCGGAGGGTGTAAAGGGGGCCCTGAGCTGTCACATCGGAGTAGAGGATGTCGGAAAGTCGAATCCTTCACAGTAAGACCAGAAGAGTCAAATTCGACAGAACATGAATTGTCAGCTGTGAATTGCCGAATAGAAAGAAGATTATGAACCATATTGGGAGCAACAAGAACATTGGGAAGGCGAAAAGAACCAGGAGCACCCGCACTACCCACTGAGGTGACAGGAAGACAAGAATCATTGCCGACCATGATGGAAGAGGGGAAAGAAGGATGGGGAGGTCGGACAGAAGAAAGAATACCAGCATCAGGCATAGTGTGGAAGAAGGCGCCCGAGTCAGCGATCCAATCGGTAGCGACTGGACGTGTTAGCCCCATGGTGCTGAAGGACTGAGCAAGTGCAGTCTGGTCCCAACCCGCAGGCCAGGTGGGTGTCGGAGGGCGAGGCAGTGCAGGCAGGGCCCAGGTCGGCGCAGACTGAGGAGGAGCGGCGCCAGCGAACATGGCCGCCGACTGGTGCTGAAAGCGAGGACCCCCCTGGGGCCTGATACGGCCACATCGAGATGCGCACTGACCATGGCTCGCTGAAGGATGGCCAGGGCACACCAATAGCAGGAGGAGGAGGCGGCGTCGGTGTACTCCCACAACCCGCGCCACCGCGCCCACTCCGACGACGACGTCCACCGCGACCCCCTCCACCACCGCTTGGCCCGTGGAGAGGAGCGCCGAGTAGAGAGGATGCCGGAGGAGCGGCAGGCGGGGCGGAGGAGCTCGGAGGAGCGGCGACGAGGGCTGTGAAGGAGGAGGGTCCCGTCGAGTGGCCCTTGGTGATCTCCTCAAGAGCGAGATCATCCCGGACCTGAAGGAAGGAGGGAAAGGGCCGCTGCCTCGCAAGCCATGTCCACAGGTGGCCGTAGCTGTCGTTGAGGCCCGCAGGACGTTGAGAACCAAGATCCGGTCCTCCACGGTCCAACCGAGGTCACTAAGAGCATCGACAATGCCCTTCATCCGCCGGCAGTACTTGCCAACGGAAAGGTCCCCCTGCGCGAAGTTGCGAAAGGCCGCGTCGAGCTGGAGAGCGCGAGTCTCGGCGTTGCCAAGGAATTGACCCTCGAGGGCCAACCAGGCTTGGCGTGCGGTTTTTCCGAGAGCTCAGACGATGTCCTGAAGATCTAGGGAGAGGGTCCCAAAGATCCAGGACATGGCGACGCTGTTGAGTCGCTGCCACGCAGGGTCCCGCGCCACGACTGATGTGTCGAGGAGGACGTGGTCGTCGAGGGCTTAGCGGCGGAGGGTGAGGAGGACCAGGTCCCGCCAGCACCCATAGGAGGACGACGCGGGGTCGAGGACGATGGGAACCAGGGCCCGGATGTTTTTGACACCCGCGGCCTGGAGGTGAAGCTGGGCGACCACCGGGTCGGCCGGATTCGGCCGGGTGCACGTCGTCGCGGACGGGGCCTGGCGAGAGGAGGTGGCGACAGTCTCAGAGTAGTCGACGGGCAGCTGGGCAGAGGAGCAGAAGAGGTAGTGCTCCACCTCGGCAACGCGGCGAGCAAGAGCCGCGGCCGCAGTGCGCTCCCGCTCCCAGACGATGGCAGCAGTGCGAACGCACTCCTGAGCCGCCGTAGCCTGTGTCTTGGCGGCGAGGAGAGCGGCGGCGAGGGCGGCATCAGCAGACGGCTGGTAGGCGGCAGTGCCGTCGGAGAGTACGAACAGCTCTAGGTGCGCCCCCGCGGTCGCAGCCGCATCACCGGTGGCAGTGGCGTTGCCACCCCCGGCTTCGGCGTCCGGAGAGGCTGCCGACGTATCACCAGGAAGGAGCGGAGGCGAGCCGTCGTGGGGAGGCGACTGCCGGGCGTCGAGGGGGTCACCGGTGCCTGCAAGAGAGAGCCAGACGGTGGGCAGCGACTCTATAGGCGCGCCGATCGGAGGAGGATCATCAGGAAGGGAGGGCCTGTGCGTCCCGGCGACGAAGGCCGTCGCGGGGGCCCACCAGTCAGGGGGCAGCCACCCAGGGAGGAGCCCCCACCGGACAAGGCCCACAGGCCAGGGACAGGCTCGCTAGGTAGGGGGACCCGCCCAGGGGGATGCCCGCTCTTGCCCCGGGCAGCAGGCGCCCTCCAGGCAGGGGGCACCCGCCCAGGGGGGTGCCCGCTCCTGCCCCGAGCAGCAGGCCCCCCGGCTGGGCGCTCGTGCCCGCACCTGCGCTAGGTAGGCCGACGGCGGCGGCGGCGACGACGCCCGCCGGGAGGGGCCCGAGACCGGGCGGCGACGGGCCGGGCAGCAGCCATCCGCGGCGGTAGTAGGGGCCGCCGGGAAGGAGGAAAGAAGGGGAAGGAAGGAGGAGGAGGTGGGGGCCGGCGGCGGCGGGTAGGCAGCTGCTGCCGGCGGCGGGCAGGGAGGGAGGGAGAGAGGATAGAGGAACCCTAGGCAAATGATACCATGTTGGAATTAGAATTGGTTGATTATTCCTAACCCTAGAAGGGTGATATATGGTCTAGTGTACATGGGCCTCCATGGGCCTAATACATGCATACTCCAACATTTCTAATCCAACCAGATCATCCCAGAGTTCTTTTGAAATCGGCCGCAATCTACTAACAAGATTATGAACGAAAACGGACACCCAGATTGTATACAGATTCTGTTTTCAATGTTGTATATATCGATGGAAAGCTAAAATCTTAATCTTTATAATCCAAATGAAATCATTCCTAAAATTCTTTGAGGTCTGCGGGAATCTATAGAATAAGATCTTGAGTTTGCAACAACACATGCACATGACACGAAAACGGATGTCTAGGTTGCATAAGGTCTCCGTTTTCGACCTTCTATATATCGATTGAAAAATGTCCCAAAATTCTTTAGAGGCCGACGGAAATCTACAGAGTAAGATTGAGTCAATAATCTATCGCGTGGTACTACACATGGAAACGAGTGCCAAAATTCACATTAAAACAAGACATTGGGAATTATACCTGTTGTAACGCAGGACATTTTTCTAGTGCCTACAAATGCAGCATCGTGCTCAAGGAAACTTTCAGGGAAGGCCAGCCCGAAAAAGATGGCACAAAATAACCCTAGAACACCCAATCCCTAGAGCACGCGCCGCAAAACCCCCAAAGACCAAGAGACGACGAAGGATAGGGGAGATCGCACCAGCAGCCACCGCTGCATCCCCGGCCCTCCTCTGCATTCCATCAAACTGATCATAAGCAAGCAGGTCAGACCAACCCAAGAACAAGACCAAAAGCAACCCGGTCACAGCGCAGGCACCCGAGTTCTCAAGGTGCCTGCGCCCGGCCCGCCTGCAGAGAAGGATTCGACGAGACGCGCTTAGCATAACGTGTGGGGAACAAAGCTACGGCGACATCTGATCGCATACGTACATAGACTAGAGCGCGGTGGTGTGAGGACCGGGGTGGGGGGGGATACCTGTCGTCTCCTCCGGCCCCTGGCCATGGGAGCCCTCGAACTGCAGCTTCTTCTTGGGCGGGCGGCTCCTCACTGCCTGTTGCTTCGTGCGAGCCATCGCCTGATGCGGCGCCAGAAGTGCGGAGCCTCGCGATCACGCGGCGCACGTCGGCGACCGACTGAATTCGAAACCCCGGGGGCTGAGGGCGCGGGGTGCGATGCGTTGGTTTGGTGGTGGTTAAAATTACCGCCTCCTCCCTCCTCCCCTAGTCCTAGTTCAGTTTTGCTGCTCCTGCTTCTAGACTTGCGCTCCCAGCATGCAGTTTGTTCCAGATTACACGGGATAAGATTAACAACCGATACCCTGAACCATTCTCTTAAGATGCGTAAATCATGACACGAGGAAGAAAAAAACTGCAGAGGCCGGAAGAAATGTGTTCCAGCAATGGTTTCAAAATGCACAGGCACAGGGTTCAGCATGTTCATCAATCTAAACTGTATCCAGAACAGAACTTTTCTAGTTTAAAAAAAAAAAAAACAGAACTTTTCTGGCCTCCCACAGCTGTGGCATGATCCGTAGATACGACAACCCTCACATCAATTTCAGGTTGGCAATTCCATAATCTGTCTACAACCGCATGTTCATCCTAGAACATGCATTCAGAATAGTAGTAGAAGGCATCAAAGGCACGCAGACTAGGCAAGAGCAACGACGCGTGTCTGATATTACTGCAATACTTGGAAACACTAGCCTGAAACAGATTCAAAACCGTGCACACCAAAATCTGGATAGTTAAGTTATGACTCCTCGCAGCCATTTCATCTGAGGATGCAACATGTTCTCTTGACAGATTAGTACTAAGTCTACGGAAGAGATTTTAAAAGCTAGATACACTGGTCTTTGGATGAAGCTACATCTACATTACACGCTTAACATGGTACGGCCAGCAACACGGATTTCGTTGTCCTGCATCGAGCAAGAAGCTTCGCAAATGCATCTATGATCGGTCTATCACCACCGCCTTCCCCCGATACGCCTTGCAAGTTGTATGTCCCTTTGCACTGCAGCATGAAGGAAAACACATTTTGAATTTCTATGAGAACAGGTGCAGGGTTAATAACAAGTTTCTTTTGCATCTTTTTACTTAGGAGAGAGAACAGGTTTTGCTTAAGTCAATCATTTTTGTGGTATGGTAAAAGACACACAAAAAAGAGAGCATCTGCTTCTGGATGCAGCAATACAGAGGATTGAAAACAGCAGTTTATTCACTTCAAAATAAAACAAATGTATATACTCTAGTTCAGAAATAAACATAAAAACAGAACCTATATGATGCTTGAGCTATCAGTATTCTTAGCCAATGTAGCATCTATACGAAGCTGAACTAAATTCTTCATAATTAAAAATTCTGGTCTGCTCTCTAAGTCATAGATGGTGTATTTACGACTCCTTGATATCTTCGTTGACAATTGAACCATAATAGCCTATTTAAAATTGAGAATTGAAATTTGCCACTTCAGATAACATCTACATAACTACATTTATCATAATCCTAAGCATACTCACCAAAGAATCTGTAGAAATGCTTTACCCACATTTCCATTAGGCGTATGAAGCAAGGGGAAAAAAGTTCATTCCATGACAAAACTTACTGAGAGTAACACGTCTGGTATGGAGGGCACACAGATTCGCCACTTCAAACAGTTCTACCAAGTGGAATTCTGTTGCCTGCAGTAGGGTGGAAAACAATCAGATGCGCACACAAAACTTGCAATCTAAGAATCTTAATTAACCAAAGCAGTTAGAAAAATGGCAAAGAATTTATCTATACAAAACTCCAGTATCAAGGTAGTGAATAAACGCGCATTCAAGTTCTATAATCATGCTATACAGGTGACAGGTTTTCCAGCATTCCGATCATCACATTCCAATAAGGCAAGCACCAATAGCAAGCAGGCTAGCGCAGGTAAAAATAAAATACAATCTACATTAAAACCAATTAATTCCCACTAGATCACATCACCCTGTCTGAAAAGGCCACAATCTGAAAAATCTGAATTAGTAATAGCACCAAACCAATTAAGCGAAAAAGGACTTCATGACAATCCATTATCGGTAGAAAATCATGTCTAACGGCATTCAAACTCTTTGATGTCACTCTATCTGAAAAGGACACAACCTGAAAATCTGAATTGGTAATAGCACCAGACCAAATTAAGTGAAAAGGACTTCATGACAACCAAGTGAACCATTTGTAGAAAATACTATCTAACGCACACTCAAGCTCTTTGATGAAGCAGATAGGTATAAAATAATGCACACGGCAAGTTTCATAACTGACCTCCTGCAGCGCAAGGAGGGCTTCAGGGGTCCAGCGTGATACTTTCCCCCTTGAGTAGAAATCAGTGATCTCCCTCACCTGCAATTTCTTTTTCAGAAGAATAATTTTATCTGCAGCCGAAACTCATTTCTGTGGAGAGAGAGGACGAGCCAAATAAAGGTACACGCTGCACCCACCAGACGGACGAAGGGCGCGAAGGGGATAAGCAGCTCGGTGGACTTCTGGTATTTCCTGATGTCCCGCAGCGCTACAGTTCCCGGCCGCCAGCGATGTGGCTTCTTCTTCCTCTGCTCCTGACGCCCCGACGTACCTGCTTCTCCAAGAAAACGTCCTAAGTGAATCGCACATATTACGAACGGTAAACAAGATAGTAAGTCCAAAATCAAAACACCCATACGATGCACTTGTAGATTAGTTCTCGTCTTGTAACATAGCAGAGGCAAATTGCATCAAGAAATTAAAGAAATCTGCCAGCACTGGGACAAGCATAAAAAAACCACTTCTTGTGCAACATTTGCAAGGAAATTGCAGCAAAAGGGTGGAAACCAAACTAAACAGTGCGCCTAAATAATGCACAAAGAAAGAAATTCCCAAACCCAGCAAAGACAATGGGAACCTCACCTCCAGCCGCTGCTCCGTCTCCAGTCCCACCGCCGTCCACTGCATTGCAAGAAAGTTAAGACCAGCCCAAAAAGAAGGCTCAAGCAACCCCCGCCGGCACTCGCCGGGGTCCCCTAGGTGCTCGCTTCGTTTGACAGAAGGAAACAGAGGCGCGCTCGGCACCGGAGCGGAGGACCGCGGCAGCGTCTGGTCGTGAAGCAGGGTGAGCGGACTTGCCTGCCGATGCCGCGCTCCCGCGCATGGAGCGCACGAACTGGAGCTTCTTCTTGGGCTGATCCTTTGCCTTCCTCACGGCCTGGTGCTTGGTGCGAGCCATTGCCGCAGCGAGGGGTTCGGCCCGAGCTCTCGTGCGGGACTGGTTGATCGGTGGATTGATTCTTCTGCGGAGAAGGGTAGGGCCGTAGGGGGTAGGAGAGGAAAGGACCGCGGCCGAAGAGTTTGCTGTTTGGGGGTTCTTGTGCGCGGTGGCTGGCATGACTTGAGTAACGGCTACCAGGGGCGTGCCGAACGTTGGGAGACGCCTGTGAGTCTCGGACACGGCACACTCACACGACTGGAAGTACAGTAGTTGTTGGCCGTCCAAATTCAAACTTTCTAAAAATGTTATCAAAAGAAACTTTCTGAAAAAAAATCCAGCTTCCTCTTAGGCTGCCCAAATCGGCCTTTTCTAAATTTCATTCCAAAAAAATTATACACCCCTGTAATTTATCCATTGTATCAAGACCCTCTTCGATATATCATATGCGCCTTATCACCAATATTATTTTATTTTATACTATTGGTGATAAGGCACATATCCTATGTATTTCTTTTAAAATATTGAAGAATCAAATATAGCTCTAGTATATGGCCAAATGAATGAACCACTAGGAGCTCATCTGAGAATTGGTTTAACTGCCCTAACTATGACGGAATATTTCCGATACGTTAATAAGCAAGACATTTTTTATTCACTGATAATATCTTACGTTTTTTTTCAAGCAGGACCGGAAGTATCCGCCTTATTAGGGAGAATGCCCTCCGCCGTGGGTTACCAACCCTCCCTTAGTGTAGAAATGAGTTCTTTGCAATAAAGAATTAATTCTACCAAAAAAAGGATCCATAACTTCAATCCAAGCAGTTCACGTACCTGCGGACGATTTGACCGACCCTGGTCCTGCCCAGCGGCGGATCTAGAAATTAAGCAAAAGGGGGGCTAAACAATGAAAGATTAATCAACAGCAAATCAGCAGCTCAACTTACAGAGTATTTGTGATCGTATACCAAAGCAAAACAAAGGGCCAGGCGATGGCAGTGATGTCTGCAGGCTGACGGAGAAACAGCCACTAGCGCTTGTGCGATGCATGCCTGTGCCAAAAACGCCCTAGCGTAGGGGTGCTACCACACCGTAAAAGCACCCATGGACCATGGTGTTGCTACACCTCGCCTCGGGATAGATTTGTTTGACTACTGGACGTCGACGGCAATGAAGATGCACGGTGTTGGATACTTTGATTAGGGATGGATTTATGGAAACTCCGTGGGGGATTAGCGGGAGTTGTGTGTTGTCGTAGGGCTGGACTAGGGCTGCAGCCCGGCAACCTCTGCCTGGAACCGCTACTGCTCCTGCCACAACATTTGCACATTTGGACGCTACTAACGTACTTTCCAGAAGATTAGCTTCCAAGGGTATCTATCATGCAGTAGATCCTTTAGATTCAACCTGCCTTGGATCGTTGTCAAAGAACATTATGAAACTGCAAAAAGAGTTAAATGAAACTTTACATTGTTACAAAGAACTTCCAACTTTAGGACATCATTGCAATTCTTGGGTTGGATGAATTATCCGAGGAGGATGGTTTAACTATAGCAAGAGCACGAAAAATCGAGCGGTTCTTATAACAACCGTTCATTGTAACAAAAGTTTTAATGGTTCTTCAGGAAAGTATGTTGGTTTTGCAGAAACAATTATAGAATTTGAACTAATTCTTTCAAGTGAATTAGATGGCCTACCCGAATAGGCTTTTTCGATGAAGCTAGTGATCGAAAGCTATAAACTTAAAAAGAGGAGAGCAAATTGACGAATAACCACTGTCTAAATTATGTGAACACTATAGAATCCAAACAGTACCTGAATCTCATAATATGACAGCCATATCCATGAGTATAAGGTACTTCGTGTATGTCCCAAAATGGAGCTACATTTAATGAAAATGTTTTAGCGTGGAGAGGTATACAAGACAGGCACCGCTGCCTTACATAGACTAGCATAGATATACATGCAACACGCACATCATGTGAAATGATCAAGCAGGTAATAGAAAGGAAAAAAAGAAAATAGAATTAAAAGGAATGAGACCTGATTGATGAGCGCCATTCCTTTCTCGTTAAAACCAAGAGAGGAAAAATAACAAGTGGGTATGGATATAAAATAAAGTGAGAAATAAAGAGAGAAAGTGGATGAAACATTTTGCATCTATGAGTTTTGGGCATTTTCACCTCTTTCCAACCTTTTCCAACATGTGCAGTGGAGCCAGCGTGAAGGGTATACCTATGTCTTTTTAGGTAAAAAAGATTTTTAAAAAACTCGATCTTTTATAGTGTAGATAGATAAACATACATTTATGGAAAGGTTTAACCATGGATATACTCGACTTTTAATCTGTCATCTTAATTTGGTCTAGAAAATACTAAATGTAGAATCCATGTATGACCTTGCTAGTTGTCGCGGAATCAACGCCAACCTTTTGGTGCGATAGCAGGAATTAGACCATCCCCAATGGATGGAGCAAATGGAATGTGTATAGTACTGTTTAGCACTGTAGCGTTTTATCGTAGATAGAAACAGAAAAGATAGTTGGAACAGTAGATGAACAGTGATAGACAATGCATTTGAACATTCCCATTGATGATAGGCTTGCATCGAATAGCCTTGCATCCATTATCCTAGAAAGAATCCATCGCAAGCACCGCAATAGAAAAATCTTGGACTTGCTCAGTATATAGGGAGCCGATCACAAAAGCAAAGCACGCACCACCGCCGCACCAGACGACTCTCGTTGCCTGTTCCGCTCCGGCCTCAGACCACATCGTCGACCTCCTTCCGCCATGGCACTCGCGGCCGGCAGAACCCTGTCCACCGTCGCGTCCGTCCTCATGGCGATGGCTGCGGCGTCCCTGCCGGCGGCGGCGGCAAACACGGACGTCGACGCGCTGACGGCCCTGCGCAAGGGCCTCCAGGACCCCGGCAACGCGCTCAGCAGCTGGAGCCCGAACCTGGTTGACCCGTGCACGTGGATCTACGTGACCTGCGACGGTGACAACCGCGTCACTCGCCTGTGAGTGATCTGCTGTAGTAAACCTCTGTGGTTCTGCCAGATCACTCCGTCATTAGTCTAAGAGAGTGTTCGGCAGTGCGTTAACGCAGCCGCAACAGTATCGGTCTTGCTTTCCCACCGTGCGATGGAGATATCTTATGGTCGATGGTCCAGAAGCTTCTCGTGCGGCAGCGTTAACGCTAGAAACGAACACTCCCTAAAATTGTTCTCTGTGAACTGCGTGTCCTGTCCTCAACAGCGATCTGGGGAACCTGAAACTGTCGGGTCCTCTGGCGCCCGAGCTGGGCCAACTGGATCGGCTGCAGTACATGTACGCTCCTGCTCTTCTGATGAGTCCATCCGCTTTACCAGATTTTACCACGTTTCTGATTTTGGCGTCCGAGGCGACAGGGCTCTCTACGGGAACGACATCCAGGGCGCGATCCCGTCGGAGCTAGGCGGCCTGGCGAGCCTTATCAGCCTGGACCTGCGCGGCAACGGCATCTCCGGACATATCCCCGCCGCGCTTGGCAACCTCAAGTCCCTCAGGATCCTGTAAGGACTCCTCATCACTGCTTATTATTCTGAAGAAGAACTCGTTCGCATGCATGCGTGACTGACTGACTGAAACTGAATGCCTGATGATCGAACGTGCGTGTGCTTCGACAAGCGCCTGAACAACAACCGCCTGACGGGGCCGATCCCCAGGGAGCTCGCCGGGCTGCCCAACCTGCAAGTAGCGTGAGTGCCTGCTGCTTGTACATCGTTGCCGGGCGCCAGTGTCTCTGCGCAGAGATCTCCGTGCCGTTGCCGTAGCGTTTATACTGTTCTTCGTTTCGTTTCGTTTCGTTTCTGCTGCAGAGACTTGTCCAGCAACGACCTCTGCGGCGCGATCCCGATGGACGGAGTGTTCGCGAACATCCCGCGCAGCAGGTAGGGTCGGACGCCGCGACCTGCAGGTCGTTGTAATATGGATGGGAACCTGAATGTGCATCTTTTGTCATCTGTTTCCTTGCAGTTTCGACGGCAACCCACGGCTGCATCAGGGGGGAGATTACGAGCCCAACTGCTAGTGACTGTCTGTCTGCCAGTATGGATGGTTAATAAGAATCAGGCGGCCGGGCAGCATGCATGTAGTAGTCGATCAGGGCGGTCAGGCTGTAGACTGCCGATGGATGGATCGATGCATCCATGGTGCAGACTGTACGTGTTCGTCCCTTTGACGAGTCGATCTTTGTTAATATCCGTCGATCAAAAAGGGATAATAGCCTTGTAAAGCTAGCTGTAATGCATGTTGCTGGTCGAGTGTTCCTCATCAGAGAACCGTCCAACAGAGAGAGGCGTCGGCGCACGTACGTACGCGTGTGCTGCATCCGCGCCCAGCACACAGGCACACAGCCCTGTGTCTGTGTGCTTTGTTTCGTGTCGGCGCGCGTGACTGACCCCTCGGCGCCGGCGGCGGCGACGACGACGGGCCAACAAGGCGGCGCGTGCTCGCTCCGGGACGGCCGCGGGCTCTCGTCCATCGCCTACTAGGACCAGGCGCGGCAAGAGCGTCCGCGTAGTTTCTATGCGCGACGTGATGGCCGAGAACCTGTGCCGCCACGTTCCATACGCTTTCTGCCGCTGCCCGCTGCACGAAATGGAACAGCACTACAGCAGGCCAGCCGGCGCAGTCGGTAGTCCAACTCCAACTGTCCAAGGATGTCCCACAGTGGCCACGATATATGTACGTGGCCATGTTTGGTTACAAGACTATACCACCTTACCGGACAACACCGTATTTTGGATGGATTTTTATCTCACATGCAGAAAATCCAATAATGTCTAGATTTTTCCTACAATCTATGTCACAATTTCATATCTAAACTATAAAAGAACGAGTTTTTTAAAAATCTTTTTTACCTACAAAGGTATAGGTATATCCCTCACGCTGATCCCCACTGCGTAGTTTGGAAAATATTAGAAAAGAAATGGAAAGGTCCAAAACCCATAGATGTAAAATGTTTCATCCACTTTCTCTCTTTATTTCTCACCTCATTTTATACTCATACCCATATGTTACTTTCCTTCTCTTGATTTTAATGAGAAAACAATGCTTTTTTTTCTTTTTATTGTGTGCTTGGTTATCTTACAACACGTGTACAGTAAACCAAACGCCCCCTAGAGCAACATACGACTGCTGTGGTGTGTGCGTGATCCGAAGTACCGAGACATGGAGGCGTGTTTGTTTGGATGGAGGCCCAATATCGGCCCGCAAACATGCAAGCAACACTACATCGTATAAAAAACGGTTTTTTTTCCTATATTTGGACGAAATATAGCGGTAGAGGAGGCCACATGCATTCAGTTAGTTGAAATGAAAAATTGATGGCACTTTCCAGGGAAAAAATTGTGACCTAGCAGTTTGGTCTTGGTTTCTTTGGCCTAGGTCCTGATTTTCGACCGAACATAATGAGCATTGATTTAAGCAGCTAAAACCATATAATTATTTTTTCTTATGTGTTGGTGCAAAACACAAGACAATAAGTTGCTCAATAAGTGTACTTGGATAAATCAATTGTACTGAACTTATATGACACAAATGATATGATGCCACTTATTTTATTTCTTGAGAGGAAAACTGGCATAATTAGCAGCTCAGCCATGGGGCTATGGATACTCTATAGCCGTCTTCAGTTGCTATTCCTTGTCTCCATCTTTATCCCCATGTCACATATTGCCCGGAGTCAGAGGCATGGTCTGATCTAATAGAAGCACGGGTGCGGTGACCCGACTTGATCTACGATCCCTACCCCTCCTTTGCTGGGAGAGAAATACATATTTCACCATTCTCAAATAGATGGCTTCACTCCTTTTGCCACCTCCAATCGTGACCAAATTAATATTTTGACTATGAATTATCCCATAATGTTTATTTTTCCATTCTACACTATTTAATTTTAATCCATTTGTTTTGTCTTTGATATATACGATAATTCTTTTAGGGTTGTTATCTCTTTAATCTCCTGGAGAAATGCCTTGCATTGTGTGAGATTGGGGTGTGCCCCATGCCTTACTTGATGCGTTGGTCATTTTAGCTTGAGGGGAAAGGTTTGGGAGCTTAAGGCAATGGTGAGGTTTAGCTTGAGATCTAGTTCAGAGGCAAGGGTTGGGAGCTCAAGGTAAGGGTGAGGGACCGTGTTATATATTGAGCTAGAGAGGTGAACAACATGGCAAGGAAATAATCAACATGGAAGGTGAGGTAGCCACTGGGATATGCTCGGTTGGAGGCGCGCCCGAGACGAGGGCTAACAACATAGTGCACAAATTTTGCGTACTGTCCCCTGCTTTAATTTATTTTTACAAATGACCTCCTCTCGAAACCAGTTGTAAATTTGACCCTTTTTGCGGGATGGACCGTGGCGTCGCAGCAACACAGGGCGCGCCGCAATATTTGTCACGTAGGAAACGTTCCGGGTGTTCTACAATCCGATAAGTCATTTGCTATGTAAAACGCTTGCACTGCGGCGCCAGACTGGGTGGCGCCGCAGGCTGTCCGTTTTGAAAAGTCATATCTTTTTCATACGACGTCAGATTGAGATGATCTTTATATGAAAATTATAGCTCTTGATGAGATCTATAACTTTGTAGTTTTGAGTTTTCTCATTTAAGCTCGTTTAGATGCTCTAAAAATTCATAACAAATTGAATTGTATTTTTCTATGGTCTCTATTTTAGAAAAATTATATTTTTTTACATTTGACGTCGGATGAAAATGATCTTTACATGAAAATTGTATCCCTCAACGAGATCTACAACTTTGTATTTTTGAGATTGTTGAAGTTTTGAGATTTCTCATTTGAGGTTGTTTAGATGCTTTAAAAATTCATAACAAATTAAACTGTATTCTGAGTAGTCTCTGTTTTAGAAAAGTACATGTGACGTCGGATAAAAACGATCTTTATATGAAAAATTGTGGCACTCAATGAGGTATACAATTTTTGTAGTTTTGAGTTTTTCTATTTAATGTATGGTCTAAGAATTCGTTATAAATCTAATTGTAATCTGCGCATTCTTTGTTTTACAAAATTGTATTTTTACATGTGACTTTATTTTTCAAAACTTTTTTTTAACTGCCACCTTATTATATCATTTTATAGTATAATCTGTACTAAAACATCATATTAAACATCATCTTATGTGATTGCTAAGGACATGCTGTGTGTGATGTGTTGGATGCAAACTGAACCATCATTTATACATCTAAATTAGTTTTAATGTTGGCTATCATAAAAATTGGATAATACAAAATATTCAAAATAAAATGTTTTCAAAATTACCCTACTGTACCATTAAAAATATATGAAAGACTAATTTTAAGTGAATAAAGTATGTTGTGTGCAACCATGTAGACGAAGTAGATATATATGTATAGGCTATGAATATTTATTTTCTATAGTTTTGTAATCATGAAAATGTTCATTTAAAAAATCATATACTAATGGAACTGCTGATATACTCCATGAAAATAAGATGTATTTCTTACTTTAGATAAAATCATAAAATTTGGTTGGTAGATTTTAACATATATGCATTGATGTATATTGTTTAATCGAGAGTATTTCATTACCCTTTATAATTCAAGGTTATGCATTTGATTTGAGATCTAAAATCTTTATGTCATAAACCATGTATTAAGAAAAAAGTGACACATTGAAGCAAAGACTTTAAACAACCATATACTCAAACATCGATACGTGACACAAATGTAAATTATGAATATGGATGCAAAATTTTTGTAGTAACATTAATTTATCAAAACCAATAGAGAATACAAGGTATCTAATAACCAGAGGTATATTAAGTTAGTAATCACACACAAACATATATATACAGAGAGGGCATGCAAAGATAAGTAATTTTGATTAGTCTACACTATAAAAGAGCGAGTTTTCTAAAAATCTTTTTTATCTATACAAAGGCATAGGTATACCTCTCACGCTGACCCCACTGCGCAGTTTGAAAAAGGTTGAAAAGTGGTGTAAAGGACCAAAATCCATAACCACTTTCTCTCTATTTCTCACCTCATTTTATACTTATACCCACCTGTTACTTTTGTTTTTTTGGTTTTAATGAGAAAGGAACGACGCTAATCAATCAGGACCCTTCCTTTTAATTCTATTTTCTTTTTTTTCTTCCTATTGTCTGCTTGATTATCTTACAACATGTGCATGTTGCACGTACATCTGTGCTAGTAGTAGATAAACTTCTAGTTAATATTGACATTTGATAAGATTATAGCTTGTATGAGAGCATATCTTGATGGACTAGTAGGGGTACCCACTTATTGATACTATCCACTTTTTTGGAATGTGGCGTATTCATGTATATCCTTCACTTCGGTTTTATTTTGAGATTTCACTTTGATGTTATTACCGGGCCATTATTGGATATGTGTGTGCACGCACTCCACCTTTGTCTAACCATGGGAGGCGGAGACAATAATATGAGGGTGCACCACGGTGGGGAAACAACATGAATATCAAACTAGAATTGTACGTAAAAGGATCAAGATGTCTAAAATGGGAGGATGAATGAAATTATTTAAGCTATGATTTTGATGGGTGTTTGAGTGTTTTTTTCAAAATTATCGTAGCACTAAACAAGGTTAGTTGTATCAATATCATTATGGGAAAAAGCATATCTAAAGGATGAAAGAAATGAGTAAAATTTTGTTTTATCCTTATGAAAGAAAAATATTACTTCCTCCGATTATTAATATGATATTTTAGTACAAATTATACTATTAAACGACATAATAACATAAGATGGTGGTGTTTATAATTTTTTTTGAAAAAATAAAGTCACACGTAAAAAGTATAATTTTCGTAAAACAGAGATCACGCAGAATACAGTTCAATATGTTATGAATTTTTAGAGCATCTAAACGACCTCAAATGAGAAAACTCAAAACTACAAAGTTGTAGATATCATTGAGGGCTACTATTTTCTGTTAAGATCATTTTTATCCTATGTCAAATGTAAAAAAATATAATTTTTCTAAAATAGAGACCACGTAAAATACAATTCAATTTGCTATGAATTTTTAGAGCATCTAAACGACCTCAAATAAGAAAACTCAAAACTACAAAGTTGTAGATCTCGTCGAGTGCTATAATTTTCATTTAAAGATCATCTCCCAACGTCGTATGAAAAAGATACGATTTTTCAAATGCGAGCCTCTGTCTACCTGTTATGGAAGGCTCAACCAACTACTTTTCGCCTGCGGCGAGCCATCTTCTCTCTCCAGGACAGCCACTCGACCTTTATGGGGCACGAGTGTCTGTCCCTATTTTCGGAGTCATACTCTTTAATAATTTACTAGTAGAGAGACACGTGCGACACGCACGTGTCAACAAAAAAAATTCACAATTGAATATAAAGTTATATCTAGATACACTTAAGTTGATTTAGAATGAGAAATGTGATGATTCTTCAGAATGTTATGATCATTAGTTAATTTTGGTGTTGCATTCATGTCGATCGCATAGTGTCTCTGATGCAAAATAATGTTTTTTTTTCAAAATCCTCTCAACTGACCAACATGATTAGCACATTATATCAGCTACCATCCTTGCACGTGCCTCTAATTTTTGGAAAAGAACGATGAAGCCTTTTTGTGCTTGATTGCTCGTATAGGCAGCAAGAAAAAGAGCTTCTAATATCATTTTAAAAGAGTTTTTCTAACTATCATGCCATGGCACATCGAATGAAGACAGATGGGATCTGCTCATATACTCCACCACCACCACCCCGTTGGCTTTGTTGCCACCGAGGACGAATAGGGGAAGAGGCGGGGACGGAGGCCTAGCATATGTGCTCGGCACTCGTCTACCATGAAGCCTCACTGCACTGCGGCCTTCAGGTGATAGTGTCGATCGAGGGGTTGCAAAGGTGGATGGAGCCTTCTATCAACAAAAGCATGCTCATGTTTAACTTCTGCTATCTGATTTAGCTTGTTTTTAGAACTAATTATTTTTGAATGGAAGTGTGTATTGGATTATTACGGTGCATACCTTATATCTTGTAAAACAATTATTTGCTCATGCATCATTTTCTGCGCACCTTCATCAACAAATGACTGTAAACTGGTTTTTAAGGGAAAAAAGATAAGCCATGAAACTTCCAATTAAACACCAAAAAGTTAAACTGAAAGGTAGGCTAATAAGATTATTTCGCAATGAAACCAGTTACTTCTTTCCAGCAGTCACACAAGACAACAAAATTAAGTTGACAATAGCCTAGAAGTAGAAGTGATTGGCAACAACACGAAAAAAAGTTAATAACAGCTTATTCTAATTATAACCAATTCAATCAGTTATTATTTGCCAACAATCACGTAAGAAAAATGAGAAAGCATAAGAATCATAGAGCACCACAATATTGATCGAAATCCTAACCTCCATAGATCTTCCAAATTTGGTTATTTCTGGATTACGATATAGTTGACTCTGCAGGACCTCTGATTCAAGGTTTTGCTTCTCTTGCAAAAAGATGGGCTTCAACAGATAATTTCTCTGAAGCAACTTGCTCCAATATTTTGATATGTTCTTCATGAAACTTAAGCCTTGGCTTGAAACTTCTTACCTCTTCTGTTGCCTTTAATTTCGCTTCCTTTTCTTGTTTCCTTCTAAAAGCAGTGACAAGGGCCACATATTGTTCCCTTCTAAAAGCAGCGACGAGGGCCACATCTTGTTCCCTTTCTTTTGAAATAACTTTGCATAAGCAAATAGTCCTAATGCAAATCAACCAGGGGCACAATGTTGCACAGTTATCAAATGCACAGCTCGGTGAAGATTAGAAGATAAGTTAAACAAAAGTTATCTTACAGGTTGTGACCAAGCATTTCAAAGGCTATACACAGATAATTTTGGCATAGGAAAATCAAGTATCTAGACAATGTGGTGTTAATCGTCAGGATTAAATTTCCGTTTAATTGCAGGCAATATTATAGTTACAGGTGTGCTGCCAATTTTCCATGCATCCAGAAAAAGCAAATACTAACCTGCAATGCAGTATATCATACCAATCTGAATACAGAGACCTCCATGATAGCCTGCTGGTAAAAGGCAGGCTAGTTTTTTATAACCTTCACTGCAACATAACTGCTAGCTTCTGCATCCGGCATTTCGCAACCTATCGAAAGGTGTGAAAAATCAAATGAACCTAATTTAATGATGTCTATGGTTTAAAAATCCTGAACTCAAATGAGAACATCAAATAGTAGTGGAGCCAGTTAAGCTTTATCATATAAAGCCCACTTACTGAAAGAAGAATCTTATCATTGTGAAATCCCAACTGTAAAAAACAATAAAGAACAATAGAAAATACCTACGGGGTTCCTTCTAAGTGTTTTCACTTCTCCACAAGGCTAACTATCCTGCAATTGGTTGAGAGAACAATTCTTACCTTTAGGATTTCAGCAGTAACAAAATTCCAAGCCAACACACTGCTAAAACATGGGCGTGGGGTGCCCGTGGTGTGTGTGCTAGAGGCCTGGGTTGGCGTGCGCCGTAGAATAAACCTGGGACGGATCCCTCTGAATAAACCATCATCCTAATTGAACAGCAAGTTTTGGTCTCAAGAGTGAATGTGAAGAGCACACGTGCTAAATGCAGATGCATAAGTACAAAGTCAGTCACTGTAGTTCTGATGTTTGTGACATACAAAATAGGAAAATAAATTGTAAGCATATAGACAAGTTCTTACATCACAGATTGCTTACAGTTGGCGAAAATAAAGGCAACTAAATACTGAGAAATGGTGACTTCAATTGACATACAACCTACAAATATTATTGACCACTAATTGGTCATTACTTACTTATGAAGCCACCAGTGATAGAATCACAGTATCTTTTCATACACTTCATGGACTCCAAATTGTCAACAGGTCTTCCTTTGATGAGCTTGTTCACCTTGTGACCTTGATGTGATGTGACAATTCAGAATGGAAATCAAGGGATGAAGCTCAATGCTAGAGTTCTGCTCCATGTAGCTCCCCCAAACCCATTGGTTTGTGACCCACGGCTATTACTGTGTGCATAGTTAAAATAGATAAATATCTGTCGTTAGCTCTTTAGAGAAAATATCTACCCAAAAAGGTTTATATAGTGCGTAGCTGTGAAATGAATATATCCTCTATTGTGTTTGTACTGTCGGCTACATGTTGTTGTGTTCAAAAGAATGGTAGTGGAGAACTTTTCACTTTGATTGGCAACAGATGGCACATAATTTCTAGAGCAACAGACTGCATTTATATCAACTAAAAGGATCAATTGCAGGAGTATGTCTTCAACAAATTTGATAGCACAAGACCACAGGTGGAGTTCATATATAAGTTATATTTTCAATGGAGAATCAATTAGTTCTGTAATTTATCTTCAGAATCAAAATTCTATTGTCCATAAAAAATATAATAACATCTCTGACCTGTTCTCAAACAGAAAACTGAAATGTTTTTTTTCTAAATCCATCAAACAAATATGAATGGTTTTTATGAATCAATGTGGTTCTTGGAGTAGGTTCCATCCTTGAGTGACCATTTGAAGCCAAACATGGTCCCAGTAAAACAACACATGTGACTTTATTCAAGGTCAAAGGAAAAAAATTATGTTTTCTTAATCATTTTGGAGAATTAAAATTTGCCAACCTTTGTTTAGTTTAACTACAAAACCTAATAAAAAATCTAGAATACCTAGATTTGCAATGCATGAACATCAGGATGCTATGCTAGCATTTTGGCAACATATAAAGGGAGAACTAACCTTGAAGTTTGGAGAAAAGCTTTGAATCAATAATAGATACCTGCATAAGAATCAAAGCAACATGAGATTCCTAGGTCCAAATCTTGTAGCTTGCAATCTTGACCAGCCTATATTGTGGAATTGGTAGGCTTAATACTATGGTAGAGAGAGAGTGTGTGGCATGTTTATGCATTGCATATGCATTGCCCCACAAGCGAACAACAGCTAGCAAGGCATGAGGTGGGGTGGGAGGATCCATATTTTCTTTTTGGTACTTCGACTTGCTACCTACATTTTGTTTGTACACCAGGTAAAAAACTAAGAGGATTGAAGCCATAACAACAAGCTTGTATGCAGTCTTACCATTTAAAGTACCAAAGATCAATGGTTTGCCTTTTTCTGATGATATGATAACCGAAGCTTTTTATTTTTCTCATTCATTTGCTTAGCGGTCATGTTTGTAAACCCTGCTCTATCCCTTTTCCTCTTATGTTCAATTGCATAACGGCTCACGGCGCTAGACTGGATGCACTTTGACCCCTACATTGAAATTATTCATTAGAAAAGATAGTTAGATAACTTCTTTTTTTCAAAGAAGTCATGAAACATTGGATCTCACAATTTACCTCCTTTGTGATAGTTTGTCTGGTCTTGAAATGGTGTGCGACCACCATCCCCGTCCTTATAACCCGTATGCCAGTTATGGTCTTTACCACAACACTGTTGACCAAAATTATTAAAACACACACAAAGCAGTTAGCGCACATGCATTCATCAAAGTAAGAGTTCCTCAAAGGAGACGGGCAGGTTATATTCCACAAACCTATTTTAATGCCGAAAACAAAAGTAAAAGTCAGTAATGTGGTTTACTTACAATAACTTTGTCACTTCATAGAAATAGTATTGCAATCTAAATATGCTTAATTGTTGGTTTTTTTTCTTGCTATACTGGTGTTTAATCAAATTGTCATAGGATCAATCTCCAAAGGAACGATAATGGGCATGCCACCTAATGCTTGTTGCGTTAATTATTGAAACTAAAGCTTAGCGTCTATATCTTTTGAGTTAATTTGTCATGCCAAATATCCAACCACAGAAGAACAATATCATATAAATTCAGATAGTGCATCTTACATGATTTGAGATGTCGATGTCGACCGTCGAAGGCATCGACCGTTGGTGGCGGCAGGCGTAGCTAGGGCGCGGGTCTGCCTGAGGTGACCATGGTGCTGGTCTATGAGCGTAAACTAATACGCATAAGAACCAGAAAAGGAACATTATAGAAATCCTTGCCTCCGCATGTTGCAACCTCTCCTAAATATTTTGTCGACCATCTTTACTGCAATGATGTTTATGCGCACGCCGCAGGGTAAAAGGCGTACATCTGCCGATGCCAGGCCGCCATCGCTGCTCCATAGGAGGAAGACAAGCGCAGGGGCTGCGCACACCGGGCTTTCGCGCAAGGACCGCGCCGATGAGAGAAAGGGAGCCGCTGCTGTGCCCCTGCTCCTCGAGGCCCTGAGCTGCTACCCTGCTGGACACCGGGTCATGTCTCCTGCGCATCCGAGAAGGCATATTCATCTCTGCAACATAAATACAATTAAATTACAACAAGAATAACTTAAACTCATCGAGGCAATACGTACAAACGTCATCGAAGCCGCAGCAGGCCGCTGAAGAGCTGGACGACGGGTTGTGTCTGCTGGACACGCTCGCCGGCGGGACACGGGTGGGGCGTCGGGAGGTGCATGGCTGGAAGCGGTCACGTGTGCGGCATCAGGCAGTCGCAGCGTCGGGCGGTCATGACGTGCGGCGCTGACGGGCGTGGCATGCGGGGGCGGTGCCGGCGGACGCGGCGTCAGGTACGCCACAGGCGGGCGGGCGTCGGTGTGTGCCGTAGGCGGCCGGGGAAGGAGCGCTGGGCGGCCGCGCCGTGGAGGCCGGCAGCGCCGCGCTGGTTGGCCATCCGGGGGCTGCGGCATGCGCGCAGCTGGCCGGGGGTGGAGCGCCGCGCGCCGTGGAGGCCAGGGGCAGTGTAGGGGCGCACGTGGGGGGCGCCGGGCGGCCGTGCCGTTTGCGCCGGTGGCCTGGGGCGAAGCGTGGGTGCGCACGCGGTCGGGGGAAGGGCTGTGGGTGGCCAAAGTCGCAACCGTTCGGGCCCCGGGTCCTACGGCACAGGGATCCTCTCGATCAAAATGGTCGTACTCGCCAGGGATCTTCTCAATCCTAAATTATCTCTTCTCAGCCTAAAACATACGGTGGGTCCACATACGGTGGGTACAGGGTAGAATTTAGGTGAGAAAAGAAAAAAGAAAATGGATGAAACATTTGGCATCTATGGGTTTTAGACCTTTTCGCCCATTTTCAACATTTTCCAAACTGCGCAGTGGGCCAGCGTGAGGGGTATAGGTTGGATTTCACAGGTAAAAAAGATTTTCACAGAACTCGCTTTTTTATAGTGTAGATTCATCGCGGCGCCACTCAGGCTGGCATGACCTGTGGCGCCGCAAGCGTTTTACGTGGTAAATGACGTGTCGGGCCACTGTAGAATACCCAGAACGGTTTCTACGTGACAAATATTGCGGTGCCATCCCCGTGGCGCCACAGTGTGTTACTGCGGTGCCATGGTCCATGGCGCCGCAAAAAAGAATCAAATTTACAGTTAGTTTCGAAAATGAGTCATTTGTTAAAATAAATTAAAACAAGGGTCATCACGCAAAATTTGTGCAACATAGTCAGAGTGACAAGCATCACAAGTCGGCTTTTTACGGCAGATAGTCGACACTAAGTTGTGCCTAATGTTTGTTGTTTGGGGGCGCATGATAACCGAGGCCTGATGTTTCGTTACCTGGCAATGTATTTTAGGGTTTCTCCAACGGTACAACTCAGCTAGCTATTTCAATTGTCATGTCAGATTTGTGCATATCTGGAGGAGAGAAGATGCAAAGAAAGAAAATAGCTAGCGCTTTGTTCCTCGCTAGCGAGGAGCACAGGTCTCAAAGCACATTTGTTACGAGATTGGATGGGAGCACGTTGCCCTGTACAGAAATGCAAAGGAGTAACATAAAAAATACAAATTGTGGGACCTATGCTATGGTTGAGAAGTGTGCTAATAGACAGAGAACTTGAGTGCTTATCTTTTATGTTAGCTCTAGTTTGAATTGAAATGATCTGAAAGACAAATAGCCAACAACTGTTGGAGACGCCCTTAGTGTCGTGTCTAGGTACATCTATAGAATATGATAATAGGAGTGAAAAAGGTTTAAAATAATCCAAACACCACCCGGGAGTGTGGCAATAAGGAAAAGTTTTAAAAAATAGCATAAGGTATGGCATGATTGAAAAATAATCATGATGTAATTGTTTGGAGTATAGCAAAATAAGGCAAAAGCTGAAAGCTGGCCGGAAGGGGCAAAACTATCTAGGGTCGGGGCTGGGGCGCTGGGCAAATCGACGGTAGATCGTCAGATGATGATCGGATCGATCTAGGGCCAGGGGCAGCTCTGTAATCTGGGGCTACGGGACCGCCCATTATATACTCTCTGCTGCTGAACCCTAACGAGCCGCCCATTCGCGCCGCCGCCGCCGCTTGCTCGCCGCACCTCCGCGCTGCTGCCCCTGCTCGTCGCGGCCCGCGGCTGCTCGATCCGATGGCTCCCACGAAGAAGTCGGTACGTACCCTAACCGCTCTCCGCTGGCCCTCTGGTCCCCCATTTCGTGGTTAATCTTTGTCCGATGGTGAATCTTTGTCCGATGGTGATTGGTTTCCCGATGGTTTTCGATCTTCTGCAGAAGAAGAGCACGGAGAGCATCAACAACAAGCTGCAGCTGGTGATGAAGAGCGGCAAGTACACGCTCGGATACAAGACCGTCCTCAAGACGCTGCGCAACTCCAAGGGTATCGGTTCCATTTCTTCTCTGCGCCGCCTTTTTCCCTTTCCGTTTCGTAGATCAGAATGGCACATTATTCTGTATTTTTATGATTCGGAGGGCGGGTGTCTGCCTGTAGGATTATTAACTGTCGCGTTGAATGGATTGGTTTATATCCTTGTGTACTGGTGGTATTTGTTTATGGACGATGTTCTTTGAGTGCGGTGCCTTCTGTAATCTGTAATGGTCATGGATGGTTAGGGATGCGGCAAATAATAGTTTCTTCTAGATCAATATGTTGGGAATAACACTTTGTTTTGTTCTATGTAGAACATGCTAGGTGTGCACACAGATTTACTATGGCCATTCGGCATTCCTCTGCTGTAGGGTTTAGAGTTTGGATTTTAGAATGGGATTGAAGTTTGGCTCTTTGGCTTCCTTGTACCTCGCCTTAGAGATGAATGCAGTTCCCTAGAACAATTCCAGCTTTCTATGATGTTCTCTTTGATTTCTTTATTTCTGGAGGACAAATGAAGGTTGAAACATTTGCTGTTTTCACCTTTTTAGCTGGGTTATTTTCTTTTGTCAATGGGATGTTTTAGTTTGTTGGTTTATGTTTGAGTAGCAACTTAGCTTTCTGCAAAAAAAAAAAAAAAAGGCTTAACATATGTGACTGTTGTATTGCTGCATTAGTTTTGAATGGGACTGAAGTTTGCCTCTTTGGCTTTATTTTACCATGCCTTTGAGATGAATGCAGCCCCTAAAACAATGCCAGCCTCTTGATTAAAGTTCCTTGTTCTAAATCTGGAAGACAGATGGAGGTTGGAATATTTGTTTACTTGCTTACTGGGCTTATTTTATCGTGTAAATACACCAAAGTAAGTGGGTTGAGTATGTTTGAGTGATGGGGTTGCCTCAGCATGCAGAATATTAGTGAAATATAGGGTATTATAATATTTCGTACTATAGTTGTTTACCAAGAACACTTCTGATTTGCTTGCTGTTAACGTTGGGCAAATGCTATTGTTTAAGCAACTGGGGAAGCTGGAGAAAAGTTGTGGTGTTGGTTTCCAAGCACATGATTCTGAGCACTAACAATCGAATTTCTCTGTTCAGGGAAGCTGATTATCCTCGCGAACAACTGCCCACCACTTAGGAAGTCTGAGATTGAGTACTATGCTATGCTGGCCAAAGTTAGTGTGCATCATTTCCATGGAAGTAAGACCACCTTCATCTTTTCTGAACTTATCTATTAAAATTTTTCTCCCTTTTAGTTAATTGGAGCTGTACCTGTCACCATTTATAAGTTTGCTAGCATAGCTTTTAACGCACCGTGTTGTTTGTCTTGCACCGTGTTGTTTGTCTTGCAGACAATGTTGATCTTGGCACCGCCTGCGGCAAGTACTACAGGGTGTGCTGCCTCAGTATCATTGACCCAGGTTTGTTTCAGTTCAAATTGCCATATCCTCTTCTGCGCCTAACCGTCACAGAGCAATTGTTACATCTTATTATGTATGCTCCAGGTGACTCGGACATCCTCACCACCGCCGCTGGTGCCCAGTGAGTGGAGAATAGCCGCAAGCTTTGTTGAGATGGAGATATAGGGGCTCAGACTTCGCTGAATGCCAATGGCTGCTTTCTTTTTAAATTTTAGTCTTTGTAATTTTGCTATGACGAGTTGATCTGCCATACGGATAGACACCTCATGGTTGTTATGTAAGGCATATCTATGGTTTTGTGTGATGAGATGAACATAAATATTCCGTTGGCTCGTGCTGTGGATCCGGATGTCAGATCAGATCAATGCGTGTGTTGATCTGGTGCTGGCTGGTTGCGTTGCCTCGTGAGCTTGGAATGATTCGTCGATCGCCTGGATTGTTTTTGCATCTTCTGAAGGCCACGCAGGTGCTGCGTTGTTTGGCTTCCATTACCTGATGATACGGCGTGCATGCATTTTCAGCTCTTGACAGCGATTCGAGATGCTGGTACGTTTTCGTACAAAAATGCCTGTACATCTGATGCTGCTGTGCCTGTCATTGGAGTCACTCTGAACATGGAACCCTGGAACGTGCACGCAAGCCGGCCGGACTCTACGACCGATGACACCGATGCACGGCGTGAGAACAGGTCAGAACCAATCGAGCGCGCAGGTTAGGTTTAGCCTTTCTATAGGTGCTCTCTCTTCGTGCTTTGACCCGCTGTGGACTGCCATGGGAAGGGAAGTTGACCTGTTCGAAAGTTCTAGCAGCCACCAACCACACACACCCGCTGCTCGCACGCCGCGTACCGCTACGCGGACCCGGTTAGCTCACCAACAATTTGTACGTTAACCAACACGTACACGAGGCCATTTTTTTCGTCATCCAGGTTTACTGTAGCTTCCTTTTTTGTCTAATTTTTATTGCCAAAATTCAGTACAGTACCGGCTTCTAGTTCTTCAGTCTTCACACGAGGTAGAAAACGTTTTCCGACAAAAACACCCATATGAATCCGCTCCCCACCCCACCGGCCTCCCAACCGAACCGGACTTGCCACGCTGGAGGCGCCCAACGCATTCCCGCTGCCGCCAGCCAATCGCGTCCCGCCGCGTGGCGCGCGTGCGTGGAAAAAACACCGCGTCCAGCCGTCCACGCTAGCTATACCGCCTCGCCTTTGCAATCAATCTACGTAATACCAGTATTCATCTCCCTGATTACTCGGCCCGCCCGACCCGAGCCCGACCCCGCCGGCATCTCGCGGAATCGCGGCGGTCAAAGCCAAGCCCACCCGGCGCCGCCGCGGTTTCCGCGGTCTCCAGCCTGAGCTCGGATCAGGGGGCGCTGTGGGCTAGGGTTCCCGAGCGAGCGAGCGAGGGAGCGCGCTGCCGTCCGGCGGCGGCGGAGGAGTAGGGGAGAGATGGACGTGTTCCTGCAGAGGCTCAAGCGGCTGGACGCGTACCCCAAGGTGAACGAGGACTTCTACAAGAGGACGCTCTCCGGCGGCATCGTCACGCTCGTCGCCGCCGTCGTCATGCTGCTCCTCTTCATCTCCGAGACCAGTAAGTGACTCTACGGCGGCCGCCGGGGGTCCGATTTGTCCTTTTTTTTTTCTTTGCTCTCGGTTTCGCCGCCTTGGTGGCCTGGCGTGGTTGTGGAATTCGAGGTGTAAGCTTGTAGAAAAAAAAAGAGAGGCTGAATTATGGGTCTCTTTTTTTGGGACTGATTGCTGCTGTCTGTTCTTCGTGATTGTGCGGCGGAAAAAAAGAGTTGGATTTCGAGAAGCTACTGTGGGTCCTTATGGTAGCTTCTAGATGAAAACATCAGAATTTTAGGCTGGCTTAGCTGTTCCGCTTTTGTAGGTACGTGGGAAGGAAGAGATCCGTGTTCTGGACTCCTGCTATGCTGAATTTTCTGTGTCGGCATTGCCACGAATCCAAATGTGTATTGCCAACGATTATTTTTTATGCTATCACTACTTTGGGCGTGATGTTTTCAAATAAGGTTGGATTTTCCGTTGCTTTCAGTTTAGTTCCTGCGGTTGTGCCAGTTTAGTGGGGGGCAAATACTCTATTGTTCCGGGAGACGCCTGGATTTATGCGCTGACGTCCCAGTTTGATCTCCTCTGGGTATATATTCCTTTTCGTGTTTGAAATTACGTGTGCAAACAGTTAGGTACTCAGGATTAGCTCTATCTTGTGGCTACTATTTATGTACCTTCAACTCCAGTGGAAGGAAAGGTTCTATTTTTAGTCTGCGTGTTTGGACTGACACAAACTTGCATCACCTTTTCCGGGGCCTGTATCAACAATAATAGGTCAATGTTGGGATGGCATCTGTCTGTAACTCTGTATAAGACATTTTGGGTAAAGATTCTTTTTGCCAAGTGTCCCTCTTAATAGCAAATCACATAACAGTCTGCCTTGAATCCGTCATAGCAGGGCTGCAGAGTTCAGATCAATATGCCAATAGAAACGGGGAATTTGTTTATTATCCTAAAATAAATACAGTTTACCTATCTGGTGTCTGTCCAAAGCAAAATGGGCCAAATAAGGCTGATGCCCAGCGCTACCACAGATGCAATTTGGACTAGTATTTTGCCTAGTTTTCTGTCTTTGGCAAATTTTATTTATTGTCCTGTCTTATAGTGACTGATCATGAAATCCATTGGGCATTTGGCAGTTCCCTTTTCCACTTTTTATATCTTTTTGAAAAACTTCACCTCATCTTGTTGCCACCTCTAAAATCTATGATCTACTCTTGTTGTTCGTCTTATTACTATTATACCATTATTGTCAAGGAATGCTATTATGTTACATGCTCTGCTTAAATAAACAGAATGAAGCATGTACAAATGACTTTTCTGTGTTTTCAGAGTCATATTTTTATTCAGCAACAGAGACTAAGTTAGTGGTGGACACATCAAGAGGAGAAAGGCTACGAGTAAACGTTAGTAGTTCGTTTCTATCAATTAAATTATGTACATGCTATTTGTTGTACTTCTATTGTTTCTATTTTAAATAGACAGACACATACATTGATTGTACTGTGGTAGTGCCTGGCAATAGTTTGTTATTGATGTCTTTTGTAATGTTAACTATTTTTGCAGTTTGATATTACTTTTCCGAGCATTCCTTGCACTCTCCTCAGCGTTGATACCACAGATATTAGTGGAGAGCAGCATCATGACATTGTACGTTCCAAAGTTATCTCACTTTGTGGTAATTTGTCAATTTATGTGTTGATTTTTCATGTAAAGGTTCCATTGTTCTTTCCCTGTAGAGGCATGACATTGAGAAGAGAAGATTAGATTTACATGGCAATGTTATTGAAGCAAGAAAAGAAGGCATTGGCGGAACAAAGGTTAGTGATGCCTGTTGCAGACTTGCAGTTACACTAGCTCATTAAAAAAATCATAGGAATTGAGTGGTTTGTTCAGTTTACTCTGGGTGTTCAGTACTGTGTGCATGCTTTTGTGACAATTATAGCAATTGTGGTGGATGAAGTATGGGTAGAATTTTCACCCTTTCTTTGAAAAATGAGCCAACCAACTTATACACCTGTGCATATTTTTGGGCCAATAGCGCACTGTACTTTGTATTTTACAAAAAAGGTTGAATTTTTTAGAGCCATCTGGAGTTTATTAAAAAAATAGAAGACTAGGCAGGAAAGCCGATAACTACCTCTACTGCATTGCTTCATCATCTTCTGCAAAGTGACAGTCTATATATACACGGCATCGTATCATAATCATATCAGTAAATTGCTTAGTTTCTTATGTCCATGTCCCTACCTCAAGTTATGCTTTCATCTATATCACTGTTGAATTTTTGCTCCTTGAAGAGCTTCTAGAGACTAGGACACTTATAGTGCTACTCCCTCTGTCCCAATTTATAGTTCGTTTGACTTTTTTGGCAAACGGTCAAACCGGCTCGTCTTATTCAAAAATTTTCACAATTATCATTTATTTTTATTGTGGTTTAGTTTAGCATATAATATACTTTAACTATGAATTAAATCTTTCTACATCTTCGCAAATATTTTGAATAAGACGAGCCGGTTTGACCGGATGCAAAAAAAATCAAACGCACTATAAATTGGAACGGAGGGAGTACAATACTGTTAGATTTGTGTCTAGCACAGAAGCATTTTCCAACCATGTTATCTTGAAGCTATTCTAATAATATCATTTATCTTCATGTTTCCTCTAGTACGTGCCAAAAGCCCAGAACTGCGACATCATGTGACTTGATTATACTTTTAGCAGTTTCATGCATATCCCTGACTAAATCTTTGCATAGATCGAGAGACCATTGCAAAAACATGGAGGAAGGCTTGACAAAGGTGAACAATATTGTGGCACATGTTATGGTGCTGAGGAGGTATGAACACCTATTTTTTTTCTTTTCATTTAATTTTATTTTAACTTATATTTAAGCAATCCTTGTCCTTGCCTTTTACCTTCTAACATCACATTGCTCTGATCTACTCATCGTTCAGTCAGATGAACAATGCTGTAATTCTTGCGAAGAAGTCAGGGAAGCATATAAGAAGAAAGGATGGGCCCTTACAAATCCTGACCTAATTGACCAGGTATATCAGCTATTCTACGAGGATCTATTTAGGGGATGTTTGGATCCTTTGCTTCAGCTTGCCAAGCCTTGATAAGCAAGCACATGTGTTTGGTAGCGTGTGAAAAATCTTGCTTTGCTAGGCTACCCTGCCTCCAAAAGCAAGGAAATCCTTGTCCAGCCAGGAGAGCCAAATCTGCTCTCCGTCGCTGGCAAAGCAAGTTGCTGGTGCACGCATGCCCACGTATCTAGTCTGCCCTTCTGACACGTAGCAGTGCAGCTGACCCTTTCGGCACTTGGTGCTATAAAAAAAAATCAAAACACAGGCAAGTAGGCAGCCACGGGCAAACACAACCAAACGCGAAGCTCGCCTTGGCTGATAACCTGGCCTCGCCTCGCTTTGCCTTGCTGGCTGGCTAGCAAAGCCTGTCAAAGGATCCAAACATGACCTTATTAGTTTTGCATTGAGCTTTTCTGATGCACAACTAGTGTACTGCTTAAGAGATCACCATCTCCTGGATGTCCTTTGCCGATATATGTTGTTTATTAGTCCATCATCTGCCTTTATTAACAGGAACCGCCATGTGCAATGCGGTGATGCCTTGGATACCTGTACTTTTTTTTTTTGTCATTTGCCTGACACTAGCTCTAGTTCAGAATGAGCCCTTATAGTTGTATTCTTCATGTGTTGGTTTCTGTTCCCTCTGGTTTTTAATGTGACGTTGTTTAGTTCAAAATCGAATGAATCAACATCGTATATTAAAGATCAGAGGGAGTAATTAGGAATGAACTTTTTTTGTGTGTGTGCGTGTGAAAATTTTCAAGTTTGCATGCACACTTTCTTTATTCCTGATATTCAATGGTATCTGTGGCTATTTTAGTGCACAAGAGAGGATTTTGTTGAGAGAGTTAAAACTCAGCAAGGTGAAGGCTGCAACGTCCATGGCTTTTTAGATGTCAGCAAAGTTGCTGGAAATTTCCACTTTGCCCCAGGCAAAGGATTTTATGAATCAAACATAGATGTGCCTGAGCTGTCGGTACTTGAAGGTGGTTTTAATGTAAGTAGGTCATGTAAATATTTTCTTCTTTAGATTAGTTTTTTAGTGTTTCTAATATAGTAATGTGTTTGCTGGTAACTTTACCAGATTACCCACAAAATAAACAAACTGTCCTTTGGGACAGAATTCCCTGGTGTTGTTAATCCACTTGATGGGTAAGTATCCATATTTAGCTTGTTGAGCATAAGATGGTGTCAATTGTTTTTCAGGCATTTCCTTATGTAATTTCTTGGAAAATTTCAATTTCTTATCCTAAAATACTTCGCAACTCATGAACACAGTGCTCAGTGGACACAGCCAGCATCAGATGGGACATACCAGTATTTCATAAAAGTGAGTCTTTCTTCATCATGTTTGTTACAGACTTACAGTTCTATGACTTAATGATGCTCTTGGTGAAGGCATTTACCTTTTCTGTGTGTGTGGATTGGTGATCCTTACGGCTTGTCTGAATATGAGCAAAACCCAAGGCCTCTTCAAACCTCTCCAATCCATGTGGATTGCATTTATCCAAACAAGGCCTTAGGGTCTCCACCGTCCCTCTTTAGTTTCAGGAAATTGTACTAATTTTCCAAAATGAGATACCCTAAGTGTCACTGATTTGCACCGCTTCATTCACTGACCATCATTGCATAAAAAAACTTACCGAGTTTCCTGTCCAGGTCGTCCCTACAATATACACTGATATAAGAGGGCACAAGATTCATTCAAACCAGGTTAGTGGAATTTATTGAATATGTACTGCTTTTTTATATTGCCTCGACACTAATACAATGCTGTTACTTTCATTTCCAGTTCTCAGTGACAGAGCATTTTAGAGATGGAAATGTTCGCCAGAAACCCCAACCTGGAGTGTTTTTCTTCTATGATTTCTCACCTATAAAGGTAAAAATGGAGATAATAATAAAATAATACATGTATAGTTTCCTATAGAGCATAAACATTTGTGCTTTCTACCCTCCAGCCTTGGCTTTTACTTTGATGATGCTCACATTTTGGCCTCAGTTCTAATTTGTTTGCCTATGTGCAGTGTACGTCAAGCGCACATTCATGTACAATTTGCACTTTCTGTTATTAGTTAGTTATACTCAGGATGGGCTAAAGGAAATCTTTTCTGTCTATAGTTGCATACATGTGAAGTTGCAGGCCGTAGTTGATGTCAACTTTAGGGCATGAAAAGTTAACAAAGTTAGTTCTACCAGTCTGTAGATGAAAAAAAATGAAGAGGTGCAGGACATGGTCCTAAGCTATTAAGATCCCTTTTTTGCCAAAAAGTTCCAAACATACCTGTGCATGCGCATCAGGAATGCTATGAGATAAATCATGAGTAATATACTATCAAGCATGTGATTGTATTAATTAATGCTCAATATTTTTCATTAGTCCATTTAGTATTGATGTAATCTTCTCAGTGAAATGTACTCATTTCAGTTCTTGCCAGTGACCCTACAAAATTGAACTGTCTGGTGTTCTGCAGGTGATATTTACAGAAGAAAATAGATCCCTACTCCACTACCTGACAAACCTTTGTGCTATAGTGGGAGGTATGAGCATTAACGGTAGTTCATGGATAGTTGATTCTGTTTTATTTTTGTATGATATCTGTTGTCAAAAGATTGCTACCTCTACAATCTTCACTCTTCAGTAAATGAAACATTTTAACCCTAAAATGTTATGGCTGAGTGCTACAGTGATTCTGACTGTCCTTTTTCTTAAACCGCAAAGCTTTAGTGGAACTTTTGACTAGTATAACCACAAAGCTCTCCACATTCTTTTGCATCCTTGAATAAATTCTTGATAACTAATCTAATCCGAGCTTTTAACTAGTGCTCATACTAAAGCTGAGATTTGGTGGAATTAGATGTCTGCATTCATAATTAGTTTCAACTCTGTGAATGTTTTTAATAAAATAGCTTTACCTACAATTTTGATATGATGGCAACTAATTTATTTGGTCTGCATGATACTCAGGTGTGTTCACTGTCTCTGGCATTATCGACTCATTCATATACCATGGACAGAAGGCGCTCAAGAAGAAAATGGAGCTTGGCAAGTACAGATGATCAACATGACAACATCGACCTTGTAGCGAGCCCTCATAGTTTGCAAGGTTTGTGGCATGTAAGGAGGGTATATATGCCTGCTGAAGATGACGACACGCCACTTACATTGCTAGGGCTGCAAGGCCATCAAACTGATGTTAGTGCACGTTAGCCGATCAGAGATTACCTGTAAAAAGACAATAGCCTCGCCTGGTGGGAATGCTTTGATGTCTATCATTGTTGACTTTGGAGCTTGGAGGTGGATAGATCACAGAATGTTTCCCCATGAAAGTTTGTTCAAGGAAACAGCTTAACTCATGGGGTGGCTCATGTCTCTAATTTTGCTCATTGGTTGCTTCTGCTCTTCTGGAAGAACTAGAACAATTCCATTTAATTATATTAATTTTCACCTAATCTTTTCCATCTGAGATGTTAAATAAACGTATACTATGGTATATTCTTCTCCCTCCATTTCAAATTATTAGTTCACTTTCGCCTTGTCCTTAGTCAGACTAATCTTTGACAAGTTTATATAAAAGGGCATTATCTATAATACCAGAAACCAGATTAGCTCTATTAAATACACCATAAAAATATGTTTTGACATCGTATTTGCATTTGATGATGTAGATATTGAAATTTGACTTAATACAAAGCTAAAACTAAGCTATAATTAGGGATTGAGTGAGTAATGATGATGGCTAGTACTACTTTCAATTCATTAGCAGCGCAGTGGGTTCAATTGTGTACATATTGGAAAAAATACCATCTATAGTTTAGGATGACGTGTTGAGCCAGGTGACACATGCCATAGATACATTGATGTGATCTTTTCTGCCCCCAACTTGTTATATTTGTGGGGGAAAACTTAGGTCCAATAAGGCTTCTCGTGCCCTTTATTTTGCATATATTTTGGAGGGATTGTTTCTCTAGGGAACAAAAGGGTTGACTTGCGCTCTTAGCAAAGTACATGTTCTATCGGTTTAAGTATGGAACCACCTCAGGATAAGATGGATAAAATAGCATTAAAGCTGATCGGATTTGCTTTGCACAGCTGCTCTCTGATGTAATCATATGTCGATCTGAACTCTGAAGAGCTGAATGGATAAGAACAAATGAAAGCAGTTTCAGAGGTGGAGGGTGTTTATTAATTCTCGGACTTTGTTTTTTCCACTGACTGATCTGCACGGGCCTGCATTATGGGAGTCAACCACTGCAAGTGGCTATTTTGTAACATCAATGTTCAGCACACTCGACCCCAGAAAAAAGGCTGCTCTGAAGAGTAAAACCAAAATCTGCCCTGCCTGCAAAATTCCTCACCGTCTTACCAAGTGACATTCTAAACTTATGTAGGATAGAAAAGGAATAGGATAGAAACAAATGAGCAATAAGGGCGTATCTTTTAGGCCAGTGCTTCTGAAAGACTGAAAGTCTCCACTTCAATCCTGAGAGGAGAGACCTTGGAAGCCCTTTCTTTAGGTAGGTTACCCTACAAAATGAATATGCTAGGATGGAATCAGGTTAACAAAACTAGTCCCAGCTGGCGAGCAGTCTATCTGGAAGCCTACAGATTTGCAGGAAGAACATTCTAAACAAGAGAGAGATAGTAGTACTGAACTAGTAACACAAGTCCCTTTATACTAAGGTAACTTCATCGTTGAACAGTTGGAACTAAGCCACAATGTAGTCATGCATTAGTCGTCCATTTGTATATTTTAAACACAATTTTCTATATTTAAAACACAACATCTCTTATTCCATATGTCAACCAGTGTTAGAACCAGAATATTCCCATTATGCAGAATATTTGCAACTTACAAGTTAACGCGTGAATGTACTATTTATTGCCTTTTCAGGGATCTGCACTTCAAACATGGGCTCTATTCAAATATTTTCAAAACTTCTGACTAATTTAGTCAAAAACAAAAGTACCCATGCCAGCTAAATACTGATAATGCTGAGGGAATAGAATTCTTTTGTAGGCAGGCTTATGAGTTACCCTTCGAAATATTTGTGTGATCTCATAATAATGGATAAGAGACGTGGACACCCTCTAAAGCGCTCATGTAAGGAATTCCATTGCCAAAGTACCTGTCTTAATGAACTTAAATAGTGAACCAATCACATGGGATTGATATTAACAAAACAATTTTTTTGGAATGAAGTCTTTAAGTTCATTAACATCGAGGATAGAGATCATTGACCAATGATAGCTGATTTGGATTAGCAGGTTCTTTTACCAAGAAGCAGGATAGATAAGAGGTACTCAGCGAAGTCAACTTCAGGAAAGCATCTTACAAGTCACAATTGTAGTTTGTAGCCTGCAACGCATTAAAAACATCCGAAGAAACACGGGAATCAAAACCAAGCGGAAGTTGTTCTCCTGCATGAATTGGTCAGCATCACATCAGTTCTTTTCATTCCACAATCCCAAAATGAATGTCATGTACCTACAGACATAATGTGCCTCTCCCTTTTCAAGCCTACTACTTTCAACTTCGCCCGTGTTTGGATCAGCAGCTAAAATTTAGCTCACGTCACATCCGATGTTTTGGTGTTAATTAGAAATATTAAATATGGTTTAATTAGAAAACTAATTACACGACCGAAGACTAAACGGCGAGCGTGTCGTTGTTTAGTTTTCATCTGTGTAATCAGTTTTATAATTAGACTATATTTAATACTTCTAATTAGCGTCAAAACATTCGATGTGACGAGAGCTAGAATTAAACAGGGCTTCATCTACGAAACTGGAAGAGGAGAATAATGTATATAAAGTGATTTTATGCATGCAGTTCTACACATGGAACATGTAATAACTTGTGTGCGGACGAGCATCTGAATATCTCAACTCTCTATGCTGCTGACACATGAGATAAATTTGCCTGTTTCACTGGAAGAGTTGTTAAAGTTGGATACATAAAAGTACCAGCTGTCAGATAGGACACCAGAGACCCCAGTCGTGAGCAACAGAGAGATTTACAATTACACTGACTTGATATGATTTCATTTCATATAACCAAATGTCACCGCTGTACAAGGAGCTAAAACAGCAGACAATAAGCACCGACAAGAGACGGTGCCTTCTCAGATATTATACAGGTGAAAAGTTCAGCTAAATGTGCAATACATAGCACCATAAGCTAGAACCTCATGAACTCAAGGTGCCTAGAAGCCATTCATCTCCAGAAGGTAGGTGCGTCTCTTCATCAGAGCCTTCACAGCCGCCTTAAATGGCCCATCGAATGCTCCATAGACAAATCCGTCGGCTTCCTTACGGCTGGTATGGCCTCCATTGCTTCCCTCGGTTGAAGGCTTGATAGCCACCAATGTAGCGCCTTGCAACGCCATACCACCAGGCAGCTCAAGATATGGAGCGTACTTGAGCTTCATGTTGCAGGCTGGGACCTGAGTCCTGTTGGAACATGCTGAGGCTGACAGCTGGTTCTCTCTAAATTCCTTCAGCTGCTCTGCCCCCATGCACAATGTACCTTGGCCATCAGAATCTGTTAGTACCAAGCTCCTAAGTGTAGGATGGTCCTTGATAATGGACCGGAGAAGATAGTGCCTCGTTGATGCCGCGATCAGAGAACTAATTGTCCAGACGACACGGAGTTTCAGCCCACCGTTGGTATAGAAAGACTCTGGCATGCTTCCATTATCCTCCAAAGATGGCTCATGCTCTCCACCACCAGGCTTGTGGTCAACCCGGGTACCCCCCAGGATCACACAATTCTGAAGTGTGCTCCCATACTCTGCCCGCCATTTCAGCAGAACTCCCTCCTCAGTGCCCACATCCCCAGAGGGGAGCTCAATACGAAGATGCCTGATGTGCGTGAAGTTCCTGAGCACCTGCGCTGGCGAGTGCTGTGAGAGCTGCGGGAACAATGGCCTCCCAGTACCATTTGGGTTGCGCATGTTGTGGAACGGCTTGATGATTGTGAAGAGCATCAGCTTCAGGAAGTGCGAGAAGATGTTCCGAGGCTTCGGCGAGGACAGGTTGAGCGTGTCCTCGGCGTCGCTGTCGACGGCCACGACGCGGTCGATCTTGACGTACACATCATGGACAAGGGAAACAAGCCCACAGAACCGCTTCGACACGGCGGAGCACCGGCCGAGCGATCGCACGTCCTCGACCTTGTTCAGGATGAGCAGGACGAGCGAATCCGGCAGGCAGTCGAACTGGTCGACCTCCAGCACCGGGTCTGCGTGGATTCGAGCCTTGGGATGCATCGTACCGCACAAAGGTCACGCCTTTCTGCCGCGCGGTGAGACCAAACGCGCCAAGAAACGCTGCTGCCAAGTAGGCAGACCTTCCCGCCTCCAAATGGCTCCCGAAATGGCAAGAACAGCCCGTCAAATCGACGCGGCTACCTGAACAGAGAACGAAACATCGTTGTAAGAACGCGGACGAGCGACTGAAGAAAAGTGGCAGAAACAGAAAGTGGTTAATTAAACCCGCATGCAGCAGAACATCCAAAGTACTAACAAAAAGGAGCCTAAATCGTGAGCTGAGGAAGGCAAATCCAAGAATGGTGTTTGTACCTCAATCACCGCCACCGCGGCCGCGGCCCAACGCAGGCGGGCAAATCGAGCTCGAAGCTGGACAGAGCCCGCGCAGAACCCGACCTCTCGCCGGAACACGCCCGGATCCGACGCCGGCGAGCACCGGAGGACGGGAAGAGCCCTGGGCCGCGACACTGCTCCCCTCCAAGAAACGAAGGGTCCTAAGGTCGCAGAATTCCACCAAACCCGCTCAGCTCCCTCAGGCAGCTAGAACAACCGAAGGCCTTCGATCTGTGATGCTTTTGCCGCGAATCCAACGAGATTAGGGTTTATGGGACGGGCAGTTGGGGATTTCCCCCCTTCTCTTTGCAATTTTTTTAGAGAGAGAGAGGGAGGGAGAGGAAGTGTTGCGATTGTGAATGCCTTTGCCTTGTCTCTCGCCCCTACCCTGTCCGACGCGGCTTTTATTAATATCGGCCTCGGAGCTTGGAGTTGGAGGGGATGGTGGCGCCGTTAAGTAACGGCTCCGTGCCGTGCAATTACGTCAGCGGTGGAACCGTGCCTGGGTTAAATTCGGTACCAGTCTTCTAATCCCTCTACCGTAATCCACTAGTATAATGTCTTTATTAAGATCTTATAAGAATTCTGTATAGTCTATATGAGACCACGGCTAACGGTGTAACCTCGCTGCTCTTTATTAAACTAAAAAACTCACTGCTCTATCAGGTCGCGATCCTCAGCAGAGTTCTTTGTCTGCGTATCCATTCCTCATTTCCTCTATTATCTGCAACAGAGAGAAAAAAAATAGAAATTAGTATTTTACAGTCTGAGAGTCCAAAATATACGTTCTGCTAGATCTAAAAAAATTAGAGTGATTGTGCACAATTTCGAGTATACGCACCTTGATAAACACTTTGCTCAAAAGGACTAGGCAGTGAGGCAGGCACAACCGTGAGCGCAGCGAAAGCTGCTATTTCGACCATCACCATAAGAGTGTGACATTTGGAGCTGAACAACATTTGTCTGTTTGTTGTGCCCTCGGGGGAAAAAAGGCGTGCCCCAGGTGCGTCCTCGTTGCAATTGTTTCTCCAGATTTACTATTCTAACTATTTTTTTTTAACATTTATGTTAAACAGTGCAAAACAGTGTATAGAAAATCTATATAAAAAATTCTATTGAACTCAGCATTGTCTGCTGCTATTCCAAACCAATGAAACTGGACCTGACACTGCGAATTTTATCTTCCCACACATGTAAAAAGGACAACGTCCCGCTGTTTCCGAAAAGAAATTTGTAAGCACGTGACTTCGATGACCGTTCCATGTATGTCCGCCTCGACGCCCGACGACGTAACGTAACGACAGAAATCAAATAACCTTTTCTTTTTTTTTACCACCGGTAACAGTGACCACACATGTCGGCCGGGGCGACATCAAAGCACCGTGACCAGTGAAGAGATCTGAGAAAACGCAGCGGGTGTAGCGACGCGCGGTGCCGTGCGTTCTGCCGGGAGCATAATGGCATGTTCAGACGGGCCTGAGGCTGACGTGTGGGCCCGCGCCGCGGCGGCTGCGCAGGCCTACCTACCAGGGAACGGCACGGCGGCACCAGCGGCCAACACGTCGACGCCGCCTCGGCGTCATTTTCGACCAGCGATTCCAATTTCCCCGGAGAGCGCTAGCAAAAGCACCGGTAACGAAATCTACCGAGAGGGCCCACGGATCTCCCCGGACGGTGAAATTAGGGTGTCGACTGTCGTCTTCTCCGATGAGCATGTAGAACTACAGATATAGAGATACTACTACCATTAATGATTTATTAGCACGAAGATGTAGAAATCCATTCCAGGAGAACGCTTCGCCTTTTTCTGATTAAAATGAATTATTAGGACATCGTTGTTTCTGAAGACTGTGTGAAGAGGCCATCGTGCGGCAGGCACTGCAGCTGCCTGTTAGAGGCGTGGAAGACACAGACGAAGTGAGATGCCCCCCTCTCGTTCGAGTCGTTCCAAAGGGATGGGGTTGCATTGCATCCCGCTCCCCACTCTGTTCCTCCTCCTTATCTAAATTCTAAACACAGTGAGTACGTACTAGTTGAAGACCGGGCACTTGCCGATTTGGAAGACAGTGTCGTCGACCACCCAGCCTATCACTGGCCCCACTCATTCGATCAACAAAAAAAAAAAATCTCATGCTGCATCAGACGAGAGGAGACGAGACGCGGACCGGTGCGCATCCGTCCTCGGCAAGCTTGCGTGGCCACCTGGCCGAAGAAGAACGCTGGCGCGGCGGCGGCTTAGCTGTCCGTTTCTGCCAATCGCCAAACGCTGCGTGGCCACTGGCCTGCCGTCCGACGGTGGAGTGGGGGCCGGGGGACGGCTCGATGGCCTGCGAAGCTCGCTGGAATGGATGGAGCCTTGCGCCTGCTTGGGTCGTGTGATGCCGCCGGCCCGTGCCTTGTTTCGGCGCCGGCAGGTCCAGGTTTTCTGGCCAGGAATACACGCACAGCAAGAGTGTGACACGATGGTTTCAAGGTTGCTGGGGGGCCGTGGCTGGGTAGGTGGGTCGTGGGTGGAGGTTGCTGTTTTTACTTTTTTTTTTGTTACTGCTGATTTCAGGTATGGTTACTGCAGACATGGTGCCAGCCTGCCAGGGGCATTGCAACCCCGGCCAGGAGGCTGCAGGCCTGCAGCAGGATGACAGGGTGGTGGGGGTGGACCCGGTGGAGAGCGGAGATATTTGCGCGTGCCGCGTCTGATTCTGACATCGCGGCCCCACGATCTCGTTTTTTTTGACGTCTCTCATCTGAGTACAGCTGTAGTATCTGTTCATGTACTACACATCACTATATACGCACACCACACTCACATCTACCCGTACACAACCAGACCTAAAACTACTCTCATCTGAGTACAGCTGTAGTATCTGTTCATGTACTACACACACCACTACACACGCACACTACACTCACACATACCCATACACAATCAGACCTACAACTACACATAGATATGAAAGCTATCCATACACAATCAGATCTATAACTACACATAGATATGAAAGCCGCGTCCCTAGTGAGATCACCGAAACACCACTACACACGCATACCACACTCACACCTACTCGTACACAACCAGACATACAAAACCGCTCCGCACACGACGGGCACATCGTGGACCGGAGGCTCGCAGCCACGAGGCTTACCACTGGGCTATCGCCCGGTTCCCCCCACGATCTCGGTTGACGAACAGAAAATGCGTGCTCATCACTGAAGCCACCGATGGTATGACTGAAGACTGAGAGCAAGCCGCGGCAACCGGTGGCGGCGGCGCATGCGGTTCCGTTCATGATCCCCCGGCGGGCCTTGCTTCACCGGTTGGCTGGTCCGGCAGCCCCCATGCGGATGAAGGTCACTCCGTCCATACACACTGGTGGCTACTACTCGTGTTTTTTACGTGCTCCGTACTTGGGTTGGGGGTGTCTGTTCTGTCTGATGGAAACCGCGGCCTCTTCTGTTGCCCCGTGAATCGTCATCTTTCCAACCAGTCCGCCCTCCTCTCCTCTCCACGAGACCACGCCTAGCTTGGGGAGTTGGGAACGCAAGGCAGGAGCCTCATGGCATGTGGGAATGTGGGATCATGGACGATAATAACGATACGACCCTCCTGCGCCGCGACAAGGAGGCGTGACAAAATTTCCCCGGGCAGGCGCACACACACGTACCCAACCTCCTGTGCGGCACGGCAGCGGCGTCCACCGTACCTGGATGGATGCACGGTTTATTATATTGTTTTATTTATTTATTTATTTATAGGCGGTTTCGGCAGCTGTATCTCCTTGAACCGTGTGACTTGTGCAGGGAAAGGTTTTGGCATCTGCAGCGATCGACGGCGCGCGCTGATTTGCTGAAGCTACCCAGGTGGACAGATGCGTAGCCGAGCTACTACGCCACCATTTTCGTTGGCGCTGTGCTATGCTTCCAAGTTGGGAGAGAGCTAGCTGGACAAGAGTTTCGACGTTCCAACTCCAGCTGAACTGGGAACTGCGAAACCGCGGGAAGTGCATGCAGGCCCACAACACTGCCACGAGCGATGCAGAAACCGGGGAGGAAAACGTAAACCGTAGTACCTGCAGATATGAAGCAGTACTGTAAAACACAATCAAGTGCCGCCTGCCTGCAAGTGCTCACTGTTCAGACTTGTAGAATCTGATCCTTTTCACAGTACTACACGGCTGCTACACGCAAGAATGTACAGCACAACAGTACGTACTATGCTCTGAACTGTGCAAATGTACGTGAACACAGGAAACAAA
The DNA here is from genome assembly GCA_022530915.1 of Paspalum notatum. Lineage (NCBI taxonomy): Eukaryota > Viridiplantae > Streptophyta > Magnoliopsida > Poales > Poaceae > Paspalum > Paspalum notatum. Next base: position 35,103,793 of record CM039692.1, read on the forward strand.
CATTAGAAGCCGATCCCCACGTCGTCCGAGCGCTCGCTCCCAGTCCCAGGGCGCGCGGCGTCGCCGTCGTGTTCCTGGCCGAGCGGGCTGGGCGACTCGCGCACCCCGCGGATGTAGCTCCGGACGAGCTCGTTCTGCTCCTGGTCGCCCACCGAAGAGACCGTGTCGCACTCGGACACGGCGCTCAGCCTCGACACGCTCCTGTCGCTGAACTGCCGCTGCAACTGGACGCCGCCGGCGCCCGTCTCCTCGAGGCCGCCCAACTCCTCGAGGACGAAGCAGGGCTTGAACCGCGGCGGCCTGCTGCCGAGGCTGAAGCTCTCGTGCCTCCTGAAGAGCGCGTCCTGGCGCCTCGCCGGCTCCGGGGGCTCCTCCGGACTATGATGAGGCGCCGGGTGGTCGCTGTCGTCGCCTGACTGCTCGGTGAGGAGGAAGTCGAAGGGGTTCTTTCGTGGGTGCAGGACGGGAGGCGCCGAGCCCGGGATGTCTGCATCGTCGGCGAACGGGTTCGTCCTTCGCGCGGAAGAGATTGCGATGGGCTGGACCTGCGGACGGAAGCGCGACAGGTCGTCTGCGGCGCAGCCCGTGCCGTCGAGCTCGAACCGTATGTTCTTCCTCGATTTCCTCCGCACCATCAGTACCTCCAGCCGGCGGTTCCGCTCCGTCTCGGAGTACCCGAGATCCATGACGTTCTTCTCCTCGTCGTCAGCTGTCCACAGAAACGCAGGCTCGGTTCCAGCATCCTTGTTCTGCTCACCGTCGTCTTTGGCATTGCTACTGTCAGCCGCTTCATTGCTACCGCTCTCAGGTCGAGAGTCCAGAGAGGAGATGTTGGAACGATTTCCTGAACCATCATTAGTAATGTGGTCAGGACAAGAGCAACCAGCACCCAAAAGAGGCTTCATCTCGGTCTCGGTCTTGTCAAGCACCGGAGCAGTGTCGGCCAAAGAAACATCAGGACAGTGTCCCTCTGCATTATCATGACCACAACCTGATGAATCATCATGCCTGTCAGCTCCAGCGAATGGTGAGCACAAAGGATGGTCTAATAACTGGTCCACAGCAGAATCAATGGCCTCGATCTTTATATCAGTGAGCTTCTTCCTCTGGCGCACGGAAAAAGCACGACCCCATTTGCATTTACCTGCGGCTCCATCAGCAGCCTTATGTTCCGAAACATCTGCCACCTCACTACTTTGTGCATCTGTGGGTACTCTCCCTTGGTCTGTCTCTTTTCCATCATCGAACAAAATGGCGTGCCCATCGCCCTTATACTTGCTCAAAAATGCATCTCCAGACTCATTGTCAGCATTAGCCTTCATGCCTTCCTCCACAGCAACTTTTTGCTTCAGCGAAGGAACAGAAGTGGGGATCTTTTCAAGCCTGTCGTCCTCTTGGTAAGATCGGTTCAGAAGAGGAACATTCTCATCCAGATCAGCATGATTGTTACATCCTCTTCTGCCAAAACTTGACTCCCCGATTATACTATCCTTAAATATAGCCACTGGAAATCTCTTCTGTTGTGCTTCAATATGAACATTTCTAGGAGAACTCCCAAACTCAGGAGCTGAATTTTTTTCGGTAGCACTCATGTCCTCATGGATCTCCGGACGGTGTGCGCTCCCACAGCTTAGAAGCACACCAAGCAGAAGGGCGGTGCATATAATCACAGGAGAAGTGGAAACAAGGAAAGCGAAGAAACCCGGAGAAGTCTTGTAGAGCAGGTAGAGCAGCAGCACTAGACTGAATAGAGCCCGATATTCAGAAAAATATCTCCAGCTTGTTTTGATAAAACACCTTATAGCATTCTTGATGCTGCACAGAGCATCCTGCCTTGCCTCACTGCCCATGGCCTTCCCTCTCTCAGTTGCCTGCACTGATCCAGCACAAGAAAACACACAAGCAACAGTCACTCTCCAATGAATTTGACCTACGATGCACCGATACTGGATACTGATACTCCGATACGGCGATACGGCGGCTACGAAAAATAAAAATACTCCGATATTCCAAGTATATAAAAAATTAATAAATAAAAATAACAATGAAGATAATTAAAAATAACATGGTTCAATAATACATTTCAGACAACATATAGTACTTTGTTCTTGCAATAAAGTTCTAAAGAGAAATGACTAATAATATGAGATTGCAAGTAACATTTAGCTGCATGGCCAGACTAAATGAAACTTGATGACTAATAAAGTTCTAAAGTATCGATGAGGTATCGAAATGTATCGAGTAAGTATCGGGATTAATTTTATTTATTTTTTTGCCTTTATTTTCTGATACTTTTCCGATACAGTATCGAAGGAGTATCGAAGTATCCGATACGTATCGAGATACTGATACTGTACTTCGGTGCAGTATCGGTGCATCGTAGAATTTGACAGGCTACACAACAAATGAAGCAGACTACTACTTATCAGGATTCATTGGTTTGTCTTATCAAGCTGTCCTAAGTTTAACCAGATTTATAGGGGAGCATTAACTTCTACCGTATCAAAGTACTAGTAAACTATAAAAATTTATTTTATATTGGATCTAATGATACTTATTTTTGACATATATATGGTAAATATTTGTTCTTTTCTATAAACTTGGTTTTTTTTTTGTCGAATACGCAGGAGAGCTGCGTATCTTTGTTAATAGAAGAAAATTGTTAACAAAACACAACGACCAGTGACTGGCCCGCCCCGTCCGGGGAATAACAAAGAGCTAATTACTCACGCAGGAGACGACCCAAGTTGGTGGCTCCGGCGCTAACCCAATCGCCAGCCGTACGATCTACAACTCCTAACACAACATTGACCATCGACGCGTCCCCTCGAAAGCACCTAGCATTGCGTTCTTTCCACACGATCCACGTCACCAAGGCAAATAAGCTGTCGGCCCCTTTCCTGAGGTAAGCCGGCCATAGGCTACTCACCCGCTGCCACCAGGCAATAATGGAATCGCATCCCACGATTGGAGAACAGCTCCGGCCGCGCTTCGCTAGAACCCCCTCCCACACTTGCCGTGTGAAGGAGCATCCAAAGAACAGGTGATCACCGGTCTCTTCCTCTGTGCCGCAGAGGTAGCACAAGGCGTTCACTTGCAGCCCGTGGCGACGCCTCCGATCAGCCGTCCAGTGGCGTCGTCGCCACGCTAGCCATAGGAAGATTTTTACGCGTAGGGGAGCCCAGATCTTCCAAAGTGCAGCAACTTCGGGAAAGCATGTAGAGCCCTCGTGAAGCAATTGGTACGTCGACTTAACTGGTTAGATAACTTGACTCGACAATCTTAAAAAATCTTTATATTCTGAGCCGGAGGGACAAAGTATTCATCCGCCTCCGACATTCGTGATGCCTAACTTCAAGCAGAGGAAGAACATGTTAGATGGACCATAAATGCCAACGGAAATACGGGTACACCAGCTGTGCCCAACGACAAGTGCAGACCCCAAGTTTACGTAGTACTATACTAGAGTAAATTTCCAAAATCGGTCAGTGCAGCGGCATCATTAGTGATCCAGGTCATTGACAATTCGACACATCGCCTACAATGCTGCAGATGCGATCAGACAGCATAGCGATCGATCGTACCTTTATTAGGCAGCCGGTGATCCGATCCGGAGGTCGGGGATCTGAGGAGCGCGAAGCGCCGCGCCACGCGGGGCGGGGGCACAGCGAGGCGAACGTCACCGGCGACGGCCGCAGGCAGCGCCAGAAGCCGGAAGAAGATTGAAAACCAAGGGCGGGAGGGAGGGAGATCCGACGATCGCCCCGGTTAAATCGCCGTCGGGGGCAGAGGCAGCCACCACCGTAGCAGGACGGGAAGGGGCTTAGGCCGCCGCACGCCGCTGGCGCGCCTCCAGCAGCTGCAGTGCGGCGGGGCGGCAATGGCGGGTGGCCGAGTCGAAAGAAGGGAACAGAACAGGAGGTCAGGAGCACAGACAGCATCAGAGAGATCAATGGAGTGGGGGGAGGTGGCTGGCAGCGGCGGGACCCTCGAGCCAGCCGCTCGGGGGTCGGTGGCACGTGCGCCCATCCACGGCGGCCGCGGGACGGGAGCGGGAGGGCAGGCAGCGGGGGAGGTGGGGTTGTTTTCCCGCGTGTCTGGTCTGGTCCGGCGTGGGCGGGTGGTGGTGGGCTGGTGGCCTGGTGGGGTTGGGGGATCCCCCGGCCCCGCCGACCTGACCATCTGGTGTGCTGCACTGCAGGCTTTCGGATCTCGGAATTCAGGGGAGGGTGTGTGTGGATCATGGACGGTGCCGAAAAGCGTCTTTCCGGGGCTCCCAATTCATCTTTGGTGGTGCGGATGATGGCCACAGCTCACATCCGATGTTGATGGCTTGATGCACCGGACCGGCTTTACGAAGGGACATCAAGAGCCCTGCCTTTCTCAAGCCAACCATAAAAAAATCAGTGTGTGCCGTTTGCCTCTTTGACCCAGCTGCAGATCAGTGGTAGCATTCTCACGTAGACACCAGGCTGGAAAGCCATGGCACTGGGAGCGGAATAGTTGAATAGTGGATCATCAAGCTCAAATTATTGTTCTCTCTCAATATTGGCCTTGTGAAAACTGTGCTAAAAATCACAAGGGTAGTGCGTGTCGATCAGAGACTGATCTCGACACTGAATTAAGGTATTTGTACAATATCTTGTTTGCTCTTAGGATAACACGCGGCCAGGTAGGAGGCGCACGTAATATGCCATGTATGTGTACACCATCTCATTCCTCTAGCAAAACCTAATATGCCTATTTCCCGCGCATACAAAAACCTGGCGCAGCGAAGAGGGCCAAGAATTACACAAAAGAATAGAAGAACAAAACGCCTACTTAAATCTGTATGACACCTCTAAAGCATAACCACATGGATCGGATCCATCATCTGTACACATACTCATCTGACTGTATGATCCTAAGAAGCTCTCGCAGGTTACCAAACACGTGCCTTCCACAGCTCTCCGCTCCAATATAGTTCAGAAGCTGCTCCGTATCCTAACCATCCACGTATAAACTAGGTCAAACAAGGATTGCAGCAGCAAAGAACAAGAAAAACTAGCAGCTAGAACACAAAATTCAGAGGGAAATACACACCTTGTGTAACAAGTAAATGGCATAGGAGGCCGCAGTGTTGTCGTCTTCTGGGCATTCCAGGAAAAGGGGGTAATCGGTTAGTGCTGACTCAGTGTTGTTCCTGCTCAGGTGTTCTGCTGAAGCAGACGATGCTGTTTCAGCCCAGGGCAAACGATCACTCACATAAGATCGAGATCCTCCAAAGCGCAAAGGATATCGGAGGGGGACATCAAGATAGGAGGCTATGAGCAAGACTGCCTACAGCAAATAAACAAGATAAGCAACTAGTGATTCCAACACTTGCGATGGCATAAGTATCAACCAAGAAGTTAACACTGAGAAAAAATTGCATTCCTATCATTATTTTATGATCCATAGATATTTGATATTGTAATTTGTGATAACGTGGAAATTTGCAAGGGATAAAAGGCTTAAGTTATAGTATCATTCGAAGCTAATGTATGAAAACTAAAAGTTCTTGCATTGGTCTTTTCTACAATTTACATGATATAGCATATCATGGGATCGAAAAGCTTTGATGATAAAAGGATTAGTTGTGTAGCCATAGTAGGTGCTGTAGGATGCTATGGCAAAATGTGTACCCAATGACAGCCAAGGTTAAAAAGCAAAATTTGTTTGATGTTTTCTCCCATAAGCATGATATAAGACCAGTTAGTTTGGGATATTATTTAATCTACACAAGAAGAAATTGCATTAATCCTTACTAGCAAAAACGATATCCAGTAGACAAACTTACATGTGCTGCATAACCCAGAACAGCCGAAGACCTCTGAAGATCCTTGTCACTGTAATTCTTTTGCTTTCTTTTTGGTTTCATGAATTGCCAGCCAAACACTGTCAAAGCATGTACTTGTGGTGATATCATAACGCTAGGTGAGTGAGTTTCATTTGTTCCTGAAACTGTTCTAGTTTCGTCTGAAACTGTTCCACTCTCCCCTGAAAAATGTTGTGTCATCTTATCATATATGGTTTCAAAAGATGATACAACCATCCAAGAATAATTTTTCTAGTAATTTCTATTGTCTATTACAATGCATTGTACACATGTTAACCACTGATCCTGAATAGAAATATCAAAAAAAAGTTTTATCATAATTGAGATGGAAATTTCAATGAATGTGAATGGTTTTTAAGCAGCAGCAACTGAACCAAAGCCTTAAGGCATGGATGGCAAGGAGGTCAGAGCCAGAGGAGAGAAACAAATTGCAGAAAGAACACTGAGTAAACATTAGGGTTTTTTTTGTAGATAATGAAGCGTTAGGTTGTGAACTAGAAAATGTAAACACTGCCACTCCATCATAACATGGAAAATATCAACCAACAGAGGAAACTGTCTAGATCGCCTCAAAGAGTTAACAGATAGTGGCTATTTTCTAGACAAAGGAAATAGGTCATAGTAGTAATGCTTTTTCTTCCGAAGGGACGTTTGACACCAAAGTCATGCATTTCATATTGAACATTGTTCATCAGGAGAGGCTCAAGAGGAATGCATTCTCACCGTTAGTATCGGAATGGGGGTTTTCTGCATGCCGTGGCAGATCATGGAAGACCCTTACAGGGTACAAGGCAGCGACCTGGGCAACCATGCACTGCTGCCTCGTCCTAAGCAGCCTCTGTAGATCGTCAAGTCTGGCCTTGTCTCCAGACAAGGTCTCCTTCGCTTCCTGCAATCATCAATCATGAGACACCCTAATAAAGGGTGAAATGCAGGTACCCCCAATCCAATGGCGCAGTCCAATGCCTGATCCCTCAGATTACCTGCACTCGCCGGTGCGCTGCGGTGAGGGCCCTGGACAGCGGCAGCACCCGCTCGATCTGCTCCTGCACCCGCTCCTTCCCGCGCTGGACGCCCCCCGCCGCGCGCCTCCTGCCGACGACAGCCTCCTCGGCGCGCGCACGGTGGAGCCCCACCCTCCGCCTCAGCTCGTCCAGCGCCTCCGCCTGCCGCAGCGCCTCCCTCCGCGCCTGCACGAGCGCCGAAAACCACAACACGTCAAACAGTTTCAAAACCCCACGCCGCGCCTAATCGCCCACCCTGCACCCACCTCAAGCGCGGCCTCGATGCGGCGGGCCAGCGCCGCCCGCTCCTCGGCCGCGGCCGCCAGCGCCGCCGCCCGGCCCCGCAGCTCCCGCCACGCGATCGCCGCCGCCGCCGCCGCCTCCTCCTCCTCCCCCGCCGCCGGTGCCGCCGCCACCCCGGCGCCCCGAACGGGCGGGCACGGATTCCCCACCCGAACCGCCGGGCTCATCGCGGCCGTATGGCCGCAGCGTAGCCCATGGCTGTCCTCTCCCGGAGCCGGTGACGGCGGCGTCCGTCGAGACCGAGAGTGGCTCGAGAGCCAGGCCGCTGAACGAACGCCTACTGGAAAAGCGGTAACAGCCGTCGGAAAAAGCTAAAGCGGGGGTTGGCCGCGGCCCCGGCCCGGGTTGGGGCGGGGATGGAATCGAATCGGTGGCGGTGGCGTTGCGGGGGGCGCAAGCGAGCGGTTGGTTGGTAGGATGGCGAGCGCGGTGCCGATGCGTGGGTTTTCTTCCGGCCGGTTTGAGAATTTGTCTCGGCGACGCAACGCGACGCGGACGAGGCAACCAAACCAACCAACCAGGCAGCCAGGCCGGCCGCGGGACGGGGACCAGGGCTCGGCTCGTGTACGCGCGAGCGGGCACTGCGGATCTGGCCGTTACGGTCTACCAACCACGTCCGCTGTTCTTGTTGCCGTCCAGAACAGAAGTGCGTCTCCTCTGCTGCCTCCTGGCCTGGGTCCTCCTGGCTCTCCGGTTGATGGCATGATCACGATGATGGTGATGATGCGAGACGGGCAGGCCGCGGGCCACCGGACATGCAAGCGCTGCTGCGTCGACGCCGACGGCCACGCGGCTGGAGCCTGGAGCTGCCGAGATGCGGATTTCCCCTCGTACATTCGGCCGTCGTTCTCAAGTGACACCAGCAGATCCACCCCAACAAACGCAAGCAACAGCGAGCGGCGTGCCGGACGGAGCCAGACACGCCAATTCACGGGTACACAAAAGGGCGGCCCGGGAGACGCTGGTCGCCGGTTCAGCATCAGAAGCTTTCTTGCCATTTGCCACCCTAGAGCTGGCTTTTGTCTTCATGCGCCGGCCGCCGGCGCCCACGCTGAAATTGTGCCCCCAAACTGCATCCATTTCTCCACTCCCTGGCCTGCATTCGTCTCCTGAGTTTAGGCCACAATGCAGCACAAGACAAAAAGGGCAAGGGAAACACAGCAATGGAGTCAAAAGCAGCACAATCCTAAACCAGGACATTTTACATGACAGAATCTAAAAGAGTCTCGTCTAACAACCAGACCAGGCCAGGCGTCCAGCGCTAACAGGGCTAGTGAGCTACAAAAGCCAGTGCAATTGGTAGACGGCATTGGCAGCAGCAACACATCAATCCATATAAACATCAGAGCAAATGGTTGGGGGGCAACGGCCACCAGGAGACAAGTGTGGCATACATACGACAACAGAAATCCTACAGTTCGACGATAATTTACTGTCTTCACAGTTCACGTCGCCTAATGGCATCTGTCATGTCATCCTTGGTTGTAATTCCAAATAGCGCAAACTTGGGGTGGTAGAAGGATCTACAAAGGAAATATCAGCAAAACAGAAGATGTCAGGAGGATTTCACCCCACCCACAAAGGACACAAGGTTACAATGGAAATGTAATATTGTAATGATGGCCAAAAACGAGACAAGTGTGCAGCATTTTCCACTAAACAAAGAAAACAGGGGAGTTTAACCTATCATCCCGTTATACTGTTATACATGCATCTCCAAAATTAACTTGCACTCCATAATTTAAATACAAAAGAAGAACTAGTACTAACGGAAGATAAATGATTCATTCTATGATATATATGTACATAAGAAGTCGGAGGATAACAATTAACAGCTGTAATGAGCCCAGAAAACTAAGCATTTAGGAAAAAACATGTCATGTAAAATCAGCATTTCTTGTGTGATGTGCGGCAGCCAGCTTTGTTTTGGGAGCATGAAAAAAATCCAAAATTGTTCAGTTTACTCTATCTTGTTCTTCTCAGCAGGAAAATTACCAAAATATTCTGACAGATGATAAATCAAAAGATAGATACATAGAGATATTACAGTTGGTAAAGAAGCTCATGTTTTTGCTTCTTCTAACATCCTTTGAGTTTCATATTGGAATTTTTAAAAGTTGCTACAAGCCGACATCCCATATGCTGCACGATTTTCCATAATGGGCAGGTTCCACTATATATGTTACTCGTTGACTCGTTGTGTCAATCAAAGGAAATAAATATATACATCATGAAAGGAAGAAGCCAGAAAAGAACCATACCTGGGAGGAGGTGGCTTGCATGATTAACCGCAAGAAGAAAGTCTCTCAACATTATCAAAACAGTCCCCGACAGTTTTGTGATCCACACATGCAGTTCTTAGTTCTACGGGAACCTGAACCACTAGACTCAGCTCCAACAACACCATAGTCATAAGTCAATTCTGTCATGGGAGGAATATGCTTCAGTGCAAAGAACATTATATGTGGGTGCCTGTCATCTCCATGGTCATATTGAACCGGTTGCCAGAAGACATTGGGCGAGCAACTATGGTTCATGAAACGTGAAACATTTCCCATGGTTTTTGCACTTATCTTGATGGGCAGTGGCTCAAATTCATCAGCGGATACATAAGTGCTATCCTCACCTATCAGTTCAGGACCAAAGTTCCATTTTAAAGTTTTCTCACCAGGACATACAGTCTGAAAAATGTAATCATCTTCACTATCATCCAAATTAACTTTGAGCTCATCGATAACCTCACCAGCATACTCACATATAAATGAACCCGCACGAATAGGATCCCAGCAGCGAAGACCCCAGCCTCGATCTGTGGTCCTAAAGACCTCAAAATGTAGCCTGGCCCCCTTTTGGGTCACTCTGTTCCGGCAATTTGTAGAACAGCTGCAAGAATCGCCACATTCATAGACAATCGGTTTGCGGCACGACAACAATCCTGATGAACTGTAAGGCAAATCGCCTCCATTATGTTGCCCACAAGAACAACTGGCATCACCAGGTAGGCAAACACTTTGGCATCCGCAGCCCTGTAACTTTTTCATAGAACTGAGGGGCTTCAAGTATTTAACCTCATTAATATAGGTGAACTGTCCAGGTCCTTTCTCATGGTCAACCTCATTCACAAGACAAACTGGCACAGCTTCAGCATTAGATGACAGATCAGCTAGTAGAACCCTGCCTCTGGTATCAGGATTCTCTACCCATTTCTGGGTCATCTTCCATATTGCAGCCCCATCACGCTGTCCAGGTTCACGCATTAGTTTGTACTTAAAGCAATTGATCCCAGACCTTGTTCTCTCCTTCCAGGACTCATGAATCTTGTAGAGGCCATCATAAATGTAAACTTTCCCAGTTAAGCAAAATGGATCTTTGAAGCCCCGTACAACCCTTATCACATTTTGCCTGTGCAAACTCCTCTCAAGAGCTAGGTTACCCCTCTCAAGTTTCTGGTCTTGCTTCTCTTCAGTATTTCTACTATTCCCCCCTTGACCACTGTACACCAGAACATCTGTGTCATCATCCTCATTCTCATAACCGCCTGCAGAGACAATACATATCGCTACAGAATCCTCACCATTTTCAAATTTAGTGGTCATGTAATCAATGCCTCCCATACTAGGTGCATGCAACCCAATGATACACAGCTCCATCCTGAAATAGAAAATATCCCCTATTTCAACTCCAGGGACAGCTCCTACCCTCTTGCCCGAATTGGCCCTGATGTTACTGGCCATCATGATAGCGCCAGCCTTCAGGTCTGCGCGTCTGCTAGCGTCCTGTGTTTCATCCACCTGCAGATGTCTCCGCCGGAGTGCCTCAAAAGTCATGTGAACTGCTTCCACAGTCTCCCTGGGATCGGACGTAGATGGCAGAAAGGCAAGCTCCTTGCCAGCAACAAAATTCTTGTATGCGGGTTTAGGGCGCTTTACCTTACCATTTGAGCTATTAGCGCCAGAACCAGGAGGGCGGCCTCTCCGACCCTTCCGTCCAGATTCCGAAGTTTGGTTACCATCAAGTGATCCAACGCGCGTCTTGTATGCAGAGATAGGGGTGGCATCAATGGGTCCATTAGCACTGGTGCCTGTATAAGAAACACCATTTGTAGTGGTACTGCAAGTGGCAAACGAGCCAAAGGCAGGAAGGTTCCCTGCACCAAACCCCATTGGAAATTGGCTGACCGGAGTGACACAGACCAATGGTGGTGTACTTGACTGATTAACATTGACTCCCATGGGTGCAGGGAACATGGGGGCCAAAGACCTAAATGGCTTGGCATCTAGGAGCTCCTGATTAGGATCAGGTAAGAAATCTGAGGCCCTGTACATCTCTGGTGTACAAAAATTCCTGCCAAAGAAAGCAAAATGAAAAGTTGAGTATTAGATAATGAAAATCCTCAGTGAGATAAGCAAAGATTCAAAGTTAAGAGTGAATCCTTAAGCGCATTGGAGCCAGTAAAATTAATCCATGAGCTGCATCCCAGAATTAAAATGCATGCTGATGTATTCAGCATGTGAACTTCGAGCATTGTTTTACAGTCTAGTGTACCTTTGTCACCCTACAAATCAGTTTGCATGGTTTTTATGTGCAAGATTTGTTGAAGTACTTTTAAATGAAATATTTGCCAAACAAAAACCTTCACAATTGAGTTACAGTGATCCTTTTTTTTTGTTTGAGGGGCCTACTACAGTAGCTGTCACTCTATACCAGTATACCACTCCCTCCGTCCCAAATAGTACAGGGTTCTAGGCCTCTGCTAGATTCATTCATTACTCCATGTATGTGGGTTCATGTATCTAGATTTATCAACATCCATATAAACGTGGACGGATAAAAAGAGAGATATAACCTCTTACAATTTAGAACGGAGTACCATTGACTGTCATAAACCCTATATAATACAAATTAATCTGCCATTATTAGGAGATAAACAAAAACCACACCAAAACCAGATACATTCAAGCAAACCAGCCTTGTTGCCTTGTGCTATTCAATATGAATCGTCCTGATTCCACCATTCAAACTAAATAGTTCAACACTACATTTTCCAGCAATTGCAACTCACAAGGCAAAATGCAAAATATAAATCTTGCCACAACAAGGAGCCAACTACCATGTATGTCTAATCCAACACACCTCCCACCATTACATCCAGGGATACATGTGTCATTCCCTATTACCACTAATATGCCCTAAGATCTGTGTGTTCCCTTATATTTCAGGATGGAGTAGTAATGAGTTGATATGGACTGTGGTCTCCCACAGGCAGAAGGGTGTTAAAAATGACAAGGAAGTTGGCTAGTGATCAGCTACGACGTCAGGGAAAAGCTGTGTTTGCAAGATAGGCTTTTTTTTTTTCTTAGAAAAGCCAATAAGGCATCAAATGGAAGGGGACGGGCTTTAACTGGTTTGTATTCAACGGAACAGTCATTTGGATTGTTTCACTGCAAAGTTTCCGTTGCTGTCAATGGCAAGCATTGCAGCCAGCAGTTGAGGCGGAAGAGGATCTCTCTTTGTTCTGCATGTCGTTGATCACATTTCATACAGCATGGCTAAGAAGGTTCGCCACACAGGCCGTGGAAATAAACCCATTGAACCAAACATGCATCCAGGAATGAAGCACCAACGCAACCAGGGGCGGATCCAGTAAAGGGCATGGGATGGGCGTTCAGATGTACAGCCGATAGTTTCTGAAACAAAAAATCGAAGGCAGTGGGCATAATACGTACTACATAGACTTGAGATTGGATCAGATCCGAATACGAATAAACAAATAGCTTGAGTTAGGGTTTGGGTGCTCGGTTTTGCGCTGCAGGAAGGGATGATAAGGGGTGGGCATACCTGAGTGGGCGGCAGTCGCCGGCGAAGGGCGCGACCTAGGAGCGCCTGGCCGAGGACGGTGGCGGTGGCGGTCGCCCAGTCGTCGCCAGTCGCCACGCGCGCGAGAGAAGGGGGGGAAGAGCGCACGCTGCTGGGGGAATGGGAGAACGGGAGAAGAAAAGGCAGGCGTCCGACGCTGTTCGCGGTCTTGTGGCAGGCTAGCGGCTGACACGGCCCACGGTTTGGGCATGGACACCGAACACACGCGAGTCGGCGAGTGGATCCACTGTGTGCCATTACTTCGGGGCGTTTGGTTGCAAAACTCTTCTTGCCTTGCCTGGCTTTGCTTGGACTGCACGAGCTACAAGCTTCTTGCTCACTTGGGAGAGCCAAATTTGCTCTACGCCAAAAGCACGGCAAAGCTTGCTGTCACATTCCCCGAGGATCTGAAGTAAGCCAACCAAACGCTGACAGAGTCTTGCTCCCTATCCTTGATGGGCGAGCCAAAACAGTCACGGACAAATAAACCAAACATGCACTGCAGGTTAGTACATCTCACAATACTATCATGTAAAATATTAATATTAAGTACACATCTATTTGCAAGATCTAGTCACCTTAAGTGTAGGCAAAAAACCGCAGAGGACTTTGGGAACACAAGCCCCCTTTTTAGTTTCCTTTTATCAAAACCTTTTTTGTTACCTTAGAATTCCAATGCTTTCTTTTAGGGGCCGTTTGGGTTGGGATTGGGATTGGGAAAAGGAAATGAGATGGGATAAAAGAGAAGGGTATGGGATAGGATAGGAGCTGTTATACCAATTTTCATGTTTGTTATACTATAGGATTGGGATAGAGAAATAAAATTATTGGACAAAAATGCCTTTCTCATGGACCAATGATAAAATGTTATTTAGCACTCTTGAGTACATGTATTCACCGTAATACCTGCAAACTAATCTGAAAAAAAAATTTCAAGCATTGACTCATTACGTATACACATATATATGCATATATCATACAATCCATAACTCCTGTACAAACTCATTTACACAAAAGTTGCACGGTCCTGTGCCTGCAAGCAAATGGCAGTCAGTTTTTTACTCGTTGCTGCCTTGGCAATAGCAAAATAGAGGCCCCTACTAGCAAACCATGAGATACGCTAGCGCTATCCTTCGGCTGGACTGCAATACTACATATATTAAACAAACCGGACGATTAGAACTCTATATACACCACCTATGTAGCACTTTTAAGCACCTGACGAATAAACTCAGATCTGAACTCTTCTGGACTGCTAAAGAACATATTCAGCTTTGCTTCGTTCTGCCCAATTATTAGAGCGGCCTTCACAATCTGATCATGGGTAAACTTACTATATTTTGCAAGCACATTGAAAAATTGATCCCGCCTTTCAGTAGTCTGCTTTCGAGCCTCCAGTTCCTTGCCATATGCTGCAGCATTTGATGTTTCAACATCGACAAGAATTTTTAGTGATTTTGCTGCACTTGAAAAGTCCACAGCTGCAGTATTATCATCTGGAAACATCCGCTTACGAATAGATGCAGATTTCCCTCCATTTGATAGGTTGCTACCATGACATGGCTGGTGAGAATGAGAGTCAACATCATTTTCAGTCTGGTGGGCTGCTTCGGTCACATGTGCAGAAGATTGCTCTTCATGCATTTCAAACAGATCTCCAGGGCCTTTAGCTTTGGCACCTTTCGCTAAGTCACTTGCATAGATCTCACAAAGCTTATCAAAATTGACGAAAGACTTCATGTACAAACCTGCCGCTCCAGGGCGACTCTACAATACATTGTTGAGATAATGAGAAAGTGAATGAGACAAACTAAATAAAAACAAAATAAATGAAATGTTTGTATGCAAGTTAACATACCTTAGCCCAATTCTGGAATAGTTTTTTATCACCAATAACCATTTTTATTTCATCATCCCAGCCAAAACCACTGCCATTCTACTGAATATCTAAGACATAGGACAACAGCTTTTTCATGGTCTTAACCTTAGATTGAATATGAGGATCGGCTTTAATTTTGGCATAAGGCAACTTTCTAGCAAGCTCCTTCTCAGTATAAGTCAGGTAACCATATTTATGTCCGGTGTCTGCCTTCCAACCAGAGTCATTCATTTCATAGAGAATATCAATAAGTGCCATTTCTTCTTCTGCAGTCCAAATCTTCTTGTCTCTTTTATTTAGCTTTCTACTACTACCGGCTTTGTTTAACTATACCACACCAATTACCATAGAAATGTAAGGATAAAAAAAGATTAGTCCAGTAACCAAATATATTATTCATACATACTATTAGACAATAGGAACACAAAAGATTACAAATCTTGATCATTAGTGCTAGCTGTAGTTGCAGCCTTGTTGGCTGTACAGCAACCTGAAAAGAAGCTGAAACAATCACCCATGTAGGATTGAGTCTTTGTTTTTCCAAGCATTCCACATCTTAGTTGCTAGGACATCTCTAAATTCAGTCAACTGAGCTGATGATTCTGTTCGATCAACGAAGCCTATATTTGCGCCATCAAATTGCAAGAAAGCATCCAATTGAGATTTTAATGGGTCAGAACCCATCTGTTGCCTAATAAAATTATGGAGATAGCTGCACGCAAGGATTATACCAAATTGGATATCTAAAGGGTAATAAGATCCATTCCTAAATATACCCCATCGCAACTTTAACAACCCAAATGTCCTTTCTATCACATTTCTTGCCGATAAATACTTCATGTTAAATAGCTCCTCCTTTCTTGTTGGAGGATTACTCCATTCTTTTAGGTGATAACGTTGTCCTCTAAATGGAGCAAAAAACCCATCACAGTTCTTGTAACCAGCATCCACAAGATAATAACAACCTATGATTTACAAACCATATTATTTTTCCTAAATATATATATACAAACAATACTACTTACTTAGCTACCGTTTCTTACCATGCGGAACCCTCAAACCGTTACGCCTTGACAAGGCATCTCGAAGTACTCTAGCATCAGCAGCAGACCCTTCCCAACCAGCTAGAACATAGATAAATTGCATGTCTGGAGTACATGCACCCAGAACATTTATGGCAACGTCATTCTTTCTTGAGCGGTATCTTGGTTTGTCAACTGCTGGGACTCTAACCTTGATGTATGTACCGTCTAGAGCACCTAAACAGTTCTTATATGGGAAAAAAATAAAAATTAGTTAATGTACAGAGTTTCATCCTACCCTATGCATTAATTTACTTTTACCTTGAACCACTTCCACCGTTCTTCCTTACAATTATTTGAAATTGGTTGAGGGGTCTTAAGTAAAACTCTCCAGAGCTTTAGGATTGCTCCTAACACATTGTTGAAGTATCGACTAATAGTTTCTTGAGATCGTTGATAATCTGCTCTCATTGAACGACTTTTCTCATCATAAGCCAATACATGCAAAAACATTGCAACCATTTCCTCAACTGACACATTCCTAGTGTCCCTTAATCCTCCAATGTCCTTCACTAAAGAACATAAATTCCAAAAGCAGCGCCTATCCATCCGAAGTTGCTGAACATAATATATGTCACTTTCATATATCATATCATTTAAATTCTTTCTTCGACTTGCTGGGTCGAATCTACAAGGCTCTCTAATCAACCTAAACTGCATCTTTCTACGAAAAAGCAATCAGTAAAGCAAAGTGACATGTAAGACCATCAAAAGTTTCAGCCTATGACGCCTCATTTGTTGCCCCATCACTAGAACATCACATGTGGCTGGAGGTTGAGGCATTTGCTGTGATATAAATTTTGATATAAGATTTCAGGTGTCAAAATTAAATGAAAATAAAACGATCAGCACAATTGTACGGATAAGAATGCACAACCACAAAATGATTTAAACAGGACTAGAAATGATATTAGACCAGAATGTGATTTTGTATAGACGAAGCTATAGAAAATAGTACCTCAGTAATGGTGTCTGGTTGGGAGGGGTCAGCATCAGTTGGATAGTTGCTTCCATAATGTTCATTATACTTAATAGAAATCTCCAGAAAGTTGGTTTGATCTGCATACTTCATCATTTCTGAAAGAGATGCATCGTCAATGAGCTGGTCTATAGTAGCTTCAAGACTGCGACCAGGAATGCCGTAGAATAGAGTGTCCCCATCCTTGAAGCCTACACTTTTAGCCAATTGTACTACATGGAAGTAGGACATTACATCTTTCTCAATATTTCGGAATAGGCAGACTTCACCTCCATCATAACTCAGTGCATCTTCCTTAGAAAAAGAACCTCCATGGTGCATGAGGACATTGACGCACCCTGGAGCCATTATCTCTGCATCAATGAATTGAGTATATGTCAGCAGTACAAATACAGGGAAGGTCTAAAAGCTTGCATGGATGAACTGCAGATGCTATAAAATGACAAGAATCAGATAAATTCAGTGCCTACATGTGGGTTGCGCTTGTTGATTATATTTGAATTGAAAAGTGACAACATTATACAGTACAAAGGCTGCTAGGTAATAGAAAAGGTATTTCTACATTATTGTGTATATAATTATGAACTGAGAATATGAAGATGGCAGCGCTTGTGGGACAGTATTAAAAAGATAGCACCCTGGTAGTATGTGCATACAGAGGTGTAAGTAATTTGGAAAAAGCACGCAATGCGATGACAGTGATGCAACTGGCTAAATATGTACAGACTAACTAATACGAATTAAATAAATGAAACACACGGCTATTATAGATATTATATATGTCCCCTTTTTTCTGCACCACGCACTAGTGTCAGATTGTCCTAGCAGGGAACAGATTCAGGTCTCGATACAAGAAAAAAAAATATGAAGAAAAAAAATGCAACAATACAGTTGTGTTGAACGAATAAATAAGACACCCCAAATCACGAGGAAAATTAGTTGGAGAAAGTAGAAAGAAAGAAACGTACCTGCTCTGCTAGCCTACAGCCACCTGACGGAGATTGGAGTGGAGCTGCTGTAGGAGATCTAGAGAGCAAGGGAGCGGAAGGTCAAGGTCTGCGAGGGGAGCGGGACGACGTTGACGAGAGGTACGGAGGATGGAGCAGGGTGGCCGGGAGCGGCAGTGGCGACCTTGTCGCCAGACGGAAAAGCAGAGTGCTACCACCTGCTACTGCAATGGAGAGAGCTTTATACACGGGGCCCTTTCTAAGGGCATAATCGTAATTTTGCGTTGCTTCTGATTCTATCCCGCCCAACCCAGCCGCGCCAATGCATTTTGAATTGAGGCCTCATATCCCATTCCCTAACTCCATCTATTTCCCTAACCCATTTTCCAAACAATGGAATACATTCATCCCCTACTTTATTTCCCTATCCCAATCATCTTTTTCCACAATCCAAACAGCCCCTTAGTTTTATCCAGTAGTGACTCTTTTTATTTTTTTTACTATTTCTTTTTTGTTTTTTCAATTCTTCTATTTGTTTCTTTTTTATCTTTTTCTTTCTAATACTCATGCATGTGGACGATTGCTCCATACACCTACCATCCAAAGGGAGGATGTGTAAGCGGATTAGAGTCAACCGTTGCAAGACACAAAGAGAAGGCCACATCAGTGGAAAAACCTCAAATCCCCTCAATCTTAAGGCTTTTCATTGTTAATGACATAAATCAATTGCAATTGAGGATTCCCTAGATAAGTATGCCTCGGCTACTAAAACTTCCAGCTCAACTAGTTTATTTTTTTCCCAAAACGCCCATTTATGGCAATAGATACAATGCAACAATTGTTATATCAAGTCATTTGGTTCAAGTAACTATTCTACACATGGATTCAAACATAAACCAATGAGTAAGCGGCTAAGAGTTTTTTCTTGCAATACCCAAACCTCAAACACATAAGTTGTAAAAATCTAGCTTAAAATCAACACAATCTTGCAACATCTTTGTAATGTTACTGATTGAATATTGTTCTAAGCTAGTTGAAATGAACTACTTGTGATGAATGCGCATGCTATAATTAAAGTCTTTTTTATCGTTTGGTTTGTTTAATTATTGATTATTGTCTCGTCAGTTGTCAACTGCGATAAAGCATTTTTTTTGTGTTGATGTTAGGTTGCACTTGGTTTAAGGACAAGGTATGATGAGATAGTTCTAACATAGTTTCCTAGGATTGGATTATCTTGTCTTTGTGTCTGGTTTAGAGATCAGGGTTGTTCTCGTCTTGTGTTTGGTAGGATGTACAAATAAAGGATAGGATAGATAATTGGTTCACTCCATAAGCAGCTATTCTACAAGGTCCGTTTGCCATTTTTGTCACTAACTATCATCCTCTCCTTGCATCTTCATGGAGTAACGACATTGGGGATCTGAGCAGCAGTAACAACATCGAGGGATATGCAAAACCACCATCGGCATGTATTGAGGAAGGAAGTAGGGGGCGTCATGAAGACTCATGTTGTTCACGAGGGACGCCTTGGTCTCGGATCTTCAAGGGATTGGCTACCCCAAGTCTCGAACGAATATTAGCTAGCGCGATTTTTTTGAAGCAACTATGCAAAATGCCCTAGCTTCCATTTGTCAAAGATTGGAGGGAATAGAGATGGATCAGAATATCGATGCTCAAATGTCCAATCAATATCCTTGGGTCAGCTCTACCACTGGACTGATTATACTATGGCACCATGTCATGTCCCTGGCATTTGGCATACCACTTGGTATAGCCTATTAGATGAGAGCATTAAAACGAGTCGGAATTAGGCTAATCAATGCTTGAAAGGCTACGTTTCATCTAAGTTTCATTTTTTATTAGTCATATAATGTATCAACATGTTAGATGATGTGACAAGATAGTTATGAAGAGGGATATAGACCCGTTTGCCTAGATAAAAACCAGTGTGTCACCAAATGTACATTGAAACTCTAAGGCTGACTTCACCGGCCCGCCTATACCACTGTCTAAAATTCAAACTACACTGTGTATATAGTACATGTACAATGTTTTGTGCGCTATGGATATGCTCCGGTGACCTTCAGCCTAGTGGGAATGACCTGATAATTCACACATCAGCACAGTTGGTGGAGTTCCCTCCTCCTTGCTCCTCGATCGCGTGAATGCATGGCGAGCATCAACCGCTTGGTGCTTCGCGCCGCGCGCACCGGATGTGGGGCTGCTGGTGAAATACTACCGCGCTTTCGGCGCACACGAGGTTTAGGTGTTGTTCCCCATCACCCGTGCGCGCTCGGTCCCGGACGTGCTGCAGCCGAGAACCGTACGGCTACGGCCAGTTTTGATTGCCAGAGTTTGGTATCGATCCATTTTCACGCCAGCCCAAGCATTGAGATTTTAAACTCCAGTTGTATTGTATAGAATGCGACTGTTGTGTTGGTCGATCACAAATTCACAACTGTTCAGTAACAACAAATTGACAAATACAGAGATATTGTACCATTGGCAGGACTGGAAAAAGGATTAAAAAAAACGCTAGAAGAAGGAAGCATGATACGTACTGTACTGCATTATACCCCTACTTAAGATTTTACATCATGCATAGAGAAACATGCCTCGTTAATAATCTGCACACTCTTCTTCTTTTCCCTTTTCGCCGCAAATTCATCGGCCGGCCCTCTTCAGTCCTGCCACTACAAACAGTGACATACATTTTCGCCTACTAATCAATAAAGTGCAGCGTGACATAGTAGTACATTACAATTTACATCACCCGACGGCCGACGCTAGTGTTCTTCTCCTGCACCGGCAAATGTGTTGGGGACTCACATGAACCCGTCCCTGCGGTCTTGCTCCTCCGCCTCCCTGTTCGCCGTCTGCACGGCCTTGAACCACAAAAACGCCTGAAATTTGCACAGCTCCACTTCGTCAGTCAGCAAGAACCAAACCATACCATGCTCATGCACGGCGTGCTAGAGAAAAGGGAGGCGTACGGAGGTCGGGATGCCGGTGAAGACGAAGAACCCCAGGAGCGGCGCGTACAGGGCGCTGTCGGAGCCGACGATCCCGAACACCGCCCGCTGGTTCGTGTACTCGAAGATGGAGCCGATCTGCGGACCAGTTACGTACGCCGTCGGTCAGTCAGTGCCTGCGGATTACATCTCCGACCGGCCCGCCGTGCGTCGGCGAGCGCTACGGTTCAAAGGAACAAGATCGAGTGTGTGTGTCCAGGGAACTCACGGCGGCGATGGCGGTGACCGCGGACGCGAGCAGGTACGCGTAGAACGGCACCTGGCCGCCACCGTCCGGGCCCCGCGCGGCCCCGCCCTCGCGCTCCCAGGGCGGCGGCTCGTCGGCGCCGGGCCTGGCCCAGGCGGGGACCTTTTCCTCCGCCTCGCCCGGCGGCTTGCCCGCCGCGGCCAGGGCCGTCAGCAGCAGCCTCCGCCGCGGCGGTGGCGACGGCCTGGCGCCGAGGAGCGGGCGGGCGAGACGGGCCTCGGGCCTCCTCGCCTTCGCGGAGCTGCACACGCAGGTGGGGATGGCCACCGCCGCCGCTGCCATGGAGACGAGTGCTTGCCGGCGTTGTCGCGGCAATCGAGACGGGAGGTGGCTGGAGACCGTTGGCGACGTCGGGGTCGGGGAGTGGATTCTGGATAGTGGATACTGGATAGGTGGTGGCCGGTGAGTGACTCGGCGGCGGCGCTCGCGAGTGGCTAGGACGCGAACGACGTGGCGCGTGCCGGCTGCCAGGCTGGCACCGAACACGTCCACGATGGCCAATGGGATAAAGGCCCACACATACTTTTTATTTTCTTCCGAGGGCTAAAGGCCCATACATACCATTGAGTCCATTAAGGCCCAAATCCAGAGCAGCCGAATCTGTGATCGTGAAGCAATACAACAGAACTGACGCGTACGTGATCCAGAGCAGCATCGATCCTGCTCTCTTGATCGCTCGTGGCCGGCCACCGCGCCGGCGGCGAAGGACCCGTTCACTTGTCCCTGAGAAGCACCTTGACGTAGTCCTTGTAGTCGACGCGGCCCTCGGCGCGGGGGTCAGCCTCGCGGAGCATGGCGTCGGCCTCCTCCTCCGTGAGCCGGTCGCCGTGGCTCACCATCACCTGCCGCAGCTGCTCCGCGGGGATGGAGCCGGTGCGGGCGTCGTCGAACACGTCGAAGCACTCCGCCAGACGCTGCTCCGACTGCCTCGCGCCCATCTTGCGCGCCGCCACGGCCAGGAACGCCGCGAGGTCGATGGTGGCGCCGGCGCCCGCCGCGACGCCCGCGTCGGCCAGGAACCGCCGCGCCTCCGCCTCGTCCACGTTCTGCCCCAGCGACCGCAGCGCCGTCACCAGCTCGCTCGTGGCGATGCGACCTGCTGACGAGCCAAGTTAGTTGTTGTGGGAGGCGATCGAGCTGAGCTCGGTGGTGGGGATGGGATGGTGACGTTGACTTGCCGTCCTCGTCGGCGTCGAACAGGTCGAAGATCTCCTTGCACTCGTCCACCTGCTCCGGCGTCAGCTTCTGCTTCTCCGCCATGTTCGTTCACCCGAGCCGCTGCTCGCTCTTGCTCTGCTATGGAGGGCTCTGCAATTTTCTTCTCTGTGGTTCGATTCCGGCAGCTCAAGAAGAGGAAAACAACTCGCTCCCGGCAATTTCCAATCTGGCAGACCGCCTTTTCTTGGTCAGAAATAACGAAACAATGACCCGCTCCTTCGTCATCGATGCACGATGCACCGCACTTAACCAATTCAGTGGCGGGCGGCACCCAGTTATTATCTTAAAAGCAACGTCCCATCCACCTCTGGACTGGAGCGATCCAGTCTGGGTGTAAAGATGCCAATAGGCCCCCATGATCCTCACCTAACCACCGCAATTAGCAATAATAATGGATCGAGATCTAGCAGCAGCATTAGTGAAAAAGGGAATTAACCAGCCACACAGATGTATACCATCATCATCATGATTCATGACAGCGCCATTAGGAGCTGAAGCAAAACTGTTCTTAGTATTTTTTTTTCCCCACTGCCACCTGCCAGGTTCGACACCCCGTACCATATTCCGATACCCATGTCGGATTTTGCAAGTGGTATTTTGTGTGGCATACTGTCACGCACATATTAAAAAGAACTGCACGTACGTACCTGCGCCCATGAATCGTTGATGAGTCGAGGCAGCAGTGGCGATGGAACCTGTCGTCTCTGAGCCTGGCCAGCTTGGTTCAACAGCTTGGCACCATACCTGTCCTGTTCGTGATCCGTTCATGAATAATTAGCGTGCACGTGCGAGGATGAGGAACTCAAAGAACACAGCAGTGCAGGGGATCCTCTGTCATGGGCCCTCTCTCGATGCATTATTGTCTCCGAACATGATCGGAATGGAATTGCTTAATTTGCATCTAGTCCACGCACCAGAATTGCTTGATTTCACATAATAGGGCTTTTTGTTGACGTGGTAATACAGAATAGAGAGATGGAGTGATGGACCCTGTTTCTACACGAAAACGTATGCACCAGACACTAATATTAATTAAGTATTATAGGCACGATAACTGGAAGCAGTATTGTCTAAAAGTGACGTCTATATGATATGGACATGTATAGAAACAACAAGGTAGCTTCTGCATTAGGACTGCCCTGCAAGAAAACTAATCAATTCTACAGAAATCGTTCAAATGTTTAATTTGATGAACGAAACATATCTAATTTCAAACGGACTAACATTTGCAAAAGAAGTAGCTGCCAACAGAAAACAGGCCAATGCCACACCACAGGAGATGAAATTTAGATTTTGCACAAAGCATCCAAAACCCAGGAGACATGAACTTCAACGAATCCTAAAAGGCTCCAACAGGCGCAATAATGTAAGATAACATCACAATTAAAAGAAAAACCAGGTATCTGATGTCGCGTTCCCATGACTACACCACCTAACCCAACCACTACTGTGACATTACCACCTGCGTGATACTGAAGCGCTCAATGGGGCATGACAAAGTACACCTTGTGTGCCTGATAATTAGGTTTGGTTCGAACATAGACTTATTTAGTAGGGACCACTCCTCACTTGGCCATCATGACCTTGACAAACTCCTCGTAGTTGATCTGGCCATCACCATCCACGTCAGCCTCACGGATCATCTCGTCGACCTCCTCGTCAGTAAGCTTCTCACCAAGGTTGGTCATGACGTGGCGGAGCTCAGCAGCAGAGATGAAGCCGTTCTGGTCCTTGTCAAAGACACGGAAGGCTTCCTTGAGCTCCTCCTCGGAGTCGGTGTCCTTCATCTTCCTTGCCATCAGGTTCAGGAACTCTGGGAAGTCAATGGTCCCATTGCCATCAGCATCAACTTCATTGATCATGTCCTGCAGCTCTGCTTCAGTAGGGTTCTGGCCAAGGGAGCGCATCACAGTTCCAAGCTCCTTGGTAGTGATGCAGCCTGCAGAGGAGGAAAAGAGAAATCAAATTTAGCATTATTAGTATTAATAAACATACAAACTGGGTAGCCATAGTAGTTAGTATCGCTTATCTATTTTAAAGTCCAAAAATGGTGATCTAGCCGTTAGCAACTGTTTCCAGCTCATATAAAACACAATTCAGAGATTACGTAACAATTATTGTGACAATACAGGAGACATCGTAATGCCATATCACTTTCAAAAGCCTAAGGAACATGTGAGGCTGTTAATCAATTCTATCACTTATCAAGGTGCAATAACTTTAAAGTGGCAGAAATTGGTAAACAAACATTGCTTGAAAGAAAAGTCACCTAGGCAAAACAAATTTTATAGCACCATGACAGAAGGATGGAACTTATGTCAAACAAGTAACATGAAAGTGAAAAGAAATAGTAAATGCCAGTCGTTTTCACAAAATATCAATGATGCTGGTTACATATACAAGCAGTCAATTTGTGGATCTACCTCACACAATATTATGAACAGCAGAGACCATAACCCACTTGCAGTTGGAAAAGGTAACATGAAGACATTCATGCATGTTCATTGGTTGAACACTTTAATAGTCACTCAATTGGCTTCCTGACTCTAAGTTCCATGCTCAACGGCTATCCATTCGTGAACCAAAACAAGATATCTCAAGAATTATCACATACACTTGGGTAGTATGGTTGGCATCTATGAGCTGCTCAAGATATAAACTCTAGCATGAAAATAAGTAGTAGTATAAAATTTTCAGAATTAAGCCGCAATACGAAGTGGCTGACAGAGAGTTGTACAACCATGGGCTGCTCTACGATTACAAAATGAACACTCGGTCATTGTAGACCAAACAAACATACTACCATCAACACCAACTATCATCACAAAAGTTTGCTACACAGCATCAAAACGACTACTGCTTGACATAATAGCTATCCAACAAGCAGAATCACACCTTTATTTCAAGGCATAGCTAGCTGAACAAGTTGAATTCACACCATTATTATTTCAAAAAGGGACAACCTCAGCGATCTACTTCCAAAATCGATCCATAATTCCATTCCCTTGGGCTCTTGATGCCCAGCGCCACCCTACATCATGCAACCATATGTTCACACCACGGTGATAAGCGGTCTCGCCAAGTTCAATGCACGGATAATGCTACGTTTGCTATCCGTTCTCCAGAATTTTCCGCGAGACATTCGAATCCCAGCCTAGTTCCAATAAGGCAACCAATTCCCGATCCCCTAATCCTCCTCCCCACGAGAGCGCCGCAGGACCACAACAGATCAAAACCGAAACTCATCATTTTGCTGCTCTCCCACCTCACGGGCAAAATCCCACACAACAAAGAGCTGGCATGTGCAAAAATGAACACATAGCCACCTCCGGAAGCAGACACGAGGTTCGCAGCCGAACCCAAAAAACACCACCACCCAACGAACGTCCGAATCGCCTCGCAGATCATCAAACCCTAAGCAACGCAGCGCGCGTCCGGCTGGATCCAGAGCACCAGGCGCAGCGGCACCGACAGGAACCCTAGAATTCGGGCCAGATCGGCCGCGGGGGCGGGAGCTCGATCCTGATCCGAGCGCGAGAGAGATCGGGGGACCTAACGGGGAGGAGAGGGGGAAGGGGGAGGAGGCGGGTACCGTCGCCGTCCTTGTCGAAGAGGCTGAACGCCTCCTTGAACTCCGCGATCTGCTCGTCGGTGAGCTGGTCCGCCATGGGAGGGAGAGGGGCGCACGAGACGGCGAGGGAAGGAGAGGGGGATGGGTTGGAAGCTCGTGCTCGCGTCACTTGTTGTTTGGTTTGCCTGCGCGGGTGGGGAGGGAGGTGGCCGGGCCGTGGGCCGGTTTTATAGGGAGCGGTGAGGCGAGGAGAGGATTCCGAGTTCCAACCGCGGTTTTTGTATTGTATCCGGTTCTCCGTGCTTCTTTTCTCCCCTGTGTACATGTGTTTTTCTTTCCTTTTCCCCTTTTTCCCTTTCTTTGGCGGTAGGCAACCCACGATTCCATATCCCATCTCAGACTTTCTTATCAGGCTAGGAATGTGCAGTAGCACTCCGTCCATATTTAAATATAAGTCATGGTCAATTTTTAAAACATCAATCGTTCGTTTTATTCAAAAAAACTATAAGCTATTTATTTTGCTATGATTTATTTTATCATTTTATAGAGTTTGAGTATGATTTATTTCTTTATATGTTTACACATTTTTTTTGAATATGACGAATGGCTGAAGTTTTTTTAAAAGTTAACCGTGACTTATATTTAAATATGAATGGCATATTTGTTTTTCTTGAATCCATTTAATTTGTGTTAATTTTTTAGTTGACAATGTCGATGTGAATTAAAGCTGTGTAGAACGAAAAGTGATGATAACAGTCTAAAAAATTCAGGCCAAATAAGGCGAATGGTAAGTTATTGAACTACATTATTTTTAAATGCAAAGGTAGATTCTAAGGATAATATGATTTACTATCACTGTATCGCATGATGCCTCGTGCGTTAGGGAAGACCCATTCTCATTAATTAGCTAACTATAAAATGCTAAGAGGGGGACTCAACAACTAGCATATGGTAGAAGTCTAGAAGGCACATGCGCACTTAGCAGGTGAGAGAGACAGCGGTGAGAAAAATAAGAAAGGGACAAACATATCTTATTTTTCTAGTTAACTATCGGATGTGCAATGATAGTTAACATGCCTATAGCTTATATCCAAAGTTTGATACAGCACCAATCTTCTTCTTCTTCTCCTTCTTTGTTTTGACAAGGAGTTTGATACCAAACTTATAGGGAGCACATGTGCTAATGCACATGCCTTTGTTCCCGTCAACTGATTTTATTCTTTCTTTGAAGTCGATTGCTTTACAAGCTAGCAGTAGTACTCCCTCCCTCTGTATTTAAATATAAATCACGGTTAAATTTCTCCACAACTTCAATTGTTCGTCTTATTCAAAAAAAAAACTATGTAAACATATGAAAAAACAATAAAGTAAACCACAACAAAATATAATAGCTTATATTTTTTTTAAATAAGACGAATGATCAAAGTTTTAGAAAAAAGAAAAATGCAAGATATATTTAAATGAGGAGGGAGTATCACCGTATTATTCCATATTTTTTATGAAAGTATACACTGTTTTAGTATTTTAATGGGGTCTAACCACCTTTTCTTTTTGAGCTAATGATAGACATATATCTCGCGCAACGCTATACATCTCCATTCTCAAGTAGTAGTATTTCATTTTCTTCTTCTCGTGACCTATATAGACAGATGCTATTGCAATATTCGCCAATCATGATAACCAAGTGCTGAAGTGCAGATATCAGTTCCCAAATAGGAGGTGGAAAAAGAGAAGACCCTCGTAAGACAACTAGAACCTTTGCAAAGCTGGCCTCTATTTACGTACGTGGGACGGGATTGCTACTAGTCACTCAACTACACATGGCAGGAGCAGGAGGGCTCAATCACCGGTACCGGTACAACCGACCCTTGGGTACAATGTACGTGTCTAGTCTATGCTTTGTCTCCGAATCATCGTCATCATTTTCTGGCGGCGGTGCACAATTCAAATGTTCGTGTTTATTCAGATTATCTAGACGTGATGCGGCAACTTCATTAGCCTTCCACGGAGCGACAAAGAAGTCAAGCGTACGCGTCGCCGTGTTTTCCGTCGTCACACACGCAAAGACACGTTTTTGTCATGTATCTCTCCTGGGCTTTTGGCCTTTTGTTTTGGTCTAGCCTTAGCCCAGCACAGGGCATCTTTCACTGGGCCAAGTCTCGGCCCGTCCATACTAGTTGGGCTAAGATTAGGCCCACCTGAAATAGGTCCATACTGGTGTGTTGTCGGGCTCCGCGGTCCGCGCCGTATGCCGTTCCGCTTCTCCTCTGCGACTGCGAGGCAGGCCGCCGGCGCGCCGCATTTGCCGCCGTGGGGAGGAGGAAGAGGAGGAGGCGGCCGACGGACGACGGTACTCCCCCGAGGGTAAAGCCCCCAACCCCCACTTTTTGGATGCTGAGCTAGTTACGGCATGCATATATAGTAGTAAAAACAAGCATGAACTCTTTCACAATTTTCAGAGGGGGGCACAAGTTTAGGATAGCCACAGAATGCAGCAGGTCCTTGTGTGCTGCAAACTGAAGCTGACTGCTCACGATCCAAATTGTTTTTTAAACCATCTGAAAATAAGGTGAAAACGCAGTCCTGTGATAACCTGTATGTAGAATAATCAGCTTAGCACCATCGGTTATAATAATTAGATACAGGTTCTTCTAAGGACCGGAATAATCATCTTGTGGGTACGATCAGATTCAGAGGCAAATCGTGTCATCACACAAGAGGTAACATTAAGGCAGGGACACATTGACCACACTATGTTATTCACTCCATTGACGATTGCATCGTGTGTAGATGCAAGCAATTGAACTATTTCATGACAAAAAGACTGACGCACTATCTAGGATAACTTTCTGAACTAACCTAACACTATACCATCTTATAAAACTAAAGAGACACAAATGAGATGTATCTACTAGTACTATCTTAGTATGTACATCTATCAGCATCTAATCTTGGGCATAACATCTACGGCGACGCTGAAGGAGGTGTAGCAGGCGTCACAGGTGGCTCAGCTGGGATAGGAGGCATAATCGGCGGCACCTGTTGCGCTGTCAATTCAAACAAACATGCACCCATCGTCAGGTTAATTAACCCATCTCCTTGCATTGCAATGCAAGGATAAAAAACTGTGGAATAAGACATTGTGAGACTTACAGTTGCACATGAGGAGAGTTTGGATGGGCAGCGTGGCGCCGCAGGTGAGCGGGAGGACCGTCATGCGGACGGGGTCGACGGGCTTGGGCAAAAACTTGTTCATGCCGCCGTTCACGCCGTGGCAGAGGCAGATGGGCGCGTCCCTGATGATGGCCTTGAGCCCGTCGCAGCACTCGCCGGGCGGCGTCAGCACGGTGGTGTTGGTGAGGTAGCCCATGCACGGCAGCATGCCCATCAGCGGCGTCATGCACTCCGTGGGCTGGGTCGGCGGCGGCGGCGACGACGACAGCAAGCTGACACCGGGTTCGATAGGCGGGGACCCCGGCGGCGGGAGCAGCGGCTGCAACAGGCCGATGATGGCGCCCAGCGGCGGGAAGAGCATGCCCAGGATGGCGGACAGTACCTGCGGGGGGATGCCGGGCGGTGTGCGCGGCGCGCCGCGGTCTGCTTGGTCGGCGGCCGGCGGGAAGAGCATGCCCAGGATGGCGGACAGTACCTCCGGGGGGATGCCGGGCGGTGTGCGCGGCACGCCGCCGTCTGCTTGGTCGCCGGCCACCTTCTGTGCTGCTTGGTTTGTTGTGGCCGCCGGCTTGAACCCTTGTTGGACCTGGAGCCTCGCCGCTTCCGAGAGCTGAAGCGCCGCCGCCGCCACGGCGAAGGCGAAGAACATCGCGATGAACTTGGGCGACGCCATGTCGATGGCCGTCTTCTTGCGTTAGTTTGGAGGTGGAGGTCTTTGGAACTGCGCAGGATGCTATGGTGCTTTCGCTTGATTTGTGTTGATGGAGACGTGGGTCTCGTCTTCAATTTATACGGCTGATCGAGGGAGTCCAGATAATAAATTATTCAAACATCTTGTTATGTCATAAGACTGGATTCTTCATCCCCTTCGACTGTTTTCTTATATAGTAGTATTATTAAACTATCCAAGGAGTAGAAGGATCTGTGTCTCGGTACTTCTGCCGTAAACGAGGTTAGAAATCATGAAGCATAGAGTCCTGCTGATCTCACGAGTACAAAATTTGCAGGTGTCCAAGGAGTAGAAGGATCTATGTCTCTGTATTTCTCCCGTTTGTATACGAGGTTAGAAATCATGAAGCGCGTTCATAGAGTCCTGCTGATCTTTCTTACGAGTTTAAAATTTGTAATCTTTGTTAGATAAAGTTGGGCGATATACATGTTTCTAGTAGTCCAGATAATATAATTTCTATTTGAGTTAATCTGAAGTACGGTGAGTCCCGACAGACTGAATTACTACTTTCAAGTTGAGACATTGCAGTCTGTACTGCAAAGAGTCCGACATTTGTTTTTCTTTCAAATTGAGAGTCTGAAGTCCTATCTAAATTCTAATAGCTGGTTGCACGTGCAAAATTTGAAATTTCCTATGACCGGATATATGACTCTTTTTTCTTGGATTGTGCATTTAGATACTTTTTTTCCTTCCCTATATACAAAGCAGATTGGGCTTCATGCCGCGTTTTGTTTGTGCATAAGGAAAACCAAGTTAAAATTTGGCACACGTTTGTTGTTGTTTGGTTTTACAACAGTTTGCCAAACAACATTTATCATGAATTCAAGTCTGTCTTGGTTATGACCAATGTTTAGATATGGCTAAAATTTGGCTTGGTCAATATAGCCACCAAATCAAACAGGCCTTCGGAGCACAATAGTTTTGCTACGGGAGTAGACATGGTCCCATCGTAAACCTGAAGATTTTGTTATATGGAAAACCAGGGCCTGTTCTTTTTGGCTATTTTGCCTCAGTCCAAAAACGTTGATAGGCCTCAACCCTGCAAGAAACCCTAAGGGCTTATTCAGTTTGAGAAAGATTGGAGATGACTGAGGGGATTAAATCCCTCATGGCTTTTCTGTCCCACAAGTATTGGAAAGGACTCAATCCTTTTTAGTCAAATTTGAATAATGATAGATTTAATCTCCCTCAATCCTTTCTAATACTAGTGCAACCAAGGCCTCACTTTTCAAATTTGGTTAGGAAGGGATTTACTCCCCTCCAATGGAACGAGGCCTAAATATTTCCTTTTCCAAAAAATATGGAAGTAAAAGTTCGAGTTTTTATTTTATTTTATTTTCATGAATAAACTGCTACGTTAATGGAACACCCACGTCAAGCAGGGAGCCAGGTAATGACATCTAGATCCACTGGCCCTTGCAAACAGCTCTTTAATCTCGCTTGGTGTCAGAAGATCAGGTGAGATCACCGCTTGGTGTCAGAAGATCAGGTGAGATCACACTCCTCTGTCCCAACGTCTCTGTTAAGCTTTTTGACAAATCGAGGCAGCTTGTGATCGCACAACGTTATCGTTATCGTCCTTGTATGGTGAACATCACCGTCACAAGCATCCATCACCTTGTTTCCCTATCCTAGATATCAACGCCTCCAGCAAATCGACACATCAACTTTATCCAAGGGATAAATAAGCTAGCTGATCTGCTGGCGTCATTATTTTCTTTTTCTCGGTGTCCCCGTAACACAGAAAAAGGATCAGATATATTCACAATCTCATGCATGACCACAACAATTTCAGACCACACAAACTCACATGTGTAGGAAGCCTGCATGGAGGAAAGCCCTTGTCAAACCCTCATCCGTTTCATTTTCACAAAGACCTCAGAGGCTCAGACGTCAACTGGTATTGGTTTGCAAAGCGGAGGGTCGGAGGGGGGAAAAGGAAGAGAAAAAGATCAGATAGGGTCTCCTGCATTTCCCTTCTATACAAGGCTACAATGTCAGCTACACACCCATTATTAGTCCCAACCCATCATTACTTTCTGCTCGCAGCACCGTCACCTCTTCAGTGGTTTATATAGCACGAAGCTCACGTACTTGGATTGAAACCGATGGGTGACTCCCAGGGCAAGGAGTGACTGTGATCCCCACCCTTTCTCGATGAACAGATGGTTGAGGACGACGTGCTGTGGCTTTGGAGCTTGATCGTCAGTGTTATTGGTGTCACCGAGGACAGACATGAGAAGCTGGGGTGGGAGGGTGGGTGGCTCCTTGGCGAATTCCTCATCACCTGGGTATTGCAGATCGTAGCTGTGCTCAGGAGATGGAGGCGCCTCAAATTCAGCTACACTGTCAAGGCTTTCCGGAACGTAATCCTGTCCAAAGCAAATACGTTTTTTTCAGATGAAACAGGAACCTGCATTATGGAGACCTTTTTACATGGCTTAGAGCAAAGTAACCTGGTAATTTGCTGGTTTTGCTGTCTAGATTCTCACAAGTTAGAAAGAAACAAAAATATAGCATCCTTACTAACATGGACATCGAGGAGGTTGGCCACTTGTCCTCTTTCATCAGTTACGTGAGGTAGTTCAGGGACATATCTCAGTTCCCCATCCACGATGATCCGGTAATGATATACTCCAGATGGCAGAACCAGCAAGATGGTGTGATCTTTGCCAGACCTCTCTAACGCCCGCCTGATATTACATACCGAATTTACAGATTTAATTCAGAAAATGAGGTGAAGATGAGGTGTCTGAAGATGCAAATTCTGATTTTAAGGAAGCAAAGCATATATATACCTCGATGTCCAATTGTCCCATGATCCTTCCAGGAATACCTCATTTCCTCCTTGACTCCATGTAATCAAAGTTGGAATGCATTTCTCCTGGGAGTGGTGGTTGGTGGATTCATCGGTGCCATTCATCGGTGAGTGGTTGAAAACAGGAGAAAATTCAGACGGTCTCCGCAGTGGGGTCACCGGAACCTGCAAGGCATAGTTGCACGTCAGCACGCAGCAGCAGGACCAGTATGTGACTTCTCCAACTGAAAATGAGTTAAGCAAACATAAAAAATATGCTTAGTCAGTAAGTAATACTCCATTTCAGAGCAATCTGAAGCACGGCCCCATTTTTTCTTGAAAACGCAGGAGAGTTACATCCCATTTCATTAAGAGAGAAGGACATTACAAAGGAGAGACCCATAGAAACCCATTGCACAATCAAGGAAAATAAAGGCTTACAGACACGACACGCCACACACTAAGTAACAAAACGACCACAACCAGCACATATCTCTCAATGTTATAGGATCTGAAACAGTCATTCCCTTCAGATAAGGAAAGGGTTAACAATGTAAACATAAATTTTCATAGCTTAAGATGGAACTGGCTAGAAGAAAGGCAAATGGTTAAACCGTGTCAAGAGTCGTTTATGTCCATCAATGTATGTATAATAAGATGACTCTGGTGAAATATTTTTACATAGGTTAAGCAGAGGCTTCTATACAGTAGTAAAAAGATGGCTTCAGAGTTACTAAAAACAAAAAGGGCAGCAAATGTATGGCAGTGCAGTTGTTAGGACAACGAACTGTTGGCAGATCAAACCTGTTTTTACAAGAACATGTTGCCCAAGTGTCGGCTTTGCGCTTTGTGGTGCATAGACATTATTGAGATAATGAATTGACTGCAAAAATGATAAAACAGCGTGCCATTGCAGGTCTGCCTAACTAGTGGTTACTTTAAGTGGCACTGAACGAAGTGTACTTGTGACCAATCACAAGATTCCTCAAGAACTGTTCGAATTGTGAATCACATTTCTAGAACATGGCGCCTAACATTATTTTCTTCAACGGGGACCATCCAAGAACCAAGCAATTTAACACTGGTGAGCTCTTAGTACACAGTATGTTTTCAAGGAGACCACATGCGCTCAAAACAAGATCAGGCTATAACAGTTTTGTCGCAACGCGTTGTGTGATCACAGAGGAATAAAAATACGATACCGGAACCAACGATTCTTGCATCAGCTAGTAGTCTGTGCACCCCACAGCTAAATATCCAACCAAAGGATTAAGAAAAAAGCATAGCCGTGTGTGGTATGGGAAAGGAGGACCAACTTGTCCACCACACATGATTCAGAGCTACCAAATCCATTTGCAGAATCCAGGTGCAGCCAAAATCTATGGACTCGACTTCGCCGGTGGTGCACTAGTAAAAGTGGAGAGCTCCAGCAATACCCTGAACAAGAATAACACTCTTTAAGAATATCAGAACGGCTCACAGGATGCAGTTCAGCATTGCTCCTGCAGTTGAAACAAATTTAACTACTGTTGAAGTTTCGAACACCATATGGATCGATCTGGTAACCGAGAAACCACAAGTCCACAGATGATCCGCACAAAGCGGCGGTCAGTTTCTTTGACGAACAAAAACAAACCACCCCATGGCCATGAGCAACAAAACTAAATCTGGTCCCCAAGGAGGAGCATGAAAAAAATCCAGCGTGTAATAATTGAACCGCGCACGATTCACACGAACCAAACCAGTTATTATCAGCAGCACAAAATCCCTCTATTTTTCTTGCCTTTTCGGGTAGCGATAACAACTCGTTTACCTGCGGCGCGAAGAGGTAGGGCACGGGCGGTGGCCGCTCCAGCATGACGGCTTCCGGCGGCGGCCGCGCGACGGCGGCCCCCGCCGAGCCGCCCCCGCCGCCGTTGGGAGCCGCCAGCTCCGCCGACGCCGCCCCGTGGCCGTTCTCCCCCTCCTTGGCGGCCGCGTTCCCCATGCCCGCCTCCGCCCGGATCGTCCGGTCGTCCCCGCCGACGCAGCTACTCCACACTCGCACCAGTCAAACCGTCGAGGCGAGCAGAGCACACAGTAGCACTACACCCACCTCTTGAGCACCGCCCTAATTAAGCAAGGTGCTACGGCGAAGCAAGGAACTAGTCGTCGGAGCGGGGAGGCCCCGGGAGAGAATGCCACGCGGTTGGGCTTTAATTTCCGGCGGCCCGGGCCCCGGAGCTGTGAGAGACGGCGCGCGCAGCCAGGCAGCCACCGTCCGGTTCGCCGGAGAGGAGGAAGGGGGACAGAAAAATATAACGCCGCGGGGGAGTCACGTGACCCGCACGCCGCCTCCCCGCGGGCAATTTATCCCGGCGAGTTCCCCGCGCCGTCGGATCGGAGAGGCCGGGCCGTCCTGGGCCGTTGATGAGCGGCCGTGCATGCATGCACGAGCCGGGGGCGCAAATTACCGCGGTGCCCCTGGCAGCCCGTTCGTGGATTAGAGGCGGCGGGGTGGTCTAGGAAGTCAACATTTTGGGCGGTGTTTTTCTTTTCTGGAAGGATATGTTCTGGGACGGCGAGTGGCCGAGAAAAAGCTGGCGATATGGATCGGAATCGTCTGGTGGATGACTCGATGCAGAGGTGTCGTGAACCGTGAACGTGCGCCGCAGCTGCAAGAAGTCGGGGTCTGCTAGGATTTTGCCGGAATTGTGGTATGCTTGACATGAACCAGGACACCATTTGAAGAAATGACGCGTAGACGATGACCATTTGACCGCTTGGTAGATGCAGAAAATGGCATTAGACTATGTGAGTGGGATGCGTAATATTTCAACTATTTCTTTCTCTAAACAGTATTTCTAGTCTTATATACCTATACCATACACGATTTATGCAAAAAAAAATAAAGGGCGTGCAGTACCGGAGCCGAAAGCGAGGGCGAAACGGTAACTCCAGTACGTACGGCCGTCCCTACCGCACCGATATCCGATTTAAGAAAATCTAAGAAAAATGGGCCGCCCTCGTGGTTGGAGTCCGGCGCAGCGGATAAATTTAAGGAGGGACCATGAATGATGATGGATACACCGGATCGAGACTGGTAGGCCCGTGCTTATCCACTATCCTCTGCGGCTGCTCTTATGTTTCCGGGCGGGTGACCCTGACCTGATCTGGCTCCGACGATCTTCTGCGGCGCGGCGCCGTGTGGCTCTATACCTGTGTCTGCAAAGCCGTGCGACCAGCGGAAGAACAAGGCAACTATAGACAAGGAAGTGCCGCTGTGGCGTCAAACAAAGTGCCCAGTCTTGTCTCGTGCGCGCCGCCGAGCCAGCGATGTTGCTTTGCTTCCCTCGCAATGCGAGCAAGCGTTCCCTAGTTTTAATCAGAGCCTTAACGACAGCCGCACATCGAACAAGAGGCTAGGCTTTTTCGTTCTCCCATGTGGCTCGTCCGGGAACAACGCCGTCCGTGGCCGCCCATGGTATTCGCTCGGAAACGGCCACGGCAGCCAGCGCCGGAGTCCCACAAAATCTGATCTGATGGATCGAGGGACGACGGAGTGGCCGAGTGCAACGAATCCCTGTCCTGGGTGGGTGGGTAGGAGTAGGACGATAAAAAGTTGCTGGCGCCGTACGAGTACGAGGCCATCGATCGATCGCGAACTGATCGGGGGACATCCGGACATGGCCCATCACCGCGCGCCGCGCCCATGCGCATCTGGACGGGGACTTTCATCTTGGCAGCATCGTGCACGGACCAGGCCCACTTGGTTGGGCCGGGCGCGGTACCTAAGGAGGAAGCCCAGCCCAACCAAACTTTAACCTGCAGGGCTCGACGCGCTCCGGCGGCGTGCGTGATTGCCCATAGCGCCGCCGCCGCCCGCCGCGCGCAACGGACGGCCACCACGGCGGCGGAGCACCCGAGGACGAGTCGCGGCGACCACGCGGACGCGGCTGCAGGCTGGCGTCTCGCGACTCGCGGTCTTGCTGGCCTCCGCGAGCCGATCGGTTGTCCGCTAGTACCTAGCTAGTTAGTTCCACCAGGCGTGCCTGCAGTTGGCGACTGCGCGTGGATCGCGCTGCTCGGCGGCGTGACGGACAAAGCCAAGCGCACAACAGAACGGCACGCGGGTCTCGTTCCCATCTCAGGTCAGGTCACGGCGGCCACGGCGACCCACCACTGGCGGCGCGCCGGCCGTTCGGCAGCAGCACGAGTGCACAACACACAAGCGTCCATTGCTGACGGACCAAGCGCTCCATTCCCCATTGTTTCTCCGGCGACCGACGCCGCTAGGTTCAAGGTACAAACGGGCCCTCCGCCCTCATCTGGGGGGCCGTCACGGCGAGGACATAGGCCTTTGCCCTGGCGGCGGCGCACGATCAGCGTCCACCGATCGATCGCTACACTACTCTACCCACGGCTCGGCTCCATTATTCTTCGTACCGTCACGAACCTCCACCGGCCGGCCGTCTAGCAGTTGGCGTCGTAGTCGCCCGGACCCTGCTTCAGCCGCGGGTTCTTGGCGAAGCTGCAAGGCAACGTGATACAAGCACTGTTGTTACAACTTATCTGAGGCGACCATTTATTTATGAACACGATTTGTGTTCTCTGAACATCGCGGCCGGGGTCACAGAAGAATGGAACGGGAGCGCAACGTACGAGCTGAGGGGGACGTTCTCGAACGGGCCGGATTGCGGGATCGTGCCGCAGAAGTCGTTGCTGGAGAAATCTCTGCAGCGGCACAGCAAAACAAGAACAAATGTTATGACCTTTGAGTAGAGAAATGGTGACAGCACACGCACACAGATCGTCTGGGGGCTTCAGCTGCACTTACACTGCTCTAAGGTTGGGCAGTCCAGACAGCTCCCTGGGGATGGGTCCCGTGAAGCGGTTGTGGTCGATACGCCTGCGCAGAGCAACGTTCAGATGTTCAGTCATCGATCTAACTAGCGTTAATCAGATTTACAGGATCAAAGTTCAGAACACGGTGATCAGACTCCTTACAGGATCATCAGGGACTTGAGGTTCCCGAGCGTCGTAGGGAGGGGTCCTGAGAGGTCGTTGTTGTACAGGTCGATGCTGATCAGGTTCTTCAGGTCCCCGAACTCTGGCGGGATCGGGCCATGGAGATTGTTGCCGCTCAGCTCCCTGCATGCTCAGAAGCCAAAAGGTGTCAGCCACACAGCATTGGATAGGGAATTTTCTTCAGAGCCCAAGAACAGCAGGTGGGATCGGAAGAGCATACATACATGTATTGCAGCTGCTCTAGTCTCGCCAGCTCGGGAGGCAGACGACCCGATAGTCTCATGTTATTAAGATCTCTGTCCAAGTTTGGAGAAAAAAAATTAGATGAATGCTAAATCGCTTATAAATCCAAAACGAAAAGAGGAAGAAGTATGATCCACACGATGACCCACACAAAGAACCACTAGTGTCTAGAACACTGGAACACTAGGGCTACTTTGGATCAACCATTTTCTATTAAAATTGGAAAGCAATAGAGAGAGAGCGCTGAGGAAAAAAATCCACGTCAGGATTGAAGGGAACAGAGGGGCGGACCGAGAAAAAATCCAGTTATTTTCCCTCTCGATCCCTTCCAATCCTCAATCTCGAAAGGGAATGGTTTTCCCAAAGCACGGCATGCCACTACCTGCTGCCGCACCATACCCAAAGGATTCGAAGGAGCCTTACATGCGGTTGACGCGGTTGTCATCATTGCACATCACATGAAACCATGTGCATGGGTTCACCAGATTTGGATCCCAGCTCGCAAGCACACCGTCAGGGTCCTCAACACCATGGAGCAGGGCCATCAACGCGTCTCCTTCCTCGTTCGCCGCCACCGGCGCCAAGGACACCACGATCACCGCCACGGCGACGGCGATGCGCACGGCTAGGGTTAGGGCTCTTGTGGCCATGAGCGCCGCGGTCGACTGTGTATTACGGAGTGAGGTAAGCAACAACTGCTACAAAGGCCCGCTATGGAGGTGTGTGCTTTGAATCGTAATCTCAGGTGCTTTTAAAGGTGTGAGGGAGGTTTCGAGCCAGGTTGGATGGCTGTGGTGTCATGCGCTTTGAGCTGCGGTAGGTAGCTTTTAAAGTGGGAAATACGCTTAGAACCGGAGTAAGTGGTTTTGTTAATATTTAAAAGGGTTTTCTTCCGTTGCCATCTAAGATCCAACTATTTTTTTGGATTAATATGGGCAACAGCTATACTCTAGGTGGCATGGAGGCTAAGGATGGATTGTACATGGAAAGGAGACTTAGAGCAAGGGTGTTTGTCTTCGGTTACTGTTCATGCGGGATGCTATACACACCTAAAAACATGGTAAGCGCAAGAGGTAGTTCTCTGTTGAGCCACTAATAATGGGCCTTTGATAACTCTATAATGCATTGATATGTTTTTGATGGCTATGTGTTAAATTACATGTACATTTTATTAATAATTGTAGCGGCTTTCTTTCCCTCGTATCAAAGGCCTACTTGTTCTTTTTTTACAAAACTGTGGGCGACAACTACACTCTAGGCGGGAAGGAGGCTTGGAGCCAGGGTGGGTGGCTTCAGTTACTAATCGAGATAGAATACTATAAAAGGTATAGTCTTTATTGTGTCACTGACACTTGGCCTTTGATCATATATATAATGCTTTGATAGGTTGCCAAGGAATGTGCCAAAATTATGTGTACATAAGTATTATTTGTTAATACTTGTAGCAGGCCTCAAAGACCCACTTATTTTTTATAGCCTGGGCGACAACTGTACTCTTGGTGGGAGGGTCGCTTGGAGCTAGGATGGGTGGCTTCAGTTACCGTTCAAGCGAAAATGCCATATATACCAAGAAATTTGCAAAGCGTAAGATACATAATTCTCTACTGCATCACTGACAATGGGCTTTTGATCATATCTATAATGCATGGACAGGTTGCCACTGACTTTGTCAAAATTAGGTGTATAATTTTTAATACTTGTAGCAGCTTTCTTTCCCTTCCATAAAAACCCCACCTTTTTTTTTATGAAACTATGGACACCAGTTGTACTCTTGGTGGCATAGAGCCTTGGAGCTAGGGATGCGGTGGCTATAGTTACTACTTGAGTGGCAACACTATAAATAACAATAAAGATGCAAAGCATAAACGGCATAGTTTATTGTTGCTTCACTGACGGTGTATCTATAATGCGTTGATAGGTTGTCAGTGATTTTGTGTCAAAATTAGGTGTACATTTTGTTAATACCTATAGTGGCTTATTTCCTTGTCATCCAAGATCCACTCATTTTTTGATAAAACAATGGGCGTCAACTATATTCTAGATTGTACGAAGGCTTGTAGCTTGGGTGTGAATGGATTCATTTACCACTCAAGCAGAAATTCTATACATATCGAGAAAGATTCAAAGTGTGGCAGTTTTTCACTTTCAATCTGAGAGTTTCCAAACAAAGCCTTAGGAGGGTGTTTCGCTACGACACGGTGAACTACTGCTTGCTGCTTGTTTCTTAGATTCTTCAACGCACTGCACCATACCCAAAGATTTGAAGGATCCTTACATGCGATTGATGCAATTGTCTTCATTGCACATCATGTGAAATCATGTGCATGGGTTCACCAGATTTGGATCCTAGCTCACAAGCACACCGTTAGGGTCCTTAATGCCATGGCGTAGGACCATCAACGCATTTCCTTCCTCGTCCGCCGTCACTAGCACCATGACAACAGCGACGCACACCACTAGCGTTAGGGCTCTTGTGTTTAAAACTTAATCACAAGTTCTTGGGTCAATGGGGTCAAGGAACGTGGATCGAGGAACACGGTATGCTATGAAGGATTTAATGCTATGGGGATGAAATTGTTCCCACGTTCTCGAAACGGTAACGACATTTCCGGGACGAGGAACATGGCGCAGTTCCTTGTTCCCGGTGACTATGGTCCATGAGTGCCTTCAGGACGGTCGATTGTGTGATCTAAGGAGCGAGGTAAGCAACATGTGCAATAAAAGGCCCAATGTGGAGTTGTGTGCTTTGAACTGTGATCTCAGTTGATTTTAAAGGTGAGATGGAGGTTTCGAGCCATGCTTGATGGTTCGGTGCTGTGTCCTTTGAACCACAGTAGGTAGTTTTTAAAGTGGGAGATACGCTTGGAATTAGAGTAAGTGGCAACTGTTAGGGTTAGGTCTCTTGTGGCTATGAGCGCAGTCATGATAGTCGCCTATGTGATCTAAGGAGTAATGCAAGCAACAAGTGCGACAAAGGCCCGCTGTGGAGTTGTGTGCTTTGAACTAAAGTTGGGTGGAAGGTTTCGAGCCTGGCTAGATGATTGTGGTGCTCTATGCTTTGAACTGCAGTAGCTTCTTTTGAACTGGGAGATACGCTTGGAACCAGATTACCAGAGTAAGTGATTTTGCCTACCACACCACTTTAGTGGAAATGCTATAAATACAAAAAAAAAACATGGAATCTAGTAAAGCCATATAGTTTTCAGTTGTGACACTGACAATGGGACTTTGATGGTAGATGTAAATATCTAAGAAAATGCTATGTACATTTTGTTAATATTTGTGGAGGTTTTCTTTCCTATTGTCATAAAAGATACTCCCTCCGTCCTCAAATATAGCGTTTTCTAGATTTGTCCAAAATTAATCTATTCTATGTTTGACCAATTTTAGAAAAAAAGAAAAATAGTGTTTTTAATGTGAAATGACCATCATTAGATCTATTGTGAACTATATTTTCATAATTTACTTCTTCGGTGCAATAGATGTTAATATTTTTTTCTAAAAAATTAGTCAAGCTTAGAATAATTTGACTTTGGACAAGTTCAGGAGACGCTATATTTGAGGACGGAGGGAGTATGTTTTTTAATTGTGAATAACAACGGTACATAAGTAGGGAGGAATCTTGGAGCCATGGTGGGTGGCTTTGATTACCATTCGATGCGGAAATGCTATACATACTAAGAAACTGTTGCATCACCGGCAATGGGCCTTCTGGTGTATTTATAATGTAGTGAGAGGTTGCTGATGACTGTGGGAGCAATAATGGATGTACATTTTGTTAATATTATAATGGGTTTTTCTTATCTTTCCATCTAAGATACAACTATTTTTTATAAAGCGACAATTGTACTCTAGGTGGAAAGGAGGGTTGGAGTATCAAAGTTTTCCATTGTGTCGCTGATAGTACGCTTCAATCGGAATTATAATCAATTCATAGGCTGTCAATTAAAATACGGAAAATTATAGTTATATGTGTATTTTGGTATGTTATGAACACAGAGATTCACAACCAATTGCTTACTGGATTTGGAACCACTAGATCATGATTTGTATTAGAATGGGTAGAGTTTAGACAGGATACAGGAGGGGAACGGGAAGAACACGGCTGTTTCCGTGGGGAGGAAGGAAACTGTGATGCCCCTGGCATCTCAAGAGCCTTAACACATAGTTAGACGAGAACCAATGGTGAATTAGGACTGAATCATGTTTAGAAGAGTAACGAGGAACTAGGTGGAGAAATCACTAAGTCAAAAATTCTCTCTTCAGATGTACAAAAGCTCATGTTGATAGTGTGTGTAATTTAAAGTCCAAAAGTTTTCATGAGAAACCCCAAATACGAAAGTTTAATTCTCACTCTATAGATTAGTTTTGCTTTTTGGTCCAAGTTTAAAGTCTTGGATTGAAAGCTTCAAAAGCTCAAATCAAATCAGGTCAAACTTAGGCCACCCTTAAATTCTCAAATCTGGATTTTCAGCTTATCCCAAGGTTGTTTCTGAAATTACTTTTGATTTCACTATGAGACTTCAAAATCTTCCTTTCTATGAAATGAAATTAAACTTGTTGCCTTTCAAATGCTTCAGACCTTGAAGTAATTAGACTTAAACTGATACTTCAAAAGTTGAAAACAACAAAGACTCTACAGGAAGTAAAAATGCTGTTTTTCCAAACCTCAGAACGTGATTGTTCTTGTAATTAAAAATCTGCTGTGATTTCGAAGAAACTTTATATAACAAACTTGTAGCTAATTTCATGATGAACAACTTTTTGTAATTGGAGTGTTGACATGCACAGTGGTTTGGATGGTATTTTGGGTGCTTTTCTGTAAACCTGTGATTCCTGTCCAAACCTGACCTGTTTAGAAATTTTAATTTTTCTCTGACATACAGCCACTTTCATGCAAAGCTCTAATTGAATAAGTTGTAGATAATGAAATTCTAAACAATATTGGTATAAAACTCTTTGGGTGAATGTGATTAGAAAATAGACTTTTAGAATTTTTAAACTGGAAGGTTCTGTTGGTCAAACCTTGGTCAGCAGTTTAAATTCAAATTTAAACCATATTTTTGAATACAACATAGTATGCAAGTTTATAAGACAAATGTAGAGGAACAAATTTAGAACATCTCATCCAATTGGAGTATCTTCAAATTCGGCCTCTAACCTATTCAAAAAAGGGAAGTTTCTAACAGGTGTTTATGCAGTCAAAGGTGGTCTTTTCTATTTCTTCAATTTCCGTTCAAAAATCCCACGGATGTCTCTATGACCGGCGGGCCCCACTTGTCAGGCCAACTCAGGTTCCCGCCCGTGCCGGACAAAAGCTGAGCCGGTGGGTCCCACCAATTCCGCGTCTCCGCGCACCCGGTCCACTGCGCCGTCCTCTCTCCATTCTCACCGGGCCCACCTGTCAGCGGCACCGGTCCACTGGACCGCGTCCGCGCGCACTCCACCGCCCCTTCTCCCCTCTCGGCTTCACCCACGCGGCGGCCATGGCCTGCCCGTGCGCCATGGCACCGGCCGGGCCTCCGCCGACGCGCCGCGCCTTCACTTGGACGGGATCGTGTCCCCCTTCAACTCCCACTCATCCACTCGCCCTCACTCCTCTGCCCTTTTCCCTCGCCTCTCGCTCACGTGGAGCAGCGACGCATCGAGCCACCATGGCCGGCCTTGGCTTGAGCTCACGGCCCCGCCGCTCCGGGCCTCCCCCCGCCTTTCAAACCGCGCAACTCAAGCTCCTTGGTCCCCTCCACCGGTTCCCCAATGAAATAGGCGTCGCTTTCTCCCTCAACCACCGCCTCCACTCACGTCCGCCATGAACGCCGCCATGACTCCGAGAGCGCCTGCTCGCGTTCCGGTCGCCTCCGGCCCTCTTCCTCCACGCCTCCCCGTCACCACGCCCGCGTGGCCCTCCTCCACCATCCCCGCTGCGCCTCGGCCCCTCCAGCGCCTCCTCCTCCCTCCCCAACCACGGCGCCGCCATGGCCACCGTGCCGAGCCGGCATCGCCGTGGAGGACCACCCTCGGGCCATCCCCGCACGTCCACTCCCCCATCGTCGGGCTAGCCTCGACCTCGCGCAGCTCTAGCGCCCTTCGGCTTCGCCATTCGCCTCCGCATCAGCCGGATCGAGCCGCGCCGCCAACCTCGGACGCCATCACCGCCTTCGATCTCATCGTCCTCTCCACAACCGGCGACGAGGTTAAGGGGAAATGGAAGCCCGTGGACCAAAACACGTCCTCGGACCCCGTCGGCCTCAAGTGCGAGCCCCCAGACGCCGGCGCAGGCGCTCCAACCCCGGCCGCCGCGCGCACTCGCGTTCTGTCCGGAGGAAGAAGAAGAAGAGGTGGATTTGCAAATAAACCCCTGACGTTTCTCGTTTTTGCGCACTCCATTTAATGCTGTTCACTGAGTCAGCGAAATCTTCTGTGCAGACCCCTGGAATCTACGGTTAATTACGCTCTGGTCCTTAGATCTAATGTTTTCTATTTAAATGCATTTAAATTAGCTGTGAACTTTGAAAAATCATAACAAATCACAGAAAAATCCAAAATGGACAAACTCAGTTGCATTAGACTCCTCTTGAATAGATCTATTGAAGGGATATGATGTGGTGGTGTGAAATATCTGTTTTGCCCTTGGTTTGTTGCATGCATGATTAATTAGGATAAATGTCAAAAGTGGACTAAATGAACTACAACGGCTATGAAACTTGGACAGTAGCTTTCTTGTGATATTGTAGCACCATGTGGATTTTTGTAGCCTTAGTACTTATTGTTTATTTACCCTTTTACCATTATACACGTGTTATGTGCATTTATTTAACTAAGAAATTGGAGGCTAC
Organism: Paspalum notatum; assembly: GCA_022530915.1. NCBI lineage: Eukaryota > Viridiplantae > Streptophyta > Magnoliopsida > Poales > Poaceae > Paspalum > Paspalum notatum. Next base: position 35,148,555 of record CM039692.1, read on the forward strand.
ATAAAATATTCTCAAATATGACATCTGGTATTTTTCATGTACTTTATATAGTATGAGTAGTTCACTGGTAAAGTATGAGATTGTGCATGCATATTTTAGCGGCTGTTATGAAAATGACAAGTGTTACGATGATTTAATTAAAAATAGAAAAGTGCTATTTACCATGCTCTAAGAATTCCACCAAAAATTCATGTAGCTATGTCACCCTACAAGTATGCTTATGTGAATTGTTCATGTATTATGGTTGTTGTTTTATGAAGGGTTTATATGTGATCATTTAAATGGGATTGAAGGTGAAGTAAATAAGAATGGAATGTTAATGTACTCATATGTGCTCGTGATTATCTCATGTAAACTCCACTTAGTATAATTAATTTTGCTATGTCAAAATGGAATCTTGGAAGATGGATGGCTCTGTATACTACGCATGCATGTGTCGTTTCCATATCACTAGGTTGCAAATTATTAATAACCATAAAAGTATTGCATTACTGAAATATAGATAACGGTAACTCAAAATAAGTCAAATCATATAACTTGTTCACTTATATGCATGTGTACATGTGGTATGATAAGAGCATGTTGGAATTAGAGATCTATCATGTATTTCTCTCATGTACTCTATGTGATACGTTTGATTTGTTGAGAGGGATTAAATATCACCATACTCCATACATGTATCTTAATGATCCAAATTGCTATTGCATGTTGTTATCGAGTCGTAGCATTAACATGTTATCAATATGAGTATGATCAGTAACTTGTTTATGTGTGATTGAATGATTGTGTACTTGCTTTGTGTCCATAAGAATACTCTCTATTTAAATAGCTTATCAATCACCCTCCAACCTGCTCGTGAAGTGCTTGCTTATGTATGTGCTCAACCTTCATGCATATCTTACATTGCATCATGCATGACATTCATATAGTGACGCTTATTACAGATACGTGATCGAGAACCAAGTGCGTGGAACTACTTCAACCAACGGTGATCCAAAAGACCAACTAAGACCCACTCACGACCTGTAGGGCCCATCAGTCGTGTTCGGACGGAGGAGTTGTCCAAGGGATCAAGGGATTGCCTAGGACAAAGCCTCACAACCCGGCAAACTAACATTAGCATAGTTTGTTGGTTTTCTTAAAGCAAATCAAAGGTAGGCAGGACCATACTATACCCAGCAAACATCTTATATTTTAATGATTAGGCATGTACATCAGGAGTTGTTTGGAACCAACTGCATTAGACATCCTGGCCGCCCTGGCCCTAGCTCCTATGAATAGAGTTCGTAGGACGAGTATGCCTAGAAATGCTAGGTACGAGTAGATACGAGTGAGCATTGTCACTCGTCGCGTAGGTGATTTTTCAAATCTCAGAAATCTTACTATGATGCAATTTATGATTATTATTGCTGATGTTAAATGGAGACCGGGCGGAGCGTAAGTTTACTTTTGGGGTGTGCGTTGTTGTTATCCGGCTCCGCCCGAGTCGCATAAGGCCCGTCCGCTGTTCGTCTGCTGATTGGCATAACATTGCTAAAGTGCTTATCCAGAAAATGGGCCTGGTGAAAGTCTTACTTATGCCATCCGAAGAACAGAGACTTGGTCTTACCGGACTCTAGGGGCGCTCACTCTCACGGAGGGCTGACCCGACGTACCGTGGTATCGCTCTGTGAGGGCTAAACCTAGGGAATGGCGGGTTGGAATCGAACTTGGGATGGGACAAGTGGAGATGGGGACTATATGTGGGAACGCGATGGTTAGTAAGCATATACCCTTGGCATTTTTAGTTATTCTCGGGAATTAAAAATCGATTCGAATCGCTGATGCTCACTAGGTGTGAGAGTGCCAAATATTACTGTCGGGCAACGTAGTAATAACTGCAACATGTTGTTTATTAAATCACGCTTTTTAATACAACATGCTTGGATGAGTATGATCCGTTCCACTATTCATGGTGCTGCCCATCCACTGGTAGGAGGTCGATGGACTTGGGAGGTACTTTGATGTCGAGGGAGGGCTGACCCGACGTACCGTGGTAGCGCTCCTGAGACGGCTACTCCCAGGGGTTAGATGGAGGCACTATGAATCTTGGGACGGGACATGTGTAGAATAGGGGTATATCTTGAATATTATGCAAGTTACTGATGGTTCTCATATTTTACTTTCATGCAAGTATTTACTTTATGATATAAATGAATCTTCATGGTTAATGGATAGCAGCTGTCAAATCCTGCTATCTTATGTCAACCTGACCCTGTTTAAAAATCAATGGCTAAGGATCCACATGATTAGTAAGCAAGTTTTGCGTCAGCCGTAAACCCCGTCCATTAAGTCCTACTGAGTAATTAGTACTCAGGGTTTGCCCCCACTTTTGGATTACGGGTACTGACGATAGCTGGACAACTGTGTTGGAGGTGGTAGTACCGATGGGCTCGGTGCTATTCGCCTTGTTCATCTCTTCATGAAGACTACTTAAGTATATTATTTCGCTGCGAGATGTTTTGAAAACGCTTCCGTTATATATATATATTTCTCAATCGCTTTCGCTGTATTTTGAACATTGTATTTGATTCCAGATATGATGGTTTGTAAACTAAGTCTATTATTCTCTATTTCAACTGACTGTGATGATGTAATTGTTGTGGCTCCTTCGAGAGTCGGATGTGTTTGATGTCGGTTCCTCGGAAATGGTGTTATCGAGAGCCCGAAGGACTCTCGACGGACTACCGGGTTTAGTCTGGCCTAAGTGCACTGCGAGTCAGAGGTGGCAGGTGTGCTTAGTCTGGATTAAGCAGGACGGTTCTGCCACAGAAACCTCGACAAGCCAGATAGAGTTTTGTTCAGTTGTTCGATGCCTTTTCCTGTTACACAACGCCTCTTATATACGCAGCGCCTATACGGCTCACAGGCCGATACACACACCTCATAGAATACGGCCCATGGCCCATGACACATTCCCCCTCTCAATTTCCAGCTTGTCCCCAAGCTAGAGCCGTAGGAAAGCGACGATGAATATCGATGTCTTCTTCCCACGTAGCCATTGATTCCGGTAATGTACTCCATTGAATCAACAGCTGTATCACCGTAGATGATCCTTTGTGACAGAGACGCCGTGCCAAAATCTTCACTGGAACAAGAACCGATGTTGGGTCTGTAGACACGGTAGCCAGATCGTTACTCACCTCAACACTTGGAGCAATGTGCTTCTTAAGCTGAGAGACATGAATCACCGGATGAATTTTGGCAGTCTCCGGCAAATCCAACCTGTAAGCCACAACACCAATGCGTTCCAGAATTTTGAAGGGACCATAGTTGTGAAATGCCAATTTCTGATTGCTGCGATAGGCTACTGAAGATTGGACATACGGTTGAAGTTTGACATATACTAGATCACCCACTTGAAAGACTCTTTCAGAACGCTTCTTATCAGCATGATGTTTCATACGCTGCTGAGCTCGAGTCAATTGTTGCTGAATCAATTTACTCAAGAATTCTCTTTCAGTTAACCAGGCCTCCAAGTCAGGGACTGTACAGAGCTGAAGGTTATGTATTCCCAAATGGCGAGGTGTATATCCATACAGGACCTCAAACGGGGATTTGCCCAATGCAGAGTGCACCGTGGTGTTATACCAATACTCAGCCACTGCAAGCCATTTATTCCACTGACGAGGACACGAGTGAACTGTGCAACGGAGAAAGCACTCCAAACATTGATTTGTGGATGGTATGAGGAACTCATCATCAGTTTTGTATCTGATAATCGAAATAATTCTTGCCAAACTTTGCTAGTAAACACCTTATCTCTATCTGAAACTATAGCTGAAGGCAAACCATGCAGCTTGTAGACATTGTTGATGAATACTTGAGCCACTTCCAAAGCAGTAAATGGATGAGACAGAGGTATAAAGTGACCATACTTGGTAAATTTATCAACCACCACTAATATGGTATTGTACCTATCAGATGGAGGCAAGCCTTCAATGAAGTCCAGACATACTATTTTCCATGCTTGTTTTGGTATTGGTAAGGGTTGAAGCAAACCAGGAGACTTGACATGTTCAACTTTGGCTTGCTGACATATAGAGCACGACTAGACAAAATCCTGAATAGACTTTTTAAGTCCAGGCCGAGCAAAGAGTTGTTTCACTCTGTGATAAGTAGCAGCAACTCCTGAATGACCACCAATCCCACTGCTGTGTAAGGCTTGCAAAATGTGCTGTTGAGCCACAGTATTATTGCCAACCCACACTCTGCCCTTGTACCTCAAAATCCCATCAACTAGAGTATAGCCTTGAGAATTTTCTGGGCACACACTAAGTTTAGTTAACATCTGTTTGGCGTGTGAATCATCCTCATAACCCAAGTGCAATTTTTGAATCCAGGTTGGGACACATTCTGACAGAGAGAGTATTGAAGAATCAACTAAACTTCTAGACAATGCATTTGTAGCTGAATTTGAACTGCCTTGCTTATACTGTATGGAAAAATTTAAATCCATCAATTTCACCATAGCTTTATGTTGCAGCTTGGAAGATACTCTTTGATCAGTGAGATACATCAGACTGCGGTGATCTGTTCTAATGATAAACTTCTGGTGCTACAAGCTGGTGGAGCTGTCTCCAAGCTCTGCAACCTCGACGTGATCGCGTCCGCCTTCGTAAGCAAAGTACTGAACGCCTTGTCCGCGGTCACACGCCAGTCCTCCAATCCGCCCAGCTTCTCGAACGTTTGCTGCATCATCGATTCGAGCCCCTCGATCTTCTTCGCCATCTCATCTGCAGAGGGCGACATCCTCTCTTCTGCTTGATGAAGCTTCGATTCCGCGCTGATTGTGGAGGACACCGGATTGCTTCACCTCCTGGACTCGGTGTGTCCCCAGATCAAGCAAACTGGAGGGAATTACTGGTTCGCGAGCTCAAATGGTATTCAAGCTCACAGATCCCAAACCGAATCCATTGTCTACTCGATCGATGGTTCCCACCCGAATCACCGTCGCAGAAAAATTTTTGAATGGCTCTTGATACCAATTGTTATGAACACAGAGATTCACAACCAATTGCTCACTGGATTTGGAACCACTAGATCATGATTTGTATTAGAATGGGTAGAGTTTAGACAGGATACATGAGGGGAACGGGAAGAACACGGCTGTTTCCGTGGGGAGGAAGGAAACCTTGACAAGCCGGATAGAGTTTTGTTCAGTTGTTCGATGCCTTTTCCTGTTACACAACGCCGCTTATATACGCAGCGCCCATAAGGCTCACAGGCCGATACACACACCTCACAGAATACGGCCCATGGCCCATGACATGGTTATACTTGTAGCCAACAAGTGGATTCATCAATAGATCCATTGACGCCTTGTTCCTGCTTGCTAGTATTTTTAGACAGGGCATGACTACAGCCATGAAGCACTATATAGAGGGAGAAGTACTATTGCGGCTGTGATTAGAAAAAATAAACCATTCAGTAATGGAATCCCACAATTGGATCAGAATAGGAGGCCGCCATGGGTGGTGTCGTCATCCATGGATCTTTGAGCAGAAGCATAACGCTGCCCCGACCCAACTATGGCCCTGTCAAGGTGCGTAGCGGCGGCGGCGACTTCCGCCTTCTGTGTCAGCGTATCGTTGATGAACAACCTCCTCGATTTAGAGTACATAACTAGCGGACTGGTACAGGGCCGTGCCTTGTGAAATGGAGGCAACAATTATGTAGCACACCCGCACCTCGCTGTTGGTTGTGCTTGCAAGTTCGTGAGGTGCATCCATGCATGTCCACAAACATCTTCGTCTCAAGTTTGTGTAATGTGTATTGCCAAGCAACGCATTGCTCCATTTGCCTCGGGTGTAGACGGCACCAAGACTTGAGACCATGCACGTGTTAGTGTGTGAGCACGCTTTCTATGCGGCTACACCGGGTGCATAGGTAAAGTGGTTAAAGGAGGCTTCAGACCTCGTTTGGCATCACGTGGATCAGGTCCACGTGGGCAGTAGTGATCCATGCAGGGTTAGGTGCCATAGCAGTGGTTTCTACATCGATTTCGTAGTGCTGCGTGGAAGAGAATCCACAAAACATGTGGATGGGCATCAATCCACCCCAATCCACGTTTTCCCAAACGAGGCCTCAATGTGCCTAGTGTGCCGGCATGACTATCTTCAAAGCTTGCCCACCATATTCCACACGTCTGAGGTCCAATATCATTCAAAAGTTCACCCAATCAAACAGTCCCTTAGTACGTAGCATCAATGCCTGTTTGAAAGCTTTTTACTGATACGAGAAATGAACATACGTGACGTGAGCAAAAGAAACTAGTATCCTTTGCCAATTGTCGCTTGGCATATAGTCGTCGAAACGAGCGAGAATATATGCTCTCCTTTTGTTCTGCTATACAACCCTTTGATAGATTCGTTTCAAATAAGTTAGTGTCTTTTATTCTTAACAGCATATCTGAAATCTTATGCACGACCTAACATGGGAACCTTCACATTTCGCAATGTGAAATTGAACAGAAGTACCATTCAGTGCTCAGTGCGCGACACCAAACCTTCACCACTATCACCAAGCAAGGAAGCAAGCCAATTGTCCTGCAAAGTTGCCCGACTGATCAATTGGTAAATTGGTGGGCTGGCTCCTGGCTGCATCGTGGATACATGAAACGAAGTCAATAGGAATAAGGCTTTGTTCATAAATATTTCCAAAACACACCATGCTCATTCATCAACATAGCTTCAGGTAGCTGCAGGGGCGTGCCCTCATCACAGCAAATGAATTGCGTGTTAAGCATGTTCTCTTTCTTGCTACATGGTTCAACTCAGGGCTATTCCCTCAAAAAGGAAATGCTTGCTAGAAACTCTGTAACACCATCCCCATAATTACAAGAGTTGTATGGTGAATACTGCAGTGACAACAACGACTGGTCGTGGCTGAGGGGATCAGGTGCGGGGCCAAGACCCATACATCATTCTGTTGTTAAAATGATATATATTCACATGCGAATGATCATCCAGTGAGAAGTCAACTCTGATGAATTTCCATCAAGGCTCGTCGGTTTGCTTTATGACTTGCTCATACCAGGGTCTGCTTTGAATTCTTCCACTGGGAATGCAATGCCGCATATGTTTTTCCCACATATTTCTTGATCCCATGGACCGATCAAATGGGATTCGAATTCTGGTGTTGTAGTATCGCGCTCAGAATCCGGTGAAAATGTATCTATCCTTGGTTTCTTGGGAGAAGGCTGCATGTTCTCGGGGTAGTCATCTAAGCTTGGAGGTGAATGGGAAAGCTTCTGATCCTCAGAAGCTTTGATTGATCCACCAAGCTTTTGTTGCTCCTCTATTATCATCTGCAAGTATCTCCCTTGTGCTTCAATTCTTAGCTGCAGTTGCCTTTGGACCTGAAATTGCAACTTATTTAAGCTAACCAGAATAGACTTAAGGAGAATTTAGAGTGGTTTTGAAGCAAAAAGAACCCATCAACTACAAAAGAAAGCCAAAATAAAAAAAGGACTGTCGGCAATAAGTTATTGACGACTAAACAACACAGCCAAGAGAAGGAACCACCCTACAAATAATAAGGAAATATCAGAGTGAATCAGAAGATGAGCCTGTAGAATTAAGTTTCCAGCTAAGTAGGACTGTGGTCAAACTAGAAAATGTAAAAACATACAGAGATAGCATCTTTCATAACAGACCTCGAGTTGTTCATGTAGCCGCTTCTGAACCTCCATTTGCATCTTTAGTGCCTCGTTGATTTGCAATCCTCTGAAACATATTTCAGATATTTAACTATGTAGTTCATAAGAACTTGGCACCAGCCAGCATACAAGCTATGGTAGTTGCTAGATGACACAACTGAGTAAAGATGACTCACGGTGCAGAATCTGTGTTGGAGAGGGAATCACTTGAATCTTTTTTTTCGTCCTTGGAACCTACATGAGATGCCATCATAACAAAAGGGGGGAAAAGCTTAATAGATCGTGCGAGAAAGGGAACAGGCAGTAGACAAAACTTGAAGGACAGAAGGGTATTCACCTTCAGCAGGAGATTCTGGTATATACTTTGCAAGGCGATATTTCTACACAAGTACCAAGGAAAGGAAAGCATTAGCCACAACCAAACAATTTGAAATTTGTATGCTTTAAAGGAAATTCTTCACCTGCAAATGGCTCTTCACATGATAAATTGTGATCCCTGGTACACCCATCACAGTGAGGACCCCTTTAGGTGTGGCTCCTGAAGACATATGATAAGAGCCTTAGATACAGAGTACTTGTAGTTAGGGGGTCCGAGCGTTAGCTCGGTTGGTCAGGCGCGCCGGCGTGCGCACTGGCGGCCAGCGTTCGATTCCCACAATCGACGCTGGTTTCCCACCGGGAACAGTGTAGTTCCCAAATAAATTTCGCAGCCTCTCGCGCGTGGAACCACAAGGGGAACGTGACGTGCCCGTCACCTACGGAGCCACGATGGTCCCGGTGATCTCTTCAAGGACGCGATGTTTAGATCTGAGTGTAGTTGTAGGTTTGTTCGAGTACACGTAGAGTGTGGCGTGAGTGCGTGTGTGTGGTGGTGTGTGTATGTACCTGAGCAGATACTACAGCTGTACCCAGACGAGAGGCTTCAAAAAAAAAAAAAAAGAGTACTTGTAGTCAGAATCCCCAAAACATCAAGTACCCTCATGATAACCGGCTAACTTATCACAAGTCAAGTTCCAATTAATAGACTCAGACATGTGCCACATGGAGCACTCAAAGCTGTTTCCCATTGACAAGGATTACAGTTCTCAAGGCACAGACATTTTCCAATGAGATTGGATTTAATAACATAGCATACACAGTTATAGAGGGTCCTAAAAATAACATGTTCACGGGAATTTCGGTAACCATGCAGCAATCTTATCCTAAACATTGACATAGTAGATTTAGTTGAATATGACGTGTATACTGCGTTATAGTAATATGCATCGCAAAAACTTCGCAAGATTGAACTCCTTAATTTTTAGGATAACTAGATGGAAAAAGAAAATCAACCAAATAACTAATACTTGACAGAGAACAGAATACCCACTATCTGGTCCACCAAGCTGGGCGATGGCATCCACAAAACGATTATGAAGATCTGAGGTCCAACGTAGGCGTTGTTTCCCACTTCCTACAGGATTAGCAGGGTTGCTCATGTTGGATGCACCAATAGCTCCAATATCACTTGCATGCTCGTTATTCTGAGCCCTCTGCGGAGCAAAGGGCACCGAAAAATTCTTAGCATGATACATCATGCGAATGCTGCAACAATTATAAGGAAAAAGTTATTCACCCAACTAATGCCAAGCATATTGAGAGAAAAAAATTGGACAACTAAGCTCTATTTCACATTCCCGAATGACAGAAAAAACATGAACCAATACATCGAGATGGCCGTAAAGTCTTGAAACAAAACCTTCCGGCCTCTGCTTAACAAGAAACAAGAGGTACAGCTATGTGCAGAATAACTGCATAAATAGGCATGAAAACAAATGTTGCAGTCTCCCAGATCAGCACCGAAAAAAGATTAAAAGAGCCAGAAACGGCCCAATGACTGGACTCCAAATGGCACACTAAGTTTTGGCAAGAAACGGCTTTCATAAGTCGGTATCAATAGAACTGGAAAACCACGGGCAGCAGAACCTTCGACTTGGACAGAAACATAACCAAAAACAGAATACTTGAGAACCGCCCATATGTCAGGACAGCAGAGGAGACTCGGTCCGTCCTCTTGAACACCCACCCACCCAACCAACCAACCAACCAACCAACTAAACCCAAGGCTAAGGCTGGGGCTCGTCCACGCTGACTGAGGTTTTCGAGCAATTATAATCGCTAAAAAGGTCCTGAGGCAATCAAAGGAGAGGCCGTTAGAGTACAATTACTGTGGAGATCAAACTGGATCGGGACGTGATCATCACGAGCCCTGAGCCCCCGAGCTAATAGGCACCTTGTCTTGGCATCCGCAGGCAGGTCGTAGTTGAGAACCACAGGAACTAGAGAAATGTAAGAAGCCCCGTAATCGGAACCACTCCCCCACGGAATCAAGCTCCGCAGTTCCTTAGAGGAAGCAGCTGATTCCAAAACGGCGAGCCGGCGCGTCGACGCGGCGGAGCTGATGGTTTGCCAGTTCAGGCCGAAACTGCATCGATCCCCATAAACATTCCCCAAAGCTACTGCCGAGTAAACAGTCGCGAAACCAAATACTACTAGTAACAGCAAGCACACGGCCCTGAAGACGCTCCAGCGCAGCTTGCAGCTCGGCACGGCCAGAGACGCAGGCGAATTCAGCAGCGAAGCTACCTTTCCTTTTTTATTTTTTTTATTTTTGCAGCGGCAATCAAGCGGCAAGCCTCGGCGGCAGAGAGACAGAGAGGAAGCAAGAGAGAGAGAGAAGGGAGGCGGACTCACCGGCGGGTTCGGCGAGCGGCGGGGACGAGGGCAGCCCGTGCGCGGTGGTGGGGGCAGAGCAAGCAAGGCAGGGAATTGAATGCCGCGGCGGGGTGGGAAGGGGCGGGTGCGGATTCCCAATCGGGGTCAAAAAGGGACGGAGGAGATGGGCGGGCGCGGGGAGGTGGAGGAGAGGAGAGGGAGGGGAAGGGAAAGCGGCAGCTGGTGGTGTCCGGCGAAAGCGACGCGGGGAAGGGCGAGGAGCGAGCGAGGGCGGCCTGGGAGTTTGGGGATTTTTTTTTTTTTTCTTGTTCGTCCGCCGGTGGTTAGGGTTTCGCGCGAACCAAGCCAAGAGCGCGCGGGAGCGGGAGGAGGACGCCGGCGGGACCGCGGGTCTGCGCTGCGGGTGCACAGAGTCCACAGGTCTGAAGGAGTAGCAGGCAGCGGTTGAGTGCGTCAGTAAACTGAATGACTGACTGACTGACGAAGGGTTTGGAGAATTGCTCAGCTACCTCGTGGCCATTTTTCTTTCTTTTCTTTTCCTTGCCCAGGATCCATGGCTTTCGTTGTGCGGGTACTGTGGCGTACCGTGTACCGCGCTGCTGTGCGTCGAGCGATTGACCCCCGTCGCCGTCGAGGTCAATCCCGGGCTCCATTTCTTTCCACGGTAGGCAGTACTGTACCATTATATATTATTGGAGATGAAGAGAATCCGGGCGTCATTTCAGTCTCTCAAGTCTCAACCGTGCCGTAGTACGGGTGTCCTCGGGGCTAGATCCTGCAGGCGCTGTGCTGCACGCCGAGGAAAGGAAAATGGGGTCTTTCACAGCGGGAGCAGAGGAGGAGCTGGGTGAGAGCTCCGGAGGGACGCGCTGCTGAAAACGACCGGAAGGTTCAGTGGCAATTGCAGCTGAAACCCGGGCTGCAACTGCAAAGCGTCGGAGAGAGAGAGAGAGAGAGGAGATATTAGATCTGAGAAGTAGGAGCGACGCAAGCCATCCCGGGACAATCATATCATGGCCTCGCTCGGGGGAAAAGGAAAGGATGGGCGGAGCGGAGCGGAGCCCATCATCGCCGTATCTCCCGTTCGTTCCCGGCAAAGGAAGGATGGAGGGAGGGAGCCTCTGCGTGCCACGGCAAAGAAACGTCCCCTGCCTGGAATCATTGCCTCTGTTAATACCTGTGTGTGTTTTTGTGTCTGATCATGCTTAGGGATAACCAGATGGTCTTCGTCATCCACAGACCACAGTGGTGCGCCAGTAGATTCGTGTAGGGGCCGGGGGCGCTGGGGCGCAGCAGCAGGGCCGCAGGCGTGGGTGGTGGATTCCCATTGCCACCGGAGTGCCGGACGGCGACGTTATCGGTTGGGAAAGCGCCCTGGAAAGCCGCCGTCTCCGGCGTTGGACGCATCCGCGCCTGCAAGCAATGCCGCGGCCTCTCTCCAGGTCCTCGGAGCTTCACTTCGGATCCGCCGTTTGTTGGGAGGAACGAAACAAAGCGTGCGTGCGTGTGACAGGTAATAAGGCCACCAGGTACCGGCGGGCAGATAAACCAAACCTCACCGCTCTGTGTTGGTGTTGGTCGAGAGAGAGATCATATTAATTAATTAATTAATTAATCAAACTAGTACGGTACTAAACCTACTAAACTAGGTGGGAACGCGCATGGTGACAGCGGAAGCTGCCGCGGCGGCGGCTGGCGGGGTTTGTTGTGTGCGTAGATTACGTCGCTGAAAGCAAAGGGGGCAGCCAGGGCTCAAACTAAACAGCATCCATTAGATCAAGCGATGGCTTGGTCTTTTTTTGTCGCTTCGATGGGAGCTCTTCGGTCTCTCCTCTGTTCGTGACGACGAGGCGACGGACGGATCGCCGGGGTGGAAATGGACGAGCAGCAATGGTGGTGGTGGCGGCGGCTTTAATTTCTCCCTTGTCGTTCTTTGGGCGGGAGCGGGGGGCACTACCGTGAACGACAGGCGGAGAGCGGTAGTAGACAGCTGTACCGGCGACGTGGACGCAGCAGTGTCATGTACAGGGCAGGGTCTGGCAACTCGGCCAGGAAATTCTGAAATATGGACAAATGAATTTGGATCCATATCTGAATGAAATAAAAATACACGCTGAAGCTATATGTTCGCCTCTATAAACTTGACTTCGCTCTCTTTTCTTAGATAATTAAAGACTTTACTCTGTTGACCTGCGGTTCTACGAATCATGCTCACTGCTCATAATAGTATACTCTCTCGGTAGGCTGTCTTTTGCCTACTCCTAATTAACACTTTAAAACAGCCCGTGTTCATTTCTAAAAAGTTGAGACTATAGGGAGGCTGTATCTATGACTATTTTTTTTAAACCAACTTAAAGTTGTATCTATAACTAACGACAACTATTAATCTTTAAAACCATTTAGTCTAGCTGGCTAAGGTTGTCACAACGGCGTGAATACGGATGTGCAAAACACTGTTTGATTATTGTAAACAGTTGAATTTATAATATAGTAGATGTTAAGATAGAAAACTGGTGACATCTGCTTAATACCGTATGCTTGTGCATCCTAGCGGCAGGGGGAAAAAAATGGGTCACTGCACGCCCATATAGCCCAACAAACATGGTCCAAAACCCAAAGCGATGAACTTATTTTTGGCCCACCTCAACTATTTTTGGCCTATATGATGAATCCTGATATTGTATAACAAAAATGAAAAACAATATACTAGAATAACAAGTGGCAAGACAGCCTCGCGTGCACCCGGCCAGATCACTCTCCATAAATTGGTTCCAGGAGTCCTATTCGATTCCTGTATGGCGTCCTGTTCCATCCCAATCGCTCGCTCATATAGGGGGCGTTGAAACTGGAGACGATGGATGGATGGATGGATGGAGAGGGCGTGAGTGGTCACTTGTCAGCTGTCCAGTCAGCACATGGCGATGGGCGTCAAGGCTGTTCGCACATATACCGCCCAAAAAAACAATGGCCATCTAAAATTTTCTCCCAAATTCTACTATGTAAAATAAAGATTCCCTATCACATCAAAATGCCGACACATACATGGAGTACTAAATATAGATGAAATAGAAAATTAATTGCACAGTTTAGATGTACTTTGCGAGATGAATCTTTTGAGCCTAGTTAGACCATAGTAGGACAATATTTACCACAAATAAACGAAAAATGCTACAGTGTATTTTTCAGCGCTACAGTGCATTTTGGTCCTCAAACTTTTGGATCTAAACACAGCCAATACTACGATCTCGTGTTGTACGAGCAACTTTTATTTGATCCAGGTCTCATCCAGCGTCCACGGGACGACTCTCGATTCGTCTGCTGAGTAGACTGTCACGGTGAGCTAGGGGCGATGAACGGGGTAAAAATGAATTATACAGAGGTAAACAGTGCCAACAAGGTTGACGACTACGTAGCGTTTAAAGCCTTTTTGAAACGTGGAAATTTTTCTTTTTTTTTTTACGTTTTTTATGTGAAATTTCTATACTAAGGCCTTTTTTGAAATGGAGAAAAAATTTTCTATTCTTGCGTTTTTTCTGTGAAATTGAACTGTTTCCTGTGAAATTCCTACACTATTCGAAAATCCTGTATTCTAAAGAGAGCCTAATTTTGTGAAATTCCTGCATTTAAGGAGACGTTAAACGACGTGTAAATGGTCCGTGTAGGTAAAACAGTGGATGGATCAGACATCAGAGACTGGGGGCACGGCGGCAACGGCGCGCAGGACAGGAGCAGCAGCACGACCGTGCGCCAGCGGCGAACCTCTTTCGTTTAGGCAGGCCGAGCCTCGGGAGTCGGGCCAAGAGTCCGTCCATCACCCTGCACGGGCTCGTCTACACAAGGCCGGAAATCAAACAGACTAAGAGCGCGGCCCAGCCCTTGGCACCGGCCCAAAGGTGACCCGCAGTGGGCCGTGGACGTTGCATCAACGCCCCTAGATGAGACAGGCCCACGTCTACCAAGTTAAGCACTACTTCGGCCAAGTTCACTCAGAAGTCGAGTGTTGAGGCAGCATAGTTTCCCCTTACCTAGAAAAACCAAGGTAAGCACTACTGGAGTTGGAGTTCTTTTTTTTTTGACTGTATAAGCACTACAGTGTGATTCTATGATTCCATCTGATCATTGCCCATACCAAAAGCAAAAGATATTCAGCGGTTCTTTATCAAAGATTAGTAGTTCTAATTCGTGGTTGATCCCATATTTAACTATATGGAGTACATCTCTAACGTCTGTGTTAATATTACAGCCTACGCAGAAGGATGTGATTGATGTACTAATGAGGAATAAACTTACCATTTTTGCTCTTGCCTATCTATGAGATTTTACACTAGGGGCTGTTATCTATCTGCACTATAAAGAGCGAGTTTTCTAAAAATCTTAAAGCATAGGTATACCCCTCACGCTGGCCCCACTGCACAGTTTGGAAAAGGTTGGAAAAGGGTGAAAAGACCCAAAATCCATAGATGCAAAATGTTTCATCCACTTTTTTTTATTTCTCACCTTATTTTATACCTATACCCACCTGTTACTTTCCTTCTCTTGGTTTTAATGAAAAAGGAATGACGTCAATCAATTAGGTCTCATTTTTTTTAATTCTATTTTCTTTTTCTCCTTCATATTGTCTCATTATCATCTCACAACACGTGCGTATTGCATGTACATCTATGCTAGTATTAATTAACACTTGGGATACAATGACCTGCCAAATGAAACGAGACGTGTGTGCAGAATGCAGAACTAGGCGTATGTGTATATATCATAGCATTATTTCCCAGGAACATTGGAACCACACTGCCTGTAATTTTATGTCAGATAATTTAATTAGAATTAGGACGGGAAATGTGGAGTTAAACAAAACTAAATAGCGTTGAGTCATAACTGAAATTAATTTAAATGAATATCTCTTGAAATAATTAAAGAGATATTGCCCAGATAAAGTGAAATTAATTTAACTGAAATTTTTCAACCCGTACAGAATTCTTCCAGAGAGCATGAAGAATATCATACATGTAATGCAAATATAATAACCGGGTCTTTGATTCTTTTTTTCTTTGAAAGGAACAACTCAGGCGAGCAGTGGCAATAATGAAAGTTCCATGCATTTGCATCAGTTTTCACAGCGACTACAAAACAAAAGCTAGACTGCCAATGGAATCAACTACATCATGCCTAGAAATTAAATAAACTAAGAAACTCTGCATGAAGCATGATATAAATAAGGTCAAGAGCCATTCTCAGAATTTTTATTTTGTGAGCTTATATCCCTCCGAATTTGAGTAACACATAGCCAGTGTGGACGCAGGTAGGCATTTTAAACTAATTAGACTTTGGACCAAAAGCTAGCGATCTTTTAAAAATCATTCCTCTCTGCACTCTGCAGTAATAGATGTGTACCAGATCGGTGCCAAGTACGGATCAATGAGAAGCTAGGAAGTAATTATTTATTCGTAAATAGCTGAGAGGGAAAAAAAAAGGAACCTGATTCTCCAGGGCTTCATTCAAACGCATATATCATCGGTGCCAAGTACGGATCAATGAGACTTTGTTTGGTCTCCCAGAAGGATCAGATCAGAGAGCCAATTAGCGAAAGCGAATTCTTAACTGAAATAATTCATACATCATCGCAAACCACACGCAAAACACCAATTAAGCCCCAAGCAAAATCAGATTATGTGGCGCCCATACCTACAGTAACCTCCACCAATTGGCATTTGGGAGCTAGCCAGTACACTTTAGCTAGCTAGCTAGTGTGGCAGAGCCACAGAGATTTGGCTTGTATACTGGGAGCTACAGTGCCAACATAGTACAAACAGACCTCATCAATTCTAGTTACTTGCCTACGATCCATCCATCGAGCCTGCACGTGCACATACGATACTAGAGATCATCCGAGGTGCACTGCAGTGCCATACGCTTATACGCATACATGTACCCGGCCGGTGTGCGCCTCGATCTACCAATACCAAAAGGGGGTTGGGATCGGATCACATGAGCTCGCCGTGCGGGCCGTAGAGGAACGTCGGCGGCGAGAACACGGAGTAGCTGTTGTCGATCAGCTGCGGCGCGAAGCAGTCGCCGTCGTCATCGTCGTAGCAGCAGGCGGGCACCGAGACCTGCTGGCCCGCGCCGGCGGCGGAGGCGGCGTCCGATGACGGGGTGCTGCTGATGGGGCTCGGCAGCGCGCCCGCCTGATGCGGCTCTACCGGGCTGCCACCGCTGCTGGCGTCGGCGTCGGCGTCGATCGTCGCGCCGCCACCGCCGGCGCTGTACTTGTACGGGTCGGCGTGGCGGCCGGTGAGCTCCTGCACCAGCGCGCGGAAGCCCGCCTCGCTGGTCGTCACCCGCATGGGGTTGCCGATGTACACCACCTTGATCGGAGGCTTCTTGCCGCCGGCGGCGCCCTTCCCCTTGTTGCGCCTGCTGCTGGTGCTGGCCGCCGCGCCCAGCTGGTGAGCATTGGTCTTGGACGACGAACCGCACTGCTTCCTCTGCATCATCCGGTCCATGGCCGGGCGATCCACGGGATCAGAGCGCCGAGCTAGCTGATCGAAGGGGCTAATGGCGAGGAAGACAGCTCGATGTGGTGGTGATGGTGCACGGCCGCAGGGGATGGTGGTGGAGTGGTGATGGTGTTGTGGAGAGTGAGGAATAATGGGGAGTATATAAGATGGCGGATGAGTTTCCCGATTTAGTAGCCATGGGAGGGCAACGGGGCGGAAGAATTAGTACGAACAGTGGCACAAACGGGTGATTAGAAACATGGTGGATTGGTGGTGGGCGTTGTCTCTGTTTTGTTTGAGAGCGAAGCGAAACTCCCTATGCACCGAGAATGGAACGGTATCCATGTGGGGGTGCCCGGGCTGCGGGACTCATCTGCTGGCAGGAGATGGAGGGAATTAGCTACGTCCACCCAGTGTTCTGTAATGCTATAATTCATCATGTTTCCATTAAAAGTAAATAAACGTGGAAGTTCAATAGTGTAATAATATGGACCTTTCTTTTACACCCCCCCCAACTTATATAACTAGTTTTGACATTCTAAAACGTGCATGATCTTACGGTAATGTAGGAAATTGAGGAGAATTATAGACTATCAGTGTTGGCAGAGATGGAAGTTTGCAATCTGCAACCAAGTACTAGTAAAGTGCTCAGTAGACAATCGTAGTCTAAGCACAAGGTGTTAATTATTCTTCTTCTTCTTCTCATTTAGATGGAACACATCAATAAGGGCTTGTTTGGTTGAGGGCCCTAAGTGTTCAGGCCAAACTTTAGCTACAACTTGACCACACTTGACTTTAAACTAAATTTTGATTAAACAACAAAATTTTCATTTGCATGGTTTATATTTAGACTTAAACATGCTATGTGACTAAGAAATTGTAGTGTTTAAATAAATTTTAGTATGAAGCCAACTACAGTCAGACTGTGGCCTAAATTTGGTCTAGCCCTTGGCCCTAAACCAAACATACCCTAAAACACAATGTACTCATGGTGACCAGGCCCGTACAATGGAGAATGCAAGTGGAGCAATAGAAAAAGGTCTTTGAAATCTATCAAGCTTCAGATACTAGCCACGAGACCGTTTTATACATTTGTAGTGATTCGGCTCTCTAACACAAAGTTTAGGTAGGCCTACTCTGCACGGTTATTTTGCAGCTTTGGACGCCAAATTGGTGGTGGGGGTTGCTCGGAGGTGTGTGAGCCTAGCAGTTTGAGGATTGGGCGTTTGGGTGCGCGCGCGAGGGGAATCTGATGCTCGGGGTGCAGCGGGTTAACCAAGCAGAGGGGATAGACGAAACGGGAACAAAGAGGCCCGGGGAGGCGGGCCCCACGCCAATGAAAGCACTGTGCAATCCCCCGGCCACGTGGCGCGCTCCCGTAGGGAGACAGGCCCCCCGTCCGTCAGCCTAGGTCCCTGCGCTGACGCTGGACGGCAACCAATCGGCACCCGCCCTTTTCTCACCGCCCGCCATCGCTTACCCGCGCGCCCGTACTCGCGCGCCCCGCCGCCTGACAGGTGGCCCCAAGGACGGTGGCGCCCGGATGCCACGGATTCGCCAAAAGGGCAGGCCGGATTTGCCGGGGCCCGCACCGTGGGCCCCGCGCGGCGCGGGTGCAAGTTGGGGTGCGGTACGCTGACTGTGCGCGACAGGACAACTGATTCGATATCTGTGGTACAAATCAAGCGCGCGCACGCACCCCAAATCTACGCGCCTCGCGTGTACCGGGCATCTATTTAGCCCCATCACATTCACGTCGGATGTTAGACGTTAGTTTAAAATATTAAATATAGTTTAATTATAAAACTAATTATATAGATGAGGATTAAACGGCGAGACAAATTTATTAAGCTTAATTAATCTATGAGTCCAATAGAACTCCGGTATGGGTTCTAAATACGGTTTTACACTGTTTGATATAAAAATTGTACTGTAAATAGAGAGATGGGTAGTTGGAATAGTGATAGAGAATAGGGGATATGGAATGCCATTGGACTCAGCCTAAAATACAGGGCTATACTCGCGTACTCCTATTCATATTCATCTTTATTTTTTTTTTAAAACAAAACTCTATATGTTTGTTTAGCAAGGGGGCAAGGTCATTGTACATATGGCTTCACCTCTAAACAGTGTTGAAAAGGAGTTAAAACTATAGAGATATTTCTGCAAATAATTGATGTTTCCGACGACAATGCAAGAACATGATCTACTAATTTGTGTTGGCGTATGAGGACTTGAGGGTTGAGGCGGGTGTGCCTGTGAGGTGCAGGTCCGTGAAACCATGGTGTTGTCCAAACCACAAGGCGATCGAGTCGGGTTTGGTTTGGTTTGGTTGGTTAGGGCTTAGGAGGGGGATGGATCTACTGATTTCTTTTTGTTAGCGCATGATGACTTGGGGTGGTGCTTGGTTTTGTAGCGCAGACGCGCAGTGGAGGATCGGATGTCCAATGTGGCAATTTGGTACTGCGAATGAAGAGGACCACCAATCGTGACTAGCAAGCAAAGGGAGGCAGCAGCAGTGGCTAGCACTGTAAATCATGCAGGCCGCATGATGAGAGGGATGACGGCCCAAGCTGTGGCGAAGAAGGCGATTGATTGATCCGATGCAATGTGAAGGATGCATGATTCTTTCAAGCAGCTAGGATCAAACTAGTGTAATATGATTTGGATTTCTTTAATTTTAAAAAGACGAGCGGCCGGAGCTATAGACCGATGACGAGCACAGGATAACTCAGAGGAGTCTTGTACCAAGCGAAATGTTTATAGTTGGATGGCCGAATCAAAACCTTTACTTGAACATTAAAAAAAAAAACTTTACTTGAAAGAATGGTCTCCATGATTGTTTTAGAACTGGACACCATTCCCAGAGGCTTCATTTGAAGACATACATATGCGTGCAGCAGTAGCTTCAATAGTTTCCCATACAGTCTATAAGTACTATTTTGTATTTTGTTTGGTCTGTAGGGCTGATTGGATTGAGGCCTTGAGTGGCCAGGCCAAACTTTGGCCACATTTTGACCATATTTGACTTTAAATTAAAATTACGCTATACAACATAATTTTCATCTATACGGTTTATTTGGCTATACCCAAACCATATAAATGAGTAGTTTGTTGTTTGGCTAAATTTTAATTTATGGTCAAACTAGATTTGACCGTGACCAAAATTCGACGAAACCACTCAATGCCTCAATCCAATCAGCCCCTAACACCTGCAGGAGAAAATAGGCTTGGCCGCAGTCACGTACTACAGAACAGAAGGCTGCTGGGCCATATGCCCAAACCCATATGCGGCTGTTCTGATTCGTCCTGCTGAAGAATCGGCCCAGCCCTGATTTGGGGTCGGGTCTGCCCATGCTTCCACTCTTGCGTTGCTGCTGCTGTGTACTTGCCCGACGCCAATCGAGCTAAGCGACAAGCCGAGGCCACATTTTACTTGTGTACGCAAACGCAACCTCCCTCCAGTTAAACTCCGCAGCCGTGCGATCTGTTGGGTTGGGTTGGGTTGTACAAAACCGTTCGGTACGTACCACATCAGCCAACCGAACACACGTCAACTTCGAGATGTCAGGTGGTAATGATCTACCAGGCCAAGGACAATGATATACTGGAGTATGCCTTATATATAGACGGCGCCGTAGGTCCGTAGCCTCCACACGTAGTCTTAAAATGAATGGCGGTTGGACCACATAAGTGAGCGCTCCAAGTCGGAACCCATAGTAATATTACTTTAGGAAACGTGAGAATTTTCGTCGGTTCATTGAGAAACTGACGTCAACTAGGCAATTTTTATTGGCCACCAGCAAATTGACATTATTAGCATCATTTTCGTTGGTTTGTTGATTGAAGCCAACGTTAATAGAATAAGTACAGTACTAATTTTCATTGTGGAGTACTGCATAATTGACATAGGTGAAAAGAAATTGATGGAAATTACTTACTATTGGTGGCTTGTAAACAACCGAGATAAAAACACCACTTAATTATTGCTTGTTGAGTAAATCGGCGAAAATTACTTCAGGCGCATACCAATCATGGTCGACACTCCCTAGTCGATGATAATTACAAATTCTCATGCCTAATTTTCGCCGAGTTATTAGTGAGGGACGTACGCTGAAGAAGATAAGCTAAAAACCAATTAAATTAGCTATTAATGTTAGTTTTTAACTTATTTAGCCGACATTAATTTTAGTGTTTGTTGTAGTGAGTAATATGAGGATGTATAGCACGTGTTCCCTTAGAGAGATTTGGCTTTCCCAGCATAAGGTACAAACAGTCGAGGGCCTCTCCTAACTCTTGTTCTAGGGCCTAAGAGAACATAGCTATTTCAGGGCCTAGAATCAATCAAAATGGATTTTGCGGATAGATTCCCGAAAATCGGGATTTCTCGCCAAGGAACGCTGAAAACGGGACATTCTGATCGTTTTTAATGGCATGATGAATTTCTTAAAGTGGTTCGTGAACCCAAAGATCCAATATTAGTTGTTTCCTCATCTTGTCGTTCATAGCTTGGGAGAGCCATAAGAACCTGCCCGGAAAACGTCCCCTGGGGATAACGGAATTAACCAACCTTGATCTCTCGATCGAGGAATCGATACATTCCCTGGCAAGAGGGTTATAGACTTGAGGATCTTTGGACAAGAAGGCACGAACTGTGGACCAATCCTGTAGAACTGCTAGCTAGGGGATCCCACTGGACCGGCTCCCACGGGGAACTCGGGACTGCGAAAGTGACCGACGCGACGCTATACGGAAAAGGCCCCTTCGGGGGTGTTAAGGCTATTTAGAGTGCTTCGAAAAAATCGCAAAATTTTTTCGAATGTCATTTCATGATTTTGCAATCATGAAATTTAGGTCAGTTCGGGCGGGGAACAAAGGTTTCCCCCCGCACCCCCTTCCAAACAAGTGGAATGGTTGAGAAAGAAGCTATTTGGTTACCAAGGTCTTTCTCAACCGACTACTTTTCCCTAAGACGCTTTGCTTGAACGGATTAAGGTCTCCCCCCAAACCCCCCCAGGGGGGCTTGAAATCTTAACCTCTATTCCCTCCTGACTACCTCCCCCCAAACCCCCCCAGGGGGGCTTCATTTATGAGGTAGTTATTTCATGCTCGATCCAGGAACACTTCGACCAACCGCTCGAAGTATTCCTTTAGGCAAGGGAATCGCTCTTCGGAAGACTTTCCTGACAGAGAAGATCTTCCTTAGAGCTCAAGCATCAGCTCTGCTGCTCTTACGGAAAAGGCTATTTCACGGAAGAAGAAAACCTAACCACTCTATATAGCCTTTTCCGGCAGCACCCCACCGCCGTGGAAAACTACTACTTTGGATTATTGAAAAAAAAGAGCTTTGTTATCTTACTTGCTGGCTAGTAAACGCTACCCCTACCCTTGATTGTTGACTTTTGAGGGGCGGAGTTGACTTAAATTAAAGAGGGACTTAAAGGATTTATAACTTCACTGTCCTGCTTACTCATTGGATGAATTGACAGAGTCTCTTGCCCTTGACCTTTTCCGAAAGATTGCTCATTCGCTGTAACCACTAGTTCTAGAACTGAATAGGAAAAGCTATATGGCACTCAAACAGAATGGATAGCAACAGAAACTCCAAGAGGTAGTATACTAATAGACTTTTTTTCCTAAAAACCGGCTTTCCTAAGATGCCTATTGGTCTAAGCTTTATATCCATCCTATCGCTCTCTTGCTTAAATTAACTTCCTTCCTTAACTCAGATCTAAATGGCTTCCTTTGGATCGACATTAACTTAGGCGTAGAAAGAGGTCAAAGCACGGGCATAGAAAAGGGATTTTATGGCGTGCTGGGCTGGATGAAAGAAGCAACTACGCCTACAATGAGAATTGCAGGACTCCCACTAGCTGACAGAGAACTCCCAGCCAAAATGAAACTGGACTTCCAGCAATAGCTGCAATGTCACTAGAACCTTTCATACTGGAGAATAACTAGAAGTTTCTGGGGTACTTCCTACTCCCATGGCATAATGTGCTGCAATTAAAAGAACATGAAAAGGTTATGAACGAAATCAATAAAACTAGCATGCAATTGGGTTTAATTCGTTGCGGCTTTGGATCGTCTACCCACATTAATTGCATGCTGTTTTATTTTGTTTCTCGTTGCACAAAATTTTATTGGCTTAAATTTTTTATAAATATGGATCATTGTATCATGTATCCATGATTTTTTAATCCTTTCATATATACATTTTCTAGCGGCTCTCAAAATGGCCGCATATATATACAGGAGTATCTTGTGGCCACTAGCGTGACTGCACTGCACCTCATCCCAATCTTAGTCTGGCATCCAGCATGGAGTGCTGGCGGTGCCTTGAGATATTTGTTGGCTGAGCTAGATCCACCAGCATGATCATTGAGTATCCATGCCGCTTCTTATTACTAATCGGCATGGATAGATTCATGACTATCCCTGGCTTTTGCTATGGGTTAGCACAGGTAGTTTCATGTTTTTGCAATTCGAATTTCAGGTTGTTTTAATCCACAACATTTTCATATGAATTCGGAAGAAGACGAATTTTATATTTTCTACTCCTTGTTAATTTTTATTTGAAATATTTTAGATGCTTATATAGATGAAAATAAAACTCCATAATAAGGAGGTATTCTTCTTTCAGGCTGTTTTTAAAAATCCACAACATTTTGATATATATGGATTTGGAAGAAGACGAATTTTATATTTAAATTGTTGTAGGTTTTGAGTACAATTTCCTACTCCTAGTTATTTTTTATTTGAGATTGTTTAGATGCTTAAATAAATGAACCAAAGTCTTAGACAAGGATTGAAATGAATAAAACTCCATAATAATTAAGGTTAAGGAGGTATTCTGCACTAGCAAAAGATCATTTCTCTAATTTTGTCTATGACAAGTTACAGTACAATGTGTTGTGGCTGATGCAATTAATTATCAGCGAGTAGCGCAGTTCACAGTGCTAAATTTCAGGTTAATGACTGTCGCCTCCTGTCTCCCTTCTCCACAACACCTAACATCCTAATCCTTCAGGCAACGCATGGCCTGCAGAACATATATGGAAGTTGGAACAGCGTACCTGCACAAAACGCTTTGTGTATATCCGCCCTCCGATCCAGAGCAAAGAAGAGGCTGCTAAGTGCTAACAGCATGTGTACTAGTACGTATATCACAACAACAGGTACACGATATGAACAGTTCTATCATACAGCTGAGTCGTTACAAGTACAACATGCACACGAGAACAGTCGATACCCAATTGGCATTTTTCTCCGCGCGCTTCCCTTCTCCCAGCGCTACTTGAATTCCTGCATCAGTGCGTAGAGGTAGAAGTAGAACGCATGCGTCTGTCTCTCCTTCGTTCCCGGCCGCCGCCGGCCACCATGAAGATCCCTTCTTCCATCCGCCGCGCAAATCTGTTCACGCCGTGGGCGCCTCTCTCTATAGGACGACGTCGCGCCGCTTCTTGGGGTTGGATGGCTCCGGGTCCCCCTTCCTCATCATCGCCGCGAACTCGGTGTAGTTGATCCTCCCGTCCTGCACCACACATACACGACATGCATTTTGAATTTTGATGAGCAATGCCATCTAGCAGCCTTACGACGACAGCGCCGCGTGTACAGGACAGGAGAAGAACACGGTGATCGGCGGCGGAAAAAAAAAAGGCTTACGTTGTCGGCGTCGACTTCTGCTACGATGTCCTTGATGTCGCGGCCGTCGAGCAGCCCCTTCTCCCTCAGGGCTTGCTCGAGCTCCTCCATGGTGATGTACCCGCTGTTGTCCTTGTCGAAGTACTGGAACGCGGTGTAGAGGTGCTCGTCCCTGTCCATTCTGTTCATGTGCATCGTCGCCGTGATGAACTCCTCGTAGTCGATCGTCCCGTTCCCGTCCGCGTCGGCCTGCGACCAGACCAACCAACAGAAATCACACCTCGATCGATCAGGTTCCATGGCGCCACAGGATTCATGTAGCTTTGATCTGATCTAATTCTTACGGCCTCCATGAGCTGCTGGACTTCGGCCTCGCTGAGCTTGGTGCCCTTCTTGGCCAGCCCTCTCCGCAGCTCGTCCACGGTGATGGTGCCGCTGTTGTCGGAGTCCATGCTCTTGAACATCTCCTTCAGCCCCTTGATCTCCTCCTCCGACAGGCATCCGGCGATTACCTTTTTTTTTTCGTGCAGATAGATAGAAACCCAGTTGGAATTCAATTCATCGTGGACATTGCTTCGATTAATTAATCCAGATTTGATCGAGATCGACTGCAGAAACACACGTACAGTACGTACTACGCACCCTTAGAGCAGCCTTCTTGAACTGGTTCATAGCTCTGAACTGCTTGAGCCGGCCCAGCACGGCGTTATCCAGCGGCGTGTCAGGCGCCTCGCCGTCCTCTTTGATCCACGGATGATCTGAACATCACAGACACCATCGTCTCTCAGTATTACTATAAGCATCGGGCATCTGAAGTCTGAACAACCAGTAATGCATTGTGATGTTCAGAATCAGTGGAGCGCTTACTGAGGACGTCGTACGCAGAAATCCGCTGCTTTGGGTCAGGGGTGAGCATCTTCCTGACAAGGTCCTTCGCGCCCTGCGAAATGCGCGGCCATGGGTCGCTGGTGAAGTCCACCTGCCCTCTCAGAATGGCGTTGAAGATGCCGTGCTCCGATTCTGTATCGGCATCAAGAATTCAAGATCGATCATTACTACAGTACGCGAGTAATAAGATGATGATGAACTGAGATTGATCAGGTGAGAATAAGATGGCCTGCCTGCCCAGAATGGTGGAACACCGCAGAGCAGGATGTAGACGATGACGCCGACGCTCCAGATGTCGGCCTCGGGCCCGTAGCTCCGCTTCAGCACCTCCGGCGCGATGTAGTAGGCGCTGCCGACGATGTCCCTGAACACCTCCCCTGCAGCAGCAAGGCAACCCGTGGGAAAGTCTTTTTGGAAGCAAAATGCAGCGCGCGACCATTACATTGGCCATTGCTGGAGCTCGATCTTGCAAATTAATTACCTTCTTTGAAGAAGACGGAGAGGCCGAAGTCGGTGGCCTTGAGCGGCGCGTTCTCGTCCTTGCTGAGGAGCAGGAAGTTCTCGGGCTTGAGGTCGCGGTGGATGACGCCCATGGAGTGGCAGGTGTGCACGATCTCGACGATGGTGCGGAGCAGCGACGCGGCGGCGCGCTCGGTGTAGTGCCCCTTGGCGATGATCCGGTCGAACAGCTCCCCGCCGGCGCAGAGCTCCATGACCAGGTGCACCGAGTTCTTGTCCTCGTACGCGCCCTTGAGCTCCACCACGCCGGGCTGGCCGGAGAGGTGGTACATGATCTGCACCTCGCGCCGCACGTCCTCGATGTCCTCCTTGGTCGACAGCTTCCGCTTGCTGATGGTCTTGCACGCGAACTTCTGCGCCGTCGCCTTGTGCGTGCACAGCGACGTGACGCCGAACTGCCCGCGCCCCAGCTCCTTGCCCATGGTGTAGGTGCTCTTCACGTCCTCCATGGGCCGGCCGAGCACGGGGCCGATGGGGGCCGGGGGCTTGGTCGGCGTGGGCGCCGTCGTGGCCGACACCGACGCCGTGGGAGGGGGCACCGAGCCGCTGCCGACGGGGCGGGAGGAGCCGGCGGCGGTGGAGGAGGAGGCCGGCGGCGCGGGCTCCTCGGACGACGACCCCGGGCAGCAGCAGTTGCCCATGTCGGCCGGCGCCGGCGGCGAGGGGGGCGGCGACGACACGGGTACCGTACCGGCCTCGCGCAGCGGATCGGGTGGGCGAGGCCGGGAGCGGAGGAACTTTTTTCCGGGGGGTGGGAGGGGGTGGCCTGGCCGGGAAAGGGAAGGCTGCGAGGGAATGGCGGGAAGGTAACGGCTGCTTGGTTTGGCTTCGGTTGCCGTCTTTTAGCCCAACACAGAAAACACAACAGAAGCTTCCGTGTGCCCCTACCACGCAGCACGCGCAGCTTGGCGTCATACAGCTTGCTTGACCTCAGCAGTTCCTCGCTATTGGACTCTATATAAGAAAATCTGAGCGTCCTATTTATTGCCAAAAGTTCATATTTTTTTTTCTATAAGGGAAAACTCCATTTTATATCATCTAACCATGTTGAAAGCGGTTTTGGATGACAATTTTCTATTTATTAAAACAATAAAATAGAGATAGTGAATTGCACGGCAGGTCTCTAAACTTATTCTGCGGTATCATCTACGTGTATAAAGTTTGAAAATGATCACCTAGGTTCTTAGACTTTTTAAAGTGATCATTTAGGTCCATCAACTTTACATTTTTTTATTGATTGAGGTTCGATTGTGAACCTAGATTTACACTGGAAAGAACCATTTGAATGAAAAATTAAAGGACCTAGTTGATCACTTTGAAATTTTATGGATCTAGATGGTACCGCAGGATAAGACTCAGCATGCAATTCACTCAAATAGAAAACAATGTTTTGTTGGCACCTTGCCAACGGAAAATATTGTCTTCAAAGAGTGGTTGACTGCACTAAACCGTCATGTGGTGCGAGAGACTCCCACCCGGCCCCCGCGTCACCCCCTCGGGCGACACGGGCGGCGCCTCCAAATTAAACCTAGCGCCGCCACCTCCTCCCTTGCTTTCCCTTCCCCTCGCCACCGCCAGAGGGAGCCACCGGAGGCCGGCACAGGTCCTCAGGATGGCGGCGGCGGGGCCTTACTTCCTCTTCTCGTCGCCCGTGCCTAGATCTAGGCGACGAGGGCGAGTGGGCGCGTCGGCGCGGCCGCGGCGGGCCACAGCAGCATGCTCCTGGCGTGGCGGCGGCGGCGTCTCTTCTCGCCGCCTGTCCGGATCTGGGCGCCGACAGTGGGGGTGGCGTGGCGTGGCTGCGGCAGGCCGCGGTCTTCCCCTGGCGACGACATCCCCCTGTCGGTGACCCCCAGGTGCTCCCTGGTCTTCCTCCTCCTGCCTCGCTCGTCCGTGCGTGGCGGCCATGGGGACCTGGGGTGGTTCCCGGGGGTTCTCCCGGTAGGGGGTTCATCTGGTTCGCGGGCTTCGTTGGGTGGCGACGCGGCGTCTAACGACACTCCCCGGTCGGCTGGAGGCCGGACCTTGAGCCTCCCTAGCCAGATCCGCCTCTCCGCCTCTTGCTTGCCCGGGGGACGACGGCAGGGCCATTCGCGCCCTTTGGTTTCGCGCCGCTGGTTCTGCTTGGGCGTCGGTGTTGGCCTTGGGGGTTTCGGTCTCGGATGCTGCAGGTTTCGAGCGGCGAGACAAGCGGTGGTGGGATTTTCAGCGAAAGCCATGCCCGCTTGCGGGCGGATGGCGGCGACGCCTGTGGGCGCCACCCTTGCCCTCCTGTGGGTGCCGTCCTTGGAAATTCACCGCCCTTCGTGTAGGTGTCCTCGCCTTGGGCACCTTGGGGTTCCTCGCTGGCTGGTCGGCCAGCGGCGGAGCTCTGGTGGCTGGGCCCTAATGGGTTTGTGCGTCGGTGGACGGCAGAAGGAGGCAAGCGCGATGGCTTGGCAGGGTGGTGTCGGCGGTGGCTGCTCCTGCAGCCCTTCATCCATGGTGCTGGCGGTCACCGCTGCTCTACTGGAGTCTTCGGAGGAAACTCTGCCTGGTCTGTACTAGGCGGGCGGCGGCGGCGATTCAGCGTCGTTTCTCCTTCTCGAAGGCGCTGTCCAGAAGATCTTCAGTTTGCGTGGTCGCTGGCCAACGTGGGGGCCTTTCGTCGCTCCGCTTGGCTCGGTGGTGCTGGGTCTTTGTTGCTCCTGACGTCTGCTTGCTCCCAGTGCTCGACGCTATGGCTCCAAGCTCGTTGGTGAAGAATCGGAGCTGCCTCGCGTGGGGTGCGTCGAGGCTTGGCAACGACGGCACACCGCGGTCTTCCTCTTGTGTGCCGGTGTTTGGGTGTTGGCGTCGTCGAGTAGCTTTGGCCGTGTGCAGCCCGTCGTGGGAAGTCGGAGCTGCTCATCTTTTGTGATGAGCTCGGCAACGATGATTCACGATGGGTTTTGAGGGAGGCTACCGTTGTATGGGTTGTGCCGTGCGTTCTGTGTAGGTTTTGGGTCCGGTTTTTCCTAACAATTTTTCTTAAAAGAGTCAATTCATTTCTTCTTAATTGAGAGATAGACCTTTCACGTTGAAAAAAAAAAGAGTGATTGACTGCAAAGGATCTCATTCTACCATTACGTTAAAAAAAGAAGTGGTTGACTGCAAAGGATCTCCTTCCCTCCATTTCTCTTCTGTCCAGATGTTGGCTGAAGCGAAAATAAATGGCTATGGAAAGCGCGTGCGAAAGCTCGTTTCTTCCGTGGCCCGTGGGTCTCCCATGTCGGCGCTGAGGCTTGAGCTCGAGCACAACTGATCTCTCACCTTCTCTTCCTCCTCAGATCGCCTCGTATCCGGATCACAAGTTCAAACCACACACCTGCAGTCGGGCTGATCGTTCGAGGCGCTGGGTACAAGAACCACCAGCTGGGCTGCATGGAGGCCGCGCGCAAGTTGCTCGACGGAACGCCCCTGAAGGGTTTGCCCCTCTGCCACACCAGACTTACACCCTAATAACGTGGCTTCTGCGTGACTTGAGAAAGTGACATGACGTGGTCCAGAATCTCGATGGTGGTGGTATGGTGGATGCCCGCGGCGTGGAGGAGTAGCCGGGCAGTAGAGCAGGCGCGGCGCGGGCCAAGGCCACACAAGGGGATCGACGTGCCACATTCTTGATGCTTTCGTTGCATCTGTCCGACCACTGGTTTGTGCTCTCCATCTGACCTTTTCATTACCTGGTGCTTGATATCTTGATTGAGTTTGGCGCGTGAAGTGGACGTGGACTTTGGAAGCGTGGACGCTTTCCCAATCAGGCTGCAGCTTTTGCAATCTTTAGTGGATAGATTTCTCAGTCTTCATCAGATTCAGCTAACTCTGGTTAGGTTGCTGCCTGATCCACACAGTTCCGTTATGCCCACATTTAATGACTATAATAAAAGGTTCAGAGGCACATGCAGCTATGCCACTATGCTATGGTGTGGACATACTTGTTCACTGAAGATTGCAACGGCCTTGTTGTGGGGGAGGAAAGAGGTTTTGCCACCGCCTACACGTTTTTGTGATAGAATTGCATTCATGGTGGTTACTGAATGTATGTTGGATCGGACGCAGGACACGTATGGCAGGCCTAGAGATATTACCAGGGAATATATGTTCTAAAATGTACATATATACACACCATATCTACAGAGACTAAAGAAGTTACACCACTATTCCGTTCCGCCTATGCCAAAAGCATCCAACTCGCTCAGGTTTCTGGCATTGAGCATTCTGCAAGATTCATTTGGAAGACATTAGCAACCCAACCATAGGTATGCTGTTAAATTCTAAATTTGCCCATGCAACCTGGTTTTGAACTTTTTTGCTCTACAACTAGCTTCAATTTTGTCTGTGCTTGTTTGTTGTTTTAAGGACAATTTTGGACTCTTTATTTCATCCACTAGATAAAGTGAAGTCATAGTCTTGTTTTACTTATGATCATTTTCGTTGTCTAAGGGTATTATATCTTGCCATGCTACAACCTTTTGGATTATTATTGGCTGGTCTTTTGCTGAAGCTGGAATATGCAGCTTGATTGGTGTTCTGTTTCAGAGACTTTGTTCAATCCAACAAACTAATCCCCTTCAATTTCGAGAATAAGTTACCATGGTTGTTTTAAATCTATTCTTCATATTGTAGGAAGTGCTGCAGCCTGCAGCACCTGAAGTTTGACTTCTGTCAGAAGTATAGCTAAGAGGAGCAAAACCAAATCTTGCAGTTGAGTTCTAAACAACAGGAAACACTGAGAACTGGGAAGAGTCTGAGATGCCTTACGCAAGCCCTGGGACTGATACATCAACAGATCTAGACACTGACGAAAAGAACCAAATGGTACATATCTTTTTGAAATTGAATTTTCTGTACAATTCTGTAGACAGTCAGTGCCTTACTAATTTTGATGCTGAATTCTTCTTTACAAGGCACACCATATGTTTGACATTGGTAGAAATTGAACGTTCTGTGATAATTATATTTGGAAAATTTAATGTATCAATCCTAAATTAAAAATCAGTTGATGGTTGTGTTTTCTATCCTGATTCTATTTTCCTGTCAAAAATAGCAATTAGTTTTCATTTAAGTTAATCGTGTTTTCATATATACTAGACTTGTTTACTTATCAGTTGGAACTAGGACATCTGGCTTCCCTTACACCTTCTGAATCTGGTGACAAATCAAAGGACAAGCTAGGTCAAAAGGTATTTAAACTCTATACATTCACTGACGGTATCAATATCATCTGTTCATTTTGTTGACACAGACTTCTCTTTTTACTGACTTAATGGTAGGCACTCCGTCGTCTGGCTCAAAACCGTGAAGCTGCTAGGAAAAGCCGCCTAAGGAAGAAGGTAGTTACATGTACCTGATGGTGGATCTCATCATTATTTCCCTTGTGCATAAGCACTTCTCTGAAACTATACTGTTTACCCAATTCTTCATCCTCAGGCATATGTCGAGCAACTTGAGAATAGCAAGCAGAAACTTTCTCAATTGGAGCAGGAGCTCCAACGTGCTCGCCAACAGGTATGTTGTCATCTTTTTAATTTGGCAAAATCTGCAGTTCCTGCTGAACAAACTGTTTTTTTTTAATTTTTTCCTACTTATTCAGGGCATTTTTATTCCTACTCTGGGAGACCAGCCTCATTCAACTACTGAAAATGGTAATTTACTTCCTTTTTGGGTGTCAAAAATATATGCCACTCTCTACAGTATCTTGAATCAAGCAGTTTTTGTATTTCTAGGGGCTTTGACATTTGACATGGACTGTGCACGGTGGCAAGAAGATCACAACAAGCAGATAAATGAATTGAGGGCTGCACTCAACACACATGCCAATGATGATGATCTTCGTCATATTATTGATAGCATCATGGCACACTACAGCGAAGATTTCAGGGTTAAGGGTGTAGCAGCCAAGGCAGATGCTTTTCACGTGCTATCAGGAATGTGGAAGACTCCTGTTGAGAGGTGTTTTATGTGGTTAGGTGGATTCCGACCATCAGAGCTTCTTAAGGTTTATGATCTCTCTCACCTGTTGTCAAAACGGAAAGGCTTCCAGCCTTCTTTCTTACACTGATGACCTTTTTTACCACAGTTGCTTGCAAGTCATCTGGAACCCCTTACCGAACAACAGCTTGAAAGTATATGCACCCTGCAACAGTCCTCGCAACAAGCCGAAGAAGACCTTTCACAGGGGGTGAAAGCACTGCAACAGTCTGTTGCAGAAACCCTTGCATCAGGATTCCTGTGCCCTGCAGGTTCTTCTAGTAATGCTGCAGATGGCTCGAGGCAGATGGAAGCAGCAATTGGGAAGCTTGGCACTCTAGAAAACTTCCTACAAGAGGTATACCTTCTACAAACCATCGGACTTGCTCGTTACTTAATCATATGTTATTTCGAGTTGATTAATGTTTTTTAATTGGTACAATTTGAAAAACCATTTCATTGATTTTTTTTGAAAAGAAGTTAGCGATCTCGTATTTTGCAGGCCAACAATCTGCGTTTCCAGACTCTTCAGCAAATGCAGCGCATATTGACCACACGCCAATCTGCACGAGCGCTGCTTGCAATCAGTGACTATTTCTCCCGTCTCCGCGCTCTGAGTTCTCTCTGGATTGCGCGTCCAAGGGAATGAGTTCAGTTGGCTCATCAATTGGTCATCATCAGCAGGGGTGGGGTGGGGTCTCTTATCTTTCTACAGAACTGGAAAAAAACTATGACATTCAAAATCTTAAATAAAATCTTGCTTGTGAAGAGGATTTTAGTCGTTCCTTGCATGCATGTATAAAATGTGCATGCATGCCTACAGTAGTTGCATCAATATGGGTCTCATGAAGGAATGCGCTGATGGGGTGTCTTGATGAGCGAGTTCCATGCGTCGGTGATGTTTGGTGAGTGGTGGATGATCTATCCTGTACCTAGGTCTCGGTTTGGATCAGCTAACTTTAGCTAAAAAACAGCTACTAAATTGCATTCAATCAGCTAATGGGTGCTAATAGATTCCCAATCTATTAGCTATCTCATTAGCTAGTTCTATTCTCTGCTTAATATTAAATCGAATGTCCCATCAATCCCTCTCAAGAATAAAGGTTATCGGTCCGTCGGTAGACATCCCCTCAGCCTTCCACCCGTGTGAAACCCATTCTGTCCATCCGTGGTCCATTGAGCCACAAAGTCAACCATAAAAATACCTATTATATGTATATCTAATATCTAATCTAATTGATATAAAAGATAATACCATATCGACTTAATGGGTTCACATGACCCTTGGAACACCGTCCGTATGAAAATCAGAGGATGAGATTCTGATAATGCCAACGAAACAAATATCGGTGGGATCAGCGATTTGCTTGGGAAATAAAAAAAAGAGTCGATTCAGGGGAGAGGCGCATCCGGAGCGAGCCGAAAGAAGAGTCAGTTGACCTCGTGGTGTGGTGGTGGGTCCACCCTTCTTGGTCCGGCCGGCCGGGCTGCTGGATGCAGCACCTAGGAAGGAGAGTGGGGATTTGTAACGACGAACTCTCGCTGGCTGTGAGCATGAGAGCCAGTGGTGAACGAGGCGTCGGCCAGAACGGATGGATAAATGGACCATTGTTTGAATTTTTTATTAAAACGAGATGGTAGTTCGATAAGTTGTAAAAAAAAAATTTATCACTGTCTCATCCGTCTCGTGTCCTTACCTTTCAAAAGACAAGTCATTTTAGGTTTAAAATTTTATTCATAAAAAACATGTCATCCTATGTGCTTTCTTTATCCTTCGCCTATTTATTTTGAGTTCTGATGATCCACACACCTTATTTTTTGTAAATAAATCGATCCGTCTCATATCCTTACCTTCCAAAAGACCAGTCATTCAAGGTTTAAAATTTTATTCATAAAAAGCATATCATCCTACGTGCTTTCCTTATCTTTCGCCTGTTTATTTTGAGTTCTAATGATCTACACACCTTTTTTTTGCTGTGAGATGATGTACATATTCAACTGCACTGGAGCTAATTGCAGGTGGAAAATAATACAAAGCACCCAAACAGGCCCTAATGGTGG
Source organism: Paspalum notatum (assembly GCA_022530915.1). NCBI lineage: Eukaryota > Viridiplantae > Streptophyta > Magnoliopsida > Poales > Poaceae > Paspalum > Paspalum notatum. Next base: position 35,182,569 of record CM039692.1, read on the forward strand.
CATATGGTGGAACCCTGGAACTGGCCGCTGAGAGCAGAGATAGGGGCTGGAGGGTGGCATGAAAAATTGCAAGTCGTGCAGAAATCTATCTAAACATTACGCATGATCCGTATAATTTTTTTTATCCTCGCTTCCATTGTTGCATGTCTATCAAATGCAGAAGAGCAGAAGGATGAAACGGTTATATATCTGAACATCAAAATGATAGTAGGAAACAGTGGACCAGAGATTTATTGCCACCGCAAAGACACGACAAGCTAATCCAGAAAGGAGCTACAGAAACTGTCCTGCTGCTGCACAAAAACTTCAGTGGCATAGAATGAAACGGTTATGTATCTGAACATCAGAATGACAGCCAGTAATCGTGGACCAGAGATTTATTGTCACTGCAAAGACGTGGCAGGCAAATTCAGAAAGAAGAGCTACAGGAACTGTCGTGCTGCTGCACAATACAAAACTTCAGTGGCATAGAACTACAATTACAAGAAGGCAAATAGGAGTATATGCTCTATGCATAATTGTAGCCGTACCCCTATATCCGCTTCAGAACCTTCTCAGCAGCCTCAACGGTCTTCTCAATATCCTGGGAGGTGTGCGCCAAGCTGGTGAATCCAGCCTCAAACTGTGAGGGCGCCAGGTAAACACCCTCTTCTAGCAGGCCCCGGTAGAACCTCCCAAACTTCTGGGTGTCACTTTTCTTGGCGTCCCCAAAGTTATGAACGGGTCCACCAGTGAAGAATACGCCAAACATTCCTCTAATGTGTCCTCCGCACATCTCATGCCCTGTTTTTGCGCCTGCATCCAATATCCCACGGACGAGATCACCAGTGATCTTGTCCAAGTATTCATAGGTGCCAGCCTCTGTCAGACGCCTGAGCGTGTGAATTCCAGCAGTCATGGCTAGAGGGTTTCCACTGAGAGTTCCAGCCTGGTACATTGGTCCTGCTGGGGCAACTATCTCCATGATCTCCCTTCTCCCACCATAAGCACCAACAGGGAGACCACCACCGATAATCTTACCCAAGGTTGTCACGTCAGGGGTGATCCCGAAGTACTCTTGAGCTCCACCATATGCCAAACGGAAACCGGTCATCACTTCATCAAAGACCAAGAGTGCACCATTTTGTTTGGTCAAGTCGCGGAGGGCATTGAGGAAACCAGGTTGTGGGGAAATGAATCCAGCATTGCCAACGACTGGTTCAAGGAAGACAGCAGCAACCTCCCCTTTGTTGTCCTCAAATAATTTCTTCACCGCTTCAGCATCATTGTACGGTGCTGTCAGAGTCTCACAGGTGGCTCCCTTAGGGACTCCTGGGGAGTCTGGGAGGCCAAGGGTGGCAACACCACTGCCAGCTTTGACAAGGAACGAATCAGCATGGCCATGGTAGCAGCCTTCGAACTTGATTATCTTTTCCCGCCCAGTGAATGCACGCACAAGGCGTAGTGCTCCCATGCAGGCTTCTGTCCCTGAATTGACAAAGCGGACCATTTCAACACTTGGTACAGCAGATATGACCATCTCAGCCAATACATTCTCCAGCACACATGGAGCACCAAAGCTAGTTCCTTTCTTCAGAGTTTCAATCAATGCAGCATTCACCTGAATTCAAAAATAAACACATAAGTACAATGTTTTTTTATTTAGCTTTGTCAATTCTCAAGCAAGTCAGATTATGCCTAATGGTGCTGAATCAAGTTTAGTACTTTTCTCAATATTCAATAGTGGCTCAAAATCACACTATACGTTAACAAATATTTGAAGGTGAAATAAAGTCGTCATGGATTTCACTAGTTTGATTTCAATCCAACTAAGAAATTTAATGATGCATGTAGAGGTTCACTTTAAAACCTGATATATTTGACCATTCAACTATTAAAACTGGATATATCTGGTCCCTCAAGTGGTTTCAAGGGTGGTTTTTATTTTTCAAAATAATTTGATATCTAAAGATCCGTAACTAATTTATTTTAAATTAGAAAAATATGAAACTAGTACCAAATTTTTCTTAAAACGCAAATTGTTTCCTAAAATGTACACTACATTTAAAAAAAAAAAATGATACCAGTTTCATATTTGTTTGATTTAGAATGAAATACTTATGAATTTTTAGAGATTAAATTAATTATTTATTATTTTCAAAAACGAAAATCACCCTTGAAACCACCATTAAAAATGATACCAGTTTCATATTTGTTTGATTTAGAATGAAATACTTATAAATTTTTAGAATTAAATTAATTATTTATTATTTTCAAAAACGAAAATCACCCTTGAAACCACCAAACGGACCAAATATATCCGTTTTCAATAGTTGGATGATCAAAGATACCCAGTATTAGAGTTCCATGGTCAAATCTGGACTCAGGCGATAATTTAATGGTAAAAAATGGACTTCTTCCAAAGAATTATGATGACATACTTCATATTCACATAACATGATTATAAATGCTGTACCTCATCATCTGCATGACCGATGATTGCAGGACCCCAGGAACCAACATAATCAATGTATTCATTCCCATCCACATCCCACATACGAGAGCCCTTTACAGAGTCAAACACTATAGGCTGCCCACCAACAGATTTGAAGGCACGGACTGGCGAGCTAACACCTCCAGGCATCAATTCCTGAGAAACAGTGAGACATCAATTAATAAAAACATCCAGAGCCATAGGAAAAAAAAAATGATGACAGGTGGACTGAGATCTCAAATGGTGAAGTATCCTAACATTAGTCTTAGTGATGAGAGACTCAGCCATTTCATGATAATCGTATGTCCAATAAGGATTTTACTCACATCAATCAGTGCAGTTTACGCTATAGACCCAATATCTAAAGCTTGACTCACAAAGAAATGGCTACTAAACTGCATAAAATTAAAAGTATTTTGACTGCTTTGTCACATTGAAAGTAGGCAATGCGGGCAGCACCTAGGCAATCCTGTCTCGCACAGTTGCTTACAGCGACCAGCCCATCTGGTTAGCTGCCACATGCGTCAATTGTGTTCGACAGAACCATTGACTCAGAGACCTCTCCCAGCCCCCGGTTTGCCTGTTCCAAACCATCTTTGACAATCCACCTCTAACTGCGTTGCCACCAACCCATCGGCGGAAATAAAGAAAAATAAAAAAAAAACGAGCCAACCATCCACAATTTCCACAAGCGAGCCATTCCCCAGCTGGCGGCAAGCGCACGTCTCTTCTTCAGAACTGGCACCTCAAGGAGCCACAAGGCTCCCCGAAACGGAAGGGAGCCCTGGCAGCCGGCATTAGGGAGCAGCAAAGCGACGGAATCAGAGAGAAGGGTACCTTGGCGGCGTTGAAGATCTCCTCGGACTTCTGCACCGTGTACGCCTTCCCGCCCTTCTCGACGGATATGGCGGCCCGCACCACCGGCAGGCGAGCGCGGCGCCCCGCCAAGGGCCTCCTCGGCGCGGCCGGCCGGGCCGAGATCCCGGACGCCACGGCGGCGGCTGCGGGTGCTGCTGCTCCGGCCATCTCTCGTGCTTGGGCTCTCGCCGAGGTGGTGGAGCAGATGAGGAGGGGGATAAGAAATTCGGGAGGGGGTTTGGTCCGATTGGGTCTTAAAAGCTCACCCGGGCCCACCGAACACACGACCCCGTCTCTGTACGCAACGGAAGAGCGGCCGGGTTTTCGTGAAAAAAAAAGGAAAGCGGCCGGGGGGACCCTGGGCCGAAAGTTTTGTCCCACATCGCTTTGCTAGCGCGGGGGCGGCGTCTTAAGGCAAGCGTGTGGGCTGGTTCTTCGCCTCCGCACTAGGCGGAGGTGCGGGCCAGAAGCCCGCTAGGATTTGATTATTTATACACACAACAGTGTACAGCGATAAGTTAATATACGTTACAATCATGTAACGACGACAGTGTACAGTGATAAGTTATACTTGTAGGAACCATCAGAGAGTAGCGCTTAGCATGTGTGTATATTGTATGCAACAGATCAATTGTACTACTTACTTCCTATCAAGCAAGCATGTTTGTTGTAACATGTTGTATGTAAGATCAATTGTATCAATGAAAGTAAAAAAAATTTTGTTCAAATTTGCAGTGCTCTTTCGAGACAGCATAAGCAGTCTTTTTTTTTTAAGAAAAAAACTTTAAGAAAAAAATTGGAACCCTTACGCACAGCCAATCCTGGGGAGCAGGTGCAGTACTGCGGACAAAATTTGAGCAGGTAAATTATGAGATTTTGGAGAACACTACATCTGTACATCACGTATGACGTCAACAAACAGGGGTCTCCAGGTTAACCACGGCTCTTGCAAGTGCTTAACGAAAATAACACTGTAGTCAGAGTAAAATTTGAATACAAGCAATGGGATACGATCTGCTGGAGTCAGCCTTACCTATGTTTCTTTAGTAGGAACTGAAATGCACATTTTAATGAATAGACACCAACATTTAGAGATGCATTTAGCATCACAAACATAAAGGCACTATTTTTTTTTCTCAACTAAGAAATTAAGGGAGTAACAGAAAGCAGAATCCCTAACAGAAAATAGAGATTACTAAACTTTACTGTGATTAAATAATCAACTGCATTATCAAAGCAGAAATGATTTACACTCGCCCATCGTTATTAGAAAGCTCGGAGAACAAACGAAGAAACATGTTGAAAACACCAAGCTGACTTAAAAGGACAGCAGAAATGGGCACTTGGCTTCTGCTTTTTGACATTTAACAAAAAGCTCAGAAGACTAACTGGTGTGAAAAATGAAGCACGCCAGGCAAGCATAACAAAGCACGCACCTTAATCCAGTATCCAGAAGAATGTTAATCTACTGGGCTGTGTGGCTTGTTTGCACCCGATGATCCAGTCAATGATACCTGCTGCTGTAGCTGGAGCTTTCTTTTCAAGATTTTCCATCAACTACTGCCTGCCATGGTTGACTAGTGAGGCAATGGAAGGATATAGTCCAAAATGTGCCCTTCATTGGCCTTTCCAGGAAGTTGCTTGGAATGATACCTTCACTTGACTTGATTTCCGGAAGAACATTATACGTACGGTGACGGTGAGGAATAGACCACCTGTTCAGTGTTTGGGTGCTTGCCTGCACAAGTCACTGAAGTTATATGTAATGCTTGACAAATAATATCAGAGTGAAATATATCAAATAACAGGGATGAATAATACAAGTTATAGAACATGTGTACTGCAGGGATTATTTTTATAAATAAACAGTGCCAGATGTCGTGATTCAATTCAGGATAGTATCAACAGACATCACTAATCAGATAACTGTTGTTTTAGAACTTTGTGGCAGTTATTGCAATAGCATGACAAGAAAACAGACTTCTGAAAAGCATATTGTTAAATATGGAGTGGTAGCAAGAGCAACGACTTCAGGGTCAATGGTTGAGAAATAACAAGGGTGCCCCAACACAAGCTCAACTGTATTCCCATTTACACAACCAAACAGGCAAAAACCATGCCGATCGGAGAAGCTGTGCTGTCCGCCTTCATGCAGGCACTTTTTGATAAAGTGATTGCTGCTGCTATTGGTGAGCTGAAATTCCCCAGAGACGTCACTGAAGAGCTGCAGAACTTATCGAGCATCTTGTCAACGATTCAAGATCATGTCGAAGATGCTGAGGAGCGGCAAATGAAGGATAAGACTGCACGCAACTGGCTTGCCAAGCTCAAGAATGCCGCGTATGAGATGGATGACCTACTTGATGAGTACGCAGCTGAGGCCCTCCGATCCAAGATTGAAGGGGCATCCAACCATGACCACCTGAAAAAGGTTAGGAGCTGTTTCTGCTGCTTTTGGTTGGATAATTGTTTATTGAACCACAAGATTGTTCAGCAAATAAGAAAGATAGAGGAGAAGCTCGATAGGCTTGTCAAAGAAAGGCAGATTATTGGTCCAACCATGAACAGTGGGACTGATAGGCAAGAGATAAGAGAGAGGCCCATGACAAGTTCACTAATTGATGACTCAAGTGTGTTTGGAAGAGAAGAAGATAAAGAGAACATTGTGAAGATGTTGCTGGCCCCTAATAACTCTGCCAATCTTTCTATCCTTCCAATTGTGGGTATGGGGGGACTAGGAAAGACGACTCTAGCACAGCTCGTCTACAATGATGCAAGAGTAAAAGTGCATTTCCAATTAAGGGTGTGGCTGTGCGTTTCTGAAAATTTTGATGAGATGAAGCTTACGAAGGAAACCATTGAATCAGTTGCCAGTGGGTTCTCATCAGCCACGACAAACATGAACTTGCTTCAAGAGGACCTCTCAAAAAAGCTGCAAGATAAAAGATTTCTTCTAGTCCTTGATGATGTATGGAATGAGCATCCGGAAAAATGGGACCGGTATCGTTGTGCTCTAGTTACCGGGGGAAAGGGAAGCAGGATCATAGTAACTACACGAAACAAAAATGTGGGGAAACTAATGGGCGGGATTACTCCTTACTATCTGAAGCAGTTATCAGACAATGATTGCTGGCAGTTGTTCAAGAACCATGCATTTGTAGATGGTGATTCCAGTGCACACCCAGAATTGGAAACGATAGGCAAGGAAATTGTGAAGAAGTTGAAAGGCCTGCCGCTGGCTGCAAAAGCAATAGGTAGTTTACTTTGTGCTAGAGAAATGGAGGATGATTGGAGGGACATTTTGAAGAGTGAAATATGGGAACTGCCATCTGATAAGAACAATATATTGCCAGCTCTGCGATTGAGTTACAGTCATCTACCATCCATATTGAAGCGATGTTTTGCATTTTGTTCAGTATTTCCAAAAGATTTCATCTTTGAGAAAAGAATGTTGGTTCAAATCTGGATGGCGCTTGGGTTCATTCAGCCTCAAGGAAGGAGAAAGATGGAAGAAATTGGGAGCGGTTATTTTGATGAATTAATAAACAGATCCTTCTTCCAGAATCACAAAACTGGATATGTGATGCACGATGCCATGCATGACCTAGCACAGTATGTATCAGTTGATGAATGCCTACGATTGGATGAATGCATAAGGTTCCAAGATCCTCCACACAGCACCAGCCGTGCAAGTAATGCCAGGTACTTATCATTCTCTTGTGACAACAGAAGCTACACTCCAATTGAAGCTTTCCTTGGATATAAAAGAACACGCACACTTCTATTATTAAATGGGTATAAATCGATAATAAACCCTATCCCCAGTGATCTGTTCCTTAAGTTAAAGTACCTCCACGTGATTGACTTGAACCGAAGAGACATTACTGAGCTACCGGAGTCTATTGGGAACTTAAAAATGCTTCGATACTTGAATCTCTCAGGCACAGGGATAACAATGCTGCCTTCATCAATTGGTCGGCTATTTAGCTTGCAAATACTAAAGTTGCAGAACTGTCATGTGCTAGATCACCTCCCTGAGAGCATAACAAATCTTGTAAATCTTAGATGGCTAGAAGCAAGAACAGAGTTGATCAGTGGCATTGGAAGAATAGGGAACTTGACTTGCCTTCAGAATTTGGAGGAATTTGTGGTCCGTAGGGATCAAGGATACAGGATCAATGAATTGAAGGCAATGAATGGGATCACAGGACACATTGCAATTAAGAATATTGAGAGTGTGGCTAGTGCAGAAGAGGCACATGAAGCTTTTTTAACCAAGAAGGCATACATCAAGACTCTACATCTTGAATGGTCCGATGGGAGGCGCTTGACTTCAGAAGAAGCAGATCGAGACACAAAAATACTCGAACACCTCCAACCACATCATGAACTCAGTGAGCTGACAGTCAAGGCATTTGCAGGCTTCTACTTTCCAAATTGGTTAAGTAGTCTTGCTCACTTGCAAACCATCAACATCTCTGACTGTACAAACTGTTCGATTCTACCAGCACTTGGAGTGCTTCCTCTACTCAAGGTTTTAGATATTGGGAGTTTTCATGCTATTGTTGAAATCAACCCGGAGTTTTCAGGAACCGGGGATGCTAAGGGGTTTCCATCACTGAAGGAACTCATATTTGAAGACATGTCTAATCTCAAAAGGTGGGCTTCTGTGCAAGACGGTCAGTTGCTTCCATCACTCACAGAACTTGCAGTGACTGACTGCCCACAGCTAATGGAATTCCCATCCCTCCCATCGACATTAATGCAGTTGAAAATTTCTGAGACACGGATCGCTATTCTTCCTGAAATACATATCCCAAGCTCTCAATATTCATCACTGTTAACATGCCTACAGGTTCACCAGTGCCCCTATCTTACATCCTTAGAGCAAGGTCTGCTTAGCCAGAAATTAATGAGTCTCCAGGAATTAACCATCACTGCCTGCCCCGAACTAAGTCACCTGCCATTTGAAGGGTTCAGAGCCCTAACTGCTCTTAGGAGTATTCACATTTATGATTGTCCAAAGCTGGAAGCATCGCGACAGTATAAGTTGTTACCCTCCATGCTTGAAGATCTACGCATCAGCTCATGCTCCAATCTAATTGACCCACTGCTTCAAGAACTTAATGATACATTGCTGACAAATCTTGTCGTCAAAGACTGTACCAGCCTCAAATCTTTTCCAGTCAAGCTCCCTGCCACTCTGCAAAAATTGGAGATCTTCAATTGCAGTGACCTAAGCTGCTTGCCTCCTGGTCTAGAAGAAGCATCTCGTTTAACAACACTCACGGTTTTGAATTGTCCTCTTATACCATGCTTACCACAAGAGGGCCTCCCACAATCATTGAAAGAATTGTACATCAAAGAATGCCCGTTGCTAACAGAGAGTTGCCAAGAAAATGGTGGAGAAGATTGGCCTAAAATTGCTCATGTACCAATAATAGAGATCGATGATGATGGCAAAACGCCCAACTGGATCATAAGAAGAAGATTATACTGAATGCCTCATAGCAATGCCACAGAAAGGTTCGGTATAGATTCATCTTTGCTTCTTTTCCATATGTATGTCTTGTCAACTTACTGTGAACAGTGTACTCAAACTTATCCTGTGCGACCCCTTTTATAAACCCTTGTTCACCTATTTTATGTGTTAGCACATACTAAATACTGCTGATCTTGAAATGAATCATATGTTGTCACAAACTGAATGAAGTTCCATAGAAACCCATACTAAACATCAGCACCAAAGGGTATATGCATGGTTTACATTTGAGGAAAAGGAAACAGGTTACTTAAAGCAATGGAATTATTGGGATAGTCAATCCCAGATTCCCAGTATAATGAATTCTCTCGCTGAAAACCTGGTGTTTGATGTTTTAAAAAGCTCCCTGTCCACAAATGGATTACTTCAGCTCATAATCGATAGCCAAATCATACATTATCGGGAAAGTAAAATGTTTGATTTTATTGGTTATGCCAAATTACCCATATGCTTGCACGCATAGAAAAAAAGTTTACAAAGTATAATGTCCGGCCTCCCGGGTACTGATAGGATTATCAACATATTGAAACAAAAATATTCTCAGACTTGACTGTTGAAGTTAGTGCAGCTCCTTATCGAATATGCATGGCCGGTCTCAAAAGGCTTAAAGTTCTCATTTGTGCTTTATTGTTATTGTTACTTTTAGATTATCGTGTGGACTTGTGAATATATTTTGGATAGTGCTTTTCAAGAGCATATATGTTCCATCTGCCATCAGCATGCGAAATCCTAATGTGCAACACTAGGAGTAGATGGTTCAACCAATACATTAGAAAAGATAGTTTCAAAACAAGGGAAGAGGGCTACACTGGCAGGTAGTTCTCTCAGTTTCTTTCTCTTTGTGTAACTGCATATTTGTGCTTCTCATATAATTCATAAGCATCATCATGTTAAACTGAAATCACCAAGTAGGTTTTTTTAAGAAATATGGGAGACTTTTTTAGGCCAATCTGAATAATTGTACTGTAAAACAGAGGAGAGGTTTGCAGGCAAGCATAGGTTACAGGAGAAAGTGGAAAAGCAAGAGGTGAGACGTTAGCCAGTGTGTTTCGATTATACCCCCACCATCCTAATTTAAGGGGTTTCGGGTTTCAAATAGATTCATGCATTGTTCCATATGTGTTTTGTATATGTGTCTAGATTCATCCATTAGGAGTAATAATCATAGGACCTCGATTAGCATAATCAGCTCGAACACCTAATCCATTAATAGGACTTGATCGTACTTGATGGTGACGAGTTTCATAGACCACTGTCGACCCCGTGCCTGGTCCATTCAGGTACATGTCTGCCGTCGGTGATGCATTGGTGGAAACAACAGCAGCAGTTCTGGCCTACGGTCTTCAAGTCACCGCCGCCTACCCTAGATTGGATTAGCGTTTTTCTTCTAGGCAATGTGACTAGGACCGGAGCATGAAGTGGTTATAGTCCACCGATCATGGACAATTCCTTCGTCAAGGCTGTTAGTGTTAGGCCTTAAACCATTTGCCTGTTATGGTCCTAGGGGCTCAGTCAAAACCAGAGCCTGACAAGATCAATCCAAACATCATAAACATGCATATGAACATGGATAGAGGGAGGAAGGGAGGGCCAAAACCTTTTATAATTTGGGACGGAGAGAGTAGTATCCTGAAATTGCCATATGTTCTCTTGTTCCTCCTAACCATTATCATTTCAAAGTTTCCCCATGGTATTCAGCTACAGCTACTGCGGCTACCTAACCGCAGTGTATCAAAAATGGTGTTATGACAATCAACTTTACTGCCCGTTATCATCGTCTCTCTTACGGCCTTACCTTGAAGAGAACAGAGAACGAACAGATCTATTGACTATTGGTAACATGTAGATTCTCGCTACCTCTAGTTAACTCGCAAAGGCAAAGGTAACTTTCCACCTATAATCCGCGATTAGATGATGAAAAAACTTACGCTGCAAAATGCCCGCGCTTCTTCCTCTGCCATCTCCCGTGCCTAATAATCTGTGGCGGCGGCCAGCGCCAAAGCGGCTCCGGGTGGTGGCGTCGTGCGAGTTGCCGTCTAGCTAGGCATCGGGAGCGCAGTTGCTGCGCCGCCGCCTGCCGCCGTGGTGCGCCCGTCGGTGCGACACACGAAGGGCTACTCCGGCCCAGTGATTTTCGGGGGTAGCAAAAACGAGAGCCGCTGATTTCCGGCCCATCGAGCCAGGCGTGCGGTGGGTCGTCTACCACCAAGCCCAGCTAGATTTTTTTTTAAAAAAAGATACGTGACAGCCCACATCGGCGCTTTTTTATTTTTTAGATTTTTTTTTTATTTTTACAAAAATATACACCGGTTGGTAATATTTGCAGGGATGGTCGACCGGCGCCTGGGGGCCGGGCGCCTGGCGCCCGGTGCCCAGGCGCCAGGTGCGGGGCCGTCAACGGGCGACCAACGGACGGTCGGACGGAGACGGACGGGCCTGGCGCCCGGGCCTGGCCTGGCGCCCGGAGCCCCGGCGCCAGGTGCTTTTTTTTTAATTAGCTCGCTAATCTCACGTTTAATCGTTAATCTCGCTGTTTAATCTCGTGCATCCGATCCGAGTTAGATTCTAACCATTTAGCTTCAACTTTGCCTATTATATTAGCATTCTAAATTAGCGCTTCGACCCTTTCACCAGGACCCCTCTAGTTTATTTTGACCCCAGTTTATTTTAAAATTACAAGTATTTTGCTCTATTTTTTTTCTCCATTTTCTATTTCCTATTTTGCGTATGTTTATTTTGAAATTATAAGTATTTTTAGGTCACGTTGTTCTGCTTCGCGAAGCAGATCTTGTCGGCGCTTTAGCTTATCCTCCCTCCTCTTCAGTTCTAAATACTACTAGATGTAAATATTACTACAATATACTAATAAACATACACAAAATAGGAAATAGAAAATGGAGAAAGAAAATAGAGCAAAATACTTGTAATTTCAAAATAAACTGGGGTCAAAATAAACTGGAGGGGTCCTGGTGAAAGGGTCGAAGCGCTAATTTAGAATGCTAATATAATAGGCAAGGTTGAAGCTAAATGGTTAGAATCTAACTCGGATCGGATGCACGAGATTAAACAGCGAGATTAGCGATTAAACATGAGATTAGCGAGCTAATTAAAAAAAAAAGCACCTGGCGCCGGGGCTCCGGGCGCCAGGCGTCTCCGTCCTCCGTCTCCGTCCGTCGGTCCCGTCGGTCCGACGGCGCCCGTTGGTCGCCCGTTGACGGCCCCACACCTGGCGCCTGGGCACCGGGCGCCAGGCCCCTAGCGCCCGGCCCCCGGACGCCGGTCGACCATCCCTGCAAATGTTACCAACCGGTGTATATTTTTGTAAAAACGAAAAAAAAATCTAAAAATAAAAAAAACGCCCCACATCGTCCATCAGCTCCGTTCTGTTTTTACGCGACGCGGCCATTTGGGGCCTGATTGGGTTTATGGCTAAAACGTGACATGTTAAAACTTTAATAAAATAAATTGATTTATTAAAATGTTGACATAGTATATTTTGGTATCGAACCAAACGAACTCATGAAGACCCTTTTAGCGTGCTCGGGTTCTTTTTTTCTTTGGCGCGAATGAATTGTAGGGGAAATAACAGGTGGATTCAGCTTTAAAGTTAGAAAAGAAGTTACAATCAGCTAGGATTAAAAAAACTACTTTGAAAAAGGGGTTGTTGTAAGTTTTTCAATCACTTCTTTAAAACAGATGAGGAAGTGAGTGATGTCCTGTTTTTTAACAAAAATACACAACATAATGGAAACCAGTAACGGCATGCATAAAAAAAAGCACACAAAAACACATGAATAAGAATTAACCAAAAACAAGTACTGATTCCTCATGCTTGGCGCCTTTTCCAATCAGCTAATTAACCATCTTTGGCATCCAATTTTTAAAATAAATCTCTACCGTCAAGGACTCGCTGGCTCGTAAGGGCATGTTTGGATCCCTTGATAATTTCTATGTAGCCTAGCTCAGCAAGGAGAGAGAACGTCTTGTTGTGTTTGGAAGGAAGGTGAGCTTACCTTGGAGTCCGCGCTGGCAAGATTTCCCTTGCTCCCGCAGGAGAGCTGATCCGGCTTGCTTGGCTGGGCAAGGTTCTCAGGGAACGAGCCAGCTGAAGTGCCCCTGATTTCTCAGAAGCTAAATGTGATACAAATGCTAGTCCCAGGAGACTAGCCACATATTTATTCAAAGCAGTAAAGAGTCTGTCTTAGCGATTACAACACAACATTACATAAATAAGCGGAAGCGGTAAATAAAACGAGCATCTTTTATTCGACCCAACTCCACAGGCGGTTGGGGATAAGAGCACGACCTAGCCGAAGAACGCTTCAGCGAACGCGTCGAAGTCCTCTGAAAAACAAAGCAAGGGTGAGTACTTCGTACTCCGCAAGCCCACCTCACTCCTCGCGGAGGGACGGGTAAAGACCTATTAGTACATGCAAGGGAATATCTGTAGCTTAGGGTGTTTGCCATGATAAGAGTTGCGCATGCATGGGATAACTAGTTGGAATGTTTTAGTTTAGGAAAACGGTTTTAGTCCCCGAGAACAAATACTTGCCGTCGGACTTGCCGGTCCGGGCGGCTCGTGGCTCACCGGCCACCACATTTTTCACACACTCCTCCTCGGCAACCGCAGCTGCCTCAAAACCATTCTTTTTAACCCTTTCCATCCCACATTTTGTAAGAAGCTAGTTTCCGAGACCAAACCGTAACCCCGTCCATAACAATGGACACTGGACTATCCGGATAGATTTTAAACTCTGATCAGAGATGTGCACTTTACCCACAAGTTCGGATATCATGATAGGAGCGACCATATCATATCAATCCTATCTAGGCCATTCCCGTGCAAGGCTTCCCCAGACTTCGACCATGAGAGACGCGGGACCACCTGTCGCTCAGACCCGCAGCCACGCGACTGTTGACCCCTGACCGCAGCCATGCAACCGCGCCCATTTCCCAATCTCTCATGCATCCCAGCACACCGGTCTACGTCCGGTTGGTCCTTGCGGGGTCCGACCACGGGTTGCCGCATACAACCTCGAGTGGTTGCACAAGCGGGTTAGGTGAGATGAGACGTAAACTCGGTCCTTAAGGGTAGAGCTCCCACATTCGCTCATCAACTGAGCTATCACCTGCCCGACCCTCGCAACAAGGGCCGGACTCCGGGGCTTCCGTGATCACGTCACCCCAGGGTTTCTACCCCCAAATGTGGCTTCAACAACCGAAGTCGTCTGCCGGGGTCTTTCCCTATGTTTTACACCAAAACACTTTCCTTTTCTTTTCCGCCCATCCATAATTCATTTTCCAAGTGAGGGATTATAAATGGTATAGTATATGAGCGAACCCACCTATGCGCGCTACTTCTATTATGGCTTAGGAGGCTACTTTATTGGGGTAGTCCTTAGCTAGCAAAACATGCAGGGTTTTTGTGTTATGAACCTAGGCCGGGGTTGTATTGACGAAATTAGGTATTTTTATGCATCAAGCACGGGGAATTCAGTGGACTTGCCGTCGTCAAGCTCTTCGTCACAGCGAAGCTCGGGAGTTGCTTCCTCGGGCTCGGTGTCGACAGCAGTCACTTCCGGTTCCGGCGGGTTCTCGGGCGTTTCGTCTACCGCAAAAACAAACACACAAGTAAACATACGTGCATACAGACCAAAAGCAAGGTGAAGCCTATTATTACAGATAGAGGATGACTTTAGATGAATTTAGGTGAAAGAATCACTTGATTTGGAGTTAAAATGACCAAGATATACACATTTCAATTTTTGGAATATCTATAAATCAAAATAGAAAAAGAGAAAGACCACACGGGCCGAAACGGTGCATGCGGCCCACCCCTTTCCTCCGGTGCGGCTCGGCCCAGCCCACTCGGCGCGTGCGCGGGCCTTAACAGGCCGGCCCACGGCCGCGCGGAGGGGAGGGACGGCGGGCGAACGGCGTCCACCCGGCCCCACCTGTCAGCCTTACGGCGACAGGGGGCGACGGTGACGGCCGTCCGGCGGCTTGCCGCCGGTGATCCGGTTCCGTCGCCGGGGACCGACCCAAGAGCGAGGCGGATCCAAGCTGAGAAGGTTGATGTAGACGTGGACATGGATGGCGCGGTGTGGGAGCTCAACGGCGAGCGCCGAGGTGGAGGGTCAAGGCGCGGCGGCGCTCCGGCGAGGCCGGGGCGGGGCCGGGCCAATTGATGGAGGGGAAAGAGGCGCGCCCTTACCAGGGACGCGGTGCTCACCTATTGGAGCTTCGGGGTAGCTCGGAGCTCCGGAATCGAAGAAGGGGGGTTGGCAATGGCGGGCACTGGGACGGGGTGGACGGGGCGTTCGCGCCGAGGCGCTTGCCGAGGGTGGAGGTGGTGGGTGCGTGCGTCGGGGTGAGCGGGAGGAAGAGCCGGCGCGGGGGTTTGCCCCTTTTATAGGTGGCGACGCGGCGGCGTCGAGGCGGGGCCGATGTCGTCCGGCGGGTCCCGGAGCAGGGGAGGGGAGGCGTGGCGCGCTCGGGTGAAGTGGGCGCGTCCGCGTGCGTGAGTGTGGCAGTGTGCGCGTGCGAGTGGGAGGAGGAGGGCCGACGCGGCGCCGTGGCGCGCCGGCATGGCGTGCCGAGCCGGCGGGGACCGGACACTCCCGTGGGAGGGGTAGCGGCTTGCGTGCCGCGGCCGGGCTAGGGCGGTGACTAGGGGCGCTCGAGTGCCTGGCCGAGGTGCTGCGGCGGCGCTCGAGTGCCTGGCCGAGGTGCTGCGGCGGCGCAGAAAGGTGGGGGACGGCGCGGCGACGACGGCGTCGCGCGCGTGCACGCGTCGTCGCTGGCGCGTGCTGGAGGTAGGGGACGGGTGGGGGCGAGTGGGCCGTTGGGCCAAGGAAGGAGAGAGGGAGCGGGAGCTGGGAGGCTGGCTGGGCTTGGCCCATGCGGGAGGGGAGGAAGAGGAAGAGAGAGATGGGGGCGCTGGGCCGGGCTGAAAGAGAGGGGAAAGGGGGAAGGAGAAGGAAATTTCGGCCCGGGAAGGTAGAAAAGGTTTTTCATATTTGTGAATTTGATTTTGGAGATCGAACTGTGGAGATTTGAGGGAGAGTTTTGCAAACAATTTGAAAACCGGGTGCATTTAGAGGTGCATTTTGAGGTAGATAAAACCCGGGGTATTACACCAGCAAGGCGTGGCAAACCAGCAAAAAAAATCCAAACACGCCTTAAGTATGCTGTGGTTGTGGACAATGGAGCCCCCACGAAGCACCTCCAACAATATTCATCCATGAACAAGCAAGGAGAAGAAGAAATATTGAAGAG
Source organism: Paspalum notatum (assembly GCA_022530915.1). Lineage (NCBI taxonomy): Eukaryota > Viridiplantae > Streptophyta > Magnoliopsida > Poales > Poaceae > Paspalum > Paspalum notatum. The sequence continues at coordinate 35,198,720 of CM039692.1, forward strand.
ATAAGAAGACAATGAGGAGAAAAGGGAGGAACAAAAAGAGATGAACACCCCCTAACCTTGGATCCTAGATCCGCCACTGCCTGGGAGGGAGGTGGTACTTTGTCGGGACATGGATGAATATATTTCTGGTCTTGAGAAGTGTAATCATACTTCGGGATGAGTGCGTTTCGGCTAAGCCTTTCTACGGATGATGGATGCTGGATTTTTTTTTGTTCCAAGTCAAAAATATCTTTAGTTTAAGTGTTTAACTAATTTTATAAAAAAAAATACCAATATTTGTGATACAAATAGGTATAATCAGATTACATAAAACATATTTTTGTAGCATACATGTTTTCTCTATAAATTTGACTGACTTGACAAAACTAGAAATATATTTTTATTGGACAGGGCAGTACGTAACAATTAGTATTAGCCTCCGAACGTAAGTAACGGTGAAGGGGTACTCTACGTTTGTAGGTAGTGTTTGGTTGGAGGGATGTCCTGGAATGGAACCGCTCCATCCTATCTTTTAGACTGTTTGGTTGCTTGGACATGGAATGGAGAGATTCCTGGGTAGGAATATTCCATGAAGATGCGGGACGAGCGTGTCCCAGAAAATCGGCCGAACACGCTCGTCCGTCGTGGATGCCGTTTCTTCCGTCGGTGGAGGGGAAGGAAAAGGAGAGGGATCCACGCCGGGCGGCCGTGGTTGGCGGATGGGAAGGGAGAGGAGGACGCGCCGACGGTCGTGGTCGGCGGAGGGGAGGGAAAGGAGGCTGTGCCGGCGGCCAAGGTCCTCGACGGGACGGAGAGGTCGCGAACAGGAGGGAGAGGAGGTCGCGCTGGTGGCGGAGGGGAAGGAGAGCAGGCGGCTCGGGTGGCCGCGGGCGGTGGAGGAGAAGCGGAAGGGAGGCACGGGCAGCCGCCGTCGACGGAGGGGAAGGGAGGCATGGGCGGCCGCGGTCGGCGGAGGAGAGGTCGGCGGAGGAGAGGAGCGGAGCCGGGCGGCTGCGGTCGGCGGAGGAGAGGAGCGGAGCCGGGCGGCTGCGGTCGGCGGAGGAGAGGAGCGGAGCCGGGCGGTTGCGGTCGGCGGAGAAGAGGAGCGGAGCTGGGCGGCTGCGGTCGGCGGAGGAGAGGAGCGGAGCCAGGCAGCTGCTGAAACGACCCCAATTCCGCGGTGCCGGAATCGGAGCCCTTTACAACATGCGATAGTCCCAGAACACATAAAAGCTATCACATGTAGTGTCACAGCTTAGTATCAGCTCCAAACTTCACGAATTTAATTTATTACATGCCGTATCTTGGCGATACTTCGGCTCGCAGGCCGGTAATTAAGCAAACAGAGCAAACATCACGATCAGAGCAGCAACGACGTAGTAGACCCCTCCACAAGCATCCTTGAGCGTAGCTCCAGCCTCAATCCTCGTACCAGTCGTCTCGGGTGACGATGTTGTCCGGCTCGTCGTCACCTGAGTCTGCACGATAAGCATGCAGATCTATAGCCGAACACCCCAAGCAAGCCTAACTAGTAATCAAGTGGAGACTGGTTTCCTAGCAAAGCATAAAGAGAAAAGAGAGCTGTATATCCAGTTAAATTTTTCGGGTAGTCGGTTCCATGACCGAATCCCGCTCTCGTCACTTATCCCAACACTTATATCGCCTCACCACCAAAACACCTCTTCCATGCACCCTCTTATTGTCAACTATTTCTGCGGCATGGGAAGCTCCCACCCGCCCATCCTCAACGGCCTCAGCCGGAATCCAATCACTCGAGGGAGAAGAGAAGAAAACACATGCTAGATGAGGTGAGTATTCGCCCTTGGTTCGTCCTTTGACCGGGGACGGCGGCTATATGTATAGATTATACACTCTCGAGATGATTTTGTACATCTGTACCCACACGAGACGGGACGAGGGCAGTGGCCAACCACCCTGGGCCCGCCACACCGACGGATGAACTTCCCTTCTGGCACTTTCCCTACTTTTCTGAGCTAGAAACTGTGCGGATATATCATCCACCGCACTCTCAGAACTGTGAGCTCGAGTAATCCCGGGGCCTCCGGGGTCGAGTCTATCGGGGACGTGTGGCTGCATCACAGACCCACCATCGCCCCCTAACACTATCGCCTTACGCCTGCAGGTACATACCCTTCGGGGAAGTTCATGAATCGGGTCTGAGGTCGCATGGTATGCACGAGTCATAGTCCAAGATGCTATCACCCCTACTCGGTCCTTAATTGGCGAGAGTTAGCCTTCCATGGGTCGGTTGCCACCCTCTGCGGTGGGCCACCACCACCACACACCTCACTCCTCTCAGGGCAGAGTTCTAGTCTCTCCCATTTAATCCGATGCCGACTCCCGCCACCCATCTCACACACCATCTCGCTCTCATAAACCACCCACTTTACGCACGCCAAGAGTAATCACATCCCACCACCACATCACCCAACTCGCATCATGTTCATTTTATTACGTCGGGTATTAGTTGTTCAAAACAATGGCATAAATAAAATAATTATCCATGTGGGTTGGCTTAGTGCGGAGCCAAATCATTTTCACCTATGCAGTACTGCCATTTGCACGTGTCTATGGGTATGGAAGCAGGGTGTTCGCTGACCTTGTTCGTCGGTGTTCTCCTCAGGCAGGTACTCTGGATCCTCCGGGTCGTCCTCCTGGTGCTCCGGCTCTGAATTTTGAATTAAACTACGAGTGAGTTTCTATCAGAAAGAACCAAATAGCAATTAAAATGCAACACCAATCAATGAGACTTGGTCCCAAATGATAGAGAATGATTTTAGATGAGAGTACGAGTTTGTTTCATCTTTTTCGGAGTTAGGATGAATTTATTATGATTTATTAAAGTTTAATTCGGGTTTAAATAATGAAAAGGGATGAAAAAGGGTTGGGAAAGGCCAACGGGCCGAATCTAGGCCCAACTCGGCGCTTCCTCCTCTGGTCTGGCCCAAGGCGCAGCCTCCACCTCACCTCCCTTGCTTGGGCCGACGCGGCCTGGCTTGGCCCGAAATGCCTCCTCCGCTCGGCCTGCCTCGAGGCCTGGGCCTCGCGCCCCAACACCGCCTGCCAGGCCCGAAACGGGCCGGCTCCGCCTTTACCGCCACCTCGGCCTGCTACGAACGGCCTGCATGAGGTGCTCCAGCTCCAACTCCTCCCCGCGGGACTTGCTCGACGAAACGTCTCCAAGAGCCCTTCCCACCGGCGATGCGCGCCACTGACGGCGGCAACCTCGCGCCGGTGCACATCTCACATCCCCGCACTCAACGCAGCCCAAAGGCCTTGACCTGGTCTGGTGTGGATCGATGGCGGTGCTCGCGACCATGCGCTGGGCTGCGCTCGCATAGTGGTGACGCCGTGGTCCGATGGTTTAACAACGGTGAGCTTCGAGCGCGGGCACGGGAGGGTCCCGGCCGCGGTGGTTTGGTTTCGGTTTCCAAAGTGGTCAGGCACCGGCTAGCAAGCAAACCTAGTGGAGTGAACTACCGGGTGCGCACGGCGACCCTGGCGGCGCCCTCGGACGCGGGTCCGAGCACTGCGATCACGAGCTCCGCGCGGATACGGCCTCACCCGACCGCGCGTCGACGAGCAAAGACCATGACAAGGCACTCAGGGCAAACTATCGGCGCGGCCACGGATGCTCCCGATCTCGTTGGCAAAGGAAGACATGCGCAACATGGCGCGCACGCGCTCGCGCGAGAGCGTGTCCAAGCGACAACTCCGGGGCGACACGGCCGACAACCGACGCCCCGGTTAGGGACCAGCGCGACGCCGCTTTCCTATAGGTCTCTAGCTAGATCTACGACGGCGTCCATGGCTCGAGCCGCTGCTCGATGGCGGAGCTCCAGGAGAGCCATGGCGCAGCACACGGACAAGGGGGACTCAAGGAGCCCAGGTCCATGGCGGGGATTGGAAAAGAGGCATGGGCTTCCTCACCGTGCTTCTGTTGCCGAAGTGGAGAGGTCCCCGTCGAGGTAGTGGTAGCAGAGGTTCGTCGGCGACGGGCTCCGGCTTCGGCTTCGGGGTCACTCGTTGTCGCGGACGGCGTCGACTCCGGGTAGGCGGGGTCCTAGCGCGGGCAGGGGACAGCTCCCTCCTGGGCTCGCGGCCTCCCTCGTCTTCCGCTGTTGCAGCTCCGGCGACGGCGTCTCCTCCTCAAGTCCGGCGCCGGCTTCGTTCGACCCTCTCTCACTGTCCCTCGGCGGCGGCGGTGGGAAAGGGGGAAAAAACCCCAAGACGGCGGCTAGGATTCGCGGAGCGGCTCTCTTAGGCTTTATAGGGTGCGACGCCTAGGGTTGGAGGCGCGGCGAAGGCGAATTCCGCCCTAGGCGCCATCTCTCACAGCTCTCTCCTCCCCTTCCCGCCATCGGCGCCCGACAGGGTCACGCAGGGTGCGTGACCTGGGACCCGCACGGCCGAGAGCAGGTAGGGGCTCGGCCCTATCCTCAATCCACTCTTTCTTGGCGCTCAAGGTGGTGGCGAGGTCGGGCGGGCGCGGTGCGGTGCAGAGCGGCGCGGCTTGGCTTGAGCTCGGTTGGTCTGGTTCGGACGGAAGAAGAAGGAAGAAGGGGAACGACTGCTAGTGGGTCCCGCCTGGCGGTGGCACCGCGCCGACGGCCCACCCGGCAGTGGCTGGTGGCGGGGGGTGGTCTGCCGAATTGGGCCTGCTGGCCTGTCTGGGCAATTCGGCCCAAGTTCGTGTAACACCCCGAAATTTGACCCTAAGAAATTATCCTCTAATCTCTCGTCTAAATTCAAAATATGATTTTGAAAACCTGCTTGTTGTGAAGTGTACACTATGAGCTCATAAAAATCATCTCAAGTCCCTCGAATATTCCGGGAAAGATCCTCTCAAACCCTTCCCAAAATATTCCTCAATTTTCCTTCCACAAAATCCATCCAAATTCCAATCCCAAATCAAATTCAGAAAATGGAAAAAAAAAAAAAAAAAAAACTCCCCCCTTTCCTCACTGGGCCGAAGCCCACTTCTCCCTTTCCTCCCTCTCCTCACCGCGCGGGCCAAGCCCCGGCCACCACCTCCCCGTGGCCCAACTCCCTCTCTCCCTCCCCGCGTGGGCCTCGCCACCCCCGGCCCACTTCGCCCACTCTCTTTCCCGGCCCAGGCCGAACGGCCCATCGGCCGTCGTCCTCCTCCTTCTTCCCCCCCCCCTCTGCCGCCTGCCGCGCCGTGGCAACACGCGCGCTGTGCGCCCGCGCCGTGCCAAGCTGCTAGCCGCCACCACGCTGCGCCTCGCCAGGCCCCTCCGCGACGCCACGCGCGCCACGCGCGTGCGTGCTCGGCTCCGGTGACCGGCCCCTACCGCCCGCACGTGCCTAGCTGCTTACCGCCCCGCGCCGCGCCATGAAAACGCCAAGCTCTCCCTCCCCCCTGCGCGGCCTTTCCTCCCTCGCCTCGGCCGACCCCGGTTCACCACGACCCGGCGCCGCCCGATGCGAGCGTCCCCGTCCCCTTCTCCTCCCCGCATCACCGCGCCGCCAACACCGCTCGTTCCCCGCGACGAGCCGCGCCGACGCCGCCCAGCCCCTCTTCCCTCCTGCTTCCACTCGCGCCGCCCGCGCCGCTCGCCCCCCGCGACGAGCCGCGCGGACGTCGCCGCCTTCCCTTACTCGCACTGCGCCGCCGCCGCGGACCGCTTCGGGTTTAGTCCCGACGCCCTCCGCCGCGGACACCGGACCCTTCCCCACCGCGCCGTTCTCCCCCTCGCCGCGGCCGGCCCCGGTTCACCACGACCCGGCGCCGCCCGACGCGAGCACCCCTTCCCCACTCTCCCTCGCCGTTCGCCATGAACACCCGCCGCCTCGTGATGAAATACTCCCCCCCACCGTCCACCACAGATCGATTCCCCGGACATACACCACCACACCACCCTCCTCTACCTCCGCCCCACCTCCTCCCGTCCTTCCGTCGCACGAGCGGAGCTCCCCGCGAGCTCCAGAGTGCCCCGGCCATGGCGTCCGTGGACGTCCCTACTCCGCGCGTCCTCCCATGCCCGGAAGCCCTCGGACAGACCCACGTCGCCCTCCTCTTCGCGCCGGTGCCCTCGCCTTCTCCAACGGTGGTCGGGAACCACCGTCCCGGCGCACACCGGCGAGCCTCGGCGTCCGCCCGACGGCGACGGCGCGAGCTGAGCGCTCTGCGCGAGCGAGCGCTCGCCCGGGGACGCCTCGGCTCGCCCCTGCCTTGGCCTTTGGCCACATGGGCCGGCCCAGTAGGCCGGTGTGCGCGCGGGCCAGGCCGAAAACAGAGAAAAAGAGAAAAAGAAAAAGGGCCTGCGTGGGCCGGATCTCACCTCGGGCCAGAGCTGAAGTTCGTCCAGAAAAGTCTGATCCTACCCCCTCAACTATCCCGGAAGTTCATATCTACCCCCTGCCACAAAATACCCCGTATCTTCTCCGTTCTAGCTCCGATTTATGTGATTCTTGCACCGAAATTCTCTGAAAATCAAGCTCTATCTATTCACGTACTTTTCATAATATCCTCACATACTCCGCCGACCACGACACTTGAAGATCCACGGTCTACGTCGTTTTTGGGTCGATCCGCGACGACGGGACTAGGGCACCTGTGGCAAGCCACTTGTGCACTAGTTCCGCCCTCGCCGATCGGTTCACTGAAGACCCGGTTTGGTTGAACCGAACCGGACGGTTGTCAAACTCTACCCCTGTCCCCGTAATGCGGGCGACAGGTGGGGATGGTTGGCACCGCCCGAGTTCGTCGTTCTCTCCCTCACCGCGATGTAAGCCCATCGCGCTGCGGGAGTAGATCGAGCCCAACCGGAAGGAAGAGTTGGACCGTACGCGCCAGGGTTTGGCCCGTGTCGTCTCTCTCTTCTTCCAAATTAATCTTTATTGCCGACATGCTGCCCTCATGCTGCCGGAAAATCCGTCTCATGAGCCCAGGCATGGATGGCACTAAAGATCAAACTCTTGATATCTGAAAGGGGGCCAAACGTGTCATTTATCCGTTTGACTCCCGCTCTATTCACATGCAAACCCTAAGGATATCTCTAGCCCCACCAAACCCATATCACGATGAGCTCAGAGTGTACCTTGATTTGGTGTGTTTTGCTTGTCTGTACATGTAGGCTTTCTCGGAGAGCCGTTCGGTTCTGTCTCTGAAATGGTTGACTCAGAGACCGGAACAGGAGTCCAATGGTGTAACGACCGTCGTATCGGCTACCCCGACGAAATGAAGGCAAGTCCACTGAAATCCTCACTTGATGCATAAATTACCCATGTTTTTATATACACATCCTATTGCCTTGTAAAACAAGAAAACTTGCATGTTTTGCTGGCTAAGGTAAAACATAGTAGGATATAGCCTCCCGAGCCACTTTAGATGTAGTGCGCTTAGGTGGATCGCTCACTCAATTATATACATTAATCTTGATGAAAATGATGGGAATATGATGGTGGGTATGGGCGGTTGTTTTTCAGTAAAACATAGGGTAAGACCCTGGCAGACGACTTCGGTTGTTGAAGCCATTTACGGGGTGGAAACCTGGTCCTTGTTGTGAGGACTGGGCTGGTGTTGCTCATGCGTGAGCATTGTGGGAGTTCCACCCTGAAGGACCGAGTTGACGTTTCATCTTGCCTAACTCATCTAGCGCAACCACTCGAGGTTGTATGCGGCAACCCTCGGTTAGAACCCGCTTTGGACGAACCAGGCGTAAGCCGGTGTGCTGGGATGCATGAGAGATTGGGTGGATGGGCGCGGTTGCATGGCTGCGGTCAGGGGTCAACAGTCGCGTGGCTGCGGGTCTGAGCGACAGGTGGGCCCGTACTCTCTCATGGCTGAAGTCTGGGGAGCGCCTTGCGGGGGAAAAACCGGCGAGCGGAAAGGGGCTCACTGATCATGAGTGCCTGGACCAAACTTGTGGGTAAAGTGTGCACCTCTGGCCAGAGTATAACTAAATCTATCATGATAGTCCGCTGTCCACTGGTATGGACAAACGAGTTACGGCTTGGTTTCTGAACTAGCTTCTTATAAAAATATGGTTTTGGGATGGGATCAAAATGATGGTTTTGAGGCAGCTGCGGTTGCCGAGGAGGTGTGTGTGTGGAAAATGTGATGGCATGCGTGCCACAAGCCGCGATGGACCGGCAAGTCCAGTGGCAACCTCTTTTGGGAAAAAGATGTTTTCTCAATTAAAATTGAGAACTAAGGAACCCTGCATATCAAATGTTTTACTGCGAATTTACCTTCAGCTCCAGATATATCTTGCATATAGTGATATCTTATATCCCCTTTTCCTATGGAAGAAGGTGGACTTGCGGAGTACGTATGTACTCACCCTTGCTTTGTTGTTGGTTTACAGAGCAAAGAAGATCATGGACGTGTGAGGGTTACGGCCTGCTTCCCAACTGTGTGTTGTGGGAAAGTATGGGTCGCGCTTTTATAGTTCCGCTGCAGTGTTTTTGGGCTGCGCCCCGTTTGGTCTGTCCCGTTAGGGCGGATCTGTATACATTTGATGAACAAATGTGGTTACCATAACTCTTGGGAATGGTAACAATACACATTTTAGTCCTGCTTAAGGGCTGGGACGCTTCAGTTCGGTTGACTGCCAGGTAGGTAGGTGGGTTGGGCTGGATTGGCCATTGGGTCTTTTTTTATTTAATCATTTTCTTTGGTGTTTTATTATTTAGATTTAATTTGAGATTTGATTTAGTTTCAATTACACTCAAACAAAGATGCATTAAGAACCAAATGATGATGCAAGGCAAACACAAGGAGGGATATAGAGCAAAGTTAATTTTACTAGCATTGCAAGTTAGGCTATTACTTAATTAACTTTCAAATTTTTGGCAGATTAAATGCAATGCACATCCAATAATCAAAAGAAATTTTTGAGTAGTGATTTTTATGTTACAAAAAGTGGGGTTGTTACAGCTGCGGTCGGCGGAGGAGAGGAGCGGCGCCGGGCGGTCGTGGTCGACGGAGGGGAAGGGAGCCCACGGCGGCGGGGAAGGGAGAGGCGTAGGAGGAAGGAAGCCCCTGGATGCCGTTTGTATGACAGGTGGGCATACGGATAACGGTGGTAAACGGAGTCAGAAAAGTTCCATTCTTATCCCTCCAACCAAGGATAAAAGTGGAGCCGTTCTATTCTTCAACCAAACACGGAATAGAACCATTCTATCTTAGAATTTAGGAATAGAATCATTCCATCCCACAATGTCCACCAACCAAACGCTACCTTAGTTTGCCACCACAACAGATCTAACGATTGTAGTGGACCACCAGTTATGTCTTCACACTATTGCTAGGCACACACCAGTCAACCACAGTGGTCTAACGTGTTGTCCCAAGATATTCCCTCATCCCCAACAATCGATTGAGATTGGGGCCACTATACGCTGGTGTGACGTCATCGATGGATGCATGTTATGGGTATCGAGGTGGTGCTACGAAGGAGCAGGGGAAGGGAGTTTGAGGCGAAGGGATTTTTCTGTCCACCAAACTAGACGAAGTCCACCATTCACCCACATCTTCCCTTTTTCCCTTCAATTTCCCTTGCCAATTTTGGAGATGTTTGGATGTCTTGCTCACCTTTGCTTAGCCACGCTTCCAGTCAAGGCAAGGCGAGCCTAGCTAGCAGGCAATGCTTAGGCCGAGCCCAGCAGATGAGGTAAAAGGGCGGATACAGTACAAAACGACACCGTAGCGATACTGTTTACAGAGAGAGGGGTAGTTGGAATAGTAGATAGATGAGGGTATACTCCATCTGCTGGTCTCAGCCTTACCGTGTTGTTTGGTTGTTTTGCCAGCTATGTTGGCTTTGAATATTTTAAACACTACAGGCCGGGGTGTGTGGGTGTGTCGGAGCACAGATGGACATGACATATCAACCTGCACCTGATGTGCACTTAGCGGCAGCTTGCTTTGCCGACGCCGGAGAGCCAATTTGGCTCTCCTGGCCGGGCAAGGATTTTCTTGTTTGGAGAGACAAGATTGCCTAGCAAAGCAAGATTTTCCATTCCAACCAAACGTATACTCTTGCTTATCAAGGCCAGGCAAAGGTGAGCAAAGAATCCAAATACACCCTTTGTCCCAAGACGGCCGACGAATGCCCTTTCACCTTTTCTCCTCCACAAACCTCTCTTTCATTGCTGAACACCGTCTCTCCTTTCCCTAGCTGCACGCTGGTTGGAAGTATTATATATAGTTTAATTATAAAACTAATTATACAGATAAGGACTAAACGGCGAGACGAATTTATTAAACCTAATTAATCTATGATTAACAAATGTGATGCTACAGTAACCCTTCATTGATCATGGATTAATTAGGCTTAATAAATTCGTCTCGCCGTTTAGTTCTCGGCTGTGTAATTAGTTTTCTAATTAAACCATATTTAATACTTTTAACTAGCATCCAAATATTCGATGTAACGTGAGCTAAAGTTTAGCCCCTGGATCCAAACACCCCCTTAGGGTTTGCAGTTTGGTGTGGGGCTGTCGAGGCTGATATATCATTATATCTTGATATCCCTAGCCTTCAACTTCAAGTGGAGGTTGTGGGCAGCGACATGCTCAATGGTGGCTATGTGCGAGGTGAAAGCAATGACGAAGTGGTGAGGGCACTGCCAGGCAAATGGCGGAGGAAGGACTATGAAACGGGAAGGATTTGGAGCGCTAGCATACAAGTTAACGCAACTAGCTCTACACAAAGATACGTGAGAAGTATTGACAGAAATAATTAAAGTTCAATGCATAAAACACTCCATATATAATCTAAACCCCTTAGATAGTATAATCTTATAAGTCGCCAAAAGGAGCTTATTTCAGCTAATAAGCTGACTTTTTACCCGCACCTATAAACTAAACTAGATACATAATTTAGGGTAGAAAATAAAGCCTTAGCGTGGCCATTGGCTGTAATACGAATAAGAACAAGGAATTCTAATTTATCGGGAGAGAGTAAGAAAAATAAACATATTTATTTGATTTTGATCGAATGATTGATGATCTAATGGTAGCAATGGTTAAATATTAGCTTTCACCACTAATAATTAGCATCAATCATCTTTAGTAGGCCATACATACATATTTTTCACGGCTATATATATGCGCATATTTACACATCCATATAACAATGTGGAAATGGTTGCCAACGGAATCCACATCTCTAATCTCTTCTCACCGTCCCCAGGGCGATTCTGCCCCAGATGAAGACATGGACGTCACACTCACACATATGCAAGAGCTCGTTGCCATTCTCCACCCCGCGACGAAAATTAGATATATTGTAAATCTTACCAAAGTTAGATTAATCGGCTGGGACTGCCTTGCACATCAAGATCTTAACCAGCTGGATCAAATCACATTCGACCTAAACTTGACCAAGGCCAAACCGTTTGCAGTTAATCAATCATGAGGCTTAATCCAGCCGAGCAATGAATGAGTCAAGGCGTCAAGCCGACTTATCTACTATAAGCTGTATAATCCAAAGCCTAGCCGGCCGGCTGAAGTCAATATATTGATTATTCTTCTCTAATCATCGCGTAATATAAATTAGGCAGCTTAAATAACTAGACTAGCCAGCTCAATTGCTTCTAAAATGCTACTGTATGCCCAAATGATGAAGAGCCTGTGGAAACGAAAAACTTGGCCTACTAAATTCTACCATCAAACCTTGCTGGTAGCAATGTCAAGTCCATGCAGTCGTAGCGAGGCTACTGGACTTAGAAATGGTAGGAATGTATTAAAGTGATGCGGAAGCAAATAAGGAACAAACGAGACAAAGTCAGCCCTGGAGGCTGCTGTCTCTGATTTATCTGTAAACGTTGCGAAAACATTCAGTCTATTTTAATCCACGAACGAAACGGATACACCATGATGATTATTTTTGAAAAATAAAACACAGTACCAATATTGTATGATGTTGCCATGTTATACGTAGCCAACTAAAAACACACTCATATAATAGCTCTTTCTTAATGTAAGCTATACATTTAATACATGTTCCATCTCTTCCTCTCATAAAGTGCCTTGAAATCTGTGAGCAGTCCACCTGAAACTAGTTACAAGTGAGTAGCTCGTTTTCTTTCTCTCTATATTTCTCTTTCTTCCATACAACAAAAAAAAATACGACGTGGCATCTTTTATAGTCCGTCTACATCACTTTATAATATTTGTTCTAAAATTGATAAACATCATGTAAGCATCTATAACATACATGAGACTGGTGCTGCTAGCTCAGCGGTTAGGAGGCCTCGTGGGGAAAGAAAAAACATTTACATCAGACATCGGTGACTTCAAACCAAAAAAAAAAAAAATCAACAGGAGCATCGGAGCAAAACTAAGCAGCTCTTCCACTCATAAGTATACCATTGTAGGTGCCCTAACCCTAACAATTCTAAGATGGATCTAATGACTAAGTCAAAGATCTAAAAATAATCGTACATGGAGAAGCAGCCATATGACACATACTGTAACATCTCGAAAATTAGCCCCGGAATTTTTCCTCTAATCTTCCCCTAATTCAAAATCAATTTTTAAAATCTTATTCGTTTGAGTGTGATATGAGCTCAACAAAAATTTCATAAAACCACCAAATATTCCAAGATACTTTCCTTCAATTATCATCCAAATATCCCCACCAAATTTCTCCACAAAAATTCCTCTCCAAAATCCCTTCCAAATTCCAAACACCAAAATCCAGAAAAAGAAAAAGGGGAAAAACCCTCATTGGGCCACCAGCCACCCCAGCAGCCCAGCTCCTCTCCCACCTTCCTTTCGGCCCGGCCTGTCCCCGGCCCATTCCCTCCCACCGCAGCCTGCCAATCCACCCGCCGCGCCTACCTCCCTCCGCTCTCACTGCCCGATGGGCCCCGCCCGCCAGGCGCCTCCCCCTCCCCTGTCTTCTTCCTCCGGCACCCGCGCGCCGCGACGAGCCGCCAGGGCCCGCCCGGCCCCGCGCGCCGCGCGTGCACGACGCCGCGTACTCGGCCCCGCCTCGCCAGCGCTCCGGCCCCGCCACCACATAGCCACCCGGCCCCGCTCCCGTGATAGCACCGCGCGCCGCGGCCCCGCCATGGCCACCCTCCCCCGGCTATAAAAAGTCCCTCGCCACCGCTCGCTGCTTCCCGCCCTTTCCCTCCCCTCACCGCCGTGCACCCCGCCTCGGTCGACTACCCCGAGCCACTCGAGCGTCGTTAGACGCGGGCACCGGCAGCCCATTGGCCCCCTCCTCTCGCTCCGCTCCGGTGTGCCACCACCACCGTGAGCCTCACCACCAAAATCCCTCCCCCACCGGCCGCCGGAGTGCAATTGACCCACTCGCCCCTCTGCTCGCCGCGACCAACCCCCGGCACACGGGCGCCGCTAGCCACGGGCACGCCTTCCTCCCCCCTCTCTCCTTCATCCACCCACCTCTGTAGTTCGATTGGATTCGTGCCAAGCTTTGCCACACCATCTTCTACCCCTTTGGCGCTTCACTGCCGCTCCTCCTCCTCTCCACAGAGCCGCCGGCGTGCAAGACATCTCCCGCCGCTGCGCGCACCCGAGCCGCCTACCGTGGGCACCCTAGCTCCGACCCCCAGTTCACGCCCACGATACCCCAGGAGGGTCCGCCCCCTTCCTCTGGTGCTCGCACCATGGGCGTCGGCGCCGGAACCGCCGCTGGGGGCGAAAACCGCCGTCGGACCGCCGCCGCCCTGATTCGGTTCCGGACCGAACCGCCGCCATCGGTCTCTTCCCTGACGCCGTCCCCCCCCTGTGCCACCGCCACGTGGGCCCGGCCAACGGCGTTGGCTGCGCCGTCACGCCGCCGCGTGGGCCGGCCCACCAGGCCGCGCCGCGCGCGCTACGCGTGGGCAGCGCAAGGCCGAAACCTCCCCGGCCCAGGATCCTTTCCCCCGCGGGCCAAATTCAATATAAATCCGTTTTCTACCCCCTGAACTTTCTAGAAAAGTCTAAAACTACCCCCTAGCCACTGTATACCCCATATCTCCTCCGTTCGAACTCCGATTTGGGCGATTCTTGCGCCTAAATTCATCTAAAATCAAGATCTATCCATCTACACACTCCACACAGTCACTCCCCCTGGCCGGAAGACGCCGCCATGCCACCATGATGCGTCATACGCCCAGTCAGTGCTTCACACTGGTCCCACACAAGTTTGTGTGCCTAGTGTGATGCCGTTGACCTCCTACTCTCTAGCAACTCAAAAGATCCTCACCTTGATCCTTCCAATTCCAACTCAGATGATGACGATACAGAAAATCATCTGAATATTGATTCTATATCACAGAAACCTTCCACCCCAAAAATCATCTGGATATCTTTTTCCATTGATTTCCATCAATTCTATCTCACAAAAGACCTTTCCCTCAACATCGTCATGCGGCCACCATCTCGTCGTTTCTGTTTTCGCCATAGTCGCCCACATCCTCCCCCTGGCATGTCCGCAACAACCCCTACCATGACTACCGTCGTGGTCGGCAGTATGCAGCCCAACCAGTTGCCCCTCGCACCTTACCGCCACTGGTAAGCGCCACCAACAAATCATCCAAATAATCTCTACCCTCCCCAACACATCCTTTCATCATGTTGAGCTCATGTTATGCCTCAATTTATGTGTATTTCCTTGTTTGTGCACATAGGTTATACCGGATATTCTAGCCGGTACGTCCCTCGCAAGGGCCCTCACTAGGCTCAAAGCTAGTACCCGGTGTCTGCAGCGGATGCTGTGCCGTCACGTCGAGTGGTTAGCACTCCATCGCGCTCAACAGTTGGAGTACCAACATGCTCGACCGAGGGTGGACCCTCAACCGATGCACCGTCCGCATCATCGCTAGTTTGCACGGCAAGCCCACTGGAATCCCCACTTGATGCATAAAATTCCTATGTTTTACAACCACCACCCTTGGCCTGATAATCACATAAAAACTTGCATGGTTTGCTTGCTAAGGTAAAACCCCACAAATATACAACCACCTAAACCTACTTTAGACGTAGTGCGCATAGGTGGAAATGCTCATTAATTATATATATCATAATCTTGATGATAAGTTGGGATTATGGTTGTGGAATTTGATGGGTTTGGGAATGAGGATGGGTGTGTGCGTGTTTTCAAAATAAAATGGGGAAGAACTCCGGCAACCGACTTTGTCGGAATACGGCTACGCACCGAACTAGCCATCTAAGGGCAGGGTATGAACGGGTAACTTAGCAACCCGCGGTTACCCAGGTCCCGGTCTTCATGGAGATGACCGGGTAGGTGGATGCTCACGGTATCGAGCAGTATAAGGTATTGATGGTTCTACCTGAGCTCTATAAGAACCGCGTTGATTAACATCTTGCCTAACTCTTTAGTACAACCGCTCGCTCTGTATGAGGCATTGGCTGGGCCCGAGTTGGAGTGGATAGCCTAATAGCTTCTGTGTTGGCGCACAAGGGGCAAGGGAAAGGGTTGTGTGCCGAGGGGGTGTCGAGGGACACCAGGGTGCGACTCGGTGGCCCGAACCTTTAAAGTACTGCTAGGCGATGAAACAAAGGCAACTGTTTGGTTTAGAATTCGGATGCTTATTTGGCCGTAAGTGTCGCTGAGTCCAACTTGTGGGAATTAGTATAATCTCTGATCAGAGTAAAACCTATTCGAATAGTCCGAGTCCACTAGTATGGATGAGTTACGGCTTGATTCTTGAAGTAGCACTTTTTCATAAACTAAAAATGGTGGGAATTGGTTTGATTTTGGGTTAGGAACAAAGTGGTTTTGGGTGGATGCTAATCTACGGGGGTAGAACCCTGTGAAAAGTGTGATGGCTGGAAAGTCATTGGCCATGTGGACCGGCAAGTCCAATGGCACCCCTTTTTTGAGAAAAACCCTGTTTTCTGAATGATTAAAACTTATTAGACTAGCTCAAACCCTGCGTACAAAATGTTTTCATGCAAAACTTCCTAAGTTCCAGATATGACTTGCATGTAGATATAGCTATACCCCTACTCCTTATGGAGGAAGGTGGGCTTATTGAGTACGTATGTACTCACCTTTACTTTGTTGATATTTTTCCAGAGGAGACGATGAAGTCACCCTGTATGGAAGCGATTAGGGCTACGACCCACTTCCCAACCGTGACATGTGGAAGTTTGGACCTACGTATTATATTCCGCTGCTTAGATTCAGGGCTGCGCCCCTTTGTTTTCCGACCCATTAGGGCGGATCTGTATTACTCTGATGTAAGAATGTGATTACCAAACCCTAGAACGGTAATAAAGCACATTTTAGTCCGATTATGGTAACTGGGGCGTTTCACATACATTGCTTGGCAGGATTGACGATGGAAATCGATGATTGTTTATTAAACACACAATATTTAAATCTCTTTTTAGACATGATGTATATATACTTGGTGAGAGAACATGGAGTCCTTTTTAATGTAAGGACATACATAACATAAGTCCATTGGTTGAAACACACGGTCTGAGCCTTTTCCAGACACAATGTACATATTTCTTGAGGGAATATAGAAAGTATCTATCTACACTGTAAAAGAGCGAGTTTTCTCAAAATTCTTTTTAACTAGGATGGTCCCACTGTACCCCTCATATTGCCCCCACTGCGCAGATTTAAGGGGATTGGAAAGGGGTGAAAAATGATAGAATGTACACTATAAAAGAGCCAGTTTTCTCAAAATCTTTTTTTACCTAAAATGGTTCCACTGTACCCCTCACGTTGCCCCCACTGCGCAGGTTTAAGGGAATTGGAAAGAGGTGGAAAAATGTTTCTACTATTTTGTGTTTACTTTTTTCACCAGGTATAGAACATACCCATCGGCTGTACCCACGTCATAATTTTGGGAAATCCCCCGTAATTACGGTACCCGCTCTGTGCCTCTAACGTCAATCCCGCACCCGTTGCCTCCTTGCCCTCGCCCGCACCGCCCCTCTCGTACCCCCCACTTCCCCCCAATCCTGGAGCACGCACCTGCCACCCCCAACCTCTCCCACGCTGCCCCTTTCCTTCCTCACACAGAAACAATGTTTTTTGCCCTCTACCTGATTCTTGCCAAAGTTGCTTACTATAAAGGTGCATGTGAAAACTTAGAAAAAAAAGAACATGTGAATCGGAAGAGGTGTTATCGTTTCTACATAGAAGAAAATAAAATAGAACATGAGAATTGGAATTATCTGGTAGAATATGCTAGATCAGTAGTTAGGTGTATTTATATAGGGTACTGCACATCTCTACTGGTGCATTGCTAACATGATGCCTTTATATAATCATTGTATGACAGTTGTCTTGGAAACCCCATTAGACATGTTTGGGATTCTCTATGCATTTAGTATCCATTGCACGTATGATGATCTAAATTGTTGACGGGTTGATTATTTGATAGCATCGCCACTTAGATTGTTTATTATCCTGTGGCAATGTATGAGTATAGATCTAGATGTTGTTGGTTTTGTGATAATGTTTGGCATTGATGCTTATGAAGCCTACTTTGGAATAGAGCAATATGATGCTGAAATCAAGTAAAATACATGCCCCTTAATAGCAGCAATCGTCAGATGTGAAGACCATGGCGTCCTCAGGAGTAGCCATTAGTCGAAACACTCAGGCACATTACCATGTTAGGAGTGAATGCCTTGCTATGTTATCAGGAATCTATGGGGATTTGACTTCCAAGAGGTTCTTCAACAGCCGAGGGGATGACTGGGATGTATAGTGACACAAATAGCATTTTTCTTGATTCTTAGAAAACCCGCTTAGCAAAGTTCATAGGTATTAGGTAGTCACGAAAAATTTGGACAAGTGCAGTGTCATTCATGTAACTATTAACTAACATCAGTTTGACACATAAGTTTAGCATATCCCTTGTCTGTAAGTTTCTCAAAGATTCTCCCCTTCAAGTCTGTCCTGTCATTCAATTACTAAATCCGTTATGAATCTGGCATTTTTCAATTGTTAATTATAGCTGTACTGTGTCTGGGTCAACAAATTGTGATTGTGGGTACTATCCATGCAACTGCAACTCTATTTGATCTCCCTTGAAATAACCGGAGGTTATCATGAAGTATTACTGATTTTGCACAATTACTTTTTACATGATTGATGCTACTGAAAAAAAGTTGGGAATTACTTTACATGCATAAGGGTTAATGTTCTATTTTTTGTTATTATGCCTTATGTTCTTTCAGGCAGCCGTGAGTCCAATTTACTTACAATCAAGCAATGGACGATGCAGCCTGCAACTCCACGGAAAAGCGCATACCAAAGTTGCAAATTGTGAAATTTAGGACCGTCAATAAATAAAGAAGGGGAAGCTTGCAGCTGCAAGAATCCAGAAATGATAAGCCGAGCAAGCAAAACAAGAGTTCGGTAAAGCACATATGAAGTAGAAACAGTTGTCAAATACGGCTACAACTTGACTGAATATTTGTCCCTGGAGTTTTACCAGCAGGATGTGAGGCAAATTATCTTTGTTTTTCTCAATTGTTAATAAGATTTTTGTAGTCAACGCGCGTGCTGTGCGTGCATATTGACTAGTTTTCATAAAAGGACATGCATGAATCCCTTTGCTAAGGCTTAGTCAAGCAGATCATTGTACCACTTTTAAACACCCGCCTGCCAAAAAACTTGTTTTTTTCTTAAACATCTTTTTGTAAGTATCCCATTATACTTGCCCTAATAATTCTAAGATTGATCTAAAGACTTAAGTCAAACCGTTAAAAATAATCACACATGGAGAAGCAGCCATATGACACATACATTGTTTGGCAGGGTTGACAATGGAAATCGATGATTGGCAATAGTTTGGGACCAAGTAAAAATGATGATCAGAACCTTCAAGAACTCTAGAAGTAAATAACATTACCTACCTGACCCATCAACCATATGCACAACTTCTGTTCTTCAGGAGAAGCGGGAGTACGTGCTAACCGTATCAGTAGAGATGCTTAATTAACTAGCTAGGCAATCGTTATCTCCTAAACAAAACCTACTTGGCATTGTATAATATGTTGATCTTAGACATTGCCCTGACGGTGACGGGTGCTTCCTATGACGGAGTGGTAGCTGCCTTAATTTCAGTACTTAACCGGAAGTCTTCTCTTTGGCCAAGCATCACATGTGTACTAAGAAAAAATATAGCAGTGCCCTGTCAGCATTAGCATAGAAGAGAAGCAGACAGCTAGCATGAGAACTGCAGTGGCCAGTGCAGCAAGCAGCGGCAACCACCATCAATTCTCCACCAGCCATGCAGCACAGCCTTCTTCTTCCGCTCGTTCTCCTCTGTGCGTCGTCTCTCCTGCTCCTCGCCGCCACAACCAATGCCGACGACCTCAGGTTCTTCATGTCCACCGACTGCCCACTCCCGGACACCAAGAACAACACGCGCGGCGGCGCGTTCCAGGCCAACCTCGACGCGATGCTCTCCTCGCTCCCCGCCGCCGCGGCCGCGTCCTCTGGGTTCGCCGAGAACGTCACCGGCGCCGCCCCCGACCAGGTGTACGGCCTCGCGCAGTGCCGCGGCGACATCGGCGCGTCCGACTGCCGCGCTTGCCTCAGCGCCTCGGCGCAGGAGATGGCCAGCAAGTGCGCTGGCCAGCGGAGCGCCGTGCTCATCTACGAAGGCTGCCTGCTGCGGTACTCCGACGAGGGCTTCTTCGGCGAGGCGGACACGTCGAACCCGCTCTACATGTGCGACCTGGACAACGCGACGCAGCCGCAGTTCGCGACGTCGCGCGACGCGCTGATGCACAGCCTCGCCGAGGAGGCCTACGGTTCGCCGCGGATGTTCGCCGCCGGCGCCGTCGACGTCACGCTCTACGAGAAGATTTACGGCATGGCGCAGTGCACGCGGGACCTTGGGCCCGACGACTGCCAGGGCTGCCTCGCCAACGCCGTCAGTAAGATCCAGGCGTACAAAAACTGCAGCGGGAGACAGGGCGGCCGGCTGTTCAATTGGAGCTGCTCCATCAGGTTCCAGATCGCCCCTTTCTACAACGCCTCTGCCGTGGCGGCGATGTCGTCCGCTGGTCAGTAAACGTCTCCGGTCTCCTCTCTCTCCTAAACGTCAGCGAGACCAATCCAAAAAACCGTTGATCAAGGGTGTGTTTTGCCCGGATTTAAATAGTTGAGCGGTGTGTTTTATCTGGTTTTGCGGTTTAAGATCCAAAACTAGACAACCATGACAAGTGCAGGGGCCAAAAATGGACTTTATCCTTCTAAAAACATCGTAGTCTTCTCAAAAGAGAGCACAGAGGAAGCAACGCGTGCAGTTGACTTAAATTTGGGATGTTCCTGACCTTAGGAAATACAGTTTGACGATGAGTGACATGGTTGAAACGAAACAACTTCGATCGGTTCTGAAGTTTCCACTACGACAGGTACAGGAAGCCGTCGCACGGTTAGGAGTACAGCTCTCCTCGTCTCAATTCCTGTTGTGATCACACTGCTGCTGCTGCTGCTGCTTCTTCTTGCTGTCTATATCAAGAGGAACAGAAAGTTGGCGCGAATTGCAAGAGACAGTAAGTGCCGACCAACTTCAGTATCTCAAGAACACAGTGCTGAATCTTCCAGACTTGACTATTTCATTTCGTCGATCTTAGAAGCAGGAAATGGAGATGACGAAGAAATGACAAGTTCAGCTCCTCTCCAGTATGATTTGAGTACTCTCTGAGCTGCCACCAACAACTTTTCAGAAGAAAATATGCTCGGGAAAGGTGGCTTTGGACCAGTCTACAAAGTAAATTCAATCTTGCCTGAAATTCGATTTCATTAAAATGCCCTACATGCCTAGTAGTCTTTCTGGTAAACATATGTACATGATGCTCTGATCTCAATGTTCTTCAGGGCACGATAGAAAATGGGCAGGAAATTGCAGTGAAGAGATTATCGACAATCTCACAGCAAGGACTTGTGGAAATGAAGAACGAGATTGCCCTCGTTGCAAAGCTCCAGCACAAGAACTTGGTGTGCCTACTTGGTTTCTGCATCGAGGAAGAAGAGAAGCTCCTTGTATACGAGTTCCTCAGCAATAAGAGCCTCAATAAAATCCTATTCGGTGAGTTAATTAGCGACCATAATCCACCTATCATTTCATATCATATCACTTTGTCATTTTGTTTGTTAATGAGGTAAAGTGAATTTTTCAGATCCTACAACGCAGCAGAAGTTAAGCTGGGAGCAGAGGTACAAGATCATCGAAGGGATCGGCCGAGGGCTTCTGTATCTCCATGAGGATTCAAGGTTGACGATCATCCACCGTGATCTCAAGCCAGACAACGTGTTGCTAGACGCAGACATGAACCCCAAGATCTCCGACTTCGGTTTGGCGAAGTTGTTCAAGATCGAAGCAGGCGAAGCAAACACAAGACATATTGCTGGAACTTAGTAAGTTTGGCGCATCCAAGTTCTTATTCTTCTTATTTTCTCTCAAACGTACCTGTGCCTAATAATTTCTAATAGCAAGGATACATACATGGAACCATTTTGTACATTGTTCCTGAATTCCTGACATGCCGTGTCTCCGAGATGCAGTGGATACATGGCGCCAGAGTACGCCTTTCGCGGCATCTTCTCTACCAACTCAGATGTTTTCAGCTACGGCGTCCTTGTCCTGGAGATCGTCACCGGCCGGCGAGCTTCTGAAGATCTGCTAGCCTTGGTAACCTGTAACCTTCCAATAATTTAGGGATATTTACGTGTTGCTTTGCAGTGGTCAGTGGTGGGTTCATTTTTTATAAGTGTACTAAAAGAAAGATTATTACGTGTTGCTTTGCAGTGGTCAGTGGTGGGTTAATTTACGGATTTTTTTTAATCATTCATGGGCATTCACGGGCAGGTTTGGAGGCATTGGAGCCTTGGGAGCGTGCTGCAGCTGCTGGACGGCTACCCAGACGACGAGCCTGGCAAGCAGGACATGCTGAGATGCATCCACGTCGGGCTACTCTGCGTCGAGGAGGATCCGCAACTCCGGCCTCGCATGGCATCCGTCCTCCTCATGCTCAAAAATCGCATTCTCACGATGTCGCCGCCCACCAAGCCGGCCTTCGTGGTCACCGCCGAGACGACGCCGAGGGCGGCCTCTTGTGAGCCATCAATCAACGAATTTTCTGTGTCTAACGTAGTGCCGCGCTGACGAGGACGATGACAACATAAAACATCCGTCGGTGCTGCTTTTCTCATCGAAAATACAGTAATAGATTGATTGTTCAGTTGAACAGCGCCGTGGCCACATCGAATTTTTTGGTGAAAAGACAAGGGTGTTGCAGCGCTACCGTGTTTTGGAAAACGAACACAACCCGAGGAGGATTAAATTCCTTGCAAACCAAAATCCCCCCTCGATTCCTTCTTACACCCATCAGATCGAACTCGAACAAAATGGGTAGCACTAGGAAAATAGGAATCCTAGATGTGAAGTATGTATACGATTCCTTGCTTCTTTTTACTGTGGTTATTAGGAGAGATAAATGGTTTCATTACAATGTTATTATTCAGTACAAAAATTCAACATATTTTGGTTGGCCAAAAATAATATGCATTTTTACTAGGTTCATCTAATTTTTTTTGCCACAAAGGTTGATGAAAAATTTGCAACAGAACCACATGCTAGTAGCTGGATGGGGGCAACGGCCAGCACCTGGATCAGCAAAGGGTTTCATCGGCTGCCATGAGGCTAGTAATTTCTTTTTTTCTATTAATTTTCCTCAAATCAGGAGCATAAAAATAGGTATCATAAGAAATTTCAAGTAGAATGGATATCAAATGTGGCAGATATAAATACAAATGTGGATTTGAAAAATCATAAACTTTATGTTCCGATAACTTAATTTTCCTACCCGAATTTTAGTATTTTGATTTCAACAAACTTGGCTAAGTGAGAGGGAGAACAAGATGAGAAATTTTCAATGTGCAAAGTTATAGTTGTTTTATTGAAGGTCTCCGAACAAAGGTCTAGCAAAGGATTATTTCCAATAAGATTATGACCCTATAGAATGGCCGTAGCATCCTCTCGATATAATTTTTTTACCCTACATGAACTATGTATGTCTATATGTGTGTTCAATGTTTCTACATCATGGTTTTGACACTCAAACCATAGAACCACCTATCCGGTTATTTTGAGAGACAAACCACTAAACCTGTGATGACGACACCTATCTTCCGTCGTCCTTGTTAGCTAGCCCAAGTGCTCCGCGTGCTCTCACCTTGGCTTGATTACCTCCAGCCATGAATTGAACATATTAACACTTGTTGTCTCATTATCTCTCCATAAGATACATAGCATAAGATAAGTAGACTGGTGACCACAACCTAAGTCAATTAAAATACATTTGGTGCAAGCTTAGAAAATGTGCTAGCTTTAGAGACCAAATAAAAGCTATAAATAACATAATCTCTCATCACATTTTCTCTCTGCCATATGAGCAGTAATCCTAGTTAGCAGCTAGCTATGTAGCTGGCCATTAGAGCCAGATTTTTAGCAGCCTGGCCTAGATACATTTTCGCTTTATCAAAATGATATATACCATTCCTACCTAGTTTTTTTTTGAGTTGAGCTAGGCCTGAGGTTGTGAGCTCCAGTGTTATGGGCCCGCTCGGCCGTCAGTGATGAAAACAAGCAAGCTGGATCGGAATTTGTGACGCCACTCTAACAAAAAATATCAGATTCTATTCCTATTGGGCCGTCAGTGATGAAAACAAACGAGCTAGATCGGATTGTGCGACGCCATTCTAACAAAAAAATATCAGATTCTATTGTTGAAACATAGAAAAATCTCCAGGGTCATATGGTGACGGAAGAGTGTGGATTTTAGTATCATAGGCCTTGTGAGATGTTGGCTTGCAGTTATATACCAAGTGAGTTGGATCGAATTCCGCTATGCCACTCTACCGTTCTCTCTGCAAAGCTTTGCCTTATTAGCAGTAAGGCTCAACAATATGAGCATCTATTTCTTGAGTATTGATTCGCACAAACTCACAACTTTGATTTATTCAAGTCACGGCACAAAATCTATTCTATTCTTGCAAACAAGGGACATGCATCACGGTGTGTCCCCCTACGTACGCCTAATTTGTACAAAGGAGGAGGATCTTTTTCTGTGGTGTAGGAAATTAGGTTATGAGAAATTTCAGGCACTCCCGAGCCCTAAAATTTCGAGCCGGCCTCTATAGATTTTTTTTTTCAGGGTTAGGTATTGGAGCATATAACCATACGAATTTAAGAGCACCTCCCATGGTCCCACGTAAGGCCATTCCCCGTGGGAGTTTCGTTGAAATTTCATTCTCATTAAATGCTGTGACACATCAGCAAGTTTGGTGATATGGTAATGCATTTACGATGAAAAAGATCTTTCATGAGATGAGAGAAGGTTTCATTAAGATGAAACTCAAGATGCACTGGTACCTAAACAAAATCTAATGTGGCACTCTTAATAAGTGCAATGAAACTCTTCATTGAAAATGGCCTAAGTAGAGATACTGGAAATTGATGCAGGATAGTAAGGTTAGACCTAGCGTTCATTTACTAGTTCTTCTCCTCGGAATTCAATTCCAAGGAAAAGGAAAAGGATAGGAGCCTGCTCATAAATCTGGAAAGAAAGTTGACGAATATCGGCCACGCACTGGGGTCAGTATCCACAACCAGCCAACCAGGTCTCGTCTTCGCTCCCAAATACACGCGAACAAGCTGGTCAACCAACAAGCAAACCATTGCTTACTTTCTGCAGTAATAAAGGAAAGAACCCACTCAACAGTACTACTGTTTTGAGTGCTGGAAAGTCAAAGGTGTATCGGTCTATATATACACTCCATGTTTTGTGACGACAAGATGAGCAAGCTGGAGCCTACACCAGCCATGCACAGCCTTCTTCCGCTGTTCCTCCTCCTCTGCTGGTCTCTTCTCCACCTCGCCGGACCGGCCAACGCCGACATCCTCATGTTCCCCATCTACACCCAATGCTCGATCGGCATGAACTACACGCGCCGCAGCGCGTTCCAGGCCGACCTCAACGCGACGCTCTCCTCCCTCCCGGCCGCCGCGGCCGCCTCCTCCGGGTTCGCCGAGTCCGTCACCGGCCAGGCGTACGCGCTCGGGCAGTGCCGCGGCGACGTCGGCGCGTCGGACTGCCGCTCGTGCCTCAACGCCACGGCGCGCGAGATCGCCGGCGCGTGCCCAGGCCAGAAGAGCGCCCTGCGCATCTACGAAGGCTGCTTGCTGCGCTACTCCAACGCCAGCTTCTTCGGCGCGCCCTACACGTCGGACCCCATCTTCGAGCTCGCGAACACCGACGGCGTGGACCAGCCGGAGCAGTTCATGTCGCGGCTCGGCGCGCTCATGGCCGACCTCAAGACGAAGGCCGCCTACGGGTCGCCGCGCATGTTCGCCGCCGGCGCGGTGCCGCACACCAGCTTCGTGACGCTCTACGGCCTGGCGCAGTGCACGCGGGACACGCGCCCCGACGACTGCAACGTGTGCCTCGGCATACTCGTCGGCGCCATCCCCAGGTGCTGCGACGGGAAGAAGGGCGGCCGGATCTTCGCGCCCATCTGCCAGCTCCGGTTCGAGATCTACCAGTTCTACGACGCGCAGGGCGCCCAGGTGGCCATGGGCCCGTCGCCGGCGGTGGCGCCAGGAGCAGGAGGCGGACCAGTCGACGGCAACGACCACTCCGACCCACGGAACACAGGCCAGTCAACGGCTCAACGCCTCCATGTCCTCCTGACTCCTGTCGCTTACCAAAAACCGTTTATATTTATAGTTTAAAAAACCGTTTATTTATAGAGTTATTAGGCATACTAAACAGTTGATGTGCTTGTCAACCCAAAATTCGTAGCACAAAAACAATACCATGGGTTTAGTAGTAATAAAAAACACAATTACACAAACCATTACAAAATAAAGCTAAGACTATACTCCAAAATCTAAAGGTACCACAACAAATAAGATAACTAGAAAACACTCTTCCATAATGCATACCATCACACCTTCATATCTGGAAATTTGATCAGTCTCAATGAATAGGGTCATATTCATAAATGAAGTGACACATGATTTTTTTTTTACGTGGCACAATATTTTATAGTGATACTTGGCAAAAAAAAAAAGATCCTACTGCCCATTGGAACTACACAACCTCATTCCAAAGTTTCGAATGTTTCAAAAGTGGAAACTGTAGTCCGGCCTGCCCCGGAGCAACTGCGCGAGATGGTTTGGCCGTTGATGTTCCTCCTGCGATCCATTTGTACTTCCGCAAAGTACCACCCGAGTAGAGAAGCAAGTAAAAACGCTCAGCCCCATCACAGTCATCCAGAATTTTTGGTACTCCGCATCTTTCGCTGCCATCTTCGCATCGAAAGCGTCCCATCGAGCCTGCCAAGCCTCTTGTGTTTCAGTGGACACGTTCGACGAGAAACCTCGCTTCGCAGACCCTGCAGGATTTTTCATCATGCCACTGATGATTGTTGAGGGCATGCCAGTTTCCGTGTAGGTGCTAGTTTTGGCAGCAACACGAAAGCATGGGGAGTCCCTTGCACTGCGGATGAGGATGGAAAGATGGCTTAGGCCTTGTTTGGGAGTCTGACATTTTTTTAGACTTGTAATAAGTTTACAGGTGTAAATTTTAGTGCACAATAACACCACCGTATATTTTCTCTCCCTTGGAATTAGCTGTTTGGCAGAGGGAAAATGGGTACATACAGCTGGAAGGCAAAACAGCGCCGCTCCCTCGGCGGCGATGAGCGTGGGCACGGTGGAGGTGCTCAAGGACCAGGCCGGCCTCTGCCGCTGGAACTACGCGTTCCGGTCTGCCACACAGCGCGGCGTCAAGGGCGGGGCGGCGTTGCCTTCGTCCTTCTCCCCTTGTACTGGCGTTGCGGCTGCCGCGAGGCGGAAAGCCAAGCGGCAGGAGGAGGAGCTCCGGATTCCGGACGGTCATGTACCTCAGCAGCTGGGCGAGCGGCGGAGGACGGTTATCACCGAGGGAGGGAGAGGCGGGCGGCGCCTCGCGCTCCCGTGCGACGAGCAAGAGCGCCTCTCCTGCGGGGACGGCTTCTCCGCTGGCGGCGGTGCCGGACGCTCCGTCTTCGCTGCCGCGGCGGCCTCCTTCTGCCGCGCCGGGTCGGGCGGCTACGGCGGGTCGAGGCTAGGCGCGAAGGGACGTGGAGGGTCGGGCGGTCGGAGCCGGCGGTGACGGCGCATGGGCGTGGGGAGATGGGACGGGTTGGGGGAGTGAAGTGGAGCGGGCGTGAGCGAGGGGAGAGGACCGTGCTGCCGGCAGGTGAGCGGCGGCGGCGCTGAGGCAGAGGCGGGAAGGAGGGGGAGATCGACGCCGCCAGGTCTTGCGAGCGGAGGGAGCGACCCGAGTTGTGTCGTTTTTTTTCACCGGCTTGCGTAGGTGCTATTTTTTTTTCCGATAGTTTTGGCCCAAACCGGGTGTAAAATAAATGGGCTCACCGGTCTTCCAAACAGCAAAATGTAGTCTATGTCGAAAAAACTTTAGAACCTAGAATTTTTAATGGTTTTGGACCCGGATACCTGTCTTCCAAACAGGCCCTTAGGGTTCTAGTGCCGCCTTCGAGAGCAGTGCGGCGGCTGATCACCGGAGGGCCGCCGGCCAGCAGAAGCGTCGTGTGCCAGGGCGAAGACTCTCGATCTAGACATCCCGGAGGCTACCTTCTGAATTACTAACCGGCCGGCCATCTCGATTGACTCCATTCGATCGGTGTCTATCTGAAATAACCCAATTCAAACGATTATTAGCAGCAAAATTAAAGGGACTACGTGAACACCAATCCGCAGACGAAGGGTTTGGCTCTCGGTCGGAACACGTACCACCGAACTCCAACAAAGATCTTCACAGACGGCCGGATGATCGCGTCGCGAGCTCCGGGTCTCGGCCGAGGGCGACGACGTGCGTCGCGATCGCGAGCTCCCTGTCCCGGCGCAGGAAGGCCCGGTAGGCAGTAGCGTAAATAGATCTTGCGCCCGGCCGCCGCACCTTGGGGATCTGATCGCACCGAACGCGTTTATTTATGGACTGTTTTTTTTTTCAATTTTTTTTGAGAAATACAGTATAACGCGGGCGCTCACACGTAGGTACATTCATCCCTATGAAGGCACACACGCACACACTACTCCTATGAGCACCTCCGTGGAACTAGGTTGGACCGGTATCTCGAGATTCACGAAATTACCACTGACGCATCGCTGACGACGGAGACGTCGCCTATCACCTAAAAAACAAAGCCGTTTATTTATGAACTGTTTTTTTTTTCAATTTATAGGGTTATATATAATAGAACTACTAACAATTGCTGTGCTTCGTGGGGGCGTGTTAGCTTCGACCTCTGCCTTCTTCCTCCCGACTCCTCTAACTATTTTAATTTATCGTGATGTTAACAACAAGCTCACAACTGATGTTAAGTTTCTCACGGCTGATGTTAAAAACATGATGTTTTTAGCAGCACGGGTCACTGGGTCAGAAGGTGAGCGTCTCTCAGTGAAGATAGGCTGAAACAGCTTCTGTTCTGAACTTTCAGCTACGACTGTCATCGCCGTCGGTGAAAGAAGTAATAGAACAGTCAGGATAGCTCTTATTGCTCTCTCCATTCTTGCTACTGTCACGATGATGCTGCTGCTGTTTGTTACTGCCTATACGTGTAAGAAGATCAGAAAACCACACGAGCATGTGCACATAGTAAGCGAAGGTGAGCTGAAACCATTGTCAGCGTATCAGGAGAACATTGTGCTGAAACATTCACGTTCGGATCTTCCATTTTATGTCATATCAACAGGACATGGGGATGAAGAAGAAATGAGAAGTTCAGAGCCTCTGACGTACGATCTGAGCACCCTGCGAGCTGCAACTGACAACTTTTCAGAAGAAAATAAGCTCGGGGAGGGAGGGTTTGGACCAGTCTACAAAGTAACTTCAATCCTGGAGCCCGAAAATTAATCTATAATACCATTTCAAAAACTAATCTATAATGATCTTTCTACAGTAATAACTAAATTAACACATAAAATGTCTGATCATGGTCCGACGATCTCAATGTTCTCCAGGGCACGCTACAAAATGGTCAGGCAATTGCAGTGAAGAGACTGTCGAGAACCTCGCAGCAAGGGCATGTGGAGATGAAGAACGAGGTGGTCCTGGTTGCAAAGCTCCAGCACAAGAACTTGGTGCGCCTGCTCGGCTGCTGCATCGAGGAAGACGAGAAGCTCCTTGTCTACGAGTTCCTCGTCAACAAGAGCCTCGACAAAATCCTTTTCGGTACGGTGCTTAATCTTAATCAATCGATCATAATCATTCCTTCCTTGCTAGATCACTCTGTCGTCATTTTGTTTTACTGACAGAAAAAATTAAACTCAACATTCAGATCCTACAAGGCAGCAGGCGCTGAGCTGGGGGCAGAGGTACAAGATCATCGAGGGGATTGGCCGAGGGCTGCTCTATCTTCACGAGGACTCGAGGCTGACGATCATCCACCGCGACCTCAAGGCAGGCAACATCTTGCTTGACGCCGACATGAACCCTAAGATCTCGGACTTCGGCTTGGCCAAGCTGTTTGACATCGACTCGAGCGTGGCAAACACAAGCCACATTGCTGGCACATAGTAAGCTCGGTGCCTCCAAAAGCCCTTCTCACAACTAATAACTAGCCTGTCTAAAATCACCAAACATGCCTAAATCTTCGAGATGTAGTGGATACATGGCGCCGGAGTACGCCGTGCGCGGCCTCTTCTCTACGAAGTCTGACGTTTACAGCTACGGCGTACTTGTCCTGGAGATCGTCACCGGTCGGAGACCGTCAGAAAATCTCATAAACTTCGTAAGTTGTAAACCTTTGTGCTAGAATACGCTTTACAATCTAATAGAACATTCCATGGAGGATTAATAACGTTGGCGGGGCACGAGCAGGTTTGGGGGCACTGGCGCCGTCAGAGCGTGCAGCAGCTCATCGACGGCAGCGTGGGCGACGGCGGCGGGCCGGGGCTGCAGGAGATGCTGAGGTGCATCCACGTGGGGCTGCTCTGCGTCCAGGAGGACCCGCACCTCCGGCCAAGCATGGCGTCCGTCGTCGTCATGCTCAACAGCCGCTCCATCACGCTGCCGGTCCCAGCCGAGCCGGGCTTCCTGACACCGGCCGGCGAGGGGACGAGGACGGCTGCTCCTGCTCGGGAGCCGTCGATCAACGAAGGCTCCGTCTCTGAATTGGAACCTCGCTGATGGGGCGACCTTGCATGTACTAGGAAGTACAGGAATTACTTGGAAAGGAGCAGAACAAAACGGAACAGCGTTGGAGTTGGACAGACAGAAAGTGAGGCCGGCGCCAGAAAGAAATGGTGTATTGATGGCTTTGGTCGTTTCTCCATTTTTCGGTTTCCTTTTTTTCTCTCTTGTACGTGCGCTTCTGTGTTTTCCAAAAAAAAAAAAAAAAAAAAAAAACCTTCTACTAATAGTGATCAGTGCCCTCTACTCGAAAAAAAGAAGGAAAAATCAGACGCCTGTAGTAGCAGTACCGACGATCGCGTGTCACATTTTACCTCAGTAAAATCCGGCCAAGCCTCCGGCGATGAGAGTACGAGACTCTGCTCACCAATCTGACTATAAAAATTTGGACAATAATTCAACGACGTCGCCCGAACTGGGGGACGCTTGCAGGCGGTGGTCCGTCAAAGGCCGCGACCACCAGGGCCCCGGAAGAAAAAGGGTAATGCAAGTTCTCTGATCTCCTGTAGACCCGTGGCTTTCCTGCCGTGCCTTGACAGTTGAAAGTTGACAGTTTGACACATCCCAATATCCCATCAGCCATCTTCTGCAGTCCGGTCACTTTCGTTACACTTGCTGTGGCTCTGAACTCTCCGCTGTCGCCGCGTTAACTTTGCTCGCGTGCTGTAGAACACTTTGCTCGCGTCTTGACTGGGCAAAAATGGGGGATAGAATAAGAAACCTTTCAAATAAAAAAGGACGACAGAACGACTGTCTTCATCTATCCGCATGAGAACGAGATGAGTCGTGAAGTCTTTAGCAA
Organism: Paspalum notatum; assembly: GCA_022530915.1. NCBI lineage: Eukaryota > Viridiplantae > Streptophyta > Magnoliopsida > Poales > Poaceae > Paspalum > Paspalum notatum. The sequence goes on from CM039692.1 coordinate 35,229,717, forward strand.
GGCCGTTAGTGTTAGAAAATGTGTCGTTTAGATTCATAGTTGAATTCAAGAGTTGGGATGATGACTGAAGACTGATCTTGACAAAAAAAAAAGTCAGAATTGGCTTCTGTTCTGAATTAACTACGGCCGACAAACGTCGCAGCGACGCAGCGTTCACGTTGACGTCTGTGCAGGGGAGCAATCAGGCGGTCAGACTATCTACACTCGGTTCCTGCGTCCTTTCCTCCACCGGTGTAGCGTAAAAGTTTGGAGTAAAAAACCCTGCACCCGGTTCCTGCATCCTCTCCTCCAATCCACCGGAACCCAAGAGTTCCCCCAAATCTGGCGGAATGGAAGCTCTCCGCCATGCACTGTAGCGACGTGGGCCTAGGGCAACCAGTCGTTCGTCTCGCGCGCGGATGGAAGAGGAGAGAGAGGAGGTCAAGGGACGGTTGCGGGGAGGTGGGCAACTGGCGACCTCACTGCCGGCGGCGATGGAGGCGGCAGATCCTGCAGTGCACAGAGGAGGCGGCGGCAGTCCTCATCATCGTCGCCCGCCACCGGATAACGCGCCGCCGCACGCTCGTCCCCCGTCGCCGCGCGCACCGCCGCCGTCGCCCGTCGCCGCGCGCACCGCTGCCATCGCCCTGCCCCCCGCCGCCCGTCGCCGCGCGCACCGCCGCAGTCGCCCCACCCACCGCCGCCCGTCGCCCGTCGCCGCGCGCACCGCCGCCGTCGCTCCGCCCACCGCCGCCGTCGCCCGTCGCCGCGCGCACCGCCGCCGTCGCCCCGCCCACCGCCGCCGTCGCCCGTCGCCGTGCCCGGGGAGTCCAACGCGCAGCAGTGGGGGTGCAGCGCCGGATCTTGGGAGGGGAGGGGTGAGAAATGGAGAGGAGAGGGCGGCCGAATCTCGCCAGGGCGACGCGGAGGTGTTGCGGCGGCGGCGGCGGCGGCGCGACCGGCCAGTGGAGGAGGCGGCGCGACCGGCCGGTGGTGGAGGAGGGGGCGCGACCAGCGGAGAGGGCGCGGTCGCGCGGCGGCGTGGGCTCGGGCTCGGCTGGAGCGGCAGAGGAGCAGAAGAAGAGGGAAGGGGAAGGTTCTAGCGGCGGGTCCACTTGTAAGTGAGAGTACCGTAATATTATTTCTTATGGAAAAAAAAGGATGGTAGTTGATGTAGATGAATAAAATATTGGATAGTTGGATATGGAGGAAAAATATAGAGGAATAGGATTGTAGGAGAAATTGATATAGAGAAAAGAATCTCGATGACTGGACTGGAATATTCGTTTTGGAGGAAAAATTTAGAGGAGTAGGAGTGCACATAGTGTCAGGATAGCTCTTCTCGCGTCGATCAATCCCTGTTGCTGTCGCGCTACTGGTGCTGCTGCTAGTTTCACTCTGCGGCAGTCACCGAAAACCACAGAATTATGTGCAGATTGCAAGCAGCAGTAAGTGGCGGAAAGTTGTCAGTATGTTTGACGAATAGTGTAGCGCTATGTTCAGGCTTGAATTTCTCATGTGCAGATTGTCAAATAGTTTTGCTGCCTCCAATCTACTAGTATTTTTTTTTTTGAACGAATCAATCTACTAGTATGAGAAACTGTTTCTAGCTAGTAGTCAAATCAATGCTCAACCTACACCTGACAATAGGTGTTGGAATAAAAAAAATAAAAATAAATCCAAATATCACAAGTAGATATACTATATTTTAGGAATATTTTGATACAAGTCTCATATTTTTAAGTTTAAAATAATTTTTCAGATATTAAATGATATTATGATATTTTGTAAAATATAGAAAATCATAAGTAAAGGTTCAATTTTGTCCCCTTTTTTTATGGTTTGAAGTGTCCGATGTCCGGTTTCGTAGTTTGAAGTTGAAAATTAGACGACCTAGATAGTTCTAGATTGTAAAAATGTTTGTGTTCCAAGTGATTTGGTTATGTTTCCTAAAATCTTCTATCACTACACAAGCAATGAAAATCACGTTTGTTCCAGCATTTAAAATCACATGCCACGATCCCATGACTCATCTTCTTACCCCTGATCCAAAAATTACAACGAGAATGTTGTAAGCACTTTCAATAGCAGTACAAATTTGAATAATGCAGATTCTCCATCCGTAATTCAAAACGAGGAAAAAAGAGAACTCGATCACGAAGCACCATTGTTGCTCAATGACTGGTCGACGACCTCCATGTGTGTCATACTGTCATTGCTGATCCGTATAGCATCATCGGGGCTCCCGATGAGTCCCGGCCTGCCCACGACCTTGGAGCCCTGGCGACCCATGCTCCTCTCCCCCGGCCATCGCTGCCGTGGCCGCGCGATCGTAGAGCGCGTAGGCCGGCACGGTGGGCGGCGGCAGCGTGACGGAGCGGCTGTTGAGCATGACGACGACGGAGGCCATCCCGGGCCGGAGTTGCGGGTCCTCCTGGACGCAGAGCAGGGCGACGTGGATGCAGTTCAGGATCTCCTGCGGCCGCCGCCCCTCCGCCGGGCAGCAGTCAAGCAGCTGCCGCACGTTCCCGCGGCTCCAGTGCCTCCAGACCTGTTCATCACAAAGAATTACATAGGTAAGCTCCAGTGTCGGAGCCTGAAAACCTGAATGGACTTGTTCCAAGGTTACGGCGGCTTACAAAGGTAAGCAGGTCTTCAGCCGGCCCTGAACCTTGATGTGCAGTGAACGTGTTGCGCCGGCCGGTGACGATCTCGAGGACGAGCACGCCGTAGCTGTAGACGTCCGATTTGGCCGAGAAGATGCCGTGCAGCGCGTACTCCGGCGCCATGTATCCGCTGCGTTTTTTTTTTCCAAGACGCGTGATGCATTGCATGTCATTGGTCAGGTCTACGTTCATCATGGATTCATTCGGCTACTAGAACCAGTTTCTCATTGGAGACGATATTGGAGGCAGCAAATCTGTAAACTTACTAGGTTCCAGCGATGCGGCTGGTGTTTCCCACGCTGGAGTCGACGTTGAACAG